>OU342969.1:18760279-28760279 GCA_910592155.1 Ypsolopha scabrella | reverse complement strand
GTGAAACTCCGTGAAAAAGCGCTAAGATTAAAACTTATCAAACTTCATTGCGAATCGCAACAGGTAATCAAACTTATCGGTCTGTCAACACAACAGAGATAAAGATTGAAGACTTGTTGAAGAAGACGATGGCGGAAGACCACCTACACATTGTTATACTGAGTGCACCAGAAACATGAATCTGTACCACAGACATATAATTATTACTAAGTAGCAGACCAAACATAAGGATTTAATATTTGATTTGATTTGATTTGATATGGTACGAAGACACGCATAAAAATGGGTTGTTTTGGCTGGCTTATGCTTGAAACTTATTTGTTAATTCCTAAACTAATCTCTAGTATATTTTTTGTTTACAAGCAATATTTATATTTAAAAGAGCCCAAAGTTCATTGAGCTCAAATTGCCACGCGTCTACTCTATGAGTTTATTATTAATGTTAGGTCTGCTATTATATTATACGTCTGTGAACTGTACCCACAAGTTTTTCTAATTCGAACGACTTTTTGAAGTGACGCGTCAAAAAATATACTTTTTCGCTTTTCTGTTTTTGCGAAATTTCAAAAAGTATTGTAGATACTAAACGCGGGTGCACCGGGTGATGTGGACTGTATTTACCTACTTGCATTTCACAGTTCACACCCGGGAACACCTCTGACACCCCCTCGGAGAACCATGTCGTGAAGATATATTTGTGTTATTGCACTTAAGTTTTTCAGTATGATCAGTAGAGAATATTGTATGAGTTTCGTAGTACTGACTTGTAAGTTTAAAAGCTCAAAAACGCCTGGATTAAACGCAATAGCTACAACGAGGAGCAAAACTTTTGCTAGAAGCAACGTGCAGGCGTTATGACAAAAGTGTGGATCCAATCAACTTCGTTTGAAAGTTTCGTCACTGAGTGTTTTAACTTGCTGTCAGTTTGCATGAAGTGACATAAAGTTGGGAAGTTCCGAGTCGGCGAGCGAGACACCTTATTTACATACATAACTATGTATGAGTATGTTCGGTTTTACATTAGTCTTCTTATGTCTAAATGTCTACGTTTAGTCACGTTTGAGAGTTACAGGCTTGGTACCTATATTAAGTCGATGACATGTGTTCTAAATTGAACGTGATTTTTATAAAAGCTCGAACAGGAAATTGTGAAAAACATATTGTTGCGGCATATATTCCTCAGCGGGTGTCAGAGGTGTTTCTGGTGGACTGCCATTAGGACAGTCATTATTCATAACGTAACACTCTCTTTTCACTGACGATTTTGACGTCCCAACAAAGAGGGGTGAGCCTTATTGCTGTACTCTGGGCACAATATACGTACCTATATACACAGTTCGTTTGCTTAAATAGCAGTAGTTTGCACGATTTGATACGCCGACACAAAGGGGGCGACGATCGAAAGGTGGTTAATTCCCAATTGATAGATAAGTACGTCGCTTATTATTTTTTCAGATTTACAAAATTGCGTGCGGGTTTAACTGAGCAAACGAACTGTACACGCTTTTTGGTTCACGCAGGGGTTAGCATGAAACTTTGGTTTATCATGCTTGTATGGCTCCGTAGCTCTGGTACTAATACCAGTCTGGCATGGGCGTCTGAAGGGTGGGGCAGGGGGGGCAGCTGCCCCCCCCTGGAAACGGAATGGGACAGTAAAAAATTGTACTAAAGTACACATACAGAGGACAGACGAGAGACAAGACCGATCGGCAGTTTTGTTTGCATAAAAGTTTATTTATTTATTTTTCAACTATAAATCCCGTTGATATTTGAAAAAGGTTGCCCCACCCTAGACTTTCACCAACCAAGGGATATGAAGGATACTTAAAAAATACTCTGCTTCAAAAATATGTAGGTAACAATTTTCCACCACCAGTACGATCAATTTTATTACATAAAATAGACGCAGAATTTAATGCATATTATAGTTTTTATTATTATTTACTCCTACTACAAGATACACATTTTTTCATTGCATAAACATTTTATTTATTTATTTATTTTTTACATAAGAACCTTAGCCTACTTACAGTGCTTGTCACCAACTCGTAAGCTAAAACAGTCTTGTTTTCAACAACATATATTACCAAACTAAATATTAAAGTAATAATAAAACTAAATGCTTAAAAAAACTCTTACATAGGCTATAAACTTCGGTAAATTGACATTAAAAATGTCAATTTCCGGATATTTACTGATGAGCAAATTTAACAGTGTACACGCATGGAAGGTGGGCGCAAAACGAGCATGCTGTGTGCGTACCACACCCGTCGCGAAAAGCAGGCGCGACCGCAGCACCCCGTACCTTTCCGGTGCCGCCAGCGCGCAGCCCGCGAGTGCAGCGGGGTCGTCCACTCGGTTGTGTAATAGCAGATAATAGTGCACTAATAACGCTAGCCTACGTCTCAGCTCTAGGGTGTCTACTCCTACCATTCCGACCACGAACATGGATGGGAATAAATAGGGATAATACCCATACATTTTTTTATACAGGTATCGAGCAAATTTACGTTGGACTCTTTCCACCATGAGCTTGTATTTAGTCTCGGTGTAATAATTTTTGCCAGCTTAGAATACTTATTTACTATGTTTTCGATAACGTTGAATAAATTAATATATGTTCTATCATTCGATGATGGACTAATGTATACAACCCCACATAAAAACTTAATATCTTTACACGAGACTATGGCGAATAAGAGTTCGAAATCATTTCATTTTCATTTTCATTTATTTAATTCATTAACAATAAAATTGCATTTGAAATTATCCTTATATACTAGGTATTCACTTAAAGTCTAACAGAATAAACATATATTATTAAAATTACAATTCTAAAATACTCATAACAACATCAGAAAGAAAAAAAAAAAAAAGTCAAGTTCTTTGTTAAAATAACAATGTAAACTAAACTAAACGAACAAAAAACGTTTACAAGTCATCAACAGAGTACAAGCACTTATCTAATAAGAACTGTTTTAGTTTATTTTTAAACCTAAGTTGGCTGGTAATTACTTTAAGTTCTGTTGGCAATTTGTTGAACAAATGGACTGATTGGGATCTTGCAGAATGATAAACAATTTGTAACCTAGGTGAAAAAACTACTTTTAAGTCTTTGCGTCGAGAGTCTAGTCTTTGTTTCTGTTCTACCGCAGTCTCAAACTTATTAAGATTTTTAACAAGGTTTGTTAGGAGAACCAATACGTACAGACTGGGAGCTGTAAGGATACCTAGATCCTTGAAATGATCCCTGCATGATTCTGTTTGGGGAATACGAACAATCGTACGAATCGCTCTCTTTTGAATGATGAATGCCTTGTTCATGTTGTACTGATAACTTTGTCCCCAAAACTGAATACTATTTCTGAGTCGTGATTCTACCAGTGCGAAATAAACCGTTTTTAGTTCCTTGATTCCAATTTCTTCCCTTAAACTTCTTAGAGCATAGCATGCTGAACTGATCGAACCTTCAATTGCAGCTAATTCACGCTTCCAGTTCAGTAGCGAATCTATATAGATTCCCAGAAATTTGACCTCATTGACCAGAACAACTTTCTCGTTACCCATAATTATATCTAAAGTGTCACTATTTCCAGTGGTTGTCTTAAACAGCATAGCATTAGTTTTTGAAGTGTTCAGCTTTAATGCGTTAATTTGGAACCAGTTATTGAATACAAATAGAGCACTATTTACCTTGTCACTTAGTTCATCCAATTTCATGGAGTTTATAATGGCGTTTGTGTCATCCGCAAACACTACAAGTTTAATTCCTGACAGAGATTTGATGACGTAATTTATCAGATCATTTGTGAACAAGATAAAAAATATGGGACCTAAAATCGAGCCTTGAGGCACGCCCTTAGTAATTGTGACCGTGTTGGATTTTACTACTTGCTCCCTTTGATTCTCTACAATTTTTATTTCAACAAATTGCTTTCTATTTTGTAAGTATGACTTAAAAATATTTAAAACATTGCCTCTAACGCCGTAGTGTTCTAGTTTACAAAGTAAAATTTCGTGATCCACTAAATCAAAAGCGGAGCTGAGATCGAGAAACAAGCCAGCTACTTTTTGTTTGTTATTGAGACTGCAAACGACATCATCAACTAGTGCATCTATTGCGTTTGTAGTCCCTACACTGCGTTTGTAACCAAATTGCCTGTCGCTGATTACTTTATGAAAATTTAAATGTACTAGCAGCCTTTCCTTAAGTACTTTTTCAAATATCTTTGAAACTATTGGCAATAACGAAACTCCTCGATATTTGTTTGGGTCTGTTTTTGATCCTTTTTTATGTATTGGTAAGACCTTTGCTAATTTTATCTGATCCGGGAAAATACCTGCGTCCAAGCAGGCATTAAAGAATATTGCAAGAGGTTCAGCCAGAAGGTCAATATTATCTTTTATTACTTTAGTAGGCATTTCATCATACCCATATGAGGGTTTATTCTCCATCCCTTTAACTATTTTTAAAATTTCGATTAAACTTATTTCTCGAAAAACCATGTCTTGGTCAATTCTTTGTGTGTTTTCTGTTAAACATTTCAAGGAAGCATCGAGATTTTTTGTATTTAGTCGATTGGAAAAATGGGAAAAGCTTTCAGAAAATATATTTGCTATTTTTATTGGTTCATTTATTACTGTTTCGTTTACTTTAAGCAATATTTTATCACGTACGGTTTGTTTTGTTTTATTTCTATGCTTGTTTACTACCTTCCATATTTGTTTAGAGGAATTTCTTGCTTTAACTATCTCTCTCTGCACTGTTAACTTTTTTGCTTGCCGAACCACTTTTTTAAACAGTCTCATATAATTGCATTTATATCTAATAAATGTGGAGTCATTTACAATACCAGTCTTTGTATTAATAATACGTTTCATCCTACTAGATACTCTTACACCCTTAGTAACCCATTTGATTTTTTCACATTTTCTTAAATTAATACGTTTTTTTATCTTTTTAAAACACATCTTAAACACTTGATTGAGTTTCATGATAAAAGTATTTATTCCAATGTTGTTCCAATTCTGGTTTTGTAACTCCTGTCTAAAGTTATAATTATTCCTAGCACTGAAAGTCCTACGCTCTATCTGAAGGAAATCTTTGTTTGACACAGGGGCATTCATATTTTTAACCCTAATACAGCATGATATGGCTGCATGACCATCAGCCAGCCCATTATGATCAACCTTGGTATTTTTTATACTATTTTCTGGTATGTTTGTTAAGATATTATCTATGCATGACTCAGACTTGTTACGAATGAAAGTGGTTTCGTTAATTAAGCATCTAAAGTTATAACATTTTAGTAGGGTAAAGAATTCCCTTAGATTATTGGACTCATCAAATAAATTTATATTGAAATCTCCGATAATAACAGAGTTCTTATCAAATAAGTGCTGCAGCAGCTTTTCTAATCTTTCAAAGAATTGTTCAAAATTTTTATCCTCCGGATTACGGTAACAACAACATACTGAGATATTGCTTTCCACGTCCTTGATCCCACAAATTTCGAAACACTGTATTTTATGTAGTGTTTTACAAATATTTATTTCCTCTATTTTTTTGTCTTTATTGCCTAGTATTAAAGTACCTCCTCTTTTTTTTGGTGGTCGAACATTGTAACTTAATAAGTTAAATTTATCAAAGCTAAGCAAAGGAGCGGTTTTCTCGTTCAAAAAATGTTCACTTATTCCAACAAAATGAGGGGTTTCATTTAAATCGGTTAAATACAATTCTAACATATCTTTTTTATTGCTTATACCACAAAGGTTTTGATGAAGAATATTAATTTGTATTTCTTCTAATGTACTATTACTATCTTGCACCCTACAATCTCCATCGTCTATCGTTATATTAAGGTCTAATTCACTCTTGTTTTTCCGATCCTTCACGAAAAAATTCTATCTCTGACTGCTGTTCATTGCATATAAAACTTTCTGTTTGTGTGCCTGCATCACAACAACGTGTCTGCTCTATCCTACTAGTTGTTATTAATTGACTCTTTGTGTAATTCATGAAATTATTTTTATAGTTTAAGTGCAAAATTTGTTTGAAAAACAATTTACAGGCATAGTTTTTGAAACTTAGTTTGCTGTACTTCCATTCGTGATTAAACAACTCCACGAACTGTGCGTGTGCGAAGTTAGAGGAAACCAACTTTAATAACTTCTTCACCATGACTTCGTTCAAATAATAATTATTTTTCATTACATTACCAAGCAGTATATTAGTGTTACATAATTCACTGATACTGTAGTATAGATATGATTGTAGTTTCATTGGATGCAGGTCGTGGGAGCTAGCTAAAATAACTACAAAGTCTGACTTGGTAAAGTCTTTACATATTTCTTTGCATGAGCTTAGTATCTGATTCGTCGGTGCATTATGATTTAAAATAGCCATGACACTGTAATCTTTTCCTAAGAGATCCTGCAAATTTGTAGCCATTCCTTGACCCGACTCATCTGCAAAGATAACTACTCTATGTTTTACTGTAGTGGTATTATGTTTTGTTCCGTCCAAGCGTCGCTCAGCTTCTTTGTCATGTGGTAATTTTGTATATGTATTTGGTATATCCGATTTAGAAACGTTTTCTCCTTTGTCAGGTTGTAGCAGCATGAGTCTATTTTCATTATTTCCTTCTTGTATTTTCGTTTTTAATCCTGTCTTGCTCCCTGATAACGGAGAAGAAGTTGCAGCTTCATTTCCCTGACTTTCAATTAATTCTTCCTCTAATAGTGTAGAGTTTAATGTCATAATCATAATAATGTAATAATCACCGGAATCACCTTCGATGTTTACAATTTGTTCGGCGCTGTAATGGTCGCGCACGGCCAGCAGCGCCCCCCCGGCGCCCGCGTCCCCGCGCCGGTCTCGGCGCAGCACGGTGTAGCCCGGCGGGAACAGCTCGCCGTCGGACAGACTGCTAATGAGGTTTGTTTCGGTGATAGCTAAGATATCAGCATTCAAATTCAGTACCGCTTTCTTAAATATGTCTAACTTGGTCCTCAGGCCTCGAACATTTTGGTAGAAAATTGTGCATGCTCTAGGACGAGTTTTTTTGGGTTTCTTGTGGCTTTCGAAACCCATTTCGCCAGGATTTTATGTAAACATCCTTCGTCCAGTACTTGACATCAAGATATTTTCCAACATTCTGTATCGGAACTCCCAGTTTAAACGATGCATATAAACCCCTTGATTTTAGGGTCTCCACCGTACAGGTATCATCCGGACAGATTGTTTTCAGATGTTCACTTACTGTCTCAGCTTTTGTACCAGTTTTAACATAATACAAATGTAAAAACGTTAATCTTTCTGCTGCCTCCAATCCAGTCGAGCCCGGTGCGGCGACACCCCGTACTACGTTTGCCGTCGATCGTCGCGTTTGTCTCGATCGAACTTGTGTCCACTCATTTTCGTTGCTATTCATTGCCTCTTCGGTATCAGATTTGTCATGATTGATAGTTTTGCCAGCAATGGGTGAAGAACTTGCGAGATTAGTCCCGTGCGCATCGGCTAACTGCTGCGGCGGCTGCGGCGACATCACCACGCTCGCCATCTGAGTCTCGTTCTTCGGTCCCGACCCCGAGGCGACAACGACACGCTTGCGAGCGGCGGTGGCGGCGGCGGTGGCGGCGGCGGTGGCAGCTCGAGTCGACATCGCTTTGACGCGCGCTGCTCGAACCGGTTTCGGTTCTATCGCTGAGCTTCTACCCATATACACATACACCCTCTCAAACACACATACACATCTCTATTTTTTCTTAGACGAGCTGCATGCTATTTTATGTTTTTGTTTTTATTGTTGTACTGTTTCTGTGTAAATATCTTGTTTTTGTTCACTTGCTCTGCTCTACATCATAAGAGCTGGGGGGTGCTGGAAATCACCGCAAGAGACCTCTTACGGGGTAGCCAGCACCTTAGCTGAGCACTCTCCCTTGGTCAAATAATTATGTTGTGCATGTATGTATTAGTGTTAATTTCTCTGTATTCTGTTTGAATTTGACAATAAACGTATCTTATTCTTATTTTTTGAGTCACGGTCAACAGTCGGTGACACCCCTATGTGGGATACATTTCGTTACGATCATGGATAAACAATACTAGCTACGATATAAGAAATTAAAAAAGAAAGATTTTTAAGAAGCTTCTGGGGTATATGTCTTGAATGGTACAAACTGAGATACATTAACTGATTACTCCAAATACGCCCGAAGCATCCTGCATAGTCCAAAACCCCACTAACTGTAAAATACTTACACTTCAACTGAAGGTAGGCTGCGTCCGTGGCTTGTCATCACATCACCGTCGTGACGAAATCATACTGAGATCATGAGAAGCCGTACCGGGAGAGTGGTCACATCTATCATTTTACGTTCGTTAGCGACTTTCATAGATATAGACTAAACGGATCGCCTGCTCTGACTTTCCCGCTTTTTTGGTCGAGCGTGTTTTATTCTAGGTCGCTTTCTATATAAGGCCCGGTAGTGGAAAAGCGTAAGGCCACTGCGTATTTTTTTATAAAGAAATAATCTTCTTATAAATCGAGTCAGTAAACTGTTCGACTTTATCGATCTGAGCGAGGTTCAGTCTGCCACATTGTCTTTGTCAATTATTTGAACAATTAAACACAATTTGAACTCTCGACTCTCGACACGCCTCAATTAGTAGACCGAGATGTTTAATTGAACGGAGATAAAGTTAAACTTTAAACGAAAACTTTTAGCAGTAACGGCGCGGCGGTTTGTCACGTCGTTGCCAAAGCTAAGTGTGACCTCATTTCGACCTCAATTATATAAAAACGGAGATTGTCAACAAAGCCTACCTTTTCAACAGAAATCTAGTAATGGCAAATCGGACCTCTGAAAAGAATACAATAAGGGCATTTTCTAGAAATTAACCCCTATAGTTTCGTTCCTTTGTCCTTTGAACTACCTACATGTTCGGACATGGATCAAAAATCATGACTTGGGTGCGTTCTGTTTTGGTCGCATCAAAGTATTGCGCGCTTGTATTATTACCAACATAGCAAATCTAAATATCTTATCTATAATTATTAAATTGAGAGCAATTTCTTTCTTTATCAAATAATAATAAACAATGGTGATATTCGCATAAAATAAGTTCAGTTAGGACCATAGACAATATAATTCAATGTCTATGGTTAGGATTGCCTACCCTGATGCATTTGATGTGCAAAACGAAATACAATTATTTTGATTTGGTGGCATGAATATAAACACTAAAATAAACTCACCCGTAGTAGATAGAAGCCGGTCCGCTCGAGCCGGGTACTGCGAGGAACTACTGAAGAAACTATCACGACTCCTGTCATTGACACTACTTGACAGCTTTTCATCAGTTTTATTTCCGAACTTGGGATTCGCAAGACTGTATTGGGAGCTATCTTTGTTTGCACTCCTTTGCTTTTGTTCATCTTTGTTGCGATTTAGTGAGGCGTATTGATATATATTATTTTCATTTTGTTGAAAATATTGTCTGTTGTTTTGTTGCAGTCCGTCTTTGGTAAAATTAAAGTCATCAAAATCTTTGAGGCCACCAGTTCTTGTGACGTCATTTTCCTTAGTGTTATATCGTATTGGAGATACAAACTGTAATTCCTCTGCGATCGGTCGAGATTCACTATCCCCAGAACCATTTAGGATAATTTTCTTGATTGTTTTAACTTCTTCTATTTTATTTTTCTTCTCCTCGGTGACCGTAGATCGTTTCAAGACCTCCTCTTTGGAACTAAATGTGCTCTCACTTAAAGAGGTCGGTATAGTTTTCTTGCTATCATTATGCGGCCTGAGATATTTCTCGAACGGGTCACCGTTTACTCTGCTAGTATCGAATGGATCTCCGTTATCAACTACATTACTTGGAAGCCCATTACTGTGATTATACAAACTATCATAAGAGAACGGATCAGTTTTGTCGGCAGACGATTTGGGTTTGTCTGCATGTCCATTGGTACGTTCTGAGGTGTACGGGAGACCGCTAGGCTGGGAGTCTCTAGATGATCTGAGGCCTGCGATATCTTCAGTTTTTTTGTTTCTATCTAAGCTGGCATAGGAATAGGCGGGCCGTCCGTTTGGTACCGGCAGCTTGGAAGGGCTGGAATGGCTTGCAGACAGCGTCGTGTAGAAGGGATTGGTGGGGTGTATGCGAATGGTGTCCTCGGCGGCGGACTGGACGAGGGGGGTAGAGGCGAGACTGGCGGGCGCAGGGAGGGGCGTGCTCCTGTGCAGTGGGGAGGGAGACTGCCTGATGGTGGCGTACACCGGCGCTTGCGGCGTCGCGCGTCCACTTACGTCTGCTAACAATTGCGACGGTCCTGAAAACAAAATAAAACATCATATTAGTCAAAGTTGATGTTTTTCTGAGGTTTGTGGTTTTTCGAGGATTGAAATAGGGGTGAGTGTCCATGATAACGAAGAGAGACCGGCTAAAAACCAGTTTAATTTTCCGTTTTGGTTGAATCAAAGCATCGCGCGGATACCGTTTTCAAACAATAGAAAATGTAACGTAAAACCGATACGTCTAGTCTTCTCGTAAAAAACAAGGAAGTTTAAAATGACATAAACAGTGTAGCTTATTTTTTTTTAAATATAGTGTTAGTTTTTTACGTGGGGGTGGATGGCCAAATCCGGAACTATAGACTTTATAGTAAAGAGAATAGTGAAAAATGCTCAAAAAGTTTAAGGTGTATATGTTAAACCTAAACCAAACCAAGGGCTTGCCGACAAACTGCAACAGCAGTTTGGCAATTTTGTGTTAATATAATTGTACTGTGTTCTTTAAAAAGTATATATAATAGAAATAATAAAATATACTGTTTATATACTATTTGCCCAATCCGATAGTGTCACACAATAATGATCAAAATCTGAGAAGCAATACACGGCGAACTAAAGAAAAGTGTAAATTTTTTATAAACTGATTAATATTTTAAAATTTTAATACGTTACACGTTCCGAACTATTCTTTCTGCTTACTTTTCAACGCACATCTGGACTCGACGATTGTACCAATATGTATTGGAATCCATAACCGTGTGATGTTGAAAATGTATTGACATAATAGGCATAACTTCTAACAATTGATTAGTTAAAGTGTAATTATTGTAAGAACAATATATATAATAGTATTTTCTTAAAAATAAGCCTTTTAATTTGGTTTGCCATTTGACATATCTTCCCAAAATTTCATCCTTATAAGCTATCAGGATGATGAATTAATGCAGTTTTTTTATCAACGTGTTCGTTTCTCGGCTAGGTAAATTATTTATTTCAAAAATATTATATGATGCAGTTTTAGTTTACATCAAAATCGACCCTGAGACTATTCCCTTTAGTTTCGGATTTGACCACCCAATGCCACTTGAAAAACTACCCCTGTATAATACTTAAACGTATATAACCAAAAAGCTTTGACAGCACTTTAAAATGGTCAACAATATCGAACTGGAGACACGAGAAAACAAATAATTTTAATGTATTTCCTCGCAAACTAAAATCTAACCATGGAATTATTTTATTCAGTTAAAATGCGAGAATTTTTAATCTGGTACATTTAGGTAAATAAACTAGCAAACTGGAGGTAACTGTATAAAATATTGAAATGGAGAAAATAGCGGTGGGAACTACAAAAACATTCATGGAGTTAATTTCAATATTCAATGAGTTTTTTAATATCAATGCAGACCGGCAAAATATGTACAACATAAAGTTGAAATGCAATGCCGTTCGCGTACGATAGTATGTGGAGCTCGCCAGTGGAATTTCAACCGAATAGTTTCCTATTCAAGTTGTAGTCCATGACAGAGAAGTATTCGGAACTCCATTTAGCATTCTCCAGTGAGTGAGTGACTAGGAGGCAGGGATGTGATAAAGTAATATCTTCGAGCAAGAGATAAATTAAATATACTGCTGTCTTACAAAGGTGAAAAATCCATAAAAGCCGGTCGAAACCTAAAAACCTAAAAGTTCTCGGAACACGACAAAACTAATTTTCATTACTACTTGACTAAACAATAAAAAGGTTCACAGCAATCAGTGGTACCTGAGAAACGGGTTGTCATTCTTATCTCAGTCCAAAGTTGAACTTGTTCAAATTCTGATGTGTTTTCGATAATTTAAAGTCTTGCGGTTATTAATTTCTTACTCGAAATTATTAGCGAAAGTTTGTGTTTTTGCGATGGATTCAGTTCCAGGAGGTAATTAACATTTTTTTATTAGATATTTTAGATAGTCAGTGACTTTTTTTAAAACATTAATGACACTAAAACGACGGGAAAATTTAATTTAATTTTTCATGAAAGGATAAAGTTGAATTTCCTGGCAGATCCGGCTTTAATGTTAACATTGTTACAAAGAGTGATCCTTAGTCTTGCTAAAGCAGTTAAAAATTTTCCCGTCCGTAACCGTCGCTCTAACAAAAATTTCATTTGATTCAACATGTGTGCTAATTTAAATTTTTTGGTGTTTTAGGATCAACTAACGAAGAAGTCTACTTTAGCAGATACACTTTTATCGGTTATTATAGGGAGTGTACTTCCCGAAAGCATCACGAAAAAGTGTCATATTTGCTGTAAAAGATGAAAAGTGCTCTACGTGTCACCGATCTTTCTTACGAAATCAAGTGCTTGTTAACAAGATTAGTGTCAGATTATAAGACCAAACTCCATCAAGCACACGAAAATTTTACACGGTGCGCCAACAAAAACAAAGATTGGTTCAATAACTATGTTATTTTCCCTGTTGTGCATTCAGCCCACAACCAAGGAGGTGGCCGACCTTCCAAAAAGTTTGAAGAAACTAGTGATCGCTCAGAACGACGAAAAACTAAACGTATTCGAAAACTGTCTGAACCTGCAGAACTTGCGTTTGCTGCACAAATGAAGTATCGTGAATGTGGCAATGTACAAGCATCCAAAATAATAAAAGAAACTGCTCTTGGTGATACTAGTTTCAGTAACGTTTCAGAGAAACATTAAACTCTGTCTTCAGACAAAGCCCTTTTTTTGAGAGAGCAGAAACAAAGATGTGAGAAAATACAGGGAGCAATTTTACTGAAAGTTTTCTCGAAAACAGGGTATGAAAGACACATACCAAAGACTTATAGTGTCATGTGATCCTTTTATTAGTTGTCTGAGAAAACTTGAGCCCAAAAAATCTCTACCTTTGTGTCAAAGTGTGTTAAATTTATTAGAGGATCCTGAACTTGACACTGTATAATAAACTAAACATAAATATAATAATATATGGTTTTTGGTGATGAAATACTTGCTTTTTATTTGTGTACTTATATTATTGACTAGTGTGAAATTAAGGGTGGAGGGCAGTTAGTAGAAGAGAAAGGAGGGGATAATAATTTTTAACACTAGCAAGTATATTTTTGAGACCCATATGAATTGTAACCCAAAAGTAACCATCCCAGGTCATTTTTTACCCCTTGTTGCAAAAGTAGAAGAATATTTGGTAGTTTCCTCCACCTCCACTATCCCTATACCCTTAAAACATGACCAGGAACAATCCTTTACCCAATATGATGTAAATTTGAAAAAAAAAATAGTTTTGGCCAAATTTTTTGGAGTTTTCACCTCTGTGCGTCTGGAAGAAGGGCACAACTGTTTTTTTTTAAGTTGTTTACTTTCTTTAGAATCAGGAAAAAATGGCGTTTGGCTCTTTTTGTTTTATTTTTTACTGCATAATTAAGAAGATAAACTGCTATGAAAAGCTATTTGAAAAATAAAAAGTTGTGATAAAACGAATAAGAATATCGTATATCGGCAAATATCATAATGTATTACGATATTCGTAATCGTAATATTTATTACAATTCATTACGGTATATTTTTATCGGGACTAACGTTTAATTTTTACATGAAAAGAAACGCAGAACGCCAGCTAGCCAATCTTATCGCGGTCGATAACGCTTGATACAGTGCTCTGTCTCACTCTATTGATCTACCTAAAGAGGGACAGACAGTGTATATCGAGCTGTCAAAGCTCGAAATGTTCTACTATGCTAGGTACCCAGATATGTTTGGTGTTTTAATTTTTTAATTATCATTCCTATTTATGATTTTTAATTTCATTAATTAGTTTGACGTTCAGTTTTTAGGAAAAAATACGGAAAAGTTGAATTAAATATTTAAAGACTTCTTATTTTGGGAATGGATGCTCGTCTCGCACAATAATAATATGATAAAACAAAGATATATGGCTTGTAAAATAAACAAGATTAAAAAAAAATCATTGCTCTTTTTTTAGGGTGATAAGGCCCACAGCTCCGTTTAAAACGAAAATCGTAATGTTCGTATCGTCATTCGTTATCGTAATACATAATACGATGTATTCGTTATTCGTATCGGTATCGTTTCTGCACTAATAAAAAGCCACATTTAGCTTGCGCTAAGTAACAACGTACATTAAAATGAGAATTTTTTAATGCAAGAAATCTTGGAATGTTACAATGAAACTCGTATATACTTCTTTAGAAGAAAAACAAAAAATATATAAAAATCTTAAGCCCCATTTTTCTCAATATTTGATTTTTGCGGGTTGTGTCTTTCTTCGGTATGGCGGCAGTATACACGTACACTTTACTATACATCGTACACACACAACTGGCACGGTGTACCAAGATAGCTCTTACTGCGTCTGCTTAAAGGTCAAAATCGTGCAAAAGGGAATACGTATTACGAGGCCGTGTGTCGTTGAGACAACAATAGGGAATACTCTAGACATGACATGAAAATATCGTACTTCGTGAAAACGAGATTTTATACAAAGCGGATGTGTTTTATTTCATTTTACCTGCCTAGTTGCTTAAAAGGTAATGCGTTTTCATAACGTACCCTCGTGTGACTGTAAAGTTACCTGGCTTTGTTTGACAACAGTTTTGAAGACAACCACGCTGCACACAATTTAGAGATGTGAAACGTTCGATAAACGCGTATTACCAATTAATGGAGTTAAGTTGGGGTTGACATGACTTGATGAAGAGATCACTGATCGTTAATCATTCAATTTCACGAGATGGTTATACGATCAATTTTCACAACACTACTATACTGACAAACCCACGGTTGGACAAATAAGGCACAGGAAATATTTGTGTTATTTAATAATAATTTGTCAAAGTCCGAGTCGCACTCAAACAAATGAGTTCAAAGGACAAATGGTTCCGTACCACCACACAACACGGGTACGGAACCCTAAGAACATATGTATATATCAACAATATACTCGTAGATGCTATTGTACATAACATTAAGACGACAAAAAACAAAGCGCTAAAATGGTACCACCAGACAAACAATTTAGCACCCTTTGAGTACGAAACCCTAATTTTATAATTTTTTGTTTCATTTTAGCAAATTTGAAACTTATTAGTACCGTCTTTAAGAAAGAGCTAAAAAAAACGTTAAATATGTTTTTTTTCGTGGTAGAGGTGATGGTAACACGTATTTTGTGAAAATTTCAACTTTCTACCTATTACAGGTGAAGCAGTAGACCCCTGTGAAAAACGGACGGACAGACAGACGGCGGAGGCGTAGTAATAGGGTCCCGTTTGGCATCCTTCGGATACGGAACCCTAAACAAGGAGTAATTGAACCATGGTTCTTATAACTTCCTGGGTATGCAGTATGAATTTGTATCGAGCAAAGACACCAGAATGAAGAAAAAAAAACTGCGCAGTCTTTAGTCAGATAAGCAATTAACTTGAAATATTTTTTTTACGAAATGCCACGGATATTTTTAATGAAATGCTGCGGATATATTTTTCTTTAATAATAAATGAATGAATTAATTAATTGATGAATAAACACTATTGCACAGAAAATCAAAATAAAAGCATGGAATACAAAATAACAGGAGGCAAGGGCGGACTTACTTACTTACTTGCAAATCCTCCCGAAGTTATTTAGGGGAGAGTAAGAGAACAGCTCTCAGGCAAAACCAGGCGGCCCACCATTGCCTGGGATTGAGGGATGGCGGTATATCCATCCCCAATTGCCGAGACTTATATAAAACAGACTGGTGACGGGCAGCGGCGTCACTGGTGCAAGGGTTTCGGCACCGCGCTCACCAACCCGCCTGCCCAGCGTGTGTGAGTATGGGCAATTCTTCCAGGGGGACCGCCAAGAGTGGCGTAATCCTGGAAAGGCCTATGTCCAGCAGTGGACGAAACAGGCTGATGGATGAATGGATGGATGGAAGGGCGGACATATTCCTCGAAGAAATTTCTTCCAGTCAACCGATGGTAATGGAAAAATGAAAAAATTCTTCCAGTCAACCGATGGTATTGGGAAAATGAAAATTTTACAAATAAATTGGTGTTAGTGCAAAATTAAGACAATTTTCTCTCAAGGTTCGATGACCCTTTTTGGGAAATTCGACAATTATTTTTTTCCGTTTACCTACGCAAAACAGCCCGAGTCAACTACTAAAAAAAAATCCCTGTTGTGTTTTGTAAGGTGAACGCAAAGGGACAGGCTGAAAAACAGCGTTGTGCAGCTGTATGTCTGCAACTCGCAACACAAGCTGAGTCTGTCCCCCTTCGTCATTTCTTTTATTATTTATTTATGTTTTATTCCTTGTATTTTTTTACGATGCGAGATCAATATTGTATTTTGCTAAATTAGCAAAACATGTTATTGATCCGTCATACTGATTACTTACCACCAGTATGAATTTGGCTGTATAAAGAAATGTCACCTTATATATCCAAACTCACACTGGAGTACTACGTTACTACGTTATACTCGTACAGTGACACTGTAATATAACCACGCATTGTGATGTGGGCCTATTCAACGTTGTTATATTTATATGTATAGGTATAGTCGTGTTTTCGAGCAGTTTTCCGCACACATCCTGCAGAGGCTCGCTCGGCCGCGGGGGGCGACTAGAGCCGGAGAAGGGGGATTCGACAGCAACATAAATAGGAATCAGAAAGCAGAGATTTCCCATTAAACCGCCGACAGGCACGGAAGTGCAGGTACAGTCGAAGAATACGGGAGAATGAGAATTTTCTTAGGAGGATATTGGCGCTTGCATAAATTTCTGTTACTCCACGAAAGATCTTCAGTGCTCTATAAAAAAGGTTGTATAAAATATCTGTTCGTTTTAAAGTTAAATTAATATAAGCACCTAATATAGTATAAGTTTATACAGGTTTTAATATATGTAATACTAGCTTTTGCTCGCGGCTCCGCCCGCGTTTTATTCGGTTTAAGGTAATGCTTTTTTCCGGGATAAAAAGTAGCCGTTAAGTTAAGCTATATCCATTCTAAATTTCATCCAAATCCGTCCGGCCGTTTCAGCGTGAAAGAGTAACAAACATAAGCACACACACAAAAACTTTCGCATTTATAATATTAGTGTGATATTTTAGCGCCATCTTGAGATTTTTATTTCTCAATATTGAAATGACTTCTAAATTTTGTTCTTTGATAAGAGTGTGCATTATATTTTTTGGCAGAAATATTTTTTTTAATATGCAGTATTGCTTGATTCTTCAAACAAGGAAGATTATTATGGTTTTGTGGGAACTATCCATTTAAAGATTTCAAAGGATGCGAACCTTCGCTCACGGTATAACTGTGCGTTTACGGCATAATATGGTTTGAAATTTGAAACGATTCGGCTCGTAGGTGCAAAAATACTGTAAAAACAAATAACGTCATTTCCATGAAACTTTAAAAATTTATGTTGTTATATATTTTTTCACAGTAATGCAGTTGATCACAATAGCGCTCGCAGGAAGCGAGATGGAACTACAAAGGTTACCCATCAAGTTTGATAAAATAATCATACCTATACCTATAAGTTAGAGTGATTCAAATTTTCACTTTTTTCCGTTTTATTACGGGCCACCCCTCAATGTGTTATATGTAGCTAAAAATAAATGAAGTATTTTTTTCATATTTTTTTAAAGAAATATAGGGGTCGCCATTTCAGTTTTAAAAATTGAAATCTCCATACACCAAGCGTTTTTTTTGAACAGATACTGAAAATAATAAAACACAGAAAGTAAGCCTTAGATACGTAGATAATAAAACACTATTGCATTTTTAAATTTTCTATACTTCAACCTGTTTTTTTGTCGAAATAGAGCAAAATTTTGGCAAAATGGGAGTTTATTCGTGTTATGTGCTGTTTTTTTAATTATAAGGGTGATGTAAAGATAATTTTTTGAAATGTAAAAGTTTTTTTAAAAGCTTAATTCCTGCATGATTAAAAAAAAAAATAACAAAAATCGCTTAATGTATGTGGATTTAAAATTTAAAAACTGTGGTAGTCACCCCTAAATTTCTTTAAGAAAATATGAAAAAATACTTGTTTTTTTTAGCTACATAGAACATATTGAGGGGGTGGCCCGTAATAAAACGGAACAAAGTGAAAGTTTAAATCACCCTACTAGAAGTAGATAGTGTATCAGCCTTCCTTCAAACTTTCCCTTAAAACATTTGCAAATAGAAGAAAAAATAATCTAAACGTATTCCTCGACTGTAAGTAGCGTACGGCTAATCTCGCAGTCGGTGCAAGATGCAACCACTTGAAACGGTTACTATTCTAGTAGCCAAAACGATCTACGGCTTCTCTAGGAACGTAAAACTGCTACGTATTCTACTGCAACATTCAACTGCCTGCGTTCACGATCGAATTTGTACAAAGTAACGTTCAAACGTATTATGGAGACCGAAAGTACGAACAGCTGGGAAACGGTGGAATTCTAATGGTTTCGAGAATCTCTTACCGATTAGACAATGCATGAGCGCATGCGTTTTCCTGATAAAAGCAATCGTAGTTCATGCAAGAAAATGAATAGAAGGTGGTTACCAAGGGATGAGATCAACAATTTTATACGAATTTTTGTTCCCTGCGGTGCACATAAGTTTGTGTTTGTGTTCGGAAGGCAAGTTAAGGCTGTACCTGACCCTAGAATATGAAAAAAGCCAGATTTTCGAGGGTTCTTTTGACGAAAGTAGGACTATCTTAATATTGGAAAAAATATATATTTGATTTACTGATTTTTTATCTAGGTGATCTACTTATAAACAATGTACTAAGTTATGTAAGTATATAAATGTTATACTTTTGTCAAAAAAAAATGTTTTCCACCCTCTTTTTTTTTGGTTTTCAAACGTTCGTTTCAAGAACGCGTTTAAGAGATCAACTTATTTTTTTTTTCATAAATAGCTAATAGAAATATAAAGGTTTTCTACTTAAATCAAGTATTTTTTTTCCTACAAAATATTTCAGTTTTAGCTTTAGCCCGCGGTTTCACCTGCGTTAAATTATTTTTTGTGTATTCCTATAAAATCAGTCAATATTATTCGGACTGTTACCTACAGTAAACACAGCTGGTGAAATGTGTGTGTTATGCGCGTCTGTTTCCCATTTTGTGTGTCTCTTTTATAATATTTCCCTGGGAACAAAGGGAAAAAGTATTTTTTGTCTTATTCAAAGTCTAGAACTACATTTGTGCAAAATTTCAGCCTAATCGGTTTCGTAAGCATGGCGTGAAAGGGTGACACATCACTTTTCTATAGAAACTTGAAAGCTCATTTTCATCCCATGGGAACTGATTTATGGGATAAAAAGTAGCCTATGTCCTATTCCAGGTCTAGAAGTACATTCATGTAAAATTTCAGCCCAATCGGTTCAGTAGTTACGGCGTGAAAGAGTAACAAACATCCATCTATCCATCCATACATCCAAACTTTCGCATCTATAATATTAGTGGGATAGTGGGTTTAGCTAAAATCCCTCCGATCTGCTGTTTCGCGCGTAATTATTAGTATTACGCGTCCTAGACAAATAGGTCAATTAGCTAACCAATAATCGCCTCTATCAAAAGCTAATAAAGTATTTGACAATGGCCTTTTTGTGTTGGACGGGTAACAACATTTTTTCTTAGTCTATGCCATACTCTAAAGTTGTTGGTCCATTTGTGCCCGAAGTACGGCGACAGGGTTCACCACCCCTCACGTTTGGGACGTAATAATCGTCGTTGAACAGCGGGTGTAATAAGTGTGGGTGTGACTTGCATTTCACAGATCATAACACACCTGAAACCCCTTTGAGGATTCATGTCGTTACGATATGTTTGTTATAAGTTTGGACGCATAAGCGTGATGGGTTTCAAACCACGGTTAAACATGATTTGTCATGTACTTAGATTTCGAGTAAAGTACATAAACAAAAAGATTTTAAAATCTTTGCAATACAGTTTGTTTTCTTTTTCTATACTATTACCTCAAATCTTCCCATTCCGAAATCAGCGAACGAACAGGCGCATGGTTTTTTTCACGAATGAGTGAAATAAGAGGGACGAAATTCCAAGCAGATAAGTGACGATTTTAAAAAGCTTGCTTATTAAATAAATTTTCCCCTCTACAACAAAATAAAGAGAGATTAGACAAAACAAATATCTTCCATTGTCATTTATTTAGTTAGATAGGTATAGACGAGTGTTTTACTAGTTAGTGACTGTATATCGAGGCTTGATTCGATTTTCAAATTTACTTAACTACCTAGGGCTGTAAATCCCGTATTTCGAGTAAAGTACGACTTACTTTCAGAGCATTAGTGATGAACGGAAATCGAAGAAACACAAATAAATGCAATATATAGGGAGACCTTCGTTTATACAGCCATATTCATACTGTAGACTCGGTAAGTGATCGGGACCAAGGTCCAATGCCCCCTTTTGCGAAATACGAAAAAAAAAACATTTCTGCCTCTATACAGGCTGTAAACAGAGTGCGACCATTAAATAAAACCACATACTCTACTGATCATACTAAACAACTGTTCGAAAAAAAACCCGCGCAAATCTTCAGAGAAGAAGATATTCAACTGTAACTCAAGGACTTTATCTCGTGGGAGGAAAGTCTATTTTAGAACGCTGCACCGCAACAGCAGTTTCACGGACGACACTCTCTCTAAACTCGCCCGTGTGTCGGTGCGTTAGGGTTCACGCATTTTTATTTGGAACTCAATTATTTCCCAAACTAAGGGTGTCCGCGGGTACGACTCTTGGGAAAAGTGGTTCAGTATGGTCGGTAGAATATGTGGTTTCATTTAATAGTAGCAGTCTATTTACACCCGGTATAATTGTTCAAGAACAACCTCGACTCCGTTAGTTTAGAAATTCTAAATTGTATTTTACAGAAAGGGCCATTGAACCTTGATCCCGACCACTTACCGAGCCTCCAGTGTGAATATGGCTGTACAAAATCACCTTATATAGAGATGACGGCTCCATTAACTTAAGAATAAGAACTTTAAAAAAAGAAAGATTAAAACGTATTCTAGACACGAATTTTTTAGGACATTATTTTGTAAGTATTTTGTGTAAACTTACTTTTAAGTTCAGTTCCTTTGCCGATGGACCTCCTTCGCGGCGACATCTCTCTGTCCCTGCAACAATACAACTTATTTAAGCTTCCTGAGAGTTGAAGCTAAAGTTTGGTGTGATATAGCACCTTCGTGACTTCGTCCTCCCTGTTGAAGGGTTTTCAACTAACACATACATAAATGCGTAGGTGAAATAAATCCTGTAAGAGCACATTTGGCACAAGGCACGTTAAGCTATGGGTTCATATTTATGCCCGAAGTACGGCATAGGACCCCCCCACCTATCACCTCGTTGGAGCGTAATAACATGGACTATATTCCTCCATGGTAATAATCGTCTTTGAATGTGAGCTGCATTTCACAGTCCACACTCGCAAACACCTCTGACACCTCCTCGGGGATTCATGTCGTGACTAGAGAATCCAATCCCGCATCAAAATCGCGATCCCGCAAGCCTGCGGGATTAAGATCATCAATCCCGCGGATCCCGCGGGATTTGCGGAATTTATTTTAATTATTATTATTTTTGTTTCATGTAATTTAAAGAAAGAAAATACACACAAATATTTTTAATTATTCTTATCAACATGAAGCAAAGTTATCACTTATATTATAAATTAAATATAATGATGTTTAAGACAATACAATATTCACAATCACAATATTTCACGTTTCATATTTAGATTTTTATTTCTTTTAACTTGTATTAATAATAAAAAAAATATTAATTTTCGAAATATATTTCGGCCCACTATGGGGCCGGCATCAGTCGAATGATGCCGGCCCCATAGTGGGCCGAAATATATTTCGAAAATTAATATTTTTTTTATTATTAATACAAGTTAAAAGAAACTAAAGGCTTTATATAGCTAAATTATATATATTTATTTCAAGTTAGATTTTTATTTGAAATAGAACATATTCATTGGTTTTAGAGACATCGGCATAATATTTTTCGTTTTTTTTTTCTTTTGGCTATATCTTTGGAACGGAATGTGGTACACCCTTAAGGGTCGGACCATAGGGTGCAAAAAAAAAGTAAATTTCTTTTTAAATGTCAAAACTTTGACGGCATGTATCTCCTAAACGGTTAGAGTTAGACCCATGTTGATGGGTGTCTAAGAAAAGGTCTGGCCGAGATCTAAGCGCCGGAAATGTCAAAACTTTGGAGGCCTGTATCTCCTAAACGGCTGAAGGTAGACCCATGTTCATGGTACTCTAAGAAAAGAGCTCGACGAGATCTATCTATATCTACTAAAAAAAAACAATAATAATAAAAAAAAAATTTTATCTGCTGCTGTATCTCCCGAACGGCTTAAGCTACTGACTCCGGGCTTAGACTATAATAATTGGTTTGACAGGGGCTACATGGCCAAATTAAAAAAGTTGACATTTGGCAGCTTTTGACAGTTTTTTGACACGTCTTAAAAAGTGGTCCAATTTGCATTTAATTCGGTATCAAGGGGTGTGTAGGGTCGCTGATTACGGTACCGTTTTAAAATTTGAAACTTCTTAAGAATTGACAGATTTTTTGTCATTTTTTGGATATAAAAAATATTAATAGCTTTACCGCGGCAGTCCCCGAGTGCCACACGTCTTTTTTTTCAATCCCGCGAACGTGCGGGATCCCGCATGAGTAATCCCGAATTTTTGATCCCGCAGAAAAGGTGCGGGATCCCGCATTAGCGGGATCCCGCGTTTGCGGGATTGGATTCCCTAGTCGTGACGATGTATTCATATGTATCATAGATAGAGCGTTTATCTATCTTAATATAATAGCTATAGCACGCCCTATACAGTTCAAATTTCCGACCGCGGCCAGTAGCCGTGTTTAATTTGATAGGTGTATTGGAGTCCCCTTTACCTCAAAGTAATCAGCAAATATAATAATTCCCGCCTCTGTATTCCGGTTTCCGTTCCTGTACTGTCTGGTCTGCGTTCTTTGGAAATGACTCTATAAGCATATTTGTACCAAGAGTACGGCGATAGGGCTATCACCCATCATGCTGAGACGTATTAATCATTGGTGTGACATGGTTGTACATGCTACTGTGAATGTCCGAAATTGGTGGATGTTAAGATCCACCAGCGTACATCAACAATCACTAATTTCGATGGTGTAAATCCGAAATTCTTTAATAAATCTTCTAAAGTCGGACATACACCGGTGAATGTTAACATGAACTGAGATGATTTCATGAATATTATATTCAGCGATTCACAAATTATGTGAATGTTAGCATGCGCCATTGGTTGTTCAAAAAGAGGGTAAGTCATATAGTATCGTTTCTTTTAATTACGCCTCCTTCCGCGACGACGCCGCGCCCCTCACGTAACAATTTAATAATTATACCTGTCAAGAACTGTCGACACAATGAATGCCTGAGCAATTCAAATCAACATACTCGTATCTCAGTTGACAGGCTTTCTGTGTCCTGTTAGCTTACATGTATAGTTACATTTTCACTCAGAATGAAGATTTACCAAGTCGTCGTGGTCTATGTTAACACTAACCGGTGTATGACCGAAATCGTGATTAAAATATTAAATAACGGACATTCACCACCTAGCTTGGTGGATCTTAAGAAACACTGCGCTTCGGACATTCACAGTAACATATACAAGTGTGAACTGTAACTTGCATTTCACAGTCTATACTCGAAAACACTCTCCAAGCCCCTTAGGACGTGTTAAGAAAATGCAAAAAGAAGACAAACGAAAAGAAACACTAGAGCAGATACGTATATCTTATTAAGTATCTACGAGGCATTTCCAAGTTGTAACTATAAGCAAATCAAATCTATATAAAATAATACCATGACCGACAAATATATTAATAAACGCCTGGACCAGACGGACGAGGAACATGAAATTTGGATTGTGGGTTCCTTGTATAAAGATAGAGATCCAGAAGGAATTTCACGAAATTCTCTAGGGATTTAAAGAAAAGGGTTCCACGCGAGCAACACAGCGAGACTTTCGCGAGTGTGGAAAAATTCGATACAGCATCAAAATCCGAAACGTAAGAGTTCTGAAGCACATATAGAACCAACTCAGGGTTCCGAGGTAATTCCCTAGGTATCTGTTCTCAGCACTGAATGCCGAACGATCCGTCTAATCCCGCTCAGCCGTCAGTAGCACAAAGCAGCGAGATACAGGCACACAATACTCTGTGAACTGTTAAGCTGCGAAGATTCAGTCCTTGAGAACACAGACCATTTCTAATCGGCTACTGAGATACAGGAAAGGTGGTTCCAGGAATTATCAAATGCACCAAGATAAAGCTATATACAGAAATAAATAGAGAAGAGAAAAGCTTGCATGTCTACACAGATGGATCGGGAAGAGGCGAAAGAGGGATGTCGAGATCGTATTTGATAAAAATCTGTGATCTCTACACTCTATATCCCTTTCGGAGACTAGACTATAATATATGTGTGTGTGTGTGTCTAAAAAATACAGGTTTCTCCTTGATAGTAAATATTATATAAAAACGATGATGGAGAAACGCGTGTCGTTCGACCGTTGATGGAGGTGATGACGTCACCGTCACCGCCGCGCTATAGCAGGCAGTACTCACTCATTGAGTCCCAGCGTCAAGCTGTTTCCTTGTGCTCGGAGCCAGGCGTGCGCGTCGACGTTGGTGACGCCGCGTGTCGTTCGACCGTTGATGGAGGTGATGACGTCACCGTCACCGTCGCGCTATAGCAGGCAGTACTCACTCATTGAGTCCCAGCGTCAAGCTGTTTCCTTGTGCTCGGAGCCAGGCGTGCGCGTCGACGTTGGTGACGCCGCGTGTCGTTCGACCGTTGATGGAGGTGATGACGTCGCCCTCGCGGATGCCGCTCAGCGACGCCTTGCGACCTGGGTTCACCTGAAACCAATAATCAACCTTGTAGGTAGATCGGTTATCCAACAATATTAAATAAAATTTTGTATTGTTATCGATAGAGGCAAAGAGTTATTAATGTAAACTAGAGGCATATAACGAGACATAATCAAACATTGACTACGAAAAACTTGAAAAAACGTCACGACATGAATCCCGATGGGTGGGTGTCAGAGGTGTTCCGAAGTGTGAACTGATGAAATACAACTCACAGTCCACATTTGGTACACCCGCTTTTCACCGACGATTATTACGTCCCAAAGGTGACGGGTGGTGAGCCAAATCGGCTTAGGTACTTCTTGTGCCCGCACAAATGCTTGAACCCACGACCCCTGGGTTAACAGGCATGCGCTCTACAATCGGCCATAGACGCTGTCATTGACTAAATAATTTAGTAAATACTTATTAAATTTTATATCATTGCGGTATAGAAAACCAGAAAAGTTAATCTGGAGGAGCTCTGAACCGGGACTCAAATCCGGGACCTCTCACTTACCGGGCGGTTGCTCTACCAATGAGCTATCCAGTTCTTTTACACAACCTGCGAGTAAATTCATGTGTTTTCCCATCTCACGTCCTCACGTCCAGATTTACTTTTCTGTTTTTCTATACCGCAATGATATAAAATTTCATTTGTTAAATCTACTTGCGATGTATAAATCGCCAAGTGTTTAAAATATATAAATTTATTTCTATCATAGTTTAGTCAATACTCTTTAACATTTATTTTCATTAAAACAATAAGATAAAACCGAGAGGGTCACAAGTATATAAAATTAACTTTGCTGCAATCAATGAATACATTAAGGTCGTTGGCTGCAATTATCCATTTCGGATTAATGCTACATAAATGAGACGGACGATACTTAAAAACAGATTACACACGGGTAGAAGATTGGGTAGATTGATCAAAGCGGCAAGAAATTTTACTTGGCCTTGTCCACTAAATTACATTATGTTAGTTTAGGAAATTGACTCCATAAAAGTTTTTTATTATGTTCAGAGGCTATGTGAATTTAATTTTTGTCACGGTCGCATACTTAGCGAAAAAACGCGCAGTGCCAAAGGAGCGGATTCAAGGGCGAAGAGAAAAAAGTATTGTTTCTGTATTTATATAAAAAACCGGACAAGTGCGAGTCGGACTCGCCCACCGAGGGTTTCGTTAAAGACTATATTTTTTACTAGCTTTTGCCCGCGGCTCCCCCCGCGTGTTATTCCGTTTAACGACATACATTTTTCCGGGATAAAAAGTAGCCTATGTGTTAAGTTAGGGTATAAGCTGTATTCATTCTAAATTTCATCCAAATCCGTCCAGCGGTTTCAGCGTGAAAGAGTAACGAACATATACACAAACACACACACACAAACTTTAGCATTTATAATATTATGTGATATGTGATGATTTAATAACAAATGTATAGTTTTCAGATTTTTTCCTCTACTTGTAGTATAAGACGGTATTCATAGTTCATAGTTCTATGTCAACGGGAAATACCCTATAAATTTTGATTTCCTTGAGAGTGTCGAAAAACACGTTTTTTGCGGCATAAACGACCGTAACTTTTTTTACGTTAACTTAGAAGTTTGATGTGATAAAAAAAACACTTGTACTTTTCCACAGATAATATTTAATTCTACACTACCCAACCGGTTTCACTATATAAGCATCATCAGGGGCTTTTTAAATGCACATTTATTGCACGGACATCTAGCAACAGAAAGATTGTTTAAATAAATAATTATATATAAAATTATGTAATTAAAAAGCCCCTGATGATGCTTATATAGTGAAACCGGTTGGGTAGTGTAGAATTAAATATTATGTGCATTTATTGCACGGACATCTAGCAACAGAAAGATTGTTTAAATAAATAATTATATATAAAATTATGTAATTAAAAAGCCCCTGATCATGCTTATATAGTGAAAC
Source organism: Ypsolopha scabrella (assembly GCA_910592155.1). NCBI lineage: Eukaryota > Metazoa > Arthropoda > Insecta > Lepidoptera > Ypsolophidae > Ypsolopha > Ypsolopha scabrella. Next base: position 28,733,079 of record OU342969.1, on the reverse strand, counting down.
CGGTTGGGTAGTGTAGAATTAAATATTATCTGTGGAAAAGTACAAGTGTTTTTTTATCACAACAATGTTTGATAAATTCCACCAAGTGCCGACAATCTCAACTATCAACTTCCTTAGAAGTTTGATTTTGTCACAGCTTCAAAGGGCTGTAGACTTGAGTATATGGTTTTAATTTCAACTCGATACCTCCACGCGTTCCCGAGAAAGGGTCTTGACAGACAGACAGACGGACGAACGAACAGAAGGGCTCCGTTTTTTCCTCTTGAGGTACGGAATCCTAAAAAATAGCTAGCAAAATTTTCAAAATGACAAATCTATAGTGTTAAAACCCAGCTAATTAATATGTTCTAATTATATACCTATATAACGAGTGTAAAAGGACGGCGATCTTTAAAAGTAACCACACACTCAACTGATCATACTAAACAACTTTTCCCAAGAAGCATCCTCATGCAAATCTTCACTAACTTAAGGAATCTATTTCGCAAGAGGAAGGTCCATTTTGGAACGCTACCCTTAAACAGCTGTTTCATGGAAGACGCTTGTCTCAAAACACGCCCGTATCTGGATGCGTTAAGATTCACGCATATTTTCTTAAAATTAAAATATTGTCGAAACCAATGATTTGCGCTGGTATATTTCTTTGGAAAAGTTTTTCAGAATGATCAGTAGAATATGTGTCTTCTGTCAAAGGAAGCACTCTATTTACACCCGTAATATACCTATAATTTATATTCACACGAGGAAAAAAGTTGTGTTTAAAGACAACATTTCGATAATTCTTTCTATCGAAGAAAATGTATCAAAACATGTTTTCTAAAAACAAAACCCTAAATTGTATGGGTATAGCAGAAATTCACAAAACAAAGCATTCCTATTTTGTTAAGAATGCCTCTTAACTAGATATAATTAAACTGTTTGGGGTATACATACAGAGACAATAAATAAAAGATAAGTAACCAAAGAATAAATATATAAGGTAACTTTTATTTATATAGCCAAACTCATACTGGTGGCTTGGTAAGTAATGAGTATAACGGATCGATAACACTTTTTGGTAATTTCGCAAACCAAAATCTTGACGTCCTATAGTATGGATTTATGACTTTATGGATCCTGTCCGAAATAAATGATTTTATTATTATTATGTTTTTCTTTATTTATTTATTTTCTCTCTTTTTCTGAAAAGAGGTTAGAAGAGCACGGGCCGCAGCCAAGTGCATAAACTATATTATAGAGTGTTCTGTGATAGGTCTGCCTGCAAAAATTTTCTCGTGATGCGGCATGTATTTAAAATTACTGCTTTTTGTATGATATGGATTAAATATGTGGGAATATTTAGAATTTTTAGGCTAGTCAGAATGGTTTTTGGTATGACTCCTGTGGTTGATATAATTATTGGGACTATTTTTACGGTATTTGCTCGCCACTGTGTTTTTATCTCAACGGCTAGGTCTTTGTATTTGTTCATCTTTTCTGTATGTGTAGCTTGTATATTATGAGTATTTGGGATTGCTATATCTATTAAGTATACGGTTCCATCTTGTTTGTCATGTATTGTAATGTCCGGTCTATTGAAATAAACGGTTTTATCGGTAATTATGGTCCTATCCCAATAAATTTTTATTGCGTTACTGTCAAGAATTTTTTCCGGTATGTATTTATAGTAGGGGGACTTTTGCTCTATAAATTTGTTTTTGTGGGCAAAATGTTGATGTATAATGGAGGCTACTTGGTCGTGCCTGTGTTTGTAGTCCGTTTGTACTATAGTTTTGCACGCTCCAGTTATATGTTGAATGGTTTCCGAAGCGCTGCTGCAATGTCTGCACATATCTGTATGTAAGTTACGTTCTTTTAGGATATATTTTTTGTAGTTCCGAGTGTTAATGACCTGGTCTTGAATCGCTATCATGAAAGCTTCTGTTTCTGGGAATAGTTCTCCTCGTTTGAGCCATGCGTTTGACCAATTCTTGTCAATATGTGATTGGTCAAGGTCTTTGCGGTGTCGTCCGTGTAGGGACTTTTTCTTCCATATTTCTATTTTTTTTGTTGCCTGTGTAAGTGATTCATTTGGCTGTATGTTTTTGTTACTCAGATTTAGTGGTGTTAATTTTATGTCTGAAGCTGTAACATGCTTATGCAGCTCGGATTGTTCGGATTTTGTGTGAAAGTATTTTCGTAGTATTGTTATCTGTCTATTGTGTATGTTTGTTATGTCAATTATTTTTCTCCCTTCCTCTAAGCGAGGTAAGGTAAGCCTTTGTTTACAGGATTTTGGGTGGTGCTTACGAAATTTAGTCAATTGTACATTAATTATCGTTTGTAATTTCTGTAAATCAGTTTTGGACCAGCTTATAATTCCAAATGAGTATGTTAGTATCGGAATGGCATAGGTATTGATAGCTTTAATTAAGTTTCGTGAATTTAAATAGGTCTTCAATATGTACGTCAGTCTTTGTTTAAATTTCTTGATAAGATCACTTTTTGTTTCCTTCTGTTCAATACATTTCGATTGTTTGAATCCTAGATATTTGTACGTACTATGCTCGTCCATTGGCTCAATCGTTTCACCTGTAGTAAGAGTATAACTATTTAGTTCAACTTTCCCTTTTTTAATTGAGTTGATTTTACATTTGTCTATACCAAACTGCATTTTAATGTCATTAGAAAACGTCTGCGTAATATTTGCAAGTTTGAACAGTTCTCTTTTGTTGTTAGCGTACAATTTGATATCGTCCATGTACATTAGATGTGTGAGACTGTGTGATAATTGTGAGTTGTTAACAAGTTTAAATCCTGCATTTGTAGTATTAAGAAGATTAGAAAGTGGGTTGAGTGCTAAGCAAAACCATAAAGGACTCAAAGCATCTCCTTGAAATATCCCTCTTTGTATTGTGATTGGTGCTGTAAAAACTTCTCCAACTTCACTATTTATTTTTAAATTAGTCTGCCAATTGGTCATAATTTTTTGTACAAAATCCACTATTGTTTGATTGATTTTGTAGTGTGTCAGTACTTGTATTAGCCAGCTATGTGGAACCGAATCAAATGCTTTACGGTAGTCGATAAACATTGTATATATATTGCGTTTTGTTTTTCGGGCTTGTCTCATTGCTACTGAGTCAATTGTCAGTTGCTCTTTGCATCCTTGGCAATTTTTTCTACTACCTTTCTGTTGTTCAGCTAAGATGTTATTATCGGTGAGGTGAGTATAAATTATTTCACTAATGCATGATGTTATTATTTTATAGAAGGTTTGCAAACAAGTTATTGGTCTGTACTTTGCAGGATTTGCCGTGTCGTCATCTTTTGGGATCATATATGTTGTGCCTTGTGTTAGGAAAAGGGGTAATGTGTCTGGAGATTCTATAAACTTGTGAATGTGAGTGTGTAAATATGGTTGTACGCTTTTTAATTTCTTGTACCAGTAGTTGTGTATTTTATCAGATCCTGGAGCTTTCCAGTTGTGAGTTTTATTTATAACTTTGACATAGGTCTCAATCGGTATAGTGTCAAATTTCATTTGTGTTATGTGATTTACCTCATTACTTTGTTTATCTATCCATTCCGCATTACGATTATGCTCCAGTGGGTTCGACCATATCTTAGACCAGAAACTGTGTAATTCTTGTGGTGTAGGGGTGTCATGTGGGATTTGTGTTTGTTGCCTAGTATTTAATGATGATCTGTAAAATTGCTTCTCATTGTTCCTGAATAATGTGTTTTGTGACTTCCTAAGTGTGCATGTTTTGTATCGTCTTAATCTGCTTGATGCTGCATTCAACTTTTGTTTAAGTGTGTCTAGATATTCTTGTGTTGTTGTGTTAACATTTTCATACTGTGCATTAGTTCCATGTCTTCTTTTTATATCTTCAACAAATAGTATTACATTTCTACTTCTATTTCCTTGTGCATATTGAGTCATTCTACCTAAATCCTGCCTTAATTTCCTTATTTTCTCTTCTAATCTTGTTTGCCATGATGGTTTTCTGTCTGATTTTGGTCGTTTAAATTGCGTATTGCTTACAAAAATTTTAGTTCCATTACAGGTTGCTACCGTAAAAGCTGCACAGTAAATCAGGGTATGCAGAGTAAAAAAATCTTTTTCAGAATTTAGGTATTTGGGCAAAATAGTGTTGTCAATGTATTGGGTTAGTTGGGCTAATTTTTTGGTTGATTTTTGTTTAGGTATGTAAGGTCTTTGTATGGGGTCAGTATCTTTATATTTTTCTAACGTTTCCTCAAATATTTCTGTAAGTTCTCTTTGAGCATTTTCGTCGGTTAATTCTGTTTGTTTAGATGTTTGCTGAACGCTGTGTTGTTGTGTGTTGTTTAAAATGATTATTTGTTCATTTAGATTGTTATTAGTCAGATCAGTTAAATTTTCTGTTATTTGGGATGCTTCTTCCTCTTGAGTTATTGAATTTTGGGTTCTCATGCTATTATCATTTGTTATTTCTATTTCTACCTCATTTTTTATTTCTTCTAACCTGTAATCCGGTATGTATTTGTTTTTTATTATGGCTCTTCTCTGGTCGGCAAGGCGTTGTTCTGAGATGTGAGATAATTCGGGATAGCTTTCGATAAATTTAGAATAAAGTTGTTGGCGATATGCGGTTTTATTTTTTTCTAGTTCTGTAATCCGGTAGTAAATTTTCATAATACTTTCATTTGTTTCGTTTGACCATCGCATACGTGTTAATGAACGGCCTTGTGTTGGTCTTATTGTGTTTTGGGTGTAAACTGTATTATTAGGTAAATACTGAGTCTTATTTAAGCTTTCTTCTACTTGTTTTCTTATTTGGTTAAGTGTATTTTTGGGTAATAAATTATTTTGTACAATTGCTCTTCTTTGATCGCCTATTCTCTGTTTTGAAACTTGTATTTCCGGGAATTTATGTATGAATGCGTCATAAAGTTTGTCAAGAAATCTTCTTGTATCAGCTTCAAGCATAGTTATCTCGAGGTACGTACGCCAAATGAAAGTGTTCGTTTCTTCACTCCATCTTCGTCTTGTGCGTTTTTGGGCAACAGTGGGTTCAGGGTTATCGGCATATGCCTCCTGTACAACATCTGCTGCCTCATCGTTTTGTGATGAACTTGATGACATAGATGATTGTGATGCATTAGAAGGTGAACGTGAAAAACTATGGCGGGATGAATCTGATGCAGCGAATAAACTGATGGGTGATGTAGTCGATGATGTGGGATGACATGAGAGCATGTTGGGTGATGGTGAGTTAGTTTTTTGTCCTACAACATTTCTCGGCTGTTCAGAACATAGCGATACGGTGCCCACCCCAGAGTACGTAGGGCTGCCCGGGCGTTTCAGCTCGGGGCGGGATTCTCCATTACTGGTACCCGCCTGGGGTAATATATTTCTACTTCTTAACCGCATCACTACTTCGGGTTTACTAGTGCTCCGTTGGTCATTGGTAAGTATTTAGCTAAATGCTGCCAATGTCCGCCCCTCACGTGGCATAAGATGGTCAAGCCGGACGTGGAGTTAGATTTGTGAGGGGCTATTATTATTATTATTATTATAGTAATTGACTCCGGGCTGGGCTTGCGTTTGTAAGGAACACGAAAAGAATAATTTACGAATTTCACAGAAAGGGTCATCGAACCTTGTTACTGAGCACTTACCGAGTCTTCAGTAAGAATTTGGCTATATAAATTAAAATCACCTTATATACTCGTATGTGGTGGAAAGGTGGAAGAAAAGCTCGACCGGGCCGCCCTAGATAAACGCATGCCGACCAAATTAGGGACATACTGAAGAAGGGCAGAGTCACAAGCACCTCATAGGAAGAGCCTGTATGAATATTGATACGACGAAGGAGTTGTCAGGAATAGTCAGGATCATAGCAGGTGCAATTTATAATGTTATAAAAAACATTTTTCAAACACGGATATTTTCTTTTTGCAGCGGAACCGTTGATCTCATGTATAATCGAGCTCCTACAAAGCGATTAGGAATATAAATTGTTATTACTCCAAATCTTATTATTAACATATCCATTGTTGGTTGTTACCTACTCTCTCTGGACACAGACCATTTTACACACGCAAACACACCCTTACACTTACATACACACACACCCTAAACCCTCTCCCTATGTACACATCCTCACATATATAATTGTATCAAGATAACATACCAACATCATTATTAATAAATAGTTTTCATAACTTTAAATTAAATCTTTATTGTACTCCATTGATTCATTGTTATATTATATTTTTATTCTTTTTACACTTATTGTTCTCCCAATTCCGTGTTTTGTTTTGTTTTCTCTACTCAAGTACTCAAATGTATTTTTTTTTAAATTTACAAATTATGTCGTGACGCCATTTACCTTGCAAAAATTTCAATTGTCAGTAAATTATTTATTTTAGTTTTGTTATTGGAATATTAGAATTTTAACTGTACCACTGTTTTCAACTGTATTTTGCTGTAAAAGTGATAAACGTGTTTCTGTTTAAGATAGGCATTTAGATATTTATTTGCTATCTTTCACAGGTATAGTAGGTAGGTACCAACATTTACCAATAAGTGGAAGAGGTGAAAGACGTGTTAGAATCGTAGCATATGAAAATCTATTGTCTATGTCTATCCCTCCGGCAGACTCGCGCCTAGTTATGTATGTATGTAAGTACTTGTCATTGGTTCGTTAATGCGTTTAACATAAATTTATAACATATCTAAGTGTGGTGTGCGCAGAAATATTTACAATTTATGATAACCACATTTCAATGGACAAATACCCATGCTATGCAGCATAGAGCATACAGCATAACTGACGTTAGTATGACATGAAATACCCTACCGACAATAATGGGATGTGAGAGGGTAGCGACGTGAAACATTAATTACATATCCCGACTAGTTGCAGTTTGGCAATCCGCATCAGCCATTCTCGGCCAAATTCTGGCAGTAGACGCCGTTTGTGTTGTTATGTACTTAAATATAAGTAAACCCAAAACCTCAAAATCAAAATATTTATTTTGTAAAATAGATACATAAAGTATACTTTCTTCAAGTTGAAGTTAATCTTTACAATATATATCTTTAGAAAATAAAAAAGTATTTACTAATAAGGGAAAGACATAGGTACACAAAATATTTAGGTTGGGCTACTAAAATGTAATTAATAATTATACACCTGCATAAAATAGAGAAATCTAGGAATACAAATATTATATACATATACATAATGCAATGAACAAGTAAGTTGATAAATAAATACGGGAAATACATACAAAAAATATTAAGGTTGGGCTACTAAAATGTAATAAAGTTATACACCTGCATAAAATAGAGAAATATAGGAATAAAAATATTATATACACATAATGCCTAACCATCCGCACCATTCGATTAGTATTGCTAAGAAGAAGGGCAAGAAATTTAGTAAACATGCCTAAATTTATATATTGTATTTCCCTCTTTTAAATTTAATTATTTAATATATCCTAACGTGGGATAAGTGTATTTATGTACCTACATTTCGAATCGAGTGGGCCGCCCTAGAAGGACCAAACTGAAACCAATCCAAACCAAAAACCAAAACTATTGAAAATGTCTAAGGCAGCCGGAATAGAAGAGCTTGTATGACTAGATTGCTGGATGCGGATGAAGTGAAAGAGGTGTGTCAGGATCGTAGCAAATAGAACTATGTAGTTTCCACCTAACCCTCTGGGAGACAGGAGTAACTATAATAAACATGTATTGTATGTGTGACCATGAGAAAATGAACTTTTGACTTGAAATTTCGTAGTGAAAGAACTTATGGCAGGACAACATAATATGTTATGGAAGAACCGAATAGCAATGGGATTAAAGAGAATTGTCCCAAATTGAATAAAGTGAAAGAGATAAGCGATGAAAAGAGGGCCCTTTCAATTGACCGTAAAAACCGCCCGGAAAGGCGCAAAATGTTAGCGAAATGTGGCACATTAAGGGAAAACCGTTGATTTTTCATTGTTGTATTTAAAAACAGTATTTACATGTTGAAAGGTAGGTATTTTAGGTGGTAAAGCTGACTTTGGATGTACCACAATTTTACTCACAAACGCTGCCGAAGTTATTCGGGGGAGAGTAAGAGGGCAGCTCTCAAACAGGCAGAACCAGGTGGTCCACCATACCTGGGACTGATCGATAGCGGTATATCCATCCCTAATTGCCGGTCTTTTCATAAAACAGACAGGTGACGGGCAGCGGCGTCACTGGTGCGATGGTTTCAGCACCTCACTCGCCAACCCGCCCGCCCAACGTCTGTGAATATATTAAAAGTTTACATCTTATATCAAACTACTGCATTCTATATTGCATCCCGTGATCCCATCCTACTGACATGAAAGGATCCTCGCACGCATAACAAACAACGCAAAAAAGTTAGCCTTTGTCTCCTTCGCAAAGAGAACAAAGCCTGTCACATTTCGGAACAGAACGCGTAGTTACCAACCACATTCGTGTCGCGCCGCCTCGCGCCCGGGGAGCAGAACTTCAGCATGTTTCCTTGGGGATCCTCCCCCTCCCCCCCGATGACACTGAACCGCGCACCCCCAAACCCCCTTCGCAGTCTATCGTTATCGTATTTCACACACGCATTCCCGCACAAAACATTCTTGAGGTCACAGAAACTTTTGGGCACACCGAAACAATTATCGAAACAGATAAACAAAAAGTTTTAATAACATCAGGCTACGAGAATACTCCATTATTGTACTGAACAAAAGCAAAGGTTTATCAAATATAAAGTAGACAATCGTCGAGGCAAAAAAGGTCGGTGGTAACTAAAACTCAAGGAAAAGGAGTAAAAGGAGAGTGTTGCAAAGAGAGTTCAGAAGGCAACTAAGGAAAGGTGTGAGGTAGGCGGCGGTGAGGGCGCGACCGACGACGTTACGGACAATTTCGTATAAACGTTATAATATAAGGGCATTACACGTGGAGCTGCCTTCACTGCAGGCAAGTGTACTCGCGAAACAATAGTTTTCGATGTATCGACTTCAATTAATGGTTTTTAGGGTTCCGTAGTCCGACAAGGAACCCTTATACATAGATTCCCCATGTCCGTCTGGTCCGTCCATCTGTCCGCGGCTTAGCTCAAGAGACTATTAGTAGTAGAAAGCTGTAATTTGGTATGAGTATACATATTCATCACGCCGACAAAACAGTAAAAATAATCTCGAAAAATTTTTTTTTTATGGTATCGTATCTCATACACGTAAATTAAGGATGATCTTTTTTTCGCGTCTATCCCATAGTGTGGGTTATTGTTGGATAGGTCGTTTAAAAACACCATGGGTGTGTGAAAACTTTTTTTCGATTTAGGGATCTGTTGGCGAAATATTAAGCTTTAAAGCGCTAATTTTTGTTAGAGTCAAGTGTCACCCACCCGCCCCCCTGCAGGCTAAACGGTTGTTAATGGATATGTGAAAAAATTCACATAAGTAGTATGTATAATGTATTTAAAAGGAAAGCTATCACAGCTAAGTAGGCTTTACAGTACCCTCTAAACACGACAATGTATGGGCCGTTCTTCCAAATGTATGGGACTAGAAGTTTGACGCGATCTGTATTAGTAGACCAACTTATAAAATGTACTGGGCAACTACGGAACCCTACATGCGCGTGGCCCGACTCGCACTTGGTCGGTTTTTGGTAAATACTTTTGTTGTCAATTTATATTATTCCCATAGTATCTAAATATATATAACACAAATATTAAAAAGCGGGTATCGTTTTGTTTTCTAGTCTATTACTAACTTAGACCATATAACAAGGGACTAGGCAAGCGCACTTATCCCCCTCTGCCGAAGTACATGAACAATTTGTTCATGTAAGTTTGCTTGTGTGCGCGTTTTGTGTTTGTGTTGCAGCTTTTGATTTAGTGTGACATATTAATTTTTCACAGGAGTGTGCGTGAATGAGTAAATGTGTGCTGTGCGTGTTTATCTCCCCTCCCGTGGAAAACGGCAGAATAATTTCAGTACTAAGAGTCGCGCTTTGCCAGGTCTCGTGTTAAATGGTCTAAGATTACTAAGCCTCCGCTGTCTGTCACACACAGGGGTCTACAGCTTTTACCGTAATAGGTAGAAAGTTTAAATTTTCACACAATACGTGTTACTATGGCCTCTATTACGACAAATAATAAAATATTCATAAAACTGAAATTCAAGGAGGGTCTCGTCCATACAAGAAACCAAGAAAAAGATGCATTATTTTAACGTTTTTGGCTCTTAGTTATAGGTAATAAAGACAAGTTTTCAATTTTGTCAGTGTTTATTGTAGTTCTTTACCACACTGTAATAATTTAACCTAACGCGTCTGATGATGAAGGAAAGGGTTGACAAGATCAAGGATGACGGGCATTCGCCCAGAAAGTACTTAAGAAAGTAGAGTAACTATCTACTTTCCCAGTTGCGGCTTTTCAAGACGGGAAGGGACATGATTTTTCGTTACTAGGGTCTTTTAGTTCAAATAAACAATTGACTCCAAAGTAATCAGAATCTAGAGAGAGAATGGCTGTGTGTATACAGCGCATTCCTTAGCTCTGCATTCAACTCGCGCATTATCTGTATCTAGTAGATTCTGATTCGTTTGGAGGAATCTGTGTCTGTATTTAGGTAAAATAACATACATTTCAATCTAAACTTAGGAGGTCTAGAAGAGTTAGAAGAATCAGTAGGAGCCATAAAGCAAAAAATAAACCTAAAAGCTTTTCTTTAGTTTAAGGGGGTAACGTTTTACCTCGGTACAAAATGCACATCATAATATTGTTTTCCTTACTTTTGAATAAAAAGTATGCAATATATGTGTTTTAAAGCAACTTGGGGAAATAGTTTATTAATAATAAAGTCTTCACACGTACTTTAATGTATTACATTTTGTTTGCATTACATTAACAAACTTAAAAGCGTGTTTACAGTTGTAATGTAATGCAGCTAAAATGTAACGCATAAAGTTGAATAATAAGCTTGTACACAGGGTGAACAAAATTGTATTATTCTATTTAGTCTGTCATTTAGATTATCAAAAAATATTGGACACGTATTTTTTCTTTTGTCAATCAAACAAAAAATGACAGAGATAAAGCGCATCAAAGTTTGGGAGGGGGGGAAAATGACGTCACTTCTAAGTAAAATTGTACCTAGATGTGACGTCACGCGGAACTTCAGCGGGCTATATCTTCATCATTTCTTGTTTAATTAAAAAGAAAAAATACGTGTCCAATATTTTCTGATAATCTAACTGGCAGACTAATAATTTTTTTTAGTCATCATGCCTATTGTCATGTGATTACCTAACTATTAACAAGCAGTTTGCGCGAATTGCTATAAAACGCATTTATTGCATACTTTTTATTCAAAAGTAAGGCAAACAATATTATGATGTGCATTTTGCACCGAGATCCTCCGTTACCACCTTAACGAAGGCTAGACAAGTGAGCATTCGAGCTACTTGCTCACCTCAAAAACGACTGAACGCACCCGACATGTCTATTGTATTGCTGGAGCTGTCAGGAATATTAATCTCTTCGCTCGATTCGCTACCGAGCTCACTACTGTCGGGGAATACCAGCATGGCGGGCCTCCGCTCCGCCTCCGCGGGCTACTTGCTGCCCATGACGTATTCCCCATCACTCAAGTTCCACTACGACCAGACCAGTCTTAGTGCTTTAGTGTCTTGCATTTTTGGGCCCCTTTGGGGCCCTTGAACTATTAGTCTTCCTGTCCTGTCATGTCATTATTTTTTTAATTAATTGTATTTAAAGTAGGCTAAACTCATAATGTAAGGTTGTATATATTTTCATGTCATACTTGTCATTCATTCAAACTCATTAGTCATAAGGTTGTATATATTTTATGTCATACGAATTGTCATTCATTCGACTGATGCCGGCCCCAAAGTGGGCGAAATAGATTTCGAAAACTATTAACTCTTTATAAATGTTTTACTTTATTTACTTAAATAATTATGTCGTGTTATTAGGAAATATGAAAGCTAAAAAAATTAAGTTATTCAAAATTATGAAACCAAGCAATCTGAAGAAACAGAAACGTTATAATTTTCCATTACAATTAAAATTTCATTAAGATTTATGGTTGAATAATTTGGCTAAGTGCGAGTCAGACTCAGAGTATAGACCTCTGTGACTGTGACAGACGGACGGACAGACAGATAACAGAAGCTTAGTTATGAGGTCCCGTTTGGCACCTTCGGGGACGGAATCCTAAAAAGGACGAATATTTTAGTTTAGTTTAAAGTAAATTGTAATATCAGAATAATCAAATTCATGGTTCGTGAATGTTATTCGTGTTTCTTAATATCATCTTTTCTGCAATATCCCAATCTAACCAAATAATTGTCAGTCGAATCGGGGCCCTCGAGCAGAGCTGACCAAAAGGACAAATACGGCACTGGCTAGGGGGACAGCTTATTGCATATCGAATATATTGCCACCCGCTTGTATCACATTCTCTATTGCCGTGACTAGCGCGTGCTCCTGGTTTTGTCCATTGTTTTGCTGCGAGGACGTGATCACGTGATTCGATTGAAGTTTAATGGGACATTGAACTGTAGTGCTCGTTTATGTTGGATAATAAGAACAGTTATGAGGGATTTAATGCTTAAGCCCTTGTGCGGGTCATCAAAGATAGAGAGGGTCGAGTGGCTGACAATCAGGACCGGCTCAACAGTCACCTCTTTTCACGTCGGACATTCCATCTGATTAGAGCTTATTATAATTTCTGGTAAAATTTGAGTTTAGTATAATTTCGTGTGCCTCTTCGGTCTTGCGGTCTCGTAGGGAAATAATATGTGTATCCCCAACTATATATGGTTACATTTATTTATGCAGCCAAATTCATATTGGAGGCTTGGTAAGTGATGAAGGAGTATCACGGATCAATAACATATTTTGGGTAAATCGAAAAATTAAATTTGGACGTCCCGTATTATTGAGGGGCTGGGCTTGCGTTGTAAAAAAGGACAAAATAATTTTAGAATTTCCCCAAAAGGATCATCGAAACTGCTACTCACTGAATCTTCAATATGAATTTGGCTGTATAAATAAATATCACATTATATTCACGGCTATAAGGATAAAGGAAACCAAAACTACGTTTTGCGGGTTACCATTTCTGAGGAAACTCAACCTAAACAGTTAGTATTCAGACTGCGGGATATTACGCGTTAGACGGCTATTCTGGAACGTGCGGAAAAATTGCCAAGGTAAATTTAAGATTTTCTAGGAATACGGTGATGATTCTTTATCGAAAACACACAGGAAGCGTTCCTTATATTTTAAAGTTTTATTAGATGAGCCTTAGTCTCTTCACTTTACATAGATACATCGCATAGCGTATATCACACTGCAACAATAGTCTACCAACTGATATTGGTTAACTGATAACTGGTTTTTAAATTTTGAGACCCAGGTTCGAATCCTACCGGTCGAGCATGCACTAATAAGTTTTAAGGAACGTACATACGTGCATTTATTTGTTTTAGTCGGGTCGGGGTACATTTGTCCTCTTGAAATTCGTACCGCGTAAATTTGTCCCTAAAAGTATTTATTTTTGGTGTAAATTCGTCCCTTTTCAAAAAAAAATTCATTATGTGAAAATTCGTCCTCTTTTTGTGTGTGGGTTCGTCCCCTTCGTCTTGACAATGGAGTATATACCTAGGTTTCTATTTATTTTATACAAGAGTACTATCAGCCACAAAAGTGCATTATACAAAAAAAAAACATTTTACTACTGTTTGGTTTGAAAATAATTCTTTGATTATAAATTGTAAGAATTTTTATGTATTATGTTTAGTTTAGACTTTTTATTTGGAACATTTTCTTTTTTTTATTTCTGCAATGAATATTGTAGCATTTTAATTTTTATATGTGTGAGTATTTTTAAGTATATTTTAGTTGAACTTATATAAATTGTTGATTTTTAATAAACAAAATGTTGATTGCAAATTTACTTTTGTTCTGATTTCACTTTTCAGTCTCATTGTACTATCGAAAAGAAATGTCATTTTTGAGTACCTAACGGCTATGTATGTTATGAGTTGAGGGACGAATTTACTCTGCTTGGGTCAAGAGGGACGAATTTTAGCAAAAATAGAAAAGAGGACGAATCCTTGAGGACGAATATTCCCCAACCCTTTTAGTCTATGGCTTAAATAAAAGCTTGTTTTTAAAAAGCATGTTTATTTACTATTATATTTTGTGCTTTTAAGTGAATAACGTTATTTTGCTCGTCAAAACGTTTTATTTAATAACCATGTCAGAAGAGTGTTAAAATTAATTTAGATCGCCATATTGGGGCTTCCACCATATTATATCATTTACAATAACGTCGCGTATTTTGCTTGGAAAACTCTTTCATTTGATAAGATAACCATGTCCACTATATTGGATTTAGAACGAGGCGACTAAGCTTATCGTATTCTCCTCGTCACATAATTAACAGCGGAACAATATTATGTTTTTTATCATAACCACACAACCTTCCAGGTTTCGCCAACGTCGGCCAGCTTTTTTAACAGTCACTTTTTGTCCTGCTTACAACAGTGATTGTGCTATACATCAGTGTATGACTCGATGGTTTAAGGTTACCGACTATGGCCTCATAGTCTAATACTCATGTCAAGGGGGTTGCTATAGAAATAATAAATCTTGTCACGTCCGCCATACTACGCATTGTCAGTAAAAACTAACGCGTGGGCAAAAATTCAGCTCAATCGGTTGGGGAGAACTGATTCAAAATTCAGTTGCAAGATTTTACCCGGACCTACTAACAAACTAATTAACAAGTAAAGTAAAATAACAGATTCTAAAAAAAGTAAAGATAACTTCAAAGTGTATTTTCGTACTGAAAATCCCACTTACTGGGTACTTCCCGGTGACGTCTTTGAAATTTGGAACGAAGGTATTTTGGCACAAGTGAAGGAATACATAAAATCATTCATTTCCAATAATAATTTTTAGTATACTACACTCGGCGTCAAAAAAATCGCACCTTTTGAAAAATTTACTTCAAACCATTTTAATTCCTATTTGAAACCAAATATGAGAGAACTATTTGGTATCAATTGAAAGGGAATTAAACGACCTTGAAATAAACAATCGTTTCATTTTATAAACGATAAAAATCTCTCGAATATCGTGGTATTAAGAAAAGTATTGCTCAAATACGCGTTCAAACGGTCGCTAGTTGCGCTACATAAAAGGGGTATAAAAAGGTAATTACACGTCAAATGTAGGTCATGTAGGAGACTCTCTATGCGGAAACACGTGGACAACGTCGTCATCCAGGTGAAAGGAGCGCGAGCAAAACTGCGACCGCTCCTATCTTCAGGACTACCTCTGCGTGCGAAGCTCGGGATCTATAAGACATACATTAGATCCCGCCTCACGTACGCTGCACCGGCATGGTACGCCCTAGTCTCGGAGACGAACAAGAAGCGTCTCCGAGCTCAAGAAAACCTAGCCCTCCGCACCATCGTCGGCGCGCCTCGCTACGTGAGGAACGACACGATCGCGAGGGACCTGAAGATGGAAAGCCTGGATGACTTCGTCAGCCGGCTCGCGGCGGGGATGTTTACGCGCGCAGAGCATGCGCCGCTCTCACACCTTCGAGAGCTGGCGCCGCACCACGCGCGCCCCCCCGACCGCCGCCGCCTACCTCGGGACCTCCTCCAACCACCGGAGGAGACCTCAGCGCCGCTCGACGCGACTTGCGCGCTCGCGCCACCCGCGCCGCGCGCCCCCGCGCCGAGCGACCCCGCGCCGCGCGACCCCGCGCCGCGCGACCCCGCGCCGCGCACCCCCACGCCGCGCGCCCTCACCCCGCGCACTCCCGCGCTGCGCCCCCCCGCGCCGCGCTCCCCAGCGCCGCGAGCCCCCGCGCCGTGCTCCCCCGCGCCACGCGCCCCCGCGCCGCGCATCCCCGCGCCGCGCGCGCCCGCAATACCCGCGTCGCGCGCGCTCGCGCCGGACAGGACCTGACACCCGCGGTTCCTCTCTGAGTAGAGCCGAGCTCTTCCCTGAATCGAGCCGTGCTCCTCGAGAGTAGAGCCGCAAACTCCACCGGATAAAACAACGCCAAGACATGCCCATAGTAATGGGCATCGAAAGACACCACAGCAAGGGGGCACCCGCCCCGACGCTGTATACCCACGCCCCAGAGGGGATGTGTGAGATGATCACCGAATGTAGGTCATTCACTATCCAAACTTTGAAGGTGACACACGTTAAGCGCACAAGTAAAAAATACTACCCTCAACATGGATACTACTCCTGAAGAAGCTGCACAAGTTCTTGCACTGCTGCGCCGAAGGGTGCGGCAGTGTGATATTGCCCGGCAACTCAACCTAAGCCGTTTTGCTGTTCGAAGAGTAGTCCAGCGATTCCGGGAGACTGGTGGCTTTGTCCGAAGACATGGATCTGGGAGACGACGCTGCACATCTGAAAGGGATGACCGCTTCATAGTGTCGACGAGCTTGAGAAATCGGTTCTCCAATGCTGTTGAGATAAGACAGGAACTCCAAGCAGTTCGCGGGACAACTGCAAGTGACTCTACGATTAGAAGAAGATTAACAGAGAAGAAAATAGCCGCCCATAGAGCTGCTACAGGCCCAAGATTGACTTTAGAGCATCGTAGATCCCGCTTGCAGTTTGCCCGCGATCACGCCGATTGGACGCTAGACCAATGGCGAACAGTTCTCTTCTCAGATGAGACGAGGGTGTGCCTTTTCTGTAATGACAGGCGAAAAAGAGTGTACAGGAGGCAGGGGGAGCGATTCGCACAAGCCTGTATTCAAGAAACTGTGGAATACGGGGGTGGCTCCTGCATGTTTTGGGGCGGCATATCTTGCGACGGCAAAACTGACCTTGTATGCGTTTCCCGGACTGGAGGTGCTCGCGGGCAAGGGTCGCTGACTGCTCACCGGTACATCACAGAAGTACTGGAAGAGAATGTGGTCCCATATGCTGGTTTCGTCGGCCATGGGTTTACTTTGATGCACGACAACGCTCGCTCCCACACCGCGTTTATTGTACGTGACTACCTTCAAGAGGTTGGGATCCCTATCATGCAGTGGCCGGCGAGAAGTCCAGACCTGAACCCGATAGAGCACCTTTGGGATGAACTGAAACGGCAAGTTGGGTCACGAGATCCTGCTCATACCACCCTCCAGGACCTGCAAGAGGCCGTAATTTCGGAATGGGACAGCATGCCACAAGATCAAGTCCTGAAATTGGTTAGGTCTATGAGAGATCGAATGGAAGCTGTTATCAGGGCAAGAGGAGGTAACACTAGGTTTTAGATTACTTTTAAGAATGATTTTGTGAATTTTTCTGAATAATTAATTCTTTTGTTGTAGAGCGTAAATAAAGATGATTTTTCTTTCCCAATCAACCTGTATTTTTTTTATGCCCTTGTAATGAAAAACACTTTTTTTTTCAATATTTAAATAGTCTGTTTTATTACCTTTCAATTGATACCTAAAAAATCCCGCGAAATTGGTTTCAAATAAGAATAAAATTTGTTTGAAGCACATTTTTTAAAAGGTGCGATTTTTTTGACGCTGAGTGTATTTCGTTACACTCGACTAATTTAATTATTATATTATTATTATAATTACATTTTAGTAGCCCAACCTAAATATTTTTTGTATGTATTTCCCGTAATTATTACATATTTTTTAATATTCTAAAGATAGATAATGTAAAGATTAACTTTGACTTGTAGAAAGTATACTTTATGTATCTTTTTTACAAAATAAATATTTTGATTTTATAATTATGATTATAAATTTTGTAGTTTCTGCATACATTTTGAACGTAATGATAAGTTAGTACTTATTTTTATCACATTATTCAATGTGATAAAGACCCCAGTATAATGAAATGAAAAAAGATTTGAAAAACAATTTATTGCAAAAAAGGTTGCGTTACAAAATAAATACAAACATTTTAATACACTGCACATAGTTACAATACAAATTTACCAGGGGTCCCCAAACTCAGCTGGGCTAGTAACCAGAAATTTTTTGTGTAGAAAAATTACATCATTTGTTATATATAATATCAAATTATTCTAAAACAAAGTGAAATTTACAAGAAAAAAGAAATTAAATACCCAACACAGAGAAAAAAAAGGAATACACTGAAACCAAATTTATAAAAACAAAACTGAGAGATTATATACTTAATTAAAAGAACATGCCAAGCAAACATTTATAGTATTTAATATACAGATAATTATAAATTTATTGACAGCGAATGAATGTAGTAATTTTTCAGTGTCCTCATAATTAATAGTTTTAAGCCAGTTTGCCACCTTGATTTTAGCTTCATTAACAGAACATGCCTTAATGTCACAATACTTGAGTATGTTATTATAAATTCTAGAACTAATAAATGTGCCAAACCTGCTAGCAAAAGCTGTATTGGAGGTTGTTTTAGGAGGCTGTACTCTAAACACTCGTTTATTTAATAAGTTGTTATACTCAGCTGAACTGATAATATTTCGATGGGTATTTATACAAATTTTATGAATGAATATTGTAATGTACACAATGTGTGAAAATCACACAAGTTTAAAATTTACCACATTATTCGAGGCAACTAATTTATTTGGTATAACGGTTCAGAGCGCTCCGGGTATGAGTACTACCCGCACTTTTTTCAGTATCGATTGGTCAGCCGGCCCGAGCGCACAGGTGTAGCTCTGTCTCGCGAGGCATAGACCTGCTCAACTTCTCACAACTTGGCTCGTTTGTTCCGTGCGCCGCAACTCTTGGAACTTCGGAGGTTACCATATTTTATTTTGATTTACGAACGCGCCCGAGACGTGCTTCTATCCATTCGATTACAAAGAGATTTAACTGTATCAATTTCCCAGCAATGTCGCATTTGTAATCCATTACGACAGTTAATACTACGGAGCTAGTAATAATTAAATTCTGAAGTCTGCATTGGGTAAGATGAAATGCTTACATTCAAAATCAGTTTCAATGAATGAAGCGTCAAGAGTAACTTTACCTTAACCCTGCACGACGTGGTACATTATACGGATTGAGATTACTCGTCATTAACCCGTGACGACGCGACGTCGGCATAATCGCGGTTACATGATAATTTTCTAAATGAGCGGACGCGTCATTATAATTAGTCGGTGTGGCGTCACGAGACTCCCTGCCATCCACAAAGGCTGTAACGGTGTAAGCGCTGTGACGTTTCTGCCCCCTAACTCTCGACACTGACATTCAGGCTTTGATCTCTCCCCCCCACCTTCCTCGTCGTAGGTAATAGCAGTTTAGGTGTTTAAACGGTTTACGAGTGTAGTACTCGTGAGATTCTGCAGAAAGTTCAGGATTTGAGAAACAGTACCTACATGGATGGATTCCGTTTTGCGCTTAGTATATCAGCATGTTGATCCGATTTTAAATTTCACTATCTTTGGAAAAACTTTGTTGAAAATGACTGCGTTCGTAAAGAAATCTTCATCACTTTAGACGGCAAAATTACACGTTGTTAACCTGAAATTGTCAATGACTGAGGTTAAATATTTTACAATACAATATAATACAATATAACTTTATTTGCACACCACACAGAAGAAAACAAAAATAATATAAATTACAATAGACAAATAACGTAGGTACAATCAGGCGGCATTATCGCTTATAGCGATCTCTTCCAGACAACCTTTGGGTAGAATCTGGTTTAAAAGGAGATTCATGAATAGGCGTTGCACTAATTTTAAAATAATATTTAAATATACTATACAAAATCTACATTAATAAATTAAAATAATAATGTATTGTAGTTAAATAACATGAATGAATAAATATATACATACATACATATATTAAATAAATAATAAATAAACTTTAAGAGGAATGTAGATAGTTCAGTGGTCAGAGTGAGAGGTAGTTTTCTTTTACCAGTTTCTTAAAGACTGGGAGGGAAGGTGCTCTTCTTATAGGTAGAGGAAGATCATTCCACAAACGGACGGCTTGTACTGAAAAGGAATTGTCATAGAAGGACGATGAATGCATTGGGGTAGCCAGGAGTAGATTTTGAGAGGACCGTAAGATACGGTCATGAGTACCATGAAGAAAGTGAAAGCGAGCTTTGAGATATGATGGGGTAGTAGGATTATTTAATACAGAAAACAAAAGAGACAGAATACCACCACTTTAATATTGTAGATAAGAGCTGTCAGTTTACAAATCGCATCGGCCCACGAGCTGCTATGCAAGATACAGTGTTTTTAACCAGTTGGGTCGGTAAAAATTTATGAGTTGAAGCAGTTGATGTGCAAAACGGATTTTTGTTGTTGTTGAAGATTAAAAAAGAATTGTGCTGATTGCTTGTAATCATAAAGTGCGGAGCCGCGCAATGCGAAGGTTTTATTAGTTACAATTATTTCTTGAGATTGCATTATCAAACTGAAATACCAACCCTTTATACATATTTATACCAGCTTTTGCCCGCGGCACCGCCCGCGTCGAAGTGATTTTCGTGGAAAAAAGGATATAACTTTTTGAACGACAATATGCAACGGTCACCATGTTTTACCAAAGTGCTAATAAAGACCAATCAAATAAGCCCAAACTCAAAGGGTCTGCTTTTGTTTGTTGAGGAGATCCCGTACCCACCTTCCAGCCCATCATGAGACCCTGGTCACCTTTTTTTTACAAAAGAAAACATTTATTCCGAAAATAAAATAAAAAATAATAAGTGAAATTAAATTGTATCAGTCGGGGTTTGAACCCGCGACGATCGGCTACGCTACGGCGGCGAACCTTCCATGTTACACTAAAATTCTCATTGCGCTGCTCCCTTTTGTCATAGCGTGATAATACATAGCCTAAAACCTTCCCGAATAAATGCTTTACCTTTCTGTGAAAACTGCATCAAAATCTATTGATTGGTTCTCAAGTTATAAGCAAACGAACAGACAGACAGATGTTGTATTTTATATGTATAGAGACTAGTTGCTTTTTAGGTTCCCTTAACCCTTATAGTTTCACCATGTCCGTCCGTGTGTCTACGGCTTAGCTCAGAGACTATTAGTACTAGAAAGCTGAAATTTAGCATGAGTATACATATTAATCACGCCAAGAAAACGGTAAAATGAAATCATGAAAAAAAATTTTTTTTAAGGATACCTCCCATACACGTAAATTGGGGACGTTTTTTTTTTCTCATCTATCCCATAGTGTGGGGTATCGTTAGATAGGTTGTTCAAAAACATTGTGGAAACCATTTTTCGATTTAGGGATCCGTTGGCGAAATATTAAGCTTTAAAGTGCTAATTTTTGTTAGAGTCAAGTGTCCCCCCCTGCCGGCTAAACGGTTTTCTATGGATATGTGAAAAAATTCACAGAGTAGTATATATATTATAATGTATTTAAAAGGGAAACTATCACAGCTAAGTAGGCTTTACAGGTTACAGGTCGCGCCGAACTTTTAATCCCCCCTAAACACGGGGCGATTCGTATCGGCAGGAACAAAATGTATTGTAATTCGTAAGAGCGACTTCTGAGCGGAGTAGAAGTTTGGCGCGATCTGTATTATTGGACCAGTCCGCATATTGTGTAGGGAAACTACGTAACGCTACACTGCGCGTAGCCCACCACGCACTTGGCCAGTTTTAAGAGGATATGTCGCGTTTGCAAAAGTCACTGTTACTCTATGCGGAACGACCCGCAGTGCGAGAGGGACGGATTCTGGAAAAAAATGCAAAATGTCGGTTTTAAATGAATATAAAATTAACTAAAATAGTTATCAAAATTACAAATTCACAAAATTTAGATATTGTTAAAATATATCAAATAAAATATCGTTCAGGTCTGTATGTCATTCCTATTTCTCATACAATGAAAAAAAGTATAAAAGATCTCATTTCAATAATTATTACTATCCAGCGAAAGTTCTGCAATCGCGTTTCTGTATTCGAGAAAACTAGAAAAAGGTATTTATATATTAATTTATCAAATTAGTGGCTTCTTTTGAAAAGCAGGTAAACAACTTCAAAAAGTACCGATTTTACCGAGAATTAATTTACCGCTTTACTGCCGCGTTGCTCGAGTGGAGCCCGTTTTCCTAAAATCCCTTCTTAGCGAATATCTACGTTACGATCCAAATTTCATGTTTTTAGGTCCAGCCGTTTGTTCTCGGCGTTGATACGTCAGTCAGTCGGAATATTCTTCTACATAGATAGATAACCGCAAACTCAGATCTTAAAGACGTCAGCACCGGCGTGTGTGGAACCCGCGGTTACGTGACCAGCAAACTGAACTCCTCGCTTCCACCCTAAACTGACCGCCGCCCTAGTCTCCTTCGCTCTGGTGTGGAGGTCAATGATGCTGGCGCCTTTAATCCTCGGATACCTATGCCGTTTGTTTAAGCAACACCCTATGGACGTTAATACCATTAGAGGCGGGATTGAGTTGAATATAGAGCGGGTGGTGGAACTATTTCCAACAAGGTATATTATCTTCCTCCACTGTTCAACTGGTAATGGAACAAGTTAGTGTTGAATTGATATACAAAACATGTCACGAACATGTAGTGACTAGAGTATAAAAAGGAATTTAATGCTTTGTTGATTTGGACATACGTCCAAATCTATTATAGATATAGAGAGGAATGAAAGTGGAGAAATTTTAGCGTTCGCAAGTGGAACTTAAGGCGAGGTATTGATAAACTTTTAATTTCAAATCGGCGCCTTTAGGAAGTGGAGCGAGGGGGACTTACTCCATGCAAATATGCGCTCACAAACTAGCTTATGCCACAGAATACGGACAGAACAGACCTCTCTGCGCTTCTCTTTCTATCGCGTAAATCTATCCCTTCTTAACCTGCTGAATAAATCGCCCGGTCGGGCCGCCGATGTACTTGTAACTTTTTGTAGCCTTCGCAGAGTGGAAAAAGCCTGCTTTGCCGTGAGGTCGGATGCGGCAAAACAGTATTTTTCATTTAAAATGACAACTTTATATAATTTAATAAATCCAATCGGCCACATTGAAGTGTATTTGTAGGCCAATTTAAATAAAAAACTTAGAGGCTTCATTCGCTCCCGTTCGTCAGTAAAATAGAAATCTCTGTTTTAAAAGAGGTTTTCTAAATGTTTTTTTCTCTGAAAATCAATCAATCAACTAAACCGTCGGGCAAAATTATGTCAATGAAATGCTTAATCTAGTTTATAAATTGGTAATTACATATGCTTTTTTATTGCTGAGAAAAATGGAAATCCATGTCGCCAAAATTTCGTGGCGTGTCGCCTTAAAGCTCGACCGGGCCGCTCTAGATAAACGTATGCCGACCAAATAGGCGACACACTGAAGAAGGGCAAAGTCAAAAGTACCCAGAATAGAAGAGCTTGTATGACTAGATTTATGGATGCGGAATAGGCGAATGAGGTGTGTCAGGATCGTATCAAATGGAAATCTGTAATCTCTGCCTACCCCTCTGGGAGACAGGCGTAAGCGTATGTATGTGTTGTCACAAAATGTATCCTTGAGGGGTTTGTCAGTGATGTTTTTTTGCTTACGTTGGAATGTTACTGGAATCATTTACACTTTTACCTTATCGACGAATTTTTGGCCCCAACGCAAAACAGGATTACTCTTTATCGCCGTACTCCGGGCACAAACATGCTTTTTAGGGCTTGCAAGTTTCCACGCATTTTTTTCTTTTGTCTTTCTGCAAGTGGTAATAACAAAAATACATTCTGACCATCACTAACAGTCCAATGGCAAATACTTTTAGGGTTCCGTCCGTCCGTGTGTCACAGCCTCATAACTTTGGCACCGTTAAAGGAAAAGATTTGAAATTTGCTACAAAAACAGCATTCACTTGCATACACAACAATGTGTAAAAAAAATGAAATTTTTAAATTGATAAAAATATTTACAGTACAAAAGTGAGAAAAATAATATCCTAAAAATACAATATGAGTATCAAATTGTAGATATTAAAGAGCTAATTATAAAAAATATATACTTTTATTATATTTACTGTCACCAATTTCGAGAAATCTTTGAAAAACGACAAAAAAATGCATGTCCCCACCCTTATTTCCGAAACTGGTAGACCAAAAAAAAATTCTGATCATAGGCCATAACTGGCCAATTACAGGAAAACTATATCGATTAAAAAAAAGTTGAACACAAATGAGAAAAAAAAAGTAAAATAGATAAAAAAAATATTTTATAAAAATACAATATGGGTATCAAATTGTAGATATTAAAGAGCTGATTATGAAAATATATACTTTTGCTATATTAACTGGCATCAATTTCGAGAAATCTTTGAAAAACCACAAAAAATGCATGTCCCCCCTCCCTTATCTCCGAAACTAATGGATCGAAAAAAAATTAAAAATCATGGTGACTTGGGATTATATAAAGATTACAGGAAAAATATAACGGTTGAGAAATTCACGATACTAAAATGACAAAATGTAATTTTTCATCCTCGAGTTTTATTTCGAGTACGGTATAAAAATATTTGTGTCTCTCTTTTGAGGTACAATCAATTCTTTTATAAGTTAACATAAACAGTCATGGGCAAGATTTTAAATACTTTTTTCCTGACTGTTCTCAAAACTGTCGAATTACGGAACCCTAGGTATGCGAGTCTGACTCGCACTTGACCGGTTTTTATTTTAGCTATTGATAGAGGCGATTATTGGTTGTCTCATTGACCTAATTGTGATATTCATTTACTACAAACATAAATTCCGAAAAACTTATTGGTGAACGCTAGACTGGCAAGATTTAAACATCGCACCCGAGATTTTTTCCGATTTTGACTTTCCACGATTTGGACGATACGCGCTTTGGACGATTTGCGACCGTCTGACATTATGCGATTTGGACATTCTGCGAGTAAAGGCTCTATTGACTGAGCACAAAGCAGATACCTGCTTCTGACTGCGCTATAGCTGCTTTTATACCGATATTATCAATTGTATTATCCTAATAAATGTAATAGTTCAGTAATACCGTGTTTTGAAATACTGTGGCGGATTCAGGAACATATTTTGGGGGGCTGAGGGTACGTTCCATCGAGAGTTTTCAGGAAATCCTGTAGTATCCTGTACTATTAAAATACATATACTTAGGTAAGTAAATTTAAGACAAGTACAACACAAGTAGGAAATTGTTATAATATAGTAGTATAAAAGTAATTTGTGAATCCTACAACGTATCTTTTGGGGAGCTTCGACCCCTCCCACCCCCTCCTGGATCCGCTACTGCTTACCAAGGTAACTAATGTTAAAGCTCTTGAAATCTGTTAAAAGATTTTGTCAGAAGTACGAGTAAATAGTTTTTTTTCCTGATATTTGTTTGACTTATTCTACTAATAGCGGATGACGATAATCCTCAAAGGGATAATGTATAAAATATCAAAGAAGACCCTATTATTATTCCGTATGCAATAGTAGTATTAGGTATTATAGGTAAATATAAATTTTATGGACTTTTTCAGTCCCACTTATATTATAAATGCGAAAGTTTGGATGTATGGATGGATGGATGGATGTTTGTTACTCTTTCACGCCGTAACTACTGAACCGATTGGGCTAAAATTTTACATGAATGTAGTTATAGACCTGGAATAGGACATAGGCTACTTTTTATCCCATAAATCAGTTCTCATGGGATGAAAATGAGCTTTCAAATTTCTATAAAAAAGTGATGTGTCACGCTTTCACGCCATGCTTACGAAACCGATTAGGCTGATGTTTTGCATAAATGTAGTTCTAGACTTTGAATAGGACAAAAACTACTTTTTCCCTTTGTTCCCATGGAAAACTATAAAGGAGACACACAAAATGGGAAACAGAGGCGCATAACACGCACATTTCACCAGCTGTCTTTACTGTACATAACAGTTCGAAAAATATTGACTGATTTTATAGGAGTACACAAAAACTAATTCAACGCGGGTGAAACCGCGGGCAGAAGCTAGTTCTTCAATAAAGCTTTTCTTTTCATCTATGTTATTTATGTGTTTCTATCATCAAAAGGACAGAATAATTTAAACTGATAGAAACAAAAAATAAATACAGGGGTCGGCACTCGAAGTGTTACCAATTCAAAATGCTGTAATTTTGTCAATTTTGTTTCTTTTTATGTATAAACTTCAATATATAGAAAAAAAACATTTTTTAAATTAAAAAGAAAAAGTTATTGTTAGATGTGGCCACCTTTAGCGCGAATAACAGCATCGAGTCTGTCCGAGAAGGCTTCACACGCTGCACGAATGTGGTCTGCTGATATTTTGTTCCATTCTCGGCGAAGAGCAATCTTTAAGACGTCGACTGTCTCATATTTTTTTGCTGACACTTTGGCCTCTAGAATTAACTATATGGAAAAATCCATTGGGTTTAAGTCCGGCGAATATGATGGCCATTGTTGCGAAGAAACGAAGCTCGGAACTTTTTCTTGCAAAAAAATTTGAGTTTCACGGGCTTTGTGGGATGGTGCCGAGTCTTGCTGAAACGTCCAATGGTTTCTACCGAATTTCTTACGTACCCAAGGTAACAAAGCATCGTTTAAAATCTTTTCCCGGTAGATTTGCTGGTTTATCTTTGCACCCTGCTCAATGAAAACGAGAGGTGAACGTCCCGTAGCAGTTACCGGGGCCCAAACCATCACTGATGCTGGTGCTTGCTTTCGCAGGGCAATTCCTTGGTCTAAATTGTCGTTTGATTTACACTTTAACCATACGCGATCATTTTGTTTGTTCACATATTGCTGAACCGTAAAAAAATTTTCATCGGAAAATACCAAATTTTCAAGCTTGCTATCAACGTGCAAGTGATTTAACTCCTTAGCTCTTTCTAGGCGAACTGCCTCTTGTGCAAGTGTCAAGTCTTGCACTTTTTGTATTTTGTAAAGCTTCAGTTGTAGTTTATTTTTTAATATGCGTCCTATGCTCCGGGCAGATACATTAAGACTTTTTGCCAATTTAACTGCGCTTTGTCGTGGATTTCGTTCAATTGTACTGTATTGTAATTTACCTTTCGAACCATTTCTGATGATGTTGTTGTTGTTGGATGTCCACCTCCATGGCGTTTCTTGATGCTACCCGTATCATTGTAACGCGTAATGGTTGGATACACAAACATTTTATTCAGATGTAAATGTCGTAGCGCATTAACAATGGCTGGTTGCGATTTTCCAGCCAATTACCAAGTAATGACACTGTGGCGTTTGAATTCCATCTGGATAACTTTTTTTAGCAGCGACGAAAAACAGTGAGCTTCTGTATGTTTAGTAACAATACAATAGACTTACGACTGTGAAAAAATGGGCGCCATATTGTAAACAGTTTGGTTGCTATAGCAACTTAAAGTTGGTAACACTTCGAGTGCCTACCCCTGTAGAAATACGTGGGTATTTTTGGCCTCAATAAAAGCAATTACTAGCTCTTATTAGTATAATAGAATCAGAGCAAGTTTAGGCAAGTAAGAAGAAGGCAGGTGGAAAACAAAACACAAGTTAGAGAAGGGTTTCTTTCAGAATTCGTTACCAAAGTATTAGCATATCCAACCAACATCACTTAGTGATTAATTAGAATTAGTTCACTAACTTCTGGCACTCAATCACTCATACATAGAGAACGCCTCAAAAAAAGTCCCACCGATTACGACATTTTCGTATTTATTCTATGACAATAAGTACTTTGCCAGGGAACATCTCTCTTGACGTTCACTTTGTTTCACCTGACTTTTACTTAAATCTAAGTATCGTCAGTGCGATTTAAATGAGAGAAAAATGTAAGTAGAAGTTGCTTTTAAAGAACAGGAACAGGTAATTTGGATAACGGTGTTAGTTATGGAACAACTTATGCTCACACACACACACACACACACACACACACACACTCAGGATGCATTCCGTTTTTGTTATGAATAAATTCATTTTCATCTATTAAGAACATAACAAATCTAAAAAAGGCATCTAGATTAAACTGACAGTTTTCTTTCTTATTTTATTAAGACGCATATACACTCCACCGTTTTAGCACAACGTTTTACAATCCTTTCTCAGTTGTTTTTCGGTATAGGACCAAAGTATAAGACTTTTATCATCTGGTTAAGGTTAAGGTTTAGCCACCATTTTGCCAAAATTTTGAATATTGATTTTGTTTAAATTATATCAAGCTGGACAGATTTACATACAAAGTTGTTTTCTTGCCTCAAATTGTACGTATACCAAAATTTTACATTTCAGCCAGATAGTGACTTTGTAAATGCCTTTATTAAATTATAGAGGTCTCAAACTTCAGTCTATAACGAAAAACAACAGAGAAACGGGTTATCAAATTTTGCATTAAAACGGTGGCATGCCTATGCGCCTTAAACACAGATGGCGACAGATTTGCATACAAACTGTTCATAAATTTTGAATGGATTTTCTGATTTAGTGGATACGAAAAACGGAATACTTCCTTTTCTCGTCTACTCACATCGAGCACTCGTTCGATAGAGTCGCTGTAGCGCTGCAAAACAATACTTCGGGTCAAAGATTTCATCTAATTTAGCTAAGTGTTCTGAGATTTACAATATTCTCGGGGATTTAAGGAATTTCCAAAAGCTTTAGCGTCGACAACCTGGCAGCAGAAAATCTCTATCGATTGTCCAAAACTATGTTTTTGATAATCCAATACGTTACTAAACGAAATTGAAATTATACAAATGTTGTGGATAAATAAGTACATTTTTACTTTTTAAAAACGAAACAAGATATATTAACTCAGAATCGTTAAATTTTCTAACGTCTCTTCATACCCGTACGAGAAACTTAGGTCAAACATAAAGGATCAATTTTTGCACGTGATTTATCATCAGCGTTTAAAACTATTTCATTTCTAGATCGAATAACATCTCGGATTTCTCCACAAATTTTCAAGGTTCGGTACCAGAAATAGTAAAACTTGCCTAAGTACCCTATAGTTGGGCGACACCGAGCTAATAGTACTTACTCGGGAGATCCTGAGCGGCGTGTTATGCTCCGCCCCCCCGATCATACGGAAGCCCCACGGCGAGCCACCCGTCAGCTCCACCTGCCGCGCGCTCATCGTCGTCCTCTCACTCCATCGCCGGCCCGCATCCGACCGCCAGGCCGCAGCCTTTAATGCACCTGTCAATGGACAGCGCTCTTCGTTTCACGCTCGAATTCTTTAATTGCGTCGCTGGAGATCATTGTACCGGTTTGTTTATCTGAAAAAGAAAAAAAAATTCAAGACCGTAGTAATACTTATATAGCTCGGGCGGTAGCGTTGCATTTTAGGTAGTGATTTTACGCCGATAGATTTCCATCTTTTTCAATAGATCTCGAATGACTAATAATAGAACCAAGCGTCAGCTGACGCACCCGCGGTGGGTGCGGGCGTGAAAGGTTGCGAAAGTGGTAAAAAAAGTAATAGCACGCCGGCTGAAACCGGCCCAGGTAGCCCGAAGGTCGTGTTATGGGCTCAAGCAGTTCCGGAATCTATCTCCAAATATGAGTTTAAAGGGAAAATTATCCAATATTTTTTAACTTTACTGCGTCAGCTGACGGCCTTTTCACCGCTACCCGTGCAGCTGATTGTTGTTTTCGTACTTTTAATTATTTAAAGAATCACCTAGTAAAATTTTATGCGGCGTACCTACTATTACTTTATTGTACGTGTTTTTTTTACAATTTCATGCGAGTAGCTGACGCATAATCCCCCCTCCAGGGTGCAGCTGACTATTTTTGTTCGGCTCAGTATGATGACAATTATCTGTTGAGAAAAGTTTCAGCCGGCGTTGATACATTTTATTTTACCACTTTTTCAACCCCTTACTCCCAAACCCACCGCTACTTGAACAGCTGACGGTCGATTCACATATCAGTCATGTGAAATCTACGATCGGTGTCAATATCAGCCGGATTACTATGACTTTTTTATTTGCAACGGTACCTCCCGGACTGTATAGATTGGTTGTAGAGTTCTGGTCTGGGATTGGTAAATTAAGGACAGCAATTACGCGCAAACCTCTATAGAAACGCAAACACAAAATTGTGAGGTGCCTATGCAATGTTTTTATAATACTTTAAGCTACTCAGCTTAAAGAATAATATGTCAATAGACTCCTTTTGACATAATCTAGATCTATGCCAAATTAGAACTAAAAATCGGATTTGAATAATATCTCAACAACAAACCCTTAACCAACGTAAGTTTTATGTTTTTTTTTTTACCAAAAGTGTAGCCGAATGTATTTTTATTGTAACAGATAAAATAAAAAAATATGATAATTTCGCGTCAGTTAAAATTATGTAATTAAGATACATATCAACTAATAATATGTTTGAAAACCTTCACAGTATTTCCAAAATTTTGTTCTCCTGACTCCTGACACACGTTCTCAATGTTGTAATCGCGACGAATTCGTTGCGATTGTTTTGCCTTCGCAAGTTTCATCGAGCGTGCACTTACGTATTAATTAATATTAATTTAATTTATTTTACCTTTTTGTTATTACTATCGTTAATTGACATCTATTTATTATAATGACATCTTTTTAATATTGTTTATTTCCTATTTCAGAGATGTGTTGGTGTATTATTTTATTATTAAAATGATTTATTGTGTTCTCCGTCCCTCTTAGGTTAAGTTTGATAATCGGCAGCTGTGTGCATGTGCAACAGCTACATGCCGAAGCCTTTTTGTATTCATCTAATCTTTCCTAAGTATGTTTATTTTTTCTAATTTAATTTTAATTTTGTCACTACTTTGTAAAGTTTTGCTTCTTTTTTGTATACTCTTGTAATTGAAGACAAATAAACATGTTTTTTTTATTATATTGAAATTAAATAGTATTACATTTGGTCACAGTCACAACTAAGTTGCAGCGCTCATAACGATTACTCTTCAAGATTCATCCATCTTATTCTTCATACGAAGCAAATTTACTGAAGTTGCTGGACACGAAAAAAATACTGGATGATGTAAGCATGTTGTTATAATGTTCGCAGTTTCTCACAAATGCAAACATTGAAATTTCACATTATTAAATTTACAGCGTACATGACAGTGATTTATTTAAAGAAGCATAAATCACAGACTATGATTCATCGTGTCTTCAAACATACTCCTTTCCTATAAATTATATTTAAAAGTTAATAGTTAAATATAGAACGAAGTATAAAAATGTTATTAAGTGTGCGTCTACGAAAACTCTAAGATCTAGACGTAAGTCATGTACCTACCATTAATGTAGATAGACAAGATGCAGGGAAAATTATACATCCTACTAATATTATAACTACGAAAGTTTGTGCGTGTGTGTGTGTGTGTGTGTGTGTTTGTTACTCTTTCACGCACACATATGCTACTTTTTATCCCGGAAAAATGCATGGTTTCTGTAGGATAGATCACTAATATTGAAAAATCAGGTGTCTAATTAGCGCGGTAATAATTGTTTGTGGTGAAATAAGACAAGGCTTTGTTATTTCATACATCAGGTGTCTAATTAACGCGGTCCTTAATCGTTATCTCATCACAATTCACACTAATATTATGTTTCTTTCTATAGAGACGTGTATCAAACAGGACTTTCTTAGAATATCGTTTTCGAATTCTATTCCGATGATCACAGGTGAAATCGATAACGAAAGTGCAATATCCCTGCCGATTATAGCTTTGGATTGTTGCGTAAACGAACAATACGGTTTGTTGGTCCTTAGGTTTGATTGAGTTAATATTGAATCCATATACGTCCATGGTTTCACAACGGTTGTTCTCGCAATTCCTCAAGCAGCAATGTTTGGTCCAGAGAGCAACGGAGTCTTTGTGTAACGGCAGGAGGCCACTCTCGATTACTTTTATGTTTGCTTCCGCTTCAAAAATAACAAAATTTAATAAGAATAAACAAAGGTTTTGTAAGAAAATAAACATATTTTTTTTCTATAATGTCCTGCAAGACATGTTTATTTACACAAAGACTCCGTTGCTCTCTTACACAAAGACCGTTGCCGTTACACAAAGACTCCGTTGCTCTCTTGCTCTTTTTAGATTTAGAAAACAAACATCGAACGAATTCTTGTTCAGTTTGTTCCTGGACCAAACATTGCTGCTTGAGGAATTGCGAGAACAACCGTTGTGAAACCATGGACGTATATGGATTCAATATTAACTCAATCAAACCTAAGGACCGACAAACCGTATTGTTCGTTTACCCAACAATCCACACTAATATTATACGAGTAAATGCGAAAGTTTGTGTGGGTGTGTGTATGTTTGTTACTCTTTCACGCTGAAACGGCTGGACGGATTTGGATGAAATTAAGAATGGATATAGCTTGTACCCCAACTTAACACATAGGTTACTTTTTATCCCGGAGAAAAGCATGTCGTTAAACCGAATAACACGCGGGCGGAGCCGCGGGCAAAAGCTACATATTAAGTACATATTAAACTACACAGGTTTATTATACTTAGCTAAGTTAGCTTGTGACCATGACAGCCTACAGAGGCGTCAAAACGTCAAGCACATATCTATTAAGGTAAGTATGTTATTAGTTATCGCGAGTAAGACCCCAATACAAAGTTAATAATGTGTGAAAATCGCGAAAGTTTAAAGTTTACACAGGTTTTGTTTTTCAAGAGGGCGTGGAAGGCCATATCCGAAATTATAGGGAATAGCGAAGAATGCTTAAAGGAGTCTCGGGGCCGAGTTTTATTAAAACAAAAACTGCATCATTCTATTTTTTCTTTATAATTTTCCTAGCCGGAAATCGAACAGGCACGAGTCTTTGAGCGTTTTCTTTTTTCTAATCGTTCTAAACAGCTTTTCCAAAGAGAGGGGTTTGTTTCTAGAAGAGTAAAAAGTATTTGGGGTTATTCCGTATGACTAACATGTGGTTTTATTCAATGTTTACCGTCTACTATATGCACCTGTAATAATTAGTTATCAACACTCTGTTATAATCCTATAAAATGAAACGTAGGTAGGTTAAATAGCTCCCGACTCAGGACTTTCTGAAACCGGTAGAAAACATTAAACTTAAGGCCACAGCCGTTCGCGTTTACCTGAGATAAGGAAACGCGTTGTTTGTTACAACTCGAGTGTACCATCAAATACTCGTTACGTTTGTGCCTTGGAAATAACGCTTTGTACCTTCATTCCATCTTTCTGTACCGCTTTTGTGGGCTCACCATGAGTTAAGGCCAAGATGCTCGCGACTGCGTTAAATATTTATATGAAAAATTGTACAGCGCCCCTAGCGGTTTACGAAAGGAACCAGAATTTCTAATTTATATCGTAAAGTCGTGTATGTACATTGAATATTTTCGGGAAATTTTAAATTAAATGGGTTATTGGTACAACGACCCATACAAGAATTTTTGGAATTTTTGTTTGTCTGTCTGAATGCATGTTCCGTTTTAACTCAGGAACCACTCAATGGATTTGGATGCGGTTTTTTATTATCATGGTAGTGACGCTGGTCAACACTAAGCTATATGGGGTGTTCTTAAAATAACGCCTAAGCCAAAACAAAGCAAAGATTGAATAAACGCTATTAACTCGAGAACCACCCAACGGGTTTGGTTGTGGCTTTTTTATTATCATCCTAGAGATCCTGGTGAACATATATTAGAGGTGTTCATAAAATAGCGCTCAAGTCGAAAACGGGGCAAATATTGAATAAACGCAGGCCGAGCCGCGGGCAAAGGCTAATACAAAATATTTCATGCAGTCGTCAACGAGTATCGAGGCCTACTGTACCTTCTCATGAAGAAGGTGGTCCACAAAACATGAGAAAGCAATGTACGGCTATTGATGTATACGCGATGTCCTTTGGTAGAGTGGATTGTGAAGGTCTTAGATTGTTTTAGGAATGCGGCAAAAACTACACCTGCATGGCTTCCAAAGATTTGGTGTCAGAGTAACAAAAGGTAACCCTAAGATAAATGGGATTTTAACAAAAGTTGTAGAAAAAACAAATTACAGCCTAAAATTCAAATCTCTTCAAATTAACATGTCTAAATAATATGTATGTAAATTTTTTATTGCACAAAAATATACAATGCTTTAGAATGGCGACCACGTACAGCAAAGCGTAGTGTAGGCCGACCTCGTGCCCGCTGGACCGACGACCTGAAGGACGTTGTGGGGGGCGGCTGGAGGACGGAGGACGGACATGAGTGGCGAAATTTGGGAAAGGCCTATGTCCAGCAGTGGACGAACACGGGCTGATGGATGGGATGGATGGATACAGTGCACAAAGACGAACTTAATACTTTAGCATTTTCTGCCAGTTAACCTTTGGTCATGCAGTTCAAGGGTAAACATTGTTGAGGCCTCAACTGCGTGCTGTGGTAGACAAAAGGAGACCAGCTCAGCTTAATGGTACAGCAGAGCCAACTACAAACTACAACCTTAATGGTACAGCAGAGTCACAGCTCATTAAAATTAGATACATGGGAACGTTCATATTGCTAACAAATGGACGAGTAGAAAAGAGCATAACCCTGCCAGAGAATATATAGCATTGACCCTGCTTCCGTTGCGTGGGGACGAAGAGTGGGGGTCAAAAATCCCCACCCGTGACCACACCCTAATCTGAAGGCTCGATGTGCTCCTGAGTAGAATAGCATCACCCTACATTATGCCTGTCGTACGAAGCGACTATGAGGATTTAAAGACGGTAATGATTACCAAGTACTCCGTGAACCTATCCGGATTGGCTAAACTTGGTGGTCTACTGTCCAAACATCTCCAGTATACGGAGAGATCTGTAGCAGCAGTGGATCGATTTTTCGGCTGTTAATGATACCGAAGATGTACCAGTACGTAGTATATATTTCTCAACCTCACCTGTCTAGTTACGATTCTGCTTACAAACTGATGTTGTTTAATAATAGTTCGAACGAGCGTCAGACGCCAATAGAGTCAGTACAAAGCAGTCAGTTCTCGTAATAGATCAGTCAGTCTGACTCACCGTGCATTTGGTTAATCGAAGGTTAAATATAACGGCAGCATTACACACTGTTTACCACCGCCGCCGCCGGTAGTATTATAGATTACTGGGCAACTAGGCTACGAGTGACGTCAGAGGTTTCGTTTTCTCGTATATTCTGGGATTTTACTGATTCGGCACTTTTCATGAGTAGCACAAATTGGATTTTTAGCCATCTCTAAAAATTGTTGTAGCGGTCTCTTCTGAACTTGCTTAAGTCCTTGTGAGTTTAGATTTATGACTCCTGTACTTGAGCTGCAAATCTTTCAGGTGTTTTAGAACTTGAGAGGGGGGATATTTTATGCTGAGTTCTGAACTCTACAAAGTAAGAAGGTCGAAAAGAGACGAATTAGCGTAGACTTCTGAAAACAGCGAGACCAACGCCCTGAGGTGCGATTGTGTAAGCCAATGGTATTCAAATTGATTGTCATATGGCTATTCAGTTAAGCAAATTAGACCGTTGACAGCTGAAATCGTACATTTTTGGCTGTCAAATGAATACCATTGTCTTAATTTGTTGTTGACAACCAAAAACGTACGATTTCGTTTGTCAAACGGGCTTATTTGCTAAGCCGAATAGCCATATGACAATGGAATTTGAATACCATTGGCTTACACAATTGCACCTCTGATTCTGTATGGTAAAATCAGTTGCCAAACCGATTGCCTATCGTCAAAAACATACATATCTAAGGATACGTTCGCACTTGAAATGACGTCACGATTCGTAGATAATTAAATACCCATTAAAGGTTATTTTGGAAGTTATTTTTTTAATCGTTTTTGGTGAATTGCAACCATAGATGGCAATCGACACTGATTTACATAATAGACCTGCAGTATGTACTGACAATCCAAAATTAACAGTAACAAAATTTTGACATACATTCATGTATTCACGCCGCTTGTCTCCCAGAGGGTAGGCTGAAACTATAGATCTTCACCCCCTTACCCCTTTAGCTTCTTCCCCATTCCTCAATCTATACTATATAATAAAGGTGTAAAAAAGTCGTGTCTGTACATTGAAATGTTTTTTAAAAATTTTAATTGATGTGTTTTATATAAGTATTGCATTGAAGCTAAACTACAATTTTAAGAAGTCAGTCATTTGTGTGTTATCTATGTATATGTTATGTTATGTATGTTCCGTTTTAAATTGGAAATCAGTCAACTGATTTGGATGCGGTTTTCTTTATTATCATCGTAGTGACCCTAGTCAACATATATGCTACAATGTATGTCGATAAAACAATGCCCAAGCCGAAAACGGCAGAGATTGAATAAAGGCGGGCGGAGCCGCGGACAAAGGCTAACTGCAACCAGGGGTCTTATTGTCTAACTTCAACAACTACCGCCATTGCTTTTGAATGTTTCATGATTGGCTAAAATTATGTGTGATGTCATTTCTAGCCAATCATCACATCTGGAAGCCACAGCGTACATAGATGTTCAAGTTAGACAATAAAACGGCAGGTGGTTTTGACACCTTAATCATATCAAATCAACTTTTTCTCACGTATCGCTAAGACAACATGTAGATCACGCTCGAATTATCTTACAGATTTCGGAACGTCCCGTAGCCCCCTCCCCAGATGTCAGGTCCCAATATTTACTATACTACGATCAAGTCGGATTGAGCAGTGATGTAAACAAAGAAAAGATTCTTTCACACTTGACCACTTTTGACAGTTATAGTGATGTACCCGAGTACCTTTTTAACAGTGGCGATGTTCAACCATTTCAGTGACAGCTCAGATGTCCGTCCGTTATTGATCTGAGACCGCAGCATTGCCGAGATTCAAAAATTTAAAAACGTTATTAAAATTAAAATAAATAATAAAATATTTCCTAACCTCAAAAAAACTAAAATAAATGGCTGCAATAGTGGCAATGACTGATCTGTAATGTTTATGCCCTCATGGTGCATACGGAATTCTACGAAAGCTCGCTTACCTTATGATTCGAAATGTCAAAAATTTTGCAAAAGCTTGAGCGATGAAAAACATATGAACGAAATTATTTTAATCACTTCGTTTGTTAAAATTTAAGCGATGTAATTTTTTTACGTGCTTACTGTAAATTCTTTTCACTAATGTTCATTGGATTTTTTTCTAATCTGTGTAAAAGTGGAACATCACTACTAGTCAATAGGGTCACACAGATAAAAATGTGCAGCCGCCATCAGAAAAAACGAATGATCGTTTTGTTGAAATGTTTTATACCAAAAGTCAGTTTAGATGCATTTTATTGTGACCAAAAGTGTATTCTACATGAAGATCGAAGTGTCTAGAATCGATGTTTGTGAAGTTTTTAATAAGAGGTGTGTACAATATCGGTAATTTTCATCCTAAACGGTTTGTTCATTTTTCAATCCGACTTGACGGTAGCATACAATCATTTTTATTCAAATATCAGCATTGCATGTTAGGAATGTTCTATTCAGAAAGCTATTCCATAACAAAAGTTTATAATGGAGCCCATGTTGGACACTGCTATTAATTAAATCGACCGAACCTTCACCCAGTGTAATTTCAGCTTTAATATAGAATTCCAGGGTTTATATTGCATCGGCACTAAATAATCAATTTCACTTGTAAGGGTTGGTTCATCATGAGATACAAGTATTTGATGCGGACACCGGGCGCGGGGGAGGGAGGGTGAGCTTTCATGCGATTGGAAAGACAATGCCGACGTGGCACGAAGGTTTCGTTTATGTGATATTTTAATTAAACTTCTTCTAGAACCAACTCATGAGGAGGTCGGGTCTCATAAATAAAGATTTTAAAATTTTTCTTCAAATGATCAACCTGTTATTTGTTGCTCTCATGGAAATATGAAATTTTTGCCAATTTGACACTTGATAACTTGAGGTTTTTAGCAATTTTATTTAATTTTGATAATATATTTTTATTTAATTTGTCCTCGTTTTTAAATATAAGGCTCGGGCTGAAAATTGGCTACTGTTTGCATGTTTAAGCAACGTACCTTTGTATTTTGAAATCTAAATATAAAATAATATTTTTAAGGTAGAATATAAAATTATACATTTCTAAATTTTATCTTGAATAAATATACACAAATTCTTGTACTTTTATTCCACATATACTTATTTTTATTCTAACTTAGGCTACCGGTTTCGTATTACACATCATCGGGCCAACAAATTATTAATTATTTAACATGACAGAAAGAAAACAAAAGAAAACATTTTTATCATGTCATGTTAAATAATTAATAATTTGTTGGCCCGATGATGTGTAACACGAAACCGGTAGCCTAAGTTAGAATAAAAATAAAGAATTTGTGTATAATTTATTCAAGATGATATTCCACCAAGAACCATCAATCGAATCCATCCAATATTTAAATTTTATCTGTTTTCAGCGCGGAACCCTAAAAATAAATGGCAACTATAATGTAATGAGAGTAACTATGTAGGTCATTTTAATGTACCTCGTAAATTGAGCCGCCCTGGCCTGAAACCATCATGAACTATTTTTACTTGCCGAACGCAATGTTCATAGTACTTTAGACATACTCCTGCATACATGTTTACTCATATTTACATTGCTAGCTATATTAAAGAACTAGCTTTTGCCCGCAGCTTCACCCGCGTTCACAGAATCTTCGCCCCGTTTTCGGCTTGGCGTCATTTTATGAACACCCCTTATATCCTATGTGTTGAACACGGTTACTACGATGATAATGAAAAAAACCGCATCCAAATACGTTCAGTGGTTCTCAAGTTAAAACGGAACAGACAAACAGACAAAATTCTAAAAATTGTTGTTTTGACCTCAGTACAGTACCAATAACCCGCGAAAATATTCAATGTACAGACACGACTTTTTTACTACTTTATTATTAGTATACTATATTAGTATTATAGATGACTAAAGAACGGCTTTTCAGCGCGAGTGTCGTTTGACAACGGCTATCGAGCTAGGTGCAAAATGCACAACTTACGATAGTATTACTAATTGTTGAATAAAAAGTACTAAATAAATTATTTATGGCATTTCGCGACCAAAGTTTAATGTCAATTAGGCTTTTCTACCAAAATATTGTAATTTTATGCATTACGTTGTAAATGAGTGTCCAAAACAACTTTAAACACGCTTTTAAGTTGGTATGGGTAATCGCGCCAACTATATTATAATCTATAAAATGTCGCAATTCTGCTAAAACCCCTGATAATTACTAAACAATTAATGATGAATTGTAATGAAATGAGATGCAAAATAAATTCGCCTTTCCTGCTGACGTCACAAAATCTCAGGAACTACAGAGCTAATAAACTAAAATGTTGGCACGTAGGTTCCTCATAGCACAGAATAACAGAAAGGATTTATCTAAATTCATATCATAAAAGGTTAGGTTGTTCAAATTTGTGACACATGATTGGCAAAAGGCCAATATTCTATATTTTAAATAATTCAAACGTCATTTTCACCCTGAACCCCCGACCTACATACATAAATATAAAATGTACTGGTTGACGACCTTGTGAACAGACGCGAAACCATATAACACGTCGGAAATATCGGCACCACGAAAGAACGCACTTTCCCCGCCTCTTCACCCCGTGTTGGTTCCGATACCGGGGTTGAAATGCGTGTAGAGATGGGTGGCGGAAAGACTCTCGTTGGGAACCCCGGGAACCCGGGTTGCAACCCGAAATGGGTATTTATGCGGGTGAAATCATAATTAGTGTAACTAAATGAATTAACAAATATAAAATGAGTTTTTGATACGTAATACTCTAAATATTTATTTAATCTCTTTACGCACACTCATTATTACTAAATAAAAATATATAATGATTTTAAAATACTTCACATCCAACTTTGAACACATGCTCATGAACATTTGCGTTCATTTTAATGTTTATGTTCTTTGGTGCTTCAACTTAAGCAACGCCCGTCTCGGTTATTTTAGGGATGGGTGACCTATCAAAATGAAACACCTAGGTACTTTTTGACAAATCACAAAAAAACATATTGAAACAAACTGATCGTAGTAAACTTTTTCCAAAAATCACATAAATGACTTTATTTTCCAATTTATTGTTCAGCATGTACTAATGAACTGTAATACATTAGGATGGTCCCTAGCTTCACTTAACTCCTAATATGCCACGTAAAAGTAGTGAAAAACGTTAATATCCGAATAAATACCCGTCGGGTGGTTTCAATGGGAATCTTTTCGAAATCGGGAAAGATTCCGGGTGGAATCCCAACTCTAAATGCGTGTCGTGTAGCAGGGGAAGCGCTTTCTTTCGAGATGCCGAGGTATTTCCGACGTGTTATAGATGTACTGATAGCACAATGCTCCTCTGTTACTCGTAGCGGCTTCACACTGGCAAATCTGGCAATTCACAGCCGCAGGACGCTGCTTTGGCAGGTCTCCGTGCTACGTGTGTAGTGTAGAGGGCACAGGAAATTAATAAATGAAAAAGCGACATTCCATGAGGGGTCGCTTGACGAGATGGATTCCATATGAAGGTGGTGATAAGCTATAGTCCAAGCATACCACCAGTTGAAGTGTAAGGATTTGTCAGTTAGGTTATAGTATATTTGTTTTGAAACCAAAACGATAAAAGTCACAAGCCAATTGCAGCGATACGATTGTTTGTAACTTATTCTGGCGTAGCGTAGGTCAGGATGGCGGATAGCGTGCCGCTTAATGCATGCCCTGGAACTTGCAACCCGATGTATTTTACGATCTCCAGCCGTGCCAGCAAAGAAATTAACTGTTATTTATTTGACTTTAGTACAGCCATAATTAAAGTATGTTTTGTGCTTTATTTTTCACATTAACTGAACACATTCTGGACATTGAACGCCCACAATTAGTAACTATGATAGTAAAAAGCTGTAATTTAAGGTAAGCCTAGCCAGTTGTAATTCTTTGTTATCTTACAAAAGTATACTTAAGATTGGCTGAGAGGTAACAAATTCTGCCTTCAAAAAGAAACATGGCACTTTGGCCCTCTTTAGCAGCCCCAAAACAATGAGGTTCTTCTAGATGTGATATAAAAAAACCCGGACAAGTGCGAGTCGGACCCGCCCAACGACGGCTCCGTTAAAGAATATATTTTTATATGATTTAATTACACATGTATAGTTTGCAGATTTTTCCCTATACTTGTAGTATAAGACGGTATTACTTGCCAAATTTCAGTTCTAGGTCAATGGAAAATACCCTATAAATTTTGATTCCATTGAGAGTGTCGAAATATACGTTTTTTACGGCATAAACAGCTGTATCTTTTTTTCACGTTAACTTAGGAGTTTGATTTTTTCACAGCTTCAAGGGACTGTAGACTTGAGTATATGGTTTTAATTTCAACTCGATACCTCCACGCGTCTCCGAGATAAAGAGTCTTGACAGACAGACAGACGGACAACAAAGTGATCCTTAAAGGGCTCCGTTTTTTTCTATTGGGGTACGCGGAGCCCTAAAAATTTTAAGACTTCTTGTACTTTCTCCCACTAAAATATTTGTCAGAACGGTCACGCAACCGGTTTCATCGATTTAATTGACATCATCAACCGAAAATAATTGGACACAGTAAATGTATTTTTTAGGATAATTATAAACAATGTTTACATTTTGGATAGTTAATAAGTTTAATAATTAACAGAAGAATTGAGAAAAGATGGTAGAATGACTTGATCGTGTCACATTTCGTTTACTTACTAGATGTATGTTTATGATTACAATAATTTGGGCAAGTGCGAGTCGGACTCGCGCACAAAGTGTTCCGTACGACCATACAATATGGGTAAGGAACCATAAAAACATGAACATCAAGAATATACTCGCTATAGCAACATTAGGGCGACAAAAAGTTTGTCGCCGTCTACGCACGGAACCTTACTTTATATTATTTTTAATACACCTGCTCAAAATATGATAGATTACGTGCCTGTTTAGCGTGCCTAAAATGACATATTTCCCACTCGTGATTTTTTGTTTTTACTACTGACGCTATCTAGGGGAAACCAGCCATATCATTTAGTAAGCATGTAAACCTTTGTTTTACCGGATACCCTAAAAACTGTTAAATGAGTATTTTCAACCTTTTATATTTTTTTATTAAAAATATTTAAATTTATTCGTATTTAAATTGTAAAAGATGTTTTAAAAATTCAAAACGATTTTAGACGTCATAATTTATATTATATTTTAACTATCTTAAAAATTATGATTAAAACGATTTTAGAAAGAGACATGGTCTTTGTAGTACAGATTGGCGCCAACCAGACTGCGTTTCTTCGGCCGACTTGTATCTGTTTTGATTTGCCACATTATTGCTTTTATTTTATTATTTCATGTAATTTTTCGCAGGTGTATTAAAAACGTCGTTTGATACACGTATGAAAGTGTTGATATTTCTCGTCCCGACTGTTTTTTGCCTCATTTTGTCAATCGTGACTCTAAATATCAACCTTTTCGCACTTGCATCAAAATGTACTATTTTGTTTTATTTTATAGTCATTATGTCCAACAATCTGACTAAATTTAAAACCCTTTAAATTCTTAATTTTTAGGGTTCCGTACCTCAAAAGGAAAAAAACGGAACTCTTACAGGATTACTTTGTTGTCCGTCTGTCCGTCGGTCTGTCTGTCAAGACCCTTTATCTCGGGAACGCGTGGAGGTATCGAGTTGAAATTAAAACCATATACTCAAGTCTATAGTCCCTTGAAGCTGTGAAAAAATCAAACTTCCAAGTTATTGTGAAAAAAAGATAATAGAGCTGGTTATGCCGCAAAAAAAAACGTATATTTCGACACTCTGAAGGGAATCAAAATTTATAGAGTATTTCCCGTTGACGTAGAACTTTGAAATTTGGAAAATAATACCGTCTTATTTCTACTACAAGTATAGGGAAAAATCTGAAATTTATACATTTGTAATTAAATCATAGAAAAATAATTAAATAAATTTAATTAAATATTTATAATTTGTACCAACAAATTTGTACGGAACCATCGGTCCGGCTTTTTAAAAATATTTATTATTTATCTTAATACACGCCATTGTAACACGTATTGTGTGAAAATTTCAACTTTCTACCCATTACGGTTGAAGCTGTAGACCCCTGTGACAGAAGGACGGACGGACAGACAGACAGCGGAGGCTTAGTAATAGGGTCACGTTTGGCACCCGGAACAAGCCGATATCAATTTCAAATAGGCCTCTCGACTTCGCAGAGACCCCTCCAGGTTACGCGAGACAGTATGCGGGGGGAGATCCTAGCGGGGGTGCAAGAGGTGTGCGGTAGCGAGGAGCTAATTAATTTAATTAACCTAAATTAATTACTATTAAATATTACGTTACTAATTATTCCACCCACTAACTAATTATTGTGGAGGCACAAGGAATTTCGCTAATATACCTAATCGCTTCTGTTTTTACTTTTTTAGCCCCAGTAAGCCGAAGAAGCTACTTCTCTGCCGGGTCCTCGATGTTTCTATTTCGATAACTAAGAATTGCAACTGTGAGATTGTTGTCTCAAATTACTCCATTCTGAAGGTCAACTGCTCTTAGACTGAATATACGTGGGACGCACTATAAGTTTCCGGAATGAATATGAAAAAATACTATTAAAGGTACAAAATTAATTTATTGTTTTTCAAAATAATCTCCCTTGGCGTCTATGCACTTTTTCATTCGATCAAACCAGTTTTGAAAACTTTTGTGCCACTCCCCTGTGGTGACCTCTGAAACGTGTTTTTCATACTCCTCGACAGCCTCTTCTGGTGATGAAAATCGTTGACCGCGTAATTGGTTCTTAATTTTTGGGAACAGAAAAAAGTCACAAGGTGCCAGGTCGGGACTGTATGCAGGATGACTCATGAGTTCTACATTTTTCGTCTTCAAAAAGTCGTTTGTCTGTCTGGCCATGTGAGAACTAGCATTGTCGTGGTGCAGGATGATACGGCATTTACGGTTATTTTTACGGAGTTCGTCAATAACTTCCGGCAAACAAATAGTCGTGTACCAGTCAATATTCACGGTACGACGATTCTCTAAAGCAACAGTAGCCACGTGTCCAGTTTTATTAAAAAAAGAAGCAATCATCCGCTTAGATGCACTTTTCACGCGCGCCACTTTGGTTGGTTTCGGCTCATCTTGAAAGACCCATACGCTCGATTGCTGCTTTGTTTTGGGATCGTAGCAATAAATCCATGTTTCGTCACCTGTTACTATGTCCCACACCAAATTTGACGCACCTTCGTTGAATCTGGTAAGCATGGCACTGCACCAAGTGACGCGGTCCGTTTTTTGAGCCTCGGTCAAGTTGTGTGGGATCCACCGCGAGCACAGCTTTCTCACACCCAAATGTTTGTGTAGGATTGATTGTATTTGACTCATGCCTATTTCTAAGGATGCGCGAATTTCATGGTAGGTCACATGCCTGTCTGTTTCAATCATACGGCGCACAGCATCGATGTTTTTGTTGGTCACAGCGGTGGACGGCCGACCATCGCGAGATTCGTCACTGAGATTGATACGACCACGCTTGAATTCTGCAAACCAGCTATAAACAGTTGTCTTGCATGGTGCTTCATTGCCAAAAGCTGTTTCAAGCCGAGCGATGCTCCTTTGAGCTGTCAAATTACACTTAAAATCGTAGAAAATCATACTACGAAAATTTTCCCGAGTTAAATCCATGTTGATGCAGACACACAATTTTTTAAATGGCGCCACAAGGTAAAAACA
The DNA here is from genome assembly GCA_910592155.1 of Ypsolopha scabrella. Taxonomy (NCBI): domain Eukaryota; kingdom Metazoa; phylum Arthropoda; class Insecta; order Lepidoptera; family Ypsolophidae; genus Ypsolopha; species Ypsolopha scabrella. Next base: position 28,688,314 of record OU342969.1, on the reverse strand, counting down.
AAAGACAGTCAGATGAAACAAACTGCATTCTACAGCCAAAGAGTTCTATTTTCAAATGTTGCAATAAATTTTTAAATATTGTTTATGTAAGTGGCCAGTTCCGGAAACTTTTAGTGTTACCTATGTACTATCGAAGAAAAGAAAAAAAAAAGTTTTAAAAAGTCAAATCAATCAGATCAAAAATAATAATGCAAAATGAATAAAATTACAAAATAAACAGAATACAAATTTTGGTACATCACACTAATATTATAAATGCGAAAGTTTGTGTGTGTATTTTTGTAACTCTTTCACGCTGAAACGGCTGAACGGATTTAGATGAAATTTAGAATGAATATAGTTTATACCCTAACTTAACACATAGGCTACTTTTAATCCCGGAAAAAAGCATGTTGTCAAACCGAAGAACACGCGGGCGGAGCTAGTTGCACATAATTTAAAAGCAAATTGACCAGGGGTCCCCAAACTCAGCTACGCTAGTAACTCGGGGTATCAGTGAAATATTTGTGCCTATAGCGTTTAATTTATTAATTACTTATATTTACAAATAATAAAAATTTTCAAAATTATTGATCTACATTTTGTTACACAATAAAAAAACTACACGATGCAGCTATCGTCGCATCTTATCGAGTGCCAGGGTTGGACAAAGGAGAAGTGATGGAAGAACCTTGTATTGGTCCTAGAATCAGACACATATCAGGAAATGACGACAGAACCACCATCTGACAATTCTGGCAAAAAAACACGTGGGGCGTTCAGTCGTTTATAGAATCATCGTATCAATGTAAACAATATTTTCGTACGAGTTCTATTATAAACGTATGAGTTATAGGAGAAGAACGTTACGACCACGTTGCTGAAACGGGTCAGGTAGCAGTTCGGCATTCAGTAACAGGCGAAGCTCTACCTGGCACTTAGATATTATTTTTAGGTGTCGATTCGGCTATCGAACGAATTTCATATGGATTTTGGTAGTTCAAATGCGTATCAACAAGACTTCCTACGTTAGTAATAATAAAGTTTGGATTATACTGATTTGTATATTTGAAAAGATATTTATATAAGGTATTTTATAAAAAACTGTGCTTTATAGATGTGAAAAGTAAATAAAAGAAAGAAAATAAGTTTATTCGTCATCCATCATGCTCATGCAGACACAAAAATACAAGGAATGATAAAAAATGACGATATAGGGCAGACTCAGCTTCTATTGTGATCTACAGACATACAGCAGCACAACGCTGGTTTTCAGCATGTCCCCGATGCGCTCACAGTATAAAACACAACTGAGAGATATTTTTTCCAGTTTGCTGATTATATGTACGAACTGTTAGTAGTATGGTAACGGCTGAAAGGCTCAGGATCTTGTTTAATTTTGTTACATTTGATTTTAGAAAGGTTTCTACGATTGACTATCAATTTACCGAATCGGCAACTAAAGAACAACGTTATGATGCCGGGTGGCGATTCCCGAGTTGCCGCATGCCGAAACGCACCGAGACCCGCTGAAACTCAGTCCGCATCTGGCAAACGGCATAACCTGCTACTTACAACATCGATCGGAATTTGAATGGCCCTTGCGAAAGAAATATTTCATCGATTCCTGAAACTTGTTGAATTATTGATGGTTCACTCTGTAAACAATCTTTCTACGAATGAATCAGGCAGCAATGAAACAGACTATGTAAAGCGCTTCTTAACCAGTAGAATTTCATCGTGCCAAGATCTTGACTAAACGTAATGTGTGTTGACTAATATTATTTATGAGTAGTTATTATAATATATAAATAGTAATATGGGTATCGTTGGAAAGCTAGAAAGATGAGCAACAAAAAAAATAATAATATAATAATAATTAAAAAAAAGTTGTGGGTTGTAATTTGAGACCCAAATTTGATGCCTAACCGTTCTTTTTTTCAAATATATACAATATATATGTATAGAGTTATATTTTCTTATTTTTTCTTTATATTTGTCTACAATATTATTAAATTTTAATAGACCTATATATATATAATATAGTATATATTTATATATTCATAAATATAACCAAAACTTTCTACAGGAGAAAGTCCCCAGCCCCCCTCTTTCTCAGGTTTTTTTTGTATCGCATAAGAAATGTAATCTAGTTTTAGAAAAAAAACCGCATTATAATCTGACAGCTACTTCTATAGATATAGCCAAAAACAAAATTAGCGGAAAAAATTGTCGAAAAAGCAAAAATCGCTATAATTCTACTGGTTAATAGAAAACCTATACCTATTCATATTCATATTCATATATTTTATTGCATTCCATAATGTATATATACACAGGTGAAAAACATTAATATTATTAGATCATTATGGACCTTGTCCAGGCACAGCAATATAAGAGAGGACGGCATTCTATTATTATAGATTTATTATTTGTGAAGATCCTACTATAAGCAACTTATTATGCTACATAAAAATATTTAAAATTGTTGCAAATTTATAGCTAACCACCTGTTATATGGAAGAGCAAGGTATCTTAGTAGGTATGTAAGTTTTGCACAATAAAGAAATTTATTTGTATCATTATTATTATTATGTATTATTAATTATTTATTATTATTTTCATTATCATTGTTATTATTAAAGATTGATTATTAAGTTATTAAAATATTAAAATTCCCAGTTTTATTTGTCGGTTTTCTTTTCATATATTTGTATTTTATAATTTATCATTTAAATATTCGTTGATAGTGTAATAAAATTTTGTGGTCAATAGCTATATTAGTAATTTAAAAAATTGAATATCATTTGCTTCCTTTATTCAATACATTGGTAATTTATTATAAATTTTTATAGACATGGATAATGGTCCTGAGGAGTGCATTTTTAGCTGAGAGGGTGGTAGTGCTAATCCGTGTCTAGGTCTCAGGGTACTACTTGTTAGATCTTCGTGTTTTTTATAAAACTCGGGGTACTTTCGGGCGAACTTACAGGTTTCAAGTATATAGATACAAGGTAGTGTGAGAATTTCGTGTTGTATAAAGTGAGGTCTACATCTGTCGGTTGTTTTTATATTTATTAATATTCTAATAAGCCTTTTTTGGAGAGTAAAAACGGTTGAAGCATTAGTGCTGTTTCCCCACGGGATAATGCCATAACTAAGCCATGCATATGCATAAGCATAGTAGGTGACGATAGCCGTTTTTAGATCGGTGGACGTTTTTACTTCGCGGAGTGCATAAGCGAATTTAGATAATTTTGAACATAGATTTTGGGTGTGCACTTTCCAGTTGATATTATACATTCCAAGCAGCGAGAAATCATTTACTACTTCGAGTTTGGTATTGTCAAATGTGAAATTGATATGAATTGGGGTTTTTTGAAAGGGGTGAAGCGGTATTAATTTTGTTTTTTTGAAGTTAATCTCTAGGTTATGGTCGTGTAGCCAATTTATGGTGTCGGTGAATATAGTTTGAAGTTTGTTATTAAGTTCTATGTTATTAGTGCATGATGTAAGTAGGGAGATGTCGTCGGCAAATAAGACGCAAGGATCTTTTATTGTTTTAGGCAAGTCATTTATATAAATTAGAAACAAAAACCTAATCAGCTTTTCAAAGAACGATGCCTATAAATGCTGTTAAATTAGAAGCCAGTGGCAAAAATTTTAATAACATAATCGTAAAGAATATTTGGAAGAATCCATTTTGAAACTAAATCAATTAAACAAAGCTGTCATTCTGTGATACCTACCACAGAGTATATTTGTTAGGTATGACATGAATCCTCGAGAGGTGTTAATATTTGTTTATTGTTTATAATTATATTTGTTATATTTATATATTTCCTTTTCTCATCATATTCTGTTGTTTTTATAAAGATTAGATTTGACTTTTAATACGTATGTACACTTTATGTATCTATTTTACAAAATAAACTATTTGAATTTGTACATTAATATTTTATTTATTTTGATAAAAATGCTTTATTTTATTATTATTATTATTATTATTTAATTAAACTATATTATAAATCATTATGTTACAGCTTCCACTCTAACAACAAGTACCTACTGACTGATTTAGCCCCAATTCAACATTATAATAAATACAGTGTCGAAATAACTCCTGCATGACACGATACTTATAATAGAGTACCTATTATCTAAGTACACACTCAAGACTCAAGACAGATCAATAATGCTCTTGTAGCAGCATAACTGCAGCTGCACTCAATTAAGTATCACTGAATTATGAATGAGTGCCTCAGTAAGAAGATCACTGACCCTATCGACTCTATGGTTCGCTTTGTGTCTTTTAGATAATACGTCACAATTAACAGTAGCAGGTCTAATTTCATTTAAAACAAAGGTTTTTTTATAGTTAGATCAAAGATTCACCAAATAATGATGCGTATTCACTTTGAACTTTGCTGCTTAGGGCAAAAATTGGATGAACGAACTTTCTGTGATGGTATATGGTAAATATTCTACCCGGTCTTGTCTATATTCACCAATATAAAAGGTGTTTTTTTTAGAGGTATAGAACTTTAAGTTGGCAATACTTTTTTAACTGGCGGCCATTTTGTCAGCTGTAAAGTGATTTATGTTTAGTTTGGTTTGGCATTTCAACATGAATAGACTGACGCCTGAACAATGCTTCCAAATTGTGCAAATTTATTTTGAAAATCATGGTTCTGTTCGAAAGACGTATCGCGCATTACGTCCAATTTACGGTCAACATAATCGTCCATCAGAGCAATTAATTCAATTAACTATGAAACGTTTTTGGACCACGTTTACTCTAAATGATAATACGCATCCACAGAGATGTCGTACAGTGCGTACAGAAGAAGTCATTGCTGCTATAGAGCGTAGCGTAGAGGAAGACCCGAATCAGTCTATCCGCCACCGTGCACAGGAATTGGATATGTGTCCATCCCCTTTATGGAAGATTTTGCGATTTAACGCCACTTGACTATTTTCTGTGGGAATATGTGAAGTCGCAAGTCTACGCCGATAAGCCCGAAACGATTGACCACTTGGAGGACAACATTCGGGGAGTTATTGCCGATATACGGCCACAAATGTTGGAAAAAGTCATCGAAAATTGGACCTCCAGATTAAACTACGTCCGAGCCAGCCGTGGCGGACATATGCCAGAAGTCATATTTAAATTATAATGCCAGAAGGTTGTCTTTCGAATAAAATAAATTTCATATCAATAAAAAAAATCATCTTTGTTTTATTCCATTTCAAAGTTCTATACCTCTAAAAAAAACACACTTTACTTTATGTTTTATACGACACCTTCAAGTAGTATTTGTTTCTAAGCAAGTGTATGTGACTTGCATTTCACAGTTCACACCCGCCACACATCTGACACCCCCTCGGGGATTCATGTCGTGACGGTATGTTATATGTTTTACCAAAAAAAAGACGACACCTATATTCTATTTCGCGATTGTCAATATAAGACATGTGTCTATTCTCTACAGATCTACAATCTATTTCAAAACATTTAAATTTCACAAGCAAATTGATATTTGAGAAATATTCCAAGATCATTTTAGTAAAACAAAGTATTCATTTCGAGGTTGAACAAGAATGTATTATTTTATTTATTACTTTTAAAATATCGACAGCAAGATCATGTCTCATTCTCGTTATGTTTCTTTTTAAATAGGTTGCACTGCACTTTTTTGATGAAAAGATAGAAAGTACAGAACCAGAGGAATTGGGATAAACAGGTGAAAAGTAAAAAAAAAATATGCACAACAGAACGAAATTAACAGATCATCTCATTTCAAGTAGCATAGAGAATGACGGCACAGAATATTTTAGCTGTCATAAAGTTCCAGAACACGTACTATCACAGAAATCTTCGCCAGTGGTCGTATTCTTGAAAACGAGCCGAAATATAAATTGAAAGAACGCAAAACACTGCACTTGCATTTGGAAACTTATTGAGGAGAAAATGGGAGTTAGTGATTTTAGAACATGTGCAGAAATTCGGAACCGTACGTAATTAAGGCGACAATTACTGCTGGTGACCCAGGGTGCGTGCGTCTCACTCACTCGCATGACTCTTCCCTCATCATCATATCTCCATCGCTCGACGGGGGGAATCAAGTTGCGAACGCGCTAAAATATACTTACCTAAATAATAATTATTTACAATTATCATAACTAAAATTCTTCAAAAATAACCAAGGGAAATTAGTTGTTGTTATAATATCTTCAATTTGATATCATCCAATTTGTTTCTTTGCATACTTAATTAATGAAACCGGATATTCGTTAAAATTAAACCTAGGTTTGGTATTTATTTAGTTAAAGATTTTGATGAGAATTCATACTCTAATCAAGTCACATCATTCCAGATATTATGTAGTTTATTATACACATATTTTTTATTTTTATTTTATAACGTCTGATTAAACCAACCATCAGTGCGGTGACCAAACTATCCGTCGCGGATTGTCCAGGAAACGTCCGGAAATACGACCTTGCCGAAGAGTGGTGAAGCTTCCCCCGAGCTTTATTTAAGGGCCCACAATAACTCAATTCGCAGTCCTGCTTTAACGCTTCTGCATTTTAGATGTCTATCCTACTCTAATAAGATGCCGCGCACGCAAACAAAATAGTTATTTAGAAATCTCGGCTACACTGATGGTTTTTTCATTTTTATGTTGTAGTCTGCAGCTGCTTTATAAATAAATAAAATAATAAATAAAATTTCTTTATTCCAGCCAGATTTACATAAATACAATAAAAATCAGGCCATATTACACACAAAAAAAGAAAACTAAAAAAGAAAAAATAATAAACTATAGTACACCAAAGCTTGCGTGATATTGTCGCCACTTCTTATGCACGGGGCTCTGAGTCCACTCGGTGCAGCTACGTAAGATGGTGTTATTAGTGGCTAGGAGACGCGCGCGCATTGATGCTGACCGCGCACGCAGCAGCGCGGGGAATGTTGGCGTGCGGCCCGCGGCGTGCATACCGCTCGCGCTGCAACGCCAAGGAAGATGGAATATTGCGCGGTAGGCGTTATTATACTGAACGCGCATCGCACTCAGTGCAGCTTTGGTGAAATTTGTCCAGAGTTCTACCGTGTATACATTGGCGCAGTAAGTCATAAATAGCAGGCGTTTGACCTCTGCGCTACATCTGTAGAACCTCCGGGCGATCATATTAGCCCGCACGCTCGTTGCTCGACGTTGACGTTCAATGTCATCGCTGTCAGACAGGTCACTTCGCAGTGTATGTCCGAGATATGTCACCTTATCGACTCTGTGTAAGATCCTTCCGTTCAGTACTAGGGTTGGGACTATACTTGGAGTGTGAGCCGATTCAAACACCATGAAGACTGACTTGTCAGCATTATAAAGAAGGTCGTGTTCACGTGCATAGTTTTCACATATTGTAAGTAAGACTCTCATAGCTGTGATGGAGGGTGCTAAGATCACCATATCATCAGCATAGCTAATGTTATTTATCATGGCACCATTCAAAGAGCAGCCCACTTTGGACTCGGTTAACTGCTTACAAAGATCGTCCATGTAAAAATTGAAGAGGACTGGAGACATAGATCCTCCCTGTCTAACGCCACATCTCAGAGGAACTGGTCGAGAGCAGCTAGTGTTCCATTGTACATAGCTTTCCTGTTGCTCGTGCCATACTTTCAGAACGTCTATGATGTGACTGGAGACTCCTCGATCCTTCATCTTCCTCCACAACAAGCTGTGTGACACGCGATCGAATGCCTTGCTTAGATCTAGGAAGCATGCATATGTAGACGTCTTCCTTGATTTGTAGTATTGTGCAATTTGCTTCACTGTGTAGATAGCCGAACCAGTGGAACAGCCCGCTTTAAAGCCCATCTGTTCATCAGTACTATGTAAGAGATCCCCAGTTAAGCAAAGCAAAATCTTCTCAAATATTCTGGCTGTAATTGTGGCGAGAGAAATCGGTCTATAGTTTTTAGAACAGCATTGGTCAACCTTTTTGTTCTTTGGTATTGGTGATACAAGTGTGCGTGTTACTTCCTCGGGCAGATACGATAATTTTAACATAGCTGTGAACAGTTGGGATAGGTACGAGGCTATATGTGGACCAGCATGTAAAATATGCTCAATACTAAGCCCGTCGTGACCAGGTGACTTGCCTCTGGGCATGTCCTTTAATACTCTTAGTACCGTCTTTACATCTACTTCGGGGCAAGTGTTGTCATGGTTTGACTCATACTCGTGTTGTACCGCAGTAGGGCTCGGTGCTTGTAATAAAGTCGTAGCAAGATGGTCCGCTATTTCTTCATTGGCAGTTTTACCGTCGATGTGTGCTGGACGTGAGCTCCTGGCATTAGTTACCTGTCTTGTATGCGACCAAAATTTGGTAAAATTTTTCGTTTTCAAGGAAGTTGCTATCCTGTCCATCGCAACTTGATCTGCCTTACGCTGACACGTTTTTAAGTTACGTTGAAACATTCTTCGGCAGTGCTTTCTGTGTTCTGCCACCGGCCCATCGATGGGTTGTCCCTGCTCGTGCCACAGCTTCAACGCGTCTCGCGAAGCGGCGTATGACTCAGCTACGTTTTCATGCCAACCTGGCACTACCTTCACCTTTTTACGCGGTTTAGTTTGAAAGGCTGTCTTAGCTGATATCTGCATCGTTTCTACAAGAAAGCGATGACAAGAATCAATATCCTCGATAGTATTCATATTCAAACTTGGGGGAAGTCGGTTGAGACTTCTAGAACACAGCTCGGTGTAATGAAATACGTTGCGTGGTGCGCGGGGTTTCCATGCAAATGGATTTAACTTGTCTTCTGAATTACATGCGATTTTTATCAATTCACCCGGATCCAAGGTCAAATGTATAGGGCGGTGATCTGTCCATGCCACAGTGTAATCTACCTCCACTCCAGTTACAAGTTTTTCAACTGACTCTGAGCAGAGCACGTGATCTAACCACGATGTAGTGTTATGGGCGTCGCTCACATATGTATAAGTGTCTGGAGGCAATAATTTTTTATCAATACATTGATAGCTATATTCTCGACAAAAGTCGACTAGCTCGGAACCGAACTCCATCCGCCAATCTGCATTGAAGTCCCCGGCTACTATAAAGTTGCTAGTTTCACTTTCCTCTATGATCGAGTTAATCGTGCTGAGACAGTCGCAAAACTCAGGTAATTTCTCTTCTAGGTTCCTTGAATCGTACGTTGGCATGTATACGCATATTACAATATTAGTAATTATACTAATATCAGTTATATTATGCATAGTTTCAGATCTAATTTCAAGTATTCATTGAATGCTCTCGGTTTATTGTACGGTTTGGAGGTAACTTTGTAATTTTTTTCCATCGAGAAAATTTAATGGAATCAAGTTTGGATGAGGAGGACGGAAGACCGACATGAGTGGCGAAATTTGGCAAAGGCCTATGTCCGGCAGTAGACGAACACGGGCTGATGGATGGATCGATGAAATTTTCAAAACGGCATTGACATAACATTTAGTGTAATAAAATTTGATTAATGTTTACACAATGCTCAGATGCGCTTAAATTATATTTTTAAAAGAAAGAAAGAAATAAAAGCACTATATTTCAGATAAATGCGAAAGTTTGTGTGTGTGTGTGTTTGTTACTCTTTCACGCTGAAACGGCTGGACGGATTTGGATGAAATTTAGAATGGATATAGCTTATACCCTAATTTAATACATAGGCTACTTTTTATCCCGGATAAAAGCATGTCGTTAAACCGAATAACACGCGGGCGGAGCCGCGGGCAAAAGTTAGTAATTAAATATTTATTCGCCATGTAACAGAGTACGTAACAAAATGTTTGTCAATCCTTATAAATATCACATTAAATACAAAAATATGTACAATGTACACACACAATCTGTATATTTTATGTTGATATCTGGACAAGGGTCGCCCCACCAGCTACAAAAGCCAAGATAGTCTGAAGACGGTCACCGCGTCAAGCTTTTGTGAAATTTCCGCCACCAGACCGGATATGTTAACGTTATGGAGAAATTAAATAGCGTGGAACGTGAACATAATGAAATGAAATAATTAACTTTATTTTCAAAACTAAGAGGACCAGGTAAGCATTGTCTGACGTCAGTATGTTAGTCCGCATCAGGTAGTAGAGCTGATGCCGGGCTCGACTGTGGAGGTACCACCATCTTACTTGCAAACACCCCGAAGTTATTCGGGGGAGAGTAAGAGGACAGCTCGCAGACAGGCACAACCAGGTGGCCCACCATTACCTGGGAACGATTTATGACGGTGTATCCATCTTCAATTGCCGGGCCTTATATATAACAGAGTGGCGACGAGCAGCGGCGTCACTGGTGCGAGGGTTTCGGCACCGCGCTCACCAACTCGCCTGCCCAGCGTGTGTCAATATGAGCATTTCTTTCGCCAACAGTGGCGAAATAATTGAAAGGCCTACGTCCAGCAGTGGACGAAAAAGGCTGGATGATGGTCCGAAAAAATAAAAAGGATCGGCCCCGACACACTAAACAACCATACATCCACTCAGACCCACTCTCATTAGAACAAATATTTTAAAAGGGCAAAAAAAACAGCCAGCCACCAGGGCAGGCAAATGCTAAGGGACTCCTATCAGATAAGGGTGGAAAAAAAAGAGTTTACTGCTTATGTTCAAAGACTGATCGATCTATCCATTAGCCTTTTTCTTTCACTGCTGGACCTTTCAAAGATTTCGCCACACTTGGCCGTCCTCCTGGAAGAAATGTCCACGCAAACTCTGGGCAGGCGGGTCGGTGAGCGTGGTACTGAAACCCTCGCACCAATGACGCCGCTGCCCTTCACCAGTCTGTTTTATATAGAGGCTGGCAATCGGGGATGGATATACCGCTATCAATCGGCTCCAGGCAATGGTGGGCCACCTGGTTGTGCCTATTTGAGAGTTATCGTCTTACTTTACTCGTAAACTTCCTTTTGGGGGTAAGATGGTGGTACCTCCACAGTCGAGCGCGGCATCAGCTCTACCACATTCATTGATCAGATGCTTACCAAGTATTTCTTGTGAGTGGCCTCTGTTGGAGGATGAATGTAACACGATGCTCTCAAAGTAACCAATAAAGGCAAAAGCAAATTATTGGGTTCAGGTTGCAAGTTCATAGAATAACCGCGCTTTTATGCTGGTATTATTAATAAGCAGCTTACTGCATAAGAGTTTTCAATTCAAGAACGCTTTTATTCCTTATAATACCTATAAATTATCTTCTGCCCTTAGCTTCGCTCGCGTGAAAGTGGTTTTAAATAAATATATTTTTATTTGAGAGTTATATAAATATAGATTGGTTGTTGGTTGAATCTTAGAGTAGTAGCGACAGTTTTCTGCTTGTCGGTTATTTTGTGTCAACACCCCTCATAGAATTACATGTTTGATTTGACCCGGATCATTACAATGATGATAGAGAAAACCGCATCCAATTCCGTTGAGTGGTTGTACAGTTAAAACAGACAGACAGACTGGCTAAAATAATAAAAATTGTAGTTTTGACCTCAATACAATGCTAATAAAATAACTATTCATTTAACATTTCTCAAAAATATTAATTGTAGCCACGACTTTTTACAAACATACATATACTGACGCGTGTTTCCCAGAGGGGTAGGCAGAGGCTACAGATTTCCATCTGTTACGATCTTGACACACCTCTTTTTTCCTGCTTCTACATCCATCCATCCATCCATCAGCCTGTTTCGTCCACTGCTAGACATAGGCCTTTCCAGGATTTCGCCACTCTTGGCGGTCCTCCTGGAAGAAATGCCCATACTCACACACGCTGGGCAGGCGGGTTGGTGAGCGCGGTGCCGAAACCGTTGCACCAGTGACGCCGCTGCCCGTCACCAGTCTGTTTTATATAAGGCCCGGCAATTGGGGATGGATATATCGCCATCCATCCGTCCCAGGCAATGGTGGGCCGCCTGGTTTTGCCTGAGAGCTGTTCTCTTACTCTCCCCCGAATAACTTCGGGAGGATTTCCAAGTAAGATGATGGTACCTCCACAGTCGAACCCGGCATTAGCTCTACCACCTCAAACTTCCATCTTCTACATCCATCAATCTACTACTTCACAATCAATCTACTATATTAGTATAGAAGATAGGCAATTACTACGCGTCATAATGTTGACTCGATTGAAACGATTTGTCAGTAGGCATGTCGATCGAGTTATGATTAATCGGTTCCCAAAAAATCGAATTTGGGCTAACAATAAAATCAAAAGGCAAATGTCCTTTGAATTTATTTTGTTTAACTTCGTTGACGGAATCAAAGGGGCTTTTTTATTGTACTAATGACATAATGAACAATAATTATAAAGAATAATAATAATTAACACCAACATCATTAAAAACTGAGAGATTACAACTACGGGTACTTATGTACTGGCTACTTTACCAAATTTAATACAACCATATAATTTTAGTGAGTAAGAGGTTCTAATGAAAAGTCTTTATCTACAGAAAGAGTTTGGCATAAGTTGTAGCAAGCAAAAGTTCATGATCGATTAATAAACCACATTTCCAGTGGTCTCTAAGAGAAGGTGACACGATAATAGCAAAACTACAGTATTAGGTACACAGATCAGAAAATAGAGAAAAAGAATATTTTCTTTTAATGAAGTTTTCAAATGAGACGTGTCCCCTGAGGCACCCCCGCCGGCCCAGCTCGCTGTTTACAAGAACCCTCTTTTAGTTAGTGACCCTTCTAACTTAGCTGGCAACGAATTACATTAACTTTGGGTTGGGCACCACAAAAACCCTATATTTTCCTTTTTAGTAAAACCATAATTTAATGAATGTCTATTTGTTTTTTTTTGTTTGTGGATTAGCTTTTCTCTCGTGTGCGTTACGCCAGCAGAATTTTTCTCATTATGGAAATAATATATAATTCTCAAACGGTGTCGATTATACTATAGGAAAAAAAATATTGCACAAAGCAAATAATCAAGACTCACTGTAATAAACAAAATACAATTATATGTCATGCCGTTTATGACAAAATAATCGGCCAATCGTTACCCCAGCGAAATCTTGAATAGCTCTACAACCACAAAAGGCACTAATTTTGTTCTATAGCGCAAATAAGCACTAACTTTATGTAGTTCATGTTCATGCACCGGTAAAAAAACACTTTGCTAGGGTAACGTTACTCCAGCAGAATCAGTTTTTCGTGAATATATTTAGAATGGCAGGACGCACAAATTTTAAATTTCGTTCACAATTATACTAGATATGGTACTAATTATCTGTTGAGCTGTAATCCTGAAAAGTGCTAACATTCTGCCGGCGTAACGCACACTTTTACCATGCAACAATTGGGTTTCAGTGTAAGTCAGTTTTGAACAATTCGGCTATGACTCCAAAATAAGATCCACCAATAGGTAGCCTGTAATTCTGGCGGCGTTCGTACATAACGAAAACTTCCGCCAAAAAAACCGATAAAAACAATACTCACTCGTCCAAGCGATCACACACACATCCTCAATTATTCTTTTTTCGCACAGAACCGCACCGCACAATCTCGCTGCACCATACGAAACTTCCACTGCACTACTATCTAATTCCAGTTCATAGAAACTCGAGCAGTAGTATCGAATGCGTCAGGCGTACTATTTGGTCTTGCCGTGCGTATGATCGTGCACGTGCGTTACAGTCTCACCGCGTCGGATGACGATGACGGCTGCACTATTCTGCTTCAGTACATAAACACTGAGAGGCGGAGTGAAGTTGCCGCGAGGAGCGGTACCATGTGCAGAGGGGTGCTACGTCTCGAATGAAACACGTATTGGTTAGGGTTGTTTGGGATTATCCATCTGTTTATTCGTTGTTGCAGGACATAGGTACATAGCCATGTCAGAGTGTTATGTGGAAGCCTGAACGAAGGCAAACAGAGGCCTAACTAACAATAGTCTAACTTCAACATCTATCACTGTCGCTTTCAAATGTATCGGGATTGGCAAAAAACTATGTGTGATGTAATTTCTAGCCAATCACGATACATTTGAAAGCGATAGATGTTAAAAATATTTAACATATCTAAGTTAAAATTACGTAGACCCTAAAGTCGAGTCTGAAGGCTTTAATTTTAGTTTTAATACTGTCAAAACATAAAAACTTCCAAAGTAATATAGCTTCTGTTGAAGAACTATTTTGGAATGAAGAAAATTTAGTTTTGACAGCATTAAAACTAAATTTAAAACCTTCAGAATCAGCTTTATTAAAGTCGATTTTGAAGGCTTTCAACCTTAATTTTTTCCAATGTAATATAGCTTGTTTTGTTAACACTGGAGAACTATTTTAAAATAAAGAAAATTTAGTTTTGACAGCACTAAAACTAAAATTAAAGCCTTCAGAATCGGCTTTAATAAGAGGGTAGGTTGGATCACTACTAAATTTATCACCTAATTTAAGACATTAGTCGCTGTGAATACAAAATTAAGATATCCTTTTCGGGCCCATTTATTAAGAAATACGTTTCAAGATGGCCGATATAAATTCAAGATGGCGGCTGGTTTGTATCAAATTTTACTGAAAATTGAAGAATCATACTGAGATGATAGCGGATAACGACGTATACATGTATGACCCCGCATTCAGGCAAATGGCAATATATGCGATAATTTTTCATTGAAATTAAGAGGGCAATACATGCTGGTGACCTTGAAAGTCGGAATTGGTGGCTGGTTTTAATCAGACGTTATAAGATTAAAAAATAACATGATAAACTACAGAATATGTAGAACGATGTGGCTTGATTAGAATTAAATTTTCATCAAAATTTGTATTATAACTATTAAACCTAGGTCTAATTGAAAACAAATATCCGGTTTAATTTATTATGTATCCATCCATCAGCCTGTTTCGTCCACTGCTGGACATAGGCCTTTCCAGGATCTCGCCACTCTTGGCGGTCCTCCTGGAAGAAATGCCCATACTCACACGCGCTGGGCAGGCGGGTTGGTGAGCGCGATGCCGAAGCCCTTGCACCAGTGACGCCGCTGCCCGTCACCAGTCTGATTTATTTAAGGCCCGGAAATTGGGGATGGATATACCGCCATCCATCGGTCCCAGACAATGGTGTGCCGCCTGGTTTTTTTGCCTGAGAGCTGTCCTCTTACTCTCCCCCGAATAACTTCGGGAGGGGTTTCCGAGTAAGATGGTGGTACCTCCACAGTCGAACCCGGCATTAGCTCTACCACCTAACATATTAATTAACATTATTATGTATTGAAACAAACAAATTGAAACCGAGTCAAATTGAAGATATTATAACAACAAATGATTTCCCTTTATTATTTTTGAAGAATTTTAGTTATGATACTTGTAATAAATTATTTAGGTACATTTTAGTGCGTTCGCAACTTGATTCCTCTTTGAGCGACGGAGAGATCAATACGGAACGAGTCGTGAGAATGTGCTGGGGTCACAAGCAGTAATTGTCGCCTTAAGGAAATAATAATATGCGCCATATCGTCTTACGATGCGACAGTGAGCGGTCTATGGTAGCCCCCCCGATAGAGATCTCCTCTAGTGTGACGTTGTTTCCGGGTCTGCGACTGCGCTGTCACGTCGCCGAACCCTTGCCATTGCATTTTCATCTCTTAGCTCACGCACGAACACACAATTTCTCTTGTAATCATCTAGAGGACGGGATGCGTGGTCTCCCTAATTTAGAACGCGGAAGGGTGAATTTGAGGCCTTTGTTTTAGGATTAAGGTTGTTTTTTGCTCGGGGTTCGGATCACGTGCTCGGAGGGGTCAGTAGATTGCAGTTTGGTGAACTCTCAGCCCTCACTCGTCTCCTGTGAGGTTTCGGAATGAATGAGGGTTTCGATTGCAGATGAGGCGTCAATATTGTCGGTTATCGAGGGTGCTGTAATTGTGCGATATTTTAAAAGCTGTATATATGTATGTACATATATACTCGCACCTGTTATTTTGTAGACAAGCACAAGTGTCTTCTATAACAGAGATTTATTAGACTTTAGATAATCATTTGCTTCGATCTTGACACACTTCTTGAACGAAAGATTCATTTCAGGGTAATAAAGCAGTATTAGTATCTGTTGGTCTGTATGGCTGTATGTCCATTAGTTTGAAAAGTAATAAAAAATGAAAAAATATATAGGCGTAGCATTATGTAATATGGATAATTCTAAGATATTATAGGTATATGACCGATTCTTCAGATTTGTAACGAAATTACAACGTTCAAAATATTATCTCCCCGCTAAAAATAATGTAGGTACAAAACATAGCAAACTTGTTTTTTTTTTTAATATTAAAGTAGCTTTTTAATGATTGTGACTTTCCATAGTAGTGAATTAAGCATTAAATAAAAAAGTACGGGTAGGAGATAAACCCCGAGGGTTCTGTAAATACTGTTTAAAACACAAACTTATTTCTCGTACAGTTAAAGAGGCCAACTTAACTATACACTTAGAATCCATTAAACTCTATGTATCTAAGGCGTCTTATTAGGTTGGGTATCAATATCTCCTTGAATTATTAAATATTGATTTTTTCCTTTGCCTGCGCTATAACACCTACTTGTAAATGGAATGTCAAGTTTCTAAGTCAACTGGAAGTGTCCTAATAGATTTTCATGTTGAGCTAATTTTAAAAGACAAAAACATTTTTCGCGTTGAGTTAAAAGCCTGATTTTTAAAGCACCATTGGGCGCCGCAGACTTCTGTAGGAGATATTAGTTTCAACTTGAGGGTTTCGTTTTTTTATTCTGAAGTACGGGTCCTTAAAAAATAACCTTGTTTAGACTATGGAAAATCCAATTATTTCAAAGCTACTATGATATAAATATAAACATATTTTTTTACTTACTGGACATTATTTTGATACAGTTTTTACCTGAGAGACATTTTTTGGTATTGTAGTGAATGTTGGGTGCGAAAAAATGGGCATCTAATAGAAAGAATGCAGTGGAAATGCGTTCCTTGCGGAGTATGTGTGGTTTAACATTAACTTATAGCGTGAAAAATATCGACATACGAAATCGTTGTGGCCTGAAACAAGATGTAGGTATTAGAATAGAAAAAGGAATTCTTGAATGAAAGTGGAGAGTGCCGAAAGAAATTTATGCCGACCAAATAGGCGACATACTAAAGAAGGGCAAAGTAAAAAGTAGCTTGTATGACTAGACTGATGGATGTAGATGAAGCAAAATAGTGTGTCAGGGTCGTAGCAGATGGAAATCCGTAGTATCTGCCTACCTCTCTGGGAGACAAGCATGAGTACATGTATGTATGTATGTAATTAATTCTAACATTTAGTAAAAAAAATATTCTAAGATACACTTGCGGGATTAATTTTTGGGATTCCGTACCCAAAGGGTAACTAACGGGACCATATTACAAAGACTCTGCTGTCCGTCCGTCTGTCACCAGGCTGTATCTCATAAACCGTGACAGTTAGACAGTTGAAATTTTCACAGATGATGTATGATTGCCTCTATAAAGACAAATACTAAAAAAACTGAATAAAATAAATATTAAAGGGGGCTCCCATACAACAAACGTGATTTTTTTGCTCGATATTGGTAAGGGCAACAGGTAGACGTTGAAATATTCACAAAATATTTCGTTAAATATTCACTTTAAAAATAAATAATACAACAGACATGATTTTTTTGCCGTTTATGTGGTACGGAACCCTTCGTGCGCGAGTCCGACTCGCACTTGGCCGGTTTTTTCAACTTACTTTGAATTGAAATTTCAGAGTATATGATTTATAGGATAGGTGGATATCCACCATAAGACCTTAAAGTAGAGACAATATCAAACTGTTTTTCTATTTATAAGATAGGTAGTTTAACTTCTTTATGTTTATGTACCTAACTACCTATAAGTAGACAAATTATTCATTTATTAAAAGTTTCGTCGACTATATCTATATTATTTTTATTGAACCGATTAACCAAGTTACGTAGGTGACGTGAAGTGGTCCATCGTATGATAATGTTCTATTTAAGAAAACCATAACGGAAATAATAAAGCTGTTTATTGAGAACTTGTTCATTATACGTGGGACGCACTATAAGTTTCCGGAATGAATATGAAAAAATACTATTAAAGGTACAAAATTAATTTATTGTTTTTCAAAATAATCTCCCTTGGCGTCTATGCACTTTTTCATTCGATCAAACCAGTTTTGAAAACTTTTGTGCCACTCCCCTGTAGTGACCTCTGAAACGTGTTTTTCATACTCCTCGACAGCCTCTTCTGGTGATGAAAATCGTTGACCGCGTAATTGGTTCTTAATTTTTGGGAACAGAAAAAAGTCACAAGGTGCCAGGTACCGGGACTGTATGCAGGATGACTCATGAGTTCTACATTTTTCGTCTTCAAAAAGTCGTTTGTCTGTCTGGCCGTGTGAGAACTAGCATTGTCGTGGTGCAGGATGATACGGCGTTTACGGTTATTTTTACGGAGTTCGTCAATAACTTCCGACAAACAAATGGTCGTGTACCAGTCACTATTCACGGTACGACGATTCTCTAAAGCAACAGTAGCCACGTGTCCAGTTTTATTAAAAAAAGAAGCAATCATCCGCTTAGATGCACTTTTCACGCGCGCCACTTTGGTTGGTTTCGGCTCATCTTGAAAGACCCATACGCTCGATTGCTGCTTTGTTTTGGGATCGTAGCAATAAATCCATGTTTCGTCACCTGTTACTATGTCCCACACCAAATTTGACGCACCTTCGTTGAATCTGGTAAGCATGGCACTGCACCAAGTGACGCGGTCCGTTTTTTGAGCCTCGGTCAAATTGTGTGGGATCCACCGCGAGCACAGCTTTCTCACACCCAAATGTTTGTGTAGGATTGATTGTATTTGACTCATGCCTATTTCTAAGGATGCGCGAATTTCATGGTAGGTCACATGCCTGTCTGTTTCAATCATACGGCGCACAGCATCGATGTTTTTGTTGGTCACAGCGGTGGACGGCCGACCATCGCGAGATTCGTCACTGAGATTGATACGACCACGCTTGAATTCTGCAAACCAGCTATAAACAGTCATCTTGCATGGTGCTTCATTGCCAAAAGCTGTTTCAAGCCGAGCGATGCTCTGTTGAGCTGTCAAATTACACTTAAAATCGTAGAAAATCATACTACGAAAATTTTCCCGAGTTAAATCCATGTTGATGCAGACACACAATTTTTTAAATGGCGCCACATGGTAAAAACAAAAGACAGTCAGATGAAACAAACTGCATTCTACAGCCAAAGAGTTCTATTTTCAAATGTTGCAATAAATTTTTAAATATTGTTTATGTAAGTGGCCAGTTCCGGAAACTTTTAGTGTTACCTATGTATCAAAACATGTGGTCAGCCTGAATAGTTCGGATGTTTGGAATATATTCTAGTTCTAAATGTCACAGAGGAAATGTTCATTAAATTGAAATCACAGTTATTTCTTGATATTAGATGCATAATTCGGAAGCCCACCGTATTAGCAGTTTAAAAAATTTGACAAAATATTCCTACTAAAAATCTCCTTCTGAGAATTTCGTTCGTTACCACTTTCCAAGTAAAAATAAAACGTCAAAAATGACGCCATCCATTCATCAGCCTGTTTCGTCCACTGCTGGACATAGGCCTTTCTAGGATATCGCCAGTCTTGGCGGTTCTCCTGGAAGAAATTCCCATATTCACACACGCTGGGCAGGCGGGTTGGTGAGCGCGGTGCCAAAACCCTTGCACCAGTGACGCAGCTACCCGTCACCAGTCTGTTTTATACACTCGGCGTCAAAAAAATCGCACCTTTTGAAAAATTTACTTCAAACCATTTTAATTCCTATTTGAAACCAAATATGAGAGAACTATTTGGTATCAATTGAAAGGGCATTAAACGACCTTGAAATAAACAATCGTTTCATTTTATAAACGATAAAAATCTCTCGAATATCGTGGTATTAAGAAAAGTATTGCTCAAATACGCGTTCAAACGGCCGCTACATAGGTAACACTAAAAGTTTCCGGAACTGGCCACTTACATAAACAATATTTAAAAATTTATTGCAACATTTGAAAATAGAACTCTTTGGCTGTAGAATGCAGTTTGTTTCATCTGACTGTCTTTTGTTATTACCTTGTGGCGCCGTTTAAAAAATTGTGTGTCTGCATCAACATGGATTTAACTCGGGAAAATTTTCGTAGTATGATTTTCTACGATTTTAAGTGTAATTTGACAGCTCAACAGAGCATCGCTCGGCTTGAAACAGCTTTTGGCAATGAAGCACCATGCAAGACGACTGTTTATAGCTGGTTTGCAGAATTCAAGCGTGGTCGTATCAATCTCAGTGACGAATCTCGCGATGGTCGGCCGTCCACCGCTGTGACCAACAAAAACATCGATGCTGTGCGCCGTATGATTGAAACAGACAGGCATGTGACCTACCATGAAATTCGCGCATCCTTAGAAATAGGCATGAGTCAAATACAATCAATCCTACACAAACATTTGGGTGTGAGAAAGCTGTGCTCGCGGTGGATCCCACACAACTTGACCGAGGCTCAAAAAACGGACCGCGTCACTTGGTGCAGTGCCATGCTTACCAGATTCAACGAAGGTGCGTCAAATTTGGTGTGGGACATAGTAACAGGTGACGAAACATGGATTTATTGCTACGATCCCAAAACAAAGCAGCAATCGAGCGTATGGGTCTTTCAAGATGAGCCGAAACCAACCAGTGGCGCGCGTGAAAAGTGCATCTAAGCGGATGATTGCTTCTTTTTTTAATAAAACTGGACACGTGGCTACTGTTGCTTTAGAGAATCGTCGTACCGTGAATAGTGACTGGTACACGACCATTTGTTTGCCGGAAGTTATTGACGAACTCCGTAAAAATAACCGTAAACGCCGTATCATCCTGCACCACGACAATGCTAGTTCTCACACGGCCAGACAGACAAACGACTTTTTGAAGACGAAAAATGTAGAACTCATGAGTCATCCTGCATACAGTCCCGACCTGGCACCTTGTGACTTTTTTCTGTTCCCAAAAATTAAGAACCAATTACGCGGTCAACGATTTTCATCACCAGAAGAGGCTGTCGAGGAGTATGAAAAACACGTTTCAGAGGTCACCACAGGGGAGTGGCACAAGTTTTCAAAACTGGTTTGATCGAATGAAAAAGTGCATAGACGCCAAGGGAGATTATTTTGAAAAACAATAAATTAAATTTGTACCTTTAATAGTATTTTTTCATATTCATTCCGGAAACTTATAGTGCGTCCCACGTAGTTGCGCTACATAAAAGGGGTATAAAAAGTTATTACATGTCAAATGTAGGTCATTCACTATCCAAACTTTGAAGGCGACACACGTTAAGCGCACAAAATACTACCCTCAACGTGGATACTACTCCTGAAGAAGCTGCACAAGTTCTTGCACTGCTGCGCCGAAGGGTGCGGCAGTGTGATATTGCCCGGCAACTCAACCTACGCCGTTTTGCTGTTCGAAGAGTAGTCCAGCGATTTCGGGAGACTGGTGCCTTTGTCCGAAGACATGGATCTGGGAGACGACGCTGCACATCTGAAAGGGATGACGGCTTCATAGTGTCGACGAGCTTGAGAAATCGGTTCTCCAATGCTGTTGAGATAAGACAGCAACTCCAAGCAGTTCGCGGGACAACTGCAAGTGACTCTACGATTAGAAGAAGATTAACAGAGAAGAAAATAGCCGCCCATAGAGCTGCTACAGGCCCAAGATTGACTGTAGAGCATCGTAGATCCCGCTTGCAGTTTGCCCGCGATCACGTCGATTGGACGCTAGACTAATGGCGAACAGTTCTCTTCTCAGATGAGTGAGACGAGGGTGTGCCTTTTCTGTAATGACAGGCGAAAAAGAGTGTACAGGAGGCAGGGGGAGCGATTCGCACAAGCCTGTATTCAAGAAACTGTGGAATACGGGGGTGGCTCCTGCATGTTTTGGGGCGGCATATCTTGCGACGGCAAAACTGACCTTGTATGCGTTTCCCGGACTGGAGGTGCTCGCGGGCAAGGGTCGCTGACTGCTCACCGGTACATCACAGAAGTCCTGGAAGAGCATGTGGTCCCATATGCTGGTTTCGTCGGCCATGGGTTTACTTTGATGCACGACAACGCTCGCTCCCACACCGCGATTATTGTACGTGACTACCTTCAAGAGGTTGGGATCCCTATCATGCAGTGGCCGGCGAGAAGTCCAGACCTGAACCCGATAGAGCACCTTTGAGATGAACTAAAATGGCAAGTTAGGTCACGAGATCCTGCTCCTACCACCCTCCAGGACCTGCAAGAGACCGTAATTTCGGAATGGGACAGCATTCCACAAGATCAAGTCCTGACATTGGTTAGGTCTATGAGAGATCGAATGGAAGCTGTTATCAGGGCAAGAGGAGGTAACACTAGGTTTTAGATTACTTTTAAGAATGATTTTGTGATTTTTTCTGAATAATTAATCCTTTTGTTGTAGAGCGTAAATAAAGATGATTTTTCTTTCCCAATCAACCTGTATTTTTTTTATGCCCTTGTAATGAAAAACACTTTTTTTTTAAATATTTTAATAGTCTGTTTTATTACCTTTCAATTGATACCTAAAAAATCCCGCGAAAATGGTTTCAAATAAGAATAAAACTTGTTTGAAGCACATTTTTTAAAAGGTGCGATTTTTTTGGCGCCGAGTGTATAAGGCCCGGCAATTGAAGATGGATATACCGCCATCCATCGGTCCCAGGCAATGGTCGGCCGCCTGGTTTTGCCTGAGACCTGTCTCTTACTCTTCCCCGAATAACTTAGGGAGGATTTACGAGTAAGATGGTGGTACCTCGACAGTCGAGCCCGGCATCAGTGCGACACGCCACCTAAACATAAAAATGACTATCGCAATATTATTTTTACCTTTAATATTTTTGATATAATTTCAAAAACATAATTCAATTTATCACATTCCTCAAATCGTTCAGTACCTATTTATAAAGTTGAAGCTATCATATCCGGATCATAACCATCAACATTTTACAAAATACATAGCGGCATCTATGGACCATAACGAATAGCTATAAGATATGAAGGGACTGGAAGTGTTTTAATTATTTGAAACACTAACTGTATTGCATTCCTTAAAATTTATTCAGTACCTTTTTTTGAAGATGAAGCTTTAAATAAATAATACCAACACTCATAATTTTGCATAGCGCCATCTATGGACCATTGCTATAAGTAGTTTGTAGGTACAGGAAAACTCCGCATTGCCTGTGACTCTGACGGGTCTGCAAAAAAGCTAATAGACGAAATACCTCCCTAAATAAAATGAAACATCTGTAAATATGTCTGTACGTTCGCTTAGTTGTGAATGTAGAACTACTCTAAACTAGATTTGATTTTCCGTATCACCTAAATAGGTTACCAAATAAATACGGATGTAAAAATATAAACATATCCTGTACTTAACGTTTTGTTGGACCAAATATGGAGGGTATCTATATTGTGAGAACCGCTATACTCAGTTTTTAGTACTCTTACATCTGGTAAAACCAGCTAAATTATAGGCCACTTAGATCCTGAGATTTTTTGATTTTATACCAACTAGATAAATACTTCAAGTTTGAAAATTGCTAATTTTCTCAAAATTACAAAACGTGCACATACATAGCTGGTGTAAATAGTAAATCTCAATCATGAATTGAAACAAAACAAGCTGATCAATTTTGTAATAATTTTAATATACGATCGACAATAGAAAAACCCACAACTTGACTTATAAATTCATTAATAATTTGGCAACTTGGTCAAGATAATAAATAACATTGGAAATGTTTATATCACAAACACACTTACGACGTATAGACATTATTATATTTAAAATTCAATATTAACCTGAAAAGTAAGAACTATTCCAATCACAAATCTTATACATCACTAAGAGCTTAATTAAAAATGCATGAAAATTGAGATCTTTAGTTTGATATGACTCAATGTTGACGATACAATAGTACTGTCTTTGATAATGCAACGAGTGTATGTAAAGGTATCTTTAAGTAAAACCGTAAAACCACATACTTCTCTGACCACAATGAACAACATTCCAAGCGAAAAAAAAATACCTCCTTTTCCTCAGCAATCAGCCTACATCCACCCATTGTTGGGCATAGGCCTCTTCTTCTCCACGTCATTTCCGTCGGTCTCTCGTCAGCCTCATCCATTGCCCACCAACAGCCCTAACGATATCGTCTCGCCATCGAGCCATCGGTCTACCCACTGAACGCTTTAACTTTAAATACGTACTGTAAATACATTCATTAAAATTAGAGTAAGTTGATATCATGAATATTTAAAGACGGATAGAAATACCTAGCTAGCTAGTACTAGCTAAGGAGAAATTCTTTGTTCCCTGTTAGGTGATGGAATCAATCGAAATTGGCATTCGAATATTAAGAGACCGCGGTTGGCAACTGGCGCCAACTTGGCAACCTGTACTTGACGCTTCGTATGACAAAAAAGTGCCAACAGACATTGAGGACATCATCAGTGTCGTGTGACTGGAGGTAGTGACACACGTGACCCGGAAGTAGTAGTGAAAACTTTGTCAAACGTCCGGTTGAACGCAACCGAAGAGCGGCAAGGCGAGCGGCGACGAGAGAGGGGAGACAAGCTTAATACTCGACTGACCGCCGTGCGCGAAAGTACTCCCGAAGCGTCCTGATGATGAGTCATACTGTCATCGAAACCTCGACCTGTGTCTCCTTGCAAACTTAAAAAAGTGAGTCCTATCCGTTTTTAAATATTCGGGTACTGTAAATTTCTTATGGGCAAGTCCAGTTTTCTTTTCCTTGCGCAGGTGTTCCCTTTGAAATTTGTTCGGTATGATCAGTAGAGCATGTGGTTACATTTAAAGACACACCTATTTACACCTTACTGTTGAATATAGAAAGTGCCTAAAAATGCAAGCGAAGATGATATTATTTACAGGTCTAGGGGCTTATCTGAGTAGGCTCCTGCGGTAGCAGAGCGGTGCGGGAGGGGTGTGTGAATTGACGCGAGACCTCTAGAGTGAGAGGCGATGTCACCTTTCCCAAACCGTTCTCTACCGCAGGAAACTACTCAGTTAAGAGCTAGACCTGTAGTTTATTAACTTGTGTATGTAATAATAATAAAACACTCAGTGCTAGCAATCTCTAAGTTTGTGCTATTAATCTTATGAATAACAAAACAAAGTTTAACACCCCCAGCACAAATCGGGGCATTAAACACAAAAGAACTTTGGTAGGAGTATGGGACTCAACGCGTTTATATTTTGCGTTTTATATTTCCCAAGTTTAACCTGCCATGGTCACGGGATGACTAGAACCATACCGGAAAAGTCCCATATGTTCAAGTGACTTTTTATAAAACCTAAAATCTTACTTAAGTAACAAACTTGTAAAATAAATACCACGAGCTGCACATTGGCATATTTAGCGGAACAAACATTTTTTCCGGTAGCTCGATATTTTCACGTAAATCACTTTTTTGTAAGATTTCCGAAACTTTCTTTTGAAGATAACCTTTTACAAATTCCTAATTAATTGACCAGAAATAATTTACAGAAACTTTTGATTCAAAAACCGTTTAAAGATTGTGTGTATTACTTGTATATTTAATTTCGCCATTACGACGCCATTTTTAAAGCTGTATGCTATGTAAAGCGGCATGGCTTTTGTTCAAATGTTGACCAAATTTTTGTACAGTAACATAACAAAATGTTATTTCGGGAAGCAAAAACTAATAGATTGTAACAACTCGTCAGAAATCAAGATACAAAAATGTACTGCTTAAAATAAATAAAAAATCAAAACAAGATCGCCGAAATCTAAATTATCAAGAAAATAATATTCTTTAAGAAAGATACACAATCCTCAAAACAAAACAAAGAGACGCAATAAAACAAAATCAACTCCATTTTGTTTGTTCCACTAAACTTGCCAGTAAGTATAAATACTCGTAAAATGGTATGAATTAGAATATTCATTTATTTACAGTAAAATTAACCTAAAATGTTATCATCAATTGACTAGCTCTAATACATACCCTGACATTCATTTCATTTTCGCTCTATAATGATGAATCAGTAACAATAAATTCATACATCACCAAGAAGTTATCAAATATTAAGTAATCTCTCTGTATAAAATTCAATATTATAAGGTGACTTTTATTTATGCAGCCAAACTCATACTGGAGGCTTGTGATCAGTAACACGGATCGATAACACTTTTTGCTGATTTCGCAAAATAAAATCTTGACGTCCCGTAGTAATTAACTGGGGGCTGGGCTTGCGTTTGTAAGGAACACAAAAAGAACAATTTACGATAATTCACAAAAACACTTGTACACACTTGTTTCATTTATTTTATTACACATTTCAAACCGGTTTCGAAAATTAATCCATCATCAGGGGATACATAGGTCCTATTTACGAGCCAGTAACGATAATATTAAGACCTATGTATCCCCTGATGATGGATTAATTTTCGAAACCGGTTTGAAATGTGTAATAAAATAAATGTAACAAGTGTGTACAAGAGTTTTTGTGAATTATCAAGATGCTGTCTATATTTCATCAAGTGCCTGTCGGCAAGTATAAATAATTTACGAATTTCACAAAAAGGGTCATCGAACCTTGTTACTGAGCACTTGCCGAGTCTTCAGTAAGAATTTGGCAGCATAAATTAAAGTCATCCTATATAATGATAAATAGTGTAAAATTGAAGTTCGTTTTATAAAAAGTTACATTTTAAAAAGTACTTATAGAATAGACTGTGAAAAGATCACAAAGGATACTGTTATATTTTAAGATTATAATTTTTTTCAAGAATAACACACTTTCCCTTAGCCATGCGATACGTTTTTAACTTTAGACATACACTAACATTTTCATTTCTCACTTTGCTGTGTAGAGTCATTGCTAACGTCTTACTATGAACGTTGGAAATAGGAAGTAATTATAGGTACGATTTTTGCGACAAAATACTGGTTTCGGCAATTGTAAGAACTAAATTAAGACAACTCACTTATAAATTCCAAAATAGGTTAACAAAATCTACATGAATCCAACATTTTTATAAAAATTTGTATCGGTAGCGAGCCGTGTTCACATTTTCAATAATCTATCATTTATTTTATAACATAAACTTAATTCAGTCTCAATAGATTATATACAATTTTGTTTTTGTGTTTGTGTTTTTGTCTTTACCATAACTATATAAACAATAAGTTTGATTTTATATTTGAGACAGATTGGAACTTACATTTTCCCATTTTAATTCTTGACTTGTTCTCTCCTGCTTGTTTGTTCCAATAAAAATAAGCTCCGGATAAAGCCAAAAAAACTTTAGCTAGGGAATATTAAATTCAAATGCAAAAGCGATAAATTCAGCATTGGACTAAACCGGGCCTCGTTCATAGTTATTTAAGGCAAGTAAATAATTAAATTGTATTTTTTTAATATTCGGTCAGCAAGAAAAATCAGCTGAAAAGTTATTTTGACAGCACAATACGTTTTTGTCGCCCGCAAAAAGAATTCACCAGCAATACCTGGTCAGCAACTAAATCAAGGATTATCAGAAAATAAGTAGATATTCGGTCAGCTTGATAATGTGTATGTTTGCAAAATAAATAGTCCCAATACAAAATTATTATTTGGTCAGCAGGATTATACAATTGGTTTACATAAAAATAATGCATATAAGCTAATAATCTCTAAGAGTCTGCATTTTAAAATTAAGGTCAGGTAACAATTTAAAATTAGCGCGATTTTATTGATATAGCGGCAATGATAGTATTGTATTGTATTCTGGTCCGTTTTCGGCTTGGACATTATTTTATGAACACCCCTTATAGCCTATTTGTAGACCAGGGGGCACTACGATGATAATAAAAAACCGCATCCAAATCCGTTGAGTGGTTCTCGAGTTTAGACGGAACATACATACATAATACAGACAGAAAAACAAAAATTCAAAAAGTTGTAGTTTTGGCTTCAGTAATAATAACCCATTTCAATTAAAAGAGTAATCAGTCCATTAATGAATGCAATAAATTATTTTACAATAACTTAATGCAGCAAAAAATTGCACACTTTTGTTGCTGTAGAAATAACATGAATTAGTAAATCAAAATGAATTTAACAGCTTGCCAAAATTTAAGAAAATCCGTATCACGATATGCTGCTCTATTACTTATATTGCTACGGATATATTTAATTTACTATGACATCAATTTTAAGGCTGCCCAGTATCACATTACTAGCTGATCAATTTAGTTATTTTTGCCGACCACTAGAAGCAGCTCAATTCATTTTGTTAGCTGACAAAATACATTTTGGAGCTGACCCAAACCTCTTTCATTAGCTGACCATTTAAATGACAGCCGTTATTTAATCGGAATCATAAAAAAAATGGCTAGGTAAGCGAATATACCGCCATAGACACAATTGATTGTATTCTCTTTGGGCATTGAGTCCTCTGTGATTCACTTAAATAATTTACGGTTGTATACGTGACATAAACCGCTGCTTTATGTTTACTAGAATCGCGCCGTTACGAATAATTCAAGGTTCGTGATATTCCTTTACACTGACGATTTAAGATAGGTAGCATATAATGAAAAACGTATTCCACTTATCATTCTGAACAACCTTCCCAAAAAACAATACACAATATTTTCCTGCTTATCCACGTTATAAATATCTTTGAAAAGAATCTAAATTTTGTGACGTAGAACAAAAGTTGTTCAGCTTGGTTAGTAGTACCGGTACAGTAACCCTAACACGGGCCATAGATATAGCGTATTTCCATTATTCTTGCTCTTTCGCACTTTCACAAGCGCGGTAAGTATGTCAGCGCAAGCAGGATAGACACTGTATCTATGTGGCGAGCTAGCGGTGCTGGTAGATACTTCTCTTTTCCTCGTTCTTATTTGATAACTAAGAATACAGTTAAGAGCCATTACATAAGGCGGGCGTAAAGTTAGTAAAAGATGGCGTCGAAACTGCGTTCGCATTCTCTGAGCGTCGACTGGAAACGGAGTCTTCTTATTTGTTCCGAACTGTAGGCAGGTAGATCCATCAGTGTAGAGACCAGGGTCTAGCAAGGACAGGTGGTGGCCTCACGGGTCAAGGTCTGTGCTCGCAGGGTCAGTCGTCCCATTGGGCCTGGAGTCGACAGGTCTATCCTGGAACATAGTGTTACCTTCAATGTAAGGAGCTCAGTTGGAAGTGGGAAAATATTTATACAGTGTGACGATGTGTTTTCTGGGGTCTTAGAATAGTTGTCTATCTACTAGCAGCTAGATAGCGCTAGCAGCCAGCCTAGTGGAGCTAGACTAACTCGTGCTTGAGTTATGCCCCGGGCAGTCAGAACATTAAAAACATGCAAAAAAATAAAACAGAAAAAAGCAAATACTTATCTTAGATTAGTAGCACGTTAGGTTGACAAATTGATATAACAAGACACATAACATATTACACAAACAGCAGAGGCGACTTGGTAATGCGAAAGATTTGTGATTCATTATGTACCATTGAAGAGGTATGTACAGAGCAAAGGCAAAAGAAATATACCTTCAAATCAAATAGTTTATTTTGTAAAATATATATACATAAGAAAAGTATACTTTCTACAGGTCAAATCTAATCTTTATAAAAACAAAAGAATATGATGAAACAAATACGAGTATAACACGGGAAATATATAAAATATCTACATGAATAAATAAGTTGATAATAGTAGTTTATGCTACACGTGAGGTAAGGAGGCAATAGCTTACAAGAACGATTTGAAACACGAGCGATAAGCGAGTGTTTTAAACGTTACGAGTAAGTTATTGCCCTTACGCACGTGTATCATACTACGTTTATAGTGTAAGTAAATAAAAGAAATATAATTAAAGAAACAAACAAACAACAAATACTCTCAATTAACTTTTTTCTTTTTCTTTCTTGACACGTTGTACCTATTCAACACAATTATAATTTAAAATGTAGGTACCTATTAATTTTATATATTTTTTGTAATGAATCCTTTTTATTTTTAAAGCATCCAAAAGTCAACTTGCCGCGAAATTAGGAATTTTAAAGAAAATTTCCGAAATTGTCTGCAATTTTGTCCGGCTTTTCTTTTTTTGTAATGGTTAGCCTATCCTTGGCATTCCATACCCCCAGCTGGTCAATTACACGTGTTATATTATATAGCTTTTATATTCTGTAAGAACATCTGATTTAAAAAAAATATTTAGGATCTGAGTATTTCTCACACCTAATGTTGATAATACTTTTTATTCAAAAATAAGGAAAACAATAGTATGATGTGCATTTTGTACCTAGGTAAAAAGTTACACCCTTAAATTAAATAAACTTGTAGCCCAGAATTTATTTATACTTTGTTATAAAGGTACAGGATGAGTGCCTTTCATCTTGGGTCTTATCGATGCTTAGGATACGCACTGTACAGGTCAAACGTAAGCCCATAAAACGAGTGAGAAAATCATGTTTTAGCCATTACGACACTACTCTCTTCTGATTACTGATTTATCTATCTCTCTTATTGATTAGGAGTGAAAGCATCCTTAAGGCCAGGGTATCCAGCTAAATCAGTCCTGCTCCAACGCTTTCGTTTTACACATGGTCATCCTGCTCAGCGGAAGCGCGCCGCTTAGAAAATTGTGTGTGTGTGTGTGTGTGTGTGTGTAAGTGTGAGTACTGCATAAAATGTAGTTGTTGCCTTCATTATTTCTCTATTATAGCTTCTATCTCATCATATGATTTTGTTTCTAACCATGAAGGAATAATTTTCTTGCAATGGTGAAGTGTTTTGGGATATATGTCTAGTTCCTTGTTTATTATATTGTACAGATGAGCTGCACGTCTGGTGAACTGTCTTTTAGCGGAGGTTGTCTTTGTTTTTGGCACATCCACCTTCAGTTACAGTTTTTCCTTCTTCTGTCAGTCCTGTTAGGGACAAATGGCAGGTTCTTATTTGGCAGGACCACTCTTATTTCTTATCTATATTAATGATCTTCCAAATGCAATTGACTATCCTTTGACATTATTCGCCGATGATAGCACTGCTATCTTTGTGGGTGATAATTTAGACACAAGAGACAGAGATAAATAGGTCCCTTACTAATATTATAAACTGGCTTAATTACAACAATCTTGTAATAAATCTAAATAAGACAAAGATAATGCAATTCAAACATATACAAAATAGAAATTATTTAAACCTAACACCCCTACTAATAAAAATGTACTAAACCATCCTTATAACACACTTATACTAAGAATAGTTATGCTGAGTACAACGTCAGAATAGGGAGAGAATATTTTCTTACAAATAAACTCGGAATAACTTCGACCGAACTATTCCATCGTTACGTCACTCACATTACTCATTCATTCAAAATCCATAGACAAGAGGGAGTAAAAAAAGAAATTTGGACTTTTTATGTGTTTATGGCACAAACAACTGTTTTAAATCCAGCTATTGCGTCAAACTTTCGCATAGCCTTGACTTGGTCATTGAGAGAAGGGGCATTTTAATATAATGAAACCTTTTCTTCAATAGTGCCCTCGCTACTCGTCTGCATACTTTTGTGACTGATTGCTGACTAAGCCCATGAATATCTGCCGCATCATCTTGTATCTAAGATATCACAATTCATAACCATTTTATGTAGGTATCGAGTTGAAAGAAAATTGACATCCCTTATTTTGTTGTGTGTACTAGCAGCTGAAGCAATTAATTAGTAAGAAAGGTAGCTATGGCATAGGCATATTTAATTAAGTTTTAGCATTCTTACTTGATTACGGCCCCAATATCTTGGAGCTATCAAGATCTGGAGAGTAGAAGATAAACTACTCCCGCGTTTGTCCATAATTAAAGAACTTCAAGAACTACCCATCAGTTGACCCAAAAACATAACACCTGTTTTGGAAAAACGATATTTTACACGAAATTCTTCGTCGCTGTACAATTCAAATGGGTCCTCTCTTCTTTTGAACTTTTTCACCTTTCTTACGTTTTGCATGTCATTGATGAGGTTCGCCAGGTAATCAATTTCCTCCACTACATTTTGCTTATTCCTAGGATAATCCTCGTCACAACTTTTATTCCACGTTTATTAGTAGGGGTGTAAGTATCTACATAACACAATTGGTAAAACTGACATGACTGAATTTCTAGGAATCCACATTGACGAAAACTTAAATTGGAAAACGCAAATTGATAGTATATGTAAAAAATTAAATAGCTTTGCATACGCACTATATCAACGCCGCAAAGTTGTTAATATGGATGCTGTCATTACAGCATACTATGGCCATGTTGTATCAATATTACGGTACGGTGTCATTTTCTGGGGGAATGCAACGGATAAACTCCGTGCGTTCAAAGCCCAGAAGAAATGCATTCGAGCAATGTTTTGTTTGAAACCGTATGATAGCTCTAAGCCTTTCTTTAAGAAGCACAAACTGCTAACTTTTCCATCCATCTATATATTCGAGGTTGCAGTTTTTGTAAGGACGAATCTGGATTTATTCCAATGTTTGAAAAACACTCGACATGGTAGTAAAATAAAAGCTTTACCACGCTATACAGCACACTTTAAAAAAAGTATTTTTGGGATGGCATCTACGGTATATAATAAACTTCCCAACTCTCTTAGAGAAACTCATAATATTAGCGTGTTCAAATATAAATTAGAAAACCTTTTAGCAGGCAAAACTTATTACACAATAGAGGAGTTTTTGACTGATGTTGATTTGTGACAACTAAGTTTAATATTAAGCATCGGTTGGATTATGTAAAACTATGACATTAAATTATTTGAATGCTATATAAAAATATTTGTGTAAATTTAACATGACAATCAAATTAATTATGTGAATTTAAATTTAATACGATTTTTAACTTGAACTTGTTTTTGTGTAATTCAATATTTTTGTATGCCGAAGACAAAGCATATGGGACATTTTAATTTATTAACATCTATGTATACTACCTATGTCTAAACAAATAAATATATTCTGATTCTGATTCTTATGAAGTTTTAGCACTGCATGGGTAACATATAGTTTCCTAACGGTAGCCAGTTTAGTTAGTCAGTATAAGCTATCTGTAGAGAATCTCCTTTTTTTAAAATACATGACCTTAATCAAGCCCCGTTATATGAAGATAAACGAGTGAAATATAACATATATTTTTTACAATATTTATCTTCGCTATTTATTGGCTTAAAATTAATTTGAAAAAAAAGGCAAAATCGGGATAACCCCTCCTTAACGCCGTAAGGAGCCGTCCATATATTACGTCATTTGAAATAAGGGTGGGGGGGGTTCTGGTCTTCAGGAATATCATGAACATAGATGCCAATAACGGGGGTCTTGCCAAAGAAAAAACCTATTGTGATTGAAAAACCTATTAATACAGATACTTCACGAAAATTACATTACTTTTGTGAGATGGTGGGGTAGTGACGATAAGATGATTGGTAGTGGGGGTCGAAAATCAATGACATTATATGGACAGCCTCTAAGTATGATGCTATTTTGCACAACCCTAGCTTTAGCAAGTATCTTGACTGACCTGTACATGAGTCTGTCGAGCAGCACATCGAGCGCGCGATGCACGTTCTGCCCCGACTTGGCGCTGGTCTCCAGGTACGGCAAGTGGTGCGCGTCGGCGAACTGCCGCGCGCGCGCCGCCGACACCAGCCGCTTCTCGCGCAGGTCGCACTTGTGTCCACACAGCACTATGTCAGGGTTGTCTGTCAGGCTGTGCGTCTGGAGTGTAAGGAAAAGAAATCCGTAAATGTCGGGTCAACCAAGGCATACCGATAAACAGATAGACAAAATTATAAAAATGGCATTTTTGGCTTCAGTACAATGACCATTATATTTAAAATGTTGTAAAAATATTCAATGTCAGACACGCACGACTTTTTTACTGCTTTATTATTAGTATAGATTACCGATAAATAAGGTGCTATCGTATCAATCACTGAACCAACTACCTTAACGGGCAAACACCACAGATCTTCGCGGAAGCTATAGCTATATATTTTGAACTACAGGTTTTTATGGTGAGCCAATTTGTATGAAATTGAATTCTTATAGAACAGTTATAATTATAATCCATTGTGTGTGTGTCTTAAAATAAAAAATAAAACAAGAGTTTAATAGATTAAATTTATATCATTACGGTATAGAAAATCAGAAAATTAAATCTGGACGTGAGGAGCTCTGAACCGGGATTCGAACCCGGGACCTCTGGATAGCTCAGTTGGTAGAGCAACCGCCCGATAAGCGAGAGGTCCCGGGTTCGAATCCCGGTTCAGATCTCCTCACGTCCAGATTTACTTTTCTGATTTTCTATACAGTAATGATATAAATTTATTTTGTTATCGCCTTGCGATGGATAAATCGCCAAGTGTTTAAAATATAGAAATTTATTTCTATCATAGTTTCAAGAGTTTACCATTGAACCTTGATTCTAACCAGAGGTGCAATTATGTAAGCCAATGGTATTCAAATTGATTGTCTTATGGCTATTCGGATAAGCAAATTAGCCCGTTTGACAATTGACAACATTACAAATTAATAATTGGTGCAAAACTAAAAACCATTTCGAGATATGGGCCTTCTGAGCATCATATTTTTTTTCAGAATTAAATCTTGATATGAAGACATACTTTTAAAAAACTAAAAATGTGGTAAACACAGGATTTTAAAAACAATTTCCTTTGCTTCGAAATTCATTTTGTTTAAAAAAAATCAACTGTCATATCAGGTGACAGTGGACATAAAAATGCCAAGCTTTTTTTTGTAATCGATTGGCAATTTACATCGTCCTTTGAAATCCTCAGATGCGACTTACGTCCTTTTAAATGAGTTAATAAGAAAACGTTAAATTATGCGGGAAAAACGTAAAATAAAATAAAAAAAATACATAAGCTCCGTTTTTACGCAGCCTTTCAATATATATTATAAAAATAAATGGTTAACTAAAATTAAATGTTGTCGATTGAAATCGTGCATGTTTGTCTGAAAAATTAATATGTTTTTTTTTAAATCGTAAAACGGGGTAATTTGCTTAGCCGAATAGCCATAATGACAATCGAATTTGAATACCATTGTCTTACACAATTGCA
This sequence comes from Ypsolopha scabrella, assembly GCA_910592155.1. Classification (NCBI taxonomy): domain Eukaryota; kingdom Metazoa; phylum Arthropoda; class Insecta; order Lepidoptera; family Ypsolophidae; genus Ypsolopha; species Ypsolopha scabrella. The sequence continues at coordinate 28,653,098 of OU342969.1, read as the reverse complement.
TCTCTGTTATGGAGACTCCAGTATAAATGTTACTATGTTAATCATACCTGATATGGTATCTAATCAAAATATGAGTTAGCGAACATTACCTTTAACTGTTCAATCCAGTTTCTGACCTCAAGAAAGGATGCTTCGTTAGTGAGGTCGAAGAGAAGAAGGAACCCCATGGCGTCCCGGTAAAATGCTGTAGTTAGGCTTCGGAACCTGAAATACGGAAACCGTTATGAGCAATCTCCTGTCCTGATACTGAAAATAGCGAAGTCAAACACCTAGAATCGAAGATCTTGTATGACTTGGTAGATGAATGTGGAAGAGGCGAGGGGATGACAGATTGTCGAGATTTGCAATTTCTGTCAACCCCTCCGAAAGTGACAATGTAAAAAAATACGAAGTGAACTAAGTAGCTAAAGTTATGCTTTGCCGGTTTTATTATCTTAGGAGCCTTTTCTGTTGTCTATTGTGTTACTTGCGAGGGACTCTTTGAGTGACATCCCTAGAGTAGAAAATTATAAAGTATTATAGGGAATGAACCATCTAGAACCAACACTTCATAAAGTGCTAAGTCAAAAACATTATGGGTGTGTGAAAAACATTTTTCGATTTCGGGATCCGTTGGCTAAATATTAAGCTTTTAAGTCCTAATTTTTGTTAAATTTAAGTGCCCCCCCACCTCCTGGCGGCTAAACCGTTGTTCACAGAAGTAATATATATAAAGTTAAAAGGAAAACTATCACAGCTAAGTAGGCTTTACAGGTTTACAAGTACAGGTCGCGCCAATCTTTTAGTCCCCTCTAAACACGACAATGTATGGGCCGTTCTTCGGGAGAGCAACTCCCGAGCAGATTAGAACTTTGGCGCGATTTGTATGCGCGTGGCCCGACACGCACTTGGCTAGTTTTTTATTCTGGCATAGGTTTGTCCTTTTCATCCGAAACGCAACAGAAAGAAGAGTTATTGTAGTTGCAACCAAGTTAAAAATTTTGAAGTTTTAGTACTTAACGGTAATTTAGAAATAATTCAAAATCAAGACATAACAGGGTGAAAGAGGTGTTTCCGATTGTAGTTCCAAAATACTGGAAAAATCAACAATCTCAACTCTCTTTAATTTTCATCAACGATTTTACGGAATAACGCCTTTTCGCCGTACAGATAAACGCTTTTTAGGGTATGCCATTTTAGCTAAATGTTTTACCTCCCCCAGCATGCTTGACCACCACTTGACCAGCAGCATTCCCACCTGGATCTCAAGATTGCTAGTCTGCCACCTTACTGGCAATAAGCAGCTGTAGTTGAAAAGGTATAAATTTAGCCTATGTGCAATTTAGTAAGCTGATTACCTTTCTTGGCCAGCGGTGTCCCACAGTTGGAGATGGATGCGGTGCTGTCTGCCATTCTGCTGGTATATCTGAAATTATAATGAAAAAAGGTTTTTTGTTAATTAAGATTACTAACAGTTCATAGATGTCATCAATACCTTAAGTTACCTTTTGATGCATTATATAGGGTGAACCCCTTGGAGGGAAAGTGCCCTGAATATTGAAGATAGCAAATTGTACTTAAAGGAACTTTCGTTCATTTTTTAAATAGAGAAACACATTTACTTTTCTGTAATACGTTTTTCCTGTGTCTTCTTCGTACTCCTAATGCTATAAAATTTTGGGATACCTTTAATTTTTGTCATTAAAATGTTAAATTTCATGGTCTTCCTTTAATTTACGATACTAAGTTACTAACAAGAATTTAGTTCTTATGCTTGATTGGTACCATAAAAATACAGGTTGTTTTTAGGTTTCCGCACCCAAAGGGTTACTAACGGGACCCTATTACCAAGACTCTGCTGTCCAACCCTCCATCTGTCACCAGGCTGTATCTCATGAACCGTGATAGTTAAGACAGTAAATACTAAAACCAGGCATGTGTGAGTCGGACCCGCGCACTCCCATACAACAGACATGATTTTTTTGCAGTTTTTATAGATAATGGTATGGAAACCTCCGTGCGCGACTCCGACTCGCACTTGGCCGGTTTTTTTACTCATTTATCTGGTTCGATTCCCGGTACAGGCAGGTGATTTTGCAAAATTATTTGACTGCAGTGTTCCTTTATTTTTAAAATATAATAATTTAATATTTAAGGTACTTTCTCTCCAGGGGGTGTTCGTTTGGTTCACCCTGTAAATGCTTCTCTATGCATGATGTTGTAAACGATTGTGCACATCAACTTTAAAGCATGTTTATAGTTGTTGTGCATGATCATTTGCAACATAATTCATAAATATTAAAACACAACCTTGCTAGAAAAGCCTTATTGACAAAACTATATGGTTGCTTGCATTGCAGCAAATGCTATAAATTTTATTATAAAACACACTTTTTATACAGAAATATTAAAATTACTAAATGTTTTTATCCAAGTTGTTTATTTTCTAACTTGATAAGTGATAAAAGTTTTTGTACCTTAGTACAGTGTTCTGCAAACTTTTTGTGTTCAAGGTACAACTGGGAAAACGAAAATTTTTGGAGGTACTTACACCACAAATTAAAAATCAGTTTTTAAGTAATATTAATAAACATTTATTATTAATCTTACTTACTTACTAAAAATAAGTTTATAAGATAATCTTATTTTTTTGAGGCACACCAACTAATGACCACAGTACACCAGTGTGCCGTAGTACACACTTTGCGGAACACTGCCTTAGCACACTAGTCATTGGCAATTTTTTTTTGTATCTGTGATTACTGTGTATGTGATCTTACAACAGCAGCACACTAAAACATGTAACTACAAAAAAAAAACCTGTCTATTGTTTTTCACTTGTTATGGAAAATTTAATAACTGAATGGGTTGAAAGCTTAACACTTATTATATTTATGAAAGGTGTGTTTTCTTCAATATTCAGTATGAAACTTGAATGGCAATTAATTATTATTTTCCGAATTTTAATAAGGATGTAGATAAATTTTCCATGTCATTTTTCACCCTTAAACCCCAACCGAAACCTCATTATTATATGTAGAAGATGCAGGGTCAGAATGTCCAAAAGGAAGCAAAAATGTTTATATAGCAACCGAACAGCTCAGTTTTCTTGCCTAGCACCTATTTTTCCTCAGAGGCCCTTTAAAGCCGCAGTGGCAAGAGCAGAAAACACTCTGACAAAGTAAACTTAGGAAGCGTTTCAAAACGTGCGATCATAGTGCGAAATTTCACTTGTTTATTAAAAAGAGGTAGATCTATAGGAGAAAGAGAAAGAAAAATCTGGTTGCACCAATCAGGTGGCCCCGTGTCATTTTCACATTACTCGGAAGAGTTTCAAAACACTTCCGAGCAACTGATAGGTAACAGTTTGGTTACCCTCAGGTCAATTTTTGAACGCTCTAGGGTGAAATTCGCATCACTCCGAGTGAAATTCACTTGACTCGAAACGGAACTTTAGAGATGATAGTTGGGGTGTGGATAAGGGAGCACTAAGGCAAAAAAGACCTTATTGACTCTGACCAAGAAGACAATTTTGTATGAATATAATAGATCAAAATTGACTAGGACCATACTATATCAATCGATGTAATAGAAGTGGATCACCCACATTCACTTTGTCCTAGCGGTCCATAATCGTGTCATCGCGACTCTATTACACCCTACCCAGGAACAGCAACAAAAACAAAGCTTACCACAGTCTTCTCTCTGAAGTCGATCCCAACCGTGGATATGAACTGCGGGTGGAAGACTCCGTCGGTATACTTATAGAGGAAGCTGGTCTTGCCGACACCGGAGTCGCCCACACACAGCAGTTTTATCAGATAATCATAGTCAGGCGCGCGCTCCACCTGTTGAGTTGGTGCTTCTGCCTCCGTCATCCTGAAGAATGAGTTCTGACTTCTAAAATGTAATATTGTTGACTTCGAGTCAAAGATTTGAGTGTCTGGTTTTAGTATGTTACGGTAAATTACTTAATTTTTGTTTTATTTGCGTATTTTACAAGTTTTGTATTAAGCTCTCAGAAAGCTCAGCTAAAGTTAAAGCTCCTTAGTGATGTGTCATCATCATCATGTGTCATTGTGTCAAATCGATTACCAAATCGGTTCAAATCGGTTTGACGCTCTAAAGATTCAAATCGATTCAAAGATTGGGTTAAATCGGTTTGATCCGCTCGTTGCCACGTCGTCTGTCTGTCACAGTCAAGCTTTCCAGCAATGCGCGCGATGCGAGCGGAGTGGGGAGAGTTGTTTATGTTTATTGATTTGCGTTGCGCGCGCTCTGATCTAACTGATCGTGTTGAAACTTGCAAATACGAATGAATGATTTGATTTTCAACAAAAAACATTTTTTGCTGGGGGATTTGTCCTATTGCCCATTTTATTGGTTTATTATTTCATGAAAAATTGTATTTAATTTCTTTTAATATGAATAGATTCAGATTTAAGTACGTTTTGTATGTTGTTTAGATTTGGATGCAAATTGATTTGAATCGGTTTCAATACGATTTGCTTTTTTTTAAACCGATTTAATCGATTTGTATTTTAAACGATTTGGCCATCTCTAAAGCTCTCCACTCCAGCACGTTCCGAGTCGCTATCGTCATTCCGAGTCAACGTTAGCCCGACAACGATAGCCCTAAAATGGTTGTTATGACGTCATGAATGACATCATTAAGGCCGCCATGTTGTGCTATCATCGCCCATGCTTCTGACAGAGCGTTAGCACTGTGAGTGATCTATCTAAAGTGACAGCCAGCCGGCAGCAATTTCAAAAATAGGTTATTTTTAGTCAAAGAGTTTAATATTAAACCATGAATCAGAGACTGTAGTTTGCTTCGTGTACCTAAGTTTATAGTACTTAATAATCACGAGCCCAGAAAAAAGAATTTTTGACGAAAGAATAAACCATTAACACAATGATTGCTCTCAATGAATGAGGCGCAAATAACTCTTTCACAACAACGTAGCGTAGGTAAAGTGATACTTGGTATTCAAGTAACAATATCAAATTGTGATTAAAGGTTAATTTTCCTGTCACTGACAAGTGTCATCATCCAAGTCGTGTCCAAAAGAATTCCGAATGGATTATAAGTTTAAGCTCTGATAGACGCCATTTCTCATTCGGAATGGCTTGATGGGCGTGAGTAGTTTGATGGTAGTTTTAGCAATGTTATCGCCATTCGGAACGTGGTATTGCTTTGCTTGTTGACTTGACTTGACTTTCGTTTGTTTGACACTTGCTTGAAGTGTTGCCAGTTAAATTCATTGATCCGGGATTACGGAGGGTAATCACTAAGTTAGTCACTCCAATTGTTATTTTAAATAGTAATATAAAGAAGCAAAATTTTGAAGTTCTAGTGTTACGTCCATAATATCCATTTGTTGAAGATACTCCATCAGTGTTATTTCGTTAGTTTTCGTGCTATTCAGTAATTACGACATAAAATAGTGAAACAAACAAAGGAATATCAAAATACCTACATTGTTATAATAATTTTCGTGTGTTTGATTACATGTTATAGACAAGTGCAATAATCATTGTAATAAGTTACTAGAAAATCAGTGGAGTGAACATAGTGCTGCGCCACACTGAAAAAACCGAAATTTACGGTTTTCAGTTTATACAGCGACATCTGTGAGAAACACGCCGTACTAATTATCGTGCCAGTAAACGGCTTGCTTGCGCGCTGCATGCCATACACACCGTAGCTACGCTGAACTACTATACTAAATTGCTATTAGTATTTGATACAGCCAACAGAGGGTGGACTAGATCCACATCGTGCTTAAGCGTAGAATTTTAAACGTGCTACGCCAAGCTACGAGAGCGTACTACAAGCTACGATTATCTGTTTACTAAACTGCAAGTTACCATGTCATGTAAAGCCTGCAAGAAAGCAGTGGTCATTTCAGAACGAATAAGTTGCTGCTCGTGTAAAGGTGCGTACCACTATAAATGCTTGGGGATCACCACGGTACAATACAAAAAAAACCCGCAATGTTATGATTTTAACTGGTTATGTCCACAATGCCAAACTATAACAAGGAGACCTAAAAATGATTCCACTCCCGTCAGAAGCCTGCAACAAGAACGTTCAAACTATGAGTCAGACTCTGACCGAAGCATACCAGGGGACACACTTCAAGATGACTCTGACAAAATGTCTCCCGACCTCGAAAAACTTGGCGATCTGTTGGACAAAAAGCTAAATTCAATGCAGGAAAACATAATAGCAAAAATAGCCGCATCAATAGAAGATAAATTCGGTGAATCTATCAAAAAGTTGGAAGAAAACTTCTTACAAAAATTCATTAAATTGGAATCTACTCAAACTAATACGTTGTCTCGTGTTTGTAAAATGGAGAAACAAATACAAAATATGCAAGAAAAAAGAGATAAGTTAGACTATGAGCTACAACAAATTTCAGGTAAAATCACAAACCACCCAACTTCGACTCAAGTAAAAAATTGTCAGTGCGACAACAGCAAAAAATTTGTTCTGTTTGGGCTGAACGAGGTGCAGTACGAAGAGGAGTATATATTGATGGATCAAATAGAAAATATATTCAGAGATCTATATAATATTGACATCTCGGGACATATTGAATTTATAAATCGCATAGGAAAGAGAGGATCATATCGCCGACCTATAATGGTGGAATTAATAAGTAAAAAAACGGCAAAATACATACTGGACAACGCTTCTTACTTGAAGAATACTGGTTTATATGTCTCTGAGTACCTGGATGAAGCTGGAAGAAATAAAAGAAGATTAATGCAGGATATGATGAAAAATGCAAGAAAAAATGGAAAGCATGCAGTTATCAAAAACAATAAGCTTATAATAAACAGAATTGAACAAAATATCGAAGATACTAAAATAAACGACTCTCAAAATCCAGCAAATAGCACAAACAATACATTTCGTAACTAAAAAAGAATTTAATATATTATTTCAAAATTTTCAAAGCCTATTTAATAAACAAGAAAGTCTCGAAACCTTCCTTGAACAAAACCCAACATATCAAATACTCTGCATTTCTGAAACTTGGCTATCTCCTGGAAAGCAAGACCTCATAGACTTCACTGGATACAAAGTAGCGGCATCATTCAGCAGAACAACTCGAAGAGGCGGCGGAGTGTGCATCCTTGCAAACAAAAACATACACCTAACAGAAATTAAAGAGATATCTAACTTATCGGTTGAATATGTTGTAGAAGTGTGTGCTGTAGAACTAGTTGAAGAAAATATTCTTTTAATTGTTATGTACTGGAATGGAAAAAAAGAGACAGTGTTTTATAACCAACTTGAAAAAATTCTCAACCTTATTAATCTCAAATACTTAAAGTCAAATATAATCATAGGAGGTGACTTCAATACAAATGTGCTGAAAAATAATGTTAAGACAAATAAATTTATAGAGCTTATGTTGGAATATAAATTAAGTCAATATATCAAAGAATCTACACATATTACACCAACCTCATCTACTTGCTTAGATCTGATATTTACAAATATGGATAGAAATAAATTTTACACGTCTGTAGAAGAGTTAGGGTTTTCTTATCATAAGGGCACCGTTATACACCTTAATATACCACCCCAAAAAAATAAAACTAACTGGCACACCCATAGGAGATTATATAATGACGTTAATATACAAAAATTCAAAACAGAATTACAAAACGTTGAATGGCAAACAGTAATTTCACCAAATAACTCAGTTAATGAAAACTACGGGAATTTTAATGATATACTACAGCAAATATTAAATAAATGCATGCCTAAACGAAAAATAAAAATTAAAGCAAAAAATAAGAAATACTGGCTAACCACTGGAATAAAACAATCTTGTCACCATAAAAGAATGCTCAAAATAATATCTCAAAAAACAAGGAATAAAATACTTAAAAAACATTATAAAAGCTACGCAAAAATACTAAAAAAGACAATAATCACTGCCAAGAAGCTCAACTATAAATACAGAATGAGTAAATCTAATAATAAAATGAAAACTGTATGGAATATAATAAATGAACGTACAAATAAAAAAAAAGAAAAGCAAAAAAGCAATATAACATTATTGATAAATAATACCCCCATTTCAAAACCTGACATCATAGCAAACACTTTCAATAACTATTTTACATCAATAGGTCACCGAACAACAAGTTCAGGGACTCACTACCCACCAGTACTCTCCTCCACCGACAATACAATGTTTTTGCGCCCTGTGAACTATCAAGAAGTCAATAAACTAATTAGAAATCTAAAAAATAAAACCAGTCATGGTATTGACGAATTCCCTCCAAGTCTTATTAGACAGTGCTCTGATGAACTATCTCTACCCTTATGTATTTTAATTAATCAATCTTTTGATGAAGGCACATTTCCAGACTTACTTAAGATTGCAATTATAAAACCTATTTATAAAAAAGGAGAAAAAACAGACCCAGATAACTATAGGCCGATTTCACAATTGCCTACGTTATCCAAAATATTCGAAAAAGCTATGTGCAATCGAGTATACAATTTTTGTGAAAAATATAACATCTTCCATGACAGCCAAAACGGATTTCGAAAAAAAAGGTCTACGATCCTGGCAGTGTACAAATATATTCAAGAGGTTCTCAATACTATAAATGAGAAAAAATATGGAGTTGGAGTATTATTAGATATGACAAAAGCCTATGATAAAGTACAACACAAATTCTTACTGAATAAACTTTATTCCATAGGAATACGTGGAAATTGCTACAAATGGTTCAGTTCATACTTAGAAAATAGACAGCAAATAGTAGAAATAGAATCTTATAACAATACTACAAATGAAATAACAAACGTACGATCAGAATATGAAACAATAAATGCCTCTATTCCCCAAGGAAGTGTTATTGGATGCTTGCTATTTATACTATATATTAATGATTTGCCAAAAACTATCAACAAAACGTGTGTTCTGTTTGCAGATGATATGTCGGTGTTAATGGCATGTGATAACAATATCAACATGGATCAAAACCTGAACTCATTATTCTATAATATAAACGATTGGATGAATAAACATAATCTAGAGATAAATTTTAATAAAACAAAAATAATAACTTTTCACCCGCACCAAAAAACCCCCCTTAAAATAGATTTTTCATTTAACTCCATTAAATTGGAAACAGTAAATAATTTTACCTTACTTGGCTTAGAAATAGATACACACATAAACTGGAAACCACACATTCAAAAAATTAGGAATAAAATAGCCAGATTTATATACGCTCTTATGGAAATAAAAAAATCCACCGACTTACAATCTGCTCTTACAACTTACTACGCATACGCTTACTCGTGGTTCACCTACGGAATAATCATGTGGGGAAATAGTACAGACGCGCCATCTCTCTTTATAAAGCAAAAAAAACTCATTCGCATACTAGTTAACATTAAGGATACAGATAGCTGCAAACCACATTTTACTAATCTTAAAATTTTGACCCTGCCCTGTATATATATCTTAGAGGTATGTAAATTTGTTAAAAACCACCCAAATTTTTACACAACACGGCATGACATACCTATAAACTATTCATTGCGACATAAAAACAGATTGATGTTACCTACCTCCAACCTCACCAGTCATTCCACTAGTCCGTTTGTTATGTCAATTAAAATTTATAATAAATTACCGACCTGTTTAAAATCCGAAACAAACTATTTAAAATTTGTAAAAGAGCTGAAACAATTCCTTATCAAGAAATGCTACTATAGCATTACTGAATACCAGAATGATAAACTTTGACTGAGCTTCAGTATAAATAATTTAATTTTATTATTATTAAGCTAGGTACCTAGGGTTAATTTACACCCCAAGATTGTGTAATATAAACCTAAGTTTAGAATGTTGTTTTGTAGTGATAGGTACAACTAATGTTATTACACCTAAGGCCTAGTTGGTATTTTATATAGATATTAAGTTAATTAAGAATGTATATGTAATTTTAAGCTATGTTGCTGTACCCAAACAGGGTGTCATTGTACTACCAACATCTGTGTATATGGCAAATGCAATAAAGAACTTGAACTTGAACTTAAATACTATATAATATTATATCATTTTACATTATTATAATATTTTAGGATTATGGAGAATCCTTGACAAAATTATGATTTTCCATGTAAAATTATGGTGGATTTACCCCAAAATACATGTTTTCGTCAGTAAAACAAAACAAAGCTAGCATTATAATCTTAATTCAAGAATTAATTACATCGTCGTCATCATCGTTTCATGTCATTATTATTTGTTAGGCTCACGTTGGGCTCGAATTCTTTGGTGCAGCTGCAGATGCAAAACATCAGAATCAGAGATGTACAAAATACTTTAAGGACCAGAGCGTCCCCACGGCCCTCACCACGATAACATCTCGATATTTATGTGTTTAAATAATTTACTGACGACCCGTAGTGTGTAGTTGATAGTATCTGTATTTGGCGCCGAGGGCGGGTTCGATTCCCGGCTGGGCAGATTTATAATTTAATAAGAATTTTAATATATTAGTAAGTATATTTTTTCTTATTTTATTGACATGCTTGTTTGGTTGGAAGGAGTTGTTTGACATAAAAGTTGTCAATGAAAAAGTTGTAGATGACTGTATTTTGACTTAGGATAAAATCCGACATTTGACATTTTTTGACATTTGACATGGTTTCTGACAGAGCAAAGTGATCCCTTTTGTGTGGGAAACATTTTTTTTGTCTTACCAAGCTGGCGAGACTGAAGGTCGAGCCAGCGAGGTCATCCATGTCAAAAACTTTGACTTTGATATTTTCGCTAAATCGTCGAGTTATTTCTATGGGAAAAAAGTTGTCGTTAGAACACCTATTTTGTGGCTGTCAAAAATTTTGACTTTGACAGTTTCGACATTTCTTTGATATTTTCATTTCAGTAAATCCTGTCCCGTTGAGATATACGGACGGGAAAAAATTCTGATTGTATTGTGGGTCGAGTATACGACTTTTGGACCCAAAAAAATTCGGAAACCTCACATTCGGATCCTAGAGTTTTAGAAAAACAGTTTCTAAACTTTCGATCTGAGGTTCGAAAAAAAAAATTCTTTTGGCCATATCTCCGAAACGGTTGGTCCTAGACCTGAGTGGTCTAGAAAAATTTAAAACAATATTTGAACCCTAGGGTCCTAAAAAAACTTTACTAACCGAATATGCAAAAAAGACCCGCGTTCAATTTGGACCCACCATTGGGACCTAAATTCAAATTATCCCCTGTACACCAGTCACCATCAAAGAAACAAGAATGTATAAAAAATATATAAATAACTTTCAGCATAAAAAGAACCCTAAAACACGATCCAGACACGCTACTTAAAATGAAAAATAATCTTAAATTACAAAATCATAATCCAATTTGGGCCTAAACAATTTAAAAAATCGCGCAAATATTTTTTTTTCGTCTGTTTCCTGTACATAGACATTTAGTCATAATGTTGTAGGTTGTAGGTATATATTTTATGTCAAACGACATACTACATACATACTACAATTACAAGTGTCTTATTTAACAAAGAGTATAAGTAATAAGTTCCACCAAGTGCCGACAATCACAACCATCAACATTCTAATGTAAGACATCTTTGTTAATTAAGACACTTGTACTTGTCCACAGTTGCAATTCTGTTTAATTCTGTGGACAAGTACAAGTGTCTTATTTAACTTTTTTTTTTTTTTTTTATTTATTTATTTATTAACTTTACATTAAATATTTAAATGGACCAGTGATGCTGTAAGATCACATGTGATCTATCCCAGCATCACAATACGTTATACAGAGAAATTAGCCAATAGCCAGTGTGCTAACTAAAGTACAAAAACTTTAACACCTATTTAATTTACTCAAATAAACCAACATAAGCAATAAAATTATACAATAACCACAAAATTGTGCAAACTAAGGTACAAAATCTTTACATTTATTTAATTTACTCAAATAAACCAACCTATGCAATAGGTGCAAACAATAGTCCAATATATGCAAACAAAGATGTATAATGAGTTCCACCAAGTGCCGACAATCACAACCATCAACATTCTAATGTAAGACATCTTTGTTAATTAAGACACTTGTCCTTGTCCACAGTAATAATTCTGTTTAATTCTGTGGACAAGTACAAGTATCTTTTTAACAAAGTTCACCAAAAGTTAATTAATGAACAAGTCTATTTCTTTGTGAAAAATGTTATAGGAAGTAGATTTATATACATGTCAACGTTTCTTTAATACTATTGCTTTCTGTAGTTTGCTCCTGTTGTTTTTCCATAAATAAATAAAAATAAAATGAAAATAAAATAAAGGTATAATAAGTTCCACCAAGTGCCGACAATCACAACTATCAACATTTTTATAAATGTTTTATTTTCTTAACTTAAATAATTTCTTTTAATGAAAAGCTCACTGCAGCGTTATATTGTATATATATTTCAAGTGTATTTATGTTTAAAGTGATTATGCGTAAACACTACCAAATAAAGGCCATCCATTAATTACGTCACACCAATTACATGATTTTTGGAGCCCTCCCCGTCCTTGTCACATGTGGTCACATTTTGTGATAGGTATTTAGGAATTATACCGGGTGTAAATTTACTGCTATCATTAAATAAAACCACATATTCCACTGACCCTACTGAACCAATTTTCCCAAGAGTCATACCCGCGGACACCCTTAGTTTGGGAAATAATTGAGTTCCAAACAAAAATGCGTGAACCCTAACGCACCGACATACGGGCGAGTATCGAGAGAGCGTCGTCCGTGAAACATCGGTCCCGGTGCAGCGTTTTAAAATAGACCTTGCTCCTTTATTTTTTTTTATTTTTCATGTTTTAGAATACATAATCATTACTTATATATAATTTTTGCCAAACCACAAAGCAGTTTGTTGGCGACACGCTCTTACAAAAATAACCTTCGTTTACAAGTAGGTACCTTATTCTACGAACATTTTAGTAATCATATAATACACATTTTTATTTACTCAACTAAGCTGGGAATATGCTTTTTAATTTAAGTTTAATAGTGCTCATGTTAAATTTGCTTTCATGTAGTAGGACAGGGTAGTTGTTACATAACTTGGGAGTTATGAATTCCCTAGTTCTTTCACCGTAATAATTGTTGGCTGATGGCTGTACGAGGCAAAGTCTATAAGTTACAGTTGAATATCTTTTTCTCTGAAAATTTGCGCAGGTTTTTTTTAGAATAATCGTTCGGTATGATGGTCAGTAGAGTTTGTGGTTTTATTTAAAGGTCGCATTCTATTTACACTTGTATATCTATATATTTTTTTATTAATACAGCTTTTCCAAAATTATTTATTTATTATATTTAAAATAGATATTTAAAGTGTTTATAGATTTTCATATGTGACGTCACAAATACTCGTGTCGTGCCTCCCCCCCCCCTCTTGTTACACGATGTCACACTTAATTTATGGATGATACCTTAATTGTTATTTTTAAAACTTTCTTTGATACGATGCCACTCAATTATACCATGTATAATTATGCCAACAACCAAGAACAATTATAATAAACTAGCTTTTGCCCGCGGCTCCGCCCACGTGTTATTCGACATTCTTTTTTCCGGGATAAAAAGTAACCCATGTGTTAAATTGGGGTATAAGCTATATCCATTCTAAATTTCATCCAAATCCGTCCAGACGTTTCAGCGTTAAAGAGTAACAAACATACATACACACACACACACAAAAACTTTCGCATTTATAATATTAGTGTGAAGTGTGATGAGATAACATAGCCTTGTCTTATTTCACCACAAACGATTAGAACCGCGCTAATTTGACACCTGATTTTTCAATGATATTGATCTATCCTGCAGGAACCATGCTTTTTTCCGGGATAAACAGGGTAAACAAAATATTATTCTATTTAGTCCGTCATGTCCGGACACGTATTTTTTCTTTTGTCAATCAAACAAAAAATGACAGAGATAAAGCGCGTCAAAGTTTGGAAGTGGGTGAAAATGACGTCACTTCTAAGTAAAATTGTACCTAGATGTGACGTCACGCGGAACCTCAGCGGGCTATATCTTCATCATTGTTTGTTTAATTGAAAAAAGAAAAAATACGTGTCCAATATTTTCTGATAATCTAACTGACGGACTAATAAATTTTTTTTAGTCATCATGCCTGTGCCAATTTCTAGCCAATCACGGCGCGTTTAAAGGCGATTGCGACGGTTGTCGATGTTAGACAATAAAGCCCGTTTGATCCCCCAGTCGGGCACGCACCAATGAGTTTTTCGGAATTAATGTGCATAATAGTTGTGTGCTTACCTAATACTTACCACTTGCTGAACGGTGAAGGAAAACATCGCGAGGAAACCTGCATGCCCCAAAGTACGGCGACAGGGCTCACCACCCATCACGTTGGGAGTTAATAATAGGCATCATGACTTAAAAAAATTTATTAGTCCGTCAGTTAGATTATCAGAAAATATTAGACACGTATTTTTTCTTTTTTCAATTAAACAAACAATGATGAAGATATAGCCCGCTGAAGTTCCGCGTGACGTCACATCTTTGTCTATGATCTAGGTACAATTTTACTTAGAAGTGACGTCATTTTCCCCCACTCCCAAACTTTGACGCGCTTTATCTCTGTCATTTTTTGTTTGATTGACAAAAGAAGAAATACGTGTCCAATATTTTTTGATAATCTAAATTACGGACTAAATAGAATAATATTTTGTTTACCCTGTGTATAAGCCTATTGTCGCTGAAACGCGGGTGAACCGAATGTGGAATATGACTTGCATTTCACAGTTCACACTCGAGAACACCTCTGACACCCCCTCGGGGATTCATATTGTGACGGTACGTTTTTAAACCAGGCAACTGCGTGTCGGGCCACGCGCACCCTAGTTGGTCTACTAATACAGATCGCGTCAAACTTCTAGGCCGCTGGGAAGTTGCTCTCCCGAAGAACGGCCCATACATTTGCCATGTTTAGAGGGGACTAAAAATTTGGCGCGACCAGTAACGTAAACCTGTAAAGCCTACTTAGCTGTGATAGTTTTCCTATTAACTTCATTATATATGTAAGATTTTAGTTATTATATTCACGATCTAGATGCTAAGATATCTTGTTGTACAGTTATTCTGCTTGAAGAGTGTTTAGAGTCATTAAGAATATTTTGTTAGTAGTGTAAGGTTTTAGTTATTATATTCACGATCTAGATGCTAAGATACACTCCTGTACAGTTATTCTGGTTGAAGAGTGTTTAGAGTCATTAAGAATATTTTGTTAGTAGTGTAAGGTTTTAGTTATTATATTCACGATCTAGATGCTAAGATACACTCCTGTGCAGTTATTCTGCTTGAAGAGTGTTTAGAGTCATTAAGAATATTTTGTTAGTAGTGTAAGGTTTTAGTTATTATATTCACGATCTAGATGCTAAGATATCTTGTTGTACAGTTATTCTGCTTGAAGAGTGTTTATAGTCATTATGAATATTTTGTTAGTAGTGTAAGGTTTTAGTTATTATATTCACGATCTAGATGCTAAGATATCTTGTTGTACAGTTATTCTGCTTGAAGAGTGTTTATAGTCATTATGAATATTTTGTTAGTAGTGTAAGGTTTTAGTTATTATATTCACGATCTAGATGCTAAGATATCTTGTTGTACAGTGATTCTGCTTGAAGAGTGTTTATAGTCATTATGAATATTTTGTTAGTAGTGTAAGGTTTTAGTTATTATATTCACGATCTAGATGCTAAGATACACTGTTGTACAGTTATTATTCTGCTTGAAGAGTGTTTAGAGTCATTATGAATATTTTGTTAGTAGTGTAAGGTTTTAGTTATTATATTCACGATCTAGATGCTAAGATATCTTGTTGTACAGTTATTCTGCTTGAAGAGTGTTTAGAGTCATTAAGAATATTTTGTTAGTAGTGTAAGGTTTTAGTTATTATATTCACGATCTAGATGCTAAGATACACTGTTGTACACTTATTATTCTGCTTGAAGAGTGTTTAGAGTCATTATGAATATTTTGT
Organism: Ypsolopha scabrella; assembly: GCA_910592155.1. Classification (NCBI taxonomy): domain Eukaryota; kingdom Metazoa; phylum Arthropoda; class Insecta; order Lepidoptera; family Ypsolophidae; genus Ypsolopha; species Ypsolopha scabrella. The sequence goes on along the minus strand of OU342969.1, from coordinate 28,637,036 downwards.
TAGTAGTGTAAGGTTTTAGTTATTATATTCACGATCTAGATGCTAAGATACACTGTTGTACAGTTATTATTCTGCTTGAAGAGTGTTTAGAGTAATTAAGAATATTTTGTTAGTAGTGTAAGGTTTTAGTTATTATATTCACGATCTACATGCTAAGATATCTTGTTGTACAGTTATTCTGCTTGAAGAGTGTTTAGAGTCATTATGAATATTTTGTTAGTAGTGTAAGGTTTTAGTTATTATATTCACGATCTAGATGCTAAGATATCTTGTTGTACAGTTATTCTGCTTGAAGAGTGTTTAGAGTCATTATGAATATTTTGTTAGTAGTGTAAGGTTTTAGTTATTATATTCACGATCTAGATGCTAAGATATCTTGTTGTACAGTTATTCTGCTTGAAGAGTGTTTAGAGTCATTATGAATATTTTGTTAGTAGTGTAAGGTTTTAGTTATTATATTCACGATCTAGATGCTAAGATATCTTGTTGTACAGTTATTCTGCTTGAAGAGTGTTTAGAGTCATTATGAATATTTTGTGAGTAGTGTAAGGTTTTAGTTATTATATTCACGATCTAGATGCTAAGATATCTTGTTGTACAGTTATTCTGCTTGAAGAGTGCTTAGAGTCATTATGAATATTTTGTTAGTAGTGTAAGGTTTTAGTTATTATTCTGCTTGAAGAGTGTTTAGAGTCATTATGAATATTTTGTTAGTAGTGTAAGGTTTTAGTTATTATTCTGCTTGAAGAGTGTTTAGAGTCATTATGAATATTTTGTTAGTAGTGATATTGGTTTTGTGGGTAGCCATGAATAGTCACTTTGGACAGATATAAATACAGCTCCACTGTACAGTGAAGTCAGTCTTGCTACGATTGTCAGTGTTGAAACTCTGTTAAAATATAACGTGAATATGGAAATCTCACTTTTATTTAATCGTACCTCCCGAGTGCTAATATATATACGACGTCTGCGAATTTTTTCACAAAATAATAAATAATCGCAGACAACACTTGACTCGAACAAAATTTAGCACTTTAAAGCTTAATATTTCGCAAACGGATACCTAAATCGAAAAATGGTTTTTGCACACCCACAATGTTTTTAACGACCTATTCAACAATGCCCCACACTATTGGATAGACGAGAAAAAAAAATCATCTCCAATTTACGTGATGGGGTAAACTACAACATTTTTTTTTTGAGATTTTATTATACCACTTTGTCGGCGTGATTAATATGTATTGTATACCCATGTCAAATTACAGCTTTCTAGTACTAATAGCCTCAGAGCTAAGTCCTTCTTGTCGGACTGCGGAACCCTAAAAAGGGTGAATTGTAGGGTGGTCTGGTAGTAAAAGCAATTTCCTTACTCTTTGGGTATGAGATAGTTTTGTGGGTGATGTGGTGAGTAGCTCGTAGGTACTGATTGGTTGCCAGTGTATTTGTATTCCGGTCCCGTCCGTTCCGGTGCGGGCGGGGTGGAGAGGGCGCGGGGCACCGGATTATTTCATTTCCAAACACACCTGTCGGTTCAGACCAATTGAATAACAATAAGAATATCAATCATTCAAATCTGTTGGCTTCAACTAGTGGCATTTCAATATTCGTATAAAAGTAAGTTATAAAGGGGTTTGAGTAAGGAGTCTTGTTAGGGTTCCGTACCTCAATAGTACATTACGAGAGAGAGCGATGAAACGTTTTCTGACGAGTGTGAGTTTGCGGCACGAGCCGAAGGCGAAATAAATAAATGAATATAAATAATAAATCGTATAATATTTTATAGCAAAAGTGCGGAAAATGCCGACTTTACGCAAGCGCATCGTGCGTAAAGTGGTCATTTTACGCACGGTGTGCTATAAAATACGTTATACGGTCACTTTCTTGTGCGTCCGTCAAAAACTCAAACGTCAAAGAAACAAAACCACGTATATAAAAAAAATGTTCTCCACTTTATAAATTTAAGAACCAATTTAACTAAAAATTTGTCTGGGCAATTATTTATTTCAGTTTAAGCGGGTACCTTAATATACCTATGTGATAGACAATTCTAGTCAACATTTTATTAGCTGTTTTTAGGTTCCGTACCTTAAGAGGAAAAAAGGAGCCCTTATAGGATCACTTTGTTGTCACTTAGGGGGAAAGTGATCACTTGAATCATTCTTGAATCAAGTTTGAGTTGAAGTTACAGAGGACCTCCTTTCATAACCTTGAGTTGATATTGGCGGTCCACTTTAACCTAAACCATAGACAAAATTACATCCATGCCTAAACTAAGTAGACACGTAGCGATCGGGATTAGTCTGTTAAGACCCTTCATCTTGGAAAGGCGTGGAGGTACCCAGTTGAAATTTAAACCATATACTCAGGTCTACAGTCACTTGAAGCTACTAAAAATCAAACCTAAAATATTCGGCCGTTTATGCCGCAAAAAACGTAAACTTTGACACGTATTTTCCGTTGACCTAGCTAGAACAATGTAATTTGGAAAGTCATACCGTCTTATACTACAAAGTATAGGGAAAAATCGAAAAACTATTAATTTATAATTAAATCATTAAAAAATATAGTCTCTAACAGAACCCTCGGTGGGCGAGTCCGACTCGCACTTGTCCGATTTTTATTCAGGAGTTACTAAGTGGTGAGAAATAACTAAAATCACGTAGTTTCCTTGCTATTTCCGTTTATCTGTCAGGCACTTTTCTACGAGACGAGTAAAGTTTTCATTCCTCACTAAAACCTGGGCTAAAAGCTAGGCCAGGTCATGGAACATGCTCAGCTTGTACATGAAACAAACATGGAATTTGGAATATTTTACCTCACTACGCCTCTTTTAAACCATTGCACAAAAACAAGATTAGTAGATATAGTACGTCTATGAATTTGTGCTGTTATTTTTTTTTAGAGATAATGTACGGGATGGCATGAATCTAAATCCTGGTTTCGTGAAAGTAAGGGTGCGTCACAAAAAATATTTTTGTTTATTTATGAGGGAGCCACGAAGGGTCTTGGCGTAGCAAAGATTTGCAGCAAGGGTGGCCAGCCGTCTTATGAAGGTCAACAAAAGATAAATGGAGATAAACCTCAAAACAACGGTATCGCATCACATACAAACCAAAAAACAAAACAAATAGGTATACGCCCCGAAATAGATAAAGTAACTTTTATATAATATTAGTATACTCATTGTTTCTACTCTGTACAGGCATATCTTGACATCTGAGGTTTTCACTGTGCATCATATTTCTAGCAAGAACGTAACGAAAAATTTAGTGTGGAGATCGATGGTGGAGTTACCACCATCTCACTCGCAAACCCCCCCGAAGTTATTCGGGGGGGAGTAAGAGGTCAGCTCTCAAACAGGCACAACCAGGTGGCCCACCATTACCTGGGAGGACTCAGATTGATGGCGGTATATCTGTTGGCTTGTTTACATTTGCACGAGTTAAGGACAGAAGACAGAAGGCAGGTTAACTCGTTCTTTGGTCAAGTAGTAAGTAAAGTACCGTCCAAACAATCGCTGGATAGATTTAGTTCCAATTTACATTTGCTGTCAAGTTATGGTTGTCAGTTGTCACAATGCCTGTGAAACATGGAAAAAGAAATTCGTAATAAAATTCGTGAAATCATAAGGGAAATAGTATCTGTGCTTGCAGCAGAGTACGAGTAGTATGTATGGATTCCGACCTTTTCATTTTGAATATACACAAAAGATAACCTCAAATCCTCTAATACTTACAATGCGCGCGTCTTTGCTTTGAGAACAAATGCACTGTACTAAACCTAAACTCGTCTGTTTGATGCACGGCAAGACTGCGCGAGTAAAGTTGCCGGGGCTGCGGAAGGTTGCACGGGAGGAGGTTCTCCTTATAACTGTCCATCAAATAGAATACGATTCTATTCGCGTAGCTTAGGTAACTTACTACTCAACTTTTTTTTCGCTGTCGAAACGGGGCCAGTAGCTAAACTCGCTACGTACGCCAGCTCGCTACTAAGCTCGGTCAAATGTAAACAAGCGTTTATAATGCTAGAAAAATTAGTAAACTTAGGTTTACCCGGGTAATGTTATACAAAACTTCGGGTGTCGACTCACTCCGCTCCGCTTCGCTCGGCGCCCAATGTTTATTAACATGTCAACAAGCTCCTCCTAGCTTCGTTCGTCATCGCACCTATTTTTTGTCTTTTTTTGGACTTTACCGATTTCGGGCTCTAAACATAACATATCCATCCCACATTCCCTGGCCTTATAGATAGGTATTAATCAGACTGGTAACGGGCAGCGGCGTCACTGTGCGAGATCTTGCTCACAAACCCGCCTGCCCTGCGTGTGTGAGTATGGGCACACAAAAATAATTTAGATAGATAGGCGCTGCGGCGCTGATGGCAGAGTCTAACAAGCGGCGCAAATATGCAAACCTCGGGGAAGGATGCATATTTGTGCCGTTTGGCGTCAAAACCCTCGGGCCGTGGGGACCCGACGCGCGACGTCTATTCAAAGAGGTCGATGCCTCGGGTGACAGAAGGGCGGGGGCATACCTCGGCCAAAGACTTAGTGTCGCCATCCAACGAGGTAATGCCGCCAGCCTTCTTGGCACTCTGCCCGGCGGCATCGATTTGGACAATATTTGTACCTTTTGTAGAACAAGTTTAGTTTTTAGTGTTTTATGTTATTGAATTAAGTATTTTTAAGTTTTATTTATGTTATTAAAGTTGATATTTGATTTAATAGATTTGGAAAAAAATATTTAGATAGATATTTGTGCCGTAAGCAAACAAAATCACCAAAAAGCTTTACCAATATGAGCAAAGTTTAGCAAAATGAGGTGTAAAGGTAGGATGAGTACTTCGGCGGCGCAGACGGTAGCGCAATTACCGTGTAAGCAAGTGGTTGCAGGTTTGAATCCTAGCTCAAGAATATTTTTCTAAATATTTGTCTTACTTGAAATTTGTTTCTAATTTATCTGTTCTAGTTACTATTGCACTCATTATAATTTTTATGAAAATCACATGAAAATGCGCGAAAAAGCTATTTTTTTCCATCAGCGTTGACACGACGACAGCACAACAGATACTGACAGAAACAATGCCCGGAAAAACGCTTGCTTTGTTGAATAATTTTCCTAGGTATTTATTTATGTATGAAGTGACGGCTGAACGCTGTAACAAAAATAGACTTTGTAAAAGTTATTATATACGGTTCCCTGGCAGACGGGTGTTATAACAATATTTTTCGTTCCATCCATTTATCCATCAGCCTGTTTCGTTCACTGCTGAAAATAGTCCTTTCCGAGATTTTGCCACTGTTGGCGGTCCTTCTGAAAGAAAGGCTGTGTTTTTAGGATTCCGTACCCGAAGGGTGCCAAACAGAGCCCTATTACTAAGCCTCCGCTGTCTGTCTGTCTGTCCGTCTATCACAGAAATAGGTGGAAAGTTGAAATTTTCACAGAATACGTGTTACTATGGCCTCTTTCACGACAAATAATAAAATATTTAAAAAACACTAAATTTAAGGGGGATCCCCAAGAAACCGCGAAAATGTTGCATTATTTAATTAAACGTTATTGGTTATGGCACACATACAAGTTTTAAATTTAGTCAGATTGTTGTAGGACATACTCTAAAGTAAAACGAAATAGTGCATTGTAGTAGTACAGTGTGACGACGTTTATTAATACACCTGCGAAAAATTACATGAAATAATAAAATAAAAGTAATAGTGCTGCAAATCAAAACAGATACAAGTCAACAGAAGAAAACGCAGTCTGGTTGGCGACAATCTGCACTACAAAAACCAATGTCTGTCTCTAAAATCTTTTTAATAATAAGTTCTAATATAGTTAAATATAATATAAATTAAGACACCTAAAATTGTTTTAAATTTTTAAAACAACTTTTACAATTTAACATAATTATAATATTAAAAAATAATATAAAAGTTGGAAATACTCATCCTAAACAGATTTTAGCGTATCCGGTTACTTCCAGAAATACTAACAAAACACAAGTAAAAAAAAGGTTTTCATGCTTACTAAATGATGTCGCCGGTTTCCCCTAGATGGCGTCAGTAGTAAAAACAAAAAGCACGTGTGCGAAATATGTCACTTTACGCACGCTTAACAGGCACGTAATCTATCATATTATGAACAGGTGTATTAATAGTAGATTGTTGCATCGAGCAGAAAGGACTTTTTATTGCACCGAGTGTTAGTTTGGAGCCGGAGCTTCAGCGAGGGCTCTAATAACACGAGTGCAATCAAAAGTCACTTTTGTGAAGTTCATAATCTGCTTTTCTTCCAACTTCCAAATAAAGAACTGAAGTCAAAATAATCCCAAAAATGTTTATGAAATCAAAAACAAAACTTGTAAAAAAACCAAGTCTCGCAACATTGTTCTTCTACCGTAAAAAGTTGTGAGATCCTTGTAAACCAAGTCGGTTAATTTATTCAGTCCGTTGTGACCATATCAATATTAAAAATCTTTTATGTATTCCAAATTTGAAGCTTCTATGTCTGTTAGAAGTGCCTTAGAGTTTTGATGATCGGTCAGTCAGTCAGTGAGTGAGTGAGTGACAAAATTGACAAACTTTGACTAGTTGTAATTCTTAAACTACTGGTTCATATTGAATGAAATTTGAAATATACCGTGTTTATACAATGCCTGCTTGGTTACTGAAAGTTCAGGTTTCTAGTTTTATCCACAACGAAGTCAGAGGGGGTCGAAAATGGCCTGAACTGTTTCGAGAAAGGATGGTACGGCCGTACCGCTATTTAGATCGACTTGGCGGGGGCACTATCGTGCCCCCAGGTTTAGAAAAAATTATACTTACGTTCGTACAGTTATTAATCGTTATTCGATAGCTCACTAAGATAAGCCAAAAATACGCTCTCGGAAAATGATTTCACCCGTTTTTCGGTTTTCCAAGTGATGAAATACTCATAGATTTTCAAATATTTATCATTGGATTTTGGAGGCAAAAGATTACCTATTACTTCATTGTGGTACGGAATCCTTTGTGCCCGAGTCCGACTCGCACTTGGCCGAATTATTTTCTATTCAGTTGCTTGCTACTTGAAATACCTTTCACACGTCGTGCATACATGATATGAATTGAATTTTTAATTATTTTGTGACAGCACAAACAAATTAATGTGTGTGTACGAGTAATGTACGCCTTTGCTAAAATAAAGCGAATATGGGTACGATACCTTTTTACTGTTTTGTTTTCATCGTGCTCGAAATTGATGTCGTCGATCAAAGTGAAATGTAGCTTTTTTATCAGAAAAAGAGTTATGGAGATACCTATTTGTTGTTATAATAAAATGTCAGATGTAAGCTTCACAATACAAGAATTTCATTATGTCTCTCGACGTAGACCGACTTATCTCCCTACTTCAGTTATATCTTTAGATAGAAACTGCAAATATTTCAGTATAATTTTTCAAAATACGTGCCTTTATACAAATGTACACATAAGTTTCTAATAACAAAAGCACCACTATCGTGGCTTTTATTTAGCAATCATAATTTAAATTGTATGATCTCGAGTCGAATAGTATTTCAGGTTTTTCTTAAATTAATTAACTGATAATAAGACAGTCGCGAATACGAATATTTGTGACACAGACGTATTCGTTTTACGTCTTGAGTATTTACAATTGTTTAAACTTTTAACGACAATCATTCAAATCAAATAACCCTTTCCGTTAAAGACTATATTTTTTATGATTTAATTGCAAATGTACAGTTTTAAGATTTTTCCCTATACTTGTAGTATAAGACGGTATTACTTGCCAAATTTCATAGTTCTAGGTCAATGCAAAATACCCTATAAATTTTTACTCCCTTGAGAGTGTCGAAATATACGTTTTTTGCGGCATAAACAGCTGTATCTTTTTTTCACGTTAACTTAGAAATTAGAGTCTCAAGGGACTGTAGACTTTAATATATAGTTTTAATTTCATCTTGATACCTCCACGCGTTTCCGAGATAAGGGGTCTTGACAGACAGACGGATGAACGGACGGACAAACAAAGTGATCCTTTAAGGGCTCGGTTTTTTCCTCTTGAGGTACGGAACCCTAAAAATTAAATCAGCAGTCAAAAATATGTTTCTGATTGTAGTAAAAGTGTTAAGTTAACCCCAAATGCCTAACCTCCATGCCAAAAGGGCAAGACTGAACCCTATTATTTTACTCTGCTGTAGGTACCTCTGTCCGTCCGTATGTCAGGGTCTCTTATTTGCAGATGGAATGACGTAAAGATCTGAAATTTGGATATATTTTGTAGAATGTTGACCCAAAGCCGCATATAGAATGAAAAATTCAATTGGATTTTTAAACATTTTAAACTGAAAACGCCGAGGCTTAGCATTACTTACCCGAACACTCGGCCAAACTAATTTTGCAGTTTTGTTTTATACATTTCTTAGGTAATGATAAGTTTGTTATTTTTATTCAAATCATGTTAGTTTTAACTTATTCGAATGGTACTGACCAGTTTTTTTGGACAATGCCTGCGTAGACGTAAAAGTTCTTGGAGAACACTGAATCCAAAGAAAAAACAAATTGTTATCTCAAACATAAACATACTCGGCAATAGCCTCTTTTCTTTTGAAAGACGTGGATGGAAAGAGCCTCTCTTTTACCGCTACGGAAAATAAATGTACGAAAATCCATTGTGGTCATATTTTTAGCCGTTACGTTAGGTTTTAAAATAAAGACCAAGGGGAAAAATGCTTTTTAACAAGCTGACCGTTCGTTTATATACACAGTTTTCGTTATATTATTTATTCCATCTAAGAGCATTAGCTTATACACGCCATTCTTTTCTTGCCTTTCTTTTTAAAATTCCTATGGTCCAGAACATAAAGCTAAGCTAAAAAAATTAAACAGTTTAGAAAATGCGGCATTGTTCATTGCGTATTCTGAAAAATTAGTATTAGTGAAGAAAGTATCGCCAGTGGTAGCGTGGAGATAGACAATTTGAAAGAAAAAGCCAATTCGGGTATAGAAAACGTGCTTCAAGAAAGCTAGGGAAATGTTTACCCGAGTTTATGTTTTATGTTGGGAACATCGTTGGTGATTTCCATTAAATTACTTTTGCAAAGGCATTTTTATTGCCTCACATTGTTTGAGGAAAACACTATGTAAGAGTATGCCTCAGCGGAAGCTGGTATTGCCTGACTCTTATTATAGATAACCAGAGACGTACTCGTATTTCGGTTTTCTACGCCCTGGGCGAATATGATTGGGCCGCCCCTCCTAACCTCCTACCAAAGGAAAAATAATAAAAAATATTAAGAAACAAGATTTTTTTTTTATAACATTTTATCGGCGAAGTCATCAATGACCTTCGTTATGTCGACCTCTATATTAAACGGTGGCGGTGGCGGCGGGGTCGAGCCAGGCAATGGAGAGGCACGGTCATTGGCACTGATACTGTACTGAACTGACATAGCGCCGCCGCCGTGCGCCCCACACTGGTTCCATATCACGAAATTGTGGACTTAGGGTTAAGTCAATTTGAAGGTCAAGGAATCGAACTGATTTTTTTTATAGACTGCTGAAGCTATTATTAATTCCTTAAAGGCTGTAATTTTTCTGAAATATGCATTGCTTTCAGAGAAAAAAAAATTGAATTATTTTTTGTATGGAGAAAATTATGTTTTTGTCAATTACTTCCGTGCTTCATGTTTATTTTAAATGAAACTTACTACAGATCATTGAGGAAGTCACAGCCAACATTTTATTTCCTTACTTATCTGCAAAAATCTGCGCTTTGGAATCTACAGGCACTTGAAAATATTTAGTGAGAAGGTCAAGGAATTGAACTTATTTTTTATTTTTGGTAGACTGCTGACGCTATTACAAATACCTTTTACTGAAGTAATTTTTCTGAAATACGCATTACTTTCAGAGAAAAAAAAGTATTGAATTATTTTTGTATAGAGAAAATTATGTTTTTGTCAATTACTTGCGTGCTTCATGTTTATTTAAAATGAAACTTTCTACACGACATTGAAGAAGTCACGGCCAACATTTTCTTTCCTCACACTTATCTGCGAAAATCTGCGCTTTGGAAGCTACAGGCACTCGAAAATATTTAATGAAAAGGTCAAGGAATCGAGCTGTTTTTTTTGTAGACTGCTGAAGCTATTACGAAAACCTTTAACTGAAGTATTTTTCTGAAATATGCATTACTTTCAGAGAAATCAAACAGATATTATTTCTGAATTTCTACGTTCCTCTAAAAATTTGTTATTAGCAACTCCATCTCACACTACAATTTTTTATGGTAATTCCTTTGTTGTTAAATCGGTCAGGCTGTGGAATAACCTACCCATAGCTATCAGGCTTACTCCCACGTTAACTGTCTTCAAAAGATTAGTAAAGGATCATTTTCTGGTCATGACCATCTTAGCATCGAACATCTCCAGTGTGCAGGGGTACATCTACCTAGAGTATTGGCTATGTTCTTCAACTTCTGCATTAGTCACTCTTACCTACCGGGGGAGATGATGAAGACGATTGTCGTGCCGATACTTAAAAACAAAACAGGAGACGCCTCGGACCTGTCTAACTATAGGTATAGGCCTATATCGTGGACAGTCTGCTTGACCGGCACCTGGGTGAGCATATCCACCTACACGATGCTCAGTTTGGGTTTCGTCCCAAGCTGTCAACTGAGACTGCTATCCTATGTCTCAAGCACACTGTCAGATACTACGCTGACAGGAGGACACCGGTATATGCCTGTTTTCTGGACTTGTCCAAGGCGTTTGATCTGGTCTCCTATAAGGTGCTTTGGGAAAAGTTGGAGAAAGAAACCACTCTACCAAAAGAAGTGGTGTCAATTTTTAAGTATTGGTACGGCAATCAGTCAAATTATGTAAAATAGGCCGGCAATAACTTGTCGGTTGGAGTGTGGAGTGAGGCAGGGTGGCCTGACCTCACCTAAACTCTTCAACCTGTATGTGAACCAGCTCATCGTTGAGCTCAGCAACGCCCAAGTCGGTTGTTCAATAGACGGGGTAGCTATGAACAATATCAGCTACGCTGATGATATGGTGTTGTTGAGCCCTTTGATGAGGGCCCTCAGACACTTGTTGGGAATATGTGAGTCCTATGCGGTGACTCATGGACTCAGGTATAATGAAACAAAGAGTGAGTTAATGGTGTTCAGGGCGGTTCAGAAGAGCTATGACACCGTTCCGGAACTCCTGCTTAATGGGACTCCTCTGAAACATGTGGACAAGTTTAAATACCTGGGTCATTGGGTCACTGCGGATTTTAATGACAATGCAGATGTTGAAAGGGAGCGCAGGGCGTTGTGTGTTCGCTGCAATATGTTGGCTCGTAGGTTTTCTAGGTGTACAAAGGAAGTGAAAGTCATGCTCTTCAAGGCATTCTGCCAGTCTTTGTACACCAGTAGTCTGTGGACCGGATATACGCGGGGAGCATACAATGCCCTGCGCGTGCAATATAACAACGCGTTCAGGGTGTTGTTGGGGCTGAGGCGATTTTGTAGCGCTTCTAGCATGTTTGCAGAGGCTTATACTGACGGCTTCCATGCCGTAGTAAGAAAAAGGTGTGCGTCTCTGTTGAAGCGCGTGCGTTCCAGCTCCAACAGCTTGCTGAGCACGTTTGTAGACAGGTGGGACTCTCCGATTCTACGCCACTGGATTGGTCTGCATGTCCATGTCCATGTGTAGTGGGGCGTGGAGTCTTCTTTGTATATTTTGTATGTTGATGTATTAGCATAAGTTACTAACAATAGCATAAGTTGTTTTATTACTAACATTTTTATATGGATCTTTGATCTGAAATAAAGACATTTGATTTGATTTGATTTTCTTTCTTTGTAATCTTTTCTATAATATAATACATCTACCTCTGCTACCGTTGTTATTTTATTACTTATGACTCTCTACGCTATCTTTATATTTATAATATATTTATGGATATATAAGGTCCTACAATGCAGAGTAAAAAAAAATCAACAGCTGACAGAGTATCCCTAATAGATCACTTTCCAAAAAAAAAAGTAAATTTTGCGCGTATTTTTTTTTCGCCGTTGTATAGAAATTGAGTCAGCTGATTGAACCACTTCGTACTGGGAAGTGAAAAATTGATTTGACCAAAAATTTTTTTTTTCTTCTTTATTTTTATCAGTTAACGATACATGATCTACCCTAAAATTATTTTCACTTATTATTGTAGGACCTTATATATGTACCATCCATCCATCCATCAGCCTGTTGCGTCCACTGCTGGACACCGGCCTTTCTAGGATTTTGCCACTCTTGGCGGTCCTCCTGGAAGAAATGCCCATACTCACACACGCTGGGCAGGCGGGTTGGTGAGCGCGGTGCCGAAACCCTTGCACCAGTGACGCCGCTGCCCGTCACCAGTCTGATTTATATAAGGCCCGGCAATTGGGGATGGATATACCGCCATCCATCGGTCCCAGGCGATGGTGGGCCGCCTGGTTTTTTTGCCTGAGAGCTGTCCTCTTACTTTCCCCCGAATAACTTCGGGAGGATTTACGAGTAAGATGGTGGTACCTCCACAGTCGAGCTCGGCATTAGCTCTACCACCTACTATTACAATTACATATAATATATATATTAGTTTATTATGTATTTCTTCGTATTTAATTATTAGTATATTATTAAAATTAATTGTTATTTATTTTATGTACACCACCTTCATGTTTTGTCTTCTTGACCTCATATCCACCCAAAGGTTGTCTGGAAGAAATCGCTTTAAGCGATAAGGCCGCCAATTGAAAACTTCTGTGTTTTTTACTGTATGTTTTCTTTTCAAATGATGCACAATAAAGAGTATTTGTCTTGTCTTGTCTTGTGTCTTGTCTCACAATATTATTGAACCAGTCCACTTTGTAGAGACAGTCGACCTTTAGCAGGTTCAAAAACACTGGTCGGCCGCGGCGCAACCTGGCATTTGTATAGTTCATTCTGGCGTTATTTCATACTCAAAGTATGGATTTTAAACTATTGGAACTTTATTTTGCATTTTCTGCGAGTTCTAACACCTCGAGGTCGGTTGAGTCCATAGAGAATTATGTACCTTATTATGTAAGTGGATTTAATAGAATGAAAATAATAATAATAAAAAACTGAAAGTTCCTAATTTATTATTGAATACCGGCTTTAACACTCACGTATTACTATTATTGACTATATGCCAACTGTTTCACCGAGACAGTTCCGGCATTGTCAAGGCGAGTGTCGTTCTTAGGACGGCGACGACGACGCGGCGCGGCGTTCACCGACGTTGTCACACGGCCACTGAACATTGCATGGCATGAACGCCGCGTCGTCGCCCTAAGAACGACACTCGCTTTGAGTTGAGAATGCCGAAATTATCTCGGTGAAACTGTTGGCATATAGTCAATAATAATTCGAACCAATCATAAATTGTAACAGGCCCTTTTGCATTTTTTTTCTGAAAATATAGGCTAAATCATGAAGATACATACTGTTTTTTAACTTTCAGGTGGTATTTTTTACAACGAAATTATTTTTTGAAAATCAGTTCGGAGAAATGGGAATGTGACGTAATAGTCATACCGTTTAGGCTCAATAGGGAGAGTTCCTTGAAGAAAAGAAAGAATGAAAAAAAAAATTGGGGATAAAACCTGAAGATGGGATTACTGAAAATAAAAAAAACAGACGTTGGTTTTGACATCACTTTTTTTTTGTGGGCAATGGCCTATTTCCTGTAATGCCTAAATGACTTGACTATTATGTCATCAAAGTTATTTATTCAGTTCCTGAATATTTTCATGTATTTTTACTTGAAAAGAAATTATACTTTTATATGACATTACAAAAGTCTATTTCTTCCAAAAAAATCGACAATTAGGTGCGGTGCTGTTATGGTATTCTGGACCATTCGAATTATACGTGAATGTCAAAGCCGATATTAATTAATAAGGGTTGTTGTAAATTCGTCACAAAGTAAACTCGTCACATTTTTGGTACACACCCAATTTTCGTACAGACACCAGAAAAATCAAACAAAAAGTAAAATAAAATAGTTATTTATTTATTATTCATAATCACAGCACTTTTAAGAATTTAAACCTTACGTCTTACATAAAACAACCAAAAAACGTAAACAACCAAACATCCTTTAAAAATGCTATAACAGCGAAACCGGTAAGGGAAATAATATAAATAAGTGGACAAGTACAAGTGTTTTTCAATCAAAAATTCACATAAAACAGTTCTACTTACAACTAAAATGTACGCTGAAACTGTGTGGTTGCAATTGACTGATTTACTAGCAACACGCCAAATAAATAATACTATAAGGCATTCGAAAAGCGCATTACCTTTATGAATATGTTCTAATAAATCAAAGTAATAATCACTTTTTTTACTACATAAAATCAAAGTTTTGCTACAACTAATAACGCATTTACCTATACGGTTAGAAGGAAATAGATACAGCGAGCGAGCGAGCGCGTGTGAGCTGTACGAAAATGGGACGAATTTGCTTTGTGACGAATGAACAACAACCCAATAATAATTTAGAATGTCAGCTCACGTGAGTTTTAATTACATAAAAGTTCCTGTACAAAATGTATGTTTCTTAAGAGGATTCCTGTTTTCAAAGAATAAGAGATAATTTTATCATTTATTATTATTTATTTATTAAGGAGCTCCAACTGTATACTCCGATTTCAAACATATTCTTAGTTCTATACATTTGTCCTGCAGAGTGATGCAAATTATAGGAGCACACAGCCCTCACATATAAATCCGGTACAATTTTCAAAAATAATAAACCTTAATTAAACAAAATTAAAAATATGCCAAATTATATGAGTAACTACAAAAGCAGCCACAAACAAAGCTTGCATAAACAAATTAAAACTAACAAGTTACAAATTAAAAAAAAAACATTAATTAAGCTTAGCCCAATTATTTGATTAAACATTTTGTTTTTTTTTTTTATTTTTGAATTTATTCGTGCACTATGCTTGCAACTTGCAAGGTACGCTGCAAAAGTGAAAGTACATAATAATCCTCTATTTTTCAGTCGGGAAAAGGGTTTTAGGTAAGTATAAACAACTTGGGTGTAGAATTCGGATTTATTTGGTCAAAAAGTTTTCTTATTTAAATACACTCACATAAGTGCCTTTTTGTCACAATTCATAACAAATATAATCTTATTAGATCCTTAAATTACAATACTTATATAAATTTATACATAAAAGAGTTCTTACACGTATACCCAGCTCTTGCTAAAAGTAATTTTAAATTAGCCTTTTTAGTGTTCCATACCTAAAGAGAGACGCCGTTTTCCGTCCGTCCGTCCATCCGTCCATATGTCATACATAAGCCTCATAACTTTTGAGCGTCAAAAATAAAGACTTTAAATTTAGCACAAAATAGAATTAATTTGCCTACGTAACAAGGTTTCATAAAATATTGCCACTACAAGTGAGAAAAAAAAAATCATCTCCTAAAAATATAACATCGGGTATCAAATGGTTGGGAATAAAAGCAGGTAAAAATTAATAATTGTGTCATAGTTACTTGTACTCGTACCAAAGAATATTGTTCTGAGACTTGTACAGATTTAAAACAAAAAAATAAATCAATCTTTCCCATAGACATCTTAATAAATTATTCTAATATCTTTCCTCTCTTATAATTATAACTTATAATCGAAACTGGTGGACCAACAAATATGAAAAAACCTCAGTTGTAGAGTAAATAAATAAAATTTAAATTAAAACAATTATATTTAATAACTTAAAACATAAAAAAACAAAAACTTATTCTAAACTAAAATTACCTTACAATATAAATTACACACTTAAAAATAACTACAAAAAATATACCTCATCAAAAATTGACCCCTGCGGCATGGTGCCCAGAACGCTGGCCACATTTCCTCTTTGAATGGCCAAACTTATACGTTGGCCGAGGAATGCGCCAGCCCTCTGGTCACCCGATGTTTCCACTACAAGAACTGATAGATTTTTTACTAGTTTTTTGGCGCTGGGACCCCACGGGCCGAAAGTTTCAACCCCAAACGGCTCAAACATATAAAAGCTTCCTAAGGACGCATATTTGCGCCGTTTGGAGTTTTCAGCAGTTTCGGCGGCCACCCCAGCGGCCCTGATGGATTGGGAGACGTGGGAGGGCGCCAGCGTATCGACGCAGGTCGCATCCCACACTAGCGGCCTCCCCTGTCTCCAAGGTATTAAAGTCATACCGTCGGGTCTCCTGCCATCGTCACGTGCAATGCCTGTTGGTTCCAGAATAGCAGGCACGTTGACGGTAGCAAGAGCCCTTCGGATGATATCATTCAGGGCCGCATGGCGAGAGCGCCGACCCGCACTCAATCGACAAGACAGCCCGTGGTGTCCCAGGTTGTCAATCGTTTATTTACCAAAATACAAATAATAACAAACAGACTTTACACAATAAGATAATATCCATTAAACAAAAAGTACATTTACCAGAGGTTCCCACACTAAGAGAAAAACAAATTAAGAAAAAATTTGAATTGTCTTCCTTATCTCCTTTCTTTCTATGATTAATACTTGGTATTGTCGGTACTTGGTGAAACTTGGATAACAACATGACGAATAAACGGCATTTGTACTTGTTTCACAGTAAGTATATTTAGTTAATTATTATTATCCCAACCAGTTTCGGTCTTACATTAATATCAATGGTTTAATAATATTAAAGCATTTAAAAATTAATTTATTTGTAGGTTTGACTTATCATTTGGTTTGTATATTTTTGTAGAATATTGGCATTTGTGTAATACTTTGGCCGAGATATATAAGGAACACATTCAAAAACATAGTTTTTTGAGAACTCCTGTACACAACTGAGCATATTTTTTAACATATTACATAATGTAACATAATATCCTTTTTGGTATAGCCCAATTCCTTGTATTCCTCGAGGTGCGGAATTTCTTCATACGAGCAGGCCTGTTTCACTCCGCGAAAGCTAGAAATACTTTGGCAGCTCAGTCGGGCGGACCATTTAGTGGGTTAAGGCGACATAGTAAGTAATAAAAAAATAGATTTTAAAACAGTAGTACTCCCAAACTACAATAGATAGTGTTCTGGAAAAAAACCTATCATACGGGAGGCCTTTTCCAAGACGATAACAAAGCCCAAAACGCGATAGAGTAAAACGCGTTGCATCGAAAAAAAATGCAAAGTGAAGGCTGTTTGTTCAGTTCAAAACAGTAGATTGTCCCCTTTCGGCGGTTAATGACCACAATTAAAAAGGACCACATCGTGAAATGACCACTTCTTAAAATGACCACTTCGTGAAATGACCACTTCTCACTACTAAAATAAAAATAACAATAATGACACTTGTAAAAATATAACCCTATTATTTAAAACATAGAAACGCGTTTTTTTAACCTCTCCCGTGTGAATTTATATCAAATTTATTCATTAAAACAGCATTATCCAACCTTTTCTTGGTTCACCACACTACTTGGGAGCACACTTTTTCAGATATGTTTATCTCTTTCGTTGTGTGATGGGCATAATACGCCTTATATTGGGATAAAGTTACGCAATAAAAAGAGAGGCGAATGTGGTGGGTGAATAAAGTTTTAGCCAGACGGTGCCGTGCGAGCTGAATTGCACTTTAGTGCGCGTGGTGAGAGTAGCTTTTTATTTACGTGCCGTCGAAGAGTGGATCTTCTGTATGTAGTAATATTATTTCTTCTGTGGTACGGGTAAGAAACTCCTACCTTACTGCAGGGTAGCGATTCATATAAGAGCTGGAAGAGCCTTCAGTTGTATATTTACAGCAGAGAATTGTGTTTCCTAGGCGTCAGCCTTAGTTTTGTCGGTGAATAAATACTATCCCTATAATGGATTTCGCTGAAGTACCGTTTTTGTTGAAGTGAGTTCTCAAGGGATGTAGAAGTAATAAAAATTCCCAAAAGATTCAATTATTATATTCAAATATTTTCATGTAACTTTGGGTTTGGTTTGTAATCGTAAGGTTCGCTCGGTTTCAGATTTTGTTACGAGACCTTATTCAAGAAGAAAACACGTTTTATGGCCTTTCGTTTACGTTATGACCAGGTTTAAAAAAATTAGTGTACCTTTCACTGCAGTACATTTAATAATCAAGTATTTTTCAATTAGTATTTACATATTCTTTGTTAATTCTAATAGTTTATATTTACATAATACAATTTCATTACTATCATGATATTATCATTTTACTATAAATTATAATTTTACTACCTTTTTTTTTTCATTTAGTCATACATCATTTGTTCTTAGTAAAACTATGATTCGATTTAATAACAAAGCAGCCTTTCTCACATTTTAACCTTTCAGGTGCAACGTAAAACAAACAACAAAATAATGTTTTTTAGTGAAGCCCCATTTAACTTGTATTGTGTTTGCATTATGTTTACTTGCTACTGACGGTTAATATTTATCACAGCAGTTAATTATATGATCTTATACAGGTTGTCAAGATGATAACCTTTTTCTTGTAACGGGTTATTCTACCCAATAATATGAACAAAATTTAGTATTAGTCCGGGAGGTACTGTTGCAAATACAAAAGTCATAGTAAGCCGGCTGATATTGACATCGATCGTAGATCTCACATGACTGATATGTGAATCGGCCGTTAGCTGTTCAAGTAGCGGTGGGTTTGGGTGTGAGAGGGGGCGAAAGTGGTAAAAAAATAAATAAAATGAAGTGAACGCCGGCTGGAACTTTTCTTACAGATAGTTGACATCATACTGAGCTGAAAAACAATCGTCAGCTGTATGGTGAACTTGTAAAAAAATACGTAAAATAAAGTTATTGCAAGCCGCATAAAATTTGACTAAGTGGTTCTTTGAATAATTAAAAGTATGAAAACAAAAATCAGCTTCGCGGATAGTGATGGAAAGACCGTCAGCTGACGCAGTAAAGTTTAAAAATATTGAAGCATTGCTACTACGCTGTTTACCTTTAAACGCATATTTGTATATAGATTTCGGAACTACTTGAGCCCATAACACGACCTTCGGGGTACCTGGGCCTCTCTCCCTAAAATTCCAAAGAAACTTCTGCATGTGCGTGTCTCTTCGTCGTATTATGTGTAAAACGGGATTATTATATTTAATCTGTATCTTTACTGCATCAGCTGACGATCTTTCCACCGCTACCCATGCAGCTGATTGTTGTTTTTGTACTTTTAATTATTCAAAGAATCACTAAGTCAAATGTCACGCGGCGTACTATAACTTTATATTACGTGTTTTTTTACAAGTACATGCGAGCAGCTGACGCATCATCTCCCTCCACCATGCAACTGATGATTTTTTTTCAGCTCAGTATCATGTCAACTATCTGTGAGAAAAGTTTCAGCCGGCGTACTATCACTTCATCTTATTTATTTTTTTACTACTTTCTCAACCTCAAACGCTCACACCCACCGCGGGTGCGTCAGCTGACGCTTGGTTCTCTTATTAGTCATTCCAGATCTATTGAAAAAGATGGCAATCTATCGGTGAAAATCACTACCTAAAATGCAACGGGCTATATGGGGCTAACACCGAAAACGCAAATAAATCTGCAATTCCATAAAAAAGTTAAATACCTACTTAAACAAAATTAAGAAACAGCTGTTTTTTTCACGATTTCAAGTTTGGCGCTTACGCAAATATTCATTGATTTATTTATTCATAAAAGTTAACATAACAGGCTTAAACTAAGGCTAACAAGTCGAATTACCGTAACAAAAACAGCTTATCGCTAAAAATCATGCACTTCATAAGTGAAATATTTTTATACAAAATTATTTAAAAATAAGCCCAAAAGTAATATTTAAGTCCGTCAGCAAAAATGTTAGCCTCTAGTAACCGAGGAAGCGTGTCATTGAGCAGTTGTACAGCTCGAGAGGTGGGTAGGGTACCCCGTTTTAAGGAAAAAGGTTATCATCTTAACAGCCCGTATAATACTACTACTACTAATAGCGCGAGCTTAAATACTGAAGCTTTGAAAAACTGACAGATATTACACTAATCCTTAACAACAACACTCGCCTTGAATTCCGAAATTGTTGGTATGTAGTCAACAAAGATAATACGTGAGTACCTACGTTTTCAAAATCATGAATTTTTCCATATCCAGCCTTAACTTAATAAATAGTCGAAACAGAAAACTTCTAAGCCGTTTCTAAATATAGGTAAATAAAGGAGTCAACAATAAGTTGTAGATTTTCTTGCTATACTTTGAGATAACATAAAAAGCGTGGTGGTAATTTTGAATGACATTAATAATAAGGAAAATAACATTATTTGTCCATTTCCAAAATGGTTTCATGTCATGACGTCAAACGCACGCCATTCAGACTCCAGAAGAAAATAAGCTAACTCCTGACCACTGACTGCAAAAAAAAAATTGTCACCTCTTTTTTTTTTGAAAATACAAATAATACTTGCTTACATTTTAATATTACTTTTTAAAAATAAAATATTAAGACCTCACGTTTTGTATTACTTAAATTATTTAAAACTAGCTTTTGCCCGCGGCTCCGCCCGCGTGTAATTCGGTTTAACGACATGCTTTTTTCCGGGATAAAAAGTAGCCCATGTGTTAAGTTGGGGTATAAGCTACTCGTATAACCATTCTAAATTTCATCCAAGTCCGTCCAGCCGTTTCAGCGTGAAAGAGTAACAAACATACACAACACACCCACACTCACACACTCACACACTCACACACACACACACACACACACACACACACATACACACACACGCATGCACAAACTTTCGCATTTATAATATTAGTGTGATACTAATAGGACCTCACATTTTTTTTTGTGGGCATTGTTTTTGTTCCAGTAACGCATAAGATTGGTATAGATGACGTTATCAATAGTTTTTTTACCAGTGCTTGAACATTTTAATTAATATCTCTTGTACAGTAGAGCCCACATCAAGATAAACACTTTTAGTTTAAGCTGACCTCTCATTCTATAGGCTTCCGGTACATTGAGAGGTCAGCTTATACTCAATGTGTATAGTTTGATGCGGGCTCCACTGTACAAGAGACAGATTGTAAAAAATATATTTTAATTACGTAACAACCTTATACCAAAATATACATGTGTATAATTAGTTATTTATACGCATGGATATTGCATACAATGCTCGCCTATTAACTTTGTGTATGGGAGGGGTTAATAAAGTTACAGATGGCGGTGCAGTTGCGGATTCGAGAGGTGCGCAGGGTGTAACTATTGGCTACACAACCGCAAAGCGATGTGGCCTGCATTGTATGAAGATGACACAGCTATTGTTGCCGATGTAAATTATTACAAAACCAAAATTCTAGGTTGAACCGAGGTAAGGTTCAGCATTAATATTTACACAGAACCTACATAACCTTTTGACAAGATAGCCAATAGACTGCTCATAACAGGCGACCGATTTCTGTCAACACATTCGGCAAATACGACATATATAAGGATGCTGATTCAAAACCAGTGTTAGTTGCGACCACATATCTCATACGGATCCACGTTCTCAGTTTCTATGAGCGAAAATCGTAAAAAAGGTAAAAAGTAGCTGAAAATGTTTTCTTGTTCTGAGTTGTGCTGTTAAATAGTGTCGAAAAATCAGTAGCCAATACAACATTAAAACGAATACATTTATTTAATGGGAAATTATACAAAGATTATTACAAAATCAACATGGTTCAACTTAAACTGGTCCTCCTTTAAACTAAACTTGCGCACCCCGTTGATGTCTTTCAATCTTTCTCGTACCCTCTTGTATTCTGTAGTATTTCTGTCTCGTTTCTTTTGTGCGGTCGTGTTAGGATGGAGGTGCGAATTTATTGACCAGTTACTTATCGATAGTTATTGATGTATGTAGATTATTTAAGGTATATATACCGGGTGTAAAAGCAAAGGCAAGAATCCTTTAAGGGTGTGTTAGTATGATCGGTAAAGATATTATTTTAAATACTGGGATCTCTAAATAAAGTACCAGTATCTCATAATAAGACTATATTCTTTACTCAAAATACACTAATCGCGTGGACACCCTCACGGCCGCTGGCCACCGGATGAGGGGTGCGGGTTGCGGGGTGCAATTAGGTGTGTGGGGAGGCCGGTGAGCTGCGTAGCCATAGCTTAGAAAAATGATGGAACTTTTGGTGAAAATTCAAGGTATATTTTTTTCTCGTAATGACATCAGAATCGTGTATACTTTCATACCCTAAAGGGATTCTTGACTTTGCATTTACATCCTGTATATGCCTTTCCAACAAGTTTAACAAAGAAATTTAAATATTTTGTGTTTTCATTTCACAATTCGTGTTGATAAACTCATTATTTTTCTTGTGTATTTTATTGGATTCTTATAAGAAACTTATCATGTATAAAAGATACATACCTCAAGATCAACCTCACATTTCTGAGTTTCTGTTTTGAATCGGTATATAATTTGAAAAATAAGGTCCTACAACTCAAATTTTTTTTTTTTTACAGATGATAGAGTATCCCTAATAGACCACATTCCACCGAGAACTAAAATTTTTGCGCGAACTTTTTGTTCTACCTTTCCATAGAAATTTAGTCTGCTGATTCAACCACTTTATACTGGGAAGTGAAAAAATATTTGAGCTAATATTTTTTTCCCTCTGGAATGTGATCAGTTAAAGATAATGATCTACCCTAGAATTATTTTCACTTATTATTTTACAATAAACACCTTATATATCAAATAAAGCATTATTGACACTATTGTGATACAATAGTGTTAAGAAATAAGAAAGTAAAAAATAATTCATACATGAATATTATGTCGTTAAAAAATATCATGTTTTAATTAAACCTGTCCCGTTTCTAATCCTACATCTTAATACCTGATCCGGTAGACCAAACCAAAATGGCTTCTATATTCATAATGTGACAGTCTTCGTCACCGGAACAAAAAAGTTGGTGGGGCTGTTCGTAAGACTGAATGATCTTGGTAGGCCCAATAGGATTACAGGGATTGTATTTTTGAATCATTCGAATTTCAATTCGCATATGAATCCGCATTATTCGCATATGAATCCGCATTATTCGCATATGAATCCGCATTATTCGCATATGAATCCGCATTATTCGCATACGAAAACTTAAAATTAGTATCGTATTCGTATGCGAATAGAAATACGAATGATTCAAAAATACACTCCCTGGTACCGCGCTTACTCATACCTCGGCTAGTTGACAGAATTATTTGTACGCATGATTTTAAATATTAGCCGTCTTTTGGCTATCTTGTCTGTGTATAACATAATAATATCATCACGACATATACCCCAAGCGGGAGTGTGGAGTACCTATTCCCGAGTGTAGTCTGTCACGAGATTGTCAACACTCGGACATCCTCCTTTTACCGAGGACTTTGACGTCCCAACGTGATAGGGGTTCAGCCTTATCGCCATATTTCGGACAAATAGACGCACTTAGGTAATGCAGACTTTCCCTACAGTGTTTCCGTTAAGTGGTAATATAAAAATACCAGCACACGAATTCCGATAAACTTATCGGTGCATAAGCAACAGGAGTTAAACTTGAGTTTAAACAATAAAAGTCCGTCGTCTCACCGGCTGGGTTGCTACTTCTTAGAAACTATTTACGTATACCTAAAAATAGTTTCGTAAGTAAATCGTTTAACCTTTTGTGGTCGTCCTAAACTAATTTGCTTAAATTCCAAATATACAATTACTAATAATATAACTATTTACAAATATCTTGAAATATCTAGATTGTAAATTGAATAAAATTTACACAATTAGGTACAATACAAGTAATCGAAGTTTAATTAACTATTCATTCGTTGAGCTTAAAAAACGAGAAATTGTAAGAAATTGTGTAACTACACAAATATAATATCAAATTAAAAGGCATGTGTGTGTGTGTATGGATGGTAATATGTGAGATTGCATGAATGTGTGTAACCGTGTGTATGAACGCTTATCTTAGTTTTTAATTTAATTTAATTCCATTGCTTTGTAAACAACATTATTTTTATTTTTTTAACATTATCAGAGAATGGTTTAGAAATGTCACCGAATTACTCCCTACAAAAATAACGTATTTGAGGAAAGCGTAGAGGAAGTAAATTAAACTAACCATTTGTTTATACTTTAATGTTTCTATGTATAGTTTACTTCTGTGTCTTTTCCATGAAATAAATAAATAAATAAATAAATAATTGAGTAATTAAATTTCCAGTTTATTATTAAGAAATTACTATTATAATTACACTTTTATTTTTTACGCTTTCCGCCCGTGGATGTAAGCTGAAACAAAAACAAACTGTAATTAGCTGCAATAATTTAAATTGGAAGCAAGCAGGTAGATTCACTCATAATTACACATTCATTCATTGATAAAACACCCAAAAAATCTTTTTTGAGTTTCATAATAGGCTACACGAGTGTATTAATGACTAATTATGTTCAGTTGGACACAATATTGTATCTGTCGTGACCAGATCATAGAATTGAACATTTCATGAAATAGTCGACCATTTCATGAAATGATCGCATTTCATGAAATAGTCCACTGTCACTGACCAGATCATTAAATGTTCAACGTTAAACGATTATAGTCAGCGACGTTTGACTATTTCATGAAATGTTCGACCTCGTCTCGCTCCGCTCCGCTTCGCTCGGCTTCTGAATTTATATTCACAAGCAACCTAACACGCTCCTCTTCGCTTCGCTCGTCGTCGCACCTACTTTGGCCATGGAAAAACTAGTAACGCATCGCACAAACAATAACTGTGAATAAATGTAACTATTTTACGATATGATCATACGATTGAAATCTCAAGCCATTATCATTGGAACTAGATACATGACCAATTCCCTTAGTTCATTTAGTGTACCACAGATTTCTTTTAATAACATCCCGATTGCCTACATGAAAACGGTGAAAAATCTAGGGGTTATCTTTGACTGCAATTTATCTTGGTCATCGCACGTTACTGAGATTAGCCGACGTGTCTTTGCTGCTTTCCATTCGCTCAAACGCCTCCAGAAATTCCTCCCCTTCGTAACTAAAGTCACTCTCGCACAGTCTCTTCTTCTACCCCTAATCGATTACGCTGACGTTTGTTTTATAGACGCGAATGAAGAGCTCTTGGGTAAATTGGAAAGGTTGCAGAATCTGGGCATCAGATTCGTGTATGGCTTGCGCAAATACGACCACGTTTCATACTACCGCGCGGAACTTAAATGGCTCCCTATTCGGAAGCGCAGAAATCTCCATACGTTGTGTTGCCTTTTCAATGTCCTCAAGAGTTCAACAGCTCCGGATTATCTTCGTGAGCGCTTCAACTTCCTGTTTAGCAGAGATATCAATAAACCACTCAGGTCGCACACAGTCACACTCCTTAAAACGCCTTCTCACAATACCGGAGCTTTCGCAAATTCGTTCACTGTTAGAGCCATCAGGCTGTGGAATTCTCTTCCGTACACAATCCGAGATTGTCGCACTATCTCCTCTTTTAAAAAGAAACTAAAGGAATACTATTCAGCAAATCCTTAAGCTATCCTAAATATGTTTAATTATTTATTGCTGTATTATCAATTATCATGTATCGTTATGTCATGTTTATATATAGTCAGTTTATATTAGAGTTAGTTATATTAGTATGTATGTTAGATATATTTATATATTTATATATATTTTATACACCTATGTAAGTATTTTAGTATGTAGTACGTACACATATGGTTACCTATTTATTTTTTAAAGCACTCCTATACTCATTCGGTTTGCTATAAAAAATCTCTTTGAGAGATAAGCTCGCCGCTGTACTCAAATTATTGTATCAAATATTTGTAATCTCCTTTTTTGTGTACAATAAAGAATAAGAATAAGAATAAGAATGTTTGACCAGATTATGAAATGGGCTTGTGTTAGTTGATTATATCGTCAAACGATCTCTATTTATTGATTTGGTCAATCCATATCATGAAATGGTCAACAAACAATGTAATATTTCATGAAATGCGACTATTTCTGAAATTTATAAAATGTTCAATTCTATGATCTCGTCACCACATATCTAGGACCATCTTATCCACTTATAATTCAATAAAAAAATTAGAAAAAGAAAGCGCGGTTTTTTCATTTGGTCCTTTAAGCTTTTAGTTAAGGATTTTAGCTGTTCTGTGGAAGCATTTGAGGCTGAATGGCAGAGATACTTTGCCTGTCCCAAAACAAAATAAGAAATGTTAGTTACTGATTGGTTAACTAAACAGTGTAACAATGAATCAGGCTAATCACAACGCAGAAGAGCGGTGTTACAATATTATTGTTACATAGTATTTTCAGATATTGACAAACAACGTACGTATTAATAACGACCTGTACTCGTAAACCTGTAAAGCCTACTTAGCTGTGATAGTTTTCCTTTTAAATTCATTATATACCTATAAACTTCTGTGAATTTTTTAACATATCTATAAGCAGCCGTTAGGGGGGGGGGGGACGCTTTACTTTAACAAAAATCTTTTACTTGATATTTCACCAACGGATCCCTACATCGAAAAATTTCTTTTACACACCTAAAATGTTTTTGAACGCCCTATCCAACGATATCCCACACTATGGGATAGACGAGATAAAGAAAATCATCCCCAGTTTACGTGTATGAGAGGTACCCTTGAAATTTTCTTTTTTGGGATTTTATTTTACCATATTGTTGGCGTAATTAATATTTATATTCATGCTAAATTACAGATTTCTAGTCCTAATAGTCTCTGAGCTAAGCCGCGGACAGACGGACATGGCGAAATCATAAGGGTTCCTTGTCGGACTACGGAACCTAAATTTTTTTAAGGGTCCCTCTTATACACGTAAACTGGGGATGAATTTTTTTTTCTTGTCTATCCCATAGTGAGGGGTATCGTTGGATAGGCCGTTTAAAAAAATGATGGGTGTGTGTAAACCATTTTTCGATTTAGGGATCCGTTGGCGAAATATTAAGCTTTAAAGTGAAAATTTTAGTTAGAGTGGAGCGCCTCCCCCTGCTGGCTAAACGGTTGCTTATAGAAATGTGAAAAAACTCACAGAAGTAGTATATATAATGAATTTAAAAGGAAAACTATCACAGCTAAGTAGGCTTTACAGGTTTACGAGTACAGGTCTCGCCAAACTTTTGGTCTCCATATAATGTATGGGACCAGCAGTTTGGCGCGGTCTGTATTAGTAGATCAACTTATATGTACCGGGCAACTACGGAACCCTACATTGCGCGTGGCCGACACGCACTTGGCCGGTTTTTGGTGTCTGGTTATACTTTGATGTTGTCAGCGAGCAGCCTCAGCTCATACGAGGCATCAAGCTGTAAAGCCGTATCTACAAGCGATTATCGAAGTAGATACGACCTTTCAGTGATGCCCATCCGATACACACACGTGTGCAACGCTGCGTTCGGAATTATCGTTTAGTGCATCATTATTCATTAGTGGTTGAATTCACATGATAATGAGAGCTCTCGATGGATTTATTGGCAATCAGAGATGCGGGTCTGAATCGGATTTGTACTCCAAGTATTGTGTTAGTAAATACATCGTCACGACATGAATCCTCGGGGGGCTGTCAGAGGTGTTTCCAAGCGTGGACTGTGGAATGTAAGTCACAGTCGACAGAGGCACACCCACGTTTCACAGACGATTAATACGTCCCAGCGTGATGGTGACTTGCTGACTCCTCGCCGTACTTTGGACACAAATATGGAGACAGCTTAGTGCGCCTTCCGAAGCACGCACACCGAACACAAATGTACCTTTACGGAATTTGAACCCGCAATCTCTGGATTAGTAGTCTATTATTCGAACCGCTACACCCAGAGGCGCATTTAGGCCAAAAACATAATAGAAAACAATTTTGATCAGAAACGTGTCTCGGCTTTCGGCCTCCCAGAGGACAAATTAGAGAAAAGGATTAGATTAATTAGGTATCAAAAGTATATTGACAGCTAGAAATGTTATTAACTCAGTCTACGTTCTTGTCGAATATACTCGTACTTAAGGCTGTCGAACCAAATCTCGGTGCA
The DNA here is from genome assembly GCA_910592155.1 of Ypsolopha scabrella. Classification (NCBI taxonomy): domain Eukaryota; kingdom Metazoa; phylum Arthropoda; class Insecta; order Lepidoptera; family Ypsolophidae; genus Ypsolopha; species Ypsolopha scabrella. Next base: position 28,608,928 of record OU342969.1, on the reverse strand, counting down.
AAATGAACATCGTAACATTGTTTTCCTTACTTTTGAATAAAAAGTATGCAAAAGTTTCGTTTTAAAGCAATTGGCGTAAATTTATTAGTAATAATTAAGTTTTCACATTTAAATTCTATCATTTTATGATTTACATTTTGATTGCATTCGGTTAACAAACTTGAAGGCGTATTTATCGTTGTAGTCGAATGTAATCAAAATGTAAGGCATAAAATAACATAATTTTAATGCGAAAACCCTATTATTAGTAATCAATTTCCCCCAATTGTTTTAAAACGCAATTTTTGCACACTTTTTATTAAAAAGTGAGGAAAACAATGTTAAGATGTGCATTTTGCACCGAGATTTGGTTCGACCACCTTAATCAGCATGGGCCAGTTTCGGAGTTAAGGAAATCTCGCTAAGCAGTACTTAGGCCACGAATCAGCTAATCAAAGCGCTACTTGACTTGAAATTCTCATTCGGAATCGGGGGTAAGAGTATAATTCCAATCAAAAAGGCGCATCGACCTTCCACCCTGTCAAAAACAGTCATAACAAGAACATTTATTCAAAGACTTCTCTATATCTATACTACCAATAAAATAATATAAAAGTCGAGTCTGTACACTGAATATTTTTTCAAAATTTTAATTGATTTGGGTTATTATTATCAGTATTGAAGCCATAACTACCGTAGAATTATTGTCTGTCTATATTTTGGTATGTATGTTCAGTTTTAACTCGAGAACCACTCAACGGGTTTGGATGCGGTTTTTTAATTATCATCTTAGTGAGCCTGGTCAATTAATAGGCTGTAAGATAAGGCGTTGATAAAATAACGTCAAAGCCAAAAACGGGACAGAGATTAAATAAACACGGACAGAGCCACGGGCGAAAGGCTGGTATTGAATAATTTGATCTAAAATGCGGCTTGGCCTTCGGCCTTACCCAAGATAATCTAGACTAGAGGATTAGATCAAGGATTAAGAATTTACTGACGTTAAATATATTGTCGGCTGGAAACGGGAAACTAGACCAAGAGATTAGTCGAAAAAATACACTGAGTGAACAAAATACACAACGTGCGGTATAATTTTTTATTAGTTGTATAATTTTTACCGTTTGTTTGCCTGTATCGAGGTCAGTAATTGCTACGAATTGAACAAGCTTTGTGCTGGCTGGTTCACAACACAAAAAAGCTGAACGCTCATAATGTGATGTTCATCTGTTTCTCTCTGCACGTTTGGTATTCCATTTACGTGTCCATCTTTAATATGTAAACACTAAACTGAACAACACACACAATGGTATTAAAAGTTTATTTACGCTTATTTTCAGTATTACGGAGTGTAGTTCGACGGTAAAATCTGTCTGTTCCCCTATAACTCAGGAACTACTGATTTTGATGCAGTTTTCATTGTCAGCTAGGGTATTGTTTGAGAAGAGTTTTAGGCTAGGAATGTTTTTTTACACTAACTACCTTCGCCGCTAAACGCCAAAATGAAGTGAACTGATGACGAAACCATTGACCTCTCATAAGCAACTAGACTCACAATCTCGCTCAAAAAGTGTCCGCGATGCATCTTGTCACCGCTATGGGGTGACAAAATCGAATGACGATTTCGTACAAATGACATTGCATCTTATGTAAACGACATAACGTCTTAATTTGGTTGAAGCATTTTTGCTACTATGCACGTCGCACGTTAGGATACTTTCTGACGAACTTTTCTTAGAGACTGTGAGACTTATTGTTTTTGAGAGGTCAATGGACGAAACGCAAAAATAACGCGAAAATACCGAGAGAGATTTTCACGCGTTCTGTTTGGAAATTCGTATTGGACTGTCTTCATTATGAGATACCTCCTAAATTAAGCTATTCATATTTGGTATAATCTAGTAGCCTCTGACATAATTTGTTTTCTAAGTATTACTTAAGAAACACCCTAAAGAAGTTTGTATAAAAATAAATAATTTAAATTCTTATAAATAAATAAATGTTTCAATCAATTTTTTTTATAAATAAGTTTTATTTATTTTATTTTGTTATTTAAGATATATACACAGTGAAATAAAATATATAAACAATAAAATATTTCCAGGATATATTTCGGGCCCTAGCTGGGCCCGGCATCAGTTGAGTATAAAAATATTAACATTGACAATTAAAATATATATATACATTTGGCATAGACAAAGTACGGAACCTTATTGATATTTAAATTTAATTTCTTGTAGGTATGTCTGTCTGTAAGTTCTCTTATAGTTAAATTTGTACAAAAAACCATTAAGTCTATTTTCGTCTGTCTGTAAGTTTAAATATATTTAACTATTTACATTTTAGGTTTGTCCGTCTGTCTGTGCAAGGGCGGATCCAGAGGGGGGGCACAGGAGTACCTGCCTCCCCCAGACGGTTCAAATAAGACGAGGAGCCGGGAGATTAACACTATACCGCTTAATAAACTTTTAATTTCAAATCGACGCCTTAGGGGAGTGGAGTGAGGGCGACTTACTCCATACAAATATGCGCTCACGAACTAGCTTATGCCTTAAGGTCGTATGCGGCAAAACAGTATTTTTCATTTAAAATGACAACTATAAGTAATATAATAAATCCAACAGGCCATATTGAAGTGTATTTGTAGACTAATTTAAATAAAAAACTTAGATGCTTCATTCAGTAAAATTGAAATCTCTGTTTTAAAGGAGATTATCTGAATTTTTTTTTCTGGTATGAAAATTAATCAATCAACTAAATCTTCTGGAAAAATGATGTCAATGAAATACTTAATCTAGTGTATAAATTGGTAATTACATACGTTTTTTTTTTTGCTAAAAAAATGGAGATCCAAGTCGCCAAAATTTCCGATGCGTTGCCTTAATAATATGAGTTTCTTTTTATGTCATGCTTTTAACTATATTTGCAGCATTTTTCGGCCTACCGGTAGGACTAAAAGATATAGTCCAATACTATGCGGGACACTATATTTATATCTATTTGGCCTTTGTGCCCCCCCAAATAAATCCTGGATCCGCCCTTGTGTCTGTGTGTTAACTATTTTAAGATATAATAATATCTACATAATAATTTACGATCTTCCTTTCCAGTAGTCACTCGAACATGAGCGAGTGTCAAATGAAGAAACTGACCGTCATAGCAGTATTGTTGTGGGCAGCGCGGACAGTTAGCAGGCAAAGGCGGTCTCTGCGCAGGCGTCACCCCCCCTCCCCTCCGCCACGCAGAGCTCCCCCACTCGTGAGCACTTCCTCTTGAGTTTCTGGCTCTCCCGGTATCGGTACAGTCGTATCCTGGGGAAAGTGGGCTTTGTTAGTGGTCTCAACACGAGATGCAACCGGCCTATTGATGATGAGACCTAAAACCATTGTTAAGGGGGTTGCTCCGGCTCTCGTTCACAAACACACAACTTATGATTGTTTTCTTATCTATACAGGGTGTAAATGCAAAGTCAAGAATCCCTTTAGGGTATGAAAGTATACACGATTCTGATGTCATTATGAGAAAAAAATATATACCTTGAATTTTCACCAAAAATTCCATAATTTTTCTAAGCTATGACTACGCAGCTCACCGGCCTCCCCACACACCTAATTGCACCCCGCAACCCGCACCCCTCATCCGAGTGGCTAGCGACCAGTGAGGGTGTCCACGCGATTAGTGTATTTTGAGTAAAGAAAATCGTCTTATGATGAGGTACTGGTACTTTATCTTGACCGATCATACTAACACACCACAAAGGATTCTTGCCTTTGCTTTTAAACCCGTTATATTATCTACTCGCTTTTCGCCCGCAGCTCTCCACCCGCGTTTATTCAATCTCTGTCCCGTTTTCGGCTTGAGCGTTATTTTATTAACAAAGTAGTAAAAATGTCGTGTCTGTCCACAGAATATTTTTTCAAAATTTTAATTGAAATGGGTTATTACTGTTATACAGAAGCCGAATCTACCATTTCTAAAATGTTTGTCTGTTTGTGTGTCTGTATGTTCCGTTTTAACTTGAGAACTACTCAACGGATTTGTATTTTTTTTATTATCATCGATTGTTGTGACCCTGGACAACATAATAGGCTATAAGGGGTGTTCATAAAATAACGCCCGAGCCGGAAACGAGGCAGAGATTGTATCTTTTTAGAGCTTATTGTACATCCTTTTACACGAGTAGTCTGTGGGTTAGTTAAAAGCAAAGACAGTACAGCGCTCTTCAGCGCTTCAATACAACAACGCGTTCAGGATGCTGATGGGGCTTCCCCGGTTCTGTAGTGCGTTGGGAATCGGGAATGTTCGCGGAAGCGCTAGTAGATTGCTTCTACGCGACCATGCGCAAACGGTGCGCATCCCTGGTAGGCAGAGTTCGGGCCAGCACCAATAGCATCCTGAGCATGCTCGCGAGCAGGTTCGATTTTCAGTACATGAACCATTGTACTATGCTTCATGTCCTTAAAAATAAAAATATGTAAATATAGGATTATGTTATTATGTTACTAATAACAGGTTAAGCAGTTTTCGATTTTAGATATATTTTTATTACTAACATTATTGTAGATACTGTGTACTGTGTATATGGCTTTTTGCTGGCCGAAATAAATGAAATGAATGAACGAATAAACGGGGCAGAGCCGCAGGCAAAGGCTAGTTTTAAAATAAATGTGGTTTATGGCACTATGCGATAATACATAGTTAGGACTTTATAGCAAAATTGCGTTATTTTATGCATTTCTTTGTAAATGATCCTGTACAATAACGTTAAAACGTGTGTAAATAGTTGTTGTGCAGGATAATTTATACAGTAATAGATAAAATAACATAACTTTCCTAGAAAATCGTAGTTGAAATTGAAATCGTGGTGTCTTAAATCACATTCATGTATTACTTTTTATAGAAAATAAATGGTGCGTGTAAGAACGAGAACCGTTGCAACCACCTTAAGGGAAACAGTCAAATTTTAGTTTCTGTAACGGAAGATTATATCTAAGCCCGATAGTATAAAGATATTACAATTTCTGTCACATTGGCAATCCTGAGTTCATATCTGTACAAGCTCCTTGGTCCCATAATATTGGTATTTTCACAACATATGGTCACGACATGAATACCCGAGAGGGTTAGAGATGTATGAACTCTGAAACGTTTGGAAAGTACACCCACTTTTCACCGACGATTATTACGTCCCAAACGTGATAGGTGGTGACTCGTCCTATCTATCGCCGTACTTCGGACAAGCACGCAGCCCACACACAAATGAATGTACCGAGGGGATTGAACTCATGACCTCTGGGCTAGCGGGCATGCGCCCTACCATTTGGCTACAGAGGTGGTCTGTGGTAATTACTTCCTTCAATTTCAGCCGCTTGAATAAAAATAACATAAATTATCTTCGGAAAAAAGTAGAGGCGGTGGCGCGGCGTCTCTTAAATTCATTTATTGCATTCACGTAGTACATAATACAATAGAATACAAATACAGAATTTATTTATTTATACACAAGTAATTGATAAGTACTTTGGACCTGCCTTTTAAGCCAACAAAAACCTGTATTAGAAGGGATCGTTCTTCCCTAGTTGTTACATTATTCTTGTGCTGTTTGTAGGTAGTACAACTCTTCTGTTAGCAGATACAGCACCAGGACAAATCGTTTGTTGTGTCCAAATACAAAACTACTGCATTTAGGGGTAGTTTTAGGTACATGGCGTCAAAATGTTGGAACAACATTCCACCGCCGCTATGTGACCTTAAGTCTAAGTATACATTCAAAAGTAAACTAAAAAGTATCTTCTTGACTTACAAGTGTTCTCGCCTGCCTAAAACTGGAAACTTCATTGCCATCGCAATCATTTCATTTTATTTAAGGTTTATCTATTAAATAAATTTATTTATTTACAAATATTAACACCTATATTACTCGTAAATGTATATCTTGTTCATTTTATTATTCATAGTAATTATTCGTTTTGAAAACGTGTAAGGATACTCGCGTTGTTTTGTTTGCTCGTGCGGTACCTACGCGGGTTCGGACTGAAAATCAGCGCTGTCGGGCTTACCTTGTAAGACTACAGCACATGCTGAGTCTGGCCCTTTTTTCTGCTGCGCACATGACTTCTTTTAGTTTTAATTACATTATTTAATTATTTTGTTTTATTAACTTATGTCTGATTTTATAAATTTGTTTTATAATGTAATTGTGTTGTGTTGTGGCAGATAAATAAATGGATATTTTATTATATTCTATTCTAAAGATTATATAATTAATAAAATAAAAGAAAGTTATAGTCCATAGTCAATAGTAACAAGTATTATATAGATCTATCACATGATACCCTTTGTTGGGAATGGCAATATGGTAGCAAGGGATGCGTTTAAAAAATTTTTTTTTTTATCTAAGCAGCTTGAGTTTCATGTCTGAGATAACATAGTTAATCTTCCAATGTAAAGCTAAAAAATACCTGCGCCAAATACTTATTCTTAGTTAATCCAGAAAAATCTCGAAAGTTCACTGATTATGCGTACCGGCAGCGCACTTAGCAAGCGTTCTTTTGTAGTTTTTTTGACAATATAATAAAGTTCAAAATTACTCAATAAGATTGTCGTGCCCCATGGGCCAGGCCTTAAGTAATGCTTTAACATTTAAATGCAGCGCTGTGATTGGCTGATTTGCCGCTTAAAAGTATCCGCTAAGCGAGATTTTCTGAATTCAGAAACTGACCTTGACCTCTTACAACACGAGCTTTTATTTTATTGTCTCTCTTACACCTGAAAAATAACAACTATAAATATACAAGAGTATAAAGGTGGTAGAACTGATGCCGGGCTCGACTGTGGAGGTACCACCAACTTACTCGCAAATCCTCCTAAAGTTATTCGGGGGAGAGTAAGAGGACAGCTCTCAGGCAAAAAAACCAGGCGGCCCACCATTACCTGGGACCGATGGATGGCGGTATGTCCATCCCAAATTGCCGGGCCTTATATAAAAAAGGCTGGTGACGGGCAGCGGCGTCACTGGTGCAAGGGCTTCGGCACCGCGCTCACCAACCCGCCTGTAGAGCGTGTGTGAGTATCGGCATTTCTTCCAGGAGGACCACCAAGAGTGGCAAAATCCTGGAAAGGCTTATGTCCAGCAGTGGACGAAACAGGCCGGTGGATGGATGGATGGAAATACACAAGATCTGTGCAAACTTTGTACTGCAAAGTGAACTTCTGAATTTAGAACACTTGAACATTGTTGGAGTTTGACAGTGGCATTGTTTGCAATTTCATGATGACAGGCAGAAAGACAATTCAATTTCTTTGAAAACTTTCAAGATTTAACATGTATAGGTACATAATAATATACAATATCATTAGCTATGACATTTCCTTAATTAATAATTTTGTGTTTCGTCGTTCCTTCGGTCATAGAATTAATTAATTAAATTTGAAGAAAATCAAAATCATTGTTTACTATAATGTTATATATTGTAGGAGTTAGGGCATGAATTGTCAATCACAAACGTTATCAATATAATTTTAATATAAATTTACGCAAAGTAAGACCTCGGAGGCCAACTTTATAACTTTTAAAAATATTTTACTTTTTTGTCTTAGAATACCAACAACGTTTATACACGCTTTTTAAAGATTTTACTACGAATGCGAATGTTGGTGCTATATAATTAATGCTGTATCAGTTTTTATATCGGAGAATTGTTAATAGTGTTAATTTGAATCTGTTAATTTCATTATGTTCATTTTTCACTAGTCTATCGCATTAGGTTTAAGCCTATAACGATAGTAGTAAGTTAAGGAGAAAAAAAAACAGTGAACCTAATAAGAAATTAAACTAAGCAAATTGGGAGTGCGTAGTTTGATGAAAGGAAGGAAATTATAGGGTATAGAAAAAAAGGGTTTAAAATACATTGAGGTTCCTCATAACTTATTAAAATATTAGCCCCGTGACACAACAGTAAATGGGCAGAACGAAAAGACTGTAGACTGTCACGACTAATGATACCGAATTCAAATGGTAAGGTAACCCGATACTTACCAAAACTAAAACGGTCCGACCTGCGGGACATGGTAGGTATCATAACTGGACACTGTAACTTAAATAAGCACCTTTTCAATACAGGTGGTACCGATAGCCCTCTATGCAGAGGGTGCCTTCTAGAGGACGAGACAGTGGAACATGTGCTACTCCACTACTCTGCAACCGAAGACATAAGACGAAAAGCAGGGATCGCGACGAACTCCACCTTCCCTTCACTGGACCAGTTTTTGTGTCAGCATGCTGAAGCTGTTCGGCTCTACTTCAAGGAGCTGTCCTGGCTGGGCTGACTGACCGGGGGGAAGTGCACAATACTCACGATCACGGAGAGTCAGTGCAGGACTCATCGCCCCCGCTACGAATTTAGAATTTAGCCCCGTTTAAAACGGTTAAGACTTTCTTTTTTTTTAAGTATCCTCTTCCCTCCATTTTATACATTTAATTACATACTATAATATATAAATTGATTTAATAACTGTTTCAGTGTTTGAATTTGAATTAAAATGTTAGACTAAGAGCATTTCTTATTAAATATATCGTCACGGCATGAGGGGGTGTCAGAGATGTTCCGAGTGTGAACTGTGAAATGCAAGTCACAGTCCACACTCGGCACAACCGCGTTTCACCGACGATTTTTACGTCCCAACGTGATGGCTGGTGAGCCCTACCGCCGTTCTTCGAGCACAAATACACGCTTTTTAAGGCATGCAGGTTTCCTCATGATGTTTTCCTTCACCGTTCAGCAAGTTGTAAGTATTCTTATTAAAGTCCTTAGTTAGTAAGTTAATTCATTTTACTCGTTGTTTATTATTTTAATACGAACTCGTTGTCAAACGGGGAGCCGCGCCGCCGCGTAACCATGTTAGCCTCCGAAGAAACTGTGATTACAGGGAGGTAATCTATGTTACAGTGAATTAAACTGTCAGGCGAAATCTGAGGTGCAATTGCGTAAGCCAATCGTATTCAAATTGATTGTCACATGGCTATTCGGCTAAGCAAATTAGCCCATTTGACAGTTGAAATCGTACGTTTTTGGTTGTCAACAACAAAACAAGACAATCGACAACATTACAAATTAATAATTGGTACAAAACTAAAAACCATTTCGAGATATTGGCCTTCTGAGCATCATATATTTTTTTCAGAATTAAATCATTATCAAATAAAGATATTTAAAAAAAATGCAAAAGTTGTTAAACACGGGATTTTAAAAACAATTACTTTTGCTTTCAAGTTCATTCCGTATTTTAAAAAAGACAACTGTCATGTCATTGTGACTTTTGACATTGACAGCGAACATAAACATGTCAAGTTTTTTTTAAATAATCCCTTGGCAGAGAACATCGAGTTTGAAATCCTCAGTCGCGACTTACACTTACGCATAGACTTACATTCTTTTAGAATGAGTGAATAAGAAAAAAATAAAAAAAGCATTTAAAACACACAATAAAACAAAATAAAAAATACGTAAGCTTTATTTTTACGCAGACTTTCAATATAAATATTGAAAACAAATGGTTACCTGAAATGAAATGATTGCGATTGTATTCATTTGACACCCAAAAATGTACGATTCCAATTGTCAAACGGGCTCATTTGCTTAGCCGAATAGCCATACGACAATCAATTTGAATACGATTGACTTACACAATTGCACCTCTGATGTGAGTAGGTATCCGTTTGTATACATTTATTAAGGCGCAGAGGCACGCCAACGTTTTAGTACAAAATTTGATAACCCTTTTCTTGTTGTTTTTCGTCATAGACTAAAGTTCAAGACCTCTATAGTATAATACAGGCATTTACAAAGTCACTATCTATACCATTTAAGGCGAGGAAACAACTTTGTTTGTAAATCTGTCCAGTTTGATATCTTTGAAACAAAATCCATATTCAAAATTTTGCCAAAATGGTGCTTTTTAAAATATCAGTACCAGAAGGTCTTATTTTCTCACTTTGGTCTATAACGAAAAACAACAAAAAAACGGGTAATCAAATTTTGTACTAAAACGGTGGCGTGCCTGTGCGTCTTAATTACTTTTATTTCTCTTTTAGACATCAATGACTTGATAATATTACCACAGTGTAAAAACCTATTTAAACTATGATATTTCTATGATATCTATCTAGAAGATACAGGGAATTAAGATATATACATAGTGGAAAAAATTCAAGGGACCTGGAGGGAAACTACCTTAACTCCTTTAGTTAGCTCCTTTTAGTGAAAGGAAACATTCCTTTATTTTTTTAAAGAAACAAAACTTCATTCAATGATCTTCTGAAAAATTGGCTTGTCTCACCCGGGAATGAACCCAACTAAAAGTAAACAAAATAAACCCTCGCTATTTTATTATACGAATCGGTAGGATTATTGTTCAGGATAAAATTTGTCCAATAAACATTTGGTCTTCCACTCATCTGTTGCACGAGATACCCATGAAATAAAATATTTATTACAAGTTCCTTATTAACAATACCTAGTACTGTTCACGTGTAACAAGTAAATTACACATTATAATTTTCTTTTCTCTCTAACATCCAAAGACATCGTATGAAGTACAAGCTTGCTAATGTTATTTATCTCTCAGTACCTTACTGAAGACTTCGATAAGAAAATCGTTAAATGGTACTAATAAATTTATGCACAGCACAATTCCCTCTTACACTGGGCGTACTAACCAAAATTTTTAAAAGGGAACGTATTTTTTTTTACAACGCGGGGCAACATATTTGAAATTCGAACGATAACTTTCAACATTTTTAAAATCGATAATCCTACCTATTTGTATAATAAAATAGCGAGGGTTTATTTTATTTATTTATTTGGTCTACCAACAAATGATACACTTTCAACGTACAATGAGTAGAGTGTAACTGCAATTAAAGGTAAACACAGCATGATAAGTACAAGAAAGGAGTGACGCGTTACGCCGGCGGGCGGCAGCAGAGACGTGCCCGTCTCGACTCCGGAGACGTCTCGTCCCCCGCCCACCAGCGCTGCGAGTTTTAACATTAATTATTAGATATATATGTTATTAATTAATAGAAGTTAATTTATACATATTTACGTTTATATTAAGTAATATAAAAGAAAATATACAATATAATAAGAAAAATTTGCAACAATAAATCAAATTCGAAAAAACAAAACAAAAAAAAATGTAAAGACCTAAAACATATAGAAATTTATTCAAGTAGTAATCTCTTAAAAGAATCAAACGACGTAAAGTTAATATGGATACTACTGTTAACTTTTACATCAACATTATGTTTGCGGCAAACTCTATTTACAATACTATGTTGTCCAAGATTGGTTTTGGATTTTTTAATTGCCAGTGTACGACGATTTATCAGTCTAGAATTTTGTCGTGGTACCAAAAAACTTATATTTTCCAATACTTGCGGACAATCCACAAGGCCTCTTAAAATTTTGAACAGAAATATCTGGTCCGACATCCAGCGACGGCTTTCGAGAGAACTGATTTTGAAGAATTCCAACCGCTTTTCATAAGAGCATAGTTCTTTGAATTTTTTCTGATGAACTGTGAGAAAAATCAAGAATTGTCTGTGAATTTTCTCGATTCTCTCTTTTATTTTTACTTGGTTCGATTCCCGGGTGAGACAAGCGAATTTTAGAAAACATTTGATTGCAGTTTTGTTTCTTTAAAAAAATAAAGGATTGTTTCCTTTCAGTAAAATGAGCTAACTAAAGGATTTGAGGTAGTTCCCTTCCAGGACCCTTAAATTTTTTCCATCCTGTATAGTGAGAACAAGACTGAAATATACAGACCATTTGTAATCGTAATATAGCTTCCAATCTCATCACGAAAGTCAGCGATTTCTGTACATTTCCTCACTAGACTTGGTTAGCTTTTACGCATAGATTAAAGCTAATCTAAAAGTAGTAAAAAAGTCGTGTCTGTATATTTGATATTTTTGAGAAAATTCAAATGAAATGGGTTATTACTATTGTACTTAGATCAAAACTAAAATTTTTTAATTTTTTTATTCGTTCTGTTCCATTTTAATTCAAGAACCATTCAACGGATTCCTAATTATATTTGTCCTGGGCGGGTATTCTGGCACGTGCGTAAAAATTGCGAAGGCAGATTGCAGGTGACTTTAAGAGGGATTTTGTACAGATATGTGTTGTTTTTTTTTAGCTTCTATTTGATGTAGTTTAGTCACCCTAATTTTAATCGCATGGTACATATCTAACTTTAAACAAATACAAATATATCAATAATATATAATTTTAATTTCTTATTTTTCTAATGTTTTTATGTTTTTTATTTGTTAATATAATTCTTTAAGTTTTTTGTTTTTGTGTAGCGCAAAAGTTTTTTACTGTAATGCTGTACAAAATGTTCACATAAATAAATAATAAATAAATAAAATAAATATTACTTCCAAAAAGAAAAAATCCTACATACCAGGCAGTTTGAAAAAGAGGGTACCTCCGATTAATTCATCCATCTAATGATTGCTATTGCGAGTGAGAAATAATGCCAGAATAGCAGTCCTGGACGGCGATTCCGGCATTATTGCGCATTCGCAATATCAATCATTAGATATTTGTTTAAAGTTTGATATATGCCATGCGACGGAAATTAGAGTCACCAGATCACATAAAATAGAAGCTATACGATGTATGGAATGCTCTCTATTAGTTTTCAATCAAAAAAATCAATTCATATTCGTACAAAATCAGTTTTAAGATCACCCGCAATCTGCCTTAGATATTTTTGCGCACGTGCCAGAATTGAGGGCCAGGTCAACATTTCGTCTTGGCGGTCATTTCATCAACACTCCTTAAATTTACCTTCCGCGCAAATAAAATATTCATTGATTTAAATACAGTTTTACGCGAGCGAAGCCACGGGCGAAAGTTAGTCTGTTATGTAATAACGGTAGTTCATATAACCTTTGTAAAGTTGCGTCGCGAGCTGGGTGCTGTGCTACTGAATATTTTGATGTAATGGCCCAAAAACCCAATGAATTCGCCCATAGACCTTGCGTTAAAATAAACCTTGTACGATCGGGGAAATGTGATCCACTCTTGAGCATTGTCAGTGTCAAAGATAAGCTTCTAATATAAGTTAGTTTTGTTTTAAAGATACATATAAAGTAAAATTATAAATATGTACACAATTAAAACTTCTCAGGCAATACCTGGGCCCGGCATCACTTGAGTATGAAAAAATATTGACAGATAAAATATATTTACGTTTGGCATAGACAAAATTGAAACCTTATTGATATTTTAATTTAATTTCTCGTATGTTTGTCTATTTGTAAGTTCTCTTATAGCTAAATAAAGCATGATATGTTTTAGTTATATTTTGTTTGTCTGTAAGTTATATATTTGACCTATTGAACTTTTACACTTTAGGTTTGTCTGTCTGTCTCTAGGTTCACTTATAATTATAACTAATGATGGTGTTGTAATTGTTGCAAATCGCGATGTCCTTGTGTGTTGGGAAGAACCTTACTTAGTTTATATAGTGAAACAATAGGCAATCTAATGTTTAAGCCGTCACGTGGTTATAATGTGCACCAATTGGCCACATGAAAGAGGACTCCCATGTCCCGAGGGGTATGTCAGTCAGTGGGGGATGAAATGATTTAATGATCCTCACGGTGAAACACTGGTATAAGGTCAGGGTGTGTAGGCGTGTGTGGGTGGGTATAGGTAAAATGTTATTTCGGAAGTGTGTCGGTGTTGTTTGATTAGTTTATTGAGTGCATTCGTTGTTTCTCCGATGTAGAATGCCGGGCAGTGCCGACATTCCAGATAGACGTTCAAAAATAGCAGTGTCGCTACACCGGTGTCGAATTTTTCAACATGAACATTGAGCGGGGTTTGCAAGGTTCGTATAGGAATGTCTAAATTACAGACAATAAAAACCGGCCAAGTTCGAGTCCATTATCTACAAAACGGCCAAGTGTGTGTCGGGCCACGCACAGTGTAGGGTTCCGTAGTTGCCCGGTACATTTTATAAGTTGGTCTACTAATACAGATCGCGCCAAACTTCTAGTCCCATACATTTAGAAGAACGGTCCATACATTGTCGTGTTTAGAGGGGATTAAAAGTAAACCTGTAAAACCTACTTGGCTGTGATAGTTTTCCTTTTAAATTCATTATCATTATATATACTACTTCTGTGAATTTTTTCACATATCTATAAACAATCGTTTAGCCGGCAGGGGGGGGGGGACACTTGACTGTAACAACAATTAGCACTTTAAAGCTTAATATTTCACCAATTTGTTATTTTGTTTTCCATTTTATAGACAACTTGAGTCAAACAAAAAAATTGGTCGATTCTTATTTTAGTAGATTTTCGAAATTAAGTGTAAGTAAATTAAATGTTGGCTGTGACTTCTTCTATCACCTGCAGTTAGTTTCATTTTAAATAAATATTAATTATTCAAGAAATTGACAAAATCATTGTTTCCATACAAAAAATAATTCAATATTTTTTTTCTCAGAAAGTAATGCATGTTTCAGAAAAACTTTATCAGTTAAAGGTGTTTGTAATAGCGTCAAAAGTCTAGCACTAAAAAAATAGTTCTTTTATTTAATCTTTTAATTAAATATTTTCAAGTGCCTGTAGTTTCCAAAGCGCATATTTTCGCAGTTAAGTGTAAGGAAATAAAATGTTGGCTGTGACTTCCTCTATCACCTTCAGTAAGTTTCATTTTAAGTTTCATAGAATTTGTGGAGAAAAATGAAAATACCCACCGATTGGGAATTTACCCCGATAAACACCGGGAATTTTCCCAAACGGGCATTTACCCGGCAATTTTCCCGATGGGAATTTACCCGCGCCCATCTCTAGTAATAGGGTCCCGTTGGTGACCCTTTGGGTACGGATCCCTAAAAATCAATACAAACTCAATTGTAAATATGTGAAATGACGTTTGGAGTGTAGCAACTCTGCCAAACCTGTTCAAAAACCGGCGTTGCAACCCCGGTGTAGGGTACTTGATGTACATTTCTAGTATAAGGTGACTTTCGTTTACATAGTTAAATTCATACTGGAGACTCGGTCACTGGAGACTGGAGTCAGGACTAAGGTTCAATGACCCATTTTGCGAAATAAGAGAAAAAAATGTCTAAGAACAAGACTTTATTACGAGTAGTATAGGAATTCAAAATTTTATTTTGCGCATTTCATAGAAAGCGTCGTTAAACCTAGGTCCTAACCACTTACCGAGTTTATAGTATAAATTTGGATGAATAAACGAAAGTCATATTGTATACCCTTAAAAAAATTGAGGTTAAATTTATGCATTACCACATTATTATTAACATTATTTAATTATGTAATATCTTTTTTAAATATAAACATTTATTTTTTGCCACAGTTTTAATACCATTCAATTAAATTTTCCCTCTCGCACTAATTTAAATACTTACGCGTGTTAAGGAGACAATTTACGTCTGAAATGCAATGGTGGTTAGGGCGAAAAGTGGATCTGTGGCAATTTCCTCTATGGTACCTTATCACTTATACATTCTTGGGCTCTTGCCGGGTTCACACACAAAATCTCACCCGCATCCCTGTTTTATAGCGTCTTGCAAACTTGATCACTCCAGATTTACCTTTTTCGCTCTCCCTTTTCCAAAGGGTAACTAACGGGACCCTATTACTAAGGCTCCGCTGTCCGTCTGTCACCATCACCAGGCTGTATCTCATGAACCGTCATAGTTAGACAGTTGAAATTTTCACAGATGATGTATTTCTGTTGCCGCTATAACAATAAATACTAAAAACAGAATAAAATAAATATTAAAACCATACAAAAATCTTTTTTTTTTGCTCGTTTTTGCTCTATATTTTAACGGCAACAGGTAGACGCTTGAAATATACACAGAATATTTAGTTACATATTCATTTTAAAAATAAATATTTAAATTAAAATAAAATTATTATTTATACAACAGACATGATTTTTTTGCCGCTTTTATAGATAATGGTACGGAACACTTCGTGCGCGAGTTCGACTCGCACTTGGCCGCTTTTTTGTCATCTTTATGTTTCTATGGCATCTATATTGTTGTTAATTACCATTATGTTTATAAGGGATCCGCACCCGTATTGTGCGCGAGTCCGAATCGCACTTGGCCGGGTTTCGCGTCTGGCTCACGGATCTAGGGTTCTGTGACATGTTGAGAGTTAGTAAGACCTCCAACGGGTTCTGTATATGAGATACTTGTGTGCTATACAGGTTGTTGATTTAGGGGGGGCTATCCCGACATTGTCTCTCTGCAAATACATTTTAAACCGTGAAATTGTAATAATTACATTTGAAAAAAATATGTATATCATATTTCTCTCTCTGAACTACATATTTCGGCCGTTTGATAAACGAATAGTTTTCGGCTTGCAGCCAATAAAATCTCAAAGATAGGTCTAAACTATGATATAAATACCATTTCATTCGAGTATATTAGGTTTTTGACAATAAAACTTATATCAAAATAAACGTCGTAAGAAATTTGATTTAAAACGGCCATGCGATTAAAAGAACACCTCGAAATTGCGAGTTTTCTGAGGGGCCTCTTCCCACTAGAAAAGTGTAAAATGAAAGCGTTGGGAGCAGGACATATTTCTATGGATAACCTCTCGCCTTAAGAGAATAGGTTCCGATTGCATTGATCGCTGTTACTCCATGCGGAATGACCCGCAGTGCGAGAGGGACGAATGCTGGAAAATTATAAAATTGACGAATTGTATCACGAATTTTATTATTTATAAGAACACTAAAGTTTGTATCAAATATCTGTTCGGATAAAAGTTTAATTAAGTCTATACAGATTTTAATTAATAATTAATATAATATGATTTTGCTGAAATTATGTTAAGACTCGACATGAAAACTTTTTTTGGAGTCATCTTTGATTTTTTCTGATTCAATGTTGGAATGACGTCTAAAGATTCTGTTTCGATAACAGTGTGCAGTATATTCTTGACAAAAGCCCAATTTTTTTTAAAATATCTAGTATTGCTAGATTCTTCAAACAAGGAAGAATAAATTATGGTTTTTCGGAACCTATCCTCTGCGCAACTTCCACGACAGTGTTACAGTAAACATATTTATGTATGTAGCTGCATACACGATACTTATTGGTTCAGTGATACAGCGCGGTAACGCTGCCAGCTCTTGGATACCCTTTCCACCAATGACGACGACATAAAATCCTTTTTATTTATAATAAAAATGTACGGTTAGTTAATGTCAATTTAAAATAAGTTAAACTTTTGTATTGTTTAAATACACAATTTTAAGTACAATAAGAAGATTAACGGACCAAATCAACATCCTACGTGGTATTGCCTTTAGATTAGATTGCAGATCTGATGCCTGTTGGAGCTGAAAGGTATGCACTACACAACTATGGAATGAGATACACTTGAGATGAGCTTATCAATGTAGGTGGTAGAGCTGATGCCGGGCTCGACTGTGGAGGTACCACCATCTTACTCGCAAACACCCCGAAGTCATTCGGGGGAGAGTAAGAGAACAGCTCTCAGGCAAAACCAGGTGGCCCACCATTGCCTGGGACCGATTGATGGCGGTATATCCATCCCACATTGCCGGGCCTTATTTAAAACAGACTGGTGACGGGCAGCGGCGTCACTGGTGCAAGGGTTTCGGCACCGCGCTCACCAACCCGCCTGCCCAGCGTGTGTGAGTATGGGCATTTCTTCAAGGAGGATCGCCAAGAGTGGCACTGGACGAAACAGGCTGATGGATGGATGGATGGATGAGATTATCGATAGACGTGCGGTTTTAATCAGTGATCAGCATCTCTCTAACATTGTAGACCATATCGAGCTCTGACGGCTCGATATACTACTGTCTGTTTCTCTCTAGGTACCAATAGAGTGAGACAGAGCACTTTATCGAGCGTTAATCGAGCTCGTTATGGTTCTCCATGTTAGAGGTGTAGGTAGATAACGTATAGGGTAACCACTTTTGAATGTTTAAAAAAATCATAAAAGAAGAAGGGAAGGTAAGATAAAACTGCTGTTGGTATTAAACATACGAGTATATAATAAATAACAGTTTTTTTTCGCGAAAGTATCAAAATGGTTGTTATCAAGTCTGAAGAAAAGCCACAGTGTTTTCGGAAACTTTCAATAGACGTATAACGACTACTCGGAATCAATGAAGTATTTTTGTCGGTTCATTGCCTCGGAATTTTCAGTCTATAAAAGATATTCCTTTGTGAGCAAAAGGACTCTGTGAGCTAAATGTGTAATATGTAACATAGTATAAATTATTTTGTTAAGAAAAATAGATGAAAAAGCAGGTCAAGTGCGTGTAGGACTCGCGTCCTGAAGGTTCCGTATTATTCCATTGTAATAAGGAAGTAGACTTGTATAGTTTGAAGAAAAATAACAAACTCAATAAAAAATACCATTGAAATATAAATAAAATAAAAATAAGAAGATGTTTATTTCTCTTCCATCTAAAGAAAAATATGTAAATAAATCAATATCATATCATTGTACGAAATAGAAAATAATAATAATTTAGGTACAATTAAGTTAAAACAATAGACATAAATAAAGTATGAACATATTGCTGTTGGACATGCAAACAGCTGCTGATTTTCAAATGTTTTTCAGATAGACAACCCCATAGAAATTGTCTCTATGGACAACCCATACCTTTTCTAAGCCCCGTTTGTACGTCCCAATTTTTGTCGTCTGTTTCATTTATCTCCCTCGTGATTAGAACCTTTAATACAACCTTGCCACTTATGCCACGGTAGTTTTTGCATTCCTGCTGTGAACCTTTTCCTATAAACAGGTTGAAAATGAACCCACTAGATTTATTGAAATCTGTGTATTGGAAACACTAACAGAACATAAAACCGCCCAAAAAAGGATTTTTAATATATTTTTTTGATTTCCAAATTTTGAATGAAAGACCAACCTATGCGACGCAACAAATGACTGACAATAGACCATACGTATTCCCGGCGGTAAATAATTACAAATAGGCTATGTACACATAGGTTTTGTAGAGCATCATCTCTGTCACCGGAGTATTTGTGCTCTTTTTGACGGTCGATATCTTTAAAAAAATTATGAATCATGACGAAATATATAGAAGTTAAAATAACACTTGAAATAATGTTAGGATATATATTTCGGCCATTAGTATGGTCGGCATCAATCAAAATTATATTAAAATATATCTCCTAACGTGATTTCAATGTGTTCTTTTTACTTCTATAATAAATAATCAAAAATATATATGATATAAAAATAAAATACAAAAAGTCTAATATTCTTTACTTTCATTGAATCATGACAAAAGTAACAAAACATGTATTTTTTATTCAGAACATAGAACAGTTTCCTTTGTTAAAGCTAGGGGGGGGTTCATTAACAACCTGTATAGCAGGACGATGACAGCCTTTCACCAGTCAACACGACCGCTCGACAAGCCGGTTTTTTCAAAACTTTGGAACTTGTCCAAATGGAACAATTTTTATTTTTAGTTTGTCTTGTTTGACTGATGTTTAAATCACTTCTTCTAGAAATGGACTAGTGTCGCCTTTTTAAAACTTTGAATACTAGCTAAAATTGCAATAACGTATCAACGGGCCTCTACTCTATAAGTTGTGAAAATAACATTTCAGGAATCATACACTTATTCCGCTTAAACCACCATATTAATCCTTTTTTGTTACCTTTCTGGGGCAAATTGGATTCTGAGACAATACTATGACATACAGAGATGACGAATTGATAAGGGTTTCTTGCTGGCGATACTGTAAAAATCAATAGTAGTACAATGAGAAGTGAAGCTGTGAAACCTACCACTGGCATAGCTAAAAGTATTGTAGAGATCGGGGTAAGTAGACTCAATTTATTTCCTTTTTGGAACGAAACATACATTTTATATAAACATATCGTCACGACATGAATCCTGAGGTGCCCGAGGGGGTGCCCGAGGGGGTGCCCGAGGGGGTGCCCGAGGGGGTGCGCGAGGTGTTCTCAAGTATGAACAGTGAAATGTAAGTCACAGTCCATATTTCGGTAAGATTACTAGGTATTAAATTAAGAGGTATATAATTACGTTAACGAGTAAAAACCTGATCTGGATCTGCTGTGCGAGTGCGAGCCGAAGTCGGCGGCGGGCGAGTCTGGGCGCGGGCGCTTGTGTCGCCGCAGCGCCAGCCGCCAACCGCACATCGCCGTGCGGAAGTATGTGCGGAACCTGACAACAAAAAACATGATATACGACGTTCATATTGAATCCCCAAGGGGCTTCGATCAAATAAACCCTAGATTTTCCGACAGCGCGCCGAAAGCAGCCCGGCAAAAGTCCACTCAATTCAGTTGAGGAGTGGTGTTTTAGTTCAGACAGCGTTCGACAGCCGATACGCAATCATGGTTAATTGTTGTCTAAAAAGGTGCGAAAGGCAAAAAAAATATGGTATATCGTATTTTCGGTGAGTTTTCAGTATTTACTTCCTTTTATGACATTAAAGTTGTAGAAACATGTTTATATATAATAAATCGTATCTAAATATTTCTGTGCTCTAACGGAAAATATTTGAAGAGTCTGTTTCAACTACATACATGTATAATACGTAATAAATAGACAATATGATGCGATCAGTTTTATACGTTAATGTATTAACATAAAGCGGGAAAACATAAAAACCATAATCAATGAGCTCTTTACAATGAAACATAATTAACGTACCTTTGAATTTACCTTTGAAAGGAATTTTCCTCCACATAAACATACCGAATTCTAAAGCACATACACTGTCAGTAAATTTTTTCTTTAATATTAAGTATAAGTTTAAATAAAACTGCGAAATACGTTCAAATAAAAACAAATGCAACGCCATTTTGAATCTCACCTATCATAATATTGTATCAGCTCATTATAGGCTATAGCTTATATAGGTTAGGTTATCGGATGGACTACTAAATGATTCTACTAGTATTATTACTGCTCATATTATGTTACAACAACTCTTTGTTGCATTATATTTTCTGACACATTTTTCAATCCCGAAATTTTAACTAAATTCGTCGCCTAAATACTTTTTTAATTTACAACATTACAAACAGGAAAATTTATCAAGAAATAAAAAAGTAAATTGATTTCTAATAGGCTTTTCTAATTTATAATGAGTCTTTATACTTAAAAATTATTGTGACTAAGGAACCGTACTTTTACAAATTTATTTTAATTCAAAGGTTTTTGCACAATTACTTATTTTCATATTTTCTTACGAGTAAAGGCTGAGAGCTATCATATAAAAATATTATACATTATTCCATAAGACCCTTCGGGAGCATAACTATATGTATACACAGCAGCGCTATATGCTCCTGCGTCCTGCTCTAACTTTTTTGTATATTTGTGATATGGAAATATCCATTGATGTATAGTATATTTTCCCAATGCAGATATATATTTTTATAAAAAGATTATTTTTTCTACTACCTTTATGGAAAAGTTCCATTCAATACTTGAAATGAGATTCGAAAATCGAACTTTCCCGTCACATGCGTTATGAATTTCATTTTTTGCAAAATAAGGTTCTTTTTGACGTTTGTCTTAATTTCATGCTAAATTAGGTTCTTTTTGACGTCCTAAGCTTGTCTTTACAATCAAAATTCCCCGCGTTTCGATTCATCACATAATCGATTATATCGGGTCTGATGCTCTTTTTTTTCAAAATGATACTGGCCGCAAATAAAAGCCATCGGCCGAAGCCTGAAAAAAAGGGCAAAAACCACACCGCGCTTTGCAAAATCATAAAAATACATTAAATTTTACAGGAAAAATTGATAATTTATCAGAAAGTAATTCATTTTTGATTGAAAAACACTTGTATTTGTCCACTTATTTAATAAAAATTTAATAAAAATAAGTGGACAAGTACAAGTGTTTTTCAATCAAAAATGTATCAAAAGTTCCACCAAGTTTGGAGTACTGGCGTGATGGTTGTAACAGTTGTCCTAATACCTGTTATAATAATCTAATATAATGATGTAATCTTGTTTATTTTTAATTATTATTTTATTTTATTTTATAGGTGGTAGAGCTGATGCAGGGCTCGACTGTGTAGGTACCACCATCTTACTCGCAAATCCTCCCGAAGTTATTGGGGGGAGGGTAAGAGAACAGCTCTCAGGGAAAACCAGGCGGGCCTTATATAAAACAGACTGGTGACGGGCAGTGGCGTCACTGGTGCGAGGGTTTCGGCACCGCGCTCACCAAGCCGCCTGCCCAGCGTGTATGAGTATGTGATTTTTTTACAGGAGCACCACCAAGAGTGGCGAAATCCCTCTGTCTATGCCTATGTCTAGCAGTGGACGAAACAGGCTGATTGATGGATAGATGGATTTTATTTTATGTCAAGTAATTGATTAAGGAAGTGGATTTTTAGATAATGCTAATAATAAAAAACTATTATTAAATAAATAATTACAAAAATTTTAATTATTCGCAATCGACAACATTACAAATAAATAATTGGTACAAAACTAAAAACCATTTCGAGATATTGGCTTTCTGAGCATCATCTATTTTTTTTTTATTAAAACATTATCAAATAAAGAGATTTAAAAAAAAACAAAAGTTGGTAAACACAGGATTTTAAAAACAGTTACCTTTGCTTTAAAAATCACTCCGTATTTTTTTTTTAAATCAACTTTCATGTCATTGGGAGTGTTGACATTGACAGCGAACGGAAACATGTCAAGTTTTTTTTTAATAATCCCTTGGCATTGAACGTTTAGTTTGAAATCCTCAGTTGCGACTTACGTTCTTTTAGAATGGGTGAATAAGATAAAAATAAAATAAGCAGTAAAACACACAATAAAAAAAAATAAAAATTACGTAAGCTTTATTTTTACGCAGACTTTCAATATAAATATTGAAAACAAATGGTTACCTGAAATGAAATGATGTCGATTATTCCTATACTTCATGTGATTGTCAATCCAAATGTTCCTATTTTTAGTTTCTGATGAGGCAATACGCGTATTAAATTCGCAATCCAAATTATTTTCTGATCAACAATATAATAACTATAGAAGCAATTTTAGTAACTAAACGGATCCATCACACTAAGCACACTAATATTATAAATGCGAAAGTTTGTGTGTGTGTGTTGCGGGCAACTAATAATACATAAAAGTTCCTAAAAAACTGGCATAACAAATGAACTTGGCAGATGAAACGTGTATCCATTGGATGTAACACCGGTCAAGTGAAGGAATGCTTCGCATGTGAATTCAACATTATAAATCCCTCGATATAATACAATCAATTAGCTCTTGTCCGTGACGGCCTAAAGCTTTCTATTATAAGTTCCGCAAACACAAAGTTTTGTAATATTTGTTGAAAATAAAACAAACGTCTTACGTGTTTTGTTGTAAGACAACAATATGTTATCAGGGTTGCAACTTTTGCAGGAATTTCCCCAGAGTATCAAAGTGTCATTTAGTAGAAAATGTTCTTTTTCTTTTTCTGCCACAAACAATCAAATCGAAATTGCTTATTTGCGGAACAGAAGGATGTTATTAAAAATAAACAAGGAAACGAAACTACTGTTTTTTATTTCCCATGAAAAGTTTAAAGGCTATAATTTTATTATAAATACTGTATATTATACACCAGGGATGGCGAACCTTTATGGATTAGTGCCATTTTTTTCTAAAGAAGTGTTTAATGAGGCCATATACGTGCCCTCGAATAACTTTGACTTAGTGATTATTGGGAAGACAATAAAACTAAATAATAACAACTGAAAACTTTTCAAAAACTATCAAAAAAATAAACGTTTAGATTGGTAGCGTGCCTGAAATATTTTGTCACGTGTCATCAATGGCACGGGTGCCATCAATGGCACGGGTGCCATTGGTTCGCCATCCCTGTATATACCATATTCCATTTTCAGTGCTAATATTAATATATAATTTTTTGTTCACTGGAAAAACTTTTTTTATGTCGGTAGAACCAAAGAACAATTATTTGATTACAAAATTATTGTTCTGTGGGTAAAACGTAAATGTCTGAGTGTTGATCGTTCGAGACACTGTTACCAGCTGTGTACCACATACGAGTTTATCACTCACTGGTTTCTAATGTTTATTATTTATTAAGAAAATTAAAGAAATACCAAATAAAATGCGCTATATTCGAAATATGTCGGCCTCAGTGGGTTCGTCATCAGGGAATGGATAGTAAAATATGACATATACAACGTGCAATTTACGTCATTTTGCTAACGAAAACTGGTGATAGTACTCATCCATATGAACAACTTTTACTATGAAGCCAACCCTGAAATCGCGAAAAAGAAACAGCTGTTTCATACATTTTGATCGCGTAGGTATTTAACTTTTTTTTATGGAACAGCTGATATTTTTTTGATGATTTCAGGGTTGGCTCCATAGTAAGAGTTTTCGTTAACAAAATGTCTTAAATTTCACTTTGTATAATATAATAACGTAAGAAACATAAAAATGACATGTCATATTTTATTTTCCATTCGCTTGATGACGACCCCACTGAGGGGCCGAACGAAATGTAGCGCATTCTATTGAGTATTTCTTTAAATTTCTTAATAAATTATAAAAAACCGGACAAGCGCGAGTCGGACTCACCCACCGAGGGTTCCGTACAAATTAGTAAAAGTTTTAAAAATCTACATAAAGATTTTTTCACCCGTACAATTATGACCGATGTATGATGTTGCTTAACTTCGATGATTTTTTTATGATTTAACTGGCTTTTACCCGCGGCTCCGCCCGTATGTTATTCGGTTTAACGACTTGCTTTTTCCGGGGATAAAGAGTAGCTTATGTGTTAAGTTAGGGTGTATAATAATCTTGGTCTTAAGAAAATGCACATTCTGTAGCGATACTAGTAGGGTCCTCATTTTATTACCACGGAATTCTAACGGGATTTACCTCCGTCCTTGTATTATATGGCGTGACTCAGTCAGGTGATCGACCAAGTAACCAATCACAGGGCGCTAGCGGCGCGAGGTCACAATCTGAAAAGAAAGCAGTCACGTGCGAGTACACGCGCGGGCGACGCTACCTTCGCTCGACCAACAACGGCGCGTCAGTCAGTTTGGAGCAAGCGCTAGCTAGCGGAATCAAGTCGCGAGTTCTCCAGCCCGCGCGAACAAAAGCAGTTACGTGGCAGTACACGCGACGGCAACTCGCGACTCCGCAGAGCTCTGGGCCTCCTGGAAAACTCGCATCAGTCGCCCAGCTTTCAGCCTTTTAGCCCTGGAGTGGTTCCGGCAGCCTAGGCAAGGCTTGCCCCTGAAGTATCGCCCCGTGAGTCTGGTGACGCCTGTACCGTATCCTTAGGGTTCCGTTGGAGTGTAGGGACTCATTTAAGTCTAGTTGTAGGCCCTATTCCGTAGGCCTTAGTTATCTCTAGACCTTGAGCTTCCTTTCTGTCTGGTGAAATACATACCCTTATGTACAGCCATTGTTGTTTGTGTGTGCCTCCCCTTTTCCAGTTAGGAATATGTCACCCTAACTTGCCCTTCAAGTCCGAACCCTCGACCTTGAGATAAGTCATTGCTCTACCGACTGAAGCCGTGGCCCTGGGCAGCTCACAGGTTCGAATCCTGTGGTTTCTTAGAGTAGGCAGTCTTTGCAGTTAGCTAGGCAGTGAACGTCGCGGGTTCGATTCCCGATGGTTCTCCACATTTAAACCGTGATAATCCCACCGAGGAAGGTTTTTAACTTTAAAGAAGCCGATTATTCGGCCATTGCTGCTGAACTTTCATCCATCGATTGGCCAAAAAAATTAAGCAACATCGATTTAGACAGAACTGTCGAAAGTTTATACGAGGTTCTAAATTTAGTAATAGAGAAATTTGTTCCCTCTTTTTATAGCACCCCTGATATTTACCCTATTTGGTTCTCAAAGTCATTAATACACATGATTAAATAAAACGATAAGTACCATTACAAGTGGAAAAAATGGGGTAACCCACGGGACTACGACACATTTTCACTATTAAGAAAGCGTCACAAAAAACATCAACGGCGATGCTGGAATTCATATCTCCAAAAATGTCACGATTCTATTAAAGCTGACCCGAAAACATTTTGGCATTCTATAAAAAGTTTACGGCGTGATGGTGGCGTTCCAGCTCAGGTTACTTTTGGCTCTCGAACTGCAACCAACGGTACGAGCTATTTTTAGAGTACTTTCAGTCAGTCTATGATCATAATATACAACAAACGTTGCCAGTTACAAACGATGACCCAAATCCTCTTAGCTGTTAATTTCCATTGAATTATTCCGGAACTTAGTACTAAAATACCTTAAGACAATACATGTGAGTAAAGGTGCAGGCCATGATGGTATTCAAGCAATCTTTATCCGGAGCTGTGCTGCTCAGCTTGCAGAACCCCTGTATTTGATTTTTAGAAAATCTTTAAATGAAGGCATTTTTCCCATAGAATGGAAAAAAAGCATTTGTCGTTCCCATCCATAAAAGTGGACCAAAACTTAAAGTAGACAAGTACCGCCCTGTGTCTAAACCTTAGAGTATACATAAGGTATACTCTAAGGTCTAAACTGACTATAATAAGCAAGGTTTTTGAGCTAATAGTTTATGATCAAGTCTATCCCAGTGTAGCTCGTAGTATTTCGCGCGCCCAGCATGGTTTTATGCGTAAGCTGTCTACGGTCTCTAGCTTGGTGGAGTTCGTTGATAATGTTGCGGGTCAGATGGACCAAGGTTACCAGGTTGATGCCGTGTATACGGATTTTTCAAAATGTTTTGACAGGCTCCAACATAACACAATAATTTTCAAATTAGACCAAATCGGAATACATGGTTATCTTTTGCGGTGCTTTGAATCCTACCTGAAAAATCGTAGCCAATCGGTCAGAATCGGGTGCCTTCATTCAAGGTTTGCACCTATTCCATCCATCCAGGGCTCACATCTAGGACCATTATTATTAAACATTTGCCCATATGACATAAGGACCTATTTCAGGCATGCGCGTTTTCTCATGTACGCTGATGACACCAAGGTATTTCTACCTATCCTTGAGCCCACTGATTGTCTCAGGCTGCAGGAAGACCTTCATAGGCTTTCCGAGTATTGCGCCCGCAACAGCCTAGATTTGAACAGCTCAAAATTCCAAGTTATTACATTTAGTAGAAAAATGCATAATGTCGTTTTCGATTATGACCTCAGCAATCAACCATTGCTACGTGTCTCCGAAGTTAGAGATCTAGGGGTGTTATTAGATTCGAAGCTTTTATTCACTTCTCACTATGATCTGATTATATCTAAAGCTGTCAAAGCCCTGGGCTTTGTGTATCGTGCGACCAAACTATTTAAATCCGCTTCACCTTTTAAACAGCTTTACTGTTCGTATGTAAGAAGTGTGTTAGAATATGCGTCTTCGGTCTGGTCATCACAATATGCAACTCACAAATATCGTCTAGAATCAGTGCAAAAAGCTTTTATGAGGCAGCTGAACTGTAGGAGCATGCCATCTCACAGAGTTACGGAACAGCCTGATGACTCATAAAATGATGTCACTCGCAGCAGGCTCACAGTAACGGATCTGAAATTACTGCACGACGTTATTAACGGTAGGCTGGATAGCACAGAGTTGACAAGACGCGTGCTGGTGCGTGAGTCAGGGACTCGCTCGCGGCGTCATCAACCGCGTCTACTAGACCACGCTCAAGCACGCACTTATTACGCAGTGAACTCACCCCTCAACCGCACCATCGACTGTTATTAAAAACATTTCTCAAGTGCTGATATTTTCTTTTTGCAGCGCAATCAGTTTATCTCCTGCATAATTGAGCTCCTACAAGGCGATTAGGAAAATAAGTTATTATCATACCAAATATTACTATTAAGCATACACATTATTGGTATTTTATCTACACTCTCTGCACACATACACACACCCTTTTACACACACCCTTTTACACACACAAACACACCATAAACCCTCTCCCATATGTATCCATCCTCACATAAATGTATTTTTACTAGAAAACATAGCAACCATGTACATTATTAATGAATAGTTTTTCATCATTTTAATTAAATCTGAATTGTATTCAATAGATTTATTGTTTATTATAATGTTACTATACTTTTTACACTTACTGGCTCTCCTATTTCATGTTATGTTTTCTATTTAAAAGTTTTAATTTCTAGCAAATTTTATTTACTTTAGTTTTGTTATTGGCATATTAGAATTTTATCTTGTACCATTGTTTTCAATTGTATTGTACACACGTTCATTTGTATTGTCATTTGCATAAAACGGAAATAGCATTATGAAGTAAAAGTCGCTATTGAAATTCGAACTACCTACATTATGAAATTTAGGCATCCATTACCTTAAAATTCATGGCACGGAGGGAATAATTCATGAAAAATTTATGCTTTATCGCTGTTTATTACCGAAGTAAAAAGCAATAAAGTTACTTACATTATTTCAAAAGACTTTACAGAAAATTTAGGTAAAATTTTTATCAAATTATACACCGTGAAATTTAAGTGGTTTTGGAAATAAAGCCTGCTGATCCGTACAAGTCCAAATGAACAACTGTTTTAGATTTTCGTATTTTCTTAGTGTCACCCCTAATTGGACGCCTACGTCAGTAATTAAATAGCGGCATCCAATGGGATGGCAAGGCTGCTGGTTGTATAGTTATGATACTGCATCATTCAATCTATTGGCTGCCCTTTCGAAAGAGCAAACCGAAAGCTGCCGCTGCTGCCTGCCTTTAGTTAATTTTTTTGCTACTACAACGCTAGCAGTCGTATAACACATGCGTCTACAGAAAATAATTGGTGATTTTTGTGATTCAAGTTTTGTTAAAGTTTGTAATACATTTTTATTATAACTTTCATCGTTTTAGTTATGAAAGCTTTTCTTTAAGAAAGGTAATTTTAATGTGTTTAATTTTTAAACCATTTCCCAACACCGGCTTTTTTGTTCAGTTTTAAAACCGACACTTTCCTTGTAGAAGTATTCTTTTATTTACGTACAAGTATTGGTCTCTTGACCACGGTAACAATATCAATATTATTTAGCTGTTTAATCGAATACCACCATTTAATTAACAACCTAATATACATTCTCAAAAGTGTCGAATTACGGAACCCTAGGTATGCGAGTCTGACTCGCACATGACCGTTTTTTTAAATACTTACCGCATACATCCTCCGCTTTTTCTTGACACAGCACCCGTTTTTGTCAATTATTGAGTCCAACACCCTACAGACTGAAATACCGCCTCGTACGTACGCCTACACATATAACTGTGAAACATAAATAAAAGAGGCTTATTTCTTGTTGGTGCGAATTCTCCACTAGCAAAGCAACGCTGTCCAAAACAGATAAAATGGCGGCTGTAACTGGTGCGTCCCTGATGCATGGCGACGCGACGTCATGTCATATCATCCCTGAAGTGCGACGCGGGTTCACTCATTCCCACCGGCGCGGCGCTCCACTTGATTGGGAATACGGTGGGAAATTATAGCGATTCAGTCAAGGAGCAATGTTAACAAGGTTTTACTGAATTCATATTTAGATATAGATCTGGACAAAAGGAACTTGAGACAACAAATTTTCTAGTGAAGACGATATTTAGCCAAGGTCGATGTTAACAACATAATCATAAAACTGGCCAAGTGCGTGTAAGGCCACACGCAGTGTAGGGTTCCGTAGTTAACCTACACAATATGCGGACTGGTCTACTAATACAGATAGCGCCAAACTTCTACTCCGCTCAGAAGTCACTCTTCCGAAGGAAGGACGGCCCATACATTTTGTTCCTGCTGATACGAATGGCCCCGTGTTTAGAGGGGATTAAAAGTTTGCCGCGACCTGCACTCGTAAACCTGTAAAGCCTACTTAGTTGTGATAGTTTTTCTTTGAAATTCATTATATACATATACTACTTCTGTGATTTTTTTACATATCCATAAACAACTGCCACCAGGGGGGGACACTTGACTCTAACAAAAATTAGCACTTTAAAGCTTAATATTTCGCCATTTTGCCAATGGATCTCTCAATCTTAGACCATATAACACGGGACTAGGCAAGCGCACGCATTCCCCTCTGCCGAAGTACATGAACAATTTGTTCATGTAAGTTTGCTTGTGTGCGCGTTTTGTGTTTGTGTTGCAGCTTTTGATTTAGTGTGACATATAAATTTTTCACAGGAGTGTGCGTGAATGAGTAAATGTGTGCTGTGCGTGTTTACTTCCCCTCCCGTCGAAAACGGCAGAATCATTTCAGTACTAAGAGTCACGTGTTCAATGTTTTTAAACGACCTATCTAACAAAACTCCACAGATAAAGCCTACTTAGCTGTCATAGTTTTCCTTTTAAATTAATTATATATAATACTTCTATGGCAGCTGAGCGGGATGGGCCACTTCAACGAACAAAACAAAACTCTCCTTCTAAAAATGAAAATAGTGCAATTTGTGCCACCCGGTGCCCTCTTCAAAATCCAACCCGATATCACACGGTCGGGATCGCCGTTAGAATAGATATAGGAGTATGTACATACATAATTGACTAAGTGCGTGCCTTTAGGGTTTCATACTGTTTATACCAGATATAAATACATACGGTTTATGAAATAATGTACGGAAACCAGCATGATAGGCCGCCTATTGCTAGTTCTTATTGCGACGTTATAGATGTCTCGGTACAAAATGTACATCATAATACTGTTTTCCTTACTTTTGAATAAAAAGTATGCAATAAATGCGTTTTATAGCGATTCGCGCAAACTGCTTGCTAATAGTTAGGTGATCATATAAAATTATTCAATTTTATGCGTTACATTTTAGCTGCATTACATTACAACTGTAAACACGCTTTTAAGTTTGTTAATGTAATGCAAACAAAATGTAATACATTAAAGTACGTAATTTTTTGTAAAGACTTTATTATTAATAAACTATTTCCGCAAGTTGCTTTAAAACACATTTATTGCATACTTTTTATTCAAAAGTAAGGAAAACAATATTATGATGTGCATTTTGTACCGACGTCATCTGAGTGTAATACTTGTAACTTCAATATTAATTAATTATTGTTCGTGAATGTGATTCACGTTGACGGCCTGTGTACCTTTGTCGTGGATGCAAAATACCGACACCGAACCGCAAGCAGTCGCGGAGGCTCGTGATCAACAAATACCGGCCAAGTACGAGTCGGACTCGCGCACGAAGGGTTCTGTACAAAACGACAAAAAAATCATGTCTGTTGTACGGGAGTGTTGTATGGGTTTTAGTTTTGTGTTGTTATAGCGGCAACAAAAATACATCATCTGTGAAAATTTCAACTGTATAATTATCACGGTTCATGAGATACAGCCCGGTGACAGACGGACAGCGGAGTCTTAGTACCCTTTGGGTACGGAACCCTAAAAAGCATCCATACGGTGGCGTGGACGGACGTTTACGCAAGAGTGTAGAGAGAAGAGAATATGAAACACGACCGAAATCGCAGACGAAAGCTGTGGGCCTATTGCGTAACTTAGTGTCGGTTGCCATCTGGTTGCTAAACACTAAAAACATAGATAAAAACAACTTGTTGATAAAAACCAAACTTTTAAAATTGGCCCCAGTGGTGTATGTAATATATATTGAACTGTTCACGTACTGTAACGCCACTTTGAGCATGAACGTATCCTTAGATAATTGGAACCCGATATTATACAATGTGAAATTAAAGTCATTTTGTTAACGAAAACTGGTGATAGTACTTGTCCATATGAACAACTTTTACTGAAGCCAACCTTGAAATTGTGAAAAACAATCAGCTGTTTCAAACATTCGGGTTGAGTAGGTATTTAACTTTTCTATGGAGCAGCTGATATTTTTTTTCATTATTTCAGGGTTGACAACCGACTCAACGATACATAATCTAGGGGCTGCTGTAGAATACTAGCTTTTACCCGCGGCTTCAGTCAAGTAGATATATCGTTTAATGACTGACTTTATTTTAAAGGGACCGATGGGGAAAGAGTGACAGCTGAGTGTGATAAATGGATAGAAAAAAATCTAAACATACGAGTATGTATAGGTACATATAAAACAGAATAATTTGATGATAAAAAAACTTAATCCTATGCAAAGTCAACTTTCACCATTGAATATGGAGTGCCTCAAGGAAGCATTTTTATTTATCTTTATTAAGAATAACAAAAACAGCCTTTATTATACCTATACATAGAAGAAAAAATACAACTAGACATTACACTGACCAGTGAAATTCCAGGAATGGATATATACAAAATATAAAAATATCCTATTATATGAATAACCGCAAAAAAACAATAGAAACTAAATTTGTATTATAGATGATAGACAACAAAGCAACAAAATAATCAGATAACATATTTTTGTTTTTAAATCTGAGGAAATGTGGTTCAACTAGCTTTTTGCTGTCGTAAAAATGAAATGAGATACCTACAAGTTTTGTAAGTATTTACTAACTTAGGTATATTCATGTCCCCTAAACAGGGTTGGAAAAAAAACAGTTTTTTTTTAAAGATCGAAACATCCTTTTAAAAAAAGCATGTTTAAATAAATATTTACTGATGTTTTTTTTGCGGCTGTTTTTAACATGTTTAAAACATTTTTGGGGTATCGTATCGTATTGGTAACTTATGTATAAGTAAAATTAATTAAAAAGCATATTTTGAATGTTATCAATTATCATAATCTTATCATGTATTGAGTGAAAAATAATAAGTGCTTTCCCAACAAACACGAAACGTAGAAATGCTTGAAAATACAAGTACCACTCACCGACGCCGCCCGTTCTCGTCTTTATGTTTGGGGAAACCCCCGCCAGTAAAGGAATTTTAACCGCGCCGATTAATAGAAAAGAATAAATAACAACGAGATGTTTGATATAAGGAAAAAATAATAATTCATATGCTAAAAAACGGTGTTTTATATATGAGTGTTTTGTGTTTTAAACAAGGGTGTTTTTGTCTCGGTGTTTTAAACACTGCATAAAAAACTTGTTTTAAACATTTGTTTTAAGCAATACCAACCCTGCCCTTAACGGATGATGGAATTTAATGAGTTTTTTATTTACTGGATCAAGTAAATAAAATTTATGGAGTCATTCTAAGTAATTAACTTTCCGTGATTTTTCAACGTCATCATAGCATAAATAAGTAATAGTATTCTATCTCCATACAAATGGGCCGAAACAAACCCCCCCCAAAAATCGGTTCAACTCAGTTTATGACAGTCGCGGTCGCACTGCAGTTACGTACGCTGTGACGTTACCTTGCATTTTCATAAATTATGGCACGAAATTAGAGAGTATGTTGTGCATTGTATGGTTGCTTAAATACAACTTTTATAATAATAATATAGCATCATCAAATAAGTAAGCAGCCAGTTGGCAGCCCTAGGGCGTGTTTAGGCGTCGAGCGGCTGTAGGTATTGATTTCAAGGACACCGCCTAGTTAAACTACTGTTGTTATCTAATACTGTGACGTTATGTCGAAACGGTAAGAAAATAATATTGTTAATGGATATTCTACGCGATTAAAATCATTGTCTTACGTACATTAATTTAATTTAAAGATACATGTCTATAACAATACATGTTAAATATAAACAAGTTGTTTAAAATTTTCCAAATGATAAATAAAATATATAAATCTGTGTTTGGAATAACCCGTGCGTGCAAAAGGAAAGGGAAATGTGTCAATAGGAGGAGAAGAAAATCCAAGTAGTGACAAGGTAATCAGAATCAACATATTGTGTAAAAAAAAATACAAATATAACTGATCCTTTTTATTTTATCGCTCTTCCAGAGATACGTAGTGTAATTTTAGAATCAGATAACAATTTGGGATTTAGAAATTGAAATGAAGCACTTTAATCCATTTATTTTGGATTTTGTCAACCATACTTAATATAACAGTCAGCTTGCAAGTTTCAAATAACTGACCCATACTTACCCTAAAAGTAGTGTTACAAATTAATTGAATAGCATTTAATTTAAAGTTGGTATTATGGTGCTCGCGTGTCTAATTTCAGTGCGTTATTTTATAAGCTTGTAATACAATTTTTCCAAGAATTTAATTTTATAATATTTGACGTCTAAGTGGCAATTTGCTATCAAGCTGTACCCCGAGATCTTTCATCTAAATTATCCTCTTGTCTTTAAAAATTAATTATTTAAAATATGAGTTGATAAATGTTATTAAAAGTAATATTTACAATATATATAGGTAATAACTGTTAATTATAACTGACATTAACATTTTATTGGTATATTACTTATGACATCCTTTTACTGTACACAAACAGGCATATAAATGATTTTTATCATTGCAGATGATATTGATTTCTTTCTTTTCATTTCTTTCATAGGAGTTTACATGTTTTTATAGCGTATAGGACCTCTTTTTTAATTAAATATGCTTTTTATAGCATCTAAAATATCGTATATCTGCCGGAATAGCCGCCTCGTCTATACATATCCGAACAAAATCCTTTTCAATATCACACGCAATTTGCCTTTGCAATTTTTGCGCACGTGTCAGAATACCCGCAATATTCGCAAATTCCGGCAAGTGCGCAAAAATTGCGAAGGCAGATTGCGGGTGACTTTGAAAGGGATTGTCTATTACGTTTTCGATTGACGGAACGGTGTTTATTAAAACAAACTTAGCAAATGATGATTGTCCTGATATGTTAGATAATGATACATCTGAATGTGGCACTGGTTTTATTATCAAATCACTTAGGTCAGCCTTCAAACATAGGTACAGTTCTTCAAACGTATAAAACTCCTCGTTTAGAAAGTACGGTAATGTTTCTCTTTGTTCTCGTGACGTACACTTCATGAAACCGTAATGAGTATTTTGAAATGTTTGCCAATATTCTTCAACAGTTTCTAGTCTCGCCTTAAGATATCCTTCAGTTAGCCTTTGTTTCGGACACTTTTTAAAGTTAACTTGTGACTTTTGAATCATACTGCCAACATCTTCCAACGTAGTCATGTATCCTCTTTGCTCTGTAGTTAGTAGTGCCAAAGCCATATTGATTAACAATAAATTCGGTTTTAAGCATGAAATTAACCTTTTAATAGTTATCTTCCAATTAACCTCCACAAAGTCTATGCAGGTAGGTATAGGCGTAATGCATCCACTAACCACCAACAGTTCACAATGTCAACAGTTCAACTAATTTCTTATGTAACTCCAAAACATTGCACTTATTCGAACAGTCTTATTGGACCATTATAAATAAATAAATAAATTATGTCTATTACATTAAGGTTCATTTTCGATTGACGGAACGGTGTGTATTAAAACAAACGTCTACTCGCAAGCTTGGTTTATTGACGACTAAAAATCAAATAAAAATATCATGCGTTAATAAATGTAAGAACGTATTGGACAGGGATATTGTAGGGATATTGATTTTTTTGATGGAAAACTTATAGAGAGTGTTCCTTATATCCTATAGCTTCTATTTGATGTGGCTTATTCACTCTAATTTTCATCACAACATGGCATTTATCGAACTTTAAACAAATATCGAATGATTGATATTGCGAGTGAAAAATAATGCCGGAATAGCCGTCCAGGCCTTCAATTCTGGAACGTGCGCAAAAATTGCGAAGGCAGATTGTGGGTGACTTTAAAAGGGATTTTGTACAGATATGTGTTGATTTTATTAATTGAAAACTTATAGTTGTCATTCCACATATCCTATAGCTTCTATTTGTTGTGGTTTCGTCAATCTAGTTTCCATCGCATGGAATAATAACAAGAAGTTGCGAAGGCCTTTGAACAATTCTTTACTGACATTCCTTCCTTGACAACTAAAGGCTTAAATTCAAGTCCAAGACTTGCACAGGATCTTTTGAGTGATCACGTGCCTCAGTGCCATTCTGTATTTGCGTTAAAGCATATTAATTCACAAACTGTCATGAAAGCATTTAAATCTCTTAACTTTAAAAAAACCGAGGACTTATGGGGCCTATCTGTTAAAGTTGTAAGCTGTATCATTGATTTAATAGCTCCATATTTAGCTTTAATCTTTAATAAATGTGTAGATGATGGTGTCTTTCCTAATTTAATGAAGTTGAGTAAATTGATCCCTCTTTTTAAATCAGGCGACAATGAAGACCCTTCCAACTATAGACCGGTCTCAGTTTTACCAGTATTTAGTAAGATTTTCGAAAAAATTGTTTTTAATCAATTGTTATCTCATTTTAACTTAAATAAGTTGTTTCACAGTGAACAATATGGATTCACTAAAGGGAGGTCAACCACTGATGCAGGAGTTGCTTTAGTCAAGCACATATTTGACGCTTGGGAAGCAAAGCAGGATGCGTTCGGTGTATTTTGTGACCTCTCAAAAGCTTTTGATTGCGTTAATCATGAAACACTTTTATGTAAATTAGATCACTATGGAGTTAAGGGTAAATCTTTGGCGTTATTTAAGTCATACCTTAGTGACCGGTTTCAAAAGGTAGACATTAATGGAGTAAAGTCATCTGGAGCATTAGTCAAAATGGGTGTTCCGCAGGGCTCCATATTGGGGCCTCTATTGTTTTTAATATACATAAATGACCTTACTTACTTAGTTAGAGACTTATCTGAGATAGTTCTATTCGCAGATGACACGTCACTTATTTTTAAAGTGAATCGACATAACGATATACTTGATGACGCGAATTCAACCCTTTCTCTGATTCTTGATTGGTTCACTGCAAATAATTTAGTTCTAAATGCAAAAAAGACGAAATGTATAAAGTTTACTTTACCAAATGTAATTCAAGTAGATGTCAGTTTATTTTTGCAGGGGTCCAAGCTGGAGTTAGTTAACGAAACTAAGTTTTTAGGTATTACTATAGACTCTCGTCTTCAGTGGGGTCCCCACATAGAAGCTCTCTGTGGTAGACTTAGTTCAGCCGCATACGCTGTTAGACGCATAAGGCAGATTACTGATGAAGATACTGCTAGATTAGTATATTTCAGTTATTTTCACAGCATTATGTCATATGGCATAATGTTGTGGGGTAGAGCCGCGGATATAGAAGCAGTCTTTGTCTTGCAAAAGAGAGCAATTCGGTCTATTTATAACATGAAGTACCGAGATTCATTAAGAGAAAAGTTTAAATAAATTAATATATTTACGGTCCCATGTGAATTTATTTATCAAGTTATTATATATGTCAGAAAAAAAATTGATAATTTCCCGAGGCTTGGTGTGCACCACTCTGTTGAAACCAGAAACAAACATAAACTAGCTTTTCCAAAATTAAGACTTGCCAAAGTAGGTACCTCTTTTGTAGGACATGGTATAAGATTTTACAATAAGCTTCCAGAGGAGGTCCTTAGTTTGCCTGAAAATAAGTTTAAAGTATATATTAAGCAGGGACTACTTAAGAAAGCTTATTATAAAATCAATGATTATTTGGATGATAATGAAGCATGGTGTAATAAATAATAATAATCTTATTCAATATTGTAATTAATAATTAGCATATTTTAATACTGTACGATTCCTCTAAAGGCTTAAAATTAATTAATATGTAAACTTACTGTGTTAAAGGTAATAGACAATATGAGACGGGTTGACTAAGATATATTTTTTTTTCTCGTGACTAATTCCCGCAGTCTTATATTTTTTTATGCCTTTACTTGAGTAGGTATGTATATGATTTTGTATCATATGTTTTATTTTGAAAAAAGGAATGTTTGCTAAGTTTCTTGCCCTTCTTCTTAGCAATACTAATCGAATGGTGCGGATGGTTAGGCATTATGTATATACAATATTTTTATTCCTATATTTCTATATTTTATGCAAGTGTATAACTTTATTACATTTTAGTAGCCCACCCTTAATATTTTTTGTATGTATTTCCCGTTTTTATTATTTCTTCATTGTATTATGTATATATAATATTTTTATTCCTAGATTCCCCTATTTTATTTATTTTTCATTTATTTATTTATTTAAAAACTTACGACTATCATTTATTAATGCAGGTGTATATTTTATTTCCCGTATTATTTTATATTTTTTTTTATATTCTAAAGATATATTATATTGTGTAAATTAACTTTGACTTGTAGAAAGTATACTTAATGTAGTTGTGATAAAAAAACACTTGTACTTTTCCACAGATAATATTTAATTCTACACTACCCAACCGGTTTCACTATATAAGCATCATCAGGGGCTTTTTAATTACATAATTTTATATATAATTATTTATTTAAACAATCTTTCTGTTGCTAGATGTCCGTGCAATAAACGATATAAATAACTTGCGGGTCACAACAATGTTTGATAAATTCCACCAAGTGCCGACAATCTCAACTATCAACTATACTGAATGTATCTATTTTGCAAAAATAAATATTTTGATTTTGATTTTGATTTTGATACTATTAAACTTTAAACAAATATCTAATGATTGATATTGCGAGTGAGAAATGATGCCGGAATAGCCGCCCAGGAGTTTACAAAATACCGTGTGATTGCAGGCACCTAATTACATACAAAGGTGAAACAAAACGGCATGTATATTAACGGCTGAAAGAGCACATATGAAGCACAAAACACTTGACATAAACGGCTCTGCAGTGGACTAACACGCGTCTTCATGTCGGATACTAGGCACTATAATAGGTTTAATAAAAAGCCACCGTACTAGTTAACCTTTAAGTATGAACATCTTACTTTTATAACACTACCAGGGACATGTAGCCTAACAAGCTCCGAATGTATGGCAAATAATGTATGATTAAATCAAAAGAAAGGGTGCTAAAACAAAAAGTCATGAGTACATAATATTTTTTAAATTAAAATTCTATAAATATACAAAAATAAACAGCTTAGACAGTTAATAAGTAACTTTGACTATAGGTTTGTTCAAAAGCTAAACATACAACTTAATTTAACTTGTTAGGTGAGATTGAGCTTTTTATTATAAAGTTTAATATATAAGGAACAAAAAAAAACATAAAATCAACCTCCAAAAACCAAAAACAAAAAATATCACAACTGTTTTTTATGTTCAAATTATTGGTAACAGCGCACTGAATTCATCTCTAAAAGATGGATCGGTAACTCGTGGCGTGGGTAACTCCTAATATTTATCTAAGGAGAAGTTTATGGTTGTCGCTTTGAACGCGAACAACCAGCTGCACTATTTTCAGTCATTTTTTTCACATGAATCTATAGCAAATATAAAAACTTTGTAAATATTTTTATACGACAACTATGGACGTGTAGGCTCACAG
Organism: Ypsolopha scabrella; assembly: GCA_910592155.1. Lineage (NCBI taxonomy): Eukaryota > Metazoa > Arthropoda > Insecta > Lepidoptera > Ypsolophidae > Ypsolopha > Ypsolopha scabrella. Next base: position 28,569,569 of record OU342969.1, on the reverse strand, counting down.
TCGCTGGGAGCGGGGAAAAATGGGTAAACCAACAAAACTGACATGTCTGTGAGACAGTGAGACTACATGTCAATACTTAAAGGTGGAGAAATTCTTTGTTCCCCGTAAGGTGATGGAAGCAATCATATGCGAATATTAACCGAGACCTAGAGTTGGCGACTGGCGCCAAATTGCTTGACGCTTAGTACGACAAAAAGGTGCCAACAGTGATGGAAGACATTATCAATGCCGTCTGTGTGACTGGATCTAGTGATACACGTCATTCGGAAGAAGTGGCGAAACCTACAACAAACCAAACAAACCTCTAGACCCAGTCGCAAAGCGGAAAGGCGACCCGTGATGGGGGAGGGGAGGGAAGCCAGTAATCTTAGAGTATACATAAGCAATGTATACTCTAAGCCAGTAATCAACTGAACGCCGCGCCGGCGCACCTATACTCCCACAGATTCCCGACGACAGCTCGACCTGTTTTATCCTTCAAGTGAGCCCTATTCGTTATTAAAACATTATTATAATTGATGTAAGGAATAGAATATAAATACAGTCAATGACACGGTAGCGTACGGTCTATAACTTCAAAATTCAACATCTAGGCAAAGCAAGGGTACTATTTTCGTATTCAGTGATGAAGATTCTATAGTGCATAGGGGTCAGATGCATTTCCGAAAATTTTGACTTTTTTCGTATGTGCCGCCTCTAAAGTGATATGAGTATGGGTCAAAGCAGCAGGTAACATGAATTGCTGGGGCCGCAGCATCAGCATCCAAGCTGGGGCCGAATTGCCAGAAACCTACAGCTCACGTTCTCACGGAACGATACCTAGAACGCCTAGAATAAACATACTTCTTCTAGAATTATCTGCTTTGTTGCCATGCAGCGGTCACCCGCATCTCATAGGCCATACACCGCTTTGCCACTTTTGCATAATGTGAGCATGACGCTGGAGTGCAGCGCAGCATTCATAGCGGGCACTCACAAGATCCACTAGTGCTATAATTGTAGTTCTTTTTCAAACAGGAGTACTAAAGTGGGATGATACCTAAGTGCGACGTGTATCTAAATATTGGCTGACGTGGTCTCAGCATTGCTTTTACACGAGTTAAATACCTTATCACTAAGTCGCCCGATAACCTAACAGTTTCTCGTTTTGGAGAAACCCAGTCTATTTTGTTTATATCTTCTGTGTTATCAGTATTCGGTCAAGAAGCACATACTAGTTGTTTCACCCTACTAAAACTGCATCCGATCTGCATCATTGTCGTTGTTAAGACACGCTCTTATCGCGCACACAATGCCGTATGTGCTTAATAGGTATGTTTTACCTGTATACTAAAGGTACAAACTTTCGAACTGGTTTTCCCTGTGAATGCCCGGCATTTATATTATGGTGTTGCGAGCTAAGACAATGCATCGAGTACAGCAATTAAACGTTGTTATCGATGTCCCAAATTGGTAGCGTAATTTTTATCGTAGGTATGAGATACGATCTATAGTGACTATGTGAACACGTGAGTGACTCCCGGGGCCCCAGTATGGGAGCGCAGGATGAATTGTAAATCATCTATTTTCATAAGGATGAAAGTTTGACTGACGTGGTCCAAGAATATTTTAATATTCACTCGTTTATTTTAGGAATGATCCAATTACCGCGCCGAACGATAACCCGCACGCGAGGTTGTGGGAATTCCAAATTGATATTATCCCAATATTGTTTTCTTTTTTCGGCACGATAAACAACTGGAGTGGTATAAATTGCTATGCGGGCAGTCAGTCGCTAGACACTACACGGTCAACATTACCGAGAGAACATCATACAGACTTACGAGTCCCGTGACATCCATCCAGAACTCAAGATGCAGTCCCAAGACAGAATACTCAGTTTCCCGGTGGACACCTTCACGACGCGCGGGCCTTCTATACCCGACGAGGCCCCTTTCAGCCCCAGCAAAATGCTGCAATTCAACAAAGCATACAAACAGTTTCTTCAGGCGCAACGACAGCTGGACGACCTGACTTTCCTTAACGGGAAGCCATGCCCCGTCCGCTACAACTTTGATCCGACGAGGCCAGAAGAAGATCGTCTGCTGGTGAACTGGGACTGGCTCATGCCCTTATTTTGGGGGCCACTGCCAGGTGAGAGGGATCTCGTGAGGCTGCCCACTATACTGGAGTTTGTTGAAACGAAGATTCGCTTTTCGAAGTGCAAGGCGGTCGCCGGGGACACCTGCTCCTGCGGCAAGAGGCCTAATGTAGTGGTACCACCGGGACGTGAGTGCAGGATCCCACAGCACTTTTCATCATTTCTGCACGGCGCACGTCTCTGCGTGGATAACCAAGTACATGGTCCCGGCGATTCTGCTGAAAGAATCCCAAGAAATCTTTAGAGAGGTCATCCAGAAAGTGCATGAAGGTGATCCGCAAATCCTCGAATACTATTCGACGGGTGACCGGACGGACACAGAAATGTTGCTGCACTCGGCTCGCAACATCAGTGATAATAGTGCTAAATAGTGCAGCAATGCTGCTGCAATGTGACGTTCGCTTATTAAAATAAACATTTGTGTTTATAATATGTTTACTTTTTTTTTCTTGTACCCCTATGAGTGTAGGATGATGGAGAGTTGTGCAGGTAAGGTACTGAGATCATTCCCTCTGACGTTGCTTCAAGTTGAAATTTAGTTTCTCTCGTGACCACTCTATGTTAGATACAATCAAGTCAAGCTTGGACTGCACCAGATGTAACGTCTAGGTAACGTGCTACTAGCCGCTGCATAGCACGTCACATCACTAACGCAGATAAGTTGCAAGGCGTGATGATTAGCGTTATGTGCACATGGGATGCAAAGCTCCGTTATCACAAACTATGCTTGGCATATGCTTATCATATGTCTTGAGCAAGGCCTGAGTGTGCATTCGCCTCTGACTACGTGTATCTGCGACGTTTAGGTATGGAGCCGACCATACAGGAATATGAGACGTCTAAATAAGGTTTTTCTTAACTTTATTTCTATGAATAACTGCATGTAAGCCGCAAACAGTATTATGACAAAGACCGGCGGCAATTGGCGTTACATCTGTAACTCCTTATGGACCGATAATACGTATGACCACATGGCACGCTATCGTTTAAATATGGAACAAACTATGTGTCACTACTCAAAAGATAGGTAAATATGATAAGACGACGGGACCTTCATCGAAATATTATTACAGGCTGCCGGCCGAACGTAAGTAGCTCCAGCGTATTACGGCAACCCACGTTTAGTTGGCACTGTCTTGAAATGTTCGGGAAAACCCGTGCTATATTCATTTTATGATCTGTATCCAACTGGCGGCGTGTATTTCAAAACGAAATCATAACTGATGAGTGACCATGGAAAATTACCGGGACATACACGTGTGCTTCATACACGTATACACCTCACTTATACTTAAGATTTGTCATTGTATAGCTTACAGGTTTGGTTAGACTATAATGATGTAAAAAAAATCATTCTAAATATGTATACTTTTCATGATTGCTGTAATGTTAGGACTATGGTATGACAGATACCTTACCTAAACACTGCACCGTACCTACCTATCGCTGCATAGCATGTCGCGGTGCCCCTCTATCGTGTTACAAAGTGTAGTGACCACGGTTATCTATGCATGGATGTAGATTGTACAACATCTTAGTGGATAGAACTAGTATCATGAAGGAAACTGGTATGTCGTGACATTTGTAAGTCGGCATGCATTTTGAAATGAAATAAATATGTATCGGGAACAAGTTTTTTTTTTATTTTCAAAAACAAACACTCACATACACAATATACTTAATACTGATGTACACAAATACCCAATACTTATTATATAAACAAATGATCATATCTATGATTAGCACTACTTCGGCCGGTTGAGAGTTCCACGCCACGATGCCTGCTGACGCAAAGCTTCTGCATACTGCATCAAGTGCCTGTCCAGTCGCCGCTGCTCTGCCTTCTGACGTTTTCTCTCCTCACGCTCCAAGTCTTGTCTGCGCTTTTCTGCTTCTTCTTCCGCCCGCTCTTGCTCCTTCCGAGATTTTTCCCCGTTGTCTCGATGAACGGCTTCTCCAGAGTTTCCGCTCATGGTGGATGATGATTTTGTGAATGATGACATGGTGATTTTGTTAAGACTGATCGATTGTACACAGCCTTGTGATTATGGCGAGTGTATATGTGCTAATGATTGATTGTATATGTACTTTCCTTCATTTATACTAACCCGAAAACTACCTAACAAGGACTCGTTGTTCCATAATTATCGCGAATTTTTTCCCACTTGAATAAGCTCGTTATAATGAGGGATAATTCAAATACCGTGACATCATGGTGTACCGCAGTAACGACAGAATTGATAAGCAAATTAGGTAGAGAAACGTATTTTGTGGTAAAAGGGCGCAATATCGATGATGTCAACGGGTAATACATGCATATATCGGCAATACCCAGTTATTTTCAGCTGAAAAGGAAAAAATTGATAAGGATAATGCATACAGTTTTACATTTTATTACGGGAGTCATATCATACACTGTGTTAACTTCTGTTAGCTAGCACAATCATGCTCCGCATGGAAAAAAGTATAGGTAAGCTTCAGTATGTGCTCGTTACGGTACAAATGCAACCAACGATTGTTTCAACTCTAACTGCAAGCACCCCGGCATGCTGAGTATGCACGCAGTCTTGCTACGTGACCTGCAGTCTTACTCGACTATGTTGTATGTTCTTCGGATGTCCGGCTCCGACAAGCTATCCCACTACAGCGTTGCAGCGTGCACTCATGTCCGCAAAGCAGTTTACCAAGCGAACCCGAGAGACTTGGGTTTTTGTTGAATCGTCCATGCACACCATCGTTAGGTGATGAACACTTAATTACCTCGGCAGGTGTACCTGTACACCTTACCGTAGGTATGCCTTACCATAGGTATGCCTTACCGTAGGTATGACGTCAAACCTTATCGAACAATGGTGTATTGTTTCATTTTTCCGAACTATTAATATTTCAATAAACCCCACGGACAGGATGAGATCGGTTAATTAAGCCCGATAACATATTTAATTGAATGAGAGGAAATTAATATAAATACCATTTAAGTTCAGCGATAAGAGCGTTATCGCCGTCGCGGGTGGCCGTTCTAATGCTGTAAGAATTTACTGATATGGATGTTGCTACCTACAACCAATGCTACAACAAGGTGCACTTACAGGTTAACAGTAAAGAGTTTTTGCGCTCATATTCACAGAGACCTAAGGTTAGGCTTGAGACTAGGTCTCACTTTTACATAGCAAAACCTAGATAGAACTCAACAATCATATTTTTCCCGAGACCATGCACTGTGCATCAGAGTCGTTGCTCCGCTGTATACATTAGTAGCATCCCCCCTTTCCCCTGGGCCACCATTTTTTATTTTCACCCCGTACGCTCTTGTGTCACTGACTGTAATTTCTATTCTATTCTTTCTATTTTCCTTGACACCGCATTTATGGGATAAAAAGATGTCCTATTCCAGGTCGAGAATTACATTTGTGCAAAAGTGCAAAGTTACAGCTCAATCGGTTCAGCAGTAATAAATATTCACCCATCTATATATCCAAACTTTCGCATTTATAATATGTATAAGTGGAAATTAGACTTGAGTTTCATGTAACGTTAAATTTAATTGATTTAGTGTTTTCAAAGAAACGAGGGGAAGTTTAATCCTTGGGTCAGTGTTACTAGCTCCACAAAGGAAGGGTCATGTGAAAGGGCTTGATTTAAATTATATAGCAATCCGGAGTCATAGAAGTACGAAGAGCCACAACAAATTTGTGTCTTTAACCCTGATTTGTGCCTTAATTTGACCTTGAAATCATCGACATTATATTTATAGTACATAATATACCTACACTTCATAAAAAAATATAATACGAAAAATCTTGGTTCAAGTTTGATACGCAATTATTACCAGACAGTTCTCAATTAGAGTCCGGTGATTTATTGATTTTTATCAAATTTCAATGACTTTTAATGACAAAGAGCCAAAGCCAAGCTAACAGAAAGTTTAACGAGACCTTTTGAAAAAATCTTCGGATTTTTGGGTTGATTCGTATTACTGAATATCCCGTGATAAGCGCATGTAACCGGGAGGCCGTTTTTGAGCCTTGGACAGTGAATCTAGTTATTATTTTATGGAAGGTTTAAACCCAAAAGTGAGCCAACTCGAGTTGAGTTCGTAATTAGGCCACTAATAGTAGGGTAGTGGGTAGTTAACTTTTCATAATATTATGTAAATCAGGCTTTTAGTATTCAATTCGTAGCTACTACTGTGAGCCACATGAAGCCTGCATAAAAGCTTATTTGAGGGAAGCCTTAAACCTTTAAATCGCTTATGTCCAAGTGATAAAACTATCGTTATGTTATTATTTCCTATATCAATCATCCATCCATCCATCCATCAGCGTGTATTCGTCCACTGCTGGACATAAAGCCTTTCCCAAATTTCGCTACTCTTGGTGATCCTCCGTCTTCCTCATCCAGCCGCCACCCGCAACACCCGTCAGGTCGTTGGTCCAGCAGGCACCAACCAACCTGAGATCGACCTACGCCACGCTTTGCTGTACGAGGTCTCCATTCTAACTCCTTTCGGCCCCAACGGCCATCATGTCGGCGACAAATATGGCCTGCCTACTGCCACGTCAACTTACTGATTAGACGGGCTATGTCGGTAAACTCCGACGGATGTCCTCGTTTCGGATTATATCCATCAGAGATACCAAGCATAGCCCTATCCATACATAAGCTCGCTATATACAGTTCAAAAAAATCCTAGAAAGCTGAAACTGATCAGGAAATTAATAATACGTTTGTGGGATAGTAAAAGTCATTTTCTGTTCATCATTGTAGTGCTTTTATCTTGAAAATAAGAAAAAATATCATAATTTTACGTTTGAGGACGAAACCCGGTTAAATAATGGAAATAGAACGACGAAAGAAATGCATGGTGCGACAAGCTTAAAGCTCGACCAGGCCGCTCTAGAAGGACGTACATGCCGACCAAATTGGTGACACACTGAAGCAGGGCAAAGTCAAAAGTGCCCGGAATAGCAGAGCTTGTGTGACTAGATTGTGGACGTGTAAGAAGCGAAAGATTTGTGTCAGACAGGATCGTAGTAGATCGGAAACTGTAGTGTCTGTCTACCCTTCTGGAAGACAGGCGTAAGTTTACTGTTACAAAATTACTCGTTCAAATATTCTGTCTGACAAATTTACTACGGGTCTACGCAGTTTGATTTCTAAAGCTGTTTGTTATGAAAATTAAGGAAATTAGGGGAAGGAGCCAAATGTAAAATGACCAAATGTTTTTTATTTTATTTACCAGACTTTCGCCCGTGGTTCCGATCGCGTTTATTTAATCTCTGCCCCGTTTTCGGCTTAAGCGTTATTTTATGAACACCCCTTATGGCCTATATGTTGACCAGCCCTCTTATCGTCTAGCTTCAATATCCATTGCTATAGCCATCAAAAGCGTTGTGATTGGTCAAGAATGTTGTGTGATGTAATTTCTAGCCAATCACGGCGCGTTTAAAGGCGATTGCGATGGATGTCGAAGTTAGACAATAAGGCCATTGGGTCACTACGATGATAATAAAAACCGCATTCAAATCCGTTCAGTGGTTCTCGAGCTAAAATGGAACATACATACAGACAGATAGATAGACGAACAAAAATTCTAAAAATGGTAGTTTTGGCTTTTGCACAACATTAATAAACAATTACATTTATAATATTTTAAAAAAATATTCAAATTGCAGACCCAATTTTCTTGCTTCTTTATTACTTTTATTAGTATAGAAACACAAGGACGGTAAACATATTTTTCAATGCAAGTACTCGTAAAGTCCTATTTTATATGCGTCTAAGCTGTTGTCAAAATCAACTGTACCACACTGGTGTTTTATTTTTAATTTTTTTTGTTTTTATTTTTTGGCTTGATATTGAATTTGGCTGAATAAGATGAAAAAAAAAAAGGAAAAAGCATTTTCTTGCGCAAACATCTCCACTAATCTCGAGCTCACAAGTTTGAGGTTCAAGTTCAGGGGCACATTTATTTGTGTTTGATTTACATGCTTCGGAAGCCTAGGCCTAGAAGAGTAGGTCTAGATTTGTACCTGAAATACGGCGATAGGGCTCACCATTCATCACGTCAGGACGCAATAATCTTCAGTGAAATGTTGGTGTACTGTACACATAAAACATTACTTCAAAAATTTTTGTCGCGACGATGTTTTTTGGGGTAGGATTCTCATAGTTCATGGTCAGATTCTCCGAAGAGTACATTCATGTAAAACAATTTCGCTAAGTACGGTACTTTGATTTGAGTGTGGACATGCTTTCGGCACCTTCGGGGTTGCCAGATGTAAATCAGAAACAATCGTATTGAAAAAGGAAATTTTCAGGTAATTTTGATCATTAATTTTGGAAAATCACAAATAATAATCTTATGAACACGACTTAAAACGTAGATTTATGGCAACTCAGACACGCTTGTCTAAATGAAAAATAAATACATCCGATTTAAGTTGGTTTGAAACATACCTATTACACCTATTTTGTAGAGAGGTTTTTAAGCAAATTGACTATCTTTAAACTTTAGTAGTCGTCTATAAATTATTTTATCTGAATGTTTCATGTCTTAATGTTAACCTTATCTGGTACTTTTTGTCACATCAATGGACGTCTTTGACGTCCCACTGTGATAGGGGGTCTAGTGTTTTAATAATATTCAGTATTGAATGTAGGTAACAAATTACGGTTTTATTAATGTTTATTTTTCTCTGTGTATATATTGTGTACTTACTTAGTAATGTTTTTTGTATTTTGTTGTAGGTTAACGCTTGAGAACTCAAGTTAACTAAATTTTAACTTGAAAACTTTCAGCAAGTCTATTCACTTAAAACTTACGATATTGGCGGAACTAATGTGCGGAGACACATTATAGGAAGCCAGATAAAACGGACTTGATTGATTGAGACTGAGACTTATCTATGTATAATTCAGACATATGCACACGTTAAAATAAAAAAAACAAAAGACACAAACAGTTCATACACAAAATGTAAACATTTAAACATAAAGAAAACATTTGGACAAATGGGAATAACTCAGCAATTTTCTGACGCTGTCATACAGTGTGCAGTGCTGGTTTTCAGTAATCCCCAGCTGTTAGGGTAGTGATCAGAGCATAAAGTATTAAGGGTAAGTAGGCACACAATAAAAAGAACGGTTGTAATTGTGTAAAGTGTCTGGTGTGTAGTGTTATGTATGTGTATGAAAGAATAGTAACTATTATTTTAAACTAAAATACGTTTAATCATAGACAAAGGTTCATCCATGGTTTAATGTAGTGTAGTGAATGTTGAGTTTTAGATGAGGGGCATGTATACAATTAATAAAAGAAAATTTACTTTAAGAGGATGCTTCAAATTTTCACCTTGTTTTTGTCGCTGTAGAAGTATTGCCTTAAACTTAGCTTTAAAAGTTTCAGTACACATTTTTTCTCCTACCGGTGGCGGTAGATTGTTCCGTATTTTTGATGCCACATGTTTGAAACATATAGAGATATTCTATCTCATGAAGTCCGTTTTGCTATGCTTGTAGTAGTGAGTTGTATACGTACATAAAGCGCATTTTGTGTGTGTAGCGCGTTTTGTAGCGCTATTGAGGTAACACACACTTGAAAAATGTGCGTGTGCACGCGCTACTACAACTATAGCCAAACGGACTTCGTGACATAGAATATCTGTAACTTAGTGTTTTTCTTTGTCGTAGATAAAAAAAAATGGCGCCTGCTCGACCGGCAGATTGGGGAAACGAAGTTGTACTTGAGTATTGACTATACGTATACAGGATGTAAATGCAAAGTCAAGAATCCCTTTAGGGGATGAAAGTATACACGATTCTGATGTCAGTACGAGAAAAAAAAAATATATACCTTGAATTTTCACTAAAAATTCCATCATTTTTCTAAGCTATGGCTACGCAGCTCACCGGATTGCACACACCTAATTGCACCCCGCAACCCGCGCCCCTCATCCGAGTGGCCAGCGACCGTGAGGGTGTCCACGGGATTAGTGTATTTTGTGTAAAGAAAATCATCTTATTATGAGGTACTGGTACTTTATTTAGAGATCCCAGTATTTCAAATAATATCTTTACCGATCATACTAACATACCCTTAAAGGATTCTTGACTTTGCTTTTACACCCGGTATAAGCGACATTTAACATCCTCCTAAGTGTCAGGAAATAAAATTTCTTATGTAAAAAAAATGACTTTTCCGCTTCCAGAAGCTGCACAAAAAAAGAAATTTAGAAAAAATATACTATCTATTACTAATGTTTCTTACTTACTACGAGTATGTGTAATCCAAATTTAATACTTTGTTGTTAAATTGTATTCTGGAACCAAAAAATGTGACAGACAGACAGGACAACCTCAACATTATAAGGGTTCCGTCCGGCTACATCACTTTAAAAATTGCAAAACCAACTATGTAGCTAATAAACATTTTCTGTTCTGCAAAAAAGAAAATAAATTTTTTACTTCTCTGCAAAAGAAAATCCTAGAGAGATTGTTAAATGATGCGTCAAATTATACTTCACCGTTTTTTAAACATAATCATCTTCTTTCTGAGAAATAATGAGCCACCCACTAAAGTATTCTAAATAAGTGCCTCAATTTTGTGTTCGCAATTATTCATAATGCAATTTACGGTAATACAAAGCCTAAAAAACGTTCCAAAACTTAAAATAACCCTAATTTCATTGTTTATTTTCTTTCTTGTTAATTTGGTCCACAACAAGAAGTCTTTGTTTATTTCATATTTCATTGTCTTTATCTTGTCTCCCCTAAAATAATCATATTATATAAATAGGCATTATAGAAACATATTTATAAATTAAATCAACCGACCAAATTCATACTGGAAACTCGGTTAGTGATCAGAACAAGCTTTAATTTTTCTTTTGGTGAAATTCGATAATACATTTTTTACTGCCTGGGCTAGGAGTTTTACTTAAACTAGTCCAACCAGTAAGGGAGGAAAAAAATGTTTTTTCGAATTTGACCAAAGGGATTACTGAACCTAGTTCCTGATCACTAACCGAGTCTCAAGTGTGAATTTGGTCGGTTGATTTAATTTCACCCTATATAGGCTGCGGTAAGAAATCTTGCTGATTTGAAAGGTCAATAAAAAAAGGGAAGAGATACCATTATAATATCATTTTTCACGTAAAATACATAATCTGAATTTTTTATACGGTTTTAAAGATTCCATCCATCCATCCATCAGCCTGTTTCGTCCACTGCTGGACATAGGCCTTTCCAGGATTTTGCCACTCTTGGCGGTCCTCCTGGAAGAAATGCCCATACTCACACACGCTGGGAAGGCGGGTTGGTGAGCGCGGTGCCGAAACCTTCGCACTAGTGACGCCGCTGCCCGTCACCAGTCTGTTTTATATAAGGTCCGGCAATTGGGGATGGGTAAACCGCCATCCATCGGTCCGAGGCAATGGTGGGCCGCCTGGTTTTGCCTGAGGGCTGTTCTCTTACTCTTATTTTGCGGATTTGCGAGTTCGTTTAAAAGATTAGATCGGTCAAATAATGACGGCCCTCATTGTGAGTGCAGTGAATTACCCGATTTATTAAGTTCCGTTAAACTCTTTCAAAAGCTTATCGCCGGTTATGTTGGCGATCGCTTGGCTAATACGCATAAGGCATAAGACGCATAAGGCAGATTACTGATGAAGATACTGCTAGATTAGTATATTTCAGTTATTTTCACAGCATTATGTCATATGGCATAATGTTGTGGGGTAGAGCCGCGGATATAGAAGCAGTATTTGTCTTGCAAAAGAGAGCAATTCGGTCTATTTATAACATGAAGTACCGAGATTCATTAAGAGAAAAGTTTAAAGAAATTAATATATTTACGGTCCCTTGTGAATTTATTTATCAAGTTATTAGATATGTCAGAAAAAAAATTGATAATTTCCCGAGGCTTGGTGTGCACCACTCTGTTGAAACCAGAAACAAACATAAACTAGCTTTTCCAAAATTAAGACTTGCCAAAGTAGGTACCTCTTTTGTAGGACATGGTATAAGATTTTACAATAAGCTTCCAGAGGAGGTCCTTAGTTTGCCTGAAAATAAGTTTAAACTATATATTAAGCAGGGACTACTTAAGAAAGCTTATTATAAAATCAATGATTATTTGGATGATAATGAAGCATGGTGTAATAAATAATAATAATCTTATTCAATATTGTAATTAAAAATTAGCCTATTTTAATACTGTACGATTCCTCTAAAGGCTTAAAATTAATTAATATGTAAACTTACTTTGTTAAAGGTAATGGACAATATGAGACGGGTTGACTAAGATATATTTTTTTTCTCGTGACTAATTCCCGCAGTCTTATATTTTTTTATGCCTTTACTTGAGTAGGTATGTATATGATTTTGTATCATATGTTTTATTTTGAAAAAAGGAATGTTTGCTAAGTTTCTTGCCCTTCTTCTTAGCAATACTAATCGAATGGTGCGGATGGTTAGGCATTATGTATATACAATATTTTTATTCCTATATTTCTATATTTTATGCAAGTGTATAACTTTATTACATTTTAGTAGCCCACCCTTAATATTTTTTGTATGTATTTCCCGTTTTTATTATTTCTTCATTGTATTATGTATATATCATATTTTTATTCCTAGATTCCCCTATTTTATTTATTTTTTATTTATTTATTTATTTAAAAACTTACGACTATCATTTATTAATGCAGGTGTATATTTTATTTCCCGTATTATTATATATTTTTTTTATATTCTAAAGACATATTATATTGTGTAAATTAACTTTGACTTGTAGAAAGTATACTTAATGTATCTATTTTGCAAAAATAAATATTTTGATTTGATTTTGATTTGATTTGATATTATTGCAAGTACTATATTTTACAATTTTCGGGTAAGAACCCTAAAAACTTACTTGGCATTCATCCAGTAATAGATGAGTGGGTTGACCATGGCGTTGGCCATCGCCAGCCAGTAGAAGCCGAGGTAGACGTGCTGGATGTACTTCTGGTACAGCACCGAGGGGTCGAAGTGCGTGTAGATGAAGTACGAGTGGTACGGCAGCCAGCATATACCGAAGATTATTATCACCAGGATGAACATCTTCACCACCTGCCAGGAGCAAACAAGTACGCATACTTTACTATAAGTATATAAGGAAATTCAAAGAGTAGAAAAATTAAGAGATGATTGAGTATCACCAATAGACAGACCACTTTACACCAAAAATGAGTTTTTTTGATTGAACCACCTTGTTTAAGGAAGTTAATTTTTTTTTACCAAACTTTACTGCATCGAAAAATATTTCGAAGTGAAGACTATTTTCAAAACAAACTGTAGTCCGTACAAACTAATAAAGTGAAAATAAAATAATGACTGTTGAAAACATATAAACCTTAAGAGTAATATAATTACTCTAAGATATAAACCTTTTATCTTACTATACAAACGCGTTTTTTTAAACACTCGTTTTAATTTATATTAAATATTATTCACTAAAAACAGCTGCTGAAATTTACAACCTACTCGGCCGCGCGCTTTTTCAGACAAGTTTATCTCTTTTGTTGTGCGTCGGACATATTGCACCTTAACGCCTCGTTTGCTTTCACTCTCGTAGATTCTGGGCGAGCGCGCTTCATCCTAGGTTTCATCAATGCACATCAATAGGCGCGGGAGTGGCTAAGCGAAAGCACGATATGAATAAAACTTCATGCATAAACTTCGTGGTTCATATTCTGGTTAAATTAGGCGCTTAGCGAAGCAATAATCACCTCTACCTAGAGCTAATAAAGTCTTAGCCATTAGCCTATTTGTGATGGTCTTTTGTATCAACAATATTCGACATCTGTTCTAAAGTACTTACTTTGCGTATGACTGACTGAGTAAATAAATGGGGAAAAGTTTATTAAACTTTGTAAACTTGGGCGTATAAGAAACTTCTAAATTGTAAAATTAACTCTGAAAGTGATCATCACAAGGCTGGAAGAAATCGTTTTTAAAGTTATGTCTGCCTTTGTACAAAATTATGTATTCGACTTTGTTTTTCTCTTTTATTATTTCTTTGGTGTACAATAAAGGGATTCATTCATTCATTCGTTCGTTTGTTCAGTGCATTCATTTAATCCCAACATTGTTGTAGACTAAGCTGCTTTATAGCTAGATCTAGCAATTTTTTCGTGTCTGACAGCTGCATTTTAATGAAACTTGTAGCTAGTTTTTTTAGCTTCTTTCAGATGCTGTAATTGTTGCTGTATTTAATGCTGTTTTTTTGTATTTTGACAAAAGTAGTACTTTGAACATATAGATTCCATTTAAAAATACTCCAAATCAAAGAAAGCTGAACAAGATGTGTTTTCACAACCCCCAGGCATCGACATCTTACTCTTCGATCGGTCTGCTTGATTAGTTTTATCTAATAAATTAATCTAATAAAATTACATTTTAATATAAAAAGCAGTTGGTTGCGTTCGAAATAAAACCGTAAACTAAATTGTAAAATGTTGAAGTGGATACTTCTTAAGTCACCTCTTTACTCAATCAAAGCGAAAGGAATTATGTCTGTGTATGCCTGTGATGGCAGCGTAATCACTAGCAAGTTTATGAACTTGGAGGAACTCCTCCTTCAAAGTACCTTTATTGTCAAGAACTAAATACGGAAAAGCCTTTTCTTTGAAGTGACGTACAAGTTCTGAACAGGCTATACGAGATGGGAACATAAAATATGTGCTTCTTTGAGGGCTCTTGCAGGCTCGGCGCGCAAAACACTTTAGCGTTTAAATACTATCTTGTTATTGAATGGAACGTTATATATTTTTAATAGTTTCAATAGCATTATATTTTACAACATAAAAAAACCCAGCAATACAGGGTGTAAATGCAAAGTCAAGAATCTCTTAAGGGTATGAAAGTATACACTATTCTGATGTCATTACGAAAAAAAAAACATCTTGAATTTTCACAAAAAATTACATCATTTTTCTAAGCTATGGCTACGCAGTTCACCGGCCTCCCCACACACCTAATTGCACCCCGCAACCCGCACCCCTCATCCGAGTGGCTAGCGACCGTGAGGGTGTCCACGCGATTAGTGTATTTTGAGTAAAGAAAATCGTCTTATTGTGAGGTACTGGTACTTTATTTAGAGAATTACCGATCACACTAACACACCCTTAAAGGATTCTTGCCTTTGCTTTTAGACCCGGTATAAAATACAATCTTAAAGTTATTAAAAATAACTTCCCTACAAATAATAAATAGGTAATTGTTCTAAAATTTACCCCTGCGGCATGGTGACCTGGGTACCTAGCATAGTAGACCGTATCGAGCTTTGACAGTTTGATATACACTGTCTGTCCCTCTATAAATAGATCAACAGAGTGATAGAGAGCACTGTATCACGCGCTATCGAGATCGATATGGCTTGCTATGCTAGACTAGCCGAACGCTGGCCGCATTTCCTCTTTGAATGGCCAAAGTTATACGTTGGCCGAGGAATGCGCCAGCCCTCTAGTAACTCGATATGTCCACAAAAAAATTCGATAATTCTTTTACTAGTTTGTGGGCGCTGGGAAACCACGGGTCAAAAGTTTCAACCCCAAACGGCTCAAACATATAAAAGCTATATTATTGAATTAATAAAACAAAACATTGATTTTCATATTTGCCATCTTATTGTTTACATACTTAGAAAACACTGCAAAGCTGCGTCTAGCAATTTTCTTTTGTGAACAAATCGGACAATCTAGCTACTTTTCGCTAAATATCTATGTAGCTAGCTGCGTAAAGGTAGCAGTTGGCAACAATGCTTCTCATTAATTAACTCGGCCTGACTCGGAGTTGGGTTCTAAAATTATATTTTTTACGTAACACGTGAGGTAATTGAAGAGAAGCCTAAAAATTATATTAAGTAAATGAAAAAAAATACAATACAATGAAAAGGTTGCAAAGCTGACAACACTAATTAAATAAAGGAGATATCGTAAAAGTTTCACGTTTTTAGTTTTTTAGTAGCTGAAAATATATTTTTACTAGCTTTTGCCCGCGGCTCCGCCCGCGTGTCATTTAGTTTAACCACATGCTTTTTTCCGGGATAAAAAGTAGCCTGTGTGTTAAGTTAGGGTATAAGCTATTGTAAAAAAATCCAAGTCTCGCAACTTAGTTCTTCTACCGTAAAAAGTTGTGAGTTCCATGTAAATCAAAGTCGGTTAATTTATTCAGTCCCTACTTAAGGGAACTTCTGTCTTAAGTTATTAAGCTTTAAGTTATTAGCTAACCTAACAACATCTTATAGTGACCATATCAATATAAAAAATCTTTTATGTTTTGAATAAATAGATTGACTCGGCCATCGCATGAAAACACAATGTATCTCACAAGTATTACATATTATATTAAATTAGACTATTTAGTGCGATTGCCAAGTCAATCTATTTATTTAAAACATAAAAGATTTTTAATATTGATATGTCACTATAAGATGTTGTTATGTTAGCTAATTATGTAATTACTTAAGACAGAAGGTCCCTTAAGTAGGGACTGAATAAATTAACCGACTTGGTTTACATGGATCTCACAACTTTTTACGGTAGAAGAACTAAGTTGCGAGACTTGTTTTTTTCTACAAGTTTTGTTTTTGATGGCATCTCATTTCTTTTTGTAGATAGTTCTACTTTTTTTCCTTCCCAGTACCTTCTACTTACAACTGAAAATGTAACTTTGTAATCCTATATATTTATATTATTTATGCAGTTGTTGTATCTAGAGCACTGGACCGAAATTGCAAAATATTTTAGTTTTTGCTTGATTTATACACAAAACACCAATTGTATTCCAAGTTTGAAGCTTCTATGTCTGCTAGAAGTGCCTTAGAGTTTTGATGATCGGTCAGTCAGTCAGTCAGTGAGTGAGTGAGTGACAAAATTGAGAAACTTTGACAAGTTATAATTCTTAAAGTACTGGTTAAAATTGAATGAAATTTGAAATATACCGTGTTGGTACAATGCCTGCTTGGTTGTTTGATCCCTGCTTGCGTGCCGCTTTTTAGCTAAACTTGGGGGGGGGGGGGCACTGCCGTGCCCCCAGATATCCATTCTAAATTTTATCCAAATCCGTTCCGCCGTTTCAGCGTGAAAGAGTAACAAACATACACACACCCTCTCACACACCCTAACTTTCGCATTTATAATATTAGTCTGATTACTGAGATCTCAGGTGAGCGATGAATACTGTTTACTTTTTATAACTTTCTCCAAAATTAAATGAGCACTTGCTAACTTCAGTCTTAGTTTGATTTTCATTTATTTTCTTTATTAAAACAAAGGACAGGTAAAACAACACAGACACGGTTGAAGGCATACATGAAATAATATAACATTTTATTATTTATTTATTTATTTATTATTTATTTATTTTTAATCAAACATAACATGACATGCAATTTTACACGAAGGTGTATCAGAAACCTTTTGGGGTTTTTATGTACACCCAGTTCCAAGTCTCGTCTGAAAACATTATTCAACTATTCTCCTAGCTTTTCGAGTAACATAGTAGAAGTATGGGCCAGGACAATTTCAAAAACTTACAAATATAAACATATCGTCACGACATGAATCCCCGAGAGGGTGTCAGAAGTGTTCCGTAGGGGTACGGATCAAATAAAACCTGGCATGGTGCCAATCAGTGGTGTGCATAGGACTTTTTGCTGGAAATGCAATGAGAATGTCAGGTTTGACAATAAAAAAAACACGAAAAAATTAAATGTCACTTTGAAAAATCATTATTTGTATGACGCCAGGGTAGGCACTGCCTACTCTCGAGCATATGATTTCCCACGTTTTTTTTTTCAATTTGGTTTTAAATTTTTTCATGTTGTTTTTATCGTCAAACTTGATCCTTCTCATTGCTTTTCCAACAAAAAGTTATATGCACGCCACTGGTGCAAATAGCAATAAAATGACAGAATTGTGATGATTTTGTTGATATAATCAGGATACCCAATATGTCCATGTTCATCTAAGGTTTATGAAGTATCTTATATTAAGCGAATGTATGCTATCCCGACCTCAGCGAGGAACTTCTTAATAAACTTGACCGTCTTCTCAACTTATGCATGCGTTACATATTTGGACTGCGTAAGTATGATCATATGTCTGAATTCCGCACTGAACTTGACAAGTTGGCTTGATATCGGGTTCCGTAGAGATTCCTATGTTCTGACCCTTCTTTATGGTGTTCTCCATAACCTCAGTTTTGTGCCACTTTCGTCCTTCGACCGCAATCAATGTCCTGGCAAAGCTTGGCTTTTTCGCACAATTTGGCAAAGTTTATGAGGAACGCTTTAAAACATGAGTGATAAGCGAGTGTTTTTTTAACGTTACGAGTAAGTTATTGCCATTACGCACGAGTAACATACTACGTTTTTCAATGCATAGTGTGAGTAAATAAATTAAATGTAGCTAATTAAAGAAACAAACAAACAATAAATACTCCAAATGAAGCATTATTTATCAAGTTGCCAAATTGACGGAAATAAGCTGCTCTCAGTTTGATGCGTTCGAAGGCTGCTTTCAGTCATACATAACATAAATTCGACTCCATATTGTAAAAAACAATGGCAGCCTGAAATTGTTTATTCTTTAGATACAAAGAATGTTGTTAACAAGGAAGACCGATCGATAATTTTTTTTTAAAATATTGTTCAGAGAATGCAAGTGGCCAGTATCATTTTGCGAACTTGCACAATAACACTTTTTGTCTTTTGACATTATAATTTAAAAAATCTTATTCATATTACGATTAAATGAGGTTACCTAATAAGGAGTTTGTTTTAACCAGATTCCAGTACTCCTTTGTTACCTATATAATTATCAAAAGAGATTAAAAAGTAAAAATCAGGCGCGAATTGGTTGATAAAGTTTCATCAGAATTTTCAATTAGTAAAGTTATTACCTACTCAAAATGTCATCTAAACAGTTTTCATTTCATTTCATCAAATTGAACGCAGCCTACGAACACATCAAACTGAAACCAGTAGGGTACACAAGATAAGACTGGCAACTGTTTTCGATAAATTAAAAAATAAAACATACCTCAGACATGGCTGTATGAGCTAAGTTCCATTTGTCTTCCCACTATGTAGGGGAACAAAACTAAGAAAATAAACATTAAAAAAATAAAAAAGAAAACACTCGTGCGGTAACGTTGACTTTGACAACAGATTAGACGCATATAAAAAAGAATTTTACGAGCACTTGCATTGAAAAAAAAAAATTCTTGTTTAAAGTATGGCATGTGAACTTTACAGGACTGCTGGGATATATGTCTCATATTCTATTGTTTTACCATTGTTCTTTTAATTTCAGTCTCGTAAGAGTTAACATGCAAAACTTGATGAACAAATGATCACGTTTTAATTTTCGTGTTTTACATACATACGGGTTGAATAAGGAACCTTTTTTTTTCTTAGTTCAAAATATTTAGAACAAGTATTATAATACATTCATCTGCTTTGTTTTCCTTTCTAATACCTTCCAATGAGGGTAATACAGTTATAAAATTTCACTAGAAAAATATTTTGTAATTTTTTTAATTATTTGTTGTCAAGCTTACTGCAGTATCTGCATAGATATAATAATAATCACAATAATATTGTTCTAATACACAAGATTGTTAATAAACTGTTAGCTTAAAACGACGTCAAGTATTTCGTACCTATTTAACTTTTTTAAAAGATCACACATTATTATATTTAAATGGAAGATTGGATGGCGCTGTTGGTTTGTTCACGTATTCCGCCAATTCAGGCGTATAGATTAACTCATCAAATTAAGTTTTCTTCGAAAGAAATATTTAAAGACATATTATGTAACCAAAGACCAATAAATACCCCAATTTATCCTGTATTAAAATTACCCCGAATGAGATAAAATACCTATTGAAGAAAAAAAACTATGTTGTAAAACGAGCGTTGGTTTTATGTATGGCATTTGTCTTTTTGGTCTCTATTTTAAAAGTTTGTCGTTTGTTTATCCCCTAGGGCGAAAATAGATTTTGATACATTTATTTTTCCCCAAGGGCAAGAAAGATACTCTTTGCATCTTCTTTTTTCATAAGAGAAGAGTCATTATTCGAGCATGTTTGGGGACAATACTCTTTTAGCTTTTCCTTTAATAGGCTAATTAGTGGGACAGTCGCAAATACTGTTCGGTAATGAGCTCCACTGTCTTATGGAATAATTTAAAAGTATATTTCTAGGGATCGGATAAGATTTTTGTTGACTGCGTCCAATTAATCTGTCACAATTAGTGAGTTTATAGATTTCACTCCATAAATAAAAGTAAGTATCCCTGAATAATTCGGTTTATCTGAGCAAGTCGTAATGAGACACTCAAGTCATTTGGCAAGGACATTAACCCCTAAATTTTTTTAATAAAACATATTGTTTGTACAAAGGTGAGGGAGCAAAAGCTCTTTGGAGTTTTAAGTATCATTGACCATACGAGTTGTTGGGGGTAATAAGGGATGGGAGTTCCTCGGACCCTTGACTTAATATCTATTCCAATTCTTCTTAGAAAGCTGGAAAGCCTTGGCATAAGAGACCTTCCGATGCAGTGGTTCCGTACTTATCTTGAGAACCGGCTTCAGAGGGTAATCATTGATGGCACGATCAGCGAGAGCATGCCAGTGGCCTATGGTGTTCCACAGGGCAGCGTTCTTGGTCCTATTCTATTTTTAGTATATATTAATAACCTGACAGATCTTAATACCGTTGACGGAAGAATAGTGTCTTTTGCTGATGACACTGCCCTTGTTTTTTCAGCTTCATCTTGGGATCTTGCTTTCAAAAAGGCTAATAAAGGTGTTGCAGTTGTAAAGGAGTGGCTTGATGTGAACCTTCTCACGCTCAACATTACTAAAACAAAGTATTTATGTTTTAGTAAAACAAAGCACACGGAAGCTGACTATGATTTTCACTTGAAGCTACACACTTGCAACAATCATCTGCAATCATACAGCACACAGTGCCAATGCGAAATAATTGAGCGAGTAACCAACATACGGTATCTTGGCGTTATTGTAGATGATAGACTCAACTGGCAAGCTCACATAAAGACCATATCAGGTCGTGTAAGAAAATTATCGTTCTTCTTTAGGTCAGTCAGGAACATTCTCAACTCGAAGCTAAAATATAGTGTATATTTTGCAATGTGTCAAAGTTTGCTTTCCTATTGTATCAGCTCTTGGGGTGGCGCGGCAAAGACCCATTTGTTAGAAATAGAGCGAGCTCAACGAATGGTTATTAAAGTGATGCTTAACAAACCATTTCGTTATGACACATATCTTCTACATAAAGAAAGTGCCATATTAAGTGTACGAAGATTATTTATATCAAACATCATTTTAACATCTAGCACATCCTTAGAAATGTACGCTCCAAGCATTAGTACACAAAGCAATAGGTCAGCAAGACTGGAAGGAAAACTTTCCGTCCCTAGAATGGGTAGTAAATTTGCACAGCGTTTCAAAAAGTTTTTGCATCCCTTTATTCATAACCAAATTTATAAAGAAATTAAGTTGGCAGACAAATCAAAATTAAAACTCCAATTAAAAAGAGAGTTGAGTTCTTGGCTTCTAGCAAAATCGTATGAGGAAGTAGAAAGTCTTTTGGATGTCATTCAGTAAACAATCATCTTATTATTATTCTATTGTTTTGTTTTGTATTTATTTATTAAAATTGTCTTAACGTTTTTGGTGTCACTTATATAAAGTAGCAACATTTTTTTTTTGTTAATTTAATACCTTCTTTTTGTTGTTGCTAGCATTTTATATATACTTATTTAAAATCATGTACACACGAATACACATTGTTAAATATTTATTTATTATAACATATATATTTATTTTATAAAAACATATTTAGATTAAAGTTTAATTTATTTAAGTTAGCACGGGTGGGCGCCTTCTGGCAAAAAACACTTTTGTGCATCCCATGAAACGGAGAATTCTGGTATGGGAGCACGCATATTCTATTCAGTGACGTGTATCAATTTAGTTTGTACAAAATTTTAAATATGGATAATATTTCATTTACTTAATGTGTATTTTAAGTTAACATTACATAAGATTTTTTTTAAAAGTTAACCATAGGCTAGTTTTTTTGTTTGTACCTACTAACATTTGAGAAAAATAAATTTGTATTTGTATTTTGTAATATTGACGCCGATATGGATGTAGTGAAATCAATCCAAAAGGGAAAATAGGCAGGCGCGGCCGCAGCTTAAGATTTTGGAGGGGTCACGGCTCAAGTACTGTTCAAAAAGCCAACTTTAACAGTAAAACAGGTTAAGCAAATATATTAAATTTAAAATAAAAAAATGACCCATGTGACCCCTCGGACTGCCACTGACTCAAGACAATTTTATTCCTAATCTCAGGCAATTCTTATGCATTTGTGCCTGTACGATTACAATGAGCCTAGTCAGGTCAGGGTAAATCTGACTATATCGTGAGTAGCCGTTCATTTTATAATTTTTTTGTAATTTCATTTTGAGCTTAAATTGATCCCTTGGTATCTCAAATTGTATGAGCTATTTTTGATTGTTGTAAGCTATCCCCACATTTTAATTTCTTATTTTCATTTTGATGAAATTCTTGATGTTTCGTTTTCTTCAAAAAGGAGTAATTGCTTTTATAAAATGCGGGTCATATATGCTTGACCAAGATGTTTTTTAAGAACTAGTACTATCTACCTGCCATATTATTGCTTCAAACATCTTGCAGTTTTATATCTTGACCATTTTAAGTTTCTTTGACAGATACTTCTTGTACAATGAAAAACACCAAGGACATACACATTGGAGTCTTACTCGCGATAACTAATAACATACCTTAATAGATATGTGCTTGACGTTTCGACGCCTCTGTAGGCTGTCGTGGTCACAAGATAACTGACGAGAGTAGTTAGTAGTTCAATGGGGATGACGAGTTTAAGTTATCTTCGGCATGGAGTTCAGTCATACAGAAATTTAAACCTCGCGATTTATCTTCCAATATTTGCCTCAATACTGTTAGTGTTGTGTGTCCTGTGTGACGAAAGAAACAATTAATTAACAAAAGACAAAGTGCGGGTAGGAAAAAGAAAAATAATGTGCTACCTACCGCCGGCTCGCCGAGGACATTTTTGCTGCTACTCTCGTCAGTTAGCTTGTGACCACGACAGCCTACAGAGGCGTCGAAACATCAAGCACACATCTATAAAGGTTTTCATTCTCATTTTCATGTTATTAGATATCGCGAGTAAGACCCCAATACAAAGTTAATAATGTGTGAAAATAGCGAAAGTTTAAAGTTTACTATACACATTGGAGTTTGGGAATTTGTGTCTATCTTATATTCTTCACAATAGTGACTTATGTCGTACTGCAAGTGTGTAACTTGAATTCATTATCATCGTTGTGTGATCCATTTTGTCGCCTCCGGAGTGAGGTTATGTAACTCGGTAAGGCCTCCTGGGAAGCAATGAGTCGGGCACTCACCCACAATGTGGGCTACGGCTTGCTTTGGTGCACCACAGTCGCAGCTAGGTGAGCTTTTTAGGCCCCATTTGTGAAGCTGGTAGTTACGAGCTGCACCTGTACGTAGCAGGTTCAGAGTTGCCCAGGTCTCCTGAAATGGCTCTCCTGAAACCCTGCCGGTGGGATAGACGGGTCCGGTATGAGAGCAATTGGACAATCCCGAGTTTCTTTTCCATTCAGCGTTCATATCGAAAGGCCTCTCTAGCATGGGATCGGACCAAATAGGCTTACGCGATGGAAGCCGAGCACACGGTAGGTGGTTAAGTGTCTTGGTGATAGGCATTGGATTTGGAGCTTGGTTGGTATTAGCTTTTGCCCATTCCATCGTTGCTGCTTGTGTTCTGCGCAAACTGGGAGGCGCTATGTGAGACAGAGCTGGTAACCATTCCGTATGTGTGGGCCGGAGGGTGCCCGTGATGATGCGCTTAGGTCTGTTGAGCTGCATGTCTATCCTGTCAGTATGTGCACTCCGGTACCAGACTGGAGAACAGTATTCAGCCGTAGAGTAAGCCAGGGACAAAGCGGAGGTACGCAGAACATCAGCGCGAGCTCCCCAGTAGGTGCCAGCTAGACAACTTATCAGGTTTACCCTGGACTTGAGTTTCTGTGCAGCGTTATCTAGGTGCAGTTTAAAGGTAAGCAAACGGTCCAAGATGACGCCTAAGTACTTCGGATAGAACTTGAATTCTTTACTTTACAACTGACCTCTTTATGATACGACACCGATAATACGGGTAATTATTGAATTTTGCGTTTACTGTACGGTTGTATGTTGCGTGTACGTAACAAACGGCCAGCAACCAGGCCGTGCGTGCCCCTAATTGTACTTCTAATTTGATAGCGACGACGGGGGAGATGAGTGTCACTTCTTTACGTCATCATTCTGTAACATGGATCCGAGCCACGTCTGGAATGCGATCTATTGTTTTAGTCGGTAATAATGAGACTTAATAAGGATACATACTTACTTACGTATACTCATGCCTGTTTCCCAGAGGGGCGGGCAAAAAATATAGATTTTCTACTGCTATGATCCTGACACACCTCCCTCGCTTCCTTCATATCAATCAATCGAGTCATACAAGATCTTCTATTCTGGGTGCTTTTGACTTTTCCCTTCTTCAGGATGTCGCCAAGTTCTAGGGCGGCTCGGTCAAGCTGTACCTTCCACTTGTGCACCATAAATTTCTTTCATTTATTTTATTATATTCGATATATTTCGGCCCACTGTATGATGTTATATATATATTACTATGTTCGACTGATGACGGCCCCATACAGGAGGCCGAAATATATCGTATATAATAAAATAAATGTTATTTTCTTCATACTTATTGCTAAAATAAATATAAAGGCTCAAGAAGAGTTAAATATATATTTATTAATAAATTTTTTTCGTCACACTTCTTTCATTCATCCTCCCTTTCTGTCCAAACATTAAGAGATATAGTCAATACTATTTCCCTACTTTGTGGACTCCCGACCCCTATTTCTCGAATCCACTGACCTTCCTCTTGGAGCGCATGGAGTCCAGCTGGCGCTGCGTGAGCTCTCCAATAGTTCGGGAGCCCCACAGCACGCGCCCCATCGCCGAGTAGAAGTACGACATACCGAGCATCGGCACCAGGTACGTTGCCACCAGGAACAGCGATTGATATCTGCAACAACAACATAGGTATACTCACGCCTGTCTACCAGGGGAGTAGTCAGAGATACTGATTTCCACCTTGGGTCAAAACCTTGACACACCTCTTTTTTACCTAATCCACATCTACTCATTTATTTATTTATTTAGCAAATTAACAGCGTTAAAAACAAATCTAAACAATATTTCAAAACTATAACTAAGGCCAATAACAAATTTCCCTAACAAAAACAAAATACTTAGCTAATTGATCACTCCGAAATAGGATCTTTGTATTCAGTTAATGTAAGGGATGCGTGTGTATGAGAGAGAATGTGTAAGGGAAGGTATTTAAAAAATGAGAGGGTGTTAAGTGAAGTCATAATAATTACGGTTATTCATCAGGGTAAAGTATTTAATTGATTATTTTATATCGAAATGAAGTCTTAGAGTTTCCATAATGGATCGATACTATAGAAACGCTCATACAAGCTCTTCTATCCCAGGTGCTTTTGACTTGACCCTTGTCCAGTATGTTGCCACTCAAAATAAGTCTGTAACTCCGGTGAAAAACTACTTAACTCAAAAACCACAAATTTCTTTGCAAAAAAAATTTTTTGTTGCCGTCTATTCTACTTTTCATACACGAAATCAAATTGTTATGTAGATAACATTAAGTTCTAATTACTATTTATCCGTTTAGCCCTTAGAAAATTTCTAGAAAACCTTAGAAAACCATTTGACACCAAAAAATTATGCATTGGTAAATGCACTATGATTTCAGTTGAGTTTGTGCCTTTTACCTTTTGTAGTAAACGGGTAAAAAAAAACAAATAAAGAAACGTGAAAATCGATCTAATTAAAGTTACATCTAATTTCACAGGATGTGATGTTTTAGTATGCGACTGCCCGTTTTCACTAACGACGAACAAGGCGACGACGCCTAACTAAGTAACTCCTGGAGTTGATGCCCGTGATTAGCAAAAAAAAAAAAAAAAAAAAAAAAAAAAAGTAACTCCTAATTTAGGTCCATGCTTACCATAAAGTTCTATTTCACCAAACTATTTCACTATGTGATTCCTATTCCTAACCCAGGAGTAGCCTAAGTTTTTGATATTTGTCTTTCGTTTTGTTTGTCAAGTTGGAAATTTGGCGTTTCATAGTACTATTATTGTTCCACGATTGGATTGGGATTCAAAAGTACCGTTTGCTTAAGAGTATAAATGAATTGATTACTTAAGTACTTATAATAGAACGCGGCTATGAAGTCAATCCTGACACATGCCTCTAGGGTTGTTATACGTTCGATCACTGTATCGATAAAATTCGTCAAGTGTGAGTAAAGTCGAATGCAGTTATCAGATGTAAGTATATGAAGAAAGTGAAAAAAAAAACATCTAGGTAGAGATCATAGAAGTAGTTTAATTACTTAATACTTCTATGGTAGAGATAATATTTATATTCTTTACTTTATTATGTATCACTTTCCGAAGCACCATCACCATTATCACTACTGGAATCGTTTGTATTAATAACTAACTCAAAGTCATTATCTAAAATATTATCCACTTTAATGTCTCTGTTGCAATCGTCCCATATTTTGGCTTTAGTTTTATTCACTACCATTTTCCAATTATTTTTGGTTACGTGATTGCACGCTTCTTCTAACAATTTCATCATTTTCGCTGTGGAAAATGGAGGTTCAGTATTATGGCGTGCCGCATGTCCTTTGATCTGTGCCCATATCAATTCGATGGCGTTATACTCGCAATGATACGGCGGTAAACGAAGTACTCGGTGCCCATGTTGCAGTGCTAGTTCATCAATGACGTATCGTTTTACTCTCGATCTGTGAATATTCATCAATCTAATCAAATCTCCTTTCAACATAGACATACTTGCGTCTACACCTTTTTTTTGAAGCCATGCAACCAGATGGGCTTTTTTCTCAGAGTTTGAAGGTGGCTTATCAACTAACATGGAGTGATAAGGTGCATTATCCATAATAATAACTGATGGCTCAGAAAGGCTAGTCAGCATATTAGTGAACCATTGGGTAAACTTCTCACCATCCATTTCTTCATGGTAATCACCTGTGGTTTTAGACGCAAAGGCCAATAAACAGTTGTCTATAAAACCACAGGCGTTGCCAGCATGACAAATAATTAGTCTGGCTCCTTTTCCGGAGGGGACTTTGGATGCCGATGCCGCCGTATCGTCCGTCCACGAGCGACCAACTGTGTGATTCGCATTTAGCCACGTTTCGTCCAAAAAAACTACATTATCCCAATCATCTATAGCTTTCGCCTCGCGTAAAAAATCAGTCCTTTTCATGGCAATATCCGATCTTTCCATTAGCACCTTTCGTTTGTTGCATTGTTTATATCGGAATCCAATGTTTTTCAAAACCTTTGACAATGACTTTTTTGATCCGGAAAATAATCCAGTTTCCTTTAATGTCTGCACTAAATTCGACAACGTTGGGTACTCTTTACGTAAATAATAATTGTAAATATGCCTGCGGATGGCGTCAACGTCAAAATTATCTACATCGGTAAGCTTCGCTCTTTTTCTCTTGTTGGGAGAATATAGAACATTATCTTCGATGCCAGTCTCACCCAATTTTTCTTTCGTGATTTTTATAATAGTTTTTTTGCTGATATCGAGAGCATCTGCAACTCGATCCAACACCGATGTCACGGGCAATATCGGTCCGCCGTTTTGAGCTTCTCGTTCAAAAAAGTCACGAACACGTATGATAAGCTCACGAGACTGACTGTTAAGAACGAATTTCTTCGATCGTTTTGGCATTTTAACAATTCCAAGTAGTAAGCATTTCAAATTCCAAGTTCAAGCCCTTGCTTCAATCTGCCCCTTGGTCAATGGGTGAGATGGGGGATGGCACTAGGTATTAATAGCCAAAAACATGCACAAGTTTAGCACAATCAAAAGTATCAACCTTTGGAAAAGCGATCAAGGCAATACTTAAAATTGTTTTATCATACCTATTGACGTGTCATTGAATTAATTGACAGGAAATATTGTACTTTACATTCAAATTCAAAAAGTTTTCTCTAGGTAAATAGAGTTCAATTCCCAGAGGTTAGTAATAAAGAAACAAACTCATTTATTCATTAATATTTATAATTAACTGAAGGAGAATATTACTAATATATCTAATTTTACGTTTTATTTACAATAATGCACATCATCATAAAACATAACAATATTTTTAGCTATACGAACTTTTTAACGTGTATCGATATATTGTCTGTGATATTATTGCCACTCACTATTCTGTCACACGCAATAAGTAATTATGTAATTTTTTCCTATGTGGTTGACATTGTCATTATTCAGAAACTTCATAGTTGCGCAATGTGTCAGGATTAACTTCATAGCCGCGTTTTATTATAAGACCGTCAAGTAAAATAATTATATTTTTTTTTGCTTTTTATGTTCTTATTAGTGTTTATTAAAGTTTATTGATCAATAATATTGCTTCTCCAAAAACTTTAATGATCGCTGATTTAGTTGTCTGAACTGTTTGCTGAATCTATTTTCAGTTGTTTTATAAATGAAATCTTTAAATTTTTTTCTGACAAATCTGTCACTATTTGGCATTGGTATTGAAGTTGGTCTTCTTCTTATCGTGTGGGCTGCAAGACCTGTCGGCCCAACAAGCCCTGGTGTCAGAGTTTTTAAATCGCCTTGCGGCCTCTGACGTGGTTTATGTAACGACCACTCTACTACAAAGTGGCCGGGACCAACGGCTTAACGTGCCTTCCGAAGCACGGAATCGTCTTACTTTTCGGACAATCAGGTGATTTAAGCCTGCAATGTCCTAAAACTGAGAACAATTTACAAAGTGACATTCCACTATGTGTGTTCCCCGCGGGAATCGAACCCACGACCGCCGGGTTGAGAGCCCAAAGCTCTCACCACTATAACACGGAGGTAGCAAAGTTGGTGATATGAAGTTGGTGGTGATGCGGTAGCGGAGCCGTTAATATAAATTTAATCAGGGTGATGATGAGATATCCTATAAATTGGACAACCGTGTTCACACAAAAGAATGGAGACTAGCCAAGGGTAAAAATGCACTCACCGATAACTGGCCTGGATCCTTCTTCTGGTGCAAACGCAGCAGCAAACCTCCTTGGTAATATACATTGTTGTTGCATATATAGCACAGCACAGCACGAGAATAGTTCAAGAACAGAAGCTGATAGCAGCGAGCGCGTGAGGGCCCCCAAGAAATATAATTATTTGGAAAATATAATGCGGTTGTAGGCTTGTAGGCGTTTGGGAAGCGTCTGTTTTTTCGTCCGTTACAATCCGAACAATCGTGTGCGTTCGGAAGTCTTCGGGGATTGTCGGAGCATCTAAGACGCTGCGTGCGCCATTTTGGCGAGCTAAAAGGTTCACACATTTCACCCTAGATGGCGTCAACACACATTTCATGTGAACAACGAAAGCGCGTAACCAGTTGGTGAACCCATGAGTAGGTAATTGATCATCAAAACAAATGGCGAACCGACAATTTTTTTTAAGAATATCATTTTATTTTAATTCCACGAAATATTATTCATATTCTTCACATTATAATTTCGCAGTACTGAAAAAGTTTTCACGCACATCCTACCTTTGGTAACTGTCATTTCATAGATTCGTGTAAAGTTGACGTTTGACCTCATTCCCAATCCAAACGTGGAACAATAAGCTTAAATCTCATAATCGCGACTGTCACATGCATATGTCAGTTTGGAGGCGCCTAAGCATTACGCACCCCCGAGTCGGTGTCGTAACTTTAGGTGATTCCTAACGTCGTCGTTAAGTGAAACGTGTTTTTACTAGGCAACGTGTATTTTAGGCAACTCCTAAATACATAGGCATCTGATTTGGGCGTCTCCTATGGTTAGTGAAGACGGGCATAATTCTGTTTAAATCAATGTGTACCGCAAAAATCTATCTGCGGTGTTAAACAAGATATTGAAATCCAAGTTAGACCATTTTGCAGAGAAAAAAAACGCAGCAAAGTGGTCAAAAAATCTTGTTTTGGACCTAAGTCGAGGTAAACCTTTATTCACCGGACCCACAGAAGTATGTAAATGACTTTAATTTTTACAGACAAACTTATAGTAGAGGCTTGGTAAGTGATCAGTAACACGAATCGATAACTCTTTTTGCTGATTTCGCAAAATAAAATCTTGACGTCCCACATAGTAATTGACTCTGGGCTGGGCTTGCGTTTGTAAGTAACACGAAAAGAATACTTTACGAATTTCACAAAAAGGGTCACCGAGCCTTCTTACTGAGTACTTACTGAGTCTACAGTATAAATTTGGCTGCATAAATTAAAGTCAGCTTATATATTGTCAGTGGGAGTGGTAAACGGTGTGCTAAGACGAAATGATCTAAATATAACTCGTTGACGGTCTGCAATGTGCATGTCTGGTTATGGATAACGCAGGTGGATTGCTTATGGACTGAAATTTATAATTTATTCGTTTTTTATACTTCTGAAAATAAAGTTCATTCACTCTATTTAATTTCTTTATAAACTCTAAAATATAAGGTTCATTATCCTTATATTAATTTGCGTTTGAATTTTATCCATTGCAAACATAGGTTTAAAATAGGTGAAATTTTCCAAATTTTCCGTGCCGTTACTAAAATTTTATCATGCATGAAATTAGTTTTGGAATGTAAACGCTCCTTAATACGATGAAGCTTAATTCATTGAGTGGTAGGTAAAAGAATTCAGAAACAACTAAAAACTTTGTCAGACAAAAAATCCATTCTCGTAAAATTAAGGTTGGAGTTTTACTTGTAATTGGATAAGTGGACAAGTTCACTTCGATTCCAATAAAACACCGATAGACTTGAGTGTGCCACTTCAGACCGAGAGTTCCGACTTGCCCACGAAGGTATAATAATATTGACACAAGTTCACAAGGGAAGCCATTTTGTACGAGCTTGAGTCTGAAGAACAAAAATGTATTACGAGAAGAAGTAAAGCCGTAATATTTTGAAAAAAGAAAAAATAAGGCCGGTAAAGTGCAAACATGAATCGTGCTATGAGGGTGCCGTACCCAAGGTGTGCAAAATGCACATTAAAATATTGTTTTCCTTACCTTAAAATAAAAAATAAGCAATAAATGCGTTGTAAAGCAACTTGCGGAAATGGTTTACTAATAATAAAGTCTTCACAAAAAATTATGTAATTTAATGTATTACATTTTGTTTGCATTACATTGTTACATTTAAAAACCTTTAAAGCGTGTTTATAGCTGTAATGTAATGCAGTCAAAATGTAACGCATAAAATGGAATAATTTTTCATGCGATCACCTAACTATTTAACAAGCAGTTTGTGTGAATTGCTATAAAACGCATTCTTGCATATTTTTTATTCAAAAGTAAGGAAAACAACAACTTTATATGATTGTTAATTGATTTGATGATATTTAATATGATGATGTGCATTTTGCATTCACCGGGATTCATTTTGAGAAAAATTCAAAGAAATTAATATTTTAACAGTTCCTTGTGAATTTACCAAGTTATTAAATATATCAGAAAAAATATCGATACTTTCCCGAGGCTCGGTGAGCATCACTCTATAGACACTAGGAAGAAACATAAACTGGCTTTTCCAAAAATTCGACTTGCAAAAGTAGGAACCGCTTTTGTAGGACATGGTATAAGATTTTACAATAAACTTCCAAAGGAGGTCCTTAGGTTTCCAGAAAATAAGTTTAAATTAGATATTAAGCAGGGACTTTTAAGAAAAGCATATAATAAATCAATATTGACTATTTGGACGATAGTGACGCGTGTTGTAATGAGAACATTGATCTTGGCCATAATCTAAAGGTACTCTGTGGCCATAATACTACTGTTCGTTTATTTTCTAACTGATTTGTGTTTTTCGAATCGTTTGTTTTTATGTGGACTAATATTTTTATATTGTTTTTTATTATTATTTTGACATTTCTTTTCACATATTGACATGAACATTTATAGCTTAACATTAAAAAAATAAATTTTATTTTTTGATAAATTTAATATTGAATTTTATTTTCCTCATGACACAATTTCCTTTTGTCTATTATATTTTTATCCTTTACTTATTAAAGTTTACCCTGTTTAGTATAATCATTTTATATATGTTAAAAAGACTGTAAGTAATAGTATTAGGCAATATGATGAATAAAAAAAAATATTGATAAAAAAAGACATGGTCTTGCCCAGTTTCTTGCCCTTCTTCTTATGCCTCCTCTACATGTAGACAGATGCAACAGTGGATGGATCAGCAGATGTATCCGCGGATGGATACGCGAGCCGTCCACACGTCTGTGGGTAAATCAGTCTGTCTTCACTCTCGAAAGACGCAGGACGCATCAAAAAATGGACGTTACTATTTATTTATTTAGCCCATATAAGTAAAAGAAATGCAAAAAAGAAGTGGGGGATGCCATAGATTATATATGCCATATTTAAAAAATAATATGTATTATACAGGATGAATTTTTGAACATCGTCCAAATTTATTTATTTAAATCTTTATTGAAAATAATGAAATACGTGTTTATTCTTTAAGTATAGCCCAGTACTAAAATATTAAGAAACGGCTATGCAAAGTTATCCCAAAAACAATTGCGTTTGTAGACACCATACGCCGTGCGCACTACGCGGCTACGTTTGTAGACACCATGCGCCGCACGCGCTACGCGGCTACGCGCCTTCCGTTCGCCGTTCGTAGCTCATTGTAGTGTACGATACATCTTGGGAAAAAAATATGTTGAGGTGAAGATTTTAGCTACATATTTTTTTTTCAAAAATGGCCTCTATGAATAACACCTAATGCTTAAAAAAATTTGGACGATGTTCGAAAAGTCACCCGGTATATATTACTATACTAGCTTTTGCCCGCGGCTCCGCCCGCGTGTTATTCGGTTTAACGACATGCTTTTTTTCTGGGATAAAAGTAACTTATGTGTTAAGTTGGGGTATAAGCTATATCTATTCTAAATTTCATCCAAATCCGTCCAGCCGTTTCAGCGTGAAAGAGTAACAAATATACACACATACAAACTTTCGCATTTATAATATTAGTGTGAAGTGTGATGAGATAACATAGCCTTGTCTTATTTCCCCGCAATCGATTAAAGACCGCGCTAATTAGACACCTAATGTATGAATTAACAAAGCCTTGTCTTATTTTTCCACAAACGATTAGTGCCGCGCTAATTGGACACCAGAGTTTTCAATGTGATCTATCCTACAGGAACCATGCATTTTTTCGGGATAAAAAGTAGCCTATGTGTTAAGTTAGGCTATAAGCTATTACCATTTTAAATTTCATTCAAATCCGTGTAGTCGTTTCAGCGTGAAAGAGTAACAAACATAGACAGACACACACATACACACACGCACAAACTTTCGCATTTATAATGTTAGTAGGATTAATATTATAGTATATATATTATAATATGTATTATATACGAGCAAAACATGCGTGCACTCTCGTTCACAATCCACACAGTACTGATGCGTCCGCAGACGTGTGGACGGTCGCCTTGCATACGGGCTGAAATCCTTTGATCCGTGCCCCAAAAACAGACACCAAACGGATTGACGGCGGACGCATCTGCAGACGTTAAATACCTACCACAGACGAGCGAATACCCTGTCTACACGTCAGCGGACGCATCCGCACAAGGCATCTGCCGATGCATCTGTCTACGTGTAGAGGAGGCTTTAGCAAGATTAATCAAATGGGCGGATTTAGGCATTAATCTATTTATAGTTTATTTATCTATTGACTTATTTGTTCATCGCATTATGTAGGTATATACCTACGAATAAAAATTCTCTAGAAGCGTAACTAAGCCAAAAAAATAGTTCCACTAGATAGATACCGCGGAGGGTGGGGCGCAAAATAAGTACCGTGCAGCGCACCATTTCGTCGTAACACCTTGAGTCGTGTGTTTGTGCCGCGGAAAATTTCGATTGTGCATATTATTGTGTTTTCGCGCCAACTGATTTTACAAATATGCCTTCGTGTGTCGTGAAGTGGTATAGAAGCCAAAAGGATATGAAAAATACTGGAATTACATTTCATACGTAAATAAATAAACATTTTGAAAACTCATCGTCGGTTGCTCGCTGTTAGCTAGCTGCTGTGGCCGCCATGTTGACAGAACGCCGCGCCGCGCCA
This sequence comes from Ypsolopha scabrella, assembly GCA_910592155.1. Taxonomy (NCBI): domain Eukaryota; kingdom Metazoa; phylum Arthropoda; class Insecta; order Lepidoptera; family Ypsolophidae; genus Ypsolopha; species Ypsolopha scabrella. The sequence goes on along the minus strand of OU342969.1, from coordinate 28,535,008 downwards.
GTGACGACGCAACCAATCGCGTGCAAGCTTTGTTGCATTATGTATAATAATATTCAAAATTCCTATATTTATTTATTTTATGCATATTATAACTATTTTAACCCAACTTAAATATAGTATTTTTTATTATATTTCCCGTATTATATTTGTTTCATCACATTATATTGTTTTTATAAAGATTAAATATGACCTATACTTTATGTATATATTTTACAAATAAACATTTTTAATTTGAATTTGCACCGAGATACCTTAAATTTAATCTATGAGAAGTTTTGAAAGAACCAACTTAATTTAAAACATACAATCCATTTAACTCTTTGTATCTAAAAGTGTCTTACTAATTTGCTCCTTTTAAATTCTTGAATAATTAAATATTAAGTAGGTTGTAGATTTTTTCTGCGAAAAGAATTTCTTTCCAAGTCAACTGGAAGTGCCCTATAGGTTTCAATGGCGAGCCAATTTGTATCAAATTTGATTACTTGAAGAGCAATAATTTTTTTCCTGTTTAGTTGGAAGCCTGAATGCCTAACTGCACTATAGAGCCGTAGGCTTCTGTAGGAAGTATTAGTTTCAACTTGATATCTCTTACGGGCCCGAGAAAGGGTCTTGACAAACGGACAGAAGGACAAAAGTAATCTTAAAAGGTATGAAACCCTAAAAAATGGATGGAATAAATTTTGATGCGAAATATAAGGCAATTTTTTAAGAAACATGTCTTTGCATCCATTTTTCAGCCTGTGTTCGTCCACTGCTGAACATAGGCCTTTCCAAGATATCTGGCGGTCCTCCGTTCTCATCCAGCCGCCACCCCACAACGTCCTTCAGGTCATCGGTCCAGCGGGCACGAGGACAGCCTACGCTATGGTTTGCTGTACGGGGTCTCTATCCTAACGCCTTTCGGCCCCACCGGCCATCATGTTGGCGACAAATATGGCCTGCTCACTGCCACTTCAACTTACTGATTCTGTCATTCACTTTCGTTCTTCAAAGGATCTCCTCATGTTGGGTTTTATTCAACAAATACAAAAATACGTGTTGGACAAGAATCTGTACATATATTTTGTCAAGTTGTAATTGCCGATGAGGAAAGTTTATGACATCACAAAATATATCCGAAGGCCGGACGACTTATTTATTTATTATTTATTTATTTATTTATTAAGGAGCTCCAACTGTATACTCCGATTTCAAACATATTCTTAGTTCTATACATTTGTCCTGCAGAGTGATGCAAATTATAGGAGCACACAGCCCTCACATATAAATCCGGTACAATTTTCAAAAATAATAAACCTTAATTAAGCAAAATTAAAAATATGCCAAATTATATGAGTAACTACAAAAGCAGCCACAAACAAAGCTTGCATAAACAAATTAAAACTAACAAGTTACAAATTAAAAAAAAAACATTAATTAAGCTTAGCCCAATTATTTGATTAAAAAAATTTTTTTCACGTTATAAGAAGCGAAGTCTATTTGGCTGGCAAAGTTGAACCAGGTCTTACTATTTTATAAAAAAAGAGTAATATTTAACAATAAAAAGTTGATTGTGTCCAATTGTGATTTTGCCGATAGCTACAGTACCAACACGGGACAAAATTACCTCATGATGCGAGGAAAAAGGTGACTGGTGCCACAGAATAAACACGCCTGGTGCTGCCTTTTTATTTTTACTAAATAGCATTGAGAAGATTGCGAGAGAGAGTTTTGGGTTGCCAGTTTATCTTAAGTCTGTCAAAAAAGAGTTGAAATGAATACCGAAGGAACTGTTATTCTTTCGCCTGGTTACACCAAACAAACAAGTACAAAATCAGTTAAATCGATTTAATCGATTAAATTGTTATTTCATAAATATATTACCTAAATTATACTACTTGAAAGTTTAAAGTTCAATATTCATTTCAACTCTTTTTTGACAGACTGCACATATCACTATCCTACTATTCAGAATTCTCATTTTACGTTAATTGAAAACTTAAAACCCGTGTAAATTCACAAAGTGCTCCATTTTCTTTAACTCTGCAATTGTTATCGACAATTGAATCAGGTTACAAAAGTGAAATAGAAAATCGTGCAAATGCGAATTGAATTCGCACACTAAGGGCAAAGTAACCGAGGTACCGATCGTGTTTCTTTAAATTATATTGAATATCGCTTTAATTTTTACCGTTTAATTCACTTTTCACTTTGAGAACAGAATATTTAAAATTTTCGGCAGATCCTTTCAGAAATACAGGGGCATGGATTTTATGCACATTCTAGCAAAATTACTCAAAATATAACCCAACATTTAGATTTGAATAAAAATCTTTGAGATTATTATTGTAACTCGTCTATTAAATGTTCAAGACTTGATTTTTTGGCACTTTACACTTTCTCCCCTAAATAGAGAAAACACATTTTGGAGCCATTAGGCAGGACAACGAATGTGATTACACTCACCACAGGATTCCAATGTAGACGAGAACTAGGCCGAGACCCCTATTTAGTTCATATGCTTTAAGGCGAGGTTATCCAGAGAAATCTGTCCTGCTCTTACGCTTTCATTTTTCACATGTTTATTCTGCTCAGCGGAAGCGGGCCGTGCAAAAAACTCGCGGTTTTGAGGTGTTTTTATTTATTATTTTGGAATTAGAAGGGTGGGTTTTTAATATGATGGCCGTTTTACATAACATTTTTCACGAACTTTATTTTATTATATGTTTTATTGTCCAAAACTTAACATAGCTCAAATGAAATGATAGTTAGATAGTAGTTTAGACCCATCTTTGGAAAGTGTAAGCAATCGTGTATCAAGCAGCCGAAATATATATATATATATTTTTTTATATACATTTTATGCTATACAATCTTTACAGGCTTACACCTATTGCGATTGGAAAAAAGCAGTTTTTGTGAACTCCGTCAAAGAACAACTAAAAAAATCGGTATCTGTAAACTTATCAATTCTGTTAAAAAGACGAAGTGTTTTTACAACACGAGACTCTTCAAGAACATTAGTGCACGCGCACTGCACACGAAACAACTTGTGTTTTCTCGCGCGAAAAAAGTTATCCGGCACAAACAGCTCCAAAGACGCTAACAATCGCGGATTGCATAAATTTCCACACAAAACTTAAAAAAAAAAAATTTGTAGCGCTAGGTCTCTCCTAACTTCCAACTTATTGTATCCAACCATACCTATAACAAATAAAGTTGGATACATTAATGGATAGTACGGATAAACACCGTAATTTTTCAAATATAACCAACGAACAAATTTGTTTTGAATCTTTTCCACCATGTGACTATATTTAGTCTCATGTGGATTCCAGATAATTGCACTACTTTCTAAATTACTGCGTACTAACGCATTGATCGTATTAACGATCTGGGGTCAGTCAAGGCAGTAATTTGGGGCCGCTAGAATTTTTGATTATGATAAACGATCTACCCAATGTGGTAAAAAACGCGAGATGTTTATTGTTTGCTGATGACCTCAAATTATCATTAAATGTTAAGAACTCCTCAGAAGGTGTAGGATTACAGGAGGATATCGATGCAGTGGTGGCGTGGAGTAAAGCTAACAAACTGCAGTTTAACACGTCTAAATGCTTGACTATCTCATTCTCAAAGTCGCATGCTCCTTACCATCACGAGTACAAAGTTGACACAGAACCTGTCAAAAGAGTAACTGAAGTGCGAGATCTTTGGGTGAGATTTACTACAAATTTATCCTTTAGCATATTATTAAAATCTGTAAAAAAGCTTTTAGAAATTTAGGGTTTATATGACGCAGAGTGCATGGTTTTACGAATATTAGGGCCATAATTGCTTTATACAATGCATTGGTTAGGAGTCAGCTAGAAAGCAACGCAGTCATCTGGGCTCCTCATGAGATTAAATATAGTCTCATGATGGAGAAAATACAAAACAAATTTATTAGATATTTATACTTTAGACAATATGGGGTATATCCATTTTACCCACTCATGTACCCGACTATATTTATACTAGGTATGGTGGGATACGTTGAGCTACGAGTTCGTAGGATTAGTAAGCTATTTGTTTAAATTGATTAACGGGAAGACACATAATCCGGAGTTGCTTAGAAGAGTAGATCTGTGCGTGCCTGACGGGTTCGTGGGTCGGCGGCGGCGGCCGCGGTTGCTGGTGGTGCCGAAAGCTCGCACCAACCTACTGAGCAAGACGCCCTTAACGCGTGCACTGCACACTCTCAACATGGTCGCGGAGGAAATCGATTTGTTTTCTTGTACGCTAAGCGAATTCACAAAGGTTACACTTGGTATCCTTTGTTATGGAAATACACTGTCGCATTAGGTTAAGAACCTGTAATGATAGATGTAAGAGAGAGAAATAAATAAATAAAAAATAAAAAAATATAAAGAGCTTTTACGGCTAGCATACTATTAAAATTTCTAGCTTGCCGTAGTATAAAGCCTAACTTCTTAAAAGCTTTTTTACATATAGCTACAATGTGGTCCCGGAACGTTAGCTCGGCATTCATTAACACTCCCAGGTCCTTGATGCTATCGAAGATCACAGAGTGAAACATGACATTATTTTTTTTGCAAAATTTAATCGTCGGGTTTTATTGGTTTAAAATTAATTCAAAAAGAGACAAAGTTTGGATAACCCCCCCTTAACCACTCTGGCTTAGGAAGCGGCTGAAATGTAACCGAGATTTTTTTTCTCAAAGATAACCTGACGCTTTTAATGTAATGGAAACGGATGGAGTGACGTGATTACATTACACCAACGTTAGCGACGGTAATTAATTTAAATAAGGATAAAAATATACTGGAAATTTTAGAAAATTTATCCTCCTACACCATATATTATCAAATTCAATCTGGAGACATGAAAGTGCCCTGGTAAGCCGAGTTCTATAGGTGCTGTGGCAGTGATATCTTTTCCTGAAACATTTCTGTGTATTTTCGTACCCTCCTAACTTACATCTAAATAAGATTCAGGTGCAACATTTTCAGTGTAGGATGAAATAGTGGACTTTATTTTTGAAATTTGAACTGGACATTTTAAGAACTGGTAGTTTATACAGTATTAACAAAAATTGTATATAAATATTTCTGGTTTTAGCTGCAGTCTCTCTACGACGGGGAACATAAATATTTGAGAGTAGTATTGATGGTTGTAACTGTCGGCATTTGGTGTAACTTATTAATTTATCATGCATCTTTGTTTAACTAAAACACCAATTATGGTTATTATATATTTCAATACACCCAACCAGTTTCGCTTATAAGAATTTTCAAGAGTTTTTTTGATTGAAATAACTTAGAGTAGTAGCTCCTACGGATGTGTTAGGTTATTGGCAGGTCACAAAATGTTCTATAATGTAGATGTAAAAACTACATTTTAGTTTAGTTTACCAGTAGATGTAAACGGTGCACTCCTGACTCCTGAGGGCCAAGCTGCATGAGGCATCGATTTAGATATAGTATGAGACTTACACAAAATCCAAGTAGGAGACGTCTGGTAGTCCGTCGGGCCACGCGATCAAGCACGCTGTCTTCAGGGTGCCCTTAGACCTGAGACAAAACATTCATTATTTACATCATTTCCTTAATGACCTTCTCTTAGCCGGGAAATATTAAAGGAACAAAAGCCCTACCGAAATGAACTAGAACAAACTTAATTAGAGCAAAATTAAGGCGATACATGTGAAATATTTGTAGTTTTTCAACTCAGCACTGTACTGTTAGTACAGTACAGCTTTAAAAGTTCATACGAAAAAATATATATGAAACAAAAAAATTCAGCGGGTTGTATCATAGATACGACCGTAAGTTATTTAAGTGCATACTTATTATGCCGCCTCTTTACTCAATCACAGAAGAAAGAATCCACAATCATTCCGTGGAGGAATCAATGTCGGCCATAGATGCGCATTCGTTTATTACAAGGTAATGTTTTTTTATTATTTCGATCAAATAAGTTTGAAAATAAGCTCTAAAAATACTAATAACCAGAAATTTAACTATCTTTATTAAAAAAAACTGGTTCCGGAAGTGACATAGGAGTTCTGAACATGTTTTCCATACCGGACGCGAACATAAGAAGTAGCCAATTCAAAATATAACAGATGGTTCATAAATTCTGAGTCTGAGCGCTTTAATTTCAGTTTAAGGGCTGTGACATAGAAGTTCTGAACATGTTTTCCATACCGGACGCGAATATAAGAAGTGGCCAATTCAAAATATAACAGATGGTTCATAAATTCTGAGTCTGAGCGCTTTAATTTCAGTTTAAGGGCTGTGACATAGAAGTTCTGAACATGTTTTCCATACCGGACGCGAACAAGAAGTAGCCAATTCAAAATATAACAGATGGTTCATAAATTATGAGTCTGAGCGCTTTAATTTCAGTTTAAGGGCTGTGACATAGAAGTTCTGAACATGTTTTCCATACCGGACGCGAACATAAGAAGTAGCCAATTCAAAATATAACAGATGGTTCATAAATTCTGAGTCTGAGCGCTTTAATTTCAGTTTAAGGGCTGTGACATAGAAGTTCTGAACATGTTTTCCATACCGGACGCGAACATAAGAAGTAGCCAATTCAAAATATAACAGATGGTTCATAAATTCTGAGTCTGAGCGCTTTAATTTCAGTTTAAGTGCTGCCAAGACTATATTTTCTTCAGTCCAAAATAGTTTTTTAGTGATATGAAAATGAGCTTTGAAAAAAATTTAGTTTTGGCAGCACTTAAACTAAAACTAATCGACTTTATTATCTCTTTAAATAAGTTAGGAATAGAAACTTTATTATTTTGAATATTATCTATGTAGCCCGAGTGTTAATGAACAGGCAATTTCAATTGGGTCACAAACTTCACCGATCAGTTGATCACACTGAACAATATATGTCAAAAAACCGGCCAAGGGTTCCGTACCATTACTTATCTATAAAAACGGCAAAAAAATCATGTCTGTTGTATGGGAGTGCGCAGGTCCGACACGCACTTGGCTGGTTTTAGTATTTGTTGTTATAGCGGCAACAGAAATACATCATCTGTGAAAATTTAAACTGTCTAACTATGACGGTTCATGAGATACAGCCTGGTGATAGACGGACAGACCGACAGCGGAGACTTAGTAATAGGGTCCCGTTGGTTACCATTTGGGTACGGAACCCTAAAAATGAAAAAGACTCCACAGTTGCTCACTGGTTTTAATTAAATAACCACCATAAGTTTTGTATGTAAAATTCCAATATTTCAGTTTAAGCTTTTTACAAGTTCATATTTAATTTTACTTGTGTGTCCGTCCTACTGTTCGGTGTCAAGTTTTGTAATGAAACTTTCCCACTTCCAATTATCCAGCTACATTGATATTTTGCACACAAATCCGGAAGCGAATTGGGAAACGTACCTTATTAAAGGGAATAATAGGTATTTCTATACTATACTACAAATAATAAAGTAGTAAAAAGTCGTATCTGTACATTGAATATTTTCGCGAAATTTTAAATGAAATGGGTTACTGTACTGAGGTCGAAACAACAATTTTTAGAATTTTTGTCTCTCTGTATGTATGTTCCGTTTTAACTCGAGAACCACTTAACGGATTTGCATGCGTTTTTTTTTATTATCATCGTAGTTACCCTGATCAGCACATAGGCTATAAGGTGTGTTCATAAAATAACGCCCAAACCGGACACGGGGAAAAGATTGAATAAATGCTTTTATAACTCGAGAACCAATCAACAGATTTGAATGCATTTTATCATTGTGGCTACCCTGGTCAACACACAGACTATAAGGGGTGTTCATAAAAGAGTTAAGAATGGATGAGCTAGTTCTGCACAGTTGGTATCAGTCATCAGGTGATTGGCTAGAAATATTTTTTATCTCATTTCTAGCTAATCTTGAAACCTTGAGTTAGAAGTTAGATATTAAGCGGCCTGCAGAAGTGCAGATGGAAACAGAAAGTACACTAAAACTCCTCAACTAGCAACTTATTATTGTCTGACTAACTTGTCTGTTCTTAATCGATAAGATAACATTTCTTGATATTGTAACCTTTGAATAATTTGTACCTACAAATTTTATTCCACATTTAGCGGCTGATTAAACCAGAACTTGGAAAAAAGAAAATTCGGCCAAGCGCAAGTTGGACCCACCACGCATAAGGAGTTCCGTACCACCACAAAAAACGGGTACGCAACCCAAAAACATGATGGTAATTATAACAACAGTTCTTTGAACAGACGCCGCGCGCTCGGACTCCACGGCCGCGGCCCCAGGGTTTCGACATCGAACGGCGCAAATATGTAGCCCTCGCCTATATTAAATTTTGTTAATAAATCAAATCATTCGTTATAATAAGTAAATAAATATAACTCAACTCATTTCTAACCAAAAGTATTAATACAAATTTTCATGGTTTTAACTACCACAAACTTGTTTCTAATACAAAGTTTAATTTCCTATTTTACGCCATATTGATAGAATTTCGAAAAATCCGGCCTTATTCCTTGTCAACATTATAAAGAGATTTTCTTGAAAATTTCAGTTTTATAGGTCCAAGGGTTTGAGCTGGGCGTTGAGTTAATGAGTCAGTCACTTTGTAAGTCAGGACTTTTATTTTTGTATACTATTTTATTAGTTCATCCCAGAAATAAACGTTTTGATTTCAAAATGATATAAAGTGGTGACATCACCTCCACAGGTGAAATAACAACAAATGAACAGAGCACAATACAAGCAAAGTTTCAAACTTTTAATATGAGTTTTTTATCAGCCAGTGAAAAATCGGGACATTAGGCGTCCCGATCAGGGGTAAATCGGGGCGGGTCCCCAGACACCCGAAAATCGGGACGTCCCGCGCAAATCGGACGTCTGGCAACACTAGTTCTGAGGCCATAGTAACATGTATTCTGTGAAAATTTCAACTGGCTACCTATAACAGTTAAAGTGAAGTCGAGGCTCCTGTGACAGACGAACCCAAGTAAGAGGGTCCTGTTTGGCACCCGTTGAGTAGGGACCTCATAAAAAAACTTGATTTCAAATCTCTTGCGATTCTTTTACTCTTGTCGCCGTAAACAATTAGAAAGAAACGTTAGAGAAATATGGATTTCGTTTATATATGTTCCACCTTAAAAGTATAAGTAAAATATTTTAGGGCTCGTGTATTTTTTAAGGGAAACATTTCATGATAATTAATTCAACTCCACTTCGTTTGTATGATAATCACTACATTTTTAGGGTTCCGCGCCCAAAGGGCAAGACGGAGACCTATTAATGTAGCTCTGCTGTCTGTTCGTTGTCCGTCCGTATGTCACGGGTCTCTAGCTTGCGGAATGAGTTACGGATCTGAAATTTGGATATGTTGTGTGAAATGTTGATCCGAAACCGAATATTGAATAAAAACATGAATTTAATAAATTTTTAATGGTGATCCCATAAACTTATTTAATAGCTAGCTTTTGCCCGCATCTTCGCCCGCATTCAGAGAACATTGAACATCCCTTATAACCAATGTGTTGACCAGGATCACAAAGATGGTAATACGAAAACTGCATCCAAATCTGTTGAGTGGTTCTTGAGTTAAAACGGAACAGACAGACAGACAGACAGAAAAAAATCAAAAATTTGTTGTTTCGGCCTCAATACAGTACCAATAACCCATTTCATCAAAAATTTCGCGAAAATATTAAATGTACAGACACGACTTTATTTACTACTTTATTATTGGTATAGATATAGACTTATTCATTTTATATCTCCAAAAAAACAAAGAAACGGTGTCTATCAAAGTTGTCAGTTTTAGTTTGTTAGGGTTCCGTACCCAAAGGGTAACCAACGGGACCCTTTTACTAAGGCTCCACTGTCTGTCTGTCTGTTTGTCTGTCTGTCTGTCTGCCATTCTGTCCATCTGTCACCAGGCTGTATCTCATGAACCGTGATAGTTAGACAGTTGAAATTTTCACAGATGATGTATTTCTGTTGCCGCTATAACAACAAATACTAAAACCGAAGTGCGAAACTCGTATACAACAGACATGATTTTTTGCCGTTTTTATAGATAATGGTGCGGAATCCTTCGTGCGCGATTTGGTTTTGGCCAAAGTGAGGAATTTGGAATGTTCTGTATACTAAAACTTAATTTTAAAAAAATCAATACCCGACCAACTTAATTTTGCAGTTCTGTCTCATACAATTTGTAAGTACGCGGTAAGTTTGTCCTTTTTATTCAAATAAGTTTAGTAACTTATTTATTTTATAAAAAGAATGAAACTGTACAAGTGTATTATTCAGCCACAAAAAAGAGGTACATTAGAACTTATTAAACTTGCGATTATAGACTTGGTAAAACTTTGACTCACTTGTCATTTAGGTATAGCTAATACCGACTATACTTTTTCACGATAATTGACTTCACCTGACCGGTTTCTTTTACAGCATAATAATTTTCAAGAGATTAGATGATAAAGAAAACGTTTACTTGCTATTACAATATGTGCTCACTTGACAATTTTAACATGGAGGCAAAACACAATATATATTATACATTAAACAGTAAGAGATACAGAACAGGTAAAGTATTAAAATAATAATGAGGCAGGTGCAAAATGTGTGCAATAAACTCAAATTAATGAGGAAGTTTCAATAAATTACTTAAAATGCCCTTACAAACGATATTACATTTAATTGGAACTGGTACACAGTAAAGTACAAGTATAATCACGTGTAATAATATATTGTGAAACTATAAATTACAAGAGTTTTCTCTTCAGAACAATCATGAACAGTCTTCCAACTTGGATTGAACAATCTTTTGTTTGTGAAAGAGCGCCTTAATCCATATTTGTTTGAAGATCTGTGTTGTCGGCGGAAACAATGGTCTGAACAAAATGCAAAAAACTTTGTTGTGGAAGTTAATGTTTTTGACGTAAAATAATTTCTGTTAGGTGTAACTATAATGACTTTAATGGAACATAATCCTCGACGTAAAAACTCATAATACAATCGCTAGTATGGTTTTGTTTGTAAAAGGAAAAAAATGAAATAAGGGGCCTCTTTTGAATCGTAAAAATATTAGAGAAAAATCAAATCCCACCAAAAACATAAACGTGAAAAAGGGGCCGAGTTCAGTACAAAGCTAGTGCAGGTTGCCGGCTTCGTCACAAAAAGAATTGAGATCAAATTGGGTGTCAAGGCATATGGAGGCTCCTTCAGTCATAAAAGCAATAATGTTTGTATAAAGTTCTTCACTTGTTTTAAAATAAAGTTTGTTAGGGTTCTTGCTACTTAATATATATAACTTGACAAATTCCCTTTGCCTTTGTGTAAGTGTACTTGTAATTGCTCTCAAAAATACATTTTAATATTACCATTACGTACTGTAAAGACCTATCAAAAAATACTTCATCCTGGCGAGCTATTTAAAAGTGTCCAGGAAATCTAAATAACTGTCCGGGAAATTCGTATGAAAATCCATTGCATACCGTATGTTTTCTTTTTAAAACTATCCGTGTCTAAAGACTAAGGAGTTTGGCGACCAAAAGGTTTTGAGCGGCCAATTTAAAAAGAAAAATAAAATGAATTACAATTTCATGTTTAGAATGTAGAAATGTTTGCTATATTTTATAATTGCAATAATAATTACAAAAATTTATAATTTTTAATGATTTTATAGGTATATTTAAAACCATTAAATACTTAAAATTTAGCTTCAATGAGCGTTTTTCTCGTTGTTTTTTTTCTTAGTTCCTTCTTAGCATTCCTCGACATATCGTTGTCCATGAAGAAGGCTGCATGGCGGTAAAATACCTTTGCCCAGCTGGCAATAATAAAAAAAAATGCGTAAAAGCGGGAATTTATGTTGATTTGTATTTTAGTTGAACGTGTTTTGTGCAACTAAATTATTACAAAATGAGTTCCGAAGAGGGCTCTGATATATTAAGATTGTACTCCACTAATGCTTTGCTAAAGAAATCAAAAACAATAAACATGACTAATTTCCAAAATATGAGCAAGTAACTTTTAATATTACCTAGAAGTTAATTTTATTTGATACTAGCTTTTGCCCGCGGCTCCGCCCGCGTATATGACATTTCTGTGGAAATGAGGTAAATAAAGGAGCTTGGTTTTTCAATCGACAATTTTATTAATGCAAGGAAGACAGTTTTAACTGTATCAGTAATTAGTTCAGCGCCTTTTCATAAGATTGCTGTCAGAACTGACTCGCGATATGGCAACATACAGTTGACCGTGTGAAACGCATTGTTATCCGGTGAGGAGTTCCCGTATCCACCTTTCAGTGGCATCTTCAGACACTGATCGCTATATTTTACCAAAGTACTCATCAAGATTGAGCAAATAATCCTAGAATCAAGGGGTCTACCATTCTCTGTTGAAGATTTCTCGTATCCATCTTCCAGTCTCATGTTTTACCAAAGTACTCATCAAGACCAATCAAATAAGCCCAAACTCGAAGGGTCTGCTGTTTTACATTTCCGGATATTCCGTGTCCACCAAAAAGGCAGACAGACGTATCGAGAATAGAGAATAAGATGACGAACACACTTCACGCTATTTTATTCCAACAAACAACTTAATCAGTAAAAATAAAGAATTTGTTTAATAGCAGCAACTGTGAAGAAACGAATGGTTTAAAATGTAAAGTTTACTTATTAAGGTACAAAAAACCAGTCAAGTGCGAGAATGACTCGCGCCCTGAGGGTTCCGTAACATAAATTAGTTAATGTTAAAAAGTATGTTAAGAAATGTCTTTCAAAGAAAGCTTACTATAGAATTAGTGGATATTTGGAAGATAAAAATGTATGGTTAATGAACTAGTTTCCAATATAATTTTATGGGACTAAATATGTAAATTTAAGTAAAATGGAACAAAATTGTAAAAGAAAGCACTAACATATCTCTACAATTGAAAAAGTTATGGGACCTCAAAGTGGCGCTCAAAAATTAATTTCGTTCCATTTGCGACGGACCAGCGGGTGACGTCACGCTACTTACTTCGCAGTTCGCATTCGTAAAGTTCATTAGCATTCGGTTGCTTTGCGCCGCTTTTGTCGTGATTTTTGTTAATTTTTGGAAAAAAATGTTGCTGTAAATGATAATTGAGACTAAGAAATGCACCTACAAATACTGTATTGCTCCGCTATGTGAAAGCACAACATTTAAAACCCCAAAGTTTTTTTTTTCTTTCTTTCGAAATACTTTATTGCACAAAACAAAAGTTACATGTATAACAGGCGGACTAAATGCTAAAAGCATTTTCTCCCAGTCAACCCGACAGAAAGTAAAGAAATAAACAGAGGTAGGCGTGCAGAAAGGCTTTAAGACATAAAAAAATAAGTGAGAAAAAAAAAACATGAATGTACTAATAAATAAAATAGATAAGTAGATTTGTGGGTAAATACTAAATACATAAATTAATAAAAAAATACATAAATATATTTTAAGCAAATAACAATAATTACTACATAAATACGATTATATAATATTATATAAATATATATAATACAATAATAAATACAAGAATATACAAGAATAAACTACTAGTCGTGATAATTTCAGATTGCTATGTTGACACCAGATTTACTGTATTTTGCTAAGATAATGTCTGCGCAAGGACTGTTTAAACGCATGACGAGATGGGGCATTTCTAATTTTAACGGGTAGATCGTTCCACAAACGGACAGCCGTGACGGCAAAAGAATCGAAAACCAGAACGGTGAGAAGGAAAAGACAAGAGAAGGTTGTTCGAGGACCTGAGGAGTTTACAGTGGGTGTTATCTAAAAGTTGAAACACAGAGTCCCCCTGAGTACACGGGTCATTAATAATAGAGAAAAGAAGACAAAGAATTCTAACGTTCCTTCGTTCACGAACTGGAAGCCAGTGTAACCTGGAACGGAACTCAGACACGTGATCGTATTTGCGAAGACCGAAAATGAAGCGAATACATGTATTGAGCAAACGATCAAGCTTGTTAAGGAGTTCCTCTTTAAGGTCCAAGTAACACACGTCAGCGTAATCAATTAAAGGAATAAGAAGAGAGTTAGCCAGAGAAATTTTGTTGAAATAGGAAGAACGTTTTTAAGACATAGAAAAGAATGCAATGAAGCATAAAACTTGCGAGAAACATTCGCGATATGAACGTTCCAATCAAGGTTTTCGTCAATCACAAGGCCAAGGTTAGTAACAGAGTCAGTAAAGGCAATATTACATCCGTTATAGCTTACCTTTCCCAAGAGATCAGGATCATTCTTAACAATCTGTCGTGTGCTACCAACAATAATAGCCTGACACTTGCTTGGGTTTACAGCAATTCCAAAGCGTTCGGACCAAGATTGAAGACCCTGTAGATCCGTATTTATCTCGTTTATACAATTGTTAAGATCATCAACTTTTTTCTAGTTCCGAATGATATAAAAAAGGAAAAAGTAGTATAAACTAATGAGGCAATATTTAATTGATCCTAAAAGCACAAAATATGTGTGTGAAGATCATTTTTATGTAAGTTTGCTTATTTAAGATTATTAATATTAGCTGTGAGTAGGTCTTCTTCCTTCGCAGGGCTTACGAGTTGAGAAACACAGTGCCTAATTTAATTCTTAAAGTGTAGTATATTGTCACGATATGAATTGTCGAGGGGGTGTCAGAGGTGTTCCAAGTGTGAACTGAGAAATGCAAATCACAGTCCACACCCAGCACACCCACGTTTCACCGACAATTATTACGTTCCAACGTGATGGGTGGTGAGCCCTACCGCCGTTTTTCAGGATTAAATACTTACACGCTTTTTGGGGCATGCAGGTTTCAGGTTTCCCCACGCTGTTTTACTTCACCGTCCAGCAAGTGGTAAGTATTAAATATTATTAATTATATTATTTTAATTATAAATAAATATTATTATTTTATGGGAAATGCATGTATCTAAATTATTTATTTGCCTGTTAAATTGAATTTATGAAGAACTCACAAAGCACACTTCCGAATTTGTTATTTAGTAGTGATACGTTGATTAACTACATTTAATATCGATGTTTTTTTATCAACCACTTTTTATAACTATATCTACTTAGATTTACTTCACCCTGAGTATGGAAAAATAACAAAAAATTATATATCCGTGTCAGGTAAAGCCACTGTCACGATTTGCTAGAGTCTAGCATCTGGACAAACTATTAGTATTTAAATGTCAAATTTATACTTGATTATTGTCTATGTGTACCATTTTCATGATTATTTCAGTTATTATATTACAAGTTGAAAACGACGCAGAAAATCTAGTTAAAAACAAACTAGTTGGAGGAATTTTAAAACTACAATGCACATTAATTGGGAAAAGCCCATTGGTGCTTGCCCGACCGGGGATCGAACCTGGATCTCAAGATAGCCAGTCAGAAGTCACACCTGTTCAAGATCAAGCTTGACGACCTTTAATAATAACTTAGATGAATTGGTACGTAGTTAAAAAGTTTCACCCCTTTTATTTCAGCACTAACATATGACGTATTGGTAGAAAAAAGTCCAACACCGTAAATATAATCTATTCTGGGAAAATTATCACTTTGTCCTTTAACAAAGTCTACTTTTACAACTAAAATTTGTGTTTGGCCAATCTGCCGCAGTAATTCTGCGCTAGACTATGTTCACTTAAATAATCTATTTTTCAGTGATTTAATGTCGGACTAAAATTTTTTTTCGCACCAATATTGGTTTTGATCTATATTTTAATCCCGTGAAATTAAATATGGTATTATCAACATCATGAAACTCGTTCATTAATCTCAATTATTGTAGATAGATTTAAAGACTAAGGGTTGTTGCAATACAAAAATGTATATATTGTTTTCAAAATATATATTTTATAAATAGATATATAAAACTTAGTGATAGAACAAGAGGATAAATCTATTAATTTCGTTTTGTTCTTAATATTATTTAAATTAACTTTTGGCCTGATTATCCGACTTTCTCTTGTCCTGTACCTTCTATCTCTTTACTAAAACATTGTTGTGTATAAATATTGATTATTTGAAAAAAAAGACATGACCTTGCTAAGTTTCTTGTCCATTCTTCTTAGCAATAAGACTAATCGAATGGGCGGAGTTAGGCATGTATTCATATATGTAACGTATTATCATTTAGTATATGGGTAGCTATTATTATTATCATATCGTATATACATAATTATTTACATTAAATATACCCATATTTGTATTTCCTCTTTTAAATTTAATTATTTTTATTACTTATTTAATAAATCCTAACGTGCAATAAGTGTAATTATGTACCTATATTGCAGAAATAAAGTATTCATTTCTTTTCATGAACACAAATGATTTGATTAAAAATTACAAACTTACAGTACCTACACAATGTGTGAAACAAAACTGCAAAATTAGGTTGGCCGCGTAATCGGGTATGAAATCCTAAGACTATTTACATAAAATCGACGTTTTTAGCATTTATTATTATTATTAGAGTGCATTACAAACCAAGAAATGATAAATTGGAAACAAATGTAAAGACAAGAAATTGAAAAAATTCCTCGGGCCAGGATTCGAACCTGCGACCTCTTGATTCCCTGACAAGCGCGCTACCAATTGCGCCACCGAGGTGAATTTTTCCACCATATCTTTTCTGGTTTGTAGTGAACTCTAATAATATACTTCTGGGCACATCTATTGGCCCACCTCGCATTTTCAGTTTCGTTTGGTCCTAGCTAAAAATTTATATTAGGTCGAGCAAAAAGTTTAAAACAATACGATCGAGAAAGATGGTAAAATATGTCAGGTTTAAAACTGGATCAATAGTTTTTGTTCAATCTAGCAATCATATTTAGGTAGGGGCCATCGAAACCTAAACTCTAAGGTGGGCCAATAGATGTGTCCAGAAGTATAATATTTAGGTATTCCAAAGCGATGGATTTCGCAATAAAAACGTAATCTTTTTAGTATTTGTTGTTTAAATAAATTATATGCCATGTAGTGTAAAGAAAATTCCAAATTCCAAAGCAGTTTAGTTTTTGAGACAGACCCTGTAACAAAAGTTGTCTAAAACAGACTATTTCTGGATAGCTAAATAAAAAAAGTAATAGTACTTACTTAATGATTTATTTTTTCATGTATGGCTCAGCATAAAGGTAATAATTCCGTATATGTATATAGGTATAATATCTAGGTACGTGGTATGAGAGCGGTATTGAGAGCGGACACAAACGTGCACAAACCTGTACTCCTTGGTGGTGGAGTAGAGCAGACAGGGCACGGCCAGCAGCATCCCGCTCAGCCAGATCCCGGCGATCATCACCAGCGAGCACGTCTTGGACATGCGCGGGCGCATCGGCTGCACGATCGCTTGGTACCTGACACACACACACACACTCCTTCATAAAATGTTTCTTCAATTTCTGATACAAGACAAATCATAAATTTAAAAATAAACGTCATCACGACACCACACAACTAATGATCATACTAAACAACGTTCCTAAAGAAACATACACCAGTAAATACGGGTAGAAAATACGCGCGTGTGTGAGTATGGGCAATTCTTCCAGGAGGATCACCAAGAGTGGCGAAATCCTGGAAAGGCCTATGTCCAGCAGTGGACGAAACAGCCTGATGGATGGATGGATCTATAAAAATGGCAAAATAATTATGTCTCTTGTGCGGGTCTGACTCGCACTTGGCCACTTTTAGAATTTGTTGTTATAGCGGCAACAGAAATATATCATCTGTGAAAATTTCAACTGTCTAACTATCACGGTTCCTGAGATACAGCCTGGTGACAGACGGACGGACGGACAGCGGAGTCTTAGTAATAGGATCCCGTTGGTTACCCTTTAGGTACGGAACCCTAAAAAGATATCGATCGTCAAAAGAAGCACTAATACTCCGGTGACAGAGACGACGCTCTACGAAGCCGAAGCTACATAGCCTTATGTGCATTATACCGCTGGGAATATGTACAGTCTATTATCAGTCACATGTCGCGTCAAATAGGTTAGCCATCCTTTCGAAATTTGGAAATCAATAAAAAAAATAAGTTTTTTTTTGTCGATTCTCATTTCTCTACGTAATTCTGATTCAAAGATTTCAATAAAGGGTACATTTCCAACCTGCGGAAAAAAAGGATTTAGTGGGATAGGCCTTAAAAAAGTAGCCGCGCAGCTTGGAATCATGAATTAAGGTCAAAATATGCCTTATACGGAAATAATACAATGTCAAATATTCTGGGATACGGCCATTTATGCCGCAAAAAACGTTTATTTCGACACTCTCAAGGGAATCAAAATTTACAGGATATTTTCCGCTGATCTAGAAGTATGAAATTTGGCAAGTAATACCGTTTTATACTACAAGTATAGGGAAAATCTGAAAATTGTACATTTGTAATTAAATCATGAAAAATATAATCCTTAGCACAACCCTCGGTAGGTGAGTTCGACTCCCTCTTGTCTGGTTTTTACACAAAAAATAATTTAGTATTTGATTAATTATTATGCTGTTAACATTTTATTACACAATAATTGTATCGTAATAATGCTGTGTACGCCTGTAATTGATGGCAACACCAGATATAGGCCCTATGTTTACTTTTTTCTTTTTTTGAATGTGTGTGTTGACATTGTTGGTGTACCTTTTTGTAATAAATAAATAAATAAATAAATCAGAGCCTTCTTTCTGTTCATTTTCTAAATATAAAAAATAAGAAATTAAAATTTTTAAAAACCTTTATAGCGATTTTCTTAGTGGGCACAAACACGATTTTTTCATCAAATGTATTTTTCCTACACAATCCCCAAGTTTCGTAAATTATGCTAGGGAGTTTTTTCAAAGCCTATCCTGCTAAACCCTTTGGGCAAGTGCGAGTCAGACTCGCGCAAAAATAGTTCCGTAAGATCACAAAATACGACACGTTCCTCAAAACAGTATGATAAATAACAACAATATACAATACATAGATCCCATAGCAACTACAAGGCTTTTGTACAACAAGCCGCTTAAATGGTAGCGCCTGACAAAAAAATTTACAACTGCGTACGGGACTCGAATTTTATTGTTTGCTGTTTCATTTATGTTCTACAATCTGACTAAATTAAAACTTGTATGTATTACCGTCTTTTAGTAAGAACCGAAACCAATAACGTTAAAAAAAGCATCTTTTTAGATATTTCTGTAAGGGGACCTTCCCTGGAATTCAATTTCTGAAATATTCTATTATTTGTCGTGATAGAAGCAATGGTAACACGTATTCCGTGAAAATTTCAACTTTTTACTGTTAAAGCTGTAGACCCCTGTGATAGACGGATAGACAGTCAGGGAGCGAAGACTTAGTAATAGGGTCCCGTTTCGGGTACGGAACCCTAAAAATCACTGGACTCCTCAACGTAGCACTATTCACGTGTTGCCCTAATATCTAGAAACCACTGTCATAATTGTTTGTTAACTAGAGAGTTAGTCTAGTACAGAATTTGAAAACATCTCTATTATGTAATTATTTAATCTTTTTCTGTAATGGGAGAGTGTTTTGTGTATATAGATAACAATAGTAACGATATTTTATGGATCTTAAGTCATAATTTTTTTGATACAAAAAAATGTGCGTATAAGTTTAAATTGATTATCTTGCACGAAACCGTCCTGTAATAACACAAAACAGTTGGAAAGATGTAGAAATTATTTTCATTGATTAAACGACACATCGCTCGTAGTTTGTGAATCACTTTATAATAAATAATTTATGATAAAGTAAATATTTATTTATTAACTATTCCGGGTTACAAATTTTCTTCACAGTTGTAATCTACATACACAATACTATCTCCCATTGCAGCCGTGGCAGATATTTTTAGAGCACCTTATACATATATGTGTACAGTGTACATATTGGTAATGGTGAGAGGGAGATAAAAAAATCGAAGATATTTTACTATTTGATTGAGTCAGTTATCTAAAAATTACTTCGTTCTAAAACGTGGTTCGACCTCGCCAGAAATGCTTATTTGTATATCTTGGTTCAGAAACGTTCCTGGGCCTTCGGTATTGCCGAAGATACTTTATTAGGGGTTCAAAATTTGTATTCCAAAAATAGCTTCGTTCGGAAATGCGGCATGGCCTTCGGCCTCACCAAAGACACTAGACCTGGGGATCAAATAATCATGACCACGAAGAACACTTCAAATCAGAGTAAGGTAAAATAATGAAGAGTCCAAAAAACAATGACAGATTTGATAAGACTACACAAAAATGAGAGGTAGGGCCGCGCTCTGTACTTATTTATAGTTCTTAATTTTTTATGAAATCTTGTTTTCTCAAAATAACATAGTTCATTTAAAATTAGTTAAGTACTTAATAAAGAACATTAAATTATCTATAATATAGTTTATCTATAATTCTATGTGATCGAGTCAGTTATCAAAAAAAATACTTCGTTCGAAAACACGACCCGACCTTCGGCCTCGCCAAAGGGATCAAGGAATAATTTAGTTTCGAAATTACAATAAATAATAATAAAGTTTGATAGTAATAAAATCGTGTCTTTACATATAATATTTTTGCAACATTTTATAAGAAATGTGTTATTAAAGCCAAAACTAAAATTGTTGAAAATTTTGTTTGTCTAACTGTTTGTATTGTCCGTTTTAGAAAACTAACTGTTCAGTTTTTATTCATAAAATAACCGATAAGCCGAAAACACTCAATAATAGTTTTTATCTCAAAGATACTTCTTTCTACGTGAATGAAGCCGCGGGAAAAAGCTAGTACTTATAATAAAGTAGTAAAAAAGTCGTGCCTGTACATTGCATATTTTAAATTAATTAAAATAAATTAATTTTAAATGAAATGGGTTATTGGTATCGTACTGAGATCAAAACTAAATTTTGAAATTTTGAACTGTTTGCCGCATCCAAATTCGTTGAGTGCATGGTTCTCAAGATAAAACGAAACATATGTATGTATGTTTCGTTTTATCTTGAGAACCATATGTATGTATGTTTCGTTTTATCTTGAGAACCATGCACTCAACGAATTTGGATGCGGCCTTTTTTATTATCATCGTGGTTACTCTCATCAACATAAAGGTTATGGAGGGTGTAAATAAAATAATATCCAAGCTGAGAACTGTCGAAGACACTTTTATACGTGCGGAGCTGCGGGCAAAAGCTAATATCGTATAAATTTGGTTTATTTGTTGTAAAGAGAACCGATATGAATTCACAAAAATCAAAAGAAAACTGCTTTATTAGATTTCTTAGTTAGTTCTATACGAAAAGTTGTTCAGTTAATAAGCAAATTCCATTTTCTTAGAATCAAAAAGTTTAGTTAATAACAAGATTCCACTTTCTTAGAATCAGAACCACGACACATTCCTGTACGAGATCGGGAAAGGGCGGAGTGTGACTACAATTATACCCTACCACTATAATTTTCGACGTGAAGTGTAGGATTGCATAACAGACTAAAAAATAAAAAGCATTGCTCAGAACAACATATTGATAGCGTTTGTATGGAGCTTTGCGCTTGATGTCTGCCCTTTGAAGAGCCTTATCTTTTAATACGTTAAACCATAGACTAAATAATACATAATACAAGTATTTTTAGTCTATGGTTAAACTAAACTAGCTACTTGATTTTTAACAGCATTAAGAAACCTAATTCGTTTGTATTTGGTATTAATCTATAAACAATATCTCAAGCCATTTCTGAAAAAAAAAAAAGCTTTGATACACGGCCAAACAGATCCTATATAGAAATGTTGTTTTTTTATTACGACGTACGGCAAACCCTAAAAATATCTAAGTTCCATTGTCCCAATCCAGAAGTAAGTCATTAAAAGAATTAATTATTGTAAGTACTTTGTAAGCTTATCACTATGACATTTTTAATTTTCCCGGAAAGATTCACGTTCCGGTAGTCTTGAAACAAAATTTATGAAAGACAGTCGCTCGCACCCAAAGTTAAAAGTAACTATTTCTTCAATTTACACAGTCAAAATAATGCCTGAATCTCGAAGTTGCAATGAGTTTGCGGTAAATCGTGGCAATATATAAGGTGACTTCCGTTTATATAGCCTGATTCGTACTGGAGACTCGTACGAGTATGTCTTTTGTTTCACAAAGTAAAATTTTCTGAGTTCAGCGTTGGAACAAAGCTTTTAATTTAATGGAAGACTTTAATCCATTTAAGTAGTAAAGATCCTTTAGTTTTTTACCGAAGCGATAAGTTGCTAGATAAACTTTTATTATTAACACAATATGAATGACAGATTTTTAAACAATTTAGATAAGATTTTATCCTCATGATTTTTGGAATTAAAACTTGATGCCAAAATACACCCTAAAAGGCTTTCGTTAAAAATAACAATATTTCTATTACTGATTCAGTGTACGGTGTGTAAGTAGACAGAAGCCACATACGCTATCGATCATACAGAGCAACTTTACCAAAGAAACATACCTAAGGAAATAATAACAAAATAATCAATACATTATACCAACACACAAAATTATATTAACAATTTTACTAATTATTTTATTAGATATGTAAAGAGGAAAAATTATCACTTAAAAATCACCGAGTGATAAATGTGATAAATGATAATATACCAATTACACAAGACAATTTCATATTTTATTCTTGAATAAAATTAAGTTTATGTCTTGTATTGTGACCAAAAAGTAAGTATTTGTCTTGTGGAGTCTCAACTCCAGAGCAGCTAGCTTATGTTTATTTCTAGAAGCTGGTGTGTTTTTCTTAAAAGCACTTTGATGTTTTTCCTAGCATACAATATGTATTCATATGTACAAGTTGGATAGTTACAGTTATAATTCCTATTTTATGAAATTCCTATTTTAGTATTTATTTAAACATTTCTTTTATCACTTTTAATAGCCCAAATGGCTCTGTTTTGAAAGAGAAAAACAGCTTCTATATTATCAGCCTCTCTGACACTCTACCCCAAACTGGGATACAACACGATATAATACTATGAAAGCAGTAAAATATGATTAAGCAGGTCGTGCTGTGGCTACATCAAACTAATTGTTTAATTCTTCTCGCGGCAAACTAAGTATTTTATTGATATGTGAACTCCATGGCAGTTGGTCATCTACATTGAGTACCTACATACTTCGGTCGTTTATTAAACTTCAATGTAATATGTAGTTCGCCCCGAACTGTAAACTCGCGCTCGCCCGATTCGCGCTTGACCGATTTGGCTCATGTTTAAACTTAAAAATTCTTTTTGCCTTATTTACTCGCCTGCCATATTTCATGACATTCCGATCAACGATACTCGAGTTATCGTCGAACAAACATTCATACATACATACATACATATATATGTACATACATAGAAACGCCGGATTGTTCAAGTAGACTCGGAGAACTCGCTCGCTTCGCTCGTTCAATTAAAAATGTCATCCAAATATGCGCCTTTCTAATAGTCCTTGCTATACTATAGCTCCGCTCTGCTTCGCTCGGCTCCCAATGTGTATTAACATGTCAACAATTTTCGGACTTTGGGTAGTAATAGCACAAAAATTTGGTGATTATTTACTAATTTTGGGTTTTGAATAAATTTTTTGGGTAAAGCAGCATAAGGTTACAAATTCTTTTTTTGGTGGTCATTATATTTTACCCCATTAACAAATCTGTCTCCTTAAATCAGGTAAGGAGAGCTATCCTCTAAATAGTTTCCGAATCGTAAATAATTAATTCGTGCATGTGTCAACGACTTCTAGCATCAACCCCTGGGACGGTGTAGGTTAGGTTCCCACCACAAAACAAAACTGGCAATTTAAAAGTTGCCGGTAAGTAATTCCCCAAATGAATACTTTCCTTGCCAATGTTTCAACTTTTCACTGTGACGAAGCGAAGGCGTCACTTTTAATTAGTTTCTCTTTTTTTATTATCACGACAACGTCAGTAATTACGACAGTTAAAGAAATAAGTTTATGAAACAAAATTCATTCTCCCATCACGATTTTAGATTGAAAACTATGACGTAGCTACGAAATAGGAACAAATACGAATAATAAAGTGTCTTTAGTGCATGAAATGTTAGTTTTATACTGACGCCCTTAGTATATGTACGTATAAACTAATATACATGTAGTTTTCGTCGCAAGAAGCTATAAATTATGCAAACAAAATGTGTGAATGGGAAGTGAAAAATAATATAATGTTACACTTTCTTTTCAGGGTACTATACCTGCATACTTCATAATGGAAACACGGGACTCTTATGAGTTCACGGGGAATCCAGCGGCAACAAAGTTTTCTAACTTTTAAATGTTTGAGCATAATTGTTTGAATTAGGCTCATACCAATCCCTAAATGTCCTCATATTTTTATGTTATACTAGTTTTTGCCCGCGGCTCCGCTCGCGTCGAAGAGATTTTCGTGGAAATAAGAAAAACAAAATAATTTGATTTTTTGAACGACTATATGCAACGGACACCATGTTTTACCAAAGTGGTAATAAAGACCTATCAAATAAGCCCAAACTCAAAGGGTCTGCTGATTTGATTTGATTTGATTTGATTTGATTTGATTTGTGTGTCAGGATCGTTGTAGATGGAAATCTGTAGTCAGATTATGAGTATTCATACAGTTTTCTCGTATGGGAAAAAATCAATACATAAACTTGGCTGTAATCACTTTTTCAAGCTAAATTACCAAGCAAGAGGTGTATCCGGATCGTTGTAGATGTAAATCTGTAGTCAAATGAAACTGATATAGTTTTCCCGTATGGGAACAAATCATTACTTAAACCATAGTATTTAATGTATCTATGCTTAAACCTGGCTGTAGTTACTTTTTCAAGCTTAATATTAGCAAAAGGTGTGTCAAGATCGTTGTATTAAAATTAAATATGGCCTATGTTACTCATCAATACAATCATCATTACAAAAGAAATCATTTTTGTAATCGGGTAACTTTTCCAAGCTTAATATTAGCAAGAGGTGTGTCAGGATCGTTGTATTAAAATTAAATATGGCCTATGTTACTCGACAATAGTGAAGCTCAGTTCAGTAGTTCCAAAGATTACCTCAAACATACAAAAGCAAGAGGTGTGTCAGGATCGTTGCATTAAAATTAAATATGGCCTATGTTACTCATCAATAGTGTAGCCTTTTACGAAAGAAAACATTTTTGGAATCGGGTAACTTTTCCAAGCTTAATATTAGCAAGAGGTGTGTCAGGATCGTTATATTAAAATTAAATATAGCCTTTGTTATTTAAAAACAGTGAAGCTTTTTACAAAAGAAAGAATTTTTAGAATCGGTTGAGTAGTTCCAAAGATTACCTCAAACATACAAAATCAAGAGGTGTGTCAGGATCGTTGTATTAAAATTAAATATGGCCTATGTTGCTCAAAAATAGTGTAGCTTTTTACAAAAGAAAGAATTTTTAGAATCGGTTCAGTAGTTCCAAAGATTACCTCAAACATACAAAAGCAAGAGGTGTGTCAGGATCGTTGCATTAAAATTAAATATGGCCTATGTTACTCATCAATAGTGTAGCCTTTTACGAAAGAAAACATTTTTGGAATCGGGTAACTTTTCCAAGCTTAATATTAGCAAGAGGTGTGTCAGGATAGTTATATTAAAATTAAATATAGCCTTTGTTATTTAAAAACAGTGAAGCTTTTTACAAAAGAAAGAATTTTTAGAATCGGTTGAGTAGTTCCAAAGATTACCTCAAACATACAAAATCAAGAGGTGTGTCAGGATCGTTGTATTAAAATTAAATATGGCCTATGTTGCTCAAAAATAGTGTAGCTTTTTACAAAAGAAAGAATTTTTAGAATCGGTTCAGTAGTTCCAAAGATTATCTCAAACATACAAAAGCAAGAGGTGTGTCAGGATCGTTGTATCAAAATTAAATATGGCCTATGTTACTCGACAATAGTGAAGCTCTTTACTAAAGAAAGAATTTTTAGAATCGGTTCAGTAGTTCCAAAGATTACCTCAAACATACAAAAGCAAGAGGTGTGTCAGGATCGTTGCATTAAAATTAAATATGGCCTATGTTACTCATCAATAGTGTAGCCTTTTACAAAAGAAATCATTTTTGGAATCGGGTAACTTTTCCAAGCTTAATGTTAGCGAGAGGTGTGTCAGGATCGTTGTATTAAAATTAAATATAACCTATGTTACTCAACAATAGTGTAGCTTTTTAAAAAAGAAAGAATTTTTAGAATCGGTTGTGTAGTTCCAAAGATTACCTCAAACATACAAACAAACAAACAAATCTTTCCTCTTTATATAATAGTGTAGATAAATAAAGGTATAAATTGCTATATTTAGCCTTTTAATTCCTTTAAATATTGGTTATAAAATATAAATGAGTTAAATTATTAAATTATATTATTATTTTTACACAGTTCCAATTTTAAAAATACAAAGTATATTAACATAAACCTCACTTGACAGGGGTGCCTTGCTGACACAAATTAAAGAAAACATTCCACCGATTTATCTGTGGCAATGTTACAGTTCGCCAACAAAATTAATATATAGAAACCATCTTCTACAATCTGCAGTTTGGTGTCAGCAAGGGGACCCACTAGGACCAGCCATCTTCAGCCTGGCTATTCACTCCTTTATTTCAAACCTAAATTCCAAATTTAATGTATGGTATTTGGACGACGGAACCCTAGGAGGCGAAGCGTGCTCCGTCCTGAACGATCTCGAAAATATTCATCAAAATTTTAAATCTATCGGCCTTGAACTTAATTTCACAAAATCTGAACTGTTCATTAACGAATCTTTGGCTCAAGTAGAAAAAAAACAATATAATTTCAAAATTCAATGCGTTGGCCCCATACATTAACATTATCGAAAGTGAATCGCTTCGCCTTCTAGGGGCTCCTGTGCTGGATGATTCTATTCCTAGTTTTCTAAGCAATCAAATTTCTAAAATTGAGGAATCATCCGGCCGACTAAAAGAAATTAACCCGCACATGGCAATGTTTATTATTAGATACTGCCTTTTTGTACCCAAATTTACATATGTGCGACGCTGTTCAACTCTTTGGAAACATACAATCTTTTTAGATCAGTTAGACGATATGTTACGCACGACTTTGACTGAAATTCTAAATTGCCAGCTGAATGACCGCAGTTGGGCCCAGGCCACGCTTGCAATCCGATTTGGAGGCCTGGGTATCCGCAAACCATCCAGCGTAGCACTGCCGGCGTTCCTGTCCTCGGCGCACAGCACGCTTGACCTCTATGGTAGAATAATTAACCCGTCACTCGGTGACGTAGAGGTCTCGTGCTTGTCCGAGGCTAGGGACACCTAGTCGACTGCAGCCGGGCCGAGTGAAAATACCCCGCTTAATCTGGCATCGCAGAAGCTATGGGATAAGCCGCTCTTCAGTAAGGTTCAAAAGAACCTTCTCGAAACTGCTAATAACCCTGCGGAGCGAGCCCGTCTCTTGGCAACAAGCGAGCCAGAATCGGGGTATTGGTTGAACGCACTTCCTTCAATTAATATTGGGACACTCCTGGACAGATCCGCTTTTACTCTGGCTGTTGGCCTGAGACTTGGATGTAAGACAAACGAGCCACATCGCTGCCGCTGTGGTGAGAGTGTCGACCAGTTTGGCCATCACGGGATATCGTGCCTATCTGGCCGGCTATCACGCCACGCCACACTGAACGACGTCATTCGGCGGGCCCTAGAGCCTAGAGCCAAACGGCCTGGCACGCGACGATGGCAGGAGGCCTGACGGAATGACGCTCGTTCCGTGGAAAAATGGGCGGCCGGTGGTTTGGGTCGCCACATGCGCCGATACAGTGGCACCGTCTCACTTACCAGCAACTGCTGCCAAGGCTGGCGCGGCGGCTATAAAAGCGGAAGGCACGAAGAGGCGAAAATACACAGCGTTGGGACAAAATTACCACTTTGTTCCCTTCGCTGTGGCAACTCTCGGGCCGTGGGGGCCAGAAGCGCGACGCGACGCGAAGGAGATATCGTCGCGCCTGGTCGATGCTTCGGGGGATCCAAAGGCTGGATCCTATTTCGGCCAAAGATTAAGCCTTGCGATCCAGCGAGGCAATGCCGCCAGCCTGTTGGGTACCCTGCCGGGTGACGGCAGCGATCTGGCTTCAATTTTTTACTTAGTTTAGGTACCCATCCTGTGTTTTATTTAAAGTAGGTATTCTTTTTCTGTTTTTTTATATATTTATTTTGGTAGTTAGTTTTATTTATAGATAATTTGTTATTTAAGTTTTAGATAATTAAATAAAGTTTACTCAATAATAAAAGAATAAATACGCCCTAAAACATTAAACAAAATAAAATAAAAAATCTTAACCGTTGCCGTCGGATAGGGTGCCCAAGAGACTAGCAGCATTACCCCTTTGGATCGCCAGACTGATCCTCTGGCCGAGGTAGGCCCCAGCTCTTGGGTAAAATAAAAAGATTTTTCAATATATTTCAGCCTCTTCATTCGTCTGATGACGGCCTCATAGAAGAGGCCAAAATACATATCTTTAGGTCTTAAGGGACGTGTCGTCTGCGAATACCATTGTCTCAGATAAGTCCTTAACTGAATAAGGAAGGTCATTTATGTATACATTAAGAACAATAAGTGCCCCAATATGTCGCCCTGAGGGTCACCCATTTTCACTAATTTTTAGTTGGCTTTACTCATTAATGTCTACCTTTTAAATTCAGTCAAGGTATGACTTTAACGACGCCAAAGATTAACTCCATAGTGATCCAATTCGCATAAGAGGCTATCATGAGCAAAACGGATACTTCCCGTTGACCTACAATCTTGAAATTTAAAGGAATAAATCCGATAGGTAATTTTTATTTTCCATGTGGAATAACACTTCACTCGCTTAACTAATAAATATAAGCAAATCCAACACCTATTTTATTATAATATTGTATTTCCTCTTTTTTTTTTTTCATTTTATTTAATGAATCCTAACGTGCGATAAGTGTATTTATGTACCTATATTGCAGAAATAAAGTATTCATTTAATTTCATTTCACTTTGCAACTTCTATTATTATTATTTTTTGCATTTTCTAATGATAAGTTTGTATTTTTTGATATTGTAAAATTCTTCAAGTCTACTAACTTATTTGATACAAGGTTACGCAGCCCTCAAAGCACACGTCCTATTTGCATATGGCCGGTTTTAGTAACGGCTATTCTACTTAAGAACTCAAAGATTGTCAAGACTAAAATATATAATCTACCTTGAACTGCGAAAGTCGCTCTGAAATATATTTACGAAGGAAAGAAAAATGACAGTTTTTCTTTTCCTGTTGTGTTTTGACTTTAATTTATTGCAATTGTTGTTTAAAGAGGTGACTTATTTCTTCCTGTACTTTGAAGTTTTAGTTATTTATATACGCTAATAAAAGTCTCCGTTGACGAGTTTCACTATGTTTTTATTAATTTGCGACTAGTTTCGTCTCTTAGACATCTTCTGGCTTGTTAAAATTTATTAGCGTTGAAATGAAGTTCCATCAAGGTGTCACACCTTACAGTATAAATTATTGTTATTTATATACTTTGTAGTTTTTCATGATGCTACCTTAAGTAGCACTGACTGACTGTTATTGGTTGGTCCGAACGTTCATTTCCCGAGCTCGTACGGAACTAACCGAACACGGTGTGAGAATTAAGCTAACGCGAGACAACATTCATGTTTTGAAAAAACTTGAGAATGGTTTTGGTGGTTCCTATGATTTCCCAAAAATATTTTTGAATTGTATAAAATATCCTATGCTGTGAAACTAAAATTATTTGATTTGTTGTATCGCTTCTAGGACATTACGGTACATAAACATTCATCAAAATATGTGTAAAATCCAGGACTTTATACGCTTGTAACTTTTGTATGTATTTGATTTTGATAAATGTTTTAGTTTCACGGCATGGATATTGTATGATAAATGTTGAAAAAGAAAAAATAATAAGCAAGTACCTATAAATAAGGATATGATTAGCGAACTGCGCTAGTATGGGAGTTCGGGCGAATAGCATAATTACAACCACGCCCACAACCACGCTCACAACTACACTCACATATTACTTATATACCTATAAAACTCTCATATAAAACTCTCTTTCCAAAAAACAAATAAAGAAAAATTTAAAGCCGCTTATTTCCGTCAAGTATGGTACACAAGAAAAAACTGTGCATCTCTCTTTCAATAAATTTAAGACAATTAAAAATAAAGCACCAGTGTAGAGGAATGACTTTGTTAACAGTTTTGATGTATATAAAATAGACCACTTGCATTAAAAGATCTTACTCGGAAATCCTCCCGAAGTTATTCGGGGGAGAGTAAGAGGACAGCTCTCAGGCAAAAAAACCAGGCGGCCCACCATTGCCTGGGACCGATGGATGGCGGTATATCCATCCCCAATTGCCGGGCCTTATATAAATCAGACTGGTGACGGGCAGCGGCGTCACTGGTGCAAGGGTTTCGGCACCGCGCTCACCAACCCGCCTGCCCAGCGTGTGTGAGTATGGGCATTTCTTCCAGGAGGACCGCCAAGAGTGGCGAAATCCTGGAAAGGCCTATGTCCAGCAGTGGACGAAACAGGCTGATGGAGGGATGGATGGATTGAAAAATATATAAACGCCTCTGTAGCCGTTGGTAGAGCGCTCACCTGCTAACCTAGAGGTCGTAGGTTCAATCCCCGCGGTGCAAAATAATTTGTGCTCGGTCTGTATGCTTCAAAAGGCACGTTTTTAAACCTACACATCGGAGCCTAGAAATGTTGTGTTTAAACGTTTTGTTTAGTTTGTTACTGTGATGTATGCTAACTGGTACAAGTCGCGCAACGAGTTATGAGCGCTCGGCGAAAGTGGTTGGGGACTAGCGCATGTGTTCACTCGCGCACAAAATTATTACGTGCGATAGAGAAACAGTGACTAGCGCAGTCAAGTTCACCGCTCATAAACCGTTGCGACGCTTGTATACACCTATGTATATTTCTCTTCCTAATTTGTAATCTAGAGTTCCTTAACTATCGATAGTTGACTTTCTAACATTGATTTATTGTTCTAAGCCTTGTAAAACAGTAACAATATCTATAGTGCTATCAATAGTTCGATGGTTTTAAAATAAAATAAAAAAAACGATAGTTTTAAAACTATTTATAGTATTGATAATTTTGTGCTTTCTTTACTAAGGATAGCACAATTCTTGTCCTTATTTTTTTCCAAGGTCACGATAATGCCAGAACGAAAGAGATTTTTATCGTTTTATTCGGTATCATTCGAAGTTTTTTTAACAAGGTAACAAATAAACTGTCTATTGTCATGCAACACTGTATCTTTAGTAATAAAATGTATAAAATATACCCGAAGGTTGTTCTTTGCTTCATCACTCGAGTTTAACTTTTGGAGCAGTTTTAGCAGTTTAGTTTCTAGGAAATCATTTCTGCTGCTTTGTGTTCACTAAAGCTAAAACCGCAGAGCTAAAACCTGATCTACAGTTAATTTAAAGGAACTTTTAGCCCTCATCTAACCGGTCAAGTGCGAATAGGTCTCGTACCCAGAGGGCTCCGAACATATAATTTAAAATACAAAGTTATGGGGGACCAACTTAACATATGCGATTCATTGAACTCTATGTATCCAAACGATGTAATTAGTCTGGAATTAGTGAGTATTTAAGCAGTTCTTGATTTTTTTCTCCACGTGCTTTTAGTCGTGTTTTATATATGTGAACTAAATTTCATGTTTCAGTAAATTTAAAGAACCTATTAGTTTTAATGGTGAGCCAATTCGTATTAAATTGATCATGTAAAGGGCTATAACATTTTTTCGTTTTCAATTAGAAGCTTGATTCTGTAACAGTACTATGATGCTGTAGACTTCTGTAAGAGGTATCAGTTTCAACATGATATCCCTGGGACCCAACAAGAAAGATCTCGACAGACGGACAGACGGACAAAGTGATCCTGCAAGGGTCCTGTTTTTTATTTCGTGGTACAGAACCCTAAAAACGAACAAAGGAAAGATTATCTATCTATCATATAAGTGTCCCAATTCGAACTTCATGAGGTCTAACATGGTTGCCATTTTAACACCAATTTAGAACACCATTTGACAGAAAATTTATGGGATTTACTGTCAAATGGTGTTAAAGTGGCACCATGCTAGGCCCCCATAAAGCAATTATTTACGATAATTCATATAACTCGTGAATATTTTTAGGCCCGTTGGTTTAACTCCTGAACATTGTGTTACTCCCGAAACTGGTCAGAAAGTGAGAAATAATAGAACTACTGTACTAGATGTTAACATTAATATGCTATTGAAGTTTCATCAAGTGCCGAACAACTTTATCAAACCTTAAATAAGTTTTAAATTATATATTGGATGGATTCGATTGATGGTTCTTGGTGGAATATCATCTTGAATAAATTATACACAAATTCTTGTACTTTTATTCCACATATATTTATTTTTATTCTAACTTAGGCTACCGGTTTCGTATTACACATCATCGCGCCAACAAATTATTAATTATTTAACATGACAGAAAGAAAACAAAAGAAAACATTTTTAAAAAGCAAATTATTTTTTAACAAGCAAATTATGTGGAATAAAAGTACAAGAATTTGTGTATAATTTATTTAAATTACATTATATCCTACGGTATAGAAACACATAATAAAATTAAATATGGATGTTAGGAGCTTTGTACCAGGATTTGAACTCGAGACCTTTCGCTTACCGGGCAATTGCTCTATCAACTGAGTTATCCAGGGGCCTTATTGTCTAACTTCGACATCCATTGCTTTTGCCTTCAAATGCACCGTGATTGGATAGAAATGACAACACACATTATTTTTGGCCAATCAAGACGCTTTTGAAGGGTATAGCGATGGATATTGAAGTTAGACGAAAAAGGCAGGTCTCAACACAACTCGTGAATTCGCTAGAGCAATCAAGCAGTAATTAACTCAGAGGTCCTGGGTTCGAATGCTGGTTTAGAGCTCCTCATATCCAGATTTACTTTTCTTCTGCGTTTTATATCGCAATGATTTAATGTTAATTTGTTTATCCTCACGACGAATAAATCGCCAAGTGTTTATTAAAATATGTGAAATTATTTCTATCATCTTTTCGTGTCATGTATGTCGTGTTGAAAGCTAGTTTAAGGTTCTAGCCTAACAGCTTCCTCAAAATGAAAGTGCGGTTAGAAGTTTGCGCTTCGCCTCGCTGTAGTCCATAATCGCGCCCTCGCCCTAATTGTACCATCAAAGAAGTTGCCGCTAACGCACTTATCTCATTTACTAAGGCGAGGGTATTCAGAGAAATCTGTCCTTCTCCAACGGTTTAATTTTACACTTATCTATCCTGCTCATTGGCGCTTCAACGCTCAAAAAACTCGCGATTTCAAGGTTTTTTTATTAGTCTATTTCAACTTATGAACATTGTTTCGATAAAAACTAGACAATACTAAATTATAACAACTGATATTCATGGTCCTACAATTCAAAGTGAAAAAAAATTAACAGATGATGGAGTATCCCTAATAGAGCACATTCCACAGGAAAAAAATTTTTTTGCTCATACTTATTTTTTACCTTTCCATAGAAATTTAGTCAGCTGATTGAACCTCTTTGTACTGGGAAGTGAAAAAATTATTTGAGCAAAACATTTTTTATTCTTTTGGAATTTCATCAGTTAACGATACATGATCTACCCTAGAATTATTTTCACTTATTATTGTAGGACCTTATACATCTTTTTCATTGCAAAACAATACTTATACAATAAATGAAACTGCCTTTAGCTAAAAATTGTCTTCATATTGTAGGATTATTTCAATGCAGTAAAGTTTAATAAATTGCTTAACAATCCCCTAATAATTTGAATAAAGCCATGAAGAAGCACATTATACTTTTTTATTTTTTCAAACATATTTTAATGAATAAGAAATTTAATTTTTTATTTAAAACAATGCTTTTTAGGGTAAAAGAAGGCCTGCGGATTTTTCTTCGATAGTATATGCCCACCTTGCTAAAATTCTTTATCGTCAGATTCATCAGTCATAGATATTAGAAACGTACCTGTCAAAAGAGATGCCGGTGAGCGTGAAGACGCTTGCGGCCACTGTCACATTGGCAATGAAGTTGCTGACTGCGCAGTACCACGCGCCGAACACCCAGTCACTGCGCACACACAGAAATACCCTCATTATATAGTTGCTGAACGTAAATCTAGTCCCTGTCTTAGATAAAAACAAAAAGAGGATGATACTGTGCCTGGTCTTTGGCGTGGCCCTACAAAATTTAGTTCAAGGGACCTATTAGTCTAGTCGTTTGTCTTGCTCGCGCTACGGCCGAAGTTCGTCACTCTGTTTCTGTCGTTTGGTGGTGCTTTTTAATGTCGAGATGTATTTTAGGTTGACGATATAAGAACGTACCGTATCTTCCTTCTACGTGGGACGCACTATAAGTTTCCGGAATGAATATGAAAAAATACTATTAAAGGTACAAAATTAATTTATTGTTTTTCAAAATAACCTCCCTTGGCGTCTATGCACTTTTTCATTCGATCAAGCCAGTTTTGAAAACTTTTGTGCCACTCCCCTGTGGTGACCTCTGAAACGTGTTTTTCATACTCCTCGACAGCCTCTTCTGGTGATGAAAATCGTTGACCGCGTAATTGGTTCTTAATTTTTGGGAACAGAAAAAAGGCACAAGGTGCCAGGTCGGGACTGTATGCAGGATGACTCATGAGTTCTACATTTTTCGTCTTCAAAAAGTCGTTTGTCTGTCTGGCCGTGTGAGAACTAGCATTGTCGTGGTGCAGGATGATACGGCGTTTACGGTTATTTTTACGGAGTTCGTCAATAACTTCCGGCAAACAAATGGTCGTGTACCAGTCACTATTCACGGTACGACGATTCTCTAAAGTAACAGTAGCCACGTGTCCAGTTTTATTAAAAAAAGAAGCAATCATCCGCTTAGATGCACTTTTCACGCGCGCCACTTTGGTTGGTTTCGGCTCATCTTGAAAGACCCATACGCTCGATTGCTGCTTTGTTTTGGGATCGTAGCAATAAATCCATGTTTCGTCACCTGTTACTATGTCCCACACCAAATTTGACGCACCTTCGTTGAATCTGGTAAGCATGGCACTGCACCAAGTGACGCGGTCCGTTTTTTGAGCCTCGGTCAAGTTGTGTGGGATCCACCGCGAGCACAGCTTTCTCACACCCAAATGTTTGTGTAGGATTGATTGTATTTGACTCATGCCTATTTCTAAGGATGCGCGAATTTCATGGTAGGTCACATGCCTGTCTGTTTCAATCATACGGCGCACAGCATCGATGTTTTTGTTGGTCACAGCGGTGGACGGCCGACCATCGCGAGATTCGTCACTGAGATTGATACGACCACGCTTGAATTCTGCAAACCAGCTATAAACAGTCGTCTTGCATGGTGCTTTATTGCCAAAAGCTGTTTCAAGCCGAGCGATGCTCTGTTGAGCTGTCAAATTACACTTAAAATCGTAGAAAAACATACTACGAAAATTTTCCCGAGTTAAATCCATGTTGATGCAGACACACAATTTTTTAAATGGCGCCACAAGGTAAAAACAAAAGACAGTCAGATGAAACAAACTGCATTCTACAGCCAAAGAGTTCTATTTTCAAATGTTGCAATAAATTTTTAAATATTGTTTATGTAAGTGGCCAGTTCCGGAAACTTTTAGTGTTACCTATGTACTGTTAAATCAACGGTCCCTGCATACAAAAAGTTATTGCACAAACATAGATACTAAATAGATAGACATAAGACACATAAGAATTGTTTTATTCATAATTAATATAATACGAATTACATGTACCGGACGCAGGGGAGGGTTTTTAAAAACTCCAATAATCTTTTATTAAGTGTTTTAATGGTGCAAAGGTGACAAAAGTATATAATTAATTCTAAGGTTCTAAACTAGGGCTGATCGCGATGATCACGCACGACCTTCGGCTTACACGGTTGAAGCACCAAGACCCGGAGTCACACCAAAACCTGTCCCACGAAATATGTTTCACTTGTGTCAGCACTAAAGTTAATGTTCACTGAATTAAGG
Source organism: Ypsolopha scabrella (assembly GCA_910592155.1). NCBI lineage: Eukaryota > Metazoa > Arthropoda > Insecta > Lepidoptera > Ypsolophidae > Ypsolopha > Ypsolopha scabrella. The sequence continues at coordinate 28,498,904 of OU342969.1, read as the reverse complement.
TTTCGTAAGAGTTGGAGAAACAATGCGGTAGGTACTTAGGCAGGTAGAGTTCACTCGTAACACCTCCCCTCCTAGACGAGCAACTATTTGCTGACGTTTACAGCAAATGATGCGGCTTTTCTTTCTTCTAAGGACATCATTGATTAATTTCTTGAAGAAGGCAGCTGCGTCTCATTGCATGTTTGTGGTTGTGGTTTCCATATTTTAATTGTTCGACGACGATATATGAATAACATGATAGTCAGTGCAAATGCACCTGATAGTACGATGATGTATACAGGTATTGTTGTATGATATATGGATGAGTCGACTATATCGAGTTTCGCCGGTTGCTCAATCATTATTTGTCGCTGGATCTTATGCAATTTATTCAAATCAGTTGTTGTGAAATTATATCGACGAAGTACTTTCGATGATTTCAGTGACATTTTCGGAGAAACGATGATTTCGACAGCGTGGCCACGAAGTTTGTCGTCGATGTTGAAAGCGCTGAACTCGGGGGTTTGTATGTTGCAATTTCGAGGAATCATTGCCAAAAAACTTCCTTCCAGTATACGATGTTCTTCCAGACCGCATATCATTAGCACCTTAGTTGGTTTAGGGAATGATAATATGTAATGTTGATTGTCTAGCTCTAGCATAGCCTCTTTATGGAGAAATACAGGTGTAGGCATGCATGTATCTTCTTTTTCCTGGTGATAGATGAGATCATAAACGCAATCTCGCTGATCTGTTGACTGGAGCCTGGCTTTATTCTTGCAGATATACCATGTTGCAACCTTCGGGCATTCAGCCTCCATGTAGACAAATTCCTTGGAGTTAGTTGCCATGTAAGGAAGACGGGGTAGGATAATTTGGGAATTTTTATTAGGCACGGGACAGAGTTTATAAAGATCATACGTAGCTTTAGAAACTATAGGAAATTTTAATACTACTACTATTTTTTTATCGACATAGTAGCATCCTAATCTAATTAAATCGTAGAGATACCTGATATCTAAGCCTAAAATATGATCGGAGCCGTATAACTCTTTTACTTTTCTTATCATAGATAAAAGATCATTAACAGATAAAAGTGAATGGTGCACGGATGTGGTGCGACTAAAAGCTAAAATATTTTCTATTCTACTTATTTCATCCGAAAGTTTTCGAATGTTATCACTTAGTAAAGTGAACAGCTGTGAGAGCTGTATGTACTGAATAACGCGCTCTTTATCAGTACTTGTTACATTTATCAAGAATAATATAGCCTTCTCTAATTTCTGTTGATTTTTACTAATGTTATAAAGGAGCTGATTTTGCTGAAAAGACAATTCTTTAAATATACTAATGTGCTTATCTAAACTGTCAGAAAGTACATTATTATTTTCTTGAAGAATTTTAAAAGCTTTTTCGAATCTCAGAGCGTCGTTGTAATCGAGATTTCCCGATATACTTTTTATGAAAGTTCCCAAAGGGTTAAACAATCCACGCTTTACTCGAACAGGTTCTAAAGTGCGAACTTGAGATGCTATTTCATCTAGTCTATTAGTCATTTGCAGAATAACGTATTTAAACGATGAGAAATGCTGATTCGAAATGTTGTTAGTCAGGAAAGTAAGTTGTTATTTAAGAGAATTAACTTGTTGGTCTATTTTGTCAAGGTCAATTTCTTGAAGGAACGTGTGGTCATGGGAAATAATTTTGGTCAAACCAAGTTTAAAGGGTAGAATACCGGGGCTGTCAGACAAACTGTCAAGTCGGATGGTGTTTACTTGTAGAGGGTCGTCCTGGGCTCGGACCACCATTATGATCACGAATATCCTGTAACAATTTAGTATTTTTAGTCCTTTTGATTCTTGCTTTCGCCACAGGTCCGCGTTTTTTCGGTGTGTAGATGTGTATGGGTAGATTAGCTAAAACTTTATCATGAATGTAGCGCGGAGCAAGTTTTTTTCGCTGCGCTGCAGGATTTTTTATGTATACATCTTGGTTGAAGTCATAATTTATCTCAGGTTCACGGTCAAGGTTACGTCGTGTCATTACAGACTCGCGATTAGAAAGCGATGATTCATGAATTATTCCGTACACTGTTTCCATTGTACGGCAGTGGTCTTGCATATATTGTTGCAACAGTCTTTGATTTATATCTAGATCGATAGGGTCTCGAGGGTCATAATGTCCGATTATAAGGTCAAATGGTCTGACCTTGGTTAAACTATGCGTCGAACTATTGTAAGCTATCAGTGCGTATGGGATAAGATTACAAGTGAGTTCATTTTTATGTTGCAATTTTAATAAGCGCAGATGCTCGAGAAGCGTACTATGGAAACGCTCAACTGATCCGTTCTCGTTTGGGGAGTGTGCCGCCGTAGTGTGATGCTGTATTTTATGCAATCTGAAAAATTCGCTTACAACTTGGTTTGTAAATTCTGTCCCTTGATCCGTAATTATAGTGTGGGGAAAAGCGTGATGGCTACTAAATGTCATGAGGGCTTTGACTATATTCGGTGCGGTGCAATCTGGTAAACAGTATACTTGCGCGTACTTAGAAAAAGTATCAATCATAGTAAGATATTTTTCATGGTCTATTGACAACACATCAGCATGAATAATTTGGAAGGGTTTTGAGGGCGGGGGAACTATTTGAAACTGGGGACGCAATGGTGTTCGGTCATACTTAGCACGTCCACATATCGAACATTCATTAATATATTTTGCTATGTATTCCTTTAATTTCGGCCAAAAATATTTTTGGGATAACGATAAGTAAGTTTCGTTAATACCACGATGGTTAGTTTTTCCTGTATGGTATTTTGATATTATATCTTGCTGGACCATATAATCGGGGATACCTTGTAATTCTTTTTTGACGAGAACAAGATTTAGGCTTGAACTTTGAATGTTTCTTTGTAGAATGGGAACTATAGAATACATTTTGTCCAACGGGGTTACTAAAATAGCTGTTTTAAACTTCGGATCTATGTAGTTCTTAGCCACTGAAATTATATCCGGTTCCAAAGTACTTTCATTAATCTGTACAGTCGTTCTTTGGAATGTGTCAAATGGTTTCGTGATTTTTGGCTTACTTTTTATGCTATTAGTAGAAATTTTGATAATAATTTGTCGCTTGAATTTATTAAGTGGGTCGTCAGAAATAGGTATATTTAATATTGGGTTTTCTGCACAAGTATGAACTGTGGTCGCAGGTAAGTCATTCGAGATGTCATTTTGTATAATATTTTCAATCACAGATATTGTCGAAGATGAGTCACGTATTGGGTTTTGACTGGGAGCGGTATCAGTTGAAGATAGGCTTATTAAGGGTCTCTCATCGGGGGCAGATAATGTTTCGGAAGAATGTCTTGACGATGAATTGGAACTAATGTTCACAACCATAGAGTCCAATTCATGAGTGTGTATTTCAATGCGGGATAGGGCGTCGGCGTTCGTATTGAGTGTTCCTTTTTTGTATATGATAGTGAAATCGTATGCTGATAAGCTGAGACGCCATCGAGTTAGACGGGCATTCGTTTCTTTCGTTTTCATAAATCCTTGTAAAGGCTTATGATCGGTGATAATTTTAAATTTTCTACCAAAAAGATAAGGCCGAAAGTATTTAGTCGCCCATACTATGGCAAGGAACTCTTTCTCGGTAGTAGAGTAGTTAAGCTCGCTTTCGTTCAAGGTCCTTGATGCATAGGCAATTGGTCTATCGGATCCTATGGGTCCTTGGGATAAAATCGCTGCCACAGCAACGTTGGAAGCATCAGTTGTCAAAATAAATTCTTTACTAAAGTCAGGGTATATGAGCACAGGGTCATTTGTCAGTAGTGTCTTGCAGTTATTGAAACATTGGATATATTCAGGGGTCAAATTAATTTTTGCGCCTTTTTTCAAGCATGATGTCAATGGTTTAGTTAATCGGGCGAAGTCTGGGATAAAACGCCTATAATAGCCAAGAAGTCCGAGAAATCCTTTTATTTGTTTTGAGGTTTTAGGGATGGGGTATTTTTGTAATGCAGTGATTTTATCAGGGTTGGGTTTCACTCCATCGGGTGTAATTACGTGACCAAGATAAGGGTTTTCGCGTTTCAAGAACTCTGTCTTGTCCATCTGAATTTTAAAGTTCGATTCTCTAAGTCTGTCAAAAATTTTGCGAAGATTAACTATGTGTTCCTGTAAAGAGGTAGAAAATACCAAAATGTCGTCTAAATAGACCACGCAAATGACATTTTGGAGACCTCTAAGGATATTGTCCATAACCCTTTGGAAAGTAGATGGACTATTTTTTAATCCCATGGGCATTCTGAGGAACTCATAGTGTCCATGCCCATCCGCTACGCTGAATCCAGTTTTGTGAATGTCTGCTGAGTCCATTTCGACTTGATAGAATCCGCTTGCCAAGTCCAAACAAGAGAAGTAGTTACATCTACCTAGTTTGTCTAGTATGTCTGAGATGTTAGGGATGGGATATTTGTCATCTACGGTCTTTTCATTCAACTTTCTAAAGTCTACTACTAACCTGTATTTAATTTTACCAGACGCATCAGCCTTCTTAGGTACAATCCAGATTGGTGCACTCCATGCTGAAGTTGATGGTCTTATAATGCCCTGACTGAGCATTTTAGCAATCTGATTCTTTACTTCTTCTCTGTGTATGTACGGATACCTATACGTTTTGGAATAAACCGGGGTTTCGTCAGTGGTATTAATTTTATGTTTAATTTTGTTTGTAAAAGTCAGAGGCTCGTTGTCAATATAAAAAAAGTCTGAGTATTCATTGCATAACGCCAATAAGTTCACTCTTTCCTCTTCGTTCAAATGGTCGGTCCGCAAACGCGATAAAACTTCTTGGAATCGCTCGGCCTTATTGTCTTTATCATAAGTGTATAGTATAGTTTGTTCACTAAATACATGTGCGCGCATGGGTTCGCTCAAAATGAAAATTTGGTCATGGTTAGTCAGATTAGAAACTTCTATGAGAGTTTGGCCATTTTCAGCTGTAGACAAACATTCTGTGATATGACAACCATTAATAGTTTGTCCATCGATAGAAATGTCACCGTCCGATTTATCAGTTGGCACATTTATTAGCTGAGTGGAGTATGCAGGTACAATAACTTCAAGCAAGTTAGTACTCTGTGATTCATACATGTAGATAGGATTTTCCGCATATTGAGTCTTTAATGACCGGGATCGTAAATCTATTTTTGAATGCCACTTTTCTAAAAGGTCCCAACCGATTAAGCCGTCAAAGTAATCGTGATAGCGAATGAATAATTTGATCGGTCTTTCGTCTCTGAATTCAGGAAAACACGGAATAGTAATAGAGTAATGATTTTGGGTTGTAGCGTGTATATTGGTCACTGTAAATGGGTCATAGTCAGCAGGAAAGTAAGAAAAAAAATTCTGCACTGATTCGGGACTAATGAAACTTTGATTAGCTCCCGTGTCGATCAAAAGCTTTAGAGGGGGATTCATGATTTGAATGTATGGTAAGTTTCGTCTGTTTTGTAAATTAAGTTCTATTCTGGGGCCGTATTCATCAAATCCTTGCAAAAATTTTCTTGCTCATTTTGGGAAGGAATTTCGAACGATTGTTCGAAATATTCTTCAGTAGTCATGTAATTTTCAGGGTCATATTGGCAAAAGTCATCAGTCTCGTTTATGTTTATTTGTCGCTGATTGTACTGTGGGGTGGGAGGCAACAATCTTGCGGGTGGGTGACTCACACCACTCATAGGTTTGGGATATTGCTGTTGACAATTTTGGGTTTGCTGAGGCATATTTGGTCGAGGAGTAATCTTAAAACCTGGTTGACATGTTCGAACGGGGCAGAGCTTTCATCATATCCTGTGTTCTAGAAACTCCTTGAAAAGGGGGTCTAAAGTTACGCATTTGTTGTGGTTGATTGAAATTCATGTTCTGCATTGAGGGCATAAAATTAGACTTTACTTGATTTGTGAACTGCTGAACTGGGTACTGATTCGTCCTGGGTGAATTTAGTGCAAGGGTATTCTGTTGATAAGTGTGCCTGAAATTTTGTTTTGAATTCGCGCCATGATTATCTCTATTTTGCAAATATAATACGTTTAATTCGTCTTGTGCGAATTCTAACGCTTTTTCTAGTGAATCGGGTCTCATGCAACGTATGCGAGAACCTAGTGGCTCATTCAAACCACGCAAGTATGTCTGCAAGGCTAGTTTCTTATAAAGTTGACGCTTGGCTTCAATTGTAGTGGTTATAGTCTCATGTAACTCTACATAGGTCACGAGGGTACTTATTAGATTCTGCACATGCTCATAATAGACTTGGGGTGTATCAGACATCTGTGTTAACAGAGATAAGTCGGTGTATAACGCTGATTCATCTCTGTGATCCGAAAAGCTATTGATAAGGGTATTTCTATTACCATTCCAGTCCCTAGGAATGCCATTAGTTGCTAGCATTCTAGCAGCGGGTCCCGTTATTTTATTGAGAATGCCATTCAAAAGAGCGGAATTTCCTAACTCATTTACAGGGGCTGGGTTCATAAATTTAATAACCAATTGGTCGCAAATGTCCAAAAATCTAATTAGCACATTGGAATTGCCGTCAAAATCTGGTACTAATCTTAACGCTTTCCAAATTTGGTCAGTCACATCAGTTCCAGAGTTCTCCATCGTATATGGCAAAGGGGTAGACGACTGAGAATTATTCTCCATTTCGTCTTTTATTTCTTCTAAACTCTCAAGCAAATCTCTACAGTCATAAGAATGAAATATAGATTTTCTGGGTTTTAAACCCTGATTTCGTCTAGGGTGAAAATTTTTTGCAATTTTCGTCTTACTACTTAATTAAAATAGGAACTAGGATAGGGAAGGAAACAAAATAGCAACCAATAGGAAATTTGTGCTACTTACATAAGCAGATGATTCTGCATCGCGCCTTGGCTCATCGAGGTTCGGATGAAGACGCTGCACCTGGATCCTCTCCTAACGTCACGTCACTTTCGTTTGTAAGTTCGTAGAGATAGTCAACACGTCGACGATCCGACTATCAGTGGAGATCGATGTTTGATTCACACTGACTCAACTACCTCTCCGTCGACTGCGCCAATTACATGTACCGGACGCAGGGGAGGGTTTTTAAAAACTCCAATAATCTTTTATTAAGTGTTTTAATGGTGCAAAGGTGACAAAAGTATATAATTAATTCTAAGGTTCTAAACTAGGGCTGATCGCGTTGATCACGCACGACCTTCGTCTTACACGGTTGAAGCACCAAGACCCGGAGTCACACCAAAACCTGTCCCACGAAATATGTTTCACTTGTGTCAGCACTAAAGTTAATGTTCACTGAATTAAGGTTTCGTAAGAGTTGGAGAAACCATGCGGTAGGTACTTAGGTAGGTAAAGTTCACTCGTAACATACGTCAAAACACATTGTCAGTACATGACACAGAAAAACAATGAGGTGTTTAGTGTGATCACCTTATTATGAACTAGTCTATCGCCCGCGGTGTCATTCGTAGAAATGTAATTAAATAGGTACATGTATAACATGTCCCTAGGGAACTGATCTTCCTCAGAAAACAAATTACGAGCCTATGTCCAAGTAAAGAGTCATTACAACAGTGAAAGAATTTTAAAAGTCGGTTCAATAGTTCCGGTTATTATCCTAATACAAAGAGAACTGCCGGTGCTCAGAGAAAAAACTGAAGCCTTTATCCAAGGGAAGGCCCTAAGCATTACAACAGTAAAATAATTTTCAAAATCGGTTCGGTAGTTCCAGAGATTACCCCTTACATTTAAACAAACGTGCGTGTAAAGCCAAGCAGTATTTTGTCTCGGCCGCTCGGTACGTAAAGTAAGGCCAACGAGACGAGATAAAGAATGTAAACAATCGGACCGTTACAAAGTTATCTCTATCCTTATCTCTCGTACCGCTCGTACGCAATGATAGCGTCAGTTGTTCGACAACAGCTGTCGTTGCGTGAGTCGTGTGGTACAGGTAAGCTGTCAGACCGCATTTACCAACAATTGGTCCGCCATTTTGTAAACAATTTTATTTCTGTTTGGATTGCGTTTTAAGCACCGATAAAATCGATTCATAATTATTATGCCGTGGCCAAAATAGTCAAAAAAAATCTTTCACAGTTTGTTGGGATGGGCTCAGAAATATAGGTAAATTATTTCATCGATTTTTTATTGTTATAGCAAAATTGACAACATTCTTGATAATACAATAGATAGTTTTGTCATAAATACGGCTGATTCGGACTCTTTCGACGAATCATCTTCGTCTAATACTGACTACAAAGATTAGAATAGAAGGTTTAAAATTTTTATATAATTTTTTCGAATAAAAATGTTCTGAACCCGTGAAAGTTGTTGGCTGTTGGCTGCCCACTGACTGTCTTTCTTGTATAGTTTACCGAGATTTAGAAGCGCGTCGTTTCGGCCGATTCTATAAAGGCCTAATACTGGTTAATTTAATTATATAGTGGTATAGGCATCAAGGAACAATGTACCTAGTCCCTATATGTACGTAGGTAAAGTCCCGAGAATAGAGCGGAACTTAACCGGTCTATATCTATATCTTTTGTAGTGTTACGTAAGCAGCGACAGATTCCATTTTCCCGGTCTATTATAGGGACCCAAAATATATTCGCTTTAATTTTATTACAGAGAATATACTCAATTTCCTTGATAAAATTGAAATTAAAATCTTGTCTCTGTTAAATGTTAATTCACGAACCATACATAAACCGACCTCGTGCCCCAGCCTTACCAACGACCCGAAGGATGTTGCAGTTGGCGGCTGGATGAGGAGGACGGAGGAATGCCAATAGTGGCGAAATTTGGGAAAAGCAAGTGCAAAGTGCACGAACACAGGCTGGTGAATGTATGGAGACAATTAAGGCTCCTCTTTCGCAAAATACCATGAAACTGAGTCATTTTGCATTGATATAAAACGACCAAAAATCATCTTTTTTATCAGAAAAAAATATGTGTTAATCTACAAGATATGAAGAGTGATGTGGTGTTCTCCGAATTCTCTGAAAATACATAGAACCGAAGAAAAAAATATTTTAATTCAGCCCTGATTTTTGCACTTGTAATGGTCTAACTCCTGCAATTTTTGTCGAAATCATATCAAAATTTGTGAACTTCACTACATAATAAAGTAGAAGGAGTTGGTATTCTTTCTTCTTCGAAATTACGTTTACTTTATTTATATTAAATAATAATGCGTCTGATTCGAGAGCGAGTTCATGCCGTACCCCGCTTTCGCCCGAAAAATCAGTGCGGGGCGAGACGTGTTGCTGGATGGACCTGCGCTGCTTTACGCTCTGACTACTAACGCTAAAATTTAATACTAAGTTGTAAAATACGCAGTAGTGAGTTCGTGAGTTCAAGATGGGAAGCAAACAGAGGCGAAAAAAACTTTACCTTAAAAAATTCTACCGGGAAAAAGGACGCAATTTAACGGTTTAACACGAATACTATTGGGAATTTCGACAAACAAGCCCTAGATGAAAAAAAAACTACCGGGAGAGATAATCATAGTATTGTATGATATCAAGTAAACGACCGCCATCTTGAATTCTGAACTCGTGGTCAAGATTTGGGCCTGCCAACATCGAAATTTGTGTTCAGTTGGTCCAAATCAGTGGAAATAGCTTATTTAGATTTTTTTTACCATCAATGTCGCTAGAGTTCATAAAATGTCCCTTTTTGAGAAAAGTGAACCAGCCTATGAGTTTTTTAATTATTTTTATTCTTCACTCAAAATCATAGCTTTCCTAAATTGAAAGGGGGTCAAATACCTATATCTGGCCCTATCTATTTCGTTTATGTAGCCAAATTCATACTGGAGACACGGTAACTCAGTCACAATTCACACCCGGAATACCTGACACCCCCTCGGGGATTCATGTCGTGACGATATACAAGGTGATTTTAATTTATACAGCCGAACTCATACTGGAGGCTTGGTAAGTGATCAGTAACACCCCAAGCGGCACATGACAGCTGCATAGCAGCTGGAATATAGACTCACTAAATGCTCGTAGCTGTATTAGGTTGCTGTACAAGAGCTGAGTAAGCTGCTACACAGCCCTTGTAATGCTAAATTGCGCCCCAAATTAAACAGCACTGAGCATTACAATAGCTGGTTAATAGCATGATAAGAGCTGTACAAGTCTGATTCTAGCTTACGATTCAACTCTTATAATGCTCTTGTGCAGCACACGACTGTTTTAGGCCTTGACAACAGCATTTTACAAGAAAGAAATAACCAAAAAATATTAATGTATTGCTATCGCATTCATATTAATCTGAATTCTTGTATATTGTTCTCTATTAGAGGTCTGTGTCAGTAAATATCAATTTATGGTAAAGTGTAATTAACACGTTTTTTGTCTTTCCGTGAATATATTGTGTTGGGGATTCCACTTTACTGTGAATATATATAGGTGTTTGTATTAAATATTTCACGGGCCATCAAAATAATAACGATAAGCCGAAAAAAAATCTCAAAATATATACGGTGTAAGAATATTTTATGGATTGTGACGCATTTTATTGTATTTTATACATATGATTTTGTCAAATAAATTAAGTGAAATTCATATTATCACATAATTTGGCATCAAATTTCATGAAAACAAATAAGATATCGTAATTTTTTTTTAAACAAATATTTTCATTGTTGTGAAATGGCGTCTATTTACTATACAGCACTTACTCTTGTATCACTCTCTTGTAATGCTCTTTGCTGTATAATGGCAATCCTTTAGTCTACGTACCAGCCCATTGCATTATGATGGCTTTACAATGGATCTTAGCTAGTCTAATCACTGTCTAATGGCGTATTGCAAGAGTATTCAACCGCTCTTTAGGGATCAAAATATTAATAGTGATCCAAAAATGCGCAAAATGATCAAAGCAAATAAAAATAAAGTTGTTATATAAATAAGCCAAAGTAAATGAAAAAAAAAACCTTGCAGTAAAAACACATTTTATTACCCTTTGAGACAAATACAATTTTAATATGAATGAAAGTCTTATTTTAGGAGTTCCACTATGATTATTATTATAATTTGCGACTTGTTTCGTTAAATTGATATCAATGCCCCTCCATCGTTGTATTGCCCGACGATGTCACTTTGATGAAACGAGTCGTAAAAAATAATAAAAATGATAGTGGAACTCGTACAAGGAGACTTTCATTAATATTGAAATAAAGTTCCATCAATAGTGACACACAACAGTAAAAATTATGTTTGTACATAAAACATACTCGTAACTTGGTAACACTGTGCGAATAATATAATATTACGAATAATATAAGGTCTTTTAATTTAAATGGAAAGTAATTTAGGAGGTGATTCAGTGTCGTTAATACATCACATTCCACTTTTTTTGCGCGAACTTTTTCTTCACTTGTCCATACAAACTGAGTTAGCTGATCGGACCACTTTGTATAGAGAAGTGGAACAAAAGTTTGTGCAAAAAAAGGGCTATGCAGTGCAATGCGATGTATTGACGATACTGAATCACCTCCTAAAATACTTTCCACTTAAATTTGAAAGACCTTATATGTATATTTTTTACCTAAATCGTCACGACATGAATTCGCGAGAGGGTGTCTGAGGTGTACGAAGTGTAAACTGTGAGCCACAGTCCACACTTCAGACAGCCATTTTTCACCGATAATTTTCTGCCCCAGCTGTGATGGGTGGTGAGCCCTATCGCCATACATCGGGCACAAACGGACCAAACAACGGCTTAACGTGCCTGTCGAAGCAAGCGGGGTTTTTGAAATCTATTAGTTTAGTCGCGGGGGGAGGAAGGTATGACGGGAGAGGCGGCCAGCGCGGCACCAGTGTTTTTGTTTTGTTGGTTGATCAGTCAGTCGCCTTCTTTCGCCTTGTACACGCGTCTCGCGTTCCGTTCGCACACTTACATTGTTTCGATACGTTCGGCAGTTTTTTTTTGTATCTTATCTTGGTACCGAAAGTTATTGAAAATTATTATTTCTGCTAATTCCTTCACGGCTTCTTGAGCAATATTTCTATTGATGGCCCATTTTTTATGTCGTCTTGAAATAAAATATTTTTCATATAAGTATTTTCTACTTTTTCTTCATCTGCACTATTTGATCCCAAACTATCACTATCAGACATAGTTTGATCTAAATGACTGAATCGGTCGCTTTCTAAATCCATAAGCCGTACGGAACCCTCGTTGCGCTCTGACGACTCTGATAATTTTCACAAAGAATTGTGAAAATCAATATTTTGTGTCCTTTTATCGAAGTCTGCTTGTATAGAACCCTTATTGTTATGTGCAAGAGAAACTTGGTCATTAAGTGGATGGGGCAAATTTTCATTATGAGTATTTACGACATCGCTACTTTCTGATCTTTCCTTGACCGTATTCTTAGCGTATTCCTTTGAAAGTTTTCTGTTATCTCCACCAGTCCTTTTTCTTTTATTCCATGGTTTTATGTTCTCCATAATCGATATTAAAACCTATTGCGTTTTATCGCTAAGGTTATGCACAAAAATTAAATTGACGTTAAACGAACACCAATAATCTAAATTTACTCTTTAATAATGCTGTTGGCTGTACAATGGCTTTTAGCTACACTCTAAGCATTGGCATTGTAGTAGAGTACGACTATACCATACTGCAGCTCATGAAGTCTAGTGAGACTCTTGTGCAGCCGTTATCAAGCTCATTAATTTAGCATTACATTAACATTTTTGTACACCATATAAAAGCCAATGACAATATGTTATTCTTTAATGCAGCCCTAAGCATTACAAGAGCGTTGAATTTTGCTGTTAACCAGCCGTAAACAAGCTGTGGGTCTTTAAGAAAGCTTGTAGCATTCTACGTAGTCAACGACTGGACTGCGGCTTTTTAAAATGCTACTGTAATGCTTTCTGCGGAAAATTTCACCATTATAATGTCGTTCAACAGCTGTGCTGCTTAACAGTGTATGAAATCTGCATTAAAACAGCTTAAAGACTCGTAATATTCTCTAGTACAGCTGTTAAAAAGCTCTTGACTGTAGTACAGCTTGTTTATGGTTTAAATTTTCGCTTATGTGCTGCTTGGGACGGATCAATAACACTTTGCTGATTTTGCAAAATGGCTGGCTTTGCGTTTGTAAGGAACAAAAAGGGTCATCGTACCTTGTTACTGAGCACTTACTAAGTCTTCAGTAAGAATTTGGCTGCATAAATTAAAGTCACCTTAAAATATATATACAATATTTCACATAAAGGGTCATCGAACCTTGGTCCTGATCACTTACCGGGTCTCCAATATTAATTTGGCTACATAAACAAAAGTCACCGTATATTTATTAACCTACTTAATATAAAATCGTAGGTATCTGTAATTTCACTACTCTATGGCCCTGGCACTCTCGGACGGTACGTAGCGACGAGCGTTGCGCGCGCGATCTTCCGGTGCGGGTAGCGCGGGGAGGAGGTATAGGCTCCGCCCAGATTCTCAAGGTTATTCGCGTTGGGAGCAACCTTAAAAAACACTAAACCGATGTTACGCATTATGAAACTCCTTACATAGTGCATCAATAATATCTTACGCTGCAACGATATATTTTGAAAATTAAATTAATCAAGGGCTTTCAAAGTAAGTTTAAATTTAGATGGGCATTCGAAAATTACAACATTGTCAAGCGCCATATTGTCTGCACAAAACTTATTATTGCTGAAGATTTTGGATTTTGTTTCATAAATTATTTTCTATTAATAAGTCGTTAACTGACCAGCTGTTGAGCTAGATTAAGGATAGAAGTATCTTTATTTGGAATCTAAGACATACAATTTCTCATTTATTATTATAGTGCATTACAAACTAGAAAAGATTAATTAGAAACAAATTTAAAGAACAGTATTTGAAAAAATTCCTCGGGCCAGGAATCGAACTTGCAATTGCAACCTCTTGTTATCAAGACAAGCGCGCCACCAAGATTCATTAAGAACGCACAGACATTTAAGTTTGTATGTGTAGGTTATAAATTGGTGTGGGACCGTTACTAGGCCATTAAAATTTTTAAAAATAATGAATAATATGCGTTCAAAAATGTATCTTAAACATGATAATATAATCATACCGCGATCTCTTTCTAGTCTTTTATGAGCCCCCATAATAGTTCATAGCGCGTTGCTAACGCGTAACCTGAAACGTGTTAAGGGTATGGTATGGCATAAGCCAGGAAAAAATGTTACTACCCTTCCAACACAAAAAAGCCAATGTTTTCATTAGCTTTTGATGGAGGCGATTATTGGTCGGCTAATTGACCTATTTTTCTTGGATGGATAATACTAATAATCACGCTCGAAGCAGCAGATCGGAGGGTTTTTAGCTAATACTTACAGACTAACTATTTTTGGATTTTAGCAGACTGACTTCATATTTGTATTTCATATTATATGAAAAAAAAAAAAAATCTGGTAACCGTGCTATTATAATATACATTTTAAAACCAAAATTTATAGGATAGAATTTTAAAAATATATATATTTATCTTGATGATTTTTTATAGTAGTCCGCTTTGTAAAAAATCAACAAATCAAGTATTTGTCTCCCAAAATGCAGGTAGTCCTAATTGAATAACTAATAATGAACCATCAAAAATCTGGCGTTGTTCACGTTCTAGGCTCAGGTAAAGTCTAAAAGTTTAGAGCTTTTACTGAAGCGGTAATTTGAATGTAAGTGAATTTACAACGGTAGCGTAGCGCAAAAAGCTTTGGTGCTACGTGGCGTAGCGAGATTCGAGTAAAATGTACAATTATTCCTATGGAATAGAACAAGCGGTATAAAGTTGTGGGAAGTATGCGAAATATTTCGCAAAATATTTTTACGATTAAAAGAGAAGTAAAAAAAAACCGGCCAAGTGCGTGTCGGACTCGCGCACGAAGGGTTCCGTACCATTATCTATAAAAACGGCATAAAAATCATGTCTGTTGTATGGGAGTGTGCAGGTCCAACTCGCACTTGGCCGGTTTTAGTATTTGTTGTTATAGCGGCAACAGAAATACCATCCATCCATCCATCAGCCTGTTTCGTCCACTGCTGGACATAGGCCTTTCCAGGATTTCGCCACTCTTGGCGGTCCTCTTGGAAGAAATGCCCATACTCACACACGCTGGGCAGGCGGATTGGTGCGCGCGACGCCGAAACCCTTGCACCAGTGACGCCGCTGCCCGTCACCAGTCTAATTTATATAAGGCCCGGCAATTGGGGATGGATATACCGCCATCCATCGGTCCCAGGCAGAGGTGGGCCGCCTGGTTTTTTTGCCTGAGAGCTGTCTTCTTACTCTCCCCCGAATAACTTCGGGAGGATTACCGAGAAATACATCATCTATGAAAATTTCAACTGTCTAACTATCACGGCTCATGCATTATCTATAAAAACGACAAAGAAATCATGTCAGTTGTATGGGAGTGCGCAGGTCCGACTCGCACTTGGCCAGTTTTAGTATTTGTTGTTATAGCGGCAAAAGAAATACATCATATGTGAAAATTTCAACTGTCTAACTATCACGGACAGACAGACAGACAGACAGATGGACAGACGGACAGCGTAGCCTTAGTAATAGGGTCCCGTTAGTTACCCTTTGGTTACGGAACCCTAAAAAGGCAACCAAAAATGGGTTCAAGTTCACTGCACTGTGAGGTCATTGGTCGTTCCTCAAACAACGACGTTGTTACGCTGAATGACAAGAATTTATTCGTTAGCCTTGGTAAAGATGAAGATAGTGACTGAGATAGAGATAGAGCAAAAGGTAAAAATAAAGATAAAGATAAGGACAAAATGATCAAGATATCGATAAATCTCATCTAGACAGGTCATATTGCTTCTGTGGTGTTAGAGGATCAAAAAACCGTTAACTCTGAATGGTACGTGACAGTTTGCGCCCCAAAGGTACTGTCAGCTTGGAGTGACAAGCGGCCGAAGTCAGGAAAGCGGCAGCTTCTCTGGCATCATGACAGTGCCTCGGCGCACACGTCTGCCAGAACACTCGACTTTTTCAATACGAAAAATGTGCCTTTTTGCAATTGAAATTGCAATTTTTACCTGTTGACCTGTCCAAAAATAAAAGAAAAATTAAAAGGAAAGAGGTTTGAAAGCAAAGAAGATGCACTCGCCGCATATAATTTCGAGATTTCAGAGCTGTCTATAGAAGAGTGGACAGAGGTCTTTTCTAAATGATTTAGACCTATGGGAAAGTGTATAAGCGCTCAGGGTGAATACTTTGAGAAGTCTGATATCTACAATAAAGAATAGATAATATAGTTTTTGAATATCTAGTTTCATTTGGCATGACCCTCGTATGTACATGGTCTATTTACGCTCGGTAAATAGTACATAAAAGATTTATTCACAATGTCATTTTAAATGGTAAGAGTACATTTTAGTCTATTAATAATTATTAAAAAAAAATTATGAATGGAATTATTATAAGACGCTAAAAAAATACACAACATGGAGAAAATATCATTGAAGATAACATAAACAAATCTCAGATGCTTACGGGCATCTCTTGGTTATCATTGGTAAAAGACGTGTCGCATATTCGGGATGTCATTGTAAAATTGGCGTGAATCCGGACCCAACAAACCCTCAGTATTGTCACATCAAGCAGCACAAAAATGCAGCTGCAAGCATGGCAGTAAAGCTGAGTGGATATAAAAGCATCTTTCGTATTAAAATCTAGCACTTGCACTCAGTTTGTGAACAGATGGGAAAATAACCAAATTAAAATTATTAGCTGAAAAAAGAACACAATACAAAGCCATATCGAAAAATTAACGAACTCGTTGATCGCTAAAGGTCGCACAGTACATAAAATCTGAAGTTAGGACTATAGGTATAATAAAATCCTTAATTTTGTTTGTGCTAGTCTTTTATATTTTGCAGGTAAAAATGTAATAAAAAAGTTAGAACTCTTAGCTACGTGAGGTGATTTGAGGAAAAATAAAATATAATAACATTTGATCCGTTGAATTCTCAAAGTAAGCAGTCAAAACTTTACATTACCTATTTTCCTGATTAGAAATGATAAAAGTATATAATTTACGCGTAAACTGAGAATTTATTAAATAATTGTTAATATTTTTATTGCATTCTGTTAAATTTGAATGAATGAATGAATGAATGAATATATTTATTTATTTCAAGAATAACTTAAATCTAAATACATCCCACAAAACCAAGTAGGAATTTGGTTTGTCTGTGGGGAGGGAGTCGCACTTCTTTTTCGTAGGTAGGTACATTAACAATAAATAATAACATTGTTATTTTAATCTATGTTTACATATTTTGTAGAAGGTAAGTTTTATATAATTTTGCAAATTTATTTTTATTTTGTTCAGATCTTATACGAACAGGCATTTCATTATATAACATTGGAATTTTGCGTTTAAGCAATCTGCCGCCAAAGTAGTTATTCACTTTTACTGTTTCATATTTACCCTGAGCAGTTGCTCTCGTGTTGAGCCCATGCTGTTTAGGTATCTTATGATCTGGGGTGCCATGGCCATTTACTGCAATTATGTATTTATATTTTAATGAAGCCGGTAGTATTTTACATAATGAGTACAATATTTTGATATTATTTTTGTGTTTTTTCCTAACATTTTTACTGACTAGGAATTTTAAGAATTTTATTTGTATATTTTCAATCTTATCCATGTATGTTTTAAATATAGATCCATAGCAGTCCACACCATAAGATATAATTGAGTCAACCAACGACATATATATAGTTTTTAGCACAGAAATTGGTACTTTGTAACTAAGATGTTTGAATTTAAATAACAATATGCGTAGCTTATTTAATATCCTTTCTATGTGTTTAGTCCAGCCCATATTTTCATCGATGCACATTCCTAGGTATGTAACACATGGAACTTGCTTTATTGTTTTACATTTACAATTAGATAAGTTATTATGGAAACAGTTAAAGTCGTGGGCAACCAGTTGACATGAAGAGTCCGGGGTACAAGAGTACGGAGACCGGATAACAAGGAGGTTAGTTTTTTCGGCATTGAGTACGATTCCGTTATCGTGCGACCATCACACTACGTTGTCGATATCCTCCTGCACGAGACGCGACACCTCGCCCATGTCGCGGCCGGCCCGCAGCGTGCACAGGTCGTCCGCGAACATGTACGCTGAGCAATGGCGGACCACGTTGCACATGCTGTTCACGTGCATCAGGTAACACAGCGGGCCACAGCCGGAGCCCTGCGCCACCCCGCGCCGCGCCGCCCACTGCTGCGGTCCGCTGTGCTCCTCGCCCACTCTCACCCGGTACGAGCGGTCCGTCAAGTACTGGCGGTACCAGCTATTAAGCGGTCCGCTGATCCCGCACTCCGCCATCGCCCCAAGCAGCGTCTCGTGCCGTAGGGTATTGAAGGCCTTTTTAAAGTCGAAAAATACAGCAACAACAAATTTTTTATCGTTGAGATAACTATTAACTTCGTCCGTAAATTTTACAAGTAATGTTGATGTACTTTTATCCTTCTGAAAACCGTGCTGGCAATCGTTTATAACTGCATGTTCATTAAGGAATCTATTTTGTTGATTAACTATACATTTTTCTATGATTTTTTCTATACTGGATAAGATAGCTATAGGTCTGTAGTTAGCATAATTTTTATGATCACCTTTTTTATAAATAGGTCGCACTATGGCTTCTTTTAGTTTTTGAGGAAACTTCGAATTTTTTATACATAAATTAATTAAGTGAGCTATGACTGGGCTTATTTGTTCACTTATATATCTTTTTGTAAACACGCTTTAAAGTTTGTTAATGTAATGCGTACAATGACATAGTTTTCGTTGTGAAACCCTTACTATTTTTAAGAAATTTCCCGCGAATTCCCATAAAAGTATGAATCGCATTTAAAGTTTTATTAAAAAGTAAGAAAAATTATGATGTAAATTTTGGATCGAGATAAAATTTTACCCTTAAAATTTAGTAAACGTAAGGCCATCAAAATATTGCAGCTGCAAGGAAACTTACAAAAAATACATGTTTTTAATTTTGTAGTTATATTCATCCGCATTCACAGTCTTCGAAAAATCAATAAGGTCATTTTACACGTTTTAGTATTCCGAAATAACAAAACATTTCGTACGAAATGAAATTGAAACATGTGAAAGTTTCAATCCAAACTTTTTATTTATGAGACAGACTAAAATATACTTGGACACATATTTCTACAATTACGTCAGAAGTTGCTTTGAAATGTATACACCTTGTCGTGACAGCGACTTTATTTGACTAACCTTATATTAGGCTCCGCTTGCGTTGCGCTGATGGAATAACAAACTTGAACATCCTGTACCACACCTTTGTATAATATTATATCACACCCTTATATTATGTCACAACCTATATTATATTTCTAAAATTACGGTAAGTGTCCACCATAGTGAAATAAATATTAAAGCTAACAAATCATAGAAAAGACCAAAATAAATGACAAATTCCTTTAATTCAACTGATGGTAAACTTCGGCCGTGGCTTGTCACCATTCTCAATGCGAAACTGAAACTGAAACTGAAAGAGATCGTATACCTACATAGATCGTAAAACATCAAGTGTAAACTGGCTGCTTTGCAACATTTATGATGTGTTACTTGTAAATACTCCTGTCTATCAAAATATTTTCTCGTGATCTGTCTGCATTATATTTATAAAAAACTAAAAATACAATGGTTCTTTTAATTTAACTTCATTTAACTTTTCCTTCCACTAAGCTTACTTTCTGCTCCGTATCAGGTTATGGGCCCAGCGCGCTTCTTTTGCGCTTACTTTTTGCTCCGTATCAAAAACCTTGGTGCCAAGCGACTCGTCGTGTTCTGTCCGGCATGACATCTGAGAAGCCGTACCAGGAGAGTGGTTACAGGCAGTTGCGTATACTACTACTAAATATCAGTAATAATAATTCATTTTGTTACCCACTTTCGTAGATTTTGCTCGCTATCTGCGTGAGTGCCCTTTATTGTGCGTTTCATCGAAGTTTTCCATCAGGCGAGGAAGTGTCTAAACGTAGCGATTTGTTGTGTTTTAAATGAAGTGAAATACTTTATTTTTGCAATGTAGGTACATAAATAACCTTATCGCACGTTAGAATATATTCAATAAGTAAAATGGTTAAATTTAAAAGAGGTAAATAGAATATATTAAATTAGGATTTGGGTATATATACTTAATAAGTTAATACGTGTATTAACTAAATTAAAGGTTTATTTAATATATACAATAATATACATTTATACCTACTATATGATAATAATATCTAACCACATACTAAATACTAATACGTTACGTATATAAATATATGCCTAACTCCGCCCATTCGATTAGTCTCGCTAAGAAGAAGGGCAAGAAACTTAGCAAGATCGTGTCCTTTTTTTTCAATCATCATTGCTATACTTATAATACAACATTATTGTAGTAAAGAGATAGAAAGTACAGGACAAGAGAAAGTCGGATAATCAGGACAAAAATTGAGTAACTTCATATAAAAACAAAATGAAATTATTATGAATAAAATAAATTTATAGTTGTGAGCGTCGCGTCCGTCGTCGTAGCGTGTAAGCAATTGTACATAACGTCAAACATTATCACCAGCGCGACGCATCGCATCCTATCGCGCAGTATAGCTTCAGTTCATTCGCTCGCCCTTACTTAGTTCGTTCGATTTATTATTTAAAGCTTTACTAAGACGGTAGACGATGAAATAACCGATACCGTGTTATTTTGCCGTCGAGTTATCGTTTATAAATAGAACTTGAATAATGACCCAATTCGTCCGCATGCTACAGAAGGCACAATAAATTGTATATCTATAGGTATATTTGTTGCTGAAGTACGGCAATATGGTAATAAATGAAGTACGCTGGGACGTACGGTGAAAAAAGCTTGGAAAAATAAAAAGGAAAATGTATTTTTCTCAAAAATACATTGTAATATTACCAATACATACTGTTAAGACCTACCAGAAAATACTTCATCCTGGCGAGCTATTAAAAGTGTCCAGGAAATCTGAATAACTGTCCAGGAAATTCGTTTGAAAATCCATTACATGCCATATGTTCACAGAGTATATTTCATATGTTTTCTTTTTAAAACTATCCGTGTCTATGTTTATAAGAGAATAAGGAGGCTTTTCTCGTTGTTTTTTTCTTAGTACTTAGCGTTCTTCTAGATGGCGTTGTCCATGAAGGCTAGAAGGCTGCATGGCGGTAAATACCTTTGCCTAGCTGGCAATAATAAAAAAAAGTTGCGTAAAAGCGGGAATTTATAGCAACATAAATTACAAAATGAGTTCAGAAGCGGGCTCTGATATAGATTGTACTCCACTAATCATTTGCTGAAGAAATCAATAATAATAAACATGACTAATCGCCCAAACATGAGCAACTAACTTTTAATATTACCTTGTAAGTTTATTTTATTTGATACTAGCTTTTGCCCGCAGCTCCGCCCGCGTGTTATTCGGTTTAACGACATGCTTTTTTCCGGGATAAAAAGTAGCCTATGTGTTAAGTTAAGGTATAAGCTATATATATCTGTTCTAAATTTCACCCAAATCCGTTCAGCTGTTTTAGCGTGAAAGAGTAACAAACATACACACACACACACACACACATACACAAACTTTCGCATTTATAATATTAGTGTGATGTGATAACTCATTATCATGAAAAACATGAAAATGTCTCATTTTATTTTCGAGAAAAGCACTATACTTGATTCGACCATTAATTAGTAATCCTGGCTTCGTATATAAAAGTCCTCGTCCAGGATTGCTTAATTCCTGGTATTAGCATTAGTACTATAATTAAGAAATAAAAAACATGTTATAAATGTACTGATATGGTAGAGAATTACCTAGAAAAGTATTGATGGTCTCGACAAATGAAGATCTGTTGGTGTTGGATACAATCATTGATTAACTATACGTAGGAATTTGTCATTATTAAGCACACATAAGATTGACATAAGAAATAGAAAATGGAAAAAAAAAACGTATCAATCATGTAATAATTCTAAATAATGTATAGTATGTTGTTACTTCTGTACTTATGTATATTCAAGAGACTTTCCGTGCTATTGCAATCTAATTCTTTAATGTACAGTGACGAAAATCACATTTCTGTAAAATTGTATTAAATAGGATAGCACGAATAAAAGGTCTTATACTAACTAATCGATAAATACGAGTAGATTGACATAGCATTTATTCTAAAAAACACAACACAAAAATATCTAGAAATTTATTAATTAGATAAAGTTACAGTACGAAACTGAAATGGTAAACATAACATTTAACTGGCTCGAGAATATTTGTGCGTAAACAACATGTCGTAGTAATGTGTGTGCAGCTGACGATAAAAGAAAGAAGTCAAGTGGCACTCTTCACCCCGCTGGAAGGGGTTATCTGAAGATATTACCATATCTTATCACGGAAAGGGAAATTTGGCACTCCGCCAACCACTCACGTTAAGTAAACGAGGAAACATAATAATATATTAATAATTTTACTCCATGCGGACCAGAGTGGTCAAAATTTGACAAACAAAATTGAGAGTCATGGTAAAAATGGTAGTGGAGAAAAATGGCTTCAAATTGCGTTGTCACATCTTCAGGATTTAATCAAAACTGTTCAAGTAAGAGTAGGACCCTGAGGCTGAGGGTTCGGTACATACCGTTTAAAACACGAACGTACTTCACGAACATTTATTATGACCAAACTAACTTGACAATTACGACCTATTAAACTTCATTGTATCCAAATGGTCTAATTAATTTGGGCTCTTTTTTTCTTAAATAACTAGATAATAGTAACTTTCAGATTTTTCCCCAGACGTAAGACTAAAAAATAATGTAAGGTCCGTTACCTTCAAGTTTCTAAGTCAACTGTAAATAAATAAATAAATAAAAATAAAAACACATTTATTGCCAAAAAACACAGAAAACGTACATACACAACACATAAATGATTAAAAATGGCTTTATGGCAAACGGAGATTATTCAGCTTTAATGTTGGACTGTTAGACGGTTCACAGCGCTGTTTTCGAATAAACCCCGGCTCTTTAGTTGTTGTGCAGAGCAAGAGTTACGAGTGGGTAGGTGCTATATAAGCTACAATTGTTGAAAAATTATACAAAAAAAGAACATGTACATAATTCATTATAATTCATACCCGGTTTTCATGTATGAAATTGGCTTTTTTTGAAGCCTGATTTTTTATTGTAGACTTCTGTAGGAGGTACTCGTATTAGTTTCAACTTGATATCGGGTCCCGAGAAAAAAGGTATTGACCATCTATGCTATTGACAGACGGCAGACTGATAACAAAGTGATTGTATAAGGGTTCTATTTTTTCATTTTGAGGTACGGAATCCTAAGAAACCAGTTAGATGCCTATATTATGATTTTGGGTTAAAAAATTGCACAAATATTTCATCCCCTGGCAACGTAGCTAATACAAGTTTACAGGCCCAAATTACCGAGTAAAATATAAATTATTATTATTATTATTTCTTGTATTTTAGGTTTTCTTATTTATTTTGTGTAGTTTCTAGGTTATTTTAATTAAAAGTTCATTATTGTTTATTAGTCTTTCACAAAAATGTAAACACTGAAATAAGTACCTATAAAATTTATATTTCAATACAAACTGAACTTTGGCTTATCTCAGACAATTATTTTGACGGTGATAAATAATCTAATAATCGCAAAACATTACCAATTATATTTTATAAATGGATAATATTTTCCTCAATTAACAGCCCAAATTACCCAATAAATCTGACCCAACCAAACTAACTTACGGTACCTACACTCTTAAAGCAGGTCTATAAAATAACATTTACTTTAAAGTAAAAACGAAATCAATAAATGTAATAATAACATGGATATCATTTTCTTAAAAATTTGAAAAAAAAGTAATACATACCTGATACGTCTAAAACACTAATTTTACTTTTTTCTTAATCCTTAATAAGATAAAAGCTTTGGCCGCATAAATAAATAAGGCTTTACATAAAAAGTTTTTAAGGATTTGGTTTTTCTCTTTTATCGTACAGCGACTATTTGCTTTATAGATCCAACTACAAGCTTATAAAACATTACCCTATCCGAAAGCTTTTATAATATTCTTCTTATTTTAATAAATATGTATTATTATGTGCACAGTATGAATACTTTACTTATATTATAACATATATGCATATCTCACTCGCCTTTGGTCTTCTGGAAGAAATCTCATTATTGAGATAGGCTTCACAGTCCATCCATAACTTTCAAGATGTATTTTATTATCAAGTTTTTTGTGTACATTAAAAATAAATATAAATATACGTGTAAAGCGAAATAATACTCACTCGTCCCAAAATATCCAAAACTACGGAGCCTACTGACTTAAAAATGAAAAAAGAAAGGAGATATATTTATTTAACCAGAAAAAAATAATACATTGTATAAAGCGCATTAAGGTGGTAGAGAATTACCTACAGAATCCACTATTATTAACTAAGGCTGTCAAAGATATATGCAGCCGTAGTTGATGTTGATACTGAGGGCGGAGAGGTTTGCAATAATATGTACTTGCTTTGGTAAAATACTGAGGGTTACTCTTTACAAACAACGCCATCTCAAAGATGTACAGAGAAGTCAAAGTGAGAATCTTATGTTTCTTAAATAAAACTTTATCTCTGTTTTAATCCACACATAGCTTGTTGTCTTGTTTTCATGCATATTGTGGATATCTCTGTGTACTGTATTCTTATAATGAATAAAGTTATTTTTGAGTTTGAGTTTGAGAAGTATCGATGGTCTCTGCACTACATGAAGATCTGTTCGGCAGAGGTCCAAAGTAAGATTTAATAAAAATAATAAAAAGTTTTATTGCGCAAAAAACAATATGTGTGCTAAGGCTAGCTTAATACTAATTAGATTATACAACAATTGAAGCAACTTATCATTTTTCATTTGTTTTGCAGTACACACATAAGCTTCACATATATAAGTGAAAGTTTATTAATCAAAAATTCAATTTGTAGGAAGAGGGAGGGGATGTTTTGGTAACTACACAAGTAGCTGAAATAAAAGTATTTATTTAAACTTTCTAATAAAATTAAAAACAGAATATTATAAAATAAATGATGACGGCCAAATACTGTGGGCCGAAATATATCTAAAATTGTAAATATATTTATTTTTTTCGTGTTTTTTCCATAAATATTGTAAATAAAGGCTCAAAAAGGGTATAATATACATTTATTCGAATATTATAAAAAATATACATAAATATAATATATACATAATACAATTCTACAATTTATGTTGTTACTTTTCTATTTAGGTATGTTTAGGGACTATATAAGTCTCCTATATAGTCCCTGGGTTATTCAAGAGAATTTCCGTACTATTACCTGTAATGTACATTGACGAAATTCACATTTCTATAAAATTTTGTTATATCTATAAAATAAATTAGCAGGTAAGTTCCTAACGATGTAAGTACACGCTTACAAAGGATTTTGTGATGGGGTGTTCAGTTCAAGTTTGTTTGTCAAGGGTTACGATTGGCGGAATGTAGGCGAACGCCTTTGATTTGTGCAGAAAAACCGACATCGCTTTGAAATGAGACGAGTGGTGACGATCGAACGCGAGCTGTGACGAGCCACGCCAAATGAACTCTATACACGTTGGCGCTTGCCTACAAACACGCGAACAACTAGGCGAGCGACGACGAGCAATAGCAAGTCTAGACAAATATTGCCTCTACCAAGGTTAGGTAGTAGTTTAAGGCGAGGCATTGATAAACTTTTAATTTCAAATCGGCGCCTTAGGGGAGTGGAGTGAGGGGGACTTACTCCATACAAATATGCGCTCACGAACTAGCTTATGCCATAAGGTCGTATGCGGCAAAACAGTATTTTGCATTTAAAATGACAACTATAAGTAATTTAATAAATCCAATCGGCCATATTGAAGTGTATTTGTAGACTAATTTAAATAAAAAACTAAGAAGCTTCATTTGTTCCCGTTTGTCAGTAAAATAGAAATCTCTGTTTTAAAAGAGGTTTTCTAAATATTTTTTTCTCTGCTATGAAAATTAATCAATCAACTAAATCTTCGGGCAAAATGATGTCAATGAAATGCTGCATCTAGTATATAAATTGGTAATTACATATGTTTTTTTATTGCTGAGAAAAATAGAGATTCATGTCGCCACAATTTCGTGGCGTCGCGTCGCCTTAAGGTCGCTCAGCGAGCTATGGAGCGGGCTATGCTTGGGGTATCTCTGATGGATAGAATCCGAAATGAGGAGATCCATCGGAGATTGAAAGTAACCGACGTAGCCTGCAGATTTGGTAAGTTGAAGTGGCAGTGGGCGGGCCATATTTGTCGCCGACATGATGGCTGTTGGGGCCGAAAGGCTTTAGAATGGAGACCACGTACAGCAAAGCGACCTCGTGCTCGCTGGACCGACGACCTGAAGGATGTTGCGGGGGGCTGCTGGCTGAGGAGGACGGAGGACCGACACGAGTGGCAAAATTCAGAAAAGGCCTATGTCCAGCAGTGGACGAACACGGGCTGATGGATGGATGGATAGTCACGGACTCCTTGCAAAATTTCAAAATACCGCAGACGTATAGTATAGTAATAATGATATTAGTAATAATTATATGTCTGTGCAAAATACTGACGGACCCCTTTGACTATTCAGTTTGAAGCTTACTATACATGTTGGCAAAGATGGCCGAATGAAGGCAATTTAGAGAGTCAATGATTATTCAGTTCATGTTCTAGACACGTCATGCAGGAGTCAACATGTTAACTCGGGAAGAAATGGAAGGATCCTTTATAAAATTAGCATATATCACCGATCCTGGAATATCGCAGCCTCCCCGAGCAGCCTCTTCCTTATTCGTATGCGAAATGCGACCGACGTATTTGTGTTATCTCTGTGCAAAATAGTGATCTTATGATGTACTGGTTGTAGTAATGATGTGCTCAGAAAATTAATTTTGTTTTAGAGATAATGTGACTTCTTTTTATATGATTAAATGAATACTAGAGACTCGGTGAGTGATCAGGACCAAGGTTAAATTACCCTTTCTGTGAAATACGCAAAATTAAATTTAGACTTCCTATACTAATTGAGTCGAGGTTGTTCTAGGGGCACAATACAATTTCGTATTTTGCCAATATGGTAATTGAAGCTTGATCCTGACCACTTACCGAGTTTATTTTTCGTTTTTCATGGTACATTACGAGTAGGTAGCTAATGAAATTGTAAAAAAACGACCAAGCACGAGTCAGACTCGCGCACGAAGGGTTCCGTACCATTTGCTAAAAAACGGCAAAAAAATCATGTCCGTTGTCATCATCTGTGAAAATTTCAACTGTCTAACTATCACGGTTCATGCATTATCTATAATAACGGCAAAAAATCACGTCTGTTGTATGGGAGTGCTCAGGTCCGACTCGCACTTGGCCAGTTTTAGAATTTGTTGTTATAGCGGCAACAGAAATACTTACATCATCTGTGAAAATTTCAACTGTCTAACTATCACGGTTCATGAGATACAGCCTGGTGACAGACGGACAGCGGAGTCTTAGTAATAGGGTCCCTTTTGTTACCCTCTGGATACGGAACCCTAAAAAAGGTAAAATGAATATTTTTGGTGTTGTTTCCATAGTTTTTCTATTACAGTATTATCAGTAGAGCACATGGTTTAATTTTCTAACCAAGTCATTAACGCCCGGTATGTGGGCTTTTATTTGATTTAATTTACTCACGTCACTAATTCCTTGTTCCTTTGTCCACAAACAAAACCAAAACATTGGCTTATTAAAGCAAACAATATCAGGGCGTTGGTCATAGACATCTGAATATATTAAAGATCAGTGGCGTTGCGTTGGTGCACTCACAGGTATTAGATTCGTATTCGTGTTTCTTTCCTGGATGAATTTCGACTCCTTTTTTATGATTATTAGAGTGCATTACAAACCAGAAAAGATAAATTAGAAACAAATGTAAAGACAAGAATATGAAAAAATTCCTCGGGCCAGGATTCGAACCTGCGATCTCTTTCCCAGACAAGCGCGCTACCAATTGCGCCACCGAGGTACTTACCCAGACCGTTAAACTTTTCCACCATACTTGCCCACCGAATATTTTTGTAACTATTTGATCTAACTGGCTTGTAATGCACATACTGAAGCTCACAAGGGCGTGTCAACGGTCTAGGTAAGTACCTCGGTGGCGCAATTGAAGTTCCGGTTCCGTCTTAGTAACATATTCGTGGAATTTATAAAAAAAAACTTCAAATAAAATGAAGATAAATGGTAATAATAGTGATCGGTTTAAAAATCGGAACGCGGCATTCTATTTGTTAAGGTGTTTATTTTATTGATATGGCAACACGCGTTGTCGAGCTCTCAATTGTGGCGTAGACCGGTATTACCTTTGAAGACAACTAATAACTTGCGAGAGGTTATATTATTAATATTTCTAGGAAATCATTCAGTAAAAGTGTGAAATAAACCACTTAATTAGTGTTAACTGTGGTCCAAAACCCATACGCGAAAGGATTCGTGAATTCAATATTGTGAAAAGTGATGTAACTAGATTTTCATCAACCACGTTATACTGAAATAGTGCTGTGAAATTATTAACTTGGGTTTCTTTGGGAGGCTAGCCTTGGGGTTAGGTATTTGCGTCTAGGATACGAATCTACATCTGCAAACTGCTGGCTGGGCTAGTCGTTTGTCAGAAACCTTCGTGCTGAGAGCGACGACGACAACTGCAAAGGAGAAGACGAGCACGTCCAGGGGATCTGTGCTTTCCTCTGAACCAAGGTTGAGTCGCGACCTTGATCGAGCGCCGAGGTCTCGTCAAGGACAGGAAGGTGAACATTCCTACAGAAATGTGAGTTTTTGAATCGTTTACTCATATAACTGGATTTATTATATAAGTTTCCTTGTTTTGGAGACCCCTTTCTGGTAGGGTTAGTTTCTATTTAATATCGATGGGCCCAGCAGTAAATAAGAACTAAGGTGTACCTGTCTAGAAGGGGGTTTATCAAAAAAATATTATAACGTATATTTATTTAAGAGAACACTTCAGTTTCATTTTAAACACATTGTTGGTTTGTCATGTTAAAACAAAAGAACAAGAGAAAGGCCTACACCTAAGATTGGTACATTAAAACAAATCAAATCAACTATTGCTACTAAATCAACTTTACTGTTGTGTTTGGCTTTTGTTTGCTCACGAATACGCCAAGAGCGGTACTTACATTATCTTTTTATACTCACATCTAGTCCTAGAATAGAATAGAATATAGAATAGAAATATTTATTTGTTCCAAACATGGTTTACAAAAGATGTTAAATATAATAACAGTTCAGCATGTTTCACCTGCAGGAGGTATACAAATACTTTAATACAATTAAATTACAATGTCTTTACAATTATTAATAATCTCGGCATGCATGTCATAACAATTTCATTGAACTAATGTCAGGATAGTATTATTATATACATTTTTCAATTTAAGTTTTATCCTAATGCTTATAATTATTATAATTCATAAATTCTTTGACAGTGTAAAAACCTCTGTCAATGAGCCAGCTAAACAGTTTTCTCCTAAACAATGGTTCCGGCAATGTCTTCATATATTCTGGCAATAAATTATACATTTTTACAGCCATTGAATAACAATTTTTAGAGAAAAGAGCGCTTCGCTGTCTAGGAATCACTAGATTTTCTGGTTGTCTCAATCTATAACCATCCGCGTCACTTTTTTTTGTAAATAAGTTTGGATGCTGTTTGACAAAATTACACATTTCAAATATATACAGGCATGGCAGGGTAAGGACCTTAAGTTTTTTAAATAGGGGCTTACATGAGTCAAGTGGTTTTGCACCACATATTGCTCTAATGCATTTTTTTTGTGCTACAAAAGCTCTTGCAATATCGGTAGAATTTCCCCAAAGATTTAAGCCATATCTTAATACCGAAGCAACGTATCCATGATATGCATTAAGGGCTATTTCATCACTTGCCACATTTCGAAGTCTATAAAGTGCAAATACGAATTTATTTATTTTCTTACAGACTTTGTCAACGTGATCTTTCCAGTTTAAATGTCTGTCTAACGTGATCCCTAAGAAAGTAACAGTTTCTGATTCCCCAATTTGTGTGTCTCCGTATTTAATATTTAGTGGTTCTTTTGTATTGTTATAGTTCTGAAACTGTAGGAATGTTGTTTTTGATAAGTTTACCTCTAATTTATTTGCGTCTAACCATTTTACCATGGATTTTATAGCTTCATTTGTGTCATATTCAAGGTTTTTTTTTTCACCAGTAATTATTAATGATATATCATCTGCAAATAATACGGTTTGGTAATTTGTACATTTTGTTAAATCATTTATAAACAATATAAACAAAAGTGGGCCCAGCACACTTCCTTGGGGTACTCCTGATTTATTCGTCCTGAACGATGACCTATAAGATATGGTGTCCGCTTTATTGTTTACACCACTTATTTCTACACACTGTTCTCTATCAATAAGGTAACTTTTTAGCCATTCTAAAGCAGGGCCACGAATGCCATATTTTTCGATTTTGTTCAATAGCTTTTCGTGGTTCACAAAATCGAATGCCTTTGTCATATCGAAAAAAACAACCAAAGCAGGTTTTTTTTGGTCAATTTTTTCACATACACTTTTTACTAAAGAAAAACCTGCCAGTACTGTAGATTTATTTTTTTGAAAGCCATGCTGTTCCGTCTTTATTATCTTAAATTTATCAAGAAAATGTGTCAGCCTATTATGCATTGCTTTTTCAAACACTTTTGACACGATAGGGTTTAAAGTGATAGGTCTATATTTACTTATATCAGTTTTATTGCCTTTTTTGTGGAGTGGTTTTATAATAGCTTTCTTTAATGCTACTGGGAACTTTCCTTGCGTAAAAGATTCATTTATTAAATGACTCAGCACTGGTGCAAATTCAGAGGCACAAATCTTTATTATCTTGGTTGAAATTCCATCATAACCAACTGAGTTAGTGTTATTCAATGAGTAGATTATCTTTTCCACCTCCCTTGCATGAGTCGGTGTTAAAAATAAACTAGAGTTATTAATATCAATTGTATAATATTTGGATGTCATTTCATTGTCATTTGTCTTTGTATTAATTTTACAAAGATCAATAAAGTAGTTATTAAAAAGATTTGCTATGTCAGAGTGATTTGAAATGATATTGTCCTAATACAATACCTTATAATTATAATGTATGAAATGACTTTTATATCAACTACAGCTTCTTAAATTCCGATTAATTCTTCCTAAATTCCGATATCTTCAATGATACTGATATTGAAACGTGTTAAGTAAATAATGGTAGTTTATGAAACTGGTACATAAAAAGGTTATTAAAAACATGAGTGTCAGTTTAATAGTACACGAGTGTTTTAATACCTAGTTATGTATAGTTTCATACACTACTTTATCTAAACTCATGCCTACTTACTTCTTTTCATAATTTTTGCAAATATGTCGTTAGCTATTTTTGATTATTTTTGTAAAAGCTTGATCTACAAGTGTTCGTAATTTTCGTCGTTATTTCCAGAATGTCTGGTGGAGTCAAATATCATCACCATCCCTGCTGTCAGTAATTTTAGGGCAAAATAATTATTTTCACCCATAAAACCACAGTAAGTAATGAATAAATTTCCTCTAAAACTATGGCGCAACAAACAGTTCATCCATTGACAGACTGAGTCCAACGCGCCGTAAGCCATAGACAATATCTGGCTGAAAATAAAGTTGAACTGTAACCTCATTACTGACGTATTGGAGAACATTATATAAAATCCTCATTGGTGTTTGATATTCAACCTCAGACATGGCTGCATGGGCTAAGTTGCCTTTGTCTTCCTAGTTAGTATCACATGTACTGTAATCTCAGAAAAAGTTATTTTATAGCATTATTTTGTTCGGAGACCTATACTATAATTTTTTTTGTGTTTTGGAGACGTTCCTGAAAAATATTTTTCATTATGTCAGTGGTTTTGAGTTCGTAATGAGGATTTTACGATATCAGGTTAGATAAATGCAATTTATAGACTTTTTTGTCGTTAAAATTGCTGCGGCATTCACCGCGTGTTGCCATTCCACTTCATCGTTCCACAACAAAAGCTTAGAAATCATACAATTCAAAAGTTGAAATTGATGTGGTGGGATGACGCCACATGTCCCACAACATGTACATACTTTTCTATCTTCCGAATGTATAAGTTGGTTAGGTGTAAATACTTTTTTATTTTTTTACTTTTCTGATATAATTTTATTTCATTACTTCACTGTGACTGATGTTAGGCCTGAAAAGTCCGAAACATATCTCACAATAATTTGTTTGAATGTGTCTTATTAGATAAATATTACGATTAAAGCCCGAAGTCGGGTAAAGCCCGAAAAAAGTCAAAAATAGGTGCGACGACGAGCGAAGCGAGGAGGAGCGTGTTAGGTTGACATGTAAATGAACATTGGGCGCCGATCGAAGCGGAGCGGAGCGAGGCGACCCCCGAAGTTTTGTATAACATCACCCGGGTAAACCTAGGTTTACCTTATTTTTTTGTATTACCTGTAACATATATATATATATGGAAGTTGATTGTCGGCACTTGGTGGAATTTATCAAACATTGTTGTGATAAAAAACACTTGTAATAATAATAATGTGCAAGTTATCTGTGGAAAAGTAAAAGTCTTTTTTCATCACAACAATATATATATATATAAATTATTATATTGAAACAGCTTCTCACGATTTAATAGTCAGATTTCGCCTGGTCATAGTTTCACTGTATTCGTACAGTGTCAAACGGGGAACCACCGCGTAAACTTGTTTGCCTCTGAGGAAACTCGTACAAATACAGTGAAACTACCTATAGTCAGGCGAAATCAGATTATTAAATCGCGAGTAGCCGATTCAATATCAGTATGAATCTAAACCACGAATCTTTTAGTAGTAAGTTTTTTAATGATGAGTAAAAGGCTCAATATTTATAATCCTTGCTAATATTCTGAAAATCAAAGCTTGAAAATCAATTTGTGATACATGCAACGAAAATTAACTATTTGCGCTTTATATTGAAAAGGATATTACAACCAATAACTTTTAGGCATAAAAGTCACTAAAACTGTATAAAAACTCTTGCGGAAACATTTCTAGAAACAATTGATTTATCTGTGGAAAAGTACGAGTATTTTCATCACAACAATTGATTTTCAATTGTCGTCTAAAAAGCTAGGATTTTCTAGCTCTTCAATACGTATATTTTAATGAATATATTTTTGGGAGTGAAATAACATACGTTTTTTGTTTTATCTACACAAATCTACATCTACGAGTACTCTACACTATTTATAAAGGAGACGTAACGTATTTTGAACTACATTATCTAAAGCTACATTATCCCTGAAGCTTTAGTTTGGTCCCTGGAGACGGGCAAGTTTCTAGGGAGACAGCCGTTAGTTACATTGAAACGAATAATCTCTGAAACTTCTGAACCGATTAGAATAAGCACTAGATATTTTCAGCGAGAAACAAGGCTTGCCGAAGTCACTTGACCAGGAAATAATATTAGAGACACACAGTTTAAGATAGACACAGCTTGGCAGTTTATCCAACCGAAAACGGAGTAAAATTAAATTAAAAAATATTAAGTGCGAGTTGGACTCGCGCACGAAGGGTTCCGTCATCCATGAACCTAGTTTTTCCACTGCTGGACATAGGCCTTTCCAAGATTTCACCACTCTTGATGTTTCTCCTAGGTGAAACGCCCAATACTTACATAGGCTGGGCAGGCGGGTTGGTGAGCGTGATACTTAAATCCTCACCACTGATGGCACTGCCGGTTATCTGTATGTTTTATTTAAGGGCTGGCAATTCGGGATGAATAATATTGCTATCAATCGGTCCACCCGGCTGTGCCTGCTTGTGATCTGTCCCTTACTCTCCCCGAATAACTTCGGAAGGGGTTTGCGCGAAAGATGGTGGTACTTCCGCATTCGAGCTCGAAACCAGCTTGACCACCTACCCCTACAGAGTTCCGTACCGTCGTACACTACGGGTACGTAACCCTAAAAACATTGCGATAAGAAACGACAATATAGATGCCAAAGCAAAATCAAGAAGACAAATAATAAAGCGCTAGATTGGTAGCGCTAGACAATTTCTAATTTTAATTACTTGTTGCTTTACTTTTGGATACGCGCAATAATCTACCAAATTTGAAATATGTATGTATTACCGACTTTAAGATAGACCTAAAACAAATGACGTTGAAAAGATGCTACTTTTTCAAGGTTTTTTGTATGAGGGCCCCCTCTCTTAGGTTTCAATTTATTTTCATTTTTACGTATTTACGTATTCCATGAAAATTTCAATTTTCTACATGTAACGGCTGAAGCGCTAGAACTGCAGAACCCGTAGGACGGACGGATGAACACCGGAGGCTCTAAAAATAGTCAGACATCTCTTATGCCTCTACTAATAAGGAAGAAGTAAGAAAGTCGTAGTAGAAAAAAGAAACGCAAAAATTTTAATAAATTATACTAAGGCAAAAACCACAATTTTTCGAATTTTTGTCTGTCTGTACGCAAAGATTGAATAAACGCGTTCGGATTGACGGGCAAAAGCTAGTTTAAGTATATTTTTGATTGCCTGGTGTCTTAAGATCTTTATTTTTATTTCCATCGTTTTGTACACTTAGTTTGCAATAAACGTTTAACTTTGACTCAAAGATTCAAAATGTTTATTTGTAATAAAGTATACGTTTTACATGTCCAATCTAATCTGTATAGAAATAATATTGAATGATTTAACTAATAGGTACACTACGGGAAAAATATAAGAAACTGGGCTTAAGTCGGGCTAATAAAGTTATACATATTTATGCATAAAATAAACTGGGGCAGACAGAAATCCTGAAGGGGTGAGCCGGTCTTTGTGTCCGGTCTGCGGGCTTCGCGGAAGGCAATTAGCTGTGGGACCATATTTGTGCCTTAAATACGGCAATAGGGCTCATCACTCATTACCACCCATCACAATGGGAGGTAGTAATAATAATCCTCAGTGATTTGTAGGTGAATGGGGTCAAACTGTGACCATATTTTAGTCCATATTTTAAAACTCGTGACGTTGTATTGGTTATAAGGTTTCAAAAGATATTTTTAGGGACCCTATTACTAAGCCTCCGCCGTCTGTCTGTCTGTCTATCCGTCTGTAACAGGGGTCTACAGCTTCAACTGTTACAGGTATAAAGTTGAAATATTCACAGAATACGTGTTATTATGGCCTTTATCACAAAACATTATAAAATATAAATAAAAGCTGGGGTCCCTCGGTACAAGAAACCTCGAAAAAGTTTCATTATTTAAACTTTATTGGTTATTGATTTTGGCTCTCCTTTGAAACGGTAATATATACAAGTTTTAAATTAAGTCAGATTGTAAGACATAGGACATACCTATTCTAAAGTAAAGCATAAAATGATCAAAAATAGGGTTCCGTACGCGCCCAATTTCTTGTCAGGCGCTACCATTTTAGCGACTTGTCAATAATGCATGTTTAGTCCATCCGTTCATCCATCAGCCTGTTTCGTCCACTGCTGGACATAGGCCTTTCCAGGATTTCACCACTCTTGGCAGTCCTCCTGGAAGAAATGCCCATACTCACACACGCTGGGCAGGCGGGTTGGTGAGCGCGGTGCCGAAACCCTTGCAACAGTGACGCCGCTGCCCGTCACCAGTCTGTTTTATATAAGGCCCGGCATTTCTTCCAGGAGGACCGCCAAGAATGGCAAAATCCTGGAAAGGCCTATGTCCAGCAGTGGACGAAACAGTCTGATGGATGGATGGATTGTTTTAATGTTAAATCCGATGTCTCCATTTTAATTCCGTTTTAAGTGCAATTAATTATGCGGACCCTTACCCTGAGAGTCGGGGCAATATCTCAGTTCAGGGTAAATTTCACTCGAAATATATTGATACTGTGTATTTTATGTGGAAATAAATGATTTGAATTTGTTTTTTGTAGCCTTGATGTTGCTTTGCTATGTATATTGTGTTATTTACCATAATGTTTTTAGGGTTTCACACCCGTATTGTGGGGTGATACGGAACCCTTTGTGCGCGAGTCCGACTCATACTTTACCAAATTATTTATAATGCATTTACAAAAAGAATACGTTTATGTAATATTTCGAGGAACTTTGTTCGGTGATCTACTCGTACCTTATATACTATGCTTACATATTTTTTCGCCATCTAATAAAAGCCGTGACAATGCTCAAAGGGCAAACAGCCTATTTACCGAAGGTCGGAATTTCTGTTGAAGTAATAAAAATAGTATCCAGGGCACATGGGGTTTTATTACTTCGATGTCCTTACGTTAGCCAATTTGATAGCCTGTCGAACTGAAACTCCTATTTCGACCTTTTTATGGTAGAAATATGTAGGAAACATTACCCGTTAAGTAACTCGTAAGTTAAGTGATGAAAGCTGAAAGATGAAAGCTGACAAACCCTCCATAAAATATTTGACTGTTGTTCGACCTGTCACGTATGATCACTGACTATGGCTACACTAGCTTTTACCCGCGGATTATCGACAGTTTTCCGCTTGGCGGTTATTTTATCAACATCTCTTACAGCCTATTTATTGACCTGATAACAAATAAAATCGCATCCAAATCCGTTGAGCGGTTCATAACGAGTTACAACGGAATATACAGACAGACAGAGAGACAAACATTCTGAAAATTGTATTTTTGGCCTCAGTACAATAGATGTCGATACTGTTGATTGTTGGTATGTACTTGGTGCAACTTTGAATACTTAATGAACAGAAAATCACTTCTACTATTCCACGAATTTATTTATATCCTGACCGGTTTCGCTTTTATAGCATTTTCAAAGGATTTATAACCGATCTATCATTGATTCAGTGATAGATATATTAGAAATCCTTTAAAAATGCCATAGAAGGGAAACCGGTCACGATATAAATAAATTCGTGAAATAGTAATAGTGATTTTCTGTTCACTCAGTACAACACTGATAACTTTTTAACTACTTTATTATTAGGTTAGGTACGAGTAATTTAAATTTCAGTATTCTGGCTGACTGCATTACAATTAATCACATAGCGCTCAAAAACGCTCAACCCAAACAAAAGCAATCCTGTAGAATAACTGACCTTCGCAGCATGTAGATGAAGTTGAAGAGACAATTTAGGGAAGCCATCATCAGATCCGCCAGTGACAGATTCACCAAGAAGTAGTTGGTCACTGTCCGCATTCGCCGGTGAGCTGTGAACAATGAACATACTTCAAACTATATGTCGTGGGCAAATCGTAGAAGTTGGAATATCATAATTTGCCTCGGCAGACTGTAAGGTAAGAAATCTAAAACCGTTCACTAATGGTTTAAAATAGGTGTAACGATGAGCCGAGCGAGGAGAAGCGTGTTAGGTTTACATGTTTGAGGAGCCGAGCGAAGTGAAGCGGAGCGAGGTAATCCCCTAGTTTTAACAGAAATACGATCTACCTAGGCAGATTATAATGTGTGAAAAAATTATAATTTTCGAAATCCACACGTTTGAATTCGGCAACAGCTAGTAGAAATATAAGGCGTTCATAATATTTGGTAGTTACTTTAAAGGAAAAATAAAATATTTTTTTGTAAATAATTTTAATATAAAATCTTGATACTATTGATCGTTGGCACGAGGTTCCACAATTTATTAAATATTAATTTCCTGACCGGTTTCGCCTTTACGGCATTTTAAAAGGAATTATTATATTCAATATTTAATAAATTGTGGAATAGTACAAGTGATTTTTCGTTTATCAAATTTTAATATAATAAATTTAATAATATAATATAACAAAACGTTTAAAAAAGGAAACACAAGCACTTTAAAAACCAGATAAAGTACGATGCTGAATTCAAGCGCCAAGGATTCCGTATAGACGCAACAGCTGTCCTCTCTCACCGAGGTTCCGTCTAAAAATGTCACACACATGTTATTAACTTCTATGGTTAGATTAAAAATCTTACCATCATTGTTGACGGTGTTAACGCGTTCACGTCCTATTTTAGTTATGGCGTAGCAAATGCTGCGATGTCATAGTTTTCCCGCTACGTCGTAGTCTAAACGCTACGTTGTAGACAAATCGCTACGACGTAGTCCAAACCCTATGTTGAAGTCATAACGCTACGTTGAAGTCAGAACGCTTCGTCGTAGACCAAACGCTACGTCGTAGTCCGAACGCTACGTCGAAGTCAGAACGCTACGGCGTAAACCAAACGCTACGTAGAAGGTGAACGCTACGGCGTAGAGCGAACGCTACGTTGTTGTCACCATTATATGAAATAAGTTAAAAAAACATTTGATTAAATTGAAAAAAAAAAACTGAAACATTTATTAGAATTGTAAATTAAGGTTTTAACTTCTTACCAAACAACTAGCTCATCGGGAAATACCCTATAGGTTTTGATGATATTAATTGACTGGGACTTAGTAGGAAATAATACGCTTCAAAATCAATAAGTTTCAACCTGGGAAAAAGGCTTTGACACGGACAGATTGATTATTATTTTTTTCTTGATGAGATCCTAAAAATCAGTTTTTGCCTAAATGTTATTTTTATACCTCATTTTTAGCTGAGAGTTTATTGGGCATGATCGGTCACTTTCACAGTAAGCGATCGCGCTGCATTGTCTAATTGGTCTGCAATTATCTTAGGTGATTGCAAAATTAGAAAAGCAAAGTGCAATAGTAAAAGCGTCTATTTTAGCGAAATATGTAGATAAGGGTATTTCGATAAAGTCTGCACAGTTTTAAGTTGTTTACCTGTTTGTCAGAAGAAATCACTAGTTTGATACAAAAATTGGTCTATACATTTTGCAACTTTTTTCTTGTTTTCTGTGGTACGTAAATATGATTGCAGAAATTTCGCTCGATAAATATAATTATTGCAATGAGGTCTTCATCGAAACTTCTTCTTATATTTTGAAAAATATAAATAACATATAGGTATTTTGTTAGACGGATTTTAAAAATATCTAAATTCAGCTACTTTAAAATTTTGATAGCTATTTTTGTTAATTTTATACAAATTTAAATCCTACATGTTAAATTTTTTTCGAAATCCATCCCTCTCACACTGTGGGTCGTTCCACTTGGAGTAAAAGTGACCTTAGCAAGCGTGACATATCCTCTTAATTAAAGCAATAAGAGAGGTGTATTTATAAAATTAGGTTCACCTTAATACAGTGAGCTAGTTATGTTTGTCGATAATCCGTGCTTTGTAATTGGAAAACACGCTAGCTGTTCGTATTTATGAAATATTGAATCGTTGTCTCAAAAAGTGTGACCCTGATCGCTTCCATGCGAGTCCAAAAGTAATCCGACTGACGTCACATTTCACTTCCTTAATACCGTCGAAGGTAATACCCACACAGAGAAGGATTAATGTCAGTCCGTCAGCCGTGTATGTGTGCGGCTTAAATAGTTTTTACTATTTGGCTTGTCTTTCAAATACGTTTCATTTATTTGCGTGTAAGCTAAAACTGTAATCGACAGTTTTTGGCTTGGTCGTTTTCTCGACAACACCTCTTATAGGCTTTATGTTGACTGGGGTCACTATGATGATAATAAAGAAAACTGCATTTAAATCCGTTGAGAGGTTCTCGAGTTAAAGCGGAACATACATACATACATACTCGTAATTATAGATAGAAAGTAAAATAACAAGAACCGATTTATTCATCAAATAATGATTTGAAATTGATTAAAGCCATGTTCTTGCCTGGAATTTATTGTTTAACTATTGTTTTAGCAATTAACAATTCGAGATAATTCGTCAAGTAATCGAGTTACATACATTCATGTACTCGCGCTTTCTCCCAAAAAGGTAGGTAGAGACTATTGTTTTCCATCTCTTACGATCCTGACACACCTTTTTGACTTTCACATCCATCAATCTAGTCATACAAGCTCTTCTATTTCGGCACAGATTATTATAATAGTAACTAATTCCGGATCCTCAGTATGTCGCCAATCTGGTCAGGGTACGTCCCTCTAGGACAGTGGTTCCTAACCTTTTCCGTCTGGTTACCCCTAAGTAATTATTAGGAACCTGTCTTTACCCACACGTTAAAATAAATGTTAATACCTAAAAATATGGATAATATCAAACAAAATGATAAGAATTAATAAAGTGTTACAGAAAAAAAATATCTTTTATATTCTACTACTAAAAAATTATATCACTACTACTCGATTGCTTGATGGATTCTACGACGATATTATTAGGAGCTAATAAAAATTAAGGTCATCTTTTAAGATCCTAATTTCTTATAATTATGTCTTAAATAATTACAATAACTAGCACAAAAATTGTATACTATTCGAATATGAGTCATCTACTGTTAATTTGAATGCTGCTTAATGAGAATATTGAAATGATTAGTATGCATTTTCTTTAATTTAAAATAATCTTCCACCCTTATTACCCACGTCGAATAGCTCTGTTACCCCCATGGGGGTGATTACCCCCAGGTTAGGAACCGCTGCTCTAGGACGACCCGGCTAAGTTTCATCTTCCAATATAAGTAAATTTGTTCTGTCCCTCTACTTTGATTCATCCCTTCTATACATGTTCAAACCACCGAATCATTCCTTTTTCTATTCGAGTCACTACATCTTCTGTCAGGACGCAAGTCGATATTTTTCACTTTATCATTCGATGTCAACCCACACATGCTCCGTAAGGAACGCATTTCTATTGCATTCATAATAATCGAGTTACGCGACAAAATAATCGAGTAACGCGACAAAATAAAAATCGTTAAACACTCGTTTACAAAGTTGAGAATCAAGGAGGCTCAGGATCAAATCCTGCAAATTTGTATGATTATTTGCTAACGGTGTTAATCTGCATGCCCTAAAAAGCGTGTATGGGAATGTTGACTGTTCCTTGTTCAAATCCGGAAGCATCTCTGACCCCCCTTTCCTATAGAAAAGATATCATTTGTTTGTCCATCTAATTACCCCGGAAAAATATGTTGTTGTTAGATACGAAGTTTATTACAAAGTAGAAAGCAGAATAATATTTGGAGTGAGCAGCAGCGAAGACCGGAAATCGAACATCGTCCTCCTGGGAGTCCGATGGCCGAACCAGGACTGCGGACAGATGGTTGGCACGTGCGCGAATCTAGGTATTTTCTTCGTATTGCTAAAACAAATATTTTGAAAATGTAAAGTGGATTCGTTATAAAACATGCAGTTTTGTAATTATTCAAAAACTGATGACCTACCATGTATTTATGCCAAACTAAGGGTTTATTTTTCTTTTGGAGACAACTTTGTATTTTTTTAAAGCGGCGGTAGCTTGGGCTTTTTTTTTTTTTTTTTATTTATTTATTTATTTCTGGTAAATACACAGATAACAAAATACAATAACGCCAAACTGTACAACAGTTTGTTG
Source organism: Ypsolopha scabrella (assembly GCA_910592155.1). NCBI lineage: Eukaryota > Metazoa > Arthropoda > Insecta > Lepidoptera > Ypsolophidae > Ypsolopha > Ypsolopha scabrella. The sequence continues at coordinate 28,457,283 of OU342969.1, read as the reverse complement.
GCGTGATGCGCTCTTTACACTGAAGATTACAGTTTCTTAATTATAAAAACACAAGTTAATAATAGTAAATAATAAAAATTACAATTTCAAAAAGGCTGTTTTTAATTTAATCTTTAAACAAGGTAAATTTATTTTTTCTTTATTTAGTAGAAGAGGCTGGAAGAGCTTATGGTTACAAATTCTTGGTGTCAAGTACTCTCTGGTTCTTTGCCCATAGTAGTTTTTAGCGATAGGCTGTAATAATTTCCCCCTTTTTAGAGATCTTGTTAAATGTCGGTGATTTATTATTGTTTTATATTGTTCACTATAATATGTCTCTAAAGCTATCAAATACCTAACCTTGCTACTGGCCGGCAATATTTTACAAATACCAAATAGCTTAAAATAATCCTGTTTACAGTTTTCTTTGGTTTTATTGTCTACTAGATATTTCATAATTCTTATCTGTAGCTGATGTATGGACTGTAAATATGTTTTAAAAGTCAGGCCGTAACAATTCAAGCCATAGCTCAATAATGAGTCCGCGAGTGCGTGATAAACAATGTACAAGGTGCGCCTATTTAGCACTTTATTTAAATGATAAAATTTCCCCAAGATTGATCTTAGCTTATTGCAAACTAACGTTATATGTAATTTCCAATTAAAATTTGTATCTATTAATAACCCCAAATATTTAAATTTATTTACTAATTCTAGACTATTACATTCACAGTTTACTTTGTTTAGGTGTAGGCAATCGTAGGTGTGACCAATTATTTTTATTATAGATGGATCAATGTTTTTAGCAGTTATATTGTACGGTGAGTGGATATGCATGCATTTTGTTTTACTTAGGTTTAATATTATCCCGTTGTCATGTGCCCACTTAGTTATTCTCTCAAAATCATCTTGTATATTGTTTATCATGGTCGCAACATGTTTTCCAGCGAAAAGCAGGCACATATCATCAGCGTACATGTATAGTTGGGAGTTATGTACAACGTTCGCGACACTGTTTACGTGCATAATGTACCCGACTGGTCCATACACTGAACCAGTCGGGACGCCATCACTGACCTTGGCCTCAGACCCAGCTGTTCCGCTGATGACTGTGCGTAGCGTTCTATTATTGAGGTAACTGCGCAACCACTGGTTGGTTGGACCACTTATCCCACACTCATCCATCGCCTGTAACAGCTGATTATGTTCGAGCGTATCGAACGCTTTCTTGAAATCTATGAACAACGCAAGTACCTGTCTTCCTTTGTTCAGATGGCTGTTTACATAATCACTAAATTTTGCCAGAGCCGACGAGGTGCTACGACCCTTTCTGAAACCATATTGGGACTCAGATATAACATTATTATGCTCTAAAAAAGTACCAATTTGCTCAACGACAACTTTTTCTACAATTTTATTTATGGCTGATAGTAGAACGCTGGCCTCTCAATCTTAAGACCCAGGTTCGATCCCCGGTCGGGCATGCACCAATGAGTTTTTCGGAATTTATGTGCATAGTATTTGTGTTCTTATCTAATACTTACTACTTGCTGAATGGTGAAGGCAGACATCGTGAGGAAATTTGCATGCCCTAAAAAGCGTGTTATTGTGCTCGAAGTATGGCGGTAGGGCTCACCCTCAGAATACAGAACAAACCAGAAACCGTGAACGCGCATAAAACTGAAGCTAAAAAAACTACACCCAAAGAGAATAGGTTCATGTTCAAGCGAGTAGTCACTCTGTGCACGTTGTATGACATACGTGTTTCACAAGTGACAGCTACAATACAAAATAAATTAAAATATGCCGTCTTGTGCTGTTCCCACGAGCAAAAATGCTTGTGGTCGTAAAAAGAAAGAGGATGAGATCACATTTCATCTGTAAGTAGCGCAATCAGATATCGTTTTAATTTAATTATTCATTCAGTTCGGAATTTTCATAGAAAATGATGCGTCTTTTTCGTTGGTGTTTCCAATATAACAGTTTTGATTTTCCCTTCTTTTAATTACTTATGGCCTCGTTAGTGGTACCTACTCATCAGTACCTAATAATTTAGTAAAATACTATAAGCTTTTGTTTCATAATTTGCTAAATGCCTTAATAACTGTGGTTTAAAACAGGGTTATTTAAATCGTAATCGTAATTTAAATTTTCAAGGAATTCATCGGAAAAAATGACATATATTATTTCCATTTGAGGATAATCATAAAAAATGCTTAGACACAGAAATAATCTCATAAGGGCTGTGGTTGAAAAATATTTAGATATAAGATTTCATCATTTGTCTAAATGTAAAACTCTGAGAATTAATTCAGACTCAAAGAGGCAATATAAAAGAAAAAATACTCAGCAAAAGGGAAATTAAAAGTTTTAATTTTACTGAAAGCGTGTTTTCTTTTAAAGTATTTATTTATATTACTATTTTAGTTTATGTAGTTTATGTGTATCATGACATCGTTGATTTTATTTGTACCTGAAATTTGTAATGTGTCAATACACGTAGGTGTCATAGGTGCCATCTCTCGTTGGCGCTAGTTTTACACGCTCCTCGTTTTGCTCGCCGTCACACCAATTTCTTACTTTTTGCTGTTTTCGTGATTCACGAAACGTGACGCGTTTTTTGATTATTCTAATATAACTTGAATCTTTGCCATGGCCCTAAATAATGAGGATGAACGAGTTTTTTGTTTTTAATTATCCATACTTTTCCAATCGTTTTTAGATTTTCGGAATGATCGGTTTTATTACAAATATCCTGCAAGAAGTTCGTAAATATAAAAATAAATATTACCTGTTTAGGAATTAAAAATGACAATTTTATTGTATTTTATTATCTTACGTTTAATGTTAACAACGTTTACCCCGAAAAGCGGTAAATCTTTTCCGAGTCACTCGAGCTAGCAACATTACGCGGTTGGGAGGGTGCGGGACGTTTGTTCTGATTTTGAACACAGTGCGCAGCATGCAATTACGGCTGTATGCGCCTTCTGGTTTGTTCTGTATTCGATGGGCTCACCACCCAGCACGTTGGGACACGTACCTAATAATCTTCGGTGAAACGCGGGTGAATCAGGTGTGGACTGTGTTGCATTTCACAGTTCACACTCGGGAATACCTCTGATACCCCGTCGGGATTCATGTCATGACAATGTCTTGTTTTTTTCTATCAAGGAAAACAACATTATTTTGCAATAAGTTCAGTGCCTCCTTAAGGGGGATGTTCCAAAGCCGCTCTCCATACAGACTTGTTGGAACCAACAACCACGACAAAAGCATTAAATTTTGTTGTGTTACTTTTTTCTACACGTTCCATCAATTCTACATCCACGAATTATAAGTATTTTCACAAAAAAAATGTACTCAATATCAAATTTTGCTATATAAAAAAACCGGCTAAGTGCGAGTCGAACTCGCGCACGAACCGTTCCGTACCATTATCTATAAAAAAACAGCAAAAAAAGCATGACTGTTGCATGGGAGCCCCCCTTAAATATTATTTTTATTTAATTATTTATTTTAAAAGTGAATATATGTATAACTTAATATTCTGTGAATATTTCAAGCGTCTACCTATTGCCGTTATCAATATCGAGCAAAAAGGAGCAAAAACATCACGTTTGTTGTATGGGAGCCCCCTTTAATATTTACTTTATTCTGTTTTTTAGTACTTTTTATTATAGCGGCAACAAAAATAAATCATCTGTGAAAATTTCAACCGTCTAACTATCACGGTTAATGAGATACAGCCTGGTGACAGACGGACAGTTGAGTCTTAGTAATAGGGTCCCGTTGGTTACCCTTTGGGTACGGAACCCTAAAAATGAATGAAAGTATTAAATAGCAAAATTAGATTGTAAAATCTTTTTTTGGTGAAAATATTGATTTATTCGCGGGTGTAGAATTCATTGAAGGAGTAGAAAAAAGTAAAAGAACGAAATTATAATGCTTTTGTCGTGGTTGTTGGTTGATTCCCACAAGTTTATATGGAGAGCGGCTTTGGACCATCCCCCTTAAGGGGCTCGGTGGCACTTGCACCAATCACTGTTACTTCATGCGGAAAAAACATCCATACGAGAGAGACGCATTCAGGAAAAAATAATGTAAATCTTCTTAACTAATTAAAGGAAAACGTTGTATGAAATATTTGTTATTTTTAAGTTTAATTAAATCTATACAAGATTATGTTTTTATTGTGATATCCATCGCTTTGGAATACTCTAAATATTATTATTAGAATGCATTACATACTAGAAAAGATAAATTAGAAACAAATGTAAAGACAAGAATTTGAAAAAAATCCTCGGCCTAGGATTCAAACCTGCGACCTCTTGTTATCAAGACAAGCAATTTATCTTTTTTAGTATGTGATGCAATCTTATAATAAAATTGAAAATCGATACAGGTAATTACATCCATATCCATGAATAATATGTGTAAATTGTTGCTGATGGAAATATAATTCAATCTTACCAAAAAATAACAATCTGAAACCATAAAATAACTTTAAACTTCGACATGAAAACATTTTTTTACCCATCTTTGGTTTTCTTTTCAATATTAGTATGACTTGCTTAGACTTCGTCATGAAAACTTTTTTTATTGCTATCTTTGGTTTTTCTTTTCAATATTGAAATGACTTCAGAACACAGGTGATTCCGATATGACTCTGTATTATTTTCTTGGCAGAAGTTTTTTTTTAAATATTTCGTATTCTAGATTCTTCAAACCAGAAAGAATAAATTTAGGTTTTGCGGAGACTTTGCGGAGGGTTCCATAACTACTATTAAAAAAATAAACACTGAATCTTTTTAATTTTCAATTTAATCTCCTTGATTCGCAATACATTTATTAGGAAGGGAAATAAATTTCTCCAAAACGACGAATATTTTTTTTCTTTGTCTTTAAATGTGCCAAAATCGCGTCCTTCACATCATTTATCATCCTTAAATTTCCTCCTCCCCAATTATTTTTAGGATTCCGTAGTACCTGAAAGGTAAAAGGAACTTTTATGGTGAGACTCCGTTGTCCGTCCGTCCGTATGTCACAGCCTTATAACTTTGGCACCGTTATAGGTAAAGATTTGAAATTTGCTACAAAAATAGTATTCACTTGCATACATAATATGGTGAAAAAAAAATGAGCATTTTTAAATTTTTAATTATATTTCCAATAAAAGTGAGAAAAATAAAAAATAATATCCTAAAAATACAATATTGGTATCAAATTGTAGATATTAAAGAGCTAATTATAAAAATATATACATTTACTATATTTACTGTCACCAATTTCGAGAAATCTTTGAAAAACGACAAAATATGCATGTCCCCCCCCCTTATTTCCGAAACTGGAGGACCGAAAAAAATGAAAAAGATTCTGATTATAGGCCATATCTGGCCAATTACAGGAAAACTAAAGCGATAAAAAAAAATGATAACAAATGAGAAATATAAAAAAAAATAAAAAATATGGTGATTTGGGATTATATAAAGATTGCAGGACAAATATAACGGTTGAGAAATTCACGATAGTAAAATGACAAAATGTAATTTTTCATCCTCGAGTTTTATTTCGAGTACGGTATAAAAATATTTGTCTCTCTTTTGTGGTACAATCGATTCTTTTTTAAGGTAACATAAACAGTTATGGGCAAGATTTTAAATATATTTTTCCTGACTGTTCCCAAAACTATCGAATTACGGAACCCTAGGTATGCGAGTCTGACTCACACTTGACTGGTTTTTTTTAAGTTTAAGAACGAATAAGTTCCGAATTGACTTGTTTGACGGGCGATATCTTGGTAAGGAATGATGTCAAAAGCTTTTTTTTTTCTAGCCAAATAGTTCACAATCACACAATCAACGTGATACAAAAAAGTTGATATACCTACAACCCTCTTCATTCTGCGGAATTATTGACCTCTCTTTCCATAAAGTAACTGAAATAAGTAAGGTTTCTCATACAAACAACTTTACTACTTGAAACATTGTGAAAGCCCTAATTTCTAAGTCACTGCAATAAATATTATGAAAAAATATCTGTGGATTTTCTTTTTGCTTTCCAAGTAAAGACTTGATGTAAGATTTTTTAGCGAGGTTCAGACAGAAATGTCACATACTGAGCGAAACGAATATACGAAAATAAATCAAGCTTTTGCAAATTCCTCCCAAAGCTCTCCGGGCTTAAGTCACAAACAGCCAGCGCTATATTTCGGTCATATTATATCGGTAGTGTGTCATCCATATAGGAACTAGTTTCCTCGGTGGTCTACCTTGCTTGTTAGGAAAAATATATGTGTAAATTAAATAAGACTTAACAAAAAATGCTTCTCTAAGTCTAAGAACTTGTCTGACTGGCACACTTGTAATTTTGTTTGTGTAAATTATTTGCAGTTTCTGAGATACTACCAGGCATGGACAACCTGGGAAGTCGCGGGCCTAACAATCATATGCTCAAGAATTTGCGGGCCGTAAGTTGATCTGTCTGTATACGAAAATAACGACGCAATCGGTGAACCGCAGGTTTAGCTAGAAAGGTTACAATGTAATATTTTCATAATTTCCAATTGATGGGAAGCTTGAGCCAAATTTTCAGAGGCACTAATATCAAAGAATTTTGCAAATATTTCTAGGTCGCCCTGGTTCGTGGACGGGATTTATTGATTTTCATTCCTGCTTATTTGTTAGTTTCACCTTTCACTCACTTGCTCCTTTACTCGGATCAGATCGGCAAATAAGTCGCATGAAAACAACAAATCGCGACTTTCCGGTAAAATGTTAACCTCGCCGCAGGCCGTTTTAAAAACCTTAACGAGCCGGATGTAGCCCGCGGGCGGTTGCCCATACTAGGTACTACAGTACCAAGTCGCCAAGTCGAGCTAAAAAGCGGCACGCCGTTCCATCCTTTTCTCGAAGCAGTTCAGGCCATTTTCGACCCCCTATAACATCGTCGTGGACAAAACTAGAAGCCTGAATTTTCGGCAACCAAGCAGGCATTATATAAACACTGTATATTTCAAAATTCATGCAATTTGAATCAGTAGTTTAAAAATTATAACTAGTCAAATTTTCTAAATCTCAATTTTGTCACTCACTCACTCACTGACTGACTGACCGATCATCAAAACTCTAAGGCACTTCTAGCAGACATAGAAGCTTCAAATTTGGAATACAATCATTGTTTAGTGTATAAAGCAAGGAAGAACTCAAATATTTTGCAATTTCGGCCCAGTGCTCTAGATACACAAACTGCATAAATAAATTGGTAATCCCATATAAATAATAGTCTAAAAATTTAATATAATATGTATTACTTGTGAGATACATTGTGTTTTCATGCGATGGCCAAGTCAGTCTATTTATTTAAAACGTAAAAGATTTTTAATATTGATATGGTCACTATAAGATGTTGTGAGGTTAGCTAATTATTTAATAGCTTAAGACAGAAGGTCCCTGAATAAATTAACCGACTTGGATTTACATGGATCTCACAACTTTTTACGGTAGAAGAACTAAGTTGCGAAACTTGGTTTTGTTACAAGTTTTGTTTTTGACTGAAAATTGCTAATAAGTAACTCTTACTAACTGACAAACGTGGATTACTTTAGTTAGACTATTATGTATTATGACTAACAAAATTTAACATCATCGAGTTTGTTCATTGGTCATCATCATCATTACTCATTATTTATCAGACAGAACACAATAGTGTAGTAAATAGAGTGCGACAATTTTAGACAGAGCGTCGTCCGTGAAACCTGCAGCTGTTTGAGGTCAACGCTCTCTCTAACCTCGCCCGTAAGTCGGTGCGATAGGGTTCACGCGTTTTTGTTTGGAACTCGATTATTTCCTAAACTATGCCTGTCCGCGGGTATGATATATAAAGTGGGAAAAGTGGTTCAGTAGGGTCGGTAGAATATGTGGTTTCATTTAATGGTCGCACTCTATTTACACTCGGTATAGTAAGTTCAGTCTTTGTTATTGTTCTGATGTTCAGTCAAAATATTTTCGTTATAATTTTTGTCATTATGTGACATAAGTAACTAAAACCGGCCAAGTGCTTGTCGGGCCACGCATAGTGTAGGGTTCCGTAGTTGCCCAGTACACTTTATAAGTTGGTCTACTAATACGGATCGCGCCAAACTTCTAGTCCCATACATTTAGAAGAACGGTCCATACACTGTCGTGTTTAGAGGGGACTAAAAGTTTGGCGCGACCTGTACTCGTAAACCTGTCATGCTTACTTAGCTCTGATAGTTTTCCTTTTAAATATACTACTTCTGTGAATTTTTTCTCATATCCATAAACAACCGTTTAGAAAGCGGGGGGAGGGGGGGGAACACTTGACTCTAACAAAAACTGGCACTTTAAAGCTCAATGTTTTACAAACGGATCCCTAAATAGAAAAATGGCTTTTCCACACCCACGATGTTTTTGAAGGACCTATCTTACGATACCCCACACAATGGGATAGATGAGAAAAAAAATCACCCCCAATTTACGTGTATGGGAGGTACCCTTAAAATTATTTTTTTTCATGATTTTGTTTTACTGTTTTGTCGCCGTGATCAATATGTATAGGTATACTCATGGCCAAATTACAGCTTTCTAGTACTTATAGTCTCTGAGCTAAGCCGCGGACAGACGGACGGACGGACAGTCAGACATGGCGAAACTATAGGGGTACCTTGTCAACCCTAAAAAGGTATTTTTAGTGTCAATATTTTGTAGGGCGGGTATTTAAATTCGCTGCGTGAAAAATGTGACGGGCTTGCCAAGTGGAGCACTTTCCCTTGATTGGCTATTGTAGAGTAAGCTTGCAGCCTTCTCATCCTGGGCAATATGTACCAGGGACCCAGAAGACAGAAGTGCAATATGTAATATGCAGTTCTTAGATACGTTAGTACAACAATAATGGTTTTAGGGTTCTGTACCCGAACGGTGCCAAACCTAGGACCCATCACTAATCCTCTGCTGTCTGTCTAACCGTCTGTCACATGAGTATACAATACAGCTCCAACCGTATTAAGTAGAAAGTTACAATTTTCACAGAATACGTGTTACTATGGCCTCTATTACAAAAAATAATAAAGTATTTTTTAAATTAAGGAAGTCCCTATACAAGAAACTCTTACATAAAGACGATAATACATACAAGTTTTAAAATTGCTCAGATAATTCCAAAAATAATAAACATTTGTGTTCCGTACGCAGACGGTGCCATGGATGCGATGGCTACATATACATTTTTAAGGAAACTTAGCACCCTCGTAGACCTGAAATCTTTTTAAAGCCAATTTTTCTTTCGTACGGAACTAGCACCCTCATGTATTATTTATGTTTTGGATGAGATAGCTGGATAACTTACAGTAAAAAAGAAACTTTAAGCTTACACAATTTAAGGCGTGACTTCAATCTACCACAAAATTATTAATATTTTAAAGTGCATTGCAAGATACAAAAGAAATAATGGAAAATTATTTAAAAAAATACAGTGGACAAGTACAAGTGCATATCAATCAAAATAAAGAAACGATCAATTATAAAGAAAATTCAAGGAAGACTTTGGCAGAGTTCTTGCCACTTGCTTTGTAAGTAAAAGTTTGCAAGTTCAAATCCTGGCCCGAGGTTGTTTTTCAAAACATTTGTCTTACTGAAAATTTGTTTCTATTTGATTGATTGAGTTTCGAAAAAGCCATGGACTTCGCAATAAATTATACAAATTAAAGTCTACTTGTAAATACAAGTTACGTTATATTTATTTTTGTTTTGAATAAAGGCAATATGAACATTGTTAAACAAAGAAAATTAATTAAAAACGATATGAAAGGTAAAAATTAATCCTATCAAAACATAAATGTGAGAAAGCGGTCAACCAAACAAACGTTTGAAAACTTGTTTCTGTACAAAAACCAAGTCTGTTGTCGACTTCACCGATAAAACTATTCAGATCTAAGAAGTTGGCAAGCACTATTAAACTATCGTGAAAGCTCTATTAAAGTATCGTGAGACTTCATTTGCTTTATAGCCTTGTCTGGAAGTTGTGCAAGAAGTGTTGACTAGATTGAGTTGTAGTAAATAGCTCATTAGATTTTAGCTGAATTACCATATTTTGTTTATATTTAACTAGCTTTTGCCCGTGGCTCCGCCCGCGTGTTATTCGGTTTAACAACATGCTTTTTTCCGTGATAAAAAGTAACCTATGTGTTAAGTTTGGGTATAAGCTATATATATCCATTCTAAATTTCATCCAAATCCGTTTAGCCGTTTCATCGTGAAAGAGTAACAAACATACACACACACACAAACTTTCGCATTTATAATATTAGTGTGAAGTGTATATATATGCCATAACATAGCCTTGTCTTATTTTACCACAAACGATCTGCCCGCGTTAATTAGACACCTGATTTTTCAATGATATTGATCTATCCTACAGGAACCATGCATTTTTCCGAGATAAAAAGTAGCCTATGTGTTAAGTTAGGGTATAAGCTATATTCATTCTAAATTTCATCCAAATACTTTCAGCCGTTTCAGCGTGAAAGAGTAACAAACATACACACACACACACACACACAAACTTTCGCATTTATAATATTAGTAGGAAGTAGGATAGTAGGATTGACTGTTTTACCTTAAATTATGTTTTTAGTATACGGACGAGTGAAAGATATTTTAGGTAAATTACCATCTGTCAGCATGGACAAGCTACAAAGCAATACCGGACGTAAATAGACTGCTACCATTAAATGAAACCACATATTATACCAACCCTACTGAACCACTTTTCTCAAGAATTACCCGTGGCGGACACCCTTAGTTTGGGAAATAATTGACGTCTAAAGAAAAATGTGTCAATACATACATTAATACTGACATACGGGCGAGTTTAGAGAGAGCGTCGTCCGTGAAACCACTATTCCGGTGCAGCGCTCTAAAATTACCTTCCTCCTACGAGATAAAGCCTTTCAGTTACAGTTGAATATCATTTTCTCTGAAGATTTTCGCGGTTTATTTTTTCGAATATGTTTCAGTATGATCAGTAGAGTATGTGGTTTTATTTAATGGTCGCACTCTATTTACACCCGGTATAATGCTTGATCGCAAAGATTGCTTCTGGTGAAAGTAAGCAGTCAGTACAGTACTATGAAAATGAACAATGTCACCATCTCAGTCATTGCTGTAATACTAATAGTCGCTGGGGGTTTCATCCTGCATGAGGCACTAAATGAGACGCAAGACCATGGGACGTGTTCTGGAAGACGAAGACAAGCCCCGAGGTTCATCATCCTAAGGAGATCCAGATTGATTATTTAAAATTCCGCTGGTGTGATCGTCACGTTCTTAAAAATATCATTTGCTGAAGAACTGTCTATTATATTTGATAATTAGTAAGTTATTATTTTATTAGGTCGAAAGGTCACATAATATGGTGTTATCAAGATGAAAGAAACAGTGTTAGTTTAGAATTCCAGCTTTAAGAGGGGCAAAGCTAAGCCCAAGTCGCTGAAGAAGGGATAATCTTTGACAAATTAAGTAATGCTTAAGATTTAAATGGTATATTTGAGAAAATTGTTACAGAGCTCCTAAATGAAAATTCTCATGAATTAGTTAATGTAAATATGTCAGTGCTCACTAAGACATTGTCAGACGAGATGTTATCCCAGCCGAAATAGAGGAAAATTTTGTCTAAGCATTTTAGCCTTTAGCAAAAATTAATTGAGAACAAAATATTACACTAGTTCTTTGTTACACGAAACTAATAGATTCCATGCAAAAATTACATGTATATCTAATATACCTATATACCTATATATATTTTTCTCTTTTTAAGCCTTTATTTACAATATTAATATTGAAAAACACAAAAAATATCCATCCATCCATCAGCTTGTTTCGTCCACTGCTAGACATAGGCCTTTCCAGGATTTCTCCACTCTTGGCGGTCCTCCTGGAAGAAATGCCCATACTCACAGACGTTGGGCAAGCGGGTTGGTGATCGCGGTGCCGAAACCCTTGCACCAGTGACGCCACTGCCCGTCACCAGTCTGTTTTTTATAAGGCTCGGCAATTGGGGATGGATAAGCCGCCATCCATCGGTCCCAGGCAATGGTGGGCCGCCTTGTTTTGCCTAAGAGCTGTTCTCTTACTCTCCCCCGAATAACTTCGGGAGGATTTGCGAGAATGATGGTGGTACCTCTACAGTCGAGCCCGGCATCAGCTCTACCACAAAAATATATATATTATATTTACAATTTTCGATATATTTCGGCCCACGGTATAGGGCCGTCATCGTCATTTGTCACACATAAAATATCACAACTCTAAAATGAATTTGTAAATAGACAAAATCGGGATAAGTCCCCCTTAGGCCTCAAGGCCTGACGCATAGGATACAACAAATTATATTCAATGACTGAACTTCAGCATATTGTAGGAAAAAATTAGGTATTTAGGTACTAACTTTACAACGGAAAAACATGTAAAAACATGTCTGTGAGTTTTATATTGTTCAGGTAAGTAGTTGACTCAGTATATTTAAACAAAAACCCATTAAATATAGAAGGAAAAGTCTTAACCATAGATGCCATAGACATAAAATATTAATAGAAATAACCATAAAAATTGAATATTCCATGGTCTCAATCTATAGACATAGATACTATGGTCTAAATAGATCAGCGCATGACATTTGGTCACAAGCTAGGTGGAATGTCTTTAGCAATCTAGCCGTAGTAAAACAATTATTTATATTTTTCTACCCGCTCTATGTCTTTTGATAATAAATATCACTAACAGTAACAGCACATTCGAAGATAACTCTCGACATTGTAGTGTTTTAAGGCTCCTCTTTCGCAAAATACCATGAAACTGAGTCATTTTGCATTGATATAAAACGACCAAAAATCATCTTTTTTATCAGAAAAAAATATGTGTTAATCTACAAGATATGAAGAGTGATGTGGTGTTCTCCGAATTCTCTGAAAATACATAGAACCGAAGAAAAAAATATTTTAATTCAGCCCTGATTTTTGCACTTGTAATGGTCTAACTCCTGCAATTTTTGTCGAAATCATATCAAAATTTGTGAACTTCACTACATAATAAAGTAGAAGGAGTTGGTATTCATTCTTCTTCGAAATTACGTTTACTTTATTTATATTAAATAATAATGCGTCTGATTCGAGAGCGAGTTCATGCCGTACCCCGCTTTCGCCCGAAAAATCAGTGCGGGGCGAGACGTGTTGCTGGATGGACCTGCGCTGCTTTACGCTCTGACTACTAACGCTAAAATTTAATACTAAGTTGTAAAATACGCAGTAGTGAGTTCGTGAGTTCAAGATGGGAAGCAAACAGAGGCGAAAAAAACTTTACCTTAAAAAATTCTACCGGGAAAAAGGACGCAATTTAACGGTTTAACACGAATACTATTGGGAATTTCGACAAACAAGCCCTAGATGAAAAAAAAACTACCGGGAGAGATAATCATAGTATTGTATGATATCAAGTAAACGACCGCCATCTTGAATTCTGAACTCGTGGTCAAGATTTGGGCCTGCCAACATCGAAATTTGTGTTCAGTTGGTCCAAATCAGTGGAAATAGCTTATTTAGATTTTTTTTACCATCAATGTCGCTAGAGTTCATAAAATGTCCCTTTTTGAGAAAAGTGAACCAGCCTATGAGTTTTTTAATTATTTTTATTCTTCACTCAAAATCATAGCTTTCCTAAATTGAAAGGGGGTCAAATACCTATATCTGGCCCTATCTATTTCGTTTATGTAGCCAAATTCATACTGGAGACACGGTAACTCAGTCACAATTCACACCCGGAATACCTGACACCCCCTCGGGGATTCATGTCGTGACGATATACAAGGTGATTTTAATTTATACAGCCGAACTCATACTGGAGGCTTGGTAAGTGATCAGTAACACCCCAAGCGGCACATGACAGCTGCATAGCAGCTGGAATATAGACTCACTAAATGCTCGTAGCTGTATTAGGTTGCTGTACAAGAGCTGAGTAAGCTGCTACACAGCCCTTGTAATGCTAAATTGCGCCCCAAATTAAACAGCACTGAGCATTACAATAGCTGGTTAATAGCATGATAAGAGCTGTACAAGTCTGATTCTAGCTTACGATTCAACTCTTATAATGCTCTTGTGCAGCACACGACTGTTTTAGGCCTTGACAACAGCATTTTACAAGAAAGAAATAACCAAAAAATATTAATGTATTGCTATCGCATTCATATTAATCTGAATTCTTGTATATTGTTCTCTATTAGAGGTCTGTGTCAGTAAATATCAATTTATGGTAAAGTGTAATTAACACGTTTTTTGTCTTTCCGTGAATATATTGTGTTGGGGATTCCACTTTACTGTGAATATATATAGGTGTTTGTATTAAATATTTCACGGGCCATCAAAATAATAACGATAAGCCGAAAAAAAATCTCAAAATATATACGGTGTAAGAATATTTTATGGATTGTGACGCATTTTATTGTATTTTATACATATGATTTTGTCAAATAAATTAAGTGAAATTCATATTATCACATAATTTGGCATCAAATTTCATGAAAACAAATAAGATATCGTAATTTTTTTTTAAACAAATATTTTCATTGTTGTGAAATGGCGTCTATTTACTATACAGCACTTACTCTTGTATCACTCTCTTGTAATGCTCTTTGCTGTATAATGGCAATCCTTTAGTCTACGTACCAGCCCATTGCATTATGATGGCTTTACAATGGATCTTAGCTAGTCTAATCACTGTCTAATGGCGTATTGCAAGAGTATTCAACCGCTCTTTAGGGATCAAAATATTAATAGTGATCCAAAAATGCGCAAAATGATCAAAGCAAATAAAAATAAAGTTGTTATATAAATAAGCCAAAGTAAATGAAAAAAAAAACCTTGCAGTAAAAACACATTTTATTACCCTTTGAGACAAATACAATTTTAATATGAATGAAAGTCTTATTTTAGGAGTTCCACTATGATTATTATTATAATTTGCGACTTGTTTCGTTAAATTGATATCAATGCCCCTCCATCGTTGTATTGCCCGACGATGTCACTTTGATGAAACGAGTCGTAAAAAATAATAAAAATGATAGTGGAACTCGTACAAGGAGACTTTCATTAATATTGAAATAAAGTTCCATCAATAGTGACACACAACAGTAAAAATTATGTTTGTACATAAAACATACTCGTAACTTGGTAACACTGTGCGAATAATATAATATTACGAATAATATAAGGTCTTTTAATTTAAATGGAAAGTAATTTAGGAGGTGATTCAGTGTCGTTAATACATCACATTCCACTTTTTTTGCGCGAACTTTTTCTTCACTTGTCCATACAAACTGAGTTAGCTGATCGGACCACTTTGTATAGAGAAGTGGAACAAAAGTTTGTGCAAAAAAAGGGCTATGCAGTGCAATGCGATGTATTGACGATACTGAATCACCTCCTAAAATACTTTCCACTTAAATTTGAAAGACCTTATATGTATATTTTTTACCTAAATCGTCACGACATGAATTCGCGAGAGGGTGTCTGAGGTGTACGAAGTGTAAACTGTGAGCCACAGTCCACACTTCAGACAGCCATTTTTCACCGATAATTTTCTGCCCCAGCTGTGATGGGTGGTGAGCCCTATCGCCATACATCGGGCACAAACGGACCAAACAACGGCTTAACGTGCCTGTCGAAGCAAGCGGGGTTTTTGAAATCTATTAGTTTAGTCGCGGGGGGAGGAAGGTATGACGGGAGAGGCGGCCAGCGCGGCACCAGTGTTTTTGTTTTGTTGGTTGATCAGTCAGTCGCCTTCTTTCGCCTTGTACACGCGTCTCGCGTTCCGTTCGCACACTTACATTGTTTCGATACGTTCGGCAGTTTTTTTTTGTATCTTATCTTGGTACCGAAAGTTATTGAAAATTATTATTTCTGCTAATTCCTTCACGGCTTCTTGAGCAATATTTCTATTGATGGCCCATTTTTTATGTCGTCTTGAAATAAAATATTTTTCATATAAGTATTTTCTACTTTTTCTTCATCTGCACTATTTGATCCCAAACTATCACTATCAGACATAGTTTGATCTAAATGACTGAATCGGTCGCTTTCTAAATCCATAAGCCGTACGGAACCCTCGTTGCGCTCTGACGACTCTGATAATTTTCACAAAGAATTGTGAAAATCAATATTTTGTGTCCTTTTATCGAAGTCTGCTTGTATAGAACCCTTATTGTTATGTGCAAGAGAAACTTGGTCATTAAGTGGATGGGGCAAATTTTCATTATGAGTATTTACGACATCGCTACTTTCTGATCTTTCCTTGACCGTATTCTTAGCGTATTCCTTTGAAAGTTTTCTGTTATCTCCACCAGTCCTTTTTCTTTTATTCCATGGTTTTATGTTCTCCATAATCGATATTAAAACCTATTGCGTTTTATCGCTAAGGTTATGCACAAAAATTAAATTGACGTTAAACGAACACCAATAATCTAAATTTACTCTTTAATAATGCTGTTGGCTGTACAATGGCTTTTAGCTACACTCTAAGCATTGGCATTGTAGTAGAGTACGACTATACCATACTGCAGCTCATGAAGTCTAGTGAGACTCTTGTGCAGCCGTTATCAAGCTCATTAATTTAGCATTACATTAACATTTTTGTACACCATATAAAAGCCAATGACAATATGTTATTCTTTAATGCAGCCCTAAGCATTACAAGAGCGTTGAATTTTGCTGTTAACCAGCCGTAAACAAGCTGTGGGTCTTTAAGAAAGCTTGTAGCATTCTACGTAGTCAACGACTGGACTGCGGCTTTTTAAAATGCTACTGTAATGCTTTCTGCGGAAAATTTCACCATTATAATGTCGTTCAACAGCTGTGCTGCTTAACAGTGTATGAAATCTGCATTAAAACAGCTTAAAGACTCGTAATATTCTCTAGTACAGCTGTTAAAAAGCTCTTGACTGTAGTACAGCTTGTTTATGGTTTAAATTTTCGCTTATGTGCTGCTTGGGACGGATCAATAACACTTTGCTGATTTTGCAAAATGGCTGGCTTTGCGTTTGTAAGGAACAAAAAGGGTCATCGTACCTTGTTACTGAGCACTTACTAAGTCTTCAGTAAGAATTTGGCTGTATAAATTAAAGTCACCTTAAAATATATATACAATATTTCACATAAAGGGTCATCGAACCTTGGTCCTGATCACTTACCGGGTCTCCAATATTAATTTGGCTACATAAACAAAAGTCACCGTATATTTATTAACCTACTTAATATAAAATCGTAGGTATCTGTAATTTCACTACTCTATGGCCCTGGCACTCTCGGACGGTACGTAGCGACGAGCGTTGCGCGCGCGATCTTCCGGTGCGGGTAGCGCGGGGAGGAGGTATAGGCTCCGCCCAGATTCTCAAGGTTATTCGCGTTGGGAGCAACCTTAAGACAAACACGATTAAAATAACGTTGAAAGTCCAGCGCCTTAGTTTGTGGCTAGGAAAGGAATCATAGTAGCTTTATATAACGTATGAACAGGTTTTTACTATTTTAAATAGGTTTTTAAATAGGTCGGAATTATGGTAATCGATCGCATACGAATCTGAATTTAATAACAATATTGCATATAGGTCAGGGCATAGCAACGGTCGGCATATAGTTACGGTCGAGGTCAACCCCTGAACTCCTCAGGAAATCAAAATCGAGCCAAACGTCCTACTCACCATTAAAACGGTAGTGAAGCAGTTGCTTTCACTTAAGGGTCCGTATAACGCTAGATGCACAACTTCAAATGAGCATATCACATTGTGTAACTTGGTAAATCGGTATAGTAAAAATAATATAGACAGTAAACCGTAGAGCTAATAGAATTATTTCAGAAAAAACGCAAAACCTTTGAGTTCACTCGATAGAAAAAGATTACGAAGTTACCAAGAAATTTAATGTTTTTGAGTTATAAAGGGCTTCCCTTAGATCAAACAACCTTCAAATTTGTATTAAAACTAAGTTAACAAACGAAATCGTTAGTCCATCTTAGAATATTTAAAGCATTTCATCTAGGAGCGGAGTTGTTAAATAAAATAGGCCAAGTACGAGTCGGACTCGCGCACGAAGAGTTCCGTACCATTATCTATAAAATCGGCAAAAAATCATGTCTGTTGTATGGGAGCGCGCGGGTCCGACTCGCACTTGGCCGGTTTTAGTATTTGTTGTTATAGCGGCAACAGAAATACATTTCAACTGTCTAACTATCACGGTTCTTGAGATACAGCCTGGTGACAGACGGACAGTGGAGTCTAAGTAATAGGGTCCCGTTGGTTACCCTTTGGGTACGGAATCCTAAAAAACGCAGGTTTTTGTGGGCGCGTGTTTCCTGGTGGTCGTTACAGTCACGGCTGAGAGCGCGCTATTTTAAACTAAAAGGAAACGTTCGTAGAGTTCAGTTCTGATTGATGCAAAATGAGGTGCTCAATCTGACATTATATGTGTCTCCTAGCTAAATGCTGTGCTAAACCATTTCCTGCTTTCTTTTAACTCGTTAGAAATAAAAATGACACCACTTTTTAATTAAATTCAATTCTAAATTCTGTGTTGCCCACAAACAAATATTACACAAACATTTCACAATAGTACTTTACTTAAGTAGATGCAAAAGGCGAGCGTATCTCTCATAGAAATTTTTACCAGCAGATTCTTGGTATTAGAAGCTATTAGCAAAATTGTTTCAAATGTATAATTTAACATTTACAAAAAATAAATTAATTCCCATTGTATATAAAAAAAAACTTAAAATCTATAGTCGACATAAATGAATTGAAAAACATATCAAATAAAATAAAGAAATCTTTTGAAAATAATAAAAATACTTATATAAATAAAATAATAAATATTAATATAATACATAATAATTATGAATACATACTAACTTACAAGTATATAGAGGATTATCTCTAATATCTCACCATGAAGCTCCAGACTCCAGACATACTCTTTTTTACCCAACGAATACCTATGCTTTCAAAAGAATGACTGAAGTTAGAAAAAAATACTTATATCATACATCTACAACTCAAATTAACGTTATTTATTTTCGGGCAATACACAAAAAATGGTTGGACAATTAAATAAATAAAATATTACAGTTTTTTTTCCCTTCGTCGCCTCCGTGCGAAAAGTATTATTATCTCCTATTTTGCGCTGCCTAAGACCCAGAGATCGTCATAACAGCCATTTGCAAGCTATCATGATGTTATTTTAATGTCGTTTTCGTCGATATTTGTACTCGCACATATCGAGTTGCTAATTCAGGTCATGGCAGCACCTAACGGGAATGCAATCATTCTCACAGTCTCACCTTGAGTATACTGTTCCGGGATGCAGCTTAGCATTCCGGTGCTGCGGTGCTTATGGACATCACTAAAATTAAAGCTACAGAATCGTTTATTTACCACAGACATGTAATTATTACTAAGTAGCAGACCAAACATAAGGATTAAATAGCGTGGCAAGTTTCCATACAAAAATAAGCTACATTTAGGCTTCATGGTACGACGAAACGTATAAAAATGGGTTGTTTTGGCTGGCTTGTGATTGAAACATATTTGTTAATTCCTAAACTAATCTCTAGTATACATTTTGTTTGGAAACAAGCAATATTTATATTTAAAAGACCCCGAAGTTCACGGAGCTAAAATTGCCACGCGTGTGCTATTTACAGTAAATGTGGAGTAAAATTTTAGAAGTCAGTTTTGTATTTTCAAGATTTTCCATTGAAAGCTGCATGATATATATTTTTTATAATGCCAAATAATTTTTAGATTTTTTGTTTTAAATGTCATAATTGGCGCTGCATCAATCAATAACTCATCATCGATTGTGTCAATCAAAAACAGTGTAATTCACAATATTAAGGCGGTCAAGAAATTCAATGAAAATAGGATCATATCGAAGTAATAAAATAACATTATGCAATCTTTGAAAACTCCAATGACGTCATTGATTAGATGGCGCTAGATCTAAAATCTTTATTTAGCGTTGTACGGAACCTTTAGCCTGTCACTCGCACTCATCGACAATGTTTTGTCTATGCTCGCACTCAACCCCTTTTTCTATGGAGTAATTTACAAGTTAAAATATCTGTTTAAGACGTCTTCTATTTTATAATCTCAAGCTGAGAGTAGGGTTGCCAGGTTGTACGCAAATGTCCTCCTTTTTCACAAATTGTCCTTCCGTCCTCCCTCAAATAGTTACAGAATATTCTCCCTTTGCAAAATTCGCGCACGACTTCGACACCGCTTACTCATGTTACACGGACAAGACATTCAGATATCAGATTAAATTTCTTGCGTTTTGGTTTATTTTCTAATATTTAGAACACATACAATAAGTGGCTGGTCTTGGAAAATATTTAATTAAGACATTGAAAATTCTCCTTTTCCTTGTTTTTCAAGAAAAACCTCTTTTTCTAAAATCCTCCATTTAAGGGTTCCGCGGGCAAAACGGAGCTCTATTAATGTCGCTCTACTGTCTGTCCGTTCGTATGTCACGGGTCTCTAGCTAGCAAACAGAATGACTTACAAATCTGAAATGTTTGGACATGTTCTGTCAAATGTTGATCCAAAACGAATATTGAATTGAAATTACTTTAAATTAATAAAACAAGGCCAAAAAAAATCATGTGTGGAACATCAAAAAGGAGAAAAAAGTAATTTAATTTCTTTTTACGGCATCTGCTCCTCTAACATGGTAGACTATATCGAGCTTTGACAGCTCAATATACTTACCACTGTCTGTCCTTCTTTAGTAGGCAAGATAGATGCCGCAGTGGGATAGTTGCCTCAATGTCAAAATCTCGCACTTCCCGAAGAGTGGACAAACCCGTGAACACAATCACTTGAAAGTGCACCCCTTTCCCACCTCAGTGCATCAGCGACGTCCCAGAGTCATGCATGTGGCTCCCGTAAAAAAATAAAACGTTTCGAATTTCTGTTTCACCCAAATAATTCAGAAGTGTACCAAGTATCTTCTGTATCTTTTAATATTTCGTAAGTGTTTTGTTTTTATGTTATTATTTAATTTTGTTCAGTCATGTATTGTTAAAACGTTTTTGATGATTTTGAGTATTTATATATATATATATTTTTTTTTATTTAAAAAGGCATCTATTCTTTATAAAAAAGTAGATGTTTTGTTATGTTTGTATCCCACGTAGTTTTGTTTCTAATATGTATTGTTTTACTAGCATATAAGTTATTTGTAAGATCGTGATGTAACGTAAATATTGATGAAAATCTGTAGTTCAACAGCAGTTACCTGGACGTGAAAGATCTAGCTGTAGCTATGGAAGAATTGAAGAAATGTTGTGATGGTAGTTAATGAAATACAATGGACTTTCGGTACGCCGTCAAGAATGCTCTAAAGATGTTAAATAATAGGTCAATCTTCAAAATTTAGTATTTTTTAAAATCCTTTTTACCTATTTAAATATAAAAAAATTCAATTATAGCATAAGAGAATATAGAATTATAGAGAGTAAGAGAACAGCTCTCAGGCAAAACCAGGCGGCCCACCATTGCCTGGGACCGATGGATGGCGGTATATCCATCCCCAATTGCCAGGCCTTATATAAAACAGACTGGTGACGGGCAGCGGCGTCACTGGTGCAAGGGTTTCGGCACCGCGCTCACCAACCCGCCTGCCCAGCGTGTGTGAGTATGGGCATTTCTTCCAGGAGGACCACCAAAAGTGGCGAAATCCTGGAAAGGCCTATGTCCAGCAGTGGACGAAACAGGCTGATGGATGGATGGATGGATAATTAATAATGTTTTCATAATATATGTAAGGAATACCAAATGAACCTACACACAGAACCATACAAACCATCTATATGAAAATTGAAATGTTGGGCTTCTATCCTGGACTTACCCTAGATCAACAGAGTGAGATATATAGAGCACTGTATCAAGGACTATCAAGCTCGATATGGTCCTTCATGCTAGAGATGCTGAACTCATTAAGTGGAGTGCAGATACATTTTTTATTTTTCTTATCTTTACAAATAAAGAAATGGGGGGCCATCAAAGTTGTCAGTTTTAGATCATTTTTGTGACGGTGTCTATTTCAAAAACTAAACTAGTTAAGAATTTGGAATTTTATGTATACTATGTGCCATAGGTACACATACTGTATTTAAACAACAAATACTAATGACGCCGATTTTTAAACAGGTTTACGGTAAAGTGCCAGAAAACTTGACCAACTTAATTTTGCAGTTTTGATTCATACGTTTTATAGGTTATAAAATATTAATAAAAAGATGTTTATTTATCTTCAGTTGAAATGTACAAAAAAAACTTAACAAATTAAACGATTAAAATTAAACTAGAAAAAAAGGACACAAATAAATTATTTGAAGACAAAAAGGCATAAGTTCCGGCATGTAGCTGTTAGACATGAAAACACCTGCCGATTTTCTAACTAGGTTAATTTTTAAAAGGGATGAGGAACAAAACAAAATCATTTTAATAATTTTACGAGCTGGGGTTCGGGATAAATTAACTTATGCCAATTCGCACCAAAACCACTGACTGTCTTTATTTGAAATCACACACACTATTAAAACACAATTTTATACTACACTGAAACTAAATCACATTGAAATTACTAACTGGGCTCACTGGACTGACTAATTTAACCGGCTTGACCGGCTTTTTTCCTTCTTACATAACATCACCATTTTGTACCCTTGACAATGCAAATAAAGACCTAATCTATAATATTCTATTATTTTTTGAAAACTGCTGTCCTTTTCCTTTTTTCCATCGGGCAACCCTAGCTGAGAGTTTGTAAGTTTAATGTGAACTGTAAGGAAACAAGGTTCGACAGTTCGTTAGCTCCAGAAAGCTTTACAAACTAAATAAACTTTAAATAAATTGTGACCGGACCGGTGCAGCTGATTCCCGCTTGCCTCTCCGGCTACTTAGTACTTTGTTATTTCTAGTCTGAGGACGTTTCTTTCGGGGAGAAAATACGGGCATGATGAGAAAAACAGCTTAAGTGGGAGTCGGACTTGCGCACAAAGGGTTCCGAACCACCACACAATATGGATAAGGAACCCTAAAAACATTATGGTTAATAACAAAAATAAAGGTTTCGTAACAACATCAAGGCAAGAGGCCGCTAAAAGTGAAGCGCCTGACATACAACTCGGCTCCTGCTGAGTGTGGAATCGTAACATTTTTCATTATTTGTTATTTTACTTTAGAATATGTGCAACAATCTGACCAAATTCAAAACTTGTTTGTTTTACAGCCTTTTAAAGAGAGGTAAAAAAAAACGTTAAGAAATTATACATTTTCGAGGTTTTTTAGGGTTCCGTAGTCCGACAAGGAACCCTTATAGTTTCGCCATATCCATGTCATAGACTATGAGTACTAGAAAGCTGAAATTTGGCAGGAGACATATTAATTATGCTGAAAAAATGGTAAAATAAAATCCCGAAAATAATTTTTTTAGGGGTACACGTAAATTGGGGATGATTTTTTTTTCTCGTCTATCCCGTAGTGTGGGGTATCGTTAAAAAAACCATTTTTCGATTTAGGGTTTTGTTGACGAAATAATAAGCTTTAAAGTGCTAATTTTTGTCAGAGCTAAGCGTCCCCCCCCACCCTCTGCCGGCTAAACGGTTGTTTATAGATATGTAAAAAATTCACAGAAGTAGTTTAAATAATAATGAAGTTAAAAGCAAATCTATCAAAGCTAAGTAGGTTTTACAAGTTTACGAGTACAGGTCGCGCCAAACTTTTGGCCCCCTCTAAACACGACAATGTATGGGCCATTCTTCTAAATGTATGGTACTAGAAGTTTGGCGCGATCTGTATTAGTAGACCAACTTATAAAATGTACTGTGCAGCTACGGAACCCTAGATTGCACGTGGCCCGATACGCACTTGGCCGGTTTTTGTATGAGGATCCCACTTGGGATTATAACTTTAAAAAAAAAAAAGGATATGAAAATGAAAAGTTAATACAAATAATACGAGTACAGATACAGATCTTAAAATATATCAACATTTGGTTTCTTCATATTTTACTGTACTTATACACTATAGAAATATTAAAATATAAGTTAATTTACCTTACTTACATACATTATTATATAATGAAATATTAAAATGTAATTGTGTGCCATGTATTATATAATGAAGATATTTATTATTTTTCTTATTATATTATATTATGCCAATGAATGAATATGTCAAGTTATTGTATCATGTCATTAAGTTAGGATCTAAGTACTTTCTAATGCCATGAAAACATTTGTTATCTAGCCAGATACTAAATTTACTTTTCATCATTTTTAAAGGCAATGTTCTTAAACTCTTCTGGCAGTTAATTATAAATTATAGACATACCGAACCCGTTGTCTCTGAAAAGATTTGACTTACATTTGGGAATATATAAACGATAGTTTTTTCTTGTTTGGTTTTTGTGTACATCTGCGTTTTTGACAAAATAATCTTTATGTTAGCCTAAAACAAGGCAACAAACAAGAAAATTTCCCTTATTTACATACAAAGCAGGGGTGGAATGTTTAATTTCTGAAACAGTGGTTTGCGGGTGTCTAAAAATCCAGCGCCACAAATAGCATTTAATTAAATATAATTAAATTAATTGAATAGATAATATCAATCCATAATTCAGTACTAGGGACAAAATACCCATGATATGCAGTAACTGCCGCTTTTTGGGATATAATATTTCAACTTTTGGCCTAGTAGCTAGTTGAAATTTACAGAATACGTGTAACTATGGCCTTTATCACAGCTAATAATTTTTACTATAACAGATAGACAATGGAGGCATAGTGATAGGGTCCTGTTTTGCACTCTTTTGTAAGGTTTTGCTACAACATACCTAAACGTAAAAGAATAACACCGCTCCTTAATGAAAAAAAAGTGCTTAAGATGAAATTTAGGAGAAGCTACATTTGGCAAGTTTCGTCCACAAGGTCGTATTTAATCAGAGACCTGAATACCTCTACAAAAAATTTAGGTGGTCAAAAGATACACAGAGCCGATTTACCAGGTCTGTAACACTAAATAAAATGAAAATACCATTACACAAAACTGCTGGCTATAAAGGAGGATTCAAGTACGCTGCTTCAAAAATTTGGAATGATTTACCCCCGCCGCTACGTCTAAAAATGTCCCAGGTAACGTTTAAAAGACATCTTTTTAGAGAACTATTCAACAAACAGTTATATGGAGAAAGCACTAATGTTAAAACTGCTTAAAGCTGCTTTTAGCTACAATTCTAACATAAATTTTTGCAAGTAGGTAACAACGTTTTTTTTTTACAAGCTAAATATATATATATATATTTTAATGTGTTTATTGTTTTAGATTAATATTTTTTATTACGTAGATCAATTATTTATGTATGTTGATCAGTGTCCTCGTGTTAAACTTAATTTATGTTGTTAAAAATAAGTTTAGGAGTTTTCTGAAAACCAGCGCTAATCTGTTTTTCAGATGAGCATATGCTGAGCATGACTCCTTTTTCCACTCAGTGTTGTCTGAGTTATTGTAAACAATTTTGTGTTTCTTTTTTTTATGTGGAAATAAACCTTTATTCTATTCTATTCTATTCTCTTTGGGTACGGAACCCTAAAAACTAATCCGTACTGGGAGATAGGTTATTCTATTTTTGTCGCTACTTTTTAGGTAAACGCGGTTAATCTAGGTGACTTATGGACCGAAAACCTATTCGGATAGCGGTTCCGGTTGTTATGAATTTAGGTCATATAGTATCAGAAATCAGAATTTTATTCACCAAATAATAGTGGTTGTTATGTAAGGTATGTCATTCATTAAATTAATTAATATAGGTATATACTTAAAACTAAGTATGTATATAATTATATCATTAATCATTATGATAATAGTTAATGTCATAATTTGTCAATAGTCAAAAATCATAAAATTCACAATACATGAAAAGCCTGATAGTAGAAAATGGTTTGTAAATCTACAATTCATGAGTAAATGAATTTTTGTCAATCTTGTCCGACACATAATATATTCTGTTAAATTGTAATAGGGATTATTTTCAAAAAATGTTTTAATTTTGCTTTTAAAATAATTAAGTTGCAATCTTGTCACATCAAAAGGAAGCTTATTGTACATATCTAGCTTTATTTGCATTCCCTGTTTGTATGTTTTATATAATCTAGTTTTAGGAACTACTAACTTCTCCCTATTTCTGGTTTGGTATTTATGTATGTCCTTTCTTTTAGGAAATTTATCTTTATTTTTATGAATTTCTATAAGCGATTTATATATAAACAACGAAATGACAGCCATGATGGAATTTGCTTTAAAATAATTTCGAGCCGATGTAAATCTGTGTAACCCGTTAATGATTCTTATTGATTTTTTTTTGGCAAATGAGGACTTTTTTATTTCAGTTGCGTTTTCCCATTTTGCATAGCTTATCACCGAATGTATACCTATATAGGCATAGTAGACTGTTATTAAGTTTTTTTTGTCAACCAACGGCTTTAATTTATAAAGTGCGTAATTAGCGCTTGGCATCTTTTTACATGTTTTCAAAACATGTGATAAATGGTTTAGTTTGCAATCTATGTCATAACCGAGAAACGTGGTTTTGTTACGCAGAGCTTCTTCGTTACTGCTGCTTTTGGTTTTGAATGAGTGTTATGGTTTCCTATGCATTTAGTATGATTCCATTGGCCTGGAACCAGCTTGTTAGTAAGCTTATTGCCACTTCTGTTTTTTCCTCTACCAGGACTTAGTACAATAGGACAATAGTTTTGATTTTGGTGACCTCAACAAGAGGTAATTGAAAAAATACCTTTAAAATATACATGTTACTCTCAATTGGTAACCATTTTCATAAATTTGTTGTATAAGTTGACTTTCGTTTATGCAACCAAATTCATACTGGATACTCTGTAAGTGGTCAGGACCAAGGTCCAATTACCCTGTTTTCAAAATACGAGAAATATATTTATTAAATTTGATTTGGAAGTTGTTTATATGGCGTCGACCGAGCCCTACGTGTCTCGCAGTAAGAAACGCAAACAAATAAGTTGTAACATGCACGCGTTGCCACTCTGTGCATTGCAATTTTGCAACAAAAAAGGTAACAGCAACCGGTTACCGCTTTTTAAGAACCGGTATCGCGGAAAATTAAAAATGAATTATTTTAGAGGTTACCACAATGTAGTACCGGTTGTAATAAAGGTTGTGGTACATGTAAAATACCGGTATTTACAATAGTTTCGGTGCCTGAATTTTGAGCAGGCACGGCAGTAACACAACGGTAAGCCCATTGAGAATGTAAAAGTGAAAGAATTATACACAATCCGGGAATCCGGAAAAATGCGGATCTAATAAAATCTTCAGTGAGATTCACGTTCGTTTGGGGTGTCTAATGAACCGTTGTTTTACAAATAAATTACTTCGCCTTTGTAGAGCCCGTACATTTTGTACGAGGTTTGCTTTGCAAAGTTGTCGCGGAACCCTAGAAATAAAAGATTGTTGAACACTTGAACTTTTTTTATCTAAAGCGGAATTAATTTTGGGGTACATGAAGAGTGGCGTAGTTGTAAACTTTCAAAACACAGCCCGAGGAGAAAACCAACTGGAGTGGAGCCGCGAACTAATTTCTATGCAAAAAAGTCTGTCATTTTCGGTGGGGGACGAGGCAGCGTCGCGATGCACGCACACTACAAAATACTCAAACACTAGCTTAAACGATACGCACACAATCATATTCACAGATAGAGACATCTATTGTTTTTATACAACCGGTATGACCGCCGAGCTCATACCTTTGGCAGAGGGGTTCGCCTCGTGGTGGCCTGTCCAGTTGGTTTGTTCGTCGCACATTGGACGGCATAGGCGTAACTAGGTAGGGGCCAGGGGGGCACGGCCCTCCCCGGAGTACCATCTGCCTCCCCCCAAAAATAAGAAGACCATTATTTATTTATTATAAATATAAGTAATTAATTATATTTATTATGATACTAGCTTTTGCCCGCAGCTTCGCCCGCGTTCAGAGAATCTTCGCCCCGTTTTCAGCTTGGGCGTTTAATCAAAAATAATGAAAAAACCGGCCACTCGCCATACACCGCAAGCAAGCAAGAGTATCATGTGACGTCACTTGATGCGCGCTAAAATTGCAACCGTTTGAATTGTAGAAGATTATTATGAAACTTATTTTGTTTTTATAACTTTATTAAAGAATATGCATGTAAATTTTTTAATGCACTAATCGTGTATATGATCAATTTAGGGCTATGAATAAGAATTTACAACTAAATTATCCATATTTGGATCGACAAATAAATATAC
Organism: Ypsolopha scabrella; assembly: GCA_910592155.1. Taxonomy (NCBI): domain Eukaryota; kingdom Metazoa; phylum Arthropoda; class Insecta; order Lepidoptera; family Ypsolophidae; genus Ypsolopha; species Ypsolopha scabrella. Next base: position 28,428,891 of record OU342969.1, on the reverse strand, counting down.
TTTGACTTTGATAAAAAAATGTGCCTTTTCCAATTTAAGACGTCATTTGCTAAATATTTTGGTTTGTGTGTTCTCGTTGTACAGAGGATTATCTCTACTTATCTTATTACGATCACACAATCAAGAACAGATACTTGTTGATGGGTTCACAAATTTGGGTTTGGAGCTACAAATCCTAGTCATACCAAGACTCAATTAACTGACATACAAACTTTAAAGCGGCGGTAGCTCAGGGATTAACGCTCGCCTCTCAATCTTGAGACCCAGGTTGGATTCCCGGTCGGGCATGCACCAATGAGTTTTACGGAATTGATGTGCATAGTATTTGTTCTTACTTACCACTGGCTGAACGGTGAATAAAAACATCGTGAGGAAACCTGCTGCATGCCCTAAGAAAGAGTGTAATTGTGCCCAAAGTACGGCGATAGGGCTCACCACCCATCACGTTGGGACGTGACAATCGTCGTAAAACGCGGGTGTACCGGGTATGGACTATGACTTGCATTTTACAGTTCATACTCGGAACACCTCTAACGCCCCTCGGGGATTCATGTCGTGACGATATATTTATTTTATTTTATTTATATAGTATCACTTTAACTGGTCCGTCCATGGCTTGTTACTGACAAAACCGTGCCGCTAAGCGAGCCGTTATTTTCCGGCATGACGTCACGAGAAGCCGTACCGGGGATAATGGTTACAGGGCGTTGCGTAGTATTATGTAGTCTTTCGTTCGTTACCAACTTCCATAGATTTTGCAAATATCCACACACAGATTGATTAACACCTGTCCTGCTTTTGCTCTCTTTCTTTCTGGGAAAGCACCCCTCTTCCCAGATCTGTTTTACGCTTTCCATTGGCCGCAGTAATGGCTAAGCATTAGTGCAATATGAATAATAATAAATTTATCAAATGACAAATTAAAATATGGGTCACCAAAAAATCAAGGCAATATTGCCCATTAGAGCTGCGGATATAAACGCAGTCTTTGTTTTGCAGAAGAGAGCAATTCGAGCTATTTACAATATGAAGCACCGGGATTTATTAAGAGAAAAATTCAAAGAAATTTATATTTTAACAGTTCCTTGTGAATTTATTTACCAAGTAATTAAATATATCAGAAAAAATATCGATACTTTCCCGAGGCTCGGTGAGCATCACTCTATAGACACTAGGAAGAAACATAAACTGACTTTTCTAAAAATACGACTTGCAAAGGTAGTCACCTCTTTTGTAGGACAAGGTATAAGATTTTACAATAAACTTCCAAAGGAGGTCCTAAGTTTTTCAGAAAATAAGTTTAAATTATATATTAAGCAGGGACTCTTGAGAAAAGCATATTATAAAGTCAATGACTATTTGGACGATAATGATGCTTGGTGTCATGAGAATATTGATCCTAGCCATAATACTACTGTTCGTTAATTTTATAACTGATTTGTGTTTTTCAAATCGTTTGTTTTTATGTAGACTCATATTTTTATGTTGTTTTTTTATTATTATTTTGACATTTCTTTTTACATATTGACATGAACATTTTATAACTTAAACTTAGCATTTATTACTTGATAATCTGACTATAAAAAAAGATATACTATATGAGACAGGTAGATGATGTTTTGCATAGTATTTTAACTTACTACCTCATTAGACAGGTAGACTAAGATGTATTTTATTCCCTCGTGACACAATTTTCTTCTGTCTTTTATATTTTTATCCTTTAGTTATTAAAGTTTAATATATTGTTTTGTATAATTTTATGTGAGTTAAAAAGACTGTAATAGTATTAAGCCATATTGAGAAAAAAATACGTATAAAAAAAGACATGATCTTGCAAAGTTTCTTGCCCTTCTTCTTAGCAAGATTAATCGAATGGGCGGATTTAGGCATTATATCTATTTAAAGTTTATTTATCTATTAACTTATTTATTAATTGCATTATGTAGGTATACACAATATTTTAATTTTTTACTTTTGTTAGTATATATTTGGTTAGGCATTATATTTATTTATGGTCTATTCAGTTTATTTATCAACTTATTTATTAATTGCATTATGTATAATAATATTCTTATCCCAATAAGTCTTTACTTTATGCATGTGTATAACTTTAGTAGCCCAACTTAAATATAGTTTTTTTAAATATATTTCCCGTAAGTATCATATTTGTTTCCTTATAAAATATTATTTTTATACAGATTAGATTTGACATGTAAAACGTATACTTTATGTATCTATTTTACAAATAAACGTTTTGAATCTTAAATCTTTGAATCATTAATTGTAATTGTTAATTAATAAAATAAAACTTTAATCACATTTTTCATTTCACCTTTGCTAGTCAGCAGAAAAACATAATCAGTGTATTTTCACCTCATGTGCTAGATAGCAGCAGATAGGCTGAAACTGTTGAAAGGTTTTATTCACTGAATCTTCTTCGGGAACGTACGCTGGGGCTCTGATTACATTTTTATAATTACTTTTTTAAATTTCAGTTACGGTAGCAAAGTTTTAGGGATCTGTTATACGACAAGTTTCGTTTAAATTAGAATTCTTAGCAAGACTAATCGATTAGGCGAAATTACGCATTATATTTAATTTATTTATCTATCAACTTATTTATTATTTGCTTTAATTTATGTGAACAATAAAATGAATATGTTACCCTTCGGCTTTTCCTTATAAATATTTATGTTTATATTTTGTTCATTTTTACATTTATATATATTAATTCTAGTTAAAATATGCACATAAATGAATTGGCTGGATATATTTCAAGTCCTTCTGGACTCGGCATCAGTAGCATTGACAATAACAAATAAATATAAATATGAAAGTTTAAAATATTAAAAAAATAATAAGAAATAAGTAGTTTTGTGCCTACTACATATTACAAAACTAGTTTAGATTTGGCTCGAGAGGTTAGCTGCAGTTTGATTGGTTAATGTTGTTTATTGAGGCCTGGTCCAAAGTGGGCACCAAGCGACCAGGTGAATGAAGTCTCCCATGTGCGGAGCTGGATGGAATGATAAAATGACGCGAACTGTGAAACACTGGTTGAAAGGTGAATTCGCCTATTTTTTTAATATCAATGTGCTATTTTGTCTGCTTTTTGGAATAGATAGATGGAATTTAATTTGATTAATATATATTTTTATGCTTTAAAACTGATTTTATAAGTATTTTAGTATTTACAAGAAATGACGTCATCGCATTAGATTGGATCACTATTCGCATCACTCCGAGTGAACCCCACTCGTTTTGAAACGGAACCTAATTCAAACGAATGCAAAGCAAAGCAGTCAAAGTGACAGACACATCAGTATCAGGGTATCCAACAGCAAGAGTAATTTTAAAATTTCGACCTCGGTATTTCTTTATTCAAAACTTCGATTCCGATAGAAATAAATAATATAGGGTGAGTTCTAACAAAAATCTACATTTTACACCTAAATCAGGTTCATGATCCGACAGGCAATACATTTCTGTTAAAATAAACTAGCTTTAAATACCTATTCGTTCAAAGACCTCTGTCTAATATAAATAATTTTTAATAATTAATAATAATTTAATGAATAATTCTCATATAAATAGGTTTCAAAATTGACCCTAAACTCTTATAATTTGTTGATAGCGAGCCTTGAATCCTTGCAATGTTATACGACAATCACGACATTAAAAAACTGTTTTCTTAGGACTAACGGCAAACCAGAATAACTTCGACATACTAAGACTCTAATTCAAGAGTATACCTAGTCGGTTCTTAAATACTGTCACTGGCCATTTATTTTAAAAATAGAACACTTAGAAAAAAAAAAGAAATGGTGTTCAATTTCCAAATATTTTTTGATTAATAATCTGCCAAATCACAATTACATTCATTCATTTTTTACGATGGAGTGGACTCGCAGAGAGGACCGAGTAGCAGTAATTGCATTGCATTTTTGCGGCCATCCACCGAAGACGATATTCAACTTGCTTCAAAAATTAAAAATCACAAAGAGGTTCGTGTACCGTACCATCAAGAGGTACAATGAAACCTCTAGTGTCGATGACGAGAAAAGAACTGGCAGACCTCGTTCCGTTAGGACACCAGGGGTCATCAAAGCAATCAAGGCGCGTATTGCAAGAAATCCCGTCTGCAAGCAGAAACTGATGGCTTTGGAGATGGGATTAACCAGAAGTACCGTAAAAAAAGTACTCAATGAAGACCTGGGACTATGAGCTTACCGAAAAAAGAGTGGACATCTTCTGAACGCGCGTCTGATAGCTATGAGAGCCAAAAAATGCAAAATTTTGCTAAAGCGATACGCAAGAAACAGACACCGCGATATCCTGTTTACCGACGAGAAAATTTTTAATATCGAAGAGAAGTACAACAAACAAAATGACAGGGTGTACGCTATCAGCTCTGCGGCCGCTGGAAATGCCATTCCTAGAGTGCAGCACGGCCATCATCCATCATCAGTCATGATTTGGTTGGGAGTGTCCTACTATGGCCCTACTGAAGTGCATTTTTGTGAAATAGGTGTCAAAACCAGTGCAAAAGTGTACCAAGACACGGTTTAAGATCGCATAGTAAAAGATCTGCCCCAGACACTCTTTGGAGGACGGCCATTTGTGTTTCAACAGGACTCCGCACCTGCTCATAAGCCAAAACAACTCAGGAGTGGTTCGAGCGCCAGAATATCGAGCCAATAAGGCATCAAGATTGGCCCTCATTTAGCACTGACCTCAATCCACTGGATTACAAAATTTGGCAGGAATTGGAGGAGAAGGTCTGTTCTAAACCTCACAAAAATTCGAGCAGCCTAAAGTCATCATTGATTACAGCAGTGGCCGATATCGACATGAATATGGTCCGTGCTGCTATTGATGATTGGCCGCGATGATTGAAGGCTTGTGTGAAAAATGGTGGCAATCATTTTGAATAAATTTTGTGTTTAATGTAAGCTTACCTTTTTTAAAAAAAAAACTTTTTTTGTATATCATGACTAGTTTTCATTTTATAGCCAATTTTCTTTGTGACAGAATTTAAGTACCGACTAGGTATAGGTAAACTCTAAAGTAAAAATAGGTTTCGCTGATTATATACGCCTTTAGCAAGGTTTAATTTTTTAAGGAGTACTTGAATTTTTTGTTTTGATTGAGTGTGTGAGGTAGTTCTCGAATTCTGATAATTATTGGTAAAATACCTAAAAAAATAGGGTTTTTTGATAAAGTTGATAACATTGAAAATTTGTCAGTCTTTGGAAAGTGTTCAAGAAAAAATACGTCCTAGGATGCGTTCAAAGAAAACAGAAATGTGTGATGATGACGCCACTGAAGATCAAATTAATAACATTGCTTTTTTTAATTTAAAAAAGAGGTTATGGACGCTTATTTTAAAATCTGTCCACTAAAAACAGTTCAGGAAAGCTATTCCTCGAAATGATTTTCGAATCGTAAATATTGGTGAAAACATGAATATTTTTTGTATTACTTTACCTTTTTATTTTATGCATGTGTATAATTTTATTAAATTCAAGTTACCTAACTTATATTTTTTATGTATTTCCCGTGTTATGTAAGTGACTTATAGGGCAGAGTTTAACTATTTTTACTTGGTTTATGTTACCGGCTAAACCAGATTTAAGGACAAACTAGTTTTGCCTAGGCCAAACTAGATTTTTGGTAGGTTGGTGCTGTTTTGAAAAGTGAAATTTAATTATTACGAGTACTATTAAAGTGCCTTACAAGCTACAATCAACATGTATTTTTTGTTGACTTATTTGGTCCTTCATTTTATTAATTGTATATATTCAAAAAAAACATTTTATCTAATAACCAGATAATGTTTTTCGACAATTAAAGTTAATAAAGTTTTAGTATTAAAGTATTAAGTATTAGTTAGGTGGTAGAGCTGATGCCGGGCTCAACTGTGGAGGTACCACCATCTTACTCGCAAATTCTCCCGAAGTTATTCGGGGGAGAGTAAGAGAAGATCTCTCAGGCAAAACCAGGTGGCCCACCATTGCCTGGGACCGATGGATGGCGGTATATCCATCGCCAATTGCCGGGCCTTATATAAAACAGACTGGTGACGGGCAGCGGCGTCACTGGTGCGAGGGTTTCGGCACCGCGCTCACCAACCCGCCTACCCAGCGTGTGTGAGTATGGGCATTTTTTCCAGGAGGACCGCCGAGAGTGACGACATCCTGGAAAGGCCTATGTCCTGCAGTGGACGAAACAGGCTGATGAATTAAAGTATTTAAATTTTAAAATAAAATCATGAAAAAATATTTTTAATGGCACCTTTTTTCTCATCTTTCCCATAGTGTGGGGTATCGTTAGATAGGTCGTTTAAAAACATTGTGGGCGTGTCAAAACCATTTGTCGATTTAGGGATCCGTTGGCGAAATATTAAGCTTTAAAGTGCAAATTTTGTTAGACTCAAGCGTCCCCTACTGACTAAACGGTTGTTTATAGATATGTGAAAAAATTCACAGAAGTTGTATATAAAATTAATTTTAAACGAAAACTATCACAGCTAAGTAGGCTTTACAGGTTTACGAGTTTAGGTCGTGCCAAACTTTTAGTCCCCTCTAAACACTACAATGTATGGGCCGTTATTCTAAATGTACGGGACTAGAAGTTTGGCGCGATCTCTATTAGTAGACCAACTTATAAAATAAACCGGGCAACTACGGCACTCTACAACTGCGTATGGCCCAAAACGCACGTAGCCGGTTTTTTGTTAAACAATTGAGCTCAATAAAGAAATTTGATTTGATATTTGTGTTTATGTTATTGTTTGTTACATCTTAACTAACAATGCTATTTGAATCGGAAAATGATGTCACAGTAAAAGGAAACTGTTACAGGTTTTAGTGATGTATAGTATTTTTTTATGTTATGTATTGAACCGACACGTTCGTTTGAAAAAAATCTCTTTCATTTACTGATGCGTAAACAAGAAGTTACATCAATATCATTACCTGTAATATTATGTTTTTCCTTATTTACCTCTTTATTAGAAAAGTCTGTTATTTGCTATTATTTTCAGTGTTCTTTACTCAAGTTAAAGAAGTAAACACAGCAGGTTACTTTAGTCCGTCTTCATTTGTTATTTGTGTGAAGAGACTGTTGCAGAGACTGTTTAAATAAATCAAGAAAAGGGTTGGCCGAAGAATATTTTTACGATAAGTTACCTAGGCTCTTTGTTTGCTTGGGCATGTTTTTAAAATTAAGTAATAATATCACAGTTTTTTTTATTTTTGTATACTCCTTTATACTCTCAAAAAGGAGGAGTATCGATAAGCAAAGAAAATTGACACTTATTTAAAAAAAAAAATACGTTATAGGTTTATTTCTTTATTTTAGTAAAATACAGGACACTACTTTAACTTAAAAGTAAAAATAACTACGTTTTCTTCGGAAGAAATATCAACAAACTGATGTCAAAATGGCATGTTTAGGGTTTCGTACTCAAAGGGTAACCAACGGGACCCTATTACTAAGACTCCGCTGTCCGTCTGTCTGTCCGTCTGTCACCAGGCTGTATCTCATGAACCGTGATAGTTAGACAGTTGAAATTTTCACAGATGATGTATTTCTGTTGCCGTTATAACAACAAATACAAAAAAACAGAGTAAAATAAATATTGATGGGGGCTTCCAAAACAGCGTGATTTTTTTGCCGTTTTTATAGATAATGGTACGGAATCCTTCGTGCGCGAGTCCGACTCATATCAGTAGTCTGGTTTACTATGAGAATGAAATTTTTTTATGAGAATTTTGCTTAGTCCCCATAGAACGAGTACTATTTATGTTTTGCGTTTCGCTGACTATTCCATCCATCCATCGCTGACTATTATTTATAACTTTACTTTTATGCGTATTTGTTGAAAAAATAATTAGTTATTTCAAGGTATGTTTTCAATTCCGAAGTACTAGATTTACAAACTTTACAGCATGAAAATTATTTTAATATATTTATTTTTTTATTTATTTGGAGCACCAATGTTACATACACAAATAGTATAACAATAGTAGATAGGGTTTAAATCCGTGTCTTGTAACGTTACAGGTGCACACATATTTCAAAATTTTAAATTTAAGTGATCCTTAAATTAAAACTATAAGTAACAAATTATGATAATAATTCTGAAAAAGTAACTTAAACATACACTAACTCAATACAACATGAGGTCATCCATGACTTAAACACTCGAGTATCTTACATTTAAAACATGGAAGACTAACAAAATGTATGTCCAAATCATCATCAACGTTGTTATACGTTGTCATCATACGCGTTAATGATTTGGTGAATCGGGTGAGTCTATTATGCTGTTTGATATTTTGTATAGTACCGTCATATCTATTAATGTCCTACGATTCTCAAGAGAGGACAACTTAAAATGCTTTAACCGATCATTGTAACTACATCGATAGGGGCAAAGACGATCCTTATATGCGAGGAACTTTGTAAATTTACGCTGTACTCTTTGAAGTCTATCAATATGAACTCTCAATGACCTGCTCTATGGGGGATGCTGCAGGACGACGACTGCTTTGTCTGTTTTTTGGGGCCATTTCAAACAAACCACAGACCGATTCTAAAACGAGGGCACACACCAAAAAATGACAAAAAAAAAAAGCCATAATATGGCAAGTAACATGTTGCGGCTGCAAAATTTTTGCCATAATATGGCGTAACACACCACAGAAGCTACGAAGGGCTCCAAACAGAAGAGGCGTATTCTAGGTGGCTTCGGATAAGTGCATTGAAGAGACAAATCATAGTGTCAGAACGGGTAAAATCTTTACGTATATGTAGTTAAATAAATGTTTTGTGTTGAGATAAAATTTTATACTTATATTTTTTTTCATTTGTTTATTACACTTAATGAAGGTACATTTACACAAAACATGAAAAAGGATATTAAAAATAATTTATACTTGCGATTGTCGGCACTTGGTGAAACTTGGAAAACATCACAATTAAATTCACTCGTAAACCTCAAAATTAAAAAGCAGTGAAACAAGTACAAGTGAATTTAATTGTGATATTAAAAATATTTTATAGAGTACAAAGGTGGCACTCATTGCTAACAGCAATATCTTCCAGGCAACCTTTGGGGAAAACAGAAGATAATAAAAAAAACAAAAGGAAGCGTGTAAATGGAAAAAGAAAGAATAATAATGAAATAAAATACGTGATTAGGTAACATAGACTTATTAATATGAGATTCATACATAGGTAACACTAAAAGTTTCCGGAACTGGCCACTTACATAAACAATATTTAAAAATTTATTGCAACATTTGAAAATAGAACTCTTTGGCTGTAGAATGCAGTTTGTTTCATCGGACTGTCTTTTGTTTTTACCTTGTGGCGCCATTTAAAAAATTGTGTGTCTGCATCAACATGGATTTAACTCGGGAAAATTTTCGTAGTATGATTTTCTACGATTTTAAGTGTAATTTGACAGCTCAACAGAGCATCGCTCGGCTTGAAACAGCTTTTGGCAATGAAGCACCATGCAAGACGACTGTTTATAGCTGGTTTGCAGAATTCAAGCGTGGTCGTATCAATCTCAGTGACGAATCTCGCGATGGTCGGCCGTCCACCGCTGTGACCAACAAAAACATCGATGCTGTGCGCCGTATGATTGAAACAGACAGGCATGTGACCTACCATGAAATTCGCGAATCCTTAGAAATAGGCATGAGTCAAATACAATCAATCCTACACAAACATTTGGGTGTGAGAAAGCTGTGCTCGCGGTGGATCCCACACAACTTGACCGAGGCTCAAAAAACGGACCGCGTCACTTGGTGCAGTGCCATGCTTACCAGATTCAACGAAGGTGCGTCAAATTTGGTGTGGGACATAGTAACAGGTGACGAAACATGGATTTATTGCTACGATCCCAAAACAAAGCAGCAATCGAGCGTATGGGTCTTTCAAGATGAGCCGAAACCAACCAAAGTGGCGCGCGTGAAAAGTGCATCTAAGCGGATGATTGCTTCTTTTTTTAATAAAACTGGACACGTGGCTACTGTTGCTTTAGAGAATCGTCGTACCGTGAATAGTGACTGGTACACGACCATTTGTTTGCCGGAAGTTATTGACGAACTCCGTAAAAATAACCGTAAACGCCGTGTCATCCTGCACCACGACAATGCTAGTTCTCACACGGCCAGACAGACAAACGACTTTTTGAAGACGAAAAATGTAGAACTCATGAGTCATCCTGCATACAGTCCCGACCTGGCACCTTGTGACTTTTTTCTGTTCCCAAAAATTAAGAACCAATTACGCGGTCAACGATTTTCATCACCAGAAGAGGCTGTCGAGGAGTATGAAAAACACGTTTCAGAGGTCACCACAGGGGAGTGGCACAAAAGTTTTCAAAACTGGTTTGATCGAATGAAAAAGTGCATAGACGCCAAGGGAGATTATTTTGAAAAACAATAAATTAATTTTGTACCTTTAATAGTATTTTTTCATATTCATTCCGGAAACTTATAGTGCGTCCCACGTATGATATGTTCAATATTAGATGCAAAATTTAAATAGGAATTCCAGGAAGACAACATTTTTTTTCATGATTAAAAATACAATAAAAAATACAAGCTGAAATAACATTACCTCTCACTGTCCGTATAGGTAAAAATATATATTATTACATTTACATTCAAATTTATGTGTTCTATTTTTATGTATATCTTTTGATATATCTTCAATATTTTATAGTGTGTATTCTTTATTATATATTTTATTTATATTTTCTTTTTACACATTGTCATTTTTTTTGTATTTTTTTGTACACATGTACATAATATGTATGATATACTCTGTTTCTTTTTTTGTTGATTCTTCCTTTTGGCTTTGCTGGAAGAAATCTCTTTTTAGAGATAAGCACGCTAATGTTCATATTGTTTCATCGTTAACCTGTTTCTATGTTTCCGTTTTAGGTGCAATAAAGAATGAGAATGAGAACTATTTGAATATAACTTAAATAACAAAAGAAAAGATCCTACAACTAGAACTGAACAATGTAATTAAAAACTAACTAAAGAATTGAAGATAATAAAACAAATCGCAAGGTCGCTGCCGTTGTGTGGGAGAGTAGTTAGCAAGCAGGCAGCGTAACCCCATTGGATGGCCATACTAATTATTAGGTTATTAGTATTATTATTACAAATTACCAGAGGTAATTCCCAGCCCAGTGATCCCCGGAGGCATCGACCAGGCGTTTCGATTGATCATTATAATCATTATTATTATTAAAAACTTAGATAGTTCATCATACCAAAATACTGTAGTTTTGACGCGGAAATGTTCGTATTGTGATTTGAAACTAGTTGAGTGAGTGAGATATATTTCGCGTAAAGCGCATGGGTGGACTTCGCTCATTTCGCAATTTCGACTAACCGGCAAGTGTCACGGACAATTCATTGCGGCAGAGATAGCCATCTGCTGTGCGCAGATCTTGAATTAGCGTTTTAATATTTTTTTTAATATCAGTAGAGTCTCTGTTTGACTCATCGTAACTTTATTATTTTAAATTACATCGTGAATTTTACAATTAGTTGATTTCAAATAAAACGACTGCGGGCCGGATAGGTGGTGCGGTCCACAGGACCTAGTTTGGAGACCATTGACCAAGTTCAATAGACACAGAACCATAGTAAATTCACAATTACGAGTATACAATGTTATTTGTCAAGGTAGCCAAGATGCTTTACTACCCGGGACAAGTAGTTGCGTAGTATAAGTCATTTTGTATATTTTTGTGATAGTCCTTGGAAAGAAAAAAATATATATAAAAGAAATACCAATTAACACATCGCTGTCAATCGTCCGGTTTCTGTGCAAGTGCGCTTCATTCGAGTCTTATCAACGTTTTCCATCAGGCGTGGTGATGGCCAAACAAGTCCATAGGACGCACAAACAAATTACCCCTACCCACTGAAATGGTTGTGGCAGGCAAGTGAATGAGCTCCATAACCGAGTAAAACGGTTAAAGGAGCAGTGTAGGTACTGTTACTGGTACTGTACACAAAGTAATCGGTTATGGCAGCCAAGCTGCTCTACTAGCCCAATCCACCGAAAATGTTGTACCAGCTAAGTTAATGAGTTTTATAACCTAGTAAAACGGTCAAAGAGAGAAGGTAGGTAGCAGTAAAATTCCGTACACAATTTAATCGGTCATGTCAGCAGGTTGTAGCGGCCGAGCAAATGAGCCACTAAGCTGAGTCTGTCACCGTCACAAATTGTGTCTGCTATTACCCTACCTGTCTGCGCCGCTACCCATGCAAATCGGTCCTGGTGGGCAGGCTCTGTGGGCATCAAATAATATAAATTAGCTATATCATCTAAACAGGTGAATTAAAATCTGACGAATTTGAGATGTTTCATCACCATCATCAATAAAATCATCATAAGTCTGTTCCCAAGACGGGAATATCGGTACTATAATTAACTTGATGAAATTGTATTTAAACTTCTGGTGACTGTACCTAATATACAGCCATATTTTGTGCAAAAAATACTAAGAACTGATCGGTGGCAGTATTTATTGTTTAATACTAGCATAATTTAACTTTTACCGAGACGTTTTCTGAGTGTAGTGTAGCCTTATAGCACACGCGCAAGTACAGAAAGCAAATCTCACACATTAATTCATTAGCTGCAGTTGACCTTATGACCTAATATGTGCAGATTTTCAGTACGTATTTAAAAACTGGCGTACTGTTGACCTAGAAATTTGATCAGAGATGTTAATTCCAGGGTTACACAACGTCGAGGATAACGATAAATATCGTTTGTCGACTGGATTGGGTACAATTAATATTAATGATGTTGGTCCTTTCATTAAAGCGCAATTTAAATGTTTTGAGGCAAAAATTAAAAGATTACGTTTGAATATTAAATATTAAATATGTTTTCTATGTTACATTTTTTTTCTACAACCCAGCTGATCAATTCATTTCACACAGAAAAAAAGTACGCGCAGATATTTTGTTTCGGTTGCGTACCGTTTTGAGCATTAAATGCATCAGTTTGTTGACGCGATTTGATCAAACGGCGTTTATGCATGGAAACAAATCGGAAACATTTTTACGCGAATCGCCACCTTGTTTGTTTATAAAAAAGGAATAATTTGGTTTAGATTTAGATCCTTGTTCTTTTCTTGGAACATATCATAATCATCATCTTCCTCAAATTAAGAGAAGGAGCTTGTCTTAACGCGTGTAAAAAAAAAATTTGGAAATTACGGCTTTACGCCGGCTTCATTTCTCGAGGTTCTCTCCCTAACTAACCTAACTTAAAATTTCCCAAAGTCATCCTGGATTTTTTTTACGAATACCATACTGTACAATAAATGACAACTGTTAAATTGCACATCTCTCTGCATCACATCAACTTCATCAGCCTATGAGCACATTTGATTCGTGCAGTTTGATGCGCTAGTTGAATTTATTTTGTTGGTAATAAATAAATCGCATCACGCAGTTGAAATAATTATGAGGCGCACCATGCGCGATTCGCGCAAAACGGAACGCAGCCTATATGCAGTAAAAAGCGTATTTCATGTGAAGTTTGCATCGTCGACGGGAGTAAAATGAACTGTAGGTTGCGAAGTAAAACCACGCATAACCCCTCATTTAATTTTCTTGTATCTGCAACACGCCATCGTGACTGAATCACCTATTACGGTCTTTGCTAACGCAAATTGTGTATTAGTAAATGTTTATTTCTCAAAAATACATTGTAATATCACCATTACATACTCTAAAAACCTACCAGAAAATACTTCATCCTGGCGAGCTATTAAAAGTGTCCAGGAAATCTGAATAACTGTCCAGGAAATTCTTATGAAAATTCATTACATACCATATGTTCACAGAGTATATTTCTTATCTTTTCTTTTTAAAACTATCCGTGTCTATGTTTATAAGAGACTAAGGAGGTTTTTATCGTTGTTTTTTTTTCTTAGTACTTAGCGTTCCTCTAGATGGCGTTGTCCATGAAGGCTAGAAGGCTGCATGGCGGTAAATACCTTTGCCCAGCTGGCAATAATAATAAAAAAGTTGCGTAAAAGCGGGAATTTATGTTGCTACTATAAATTTTAGTTAAAAGTGCTTATTTCCTGGTCTTAGCAGTAATGGACTATTGTAAAAAGAAAATCATTGAACTATTTTGATGAGAACAGTTCAAACATTGAAAACTTTAAATTATCCGGCCCCTGGCATCCCATTCCAGTTAAAAAGTCATTTTGATTCATAATTCAGACCAATATTTTTGTTACCTGAATGGTGATATTGACGTATCCCCAGTTTTGTTTTAGACTTTAACAGCTCGTGGGCTCGAAAGACAGAACGACTTCATGACCGTAGTAATTTGTATGAAAAATCGTGCGTAAGAATGTGGCATATTTGTTGTTTCTTTATCATTTTTTTGATATGTTGGCATGGACCTGAAATATTTTTGTCGTAATTTATTCTCTAATGAAATCCCAACACAGGAAGTGGCAACGCTATTTGCGAGCTTTTTTGAAATTCCTGTTTTTTTTTTGAGTAGCTAAAATAAAAAAAATAAGTTTTATTCATCAAGATTACATACATAAAACAATATTAACGTCGGGGCCCCGTGTTAATTACGAGAACTGAAGTACAGGAACCCCGCACTTCCTCTTGGAATTGCATTTAACAGTTTCTCAATGCTAAAAACTAGGTACATTAAACATAACAATAACTAGTAAATTTAGTATTAATTTAGGAAAAAAAATAAATAATTGCAATTGATTTTTAAAGATTTCTATAGTATTAGACTGAGAACAAGTTAAATTTGTATAGGTAGATTTTGAATACAAAATAACAATTTTGTTAGTAATGAATTTAAAAAATATATAATTTTTTTTAAATAATTTTTAATATTTGTTTAAAAATGTGTGTGAGTATGTGTGTTTGAGATGTGTGTGTTTGTTAAGTGTGTGTGTATCCCTAGCCCTACGACCAAGGTCTTGGGATCAGTTTACTACTAGGGAGGGTGTGTAGTGAGAGTGTTTGTGTGTGTGAGGGTGTATGGAAGTAGGGTGCTTATGTATAATTTTTAATAATGATTCGGTCATTTCGTAAAGTATTTAATTTTAGTTTTACACTCATGGAGTGCAACGGGATAGATATTTAAAATTTTATTTATGTTATTGTATAAACGGGAAGAAGATATTTGAAAGTGCCTGCTTGCAAAAACTGTATTACAGGTTACGTTATGTATGACTACATCATGTCTTCTCCAATTCATAACATGAGGATTAAATAGTAGGTTACGATGTCTTATGATAATTGATCTTTGTATATATAGTTGTCGTACTGTGAGTAGTTCATAAGTAGTGTAGAGTCTGTAAGTCGGGAATCGAAAGGGTTTAAAAAACATAACTTTGAGCAACGATCTCTGTGCTCTTTCTAATTCAATAATTTTGGTCTTACATGCTCCGCCCCACACGGGGATACAATACTTAAGTACAGGCCTAGCCAAAGCGAAGTAGATGGACATCAGTAATTTTGAGCGAGCGACAAGTCTTACCTTTTTAAAAATGAAGATTAATTTTCTTATTCTTTGAGTAAGATATTTAATATGCAAATACCAATTTAGTTTGTCGTCAAGTATAACACCAAGATATTTTATGCTATCTTCTCTAGCAATGTGAGGACATGTACAAGTCGCATGGTTGATACAGGAATGCAGTTTTAGGAGTTCAAGGATTTTGGAGGCTTGAAATTTTTTAAGATAGAAAACGCCAAATATTTAGTTTTTGATACATTAAGCGTAAGTAAATAACAACTTAACCAAGTAGCAATATTACGAAGACCATTCTCGGTATGTTCATGTACTTCTTGCCACGTTTTACCGTGAAAAGTCAAGGCAGTGTCGTCCGCATAGGAAAATATGTCACAGTTCTTCAAAGTGTGTTCACATAATTCGTTAATATAGATAAGAAAAAGTGTAGGTCCGAGAACACTACCCTGTGGTACTCCATAATTTACCGATGTATCTGTGCTACAATAAGATCCTACTTTGACACGTTGTTGACGATCTCTAAGAAAATCTTCAAAAATGTTGTAAGGTGTGCCCCTGATACCAAATCCATGAAGTTTGTTTAGCAAGATGGGAACAGAGACGGTATCAAAAGCTTTTTTGAGGTCTAAGAATACTCCTATGCATTTTTGTCTATTATCAAGATGTTTAACAATAGTGACGGATAAGGCTAAAACGGTATCTTCCGTAGATTTAGCGTTTCTAAATCCGAATTGGTTATCAGAAATGAGATTTTTATCATTAAGGAATTTTTTGAGTCTGTTATTCAATAATTTTTCCAAGATTTTTGATAGTATGGGGAGCACTGAAATTGGCCTGTAATTGCTAATGTCATCTCTGTTCCCTCCTTTGTAAATAGGATGTATGATAGAACGTTTAAACACCCTGGGGAAGACTCCTTTAGTAAAACATAGATTACACACGTAACTCAACACTGGAATAATTAAATGTTCTGTATGTTTTATAAATTTTGTGGAGATTACATCCCATCCAGCAGAACTATCATTGTTTAGGCTCATAAGCAGAGTATGGACTTCCAGAGGATCTGTATCTAAAATCACAAAAGAATCTAGGGGAGAGGGATGTTGATGTAATAAATGATCAGCGTTATGTTGAGTGGGAGTCTTTAAAATTACGTCTGCAAGGTTATTACCTATATTGGCAAAGTAATCATTAACAAAGTCCAGAGACTTTTCGGGAGAACATTTGATGTTTAAAAGTTCGGGATTAGAATTTTTAGAATTTTGGATATTAGCGACAGTTTTAATACACTTCCATAGTGACTTGGGGTTTTTAGAGGATTGTTCTAATTTATTCCGTTCATGGTTTAATTTTAGTATTTTTATCAAGTTGTTGCAATAATTTCTGTATCGTCTGTAGGTTATTTGTAGGGTGGTATCACCAGGAGTTTGCTTTAATTTGTATTGCATGCGGTCTCTGTTTTTTATGCAGCGCAGGATTCCAGAAGTAATCCACGGTTGGATGATACGTTTCCTACTAGGAACTTTAATAATTACCGTATTTGTTTCGATAACTTTGTTGATAGTTTTAATAAGAGTAGCTATATCTATTTCGCGGCAATTTTTTATGATCTTATACCAAGCAAGTAATATTTTTTTTGTTTAGAAATATTTAAATTACCATCATCAAAATTGAGTCCGCAAACCCTGTATTGCCAAATTTACGAACTCCGACCTTTAAATGTGAGTTTTTGAAGTCATGCATAGTGCTAGATTTATTTCTTTTCTACCGCTAACAATGTTTTACGGGTTCCGAATCCAAAGTGCAAAACGAAGCCCTATTAATGTCACTCTGCTGTTTGTCCGTTTGTCCGTCCGTCTGCCTATCCGTCCGTACGTCACGGGTCTCTAGCCCGTAGACGGAATGACTTACAGACCTAAAATTGATATATTTTGTGTAGAATGTTGATCTGAAACTTACATGAAATTTCTGTGTTAGAAGGAAGTGCCGACTTAGTCCATGGGATAAGTAAAGTTGTGTAGGTTTAGATGTTTGTACAGATTCTGTGAGGATTTGTGCTTCTCAATAAAGATTATCTTTCTATCGGGTGTGTAAATTCATTTCTCATAACTTTTTTTTTCATAAATATATATTTGTGCTTCCATAAAGCTTATTTAACTTTATTTTATCGAATTAAATCTGATTTGATTCTGTGGCGATGAACATATAAATTTATGAACATCAAAGTCATCATGAAAATTCCGTAGGTTGAAATACAATTCGAGTTTTTAACTCAAAATGTATTCCGGCTCATGGAATGTGATTCGAACCCTACTTAACCGAGGACCCGATTGAAATGAAATGTATTTTGATGCACATTATTTATTTATGAATGAGAATGTTTCGTATATTTGTTTCATTTGAATTGTAAGTTGATCCTTTCTGTGGCCTATTTATTTCTCCCCAGGATGGTACTAAAACACTGCTTGCTTACCTCTTTCTCCAGAGACCCAGCACAAAAATCTATAATTAAGTAGTTAAAAACTCGAGTGTTTACATTAAATACTTATGCAATATTTTTATAGAAATGGGTCAATATCACACCGACGCTAAGACTACAATTTTAAGAATTAGTGTCCGTCTGTTTGTTATGTTCCATTTTAATTTGAGAACCACTCAAAGGATTTAGATGCGGTTGATAAAATAACACCCAAGCCGAATAAAATGCAGACGAAGCCATGAGCAAAGGCTAGTGTTAAATAAATAGATACACTCACTTTAAAATCTGTGTATTTAAATTTAAAGCATAGGACGTGGAACTCTTTGCAAGGAATAAAAGAATTTCTTCTTTGCCAATACGGTGGCTGTATCAAACCGAATTTACTTGTTGGAATTAAAGTCTCGTTCAGTCACTGTAGTGCTTTTCATGTCTAGTTTCTTTATATTTCGTATGTGTTCTCTGAAATGTGTAGAAACTTTGCGTTTGTATAACAATGTAAATAGAGTGCGACTATTAAATAAAACCACTAACTCTACTAATCATATTGAGCAACTATTCGAAAAAAAAACCCGCGCAAATCTTCAGAGAAAGAGATATTCACTGTAACTCAAAGACTTTATCTCGTAGGAGGAATGTCTATTTTAGAACGCTGCACCGAAAAGCTGTTTGACGGAACTAAGGATGTCCGCGGGTATGATTCTTGGGAAAAGTGGTTCAGTAGGGTCGGTAGAATATGTCGTTTCATTTAATGGTAGCAGTCTATTTACATCCGGTATATTTTTGGTATGCTAGGAGGATCTCTGGCCTCATTCTTAAAATGTTCAATAGGACTGTGAAATATAAAAAGTGCTATGGGATAACCATGGCAACACCGGCAACTAGGAAACACAAATGATTACTATGTAAAATAGCCGTTCATGATCTCATGAAGATTGGGTTAGGTTATAGAAAGTATACTTTATGTATCTATTTTGCAAAATAAATATTTTGATTTTGATTTTGCAACGTTCATCGAAGGTTTATAGCGAAATCTCTAGTGCATTAATTAAAACAAATCTCAAGTTTAACAAATATATTGAAAAAACTTCTCGGGTGAGAACTTGAACCTGTGACCTTTTGCTCACACGGCAAGTGAGCTACCAACTGCGCCATGTTGGTACCCATCCTTGACCGTTGAATTTTTTAACCATAGCTGTATCACAGTTTAAAAGTCCATACAGTTGTCCAACGAAATTGTTCGGACGGAGCGGTTGTGCGAGGCTTGCGGGGCGAGGTTCGGAAACCAAGGTGCAATTGCGTAAGCCAGTCGTATTCAAATTCGATTGTCATATGGCTATTCATTCGGCTTAGCAAATAAGCCCGTTCAATCGTACGTTTTTGGTAGACAACAACAAAACAAGACAATCGTATTCATTTGACAGCCAAAAATGTACGATTTCAATGGGCTAGTTTGCTTATCCGAATAGCCATGTGACAATCAATTTAAATACGATTGGCTTACACAATTGCACCTCTGATTGTTAGTAAATTGTTTGTAACTTGATGGCTAACCTCCCGTGTCTCGCCCCGCCGCCGGCCCCGCACAATTGCTAGGTCTGAGCGCTTTCGTTGGACAACTGTATGGATTTTTAAACTGTGGCTGTATAATACATTTTCGTAACTACTTGATACACCAGCCAGTATATAGGTAATGCACATACTGAATGCTACTGTTCAAGTTGTGATGGAAAAGTTCAACGGTCTAGGGTGGGTAGTTTGGTGGCTGGGACGCTATTACTTTGACGCCAAATGTTAAAGTTAAAATTATTGTTTACCCCTTAAATGCATCGGGGGATTGTTAGAGTAAACAAACCAGCTAATTCAAATTAGAGCCACTATGCTTGGTCACGCACAAGTTTTATTTGTAGAGGGCTTTTTAAAATTTATTTGCGGGTTTTTAAGCTTTAATACTTTTACAATGATTGAAAATATAAAACAGCTTTGTTTGAAATTAACCCTTTTGTGATTTTAAATTTAAAGTACCAAATTTAATGAAGGCTTCATCTAAAATAAAAACGGTTATTCTCAGTGAGATTTGAGAATTAAAAAAACCCCATTTTAGCATATACCAGTGTCGTCGAGTACAATATGTTATTTTTGCTGTGCCCCATACAGACGGACGGAATTTGTTTTTTTATTCTATGGATATGTAACCTGTAAACATATTCAAATAAAACAGGACAAAAGTGAACAAGGATTACTTACCTATCACAATCCATATGACAATGCTGTTGCCTCCAATAGCGATGACTAGCATAGCAGCGAAGAGGCAGACCCAGCAGTGGTACGCCCAGGCAGGCATGGTGCCGTCTTCGACGTTGGCGGTGGTAGGCCCTGCGGCGGGCGCGGCGGTGGGCGGGCGGCGCGGCACCAGCACCGTCGACGCCGAGAGCAGGCTGCGGTTCAAGTCCATCTCCCAAGTATACACCACCTGCCGCCCAAATTACAGTAAAAACTACCATAAAATAAAAACTTCTACTATAGCTACTCGGAAAGTATGTTTATACTTTTTTGAAAACTGTGCGAAATATACGTCATTACCGTCATACGAATATGCTGGTGAAATAAGTGTGAAAATCCATTGGTGATATGCTGAGCTGGCAGAAAAAGTATATGAAAATCGATTGTTAACGTCCTGTATCATTTAATTTTTTATAAATGTCAATGATACAAAAAGACATAAGAATTTATGTTCAAGTTCGCAAAATGAAACTGGCCACTTGCTTTTTTGGTTCATTAAAAAAGCGAAAATAGCACGCGAGGCGCTTTTGTTTTTTCTGAATTTACTTTAATTACTAGCTACTCAAAATGACGCCTTAAAGTGATAGTGAAGATTTGATGACGCCGTGGAAATATAAATAATTTGTCTTTTACATTTCTCGCAGGTGTAGTATAAAGCACAAGGTATCACTCCGGAGAAAGTGCGATTCCCAACTTGTATGCACTAAGGTGGTAACGGAGGATCTCGGTGCAAAATGCACATCATAATATTGTTTTCTTTACTTTTGAATAAAAAGTTTGCAATAAATGCGTTTTATAGCAATTCGCGCAAACTGCTTGTTAATAGTTAGGTGATCATATGAAAATTATTATATTTTAGCTGCATTACATTACAACTGTAAACACGCTTTTAAGTTTGTTAATGCAAACAAAGTGTAATACATTAAAGTACGTAATTTTTTGTAAAGACTTTATTATTAATAAACTATTTCCGCAAGTTGCTTTAAAACACATTTATTGCATACTTTTTATTCAGGAGTAAGGAAAAAAA
Source organism: Ypsolopha scabrella (assembly GCA_910592155.1). NCBI lineage: Eukaryota > Metazoa > Arthropoda > Insecta > Lepidoptera > Ypsolophidae > Ypsolopha > Ypsolopha scabrella. The sequence continues at coordinate 28,407,526 of OU342969.1, read as the reverse complement.
TATTATGATGTGCATTTTGTACCGAGGTAAAAAGTTACCCCCTTAAGCCCCTCCGCTTTACGCCCTCGTTGGTAACTGACCCCTTTCTTCCCTCGGTGAACAATGTACTGTTCTGAGGTGTAATTTTGTAAGCAAATAGTATTCAAATTGATTGTCATTTGGCTATTCGGTTAAGCAAATTAGCCCGTTTGACTGTTGAAATTGTACATTTTTGGTTGTCAATTTGTTGTTGACAACCAAAAACGTACGATTGCATTTGTCAAACGAGCTTATTTGCTTAGCCAAATAACCATATGACAATTGAATTTGAATACCATCGGCTTACACAATTGCACCTCTGGTCAAAATACGTACCTCCATGTCTTGCATTTTCCAAGGACTTTAATCACAAGTTTGGAAGAACATTGCTATTTGCAATTGAATAATCTCAAAAACTTTTAAAACTTCGTCTTCTATTCACGTGTTAAGAAATCTAAGTTTAGTCCGACAAGTATGACACATTTTTGCTTGAACCTGCACTCTGAACAGCATTTTCTTGAGATATTTTAAACACAAACTTTTCCTACTTCTCTCTTTAAATCAGATAACCTTGAAATATTTATCAGAGCCTTGCAGTTTTTCTTTATTCACAATGGTTTTTTGTTACTTGACAATGAAAAGCATAATTCTTATTTGTATGAGCAATTAGGTTGAAGTTCCGGTGAATGCAGCTCGTTATTGATTACGTCAGTCTCTTTCAACAGCCAGTTTGTGGAAAATACGCAATCTGAAACAAGAAAGTATTTTTTGTAACTAACTAATTTATATTTATAAAAATACAAATTGCTTCATTTAAAATAAAGAGTAGGAAGATTACCATAAAAAAAAATTAAAAAAAACATTACTAAGAAACAATTTAAATAATCAACAGTGTACGTTATTTTAAATAATATCGGGTAACTAATATTTTTTTATTAAAAATAATGTATCTTTCTTTTGTTATTCAGGTGCCAGATGATGGCTTTTTACGGCCAGCCAGGCGAAGTGAATAAATAAATAATTTATTTTGCAATGTAGGTACATAATAGCAGTAAATAAAACTGGTACATAAAAAGACTACAGCTCGTTTTTTAAACTGACACTCGTGTTTTAATACCTAGTTATGTATAGTTTCATACACTCCCTTATCTACACTCATGCTATTAACCTATTTTCACAATCTTGGTGAAATTGTTGGCCATTTTTGATTTTTTGAAGTGTTCGTAATTTCCGTGGTTAATTTCCAGAATGTCAGGAGAAGTCAAATTATCATCGCCATCACTGCTGTTAGTAATTTTTAGGCAAAATAATACTTTTGAACCATAAAACCACAGTAAATAATAAATAAATTTCCCCGTAAACTATGGCGCCGAAATCCAACACAACAGTCCAACGCGCATGCGCCCTAGCGCGCGCCGTCAGTTATAAACAATACCTGGCCGAAAATAAAGTTGAACTGTAAGCTCCATATGGGTCTCAATATTGTTCTGTATGTATTGGAGAATATTATGTTGCCCTAAAATTACTGACAGCAGTGATGGTGATGATAATTTGACTTCACTTGACATTCTGGAAATAACGACAGAAATAACGAACACTTTTAGAACAAGCTTTTACAAGATAAATCAAAAATGGCTATCGACAAATTTACCAAGATTATGCAAACGGGTAAGTAGACATGAGTTTACATAAAGTAGTTTAGGATACTGTACATAACTAGGTATTAAATAGTTTTAAAACACTTTTTTGAGTACCAGTTTCATAATTTACTAATATCTAACCTCATACCGTGAAATCATGATTATGAACTCAACAATATAGAGCATTAAGCGACCAGTCCGTATTTTTCGTCTGTTTGATGCGAAGCATTATTTTAATTATTTTTCTTGTCAATGCTGCGATGTTTTTGTAAAAATCTGGGACATAAACCAATCCATATTGGCTAAATGAAGACCTAAAATTTATTTGATGTAATTGTTTCTCCTTTGTGCGTTATTTTGATAGTTAGATATTATGAATAACGATTTGGAGCGGGCTTGTAAGTACCAAAATAACTCGCAAAAGAGAAACAGTTCAATCAAATGAACTCTTGGACTTTATTAAGACGGCCAATATGAAGTGGTGTATGTCCTTAAACATCGCGATAAAGACCAGAAAAATATTTAATATATTGTTTTTGATCAAAGTTGTCGTCGTCGCGGACCGGGCTCTAAACGGATTTTTTTTTCAAAAATTTCGAAAGTCTCTAATATAGAAAAAAAAAATACTGCAGCTGTCCTAACAACATAATGATATAAAATATTTTTTATGATATTACAGTACAATCACACTAAGTAGGAAGGCAAAGAATATTTAATTTTAGTCCATACAATCATGTCTGAGTTTTGATATCTAACACCAATGAGGTTTTTAAATAATATTGGCAAATACGTGCAAAAATACATTGCGGCCCGACCAAGGAGGTTATATGGCGGTGCGAGACCTTACCGCTTTGAAACCTCCCTGTGGCCGACCGTCACATGCGTGCGTGATTGCGCCCCGACCAAGTACCTAGTTTACGTGACAGCGGGAGATCTCACTGCTATAAAACCTCCTTTGCTTAGTGCATAACCTCACATGCATGCGCGTTAGCCCGCTAGATTTTTTACGCCACAATTAAGATAATTAATTAAATATTTGCTGTTTTTGTTAGTTAAAAGTTTTGCTCTGGGCAAAAATGTCTGACAACAGTGGTCGAGTGATACAGAGCAACGAAAATTATGAACAATTTCATACCCGCAAAATCAAGAAAAATTCAAGAAGATTTTATGGATTGAAAAATAAATTTAGATAACTATTTTAAGAGTAAAGATAAAGTAGTGTATAAAACTTTACTGTACATAACTAGGTATTACCTTTTTATGTACCAGTTTCATAAACTACTATTAATCTAACCTCATATCGTAAAATCCTCATTATGAACTCAAAACTACATGCATATATAATATTTTTTTCATAAACGTATCTAACATAGAAAACAATTAAATTATAGTATAGGCCTCCGAACAACATAATGCTAAAAAATATTTTTTTCTGCTATTACAGTACATGTGATACCAACTAGGAAGGCAAAGGGAACTTAGCCCATACCATATAGCCATATCTGAGGTTTAATGTCAAATATCAATGAAGTTTTTATATAATATTCTCCAATACGTACAAAACCTAAAGGAGGTTACAGTTCAACTTTATTTTCGGCCAGATATTGTTTATGGCTGACGGCGCGCGCTAGGGTGCATTCGCGTTTAACTCAGTCTGTCAATGGATGGACTGTTGTGTATGAGCTGTAATTTGGCATGGGTATACATATTAATCACGCCGACAAAGAGGTGAAATACTCGTAAAATCATGAAAAAAAATTTTTTTTACTCCCTTTCACGTAACGAGGGAATGTTTTTTTCCCGTCTACCCCTTTGTGTGGAGTGTCGTTAGATAGGTAATGAAAAAAAATGTGGGTTTGTGAAAACAATTTTTCGATTAAGGGATCCGTTTGTGAAAAATTTAACTTTAAAGTGTAAATTTTTATTAGAGTTAAAATTTGACATTTAGTGTCCCTCTTGCCAAATAAACGGTTGTTTTTAGATATATGAAAAAATTCATGCAATTCAAAACTAGCAAAGCCAGGTAGGTTTCATAAGTAATAATAGTCTGCCAACTTAATTTTGCAGTTTTGTTTCATACATTTTGTAGGTAATAAGTTTGCATTAGTCTATTAACTTAAATATTTAAATGCTACGGAATACACAGGGCGCGAATCCTACTCGCACTTGACCGGTTTTTCTTCACTGTAAGCTGAAAGATAAGAAAAGATAAAAATCATTTGTTGTACCAAAAGCTGATGAGAGTCTTTTATTCTATAAGGTCCTACAATAATAAGTGAAAATAATTTTAGGGTAGATTGTGTATCGTTAACTGAGCAAAATCAAGAAAAAAAAAATTTTTTTTTGGTGAAATATTTTTTTCACTTCCCAGTACAAAGTGGTTCTATCAGCTGACAAAATTTATATGGAAAGGTGAAAAAAAGTTCGCGCAAAAAATTTTCTTTCTGGTGGAAAGTGGTCTATGAGGGATACCCTATCATGTCTTAATTTTTTTTCACTTTGAATTGTAGGGCCTTATCTATCTTCCTTAATTATCCTAACTTAGTCTCCGGATTAATTTATTACGGTATTCCACCCAAAATATTAGGATAGTTCTCATCAATACTAATCATAATCAGTGTCATCGGGGTTATTAAGGTAAATGGTAAATTTGATAAACAGGAGCACTCTACTAGAACATTTTTATAAATATTTTATGTTTCCTGCTGAACTAATAGAACAACGGAGTAGAATTTAAAAAACCGGCCAAGTGCGAGTTGGAAACGCGCACGAAGGGGTACCATCTATAAAAACGGCAAAAAAATCATGTCTGTTGGATGGGAGGACGCAGGTCAGACTTGCACTTGGCCGGTTTCAGTATTTGTTGTTATAGCGCCAACAGAAATACATCATCTGTGAAAATTTCAACTGTCTAACTATGACGGTTCATGACGGACAGACGGACAGACAGACAGACGGACAGCAGAGTCTTAGTAATAGGGTCCCGTTTGTTACCCTTTGGGTACGGAACCCTACAAAATAACGATAGAACACTGTGGCATGTATTCCAGAGGGGTAAGTAGAGACTAATTTTTTCACATCTTCTACGTTTATCACTTGAAAAAATCCTTCTAAGACGAATGCTTTAGGGTTACCTCTGGGTGCATCAGTAAAAACTGTTAACGATACCTTTTAGGAGTAATTAGACTTTGTGCCATAACAGGAGCTGTTATAATAGAGTGCATTACAAGTTAGAAAAGATCAGTCTACAATAATAAGTGAAAATAATTAGATAGGTAGATTGAGTATCGTTAACTGACCACAACAAAGAAGAACAAAATTTGGTCGAATAATTTTTCAATTTGCCAGTACAAAGTGGTTCAATCAGGTGACTAAATTTCTATGAAAAAGTAAAATAAGTTTGCACAAAATAATTTACTTTCGGTGGAAAGTGGTATATAACCGATAGAGTATCATTACTTACATTTTTTTCACTTTGAATTGTAGGATCTTACAGAGCTATACTAATAATAAAGTAGATAAATCATGACTGTACATTTAATATTTTTGCGAAATATCGAGAGTGTATGAGTTGGAGTGCGGGGTGAGACAGGGGGGGATAACCTCGCCCAAACTGTACAACCTATATATGAATAGTTCAACAACACCTGGGTCGGTTGCTCAATTGACGGCACGTCTTTTAATAACATAAGCTATGCGGATGATATGGTGTTACTCAGTCCCTCGGTCAGCGCCCTAAGGCGCCCTTCATTGTTGTGAGCTATTTTGCGGAGGCACAAGGGCTCAATAAAATAAAAACGAAATTCTTGTTTTTAAATCAGGCAATAAAACATACACCGAGGTGCCCTCAATTCTGCTCAGTGGTGTCAGCAGGACTACTTGTTTTACATTCTTTGGCCATTGGGTCACTGAAGACATGAAGGATGAAATAGATTTAGAGAGGGAGCGCAGGGCATTGGCAGTGAGATGTAGTATGTTGGCTCACAGGTTTGCACGCCGTACTAAGAAAGTAAAAACAACTTTTTTCAGGGCATACAGCTAGAACCTACACGTGCAGCTTGTGAATCATCAGTGCTCAGTATAATAATGCGTTCAGGATACTGATGGAGCTGCCAGATTACGGTTGTGCATCATGTTTGATGAGGCTCGTACCTAGTATTTTATGCCATACTGCACAACAGAACTGCTTCACTGATGCACAGGACACGCGGCAGCTTCAACGGTCTCCTGACCGTCATTGCAAACAGCCCCTAAATTATAGGTACATATGTATCGTTGAGTAATAGACATAGATATTTATGTACCTATATATTATCGAATTCCAATTATCTAAGTATACTTTCATGCTTGATAATGACGCTGGGCTTATAGATAAACGAAATTGTTTGTTTTACTAACACCTATGGCCTTGGTCCGAAAAATGTTTGATTTGATTTGAAATTTTAAAAGAAATGGTTTATAAGTATTGTATTGAGGCCAAAACTACATTTTTTTATCTGTCTGTATGTTCCGTTTTAACTCGAGAACCACTCAACTGATTTGGATGCGATTTTATTATTATTAGGGTAATGGCCCTGATCAATACATAAGTTATAATAAGTGTTCATAAAAGAACGCCCAAGCCGAAAACGGGGCAAAGATATGAATAAGCGGGCGGAGGTGCGGGCTAAAGCTAGTAAATAAATAATAAAGTATCAATTCACATACTCAAGTTAAGTATTCGTAAATCTTTTCATAAAACTACAAGACTCGTGTGTAGATGGGTCAAAGTTCTAGTCTCGCCGTAGGCGGGTCAAATATCCGCAGAGGAAGTCCGGGACCCACATCCGGGCTACACCGGAACTCGGAGCAGGCTGTTCATGGAATCGTCTTATGTAAAGTACATGAGGTGACTCATCTTCTTAGGTTTTCTTAAAGAAATCATCCGTCCATCAGCCTGTTTCGTCCACTGTTGGACATAGGCCGTTCCAAGATTTTGTCATAGTTGGCGGTCCGCCTGGAAGAAATGCCTATACTCACACAAGCTGGGCAGGTGGGTTCGTGAGCGCGGTGAGAAAAGCAAATCTGGACGCTCTAAGTGCGAGTTGCCATCGAATGACTTTACTACCTAGTTAAGCTGGGTTTCCAGCGCGTGTTTTGTCCTACACACTACACCAAAACGTCTACACAGTATTATTGTTCCGCTACATATTTGTGTTTAAAAGTCCCGTGTCTCCTGCATGCTTGTCAGTAAAAATGTTTAGCGAAACAATATTTTGTGTACACGTTTTTGTGTAGTGTGTACGACAAAACACGCGCTGGAAACCCAGCTTCACTCGATTCACACGGTAGTTAAGTCATTCGATGGCAACTCGCACTTAGCATTGAACCGGGATACGAACCCGGGACCTCTCGCTGCCGAACCGGGTTCGTATCCTGGTTCAGAGCTCCGCACTTTTCTGATTTTCTCTACCGCAATGACATAATGTTAATTTATAGCACACCGTGCGTAAAATGACCACTTTACGCACGCTGCGCTTGCGTAAAGTCGGCATTTTCCGCACTTTTGCTATAAAATATTATACGAAACTCGTGCGAGAAACTTTTTCTCGACTAGTGTGATTGCAGCACTCACCTTCGGCTCGTGCCGCATACTCACACTCGTCAGAAAACGTTTCATCGCTCTCGTATCGTAATGTACTATTGTTATCTCCTTGCGATGGATAAATTGCCAAGTGTTTAAGAATACAGACATTTATTTCTATCATAGCTTAACGAATATGTCCATGTGTCCGAGCTTCGATGTAAACTGAAGTGGCTTCCGATACGTTATCGGAGGTATAGTCATATCCTATCTCTACTATATAATGTCTTGAACAACCCTTCTTCCCCCAAATACCTAAAAGATAGGTTCAATTTTCGCACCGATATGAGCAAAAGGAATCTTCGGTCATGTCATGATCTTATGTTATCTTTCCCAACTCATTACACTGAACGTTACTCTAGGTCTTTCACAGTTGACGCTGTTCGACTTTGGAACGATCTTCCACTCTCTCTTAAAAGTCTTCCCTCAATTGCTTCCTTCAAATTTAACCTGAAGAAGCACTTTTTGTCCTCTCAGCAGTCTTAGCTACTAAATATGTATATATTGTAAGTATTTATGTAGTTTATCATATTCAAATTTATACATATAAATATATTATGTACTAATTTAGTACGGTATGTTAGTGTTTAGGGTGTTAGGTTAGGCATACTTTTAGGTTGGTGAGTGTATGTACGTTATCTTATTTATAAACATATTTAATCTTTTGTACTGGAAATAATTTTCAGAGCCAAATTGTAAATATTTTCTCCATCAGCGTTTTTTTTTTTGGTTGACTGGAAGAAATTTCTTTTAGAAATAAGTCCGCCTTTGCCATGTTTTTCTATAATGTGAATTGTATTTATCTGTGTTTTCCGTGCAATAAAGTGTTTATTATTATTATTATTATTATTATAATAGTCGAGCAACTTAATTTTGCAGTTTGTTTTTCATACATTTGATAAGTTTATGATGTTTATTCAAATTATTTAAGTCTATTAACTTATTTGAATGTTACGGACTACGGACCTAGAATTTTAAAAGAATTTTTATTAGAATTTTTGTCTTTCTGTCTGTCTGTCTTTCTGTCTGTATGTATGTATGTCCCGTTTTAACTCGAGAACCACTCAATGGGTTTGGATGCGGTTTTTTTATTATCATCGTAGTGACTCTGGTCAACATATAGGCTATATGAGCTGTTATTGAAATAACGCCTAAGCTGAAAATGGAGCAGAGATTGAAAAAACGCGGGCGGAGCTGCGGGTGAAAGGCTAGTTTACGAATAAAACACAAAATAATGTCGTTTATCTGGAAAAATCCGCTCGCCTTGATCTCGTCGGTAATTAAATTAGTCACTGTTTCCCTCAGTGACCAAGGTAATGTTTTTCTTTTCTAATTTAGTGTGTGAAGTCTTTTGCGAAAATGTAAGAACCTATAGAGGTATTACATTTCCATTAACCAGCCGGTAAAAAAATATAGAGTTCAGCCTAGACATGACGTCACAAAGAACTAAAGCTTTTTGAAAGCAGCTATGAATTCCGTAGCGCGTACAGGCCACTCTGAAGAATTTTTCTTCTCTGAATATTACCTCCGAGACTTAATCTACTAAGTGGCGCATTGAGGAAGAAGCTTTACGAAAAACTACTCTTATGATCCACTTGAATAAAGGACTTTTTCTTAGTACTCAAGAAATGTATCAATCGCTATTCCTTTCATTAAAATTAGAGTGCGTTGACATAATGAATGTTTTAGAAACGGATAAGACTATTTTTTTTTACTTTGCAAGCAGGCACAGTACTTAACTGAGCGCCGTGCACGCTTATACTCCCGAAGAGTCCTGATGATGATGAGTCATAATCTCATCGATAGCTCGACCTGTGCTTCTTTGCACAGTTGAAAAGGTGAGTCTTATACGTTATTAAAACGTTCAATCGCAATTTCCTGCATTTTTCGTTCTTGTTTTATTTTGTTGTACTAATACCGTTTTGGCTGAATAATGTTTGTCTAGTTTTTATGTACCTAATTCGACTATTGTAAATTTTGTCAATTTTTAGGGTTCCGTACCCAAAGGGTAACCAACGGGACCCTATTACTAAGACTCCGCTGTCCACCTGTCACCAGGCTGTATCTCATGAACCGCGATAGTTAGACAGTTGAAATTTTTACAAATGATTTGTTTCTGTTGCCTGTATAACAAGAAATACTAAAACCGGCTAAGTGCAAGTCGGACCCGCGCACTCCCAAACAACAGACATGATTTTTTTGCCGTTTTTATAGATAATTTGTGCGCGAGTTCGACTCGCACTTGGCCGGTTTTTTTTATAGTCAACCCAGTTAGGGTCCGAAATATGTCTTGAGAAAATTCAATTGTTTATATTTATAATTTTACTACATATATGTATATAAATATATCCTTAATAACAATGTAAGTAAATATATTTTTTACTTTACCAGTATTGGCCTTAAATTATTGAAGTTTTATTATATTTAAAACGAAATATTTCGTTAAGTTTTGTAATTTTTTAGTAACTGTGTTTTAAATCTTTAATAACAAATGACAATTGTAAAAGTGTGTGAGCGTTTTTCCAATAAAAATACCTTAACAATGAAAATTCACAAATCATACTAACGTGCTCTTTTTGCTACGGCGTAGAGTGCTACGAATTCGTAGTTTTCTCGCTTTGTAGTAGACCCGCTACGTCGTGGCCTGAACGCGTAAAAACTTTGTGACCGGTGTGGTTATTTCTGTAATATACTTATTATGCATTTTATTTTTCATAATTTTCAGTCCGTGAGTTTCTGATAAAGGGAATGGGGACATTTTTAGGGTTCCGTATCCAAAGGTAAAAAAGGAACCATTTGTGATGTTATTGTCCGTCTGTCCCTTCCCTCAAAAATTCTCGATCCGCTTTAGCTAGAGACTTGAAATAGGATTAAATAAAAGATTTTCCTCCCGGCTCATCTCCAAAAACAATTTTTTCATAACACCATTCCATTCGCACTTGATCGGACTTTTTGTAGGTTTCCGGTTACGTACAGACAGAAAAGCAACCACTTCCACAACCACTTGGTCTTCACCAATGCACCCATAATGGTTCCTTTTTTAACATTATTAGGTACAAAACCATAAAAATGTAAGTCCTTATCCTCTCTATAATTCTGAAACTATACAACTGAAAATTATAAAAAAATAAATGCATATTAAAGAAATAATACAGATAGCGATCATAAAATTATCATATCAAATACACGTTAAAGTTTTATGCTCTCATAAAAGGACCTGTTTCTCAACCAGAGGCATGGAGGCATCTCTATCCCTCCCGATATATGAAGTCTACCGGCTATGCCTCGCTGTGGGTGGCGCGCGGCTACAGCGAGCGGTAGCGTTGAGCGGAATACTATGACGAATTTACTGGAGGAGTGTTCTTAAAGTGCGCGAGCGGTCACTGGTGCAAGGGTTTCAGCTCCGCGCTCACCAACCCGCCTTCCCAGCGTGTGTGAGTAAGAGTATTTCTTCTAGGAGGACCACCAAGAGTGGCGAAATCCTGGAATGGCCAATGTCCAGTAGTGGACGAAACAGGCTGATGGATGGATGGATTAGTATTGTCCTAAGACTAAAACTATTTATTAAATGTATGTCTGTCTATGTGTCTGTGTGTATGGTCCATTTTAACTCGAGAACGAATCAACGGATTTGAATGCGGTTTTTCGTATTTTCATAGTAGTGACCCTGGTCAACACATAGGTTATAAGTGGTGTAGATGAAAGAACGCCCAAGCCGAAAACGGGGCATAGAGGTACAAGGCTAGTCCTAAATAAAAGTTTAATTTCTAAGTCGTAGGGAGATCTTCACTTATCCCCCACGCCGCTTTCTACTGAGCGGTGAGCGTGGCAGGCTTTCAAACCGCAGCGGCAGAATCTGACCCCGCTCGCCGCTGCCGCTCACTACTGCCGCTTTCAGCATGGCAGATGCGATAAAGGTTTTATTGCAAATTGGCTACTTTGACTTAATAACTGTGAGTAGATTGTCGTAATACTAAAAAAGCGGCTTAGTAAGAAAAACGTGCGTATAGAACTATATTTCAAAAATGCAAAAATTAAAGCAAAATTATTTTTTTATTACTGTAATAAACTTTCAAATAAATGACCAAGCTTATACAAAAAAAATCTGTAAATATGGATATACTCGTATAAGCCCTTTTTATTATTTAAACATATTTTAAATAAAACATGTTAACAAAATTATTTATTCATTATTATCTACAAGGCCTTTACCTACTTATAGGTATTATTTGAAAAAAAAAAAGGTTACAAAATAAGCTTTAACTCATGTGAATAGTTTATAAATAAAATAACGAGCGACTGTTGTAATAAAACTATTAACATATTATAAATTTACATAGTCACGACATGAGAAGGTGTCTGAGGTGTTTCCAAATGTGAACTGTGAAATGCGAGTCACAATCAACACTCGTACACCCACGTTTCACCGACGATTGTTACGTCCCAGCGTGATGGGTGTCGAGCCTTATCGCTTTACCTTGGGCGCAAATATAAACTGAATTTACTCAAACCACTATCCACAGCGGTGGAAAATGCCTTTTAATTCAATCCAGTCATGTGAAATCAAGTTATAGAATATAGAATAGAATAGAATAATTTCTTTATTTAAGATATATATGTAACAAACATAATTTAGACACTAGTTACCACTATAAGTTGTCTTGAAGCGTGGATAACTAGGCTCTATCCCGAAACATGTATTAAGAAATTATATAATGTTAATTTAACTTAAGTACAACATTTTTGTATAATTAAAAAAGAACACAAAGAAATGGAACCATTAGTTCCTAAAATACGATAGCCTTTCAATGGGCCAGCTTTACGAAGGTGTGTATTTGTGAGGGAGGGTGTGTTTGTGTGTGTGAGGGTGTGTATATGTCTGGGGGAGAGAGAGCGAGGGTGTGTATGTGTGAGTGAGAGGGTGAGTAAGGGTGTGTGAAGGTATGTTTTTAGTGCATATATATACCTAAGGATATGTCAATAGATAGATTAAAGTAAAGCACCTACCAGCTCCTTGGCTCACACAAAGCATACGTGATGCCATGGCGTCGCGAGACAAGGCCAAGCGTAAATATATGAAATGTCCTAATGAAATTTATTTAGAAAATTATAAAAAGCTGCGCAATCGCTGTACAAAGATGTGTAGAAACGCAAAGAGGCACCATATTCATGAATCCGTCGAGAATTACAGTCCTGCTCAGGTTTGGAAATTCTTAAAAACGCTCGGAATTGGCAAATCATCTGAAACCCATCCGGGGACTATTGATTTTAATGCACTTAATCAGCATTTTTCGAAACCGCCTGTCTCTTTAGAAGACAAAGTAAAAAACAAAACTCTCCAAAACCTTCGAAACAAGCCTAAACCCGACTGCGATCATTTTACCTTCAAGACTGTCTCCGAGAGTGACGTTAAGAGAGCAATTCTTTCTATTACTTCGAAGGCTGTAGGTGTTGACAAAATTTATTCCCAAATGCTGCATCTTGTACTAGATGAACTTTTACCTGTCCTAGCTGACGTTATCGACTGCTCCCTTGTCACCAGCTCATTTCCCACAGCCTGGAAAAATGCACTTGTCATCCCTCTTCCTAAAAATAATAACCCTTTATCATTTTCTGAGTATCGTCCAATTTCCATCCTTTCTATCCTTTCTAAAGTTCTTGAATCTTTAGTCCACAACCAACTTTCTCGTTTTCTATCCAAAAACCATTTACTGAATAACTTCCAATCCGGATTTCGCCCAGGGCATAGCACTGTCACAGCACTCCTGAAAGTTTCTGATGATATAAGATTAGCTATTGATAATAAGAAACTGACTATACTCACACTACTGGACTTCAGTAGTGCATTTAACTGTGTAGACTTCGATGTACTCCTTGGCATTCTTAGCTCTCTTAACGTATCTCCTCTTGTTACAGAATGGTTCGATACTTATTTAAGGGGTCGCCTGCAATGCATACGCTCGGACGAGGTTTCCTCAGAGTGGTGCCAACTAACTGCCGGTGTACCCCAAGGTGGTGTCCTCTCTCCTCTCCTTTTTTCGATTTTTATTAATTCCATATCCGATATTCTTTCTGCTAACTACCATCTTTATGCAGACGATTTACAACTCTACCGCCACTTTGACATAGCCGAGGTAGATAATGCTATCTCAGAAATGAATTGTGATCTTTCAAATATTCTCATGTGGGCGAAAGCATTTGGACTCTTGGTTAATCCCAAGAAATCTCAAGCCATTATTTTCGGCAGTAGGTATATGACCAACCTTCTTAATCAAACGACAATTCCACGAGTAGTGTACAATGATGTCTGTATTGCCTACACTAAAACTGCAAAAAATTTGGGTGTCATATTCGACTGTAACTTGACGTGAGCTGCGCATATTAATGAGGTCAGCAGGAAAGTCTATGCGACATTTCATTCCCTTAAGCGTCTCCAAAAGTTTCTCCCATTTGGAACTAAAGTTACTCTCACACAATCTCTTCTTTTGCCGATTATCAACTACGCTGATGTTTGTTTCCTAGATGCCAGTCAGGAGTTGCTTGGTAAACTTGAACGTTTACAAAATCTGGGAATCAGGTTTATCTATGGGCTAAGAAAATATGACCACGTATCTCAGTACCGCGAACAGTTAAAATGGCTTCCAATCAAACAGCGTCAAAATGTTAATATCCTTTGTTGCCTTTTCAACATTTTAAACAGTCCCACTTCTCCTCCATACCTCCGCGATCGTTATGAGTATATCTTCTTTAGAGACAAGCAAGTCAGGTCTAACACGTTCTCACTTTTAAAAACACCTTCTTATAACGCCGCAGCGTATGGAAAATCATTTACTGTACAGTCCATCAAACTGTGGAACTCTCTTCCTCACACTATCAGAGACAGTCCTTCCATTGGTGTATTCAAAAGGAAAATAAAAGAGCACTATCTCCGTTAACCTATCCTCCTGGTATACATATTATGTATATAATATATGTATATATATATATGTATGATTATATATTTATTGATAGGATACTATTTATTAATACTGTGTAGGTATATGTATGTACATTTTATGTAGTTTATTGTATGTATTTTTTACTTGTTTGTATATTTTAGGTACTATTTTAATCTTGTTTTTGTGGAAGTATTGTTATGTGCACATTATGAATACCTTACTTATATCTTATATATCTCATCCACCCTTGGTCTGCTGGAAGAAATCTCATTATTGAGATAAGCGCGCCATTGTACATAGCTTTTCAAGTGTATATTTTATTAATATGTTTTCTGTGTACATTAAGAATAAATATAAATATAAATTTACAAATATATGAAAATGATAGTAGATTAATAAGGGTATCTATAAATATATACTTAAAAAATAGATACAAAGATTAAAAGTATGCGGATTAAAAATAATGTGTTATTTGGTAACTACAAGAAGAGCTTCTGTTTGATCGAATAACAGACTTTGTAGGTGGTTCCTGACTCGTAATTTACAATCAAATAGATTTAGAGGATGAATTTTTAAGAATTTATTAATTTTATTATACATAAAAACTGACAGGAAGCATTGAAATCGATTTGTAAAGCATGTTCGAAATTTTACATTTCTGAAAACAATATCAACTCGTCTTTTGGTTCTATTTGGGGTTAATAAGTTAATATTATTGTGTTGTCGAGTGATGGTAAGTAAGATAAAAAGCTGCCTGATTGTTAAAACTTTAGTGGCTTGATATAAGCTTAAGGTGGGTGTTCTAGTTGGCATGAAGTGACTCACTTTAAGGACGGCTCGTTGGGCTCTTTCGAGGTTAATAATATGAGTTTTGGCAGAGCCTCCCCAAACAGTTAAACAATAAGTGAGTATAGATTCACACAAAGTAGAATAAATCATTTTAATTATTTTAGGTTCAGCTACATGCCGTATGTTTTTGAAAATGTATATCAGTTTGCGGACACGGGCAGTAACCGCCCTTATATGTTCCTGCGAAGAGAGGTGTTTGTCCAATATAAGGCCTAAATATTTTATTGCGTTAACATGGTCTAATTTTTGACAATCACAATTAGGGGGAGGTGACAAAAGACACTGTACAGAGTGGGCAGTAATAGCGAAGGTATTTAATCGAGTCTGGGTTTGGGGAACAATTGAAAAAGACATGTATTTAGTTTTACTACGGTTTGGACTTAATAAATTGTGATCTAGCCAACACTCTACCAGATTTAAGCCCTTTCGGGCATGCTTAAAGGTTGAGTACCAATTTTCTCCCTGGAATACAAGAGCAGTGTCATCCGAGAAAGAGATGATGTTACCATTAGGAATGTTTAAATTACAGAGACCATTTAGGTAAACCAAGAATAGCGAAGGTCCAAGGATGCTCCCCTGAGGGACACCATAGTTTACAGGTAGTGGATCACTTAGCACATCTCCAACACGAACACTTTGTTCCCTATTACTTAAATAATCTTGAAAAAGTCGAAGCTGAAGGCCTCGCACACCAATAGATTCCAGCTTTTTTATGAGAACTGCTATTGAAATCGTATCAAAAGCCTTTTGAAGATCTAGAAATATAGCCAGTTGTATAACCCAAAATATATAATATAAAAATATAATCTTCTTTATAGCTTACAAATGATAAACATTGTTTAGTCCAATCTACACTACTTACAAAGTAGTAAGAAATTTATATCTGTATATTAAATGGGAAATGGGTTTATTACTTGTGTGGGAAAAACTCTTTTCGCAAATAGTATGTATGAACTTATAATGAAATCTCTTTGGCTATACCATTTGTATTTGGCTGGTTTTAGTATTATTAAAAAGTTTATATTTTAAAAAAGATGATTCCAAATTCAAATTAGGTAAAATGTGTGTTTTTCATTTGTTTTTCTTTCTGTTAATATGAGTGAATCTAATGAAGAAATTCGATACATTTTAAAATTTTACTACAAAAAAGATAAAAATGCAAGGCAAGCCGCGAAAAAAAATTGTGATGTTTATGGACCTAGTGCAGTGTCTGTGAGAGTAGCACAAATTTGGTTTAAGCGTTTTCAATCCGGAAATATTGATGTTAAAGATGCACCTCGCTCTGGGCGCCCTGTTACGGATAAAATGGATGCCATTTTTGAAAAAGTGGAGCAAGGTCGGCATATCAGTAGTTACAATGTAGCTGGAGAACTGGGGATTGACCACAAAACAGTTTTGGCGCATTTGAAAAAAGCTGGGTACACAAAAAAGCTCTCGACATTTGGGTGCCTCATGAGCTAACTGAAAGAAACTTAATCATCATCATCGTATGGCCTTGGTATCCTGCTTTATCTTAGTATTTTCTATTTTATATATAGAGCTACAATTCTAAATCCAGGTTTGATAGCCATACTTTTGCCTGAGGTGTTAACTTATGTAGCTGCTCCAGCCCACCAGAAAACCTTCTGTTGGGGCACTCTTCCACGATGTGACGGATAGTTTGTTCCGAGGCTCCACAGTCACAACGAGGTGAGTCAGCTATATCCCACTGATGCATGTTGTAGTTGCACCTTGCCACGCCAGTACGAATTCTATTCAGCGTAGTCCATAGCTTACGGTGTTCTCTAAAACCTGGTTGTGTGGCAGACGGGTCAGATATGATGTCCGCCTCTGAACATTTTTCTTCTCGCCATTTTGCCCGCCATTCAGTCTGGATGTCAGTTTGGTGTTTGATCTTGGCATCAATCCAGATTGGTTTGCGGGAAGGAAGTCGCTGAGGTGGTATCTGGTCTAATGTTTTCCTTATAGGCATTTTGTGTGGGGCCTCGTTGAATGCTCTAGTCCATTCACTAGCAGTTGCTTGCTCTCTCCTGAGCTGTGGTGGGGCTATGTGTGCTAGCACCGGTAGCCACGGTAGAAACTTAATGAACCGTGAACTCATTTGTGATTCTTTTTTACGACGTAATGAAACCGAACCATTTTTGAAAAACCTGATAACTGGTGATGAATAGTGGATCACGTACGACAAGAACGTGCGTAAAAAGTCGTGGTCAAAGGCTGGTCAGGCTTCACAGACTCTGGCGAAGCCCGGGTTATCTCGCAACAAGGTAATGCTGTGTGTATGGTGGGATTGGAAGGGCATTATTCGTTATGAGCTGTTACCGCCAGGCAGGACCATCGATTCTGAACTCTACTGCAAACAACTGATGAGATTAAAGCAAGAAGTTGAGAGAAAGCGGCCGGAATAAGTCAACAGAAGGGGTGTGGTTTTTCATCATGATAACGCTAGACCTCACACATCCTTAGCCACTTAGCAAAAATTAAGAGAGTTTGGCTGGGGCGTATTAATGCATCCGCCGTATAGTCCTGACCTTGCACCTTCAGATTACCACTGGTTTCGGTCTCTTCAGAATTCTTTAGGCAATGTCAGGTTAACATCACGAGAGGGCTGCCAAAACCACTTGTCGTGGTTTTATTGATCAGAAGCCCCAGAATTTCTATAGTAATGGGATCATGTCCCTACCTACAAGATGGCAGAAAGATATCGAACAAAATTGCACATGCATACTTAAGTTAAATGTAAATTATTAAAAAATGTTTTGAATTTTCATATAAAATGCGAAGAAACTTTTTCCCCAACCTATATTATCCGGAAGCCAAAATTATATTTCTTTTGAAATTTTCTTGTGTTTATTCTATCAACACCCATTTATTTTGCAAATATATTCAATGTTCAGACACGACTACTAACTTATTTACTACTTTATTATTTGACCTATATTTGTATCTTCCATAGAAAAATAAACTGTTCTCTTCGTAGATTTCGGACATTGAAAAAATAATAATTTTGTTGTATAAAATGTTTTTTCCTCAGGAAGCGTAAAACATATTAATCGCATTAAAATATCGATCTGAGTAGGGTTGCCATTTGACAGGCACTTACCGCATTTAATAAGCATTTTAGGCTTCAGACAGGCTTGCGGGCGGCATTGGACAGGGAATGGCATTTAAAAAAAAATACTGAAAGTTTTGTCTGCAGATTAAAAAGAAACCGGTTAAGTGTTATGTAGTATATCAAATTACAGCTTTCTAGTACTAAGAGTGTTTGAGCAAAGCCTGGGATAGACGGACAGACAGACAGACGGACGGACATGGCGAAGCTATAAGGGTTCCTTGCTAACTATGGAACCTTAAAAAGTAAACGAGCCTGGGTTGGCCTATTTAATCGCAGGCCTATAGATGGGTGAAACTCTTTGGGGTGCTAGAAAATGGTCAAAGTCACGAAATTTTGACTGTTATTTTCGAGGAGACCTTGAAAGAGCACAAAACCAAAATGTTTAGTGTATGAACACAAAACGAGTATGTATGTTATAATCGGTGTAATCCGGTATTGTATACAATACCTAGGTAATGTATACAATGCCAAAATGGTTAAGGTAATGTATGAAATACTATTTATTTAATACTTTGCCTAGGTATTGGATACAGTACCGAATGCGCAGCCAGTAAAGTATATAAAAGACGTGAGCGGGAGCGGGAAATTGATTAGGGTATATTTAAATGATCTTTTATGAACAAAGCTTAGCCTTTTGGTTAAATGGTATTTCTGGGTGGTCATAAAAAATTAATCACGAAGGCTATGTATGGCGGTAGCGCCACTATGTGGTAATAATAACTTTATAAAATTAAATGATTATTTATTATATTTTAACTAAAACAGTTTATTTATTCGCAAATTCTTTACTATTTCTCAAGACATTAAAACTCTTTGTTAAGAGTTTAAAAAACTGTAATGTAAAACACACTAGTGCGATAATGTTAAGTAAAAAGCACGCGTGCTTAATATGCTGCATTATGATGAATAAGAACGCTGCAATAATGGCCACTTTATAAGCAAGTGTGTTGAAAATTTACATTATATCATTGCGGTGTTTGCGGTATAGAAAAACAGAAAAGTAAGCCTGGAAGTAATGAGCTCTGGGAACTTTTCTGTTTTTAGGGTTCCGTACTCAGTGGGTGCCAAACGGGTGGGTTACTAAGCCTCCGCTATCTGTCTGTCTGTCACAGGGGTCTGCAGCTTCTACCATAGTGGGTAATTTTCATAGAATACGTCTCACTGTGGCCTCTAGGTCTCTAGCTATCACGAAAAACATTTTTGTTAGGGTTCCGTACCCAAAAGGTAACCAACTTTACCTGTCCGTTCGTCCGTCCGTCCGTCTATCACCAGGCAGTATCTCATGAACCGTGATAGTAAGACAGTTGAAATTTTCACAGATGATGTATTTCTGTTTTCGATATAACAACAAATACTAAAACCAGCCAAGTTCGAGTTGGACCCGCGCACTGAGGGTTCCGTTAAAGACTATATTCCTTATGATTTAATGACAAATGTATAGTTTTCAGCTTTCTCCCTATACTTTTAGTATAAGATGGTATTACTAGTCAAATTTCATAGTTCTAGGTAAACGGAAAATACCCTATAAAATTTGATTCCCTCGAGAGTGTCAAAATACGTTTTTTGCGGCACGAACGGCCTTACCTCTTTTAAAATTACTTAGAAGTTTGACTTTTTCACAGCTTCAAGGAACTGTAGACTTGGGTATATGGTTTTAATTTCAGTTCGATCCACGCGTTCCCGAGATAAAGGGTCTTGACAGACAGACGGACGGACGGACGAACAGACAGACGGGCAACAAAGTTACTTATCCTCGAAGGGCTTCGTTTTTTTTTCTCGAGGTACGGAACCCTAAAAACTGGTCAAGTGCGAGTAGAACTCGCGCCTGAGGGTTCCGTACCATTCAAATAATTCAATAATAAAAATTACAAACTTATGAAATGTATGAAACATAACTGCAAATTTAAATTAATATTTCGCAAAAAATTGGTTTTACATAGGTACCTCCAATATTTTTGAAAGACCTAACGAAACCTTAAGCAATGGGGTAAATGCGAATAAAATTCGTCCCCACTTTACGGGTAGGGGAGGAAAAAAAAGACAAGTTTTATTTTACCACTTAGTGGTAAAATCTTTGTCAGCGTGATTAATGTATGTATACCCATTACCTATGCCAAATTACAGCTTTCTATAATAGTACTAAGAGTCTCTGAGCTAAGGCGCGGACAGACAGACCGACGGACGGCGAAACTATAAGGGTTCCTTGTTGATTACGAAACTCAAAAAGTATATAGATGATATAAAGTACATTGCCACAACGTAATTCCCCTAGAGGGTATATGAGATATTGCCAAGTGGGGACTGTGAAGCGTAAGTTCATATGACGTATTAAGAAAAAAGTGTCAATAAAAACCCCATTTTAATAATTTTTTCAAACAAACGTATCTTCAATAATGTTTATGTACTACAGGAAACTAGAAAAATGTTCCAAAATATATATACAAATTTACCTATATTAAGGGGCTATGTAAAAAAATATATGGATGCTTTGTTTATGTGTATTTCATGAAGTACACAGAAAATTGTGATACATTTTTGGTATTTGCATTTTGACTATATAGTCTAGCGTTTTGTTTTTGGAAAACACATTTGGATACATTTTTCTATTATAGAAATAATTATCGAAATGAGGTCTTCAAACGCTTTTTTCTCCTCGTTTGATGAATAAGGATCATGTACAGAACTCACACATATTTTATTAGATGGGTTTTAACAATATCTAGATATTTGATTTAAAAAATGTTGTAAGTTGTTATTACTTATTTTAATAAAATCAAAAAACATACTTTTTTCTCTTTTGCGCTGAATCCGTCCCTCTCACACTGCGCGTTTTTTCGTTTAGATTGAGAGTGACAAATACAGGATGTAAAAGCAAAGCCTTTACAAAATGTATTTGTCACTTCTTTAAGGGTGTGTTAGTATGATCGGTAAAGATTCTTTTTTTAATACTGGGATCTCTAAATAAAGTACCAGTACCTCACAATAAGACGATTTTCAACATTCCAGAAGCTTGCGCTTGAACAAAACTAACTCTAACTTTGCACAGCACCTAATAAATGAAAATCATACTTTTTATGCCAAACTAAATTTTGAAGCCTTACATGTTTGTGGTAAAGGCAGAAAACTATCTGCTTTAGAGGCTCTAGAAATAAATAAACTAATTCACTTTAATTCAACTGATATTTTAAACCAACAACTTGACATAAATAACTCCCCATTACTGCAATATTTTAAATAGTTTTTAAGTTTATTGACTTTATCAGTTCTCGTTTAACAGACATTTTTAAATAGCCTCTGTTTATGTTTATTTGTATTTAATTTTACTATAGTCCTGACATTCTTTATTATTTTAATATTATCCAATTAGATTTGTTCATGTTGAGTTTCTGCACTGTTCTTGTGACATACAATTTAATTTTTCATGGTTTTCTCTTCTACCATAATGTGTATATTTTTTACTTATGACATCCCCATCACCAAACCATCACAATTCCAACTGTTTGTACAACGCTGGTATTACAATACGTTTTCGTAATAATTTGCAAACATCACTTCACAACGTTGTCTCAACTACCTTCCATTGTTTATCGGCCATATTTTATTTGGTATTCCCCTAATCAATTCGATAATATTGTTATTTTATTGCACGTATTTTATTTGTAGATTCTGAAAATGTAATTAAATAAATATTGTAGTTAAGCCCTTGAGAATGCTGAATAGCGAAACCGGTTGGTTATAATATTTAATTAGGTATATTGTGGATAAGTACATGAGTTATAAATAAACATAATGCCCCTTAAGATGTTCGAACTACCTAACAACACAGGTGGTGCTATAGTTGTGCGTTGATGGAAACTAAATGCTTTTAAATGTCAGAGAGTATACGTGAACAATCGTTCCGTTCAATTGTAATAGACGAATGAAAATGATATTTTCACCAAGAATACCATTGCTCTATCACGGCATTACCACCGGGTCGTTGGTTCCCTCCCGCAGCATTTCCTTGCACGAACGCCTTACATCATCATTATTAGTTCGTACAAGAAATTACTTATTCTGAGATATTTCTGAATTAGGAACGTTTATTTCTGTTAATAAATAATTGGCGCTGGAAGCTTAAATTATTAATTAAAGCTAAAACGAATCTTTACATCGGTATTCAAATTCAAATTCAAATTGCTTATTTGTAAAATAGATACATAAAGTATACGTTTTACACGTCAAATCTAATCTGTATAAAGATAATATTTTATGAAGAAATAAATATGTTACGGGAAATATATAAAAAAACTATATTTAAGTTGGGCTACTAAACTTATATGTACACATGCATAAAATAAAAAAAAATACTGGAATAAGAGTATTATTAAACCTACATAATGCAATTAATAAATAAGTTGATAAATAAACTGAATAGACCATAAATAAATATAATGCCTAGCCAAACATATACTACAATGTAAAAAAATTATGAATATTGTATATACATACCTACATAATGCAATTAATAAATAAGGTAATAGATAAATAAACTATAAATAGATATAATCTAAATCCGCCCATTCGATTAATCTTGCTAAGAAGAAGGGCAAGAAACTTAGCAAGTTCTTTTTTATCAGTATTTGTTTTCTGAATATGTCTTAATACTATTACACATTTTTTTTAACTTATATAAAATAATACTAAACAATATATTATATAAGGATAAAAATATAAAAGACAGAAGGAAATTGTGCCATGAGAAAAAAATATATATATATCTTAGTCTACCTATCTAATGAGGTAGTAAGTTAAAATACTAAGCAAAACATCGTCCACCTGTCTCATATAGTTTATCACTTTTTTTATAGTCAGATTATCAACAAATAAATGCTAAGTTTAAGTTATACAATGTTCATGTCAATATGTAAAAAGAAATGTCAAAATAATAATAAAAAAACAATATAAAAATATTAATCTACATAAAAACAGACGATTTGAAACACAAATCAGTTAGAAACACAAATCAGTTAGAAATTCTAAATTCTATTTATATAAGCAATAAAACTTTTCTAAGAATAAATAGGTATGTACTGTAGTATAAAACAGATTGACCGAATTATCTGTAAACGCCTAGTGACATACTGCACACACACTTACTTATGTATGTGTGCATCTAGGTCACTTCGCGCACGTCACGTTAATAACGTATAAATATACGAGATTTTAGTGAATAAAGATATAGCTAATACTGTGAGTTCATCTTAACCAACTCTAACATACTTCAGCCTGGACCCTAGGAAAATGAAATATGGACAGTAAGTTCCCTTTGTGACGTAAACATCCTTGAAAAGGAATAAAAAAAATTAACCCCTTAGATAATAAGGATAATGGGATGAAATTTTGTATGCGAGTTAGTTTGTAATTTCTTGTATGGAAATTGTTATTTAGCATTTTGTTTTTTTTTGAGCCTTATTAATGTCACTCTGCTGTCTGTCCGTCTGTCTATCTATACAGGTTGACTTTCAAACAAACTATGTAGCTAGTAGAACACATTTTTAATGTAAAAACAGTTAAAATTGAAAGTCAAAATATTAAAAAAAAATGTATGGTTATCCTAGCCATTCCGCTACGTAAAAAGTTAAAAATAGTCCAAAATAGAGGGATCAATAATAAAAATAACTTCGCGCTATCTAATTATGTCATCTCTTCGGGTGACCATAATTTCTTTGGATTTTACGAAAATCTTCAAAGGGTACCAAATTTAAAAATAATTATGAATATGATTTTGAATGGTTTTAACAAAACCAGTTTGTATTCTTTTACAAAATACTAAATTATCGGGGTTAGGTTAAAAGTCAGCCTGTATATCTGTCAGAGTATGTCACGGATCTCTAGCTTTCAGCCGGAATGAGTTACAAATCTGAAATTTGGATACGTTATGTAGAATATTGACCCAAAACCTGACCGGTTCCCATACATGAAAAAGGAATGTAATTTTTTTTAATGGTGGTGTAAATTATAGAAAACAAAAGATTTATTTTTGTTTATTATTTAAATTTAAACGAATGGGAAGGACATCTGTTATTTTCAATAAATTTGTAGTTTTGATTCAAATCATTTAAGTTAATGACTTATTTCCATAGTATTGAACTTAAAGGGATGAATTTTCGTATTTGAATATTGTAAACCTATAAGTAGTTAAAATCGGGATAAATAGTCAAACTAATAATTAGTAGACGGAAGACTTTGTAACCTTGGAAGAAGCAGCTGTTTGTGATTCTTGATTAAAACTATTACGGGAGTTATTTGCAGTGATGCTAATGTTTTGTCAGTTGTACGACGCTTAAAACCTATGAGAGAAATTGATCATCTTTGAAATCCTCGCATTCGAAGTCTAAATAACTAGTAATAATTGATAATATAATATTTCTTATTACAAATTTTTTGAAAGTAAATCGTATTTAACTCGAAATGTAGGGTGTAAAATCGATATAGAGAGATAGGAAGTAAATTTAAAATTGATCGTGGCTTCTTTACATTTACTATTCACTCGAGTATTTTATTTATTGTTAGGGCTTCCAAATAATTCAATTTTGCACTTTTATTAGCTTTGTGTACTATTTTCATGTTAGTTGTCGGGTCAAAGGAATGATTTGAAGAGTTGAGATGTTCCGCAAATGTTGAGTCATTTTTCTTATTTTTCCACGATCTGACATGTTCATGAAGCCTAGTTCTAAATTTTCTACCTGCTTGACCAATGTACACTTTTTTGCATGTATCACACTCTAATTGATAAACACCACTTTCATCCAGTTTTGGGACACGGTCTTTGTTATTACATACTAGGTCCCTCATATTGTTTCTACAATAGAATGCTGCTTTCTTGTTATTTTTACGAAGTATTAATTAGTAAATTAGTAAATTACTTCGTAAATAAATAAATAAATAAAATTATTAATAACGATCCAGACAGAATTTTAAATGACCAATTAGAATTAAATTCCTCACCACTTCTGACATATTTTAAATAATGTTATTAATTAATCAATCAAAATTTATGTTTAATTGTAGTTTATATTTTATATTTTTTAACTTATTTGACTTAATTTTTAGAAGTGTATCCTGACATATAATAGAATAATGATATTGAAACACAACATATTTATTGCCGTTATTTATTGATTTAACCTTGGCGTAGACCCATTTTGAAACGCAAGCTGTGGTGATTCACCTCTGTTTATTTTATATTTGCTTGTTAAAAATGTTTTCTTTTGTTTTCTTTCTGTCATGTTAAATAATTAATAATTTGTTGGCCCGATGATGTGTAATACAAAACCGGTAGCCTAAGTTAGAATAAAAAAAAATAAAAAAAAAATGTTTTAATGCGCGAATTCGCAAAATGATACTGGCCACTTGCATTCTCTGTACATTATTTAAAAAAAATACAGTGTTATGTATTATCGATCGGTCTTCTGTGTTAACATCATTTCGTATCTAAACAATAGAAAATTTTTGGGCAGCCAATTATTGGAATAAGTTGGTGGAGTTTAATGTATGTTATGTGTGACTGAAAGCAGCCTTCGAACGCATCAAACTGAAAGCAGCTTATTTCCGTCAAGTTGGCAACTTGGGTGCAAAAGAAAAGAAAAAGAATGCCTAAGTGAACCTCAAGTGAATTTTGAGTATTTATTGTTTGTTTGTTTCTTTAATTACGTTTAATTTATTCACTCACACTATGCATTGAAAAACGTAGTATGATACACGTGCGTAAAGGCAATAACTTCCTCGTAGCGTTTAAAACATTCGCTTATCGCTCGTGTGTATATGCTCGTTCCTAGTAAGCTATTGCTTCCTTTACGTACTTGTAGCATAAACTACTATTGTATTAATCTGATCATACTGAACTACTTTTTTCTATTACTTTTGTTATTATCTTTATACATTTTTAGACTATATAAAAGTAATATTGTATAACGTACATCTTTGTATAACATGAAAAATTTAAAAATAAAAAAAATATTTACTTGACATCATGTTTTGTTTATCTTACGATGCAATTTTACTGTATAAGTGAATATGAATTTTTGGCTTGTTGCAACGACATCTAAAAAGAATATTGTAACTTCATGTCTTCTCGTGGATTTCGTAAAAGGCGACAAAGGGATTACAAAAAGGTATGCCAACACTCTATGTCTCTGTACTACAGAGTCTGTAGTATTGAGTCATCGGATCTCGGCCCTGTAAGCAGAGACGATGACGTAGGCACATATTTACTGGCCGAGGCTTGTCTTATGTTCCCCCTCATCACGTGACGTGACTCGTCCTGTTCTTGCATAAATGCATGAGTAGATATAATAAGATTATGGAGGCAGTTACACATATTTTATGTTGATGTGATTGTAGGGAACGGCTATCATTCATGTGCCTGATTTACTCATTAGTAAGAACTGTACAGAGTACACCTAGTCTGAAGTTACACATATTTTATGTTGATGTGATTGTAGGGAACGGCTATCATTCATGTGCCTGATTTACTCATTAGTAAGAACTGTACAGAGTACACCTAGTCTGAAGTTACACATATTTTATGTTGATGTGATTGTAGGGAACGGCTATCATTCATGTGCCTGATTTACTCATTAGTAAGAACTGTACAGAGTACACCTAGTCTGAAGTTACACATATTTTATGTTGATGTGATTGTAGGGAACGGCTATCATTCATGTGCCTGATTTACTCATTAGTAAGAACTGTACAGAGTACACCTAGTCTGAAGTTACACATATTTTATGTTGATGTGATTGTAGGGAACGGCTATCATTCATGTGCCTGATTTACTCATTAGTAAGAACTGTACAGAGTACACCTAGTCTGAAGTTACACATATTTTATGTTGATGTGATTGTAGGGAACGGCTATCATTCATGTGCCTGATTTACTCATTAGTAAGAACTGTACAGAGTACACCTAGTCTGAAGTTACACATATTTTATGTTGATGTGATTGTAGGGAACGGCTATCATTCATGTGCCTGATTTACTCATTAGTAAGAACTGTACAGAGTACACCTAGTCTGAAGTTACACATATTTTATGTTGATGTGATTGTAGGGAACGGCTATCATTCATGTGCCTGATTTACTCATTAGTAAGAACTGTACAGAGTACACCTAGTCTGAAGTTACACATATTTTATGTTGATGTGATTGTAGGGAACGGCTATCATTCATGTGCCTGATTTACTCATTAGTAAGAACTGTACAGAGTACACCTAGTCTGAAGTTACACATATTTTATGTTGATGTGATTGTAGGGAACGGCTATCATTCATGTGCCTGATTTACTCATTAGTAAGAACTGTACAGAGTACACCTAGTCTGAAGTTACACATATTTTATGTTGATGTGATTGTAGGGAACGGCTATCATTCATGTGCCTGATTTACTCATTAGTAAGAACTGTACAGAGTACACCTAGTCTGAAGTTAGCTTCAATGGAATTTTTTTTATTAATTAATTTTTGTTTGCAATTAAAAATAGCTTCGCCTTCAATATGTGCAAAACAATGGCCTCCTCGCTCATTTCTTTTACATTCTTCTGGCAGCAAAATTAAATGATTTCCTCCTCTAAGTTATATTTAATGAAAAAGTGACTGTGTTGTGTAGGTGTCTGATTGTCCGAAAGTGTAGGTAGATTTAGTATAGAATAAAAATAGAACAGCTCGCACCGTTTTAGTAGAAATACGGTGAAATTGATCAACATTGAAATTTCCTCCAATACTATAAACAAACAATATGTTTGTTTGAAATCGGGTTCTGAAAAACGGCTCTTAGGATTTCAATATTTACAATATAGAAGTTGATGCTCGTGATTGTTGGCACTTGGTGGAACTTTTGAAACATTTTTTGTTTGATAAACACTTGTACTTGTCCACTTATTTATATTAATTTCCCTTACCGGTTTCGCTGTTAAAGCATTATCAAAGGTTTGTTTGGTTGTTTACGTACAATACGTACAATACGTACAACAACCAAACAAACCTTTGATAATGCTTTAACAGCGAAACCGGTAAGGGAAATTAATATAAATAAGTGGACAAGTACAAGTGTTTATCAAAAAAAAAAAAAAAATGCAATATAGAAGTTTTCGAGAGCGGAAAAATTCATCTAGCTAGGTTTCATCTCTATGAAAAGATTGAAAAGTCGTTTTCTGAAAGTTTTCACGAGCAAATCACCTTATGCATCGGATGTACGTTTTTTATCGTTTTTATTTTCCGTAGTTGTCCTCAAAGTAGTTTTTACGAGTGTAGTACGTAAGAGCAGATTGTTTTTCTAATTGTACGTGAATTCTTGTATATTCTAATGAGAAATAAATCTTAAACCCTAAGTACTCTTATTGAGCAGAGCTCGGTCGCCCAAGTATCATAATGTAGATGGCCATCAGTGTCCACTGTCCAGCTCATAGCTCACCCATAGTTACTCGAATCTCGAGTTAGATAGCTGGTCCGCTCGATTCTTATAGACCTTTTCCTGTGAGCTTTTCATTCTCAGCTCTAACGACAACTTTCTTTTTTCATCTTGTATTTTTATTTGTGTATGCATTTCGGTCGTCCAACTGTATACTCTGATTTTCTACATTTACCTTGGTCTTTGACATTTATCCTGTAGTGTGATATAAATTAAAGAAGCATTGAGCTTCCACATTCACACACATTATTGGTGACAGAAACTATGATAGAAATAACTACAACGTATCGTTACGACGACATGAATCCCTGAGGGGGTGTCAAAGGTGAAATGCAAGTCACAGTCCACACCTGGTACGCCCGCGTTTCCCCAACAATTATTATCAGGTCCTAACGTGATGGGTGGTATGCCCTATTATTGTACTTCGGGCACAATTACACGCTTTTTAGGGCATGCGGGTTTCCTCACGATGTTTTCCTTCACCGTTCAGAAAGTGGTAAGTATTAGGTAAGAACACAAATACTAGAAATAAATCTCTATATTTTGAACCCTTGGCGATTTATCCATCGCAAGGATATAACAGTTAATTGGTAACAGTATTTCTAGAACTAATTATTTTTAATAAATACGGTTCCATCCATCATCAACTGATTTCTTTCACTGCATGACGCCAGCGTGATAAACTGAAAATTAAAATTGAAATGAAAATATTTATCGTTACCATCAATTTGAACAAAACATTAGGCTATTTAACATATGTTATACAATTCAAAAACACGGTACTTTTCAATGTCATGTTACTCAGCACTAATGAAATGGCTACTGATGCCTAATATCGTAAAAACCGTAGTATAGACATCAGTGCTTTTCCAGTTGTGCAGAATGAAATAAGTGTTTAATTTTATTATAAATGTTGCGTACCGAACAAGTGGGTACCTAAGTATGTTTATAAAAAGAAGTGAACATCTGAACAAAGGCACATTGATTTTGACAATAATTGACCAAAACGTTGTTATACATTATTATTATTTTTGTTAAACAAGGACACGCAGTAACAATAAATTCAAGAAGAAATAAGAGTATCCGAACAAAACACAAAAAATTAGTTTTGACATAATCGGTAGAAGCTAACATACAAGAACGTCGATTTTACTTTATTTATTATCTATGATGAACAAGGACATGCAATGAAAATAAATTTAAGAAGAAAATAAACCAATACCTACAAAACATTACACACATTGGTATGGCTGTTCTCTCTAAACCCAAATTATGTTTTACAAATAAAGTAAGAATTTAAATAAAAACAAAAAATTAATAAATTAGGAATTGGTCTCGAAGAGCTTTTCCGTGCCTGCGTAGTAGAGGCCTAATAGAACCTATTGGTAGTTCTTGTTATGACGTCAGCTAATGAAATCGTTTGCAAATAGGAAGGCTTAACTTCCGGCCACTATAAACCGCAATTATTGACTTCCGGGAAGCTACTTGGCTGGCCTTACTCAATGATTGAGTCCATCTCTTTGAAATCTACGGACGAAATTCGAGCCAACTACATCGGACCAAATGGGCTTTCCATTCCTCATACACAACCTCAATTTAGGCAAGGGTTTATTATGAACGCCAATAATGCTTTACCGCGTTATGAGTATGCTAGGAAAGAATGTTACTACCTGTCCAACACAAAAAGGCCAATGTCAAATACTTAATTAGCTTTTGATAGAGCCGATTATTGGTTAGCTAATTGACCGTAATACTAATATAGGTAATTACGCGCGAAACAGCAGATCGGAAGGTTTTTAGCTAATACTTAAATATTTTGTAGGAAAAAAATACTGGATTTAAGTAGAAAACATTTATATTTCTATTACGCATTTTATGAAAAAAAAAATCAAGTTGATCTCTGAAACGCGTTCTTGAAACGAACGTTTGAAAACCAAAAAAAAGAAAACATTTTATTTTTGACGAAAGTATAAATCTTTGTACATTGTTTATAAGTAGATAAAAGATCAATTAATCAAATATATTTTTTTCAATACTAAGATAGTCCTAATTTCTTCAAAGAAACCCTCGAAAATTTGGCTTTGTTCAAGTTCTAGGCTCAGGTACTTTAAGAGCCCGGTCCGTGACGACGACAACTTTGATGAAAAACAATAATGTTAAATATTTTTCTGGCCTCAACCGCGGTGTTTTTGGAAAAACTGGGGACAAACACCACTTCATATTGGCAGTTTTAATAAAGGCCTAGAATTTATTTGATTGAATTGTTTCTCTTTTGCGAGTTATTTTATTACTTACGAGTCCGCTCCGAATCGTTGTTCATAATATCTAAGTATCAAAATAACGCCCAAAGGAGAAACAATTGAATCAAATAAATTTTAGGTCTTCATCTAAAGCAAATATGGACTGGTGTATGTCCCTAGTTTTTACAAAATCATCGCGACAATGACAAGAAAAATAATTAAAATAATGCTTCGCATCAAACAGACGAAAAATACGAAGCGGGTTCTTAAGGATACGGACATTATCGGTCTTTCAGACCCGACCGGGTAAATACATTAAAATTACTGTGTGTGTGTAGACATAACAAATTTTTAATAAATGGAAAACCCCATTTTAAAATCATTGTACTTAAGAGGCCTCATCACGCAAAAATCTCCATACAACAGGTAAAAACTGTTTGTGAAGTCAACAGCTTACTTTCTTTATATACTTTTCAATAAGTTTTATCTAGCGACACATAACTACGTACGTATGAAGACCAAAAAGCTAAAATCTGATTGTATACCTTAATAATAGCTGTCAGGATATCGTGAATATTACCTCATTTTTTCGCAAAGTTTAACGATTTGTAGCTATAATAGAATTTAAAAAAATGATTCAGTTCGCGGTCGTTCATTTAAAGAAGATTAAGAATAAATACTTTTTTATTAAAAAATACAAACGATTTCATGGTAAACAGTTTTCTCCTGAAACAATTTTACTAATTTTAATATTGGGTGAATACCTCGCCATCATGCACCTCTCGATGAGAGATAGGTCAGAGTGCTGCTCGTAGATAAGGAAACCTATCCGAAGACGTGTGCAAAGTTTCATTAAGATCAGACCCACCAGGGTGTCACAAACACCAAAAGCATTTTTATTGCAGCTGAGCGTGAAGGGCCCCCTTAAAGCAGAGGTCAAGATTTGGAAGAGATGTAACCCGTCAACCTTGACCTGCCCTGTGGGTGCAGGGGCTACGATATAACGTAAGCCTTATCAAAAGAATGACGGAGAAATACCTTATTGCGTCAAAAGTATTATATTAGAACAATCTATCCAAATATTTATTTAACTAAGAATTGAAAACTACCTGTAACCTTAAGATAATAAGAAAGAAACAAACAAATTATTAAAAACATACTTTTAATAATAACAAAAAAAAAATGTATACAAAATTATATTTTCTACGTTATAATTTGAAATATGAAAAAAAACATCGGCCAAGTGCTAGTCGGATTCGCGCACGTAGGGTTCCGTACCATCACACTAATATTATAAATGCAAAAGTTTGTGTGTGTGTTTGTTACTCGTTCACGCTGAAACGGCTGAACGGATTTGGATGAAATTAAGAAAGGATATAGCTTATAGCCTAACTTAACACATAGGCTACTTTATATCCCGGAAAAAGCATGTCGTTAAACCGAATAACACGCGGGTGGAGCTGCGGGCAAAAGCTAGTTATCTATAAAAACGGCAAAAAAACACGTCTATTGGATGGGAGTGCGCAGTTCCGACTCGCACTTAGCCGGTTTTAGTATTTTTTGTTATAGCGGCAACAGAAATACATCATCTGTGAAAATTTCAACTGTCTAACTATCACGGTTCATGAGATACAGCCTGGTGACAGACGGACGGACGGACAGCGGAGTCTTAGTAATAGGGTCCCGTTGGTTACCCTTTGGGTATGGAACCCTAATATACATTCAAGGGGTCGCTTCTGGTTCCCAATGCAAAAGGTTTTCGCAAGTGGCAGAGCTGATGCCAGGCTCGATTGTGGAGGTACCACCATCTTACTCGCAAACCAAGTGAAAAGCATAGACACTACAAAAGTGAAAGAATTAAGAATAAAAAAATCGGTTTATTAGTTCCAGAGATTACCCGCGCGTGTATAAAATTAATAATTATGTCTCTAGGGAATTGATGATCTTCCGGGAACGAAACGTAGCCTTTTACCAAGTAAACAAAAGTAAAAGAATCGATTGTGTAGCTACAGAGATTACCCCGGACATGCAATAAACAAAAAACAAGTTTTTCTGGTTTTACCTCTTTATAATATTAATGCGGATGTAGTATTACCGCACCTAATAATATTTTAGATTGCATCACATGAAATCGATAAGTTACTAGCTTGCGATAACTACGATGTGAGTTCAAGCCTCATCGGTGGTTAAACTTTTGAAAGAATTTATTTCCTATCGAACATTTTGGTCTTTAATACATTTCAAAATGTTTAAAGGTTGCGACGGTTGATTTTACCAAAACATAAATATCAAACCATTTTATGTAAAAAACCGGACAAGTGCGAGTCGGACTCGCCCACCAAGGGCTCCGTTAAAGAATAAATTTTTATGATTTAATTACAATTGTATAGTTTTCAGATTTTTCCCTATACTTGTAGTATAAGACGGTATTACTTGCCAAATTTCATAGTTCTAGGTCAATGGGAAATGCCCTATAAATTTTGATTCCATTGAGTGTGTTGAAATGTACGTTTTTTGCGGCATAAACGGACGTCTCTTTTTTCACTTTAACTAAGAAGTTTGATATTTTCACAGCTTCAAGGGACTGTAGACTTGAGTATATGTGTTTAATTTGTCAGACAGACGGACAGACGGACAACAAAGTGATTCTATGAGGGCTCCGTTTTTTTCTATTGAGGCACAGAGCCCTAAAAACTAAACTAGAAACCCGCAGAACGTTTACGTCAAATACATAACTTTTTTGATAGGAATTCATAGTGAAATAATCTTGTCACTTTTGTTATTTCGTTAAAAGTTTAATATGAACATTGATATGTGCGGTTTCAATAAATTTAAGCGAGACATTATATTGGCTCGATAATAAAAGGAAATGTCACCGCCATTGTTGTAAACTTTCTTGGTGGCAAAATGCCAACTGATAAGTGACAGGTTCCCTTCTTTTATAAAATTGAATTGTTTTGACAATATATGATATCTTTTATGAATGCAATGGAAAATACAGTTCATTGTAACTTTGACTTAGCTAGTAGCTTATTTGTGTTAAAATATTTCAACAAGTAGCACATATTTTTTGTTAGACTTTTTTGACATTTTTAGGCTTCCGTAGCCAAAGGGTAACCAACGGGACCCTATTACTAAGACTCCGCTGTCCGTCTGTCTGTCCGTCTGTCACCAGGCTGTATCTCATGAACCGTGATAATCAGAAAGTTGAAATTTTCACAGATGATGTATGAAACGTTGGCCCAAAAATCAAAGAACGATTTAGAAAAAATTTCACTGGCCTATTTAAGTACTGTGGAGTTTTACCGGTTAATTTAAAATTTAAATATCTTTTGCTTCGAGATCATTACTTCAATTTAGATATACAACAGCCAATCTCTCATAAAATATACACCAGACAAATTGCAAAAAAACATTTGTATATAACCAAGGCCACTAACTTCTATGGTGATCGTACTACTTCACAACTTATATCCAAATTAATAAACAGCATCCCAACGGACCTGAGACAAAATATCATGCACAAAAATCTTAAGACAAAATAAATGATTTCTTTTTCTCAACTTTACAAATTTAAGCAACCTGTAGATCATTCACCAAGCTTGAAGATAGCTTACATTTTTTAAACTAAGATATTTCCCATTGTATTCGACTTCACCTTCCTTTGTATGAATACAAGCTTATCCGTGAAGCCATCACATTCAATTATGCGCTCTAATGATAAGACATTAGAAAACATCCGGACGCCACGGATATGTTTGTCATTCTGATATAAAAATAATTATGTAGGTAACTCTGTATTTTTTTTAAAATGAACACGAATTTGTAAAGATACAACAAGTCTTGCAACAATGTTCACACATGTCAATCGTCTCATGTACATTTAATACGACTTTAACTTTAATTATCTACTTTCATTTCATGTTTGTATTTGTGTGGTAGACTTAAATAACACCGCACACAAACCCCTAAGGGTTTAAGCGGTGTATACTATTGTAATATTTGTACAACTATCAGTGTGTGAAATAAATAAAAATAAATAAATAAAATTTCTATTGCCGCTATAACAACAAATACTAAAAAACAGAATAAAATAAATATTAAAGGGGGCTCCTATACAACAAATGTAATTGTTTGCTCGTTTTTGCTCGATATTGATAACGGCAACAGGTAGATGCTTGAAATATTCACAGAATATTTAGTTATATATTCTAAAAAATAAATAATAAAATTAAAATAAAATTAATATTTGAGGGGGGATCCTATACAACGGACATGATTTTTTTGCCATTTTTATAGATAATGGTACGGAACCCTTCGTGCGCGAGTCCGACTCGCACTTGGCCAGTTTTTGTATGTAATTTTTCAATATATGTGTAAAAAACACGATATTAGACATTCAGAAATATATTCAGACAAAATTTATTGTCGGCATCAGTGGAATAATTGTAATAAAATAAGTAATTGATTATTAATATAAAAATATGAAAATATATATTGTTTATTAGTTGTTGTCAATATTTAATAAATTTTATTCAACACTAGTCTTGTCCGCAGCTTCGCCCGCGTTCAGTGAATCCTTGCCCAGTATTTGGCTTGGGCGTTATTTTATGAACACGCCTTATATCCTATGTGTTGACCAGGGTCAATACGATGATAAAAAATACCGCATCCAAATCAGTTGAGTTGTTCTCGAGCTAAAAGCGTTTATTCAATCTTTGCCCCATTTTTGGCTTGGGCGTTATTTTATGAACATCCCTTATTGCCTATACGTTGAACGAGTCACACCAATAATAATAATAAACCGCATCCTAATCCGTTCAGTGGTTCTCGAGTTATAAAAGCGTTTATTCAATCTTTTCCCCATTCCCGGCTTGGGCGTTATTTTATGAATATAGCCTATGTGTTGATCAGGGTCACTACAATGACAATAAAAAATACCGCATCCAAATCAGTTGAGTGGTTCTCGAGTTAAAACGGAACACTAACAATAATTCTAAAAATGGTAAAAATTTACAGATAAGAAAAACAATCAAAAGTTGGGCGTTTGGAAACGAAACCGCTTTAGAAGGTTTTAAATGGTTCCTCTACACAGTACTACTGGTATCTTCGCCATAAATTCAATTGCACGAACTCCTTGCGCTATCTAAGAGAAAATCACCTGCTCAGTATTCTTAAGCACATTTCTGCTTCTTAAGCAAAGTGTTTTACGGCCAAGGATGTGCGATTTTTAACGAGTTAGCCACTGGGATTCATATTTTGTTTTCATTGGCGATATTTAAGAGCATAATTGTTGCACAAGTATAAGTGCAGTTAATCATCATGTTTTTATCCATGTTTCACCAAGTGCCGACAATCCCAAGCATTAATCAGATATATAAGAGGTCAAACTATAAAAATTCTTAGGTTGGTAGTCTCGGCACTTATTTACACTCAGTCAATGATATTTGTATTATTTATGTGCTTTGTTAACTTTTTTGTTTATTTATTTATTTAGCTGGTGACTAACGTCAGCGTCACAAAGGGTTGAATTAATAATAATTAAATGTTCGCGTTTAAAAGCACAACTTTTTATCTTAATTGGGTAAGCAATCGTCCTTCCATGTCTATGTTACTATGTCAGTTCTATTGTTAAAAGTTGAATATGAATTGTAATTATGAAAAAATTAACACAAAGTTCTTTAGATTATTTTGAACATGATCTTAAAAATAAAACAATTGTATGTTAACTGTAGTTAAGTTAGTTACTAAGTATCTACTTTCAAATGTGATGTATATTGCGAATGAAATAAATAAATAAAATGAAATGAAATGTTTAGTCGCCGTGAGCCATATAAGCGCCCCAAAATGTTTATACTTCCAAAGACCAAACATGAATGTGTTTTACATAGAAACGTTCCTCGTGATATGATCGAATTATGCTGAATACCACATCCAGAAATTATAAAATAAAGACAAACTTGGATTACTTGGATTACTTTAAACTACTTCGAGATTAGAGAAGAAATAGTCGTTTGAAGACGTTTACCGCCGAGTTCCGATGATATTCAACGAGGTCTTTGCAGATTTTGATCTACCCTGTACCAGTAAATCTACGTTCAAATGCAAAATTTCCTAGCGGTTGCTGGATTAATTTTAATATAAACAAGACATATTTTGTTGTCCGTCTGTCTGTCCGTCCGTCCATCTGTCAGTCAAAAACGCGTGGAGGTATCAAATTGAAAAATTTAAAATATATTATAAACTAAAGTCTACAGTTCCTTGAAGCTTTGAAAAAATCAAACTTCTGTGTTAATATCATTTACACTTGTACTCGTTTCACAATAATTGTATAATATTAATCCCAACCGGTTTCAGTGTTACACCATTATCAAGGGTTTTTAATAACTAACAAATTTTGCAGTATATAAAGGTATTATTGGTACATTGGTTCGACGTGCGAACAATAAATAAATGTTAACGTTAAAAAAAGATACGGCTCTTTATGCCGCAAAAAACGAATACTTCGAATCAAGTATATCTAAATTTATAGGGTATTTTCCGTTGACCTAGAACTATGAAATTTGGCAAGTAATACCGTCTGATACTACAAGTATAGGAAAAACCTGAAAACTATACGTTTGTAAATAAATCATAAAAAAGTATACGTTTTAACGGAACCCTCGGTGGGCGAGTCCGACTCGCACTTGTTCGGTTTTTTATTTAATTACTGCAAATAAGCTATATTATTAAACTATGATTAAAACTAGTTAAAGAATTATCTTATCTAAACCCACCATTTAGTCACACACATCTTAACTTAAGTTTACAGACCCACACAAGCTCACATGTATACACACATACATACATCCATCCACACATTCTCACAACCAATTTATCACAGAGCCTTGCGTCTTTTTGTTTGTATTGTTTTCTTTCTTAAATTAATTCTGTTATCCTTACTATATATATGTACTATATTTTACTATATTTACTGGCACAAATTTCGATAAGTATTTGAAAAACCACAAAAAGTGCATGTCCCTTATTTCCGAAAATAATTAACCGAAAAGCATGAAAAAAATTATGGTAATTTGAGATTACGTAAAGATTACAGGAAAAATATAGCGGGTGAGAAATTCACAAAAACAAAATGGCAAGATAAAATTTTTCATCCACGAGTTTTATTTCGAGTGCGGTATAAGAATATTTGAGTCTCTCTTTTGTGGTACAATCGATTCTTTTTTAGTTATATTAAACAGATATGGGCAAGATTTTAAATACCTTCTTCCTGACTGTTCCCAAATCTGTGGAATTATGGAACCCTAGGTATGCGAGTCTAACTCGCACTTGACTGGTTTTTTAAGTGGTATAGATTTTTGTTTAATTTTTAATGTCACTAACCAATACTCTGAATAACTGCAACACTTCAGTTTCAAATTGACATTTGTTTTGTAATAAACGCAACGTATATGTGTTATTGTTTACTGCCAAGGACGCTTCATAACATAAAAACATAGCTGCAAGGATACAAAAACCTCCAAGTCACCCGAAAAACCATAAAACATATCTGTACATGACTCCAAACTTTGAACTCGATTTTCTCGAAATCATTTTTTTTTCTCTACAGGTCCCTTTTTGCGTAATCACTCACAAATATATATATTGTTTAGCATAGTAAAATCCCTTATTGTCACTAGTAGCTTATGTAATATTATGTCAATATTTACTGTATTTATCTATATTAGCGAAGTAATAAAAAAACTACCACGTAGCAGATTTGAGTCGTAAGTATTAATGCTACTAAAATGGCGTAGCGAAGTATCAACTTTACTACGACGTAGCAGATATAAGATATAAGTTTTCATGCTGCTACAATGGCAGAGCAAAATACTATATAATTGTACTAGTAGCAGACATTAAAACGTTACTATTCATAGTTACAATGGTGTAGTGAAGTACTGCCTGTTCTACGACGTAGCAGATATGAGATGTTGGTAATATTGCTGCTACGATGCCGTAGCGGCATACTAATTATATAACAAAGTAGCAGATATATGAGACGTAAGTAATCATGCATTTATAATGGCGTTGCGAAGCAATGAGTGTACTACAGCGTAGTAGATATGAGACGTAAGAGTAAGTTTATTGCTGCTACGATGGCGTAGCGGAGTACTAATTAATCTACGAAGTATTTGTGCTGTTACAATGGCGTAGAGAAGCACTGAACTTAATACAATGCAGCAGATATAAGATTAACTTGTAATTAGTATAATGACTGCTATGATGGCGTACTAAACATACTGAAACGTATGTACCACATATGAAACGTAAGTATTATTCCAACGAAAACTATCAAATATGGTTAGCAAAGGCGACTCTTATTGCTAATAGCAATATTTTCCACGCAACTTTTGGTTAAAAACGGAAATGTATTTGACGAGATAACTTCAGGAAGGTGTAAAAGCAAATTAGAGGAAATGAAAGATATAAAGATACCTAATTTGGGTTCTAATTTGACGTACTAACGTACTTATACTAAACTAGATTTTACCGGCGGCTTCACTCGCGTGAAAGTGTCTTTCAATGTCTTTTATTTGCCCTAAAGGTAAAACTATTTTTGATAGTGTCCGGATTGTCAGTTAGTTTATACACCTTATAGCCTATAACAGACCACGATGATTATAAAGAAAACCACATCCAAATCCGTTGAGCTATTTTGGAGCTAAAACAGAACAGAAGAACAGACAAAAATAAAAAAAAAAAATTTTTTGCTTCAGATTTATAGGAATAAATTAACAATTTCATTAAGAATTTCGACAAAACCCTATCAAAATCAAAAATTTCTTTATTATACGTGTATTAAATAAACATATGTTGCAAAATAAACCTATTTATTTTTCTCGTTTTGTTTTCGGAAACATCTAAAACCTATAATGTTTGCACGAGCGCATTTCCCGCCCGCGTTCTGTAATGAAGGTGAAACATTCCCGGAAGTAATTAGGAGCGGAGGGTAGCTTAAGACACCGTGAAGAAGAGTGGAAAAGTGAGAGTTTCTGCATTATTATTTTTACTAGCTTTTACCTGCGACTTTGTCCGTGTGGAAGGATCTTTTAATCTTTGAGTAGTATCGAATGTTTTCAACTTGGCGGTTATTTTATCAACACCCCTTACAGCCTATATGTTGACCAGAGTCACTACAATGTTATTAAAGAAAATTGCATCCAAAACCAGTGAGAGTTTTTTAAGTTAAATCGGAACAGACAGACAAACAAATAAGCAGTATTTTTTTAAATTGTAGTTTTGGCCTTAGAAATAATAATAACACATCTCATTAAAAATTAACAGACAATGTAATTCAATGTACATACACGAATTATGTACTTGTTAGTATCAAAAAATACATAAAGATTTCGGCGAATATATTACTGATACGAGTATGAGAAACTAATAATAAAAAGACGAAATAAAGCGGTCAAGATTATTTCTTATTTATTTTGAAAGAGCACAAAAATAGATAACGACCGTATTTTCAACATGAATCTTAAGAAAATAAAACTAAGCCAGTTATCTTTTATCATGTTCCTAAAGTTCTCAGTGAAGCCTAGTGCCGATAAGTTTTCGTTGAGCAGTCGGTTACGAAACTTTAACATAACTTCCGGTTTGTTGAAACCTACCGAAGTTGTTAAGTAAATCATAAATTAAGCCTTCATTATGATTCATATTGAAGCCTGCTGAATCAGCGACTTCCGTAATATAAGTACCTTACAGTTTATTTACGAACTTTATTAACTTACCTTATATTTTTCAGAACTCTGTAGTTTAAAACGTGTTTTACAAACTTAACAATACATCATTTATTTTAAAAATTCACTCAATATTTTAGTTCTAACTTCAGTGAAGTTTCACAAAAAAAATATTTAAAAATATTAACACTGTATTAAGATCGGTTTGATCTCGTATCGAGAAGGCAGCTGCATCGCGCACGACCGACCACGCTGCGGAAAGCTTTCAAACTAAACTTTCCTCAAAAGCCTCACGATCAACTGAAACCTGCGCAAATAAACCGAAACTGAGCACAAACTTAGCTGAATTAATTGTTTGATTTTGCATCTAAACATTTGGCAAATGTTGGTAAGAGGCTACAAATCTCATTCATGTGTGTGAATTTATGAATGGGATTTGGAGTTAATGCAGCTTTTTGTTTAACATGAATATTAAATAACCAAGTAGGTATCTGTCAAATCTATATACTATATACTTCAAAACTTCAAAATGAAATGATTAGTATTTTATAGGGTGAACACCACAATTTTTGAATTTTTATATACTCGTATGTCTGTATGTTCCGTTTTAACTCGAGAAACACTCAACGACTTTGGATGCGTTATTTTTATTATCACCTTAGTGACTGTATTCATTTAATAATGCACAAGCTGAAAACGAGGCAGAGATTGAATAAACGCGGGTTTGACCGCGGGCAAATGCTAGTTATTAAAATAAGCATTCGGCTTGAAAGCAGATGTAGTGACTATAATAGAATAAGGAATCCTTTAGTGGTTTGGCCAAATAGAGAGAATTAATGAAAGTAGACGAACGAAAGAAATTTATGGAGCGCAGATGGAAGGTAATGCTCGACCGGGCCGCCCTAGAAAGACGTATTCCGACCAAAGCGACATACTGAAGAAAGCCAAAGTCAAAAGTACCTGGAATAGAAGAGCTTGTATGATTTGATTGATGGATGTGGAAGAAGCGAATTTTTTTTATAATTTTAGCTGTCTGTCTGTCTGTTTCGTTTTATCTCGAGAAACACTCAACGAATTTGGATGCGGTTTTCTTTATTATCACCGTAGTTACTCTGGTTAACACATAGACTGCAAAATAACGTCCGAACCAAAAACGGGGCAAAAAATCACTGAACGTGGGCGAAGCTGTGGGCAAAGGCTAGTCTATATATATATAGTAGTAATAATAAAGTAGTAAAAAAGTCGTATCTGTACATTGGACATTTTCGAGAAATTTAATGAAATGGGTTATTTGTATTGTACTGAAGCCAAACCTACCATTTTTAGATTCCGTTTTAACTCGAGAACCACTCAACTGATTTAGATGCGTTTTTTTATTATTATTATAGTGACCTTAGTCAACACATAGGCTATGAGGAATTTTAATAAAATAACGCCCAAGCCAAAAACGGGGCAAAGATTAAATACAAGCTTTAGCTTTGGAACCACTCAACGGATTTGGATGTGGTTTTCAGGGTTCCGTACCTCGAAAGGAAAAAACGGAACCTTGATAGGATCGCTTTGTTGTCCATCTGTCCGTCTGTCTTTCAAGACCCTTTATTCCGGGAACGCCTAAAGGTATCGAGTTCAAATTAAAACCATATATTAGTTTTGAAGCTGTGCAAAAATCAAACTTTTGAGTTAACGTAAGAAAAGATACGGCCGTCTCTGTCGCAAAAAACCTATATTTCAACACTCTTAAGGGAATCAAAATTTATAGGGTATTTCCCGTTGACCGAGAACTATGAAATTTGGCAAGTAACACCGTCTAATACTACAAGTATGGGAAAAAATCTTAAAACTGTACATTTCTAATTAAATCAGTATGATTGAAAAAAAAACAAAATAAATTTAATAAAGTTTTTCAATTTAAAATTAAAAATTCCAAATTATTATCAGATTCTAAAGTTATACTTTCATTGGAAGAGCGACACAATAAAGAGGGTCAAATATATTTCTACAAAATTTTACACAATTTGGTGGATTCAGATTATCTTTCAAGTAAAATAGGGTTCAGGTGTTCTCGTTTTAATTCTCGTTCTATTAATACATTTCATGAATTTCTTTGAATTATTCAAAGAACAGATTTTTAGTTAGAGTAGTTCGTAGTTATAATGTTAATTATAATCATGCTGATATATTTTATTTCTCATTTGATAAATTTAAATAAAAATTGTAATCCTCTTTTAATATATTTTTTCTTATTTCATTTATGTTCTTAAGACAATGGTCTTAATCGCGTATATTATATAACATTTTTTTAACGATACGAGTATGTTCTTAACATGTTTTCATTGCTTGGAGGAGAAAACCAACTGGAGTGGAGCCGCGCAGTAATTTCTATGCAAAAAAGTCTGTCATTTTTGGTGGGGGACGAGGCAGCGTCGCGATGCACGCACACTACAAAATACTCAAACACTAGCTTAAACTACACGCACACAATCACATTCACACACAGGGACATCTATCGTTTTTATAGAACCGGTATTCCCGCGGGGCAGAGGGGTTCGTTTGTTGGTGGCCTGTCCATTTGGTTTGTTCGTCCAAGTTTTATTGTTTTTTCACGTATAGTTAAGAATTGGTTAACTTGATACTTTGTTGACTGTTTGTACTTTTAGTTTTATGTTAGTAGGATATTTTTACATTTTGTGTACCTACATCCATCCATTCATGGAAACTTCACGGGCCAATGTGTTGCCCATTTGTATTTTCATGTATTTATTTAAGGCTTTTTGTTTTCCTTAATAAAGAAAATATGTATATATGAAAATCATAAAAAGATCATCGAGGTTCAGCAACGGTATGCGCGGTCATAATTGTAACCAAATATAATGGTGACCAAATATTTTTGTAGATTTTTTTTAACTTATACTAATTTGTACGGGACCCTCGGTTCGACTCGCACCGGTTTTGGTTTTATTATCGTTTTTGTGACCCTGGTCAACACATAAGCTGTATGTGTATGAAGTGTTCATAAATAAATGCCCAAGCCGAAACCGGGGCAAATATTCACTGAACGCGGGCGAAGCTGCGGGCAAAGGCTAGTCACAGAATAAATGATTGATTTGATTTGATTTTTTTGCAGTGCAACGGGCTTTTTAGCGCGTGTAACAAGGGTAACGTTTTATTATGATAGCGGTGTTAGTTCCGATTTTGGCCACGACTAATCCGGCGCCTAAAGAGCCTGGTCGCACATATAGTAAACTTTTTCTATACTGTCATTTAATTTCTAAAGAACCTTATTCGTTTAAAAACACGCTGTCATACAAACAGTGGTTTATGGATAATTTTTGACAAACGTATATCAATCAAAATCGATGTGTAATAAAATGCAATAAATTGCTTAAAAATCCAAAAAAAAAACGGAAATTCAAAGTGAAATGCATAATACGAGGCGCAGAAAAAACTCAGTATATATCGATTCATCTAGACGTAACAAGACCAAAATGCAAAATGGGCTCCGAGCATCTCCAAAAAATAGGTGAGTTGTCTTGTTATTTCAAGGATGGCATAGTCGCCATTCAACAAAGCGGGGAAAAGATGAGTGTGACAGGGTTTTTGAACAATTAGTGGTCAGATAACTATAATAAGTAATTAATCATATTACATGATTTACTTATTACATGATAAGTATATATCATATTATCATATTACATATTACATGATGGCCTTTACCCGTGATTCCGCCCGCGTCATTTTAATCTTTGTCCAGTTTTCGTCTTAAGCGTTATTTTATTAACACTCTCGTGTTGACCAGTGTCA
This sequence comes from Ypsolopha scabrella, assembly GCA_910592155.1. Lineage (NCBI taxonomy): Eukaryota > Metazoa > Arthropoda > Insecta > Lepidoptera > Ypsolophidae > Ypsolopha > Ypsolopha scabrella. Next base: position 28,363,131 of record OU342969.1, on the reverse strand, counting down.
ATAAAAACGCATCCAAATCCTTTAAGGAGTTCTTTAGTTAAGTGCGATTATTTAATTTATGCCCCGTTTTCGGATTGGCCGTTATTTTTTCAATAACTCTTGTAGCCTATGTGTTGATCAGAGTCACTATGATGATAATTATAAAACCGCATCCAAATCCGTTAAGTGGTTCTTGAGTTAAAACGGAACATACATACAAACAGATAGACAAAAATTCTAAAAATTGTGGTTTAGACCTGAGTAGAATACTAAAATAACTTATTTCATTTAAAATTTTGCGAAAATATTCAATGTACATACGCGATTATGTTACTACTATGTTATTGGTATAGATACTCGTAGATAGCAAAATCGATCGCTTTGGGTGCCTACTTTTGCCATTATTTAGAGTGCATTTCAAAATCGAAATGATCAACTGAAACATATTTCAAGTGAGAAAAGTATTTTGTTACAATACCTCTGGCCAGGATTCCGGAGAGATTTTCGTGGAAATAAGGAAAACAAAAGAATATGATTTTTTGAACGACTATAGCAACGGTCACCATGTTTTACCAAAGCGCTTATAAATACCAATCAAATAAACCCAAACTCGAAGCTTTTACATTCTTACCAAATTTTACAAACGTTCGGGAATTATCATTTGCTACATAACTTCTAATTACTACCAGTAGAAAAGTAAATTCCAAAAATCTTTAAATGACGGTAACCTTTTTCCGAGATCCAATTTTAATAAAATAAAGCTTTTATTCTATTCCAAATTAAGCTATGTACAGCTGTCGAAACTACATGAAAATCCGTTCAGTAGTTTTAGAGATGTGCGTTAACAAACAGACAGACAGACAGACAGACAGAAAAGAATTCTAAAAATCGTTGATTTGTCTTCTATTACTCTTCTTTAGTCACCCCCTTTCTATTTCTATTACTTTTCTTCAATGTACAGACAGGGATTTCTACTGTTTTAATATACCTATGTATTGTTGAATAAGACCGTACAAGAAAAGGCGGACGGAGTTTCACAGAGACGCCCGAATTAAGTCTACTTGCTTGTACGCACGAGCCCGGCACGCACGCATTTACTCGTACATCATTTTTATTATGATCCATAGTAAGTCCACTCACATACTTCAAAACCACCACCATTGGTAGTGCTTCAGTTGTTTGTTTAGCAGCGACTCCGTCCGGGTTTTTTAAATGTTCTTGACCAGAAGGCCTACCATGAGTTTTGCTTACTATACACGTTAACTTCTGCGTAAAATATTTATATGAGAAATTGTGCAGCGCCCCTAGCGGCTTACTACAGGAACCAGCATTTCTCATACAAAATATTTTACGCAGACGGTAACGTGTACAGTAAGCAAAACTCAGGGTAGGCCTACCTGGAACATCACGGTTACGTTATAGTTGCGTTTACGTTAGATTTCGTATAGAATCTTATTACTGCCCCTAGCGGACAGTAACGGAACTTATCAGGTTCTATAGAAAATCTAACGTGAATGCAACTATAACGTAACCATGATGTTTTCATGCTACAGGTTTACGTTGCTTTAGGGCAGATGTGCGGCGGAGCGTTGGATTCAAGAAGCTCGTTAGATTGCTGTGACAATACGGTTGTTAATACTCTTCGCTTTGGTTAAATCTAGCGCTCAGAGTCCCTTTATTACGTCACGCTAAGCTCCATCTAAGCTTGAGCTATAGACATAAAATCCTTGCAAGAATTGGGCATTTCATGTTAAAGCGCATAAGCGTGCCACCGTTTTAGTCCAAAATTTGCTAACCCGTTTCTCTGTTGTTTTTCTTTCTTTCTTTCTAAATACTTTATTGCACAAAACAAAAGTTACATGTACAACAGGTGGACCTAATGCTAAAAGCATTTTCTCCCAGTCAACCCGACAGAAAGTACAAGAAATGAACAGAGGCAGGCGTGCAGAAAGGCTTTAAGACATAAAAAAAATAAGTGAGAAAAAAAAAGACATGAATGTACTAATAAATAAAATAGATAAGTAGATTTGTAGGTAAATACTAAATACATAAATTAATAAAAATACATAAATATATTTAAAAAAATAACAATAATTACTACATAAATACGATTATATAATATTATATAAATATATATAATACAATAATAAATACAAGAATATACAAGAATAGACTACTAGTCGTGATAATTTCAGATTGCTATGTTGACACCAGATTTACTGTATTTTACTAAGATAATGTCTGCGCAAGGACTGTTTAAACGCATGACGAGACGGGGCATTTCTAATTTTAACGGGTAGATCGTTCCACAAACGGACAGCCGTGACGGCAAAAGAATCGGACATAAAACCAGAACGGTGAGAAGGAAAAGACAAGAGAAGGTTGTTAGAGGACCTGAGGAGTTTACAGTGGGTGTTATCTAAAAGATGAAACAAAGATTTGAGGTAAGGGGGAGTACACGGGTCATTAATAATAGAGAAAAGAAGACACAGAATTCTAACATTCCTTCGCTCACGAACTGGAAGCCAGTGTAACCTGGAACGGAACTCAGACACGTGATCGTATTTGCGAAGACCGAAAATGAAGCGAATACATGTATTGAGCAAACGATCAAGCTTGTTAAGAAGTTCCTCTTTAAGGTCCAAGTAACAAACGTCAGCGTAATCAATTAAAGGAATAAGAAGAGAGTTAGCCAGAGAAATTTTTGTTGAAATAGGAAGAACGTTTTTAAGACACAGAAGAGAATGCAATGAAGCATAAAACTTGCAGGAAACATTCGCGATATGAACGTTCCAATCAAGGTTTTCGTCAATGGCAAGGCCAAGGTTAGTAACAGAGTCAGTAAAGGCAATATTACACCCGTTATAGCTTACCTTTCCCAAGAGATCAGGATTAATCTTAATAATCTGTCGTGTGCTACCAACAATAATAGCCTGACATTTGCTTGGGTTTACAGCAATTCCAAAGCGTTCGGACCAAGACTGAAGACTCTGTAGATCCCTATTTATCTCGTTTATACAATTGTTAAGATCATCAACTTTGGTCTGCTTCTACAGCTGGAGATCATCAGCGTAAAGGTGGTAAGAAGATTTAAAGTAAGGAGTGACTAAATTTATAAAAATAGAGAATAATAAAGGGGATAGAATGCTACCTTGTGGTACACCGACAGATAAATCACACCAATCAGACATCGCCTGACTACTGCAAATCGCCTGACGGCGGCCACGAAGGTACGAAGAAAACCATTTCCTAGCAGGGGAGGATATATTAAGGTGATCCATAGATGCGAGGAGCAAGTCATGATCAACGGCATTAAATGCATTACTGAAGTCCACGAGTACGAGAACTGTCACCATAACATTCTCCATGCCCAATCTTATGTCTTCAGTGATTTTTAGTAGTGCTGTGGCTGTACTGTGACCGGTCCTAAAACCAGACTGGAAGGGGTTCAAAAGTTTGTTAGTAATTAAATGGTTAGTTAGTTGTTTGTGTACTAGGGACTCTATAACCTTGGATAAGAAGGGAAGAATTGAAATAGGACGATAGTGGTTTGGGAGTGTAGGATCTGATACTTTAGGGAGGGGAATGACATGTGCCATGCGCCACATGTCGGGGAATTGTCCTGAAGTAAGGGAAGAGTTAACAATATGTGTGATGGCAGGAATAAGGATGTCAAGTAGTGAAGTTATCATGATACGACCTATGTCGTCACAGCCAACAGCTTTGGACTTTAAGGATAAAAATTTTTTTTTATCTCCTCCCCGCTAGCTGGTGCAAATTTAAAAGACTCAGTATCAGGGGCAGATGAATTTTTAATTAAAAGTAGAGCTTGTGCTTTAGCAAAAGGACTAAGTGAGGGTAACGATGTAAAATGAGTATTAAGGTCATCAATATTTAAAGCAACTATGCTTTTTCGTTATTGACTAAAGTTTGATACCTCTATAGTTTTATACAGGCATTTACAAAGTCACTATCTGGCTGAAATGTAAAATTTTGGTATAGATACAATTTAAGGCAAGAAAACAACTCTATTTGTAAATCTCTCCGGCTTGATATCCTAAAAAATCCAATAAAAATCAATATTGGAAATTTTGGCAAAATGGTTCCCTTAAAAATATCAGTAGCAAATGATAGAGGTCGTACACTTGGATCTATAACGAAAAACAACTGAGAAAAGAATTATCAAATTTTGTTCCAAAACATCGGGGGGTTTAACTTTAAGGGTACGTTCAAGGAGAGGCGACGCGTCAGGCGGCACGGTGTGCAAAGTGTCGCTGCCCGCCGCAGTTGACGCGTAAAAACAAACATATGGTAACTAGTAGTAGCGGGGCATACGGAATAGCGGTTTACGCCGCTGCATCCGCCGCGAATTCCGCAGCGGCGCACTCGGCGTCGTTCACTGCGGCGCCCGCTGCGGCTACCGCAGCTTTCTTATTTTTTGCATTCTACCAGTCGTGTTCGAATAGTAACAACGGGCAAACGTGTGTATTTGTGTTTGTATGGGCGACTTTATCGACATACCTATTGCTTGAAGATAATTATTAATTAAAAAGTATCTTATTCACCGCTAGATCAGAACTCGTTACTTCACCCGCTGCGTCTATCGCGGCGTCGCCCGTCGCTTCATCCGCCGCGTCTCCCGTTGCGTCACCCGTTACTTCACCCACCGCATCATACGCGGTGTCGCCTGTCGCTTCATCCGCCGCGTCCTACGCGGCGTTCCCCGTCGCATGCGACGCTATAATTCAAACAAACGCGTGCAAAAACGCTTTTCCTTGAACGCTCATACATCGGTGTATGTTTGTGTTTCCGGCGGCCTGCTTCGCGCACCGCGCCGCTTGACGCCCCGCGTCCCCTTGTTCGTTTTGGTCTTTCGACGGTTTTTACTTCAATAATCAATGTAAAACTTGGACACATGTTCCGTAGTGAGGTCGGTTACCTAATTGGACACATTTCATTCGATAGATTTCATTTTTGAATATAATGTATTTTTAAGTTATTAATTCGTTTTATGTCTAAGCGGCTTTAGATTTATGTCAAAAATTACTGCTAAAACAAGAAAACATGTTTTATCTTCCGATGTCAGGTGAAACAAATCCTACATTAAATACTTTTTCGTAAAATCCAGATGAACCTCGAAAATTCACTGATTCACTGATAGAAGTGTTTTTTTTTTCAATATACATATTTTTGTATGCTTTTTTTGCCTGAAACAAATGACTTTATTATTATAATGCTATTGGAACGGCTACTCACGATTTTTATATAATCATATTTCGCCTGACTAGTTTCACTGTACGAGTAAAGTGAAACTTGTCTAACTAACCAGGCGAAATCTGACTGTATAAAAATCGTGACTAGCCGTTTCAATAGCATTAAAAATCTAAACCACGAATCTTTTAGTAGTAAGACTTTATTATTATTATTATGGGAATTTTTGATGTAAAGAGAGAGGGACGGTGTATCCCCGGCAGAGGCACAGTCGACCGGGGTTCAGAGCCCCAGGGAAAGAAACCGGCGAACGATGTGAGCAGTACACAGCAGTACCGCCTTTTGCACCGCCTTAGGTTGTTTTCGAGGCTGGTTGGTATTAACCCGTTTGCGGACTAAACAATTGGTATGATTTCGGTGGATGCCACACCCCACATTCCGGTTACCTCGTGAGCCAGGTCGAGATACTTTCTTTTATCTTTTATCTTTAATATTATTATTATTAATGTGCGTGCTGGCAGCGCGCGAAGCGAGCGTTCTAATGTAGACTTTCTGACAACATACTGAAGTTCATATTCTTTATTGCACACAGTTATTAATAAATACAAGTAGTCTTAAATTAAATGTGCTATAGGCGAGCTTATCTCTGAAAGAGATTTCTAACAGCAAAACCTAAGTACTATGGACATGTTTAAAAAAAAAATTGCATAGTCCTATTTGCAAACATAAAGAAAAGTACATAAATGAATTAAAAAAAGGAAAACAAATTTGGAAACATTAAAGCCGACTCTGAAGGCTTTAATTTAAGTTTTAGTGCTGTCAAAACTAAATTTTCTTAATTTCAAAATAGTTCTTTAGTGTTCACAACAGAAGCTATATTACTTTAGAAAAAAATAAGTTTTGACAGCATTAAAACTAAAACTAAAGCCTTCAGAATTGGCTTTCATATCTATTTGAAACTAGCCTTAACATACTCGTCAAATAAAACGAATATATAAAAAACTCTAATATACATACTTAAATACTGTGTATATAAATGGACATATACATACATAAACGTACTTTTAATACAAATTATGTTTTAAATAAGAACATAAACATACATAAATACTGTGTATATAAATCGGCATATCCAAATATGAATATACTCCTGGCTACCCCAATGCATTCATCGTCCTTCTATGACAATTCCTTTTCAGTACAAGCCGTCCGTTTGTGGAATGATCTTCCTCTACCTATAAGAAGAGCACCTTCCCTACCAGTCTTTAAGAGACTGGTAAAAGAACACTACCTCTCACTCTGACCACTGAACTATCTACATTCCTCTTAAAGTTTATTTATTATTTATGTAATATATGTATGTATGTATATATTTATTCATTCATGTTATTTATCTATAATACATTATTATTTTTCTTTTAATTTATTAATGTAGATTTTGTATAGTATATTTAAATATTATTTTAAAATTAGTGCACCGCCTATTCATCAATCTCCTTTTAAACCAGATTCTACCCAAAGGTTGTCTGGAAGAGATCGCTATAAGCGATAAGGCCGCCTGATTGTACCTACGTTATTTGGCTATTGTAATTTATATTATTTTTGTTTCCTTCTTTGTGGTGTGCAAATAAAGTTATATTGTATTGTATTGAATATATATTTACGAGATAAAAATATTCATAAGTAATGCTCTTTAAGTTTCCTTTTAAATTACTCAGTAAGATTATCGCAATGTGCATCGAAGGAGCAAGGAGGATTGTATTAGGTTTAGTTGCAAACAAATTGTGCGAAACGAACAAAGCAAAGAGACCCCTGTAGTTTTAATAGAATTATGATAAAATTATGATAATAAGCCTATGCAGATTATGATACGCCCAGTTCTATGATGTGCTGACGACATAGACAAATTAAATAAAGCAAATGTTTTATTCACTGTTATACACTGCCATCGTGTTAGTACAAATGGGTTTTTACAATTAATTTAGGTAAAACTTTTATTAATGACTAGCTTTTTCCGCGGCTCCGCCCCAGTGTTATTCGGTTTAACGACATGCTTTTTTCCGGGATAAAAAGTAACCTATGTGTTAAGTTGGCGTATAAGCTATATCCATTTTAAATTTCAGCCAAATCCGTCTAGCCGTTTCAGCGTGAAAGAGTAACAAACATACACACACACACACACACAAATAATAGCTGGCTTAGCCCGAGCTGAGGCGCCAATATCTGGTGTTGCATTCCAAGAAAATATGGATGGCACAGCAGATTTCTTCAGAAATTTGCGTTGGAGTGGAAAACCTAAAATAAAATTTTGTTGTTTGGTTTAGGAATAAGAATAAAGATTAAGAATAATGTTTTCTTTTGTATATGTTAGCGGCCAAACCTGATTTTAGGACAAACTACTTTTTCGGAAGTCCTGCAGCGCAGAAAAGAGCTGGTGGGTAAGGTTAAGGTAAAATAACATTCGTGGTTATTTTTTATGACCGCCCAAAACCACTTTGGCCGAGGCCAAAGAAGTTATCCTAAAATTGGGTTTGGCCGGTAAAATAGGTAGGTATGTATACCTGTTGTCATAGAAGCGGTTTCAAAATCGGTTTCCTTGAAATGTTTACCACATAATCTTGAAAAATCCATGGCTTTGAAGTTTAATCTTCTTATAGCTTTTTCCCACTTTTTTCTTACATTTAAATCCTTAGGGAATTTGTAAACGCCTATTTCCTGGCAGTTACAAGCTACACAGCGACCCATTTTGTATTTATTTTAAATAAAATGAGAAAAATACATAATGTTTGTATGGAAATTAACAGTTTCTGTGTAACAAACATTTGGCGCCCTCTACATAGAACTAATTGACAGTTGCCTTCCCCATTGAAACATTCTTTGTCTATAGAGAATAGACAATTTGAAGCAGCCATTGTTGTTTACATATTAAGCTGGTGGAGTCGAATTTATGTTGTGTATGACTGAAAGCAGCCTGCGAACGCATCAAATTGAAAGCAGCTTATTTCCCTCAAGTCGGCAACTTGCGTGCAAAGAAAAAGAATGCCCGCCTAAAGTCCATTCGGGGTATTTATTGTTTGTTTGTTTCTTTAATACGCTTTATTTATTTACCCACACTATGCATTGAAAAACGTAGTATGATACAGGTGCGTAAGGGTAATAACTTACTCGTAACGTTTAATACACTCGCTTAGCGCTCGTGTTTCAAATCGTTCCTCATATAAGCTATTGCCTCCTTTACGCACATGTCGCATAAACTACTATTATGGTTTATATTTCTACATTATGTTTTATTCGTCAACAGCTTTAGGTTTCACGGACGACGCTCTCTCTAAACTTGCCCGTATGTCGGTGCGATAGGGTTCACGCATTTTTGTTTGGAACTCAATTATTTCCTAAACTAAGGGTGTCCGCAGGTATGATTCCTGGGAAAAGTGGTTCAGTAGGGTCGGTAGAATATGTGGTTTCACTTAATGGTAGCAGTCTATTTATAGTCGCCGTCAATAGAAATTGTGGACTATGTAAACAAACCGTTTTCTCAATTTTTCTCAAGGTTCTTTCACGGAGTCTCACTGAACATTATTCCAAATCATGAAGCATCAAGTTTTACCTGCCATTCACTGTATTTCATCATGAAATATTCAATAATCACCAGTTAATTACGGAAAATTATAGAATCAATAGTCAAATCTGTACTGCGACGAGATTGCTGTCATATTTTTTTCTCATCGAATCTGTATTGTCTTTGAAAATTAGTGATGTACGAATCTATTTGAATATAAACCTATTTTATTCGTGATGCAATTTTATTCCGTCTTTTTTTTGATAGCGTTACTTCATAATCTTTGACATAACGTGTGTGTGATTCTATCGAGAGCTGTGTGATCTTCCAGCGTTGCTCTAAAATCTTTTGTGTTTTCGGTATTCTAACGACTTGGCTTCCCTTTATTAACTTTGTATTGGGGTCTTACTCGCGATAACTAATAACATACCTTAATAGATATGTGCTTGACGTTTCGACGCCTCTGTAGGCTTCTCTTACTGATCTTTCTTTGTGATTTGGATAGTGTTTTACCTTGAAACAACGACAATTGGTTCCGTCATAGTAATGGACAATGCCCTATATAATTCGCGTCAAATCGAAAAGGCGCCCAACATGAGTTGGCGGAAGGAGGCTATCCAAAGCTGGTTGCGCGAAAAAAAAATCAAATTTCAAGAAACCGAAATCAAAGCGAATCTCATAGCTAAAGTAGACAAGCAAAAATATAAAAAAATGTATGTAGATGAGTTGGCGGCATCGAAAAATGTGACAGTTTTGCGCCTTCCACCATATCATTGCGAGCTTAACCCGATAGAGTTGATATTGGCGCAAGGAAAAGGTTACGTTGGAAGGAACAACAAAACATTCAAAATGGATGATGTGAAGATTTTGTTGCTCCAAGGTTTGGCGCGGATCGGGCCAGAACAGTGGGCGAAATGTGTAGCTCATGTCCTAAAAGTAGAAGAAAAAATTAAAGAACTGGATGGGATAATAGATACGGCCACCGACGATGTGACGGAACCATTTGTAATTAACGTGGGCGATTTGACTAGGATTCATCAGAATATTTTAGCGATGAATCAAATAAAGAAAATTAATTAAGCACCTAACATATTTAAATCACATACTTACCCATCTCTAGATAGTTCACCTATTCATAGACAAAGACAACATGGCGCTTTGTTTACATAGTCCACAATTTCTATTGACGGGGACTATACACCGGGTAATTAACTTATGATGTAGTTTTACTGATTAAGTCAATATGAATATGATACGTGAAGGATCTAGAAATACAACACATTGATTTTCTTATATTTTGTAGAAAAAAATAAATTGTAATGGGTGTCAGAGGTGTTTCCGGGTATGGAATGTGTCTTTTCAACGATTATTATGCCCCAGCGTGGTGTAGTGAGCTCTTTTGCCGTATTTCGGACACAGATAAACGCAATGCAAATGCAAATGTGCCTCCTCGGGATTTGAGCCCGCGGTCCTCGAAATTGTGATCGAGACGTCTGAGCAACTAGACCACAGACCTAGTTATTAAGTATTAATTTGTAATTAACAGCCAAATTCTTACTGAAGAATCGGTAAGTGCTCAGTAACAAGGTTCGGTGACCCTGTGAAATTTGTAAATTATTCTTTTCGTGTTCCTTACAAATGCAAGCCCAGCTCCGAGTCAGTTACTATGGGAGGTCAATATTTTATTTTGCGAAATTTGCAAAAAGTCTTAGGTATCTATCCGTATTACTGATCACTTACCAAGCCTCCAGTATGAGTTTGGGTGTATAAATTAAAGTCACCTTATTTAAAGGAAAAATGGATCCAAATACCTATATATATACTCCAGTGGCGTGCATAGAACTTTTTGCTGGAAACGCAATGAGAAGGTCAAGTTTGACAATAAAAAAATATGAAAAAATTTTAATGTGATTTTGAAAAATCTTTATCTGTATGACGCCAGGGTAGGCACTTCCTACCTTAGAGTACATGAATTCATAAAAAAAATATTTTCAAGCTGGTTTTTAATTTTTTTCATTTTGTTTATATTGTCAAACTTGACCTTCTCATTGCTTTTCCAGCAAAAGTTCTATACACACCACTCAATATTTCATTTCCAGTTCTACATCTATCACTCTCGGTACCAGCTACGAAAATAATACTGAGATTAATGAATTGAAAGCAACAATTATTAAGAATGCCAGCAAGAATACTTCAAAAAAGAAAGTTGTTGTAAAAGATGAAGGATCAAAAAGCGATAGTTTTACCTCAGCTATTTCAGGAACTATCACTGTAAACCAAGAAACATCAACAATTGCCAGCGACAATGATCTTCTCAGTAACTGCTCATTTGCTAACAGCGAGAAACCAGTAGGAGGTGTAGCGTTGGAAAGAAAACCGCTAAGATACTTTAGATCAAAAGAAAATCAAGAGGTCCATAACAATAAGACTGAATGGCACGTCCGCCAACGCCGAGTAAAGGTTAAAAACAAAGCTGTGGCAGCTGTGGACCCGGCAAGCATCAATACTTGTAACGCATCGACTGCTACTAAATCTAAGCCAGTCAAGGATTTACCAAACATCTCGGATGAGAGCGATAGTGTCAATGATGTCGATGGAAGGATCAGCACTCATTCTACGGATGCCATGTGCCGGATCTGCCACGGAGGCGAAGTTCTGTCAACAGAGCTTGGAGAACTGATATCTGCTTGCTCCTGCCGAGGGTCGGTCGGCAGGGTCCACGTCAGGTGTCTAGAGAGATGGCTGACCGAGTCTTGCAAGTCACGATGTGAACTGTGCGGCACGAGGTATTCAACCCGTCGGGTGCACAAGTACGGCGTTCCGAAAGCTTTGGTCATGTGGATTTTGAGTCAGAATGCTAAGCAAGTGAGTATTGAGGCAAGAACAATGAATTTTACACACTATGTGTTTCAAGTAGCAACTTGTTTTAATCTGTACATAATTTTGATTAAACAGTTTGTTAATAGTTGCGACTGTCGGCACTTGGTGAAAAATCCATCCATCCATCTATCAGTCTGGCATCGTCCACTAAAGAACGTAGGCCTTTCCAATATTTCGCCACTCCTTTGTCCTGCGTCCTTCTCATCTTCTTATCTAGCCGCAAAACATATATTGATATAATACAATACTTTCACCGTGTAAATCAAAAATCCCACACCACTGAACAATCCCCAGCATAATGTGCCTTCTGAAGCACACAGTCTGAACACAAACGTGACACTACGGGATTTGTACCCTTTACCTCAGTACTCAATTGAAGAAACCCATTGACCCTTCCCTGTTTCCTTCCCCGCAGCTGATGGTGGATAGCCTCGGGATTATGCTGATGTCTCCGTTAGCGGTGCTGGCCGCGTGGCTGTCGGGCCGCACGCTAGCTGGCCTCATGATGCAGGAGCCGCAGGTCACGCCCTGGCCCCTCGCGTCTACCTTCGTGTTAGCGTGCATGACTCTTGTTAGTTGCTTGTTAGAAATATGTTTTTTTTTTCAGGGTTTTGTCGTCGTGGAAAATCGGAATCCAAATTTTACATAATTTACCATTTTATGCACCAGTATTAGGTATCCTGATAATTAAATTTCATGTGTGTCTAGGTATGCTACTATTGCTGGATCGTCTCTGCGGCGACGCGGCACGCGCTGGGTTGGTGGGTGTGGTACCGATCGCAGTACGAGGTTCGGCTGCAGTTTGCACTCTCAGACTGACTCGTCGCATCTTACTGCCTTCCAGATCTTGCACTTTACTGTACCAAAATCAAATGACCTGCTGTGTTTGCAATACGTAGGTATGTACAAAAAATGCATCTAATATAGACGAACAACAATCTTTAAAAAAAAATCTCGTCCGTATTAAGCTGCTTTCAATCAACGATTTAGTGTGGATCCATGGCTACAATATCCTTGAAAATGGACAGTTATCGTTAAAGGAAACCATATAATCTGCAGATTGTACTAAACGATTTTTCCTAAGAAACTTACCTGCCGAAAGCCGGACATAAAAAATAATCACGTTTTCTTACTATTTTTGAAATACGACTGTAACTTTTGTATGGACAAGTCTGTTTTCTTTTCATTTTCGTGGATTGTTTATTTGGACAAGTTGTTTGGTATGATCAGTAGAGAATGGGGTTTAATTTAAAATTTATAGTTTATTTACATTTGTATGTCGTATTGTAATTTCTCCTAATCTACTCTTGAAACATTGGATCTGACTTTTCTGTTGTGAAGTTATTTTTATTTGTATCGAATTCAAGTTAAATCTAGGTATATTATGTTATCTTATAACACTTTTTTTCAGTAAACGAGTTATTTAACAAGAGTCCTTAGTTTTTATTCGCTCTGACATCCTCGAGATAGTTTGTCCACCGTCTCAAGTTGTAGAGCTTTCTTTCTCACAGGACTCACCATCGTGACATAGATAAAATAAAGTATATTTCAAAGGCTAACAAGTAAGAAAGGAAATTAGTTTGTCTGGATCCCAGTGATTATCTTGGAATGAAAACCGTAGCTTCAAAAAATTTATCAATGGTCGCGGTCAGCTGGTCGGGCGCCACCACGTTGTAGCTGGGCTTCTGGTGACCCCTGTACAGTCCACACTGCATCAGCTCCGAGGCTGGATATATCGCTGAGTCTGCTGGGACATCAGCTGCAACACGGAGATTCAATTTTAATAACAATTACTAGAGGCCGGACACATAGACATGGACGCACATAGAGACAGTAAAAAGACGGTTAAAAGGGTATTCTTCAGTCAAAGTATTTAGCGCTTGATTTGAGCGTCATTATTTTTGTGAAAAAGCTATGGCCACAGACTACTTACTTATTGTTAATAGCGATCAGGACGGTGATTATGGCGCGTGCGCGAAAATTGCGAAAGTAGAAAAATCAGTAATTACCGTAGAAAATCCCTTGTTAAGTCACCCGATATTTGTCGTAACAAATTTTTTTGCACTTGTCAGAATTGAGGGCCTGGGCATTATTTCTCACTCGCAATATCAATCAATAGATATTTGTTTAAAGTTAGATGCAAATTGGAGTGACTAAACCACATCAAGTACAAGCTATAGGATATAAGGAATGCTCTCTATAAGTTTTCAAAACAAATAATCAACACACATCCTTACAATATCCTTTTTAAGATCACCCGCAATCTGCCTTAGATATTTTTGCGCACGTGCCAGAATTGAGGGTCTTGACGGCGATTCTCCCAAATTCTTCACACGCTTTGCTTTTCATACGCCTTTGTTTATCGCGTCATAAATGCCGCGTGATGATAATTCTATTGAGTATAACTCCTAAAAAGACACGTTAAGCATATTATGAAAAAATAGGTTTGATTTTGATTTAATTTTATTTTAAAAGTTTGATACGTTTCTTCATAAAGAGCTTGTAAAAGTCACCCGCTTTCGGCCTTCGCAAATTGTTGCATGTGCAGCGAGGATCGCCGTCCAGATTTGTGACTGACACTTGCGCTGTAAAATGGTGCAGAAAAATCACTAGAAACAGTAGTTTTAAAAAGGATGCAATCACATTTCATAGGTAAGTTAATAAAATATTGATTAAAAAACATTCTTACAAAATCTTCGCGGTTCAACTTAAGGGCAGGTTATTCGGGCCTTGTAGGCATTTATCGCTACCTCCGCCCCCGCCAGTTGACCGCGACGTATTTTATTGCGATGCGCCCGAGCGGCAGTAAATGTACTTCGTACTAATAATTGATTCCCATAAATTAACCAATAAACTATTCTTGCTAAAAGAGCTAATTTGTAAATTTAGGGGAATTCACTACATCGGACAAAAAATTTAAATAAAGGTAGAGCTATGAGTAAATAATAAAATAAAATATACATAAATGACAAGGTCAAGATAGGACCCGAAATAATATATATAAATTTGAGATTGTTATAATTTAAACGTGGCATTTATATGTATTTATTTATTTATATACTTAAAGTCCACTACATATACATTACATATACATTCAAAAAGAAAAAAATATAATACACTTGAACACCATATTCCTACATTAATAAAATACGTTATATTGTATATTAATCAACTTTACCTTTCTACCATGTGTTTAAGAGGGTAGACGTAGAAGTAATATACCGTTAAATAATAATTCCTTAATATTTTTTTAACAGTATTTATTTCATTTTAATATGTACACAAACTATAAAAAAAGTTTCTGGTTCCTCTTTTCAAGTAGGAAGGCAACAGGGACTTAGACCATACATTCATGTCCAAGGTTTTAATAACTAATACCAATGAGGTATGATATTGTAATCCGAACATTTGATATTATAATAAATATTTATATATTTATATATATACATTTTATGCTATACAATCTTTACAGGCTTACACCTAATGCGATTGGTAACAATAGTACATTACGATACGAGAGCGATGAAACGTTTTCTGACGAGTGTGAGTTGCAATCACACGAGTCGAGAAAAAGTTTCTCGCACGAGTTTCGTATAATACTTTATAGCACAAGTGCGGAAAATGCCAACTTTACGCAAGCGCAGCGTGCGTAAAGCGGTCATTTTACGCACGGTGTGCTATAAATTATATTTAAAGCAGTTTTTGTGAACTCCGTCAAAGAACAACTAAACAAATCGGTATCTGTAAACTTATCAATTCTAATCTTATAATATTATGTAATACGTACAAAACAATATTTCGGCAATAAGAAGGTTACAGTAAAATTTTTTTTCGCTCTTACATTATCTATGACTGGCGGCGCGCACTAGGGCGCATGCGTGGTGGACTTTTGAATTTTAGCGCCATAGTTTACGGGGAACTTAATTTATTTATTTACTGCGTAAATGTGGGTCAAACGTTTTATAATTTGACTCCATTGACATTCTAGAAAAGCGAAGAAATTTACGAACAATCTTTTACTAGAAAAATCGAAAAACTATTTCGACATACCAATATTATGAAAAAAGGTAGGCGACCTTTTAACCATTCACAAAAATAGTAAATTTACACTTTCGCTGAAAACTCAATCGATTAGCAAATTTTAATTTGATATTTTTTTTTGTGAACACGCCAATAAATTATCTCATAAAATTTCGGAACATTGACAAAATTAGAAATCAATTATACGTGTACTAGGTCCCGGTAGCGAATAATCATAGCTTGATTGTTGCTGTGAGATAGGTAAAGGCTCTGCGTTTTCTTTCTCACACCTATTTTCATTACCAAGCAAAGTCAGAGTTCTTATAGGCATCCCACATATGTGCCGTGGGTTTACTATCTCCGGTAATAAACATTTTGTTTAAAATTTTACTTTTTTTTTCCATCTTCGTCAGCCAAAAATTTTCATCTCTCGTAATCCTTTCAATATCTACAGGTTCATTTTCTCCCACCCAAATACCGAAGAGACACAATCGCCGTTCTGTCACGTGAAGCTGTCCCTGTACCTGGTAATACTTCGTCTCCGTATTTTTATCACTAAAGGTTCGGTAATTTCTTGGGATTTTCTGAAACAAAAAGTAAAAACTATAGAAGAATTTCTTCAGTACGGGGTAAAAAAGTTAATCAATTTGAGATTTTTTTCTATGTAGGGACCTCCACTTCCGGTTCGGTCCACCTAAAAATTAAAATATAGATAAGGGACTTTAGGAAGTGACCTGAAAATGACCTGTAGTAACTAACCCAATAGTTGTGACAGGTTCTACGGGATCCAGGGAAACAATGGAGTTGTCAGGGACATCAGCTTCAATGCTACGTGGCACCAGTTCCGACTCTCTGAAAAATATAAAATATCAAAATATTTATTACTAGCTTTTGCCCTCCGCCCGCGTGTTATTCGGTTCAACGACATGCTTTTATCCGGGATAAAAAAACCTATGTGATAAGTTGAGGTATAAGCTATATCCATTCTAAATTTCATCCAAATCCGTTCAGCCGTTTCAGCGTGAAAGAGTAACAAACATACACACACACACACACCCAAACACACGCACAAACTTTCGCATTTATAATATTAGTAGGAAGTAGGATTTATTGCAAATCACGAGCTTAATATTAATAAAAATAAAAATACTCTATATAATATAATCTTAGACTTTACGCAGTACGCAATATTTTATGTTGTGAAATTTGCACGTCTGCAAAGAAATCGAAGAATGTCGATTTCAAAATAACTTTAGCTACAGTATCCGTCTGAGGTAGGATGCGTGCCGGCTTACAGAATGGACAGACAGACGAACATAGCGAAAATATAAGAGTATATGGTTGGTTAGAGAACTCTTAAAAGGTTAAAGTCACTTACCGTTCCTATAGGCATTTTTTCGATGCGAAGGTGCCCCGATCAGAACGATAAGCTAATGAGCTGAAATTAACAAATTCAATTTAGTCTTCTGGTTATATACTACTCGTACGTACATATGTTTACAAAAAAATAATACCACCTGGATACAATCGCATTTGTGACTGCAAGAGTAAGTATTGTGATGTTTTACTGTTGTACTGTTATACTTGTACTGGTCACTTAAAGTTTTTCCGCGTAATTTCAAATATCATATCATACAACAAAGTTGTTCTGTACGATCAGTAAACCATCTGGTTACAGTTTGAAAGCAGGTCACTGATACACCTGGTATCTTGAAGTTCGAACAAAGATAACCATAAAACTGGTTTAGATGCACTGATACTTATATGTGCCCTAAACTAATAAATGTATCCAAAGTACACTTACCCATTTAGTTTTCTTAGCTTCGATTTCAGATTTGACACTTTATTCTTCTTCAATTCCCATTTTTAGAACATCCAAGCTAAAGCTAAATAATTTTTATTTACACGATTATTTTAGGATTTATCTAACTAATAATAATGTTATATACATACGATTTAATATATATACAATTTATCTACCTACACACAACTCTATCTCACTCATAATATATTTACACACAACGAATAGCTTCGAAGCTTAGAGGCGAGGGGGAACGGGGCTCAGAAAACTGACACAGGTCTTGCGTCGACAAGGGCTAGCAGCCGACTGAAGGCTGCTAGCGCGAGTATTCGCCAGTCAACTTTTCCTTTTAAATTAAAGAAAAAAAACGATTATATTTATCAAAAACGTAACCGCGAAAATGGTTACTAAAGTACCTTTTCTTTAATTATCTGTAATTTTCATACAATTTGGTTAAGTACACCTTACACAAAATGAAAAAATCTTGAAAAATCGACAAAGTTTCAGATTTTTTTTCGATCGAGCGAATTTTATCGTATCGAAAATTGAACCGTAAATAACACTGGAGAAAGGATGTATCTGAAACATATATTTTTTTCAGACTCTAAATGTTACAATTTGATGGCTTAAAATGGGTTTGAAAAGAGACAAAATTGGAATAAGCCCCCCTTAAACTGGTGACACGATGAGCTGTAAGGACAGTACCTCTACCATGAGTTTGCATAGTAAAATCACTAGACGTTACTACAGTAGTTAACGTGAAGACGCCATTCGAATAGTTAAGTAAAACAAAGGCACCATGAGTTTCGGACTCGATAACTACTGTCGACTCGATACTGTTAACTCGATAGTAGGTTCAGTTTTTGGCGTCATGTTGGTACCATAGCTTACCGTGTCTATGCTCACACTTATCATTGTATCTCTTTCTTATCAGTGAACTAAGACAAGGACAAAGTGATATATATCCGACAAAAATGAAAAGTATCATTTTTGTTTGGAGAAATATAATCTATTTGATCTTTTGAAATAAATAGTATAATTCTCGAATAATATAACCTATGTATCACTCTAGCTTGATTTGATTTCCGTAAAATTTTAAATTTTCATATGGTAGGTACTTAAAGATTTAAATCATGAAACAAACGAGTAGAACTCAACTTGAGTTAATGGTGGATTTCATGGAGGTAAGTAAATCTATAACTGCTTAATATGTGTCACTCTGTACTAATTGTAATAATACAGCATTCTTGGTTAATATCAACATGTAAACTTTAAAAAATGTTTATTGTTTACTTAAATTCAGAGTTTATGTATATTTATAGTCCATTAAATACTGGGCACGATCCAGGACTTCACAAAATCACGGACACGTTCTGTTTTCAGATGCGGTGACCTCAGTAAGCCGTCCGGTGAACCAAATGGTAGACTGAGCGCTTACCAAAGGTGGAATGAGCTGAGCAACTTGCTCAATGCTGATGTGGCGTTGCAAGAACGCCAGTTATGTGGAGAAAGGAAATTGATGTGGCAATAAACCCACCACCACAAATGGTAACACCAATTCTATTGACTCAACCGGGAATTTATGAAGAAGTAACGAATAAAGCTCCTGTAGAAGCATGGAATCAGCCAACGAGCAGTTCCCAGGCAGAATACTTGCCACCCATACAGGCTGTAGACACCACCCCTGCTGTCCCACCTGTTATCCAACCTGCTGTCACCTCTGCACCTGTGACTCTAAGGCGGCGCCGTCGTGTTCCCCTCTAATGAAGGGAACTCATACAATGAAGAGGTCGCCCTCACACACAAGTGTAAATTGGCTAGAGAGACGTTGCGTGAGTGGCATTCCTGTGGAGTAGAGACAGAGAGGCAACCGGCCCAGTGGCAAGACCTGTTAAGGCAGTTGCTCTCTATTATGGAGACAGTGGCTGAGTCTTTTAAAAATAGTTTTAATAAACTAAAATATAGTTTATAAACTATAATTTAGTTTATGAAATACTAGCATTTGACTGCGGCTTCACTCGTGTTGAATTAGTTTTTGTGTACTCCTATAAATTCTTACAATATTTTTTGGACTGTTACCTACAGTAAATATAGCCGGTGAAATGTGTGTGTGTGTTATACGCCTCTGTGTTTCCCATTTTGTACCTGTTTAGGTAGTTCCTCTCTATTATGGAGACGGTGGCTGAGTCTTTTAAAACATGATTGTATAAACTATAATTTAGTTTATGAAATACTAGCTTTTGCCTGCAGCTTCACCCGTGTTGAATTAGTTTTTGTGTACTCCTATAAAATCTGTCAATATTTTATTGGACTGTTACCTACAGTAAACATAGCCAGTGAAATGTGTGTGTTATGTGCCTCTATGTTTCCCATTTTGTATGTCTCTTATATAGCTTTCCCACGGGAACTGATTTATGGGATAAAAAGTAGCCTATGTCCTATTCCAGGTCTAGAACTACATTTATGCAAAATTTCAGCCCAATCGGTTTAGTGGCTACTGTGTTAAAGAGTAACAAACATCCATACATATTACATACATCCAAACTTTTGCATTTATAATATTAGTGGGAGTGGGATATAAACTAAACATTCTTGTTCCTAGGTCCAGCGGTTCGGTCTAGGCATTGATAGATCAGTCAATCAGTTAGGATACCTACTCTTTTATTTTATGACATTCATTCATTCACAATTTAAGAGCTGTGCTCTTGTTGGTGAAGTTAAGTGAAGGTTTTTATGACATGTGTAGGGTTCGGAAATGAGTACACCGTTCTTTTCTACAGTTTTCGTATAATGAACACCAGTAAGTATATATATCGCACACAGGCACAAATGACACAATGTGAGGTACACAGAAACAGATATCGTACAATACAAATGTCCGCACGCGGGGCGGCTTGTCGCACACTGATCGCGTCCCGTGGGACCAACCGTTACCGGGTAGGTGCGGGGCGCGGGGAGAGAATGGCGCGCGAGTTGTCATAGGTATATACCGCGTTATATACTCCCCCTCCAAGTCATAAAATCGTCCCGATGGTGACTTGGGACAACAATAACAATCAAGGGAAAAAGGAAAAAGCAAAAAAAAGATATATATATACTTATATAATGACAACACTGATTAACAACAGTCACACGGTTTACGAGGTCGACCCCGACGTCTTCGAGGTTGGATCGGAACAGACTCACCAACACTTTGGCCTATGCAAGGTGTTAAGTCCCTGGCATGAAACTTTCCTAAAAGTTGACCGTCAGAGTCCTCAACTTCGCAAGTGGTAGGAGGGCTAACGATTTTACGAATGACATAAGGACCATCGTGTAAGGGCATGAACTTTTTTGTTAACCCCTTAGCAGCGTTACTGAGGGCATGTGTTGTCAGAAATATTCGGTCTCCCTCGGCGTGCGAGACAGACGGGCGACGACCGCTATCCGCAAAATCCTTCCTAGCATCCTGTTGACTCTTTACACGATCCTTGATGTCCTTTAAAGTAAGCAAAAACTTCTCCAAGTATGGAGTAGCTTGTGGTACAAAAGTGTCTTTCGAAAGAATACTACGTGATTGGCATCAAACGGAGTTCGCATTTCCCTAGCAAACGTAAGATATGCAGGAGTGTGGCCAGTAGTAGCACAAGTAGCACTGTTCATAGAAAATCTAATGTGAGACAGAAACTGTGGCCAAGAGCGATGTTCTGTCTGTACGAGGATAGAAAGTTGTGTCTTGAGGTCACGGTTCTTTCTTTCCGCTGGATTTGCTTCGGGGTGATAAAGAGGTATAAGGTTTTGTTTGATACCCAAGAGGTGCATGCACTGTTGCATGACAGCCGAGACAAATTGTACACCATTGTCTGATATAATTCTGCGTGGTAAACCGTACCTTAAAAAGTATTCTTCAATGAGTACTGGTGCACAAGTTTCTGCGTTTGCGTCTTTGAGGGGAAATAATTCAACCCAGCGGGTGGCAGTATCCTCAACCAGTAAGATCCATTTCTCACCGTCTTTACCTTCAGGAAGAGGACCAAAAAGGTCTATAGCCAGTACCTCATTTCGTTGGTTGAGCACGGGAGTTTGCAAAAGGCCAGCAGGCTTCTGGTTGGAGCTTTTATACCTCTGGCAATCGACGCAGTTCTTTAAGTAGTCCGTGACGTATTTCCGCATACCTGTGAAAAAATACTTACCCTTGATCCTTTGCAAGGTTCGTTCTACACCTTGGTGGCGTGCAGTCGGTGCGTCGTGAAATTCCTTTAACACGGATTCTTTCATAGAATCTGGGACGACCAGCTGCGGCTCCTCGGAATCGGAATCAGGGTCGAAGCGATACAGTACGCCTTGACTAAGTAAGTATCCTAGTTCTAACCACCTGTTTGACGCTAGGGGATCCGGCTGTTCCAGGTCTTTGATAATTTTCAATACCTCTGCATCTTTAAGCTGCGATGAACGAAGATCAGCAGCGTTAACGTGAGGAACGTCAATAGTGACAGAGCACACGCCGCAATCGTCCTTAGAATTTCCATCGCACATTGGACGGCTAAGAGTATCGGCTAGAACATTAGACTTACCAGGCTCGTATTCGTATCTGATGTCGTAGCTCTGTAGTTTCAAAGCCCAGCGAGTGAGACGACCACTAGGGGACTTTAAAGCCATAAGCCACTTGAGTGGTTGATGATCGCTCTTGACACACACGGAATGACCGTCAATGTATGGACGGAACTTTTCTGCAGCCCAAACAACGGCAAGAGCTTCGCGATCCGTTGTGCTGTAACGACGTTCCGCTGGCGTCAAGAGGCGGCTCGCATATTCGATAGAGCGTTCGTCGTTTCCTTCTCCTTGCATCAAGGCTGCTCCCACGGCGTATGCACTCGCGTCCGTTCGCAGCACAAACGTTTTGCTAAAATCAGCCTGTATTAAAATTGGTGCTGAAGCAAGTCTCACCTTCAATTCGTTGAATGCAGCTTTCTGCGGCTCCCCCCAGCACCAAGGTTGGTTTTTCTTGGTCAGCAACGTAAGAGGTTGAGCAACTTGGGAGAAGTTAGGGATAAATTTCCGGAACCAGGATGCTGTCTGAAGGAAAGTTCTGAGATGTTTTAAATTGCTTGGTTCCTTCATTTCTGTGATGGCTTCAACCTTCGAATGGTCAGGCTTAATACCTTCGGGAGTAATTAAGTGCCCTAAGTACTTTACCTCTTTGCAGGCAAACATACATTTTTCCCGGTTAGGACACAAACCAAATTGACGTAGTCGGTCAAACACTATGCGCAGGTCATCCATATGCTTCTCAAAATCATCAGAAATCACGAGGAGGTCATCTAGATAAGCCAGAATGATGGTATCGCTAAAACAAGCACCAGATCTAAAGCGGTCCATCAAGCGTTGGAAAGTAGCCGGTGCGTTTTTCAACCCGAACGGCATGCGAGTGAAACGGTAAGTCCCTAGGGGTGAAATGAACGCTGTTTTGTCTCTGTCGGCTGGTGCGACGCTTACGTGCCAGTAACTAGATTTGAGGTCAATCGTGCTGATGACACAATTCCTTTTTGTCGACTGGAGGAGTTCATCGATGACCGGGAGAGGGTAATGGTCAGTTTTCGTAACGCTGTTTAGTTAACGGTAGTCAACACAAAACCTCACCTGATTGTTCTTCTTCGGAACTAAGAGGGCAGGCGAAGTCCAGGCTGACTCACATTCTTCAATTATCCCGTCTTCTAACATTTTGTCAATTTCAGCTTTCATGATCTCTTTCTTTGCAGGTGTTAGCCGGCACGGAGGTACAGAAATTGGTAAGTGTTCACCTGTATCAATGAAATGTTCGGCGAAAGGTGTTGGATCTCCCCCTGGTCTGAAGATTGCTTCGTTGTCCTGAAGAAACTGACTAAGTAGCACGCACTGTTCACTGGTAAGTAAAGTACCTTCGTCCTCGCGCAGTGAGACAGGTGTGGAACACGAAGTGACTGCGGCAACCGCTGTATGGTCCTCGTACTCTAGAGGGTAAGTCATATTGCCATCTGAAAAGCGCCAGGTTGATTTGCTAAAGTTGATTTGAATACCAGCTGCTTTTAGGAAATCGATTCCCAAAAGAGTTTGGCTTGCATCGGCTTCAGGGAAAATAACGAACTCCGTTGGTATAAGCCGATGATTAACCTTTACGTCAACCCGGGTAATTAGCACAATGCGTGATTGTGAAGTTCCATCAGCAAGCTTAACGTTCATGCATTGCCTCTGGAATTTATTATTTTTCTTTTTAAGCAAAACAAAGAGCTGGGAGCCAGCAACGCATCTTTTTGCGGCTGTGTCAATTAAAGACAAACCACGGAGACCCAATACCTCTATGTACAACACAGGCCGTAAATTATTAGGTTGTGATACGTTGGGCTTGCATAAAGCAATACACTGAGGAGGATTAGGCACAGTCTCCCTACCGATTAAACCGGAGTTTTCATCACGGCTTTCAAGCACGGTTTCATTTTTATTATTCAAATCCAAGGTGGGAACCGTATTCTTAAATTTGAGTAAATCAGTTGAGGGTTACACTCGACGGGTTAAGAAAAAAATTTCCGGTACCCGCGGTCAAAGGGTTAACAAAACATTCATCCGCGTTTGCAGACAAAGGGTTAACGAAACACTGGCCGGTGTTTGCATACGACGGGTTAGCAAAACATTCATCGGTGTCAGGCAACGGGTTAAGAAAATATTCGTCGGTGTTTGCAGACAAAGGGTTAACAAAAAACTCACCGGTGTTTGCAGACAAAGGGTTAACAAAAAACTCACCGGTGTTTGCAGACAACGGGTTAACGAAACACTGGCCGGTGTTTGCATACGACGGGTTAACAAAATACCCATCAGCGTTCGATGTCAAAGAATCAACAAAACACTCGTCGATGTTCGATGTCGAAGAATTAACAAAATACTCGTCGATGTTCGATGTCGAAGAATTAACAAAACACCGATCGGTGCTCGTAGTCAAAGGGTTAACAGAATCAGACGGTGACTTGTTGCTATCACTGCTATCATTATGTGCAACGAGACTCTTAAAATTTTTCGCGTTTAAACTATACTTGAGTGGGGTCACTTGATTATTTATGTTAGTTTGGAGTGGGCTCACCTGATTATTTATGTCGGCGGTTGAAAAGGATACCTCTCTACAGTTTGCACATTGAGACCGAACGACTCCCGGCGTCCCACACCCGTAACACGTTATTGATGACGGCTGCGGCGTCGTTACGAAAGTGTTCGACTGACGATTTCGGAGTTTCTGACACTGCTCCCTGGTGTGGCCGAAATTTTTACAATAGCTACACTTGGGGCGTGTGTTGCGGTTCGTCGACGTAGAGCTGGTAGCAACGGCGGCGGTGGCGGGAGTTAGCTCGGCGTGGCGACGTGCGGGGGGTACGCCTGGCCGTGACACGGACGGCGCGGGCGGTGGCACGTTCGCAGATGAAACCGGCTGACGGGGGTCGGGGGGCGCGGGCGCGACGTCGTAGCGCGCGGCGGGGGGCGCCGGCGCGACGTGGCGGGCCGGCTGTTGCCATGACGTTGGCGGCAGTTGGATCGCGCGCTGAAATGGCATGTTTGTTTGACGCAGTGCGCGGGTGGCCGGGGGGGCGGGGGGCGCTCGGGGTTCCCTCAGCGCATCCTCGATGCTTCGCGCCTTACGCAGCAACTCGTCGAATGACGTAAGCGTGTCCCGATCGAGTCTTCTTCTTATGCGGGTGTCGAGGCCGTACACCATGTCCAACTTCACTTTTTCAGACAGTTCATCTGGCGGCAAGCATGACAGAGTAGCGCGTGCTTTTGACACGAAGATCTCAATGTTTTCTTCACCCTGTCTCATTGAAAACAGCTCCGTATAAATGCGGTACGGGGGACGGCGGCGCTCACCGAATGCGCCCCGTAATCTCTGTATAGCGTCCTTCCAGTCACGTACCTCTTCTCTGACTCCCTGCCACCACACGGCGGCAACGCTGGTCAACAGCATGGATAAACCTTTTGTGGCGTTTTCATCGGAAATATTTACACACGACTTGTAAACTTCCACGCTGTCAATAAACGCCTCGAGCGACTCTTCGGTGCGAACGCCATAGCGGGCCGTGCACTGAGCAAAATTTGCATTTGTGGCGAATGCGGACAAGACGGCGGACTCCGAAACTGTGGTTTCACACGCTCTCGGTGTGGAAGAGCGGGCGTCTGCTAAAAGTCTTTGACAGAATTCTGTTTGTGACCGTTGAAGTGAGGCCACTAGTTCTTGCAGGACTTCCGAGGTCATGGTAATGTTGTTACCAGACTCAGGTTCCGGTGACGACATGTTCAATTGTTGTGGTTGTTTTTTTCGGGGCATATCACTTCACAACACACGTTGGGCAGCAAATGTAGGGTTCGGAAATGAGTACACCGTTCTTTTCTACAGTTTTCGTATAATGAACACCAGTAAGTATATATATCGCACACAGGCACAAATGACACAATGTGAGGTACACAGAAACAGATATCGTACAATACAAATGTCCGCACGCGGGGCGGCTTGTCGCACACTGATCGCGTCCCGCGGGACCGACCGTTACCGGGTAGGTGCGGGGCGCGGGGAGAGAATGGCGCGCGAGTTGTCATAGGTATATACCGCATTATACATGTTATTATTAAAATGTGTGTAATATAAGAAAATATTTGTAAAAGATTATTTGTTTTATTTTGATCAATAATGATGGTTTTATAAGGTAAGTTAATGAGCTAAGGCTAGTTATGGCTAGTTGGTCTCGCCACAGCCACCTATACTTACAAGCCATGCACACAGAATTGGCAACGTCGCCTCTTCCCGACTGAGTGAACCTATCTTCCATTGATGACCCTATTAATGTTGTTTTTTTGTGGGTTTTTGTACACGTTGTTCAGTCTTTATTGTTTACAAAAAAGGCGATATTTTCATAGTCATTAATTGAGTCGTACAAAATATATTTTCACTACAGTTTCTTGATTT
Source organism: Ypsolopha scabrella (assembly GCA_910592155.1). Lineage (NCBI taxonomy): Eukaryota > Metazoa > Arthropoda > Insecta > Lepidoptera > Ypsolophidae > Ypsolopha > Ypsolopha scabrella. The sequence continues at coordinate 28,336,722 of OU342969.1, read as the reverse complement.
AGCCCTTCACCAATATAGTCAAATATCTACAACTTGCGCTTCCTAGGTTTATTATTTCAATACGATGCTTTCATTCATCCTTATTAAATGCCAATAAAATAAATTTAAAAAAAAGACATGATCTTGCTAAGTTTCTTACCATATGTATGTATTTATATTTTATATAAGAATGTAACGAATTAGTATTTAGTATATGGGTAGCTAGCTATCATTGTGTATCATAAAGTATAGTAAAATTAAATATATTACCTATAATTCAATCCATGTATGGATATTAACTTATTAATGTAGACCCAAAACTCAATTTAATTTTAAATGTTGTTTTTTCCTGATTTAAATTTAATTAATTTAATTTTTAAATAAAACCTTACATGCGACAAGTGTACATGATGTTCCTATATTGCAAAAATAAAGTATTCTCTCATTCATTTATAACCTAGCCCTAGAAGGATACCTTTTTTAATATAGTAGTCACTACACATTAAAAACACAAGTAGGTGTAATAAAAAGATTTTATTTGTGAACCCAAAAAAAAGAGAAAAATACAAAATACATCAAGGCGGCTATTAAGCTGCCTACTAAGCTGCAAAGTATGAGGCAGTATTGGTTTTAAATCATGTTCAGATAGCTCATTACTGCCCAAAAACACTCTTACCTTTGAATTTGGTAATATAAGAACACTATTATGCACTTTTACTGGGTAAATAACATCTTTCGAGGTATTGTCTATATTTAGGGTATACAAATAAATGCACTGGTCTTCATATTTTATTTGCCACCCACTGTGCAGCTCTGCTTTTTGCTTAAGTCCCTCATGTAGTTCACCAAAGCTTTGTATAATATCACTTACAATCAGCAATTCCTTTTTTTCATCACTTCTTTTTTGACACTTTTTTCGTCGAACTTCAGGGTTAGCTCTAATTTTGGGGCATTCCTTGCTCAAATACTTCGGTAAATTAGGGAAAAGATGTGGCACTGCCCCAGGTGGGTACTAGTTGACAGCGAGTAAGTGTCATTTCCTCAACACTGCCATCACTATTATATATTTTATTTGTTCGGATCACTTCACCTGGGCTAAAATGGTTGCTGCACACAAATTATCCCTTGCTGGGTGTCCAGTCTGACCGTGGAATAGCTGCTATCCATTTTTTTCTTTGAGTCTCTTGGAAAGGAGAAAGTTGACACGGCTTCCTGACCGTTCTTTAACGATGAATCATAATTCGCTTTGCATTCAGGAATGCAGCAACGCCCGGGCATCTGTTGGAAAAAAGTGTGATAATTAATTAAAAGGAAATATCTATGATTTCGTTTAAAAACACCGAGACTAAATTTTAGGTTATATTTTGAGAAAATTGTGTTTAAACTAACTGTCATGAAGTGATTAACTTGTAATTACCTTGGTGTAGCTTCCTTGATTAGGTGGCTGTGGTCTCGCTCGTGCTGCTCTTCCCAATTATTTAACTAATTATTGCATGAAATCCTTTTAGAGGGATGTTCCATTATCACTCGCATTCTGGCCTGGAAGTGCCTTTGCTCTTCCGCTTCGGCTGCCACTACCATACGCCAGGCAAAATACACCCTCAAAGCCATCACAAAACAGTTAATTCCAAATAAAACACGAATTTGATAAGTCCAATATTTCTCCTCGGAGCAAAAATAGACGGTGAGTGCCGTTACTACTGTAGTTACGGTCAAAGAGTATAGTAACCGTTCCTATACAGGAAAAGAGAGCCATCTCGCGTAAAAAATGAGAACATATGATATGTAGCGCCTCCTGTCTCTGAGAGGGCGAAACTAAATCTGCTATACATACCTATATATATCGCTATATGTAGGTACACCGGTTGTTGACGTGCTCAGAAAATTAAACCACATGCTCTAATGATTATACTGAACCACTTCCATACAAAAACATACAAACAACAAAAAGAAATTACTTCCCCATATAAAATTATCAGTAAGTTATTAAACATTTGTTGGGGAAATAAATAATTTTTAGTGTTGTTTCAAAAGTTTTTGTATGGAAATGGTTCAGTATAATCAGCAGAGCATGTGGTTTAATTTTCTGAGCACGTTATTAAAACACATACTAGGTACTTTTATTATTAAATATGTACTTTTTTGCTAATTTTAATTATGGTAGTATGCTAGCTTAATAAGGAAATATTTTCAATGTTGAATTATGTACTAAGTTCAGGCGTTATTTAAACTGTTTGGAAACATATAATCAATATAAATGAAACATGATTAAAGAATCAATAGTACTTTATTAATGCGTTTGAACTACTTTTAACATACAATTTTAACCGCCTATTTTTTTTACAAAGTAAAAATTTAACATAAATAAGAAAATATTTTATGATAAAACCCCATTTTTGTAAGGCTTATGTTTAAGCAATCACCAGATTTTAGAGATGGGGCAGATGTATCAGCTAAACGTATTTTATTGCCAACTTTTTTTTTACAATAAATTTAACATTTTTTTTAAATTGTATGCCATCCTGCCACAATTTGTGATGTAAAGTGTTTTTCTTGACACCACCTCTATAAACTTTTCCATTTATTATATTAAAAATACCTGCATTTAAGCTATCAAACAGCTTATCTAACAAAAGCACCACCGGAATGAGTTGACGGCATTCTTCTGGCAAATTTTTTCTAGCAGTTAAATGCTCAGTCGCAACGGCCACGCTATGGCTGAAAACTTGGGCTGCCATCTTTACCTGCATTTTCTTTATCTTCTCCGGGTTAACATGCTCTTCTGTCAGTTTATGAAGATACCTGTAAAGGATAAATTTATGATTACTGTTTGTATTGATGAACTTAGTCCAAATCTAACTTATACCTCTGTAAGCTAGAGACCCTTGACATAGGGATGGACGGACAGACAGCAGAGTGACATTAATAGCACTCTCTTTTGCCCTTTGGATAAGGAACCATAAGAAAGGCAGAAATTCTCAGTGGATACAGGTATGAACATACACAGTATATCAAGGAGTGGCTTGTTTTACAACATATAGGTACTAACAAGCTTTGCTGTTTTATCCTTATCTCACGTTTTCACCATTCAGGACACCGCCTCGACGATTTAAATTAGAATACGGATGTGAACTGTACTTCTCTGGCGTACACTTTAAATTGTGATAAACATGGACCTACCGCTCAAATGAAGACATGGAACTGCACAATTCGATAATCGATGATTCATCACTTTGTGTTCGGGCTTGAAGTGGTAGTCGCAGATCTTCTTATTATTATAAATTTTCAAGGGATCACGTTCTGTTGTCTTGTTTCCAACAATCGCCAACCAAGCCTTGAATTGCTCAGGCCGTCTCTCGGGGTGAGGGAATCGATGCATGTAAGCACCTGCAAACATATAATACATATTCAAGTTTGCAATTAACTGGGCGAAATCCAATCTGATAAATAATTAGTAAGAATAATTGGTATGCAGATGATGAAGTAGCACCAAGACTCACGCAAAACCACAACTTAATCATTTACTAATAAAATAGTTCATTAATTCTTGTGACTTACCTAATTCACTGCAACCAAAAATACAATATTTTCTCTTCATTTTAATTATCACACTTGGAAAATAATTTGTAAAATTAACTGAAAGACGACGTTCCTTTCAATGCACTTTTCTATCAAATAAAATTATTGAATGCCTAGATTTAGGACGAAATAAAAAATTATGCAAAACAACAATAGTTCTAATGCAAAATAATAAATATACTTTGGTTATAATAAATCCATTTATTTATAGTAGTTATTTATTAATAAATAGAATATGCGTAGAATGAAACTTTTTTCCCAATGTAGCGATCCTAAATTGGCCATCTAGTGTATCTTTTATGAACTTTTATGTAAGTAAATAGTTTGTTGCACAATATACAGAGCTCGCCACTTTCCGTACATTAAAAGTCTTGTTCACGTCTTGTTCTATGTTTCAGTCCCCTGGTTACGGTAACTTACTACAGCATCTGTCAAATTCATGACTCATGGTACGAAATTTGTATGGTAACTATAGTTACTATCGAATAGTTTACTATACGTTAACTACAGAGTACTCAACTATGACAGCTCATGGTATCATTTTTAGTTCCTTTACTACACGCTAGGGGCGCTGTTCATAGTTTCATACAAATATCTTACTATAGTCGTTAACTTGTGTAGTAAGCGTAAACTCATGGTAGACCTACAGAAGTGCGAATGGGGATCAGTAAAGTTAAAGCAAATTCAATAGAACTAGTATCCACGTTATTCTTTATTCGGTCACCTGACTTGTAAGTCTCCCTGAGCATTTTCCTTTTCGTAAATATTAATTATTATTATGTATTTATGTACCTTTATATGTATATTTTCGTATTTATGAGAAGACATGTATATTTAAATTTTATTTATATTATATTTATATGTAATCTGTTACTCAGTGTAGTTTAATATATATATATATATATATAAATAGTACCAATTTTTATAATATCAAATTAATTCAATTATCTGGCACTACCCTTGAACTCTCCACATAACTAAAGGTTAACTGGCAGAGAATACTAATTAGCATTAAATTCGCCTTTGTGCATTGTATATTTTGTGTGCAATAAAGAATTCACATACATACATACCTATATATACATAATAATGATATATCTATCTTTTGAATCATCCAAATCGGACCATTACTTACAAAGATATTTTATTAAACATATCCCGTTCCTGTCGCTAAAATTCAATGACCGCAGGTGCGTGTGACGTCACTGTGACGGAACCGAGCAGCCCACCGGCATTCTTCCTTCACGATTCGATGGAACGCGACGCAGTCGGCCGCTATATTTGGCAATATTTACATAAAATGTTGTTAGAGTGTAATTTTGTGATATTTAAGTATAAAACGTACATAATATTATGAGAACTAATAAAGTAGAAGCTGGTTTTGTGCAAGCTCAGTCAGATAACCTTCCAAAAGGGGATTCTTTCATGGTATTTGATTACCTAGGTAATCATTCTAAGTTCACCAGCGCTGAAAGTTTGAGGCTTTTGACTTTAAAACTTATGATATTATCCCTCCTTTAATTTAAGCTTCCCTCCAACCAACTTGAACTTTAAACAGATATGGTTCGATCTTCTCAGAAGAAATACTTAATTTTCTTTTGCAATGCTCCTAAAAAGCATATCTTTAAGTTTAGGCAAAATAACTTTAAATATTATTTCCATCGTTTTCATATTATTTTACATATTTTTTCGAAACCCTGTTATAATGTATAATAAAAATAAGGGTTCGTAAAAGATAAATAAGAAATAGAAATGTAAGTCCTTTTGTTGATTTTGCATATATCTAATTACTTTCACGAATGTTCTATTTTAAAGTTTAATAAGAAAACTATCATAAATACTTTTATTTTCACCATAAATGAGATATTGATGGATCCAGTGGACTCACCACTATAAAAGCGTTGCTACTTTTCACCACTACAGTTGAGGGTTAATAAATATTATCATTCACTCTTTTCTTTTTACTTTTTATTTATTTATAAAATAGTCATTCACTCTATTACCCGAGTACGTCCCTGTGTCATTGTTTTGACCTTGGAATATTACATAGAAATGGGAACAGGCAAATACGTAGATCATCATCAGCCCACATAAGTCCACTGCTAGGCCTTTCTCTTGTATTGAAGATATTTCCATAATTCCCATGATTGGTAGGCGGGTTGGGGATCGCAGTTGTAGTTGTAATACGGGTGTACGCTGCTGCCCATTCCCTGGAATAAATTCCTTTGGCCGCCTTGTACGACACTATGATAGGTAGATACGTAGGTTTATAGGTTCACAAAACTCAGAAAAAGTAAGAAGGTATGTTTTTATAAATGCAACAGGCCTAAATTAAGAGAATACATAGATACTCTACACGTAATAGTAGTTACCAACTTATTTCCATATCAACTAAATAATAGGTATAGTTGTGTAGGTTACGTACATCGAAATGATCTTCACAGCAATGTCTTGTAGCCTGGGCAGAGAGGGTTGAGTTTTATCGTACCACGAAATACAATTCTTACGAAGTTTTGGGTCTTTCGGCACGTTAAAAATAGGTTTTTGGGCGTTATAATAGAAGTATTTGTACATTTCTGCGCTATACAATATTTATACATAGTTAAAAAGGTGAATTAGATACAAATCGAACACTTAATTTGTTTCAAAGTCACAATTAACCAAACAAAACAATGCGCGCCTTATCGCTGCCAACAACTTAACTAGCGGCGACCGTCTAAGTGACGTCACAGCTACCGCGGCGGCCACTCATTGAACTTCGCTAGTAACTTGGTCATAACTTCGTCAATTTTTGTCGGAGAACTTCCAGTCGCGATTTCGGTTCAGCAACAGGCAGATTCGGATTTAGCGGGGTCGAAATAGGGGAAATAGACCATTTACCAAAAACTAATATTGGATGCTTCTAAAAACTTGTCTAAACTAAAAGTAAAAAGCACGCGTGTTTAATATGGTGCATCATATCATGATCCTGAAAACGCTGCAATAAGGGCCACTTTATAAGCAAGTGTGTTGAAAAAACATGTTTGATGCAGCATGGTAATAGATCAAAATAGATTTCGTAGAATAGATTGAGTAAGCACCAAGCACCAATGAGTTTTTCAGAATTTATATGCACAGTATTTGTATACTTCCCACTTACTGACGGTAAAGGAAACCACTGTAGGGTAAACCTGCACGCCCCAAACGCGTGTATTTGTGCCCGACCGAAGTACGGCGACGAGGCTTACCCCTTGCCACTTTAGGTGACGACATGATTGTCATGTTTATGGCTCAAACTCAAAATACCAATATTTTGGAAGGTTTACTTTTAGCCTCTTACATGTCTTTGATCTGAAGATGGCCGCAATCACATTAAATAAAAATAAAAAATAAAAATCATTTAATTCAGAACTGGGTTCCATATGATCACACAAAAAAATAAAAATTAACAATAGAACTAAAATAAAGCGGTAATAAAAACGATATAATTTTGATTACTAAATATTATGATTATTATTAGCATGTAGTGTCGTCCAGTGATGGCTGATAGGACACCCGCACCCGCCTCCCACTACCTTCAGAATGGTATTGTGGCCGCCGCACACTCTGTGCATGAGAGAAGCAACTTTTTTGCGCATAATTGCGTAAAAATCCATTGTTCGCGCCTCAGCAAACATGCCGGATGCGCTGCAGCGCCACGGCAGCCCCAACAGCATCCTGAAAGCATTATTGTATTGCACCCGTAGAGCGCTGTAGGTCTTCTGCGTATATCTCACCCACAGGCCGCTCGTGTAAAAAGATTGACAGAACGCCTTGAAAAGTGTAATCTTTACCTGCTCTGTACAACGAGAAAACCTACGGGCGAGCATATTGCTTCTGACCGCCAACGCTCTACGTTCGCGCTCAATGTCCTGGTCATCTTTCAGGTCCTCTGTCACAATGTGGCCCAGATACTTGAACTGCTTGACTCTCGTCAATGCAGTCCCGTACAGCGTTACTGGGGGTACATCTTGTGGAGAGCTGCTGCCCGCGGCGAAAACCAAGAGCTCACTCTTTTTGGTGTTGTACTTCAACCCATGAGTTTGTGCATAGGTTTCACACACGTGCAATAGCTTCCTGAGTGCGCTGATCGACGGGCTCAGCAGGACCATATCGTCCGCGTAACTGATGTTGTTGACTTTGACGCCATCAATTGAACATCCCGCATGCATGCTGCTGAGCCCTCGGATCAGCTGGTCCACATACAGGTTGAAGAGCCTGGGAGAGGCCAACCCCCCCTGCCTCACCCCGCACTCCAACCTGTACTCCTCCGAGCGCTCCTCCCCCCATCGGACGTAGTTCACCTGGTTTTCATACCAGTGCCTGAAGATGCCAGTGAGCTCAGACGGAAGATTCACCCCATCCAGCTTGTCCCATAGCACTGGATATGACACCAAATCGAAAGCTTTGGACAAGTCTAAGAAGCATGCATAGATTGGCGTGCTCCTGTCCGTATAGTACCTGACGGTGCGCTTGAGCGCCAAGATGGCGCTTTCTGTTGACAAGCCTGCCCTAAACCCGAACTGAGCATCGTGCAGACTAATATGCTCATCCAAGCGCTTATCAAGCACACCATCGAGTACCTTAGCTGTTATTGTAGCTAACGAAATGGGTCTATAGTTGGTCTTATCAGATGAATCTCCCGTCTTGTTTTTGACAATCGGCACCACAATTGTCCTCATCAAGTCTGGCGGCAAGTACGAATGTCGTATGCAGAGGTTGAACAAAAGCGCCAAAACCCTAGGTAAGTGAGCTCCCGCATGTTTAAAGTGTTCTATGCTAAGTCTATCATGACCAGGAGACTTTCCCCTGGTCATGTGTGCAATAACCTTCCCAACTTCTTTAGCTGTAACTAGCACCGGCCGCACACACGATGGTTTGCTCTTCTCTACACCAGCAACAGCATTCGGGTCCTTTGCCTGCACTAACGGTTGTGCCGGTACTCTAAAATGGTCTTTGAATAAGTTGGCAATGGCTGCGGGCTCACTCAGCCCATCCACACTCACGGGCAGGCGCGGCTTGCTGTTCAGTTTATTAACTCCCTTCCAAAATTCACTAAATCGTTTTGAGTTATGTTTTGTTGCCAAAATATCCATTCTTACCTGTTCTGCATGTTTAATGCACCACTTCAATTTAGCCTTGAATTTCTTTCTACTATCACACATATTATTGTAAAATATTCCACTTCTCGGTCTCCCACATAAAAGCCACATTTGAAAGTCAAGCCGCGCCTGTCCGTGCAGAGATTTGACGTGTTTATTCCACCCCACGACGTACGACTTTTTGTTCGGGCGTTTGGTGGGTCTATCACACTTAGTATTGGTCGCAATGGCTGCGTCAGATAGTACGACAACCAAGTCACGGTACAAGTTATCAATTACATCTTTATGGTCATTATTCGTGCACATAGAATCACCACAACGTTCACATTCGACAGGAAAATTTAATTTACCTAACTTATTATGACATATTGTATAATATTCCTTAATTTGATTTATATCCCGCTCACCCCACATTGCATTATTATTACATTTAATTTTAGCGTCTAACTTGCATCTCAGTACATCTAAATTACAATTTATGTGCAATGGAAAATGATCCGACCAGTAAACATTATAACATATATGTATATCTACTACAGACTCCCATGACGCTTGAGTTACTAAACAATGATCGAGCCAACTTTGCGTTCCATGTATCTCACTGACGTATGTATAACATCCAGAGTCAAGACCCAATTTCTCCACGTCTGCACATAACCATTGTTGTTCATCACAAAATGACAGTAGTTCGTTACCAAACTGTCTTGTAGGGTGGGCATTAAAGTCTCCCAAGATGTAGACGCTTTCCTCACCAACACTGTCTACAATAGCACTAATCGCACTTATACAGTCCGTGAATAGTACCAGATTTTCCGAGCAATCTGTCGGCAAATACGCGCTTATTACTAGGAACGATCGATCACTCACCGAAACCTTAATGGCACAAATCCTTTCTTGATTGCACTGTACTACCGACACGTGGGAGAAGGCGGCACGCCGCCACAACAGAGCCACACCCCCGTGCGGCCGCCCTCGCAGTGGCCCTGTACTCGTATCCACCGCGGACACCCCTGTCGCACTAAACTCGGAGTCGATGTCGCCCAGCAGTGGGATGTCGTGTGGCAGCAGCCATGTTTCCTGTAGCGCTATCACATCAGCCTCCTTACATAGCCCTCGAACGCATTCCATAGATTTCTTTATGTCCTTACAGTTAAAACTAACAAGTCTTAACTTTGTATCATTCATAATTCGTTTTATTTATTATATTTATATTTAATTATCTAATAAAATAACAGTCAGCTTACAGTCTCTCGGAAGTTAATGAACTGCCTGAACCTAATATCGGCCGGCCACAGCTTATCATCCAGATAAAGGGCCAGTTTACTTTTGCATACGAAGATCTTATACGAATCATAGCTTTTTTCACGTCGCATCTTCAGCTTATACAATGAAACTTGCTCTTTTGTCTTGCCATAGATGTACTCCTTAATATCCGTGTCCGTGACCTCCTTAGCTACATTATAAATATACAAAGGCACTTTAGTCTCCGCGGCTTTGAAATTTCCCGTTTTATTTGGTGCACTGCCTGTCTTTCCTATAAAATGATTCCTCAACCTTTTTCGCTGTACCTGTATCCATGCAGGATCCACCTTTTCAGGTTTCCACTGAGTCCCGTCACCAACTATTTCAGCTAAACTCTTCTTCTGTTTACCGAGAATCCCATTCGCCAGTACATCATGTTGTGATTTTTGCTTATTGTTTACATCAGCCAGCTGTAGCGGCGGTGGCGGCAGCGAGTGCGGAACGCTCCGGCAAGTAGCGACAGCGGAACCGGTTTGTCGGCTGCGACCCGCCGCGCCCGCTCTTAGCTCCGTCGTCGTCGGTTGTTGTTTAGGCTTGCTTATTTGTGGCGATAATTGCGGGTGTGTCGGTAATTTTGCACTGATCCGGTGGTCGACAATTTTTTGATCACTATTTTGTAAAGCACAGCTATGTATAAGCGTCGACGATATATTATTGTTTCGATTTAATATAGTTTCCTCACTAGTGTTCCGAGGGGATTCATCAACATTAATTATGCCAGACGGTCCGCTGTCTAGTTGATATGAGGCTAAATAAGCGCCTCTTTTAGTATTAACATTCATGTGTGTGTATTCCGGTTCAAAGAGAGGATCAGACTGGTTCGGGGACGTACCTTGTGATTGTGGAGATGCAGCCTGCCTTTTGGAACTCAAGGCTTCCTGCAGCTCGTCTTTCGTAACACACTCAGCTTTCAGTTTTGTCAAATCTTCACGCATAACCAGTATATCCTTCAACAATCTCGTAGCGTCGATATGGTCAAAGGTGACCGGTGGCAGTCTGTGTAGTTCCCGGGCCACAAAAACCGGAATCCTTTCAGGGTCCGTTTCCTTGAAAACCGTGATGATGTCTTGAAGATCTCGTTCGGCTTTGCCGTCATTCCTGCGTGATATTTTCCGCTTATCGGTAGGTACTGATTCAAATAATAACGACTTAGCCTCTTCAATTTCTCGCGTTGAAAAACTAGTACGGCACAAGCGAATTAAACTCTCGTTGTCCATCACTTGTATTTTACAATCTATAAAAGTTAATATCTCATTTATGACAATGTTACACGAATTACACTTTAAAACTCTCGTCATTATAACGCTCGCACTCAAAAACACACCCAGCCGCGATGACGCAACTGACCGAACTGGACATTACGTTGACAAGAATAATTTGGATCTTCATACTTACAGTTGAAGTTTCCGATGAATGGAATTCTTATCAACTTCCTGTTGAGGTTCATTTCATGATAACTATGCACACCGACGTGAAGCCAGCCACTGCCTTCGTACACCTTGCCGTTTCCGCCCACCAGGAAACTGAAAATTGTATAAATACTTGAATGATTTCCATATTCTACCATAAAGTGGAGGGTGATGGGAATACTGGTTACGAGTAGATATTATTATTTACTAGCTGTACACGCGACTTCGTTCGCGTTCCGTGGGTAGCGGCCACTCGCGATGATCGTGCCGCAGCAGCTGATACGACGAAAGCGATAGACGCGCGAGAGTCATGTTCGATCGACGACACACCCTGCTTCCGATGTCAAGGTCTATTGCGCGCGCGGCTTTGATCAGCTGGTTTTGCTGTTCGGTCTGAAGAAGTTTTGTCGTGTGATTGCAGCGAAATTAATTTGTGCGTGTATATCTAGTAGATAAAGAAGAATTTTGTATTGTTGGTTATTAATTTATTATAGTGTTAGTTAAATTAAGTAGGCCGTATATTATATTTATGCTTTGTATTATTGACTTTACGTGGGACACTCAGAAAGTTTTGCGAAACTAAAAAAAATTGTTCTATGGGTACATTTTTTTTTAAATCTTTTCAAAGTACTCTCCACCAGCCTTTATAAAAAGTTTCATGTGTCTAAACCAGTTTTCAAAACACTTTTTCCAGTCTGCCGCAGACACCTCGTTTACAGCCTGCTCGAACGCAGCCAGCGCATCTTCCGACGACGAAAATTGTATTCCTTTGAGCAGATTTTTTATTTTTGGAAATAAAAAGAAGTCACACGATGCTAGATCAGGGCTGTAAGGAGGGTGACCCAGGAGTTTGACTGGCGTGCTGTCCAGGAAGTCCATCGTTTTGAGTGCGGTGTGCGCAGGTGCATTGTCGTGGTGGAGCAGTAGGTCGCTTGTTGCTAACAACAGAGAAAACTTCTGGCAAACATTTGATAGTATACCATTCGGCATTGATGCTTCTTTGATCTCGTAAGGGAATTGATACCAAGTGGCCAGTCAAATTAAAAAAGCTAGCGATCAAAATCTTCCCCCCGCTTCTAGATCGCTTCACTTTGGTAGGCGTTGGTTCATTTTGAAACACCCAAACAGTTGACTGGCGCTTGGTTTCTGGGTCGTATTGATAAGTCCAGGACTCATCACCTGTAACAGTGTCGTAAACACGCCGAGACGAGCCTGCTTCAAATTTGTTTAGCATATCACGGCACCATTCCACCCGAGCCTGCTTCTGAGCATCTGTGAGGTTGTGCGGCACCCAGCGTGATACTATCCTCCTCACGCGAAGATGGCTGTGGAGAATCTCGTGAACACTTCCCGATCCAATCTTCAATATGTGTTGAATCTCCTGATATGTAATTCGCTTATTGTCTTGGATTAAATTTTTCACTGCCAGCACGTTTTCTTCGGTAACAGCCGTCAAAGGGCGACCGCTTCTTTCTTCAACCCCCAAAGTTGGTCAACCGCGCTTGAATTCGTTATACCAACAATACACGGTTGCCTTGGAAGGGCCTTCATTCATGAATGCCATTTGAAGTCTCTCGTACGATTCATCCGGTTTCAGGCGACACTTGAAATCGTAAAAAATCATAGCTCTAAAATGTGCCCCGCGCAGATCCATATTTCAGCGAGACACAATACTTTGAATTAGCTCGCAAAAAATGTGCAAGGAAACTTTGAAATTAGAACATACTTATTTTTACCAATAAATAATCATATTTTCGAAAAACATTATAACTGCCAGTCTCCCATATATAAAAACTTTTTTTCGCAATACTTTCTGAGGGGCCTGCTATTTAAGTACTGAATCTTTTACTTCATTATCGTCTATCCCTATTAAATTTTCGTATTATTATAATTTCTTCACTTCACCATCAATTATTATAATATATATAAATATATTATTGCTTCGTGTGTTACCTAATTATAGGTACAATTGTGGAAGTTATCTGCGTTAATAAGTGAATAAAAGGAGTGCGAAACGATTCTCTACTGTTGTTTTGATAGCATACATGGATTCAAGTGCAAATAACAATGGATAAAATCTGATTATCTGAGCCCCAAAATTTTCAACAAATTACCAACCCTGCAATTTGAATGGTCCAGAATGCCATAACAGCACCTAACTGTCGATTTTTTCGAAAGGAATAAACTTTTTTGAGGTCATATAAAAGTATATTTTTTTTTCTCCTTGAAATACAAAAGATATACATGAAAATATTCAAGAACTGAATAAATAGCTTTGATGACGTAATAGTCATGTCATTTAGGCATTACAGGAAATAGGCCAGTGCCCACAAGAAAAAAAAGTAATGTCAAAACCGACGTCTGTTTTTTTTATTTTCAGTAAACCCATCTTCAGGTTATATCCCCTAAATTTTTTCATTTATTTTTTATTTTCTTCAAGGAACTCTCCCTATTGAGCCAAAATGGTATGACTATTACGTCACATTCCCATTTCTCCAAACTGATTTTCAAAAAATAATTTCGTTATAATAGATACCACCTGAAAGTTAAAGAACATCTTATCTTCATGATGTAGCCTATATTTTCAGAAAAAATATACAAAAGGGCCTGTTACAATGGTTGGTTCGAATTGTTAGGGTTCCGTACCCAAAGGGTAGCCAACGGGACCCTATTACTAAGACTCTGCTGTCCGTCTGTCCGTCCGTCGTCTGTCACCAGGCTGTATCTCATGAGCCGTGATAGTTAGACAGTTGGATGATGTATTTCTTTGCCACTATAACCACAAATACCAAAATACAGAATAAAATAAATATTAAAGGGGGCTCCAACTTCCTGTGGGAACACAACAGACATGACTCAACACACTGTTGTCTTCGGTACCAGAGTGTGATTTGTTTGCTGATAGATTGATGACTGTGAGTGAGAAATGTCTGGCGTTCTGTGAGCGTGATGAATGAAAGGAACGTCCCTATTTATAATTAATTGTATATCTTACTTTATCTTTTTAATTGTTAATTGTACATATTGAATTTATATTTTATTTTAATCAATAATTATTTTTAATATATAATTGTATAACGCATTGGTGTAAGCTGTAATGTTATACTTTTTAAATAAATAAATAAATAAATAAATAAATGACTTTTTTGTTGTTTTTATAGATAATGGTACGGAACCCTTCGTGCGGGAGTCCGACTCGCACTTGGCTGGTTTTTCTTTTTCACGTTAAGAACCATAGACCGTTCGTGCCTTCTCTCCAAAGTGACCAAGCATCGTGAAGGCAATTGTATAATAACCATTTTACTTCACCATCTACTAAGAGTTTCAATTAAATTGTAGTCCAAGCGATAACTTTTGTTTTCGATGAGATATTGTGATAATTTAAAGTACATATATAGCACTTCTGGGACACTACGCTATAAAAAAGTGAAAATTTATTCTGTAGTTTGACGTGATGCTCTTTCATACATACATAGATACAGACAAAAAATCCAAAAGGTTCTCTTTTAGGCTCTGTAGCGTTAATAAAGAACACAGCAACCAATTCTTTAAAACTCCTTAAAAAAATATTACGTGTACAGTTTCGACTTCTTTCCATCCATCAGCCTGTTTCATCCACTACTGGACATAGGCCTTTCCAGGGTTTCGTCACTCTTGGCGGTCCTCCTGGAAGAAATGCCCATACTCACACACGCTGGGCAAGCGGGTTGGTGAGCGCGGTGCCGAAATCCTTGCACCAGTGACGCCGCTGTCTGTCACTAGCCTGTTTTATATAAGCCCCGGCAATTGGGGATGGATATACCGCCATCCATCGGTCCCAGGCAATGGTGGGCCGCCTGGTTTTGCCTGAGAGCTGAATGAATGAATGAAAAATACTTTATTGCACAATAACACATGAATGTACAGAGGCGAACTTAATATTTAGCATTTTCTTCCAGTTAACCTGGGGCGTTGCAGAAAAAATTTAGGGTAGTGCCCAAAATAATAAATAATAAACGTATTGAATATAACATACACAAAAATAATGACTCTTGTGACAATGACTCTAACAAAAGCAATTGGGTTGTAACTGTAAATATTTAACGATTTTGTAATTTTAAGTAATGCTGGTAAACTCTATTTTTGAAAACAGCAATATTAGACGAATCTCGGATAAACACAGGTAGACTATTCAAAAGGCGGATCGCAGATACTGTAAACGAATAGGAGTACATGTTCGTGTTGTGTATAGGGGTACGAAGGAGCAGAGATTTACTAGGTCACTGAAGGCGGTCGTGAGAATCCAAGCAGACAAACCGATCTTTGAGGTAAGGGGGAGAAGAGGGATCACCAAGGACGTTGTAAAGAAGTGTTACAATATGGGTGTTACGTCGATTGCGGATATTAAGCCAGTTTAACTCTGATCGAAACCGTGACTCATGGTCACATTTGCGGAGACCGAAGATGAACCTTATGCAAAGATTGAGGATACGATCGAGTTTATCTAGCAATTCTTCTGTAAAGTCAAGGTAACACACGTCAGCATAGTCTACAATGGGAAGTAAAAGAGAATTGACCAGTGTTACTTTTGCGGAATAAGGTAAAAACTTTTGCATACGTCTAAGAGAGTGCCAGGAGGCAAACTTTTTTTTACTAGAGCTGTTCTCTTACTCCCTGAGTTACATAAACTGAGATACTTAAACCGATTCCTCCAAGTGCCTACGCCTAGTGCACGCAGTGAGACTAAAACCAAACTAATTGAACAATGCACAGATTTCACGCTTCCCGTAACCATCAAATGAAAACGTCTTTCGATCTACAACAAATAATAAAAATGTGTAAAATCTCGGTTAACAAAAACATAAACAAAAGCGCAGTGTAGTTATCGTCAAACAAACATTCTTACATATAGGTACATACATACATACAAACGACGGATTGTTTAATTAGACTCGGAGAACTCTCTCGCTTCGCTCGCTCGTTCAATTAACTGGTAGTTCGCCCCGAACAGTGAACTCGCGCTCCCCCGATTTGGCTCATGTTCAAACTTAAAAATTATCGTCGAACAAACATTCCTACATATATACATAATATGTACAAACGCCAGTTTGTTCTAGCAAAGTCGGAGAACTCGCTCGCTTCGCTCGCTCGTTCGATAAACATATCGACCAGACACAACACCAATGCACAAAAAAACAACTGAAAAAGAAGAACAAGAAAAAATCACCAAGATCAGCAAAAGTCTCTATTTATTTATGTTAGTACTTATTCACCTTTATTTTATATACTCATAGTTCACCCCAAACTGTGAACTCACGCTCACCCGATTCGTGCTTGGCCTTATTTGGCTCATGTTTGAACATAAAAATTATTTTTGCCTTGCCAATTTCATGTCATTCCGATAAACGATACTCGAGTTATCGTCAAACAAACATTCTTATATAACAAATATTAATAATAATATAAATATATACATAAATACATACAAACGCCGGATTGTTCTCGTAGAATCTGAGAACTCGCTCGCTTCGTTCGCTCGTTCAATTAACATCTTAAACCCCTTTTTTATTTTACAACTATGTATATATTTTTAAATTAAATATTATTACTATTTACCGTTATTTACTTAACATCTTAAACAAATAAATAATATAATATTTTCATTGTATAGGTAAATAAATCCATCATTCACATTACACTATAAGCTCGCATTTTTAGCTGTAGAAGTAAGAATTTCAATCAAATCAATCAATCAAAATATTTATTTTGTAAATTAGATACATAAAGTATACTTTCTACAAGTCAAAGTTAATCTTTACAATAAATATCTTTAGAATAAAAAAATAATATGAATATACTAATAAGGGAAATACATACAAAAAATATTTAGGTTGGGCTACAAAAATTAATTTATACACATACATAAAGTAGAGAAATCTAGGAATAAAAATATTATATATAAATGATACAAGGAACAAACTAGTTGATAAATAAATAAGGGAAATAGATCCAAAAATATTGAGGTTGGGCTACTAAAATGTAATAAAGTTATTAACCTGCATAAAGTAAAGAAATATAGGAATACAAATATTATATATACATAATGCCTAACCATCCGCACCATTCGATTAGTATTGCTAAGAAGAAGGTCAAGAAACTTAGCAAACATGATTTTTTTCATTTGTAACATACCCTTAATCTATACATCTTTCTTATACCTACTTAAGTAAAGGCAAATATAAAACCACAGGGATTATGTCCAAGAGAAAAAAAAAATATTGATCTTAGTCAATCCGTCTTACATTGTCTATTACCTTTTACAGCAAAGTCAGTTTACATATTAGTTAACTATAAAGGGCTTAAGATTAGCCTTTAGAGGAATCAAACATTTCGTACTAAAATTTGCTAATTATGACTCACAATTTTGATAAAGATTATTATTATTTATTACACCATGCTTCATTATCGTCCAGATAATCATTGATTTTATAATAAGCTTTTTTAAGTAGTCCCTGTTTAATGTATAATTTAAACTTATTTTCAGGCAAACTAAGGACCTCCTTTGGAAAGTTTATTGTAAAATCTTGTACAAAAGAGAAAAAAAAACCTCCTACAAAAGAGGTACCTACCTTGGCAAGTCTGAATTTTGGAAAAGCTAGTTTATGTTTGTTTCTGGTTTCAACAGAGTGGTCCACACCAAGCCTCGGGAAATTATCAATATTTTTTCTGACATATCTAATAACTTGATAAATAAATTCACATGGGACCGTAAATATATTAATTTCCTTAAACTTTTCTCTCAATTAATCTCGATACTTCATGTTGTAAATAGTCCGAATTGCTCTCTTTTGCAAGGCAAAGACTGCTTCTATATCCGCGGCTCTACCCCACAACATTATGTCATATGACATAATGCTGTAAAAATAAAGATATAATTTCAAAATGAAGAGAAAATCGAACTAATTCAATTTAATAGCTACATTGTACGGGAAAAAATATTTGTGGGTAATGGTAATTTGTGAACATGCCTTAAATTCGGATACTAGGCACTATATTCGTTTTGATAAAGCCACCGTACTGGCTAAGGAGAAATTCTTTGTTCCCCGTAAGGTGATGGAAGCAATCAAAATTGGTAGGCATCCGAATTTCAACAGAGACCGTGGTTGGCATCTGGCCACTAAGTTGGTACTTGGCAACCTGTGCTTGACGCTTCGTATAACAAAAAAGTGCCAACAGTGGTTGAGGACATTATCAGTGCTGTCTGTGTGACTGGACCTAGTGAAACACGTGACCCGGAAGTAGTAGTGAAAACTTTATCTAATGTCCGGTCGAGTCTGGCTTCGATACCGGAAACCTCTGAACGCAGCCGAAGAGCGGAAAGGCGAGCGGCGACGAGAGAGGGGAGGTAGCTTAGTACTCGACTGACCGCCGTGGGCAAAAGTACTCCCGAAGAGTCCTGATGATGATGAGTCATAATCTCATCGAAAGCTCGACCTGTGCCTCCTCGCACAGGTAAAAAAGTGAGTCCTATCCGTTTTTAAATATGTATTCTTAGTAACTGCTCTTTTGCTACAAATGATATAGCAGTAGGAGGTGTAGCGTTAGAAATAAAACCTCTAAGATACTTTAGATCGAAAGTAAATCAAAAGTTCCATAGCAAAAAGACTGAAAGGCACGTCCGCCAACGCCAAGTTAAGGTTCAGATCAAAGCTGTAGCAGCTGTAGACCCGGCGAGCATCAATATTTGTTACGCATCAACTGCTACTAAATCTAAGGCAGCCAAGGATTTACCAAACATTTCCGATGAGAGCGATAGTGCCAATGATGTCGATGGAAGGATCAGCACTCATTCTACGGATGCCATGTGCTGGATCTGCCACGGAGGCAAAGTTTTGTCAACAGAGCTTAGAGAACTGATAGCTGCTTGCTCCTGCCGAGGGTCGGTCAGCAGGGTCTACGTAAGGTGTCTAGAGAGATGGCTGACAGAGTCCTGCAAGTCACGGTGCAAACTGTGCGGCACGAGGTCGGGTGCACAAGTACGGCGTTCCGAAAGCTTTGGTCATGTGGATTTGAAGTCAGAATGCTAAGCAAGTGAGTATTGAGGCGAGAACAATGAATTTTACACACTATGTGTTTCAAGTAGCAACTTGTTTTAATCTGTACATCATTTTGATTAAACAATTTGTTAATAATTGCGATTGTCGGTACTTGGTGAAAAATCCATCCATCCATCTATCAGCCTGTCATCATCCACTAAAGAACATAGGCCTTTCCAATATTTCGCCACTCCTTCGTCCTGCGTCCTCCTCAACGTCTTATCTAGCCGCGAAACATATAATTACATAATACAATACCTTCTCAGTGTAAATCAAAAGTCCACACGCGTACCACTGAACAATCCCCAGCTTATGGAGCTTTCCGTAGCACGCAGACCGAACACAATCGTGCCACTACGGGATTTGTAACCTCGACCTCAGTGCTCAACTGAAGAAACTCGCTGACCGCGCTGACAGCTGATGGTGGATAACCTCGGGATTATGCTGATGACTTGGCTGGCGGTGCTGGCCGCGTGGTAGTCGGGCCGCACGCTAGCTGGCCTCATGATGCAGGAGCCACACGTGACGCCCTGGCCTCTCGCGTCTACTTTCTCTCGTTAGTTGTTAAAAAATATGTTTTTTTTTTGTGTTTTGTCGTCGAAGAAAATAGGAACCCAAATAGCCAAATTTTATATATTACTATTTTATGCGCCAGTAGTAAGTATACAGATAATTCCACGTATATCCAAGTATGCTACTATTGCTGGATCTTGTCTGCGGCGACGCGGCACGCCCTTGGCTGGTGGGTGTGGTACCGCGATCTCAGTACGAGGTTCGGCTGCAGTTTGCACTCTCGGACTGACTCCTCGCATCTTTCTGCCTTCTGGACCTTGCGCTTTGCTCTACCAAAGTCAAATGACCTGCAGTGTTTGCAATATGTTCTCGTATGTACAGAAAATTCATCTACTATTAGACGAACAAGCAATCTTTACAAATTTTTCTCGTCCGCATTGGGCTGCTTTCAGTCAACAATTAAGTGTGGATCCGTCACTGCAATACCGGTGTCATTGAACAGTTATCTTTAAAGGAAACCATATAATCTGCTGATCATACTGAATGATTTTTCCTAAGAAATTTATCTGCCGAAAGCCAGATGTAAAAAAATAATCACATTTACCTACTAATTTTGAAAAATGACTGTAACTTTTGTATGGACAAGACTGTTTTCCTTTCATTTTCGTGGATTGTTTATTTGGCAAAGTTCTTCGGTAAGAGAATGGGGTTTAATTTTAAATTTGTAGTCTATTTACACCCGTTATATTTGGATCTGACTTTGCTGCTGTGAAGTTATTTTTATTTGTATCGAATTCAAGTTAAATCTAGGTGTATTATGTTATCTTATAATATTTTTATTCAGTAAACGAGTTATTTAACAAGAGTCCTCAGTTTTTAATCGCGCTGACATCCTCGAGATAGTTTGTCCACCGTCTCATCACGTTGTAGAGCTTTCTCCCAGGACTCTCCGTCGCGATCAGCTGGCGGTGCGCCACCAGGTTGTAGCTGGGCTTCAGGTGACCCTTGTCCACTCCGCACTTGATCAGTGCTTTAGCTGCTTCTATCGCTGATTCTGCTGGGACATCAGCTGCAACATGGAGATTTAATTTTATTAATAACTTGAATTACTAGAAGCCGGAATAATAATTACTAGAGACAAAATACGGTTAACAGTCAAGATAATAAGCATTTGATTTTATTGCCATTATTTTTGGGAAGAAGCTATGACATTCGGTAATATTTTGATAAAAATTTAAAATACTAGGTAATCAAAGCACATTTTTGTAGATATTCTGTAGTTTACCATTTGCATTTTTAAAATATTTTCTCTTTAATTATTTTTGTATTAAACCGGCCCTAATTGCAGCTTTCAGGGTCTTCAGCATTTATTAGCCCTCTTAAGTATTCGAGGCTGAATGTCAGAGATACCTTTGCCTAGATTAAATTAAAAGGATTAATATTACTGGCTGAGTGATATCTAAGCAGTGTTGTAATAAATAATAATATATATTGTAAGTATATTAAAACATCGGTTTTTAACATCAGACAAACAATGTAATTATCTTTTTGTGGCATGGGAATAGATCAAAATAGATTTCTTAGAATTGATCGAGTAACCAACAAGCACCAATTAGCTTTTCAGAAATAATATGAATCGTATTTGTAGTATACTTCCCACTTGCTGACCGCAAAGGAAACCTCTGTAAGGTAAACCTGCCCGCCCTTAACGCGTGTATTTGTGCCCGAAGTACGGCCACGAGGGTTACCCCTTGTCACGTTACGAGTTTATGACGGGTGTACCCCACTATTTCTATCAGGTATTTCTATTGATAGAAATACTGGGACAGATTCTCCCACTATTTCCAATTGCTGGCAGGGTGGCCGGCGGCAAAAAAATCGGCATCACCTGTCTTATGTCGGCTTGCACATAGAAATAGTATTCATTTTCTTTTTAGACAAAGCCTCTTGCACATAGTAGTAATTGACTGAAATTGTAATTAAGTAATTGTATTGAATCCGAAGTACACAAATATTGATTGTAATATATCTTGATTTATAAGATTTATCTGAATGTTTTACTTATTATTATTATTAAATGTTATTATTTAAGTTACTGTATAGCATAATATACAAGATAACATTAAATATTTATTGTATAAAATGAATTGACGTATCTAAGTACATGATAATGTCGAAAGATAAATAAAACGAATTGAATTGAATTGAATTGATCTCTGATTGTATTTCAGAATAAAACAATTCTCAAATAACACAACTGCGTTTTTTTGCTGCAATAGAAATAATGGGATATAATTTAGATAAAAGGCTAGTACCACTTTTTCTATTTTGTATTTCTATGGAAATAGTGGGATACAGTGCTTCTATTTTCTTAATGTCTCTCGGCCTCAGAAGACTTATTCTATAACTCTCGGCAATCATCGCATTTCCGAATAAAAACGAATGCTAATTTCCATGTCCATCAATTACTAAATTTATCATGTATAATAATATAAATTTAGAACTAAGGATTTTATTGTTATTATGTGTGAACTATATAGAGCTGAAAGCTATTTTCCATTTTATAATAAAATTTAATCCTTTTCAAAATAAATTAAAAATATAAACAAAATAAAATACTCCTTCAACCGACTTCCAAAAAAGAGGAGGTTCTTATGTTCGACATGCAGGTATTGCAACTAAAATGAATATTTATCAAGTTATTAATCTTTTCAATTCGGTCAAAAAATTTCTACATCTGATGTAGCTGTCTCAGTATGTTCACTAGCGATGGAATGATCACTTTCTTCACTGCCCGAACAAATATTTATTATAAAATTTTCCATGTGTGAATCAAACATTGGTTAAAATTGTCTATATTCGTTCTCACAATTAATTGAATTATCATATACTTTTTCCATTGTTGGGCCAATCATATTGATTTTATTCCAATATAATTTCTTTGATTGTTGTCATATTATTGCAACATTTTTAATAGCTACGTATCCTTTAATTCGGAGCTTTCCTGCCATTTTTTAAATAAATTACATATTTTGTCAGAGAGTCACCTCTGTATACCTACTTCTTAATAGTCAGTGATAGTCCAGTCATCGTGACATCCCAAAGCCCACATACAACTACACGTACAACTCAAGTGGACAATTACACTGTACTTCATGTAACAGAATATTTTAAAGAAACTCGGATTTTCCAGCCACATCGGAGCTCATGCCAGGAAGCAATAAGGGTCGCCGTCGACGGATACGTCGAGGAGGACATCATCATCATCATCATGTTTGTCATGTTCATGCCTCAAAAGACCAATTTAGACGGTTCATTTTTAGCTTCTATGCTCTAACATCTATCGGAAGATGGCCGCAATCACATTGCGTTGATAAGGATAATCTGGGTCTTCATACTTACTGTTGAAGTTTCCGATGAATGAAATTCCTATCGACTTCCGGTTGTATTGATAAGTATGCGCACCGACGTGAAGCCAGCCACTGCCTTCGTACACCTTGCCGTTTCCGCCCACTAGGAAACTGAAAATTGTATAAATACTTAAATTACACCCATCTTTTGAATAATATGTAAATGGTGCCTACGAGTGGAGATTATTCTATACGTATATTTACAAAAGGCCACAGCAAGATGTCACGCGGCCTCAAATTGAATCTCAAGTCATCCATAAAGATTCGCTCCAGGAAGTTTATGTCCATAAGAGAAGCAAGAATGGCGATTCCCCGAGTTAAGGTGATATGTGAATTTTTCAACGGTCTCTGTTACTCCATGCGGAACGACCCGCAGTTCGAGAGGGACGGATTCCGGAAAAAGTAGCAAAATTTAGGTTTTAAATTAATATAAAATTTACTAAAATAGTTATCAAAATTTCACATTCACGAAATTTAGATATCGTTAAAATCTATCTAATAAAACATCGTCCAGGTCTATATGTCATACCTGTTTCGCATACTATGAAAAAAAGTGTAGAAGCAGACCTCATTTCAATAATTATTTCTATCGAGCGAAAGTTCTGCAATCGCGTTTATGTATTCAATAAAACTAGAAAAAGGTACCCATATTTATATACTAATTTATCAAATTAGTAGCTTCTTCTGGAAATCAGGTAAATAACTTCAAAAAATGCCGATTTTAGTGAGGTAGCACCTTAAATAAACTGAGATAAACTGATTGCTCCCGCGCAAATTGCTAATGCGTTAGGACTTTGTCTTAGTAATTCACAATGAAGTTTGATTAAGAACGGTGAGAAAAGATCATATTTATGTAAATAGGTAGGTAGATACTAAAATCAAATCAAAAAATCAAAAGAACTCGACACTAATGCTAAGCGGCTGAAAACCAATGATGTCCAAGGGCATTATCAATTTATACTCATACCTATTTTTACAACTCTCGTAATGATTTTGGACAAAATATTGATGAGTGGGGACGTTAAAACTGCAAAGTTGAATATGATTTGACTGGAAATCTCTCCGGTACACGTCAAGGGGTTCAAGTTTCCTTTTAGCATAGCCAGGAGAATGCTTCCTCTCAAAGTTATCTTTCTTAAAATTAACATAGAGTTGTTCTATACCATTGATAATTTGCTGTTGAGTTTCTAAAATATCTTCCATCTCGCTGCTCCTTGTTAGATTAGCTGATGATATTAAAATGGATGGATCTTACTTGATAAGCTGCCAAACCACCTCGATGACTCTTTTTTGAAGTCCTGCTGGCAACAATCGGTTCTGTCTGACCCGATTTGATATAAATCCAATGATTCACTGCACTTTGATAGATAATAGTTTGAGCATTTCGTAACTCTTTGATAGTCTCCTCTTTTGCTTGATAAATATTTGATATAGCGTACAAGCCAAGCTGTTGCCCGTACAGCTTTTGAAAATGAACTGTAATGATTTAGTATCTTCGTGATGATATTTTCTGAATTAATCACGCTATTCACTTGTTTGATCTTTTTTACCTCTTCTTCGGTTGAATAGAGTGCCCTTTCTTGTTCACTTTTTTGGAAGGTGTGCAGCCACGAGGGCCCACTCCACCATAAAGAATGATTTTGAAGTTGTTCCGCTGTGATACCTCTACTAGCGCAGTCAGCTGGGTTATCCTTGGATTCCACGTAGCGCCAGCAGGCAGGTGGCATAGACTGTGTTGTCTGCTGTACTCTGGTTGATACGAACGATTTCCAGCGCTCCGGTTCTCCTTGTAGCCAGGCTAAAGCCACCATAGAATCCGTCCAGCCAAAAACTGATATTTGATAATTTGGGAAGCATTGTTCAACTTTTAACATCAATTTTGTTAAATGTACTCCGCATAACTCGAGTCGAGGCAAACTTACATCTTTCTCCAGTTTTTTGATAGGCACAAGTCTTGCTTTCCCGATTACTTGATTTACATAGGTTTGTCCTGATCTTCTTATTACACAGTATATGACACATGCGTAAGCTTTGGTTGATGCGTCACAAAAGCCGTGTAACTCTATTACGTCACTGCCGCTTATTTGTAACCATCTCGGTATCCTGATATTATTTATGAGCATTAATGTGTCGCGTATTTTGATCCACTCTTTTTCTATGTTCTCGGGTAATTGATCATCCCATTGAAGTTCATAGGCCCACACCCTTTGAAAAATGAGTTTGAGTTTTGTTGTAATGGGTGAGAGCCACCCTAATGGGTTGAATAGTTTTGATATTTCTGATAGTAGTGATCTTTTAGGTGATTTGACGTTAGCTGATTTGGAGTTCAATTTCAATTCAAATGAGAATACGTCTTCCTTAGGATGCCAACGTAATCCCAGCGCCTTCATCGATTCTTCGTGTCGGAAATCAAATGCATGTTGATGGCTGTCTGTCACATGTTTTCCTTGCAATAATTCTTGATAATTTGATGACCACTTACGGAGATTAAAACCGCCTAGTTTGAGTAACTGTCTTAAATCTGATTGTAATTGTGTTGCTGATGATAATGAATGATCGCCATGGAGAACGTCACGAACGAACTTCACCACCTTTGCTGCTGCTAAATACTTTGCTTGATTTTCTTCACTTTCCAAATGACGCAGGGTCATTATAGCTAAGAAAGGAGCCGCTCTCGTCCCATAGGTGACTGTTGTTAACCGATATTCTTTGATAGACTCATCTTGTGAATCTCTCCATACTATCTTCTGGAATCTCTGATCCTCTTCTGCGACCCATATCTGGAGGAACATTTTTTCAATGTCGGCAGTAAAAGCGTATTTATACTGTCGCCACTTCAGAATAAGAGTTTGAAGGTCCTGCTGCAAATTAGGGCCCCTCTCCATGAGGCTGTTAAGGCTCAAGTTTGATGGCAATGCAGGTGTGCTGGCATTGAAAACTACTCTTAATTTACTGGTAATAGAGTCGTCCCTAGTCACACAATGGTGTGGAAAATGATAGTCGGGTTTCAAATTGTTATCGGCCGGTTTCATATGACCGAGCTGTTTCTATTCATTCATAAACATTTTATAGTCTTCCAATATGCGTTGATTGTTTTTAAATTTGCGTTCTATTTGATGAAATTGAGCAAAAGCTTTTTGTTTTGTTGAACCCAAATTTTCTTCAAAATTTTGCTTCATTGGCAGTTTTACTTCATATTTTCCGTATGATCTGCGTTTTGTCGTTTCTTCGTAAAACTGTATGACCTTTTGATCTGATACTGATAATGGTGATCGTTCCGTGATATCTTCAATCTCCCAGAACCGCTGTATTTCGTCCATGTTACATAAGACGATGTTGCATTGATAAGATTTAAAATTACCGCTTAAAATCCAGCCTAAGTGGGTCTGTTGTGCAATAGGCAGGTTATCATCAAATTTACAAATTCCATTCATTAATATTTTTGAATATACTTCTACTCCTAGTAATAAATCCACTGGGCGACTCACGTAGAATTTAGGGTCCGCTAGGTTAATGTTGTCTAAAAAGGTCCACTGTGGTTCCGTAAACGAATAACTAGGTAGGTTTCTGATAAGATGATTCATGATAAACGCTTCAGTGGTGAATGAAAAGTCATAGTTTGTTGATGAACATTTTATGTTGATTAAACCTTTACAGTTGTTTTCTTTCATCCCTATTCCTGATATCGTTCATAGGCATTTTTGCCGCGAAAGACTAAGCGACTGTACTGCTCTCTCCGAGATGGGGGATGCTTGAGATCCTTGGTCTAATAATGCTCTAAATGTATGATAATTTCCGTCCGCTCCTTTGATAATAATCATTGCAGTTGCTAACAGGATTTCGGTCACATTTTTCGGTTGCAATGACACGTGCGATGTTCCACGTACTTGAGCATGTTCGTTTCTTGCTGATATCGATGGTTGTGGTTGTGACATGCCCGAGCGTTGAACTCTTGATGTGACCTGATTATTATTTGTTTGCGCTTTTGTAAATGCGAATGCATCATGCATGATTGTATTGTGTGCCGAATTACATTCACGGCAACGTTTATCTGATATGCAGGGTTTTTCGTAATGGCAATAAAGGCAATTTTTACATAACTTATACTGCCTGATAGTTTTAAGTTTTGCACTTGAAGGCATTTGCATAAACCTTGTGCAATAAAATATCGGATGATCATAGGTATTGCAAACCGGACATTTAGATTTTGCCTGATAAATATTTTTGTTGGTTGATTGTTGCGAAATTGAGTTATTTGTCGCAGTAAATGAATGTTTTAAATAAGTAGGTTTTTGATATTGATATTTGGTGTGATATTGATTGTAAATTTTACCCGTTTTTGATATGATATTCTCCTGCTTCTTGCGTGACGATTCCAATGTTGTGAATTTATTTTCTAGATATTTCAGGAATTCATCCAGTTTCGGTAATTCTCTCGGTTCTTTCAGAGAAGCCAAGTATTCACTATCGGTTTCTGAGTCTAACCTTTGCGACAAGATGTGTACCAGCAATGGATCCCAACTGCTGGTATCCACACCAAGTTTTTTGATAGCATTCAGGCATTCTGACGCCGTGTCGTGAAGGCGTTTGATGCCGTTTACCGATACTGATTGCATGATAGGAATATTCATTATGATATTGATATGGGATGTAAATATAAGTTTTTTGTTATTGAATCGATGAGTTAGCAGTTGCCAACAAATTTCATAGTTCTCTGAGCTGATAGGAAGGTGTTGGATCAAACGTTCAGCTTCTCCTTTCACCTTTGATAATGAGGGATTTTGATACTCACTGGTGATAATTGCCTTCAAAATTTGGTATATCCATCTTTGGGGTAAGTTTATCACGGTGTTGAGTCAACCACATCTTTTTGTTGATTTCTTTTTTGATATTGCTGTAGCTTTGCTCGTAATAAGAAAAAGCTTCTTCATATTCCTCATGTCTTTTTTCCAGTTCGCTGTCCAACTCCCAATGTAGCGAGTCTATGATCTGCCATCTTGTTTGGATGCAGCGTAATGTATCCTCTAGCTCCCACTTCTCGGTTATCGTATTGATGTTGATGCTAGTTAACGTTCGCTGTAAAGCTCTAAAGTTACTGTTTTGCTTTTTTAATAACTCTTTCATTTTCTCTGATACAATTAGAGTAGAGGTCCTAGCAGTTTGAGATGGCTGGATAGGAGTAGATGATGTAAGCCCCTGTCTCTTGGCGTCGGGGGTGTGCTGCTGCGCGCTTGCAGCACTGGCCGCCGCCGCCGCCGTACCTTCTCCAGCGTAGCTGGCGGATGGTTCGCCGATTACAAGAACCGGCGGCTTCAGAAGTGTTGCCGGTTTCTCCTGCTGAACTGCTTCGATCATGCCTCTTATATACTCATACCTATTTTTACAACTCTCGTAATGATTTTGGACAAAATATTGATGATTTGGGATGTTAAAACTGCAAAGTTGAATATGATTTGACTGGAAATCTCTCCAGTACACGTCAAGGGGTTCAAGTTTCCTTTTAGCATAGCCAGGAGAATGCTTCCTCTCCAAGTTATCTTTCTTAAAATTAACATAGAGTTGTTCTATACCATTGATAATTTGCTGTTGAGTTTCTAAAATATCTTCCATCTCGTTGCTCCTTGTTACATTAGCTGATGATAGTAAAATGGATGGATCTTACTTGATAAGCTGCCAAACCACCTCGATGACTCTTTCTTGAAGTCCTGCTGGCAACAATCGGTTCTGTCTGATCCGATTTGATATAAATCCAATGATTCACTGCACTTTGATAGATTTTCACTGATAGTTCAAGTTTTTGATAATTAATAGTTTTATTGATTATAGTCACTGATAAATTGATATGATATTGTTCTTGAAATTGAACTGATAGTCACAGGAACTATTTAGGCCACATAAATACGTGTTCCGGAAAGTTCACGAAGTTCGCGATTGCTGGCCCCGCCTATCCGATAAACTCGAAGGACCAAAAGGATGTGTGGTCCAGTTCCACACGGTTATGATATAAAAGATAACTATAATTTCAGAGTAAGTTCTGGAATTAATATTTATTTATTTGAAACTGATAACTATGATATAAATTATATGACGATGGGTAGGTGTCGCGCACGGTAACGACGGACCAGTACTGACGCAATTTAGGTAAAACTGTAAACATAGCAAAACTGTACGGCTGGCCCGAACGGGAGAGTGGTAATCAGTTGCGTAGTATCATTCCTCGTCTGTACCAACTTCCGTAGATTTTGCGCAAGTCTCCGGACAGACTGATTAACACTGCAACTGTTTTTAGTTTCCCACTTTATACGCACAAAAAAAAACGTGAATGCACCCTAAACCCAGTAAATGCAAGTGTTACTTGGGTCCAATGTCCCAGTAGTGCAGCCCGTCCATATGCTGCTGTTGTATAGCCCGCAGCTGCTCCTCGCAGGCGGCGTCAGTGCTGCAGGCTGGGGTGGCGGTGTGCTGGATCACCACCAATGCCACCGGCCGCGGCAGGTACTCCACGTGCAGAGGGCTCAGCCCGTCCCATTGCTGCTTCGATATCACGCCGCAATCTGATAATAATATTGAGCCGGGTAAGGTGATGCTTGTAATTGTCGGCACTTGGTGGCACCTTATGAATCTTATTTATTATAGGTACATGATTAAAATTCACTATTACTGTCTATATGCAGTAAGAAACTTAAAAATTAATTTTAGTCATTAACCGGGTACGTTGTCAATTATAATATATTTAAGAGCCTAGTCGGTGTAGAATCATTTAAGTCTTGGTAAGTTGCGACTCGTGAACTTGTTCTTTGGTCTGCTTTTTCTTCTTTTTCCAAAATATTTTTCCCTCAACCATGACTTTGATTAAATGATCATGCCTAAATAGGTGCCCAAACATCTTCCTTCTCCTGTTTTCAGTGATATTCATGGTGTTTCTTTACACTTTAGCTTGTTTTAGCACTACCTTATTGGTATTTTGATAAATTTTCTCCATCCGCCACCAGCATCACATTTCAAATGCTGCAATCAACTTCTCTTTACTAGTATAAATAAGTAATTACCTTAAATCTATGTTACAAAAACTGGCCAAGTGCGAGTCGGACTCGCGCACGTAGGGTTCCGTACCATTATCTATAAAAACGACAAAAAAATCATGCCTGTTTTATGGGAGCCCCTTTAAATATACATTTTATTTTTATTTAATTATTTATTTTTTATGTGAATATATAAAAACATTCTGTGAATATTTCAAGCGTCTACCTGTTGCCGTTTTCAATATCGAGCAAAAAAAATCACTTTTGTTGTATGGGAGCTCCCTTTAATATTCATTTTATTCTGTTTTTAGTATTTGTTGTTATAGCGGCAACAGAAATACACCATCTGTGAAAACTTCAACTGTCTAACTATAACGGTTCATGAGATACACAGCCTGGTGACAGACGGACAGACGAACAGCGGAGTCTCAGCAATAGGGTCACGTTGGTTACCTTTTGGGTACGGAACCCTAAAAATGGACACTGCCACTAGTGCATAAAGTGAATTTAATTTATATAGCCAAATTCATACTGGAGACTCGGTAAGTGGTAAGGATCAAGGTTTAACGAATTCTGTTTGAATTTTAAAGAAGACCTTATGTGTTCACGTTCCACTAACTTGAAAAAACATAGGTGTAAAAAACCATGAATTATTAAAAAGTAGTCAGCTTTCTGTCTATTACTGTTAGAAAACTCAGCTTATTATATTTATCATAATATTATAAATATTATAATATTATATATATTATAAATATAATAAGCTGAGTTTTCTAACAGTATAAGTTTTATAAGTTTTCTAACATATTATAAGCATTAAAATAAAGTCTACGAGTAACGTTATAGAAGCAAGCGTGTGTTTCTTGTAGTTTCTTGGTAATGAACTTTATTTTATCCATGCTATCATACCTGCATTCACAGAGACACAATTCACAGAAACACTCAACACGATCACAGCTAAGATGAACATCTCACTTGTTAGTCTCACTGTGATATATAAAAAACAAGACTAATAACCTCAGGACATGACTTGTTGGGACAACTGTCTCGATAATTGTGACCTGAGCCACTAAGATAAACCAAAGTATTTTTGCAGCCGTGCAAGTTGGAATCTACACAATAAATAGTATATTATCTTAATTGCATTCACTCCGGTTTTATCTTGTGGGTTTGCGAATAACCACTGGCTGAGCTCCGTCAAAGAAGTCCTTATTAATAGTGAAGAAATTCCATAAGCAATAATGTTTAAAAATAACGTGGACGGGTATTAACCGGTCCCACCAAAATTTAAGCTGAATGCATTATCATATTTATATACTAGCCTTTGCCCGTAGCTCCGCCCGATTTTATTCAATCTCTGCCCCGTTTTTGGCTTATGCGTTACTGTATGAACATCCCTTATAACCTTGGGTTTACCGGGGTCACTACGATGATGATAAAAAAACCGCATCCAAATCCCTTGAGTGGTTCTCGAGTTAAAACGTTTATTCAATCTTTGCCCCGTTTTCGGTTTGAACGTCATTTTATGAACACCCCCTATAGCCTCTATGTTAGGCTAGGGTTCCCGTAAAAAGGGTTCCCATACAACAAACGTGATTTTTTGCTCGATATTGTTAACGGCATAGAATAGAATATTTAGTTATATATGTATATTCACTTTAAAAATAAATAATTAAATTAAAATAAAATTAATATTTAATGAGGGCTCCCATACAACAGACATGATTTTTTTTACCGTTTTTATACCTAGATAAGTCCGACTCGTATAGTTGGCCATTTAGGTTTGTGTACTTGAGTCAACCACATAATCCCAACTGAATAAAATGTATATAGGTATAATAATAATCATTGTTATTAATTTAATAATCAACGACATAGATCGAAGGGTGGATACCTCAACAGACCGGACTAAGAAGTTTATAGTTTACGTCTCCTGTGGTTTGGTTTGGCGGGTGTATTGGTCGTGGCCAAAATCGGAACAACGCCCATGTTTTTTCCCCGCGCCCCCTTGTCAACGTCATCTACACACAAAAAGAGCGTTTTCGCTAAAAATATCAAAATAAAATAAAATATCAGCCGTTTCATACATTTGGGTCGAGTAGGTATTTACTTTTCTATGGAACAGCTGATATTTTTTTCACGATTTCAGGGTTGGCTCCACAGAAAAAGTTGTTCATATGAACGAGTACTATCACCAGTTTTCGTTACCAAAATGATTTAAATTTCACGCTGTATATTGGTCAATTGGTCAATACATTTCCATTATCGTACTCTTAACAATATACACAAACATTATCGTAATTTATGGTCATGACCTGACTCACGCCACCATTACGCCCGGAGGTGTGTCAGAGGTGTTTCCGAGTGTGTCCCTGAAACAGTCAACACTCGGACACTCTCTTTTCACCGAACATTCCTATGTCCCAAACTCCCAACGTGACGGGGGGTGATATATAACTCGTTGGCCTTATCGCTATATTTTGAGGCAGTTTAGAGCAGGCAGGTTTACCTCAGACATGTATAAATATTATAAACATAAATTCTGAAAAACTCTTTTGTGCTAGGCGACTGAGCTACTGCTGAACTGCTCTAATGTTATTTAAAATAAGCGTTTATATAGGTATGTAATATACCGGGTGTAAATAGAGTGCGACCATTAAATGAAACCACATATTCTACCGACCCTACTTAACCACTTTTCCCAAGAGTCATACCCGCGGATAGCCATCGTTTAAGAAATAATTGAGTTCCAAACCAAAATGCGGGATCCCTAACGCACCGACATACGGGCGAGTTTAGAGAGAGTGTCGTCCGTGAAACCTGCAGCTGTTTGAGGTCAACGCTCTCTCTAACCTCACCCGTATGTCGGTGCGTTAGGGTTCACGCGTTTTTGTTTGGAACTCAATTATTTCCTAAACTAAGGGTGTCCGCGGGTATGATTATTGGAAAAAGTGGTTCAGTAGGGTCGGTAGAATATGTGCTTTCATTTAATGGTCACACTCTATTTACACCCGGTATAATACGACCCCAAGTGGGTCGAAATATTATATCAAAAGAGTTATTTTTTATTTTATTTAAATTTACTAGACGTGCCCGTTGTGACTAATAGTCAACAATGGGTAACAAATTTAATATTATTTTAAAAACAATGACCTTTTAAAATCAAATTTAATATCTCACTAAAGTTAAAAAAAACAACAGATAATGATGTTTCATTATCCTTATTAAGTTATTGTAGGTAATGAACATTTTAAGTAATAGCAGTCACCATTAGATTATATCAATTTAATCGTTTAGTTTAGTCATAGTATAAATTGTTACCTATACTGTGGTTTAGTATTGACTTGCTTGGCGATTGGCTGATTCGTTTGGCCCACAATCTAATTGGTCAATTGTCCTTTGCAAATATTTAATTATGAACTTTTGGTTTTAAACATTTTGGATTATTTAAGTTAGTTTATTTGTAAACTAGGTGGTAGCCTTTTCCCGCGGCTCTGTCCAAGTTAAAGGAGCAACAAACATTATCATTCTGTTTTAAATAATTTCGAAACTTAGCCGGTGCCTGTATCGTATTAAGTATATCCTTCTTGCCACAATTTTTCAAATAGAATCATTAGATAAGTATAATCACGGAAATATAACAGTTGAAATAGTCGTTTGTGTCAGGCATTTGAAGCGTAATCCAATTTACAACACATACACATAATTAGACAATAGTATCAAAATAATATCTCAATCAATAGTCAAAATTTACTTATGATTAGAGCTTCTATAAATATGGAGCCAATGTGTCAATTTAAAACTAGGTAATTCATCAGTATAGTCATCGCAGAATAAATTGTTCCCGAGTAATAGAACATAGAAGAGAAATAGGGAATACCAAAATAAATGTATATGATGCATCAAGCATTAACAGCTACATGTGTGGGCGCCATCTCGTTAAATCAGCTTACTGATTGGATGCCTGGGATACTAACTAAATGGCGGTATTCAACTACATTCCTAAAGGTTGCTCAGCCAAATGTTTCAACGCAACATTTAACGAGAGGGCTGAACGACGTTTAGCCTTTTGGCTAGGGATAGGTTAAGACGACGAGTGAAGCAAGGAAGAGCGATTAGTTTGACATGTAAGTTCATAATTAGAAGTCGAGCGAAGCGGAGCGGAGCGAGGCGACTCCCGTAGTCTTAACACGATATGAAGAAAAAATCAAACAAGGTGCTCTAACCAAAATCCCCAAACACTTAATCAGCTGTTGACGCCAAATTTGTCATTGGACTACTAGCGCTATAGTGTCAAAAACATTAACTAAATTTAAATGACGGGGCGGCTTTTGATCAGCTGTGTCAAAAGGGCTAACTTTCGACAAGCCATCTCGTTAAACGTTAAGGTATCTTAACTTAAATAACGAGAAGCCTAGGCATTTAGTTGGATGCCGCCATTTAGTTAGCATCCTAGGCATCCAATCAGAAAGCTGATTTAACTAGATGGCGGCGATTTATACACATGGTTGATGCTTTTGATTGTTGGCACTTGGTCGAATTTTTATACGTTGAACAGAGCAGGCAAGGTCTATTTTTGAAAAATCATGGAAACGTAAAGTATACATCGTAACAAAAAAAGAATAAGATAAAAGTCAAACCATATTTTTTTGAAAACTGACCTTGCTTGGATTGCTATAAGAGTTGTTTTCCACAATATCAATGATGTGCACGCACACAATCGCAATTGTACAGTCTCACCTTCTGCACTGTATCGGGACTAACGAAGGATACACTCTCTTGACTTTTTACCATTTATTTTAGAAATTTCTAGCACTTTTACAGATCATTTGACGTTCAGAATAGGAATCTGGACAAGAATCTGCTCTTGCTTTATTTTTTATATTCATTATTTAATTTTTAGAAGATCGCTCTATAAATCAATCAATACGACGCCGATCATCGATTACTAACTAATAACGAGCCCAAATAGTTATTTCTAATCTAATTATATGACCTAAGTCTAGCTTACTTATGGATATATGGATAAGTACAAGTGTTATTAAAGATTTTTTCCGACTTCGTCAAGCCTAATTAGTCCGGTTTGGTCATGCTTGTAAATGACCGCGAAATTTGTCCGGAATGGTCAAGGCGTCAAATTAAAACACATTAAGGTTGTCATAACATATGTTTTATGATTATGTTTTTTTAAAATAAAAGATAACTCATCTTGAGAAACTAAATCATAGGACCTAATAAATCCTAGTAAATCCAGATAATTTAAATTAAAGAAAAAAAAACAAGAACAGTCATGAACATATTAATAAATTTCGTCACAGACTCACAAATATAAAAGGTATAGGTACTACTTTTTTGTAAAGCTTTTTTTAATTATTTTTTAAATGACAAATTTTTTTTAAACATTTTAGCACTGAAATTATAGGTACTACTTTTTTGTAAAGCTTTTTTTAATTATTTTTTAAATGACAAATTTTTTTTAAACATTTTAGCACTGAAATTTTGTTGTCGATGCAATTTTTTACTAATTTGTTGATTTCATTGTGTTTAAGAAGTAGTTTTCTTTTTCTGGGATTTTTTTGAATTTTTTTTAGATTGACGTATTTTACTATTTTTATATCTTGCATTTTCACTTCCTTATCCAGCAAATCAATGAAATGGAGTAATTTTGGTTTCCGCCGGATACGCTTATTTAGCCTGCTGTGAAATCCCTCTGCCACGTTGTTCGTTTTGTGTTTCTGCTGATAACAGCTTATGGATGGCATATTTTTGTTTGCGAGCCATTGGTCGACAAAATAGCTGATAAAAGCTTGTGTCTGCTTACCAGGGAGTGGATTTTCTGTTATTGACAGCCATGCCTCTGGAATTAACGTTTCAGGCAGATGAGGTATTTGACAAGTCAATGACAAAAAATTATTGTGTGCCTCAGAGGTCATTTGCAATGACTTGCCCTTTTTAATTATTGCTTGCGCAAAATGAAAAAGGCACCCTGTCACCTTCGCTTCAGGGAACACTTTTTTTATCGCGTTGTGCATGCCTGCTTCAAAATCAATTTTAAAAACTTTTGGCTCCCATGGAGGTAAATTTTCTTTTAAGAGCTTCAGCATTCTTACGTATTTATTAGGAAGAAGCGCATAGGCCATTGTCAACACGTTTGTTGATGCAGTATACTTTTCTCCGAAGTCCAAATGAAGAGTGTAGAGTTGATAGAACGGCTTTGGTGCACATTTAAATGTGCCATCTCCATACACTTGCTCTCCTGTTTTTTCAAATACGGATTTTGTTTCTGGGGTCACGAACAACAAAATTTTTTCTTTCACTGCATAATAAATTGCTTTGTAGTCGTTCTGGCAAAACGACATCTTCTATATTTGTGAATTTTGTAGTTGCAATATTGTTTGCTATAAGCCTTAATTCGTGGAGACTCGATTTCACGCTACTAAAATCAGGAATATATTCGACTAAATTGAAACCTTTGTCGAGCAAAGGTTCCATACATTGCTCAAAAATTTCTTGTATGGGGCCGAATTCTTTTTTTATCCTCTCTTTACATAGTACCATTTGAATGGTAAACTCCTTTTGAGCTGGTTGCGGAGGATGTTTATGTTTAGACTCACGTATAACAGCCATTCTTCGTGCATTCATGGTAACATTTCCTGTCTTTACATCTCCAATTGGAGGTACCATTTTTGTTTCTTAGATTCAGGGTAAATATAAAACCACCATAAAACAAAAGTTTATGACCAGGTTTCGAACTTGGCACAAATAATATTTCCACACCATTTTCCATTGTTCGTTTCCAAAATAAATTTCACTTTCGTATTTTTAGAACGCCCTTTTTGACAGAAATCAAATAAAATAATCAATCACAGTGACATTAGTAAATAGACAATTAACCACCGTATCATAGAGGTCAGTGCACTAAACTGCAATCTCTTTTCAGACGCCAGGATATTATTTATCATTCATTCTTAGTCATGGATCTATACTAGGGTGTGCCAAAAAAAACTTTTATTTTTATTTTAAAACGCATACTTTCTGTCACTTTTGACATCTGTCATAAAACCCTTATGAGAAAGAATGGATCTACTGAGAAAATAAAATCTAACTGGATCCATGATGGATCTAGTCAATGGATCTACTGGGTAAAATTTGGTAACCCTGTGATTATTGACCTTTCCGGACAAATTTCGCTGTCATTTACAGGCATGACCAAACCGGACTAATTAGGCTTGACGAAGTCGGAAGAAATCTTATTAAACATCATGTACGTTATGTAAACAGAGGGTTCACCTCAGTAACTAATATGATCGTCCGGCAGCCGAACGTTTCAGCAGATTTAGACTGCCTTTGTCAGGTTGAGTGGAGACGCTTACACGACGAAGTTGCGCCTCATGAGGTCGGTACTGAATCCTAAACCGATCTCTGGTCACAGGCCCATACCATCGCCGCTATAATTCTCGAAGTGCAACTGAGATTACTAAGAGGATTGGCTTCCACTCTTGTACTAAAATAAGACAGTAACTACTTTAAAAGGCAGTATAGAATTGTATACCTCCAGATTTATAAAAACTTTATTGTTTATTTGCATTACAGCAGTTCCTTGACATTAGCATACATATTGTCTATACAATCAAAACTTACAATTTATACCTATAAAGATTATCTGAATGCAAGACGATCTTTCTTAGATCTTTTGGTTTTTTTATTTAACTAAAATTAATTAATTTAGTTGATTTTTTTTGATATGATTGATTTGGTTTGTTTTATTTGTTAATTAATTCTCGGCACCTTTGTGTTGTCCATTATTTTTACTTTATAATTGTATTGGATTCCTTATGGTGTCGATTTGCATCCAAATACAGATAATTCAAAATTAACTTCTGTAGAATTTATTTTATAATTTTTTTTCCATCTGTCCGTCCGTCCGTCCGTCCGTCTCAAGACCCTTTATCTCGGGAACGCGTCGAGGTATCGAGTTGAAATAAAAACCATATACTCAAGTTTACAGTCTTTTGAAGCTGTGAAAAAATCAAACTTCCAAGTTGACGTAAAAAAAGATGCAGCCGTTTATGCCGCAAAAAAACGTATATTTCGACACTCACAAGGGAATCAAAATTAATAGGATATTTTCCGTTGATCTAGAACTATAAAATTTGGCAAGTCATACTGCCTTATACTGTAAGTATACGAAAAGACCTGAAAACTATACATTTGTAATTAAATCATTAAAATATGATGTAGTCTTTAACGGAACCCTCGGTGGGTGAGTCCGACTCGCACTTGTCCGGTTTTTTCCCTATCACGTTTAGTCATGACTTGATTTATTTCCTGTGCTCCCTCAGCTGGAATCAGCTTCAATACGCCTTTTCAGTTAGGACAACCTTGTGTAGCGGCCTAGAGGACCTCCCCATTAGACCTTGCCTTGTTCAATGTCGTCGCGGGTCTACAATATGACAGTAGCATATTTATTTATTGAACACTTCAACTCCTGTTAAACAGGATCAAAAGTGCATCAAAATGACTATCACCTCACAGGATGACGCAAAATATTGACAAGATATTGCAATCTACAAAAAGAAAATAATAAAAGTATGAAAAAAAAATCTTAAGCTAAGAGTAATAACTACTTTACAGCATACAGCAGTGTGTAACAATGTGAGCAGCTATCCTAAAAAACTATAAAACTATATTATTTATAATGTTTTTACCCTTATGGGGTTCATAACAAGGCTTATTAAGAAGTAAATATTAGGGCATGCAATACAAAAGATATATATATAATAATAATAATTATATACTGAGCATATATAAATAAATAAATAAATCTGACCAGTAGAAACCTGGACACGAAAGAAAATAAAACATGAAAAATACCTAATTAACATAATAATACTATATAGGTAATATACTTAATTAATCAACACGCATATTCCCGCAGTGAACCATTGGATTTTCAAGCATCCTTCAAGGCTACGGGAGGCTGCTTTGAGTAATAATGCCAGTAGTAACTATGACAGAACCGTTTGAAAACATGGAAATTTTTGCGGGATGAAACTAAATCCTGATAATATACTGGTGAGTAAGTTGTGCCAATTTGAGAGAGCATAAGGTTTCGCTCACCATTCCAAAGAGGACATTCCCAAAGTATATGATGTGCAGTTTGTTCGATTTCCGAACACTCACAGAAGGGAGATTGTACAAGCTGCATGCTATGTAGCTTTGCCTGAAAGTTACCATGACTGGTGAGGAATTGTGAAACCTGATGGTCGATTTCGATCCAATGAGCATCAATTCTGTCACGAACCGATGGAAAGAATTTATAGAGGTGTCTACCGTTTTCTGAATTATTCCAACGTGTCTGCCATTCTAAAATTAGGTCATCGTTCATGGTTTCGGAATCAAAAAGACGCTCAGTTTTTAGGGTCTACAATATCACCAAAATAGGTGAACTTCTGCACCCGATTTGTAACATCCTCCGTATTGATCGACTCAGTCTTATAAATTGTTGAGTAGGCCTTCCTGTGCAGCTTCCTTGATAAAATCGTTGATCTTAGGTCGTAGGACTTTAAGTTTAGTGGAGAGCAGGCAAAGGTCATCTGCAAAGTCAGTATCCTCAGGGATATTTCCATGAACCCAGAACAATACACATAACGTCATTCAAGATGATGAAATAACAAAAGTGCAGAAAATACGCAACTTTGCTTCACGCCAGCGTTAATGGAGATATGCCATGAAGTCACGAATGTCTTTTGTTAGCCATTATGCAAGGAGATGTTTTTAATCTTAAGGAGATCTTATTAATCATAAGGAGATCTTATTTATCTTAAGGAGATCTTAAGGAGGCCTATGTCCAGCAGTGGACTGATGTAAAGTAGGCTAATGATGATGATGATGATGAAAGAGATCTTTTACTTTCACTAGTTTGATAGGTGCATGTCTAACGGACAGACTCTAAGGGATCCTATTAAGGATCCCAACTTTATCATCAATAGTGAAACTGTTGGTTATAGGCATCCAGTCTGCTGAGTCATCAGCCCTCAGATCCTCCAGAATAATACTCTTAAAACAAAATATTAGTCTTACTTGAAACTTGTTTCCAAGTGATCTTTTCTATCCCGTTATGAATTCTCTTAATATTTAGGAGCATAGGTTTAAAATTTCATGCACTCCAGCGGCCATCTTGAATTTTATAGCAGCTATCCTGGATAACAGTTCCTTTGGGGCCTGAAAGTATTTTTTAAATTACTGTTCAAAAACCAATGTGTTTTATCCCGTGTGACTTCATTTTTATGACAAGTGGCCCTAATAATTTATGACTTTTTCGGTGAAGATAAATAAATCACGGTTATGATGTGCTAGAACCAGTCGTGCCTTACGGTATGAACGTCGGCCAAGTGGAAACTTCCTGAACATATCGCACGATGCAGAGACAATGGTGAACATCAGGTCGACTTGCTTATTGTTACGTCTGACCCTTCAGTGACTCGTTCAATTTTGAACCTGTTCAATGACAATATTGAGATTTTTCTACACTTAAACGTATGTATAGATACTGTTGCTCAAGTTGCCTGCTCAAACTCCTACGCGACTTTTCCACAACATCAAAGTGACCTTTGTATAGGTAACAGACCCCATTTTATTGTTCACCTACTATGTTGAAGCATAAAGAGATCAAGATAGGAGATGATTAACAATACCTAATTATTTTCCTTAACATAATACCATCCATTCAACATTTAAGAGCCCTTTAGTCGGTGGCAAAGTCAGTCGTGCACGGGGTCGCTATGCTTGCTATCTCATTCTACATTCAAGTTCGGGTTATAGAGCACTGACTGACTGTTATTGGTTAACCCGAACGTTCATTTCTCGAGCTCGTACAGAACTAACCGAACACGCTGTGAGAGGCAAGCTAACGCGAGTCAAAATTCATGTCTTGAAAAAACTCGAGAATGGTTTTGGGTCATCCTATGATTTCAGGAGAAATATCCCAAAAATCGAAATGAATCAAAAATATTATTGAATAGTATAAAATATACTATGATGTGAATCTAAAATTATTTGATTTGTTGTGTCGCATTGCTCTGGGACATTACGGTACATAAACATTCATCAAAATGTGTAAAATCCAGGACTTTTATACGCTTGTAACTTTTGTATGTGTTTGATTTTGATAAATGTTTTAGGTTCAAGTCATGGATATTGTATGGGATATGTTTAAAAAGAAAAAAATAATAAGCAAGTACCTATCCATCCATCCATCAGCCTGTTTCGTCCACTGCTGGACATAGGTCTTTCCAGGATTTCGCCGCTCTTGGCGGTCCTCCTGGAAGAAATGCCTATACTCACACACGCTGGGCAGGCGGGTTGGTGAGCGCAGTGCCGAAACCCTTGCACCAGTGACGCCGCTGCCCGTCACCAGTCAGTTTTATATAAGGCCCGGCAATTGGGGATGGATATACCGCAATCCATCGGTATCAGGCAATGGTGGGCCGCCTGGTTTTGCCTGAGAGCTGGTTGAGTGGTTTTTCATTTCACTCATCTGTTTAAAAAGAAATCTGTTTTCCTTCAACATTAATTTATCAATACGTCTTCATTAATTAATGTTTGTATTCAGCATATTCTTTGCATTTTTCTTCAGCACCGCATCTCAAATGCTTCTATCTCTTTGTGTTAATGTCCAGGTGATTTTCGCTCATATAGCCTAATTCATACTGGAGACTCAGTAAGTGGTAAGTAGCACGGTTCAATGACCAGTTTGCGAAATACGAAAGATACTTTTGATGAAAGTGCTAAAATGTTGATATTAAGAGTCAAGATTGACTTTTTGCCGAGACGCTGTCGAGGCAAAATACAGTCGAGACGAGAAATATCAACACTTTCGCACGTGTATCAAACGACGTTTTTAATACACCTGCGAAAAATTACATAAAATAAAGGCAATTTTGTTGCAAATCAAAACAGATACAAGTCGACAGAAGAACATGCATGGTTGGCGCCAATCTGTACACAAAGACCAATGTCTCTTTCTTAAATCGTTTTAAAAATAATTTCCAAGATAGTTAAAATAGAATATAAATTATGACGTCTAAAATAGTTTTGAATTTTTTAAACATATTTTAC
The DNA here is from genome assembly GCA_910592155.1 of Ypsolopha scabrella. NCBI lineage: Eukaryota > Metazoa > Arthropoda > Insecta > Lepidoptera > Ypsolophidae > Ypsolopha > Ypsolopha scabrella. The sequence goes on along the minus strand of OU342969.1, from coordinate 28,294,196 downwards.
AACTTTATATACATAATATATTTAATAATAAAATATACAAGTTTTTAAATACTCATCTTGTTATAGAGTATCTGGTAGAACAAAGGTTTACATGCTTACTAAATGCTATGGCCGGTTTCCCCTAGATGGCGTCAGTAGGTAGTAAAAATAAAAACCACGAGTGCGAAATAGGTCATTTTACGCAAGCTAAACAGGCACGTAATCTATAATATTTTGAGGAGGTGTATTAAAAACTATTTTTTGCGCCTCTATCTATACTTGTTTGAACTACTTCGACTCTATTAGTAGTATAGGGGGTCGAAATAAAATTTTGAGTAATAAACAGAAAATTAACTGGTAATTTAACCATGGACCTACTGACCGATGCTGACTGAGGCTCCAGCATGAATTTGTTTATAAAATTGAAAGTCACCTCATATAAATAATATATTAGATTAGAAATAACTTCAGTATTAAACATAATCACACATAATTGTCACGGCATGAATCCTCGAAGAAGAGTCAAAGAGGTTCCTAAGTACAAATTGTGTACATCCGCTTTTCACCAACGCTTATTTAATACTAAGCATAAATCAGTTTCAAGGTGAGACATGCAAAAAGCAGTCGCCTTGATGTCAAATTCAAACAGTACATTTTGTAAATTGAGTACATAAAATGCTCTTTTTACAAGACGATAAGAATTCTCGGTGTTAAGAATTCTCATAATTTAAATACATAAAAAAACAAAATAAACCAGCCAAGTGCGTGTCGGGCCACGCGCAGTGTAGAGTTCCGTAGTTGCCCGGTACATTTTATAGTTAAACTGTTGGGGAAACCACCAACAATGTCCACAGCGCCGCTGGTGTTGAGGAAACCATCAAACACGTCCGCTCCCAGTAGCTCTGCAAGTGGCAGCACCCTTCGATGCGATGCTGCGGCTTCCCGTCAGTCGTTGAATTGCCGGTGGACTGGTACAAACAATGGGCAGCGTAGAGGTTCCAAAATAAAACTCCCGAATTCTTTGCGCAAAGAATTCCGAAGGGCCAAGTGGGGGATTACGTGATAACTTCTTCTTATTTAGTTGTACGAGTACAGATCGCGCCAAATTTCTAATCCCATTCATTTAGAAGAACGGCCCATATATTTTCATGTTTAGAGGGGATTAATACTTAGCTGTGATAGTTTTCCTTTTAAATAAATTATATATACTACTTCTGTATTTTTTTTCAAATATTCATAACAACCGTTTAGCCGGCAGGGAGGGGTGGACACTTGACTCTTACAAAAATTATTTAACGATACCTCACACTATGGGATAGAGAAGAAAAGAAATTCATCCCCAATTTACGTGTATGGGATATACAAATTGAAAAAAACTTTTTTCGAGATTTCTTTTTACTGTTTTGTCGACGTGATTCACCCATTATACCCATACCAAATTACAGCTTTCTAGTACTACTTTTCTCTGAGCTAAGCCGTGGACAGACGGACGGACGGACCGACTGACCATAAACTATAAGGGTTCCTTGTCGGACTACGGAACCCTAAAAAGCATGATTAAAATTATTATTATTTAAATCATCAGTATGAGATATGTTTTATATTGTTATTATTAACATCTTAAAAATACACTTATACTGTTTCACTTCAATTTTCTTTATTACACTACCGGTTAACTTATAGTGACCTGATGATGTCGTAAGGCGAAACCGGTAGTGTAATAAAGAAAATTGAAGTGAAACAGTATAAGTGTATTTTTTAGATGTTGATGATATTTTGCCAAGTGCCGACAATGGCAAGTATTAATCATATTGTTATTATTATGTTTGTTTGTTTAAACTGCCGTACTAAAAATAAAACCTATTTATTTGTAATTTTATACGTGTTTTTTGACAATATCCTAAAGACCGAATTGATGCATATGTCATACATGCGTCTGCCCCAATGCTGCCTTATCATATTTCTAATCGGAATATAATATTTTTTTGTTCTCTAAGCAAATTAGCTTTTACTTTTTACATTACTACTAGTAATTATTAACCCGTAAAGTGGATCCAAAACACAATTGCACCGGCAGTCTATTGTAAATTATTGAGAATGTATTGTTATTGAGAATCAATAATTCTACAGTTTAACTATGAATATAATTCTCACATACATACTTATAACAATAATTATTTTTCTAATTACCAAATAAATTAATTACACTAAACAGCGTGAAACCCACTCATATTTGAAGATGTCAAGTAAATGGATTACGAAAAACCTATCATTTGCAACAAATTTAACGAATCGTGGTGATTTCAAATTCGAACAGAACGTTCATAGACTCCACTTTGTGTATCTTCGTTGAAGTAAACATTATCTTTCTCCATCAAATGAAAGTAACTGTAAACACTAGTTACTTGCCAGTCTGTCTACTCAGGTGAATTACCAAAGTGGTGGTGGTAACTCGTTTGTTGTGTACAGTGACGTCAATGGCAGACCTAGATAAAAAAAGACCAATCAAAAAAACCTTTAGAATATTTTGATTGATGATCACTCAACCGGATGATCGCAGACATGTTATTTATTTCGTGAAAGTCGACTTAACTATAACCACTAACTAAATAAATAAATGATTTTTAGCAAGATCCATTGCTTTGTGGTCTCTAAATATTATTTAGAATGCATTACAAACTGAATCCTGGCCCGAGGTATTTTCTCAAAATACATTTCCAACTTAAAGCTTGTTTCAATTGATTTTTACAGTTCATGATGAACTCGAAGTTTATTTATTTATTTTTGAATATAAATTTAATTTTGAAGAAATATCTGATTAATTTAATTGTGTAGGCTTGATGGATTAAAACTACCTCTTGTTCTATGTATGCGACTGTACGCTGGAACCTCTAGTTTAGTTTAATACGTGACCTACAAAACCCGGATGCAGAAATACAAAGGCGGCTGCAACGTAGACACCCATAGCATAGAATATATAGTATCACTTCGTACCCATAGTTTATAGTTGCATTATCTGGCTAATGTTCGTCCAAACCATAGACATGGATTATATGAATATGTATATTCTATGTCTATGGTCCGAACCCTGCTACAACACAGCAGTCTGTAGAGCAGCCGCATATGTTAATATTATTTTTATTAAAAATTCTTTATTGCACGAAAGAAGTGTACATAGGCGAGCTTAATGCTAGTAAACATTTTCTTCCAGCTAACCTTTGGCAATGTGGAACTAGTCAAGGGTAGTGCTTCGGTGAGAAAACAGTTTTAAGAAACACTAAAGTGTTAAAAAATAAATACATAAATAGGTAACTTATGATCATAAATACATTAACTATCTTTAAATGCTAATAATAAATACACGAATACATGTATATAAACACGAATTGTATTTATGAGAGGTTAATACTCAATACTAAACAAACAAAGGAGACGGTCAGTTCCCCATATGTAAAATGCCTTAAGCAAGTACACAAACGTATTGTTGCCTATGATAAACACCATCTTTTAATGATATTTTAACATAAATTGATTTGATTTTGAGGTCATTTTCGTATGTCATTGACTCATTGCGCAAAAATGAAACATAAACGCATTTGATATGTTGGTAACTCGTCGTAATTATTTTTCACGATTATTTATGGGGGAGAAATCGAGTTTTCCAATCAACGAACCAGTGTCATGGTTTAGTGCAGCCCTCTTATTTTCTAACTCCAATATCCATCGCTATAGCCATCAAAAGCGTCATGATTGGCCAATAATTAATGTCATTTCTAGCCTATGTTTCTAGCCAATCACGGGGCGTTTGCGATGAATGTTGAAGTAAGATAATAAGGTTCCAAGGGGCGTAAGTGATACTTTACCCAGCAACATGTTCATTTAATAATAGGTAGGTAATTATTAAATGACGCGAGAATGACAGACTATATATTGGCGGTTCTTATGATGATAGATGAATGTTTGGATTGCGGCGTCATGTTTTATTTTAGGGAGCTTGAACTGCAGGCGTCTTTATTTACCCATATGTGGTTTAAGAGTGCGTGAAAGTTAATCGTTATAAAAAAAACAGGTAAGTATTTTCAATACAAAATCATTTATTTTTATTCCTCCTCTAAAACAATGAGACGGTCATCTGGAAAATGTGCAGGTGGTCCGATATTACCCTGATGCATTGCCCAACTTTATTTATTTATTTATTAAGAAAACTACACTATCATTACATTACAGGCTGGACCTATTTCAAAAGAAAAGTAATTTATTGATTTCCAAACAAAAATGCGTGAACCCTAACGCATCGACATTCGGGCGAGTTTAGAGAGAGCGTCGTCCGTGAAACCTGCAGCTGATTAAGGTCAACGCTCTCTCTAACCTCTCCCGTATATCGATGCGTTAGGGTTCACGCGTTTTTGTTTGGAACTCAATTATTTCCCAAACTAAGGGGTTCTGCGGGTATGACTCTTGGGAAAAGTGTTTTAGTAGGGTCGGTAGAATATGTGGTTTCATTTAATGGTCGCACTCTATTTACACCCGGTAAAATCACGCATCCAATAACCGTCACTAGGTAAAGGGACAAACTAAATGAAAAAAACATGCCTGAATGGCTCGTGCCAAAACTAAATTTCGTTAATTTTAAACCGTATAACAAATCAAGATATATGTATTATCTAGGTCAAATCAAGAAATAAATATTATTGTCTCCAATAGATCTGTCTGCCTTTTCAAAGTGTTTCAAACGCGATCATACATACATAGCACAGACAGTAATTGTAGGTAAGTACCCACCGCTCTGAACTGCAGCAGTGTTTGTTGAATAATGGTGCGCGTATCGGGCTGTATTAGAGAGCAAGTAAAAGCTGTAGTGCAGTCGTTTTCGTAAGAAAGCTGTTATTTAAGGGGGAACGTTTCGAGCTCAGTGCAAAATGCATAACTAATTTTTAAATAAAAATAAAATAAAATAGTTTCATGTTATTTTGCGACTATTGTTTAATAATCATCAGGGATTGTTAGCAGAATTGCGTCATTTTATGGATTACAGCTACCGTAAATTTCCATACAAACTTAAAAGCGTGTTTTAAGTTGGTGTGGACTGGACATTCATTCACAACGCAATGCATAAAATTACAAAAATTTGGTAGAAAACCCTAATTGACAATAAACTACGGTCGCGAAATGCCATAAATTACATTTATTTAGTACTTTTTACTCAATAATAAGAAAAACAATCATAAGTTGTGCATTTTGCACCGAGCTCGAAACTTTCCGCCTTAAAATGTCTGTGGTGTAGTCGTGTTTGTAATACTTTATTTACACGAATGCGGCAGCACTACAGAGCAACTTATGTCTGTACTTTATCCAACTTTGTGTATTTACGTGACCCACGTCGGTTCGTGTATCTATTTCCAGCAATTTTAACTGAAGCATTTCTGACTCGAGGTCTCGGGTCGACCTTCTACGTACTATCTTCCATTGTAACAGATGCAGTGTCTAGGTCAGACTCACACGTGATCTTCTAATCTTAGCATATCACCACGTGATGGACTTCATCGCTGACCCGCTGACGATCGCGTTATCTAAAGTTATAGAAAGCAATCCATGAATAGCTAATTTATTATTTAACTCTTTGCTGAGGATCAACAATATACCGGTTGATTATATACCGTCCCAGTTCACGACATTTCCTGACCTGAGGTGAGCGTTTGACGCTCAGAACAGCTGAGGTTTGACGTAAAAGTTTTAATCACTTTTAATAAATAACCATAACATGGTTCCAAAGTTTCCACCCGTTCCGATTCTGTCGGGACAGTCCCGATTTCGATAGTTGTTCCGCGTCCCGATAACTGTTAATTACGTCCTTACTTTTGAAAAAGACTTGTCTCTTGATGAAAACTTGGGATAAAATAATTTAGATTTCAATTTTACGAATATGCACTGGTTTATCATCAAAACTACTTTGATTTCGAACACTCGCGCTTTAATCATAGTAATAACAAAATTATTTATTGCACAAATTATTATTGTACAAAGGCAAGCTTAATAATATTAGTACTTTTTTTGGTATTTCGCTTTTGAGATATTCTCATATGACGCTAAAATGGTCTCATGCAACGACCTAAAGTCGTTGGTCCCATGTCATAAATCGTTTCTCTATGGATCTAATGCTCAGAATTATAAATAAATATTAAAATTACGCGGGGCTATTGAAAGCAACCATTATATATCTTTGATTGAAAGCGGTCCACAGAAATAAAAAAACATGTGTGGAAGAACATAAATAACTATAAAAAAAACAAAAATCACTTGTATTTTTTTCTTCGTATGGCCCGATTTTTCTTTTCCAAAAGGTCGCAGCCCTGTGGGGCAATTCCGGAGACACAGTCGAAGTGAGATTTGTAAGACTCAAGCAAAAAATGTATGGAGTTCGACAGATAAAACGGAGTTTTACGGTCGAGGAGGCTAATTCGATAGACTGGGAATTACCTTTCTGGAGGCCTAGCATGGTTGCCACTTTTACACCATTTGACGGTAAATGTATGGAGTTTACTGTCAAATGGTGATTAAAATGGCATTAAATTGGTACCAAGTTAGGCATGCTGGTGGATCCAAAGCACGGTATGGACGCGATCTATTGTTTTACAATTGATTTAGCAATAATGGGAATAATGAGGGTTAACTTGCATGCAGAGTTTGGCATGCAAAATTGGTGATCCATAATCATAATTTTTTGCACGATAAAAATTCTACAAACCCGCTAACGGCTATATACGTAAACACAACACGGATTTGTCGTTTGACGTCGCGTGTTTGTTTATTGATAATTTTAAATCCTTCACAGCACCTAGCAATTAAAGAGTACGCACAAACAAATATTTTTTTGGCAAATGACGAAATAAGAAAGAAAATTTAAACAATTCTGAATCTATTACGTAAAAGCAGATGCGCAGATTGAAACGCGAGATCAACAAGATAATCAACATGTTGATAACTATAAACATAATTAAGCACGAAAAACCCACACGTCATAGATGTTCTCAATTACTGCAGTAGTTACAAGCCATGAGTGCAAATGGGCACGCGCGTCAATGACGTCCGAAGTTTTTTTCGCGACCGAGTCCGCTGCGTGCGCGCATCCGCCAGCTCGTATAAATAGGAAAGTGGCGCGCCCCTCCTCACAACTAACGCAACCTTCGTCGAGGTCGGACCTACTACGAACACTTGCAACATGTATACAAATCCGTTTGAGAGAAAGCATTCGGCCCTGAGGCAGGTGCTGGATCGGCTCATCTCGGTGGAGGCTCGGCTCGGGCTTCGCTGGAACCGGGGCTCCACCTTCGGGAGTAGGGGGACCGTGTCCGGCAGCTCCTCTTCCGTCAACTCCGCTTCATCAGACTTGAAGCAGAAGGTGTCTCTGAAGAGATGAACTTCCTCGTGGTGTTTGTGACCAGTGAAATTGTTCTGCAAGTGCGAGTCAACTATTAGGTGGGTTTCGTGATTTTTACTGCACTTTCATATAAGGTGACTTTCGTTTATATAGCCCAATTCATGCTGAAGACTGGATAAGTTGGTCAGGACTAAGGTTCGATTACCCTTTCTGTGAAATAGGCAAAATAAAAATTTGACTTCTTACATATACTAATTATTGTGTCGAGGCTCTGTATATAGTTATACTCACTCACACCTGTCTTTCAGAACGATAGACAGAGACTAGAAACTTTTTTTTAGTATTTCGCAAACAGGGTCATTTAACCTTATTCCTGGCCACATACTGAGTGTCCAGTAAGAATTTGGATGCATAAATGAAAGTCATCGTATGTGTTATATGAAGATATCTTTTACAATTACCTATAGTTCGTGAAGTATTATTTCATTTTCGTATTCACGTTTCCCTCTCATTTTAAAAACCTGTTCAAATTTAAATTTTAGTTTTCAAACCAAACTACATAGTATAACGGGTTTGTTTTCAATTTGCATAGTCCCAATTAAAAGTCACGTTGAATTGAATGTGTCTAACACATTGCGATTCACGTGAGTCTGGTCTCCAAACAATTAAAGTTCAACACCCAGTACAATTAACATTTTTTTGCTCCAAACAACAATTTAGCAACGTTTTTTTCTCCCGTCCACAGATCGCACTTTGAGATTTATCTCAAACCAGTCGGCGCTTGACGTCACAACTCTGGGAACCAGTTAGATGGTATTGACGTTGGTGTCTACTAGTGAACCAGGGTCTGGCGACCTGCCTGCATCTCATGGCTGCATCCTGCCATGTCCTCTCGAGGGAGACGGTGTCAAAGTGAACGGACTGTTGAAAATACTAGAAAAGATAGTAAAATAAAATGAAAATTTTATAATACATTTATTTTTGTTTCACTTTGATTTATTTACTTACCTTATTATCACATCACACCAGTATTATAAATGCGAGAGTTTGTGTGTATGTGTGCGTGTGTATGTTTGTTACTCTTTCACGCTGCAATCCGATTTGGATGAAATTTAGAATGGATATAGCTTATAGCTTAACTTAACACATAGGCTACTTTTTATCCCGGAAAAAAGCATGTCGTTAAACCGAATAACACGCAGGCGGAGGGAAATTTGTATGCATTAAACATTACTGTTATTATGTAACTTGGTGTGCACTATGGACCCAGACTGAATTAGCAACACTGAGGTTTCGCTTCCAATTTCAGTCGATAGCTTGACAGTGGTGACAAACTATCGAAAGCGATCGCTAGCTTTGTGGAGACTGCAGGCTCAGGGCACCAGGGTGCCATGTTGCGGGTTTTGTATAGATATAACTTCAAAAAAATTATCCAAACTAATAATAAAGTAGTTACAAAGTCTTGTCTGTACATTAAATATTATTATGAGAATTTGGTATCTCTAGTATTATCCAGACCGAAGTTATGAGGGTTCGAAAATATGACCAAACCCTTCGAGAAAAGGTACGTAGTGCCCCGCTTCCTTTGGCTCGTCTTGGCGGGGGTACTGTGCCCCCAGATAAAATGTTTTTTTAGCATTCTACTGAGGCCAAAACGATTTTTTTTTGAGTTTGTATCTATGTGTCTATGTATGTATGTTCCGTTTTAATTCGTGAAGTACTACTAGTCAACATATTGTAGGGGTGTTGATAAAATAACCGATAAGTCGAAAACTGACAAATACAACTCAAAGATTGAAAGACACTTTCATGCGAGTAAACCGCAGGTAATGGTTTTATAATACTTACAAGTAGTATAAAAAGGCTCAAAATATAATATTAACTAACGGAAACTGTAATATATGCATACATATTTATATATACTCACATCTGTCTTTCAAAGGGGTAGACAGAGTTGTAGTCTTTCCTTCTGCTACGATCCTGACACACCTATCTCGGTGCTTCGACGTCCATCATACAAACATACAAACTCTTCTATCCGGGTACTTTGACCTTCTATAGGGGCAGCCTTTTTAGATTTTCAGATGCAGGGCTAACCTTATTTACAGTGATAAACTTACAAAATAAAGCTTTATCAATTTTAGCTTTTATGGATATTACCTTCACAGACTATGCTATTGTCCCAGTCAATGTACTCTGTGGTCGCAGCATAACATAGAGTATGCCCATATCGTCACCCAAAAATGATAGTACATTATAGTATAATAGAGTACATTATACTCGTTTCTATAAACAATTTTGTCTATGGAACAAACCCTGAATCGCGACATAGAATGTTTTATAGTAAACGTAGGTGCAGTATCATTTATACAAGTTCTCGTGTATACATACATACAAGTTCTCGTGTATACATACATACAAGTTCTCGTGTATACATACATACATACTAGACCAAAATTAACGAAAAAATATTGTCTTCTCATAAACAACTAGACTCACAATCTCGCTCAAAAAGTGTCCGCCATGTATCTTGTCACCGCTACGACGACGTGACAAGTTCGAATGACGATTGCGTACAACTGACATTGCATCTTATGTTAACGATATAACGTCTCAATTTGGTTGAAGCATTTTTGCTATTATGCACGTCGCACGTTCGGACGTTTTCTGACGAACTTTTCGTAGGGACCGTGTGTCTAGTTGTTTATGAGAGGCCAATGCGAAAAAACAAATTTTCGCGCTTTCGTGGTTGGCTCCGTAGTAAAAGTTGGTTTGTTCACAGTTTGGTCCTAATATTTTACCGAATCTCCAGTATGAATTTGGATATATAAACGAAAGTCACCTTATATACATATACTCGCTCCTCAGATGCTACAGATTTCCATCTGCTGCGATCCTGACACACCTCTTTCTCTTCCACATCCATCAATCCAGTCATAGAAGCTCTTCTTTTCCGGGCACTTTTCGACAATATTAAAAGCACTAAATCAAAAAAGATAATTATCTTTGACCGTACGTTCGTCGTCCACTCTACTCGTATTGTCACTCGTATAGCTATGGCAGACGCGTGCTCACAGGGCGGAGCGAATTTTCCCCCGCGCGCTTAGGTCGAATGCATTAGCTACGCCCAGAACTGATTTTTTTCTTGCCTTACCCATACCCTTAATAGTTGACTATCTCTCTTTTTCCTTTAGGAACTCAGTCTGCCTTAATCTATAATTATACTAATTATAATAGTAAAAAAGTCGTGTTTGTATATTAAATATTTTTGCGAAATTTTATATGAAATGGGTTATTATTATTGTACTAAGGCGAAAACATTTTTTTTTTATTTTTGTCTGTCTGTCTGCATGTTCCGTTCTAACTCGAAAACCATTCAACGGATTTATATGTGTTTTTATCATTTTCATCCTAGGGACCCTGATCAACGTGTAGGCTATAGGGGTGTTCATAAAATATCGTCCAAGCCGAAAACGGATCGTAAAGATTTGCCGCGGGCAAAGGCTTCTGGTAACATGATGCTGGAGGAATGAATTAAAGTAAAGTAAATAGATGCTACAGGCTAAGTAGTACTAATAAAAAGTAGTAAATACAGTATCTGTACACTGAATATTTTTGCGAAATTTTAAATAAAATGGGTTTTAACATGGTTATGTACTAAAGCTAAAACTAATTTATTTTAATCTGTCTGTTTATCTGATTGGCTAATTTTTACTCGAGAACCTCTGAAGTTAGTCGCGGTTTTCTTTATTATCATCGTAGTGACCTGGGAGTCTAGCATGCAGCGATGATACAGTGCCTTTCCATCATGCTTGCTCTCTTGCACATTGACAAACGCGATATGCGTGAGAGCGCAACTAGGACAGATAGACGCTGTATCTCGGGCGCGTGCTAGTTACGCTGCTAAACATAAAAGCTACAAGGGATGTTTAAAATAACCACCCGGCCAAACATTTTTTTTTAGGATTTGTTTGTTTGTTCCGTTTAAACTTGAAACTGTATCAATATTAGACATCTTTATATCTAAAATAAATATAGTGACTTCGCAATCGAAAATAAAGCGCTGCTGCGTGGAAATACCTTCTTAGATCGCTAATAAATTGATATGACGTAGATAAGGTATTACGTTTCCATGCGTAATATTGATACAGTCACTAAATGTTCGTAGGAAACTAATTAGGAAACAACTAATGACCAAGTTGTTGAATAGGTGATTCCATACTAACTACTAAGTGAAATTAGTGCAAAAAATACGCTTTTAAATAAAATATTTGTTTTTTGTGATCAGTTTTTTATTGGTATGAACATTATCAGTCTGCTAAAAAATAATCAACATTGCGAAAATACATCTCTCTTAAAAATAATCTGTGCTACAAGCAGTCTTGTTAACAAAAAAACTCTCAACTCCTTAAAACTATAAAAAGTTTAACAAACGATTTGAAACGTTGTAAAAATTTACTCTTTAATAATAATCCACATTAGAAAAGTTACCTCCTGCATTAAAAAAACTTTCAATATCCACAATTAAATCGAGAAATTGAATAATATGTAATCAATAAAATAAAATAGTTTTTCAGTTAACATTTCACCTGACTTACCGGGTTACCATCACCTTTATTATTCAGTTACCTACTAAAATCACAGTTTTTCGATTAACAACTCCAATATCTAAAATTAAATTAAGATAGCAAATACTTCGTCGCTTAAAAAGTAATCAACATTGTAAAATTATATTTCAATTAAAATATACCTGCCTAAACAATCACTTATATTAATCATAAATAATCAACTAATCACATTTTTTAGGGAAATGTCCCTAAATAACTGTGATTAATTGATTATTTCCTATAATAATTCCTGAGTAACTAAAATCACAGACATTTACATTAGTTAAAATTCCTAAATAACAAACAATATTTGTTAGTAATGAAAAGGTCACAGTTAACGACAGGTCGTATTTCAATTGATATTTTACTTGCCTAAACAATCACTGATATGAATCATAAATAATCACAGTTATTTGGGAACATTGATCACAGTAAAACATATTTATTTTCTATAATAATTTTTGGGTACCTAACTAAAATCACAGACATTTACATTAGTTAAAATTCCTAAATAACAAACAATATTTGTTAGTAATGAAAAGGTCATAGTTAACGACAGGTCGTATTTCAATTGATATTTTACTTGCCTAAACAATCACTTATATGAATCATAAATAATCAAAGTTATTTGGGAACATTGATCACAGTAAAACATATTTATTTTCTATAATAATTTTTGGGTACCTAACTAAAATCACAGACATTTAAATTAATTAAAATTCTTAAATAAGAAACAATATTTGTTAATAATGAAAAGATCACAGTTAACGTCAGATCAGATCACTTATAGGAAATTAATAATAAATAATTTGTACTGCTTTTCAGTTATCTACTAAAATCATATATTATACATTGACAATAATTCTAAAATAATCACATAATTAACTGACTGTCAAGTTCATAATCAATATCAGCGTAGTATTTAACAAAGCGCCGTCTCTATTCCATGTAGCGCCAAGGCACAAGCTTCATACTGGTGACCTTGTCCTTGAGTATAGGGGCGTCTCAGCTTGGAACCTACAAACCACTTGCGCCTACAAATCCTAAACATACATACACACTTTTCTATTTATTTTTTAGATCTTAAACATCTTTACCCATAAAACGTAGGACAAAAATATACTTGACATTGCCATACATATTGTTTGATTGAAGACGCTATGCTATGCTATTACGCTAATTAAATTTTGGTACACAAAACTAACATTATATACGTCGGCTATTTCATTGAAACTGTTCAGTATTTTCAAAACATGACACCTAGGTCATATAAATAGTAACAAAAAATACTGTTCCATAAAATTAGAGCCTGAAGATAAACAGGTAAAAGTATACGTAGGTTATTTACTTACATGTCTTTCACAGAAGGATGTAAATCACCAAAAGTAGAAACAAACCGAAAGTTTTTCTTTACTCCGCTCTCGGTGAAGATGTAGTAAACTGTGATTATCTTTTTGCGAAATATTGTATTTTATAGAAAATATTTCTTTTAAAATATAAAATACATTTTATGTGCGGCTTGTTGGAATTAAGCCCTTAATTAATTTTGTCAAAGACCATTTTACAAAAATTATACATCTATTGGCGCTTTAATTGACAAACGCAGCTGTGGTAAAACAAAAGATGCGCACGTATCTCAGCAAATGTTGCGGCTCCGATTATTTGTACCTTATAGGATTATTGCATTTGGCTCTTAAAGTGACGGTTTAAGGTTGAATTCACATTAAAATAGGTCAAAGGGCCACGCTGTCTAGCAAAAATACACTGGTCTAATAATAGTTAAAATTAGCAATTGTATCTGGAGTAACCATTGTCAAATTTTTGTATAAAATAAATTCTTAGAAAACAGATACGGCGCAGCTGCGATTTTGGTAATAAAATGGTGTGGGTTTTTTTTAAAAAGACAAAAGAAGCCAAAATTTTGCTATATAAAAAACGAATCTGTGTTCTGAATTCTTGGTGGCTTGAAGTCAAGCGTATTCTTGTTTCAGTAATAACTAAATATAATCTCTGTCTTTCCCTTTGTTTTGCCAGGGACTTGTATTAGTTTGTTTTACTTTGGTCTATGACGCTATGTGTGTTCAAAGCTACATATTTACACTATGTTTACAAACGCACGCACACCTAGCACCGCGCACAAATGAGATCTGTACCGGGGACGATGATTCTTCGATTGCACATGATAAGTACCAACATCCCCGTTAGAACTACCACCGGGGACGATGGCACTTCGACTGTACATGATAGGTGCCAACGTCCCCGTTACAGCTCTCACCGGGGACGATGGCACTTCGACTGTACATGATAGGTGCCAACGTCCCCGTTACTGCTCTCACCAGGGACGATGGCACTTCGACTGTACATGATAGGTGCCAACGTCCCCGTTACAGCTCTCACCGGGGACGATGGCACTTCGACTGTACATGATAGGTGCCAACGTCCCCGTTACAGCTCTCACCGGGGACGATGGCACTTTTTTTCCCATCCTCCCCGGTACCGGGGACGACGCACCGGGGACGATGGAACCAACCCCACTAGTGGCTAGGAGGCGAGCCCGGTCTGCAGCGTTTGTCGCAGTGTTTAAGAGATGTTCCTGGACTTGGCGGCAGAGGGGCTCGTCCCATAGCTTTTGTGAATGTAATAGAATAGAATAGAATAGAATGACGTTTATTTCGATCGATTAAGATCATAATTATTAATACACATATACACAAAAAAATCAATTATCAATTAGTACAATAAAATATATATAAAATTAAAACAATATTTTGGCTGCTGTCAGCACATGAATCATGCTGCAATGATTCAGGTACTGACAGTCAAACCGTTCCGCAAATGCGTTCAGGATACAGTTGCGGCTGGCCCGCACCCTGCGCAACAGGGATGTGCACCGCCCGCGCATCGTTGCATAAAAGCAATCCACATGTAATGTAAACGGGGAATTTTGATTGGGGCAGGCGAGTGACCAGGCATTCCTGGCCTCGGTCAAGCCCGTGACCTCGACATCACCAAGTGATGGATTTATTAATTTATCGAAGAGTTCACATGAGCTGTAGGCTGAAGACAGGAAGGCCGGTAGTGCGACACTAGAAATTTTTCTAATACCCAAGCCACCCATCCGGACTGGAAGGGTGGCTTGAGTCCAACTGCGTTCGTTTAATGGGCAATTTATAATATTCGTCATGGTGTTTTTGATAATATCTTCTAAGGTATTTTAGAGACTGTCATGTTGCCAAAGGGGGGTACAGCGTAGGGCATACGTAAATTTAGGGACGAACATGCAGTACCTTAAGATAAATAAAGCCATGTGGGGTGAGATTTCCGTAAGGCGACTAGACGACTCCCTAAATTTGGAAATATGGTCTCTCTCGTAATCTGGGATAGCGTCGTCTAAAATAGTCAATATATTGATTGCAGTGTTCAATTGGTTAAGGATCATAGGTTATTATGACATGACATTTTAATTGTAGTTATTCTATACAAAAATCCCGGTAAACAGGCGACATTAATCAGAAATGTTGACGGAAGTAATTTTTTAACAATTAAAGTGATAAATAATAAAAATTCTGGTACAATATGTTCCAACAAATTTATATTTCTAATGTGTTGGCAATTTCTTCCAGCAAAGTTATTGTACTGGAATAAAAGGTTTAGCTCTTTGAAGTCGACAATGTGATTACTTTTCTGTAAACGAGGTAATATACTCGTAAAGTAGTATTTGCAAATATGATACAATAATAAGCAATGCAAAAGATATGTGGTATATAATGGTATATGCTTAACATGTGTATAACAGTACTATAGTCTTTCCTAAGATGGTAAATTAGGCGCTGTAAATTTTAGATTTTTGAATGAAAATAATCCGCCTCTTACGGGGTTGGAGTCCTCATGTCGTGCAAAAACAGGATTCGGCATTCTCTCTTTAGATGAGAGTAAACATGAAAAGTTCTGATCACAATTAATACCACATTCTACTCTATAAAGTTCTATAAGGTTGTAAAATTTTATTGTAAAATCAGGAATTTCAAGAAAATTTCTCGAATAGGATTGCCGCATTCTCAGTATTATAATTGAATTAGAGACATAACAATGACAAAACAACTGAGGTTTTCCATGCATGGCGGTTGATTAGAGAGAGATAGAAAGTGAGAACCCAAAAGCATTAGAACAGGATATGAACAGGACTTATTTATTCTAAGAGGCGCCGATCCGTAAACCTCCGGCCTGGAGGTAGCGTTGCCATCTCTAAAAATCAGAGAGCCGTTATCCGGCTAAGGCTGCAAAAAAAGCCGGACTTTTGTCACAAGACCAGGCGCTTAAATATCTAATAAAACACAAGGTTAAAAAATCAAAAATCAAGTTTTAATCGGTGTTGACATATTTTTCTTTGTCGGGATCCTGCTTTAAAAGCTCAGTTTCTATAATAATTTCACAAAAAAAAGATTTTTCTCATTGAAGGTCTTAAATTAAATTCCACAAATAACTTTTTTGTAATAGTTTCAGGGTTTAACCTGTTTTTTTGTTTTATCCATTATTGTTCTAATAAAGAGAATACGCTTTCTACATTTGCATTATGGCAAAGAATACTCGCAAAAAGGCAAGGAACTCTGAGTAACAATATTATGTTATGCGATTTAAAATATGTGACGCATTTTTACGGGGGCAATACGACTCACGGCCGTGTTGTCTGGAAAGTAATAAAATGAAAAAGTCTAACAAAAGCCGGACAGGCCGGACGCAGTCAAATTTGGCCGGACAAGAGGTCAAAAAGCCCAACACTGTCCGGCTTTATCCTGACGGATGGCAACGCTAGCCGGAGGTCATGCATTGTATCGCCTTCGAAGCGAGCAAGGCTGGCACAACTGTATTCAATATACCGGGTGTAAATAGAGTGCCACCATTAAATGAAACCACATATTGTACTGACCCTACTGAACCACTTTTCCCAAGAGTCATACCCGCGGACACCCTAAGTTTGGGAAATAATTGAGTTCCAAACAAAAATGCGTGAACCCTAACGCACCGACATACGGGCGAGTTTAGAGAGAGCGTCGTCCGTGAAACCTCCAGCTGTTTGAGGTCAACGCTCTCTCTAACCTCATGTCGGTGCGTTAGGGTTTACGCGTTTTTGTTTGGAACTCAATTATTTCCTAAACTAAGGGTGTCCGCGGGTATGACTCTCGGGAAAAGTGGTTCAGTAGGGTCAGTAGAATATGTGGTTTCATTTAATGGTCGCAGTCTATTTACACCCGGTATAATTCTGTTGCCACAACTTATGATAATAATGTATTTAATAACGACTTCCATACGAAAATAGATCAACTTGAAGACGTAATTGGCAATTGATAAGAGTAAGACCAGAGATAAAGACGGTAAAATATATACATACGCACAAATTACTACGCATTAAGGGAGAAGATCACGCAAATAATAATTAAATGACAGACTTTGCATGATTTATTTATTATAAGTTTAAACAAAGCGCGTCAATTGATTGAATGTAAACAGAATATTTATAGCTCTATATTTTATCCCGTTTTAGACTTATTTATTAATAGAATTCTTTATAAATAATATACCTATCGTATAAAAAAACCGGACAAGTGCGAGTCGGACTCGCCCACCGGGGGTACAAAAAAAAGTAAAAGTTTAAAAAAATCCACAAAATGATTTGGTCACCCGTACAATTATGACCGCGCATACCGTTGATTCACTTCGATGATTTTTTAATGATTTAATTACAAATGTATATTTTTAAGATTTTTTCCTACACTTAGACGGTATTACTTACCCAAATTTCATAGTTCTAGGTCAACGGAAAATACCCTTTAAATTTTGATTCCCTTGAGAGTGTCGAAATATACGTTTATTGCGGAATAAACGGCCGTATCTTTTTTTACGTTTTAGAAGTTTTATTTTTTCACAGCTTCAAGAGACTGTAGACTTGAGTACATGGTTTTAATTTCAACTCTATCTCTGCGCGTTCCCGAGATAAAGGGTCTTGAAAGACAGATGGATGGATAACAAAGTGATCCTATAAGGGTTCCGTTTTTTTTCCTTTAGAGGTACGGAACCCTAAAAAGTGTTTTTTCTTCCAACTTTGCTTTAATTTGGGCATTACTAGCCTAAACAGTGTGCACAAAGCGGCACTTTTCTGCTCCAGAGAAATGTAATGCAGAAAAGTTTATATTAAAATCTATTATTGCCCTGAAAACAATGCAATAATGGATTTACATACATACTTTACTGCCACGCCACCATTGAAGTCCCGCGTCAGTATTTATTGTCTCGGAATATGAACCAAAATGCTTTAATCCAGAGGACTTCAGTGCTGGTGCTGACTCTAAAGCTACAAATCTCAAGTGAGCCGTACATAGAAAACTATCAGCGGGCCGATGATAAGTCATAGGCCAATCAGCGCTATTTTTATTCCAGAAAACATTTTAAAATAAAGAAAACTGTCTAAGTAGACGAAAAACTAACTAGACGAAAAAAATCTTGATCAATAGGCGCGAATTTACGCAATTAATATTTTGTAAGAATTTGATTGTGTTTCTTGAAAATGGATTTTAGTAGCGAAAGTGACGACATAACAGCTGAAATAAAAAAATGTGGCAAATGAAGTAATTAATTAATGATTAGCTTGTGACCATGACAGCCAACAGAGGCGTCGAAACGTCAAGCACATATCTATTAAGGTATGTTGTTAGTTATCGCGAGTAAGACCCCAATACAACGTTAATTATGTGTGAAAATCGCGAAAGTTTAAAGTTTACTAATTAATGATCTTTTGCCTCCCAAAATCCAATGATGTAATTGACCAATATATGTACATAAAGTTTAATAGATCGTTAGTGTCATTAACTTGTTCTCCCATTACCGCACGTGTTTTAAACGGTATCTACAGAACCCTTAGGGTGTGAGCCCTATTCACACTTAAATATAGTACACGGCTTAGAAAAAAAAATTACGAGTAATAATATGAAGTGAATGATGCAAGCATGGCTCGACGTGGCGCGGTCATGAACCTTTGGCCTCATGCCGCGATAGGAAGCAAGCAAAAACATACGCAGATATATATGTATCACAATTTATACATAATTTTTATACTAACTATCGCCCGTGACTTCATTCCTTACTTCGAATAGTCTTGTTATTTGTGTAACGCTATCAACAGCGACACAATTCTTTTGCAGATCTCACTCCCCTGGGCATAATTTGGTAAGGCCCTCCCCAGAGTACCGCCTGGCCCCGCCAGAAATACGGGTGTCATTGAAATAAAAATATGGTTTATCCAATTTGAGTCGATATTTGTTTATTACTTTGGTTTGTATGTAATCTCGGTCAACACTCAGTGTATGGAGGATTATCTCGACTTATTGCGATCATATAATCGAGAATAGATACTTATTGATGGCTTTAAGAATTGGAGCCAGGGTTCCCGACTCTTTTTGTGAAATTCGTAAATTTTATTCTTTTCGCGTTCCAGTGCCCAGGACCGAGTCAATTACTATGGGAAGTCAACATCTTATTTTTACTAATTATAAAAACTGTTATCGATCCGTCATACTGATCACCAACTAAGCTTACAGTATGAATTTGACTGAATAAATGAATGTCACCTTATATTTACGCTGTTCGCTGTGCCCCGAGTGGTGGCGAGGGTATTAAAAACTGTAACCACTAGAATCAATTACGCAAGAAGTTTGCGGCACGCCTACAGCCAGAAAACCATAACAGCTCCTAGTCTAAGTGGTCAAAAGCACACAACGGAAATGAAGGTAACGAACAAACAGACTCTCTTGCTAAACTAGCATCTCACATGAAGGTAACGGCTCAGGGTATTAACTTGTGTCGACCATCGGCGGAAGCTATCAGGGGGAATTGAGGAAAAACACTCTGACTGTACACAACAGGAAGTGGGCAGAACGAAAAGACTGCAGATTGTCACGATTAATGTTACGGCATTCAAATGGTAAGATGCGGCACTAGAAGTAAAGCCGTTCGGGGCTCACTCGACTCGTCTTCGACAAACGACAAAAGGAACAAACTTACGCGAGTGAGCAGGGTACCTGTTATTTGTCTCTCTTACTTGTATACATTTGTCTCTTTCGTCGTTTGACGAAGACGAGACGGACGAGCCTCGAACGGTTGTGCTTCTACACCCGCTGGCTAGGCTGACTGACCGGGGGGAAGTACACAATACCATAGACTAAATAGTACTATTTCGTCTATGACAATACTCACGATCACGGAGAGTCGGTGCAGGACTCATTCATCACTCATCGGTCCCGCCACGAATTTAGAATTAATCAGCGAGGAAGTCGGCAGTCTTCTTTGAAGAAGAGGCCTGTAGGTAGCCTCAAGCAGAGCAAAAGACAGCCAAGGGCTTAGCTAGTAGCTTTAAATTGATTAGATACTTGCCTTTGCCCACGGCTATGCCCACGTTTATTCAATATTTGCCCCGTTTTCAGCTTGGTCGTTATTTTATTAACACCCCTTGTAGCCTTGTGTTGATCAGGGTCACTACGATGATAATAAAATAAAACCGCATCCAAATCCGTTGAGTGGTTCTCGAGTTATAAGCGGTTATTAAATTTTGCCCCGTTTTCGGCTTGGGCGTTATTTTATGAACACCCCAGCCAATGTGTTGACCAGGGTCGCTATAATGATGATAAAAGAAACTGCATCCAAATCCGTTGAGGGTTTTCGAATTAAAACGGAACATACATACAGACAGATAGACAAAAATTCTAAAAATTGTGGTTTTGGCCTCAGTACAGTCAATACCTTAGACCATATAACACGGGACTAGGCAAGCGCACTTGTCCCCCTCTGCCGAAGTACATTAACATTTTGTTCATGTAAGTTTCTCGTGCGCTCGTTTTGTGTTTATGTTGTAGCTTTTGATTTAGTGTGACATATCAATTTTTCGCAGGAGTGTGCGTGAATGAGTAAATGTGTGCTGTGCGTGTTTACCTCCCCTCCCGTGGAAAATGGCAGAATAATTTCAGTACTAAAAGTCGCGCTTTGCCAGGTCCCGTGTTAATGGTCTAAGATCAATACTAATAATACATTTCATTTAAAATTTCGCGAAAATATTTAATGTACAGACACGACTTTTTACTACTTTATTATTAGTATAGATATAGATAGTATGTACATAGATATATAGTTTAAGCCTACTACGAATAACTAATTAACTGCAAAATATTTGTTTTGTTTGCGTAATAAAGGCTTTACTTACTTACTAAATTACATTTACATAGGGCATCCAGTTGAGATAGGCGGCTGTATGGGGAAAATCTGAGCTATAAATTATATGAGAATATTGTTTAGATTGTAAAGACTCGTAATTCATTTTAAAGAAAACAAAAACTGATTATTAATACTAAATGTAAGGTAGGTATTTAGTTTGTTTTGTCGTGCAGTTTAAAAATAAATATAGAGTCTTTGTAAGACTTTTATTAGGTTGCACTATGTCGTATTTATTTTTTTGCGTTAGGCTAGGCAAAGAGTATCTCTATCATGCAACGTTTTCTTGCAATATTAGTCGATTCTAGTGCCTATTTCAAGTTTTATACTGCCACTTCCATGCATATTTCAACTGCATACCTGTTATTTAAATTGTAATTTGGAGATCGACTATCTTCAAGGCACAAAAAAATATTTCCCACGAAAAATATTTTATGTAAACTATGTTGCCAAGACTCACAAGCCGAGAAATAACGCTTTCACTTTAAAAAAATATATGCGATAAAGAGACAATCCATCCTTTTTGACCGAAAATGTAGTGATTGTAGCGTTAGTTGCTTGTGGAGTTAGGGCTTGTCGAGTTAGGGGCGTGACTCTACTTATGATCTCATAGAGTAAAATCTTGTGAGTCTTGGTAATCTATTTTATGAAATGTGTTCGGTTTTTGGTTTCTTACTCAGAGAGTGCCGAATAGTTTGTCAGGCGCTACCATTTAGGGCTTTGTTTTTTGTCACTTTGAAGTTGCTTTGGCACCTATATTGTCGATATTTATCAAAATGTTTTTAAGGTTCTTTACCCGTATCGTGTAATGGTACGCAACCCATTGTGTGCGAATCTGACTCGCACTTGGCCAAAATATCTATTACTTTTTTCCTCCTTAAAGGAATACAAGTTATCGTACATACATGTTAAAATAAAATGAATCAATTCTTCTGGCATAGTCGGGTAAAAAGGTTTTTTTTGCATTCTAGCAATTTCTTTCTTCATACTGCTACTCTTTTTTCTAAAGAAGCTTTAGAAATACCAACCAATAAAAACATATATACAGACTTGCACCCCCTTCTATAGAGTGTTTTCTTTGGGAATTACCCTAGAGATTTCGATGATCATGCATGAGTGAATAGCAAAATCGAAGTATTGTTGGTATTAATAAAATTCAAAGTGCAAAAGCTAAACATATGAAACTAAGCACTTTTCGTAAGTCTGCTAACTTTATCTTATTCTAAGAATTTGGGCTCTCTAGTGTTACCCAAACCGAAGCTATAATACCGTTTGGAAATATGACAAAACGCTTCGAGAAAATGTACGTAGTGCTTTGCTTCCTTTCGCTCATCTTGTCGGAGGCACTACCGTGCCCCAAAATTAAATTTTGCGAGAGACTTAACTTAAATTGAAAATACTAGTATCTTTTATTAGGTAATTTGGCTGCAAGCCCAAGTTTTTGTTCACATAATATTAACATGTATTTTTGTTTACGGCACGTGGTTTTAAACGTGGTTTTAATAAATAATGAACTAGAAGATGCTCAAGACTTCATCCGTGGTGGGGTTTAGAATATAAACAGCCCGTTGTACCCGTTGAGAATGCGTTTTAGATACAAAAGCTTATGCCGCATGTCACCTCCCTGTGGGTGAATTTCAAAAAATCCTTTCTTAATGCACCTGCATAACCAGCATAGATGACACGAATAGGCAAATTTTATCTCTCGAATAAAAGTTTGATCAATGGACAATTAGACAGCTCAAAGTCTCCAGTACGTGCTATTCTGTAAATATTTTCGTCATCACAATTAAAAGGTACACCGCCTTAAATGCGGACCACCTCAATTTTACTTTGCACTATGTACCCCTTTTCTGCCAAAAGGTTGCCGACTTGGATAGCAGATACATAAACAGCCCCTGGCACACTTTCAATAAAAATACCTGCTAAGACTTTTGACTAATCAAAGGTTAAGAATAAAAAAAACAAAATAAACAAAGAATCAGAATCAGATTTTCATTATTTAAATTTTTTCTTTTTCGTGTTTGTGGTTTTAGGACCTAAGTAATATCTGATCCGATATCACTTGAACGTTTTTGTTTTACGTCCCTTTATTCTGTTTACTTCCTTTTCGGAACATTCTCCAACCTTTTGATACGTACAATCTTCTTTGTTTTTGTGGGCTTGTCTTTTGTGGGGTGTGACTACACACCTAGAGGCCTTATCTCCTTTGGCATAATCTTCGTTCTTATAAATAGACTAACTTTACCCGCGGCACCACCCGCGTTTTTTTTTAAATATCTGCCCCGTTTTAGGTTTAGCGGTTATTTCATGAACAACCCTTTTAGCCTTTATGTTGACCGGGTCACTACGATGATAATAAAAAAAACCGCATCCAAATCTATTGAGTGGTTCTCGAGTTAAAACGGAACATACCTACATACATACAGATAGACAGACAGAATGACAGACACATACAGACTGTATACAGACCGACAGACAGATAGATATACAAAAAAATGTATGTACCATAGGCCTCTTTAAATATGAAGCTCATAATTGAAATTGCGTTCTTACTACACTTATGAATCTTATTTTACGATAGAAACATGCATATTATCTTTTTTCATTCACTGCCATTGACCTCTCATAAACAACTAGACTCACAATCTCGCTATAAGGTGACAAATTCGAATGACCATTTCGTACAACTGATATTGCATCTTATGTTAACGATATAACGTCTTAATTTGGTTGAAGATTTTTGCTACTATGCACGTTATTTTTCTTAGAGACTGTGTGTCTTGTTGTCTATGAGAGAGAGGTCAATGTTCACTGCATAATCTATATATAAACAAGTAACAAACAAGCGTGCATTAAAAAAATGTTGTTGTATTGGACATCAAAATTTCAAATTGTACACACATAATCGTACAAACTTGTCTGTGAATGAAACCTCCCACACACAATGTCTTCCTTACACCTGTAGCCTTAGCATGAAAACGTCACGGTTACGTTATAGTTACGTTCACGTCACATTTCGTATGGAATCGGATAACCACCCCTACCGGACAGTAGCGAAGCTTTTCAGATTCTATACGAAATCTAACGTGAACGCAACTATAACGCAACAGTGTGATTGTCCTAAAAAGCGAATATTAATGCGTGGAGTATGGCAACGTAAAATCCTTCGGTGAAAAGTGGGTGTTCGAGTGTTGACTATTCCAGTGACAGATCACAACCAGAAACACTTCCAACGCCACTTCGGGAATATACGTAATGACGATGCAATTTATGTAAGTGCATGCACAGAAGTGTTTATTCACTTCGCAATTGCAAGTTTAAATTATTAGGGCGCTTACACGTAAAGAACAGGTGCTGTTACCGGTTAACCAAATCGTGTGACAACCTTTGAATGACACCTTTTTCACTTACCGGCAATCCACCGGCAATCCACTGGCACCGGCACCGGCAACGGCAACGGCGACGGCACGGCTAAGGTGGTGAAAATGTAAACTTATACAAAGGGGCCGATGTCTGCGCATGAGACGACAGCATTGGAAAGTGCTGAATAGTACATACACAGACAATGTTTCGAACCCTTCGGTAAACAAGGCATAAAATTTTGTTTTTAGTAAGCACCTTGGTTATTTTTTATATAAGCAACAAAGTTTTGCTTTATACATAAACTAGTTTTGCCCGCGGCTCCACCCGCGTTGTATTCGGTGTAACGACATGCTTTTTTCCAGGATAAAAAGTAGTCCATGTATAAAGTTAGGGTATAAGCTATATCCATTCTAAATTTCACTCAAATCCGTTCGGCCGTTTCAGCGTGAAAGACTAACAAACATACACACACACACACACACACCCTCATACACACCCTCTCACACACACACAAACTTTCGCATTTATAATATTAGTGTGATAGACAGATGCCGAAATTATGTTCTTACTCAACAAGTTTCTACAGGCATGCGCTAAATTGCGATTTGATTGTCCCGTACAAGAATCTCACAAAACAAAACACCATAAAACAAACTGTTTTGAAATTAGCGTGAGTAAGAGGAATACAAAAGAAAAAAAGAACAGCCGTAATGGTGAGAACGCTTGATGTTGCGGCTCAACGCTAATCGTGAGTTTTCCTTAATAATACTCGTAGTAGTTAATGTAACTGGTAAATAAAGAGGTTATTAACACACGAGTGTGAGTTCAAAAAACGAGTGAGTTTAAGAGTTTTTTAATAGTACAACATGAGTGTTTTAATACCTAGTTATGTACACTTTCATATGCTACTATATCTAAACTCAATGTACATATTTTTAATCCATAAAAACGGTAAATTTTGTCATAAGCTTTTTGATTTTGCTGTTGTAAATTGTTCATAATTTTCGTTGCTGAGTATCACTCGTGCATACATTGTTCTCAGATATTTTTGCCCAGAATAAAACTTTTAACTAAAAGAAACACAGTAAAATATTGAATTAGTTATCCAAATTATGGCGTAAGAAATCTAGCAGTCTACCAAGCACGCATGTAAGGTTAGGCTTCAGGCAAAGGAACCTCGAGGTTTCATAGCGCTGAGGTGTCACACCGTCATGAAACCTTCTTGGTCGGGCCGCAATCACGGACGCATGTGTGTGAGCTTCGGCCACAAGAAGGTTTCATAGCGGTGAGGTCTCGCACTCCTCCTCTCTTCCTCCTGAAACCTCCTTGGTCGGGCCGCAATGTATTTTTGTACGTATTTGCCAATATTACTCAAAAACCTAATTGGTATTAGATATCAAAACCTCAGACATGACTGTATGGACTAAGTAGTCTTTGCCTTCCTTTCTACTGCAATATCAGAAAAAAATATTTTAAAGCATGTTGTTGTTAGGAGAACTATGCTTTAATTTCGTGAAAAAAATGTTTCATTATGCACTATTTTTATGTTCTTAATCATGATTTTACGATATTCGAATGTAGATAAAATTCATTAGAGTCGTAGTAGTGATAACGCGAAATATCAGCTCATTGTCTAAATCATAACATACTTATATACCTATTGGGCTTATGCAACCGGCAAGCTGATAGATCGGAGCCGGGTACCTGCTATCAACGTGAAAGCGCCCTTACATCGGATAGCAAACCAAGCTGATACGATCTCCATATTACAACTGTTATTTTCGTGTGCAAAAAGAAATAAAATTCCCGAGTGAATTTTTGTTTACTTAGTTCTCGGTTTCGTATATGAGGTAATTGGTAATTCCAGTTGTTTCACTGTCTTACCTTGTGGCACTAATTTATTTTCAGATACGGATGTTCAGAGTAACTTTAGTGGGAAATAAAGTGAATAAAGTCGTGCACTCCCTTATGAGCAGCCAAAATGTGACTGCAAACGCACTATTGAAACCTTGG
Source organism: Ypsolopha scabrella (assembly GCA_910592155.1). NCBI lineage: Eukaryota > Metazoa > Arthropoda > Insecta > Lepidoptera > Ypsolophidae > Ypsolopha > Ypsolopha scabrella. The sequence continues at coordinate 28,267,598 of OU342969.1, read as the reverse complement.
CCGTTTATAATTAATGAACTGTTATCTTCTATAACTTATACTTGCGACTGTCGGCACTTGGTGAAACATAGAAAGCATCTTGATGAAAACCACTTGTACACTGTTTACACAAATTTACTATAACTATAGGTACTTTTAACCCAACCGGTTTTTTTGATTACAAAAAAAAATATTGTTTTTTTACAGCGCATAGGTTGTGTCTTAAAATATTAAAATGAGTTTATTAAGCCCTTGAAAATGAATTAAATTTCGAAACCGATTGGGTTAAAAGTACCTATAGTTATAGTAAATTTGTGTAAACAGTGTACAAGTGGTTTTCATCAAGATGTTATCTTCTACACTTTTGTTTATGTATGATAGTGAATGTTGGGTGTGGCAAGATAAAAATCAAAGTAAAGCAGTGGAGATGCGTTCCTTACGGAATACATGTAGTTTGACATTGAATGACAGAGTGAAAAATATCGACTTACGGGATCGTTGCAGCCTAAAAGAAGATGTAGTGACAAGAATAGAAAAAGGAATGGTTTAAAAGATGAATGAAAGTAGAGTGGCGAAAGAGTGAGTCAAATTGGCGACATCCGAAAGAAAGACGAATTCAAAAGTACCCGGAATAGAAGAGCTTGTACGACTTGTTTTTTTCTGTTGACATGTATGATTAGTACTCTTATTTAGGTTTTTACACTTTCTTCAATGTTTTTCTATAACACATCTCTTATTAGAAATAAGATCACCCATATGTTCTATACCTTACTGCAACCTGCAACTGTTTGTGTTAGTCTTTCTATGAACAAAAAAGAATAAATAGGTGTTTTATATTGTGTTCATTGATTTCTCAGTAACAATAATAAACTCCATAACATTCAAGCCTATAGTATACCAGTGTACCATATACGACACACAAACGAACTGGCTTACCACGCAGCGTCCCATATGTGGTACACAAATGGGCAAGTGTGAGTTGGACTCAAGCACAAAGGGTTCCGTACCACTACACAATACGGGTGCAATATGGAAATCTAAAAACATTATAGCAAATAACAATAATATACAATAGGATGTCATAGCAACATCAAGGTGACAAAAAACAAGCCGCTAAAATGGCGTAGCATCTGAAAAATAATTCGGTACCCTCTAAGTACGGAACCAATTTTTTTTAAATTCGTGTTTTATTTTAGAGTATGTATAGGTACAACAATATGATAACCGTTTTTAAGACAGATTTATGAACAATAAACGTAAAACAAATCTTCTTTACATTTAATTATTTATTAATTGTCTTAACATAGTAACACGTATTCTGTGAAAAATGTCAACTGGCTACCTATAACGACTGAAGCTGTAGACCCCTGTGACGGACCGATGGACGGACGGACGGACGGACATACAGCGGAGGCTAGGGTCCTGTTGGCTACTGAGCCCTAATAAGAGTAAGTAAGATAGATCCGAGCCAAAAACTGGACAGCGATAAATTGTTTTAGCAATATTAGGAATTTAGAGGGTTTATGATGTCTAACTAACGTCAATAACTTAGATCAAGAGTACAAGTGTCTTATTTAACAAGATGTATAATAAGTTCCACCAAGTGCCGACAATCACAACCATCAACATTTCAATAAGTTAGCTAAATAGTTCGACTTAAGCGAATTTTAATAGAGTGAAGATACTAATGTCTTTTAAATTGCAATAACCAATTATGACCTAATACATACTTTGTTGTTTTCCATAAACAGTCATTAATATCCACAAGGCAGAACATGCAGAAAACACAAGAGTATAATCAGCCTTTATGTCTAGCGTTTGTGGACAACGAGAAAGCCTTCGACTCCATCGAAACTTGGTTTATTCTGCAGTCCTTGCAGCGATGCCAAGTTGACTGCCGTTACGTGGAGATGTTGAAATGTCTGTATGACTCCGCTACGATGTCCGTCCAAGTACAGGGTGTACAAACAAGACCGATACATCTTCAGCGCGGCGTGAGACAGGGAGATGTTATTTCTCCAAAACTGTTTACCGCCGCGCTGGAGGACGTCTTTAAAACACTAGACTGGAATGGACGAGGCATAAACGTAAATGGAGAATACATTTCATATCTTCGTTTTGCGGATGACATAGTCATTATGGCGGAAACGCTGCAGGAACTGGAGGAAATGGTGCGCGGCCTAAAGCGATTCGTCGACTTCGACTAGTGGGCCTGCGGATGAATTTGGATAAGATTCAGATCATGTCCAACTGTCACGTAATCCAAGGGCCAGTAACCGTCGACAATGTCAGCATCGAAGTTGTTCAAAAATATGTTCACCTGGTCAAGTTATCCAGCTGGGTAAAAACAATTTTGACGCCGAGGCTAACAGAAGAATATGCTTGTGGTGCGCTACATTCGGAAAGGTGCGTCATATATTTACGTCGTCAATACCCCAGTGCTATGTTCAACCAGTGCGTCCTTCCTGTGATGACGTACGGCTCTGAGACGTTTACTCTTACAAAGGGCTTGATCCGCCGATTTAAGGTCGCTCAACGAGCTGCATCTGTGATGGATAAAATCCGAAACGAGGAGATCTGTTGGAAATCGAAAGTGACCGACATAGTTTGCCGAATCAGTAAGTTGAAGTGGCAGTGGGCGGGCCATATCTGTCGCTGACGTGATGGCCGTTGGGGCCGAAAGGCAACCACGAATTAAGACCACGTCAAAGCGTGGCAAAGGCCGACCTCTTGCCTGCTGGACCAACGATATGTAAGAGGTTGCGGGTGGTGGCTGGACGGAGGACCGCCAAGAGTAGCACAATATCGGGAAGGCCTATGTCCAGCACTGGACGATGACAGGCTGATGGATGGATGGAATAAAGACAATATTATAGATTAATAAAATAAATTTGTTTGACAAGTTTTCCCTATAAAACGGGATGGCAATTTTGGTCAACATTACAGCTATATAATGAAAAAAATAGTTTATTTTTCAATTCATAATAAAAATATTAATACTAAGAATATTATATTTTTTTATAAAACTATCATTAACTCTAACGTAGACTCATATTGCTTTAAATGTCGACGTTCCTTTTTTAGGGTTCTGTAATCGAAGAGTGCCAAACGGGACCCTATTACTAAGCCTCAGCTGTCTGTCTGTCCGTTTGTCACAGGGGTCTACAGCTTCAGGCATAATAGGTAGAAAGTTGGAATTTTTACAGAATACTTTTTAAAGTTGAAGTATTTTTCAACGTTATTTGATTCAGCCCTGTCTTAAAGACGGTAATACATACAAGTTATTCGGGTTCCGTACTCAAAGGGTACTTTTTGTCAGGTACCATTTTAGCGCCTTGATTTTTGTCGCCTTAATATTATGTATATCATATTTATTGTTGACTTGTACCTTCTTAGGGTTCCGTATCCATATTATCTCGCACTTGGTCAAATTTATTTGTGTGACATAGCTACCTGTATATTAAAATTACCCACATAATTGTTTAATATAAAAGATATAAAATGAAATGAAATGAAAGAGATAAGATAAGAGATAAGCTCGCCTATAGCACATTTAATCTAAGACTACTTGTAAATATTAATAACTGTGTGCAATAAAGAATATGAATATGAATATATGAATATAATAACATGACTACAAAAGATGATAGACGAGGTACATGATCTGTTTATTTTTTTGTTTTGAACATTATTACTTAGTATCAAATTAATAAACTTTTTGCCCTATTATATTAAGTTCTTAATATAATAGGGCAAAAAGTTTATTAATTTGATAGCTTATTATATTTTAAAAGTTTATTAATTTGATTGCTTAGCGCTCGGTCCTACATGACTCCAGAAAGCAAGGTCTGCCTGCACATTTTGATGATCCTAACAAAATAAACAAACACTTTTTAGATGTACCTGGTAAAAACGAAGTCACACTTTCAACTCTGTCATACTTTGAGTTGCATAGACATAGTTATAATGGCTTGAACTTTAAACTTGAGACTGTTAATGAAACTTACGTGGGTAAAATCATTATGAAACTGAAATCGAGGGCGGTGGGTACGGACTTCATTGGGCTGGATATGATTGCGGCTACTCTTCCTGGCACAGTTGGTATATTAAGTACCATAATTAACAAATGTATAGTTTCGAACACCTTTCCTGACCTTTGGAAATTAGCCAAGGTCATTCCTCTACCTAAAAATAACGATCCTGTTGATATCACTGATCTTAGGCCAATAAGTGTTCTGCCCACTGTGTCTAAAATTCTTGAAAAGATAGTTTCCAACCAGCTCACTCTTTATCTGGAGAAAAATTCAATTTTGCCTGTTGTACAGTCTGGATTCCGTAAGGGCCGTGGAACTGCTACAGCGCTACTCGATGTTGTCGATAATATCATTACAGGGCAGGACAATCGAATGGGATCTGTTTTAGTGTTGCTGGATTTTTCTCGGGCATTTGACTCGATCAATATTCCTCTTCTACTTGCTAAGCTGACGTATTACGGTTTTGATCACAATACGGTTAAATGGTTTGATAGTTACTTAACCAATCGTAGCCAGCTTGTCGAAATTTCAAAACAGGATGGCAAAAAGCTTGTTTCTTCTGTTTCCGACTTAAGGAGAGGAGTGCCACAAGGTTCCATTCTTGGGCCGCTTCTGTTCATTTTATATAGCTGTGACATTGTCTCAGGCATTAGAAACTGTAAATACCACATTTACGCGGATGATCTTCAGTTGTACGTATCTTTTTTGCCGGCGGATACTGTGTCTGCAATAGCTTTGCTCCATGAGGACCTGGAGAGAGTGGCTGAATGGTCTGAGCGGAATTGTTTACTTTTAAACCCCGTTAAAACCAAATATATGATTATGGGTAGCAAGGTTCAGATCAAAAAAATAAGTACATTTAACCCTTTTATAACTATTAAAGGGCAGCCAGTGGACCGTGTATTCCAGGCTCGCAATCTAGGTCTTCTAATGGACTGTGAGTTACGTTTCGAGAATCATGTGATTGAGACCGTACGAAACTGTTTATATCGCCTTAAAGTGCTTTACAGGATCCGTCATCTTATTTCTGAAGATCTGCGTGTACGATTGTGCGAGGCGCTGGTGCTATCAAAGCTTAATTATGGTGACGTGGTTTATAATAGTTGCCTTCTTGCCAGATCTAAAGCACTCATCCAGCGTGTCCAGAATGCCTGTGCACGCTTTTGTTTTAAGGTTCCACCACGAGTACATGTGACTCCTTTTATCAATAAAGCAGACTGGCTCAAGATGGCGGCTCGCAGACAACTTCACCTTTCTTGTCTTATGTTCGGTGTCGTGCAGAATCATAAGCCTGAATATCTGTTTAAGAAGCTGTCCTGGGCACGCGATCAGCACAGACTTAACACGAGGAGTATAGCTACAAATTTGCTCTCTCATCCAGGTTCCCACTCTGCCGCGTTCTGTGGCAGTTTTAAATATAGTGCAACAAAGTGCTGGAATAATATTCCACCACCAATACGCAATCTAAAATCACTTACAACCTTTAAACTTAAACTTAGGCTTCATCTTCTGTCCCTTCAAAGGTCTTTCTTTTAGGTATGAATTTCCAGCACTTCTGTTTTCTTCTGTTTTCTTTTTATCTTATTTCCTTCAACTGTCCTGTGTGTTATCATCAGTATCATCAGTCTTATTTTTGTTCTTTCTCGTTACTTATTCGGTAGTACGTCTAGTGAATCGTAACTGTTTTTCATCAATTATGTCTTGTTGGCGTTTTTGTGTAATCGTGTTCGTTACGTGACACCCACAGCATGTTCAATTTTATTTGTTATTTTATTTTTAGCCTTTTGTCCTTGTTATATCTTTGTACAATATACAGTATCTATTTACAATATCTATGTCTCGTATATGTATCTATAGGTAGTTAGTTATTTAATTATGCATTTATATTTATATTTAATACATTAAACCATATTTATTTTATTTTATATTATTTTGGCCCTGGCTGAAAATCAGCGTCGTAAGTTCATAGAGCTTGCGGCATATACTGAGCAAGGGACCTTTTTGTTGCTACAACCGTTATATTTATGTTTCATTATTTTCATTACTTTTCCGTTTTATTTGATTTTATTTTTTTTGTTTTTCGTATACTTAATGTTTTTTGTTTTCTCTTTTTGTATTTTGTTTTGTTTTTGTATGTGTTTGTGTAGCGACAAATAAAGATTTTCTTTCTTTCTTTCTTTCTTTCTTATGTCTTGCGTATTTTATCTCTCTACCTAAAGTTCAAGTACCTTTGTAACAAAAGTAAGTAAGTTTTACTTACTTTCGTTACAAAGGTACTTGAACTGAAATTTATCACACAAACAATACAAATATTTTACAATTAATTAGGCATTTAAACCAGGTTAAAATATTTAAAAAATTCAAAGTACCTAGTTAAGCTCTTTAGTAGTGTTTCGCGTTGCTTGAAAGCACAACCCTCTCCTTCACTGAAGTGAAGAAGGTATTTGTGCGACTCTCGCTCGCTGTCTAGGCGTGTCTGTTTGGGTAGTGTTATGTTTTTAGGGTTCCGTATTCAACCAGGAACTCTTATAGTTTCGTCATGTCCGTCCGTATCAGCTTAGAGACTCTTAGTAAAAGAAAGCTGTCATTTGGTATGAGTAAACCTTGAAACTATTTATAGGGTTCCGTAGTACCTGAAAGGTAAAACAAACCTTTATGGTGAGACTTGTTGTCCGTTCGTCCGTCCATATGTAACAGCCTCATAACTTTAGCACCGTTAAAGATAAATACTTGAAATTTGCCACAAAAATAGCATTCACTCCCATACATGAAAAACATTTTTTTTTAAATATTTCCAATACAAAAGAGAAAAATAAAAAAGATATCCTAAAAATACATTATGGGTATCAAATTCTGGATATTAAAGAGTTGATTATAAATATATTATATACTTTTACTATATTTACCGTCACCGATTTCGAGAAATCTTTGAAAAACCACAAAAAATGCATGTCCCCATCCCTTTTTTCCGAAACTGGTAAACCGAAAAAAATCACGATTATAGGCCATAAATAGGAAAAACAAACCGATTAAAAAAAAGTTACAAAAAAATGAGAAATATAAAAATAAATAAAAATATATTTAATAAAACTACAATATGGGTATCAAATTGTGATGATTGTGAGCTGATTACATTAAAAAAACTTTTACTATAGCACCGATTCCGAGAAATCTATGAAAAACCACAAAAAAATGCATCCCCCCTTACTTCCGAAACTAGTGAATCAAAAAGAATGAAAAAAATCATGGTAATTTGGGATTACTTATAGATTACAGGAAAAATATAGCGGTTGAGAATTTCACGATGATAAAATGACAAAATTTTTCATCCACGAGTTTTATTTAGAGTACGGTATAAATAATTTAAATATTTGTGTCTCTTTTGTCGCTATACGTGAAAATAAACTTATATTAGATAACCTATTTTATCATCCATCACAAAATGTATTTAGGTTGGTACCGAATATACAACCACCATCATGAGAATTGCAGCGCGTTAATGTTAATATACATTGGCGCCTGGGACTACCTTACATCGCGATATGAGTTGATCGCTGGACAGAAACTACACTCTACCGAGTACATAGTGAATACGTGAAAATAAACGTACATTAGATAACCTAATTTTATCATGCACCACGAAATGTAACTAGGTTGGTACCGAATATACAACCACCATCATGAGAATCGCAGCGCGTTAATATACTTTTGGAAACTAGATGGCGCTGGGAGTACTTTACATCACGATATGATTTTACTAATGAAGGCGAATATAATAATATGGCCACTCTCACTCATGACACTTTTCCTTAGCTATCATCTTTGCTTGCTTTGGCGATTTTAATTTCAATATTGATTGATTGGTTTAATTTAGATCAGAACTAGAAGACTTCCCGCTATTTCTAATTAGGTATTAGGTATTGTTTCTGTTTCATAAGATTTGGACTTTGGTGTTGATGAGTCAACTACTCGTGAAGTGAAGGTACTTTCATAGACAATAATCTATATTCTTATGTTAGTTAAAAGTGTGGTACAATCAATTCTTTTTAGGTGTTCCGTAGTACCTGGAAGGTAAAAGCAACCTTTATGGTGAGATAGCATTCACAATAAAGAGAAAAAAAAAATGTTTTTTTTTTCAGAATATTTCCAATACCAAAGTGAGAAAAATACCTAAACATTTTTTTTTTTAAATACAATATGGATATCAAATTGTAGATATTAAAGAGCTGATCATAATAATATATACTTTTACTACATAGTAGTTAAGTAATTTACTGGCACCGATTTTGAGAAATCTTTGAAAAACTACCAAAAATGCATGTCCCCCTTATTTCCGAAACTAATAACCAAAAAAAAGGAAAAAAATCATGGTAATTTGGGATTACGTAAAGATTACAGGAAGAATATAGCCGGTAAGAAATTCACGATAACAAAATGACAAAGTTCAATTTTTCATCCACAATTTTTATTTCGAGTACGGTTTGTATTTGAGTCTCTCTTTTGTGGCACAATCTATTCTTTTTTTTTTGTTATCATTAACAGTTAAAATGGGCAAGATTTTAAATACCTTTTTCCTGCCTGTTCTCAAACATGTCGAATTACGGAACCCTAGGTATGCGAGCCTGACTTGCACTTGACCGGTCTTTTTTAGTCATCATAAACAGTTATAGGCAAGATTTTAAATACCTTCTTCCTGCCTGTTCCCAAAACTGTCGAATTATGGAACCCTAGGTATGCGAGCCTGACTCGCACTTGACCGGTCTTTTTTAGTCATCATAAACAGTTATGCGCAAGATTTTAGATACCTTCTTCCTGCCTGTTCCCAAAACTGTCGAATTCTGGAACCCTAGGTATGCGAGTCTGACTCGCACTTGGCCGGTTTTCTTTCTGTAGGCGTGCTGCAAACTTTTTGTCTAAGTAAATCTTTATAACAAAAATGTGCATAAAGAGATAAAGTCAAATGAAAGAATGTACATGATATTGCTATTAGGTTCCATCCGTCTTCTCAGAAAGACTAATCGAAATTTTGGAGTTACGCATGTGTTTATTTAAGTTATATACTAAGTGATTTGTACACATTTTGTTTATTTTAGTCGTTCATATTAGGTACAATTTTTTTTTTTTTATTTATTTATTATCGAATTTTACACAAGTACACTATACAATTTTCGCCAAACTACTAAGCAGTTTGTTGGCGATACTATATTATATCGATAGTAATCGATACATTTATGTGTGTGAATGACCGTTCCACGCTCTGGACCGCTTATAACTAAAAAAAATAAGCTGAGAGTCGCCTTGCTGAAAGCAGGTGTAAGGGAACAGTTTTTTTATATATTTCCCGGATACATATTAGTTTTTTTTTGTGATTTCACATGGTAGTGTACTTTGAGTGTGGCGAGAAACATCAAAGTAGAGTGAATGCAATGAAAACTCGTTTCTTACGGGCATGTGTGATTTGAAGTTGCAGTGACTAAAAGAAAAAGGAATGTTTCGTGGCTTAGACATTTATGATCTTTAGAGAGGATGATTGAAAGTAGAATGATTAAATAAATTTATATGTGCAACATACTGGCGAAGGGCAATGTCAAAAGTTCGCGGAGTAGAAGAGCTTGTATGATCAGATTGATGGATGTGGAAGAAGCGAAAAGGCGTGTGTCAGGATCTCCGTTTTAATCAGAGGTGCAATTGTGTGAGCCGATCGAATTTAAATTCGATTGTCATATGGCTATTCGCTTATGCAAATAGGCCCGTTTGACAATTGAAATCGTACGTTTTTTTTTGTCAACAACAAAACAAGACAATTGTATTTGTTTGACAGACAAAAATGTACGATTTTAATTGTTAAACGGGATAATTTACTTAGCCAAATAGCCATATGACAATCAATTTTGAAAGCGATTGTCTTACACAAGCACCTCTGCTCTGTGGTCAGGATCATAGCAAATGAAAATCTGTAGTCTCTGTCTATCCCTCCGGGAGACAGGCGTGAGTATAAGGTGACTTTCGTTTATATAGCCAAATGCATACTGGAGACTTGGTAAGTAGTCCGGACCAAGGTTCACAGACCCTTTCTGTGAAATATGCAAAAATATAAAATGTAGACTTATACTAATTGAGTCGATGTTGTTCTTAAACAAGTATATAGTCATAAAAATATGTTTTGTATTTCGCAAACAAGGTCATGAAACCTTAGTTCCGACTACGTACCGAGTCTCCAGTATGAATTTGGGTAAATAAACAAAAGTCACCTTAAATTTTTATGTATATATTTTCATAAATAAATCGTTTTCTATTTCTCCAAGGTTTTGCAATTTGAGTTTTATTTATATTTGCGTAGTTCTTTGTTGGGCGGCTATTGTCTCTCTTTCATCATAACTCAATTATAACGAAGCAAAATTTGAGAAAAACTGAGTTACTGACTCCGTGAGTACAAAGCATGTGCCCACTTACGAACGTAATACACACAGTTCGTTTGTTATCAAATTTAAAAAACGGGCCAAGTGCGAGTCGGACTCGCGCACGAAGGGTTCCGTACCATTATCTTTAAAAACGACAAAAAATCATGTCTCTTGTATGCGAGTGCACAAGTCCGACTCGCACTTGGCTGGTTTTAATATTTGCTGTTATAGCGGCAACAGAAATACATCATCTGTGAAAATTTCAACTGTCTAACTATCACGGTTCATGAGATACAGCCTGGTGACTGACGGACAGACAGACGGACAAACGGACAGCGGAGCCTTAGTAATAGGGTCCCGTTGGTTACCCTTTGGGTACGGATAAAATAATGTTACAGAATATTGAACAAAAAAAAAAACGATCGGGCGCTTTTAGGCCGTGCGATGAGGATTCCGTGGACTTGAATATTCGAACAAAAATGCAATTATCATTACGTACAAAGTGTATGAGAGAAACTGATAAGTGAAGTTGGTAAAGCATTATTCCACACAGAATTGGAGATTATTGATTTTCAGATTTATTTCTTCCCTTGTGCCAAAAGACCTCAAAGCCATATTTCCAAATTGTAGGTCATCGGGTTTTTAAAGTGAGAACACGAAATGCAGTTTATTTTTATAATTTTTACTACAATATGAGGCGAGTTACATTACAGATCTTACTTAGTATTTGTTATTAATTTCAAACTATTGTAATAATCTGTGCTTCAGGCCGTTTGACTGTATGACTTTAGTATTTGTTATTAATTTCAACTCGATACCTCAAGTTGTTTCTGAGAAAAAAGGGGACACACGGACAGACAGACGAACAACAAAGTGAAACTATAAGGTTTCTGTTACGGAACTCTAAAAAGAAAAATCGCTAGGTAATATATAGCTCGCAAACCACTCAGGCTCGTAAATTGGATTGTTTAAAAAATAAAACTTCATTTATTTTCAAGTCTGCAAAGTTGTTAAAATAATTTTAATCGAGTTCAAAAAAGTTTTAAATTAGTCACATAACTTTTTAGGGTCTCGTACCGTATGTAAGAAACCATTATGGTAAGACTTTGGTTGTCTTCCGTCCATATATTGTATGTAATAGCTATTGTAATGACTTGTAATTTAACCCAAAATTTGCATAAAATTACCCGCAAGATGATGAAAAAAAGGTTCAAAATATTGATACTATCCTACTTCCTACTAATATTATAAATGCGAAAGATTGTGCGTGTGTGGGGGTGTGTGTGTGTGTGTGTATGTTTGTTACTCTTTCACGCTGAAACGGCTGAACGGATTTGGATGAAACTTAGAATGGATATAGCTTTTAACCTAACTTAACACATAGGCTACTTTTTATCCCGTAAAAATGCATGGTTCCTGTGGAATAGATCAATATCATTGAAAATTCAGGTGTCTAATTAGCGCGGTCACATATCGTTAGTGGTGATATAAGACAAGGCTATGTTATCTCATCACACTTCACACTAATATTATAAATGCGAAAGTTTGTGTGTGTGTATGTTTGTTACTCTTTCACGCTGAAACGGCTGGACGGATTTGGATGAAATTTAGAAAGGGTATAGCTTATATTAACACATAGGTTACTTTTTATCCCGGAAAAAAGCATGTCGTTAAACCTAAAAACACGCGGGCGGAGCCGCGGGCAAAAGCTAGTAAACAGACAAAGTAAAAATATTCAAACCGGTCAAGTCCTAGTAGAACTTGCGCCCTGATGGTTCCGTACCATTAAAATAAGTTAAAAGACTTAAATGATTTGACTTTACAAACGAGTACCTATAACATGTATGAAACATAACTGCAAAATTAAGTTGGTTGAATAATCGGGTACGTAACCCTAAACCTGTATTAAGAATCAGCGTCTTCAGTCTTCAGTATTTGTTTTTAAATACAGCATGTATATTATGGCACATAAGATACAGAAAATTCCAAATTTCTAACTAGTTTAGTTTTTGAGCTATACCCCGTAACAAAAATGGTCTGAAACTGACACCGTAGATGCCCCCCATTTCGTTATTTTTGTATGTAAAAATATATTTATATATATTTCTACTCTACTCAGTGAGTTGTAGACAATGACACCCAAAACCCAGGGACAAAAAAAAATTATAACACATCTGCTCAAAATATAATAGATTACGTGCCTGTTTAGCGTGCGTAAAATTACATATTTCGCACTAGTGTTTTTTTTTTACTACTAACGCCAGCTAGGGGAAATCGGCGGCGACATCATTTAGTAAGGTATAAACCTTGTTTTACTTGTAGTTTTGTTGGTATTTCTGGAAGTAACCGGATACACTGAAAACTGTTTAGGATGAGTATTTTCTAACTTTTCTATTATTATTAAATTATAATATACATATATATTATATATGTAAAATAAAGATGTTTTAAAAATTCAATACGATTTTAAGCGTCATAATTTACATTATATTGTATCTATCGTAGAACTGATTGTTAAAAATATTTTAGAAAGAGACATTGGTCTTTGTAGTACAGATTGGCGCCAACCAGACACTGCGTTTTCTTCTGTCGAATTGTATCTGTTTTGATTTGCAACAAAATTGCTTTTATTTTATTGTTTCATGTAATTTTTCGCCGTTTCTGTGTAGCTTGAACCTAAGCTGGAACACCTGGCTAAGTTGAAACACCCGGCTGGATGCGAATCGGACACATGCGACAATCTGTGAAGGCGGAAAGCGGGTGATTTTTACAAGCTCCTTATAAAGAAACGTATCAAACAAATATAAATATGTCCTATGCTTTAAGTGTTTTTAATGAGTTATAGTTAATGGAATTATCTTTACACGGCATTTATGATGCGATAAACAGAGGCGTATTAAAAGCGAAGCGTGTAAAAATTTTTGCGAGAATCGTCGTCCTTGTAGTAAACAGTTCTTCTAAATTAGATTTAGTTGCAATATTCCACGAAACGATTCCATTGGTTTCCCAGGTGTATCATCAGATTAACACACGAACTGCTCAAAACTTAATTAAAAAGCAATGGTATAAATAATCTTGGCAATACCAGGTATTTTCCTCTAATTTATACAGTTTTATGTAAAATCTATCGATAAACACATCTTAAAATCAAAAGATTGCAGCCAGCAATTAAACTCGTGATTGGAATCCATGGAAAACAAAATGATTCCGAAGAATAAGCAACTTTTCTGGTAGTCCTTATGAATAAATTCAATATACATAATTATACACGCCTGTCTCTCAGAGGGGTAGGCAGAGACTACATTAGACCACAAGTAACACGAAAGAAAAATACAGTGATCAGCAAAATGGTTATACGAAAATGAGTAGCTGCTCTGACACCAAATATGTAAGAGAAAATCTTACGTTGATTTTAGCTTATGTAAACAATGTAGACTTTACAAAATAAAGTGCTCAACATTAAATTTTAGAAAATAAAAATTAAATACAATTTCATTAACATTACAAATTAATAAGGTACACTAAAATTTAAAATGATTATATCCATAAACATGCAGTGTTAAGATTTCCATCTGCTACGATCCTTACACACCTCTCTTGCTTCTTTTACATCTATCAATCTATGAGTCATACATGCTCTTCGATTCCGGATACTTTTTACTTTGCCCTCTTCAGTATGTCGCCTATTTAGTCAGGATATGTCCTTCTAGGGCGGCCCGGTCGAGCTTTGTGCAGCATCAATTTCTTTCGTCGCTCTACTTTCATTCATCCACTCTATGGTTTTAGAAAAAGCTAAGTGATAAAAAGTACTGATGCGAAACATATAATTTCTTTCATACATAATATCCCCGAGATGTGTCAGAGCGTCAGAGGTGTTTTCGAGTGTGGAGAGCGGTCTACACTCGTACATCCTCTTTTCACCGAAGATAAACGTCCCAACGTAATAGCAGTTGAGCCTATCGCCGTGGTTCTGGCTCAAATACACGATTTTGGAGCATCTAGTAATATAAATACAACACATAAAAAATCCAATGAACTCATTATTGTTATATGTTACATTATACACGTAAAAATTCCTCGTAAAGTTTTCTACATTATGGTAAAAACCACATTTAAAAATCGACTAAGAAATGTAGAAGTTATAAGCGAATACACAGACAAACGCGGGTTGTGACCTTGTTTTATAATATTTAGAGACAGAGATTAGAAAAGACACTTAAGGGGGTAACTTTTTACGTCGGTACAAAATGCACATCAAAACATTGTTTTCCTTACTTTTGAATAAAAAGTATGCAATAAATGTGTTTTAAAGCAACTTGCGGAAATAGTTTATTAATAATATAGTCTTTACAAAAAAATTACGTACTTTAATGCATTACATTAACAAACTTAAAAGCATGTTTACAGTTGTAATGTAATGCAGCTAAAATTTAACGCATAAAATTGTATAATTTTCATGTGATCACTTAAATATTCACAAGCAGTCTGCGCGAATTGCTATAAAACGCATTTATTGCAAACTTTGTATTCAAAAGTAAGGAAAACAATATTATGGTGCATTTAGCACCGAGATCCTCGGTTACCACCTTAAGGGATTGGAGATTAAGAAGAGTTAAAGCAGATTCGGATTTAGACTTCATTTATTTGCAGTAAATTAATAAAAGGTGTCATAAAAATAAAGAGAACAGATTCATACTTAATCAAAACATTGGAATGCAAACTTAAAACTGCTTAAAACTAAAGATAAATTATATCTGTGTACATAATAAAGGATATAATATATTACTATTAACTAACCTTTGTCCGCGGCGCCGCCTGCGTTTATTAAATCTTCACCCTGTTTTCGGTTTGGGTGTTATTTTATAAAACCCCTTATAACCTTTATTTTGACCAGGGCCTTTAATATGATAATTAAAAAACTGCATCAAAATCCGTTCAGTGGTTTTCGAGTTAAAACGGAACATACATACATACAGACAAAACTTTAAAAAAAATGGTGGTTTCGGCGATTCTAATAACCCATTCCAATTAAAATTTCGCTAAAATATTCAACGTACAGACAGAACTTTTCTACTACTTTATTATTAGTATAAATATAGAAATAACAGGACAGATTTATAGAAAATACAGTGAAATTCAATCCAATCCACCCGCAAATATTATTGAGCAGATAAAAAAGTCGTGATTAAATTAAAAAACATTGTAATTCTTAGTCATGTTGATGTTATATCTAAAAGTGATTTTGTGTATAGGATTTTGTTCACTAAGTGATATAAGTTCTATAACCGATCAGAAGGTCGATCCACGGCTCGCAGCTCGCGGTTCAATACCGGAAACTACTTAACCGGATATGACAGTGCTAAAACATAACAAAAAAAAATTTACGCAACCGAACTTGTTTGTCTTGTGATGGGCGCCCCAGGCTGGCTGCTATCATTTTGTTTTTTAGTTAGATAACCTCCACCGCTATCGCTGCCTATGATTATAAAGTTCAGACAATCGGGTTAAGTAAAACAAATACAGAATATCTATGCAGCCTTTTAGTTTAGAAGTTGGGGTAAATAAGGAAGGAATTATTATTCATTTAGAGATGACCAAAATTCATTTTTATTTATCTTAATCTCGATTTAAAAGGTGATTGTTTTTTGGAGCAATTTTTATATTTGTATTTAATATTTATATGACCAATCATGATTGCAGTGGCGATTTCGCACTTATTCTGTCATGTTTTGGGGCTATATTGATTAAATTAGATAATGCACGAGCATACCTATATATATGTATATAGACATATTATTTTGACATGTCTAAGTGTATGAAATACCAAAAGATAAATATATAAATTGAAACTGTGACATTAATTTGTAAAGCCAAGCTCATACTGAAGGCTTGGTAAACATTTTTTTTAAATTCGTAAATTTTTTCGTGTTCCTACAAACGCAAGCCCAGCTTCAAAAATTAGCAAAAAGTGTTATTGACCGGTGATCTGATCAGTTGATCACTTATCAAGCCCCCAATATGAATTTGGCTGCATAAATTAATGTCATAACATCACCTTACACCTATTAAATAATAACCTGTCCTGGATCTAGAGCAATAATATTTGGACAACAGTTTTCTTATATGGCGTTGTACCTACATCCACTTAGAGGGAATTTTATGAAGTTCCCCCGGGATTGATTGAAATGGGATGAACAACACTGAGCGTCAAATAGTAGGTAATTAAAAAACAACAAGAAAATTCAAATACTCATACAAACAGTATAGAAAATCGATAATTGAGAATGCTAATATTATTTCTGCTAAGTACCAACATGGCCACAAATAAAAACAACGAATATGACTTATATATAAATAATAATAGACATGCTAACCGTTTGTTTCTGGTTGAACTCACGTTGAACAATTATAATAGACGCTCCCAACTGCTCTGGTCTAAAGAAAAACCGTCCCACAGTTGGTTTGCGATTTGGACACACAATATCCATATTAGCTATACTGTAATACTGTAAAGTAAAAACATTTGGAAAAGAAGACATATTGAGAAAAACATTTCAACACTATAAACTTTAGTAACTCCAACAGGTTTCGCCTCAAGGCATTGTCAAAGAATACTAGACATGAATGAAATAACTATGAATAATATACATAAATATGTTCGTTCACATTGCAAATGGTCAACAGTAATGGCCTATTTAGAAGTAAGTAGTTGACAGTATTAATAGTCTTACCATCGTGATCTTGAAAAAAGGAACAATATCGATAGTACTTTTAGTTACTACTTCTTTCAAGGTTATCGATTCATTGACTATCGATAGTTAAGCAACACTAGCCGGTGTGTCTTCATATTTGGCGACCCTATGGAATTTAAGATCGCTATTTTCAGACTTCGGACTCTATGTGACCCTGGAGGCGAGCAATACAAAGGAAGCTAGAATATTCATTATCCTTCGCAACGTCTTGCTGCATAGTTCGTCGGAATGAATGCACCTCTACAAAGTTGGCTCCTATACGAGTTTTACACGCTAGCTTTTTTACACCGATAACACCGATTTAACAGTATAGCGAGTCTCCGATTTCGAACTTATTGTAGGTGGTAGAGCTGGTGCCGGACTCGATTGTGGAGGTACCACTATCTTACTCGCAAGCTGGAATTTATTCGGGGAGAGTAAGAGGACAGTTAGTAATCTATATTTATTAAAATCCATCTAACAAAATACCAGTAAGTTTAAGTTCTGTCCTACTCGTCAAACGAAGAAAAAACGTGTGATTGAAGACCTCATTTGAGTAATTATTTCTATCGAGTGAAAGCTTTTTCTAAATTTAATTATAATTAAATATAAATTAAATTTATAAAATTAGTAGCTTATATGACTCTAAAAGTGCCAATCTTTTCGCGGCAGCGCGGTGCCTTAAAGTTTGAAAATGCAATTCTGGTGACAGTTTAACTATAAAAGGTGGCTTTCATTTATGTAGAAATGGGCTATTGGTATTGTATTGAGGCAAAAACTATTTAATTTTTTATTTTTGTCTGTCTGTCTGTCTGTCTCATCGGATTTTGTTGTAGTTTTTCTTATTACTTATCGTAGTGACCCTGGTCAACATATAGGCTATAATGGGTGTTAATAAAAAAACGGCCAAGTCGAAAACGGAGATTGAATAAAAGCGGGCGGAGCCGCGGACAAAGGTTAGTTATTTATACAGTCAAATTCAGGGTATACTGGAGGCTTTGTAAGTGATCAGATCAGCAAAATTAAATGGTAACTTTCCATAGTAATTGACTCCGAGTGGGCTTGCGTACGTACAGCAAAGCGTGGCGTAGGCCGACCTCCCCGCGTTTCGAATTAATTGTAAGCTATCTAACAGTTCATTCAAATTCATAATAATTTAGAGAGATTGTTAATAACTTAGGATTTTTTCAAAATATGTCTTCTTTTATGTATGTCATGTCAAATTTGTATTTTAACATGTCAAATGTCTATAATACTCAACCGATGCCGGGTCCAGATCAGACTCGTAATATATCTTGAGATTATAATTATTTGTTTATATAATTTATTTACATTTTATTTAATTGTACAATTAATTATATATATTTAAAAATAAAAGAAGAAGCTGTCAAAAATTATTTTAATTTTATATCAGAATAACAGAATGCCACAAGGAGGCTTCAAAGTTCCAGGTTCAGGAAAAAGTTACTAGAAAACCAATTAATATCATAAAACCCATCCATCTTTAGCATTGATAGCCCCGATTGCACGTCCAACCAAAAACAACAGCAAATAATAAGACACCTGTCTAAATTGATCAATTAATCACCAGGTACTCATACAAGACCAAATACATGGATAAACAAACCACGCATACAAATCTCATTAGAGATGAAGAAACAACAAACACGAGCTCAATGATAACTACCGGTCTTTAGTCACGCTTCGCTTCCGAACCCTACCACGGATGTAGCGCGTGCCGCGGCCTGCGCAAGCACCGCTCGCCGCACAGACACACGCAGCCGCGGCCAGTGCGCGCACGCATCAGCCATGTTCCCCAACCCGCTCGACAGGAAGCACTCCACCATCAGACAAGTGCTGGACCGGCTACTCCGACGGGACAGCCGCCCTCGCCCGCAGCATGGCTCCTTCAACCTGTCGAGGAAGTCCAGCGCCACTTCCTCCTGGTCGCGCTCCTCCAACGGCAGCTCCAGTTCGGAGTCGCGGAAGATCTTCGAGGCTCTGTCTCTTCGCAGCTCCTGAGGCTGCAGAGCGCTACCAGTGACAAGTTCCTAGTGCGGATTGTTCGAACAGTTGGTGCTGGACAGCTCTCCGCTGCTCAATTCTCGATTAGCCACCGTTTACACGACCGGACGTATTGGTAAGCTATTCAGTATGTTTTCTATATTTATTGTGTCGAAATATTCATAATTAACAACAATTTTTATTGCGTTATCAATTATCATATCGTAGAATTGCCGTTATATTAAAAACTAGATCACAAAGTTCACCCACCATCGCTTCTATTTGGTTAATAAAGCACTGAAAAAAGTGCTCTGATTTCGAAGAAATGTTTGTAATATTCGCACTCCTACATACTTTGTTAATAATTTTCGTAAGATACTTCGCCTTGCCCTGTCGGTATTTATGTGCAATATGCACAGAAAAGTTGGCAGATCGTTTACATTACAACACACATTCAAGTAAACCACTCGGCAAATCTTTTGCAAGATTCCTCAACAAGTTTACTGTCCTTGAGACCACTCTTTTAAATAAATACATGTATTGTTAAATAGTTGTATATACGATATAAGAGTCTATTGCTTCGTCAAGTTCTGCCAGTCACCATGGTGACAAATAAGTATTTCAGAGTGCACTCGTATATGAATACCAATATAATGTAAATGAAAACACTAATGAAACCTAGAAAACTATCATTCTTAAAAGAAAACTATCTGAAGTACAGCTTACAAAGAAATCGTCTCAAAGTTTTGAAGTTTGTTTCTAAATTTGAAAATTCGCGTTTAACACATATCTTTAGGGATAACTAGTTTTGCCCACGGCTTCGCTCGTGTGCAAGTATGCACATGTATTTACCGCGTAAGATAAGCGTTATTATAGACAGTTTGTGTCCCGCCAGTTATTCTGTCCACAACCCATAACAGCCCTTATGTTAAGCACGATCACTACTTTGATTACATGATGTAATTTTAAGTGGTAGAGCTGATGCCGGGCTCGACTGTGGAGGTACCACCATCTTACTCGCAAATCCTCCCGAAGTTATTCGGGGGAGAGTAAAAGAACATCTCTCAGGCAAAACCAGGCGGCCCACCATTGCCTGGGTCCGTTTGATGGCGGTTTATCCATCCCCAATTGCCGGGCCTTATATAAAACAGACTGGTGACGGGCAGCGGCGTCACTGGTGCAAGGGCTACGGCACCGCGCTCACCAACCCGCCTGCCCAGCGTGTATGAGTATGGGCATTTCTCCCAGGAGGACCACCAAGAGTGGCGAAATCCTGGAAAGGCCTATGTCCAGCAGTGGATGAAACAGGCTGATGGATGGATGGAATGATAATAAAGAAAACCGTATCCGAATTTGCTGAGTGGTTCAGGAAATCGAAAAAAAAAAAATATTTAGTACAATAAAAATTACGAATTTCATTTAAAATATTCGCAAAAATATTCAATCTACAGACAAGACTTTCATTACTTTGTTATTAGTATATGACTATATAGATGTGCTTGGTCTTTTGATCCTTCTATAACGATCGTGATCCCAAAGAAGACTATTATTGGCAGTTTATTTATAACCGCATCTGTCTGCCTACATACGAGTACAATCACGGATTTAAACCTATGAGTACAAAAGTCTAGCTACCAAAATAAACAGAGCATAACAATATATATGAATCTACTGACTATACAAGGTTAATTAGATTTGGTAAGTATCCAGAAACAAGGCCTTATAACAATTTTTAAGTAATTATGTATCTATCAAGATTAATAGCAAACCTTTATAACTCTATGAAATACCGATATTAAGGCCTTGTCAGCCCTTGAATTTATCCGTCTCTCTCTAAAAAGTGAAAAAGTTTCTAAAAATAAATAGAGGAAGGGAATTGTTAGGTTACGGTCCACAGACGAAACCAAAGAGGTGAGGCAAAGAGGTTTGAATGCTCTGTCATCTTGCCATTTATTATATTTTAAAAAATTAGGCCGACGGAGTTACATCACAACCCTGCAAGCTTTAGCATCCTTTGATTATTAATTATTCCGAAAATACACAAAATAAATCGTAATGACATAAATAACCAAGGGATTGACAGAGCGTGTTTCCAATGAAACACAAGTCCACACTCGTACACCCTCACGTTTCACCGACGAACATTACCTCCCAGCGTGATAGGTTAGCCGTATTCTCGTACTCGGGTACAAATAAGGACTTATAGCTAAGGTTGTAAAGCAGAATCTCGGTGAAAAATGCAGATCATAATATTGTTTTCCTTACTTTTTAATAAAAAGTATACGAAAATTGCATTTTAAAGCAATTAGCGGAAATTTATTAGTAATAATTAGTTTTTCACATTCCAGTTCTATCATAATCATAATCATAATCATATTATTTATTTGTACATTAAAGCCACACCTGGCACACAAATCATTTTATAAAACACACATTAAAATCGATTCATAAAAATAAAATAAAAAGTAAATAAATCACATATTAATAGGTAAACCGAAATTATTAAATGTCTACATTTTCACAAGTAAATAGAATATATGTAAATAAAAAAAATTAAAGCAATGAAGATGTCAAGTACAGGTAATAATGAAAATAATTATTATAACAATCATAGTAACAAAACTATTAACAAATAGGAAATTAATATGTCAGAAATAGTTATAGGTAGGTACTTTAAAAAAATCAAAAAGATCAAAAAATTCAGTTAATCTGTCAGAAAATTTCATTGAAATTAAATAAAAATAGGAAATTATCAATCATTATAATATTCATTTATATTATAGAAAGGTTTTTCCAACAAATACGCTTTTAACTATCATTTTATGATTTATATTTTGAATGCATTCGATTAACAAAACTTAAAAGCGTATTTATTTATCCTAGTAAAAAAACGTAAGGCATAAAATAAAATAATTTTAATGCGAGAACCCTATTATTAGTATCAAAAACGCAATTTTTGCATATTTTTTATTAAAAAGTAAGGAAAACAATATTATGATGTGCATTTTTAGACGGCAACTGTAAAAAATGTAATAGAAGAAAAATACATTGTCAATATACGTGACACAAATATACGATTTCTTGAATTTTATTTTAATATATAGAAAATCAAAGAAATACGCAATAAAATGCGCTACATTTCGACCCCAGTGGGCTTGTCATCAGGCGAATGGCAAATAAAATATGACAAATAATAATGTAAAAAATACTGACATCTATCGCAAAAATTAATTATAAACTTTTTTTCGGAAATGAGTTATTTTTATTTTCCATTCGCCTGATGGCGAGCCTAATGAGGGGTCGAAATATAGAATTATAAAAATATTCTTTGATTTTTCGATATAAATAATAAAAATTAGATGTCTGGTTTGTAAGAAAATATATTTATTATCTTATTTTAATATATAGAAACAAAAGTCACCCTTATTTTCACGTTTTTTTCTTTACTTGTAACTTAAGTTATGCACTAACGAATTTGTATACCACTTTCTGAACGGTAAAGGCAAACAATGTGATTATGTGATATTTGTGCTCGAAGTACGGCGATAAGGGTCACCACTTAATACATTGGGACGTAAAAATTGTCGGTAAAAAGAGGATGTACAAGTGTTGAGTTTTATATTGAGAGTACACACTTGGAGATATACAAATTGCGATGTTCATAATTGGAGATGCATTAAGTGACTTGAAATTGATAACCTCATTTAGAATTGATTAGAACTGGAATCTACTACGTTTTATTATTACTAGAAATAGCGCGCTTTTAACCTTACGTATGATAACCGAATTATCACGCGTTCTCGAAAAACTGATAACTCGGCTTCTAGTTGAAATAACACGTTTTTTTGTAAATCGCTTGTTATCTTTCCACCCAATTTTATAAAGAACTGACCTTTGCCCGCGGCTCCGCCCGCGTTTATTCAATCTTTGTTCCGTTTTTGGCTTGGGCGTTATTTTTTTAACACCTTTATTAGCCTGTGTGTTGACCAGCATCACGATGGCAAAAACCGCATTCAAATCCATTGAGTGGTTTTCTAGTAAGAACCGAACATACAGACAGACACACAAAAATTTTAAAAATTCTCTCAGACCTCGGTAAAATACCAATAACCCGTTTAATTTAAAATTTCGTGTAAATATTAAATGTACAGACACGCCTTTTTAATATTTAATTATTACCTCCAAAATCCCTAAATCGTACGCAAGTGAATAATCATCAAAAAGTCTTGAATAGAGAGGGTAACAAAATATTTTATTTAAAAAACATAGTTATATATTTTTTAAAGCTACGTGTATACACTGATTATTAAAAAAAACATAATGTAAAGTTTGTCACTTTATTTATATTCGCGATCGCGTCATTTTCCCCCTTAAGCTCATCTTCATAATAAACCTTCAAGCTACGAGTAAATTCTACAAATATATTATTGACGGCACTCAGCGTACATTGACCTCTGCCTTAAACAGTACAGCAACCTATTTCAATTTGCATTATGAGCTTTATTTCGCTGAATTAAGAGCCAAATCATAAAAGGCAATACAGTAAAGGTTGCGTACAGGTCAAACTTGCTGGAAATTTCGTAGCAAGTGCTCGCGCGCCGCTAGGTAAGCAGGTTCTTGCGAAAAGGCTTGACTTTCTCAACACAAGTATAACCCGTTCCATTCAGTATTGCCAACCGGAAACTTATGCCCTTGAGACGTATACTATTATACGTATACATATACCCTTGAAACGTGTGGAATCTTCCAATCATACGAGTAGACTTTGGACGTAGTGCTACGAGCTAATTTCAAGTTACAATACGCGTCTCCTCCGCTCCGCTTTGTCTATAGTCAAATCAAATCTCATAGTCATATCAAATAATATGCAACGTTAGTAGAAAGTAAATCCCCGAGGATGTCTAAGTTAGTTTCCTAGTCCATAGATCCATCCATAAGCCTGTGTTCCTCCACTTCTGGACATAAGCCTTTTCCCAAATTTCGCCACTCTTGGCGGTCCTCCGTCCTTCTCATCCCGCCGCCATCCGCAACCTTCTTCAGGTCGTTGGTCCAGCGGACACGAGGTCGGCCTATTCTAACGCCTTTCGGCTTCAACGGCCATCATGTCAGCGACAAATATGGCCTGCCCATGCCATTCACCTTTCCTAGTACGGACTGTGAAATTCTAGTCACTCCACTCTCGTGCACCAGCGTTTCACCAACGATTATTACGTCTCAGCTTGGTGGTAAGTTCTAGGGCTAAAGTTCAGGCATAATTATGGACTCACATCTAAACGTGCCTTCCCACGCAGGAGAAGCACAGAAACATAAATATCAAACATAAACAACACAAATGTGCTCCTGCCGGATGTGAGCCCGTGACCATATTATGAACACACCTTATAGCCTATATGTTGACCAGGGTCACTACAATAATAATAAAAAAAACGCATTAAAATCCGTTGAGTGGTTTTCGAGATATAAAGAACATAATATATGTATTCGACAGAGAGATAAAAATACACGAAAAAAATTGTTTTAGCCTCAGTACAACACATTGAATTTAAAATTTCACAAAAATATAAAATAATACAAACATGACATCCGGCCGCCTAAAAAACATGTATAACGACCAAATTGCTGAAAATTTTAAAAAGTCAAAAGTACGAGCAGAAATGGCACAAACGGGGTTGTAGAATAGAAATTACAAATAGGAAGAAGCGAAAGAGGTGTGTCAGAATCGTAGCAGATTCAGATCTGTGGTCTCTGCCTACCCCTGTATACAAGGAGTAACATTGATGTGCTATAAAACCTAAACCAAAAGAAACATCGGCATTTTTTGCTCGTTAACGTACTAGACATAAATCTTCAACTTTTTAAAGATTATTCTTTAATACTAAAAATAAATTATAAAGATTTTAATTAAATGACTTACGCGAGCGAGGAAAACTTTTTGAAGACTTACTTATTTATTAAATTAAATTATATCTTGTTTCCGAACCAGGCAGGTTTGGTTGTTATATCAAGATGAGTACCAGTACATAGCCAACCAAGTATTATGATAATTTAGAACAGAGAGAGGTATTGAGATATTATTCAGCCAAAACAAATATATACCCTCAGAGAGCACGCGCGTCTGTCCAACTCGGTATTTGTTGAGTATTGTAGAGATATCTCTATTATTTCAGTTTAACTTGAGACATCAAAGCAAAGGACTAAGTCACTCTAGATATTCAGAGGTAGAATTTGGACCAGCTAGTGTGTTTTGAGATTTGCTTGATTTACTTTATACCCGAGTGACCAGGAACGTATCCAGGTTTTAGTTTTAGGCAAGGTCAACAAAATCATCGCCATCAGTTGTTCTGAAATGTACTAATAATTTGGCTAAGTGCGAGTTAGTTAGTTTAGTAACACCAATTCTTTGAAAAATTCAACCGTTTACCTATTACGTTTGGTTCCTTTTGGGTACGGAACCCTAAAAATTTAAAGGGTTGCTGATAGAATATGGATGAAATCGGCCCAGGACAAGAATTGA
Source organism: Ypsolopha scabrella (assembly GCA_910592155.1). Classification (NCBI taxonomy): domain Eukaryota; kingdom Metazoa; phylum Arthropoda; class Insecta; order Lepidoptera; family Ypsolophidae; genus Ypsolopha; species Ypsolopha scabrella. The sequence continues at coordinate 28,241,935 of OU342969.1, read as the reverse complement.
AGGCGTAAAAGAGAAGCTTTTACCCTACAGTGGGTGGAAACGAGCAGACAATGATGATGATGAATCGATCAAAAAAGTTAAATGGTCTCCTAATATTTCAGCGTAATTATAACTTGTTACATTTTAACTCTCTGAATTTTCGTTATTGCTGAAACAATTGGGCACTTCGTTCTATTTTACAGATTGATAATTTGTTAACTTCCGATCGATGGTAAAGTGAGTTATCTTTTTAATATGCATATCATCACATGCAGAATTGTGTTCTAGGGGGGGGGGGGGGGACGGTTCGGTCTCTCCCCTGGATACGTACCTCTGGGGACTTGTTCTTAATTTAATTGCTGGTACATGTGTTGGTACTGGAAACTACATTATATAATCTTGAAACTAATGACGTTCTTGATATAGTAACAATATGTACACAAGTAGAGATTGAATAATTAGAAAATTACATATTCCCTGTGCTGGGACAACGAGTAAATATAATATTTTTGATGGACTAGAAGAGTTTATTTCACGAGCATAAAAGTTATAGTGCTGTAAAAACTAAATTTCCTTCATTTATAAACAGTTCTTTAGTGTTAACTACAGAAGCTATATTATTTTGTATTTTTTTTTGTTTTGATAGCACTAAAACTGAAATTAAAGCCTTCATATTCAACTTTATTCTGATAATTCAAAGATTTTTGTTTACAATCACGTACAGAGTGTACCGTATGAATTGGATTGTTTCAATTGACTTTATACATACCTTTCTTGAAATAAAACAAAAAATCATTCATCACTTACCAAGTCTCCAGTTTGAATTTTGCTGTGTCTGTTCGGAATAAAAATACCTATTACCTTTCGCAAAATTTGTCTCTTATCAATTTATTCCTTGTTTCAGGTAGTAATAAACTTCGAGATCGAAACGCGGTTTGCTGGCAGCACTCTGAATTCGAGACGAAATTGAAGTTGAAGTTTTCAAAAATAACATGAAACTCATCATCATAAGGTATACGAGCTTCAAACCAGTCAAGCCAAGACATGACATGGCCAAGTATACAAGTCCTGGAACTGAGTACAAACAAAGAAAGAAGCGACACTAACCTCTCTTGCAAATTAGAAGCGCGATTGGGAGCACCCACTACTTGTAGTGTCGCATTACAGCTTTCAGCCGTTCGTTGCGTGCACGCACACACACAAACATGTGCGGATAGACTAGTGCCCATGCAGTAGTAGTAGATTATTAAATCTGTTCACTTGTATTGAGTTCTGAGGTCTAGCAAAAGACTGTCGTTCCACATGATACTCACCAGATTCGAAGCATATTGACCAGCTGATGACCCTGAGTAAATGAAGAATAGAAGACATGGATACACAAGGCTGGCGAGCGAGTGTTACACAGACTTCTAGATTAAGCATAATAAATATAACTTTCTAGTCCACACGTTGACCATGAATATTGGGCTGGTGCAGTGAATTATATTATTATAAGTAGCTACATACAAAGGCTACGATGTATCTTTTTTATCTCATGGTATATCGTGATTTATTGGAGGCTGTACCCAAAGTTTTAAATCACCGGTGTCAAGATTCTATAGGTCTTACTTAAGGTAATTAAATTTCTACAATGGATTAGTTACATAGTACGCAGTGGTTGTGATTATTGATTATTTTGTATTGATACATAATATTAGGTACTCATCTGTAAAACTGTATGTAGGAGTATGTTGATACTAAATTGCAAATTCCTGCTTAGTCTATCAATTTATCAGATAACTGTAAGATTGTGTGTTATTAAGATGTTTACGTTAAGCTCACACTTTGTTAATTTCGAAGACTAAAAACTTGTTTTTTTTTAACTATTTATAAGACTTTAATATTAAACTTTTGACAAATGAGTTCACTTTTAATTCGGAAATAGGAATGCATTCTTTAAAAATGAATTGCTGCATAAATTAGTAGTTTACCGGAGCCGAGGAGTAGGGGTATGGGATAAACAAATATCGTACTACATCTAAGGGTTTCTGATTTACTAATAGTGTCTTTACATTGTTTCTTTACACTGTGTCACTTATGTTATTGTTTAACTCCCTGTAGCGCACTGTGTGTATGCTACATACGTCACGTATGAGGGGTAATAATCGTCAGTCAAAAGTGGGTGTACTAAGTGTGATCTATAACTTCATTTCACAGTTCACACTTGTGACATCTCTGACATCCCCTCGGCGATCCATGTTGTGATAGAATGTTAATTTATAAATGTCCAGTTCAATTCTCTAAGGCGCGGTAGGTCTCTATAAAGATCTATTGTTATTCAATTGTTTTCGAAAATTGGTAGCGATAAAGATAAAAACAATAGTTTTTAAATATAGCATCATCTTGTAGAATTTTTTTGACATATTGATAACAATACTTATAATAAAATTTCTCTCAATAAAGAGAAAGACGAAAGGACACATAAAATTGGAACTATCAGATGAAAAGTTTGCGACGAGTAAATATTGTACAAAACAAAATTAAAATATTATCTGTTTGTTCTCATGTACTGTCTCTTCTATCGGCTTTTAATGCCTAAATTATAAATGTTACATTCATATCGCCGACACAAATAACTAGCTTTTGCCCGCGGCTAGAATTGTTTTTCTATCAATAAAATTATTATTTGTAGTTTTAGGCTTGGAGGTTATTTTACCAACTCTCCTTAGAGCGTTGGTAAAATAACCTCCAAGTTGACAAGAGTCACTACGCTGATTGATTATAGAGAAAACCGCAACCAAATCAGAGTGTAGCTCTCGTCTTAAAATCGACAGCAGACAAACAAAAATTCTAAATTTAATGGTTTTTTCTCAGTATAAGATATTAATAAACGAAATTTTCAATGAAACAGACACGACTTTTTACTACTTACATAATGATTAAAGAAATTAATGTAGTGGAACTCGTCAATAGAGTTTTATTAACCAGTTCAGTTATCAATTTTCGATAACAATTGAAGATAAATACAATTGAAGATAAATGTAAAATTAGATGGGTTAGTGTTAGAATTAAGTTTCATTAAATAGTCACACCTTCAGTAGGTATAAATTATTCTAAGGTCATAAAGTAAAATTAAGTCGTTGACGTTTACACATAACAACTTACATTTTGTATAATCAAGTACTCTATGATTTGTGCCTTTAGAGTACCGATTCCTTGACGGTTGTAGAAATAAACATGTAAGCAGTGTTCCCAAACCTCCGAATTTTTCGGGAGATCTATTGATTTTGGACTTCATCTACCGATATCCCGAACTACATGCATTTCCTACCGATTTTTACTAATAAATGGTAATACACACGCATTTAAATATTGGATCGTGTGCTAAATTAGAAAGTGATTGCATGTATTATTTTACTTTAAGACAGTAGTAGTTCGGTTCAAACAGGTTTATCCATGTTGCAAAAAGGTTTGCTAGTAAAAGTTTGGCCAGCCCCCTGATTCTGTATCGTAAACTCAGTTGCCAAACCAAGTGGCTATCATTTAAAACATATATATCCGCTTATCTTAGGATAAGTTTGCACTTGAAATGACCTCACAATTCGTAAATAGTTCAATATCCATTAAAGATTATTTTGGAAGTTCATTTTTTATCTGTTTTTGGTGAATAGCAACTATAGCTAGCAACCGACACTGAGTTACATAATAGCCCCCAGGGCATCGTGCCTCAACTTTATCGTGACATTTTTCTATTTCCGTGTCAGATAAAGTTGTTCTACGACCTCAGAAGAAGTTTAGTTCTCATTCTATGGCTCCGACGAAAGTACACTGTCGACTCGCTGGCTACGACGCTGGCCAAACGCTCAATAGAAATCGAGTAGAAATACATTATTTTCTTCGTGCAAATATTGTAAAATAATAGCGAATTCAAGTGATACTGATTACGATACCGCAATGAACAATGTAGTATGAGTAAAAAGATGAAAGATTTTATATTTTTGTTTATTATTTTCTGACCTTAGTTTTACCGATTCATCTAAAGCATGCCATAAGATGATTTTTATTGTTGAAAAAATTAACTTACACAATAAGTAGCAAAATACTTTAAAAAACAATGTTGGATATGTCGTAGGATAATTGAAAAAAAGCGGAAATCCTAAATACGATCATTCCAAGGAAAATAATGGCGAATTCAAGTGATACTGATTACGATACCGCAATGAACAATGTAGTATGAGTAAAAAGATGAAAGATTTTATATTTTTGTTTATTATTTTCTGACCTTAGTTTTACCGATTCATCTAAAGCATGCCATAAGATGATTTATATTGTTGGAAAAATTAACTTACACAATAAGTAGCAAAATACTTTAAAAAACAATGTTGGATATGTCGTAGGATAATTGAAAAAAAGCGGAAATCCTAAATACGATGATTCCAAGGAAAATAATGGGAAAAAACAAGTCAAAAATAAGTGTGACTATGAGCGAAGCGAAGCGGATCGAGAAGAAGCGGTTTAAGTTTACATGTAAATTAATTCTGGATCCGAGCGAAGTGGAGCGAAGCGAGCCGACTTCTTTAGCTTTTAACAGAAAGTTTCTAATTGTTCGCAATTTTAAGTAACTATTAGATTTAAATAAAATACGTAAAAAGTATTTATATTTATCTTTCAATTCCGGTCGTTTATAATTAGTACAACCCTATGTAACATTGGAATTATAAATTAATAATAACATAGACATCATATAATGTCTATGAAGAATAAGCAGACGGCGGCGTGTCTTTCAAAACAAGCTTCTATAATATCTTTCACACCTGAAAAACGTTATCTAGTAGACTATATACTATACACAAAAAAACAGGGACGATTATCGATGTGAGTGAGACTAAAAGTTTTTTGACGTGTTTCGACAGCTCGGAAAATTTCGAGACGCTTTTACGTAGATCTGTGCTACCTACAGACATAATAGATTACATAAATATTTATATATTTTTGTCGGCGCACTAAAACTAAGAATGCAACTTTTTTTATTACTCTTTTACCAGTTAGTGAATTACGGTACCTGAAACACGAATAAATTGGCTCAATTAAAAAAATCGTCATATTTGAGGAAAAAATATGTTTTATTAATATTCATATATTTGATTGTTACTAAAAATATTTCAATGAATTTTCCACTCTCGTGTTCCTTAATAGATACGTCAGGTAATTACGGGCTTACGCAAAACCGCAAACAACTTAGTTGTCGATAAAATATATTATTTATTTATTTATTTATTTATTTATTATAATTATAATTACTACGGGCGAACCCAATTACAGCAATTATGTAATATTATTAAATAAAAGTTTAGTTTACAAGATTTAACTTAACTTATGGCCATAATAACTAATAAACTTACAAACTAATTGACATTTGCTATCAAAGAAGACGTCAGCAGACGGTTCGGACTCGATGAATGCGTTGAGAGCTTTCGTCATCTTACACATTGTTGAGGTGGCGTGAGCGTGCGTGCGGCTGGTGGGTGCAGCAAACAACTGCCGCTTCCGACACGAGCGCCATCGCACGCAATTGTCCGGTGCAAACAATCTGAGCAGCCCAGTAAGCAACTCGGGACAGCCGATTTCTCCCCTTAAAATTTTTAGAGCGAAAATTAGCTCGCAACTACTTCGCCTAGATTTCAAGGAGGTCATACCTAACATACCGAGCAAGAAATTTGACGGGTAGAAACGGATAATAGCCGAAAAATTTCTTGTACATAAACCTTAAAAAAGCTTTTTGCACCTCGCATTATGAATAGCCTACAAAATAAATTTTTGATTTTTCATCACAAGCGCCCTAACCTGTGCCACACGAAATTCGACTCTAATTTGTGTCCATTAAATATGTTTTTCGTTGTTATAGTTGCGTGGAAAGCATGATTGCTTTGGGTCTCAGGTCATCTTCAAGTGTTTATTTTTTAATTGCGTTAAAATATCCCATGTTTTTTTCCACCTGTAAGATACGTGATCGTATAAACAACTAAACTACCTTCGCGGCGTAGGTTATATTAATACTGAAAATATCGATATAATAACTGTAATATTTAGAAACTATGATAGAAATAAATTTCTATATTTTATACACTTGGCCATTTATCCATCGCAAGGAGATAACAAATTAAATTTTATATCATTGCGGTATAGAAAATCAGAGCCCTCACGTCCAGATTTACTTTTCTGATTGCTATACCGCAATGATATAAACTTTAATTTGTAATATTTAGGTTACTTAGTTACCGACTTGTTAAGTTTATAACACAATATTGTTATTTCCTTTTTAATTCATTCATAAGCGTTTTTGTAATTAAGATTTTTTTTATCGCACAATTTGCTAATTTAAACAAAAAATAATTAATCGTAAGGAATTTCAAAATTTTACTCCACTTGAAATAAAGATATTTCGTTTAGTCAAGCTTTTTGAAGTTGTTTTTTAGCTTAAAGTCCCGTAATATCAACTTCAAATCAATATTGAAAATAAAATCTCACTGTTATATGAGAACATGAATTTGGAACTATTATTATTATTATGTTTCAAAGTTACTTATGATATTAGTTTTGTCCTAAATAAACTGAAAATCGTATTATACATAAACTATTACTATTCCCCTAAGGCTTTTCTGAAACCTTTGTTTATTGTAGACTAGCTTTCGCCCGCATTGATTTCGTTTTAATACACAAAAAACATTTCTTGTTCTTTGAATTGATTCTTTGCTAAAGTGTCTTTGGTCGAAATCCGAGCCACGTTTCCGAACGAAATTACTTCATCATGATTACTGATCTGATCTCTTAGTAAAATATCTTTGGCGAGGCCAAACTATTTCTGGTTCTCTGAATTCATCCTCTACTAATGCGTTTTTGCATGTTCTGTGTGTTTTATGGAGCGAAAAAGCTTAAGGAAGGTGAGTTAAGTTTATTGAATATCCCATTAATTCCGTCATTTATTATTCAATATTTGTAGCACTTTCCTCTCATGTTGAGACGTTTCGCTGTTCAAGGGAACATTCATATAACAAATGAAGTTTGTTTCCAATTACTGCCGCGAACGCGATAGAGCCGCAAAACGAGACACTTGAATTTTTACAACCAATTGTTACAACTTGGATTCCTTAAATCACAGCACCACAAAATATAGCCTATATATTAATCTAAGACCCAATCTATAAGATAATGAAAGTTTCGTGTCAATACATCAATTATTAGTATTAATTGAGACATTGAGAGCAATAAAATCCCAACATTTCCAGACACAATTAAAAATCAATTATGTCTGGAAATGTTAGGCGTTTCTTGCTCTCAATGCCTCAATTGCATTGCATATTTTTCGTAATTTATAGTAACTTGGTAATTGTTTTCGTACCCACTGAACGGTATGAAATAAAAAACACTGTGAGATAAAAATATGTTTATGCCTAAAGTACGGCGGTAACGTTTACATTCTATCACGTTGGGACGTAAAAATCGTCAGTAAAAAGAGGTTGTACGTATATTGACTATCTCAGTGACGCCCTTTTAGAAATATATGTTGGCATTGTATATCGATGCCTTTTTAAGTTATTAATTCCGTTTTATGTCTTAACAACTTGTGTTTTACGTATGAAATTACTGTTATAACAAAAAATCATTGTTTATTTTCTGATGTCAGATGAAAAAACTCATACATGAAATAATTTTTCGTGAAATTGAGAAAAACCTCGTAAATTTACTGATTTTGCCCAAGTAGAAACTTATAGAAAGGTAAAAAAAACAAAAATTTTCGTTTTCGGTGGAATGTGGTCTATTAGGGATACTCCATCATCTGTTAATTTTTTTTCACTTTGAATTGCAGGACCTTATATAACGGAGCAAGCCACAGTGGGCATCCAATAATGTAATTGGTAGCGCGCTTGTCTTGATAACGGCAGCGCCCGAAGCGAGCGTTCTAATGTAGACTTTCTGACAACATACTGAAGCTCAAAATCACTCGGTAAGATTATCGTGCATCAAGGGTAAGGCCTTAAGCTAGACAAAGTATCATTTTACATCAATGTTACCTGTATTTACCTGGGGTAGGGGGGCAGATGGTTATCTAGGGGGTCGTGCCCCCTGGCCTCTACCTAGTTACGCCTGTGGATGTAGTCATGGCTTTCAGCTGTATTTGTAAGTAAAAGTGTAAAAATGTATGCAACGCTCAGATAAATTGTTTTTGTTTGATCTGAGATGCACCGAATCGTCTATATATGTAATTGAGTTAATATTATCTGTGAAGTCAAGTTTACCTATATCTTAAAAATACACTTGTACTGTTTCACTTACCTATATTCAGTTTATTTAAGCAACCGGTTTCGCCTTACGGCATCATCAGGATATAATAAATTAACAACTATGGATATTGTACATATATGTAACAGTTTTCATTGCAGATGGTAAATAATAAATGGTATAATATTATTTACCATCTGAAATGAAAACTGTTACATATACAATATCCATAGTTATTAGTTGTTAATTTATTATATCCTGATGATGCCGTAAGGCGAAACCGGTTGATTAAATAAAGTGAATATAAGTGAAACAGTACAGATGTTTCACCAAGTACCGGGAGTCGAAAGTATTAATCAAGTTTATCTGTGACAATATCTGACGTAGGTATCCCGATCAAAACGTTGCGAAGTTAACTTGTACCTTGATTCATAATTTCTTGATGCTACTTATTCTGAATGGAGAATCTGCAGAATGTCAAAACTAATTATGAAACTAGAGAAAATTTCCTTTAATTAACATTTTATTTTATAAAAATACAAAATTATTTAAAGTGAAACGGCCTTGGTCCTGAGTATGGTCAATCACCTTTCAGCCTTTCAAATGACTACCTGACTTAAGAGTATGGCATACCCTAGGAAAAAAATCATTACCCGTCCCACACAAAAAGGCCAATGTCAAATACTTTAGCTTTTTCAAATACCGGAATCTCGGTGTACGTACAAACCCTAACAGGTTTTTGATACACCTTTATATTATTGTAATGTATGTTTTCTATTTTGAAATAAATAAATAAATAAATAATAATAAATAATTATTGGTTAGCTAATTGACCTATTTGTCTATGACGCGTAATAGTATTAATTACGCGCGAAACAGCAGATCGGAGGGTTTTTAGCCAATACTGAAATATTTTGTAGAGAACAAAATACTGGATTTGAGTAGAAAACCTTTATATTTCTATTAACTATTTTATGAAAAAAGTCAAGTTGATCTCTTAAACGCTTTCTTGAAACGAACGTTTGAAAGCAAAAAAAAAGAGGGTGAAAGACATTTTTTTTGACAAAAGTATTAACCTTAGTACATTGCTTATAAGTAGATCACCTAGATAAAATATCAATAAATCATATATATTTTTTCCAAAATTATGATAGTCCTACTTTCGTCGAAAGAACCCTCGAAAATCTGTCTTTTTTCATATTATACGGTCAGGCACAGCCTTAAACCGCTCTCCTGTCTTATCCTTATAGAACTGATGAGATTTATGTCCCATTTTCTATTGTTTTCTATTTTTATTTTTATTCAAACTCGTAAGAGTTTAAAGTGACATATATTCACAAATTTAAATTTAAACCGGCGATATATCAAACTGTTAATAGAGTTGTTTTAAATAGGACGTGCCAATGCAACCAGTTACTTGTTTACCCGACCAAATAAACACGTTTGAAACACGTGCTTTAGTGCTCACGTTTCACCTCGGAGTCTGCAGAACGCACTGGGACAGTATCTCAAAGAGGTATTATCTTAAATTAACTTATGTTCCAATTACGCTAATGGGTATTCTTCAATACCCTACGCCTTTAAAGATGATGTAGGGAATAATTGTCTTTTAAAAATATTCATCGTAACGATATCAATCCCAGACGGGTGTCCGATTATGGACTGTGTAATGCAAGTCACAGGCCACACTCGTACACGCACTTTTTACCGACGACTATTACGTAACACCGTGCTAGTGAGACCTTTCGCCGTATTTCAGGCACTAATATGCCAAGACAGCTAACGTGCTTTCAGACAGATCACAAATGTGCCCCTAAGGCAATCGAACGAAAGTCGCGAAGAGTCAAACTTTAGGAATTTATGACAGTTTAAATTTCTTGAGCACCTTCAAGAATGTCGTTATTTAAAATAGACCAAGTCGAGTCTACTCAACAGAGACCAATTCTTTTATAAATGAAAAGTAGCTAAAATAAAAATGCAGATCAAAATAATACCGTCTGGAACAATCAGTGATTAATCATTTGAAAAGAAGCCATCAATTTATGCTTATTAATAAACCTCAAACTCAAGGGAAACTTAAACAAACTTAAGAAGCTAATTTAATACGAAATTTAGAAGTGACGTAAAGTGTTCAAAGCGATGGTATTGGGAGAAATTTGTCCTATGCCAAGACTTTCATTTTACACTTATCTATTTATCCTGCTCAGAGGAAGTGAACCGCTCAGAAAACTCGCAATTTTAAAGTGCTTTTATTCAGAAATATTGTTTCTCGAAAATCTAGACGAAACTGAATCCTTTCATTTAAAATATTTTTATTACGTTTCCAACTGTTGTTTTAGCTTATTACTTATTTATATAATAATATAATGTTACTTTAAAAGACTTTCGAAAATTAACTGAAAATAAAGGTCGTATTTATACAAAGTACTCGTAGCTTAGGTATTCCAATAAGGTAAAATATTCATATGAAAATTTATTTCGGCTGTGTCACGTAGCGGACGTCGGTTTTTCGATACGTCGTTATAATGTATTGGCGGTTAAATTTTTATTCGTATGTTTTAATATTTTTAAGCTTTATGGGGTTGCTTTTATACGCCAAAAAATTTGAGGAAATTTGGCTACAAAGGTATCGCTGAAGCTAATTCAATGTAGATTATATAAATACATAAATTTTACGTTCATATGTCTAGTGAACACGTCAGCTATTATACATTTTTCATTTAATATTTGAAGATTATTTTGTGCCCCCATATATTTTATAAATTATAGACACCACACACTCGGACTTGTTTCAGTAAAAATTTTTACTTTCCTAGCACTTTTTATATGCAACTAGCTTCGTCCGCGTGGCCTAAAGGAAACAAATAACTTTTTTTTTCAGAAGCAAAAATTATAAGCCCTCTAACTCCCTCTCAGTTGAATAGACCAACTGACAATGTCCCAAACAAAGCAATAAGGACGAAGTCCGTAAAACTAAACTAATCTCTAGGATGAGAGTAGTATAGTCTTAACAGAACTCAAAGCGTGTCTGAAAAGATATAATTAGGACACAACCAGAAGTAGATAATAAATACTTATATTTACAACGAAATACTCTTGTAAACAATTTTTTTTGTTTTTCTAGAATCATCAGGCTGCTCCTAGTTAGTTTAATTTTATTTAATACAAAAACCAACTTTTTATATATACTTACTTATAACGGGCAAATATTAGTTACATATTACATATATACCTCTACCCGGAAAAATGCTACCTACTTACTAATAGGTAAATACACCCGCGCCGTGCTCTTAGGGGTGAAATTTCGAAGAATCCTCTCTTAATCGATACCTGCACTTCACAAACAATACACCCTTCAAATTTCATGTCTCTGGGACCAGAGATTTAGGCTGTACGTTGAAATATCAGAGTAGTCAGTTAAGACTTTGAATCTTATATACGTATACAGATATCAGTTATATATTATAAATACATCTCTACCTCAGAAAAATTTTACCTACTAACTAATAGGAAAATAAATCCCGAGCCGCGCGCAGTTGGCGCCCTCCTCCACACGCCCTGCGCCACCCTGTTCGCCATGCGTCCGTTTTCCATGCCGTGTAGGATTTTCGAGGCTCCATTAATTTTTATTGAAGAGTAGGTGTACCAATTTTCGAGTTAATCGACCCAGAGAACAAAAAAATTCACAGAAAATGTAACCCCCCATTTTACCCTCTTAGGGGTGGAATTTCAAAAAATCCTTTCCTAGTGGATACTTGCACTTCACAAAGAACACACCTTCCAAATTTCATGTGGAAAATCTAGGTCTGTTTCGGAACTTTTTTATTTCTTAAGTTCAAATTTCTCACACATATTCATTTCACACATTTCATCAGGTACATATGTAAGGCTTTAAATTAGGCGTTTTTTTTGTGAAATTTGAAATGAAAAACGAAGGAAAAAATAATTATGTGATGCTTCTGTCTATCGTTTATTAAATAAACATTAGAAAACGCTTTAGAAAGCGATTTTCCCTTTTCTGACTTTCATCACATTTTTTACCAATTCCTACGGAATTCGCAAACTTCCGTAGCAATTTTTTTATAATTTTATTGTATATGTTTATATTTTACTAAGTATATATCTATAATAACAAATATTTTTTTATAGATATTTCTTTAGATTATGTAGGCAACAAACCCAAATTAAATGTAAAGCGTGGGCAAACGTGGGTAACTGTCAACAGTCTCGATGAATTTGAAAAGAAAAGAAAAGAAAATAGATTTATTGCAAAAACGGTTGCGTTACAAAATAAATACAAACATTTAAATACACTGCACATAGTTATAATACAAATTTACCAGGGGTCCCCAAACTCAGCTAGGCTAGTAACTTGGGGTACCAGAAATTTTTTGTGTAGAAAAATTACATCATTTGTTGGAATACATTGAAACCAAATTTATAAAAACAAAACCTCAGTTTTCTCTCTCTCTCTCAAGATTATATACTTAATTAAAAGAACATGCCAAACAAACATTTGTAGTATTTAACATCTAGTTAATTATAAATTTATTGACAGCGAATGAAAGTAGTAATTTTTCAGTGTCCTCATAATTACACTGAGAAAACGTTTCGGTTAAAATTTACCACTTTTTTGCAACTATTAAACAACATATACTGTTATTATACAACCTGCAGTAATCGTTGTCAAAAGTAAATAACTACAGTTTGTTAAACATATTTGGTAAAAAATAGCCGACTCGGCTGGTTATAATTAAACAAATTTAAACATGGTTGAACTAAGCGAATTACTTGACTAAAATTAAATTTTGAACATGATTGTGGTTGAATTTTAACCAAGGTGAAATGGTTCAATAGCCAAAATAGGTAGCTGCATTAACATAATTAGTCGTTTGTTTTTGAATGAACAGATCTTTCCAACCAAAACAATTAATAATAACCAAGAAATAAATTAGTTTTTAATCATATCACTCGATTAAATTCAACTATTAAGCCAAATGGTACTTTATTACAACAAGTCTTGGTTGTTATTTAACAATTTAGTGTGTTTTTAATAACCTTTTGATTCAGCCCTTTAGAAAGGGCTGTGACAGCAACATGAGTTTGTGAGATTTTTCATGTATGTTGTTTAATAGTAACCATTTTATTTTTAGCCGAGCTAAAATCGAGCTCGGCTAGGCGTTCGTTTTCTCAGTGTAACAGTTTTAAGCCAGTTTGCCACCTTGATTTTAGCTTCATTAACAGAACATGCCTTAATGTCACAAAACTTGAGTATGTTATTGTAAATTCGATAACTAATAAATGTGCCAAACCTGCTAGCAAAAGCTGTATTGGTTTTAGGAGGCTGTACTCTAAACACTCGTTTATTCAATAAGTTGTTATACTCAGCTGAACTGATAATATGTCGATGGGTATTTATACAAATTTTATGAATGAATAATTGTCGTACGGTTAGTACCTGAGCGTTTGTGTACAAATCTTTCGTGGGAAAACGATAAGGTTTTTTCATCATAACCTTCAACACAGAACGTTGTGCTCGTTCGATGACGATCATGAATGTCTTGCAGGCGCTACCCCAAACCGAAATACAGTAAGACAAAAGAGATTGGCAAAGAGCAGTGTACACTAATTTAAGTATCTGGAGGCTAGCTGCATTTCGTAACTTTTTCATAATGCCAATTATTTTACGGGCCCTTTTAGACAGTTGCATAATGTGCTCCCTAAAATTAAGCTTTTCATCCACCACCACTCCAAGATACTTGAGACTGGTTGTTCGTTGAATTATGGCACAGTCGCACGGATGGTCATAGTTCAAGTTTTTGCAGCAATGTATTTTGATTCCGTCGTGTATTGGAGGCTCGGAGGCAGCTGTTTTATGAAAACATTCGTACCTGGTTTTATTGCAATTCAGGGTAAGTAAATTATTTTGCAGCCACTGGTATACGGAAGCCATTCCCACCTCAGCTGATCTAAAGGTATTTTTCCAACTTTTACCATGGAACAGAATAAAGGTATCGTCAGCGTAACAAATGGTCTCAGCTCCTCTTATTTCATGGTTATGAAGATCATTCATGTATATGATGAATAAGGTGGGGCCCAATATACTTCCCTGAGGAACGCCAAATTTTACCTGTTGAGTATCACTCTTGTACGACCCCAGTTTAACGAGCTGTTTTCTATGGGAAAGATAGCTACGGAACCACGATAATGCTGCACCTCTGATACCCAAAAGCTCTAATTTACCTAGGAGTATAGGAGTAGAGACCGTATCAAAGGCCTTTGCTAGGTCCAAGTTTAAAGAACTACTTTTTTTTTCTTATTTTATTATTAAAATATGTATACTTAAAATGAACCATATAAATTAGAAACATATACTGGTTTTAAAATCTACATAAAATAGGATTTTTAGAAATATATAATACATTGTATTCATTACTACAAAGGAACAAGAAATCAACTTTTAAAGTGATGAAGTTAGCAGACTGTACATGGACATCCATAAAAGTTATAAACATTGTAAAATTGTATATAACTTATGTTAAATTCTCTCAGTATAGGAAAATTTAACTCATAAACTATTAAATAAATTTAAAAAAGTGTTTCAGTAATGACACTGGTAAAAACCATTTTTGAGATGCTGTTGTTCTACCATTTCCCATAGTGCAGCGGTTTAGTCTGTGCCTTGATATATCAGTCAGTCAGTCAGGACTTTGAACTTTATACATTATATAGATAGAATATCAGTTACATAATATTACAGAGATACACCTCTACATCAGAAAAATCCTACCTGCTTACTACCTGATGGCTCCCCCGCACGTCCTGCGCCACCCTGTGTGCCATGCGCCCGTCTACTATGCCTTGTAGGATTTTCGAAGCCCTATTAATTTTAATTGAAGGATGTGTGTACCAATTTTAGAGTTAATCAACCCAGAGAATAAAAAGTTCCACAGAAAATTCAACCCCCCATTTCATCCTCTTAGGGGTGGAATTTAGAAAAATCCTTTCTTAGTGGATACTTTCATTTCACAAGTAATACACCCTCCAAGTTTTATGTCTCTAGAACGAGCGGTTTAGTCTGTGCCTTGATATATCAGCCAGTCAGGCCTTTGAATTTTATATACCGGGTGTAAATAGACTGCTACCATTTAATGAAACCACATTTTCTACCGACCATACTGAACCACTTTTCTCAAGAATCATATCCGCGGTCACCTTTAGTTTGGGAAATAATTTAGTTCCAAACAAAAATGCGTGAGCCCTAATGCTCCGAAATACGGGCGAATTTTAACAGAGCGTCGTCTGTGAAACAGCTGTTCCGGTGTAGCGTTCTAAAATTAACCTTCCCCCTACGAGATAAAGTCTTTGAGTTACAGTTGAATATCTTTTTGTCTGAAGATTTGCGCGGGTTTTTTTTTCGAATAGTTGTTCAGTATAATCAGTATAGTATGTGGTTTTATTTAATGGTCGCACTCTATTTACATTCTATATAAGGTCCCACAATAATAAGTGACAATAATTCTAGGGTAGATCATGTATCGTTAAATGATCAAATTCCAGAAGAAGAAAACATGTTTTGCTCAAATAATATTTTCACTTCCCAGTACAAAGTGGTTCAATCAGCTGACTAAAATTCTATGGAAAGGTAAAAAAAGTTCGTTTTTTTTCCGTGGAATGTGCTCTGTTAATCATTATTATTATCTGTTAATTTTGTATCTACTACACATTCTTTCTACACCAACACACACCGACACCATTACTCAAACAGAAACATTTATTTATTTAGGTTTTTCAACAGATACACACTTATAATTTACGAAAACAAGATTAACAGTGGGCATCCGATATTGCAATTGGTAGCGCGCTTGTTTTGATACCAACAGATCACACGTTCGAAACCTGGCCCGAGGAATTTTTCCAAATTCTTGTCTTTACATTTATTTACCTAATTTATCTTTTCTGGTTTGTACCGCACTCTAATAATACTATTTAAGGCATCCAATAAATAAATACACAATTTTTACATCACAGCGTCAAGTGAGACTTAGCCTAGCATTATGTATTATATTATCTACTAGCTTAAACATCCAAACTTTCACTCTCACAAAGAATGTTTTTTTAAATTTAATACCTATATTTACAGTATGTTGAATTGAACTTTTATAATAAACAACACATAAACCTTTTCAGGTTTGTGTATGGTGCACATGAATCTACTTTACAAACTTAAATTATTAAATAAAAACATCAGTGCTTACAACTAAACGTTTAAGACGTTAGCAAATAAATACAAAGACAAATTTAACCATATGGTGATGATGTCTCTTTTTTGTTCATGAATAGGGGTTACTTTTCATTGCAAAGAAATAAGCCCTTTAAGTATTCTTGGTTAATAATGTACAATATTTTCTTTTTCTATTCCCAGCAGACAAAAACTAAGACGCATGTATGTATATCTGCGAGCCCTCGCATTGTAAACCTAAGATTCAGGATTACCTGAACAGGATAAGTCCCATCGGGTACACGCAAAAGTATTTTTATGTTTTGTGCCTAACCTTTTAGGACAATTGTTGGAAAGCAAAGTATTATCCTTTTATACTCACGACCAGAATTAGGCAGAGTCCGCAGATTTCCATCTATCATCTTTCACATCAATTAATAAATTTTCCATTCACAGACGTCAATTTTTGAAATTACCGTTTTGTGGTGTCCAAAGAAGCATATTTTAAAACAGATGACACATTTACTTTGACGTCATTACAATCAGTACAACGTACAAATTACAGGCAGTAAAACTAAAATATCTTCGTGACTTTCCGGAACGAGATCGAAGGTAATAAACGTGAGTAATAATATTCCGAGTACAATAACGCTAGATGAGTGACCACTGGCCGTATGCGGTCAGCGCGATTTGCGTCACAGCTGCTTCATTTACGTCCCTCTCAAGGAGACGGAAAGTTTCCAGTCAAGATCCTCGGAAGAATGCTCTCGAGTCTCCTTGGGAATCCCGAGCATTGTAAACATTGCTTCAAGAGTCAACAACATTTTAGTCATGTAGACTGAAATACTCAGACCGCGTCCGCCACTTAGCACGTCCACTCTATAAAATGTAAATGAACGGTCTGTTAGGTATTTTCGACAAAATTCTCACCTCAAAAGCCACAGATATCTGAAAGAGAGTGCGTATTCGTGTTCTTAATTCTATGTATTCGTACCTTCGCGAAGGACGTGTTTTTAGGGTTCCGTAGTCAACAAGGAACCATTATACTCGTAGTTTCGCCATATCTGTTCGTCGGTCTGTCTGTCTCCGTGTTAGCTCAGAGACTCTTAGTACAGAAAGCTGTAATTTGGCATGAACAAAGTGATACAATAAAATCTTAAATCGACTTAGCTAAACTGTTGTTTATGGATATGTAAAAAAATCCACAGGTAGTGGTAGTACATATAACAAAGTTGAAAGGTAAACTATCACAGCTAAGTAGACTTTACGAGTTAACGACTAATAGTCAACCAACTTAAGTTTGCAGTTTTGTTTCATACAAAATGTTTTGTTTGTTTCAATTTACACAAAACCAGCAAAATACAAACTCAACAATTTTTATTGAAGTCTATTAACTTATTTGAATGGTACGGAATCCTCAGGCGCGAGTCCTAATCGCACTTGACCAGTTTTTTGTTTGATAAAATCATGAAAATATTTTGCAGTACACAATACTGATCTATAAGTACTCGAATGTCACCGTAATAATCACGTAAACCACTTCTGCGTAAAGATCGACCCATTACTGAGACAACGGGTAAGATTTCATCTACCGCGAATGCAAACTAACTATACAAGAAATTATTTTCAGCACCAATGCTCTGAAAGTTAGTCGTATTTATCTCGAAACGGGGGAGGTAAATTCGATTTACAAACCTAGGGAGGTAAGTAAATTTGAAAATCGAACGAGTGTCCCTTACAGCCACTAACTAGCAAGTCATCTCGCCAAACGACAATGCAAAATATATTTTCTGCCTATTTCCTTTTCATTTTGTGCTTCTGTATTTTATTTATAATACTTATTATGGAAAAATTTGACTTGCATCTAATAGGTATATATCCTAAATAAAATTTTAAAAAGACGTTTCAGAGTTTACACAACAACAAAATTAGTTTTTTTTTTTAAACAATAACACTGGCAAGTAAGACACAACTGCACAAAAAAAGAAAAAGCCAAATGAAAAGAAAATGGCGGTAGTAAAATTATCGTGTTGAAAACGTTGTTACAAAAATAATTTTGAACGTTTTTTTTTTATTTCCTCGCATTAGTGATACAAAGTAGAGTAGTACACACGAGTGTAAGTGATCAATTGCATTCTCGAATTATAAACACCCTCGCTTGCTTCGCTCGCTCGTGCGCGAGTAAATATCTCGGGTGCAATCTCCCTTGTATAACAATCTACTATTACATAGGTAACACTAAAAGTTTCCGGAACTGGCCACTTACATAAACAATATTTAAAAATTTATTGCAACATTTGAAAATAGAACTCTTTGGCTGTAGAATGCAGTTTTTTTCATCTGACTGTCTTTTGTTTTTACCTTGTGGCGCCATTTAAAAAATTGTGTGTCTGCATCAACATGGATTTAACTCGGGAAAATTTTCGTAGTATGATTTTCTACGATTTTAAGTGTAATTTGACAGCTCAACAGAGCATCGCTCGGCTTGAAACAGCTTTTGGCAATGAAGCACCATGCAAGACGACTGTTTATAGCTGGTTTGCAGAATTCAAGCGTGGTCGTATCAATCTCAGTGACGAATCTCGCGATGGTCGGCCGTCCACCGCTGTGACCAACAAAAACATCGATGCTGTGCGCCGTATGATTGAAACAGACAGGCATGTGACCTACCATGAAATTCGCGCATCCTTAGAAATAGGCATGAGTCAAATACAATCAATCCTACACAAACATTTGGGTGTGAGAAAGCTGTGCTCGCGGTGGATCCCACACAACTTGACCGAGGCTCAAAAAACGGACCGCGTCACTTGGTGCAGTGCCATGCTTACCAGATTCAACGAAGGTGCGTCAAATTTGGTGTGGGACATAGTAACAGGTGAAGAAACATGGATTTATTGCTACGATCCCAAAACAAAGCAGCAATCGAGCGTATGGGTCTTTCAAGATGAGCCGAAACCAACCAAAGTGGCGCGCGTGAAAAGTGCATCTAAGCGGATGATTGCTTCTTTTTTTAATAAAACTGGACACGTGGCTACTGTTGCTTTAGAGAATCGTCGTACCGTGAATAGTGACTGGTACACGACCATTTGTTTGCCGGAAGTTATTGACGAACTCCGTAAAAATAACCGTAAACGCCGTATCATCCTGCACCACGACAATGCTAGTTCTCACACGGCCAGACAGACAAACGACTTTTTGAAGACGAAAAATGTAGAACTCATGAGTCATCCTGCATACAGTCCCGACCTGGCACCTTGTGACTTTTTTCTGTTCCCAAAAATTAAGAACCAATTACGCAGTCAACGATTTTCATCACCAGAAGAGGCTGTCGAGGAGTATGAAAAACACGTTTCAGAGGTCACCACAGGGGAGTGGCACAAAAGTTTTCAAAACTGGTTTGATCGAATGAAAAAGTGCATAGACGCCAAGGGAGATTATTTTGAAAAACAATAAATTAATTTTGTACCTTTAATAGTATTTTTTCATATTCATTCCGGAAACTTATTGTGCGTCCCACGTATACAATGAGCACCCATCTCAATCAATAATTCATCTCTTTTAATTGACATAGGTATTCTGCACCAGTACCACTCATGTGAAAAGAAACCTAGCAAAACTGCTTTTTCAACATAATCAATATCTTGTGTTTATCTGGATAGTTGTGTCTCGATTTAATTACCTTCAATTAGTATGTTTTTGTAGTATCTTATTATTTTCTTATTGTATAAACCTCATGAGTTCTATATACTTTCTTGTCTATTCATATGTGGAGACTTGCAATGAGATAGGTTTAGCAATTTATGTACATATTACATCTAAGTAATTAAGCTGTAAGACTCCCAAATAATAAATTAACTACGCGATCATGCAAAATTGTTCCGCTTTTTCGCAAAAAAGCGAGATTAAAACAATTACAGAAGTCTTCCAGCAAATAGTAAAAAATAGGTGTCACAAAGGGCGAAGCGAAGCGGTGCGAGGAGGAGTGTGATAATAGTCCGGGAGGTACCGTTGCAAATACAAAAGTCATAGTGAGCCAGCTGATATTGACATCGATCGTAGATCTCACATGACTAATATATGAATCGACCGTCAGCAGCTGGTCAAGTAGCGGTGGGTGTGGGTGTGAGAGGTTGCGAAAGTGGTCAAAAAATAAGTAATAGTACGCCGGCTGAAACTTTTCTCACAGATAGTTGACATATCAAACTGAGCTGAAAAAAAATCGTAAGCTACATCGTGAAGGGGGGCGTCAGCTACTCGCATGAACTTGTAAAAAAAAACGTAAAATAAAGTTATAGTACGCTGCATAAAATTTTTCTAGGTGATTCCTTAAATAATTAAAACTACGAAAAGAACTATCAGCTGCGCTGGTAGCGATGGAAAGCCCATCAGCTGACGCAGTAAAGTTAAAAATATTGGAGCATTTTCCCTTTAAACGCATATTTTGAGATAGATTCCGGAACTGCTTGAGCCCATAACACGACCTTCAGCCTGAGGCTTCGGGCTACCTGGGCCTCTCCCCCTAAAATTCCAAAGAAACATCTGCGTGTGCGTGTCTCCTTGTCGTATTAGTGAAAAACGGGATTACTATATTTAATCTGTATCTTTACTGTAATAGCTGACGGTCTTTTCACCGCTACCCATGCAGCTGATTGTTGTTTTTGTACTTTTAACTACTTAAAGAATCACCTAGACAAATTTCATGCGGCGTAGTATAATTTTATTTTACGTGTTTTTTTTACAAGTTTGTGCGAGCAGCTGACGCGTCATCCCCCCTCCACGATGCACGATGTCAAATATCTATGAGAAAAGTTTCATTCGGCGTACCTGTATGTGAAAAGCCCCCCTCTCCACAGATATGGTTTAAACCTCGCGTGCTGGACCCATTTGAATAGTATAAGGAGGTTAAAACCTGTCAGAAAGGGGCTTCCCATACAAAGGGGGTTCTTATATACTAAAATTCCTTTCTGAAGGGTAAATGGTTCAAAGACTCACATTCGGATGCAGCCTTACTTCTTGAACTTCTGCGCTGGATACAGACCACCAGACTCAATCTTGGTGTCTGGGCAGACAGCGTTGTCCTCTCGTCGGTCTGGCGCGTCACAGGTCTTCGACAAACTACTGGCCCCGCCAGCAGCTTCCGGAGGAATTCTCTAAACTCAACCCCTAACCCAGAGCTAGCTCGACCCAGACCTCTACCACGATTTCCGTGAATCGTGTTAATGAAAATCCATCCATTCACATCACTTTCCACCGGCGACCGATTCCCGAGACTGCTCGGACACACAATAGGGCTCGCAATTAATGCTCATTAATTGGGTTATTTTACCACTTTTCCACTGTTTATTTCCTTGAAATACATAATTCTTTCAACACTGTTTGATCTTAATTTTAACACATATCTTCTCGAGACCAAGATTGACAGTAAACCGGAAAAAACAACTTTGACAGTTCACTTTTTTACAACTAGTGTTGCCATATCAGTAAAATAGAATCTGAGACATACTTGCGCGTTCCGAACGCTTTTAAACCGAACAATCCCCCGCTCCGGGCTGTTATCCTTATCAGACCGCTAGCTTACTCAACCGGGAGCCGGGAGAGAGTCGCCAAGGCTCGTCACAGAATCAAACCTTCGAACAACACCTCAGCGGCGCGAGGAGTCTCATCCCCGCCAACTACCAATTTAATAATGCGACCACGTCGCCAATACAAAGAATTCCAAATTCGCATCTTTCAATAAGATTACATCCCCGATGACGCGGCGGAGGTGGGTCTTGGCCGATTTCACATTAATAACCATGACTTAACTAAATACAATTATCTTCTAAAATGTATACATCTTTTCAAGTAATTTGCGGTACCCTTGTAATTCGTGCCGTTGTCTGAACTAACTAAAAAAGCAAACCTCTACGCGATACTAATCGGTCTAATGCAACGACGAAGGCCTCCACGGACAACGAGGACTCTAATCCCAAGTGTACGGCCTTGGTGGACAGACACACGAATACTCACAGGTACGCCTTAACAGTCCGAGCGTTGCGAAGGCTAGACGTTCGGACGAGGAACGGTCCCCCCACGTCCGTAGCCACTCCATCAAAAGGTCTCGACTGTGTGATCCCATCAGCTGGCAGATCTCCTATCTGCGGCTGCATCGACAAGGCTCGCAGCCTGTAACAAAGAACACAGGAGAAGAGAACATTGCGAATTACCCGGCAAGTTGACAAAATCCAAAACTCTCGCTACAAACATGTCGGTCGGACAGCAAACGCCTCATCAAAGGCCCTCCTTGGGTAACAACAAAGGATGGCGACTTGCGTGCTCCGACCCGACGCACACCGTGCCGATGCCACCGTCGCGACGCCCCAGCGTCTCAACGCACGGTGACCCAACTCACGGCGCCAATCAGGAATTAGTTTGGTCCCTAGAACTAGAGCATGCACACGCAACCCGGGTAAAATCTGGGGTGTCCTATCCAACTGCTGGACAGGCCAAGAAATCTGTTTCTTTAAACCACTCCGGCCCCCACTATAGATGATGCGACACCAACTCCGGCGCTGTGCAGCCCCTAGATGCGCACTCTGCAGGATTACATTCACCTGGGACGTGCCTCCAATTTAATATGAATAACTATATTCTGAATTTGTGAAACCCGGTTTCCTACAAAAATCTCTAAAGTACGTGGGGATGCGCGTAGCCATGCTCGCGCAACCTGACTATCCGATCATGCATACACGTCCCGAAATTCAACAGTGGTCCTTACTCTAACTGAATCTCCCCCCGGGGGGCCCCAACTACTAACTAATATGGTGGGCCGAAGAACTGTCCTCGGCTCCGCACCGGTACAGGGGCAGACAAATTATTGGGGGCCCGGCCCCTCCAATCCAGGGTGCATCCATTGCCCTATATATGGTGAGCGTATACACAATGCCATCCGAGGTGGTG
This sequence comes from Ypsolopha scabrella, assembly GCA_910592155.1. Lineage (NCBI taxonomy): Eukaryota > Metazoa > Arthropoda > Insecta > Lepidoptera > Ypsolophidae > Ypsolopha > Ypsolopha scabrella. The sequence goes on along the minus strand of OU342969.1, from coordinate 28,218,537 downwards.
CGTAACCCGCTGCCCTACCATATCTCGAATAAGGCGGGTGATATTCTAACCGCGGATACTCGTGTATCGGCGGAGAGTATCGCTGTGGCTCCGCCCTGCTATACTGTCCTACAGTGGGCGCAGGCACTGGTTCGGCAAACTGGGGTCCACTCATACAACCTTGAGTGGGGCCCCCGCCCGTGGAGCCCCCCCCCCCTCGGGGGGTCCCTACTCGGGCCCGCTGTCGCGGAAGCATGGGGTCCACTCCTAATATCCTGAGTGCGGCCCTGACCCGTTGAACCCCCCCCCATGAGGGGTCCCCCACCCGGGTCCGCAATATAGCCTCGTACCGCAGGCGCACGATTCACACCACTATCAAACTGAGCACGACTCACGCGAGGGCTCTCTCCACTCTCTGACGGGTGCGCTCCTCGTCCTTGAGAGGGGCCACTCGACGGACGTGACTGATAGGTGGACTGCGCCGCGGCTCCCCCGCTCGTGGCGTGACCGTAGGCTCCAGACCTGTTCGCACAAATTAAATCATTATGTGGCCGGCCACATTCTCTACACATTCGCTGTCTGGAGCACTCGCGCGCTAAGTGGTCCTCTAAACAAAAATAGCACAGTCTATTAATTTTAACTAATCGCCGTCTGTCCGCTACCGGTAATGCAGCAAAATCATGGCACTGCGATAACGCGTGTCCTGGGCGTCCACACTGGTGGCAATTTGGGCTCTCAGCCACAGCGGCCAGTGCAGCCAGACGTGCAGCAACGCGTCCCCGAAGCGGTTGCACTCCCTGTGGCCCCCTTCGCCCCGAATTACCGGCGGGTTCCCTGAAACTTCCGGTAGGTGGCGCCACCTCCGAAGTCGATGAAGATTTCACGGCCCTAGCCTCAAATTCTAAAAACTTCATCAAATCAGCGAAAGTAGGAAGAGCCTTGTCCTCCCTTTCCGCGGTCTCACATTCGAAACGTGAACGAGTATCAGACGGTAACTTACCCAAAATAATGTGTACCAACAAGAACGACCACTCATCCACGGGCAAACCTAACATTTTTAACGCGTTACAGGCTACTGTAACCGGGGTCAGTAACTGCGTTCGAATTTGAGCCTTATTACCTACCCTAGGCAAATTTAACAATTGGCTCGTATGAGCATCAGCCAACAGACGGACATTCTGATATCTATTATTTAATAACTCCCAGGCTATACTATAATGATCGTCCTCTACTCTTAAGTGTTGCACTAAGCTCTTTGCCTCACTTTCTAAAGTGGACATCAAATATGCCATCTTTTGTGCGTTGGTTAAATCCTGCCTACTGTCAACCAACGAGGTGAACATATCCTTATATGCCACCCATAGCTCCATGGTACCGTCAAAATGTCCTAACTCCAAAGTAGGGAGCCTACTGTGCAACGATGTACCTTGCGCTGCATGTCTTACATCAGGTGTGCTCGAAACACCTGACTGTCGCTTTTTAATCTGACAGGCGACCTGTGTGACCTCATTATAAATATCCATAATTTGATCCATGTCATTATTAGGGCTAGCCATTACCTCCGGTGGCAGCTCCTGGTCCAACAGCTCGATGAGCGCCTGCTCAGCTTTCTCGAGGCGATGCTCCATCTGTGAGTACCGCTCCAGGACTGCATCGCCCCGATCAGCTCGAGCCAACAAGCCTTGAACGCTGACAAACCAGCGCAGCTGGCTGGCCAAGATGTTCCTCGGAGAAGTCCTCGACATTGTAGACCGGGAAATCAAAGAAAATACCAACAATTAAAAACCGAACTAACTCTGGCACGAATCACAAACGTCCCCGTATACAATAATATTGTAGACCCAAATATACTAGACTCTAGTCAGTATGTTAATTTCAGTACATTAATACACAATACAACCCTGTTGTTCAATTATGCGAGTTCAACCAAAACCAATTTTTAATACTCAAATGTGTACAAACAAACACAATATCATAACTTTATGAACAAACAGACAGACCTTTTCTGTTGCTATATATCACTCAAACATTTTCAAATAAACACAATATCATAACTTTATGAACAGACAGACAGACCGTTTCTGCTGCTATATATATATAATCCATACAACATAAACCAGTTAGTTACATTTATGCTACACTTTTGACAAACAACTATGTCCAAGCCTCAATCGCAAGTGTCAAGAAGTTTTCATTCAAAATAAACAATATAAACCAAACTGTAGCACTAACTAACAGTATATCCAAAGGTAATTGGCTTCTGAAAGTATGTAATCACATTAAACACTTGTTAAAGACTAAACATACTCCAAAACAAACAAATTTAACAATTCCAAGTTGTAACATAACCTATGTACGTTGTTACAATATTATACCTAAGCGCTCGCTTAGTTAATATGATTCACTAACCAAAAACTACACATCACACATTAGCCCTGCTATGTACTTTGTAATTTATATAAGCCGAGGCTTTCAACAACTATATAACTAATAATTAAGCCGCTTCGCTTGCTAGCAATGGTTATGCTGTATGAATTTACAAACTATTATAGTTTTGTCGCCGGGTTCACTAGGCTTAACCGCGCTTATAAAGTTATATGTTTATCCACAATACAACATATAATACAATACCTAAAGCTAAAGGAGCTGTGTAAATATCCTTCCAGCTTACATAAACCTATTCATATACACAGTCTGAGTACTGTAGTATAAGAAATAACAAAATATTCTATTTGATCTCGCTTTAGGTTACAAGGTTCCAAACTACCTACCTAAAACAAAGTAATTCACAAATTCACAAATTATCTTAGGCCAACGGAGCTACTATATCGGTTCGGCTTATATAAACAGAATATATCTTGGTCCGGGGTTGTTTAATATCCGATATTAAACAACTTAACCACGCTCTGCTACAAGAAATTTGTATGTGAAAAGCCCCCCTCTCCACAGATATGGTTTAAACCTCGCGTGCTGGACCCATTTGAATAGTATAAGGAGGTTAAAACCTGTCAGAAAGGGGCTTCCCATACAAAGGGGGTTCTTATATACTAAAATTCCTTTCTGAAGGGTAAATGGTTCAAAGACTCACATTCGGATGCAGCCTTACTTCTTGAACTTCTGCGCTGTATACAGACCACCAGACTCAATCTTGGTGTCTGGGCAGACAGCGTTGTCCTCTCGTCGGTCTGGCGCGTCACAGGTCTTCGACAAACTACTGGCCCCGCCAGCAGCTTCCGGAGGAATTCTCTAAACTCAACCCCTAACCCAGAGCTAGCTCGACCCAGACCTCTACCACGATTTCCGTGAATCGTGTTAATGAAAATCCATCCATTCACATCACTTTCCACCGGCGACTGATTCCCGAGACTGCTCGGACACACAATAGGGCTCGCAATTAATGCTCATTAATTGGGTTATTTTACCACTTTTCCACTGTTTATTTCCTTGAAATACATAATTCTTTCAACACTGTTTGATCTTAATTTTAACACATATCTTCTCGAGACCAAGATTGACAGTAAACCGGAAAAAACAACTTTGACAGTTCACTTTTTTACAACTAGTGTTGCCATATCAGTAAAATAGAATCTGAGACATACTTGCGCGTTCCGAACGCTTTTAAACCGAACAGTACCTACATTACTTTTTTTACCACTTTTGCAACCTCCCACACCCACACCCACCGCGGATGCGTCAGCTGGCGCTTGGTTCCCTTATTAGTCATTTCAGATCTATTGAAAAAGATGGAAATCGATCGGCGTAAAATCACTACCTAAAATGCAAAAAAGTTCATGCGAGCAGCTGACGCATCATCCCCCCTCTACGATGCAGCTGACGATTTTTTTTTAGCTTACTATGGTGTCAACTATCTGTGAGAAAAGTTTCAGGCGGCGTACTATACATTTTTTTTACCCCTTCCTTTACCTCCCACACCCACACCCACCGCGGGTGCGTCAGCTGATCCTTGGTTCTCTTATTAGTCGTTCCAGATCTATTGAAAAAGATGGAAATCTATCGGCGTAAAATCAAAATGCAACGCTACCGCCCGGGCTTTAAGTTTATATGTACATTTTGGGGAGTCAAGTAAAGCGGAGTGGAGCTAGGCAACCACCCTGGTTTTAACATAAAATAATTTCGTATGATCACGTAATGGACTGTTTAAGTGAAACAGTACAATTGAATTTTTTAAGATGTAATAGGACTGTGTTTACGCCATTATTCGATGTTTCACGAAAAAGCGCGCATTTTTTGCGAAAAAACAGGTTTCGCCATCTTACGACAAAATATACACCTATACATAATAAAGCTGATTTTGAAGGTTTTCGTTTTAAAAGCACACTAAAGTATGATTAAACCGAAGAGCCACGTTTCAAGGCACGTTTTTATTAAATGACAAACATAAAATTTACTAAATTTATGTTTGACAGCACTAATTTGCTCAGCTTACGAGTTTAGCTATTTTAGAGTCATCATTTACATGTGTCACTTTAAAATATTATTTTAAATTAAAATATATATATTATTGGCTATATGAAGCTTTTTATTTCTTAATTTTAAAACAAAAATAATAAGATATTGTTTTTCGAAATATATTTCGGCCCACTTTGGGGCCGGCATCAGTCGAATAAATAGTATTTTTTTTTTAATATTATGTATTTTTGATAGGAATAGGAAAAGTCGAACTAAATTTTCAAGTAAGGTTTTTTACAATAATATGGTGTTTTCGTAAATTGAAAATAGATGTATGCCTATAGAGAAACATCTGCATGAACGAACAAGACCCAGAACTACCGAGTTTCTTAATTATTCTTGCTAAATTACCTATGCTTGAAATCACATCTATGTACTTATCTTATTCAGAGCAATAATCTACATCTACATCTACACTATTATATAAAGAGGAGAGATTTGTTTGTTTGTTTGTTTGTTTGTATGTTTGAGGTAAACTTTGGAACTACTGAACCGATTCTATTTTTTTTTCTTTTGTAAAAAGCTACACAATTGTTGAGTAACATGGGCTATATTTTATTTTAATAAAATTAAGTTTTCAGTTTGAAAATTCAGTATTTGTGAACCATGTCGGGAGAAAAAACGCTGCCTAGCTGCTTTATCGGTGTACCCTGACCAAATGGTTAGTTGTACGTGATAAAACCGGTTGTTTTTCCATACGAAGAAACTGTATCAGTTTAATCTGACTAAAGATTTCCATCTACAACGATCCCGACACACCTTTGGCTAATATTAAGCTTGAAAAATTGACTACAGCCAGGTTTAAGCATAGATACATCAAATACTATGGTTTAAGTAATGATTTCTTCCCATATGGAAAAACTAATCAGTTTAATCTGACTACAGATTTCAATCCACAACGATCCTGACACACCTCTTGCTAATATTAAGCTTGAGAAAGTGACTACAGCCAGGTTTAAGCACATATACATTAAATACTATGATTTAAGTAATGATTTTTTCCCATACGGGAAAACTATATCAGTTTAATCTGACTACAGATTTACATCTACAACGACCCGGACACACCTCTTGGCACTTTACCAAAACATAGTAACCAGGGTCTGATGATTGCACTGGAAGATGGGTACGGGATCTCCTCAACGGAAAACAACAAACCCGTTTGGGCTTATTTGATTGGTATTTATTAGCACTTTGGTAAAACATGGTGACCAGGGTCTGCTGATGGGACTGGAAGGTGGCTACGGGATCTTCTCAACGGACAACAGCAGATCCTTTGAGTTTGGGCTTATTTGATTGGTAGATATTTATTAGCACTTTGGTAAAACATGGTTACCGTTGCATATTGTCGTTCAAAAAATCATATTCTTTTGTTTTCCTTAATTCCACGAAAATCTCTTCGACGCGGGCGGAGCCGCGGGCAAAAGCTAGTAAAGAAAATAATAGTGTTAATTTGTCTGTTTTCAGCAAAGGATTAAATACCAATCTAACGGGATGGATGATGACTTGGTGATTGCTTTCCTTTACTATGATGAGGAGCTCATAGATAGGTTTTAATCTAACAGTTCTTAGATTATATTGAAGGCAGGGACGTACCTTCCTACCTACGAGTATGTACAAACATATAGGTTACCTATGTACATTTTCACGGGCCGCTCATTGTGCATATGCAAATATCTATCTTGCTTTTTAGCGTATCCTTTGTGGCATCTACGAGATTCATCCAACCCCTTTCTGCTGGATGCACAAAAATTCGTAAATCTATTTAGGTTTCCATAGTCAGGTTCTGGAAATTATTGGGGCTTTGTCAAATGACCAACGTTTTCTCCAAGGGAACATCCCAACGCACATTAAAGTATTTATTGCGATAGCTAGAAAGTGATATCTATTGATCAAAATGTCTTAAATAAAAAAACATAGTTGTAATATATCAACGAATTAATTTTTTTATGTTTGTGGCCATTATACACCTAAATCATAGACTAAAACAAAAAATCGCCATTTGCAAAAAAAAACCTACAAAGCGGTTACAATAGTTGAATGTACATAACATTATTCTTTAAAAAGCCACAAGAGGAATGGCAGATTTTTGTTAGTTAATTTTAATTTAAAGTGTTTTCTCGATAAAAACGATGTTATTATCAGCGGAATGAAATACATTTTTAATGTGATTCGTATTTTTAATAATTTTGGAGGATTTCCCACAAGTGGGAAACTTGAAAATAAACATCTAATAGTAACGAAAAACTTGTTTTGTTTTCAAACTATGTCGTTTTATTTGCCAATAGAACATTATTCCTATTTTGTTTCCCTAAAATCATTTTTAATATAACTCGAAATCTATACGTGATGGATTTTTTTAACTGTCCAAATTCAAACTCAGGAACCTTCAAAGATATTGATGCATCTACAGGCTGGTCTAAATAGTGACATCAAAGAAATTTTTATAGAATCCTCACACCTAGATGTATCCGAAAATATGCCATGTATGGTCCGCGATTTTTGGTAGTTTAGAAGTTATGATTTTTTTATGTGTATTTGCTAATTTTCTACCGCAGCGGCTTAAAAAAATCATAACTTTTTTTTGTGGTAAGAATTTCGTACAAATTTTTATTGTAACATAACTGTCTTGAGTTATTCTTCCTTACGTAAAATAATTAGCTACAAAAACACCATACGAGTTACCAAAAAAAAGTTCAAAGTGATTTCATTTTTGGATCGAGTTAGAAATAGTCAAATTTTAAAAATTCTTTTAAAATTACAAAATGGATGTTTCATAGGTTCAAAGTCATTTTAAAAACTTAATTTTTTTGATTTATCAGCTTATCAGCTTACCAAGAAATAAAAAAGTGCTCCTTAACAGGCCATTTTATGATGATATCGGCTTCCAAAGTTAGTTAGGTAAAAAATTGGTTAAGAAAAAGTGTTGTTTGTAAAAATTATTTTAGTTACATATTATTTTTTCATTTTTATTGTCAACATTAGTAATACATCATCAGAAGCATTCACATAAATATAAACTTAAGCTAATACCAAATGTCTGTGAAATAAAATGATTTACAAAAATACTTTTTTTTGATTGTTCACTAATCGTTCAATTTGAACATTATTTTATTTTATTTAAATGCTTTTTTACGTCTGTACAAAATTCTTACCACAAAATAAGTTATGATTTTTTAAGCCGATGCGGTAGAAAATTCGCAAATACACATAAAAAAAATTACAAATTATAAATTAAACTAACAAAAATCGCGGAACATACATGACATATTTTCGGATACACCTAAGTGTGAGGAATCTATGAAAAATTCTTTGACGTCACTATTTGGACCCCGTGTATAGAAATGTCAGTTGCATTTTTGACTTTTTATTTTTAGAATATTATTTATTATTTTTCTGGGAGTTATACAATGATTTCAGCTTCATCAGGATTTTCATTTATGGTTTATTTGCATGTAAGTAATTTATAAAAAAATGGCTACCATGAAACAGGACATTAAATATAAGATATTATATTCTGGATAGCAGAGGAGAGATAATTTTAGTAAAGTATGTGTAGATTTTTTTGCAATTACTCTCACCTAAATTGGGCCTTGCTGGACGACGCATGATGGCCGTTGGGGCCGAAAGGCTTTAGAATGGAGACGACGTTCAGCAAAGCGTAGTGTAGGCCGACCTCGTGCCCGCTGGACCGTCGACCTGAAGGACGTTGCGGGGGGCGGCTGGATGAGGAGGACGGAGGACCGACATGAGTGGCGAAATTTGGGACAGGCCTATCTCCAGCAGTGGATGAACACGGGCTGATGGATGGATGGATTGATAGATGGATTACGCATTAATTAATTTATTTATTTATTGTAGTAAAAATATTACTATATAATTTTAAGAAAGCTGTGACAAAAACCTGTGAGGGCTTATCCGCACACCCCAATAAATAGCATGCGTCGTCGTCTCAGCGGATCTGGATTACTGGGTAATAGTATGAGCTTTAAATTTTATAACAAAGTACTAGAAAGCCTAACGAAAAACCCTTCAAGAGGCATAAAGGCATTCCCATTAAGAAAGGCCTATTATTTTATTAACGACTTCCTTATGGATGATAATGCCTTCACAGAGTCTTAATAACTCATTTGTTTATTTACTTTCAAGTATATCTATGCCAAATTTATTATTAAATTAAATCAGATTTTATATCTAACTAATAGGCAAATAATAAAGCCGATTTTGAAGGCTTTAGTTTTAGTTTGACATACATAAAATTAAACTTAAGTATGGTTAAAACGAAGAGCCATTTTCAAGTCACCATTTTATAAACGTCAAACAGTAAAATTTTAGTAAAATTTTAGTTTGACAGCCATAGTTTACTCAGCTTAGTGATTTTAACTTGTTTTGGTAATTTCAAGGCACATTTTAGTGCTGTCATTTGATTAAATTTAAAAAAATTAGTTTGATTTAAGACCGTTTAAAAGACTTGCTAATTTTAGTTGGTGTGCCCTTCGGAATAGCAAAATACAACCCGGTCACATTATCCCGAGACCTGGCGTCGATGACGTCACGTCGCGTCGGCGCTCAGATATGGTGCGCAAAACAAGCATCCTCTAGTAGGATATTATTATAAACAATAAGATTTCCAACAAAACAAATATTGTGTTAATTAATTTGTAGGTAATATAAAGACGTCATAGCTAAAGCAACTTAAGTTGGAAACTTTGAAGATTCACTTACCTCGTACCAGAACTGAATTTGCGTGGAGCTTCTCCAGTATCAGCTCCATTTGGCGTTTATTTATGCGCCGTCTAGACATTTGGATTGGATGGAGAAAAATTAAAAATAAACTTCCAATTTTTTATCAAAACAACGAAAAATTTTCTATTGGTGTTGCTGCCAGCCAACAAAAATTAAAACTTCCATTTTCTTACTAAATAACTGGTAGATATATGTATTTACAATTAGAAGAAAAACTACAACACTGCGTAAAAATATGCATAAATAATCTGCTAGTTAGAGAAATTTGAACTACAAAAATACTAGATAGTAGAAATCAAAAAAATATGGTATATTAGCCGAATGAGATCAGTTATTCATACAGTGCAATCATACCAAATTTATCTTCTTCATTTTAGTCAGTGTGCCCTACAAAATAGCAATATAATGACACCTATTCTCGTGTAGCAAATATTAGATTTAGAGCTGCCATAACCTTAAACTTTTCATTGCAAAATAGGCTTTAACGCAAATGGATAAAAGTTAAATGAGCTTGTATTATTTCAAGTTTTTTCAACTCTAAATTTAATGTTTGCTACACGACAATAGGTCACATTATGGCGCTGCCGCTTAAAATTACGTTTTAGTAGGTATATCAGCTTTGAAGGGGGGGGGGGGTGGTCCCGATATTGTCTCTGTGCAAATACATTTTAAACTGTAAAATTGTAATTTTACATCTGTAAAAAATATGTATATCATATTTCACTCTCTTAACTTAATATTTTGGCCGTTTGATATACGAATACTTGCATTTTCCTGCATCCAATAAAATCACAAAGATATATCTAAACTATGATTTAAATACCATTTCATTCGAGTTACATTAGGTTTCAGACAAGAAAACTTATATCAGAATAAACGTCGTAAAAATGTGGTTTAAAACGACCGTCATATTTAAAATCCATTCTCTTAATTCCCAAATAATAAATAAAACACCGCAAGTTTTCTGAGTGGCCTGCTTCCCACTGAACAGGATAGAAAAATGTAAAATGAAAGCGTTGGAGTAGGACAGATTTTTCTGGTTAGCCTCGCCTTAATACATACATCGTCTGACCTAATCCCCGAGGGCGTGTCAAAGGGTATCCGAGTGTGGACTGAGAACTGCAAGTCACAGTCCACACTTAAGCTCCCACGTTTCCCTGACTATTATAACGTACCAACGTAATAAACGTTGCGCCCTATTGCCGTACCCTCGGGCACAAATATAAACCTAAAACCAAATGCCTTCTGAAGCACGCAAACCGAACGTAAATGTACCTCTACGCGATTTGAACCAGCGATCTCCGTTTTGTAGTCGAGTACTTTAACCATTAGACCACAGAGGCGCCGGTCATCCAAAAACTATCTGTAAATACTCATAAATACAATTTTATAGGGGTTTAACTATTTTATAGCTTGGGCTCTAAATCTGTGCGCTACGATATATCAAGAGTGTTTATTGCTTGAACTGGAGTTTTATCTCTTCTCTATACATATAAAATACTACGTCTGTCTGTTTGTCTATCTGTTCGTTCGCTTATGACTCAATGGATTTTGATACAGTTTTCCCTTTTGTGATACATAGCCTAAAACCTTCCCAAAGAAATGCTTTTTTCTTCGAGAAGGTCTTAGGCTATGTATCATCACGCTATGACAAAAGGGAGCAGCGCAATGAGAATTTTAGTGATACATGGAAAGTTCGCCGCGCCGTTGCCGATCGTCGCGGGTTCAAACCCCGACTGCTAGAATTTGTTTTCACTTTTTATTTTATTTTCAAAATATATTTTTTTTTCTTTTTAAAAGGGTCTGATGATGGGACTGGAAGATGGGTACGGGATCTCCTCAACAGACAACAGCAGACCCTTCGAGTTTGGACTTATTTGATTGGTAGACTTCGGTCGTAGGGCTAGGGACTCATTTATTCATACCTCTCCATTTACCACATTTTACATATTCTTTCACACCTTCAGACTAACATTTGCATGCTTAACTAGGTTAGCTTAAGTTTTAATTTTGTAATAGTATTAATAATGATTATTATTGTTACTGTAAAATTGTAAATTAAGACACGTTTATTTTTGTAAAACTTAGATATGGAAGTGCGGGGTATCCTGGCACAGGTATTTTTATGTACTTAAAAGGATACCCCATCAACTATGTAGCTACACTTGTAAGTGAAGAAAAAAAACAAATTTTCATTTTCATTTTCATTTATTAGTACTTTGGTAAAACATGGTGACCAGGGTCTGCTGATGGGACTGGAAGATGGGTATGGAATCTCCTCAACGGACAACAGCAGACCCTTCGAGTTTCGGTTTATTTGATTGGTATTTATTAGCACTTTGGTAAAACATGGTGACTGTTGCATATTGCCGTTCAAAAAATCAAATTCTTTGGTTTTTCTCATTTCCACGAAAATCTCTTACGAAAATCACGGGCAAAAGCTATATTACATAATATACTTACTGTGATTTCTTTATTTCGGAATTAAATTGGAGAAAAAAATACATTTCGATTTTTCAAATTATTGTCTTGCTTGAAATTTGTTTCTAATAAATTTTCTAGTTTTTAATGCACTTTAATGATCTATAGGTTTATCTACACGAATACTATACATGCATATACCGACATGGAAATAATGGATAGCACTATTTTAATTGATATATTATTAAAATAAATGTAATCAATCGACTTTTGATCTTTTAAATTGGTATGTAAGTTATGGAACTGATATGATAATATAGAATGTGTGGTTTCATTTACTACCCGCTATACGCTGCTGCTATTTACGGCACAGCAACTGATCTTACTAGAGTTCCGCTAGCGGTAACGCATACACTTCCATTCATCTTCTTGCCGTGTCGATGGCGGTAGCAAATCTAAATTTGCGCAAAAAAAAATATTGAGATTGAGATTAAAACATTCTAGGGCATTTAGGAAGTACTAAATAACTGCATTTTAATGTTAGTTTATCAATAAACAATTCATAACAGTCTTACCATTTAATTTAGGGTGTAAATGCATTTTCTTCGTGCCATTAATAAAACGGCATAAAAAATACAAGTTAAGCTATGTTTACGAATCCCTCTAAAAAAATCAGTACTTTTTATTAGTATGCCCGTTTCCCATTATCAAAAAGGGAGATTTTTAGTTAAATTTATATCATTGCAGTATAGAAAATCAGAAAAGTAGCTCTGTACCGGGATTTGAACCCGGGACCTCTCGCTTACCGGGCGGTTGCTCTACCAACTGAATTTGCAGGTCGTGTTGAGAACTGGATAGCTCAGTTGGTAGAGCAACCGCCCGGTAAGCGAGAGGTCCCGGGTTCGAATCCCGGTTCAGAGCTCCTCACGTCCAGATTTACTTAAATTTACGCAATGATATAAATTTTATTAATTATCTCCTTGCAATGGATAAATCGCCAAGTGTTTAAAAATATAGAAATTTATTTCTATCATAGAGGAGATTTTTAAGGTGTACAAAAATTAAAGATGTACAAAAAGTCTACTTTTTGGTATATATTTCGTTCTTGTTCTTTCAGGCCCAATTCTACCGGTCTCCTTTTATTAGTCTCAAATGATTCAGATGCGGTGTCTTTTTTTCTATTGGGCAATTATAGAATTATATTTCTTTTTGAAACCTGAATGGTCTTAAAGTGCCGTCACCGGAATTATTGGCCTTTTTTGAGAGTTTTTTTTTTCGATTTCACTTCCGCGAAATTCAAAAATATCATATATCTAAGTGTGAACGTAAAATTATTAATAGGCGCCTCATGGAACTCAGCTACAAGCGAATTGAAAACACTGTGATGATTGATTGAAATAGGCGTGACTTTTTGGAAGTCCATTAATAACTTATGGATATTATGTATTATTATATTATTTGCAATATTCCGCTAAACACTCTTGTCATGCTATTCAAAATGCAGACTCGTGCACCGCCCGCCCTACCGCATAAACATGCACAAGCAAGCAATACCGAGCACAAATACAAATCAATCTTAAATAACACGCAAGGAAACATATCGACACGTGTTTCGCTTCTGAATGAGGCATCCTCGGGATGTGTTGCTAGCTCAGCTTCTCCGCAGCAGATAATGTGTGTGAAAACACTGTGAGGTAAACATGCCTTTAAAGCTCTTTATAGCTCATATTTGTGTCAAAAACATGGCGATAAGGCTATATAATGTCACGTTAGTTTTTAAAAATCGTCCGTAAAATGTGTACGAGCTTTGACCATTTCAGTGACATTCTACTCTTGTAAACACCTCTGACACCCCTCCGGGGATATGTGACGTTATATTATTTACGTTTATGTATTACTAGCTTTTACCCGCGGCTCCGCCCGCGTGTTATTCGGTTTAACGACATGCTTTTTTCCGGGTTAAAAAGTAGCATCCGTTCAGCCGTTTCTGCGTGAAAGAGTAACAAATATACACACACACACCCTTACACACCCTCTCACACACACACACACCCTCTCACACAAACATTCGCATTTATTTACAGTTTCCCATCGTTCAACATTGATTTTGCTTTACTCCTGAGTCTAAAGAGATTTTTGTGCAATTGTGACATAATAGGACAAATTAGAACACGATTGCTTATTTACGATATTCAGAAATATCGTATTCGCGTCAAATTATTTGTTTTTTAAATTATTTTCAACCTCTTTGTTCGGCACAGGTTCAGACTAGTTACCAGTAATTTTTTACTTATTGAAGGTATTCTGTGGGAGCAAAGCAGTAATATTAGTCGCTGATTGGTTATCTTAGCGGTGTTTTAATAACTTTGGCCAATCACATTTAATAATAAGTTATTGAATATGGTTTCTCTGATCACACAGCCCAAATTATAAAAATATCGGTAAAAAAATCATGTACAATTAAATCATGGAGAGTCAATAAAAGAGATTTCAGTAAATAAAATCTTGAAAAATTAAAACGAGGCAAAAACCGAGATGGGTGTCGAGTGGGATTAAAAAATGCAGTAAAAATCAACGAGAACTATTATGGCACTATTATGGCTTCAAAATAAACGAAAATTTAAAGAATACTCAAGAAAGTACAAAAAGATTATTAAACTTACACAGTAGGCACAGAACAATTACATAGTTAAAACTTCAGACAATAAGTCTAAATCCAGCTGGAAACTAATCAATAAATCGAAAAATAATTTTCCTACAGAACCTATCACGGAAATTAATGTCGAAGAGGCAACGTTAACAGATCCTATGGACATAGCAAATGCCTTCAACAATTTCTTTGTGGATCAAATTAAAAATTCTATCACTGAAATAGACAAACATACAAACAAATATAATAACTTCGCATCTTCAATGTTTATGTCTCCTTCAACAGCTAACGACGTGCTGAATATTATTAAATCGTTAAAAAATAAAAATAGTGTTGGATACGATGGAGTGCAAACTAAAGTTATAAAACACGTAGCTAATACAATATCAAGTTATCTTACTTACAAAATAAATCTCTCTATTAGTGACGGCACGTACCCCGAAGGTTTTAAACCCATCATAGTCAAACCACTATGTAAGAAAGATTATAGAAAAGACATTAAATTTTATCCACCTGTAGCATTAGTCTCCATATTTTCCAAAATCATTTAAAAAATTATATATAACGCATTAGAATCTTATTTAAATAAATATGACATATTAGTTGACGAACAAAAGGGATTCCGAAAGAAAATGACAATAAACTTTGCGATATATGACTTTCTTAATAACATTATGCCTAGTGTGGACAAACTTAAACCAAAGTGTGCTGTATACATGGACTTAACCAAAGCCTTTGACTTCGTAAATCACAAAATCCTTCTACAAAAGCTCGATTCATACGGAATAAGAGGTAATGTTCTCCGTCTAATAGAGTCATATCTTAGCCATAGAAAACAACAGACAGAGATATCTAGAATCTGTCCAATAACTAAAAATGAAATAAAGTATTTATCTGACGAGAGAGAAGTGACATGCGGTGTACCCCAAGGCAGCGTTCTTGGGCCACTACTTTTTTTATTATACATTTATGATTTACCAAAAAGTGTTCATCATCCAATGGTGCTATTTGCTGACGACAGCACAGTCACAGTTAAAAGCAATACTACCGAAAATTTCGAAAATGTCATTAATAACACTTTAAAAGAAATAATAGACTGGCTTAACAAAAATAAAATAATTGTAAATCTATAATAAACCAAAACAATGAATTTCTATGAACGCGTTAATAAAACGCCAAATATAAATGTTGAATATAAACAACAACGAATTGAAAATGTCTCAACTACCAAATTTCTTGGATTACTAATTGACAATAAGCTAACGTGGAAGGCTCAGACAGCAAAAATGTGTGAAAGACTTGGACAATCAGCATATCTTTTATATAAACTCTCCCAAATCGTCAACAATGACGTCGTTTTAACAGCCTATCACGGCCTTGTTGCAGTTCTGCGATATGGTATTATTTTCTGGGGGAATTCCACAATGAGGGAAACCATATTTAAAGCCCAAAGGAGATGTATTAGATCAATGTGTAGTCTGACACGACAACAAAGCTGTGAACCTTACTTCAAATCTCTAAAAATAGTTACTGTACCGTCGCTATACATATTCGAAGTGGCTGTGTTTGTAAAGACCAACCCCTCGCTCTTTGTTAAACTATCCGGAGTTAAAATTACAGACTTTAGACAACAATTTAGGCATCATTTGTGTTTAAGGGAATCAAAAACTCCCCTTATGAAAAAAGTATATATTATATGGCACCTAAAATTTATAATAAAATCCCTAATGACATAAAAGATTTAAAATTAGTACAATTTAAACATAAATTATTCTTTTTATTAATTCAAAAATTTTATTATAGCATCGACAAATTTTTAAATGACAATATTATGACTGTGATAATTTTTTTTATTACTTTATGATCTTTATTTATATTACTTTGTCACACTGCATGAATAATTATAAATGTAATTAAATTAATATTTATGTACCGTAAGGCAGATCATGGCGCTCTTATATAATAATACTAACAAATATTTGTAACATTTATACCCATGTTCACAAATAAATATTTCTGATTTCTGATCACAGCGCAGAATCACAACGTTATAAATTTATTTATAATGTAATAATATTGCAACAGTCAAACAACGGGCAAACAAGAAACAATATATGTAGGTATTTATAGAACCGTTTTTGATGATTTAATTACCTTTATAGCACACCGTGCGTAAAATGACCACTTTACGCACGCTGCGCTTGCGTAAAGTCTGCATTTTCCACACTTTTGCTATAAAATATTATACGATACTCGTGCGAGAAACTCACACTCGTCAGAAAACGTTTCATCGCTCTCGTATCGTAATGTACTAATAAGAAGATAAAACTCGACTATGGGAGGTTCTAATCTGGATTTAAATTCGAATAAGTGTGTAAACGTATATTTTAATGAGTCTTAATTTAATTTACAAGGATTTCCTATAATTATACCCGCTTCTGAATGTGTAAGGAATTTCGATTTTGCTGAACATAATATCATCCCAAGAGAGGGTAATAAACTTAGGGTATAATGTTCTTAGGTAATAAAGGTACTTAGTCACTCTCGTCCAGAAATTCGGTAATATAAGCCTCCCCTTGAGATTTGCTTTTAATGTCGGTTGGGTAATACTGGGACATTATTTAAGTAATATCTTCTTTTCTATATATAAACGTTTCTTAGTATAGTTGGACATTCTGCGAGTATAATGCACGATTATCATTTTCAGTAAATTTACTTGTACAATAGTTCACAATTGCAACTCTTCTTTCTTTCGTCAATATTTACGATTCAAAACCATTTGAAGAATAGCTTTCCTTAACTATTTTAGCAGACATATTTTATTTTAAAATAAGCGTGCGTATCCCTTATGGACCTCGTCAAAGTGTTGCACAAATTTGAAACCAAAGCTGAATAGGAAGAGAGATTGAATTCTCGTCGCAAAGATCTGGCCACAAGTTTATGTCCGAAGTTAAATATAGTAAAGCACAGTGCGCAATTCCAATCAGTTGCATTGTTTAATAAATTGCCACGTGAGCTAAAAATTATTAAGTACGAGTTACAATAAATTTAATAAATGAATAATAACGGTTTTTATCTAAGAAGTGCATGTATTCGATTGACGAATTGTAGCTCAGCAGCTAGTGCATGCTACATGCTAGTTGTCGGGCGAACGACATCAGTTGCCACGTGAGCTAAAAATTATTACGAGTTACAATAAATTTAATAAATGAATAATAACGGTTTTTATCTAAGTAGTGCATGTATTCGATTGACGAATTGTAGCTCAGCAGCTAGTGCATGCTACATGCTAGTTGTCGGGCGAACGACATCAGTTGCTGCGGAGTGGCTGGGCGAGCAACACATCAGTTGCTGCGGAGAAGCCGAGTTAGCAACACATCCTGAGGATGCCTCGTTCAGAGGCGAAACACGTGTCGATAAGTTTTCTTGCTTGTTATTAATGATTGCTTTGCTTTTATACTCGTATTGCTTCCGTGATGGACTTCCGCTAGGTAACAACAAGGTTATGAATTGTAAGTAGTTTTATATGTTTCACCTTTTATTTTATAATGCCTATATGACCGAAAGATTTATTTGTCTTAATTTTTAAATGAAATGGCTTACTGGTTTTGTACTGAGGACGAAACAACAATTTTTAGCATTTTTGTCTGTCTGTATTTTTCGTTTTAACTCGAGAAGCACTCAACGGATTTGGATGCGGTTTTTTATTATCATCTTAGTAAACGTGTTCAACACATAGGCTCTAAAGGGCTGTTCATAAAGTTACGTTCGAACGGAAAACGGGGCAAAGATTGAATAAACGCTTTAACTCTGGAACCACTCAACGGGTTTGGTTGTGGTTTTTTGTTTAATTATCACTGTAGTGACCCTGGTCAACACCTAAGCTATAGGAAGTGTTCATAAAATTACGCCTAAGCCAAAAACGGGGCAAACTGAACGAACAGACTAAGATGTTAGTGCGTAAAGTATTATAGTAGGTATGTACCCAATTAGATTTTTCTTATAAAGTAGAATAGGTAATAATATATACAGAAAAAAACGCTTTTTTCTACATTTACTTACTTATAACTTGCAAATATTAGTTCATTTCCTAGTAATATCAGCTACATATTACAGAAAATCCTCTACCTCAGAAAAATCCCACCTACTAATAGGTATATATATACCCCCGACCCACGCCGGGCGCGGTTGGCGTGCTCCCCCGCACGCCCTGTGCCATCCTGCGCGCCATCCGCCCATCTAACATGCCATCTGGAATTTTCAAAGCACTATTTATTTCAATTGAAGAGTATGTGTACCAATATTCGAGTCAATTGACACAGAGAAAAAAAAGTTTCACAAAAATTTCAACACCCCATTTCACCCTCTTAGGGGTAGAATTTCGAAAGACCCTTTCTTAGTGGATACCCACACTTCACAAAAAATACACCCTTCAAATTTCATGTCCCTAGGATCAACGGTTTAATCTGTGGCTTGATTATCACTCAGTTAGTCAGGACTTTGAATTTTATACCTTAGGGGTAGAATTTCGAAAAACCCCTTTCTTAGTGGATATTTACACTTTACAAAGAACACATCCTCTAAATTTCATGTCTCTAGGACCAGCGGTTTAGTCTGTGGCTTGATATATCAGTCAGTCAGGACTTTGAATTTTATATATATTCTCGTAGATTATCTATTTATTCCGAAAAGCAGACAAATCAAAAATAAAACTTTGAATGCTTAAGTCGTTGTTTGAAGGACGACTTGGATAATTCTATGCGAAAGCGGTTGGGTGGTATAAGTATGAGCAACATGGCCGCGACACAAACTGGGATTATAAATAACAAAAATAAAATAAAATCCGGTCAAGTGTAAGTTGAGCTCCGAGCACCGAGGTTTTCGTATTATATTTAAAATTAAATATTATATTAAATTTATTATTTTATAGCTAGCTAGCGACGTCTATATCTTTTATGTCGATGCTTGGAATTTAAGGCGAGGTTATCCAGAGAAATCTGTCCTGCTCCAATGCTCTCATTTTACACATGTTTATAAATTCTGCTCAGCGGAAGCGGGCTGCTCAGAAAATTCACGGTTTTCGAGATGTTTTTATTTATCTATTATTTTGGAATTTGGGGAATGGGTTTTTAATGTGACGGCCGTTTTAAATCACATTTATTACGACGTTTTATTTTAGTAGTTTCATTGTCCAAAACATATTTTATTATATGAATGAAATGATATTTAGATCATAGTTTAGAGTTATCTTTGCGACTTAATTGGATCGAGGAAAATGTAGTAATCGTACATCAAATGGCCGAAATAGAGTGAAATATGACATATATTTTTATCAAAATATAATAATTGCTGTTTATTTGTTTAAAATGAATTTGAAAAGAGACAAAATCGGGATAACCTCTCTGTCTGCTTTTCGGAATAAATAGATAAAATTAGGTATGTAGTTTTAAGTGTGTAAATTTTAGTGTTTGTTGGTTTACGACTCTCATACAACCGTAAGAATATAGTTTCATTTTGACGGCATATCCCTATCTCTAAAAGAAGTCTCAAACACAGAGTCTGAGTAGATTTTCGGTAGGAGAAGAAAAATAAAAAAGTTTTTGGGAAACAACAAGTTTTGTTGTTTTGTATTACTACTTATTTAGGAGGAAAAATATTAGTAAGAAAGAAATATTTTTTGCAGATTTGTGCCCGAAAAGTTCATAGTATATTTATATATAGCCATAACTTGTGTGTCCGTCCGTCTGTCTGTGACAGCGACATTTTGCAGAACTTTTTTGTATAATATAAAGCTTAGTTTTTTGCAACTTATTTTTAAGTCTTTGTTTACGGGCCACACAAATATCGATTCATCCATCGGCCTGTATTGTCCACTGCTGGACATAGGCCTTTCCAAGATTTTGACACTCTTTGCAGTCCTCCTGGAAGAAATGCTCATACCCACACACACTGGGTAGCGAGTTGGTGAGCGCGGTGCCCAAACCCTCGTACCAGTAACGCCACTGCCCGTCAGCAGTCGGTTTTATATAAAGGCCGGCAATTGGATGAGGTGGCCAGCGCAAAAGTGGCCTATCATTTCCGTACAAAGTTGATTATTAAGGCGAGGTTATCCAGAGAAATCTGTCCGGCTCCAATGCTTTATAGCTCAGATAAAATTATATTTAGATCGTAGTTTAGACCTATATTTGCGATTTAATCGGATCAAGGCGCTTTTTATTGGTTTAAGAGTAATTTTAACAGAGACAAAGTCGGGAAAATCCCGTTGTTTCTGAAAGCATGCTACCAACAAATCTTGAAATTTTATAAATGTAGATGGTACTGTAAATAAAACAAAAAAAACCTGTAGCGATATGTAATTCAAAAAATCTGATTTAAGTTGGAAACCCTCGGCTGCACACCGCAAATTCTTACCTGCCCAGTTTTGTTTTTATATTGTAATTTCTTAAAAGACCATTTCTGGAAAATGGGGATCATAAATAAGTATTTTTTTAAATCTATCATTTCTACGGTTCCGTACCCAAAGGGTAACCAACGGGACCCTATTACTAAGGCTCCGCTGTCCGTCTGTCTGTCTGTCTGTCTGTTCGTCTGTCACCAGGCTGTATCTCATGAACCGTGATAGTTAGACAGTTGAAATTTTCACAGATGATGTATTTTGTTGCCGCTATAACAACAAATACTAAAATCGGCCAAGTACGAGTCGGACCTGCGCACTCCCATACAACAGACATGATTTTTTTGCCGTTGCTGTAGATTTTTGCCCGCGGCTCCGCCCGCGTGTTATTCGGTTTAACGACATGCTTTTTTCCGGGTTAAAAAGTAGCCTTTGTGTTAATTTAGGGTATAAGCTAATATCCATTCTAAATTTCATCCAAATCCGTTCAGCCGTTTCAGCGTGAAAGAGTAACAAACATACACAAACACACACCCTCGCACACACAAACTTTCGCATTTATAATATTAGTGTGATTAGTGTGATGGTACGGACCCCTTCGTGTGCGATTCCGACTCGCACTTGGCCGGTTTTATTGCTTATAAATGTCTGTAAGCTGTCGATTCGCAAAAAAACTACTCAAAGTATTTGGAGAAGCTTCGTGGCTAACAAAGAATATAAAAGTGTAATAAAATTCAATGGTATTTATTTTGGAAAATCTAGGAAAAGGAACGATTACGATTTAATGATTAGTTTTTAGAGAATACTGAAGTAAGCCGTTGTTCAATACGGATTAAGTTGCGGATGAATAGTAGTTGTTATAAAAGTATATACCTATTTTTTTATGCTACTTGGCACCAAGCCACCAACTTAGATCTTAATTCTTTTATAAGCGAAACCGACAAACCCATTTGTTACTTCTGAACTGGAGTCCTTCCTTTTTCACATTTAACCTTTCTATAGGATTGTAGAGGCATTATCAGGATTATATTCTGTTGCCGAATGGTAGAGCGCTCGCCTGCTAATCCAGTGCACATTAATTTTGTATTGTATTCGGTCTGCGATATTCGGAAGGCAGGTTAATCTGTTTGTCCATTTGGGTTATTCCCATCAGCTCAGTGGTCAGATGCAACTACAAAATAATGTTTTTTCTTTCATAACGGACCACTGAGCCATTGCAACTACTCTATTAAATGGAAAATTTTCCTAACGGACCACGGTAAAATGTGAGCCAATGCTTATGAAATATATCTTCTGATAATGATGTTTTCAGTCTATTGGCAGGGTTCTATGATTGTTATTGTTAGTATTACTTATTATCTCCTTATATCACGTGAGCCGATAAGAATAATCCGTCCATTTGAGCCCTAATTATGGCCATAGAACTCACCACCCATCACGTTTGGGGCGTAGGTAATAACAATCGTCGGTGAAAAGCGAGTGTAACAAGTGTGGACTGTGACATGCATTTTGCCGTTCACACTTGGAAACACTTCTGTCACGTCTTTTAGGATTTATGTCTTGACGGTATATCTACTGCTCGGGCATTATAAATAATCTCCTCATTTATCATTTATTTGGTCTATATCATAATAATGTCTGAAAATAAGCACTTCATTGTTACCTCAAGACGCCTTTAAGGAAAATCTAGGATTATTCTTCTTCTTTGTTGTTGAATATTGTCTTGAAACATACTCTGAAATCTATTTCTGCCTTTATCATTTCGCTTTGTTGCGTGTGAACACTGGAGATTCAGAAATAATACGCTTTAGTTTGTTGATTTGCAGACGCTATTGTTGTTGTTTAATGTTTCATCAGGGTTTACAAAGTGAAAATGGGTGAACGTAATCCGCGTGAAAAGGCTTTTTATCCACTAGAGGCAGGCTCGGGTTGAGGCAGCGCCTTGTCTTTTGCCTCGCCACGAGGCAAGTTCTTCCGATGAGCCATCTTTTGTAGGTCAACTCGAAGCTGCTCGGCCTGAGGCTGCTTAAGGGGGCAATATATGCTAATGACCTTGAAAGTCAAAATTGATGGCTGGTTTTAATCAGACGTTATAAAAGTTACAAAAATGTATAAACTACATTATATCTGGAATGAAATGCTTTGATTAGAATTTTAAATTTTCATCAATTTCCTTAACTAAATAAATACCAAACCTAGGTCTAATTTAAAACAAATATACGGTTTAATTAATTGATTAAGAAACAAATTGAAACTTCGTCAAATTAATGATATTCAAACAAATTATTTCTTACTTTATTATTTTTGAAGAATTTTGGTTATAATAATTATTATTAATTATTTAGGTATGTTTCATTGCGTTCGAAACTTGATTCCACGTCGAGCGACGGAGAGATCAATACGGGACTAGTAGTGCGAGTAAGTGAGACGCACGCAGCCGAATTCACCAGCAGTGATTGTCGCCTTAAATAGATACGACGCAGCTTTATAGTACTTGATTGGTTTTAACAGCCATCATCTTTTAAGAGGACGCCACGAAATGCGGATTAAGGCATTATCTTCTATTTAGAGTACCGTACGTCAAAATGAAAAAAAAAACAGAACGATGACCTTGTAATCCGTCTGTCTGTCTGTCTGTCAAAACGCCTTGTTCGGTCCCTGTTAGAGATTTTAAGTTTAAAATATTATCTCTATACATAAGCATACGGCCCCATAGTGCAGTTAAAAAATCAGGCTGCTACATTTAACCGTTTGGCCGGTAATTACTGCTTGTGGAATACGTTCGTACTTTAAACAGTACTTACAGAAACCTCACGGCACGAGTCAAACTTGCACTTGACTAGTTTTTTCCATTGCAATCAAGACTGACAATACTTGGACAGAGAACTTATTTTGTGATGTTCATTCTATCATTAACCACCACACCTATCCTACCACAAACTTTCTCCGATAAGTAGATTCCAACTAGTTAGTCAAGTACTAGGTAGTCATAAAATCCAAAGTCATTTAGGTAAGTAGCTAAGCCCACTTTAGACGATGATGAATTCAGTGTAGCAAAATAAATATTTATAGTCTAATCGCTTTTAGATTCGCAAGCTGCTGCTAGTTAGCGTGATTGCTATGATTGATTCAGTGTTCGGTATTGATCATCGTCTAAAGGGCCTTTTAGGAAGTAGCGGTAGCTCACTCGGTAGCAATCTTGAGACCTAGGTTCGAATCCGGTCGGTGGAGCATGAACCAATAAGTTTGTCGGAATTTATGTGATTACTGATGAGGATACTGCTAGATTGGTGTACTTTAGTTATTTTCACAGCATTATGTCATATGGTATGTTGCTGTGGGGTAGAGATGCGGATGCAAACGCGGTCTTTGTTTTGCAGAAGAGAACAATTCGGGCTATTTATATTATGTTAAAAAGCATCGGAGTTTATTAGGAGAAAAATTCAAAGAAATAAATATTTTAACATTTGCTTTTCCAGAAAATAAGTTTATTTAAATTATATATTAAGCAGGGACTCTTGAGAAAAGCAAATTATAAAATCAATGACTATGTGGACGATAGTGACGCGTGGTGTCATGGGAATATAGATCTTGTGGCCAAAATACTAGATTTAGTTAGTTTTCCAACTGATTTGTGTTTTTCAAATCGTTTGTTTTTATAAGAGTGCATTACAAACTAGAAAAGATAAATTAGAAACAATGTAAAGATTTTAATTTGAGAAAATTCCTCGGTTCAGGATTCGAACCTGCGACCTCTTGTTTCCCAGACAAGCGCGCTAGCAATTGCGCAACTGAGGTACTAACCTAGACCGTTGAATTTTTCCACCATACCTACTTGTCCGCCGAATATTTTTGTAACTATTTGGTCTAAACAGCTTGTAATGCACATACTGAACGCTCACGAGGGTGTTATGTGATTTCACGCCTTGTTATTAAGATTCAGATGGCGTTGTCGTCGCTACAATTATGTGTTGCTTCAGACAGTTAAGTAATTCACAGTTCTCATTAACTGATAGAAGAAGATATCTTTTCTAGATTGTAATGCACTCTAATAATAATATTTAGAGTATTCCAAAGCAATGGATTTCGCAATAAAAACATAATCTCGTTTGTTTTTATGTAGACTAATATTTTTATATATTTTTGTTTTATTTTGACGTTCCTTTTTACTCATTGACATGAACATTTTATAACTTAACGTTTATGTTTCAGCCATAAATTTATTTATATTATATTTATTTACTGAAAACATACCTTTAATATACAATGATAGAATATAAAATATAAAACTTACCTAAACTAAAAAATTTAATACGTTTATTAGTTGATAATTTGACTGTAAAAAGTGATAAACTACATAATATATGAGACAGTTATTTCCCCAGGACACAATTTCCTTTTGTCTCTTATATTTTTATCCTTTTGCTTTAGCTTTACTATACACCTTGTTTACTCGTAGTATAATAATTTTATATAAGTTAAAAATACTGTAATAGCATGCCATAAGATGAAAAAAAAGACATGAAATGATAAAAAGACTTGCTAAGTTTCTTGCCCTTGTTCTTAGCAAGATAAATCGAATGGGCGGATTTGGGCATTATATCTATTTATAGTTTATTTATCTGTCAACTTATTTATTCATTGCATTATGTAGGTATACTTATACAATATTTGAATTTTTTACTTATGTTAGTATACCTATATATTTGGTTATGTATATTTCGTTTATTTATCAACTTATTTATTTAATGCATTATGTATAACAATATTCTCATTCCTATATTTCTTTATTTTATGCATATCTAACTCTATTAGCCAAACTTAAATATAGATATTTTTATATATTTTCCGTATTATAATGTTTTTCATGACATAATATTGTTTTCATAAAGATTAGATATGACCTGTCAAACGTAGACTTTATTTATCTTTTTTTTTAAATAAATAATTTAAATTTTGTTTTTGTTTTTGAACGTGATTTGCAGCCAATCACGATAACTTTGAAAGATAGACATATATTTAGAAGTTATCTAATAAGGGTTGAATATAAATAATTAAGAGTATGGCATGGGCTAGGAAAAAATTTCATTACCCATCCAACCAGCGGCGTGCATTGAACTTTATGCTGGAAATGCAATGAGAACGTAAAGTTTAACGATACATATAGCATGAATTTTTTTTAAACCCATTTGAAAATAAAATATTTTTGTATGAAATCATGTACTCTTGGGTAGGCAATGTCGCATCTTTTGAAAGTATACAAGGCCAGTATGCATCCATAGTAAAGTTACACTGTATACTTTCAAATATATTAGCAAAAAAAAATCTCGGAAAGTAGGTATACACGATTTGCCCGTACTGGTCGCGTATTCTTTCTAATAACAATGAAGTGAATTGTTTTGGAAAACACAAGGCTAGAACCAACACGTACTGACACCGTATAGTTTTTAAAACAGGGAATTAAATATTCTGTAACGATTTCTTTTTGAAAACAGCGATTTTACTATTAAAACTAGGGACGTCACCTCGCTCCGCTCCACTTCGCTCGGCTCCTTATTTTTTATTGCATCGCTCTTCGTCGCACCTATTAATTAATTGCATTTCCTACATTTTGTCACCTTTCCCCAGCTATATCTACTAAACGCACCAACGAATCACGTCAGTTTTTATACTGTGCGTATAGTTAATGTGCATATTATCACACTATGCTTGAATTAGTCGTCCAATTATTGTTTAGTTTACTAAAGAATAACACGTGTTTCAACGGCTGTAACTAACTAACGCACCAATGTCAGTCAGCAAGACCAGCTCCATCGCATTCACATAAGTTATCTACACGTTATCCTACTTCCTAATACATAGGTAACACTAAAAGTTTCCGGAACTGGCCACTTACATAAACAATATTTAAAAATTTATTGCAACATTTGAAAATAGAACTCTTTGGCTGTAGAATGCAGTTTGTTTCATCTGACTGTCTTTTGTTTTTACCTTGTGGCGCCATTTAAAAAATTGTGTGTCTGCATCAACATGGATTTAACTCGGGAAAATTTTCGTAGTATGATTTTCTACGATTTTAAGTGTAATTTGACAGCTCAACAGAGCATCGCTCGGCTTGAAACAGCTTTTGGCAATGAAGCACCATGCAAGACGACTGTTTATAGCTGGTTTGCAGAATTCAAGCGTGGTCGTATCAATCTCAGTGACGAATCTCGCGATGGTCGGCCGTCCACCGCTGTGACCAACAAAAACATCGATGCTGTGCGCCGTATGATTGAAACAGACAGGCATGTGACCTACCATGAAATTCGCGCATCCTTAGAAATAGGCATGAGTCAAATACAATCAATCCTACACAAACATTTGGGTGTGAGAAAGCTGTGCTCGCGGTGGATCCCACACAACTTGACCGAGGCTCAAAAAACGGACCGCGTCACTTGGTGCAGTGCCATGCTTACCAGATTCAACGAAGGTGCGTCAAATTTGGTGTGGGACATAGTAACAGGTGACGAAACATGGATTTATTGCTACGATCCCAAAACAAAGCAGCAATCGAGCGTATGGGTCTTTCAAGATGAGCCGAAACCAACCAAAGTGGCGCGCGTGAAAAGTGCATCTAAGCGGATGATTGCTTCTTTTTTAATAAAACTGGACACGTGGCTACTGTTGCTTTAGAGAATCGTCGTACCGTGAATAGTGACTGGTACACGACCATTTGTTTGCCGGAAGTTATTGACGAACTCCGTAAAAATAACCGTAAACGCCGTATCATCCTGCACCACGACAATGCTAGTTCTCACACGGCCAGACAGACAAACGACTTTTTGAAGACGAAAAATGTAGAACTCATGAGTCATCCTGCATACAGTCCCGACCTGGCACCTTGTGACTTTTTTCTGTTCCCAAAAATTAAGAACCAATTACGCGGTCAACGATTTTCATCACCAGAAGAGGCTGTCGAGGAGTATGAAAAACACGTTTCAGAGGTCACCACAGGGGAGTGGCACAAAAGTTTTCAAAACTGGTTTGATCGAATGAAAAAGTGCATAGACGCCAAGGGAGATTATTTTGAAAAACAATAAATTTATTTTGTACCTTTAATAGTATTTTTTCATATTCATTCCGGAAACTTATAGTGCGTCCCACGTAATATTATAAATGCGAAAGTTTGTGCGTGTGTGTGTGTGTGTGTGTGTGTGTTTGTTACTCTTTCACGCTGAAACGGCTGAACGGATTTAGATGAAATTTATAATGGATATAGCTTATACCCTAACTTAACACATAGGCTACTTTTTATCCCGAAAAAATGCATGGTTCCTGTAGTATAGATCAATATCATTGAA
Organism: Ypsolopha scabrella; assembly: GCA_910592155.1. Classification (NCBI taxonomy): domain Eukaryota; kingdom Metazoa; phylum Arthropoda; class Insecta; order Lepidoptera; family Ypsolophidae; genus Ypsolopha; species Ypsolopha scabrella. The sequence goes on along the minus strand of OU342969.1, from coordinate 28,190,534 downwards.
AAATCAGGTATCTAATTAGCGCGGACCTATTTGTTTGTGGGAAAATAAGACAAGGCTATGTTATCTCCTTCACGCTAATATTATAAATACGAAAGTTTGTGTGGTGTGTGTATGTTTGTTACTCTTTCACGCTGAAACGGCTGGACGGATTTGGATGAAATTTAGAATAGATATAGCTTATACCCCAACTTAACACATAGTGTTTGATATACCCTGTTACCTGTCTGGTTTGCACAGAGAATGGCTCGGCCGGGCCCACAACGAGATTAAACAATACCAGCGGACAGTAACAAGGTATTTCAGTTGAAAGATTTAATAATAAAATGACACTCACACAAGTCCAGTAAAATATTAACGGCGTCAAGATACCTCCAGAAGTCCAAAATCCGGGGTCCTCGCTATCCACTGCTTGTGCCGCTTCGCTGCTCCAGCTGCTGGCCGAGCCGGTATTATGGAGGGGAAAGACAAGGAGGGATCAGCAGGAAATCCAGGGAATGTGGCCACGAAGACTGATTACGTGTCACCAAAATTCTGACGCAATCATCACAGTATTTTTCTGGAATTAGCCCGGCTTCTACGAGCACAATTCCCCAACACGGTTTCACTAGAAGACCTTTACTTTTATATACAACTGGCCCTAACGCAGGAATCTATTAAAACCTTTAGGCACCCAATTTTCACAATCAACCCGGGAGAACAAAATTAACAAGTCATCTCCATCAAAATCATAGACAAGAAGAGCGAGAATTAAAAACAAACAAAGTTACTATGCCGCCACTAGCGGTCTCTAAATGCAGATTAGAACACTGCCAACAAAGCGCGTTCAATTTGAGTGTTGCGCGAACAATCCCCCGCTCCGGACTGATGCCCCTATCAGAACGCTAGCTCAATCAATCGGGAGCCGGGAGAGTGTTGCTACAGCTCGTCGCAGAATCGAACCTCCAACCAACACCTCAGCGACACGAGGAGTTCCATCCCCACCGTATATTAACTTGATAATGCGACCCCGGCGCCAATGTACAGATGCCAAATTTGCATCCTTCAATAAAACTAAGTCTCCTTCTTTCGGAGGTTCGGTCCTGTCTGTCCACTTCACCCGCTGCTGTAACAAATGCAGATATTCCAACGACCAACGATTCCAGAAGTCCTGGCCCATTTGTTGCAACATTTGAAAACGTGACAACCGGGTTGTACGTTCTTCCCTCCAGGGGTATTCCGGCAGGGCAGTAAGGGGCTGCCCAATCAAGAAATGGCCAGGAGTCAAGACCTCGAGGTCGTTTGGATCAGATGACAGGGGACAGAGAGGATGAGAGTTGAGGACGGCCTCAACTTTACAGAACATAGTGACGAGCTCCTCGAAACTTAAAATGGTCTCCCCGATGACGCGGCGGAGGTGGGTCTTGGCCGACTTCACGGCGGCTTCAAAAATCCCCCCCCAGTGGGGGCAAATTGGCGGGCTGAACCGCCAAGTTATCCCCCTCTGGGCGCAGATATGACTTAAACTAACACAATTATTTTCTAAAAATTTATATACATCTTTTAAATAGTTTGAGGTACCCTGGTAGTTTGTGCCATTGTCAGAGCGAATCAATGAAGGTAGACCCCTACGCGAAACAAAACGGTCTAACGCAGCAACGAAGGCCTCCGTGGACAACGAGGACACTAATTCCAAATGGACGGCCTTGGTAGACAAGCACACAAATACGCACAGGTAAGCCTTAACAATCCGAGCATTACGAAGAGTGGAGGTCTTGACCAAGAACGGGCCTGCCATGTCCGTGGCGACTCCTTCGAATGGTCTCGACTGGGTGATCCTGTCAGCCGGCAGATCTCCCATCTGAGGCTGCATCAATGAGGCTCGCAGTCTGTAACAAGGAACGCAGGAGAAAACTACATTGCGAATTACCCGGCGAGCAGACAATATCCAAAACTCCCGCTGTAATATCGCCAATAACGCATTGCATCCCGCATGAGAGTTACGAACATGTCGGTCAGATACCAAAAGCTTTACCAAAGGACCCTCCTTGGGTAACAGCAGAGGATGACGGCTTCCGTATGGCAGGTCAGCCTTCCGAAGTCGACCTCCAACACGCAGAAGTCCCTGTGAATCCAGAAAAGGATTTAATCTAGCGACCGCTCCCTTCAGCTTGGCACGTTCATCGCGAAGAATCTGCAATTCAGACTTGAAACGGTCCGCCTGCACTACCTTGACCCAGTGAAGCAGTGCATCTCGACGCTCCTCGGCACTCACCACTGGCGAAAACTGTTTATTTCGGGGGTTACGACAATTATTTATGAAACGCTTAATCCAACTAGTAACCGCCAATAATTTGTCCAAACTACTATATCTCCCAGTCAGCCAATCAGGATCTAAATCGGTCTCTGCAACTAAAGCATGCACACGCAGCCCTGGCAAAATCTGGGTCGTCCTATCCACTTGCTGAACAGGCCAAGAAGACTCAGGTCCCCTGAGCCACTCCGGACCCCACCATAAAGCATGTGACACCAACTCCGGCGCTGTTCAGCCCCTCGATGCGCAGTCTGCAGGATTAAATTCACCTGGGACATGCCTCCAATTAATATGAATACCTATGTTTTGAATTTGCGAAACCCGGTTTCCTACAAAAATCTCTAAGGTATGCGGAGCCACGCGCAACCATGCTAGCGCGACCTGACTATCCGACCATGCATACAGATCCTGAAAATCAACAGTGGCAGCTAACTCCCGATATATATGATTTAGTAATCTAGCTAAAAGATGAACTCCGCTTAATTCCAATTTAGGAATAGTAAGACGAGTACGTATGGGAGCAACCTTGCTTTTCGCTAGAAGTAACACAACATTGACGTGACCCTGACTATCAACCTGTTCGTAAATATACGGCCGCAGCGTATCCACGTTCGGAGGCGTCACAAAAGCCATGCAAAGAAGCGTGATACTTTCCTGGCGGCAAGATCCGGCGAGGTAAGGCAACTCGATTGACTTCCTCCAACGATGACATCAACTCCAGCCAGTCGTCCAACGGAGACCCGGTGAGCGGCTCGTCCCACGACACGCCCAGGATCCACAGCCGTTGCAGCAGACACTTCGCTGAGAAGATCACCGGACTGATCCAGCCGTTCGGATCAAACATGCGAGCGATGGTGGACAGCACGGTCCTCTTCGACCATACTCTTTCTGGTTTCAATTCCACCTGAAACGTGAAAATATCATTTACCGGTTGATACTTCATTCCTAAAACCGCTATCATATTAGGATCGTCCACCTCAGCAAACAGGTTAGGGTTCTGTTGGTGATCCTCTGGAATACCTTCTAACAGACGGGGCTCATTCGATAACCATTTTCTTAACTCGTAGCCTCCCGCTGCTAGTATAGCAATTAATTCATCTCTGAGTATAAGAGCTTCCTCAACTGTTTGGGCCCCAGTACACACGTCGTCTACGTAGAGGTCACGTGTCAGTACGGCTGCCGAACGCGGGTAGCGGGCCCTCTCCCGCTCCGCCAATTCTAGTAAGCATCTTATAGCTATATATGGGCTTGATTTCAAACCATATGTGTTGGTGTTGAGCTCGTAGACTGTCACTGGGTCCTCTGGGTGCTCCCGCCAGAGAATCAACTGGAAACGCCTGTCGTCGGGATGAATGACAGTCTGCCGGAACATCATCTTAATGTTGGCTCCAAACACCACCTGCTGTCTGCTGAAATTTAAAATTATATCTATGACATCCCGATGAAGCTTTGGCCCAGAGTGTAGACACGAATTCAACGAGACTCCTGTTGAGGTAGGCGCCGACCCGTCGAACACGGTGCGCAGCTTTCCTGAAGAAGCCTTCAATACTGCATGGTGAGGTAGGAAGTAATGCTCAGTAGAGCTCCAATCTACTCGAGCCGGTGACATATGACCTAGTGCTTCGTACTCACGCATGAAGTCAATATATTTCTCACGTAGCACTGGGTCACGCTGCATGCGCCATTCCATAGCCAGCAGTCGCTTCTCTGCCAGTGCTCTGGATTGTCCAAGAATAGGAGGGGATGCTGTAAAAGGCAACCGCGTTACAAATCTCCCTGAAGCTAGCCTCGTAGTGTTGGCTTGAAAAAAGGCCTCACATTCTGCATGTTCCGGGTCCACCCTCGGAACCATGGGAGGCTCCTCTACTTCCCAGAACCGATGCATCGTCTTAGCCAGGGATGCTGTATTGACGACCCTCGACTCATCCGGAGTGTAGTCATCGAAGACTGGTCCCAAGACAGCATGTCCAAAAATGGTGGACACCGCCAACAGTGATGAGGTGCCTAGCGCCTTCTGGGCACCCAAAAGAATCCATCCCAATACATCCGAGCCCAAGAGGACGTCCACTGGACCGGGAACATAAAACCTGGGATCAGCTAAATTTAAATTAGACGTGCACGATAGTATAGATGGGGAGATATCTGAGGAGGGCTGCCAGCCTACGATATCATCCATATCCATAGCTGCAGCTGCAATCCTCAAAGTGGAGGAACGTACCGAAGAAAACCTTATATGAGTTCGGCCTACCAAACGTTTAACTTCTAAACCCCCAATACCAAGAAGGGGCACCGAAGAAGGCTCCAAGTGCAAACCCAACATATTAACTATCCGTGTGGTCACCATACACCCTTGGGCCCCTGAGTCCAGTAGAGCCCTTACCCTAACCGAATCTCCACGGGGACCCCATATGCAAACTATTGCAGTGGGCAGCAGAACCGTCCTCGGCTCTGCGCTAGTGGAGTGGCAGGCTAGCTATTGGCTGGTCGGCCTCGCCAACCCACGGTGAACCCACTGCCCTACATATGGTGAGCGAGTACACATCGCCATCCTAGGGGGGGCGTAGCCTGCCGCTCTCCCATACCTAAAATAAGGTGGGTGGTACTCTAACCGCGGGTACTCACGAGACGGCGGCGAGTATCTCTGCGGCTCCTCCCGACTATACTCCCTTCCAGTGGGCGCCGGCACTGGCGCGGGAAATTGAGGTCCACTAACCGGTGAAGTGAAGCCCCCGCCCGTAGGGCCTTCTTCCCTCGAAGAGTCCCGAGGCGGGCCCGCAGTTGCAGAAACGTGGGGACCACTTCCATAATTTTGAATGGGCCCCTCACCCGTGGAGTACCCCCAACCCCGGGGCCTCCTAGCTGGGCCCGCAGTATAGCCCTGTACCACAGGTGCATGCTCCTCAAAATTATTAGGGTGTGCATGACTCACCCGAGAACTCTCTCTCTACTCCGACGGGTGCGCGCCTCGTCCTGGACGAGGGCCTCTCGACAGACATGGCTGCTGTGCGGACGGTGAGGCTGCTCCCCCGCCCGTAGCGCGACGCTGGTGCTGCGACGTGGAGACTGCTCCCCCTCTCGCAGCAGGTCCGCGCTGCGGTGCCGGAGCCGGCGCACCAGACCTGTTAGCACACAGCAGTAAATGGTGAGCTCTTCCACATGCAGAACAAGTACCTTGCCTGGAACAAAGCGCGCGAAATGATCTTCCATGCAATGGAAACATAAGCGCTTGGCTTTTACCAAGCACCGCCTTTCGCTGACCGGAAGCTCAGTAAACTCAGGGCACCTTCGCAAAGCATGTCCCAAACGCCCACACTGAAGACATGTCGGTTCCCCCACGGCAGCAGTCAGCGCAGCCAAGCGAGCTGCCACACGTCCCCGGGACGGCGGCACTCCCTGGGCGTCACTGCGTCGCGATGTGCCAGCGGATCTTCCCAAACTTCCGCGAGGTGGCGCCACTTCCAACGGAGACGACTCCACAGCCCTAGCTTCAAACTCCAAAAATCTCATTAAGTCCGTAAAGCTAGGCAAGGCACTGCCGTCCCGTTCTGCCATCTCGCGTTCAAACCGTGAACGAGAGTCAGCCGGCAACTTGCTCAAAATGATGTGTACCAACAGATACGACCATTCATCCACTGGTAGTCCCAACATTTTTGTCTGTAACGGGTGTGAGTAACTGAGCCCTGATATGCGATCTAGAAGTAACCCGAGGCAGACCTAACAGCTGACTCGCATGCGCGTCTGCTAACAACCGGACGTTCTGATATCTGTTGTTCAATAACTCCCATGCGATGACGTAGTTATGCTCCTCAACCATCAGATGTTGTACCAATGATCTAGCCTCCCCTTGTGAACTGGACATCAAATACGCCATTTTCTGTGCGTTGGACAGATCCTGTCTACCGTCTACCAAAGAAGTGAACATATTCTTAAAGGCGACCCATTGCTCCATACGTCCATCAAAGTGACCAAGCTCTAAGGTAGGCAGTCTGCTATGCAACCCTACCCCTTGACTACTGGTGCCCAATTTGACATCCGGACCCCCAGACTGCAATCTCTTTATTGTGCATGCCACCTGCGTAGTCTCATTGTAGATATCCATTATCTGCTCCATATCACTATTAGGGCTAGCCATTACCTCCGGTGGCAGCTCTTGGTCCAACAGCTCCATGAGCGCCTGCTCAGCTTTCTCGAGGCGATGCTCCATCTGTGAGTACCGCTCCAGGACTGCATCGCCCCGATCAGCTCGAGCCAACAAGCCTTGAACGCTGACAAACCAGCGCAGCTGGCTGGCCAAGATGTTCCTCGGAGAAGTCTTCGACATTGTAGACCGGGAATTGAGAGATACAAACAATTAAAGACGGAACTGACAATGTCACAAACCAGCAAAGCGCCCCAATGTATACACTCGAACAAGTTGTCACAGTAACTCGGTAAATACAAAATGTTATTAATATAAATAAACTAACTGCCTTGTAACAGTGCACTCAAACAAGCTTACAATAGGTCGTTATATTATATTATAACCAAATATCTCATATAAACACAAACAACCGAGTTATAAAGTAACACCAACAAGGTCTAACAATTACAATTTAAATCTGTGTACAACAACCTGAACAGCGCTAATAAAGTTATATGTTTATCCACAATACAAACATATAATATAATACCTAAAGCTAAAGGAGCTGTGTAAATATCCTTCCAGCTTACATAAACCTATTCATATACACAGTCCGAGTACTGTAGTATGAGAAATAACAAATATTCTATTTGATCTCGCTTAAGGTTACAAGGTTACAAACTACCTACCTAAAACAAAGTATAATTCACAAATTTTCTTACAAGACCAACGGAGCCACTATATCGGTTCGGCTTATATAAACAGAATATATCTTGGTCCGGGGTTGTTTAATATCCGATACTAAACAACTTAACCGCGCTCTGCTACCAACAAATGTTTGATATACCCTGTTACCTGTCTGGTTTGCACAGAGAATGACTCGGCCGGGCCCACAACGAGATTAAACAATACCAGCGGACAGTAACAAGGTATTTCAGTTGAAAGATTTAATAATAAAATGACACTCACACAAGTCCAGTAAAATATTGACGGCGTCAAGATACCTCCAGAAGTCCAAAATCTGGGGTCCTCGCTATCCACTGCTTGTGCCGCTTCGCTGCTCCAGCTGCTGGCCGAGCTGGTATTATGGAGGGGAAAGACAAGGAGGGATCAGCAGGAAATCCAGGGAATGTGGCCACGAAGACTGATTACGTGTCACCAAAATTGTGACGCAATCATCACAGTATTTTTCTGGAATTAGCCCGGCTTCTACGAGCACAATTCCCCAACACGGTTTCACTAGAAGACCTTTACTTTTATATACAACTGGCCCTAACGCAGGAATCTATTAAAACCTTTAGGCACCCAATTTTCACAATCAACCCGGGAGAACAAAATTAACAAGTCATCTCCATCAAAATCATAGACAAGAAGAGCGAGAATTAAAAACAAACAAAGTTACTATGCCGCCACTAGCGGTCTCTAAATGCAGATTAGAACACTGCCAACAAAGCGCGTTCAATTTGAGTGTTGCGCGAACACATAGGTTACTTTTTATCCCGGAAAAAAGCATGTCGTTAAACCGAATAACACGCGGGCGGAGACGAGGGCCAAAGCTAGTTGACAATAAATCAGTCGGTCAGGCGATAAATTAGCCAATCCGTTGTCGCCTCTGGGAATATTATTCTATGGCTCAGACTTCAAGCTACCATAAAGATGGTGTCGCATCTCATCGGTAAATACATAGACATAGGATATACCACAGGGATAAACATATATCTAAAGTCTATGGGTAAATAAAACTATTTTGACATATTTTTATTCCTCCAGTCTCACAGAAGTCAGGATATAATGCTTCATAATATTATTCGAAGAACATTGACAGCGCGTTGATGTCTTTTTGACTGCATTAATCAAAAAAGTTCTTAATTGTCAAAAGCACAATGATCGTGATGTGCCTTCATGCGCTCGAGTTGCTTTTCGATTCATTTTGTTATTCGGGGCGGCATTCCGGCATTATTTATCACTCGCAATATCAATCATTAGATATTTGTGTAAAGCTTAGTAAATATCTTGCGATGGAAGTTAGAGTGACTAAATCACTTGAAATAAAAACTATAGGATATAAAAAATGCCCACTATAAGTTTTTTAACAAAATAATCAACACATATCTGTACAAAATCCCTTTTAAAGTCACCCGCAATGTGCCTTCGCAATTTTTACGCACGTGCCAGAATATCCGCCCTGGCCCTCAATTCTGGCACGTGCGTAAAAATTGCATAGGCAGATTGCGGGTGACTTTATAAAGGATTTTGTATAGATACGTGTTAATTTTTTTCAATGGAAATCTTAAATAAGCATTTCATATATCCTTTAGCTTCTATTTCATAACATAACATAACATAAATACTCTTTATTGTTCACCAAAATAAACAAGTAATAAAAATATTTTATCAGAATTATTATTATTTCATGTAGTTTAGTCACTCTAATTTCCCTCGCATGGCATTTATCAAACTTTAAACAAATATCTTATGACTGATATTTCGAATGCGCAATTATGCCGGAATAGCCGCCCAGGACACTTTATAAAGATTATACGAAAGACACCTATAAACCCTTTGATTTCAGCCGGATTATATAAAGCTACGAACAATGACCTCTATTATAGACATGCTGTTCGCAGTCAGAATTGTGTTCAAACTTTACTTTTGTATGGCTCGATCGTAATCGCAGAGAACTTGGGGCCTTATTGTCTAACTTCGACATCCATTGCAATCGCCTTTAAACGCACCGTGATTGGCTAGAAATGACATCACACATCATTTTAGCCGATTCGATGGCTATAGCGATAGTTATTGAAGTTAGACAATAAAATGGCTGACATTTGACCGTAACGCAGTGCGCAATTTTTCAGTGTTGTACGGTTGTACAGCTTATCTACGATATTTGTATTTAGACGTCTTTGGCTACGGAACTCTAAAGTCATGCGAGTATGACAATATTTTGGTTATTTACTGACCAATATTCTGTGAATTGATAGGTAGAGTAGGTGGTAGAGCTGATGCCGAGCTCGACTGTGGAGGTACCACCATCTTACTCGCAAATCCTCCCGAAGTTATTCGGGGGAGAGTAAGAGAACAGCTCGTAGACAGGCACAACCAGGCGGCCCACCATTGCCTGGGACCGATGAATGGCGGTTTATCCATCCCCAATTGCCGGGCCTTATATAAAACAGACTAGTGACGGGCAGCGGCGTCACTGGTGCAAGGGTTTCGGCACCGCGCTCACCAACCCGCCTACCCAGCGTGTGTGAGTATGGGCATTTCTTCCAGGAGGACCACAAAGAGTGGTGAAATCATGGAAAGGCGGGTGGATGGAGATAGATAGTTCAATTTTAAATCAAATACCTTTTTAATTTTCGAGCTCGCCGCCTTTTATATCAAAGTTCGAAATTTTAATAACTTTCCCGAGAACATAAACGCATTTTGCTCCCTCTATGTAGGTCGATAATATAATTTTTACTGCCAGCGTCCGTTTATCCAGATATTTATTACACAGACTCATTTAAAAGAAGAGCAAATAGGTTATTATGGGGTGAGCGCCCTTGATTAATACAAACACAAACAGTACGTATAGTCTATAACGCTTTAAGTGCGGTAAGGAGGCAATAGCTTACGAGGACGATTTGATAAGCGAGTAAGTTATTGGACTTACTCACGTGTATGATACTAATTTTCCAATGCATAGTGTGAGTAAATAAATGAAATGTAATTAAAGAAACAAACGATAAATACTCCAAATGAACTTTAGGCGGGCATTCTTTTTCTTTGCACGCAAGTTGCCAACTTGGCGGAAATAAGCTGCTTTCAGATTGATGCGTTCGTAGCTCATTCCTGTCAAGTCTGTCTATGGTACACAAGTAAAGACTGGATTTTTTTTTATAAATAAAAGTAAATAAAAATAGAAGACTAGCGTGGTAAAGTTGACTTTGACAACAGTTTTAAATCATATAAAAAAAAAATATTAAAACAACTTTTTAAAATTTTCTTTAAAATTTATTTTTTTTCACATATCAACTATTATCAACCAGTTTGCTCGAATTGCTATAAAAGGCATTTATTGCAAAATTTCTATTCAAAAGTAAGGAAAACAATATTATGATGTGCATTTTGCACCGAGATCCTCCGTTACCACCTTAATGCTTTCCTCTTGCATGTGTATTTAGAAAAAATTCTCATCAAAAAATAGCAAAGAAAAATCGGCCATCATATGCGAATTCTAGAAGCCCTGATATCACTCTTGCAGAACGCGTATCCTGATGCATACATCCCCCCTGCTCTTCATTTAGATCTCCTAGTTTTTCGGGAAATTTGTCAAAATGACTGTGAAAATAATACATCTTAATAACACAGTGATATTATTTTCGTATTGTTTATCTCACCACAGTGATAAGGATTGTAAGTTATAACGTGTTTGATAAATCATACCAAAATACGATCTGTAGAAAAAACCGGCCAAGTGAATGTCGGGCCACGCGCAGTGTAGGGTTCCGTAGTTGCCCGTCACAATATGTGGACAGAAGGGAGCTTTTTCTTTGATACTACGAACATAATAATTGAGTTCACGGTTTATCGGATAATAATGTCTAAAAACAAGCGGCAGTAGCTCAGGCGGTAAGAATGCTGGCCTCTCAATCTTAAGACCCAGGTTCGAACCCCGGTCGGGCATGCACCAATGAGTTTTTCGGAATTGATGTGCGTAGTATTTGTGCTTTTACCTAATATTTACAAACATCGCGAGGAAACCTGCATGCCTAAAGAGCACGTAGGGACGTAAGAGTCGTCGGTGAAACGCAGGTGTACCGATAGTATCTTGATGAAAACCACTTGTACACTGTTTACACAAATTTACTATAACTATAGATACTTTTAACCCAACCGGTTTCGAAATTTAATTCATTTTCAAGGGCTTAACAACTCATTTTAATATTTTAAGACATAACCTACGTGTTGTAAATAAAAAAAAACAAATTTTAAAATGTATCACTTTAAAGCTTAATATTTGGCAAACGGATCCCTGAATCCTAAAATGGTTTTCACACAACCACAATATTTTCGAAGGACCTATCCAACGACACGCTTCACTTTGTGCGTGATTAATATTATACATAAATTACAGCTTTCTAGTACTAAAAATCTCTGAGCTAAGCCGCGAACAGACATACGGAGGGACATAGCCAAACACATTATTTTGCAGAAGGACTGAGATGGTGCTAACAAAATATTTCAGGGTTTTATTAACATTACTTTCTTTAGTACAGCTACAGTGAGAAATATTGCAACTTCGTGTTTTGTCGGCTAAGTTCGTTTTATCCTTATCTTTTTGACAAGTCCATAAAATTTTGTATTAAGTGGTCTTAAGACGTCATTAAATAAATACGATTATTCATCGATTTCGCGAATGCCGAAGTTGCAATATTTCTCACTAGACCTTACTCATATTATAACTCAAATCAGTCCTAAGGGGTAGGGGGCGTATCTGCCCTGGACTCCCTAAGAAGCCTCCTTATATACGCTCTTGGTACCCGGGATCTTTATCGACTTGTCACTACGTACATGGAATGGCATTAGCAACACTTAACACCTTAAAAAATATACTCCGAGATTGATTGACACCATACTTAAAGATAAACATCTAAATTGCCTGCTACTTAACTTTTTATTACCATTTTTGACACTACCTACTAATTATTCATATCTGAATTAAAATCGCAAGTAGCGTTTTGTCCATACAAGGGGAAAAAAGTATATTCCTACTAGCCTAACATGGTTGCCAGTTTAACACCATTTTCAAACACCATTTGACAGAAAATATATGAGATTTACTGTCAAATGGTGTCAAAGTGGCACCATGCTAGCGCCCCTTGTCATAATTCTAAAAATAGAAAAAATATTTTGTGTCCTACCTTCGTCATTTACCTTCGTCATTATCAAAGATATTGAGTACTTTTATCTCACAACAGTGGGTCAGGTTGATTTTAGTAGGGCGCACTTATGTGTATGTTATTAAAGTGTGCAGCGTTATTGTGTAGATTTCACTTTCACACACACTTCAGCACCGTATACGTGCACGAACTACTACAACCAAGACTGGGGTGCAAGTACATCAGCAACGATTCAATAAATTTTACGGATAAACTCGATAAATGATATACAACAACTCTTATTGCTATTAAATAAGAGCTACATTATATTTTATCGAATCGATATCATGTTCAATCCAGCCACTATTCCGTGCCACCATTAACAATACTTACCTCTTCATCTAAAAGCTATGTTAAACTTGCTTTAAAGAATAATCTTAGACTTTAATGATCTACATAGGTAGTGCTCTATTTTACTCATCTATCATTATTACTCGGCTGGACACAATAAACGAAACAAAAAGAACACAAAACAGTACGAGGTAGATTAAAAGACATCAACGGTGCTTAGATTTAACATAGACCTTTTGTAAAAATCTTTGTTTTATGTTGCTTTTGCTCCTGATTTTTCTACGCACAAGTAGGTAAGTATTTTGTGCAGTTAAATGGTCTGGAACTCTTAGTACCTTTCTTTATACGATTTTTAGTTACAGAAACTGAGAACGAAGTTACTTATCACTGTAAGTAAGTTGTCAGCAGTGGTCGGCGTGAGGGTGTGTGATTTTGGTACTTGCAATAAAAAGAAATATAATGGACATTCCCTTTTGCAGGATTGCAACGTTATTTATGGTTCTGACATGTTTGTTGGTGGTCATTTATGATTACTACTTTTATGTTATATTGATGCATTACATACGACAAATAAATACCTAAAGAGTTATTTTAATTCGGTGTTCTAGATTGAGAAAGGTTGATTTGGATAAGCTTAATCAATAGAAATTGAAAAAAAATCACAGTTAAAATTGAAAATAAAAAGAAATAGATATCTGTAGATGAAACTAAAGAATTCCTAGGACGGTGTGTCGTAAATTTAATTAATTTTAACGCCATTAGATGGTGTTTCAGCACAATAATATCGTTTGACAACTGCGAACTCAGTGGTTCAATTTGTACAGATTCAGTTAAAAAATATATGAAGAAACTGATTTGAAAACAAGTTAGAAAATGTATTGATGTTGTGTACTGACAGCGTGGCATACATGTTGGCAGCTGACCGAAAACTTAAAAATACTTGTTAAATAATCAATCAATCAGTTTAGGAATCTTGGGGTATATCCTTATTGATATCAACACTTTGTCCAATTTCAAAAATCACACTACCTAACCCCGATCTCTGCTTATCAGAGATCAGCACGCGTAGCACGTAGCACCGATGAAACGAGTAGAAAAGTTTTGTCTCTCGATGAAGCGTTTGACCAATGGAAACGCAGGACGAGTCGTTTGTCGAGGCGATGGTCACGTGGTCAACTTTCCTGCATTTCCATTGGTCACACGCTGCGGCGAGAGACAAAACTTCTCGTTTAGTTTCATTCGTGCTACCCGTGCAGGTCGCAACTAACCACGAAGTAAATATCTACTTCGTGCAACTAACACTGGATATGAATCAGCGACGTCACATCAGATCTATCAATCAGATGTGTTGACAGAAATCAGTCGCCTGATATGAGCTGTCTATGGGCTGTTATGTCTGTGTTTTCATGCATTTGCTGGGAAATGTGCACTGACCTCTAAGGTCTACAGGTCAGTGGAAATGTAGCTTAAAGCTTCGACGCTATTTGTGACTATAAACTTCAAGCCCGTCTTACCTATGTACTGGCCTGAACTGTATTTTGTGGCGCTTTAATGTTTGTCAGTATGATGTAAAAAAAAAACGGACAAGTGCGAGTCGGACTCGCCCACCGAGGGTTCCGTTAAAGAATTTATTGTTTTTATTTAATAAGTAATGTATAGTTTTCAGATTATTCCCTATACCTACTTGTAGGTATTACTTGCCAAACATAGTTCTAGGTCAACGGGAAATACCCTATAAATTTTGATTCCCTTAAGAGAAATATACGTTTTTTGCTGCATAGCCGTATCTTTTTTACGTAAACTTAGAAGATTGATTTTTTCACAGCTTTACGAAACTGCAGATCTGAGTATATGGTTTTAATTTCAATTCGATACCTTTACGTGTTCCCGAGATAAAGGGTCTTGACAAACAGGCGAACGGACGGACAGACAGACAGACGGACAACAAAGTGATCCTATAAGGGCTCCGTTTTTTCCTCTTGAGGTACGGAACCATAAAAATATATAATACAAGAAAAAGCAGTAAAAAATGTCTTTTCATTATTGAATTGTATAACGACGTAAAAATAAAATGTAGAAATAAATAATAAATATATAATCAAATAAATAGAACAAAGATGAATATAAATAAACTATAAATAAATAAGTAAATAGTAAGCGCTAGCTCAGCCCATTAGATTATTCTTGCTAAGAACAAGGGAATGAAACCAAAGATCGTGTCTTTTCATTTTTTAGGGTTCCGTAGTCCAACAAGGAACCCTTATAGTTTCGCCATGTCCGTCTGTCCGTCTGTCCGCGGCTTAGCGCAGAGACTATTAATACTAGAAAGCTACAGTTTAGCATGAAAATAAATATTTATTCCGCCGACAAAATGGTAAAATAAATATTAAAAAAAAAATTTTTTTTTTGGGTACCTCTCGTGCACGTAAACTGGGGATGAATTATTTTTTTTCTCGTCTATCCCATAGTGCGGATTATCGTTGGATAGGCCGTTTAAAACATTGCGGGTGTGTGAAAACCATTTTTCGATTAAGAGATCTGTTAACGAAATATTAAGCTTTAAAGTAAAATTTTTAGTTACAGTGGAGCGTCCCCCCCCCCCCCCTCCCCTGCTGGCTAAACGGTTGTTTATAGAAATTTGAAAAAAATCACAAAAGTAGAATGTAAGTATAATGAATTTAAAAGGAAAACTATCACAGCTAAGTAGGCTTTACAGGTTTACGAGTACAGGTCGCGCCAAACTTTTGGTCCCCTATAACGTATGGGACCAGAAGTTTGGCGCGGTCTGTATTAGTAGACGGAATCCTAAATTGCGCGTGGCTCGACACGCACTTGGCCGGTTTTTGTATATATTGTTTCGTTACAAATGTTGGTACTAGGTATAAAAAATACAAGACGAAGGAACTTATGTCAATCGCGGCTGTATTAATTGAACCTTTTCGTGAAATTTTAAATGAAATGGGTTATTTGTATTGTACTGAGGCAGACTGCGCAAGTCTGTGACGGCTCACACGTTCAAGTCAAAGTTAAAAAAACATCTTTTTGACAAACAAAAGCAAGAAAGCCGTTAAAATCAAATATAAATATTTATTTAATGCTCAAATATGTTATTTTTCAATAGTAGTTTATTTTTGTTTCTTGAAATTGTAATTTGGTGTGTATTTTTATATATATTTTTTTTATTGCTGTGTTGTAGTTCATATTGTATGTACATCACCTATCGAACTTTATGTTTAATCGTAGATGATACAGGATCAGCTGAAAATCAGTGCTGTGCAGATATGTTTTATCATACACGCAGCATAAGCTGAGCTGTCTCGTTTAGTTATGTTGTGTTATTTTTATGTGTTTTTTAGACAAATAAACTTTTTCTATTCTATTCTATTCTAGAAACCACGATTTTTAGAATTTTGTGTCTGTCTGTCCATCTGTTCCGTTTTAAATCGAGAACTAGATTAGAGAAAATAGATTTTGGTCAACATAAAGTGTTCATAAAATAAGGCCCAAGCCGAAAACGGGGCAGAATTTGAATAAGTGTGGGCGGGGCGGCGGGCAAAGTCTAGTCTAATAAATAACGTTAAGAAGCCTGTAGTCGGCGGCTTGAAGTCAGTCGTGCACGGGGTCGCGATGCTTACTATTTCATTCTACATTCAACTTCGGATTATAGAGCACTGACTGTCTGTTATTGGTCGGCCCGAACGTTAATTTCCTGAGCTCGTATGGAACTAACCGAACACGATGGGAGAGGCAACCTAACGCGAGGCAACATATGTTTCGAAAAAGCTCGAGAATGGTTTTGGTGGTTCCTATGATTTCAGGAGAAATATCCCAAAAATCGAAATGAAACGAAAATATTTTTGGAAGGTTTAAAATATACTATGCTGTGAAACTAAAATTATTTGATTTGTTGAATCGCTTCTAGGACATTACGGTACATAAACATTCGTCAAAATATATGTAAAATCCAGGACCTTTATGCGCTTGTAACTTTTGTATGTATTTGATTTTGATAAATGTTTTAGTTTCACGTCATGGATATTGTATGGGATATGTTGAAGAAGGAAAATTATAAGCAATTACCTACCTATAAATAAGGATATGATCAGCGAACTGCGCTAGTATGCGAGTTCGGGCGTATAGTCTTTACACAAAAGTTCAGAGGAATCAGAAATTAGTAAAATATACTAATGGGTAACATTTTACATCTTGCTTTATTACATGTTGAATCACGCATTAGCAGGTACGATAGAATGAAGTCGCAAGCAAAAGGTAGTTTATATATGCCTATTTTAAATGTCCTTGTCTTTTGTGTTACGTCTGGAAATAGTTGACAGGGGGATTTATTCCGAGAAGCAATTAACTTCCGGGCTTCCGGATTGTTTGGCGGAAGATTTAGCTCATGTTTACGAGTATTTTTTGCTAACTGTGTGCCAACGATTAAGGAAAAGTTTTGCAGTTAGGGAAGTTATGTCTTTATACTAATTGTAATTACGAAAAGTCGGTCAAGGGCAAATATGGCTCGTGTCCTGAGGACTGTGTATATACTGTTTAAAATAGAAACTTATTCCGCGTGCAATCTTAAAACCTTAGCCTATAAGCACTGAAGTATTAAAGACGTAAATATGTGCCGCAAATTCCTGAATACTCCTACTCTAAGCATATTCTTTTGGCAGCCTCAGCGTTGGAGTTGTTTTTACCCCGCTGTATACAGTTGTGGTCATATAATTAGGAACGACTAATACCGAAGTAACTTTCAGAAAAACAAGTTGCTGTAACTTTAGTCTTTATTACTGTTACTACCTTCAAACGACATGATAATATAGCTATGTAAGCAGGCTTTTATACTACATGTATAATATGTAAAATTGTTGAACTTCAATTGATAATTTAATTAAAGTTCCGTTTGAACTATTTATTTGAAACTTTCTAGCTATGGACAAATAATTAGGAACGGGTAAAATAACTTAATTTATTGAACTGTATCAGAAACAATTTTAATGAAATAAACAATACTTATTACAAAACTTAACACAGCTTACAAAAAGCAGTATTAGTATTTTGTAGGGTGGCCCTTGCTTACAATAACGGCCTGCAGCGACGGGATATGGAATCTATTAAGTTTTTAAAGGTTTCATCTGAAATATTGTTCCACGATTCGACAAAGGCATCATATAGATCGTTCAAATTGCTCGTCCTTTTCGCAGCCACACTCTTCTTTACTTCTCTCCAAAGATTTTCGATCGGATTAAGATCTGGACTATTTGCAGGCCAATCTAACACAGTAATTTTTTTGATCACTAAGAAACCTTTTAACTGAATGAGGAGTGTGTTTGGGTTCACTATCTTGCTGAAATATCCAGACCTGTAGTCCAACAACCTCTCCCCAGCATAAGGAAGCATAGTCTCTCTCTCTCTCCAATATTTGCTCGTATTTAAATTGGTTTAGCATACTTTCAATCTTTTAAACTGGCCCGACACCATGACCTGAGAAACATCCCCAAACTTTTATGATTCCTCCCCCATGCTTTACCACTTTTTTCGTGAACATAGGATTCAACGCTTGCTTAGGCGGTCTACGCACATACTGTTTAGCATCAGACCCTAGTCTATTTATTTTCGTTTCATCATAAAATAACACGTTTTTCCATTGACTTGCTGTCCAGTTGCCATATTTATTCGCGAACTCTAACCTAGCTTTTCGGTGCACCTTCGTGAGAAGCGGTACACTCCGGGCGATTCTTCCAAATAACTTTGCATCAGTTAAGCGTCTTCGTACTGTACGTGTAGATACTTCTCCGTCGCCAAAAACTTCCCTCTTTATATTTTCAGAACTCTTGAAAGGATCAGCCTTTGCTGCACGAACAATCAAAGCATCTTCACGTGATGTTGTTTTTCTAGATTTAGGCTTTCAAGGTACATTATTCGTAGTATTAAACTGTTTAACGTGATTTACAGCATTAAACACCTTAGTTTTAGAGCACTTCAAATGATCAGCAATCTTTTTATACGACCAATTACGTTCATATAGAGCCATAATAATTTTCCGGGTCGATGGATCACAACTCTCCTTTTTGCCCATGATTTCGGAATAATTATGCACTTTCAACTTAGTCAATACAAAGGAGATATAAAGCGATGTAACCATAGAATACGCGGGAAACAAAAAAATGCGATATCCGTTCTCGAAATTCAAAATTAAGCATTATTTTTTTCCGTTCATAGGTATATTTATCAAGCGGCCAGTACATTTAAAATACAATAGCAATTGAAGATGAATTGAACTTTTGATAGCAGTACAATTGTTTTGCATATTGGGTATAAATTATTCAAGCCTACTAATATAACTGTTATTTTGTGTGGTTTAAATTTGTTACCAGTAAGTTATTACAAAAGTAACAGCTACTTGTTTGTCAAAAATCGAGTTTCTGACCAGTCGTTCCTAATTATATGACCACAACTGTATAACTCGACCCAGGTAAATATATTTTTGAACAACTTTGATACTGACATTGTCTACGGTTACTAGCCTTTGGATGACCTGACAGTTGGACATTTTCTTAGTCTTATCTAAATTTATCTACAGGCCCCTACGCTTAGGCCGCGTAGCGTTTCCACCCTTTACAAAGCGAAGATGTGTAATGTTAAGTCTAGTGTTTTTAAGACTCCCTACAGCGCGGTGGTAAACGGTATATAGGGAAATAACGTCTTTCTGCCTCACACTCCGTCCAAGGTGTAGCGTTCTTATTTGTGCACCTTGTACTTGGACGCACATCGTAACGGAATCATATGAAAAGTCAACATGGCATCGCTGCAAGGACTACAGAACATACCAAGTTTCGAAGGCGTCGAAAGCTTTCTTGTAGACATAAGGGCTAATTATATTCTTGAGTTTTCTGTACAATCTGCCTAAGCGTGTGGATTTAGTATATGGTGCTTTATGGTGCCTTTTCGAAATTCAGCCTGCTCTGGAAGTTTGTAAGTCGTCAAATCGTTTGGTGACATTATCCGTGATCATTCTTGAGAACAACTAGCAGTGTGGCTCAAGAGCGCGATTGTTCAATAGTTTTTAAGTTGGGTATTGTCCGCTTTTTGAATAACAAAATGATCAGCATCCTGCTCAACTCCTTTGCCATAGTTCCGTTAAGAAAGAGGTCCAGCAGCTGCCTGAGTACAGAATAACCTCCAGCTTTCAGGAGTTATGTTGAGATCCTAATTTCAACCCTCGGGATAACGCAAAGTACAATCGTCAGTATGATGCGGACATAAAGGACAGAAGAGCGATTACACGATTTTAAGACAATTTTAACTCCCATACTATAATTGATAGTCCTGAAAAGAAAAAAATTAATGAGGCCTTTTCCACGACGATAACAAAGTTTAAAACGTGATAGAGAATATTGCAAAGTGAAGATTGTTTTTATTTGTTTAAAACGTACGTCCAATACAACAAGGTAAAAATAACAATAATGACTGTTGTAAACATATAAACCTATTATCTAAAACATAACAACGCGATTCTCTTGCAATGCTCTCTTGTGAATTTATATTCATAAGAAACAGCACTTTTTTGATTTACCGGACTACTCGGCCGCGCACTTTTTCAGATATGTTTGTCTCTTTCGTATGGATATATTGCGCCTTAACGCCTGAACAACTAAATGAATTTCCTCACAGAAATTATGCGCTATCTGTTGCTATTTGTTTTTTGTAAGGCGCTTTAATTCAAGTTTAAAGATGTTTCCATTTGGTGAAAGTCATCCCATTCAATGTATTACACAAATCTGCACGTCATTTATGAGACAGTTTGAGAAGTATGTAAACTGGATATTCATGGTGGGACATAATTTTCGTAATAAACCGAAATAATGGTGACGGTATTCAAATTCAAATGACATTTTCGCATTGGCGGATACAGGGGAAAGGGGCAGGGGTCATGGCCCCCTCAAAACATCGAGGGTTTCCTTACATTTGACTTGATTATTCGATTCGGTTTAGGTGCACTTTTGTAAAGCTTAGGTATGGGCAAAATTGGCAATACATTTTTTGCAACAAGCAACAACATTCTTATAGTCACTAGACCCCGAAATAAATATAAATCCTTAGAAATTCAAACTTATATAACCCCGCCTTTATGGATTTAAAAACACAAAAAATATATCTTCACGACATGAATCCCCAAGGGGTTTCAAAACTAATAGAGTTCCGATACAAACTTTCACCTATCTATTTATTTTATCCCTTCTAACAAATAAAACTTGTTTTTTTACTTCCGATCCTTGTCAAAATGGCCATTTTAGTATATTATTTTATTTAAGTTTTGATCTTACTAATATTTCATAAATTTATAAACGTACGTATTAAAGCTAACTAAAACGTATATTTAATGTATAGGTATACAATGCATAAAAAATATATACGATACACGTAATAGTTCCGTTTATTATATATTATTACGCTACATAGTGACACCTATTCTCATGTAGGTTTAGAGCTGCCATAACCTAAAACGTTTCATTGCAAAATAGGCTTTAACGCAGACAGATAAAAGTTAAATGAGCTTGTATTATTTTAGGTTTTTCAACTCTAAATTTAAGGTTTGCTGCACGAGAATAGGTCACATTAAGTACATGCCTAACTAAACTCCGTCCGCCCATTGATTAGTCTTGCTAAGAAGAAAGACAAGAAACTTAGCTAGATCATGTCTATTTTTCGTCCGTTTTTTTTCGGTTACAGTGTTTGAAATGTCCTTAAATGTCAAATATATAATTATTCATATTCAAAAGTAAAACAACATATAATAAAATTCCATACTCAGATTGTTTCTCAGACGCTACCAGGCGTTAAGCCTTGTTTTTATTTAAGTTGTTGTTATGTATTGTGTTACGCACAAGGACTGAAAACGCTCATTGAGTGAAAAAACAGCTGTAAAATATCCACATCGCGAAATTTGTGTTATGGCTTTTATGAAAACACTCACGATTCGTTATGGCAATCAGAGCCGTCTTTAGCCCATGTAGCGCCTGTGTGCAACCATAACCCTGGCGCCCTCTAATAGGCGCGCGGTCAAAATGGAATACTTACAGTTACATTTTCACCAATGAACGGAAATTCAAGTGCAAATGTTGCAATTTTAAGTGCACAACTAAAAAGCATTTTTAGGAAGGAAGGGGTTACAAGAATATTAAGGCACAACTTTTTTGTTTCCACGTTGAAACAAAAGTTATTGTGTAGTGCCACAGTGTAAAAATCATACAGTGATCTAACGCTTCGATTACCGCGAAAATGCAGACAGCGTCTAGCTAGACAGTAGCCTTAATGCTAGGATAATAGAGACTGGGCCCTGGCTATGGTTCGACTATAACACCGGCTTCGGCCATAACAAGGGCCCGGGCGCAGGGTCTTTGAGAGCACTGGGTCGCCGCGAGTGACCATGCTCTTTCTTTGCAAGTGTCGCGAGCGGCGTTCGGCGCCCCCTAAGACCCTGCGCCCGTGTGCGCTGCACACCCTGCACTATAGGTAAAGACGGCTCTGGTGGCAATCACAGAAAGAACAAATAGCGAAATTCGTGTCGTGACTCTCATGTTATACCACCACAACGCATTGTGGCATTGAAGAAAAGCCATAACGCGTATGGAACCAGATTAGATTACGACGTATAGTGCTTTGCGATATGGGTCCTACTAGTCTCGAAACTTTTTGGTAGATATCCTTAAGAAATATTTTTTATCCTTATTTTTTTCCTCATGACACAATTTCCTGCTGTCTTTTATATTTTTATCCTTTAGTTATGAAAGTTAAACACCTTGTTTAGTGTAATAATTGTATATATGTTAAAAAGACTGTTATAGCATTAAGCAATTGATGAGAAAAGAAAATTGATAAAAAAAGACATAATATTGTAAGTTTCTTGCCTTTCTTCGAAGCACGATTAATCGAATGGGCGGATTAGGGCATTATATCTATTTATAGTTTATTTATCTATTAACTTATTTATTCATATAGGTATGTACAATATTTTATTTTTTACTTATATTAGTATATATTTGGTTAGGCATTATATTTATTAATGGTCTATTCAGTTTATTTATCAACTTATTTATTATTGCATTATGTATCGTAATATTCTTATTTCAATAAGTCTTTATTTTATGCATATGTATAACTTTATTAACCCAACTGAAATATAATTTTTTTATGTATTTCCCGTTATTTATTTGTGTTATCATATAGTACTGTTTATATAATACTGACAAGGATGGCTTCACCCTCGTCGAGAACAGGAAGCGTCTTCGTCAGAATCGCAACAAGCGCGGCACCGCCCCTGCAGCTTCATCCGATCTGAAGGCTGTAGAGCCCAAAGTACAGATATACCTCTCCAGAGTGCACACCAGTGTGACGCTAGACGATCTAATCCGTCACATTAAGAAAATGGGTGCAGGTCGTACTGGGGCAAACATGAATGTACAGATCGTTGCACTCCAGTCTGAAAGGCAAAAAGATTTTTTGTCTTTCAAACTTCGTGTATCAGCAGCTTATGCTCATGTGTTCCTCAGTGCTGACTCCTGGCCTGAGGGTATCGTATTTCGACGCTTTCGGGAAGCGATGCAAAATAAAATTCCGACAAAGGGCTAGAAGTGTTAGTTTTAGTTACTTAGTTAAAAATAATGATTTTAATATGTATCCCTAGTTTTAAGGTATTTATGATATGGGCCTTCAGGGGCCTGAAATAAAGAAATTTATTATTACTATTATTATAATTATAAAGATTAGATATGACTTGTAAAACATATACTTTATGTATCTATTTTATAAATTAACATTTTGAATCTTTGAATCTATCCTGTAACAGGTACCAGATAGACAATGTACTTAATGCCCTTACTGCTGCTAAACAAAAACTCTAAAACCACTGCATGACGTATTTGTCATCCATCCATCAGCCCGTGTTCGTCCACTGCTGGATATAGGCCTCTCCAATATTTTTGTCATTATTAAATATAATGTAAAAAATCGTGTCATTAAAATAAAAGGACATTTTTTATTTAATGGGATTATTTTATATTTAACAAAATCAACTATTAAGTATTATTCATCATTATCTTACCTTTAGTTTACTTAAAAGTAATAAAATTATTTAACACAAACATAAATGTTTATTGGTTTCCAGTAAACAACAACAATGTATAGCAATTCATCGTGAATTGGTAGGGCAATCGCCCGGCAAGCGAGAGGTCCCGGGTTTGAATCCTGATTCAGAGCTCCTCACGTCGTGATTTACTTTTCTGATTTTCTATACCGTAATGATATAAATTTATTTAATTTCCTTGCGATGGATAAATTGCCAAGTGTTTAAACATATAGAAATGTATTTCTATCATAGTAACAACAATATACTTGTATTAATTACTTGTATCAGAAATCACTTTTGTTGTGAAAAATAAATATTTGACTGTTATTTATTTTTACAGGAACTATTACTGTGGTATTTTGTGTTGCATTTGATATTCTTTGAGCAACACCTGCACTTTTTATGAATACAGTATCTTTTGCAGTTGTACATTATGAAACCTTGCTGACATCCAGATGATAACATAGACGCTGAGCGAAGTGTTAACGAACTTGTGGATACAAATGTTAATAAAGTTGGTCTCAGAAAGTGCAAACTAATGACGTCCATAAAGTCTTTCGAATAGACCTTCCTTGTTTCCTAACTGATAGAGACCTGATGGATTAATGCTCATAATAACACACAAAACATTTCTGCACATCTAACATGAGGGCTCATATCGAGCTCGATAGCGCTTGATGGAGTGCTCTGTCTCACTCTGTTGATCTACTTAAAGAGAGCAGACAGCGGTATATCGAGCTGCCAAAGCTCGATATGGTCTACCATGCTAGATACCCTGGAAGCTGCACGTCCTCTGTTAACATCAAGAACTCTTAGAAAAACGTTAGAACCAATTTATGCAGTGCTCAGAGGGCGTCATGGCTGTTCTTCATTGCCACAACGCGTTGTGGTCGTAACATGACAGCCATGACACGAATTTCGCTATTTGGTCTTTCTGTGATTGCCACAACGCGTCGTGAGCGTTTTCACAAGAGCCATAACACAAATTTCGCGGTGTGGATGTTTTACAGTGACCACTACGCGTTGTGAGCTGTTTTTTCGCTCAATGAGCGTTTTCGGTCTTTGAGCGTAACATAATAATTATGTTCTATATTTTTGTTATATACTATAATGCTACTATTAGCTTAATTAATTGCCAAAATTCTTGTGTTATGGGCCCGCGATGACTTTGAAAATATTGTCTGGTGACCCGGGAGGTTACCTTGTTCGCTTCGTTCTAGTGAGGTAACTCCGACAACGTCTTGGGTATCCTTATAAACGTGTTTTTATTTAGTTTAAAGTTTATTTCTTAAGCATGTATATTTACATAATTAGTGTAACGATATATTTATTTAGAATTTGTCTAGTTGTTATTGTAATTTATGTTGGTATTTATTTAACATTTACGTAAATTATTTGAGTAAATAAAATAAAACACTTAAAATAGAGTTAATAATTTTTCGAAATATATATCGGCATTTCGGTCCACTTTGGGGCTGGCGTCAGTCGAATGAATGACAATTCGCATGACATAAAATATATATGTACAACTTTATGACTAATGTAATGAGTTTGAACGAATAAAAAGGATGACATGAAAATATATACAACCTTACGAGTTTAACCTACGTTAAAGTTACAATTAAAATAAAATAAAAACATTTTTGTTATTGATAGAAGCCACCTTGCGGACGCAATCTATTAATCAGGGATGTGCACCTAAAATCCGCAAGATGGCACCGCTGGTTATGGCACCCTGGTCTTATTGTAAGTCTAGTCTGGTGTGAAATAAACGTCTGATCTGAAGCTAGTGTTGCTTATTCAGTCTCGGTCCATAGTGCGCACCAAGTGACCAAATAAAGGAATATAAATTTCCTATAATTCTAACGGTGAAACAGTTATTAAAAGTTTGATTATGGGAGCGCACGTGGATGGGGATGGGGAGATTGTTATTATGGATGGTTCATGTGTGCTTGTGATGATTAATGCGGGTATGTAGTTCATTGCGTGTTTCACCTACGTAGAATGCCGAACAGTGTCGACATTCTAGTAGGTATATGCAGTTCTGTGTTTTGTAGTTGGTGTTAGATTGTGTTTTGTGTACTGGTTGTGTGGTGTGTGTTGATTTGTGTGTTAGTGTTGATGATAGCGCATGTTTTGCACCGTGGTTATCGGCATGGTGATGTGCCAGGAGATGTTGTGAGATTAATTGTTTGTAGTGGTTGTTGTTTAGTTTTGGTAAGAAGTGATTTGAGGTTGGGGTTCTGTCGATAGCATATTTGTGTATTATTGGGGAGTAAGTTTCTATGTGCTCAGGGAGAAAGAATTCGGCAAATTCCTGCTGTAGTATTTGAAGTCGGTTTTTTCCTCTTCTTAAAAGTTCATTTATTTCACGCTTTTAATGTTGACGGGTAAATTTGTGAAAAATGAGTAGACTACAATGAGCACTCTGATTGTCTCAATCTCAAAT
Organism: Ypsolopha scabrella; assembly: GCA_910592155.1. Taxonomy (NCBI): domain Eukaryota; kingdom Metazoa; phylum Arthropoda; class Insecta; order Lepidoptera; family Ypsolophidae; genus Ypsolopha; species Ypsolopha scabrella. Next base: position 28,164,329 of record OU342969.1, on the reverse strand, counting down.
GGTGCGCTTCTATCCACAGCCAGCAGTGCGTTGCTTTTCGATGTGGATACGATTTTATAATACCTATATCGTTTAGTGCGGTGCAAGTGTCGCTCGCTATTAGTCGTCATTAGTGAACTTGTGGTGAATGTACTGCTAGCGTTCCTGCAGCAGAAGCTGGATATTACTAAGTAGCAGACCAAACATAAGGATTAAATAGCGTGGCAAGTTTCCATACAAAAAATAAGCTATATTTAGGCTTCATGATACGAAGTAACGTATAAAAATTTGTTGTTTTGGCTGGCTTATGTTTGGAACATATTTGTTAATTCCTTAACTAATCTCTAGTATATATTTTGTTTGGAAACAAGCAATATTTGTAAATAAAAGAGCCCGAAGTTCATTCAGCTAAAATTGCCTCGCGTTGACTCTATACGTTTATTTTATTAATGTTAGGTCTGCCACTATATTATAGGTCTGTGGTTCACATTAAGTCGCCCGGAAAAACTCGTCAAAAACGTAAAAAACGGTAGCTCGACGATTTAGAACAAACGTCGTCGAGCTAGAACAAGAAATAAAAAATACCGTTTTAGTACAGAGATACAGTAAAGATATTCATACCATTAGATCAAACGTATTATTTGCGAAATAAAAATCAATAAATAATTGATAATTTTGATTTTTTCATTCTGCACATTTTATTTTTATTAAAGAGTAGCCTAATTAATATATAAAAAACGCAGTTAAGTAAATATTAGGAATGTGAAGTGGGGTGAATGCTTCGTGAGCCATTGGCAACATAATATGCAGTGCTACCATTTCCCAAGCCAGGGGACTTCTTATAGTTAATGGTCTGTAGATTGTTTCACGAATTAGAAAATGCGACTCGTAAAATAGGGGAATTGAAAACTGAACTGGGAAAATGCAATTATATCATCGACCAGATAAAAAACCTTGCAGTATTGTCAATTAAACCTACGCCATCAACATCTAAGCACAAAAGAAAACTTAGGACAATAAAAAATCTGTCCCTACAAACAGCAGAAGAGATAGATCATAAAAATTATAGAAGTTTTGAAAATTTACAAAATGCAGACGTAGAAATAAACAAGATTACAGAGGATTATAAAATAAGCGAAGACAGTATAGTCAAAACAGATTCGGAAAGTAATACCTACATCCAATATTAATAATTTACAAGTGATGAAAGACAACGCAGAGAACAAATATGGAAACTATGGGAACGAAAATAATAATAGTAAATCAAAACCATGTAATAAAGATAGTTACAGCATGAACATCATTAAAAGCTCAGGACCTGAAAATAAGAATGAATATAAAAAATTAAAAAACCTGTGAGACGGCAAATAATCACAAAAATAAGCATTTAAAGCAGAAGACTACACCAAGACAAATATATATAATTGGAGACGACCAGGGAAGCAAAACTCAGAAAAATTTACAAAATTTAGTAGGTGATGAATTTAAGGTAACGAGTATTTGGAAGAATGGTGCTCAATTAAGTGAGGTACTGAATTCAGTGAGCAAAGAAATTAAAAGTCTTACAAATAATGATTATGTTATTACATTCGGGGGTATCAATGTAACTATCCCTTACGAATTTAAAGCAAATCTAAAAAGCTGGATTCATTCTTTTCAAAATGCCAAACTAGTTATAAGCAAAATTCCTTTTAATAAATACTTAAATGTTAAACAACTTAATTATACATTGAAATTTGTATGCCAGAAGTATGATTATGTCACTTTCGTGGATATGGACTATTCCAGAGCTATTCCTACATAATACTGGTTTCCAAGTACTTTGTGCAGATATGTTTAAAAGAAATACTTCATTTAGAATACAAATATAAATCAATAGCGTACGAAAATCAAAAACAAAATAAGCCTTTTATAGATGTAGGTACCTAGACTGAATTTGTATATCAAGGTGATAACTGTAAAATAACACAGAAAAATTACACTGTTGACATACTTGACATTTGTACAAATATTAATACTAAAGATGACGTAAATAAGGATTCTGTCGTGGAAGATATCATATTGAGTGATAAAGCAACCATTGCCACAGATCAGTTTGTTCGTTTTATAATAAATTAGGTGTCTTGCATCAAAATATAAATGGCTTCATATATAAATCGGACATACTTCTATTAAATATTAACGATATAATTAAACCAGTAGACGTTATATGCATCTCAGAAAAATTTCGATAACATATTAGTAAACTGAGTTTTACAGAATCGTTCAATACGAAGGATCCTGAAAAGGCGTTTGAGAGTTTTGATCAAATGTTGAAATTATTTTATTATATATATATATATATATTATTTTATATATATAATAAAATAATTTCTATATATATATATATATATATCTTTCCAGTTATTCAGATTAAAGTTAAATCCACTAAAACCCCTAGATAGATATCTCAGGGTATTAAAAAATGTTGCAGAAGGAAACGAGAATTACTATGGGCATACAGATCATCTCCAAACGCAAATACTGGAACAAATTACAAAAACTACTAGCAAAGACCCCAAAAAATTGTTAATTTGACAAAGAAATCACAAAATGATTATGACATAGCCACAGTAAATAATAAATCTAGAGCCACCTGGAAAATAATTAATAGCACGAAGTCAAATCTACCAAAAGAAAACATTGACAAAATTAAACTAAATGGAAAATTAATTCATGATCCAAGAATTATTGCTCAAACTTTGAATGACCATTATATAGACGAGGTTAAGCCTAACACTACCACAATTAATAATAATTTGACATGTTCTAATAATTCAATACCTAATTCTATATTTATGCATTCAACAGATGCACATGACATTTTAATTACAATAAAGGCATTAAAGAACACAAGTAGTAAAGGATATGATGGCATTGAGACCAAAGTTATCAAACTTGTAGCTGATTTATGTCTTGAGCATGGTGTTTTTCCTAGTGGCCTTAAACAATCGATTATCATGCCAATATTCAAAAAGAAAATAAAGAAGAGATAGATAACTATCGTCCTGTGGCTAAGCTGTCCATCTTCTCGAAAATCTTTGAAAATGTTATATATAAAAGAGTTTATAACTTTTTTGAGAAAAAAAAGGGTCTCAGACCAGAACAAAATGGTTTTATTTATTTATTTATTTGATAGGAGAAAAACAGAAATAGATACATGTTTGACAATAACAATGGTGATAACATTAGTTTAAGTATATCTATTCCCTTAACATTCTCACAAATTACATAAAGAGATAAAAATGAAGCAGATGAAGAAGATAAATGGTTTATGACAATATTGGCTATAAACCCAAAGCCAAAAATACAGACTAAGCAAAAAACCTACAGCATGCACATGCAAACTTCAAATAAAAAATCATTAAAACTAAAAATTAATAAAGAAAAAGATACATTTTATATTTACCTAAGAATAAGACATATATTTCTGCTTTACCCTATTTCTTTTGTTTTATTTCCTTTTTTTTTCTTTTCTATGAACGCTTTCTTTACTTTATTTTTATATCTGTTACGAGAGCAGTTAAAGAAATCTATATTTAAAACATTATCATTGTAGTAATTGCACATACGATGTATCGGAGCTCTTTTTCCATTCTGAGTTCTAGTTCTTCTGAGATGAAAGAGAAATTTGGGTCTATTACTACGATGACGGAGACTGGGTAGTTGGAAGTTAATCTGACTTAAGAGGTCTGCACATTTATATTCTCCAACACATATATTTCGAAGAATTACTGAATCAGTCACATGTCGGCGATCTGCAAGAGACATAAGCCCAAACTTGGCAAGAAGATCGCTGTAGGACAGACGGCTGTGATTAAGACGATAGTTCAAGGCACGTACAAATCTTTTTTGGATCATTTCAACCTTCCGAACATAGATATCAAACACCGGATTCCATATTGCTGAGGCATATTCTAATTTTGACCTCACCAGACTCTGATACAAAATTATATATGTGAGGGGGTTTTTAAAGCATTTGGCTACTCTAAGAATAAATCCTAGCATGCGATATGCTTTTTTTATGATATCTTCAATGTGGAGGTCAAATGTCAATTTAGAGTCAAATAAAACGCCAAGGTCACGTATTTGATTGACAACTTCCAAGGAGTCATTCCCAAGCTTGTAGGAAAAACAGTGTTTATGCCTCTTCTTAGAGAAAGCCATTACTTTGCATTTGTTCTCAGCAAGTACGATTTTATTATCAATGCAGTAAGTAAACAGTCGGTTTAGATCGTCCTGTAATTGCAGACAATCATTATTGTTATCTATACGTTTGTATATTTTTAGATCATCTGCATACATCAAAAACTCAGAGTACTTAAAACATAGTGTAATATCATTAATAAATATTATAAAAAGCAGTGGCCCTATAATTGAGCCTTGGGGAACTCCAGATGTTACAGTAATGTAGGACGAGATATGCCCATTCAAACCAACAGCCTGTTGTCTCATGCACAAGTAAGATGAAAACCATCGCAGCAAATTACCCTTTATTCCATTAAAATAAAGCTTTTGCAGCAGAAGCTTATGATCCACTTTATCAAAGGCTTTTCTGAAGTCTGTGTACACTGAATCAACAGCTACACCATCATCAAGAGCTTTAAAAAGAAAATTTGTGTAGGGTAAAAGGTTTGAAACGGTAGATTTTGATTTCACAAATCCGTGCTGACGAGTATCTAGAAGTGGTTCAACGTAAAGATATACTTTGTTGTGAATTAACATTTCAAATACTTTGGGGATTATTGATAGGAGAGAAATGGGGCGGTAATGTTCAATAAGATTTTTAGCACCTCCCTTATGAATAGGAGTCACATGAGCTATCTTCCATTTTGCAGGGATGATCCCAACGTGAAGACTTACGTTAAAGAGCAAAGTCAATGGAACACAGATTGTAGAAGCTGTATGTTTTAGAAAGAATGAGCTTATTTTATCCGGCCCTGGGCCCTTATTGCTATCGAGATCAAGAAGGGCTTTTTCAACTTCGGACTCTAAAAGATTTATCTCAGACAAAGGAGTAGCCAAAGATGGGCCGTCATTTAAAGCAATAAAATCTGTGTTATAAGCATCGTGATCCACTGGTTCAAAAACGGAAGAAAAGTACTTTGAAAACATTTCACATATATCGGAAGGACTGTGAGAAGATTGATCCTCAAATGTCATTGTAGATGGATACCCAGTATTTGTTTTCTTCAGAGAATTTTTCAATTTCAATTCATTTATTGCCATAAATCACATGTACATAAAAGGTGTTTTTTAAAAATACAAGTTACAATGTAATTTTACCAATAAGGTGTAGCAATGTAATTCTTAAAATAAATTGTATAATTCGTATTTACAGCTAGACTCTAATTATACCTTAAACCTACTTTTACTATTCTACATAATTTAACACTTCTCATTGATTATAAAATTTTCAAATATAATAGATCAAATGAATGTTAATTCACAATACAAAATTAAATTACAATATAATTCCATTATAATCTTTATTAAACTTATAAAAATCTTTTAAATTGTAAGGACACATCTGTACCAAGTATCTTTTCAGGGTATTCATAAATTCGATCCCAGAAAGGCATTTAATTTGTATTGGTAGGCTATTAAACACTTTAATGGCAGCCAATTTGGTAGACTTTTCATAAGAAGTAGTGTTTTTCCTAGGAACTTCGAGGTCAAACTCAAAATGTTTTTGAAGTCTATTGCTATGACATAGAGATTTATTGGGGAATTTACTAGGAAAGCGCTTGACAATTTTGCATAATTCGATTACGTATAAGGCAGTAAGTGTGTGTAGTTTTAACGTAATAAAATATGGTTGGCAGGAATCCATACTTGATTTTAGTCCGCTTATTATGCGGATACACCTTTTTTGAAGTTTAAATATACTCTCTATATCTGTACTTCCTCCCCATACAGGAAGACCGTACAGTACTCTTGATTGATAGAAAGCAAAATATGCTTGTAGAACAGCTTTTTTCGTTGCAATTTTTGCCAAGGTCCTTAAAGCATAACAGAAGCTACTCAGCTTATTCCCAAGAATTTCAACATGTTTCTTCCAGTTCATGTTTTCGTCAGCATAAATTCCCAAAAACTTTGCAAATGGAACAAATTCTATTTTTTTGTTGTAAATATCTACATTTAAGTCCAGTTTACGAGTATTATAATTGTGGAAATATAGCATCTGGGTCTTATTGACGTTTGTATTTAGATTAAGAGTTTCAAACCAGTTTATCACACTGCTTATACACTCAGTTATAACACTCGATAGATCACTATTATCATTTGATCGTTCAAACTTAAAGAATACGGACACATCATCTGCAAACATGACCACTTTATTGTTTGTCAAGCAGGGCAGATGGTTTACATACAAGAGAAAAAGAATGGGGCCCAATATGCTACCCTGTGGTACACCCTTTCTCAATTTGCAGTTTCCTGATTCGATATTTATCATTGTCTTTGTGTTGTCCAAGGTAGGTATCACAACGCTTTGTGAGCGATCCGTGAGATAACCTTCAAACCATTTATTTATATTACCTCTTATCCCATATCGATTCAGGATTTCTAGTAAGGTACTATGATTAACATGATCAAACGCTTTTGAAAGATCAAGCAGCACCGTCACTACATTTCCTTTCTTATCTAAGGCTTCCGCAACAAAGTCTGTCATATCTATAATTGCGTCAACCGTAGATGCGCCTTTTTGGAAACCAAATTGCTCTTTAGCTAGCAATTTGTTAAACGTAAGAAACCGACGCAATCTATTTGCCATAACTTTTTCAAAAATCTTAGAAAGTATGGGCAACAGCGAGATAGGTCTATAATTACCAACGTTTAGCATGTCACCTTTCTTGTGAATTGGTTTGACCTGTGCTTTTTTTAGTCTTGATGGAAATACCGCTTCAGTTATGGAGAGGTTTAATAAATGAAGTAAGGGGTCAGCTATAACATCGATTATATATTTAATGACTTTACTTGGTATTTCATCATAGCCACAAGATCTTTTGTTTTTTAGAGACGCTACTATTTTAAACAGTTCTAACTTATCAACCGGATCAGCATACATAGTTTTAGGCTGAAAGGACGGAAGCTGGTTGTTAACTGCAATATTATTGCTAACTCCAGAAGAATTTGCAAAATAATTATTGAAAATATCAGGTGCGTCTTGATCGTGATTTGCCTTCTTACTCCCATCTGATAGCCCTGTGTATTTATTGACCTCAAATGTTTTATTCCCTTTTATGTGTAAGTTTATTAAATTCCATGTAGATTTAATTTTGTCTTGTGAATTTTGAATAACACCATCATTGTATAGTTTTTTTGCACAAGACACAACCTTTGACAGAATCGAGCAGTATAATTTGTAATGATTTAATAGGTCTTTAGAATTTGACTGCTTTGTGCCAATAAAAAGTTCCCTCTTTGTTTGACATGATTTGATTATACCTCTAGTGATCCAACCTTGATTTTTTTTTTTTGATAAATCACCTCTAACCTTGATAAGCGGGCAGTTTGTATCAAACGCATCAAGAAGTAAATCATGGAATATATTAAAACCTTTATCACAATTTTTAGCCTCATATACTTGCTCCCACGGAACAGAATTTAAAAAGGACCTGAGATTTTCGAGATTTTCATCCGTTAGATTTCTGACATATTTATAAAATTTATCTAAGTTTTTTAAGAAGATGTGTATTTCCAGAATGATTTGATGTTAGTCTTTGTTAACTCTTCAACGTTTTTTATATATGTTACATGACAGCTTTTAAGCAATTGCTTTACGCGACAACGATATGAGGCGTAACAAGTCAATTAATCTTGCAATATTCGATTTTATGTCTAAAATTATAACTAGCATGGACAAAGGTGTATCTCCTATTGCTCTCTATATGGACATGACTCAAGCCTTCGATTACATTGATTATATTTATTGTTAAAAAAAACTTCAATGCTTTGGAGTGAGGGGAAATGCCACAGATCTCATTCAGTCGTATCTAGATAACAAAACACCCAAGTTTCAAGAATCTGTCCTGAAACAAAAACCGAAACAACGTATTCATCTGAGCCTAGACAAGTGTCGTTCGGAGTGCCTCAGGGAAGTGTCATGGGTCCTCTTTTGTTCCAACTTACATAAACGACCTTCCTCAGGCCACTACATATCCTATGATTATTTTTGCTGATGACAGCACCGTTATAATATATTTAGCATTAATAAAGAGTCAGAAATAAATAAAGCATTAAAATCGAATGGCTCAACTCCATCAATTTAAAAATTAACTTAACGAAAACAAATATAATGCAATTAGGGCAAAGAATGCAACCGACATCAATTGAAAATACCAAATTGAACATATCAGTAAGAAATTAAATCAGTCCCCGTTTGCATTATCTATGCTGTCGAAAGTAGTTAACCTTAAAGCATAGTAATGCCCATAGTAATTCTCGTTTCCTTCTGCAACATTTTTTAATACCCTGAGATATCTATCTTGGGGTTTAAGTGGATTTGACTTTAATCTGAATAACTGGAAATATATATATATATATATATATATATAATAAAATAATTTAAACATTTGATCAAAACTCTCAAACGCCTGTTCAGGATCCTTCGTATTGAACGATTCTGTAAAACTCAGTTTAATAATATGTTATCGAAATTTTGCTGGGATGCATATAACGTCTACTGGTTTAATTATGTCGTTAATATTTAATAGAAGTATGTCCGATTTATATATGAAGCCATTTATATTTTGATGCAAGACACCTAATTTATTATAAAACGAAAAAACTGATCTGTGGCAATGGTTGCTTTATCACTCAATATGATATCTTCCACGACAGAATCCTTATTTACGTCATCTTTAGTATTAATATTTGTACAAATGTCAAGTATGTCAACAGTGTAATTTTTCTGTGTTATTTTACAGTTATCACCTTGATATACAAATTCAGTCTATAAAAGGCTTATTTTAGATTATTATTTAAGATTTATATTTGTATTCGAAATGAAGTATTTCTTTTAAACATATCTGCACAAAGTACTTGGAAACCAGTATTATGTAGGAATAGCTCTGGAATAGTCCATATCCACGAAAGTGACATAATCATACTTCTGGCATACAAATTTCAATGTATAATTAAGTTGTTTAACATTTAAGTATTTATTAAAAGGAATTTTGCTTATAACTAGTTTGGTATTTTGAAAAGAATGAATCCAGCTTTTTAGATTTGCTTGAAATTCGTAAGGGATAGTATCATTGATACCCCCGAATGTAATAACATAATCATTATTTGTAAGACTTTTAATTTCTTTGCTCACTGAATTCAGTACCTCACTTAATTGAGCACCATTCTTCCAAATATTCGTTACCTTAAATTCATCACCTACTAAATTTTGTAAATTTTTCTGAGTTTTCCTTCCCAGCGTAGCTAGCATAGCAGTCGATATGAGCTCGATAGAGCCTGTATCTCTTCGATTTTGACAGTTATTCCAAGATGGCAACCAATCTTATCGTCCTTTCTATTTCGCTAACATTGTACCAAGAAATAAGCAAGTCTTTCTATTTTGACAGATCGAAAGAAACCTTTTTTTTTAATTTTTTCTTTCTTCTTTAGCTAACATTGTTACACCTTTCTTTCTACTTTTTGACGTTTTTGGAGGAAAGCTGTATCACCGACCAAGGAGGTGGTGATAGAGTTCGATAGAGCGTGAATATTGTTTTGTTGTGGGACATGTGTAGATTATTTATTATTATTTATTTATTTATTTATTTGCAAATACATAATTACATTACAGATAACTATTGCGTAATTAATTGCATGACTTAAAACTATATACATATTTACATAAAAAGCGAAAGTTATATCACACGTTTGTGTAGTTTTGATCGATTAACCGATTAACAAACCAAAAACTACAAAATGGCTAGGCTTTATAATGTTGTGCGACTAAAGCGACTCATTTTTATTTTAAGCTATATGTAAATCTATCAAAATTCTTTGTTGGGCCTCCGTGATTATCTTTCTGGATCTATAAAATAATTTCGTGTATATACCTATTTCTTTTTCTAAAACCGACCCGACTCGCTATTATTCGATCTTAGAATCTAAGTTTTCGATATTATATACCTATTCGAAATATTCAACTTTACACTTGAGAAATAGTCAAATAATACGAATTTTTCAATTAGTTGCAATGCTTCCCTAAAAAGATTAGAATATCCTGCTTCTTTATGTCTTTCAACAGGAACATTTTCAATGTTGTTGTTTGAAATAATATTTCGTAGCTTGGAAGGTCCTTGTCATTATAATAAGTTAAACATAAATAGTTATTTTAGGTCAGGTATTTAATAATCGTTTAGATGGTTATGCCATACAGATTTTTACGCATAAAATGACACAAAACATTAATCATTTCGTCGAAGTGTGCGCCATGAAGAAATAATTTTTCCTTCTTTCTGGTGTTATATTGAATGGAGTTTATAGGTGGTACACAGTAAAAAGTTACAATAAACGTAAATGATGAAGACTGATATGTAATTAAAAGAAAGTGTTCATAATTTTAAGAAAACAATAAGCCTACAAGGTCTATTATATTGTTATTTATATCTTCTGTTATATTTTTAGAAATATAATATTGTGGATTTTTAGATATCTATCAAAATCCCTCATGTGGTATAATTCTCAACTTTAACTCTGAACATCTACATAGTGAATTATATATGTATCTGGGACTAAGCACAAGTATAATCACTAAATTAAACGAACTTTTCTTAAGTGAAGTTCTATTGTAATTATTCGAAGTGCTTAGTCCGAGATACTCCTAACCCACCCGAACCCAAATAATGGAAAGTTTTCTATTTGCCCTGGAGTTATGACCAAAGAAAAGTTGAGAATTATTTTGTAATAACTTATGCTCTAAAAAGAATGATTGACAGATGGAGTATTGCCAGTGTCTTTTGCTTCAAGAATCGTTCAAGAAGCTTTAAATATGCGGATAAACAATGCAAACATTGTGAAACTACATAGTGAATTATATATGTATCTCGGACTAAGCACTTCGTATAATTACAATAGAACTTCACTTAAGGTAAGTTCGTTTAATTTAGTAAATATATGATATGACTAGCTTTTGCCCGCGGCTCCGCCCACGTCGAAGAGATTTTCGTGGAAGGAAAGAAAACAAAAGAATATAATTTTTTGAACGACATTATGCAACGGTCACCATGTTTTACTAAAGTGCAAATAAAGACCATTCAAATAAGCCCAAACTTGAAGGGTCTGCTGTTGCCCGATGAGGAGAACCCATATCCACCTTCCAGTCCCATCAACAAACCTTGGTCACCATGTTTTACCAAAGTGCTAATAAATACCAACAAAATAAGCCTAAACTCGAAGGGTCTGCTATTGTCCGTCAAGGAGATCCCGTACCCACCTTCCAGTCCCATCATCAGACCATGGTCACCATGTTTTACCAAAGTGCTAATGAAGACCAATCGAATAAGCCCAAACTCAAAGGGTCTACTGTTATCCGTCGAGGAGATCCCATAATCACCTTCCAGTCCCATCAGCAGACCCTGTTCACCATGTTTTACCAAAGTGCTAATATATACTAAAAAAATAAGCCTAAACTCGAAGGGTCTGCTGTTGTCCGTTGAGGAGATCCCGTACCCACCTTCCAGTCCCACCATCTGACCATGGTCACCATGTTTTACCAAAGTGCTAATGAAGACCAATCGAATAAGCCCAAACTCGAAGGGTCTACTGTTATCCGTTGAGAAGATCCCATAATCACCTTCCAGTCCCATCAGCAGACCCTGGTCGCCATGTTTTACCAAAGTGCTAATAAATACCAACAAAATAAGCTTAAACTCGAAGGGTCTGCTGTTGTCCGTTGAGGATATCCCATACCCACCTTCCAGTCCCATCATCAGACCATGGTCACCATGTTTTACCAAAGTGCTAATAAAGACCAATCGAATAAGCCCAAACTCTAAGGGTCTGCTGTTATCCGTTGAGGAGATCCCATAACCACCTTCCAGTCCCATCAGCAGTACCTGGTCACCATGTTTTACCAAAGTGCTAATAAATACCAACTAAATAAGCCTAAACTCGAAGGGTCTGCTATTGTCCGTTGAGGAGATCCCGTACCCACCTTCCAGTCCCATCATCAGACCCTGGTCACCATGTTTTACCAAAGTGCTAATAAATACCAATCGAATAAGTCCAAACTCGAAGTATCTGCTGTTGTCCGTTGAGGAGATCCCGTACCCACCTCCCAGTCCCGTCACGTCATTAGATCCTGGTCACCATGTTCTACAAAAATACTCATCAATACCGATCAAAATTAACTTATCTATATCTTATCTTAAACTTGAGAGGTCTCCTAAAAAAACATTTACCAGTGGATGATTGAAACCCCGACGATGAGACTACATACGTACGACTACGCAAGGCGTACATACCACATGATTAACTAAAAATCTTATTGAGTGCTTAAAGAATTTTTATAGTCAGTTCAGTAGTTCTAGATATTACCCATTGTATGCAAGCAAACAAACAAACAAACAAATCTTTCTTCTTTATATAATAGTGTAGACAAACTTTAACGCGAGTTGATTTGAACCAGACTGTGTCAAATTTGATATTTTGAAACATACAGCGCCATCTAGTGTATTGAAATGAAAACAATTTCAACGCCAGTTTACAAACAATTTCAACGCCAGCTTACTGAGCCAGGATAGTTTCCCAGAGATGGCGTTTTCTAACCACTTGAAACTTATTTTAGTTATTGGTCTTTACTCAGTCAAGAAATATAATTTCAGCTTTAATATTTTTATAAAAGGAAATATTTTTTCTGAAAATAAAATAAAAGAATAAAAAATAAAAAGTGAAAACAAATTTTACCAGTCGGGGTTTGGACCCGCGACGATCGACTATGCTACGCCGGCGAACCTTCCATATGTCTCACTAAAATTCTCATGCCCATGCTCATTCAAATTCTCGCTGCTCCCTTTTGTCATAGCGTGATGATACATAGCTTTAAACCTTTCCGAAGAAATGCTTTATCTTTCAGTGAAAACTGCATCAAAATCTATTGATTCCTTCTCAAGTTATAAGCGAACGAACAGACAGACAGACGTTGTATTTTATATGTATAGAGTTACATGACTCATTCATGGCCCAACGGCGGGAGGTTACTTTGTTAGCTTAGAGTTCCAGTGAGGTTACTCCGCTAGCATCTTGGGTATCCTTCTCAACGTGTTTTATATAATTTAGGATTACATGTAATATTTACTTATCATTGTTAGGACATATTTATTTACAATTATTCTTGTTTTTATAGCTATTTAAGTTGCTATTTATTTCATAAAATTTCCAGTGAGAAATTGAAATAGATTTTATTTTGTAATTATACATAATACATTATGGGGAGTACGGGATCTATTGTTTACTTTTATATTTTTACCAGTTTTCGGCAAAGTTCTATCTGCCATGGTCACGATATTATCGTCTCTATTATCCACCAAAAAATATTTCACACGAGTGAAACTGCGGGCAAAACTAGTAATTTTCTTTACAAATATCTCTTGGTTTAAACAAGTGTTTTACCTTTATTATGCAAATGCCAAATGTTAGCTACAGTAACACTTTGTAACGCTATGCGCGCCTGATGTAAAAGAGCATTTCTGAATTTATTTTTAAAAACAATTGTCTCTTCCACGTAACTATGAAACAGAAGTTAATAGTTTCTTCAAGTTTTAAAATATGTAGCCCGTAATCTCTGTATTCTATTGCATTAAAATAAAAGTGGCCCCAGAGATGGAAATAATACCAATAACCAAGAATAAAATAAAGATGCAATGGATAGCAGCAACAGATGGTAAGTTGAAAAATTATTTGAATATCTCATTCTTTTCTAAAGTTGAAGCATTAAACATAACTCTTGCAGATCCATCTACAATCGCACCGCGTGCAATAGCTGAAAGAGTAGTTTGATTTCAGGCTTAATGAAACTATTTAGAAACTCAGCCTAACACAAAATTAAATTATTTCTGCAATGAAGAAATTGGAGTTATGATTTTACCTAAAATCAATTTAATGTCTTTTTTCAGTTTTCCTGATAATGTTTATGTTTGGGAGCAATTTCGGCTGGATATCACCGTTTTTAGGCAAGATTTGGCGGCCAGATCCACCATTTGAAGCTACGAAAGAACAAATATCATGGGTTGCATCTTTGGTCAGCTTAAGTAGGATGATAGGAATTCTTATAGGATCCATTGCAGCCAACTACTTTGGGACCAAGAAATCTTTGTACTTGTGTGGATTTTACTACGTTGGCGCTTGGATCAGTCTTATATGCGCTAATTCCATAAATATAGTCTTCATTAATCAGATATTTTGTGGTCTTGGTATGGGAACCTTATGTACCATATATCCACTTTACTTGGGTGAAATAGTGAACCCCAAGATTCGTGGAACTATTTTTAGTTTTGTGTCAAATGGTTCAATGGTTGGAATACTTTGCGGCAACCTCTTAGGAGCATATGGACTTCCCTGGATTTTTGGAGCTGTGAATCTGGTTTTAACCGGAATCTTCCTTGTCACATTTTACTTTTTGCCTTCTACGCCATATTATCTGATTAATTGCAACAAAATAGGCGATGCCGAAAATGCTCTTAGTTTTTACAATGATGGCGCTGACGTTAAGGAAGAATTTACCAAGCTCCAAGATTTCATCAAGTCCAGCCCACGCGTCACATTCTTGGAATCAATTGGAAAGCTAAAGGATCCAGTTAACTTAAGGACATTCATCATGATCAACGTTGTTTACAGTTTAGTCCAAATCAGTGGGACTTATACCATAACAGAATACATGGAAGTCATAATCATGGCGGGCAAGATTGAGATTGTCCTTCCATCTACTTTGGTGACTATAATGAGCGCTATCACTATTCCATCGAGTTGGGTAGCCATAGCTATCGGGGATAGATTTGGTAGAGTTACTATGCTGCTATTCTCATGTGTGGTTTTCTGTGTTGCTTTCATCGGATGGGGATTAAGTTTCCATCTATTGGAACTCGGATTTAAACCGTCTGATCTTCAGTGGTTAGTGATTGTTTCTGCTTTGTCTTACCGAATAAACATGACTATAGGACTAAATCCCATAGTACCAGTTTTAATCAGTGAATTCTTTGCACCTAATGTTAAAAGTGCTTCTACTTGTCTCTGTAATATCACTTGTTCTCTATTTACATTTATTTCGATTAAAAGTTTTCAATTTCTTGTAGACCATATTACATATAAATGTTTATTTTATTTTTTTGCCGGTTTTATTTTGGCCGTTGGTATTTATTCAATAGTTTGCATCCCTGAGACTAAGGGAAAAACCTTGCAAGAAATACAGGACATGTTACATAAAAATAAATCATTGAAATCGCAAAATGTCACACTACATGTATATGATAATCCTATTAGTGAACAAATAAAAAATGAAAACGTTATCACTTAATTAGAATAAGTAAATTATTTTTATAACCAAGTTATAAACATCAAAGTAGAGTAAATAAAAATCCGTGAATCTCTAAACGCAAACAACCAATCCAGTGAACACATTTCTAATTTAATAATCTATCTAATTCTAATCTAATTTTCTTGTGTAATATAGTGTTGTGTAATGTAGTGATTTGTAAATATGATGTAAATATGATAAGTATGTTGAATGTTCACTATTGTATTGGCTCAGCTGTAAAGATAGTGTAATATTGTTGTTGATAAATAAATAAATAAATAAATAATGTGTCAGCGAAATAACCTATTTTCTCCACAAATCTCCTGTACAATTTAGATGCGTGACGCACGTTCAATGGTGAAACGCATTATTACTGGAATGTAATGGAAGATAATCTCAAACATGCTCGTCAATAATAGTCGCATTTCTTTTGAAAAGGTAAGACGAGAAGATACCTTTTTTAGCCCTAGAGACAAAATTAATCTATGAAAATCCATTTCCGCCCTAGGGGGAAAAGGATTTTCATATATTTAACATTTTTAAATATAGGTAGAGACCAAAGGGAAATATGCCATACAGCCAAGTTTGATTTTCAATATAATTTGTTTTATCATGGATGTTTTGTCTATGGTTTTATTCAATATTTTGTACCCGTCTGAGACAGGCAAAGGTATGTAGGTCGATAGATACAATACAATACAATATAACTTTATTTTCACACCACACAAAAAGAAAAAATAATAATATAAATTTATATTATCGCTTATAGCGATCTCTTCCTGAAAACCTTTGGGTAGAATCTGGTTTAAAAAGAGCACTAATTTTAAAATAATATAATAGATTTTTGTCTGTCTGTCTATATTTACATTTGGGTCGTTTTGACTCGAGAACCACTCAACGGATTTGCATACGGTTTTTTAATTATCATCGGAATAGCCTTCATCAATATACCGGGTGTAAATAGACTGCTATCATTAAATGAAACCACATATTCTACCGACCCTACTGAACCACTTTTCCCAAGAAGGCAGTTAGTTTGGGAAATAATTGAGTTCCAAACAAAAATGCGTGAACCCTAAGCCTAACGCACAGACATACGGGCGAGTTTCGAGAGAGCGTCGTCAGCTGTTACGGTGCAGCGTTCTAAAATAGACCTTCCTCTTATGAGATAGTCTTTGAGTTGCAGTTGAATATCTTTTTCTCTGAAGATATGCGAGGGTTTTAAGGGTTTTTTTAAGCGGGAATAGCTGTTCAGTATGATCAGTAGAGTATGTGGTTTTATTTGATGGTCGCACTCTATTTACACCCTGTACCTATAGGCTATAATAAGTGCGGACAAAATAACCGCCCACCTAAAAACTTTCCACTATAGTTTTAAATTACGGTGCAATTGATCACTTACCCCCCTTGTTAAACAATCTACTATTAATTTCGCAGAGGTTCATAGAACCTTATTTCTGAAGAAGTGATCACTTGACTAGTCTCAAGTAGCAATTTGGATGTATCTATTAAAGTTAACTTAAAATGAGATGAGCATTAAATAAATGTAAAATATAAAAATACTAGATACGAACTTGGCTTCGCTTGGGCGGTAATAAATGTTTTATAAATTTATTATTCGATCTATTTATAGCATGAAATATCAAGATTTATTAAGAGAAAAGCTCAAAGAGATTAATATATTCACGGTTCCATGTAAATTTATTTAACAAGTTATAAGATATGTACCTATGTAAAAACATATATATATATAATTTTCCGTCCGAGGCTTGATGAGCACCACTCTGTTGAAATCAGAAACAAATATAATACTAGCTTTTCCAAAAGTCAGACTTGTCAAAGTAGGTACCTCTTTTGTAGGACATTTTACAAGATTTTACAATTAACTTTCAAAGGCGTTTCTTAGTTTGTCTGAAAATAAGTTTAAACTGTATTATATTAAGCAGGGACTAATAAAAATGTTGTCATAAAATTTATGCTTACTTGGACGGTAATGAAGCCTGGTGTAATCAATAATATATGATTCCTCTAAAGGCATAAAGTTAATTAATAGGTAAACTGACTTTGCTGTTAAAGTTAATAGACAATATGAGACGGGTTGATTATGAGATTTTTTTTCTTATGACATAGTTCCTGTTGTGTTGTATTTTTAAGTCTTTACTAAATTAGGTATTAATACTTTTTATAGTATATATTTTACATATATTTGGGAAAGGCCTATGTCCAGCAGTGGACGAACACGGGCTGATGGATGGATGAATGGATGGATGGACTTTTTATAGTACATACTTATCTAATAAAAGTTATAGTAAAGAGAATTGTTTATATTGAAAATTAGTATTTATAACTTTATAAGGTGACATTGCATGCACACATTTTAACATAATTTGTCATCCAATGACTTTACTATTATTACTTCGTTTTATTCAAGTGTAATTTAATTTTAATTTATGTTTTATATATTATTAACATTTATTTAATATGAACATTCCCTATATTTTAGGTAATTTTTTTCGGCTGGTATTTCTAGAACTGAAAAAGTAACGATTACCCACCTTATAAAAAAGGATTAGTGTCATTGATTGCTCTGATGTAAATTTATTATTTTTAAAGGCGAAACTGTTCAGGAAATAAATAAATTCGTGGAATAGTACAAGTGATTTTCTGTTAATTATAAGTACAGACTATCATCATCATAACTTGTACCTTGCCGTCATGTTGGCAACACTGCTTGTCAAGTTATTGATGTAATTATTGTTGTTGCTTAGAGTTTTTGAAATTATTTGATAAATCATGTAGATTAGGTATAAATTAATAATGCCAAAGTCATTGAACAATAGTGCAAAGGAAATTGTGTTGAAGGTGCGTGTATTTTGTGAAACAGAAAAGGCAAACAATGTTGTATCGCGAACTATTTTTTTTTTCGTTACCTCAGTTATATTCAGCCAATAACCTCTTTGCACTTTAATAAAACCTCTTTGTACATTCAAATCGTTGCTGAGTAAAAGTCACTAAACCTCATTCCATATTCAAATAACACGACCATTATGAATTTTTATAGTGAAATTGGCAGCGTGTTATCACGACAGATATGAATTTTAATTCTAATATTTGCGGCCACTTATGGCTTTTTTTCCATCAGTTGTCTCGTACAAGGTTCTCTAAATCATGAACGTATTACAATATTGTTTGAGAAAAAATGTTTTATAGTGATTGATTGTTTAGTTCCATGTGATGTATCCATATAAAAGCGATATGTAATGTTAATATTATGCGTATTCGTGCAAATATAATGTTATAAGAAGGTTATTTACAACGCTATTTCAAGGTCTGGTGCCGCTAAGTGAATGAAATATAACCCAATATCAAAATGCTCCTGGAAAGTCTGCCGCGATTTCTGGACACGCTTCCTTAAATATGAGATGCTTGATGGTGACAATTTAACATTTCATCGGCTTCAACAAATTGGATCTCCAAAAACCGACACGACACGGGGGTCATAGGTATTCCGAGTGTGGACTTTGAAATGAAAGTCACAGTCAGAACTCGTACACCCATGTTTTATCGATGATTATTACGTTCAGCATGATGGTTCCTATCGGCGTGCTTTGGGCACAAATATGGACCTACAGCTTCAAGTGCCTTCAAAAGCACGGAATCCGAATACCAATGTGATCGTAAGGGATTTGAACTTGCGACCTACGTATAAGCCGTACAAACCGCTAGACAAGAGAAGCGACTTGTCATAAATATTTAGGGATTTATTACACAAAACTTTAACTCTGGTTTTGCTTGCAGCAAATATTTGAGTTGCAATTTGCCGTTGGCTGTGTGTTCAGTGAATCGTTTAATGTGACAATATTAATTTAGTACACATTCGGACAGAGTTACTTACATACTAAATCTATGCTATTAAAAATGGTATCTAAGTATATTTTGATGGTAGTGCGAAATTATTGATATTTCGAGTCACGACGGACTTTTTTTGCCGTGCCTCAGTCGAGGCAAAAAACAGTTGGGACGAGAAATATCCACACTTTCGCACGTGTATCAAACGACGTTTTTAATACACCTGCGAAAAATTACATGAAACAATAAAATAAAAGCAATTTTGTTGCAAATCAAAACATGTACAATTCGACAGAAGAAAACGCAGTGTCTGGTTGGCGCCAATCTTCCTCCATGGCACCATGAGTCTAGGCGTTGTTAGATCTGTCAGCGTATTCTTTCAAATTAAATGAATATAGGTATAAGTAATTAAAGGCGCGAAAACTATATAGGAAACTTTCATCGCGCCTGGTCGACGTCTCGGGTGTTCAGAGGGCTGGTGTTTACCTCGGCCAGAGAATTAGTCTGACCATCCAGAGAGGTAATGTAGCCAGCATTCTGGGCACCCTACCGAGAGGCAGCGACCTGGACTCAATTTTTGATTTATAGCTTTTAGATTTATTAAAGTAGTTATAGTTTAGATTATTATTTATTTCTAGATTTATTTTTAATATCATATTATTTTTTTGGGAATTAATTTGTTTAAATTTTTATTTTCTATTTAAAAACAAAACCATATTAAATAAATTGCTTTTAATACATAATTTTAAAGTTTAAAAGCTTTGAAAAGTACAGATTTTGACTTAATTATAAATGTAAAGGAGGCATCGGACTCATGCCATTTCCCCTGCGTTTCTTCCATCCAACCCCCGACAAAGAAGAATATTCTAGTGCAAAGCGTTTACTTTCATACGTAAATCAGCTTGCAGTTTGAGCTCTCTCTTTTCTGCATCGAGTCAGCTGCCAGTCGTTCAACAGGAACACAGCTTTACGGACTCACTCGTATTTGTTCGTGTAGAATTAAAGAATACTCGCTTTTGCCTGCGGCCTCGCGCGTGTATGTATCATGTTATATCTGACTTTATTTCAAAAGAGATTTGCCTAAAACAAGGATATATATAATCAAAAAGTTGATAAATCCCTAGAAAATAAAGTACCTATTATATCTCACGAGAGCTTATAAAATTAGTAGTACTAATAGTTACCGATACTTTAATATAATTAAACTAGCCTTTTCCTGCTGTTTCGCCTGCGTTCATTGAATCTTTGCCCCGTTTTCGGCTTGGTCGTTGTTTTATGAACACCTCGTATAGGCTATGTGTTGACCAAAGTCATTACGGAGTGATTTTCGAGTTAAAACGGGACATACATACAGAGGAACAGACAAAAATTCTAAAAATGGTAATTTTGGCTTTACAATACAAATAACCCATTGCGTTAATCATGAAACACTTTTATGTAAATTAGATCTCTATGGAGTTAAGGGTAAATCTTTGGCGTTATTTAAGTCATACCTTAGTGACCGGATTCAAAAGGTAGACATTAATGGAGTAAAGTCATCTGGAGCATTAGTCAAAAGGGGTGTTCCGCAGGGCTCCATATTGGGGCCCCTATTGTTTTTAATATACATAAATGACCTTCCTCACTTAGTTAGAGACTTATCTGAGATAGTTCTATTCGCAGATGACACGTCACTTATTTTTAAAGTGAATCGACATAATGATATTCTTGATGACGCAAATTCATCTCTCTCTCTGATTCTTGATTGGTTCACTGCAAATAATTTAGTTCTAAATGAAAAAAAAACGAAATGTATAAAGTTTACTTTACCAAATGTAATTCAAGTAGATATCAGTTTATTTTTGCAGGGGTCAAAGCTGGAGTTAGTTAACGAAACTAAGTTTTTGAGTATTACTATAGACTCTCGTCTTCAGTGGGGTCCCCACATAGAAGCTCTCTGTGGTAGACTTAGTTCAGCCGCTTACGCTGTTAGACGCATAAGGCGATTACTGACGAAGATACTGCTAGATTAGTATATTTTAGTTATTTTCACAGCATTATGTCATATGGCATAATGTTGTGGGGTAGAACCTCGGATATAGAAGCAGTCTTTGTCTTGCAAAAGAGAGCAATTCGGTCTATTTATAACATGAAGTATCGAGATTCATTGAGAGAAAAGTTTAAGGAAATTAATATACTTACGGTCCCATGTGAATTTATTTATCAAGTTATTAGATATGTCAGAAAAAATATTGATAATTTCCCGAGGCTTGGTGTGGACCACTCTGTTGAAACCAGAAACAAACATAAACTAGCTTTTCCAAAATTTAGACTTGCCAAGGTAGGTACCTCTTTTGTAGGACATGGTATAAGATTTTACAATAAACTTCCAAAGGAGGTCCTTAGTTTGCCTGAAAATAAGTTTTAATGATACATTAAACAGGGACTACTTAAAAAAGCTTATTATATAATCAATAATTATCTGGACGATAATGAAGCATGGTGTAATAAATAATAATAATCTTTATCAAAATTGTGAGTCATAATTAGCAAATTTTAATACGAAATGTTTGATTCCTCTACAGGCTAATCTTAAGCCCTTTATAGTTAACTAATATGTAAACTGACTTTGCTGTAAAAGGTTATAGACAATGTAAGACGGATTGACTAAGATCAATATATATATTTTTTTTTCTCTTGGACATAATTCCTATGGTTTTATATTTGCCTTTACTTAAGTAAGTAACTATAAGAAAATTGTATAGATTAAGGTTTATGTTACAAAAGAAAAAAATCACGTTTGCTAAGTTTCTTGCCCTTCTTCTTAGCAATACTAATCGAATGGTGCGGATGGTTTGGCATTATGTATATATAATATTTTTATTCCTATATTTCTTTACTTTATGCAGGTTTATAACTTTATTACATTTTAGTAGCCCAACCTAAATATTTTTTGTATGTATTTCCCTTATTAATATAAGGTGTAATCAAAATACCTGCCACGGATGAAATAGGAGATACTATTGTGTTTATAGATTACAATAATGCATAAATTTCGTACCCCGGAATCGTTAAATCAATTTGAGAAGATAAAGTAGTGAAATTAAAATTTGCTTTATTCTGCATAACGTGGTTCACAAACTACGCGCGTAGTGTAGTTTCGTCAATGAAAACAATTGCTATCTCTTTCTAACTGTTCTGTCAATGAACTCTGAAATCAGCTGACCAGTTCGTAACGTAACTATCTGAATCTATTAGTTACACAATAATACGCAGGCAAAAGCTAAAAATTGCACTTACTTACCCGTTACTGAATTCCACCAAGCTTACTGCAGATAAAAAAACTGACGTAGTAAGATGCTTAACTCCCCATCACACTTAAAACAGGCTACGGACAGTCAAGTTAGTGTAAGAATCGCTATGTTTTTGCTGTGACTCGTCAGTCCACAGAATGTTGCGGCGTTCTTCTCGAATCAAATGACAGAACGCGAGGCGAGCCGCGTAGTCCTGTGGCTGCAATTTTTGTACTCTCGTAAAGTGGTAAGGGTATAGCCCTTCCCGATTTAGAAGTTGCCACACGTAGTTGTCGCTCACGTTGAAGACTCTAGCCCCGTCTCTGGTGCTCGCAAGAGGATGACGTCGGAAGAAGTCCAACACTTCCTCTTCTCTGCGTCAACCGGAGGCGGGTCAAAGGGGCCGTGTACACGGCGTCCAGAATGGTATGAGGACTTATTCGCACACCAAACCCCTGCTGGCATAAGTTCGCTGCATGCGTGGTTATGTTATTGCACTCGCGATAGCACCATACCATTTCAACATATTCTTGATTTGAATATCGTCGTCTGGGAGGCATTTTTAACGAATGCGCGCGCAATTCACACCTCGCTGACCACTGATAACAACGAACTGGGGCGGGCGGGGCACACAAAAACAAAAGCAAGCGCGTGCGACGAACGGGGTGCGGGTGGGGCAGGGAAATCTTAGGCCTCGCTTTGACGAACGATGCCGACGCGCGGTATTGTTTGTAAGTTTGCATGAATAGCTTCATTGACGTTTTGCGAAATGAAATGCTGGGTTTTTTTCAATTTCAACGCGCGGTTTTTCCCGTAGAAATCTGTGACAAATGTATGAAGCTGCACGGATGCGCGAACTGATAACAGCGAACTGAGGCACAAACACAAGCGCGTGCGACGAACGGGGTAGTGCAGGCGGGAGGGGGGTAGGCCGTCGTCGGCTTGCGCTTTGATGAATGAATGACGAGCTGCCGGCGCGGACCGGGGCGGCATTTGTTTGATAAATATGGCAACAGTACGGGGTGGCTTCATTGAGTTGCGAAATGAAATGGCGATGCGGCAACAGCTAAATTACTACGGGACGGTTTCAAACAACTAAATCAATTCAAATTTATACGCACATTTTTTTGTATGAAAAAATTCATGACGTTAGATCAATAAAATATCGTTACTATTCTTTTCTATATACACAATACACTCTCCCATTACAGCCGTGGCAGATATTTTGATTACACCTTATATATTCATATCATTTTTTTCTTCTAAAGATATTTATTGTAAAGATTAACTTTGACTTGTAGAAAGTATACTTTATGTATCTATTTTACCAAATAAATATTTTGATTTTGATGATTTTTTCCCATACGGGAAAACTATATCAGTTTAATCTTACTACAGATTTACATCCACAACGACCCGGACACACCTCTTCCTAATATTTAGTTTATAAAGTGATTAAAGCCAGGTTTATGTATTTATTTTTTCCCATACGAGAAAACTGTATCAGTTTAATCTGACTACAGATTTCCATCTACAACGATCCTGACACACTTCTTGGCACTTTGCTAAAACATAGTAACCAGAGTCTGATGATTGGACTGGAAGATGGGTACGAGATCTCCTCAACGGACAACAGCAGACCCTTCGAGTTTGGGCTTAATGATTGGTATTTATTAGCACTTTGGTAAAACATGGTGACCAGGGTCTGATGATGGAACTGGAAGATGGGTACGGGATCTCCTCAACGGACAACAGCAAACCCTTCGAGTTTGGGCTTATTTGATTTGTCTTTATTAGCGCCTTGGATGTCCGTTGCATATAGTCGTTCAAAAAATCATATTCTTTTGTTTTCCTTATTTTCACGAAAATCTCTTTGACGAGGGCGGAGCCGCGGGCAAAAGCTAGTATTACATAAAGGTGCAGTTAATATGCCTAGTTTATGTTCCATATGAAAGGTAACACAGTGTCACCTTTGTAAATTCACTCAGCGAGCCAGAAAACAGAAACAAAATGGATCTAAATTATAATTATATTGAAATAATATTTGGATCTATTGTTTTTTACATTAGAATTTGCATTAATACGAGTAAGTCTGTAGTATATTGGTGTCGATTCGGAGTAGTGCGACGGACAAACCTTATTTTTCCTTGTCTTTTCGATACAGAAATAAAAAAAACAGAATGCTTAGATTAGGTTTAGTTCTGTCAAATAAGTTAAGTTGTAAGATTTAATACAAATTATTTGATTTAATTTCATGCATGACATACTCTAAAAATGTTAGAGCAACAAATATATAGTTTTCAAGTGTTTCTTAGATGCCTGACACGCGGTACTCGACGCTTAGTGCAAACAAGTAACCTGAGGACGCTTCCTCGAGAATTTAATCTCTTAGCTGCAGATTTAGTTCATTTTATTCTTGTCACGTTACACAAGTTATGCAAGCGTGTCTACGTAAATATGCGAAGATTTTTCAAATTCCGTTTACCTCAACGTTATCATTAATTAAATTACACAACCATTCGGAATGAAAACCCAGAAACGATATTTAACAGATTGTTCCCTTTGGATAATTAATATTTACATCAGACAAGCAAGAGACAAAGCAATTTGGGTAGTAGCAGTTGCTACATATATCATTCTGAATGAAGCGGTGGCTCATGAAGTCTGTACATGTAAATTTTGCAAAGCTTCCTATCGAAATAAATGTCACCTATAATCTCAGCCCTGTTTGTTTTATTGTTTACTAGCTTTTGCCCGCGGCTCCACCCACGTGTTATTCGGTTTAACGACATGCTCTTTTCCGGGATAAAAAGTAACCTATGTGTTAAGTTGGGGTATAAGCTATATCTATTCTAAATTTCATCTAAATCCGTCCAGCCATTTCAGCGTAAAAGAGTAACAAACATCCAATCCAATCCAATCCATCAGCCTCTTTCGTCCACTGCTGGACAAAGGCCTTTCCAGGATTTCGCCACTCTAGGCGGTCCTCCTGGAAGAAATACCCATACTCACACACGCTGGGCAGGCGAGTTGGTGAGCGCGGTGCCGAAGTCCTTGCACCAGTGACGCCGCTGCCCGTCACCAGTCTGTTTTATATAAGGCCCGGCAATTGGGGATGGATATACCGCCATCCATCGGTCCCAGGCAATGGTGGGTCGCCTGGTTTTTTTGCCTGAGAGCTGTTCTCTTACTCTCCTCCGAATAACTTCGGGAGGATTTGCGAGTAAGATGGTGGTACCTCCACAGTCGAGCCCGGCATCAGCTCTACCACCTTAACAAACATACACACACACACATA
Organism: Ypsolopha scabrella; assembly: GCA_910592155.1. NCBI lineage: Eukaryota > Metazoa > Arthropoda > Insecta > Lepidoptera > Ypsolophidae > Ypsolopha > Ypsolopha scabrella. Next base: position 28,138,378 of record OU342969.1, on the reverse strand, counting down.
CACCCACACAAACTTTCGCATTTATAATATTAGTGTGAAGTGTGATGAGATAACATAGCCTTGTCTTATTTCACCACAAACGATTTAGGACCGCGCTAATTAGACACCTGATGTATGAAATAACAAACAATAACGATATATTTTGTGTCACTGTATTCTGACGACAATTATTTAAAATGGGCGTCTAATTTTAAGATTTAAGGATTCTTGCAAGCGGGACATGAATATTATTATTAGAGTGCATTACAAACTAGAAAAGATAAATTAGAAACAGATGTAAAGACAAGATTTTGAAAAAAAATCGTAGGTCCAGGATTCGAGCCTACGACTTCTTTGTTATCAAGACAAGCACGCTACCGAGGTACTTACCTAGACCGTTGAATTTTTTCTACCATACTTTTCCACCGAATATTTTGTAACTATTTGATCTAACCAGCTTGTAATGCACATACTGAACGCTCACGAGGGCGTTATATGATTTCACGCCTTGTTCTTAAGTAACAGAAGGCGCTGTCGCCGCTACAATGTGTTGCTTCAGACAGTTCAGAAATTCACAGTTCTCATTAACTAAGATTATGTTTTAATAATTAACTTTAATACTCTAAATATTTACATTTGTTTCTTTTTTATTTTTTCTAGTTTTTAATGAACTCTTATAATAATATTTAGGGACATGAATAGCTTTGGAATTCGTACTGACGGTTGGGAAAAACATGCTGAAATGAGACAATGGCGTCATGACATAAAAGTTGGAATGTCAAAACACGACGAAGACTGGCTGGAGAATCATAAGCAGAAAAGAGTTCGTCGTGCTTCATCACCTCCTACAAACTCGCGCTTCATATGCGATCGATGTGGCAAGAAATGCTGTGCTACCATAGGGATTTATAGCCATCAACGGCGATGTGGGAATCCGTAGACCCACGAGCGATGCAACAATCATCTTGATGAGATATAATGGACGCAAAGCGCCTGACAACTTAGTTGTGCAATCTGCTGCTACCAGCGTTTTTTGCTAGTAACTTTATGTAAGGCACCTTACTTGTCTCCTGTGCAAAGAATATAGTACTTTTCTACCGAGACTCCTGTGTAAAAAGTCAAAGTCCGCTCCGAGTACTTAATTTGGATTTATAATTAAAAACATACAATTAGCATTCCCAGTATTTCTTTATATCATCACATCTACTACAGATGCTGTGGCCAATGATGATGGATGACATTTAAAAAAACCTGGTCAAGTGCGAGTATAACTCGTACCTTGGGGGTTCCGTACATATCGTTTAAAACACAATTTTATTCCCCGTGCAGTTGTTAAGGCCAACCCAACTTGACACTAACGATTTATAAAACCCTTTGTATCCAAGGAGTCTACTTAAGGGGGAACATTTCGAGCTGAGTGAAAAGTGCATAACATAACTTTGTTTATCTTATTTTTAATTAAAATGTAGGAAATAAAATAGTTGCACCTTATTTTGCGACTATTGTTGAATAATTATTAGGGGTTTTTAGAAGAATTACGTCATTTTATGCATTACGTTTTAAATGAATAGGCATACAAACTTAGAAACCTGTTTTAAGTTTGTGTGGACATTCATTTACAAAGTAATGTATAAAATTACAAAATTTTGGTAGAAAAGCCTAATTGACATTAAACAATGGTCGCGAAATGCCATAAATCACATTTATTTAGTACTTTTTATGCAATAATAAGAAAAACATTTTGCACCGAGCTGGAAACGTTCCGCCTAAAGGCGACTCTATTTGCCTTAACTCCCATACTAGCGCTGTTCGCTAATAATATCCTAATTGATAGGTACATGCTCATTATTTTTTCTTTTTCAACATATCCCATACAATTTCCATGACTTGAATCTAAAACATTTATTAACATCAAATACATACAAAAGTTACAAGCGTATAAATTCCTGGATTTTACACATATTTTCATGAAGGTTCATGTACCGTAATGTCCTAAAAGCGATACAACAAATCAAATAATTTTAGGTTCACAGAATAATAGTGTATTTTATATCATTCATAAATATTTTTGTTTTATTTCGATTTTTGGGATATTTCTCCTGAAATCATAGGAAGACCCAAAACTATTCTCGAGTTTTTTCAAGACATGAATTTTGTCTCGCGTTAGCCTAGTGTTCGGTTAGTTCCGTACGAGCTCGGGAAATGAACGTTCGGGCCGACCAATAACAGACAGTCAGTGCTCTATAATCCGAAGTTGAATGTTGAATGAAATAGCAAGCATAGGGACCCCGTGCGTGACTGACTTCAAGCCGCCCCGGCTACAGGCCTCTTAAAGACAGGCTCACATCCGTGAGCATCGGCATCGCCCGGTGCGCTCAGTGACGCTATCCCTACCGACGAAGGCCGTAGGTCCAGGGTTCCGTAATTGGGCCGATCGAATATGTTATTTACGTCAGTGACACCAAAGACAAAAATGGTAATACGCAATATTTTCAAGGGTGGATCCGTGTACCAGTTTTCTGACGACACATGTTTATTAGCAGCTCACGAAAACATTAATGAGGCTCAAAATACTTTACAACATAACTATGATCAATTATGTAAATGGGCACACGATGTCGGTTTGGTAGTAAATGCACAAAAAACTAAAATGCTACATATACACTCACCATACCTAAAGACATCTACCGAACCGCGCATTGTCTCGTATTCACACCTGTTTGCACAAAAATAATATCGTTAACTATAACTGTGAATTGCTTGAGATGGTAGACAAACACAAATATGTATTTGGGTCTGTGGATAGACAAAAGCTGCAATTGGGGTCCTCACATTGGAAATGTGTGTAAAAAGTTAAGGGCTATCCTTGCTAACTAACAATACTTAAATATAAATTGCCATTTACTATAAGATTACTACTATATATGTCATTAGCTGATTCTGTAATAAGCTACGGCTTAAGGGGGAACGTTTCGAGCTCGGTGCAAAATGCACAACTTATGATTTTTTTTCTTACTATTGCATAAAAAGTACTAAATAAATGTGATATATGGCATTTCGCGACTATTGTTTAGTGTCAATTAGGCTTTACTACCTAAATTTTGTAATTTTATGTATTACGTTGTAAATGAATGTATATACAAACTTGAAACACGCTTTTAAGTTTGTATACCCATTCGTTTACAACGTAATGCATAAAATGACGCAATTCTGCTAAAAACCCCTGATAATTATTCAACAATAGTCGCAAAATAAGATGAAACTATTTTATTTCATACATTTTATTTTAAAATAAGGTAAACAAACTTATGTTATGCACTTTGCACTGAGCTCGAAACCCCTTAAGCAGTTACGGTGGAACGTTTAAAACTTATTTAGGTAAAAAAATGTATACTACAACGTAGCATACTAAAAAACATTGTATTATACCTTCAAACATAAGAAACCAGTTTAAGGAGGATGATACTAGCCTATTTACGAGTAAATATTGTAAAGTTATTGATGTATTTAAACAATTCAGACTCGCCATTGTTTGTGAAGTGAGCGATAACATCAGTAATTTAAAAGAAAGAAAGCGATGTCAACATTTACGTACAATGTGACCTATTCTCTTGCAGCAAACCTTGAATTTAGAGTTGAAAAACCTAAAATAATACAAGCTCATGTAACTTTTATCCGTCTGCGTTAAAGCCTATTTTGCATTGAAAAGTTTACGGTTATGGCAGCTCTAAATCTAATATTTGCTACACGAGAATAGGTGTCAATATCTTAGCTACCTAATTATGTTTTACCAAGATATCAAAATGGATACGGTATGCAAACATGGGAATTCATGCTACCATTAAATAAATTGTGATATGTATTATAAATCAAATTAAAGGGAAACTAAAAGTAAGATTAGTCATTAAGAAATATTATTTAGGCTTAACTTAAGAGTGATCTCATAAACCACAGCACAGGGCAACATGGTTTTTGTTGTTTGAATATTTTTTTGTAATTCCTATACAAAATTAGGTCCTGAATTCGAACCTGAACTCAGATTTTTTCTATCAGCTCTCAATTTTGGTCAAATCATCTTTAAATATGGAAATTATACATTTTTTTTTATTTTGAAGAGATTTTGCACTTATTACCATTTATTTTACAGATTTATTTTTTATTATTACAAGCCCTTTATTAATATTTACCTTGGCGAAAATGACAGAATTTGTGATTGATCCTTATTTTTCCAAATAAACAATAATTCCATAAGAGCTTACTCTGTCCATACATTTCATGCTAAGTTTTTTCTATGAAAAATCGGGTGTGATTGTGTTTTGCTCTTAAAATAAAAACTACGCTTGGTTTCATGAATCTTTTTAACTTACTATTAAAAAGAACCATTAAGGAGATTTATTATTGAAAATTAAAGCCGGAAAACTAATTGATCCAAGCGTGAACGAACACCTACCAAAAGTAGTAAAAACACACGATTTTTCAAAATTGAACCTGTCTTAGGTAAATATTACGAGCTGATAGAAAAAATGTGAGTTCAGATTCGGATTCAGCACACAAATTACTCTTGGAAAACGAAAAAAAAAATTCATACAACAACAAAAAAAAACCTTTTTGTTACCTTAATTGTGTAATCCTTCGGGATTTCGTGGTTTATCATGTTAAAATATAATAAGTAAAAAAAAAGTAAATTGAATTAATAAAAAAAACATTATTAGTTATAAATAAACTTTTGTTACCCGTTTAGCACCACCCGGGGATCACGTGTTGGTAAACCAACGGACCCGTGTACAATGCGACCAACTTATCTGTTCAGTAAAATCATTCGCCGTCTCTTTCTAATTATCTTTTCTACCGCACTAGAAAGAGACGGCGAATGATTTTACTGAACAGATAAGTTGGTCGCACTGTAACGGTCAACGCCGGAAGTACCTATACAATAAATAAATGAATTGTGTTGAAAAGGTTTTTGCCTATTTGGATTGAATCGGCTTAGCGATAGCTACAGCCGCGATATTGAATATTCTACAAAGACCATTCGGAATTTAATCTGATCCAGTTTTGAAGTATTTTAAAACAGGGACGAATAACGACGAACTTTCCTCATTTCCAAACTTGATTTCAAACGTAAAATATATTCATTGGTTCTCTTACATTGATTTGGGGATTCAGCATGTAAGTACTAAAAATGTATTCTATACTATATGTGAAACTGTTGTCTGTCAATCCATCCATCTTGGGTATGTCGTACATAGCTCCATATCATAACGTAATTGTGTTACATAAAGGCGAATGGCAGGTCTAGTACTGCAACTCGACTCAGTGTTATTTCCATGAATTTGTGATGTTCAGTTTATTAAGGCAGGTGTAGGCGACGTAATTAATTGTTTATGTATTTAATATCTACCTTGTTGTAATTTACAGTCCACTTTTAATTTTAAGCATTTTCTAGATATTAAATATTTTGTACCTGTGCTGCCATCTGTTGTCAATAAAGTGGGGATTGACGCGCATCATTTCGGTCAATCAGTCATTTTTATTTTCATTCAATTCAAGGAGCGAGGCTCCAACGCGAAAACCGACTGCGCACCGATTCCTTTTTTCTTTATAAAATCGAAAATTGTGGTTTTATTTGTTTCATCGTCTACAATTGCTGGTCTTCGAGCCGAATCTTTGTGCCAATGTTTAAAACACCGCCACATAGCATTCGAACAAGAAAACAGTTGGAGAAGGAATTAATGATGGAGAAATCGCGCAGCGACCATGGCGTCGTTGGTGACTCGAACGTTCTGGAAAGTGATGCCAAAAGCACAAAATCTGCTCCATCACACAACAAGGACCTCATAAAAGAAGAGGCTATGAAGTCTAAATCAAATATTTTGCTTCCGGACCAACAAGAGAATAAAGAAACGTCCGTGATCTCATCAAGGGCGAAAAGGTCACACGTGTCTCGGCGCTCAAACACGTCATCGATGGCTTTGCAAAAAGAACTGGAGCTTGCAGCTGCCGAAGCAAAGGCAAAAATACAAATGGAGCTCATTGACAAGCGTCTAGAGGTAGATATGGCACGTCTCCAGACGCCGAAAGCGGATACTGACCGCAGCAGTAAGTGCACAATGAAAGATCGACAAATTTCCGATGTCGACAAGTGGCTGGAGCACAGCATGGAGCACCTACAGCGTCCACCAAAGGTACTACACGGGACGCTGCCACCGGCTCCAACGGTTCCCGCCCTTGCCACGACCACGCATAGTATGGATCCTCTAGACAGCATCAAGGTACTAGCGCACGAACTAAAGACTGGGCAACTCATCACAACGTGATGATCGATTCATCACTCGCCTCGCCACGCCACGGGATTTGATAAGTTTCGACGGTGACTGTATCGAGTGGTTGCACTTCAGGAATGCCTATTATGAATCAACTCGTGTGTGTCAGTTTAGTGACAGTGAAAACTTATGGAGGTTACGTAAAGCGTTGAAGGGTGACGCCTTTTTAGCTGTGACAGACCTACTTATCGGGAACACTTCACCAGCAGATGTTATGGCAGCTCTGGAACTCAGGTTTGGCCAATCCGATAATATTGTTCAAAAGATTTCAAATCAATTGAAAAACTTACCTGCACTACCTGCATCCTACCAACAAGATATCATCAGTTTTTCTGTAAAAATAAGTAATTCCGTAGCTACAATCAGAGCACTCAACAAAAATGAGTATCTAAGCAGTCCAGAGTTAGCTACGTCAGTATTATCTAAGCTACCTAATACTCTGATCGGTAAATGGACGGATTATGCTTTTCAGCGAATGAGCACAGGTCAAACAAAACTAGAATTGTTAGCCACATTTCTCAAAGATGAGTCGAATAAACTGTCTGTTGTTGGTTTTTCTCTGCCACAGGAAACAAAAAAACCTGAAATTCGACGGCAAGAACTTCGAAATCAGGTGTCCCGAAACCCTGAACCTCGAAATGGTATTTTTACGACCGGTTTGGTGAAGTTATGCAAATTTTGTAAGAAGGCAGATCATCCCCTCCCCGAATGCAAAATGTTCAAAAGAGTAATGCGTAAAGACAAATGGCGATTTGTAAAAGGACAAGGTTTATGTTATTGCTGCCTAATAAATCGCCACGACAGGAGTACATGCCCTGAGCCGGTATGTGACATAGAAAACTGTGGATACGCACACCATCGCTTATTACACTTCAAAAAGTCATCGAGCGAGGCCGCTGAAGTCAACACAAGTCAAGGTCATCGAGAAACCCGCAGTCTTCGCCGAGCGCCACTGTGGCACACATCGGGTCAAACAGTGACGCCGTATCATCATCCCCGTCCGGTGACGTCATGCTGAAGGTTGTACCTGTTAAGCTACGGGGACCCAACGGTATTGTGCATCCGTATGCACTCCTCGATGACGCCGCTTCAGTGTCAGTTATTGATGTGGACATAGCAAACGAACTAGGACTAAAGTGCGAGCAAACCGGTTCAATGAAATTCGTAGATGAGTTCGGATTAGAAATGCAACAATGTGCCGCTAAAGTGTCTCTCGAAATATGTGGTGAAAATAGTGTAAATTCTTATCATAACATTATGATGCGTAAAGTTAATTTGAAATTGCCTGTACAAGATTTATCGATTGTCCATAATTTACAATGTGAGCACTTATTAGATGTTAAAAAATATGCCTGTAAAGAACGTGTTATTCCAAAGTTGTTAATCGGTGAGGATAATTACTTTCTAATGGCCCCCCATCGAGTTAAAACAGGGCCGTCAGAATGATCCATATGCGACTCGGTGTCGTTTGGGATGGACCATTCATGGGTATTGTGGTCGCACTCACTACAACGGTAACAACAACGAAAACGTAAGTACATCTTGCAATATAAATCACATCGCTCACTCTGATAACTTTTTGTACTCAGATGGTTCCGAAGAATTAGGTCAACTCAATGATCTGATAACAAAATCATTTGCTTTAGAGTCTATAGAAATTTCAACCTTACGCCGAGAAAATACAGCTCATATTCGAGCGACCGACATCCTTGATAGTACATCGAGGCAAGCTGGGAATCAATGGGAAGTTGGGTTACCTTTTAAAAAAGATAACTTCGCTATGCACTCTGACTATTCATACGAATTAGCGAATTCTCGGCTACAATCGTTGTTTCGAAAATTTCAGAAAGACCACGACTACGCTGCAAGGTACAATCGGGAGATGGGTAAGCTGTTTGAAGCTGGGTACGCACGGGTACTTGCTGACGAGGAGCGCGCGGACCACATCTGGTATCTGCCACATTTTGGAATCCAGAATCCGAATAAACCAGGAAAGTTAAGGATAATTTGGGACGCGGCCGGCAAAGTTAAAGGTACCTGCTTAAACGATTACTTACTAACGGGTCCTGATTTATATAATTCATTGTTCGGAATAATGTTGCGATTCCGAGAACAATGCATCGTTATCATCGGAGACATAAAAGATATGTTTTTACGTATTAAAATACGTCCAGAAGATCAACATGTACTTAGATTTTTATGGCTCAATTGGCAAGCGAACCCAGATAGCTGTAATGTAACGGTAACCAAGCCAATGGTTTGTGTAATGCAAAGTTTAATTTTTGGTGCAACCTGTTCTCCTTTTATAGCACAATATGTAAAGAATAAGAATGCATTGAAGTTTGAGGATTTGTATCCAATTTGTATGCTGTTCAGGTAATTCTTAAAAATCATTACATGGATGATTGTTTACATTCGTGTGATAGCACTGAAAGTGCAATAAAACTTGTTCATGATATCACGCTAGTTCATAGGAGCGGTGGTTTTGAGATGGGTCGATGGGCAAGTAATAGCAAACCGGTTTTAGACAGCCTACCGACTGAAGCGCTCGCTCAGTCTGCTATACAGTTCAAACATGGAGCTACGAACGCGACTGAGCGCACTCTGGGATTGATATGGCATCCGGCAGATGATTCATTTGGTTTTCAGCTTTCTTTAAACCGAGTGCCACAGTCAATTTTAGATGGTACAGAACCACCGACAAAGGCAAAAATGTTGAGTATTATCATGTCAATATATGACATACATGGATTTTTGTCACCGTTTCTAATAAGAAGTAAAATTCTACTTCAGGATGTGCATCGCAGCGGCGTCGACTGGAACTGCCACATCCAACCGGAACAACATGCATCGTGGGTGAGGTGGCTCAACGATCTGCAACAACTGGAGGCGTTACGTATACCGAGGTGGTATCACAACGCAGGTACGTGGACACAATGTTATAACGCGCCGCCCAACTCAACAGATAACGATGCAATCGTAGATACGCAACTGCATGTTTTTTGTGATAGTTCGCTAAAAGCGTACGCGACGGTCATATTTTGGCGCTTCACACGTGCGGATGGCAAGGTGCTTGTTTCCTTTGCTGCTAGCAAAGCTAGAGTAACACCTCTACGACCCATGTCTGTACCCAAGTTGGAACTACAAGGAGCACTAGTAGCCGCGCGCCTGGCTCGTACAGTAGAAACAGAACAAACAGGTTTAAAGTCAAGTAAACGTTATTTTTGGACAGACTCCAGTACCGTATTGCAGTGGATTCGAAGCGATCCTCGGACCTTCAAATCTTATGTTGCTGAGCGGCTTGGTGAATTAGACGAGCTAACAAAGATGTCAGAATGGCGACACGTCCCCTCTAAGCTGAATGTAGCTGATGTAGCCACTAAAGAGGACGCACTGCCACTTAAATTTAGTGACGTATGGTTTCAGGGACCCGATTTTCTTAGAAAGCCTGAGGAGGATTGGCCCAAAGACTTGAAGTCTCCAAAGAAGGCAGATGAGACAGCATGTGAAGAGAGAAGCATCAACTTGATGACGTCACGCGATATTTGTCTACCCAACGAAGCCAACGTCTCTTCATGGATGACTCTTCTACGTTGTATGGCGAGGATTTTGTTTTTGTTTAGAAAAAAACAAGGTAAGAAGAGTCATATTGACGTTGAGCTGATGAAGGAGGCAGAGGAACATCTTATGAGAAAATGTCAAAATGACACATTTGCTGAAGAGATTCTATGTTTAAACCAAAACAAGGCTATATCATCCAACAGCCGTATCAAGAAATTAACGCCTTATCTTGACGAAAAGGGAATACTTCGAGTGGGAGGACGAATTGATAAGACTGTAGGGATCAATACCGCTTCAATGAGACCTCTCATACGACACAGAATTACGCGTCTACTCGTTGAATATCACCACCGACGTGCCTTACATGGAGCCCACGAACTAGTCGTCAATGAGCTGAGACAGCAATACTGGATAGTGCAGCTCCGCCCTACTGTGCGAGCAGTAGGAGCGCGATGCTTATTCTGCCAGTATCGTCGCGTCATGCCGAAGCCACAGCGTATGGCTGATCTTCCAGCTGCACGTCTGCAACATGGTCGGCGCCCCTTCAGTTTTTCGGGCTTAGATTATTTTGGTCCTATGGAAATTACCGTGGGACGTAAAATACAGAAAGTGTATGGCGTTTTATTTACTTGTCTCACCGTACGTGCGATCCACATAGAGCTGACAGACAGCCTCACTACTGATGGGACGATCATGGCGTTAAGAAGAATGGCTGTACGAAGAGGTTGTCCTGTAGTAATATATTCTGATAACGGAACGTGTCTAAGAGGTGCTGATGCAGAATTAAAGCGCAGTCTTTCAGAGTTGAATACAAACAAGCTACGTGATGATGGCTTAGCAAGAGGCATTGAATGGAGGTTTCATCCCCCGGGAGCACCGGAAATGGCAGGAGCTTGCGAGCGAATGGTGCGTTCTGTTAAGACTGCACTGGAGGTGGCTTTAACATCTCGCGCTCCACAGCTGGAAACTCTCTCCACTTTGATGACGGAAGTGGAAGCTCTCGTAAACAGTCGTCCTATCACGCACGTATCGTCTGACCCGAGCTATCCTGAAGCATTAACACCCAATCATTTTTTGATAGGTACATCTTCAAATGGACCACAATTCGGTAGGTATGATGAAGTTGACCTCTGCCTTAGGAAACGTTGGCGTATAGCACAGAGATTGGCAGACATGTTCTGGGGACGGTGGGTCCGAGAATATCTGCCAACCTTGCTGCCAAGACAGAAGTGGACCTCTGAGCAGAGACCGTTACAGGTGGGTGATTATGTAATATTAGTTGATTCCAAAATAGATCGTGGTTGTTGGAGACACGGTGTAGTGAGTGCGACACACGCGGGACAAGATGGGCGCGTTCGTATTGTCGACGTCCGCACACGCACGGGGGTGCTAAGACGTCCTGTAACACGCGTCGCTCTACTTTCACCGACGGATTTTAGTGCTGACCTTCAAGTTTAGTTTTTTTTTAGTGTAGTCAGCACTAAGGGGGCGGCATTGTAGGCGACGTAATTAATTGTTTATGTATTTAATATCTACCTTGTTGTAATTTACAGTCCACTTTTAATTTTAAGCATTTTCTAGATATTAAATATTTTGTACCTGTGCTGCCATCTGTTGTCAATAAAGTAGGGATTGACGCGCATCATTTCGGTCAATCAGTCATTTTTATTTTCATTCAATTCAAGGAGCGAGGCTCCAACGCGAAAACCGACTGCGCACCGATTCCTTTTTTCTTTATAAAATCGAAAATTGTGGTTTTATTTGTTTCATCGTCTACAGCAGGCTTGTTCGAACGAAACCGCCCAGTAAACGAAAAACACTTTTAACTATTAGCCTTTTCTTTGTTATTCTGCATTCTTAACAGACACGATGTGTGACTGTGCTCTTTAATGTATGTAGTTCTACCGTCAGACATAATTTGTTTTTATAAAATAACTACCTACTTCTATACTATATGTGAACTCAAAAAGCTAGGAGACAATGTGATGAATAATGTTTTCAGACGAGGCTTGGAACTGGGTGTACATAAAACCTCAAACGGTTTCTGATACACTTTCGTGTAAAATTGCATGTTATGTTATGTTTGATTAAAATAAATAAATAGTCGATTTCGTTTAGTTTAAGCTAGGGCGCTTGTGATAAACACATTTATGAAAATAGCATTTTGCAGGTTATTTTTACTTTTTATGGAAAACTAAGGCTTATACTCGATTATCCGTTTAAAACAACAGTACAGCTATGTGGTTTCCGAAAAAGAAGCTAGTTGTCACCCAATATTCTGAGACATCTGCGACGCAAGTTATTTTCAAGGAGTATTTTGAATATTGGTACTTTGCAATTAATTTTTACTATTTATGATCGAATAATCATTAAATTAGTGTTATCAGTAATGCCACGCATTTTTTTTAGCCTTTCAGTCTATTCAGGAACCCTAAATTTTACGTCAAAAAATCCAGTTTTGGGCTAATCTGGGAAAACATGGCCTTAAATCAAAATAAATGTAAAGGATTCTTCCGAAATAAAATCTGTATCAAAACCAGAAATGTCTAAAAGTATGGAGAAACGAAATATGTATATGCTTATTACATAAATTTGTACACAGTTACTCAGTTTATATAAAGTTACACAGCTTAATTGTATGTACAGCTACTAGTATAGTACGTGAACGTTTAAGCATGAATCGGAAAAAAAAAATACATTTTGACAGCATATTGGCCAATCCCAATCACAGCCGTCGACAATCCTCATATTGTGTGATGGCAGTTATGGATACGTTCAAAACAGTTTATTTTGATTTATTTGACCCAAAAACTTGCTTTTTTCCCCGTAATAAATCACGCAATTTTTCTCCAAGACACAACTTTTTGCGCTTTATTGCACGTAATTTGATTTCTTAAACATGCCTTTAAAACGAAAAATTAGTGGGACACCGACTGCTATGATCCTTTAATTATTCGACCGCACAAAGGGGTCAGATATCCTGGAAATACCCAACTGAATGTGGATTGTGTTTGTGCCTTGTGGCGTGATTACATTGGAGTCTAGAAGTGCTCCGATTAAATCAATTTCGTTCCGCTTTATCGTTGTGTTGCCGGAACCGAGTGCCGTTGACATTGCACGAGTATTCCTTAGGATATACTAGTGTACTTTAGCTATACCGGGTGTAAACTTAAGCTGTTTCCCAGACGATGCTCTCTCTAAACTCGCCTGTATGTCGGTGCGTTGGGGTTATTTCCCAAACTAAATGTGTCCGCGGGTATGATTCTTGGGAAAAGTGGTTCTGTAGGGTCGGTAGAATATGTGGTTTCATTTAATGGTAGCAGTCTATTTACTTCCGGTATATAGACATACAGAACAAACATTAGATTAAAAAAGAAAGAGGGCGTTCTAAGTACATTTGTACAATTTATTTACAAAACATTTTATGAGTGTTGGTACTATTGATTGTTGGCACTTGGAGAACATAATGAACAGAAAATCACTTGAACTAGGGTCATTGATTCTACTCATACAAACGTTTTAATTTAGATTTATATAATTCCTTTGAAAATGCCGTAAAGGCGAAACCGGTCAGGAAAATAATCCTACTTCCTACTAATATTATAAATGCGAAAGTTTGTGCGTGTGTGTGTATGTATGTTTGTTACTCTTTCACGCTGAAACGGCTGAACGGATTTGGATAAAATTTAGAATGGATATAGCTTATACCCTAACTTAACACAAAGGCTACTTTTTATCCCGGAAAAATGCATGGTTCCTGTAGGGTAGATCAATATCATTGAAAAATTAGGTGCCTAATTAGCGCGGTCCTAATCGTTTGTGGTAAAATAAGATAAGGCTTTGTTATTTCATACATCAGGTGTCTAATTAGCGCGGACATTAATCGTTATTTCATCACACTTCACACTAATACATAGGTAACACTAAAAGTTTCCGGAACTGGCCACTTACATAAACAATAATTAAAAATTTATTGCAACATTTGAAAATAGAACTCTTTGGCTGTAGAATGCAGTTTGTTTCATCTGACTGTCTTTTGTTTTTACCTTGTGGCGCCATTTAAAAAATTGTGTGTCTGCATCAACATGGATTTAACTCGGGAAAATTTTCGTAGTATGATTTTCTACGATTTTAAGTGTAATTTGACAGCTCAACAGAGCATCGCTCGGCTTGAAACAGCTTTTGGCAATGAAGCACCATGCAAGACGACTGTTTATAGCTGGTTTGCAGAATTCAAGCGTGGTCGTATCAATCTCAGTGACGAATCTCGCGATGGTCGGCCGTCCACCGCTGTGACCAACAAAAACATCGATGCTGTGCGCCGTATGATTGAAACAGACAGGCATGTGACCTACCATGAAATTCGCGCATCCTTAGAAATAGGCATGAGTCAAATACAATCAATCCTACACAAACATTTGGGTGTGAGAAAGCTGTGCTCGCGGTGGATCCCACACAACTTGACCGAGGCTCAAAAAACGGACCGCGTCACTTGGTGCAGTGCCATGCTTACCAGATTCAACGAAGGTGCGTCAAATTTGGTGTGGGACATAGTAACAGGTGACGAAACATGGATTTATTGCTACGATCCCAAAACAAAGCAGCAATCGAGCGTATGGGTCTTTCAAGATGAGCCGAAACCAACCAAAGTGGCGCGCGTGAAAAGTGCATCTAAGCGGATGATTGCTTCTTTTTTTAATAAAACTGGACACGTGGCTACTGTTGCTTTAGAGAATCGTCGTACCGTGAATAGTGACTGGTACACGACCATTTGTTTGCCGGAAGTTATTGACGAACTCTGTAAAAATAACCGTAAACGCCGTATCATCCTGCACCACGACAATGCTAGTTCTCACACGGCCAGACAGACAAACGACTTTTTGAAGACGAAAAATGTAGAACTCATGAGTCATCCTGCATAAAGTCCCGACCTGGCACCTTGTGACTTTTTTTCAGAGGTCACCACAAGGGAGTGGCACAAAAGTTTTCAAAACTGGTTTGATCGAATGAAAAAGTGCATAGACGCCAAGGGAGATTATTTTGAAATACAATAAATTAATTTTGTACCTTTAATAGTATTTTTTCATATTCATTCCGGAAACTTATAGTGCGTCCCACGTATTATAAATGCGAAAGTTAGTGTGTGTGTGTGTGTGTGTGTGTGTGTGTGTGTGTATGTTTGTTACTCTTTCACGCTGAAACGGCTGAACGGATTTGGATGAAATTTAGAATGGATATAGCTTATACCCCAATTTAACACACAGGTTACTTTTTATCCCGGTCGTTAAACCGAATAACACGCGGGCGGAGCCGCGGGCAAAAGCTAGTATTTAATAAATGTGGAATAGTACAAGTAATTTTCTGTTCATTACATTAATTAAGAGTTTCAAATTTAGAATAAAGAAAATAAGGTCGGTATTTTCGTATTTTCATACAAGTCCTTTTGGATGAGAATACTCTTTTACTACCGCATTTCCATTCACATAATTATTGTAGATGTGTAGAACAGCGTAGAATTGTAGGCTGGACTTTATTTACCAATGTTATTAACCAAATTGCAATTTATGTGAGAGCAAATCTGATTGTATTTTTCAAAACTCAGACAGCTACAGTTACAGCACAAACTTAGTAATAGAGTCCCGTTTGGCACCCTTCGGGTACGGAACCCTAAAAATTGGCTTAATCAGCGAATTTTATATGACTTTGACGACTTTACAGCAATAATATCGAACATCGTTTTTGACGTATAATATAATGTCTACTATTTTAATAATTTAGGTTGTTTCGGAAGGTGATTTCCGTAGAATTTTTGGAGTAATAAATGATAAATGTTAGCATAGAGCTTCAGCTGATAGTTAGGGAGCTCACGTACAAAAGTGCTGACAATCTGAAGAATTTTGACAACGCGTGAAATCAGCAGTTCACTTAGTGCATAAGCGAACAACGAATCGAAGCCTTATTACCACGCCGTTGTCTGGAGAGACGTAAAGCACAGCCATCAGCCATCGTATGAACCAACTTGTATAAATGATGGGGCAGGCAAGGTTCACAAGAGGGTAGAGTTACCAGAAAAAACATTTTATGAAAAGGAAATTATACTTAAGTTGCGAGAAAAGTACTTAATTAATAAATACACATTTAAAAAGAGTTAATAGTAGTTTAGAGAGAAGAATATAAATATATATAAGTATAATAATAATATTTATTATAAAATAATACATTAAAATTATGATCTTACGGCCAGTAAAATGTTTTGCCTAAACTAAACTGCGAAAAAAGAAGCCTGTATTTTAGGCACAAATGGACAGAACAAACTTAAATGACAGTTTGAAAGCTTGAAAATTTAATCAATGTTTGAAAATGTAGGAGTACTTAATAATTAAAAATAATTTGTTTAAACTAAAACCGAATAATTACTACCAATTAATTTACCACTGAAGGTGGTAGAGCTGATGCCGGGCTCGACTGCGGAGGTACCACCATTTTACTCGCAAATCCTCCCGAAGTTATTCGGGGGAGAGCAAGAGAACAGCTCTTAGGCAAAACCAGGCAGCCCACCATTGCCTGGGCCCGACGGATGGCGGTATATCCATCCCCAATTGTCGGGCCTTATCTAAAACAGACTAGTGACGGGCAGCGGCGTCACTAGTGCAAAGGTTTCAGCACCGCGCTCACCAACCCGCCTGCCCAGCATGTGTGAGTATGGGCATTTCTTCCAGGAGGACCGCCAAGAGTGGCGAAATCCTGGAAAGGCCTATGTCCAGCAGTGGACGAAACAGGCTGATGGATGGATGGGAATTTACCACTGAGATTAGGTTTTCCGTCTCATCGTAGGACAGACGTTGTAACCACTCAGAGACACGATTTTCGCATGTAAATCTAGTGATTATTTTATTTCTAGATAATAATTATAATACTTAACGTTATTTCCAGTAAATTGTGAAGCAATTTGTAGATGTATATGTTTTTGATAATGTAATATTTAATTTAATTTACTTTTTCTTCATTCAAAATTAAAACACAAGAGGCAGTTAACATTTCCGTGCGAGAAATTAAAAATATCCAGCGCTTAATTTACCATCCCCAGACAGACTTTAATACTATTAAATACATGTTAAACATAGACCCATCTTTCATATTACAAATAATATATATATTTTTTCTAGTTTTGTATATCTACTACACCTCGTTTACGAAAAAATAATCACATTGTCAACTTCGCAAACCAAATCTTTATATTTCGTATGCCAACTTCACCAGTCAAACATCTTGCCCCTACTTGTATTATAAATAATTTTGCTCAGACCTCTTCTAGGGCTTCTAGGACAATCCGGAAAAAATACGTTTTATCATCCTGTTGTTATTGTCACTCATTCTCTCTACCAACTCAAGTGAGCTTAATAAAAATTAATTAAGCCTTCAGAATCGACTTTATTACTTCATCGAACCCCTAAGTAAAACTGCAAACAATAATAGGTACATTGAAAACATTTAATTGTTAAGGCGACAATTACTGCTGGTGACCCCGGGTGCGTGCGTTTCACTCACTCCCACGACTCGTCCCGTATTGTTCTCCCCATAGCTCGCGGGGAATCAAATTGCGAACGTGCTAAAACATACCTAAATAATTAATAACATTAGTATTATAAAGAAAATTCTTCAAAAATAATCAAGGGAAATCATTTGTTGCTATAATATCTTCAATATGACTACGTTTCAATTTGTTTTTTTGCATATTTAATAAATTAAACCGGATATTCGTTTTAAATTAGACCTAGGTTTGGTATTTATTTAGTTAGAGATTTTGATGAATTGTTATGTTGAACGTAAAATTTATAGCCATCAAGTTTACCTATCAATCATAGTATAAACAAATCAAAAGGATTTAGGAGAAATGGAAATTTAAATCCCTTGCTGAAGTTTTTTTTTGTTTAAGTTTTGATTCTGCATGAATGTACCAGAATTAAAGCAGATGCAGATATTTCTTAAAAAAATAGCGCAGCTAACATTATAAATAAGAAATATTGCAGCTAACATTGCTATGCGCTTTATTGAAACGAAAAAAACAAACATATCTCAATCAATTGCTTTCTGAACACAAGAAGCTAAATTGAAATACGGGTATATCAATTTGTTTAAAGCGTATTGGAAACCCCGGGGCTTTCCATCAAAGCTCGGAGCCGCAATGTGCTCTAGCTTTTATTTCCTAACGGATTTGTATAACAAAACATTCATTCCGACCGATTAATAAAGCGAAAGCAACGAACAACTGTGGTTTGATTCAATAAATGTTAATGAACCTTTTAATAGTTGTCGCAGGTTTGATTTTATTCCATCTATAAAATGTTGGTCTCTTCTTTTTTTTACCAATTTTGACGATTCATAATACCGCTTTTAGGAATATTTTTCCTTACCTATTCAAAAAATTCATTTAAAAATAACCGTGCATATCCTTTATTCAATAAAAATATATATTTGTTTTTCATTTGACCTTTGGTGACGTCATCACCACACATTTCTATATTGACAATTTTTTTTTTCTTAAATTTTACAATGATCCTATCATTCAACCAAATCCTGTGAATACAAAAATACTTATAAAATTGGTATAAAATCACAAAAAAATGAAAAATTTAAATTACATTCCTGAATTGATAAACTTTTTCCAATAAGCAGAAAAAAATATTACTTAGATTTTTAAAAGACAATCGAATTGGAAGACTGCTAAATGGTTTAACAAAAATAAATTGAAGCTAAAATCACATCAGTTACAGTGACAGAGCATGGAAGGAAATATTTTGCACACCGTATCGTAGTGTTATCCCTGTCGCACGAAGCACTAAAACTCCATTGAGTGACAGAGACGACACTTTAAGAAGCCGACGACACGTCCCCTGCCTGATGCATATTTTGCGTTCAGACTACGACGTAGCGGGTCTACAAAGCGTGAAAACTATGGAGTCGGAACGCACACCGTAGCAAAAAGACGACAGGAGATCGAAAGATCTGTGCATAGTATAAAAAAACCGGCCAAGTGCGTGTCAGACCACGCGCTGTGTATTTTATAAGTTGGTCTACTAATACAGATCGCGCCAAACTTCTAGTCCGCTCGGAAGTTGCTCTCCCGAAGAACATTGTCGTGTTTGGAGGGGATCAAAAGCTTGGCGCGACCGGCACTCGTAAACCTGTAAAGCCTACTTAGCTGTGATAGTTTTCCTTTTAAATTCATTATATATACTACTTCTGTGATTTTTTTCACATATCCCTAAACAACCGTTTAGCCGGCAGAAAAAAATCATCCCCAATTTACGTGTATTTAGTAGCTTTCTAGTACTAATAGTCTTTGAGCTAAGTCGTAGACAGACGGACGGACAGACGGATATGGCGAAGTTATAAGGGTTCCTTGTCGGACTACGGAACCTTAAAAATAGAGCAAGATGTGTGAACTCTGTAAGAACACTACAAGTCACGTAAAGTCTACAAACGCTACAAGTTATTTTTAGTCTACGAAAATGCTGAGAGCTACGTCGTCTAGGAGAACGCTACGAACTAACATAAATTACGCGAAAATGGTATGTACCTATAACGTACTGCAAGTAGTCAGACGATCTCTGGTAAACGGTATTTCACAATTTACATGGCTTGATGGCAGTGATGGATCAAGGGGAGGGGATAGGGGCTTCAATCTTCATACCCCAAAATATACGTTATAGGACTGACAAATAAAATGTGTGTTCGCTGCAATATGTTGGCTCGTAGGTTTTCTAGGTGTACAAAAGAAGTGAAAGTCATGCTCTTCAAGGTATTCTGCCAGTCTTTGTACACCAGTAGTCTGTGGACCGGATATACGCGGGGAGCATACAATGCAATATAACAACGCGTTCAGGGTGTTGTTGGGGCTGAGGCGATTTTGTAGCGCTTCTGGCATGTTCGCAGAGGCTTATACTGACGGCTTCCATGCCGTAGTAAGAAAAAGGTGTGCGTCTCTGTTGAAGCGATCGTCCATGTGTAGTGGGGTGTGGAATCATGTTTGTATATCGATCGATGTATTAGCATAAGTTACGAACAATAGCATAAGTTGTTTTATTACTAACACGTTTATATGGATCTTTGATCTGAAATAATTACATTTGATTGATTTGATTTGATTTACTTTACCAATTTCTTTTATACTACAGGCGAAAAATACAAGGCGTTAAAACGATAACGCCTGACAAACAATTCAGCAACCTCTGAATACGGAACCCCAATTTAAGTATGCACAACAATTTGAGCTTTGAAACTTTTCTGTATTACCGTGTATATAATAGAGCTTAAGCATTTAAAATAAAAATAAAAATTTTCGTGTTTTATTGTATGGGGACTACCCTTGTGTTTAGTTTTTTTTTCATTTTATTATTTGCCATGGCCATAAAACACGTATTCTGTGAAAACTTCGACCATCTACCCTAAAAGACGGACGGACAAACAGACAGACAATGGAGGCTTGGTAATAGGGTCCCGTTTGGCCCCTTCGGGTACGGAACCCTTAAAACCAGCCAACAGAGAAAGTCCGGGTTACATAATTAGAGTCCCGTTTTAATACTACAGTAAGCAGTCAATAGACCAAACATTTTTTTTTCAGCAGTTTTATCACTATCACAGACAAGATCTTGCCTATGATCCCTGTTGAGTAACACTGAAGCCCTCAGGTATTGAATGACTATATTGGGAACCTAGGGTATGGATATGGTAACAGTTAATTCTATCAAATTCCGACCTGTATCATTCAGCCCATGACAAGAATTTTGATAGAATAGAATACACAATACAATAATCTGAATGAAACTGTGACTGATTTAGATGTATTCCACCAACCTTTTTCTGTGTTTAAATCTCATATTCTCATGTCCTTTTGAAATTATTAATCACTAGTTGTTAATTTAGTATTAATGATAATATATTCTCTGGGTGAATTCACAAGGATAACTTTGCAAATTTTATGTTACTATTAGGTTTGTGGTTAATTAATTGTTTTTTATGGCTCTTTGTCCTTGTTTCTTTTTTCTTTTTTTTTTGTTATTGTGTAAGATGAAAATATATGTAGGTAAGTTAATTGTTGTTGGTATTGGATGTGTATGTTGTATAGTAATTATGATGTCGTATATGATGTGTTACTTCACTATTGAATTAGGTCCAGCCTGTAATGATAGTGTAAGTTCCTTAATAAATAAATAAATTAAAATAAATAAATATTTACTTCCTTAGGTTTAGGTTTAGTATTTCTAGTGTTTAGTTAGGTAATTATAGTATTTGTTCGTAACTAATTTCTCTTTCGTGTTTCTATTATTGTAGTGTGATGTAATTTACTCCTGTTGTTTGTAATTGTTTGCCAAATGTTGTGTATACCTGTTAGTGGCACTTGTATCAGAATATCTGTATAAATGTAAGTTCATTTTAAATGTTTAATATGTGTGCTGTTGGTGTCCCTTTTTTTAAATAAATAAATAAATGAGGAGTGGATGGAAAATGTATAAAAAATATTTTTGGAGTCTTTATTTCTAGGTATATAGTTCTCTCAAATGATACTTCATACAAAATTTGATTAAACGTTTTTTTCTTTAAACCAAACTGACAAAATTTTAGAATAAAACTTGTTTTTTTTTAACACTTTGACTGGCTGTATATGTGTGTGTATCAAAGTTTTTTAAAAAAACCTTTTTGGAGGAGCTGTGCACTCCCATACAACAGAAATAATTTTTTTGCCGTTTTTATAGATAACTAGCTTTTGACCGCGGCTCCGCCCGCGTGTTATTCGGTTTAACGACATGCTAGCCCATGTGTGAAGTTAGGGTATAAGTTATATCCATTCCAAATTTAATTCAAATCCGTTCAGCCGTTTCAGCGTGAAAGAGTAACAAACATACACACACATACACAAACTTTCGCATTTATAATATTAGTGTGATGGTACGGAACCCTTCGTGGGCGAGTCCGACTCGCACTTGGCCGCTTTTTTTTCTTTTATTAGGGCCATGACCAACTTCCCGTTACTCTTTTAATCTTCGGGTTGCTTCTGTAATAAGGATACGTTGCATGATATAGCCAAATTCATAATGGAGACTCGGTCAGTGGTCAGGAAACTTTCTGCGAAAAACGCATAATAAAATTTTGGCTTCCTGTAATAATGGAGTCGGGGTTGTTTTAAACAAATTTAAGGGCACAAAGAAAACTTTTCTTATTTTGCAAAAAGGGTAATTGAACATTGGCCCTAGCCACTTACTGAATCTCCAGTATGAATTCGGCTACACCATGCCAAGTCACCTTATATGTACAATCGATAAGTATACCAGTATAATTCTGTTGCCGTTTGTTTTTGTTTTTTCTTTCAAACGGAGCAAATTCAAATTCAAAGCTATTTATTTTTGTACGAGTACATCACAGGTATTTGAGATGCTATGTAACTAAAATACTTAAGTAATAAATACTGTCAAATAAGATTTAAAATGCATGCATCATTGATGATCCAGTCAATAATATATCGCAAATTGTGATAAACCTTACAGCACCACGGGTTACATGCGCTACAAAGTTCTTTTTAAGTGTCAAAATTTAATTATTTTTATCCAAAATAATTTCCTCTCAAAAGGAGTATAAGCCAAAATAAATTTGCAGTGATAATTTGCTGCACATTTACTTCAAAGATCTCCGCACTGATATTAGACATACTTTAAGTACTTCTGAAAGTTCTCAAACGAATCTCAGCTCCTTGAATATTAGTCTGCTTTGAGGCATCAACGACCCTTTCACTCTGCTATTTCGTAAAATATTAGCCTTGGCTTTTTAATTAATAAGCAATTTCAGAGTATAAAACTAAAAACAACATTAATTTTGAAGATACTTTAGTTTCATTGGTAAAACATAGATTTAGATACTCGATTTAAACATTAAGGGGGCTGCAACTGCTGGTGACCTTCAAAGCCACAATTAAGGGCCGGTTTAAATTCAGATATTATTTCAATAAATAACTAAAGAATATCTATAATGATGTACGTTACTTTTGAATTTTTATTAAGTACTTTAACCAAATAAAAACCAAAATATTAGATTCAAATTAAGACTAGGATCCGATTTAATTAATTAAGTGTGCAAAGAAATAACTTCAAATTTAGTTATATTAAAGGTATTATCACAAAAAAGAAATCCCTTGTTTATTTATGTTTGGAAATGAGCTTACTTATGACTTTTATGCCATCATGCGAGAGAGAGCAGCCTTAATGCTCTGTAGGATGCGGGCAAGGTCCAACTCAATCCTGGGGACCGTCGCGTTGTGGGAGGTTGACTCGCCCATAGTGCGCCACCTTGACCCATGACCGTATGTCCGTGGCTTGACTCAAAGTCTTTTAGTACTAGATAGCTATAATTTGGCAAGGGTAAAATGTCGTCACAAAGTAGTAAAAAAAAAAAATATTGGGTACCTCCGCTACACGTTACGTGGGGATGAATTTTTTTCACATCTACAACATCGTGTGTGGTGCCTTGGATAAGTCTTTCAAAAATATTTGAAATTTTTCGATTCAGAGATTAATTTGCCCCGCTGACACCCTAAACGGTTGTTTTTTGGACATGGAAAAATTTCACGGCTTAATTGGCACCGGAAAATAACAAGAATAGTAAATTGATGAATTTTCAAGGTAGTTTATAAACTATCGGAAAATTTTAAACGGCAGTTGAAATGCATTATTTAACACAATCAATTTTAGCTAATTGATCAGCTTGGACGAAACAGGCTGATGGATGGGTGGATTATTAAAGTTGTTTGTTTTCCCGAAGTACGGCGATAAGGCTCACGACCATTTAAGTTGGGACGTCGGTGAAAAGAGTTTGTACGACTGTTGAATACAGTAGCAGTTGGCCTACGAAACACCTCTGACCCCTCGTGGGTACATTGTATCATGGCGATACGTATAAAATATTATAAATTTAAGACCATTTTCACAACAAAAAGTCTTTTCTGGTGATAACAACAACAACAACAATACAACTTTATTTGTACACCATAAAAGGAAACAAAAAAGAAAAAAAACATAAACATTTAAATATCTAACTTAGGAAACAAAGAAATATAACTTACTAACTTATTAGGTAAGCACAAACAGGTGGCCTTATCGCTTAAAGCGATCTCTTCCAGACAACCTTTGGGTGGAAGAAACTGTTCAAAAGAATTACTGACATGGCGGTGTACTAATTTTGTGTTAAATACATATACAAACATGTATCAATGGATATATA
This sequence comes from Ypsolopha scabrella, assembly GCA_910592155.1. NCBI lineage: Eukaryota > Metazoa > Arthropoda > Insecta > Lepidoptera > Ypsolophidae > Ypsolopha > Ypsolopha scabrella. The sequence goes on along the minus strand of OU342969.1, from coordinate 28,114,244 downwards.
GTATTATAAATGGTAATATACTAGTAAATAAATACGTAATAATATACACATATATATATATATATTTATATACTACATACATATTTTATTATATATAGAGAAATCACATTTGATGATTTTTTGTGATGTATTGTAACTTGTGATTTCATTCATAATAAACAAATTATTTTTTAATTTATGATTATAAGTAATTTTGTCTCCTATTTTTCCTATTTTATGCAGTCGCAGGCTTTATAAAAGACCCGAAAACCTGACAAAAGCAAGCAGCTGTTGAATTATTAGTAAATTATGAAACCTTAGACAGCTTAGTGAGATAACAAAAGCGTTTAACATTAAGTATTCAAATATAAATTGAAAGCGTTATTTGTAGAAATAAATGCTGCACACTCCTTTGCAGGACTTAGGGGTCTCAGTGCTTCATTTAGTACTATCTGTAAAACGCAAGATCTGCGAAAACAAAACTCACTAAGCTTGAAGATACTTAAAATTATATATTAAGTAATTTAAAAGTAGCAGTAGCTCTATTCATTCTCCTTATTCACACTTACTAGTAGATACACTTACATTCACTTTAATTGAACTTTTGATATCTTAATATATTATTCTGTGCTCTAAACACTTACATTACACACCCCACTCACATATGCACACTTCTTTATATTATTTTTTTGTAATAATGTGTATAACAATAATAAAATATAATAGAGTTTCCATTATTTTCTCTTTTGCTATTATAATTTAGTGTGTCTTCTTGAATAGTTCTGTGTATTATTGTTCTATGTATTTTTGTGGATATCTATTATTGCCTTGATTTTTTGTGTTTTTGTTAATATTGTATTATATAACGTGACTCTTTTTATGCAGCCAAATTCTCACTGAAGACTCGATAAGTGATCAACTGATCAGTACCAAGGTTCGATGACCCTTTTTGTGAAATTCGTAAATTATTGTTTTCGTGTTCCTTACAAACGCAAGCCCAGCCCCGAGTCAATTACTATCGGACGTCAAGATTTTATTTTGCGAAATCAGCAAACGTGTTATCGATCCGTGTTACTGATCACTTACCAAGCCACCTTATGGTATTACATGTATTGCTGTTGATGTCCCTCAAATAATAAATAATATAAAAAAGCATATGGGTATTTATTTCCAATGCAAATCTGTATAAATTGGATTTGCTAAAATACGTAGACACTTTATTGAACAAAAAATAAAAACAAAATATAAAGTAACAAAAATATAAGAAATCAATCCAGTACAAAGACTGGCTTAGCACTAAAAGCGATTTTTCCAGACAACCTTTGTATGAAGTAGTATCTATTGCACAAATTAAACACAAAATAAAACAATTTAACTTCATAAAAAATTGTAAATAACGAACACATACCAAACAAATTATTTATATTAAGAAATGTGCAGGAATAAAAATACTTATTACGAATACTTATTTATTTTAAAAATCTTGAGTATACAAAACTTGAATACTTTTTTAAAAGTAACAGTTATTTTCAAATAAATTAAATTCCCAAATTTTTACAATTGAAGTACGTTCTTAGAATAATATTGTTATGACAGCTTGCCAATTTATTTGAATATCCAAGTTAGATTTACTTTCGACTTTGAAATAACTCCGGGGGTGTTTAAGAGTAAGATGGTGGTACCTCCACAATCGGGCCTGGGATCAGCACCACCACCTACAATATCTGCTTACCCGTACCTGCCCAATCTAGTTCAGGAGTTCAGAACAAAGGGTCAAAGAGGACGGCGCAAAAAAATGTTTTGTTATCTTGAAAAAATAACACTCGTACTGTTTTCACTAGTCAAAACTAACGACTTCAAAAATTTTGTTTCCCCTTTTCATTAGCTACCATAAATACCGATATTTTATTTATATAAATAAAGATATAATTGCTATGTTTAGCCATTTATTTTCTTTAAATATTGCTAGTAAAAAGATAAATAAAATAAAAACACAATTTTCAATATATTATATTTCAGCCTCTTTCTCTCATAGAAGAGGCCGAAATATAATATATTGAAAATTGTGTTTTTATTTTATTTGTCTTTTTACTAGCGATATTTTATTTAATAATACAGGGAATTAAAGCGACGTTCATAACGATAATAAATTTGAATTTGAAACTGGCACAAAACTGCTCGTAACAAAACAATTAAACTGGCGCGATTAAATTTGTGCACGTGTAGGAAAGTCTCGCTGGGTTTGTTATTTTACTATGTATGCCTTTGTTGCGGCTCCGACCACGTTTATTCAATCTATTATATATTTATTTAAGGCGCCTAGGCACGTCACCGTTTTAGTACAAAATTTAATAATCCGTTTCTCAGTTGTTTTTCGTAATAGACCTCTATCATCTGGTGCTCGTATTTTAAAAGACACCATTTTGCCAAAATTTTGAATATTAATTTTGTTTTAAAGATATTAAGCTGGACAGATTTACATACAAAGTTATTTTCTTGCCTCAGATTGTACCTATATCAAAATTTTACATTTCAGCCAAATAGCGACTTTGTAAATGCCTGTATTAAACTATTGAGTCTATAATATATTAGTCTATAACGAAAAACAACAGAGAAACGGGTTATCAAAGTTTGCACTAAAACAGTGGCATGCCTATGCGCCTTAAGAACACCCCTTATGCCTACGATGATAATAAAAAAAACGCATCCAAATTCATACAAAAACGGACAGACTTACTTTATTATTAGTATAAATGACTATAGTCTTTCTCCCGCGGCTTCGCCCACCTTATTAAATTTTCTCTGCCTATATATTGACTAGGGTCACTATGATTATAACTAAGAAAACCGCATCCAAATCCTTTGAGTGGTTCTTGAGTTAAAACGGAATATAACATGCATACAAACAGACAGACTAAAATTCAAGAAATTGTAGTTTTGTCTTTAGTGCAATACTAATAAACCATTTCAATGTATATACACGAATTCTTTACTTCTTTTAATAATACAGATATAAATAATGACAATGTCAATCTGTATAAATTGATATTTTATAGAATACCGAGGCTTTCTATAGAATGCCTGCAACGTTCAGGGAATGTATAAAATACAATTTAATCCATACTTTACCTAGGCATTCTATATAATACCGAGTGCACAGCTGGCAACCGGTTGGTTTTAATACGCTACGCGATCGCCGTAGACTTCAAACTTATTTTTAGGGTTCCGTACCCGAAGGGTGCCAGACGCGACTATTGGTATACAGCTTCAACTGTACTAGGTAGCCATATGAAATTTACACTAAATACGTGCTACGTTGGCTTCTACGATGGCAAATAATAATAATAAAAGAATATTGCCTCTTGCCTCCCATAAAATAAACTACGGGTTTTTTTTTTACTTTCATTTGTTTTAATTCTATGTTAAATACAATAATATAATACAAGTTTCAAATGTAGTCAAATTGTTGTACCTCTAAAGTAATACAATAAATATCGCAATAAACGACCTTTGTAAGTATATATTTCACTGTCAGTGTTTCTGCTTTCCTAAAAATAAATGTGAAATTATTATTTATTTTGAAATTATACTGCTCAATTTTCAGTCACTCTTTTAAAAAAAGGAGTCCATGTGAACAACGTAGCGGTGCTTTTTTCTGTATATTTTATGAAATACACGGAAAATTTTAATAAATTTCTGGTGTATGCAGTTTTACTTTAAAATCCAAGGTCTTTGTTTGTTTTTTTTTGGATAAATTTTCGTCGATGGAACTAAAAACACACTCTTAACATTAGATTACGAGAAAAAGAGGATCAACAATACTTCCCTATTTAAGCAGATTGTTTTCATGAATATCCCAATAATGTTTACTTTGAAATATAAGTTTTGAATATAAGACTACCCTAAAATTGTGCAAAAGCATAGCCTTATAAGAAAAAAATATCATTAGTGGCGGTCTCGGGAGATGTTGACTAATATTATAAGAGGCCACAACTGATTGACTAAACTATCGTTTGGGTCACAGATTTTGTATCAATAACGATGGAGCTGGGTACCTAGCATAGTAGGCTTTAACAGCTCGATATACACTGACTGTCCCTCTTTAGGTAGATCAACAGAGTGAGAGAGAGCACTGTATCAAGCGCTATCGAGCTCGATATGGCTTGCTATGCTAGACTAGCTGGTCTTAGTGACCTTTCGTAGGTACAGCCGTTGAAACACGTGTTATTGTTTAGTAAACTAAACAATCATTAGGACAGCTGACACAAGCATAGTATAATATTATGCACAGTAGCTATACGCACAAAACGCATAAAACTACGTGATTCGTTGGTGTGTTTAGTAGATACTCGTATAACTGGTTAAAGGTGATCAAATGTATGGGATGCAAAGCGCCTGCAATGTCATGTCTGAGACAAACTCAAAGTTATTAGCAATAACTGCAAAGTTACAGGCGCTTTGCTTCCCATACATTTGATCACCTTTAACCAATAGTTTAGTTAATACGTTGTAGCCTCTGGGAATATAATGTGTCGCAAAACTCGCAAATAAAGGTTTCACGATAAAAAGCCGCGCGCATAATTGTCATGCTGAAAACAATTAATAAAGTCGCGCACGCAGATATTTATCTCGCGTAAACTGATAACCTGTAGATAGTCGTACTTACTTGTCGCAAGCAGTGACCAAGGCAGTGGCTATGTCGCTTTCTAAATTCATTTTAATTATTCTCCTATCTGTATTCCTCTTCGTTACTTGTTTTTCAACTATCGCGCAACTTGTCTCCTCTTGGGACTTTTTATCAAACGTCGTTGTCCTCGCTCAAAACTTTAGAATTTTCACTAAAATTACACAAAACCTTTCCGCAACAATTATTTCAAATAAACATTATTTTCGTACGAAGTAGTCTGTAAATATTTACTAGAAAAACATGTTTTCATGATTAACAAGCAAAAGCTCTATAAAAGTATGTTTGAATTATGTATTCGGTGTGGCTAAACGTCTGCTGGCGGAATCAATGTGATTATATCGATAATCTTCCGCCGTTTAAGAAAGAAGGATTTTTGCATAATATGTATCGGGTTATCCCGGATTTGTCTCTTTTCAAATTCATTTTAGGCCATGAAATTATAATATTTTATGGATGAAAAATGTGTATGTTTTAGATACCTACATCCTATCTGCAGTTTTTTGCGATACGCTACATTTCGCTCGATAGAAAAGAAATCGGAAGCTATGTCGATTTTTCTATGTTTTTTCGTTTTATACGAAATTTACATGAACAATTTAAATGAAAATTGCACATAATTAAAAAAAGGATACTTTACTAAAATTCAACGGTAACTTTTTTCAATTTTACTGTAAATAAATATACGTTTTTAGGGTTCCGTACGTAAAGAGGAAAAAATTGAACTTATAAGATCACTTTGTTGTCCGTCTGTCTGTCCATCTTTCCGTCTGTCCGTCCGTCCGTCCGTCTGTTTGTCGAGAACCTATATCTTGGGAAGGCATGGAAGGTATCGAGTTGAAATTAAAACCATATACTCAAGTATTTAATCCCTTGAAGCGGTGAAAAAACAAACTTCTAAGTTAACGTAAAAAAAGATACGGCCGTTTATGCCGCAAAAAACGTATATTTCGACACTCTCAAGGGAATCAAAATTTATAGGGTATTTTCCGTTGACCTAGAACTATGAAATTTGGCAATTAATACCGTCTTATACTACAAGTATAGGGAAAAATCTGAAAACTATACATTTGTAATAAAATCATAAAAAATTGAAATAATTAAATTTCATAAAATATTTATAATATGTATCTAAAAATTTGTACGGAATCCTCGGTGGGCGAGTCCATCAACTCCGAAACGATTCGATATCTGAAGTGACAAATCAAGCAAAGGTATTAAAAATCATCACGTATGTGCGGACGCCTTTTATCATTATTCCTATAGGATTCCGCCGTGCATTGTAGATTGGTTGGTTTTCCGTTGGATACTCGTGAATTTTGACACAAAATCCGCCATACGGCGATATCAATTTATGCAGCCAAATTCATACTGGAGTCATACTGGTAAGGGGTCAGTTTCACGGATCGATAATATCACCTTGTATATTTATTGAAGTCCTTAAGACTCTAGAGGACATAGCACGCGCCGTCGGAACGGTGTATTTCCATCATACTTGCCATCTCGCACATTGACAAACGCGGTATGTGTGAGAGCGCAAGTTGGATATCTATCCTTCTTGATAGGATGTCGACGGTGTATCTTGGGGTCGTGCTAGCCACGCAGGAGGTCTAGCACGTGCCGTGGACAAAGTCTTTCCATCATACTTGCTCTCTTGCACATTGAAAAACGCGGTATGCGTAAGGCGCAACTAGGATAGACAGACTTTATATCTCTGGTGCGTGCTAGGCTAGCCACACTCCAAAAGAAAATCCAATACCGCTATAAATAGAGCCACTAATAGATGTTGTTTACAAGTTGTTTGTTTACTCACCAGGTTTGGGAGTGAGAGAAGATTATAACCTTATCATATTTCACAGGGCTCCCTTAACGTCAACAATATTTGTGTCAAAAAGATTATCCTCCGATTTAACAGTTGAGATTTTTATTTTGAAATGCAGCGAAACTTTCTTCTTTCAGAAAAAAAGGCAACTTTAAACTTCCTTAAAATTAGACGTCCGCTCATTTTTCAGTACATTTAAACCTCTTAGTTCTAATTTTCCCAGAAACAATAGATCGCCGTCCAGATCGTGGCCCGATTCCATGTTAAAAGTTGTCACATCAATCTGAATTATTGTATCTGGGGGCACGGTAGTGCCCCCGCCAAATCGAGCTAAAAAGCGGCACGCCGCCGTACCATCCTTTTCTCGAAGCAGTTCAGGCCATTTTCGACCCCCTATAACTTCGTTGTGGATAAAACCAGAAGCCTGAATTTTCGGTAACCAAGCAGGCATTGTATAAACACAGTATATTTCAAATTTCATTTAATTTAAACCAGTAGTTTAAGAATTATAACTAGTCAAAGTTTCTCAATCTTGTCACTCACTCACTCACTCACTCACTCACTCACTCACTGACTGACTGACCGATCATCAAAACTCTAAGGCACTTTTAGCAGACAAAGAAGCTTCAAATTTGGAATACTACATAGGTAACACTAAAAGTTTCCGGAACTGGCCACTTACATAAACAATATTTAAAAATTTATTGCAACATTTGAAAATAGAACTCTTTGGCTGTAGAATGCAGTTTGTTTCATCTGACTGTCTTTTGTTTTTACCTTGTGGCGCCATTTAAAAAATTGTGTGTCTGCATCAACATGGATTTAACTCGGGAAAATTTTCGTAGTATGATTTTCTACGATTTTAAGTGTAATTTGACAGCTCAACAGAGCATCGCTCGGCTTGAAACAGCTTTTGGCAATGAAGCACCATGCAAGACGACTGTTTATAGCTGGTTTGCAGAATTCAAGCGTGGTCGTATCAATCTCAGTGACGAATCTCGCGATGGTCGGCCGTCCACCGCTGTGACCAACAAAAACATCGATGCTGTGCGCCGTATGATTGAAACAGACAGGCATGTGACCTACCATGAAATTCGCGCATCCTTAGAAATAGGCATGAGTCAAATACAATCAATCCTACACAAACATTTGGGTGTGAGAAAGCTGTGCTCGCGGTGGATCCCACACAACTTGACCGAGGCTCAAAAAACGGACCGCGTCACTTGGTGCAGTGCCATGCTTACCAGATTCAACGAAGGTGCGTCAAATTTGGTGTGGGACATAGTAACAGGTGACGAAACATGGATTTATTGCTACGATCCCAAAACAAAGCAGCAATCGAGCGTATGGGTCTTTCAAGATGAGCCGAAACCAACTAAAGTGGCGCGCGTGAAAAGTGCATCTAAGCGGATGATTGCTTCTTTTTTTAATAAAACTGGACACGTGGCTACTGTTGCTTTAGAGAATCGTCGTACCGTGAATAGTGACTGGTACACGACCATTTGTTTGCCGGAAGTTATTGACGAACTCCGTAAAAATAACCGTAAACGCCGTATCATCCTGCACCACGACAATGCTAGTTCTCACACGGCCAGACAGACAAACGACTTTTTGAAGACGAAAAATGTAGAACTCATGAGTCATCCTGCATACAGTCCCGACCTGGCACCTTGTGACTTTTTTCTGTTCCCAAAAATTAAGAACCAATTACGCGGTCAACGATTTTCATCACCAGAAGAGGCTGTCGAGGAGTATGAAAAACACGTTTCAGAGGTCACCACAGGGGAGTGGCACAAAAGTTTTCAAAAATGGTTTGATCGAATGAAAAAGTGCATAGACGCCAAGGGAGATTATTTTGAAAAACAATAAATTAATTTTGTACCTTTAATAGTATTTTTTCATATTCATTCCGGAAACTTATAGTGCGTCCCACGTATTAGTGTTTAGTGTATAAATCAAGGAAAAACTAAAATATTTTGCAATTTCGATCCAGTGCTCTAGATACACCAACTGCATAAATAACTTTGTAAGTAGAAGGTACCGGAAAGGATAAAAAAATAGGACTAAAATATTTTATGTTTTAAATAAATAGATTGACTTGGCAATCGCACAAAATAATCTTATTTAATATAATTTGTATCACTTGTGAGATACGTTGTGTTTTCATGCGATGGCCGAGTCAATCTATTTATTTAAAACATAAAAGATTTTTAATAGTTGTTAGGTTAGATAATTATGTAATAACTTAAGGTCCCTTAAGTAGGGACTGAATAAATTAATCGACTTGGATTTACATGGATCTCACAACTTTTTACGGTAGAAGAACCATAGACTAAAATCATCCATGGAAGAACTAAGTTGCGAGACTTGTTTTTTTTTACATGTTTTATTTTTGATGGCTTTAGTTATTCTAGAATTGAAAAAGGAATGCTTTGGTGGCTTGGATATGCCGGTTGAACATGAAACCTCTAGCTATAACAAAGGAAACTGTTCTATGTTCGAAACAAAAATTCATGTTTTGTTACTTTTGTCATGATTCATAGTAAAAAAAAAGATATCGACCGTCAAAGAAGTACAGAAACTCCGGAGTCCGATGACAGAGACGACGCTCTACAAAACCTATAATAATAATAATAATAGTTGTTTATTTTCAGGCACTGTGGACCCATAAAATTACAATATAAAATATGAAATTACAAAATTAAGAATTAAATTACAATATTTAAATTAAATTAAAATTTAATACATATTATCTTCATGTTGGCTTAACTATGCGTACAACAGTGAAAACGACACTGCGAATAGCTTTCACAATGTCGTTCCCACTACTGCACACTCGACTTACAAACGACAACTGGTCTCTTTTTAAAACTGTATAAAATCATCGACACTATTCTCAGCAAACATACCAGACGCACTGCACCGCCACACCTATGTGAACATAGCCTTATGTACATTATTTACCGCCTGGAATATGTACTGTCTATCGTCAGTCACATGTCGCGGTACGTCAGTTGGCCATATTTTCGTAATTTTAATACCAAAGAAAAAAAAAATGTTTTGCGGTTTGTGATTCTGATTCATAGAGTTCAACAAAGCTAGAGGATTCATTTTCAACCTGTGACGAATGATAGAAGAGTGACAAAAAAGATCATGGTGACCATCTCTAGCGGAGTATAGGACAAGGATGTGTAGCGTCACAGCGGCTGTGCAATTTATCGATGGACATTATTTTAAATTATTTAGAAGAGCGTGAATGTGAAAATGAAATTCGTGGAGTTACTATAAAATGCCTCCAGTTCTATACTTGCTTCATCGACGGAGTTTTGCTTTATCGATGATGATTTTAAAAGGAAAGGAATTAAAATCGGAAAAAAGTAATGTTATTATTAGAGTGCATTACAAACTAGATAAGATAAATTAGAAACAAATGTAAAGACAAGAATTAGAGTAATCCAAAGCGATGGATTTCGCAATAAAAACATTAAAAAAGTAATGGTTTTAGTGAGGGATGAAGCGTTGACTGATTAAGGGGTCACAGGGATCTACAGCTTCAGCATAATAGGTAGTCAGTTGAAATTCTCACAAAATACGTGCTTCTTAGGCTCGATCAGAGAAAATAAAAAATTTGAATAAAATCAAAGTTTGATCCTTTGTAATCAGAACCTTTGCATACAATTTGCCAAAGATACTAAAGAAAACTTATGCCACAGTAGCTTTTGTATTCTTTTGTAAACTTTTTCCGTTATAGGCACAAACCGAATTCGCACTTTCACAATTATTTAACTATTTCTGTAGTTGACGTTTTGTTTACAGATGACAAATTATTTGTCCTGAAATAGGGTGTGAAAAGTTCTCCAGTGAGCCATAAATCACAATTAATTTTACCGACCCAACCGTTGTTAACTAGCCGGGTCGGTAAAATAATTAATTGAGTTTGTATTTACCGCTTGACATACCCGTGCAGTCGTGCACCCACACAACTTACTCGACGCATCCAAATAGTAGTTTACTAGCTTTTGCCCGTGGCTCCGCCCGCGACGGTTTGGTTCTCTCACATCCCCCTTTCTGGGGCGTGGGGACTCAGTGTCGGGGCGGGTGCCCTTTACTGAGGACTCTACCGATGCCCATATCTATGGGCATGTCCTTGGTGTTGTTGGGTCATTCGAGGAGCACGGCTCGACTCAGGGAGGAGCCGCAGGTGTCAGGTACTATCCGGCGCGTTATTTCGTTTAACGACATGCTTTGGAATGTGCCAGAAAAGATAGCAAATGATTTGTGATATGCTTAATACGGAAAAAATAATGTAGAGAGCCAGAAATGTACTTACTTTCAAAGTAAATAATTACTCCCTTTTCTGTCACGTCCAGTTCCGCATGACGTAAAACCGAATATCATGCGTAATGAATAAAAAATGTCATAAATAAAAAAGCAAAAAGCATATCGCAAACAGTCTTGAAATGTAACGCGAGCCAGAAATCTACTGTAACTGTAATACGTAAACAACGTTCCGAGATTTGTTGTTCTCTGCGTATATGTAGAGATTTATAGCTCTCGATACACGCGAGCAGCCAACGTCGATCTGTCCGTGCGAAAAACATGGGGTTTGTCCTTGAATCTTATTTATATTAATCGAGAAGGCCACTTTTAAGAAAAACTGCAAGCGTTTGAAATGGAAAGGCAAGTTTGTTGGGACGATTGGAATTTGCGGTATCAATACCGTCTCTCCGTTGGCCCCCACCCACAGAATCTTCTGTGGCCCCACAAGTGATGATGGTGGCATGCACGATGCGTAACCTGGTGCCATTGCACAATCTTGGTGCATCCAGGTTACGCATCAGTATGACAGGCACACCCACCTTCAGCTCCAGATTGTGGCACGGCACTCCCGACAGCTCTAATATGTTAAGAAACTTTACTGGGTAAGTTGTTGCATCGTCACTTGTCATCACTGTATCGATTGACGTATACGTGATCACCTCACCAGGTACTTGATCAATATTTTTTTATTGGTGTTTACCACAGATTCCTTCTTAGGCGCCATGATTTCACTTTCATATAATGACTCCTCGTTCTTCAGTTTCATTGTAAGCTCAGACAAACCGCTTTTATAAGGTTATCTTCCGAGGTTACAACATTGCAGAAGCGGCTTTCAAATTTGATTAGGCCTTTTGGATCCATCGCTATGCGGCCTTTGCCAATCTCGAGGAGGTTTTGCACAAATTACCCAGATTCTTGGCCGTTGTAGAGCTGGACTCTCATATTTTTGGTGAGGTGCAATTTCTCTACCTTTGCCCAGATTGGCGAAGCTTTGAGGCAAGCGTTGATCTCATTTGCCACAGTGCCTCGCTCAATGACCGGCAGCGTCTGCCGGAAGTCACCTGCGAGCAAGACGACCACTCACTCCACATTCGGTTGCACTCAAATCAAGATCAAGCGCCTCAATCGCACGCTTGTGAGACATCGTGCATTCGTCCCAGACGATCAATTCGCACTACTGCACCAGAGCACCGCGACCACTGCTCTTGCTTATATTGCAAGAGGCGTTTCTTCACCCGCAAGGTTCATTGGAAGTTTGAACACCGAGTGAGCAGTTCTACCTCCAATGAGTCGCAGCTATCCCGGAGGACGCAACAGCTAGCGCGACATTCCAATCCTTGCGGAACTGCACCCGGAGCAAATTAAGCAAGAATGTCTTGCCTGTGCCTCCTGGTGCGTCTAAGAAATAAAGACCTCCTTCTCCACACTCCACGCGGTTCACAATCTTATTTAAAATTTGCCTTTGCTCTGGTAATAGCTGGGGCTCAGTTTAAGCAACTTGATCACCCAAGGCTGCGGTGTCGTAACTGAGCTCCTTAAACAAATCAGTGGACAACTCTTCTGTTCGTTGTGGGATTGGAATCCCGAAATTTGACAGCCGTTTACCCACTATTGCGAAAACTTTGTCCTCAATAAGTTTTAGCGCTTCGTTAAAATGTATATGGGATACTGTAGAGCATCGTAGAAGCGGTGCGTGTCGGCGATCCTGGCGAGGGAGTCGTCGTGCTTGCGCAGGACGATGTTTTTCGGGGCTGTGGGATCAGCGCCCGCAACCACACCTGCGACCTCGGCGGTGGCTGGCGCGTTGTAGCGGCGCATGCTGCCCGCTCTGCACACGGTCCGCGTTGATCACTTTTGAGCTGTTTTAAACTTGCGCACCAACACATTGTGATCGTGCAGGACGTTTTGTATTTTCAGTACAGTCGCCCGTTCAACTTCCTGAATAATTAATTCTATCAGTTTCCACCTCGTCGTCGTCCATAAAATAAACTTGCAAAATTCGTGGTTGGCCGTTGGATGGAGGTAAACGTGACCCTATTTTATGGTACACTTGCCACTTGCCACTGCGCCGTAAAGGTCGGTGAAAACCCAGGCATGGCGAGAATTCTACCTGCTCCGAAGAAGGTTATGTGAAAACATGAATTAAATTTTCGATACGGTTTAGGAAGCACCGTGACTCATCAGTCTTACCAGAAAATAATTCCCCTAAAGGATCTACCGGCTGCTCTAATGTGGAAATGGCTACCTTGCTCCCAGAGCAACATATTCCCGCCATTTCCTCCTTCCATTTCAGTGTCCCATAAAATCTGCATGCCTTGTTCATACGGTCAAGTTTGATGAGCCCATGTTTACTATAATCTAAAGTTGAATCATAGTCAAAAGCACATTTTGTTTAAACTCCCCAGGTATTTCTTGCTAATATTTTCCGACGTTCAGCTTGTCGTTGAGCAACAGCGAGTTGGCGAACGTTTGGCTCTTCAACTGTTTTGGGGGCACGCTGAGAAGCCATGCGTTCTGCGTTCTCTTGACGTCAAGAAGTCACCTCCTGGGACGCTTCAGAGGCACGCGGAGAGGCCATGCTTTCAGCATTATGCTGTCGTCGAGCAACTGACTGCTTTTGCGTCTCAACAGCACGCTGAGATGCATTGCTGTCAGCGTTCTGCTGACGTCGAGCATCAGCCTGCGCAGATGATTCAGCCGCCCAGCATGAACTGACGATTCTTGCTGTCTAGCTATCTTTATAGATCGGGCTCTTTGTGAGCTCTGCGCAAGATTCGATTTGCGATTGCGAGGCATATACAAATTAAAAAGTTACAAAGATTGCAACCTTAAGTTAACTATTATAATATGTGCCTTAACTACTAAATCAGTTGAAATGTCGAATGATATCCTACCTAAACAACCTAATCTAATATAACTTACAAAACTGACCCTAACCAAGTAATATAATTAATCCAAGAAATACCTACAACCTAAATTCTATAAACAATCCAAGAAATACCTACAACCTAAATCCTATTCGAAACTAATTAACTAACACAACAAATCCAAGAAATAAAATATGCCAAGTTAACAAAGAAGGGAGTTATATAAAATTTACATTACAACCAAATTCTTAAACAAATGCCAAACAAAAACCTATTCGAAAATAAACTATCGAGAAGATCCAAGAAACAAGGAACAAATCAAATCACTCAAAGACAAAAACAACCAAACAAAGCTAACAACCGAAGACTAAAGTGATGTTTTTTTTGCCTTTGTTTTTATTGTTGGCCTTTTGGCTGTAACAAATTAACTATGGTTATTAGAGGGAAACGCATAGTTCCAACTGTGGGAAGATTTTAGAAGGAAACACAGAGTTCCACCTCTGCATGTAGGATATCGGATGATAGTCTATGTTTCTGTTGTACATAAAGTAAAAGTTGAGGTGAAACGATATCGCGATGTAAATACGTGCAGCGTGCAGCGCCATCTAAATGGTACACGTGAGACTACGACGAAGTGAAGTTATGGGCAACCGATAAGTTGTGCCATTCATTTGTGCATTTTTTCAGGATTTATACATATTTTGGTTTACTATTAATATTGTATAAAATAACATAGCCTTGTCTTATTTCACTACAAATGATACATAATCGCGCTAATTAGACACCTGATTTTTCAATGATATTGATCCACCCTACAGGAACAATGCATTTTTTCGGGATAAATAGTACCATATATATTAAGTTAGGGTATAATCTTTTAATATGGATATTGATAGCAAAAGCTAGTTGTATATAAACGAAAGTCACCTTATATTTGAGGCGGTCAGCGCTGAAGTGGCCTTTCTTTTCCAGACACAATTGATTTTGAGTTGTGTCTGGAAAAGATAGGCCACTTTAGCGCTGACCGCCTCATTTATGGTGCGCAAATGGACGATAAAGCTCGACCGGGTCGCCCTAGAATGATGTAATACGACAACATACTGAAGAATGACAACATCAAAAGTACCCGGAATAGAAGAGCTTGTATGACTAGATAGATGGATGTAGAAGTAACACATGGAAATCTGTAGTCTCTGCCTACCCCTCTGGGAGACAGGCGCTTGAATACATGGAATTTATTATATAGGCTGAAATTAAATCAACCGACCAAATTCATACTGAAGACTCGGTTATTTATTTATTTCATAGAAAAGACACAGAAGTAAACTATACATAGAAACATTAAAGTATAAACAAATGGTTAGTTTAATTTACTTCCTCTACGCTTTCCTCAAATACGTTATTTTTGTAGGGAGTGATTCGTTGACATTTCTAAACCATTCTCTGATAATGATAAAAAATAAAAATAATGTTGTTTACAAAGCAATGGAATTAAATTAAATTAAAAACTAAGATAAGCGTTCATACACACGGTTACACACATTCATGCAATCTCACATATTACCATCCATACACACACACACATGCCTTTTAATTTGATATTATATTTGTGTAGTTACACAATTTCTTACAATTTCTCGTTTTTGGTGTCTAAAATTTGCCTAACTTCCTTTTTAAATTTGATTTTACTATTATTAAATATGTCTATGCTAAGGAGTTTTTTATTGTAGGAGCTGCAGATTCTTCGTAGGGGGGCTCGACAGCCTGCGTTACTCTGTGAAGTAGGTACTGAGAATAGATCGTGTAGAGTGGGTTGGCGCTTTAAAGTTAAGGTTAAGGTTAGTGATGAAGAACTAGGTTCAGCAGTAATACTTTTGGCCAATTTCGAAAAAAAAATTTTTTTGCTTCTTTGCTGGTTGGACTAGTTTCAAGTACAATTCCTAGTGCAGGCACTACGGGGCAAAATTTTTTTTTTCGAATTTCGTCTGGATGGTCATTAAACCATGTTCCTGATGACTAACCGAGTCTGCAGTATGAATTTGGTCGGTTGATTTAATTTCACCTAGTATAGCCTTCTATAAAAAGATGGTAATACCTATCTCGTACTGTTCGTTTACGTCCGATTGTTTGTACAGTGGAGCCCACATCAAGCTAAACACTTTCAGTATAAGCTGACCTCTCATTGTATAGGCTTCCCGTACAATGAGAGGTCAGCTTATTTATACTCAATGTGTATAGCTTGATGCGGGCTCCATAAGACCGAATTGAAGTAGGTAGTGTCTGACGTGGTGGGTAGGGGGGAGGCACTGTGCGCTGCAGAGCGGGCGGAGGCAGTGCTGCGGGAGGGCGCCACTGAGCGACACATGCGCACGCGCAGCTCTACTCGAGCGGGACTCAAAACTTCAACTTTCTAGTGAAAGTGCCACTTGTGAATGTTTGTGTTAATAATTAAATAATATACTGCGCAGTTCACGAGGATCGCGGTGTAAAGTGCAGTGTTATCTGTGAGAAGTCACGTCACGATGGACATATTTAGTGCGGTGAGTCACGGTCATTTGCATGTCAAATTTTATTACCAAATCACGATTTTCAAGTTGTAGAAATCTTTTGACGTCTGCCTTCTACTAACCGACCGTCACATTAGGCCAATGGCAGTCTTTATTAGAATCGGATAGAGACTTTTATTGGTTGGCTCATTGGTCTACTTGTGGTCGTCGGGTAATACTACTGGATATTCAAAAGATAAAATTATTGACCGATTCAACATTACGTTGTCCGAACGAGGCAAGAACGAATGTGTGGAAATTTTGAAGCAACATACAAATAACGTTTGTACATTATTTTTATCATTACCACAGCAATAGAAGTAGGAAGTAGGCTTAGTTACAGACCTGAGACAAAACAATGCATTAAAGATCAGGAATTAAACGGCAACTTCCTGAAAGCAAAAACCCAAGGTTAAGATCCGGTTAGAAGTATGAGTTTATAGAATGGATTATCAGTTCACTTGTCGTACGTAGCTTCTCCGAAGGTCGTAAGCTACACTTAATAAGCGCAAAGCTCCACCTGGGCAATCCAATCTGAACCTTCCGTTGGTCGTAATAAGATTTTATTTTATAAAGTAAAACAATGAAGTAAGAATATACTTATAAACTGATGTTGTTGAGTGACATCCTGCTCAAGAAATCTAGCGTTTTGCAAACTTTAACAAAAAACGATTGAAAGCACTAAAATAAGTTTAGAGCGAGGTAAAAGTGGGCTGGACCTGTTGCACTCTCTTCATTTTTTTTAATATAGTTATTACTTGCTGCCCTGAACAATCTCACGAAGTTTCAGCTCTAGGAACTGAAAACTTCGTGATTTTTTTTTCAAAATATTTCTGAAATAACCTCAACTATTGTCCTTTTTTAATGCTTTTCACGCTCAGAAGAATAATTAGTTATTATTCTCAGTTTTCACGTAACTTTGACAGTCAGTGTTGCCGTTTTAGGGAGTTTTAATAATGCGTTTTGATTTTGCAACCGATAATTTAACCGATTACTTGGTAATTTTTTTTACTTGACGTTATTTTTTGGTGTTTTATTAGGATTTAACAATTTAATAATGCCAGAAGTCTGACTCGCCTAATGAAAAAAGTGAGGTCATCATGATCGAACCTGTACGCGAAGCCCTAAAGGTAACATGTTTTACTGAATGAACTAACATGTTTACTAAAAAAATAACATGTTTTACTGAATGAACTGACCAAGCTTTTTCTAAAATTTTTAAGAACAGGTGTCTAATTAATTTGGTCTTTTTAATAAAAAAACTCTAGTGTTCCGGCAAAGGGGTAGTCTAGCACGGTCCCCCCTCCCTGCCCCCCCCACAATTCTCTACGGTGGTCTTTTTTGTCTATATTTTACCCTTTTATGTAAGAATGTAAGAAAACATAAACTCGAAATACATTTTTTTTAATTCATTAATAATACTATGTATTTCTTAACCTTCCCCCCGATGGGGGGATTCCTACATTCCCCCCCTCTCCTCCCCTCAACTTACATACATATATATAAGGTCCTGTATATAAAAGTTCTTCCAAAAAATGTTCTGTTTCAGCGAAGTCTTTACGCAATCTTCATCTTTATTACAGGGATATCTACAAACATTGTTTTAATAATACGTATTTACTTAAATTTAAAAGCCCTTGATGACGCTTGCATAGCGAAACCGGTAGGGTAGTGTATTACTGATTTCTTAATAGTAATGAGCCACCTATAGACTTCTGTAGAAGGTATTAGTTTCAACTTGATATCCCTAATGGTCTCGAGAAAAAGGTACTTAACTTGATAGACGGACAGACAGACAAAAAAGTTATCACATAATGGTTCAGTTTTATAATTTTGAGGTATGGAACCGTCAGTCTAAATACTCTTTGGATACATAGAGTCTAATATATCGTAAGAGTAAAGTTAAAGTGGACATCTTTAACTGCTCGTTGAATAAGTTTGTGTTTTAATCCGTGTGTATGGAACTCTCAGGAGACGATTCTTACTCGCACTTGACCAGTTCTTAACCAAATTGTAGCAATAAGGAGCGAGGCAGCGGGGTAGACCTGTGCAGTACCGCTTTTGCCTAAAAAAGTTCTTCGCAGTGAAGGTAAATGGCCAATATCCGTGACGGCAATCCTAACTTTTTGTATGGACGCCAGAAAGACTGGCTACCTATTGGCAGGTCTTATTGCAGCGTCATAGCTATTAAAATCGTTTACAATTAGGGATCATGAACTGCAGCCGAACGACTTTACCGATATCAGATAGGTGGAAGAAAGGCCACAGAAGCTTTGTGCATGTGTGAAATAGAAGTGACAAGGAGATTTATTCTTCCATTATTTTATTGTTTTGTACATTTTTATATTAGGTATTTCCATTGTTACTTACGTAGCACTGCCCTTTATTTACTGCAACCCCCAATGTTAACTGGAAGAAATCCTTATTATCGTTATTATTATTATTATTATCGTTATCGTTATCACTTAACAGGTATAATTTTAGGAACTTATTAGAAAGAACGGATATGGCGGTGTTTAGCATTGCTAATCTTTTAATCCTTACTTGAACTTTTACCTTAAGGCGCGTAATCCCTTCAACTACTGCCAAATAGGTACTTTCTAAAGCCTCTGCCTTGTTTACAGCGGGACTAAATGGCTTAAAAAATATATATATGAATAACCAACTCTCAGAAAGCATTTTCAACATATTTTGGTTTCGTACGACCAAAACTTCCATATTAAAAAAAATAAAAACCGAAAGATGTTTTTATTGGCTTAAATTCACTCTATCTCTTATGCTGTTACGACGACGTTTTGAAATATTTACACGCCTAAAAATCAAGAATCTGTAGTACTCTAAATTCAACATAGCTCAATTAAATCCAGTGACATTTTACATTAAAAATATCGAAATATGCAATATTTCAAGGTCAAGGGCTGAGAGGTGCTCCCGCAAGGCGGCGGTCATACACTGGATGGCTGCTGAAGGTCGTTGGCGTGGGTAAGGGCCTCAAGAGCCCGGTCCGCGACGACGACAACTTTGATAAAAAACAATGTTAAATAATTTTCTGGCCTTTATCGCGATGTTTTTGGGGAAACTAAGGACATACACCACTTCATATTGGTCGTCTAAATAAAGGCCTAGAATTCATTTGATTGATTTTTTTTCTCTTTTGCGAGTTATTTTATTACTTACAAGCCCGCTCCGAATCGTTATTCATAATATATAACTATCAAAATAACGCGCAAAGGAGAAACAATTGAATGAAATAAATTTTAGTTCTTCATTTAGATGGCCAATATAGACTGATGTATGTCCCTGATTTTTACAAAAACATCGCGGCTTGACAAGAAAAATAATTAAAATAATGCTTCGCATCAAACAGACGAAAAATACGGAGTGGGTTCTTAAGTTTTCTGTTTTAGTTTTTCCTATGAACATAAATAGGAAAAAACCAAAACTGTTCAGGATGAGGTATCATTGGAAAAGGCTCCACTAGCCCACATTTCACCATTTATAATTAAAGGTGAAAAGTGGGGCTGTGCGAATTTCCCCAAGGGAACATATGCCGGCAAAATTGGCAATATATCTACACTGAAGAAAGGCCAAGACAAAATTCGTCGCTCTCGTTAAATACAGGCGTATCTCACTATGAGCAGTTTCTTAGGAAAGTATTAAAAACTAATTGATTTGCATTTGCAACCATCATGTTTATTATTTACCCCGCGGTCCGAATTCATTGTGAGCTATCTTACAGTTCATTCAAATTCATGCCGTTCTTATCGCACTTACTAAAAAAATAGTGTGCTATCTCTGACTCACTCACGGTTTGAGCGATGTAATTCTATTTCGGACCGTATGGTTAGTCTTAATATGAGCTCTTCAATAAAGTAACGTCAATGATAAAAAGAGACCAAAAATAACAATTGTGTCTTAAAATCATATTCAGATTTTTATGAGATACGCCTGTATGTAGCGAGGGTGACGAATTGATCTATTGATCTATGGGGAAAATTGACAAAGGGGTTTCAGGATTCCAGATAATTATAATCAGTAATCTCCGCCTGCCCCTATGGGAGCTAAGGGAGAAGTTTACGAATATACAGTCAGAATTTATATGCATTAAAACTGTTGGTAAGGTAATTTTTATCTCACTAGTGTTTTATTTTTATTCATTTTATATTTGTTGACTGTTTGTTCGCTAGCATGGGTGGCGTACCGTTTTGAGCATCAAATGCATCAGTTCACTGAAACATATAGGCTTGTTTGTCAATTTTGGCTATATTTATTAACTAACTTATTGGTTGTTTCCAATGTTTTAATGATCAAGTAAACAAGTTGATTTAGTACAGGGAACTGACATCTTGTTGCGCTCATATGGAGTTTGTTTACGGTTAACAAGATCTTGTTCAATTTACTTTTTTTTTTCAGTGTTTGTTAACGCGATTCGATCGTTCCGTTTTGACAAACTGAATCGCTGCATTTCAAAGAAACAAATCGGAACAGAAATTTTGACGCGAATCGCAATCATTTTAGTTTTGTTTGCTTATCTATGACTTCAAGAGCATTTCAAAAAGAAACAATTTGGTTGTGGCCCTCAGTACTTTTCTTGGAACACATTATTTTCAAATTAAGAGCAGAATTCTTCTTCAAAAAAAACACTGGACCCCACAGCCTGAGAGCTGGCTACATAATTAAAAGTTCTCTCCTTAACTTAATTTAAAATTTGCAAGTCTTCCTTGTGATTTATTTGTTTCTTTAATTATATTACTTTTATTTATTTACTCGATACACTCGATTTGAATCGTCCAATTAATGCATTACCTCCTTACCACACTTGTGTGTACCATGGAAATGGAAATAATCAACAACGATTCGAGCAAAAGCTTGAATTTTTCGTTTCAGTACTTGCGATAATTTATTCGACAATTGCCGTTTTCTGTTGTTGGCCAATATTTACGATTTGACAACCAAATGGTCCTTAAACTTTTTGTAGCCACAGACCACTTTCAGAATTTCAAAGATTCCACGAACCCCTGTCGAAAGAAGTTTTAGGAAAAGGAAATAGGAAAAGGAAATAAAGCTTAATATATAAAATCACTTTGACTGGTTAAATACAATTGAATTGTATCAAAACTACGTTAATAAAAAGGATACTGTGGTTGACTATATTATAATAAATATGTTAAGAGTGAACTGAGTGGTTGTGGACTCCTGGCACTCATGTCACGGGCCTCTAAGGGGTCCATGGACCCTAGTTTAAGAAACCCTGATTTAGAGGAATACCTTTCCTTACCTGTTTTTAGTAGACAGATGGATAAAATGTTCGAAGGACCAAAATGATGTTTGGTCCAGTTCCATACGGTTATGATATAAAAGATAACTATAATTTTAGAGTAAGTTCTGGAATTAATATTGATTTATTTGAAACTGATAACTATGATATAAATGATAAGACTATGGGTAGGTGTCGCGCACGGTAACGACGGACCAGTATCTACTGACGCAATTTAGGTAAAACTGTAATCATAGCAAAAATGTACGGCTGGCCCGAACAATTAAATTATAAAAACAAAACGATGACTTTCATTTTACCTCAGTGATGTCATCACGACAAATTTCCATACGCACTTTTTTTCTTACATCCGGAAAACTGGCAGAGATCCGACCATTTAACCTTTTCAGTTTTTTTTTTAGATTAACCCTAGTATAGTGACGTCACTTCTTGTAGAATCGGCTGAAAAGCTCGAAAAAATGTACCAATTATTGAAATACATACATTTATTCACAACAGCAGACAAAAATGTCACATTTATGTTTAAATATCAACCAAGGAGTTTTATTATTTTTAATTTGCTCATTAACACTATCGAGAATCAAAATGTGTTGTTGGTATAGTCGCCGTCAATAGAAATTGTGGACTATGTAAACAAAGCGCCATGTTGTCTTTGTCTATGAATAGGTGCATTATCTAGAGATGGGTAAGTATGTGATTAAAATATGTTAGGTGCGTAATTAATTTTCTTTATTTGATTCATCGCTAAAATATTCTGATGAATCGTTAGTCAAATCGCCCACGTTAATTACAAATGGTTCCGTCACATCGTCGGTGGCCGTATCTATTATCCCATCCAGTTCTTTCATTTTTTCTTCTACTTTTGGGACATGAGCTACACATTTCGCCCACTGTTCTGGCCCGATCCGCACCAAACCTTGGTCCAACAAAATCTTCACATCGTCCATTTTGAATGTTTTGTTGGTCCTTTCAACGTAACCTTTTACTTGCGCCTATATCAACTCTATCGGGTTAAGCTCGCAATGATATGGTGGAAGGCGCAAAACTATCACATTTTTCGATGCCGCCAGTTGGACCAGCCAGATGAGTTCATCTACATACATTTTTTAATATTTTTACTTGTCTACTTTAGCTATGAGATTCGCTTCGATTTCGGTTTCTTGAAATTTGATTTCTTTTTCGCGCAACCAGTTTTGGATAGCCTCCGCGCCTGACGCGAATGATATGGGGCATCGTCAATTACTATTACGATAAAATCAGTAAGAGAAGCCAAGTCGTTAGAATACCGAAAACCCAAAAGATTTTAGAGCAACGTTGGAAGATCACACAGCTCTCGATAGAATCACACACACGTTCATGTCAAAGATTATGAAGTAACGCTGTAAAAAAAATAATTATGGAATAAAATAGCATCACGTATAAAATAGGTTTATATTCAAATAGATTCGTACATCACTAATTTTCAAAGACAATACAGATTCGATGAGAAAAATATAAGACAGCAATCTCGACGTAGTACAGAATTGACTATTGATTCTATGATTTTCCGTAATAAACTGGTGATTATTGAATATTTCATGATGAAATACAGCGAATGGCAGGTAAAACTTGATGCTTCATGATTTGGAATAATGTTCAGTGAGACTCCGTGACAGAACCTTGAGAAAAATTGAGAAAACGGTTTGTTTACATAGTTCACAATTTCTATTGACGGCGACTATAGGTTAGAGTTTATATTTTGGTATTGAGTCCATAAACCGAGTAAGAAACAAACTGTTTGCGATGTTTGCGTTATTTTTCCTTCATTTATTCATAAACAAATTCAGAGCGAATTTATTCAAGTGATACATATTGGAAGAGAAATGGTCCCGACTCCCGACGTGATACGTATAGGTGTTATTTTATTACAATTATAACATATATAAGATTGGTTCTCTATTTGCCTCATTCAGTTCAACGCGAGCATTCCGGTACATTGCACAGAAATGTGATCATTGGTTAGGGTTGGCAATATTTTTTTTGTAGTAATATTCAGCATAAACAAAAATATTCAAAACAATTTTGAGGCGCAAAACGATATAAGTTTAACGGAAACCGTATGAATTTGGCTATGTAAACTAAAATCACCTTATATATTTCTTCAAATTAATTTACTCGCAAATCCTCCCGAAGTTATTCGAGAGTAAGAGAACAGCTCTCAGGCAAAACCAGGCGGCCCACCATTGCCTGCCTGGGACCGATGGATGGCGGTATATCCATCCCCAATTGCCGGGCCTTATACAAACAGACTGGTGACGGGCAGCGGCGTCACTGTTCCAAGGGTTTCAGCACCGCGCTCACCAGCCTGCCTGTCAGACCACAAAGAGTGGCGAAATCCTAGAAAGGCCTATGTCCAGCAGTGGACGAAACAGGCTGATGGGTAGATGGATATTTCTTCAACAGCATATAAGCTGACTTTAGTTTATATTGCCAAATTCGTACTAGAGACTCGGTAAGTGGCTAAGAGCAGGACCAAGGTTCAGTGACCATGTTTGCGAAATACGAAAAATGATTTTTTATGCCTCTATGCTTGGTCAAGAACAACCTCCACTCAATTAGTATAGAAAGTCTACATTATATTATAATTTATGTATTTAACAGGGAAGGTCATTGAACATTGGTCTTGACCACTTACCAAGTCTCCAGCATGAATTTGGCTTTAACAAATATACGTAAGTCGCCTTATATAGCACCCAGACCTAAAATACAGTACACTACCATACAAAATAGCACGGTTGTCAACCCTGTGCGTGAGCCTACCAGTGAGCCTCATTCTCTGTTTGTTCATTGCCTTCGCCAATCTGATATCGGTATTATTTCAAAGGGGCAAAGTTTATTTTGTAATGGAGCTCTATTGTATGTTGTGATGTGAAAGCCAGCAGCGACCGCGATCAATCCGGGAATGCGTGAGCATAGTATGGGAGCTATTGATCTTCTAATAGCTATCGTTTGTTCTGTCTGAAAACGTTTGTAAAGTGGGAAAATTGAGCAACACCGGTGGATAGTTGCCCAGAATTTATAATACATTGTAATTTTTGCATTTAAATCTAAACACATGACAACACCTCAAACGGTTGAATTTTTAAGGGTTTTTTAAATCTTAGTTTTGGCACTGTCACTCTAAGCGAAAAAAACGCGCAGTGAAAGAAGGGCAGATTCAGGGCAAAAAAGAAAAAAAAAACATGTTTTGTATTCTTATAAAAAATGGCTCGTAAAATTTTCCAAAAACCCAAATTCAATTCAATTCAAATAATTGAAATTTCAAATTCAGGTTTATTTGTGAGTCACAGGTTAGTGGTTCGATAACAAGTAAATTTCGTCTCTCCGTGCTCTGCCACATGGTGTACAAATATACTGCTCAAAACAATTAGGGGAATAACATTTCAAAGTGATATAAAATTATTTTTTTTTGGTTTTTAGTATAACTGGCCACTAAATATTAAAGTGACATACTTCACGAAAATAAATAACAAAAGAACATCAGCATTATTGTAAGTAGTTCTTAATATGGTGGCCAAGAGTCTATGTACACCTAAAAACAAAGTACACCATTCAACTTTCTTAACTTTTTAATTACAAAAAAACGATTTTAAGTGCCCTTTCAACTCTTCTGAGTGCTGTTATTGGTTGAAATGAGTGTTAATTTGGTTAAGAAGGTCATTATGCCCGATCTGACTGAAATCCAAGTCTCCCAAGCTATCACTCTGCTTCAAGAGGGCCGAACTGTGGCATATGTAGGAACTGACCTAAGAGTCAGCCCTTCTGTCATCTACAGAGTATGGAAGCGGTATCTAGAGACGGGGGGATACTCAAGAAGGCGTGGTCAGGGTCGAAAGAGAAAAACAACTCCTTTGGAAAATCGCTACATCATCAACTGTGCTTTACGAAACCGCACCACTACTGCAAGAGATCTGCAAAATACACTAAGAGCGGCTACTGCTGTAGAAATTTCCGACCAGACGGTAAGGAATAGCTTGCGGGAAGCCAATTTGAGAGCACGTCGACCAATGCGGGTCATGCGTCTAACTATTCAACACAAACAAGCTCGCCAACGGTTCGCACAAAGCCACGCTAATTGGCAACTTAGACATTGGAGGCCAGTGCTCTTTTCTGACGAGTCAAGATTCCGTCTAACACGCTGCGATGGTCGTCTCCGTGCCTACAGACGCCCAGGCGAGTGATACAGTGCAGCGTCAGTCCAAGAATATGTCAAATTTGGATGTGGGTCTGTGATGGTGTGGGGCGGAGTGAGTTTGGACGAGCGCACAGATCTCATCGTTGTTCCCGGGCCGTCGAATGCTCAAGCTTACATCGAAAACGTGCTCAAAGACCTCGTCCTGCCCGCAGCATATGGTATCGGCCCAGAATTTGTTTTATGCAAGATAATGCCAGACCACATACTGCAGCCATCACGTTAGATTACTTGCAGCATCATGGAATCCGTGTAATGGAATGGCCTCCCATGAGCCCGGACCTAAACCCAATAGAACACATTTGGGATTTGCTTGATAGACGCATTAGGAAACGTCCAATTGCACCCGAAACACTGCAGCAGCTCACTCAAGCATTAATCGAAGAATGGGAGATAATTCCGCAGGAAGATATTCGGAGGATCATACGAAGCATGCCGCGTCGTTGTCAAGCTGTGATAAGGCTCATGGAGGTCATACACGCTTCTAAATGTCAGTGAAGACGAATATTCAAACATTTCTGTGACGGACCTTTTGAACACCAGTTTGTTTTACGCCTAAACCTAAACCCCTAAATTTTGTAAAATTAAAAAACTAACAAATCAACAAGGAAAAAATTACCAATATTGATAATGTAGCGATCTTGCAAAGGAGTGGTTTTTTTCTTTTGACCCTGACCACCACTTCCTGAGTATTCCCCCGTCACCTAGATACCGCTTTCATACTGTGTAGATGACAGAAGGGATGACTCTTAGGTCAGTTCCTACATATGCCATAGTTCGACCCTCTTGAAGCAGAGTGACAGCTCGGGAAACTTGGATTTCAGTCAGATCTGGTATAATGAGCTTCTTAACCAAATTTACACTCATTTCAATCAATAACAGCATTCAGAAGATTTGGAAGGGCACTTAAAATCGGTTTTTTGTAATTAAAAAGTTAAGAAAATTGAATGGCGTCACTTTGTTTTTAGGTGTACATAGACTCTTGGCCACCGTATTAAGAACTGCTTACAAAAACGCTGATGTTCTTTTGTTCCTTATTTTCATTAACCATGTCACTTTAATATTTAGTGGGCAGTTATAATAAAAAACCAAAGATTTTTTATTTATTTTACTTTGAAATCTTATTCCGCTAATTGTTTTGAGCAGTATATATTCACAGTAAAAATAAAATAAAATATACACAATACAGTCACATTTTATATAAAATAATTAGTCAATTATAATTAACATGCATATACATACCTTTGGACTCACTGTGCATCGGACAAATATGCATTTACGCTACTATTACACGACGGAACTTATTATAGCGTACGCACGGTGTGCTATAAAAAGTTTTTAAGATGCGTTTTGAACATTTGGATGTCTTCTGCATCTCTTATGGCCTTTGGAAACTTATTAGTTGTTATAGTAGATATATAGATAGTGGGTGCCATTCCAAAAAGATTTTTTCTAAAGAGTTCCTTTTTGTGTTGAAAGCTCCAGATCTTGTTTCCGTAGTTTGCTTTTAAAATGGTCAAAAAGTTTAAAATTTAATTTTACAAATACCGTCTTTTCGTAGATTTATAGTGACGGGAACGTAAGAATTTTGAAATTTATAAAATGTGGTTTGCAAGTTTCTGTGCTCCTAATTTTACTCATAGATGCACCTTTTTTGGGCTTTAAAAATTGATTCCCTGTTTGTTGCGTTGCCCCAAAATTATATTTATGTAGGGTGGAATCCACATAACCTTTATTCGTAAAATAAGTATATAAAATACATTTTTTGTTTGATAAACACTTGTACTTGTCCACTTATTTATATTAATTTCCCTTACCGGTTTCGCTGTTAAAGCATTATCAAAGGTTTGTTTGGTTGTTTACGTACAATATATGAATTATATATGAATATATTGTACGTAAACAACCAAACAAACCTTTGATAATGCTTTAACTTATATGAATTATATATGAATATATTGTACGTAAACAACCAAACAAACCTTTGATAATGCTTTAACAGCGAAACCGGTAAGGGAAATTAATATAAATAAGTGGACAAGTACAAGTGTTTATCAAACAAAAAATGTTTCAAAAGTTCCACCAAGTGCCAACAATCACGAGCATCAACTCCATATAAAATACGCATTTTACACGACATAAAGTCTGGATATTATTAAAACCCATGAAGTAGAATATGTTTGAATTCTGGACATGATTTTTATTCGGTTAACGAGAAGAAAATGTGTGTGTGAAAAATGTATCCAAACAAGTTTGCCAAAAATAAAATCCTAGATTTTAGGGTTGAAACGCAAAATACTAGAATTTTTTTATGATATCCTATTTGAACATTTATAAAAATACGTGTTATCGATTTTAACATCTATAGCAGATCTTAAATTGTACCCTTCTCAATACTTATTGCGAATTTGTAGTAAACTACCGGAAAAGAAACTCTTTACTGAAACGCAATATTCCTGAAATTCGATTCATTCATTCAATATTTTCATAAAAGAACATTATTTCCGACGATCGTTAGGTTGGTTCCTTGAAAGTATTTCAGACTTCGTCGAGGTCACAAAGCTCTCTAGAATCCTTAAATAAACATAAATATAGAAACCTGAAATACACGTAAACATTCCTAATTTAGCTTTTCCAAAAGTCAGACTTGCCAAAATAAATACATACCTCTTTCGTAGGACATAGTAGAAGATTTTATAATAAACTTCCAAAAAATGTTCTTAGATTGTCAGAGAAAATATTAAAAAGCAGGGCCTATTTTAAGACCCTGCTTTGTAATATTTTAAGGTATATTTTAAAATCAATGGATATTTCGACGATAATGAAGCATGGTGTTATAATAATAATTGTGTTCTTTGTCAGAAAAGTAGTTTGTATAATTTCCTAACAAAAAGTGAAAGTTAATTAATAAATTAACTGAATCTAAACAGGGACAGGCAGACAAAAAAAAGTAAGAAAAATAACACATAATCTCGCTTATTTTCTTGCCCGTCTTCTTAGTAAAACAATCGAACTGGCTTCAATTTATTTACAGCTTATTTATCCATTAACTCTGTTGTATTTATTTATTACATTATATATATCTGTATTTTTTCAAATTTCTTGTACTAAAATATAGGTAAATATTGCTTATTTAAATAATGGCAGGAAATGTCAATTTTAGTAGTTTTTAACTGCGTACCTTTTACATTTATCAATAATAAACAAGGAAGATGCAATTAGCGGATGTCAGCGACAGGCGGCAGCGTCAAGGTCAAGGTCACCTGCACCTTAAGGCGATGCATTGATAAACTTTTAATTTCAAATCGGTGCATTAGGGGAGTGGAGTGAGGGGGACTTACTCCATACAAATATGCGCTCACGAACTAGCTTATGCCATAAGGTCGTATGTGGCAAAACAGTATTTTTCATTTAAAATTACAACTATAAGTAATTTAATGAATCCAATCGGCCATATTGAAGTGTATTTGTAGACTTATTTAAATAAAAAAATTTGGAGGCTTCATTCGCTCCCATTTGTCAGTAAAATAGAAATCTCTGTTTTAAAAGAGGTTTTCAAAAAATTTTTCTCTGCTATGAAAATTAATCAACTAAATCTTCGGGCAAAATGATGTCAATGAAATGCTTAATCTAGTATATAAATTGGTAATACTAATAACATATGTTTTTTTATTGCTGAGAAAAATAGAGATCCATCTCGCCTTAAACTGTTGGTCAATATTTGTCCCCAAGGTGATAGGGCGCACCATTCATTAAGAGGACATAAAAAGTCGTCGGTAGAATGTGGATGTACGATGAGGGCTGTAACTGGCATTTCACCGTCTATACTCTGATACCCCTTCGAGGATTCATCTCGTGACGATATATTTTTCTATTATTTAATTACTAACTAGCCTTCACCCGCGGCTCCGCCAGCGTTTCTTCAATCCCTGCCCCGTTATCGGTTTTGGTGTTATTTTATGAACATTTTTCATACCCTAATGTTGACCAGGGTTACTACGATGATATTAAAAAAACGCATGCAAATCCGTTCAGTGGTTCTCGAGTTAAAACGGAACAGACAGAGAGACCAAAATCATAAAATTTGTTGTTTTGCCTTCACTAAAATACAAATAACCCATTTCATTTCTTTCTCAAAAATATTCAATGTAAAGACACGATTTTTTTACTACTTTATTACTGGTAAACATAGACATAGATTTGTCCCTAATAGGCTGTTGCGTTAATAGGCGTTGTCAAAAAGTATATTTTTGTCTGTCATACACAATATCAAGTGTCAACAATAATTTGGTGTGCTATGTAACATCAAAGCGAGGAAAAGGCGACGTATGCATTAAACATCGGAAAACTGTTTGTGTTGTGTGACACGTGTCTTGTAAACAACCATGTTGTGTTGTGTGAACTTGTGTTGTGTTGTGTGAACTTGTGTTGTGTTGTGTGAACTTGTGTTGTGATGGGGGTTGCGATCGCATGCTCACTTTGTGCCGGCGAACATGTTAGTAACTTCTTTGTTTCAAAATATTCAACTTCTTCTTTGTTGTCACAATTTATCATGATCGTCACATTTACCCATAGTATTCTAAGTACCTAATTCTGTAGTACTACGAGACCAAGCCAATTTGATGAATGAACCAACCAGTAATCCAATTTATTAATAGGATAGTTGTGTAGAACTGGGATTTCCAGAGAAACCGTCTGCGGCGTGGGTTTGGACGGGAACTTGTACAAAGTAAACACCAGGCTGATTGAATACTTTAAACTTTAATTTTTGCAAGCATTTTACAACGCAACACAAGCCTGTCATCACACGAAAAAAAGCCAACTCACCGGCAACGGAAGTTGGAGCTCAATCAAAAATATAAAGGACCATAGACTATTTTAGGCTAGTTTCAGATTTACATATTTTACACTTTGGTTGGATATCTGAAACTGAAATTAAGTACTATGAAACTATGAAAAAATTATTATTTTTTATCGGTTGACCACAATAGTATTGACCATTCGTTTAATTGGTTGGTCGCATAATACTGGAAGAGTGTATACAGGCAGTTGTGTTGTCACAGTAATTTTTAGGGTTCAGTACCCAAAGGACTAGTGGAGCTCTATCAACGTCACTACTGTCTGTCCGTCCGTCTGTCTGTCCGATCGTTTATCACAGATTTCTAGCTTGCAGAAGTAATAAGTTACAGATCTGAAATTTGGTTGTGTTATATATATAGTATAGGTAGAATGTTGACCCATAACCGAAAATATAATTAAAAATTAAATTAAATTATTAATCAACACACTTGCTTATAAAGCGTTCTTAGGGTCAGACATAATGCAGCATATTAAACACGCGTGCTTTTTACTTCATTATCGCACTAATGCTTTTTACATTATAGTTTTTTTTTTAAATCTTAGCAAGGAGTTTTGATGGCTTGAGAAATAGTAAAGTTTTTGCGAATAAATAACCTGTCTCAGTTAAAATATAATAAATAATCATTTAAGTTTATCAAATTATTTATTTTTATCAACAAATTAACTCAATTTTTTGTTGTAAATACAAAAATATTTAGTTTGTTAATATTTAATATTTGGCTGTTTGGCGGACGCGTCAGTGCCTCTATTTCCATCTGCGCAAAAAACAAATCTCTGCCGACAGTTTTCAAAGAAAAATGTCAGTTCACAGCTGTGGTTCCGATAATGTGGAAAAAAACAGACAGTGAAATTTTATTATTTTTCCTCGCAAGTGTGTTGATAAACGTCGTATGAAACGCATGAGGATTAGACATTACACTCTCGGCTCCATTACGCCCTCGCCTTCGGCTCGGACTTCAATCCCTCTTCGACTGTAATGTCCAACGCAGCTCACTTGTATCATAATGTACTATTTCAGGCCCTTACATGGAAGCTGAAAAAAAACCTTTTTTTTAACCCGTCATGTGGGAAGTCATTGTCTAGAGATCATTATGTAGAGCAGAAATACTTTTTTTTTTACTTTTATCTTCAAAAATAAAAAAATGGGGAGCCGTCAAAGTTGTCAGTTTTAGACCATTTTTGTTACAGGGTCTATCTCAAAAACTGAACTAGCTAGAAATCTGGAATTTTCTGTTTATTACTCGTTGAATATACAGGGTTAGTTTTTAGGGTTCCGTACCCAAAGGGTAACCAACGGGACCTTATTACTAAGACTCCGCTGTCCATAATTATTAACCTATATATTTCTCGCGGCAGCACGCGCCCGTCGCGAGATAACTATACACGTCACTTTATACATTGTGGCTGCATGACCTCACTTTCCTTTTATTCCTATTAAGTGGGAGAATTTCATAAACAATAAACAGAGGAAATAGCTGACTTCTCCGTTTTCCTTACACTTTTGTGGCTTATAATTAAGTATAATTAAAATGCTAATAACTTCGACTCCGAGTTGACTGAAGCGGAAGGATTCGCGTTAAAACAGAGCTCTAGATCCTTCATTACGTCACGTACGGTGACGTCAGAAGGCTCTGCCGCTGGTAGCCTACTCTGACATTATTTTTCACTCGTAATATCAATCATTCGACTTTTGTTTTTAAATGCCGTTTCGTTTTATCTGCCTTCCTATAATTATTTTTGCAGCCCGCAATTTTGCACAGTTTATAGAGAAAACTCACTGCAGGATCCATCCATCCATCAGCCTGTGGTTCTGAAATATGTCTTGTCATTATTATTTCTCTAATTGAATCCCAATGCTGAGAATGCGCCAATGCTATTCGAGAGTTTTTTCCTGAAATTTCGGTATTTTCTGAAACTCTAAAACTTGACAGCATTTATATTTTTTTTGATTATTTTTAGAAAAGCAAGTAGTACCTATTTATTTTCTCTAGAAAATTTAATATCGACTATCATCTAAAGTAAGAATGCCAAACCTTGTTTTTGCCCGATTTAGCGGCCCCGACCCTTAATAAAATACTGTATGAACTTTTAGGTTGGTAAGTGTATGTAGGTTATCTTATTTATAAACATAATTCATCTTTTGTACTGGAATTAATTTTCAGAGCCAAATTGTAAATATTCATCAGCGTTTTTTGGTTGATTGGAAGAAATTTCTTATAGAAATAAGTCCGCCTTTGTCTTTCAATAACGTGAATTGTATTTGTCTGTGTTTTCCGTGCAATAAAGTGTTTATTATTATTATTATGTAGGTACACTTTTCAGTCTCGGGCCCATAGGGACCCGGTCATTTGAAAGGCATTCATGGGGCCGAAGCCAACATTGAAGAGGCCTTAGTACCATTTAATCTAAATGTGAGATGGCCGCATCTATGGAGGCATCTCCCTCAATGTACCTTTGGGATACACTAACGGACAGTCCCCCATAGTTGCCAAACTATTGCCAGGAAGGAAGACTTGGAGTGGGCTATGAGGATGGGATGCTAGATGGGCCGGATAACAGGGCTATGGAGTGAGATAACGGACATCTGCCTCAAAAATCTCTCACAGATTTAAGTCTGGCAGATGGTGACTTGCTGCTTGATGACTACCCAGAAGGATAGCCGTCTATATATGGGGTGGCCAGGGGGCAACACTATGTAAGCAGCTAAGGTTGTCGAGAGGTGAGTCTGCGGGGCGCAAGATCCTTATACAGTCAAGTGCCCCCGGCGTTATGACATTTTACACTTCCAACCTGGAGCATAGGTTCCGCTCTTGCGACTCCACTCTGGCCGGCTGGTTAAGGCAAGCGCAGAGGCGGGGAGGTGTGTCGCTGTGTGCATGTGTGTGTAAGTGCATGTGTGTGTGTTTCCCCTGGAGGTAGGGTCCGAGGTGTCGCCACTCACCATCGGCTCGCCACAAGCCGCCCTGCGGTGACTGCTTGCACTGTACGTACTAGAGAGCGAAGGGGTCGACACATCCCTACGCCGTTTATTATTATTATTATTATGATTGTACAAAATAACTCAATTTTTAAGGATCTAGTTAAATTTTGGTTAGACCGAGGTCCCCCATACGTAACGAAAAAATATCATGTCACTTTGTTACCTACTTACCTACTCTATAATAACTCCGTTTTTAGTCTAATATAATGGTTTGATTACCATTTATTTACTTTAGTAATTAATAAGCCTGACTATTACTCAGGTTTATTTATGAGGCCGTCGATTTCCTAAAAGGAAACGGGCCCTTATTGATAGGGTTCTAGGAAAGTAGATGGATGTATGTAATATTGAGGCCTTTGTAGGCTTTGTGCCGCACGGAACGGGTACGTCAAAACTATTATGCTGAACGTTCCGGTTCACTCAAAAGATACAATATATACGTAGTATTATAGAAGACATACTCGTCTATACTGCCAAATCCTTTTTGGGTACATACTTTGTATTATATGTCGTTGAGTATCTTACATAGGGTCGTGCTCACATAATTAAACCCTGCCAATATTTTAATTATTTTTTAAATTAAAGGATACAAACAGCTTTAATTTACTAAATACATAATATAAAAACTGGTCAGGTGCGACTCGTGCCTGTACATGCCACTTAAAACACGAACTTTTTCTACGAGCCGTTATAATATAACCACCAGTTTCGTTTGTTTCTTTCAGTTCAGTTTTTTCATTTTGAGGAAGGGGACCCTAAAAAATACAAATATGCATCACATTAGCCAGTGAAGTTTACACGAATGGATGTACACGAAATTTACAAAATGACAAATATACTCCCACATAACCGTATAATTACAAAGAATTAACAAAATATAACGTTAACCCATTGTTTGTGGTTGATACTTATCACCTTGTCAACCATATAATACGCGTGAAAACAATAAAAACATAATGGTGTCGATTCGGTGTACAGGATTAACCTTATTTTAAGCATCCTGTCCTTGTCTGTTCGATACAGAAAGAAAAAGACGGAATGCTTAAATTAAGTTTTGTCCTGTCAAATAAGTCGTGTTACACCGAATCGACACCATTATCAAATCAAATCATAATGAACAACTTTCATAGAAATACTTTTGAAACAAAGCGAATTAAGTATTCCTGTTGGAATGTGGTCAGTCAACGACATAATAGAACTTGCTCTAAATTACTTTCTCTTATCATGTTAGGACCTTATATAACTTCAAAAATAAACCGTTCAAATGAAAGATGAGGAATGGTCTCGCTCCGCCGAATGAAGATAGGACGTTTCACATAAACTACGTCTACTGGAAACTTGATAAGGGTTGCGACTCGGACCGCGGATTTATAAAGACTATTATTTGAATCTATAGGTTTTTCGAGTGTGTAAAAGTTAAGGGGCCAACCACAACAGGGCTGTGTTCTGCGTTCTGCGCTCATTGTGATCTATGCGATGGCTTGGATCTTTACACACAGACCGCGGCGGTCAACGCGTGATTTCATTGTTTAGAATGTGGAAGACGTAGAACGCAGCTTTGTGTGGTCGCCCACTTAGTAAATATATTCAAATAAAGAAAAGAAATCTACAGAAATTGCAAAGAAGCTAGTGATGTGATGGGATTTCAATGAGATTTTATAAAATGCCAATCCGACGGTAGTCCAGTTATCGTAACGTCGATATTGACTGACTACATAACCGCCTTTGTGGCCTAATAGTCCGAACGAACTGCTGATCCGGAGGTCTCGGGTTCAAATAACGAAGGAGCACATTTTTGCGTATTTCGAAAGTCCCAGAATACGGTGACACGGTTCTCCATTTATCACACTGGGACGTCATAATCCATGGTAAAACGTGCACGTACGAGTGTGGGCTGTGACACTGTACAGCTCATACTCGGAAACGCCTCTGACACCCCCATTGAGATTCATGTCGTGACGATATTTTTTATTAAAGTTCTTAGGTAAGTAAATGAGTTTTTATTTATTTCTATAAACCACATACAGAATTAGGAAAGTCATACAAACTAGACTATGTTAGACGATCATTTACTTTCATAATGTAGCTTCACATCTTTATTAAAATAAATGAACTTGTACTTCTCTATTTATTTATATACAGTTCTCTCTACAACGGCAAGTATAAATTTTATTTCATAGCTTATTAAATTTTATACGATTTCGGTAAATTTCTTTACTCTAACGGACTAGACTTTGTTAACTTTTAAGAGTATGGCATAGGCTAGCAAAAAATGTTATTACCCGTCCAACACAAAAAGGCCTATGTCAAATACTTTGTTAACTTTTAATAGAGGTGATTGTTGGTTAGCTAATCGATATATTTGTCTAGGACGCGTGATACTAATAATTACGCGCGAAACAGATCGGAGGGTTTTTAGCTAATACTGAAATATTTTGTACGGAAAACATACTTGATTTGAGTAGAAAATCTTTATATTTCTATTATCTATTTTACAAAAAAAAATCAAGTTGATCTCTTAGCCACGTTCTTGAAACGAACGTTTGAAAACCAAAAAAAAAATAGGCTGGAATACATTTTTTTTTCACAAAAGTACAAATGTTAGATCACCTAGATAAAAGATCAATGAATCAAATATATTTTTTTCAATATTAAGATAGTCCTAATTTCTTCAAAAGAATCCTTGATAATCTGGCTTTGTTCATGTTCTATACTCAGGTATAGCCTTATTAACAGACAAAACCTACTCTAAGTGAGTAGCGACCGCGACTCAAATAGTATAGCATTTGTAAATTCGCACTCGGCCGTCACAAACCCATTGTTGCCTTTGTGCCATTGTGATCGGATTGGCTCACATTTGATAGTAAGGATTAAGACATTTGGAGACAGCATTTGTGATGCGACACATACTGGCAATGTAGGTGGAACATGTGGTAACACCAGAAGAGGCAGTTGATGCTTGTAAAATAGTCACAGGCAGTGGCGTTTGCCGACTTACGTAGATTTTACGGAAGTCTCTGAATAGACTGATTAACGACTCGCGTGCTTTCACTTTTCCACTTTCTGGCCTTTCAGCGTTTGGCCACTCCTTCTTTTCTACTTCTTCACAGATCCTATCGACATTTTCCACTAGTTGCTGTAGTAGCCAAGCGCAAGCTGATAATGCATAAATAATTTGGCTGCGTGCGAGTTGGACCATCCCCCACAATACGAATGCGGAACAACAATATTATGTGCCTTAGTTATACGGTTACGGAACCCTAAAAAGGCAATAAAATCATAATCATTAGCAGTGCCCAATGCCTCTTCTGTGTTATTATAAAATTAATATTTCTTAATTAATTGTGACGTGAGACCCATGCTTTTTTGAATGGCAACTGAAAAAAAACTAGTTATTTTTTTATTCTTTTTCTTAAGATTTTGCAGCGACGACCATGTTTCTGAGCTTTACAAATTAAATTAGTAAAATCTAACAGAACTGTTAACGTAATCAAACATGGTCAATGGTTTCGCTTTAATAAATTTAACTGAACATGATATTTTAATGGTTATTACTAAGCCTCCGCTGTCTGTCTGTCTATGCGTCTGTCATAGGGGTTTACAGCTTCAGCCGTAATAGGTAGACAGTTGAAATGTTCAAGTTTGGCGCGATCTGTATTAGTGGACCAAATAATAAAATGTACTGGGCAACTACGGAACCCTACACTGCGCGTGGGCTGACACTCACAAAAAACGATTACTCGACCAAAATTTACGATTCAGCAGATTTTTTTTTTCACGATTTTAGGGTTGGCTTTATAGTGAAAGTTGCTCATATTAATCGCTTAAGATACCATGTTTTGAAGGAAAAGGTTATTTATCCTAGCACCCTGTATAAGTGCACTACTTGTACCTAGTCGGTTCTTAAATACTGTCACTGGCCATTTATTTTAAAAATAGAATACCTGGAAAAAAAATGAAATGGTGTTCGATTTTCAAATATTTTTTGATTAATAATCTGCCAAATCACAATTAAATTCATTCATTTTTTACGATGGAGTGGACTCGCAAAGAGGTCCGAGTAGCAGTAATTGCATTGCATCGTTGCGGCCATCCACCGATGACGATATTCAACTTGCTTCAAAAATTAAAAATCACGAAGAGGTTCGTGTACCGTACCATCAAGAGGTACAATGAAACCTCTAGTGTCGATGACGAGAAAAGAACTGGCAGACCTCGTTCCGTTAGGACTCCAGGGGTCATCAAAGCAATCAAGGCGCGTATTGCAAGAAATCCCGTCTGCAAGCAGAAACTGGTGGCTTTGGAGATGGGATTAACCAGAAGTACCGTAAAAAAAAGTACTCAATGAAGACCTGGGACTACGAGCTTACCGAAAAAAGAGTGGACATCTTCTGAACGCGCGTCTGATAGCTATGAGAGCCAAAAAATGCAAAGTTTTGCTAAAGCGGTACGCAAGAAACAGACACCGCGATATCCTGTTTACAGACGAGAAAATTTTTAATATCGAAGAGAAGTACAACAAACAAAATGACAGGGTGTACGCTAACAGCTCTGCGGCCGCTGGAAATGCCATTCCTAGAGTGCAGCACGGCCATCATCCATCATCAGTCATGATTTGGTTGGGAGTGTTCGGAATGTCATGAAATTTGGCAGACGAGTAAATAAGGCAACAAGAACTTAGAACAAACGTCGTCGAGCTAGAACAAGAAATAAAAAATACCGTTTTAGTACAGAGATACAAAAGTGAATAGCTAATTATTATTAGCCCATAAAATGGCTTTATGTTTAAAGCTGGTAACCTTATTTTACTAACCCGTCATGGCACTGACACGAGATCGGGAGGAATCATGGTGCATTGTTTGCATTTTCTCTTCCTCTTGCACTATTGTTCAACGGATTTGGCAATAATAATACATAATTTATCAAATAATTTTGAAAAATCTGACTGACATCAATATGACAGCAAAAGCTTGACAAGCAGTGATGCCAACATGACTCCAAGGGACAAATTTATGATGAATGGTCTGTAATACTCCGTTGACAGGGAAGATTCTCTACGAAGCCGAAACTACATAGCCTTATGTGCATTATTTACCGCCGGGAATATGTACGATCAGTCACATGTTGTGCCGCGTAAGTTGGGAACCAAAAAAATATTATTTTTTACGGTTTTGTGTTCTATTACTGATTCTGATTCATAGATTTCAAAAGCTAGGGGGTTCATTTCCAATCTATACAGGGTGTAAATGCAAAGTCAAAAATCCCTTTAGGGTATGAAAGTATACAAGATTCTGATGTCATTAGAGTCATTACGAGAAAAAAATATATACCTTGAATTTTTACCGAAAATTCCATTATTTTTCTAAGCTATGGCTACGCAGCTCACCAGCCTCCCCACACACCTAATTGCACCCCGCAACCCGCACCCATCATCCGAGTGGCCAGCGACCAGTGAGGGTGTCCACGCAAATAGTGTATTTTGAGTAAAGAAAATCGTCTTATTATGAGGTACTGGTACTTTATTTAGAGAACCCAGTATTTAAAATAATATCTTTCCCGATCATACTAACACACCCTTACAGGATTCTTGCCTTTGCTTTTACACCCGGTATAAACGCAAAATAAATGTACTATGAAGATTGCTCTACCAATGGGGGTCTACAGACAAAGCTAGTTGGAGGATCTTAGCATGTCCGGCCAAAGAGAATATTATAGTATACTACGGTCTGGCTATGTCAAACATAGTTGTTGAGTGTGCTCCGTTTTACTATCGTTTTTCACCAATATCTCGCGTTTTTTTTCTTTCTCTTATCACTATATCTATACTTATTATAAAGTAAAATAAAAATCGTGTCTATGCAAGGAATATTTTTCCTAAATTTTAAATGAAACGGGTTATAAATACTGCACTGAAGCCAAAACCACAATTTTTTAAATGTATTATGCATTATGTATTTATGTTTCGTTTTAACTCGATAACTACTCTACAGATTTGGATGCGGTTTTCTTTATTATCATCATAGTGATCCTGGTCAACAAATAGGCTATAAGACGTGTTAATAAAATAACGCCTTAGTGGCTACGTTCACGATTTTGAATGGAATATGAAGAGTTCCGCTACTATTACTACCACTAAGGGCGGTTATCAGATTTCGTACGAAATATAACGTGAATGCAACTATAACGTAACCGTTATGATTTCATGCTAAGGCTACTGGGCTCGATACAACTCGCAACTTTACTCATGTGTCTCCCAAACCGCAATGTCCTATGTCAACACTATTCTATTGACACTTGGTAACTAGCTGGTATATTCAAGTCTAAGACCATTATGCCCTATCGACAACTGTTACGGCATAGTTAGTAAAGAATATACATGTGGCCGCCCTGTGGTTAAATCAGCCTTCTAATTGGGCGCCTAGGTTGTTAATTAAATGGCGGCATCCAATTAAACGGCCAAAGGACGCTTAGCTCAATAGTTTAAGCCCAGGGCGAGAACGGCGCTTAGCCTTTTGATTAAGTGTATAGCATAGGCTAGGAAAAATGTAACTACCCGTCCAACACAAAAAGCTTTTGATAGAGACGATTATTGGTTGACTCATTGACCTATTTGTCTTGAACGCGTAATACTAAATAAAAGAAAATCACCTTTTATTTTAGACAAGCTTTTGCCTGCGGCTCCGCCCGCTTGTTATTCGGTTTAACGACATGCTTTTTTCCGGGATAAAAGTAACCTTTGTGTTAAGTTAGGGTATAGGCTATATCCATTCTAAATTTCATCCAAATCCGTCCAGCCGTTTCAGCGTGAAAGAGTAACAGACATACACACACACACACACACACAAACTTTCGCATTTATAATATTAGTGTGATTCGTACTATAATTAATTGAAATAGGCGTTACGTACTACTTGGCGATTAATTTGTCGCAAGGAAGAAATAAAATACATCGTCACGACATAACTCCTCGAGGGGGTGTCAGAGGTGTTCCGTGTATGTGTTATAAAATCCAAGTCACAGGCCTGTACCACCTGTACATTCACATTTCATCCCTATCGACTATCGCCGTATTTCGGGCACAGTTGTACCAACAGTAACTTCCGAAGCACACATAACGGACACAAATGTGTTTCCACGAGATTTGAACCAGCGACCTCTGGGATAGAGACCAAGAAGATTTTTAGGAAACTACTGGAACGATTGGAAAGTCTACAGCGCTCTCTAATCTGTAGGTAAAAGAGTTCAACGCGCGCACGCGCCGCGTTCTATTTGCCAGGTGGAGTGTGCAGCGCGGGGCAGGGGGTGAGAGGGGCTCGGGGTAGTGTGGCGGTAACGGTCTCGTCATGGTGTGCACGCGCATCTCTGTTGATACTATAGCAGAATAAATCCATATCCTAAGATACGCAATATCACACTGCACCAGGTGAAATTCAATCAACCGACCAAATTCATACCCTGTTGGTGAAATTCGATAATAACATTTTTTTGCTTCCTTACTGACTGGGCTTGGAATTGTACTTGAAGTAGTCCAATCAGTACGGGAGCAAAAAATATATTTTTCGTTTTTGGCCAAACGGACTATGTACTGAACCTAGTTGCATTAACCAAGTCTCCAGTATGAATTTGGTCGGTTGATTGAATTTCAGCCTTTATACAGGATGTAAATGCAAAGTCAAGAATCCCTTTAGGATATGAAAGTATACACGATTCTGATGTCATTACGAGAAAAAAAAACCTTGAATTTTCATCAAAACTTCCATCATTTTTCTAATCTATGGCTACGCAGCTCACCGGCCTCCCCACACATCTAATTGCACCCCGCAACCCACACCCCTCATCCGAGTGGCCAGCGACCAGTGAGGGTGTCCACGCGATTAGTGTATTTTGAGTTAAAAAATCGTCTTATTATGATGTACTGGTACTTTATTTAGAGATCCCAGTATTTAAAATAATATCTTTACCGATCATTCTAAAACCCTTAAAGGATTCTTGCCTTTGCTTTTACAGCCGGTATTGAGTAGAGGAATGTACAAAATAGTATATTTATTCACTCGCTGCAGTCCGGGCCAAATATGCAGAGAATATTTCGCTCTCCCTCTCACTTACGGGCATGCGTGTCGTACAGTAAATATAGCTGTCAACAACTGATATCGAAAGTGTAAAATTTTGAGATTGTGATATGAATAAAAAGTAATAATTTATATTTTACGCACAGGTACCTATTGTTATATAATTATAGAATAATAATGAGTTTTTTGCATACATGAACTAATTAATACCTTCGAGTAAATGAGTAATAATAATAACTAAGTAGCAGTAGTAAAAAAAACAAACACTATCATTTATATTTTGTGTTTGTATTTGAAATTCAACGTCTGATTCATTATCTCTAGTCATCAATATGAGGTGTAGGTAAGATCTTCAAAAAATTAGTTTTTCACAGTATGAAGAGGTAGAAACACGCGTTCGTAGCACGTTTTTTTTCTTTTACTAATGTAGCAGTACTAACCTTGTCATTATTTATGACCCGGACTGCAGCAAGTGAATAAATCTACTATATTGTACAAGGGTGGGCTGAAAATACACTTTTTCCGAATTTCATATTGCCCTTAGTGAAATTACTATAGAGCGATGTATATAAAGATTAAATGAAAAAAAAATATTAAACTGCATCTTCAAGTTTTACCAAAAATATACAAAAAAAAGTTAATTGCTTTTCATTGTTTTGTATATATATTATGAATTATGAAAGTATATCATAAACAAATATTCGTCAAACAACATGTCTAAAATTAAGTTGATAGAATTTCTCATTTGCACCATTTTCACCAGATTTTTTCTTTCGTACGACTTCTGAACGGAACATAACAGAATTTTTTGACCCTACTTTTGGTAAATTGCTTATCTATTACGGCTTAGCGAAAAGAAAATACAAATATAAATCCCGGGCGGAGCCGCGGGCAAAGGCTAGTATGTAACTAATTTGGAGAGCCCACCTAAGCGAGGCGGAGTTAGGCGATAATTTCAACAGATATACTGGGCAGATCATTATATACCGAATTATACGATAAGCCGGCGACATATTATATTCGTTTATATACTAGTCTTTGCCCACAGCTCCGCTCGCGTTTATTCAGTCTTTGTCCCGTTTTCGGCTTGGGCGTTATTTTATGAACACCTATGTGTTGACCAGGGTCACTACGATGATAATAAAAACCACATCCAAATCCCTTGAGTGGTTATGGAGTGAAAACGGAACATACATAGATAGAGACAGACAGAAAGACAGACGGACAAACATTCAAAAATTTTGGTTTTTGCTACATTACAATATTAATACTAAAAACCATTTTTTTTTTCGCTAAATTATTAATTACGCTAGGCATAAGTTTTTGACTTGGGTATGGTACGGACGACCACGACAGGGTCGTGTTTATGACGATATGTGTTTATCAAGAAAAGTATTTAAACAAAAAGTGAAATTTTGTCAAAACAATGAAGACTTAATAAAAATGAATATTCTAGCCACTCGTCACAAAAGTAAGGACTTTCGCGGTTTCTGGAAACAGACCAGGAAGTTGAGTCCTAAGCCTAGCGTACCGGTGAGTGTCGATGGTCTACAAAACCCTAGGGAAATAGCTAACATGTTTAGTTCTCATTTTCAGGTGCAGTCCCCACTGAAGGCGGGGAGCGAAGATGTTGAAGCCGTCGTGTCCGATGTGCCGAAACGTATTACTGCGAAAGAAGTAGAGTTACTGATCAAAGGAATGACAAGGGGAAAGTCGCCCGGACACGACGGCCTCAGCATTGAGCATTTCATGTATGCCGGGCCACACCTCCCTAGAATTCTTGGATTGTTGTTTACTATTTGTATTAGGCACTCTTACTTACCAGCTGAACTGATGCGATCGGTCGTTATTCCCATAGTTAAAAACAAAACGGGTGACATTGCTGATAAGAATAACTACCGACCGATTACATTAGCGACCACTACATCTAAGGTCCTTGATGGTTTGCTTGAGAGACAACTGAAGATGCACCTAGACCTGCATGATGCTCAATTTGGATTCAGGCCTCACTTATCCACAGAGTGTGCTATTCTGTCTCTCAAGCATACTGTCAAGTATTATACAGATAGAAACACAACTGTTTATGCTGCCTTTCTAGACCTCTCTAAGGCTTTTGACTTGGTTAGGTATGATATCCTTTGGACCAAACTAATT
The DNA here is from genome assembly GCA_910592155.1 of Ypsolopha scabrella. NCBI lineage: Eukaryota > Metazoa > Arthropoda > Insecta > Lepidoptera > Ypsolophidae > Ypsolopha > Ypsolopha scabrella. The sequence goes on along the minus strand of OU342969.1, from coordinate 28,070,454 downwards.
GACTCTGGTGTTCCTGGCGAGTTTGTCAATATTTTAAAATATTGGTACAGGCACCAGACTAACCAGGTCAAATGGCTAAATGAGCTTTCTGACTCATACAGGTTGGAGTGCGGAGTAAGACAGGGTGGGTTGACGTCTCCTTCGCTTTTCAACCTTTATGTAAATCAGCTGATCGGTGGGCTCTGTAGCGCTGGTGTCGGCTGCTACATTAACGGACACTGTGTCAATAGCATCAGCTATGCGGACGACATGGTGCTGCTGAGTCCATCGGTTGCTGCACTCAGAAGGCTGATTGCAATATGTGAGGGCTACGCGAAGTCCCATGGGCTCACATATAATGTTAAAAAAAGCGAACTTATGGTGTTCCGACCTAAGAATCGCAAAACGATCTGTGTGCCTCCTGTGAAGCTGAACGGAGTGGAACTTGTTGAAGTGTCGTCCTTCAAGTACTTGGGTCACATAGTTACCGAGGACTTGAAGGATGACAGTGATATTGACAGGGAAAGGAGAGCATTGGCAGTCCGCTGTAATATGTTGGCCCGCAGATTTGCCCGTTGTAGTGATGAGGTTAAAATAACACTCTTTAAGGCATATTGCCAATCTCTATATACCTGCGGTCTGTGGGTCAACTGTACGCAGCGGGCTATCAATGCTCTCCGAGTACAATATAATAATCGTTTTAGGATGTTGTTGGGGCTTCCGCGTTACTGTAGTGCGTCCGGAATGTTTGCGCTGGCGCACACCGATGGCTTCCATGCGATAGTGCGCAAGCGCACCGCGTCACTTCTACGCGGAATTCGCGGGAGCTCCAACACCATTCTCAAACTCATTAGCGAGAAGCCTGACTGCCCGATCCTGCGACACATGATACAAAGTCATGTACAGGTGGCGGGGTCGAGCTGTACGGGTAAATATTAAAATTAATTTTAATATGATAGGTTTTGCTAACATAGTTATAAGGCCTACTAACATCTCTATGGACTGTAATATTGTCTGCAATAAAATTATTTTATTTATTTATTTTATTTATTTAATTTACAGACACGACAGTTTTACTACTTTATTATTAGTATAGATACGTGATAGGTATAATAATTTACCTTCATAAACCTTTAAATATACCGCTTTAATAATTGCAAAGCAATAAATGTACACATAACATTAAAACAAGCACATTCCATCATACGTGCATATTATGGACTTACCTATATAATAATCATGTAGGTATGTTTATAATAAAATAAATTAAATCCTTTCAGTTAACAGCTTAAGTAAATACAAATGTAAACAAATCCTAACCGCTTGGCTTCTAAGTTTAAATTATGATCAAACAGAAGATTTACTTACCATACCTAAATAGTTCTCAGTTGTTTTACTTTGTTTTTACTTTGTTGCTTTGTTTTTGTTTTGTTTTGTTTTTGTTTTTGTAGTTGATTCTTTAGTTGCTCTGCGCAATGTTCTTCTAGGGTTGATTTCCTTCATACGTCTTGTTATTAAAATTATTATTTCCTTAATTTATTAAATCTGTACTTTATTAATGTATAAATATATATTACATAATAAATATCTAATGTATTACAACAATTAATATATATTATATATATATATACATATATATATATATATATATTTATTACCAAAATTTTAGTTATATATAACTTATTCAGTTACTCGTTTACACACGAACACGATCGCTTCGATTATTCATTTATTTATTTTTCTAACCGCGCCGCGATGAAAGAGGCTGGTCCATATAGAACAGGTTTTTATACTTATTTTATGGGCCAGAGCTCGGTTATTTAGCACAGCCATTTTAAAATGTAGAATAAATTTTTACCTTCGTTTTTCTAAATTTTTCATCTTGTTTATAACAATGTTTTAGTTTTATTTTAAGTTTGATAAGTACTTAACATCACTATCATTAGGTAACCCTATAGTTATTATAATTTAGATTGTTTGTTTTTGGTTTTTTGGCTTATGGCATTAATAAATAAATTTGTTTGTTGTTTGTTTGTTTGTTGTTTGTTGTTTGTACCTTTGTTAAAATAAAGAAATAATATTATATTATAATCACAATATTAATATTAAATGCGAAAGTTTGTGTGTGTGTGTATGTTTGTTACTCTTTCACGCTGAAACGGCTGGACGGATTTGGATGAAATTTAGAATGGATATAGCTTATACCCTAAATTAACACATAGGCTACTAACCGTATAGTTTTCGAAATATTTAATAAAAACTGAAAAAAAAACAACTAACCCCCTTCCCCCCAAACCCGACGCTAAAAATTGTGTAACTTTTTACCAAACAATATGTGGACTATAGAGAACAATTTAGAGCTGGAATGATACTTTTACTTTGTATGTTGAGGTCTGGTGTTCATTGCACCATACTATAAGGTGACTCAATCAAAATATTTATTTTGTAAAATAGATACATAAAGTATACTTTCTACAAGTCAAAGTTAATCTTTACAATATATATCTTTAGAATAAAAAAATAATATGAATATACTAATAAGGGAAATACGTACAAAAAATATTTAGGTTGGGCTACTAAAATTAATTTATACACATACATAAAAAAGAGAATTCTAGGAATAAAAATATTATATATAAATGATGCAACGAACAAACAAGTTGATAAATAAATACGGGAAATACATCCAAAAAATATTAAGGTTGGGCTACTAAAATGTAATAAAGTTATAAACCTGCATAAAGTAAAGAAATATAGGAATAAAAATATTATATAGGTATATACATAATGCCTAACCATCCGCACCATTCGATTAGTATTGCTAATAAGAAGGGCAAGAAACTTAGCAAACATGAATTTTTTCATTTGTTACATAACCTTAATCTATATAATTTTCTTATACCTACTTAAGTAAAGGCAAATATAAAACCATAGGAATTATGTCCAAGAGAAAAAATATATATATTGATCTTAGTCAATCCGTCTTACATTGTCTATTACCTTTTACAGGAAAGTTAGTTTACATATTAGTTAACTATAAAGGGCTTAAGATTAGCCTTTAGAGGAATCAAACATTTCGTATTAAAATTTGCTAATTATGACTCACAATTTTGATACAGATTATTATTATTTATTACTCCATGCTTCATTATCGTCCAGATAATCATTGATTTTATAATAAGCTTTTTTAAGCAGTCCCTGTTTAATGTACAATTTAAACTTATTTTCAGGCAAACTAAGGACCTCCTTTGGAAGTTTATTGTATAATCTTATACCATGTCCTACAAAAGAGGAATTTGGAATTTGAATTTTGGAAAAGCTAGTTTATGTTTGTTTCTGGTTTCAACAGAGTGGTCCACACCAAGCCTCGGGAAATTATCAATATTTTTTTCTGACATATCTAATAACTTGATAAATAAATTCACATGAGACCGTAAATATATTAATTTCCTTAAACATTTCTCTTAATGAATCTCGATACTTCATGTTATAAATGGACCGAATTGCTCTCTTTTGCAAGACAAAGAGACTTTAATGTATGCAGCCAAATTCTTACTGAAGACTCGGTAAGTGCTCAGTAACAAGGTTCGATGACCTTTTTGTGAAATTCGTAAATTATTATATGTTATTATTATATCCTTACAAACGCAAGCCCAGCCCCGAGTCAATTACTATGGGACTTCAAGTTTTTATTTTGCTAAATTAGCAAAAACTTACCGCTCCGTGTGATTACTTACTAAGCCTCCAATATGAGTTTGACTGTGTAAATAGAAGTCACCTTACATGTACGAGTATGTATGTACGTTCCGTTTTAACTCGAGAAGCACTTAGCGGATTTGTCAATATTATAGCCTATTAGGGATGTCAACAAAATAACGAATAAACACGGGTGGAGCCGCAGGCAAAAGGGTAGTCCTAGTAATAAAAACTCTGAGATAATGGTCGTCAGATAAAACAAATAATGGCTCCATTAAAAACAAAACGATTCTCAAAAGAGACAGCCAATTAAAAGTTTAAATTCAGTAGAATAAAGAGTCGATGAAACCATCAAACAGGGTAATTATTATTAATGGTAACTTTAATGACGCTCGAAATAGAGACTATTTTGCTTTACGCCGCACGGTACGTCATTAATTAAGTTGATCGACAGCACAGTTTCAATGCCAATGTAAAGTAGACACAAAATCCCTGAACTTAGAAGCTAGTGGTCTGTGAGAGCGACTCGGACCGTTGTTGGAGGCAGTAGCGCGCCTCGTCACGTCATCGTCAGTCGAGAGAGTTGCGCGCACGCATCGCGACGCGCCATCTTGTTTACATCCACTTGTACACTTGAGTTCCGGGATAACAACCCAAAGTTTAAAGTTACTATCAGTGAACAGTGTGTCATAAATTATAATATATAATGTGTGTTATTGACTAAAAAGTGAATTCAAAGGTGAATAGTCTAATAAGATTTGTTTATTGTGCAACGACATATAATAATGTTTCACAGGATTAATATTCTACTTTATTTTTTGGGACAATTCATGTACAATGGATTATTTAAGAATTAAAACGGCCACATACTACACCTATTTAAACGAATAATACCTTTACCTATTTAAACGAATAACACCTTTACCTATTTAAACGAATAACACCTGTAATAGACACTGCTTTGGTATATGATGAGTAGAAGACTAGATAAGAGATAAGGTAATAGAAATAAGATTTGTTAAGTTGGGATAAATGTGGCCAATCTCTAGCGTACTTCTTTGTCCAGTGAACAACAAACAGCCATGTTGGGCAGTAGATAAACCTGCAACGATGTTGCTGGGTCGCTCTGCGCCGGTGCGCTCGCGCAGTTCCGTAATGGATGCTCAGTGAGTGACCACTTTCTAATATTTTCTAATTGCACAATGAATCGTCAAACGATCGCTTCATGATTGGTTGACGACAATAAAATGATAGAGCTGCTTTCTGACTGGTAGTCGACTGAGTGGCCAAAGCGGTGCTTCTTCTTCATTCCAAGGGCTACGTTCATTGGCATCATTGTCCTCAGCTTCATTTTACCAACGCAATAAGAGGATGGGTTTCACTTAATCACTCTCTGTTACTCTATTGGACCCGCAGTGCGAAAAACTTAAAATTGTAAATATTCTTCACTAATTTTATTATTAAAAAAATTAAAGGTTCATTTCAGAGTGAAATAAAGTTTATACAGATTTAAATCCATCCCATCCCATCCCACTATCCCACTAATATTATAATGTGAAAGTTATGATGTATGGATGGATGGATATTTGTTACTCTTTCACGCCGTAACTACTGAACCGATTGGGCTGAAATTTTGCATGAATGTAGTTCTAGACTTGGAATATTTTTTATCCCATAAATCAGTTCCCATGGGATGGAAATGAGGTTTCATGTTTCTATATAAAAGTGATGTGTCACCCTTTCACGCCATACCTATTGAACCGATTGGGCTGAAACTTTGCACAAATAATGTTCTAGATCTAGAATAGGACAAAAACAACTTTTTCCCTTTGTTCCCATGGAAAAGCTATAAAAGAGACATACAAAATGGGAAACAAAGGCGCATAACACACACATCTCATCAGCTATGTTTACTGTAGGTAACAGTCCGAATAATATTGACAGATTTTATAGGAGTACATAAAAACAACTTCAACGCGGGCGAAACCGCGGGCAAAAGCTAGTAAATAATATGTACGAGTTTTTGCTGAAATAACCTCAACATGGAAACTTTATTTAGGGCCAACTTAGTTTTATTTTTCAGTATAGCTATGATTTAAGGAGTCTCTGTTACGATAAGAGTATACATTATAGTAATATTCTTAGCAGAAGTACTTTTTATAACATGTAGTTATTGCTAGTTCCTCAAACCAGCACCTTTAAAATGGTAGACCATATCGAGCTGTGACAGCTTGATATACCACTGTCTGTCCCTCTTTAGGTAGATCAAAAGAGTGAGACAGAGCACTTAATCGAACGTTATCGCGCTCGATATGGTCCTCCATGTTAGAGGTGCAGTAAGAATAATACAGTCTGAAACTAAAACTGCCAAATACTCACCCCCCTTTTCCTACAGCGCAATGATAATGGCGAGAAATCTCGTAGCAGTAAAATTATTCAAACCTGTTGAGTTATTCTTTAATTATGCAATTATCCTTAGTCTTTTTTTATAGTTTTTAAACTAGCTCAACATATATTTTATTATAATATGTTTATAAAAAACAAAACAAGCAAAAAAGATGTGTCAGGCAAGATCGTAGCAGATGGAATTTCGTTTTCATTTCCCAAAATTCGCAAAAATTGTTATCGATCCGTGATACTGATCACTTACCGAGCCTCCAGTATGAATTTGGCTGCATAAATTGATGTCTCCATTATATATAAAACCAAATTATGTCTAAAAATCTAATGATGACGGACATGCATATATTTATATATCATGTTTCAATTTTATACCCAGGAATTGTAAATGAAAAATGTATGAAAATAGCTAACCTTATCTTAATAATACATTAAACCGATACATATTCTAGATTACGTGTAGTTTTCACAAGACATTCTACATGCTGACATAACATGCATTATTTATACCTCCCTACATAAAATAGAAATATCGACTGATTAGAAACAGAACAATTATCTGTTGACCAACAAGATGACGTCATTAAATAGCAATTTGCCCCGGACGCGGCAATTACTCTAAGCTATTATGTCGTTCATAGAAATCGGAACATTAAATGCGGCTTCATTGTTAGATTTTTTTAAAAGACCGTTCAAATTCATACTGGAGACTCGGTTAGTCATCAGGAACAAGTTTAATTTTAACATCCAGATGAAATTCGAAAAAAAAATGCCCCATGGTGGCTGAACTATGAATTTTACTAGTCAAACCATCAAAGGAGCAAAAAAAAAAATTTTTTCTAAATTGGCCAAACGGATTACTGAACCTAGCTCTTGATCACCAGCCGAGTCTTCAGTATGAATTCGGTCAGTAGATTTAATTTCAGCCTGTATACATGTAGGTTGTTGAAATGATGTTTCAAAAGCCGGAAAATGGTAAAAGTACTAGAAAACGAACAACTTTCCGTGAGAAAGAATATTTAGAAACCGTGAAAAAATCTGTTGTTTCATAAATTTTGGTCGAGTATTTCTATGGAAATACTCGACCAAAATGTATGTAAGTTGATAGAGCTGGTACCGAGCTCGACCACCATCTTACTCGCAAATCCTTCCGAAGTTATTCGGGGGAGAGTAAGAGAACAGCTCGCAGACAGGCACAACCAGGTGGCTCACGATCGATGCCTGAGACCCATTAATAACGGTATATCCATCCCAAATTGCCAAGCCTTATATCAAACAGACTGGTGACGGGCAGCGGTCACTAGTGCGAGGGTTTCGGCACCGCGATCACCAATCAGCCTGCCCTGCGTGTGTGAGTATGGGAAATTCTTCCAGGAGGACCGCCAAGGGTGGTGAAATCTTGGAAAGAAGTGGACGAAACAGACTGCTGATGGATGATGGATTTCTATGGAACATCCTTTTTTGCGATTAGGGGGTTGTTTCCATAGTAAAAGTTGTTTTTTGCTTCCGCAACATCATCTTACACACCCAGTATTCCTGGGCCAGGTATTAAAACAAATAATTTTTATTTTATTTTAGTGAGTTTTTCCCTTAATTATGTCCGAATGCCATTGTTATTATTAGTATTAATTACTGCCTGAAGCTGTAGACCCTTGTGACAAACAGACGGATAGACGGACGAACAGCGGAAGCTTCGTAATAGGGTCCTGCTTGGAACCCTTTGAGTAGAGACTCCTAAAAATGAGTATACTATAATTTTGATGAGATGCAACTACGTATATCTAGAAAAATCTCGGAGATGTGAATGAAAACCGTTTCAACAGACACTATTTTGTTTTTATTTATCTTATTATTTATTTTATATATCTGACTGTAAAAAAGATGACAGAACTTATAGAACAGGAGGATAAAGAGATAATCTAATAATTTCATTTTGTTTTTTATACCTCTATTTTATTTTACATTTTATTTTGTTACTAAATTTTTGGCCTGATTATCCGACTTTCTCTTGTCCTGTACTTTCTATCTCTTCACTAAAACAATGGTGTATTATTAATATAATAATGATGATTTAAAAAAAAGATACGATCTTGCTAAGTTTCTTGCCCTTCTTCTTAGCAAGACTAATCGAATGGGCGGAGTTAGGCATATATTTATATATGTATGTAACGTATTTACTATATGGTTATTAGCTATTATTATCATGTAGTAAGTATATATATTATTGTATACATTACGTGTATTAAACTTATTAAGTATATATACCGAAATCCTAATTTAACATATTGTATTTTCCTGTTTTAAATTTAACCATTTTACTTATTTAATATATTCTAATCTGTATTTATGTACTTAATTTGCAAAAATAAAGTATTTCATTTCATTTCATTATTTCGGTAAATCACCAGTCTGCAAAAATCTTTTTAAAAGATGAGCTTTTTATTTGCATCACACTTAATCATAAAGCTACCATCTGCTCCAGCTTTCAGCCTCTTGAAGATAATCGGGCTCTTTGATATTTTGAATTTTGCACACACAAAATTATTAAGAGGCTATATGATTTTTTTTAGTCAATGCCACTCCTAGTGAAAAAACACAGGGCAACGCGCAGGGCGGAGAGCGGATAGTAAAAAAATAGTAAAAAAATATGTTTTTTATTTGTATAAGAAGACTTCATTAGCTAGCAATATTTTTAAAATCCATATCTAGATATTGTTGAACCCACTTAAAACTATATTTCGTCGACGATATGTTTGAGTTCTGTACATGATTTCTATTTGAGGAAAAAAAGTGTCTTCGAAGTGAAGACCTCATTTCAATGAGAAAATACGTTACATGTTTTCTAAAAACGAAACCTGAGATTACAGTAAAATGCATACACCAGAAATTAATAACAATTTTCTGTGTACTTCATGAAATATATTGTAAAAAAGCAGCCCATTTATTTACACATAGCCTCTTAAAATTTTCAGCCTGATCGAAGCACATTTACTTTCCATGGCTATTTATTTTTGCTATGAGTCTATATTGAAACCAGATTATATATTCTTTTGTATTAAAATATTCGTTTGAATTCCATCTCGCAATCATTTACCAACGAAGATATTATTATTTAAAAACTTTAATATTTTTTTACTGCAGTGCCCCCTAGTAGTTGGGAATAATTAATCACACTAATATTATAAATGCGAAAGTTTGTGTGTGTATGTTTGTTACTCTTTCACGCTAAAACGCCTAAACGGATTTGGATGAAACTTAGAATGGATATAGCTTATACCCTAACTTAACGCATAGGCTACTTTTTATCCCGGAAAAAAGCATATCGTTAAACCGAATAACACGCGGGCGGAGCCGCGGGCAAAAGCTAGTACAGAATAAACTATACTTGAGATGATAATAACATTATACAAAAATGCAGATTAAAATATCTTAGGATTCGAAGTAACAACGGAGCGCAAAAACATTTTAAATACAAACGAAAAATACGACATTCTAATTAGTTAAAAGTAAAAAGTTGTTGCTAAAAATACAGAAGCAATATTCAAATATCTTTCGATCATTCATTAGTTCAAAAGCGATCACGTTTACTTTGAGAATGCAGGTTGGGCGGAGCCAGAGCGTGACGAGTGACGTCACTCAGTGAGACGTGGAGCGAGTCTTCAACCTGTCGACCTTCACCTTTTGTATCATAGATTTTGCTCCCTGACAAAGTCTGTACATTAACTTATTTTTCGGAACCAGCCACCTCAACCCGGGTTTTCTTAATTCATGTTTACCAAGGAACCTTGAACACAGAAAAGTATTTAGAAATACTTCGAATTTTAAGAGATGAGATAAGAAATCTTTCCGCGGCGGAGCAAGAAAACTTAATTTTCCAACAAGATGTAGCTCCGGCTCATAATAGTCGGAGAGCAGCAGATTTTATAAATGAATGTTTTCCTAGTTGGATTGGTACGAATGGACCGATTAGATGGCCGGCCAGATCCCCGGACCTTACACCATTAGATTTCTTCTTTTGGGGATACGTGAAAGATATGCTATACAAAAAGCGATACGAGAACGTGGGCGAGTTACAAACAGAATTGTGCCATATCATATCGAGTATTCACCATTAAATTATAAGAAAATCAACAGGCAGCGGACTCATTAAAAGATTGGCGATTTGCGTAAGACAAGAGAGATCACATTTTGAGCATTTAATTAATTAATTTACAAAAAAATACCCACTTAATTGACTACGGCAGTTTCATATATGTTTTTAATTTGATTAAAATTATTAATTTCACGCTGTTCCTTTCTTTAAAAATACTATATTACTTTTTGGCCATTCTTTTGATTGGCATCATAAAAGTAGGGGTGTTTTTTTTTACATTTAAGTCGGTTCGATTCCCAGACGAGGTAAGTAATTTTTCTAAAATCTTTGGATGCAGAATTACTAACTTTTAAAAATAACATAAAGTCTTCTTTCAGCAAAATACCCTATCTACGATATTTAAGGTACTTTCCCTTCATGTCCCATAATTTTTTGACGCCCTGTATATCAAAAAATCGTAATTAATTTTATTAAACACCAGGGTAAATGGCTAGACACAGACATTATTTATTTGTATTCTTCAGTTACCTGACCTCTAACAGCAGAGCGAAGCCGAAGACCCCAGCCATAAACTACAAAATTCACAAGAAAATCACGGATAAAACGAATCTTAAGGCCTCGCCATGCATTTCAATACCCATAGGGAAATACCTAATAGAGAGAGCCTTGCAAACATTCGGAGACCCTTGGGTAAAACTATACAGGATGTAAATACGAGTAGAGTGCGACCATTAAATAAAACCACATACTCTACCAATCATACTGAACCTCGATACTGAATCATACTCGAAAAAAAAACCCGCGCAAATCTTCAGAGAAAAAGATATTTAACTGTAACTCAAAGACTTTATCTCGTAGGAAGAACGTCTATTTTAGAACGCTGCACCGGAACAGCTGTTAAACGGACGATGCTCTCTTGAAACTCGCCCGTATGTCGGTTCGTTAGGGTTCACGCATTTTTGTTTGAAACTCAATTATTTCATAAAGTAAGGGTGTCCGCGGGCATGATTCTTGGGAAAAGTGGTTCAGTAGGGTCGGTAAAATATGTGGTTTCATTTAATGGTAGCAGTCTATTTACATCCTGTATAGCGCCATTATAGCGCGCCAGAGATAGATCACAAGTAAAGCGAACGACGTCGACTTTTGACAAACGAATACCTTCGTGTTTAAAAACGTCGTTTGCATTATATGTCCGAAACAATTATTATATGTCCAAAACAAAGAATAGGAACTTATTATGTGCCGAAACTTGTAGACGAAAGAGCTGGTGCCGGGCTCGACTGTTGAGGTACCACCATCATACTTGCAAACCACAACACGTCTCGAACAGGCACAACCAGGTGGTCCACCATTGCTCTGTCCACGGGACCAATTGATGATGGTATATCCATCCCAAATTGCCGGGCCTTATATAGAACAGACTAGTGACGGGCAGCTGCGTCACTGGTGAGTGTGAGTATGAGAATTTCTTCCAGGAGGACCGCCAAGAGTGGTGGAATCTTAGAAAGGCCTCTGTCCAGTAGTGGAGGAAACAGACTGATGGATGGATGGATAATAATATGAAATTACTAGCTTTTACCCGCAGCTTCGCCCGCGTTGAATTAGTTTTTGTGTACTCCCATAAAATCTGTCAATATTATTCGGACTGTTACCTACGGTGAACACAGCTGGTGAAATGTGTGTTTTGCGCCTCTGTGTTTCCCATTTTGTATGTCTCTTTTATAGCTTTTCCATGGAAACTGATTTATGGGATAAAAAGTAGTTTTTGTCTCATTCTAGATCTAGAATATTATTTTTGCAAAGTTTCAGCCCAATCGGTTCATTAGGTACGACGTGAAAGGGTGAAACTTCACTTTTCTATAGAAACTTCAAAACTCATTTTCATCCTATGGGAACTGATTTATGAAATAAAAAGTAGCTTGTCCTATTCCGGTCTAGGACTATGTACATTCATGCATAATTTCAGCCCAATCGGTTCAGTAGTCACGGCGTGAAAGAGTTACAAACATCCATCCATCTATACATCTAAACTTTCCCATTTATAAGATTGGTGGGATGGGATGGGATGCCGTTTATGATAAACTTTGAAAATAGCAACTAAACTTGTGTGTTAGACAAGTATTTTGGTATCTTGTTGGGGTAAAAAATTAAAAGAATACTATAATCAAACTGGAATATAATATAGATTGTCTGGTATTTTGAGAATCCTATTAAAATAGAGACGGCACAGTCCAAAAGACCACTAACCCTCTCAATTCTCATTATCACTTAGACAATATTAGTAAGACGAGTCCAGTCAGTGACCTCGATCTATCTTACAGATTAATTAATATTTAGAATGTTGAAGCTGTTGTTGTTGATAGAACTTTGAAATCATAAATGAACAGAAAACCACTTATACCATTCCACAAAATTACTTATTTACTGACCAGTTTCGCCTTTGAGGCATTTTCAGAGGATTTAGTTTCGGTTAAATCTTATATAACATTGTCAGTTTACATGGGTGCAATAAACTTTTATAAATTTCCATTTAAGAACAATAACATACCTCGGCTTAGGGCTTTGTAATTTATTTGTCTATTTATTATTTCGTAATATTATTTATTTTTAATTATTTATGTTTAATTAATGATAAATTAATTACATATTTAAAATCCATACTCAGAAGTGTGAGGTAATTATGTATTATTATATTTTATATATAACTAGCCTTTGCCCGCGGTTCCGCCCGCGTATTTTCAATCTCTGCCCCGTTTTCGGCTTGAGCGGTATTTTATGAATACCCCTTATATCCTATATGTTAACTGAGGTAACTACGATGTTAATAAAATAAACGCATCCTAATGGTTCTCGAGTTAAAACGGAAGATAAATACAGACATACAGACAGACAGACAAAAAAAAATTGTTTTGGCTTCTGTACAATACCAATAACGCATTTAATTTAAATTTTCACAAAAATATTCATTGTACTCGTAAAGACACGACATTTTTACTACTTTATTTTATTAGTCTAATATTATGTTATATTAGTATAATAAAGATAGATAGATAGGTAGGTTTCTCATAAGATTCTAATAAAATACAAAATAATAATAAAGGGGTTTATTCATTTTATAAAGACATAATTTTTTAAATACTTACCACTTGCTGAACGGTGAAGGAAAACATCTTGAGGAAACCTGCATGCCCTAAGAAGCGTGTATTTGTGCCCGAAGAACGGCGACAGGGCTCACCACCCATCACGTTGGGACGTAAAAATCGTCAGTGAAACGCGGGTGTGCCGAGTGTGGACTGTAACTTGCCTTTCACAGATCACACCCGGAAAACCTCTGACACCCCTTCGGGGATTTATGTCGTGACAATATATATGGTCCTACAATTCAAAGTGAAAAAAATTCAACAGCTGATAGAGTATCCCTAATAGACCACTTTCCAAAAAAAAGAAAATTTTTGCGCGAACTTTTTTTCCCCTTTCTATAGAAATTGAGTCAGCTGATTGAACCACTTCGTACTGAGAAGTGAAAAATTTATCTGACCAAAAAGAAATTTTTTCTTCTTTATTGTGATCAGTTAACGATACACGATCTACCCTAAAATTATTTGTAGGACCTTATATATTTTTTTACGAGAACACAAAAAAGTTTACATACCAATGCTTACCTCTCTACACACTCCTAGTCCCTGCTTTTACAAGATATTGAACTTGCTTTATAGCCTTTGGTATATACTTTTAATTAATTTACATGATCAATAAGTATCGTTTAATAAGTGCTTCATAAATTCGCACCTCCACACGACTACACAAAATAAACGAAACGGAAATACTACAGAACACAAGAGAGAACGAGACAGTCTGAAAGCAAATTTTGATATCACGATGTCCGGTTTGCGTTGAACCGCGAGGATTTTATAAAAATCTGATGTAATTTTTCATCACTAATGCTCTGAAAGTAAGTCGTATTTAGTAGTGCGTTACAGCCGTACGGAGGTAAGTAAATTTGAAAATCCAACGAGCCTCCCCTACAGTCTATAACTAGTAGTCACTGGTCTAGCTAGGTACATGGCAAAGGAAAATATCTGTTCTGTTCTGCCTGATCTAATTATATTTTGTTATTCTGTATTTTATGTATATTATGGAAAAATTTGACTTTCATATTATAGGTGAATAATATGCTAAATAAAATGTTTAAAAGTCACTCAATGGCTACTTAAATTGGTTCAATTTTTTCAAATAATCACACTGGCATGTAACAAAACAAAAAGTCACATAAAAAAGAGCGGCACTAAAATTTTCTTGTTGAACACGTTATCGCAAAAATACTTTTGTATTTTTTTTCGAGTAGAGTGTTCAACACGGGTGTAAGTTATCTATTACCGCTCTTGTATAACAATTTACTACCTTATTATAGATATCTATATAAATCGCACCTATTTTTGACTTTTTGTTGAATGACCACCGTAAATTTCTCAATTCATACTTCATGATTCAGCCAATTTTACGATATGGCCACGATATAATCAAGCTGAGCACCGGTCACTCACGCTTGACTTTGGAAGGTAGTTTTAATATAAGACGCAGACTAAGAAAACATTTTTCTAAATTCAAATTACAAAACTGTGATACAAGGTGTTTAACTTTGTTTCTCCAATCAGCGGGGGCGGAACTGAGGTGCGGTACGACATGTCTGTTGTAGTTACATATTAATTACGAGCATGTCAACTAAAAATACCTTGCCAGCTTTAAAAGCTACTTATTTATAGAACTTCGGGATGGCATTTGATATTTATCTAGACAGAAGCCTTTTAACTTTGTAATTCTGCCTCATTCAAAAAACAATGACTCCATTTATTACAATGTCACCACAGTGACAGAGAAGATTAAAGAAAGACTAGCCTCATCGTGATAATCACTTTTCTGGCACTGAACCGGCTACCCATTTACATAATTGCAACTTGGGTTATGATATGACTATCACAGTGTAAAAATCTAACCCGGAGCCTAATTTCACGTCAGAATCACCGAACCAATCGAATTTTATTGACAATCCGTTCATTAAATTAGACTGAAAAACATAGTTGACATCACTCCAAATTCCAAGCAAAATACAATCCGTAAAGGCGCGCCATATCAAGTGTAACTTTGTGATATTTGGAAATTCCTAGCGCACGTCTGCCAGATACCCAAAATTTGAGTCAAACTCCGGCATTTTGAGGAGTGTTAAAAATTCCTTTGAAATATAAAACGAATCTAAGAGGCTCTAAATAAAATTAATTGTTTACTTCTGTATCCTTGAATCTGTGTTAGCGTTTTGCGTCGACTTGATGACGCAATTACCAGTCCCCAGACAGATAACGCCGCCCGCCTACGCCATTTAGAATTTATTTTTTTCGTTGTCTTATTTGCTCGTTATCAAACGACGAACGGAGTGATAAAGACCTACATTAAATAAATAGAGTAATGTAATGCTTTTTCATTAATTATTCCCCACCTTATCCTCACACTCTTACAGTTTACACACACATTTGAAAGTCGAACGTAAGACGTGACCCCTCGTATGTGAGCACATAAGACAAGATAACATATGTAGCCAAATTCATGCTGGGACTTGGCCAGTGATCAATATTATGTATCAATAACATTTTTGGGCCGAAAGGCGTTAGAATGGAGACCACGTACCGAAGACCTATCTCGTGCTCGCTGGACCCAAAGTCCTATGTCTAGCAGTAGACGAACACACGCTGATGGATGGATGGATGGATGAACATACTTTTCGAATTAAAAAACATACATTTTTGTCTCTTCCGTAGACACGGGGCTGGGCTTGCGTTTGTAGCGAACAGAAAATAATTATAATTATCATTTTCCCGAAAAGGGTCAACGAACGTTGATACCGGCTACTTACTTAGTCTTCAGTTTGAATTTGGGCTTTTAACTTTATGTCACCTTATGTGGAGTAATTTAATCCTTATTAAGTTATTTTATTACTCCCAATCTTATCTTTACACACTCTCTCTTTCAAACTTAAAATTTAATCCCTCGTATGTGGGCAGAAAATATAACAATGGACCCAATTTTTTCGACAGAGGTTACTGTCGAAAAGATTGGGTCCATTGTTAAGAAAGAGAAGGTGGTAGAGCTGATGCCGGGCTCAACTGTGGAGGTACCACCATCTTACTTGCAAATCCTCCCGAAGTTACTCGGGGGAGAGCAAGAGAACAGCTCTCAGGCAAAAAAACCAGGCGGCCCACCATTGCCTGGGACCGATGGATGGCGGTATATTCATTCCCAATTGCCGGGCCTTATTTAAAACATACTAGTGACGGGCAGCGGCGTCACTGGTGCAAGGGTTTCGGCACCGCGCTCACCAACCCGCCTGCCCAGCGTGTGTGAGTATGGGCATTTCTTCCAGGAGGACCGCCAAGAGTGGCGAAATCCTGGAAAGGCCTATGTCCAGCAGTGGATGAAACAGGCTGATGGATGGATGGATGGTTATATTTTCTGCCCACATACGAGGGATTAAATTTTAAGTTATTCACGTTATTGTACTGTTTTCATACAATTTTATTTTGAGATTGTATTAATATGTAAATTGAGTCTGTTTTATACATTTATCTCCTTTTTGTATTAGTTTAAACAGGAAATATTAACATATTAACATATTTTGGGTTAAGCCTAGCGATACAACTAGTGCCTCTATGAAACGTAACACATAACTGGGAAATATTGGAATTTGTATTCTAATCAGACAGCATAGTCGTCGTGACATTTTTTTTTGTGTTGCCATTTTATAGTAACAAGGATTACAACTTTTGTTGGGTTAATTAAACGATTAAAAAATATATCTCCGAAGAATTTTCAGGCAATTTATTTCCATTCATTAATTTCATTTATTTATTCATAAACAATTTTTACGTTGTATTTGAAATTACAGACAAATGATAAAATGTTAGACTTAAAAACCAAAAACAGAAAGAAAATGATAATAATATAATCAAAGGAAGAATTGATTGATTGAATTGATTGAACAAAAGAACAGCCACACATTCTTTTGATAATCAAAAGAACAGCCACACATTCGTACAACTAGTATACAGGTTGTTAATTACAGCTATTTTCTTCAAACAGGGTGGGAAATAAAAAAAATGAGACTAGGTATTTAGAAATTTAATAGACTAGGTGTATTTTTTATTTATTAAAACGGTATTGCCTAATAGCTCGTTGGGTATTGCTTAATTTATATGTGAATGGCACGTCCAAAGATTCCATACAAAAAACTTAAACTGGAGCCTTTAATATGTAACTAACTGAACTTGGCAACACTTCGTACATGATTATTTCGGTGGCCAATATAATAGCGCATACTTGTTAAACCATGTTATTTTGGCTGGGCTCATGAACGAATTCTTTTGTTTCAGGTCCCTCAATAACTCCAGCTGAAGCCGAGGCCGAGGCCGAGAGTCGGGCCCGGACCTGTAGACGCCGAGCGCTGGAAACTAAATTTGCAGTGATTCGAGTACTATACACAAGTGAGAGTGATGGTGCGCGTGTGTGTGTGTGAGAGCCGAACATTAGCACAAATGAAGCGCCACAGACTCAGGACAACTCCACAACCTCGTCGCGAGAAACAGTGATCAATCATGACTTCGCTTAAAATATCCCATTGGCTTGTCGTCGCAGGATGTTTCACACTTGGTTAGTACAACTTAGTCCTATTTTCTTATAAGCCTATATGTGATACAACGATTCACATTTTTTTAAACATAGCAATTTAAATGGTTTGTGGATACTCTTTAAACCGACAGAAAAATCGATAAGGAAAAACTAAAGCATTGTTATTAACGATTGCTTTTCCTGTAAAGAACAAAAATGATGCATTATGAAATATATCAATAGAAATCTTATAGGTTAGTAGATATTAAATTAAAAGTAACAAAATTGAAGTACCCATAAACACGGATTAGTTGCTATACAATTTTTTCCCTGTCGGTGAAAATTTGAAGTGTAGTAATTTTTTTTAAATTTCCTTTACCATTAGAAGAAAAATTTACTACAAGATTTATTTTTCAACAGTATTTTGTGTGCTCTACTTTCACTTTGCCAGGTTTTTACCAGGAAGCATTATCAGGGTCACTGTACACAAAAAAAGCCTTCACACATTCTTACTATTCAGGTTTCAAAAGGAACTTAGTCAATTCCTGTAATTCAGGAACAAAAAACCTGCCATGCTCGTTTTTTAAATAAATATAATACCTTACTTTTTATACAACGCTTTTATTGTGGGCATTAATTTCATTTTAGTAACACCTGGAATTCGAGGGAATTACCTAATCACTTTTTACCGGTGCTGAAAAATTTCATTAATAACTCAGGCTCTGTGTGTTGAAAATTGCGAGAAAATCTGTCAAAATTCTAGATTATGTTCAGACGAAAAGCTGGAGTATCAACATCTATTGAAACCATCTATTGACATCATAATAGTATCATGGATCAGTGACTGAAAAGATTACTCTAGAATAAATGACCTTCATTCTCTTCGTTCTCTATTAATACTATTAAGATATTTATGGTTCTCCTTTACTCATGAAACTTTACTTTTTTCGAGTGTCATTCTATCTCTATTACTTACTCATGAAGGGTAAGGAATAACAAGGTCATTTTAGCCCGGGAGGTAGCGTTTCATTTTAGGTAGTGTTTTTACCCCGATAGATTGCCATCTTTTTCAATAGATCCGGAATATCTAATAAAGTAATAAGAGAACCAAGCGTCATCTCATCACCCGCGGTGGATGTGGGTGTGGAAGGTAGAGGATGTGGTAAAAAAAACATAATAATAGTACGCCGGCTGAAACTTTTCTCACGGATAGAAATTTAATCAAAACCCCCTTTCAAACAATTTTAAATGTTTGCTGTATCGACCATTTTACTGATTTGAAAATAGAATTTCCAAATCAATAATTGAAAAATTTCGTGTTTGGAGATTATCAGATTACATTTTTGGAAATTGTAAATCGTTTACTGACTAATCCGAATTCCTCTTATTACGCTATGCCTAATTGCCGAATGGCTGCCAAATATTACAGAAATATTATAGAACAGAAGACGATGGTTTTTCTGAAATTGTTTTTATAACCAAATCGACAAAGCCGTTAAAAGAATTTTCAGTACAACTGACTGGTTAGTAAATCAGTAAAATCTCGCAAACGTAACGAGCGTGTGATTTTGATGATAGCCACGTGTCGTGACGCAACGCGTGGGGTAAACTGAGCTCCTTAGGAGTGGCAGCCTGAGAAGATGAAAGAAAGAAAGAAAGAAAATTAGATTTATTCATCACACTTAAACAAACACACAAACTATTTTAAAATTAAAATTCCTTAAAATACTAAAATTAAAGAATACAATGGATTGAATATTATAAATTATAAATGTGACGAAAAGGGGCAGACTCAGCATCTGCTGTGAGCTGCAGAGCAGCAATACAGCGCTGGTTTTCAGCCAGTCCCTGTACATGCACTAAACAAAAAAAAACGAACATTTTTCAAAATCACAAATCCTTCCACTCGGTGGCAAGCTTCAGCCGTGGCTTGTCACCACCCTTATGACGAGACCATCCCACTAAACGACTTGCCGTCTTTCCGGCATAGCGTCATGAGGATTCGCACCAGGACACTGGTTAGAGGCAGTTCTGTAGTATTGGTAATTCGTCCTTTACCGACTTCCGTAGATTTTGTGTAAAACTGATTCTTCCACTTTTTATGGATGCTTTCCACCACACAATACGGGTACGGAACCATAAAAACATGGTAAATTACAATAATATAGATGTAGCAACATCAAGAAGACACAAAACAGGCTGCTAAAATGGTAGCGCCTTACAGAATCAGAATTCAGCGCATGCTGAGCATGGAACCCTAATTTTATTGTTGTTTTACTTTAGAATATGTAAGAGAATCAGACCTTGAAACTTGTCTGTCTACCGTCTTTAAGACAAAGCTAAAACAACGTAAAAAATGCTTTGAGTATGTAAATTTGCCGTGATAGAAGCCACCTCTGCGACAGACGGACATACAGGCAGCGGAAGCTTTGTTATAGGGTCCCGTTTCGAGTACGGAACCATAAATATGAAAAATGCGACGCAACCTCTGCATCGTCATCATCGTCGTCGCTGGTGAAAGTTAGCTACAGCCCTGCTCGTGTCTGCAGCTGAGTGCGTCAGCAGCGCTGGTGTGGAGACGACCTCACTTTCACTCAGGATGCAGGACAACCTTGCTTACGTAACACGTGTCAAACACTCGCCTCGAGCGACTGACGCAATACCCAGCTTTGCATGGATAATGATTCCACAGTTGTTCGTAATCTGAATTCTTTCATTTTTGATTACGAAGGGAAATCCAACTTTATACGAGTTTTTTTGGAAAACCAGAATCTGTAAATATCTGTATACCTAATATATCGTTTTTGAAGGTTCGATAAATCTTTTGGATATCTTAAAAACGTGATTTGAAACTTTTACATAAGGGTATAAATGTAAAAAGAGACCTCTGAAAAAAATATCTTCCACAACATTGAAAACACTCTTGTAGTCACAAGATGAACAAAACAAAAATATTCGTATCATTACGAAACTTTGAAGAAATATTTTTTTGGTCCCTCCATTGTTACATTGTCCATTCCCTCTTTTGACTACAAGATTTTTTTCCATTATATGTAAGATATTTTTAAAAATTAGTGTAAAGTATTTTTTTTATTTATATATTTTCTTAATTTTTTTAATTAAATAGGCTATACATTATAGGCCTCATTCAAATCGCTGCTCCGCGCCAAGGTGCCCAGTATGCTGGCGACATTCCCGCGTTGAATTGGTAAGCTTATTCGTTGGCCCAGGAATGTGCCAGCCCGTGGGTCACCCGTGACGCTGACCAGGCGTGTGGAAAGTTCTTTAAAAAGATTTCGCGCTTCGGGACCCCACGAGCCCATCGTTTCGACCCCAAACGGCGCAAATAGGTAATTGTTCCCTAGAACAGTATACTTGCGCCGTTTGAGATCTCCAGCGGCTCTAGTTTAAGTCTAATTTATCGCTTACGTTGAATTTTATAAGGCTCATATACTACGTCTATCTATCTCACTCACGCTCGACCGTTTTTCCAATGCCCACTTCCCCTTGAACACGGAACAGAAAGTAGATCATCCGGATTAGGTTGCGATTTTTTTTATTATTACCGTAATGAGTAGTCAACATACAGTCGTGGTCAACTAATTAGGGACTTTCAAGATAGTGAAGAGCAGTAACCGGTTATGTACATATAAATATAAAACCCTATTGATTTCTCAGCACCTATTATTTGCATAATTTGGTCCGATTATTATGCTATAAATGGCTGTATATAAAAGAATAAATAAATGGAAAAAAAGTATTTAATATCAAAGGTTCTCTCTTAACTCTCTCTTACTAGCTCTCTTAACGTATCTCCTCTAGTATTAGAATGGTTTGATACTTATCTTCATGGTCGCCAGCAGTGCATACGCTCTGATGATGTTACATCGGGGTGGTGTGAGCTCACAGCTGGCGTTCCTCAAGGTGGCGTTCTTTCTCCTCTCCTGTTTTCAGTTTTTATTAACTCAATCACCGACAATTTATCTTCTCTCTACCATCTTTACGCAGATGATTTGCAGCTCTATTGCCATTCTCCAGTGGATCAGGCAAAATCTGCCGTTATAAAGATGAATGAAGATCTCACCAAAATACAAAATTGGGCTCAATCATTTGGACTTGTTGTTAACCCAAACAAATCGCAAGCCATGCTACTTGGTAGCCGGTACATGTTACAGAAATTGAGTGACAATACTTTACCAGCTGTAGTTTATAATGGGGTACCTATTGTCTTTTCTAAAACCGCCAAGAATCTAGGAGTTGTTTTTGATTGCCACTTGTCGTGGACTCCTCAAGTCAATGAGATCAGCAAAAGAGTGCATAGAGCATTTCACTCTTTAAAGCGCCTCCAGAACATCCTGCCTTTTAAAACTAAAATTTCCCTTGCGCAATCTCTACTTCTTCCATTGATCGACTATGCCGATGTCAGTTTCCTTGATGCCAACGAAGAGTTACTAAATAAGCTCGAGCGCCTGCAAAATCTGGCTATTCGTTTTATATATGGCTTACGTAAATTCGACCATGTCTCCCTTTTCCGCAAAGAACTTAAATGGCTACCTATCCGTCAACGTCGTGATTTCCATATTCTCACTCAGCTTTTCAGTATTCTCACTAATCCTCGCTCCCCTTCTTATCTTCGTGAACGATTCGTACCACTGCATTTTTCTAGAGACAGGCCGGTTCGGACACGTACTGTCTCTCTACTTAAAACTCCAGTGCACAAATCATGTGCTTTCGGCCAGTCCTTTAATGTCGTGGCTATCAGATTGTGGAACTCACTTCCCCAAAACATCCGTGACTGTCCAACAATTGGTATTTTTAAAAAAAGACTAAAAGAGCACTATCTTTCTCTTCCATAAGTGAATTTGTATAGTATGTAAGTGTGTACGTACATAATGTACACGCTATATGTATGTATATTATTATCTATATCTATTGTTTATGCAAAGATTCATGTATGTAATAGAATGTAGTTATGCTGTTTATGTATATGTAGGGATATATATATATATATGTATTAAAATTTTAATTTAATAGTGTGATGCGTAGTTTTGTGTACACGTATGTCTACTTATTAATTTATTATGATTTTTTTTATTTATCAGAGGGGTTTGCTGGAAGAAATCTCTACTTAGAGATAAGCTCGCCTGTGTACATCCTATTTCTAACCTCAATTGTAATTATGTTTATGTGTACAATAAAGTATAAAGTATAAAGTATAAAGGTTGAACATGTATTAAATTTTAAGGTATAATTCTGTAGCTGGACATTTAATTAAGGATAGTAAACTATAATGAAAAATAGAGTTAAACAAAACTAATAATCTGCAGTATTATAAATTTATAATATCTTTAACAGCTCCATTTTATTACGTGTAAAATCAGTACCCAGTAGCAAAACCTTTGTTAGTAATTACCGCTTGACACCGATGTGGCATAGACATTATCAGTTTCTGGCATGTTTCGACAGGAATGTTTGCCTATGCCTCACAAAAAGCTTCATTACGTTCATCTAAAGTTGTGGTACGATAAGTGGCAACTTTTTTCTTGATTTCGTGCCAAAGGTGCTCGATGGGTTAAGGTCCGGGCTATTTGCTGGCCAATCTAGCACCGATACTGACTGACTGGTAAGAAACGACTTGACTGAACCGGCGGTATGTTTCGGGTCGTTATCATGCTGAAACGTCTATATAATAGGGAGATGCTCCTCAGCATAGGGAAGCATCGTTTCCTCTAATATTGCCTTGTATTGATGTTGGTCTAAGTTACCCTGAACTTTCCTCACAGGTCCCACTCCACGTCCAGAAAATGAACCCCACATTTTAATGTTTCCACCGCCATGTTTCACCTGTTTTTTTGTGAATCTTGGATTCATTTCCGCTTTTACTGGACGCCGTACGTATTGCCTTCCATCTGAAGAAATCAAATTAACCTTGGTCTCGTCAGAGAATAATACATGTTGCCATTGGGCGTAGGTCCAATGTCCATATTTACGTGCAAACGCTAATTCACAATTTGGCTTAACTAGAGATTGTCCCTAATTAGTTGACCACGACTGTAAGGGGGGTTAAAACGCGGCAAACAGAAAAGTGTTAATTTTTTGTTAACTGATTTATATTTTTTTGTTTCGTAACTGGTTATTCTTGGTGCTAACTTTTAAACACACATCTGGACTCGACGATTGTACCAATATGCATTGGATTCAATAATCGTGTGATTTTGAATACTGTACAATCTTCGAGACGTCGAATTCGGCTATGTATTGGAATAATAGGCATGATTCGTTAAGGCAAATTTCGCCAAATTCACCAGGAAAATTAAACTAAATTTTCATTTTATTTTCGTAAAATATAGACAATTTAGTGATCTTAGTTTAAACCAATTTTTGTATAATGCAGTTATTCATTAAGAGAATATGTTCTCGATTGCATTGATCGCTGTTACTGTTGAAGGTTTTATAGCAATAACACCACTGGCAGCCTGCGGCCTAATTTATGATACTCTGACAGAGTGACTTTTTGTAGATGTCTGCTTACTGATTTTCTCCAAAGTCCATTGTTTACGTTATCTTCATAGATATACTTGATTATACTATATGGTGGTTATTGATTCTAAGTGCGCACTCTGCATTGGAGCTAGACTCCTTCATAGGTTATGGGAACCCTAAAAATTGAATTGCTCAACGAGCAAAATTTTGACACTTGGAAGATTCAAGTAAAAGCTTTATTAGTAAAAAATCAAGTATGGAAATACGTAGATGGATCCATATCAAAACCCACCGCCAGTGAAGAAACAGCGAGCGCATGGTCCGATAAGGATGAAATGGCTATGTCTGACCTTATTATGGCGATGAGTCCAAGTGAGTTGAAACATACTCGAGGGTGCGCAAACTCGCACGAGATATGGAAGAAATTGGAAGCCGTATATGCATCTAAAGGCCCCGTAAGGAAAGCAAGTTTGCTGAAGAAATTGACATTGAGCCGTATGAAAGAAGGCGATGATGTACGAAAGCATTTAAGTGATTTCTTTGAGGCAGCGAATATGTTAAATGATATGGGTGTTACTACACACGATGACATGCTGTCGATCTTGCTATTGAATAGCCTACCGGCGAGTTACGAAGGCTTTAAATGCGCAATGGAGTGCAGAGACGAGTTACCGAATATAGAGGTTCTAAAAATAAAAATATTAGGAAAAGCGAATAGCTCGAGTTCGAACAAAACTGTGAACATTGAGGGAGCTATGTACGCAAAGCACCGAGGACCGAAAAAGAACTCGAAACCTGATGAACAGAAAGTTGGACCTAGTAAATTTGTGTTTAAATGTTTTAAATGTCACAAAATGGGACATAAAGCTTCGGAATGCAAGATGAAGCGAAATAATAATGAGTCGAGATGTGCACAAGAGCTAAAAAAGGAAGAGGACAGTACTTTTGATATTATTTTTAATTGTACAAACTCTGTTAATTCTTTAAAATCTCTAGAGGATGATTGGATCCTTGATAGTGGATGTACATCACACTTGTGTAATGATAGGGACAAATTTACTAACAATTTCAATGTTTTACAGGATAAACTGAAACTAGCATCAAATCTGTCGACTGATATCAGGGGCAAAGGTGACGTAAAATTGTCAGCATCAGATAAAAGGCATATAACATTCCAAAATACATTGTACGTACCAGATCTTCGTAGCAATTTGATATCTGTGGCCAAAATTACGGATAACGGGTATGAAATTAACTTTACTAAAGATAGAGCCTGTATAAATGATGTGGCGGGTAGAACCGTGATGACAGCAGAACGTAAGGGGGATCTTTACCATGTTAGAGAATTGAACGAACAAGCTTATCTTGTCCTTAATTCAACTGATATCCTTGCTTGGCATGAACGTATGGGACACTTAAATGGTAGAGATCTTTCAAAATTACTGAACCGTTGCGGCTATAGTGTAAAAGAGGCAGATTTACGCGAGATTTACAACTGCTATATATGTGCTAAGGGGAAAATGAGTTCGTTACCATTTCCAAGGTCGAGTGGACCGTTTAATGAAAAATTACGAATCATACACTCAGACGTAGTAGGTCCGATGAAAACGCAATCAATAGGTGGTGCGAAATATTTTGTAACATTTATTGATGACAGTTCTCGATGGTGTGAAGTTTATTTACTTGGGAACAAAAGTGCAGTGTTGAGTGCATTCAAATTATATAAAAATTACGCTGAAAAGTTGACAGGGAAGAAAATAAAATTTCTTCAGAGTGACAACGGCGGGGAATATTGCAATCACGAATTTGATGAATTTCTCAAGAGTGAAGGTATTCAAAGAAGGTTGACAGTGCCACATACACCTCAAATGAATGGCGTTAGTGAACGTATGAATAGAACCTTGCTGGAAATGGCCAGGTGCATGTTATTATCCTCTGGTCTATCTGTAGGCTTTTGGGCGGACGCAGTTGTGACTGCATCGTACGTACGAAACCGCTGTCCGACCAGTAGCTTGGAAAGTGACATTCCATTCGAAAAATGGACAGGTACTGCTGTGAAGCTTGAAAATATTCAAAGCTTTGGAACTAAAGCATATGTATTGGATAAGATGCCAGGGAAGGATAAATTTGATGCACGTGCCAGAGAGGGAATCCTTGTCGGATACCCTAGATTCAGCAAAGGATATCGCATCTGGATACCCACTGAACATAAGGTGATAGAAGCTCGAGATGTTAAATTTCAAACGGAATTGAGAAAATTAAAGAGCGAGAAAAGCGTTCAACCTTCAGTTAAAGAAACTCAACCAAAAGATGGCCCACAAATTCAAGAGTTGGAGTTTGACACACCCAATGAAATTATACAGAGGCCGTTCACAGGTGCTGGAGACAACACTGATGAGCGCGAACACTCGGGAGGAGGAGAGCACTCAGACAAAGGTGAACATTCCGGTGATGGAGAGAGTTCTAACTGTAAAATAGGTCTGAACGAGGTTGAACCAACTGTTGAGAGACAAGTTAAACAGGCTAGTTTAAGACGAGCTCCTGGAAGACCGAAGTTTATTAAGGGGGAGTGCGGTCGCCCTAAGAAGGTTTATCAAATGGTAGAAACACATGAAGAAGAGATGGAACGACAAATCGAAGATGATGGAGAGTTTTTCTCTGCAGTTGCTGAAATATCATTAAAACAAGCTTTGTCAAGCGATGATCATGAGGGATGGCAAGAGGCAATTCTGTCTGAGATTCGAAGTTTAATCAAAAATGAGACATGGGATATTGTAAAGAAGCCTAAAGACCGAGACATTGTTGGTTGTCGCTACGTGTTGACGACAAAATTGAATGTTGACATGACTACAAAGAAGAAGGCACGGTTAGTAGCAAAAGGTTTTAGTCAACGTTATGGTGTTGACTACCACCAGACGTATACCCCAGTTGCAAGACTTGAGACAATCAGACTGCTAATGGCACTTGCTGTAGAGCTGAACCTTGAGATTCATCAGCTTGATATAAACACAGCATACTTAAATGGTCAGCTTGATGAAGACGTATACATGCAAATACCGGAGGTACTTACAGAGAGCCTTATTGAGCTAACCCAGAGAGAAGATAAGACTTCAGCAGTTGGGAAGCGTGCTAGACAAATGTTACTTGACCTCAAGGCTGGAGGAGATTCTTGCTTATTGAAAAGATCTCTATATGGTTTGAAGCAAGCAG
Source organism: Ypsolopha scabrella (assembly GCA_910592155.1). Lineage (NCBI taxonomy): Eukaryota > Metazoa > Arthropoda > Insecta > Lepidoptera > Ypsolophidae > Ypsolopha > Ypsolopha scabrella. The sequence continues at coordinate 28,042,940 of OU342969.1, read as the reverse complement.
GGCGACAGTGGTATTTGAAATTGGATGAAAAACTTCGAAAGATGAACTTAATTCCAACCGTAAATGAACCATGCCTTTATCACCAGCGTAGAGAAGATGGATCAATTTTAATAGTTGTCATTTATGTGGATGACATCTTGGTGGCTTCACAGGATATCAAGTGGATAGAGCAATTTAAAAAGGATCTAACTAAGGAACTTGGCATGAGCGTATGGGACACTTAAATGGTAGAGATCTTTCAAAATTACTGAACCGTTGCGGCTATAGCGTAAATGTAGATATCTAAGGAAAACTATAGACTATCGTCTTACTTTTAAAAGAACAGGGCAAACGTTAATAGGATACTCGGATGCAGATTGGGGGAATTGCTTAGTAGATAGGCGTTCGTACTCCGGCTATACTTTTGTTGACAATCAGGGGGCGATTTACCTTGCTGAGGATCATGTCTATCATGCTCGTACTAAGCATATAGATATAAAGCACCATTTTATAAGGGACGTACTCAGGGACAAAATTTTAAAATTGAAATACGTGTCGACCGATTTTATGCTAGCTGACGTTTTAACGAAAGCGTTGCCTGTGTGCAAGCACTACAAGTGCATAAGTGGCCTAGGGCTGCAGTTGTGAATTGAGGGGGCGTGTTGAAGGTTTTATAGCAATAACACCACTGGCAGCCTGCGGCCTAATTTATGATACTCTGACAGAGTGACTTTTTGTAGATGTCTGCTTACTGATTTTCTCCAAAGTCCATTGTTTACGTTATCTTCATAGATATACTTGATTATACTATATGGTGGTTATTGATTCTAAGTGCGCACTCTGCATTGGAGCTAGACTCCTTCATAGTTACTCCATGCGGAATGACCCGCAGTGCGAGAGGGACGAATTCGGGACAAAAATCAAAATGACGACTATCATCACGAATTTTATCATTTAAAAAAAACTTGAAATTTGTATCAAATATCTGTTCTTTACAGAGTTTAATTTCATAAATAATATAATATGGTTTTGCTCAAATAATGTTAAAATTCGACATGAAAAGTTTTTTTGGAGTCATCTTTGATTTTGTATGATTCAACGTTGGAATGACGTCTGAAGATTCTGTTTCGATAAGAGTGTGCATGTTCTTGACAGAAGTCCATTTTTTTTTTCAAAATAGTTATTCTCTTAATTTTTATCTCCGTTAGTTTCCGCGCAATCTTTTTCTTCTGAATTCAATTGTATAATCTTCAACTTCAGATATACCTCTTATGATTCCGAGTAGATAAAGAATCATAGCCTTGCAGCTTCGAACGCTTTCACAGAACTTAATCAAGAGTAAATGAATAGCTAAGAACCTCTATTGTTGCGGTGTAGAAACGCTGAAGCATGGATAATGGGCATACTTTTGCTGATTTGTGGAGGTTTCGTGTTCCAAATAGACAGCACAAGATAATATCGTAGATCTTAAAATAAAAACTAAAATAGATAATGAAAAAAAATTGGTTGATGTCACTTCTTGGCAAATGTAATAAACGCATTTCGGTTGCACACACAGAGGAAACATGGGATTATAATGAAAAACAAAAAAAAAACATTTTTGTCTTATCGAAATCCATAGAATTAAATGACATTAGATTACTTGTATAAGTGTGTTGTCTTGTCTGTGTTGTGTTTGTTTCAGTTATATTCAGTTTCGTGGTCGTTGTTTTAAAAATTTGTGATTTACTGACTACCTGATATTGACAGAAAACGGTGGCAGAAAGCAAGCCAATGTCAAAATAGAAAAAAAAACGGACAAGTGCGAGTCGGACTCGCCCGCCGAGGGTTCCGTTTAAAACTATATTTTCTATGAATTAATTACAAATGTATAGTTTTCATATTTTTCCCTATACTTGTAGCATAAGACGGTATTAATTGCCAAATTTCATAGTTCTAGGTAAACGGAAAATACCCTATAAATTTTGATTCCATTGAGAGTGTCGAAATATACGTTTTTTGTAGCATAAACGGCCGTATTTTTTTGCGTTAACTTCGAAGTTTAATTTTTTCATAGCTTTATAGGAGCTTGAGTACCCATATGGCTTTAATTTCAACTCGTTACCTCCACGCGCTCCCGAGATAAAAGGTCTTGACAGACTTTTTCCCTCTTGAGTTACGTAACACTAAAAAACGTCACTTTTGTAGCTGTTTTCTTTCTTAATTGGATATATTACTTATCAGGGCGGCTATTCCGCAATTATTGCGCATTCAGTAATTATATATTTGTTTAAAGTTTGACAATTTACATGCGATAGAAATTAGAGTGACTAAACCGCATCAATTAGAAGCTATAGGATATAAGAAATGCTTACTAAAAGTTTTCAATAACAAAAAATCAACACATATTTGTACAAAATCGCTTTTAAAGTCACCCGCAATCTGTCTATGCAATTTTTGCGTACGTGCCAGAATTGAGGGCCAGGACGGAAATTCTCGCAAAATTTTTCACACGCTTTGCTTTTCATACGCCTCTGTTTATCGCGTCATAAATGCTGTGTGATGATAATTATGTTTAATATAACTCTTTAAAAGACACGTAAAGTATGTTATGAATACGTACACCAGGTTTATATTTTAAAAGTTTGATGCGTTTCTTCATAAAGAGCTCGTGAAAGTCACCCGCTTTCGGCCTTCGCAAATTGTCGCATGTGCGAGAATCACCGTCCAGGCCCTCAATTCTGGCCCGTGCGCAAAAATTGCGAAGGCAGATAGCGGGTTACTTTAAAAGGGATTTTGTACGGATATATTGGTTGGGGAAAAACTCTTTTCGCAAATAGTTATGTATGAACTTATAATAAAATCTTTGGCTATGTATCTTGTATCTGGCTGGTTTTGGTATTAATAAAAAGTTTAAATTTTAAAAAAGATAATGCCAAATTCAAATTAGGTAAAATGTGTGATTTTCATTTGTTTTTCTTACTGTAAATATGAGTGAATCTAATGAAGAAATTCGATACATTTTAAAATTTTACTACAAAAAAGGTAAAAATGCAACGCAAGCCGCGAAAAAAATTCGTGTTGTTTATGGTAGTGCAGTGTCTGTGAGAGTAGCACAAATTTGGTTTGAGCGTTTTCAATCCGGAAATTTTGATGTCAAAGATGCACCTCGCTCTGGGCGCCCTGTTACGGATAAAATGGATGCCATTTTTGAAAAAGTGCAGCAAGATTGGCATATCAGTAGTTACGATGTAGCTGAAGAACTGGGGATTGACCACAAAACAGTTTTGGTGCATTTTAAAAAAGCTGGGTACACAATAAAGTTCGATATTTGGGTGCCTCATGAGCTCACGGAAAGAAACTTAATGAACCGTGTACTCATTTGTGATTCTTTATTACGAGGTAATGAAACCGAACCATTTTTGAAAAACCTGATAACTGGTGATGAAAAGTGGATCACGTACGACAAGAACGTGCGAAAAAGGTCGTGGTCAAAGGCTGGTCAGGCTTCACAGACTGGCGAAACCCGGGTTATCTCGCAACAAGGTAATGCTGTGTTTGGTGGGATTAGAAGGGCATTGTTCATTATGAGCTGTTACCACCAGGCAGGCCCATCGATTCTAAACTCTACTGCGAACAACTGATGAGATTTAAGCAAGAAGTTGAGAGAAAGCGGCCGGAATTAGTCAACAGAAGGGGTGTGGTTTTTCATCATGATAACGCTAGACCTCACACATCTTTAGCCACTCAGCAAAAATCAAGAGAGTTTGGCTGGGACGTATTAATGCATCCGCCGTATAGACCTGACCTTGCACCTTCAGATTTCCATTTGTTTCGGTTTCTTCAGAATTCTTTAGGCAGTGTCAGGTTAACATCACGAGAGGACTGCCAAAACCACTTGTCGCGGTTTTTTGATCAGAAGCCCCAGAATTTCTATAGCAATGGGATCATGTCCCTACCTACAAGATGGCAGAAAGTTATCGAACGAAATGGCACTTACATACTTTGGTTAAATGTAAATAAACTTTATTACAAAATATTTTGAATTTTCATATAAAATGCGAAGACACTTTTTCCACAACCTATTATATTGATTTAATGGATTGAAAACTTACAACAAGCATTCCTTATATCCTATAGCTTCTATTTAAGGTGGTTAGTCACTCTAATTTCCATCGCATGGCATTTATGCAACTTTAAACAAATATCGAGTGATTGATATTGCGAATGCGCAATAACGTTGAAATAGCCGCCCAGGGCGGCTATTCCGGCATTATTTCTCACTCGCAATATCGATCATTAGCTATTCGCGGTAGATTGCGGGTGACTTAAAAAGGGATTTCGTACAGATATGTGTTGATGTTTTTGATTGAAAACGTATAGTAATAATTCCTGATATCCTATAGCTTCTATTTGATGTGATCACGAAGACTCTAATTAAGATCGCATGGCATATATCAAACTTTAAACAAATATCTAATGACTGATATGGCGAATGCGCAATAATGCCGGAATAGCCGCCCGGGCCCTCAATTCTGGCATGTGCGCAAAATTGCGAAGGCAGATTGCGGGTGACTTTAAAATGGATTTTGTATGTACGGATATGTATTGATTTTTTTGATTGATATCTTTAATGAGCATTCCTTACATCTTATAGTTTTTATTTGATGTAGTTTTGTCACTTTAATTTTTAGTGCATGGCATTAATCCAACTTTAAACAAATATCTAATGATAGATATTGCGAGTGAAAAATATTGCCGGAATAGCCGCCCTGCTGCCCTTGTGCCGGCGTGTCGTGCGGAGAAATATTATATTATGATGCGTCAAAAAACCCGACGTTTATCATTATAATTTATAAACGATTATGCGTAAGATTTTAAATACCATTTTCCTGACCATTCAGGCGAAGGTAGTTATTAAAATTTTGATGTCATTAAATGCTCATGTGGTATTCTTACAACTGAAAACAAAGCTCAATGTTTCATTATTTCTATGGTAATTCAAGATAGTGCGATAGTAAAACAGCATAGTAGAACAACTCCCGCGCCGTGTGTGCGAGGCATAAATGCCTCTACCGTCATTCAACGTTTTAAATACGCAGAAACTTTAATTATGAAAGATTCTAATAAAACATTTCTGGTGTTTGGCACGGCAACACTTGGCGATTTATCCATCGCAAGGAGATAACTAATTAAATTTATATCACTGCGGTATAGAAAATCAGAAAAGTAAATCTGGACGTGAGGAGCTCGAACCTGGGACCTCTCGCTTACCGGGCGGTTGCTCTACCAACTTGCTTCAGAGCTGCTCACGTCCAGACTTACTTTCTGATTTTCTATACCGCAGTGATATAAATTTAATCAATTACTAAGACTCCGCTGTCCGTCCGTCTGTCCGTCTGTCACCAGGCTGTATCTCATGAACCGTAATTGTTAGACAGTTGAAATTTTCACAGATGATGTATTTCTGTTGCTGCTATAACAACAAATACTAAAACTGGCAAAGTGCGAGTCGGACCCACGCACTCCCATACAAAAAACATGTTTTTTTTCCGTTTTTATAGATAATGGTACGGAACTCTTCGTGCGCGAGTCCTTGGCTTCGCACTTGGCCGGTTTATTTTGTAAATTTTTAAATTGTACAGTGTACGAAGTAACTGCGAGCGTGCAGGGAGTAAAATGCTCATCCATTAAATGGCTAGACCTAGGAAAATGAAATTTGGACTGTAGTCCTCCCATCAAATATTTACTTTGATCGAAGCTGTAGGTATAAGTTAGACATCCGCTAAGAAGGGATTTTGGAAAATTCCCGCGGGTTTCAGAGAAAAGGGATTCATGTGACTAATGCTGCAGGGTGTCCGCTAGTTTAGTAATATGCATTTCTTTATGTATCATTTATGAATTATTCTTACTTTCTCAAGGTATTTTGTACAGTTTACACAATTTCTCATTATCATTTCGCCAGTGTGAACGTTTTAATCGCACAATAAAGAAAATTAAAATAAACTGTACTGGTGACCCAGAACTTTCTCACGATACGCTGTAACTGTATAATTGCCACGTGATGCTATACCATGTTTGATCTTAATACAGCCGTGTAATGGCTGGTTGTATACGTACTTTACAAACAAACGACTTATTCACTGTGGTTTGGGTATGGTCGATTGTAGCTTATTTTTCCAAGAAAATCTGTTTTTTTCGCGTAAATAACTTGATCAAGCGATATAAAATTCCGTGGTATTGATTTTGCTGAGGATTTAACTTTCAAGTTTTTGCGTTCGAAAGTCACTTAAACAGGTTTCGGAAATAGTAGTTTGTGCTACAAGTGCGTAAAGGAGGCAATAGCTTGACTTGTAGAAAGTATACTTAATGTATCTTTTTTGCAAAAATAAATATTTTGATTTTGATTTGATTTGATAGCTTACGAGGATCGATTTGAAACACGAGCGATAAGCGAAATTTCACGAAAAATTTGGTAAATTTTTAGAGATTTTAAATTGGTGATTATCGCTATGTTTTGTATGATTGCTGGTGTTAATAACGAAGCATAAAATAATAAAGTACAAAAAGCCCAGATACGCAAAAAAAATTATGCTAGGGGACAAAACATTTAATCCAATAGAATATTTGTCTATTGTATAGGTATAACCGATTTAGCGACCAACAAAAGAAACAACCTTCTATTTCATAATTTTAGCGCCCTCTCCTTCTAAGCATGCTACTGTAAAATTACCATAGTTGGTCACTAAATCATTTATATACAGGGTGTAAATGCAAAGTCAAGAATCCTCTTAGGGTATGAAAGTATACAGGATTCTGATGTAATTACGAGAAAAAAAAATCCTTGAATTTTCACCAAAAATCCTATAATTTTTCTAAGCTATGGCTTTGCAGCTCGCCGGCCTCCCCACACACCTAATTGCACCCCGCAACCCGCACCCCTCATCCGAGTGGTCAGCGACCAGTGTGAAAATCGTCTTATTATGAAGTACTGGTACCTTATTTAGAGATCCCAGTATTTAAAATAATATCTTTACCGATCTTACTAACACACCCTTAAAGGATTCTTGCCTTTGCTTTTACACCCGGTATAACTAATTTATTATTATTTAGTGATCGTTTTTGCTAATTTTACAGTAAGAAAAAGAGGGCGCTAAAATGATGAAAAGACTCTTTACTTCGTTGGTCGCTAAATTGGTTAAACAATAGACAAAAATCGTAATTAGTATATGTTCTGTTAATTAGCATAATAGACAAAAATCTATACTTTCTCGTTGCCAATTTAGTAAATTACATTTCAGGGCTTACCGTTAAATATATATTCCGGTCGCAAAGGTTTATTATTTTCCGAAAAATCTAGGTTTTATTTCATTCGGTTCAAATGACAGCTGAGTACCTAAGGATATTCAGGCATTCATATATTTAATTTCTTAACGATTTCAATTCTTTCAAAACTTTTGGAAAAGTCAAGATTAGTGGTTATAATGAGGAATGTTTTGTGTTCCAGCGTCGTGTCAACTGCCAGCCGGCTTCCCCGGGGGCATCATGCGGGTCGAGCGCAACTGGTACGCGCTGCCCACCGACCGCGCCGGCACCGTGGTGACGCGCGTGCACCGCGACTCGGCCGGCGCGGGCGCAGCTGGGAGCGTGCTGTACCAGCTCGACACGCACGGCCCGCCGGCGCCCTTTGCCATCGACCCGCACTCCGGGGTCGTCACCGTCAACGATACCTTGCAAGACAAGGTATGTACACTGACAGTTATCCATCTGTTCTCTCAAGAAGTACTGGCGTAGTGTGAGTGGGACTCGCCCAACGAGGGTTCCGTTCAAGACTATATTTTTTATGATTTAATTACAAATATTTTCATATTTTTCCCTATACTTGTAGTATAGGATGGTATTACTTGCCAAATTTCATAGTTCTAGGTCAACGAAAAATACCCTATAAATTTTGATTCCCTTGAGAGTCTCGAAATATACGTTTTTTGTGGCATAAACGGTCGTATCTTTTTTAGGTTAAATTAAAAATTTTGATTTTTTCACTGCTTCAAGGGACTGTAGACTCGAGTATATGGTTTGAATTTCAACTCGATAACTCCACGCGTTCCCGACATAAAGGGTCTTGACAGAGAGACGACGGATGGACGTACGCACGGACGGACAGACAGATGGACAATAAAGCGTGATCCTGTAAGGGCTCTGTTTTTTCCTCTTGAAATACGGAGCCCTAAAAAGCCAGCCCTGCGCGCATGTTCCCATGACTTCCCCCTTTGATACCATGATAGTTGGAAACGAGTATGGGTGCTGGATTTTCCTGGCAGCAGGAACATCGGGTTATATTGGGTTAATAATATTTGTTCAGGTGGACAACATTAGAACTAATGTCTATTTCGCACTACTTTAGTAATTGAGTGGGGGTAGCAAATAATTTTGATATTAAATGTAGGTATTTGATCAGACCAAGAGTGATCGCATTAAAGTCGTTTTAGTACATTATTAAGTGCTGTATTTATTTATTTAGGAAATTAACAGCGTTAAAAGTAAAACTAAACATTATTTCAAGACTATGATTAAGGCCAATAACAAATTTCCCCAACTGTTTAATAAAATAACAAAAACAAAAAAAAACTTAACTTAATTCATTCCTCAGAAACAGAATCTAAAATAAAATTTAAATGTTTACAAGGCAACTCATCTGCCTACCGTACTCTATTTTAGTTTAAATTGTTCAATTTGTTCAATTGTTCGACAGGGTGTTTGTGTTGTGTATGTGTTAATGTAAGGGATGAGTATGTATGAGTGTGTGTGTGAGGGAGGGTATTGCAAGATAAATTATAACTATTAAGATTATATTGAAATATCTGAACTCTACATTATGATTTCAATCTTCGCAATTATTTGCTTCTCCTCAAATCTAGATACATATGCTCATTCTATTTTCCAAAGCCACATAAGCAAATTGCTTCATTAGTTTGGTGCTAAATAATAATTTTTGCATGATTTAGTTGTCAAATAGGAGTGCTGCGGGTCGCTACTCATCAAAATAATGTAACGAAATGGATTGACTGAACTAAAACGATTTAGTAATCGACTAAGTCAATGCCTTAGCGACTCTACCAAATGTTCTTTGTTCAGACATGTGCAGTAGCTAAAGCGACAGCTTCACCTGGACATGGTGACAGGTACTTGTCTCGACTAAAATATATTGTAGTGGTTACAGCCGGCTGAAAAGATTTCGCTTCGTGTTGTATTGTTGACAATATCAAAGACGGAAAGAGTTTTTAATTACTTACATTTATAGTAACTCGCGACGACGTTTCAACCTAGTAACTGGATAATTCTCAGGGAGCATTACTGAGTTGCCATTATGATGAAAACTAAAAAAGTTGAAAATTAATGTATCATTAATATTGAGAAAAAAAAGGGTAGGGTTCCGTAGTTGCCCGGTACATTTTATAAGTTGGTCTACTAATACAGACCGTGCCAAACTTCTAATCCCATACATTAGAGGGGACCAAAAGTTTGGCGCGACCTGTACTCGTAAACCTGTAAAGCCTACTTAGCTATGATAACTTTCCTTTTAAATTCATTATATATACTACTTCTGCGAATTTTTTCACTATTCTATAAACAACCGTTTAGCCGGCAGGGGGGGACGCTCCACTCTAACAAAGATTTTCACTTTAAAGCTTAGTATTTCGCCAACGGATCCCTAAATCGAAAAATGGATTTCACACACCCACAATGTTTTTAAACGACCTTTCCAACGATACCCCACACTATGGGATAGACGAGAAAAAAAATTCATCATCCCCAGTTTACGTGTATGAGAGGTACACATAAAAAAAATTTTTCAAGATTTTATTTTACCATTTTGTTGGCGTGATTAATATTTATATCCATGCCAAATAACAGCTTTCTAGTACAATAAACTCTGAGCTAAGCCGCGGACAGACTGACATGGCGAAACTATAAGGGTTCCTCGTCGGACAACGGAACCCTAAAAACAACCATAGTACTATTCAGACTAGTGCATCAAGTAAGAATTACGCTCAACAAGTATATATTTTTGTGTAAAATAGTAAGGGCCGTCTACATTTAAAAAAACTTGTACATTTTTATGCTCTTTTGAGTGAATATAAAAATGTATCAAAAAGGTTTTTTGACCACCATTTTTTTTCTGTGATATAAAATGATTATCAATTACGTTTTCAATTTTTTATGTGTTTTGACAAATTTTTCCCTATATATTATAATGAAAACAAAAAGAAAAGTCTCCATGGAATAACAATAAAACCAATAATAAATTATGTTTCAGGAAAACCGCAGCTATTCACTTTGGGTAATCGCTTCAGAAGACGGGTCTATAACGCAGAAGATCGAAGTGCTGGCCACAATTACGGACATCACTGGACAGAGACCAAAAGTACCTCAACCTCCACCCTTCTCTCTCCCAAAGTTCCCCCCCGGCCTCCTACCGCAGCCGACCTTCTCGAGACCCACGCACAGAACGACCCCAGCCACCGAACAATACGAAGAAGAAGATAATACAGTACCTGAACACGTGACTACTACTACTAGAAGTCCGCCGCGGAGACCTGATGACTTGCCACTGCCTCTAGATGGAGGGAGTGGGAGGAATATGACGTCAGTGTCTCCCCCACCTGCGCTCCCCCAACCTCCCAATCCCCCCGACTCGAGTGAGTTACCGCTAACGGTGATTCCGCTAATTGCTATCGGTGCCCTCGTGCTTATAGTGGCTGGAGTCATACTCTTCGTATGGAAGAAAAACAGCGGCTCGAAGGCGAATAGCAAAAAGGAAGACATGGTGAGGCATTATACATTATTTAAAGTGCATTACAAACTAGAAAAGATCAAGTAAAATAAATTAAATTAATTTTAAATTAATTAATTTAAATTAATTAATTGTTAATTAGTTTAGTTTAGACATAAATTGTTATTTAAGTTTTCGATTACATTTTCCAGACTAAAATAAGATTGTACCATAAATAAATTTTAAGTGGGACAAATATTTTGAAAATATAACTCGGGCCAGGAATCGAACCTGTGACCTCTTGCTAACACGGCAGGTGCTGCTTAAATTTGTTTCAGTTGATCTTTTCATATTTTTAATTAATTATGAATAATGTTTAGAGTGTCCAAAGCGATAATTTTTGCTATAAAAACCATGTAATCTTAGATATTGGTCTTGTCTCTTTTTAGCGTTCCGTACTCAACAATGAGAAAAGGGAACCCTTTGTTTGACTCGTATGTCCGTCTGTCGAAGCCACTTATATCACGTTACTAATTTGACATCTGGAATAGTTTTAAAAGCTGAACATAGTTAAGAGGATTTTTTTTAGAGTATTTTAGTATTCAGGTATTTAGTAATTCGGTTATCATTTGAAAAGGCGTCACGTAACTACTCTAAGACTGTTTTTTCAATTATGAATATTTTTCCAGTAGTTTGAGAAAATGTATTCAAATACCATGTCCCCTTTTTATTTCGGGAGTTTGCAACAAAAAAAAGCTAAAAGTATAGTAAACGTAAAGGCACGTGAACAAAAAAAAATAGGATTTACAAAAACACAATTTAACTAAGGAACTCTTCATCGCGGATCAAATTTGCACTTACTATTTTTTTTTAACATATACCTAGAGTTTATATTACTGTTTATTTTTTATTTTCTTTATTTTGTGAAACATAAACGGTCACAAGACAATTACATGTTAAGAAAAAATACACAAAGTTTCAAATAATTGTACAGAAACATTACAATAAATTTGAGATCGACATCAGAAGACAAAACGAAGTAGCTTACAAAAACAAAATCTATTTAACTTCACTTTAAAAAATGTTGTAGGAAGAAATAAATAAATCTACACTGTACAACACTGTAATGGATTACAAAACAACTTTTAACTGTCAGAGCAAAGAAGCGAGCGCCATCACCTCAACCCCGGACGCAGCACTGAGCATGTGGGAGCGGCCACGTGCATACTCCAACCGGTACGAAGCTTGGGACAACAACCACTTGCAGGTACCTGCAACTCGGTGAATCTCTTCATACAACTGATCAATAGGGTCATTTCACACTTCCTTACCTTTATTGTCATGTCAGCATCAAATGTTTTAAATATAACCTCTCTCCTTACACTGTTTCTCTATACGCTCTCTCACACACCCTCACTCCCACTCACCAATTTATCTGACATTCTTTGTCTCACACACACCCTCTTCCCCACACTCCCGTTTCATTGACAAGCCTATTGTTTTACACACTATTCGATCAAGCTTTAAATAATCCAACCACGGTAATGATGTTGTCCATATAATATTATAACGCCAAGGTTAAGGGGGAACGTTTCGAGCTCAGTGCAAAATGCATAACTTATGTATGAAATAGAATTGTTTCATCTTATTTTTTGGGGTTTTTAGCAGAATTGCGTCATTTTATGGATAATGTAATAGTTAGCGTGAATGTCCATACCATAAAATTACAAAATTTTGGTAGGAAAGCCTAATTGACATTAAACTATAGTCGCGAAATGCCATAAATCACATTTACTTAGTACTTTTTTTTCCATCATAAGAAAAACAATCATAAGTTGTGCATTTTGCACCGAGCTCGAAACGTTCCGCTTTAAGGGTTTCATGGGATATTCACAAAGCATACTTGTCCAAGATTTACCTCAGCTAGTTAGGTATCAATGAGGACACAAAAAATATTTTTATAAAAAATGTTACTACGTACTTTGTAAAAACTATGACATACTTTTGTGGTCTTCCTTCTAAAGTATGTAAAAATCTTAATATCAATTATCGTAGAAAAATGAAAACAGGCCGTGTTATGTCTCGTTTTTGCGATTTACATTGGCCCGTAAGATGTTTAAGGGACATGTTTACCTAGCAGACGGGGCAGAATACAAATTAGGTTTTATCAACCCATACAACATTCGCGGTGGGCCCCGCGGCGACCCCGCATGGCCTGCCATCATTACAACCTTAGATATTATAATATTATTAATAAATCTATGACTACAACCCATTGTTATTGTCTTGAAGTTGTGAAATAAATACTGTGATGTTTAAATGTTTCGTTAATCCAAGACATATAAACAATATGTCATCTAATACTTTTCCTCAGAACATGGCGTGAAATGACATAACGCCCTTTTGAGGGTTTAGTGTGTGCCTCACAAGCTGGTTAGATCAAAAAGTTACAAGAAAAATCGGTGGACAAGTATGGTGGAAAAATTCAGCGGTCATGTATGTAACTCGGTGGCGCAGTCAGAAGCGCGCTTGTCGTGATAACAAGAGGTCGCAGGTTCGAATCGTGGCGCGAGGAATTTTTCAAATTTTTGTCTTGATATTTGTTGATATTTTCTAGTTTGTAATGCACTGGAATAAAAAGAATACCGCGATAGGGCTCACCATCTATGTATCTCGTTGGGACGTAATAATCGTCGGTGAAGCGTATATGTACAAGTGTGAACTATGAGTTGAATTTCGCATACCCGGAAACGCCTCTGACATCCCCTGGAGAATATGTGTCGTGATGGTTTGTTTGTTTTAACAGTGGTGTGTGTTGTTGCAGATATCGGAGGAGACGACGATCAGTGAAGAGAAGCAGGAGCATGATGAGTGGGAATTCCCCCGCCATCGGCTCCGGATCTTCAACATCGTGGGGGAGGGCGCCTTCGGGCAGGTGTGGCGCGCGCACGCTATCGATATCGACGGTGAGTGACAGTACTACAACACCATCCATCCATTAGCAGGGTTCGTCCACAAAGCAAAGCCTTTTCAATATTTTGCCACTCTTGGCAGTCCTCAGTCCTCCTCATCCAGCCGTTATGCGCAACGTCCTTTGATTCGTCGGTCTATCAATAGATACGTACGTAAATTAAATGTTTAAAGTTACTTCATTCATGCAAATATATATACCGGGTGTAAATCGAGTGCGACCATTAAATGAAACCACATATTCTACCGACCCTACTCAACCACTTTTCCCAAGAGTCATACCCGCGGAAACCCTTAGTTCAAGAAATAATTGACTTCCAAACAAAAACGCGTGAACCCTAACACACCGACATACGGGCGAGTTTAGAGAGAGCGTCGTCCGTTTTACGGTTTTCACTGATCAAATTCCAGACAAAGAAAAATTTTTTTGCTCAAATAATTTTTTCACTTTCCAGTACAAAGTGGTTCAATCATTGATTGTTGAGATTGTCGGCACTTGGTGGAACTTATCGTACATTGATGTGATGAAAATTTTAAATTATAACAATTAATCGAACTTAGTTTAGAAATTGTGGAGCATGATAAAAAACGCTTAGTTTAAGGTTATGTTTAATCCATTGCTATCTGGCCAAACCAGATTTTTCGGAAATCCTTTAGCGCAGATGAGAGCCGGAAGGTTAGGTGAAACGGCATAAATAAACTTCGTGGTTAACCCAGAAACACTTTGGCCTGGGCCAAAATTACTAACTAACTCTCTTCAACTTATTTATTTCAGGCAAAAAGGGTGAGCTGACTGTGGCAGTCAAGACCCTGAAGGAAAATGCATCGGAGAAGGAGAAGACCGACCTTCTGCAGGAGCTGGCTGTGATGAAGGGGCTGGGGACACATCCCAACGTGGTGCGGCTCCTAGCCTGCTGCACCAGCAAGGTGAGGCGGACCATATAATACAATACAATACAATACAGGTTTATTGTTACACCACAAAAGATAAAGAAAACACTGAACTTGAAAATATGAATAGGTGGCCTTTTCGCTTACTATTAATTATATCGAGTGAAATGGGAAGGTATCTTTAAATGAAACGTCGTTATCTAAATACTTATTAAACTGAACAATTTTAAAATTGAAATATTGGATGGATTCGATTGATGGTTCTTGGTGGAATATCATCTTGAATAAATTATACAATTTATAAAAGTAATTATAAAAGTACAAGAATTTGTGTATAATTTAAAATTGAAATTGAAATAATTTATTTGTCTTAAACATAATTAATGAACAGCAATTTATTGTAAAAAAAAAGGAATGAGCTCAGCTTATGCTGTGAGTGAAAAATAGATCATCAGAACACTGATTTTCAGCTTGTCCCTGTTGTCGCTGAAAGTACACACCGGCGGGTAGAAAATCAAGAAAAAAAACTGATATGAAAATATAAATATAAGCATGCATTAAATTAAGAAATTAAGATAACAATAATCTGCAGATTGTAAATTATAAGAATTAATTTCCCAAATAAACATGTCCGCGCAAATGAAAATTAAATTGGACGTGAATTATACTCTTAATATTCACATTAGGTTTTCGTAAGAAACGTGAAAATATTGTTTATAGCACACCGTGCGTAAAATGACCACTTTACGCACGCTGCGCTTGCGTAAAGTCGGCATTTTCCCCACTTGTGCTATAAAATATTATACGATACTCGTGCGAGAAACTTTTTCTCGACTCGTGCGATTGCAGCACTCACCTTCGGCTCGTGCCGCAAACTCACACTCGTCAGAAAACGTTTCATCGCTCTCGTATCGTAATGTACTATTCATGGCCGCAGGAATGTTTATTTGGGAAAGTTGTTCAGATTATGTGTGTTCATTAAAGTATACATATCCGTTTCTATTCCCAGTATGGCATCATACTTTTTTATTTTGGTATCTTAATATTAAAATACCCAAATTTTTTGCTACCGAAATAACGCCACTGTGCTATCCGCACGGTTGCGCTTACTCCTGTGAATTCGGTACAGTAATTCCAGTAGCATAACCCTAAACCCCAACCGGTTTCACTCTACCCTTAAAACTAAGCGCTACCATTATTTAATACCGGTAACGTAACATTATACCTTAACCGCTTTGAAGCCCTAATTTATAGTGGTTTATAAATCTTCATATTCGTCTTCGATCTCACAAAATAAAGGTACATCGCGTGTCCCTTTCTGCAAATAACATCATCACTTTAGGAGTACTGTAATACCCTGCAACGTTTTCCCAGGAGCCAACGCTTCTGATAATGGAGTTCGTGTCACTGGGCAAGCTGCAGCAGTTTCTGCGAGACTCGCGCGCGGAGCGTCACTACCGGAACACGCACGCGGGCAGCCAGTTCCTCACCAGCCGGGATCTGACGCACCAGGCCTTCCAGGTCGCGCGTGGCATGGAGTTCCTCGCCTCGAAGGGGGTTAGTAACCACTGCTGCACTTTCACTTGCGTCTTAAGGGTCCGTATAAGGCGACGAACAAGGAGACGCGGGGCGTCAAGCGGCGCGGTGCGCGTAGCTGGCCCCGGGAAACACAAACATACACCGATGTATGGAGCGTCCAAGGAGAAGCGTTTTTGCACGCGTTTCTCTGAATTGTAGCGTCGCATACGACAGGTGACGCCGCGATTGACGCGGCGGGTGAAGTAACGAGTTCTGATCTAGCGGTGAATAAGATACTTTTTAAGTAATAATTATTCTCAAGCAATAGGTATGTCGCCCATGATTACAAACATAAATACACACGTTTGCTCGTTGTTACTATTCGAACACGACTGGTAGAATGCAAGAAATAAGAAAGCTGCGGTAGCCGCAGTGGGCGCCGCAGTGAACGAAGCCGAGTGCGCCGCTGCGGAATTCGCGGCGGATGCAGCGGCGTAAACCGTTATTCCGTATGCCCCGCTCCTTCATAAACGAAACTACTAGTTACCATATGTTTGTTTTTACGCGTCAACTGCGGCGGGCAGCGACACGCGCTGCCTCTCCATAAACGGAGAAAACGCTTGACGCCACGCAGCCCGCTTCGCGCACCGTGCCGCCTGACGCGTCGCCTCTCCTTGAACGCACAACGTACGAACGTACTAGATGCACAATTTCAAATGAGGATATCACATTGTGTAACTTGGTTAATCGGTATAGTAAAAATAATATAGACAGTAGACTGTAGGGCTGATAAATTCATCTTAGACAAAAGGCAAAATCTCGATAGAAAAGAATTTCGGAGCTACCTCTAAATTTTATGTTTTTCGAGTATTAAAGGGCCTTCATACAGCCTTGAAATTTGTATTTAAAATAACTTAACAAATGACATCGTCAGCTCGTCTTAGAATATTAAAAAAATTGTGTCTAGAAGCAGAGTTAATAAATAAAGACGCAGATTTCTTGATGTTTCTTGGTGGTCGTAACAACCACAGCTGAGAGCGCGCTATTTTAAACTAAAAGGAAACGTCGTAGAGTTCAGTTCTGATTGATGAAAAATGAGGTGCTCAATCTGACCTTATATGCAGCCTTAAGGCGAGGGTTTTCGGAGAAATCTATCCTGCTCCAAAGCTTTCATTTTAAACTTGCCTATTCTGCTCAATGGAAACGGGCCGTTTAGAAAACTCGCGATTTCGTGATGTTTTTATTAGTTTTCAAAGTTCATTTTAAAAGTTTTACAAATATTGTTTTCATAAACAACTAGACAATACTAAATCCTTCCATATGATATCTTACTCATTGCAAAACAATAATTGTACAATAAATGAAATTGTCATTTAGTTGAAAATTATATACATGTTTATGTTTCAGAATTATTTTAATTCAGTGAAGTTAAATACAATGCTTGAAAATTCCCATAGAAATTTGAATAAAGACATGAAGGATTATTTGAATTTCTTTATCCAAATTTTAGTAAGCCGAAAATTTATTTAGAAACTTTGGCAAATATTGGTAAGAAAATATTTGTACGAGTAGTGATTTTTAAGAACACTTTTGGTCAAGATTTTAAATGAAATAATTTTAACGCCAAAAACAACTCTCAGCTAAAAAATAAAACTCGTAATACCTATTATACAAAATATTGTATTTACTACATACAGGTAAAAAAACGATTTTTTGCGATATTGAAGCCATAGTAGCTTAAAAACCTTTTTATCTGATTCAAATGAAAGATTTAATTATTTTGAAGCTACGTATTGTATTTTAGCTGGGAGCTTTTTTTAGCGTTACAGTTATTTCTTGTGCTTTTGTACCTTAAGGATAGACTCTTTAGCAGTTTTAGAACATTTTATGTGTTATAAGTATTTAGCCTTCGTAGAAAAATCAAACAAACTTTTACTTAAGCACTTTAAGGCGAGGGAATTCGTGTTTAACCCAAAAATGTTAACACGTCGGAAATACCTCAGCATCTCAAAATAATAATATAATATGTCGAATATAAGCTGACCAGTAAATTACTATGTGGTTGACGGCATGGGATTATTTCTATAGTAAATTCTCTTATAAATAAGGCACAGTAGATTATGAATGTGAGTGAGGCCAGGAACCACTAAAAGGATTTCAAATATCTGAATTCTCCTATCAACGGAGCTTTAGCTGCGGACATAAAGGTCCCAGTACACGTTGGCCAACGCGTTGGTGCGTTGGCCAGTGTGAAAGAGACAAACCTATGCGAGTAAGTGGAAAATACTGCATTCTTCTCACTTACTTGCATAGCATAGTCCCTTTTACTTCAGCCAGTGTACCAACGCGTTGGCCAACGTGTAATGGGGCCATAAGGACCTATCTCAATAATATAAAGACTTGTACACCAAACTTTCAAAAACAGTGTCAAGTGAGATAAAGATTCATTGTTTTTTTTGTATGTTTGCTGTACCTGCTCTACTAAATTGCCACGATTTATATATAATATCCAAGAACCTCGCAGACAAACAAAAACAAAGTTGTTGAACAATTGAGTATACAACACCAAAAAATATAATTCAACTCACAAGTGTCCTGAGAACGAGACAAGTCTTGAAAATGCCAAAATTGTGTCGGTAAATACGTGAGTGTAATATCCCTTTTCTAAATAATATAGTATGGCAGCTCACGCGAGCTTAAATAGTATTATAATTTATTTATTTGGAGCACCAATGTTACACACACAAATATTATAACAATAGTTGGTAGGATTTAAATCCGTGTGTTGTAACTTTACAGGTGCACACATAATATATTTCAAAATTTTAAATTTAAATTATCCTTTATTAAAACCAAAAGTAACAAACTACAAGTAACAAATTATGATAATAATTCTGAAAAACGAAAATGGAATTATATGGGTCTCATGCTAATATAGTTGCTGTCTTAATTCTGGTCTCAGCTGTTTGAATTAGACATTTCGGAATAAAATGAGATAAAGCAATCAAAGTTTTCATCAAAATAAGTACAGTTTATTAAAGTTTTTTCGCGATTTGGGGCTTGGCACCATTGTAAAAGTTGTTCATATTTATGGGTAAAAGATCCTGTTTGAAGGAAAAAGGTTATAAAATAAACAGCTAGTTTATTGCTCATAAACCAAATCGTGATCATTAAAAAAATCAATAATTGAACACTTTGTATAAAATATGATAAGGCTTGTGGAGGCTTCTAGGCTTTAGTCCTTTTTGCTTCCCTTTAAATCCGGCCCTCAGCCAACATAAAGCGAAAATTAAGAACCCGAGACAAGCATGGCTAATGATTCAAATATTATTATTACGGTTTAACCATGGTCTGAATTTGGATATATAGCTTTATTATAAGGCAGAACGCGACTAATTTTCTACCAAATAAGGTTAGTTTTCGGGAGACGAGACATGAATATCTATATTTTAGTGGCATATATGTATGTATATATATATATTTACACACCTATGTAAGTATTTTAGTATGTAGTAGTCATGTAGTACGTACACATATGGTTACCTATTTATTTTTTAAAGCACTCCTATACCCATTCGGTTTGCTATAAAAAATCTCTTTGAGAGATAAGCTCGCCGCTGTACTCAAATTAATGTATCAAATATTTGTAATCTCCTTTTTTGTGTACAATAAAGAATAAGAATAAGAATAAGAATATCAAAACCGTAATATACCCATAACTTGATTTCTAGTCGGGAAAGTTTGTAGTACAAGTTGTCTACCCGTCACTTCTCTTTACTCAGCCTGTAAAACCTAACTTTTGTTTTGGGAACTTCAAACAAAAACTATGCCGACAAGGCCTCATATGCCTCATGGATTAGATTAAACAAAATGACAACATTTTATATGTACTTATTTGAAGTAGCTCCTTATCTTTGCTCTGTCTCTTATAATACTTAAGAATTTCTTTTGTTTACAAATAGATAATACACCGTGACCTGGCGGCCCGCAACGTGCTTATAACGGAAGAGCGCACCTGCAAGGTGGCGGACTTTGGTTTCGCACGTGACGTGGCTGGCACGCACGTCTACGAGCGCAAGAGCGACGGCCGACTGCCCATAAGGTGATGACTCTCTCCGCTGTGTCTCTACTAGGAGGAAGATAGCGACTAGTTACACTTCGGGTTCCCACGTAACGTAGCTAGCTCGCGCATCTACGAGCGTAATAATAACGACCGACTGCCTGGCGAGTGATGACTCTGTCTGCTGTGTCTCAAATAAGACGAAGATAACGACTAGTTACACTTCGGGTTCACACGTGAAGTGGCTGGCATGCACGTCTACGAGCGCAAAAGAGCGACGGTCGACTGCCCAAGGTGATGACTCTCTGCTGTGTCTCTACTAGGAGGAAGATAGCGACTAGTTACACTTCGGGTTCCCACGTAACGTAGCTAGCTCGCGCATCTACGAGCGCAAGAATAACGACCGACTGCCTGTCAAGTGATGACTCTCTCTGCTGTGTCTCAAATAAGACGAAGATAACGACTAGTTACACTTCGGGTCCGCGCGTGGCGTTGCTTGCACGCACGTCTACGAGCACAAGAGTGACGTCTGACTGCCCATCGGGTAATAACGCTCTCTGCTGTGTCTCAAGTAGGGGGAAGATAGCGACTAGTTACACTGCGGATTCACACGTGGAAGTGGCTGGCACGCACGTTTACGAGCGCAAGAGTGACGGCCAACTGCCCATCCGGCGATTACTGTCTGTACTGTGCCTCAGTTATTATAATTTTCGATTTGAGTATTTAGCAAACCGTTTTTATCATCAATTTATTGTATTATTTCAGATGGATGGCACCGGAGTCTCTGTACGACGACATCTTCAGCGTCAAGTCGGACATCTGGAGCTTTGGCGTGTTACTGTGGGAGATTGTGACCTTGGGTTCCACTCCCTACCCGGGGCTCTCCGCCGGTGATGTCATGCGAAAGGTAAGCAATTGATATGAAGGTGACAGTGTTTTTTTTATTTTGTACATATATTTATCATCATCATCATCATCATCATCATCATCATCATCATCATCATCATCAGCCTACTTTGCATCAGACCACTGCTGGACATAGGCCTCATATATTCATATTATTTTCAATATAATTCTACAGCCATAGCCTTGAATAAGATGTAGGTTTTGTATTTGAGACATGCAGGTAAATATTGATAGCTATATACAACACAATAGGCTTGTAGACAGGGTAAATAAAATATTATTCTATTTAGCCCGTAATTTAGATTATCAAAAAATATTGGACACGTATTTTTTCTTTTGTCAATCAAACAACAAATGACAGATAAAGCGCGTCAATGTTTGGGAGTGGGGGAAAATGAAGTCACTTCTAAGTAAAATGATATCTTCATCATTTTTTGTTTAATTTAAAAAAGAAAAAATACGTGTCCAATATTTTCTGATTATCTAACTGACGGACTAATTGAAAAAAAATTGTCATCATGCCTATTTACAGGTGCGTGCAGGTCACCGGCTGGAGAAGCCAGAGCATTGTCGCCGAGAACTGTATAACATAATGTACTACTGCTGGGAGTCAGACCCCGCCGCCAGACCTGACTTCACTGAGGTGAGATTCGCTCCCTGTCTAACGATACATCTATCTCACTCATTCACTTACTCTCAGCTGGTGACCATAATGTACTCCTACTAGGAGTCAGGCCCCGCCACCAAATCAGACATTCCCGAGATGAAGTTCGTTCAGTCTACGGAGATTCACATCACGAGACCTCACTTATTCTCCAATTGACAACTGTATAACATCATATAAATATTTTTCGTTCGAAAAGCTATTGGGAGGATCTTGTCCGCTTTGATGCCTGTGTGCGTTAGCAACGCTGACGGAAGGTGCAAGAGTAAGGAACACAGCAGCATGCCGTATGACATAAAGCTGTGAAAATAACTAAAATATGCCAATGTAGCAGTATTCCCATCAGTAATTTGCCTTATGTGGCTGAACTCAGTCTACCACAAAGGGCTTTTTTGTGGGGTCCCCACTAAAGACGAGAGTCTATCATAATGCCCAAAGACTTAGTTTCGCTAACTAACTCTATCTTGTACCTTTGCAAAGTAAATCAACGTGAAAGAAAAGAGAAATCTGAATGGCGGGATGGTGATGTTAAAAAGTTTGTTGAAGAAAAGAAGAAAGCATGGTTAGATTTTATTAGCTTTACAAGCTAACAAGAAAGTATAAGGGTCAGTTATTTCAAATGCGGTTATTGAAAGGGCAAAGCAACATTACAATGTATTAAAGAGAAAGTAATAGAAACTGTTGAAAAAAATAAGGAAGAAGTTGAATAAAAGTGTAATAGGAGATTCTCTGATCATTTTAGGGCCCTATTTAATATGTTTTGGAAGTTGGTTCTGACATCAATCAGATGTGTATTTAATAATGAAACAAAAGTATTGGAATGATGGAAGAATTATTTTGAAAGTGTGTTTGGATGTGAGAAATCAGAAATGACAGTCGTGAAATAGACAAAATTAAAAATAAGTCATTAAACATAAAGAAAAGTGATAAGTACAACCCGGTCACAATATCTGTGCACCTGACCTCGTGACGTCATATCGGCGGTCTGGGTACGGTGTGAAAAAAAGTTTTTTCGAGAAATGTGGAGGTAAAAAAAATTTACTAACCTTTTCAAATCAATTTATTATTGATGAAGGGTTTGTTATTAAAAAACAATAATTTTGATTACAAAAACATTTATTATTAAACTCAGTCACTATAAATTATTGACTCTATGCCTGACATTGTATCTTCCTCACTCTCACTTTCTGAACTCGCCGAACTGTCTTCCCCTAGTGATATTAAAAGTTGTGTGATGTTGTCATCTGCTAGATGATCCTTTTCCCAGTATTCTCGCTGTAGTCTCTCCACGTGATTCACTTCTTTTTTCCAGTCAGCTGGCGGAATTGACTGATTCGCTGTGTATTGTTTTTCCCATGACTTCAGTTTAACAGCTACAACAATTTTAATAACAACCAAACCAGTCCAAACTTAACAGTAAACAGTCTAAACTTAACAATAAACATTAAAAAACAAAACAACAATAAAGCGAAAATATCAAAATTATCGGGACGTGTAGCGGCAACGAAGATGCTAACCGTACTGTCGCACCGGGGAGTGCGCGGAGAGGTGACAGGGGAAGCGGGAGAGGCGCCACATTCCAGCGAGGTACACAGATACTGGGACCGGGTTATATGAAAGAAATTGTGCAAGCAAATAAATGTATGAAAGCTAAAACAACATTTTTCTATCAGAAGGAAGGTTGAAATTCATCTGATCCATTTATAATGTAGTGTATTACAAAAAAAATACTTTGTAATTTTTCCGTTTTTCCTGTCTCATCTTTAGATAGCCAGACCGAGAAGAAGCATAGTTTAATATCGTTTGTGTGTATCTTTGGACCGGCAGGTAGTGACTATGCTGGAGCGGCTGCTGTGCACGGAGACGGATTACATCGAGCTTGAGCGCTTCCCGGACCACTCCTATTACAATCTGCAGCACCTTGACGGAGAGAAGCTCTAGCGACAAGTGCATGTGTGTGTGATGTACTGTGTACGGAGACGGACTACATCGAGTTCGAGCACTTCCTTAACCACTCCTACTACAACCTGAAGCAACTTGACGGAGAGAATCTCTAGTGACAGGTGCGGTGCATGTGTGTGTGATGTATTGTGTACGGAGAAGAACTACATCAAGTTCGAACGCTTCCCGGACCACTCCTACTACAATCAGCAGCACCTCGATGTAGAGAACTCTAGCGACAGGAGCATGTGTGTGTGTTGTGTGTGATGTATTGTGTACAGATACAGTAATAAATTAACATTTTATGATTCTACAGTAATTTGTAGTGGCAGTAGGCAGGCCATATCTGTCGCTGACATGATGGTCGTTGGGACCGAAAGGCGTTAGAATGGAGACCACGTACAGCAAAGCGTAGCGTAGGCCGACCTCGTGCCCACTGGACCGATGACCTGAAGGACGTACCTAATAGAAAGAAGGTGGCGTTTGGATGAGGAGGACGTAGGACCGCCAAGAGTGGTGAATTCTCGGAAAGGACTGTGTTAAGTAGTGGACGAATACAGACTGATGGATGGATTCAATAATGTTTATTAAATAAACGCCTAATAAAAACTAGGTTTTACTCATGTATGTACGAGGATTAGATCGAAACAGAAATCCAGACCAGTGCCTGTAGATTAAATCGTTTTGGTTGTGAATAAGAAGCACCGAGTCTGGTACCAACAGTGGCAATTGATGAAAGGAAATTGGGTCAACTAGGTCGTAGATTTTATTTAGCTCCTTCTCATTAAAAAAAAACTCGTTAGCAGCGCAAACGTTGTCACACAAAACTCAGTTCATGATGCGACTTGTAAAAACGCGCTTCTTACAATTAGGTAATGCTGATGAACAAGCATTTAACTTATGAAGTTTGCATCAAAATGTTGTATTTGATAATGTACGTGTAAGAAAAGTTGATATAAATTTTCAAAATATTCCACTAATGTTTGAAAAATTCAAATATGGGTAAGGGCTTGAGTAGAATTACAATTACAACAGAGATACTCATTTAATCTCTAAAAAGGTAATTAATGTTAACTTAAATTGTACATAACCTACTCGTATTTGATAGAGTAGCTAGTCTTTAGTTAATTAATTTTTGTCATACTTATTGTTAAAGTTATTCATAATGTAAATTTTTACATGAAAGTTAAGTTAAATAGATAAAAAATAAAGAAAGTAGAGTCGATTCTGGAGGCGTTAATTTTTGTTTTACTGCTGTCAAAACAAAATTTTCCAAAGTGATATATAAAATTTGACAACACTTTAACTAAAATTAAACCCTTCAAAATCAGCTTTATTACCTACATAAATGACGGATAAACGTTTTGTTTTACATTTATTTTGTTTGTTTTATTTATGAAATAATAATTTGACTTTTCCACTGCAGTGTTTCATTTTCTTTTTAAAAAAAGTACTACCAATGAAAATTTCGATGAATAAAACAACAGTTCCAATGATGTATCCCAGGAAGAGCGCGTAGAATCCTCCCGAGAGGTGAGTGAGTGCGAGCGCCGGTGTAGCATCGACCTCGTCAGTCAGTTGATGAAGTAGGTCCGCGCGCCGTATGTTGGAGTACGCTGTGAACCAGCTTCGCACGCGCGCTACCGCGCCCAGTTGCTTTAACTCTTCGAGCTTGTGTGCGAATCTTTGCATGAACGGGAAACCCTGCCGAGCCACCATTTCTATGGGTACCGTAAAAACGTTGTCCACGAACGCGTAGTACTTGAGGGTGCCAGAGCTATCACTCAGTTCAGGCAACGTGGCGGCTACATACGTCAATTCCAGCCGTGAGCACAGCAGAGAAAAGTTCCTGTGCACGGCGACGTCGAGCATGGCTTGCGCAAGATCAGTAACGACGCGGTACCTCTCACCGACAAGCGCGTCTAGTGGCTCGCTGCTGTTCAGGAACAAGTCCCGTAGCTCCTCCAAGCCACCAAACTGGAGCCCACTTGCGATGAGCTCATCCACCGTCCCGATCTGGTAGTCGAACGGTGGATTCGTCAGCACGTCTATCAACTTCGTTTGATAGCCCGTCACGAACAGTATACAGTAAAGGCTGAAAAATATAAAGAATAAACGTAAGCTATCCTTAGCTGGACGGGCGTACGAGGCGAATCCCAAATTGGAGTAAAAGACATTGAGAAAGCAGTGATCAATGGCTCTGTGATAGGGCGTGTCTTCACTTAGCCGGCCAAGGACCACCCAACTTAACACGATGATGATAAAAGACACTGAAACTGAAGTCCACACGAGTGGCTGGAAAATGATGAAGAGCGCATCCCAGGCTGGCCTGCGCCAAGCACGTGGCACTACCCACGTGTAGCTGTCCGCCAAGTATGTGGCGCTGCACTCAAAATCACGATGCACTTCATCGTCTGGGAAAATGCCGCCCAGCAACACCTGGCCCTTCTTCCTCACGATGTCTGTCAGAGCGCCGCCCCACTCCTCATCCACCTTCTCACCTCTAGTTTTTTCCACCATAATGTAACTTGGTGTAAGATTATATTCGCTGAAAACTTCACTTAAAAATCTCTTCTCAACATTAGGATCTTCCAGATTTTTGCTCACAAATGGTTGTCTTTCCAAAGCGATGACGTGTAAAACGCAACCCTTCATGTCATTTGGGATTTTGTTGATAAATAGATTCTTTTTTGCTTCCGTAACAATCCCACGCTCGCAAGTGTTCTCGATGGTCAATCTGTTCTTTGACGTCTCGTTCTCATAGCCACAGTATTTAGGTGGATCAAATGGCTTCCAGCTGTACACAATGACGTTTCGAACGTTACCCACCCGAGGAACGATGACGACTATGTTCACGACATTCCATTTAAATAGACACAAGACCATATTTTCAGCGTACTCAATGTTGATTCTGTCAGATGAAGCGAAATGGAACAAGAGTATGATAAAGAAGGCTCTTGGGTTCCAGCTGCGGGCACGCAAAAACCGCGTCACTGTTCGTGAGAATTCCTCGAATGTGTCGATGATGACCACCACGTAACTGGCCACGGTCGTGATTTTCTCAAACTTATCCGAACTCGGGAGCTTGCCGTCTTCCTGGTGTGATATTCCACACATCGGGTGGTCGTCTTCCTTTGGGATCACGATTTTTACCGATAAACTGTTCATGTCTCTGTGAACAGTTTTCAAAATTTCCGATCTAATCCTTTGGACTGAAGTAGTCATATTCTCTGTATTTAGAAAGTAAACTAAACCTGGGGCTTTAAAGTTGACTTCAATGATCTTACTGACACAATTGGCGTAGTCGTTGACCACCGTCAGTCCATAAGGGTTGATGATGACACCAGCAGTTCCGACCACGACCAAATAAAGAACAACTATTATCATAGCTGTGAATTACTTTGACTTTTTTGTAATAACCATTTAATTTAGAAAACTCACAATAATTATTTTATTTCACTTTGTACAAATATAGCAGAGCATTGGTTTCGTGCCTATAGGTCGTAATTACTGCTGCACTGTATACAATATAGCCATGTTACATTGCATGGGACAAGTAAATTGACAAAACGTGTTTTACATTATTATCAACGTAAATCTCTACTACACATTAATTTGTTTACCTACTTATTTAAGGCCCTCTGCCCACTGGACAATCATCTTATTGAGTGATTTTGAATTGAAATATCTGAGGAGATATAAATTTATGCAGCCAAGTTCATACTGGAGGCTTGGTAAGTAATCAGTATCAGGAATCGTTAACACTTTTTCCTATAAAATATTGAACTCACATAGTAATTGACTCGGGGCTGGGCTTGCATTTGTAGGAAACACGAATAAAATTATTTATGAATTAAAAAAAAAGAGACATCGAACCCTACTACTTAGCGTTAGCATTTTTTGAGTCTTTTGTTTACCTATATTTAATATCTTAAGAGAGACTATCTTAAGGCGCATATGAACGCCACCGTTTTATAGTACGAAATTTGATAACCTGATTCAAAGATTCAAAATGTTTATTTGTAAAATAGATACATAAAGGTATACGTTTTACACGTCCAATCTAATCTTTATAAAAATAATATTACATGATTAAACTAATATAATATGGGAAATATATAAAAAAAAACTGGGCTTAAGTTGGGCTAATAAAGTTATACATATGCATAAAATAAAGACTTATTGGAATAAGAATATTATTATACACAATGCAATTAATAAGTACCTAAGTTGATAAATAAACTGAATAGACCATAAATAAACATAATGCCTAACCAAATATACTATACTAACATAAGTAAAAAAATCAAAAATTGTATATACCTACATAATGCAATGAATAAATTAGTTAATAGATATAATGCCTAAATCCGCCCATTAATCTTGTTAAGAAGAAGGGCAAGAAACTTAGCAAGATCATTTCTTTTTTATCATTTTTTTTCATCATATGGCTTAATGCTATAACAGTCTTTTTAACTTATATAAAATGGTTATACTTAACAAGGTATTTAACTTTAATAACTAAAAGATAAAAATAAAAATTGTGTCATAAGAAAAAAGTTAAGAAAAGTTTCGCTGTTGTTTTTCGTTACAGACCAAAGTATAAGACATCATCTGGTACTGATATTTTAAAAGGCACCATTTTGTCCAAATTTTGAATATTGATTTTGTTTTAAAGTTATGAAGCTCGACAGATATACATACAGAGTTGTTTTCTTGCCTTAAATTGTAGCTATGCCAATTTACATTTCACCCAGATAGTGACTTTGTAGATGCCTGTATTAAATTAGAGGTCTTGAACTTTAGTATAGAACGAAAAGCAATAGAGATACCGGTTATCAAATTTTATACTTAAACGGTATTCAGTATTCAGTATTCCTTTATTGCACTCATGTTGTAAATTGTACAATACAGTACAGGTCTTAAATAACATTTTTTGTAATAAACATGAACCCTGACGGCATAGCAATTTCTTAAATTTAAATTATTACAATAATAAAGTATGCCTTAGCATAAGAGATACATTATTAAATCTTTATATAGGTAACAAATAGCAATTTCCTTAATTTAAATAGTCTAGGAGATAGATTCGGTTCAATATTTATATTTATTTCTTAACGATTCAAAATTGTTCATCTTTTTAACAGAATAATTGAATTTTGGTATTTATTTTATTCTAAAGTAATTATAATTAATATTAATAAATTCAGTCTTGCAAAAATTCATAGATGGAGTAATAACATTTTTTCAGGAGGTAGAGTTTTAGCTGTTGTATATTTGATTCATCTTTGGTTGCTGTTACAATTTGTTTTTTTATAATTTTGTTATGGATTTTTACACACATTGCAAAGGGACTTGAATGTATCATTTATAGAGTAGATATGGGGTTAGCTAGCCTGTTTTTTGGTCGTAAATTTTGTGGGCGTGTGTAGATTGGGAATAGTTCTTTGTCTGTTGTGGTGAATTTAAAAACTTCTAAAATGTATATGCATGGTAAGGTAAGTATTTGGTATTTTATAAAATAGGTTCTACAAGTCTGCATTTGGTCTATGTTTGCGAGTATTCGTATACATCTTTTTTGTAGTATAAAGAGTTTGTCAAAGTCTGTGCTATTACCCCAAAGGACTATTCCATATTGGAGTCTGCTGTATGCGTAGGCATAGTAGGCGCTTATAGATGCTTTTAAATCTGTCGATCTTTTTAATTCAAGAAGAGCATATGTGAAGCTGGAGAGTTTGGAGGCTGTGGTGTTAATATGGCTTTTCCAGTTTAAGTTGGTGTCTATGTTAATGCCTAAAAGTTTGAATGTATCGACGGTTTTAATGGGTGTGTTTTTGTATTATTTTTATGGTCAGATAGCCAATTAGAAATTTGGTCGAAAGTTTCGTCGAGATCGTTGTTAAGCTGAGAAGGTTCTTTACATGGAATTGTGACGGATGTGTCGTCAGCAAAAAGGGAGCATGGATTGCTTATTTCTTGTGGGAGATCATTGATATAAATTAAAAACAATAAGCAACTTAGGTTACTACCTTGTGGGGTAGATCTGGTTAAAGCGGTTGTTTTCAATTTCAACATATTGGGATCTGTTCTTTAGGAAGGAATGGAACTACTCTTATAATACTAATGGGATAACTCTTACTCCTATATCTTCTAGCTTTTTTAATAGGATGTCATGTAGGATTCTATCGTATGCTTTACTCATGTCTATGAGGATGCCTATAGCGTATTGTCTCTGATTAATTATAGATAATGTTTCTTGTATATATTTAAATACTGCTAATGTCGTAGAGTGTTTTTTCCTAAATCCATTTTGATCTTTATTAAATAATTTAAAAGTTTCACAGAAGGTGTATAGGCGGTTGTTCATTGCTGTTTCGAAGATCTTTGAAAGTGATGATAGATTAACTATAGGTCTGTAGTTGTTGCAATTTGTTTGGTCATGTTTATTATGTACTGGTTTGGTCATCGCTAGTTTCAATGATTCTGGGAAGCTACCTTCAGAGAAGGATTGATTGATCAAGAATGTCAAAGGGTATATTAGTACGTTTTTACATGCTTTAATCAAAAGAGGTGGTACATCGTCTTGTCCACAACTTAATTTATTTTTTAGTTTGTTGATTATATTGTTTACTTCGTTGGGACTTACAGGAGTCAGGTAGAATTAATTTTGAAGTGGGTATTTCACTGGTCTGCCTGTAGGTGGAAGACCGCTATTAGAGCCGATTGATATAAAGTGATTATTAAAAGTGTCAGCAACTACCTATAGGTATGGGTCTTGAATTAGTTGATTGTTGTTGTTTACTATTATGTTACGAGTGAACTCTACCTACCTAAGTACCTACCGCATTGTTTCTCCAACTCTTACGAAACCTTAATTCAGTGAACATTAACTTTAGTGCTGACACAAGTGAAACATATTTCGTGGGACAGGTTTTGGTGTGACTCCGGGTCTTTGTGCTTCAACCGTGTAAGCCGAAGGTCGTGCGTGATCATCGCGATCAGCCCTAGTTTAGAACCTTAGAATTAATTATATACTTTTGTCACCTTTGCACCATTAAAACACTTAATAAAAGATTATTGGAGTTTTTAAAAACCCTCCCCTGCGTCCGGTACATGTAATTGGCGCAGTCGACGGAGAGTTAGTTGAGTCAGTGTGAATCAAACATCGATCTCCGCTGATAGTCGGATCATCGACGTGTTGACTATCTCTACGAACTTACAAACGAAAGTGACGTGACGTTAGGAGAGGATCCAGGTGCAGCGTCTTCATCCGAACCTCGATGAGCCAAGGCGCGATGCAGAATCATCTGCTTATGTAAGTAGCACAAATTTCCTATTGGTTGCTATTTTGTTTCCTCCTCTATCCTAGTTCCTATTTTAATTAAGTAGTAAGACGAAAATTGCAAAAATTTTTCACCCTAGACGAAATCAGGGTTTAAAACCCAGAAAATCTATATTTCATTCTTATGACTGTAGAGATTTGCTTGAGAGTTTAGAAGAAATAAAAGACGAAATGGAGAATAATTCTCAGTCGTCTACCCCTTTGCCATATACGATGGAGAACTCTGGAACTGATGTGACTGACCAAATTTGGAAAGCGTTAAGATTAGTACCAGATTTTGACGGCAATTCCAATGTGCTAATTAGATTTTTGGACATTTGCGACCAATTGGTTATTAAATTTATGAACCCAGCCCCTGGAAATGAGTTAGGAAATTCCGCTCTTTTGAATGGCATTCTCAATAAAATAACGGGACCCGCTGCTAGAATGCTAGCAACTAATGGCATTCCTAGGGACTGGAATGGTTTTAGAAATACCCTTATCAATAGCTTTTCGGATCACAGAGATGAATCAGCGTTATACACCGACTTATCTCTGTTAACACAGATGTCTGATACACCCCAAGTCTATTATGAGCATGTGCAGAATCTACTAAGTACCCTCATGACCTATGTAGAGTTACATGAGACTATAACCACTACAATTGAAGCCAAGCGTCAACTTTATAAAAAACTAGCCTTGCAGACATACTTGCGTGGTTTGAATGAGCCACTAGGTTCTCGCATACGTTGCATGAGACCCGATTCACTAGAAAAAGCGTTAGAATTCGCACAAGACGAATTAAACGTATTATATTTGCAAAATAGAGATAATCATGGCGCGAATTCAAAACAAAATTTCAGGCACACTTATCAACAGAATACCCTTGCACTAAATTCACCCAAGACGAATCAGTACCCAGTTCAGCAGTTCACAAATCAAGTAAAGTCTAATTTTATGCCCTCAATGCAGAACATGAATTTCAATCAACCACAACAAATGCGTAACTTTAGACCCCCTTTTCAAGGAGTTTCTAGAACACAGGATATGATGAAAGCTCTGCCCCGTTCGAACATGTCAACAGGTTGTAAGATTACTCCTCGACCAAATATGCCTCAGCAAACCCAAAATTTTCAACAGCAATATCCCAAACCTAAGATTGGTGTGAGTCACCCACCCGCAAGATTGTTGCCTCCCACCCCACAGTACAATCAGCGACAAATAAACATAAACGAGACTGATGACTTTTGCCAATATGACCCTGAAAATTACATGACTACTGAAGAAGATTTCGAACAATCGTTCGAAATTCCTTCCCAAAATGAGCAAGAAAATTTTTGCAAGGATTTGATGAATACGGCCCCAGAATATAACTTAATTTACAAAACAGACGCAACTTACCATACATTCAAATCATGAATCCCCCTCTAAAGCTTTTGATCGATACGGGAGCTAATCAAAGTTTCATTAGTAAAATTTAAAGTAAGTATTTTGTATCTTATATTTTACATTGAATTCTAATTTATTAATTTTCATTTTTATCTTTATTATTGCCTGGTTTTTCTTTTTCATGTTTTGTTTTATTGTGTTTAAATATGGACTAATTTGGTCTGAAATAAATATATTTGATTTGATTTGATTAGTCCCGAATCAGTGCAGAATTTTTTTTCTCACTTTCCTGCTGACTATGACCCATTTACAGTGACCAATATACACGCTACAACCCAAAATCATTACTCTATTACTATTACGTGTTTTCCTGAATTCAGAGACGAAAGACCGATCAAATTATTCATTAATCGCTTTCACGATTACTTTGACGGCTTAATCGGTTGGGACCTTTTAGAAAAGTGGCATTCAAAAATAGATTTACGATCCCGGTCATTAAAGACTCAATATGCGGAAAATCCTATCTACATGTATGAATCACAGAGTACTAACTTGCTTGAAGTTATTGTACCTGCATACTCCACTCAGCTAATAAATGTGCCAACTGATAAATCGGACGGTGACATTTCTATCGATGGACAAACTATTAATGGTTGTCATATCACAGAATGTTTGTCTACAGCTGAAAATGGCCAAACTCTCATAGAAGTTTCTAATCTGACTAACCATGACCAAATTTTCATTTTGAGCGAACCCATGCGCGCACATGTATTTAGTGAACAAACTATACCATACACTTATGATAAAGACAATAAGGCCGAGCGATTCCAAGAAGTTTTATCGCGTTTGCGGACCGACCATTTGAACGAAGAGGAAAGAGCGAACTTATTGGCGTTATGCAATGAATACTCAGACGTTTTTTATATTGACAACGAGCCTCTGACTTTTACGAACAAAATTAAACATAAAATTAATACCACTGACGAAACCCCGGTTTATTCCAAAACGTATAGGTATCCGTACATACACAGAGAAGAAGTAAAGAATCAGATTGCTAAAATGCTCAGTCAGGGCATTATAAGACCATCAACTTCAGCATGGAGTGCACCAATCTGGATTGTACCTAAGAAGGCTGATGCGTCTGGTAAAATTAAATACAGGTTAGTAGTAGACTTTAGAAAGTTGAATGAAAAGACCGTAGATGACAAATATCCCATCCCTAACATCTCAGACATACTAGACAAACTAGGTAGATGTAACTACTTCTCTTGTTTGGACTTGGCAAGCGGATTCTATCAAGTCGAAATGGACTCAGCAGACATTCACAAAACTGGATTCAGCGTAGCGGATGGGCATGGACACTATGAGTTCCTCAGAATGCCCATTGGATTAAAAAATAGTCCATCTACTTTCTAAAGGGTTATGGACAATATCCTTAGAGGTCTCCAAAATGTCATTTGCGTGGTCTATTTAGACGACATTTTGGTATTTTCTACCTCTTTACAGGAACACATAGTTAATCTTCGCAAAATTTTTGACAGACTTAGAGAATCGAACTTTAAATTTCAGATGGACAAGACAGAGTTTTTGAAACGCGAAACCCCTTATCTTGGTCACGTAATTACACCCGATGGAGTGAAACCCAACCCTGATAAAATCACTGCAATACAAAAATACCCCATCCCTAAAACCTCAAAACAAATAAAAGGATTTCTCGGACTTCTTGGCTATTATAGGCGTTTTATCCGAGACTTCGCCCGATTAACTAAACCATTGACATCATGCTTGAAAAAAGGCGCAAAAATTAATTTGACCCCTGAATATATCCAATGTTTCAATAACTGCAAGACACTACTGACAAATGACCCTGTGCTCATATACCCTGACTTTAGTAAAGAATTTATTTTGACAACTGATGCTTCCAACGTTGCTGTGGCAGCGATTTTATCCCAAGGACCCATAGGATCCGATAGACCAATTGCCTATGCATCAAGGACCTTGAACGAAAGCGAGATTAACTACTCTACTACCGAGAAAGAGTTCCTTGCCATAGTATGGGCGCCTAAATACTTTCGGCCTTATCTTTTTGGTAGAAAATTTAAAATTATCACCGATCATAAGCCTTTACAAGGATTTATGAAAACTAAAGAAACGAATGCCCGTCTAACTCGATGGCGTCTCAGTTTATCAGCATACGATTTCACTATCATATACAAAAAAGAAACACTCAATACGAACGCCGACGCCCTATCCCGCATTGAAATACACAATCATGAATTGGACTCTATGGTTGTGAACATTAGTTCCAATTCATCGTCAAGACATTCTTCCGAAACATTATCTGCCCCCGATGAGAGACCCTTAATAAGCCTATCTTCAACTGATACCGCTCCCAGTCAAAACCCAATACGTGACTCATCTTCGACAATATCTGTGATTGAAAATATTATACAAAATGACATCTCGAATGACTTACCTGCGACCACAGTTCATACTTGTGCAGAAAACCCAATATTAAATATACCTATTTCTGACGACCCACTTAATAAATTCAAGCGACAAATTATTATCAAAATTTCTACTAATAGCATAAAAAGTAAGCCAAAAATCACGAAACCATTTGACACATTCCAAAGAACGACTGTACAGATTAATGAAAGTACTTTGGAACCGGATATAATTTCAGTGGCTAAGAACTACATAGATCCGAAGTTTAAAACAGCTATTTTAGTAACCCCGTTGGACAAAATGTATTCTATAGTTCCCATTCTACAAAGAAACATTCAAAGTTCAAGCCTAAATCTTGTTCTCGTCAAAAAAGAATTACAAGATATCCCCGATTATTTGGTCCAGCAAGATATAATATCAAAATACCATACAGGAAAAACTAACCATCGTGGTATTAACGAAACTTACTTATCGTTATCCCAAAAATATTTTTGGCCGAAATTAAAGGAATACATAGCAAAATATATTAATGAATGTTCGATATGTGGACGTGCTAAGTATGACCGAACACCATTGCGTCCCCAGTTTCAAATAGTTCCCCCGCCCTCAAAACCCTTCCAAATTATTCATGCTGATGTGTTGTCAATAGACCATGAAAAATATCTTACTATGATTGATACTTTTTCTAAGTACGCGCAAGTATACCGTTTACCAGATTGCACCGCACCGAATATAGTCAAAGCCCTCATGACATTTAGTAGCCATCACGCTTTTCCCCACACTATAATTACGGATCAAGGGACAGAATTTACAAACCAAGTTGTAAGCGAATTTTTCAGATTGCATAAAATACAGCATCACACTACGGCGGCACACTCCCCAAACGAGAACGGATCAGTTGAGCGTTTCCATAGTACGCTTCTCGAGCATTTGCGCTTATTAAAATTGCAACATAAAAATGAACTCACTTGTAATCTTATCCCATACGCACTGATAGCTTACAATAGTTCGACGCATAGTTTAACCAAGGTCAGACCATTTGACCTTATAATCGGACATTATGACCCTCGAGACCCTATCGATCTAGATATAAATCAAAGACTGTTGCAACAATATATGCAAGACCACTGCCGTACAATGGAAACAGTGTACGGAATAATTCATGAATCATCGCTTTCTAATCGCGAGTCTGTAATGACACGACGTAACCTTGACCGTGAACCTGAGATAAATTATGACCTCAACCAAGATGTATACATAAAAAATCCTGCAGCGAAGCGAAAAAAACTTGCTCCGCGCTACATTCATGATAAAGTTTTAGCTAATCTACCCATACACATCTACACACCGAAAAAACGCGGACCTGTGGCGAAAGCAAGAATCAAAAGGACTAAAAATACTAAATTGTTACAGGATACTCGTGATCATAATGGTGGTCCGAGCCCAGGACGACCCTCTACAAGTAAACACCATCCGACTTGACAGTTTGTCTGACAGCCCCGGTATTCTACCCTTTAAACTTGGTTTGACCAAAATTATTTCCCATGACCACACGTTCCTTCAAGAAATTGACCTTGACAAAATAGACCAACAAGTTAATTCTCTAAAATCACAACTTACTTTCCTGACTAACAACATTTCGAATCAGCATTTCTCATCGTTTAAATACGTTATTCTGCAAATGACTAATAGACTAGATGAAATAGCATCTCAAGTTCGCACTTTAGAACCTGTTCGAGTAAAGCGTGGATTGTTTAACCCTTTGGGAACTTTCATAAAAAGTATATCGGGAAATCTCGATTACAACGACGCTCTGAGATTCGAAAAAGCTTTCAAAATTCTTCAAGAAAAT
The DNA here is from genome assembly GCA_910592155.1 of Ypsolopha scabrella. Classification (NCBI taxonomy): domain Eukaryota; kingdom Metazoa; phylum Arthropoda; class Insecta; order Lepidoptera; family Ypsolophidae; genus Ypsolopha; species Ypsolopha scabrella. The sequence continues at coordinate 28,006,248 of OU342969.1, read as the reverse complement.
AATAATGTACTTTCTGACAGTTTAGATAAGCACATTAGTATATTTAAAGAATTGTCTTTTCAGCAAAATCAGCTCCTTTATAACATTAGTAAAAATCAACAGAAATTAGAGAAGGCTATTTTATTCTTGATAAATGTAACAAGTACTGATAAAGAGCGCGTTATTCAGTACATACAGCTCTAAGTGATAACATTCGAAAACTTTCGGATGAAATAAGTAGAATAGAAAATATTTTAGCTTTTAGTCGCACCACATCCGTGCACCATTCACTTTTATCTGTTAATGATCTTTTATCTATGATAAGAAAAGTAAAAGAGTTATACGGCTCCGATCATATTTTAGGCTTAGATATCAGGTATCTCTACGATTTAATTAGATTAGGATGCTACTATGTCGATAAAAAAATAGTAGTAGTATTAAAATTTCCTATAGTTTCTAAAGCTACGTATGATCTTTATAAACTCTGTCCCGTGCCTAATAAAAATTCCCAAATTATCCTACCCCGTCTTCCTTACATGGCAACTAACTCCAAGGAATTTGTCTACATGGAGGCTGAATGCCCGAAGGTTGCAACATGGTATATCTGCAAGAATAAAGCCAGGCTCCAGTCAACAGATCAGCGAGATTGCGTTTATGATCTCATCTATCACCAGGAAAAAGAAGATACATGCATGCCTACACCTGTATTTCTCCATAAAGAGGCTATGCTAGAGCTAGACAATCAACATTACATATTATCATTCCCTAAACCAACTAAGGTGCTAATGATATGCGGTCTGGAAGAACATCGTATACTGGAAGGAAGTTTTTTGGCAATGATTCCTCGAAATTGCAACATACAAACCCCCGAGTTCAGCGCTTTCAACATCGACGACAAACTTCGTGGCCACGCTGTCGAAATCATCGTTTCTCCGAAAATGTCACTGAAATCATCGAAAGTACTTCGTCGATATAATTTCACAACAACTGATTTGAATAAATTGCATAAGATCCAGCGACAAATAATGATTGAGCAACCGGCGAAACTCGATATAGTCGACTCATCCATATATCATACAACAATACCTGTATACATCATCGTACTATCAGGTGCATTTGCACTGACTATTATGTTATTCATATATCGTCGTCGAACAATTAAAATATGGAAACCACAACCACAAACATGCAATGAGACGCAGCTGCCTTCTTCAAGAAATGAATCAATGATGTCCTTAGAAGAAAGAAAAGCCGCATCATTTGCTGTAAACGTCAGCAAATAGTTGCTCGTCTAGGAGGGGAGGTGTTACGAGTGAACTCTACCTACCTAAGTACCTACCGCATTGTTTCTCCAACTCTTACGAAACCTTAATTCAGTGAACATTAACTTTAGTGCTGACACAAGTGAAACATATTTCGTGGGACAGGTTTTGGTGTGACTCCGGGTCTTGGTGCTTCAACCGTGTAAGCCGAAGGTCGTGCGTGATCATCGCGATCAGCTTTAGTTTAGAACCTTAGAATTAATTATATACTTTCGTCACCTTTGCACCATTAAAACACTTAATAAAAGATTATTGGAGTTTTTAAAAACCCTCCCCTGCGTCCGGTACATGTAATTATTAAATTTCGAGTTCTTTTTTTTGTTGTTTTGTTTGTTCGTGTCTTTATTATTGACCACATTGTTTTTGTTATGTTATTTGATTTTTCAATTTGTTAAGTGTATGTTAACCTTTTTGATTTTTTTATGGATCGTTTGAGAAGTTTTTCATACTCTTTGTATAGGTAGTTATCATGTACGAGGGGGCGTTTTTAAGTTCGCGGAATCGGGGGTAAGACGTGGAAATAAAAATACAAGTTTATTTTTCCTTTTCAATATATTCACCTGCAACCCTAATACATTTTTCAGATCTTTCAATTAGCTTATGTATACCCTCGAAAAAAAATGTTTTTTCTTTGTCTGAAAAATAAGCTGAAACTGCTTCCTTCACTTCTTCATCGCTTGAGAACTTCTTCCCCCGAAGTTCTTTTTTCATTTTTGGAAAGAGATAATAATCACTGGGAGCCAGGTCAGGACTCTAGGGTGGATGAACCAAAATATCGAAGCCCACCTTATGCAGGGAAGCCAACGCAACACGGCTCTTGTGCACAGGCGCGTTGTCGTGCAGAAGGAGGACACCTTTGGTTAATTTTCCCCTTCTTTTTGCCTTGATTGCTTCCTTTAATCGCTCTAAGATTGAAGCGTAGTGTTCTCCGGTTATGGAGACACCTTTATCTTTATAATCTATCAACATTTTCCGGAGTGGTCACCTCGATCGACCGTCCTGGCCGAGGATCATCTTCAAGTGAGGCCCTGCCTTTCTTAAAAAGGGTATGCCACTTATAAACCATGGTTTTACTGGGGCAAGACTCCCCGTAAACGGATGACATCACTTCTAGTATGGTTTGAACCGATTTACCTGGCTTAGTGAGGAACTTTATGACAGCGCGGTGCTCGATTTTCTCCATTTTTCACAATGTTCTTCCCAACTGAGTTGTTTGATCGACGATAATTCAAATAGTAATGGCCCGATTAAAACAAAACATTCTATATATACTAATAATGAGCTACTTAACCAGTTACGACTAAGGAAAGTACCCTCATTTATTAATTACCTACCCATTCCGCGAATATAAAAATGCACCCTCGTATTATTAGTTTTTTCTATAAATAGCTTTAGTAATCTTTTTCTTTTACAAGAGGTCTTTATGCCTTTTGTCAGCCAGTCTTTTTTTGGTTTTGTGTTTATAATGATAGTTTTTTTAGGTATATGTTTTTCTAGTAACTCTCGGATAGCTTGGAGAAAACTGTTGTAGTAAGTGTTGGTATCTGCATTTGTGTTGAGGGTGTTGTTCCAATCTATATTTGTTAGGTCATTTTTGAAAGTTTGCATGTTGTGTTCGCTGAATATTCTTCTTTGAATTATCCATTTATCTCTGGTTTTAGTTTTGGTATCAGGTAGGGTTAGAATAGTTCCTTTGTGGTCACTACAGCCAAATTCCTTAACAGATATTGTGAGATCATTGTTGGTAAAGTTCGTAAATACTAGACCTATACATTTGGATGAGGTGGCAGTTATTCTCGTAGGTTCTTTAACATGTTGGTGAAAATTATAACTAAGGAATTGTTTAATTAACATTATGCTGTGGGGAGATTGTTTTAAATAATTAACATTAAAATCCCCACCTATTATAATATTTTTATTTTTATATTTTATTTTTAAGATGTTCAGGAGTTTGTCTAGGTTTTGAATATTGGCTGTGAAGTAACATTCGTTTGGACAATAGATTAATACTATAATCAGATCAAGGTTATGTATTTCCATGCCTATGCGCCTTAAATAAAATACAATTAAAAAAAAATTTATAATTTTATTTTTGCTTACGTTGATTATACTAAAATATACTATAGTGATGATTATACTATCCGTTTCAGATGCTATTAGGATCGGACCTTGTCATACCTGATGTTTGTGTGCGTAGGCGACGTTGACGGAAGTGCGTGAGTGAAAGAGATGCACATAGTGTGCTAACGCCAACGCTCACAGGCACAAGGTCCTGTCACAGATTTTTAAACTATGATCCTGTCCTTATAGCATTTGAAACGGATAGTACTGTCTTTGGATTTTCCTAAATATTTTGTTATTATTTATGATCGTGGTAATCTTGGTAACATTAATTGAATCAGGAGCGCGTTGGTAGATAGTAACATACATGTTACCTAAGCCTGTTGGCAATACTAATTCTCTTGCTGTCTCTTTCTTACGTATAGAAAATATTAACTTGGCAACATGAAGCGTTTCAAGCCGACGACAACAGTGTAAGCTACGGCAGTGTCGCTACACCAGTTTCGAATTTTTCAACATCAACTCTGAGCAGGGTTCACAACTAAGAAAAATTTAGTTAGTGTTCTGGGGTTGGCAAGGTTCGTACCGGCACGTCAAACTGACAGATAAGAAAAAAACTACAGACCATTCACGATAAGAAGTCCCTTGGCTTAGGAAATGGTAGCACTGCATATAATGTTGCCAATGGCTCACGTAGCATTCACCCTACTACACATTCCTAATATTTACTAAACCGTGTTTTTTATATATTAATGAGACTACTCTTTAATGAAAATAAAATGTACAGAATGAAAAAATCAAAACTATCCATTATTTATTGATTTGTATTAGGTTGGGGAAAAACTCTTTTTGCAAATAGTATGTATGAACTTATAATAAAATCTCTTTGGCTATACCATTTGTATCTGGCTGGTTTTGGTATTATTAAAAAGTTTTAATTTTATAAAAGATATTTCCAAATTCAAATTAGGTAAAATGTGTGATTTTCATTTGTTTTTCTTACTGTTAAGATGAGTGAATCTAATGAAGAAATTCGATACATTTTAAAATTTTACTACAAAAAAGGTAAAATGCAAAGCAAGCCGCGAAAAAAAATTGTTATTTTTATGGACTTAGTGAAGTGTCTGTGAGAGTAGCACAAATTTGGTTTAAGCGTTTTCAATCCGGAAATTTTGATGTCAAAGATGCACCTCGCTCTTGGCGCCCTGTTACGGATAAAATGGATGCCATTTTTGAAAAAGTGGAGCAAGATCGACATATCAGTAGTTACGATGTATCTGAAGAACTGGGGAATGACCACAAAACAGTTTTGGCGCATTTGAAAAAAGCTGGGTACACAAAAAAGCTCGATATTTGGGTGCCTCATGAGCTCACTGAAAGAAATTTAATGAACCGTGTACTCATTTGTGATTCTTTATTACGAGGTAATGAAACCGAACCTTTTTTGAAAAACCTGATAACTGGTGATGAAAAGTGGATCACGTATGACAAGAACGTGCGAAAAAGGTCGTGGTCAAAGGCTGGTCAGGCTTCACAGACTCTGGCGAAACCCGGGTTATCTCGCAACAAGGTAATGCTGTGTGTATGGTGGAATTGGAAGGACATTATTCATTATGAGCTGTTACCGCCAGGCAGGAGCATCGATTCTGAACTCTACTGCGAACAACTGATGAGATTAAAGCAAGAAGTTGAGAGAAGGCGGCCAGAATTAGTCAACAGAAGGGGTGTGGTTTTTCATCACGATAACGCTAGACCTCACACATCTTTAGCCACTCAGCAAAAATTAAGAGAGTTTGGCTGGGACGTATTAATGCATCCGCCGTATAGTCCTGAACTTCAGATTTCTACTTGTTTCGGTCTCTTCAGAATTCTTTAGGCAGTGTCAGGTTAACATCACGAGAGGACTGCTAAAACCACTTGTCGCGGTTTTTTGATCAGAAGCGCCATAACTTCTCTAGCAATGGGATCATGTCCCTACCTACAAGATGGCAGAAAGTTATCGAACAAAATGGCATCTACATACTTTAGTTAAATGTAAACAAACTTTATTAAAAATGTTTTGAATTTTCATATAAAATGCGAAGAAACTTTTTCAAAAAATGCGTATGGTCTAATGGTATGAATATCTAAATGAGGAATTCGGAGGAAGAGGCGGTGTCAGGATGCCGATGGTTAGAGTCACATGTCACATGGTGGTTGATACGTTGATCTCGTAAATAATAGCACAGTCAGATGATTGACAATGTCTGTAGGGTAGCGACACTATAATATATGTACAAAGTAGATATGGGTCGCGGAGTTGAATGGCGTAGGGACCAGGATCAGATAATCGTGACTGATCCCAAAAGTCGGTACTCTCTCTCGGGCGAGTATAGTACCGAATCCCGATGGTAGTACGGAGCCAGTGGACGAGGGTGCTGACGGCACATTCGAGGACGCGTTGGAGAGCGAGGACGGCGCGGGTACCTCCGCCGAGTGCGCGGGACTCGCGGCGGGAGTGACACCGCCGTCGCCGCTGTCCGATGCTTTGAGTCGAGCACGGCGTGCGCACAATCGAGCTCACAGAGCAGGAGCTTGCACTTAAACTGATAAGATTATTTTTAGATTTACTTTGTTTGTTATTTATTACATTTCATTTTCTAGTTATAAGGGAGAGAGTGTTTAGCTAATTCCATTTCAAAAGTCGGATGTCTTCTCCCCTCGGTCATTCGTGTAACTATGCCAAGAGCTATATCTAAACGCGGTAAAAACAAGCGCTTGCGTTCCCACTGATCAAAATGAATAAGTTACAGTTACCAACTTAACATAACAAATCTGATTGGGTAACTCAATCATTCTAGCCAACTTTACAGAACAAAATAAAATATCACCACAGACAAACTATTGGCTACAACGCCATCTGTTGGCAACGTTACCAAATTATAAGTCAAAGAAAGAATAGACAATGAATAGCATTTTCATTCGGAAATTCATTCGATGACGGATACAATTCGTAATTCGTTCCAAAAAAATAGTTGTCGACAGGTGGCTCCACGTCTCGATCCGACATATACATGTATCTCTGTAATAAAACGGTATTTTTATTTCTTGTTCTAGCTCGACGACGTTTGTTACATAGTGGAGGGGGAAGATGCGTCAGCTGCTCGCATGAACTTGTTTGCATTTTAGGAAGTGATTTTACGCCGATTGATTTCTATCTTTTTCAATAGATCTGGAATGGCTAATAACAGAACCAAGCGTCAGCTGACGCACCCGCGGTAGGTGTGGATGTGAGAGGCAGAGAAAGTGGTGAAAAAAAAGAAAGTAATAGTACGCCGGCTGAAACTTTTTTCACAGATAGTTGACATCATACTGAGCTGAAAAAAAATCGTCAGCTGACGCACCCGCGGTGGGTGTGGATGTGAGAGCTTGAGAAAGTGGTAGAAAAAAGTAATGAATGAATGAATGAATGAATGAATGAATGAATGAATTTATTTATTTCAGGCCAATAACCCATAAAGATTTATATACAATTATTATTATTACAATAAACACACAAACTGACATAGAGCATTACAAAACAATTACGACAGCACAAATACATTTAAGGACATATAAAAATTGAATTAAAATTACAATTACAATATAACATAACAATTAGAATTAGAATGTCAAAACTGTTGAATTGTTGAATGTAATGTGATACTACGCCGGCTGAAACTTTTCTCACAGATAGTTGACATCATACTGAACTGCTGACGCATCCGCGGTGAGTCTGGATGTGAGAGGTTGCGAAAGTTGTAAAAAAAACACAGATAGTTTTTCACAGATAGTTGACATCATACTGAGCTAAAAAAAAATCGTGTGCTGCATCGTGGATTCGATCGTTTTTTTAAATTAAATTTCATGTCATTCATATTCATATTCATATATTTTATTGTCTTTATCTTTAACGGTGCTAAAGTTATGAGGCTGTGACATACGGACGGACGAACGGACGGACAACCGAGTCTCAACGTATTTAAAGGTTCAGGTACTACGGGACATTACGTGGGCCTCCAAACATTGCCGTCAACGATAAGCATTTACTAAATGCCATTTAGTGATGGCATCCGAGGTCCTGACACAAACCCAAGTGCCTTCTCAAAAAATAATTAAACTAATTTAATTTAAGATTACGTGAAGATTACAGAACAAATATAGCGGGTGAGAAATTCAGGATAGCAAAAGGACAAAATTCAATTTTTTATCCACGAGTTTTATTTCGAGTAAGGTATAAAAATATTTGAGTCTCTCTTTTGTGATACAATCGATTCTTTTTTTAGTCATCATAATCAGTTAAAATGGGCAAGATTTTAAATACCTTCTTCCTGTTTGTTCCCAAAATTGTTGAATTACGGAACCCTAGGTGTGCGAGTCTGACTCGCACCTGACCGGTTTTTATGCATGACAATGCCAGAGCACACACAGCAGGAATTGTCACAAAATTTGAATATTGAACAGTTCTAAATTTAAAATTGGCGGTAAACGACAGAACTTAAAAGGCATGCTTGGTATTTGTAGTTTAGCTTAAGGGGCCATTGGTGCTCATTTGGCTCATTGGTTTCCAACTCATGAAGCCATCACAAGTATCTGAATATGTGATCGTAATAAGACAAGTTGAGATAACCCTAGATACAAACAAGATTGCATTAAATACAAAACAAATAATATAGTTTTCTATTGCAATCAGTGTTGCCGCAGCTGAGTTCCCAAATATCCAGCGCTGAAAAGGTACATTTGGGTGTTAAAGTGTACGCAAGCATTTTTTTATAAAATCCCTTATCATATTTTTATATGCTCTTCTGCTCGCCAGCAAAGGTTTTAGGATTCTAGCAAAGACAATATAATCACTTATTCTAGGCGTAAGATAATTTACAGGCATATCAAAAACATATTTCATATACGAATTCTTAAGTACGATTACTGACCAAGAAACAAACATCTGCCGTGTTGCCAAAAAAGAACCATTTCTGAGATATTTTGAAATTAAGCTTTTTTTCTAAAGTAAACATTAAAAATATATAAGGTGGAATCGTAATACCTGCCACGGATGAAATAGGAGATACTATTATGTTTATAGATTACAATAGTGAAGATAATTTATTGATCTAACTTCATAAATTTTTCCATACAAGCAAATGTGCGTATAAATTTAAATTCATTTAATTGTATGAAACCGTCCGTCAAAGGACGCCGCTCTATCCGAGCGAGCCGCTCGTCAAATAGTCAAAGGGCAGACCGCCTGCCGCCACCCCTTCCCCCACTACCCCTTTCGTCGCACGCGCTTGTTTTTGTTTGTTGTTGTGCCCCCACCCCAGTTCGCTGTTTTCGCTGGTCGCAGAGGTGCGTATCTTGCGCGCATTCCTTAAAAATGCCTCCTAGACCACGATATTCAAATCAAGAATATCTTGAGATGGTATCGTGCTACCGCGAGTGTAACAACGTAACCGCGCATGCAGTAAACCTATACGAGCAGAGATTTGATGTACGAGTGAGCCATCATACCATTCTGGACGCCGTATACAGATTTCGAGAGCATGATCGCTTTGACCCGCCTCCGGTTGACGCAGGCAGGCCTCGATACTCAGCCGAATTTGAAGAGGAAGTGTTAGACTTTTTCCGGCGTCACCCTCTTGCTAGCACCAGGGACGCTGCTAGAGTGTTTGATGTGAACCATTTCTACGTGCGGCAACTTCTTAATCGGGAAGGGCTCCATCCTTACCACTTCTTAAGAGTGCAAGAATTGCAGCCACAAGACTACGCGGCTCATTGGGTTAGAGACGAACGTCGCAACATTATGTGGACCGACGAGTCCACTTTCACACGGGTTGGAATGTTCAATATCCACAATGCGCATTTTTGGACCGAGACGAATCCTCGTGTTGTTCGGCCTGACCACTTTCAGATACGATTTAGTGTTAACGTGTGGGCGGGCATACTCGGCAATAGAGTTCTTGGACCAGTTTTCTTGGACAGACTGAACGGGGAAACATATCTTCGCTTACTGCGAACCCGTGTAAGCAGAATGTTGGAACGTATTCCTCTTGAAGAAATAAGTGGACTGCACTTCCAACATGATGGAGCACCAGCTTATTTCGCTGTGAACGTACGTGACTATTTGAATGGTGTGTGGTACGGTGGCGAGAGGTGGATCGGCCAAGGAGGGCCAGTGCCGTGGCCTCCTCGCTCGCCTGATTTAACCCCATTAGACTTTTTTTTATGGGGTCGTGTAAAGGACCTTGTGTACGGCCAAACCAGACATGATATTAGAACTGTGCGAGAACTAAAAAGGCGCATCAAGCGCGCTTTTCAGCAAGTAAAAAGTGAAACTGACACCTTAAATAAAGTGCAAAGACATGTACGCAAGCGTGCCTACATTTGTGTGCAACGCGAAGGCGGACTTGTGCAACAGTTTTGTAGATAAATAATACTGTTGTAAATTATGCAAATAACTGTAGCTAAGGTGTAATTGGTGTAAATAAGGTACAATTGGTGTAAAAATGCAAAGACAGAACATAATGTTTTTGTGTAATGTGTACCTACGGCAAAACATAATCAGGAGACCCGGCTTTAAGTGTGATGGGAAGTTTACCATCTTATTACATCAGTTTTTATCTGCGGAATGAATTAGAGGAATGCAATAACTGGTAAGTGCACTTTTAAACTTTTGCCTGCGTATTATTGGGTACTGGTTGGCCAACAGATCCAGCCGTTTGGAAATTTAACAGTACCCTAATTAGTTAATTTACCGGTGTCTTAATGACCAATGACGAAGAGTAATTTGCAATGTATTTCGTATTTACATCTACTTTGCGTGTGAGCGTAAGCACATTGGAGAGGCATGCAATGGCACCTATTCTCGTGTAGCACTTTTAAATTTCGAGCTAAAAAAACCCAAGAATTTTCATAGCAAAATAGACCTTAACGTGGAGGGATGACAGTTAAATGAGCTTGTATTATTTTGGGTTTTCACAACTCTACATTTAAGTTTGTGCTACACAGAATAGGTACAAATATCTCTACCTGGTAGAGACGAACTGGGCAGCTGATTTCATTCATTGAACGGTTAGAAAGAGATAGCAATTGTTATCATTGACTAAACGACTCGTCAAGCGTAATTTGTGAACCACGTTATGCAGAATGAAGAAAATGTTTATTTAATTACTTTACCTTCTCAAATTTATTTAACTATTCCGGGGTACGAAATTTCTTCACTAATGTAATCTATAAACATAATAGTATCTCCTATTTCATCCGTGGCAGGTATTACGATTCCACCTTATATATTAAAAAAACCAGCCCATATATTTTTTTTTTATTTGTTTCGCTTTTATAACATCCCAGCCAAGAAACAATAAGCCTAAAATGCACATTATTGACGTAAACCTTGACACTGTACTCCAAAACAATTGAAAACTCTTGAAAATCGCAAAAGATTTACACAAAAAAGCTAGGTTAAAACAAAAGTCTCTATGCAATTTTATAACATAACATTACATAAATACTCTTTATTGTTCACCAAAATAAAAAACAAATTTTCTGTGCTTATAAGCTTGAAAACATCCGCATTTTACTAGCTTTCGAAAGAGATACAAAAATCTTAAATTGACAGAGGAAAGATAAAAATATGGCCAAAACAATAGGAGCAGGTAGAAAAAAATCATAAACGGTTAAATTGGAAAACAATGATTTTATTATTAAATTACATTTTGTATGCATAAGATTTGTTTCTAATATTTAACGGTAAATGATTTTTTTTTATAATTTTTATTTTTCTAAATAAAAAAAAATCATTAACGGTTAAATTAGAAAAAAATGTATTATACACTTACATTTTGTATGCATAAGATTTGTTTCTAATATTCTACCTGCTCCTACTCTTTTGGCTATATTTTTATCATTCCTCTGTCAATTTAAGATTTTTGTATCTCATTCGGAAGCTAGTAAAATGCGGATGTTTTCAAGCTAATGCGCACAGAAAATTGTGCAGACACTTTTTGTGATAACCTAGCTTTTTTGTGTAAATCTTTTGCGATTTTCGAGACTTTTCAACAGTTTTGGAGCACAGTGTCTAGGTTTACGTCAATAATGTGCATTTTAGGGTTATTGTTTATTGGCTGGGATGTTATCAAAGAGAAACAAATAAAAAAAAAATATTGGCTGGTTTTTTAAATATATTTTATTAAAGTTTACTTTAGAAAAAAAGCTTAAATTCAAAATATCTCAGAATTGGTTCACTTTTGCATAAGGCATTATACCTTTATAGTCGAATCGACTGTAATTGTTCTCTTCTACAACCTGTATACATTCAAAATAATTGTGATTAGTACAATTCTAATGTAATTATTGTTGATTGTTGTTGACAATATACCGGGTGTAAATAGACTGCTACCATTAAATGAAACCACATATTCTACCAACCTTACTGAACCACTTTTCCTAAGAATCAAATCCGCGGACACCCATAGTTTAGGAAATAATTGAGTTCCAAACAAAAATGCGTGAACCCTAACGCAGCCACATACGGGCGAGTTTAGAGAGAGCGTCGTCCGTGAAACTTGAAGCTGTTTGAGGTCTTCTCTCTCTCTAATCTCGCCCGTATGTTGGTGCGTCAGGGTTCATGCATTTTTGTTTGGAACTCAATTAATTCCCAAACTAAGGGTTGCGGTGGGGGGTATGATTCTTGGGAAAAGTGGTTCAGTAGGGTCGGTAGAATATGTCGTTTCATTGAATGGTGGCAGTCTATTTACACCCGGTATACATTATAGCGCCAATACAGTGACTGACTCACTGATTGCCATGGTTGTTTGGGTGGAAGGGGGGATTTGACAGTAAAGTGATGCAGGGGGGTTGTAGTCGACTATTACCTGAGTCCCAATAAAATCTGACATTTTACATTTTTTGACATTTGACATTTACATCGTTTGCATGGGATTTTTGTATAAAAACATTTTTTTCTCTCTTACCAGAGAGACCAGAGGTCAATCCTATGAAGTGTATCCATGGAAAAAAGTTTGACTTTGACATCTTTAATAGTATCCAGGGAAACATTTTTGACATTTCCTCCAATTTCCGTTCCCGTTGAGATATTTGTATGGGAAAAAATTCCTACTGGATAGTTGGTCGAGTAAAAGTTCTTGGGACCCCAAAATTTTCGGAAACCACCCCCGGAAACCAAAAATATATATTTTTTTAAAAACAAAATTCTTTTGGCCATATCTCCGCGACGGTTGGTCTCGGACCCCCCAGACTTGGACCCCGGGGTTCCGAAAAAATTTGTTTTACATTTAAAAAAAAAATATCCGAGGCGCGAAAAAAATTTGTTTTGGCCATATCTCTAAGACGATTGGTCTTGGAACCCCCAACTTGAATCCCAGGGGTCCAAAAAAAATGTTCTTCTTTTACAAGGGTCAAATCTTTTTTGATTCATATCTCCTAAGCGGTTGAAGCTAGGCCCCTGTTCCTGGGGTTTTTTTAAAAGGTCTCGACGAGGTCTATCTTCATTGGTTTGGGAGATATGGGCCGAAAAAGAATGGACACTTTAAATTTATATCACTGCGGTATAGAAAATCAGAAAAGTAAATCTGGACGTGAGGAGCTCTGAACCGGGATTCGAACCTTTGGAAAGAAAGAGATTTTTTTTGGACCCCAGAGGTCCGAGTTTGGGGGTTCCAAGCCCAACCGCCACGGAGATATGGCCAAAAGAAAATATTTTTCGCGCCTCGGATAATTTTTTTTTTAATGAAAGAAAACTTTTTTCGGAACCCTGGGGTCTAAGTTTGGGGATTCCAAGACGAACCATCGCGGAGATATAGACGAAACAATTTTTTTTTTCAAACATTAAAAAAATTTTTTTTTTTCGTACCCTGGTGTGGGTTCCGAAAATGTCATACTCGACCGAATATACAGTATGAATTTTGTCCCATACAAATATGTCAACTTTCATGGATAGTACCAAGAATGGGGGGGGGGTTACGAAAAACGACCGAATATACAGTATCAATTTTGTCCCATACAAATATGTCAACTTTCATGGATAGTACCAAGAATGGGGGGGGGTTCCGAAACAAACAACCGAATATTCAGTATGAATTTTTAAAAACTACCGAATATACAGTATGAATTTATTCCCATAGAAATACGTCAACTTATATTGATAGTACTAAAAATACGGGGGGGGGGGGGTTACGAAAAACGACCGAATACACAGTATGAATTTTGTCGCACACAAATATGTCAACTTTCATGGATGGGGGATGAAAAAAACGACCGAATATTCACTATGAATTTATTCCCATATTAGTACTTCAACTTCTATTGCTACTACCAAAAATTGCGGGGGGGGGGTAACGAAAAACGACCGAATACACAGTATGAATTATTTCCCATACAAATACGTCAATTTATATTGAAACTACTAAAAATGCGGGGGGGGGGTTACGAAAAACGACCGAATATACGGTATGAATTTTTAAAAATGACTGAATATACAATATGAATTTATTGTCATAGAAATACGTCAACTTATATATATATTACTAAAAATCCGGGGGGTTGGGTTACGAAAAACGACAGAATATACAGTATGAATTTTGTTTCATACAAATACGTCAACTTATATTGAAACTACTAAAAATGCGGGGAGGGTTACGAAAAACGACCGAATATACAGTATGAATTATTTCCCATACAAATACGTCAACTTATATTGAAACTACTAAAAATGCGGGGGGGGGGTTACGAAAAACGACCGAATATACAGTATGAATTTATTCCCATAGAAATACGTCAACTTATATTGATAGTACTAAAAATGCGGGGGGGGGGTTACGAAAAACGACCGAATACACAGTATGAATTTTGTCGCATACAAATACGTCAACTTATATTGAAACTACTAACAATGCGGGGGGGGGAACGAAAAACGACCGAATATACAGTATGAATTATTTCCCATACAAATACGTTAACTTATATTGAAACTACTAAAAATGCGGGGGGGGGTGGTTACGAAAAACGACCGAATATACAGTATGAATTTATTCCCATACAAATACGCTAACTTATATTGAAACTACTAAAAATGCGGGGGGGGGGTTACGAAAAACGACCGAATATACAGTATGAACTTATTCCCATACAAGTATGTCAACTTTTATTGAAACTACTAAAAATGCGGGGGGGGGTTACGAAAAACGACCGAATATACGGTATGATTTTTAAAAACGACCGAATATACAGAATGAATTTATTCCCATAGAAATACGTCAACTTATATTGATAGTACTAAAAATGCGGGGGGGGGGGTTACGAAAAACGACCGAATATACGCTATGAATTTTTAAAAACGATCGAATATACAGAATGAATTTATTCCCATAGAAATACGTCAACTTATATTGATAGTACTAAAAATGCGGGGGGGGGGGTTACGAAAAACGACCGAATACATAGTATGAATTTTGTCGCATACAAATACGTCAACTTATATTGAAACTACTAAAAATGCGGGAGGGGGGTTACGAAAAACGACCGAATATACAGCATGAATTTATTCCCATAGAAATACGTCAACTTATATTGATAGTACTAAAAATGCGGGGGGGGGGGGTTACGAAAAATGACCGAATATACGCTATGAATTTTTAAAAACGATCGAATATACAGTATAAATTTATTCCCATAGAAATACGTCAACTTATATTGATAGTACTAAAAAAACTACAAAACCGAATACTCGGTAATAAGTAGTCGAATACTAGGCAAAAATTCATACCCAGTAGTAATGGGGGGGGGGGGTTATAAAAAAACGACCGAATACCCAGTATGAATTTTCCGCATACGAATAAAAAAAAAACCATGAATACTACCAAAAAGCCAAAATTCGCCAGCTCAATCCCATACAAGAATCCTATACAAAACAGGGTTTGGGAAAACGCCAATCTCCCTCCCCTAAAATTAAAAAAAATTAAAATGTAGCATTTTATCTCCAGTCTGAATTACTATCTACTAAAATACTTAATTACGCTGACCACTTCTATTGGTATTTAAGTCTGTGTAATTTAGCCCGCTTGCCACTTCTATCTGTTTATTAGTCTGTGGTTGTACGATATACCTACGTATATACCTACTCGTACAACCATTTTGTAAAATTAAGTATGTTCCGTGTGAAAATGCCCATATTTTATAACCGGCGAATGAGGTACTAGCCAAAAGGCTAACTTTGAGATAAGTTCTAAAACTGCAGACATTTCCCCCGAAGTAGAATGTCAGATAAATATAAAAATACCTTTTCCGTATGACCCGGCCAAAGTTGCGAATCGGGCAATGAATGAAGACTATTTCTTAATCATATTGCCAATTCGCGCAAACTACAGTCATTTCCCCCGAGTCACAATCGCACATTTGCAAAAAAAGTAAAAATAGTAGTTCCGTAATTTGTATCCCAAACTGCACTTTTGGAAAACGTAGATCAGGGTACTCTAATTCGTATATCAAATTGCACCGACAACAGATAATTTTCCCTCGAAGTTATAAACAATAATAGCATTCACCCCTTTCCATCCCTTGCCTAAGGGATGGTTCTATTGGAAGTTACCATAGAGGTAATTTATTAGTCATCTATCACATTTAAAAACTTTTAAGTTCGAGCAGTGACTTAATGCCACTCTTTTGTAAAATATGAGCTTACTTGCCCCGCCTAATTTCATTCTACATTCAACTTCAGATTATACAGCACTGACTGACTGGTATTGGTTAGCCCGAACGTACATATCCCGAGCTCGTACGGAACTAACCGAAGACGGTGTGAGAGGCAAGCTAACGCGAGACAACATTCATGTTTTGAAAAAAGTCGAGAATGGTTTTGGTGGTTCCTATGATTTCAGGAGAAGTATCCCATAAATCGAAATGAAACAAAAATATTTTTGAATAGTATAAAATTAACTATCCTGTGAAACCAAAATTATTTGATTTGTTGTATCGCTTCTAGGACATTACGGTACATAAACATTCATCAAAAAATGTGTAAAATCCAGGACTTTTATACGCTTGTAAGTTTTGTATGTTTTTTTTTTGTGTTTGACTTTTTTGCTGTTGGCCTTTTGGCCTTTACGGCTTTACCTTAATAGTGAGGGGGACAGACAGTACCCAACCTCAAAGTACTTTTGTTTATATTTAATTTTGATAAATGTTTTAGTTTCACGTCATGGATATTGTATGGGATATGTTGAAAAAGAAAAAATAATAAACAAGTACCTATAAATAAGGATATGATCAGCGAACTGCGCTAGTATGGGAGTTCAGGCGAATAGAGTCACCTTAACAGCGATTACGCATGAAAAATTTCAAGTTGGTAGGTCTGCTAAAAGTAACATAGCATATATGACAACATATTTCGTAATAAAATATACGCACAAGCCACAAACTTGTTATTTGGGGATAGAAGTAGGTTCAGTAAGTACTTTTGGTAACTGAAAATTCAGACTTCTAGCTTTACCCAAAATGAAGATATAGGGAGCTTAAAAGTGCCGTGAGTTGCTTCGAGAAAAGGGTGGTACGGCCGTTGCTCGTTGCGGGACCTACAAACATCGCAACGATAAAATATAAGTTTTTATCTCCTTACGATGGATAATTTGGAAAATAATAAAAATACAGGTATTTTATTGCTTACATACCTAGTTACAAACGTGAGACTATCGACACAGTTGCTCACTCCCACCTACAGGCCACCACCTTACAGCGGACCTATAACTTAGTATTGGTTGCCATCTGGTTGCTAAACACTGAGAACATAGATAAAACCTGAACTTTTAAAATTGCCTTCAGTGTATATTAAACTGTTCACGAACTGTTCACGAACTGTGACGTCATTTTATGGACGAACGAAGCCATAGATAATATAATCGGAATCAATCAATAAATGATTGTTTTTGACGTTTGGCAACCAATTGGCAACCAGTTGGCAACCGACTGAACGATACATAATCTAGGGGCAGGTCGGGGCGGCAGCAGCGTCTGCCGAGGAGACGAAAGCACGCAAGTATGCAACTTTCAACGTGGGTTAATATTTGCGCCTTTCGGTGTTGAAACCTTCGGGCCGTGGGGTTTGGGAGCACAACAGCTAGTACAAGGTGTTGTCGTTGCGACTGGTCGATGTTTCTGGAGACCCCAGGGCTGGCACATACCTTACCCCAAGAATTGGCCCAGCAATTCAACGAGGCAACGCTTCTGCATCGAGCTACGCAGAAGCAATGCAATCGCATTTGTGTGTAGCGGTCAGGATCAACCCTAACCGTGACCTCACAGCAGAAGCAGCACAGCAGCTTCAGGCAGAACTCCTGGCGAAAGTTGGTGAAATCTGCGCTGAAGCTACCGGCTCCAACATACAGGACGTACCGTCATTCCGAGGACGGCCCAGCTGGAACGCGGGCGTCCTCAGACTATGGTGTGAAGACGACGGGTCTCTGGCCTGGCTGAAACGCACCATACACACCTGGCTGGCCATGCAGAACAAGAAATGGCTGAAGGTGGACAGCTGGTCCATGTACTCCATGGACATACACACCGCTCCGGCTGAGAGACCTGGGACATTCTTGAGCCTAGGTATACCTCGGTCGGAAATACCGGCACTGATGGCGAGAGACCGCCGAGTCACCTTCGGGCTAGGCTCGGTGTACGTCAGATTCTTCGGTCCGAGAGGTCTACAGGACACCGCTCCCGAAGATCCACCAGTGCCAGTGACCACGGAGGAAGACTCCAGTCCCGACCCCAACAAAGGGTCGGATGTACCCGTACGTCAGACCGAGTCCGACACCGTGATCACACAACCGTGTGGGGAACCGAAGGAGGGGAGTAGCTGTGGTATGGAAGTGGAGCTGCAACCCACCGACGAACACCCCCACGATTCAGATGACGTGGAAAGAGGGACGGACGGGGAATCAATGGATAGTGACATTCTCCTATCCTCTCCCACCCGCTCCCCCCACTAACGTCATCCAAACTAACCTCCAGCACAAGCAGGTAGCAGTAGCTACGCTGCGCCGCATACTGGAGGTTAACAAACACACTATCGCTTTAATCTAGGAGCCTTGGATTAGGGCCGATAGAATATGCGGTCTAAACAACATTGGTGGTAAGTTAATCCTCAATACCTCTGTTCATAGTCCACGAACATGCATATACGTCCCACGCCACCTGAATGCTGTGCCTCTAACTCAGTTCTGTTCCAGAGATCTGACGACAATCAGGCTCGAGGTTCAGGCCTGTGGAGGAGGCTGTGCTACCGTGGTGCTGGCATCCGCCTATCTCCCTGGTGACGAGGAGGTGCCCACCAGAGAGTTAGCGGACCTAATACAGCACTGCGAGCAGAGTGGTCTGGACCTAATCGTGTCAGCAGACTCCAACTGTCACCACCCTATCTGGGGCAGTGAGACACCCAATAGGAGAGGTGAGGCCCTAGTTTCTTATCTCTTTTCAACTAACCTTACAGTCCTTAACAAGGGCTCTGTCCCAACGTTTGTTACCTCCAGGTTTCAAACAATAGTAGATATCACCCTAGCCACGGAGACGGCCTCGAAACTGGTTACCGATTGGCATGTGTCTGAGGAACCCTCCTTCTCAGACCACAGGCGTATCTGCTATAACTTAGGTGTCCACATAAATAGACCCATGCCCAGACGTAACCCGAGGAAAACGGACATCGACAGGTACAAGGGTCTACTGAAAGAAGAACTGCAAAGGATAAACTTTCAGGATATGAGGACATCGGCTAGCAACATTGAAGCTAATATCAAAAATCTAACAAACAGCATCAGCACATGCTATCAGAAGGCTTGCCCACTAACGACACCACCCAACAGAAGCTCAAAATGTCAATGGTGGGGACCTGAACTCGAACGGCTCCGGCACAAGTCTAGGTGTTTATTCAACAGAGCTATGAACACGAGAAACGAGGATGACTGGGACAAATACAGAGAAGCCCAACATTTCTACAAAAAGCGCATCAGGATTAGGAGATGCGAATCTTGGCGCCGTTTCTGCGAAAACATTGAATCAAACAATGAAGCTGCCAGGGTACGCAAGGTCCTATCGAACGACCAAGACCGCAACCTAGGCTCGCTTAAGAAATCAGACGATACATTTACAAACACAGACAAGGAGACCTGCGAAGTACTACTCGAAACACACTTTCCAGGTTGCAGCATCTCAGAAGAACGCAACTGGAAGGAACGACCGAGTAGATCTCCGAATGAGCAGGACTGGAAAACAGCCGAGACTGTAGTCGACAAGGACAAGACCATCTGGGCCATCAACAGCTTCCTTCCCTTCAAATCGGCGGGGCTGGATGGCATATTCCCCGCTCTTCTGAGATGGGGAATAGATTACCTAGCAGAACCGCTGACAGACATCCTGAGAGCATGTCTTGCACATAGCTATATACCACAGGACTGGAGAGAAGTCAAAGTAATTTTCTTGCCTAAACCGGGAAGAAGTGATTACACTCAAGCGAAATCCTTTAGACCCATTAGCCTCACATCCTTTCTTCTTAAAACTCTAGAAAGGCTCTGTGATAGGTATATCAGAGATGGGGCTCTAAAGAGGAAATCGCTACACCCGAACCAACATGCCTACAGTTCAGGCAAATCAACAGAGTCGGCTCTGCACAGCGTAGTGAAAAGAATCGAGAACACTCTGACTACTAAAGAATCAACCCTAGGTACCTTTATCGATATAGAGGGGGCCTTTGACAAAACTAGATTCATAAATATTAACCACGCTCTTCTCAAGTATGACGTCGAACCAACACTACGCGGGTGGATAGACAACATGCTTAAGCTGAGAGCTGTACAACTAGACGTGAATGGCACCACCAGAGCGGTGGTAGCCAAGGGCTGCCCACAAGGAGGCGTCCTATCACCTCTGCTCTGGAACATCGTAGCGGATGATTTGATCCGACGGCTAAACGATAAGAGCTACCATACTATAGGCTACGCCGACGACCTGGCTATCCTCATTAGTGGGAAATTTGAAAACACACTCTGTGAACTAATGCAGGGTGCTCTCAAGGTTGTTGAAAAATGGTGCGAGGAGTACCAACTAACAGTGAACCCGAATAAGACAGAACTAGTACTGTTTACCAATAAAAGAAAGCTGGTGAACATGAGACCCCCGAAACTCTTCGGCACTGAACTAACCCTATCAACTGAAGTCAAATACCTGGGAATGTTACTTGACAACAAGCTGAACTGGACTAAACATATGAACAACAAATTGAAAAAGGGGACTGGTTACGCACTTTCGTTGTTCACATGAAATGTGTGTTGACGCCATCTAGTGTGAAATGTGTGAACCTTTTAGTTCGCCAAAATGGCGCACGCAGCGTCGTAGATGCTCCGACAATCCCCGAAGACTTCCGAACGCACACGATCGTTCGGATTGTAACGGACGAAAAAACAGACGCTTCCCAAACGCCTACAAGCCTACAACCGCCTTATATTTTCCAAATAATTATATTTCTTGGGGGCCCTCACGCGCTAGCTGCTATCAGCTTCTGTTCTTGAACTATTCTCGTGCTGTGCTGTGCTATGCTGTGCTATATGTGCAACAACAATATTTATTACCAAGGAGGTTTGCTGCTGCGCTTGCACCAGAAGAAGGATCCATGCCAGTTATCGGTGAGTGCATTTTTACCCTTGGCTAGTCTACATTCTTTTGTGTGAACACGGTTGTCCAATTTATAGGATATCTCATCATCACCCTGATTAAATTTATATTAACAGCTCCGCTACCGCATCACCATAATTTTGGTTCATTCGAACCGGATAAAACCAGCGCTCGCTGCTATCATACATCCATCCCTTGTTTGTTAGCATCTTTCATAATATTACTTTATATTATATTTGTGTTTACAACTGTGCATTTAATGTTAAATTGTTATATAATAGGCAATTCACATTGAATTTATAGATATATAACCGTCACCTTGGTAATCGCTTGATCTACAGTTTGTACGTAGATATACTTGTTCAAGAACACCTAATCGTACTTTTCGCAATTAATTTTTGCTTTGTCATTCTTGGCAATTGTTGTTTGTTACCTATTTGTATTGTAACGGTCTCCGTGCTTCCAACCCAAAGCTTGCATCTGTAAGCGTACAAAATGGCGCTCGATAAGTCTGCAACAAAATTAAAACTTGTCATTGCTAAAAAGGAGGCAATATTTTCGATAGTCAATACTTTATATAATACTGCAAAGAAAATAGTACCGACTGAAATAGATACTAGAAGTAAACAAGAATTTTTGGCCGCTTCTTCGAATATCGAAAAATTATATAATAACTTTAACGATTTATGTGATGAACACAACGCATTATTATTAGAAAAAGACCCTGAGTGTACGCTTAATTTCAATAATTGGAACGCATTCGAAACATTGTTTACCTTCATGCAACACACACGCTCGGGTTTATTAGAATCTCGCCGTTTGATAAAAAGTAAGCCGCACTCTAATAACTATGCTGGCGGGCTCGAACCTCTCGAATTGGTTAGGTTTTCCGGTCATCCAGAATCATGGCCGCTTTTTTACCAAAGCTTTAAAACAAATGTTCATGAGAACAAACAGTTAACTGACGCTCAACGCGTACAGTATTTGGTAGGGAAGTTAAGTGGAAGTGCTCTTAACGTGTTCGCAGGAATTGTACCTAACGCAGCTAGGTACAAGATAAGAGGTCCCTTGGGTCTATGTACCTTAACAATATACTCGATGTAAAACCCGTTTCCGATTCACCCGATCAGTTAAATAATTTTGTTGAACGAATTCATTCTTCGTGGGCCGCATTAAAACAGTTAGAAATTAATGATCTACCTGATTTCATCTTCACGCATCTTGCTCTTAAAAAACTAGATTCTCAGTTACTAGACAAGTTCGAGTCATCTGTGCGCGAGAGAGAAATACCTTCAAGTTCAGAGCTAGTGAGTTTTGTGCGACATCGCATCAAAACCCTAGAACGATCTACCACGGCTTCGCGCCAGACAATTAGTCGCCAAACTCAAGAGTCCAATTCTCAGATTCGATCTCGCAATTACACGCCGAAAATATCGCATACTTTTGCTATTACAGAAACTGAGGTTAACAAACCTGCTTGTGTCTTCTGTAAAAACTCGCATCACACTCATTTATACGAGTGCGCGGAATTTAAAAAACTATCAGTGGAAGCACGCTTTAATTATATTAAAGATAAAAAAATGTGTGTTAATTGTTTTAGTACAAAACATACCACCTTTAATTGTGGTTCTAATAACACTTGTAAACAGTGTCATAGAAAACACCATTCGCTATGACATTTTAATAATCACACGCAACAATCTAAGAATGTAGTGGGATCTGAGAATAGACACCGCCCCCACACAACGCCATCATCATCGTCTATGTCATCGTCGTCGGACCGCGAACCGGTGTGCATGCATATAAGCACACACACACCTACACTCGTAGCGACATCTTCTTAGAGTGAGTGTCATACCGCTACCGTGAGCGGAACCGATGCTTCGCTTAACCTACATTCACAAAACAAAACTGTCGATAATAATTTAGACAAAATAATTATTTTGCCTACCGCTCAAGTATACGTTCCTAATAATGAGAAACCTGTTATTATTAGATGTCTGGCTGACAGTGCGTCACAAAATAATATAATTTCACTCGCATGTTGCAGTAAATTAAAACTTGAAATTCACCCGCTTATTAATTCGTCGTTGAAAACAGTAGGCTCTATTTCGGCTCCTATTAAAGGTTACGTAAAGCTTACAATTCAATCGCGCTTTTCAGACGCTCAATATAATTTGACACTGCTAGTAGTGGATCATATCACTGATCAGTTGCCAACGCGCATGGTCCATGCACCAGTTATGGATCATTTTAAAAACTTACCGCTCGCCGATGAGTGCTGGAGCTCGCCCGGAGACATTGACGCGATTCTTGGCGCTCAGATGTTTGCGTTTATCTTGCTAGGAGGTAAAGTGATACCGCCGTCTCCCGCTCAATCCGCTGACCTTTTGGATACGCCTAACTCTTCTCCGTACGCTCTCGAAACAACGCTTGGCTATATTATCATGGGAGAAATACCCCAAATTAACTCTAAAAATATAGTCTGGTCCTTCGGTCCCTTGATAGATAAATTAAATAAAAATATGGAAAAATTCTGGGAGCTCGAAGAAGTGTCCGCATTAAATATTATAAGTCCGGAAGATAATGACTGTGAACAGTTGAACGCATCGACAGTCACGAGAGACTCTTGTGGTCGCTATATTGTTTCACTGCCCTTTAGTGGAAGTCCCAAGTCTTTAGGTCATTCATATACATACGCTCAACGTCGATTTACCGCATTAGAGCGCAAATTTAGCGCCCTACCCGCATTGCGTCAAGCTTATAATGACGTCATCGCCGATTATATAGATAAGGCTTACCTTACGGAAATACCTTATTCTCCCACCGCTATAAATGAAGGTTACTTTATACCGCATCACGCCGTTGTACGTCCTGAGAAAACGACGACAAAAACACGTGTTTGTTTGGACGCCAGCGCAAAAACTGATACTGGCGTTTCTTTAAATCAACTTTTGCATACAGGACCTAATTTACAGGCTGATTTGTTTGCACTTCTTTTGAAATTTCGTTATTTTAAAATCGCTATGACCGCAGATGTGCAACAGATGTACTTAAGAATATTTTTGTCCAAGAATGATCGTAAATATCAAAAAATATTGTACCGCTTTAATGACACCGAACGTATTCGCATCTTTCAATTTAACTCCGTAGCTTTCGGTCTTCGCTCCAGTCCGTTCTTGGCTATGAGAACAATACGCCAGTTAGCAGAGGATGAACGTGAACGCTTTCCTCAGGCCGCTAGGGTTGCCACTCAAGAACTGTATATGGACGATTTAACCATGTCGGTACAGTCTACCGAGGAAGCTATAAATTTAGCTGATGAGTTAATCAAGCTGTTTAAAGCTGGTGGCTTTAATCTCGTGAAGTGGGCAAGCAATTCACCAGAACTTCTCGCTCATCTACCGGATTCGCATCGCGCATCGGTTGAGTTCACCGATGATACTGACACATTAAAGGTATTAGGATTAAAATGGCTACCAAATACAGATACATTGTCATTTACTATATCCCCACCATCTGTAGGTAACACTAAATGTGCTATACTCTCGACCATTGCTCGCTTATTTGACCTTCTAGGTTTAGTCGCGCCAGTCATACTATATGCAAAGCTCTTATTGCAGGATCTTTGGCTTGCAAAGGTAGAGTGGGATCAAGAAGCCCCTGAAACGGTGACTGAACGTTTCATTAATTTTAAAAATGAGTTACCGCTCTTATCTAATCTGCGAATACCTCGTCACTTAGGTATAGCTGCAGGTTGTGTTGTAAACTTACTCGCATTTGGAGACGCTAGTATAAAAGCGTACGGTTGTGTCATCTATTTACATGTGACTCATCCTAATCATGACGTATCCGTTCAGCTGGTATGCTCAAAGTTCAAAGTGGCACCACTGAAGACTATAACGCTAGCTAGACTTGAATTGTGTGCCGCGCTACTTCTCTCTAAGCTTGTAAAACAAGTTTATTCTGCATTTAACGACCGCTATCCTATAAAAGATATATACGCCTTTTCTGATTCCACGATCGCTCTATCATGGATTCATTCATCTCCACACCGTTGGCAAGTATTTGTTGCTAACCGTGTTAGTAAAATACAGGAGATTTTAGCTCCGGACCGCTTCTTTCACATAGATGGGGTAGAGAACCCCAGTGATGCCGTGTCGCGAGGTCTATTACCCGCACAATTAATTGACCACCCGATTTGGTGGCAAGGTCCGCCATGGGCACGACTTCCGATCGCTGAATGGCCAATCGTGCCATTTGAATCATCCCGCTCTGAAGGTACTATACCTGAAATAAAACCTTCAGTTACTCTTACGGTTGTAACTAATAATAATTCATCACCGCTTCTTGAACTTGCTCTTCGAATCTCGTCCTGGAAAAAATTGTTGCGCATTATTGTCTACATTCTCCGCTTTACACGTAAAATACCTCGATCGCCTTCAATACAAGTATCTGACATTGAAACCGCTGAAATAGCGATTCTTCGAGCTTTACAAAACAAATACTTTGCTGATGAAATAAAAAATATAAATAAAGGTAGCTTACCTTCTCCCGCTTTAAGAAAACTTAATCCGTTTGTAGATGAAAATGGACTGCTCCGCGTTGGTGGCCGATTGACAAACGCTAACATACCTTATGAAAATAAACATCCAATACTGCTTCCCCGCCGCGATCACGTGGTTGATATAATAATTGATGATTATCATCGCTCCAATTGTCACACCGGCTCACATCTTCTTATGTCTTTACTAAGACAACGCTACTGGATCATATCCGCTCGAAATATTATTCGAAAACGTATACGCCATTGCAATATTTGTTTTAAATATGCTCCCTCGCACCCTTCGCCTGTGATGGCAAGCCTTCCTCCCGCTCGAGTGCAAGAAGCTAAAGCTTTCACGCACACAGGCGTAGATTACGCGGGACCTGTAAACATTACACTGACACGTAAACGTGGTGTTAAAAGTCAAAAGGCTTA
Source organism: Ypsolopha scabrella (assembly GCA_910592155.1). Lineage (NCBI taxonomy): Eukaryota > Metazoa > Arthropoda > Insecta > Lepidoptera > Ypsolophidae > Ypsolopha > Ypsolopha scabrella. Next base: position 27,980,220 of record OU342969.1, on the reverse strand, counting down.
CATATGCCTCTTTGTGTGTTTGACTACCAAGGCGATACATATCGAAATTGCATCGGATTTAACCACAGAAACATTTTTAGACGCTCTTAAACGTTTCCTAGCTAGGCGAGGCCCAGTCGCTTGTATCTATTCCGATAATGGAACAAATTTTATTGGCGCAAAACGTCACTTGAATGAATTATACACCTTCTTGGCTTCTAAAGATATGTCAACCGCATTTCAGAAAGAATTAAACAACCATAAAATCACGTGGCGCAATATAGCAGCTCGGGCTGCCCACCACGGCGGAATGTGGGAGGGAAACATAAAAAGTGTAAAAACTCATTTATATCGCTGCATTGGAAACCAATTACTGTGTTATGAGGAGTTGTTGACCGTCTTAGTTCAAATTGAGTGCCTCTTAAATTCGCGTCCGCTGTGCTTGCTGTCTGATCAGCCACACACTATACTAACACCCGCTCATTTTCTTAATACAACACCGTTACAATCGTTACCTGCTTATGAGATAAACGATTCGGTTAGCCTTTATAATAGAAAGAAACTTTTGGACAGTTTAGTTCAAAGCTATTGGAAAAGGTGGCACGTTGACTATTTGCATACACTTCAATTGAGACAAAAATGGAACACTCCTGATGTGCCAATTGAACTAGGAACGCTTGTGCTCATTCATCAAAACAATACGCCGCCACTTCGCTGGCCTACAGGCATTATTGAACAAGTATACCCTGGAAGAGATGGGATCTCGCGTGTAGCTTTGGTGCGAACTACAAATGGAACCTTCAAACGACCAGTTGTAAAACTATGTCCCCTTCCTTCACAATGATAATGTGTTTTCTTCGCATTAGTTAGTTATTAAGGCACAGTTGTATCCGCATGCATATATTTGTTATTGTATAGTATCATTAGCAACAATACATATTGTATGTATATATCATATTTCATTCATTGTTTTTTATAATTCTTAAATTTGTAAGTACTTAATTCAATTCTTTACTCCCTCATCGTGTTATTGTTTTTTTTTGAAAATCCTATGGATTTCCAAGCCGGGGAGTATGGTTACGCGCTTTCGTTGTTCACATGAAATGTGTGTTGACGCCATCTAGTGTGAAATGTGTGAACCTTTTAGCTCGCCAAAATGGCGCACGCAGCGTCGTAGATGCTCCGACAATCCCCGAAGACTTCCGAACGCACACGATCGTTCGGATTGTAACGGACGAAAAAACAGACGCTTCCCAAACGCCTACAAGCCTACAACCGCCTTATATTTTCCAAATAATTATATTTCTTGGGGGCCCTCACGCGCTAGCTGCTATCAGCTTCTGTTCTTGAACTATTCTCGTGCTGTGCTGTGCTATGCTGTGCTATATGTGCAACAACAATATTTATTACCAAGGAGGTTTGCTGCTGCGCTTGCACCAGAAGAAGGATCCATGCCAGTTATCGGTGAGTGCATTTTTACCCTTGGCTAGTCTACATTCTTTTGTGTGAACACGGTTGTCCAATTTATAGGATATCTCATCATCACCCTGATTAAATTTATATTAACAGCTCCGCTACCGCATCACCAGGGACCATAGCACTATGGCAGTGTAAACGCATGATGGGCAAGAAATGGGGACTACGCCCTAACATTATGCTATGGCTATACAAAGCAGTGATAAGACCAATGGTCTCGTACGGTGCCGTCGTCTGGTGGCCTAGGATGGACGTCGGCTACGTACAGAAAGACCTAGAAAAGTTTCAACGGCTTGCTAGCATGCTTACCACAAGTTGCATGCGCACCACCGCAACCGCGGCCCTCGAGATAATTTTGGACATCCCACCGCTGCACCTGTTCATACAACAGGAGGCAGCGGCTGCGGCGTTCAGACTCAGGGCAGCTGGACAGTGGAAAAGCGACGACAGGGCACCACACACGCGCATCCTTGAGCTGGCCGTGTCCCACCAGCCACTAATGGACGCGCCGTGTGATAGAATCCCAAAAATGCACATCTTCAATAGACAGTACAATGTCCAACTCTTTGAGGAGCCAACGGACCACTCTAATATCCATGAGATAAGGATATACACAGATGGGTCCAAAACGAAAGAGGGTACTGGGGCCGGAGCGTACTCAGCTGAACTTAATATTAAGAAATCAACAGCCTTAGGTAAGTATAAGACGATTTTCCAAGCGGAATGCGTCGGTATAATCCTGGCTTCAAGTGCGGTGCTCAGCAGAGAAGCTAAAGGCCTCAACATTCGCATACTTTCTGACAGCACTGCGGTACTCCGGGCCCTAAACAGGACTACGGTAAACTCTGGGCTCATACTACAATGTCTAAACCAACTGGAAGAGGTAAGCCGACACAATAAAGTAACCCTCCAGTGGATAAAAGGGCACAGCGGATCGCTGGGTAACGACGCGGCTGATGAACTGGCAAAGAAAGGAGCAAAACAAAAACCGGTAGGTGTTGAACCACTGGTACCCCTGCCTTTTAACCAGATAATAACAAGGCTGCGGGAGAGAACCAGCACTTAACATGCTGAACAATGGGTAAGCGTGACAACCTGCAGGCAGACGAAAGAGGTGTTACCCACCGTGGACCGTCGCCTGACGAAGAAACTGCTACGACTTAATAGAACCAACCTTCGCATGATGGTAGGGCTAATTACAGGACATAGCAACCTTAACAGACATTTCTATATTATAGGTCTAACAGACAGCCCTCTGTGCAGAGCCTGCATGGGGGCCGAAGAAACGCCGACCCACGTGACTATAGACTGCGTAGGTGTCAGCACACAACGGGCCAAGATCCTCGGTGAACCGGGGACGCTCCGCCAGTCCTGTGGCGACCTAGGCCGCCTCTTGGGATTCTGGCGTGAGCTGGGCTGGCTAGAATAGCCAGTCCCACTATTTCCACGCACAAAGGTCCAAATGAGAGACTAGGTGCGGAAACCGAGCCCACCAAGAAGAAGAAGAAGAACGCCTCTGCTAGTGTCCTGGGCACTCTTCCACGAGATGACAGCGATTTTGGCTAAATTTTTTGTCTTGTTTAATTAGCCATGCATGTTTCTGATATATATATATTTTATAATTTAGTTTGAAAATGTAGAATAGTTTATGAAACTAATTTAAATATTTTTGGGTTTTATTCATTGCGTCTATTTTAAAAAGAACTAAAATTTTACAATTTTACCCGCCAAAAGTGAACGTGACGTCACTAGAGTCGTGATGGGATAAAATTTTTTGCCTATCACAAGAAAAAAATGTGACAGTCAAGTTAACCAGCGCGTTCCGCATGGCGCTAATAGTGCTAACACTACCATCAAACTTCTCACGCCCATCAAGTCGTTCCGAATGAAAAATGGCGTCCATCACTGTTTATACTTATAATCCATTTAGAGTTCTTTTGAACGCGATATGAATGTTGACAGAATTTGTAGAAATTTATTTGAGTTACTTGAATACAAAGGGTATACTACTTTACTAGGTCCAAGAAGTAATTTCTTTAACTACAATCTGAGAATCATGATTTAACAAATGCTCTTATTTTCCGAATAACCTATTTTTGATATTGCCACCGGCCAGCTAGCACTTTTCATAGATCGCTCATAGTGCAAACGCTCTGAAGCATAATGCATAGCACAACATGGCGTCATTAATGATTTCGTCTATGATAAACAAAGTGAAATTTAATCAATTACCCTTATTCATACTGGAGACTCGCTTAGTGATCAGGAACAAATTTCAATGATCGTTATTTTCGAAATCATAAAAAAAATGTTCCCATGCTGACTGAATAGGCAGTAGATAGGTACGGGAGCATTTTTTTGTTTTCAGTTTTACCTTGAGGTTCATTAAACATTGTTCCTGATCACTGACCGAGTCTCCAATATGAATTCTGGCGGTTGATTAAATTTCATAATGGCTATCATTATCGGGCTCACAGTGACTCGGAATGATGATAGACGCAATATAATCGATTATGTTGCGACTCGGAATGCACTGAATGTCAAATCAAACAAACGAACGACATGACATTTACTTTTTTTTTGTAGGTAAGGCGGGCAGTCAAAGGCAATTTTTTTATACATCTTCTGATGTAGTCGAAATATAAGTCAAATGAAGTTCAATGTGTTTTGTTAAAATATCTTGAAAAATATAGATTTATTTATTAATCTGATAAGTAGCAACTGTACAGAAAACATACTTCTCGAAAACGTTTTAAAATTTCCGTTCTTGTCCAGAAAGTCCCCTAATTATTTAATTTACCAATAACATTTTACATAAGTTACTTTTTTAAATGTTGGTTTCTAGAAGCCAAACCACAAGTTAATCATTGATTTATCTTAGCTTGGTTTCTAACGTTTACCAATATTTGTATTTACATTTTAAGGAAACTCATACATTATGTATATTTGCTTGATGTACGTTTTTTGAATAAACATTTGTATATTTATTCAATTTCTTTCCCTCATACGTTTCTTATTTATTAATATGTTACAAATGTTATTTGAGGTAACATGAATAATGGTTTGATAACAATTTCCTTATAAGTGTGCTTTTCCTCAGTGCTCATTTATAGAAATCGTTCGAATTGAACGTGTCACATTTCGAGCTGAAAGTATTAAAATAGTTTTTATCATATAAAATAATGATTTTAAATTACACATTTTTTTTGAACTTGGTAAGTCAATTTCCTGTATCTTACAGCGTTCTAAAATACCGCTACATTTAGTTTATTTTAAGGGTTTTGTACCCGAGTACGTACTAAGACTTCGCTGTCTGTCTGTACGTCCGTCTATCACAGGGGTCTACAGCTTCAACCGTAATAGATAGACAATTGAAATGTTCATAGAATACGTGTAACTATGACACTGCAAATAATAAAAATCTAATCCATATCGAAAAAATAGCATTCTTTTATAACGTTATTTCAGCTTTATTTTAAGGACGGTAATACACACAAGTTTCAAATTTGGTCACATTGTTGTACATACTCTAAAGTAAAACAACAAATAATACAATTAGGGTTCCGTGCTCAGAGGGTTCTGAATTGTTTATCAGGCGCTACCATTTTAGCGCCTTATTTATTGTCGCCTTAACATATATACAATATATATATTGATATAGCATCTATACTGTTTTTAGGGTTCCGTATCAGTATTGTGTGATGAAACGGAACCCTTTGTACGCGAAACCGACTCGCATTTGGCCAAATTATTCTATTTTACTTGCGTTTCAAAACTCGCCAAAAAGGTTTTTACTAGGATCTTTACTGATAATAAAGTAATTTCGCCTGACTAGTTTCACTGTATTCGTACAGTTTCTTCGGAGGCAAACATGGTTACGCGGCGGTTCCCCGTTTGACACAGTCTGAGTGTGAATTTAATAGTATCACACGAGTCTTCTATTACCTAGTTATGTATAGTTTCTTACACTACTTTATATAAAGTCATGCCTACTAACCTGTTTTTAAAATCTTGGTAAATTTGTCGTTAGCCATTTTTGATTTTTCTTGAAAAGCTTGTTCTGAAAATGTTCGTAAATTCAGTCGTTGTTTCCAGAATGTCAGGTGGAGTCAAATTATCATCACCATCACTGCTGTTAGTAATTTTAGGGCAAAATAATTCTTTTGACCCATAAAACCACAGTAAATATATAAATTAACCAACACCTATCCAATGACAGACTGAGTCCAACGCGCATGCGCCCGCCCTAGCGCGCGCCGTCAGCCATAAACAATCCTGACCGAAAATAAAGTTGAACTGTAACCTGCTTAGGTTGGTTGCAATATTTTTTTTACGTATTGGAGAATATTATTTATTATTTATTATTTATTATTTATTTATTTAAAAAGTATAACATTACAGCTTACACCAATGCGTTATACAATTATATATTAAAATTAATTATTGATTAAAATAAAATATAAATTCAATATGTACAATTAACAATTAAAAAGATAAAGTAAGATATACAATTCATTATAAATAGGGACGTTCCTTTCATTCATCACGCTCACAGAACGCCAGACATTTCTTACTCACAGTCATCAATCTATCAGCAAACAAATCACACTCTGGTACCGAAGACAACAGTGTGTTGAGTGATGACCGGGCCCGGACGAGCGGAGACATGCTACGAGCAACAGTATGCGACGCCGGAACCGACAATAGAACGTGCTTACGAGTTCGGAGGTATTTGTCAGGCACAAACAGTCGACATACTTGATTGGTGAGCTGTGGGCAGTCTGATTCACCACGCAACATGCGACATGCTGCAACAAGCTGCTCACAGTCTCGTCGAACTTCCAACGAGTTGAACCCCAGCATACCAAGGAGGTATTTTGTCGGATACATAAAAGGGTAGTACCCAAATTTCTTTTTGTACAGAAAACGGAGGAACGCTTTCTGCACTTTTTCGAGCAATAGCACGTATGTTGATTCATGAGGGCTCCAGACGATGGCTCCAGTTTCAATCTTACTTCTCACAAGAGCTGTAAAGAGAAGTTCTATTGCTTTTAGATTTTTGAAATCCTTAGCGTTACGAAGAACGAAACCTAGCCTTTTGGAGCAATCAGCAGCCAGGGTCTTTATGTGCTCGTGGAACGTTAGACGAGTATCAAAAGTGACACCAAGGTCTTTGATAGAGTTCACACGAGCAATCATTTCGGACCCAAGCACATAAGTTGCTTCATAGGTCTGGGTCGCCCTCGTGTAAGACACACAAAAGCATTTGCTGACGTTAAAGTGCAGTTTGTTCTGTACACTCCATCTGTACACAGCGTCTAGGTCCTTCTGTAATAAGTTACAATCAGCCATCTGATTTACATTTAGTATCAGCTTCAGGTCATCAGCATACAGAAGACAAGATACGTGTTTAAGAATGGCCTCTATATCATTAATCATTATAACGAAAAGAAGCGGGCCGAGGATAGAACCTTGACTCACACCTGATCGCGTATGATAAGGTTTTGAGGTGTAACAGCCATACTTGACATACTGTTGTCGGTTTCTGAGATAGTCGGCAAACAGGCTGAGCAGACTTGGAGCAAATCCAATGGCGCACAGCTTTTCAAGTAGGACGTCATTATCAACCCGATCAAAGGCTTTTTTAAAATCGAGGTATGCTACGTCCACTTGGAAGCCACTCTCCATATGACCGGATATAGTGTCCGCCAGCGTCAATAGATTTGTGTTTGTTGATCGACCACTCCTAAATCCGTGTTGTGAATCTGCCAAGTATGGCTGAATTTGAGGGCATAATTTTTTATGCAATATAGTCTCAAAAACCTTCAACTTCATTGGTTTTTGATATTAAACATCAGACATGACTGTATGGGCTAAGTTCCCTTTTAGTATCACATGTACTGTAATTTCAGAAAATGTTATTTATTTATTATGGCATTATTTTGTGTATTTTCAACGGAGATCAAAACAGTTCCCCTAGTATATTACACATAATATACAGAAAATTCCAAATTCCTAACTAGTTAATCAAACAATCAATCAAAAGTTCATTTGTCCGAAATCATGTTACAGGTCTATATAATTTTGAATTTTCAAGTTAATAAATGCATAAACATGTTAGCTCCAATGCTTTCGGCCAAGCAAGCACACAAAGAAATGACACATTTCATTTAAAAATTTTCAAAAATAATCAATTTAGAGACACGACCTTTTTACCACATTATTATTAGTATAGATATAGATTGTCACGGTATATCACATATTTTAATGCTTCCACACCACTGGTATATAGCCCAAAGAACATGTTGATGTAGTGCATCTTGGGTTAGCGGCAGGTTCTTATTTTACACATAATAATAATTTCGAAACACCTCTGACACCCCGTCGGGGATTCATGTGGTATCGATTATAATCGCGGGTTGAATAGTGAAATATGGGTGGTTTTTGTAAGCACGTAAGCGCGTTGTTCATATTAAACAAAAGCCAAGCAGTGATATTATGATAATGTTTAAGTAGTATACTACAATCAGCACCCTGACACAAAGCAATTCTTGCATTTGCGAATGGTGTGCTGGCATCCATTGAATAGTTTCAGATTCGAAGGTCAGAACTCCTGACTCAGACTCAGGAGGCGTAATTTCAATTTTCAAGTAATACTCAGCAATCAGCACAACACATAGTGACTGCCACAAACTTGAATATGTGGTGTCATCTGTTGAGGAGTTCTAAAATGGTGAGGCCAGGATTGAAGTTCAAGTGGCATAAGGAAAATTTTAAGTAATATCCTGTAATGACCACACTAACACAAAGTGATTGCCAAAATTTCGAGTTATGTAAAGTCATCTATTGAGGAGTTCTATTATGCTGAGGTCAGGATCAGAATCTTGGTACAAAGCGTTTGTCTCAATATCAAGTGATATGCTGTCATCCATTGAGGAGTTCCACTGCCTATCTCTGAAGACCATCATTAGATCAAGACAAAACTAAAACCGGACCTACTTGGAAACACAAGCTTCCAAACAAAAAAAGAATCTTACAAATCGGCTAAGAAATGCTGGAGTCATAGAGTAATATACCCAAAAAAAACTATAAGAAATTACAGTAAAATTGAGAATCTTCTCTTTTCTGAAGTCGGTTAAATATTTGCAAGAGATGTATCAGGGTTGTTGAAGATGGAAATCTGTAGTCAGATTAAACTGATACGGTTTTCTCGTATGGGAAAAAATCATTACTTAAACCTGCCCCCAGATTCTGTATCGTAAAATCAGTTGCCAAACCAAGTGCTTATCGTCGAAAACATACATATCCGCTTATCTAAGGATACGTTCGCATTTGAAATGACGTTACAAGTCGTAAATAGTTTAATACCCATTGAAGGTTATTTTGAAAGTTCATTTTTAATTGTTTTTGGTGAATAGCAACCATAGATGACAACTCGAAGGGTCTGCTGTTATCCGTTGAGGAGATCCCATAATCACCTTCCAGTCCCATCAGCAGACCCTGGTCACCATGTTTTACCAAAGTGCTAATAAATACCAACTAAATAAGCCTAAACCCGAAGGGTCTGCTATTGTCCGTTGAGGAGATCCCGTACCCACCTTCCAGACCCATCATCAGACCCTGGTCACCTTGTTTTACTAAATTGCTACAAAATACCAATCGAATAAGTCCAAACTCGAAGTGTCTGCTGTTGTCCGTTGAGGAGATCCCGTACCCACCTCCCTCAATTCCGATCAAATAAACTTAAACTTGAGAGGTCTCCTACAAAAAACATTTACCAGTGGATGATTGAAACCCCGACGATGAGACTACATACGTACGACTACGCAAGGCGTACATACCACACGATTAACTAAAAATCTTATTGAGTGCTTAAATAATTTTTAAAGTCAGTTCAGTAGTTCTAGATATTACCCATTATATGCAAACAAACAAACAAATCTTTTTTTTCTTTTTATAAAAGTGTAGACAAACTTGAACGTGAGTTGATTTGAACCAGACTGCGTCAAATTCGATATTTTGAAACATGCAGCACCATCTAGTGTATTAAAATAAAAACAATTTCAACGCCAGCTTACAAACAATTTAAACGCCAGCTTACTGAGCCGTTATCCAGGATAGCTTCCCAGAGATGGCGTTTTCTAAGCACTTGAAAATAAAAATATTTTAGTTATTGGTCTTTGCGCAGTCAATAAATATAATTTCAGCTTTAATATTTTTTGAAAATAAAATAAAAGAATAAAAAGTGAAAACAAATTTTACCAGTCGGGGTTTGAACCCGCGACGATCGACAATGCTACGGCAGCGAACCTTCCATATGTCTCACTAAAATTCTCATTGCGCTGCTCCCTTTTGTCATAGCGTGATGATATATAGCCCCAAACCTTCCCGAAGAAATGCTTTATCATTCAGGGAAAACTGCATCAAAATCCATTGATTGGTTCTCAAGTTATAAGCGAACGAATAGACAGACGGACAGACAGACAGACAGACAGACTTTGTATTTTATATGTATAGAGATATAGTGTATATGTAGATAGTGTAGATGTAGATTTTGTATAGGATTTTGCATGTGAACCCCTCTCGGGTTTGCTTTTTTTATTTGAGGCTAAATTAACATATATTCTGTAAAAATTTCAACTGTCTACTTATAACGGCTATAACTGTGAACTCCTGTGACAGACCGACGACGGACGGTTGGAAAGCGGAGGCTTAGTAATAGGGTCCCATTTGGCACCCTTAGGGTACGGAACCTTCAGAAATCAAATCACGGAAACTTAATGTTATGAATTCCTTTTTATGCCTACAGATGCTGATAGCTGTTTTAGCCGATGATTGGCCAAATTCCACGGATTCGACTGGTACTACTGTTGCTTCGTCTCCAAAGTAAATATTAGCCGCCATCTTCATTCTTAACATACTTGACAATCTCCATATTACACGTAGAAGATTTAGTACTTTCGTTTACAAACCCGAAAATCATGCTCCGTCAAAATAACAGAACCCTTATTGCTCGAATGAATTGCACGATAATGGATAGTTTCTAGGTGGTAGAGCTGATGCTAGGCTCGACTGTGGAGGCACCACCATCTTGCTCGCAAACCCCCCGAAGTTACTCGGGGGAGAATAAGAAGACTCTCAAACAGCCCAGGTGGCCCAACATGCCTGGAAACCATTGCCGGTCCTTATACAAAAACAGACTGGTGATGGGCAGCGGCGTCACTGGTTCATTGAGGGTTTCGGCACCGCGCTCACCGTCTTACTAGGAATACGTCCACGTAAGAAAATCAACTGATGATAGATCACGAGATCAACGAGAGATGCTAAAATTCTAATTAATGGGCAGTTCAATAAAAGTTACATATCAAGTAAAAGGTAAAAGTTAAATGTTGCATTGAAAATATAATAACATTAGGTATAAATAGTGATATATATAGGTAAGTATATAGCCATAAGTATGGCTTACGGCGATATTTATATCGAAAGCTGCATTTTTGGCAGAAAGCAAGCCGCTTTGCCCAGTAATAGTAGGGACCCATATAAATGATTTCATCCGAGGAAATGAAAATTTTATCTACTAGAATTTAAGATGGCGGACCTATTCCAGCATGGTGGCAGCATAATTAAAAAAAAGTATGGTACCAAAACGGCTTCAGCGATATCAATCAATTCGTTTTGTCATCTTTAATAAAATTAAAATTATACCGCTTATGAAATTAAAGATGGCAACCGAATATTAAGGAAATTGCGTTTTTTTTTCCTTTTTTTCATTCTCGAGGAAATAACAACTACATTTCCTTTGATATGGTCACATGTTTATACAATTTAATAAATCCTGATAATATTATTTACAAAACAAAAAATCTTAAAAATCTGTTGAGTAGTTTTTAAACTACACGCATTTCAAAAGAAGCATGCGGTTTTGAAAGCCGTTATTCCACGTTATGTGATGCATCATTTAATAGAATCAAAACGAGTGCACCGATTTCAGTCATTTACATATTAGACGATTTGTATTTAAGTATATCTTGTAATTTTTGACATACTAGCTTTTGCCCGCGGCTCCGCCCGCGTCGAAGAGATTTTCGTGGAAATAAGGAAAACAAAAGAATATTTTTTTTAACGACTACATGCAACGGACACCACGTTTAACCAAAGCAATTAATAAATACCAATCAAATAAGCCCAAACTCGAAGGGTCGACTGTTATCCGTTGAGGAGATCCCGTCCTCATCTTCCAGTCCCATAATCAGACCCTGGTCACTATGTTTTACCAAAGTGCCAAGAAGTGTGTCAGAATCATTGTAAATGGAAATCTGTAGTCAGATTAAACCGATACAGCAAAAACCTGGCTGTAATCACTTTTTCAAGCTAAATATTAGCAAGAGGTGTGTCCGGATCGTTGTAGATGTAAATCACATTAAACTGATATATTTTTCCCGTTACTATATACCATAGTATTTAATGTATCTATGCTTAAACCTGGCTGTACTCACTTTCTCAAGCTTATCATTAGCAAGAGGTGTGTCAGTATCGTTGTAGATAGAAATCATTAGTCAGAATAAACTGATACAGTTTCCTCGTATGGAAAAACAACCGGTTTTATCACGTATATAACCGCTTGGTCAAGGCACGCCGATAAAGCAGCTAAGCAGCGTTTTTTCTCCCAACATGGTTCACAAATATTGAATTTTCAAACTGAAAACTTAATTTTATTAAAATAAAATATAGCCTATGTTACTCAACTATAGGTGTAGCTTTATAAAAAAGAAAGAATTTTTAGAATCGGTTGAGTAGTTCCAAAGTTTACCTCAAACATACAAACAAACAAACAAACAAATCTTTCCTCTTTATATAATAGTGTAGAAGTGTAAATGTAGATAGTGTAGAAGTGTAAAAATGTAGATGTAGATGTGAAAATCTGCCAAGTGCGAGTTGATTTATTGAGTTGAGTTGTTTATTTGTTTTCGTCACAACTTACTAATTTTATTATTAATCGGTGTTTCAATGTTTAATTTTGATTTCATACAGTAGGTATTGTTCGTAATAATAATAACATACAGAAATTTCAAATTCATATATTCCCATAGAACAGTATCTTCGAGGCCAAGTACGCTGAGAGCCTCAGTTATACATAGGTAACACTAAAAGTTTCCGGAACTGGCCACTTACATAAACAATATTTAAAAATTTATTGCAACATTTGAAAATAGAACTCTTTGGCTGTAGAATGCAGTTTGTTTCATCTGACTGTCTTTTATTTTTACCTTGTGGCGCCATTTAAAAAATTGTGTGTCTGCATCAACATGGATTTAACTCGGGAAAATTTTCGTAGTATGGTTTTCTACGATTTTAAGTGTAATTTGACAGCTCAACAGAGCATCGCTCGGCTTGAAACAGCTTTTGGCAATGAAGCACCATGCAAGACGACTGTTTATAGCTGGTTTGCAGAATTCAAGCGTGGTCGTATCAATCTCAGTGACGAATCTCGCGATGGTCGGCCGTCCACCGCTGTGACCAACAAAAACATCGATGCTGTGCGCCGTATGATTGAAACAGACAGGCATGTGACCTACCATGAAATTCGCGCATCCTTAGAAATAGGCATGAGTCAAATACAATCAATCCTACACAAACATTTGGGTGTGAGAAAGCTGTGCTCGCGGTGGATCCCACACAACTTGACCGAGGCTCAAAAAACGGACCGCGTCACTTGGTGCAGTGCCATGCTTACCAGATTCAACGAAGGTGCGTCAAATTTGGTGTGGGACATAGTAACAGGTGACGAAACATGGATTTATTGCTACGATCCCAAAACAAAGCAGCAATCGAGCGTATGGGTCTTTCAAGATGAGCCGAAACCAACCAAAGTGGCGCGCGTGAAAAGTGCATCTAAGCGGATGATTGCTTCTTTTTTTAATAAAACTGGACACGTGGCTGCTGTTGCTTTAGAGAATCGTCGTACCGTGAATAGTGACTGGTACACGACCATTTGTTTGCCGAAAGTTATTGACGAACTCCGTAAAAATAACCGTAAACGCCGTATCATCCTGCACCACGACAATGCTAGTTCTCACACGGCCAGACAGACAAACGACTTTTTGAAGACGAAAAATGTAGAACTCATGAGTCATCCTGCATACAGTCCCGACCTGGCACCTTGAGACTTTTTTCTGTTCCCAAAAATTAAGAACCAATTACGCGGTCAACGATTTTCATCACCAGAAGAGGCTGTCGAGGAGTATGAAAAACACGTTTCAGAGGTCACCACAGGGGAGTGGCACAAAAGTTTTCAAAACTGGTTTGATCGAATGAAAAAGTGCATAGACGCCAAGGGAGATTATTTTGAAAAACAATAAATTAATTTTGTACCTTTAATAGTATTTTTTCATATTCATTCCGGAAACTTATAGTGCGTCCCACGTATTATATGGTGCCCATTATTATAAGTCTAATTTTTACCTAAAATCTATTGTTGGTCCAGTGGCCTGCATAGAACTATTTGCTGGAAAAGCAATTTTTGCAAGTTTGACGATAAAAACAACATGAAAAAAATTTAAATCCAGTTTGAAAAATTTTTTTTTGTTTGCATTCATTTACTCTAGCTAGGGTAGGCAGAGGCTGTGCCAAGAATTATTGAAAAATGATGATTTTTAAAAGTGACATTTCAATTTTTTCATAATTGTTGTTATTGTCAAACTAGACTTTCTCATTGCATTGTAATAGATGAGCATAAGTTATAAAATTCTAAAAAATATGTTTCTTTCCTTTAAGAGGCATCTTACACTTTCCTGAAGTAATCTCAATTTTCAAGCGCCTAATTTATCATCTTAGGAAAGATTTTTATACTGTTTAATACGTGATAAACATAGACCAATCGTTCGTATTGTGTGTTAATTTACCACAATTCCAAATACTACTTTGTATTTTTTGTAGTGATCAATCTCCCACACCTCGTTTACGAAAAACTGATCACATTGTCAACTTTAAGGATCTAATTCTGTGTATTAATTTCAATAAATTTGCTAAAAAAAAATACCAGTACAACAGACATATAAATTTGTTGTGACATCATTTACCAGAATATGTATAAATAATCACATTATCCCCAAAAAAATAAAAGAATTCCGTCAATTTTCCCAATTAATGTAGCCAGTATACAACGAGTTTTTGTATTGAATACAGCTTATTTTACATTCAAAATTGCATTTCAAAATAGCCTATGACTTTGATCAATTGTATTCTGTAATTTTGTTGACATTCCTTTTATTTAATTAGACTCAAAAACATCATTATCTTTACTCCAAATTCCAATAAATTACGATGCACAAACGCGCACCGATCAGTACGGCGCGAGCGCTCAATCAGGTAGGATCTATGTCAGTTTTTTCCCGCCATACTGCGTCTCGACTCTTTGTACGCGATACTCGTATACGATCGCAGAGTTTTGATCATTGATCGACACTTTTTCGTACTTCAATTTTGTTTGTTGTCAAAAATAATAGTATTTATTTCGGAATATTTATAATCTTATATTTTGGTGTTAGTTTAAATGTATGTTTATTTGCTGTATGGACTGGTTCGGATTTTCCGCTGAAAGTCGTAAGGATACTCAGAGATGATGTTTTTTGGCAGGAAAAATGCTTCCTAAATTGACTCGGTTTTACCATGATTGCGTATTGCAAGAAATCATAGACCCTAGAAAGACAAGATCAATGCCCTTACGGCAAATATATATATATATATATATAGAATGAAATTAAATCAACCGACCAAATTCATACTGGAGACTCGGTTAGTGATCAATAACTAGGTTCAGTAATCCTTTTAGCCAATTTCGAAAAACACATTTTTTGCTCCCTTACTGGTTGGACTACAATTCCTAGTGCAGGCACTAAGGGACAATAAAATTTTTTTTTAGAATTTCACCAGGTGGGTCATTAAACCTTGTTTCTGATGACTAACCGAGTCTCCAGTATGAATTTGGTCGGTTGATTTAATTTCACCCGGTATAGCGTAAAATTAAACCATTTGTTGACTGTGGTACCAATATATTTTTGTTCCAATGTATATAAACACAAATGTACATCTTACGAAACTTTTAATTTATTTTTAAACCTTGACAAAAATTATCCTCACACATTAATTTCACTACCCCTTCACTCCCACATCCTCACCTTGTAGGTAATACCTACACCTACACAATAGGGTAAAAAAGAACCGCGTCCAAATCCATTGAGTGGTTATCGGGTTAAAACGGTACCAAGATTCAAGATTAAAAATGTTTATTTGTAAAATATATAGTATAATAAATTATACATATGCATAAAATAAAGTCTTATTGGAATAAGAATATTATTATATATAATGCAATTAATAAATAAGTTGATAAATAAACTGAATAGACTATAAATAAATATAATGCCTAACCAAATATACACTAACATAAGTAAAAAATTAAAACATTGTAAGTATATACCTACATAATGCAATGAATAAATACATAAGTTAGGTCACGCAGCGTATTTACCGAAACTTCGATAGTGTCATTTTGTGGACTGGCTCTTAATAGTTACCCAACCAGCAAATCTGTATGCTATAAAAGTCGAGAGCACATTCCTATTTTTGCTTTTAATGCTATAAAAGTGCTAATAATACCCGAGTAAAAGTGCTGTAAATGTCTACTCGCCGCGCATTGGGCGCAGTTTATTCAGATAAAAGTGTTGTAAGAGTGGAGTAAGCGCTGTATAAGAAGCAAAGCAGTGCTATAAAGGTTGAGTAAAAGCGACAAAATTTTCTTTTATTGCTATAATAGCAACATTGATGCATTTATACGATTGTTTGTTCCATAAAAGCAGCCGTATTGCTATTACTCAGAAAATATGTTCTGTAAAATAAACCGAATTGCTTTTACTCAGCTCTTTAGATGAGTAACAGTAAATGAATTGCTTTAACTCAGCTAATATGTGCTGTAAAAGCTCTCCAATAATATTATTTTGTAGTAAGTTTTTAATTTCGTCGAGCACCTGGCATGCGAGTTTGGAAGGCAAAAAGAATTTTTAAGTTCAAACATTAGCCAAATCGGTCAAGCGCGAATCGACCAAACGCGAGTTCACAGTTCGGGACAAACTACTAGTTTAGTAAAGTGTATTTAATGTAATCGCAAAAGATTACATCGAACCTAATTTAGTAAAGTCTTTAGTGCAATCTCTTATGTTTAATTCACAGGACTACAGACCAGAAACCCGATCAAATGAACGACGACGATGGTGACTACACTACACCTGCTAACGACGAAGATTCTGGGGTCAGGTAGAGGACTGTATTTCTTAAAACTCTTGATAGCTTAGGTCGTTTTTTATTTCTCTGAAGGCTGAGTAGTCAGTACTGCATGCATATCCACCTGGTTTATATACAAACAGTTCCGTTCATTTATAACGTTTTCATTATCAACTACTAAGTTTTCATATAAAAAAATATTCTTATGTTATTAATTGCTATTCTGTGCATTTTATGTAGTAGATGGTAGAGCTGATGCCGGGCTCGACTGTGGAGGTACCACCATCTTACTCGCAAATCCACCCGAAGTTATTCGGGGGAGAGTAAGAGAACAGCTCTCAGGCAAAATCAGTCGGCCCACCATTGCCTGGGACCGATGAATGGCGGTATATCCGTCCCCAATTGCCGAGCCTTATATAAAACAGACTGGTGACGGGCAGCGGCGTCACTGGTGCAAGTGTTTCGGCACCGCGCTCACCAACCCGCCTGCCCAGCGTGTGTGAGTATGGGCATTTCTCCCAGGGGGACCGCCAAGAGTGGCGTGATCCTGGAAAGGCCTATGTCCGGCAGTGGACGAAACAGGCTGATGGATGGATGGATTCTGTGCATTTTATGAACAAGTAAAATGATACAATAAGACTTAGTTCTAGTACCCCGTAGATCATTGCTCCAGAATAGAGTATTCATGGTCACATCTGGCTACATCTCGTATCTCGCGCTTATAAGAAAAAAAAACATTTTCAAAAATACACCCCTTTTAGAAAGACATGCCCTATATTTTCTTTTTTTACACCATCTCTCTATCTCTACTCCTTCATACTAATCAAACCATTTCAATCAGTCAGTTAGTCGTTTTAATATTTTCGTCCATGAGCAAAATACCAATAAAATACTTGAAAAAATCTTTAAAAAATACCAGTAAAGTATCGCTATTTTATATTAATATAAAGCATAATATTGGTATGGTGATAAACCGTCAAAATCAATATCGCTGCCTGGGGAGGCGAAATTAATATTGAAAAATACTAATATTTCGAGCCCTGGGTGAGATATTATATGTATATCTTCTTTGAGTCGCGCATGATAGGGTGGATCGATTTCTGCGTTTTTTGGGTTTTCATCTGGGCGGGGTGCGGAAAAAGTTGCTACAAGAAAACAGACAAATAAAAAAATAAAAAATAAAAATATCTTTTAATGTTTTGTACTGCCCCAAGGGAGTTGAAGATTAACAAAATGAATGAAAGGAAAAAAAAATCGTTTTAATATTTTTATACATCCATCCATCAGCCTATTTCATCCACTGCTGGACATAGGCCTTTCCAGGATTTCGCCACTCTTGGCGGTCCTCCTGGAAGAAATACGCTGGGCAGGCGCGTTGGTGAGCGCGGTGCCGAAACCCTTGCACTAGTGACGCCGGCAGTTAGGGATGGATATACCGCGATCCATCGGTCCCAGGCAATGGTGGGCCGCCTGGTTTTACCTGAGAGCTGTTCTCTTACTCTCCCACGAATAACTTCGGGCGGATTTGCGAGTAAGATGGTGGTACCTCCACAGTCGAGCCCGGCATCAGCTCTACCACCTGTTTTTATACATAGTTAAACCCTTATGTAAGCAATTTACAAAAAATAGGTCATGAAAATTCTGTTGCGTTCCGAAGTCGTAAGATAAAAAAAATCTGATAAAAATGCCTCAAATGGGAAATTCTACTAATTTGCACAGTTTTCATTTAATTTGAGACATGTGAATGGACGAATATTTTTTTGATAATATTTATGTGATATACTTTATATGGCTTTAACTTAAACAAATATAAAAAATATTAAAAACTTTTTTTTTCCTTTCAAACATTTTGTTTAACTTCAACCTCCTTGGGGCAGTACAAAACATTAAAAGACATTTAATTAAAAAAAAAACTCATTTATCTGTTTTCTTGTAGCAACTTTTCCGCACCCCGCCCAAATGAAAATCCAAAAAACGCAAAAATCGATCCACCCTAGCGCATAACTGCTTTGAATGGAAGCCATTCTTTCGGTGATCCAGAGATAGACGGCAGCTCGGTCTGTCGGGCCGGAGTCTTGCCATCTTTTCTGGTATTTCAGCTGGTTGCTCGATGCCGCTTCTTGCTCTGCCTGGAGAATGTTCCAATTGGGATTTTAGTGGCTGGTGTACTAACTGGTTTCTTTATGGATCGTGTTCCAGTTGGGTTCTACTTATTCCCAAACCATTACATTGAACCTATTTTACTAAATAGTCTTTAATGCAATCTCAAATGTTTCATTTACAGGTCTTCAACACAAACATCCGACAAAACTGAGGACGACGTTGATAACTCCACTACAACTACTAACTACGCAGAAGTTGCGGTCAGGTATCGGCTGTATTTTACTAATTTCTTGATAGCTTTATTAAATATTTATGTATCTAAAGGCTGAGTAGTACTGCATGCATGGGATAGGATCATAGATATCTTATATTATTACTCTAGCTAGGATGCACCCGGTCTAAAAACAAATATAGTTCCATTGTCTCAGCACAGAAAGCTCTCGCGTCCATCAGCTAATCAGAGCGCAGAGAATGACTGCTCTCTAATTGAATGCTCACATTTATAAATTGATCTCTTGCTCGGAGAATGCTTACTATCGTGGCGTATATTTATTACGTTTTCATTATGAAGTTATGTTTTTATATAAAACTATGTTCATAAGTGGTTCCGTGCATCTTATAAACAAGTAAAATACTTAGTTCTAAGCTTATTCCTAACTTCTGGTCGCCAAGCTCGGTATCCGTTACAACAGATTACACTACAACTTAAATAAATTATTATGCATATTGCTGCCTTATAATCATTAATTGGTCATAAAAAATATATAAGTTCCTACAATTCAAAGTGAAAAGAATTTAAGGGGTGATAGACCACTTTCCAAAGAAAAAATAAATTTTTGCGCGAAATTTTGTTTTCACCATTCCATTGAAGTTGAGTCTGCTGATTGAACCACTTTGTACTGAGAAGTAAAAAAATATTTGAGCAAAAAAAATTTTCTTCTTCTGGAATTTGATCAGTTAACGATAGATCTACCCTAGAATTATTTTCACTTATTATTGTAGGACCTTATATACATTTTATAGTTTACTGCTTAAGGATAATTTTAGGATCTATTTAATTTAAAAGTAATTCTTGGGGCAGAACTACTAATCAAATAATCTACTTAGCTATTGAACAAAATATCTAGTAAGACATGGATAAAGAAATAAAACACAGTAAGTTTATTTTATATTGCACGGGTACATGTAGTTTATAAAAATAAGTTGATTTAATATAAAGAGCTACTTATATCTATAAACAACACATTTGTAAACCAAACTCTTCATGTAGCAATAACAAAGATAGTTTTAAGGTAAAAATAAATAAATACCTATAATATGTGCTATCATACTTTATTTAAAAAGGTAATAAAAATCACAAGTGAGAACCTAAATACAGTAGTACTTAAAATCTAATATCAGCCATAACGTCACAAAGTTTTAAAAGCTCAATATCGAAATTCGGAATAGAAACGCTTATAAACCTAACTAGAAGAAAAAATAATCATATGGCAAAAATACTAGAATACATTACTCTGTAAAAAACGTGAATAGGACGGTGTTTATAACTTTAACAAATTCCTTCTAGCTAATACATACAACTATTGATTTACCAAATTGACTCCACAATTAGTCAATATACATAATAACTAGCCATTGTGTACAATGACCATTTAATCACTTTTTCTGTAACATAATACAAATAATGCAATTGTAACAAATTAATAATTATGTACATACAATGATGATGCTTAACAGATAATTTCAAAAATCAAGGTCCCTGAAAAATTTAAATCAGAGGAAAAAAAACTGAAACCTCTTGCTTACAAGGCAAGTACGCTACCGATTGCGCCACAAAGATGTATTAGAAAAATATTGTTATGATATCTATATCACCAAGGTACTCATCCTAGAAATCATTGAATTTTTCAAAACATTTTTCTTACTTGAAATTGTTTCTAATTTTTTTTATGAATGTTATACGCTCTAAATAATAATGAGAAAATCTAAAGCGATGGATTTCGCTATAGTTCATATAATCTTGATAATATTCGTTTGTTTTTAATTGTATTTATATGTTATATATAAAATGATTTGAAAGTTGACTTAAAAAACTAAAAGAAGTACCCTCATGCCACTTTTTCCACAATATGAAGAATTTGTAATAGTAGTATAAGCGACAAGTGCGGAAGGAGGCAATAGCTTACGAGGACCATTTGAAACTAGAGCGAATGTTATAAACGTTACGAATAAGTGATTGCCCTTACACACGTGTATCATACTACGTTTTTCAATGCATAGCGTGAGTAAATAAATGAAACGTAATTAAAGAAACAAACAAACCATAAATACTCTAAATGAACTTTAGGCGGGCTTTCTTTTTCTTCGTCTTCTTGGTTTTTTTTTTGCATTAGCGTCTATAAACAAACTCATATTCCCAAACTACGTATTTTATTAGAGTTAAAAAGAAAAATATTCTATTTTGTTTTTACGACAAAGAGAATCATTTAATTTAGAGAAGAGAGTGGTTCCATCCACATCTACCTTTAGTTGCTCTTTATCCATTAATAAATTGCTTATTATTTGCTAGTATTTAATAATATTATTATTTAATAATACCTCGTCATGGCATGAATCGCCGAGGGGGATTCGGTCTCAAAGATGTTTCCGAGTATGGACTATATAATACACCAACGTTTCACCGACTATTATTTAGAGAAGAGAGTGGTTCCATCCACATCTACCTTTAGTTGCTCTTTATCCATTAATAAATTGCTTATTATTTGCTAGTATTTAATAATATTATTATTTAATAATACCTCGTCATGGCATGAATCGCCGAGGGGGATTCGGTCTCAAAGATGTTTCCGAGTATGGACTATATAATACACCAACGTTTCACCGACTATTATTTAGAGAAGAGAGTGGTTCCATCCACATCTACCTTTAGTTGCTCTTTATCCATTAATAAATTGCTTATTATTTGCTAGTATTTAATAATATTATTATTTAATAATACCTCGTCATGGCATGAATCGCCGAGGGGGATTCGGTCTCAAAGATGTTTCCGAGTATGGACTATATAATACACCAACGTTTCACCGACTATTATTTAGAGAAGAGAGTGGTTCCATCCACATCTACCTTTAGTTGCTCTTTATCCATTAATAAATTGCTTATTATTTGCTAGTATTTAATAATATTATTATTTATTAATACCTCGTCATGGCATGAATCGCCGAGGGGGATTCGGTCTCAAAGATGTTTCCGAGTATGGACTATATAATACACCAACGTTTCACCGACTATTATTACATCCCAAGGTGATGGGTGGCCCTGTCGCCGTTCTTTGGGTACAAATATGAAGGCCAAACACAAATATGCTCCAACAGGATTCGAACCCACAACTTCCGGGTTAGACTACAGAGGTGGTCACAAACAAAATAAAGATTTAATGTGTATTTGCTTGTTTTTAGTAATGTGGAGGGGCGGTCAGGAGTGGACACAGCTCAAACACAGTAAGCACCCAGAATATTCATTTGGATGTGTGTTAGAAGTTAATCTTAATTTAAAATATGTACTGGTTTTACTACTAAAAGATTCGTGGTTTAGATTCATAATGCTATTGAAACGGCTACTCACGATTTTAATAGTCAGATTTCGCCTGACTAGTTTCACTGTATTCGTACAGTTTCTTCGGAGGCAAACATGGTTACGCGGCGGTCCCGTTTGACATTGCGAACTAGTCAGGCGAAATCTAACTATTAAAATCGTGAGTAGTCGTTTCAATATCAGTATGTACTGGTTGGTAAGAAAACCTCATATCCTGTAATTTTTTAAAATCACTAGTAGTATTATACTGACATTTCTTTCAGAAAAAGAGATTGTAATTTAGATATTTCAAGTACCTGGATAGTCTAATACACAACTCGTATACCCATTCTCGTATTGCTTTTGACTTACCAGGTACTTTTAGATGATAAAAATTACTTTATTCAAATGATAACAATAAATATCAAATACGATGAAATTAATTCAGCCACCCAAAATTTATGGGAGGTTCCTTATAGACACGACATATGTAGTTTCAAGTAGATGCACTCACAGAATGACTTAAAATTCTACTCTCAATAAAATTATTTTAAAAGAGTGTTATTATGAAAAGGGTCGACAGTATTGGATTGGAATATGAAGAGTTCCGTAAGATTTCTGCTAACAGGAATATTGAATACTCTAAATATTATTATAAGAGTGCATTACAAACCAGAAAAGATAAATTAGAAACAAATGTACAGACAAGAATTTGAAAAAAATCCTCGGGCCAGGATTCAAACCTGCGACCTCTTGTTATCAAGACAAGCGCGCTACCGACTGCGCCACCGAGGTACTTACCTAGACCGTTGAATTTTTCCACCATACTTGTCCACCGAATATTTTTGTAACTATTTGATCTAACCAGCTTGTAATGCACATACTGAACGCTCACGAGGGCGTTATGTGATTTCACGCTTTGTTCTAAGGAACAGATGGCGCTGTCGTCGCTTCAATATGTGTTGCTTCAGACAGTTAAGAAATTCACAGTTCTCATTAACTAAGATTTTGTTTTTAACGCGAAATCCATCGCTTTTGAATACTCTTAATATTATTATTAGAGTGCATTACAAACATTTAATTTTTTAAATATTGAATTTAAAAATCACATAATTAAAAAAAATTATTAAATCAAATATCTTTATTTGCTGAAACACGGGTATTATAAACAGTTATATTCATGTACTCGTAGATTTCAAGCTCAGAATTAACTGTAAAAATCTTATCAAATAAAACCATCTACTCTCACTTGTATTAGATTTTCCACATAACCAGCATTACCTTGTCTGATCCAGCTGAAACTTCTTATACATATATATAGTTCTATCACCTACTTCAGTACAAGAAATTCCATAGAAAATTGGGCGGTTAAATTAATTTCACGTACATCTAAAACTTATTAAATCTATACGATTATCTGGCGCTCCTCACACTAAGAAGAGCTTGATTCGTGAGGAACTTTTATCAGTATGCACATTTATTAAGTATTGTGCAGTTTAACTTTGAGAGTTTTGCGCATTAAATATACAATGTGACCTATTCTCGTGCAGCAAACCTTAAATTTAGAGTTGAAAAACCTAAAATAATACAAGCTCATTTAACTTTTATCCATCTGCGTTAAAACCTATTTTGCAATGAAAAGTTTTAGGTTATGGCAGCTCTAAATTTAAAATTTGCTACACGAGAATAGGTGTCAAATATTTGCTATTATTTGCTAGTACCAATACTCGTATAAATATTCCTAGCCTTTCGCCCGCGGCTCCGCCTGCGGTTATTCTATCTTTGCTCCGTTTTCAGCTTGGGCTTTATTTTATCCACATTCCTAATACCAGGGGACCAGGGTCTCTACAATGGTAATAAAAAAGCCGCATCCAAATCCGTTGAGTGGTTCTCGAGTTAAAACAGAACATACGTACGTACATACAGACAGAGACTAATACCAATAATAAAGTAGTACTGTACAATAAGCCTTTAGAACGGAGACCACATACAGCAAGGCGTAGTGTAGGCCGACCTCGTGCCCGCTGGACCGACGACCTGAAGGACGTTGTGGGTGGCGGCTGGATGAGGAAGACGGAGGACCGACATGAGTGGCGAAATTTGGGAAAGGCCTATGTCCAGCAGTGGAAGAACACGGGCTGATGGATGGATGGATGGACTGTACATTTCGGTCTGTATGTCTTTCTCTCTTTATACATGTATGTTTCGATTTAACTCAAGAACTACTCAAATTATTTGGATGCAGTTTTCGTTATTATCATCTTAGTGACCCTGGTCAACATATATAGGCTATAAGAGGTGTTCATAAAATAACGAGCAAACCCAAAACGAGGCAGAGATTCAATAAACGCGAGCAAAGCCACGGGCGAAAGGCTAGTATCGAATATAAAAGTCACATTTTGTACCTTAAATTTAATGGAATCTATAAACGATGGTGTGTCGGCCAAGTTCGCAAAAACCAGGATACCACAAATTATACAAAAAGGAGCTCAAGAGCTTAGAGAGCTAAAAAACAAATTATACAAATAGGAGCTCAAGAGCTTAGAGAGCTAAAAAACAAATTATACAAAAAAGAGCTCAAGAGCTTAGAGAGCTAAAAAACAAATTATACAAATAGGAGCTCAAGAGCTTATAGAGCTAAAAAACAAATTATACAAAAAAGAGCTCAAGAGCTTAGAGAGCTAAAAAACACATTATACAAAAAGGAGCTCAAGAGCTTAGAGAGCTAAAAAACAAATTATACAAATAGGGGCTCGAGAGCTTAGAGAGCTAAAAAACAAATTATACAAAAAGGAGCTCAAGAGCTTAGAGAGCTAAAAAACAAATTATACAAAAAGGAGCTCAAGAGCTTAAAGAGCTAAGAAATGTAACCTTAACACAGACTGAATCACTGTATAAATAGATACTATTTGACTCCATTAGACTTAAAATTTTCATATTAGTAAGGATATTGGGCGTACAATAATGTTGGTGAGTTTAAAAGAACTTTAATTAAACTGGACAGGACACAAATTCACATTTTTAGTGAGTTTTTTTAAATTGAATTTTGCGTATTCGGTTACGCGCCGATATTGGGTAAAATCGTCATATTTTCCTTTTATACTAACATTCACATTTTCCTGTCCAATAAAGCACATTTATATTATTTTGAACACTTCAGGTACCCCCTTTTAAATGGTGCTGTTGGCCAAATTCTACCCGCTGATTTTAGTTGTTTTTGGATTTCTTTGAGCATTTTCTTTTAATTGCATTTTATTCCATATGCTTCGTGTTTTGATAAATTTGAAAATAAATGGTATTTTCATTACAGAAATTTCATTACTATTACATTGTTCGATTAAAAACAACAAATAGTTTGATTAAAGGTTTTTATGCTCTCTGTAATAATAAATGAGTAATATTTTTTTGTATAACGTACAATACACGCTCACTTTACATACAATATACATAATCGCATACACCTTTTTTATTTACTAATAACACGATTTGCGGTGTCCAAAATAACAATAATAATAAATTGTTACTAATGGAAGATAAAAGTAATCAGAATTTTTAACACGACTTGTTAGTTGGCCCACTTTAATTTTTTTTTGGGGTACCCCCCAGTTTAATCCAGTGGGATATTTCGGAGCTGGAAAAATCTAGCCAACCTATATGTTAAATAAGATAGGAAAAAATTATACAGGATGTAAAAATGACCTGCCCAGAAAATGAAACCAAATGTAAATACCTCTAGAAAGACATGGAAAAAACAATTTCGAGAAAATATTTCTATTTGCAGAAATTTGTTTACTCCCACAAAATAAATCGCGTTGGAGTGTGCACCTGCACCACTGACCTCTAATTAATTGAACGAGCGAGCGAAGCGAGCGAAGTTCTCCGAGTCTACTGAAATAATCCGGCGTTTCTATTTATGTATGTATGAATGTTTGTTCGACGATAACTCGAGTATCGTTGATCGGAATGTCATGAAATTTGGTAAATAAGAATAAAATAATTTTTAAGTTCAACCATGAGCTAAATCGGTCAAGCGTGAGTCGGGCGTGCGCTAGTTCAAAGTTCGGGGTGAACTACTAGTATATGTCAGTATCTACACGAAGTGGCAAAAGTCGGAAACGCAATATGCGGGATTGCGATGTTGCCAATTTTCAAATCGCGTCGAGCACGTTACGTGGTTATTACGTTCACCCTTGTAAGCAAAACTAAATTATTTATTAATTTGTCTTAAAAGGAATGTCGAAATTAAATTTAGGACAAGGAATCTCTAATACATACCCTATATTATGTGGTTTCATTTTTTTACCAGTTCATCATTACAACCTGAACTTGAACGAGCGAGCGAGTTTTCCGAGTCTACTAGAACGATCCGGCGTTTGTATGTATGTATGTATGTATGTATAAATGTTTGTCCGACGATAACTCGAGTATCTTTGATCGGAATACATAGGTAACACTAAAAGTTTCCGGAACTGGCCACTTACATAAACAATATTTAAAAATTTATTGCAACATTTGAAAATAGAACTCTTTGGCTGTAGAATGCAGTTTGTTTCATCTGACTGTCTTTTGTTTTTACCTTGTGGCGCCATTTAAAAAATTGTGTGTCTGCATCAACATAGATTTAACTCGGGAAAATTTTCGTAGTATGATTTTCTACGATTTTAAGTGTAATTTGACAGCTCAACAGAACATCGCTCGGCTTGAAACAGCTTTTGGCAATGAAGCACCATGCAAGACGACTGTTTATAGCTGGTTTGCAGAATTCAAGCGTGGTCGTATCAATCTCAGTGACGAATCTCGCGATGGTCGGCCGTCCACCGCTGTGACCAACAAAAACATCGATGCTGTGCGCCGTATGATTGAAACAGACAGGCATGTGACCTACCATGAAATTCGCGCATCCTTAGAAATAGGCATGAGTCAAATACAATCAATCCTACACAAACATTTGGGTGTGAGAAAGCTGTGCTCGCGGTGGATCCCACACAACTTGACCGAGGCTCAAAAAACGGACCGCGTCACTTGGTGCAGTGCCATGCTTACCAGATTCAACGAAGGTGCGTCAAATTTGGTGTGGGACATAGTAACAGGTGACGAAACATGGATTTATTGCTACGATCCCAAAACAAAGCAGCAATCGAGCGTATGGGTCTTTCGAGATGAGCCGAAACCAACCAAAGTGGCGCGCGTGAAAAGTGCATCTAAGCGGATGATTGCTTCTTTTTTTAATAAAACTGGACACGTGGCTACTGTTGCTTTAGAGAATCGTCGTACCGTGAATAGTGACTGGTACACGACCATTTGTTTGCCGAAAGTTATTGATGAACTCCGTAAAAATAACCGTAAACGCCGTATCATCCTACACCACGACAATGCTAGTTCTCACACGGCCAGACAGACAAACGACTTTTTGAAGACGAAAAATGTAGAACTCATGAGTCATCCTGCATACAGTCCCGACCTGGCACCTTGTGACTTTTTTCTGTTCCCAAAAATTAAGAACCAATTACGCGGTCAACGATTTTCATCACCAGAAGAGGCTGTCGAGGAGTATGAAAAACACGTTTCAGAGGTCACCACAGGGGAGTGGCACAAAAGTTTTCAAAACTGGTTTGATCGAATGAAAAAGTGCATAGACGCCAAGGGAGATTATTTTGAAAAACAATAAATTAATTTTGTACCTTTAATAGTATTTTTTCATATTCATTCCGGAAACTTATAGTGCGTCCCACGTATCATGAAATTTGGCAGGCGAGTAAATAAGGCAAAAAGAATTTTTAAATTCAAACATGAGCCGAATCAGTCAAGCATGAATCGGGCGAGCGCGAGTTCACAGTTCAGAGCGAACTACTGGTATAATATAATTGAGACAAAATCCCTGAGAAAAGGTGTTAACAAATAAGCTTTATTCTTTCAAAGTGTTTATCTGATCCAGAAAAAATAACAGATTCAAAAGCCACACTTTTCTTTTTGGGTTGGAAAGTCCAACGGACTTTCATATAAGAATTTTGTGTATTTCTTGAATTTTCAGAACGGTGCCCGTAAGTAACTTTAAAACAATATGTATTTTGTTCACCTCGCTTGCGCTGGCCGGTGTGGTAATCTGCACCAGTAAAGTGATATACGACCGATATCAGGCCAGGACCTATAGTAAGTTATTGTTCTTGTTAATTTATACTTAGTTAAAGGATCAGCCAATTACAATGCCGTATTTCATAGTAACCTGTAGAATCATATAGGTGACGATCGTCACGCCTCGGCCAGCCCATACAAAAAAATAATTATTTTACGATTATTTTTTCAAACAGGGTCATGGAGATCAAAAAATAATTTGGTCTAAAAAATTGCCACTTCTTTTTTGTCGGTAAAATTAAATAATTTGTTTTGTCTTTCACGACAAATTTGTGTTATTTTATTCATTTCGTGATAAATTAATAT
Organism: Ypsolopha scabrella; assembly: GCA_910592155.1. Classification (NCBI taxonomy): domain Eukaryota; kingdom Metazoa; phylum Arthropoda; class Insecta; order Lepidoptera; family Ypsolophidae; genus Ypsolopha; species Ypsolopha scabrella. Next base: position 27,951,375 of record OU342969.1, on the reverse strand, counting down.
TTAAAAGAGCTTTAAACACGCTTTTAAGTTAGAATGGACATCCCCGCAATATAAATTCCATAAAATTCTGCAATTAAAAACCTAATTATTATTTAACGATAGCTAATAAATAATTAAAAAGCATTTATTTTGTACATTTTATTAAAAAATATTTAATTTGATTGTATGTTTTTTTAATTTTATTCGGTATGACAACAGAGTTCAATAAATAAATTATACGTTTAAAGTCTTGTATTAAACAAATATTTCTTTTACAGGACTTAAGGAGAATGGTTATGAAAGACAAGCCATGGTAGAGCTTCGATCGAGGTAGTTTACATTAAATTTATACATTTTTAGTCCAATTTGTAACTATTTACATTAGTAATATAAACATAAAACATTATTGGAAGCCATTACCAGAAAATATCAGCGCGAGAATAATTTAAAATATTGTTATCTTTTTGTATTCATATTCATATTCTTTTATTGCAATTAATTACATGTATGATAATAGGTAATATGTTAATAATAAATCAATTAATCAATGTTATTATACCCACAGGGTGTAACAATATCATGCACACAATAAATTATATAAATAAATTGTAATGAACAAAGTATTTACAATAGTTACGTTAACGGTTCAGTTTGATCCTTGGTAACTATCAAATAAAAATTTATGCTTTCCATTAACATAAAAATTTCTGTACTGCATTCAGCTTTGCTTCCAAAACAATATACTTAGTTTGTTATACTTGGCGGGGCACTACCGTGCGCCCAAATGACTCACAGTGATAATGATACTCGTATTTTTATTAAAATGATGTCAACAAAATAGGTTAGAATGCTATAAATAATAATTTATGAATGTTATCTAAAGCTTATAACGGATGTGAAGTATCAGTAAGTACCTCTATAGTTTTGTAGTATTTTAAGTAGGTTACTCATATAAATGCTCGCTAAATGTTTTGTTGCCGAAAACTCGAAAACTAGAGATGATACTCGTCTTTTACTACTATGAAGTAAAATTAAATATTAAAAAACGAGACTGCCGGAATAGAGATTTAATTCGCATTTCAGTGCAATCGAGGGACATACAAAACAACACGTATCCAATGTCATAGTCCCCCGACTGCAGTGAAATCTGAATTAAATCTCTATTCCGGCAGTCGTGTTTTATTTATTTTTATTGCATACTTTTTTTGTATATATCCTACTCCACTCAGGATGCTATAAAAGATTCTAACGATATCATACACTTCGAAATCGGTTCAGGCAGAAGTTATGGTGGAATTTAGAAAAATACCCACATGAAGCCTGAATATACTCCTTTCTTGGGGTCAGTCGTGTAAAAAACAGCTATACATAGAACAGACTAACTTGACCAAAGGGTATGAAACAGTTGACATTTTTTTCGCGATTTCAAGGTTGGCTTCATAGTAAACCTTGTTTGTATCATCACCAGTTTCCCGCTTGTCAGCGGTTAAAGGCCCTTTAGTTAAATGACGATCAAAATTGGACACTGAACCAATCACAGTAATGCGTACTACGGTGATTTCGACTAAGATGATGATATACCTACTCATTTATCACGCTGAATTCATAGTCATCCGAAGCGGGCTAAAAGTCCTCAAGGTATAAAATCTTCGATGGAAGTCTTGATGTCTAAAAATTAAATTTAATTATTTTTCTTTAAAAGTGTTGTATTTTATTTTCGTTTAGCAATAATCAATATTGGTATTATATTGTATAAGCAGAATGTAGAGACAGAATAATATTTTTTTCTGAAAGATCCTCAGGCCTTTGATTTGTTTTCTTCATGAAGTAAATACAGATTAAAGGTAATCAATTCATCAAAGAAAATCATCCCCAATTTACGTGTACGGCAGATAAACGTAAAAAAGATTTTTTTCGAGATTTTTTTGCCGTTTTGTTGGCGTGATTAGTAAGTACCTATATACTCATGCCAAATTAAAGCTAATGGTACTAATAGTCTCGGAGCTAAGCCGTGGACAGACAGATGGACAGACAGATGGACAGACGGACATGGCGAAATAATAAAGGTTCGTTGTCAGACTACGGAACCCTAAAAAAACAGTCGATTGCTCAGGGTTCCGTACCATTCATATAATTTAAAAGACAAATGATTTGAATTGTAACAGATTGTGTAGTAAATGAGAGAAAGCTTTCCAAAGCTAAAGATTTGCTAAAAAAGTATTATCTGTCATAATTAACTTCAAACTTATGTATCAGTTACCAAGTATTATTTATATTAAGTATTAAGGTGTGTTAAATAAAAAAAAAAATAAAAAAAATTACAAACTTATGAAATGTATGAAACAAAACTTGCAATATTAAGTTGATCGACTATTTTAACTTATAAAGCCTCTTTAGCTGTGATAGTTTTCTTGCAGTGAATTTTTTCACATCTTCATAAACAACCGTTTAGCTGGCATCCTGGAGGGTACCATATGGAGGGTACACTTGACAAAAGTTTGCACTTTATAGCTTAATATTTCGCAAACAGATCCCTGAATCGAAAATTGGTTTTGACACACCCGCAATATTTTTGAACGACCTATCCAACAACATTTCATTTCTTTTTATTTCATATCCTACACTATGGAATAGACGAGAAAAAATTATCACTCCCACTTTGCGTATAGGGGATATAACCTCAAAAGCATTTTTTAAAGATTTAATTTACCACTTTGCCAGTGTGATTTAATATACCCACGCCAAATTACAGCTTTCCAGTACTAAGAAATAAGCCGTAGAGCGGACGGAAACAATAAGCGTTCGTTGTTGACACGGAAGTGGTCTGTGGTTGTTGACTACGGAACCCTAAAAAGAACGTTGTTAGATATGAATCCCCGAGGGGGTCTGTGGACTGTAAAATGCAATATAAAATTCGAACTCATTCAAGCGCGTTTCACCGACGATAATTACATCCAAGCGTGATAGGTGGTGAGCCCTATAGCCGTAATTCGGGCACAAATTAATCCCACCGCATAACGTGGACTTGCATTTCACAATCCATACCCGGAAACACTTCAGACATCCCCTCGGGGATTTATGTCGTGGTGATATACTTTTATCTCTTTGGAGTCATCAAAGTATGTAGTTATAAATAAATATATTTAGTAGATTCTATACTAAAAATCGAATAATATAGTAGTAAGAAAATCGTGTCTGTATACTGAATATTTTCGTGTTTTTCATTAATGAAATGGTTTATAAATATTGTACCGAGTTCAAAACAGGTTTACTATAGGCCATAGGGGTTTTGATTAAATAACCGCCTAGCTGAAAACTGTCGATACCACTCAAACATTAAAAGACACTTCTAATTAGTATTTTATGACAAGATTAGGAATTTTGTCTGTCTGTCTGTATGTTCCTGTTTAAAGTCAAAAACCATCCAAAGAATTTGAATGCAGTTTTCTTTATCATCATCGTAGTAACCCTGGTCAACGTAAAGGCTGTACAGGGGGGTTGAAAAAAATACGCTCAAGCCGAAAACAGGGCGGAGGTTGAATAAACGCAAGCGGAGCTGGTAGCGTTGTGTAAAATCGATTTACAAAATCGATTCAGATCGATCAAATCGATTCAAAGATTGGGTTAAATCGATTTGATCCGCTCGTTGCCACGCTGTTGCCACGTCGTACACAAATATTTGTGTTTTCCCGCCACCTCAGTCCCATCATCAGTGCAATGTGAGACGAAACAGACTGAAACCAAAAAAACTGGACCAAATTCTTTTTCTGAACAGTACGAGAAAAAGAAAGTTACCTAGATACATAGTTATGAATTTTCTCCGAACAATCGTTCCTAAACTTCAAATTATTGTACCTACATGGTCAAAAAATATAAAAACTGGTAAACTGGACATAAAGCACCTACTTATTATAGTAGTACTAAGCGAACTCCTAAGTAGCATTTGATATTTTGATTAGCAACATTTAATTATACGTTTGATTTTCAACAAAAAACGGTTGTTTTTTTTGTGACTTATCCTATTGCCCATTGTAATGTAAAGACTTATTATTTCATGAAAAATCGTATTTATCTAATTTATTGTTAATATGAATAGATTCAGATTTCAGTACGTTTTGTATATTGTTATTAGATTTGGATATAAATCGATTTTAAACCGATTTGCTTATTTTTTCAAATCAATTTATTCGATTTGTAATTTTAACCTTTGCCCATCACTAAGCGGTGGGAGAAAGGCTAGTCCTGTATATGTATAAAGTCCAGTTTTATTTACAGACCATCGAAACTGATGCCTGTCTCAGTAATTGAATATTTTTGTGTTTTTTTTTTAATTAATTGGTTTATCGAGTTCAAAACTGGTCAACAAGGGGCTATAAGGGGTGTTTTTAAAATGACCGCCAAGTTGAAAACCGCCAATACTACACAAAGGTTGAAAGACACTTCTAGCGAGCGAAACCGTGGGCAAAAGCAAGACACAAATAAAGTTAATATAACAATCGCATCGGGGATGCCTCATCATCGAGTGAACTTTGTGTCATGGACATCCCCGGTCTCTTATCTAGTGCCTCTGCATGAAGAATTACTGCTCATATTTTCGCGACGAACGATACGAGAACATTTCAAAAATGAAATTCGAATTACGGTTAATTTTGGTTTTCTGTGCGTGGAGTTACGTAAAGTGCTACAACTTAAATTCAAATGGGATTTGTACCAAACAAGTAACGTAAGTACCAGGATAACCTAGAATATACAGGTTAAAAATGAACCCTCTATAGGAAACTGTTCTATATTCAAAATAAAAAATACATATTTTATTACTTTTGTCATGATTTATAATTTAAAAAAAGATATCGACCCCCAAGGAAGCACTAATACTCCGGTGACAGAGACGACACTCTACAAGACCTATGCGTACATAGCCTATGTGCATTATTTACCAACGGGAATATGTACCGTCTATTGTCAGTCACAATAAATTAAAGAAAAATATAACTTTTTTTTACGATTTTGTGATAAATTAGTGATTCTGATTCATAGAGTTCAATAAAGCTAGAGGTTCATTCTCAACCTGTATATGGTAACTTTCGTTTATATAGCCAAATTCATACTAGAGACTCGGTAATTGGTCAGAACCAAGGTTCAATGACCCTGTTTGCGAAATACACAAAATATTTTTTGCGCCTCTATACTTGTTATAAGAACAACCTCGACTGAATTAGTATAAAAAGTCCAAATTTTATTTTGCGTATTTACAGAAAGGGTCATTGAACCTTGGTCCAGACCACTAACTGAGTCTTCAGTATGAATTTGGCTACATAAATGAAAGTCACCTTGTATAATTTGCTTTAATAATAAAGTAGTAGAACAGTCGTGTGTGTACATCGAATATTTTTGCACAATTTTAAATGAAATGGGTTACCAGTTTGTATTTTAGCGAGGCAAAACTGGCATTTTGATATTTTTGTCTTACTATGTGTATGTAAGTATGTATGTTTCGTTTTAACTCTAGAGCCACTCAACAGATTTGAATGCGGTTTTCTTTATTATCATCGTAGTGACTCTGGTCATAATGGGTTGTTGATAAAATAACGCCCCAGCCGAAAACGGGGCTAATATTGAATATACACGAGCGTAGCCGCGGGCAAAGGCTAGTCCTGTATATGTATAAAGGCTAGTTTTATTTACAGACAAACGAAACTGATGCCTGTCCCAGTGACAAGAACTTACCTAGAAACGTATTACTCTGACAAATGTATTTGGGAGAGATTCTGCAAAAGGAGAAGTCGGGTGCGTGGCACGAGTCATACGAGAATGTCAAGGGTATGTAGAATACTTACTCCCTGGAGTTATTCGGGGAAAGTAAGGGGACAGCTCTCAAACAGGCACAACCAGGTGGCCCACTACGCCTGGGACCGATTGATGGCGGCAGATCCATCCATCCCCAATGCCGGCCCTTATATAAACAGACTTGTGACGGACAGCGGCATCACTGATGCGAGGGTTTTGACACCGCGCTCACCAGCCCACCAGCCTAGCGTGTGTCAGTGTGGGCACTCTTCCACGAGGATGCCAAAAGTGGCGAAATGTTAGAAAGTCCTCTGTCCAGCAGTGGACGACCTGGGATGGTTGGATGGATGGGAAGTACACTGCAGGACTTGATGATCAGATAGTGAGTGGGATTTTACATGCCTGTCTGTTTGTCATCCTATATTTGTGAAAAATGTCTTGATGTATCAACTTTAAATAAAAATCGAATACCAAGGTCTAACTTTAGCCCCATACTGATGTAAAAAAATTAAGTTTAAATTCACAACCTTTGAAAGCGTGTTTTCATTCTTAAAAAGGGTTTCTCTTTTCCATGTTGGTTGTTGAGGATTTTTTGCTCTTTTAAATCATCTGAATAATCTGTACCCGGATTAACGACTAGATTTTATCGTTGGGAATCCCATTGATCATAGAGAAGAATGGGATGCATTGGACAATGCCTTCAACGAAATTTAGACTTCAATCACTTTAATTTCAAACAATTTGGAACACCTCACAGCACAAAAAGGTAGGTCATAAATTGTGCCAAAAATACAGGCTACTTTTCGAAGTTTAGTTTAGGCAAACCATTTTTACTAGCCGTAAGATCCTATTTTGATTGTATTAATTCTAAGTTATCTTTCGCAAACAATAATAGTACATTACGATACGAGAGCGATGAATCGTTTTCTGACGAGTGTGAGTTTGCGGCACGAGCCGAAGGTGAGTGCTGCAATCACACGAGTCGAGAAAAAGTTTCTCGCACGAGTATTGTATAATATTTTATAGCAAAAGTGCGGAAAGTGCCGACTTTACGCAAGCGCAGCGTGCGTAAAGTGGTCATTTTACGCACGGTGTGCTATAAATATTATTATTATTTATATTATTTGCTATTTAAATATACCAAATTAAATTGCCCCATACACTAACTGGTTGTCCAACCAGTGCGTCCTTCCTGTGATGACGTATGGCGCTGAGACGTGGTCTCTTACAAAGGGTCTGATCCACCGGTTTAAGGTCGCTCAGCGAGCTATGGAGCGGGCTATGCTTGGGGTATCTCTGATGGATAGAATCTGAAATGAGGAGATCCGTCGGAGATCGAAAGTAACCGATATAGCCTGCAGAATCAGTAAGTTGAAGTGGCAGCGGGCAGGCCATATTTGTCGCTGACATGATGGCCGTTGGGGCCGAAAGGCTTTAGAATGGAGACCACGTACAGCAAAGCGTAGTGTAGGACGACCTCGTGCCCGCTGGACCGACGACCTGAAGGACTTTGCGGGGGGCGGCTGGATGAGGAGGATGGGGGACCGACATGAGTGGCGAAATTTGGGAAAGGCCTATGTCCAGCAGTGGACGAACACGGGCTGATGGATGGATAGATGGATGGATACACTAACTAGACAAATAATTTTACAGAAACCATACTATCCTACCTATATATGAATTAGTTGATTCTATGCTATCAGGCAGCTTTTATCAGGATATTTCGGGAGTTTCAATAAGACCAGTGACAATTTCGTAATCAACCGCGCCTCTTCGTTGCTGAAATTAGTTCAGAGAAATTAATAAACCGGGTCTAAACAAACAAAAGAACAACAGGAGTTCAATTGAGGTCGTTAATGTATGGTTGTAATACCTTTGTCAATGGCTGATAGTCTCCATTTTAATTAGAAACCCAAGCACAAAGGTAGAAAAAAAAGTAAAAAAAAAACTGGGATCGAATCTTTTGGAGCCAAGTATTTATTGTTTATAGTACATTATATGATACATGATATACAGAAATAAATTCCTGACTAATTTAATTTTTGAAATAGACTCCGTAACTAAAATGGTCCATAACTGACCACTTTGATGGCTCCTTATTTCTTTATTCTATTTTTTTATATCCAAATTTCAGATTTGTAACCGAGTCCGTTAGAGATAGAGTACAAAACCCTAAGATAAGAACCGTGCTTCTTAGCGCAACAATTTAATTAGGTAATCTCGCTTACTCAAAGATAGAAATCCTGCTTTTTACACCAACAAAACATTAAAAAGACAATAAGGACAAGACTGATATCCGCCAAAGGAACGGTATTTATGAGCTCACTTGTGCCAACTGTAATAAAAAATATATCGGTCAAACTGGAAGATCTTTCGAAAGAAGAGTAGGCGAACATTCCAGAAGCTGGCGCTTAAACAAAACTAACTGTAACTTTGCAGAGCACATAATTAATGAAAATCATACTTTTGATGCCAAACTGAATTTTGAAGCCTGGAATGTTTGTGGTAAAGGCAGAAAACTATCTGCTTTAGAGGCTCTAGAAATAAATAAACTAACTTACTTTAATTCAACTGATATTTTAAACCAACAACTTGACATAAATAACTCCCCATTACTGCAATATTTTAAATAGTTTTTAAGTTTATTGACTTTATCAGTTCTCATTCAACAGACATTTTTAAATAACCTATGTTTATTTTTATTTGTATTTAATTTTACTATAGTCCTGACATTCTTTATTATTTTAATATACTTCTGGACACATCTATTGGCCCACCTTGCATTTTCAGTTTCGTTTGGTCCTAGCCAAAAATTTATATTAGGTCGAGCAAAAAGTTTAAAACAATACGATCGAAAAAGATGGTAAAATGGGCCAATAGATGTGTCCAGAAGTATATTATCCAATTAAATTTGTTTATATTGAGTTTCTGCACTGTTTTTGTGACATACAATTTAATTTTTCATGTTTTTCTCTTGTACCATAATGTGTATATTTTTTACTTATAACATCCCCATCACCAAACCATCACAATTCCAACTGTTTGTACAACGCTGGTATTACAATACGTTTTCGTAATAATTTGCAAACATCATTTCACAACGTTGTCTCAACTACCTTCCACTTTTTATCGGCCATATTTTATTTGGTATTTCCCTAATCACTTCGATAATATTGTTATTTTATTGCACGTATTTTTATTTGTAGATTCTAAAAACGTTATTAAATAAGTATTGTAGTATAGCTCTTGAGAATGCTGAATAGCGAAACCGGTTGGGTATAATATTTAATATAAGTATATTGTGGATAAGTAGATGAGTTATAAATAAACATAATGTGTATTAATTTCCACAATCACAAGCATCAACTATTTAATTAGGTATTATGAATTCAACCCCGCGCGAAGCTATAAATCAAACATTTAATTTCAGGTAAATTATGTGGAAACAATCCAACAGTGCTGTCCTGGTTTTATTAGAAAAGATAGCCAAATGGTATTTGGAAGGTATGTTCGCGAAACATAAAGCCATAACTCTTAGACTGATGATAATAATGATTATTCTAACATTATTCTAATATGACTTAGGTGAATTGTCAGAACCGTGATATTACAATTTCACTGGTGACATTATATTTGCACGGATTTTTGTTAATCAATGAAATGAAATTGTAAAAAGCCAAAAAAGGTGCGGCGACGAGCAAAACGAGGTTAGGTTGCTTGGTGATCATAAATTCGGGAGCCGAGCAAAGCGGAGCGGCTTTTGTTGTTTTAAACATATAATTAATTTCTAAGTGGAGGCGATTGGCAAAAATCCGTGCAATTATAATATTACTAAGTCTAATCACAATATCATGCCGTTTTTTAATAATCATGCGACATGTATACAACATATTCAGAAATATTTTAAGAATATTATAGCTCTTAAACGAACGATATTATTTACAGCATAGAATGCACACCAGTCTGTGTGCCGGCCTGCATTAATGGTCACTGCAGCAGCCCAGGCGTTTGTCAATGCAACATTGGTTACTTAATCACCAATCAGAAAAACAAATGTGACCCCTACTGCCCTTCCAATTGCCCAAACGGGAAATGTATAGCTCCAGCATTATGCAGTTGCAACTTCGGCTACAGAATGGAAAATAACTCATGTGTTCCTGTTTGTACGGAACCTTGTGTGAATGCGACGTGCATCGCACCTGATACGTGCAATTGTCTCTTAGGGTATAGAAAATCATCTGGCAGTTCATGCTTGCCTTATTGCTCAAGTGGATGTCTCAATGGCCAATGTATACAACCTGAGATTTGTAGATGCGATGTAGGCTATAAATTGGAAGAAGGAAGATGCCAACCTGTGTGTGATTTTGAATGCGGAAATGGGACTTGTATTGAACCAAACTTATGTAAATGTCACCCCGGATATAAATTTGAAAATCATTCTTGCGTGCCAGTTTGCACTGAAATTTGTGTCAATGCAACATGTATAGCTCCAGATACGTGTGAGTGTAACAATGGATATATTGCTTCATCCACCAGTATGAACATCTGTTTACCTTATTGTTCTCATAGATGTCTAAATGGTACATGTATTGAACCTGAAGTTTGCAAATGCGATGAAGGCTACAGATTAAAAAGAGGAACATGTAAGCCCATTTGTGACTTTGAATGTGGAAATGGAACATGCAGTGCACCAAACATTTGTGAGTGTGAACCTGGATTCAAGTTTGAATACCAATCAGGGATAGGCTGTTTACCTATCTGCACCGAAACTTGTATCAACGCAACTTGTGTAGCACCAGATACTTGTGAATGTTACGACGGATATAAAAAATCATCGGACAATCAGACAGCCTGCTTGCCATTTTGTTTGAATGGATGTCTCAATGGTGAATGTACCCAACCTGAAGTTTGCAAATGCGACGAAGGCTATAGATTAGAAGATAAAAAATGTCAACCCAGTTGTGATTTTGAATGTGGAAATGGAACATGTAGTGCACCAAACTTTTGTGAATGCCGCTCTGGGTATAGTTTTAAAAACCGATCTTGTGAACCTGTCTGCTCAAAATCTTGCATTTTTGCTGATTGTATTGCTCCTGATACTTGTGAATGTCACAATGGGTATAATAAAACACATTTTAACTGGAATATATGTACCCCGTACTGTTCTAACGGATGTCCAAATGGAAAATGTATTGACACTAACCAATGTAGATGCAATACGGGCTACAAATTAGGCGGAGGAATATGTATCCCAAGCTGTGATTTTGAATGTGGAAATGGAACATGCACTGAAAGAAATTTTTGTGAATGTTTCACTGGTTATGACTTTGATATTCAAAATGAAAGTGCTAATAAATGTGTCCCACAATGCGTTGGTTGTGAATTAGGAGTCTGTATAAGTCCTACAGATTGTATTTGTCCAACAGGTTTTAAATACCAAGACAATTTAAATTGCAATTTTAGTGACTGTCCTTCGATAAAAACTTGTATCGAAATCAAGATATCTTCAGAAAATTTTTCATCTACAGAATCATATGATTTGGTAACAGATATAACGTTAGAAACGGATTATCAAAATATTACTGAAGATATTCCATTAAAGATGGACGTGACATCTAACAGGAAAGCTGTTTTTGTAGAACATAAATATGTGTAAGTTTTATTTCTTAACAGTAAGAAATGCAAAAAGATTCAAGATATAAATAAGTAATTATCTTTCTCTTCAAAATAACAAGCTTCTTAAAATAGTAATACAAAACAAAACTATACTGGCCTAAAGCGCAAAATAACTTTAAATAGCCCTTTAGTTAACGTATTTATTTTATAAAACACTATTCTTCAAAAGTTGGCGCTTTGGCTGGCGCTTTGGCTGGCGCTGGTAATTAAAATTTTATATAAATCTATACTAAAATTATAAGGATATAAAATTTGTTTGTTTGTATGCAGGGAGTAATTTTTGGAATAACTGAGCCTATTTAAGAAATTCTTTCACTGTTGTAATTATTACACTCGTCACTTAAAAATAAGTTATCGTTTGTTCCCTGTGTACCCGATTCTAAAAAAACAACTATTTAAAAAAAAGAAAACACAAAAATATACTGAATTTTGTTGTATTTTTGCGAAGGGTTAATTGATTTATGGGTTGACTCATAGGCAAAGTTTTCTGTAACGACCAGTACTCTCACCAACTAGGTCTTTAAATTAGACAAAAAGGGCTGTTTTAGTTGGCAATAAGAGTTGTGTAGTACTTATACTATTTATTCTTACAGAATTCCAAGATGGGTTTTTTATTTGGCTCCTACAGCGGTTCTCATTACCATCTTCTTGATTGTAGCCATTTGTAGAAGAAGGACAATATCAAACTTTTTCTCGAAAGGAAGCTACGTAACTAACGGTAAGCTTAGCATTCACTTCGATGAAAGTGTATTGAATTTACTGAATACGGTTACAACCAGAAGGGTATATTTTTATAAGCATTTCGTCACGACAGGAATCCCCGAAGGGGTGCCAGTTATGTTTCCAAGTATGGACTGTGAAATGCAAGTCAAAGTCAACAGTCATACACCCATGTTTCACTGACGATTATAACTTTCAAGCAGCGTCATGTGGTGCACCCTACCGTCGTATTTTGAGCACAAAAATCCACTACAACGCGTTTCTTTTTCTGTCCATTTAACTATCTAATCGGCCGTCTACAAAGTGACTTAAAAAATATAAAAAAGTTGAATGCACGAGTGTTTTACTGACTGAGTAGGACCATTTTATTCACGTTAAGGTGGTAACGTAGGATCTCGGTGCAAAACGCACATCATAATATTGTTTTCCTAACTTTTGAATAAAAAGTATGCAATAAATGCTTTTTATAGCAATTCGCGAAAACTGATTGTTAAAAGTTAGGTGATCACATGAAAACTATTCAATTTTTTGCGTTACATTTTAGCTGCATTACTTTACAACTGTAAACACGCTTTTAAGTTTGTTAATGTAATGCAAACAAAATGTAATACATTAAAGTAAGTAATTTTTTCGTGAAGACTTTATTATTAATAAACTATTTCCGCAAGTCGCTTTAAAACACATTTATTGCATACTTTTTATTTAAAAGTACTAGTATTATATTATCTGTGTTAAAAGTAAGGAAAACAATATTACGATGTGCATTTTGTACCGAGGTAAAAAGTTACCCCCTTCACAAAATAAACGAGATCATTTTTGAGGGGGGAAATCGACTGTCCCGTGTTGCTTACTGGGCTCTTCGGGCTGTTTGCACCGGACAATTGCGTGCGATGGCGCTCGTGTCGGAAGCGGCAGCTATTTGCTGCACCCATCAGCCGCACGCTCGCCCACGCCACCTCAACAATGTGTAAGATGACGAAAGCTCTCAACGCATTCATTGAATCCGAACCGTCTGCTGACGTGTTCTTTGATAGCGAATGTCAATTAGTTTGTAAGTTTATTAATTATTGCATGGCCATAAGTTAAGTTTAATTATGTAAATTATACTTTTATTTAATAATAAGTATTAAATAATTGCGGTGATTGGGTTCGCCCGTAGTAATTATAATAAATAAATAAATCAATTTACTCTTAATACACATGTCAGGCCATACCGTACAAATAGTAATTTCATGATCTCCGCAAAAATCGTGAAATCTGTAAAAACTATCTATCGCAAATTACTTATTTCTCACTTAACAATTTGTCGAACATTTGATTTTGATGAAATTATCAATTCTACGATATAGCTACCATATATATAATAAGGTGACTTTATTTATTCAGCCAAATTCTTACTGAAGACTCAGTTAGTGTTCAGTAACAAGGTTCGATGACCCTTTTTGTGAAATTGGCAAATTATTCTTTTCGTGTTCCTTACAAACGTAAGCCCAGCCCCGAGTCAATTACTAAGGGACTTCAAGATTTTATTTTGCGAAATGAGCAAAAAGTGTTACCGATCCGTGTTACTGATCACTTACCAAGCCTCCAGTATGAGTTTGGCTGCATAAATAAAAGTCCCTTATATAGTCACGGAACAAATAGTTTATAGTCCTGATCCATAAAGCACTTTTTACGAAATACGTATACCATTTCCAAAAAATGTTTGTCATAATCACGAGGTAAAATAATCCCATTCTGTCCGACGTGTGATGAAATTATAATTATTAAAAAAAATTCTTTAATTTTCAGATGAAATAAAAAATGAGGAATTGAGTGAAAGATTAGATCCGATAGACCTGAAGCTATCGGTTTTACTGAAGAAGCCACAATGTGAATGAATTCTAAAATCCACGCTCAAGATTTATCCAAAGAAAAAAGAAAAAGTTTGTAAATGTCGTAATAACCATTTGGAAAAATTCGTATATACTATTATATAAAACGAATGTATTTTTTGTGACATGAAGACGCTACCCAGGTATTTATAAAAATACATAGGCAAATTCAAAAGGCTCTTTTTTAGGACATAAGCTATGCACCGTATAAAGTTTAATTTTTCCTGAAAATTCATGTCCCCAATTTTGAAATCAAATTAGCCTGTGTTCGTCTAATGCTGGACTTAGGCCTTTCTAAGATTTAGCCACTCTTGGCGGTATTCCTTCCTCCTCAGCCACCACCCTCAACGTCTTTCAGGTCGTCGGTCCAGCGGGCACAAGGTCAGCGTACACTACGCTTTGCTGTACGTGGTCTCTATTCTATTGCTTTTCGGTCTGCCATCAGGTCGTCGTCGGTGACAGATATGGCCTACCCACTGCAACTTACTGATTCGGCAGGCTGTGTCAATCACTTTCAATCTCCGCCGGATCTCCTTGTTTCGGATTTTATGCATCAGAGATATCTCAAGCATGGCCCTTTGGGTACGGAATCCTAATAACAACTGGTGACCTAAGATTTTGCAATGCTCAGTAGTAATTGTATACCAGAACCGATTTGCCCTGTTGGAAACCACTGAGGATGTTGACCAGCTTGCTAACAATTTCACGAATGTCGTGCGCGAGATAGGGAGGGCTTATTTTAAGCCGGAGCGAAGTACTAAGGAGTCCAAAATTTCGAGTGGAACTCTGGACCTGATCAGGTAGAAAGAAATGTCTTCAGATTCTGCAGATTTTTCCCTTTTTAACAAGCGTGTTAAAAGGCAAATTCGTTTTGACCTGCGCCAACATGACACTCGCGTCATTGAAGACGTGATCCAGCGAAATAAAGGCTCAAAAGTTTTTGCCCAACAGTTAGGAAGGACCAATCTGACGAAGCTGAAGACATCTGACAATAGAACTTTTACCTCTAGGCCAGAAATCCTAGCCTAAATCGAGAAATTTTATGGGCTCCTATATTCTTCACACGCTCCCAAGCCAACTGCTCACGATGAAGACGACAAACGTGCACCTCTGGTCCGCTACTACACCGATGAACTCCCGGATGTCGAAATGGGTGAGATTAGGATAGCTCTTGAACAGCTGAAAAACAACAAGGCGCCGGGCGAGGACGGCATCACAACTGAACTCCTGAAAGCTGGAGGTTACAATATACTCGGACAGCTACAGGACCTCTTTAATGCCGTCATTCGCACAGGTACTACGCCAAAGGAGTGAAGCAGGAGTCTGGTCATTTTGTTCTTCAAAAAAGGGGACAAAATACTACTTAAGAACTATAGACCAATTGCGCTCCTGAGCCACACCTACAAGCTGTTCTCAAGAGTTATCACGAATCGTCTCACCCAACGATTCGAAGACTTCCAACCTCCAGAGCAGGCTGGGTTTCGAAAAGGCTACAGCACCGTGGACCACATTCACACGCTAAAGCAGGTTATACTGAGTACTTATAGAGTTTTCTACTCAAGAGTATAATCAGCCCTTATGTCTAGCGTTTGTGGACTACGAGAAAGCCTTCGACTCCATCGAAACTTGGTCTGTTCTGCAGTCCTTGCAACGTTGCCAAGTTGACTGGCGTTACGTGGAGTTATTGAAATGTCTATATGACTCCGCTACGATGTCCGTCCAAGTACAGGGTGTACAAACAAGACCGATACATCTTCAGCGCGGCGTGAGACAGGGAGATGTTATTTCTCCAAAACTGTTTACCGCCGCGCTGGAGGACGTCTTTAAAACACTAGACTGGAATGGACGAGGCATAAACGTAAACGGAGAGTACATGTCACATCTTCGCTTTGCCGATGACATCGTCATAATGGCGGAATCACTGCAGGAACTAGAGGAAATGATGCGCGGCCTTGGCGATTCTTCGAGACGAGTGGGCCTGCGGATGAATTTGGACGTCATCCAAGGGCCAATAACCGTCAACAATGTTAGCATCGAAGTTGTTCAAAAATATGTTTATCTGGGTCAAGTCATACAGCTGGATAAAAACAACTTCGACGCCGAGGCTGACAGAAGAATATGTTTGGGTTGGGCAGCATTCGGAAAGTTGCGTCACATATTTACTTCGTCAATACCGCAGTGCTTAAAGGCTAAGATGTACAACCAGTGCGTCCTTCCTGTGATGACGTATGGCGCTGAGACGTGGTCTCTTACAAAGGGTCTGATCCACCAGTTTAAGGTCGCTCAGCGAGCTATGGAGCGGGCTATGCTTGGGATATCTTTGATGGATAGAATCCGAAATGAGGAGATCCATCGGAGATCGAAAGTAACTGACATAGCCTGAAGAATCAGTAACTTGAAGTGGCAGTGGGCAGGCCATATTTGTCGCCGACATGATGGCCGTTGGGGCCGAAAGGCTTTAGAATGGAGACCACGTACAGCAAAGCGTAGTGTAGGCCGACCTCGTGCCCGCTGGACCGACGACCTGAAGGACATAGCGGGGGGCAGCTGGATGAGGAGGACGGAGGACAGATATGAGTGGCAAAATTTGGGAAAGGCCTATGTCGGACGAACACGGGACGAATTGTATACCAGGTGGTAGAGCTGATGCCAGGCATAAAAACAAACTGGTGATGGGCAGCAACGTCACTGGTGCGAGGGTTTCGGCACCGCGCTCACCAACCCGCCTGCCCAGCGTGTGTGAGTATAGGCATTTCTTCTAAGAGGACTGTCCGGAGTGGCGAAATCTTGGAAAGGCAGTGAACGAATCAGGCTGATGGATAGAATTATAACTTAGTTTTTATAATGTACAATGAGGTTTACTATTAAAAATAGACCACCTCCGTTCTCAGTGATAGAGTACCCAATTATTAATCCAGGCTGCTGGTTCAAATCCCGTAAACTTTTTGGTCTGCGTGCTTCGGAAAGCAAGTTAAGGTGTGGCTTATGTTTAAGCACGGAACAAAAAGAAATACCCCGTAGTATGGTACTAAGGCTCACCACCAATACGCTGAAACGTAATAGTGGTCGGTGAAACGTGGGTGTACCAGTGTGGACTGCGACGTGCACTTCACAGTCCATACTCGGAAACTCCTATGAAAGCCGCGGGGATTTTATGTCGTGATCATGTATTTTATTTTATCTATATGTATACTAATAATAAAGTAGTAAAAAGGTCGTGTCTGTACATTGAACATTTTTGCGAAATTTTAAATGAAATGGGGTATTAGTATTGAACTGAGGCCAATGCTACAATTTTTAGATATTTTTTCTGTCTGTCTGTATGTTCCGTTTTAACTCGAGAACCACTGAAGGATATAAATAAATAAATAAATAAAATTATTTTATTGCAGACAATACATAGGTAACACTAAAAGTTTCCGGAACTGGCCACTTACATAAACAATATTTAAAAATTTATTGCAACATTTGAAAATAGAACTCTTTGGCTGTAGAATGCAGTTTGTTTCATCTGACTGTCTTTTGTTTTAACCTTGTGGCGCCATTTAAAAATTGTGTGTCTGCATCAACATGGATTTAACTCGGGAAAATTTTCGTAGTATGATTTTCTACGATTTTAAGTGTAATTTGACAGCTCAACAGAGCATCGCTCTGCTTGAAACAGCTTTTGGCAATGAAGCACCATGCAAGACGACTGTTTATAGCTGGTTTGCAGAATTCAAGCGTGGTCGTATCAATCTCAGTGACGAATCTCGCGATGGTCGGCCGTCCACCGCTGTGACCAACAAAAACATCGATGCTGTGCGCCGTATGATTGAAACAGACAGGCATGTGACCTACCATGAAATTCGCGCATCCTTAGAAATAGGCATGAGTCAAATACAATCAATCCTACACAAACATTTGGGTGTGAGAAAGCTGTGCTCGCGGTGGATCCCACACAACTTGACCGAGGCTCAAAAAACGGACCGCGTCACTTGGTGCAGTGCCATGCTTACCAGATTCAACGAAGGTGCGTCAAATTTGGTGTGGGACATAATAACAGGTGACGAAACATGGATTTATTGCTACGATCCCAAAACAAAGCAGCAATCGAGCGTATGGGTCTTTCAAGATGAGCCGAAACCAACCAAAGTGGCGCGCGTGAAAAGTGCATCTAAGCGGATGATTGCTTCTTTTTTTAATAAAACTGGACACGTGGCTACTGTTGCTTTAGAGAATCGTCGTACCGTGAATAGTGACTGGTACACGACCATTTGTTTGCCGGAAGTTATTGACGAACTCCGTAAAAATAACCGTAAACGCCGTATCATCCTGCACCACGACAATGCTAGTTCTCACACGGCCAGACAGACAAACGACTTTTTGAAGACGAAAAATGTAGAACTCATGAGTCATCCTGCATACAGTCCCGACCTGGCACCTTGTGACTTTTTTCTGTTCCCAAAAATTAAGAACCAATTACGCGGTCAACGATTTTCATCACCAGAAGAGGCTGTCGAGGAGTATGAAAAACACGTTTCAGAGGTCACCACAGGGGAGTGGCACAAAAGTTTTCAAAACTGGTTTGATCGAATGAAAAAGTGCATAGACGCCAAGGGAGATTATTTTGAAAAACAATAAATTAATTTTGTACCTTTAATAGTATTTTTTCATATTCATTCCGGAAACTTATAGTGCGTCCCACGTATTACAGTCCATAGAGATGTTAGTAGGCCTTATAACTATGTTAGCAAAACTTATCATATTAAAAAAAATTAAATTAATTTAAATATTTGCCCGTACAGCTCGACCCTGCCACCTGTACATGATTTTGTATCATGTGTCGCAGGATCGGGCAGTCAGGCTTCTCGCTAATGAGTTTGAGAATGGTGTTGGAGCTCCCGCGCATTCCGCGTATAAGTGATGCGGTGCGCTTGCGCACTATCGCATGGAAGCCATCGCATCGGTGTGCGCCAGCGCAAACATTCCGGACGCACTACAGTAACGCGGATGCCCCAACAACATCCTTAAACCATTACTATATTGTACTCGGAGAGCATTGATAGCCCGCTGCGTACAGTTGACCCACAGGCCGCAGGTATATAGAAATTGGCAATATGCCTTAAAGAGTGTTATTTTAACCTCATCACTACAACGGGAAAATCTGCGGGCCAACATATTACAGCGGACTGCCAATGCTCTCCTTTCCCTGTCAATATCACTGTCATCCTTCAAGTCCTCGGTAACTATGTGGCCCAAGTATTTGAAGGACGACACTTCAACAAGTTCCACTCCATTTAGCTTAACGGGAGGCACACAGATCGTTTTGCGATTCTTAGGTCGGAACACCAAAAGTTCGCTTTTTTAACATTATATATGAGCCCATGGGACTTCGCGTAGAACTCACATATTGAAATCAGCCTTCTGAGTGCAGCAACTGATGGACTCAGCAGCAACATGTCGTCCGCATAGCTGATGCTATTGACACAGCGTCCGTCAATGTAGCAGCCGACACCAGCGCTACCGAGCCCACCAATCAGCTGATTTACATAAAGGTTGAAAAGCGAAGGAGACGTCAACCCACCCTGTCTTACTCCGCACTCCAACCTGTATGAATCAGAAAGCTGATTTAGCCATTTGGATGCAGTTTTTTTATTATCATCGTAGTGAACCTGTTCAACACATAGGCTATAAGAAATGTTCATAAAATAAATCCCAAGCCGGAAACGGGGCAAAGATTGAATAAACGCTTTTATAACTCAAGAACTACTTAATGGGTTTGGATGCGGTTTTCTTCAGTTTAGTTACCCTGGTCAACACAAAGACTATATAAGGGATGTACATAAAATAACGCCCAAGCCAAAAACGGGGCAAAGGTTGAATAAATGCGGGCGGAGCAGCGGGCAAAGGCAATTTAAAATATAAAAGACGAAATTAAAGTGACTACGCTACGCATCAGGGTGGATTGTATGAGTATATCGTTTTTTTTAACAAAGAATATTTAATACAGTGGCGCAGTTGTTGCTTTAGGTGGAATGTGATCAAAAGTTTCCAAGCCCATCTCAAAGAATGTTTCAGGAGCCAGTACTAATACTTTGTGAACAAACAGTTTTTGGAGCCTTTCTGAGTTTGGGCATAGTTTATACAGTGTCACAAACCTATAGAGCACTTCCAGTTGACTTAGAAACTGGAAATTCCGTTTACATGTAAGTCTTTTAGCACAAATATAGGAAAAATCACAAAATTACCTGTATTCAATTATTTTAGAACATAAACGTCCAACTTAATTAGACCCTTGAAATACATAGAGTTTCATACATCACAAATATCAGGTTATGTTGAACTTTTTTCGTTGAGTTAGAAGTCTGATTTTGTAACAACACCATGGGCTGTAGACTTCTGTAAGATACCTATAGTTTCAACTTGATATCTCTCGCGAGACCCGAAAAAAGGTTCTTGACAGACGGACAACAAAGTAATCCTTTAAGGGTTCCGTTTTTCCATTTTGAGGTACAAAACTTACGGAACCCTAAAAGTAAATCCCATAATTTTAGTGTCTTATTTTTGATCTATTGAGTGAATCTGGTTGTATAGGTATATATCGATTACCTCAAGTTTTTTTTTCTGTTTGACACACAAATTCAAAGGGTATTAATTTAAAAACAAATATTTAATTATACAAAATGAATAACTAAACTATCTTAATACAAACAATAAATATTACACTGAGAAAAATATAAATTTACAATTATTAATATTAATTATTTTGTTTTTGATTTTAATTTTAGGACCATGAAGATTATCCATTGAATGATTATTGTAGCTGTTTATTTACATATATATGTACAGATCAACCAACTTATCTTTTGCTGCACATTGACTCACACATGCACGCTCACACACACCCACACCATCTCCCCCCCCTCACACACACACACACACACACACACACACCCTTACTCACATACCTCCAAATCTGCCGATTACATCAACCTTTGTTAACTTTGTATATTACATTACTAATAATAATTTAGATATAGTTAAGCTACCGTTTGTCTTTGTATGCCATACGGCCAACCTCGATATAACTGATTGTTGTGGAAGAGCGGTGTCTCCAAACACAGGCCACTCCAGCTTAAATGGAGATACCGTACGAAATTGTCATATTAGGCTAAGTATTAAGATGAATAAAGATTTTTGTATTTTGTATTTTGTATCTTTCTTTGAAATAAGCAACCCGCCACTATCACAGTAGAACAACCCTGACAGAATGGACGAAATGACACCAAAAAGAAAACGTAATAATCACGCGATTTTTATTTCATCAACCCAAATCCAATTAATAAATCAAAACGTTCTTAATTTGAAACCTAATAATCAGGAATCTCAAAAACAAGTATCTGAGCAGCATTGGTAGATTGTTCTTGGTTCTTCACACCAATGTCTGCAGATCTTCGGACGCGCTTGACGCAGGTCTGTCGACCCTTGACGCTGCGATCCTTCACATAACCCATGTTGCAGATGCAGAAGTTGGGGGCTGAGCAGATTCCGTTGGGGCAACCACCTGGGCAGCTGGGGACGCATCTGAAATGGAGTCATGTCTGTTCTAAATACATTCACGTCTCTCTCAAAACCTCAGGGAATTGTGTTCTCACGCTTCAGTATAGTGCGCGGCAAATCGTCACGCCTAGGCCTAATAATAAAATAAAATAAAATGAAAAAAGTTGTGGTTTGGCCAAATTTACTTTTTTTTATATATATGTATAGAGTTGTATTTATTTTTAATTTTTTTTATTATTCTTTATATTTTTTACAATATTATAAAATTTGAATAGACATATATATATATATATATATAACTAAGATTTTTTCAAGGAGCAAGCCCCCCCCCCTTTCTCCAAGAAAAAAAAATGTTTTCTTGTAGGAAATTTTATCTAGTTTTAGAAAAAAACCGCATTAGAATTGGACAACTATTATAATTACTAATTATAACTAATTAGGGCAGAGAATGAGCAGGGGAACTATACACTAATAAAATTATTTTTTTGCTGGATGTTAACTAACTAATTACTCGTAACCAGGGATTTATCTCGCAAGAAATGACAGATAACAATTTTATATATTTTTTCGAAACATTGAAACTTTTTTTTCCGAACCCAGCTTTAAAAATGTATGTGGAGTCAAAATACGATCGACGAGTTTCATATAGATAGACTGTCTTGTTTTAAAATCTTTAGTGTATTCAATATAGCCAATTCTGAAGGATTTAATTTAAGTTTTAATGCTGTTAAAATTAAATTTTCTTCATTCCAAAATAGTTCTCTGTTAACAACAGAAAGCTATATTACTTTGAAGAAATGTGTGTTTTGACAGCACTAAAACTAAAATTAAAGCCTTCACAATCGACTTTATTGTCACCTTAAACAATTAGTCCATTCAATAGGATATTAAGGGAAAATAAGCAAAACTACGACAAAATCATTTAGATAGTTAAGTGATTAAAAAGAAAACTGGCTAATTTTCCTCTTTATGTTCTCACTTTCATTTCAAGTTAAATATTCGATAGTTGTCCGAAATCATCCATCCATCCGTCAGCCTGTTTCGTCCACTGCTGGACATAGGCCTTTCCAGGATTTCGGCACTCTTAGCGGTCCTTCTGGAAGAAATGCCCATACTCACACACGCTGGCCAGGCGGGTTGGTGAGCGCGATTCCGAAGCCCTTGCACTAGTGACACCGCTGCCCGTCACCAGTCTGTTTTATATAAGGCCCGGCAATTGGGGATGGATATACCGGCATCCATCGGTCTCAGGCAATGGTAGGCCACCTGGTTTTGCCTGAGAGCTGTTCTCTTACTCTCCCCCGAATAACTTCGGGAGGATTTGCAAATAAGATGGTGGTACCTTCACAGTCGAGCTCAGCTCTACCACCTAGAAATAAGATCACATAAAGAAAACATTATCAATCGAGAATTCGAAAATGGATTATTTTGGACGTAACTATGATATAAAATTGGTTACCTCGTCATACAGGTGACCTAAAAACTTCAAACGAGATGTTCTACCCATTATTACGAACAACGTGTTGGAGCCAGCACAGAAATCGCAAAATAAAAACCTTGAGTTTGGTTACGGAAACTCGTTACAAGAGACCCTCGATCTTTTCGAAAATAAAAACTCTTGTGCTTTTTCTTACCTGCTACCAGTTGGGTCAGACCTATCAAGATTATAGCCAGGGTTGCAGTTACAGGTGTTTCCTCCAGCACACACTCCGTTCAGGCAAGGCTGGCTGCACTTCGGGATGCACTGGTTCGTGGCTGTATCCCTGTCGAAGCCGATAGGGCATGAGCAGACGTTTGGAGCTACGCATTGGCCGGCTTCGCCGCAACCACTGGAAAAAAAAAAGAAAAATCGTTAATTTTAACCCGTTTTAATGTGCTGAAAGCTTTTGCCCACGAGTTCATCACGGCGCCATCTGATATTTGACTTAGGGTACAGCGCTATCGCTTATAAAATAAAAAACAGTAAAATATGCATTGCACCGATAGATGACGCTATGTGTTCACATCGATTGGACTACGTTGAGGAATCAGTATTTCTCATACAAAATATTTCACGCAGTCGTTAACGTGTATCGTGAACAAAAACTCATGGTAGGCCTACAGTAGATTGTAGTTTGTACATCTACAGACTACTTAACGTTTTCAACGTAGTCCCATCAAGGTGAACGCACAGCGTCATCTATCAACAATGCGTATTTCTTAACTTTCGCGATTTTTACACATTATTAACTTTGTATTGGGGTCTTACTCGCGATAACTAATAATGTGTGCTTGACGTTTCGACGCCTCTGTAGGCTGTCGTGGTCACAAGCTAACTGAATTAATATCTAGGTATGTTGTTAGTTATCGCGAGTAAGACCCCAATACAAAGTTAATAATGCGTATTTTATTGTTTTTTTTTTCAAATCTATCCTTCCATCCAGCCAATCAGTCTGTTTCGTCCACTGCTGATTTCCAAGATTTCGCCACACGTGGCGATCCTTCTGGAAGAAATGCCCATACTCACACACGCTGGGCAGGCGGGTTGGTGAGCGTGGTGCCGAAACCCTCGCACCAGTCTGTTTTAAATAAGGCCCGGCAATTGGGGATAGATATACCGCTATCCATCGATGTTTTTGCCTGAGAACTGTCCTCTTACTCTCCTCCAAATAACTTCGGAGAGGTTTGCGAGTAAGATGGTGTTACCTCCACAGTCAGCTCGGCATCAACTCTACCACAAATCTATATAATATCCTTAATTATCCCAGGATATTTAGCTATACAGCTGGTAAATTCACCATCTAAAAATGTTCAGGAGTTCTGTGTGCACCGTGAGCTTACAAATAGACAGACAGACAAATTACGTGTGTTTTTTTATAACGTGTATGGGAGGGCATTAAATATACTTATGTAATTTTTTTCCTAGTTCAGACTGAGCCGCGTTTACAATTCTATTATAAATAAGTTATTAAAATTTTGCAATCTCTAGGAACCTCCGCCTCAATGTGTGGAGTAAATCCTACTAATATTATAAATCCGAAAGTTTATGCGTGTGTGTGAGGGTGTGTTTGTGTGTGTGTGTGTGTGTTTGTGTGTATATGTTTGTTACTCTTTCACGCTGAAACGGCTGAACGGATTTGAATGAAATTTAGAATGGATATAGCTTATACCTTAACTTAACACATAGGCTAGTTTTTATCCCGGAAAAATGCATGGTTCCTGTAGGATAGATCAATATCATTGAAAAATCAGGTGTCTAATTAGCACGGTCCATAATCGTTTGTGGAGAAATAAGGCAAGGCTTATGTTATCTCATCACACTTCACACTAATAACATAAATGCGAAAGTTTGTGTGTGTGTGAGTGTATGTTTGTTACTCTTTGACTCTGAAACGGCTGGACGGATTTGGATGAAATTTAGAATGGATATAGCTTCTATCCCAACTTAACACATAGATTACTTTTTATCCCGGAAAAAAGCATGTCGTTAATCCGAAGAACACGCGGGCGGAGCCGCGGGCAAAAGCTAGTAATGTATAACATTCACGCAATAAAAAAATGTGACTGAAATTATTAACACTATTGGACGTGAGTCTGTGAAATAAAGATATCAGTAACTAAGTTGCCAAATAAACTCAAAGACGGCTATGTACGACCGATCAAAAAGGATTATTTTCTCTGATTTCATAATATACTATAATAGATGAAGTCAGTTAATTTAGACATTCATACATACATACGTGTAAATCTACTTGAAATCAATTGAACGTGGATTTTTTAAATTTTATCAAGATGAGATGTCATTGAAAATGTTCTGAACTTTTTAAGCCTCAGTGTGATTCCTGGGCCTTGAATAATTAACTGCCTCTACGAGTATATCCCAGAGCCTCGTTTAACAAATCCAGAGATCATGGTTTTAAATCCCTTAGGGCACAATTTGTGCCACGAACAGCCGTTGGTCCTGGCTACTATTAAAACAGTAGTCGTTAAGAAAGGGAAAGTTGTTGCTTACGTTCAAAGGAAATTATCCTGGAGATCCTGTACGCGTCCCTGGGAGGGGTAAAACGTATATAACACGTAACATAATAGTTTCCGCTTTTTAACAGAAACCTCCATCCATCCATCCATCAGCCCGTGTTCGTCCACTGCTGGACATAGGCCTTTCCCAGATTTCGCCACTCATGGTGGTTCTCCGTCCTCCTCATCCAGCCGCCACTTACAACGTCCTTCAGGTCGTTGGTCCAGTGGGCACGAGGTCAGCCTACGCTACGCTTTGCTGTACGTGGTCTCCAATCGACAGCCCTTCAGCCCCAACGGCCATCATGTCGGCGACAAATATGGCCTGCCCACTGCCACTTCAAGTTACTGATTCTTCAGGCTATGTCAGTTACTTTCGATCTCCGATGGATCTCCTCATTTCGGATTCTATCCATCAAAGATATCCCAAGCATAGCCCGCTCCATAGCTCGCTGAGCGACCTTAAATCGATGGATCAGGCCCCTTGTAAGAGACCACGTCTCAGCACCATACGTCATCACAGAAAGGACGCACTGGTTGTACATATTAGCCTTTAAGCACTGCGGTATTGATGACGTAAATATGTGACGCAACTTTCCGGAAACTTGACGGAAACCTATACATTAAAAAAAAACTCACTTAGGACACGACGGTATACACTCTCCAAACTCGTTCTTCTGGTAGCCCTGATGGCAGCGACAGTCATTGGGAGCCACACAGTCACCGTTACTGCAGTGGTCACATGAGGCCTGGCAGGAACCGTCAGGAGTGGACTTGAAGCCTGCCTTGCACTCGCAAGTGTTTGGCTCCGTGCAGTTACCTGAAAGAAAGAACAATAGAAATAGCTTTAATCTACATTCAAAAACAGCCTGTGTATATTCAATGGCAGACATGGACGATGACGTTTTCATAAATATTTCTGCTATTTATTTGACACATACATTTTAATTCAAAATTTTAGCCCAATCAGCCCAGCTATTCATGAGATATGCTGAGGAGGGACAGATATTGATGCTTCGTTACATGTTTTTTTTTTTTGGGGAACCCTAAACGCAGACCAGAGTGTTATACATAATAAATTAACTAAGTAGGTAGTAACAGATGGGATCCGAATGCCAGATATCAGTATGGTCGTTTTAGGACGGTCTTTAGAGGTAAATAATTTTGCTAGTCTTACCTATACCACCACAATTTCCTTTACAAACAGGAGCACAGTATTTGCTGTCAGCATCCAACTTGAACCCATCCTTGCACAGACACTCTCCCCCAGCACAGTTCCCATTCTGGCAGCCAATCGGGCAGGTTGGGATGCAAAAGCCACCCAGATTCCTCACATGGTCGGGAAAGCAGGTGCACACTTCTGGCTCAGTGCAGAGACCGTTAACGCATTCGTTGGTGCAGACTGGGTCACAGAGCTTGAAGTTGTGTATGTTGCGGATGTAGCCTCTGCAGCAGGATCTGATACGGCTGAGGTCCGGCCGGGACTAGAACGTGAAAAGGAAAACGACCATTAAAAGATAACTGTCGAATATGAGTCTATTCGTCAATGCTAAGAGAAAGGTGGTTAGGCAACGGCTACTAGCAAGAAGGTGCTTGTTCACTAAGGCTGAGATTCAGAATGCATTTTGAGTCCGAACTCAATCTTACAAACGTCACTCTAGCATGAGATCACGTCGCTTTTTGACGTTTGTAAGATTAAGTTCTGACTCAAAATGCACTCTGAATCTCAGCCTAAGACCAATCCAATACAGGGACGTTCAGGTGATCTGCGAAATGATTTGTATATAACAATAGATAAGAGTGCATTTCAATTCATGCATCCCATACATTGTTAAACATAAACATTGTTACACATTTCCACATTCATTCCCCTTGCGGAATCGGGCAGATTTTTTTGAAAATTGAATGCTCTCGTATTTATTAGACAGAAATATTGTAAGGAAGACTTGTTAGAGATTTGCCTAATTATCTTGGTAGGCTATCACGGTAAAATATCACAAGATAAAGGCTTGTGCAGGCTTTAGTTAAAGCATCAAATAAACGACCAAATATTTGTTCCTTACCCCATTACCAGCTGGAATATGAGCTGGATCTTTTGCTAACGTAGCCGTTCTGCAAAAAAAGAATCACCATATAATATGAATAGTTACAGGGTTATTTAGTGAAAATGCAAAAAGCCAAAATTGGGGTAGGTACACAGTCGTTTGTATATATATTGTCCTCTGGAATAATTAAGAAGCATGATTTTTTTTTCATATTCCAATTCTATTTTCGTAAAGATTAACTTAAACCTGTTATGAGACTTTAAGTATCTATTTTACAAAATAAATTTATTTCTATTTGAATTTGGATTTTGAAGTATTCATGTACGTATATATTTAAGGTTCTACACTAATAAGTGAATATAATTCTAGGGTAGTTCATGTATCGGTATCTAAACACGATAAAGAAGAAAAAAAAATTTTTCGATCAATAATTTTTTTCTGTTCCCAAAGTGGTTCAATCACCTGACTAAAATTATATAAAAAAGTGTAAAAAAAGTACGCTCAAAAGATTATTTTTCCTGTGGTTTGTGTTCTGTCCAACTTTTTTCACTTTGAATTGTGGAACCCTAAACAATCCTTTGTCTGACATCAACGCAAACATGTCATATGTCAACAGATTTCACGATTTCCTGTAGGATCGCTATGAAGGGAAGCTAAGATATCTCTTAGTAAAATTATGATACAGGATTATGTGATTCTAAACTAAATATATAAAACTAATCGTTTTAAATGGGTAAACTTCCACAGATGTTTTAGAAGTATCTTCCTTAGATACTCAGATATTATTTAAGTGCATAGGCTTCAGTGTAAGAATTGAAATTTAATGAAGTACAGTCAATTGCACAAGACCGTACGGCCTATAACTCCAAAGTTAAGCGTCGGGGGCAGCGGGGGGTGGTATTTTTGAACTCAGGAGACACAGTTCTATCATGCAAAGATGTTAACTCCCAAGCCGTTACGCTGGACCATTGGAGTGCAGCATCCCGTGCACAAGTTGCAGCGTGACGCCTAGATCTGCACATCGGTCCGATGCGGTACATGCTGGACCATTGGAGTGCAGCATCCGTTGCACAAGTTGCAGCGTGACGCCTATATCTGCACATTATTGTTGATTCAACACTTATTCGAGTCCACTGATAGAATGAGCGCGAGCCCGTCGGGGCTCGTTAGGCGTTCTATGAGACGTCATACAAACTTTGAATCCCTCCCGTTTAGATTTTATATGGAGGATTCAAATAAACGAATAACAGGAGGAAAGCGTTATCGTAAAAATTGTTGAGGTTACGTGTGTAGCCGTTTCATCTCCATGTTTATGTGTATCTGTGAGTGATATAATTGCCGCCGGTGGACACTGATAGTCGAGGCGTGAAACGCTATGATTATTATGGCTGTTCTCCTGAGTGGTCTCTTTTTTTATAGCCTCGACAGAAACGTGGCGAAATTGTATCTGCAGAGCATTGAAGTGCAGTAGTTGTTGCATCTTATGCTACAGGAACGCGGCAAGCATTTGTGCATGTCTTATGCGGTGATTGGGAATCAGTAGACTTGAAATGCTGGCTGCTGCTCCGTCTACCATGTACCGTTGAACAGATCTAGCTGACCAAGACCTAGCGTAACCACAACTGATAGCGTGAACTTATCATACTTACTTATGTTCCTAGTCTTTGTTTGAAGTAGCAACGGTGCATGCCATGCAGCGATACCATACGCTAGTATCGATGTGCAATATGTAGTTATTTGCAAGTGCATTTCAGTTGCTCGGCAACACGTGGAGACTGCTGCCATGGAGACTACGTTATCGCATCGAGTGATAACACTCGGTGCATAAGGTTGTCGCGCTTCAATCTCAATCTTCAATCTTCAATCTCGCACTCAACAATCTCGGTAGAGAATGCTGTGATAAATGAGACTTTTAATAGGGTGGCTATTTATACAAATTTTTATCAATATATGCCATCAATAACTAATGATGCCAGTTATAGACTCGTATCAATACTATCGCCTTATCCGTTGGTACACTGCGACCTTGTACTAACAATATGTCTCATCAAGATGTCTGGGACACGTCTAAAAATACCGTAGCCTAAGGTGTAGATAAGTAGGAAAGTTATAATAAAATTCTAAATAACATTGTGTACCTTTATTGAAAAATAGCTGCACATTAGGCGTTTCCGAAAATTCGTAAACTAATGAAGCTAACACATGCATAATCCGTCTACTCGCTGTTGTCACTTGTTTCAATGTCACTCTCTTCGGCATTTCCATCGTCAGCTTGTAGCGCTGCTAGCAAGATGTCCACCATCCGCTGGTCTGCCATTGAGCGAGCGTAGTCTAATACCGTCATTGAGTCCCAGTTTCTTGGACGCAAATCGATCCCGGGCTGCTGACACAACCACTTTGCAAGCTCACGATCACCATTCCACACACTGTAGTGGAGTGCAGTGCAGAGTGAAAATCCATGTTGTGCATTAAGATCAGCTCCCAATTCAACTAGTACCTTCACGAGATTTATCGCATGCAGCCCCTTGTGCTTCTCCACTGCGACGTGTATACTGGTCTCACCATCGTTGTTCTTCTCTGTCAGGATAGAATAGTATGGTTCATCCATGGTGGCTTGGATGCTGTACAGCAGCTCGAGGGATCCATCTTTCGCAGCTTCATGAAAGATGGTGTTGCCGGTGATGGGGTCTTTAGTGGAAAGTTGTGAAATTTTAGACACCGACATGATTCAGCACTTTTAGGATCGGTCTGATCTGCGTCTACTGACAGACTGAGAAAAATGAGCAATTTATACGAAATATTGTTGTATTATACATCGTGTTGACACGTATTAACATATATGATGTATTATGCATTGTGCACGTCATCGGCGCTCCGATTTCGTACCGCATCTACGTGCATGATATTATCATTCAATAACACGTGAACAGGAATACTTTTTCAAATTGTTGGGGTTACGCGTGTAGACGTTTGATGTGTAAGATATATGTGTGCATATGTGTGCGTGTGTGTGTTAGTTATAATAAAAATTTAAATAACTTTGTGTACCTTTATTGCAATATAGCTGCACATTGCACGTTTCCAAAAATTTGTAAATCAATGAAGCTAATACATACATAATCTCTCTACTTGTTTTTGTCATGTGTTCCACTGTCACCCTCTTGCGAAGATAGATGCACATCTCCTGCTGCTACCAAGATGTCCCGCATGCGTTGGTCTTTCGTGATGGAAACGTAGTTTACTGGCATCATTTCGTCCCAGTCCTCTGCACACAAATCGATCCCAGGCTGTTGACACAACCACTCTGCAAGTTCATGATCACCATTATATACACTGTAGTGGAGTGCAGTGCAGAGTGAAGATCCATGTTGTGCATTGAGATCAGCTCCCAAATCAACTAGTACCTTCACGAGATTTATCGCACGTAGCCCCTTGTGCTTCTTCACTGCGACGTGGATACAGGTCTCACCATCGTTGTTCATCTCTCTTAGGATTCTGAAATGTTCCCCCAAATGGCAATATGATTCCCCCATGTTGTCTCGGATGATGTACAGCAGCTCCAGGGATCCAGCTTTCGCAGCTTCATGAAAGATGGTGTTGCCGGTGATGGGGTCTTTAGTGGAAAGTCGGGAAATTCTAGACACCGACATGGTTTAACACTTATTGAACCGATCTGATCCGAGTCCACTGATAGAATGAGCGCGAGACCGCCCCCGCCGGAGCTCGTTAGGCGTTGTATGACGTTATGCAAACTTTGAATCCATCGTTTAAATCATGTATGGAAAATGTAAATAAACGAATAACAGCCGGGAAACCGTTGTCGTAAAAATTGATTAGGTTACGTGGGTAGCCGTTTCATCTATGTCACGATATATATGTTTATGCTGTGAGTAATATAATTGGCGCTGGTTGACACTAATAGTCGAGGCGTGAAACGCTATTATTATTATGGCTGTTTCCTGGGTCGTCTTTTTTTTTATAGCCTCAACAGAAACGTGACGAAATTGTATCTGCAGAGCATTGAAGTGCAGTAGTTGTTTCATCTTACGCTACAGGAACGCGGCAAGCATTTGTGCATGTCTTATGCGATGATTGGGAATCAGTAGACTCGAAATGCTGCTGTTTCGTCTACCATGTACCGCATCGGACCGATGTGCAGATCTAGGCGTCACGCTGCAACTTGTGCACGGGATGCTGCACTCCAAAGGTCCAGCGTAACGGCTTGGGAGTTAACATCTTTGCATGATAGAACTGTGTCTCCTGAGTTCAAAAATACCACCCCCCGCTGCCCCCGACGCTTAACTTTGGAGTTATAGGCCGTACGGTCCAGTGCAATTGACTGTAGATTAATTACTAACGGTACTTCGATGTAGCAGACTCCCCTCTCAAAGTCGAGAGGCACCGTGAGGTTGTGGAAGGATCCTTGCTGTAGCGTACCGTTCTCGTAGAACCTCCTGAAATGATACTTAGTTACATTCTACTACTCACACTGTTCAAGTTTAACTGATACTGGCACACAGTACTTATAGAAAACAAATAAGCTTGATACTACTCTGCAGGGATGGTAGGACAATTAGTGCTGCAATTAGTAACAATTGTACCGGTAAATTATTTTTTCGCCTTTTTTGCTAATATGGCAATTGTAATACGGGTAAAAATTGGGTATGCGCAATTATCCTCTGTACCAACAGGAGTATTAGACAATTCAGCAAAATGCATGACGAAATGCGCTTTGTTCGTACTGGCGCCACAGAAGTCTGGTGTAAAAGGCTCGGCTGTGAGATACATCATGGTAGTGTTAATTTCAAACAATAAGTTGTTTCATTGACCGCGTGTGTGGTCTGTATACAACGTGACCATACGTCCCGTTTTGAATGGGATCGTCCCGTTTTTAGACAATCGGTCGCGGTGTCCCCAGGAAGATCTTCGGGACGGAAAATTGTCCCGTTTTCGCAGAAAACTAGCATGTAG
The DNA here is from genome assembly GCA_910592155.1 of Ypsolopha scabrella. Taxonomy (NCBI): domain Eukaryota; kingdom Metazoa; phylum Arthropoda; class Insecta; order Lepidoptera; family Ypsolophidae; genus Ypsolopha; species Ypsolopha scabrella. The sequence continues at coordinate 27,918,785 of OU342969.1, read as the reverse complement.
TGGGTGGCAGGAAAAACTCAGCTTCGGGTTTCTGTTTTTTAGGCCGAATATAAAAAAACGTGCGGAGAGTTTCATTGTGTCCTTAAGTTGTGACCTATATTCAATAAATTTTGTTCCTCGGAAAAAAGTATAAAAATACTGAATAAGTAGAATAATTTGTAATTTAGTAAATAAAACTTATTGTATTACTCTTTCACGCATTAACAACGTAAATTAAACGTGGATGTATGAGTGTGAACAGTCCCTTGCATTTCTCAGTCCATATTCCGAAACCCCTCTGAAACCACAAGGATTCATGTAGTAACGATGTATTTTAAGGCCCTTGTTGCCTCCAATAACCTTGAGATATTTTAAACAAAGTCAAAATGAACGTTAAAACCTTGCATTTGACTTTGTAATCGACTGCTCCGAAACTTGCCGTTTACGGAAACGTTAACGCCACGCGCTCTCAAAATATCTAGTTTTTATTTATTAACTCTGCTGTAAATCAACATTTTTAAATTTCCTGCAATGAGTTATATAACCTATACTTTTTTTGTATTTTAGTGCAAGAACCATACAAATAACATTAGCAGTTTCCAAGAAATAGCCAATTTTATTCCAAAAACAGCTTGACTTTAGGAAATATTTTCAAGGTGTTTCTTTTAGGCGAGAATAATTACCTGCAATGTTTCTTATACTATAAATAATGACATATATTTTTTTCATAATTTTTAAGTAAGGCGTTTAAGAGAAATAACTTCATCAATGGGAGTTTCGGATGACGCGGGAACACGCGCCATAAGGTATTTGTTACATTTGGTGGGACCGTTACACAGATTCGTACCTGACCAAGTTAGCAGTGGCATTGAACTGGAAGGCTCCTTCTCCATGGCCTCCCTTCACTGACTTGAACTCCTGCGGCAGCGCTTGCGTAAACGTAAAAAGCGCCAAACACAACACCACGATAGGAACACCCATGCTGACGTCCTGGAAGAAAAGAATATCAAGAGGAAGCCAGCTAGGTCAAAAACTGAGAAAACTGCTTCAGAAAAACAAATATCCATAAAGACAGACGGACGTTCCATTATAACTTGAATGAATATACCATCAGAGTTTTTTTTTCTTTATTCTAGATTCCCGTGTAATTTAACTGAGTCATTTTTTTGCCTGGGCTGAAAGTTTTGCTATCACGGTTTTAGGCACGCGACGCGATTTTTTTAAACTTTAACTTTTTTTTTAATGTGATTTCATCTTTAATATTGGGTGCATTTATATATCTACGAGTATGTTCCGTATGTTTTAAGCTAATTTGGCTTGTACTATCGCGTTCAGAAATAGTTTAAGCACCCGTCCGGATAAGTCATTAATCTAACTAATAAATAATAATTATTATTTTAATTTTATGTATGAGTATGTAGGGATGTAAAATCAAAGCAGGTACACGTCCCTTACCAAATAAGAAAATCGTATATAAGATGACATTTATTTATGTAGCCAAATTCATACTGAAGACTTGGTAAGTAGTCGGTATCAAGTTTCGATGAACCCTTTTTGGAAAATTCGAAAATTATTTATTTCCTTTTTCCTACAAACGAAGGCTGAGTCCCAAGTTAATACAATGGAAAATCAACATTTTCTCGTTCTTCACTTAAGAATTTGGCTGCATAAATAAATGTCACCTTGTATATATTGAGGACGGAGGGCCGCCAAGAGTGGCGAAATATTGGAAAGGCCTAGTAGCAGTGGACGATGACAGGCTGATGGATGGTTGATGGATGGTATATATTTATGTATTAATTAATGTACGACATTTCCAAAGAGGTTTCAATCAAAATCAAAATATTCATTTTGCAAAATAGATACATAAAGTATACTTTCTACAAGTCAAAGTTAATCTTTACAATATACATCTTTAGAATAAAAAAAATATATAATAATACGGGACAAAAAATACACACCTGCATAAAATAGAGGAATCTAGGAATAAAAATATTATATATACATAATGCAATGATTCAATAAGTTGATGAGAAAATACGGTAAATACATACAAAAAATATGAAAGTTGGGCTACTAAAATGTAATAAAGTTATACACCTGGATAAAATATAGAAATATAGGAATAAAAATATTATATATACGTAATGCATACTTGTACACAATGGAAATCCTGGAAAATATGGATGTTTACATCGGTAACACATTGAAAATATTTATGAATTCATTTAGGGCAGTGACGTTTCATTTTAAGTACCAACCAATTATGTGATTTTATGGGAACCGGTTGGTATAACACCTATTGAAGAACCTATAATCTGCCAAAGCCCAGCAGGCGTCCCACTAAATGATGATGCATGTTTTCAAGCAGAAAAATTACGGGGACATTTACGGTACGTCCTTGGTGACATATTAACAAATGGGTCCAATGTGGTACAACGTACACTCACCAAATTTCTCATTTAACAGCTAAATGTACCACAAATATCGTCACATTTCCTACTATAGGAGTCGTACAGCAATGATCTCATAGTAAATAAGTGATGACATAATATTAGTGAGTAACTTACCTTCGATTATAACAACTTGAATAACTTGTGTAAGTTGTAAACTTGTTCACAGTTTAACGTTCTGCAGGACACTGAGATCCTCGGATAGGAGTGTGCAAAAAATATGTTCATCTCTGTGCTCCTGAGCAATTTTTGAGGGTTCCGTTGTTCTTAGTTTTGCTGATAGGTTTATCAAGAATAATGTTACATGCTTTGTTTTAGTAGCCTTGTTGTCTCGCACACACAAAGTGTGAAAAGTACTTGAGTAATATCCTTAGGGTTACGGTTCTCTTCTTCTTGGGCGAACTGGAATCCCTCGCTACACTCAGGATTTGAGTCTTATCTTAATTCCCTCACTGTACTGGGGAGCTAAGACACAGCTTAGAGAATAATCTACCATAATATAACTGTACCAAGGAATATTTATCCCATGCAGCAAGAAAAAGTGATGATCCACTATTAACTATTTCTTTTATATTACAAATAGACGCAAGGACATAGTCTGTGCTCAAATACGCACCGTAGACGCTTTCGCGCATAAATTCATTTCATTTTTAGGCCCGTACCTTTACAATAAAATTAACAAAATAATTGACTCATTTGACCTTACTAGCTTTAAATGCAAAAACCGAGTCTCTGAATGGTTACAATGTCTGTCCTACGATGAGACGGAAAACCTACTCTCAGTGGTAATTTAGATGCTATTATTATGTTTTAGTTAAATTATTTTAAGTGTAATACTTCAATTAATCTTAAGGTTTTATATTTAATTGACTTCTACTTTTATTTCAAACATTTATTTAATTTTAAGATTACAATTTGTTATTTTAAGTCTTCTTTGTGTTCTGTCCATTTTGTGCCTAAAATACAGGCTACTTACGTAGTTTAGCTTAGGTAAAAAAATTATACCATATTTTTCTATGCCATTTGTTTAACTTTGCACTGTCTCTAAAGCAATAGATAACTAGCAGATAAGATCGTGTCTCGAATCCATTTGAATCAATAAAATTAAAATTTTATAATTATGTCAAATATAAAACTGCCGCAAAGTAACTGGTACGATTTTCACAAATAGCTCAAAACGTTTGCTCTTATTCATCGGTACCCTAGGTTTCAGATATGATAATAATGTTGTCATAAATTCATCGGAAACACATAGCGAGATAAAGCTTCTCCGTGCGCAAAATTGTGGCCGACAAATGCAGTTTTTGTGCTAACAATATTTCAGGATTATTTTGGTGCTTTTGGGCATAATTATGATCATTTATTATTTAACCATCCTTTGCCCGGGACTCCACCCGCATTTTTTCAATCTTTGCCCCGTTTTCAACTTGGGCATTTTATTTATGATCGCTTCTTATAGCCTTTATGTTTAAAAGCGTCTCTACGATGATAATAAAAAAATCCGCATCCAAGTCCGTTCAGTGGTTCTCGAGCTGTCTTTTAATCAATATTTTCCCTGTTTTTGGCTTGGGCGTGATTTTATAAACACCCTATATGTTGACGAGGGTCACTACAATGATAATAAAAGAACTGTATATCCGTTGAGTGGTTCTCGAGTTAAAAGCAAAACAAAAATTCCTAAAAATTGTTGTTTTGGTCTCTCTCAGTAAATAACTTAATTCATAAAAAAACGCGAAAAATATATTCAAAATAAAGAGACGACTTTTTTACTACTTTACATATAGGTAGATTTAACGAGATGGCGCCCACGTAGATAAAAGCTGCCAGATGGCTTAAGCTAAGAATATTTTAACTTTTTTTCTAGTAAGGACTGGAAAGAATTTTTCCAACCCAATCATAAGACATAAGACATAATTTATTTTCTTTAAATGTTAGTTTTGCATTTACTTAAGACCTAGTGTTATTGTAGAACAAAGGAAAAAAAAGAAAAGCAAAACTAACTAAGCACTACATAATATATTTGAATTTAATTCGATCCCATACCAGCATTTCTCCGTTCCATGGGAAACATAACATTTTTTTAATAAATAAATAAATAAATGACTTTTTATTTTCAGATTAAAAATCCATAAGTAGGTTAGTGTTAGGCTTAAAACTAGGTTAGTAAAAAAAGGAGAACATGAAACAAATTTATTATTTAAGTAACCCAATGGATCGTTCCATCCAGAACTTTTGGATGGGACAATCCATTCGGTCCGCAATCATCTTTAAGATGCCGTTGCCACTGCCCCGTAATCTGAGTAGCATAGAGGCAGTTTTCTTGCGCATTATGGCATAAAAATCATCTGTACGCGCCTCCGCAAACATACCAGATGCACTGCAGAATCGCGGGAGCCGCAACAGCATCCTGAAGGCGTTGTTATATTGCACACGCAGGACGTTGTAGGCTCGTTTCGTGTACTTAACCCACAGGCCGCTCGAGTAGAACGATTGGCAATATGCTTTAAATAGCGTTATTTTAACATCTTTTGTGCATCGAGCGAACCTGCGGGCCAGCATGTTGCTCCTCACCGCCAACGCCCTGCGTTCTCTTTCAATATCGGAGTCGTCTCCGAGGTCCTCCGTCACAACATGACCAAGATACTTGAAGCGGTCTACAACGGGAAGGGCCGATCCGTTAAGAACAACAGGAGGTATGTTACTAGGCCGATAATTACCTGCCTTAAATACCAAGACCTCACTCTTTTTACAGTTGTACTTAAGACCGTGCTCCTCCGCGTACCGCTCGTAAGTAGCCAACAGCTTCCTAAGTGCACTGATCGACGGGCTCAGCAGTACCATGTCGTCAGCATAACTAATGTTATTGACACAGGTTCCGTCTACGTAGCATCCGACATGCAGACTGCTGAGCTCCCCGATCAGATCATTAGTGTACAAATTAAATAAGGTTGGAGAAGTCAGTCCGCCCTGTCTTACACCACAATCCAAAATATAACTTTCAGAAAGGGCTTCAGACCATCTCACTCGGTTTGTTTGATTCCTGTACCAGAACTTAAACAGCGAGATACATTCTGCGGGAACACCTGCCTTGCTAAGCTTGTCCCATAGTAGGTCGTAAACTACTAACTCGAAAGCTTTGGAAAGGTCGAGAAAACATGCATAGACAGGTGTTCTTTTCGCCGTGTAGTACTTGACGGTGTGTTTCAGACCTAGGATGGCACTTTCCGTGGACAGCCCAGGTCTGAAACCGAACTGTGCGTCGTGTAAGTTTAAATTTCGCGCTAGCTGATTGTTAATTAAACCGTCAAGCACCTTGGCTAGGATCGTCGCGAGTGAGATAGGCCTATAGTTGCCCTTATCTGACACGTCACCCGTTTTATTTTTTACAATGGGAACCACTGTTGTGTGCATTAAGGCCTCAGATAGGTACGAGTGTCGCAAACAAAGCGAATAAAACATTGATAGCACCCTAGGTAAATGGACTCCCGCATACTTGAGATGCTCAATGCTGAGACCGTCATGACCCGGCGACTTCCCTCTCTGCATGCCATCAATTATTTTTGCAACTTGTTTTGCTGAAAATCTAATGTCGCTTCTCTTCATGACGGTCTCCCCCTCGACCACCTCTTGTGAAATTGATGGTAGCGGTGACTGAACTAAAAAGTGTTCTCTGAACATATTCGCTATTAGATTTTGGTTCTCGACGCCGTCAACGCTCATTGGTAGGCCAGGCCTAACATTCAGTTTATTGGTATTCTTCCAAAAGCTTTTAAAATCTTTTGTCTTGTGTTGAGAAGCAAGAATATCCATTCGTAGTTGCTCCTTGTTATCCTGACACCACTTTAACTTGGTTTTAAAAGTCTTTCTTCTGTCACACATTTCATCATAAACAGAGCCATTGGAAGGTTTACCAGCAAGCAACCACAACTTATACTTAAGCCTGGCCATCTAATAATTTAATAATTAAGCGATATTCATAAAAAAACTTTCCTTGTTATCTATGTTTTTTTTTGCAATGTATTTACTTAATCTATGCATGGTTAAAGGGATCGTAGTACTTCTCCTAACACCTGTATACAACGTGACATTTATATATCCAGCCAAATTCATACTGAAGACTCGGTAAGTGCTCAGTATCAAGGTTCAATGACCTTTTTGTGAAATTCGTAAATTATTTTTTTCGTTTTACATACAAACGCAAGCCCAATCTAGTCTAAGGTATTACAATTTTCAATGTGGAAAAATTTCAACAGACAGAGTATCTCTAATAGACCACTAACAAGGAAAAAAAATTTTTGCGCGAACTTTTTTTTTCGCTTTTCCTTAAAAATTTAAACAGCTGATTGAACTGGAAAGAGAAAAAAGTTATTGAACAGAAATGTTTTTTTCCTTAATGTGATCAACTGATTAACTAATGACAAATGATCTACCCTAGAATTGTTTTTACATTATTGTAGGGCCTTATTTATGGGTATTTCCTTATGTAATCGTAAACCTCTTAATGGAATAATTTTTTTCAGACGGACTTTGTGTTTTTTTCTTAGTATTGGAATGAATTCAGAAGACTGTTACAATAAAAGTGTGCGTATTATTCTTGGCGTTGTTTTAACATGTAGTATTGCCTCGGAAGAGTGGCGTGCATAGAACTTTTTCCTGGAAATGCAATGCGAAGGTCATGTTTAACAATAAAAAAGTATATAAAAATCTCACTTTGAAAATTCGTTTTTTGAATGACAGCAGGGTAGGCCTAGGCACTAGGCTGCCTACCCTAGAGTTCATGATTCCATGCAATTATTTTTTTCCAAAATGGTAATTAATTTTTTATTATTTTTTTTCTTTTTTAAATTTTTGTCGTCAAACTTGTCCTTCTCATTGCTTTTCTAGCAAAAAGTTCTATGCACGCCACCACACGGAACAATAAGTAGTACTTGTATTGCTGGATTTTTCTTGCAAGGAATAATAGATTACGGTTTTGCGGAGACTATCCTCTTAAACCAGTTTCAAGTAACTTTAATAACTACTTTACAACCCATTTAGATCACGATTATCTTATCAGAAAAATCCGTCGAACCTAAACTCTTTACTAAACTAAGGCTCGTCTTTATAGTTATACAACTTGACATTTATTTACACAGCCAAATTCATGCTGAAGACTCGGTAAGTGCTCAGTTTCAAAGTTCGATGATTTGATTTTCTTTTTCTCTACAAACGGAAGCCCAGCCCCGAATCAACTACTATGGGACGTTAACATTTTATTTTGTGAAATTAGCAAAAAGTGTTATCACTTTACCAAGCCTTCAGTATGATATTTTTGATGGGATAGATAACAACAAAAATCCTTCCAGAATGGATAAAAGAAAAGTAAACCTCTAGTGGGTTGTGTGTTTCAGAGATATAACCGTAAGCATGGTAATAAAAACGAACTTTTTTGTTGTTTTATAATATTTTTTTCGATTTCTTAGAGTAATTTGTGTGCTGAATCCGAATCTGAACTCACATTTTCTCTATCAGCTCGTAATATTTATCTAAGACAGGTTCAATTTTGAAAAATCGTGTGTTTTTACTACTTTTAGTAGGTGTTCACGCTTGGAACAATAAGTTTTCCGGCTTTAATTTTCAATAATAAATCTCTTTAATAGTTCTTTTTAATAGAAAGATAAAAATATTCATGGAACCAAGCGTAGTTTTTAATTTAGGAGCACAAAACAATCACACCCGATTTTTCATAGAAAAAACTTGGCATGAAAATGTATGAACAGAGTAAGCTCTTACGGAATTATTGTTTATTTGGAAAAATAAGGATCATTCACAAATTTTGTTATTTTCGCAAAGATAAATATTGATAAAGGGCTTGTAATAATAAAAAATAAATCTGTAAAATGAATGGTCCATCCATCCATCATCGATCAGCCTGTTTCGTCCACTGCTGGACATAGGCCTTTCCAGGATTTCGCCACTCTTGTCGGTCCTCCTGGAAGAAATGCCCATACTTCAGTTAGCGTCGGCGCGCGGTAGCGATCGGTTCTGTGATAGTACTATCATACCCGTGTGATTTAAACCTCCTACCTACCGCCCTTTTTTCTAACGCGCGTATATTTCTTATATACTAATTTTGTTTACTCTACGAACTAAACATGCTTTGAATTAAGTGCAACGAACCTGTAACCGAATTCGTACAGTGCGGAAATTGCGATGGGTGTTTTCATTTCCTTTGCGCTGGAGTCGCCGAATCTACCTATCGTAAGATGGGCGCTGAAAAAAAGGCTGCCTGGCGCTGCATGACCTGCAGAGGGACTTCCAGTTCTTCAGACTCTAATATGCTGCAAGTACTTCAAGAACTGAAAGCACTTCGTGCCGAGTTAAATGCCGTTAAATCAGAGATTCAGAATGTGTCGACAGGTGTCATAAGTATAAACACAAAGTTGAGTGAAATGGAGACGCGATTTAGTGACGTCGAAGATCGTTTGATTTTGTTGGAAAACAAAGTACCTATGATTACTAAACTACAATCCGATCTAATCTCCGCGAACGAAACTATCGCTACCCTCAAGAGCGAAAATAATTCTCAAGAGCAATTCAGCAGAATGAATAATATCGAGATATCGGGAGTACCGTCGGTTAAGGGTGAAAACCTTAATAATATACTGCAAGTTATCTGCGATAAGGTTGGCTTTGCGTTGGATAACAGGGACGTCGACTCGATCCATCGCGTACGTCGCTTTCAAAGCAAACATGATGGCAATGCGAGCCCTGCGGAATCGAGAGCCCCTGCTATAATTGTGAAGTTTACTAGAACACTAGCCAAGGATCACCTGCTGGTGGCAGTGCGCGCACGTCGAGGCCTTACAGCCGCGGACATCGGCCACTCCGGAGTCGCGAACAATTTGTTTGTTTGTGATCACCTGACTCCGTCAAACAAACTGTTGCTCAAGAAAGCTCTGGAGCTGAAGTCTCAATTGCATTACGCCCATTTGTGGATTAGGGACTGTAGGATTATGATGCGCAAGAATGATAGCTCAAAAATAATATATAGGTACATAAATAATGATTCTGACCTCTTGAATGTAAAATGACTTTTTAACTTGTTTTACTTTTTGGTGGTAACGATTCTAATGATCATGGTCAGTGTTAAACTTAGTTTATGTTGTAAAATATGTAATACTTCAGCTGATTGCTGTATTTTTATACTTTTTTCGTAATTTTCGTAGTGATGCTCGTGATTTGCTTTTAACATGTAGTGGTAATTTTGCTGTTCAATCTCTTAGTGAATTTTTATCATTTTCTGACTTAAAACAATACAACTACCTTGACAATATATCTGGTAATATCTTAGATTTAATATAGTCAAGCTCCGAATGTTATATACATGGTTGTGATAGTCCACTTGTGCGAGAAGATCCATATCATAAATCTCTTTTAATCGATATTGGTTTAAGTAATTTTGAACGTTTTAAGTTTATGGACACTTACAGATACAAATTTGAGTTAGGTAATTATGATGAAATAAACAATGAACTGTCAAAAATAGACTGGTATACTTTGTTTTCGAACTTGTGTATGGAAGATTGCATTGAAATTTTTTATAGTATATTAAATAATTTGATCTCAAAGTTTGTCCCCTCCCGTATACGAAAGTCTAGGGGGTAGCCCTCGTATCCTATTTGGCATAGTTTACCTTTGCGTAAAGTTTTAAAAGAAAAACAAAAATACCATAAGCTTTGGAAAATATATAAAAATCCGTTAGATTATGAAAGTTTTAAAATTTTAAGAAAGAGGGCTCGGAAACTTGAACATAAAATTCTCTGAACAAAAAATAAAAAGCCATCCAAAATTTTTCTGGAGATATATTAAATCAATATTTCCACGTAATACTTTTCCGGATACAATGACTTACAAGGGTATTCAAGTTACGGGTGGTGACAGTATCTGTAATCAATTTAACGAGTACTTCAACTCTGTTTTTGAAAAATCCAATCAAAGCTTAGATTTAGATAGCTTACATTTCATTTCCCATTTGGGACCCCTGTTATTTACACTGTATATAAATGATATAACAAATAATATACAACATTCGAACTCCTTGCTTTATGCGGACGACACAAAATTATTTAGAATTATCCGTAATCCTAGTGATTGTAATGAATTACAACTTGACCTACTTAATTTTGAAAGATTTTGTGTTCAAAACAACCTATTTTAAATCCAGACAAATGTAGTGTAATTAGTTTTAGTAGGAAAAAGCAAACGATTCTGTACGATTACAAACTATGTAACACTAATCTTAAACGGGTAACAGAAATTCGTGATCTCGGTGTGATTATCGACTCTAAACTTACTTTTGTGCCACACATTGATACAATACTCAGCAAATCTTACAAACAATTGGGTTTTATTTTGAGAGTTGGAAAGCCGTTCAAAAACCCGTTAACATATAAAATTCTGTACAGTAGTTTAGTTCGTAGTAGACTGGAGTTTGCCTGTTCAGTTTGGCATCCATTTTATATGACTCATATTGATAGACTTGAGAAATTACAGAAAAAGTTTGTGAAGGCCCTCGACTACAGAACAGGTTATGCTTATCTTGACTATTATACCTCAGCTGATAGACACAAAGTTCAACTTCTATCCCACAGGCGAGACTACACTGACGCTTGTATGCTTTACAAAATAATTAATAATAATTTGATAGATACCCCGGATTTATTACAAAAAATCAACTTTAGAATACCTCGCAAATGTGAACGTGCATGTCATACAAAGAATTTGTTTAGTATTGCTTCTTGTAAAACGTGCTATGCAAGAAATAGGCGTTAGGCGTGTTTGCCGATTATATAATGAACATTTATCAGATGTCGACATGTTTTGTGTATCTTTTTCCACCTTTAAAAAATCTGCCATGAAAAAAATTTCTTGTAGATAGATATTTTTAACTAACATTATTTGTTGCTTATATTTTGTAACTAGTGTATTACTTACTTATGTTTAGTAAACTTCACTTCTTATTAGAAATATACATTTTTGTAAATTAAGGAGACTTTAGGCTTAATTTGAATATTTTCACTCGTAATAATTTGTATTTGTGGCTGTTTGTTTCTTAAATAAATAAAATACACACACAGGCTGGGCAGGCGGGCTGGTGAGCGCGGTGCCGAAACCCTTGCACCAGTGACGCCGCTGCCCGTCACCAGTCTGTTTTATATAAGCCCCGGCAATTGGGGATGGATATACCACTATCCATCGGTCCCAGGCAATGGTGGGCCGCCTGGTTTTGCCTGAGAGCTGTTCTCTTACTCTCCCCCGAATAACATCGTGAGGATTTGCGAGTAAGATGGTGGTACCACCACAGTCGAGCCCGGCATCAGCTCTACCACATCTCTTCAGAAATATAAAAAGAACGTATAATTTCCATATTTAAGTTGATTTAACCCAATTTTGTAACTATAGGAATAACAAAAAAAATATTCAAAAAACAAAAGCCACGTTGCCCTTTTAAGTGGATACTTCTTAAGTCGCGTCTATTCTTAATATGTCAGTTGACCTAAAGTGTCTTTTCACGAAAGAACTCCGCCGTAAAAGTACTTTTATTGTCAAGAACTAAATACGAAAAAGCCTTTGATCCGCGGGACTTCTTTCGTGAAGTTCGCCCCGGAAGTGACGTTCAAGTTCTGAGAAGCCCCTCCTCCCCCCTCTCCTATTCGAGACTCGAACACAGATGTATACACTTCAGAATAAAGTGGTTACGAAATTATTCTTATTTTTCAAACAAAAATTCGGACTAGGTATGTACTTGCTTGCTTGCGCGAATAGCTTGTTTTTTTTTGTATATGGTATGTTTTGGGCTGTCCTAGATTTTTAATTATTTTTATATTTATGCATATTTTTATGATCTACATTTTTTTACGTTTATTTTTACAGGAAGCTTTAAGTAAGATAAACCCAACCCACGCCATCTAGCTCGTTTGAATATGATAAGGTTTTGTCGTCCCAAATGAGCACTCATAGTAGGTACCTACTAATAATTAAGGTTAACCCGGTGAAATTAACTGTGGACCTCAGTTTTTCAACCGCATGAGAAACCCATGCGAGAGGAATATTTCGGGTTCTTAGGGTGCTAGGTTTTAATCATAGACAAATTTTGTTCATCCATGGTTTTAATGTGGGAATTTCAAATGATTTGGGTCATAAAAGAAAAAAAAAGAAAATATTATAACTTCTTTTATTTTATTTATAATGTTATTGGCAGAATATTTTGTATTTTGACAACACACTTAAATTAAGTCTTTGGTTTCTTTCTAATATAAAATAATCAGTAGCGCCATCTGTTAAGACAAGCTATCTATTATTTTGACTTGGTTTCTTTAGAATATAAAATTCTCAGTAGCGCCATCTGTCAAACGTCGCTGTTACATATACAAGCGCCATCTGTCAACATTTGTTGGAATTAAATTGACACAGAATGTAACAAACAGAAGCGCCCAAGCTTTGGTTTTGTTCCCGAGGTCAAACAAATATTTATTAAAGAAATGGAGGTCATAATTCAGTAACCGCTTCGCCATTCATGTTAACAATTTCAATTGCATGTTCTGATGGCGGTCGCCAGCAAGGAATTTCAGCATACAAGGGCTCCGATGTCGTTGAATCTATTAAATCCAGTTTCGCTTCGCATTTGAGTGCGTCTATGGTTGAGTCGCTCACTGAGGGAGAACGGGGACATAATGGTTCTGAGCATGTGTCCATAGATGGCGCCAGCGAGCAACGAGTGTCACAGCGACTGGCTCTAAAATCATGGCTTCTTCTTTGAGCTGGTAAATGATCGTAGTGGCACTCCAAAATACCTAAAACGATTTTATGTTCATCTAAGTAATTGTATTTTAAAAACTTAATTTACGCATTTAAGAACAACAAAAAATTTTCTTTGAGGAGAACATACCTCTAAAATTTTCTAGCATCAATGGTGAAATCGTTTGTACTACAACGGGTCTCATGAATTGTTTTAAATTCCTGTCCAACGTAGATATCGGTTGATAATGACACTTGTCTGTGTTAGGGGGATCTGAAAGAAAAGTGAAAATAAAAAAAAAGATATTGTGGCCCATGAGGGGATCGAACCCGCGACCTTCGCGTTATTAGCACGACGCTCTAACCAACTGAGCTAATGGGCCGATGAATCTTTTGGTGAAATATCACTATAAGTATTGCAATGAATCAGTTTTATATTTAAACTTTATTATCAAAAATGGTAAGATGCCGCCCGTGGTTATATAAAAAACAATAAATACTGTTGTTATACCAGTAATAACGGAGAAAAGCATGGCTGCGGTCTTTAAGACGTCAGTAAATTATCTACCGAATTAACTTTTACTGTAGCTTACGCCTTTTTAGGGTTCCGTTTCCGAAGGAATGGACGAATTACTACGCCTCCGCTGTCTGTCCGTCTGTCACAGGGGTGTTATTGGCTTTGGCTCTTATTTAAAGGCGGTATATACACACGTCTTAGATTTAGTCAGATTCTACGACATACTCTAAAGTAAAAGAAAAAATAATAAAAAGTAGGGTTCCCGTAACCGTTTTGCACCCTTCGGGATCGGAACCCTAAAACACTCTAAATATAATATCACAATTATCCGTTTAATGTTTTATATTTTATATATACCGGGTGTGACTGCTACCATTAAATGAAACCACATATTCTACCGACCTTTTCCCAAGAATCCCACCCTTAGTTTGGGAAATAATTGAGTTCCAAACAAAAATGCGTGAACCCTAACGCACCGACATAAGGGCGAGTATCGAGAGAGCGTCGTCAGTGAAACATCTATTCCGGTGCAGCGTTCTAAAATAGACCTTCGTCCTACGAGATAAAGTCTTTGAGCTACAGTTTAATATCTTTTTCTCTGAAGATTTACGCGGGTTTTGTTTTTTCGAATAGTTTTTCAGTATGATCAGTAGAGTATGTGGTTTTATTTAAAGGTCGCACTCTATTTACAGCCTGTACATAATGAGGTTAAAAGGAAAACTATCACAGCCAAGTAGGCTTTACAGGTTTACGAGGACAGATCGCGCCAAATTTTTAGTCTCCCCTAAACACGACACTGTATGGTCCGTTCTTCAGGAGAGCAACTTCCGAGCGGACTAGAAGTTTGGCGCGATCTGTATTAGTAGACGAACAAATAAAATTTACTGGGCAACTACGGAACCCTACACTACGCGTGGCTCGACACGCACTTGACCAGTTTTTTTATCGGTTGCTGGTAACTAATCCTTGTATCTTATTACCTGCGTATCGCTTATCTGAAGTTGGGTATGTTAAAGAAGAAGGATTTGCAATGGGATAAAATTAGAAATCGGCAATCTGTCAGTTTTAGCTGTACTTATTATATAAAAGCTCATTTATTATGGTGCATGCCCCACCGGGAATAGAACCTGGGTTTCAAGATGGAGAGGCGAGCGTTCTACCGTCTGAGCTACCGTCGCACTCGGGAACACCTCTGACACCCCTTCGGGGATTCGTGTCGTGACGATTTATTACGCAGGCTCTCGATTTAGTCCACAACTTGCGTCACATGAATATTATTCCAAAAACAGCAAACAAAAAAATAATTGAAGAAGGAGATATGTCCTTTTTTGATTGTCCTTAAATTCTCTTAATGGTCATTGTCACCCCGAAAATATCGTAAAAGTTCATTGCTTGTTTATTCTAGGTGAAATTAAATCAACCGACCAAATTCATACTGGAGACTCGGTAAGTCACCGGGAACAAGGTTTAATGACTATCCAGGAAAAATTCTAAAAAAGAAATTTTTTCACCATATTTCCTGCACTTAAACTAGTCCGACTAATAAGAGAGCAAAAAAAATATTTTTCGCAATTGCCCAAAAGGATTATTGAACCTAGTTCTTGATCACTAACCGAGTCTCCAGTGTGAATTTGGTCGGTTGGTTTAATTTCACCCTATATTTAAGAAAAAAGTACTATTTATAATTTTTTTTCGTCGTCATTAACGTTAACATAACCGACACTGTGACGGAAGTTGGTGACCAAATCAACAACCTTTTTTTCGGTTTTTTCAAACTCAAAGACAAATTACCTGGCAATGGTGCATGAAAGATGCTCCTTACATAGGGAGGCGGTTCATCATTGTTGCCCATCACCACTTTCATTCTTATGTCATTAACCTTCCTCAAGTCCCCATAGCTCGGCTTCCTGCATCTTTCTATCATCACGATGATCACCGCAACAGTGATCACCGACATCATCACACCACCAGCTATGCTTATCACCGATATCAGGTCCAGTGAGCTTGATTTTGATGATTTGTCATCGATGATTGCAGTTATGTGCTCTGGTTCTGTCAAAATATCAAAAGATCCTTCATCTTCTACAGTTTCGGTTGTTACTGAGTTAGTACTACTTGTGAATTCTACATCATTCGTTGCTTTAGCTGTGACTGGTTTAGCAGTGCTAGTTATTTCGATATATTTTTGAGTAACATTATTCTTTGCATCATCTGAAATGTTTTGTTTTCGTATTAAAGGGGAATGTTTTGTTATGAAATCTCTTACAATATCTACAGTTTTGTTGATTTCTGATGCGTTCTTGCTCTGTTCAACAGTCGCATAGTGTTTAACGACTGATGGTTGTGCAGGTGTCGCTTTTATTTTGGCGGTTGTAGTTTCTGATGAATATTTCGATTTCATTGTGGTTGAAGGTATCATCATAGTGGTTTTAGTAAATGTAGACATTTCAAAAGAGATGCTCTTTTTAGGTGAAACTTTAGTTGAAGACACAGGAGGTGTAGTAATTGACAAGAAATGGTGAAAAGAAAAGTTTGTTTTGTTAACTTCTTTCATGCCAGACATGCTGTTAGTGGTGTTACTCAAATTGAACACAAATTTTGTCGTTTTCATAGATGGTGTAGTAGTTTTTGTGTTCTGGGTTGTATTATTATACTCGATTGTTACGTTTTGTGGAATTAGAGTATTGACTGTGCTTGGAAAGATTTTTCTCCTTGATGTCACTGCATTCAGAATTTTTATGGTAAATGGTATCGATGTTGTAGTGCTGTGATTTGACAAATCCTCAGAATTTGTAACACTGTGATTAGCAACATTTTGTCGCTGACTTAGACTTCTGTAATGTTGAGTGTTCAAAGAAGAGGCTGTCGTCAAAGATATCTTTTTGAAAGTGGAATAAGACATTGAAGTTGGTATTATAGATACTATTATAGTCCGTGGAGTGGTAGCTGTTGATGATAAATCATTCGTCGTTGAATTTTTTATGTATCGGAAAAGAGGCTTTTCGTAGGATGATTTTATTTTTGTTTCTATAATCGGTGGTTCACCTTTTTGTGCTGGTTTTATCCAAATCTCTTTTGGTTTGAACTTGATGGTTGTAGGTAAAGTCTTTGTAGTTATTTCTGGATTCTTTGTTGTTTCTAATCTATTTTTCACTGTTGCTTCTTGAGTTGTTGCTGTAGTTTCTACAGTTGTTGTTGTAGTTACCAATGTCATGGATGCCGTTTCTTTTGGAGCAGTTGGTGTTTCTTTATTATTTGATACAGTTTGAGCTTCTGTTATACCTCTTGAACTAGATAATATATGAGTTTTAATTCTGTTTGATAATGTTTCTGCCGGAGTATAAGATATCGCCGTTTCTTTAAATATATTAGTAGTAACAGGCCAAGTTGCGATGGTAGAGTTGTTGTAAAAATTTTTTGCTGTTTGTAATCTTGTTGATAATATTTCTGTTTCAGTGAACAAAGTTGTAGGTTTAGGACTCATTGTACTCATGGTAGTTGATATTTCAGTTGTTGTTTGTCTGACAGTTGAAGGTAAAGTAGTTTTAGAAGTTGTACTTGGTGCTGCTGTAGTGCTAGTAAATGCAGATGACTTCTTTGTTGTGGGGGCTTCTGTTGTAGGGAAGGTCAATACAGGAGTTGTTTTAGTTGTAGTTAGTAAGCTTTCCGTAATTGTTGTTGAAGTAGATATTAACATACTGACTTCGCATCTGGAAAAATAATATCTCTATTAATAAATGAATTTTATTTTTTCGTGTGTGTTTATGAAAGTGTGGTAACCCACCTCTCACCTTGCCATCCATCCTGGCATTGGCACTTCCCTGTGATTGGTGAACATGTGCCCTGATCAGAGCAATTTTTGCAAATGTGAACACAATTTGGTCCCCATTTATTGGGTGGACAATCTGGAAACGCAAATTATAATTGAAACCACCGCAAATGTAAAGTATACATGCATACATTATAGGTTTAATATACATACATATTATATACATATTTGTCAGATACCTAACTATTATACCTGTCTAGTGAAAAATATTGTGACGTGTTTTGTCAGCTAAGTTCATTTTATTCTGTTTTCTCTGTTTCTCTTTGGTGTCATCAGTGCCTCTCAACTCTCAAGACAGCGTAGTGGTCGGTCGGTCGCATCAATCATCAGTGCATATCATATTTATATAGAGTGGACAAAACCAATTTTCATATTCGCTATAATTTACTTTTTTTCAGTAAAATCAATAAAGCTTATGCCAAAAACATTCAGATATGGTATAGTCTATATAGATATTCAAAGTTTGCATATTATCTTTTTGACGTAAACTAATAAAGTCCATAAAATTTAGTAATAATAATAAGAAGTCCTAAGACATCATTAAATAAATACGATTATTGATAGATCGGACAGCACCGTTCGGGTTCATCACGAATGCTGAGAAATAACGAAGTCACAATATTTCTCACTAGACTTTGTACATACATACGCAGGATACCGTGTGAAAAAAATAATCTTTGTATAGCTTTCGAAGCTATACAAAGACTTAAATCACTGAACAACTTTTGTTGCAAGACACCTTAATTTTACGTACAAGGAGCGCACGCTTGGCCGTTTCCACGCCCGATGGAAAGCGTCGATTTCACAAAAATCTACGGAAGTTGGAAACGGAGGAGTGACTGGTAATACGCAACTGTCTAGAACCACTCCCCAGTACGGCTACTCATGACGTCATGAGGGTGGTGACAAGCTACGGCCGAAGCCACAAGCACCAATAAATAGATTCCTACGTCGTCTCTGCAAACAAGTCTTTTACAAGATTCAAGATTCAAATATTTATTGCGTGCTATAATGTAAGTACATAGTATTAACAGAGGTAGTACAGATGTGGAAAAAAACATTATAGCGCCCTGCAAGGGCATAGCAAAGGTTTACTTATAACTAAATACGTACCTAATGTTAAATTGTGTACAGCTTATATTAGTATATAACTTTTCCATAATATATTGTTATACTATTGAATTAAAATTTTAAAATAATAATACTGCGACATTTTCTAAAAGAGATGGAGTGACAATATTCTTTGTAGATGACATTGCCACGCGCCACAAATCCTTCTCTTTTCAGAGAAATTCACAAATAAGAAATGGTACTATTTCTGTACTTGCGTAGTTTCAATACCAGTGATTCTTCAGCTTTAAGTACATATACCATTATTTAAGTAATTATAATATTTTTCTAATTCGCTTGATGACGACCCCACTGAATGGGGCTGTAAAGTGTACATTTCTTTGTTTATATTTATATACAATTTATTTTAAAACGAAATTTTAAGGATAATAGTAATGATAAGTAGACAGTGTGGTTAAAGCTTTTAGTAAGTATCTTGTGAAAATGAAAGCAATTAATTCAGGGATTTTCGTGAAATGGAAGTGGAGAGTCATCATTAATTTTGTAAAATAATTTAGAGAACAATAAAATTCTTATAACAATATTTTTATCTTCTTGGTAGTTACCCATAGAGCACCCGTGCCCAGTTTTGCCATGAGGACATATAGGGACACAAGAGATATCCCTCATCTTGTACCCTGGACAACAGACCGCTACTTCCGCTGTACGCTCTTCATTCTGCAACAAGAAAAATTATTCTGAATTAGGGGTAATACCCATGTTATATTAGCTTGAGAAGATTTTTTGCTGGGATTTAAATTTCTATTTTTTTTCATTTAATCCCTACATACAAAATTGAACGTTTCGTCTCAGATCTTAACAATTTTATTGGAAAATTATATTTATTTTGTTTCTCTTTTTTATAGCAAAAGCTCTTCTTTTTTAGTGTGGTTGAAAAATGAGATTGGGTTAAGACTTTCTATTTATTATCAATCAAATAAATTCAAATATAGAAGTTGAAATTTGTTTTTATAAATTACGATTCGAGCAATACAATAACATGTTTAGTACTTTCCATGTCAGTACTTGCTGTAGTTAATACGAGTACAAGAATTACATTTTAAGTTTGTAATTTTTAGGATAAATCATCCCCAACCACACTGGTAAAACTGAAACTATTTTTATTTTTAATAGTAACTTTTAAATTATTAGATTTTTCATAGTCATAAGATTCCCAAAACAATCACTTCACGACTGGAAAATTTAATTATTTTAAAGCTACCATTATAGCTGGTTTTAAAGGCTTATAGATTAAGGTTTAAAGCTGTTATAACTAAAATTTATTCATACAATTAAGTACTTAAATAAACTTAATAAAAGCTAAATTACCTTGCTAAACTTCAGTTTTGACAGCACCAAAGCTAATATTAGAGGTGTGAACGAAGGTTAAAATCGGCTTCATTATATTAAAAATTAAACAGTTATTGCATATATAGTTATTTTAGGGTCCAACTACACTTGGATCTTTTCATACACAAACCGCAGCGGTCGACGAACGCGCGTTCTGGTTGTTTTAAGCACAGAACGCGCTCTGTGTGGTCGGCCCCTTATACATAGTTTTTAGATGAAAGATTATTTCTGAGTGCTTCTTATGATTTCGTAACAAATCCGAAGCATCGACCCTTAATAAGAACATTCTCTGTGGAACTAACTAGTATTCGTGACTTAGACTTAGAAACTGTTTCAATCTCACGGCGGCGGAAGTCACTGTTACAAATATCATTCGGTTTTGCGGACACTGTTGTTGAGTTATATGTAACCAACAATTGAATGGTGAAACAACACTGTTGAAATTTAATTAACTCATACTCCGAGACAGTGTCCAAGTACCGGACCTTGTTTCATCTGACGATGTCTTAAAAAAAGGGGCCATTGGTTTTGCTCCCCATTCACAAATAGAAAAATTCATGTTACATCAACAATATTTTACTTGCAAACCCCTCCGAAGTTATTCGAGGGAGAGTGGGAGGACAGCTCTCACAGAGATCCAGGTGGCCCACCATGCCTGGGACCAAGGCTAGCCCTTATACGACTGATGACGGGCAGCGACGTCACTGGTGCGTCAAGTACAAGTGGGCATTTCTTTCAGGAGGACCGCCAAGAGTGCTAAAATCTCAGAAAGGCCTAATTCTATATCCAGCAGTGAAATAACCATGGTGATGGATGGATGGACATGTAAAATAATACTATAAAATAGTCAACTCTAGAGTAATAATAACTGATTTGATCTTAATACATTTTCATTTGGGTTATATTAGGTATTGTACAATAAAACTTACACCAAAATAAAATTCTTCAAAAAATGTATTAAAACAGCCGTCATATTAAAAACCCATCCCTCTATTCCAAAATAAGTTTTCGGAGCGGTCGGCTTCCATTGAGCAGGACAGATTTCTCTGAATACCTTCTTCACCAACCATTTTTAACCTGTAAGTAGGATCCGAGCACCATTCGGAATGCTTAAATTAAGAGGGTTAAGAGGGATAAGCTTATTTGAGGCTAGACTCAACTTAATTATTCATTCTCCAATATCCTGAAGTTATGCACTAACTTATCTAACCTTTTATGTACATAAAATGTACGAGTATTTAAATTTGTTAATATTCAATACCATCCACAGTTTCTTACCACTTAACTGTGATTGGAAACAAGTCACAATTAGTCAGCAAATGACGACTACCTACTATAAAATGATCTAGTTCTCTCAAGGATACATATTCGCACCTAGCTCTTTCATATACTTGCTTACTAGTATTGCAAGTAATGAGTCAGTTGGGTGTTAATTATTATGATTGAGTCTGACTGGATTTATGCAAATGATTGGCCTAATGGCTACTGGATTCCACTAAACACTTTAATTTTAAAGTTCTCAGTAAAATTTGTGTTGTGAATTCATAGTTTTTGTATTCGTGGTGTTATTTGAGTGCATTTCAAATTACGACATCAACCAAAAGGTGTTTTGGCGAAAATTCATGGTAACTCTTGTCAGATTTTAGAATGACTTGCCTTGCCTATCACCTTGTACTTAATTACGTTTTTCATAAGATAATTTTCTTTCTTCCTGAATGTTTGTTGTATCCATCTGCCTCTGCTACTTAGGTACTTTTGGTTTATGTATTATATTACTTGTATGGTTATTTATTAGTGTATACAATTATCGTGTTCTAAGTATTTGTACGTACGTACAATGTCAAACTTGTTTGTTTATTTTAGATTAGGTATTTTCTATGTATTTAATTATTATTATTTATTTTGTACACCGCTTTCGCCTTTTTCAACAATTATTTTTCACCTTAAGGTTGTCTGGAAGAAATCGTTATAAGCGATGAAGACGCCAGTTGTAATTCTTGTTTCATAATAGTTTAAATTTATTTTATTTTAGGCATTATTTCTATTTTTTTGGTTTTGGTGCACAATAAAGATTGCTTGTCTTGTCTGTTTTCTATACTATACCGGTGCCAATTATATAAATGGATATTTCGAAAGTTTTTCACTTGGAATCCACTTAATTCACTGATTATAATTAACCACAATTCAAAAAAAAACATTGTGTAAATAAAAAATATTAGAAACCTATTGTGAATTTTGTGTGAGCAGGCCAAGTCTTTATTTTTAAATATTGATGGTTGTCACTGCCTGCACTTGGTAGAATTTATTGCACTTCCATCCATCCATCCATCAGCCTGTTTCGTCCACTGCTGGATTCCAGGATTTCGCCACTCTTGGCAGTCCTCCTGGAAGAAATGCCCATACTCACACACGCTGGGCAGGCGGGTTGGTGAGCGCGGTGCCGAAACCCTTGCACCAGTGACGCCGCTGCCCGTCACCAGTCTGATTTATATAAGGCCCGGCAATTGGGGATGGATATACCGCCATCCATCGGTCCCAGGCAATGGTGGGCCGCCTGGTTTTTTTGCCTGAGAGCTGTCCTCTTACTCTCCCCCGAATAACTTCGGGAGGATTTGCGAGCAAGATGGTGGTACCACCACAGTCGAGCCCGGCATCAGCTCTACCACCTAATATTGCACTTATAAAAGTCTTATTTAAAAAAAAACCGGCAAATTGCGTGTCGGGCCACGAGCAATGTAGGGTTCCGTAGTTGCTCGGTACACATAAGTTGGTCTACTAATACAGACCGCGCCAAACTCCTGGTCCCATACATTATAGAGGAACAAAAGTTTGGCGCGACCTGTACTCGTAAACCTGTAAAGCCTACTTGGCTGTGATAGTTTTCCTTTTAAATTCATTATATATACTACTTTTGTGAATTTTTTAACATTTCTATAAACAACCCTTTGGCCAGCAGGGGGAGAGGGGGACGCTCCACTCTAACTAAAATTTTAACTTTAAAGCCTAATATTTCGGCAACGGATCCCTAAATCTAAAAATGGTTTTCATACTCCACAATGTTTTTAAACGGCCTATCCAACGATACCCCACACTATGGGATAAACGAGAAAAAAAAAATCATCCCCAGTTTACGTGTACGAGTGGTAACCTTAAAAATTTTTTTTTTCAATATTTTATTTTACCATTTTGTTGACGTGATTAACATTTATATCCATGCCAAATTACAGCTTTCTAGTACTAATAGTCTCTGCGCTAAGCCATGGACAGACGGACATGGCGAAACTATAAGGGTTCCTTGTGGGAGTACGGAACCCTAAAAATGTTTGCGCGCGTTTATTTCTTTGGTTTATTTATTTCAGTATGATCAGAAGAATTCATGTTGTCCATTAATATGCGGTATAGGAAAACTTGTCAAGCTATGCGTCTGACCCTCATTACCTCCAGCCTGGTGAGGTCCCTCATCTCGGTGTTCCAGCGGGAGCAGCGCGGAGGCACAGCAAAGCACCACTCGTAGGTTCTCACCGCCATCGGGGCTCGGTACTTGACGCGCTTCGTCACGTTGTACCTGAAAATTGTCGAAGGAAACATGTGAAAGGTCCATTATACAAGGTCCTACAATTCAACGTGGAAAAATTCAAGATTTGATAGAATATCCCTGGCTAATATACAACGAAAAAAATAATTGTTTTGCGCGAACTTTTTTTCATCTTTTTTTCATCTGATTGAAGCACTTTGTACTGGGAAGTGAAAAAAATATTTGAGCGAAAATTGTTTTTTTCTTCTGGAATTTATTCAGTTAACGATACATGATCTACCCTAGAATTATTTTCACTTATTATTGTAGGACCTTATATGCAGCCAAATTCATACTAGAGTTTTGATAAGTGATCGGTGTGACGAATCGATAACACTTTTTGCTAATTTCGCAAAATAAAATATTGATCTCCCATAATAGTTGACTCGGGTCGGGTGCGGGTAGGTTTGTAGGTAAAGGGAAAATAATCATTTTCGAATTTCCCGAAAAGGGTCATTGAACATTGATACCAGCTACTTACCTAGTCTTCAGTATTAATATGGATGTATAAATAAATGTTACCATATATTATTCAAGGTGACATTTATTCATGCAGCCAAATTCATACTGGAGACTTGGCAAGTGATCATTATCATGGACCAATTATTTAATTGTTTTGCAAAATTTTAAAAAGGAAAGTTTTTTCTTTTCATAGAAGTGACTCGGGGCTGGGTTTACGTTTGTAGGGCGCAGGAGAAAAATAATTTTCTATTTTCCAAAAAGCGCTATTGTGCTTGAGGCGTACAAAGTCTTCAGAATGAATTTGGCTGCATAAATAAATGTCACCTTAAGTACAAATTCTTGTAATTTTTATCACAAAAAAAATTAATTCTTCCAAGAACCATCAACTGAATCCATCGAATATTTGAAGGGTCTATAATTTAGATAGTCGTAAGATAATATTCATTGGAGATAAGACGTTGTTTGTAAATAAGTAGATATGTTTGCTTGTGGAATTTGTTTTACGTCGTATTGCAAAAATGTTTATATTGAAAATGTTCTTTATGTTCATGATGATGGTAGAGATAAAGTTATGATATAATTTATCGTGTAAAGTGTTGCAATGTAAAACTTTTTACAAAAAACAGCATTGGAATTCATTGTACTAAATTTCGAAATGGTCGTGAATTCTACTTGTGAAATTGTATTTTACACGATTTTTTCAGAGAACTTTAGGTTTCTTAAACTAAAAGTATAGAAGTGTTTTCTTTTTCCATGTACACATTCCTCATTTACTTCTGAAAATATATACTGTTTTTACTGGCAAACAGACTTGAGTTATTTAAATTTCTACTAGACCTCTTTGAAGATAAAACAAAACACAAAACATATTGTATGTGTGTGTGACCTTCACTCTATCTGTAAGGTTCGATCTCTAAAAATAAATTATTGGATCATCCATTTAGTGAAGAATGAGGGAGGATGAGGGAATGAGGTCATAGGAACACGCAGCTGCATCATGTTTATTGATGCAAGTTATCACATGTGGAGAAGTAATTGCTAACAAATTAGGCATGTGAACTGTTATCGTAAGAGCAGTGTTAAATAATGGAGAAGCCATTACTTAATTAGTAATGATAACAAATATATCAAATTATTTTTTAATGGAATTTTTTCATCTTTGGATGGATGAATGCATGTTTAAAGTAATTTTCCCGTGAAAACACAATCTTTTTAAACTTAAAAAAGGCTGTGACTCTGACTAGAGTACACATAATCATGACGTAGGTATTTACATATCAGAAGGTGTCAGACATGTTTCAAAGTGTGGACTGTCACCATAACCAGTGAACATTCATGCACCGTCGTCGTCAAGTACGGGGTGAGCCTTATCATCGTATATTGGGCAAAAATACATGCCTTGGGGAAGTAGAAAGTATACAAAATACTATGCATATAATTACGAAAAGCTCACTGAGGCATGCTCCATCGGAAGCGTTTGAAATGAGGATCCGTTGTCCTATCGACTGAGAGGTCTTGTTGCTTTTGTAGAAAACACAATTATTAGTTTTATCAATGTCAATGTTGTCTTAAATCGTAATATGGAAATGAATCAGAATACAAATTTCGTGAGAAAAGTAAATAGACATAAATTAGTACCATTTAAAATAATGCGCGTAGCAATCTTTGGCCCCCTTCAGCAAAGGTCATATTTCCGAACGCTATGACATGACAGATAATGTCCGGTTAGCTATCGATAACTAAAATAACACCCTTAAGGTGGTAAAACCGAATCCCGGTGCAAAATGCACATAATAATATTCTTTCCCTTACTTTTAAATAAAAAGTATGCAAAAATTGCGTTTTAAAGCAATTTGCGGAAATTGATTAGTAATAGTAGGGTTCTTGTATTAAAATTATGTTATTTTATGCCTTATATTTCAATTACAACCATAAATACGCTTTTAAGATTGTTAATCGAATGCAATCAAAATGTAAATCATAAAATGATAGAATTTGAATGTTAAACCCTAATTATTATTCATCAATTTCCGTTAATTGCTTTAAAACGCAATTTTTGCATACTTTTTATTCAAAAGTAAAGAAAACCGAATGATGTGCATTTCGCACCGGGATTCGGTTTTACCACCTTAATTGCTTCCAGTTCCGACTTTTTGAACGTGTTCTAAAAAGACTTTGACCCTTATTTTCTCTCGTTTATGTTTCCAAATGCTAGTGCGATGTTGAGGGCTATTACAATTTATGATTCGGCTTGTTTTCATGCCTATGAAATTTCTTGCTATGCGCATTATACCTAAAGCAGATCTTAAATCTATTTTAAAGACATTATGTAATGATGTCATCGCAGACTATTTCTTTTTTCTGGGGTTCTAGAGTAATTTTTAAAAGGATTAAAAGTTGGAAGAATTATAGTTTGATTGTAATACTTACTTTTGCTCCACCACGCAGACATTAGGACCATTCAAGGTCATCACCTCTGCCACGCTAACCAGCATCACCGCCATCATCACCCACCACCATCCAGTCTCTGGTCTTCCTGTCACATTGTTTATCAAAACTTGCATTTTCATCACCACTATTGTTCTCTATTCCAATCCATGATCTTATTGTCTCTTCATTAGCTTATATGTTCGGATCACCACTTCGGAGTCGTTTCACATTTCTATGTTTTATTTTACTTTATTATTCGGTTTTAGTTTAAGGCTGTTGAGTCATTTCAGTTCATTACAAATTACAAAGATACGCCTAGGCACAATTTTGTTTTTTTTTATAAAATCTACAATTTTCTTTTACGTTGTTTTGAAAAATGAACTAAGGGCGCTGTTAAAAGCAATTTTTGGCTGGCGATAATAGACTGCTTTCTTAAATAAAAAACACAAATTCTTCTGATCATACCAAAAAACTCTTCTAGAGGTACAAACCGAAAATATAGTAAATTTATTACGGATTCTCACAGTTAGTATGGAGAAGAGAAAAGTTTGATTCTTTTTTTTAACCCGCCGTTATGATCGACACACTTATGCCGGCTCATACAAGAAAAATGTTTATGAGTTGTTATTATATTATATATATACTAATATGGGTATTTTTGGAAAGCTAGAAAGATGAGCAACAAAAAAAATAAAAAGAAAAATAATATAATAAAAAAATTAAATTTATTAAATTTATATTACTGCGGTATAGAAAATCACAAAAGTAAATCTGGACGTGAGGAGATCTGAACCGGGATAGTAAAAAAAAGTTGTCGGCTGTAATTTGACACCCATATTTTACCCTCCCCTGCTTTTTTTTATTTATATGTATATAGAGTTATATTTTTTTATATTTTCATTATTTTTCTATATATTTTGCCACAATATTATAAAATTTTAATAGACATACGAGTATATATGTAGTATAAGAATATATATACGTATATATAACCAAAACTTTCTCCCGGAGAAGGCACCTACCTACTTCCGCCAAGAAAAAAATTTAACTTTATTTTGTGTGTGGGATATTTAATCTTATTTTATAAAAAGAAATTCGCATTATAATCTGACCATTACTTTCGGAGATATAACCAAAAACAAAATTGGAGGGAAAATCGCAAATTCCCAATAAGCGAACAGGTACTTCGGATTTTCAGCTCTTCATGAAACATAGATACCACTCGTATTTATATTCAGATATCAATGAAACAAGTGTTTCAATATTGTATATTTTTAATAAATTTATAGGTAGGTAAATTTATTTTTAGTAGGGTTTTTATTTATTTTTGTATTATGTTTCTTGTTAGGTAACTAGTTTGTTTAAGTTTTTAGTATTATAAATCAGCTACCATCTATCCATATTAATAATAAATAATAACATACAGTTTTGTTCTATTGTAGAGGCGTTCTATGGGAAACATATTCAGTATGATCAGTATAGAATGCAATATCTAAAGATAGCAGTCTATTTACACCCGATATGTCTCTAACATCACAAACTTCTAAATGTTTCAGCATCTAAAGCCGAATGAGAGCAACTACATTATTATCAAATACCGCTATGACAGGAATTAATTCATATGCCCTCTTTTCGGGTCCCATCCTGCTGCGCAAGCGCAAGTGTCGACAGTTAGTTGACCTCACGCAGTTGTACAGTCGTCCACCCAATGGCGGGCTTTATGTTACTGTCATAGGAGTTAAAATTAACTGCTGGCTACTGTACTGATGAGATGCCTGGAGAAGTTTTGAATAGTTTATAGGGCAAGACAGGTTTTCTTTTTCCGAATTATATTGGCATCGATTTTTGTACCATTTTATTTGAAGATTTTTTTGCTCGAAATAGGAAACTGACGGTTCATGCTAGTGGAAAATGTGCTTTCAACTCCTATGATGCATGAGCTATTTCACATTGCAACATTCAAAAGTTCGCGACAATGTGAAATGGCTCATGCGCAATAGGAATTAAAAGTGCATTTTTCACTATCACGAAATGTCAGTTTTCTATTTCGTGCCAAAAATATGCTTTTGAGGTAACTGTGACACTATGATAAACTAATAATCGTTATATTTTTAAGGCTTTTCAATTATAAATTACAAAAAAGAGTTTCTACTCGAGTTCTGTCAAGGAAACGGTAGTTTTGGTTATGGTCTGCAAGAAGGTAAACTTCAATCAGTAGTCTCTCTGCATAACTTAGAAGCAGAACGAATATAAAAGCAAATCTATATCTTATTTCATTCTTAGTTTCTGCGGTGGGAAGTAATGATCATCGGCGCCGGTGTAACGTAGATGGGTATGGACTGTGGCTTCTATTTCAAAGTACACAGAAAAACCTCTGCACGCCCTCGAAAATTCCTGTCGTGGGGATGTAAGTCTGGCGAACTAAAAGCTTTCTCATGCCGTCACATTTTCGCTCGCAACCAAAATGATGTAACTAGAGCAATTGTCTAACATCAACTGACTAATCGTGTAAGTTGTACATGTTGCTAAAACATTGCTTGTATAATCCACGATATTAATTATATTCAAGGGATATTACACAAATATTTACGTAGTTCACATTGCTATAAAATTACGTGCCTTAAACCACTAACTTATCTCAGGCAGACACGCCAATGTCTAATCCATCCATCAGCCTGGTTCGTCCACTGCTGGGTATTGGTCTTTCCGAAATTTCACCACTCTTGGCGGTCCTCCTGGAACTCACACACTCTTGGCAGGCGGGAACACGGTGCCAGAAAACTCGCACCAGTGATGTAGTTTAATACAAAATTGGTTGGGTTTAAGAAATATATATCGTGAAAATTCTTCATCAACATAGTTAGTTCATTCAACCAACTGCCTAAAAATAGCAAATCATAACATATAAATAATGTGATCTTATTTTGATGATTAACCTTTTGCATGCCTAGTGAACAATCTGGGTGATAGACACAATAATA
The DNA here is from genome assembly GCA_910592155.1 of Ypsolopha scabrella. Classification (NCBI taxonomy): domain Eukaryota; kingdom Metazoa; phylum Arthropoda; class Insecta; order Lepidoptera; family Ypsolophidae; genus Ypsolopha; species Ypsolopha scabrella. Next base: position 27,889,321 of record OU342969.1, on the reverse strand, counting down.
TTGAATTGTTATATTTTTATGCGTCCAAGTCACAAGTTAACAAGGATCGCAAATAATCTTAGCAAATCTCAAGTTATAGATTTCTAGATAAACAAAATTCGTAGGAAATTTTTTAAATCCTTTCTTTGCAATGTCAAGTAAGTGGACACGATTTGTGTTGGTCGCTGCGTACTGTCATGGGAACTGAATATCACTTTTGAACTTTATTTGGTGGTAACAGGAGCTAAAACTGTATGAGTGGACCTTTCCGCGATGGTACAAGTGACGTTTCGCAGGCGTGCTACAATTGGGTGACAGGATGTGCTGATTGATGTGGAATTGTGGCCGATGTCCCCTTATCTGTAGGGGTGCCATCGCGAGTACGAGGAATTTCTTTAATTAAGTTAAAATTATGTATTTTAAATTTTAGAATTATAACTGCTATATTATCTTAAATTCATAATAAACATATGGACGACTTTTGTACCACTATATTTTTGTAGTGAAGGATTTCCATTCTATTTACGTGTAACAAAAATTCAAAATTGAGACCAGATATTCATATTGACAGTAAAATGTGGTTATTTGGATAAAGATTATATTTGATCTTTTGAAATATTCTTTATAGAAAACTTCATTGATATTGATTAAATTAATATGTCCTCGCGATAATACTAAGTTATTTTTTGTATTTTATTTTAGTGAGTGATTTATTATTCGAGGAATAGTCATTTACCCTAAATTTTAAGCCTATTTTAATGCAGGTTAGAAATTATACTTAACAAATATGGTTCAAATCTATGAGTTATTTTAATTTATCAAATTTTAATAGAATAACAAAAACCTAAATCTGTGTAAGTAGTTCTAAAAGGCATCTGATATAAAACCTGTCGAATGTAAATATGGGAAATTATTAACGCTCTCTTTGTTATTGGAGCTATCGCCATTCCATTAAAAACTTTATTTCTTTAAAAAACTATGTAATTATACAAAGAAGGGTAGCAATATTAAGAAATGGAAAAAATTACATACCAACCCTAGGGTTCCTTAAGAGGAAGATATCATCTCAAGAGACATTGGTAGAGAGAGAAGGAAGCTAAATTACGATAAGAATCGTCGCATTAAGAGTGGCAGCGACAGTGTTATAGTACATTATGATACAAGTGACCTGCGTTGGACATTACAGTCGAGGTGGGATTGCACGTAATGGAGCCGAGAGTGTAATGTCTAATGCTCACGCGTTTACGACGTTTTTCAACACACTTGCAAGGATAAATAATAAAATTTAATTATCTCATTTTTCCACATAGTCAAAGCCACCGCTAAGAATTGACAATTTTCTATGAAAAATGGCGGCGAAGAATGGAAATAGAGGCACTGACGCACCCGCCAAACAACCAAATATTAAATATTAACTGACTGAACATTTATGTATTAAAAATAGAGTTAATTTGTTGATAAAAATAAATAATTTGATAAAATATAAATAAATTTATATTTTAACTGAGACAGTTTATTTATTCGCAAAAACTTTACTATTTCTCAAGACATCAAAACTCTTTGCTAAGATCAAAAAACCAGCCAAGTGCAAGTCGGGCTCGCGCACGAAGGGTTTACCTATAAAAACGGAAAAAAAATCATGTCTGTTTTATGGGAGTACGCAGGTCCGACTCGCACTTGGCCGGTTGAAGTATTTGTTGTTATAGCGCCAACAGAAATAGGGAGAAACAGGGAGTCTTAGTAATGGTCCCGTTGATTACCCTTTGGGTACGGAACCCTAAAAACCGGACAAGTGCGAGTCGGACTCGCCCACCGAGGGTTCCGTACAAATTAGTAAAAGCTTTGAAAAATATACAAAAAGATTTGGTCACCTGTACAATTATGACCGCGCATACCGTTGCTTGACCTGGGTGATTTTTTAATTATTTCATTACAAATGTATAGTTTTAACATTTTTTTCCCATACTTCTAGTATTAGACGGGCCAAATTTCATAGTTCTAGGTCAACGGGAAATACCCTATAAATTTTGATTCTATTGAGAGTGTCGAAATATACGTTTTTTGCGGCATAAACGGCCGTATCTTTTTTTTTAAATTAACTCGGAAGTTTGATTTTATTCACAGCTTTAAGGGACTGTAGATTCGAGTATATGGTTTTGATTTCAACTCGATACCTGCCACGCATTCCCGAGAAAAAGGGTTTTGACGCACAGATGGACAACAAAGTGATCCTATAAGGGTTCCGTTTTTTCCTTTTGAGGTACGGAACCGTTATGTAAAAAAACACTAGTGCAATAATGTATAGGTAAAGTAGAAAGCAGGCGTGTTTAATATGCTGCATTATGACTCTAAAAAAGCTGCAATAGGGGCCACTTTATAAGCAAGCGTGTTAAAAAATGCTTTATTATATGTTATAGAGCGGTTAGATAGATTGACAACTCCGTTTTTAGGGTTCCGTACCCGAAGGGTGCCAAACGAGAGCCTATTACCAAGGCTCCGCTGTCTGTCTGTCTGTCCGGCCGTCTATCACAGGGGCCTACAGCTTCAACCGTAATAGGTAGAAACTTGACGTTTTCACAGAATACGTGTTATTATGGCCTCCACCACGGCAAATAAAAAATATTAAATAAATTGACATTCAAGGACCCCCCTTGGACTATACAAGAAACCTCGAAAATGTTATTTGTTGAAAAAAGCATTGAAACATATAAATGACAGCTTCAGTCACCGATAGATAGAGCGCTCGCCTGCTAATCCAGAGGTCGTGGGTTCAAACACCGCGGTGCACAATAATTTGTGTTCAGCCTTCGCACTTTGGAACTAACGTTAAACTGTTGGAGTGTTGGTTCATTTTTGCCCGAAGTACCACGATGCGGCTCACGTTTGGGACGTAATAATCGTTGGTGAAAAGCAAGTATATCATGAGTGAACTGTCACTTACATTTCACAGTTCACACTTGGGCAAACCTCTGACATCCCCTCGGGGATACATGTCATGGGGGAAAACGGGACTAAAAAACAATATTTTTAAATAATAATAAACTCCATGGATGACATCGGGAACTGATGTAAGGCATTTTTATCTTTTCGAAACAATGGATTGGAGGAATTCGGGCATAATCCGTGACGATATGTTTATAAATTAGATATCCATCCAACAAGTATCAATATTGTTACATAGTTAAAAATATCGGTCAATCATGAAATTCAATTCAGTAGTTATATTATAAGTCCCGGGGATATTAAAACATCCAATTGGTATTGTTGAATTCAATCTAACAATAATTCGGGATGCCCAATTTACAAAGGCAGCATTGTATTTGAGACAGTGGTTCTCAAACATCATAGTGGTACGCAAAACTTCTCAATTACGCGAGAAGATTAGCACGATAATAACATTGGATATATTTTTGTTCCTAACTCGATTTGATAAGCTCACATGCCAGGAATGAACCAGAATAGTTAAATAAGCCAAAATGGGAGTCGGTTACTCGCTTTAGCTTAAATAGTAACGTTCTGATACGATGGTAGATTTATCCTTACCCTGAAAAGTTACCCCATTTTATGTCACAGGGTAGTTTCGCGCTTCATACATGTAGGTACCTACTTATACTTGTAAACCGCTAATTGAAAAAGCAAACAATAGTTTACTTTTGCACAAATTCACAAATGAATAAAGTTTTATATTATTTTAGATGTTTTGTGTGTAAAACATCAGTTGAGTGTAAAAGTAAACTTTATCCTTTAAAAAAAATATTTTTAATTTTTCTTTATTATAAGAAAACGAAATTAATTAATCATATGATTTTCAGTCTCACTGAAACCTAACGACAAATTTTAGATTAACAAAACTACTGAAATTGCTACACAACTTTTCTATATTTCAATTATTATTTTTGTTTATTTTTGTCTTGTCTTGTAATTCGTTTTTGCAATTAGTGGCTCACATTTTGCTCTTTAATTATCGAAAATCGATAACTGATAGGTGAAATTCTTCTCCATGTGACCATGTTACGTAAATACACCCATCGCCTTTATTGAGATCGTTAGACGAGTAGACATTGCTAAAAAAAACTGCGAAAATATTTTGAAGAATATGCCGCTTAAGTTGCGACCGTAACGATTGATATTGAATGCCTTTGCTATTTTGAGACCAATGAACTGCAATCTCTTATTTTACTATTATTTTAGCAATAATGACATTTGAGAGAGTTAAATCTGTGGTACGCGACTCATCCAACAGATGCCTTGAATGGTACTCTAAGTCAATGTTTAAGAACCACTGTGTATAACAATACATAGGGCAATCCATCAAGTGTGTAACGGCATAGAAGCTGCACTGTTTTGTCAGATGGGAGCAGTTTCAATAAGTGCCGGGATGGAGGGTCCGGAGAATGAGACTCTTCCGCCCGTCATCGGAGCCGAACTATTTTGGTTGCTAGTCGAAATAAAATAGAGAAACTCATCAAATTTTGGGATAATATTACTAGCTCCAATACACTTACAATGGGGATTTTCATCAACATTTAGTAAAGCCGATTCTGAAGGCTTTAATTTTAGTTTTAGCCCTGTCAATACCAATTTTTCTTCATTCCAAAATAGTTCTTTAATGTTAACAGCAGGAGCTATATTACTTTGGAAAAATGCACGTTTTGACAGCACTAAAACTAAAATTAAAGCCTTCAGAATCGAATTTATTATAGTTATATTAAACATCAAACTAATTACAAAAATAAACTAAATAATTAGCCCATGTATTCAACGATGCTGCCAGCTTTTTCTGCCACAACAAGGCGGCAATTTAGCTAATTTATTTTATATAGCACAGTTTTCAATTTTTCGATTTTAAGTGGTTGTTTAAGTTTATATCTATGTTTAGATTATAAGGTTTCTGTTTGTATAGTAAAAACATTGAGTGGCAAAAAACTTAAGGGGGTGTATTCCCTACTTTGTCTCTTTTCAAACTAATTTTAAACCAATAAAAAGCGACGATTATATTTTGCAAAAAGCATTTGTCATATTTCACTCTTTGATCTTAATATTTCAGCTGTTCGATACACGATTGCTTACACTTTCCTTGATCCGATTAAATCGCAAAGATAGGTCTAAACTACGATCTAAATATCATTTCATTTAAGCAATATTAAGTTTTGGACAATAAAACTTATACTTAAATAAACTTCGTAAAAAATGTGATATAAAACGGCCATCATATACCATCATAAACCCATCCATCTAATTCCAAAATAATAAATAAAAACACCTCAAAACCGCGAGTTTTCTGAGCGGCCAGCTACCGCCGAGCAGGGTAAAAATGTGAAAAATGAAAGCATTGGAGCAGGAAAAATTTCTCTGGATATACGAGTATGTCACTGGTTGGCGACCAAGGTGACCAAAATCGCACGGGAATGTTCTAATTTATGGCCTGAGTATATGTTTTTCATGGTATTATTTATTTCTTTATTTGTAATAACAACATGTGTTTATTTGTGTAACAGGATTATGAAAGAAATCTTACACACAAGGCAATATTATGTAGTTTTAAAAATGACAAATGTTACACATAGTTTTAAAAGTGACAAAAAGTATTATAAATTTTAGTATACACTCACTCACATGTGATGTACCAAGTTGGGGAAAGAAATCGTTATAATGTAAACCGATCGGTCATTTAGATGGTAATTAATGTATCTGGAGCTCTTTACAAAAGATAAATAAATCTGGTATAGAGGAAGTGCGATGTTTAGTTTCCGTGCAGCTGCAGTTTGTACTATATTTACTAGTAGGTATGCTACTAGTACTATTATATTATGTATGGTTTGTTCTATCTATACTACACGTATGCGTATATATACTACTATATATTACATGATTATTATTAAACGTGATTGTTAGCGAAATAAATTTCTCGCAAAATTTTTTTTCAGGGGTGTTAATCTAAAGCCAATTACAATCGATTTTACAATCTGATTTTGCTGTTTAAGGGCCCATAATACCTCAATTCGCAGTCCTGCTTTAACGCTTCTGCTTTTTAACTATCTATCCCACTCTAATAAGATGCCGCGCACGCAAAAACATCAGTTATTTTGAAATCGCGGCTACAATTATGGTCTTTTTATTTTTATGGAACAGTCTGTAGCTGCTTTATACTAATATCAGTTATATTATGCAAAATTTCAGATCTAATTTCAGGTATTTATTGAATACTATCGGTTTATCGTACAGTTTGGAGGTAACTTTGTAATTTTTTTCTATAGAGAAAATTTGATGGAATCAGGTTTTCACAAAAGCATGGACATAGCATTAGTCCTCAACTTTATCGTATATCAATTTCAGAGTGGTTGCTGCAGTATTTGTTGGTATAAAACAAGATTATGCGAAGCGAAGTGAGGTATTATACACCCTTGATACTTTCATACATTTTTTAAACAGCAAAGTTTGAGGTGGTAGAGCTAATGCCGGGCTCGACTGTAGAGGTACCACCATCTTACTTGGAAATCCTCCCGAAGTTATTCGGGGGAGAGTAAGAGGACAGCTCTCAGGCAAAAAAACCAGGCGGCCCACCATTGCCTGGGACCGATGGATGGCGGTATATCCATCCCCAATTGCCGGGCCTTATATAAATTAGACTGGTGACGGGCAGCGGCATCATTGGTGCAAGGTTTTCGGCACCGCGCTCACCAACCCGCCTGCCCAGCGTGTGTGAGTATGGGCATTTCTTCCAGGAGGACCGCCAAGAGTGGTGAAATCCTGAAAAGGCCTATATCCAGCAGTGGACGAAACAGGCTGATGGATGGATGGATGGAAAGTTTAATAGTAAAAATTTTTTTTGTTTTTAAAAAAACTGATTATTCGCTGGTGTAGAATTGATGGAACGTGTAAAGAAAAGTAACACAACGAAATTATAATGCTTTTGTCGTGGTTGTTGGTTCCGACAAGTTTGTATGGAGAGCGGCTTTGGACCATCTATCTTAAAGAAATTTTTCTTGACCTTGCTTTTTGCTGAAATTTTAAAATACTTTCCAGAAACTTATTTGCACACATGTATTTACTTACTTTCAAACAACATTTTAAACATAATATCAACAGTAATATAACAATCACTAAGCGGTTGCCATTTTTGTAGTTTTAGCTCGTTACATATATAACAAAAAACGGAAAACGTAAGGCTTGGCCCATGGTGCAGGATAATCTTACTGAGTGATTTTGAACTTCAGTACGTTGTCAGAAAGTCTATATTAGAACGCTCGCTTCGCGCGCTACCGGCACACAAAATCAGTGATTTTGCGAGGTTTTCCTGGATTTTACGAAAAAGTATTTGATGTAGGTGTTTTTTCACCTCGGAAAATAAACTATGTTTTCTTGTTATAGTAGTAATTCCAGGTATAAAACTAAAGTCGTTTTGACATAAGACGAATTAATAACTTAAAAAGACATTATTCTCAAAAATAAAATCTACCGAGTGAAATGTGTCCAATTAGGTAACCGACTTGACAACGGAAAGACAAAAGTCTGAAAAAACACGTGTCCAAGTTTGACATTGATCGGATAAGTAGTTGACTCAGCATATTAAAACAAAAACCGTTGAAAGACCAAAGGCAAGCCCTTAAGAAGTCGCGCTCAAAAACTAACTGAATATAAAAGCAGCAATAAAACTAAAAAGCAGATGTTTCTACAAGAATGAGCAAGCATCCTTAATCATTCTACCATCCACTTGTTGAGCTAATCAAGCGCATTAAACTAGCTCGCTCTCCCCTCTTTTCCTGCTATACTGGTAGCTGGTTATTACACACTTCTCCAAAGATAAAACACATCGTTTATCTATATGACTGCTTATAAGTTATAACTTAAGAACTGCTGGGATTATTTTGATGAGGTTTTCATTGATGAATAGAAAATATTTGAAAAAAGTTCAGAGATTGTTTCAATCAACCATGATCAAAATTAAAGCTGGGCAATATTCAGGGAAAAATATCGTAATGGATTCTTTTACAGCGTGAGTAGAGGCACGGGCAAAAGCTTCTAATATAATAACACAGTAAGCTCTGTTTACATTGATTATATAGGTATTATTCAACCAATTAAAATTTATGAAAAATTCTACGAGTATTTCCGGAATATTCTTATATCACATTTTAAGCGCATTATATCAAGGCACAAAAATATAAAACGAAGACAACCTAAAAATATTTTTATTGGATATCGTTATTTTATATATATTTTTTAAGGTTATCGTGTCAGCTCTAAAACTACGCGTAGAGTATGTGTTTGTTTAGACTGTTAATGCTGTATACTATATGTATCTGTTTTACTGAAAAGTGGTTGAAATGTGGCAAATGTACCTTGGCATAAGTGCCAGATATTTTTTCCCCTTTTACATATACCGATTCACAGCGCGGAATGTCTTCTCATACTCTTAACACCTTCCTGTTCTTAAAAGCTTTTTCTTGTAGGTAATGCAATAAAGCGACAATTTTGCAAAAAAACAGCACATTTTTTGTTACTATACGAGTATGTAAGTAAATAAATATTTGAATATTTCTTTTGATACTTCTTACGAATCTTGCAAAATTTCATTCCTGAAAGTAAACAACTTTAAAATAAAGTAAACAAACTTTTTTTTTTTCATGGACTTGGAAGTATCGTTAAATATTTATGCAAATTTGTTATTACAAAGACTGTTTTTTGATTTACCAACCTGTTTATCCAGAATTTGACATTTTTGTTCAACAAAATAAATATTGCTAAATGACTCAAAAACCGAAAAATATGTCTTTTTCTTCAAAATCCATTTAGAACACAATCACTCACTGCACAGAAGTACTAGGCGCACAAAAATAACCAGGAGTTAAAAGATGTGTCATCCCGATTGAGGCTGGGATCCGACTGGAGGCTGGACGACGAGTGAGGGAATCGGGATAACGGCAAAGTGGCAACGCTACTTTTAGTTTTAAAGGAAATTGGAAATCAATAAACTAATATTAGTTTTCGGATTTCGTAAACCACCGCCGGTATGGCTCTCATTCAATATGTCACAGTTGTACAATATACCATTATTTATCTTTAATATCTTTGATTGAAAGTCAATAAACCACATGCAGTTTTTTTACCAGAAATATTTATATTTGTTTTTTTTTGTAACTACGGTCTTCTTCAATTACTATAGGCTGATTGTCACATTTGCAGTTCCGTATACCAGAAAACCATCACAAGTACGAAACCATTTCCTCACATCTCAGCCCCACGTACCAGGCTGGCAGGAATACACAAGGGTTCACATAAACTGCAGAAAAATAAAGCTGGCGACACACTGTCGCGCGGGGGTCTGCCGGGCCCCTTTATCCCGCTAATGTTTATTTACTCTACGGACAGATAACTTAAACTGATGTTATTTGAACAGATTGTCAGCGGGGGCTGCAGTGTATTTGCGTCTTTAGTTTCGTGTGGCTACGAAATGGAACAAAGCGTATTTTATGCTTTAAAGTTTGTATTACTTACTAGGAAATAATTTATTCTAATGTATTATAATGTGTCCTTGTGTATGAACTTTATAAAATTGAAATTACAAAAAATGACATCATAATTACAAGTATAATTACGGGGACTTTGAGTGAGAAAAATAAAGAAGCTGGTTTTCGTTTCCTTCATCCATACAAAATTTGAGCCAAAATATAAACAATAAATATTGTTTTTAAGTTATAATTAAGAAGGAAGTTCCACGTTTTATTTATGTACTGATAAAATATGTTCTTTGTTAAGAGACTTTACTAAAGCGTGAAGTAGAAATAGAAAAGCGTGAGAATATTCTCCTGGCCACACCCGGGTAATGGGATTGAAGGTCAGTTTTTAAATTGAATTTATGTTGCCCCGCTGAGGTTATTTTATCCGCTGATTGATAAATATTTATTATTATTTGTACAGTTTAATTACGAGTACAAGTCAGTCTTCTACTGTCAAGGTTTTGCTCGGATTTTAAGGTTCCGCTAACCTTCATCGTGAAGTTTCTTGTCCGTTCACCAGACTGTCTGTCTGTCCGTAGCATAACATGAAAATTCCTGGATTGATTAGGCTGAAGGGCAAGCAAATAAAAAATTATCCTGGGAAAAATAAGAAAATCTTTCATGATAGTACATTTAAAAAAATTCGGGGTGGTGGTATTATTAATATAACCATTATGAAGATTACTTGCAAGCAGATTTCATCTCGTTCGTTCATCTTTATAGGCTGTAAGGGGTCTGAGCGACATACACTTTTATGACATACCGAAGCTTATGCTACGGACAAAGTCATTAAAATTATATATAAGGTCCTACAATAATAAGTGAAAATAATTCTAGGGTAGATCATGTATCGTTAACTGATCAAATTCCAGAAGAAGAAAAAATTTTTTGCTCAAATAATTTTTTCACTTCCCAGTACAAAGTGGTTCAATCAGCTGACAAAATTTCTATAGAAAGGCGAAAAAAAGTACGCCCAAAAAAAATTTTTGTTCAGTGTAATGTGGTCTATTAGGGATTCTCTATCACCTGTTAAATTTTTTTCACTTTGAATTGTAGGACCTTATATATTATTCATAATACGCGGCCAGTTTAAAACATGCCCAATATGAAAAATGCCAAACATTTGTCAAAATATTTCATTGGCCGGGCTAATGTTCTTAACCTATTGGGCAAAATAATATAAATATGTGTTTTATATAATAATTAAAATAGCATATCATCACGAAATGAATCCTCGAGGGGGTGTTAGAGTTTTTCGTTCCTGAGTGTGAACTGTGAAATGCAAGTCACCCGCGTTTCACCGACCATTATTACATCCCAACGTGATGGGTGGTGAGCCAAATCGCCGTACTTGGGGCACAATTACACGCTTTTTAGGGCATGCAGGTTTCCTCACGATGTTTTCCTTCACGTTCAGCAAGTGGTAAGTATTATAAGAACACAAGTACTATGCACATAAATTCCGAAAAACTCATTGGGGCATGCCCGACCGGGGATCGAACCTGGATCTCAAGATTAAGAGGCTATCGTTCTACCACCTGAACTACCGTCGCTACCACTTTTAATACTATTAAAAATATTCAATTGATCTGCTAAAACACCTACATTATCAAATTGTCCAACAATCACAAGGAAATATTCATAATGACCAGACACTGTGATAAATATTGAATTTTAAATAGTTACTAATTATTTTGCTCGATTTGAAATGAGTTAAAAATTAAATTAATTTGCCTTCATTTATCTCTTTGTCTACAAACAACACCAAGAACCTTATATTTGTTGTTTGTAAATAACAGCGCAGTTCAAACAGATCCTAAAATTTTATATCATGCTGAGTCTGGGATCCATTGAAACCCACCTTCCTCATTTCTGCTGAATGACAAACCCTTAAACGACTTACTTACATAAATCTTTCAGTTTACAAAACGTGCCTCCTGTATTTAAATAATAATTGGGCAATTGCGCGTCTTACACGCTTAGGTTTGTGTTGTCGAAGCATTTATTTAAGACTTATCTGAATACGGTATTTTAATTTTATTATTTTAAAAATGCTACTTAGATACGTTATTTTGCGTATAAAAGTCAGTTTTTTTAATATATTTTAAATGTATAGTTAAATGTATTAGTATATTGTAGTGAAGCTAAGACTACCATTTTTAGAATTTATCTCCGTTTGTCTGTTCGTCTATCTATTTTTCAGATTGTCTGTCTATACGAATGTTCCGTTTTAACTCGAGAACCACTAAACTGATTTGGACTCGGTTTTTAGGGTTCCGTAGTCAATAAGGATATAAAGTTTCGTCGTGTGCGTCCGTCTGTCTGTGTATCTGTCCGCGGTTTAGCTCAGAGACTCTTAGTACTAGAAACCTATAATTTAGCATTAGTATATAAAGTTACCAGCCAAACTCAATTTTAGGACAAACTAGTTTGTCCTATGCCAAAGTAGGTGCAACGACGAGCGTGTTAGGTTGCTTGTGAATAAAAATTCAGGAGCCGAGCGAAGTGGAGCGGAGTTTTAACAAAATACGACCTTACCAGCCATATCATGATATCGATCTTAGTTTGGCCTAGGAAAAATTAGTTTGTCCTAAAATCGGGTTTGGCCAGTAACATACATATTAATAACTCCGACAAAGTGGTACAAAAAAAACATGGAAAAATATTTTTAGTGTACCTCCCCGGTGCCTTACACGTAAAGTGGGGATGAAGTTTTTCCGCGTATATCCCATGTTGTAGTATGTCATTGGATAGGTCATTCAAAAATATTGCGTTTTTTCGATTCACAGATCCGTTAGCGAAATATTAAGCTTTAAAATGCAATTTTTTGTTAAATTTAATAAGCGCGTGCACCGCGGAGACATCTAAACGCAAAAAATGAGATTACTAAAACAAATCTTTCTTTTTTCTTTTATCCGTGACAAAACCACAAAAATATTCTTCTTTTATTACTTCACTTGTAATTTAATGGATAAAGTTTAGATCAATTTGTTCAGTGGTACCAATGTAAAAGTTTGAAACAAAAGCTTTTATACCTTCTAAGGCGTTATCAAGTTTGAGCAGTCACCTCCATTTTATTTGTTTGAATACTTAAAAGAGAAAAATACCACGACAGAAATATTGTGAAATGTGTTTACAAATCTGAACTGTTTACCAAGGTGAGGAGGCTATGTAAACAATATATGCTTTGTTTCTGTACTTCAAAAAAGAAGTACACGGAAAATTTTAATAATTTTTTGGTATATGCATTTTGACTATAAAATCTAGGGTTTTGTTTTTGAAGAACACGTTTGGATAGATTTTCCTTGATAGAAATAATGATTGAAATGAGGTCTTCAAACGCAGTTTTTCTCTACGTTTGACGAATAGGGATCATGTACAGAGCATATTTCATTAGATGGATATTAACAATATCTAGTTCTGTAATTTTGGTAGCTATTTTAGTTTTTTACATAAAATTTAAAAAAATACTATTTTCTCTTTTGCGCAGAATCCGCCCCTCTCGCACTGCGCATTTTTTCACTAAGAGTGAGAGTGACAAAAATAAAATTTACATAAGATTATATTTTATAGCTAAATCCATCGCTTTGGAATACTCTGAATATTATTAAAATATTCGTTGGCGTTTCAATATATGCCTTCCGACCTGGTTAGATCAAATAGTTACAAAAATATCGGTGGACAGTATGGTGAAGAAATTAAACGGTGTAGGATTTAAGTACCTTGGTGGCGCAGACGGTACACGCTTACCCTGATAAGAAGAGGTTACAGGTTCGAATCCTGGAACGAGGAATTTTTTCAAATTCTTCTTTTTTTTCTAGTATGCACTCCAATAATATATTTTACCGAGTTTGCTGAAATGTGTTTTACAGGTTTCCATCTGCTACGATCCTGACATACCTCTTTCGCTTCTTCCACCACATCCATCAATCTAGTTACACAAGCTTTACTAATCAGGTGCTTTTGACTTTTCATTTTATTTCGGTGACTCATCGGTAGAAGCGATAAATTTTAAATCCTTTTTTTATTATGGGCTTGCGCTTGGCCCTTATCGTGCCTAATGGAAAGCGTCGATGAAACCGAGGATGAAGAGCGTTCCCCCATAAAGGTAAAGTACCAAAAATTTGAGTAACCTCTCCCCGACTTGTCATTACATCATGCTGGAACATGACGTGTTGCTTAGTGGCATGGTTTCGTTATGAGGATGGAGACTGGAGACAAGCCATGACCTAAGCCTCCGACCAGCAAACTGAAACTATTGGCTGGGTCTTGCTTGGCCTAATTATCTAGGGTGTGAGTTTAAAGAAATTTCATGAAATTTCATGCAGCCTAAAGTGTGGTCGTTTGAGAAAATATTATATCATTAGCAGGCCTAACATAGTTGTCACTTTGACACCATGTTAGGCCTCTAGGAACTAAAATATATTATACTAGCCTTTGCCCGCGGCTCCGCTCGCGTTTATTCGATCTTTGCCCCGTTTTCGGCTTGGGCGTTATTTTATGATAACCCCTAATAGCCCATGTGTCGAACGGGGTCACTACAATTGTGGGAAATCTTGCAAAATTATAAAAAATACGAATCACATTCAATATGTATTTTATTCCGCTGATCATAACATCGTTTTTATCGAGCAAACACTTTAAATTAAAATTAACTAACAAAAATCTGCCATTCCTCTTGTGGCTTTTTATACAGACAAAAATGTCATTATCATAGACAATTACTTAGAGCTAATCTACAAGATATGTAGATACTCCTTTGTCCAATTCACAACAACGATGATAATGAAAAAAACCGCATCTAAATCCGGAACATACATACAGACAGACAGACAGACAAAAGTTCTAAAAATTGTGGATTCCAATCCTAATAACCTACTACATTTAAAATTTTGCGAAAATATTACAATTATTAATGTGCGGAAACGACGTTTTACTAAAATACTTTATTATTCGTACGTTTAAACTAGATGTATAGATGGTTTTCAAAGTATTCGCCACTCACGCCATTTGATACATGGGAAAAGGACCTAGTTCAATAATTGAAAAAATAACATTGCCTTGAATTTTTGATTTGATTTTGAGTTTTATTATAATGTAATAATTATAATTAATTTTACTTATTCATTTGTAGCAACAATAATAAATTATACGTTTTTTGAAAAAAATATTATAACTATGTTGTCTGAAATAAATAGTACATTACGATACGAGAGCGATGAAACTCCAGAAAAAGTTTCTCGCACGAGTTTCGTATATTAATTTATAGCAAAAGTGCGGAAAATGCCGACTTTACGCAAGCGCAGCGTGCATAAAGTGGTCATTTTACGCACGGTGTGCTATAAAATATATTTTATTAAAATTTTATTAAAATATATTTTTTATTTATTTAATCTAATCCGAAGTTAGCAGCTCGATAATTTGTTTCGTTCAGGTATTCTTGCGTTTAAACTTAATTGAACTCTTTTTTCGGAGCTCTTTTTTCGTTTTTGTTTATATTTTCCTCCATACGTTTCGTTAATAAGAAACGTGTAGTGCCCTACGTATTAGATATATTGGGTTTTGTCTGCTAGGTGTCGATTCGGTGCAACACGACTTAACTTATTCGACAGGAGTAACCTTATTTTACGAGTCCTGTCCTTGTTTTTCGATATACGAGTAGAAAGAAAAAGACAGGACGCTTAAATTTAGTTTAGTCCTGTCAAATAAGTTAAGTCGTGTTACACCGAATCGACACCATTATCTGTCAATCATAGCTCGGATTGTATATTACAGGGGTGGCCAACAGGTCGATCGCGACTGTTAGTCAAGTCGATCGTGCCAAGGCAAAAAATATAAATACGTAGACCAGACTGCCCAACGTAATCAGGTAGTTAGTATGTATAATTTTCACATTTATGTTTATTCTCTTAGTAAAATAAAAAAATGCTACATTATTGTGTGCTGAACTATGCTGTTTCATTTAAGATTTCTAGAAGTATGTAATTGGTAGATCGCACAGGGTCTCGTTAGTAAACAAGAGATCTTGGGTCCAACAAGTTGGCCACCCCTGGTATATTACGTTTCGAAAATAAAGTAAATCATCAAACTCCCCCACATAAATTGAGGAGGTTGTTATGTCATTGAGTACACTAGACAATCTATACAGAAGTAGTGAAAAAGTTGTGTCTGTAAATAAAATATTTTTTTCAAAATTTGATAATTAAAGCCTAAACTACAGTTTTTTTTATTTATTTCTTCCCTCTGTATGTACGTACTTATGTATGTTCCATTTCAACTCGAGGATGACTCAATGGGTTTGGATGCGGTTCTCTTTATTTTCATTGCAGTGACGCTGGTCAACGTACAGTACTCCTAAACTTATAATGCGCATACGAATCTTCGCCACTGCTCGGCAAAGTAAGTATTTCCCTACACTTTGTATACAAGCAGTAAGGTCACGTGGTACGTCCGGTCGCTCGGCTATATATTCCATGCGCATTATAACTTTGGGAGCACTGTATAGGCTCTAAGGTATGTTGATAAAATAACGCCCAAGCCAAAACAGGGCAGAGATGCAATGAACGCGGGCGGAGTGGCAGGCGGGAGGCTAGTAAATACATGTAATTGATATCATTGAGATGACATATTGGATAATAGACATTTATATTAATCTATCTTTTGTGAAGGCCCGCATTGTCTATCTGCGCATTGTGAAGGGGTTTCGTTTGTCTACGGAACGCTCATAGCCTTAACTGTAGAAGATAATTCGGGAATAAAGTAACATTAATAATATCGTCACGACATGTATCCTGAAGGGATGCAACAGTTATTTCCTGAAAAACTCACCACCCGTACACCCTCTTTTTGGCGACGGTTTTTTCGTCCCAACGTGATGGGAAGTGACACTTATTGCCGTACTCTTCGAACGAATACACGCGTTTAAAGCGGGACGTTTCGAGCTCGGTGCAAAATGCACAACATATGATTGTTTTTCTTATTATTGAATAAAAAGTACAAAATAAATGTGATTTATCGTATTTCACGACCATAATTAATGTCAATTAGGCTTTTCTACCAACATTTTGTAATTTTATGCATTATGTTGTAAATTAATGTCCACACCAACTTAAAACACGCTTTTAAAACGCTAAATATAATCCATAAAATCACGCAATTCTGCTAAAAACCCCTGATAACTATTGAACAATAGTCGCAAAATAAGATGAAACTTTTTTATTTCATACATTTTATTTAAAAATAAGATAAACAATTATAAGTTATCCATTTTGCACTGATCTCGAAACGTTCTCCCTATCCAATGTAGGTGGTTTACATTGCAGTGTTATCCTTCACCTTTGAGAAAATTGGAAATTAACAAATACAATGAATTTAAATTCTGAAAAATTTATTGTTTCTTGCGTGCCGAATTCAAGCCCGGGTCCCAAAATTGAGAGCCCACCCTAAGCTACCACTACTACAAATTATAATTTACTAGCCGTCTGCCAGTGGTCGTATCCGCGCGAAGGTAATGCCAACAAACTATGGCCTATGTCCAAATGAAGTAAACGACAGTGAAGGAATTTTAAAAATCAGTGCTGCATTTGACATACAAACAAACTAACAAACAAAAGAACGAATACCTCTTTATAATATTAGGGATAGTGATGATTTAATGATATATCATATAAAAGACAAGAAGAATATATATTTTT
The DNA here is from genome assembly GCA_910592155.1 of Ypsolopha scabrella. Taxonomy (NCBI): domain Eukaryota; kingdom Metazoa; phylum Arthropoda; class Insecta; order Lepidoptera; family Ypsolophidae; genus Ypsolopha; species Ypsolopha scabrella. The sequence continues at coordinate 27,872,148 of OU342969.1, read as the reverse complement.
ATTTCTTCTTAGAATTTTACACTACTTTTATACAAAAACTTTGGGGTAGTTTTGTTGAAAAAACTTCATTTATCAAATACCTTTATTTTATTAAAATCAAATGTTATCACAACGTCTTAACTAATAAAATATTTTATATTTACAAAAATTAGTTACTTTCTTATAACTAAAGATATATCGATACAATATTATTTATTTTAACCCTGACATAGAAATGATCTCAACCTTGTACTATCCACTAAAAAAGTCCTGAACCAAAACAAACTGAAAACTGCGATTAATATACGATGATTAGTAACAACACAACTACTGAATGTAGTGACCAAATTAAGCTATGTCTCCTCTTATTTTCCTTATTTATAATTCTGTATACTTAAGGTGGTAATGGAGGATCTCGGTGCAAAATGCACATCATAATATTGTTTTCCTTACTTTTGAATAAAAAGTATGCAATAAATGCGTTTTATAGCAATCCGCGCAAACTGCTTGTTAATGGTTAGGTGATCACATGAAAATTATTCAATTTTGTGCGTTACATTTTAGCTGTTGTTAATGTAATGCAAACAAAATGTAATAAATTAAACTACGTAATTTTTTGTGAAGACCTTATTATTAATAAACTATTTCCGCAAGTTGCTTTAAAACATCTTTATTCCATACTTTACATTCAAAAGTAAGGAAAACAATATTATTATGTGCATTTTGTACCGAGGTAAAAAGTTACCCCCTTAAAATTAAAATAACTATTGGTTTTGAGATTGCACGGCCTAACCTATTAATACAATTTTTATGTACATAAGGACCAAAAATGTAATCTGGATTATGTAATAATTTTTAATAATATAAATAAAATAAATCTAAGAGAGCATAGATGGAGAGCTATAGTTGCAGATAGTACACAAAACGAAAGTCTTTACAAAGATAATATTATGCTATTTTAAACCTTATCGCCAGCGAATACCGAACACAGTGACGATGATGGACGCTACGAGAATCGTAAAGAAGCTTGTAACGTCAAAATGCGTGTGCGCAGCGTTGTAGAACCCGCCGTAAACCTGCAGGCCAGCTGTCTCAATACTGCAAACGCGAAAACATGAAAAATAAATTATTAAGTCACCAATCTTATCAGTAGTATGATTTAAAGACAAAAATATTAAAATATCATAAATTAAGCATGGTTTCTTCCTTTCACAAGTTTAACAAAATATTATAATGAAAATTATTTTAAGCAATGTTTGTTGTAAAATTTTATCATCATTATCATGGGTTTCATCAAATTATGAAACACATTTTTGTAATTAAATTTTTAATAGCTAAACTGTAAGCTGGTATTTTTACGGCAAGATGATTTAGTTTAAAAATAATTATGGATCAAACATAAGATCGGCCTTTCTTTCGGAACTATAATGGGAGTATAAAATTTTAGGGTTCCGTACCCAAAGGGGGACCCAAATACTAAGACTCCGCTGTCCGTCCGTCGGTCCGTTCGTCACCAGGGTGTAACTCATGAACCGTGGTAGTTAGACAGTTGAAATTTTCACGGATGATGTATTTCTGTTGCCGCTATAACAACAAATACTAAAATCGGCCAAGTTTGAGTCAGACCCAACAGACATTATTTTTTTTCCGTGTTTATAGAATGGTATGGAAAACCCTTCGTGCGCGAGTCCAACTCGCACTTGGCCGGTTTTTTATAGATAATGGTGCGGAACCCTTCGTGCGCGAGTCCAACTCACACTTGGCCGGTTTTTTAAATTTAATTTTGTTTGTTTATTTATAATAAAAATCCATAGCAGCACAAAAATTGTTGAAAGAGAAATATAATATGTACATTTTTGCAATAACGGAGTTACTATACTAAATTGTAGATTATTAATTAATGACTAGGAACAAGATTATTATTTCATTTTAAAACATGCATAAGGAGCGGTTATTTCTGAGTACTCTATATTCAAGGAATATCGTAGAAAGGACAAAGGCAATTCAATTCAAGCAATGTCCCGCGTAAAGGTCGTGCTAGCCTGCTGGCGTTTCATTTTGTATAGAATTTAGCCTCATGCAGTACCAATATCGATATCATTCGCAAAAGGGCAAGCTTAGCATTCGACATTCAAAGGGTTTAGTGGAAAAGTGGAAGATATTCAAATGTGCAATAGAGTTTCCTTTTACTATTATCCATTCGAAATGGATTTGAAATGGAACCTTAAGGAATGGACCGGTGAATTACGCATGTGTGTGTTAGCAACGCTGACGGGGTTGCGTGAGTGTGTGTGCATTTGAACAATGAGTATACACACAAAAACAACAAGTTATATCGTAAAAGCTTTTCGAAAGGACGATAAGGAATTATTAAATTTTGTACGTTATGGAAGTTGATGCTGTTATAATATTGGGACATGTTTTGCAGACCTACAAACAGACAGCTCTTTCTTGTTGCTATTTAGTCAGTCCATCTTGTCCTTACAATGCAATACAGGAAATTAAATTTGAATACACTTTGCGTGGGCACACAGTCACCAATGCGTAGTAACTTTTAAGGGTTTCCATTTTATAAAAGACCCAAAAAATGGAAATTTGTAAAATTTTCGTTATAATTTCTGAAGGACACACAATTTGCTTCACAAGTGATGTAATCGATACATATTCGTCTCCATATATTTCTATACAGATAAATTTATCTTCTATTCTATTCTCCACCGTCAATTACCTGAATACCCCCAACTCACCTAAACTTGCAGTAGTCTCCATCGTAGCTCCAACCCAGGTACTCTCCCGTTCTCAGGTTCTCGCTTCTCAACCAGTCTTCCAAGGGTCTGAAGTAGTCCCTAAGTGCCTCGCCATTGAGTCGAGATTCCCCTAACGTTTCCTGCAGGATCTGATTCCACGGTACTGATGACCCTCGCTGCATTATTGACCTGGAAGAAGGAATTATTTGTTTCAAATATGTTCTACATTTGCTTTGGTAACATTGGATTATATTGCCATCTTCAAATAGGTTGTCCCTAATTTTTTAAGTGTTTACATCTACTTTTAAACGGTTTACTCTCATTTTATTTAATATCTCCTAAAACACTAAAGCCCGAACGTTCATTTCCCGAGCTCGTACGGAACTAACCGAACACGGTGAGAGGTAAGCTAACGCGAGACAACATTCATGTTTTGAAAAAACTCGTTTGGTTTTGGTGGTTCCTATAATTTCAGGAGAAATATCCAAAAAATCGAAATTAAACAGAAATATTTTTAATGGCATAACATATACTATGCTGTGAAACTAAAATTATTTGATTTGTTGTATCGCTTCTGGGACATTACGGTACATAAACATTCATCAAAATATGTGTAAAATCCAGGACTTTTTTACGCTTGTAGCTTTTGTATGCATTTGATTTTGATAAATGTTTTAGTTTCACGTCATGTATATTATATGGGATATGTTGAAAAAGAAAAATAATAAGCAAGTACCTATAAATAAGGATATGATCAGCGAACTGCGCTAGTATGGGAATTCAGGCGAATAGAGTCGCCTTAAAGACATTTTACTTCCTTTAACCCGACTTGCGTGGAAATATGTGAGGAAATTTGCATTCTCCCATAGTGGGTAAAAATAACAAATTATGAAATTGACGGTTTTTAAAACAAAAACTGATATAGAAAAATAAATGTGTTCTCGGAGCTTTACTTTTACAAGTGTTTTAGGGTCTATTAAATAGAATACGATTTAAAAACAAAACAGATCGTATACCTTTTAAAAACAAAATAATTTAGAAAAAAATTGGGCACCCTACCGCATGCTCAGGAATTGAAAAAAATAAATAATTTGAGAGTGTAGGTATTGTCTACTGGTTCAGAAATAAGATATTACAAATGCGCCTGGCATACCCCAGACAGAACAAGACCCAACTACCTGCTGCGAGACTTCGGCCATGACTTGTCACCGCCCTCATCACGAAACCATGCCGCCAAGCGACGCGTCGTGTTCCGGAGAAGCGGTACCGGGAGAGTGATTACAGCCAGTTACGTAGCATCCGTTAGCTTCCGTAGATTTTCCAGAACTCTTGCTTACAATGCTTACCTACACCTGATGGAAAGCGTAGATAAGACCTAGGATGAAGAGCGCTCGCCCAGAAACTGGGAGAGTGACTTCTGCAAAAACCTACGTAAGTCGGTAACGGACGAATGACTGAAACTACGCAACCACCTGTAACCACTTCCCGGTATGGCTACTCGTGACGTCATACCGGAACACGAGTCGCTTGGAGGCATGGTGACGTCATGAGGGTGGTGACAAGCCTCCGCCGAAGCGGAAGTAAATAGGTGCCTACGTCAAGGCGAGGCCAAGATCAGATGACCCTTTGACCTTCAATACTGCAGAGACATAGTCGCCTTTTACGACATCCACGAGAAGACATGGAGTGACAATAGATTAAGAACTTTTATTTTTTACAATTTTAGTGTCGTGTGGCCAACCGCAAAAATAAAAAACAAAATATAGTTTTTTTTTCTTAAATTATTTACATAACCAATTAATTAGATACTTAATGTAATTAGATACTTAGTGGTAATGTGTATGGCCCGCAAACCCAGTAGTCTCTGTGGAAACCACAGTTTGGCCCTGGCTAAGTATAGATTACTTCAGTTAATCAGCCGTGTCCGAACTCAAAAACATACAATTTATTTGTACTGGAAGGTAATTGTATTTAGTTACGCCTAATTATGTTTGCATAATGTGATATTTACTTAAAACACGTGTGCATGCAAGGTTCTTAATTTTTTTTGTATTTGTAACTTTGCAACCGGTGATAATTTGTACGAACTTGTGTTTTTTTAGGGTTCCGTACCCGAAAGATCCCAAACGAGACCCTATAATTAAACCTTCGCTGTTTGTGCGTTCGTTCGTCTGTCACAGGGTTCTCTAGCTTCAGCCGTAATAGGTAGCCAGTTGGAACTTTCACAGAATACGTGTCACTATGGCCTTTAAAAACAGGCCAAGTGCGAGTAGGACTCGCGCCCCGAGGGTTCCGTATCTACTATTCCAATAAGTTAATAGACTTAAATGATTTAAATAAAAAAAAATGTAACAACTCTAAAAAAATAGGTTGTTCGGGTATTCGAGTTTATCAAAAATCGGCTAATTAGTATTTCTTGTTTAAATACAGTGTATGGCCCATAATACATATTAACTCCTAACTAGTTTAGACTCCGTAACAAAAATGGTGATGGCCCCCATTTCTTAATTTTTGGAGATAAACAAATGGTCACCCAACATGCAGGGACAAAAAAAACAAATTTTTAAAAATAATTTTATTTAATTTTTAATTAAATATTCCATTTTGGGGTCAACATTTTACTAATAATATCCAAATTTCAGATCTGTAACTCATTCCGTCTGAAAGCTAGAGACCCGCTACGTACGGACGGACAGACGGACAGACAGTAGAGTGACATTAATAGGGTTCCGTGTTGTAATTCGGTAAGGAAGGAACGCTAAAAAAAAATTGCCTATAATAAAATGGCGCCTTGAAAAAATACTATCTTTTCTTCGTTTTTTGTGTAGGAATCTACCTAGGTACTAGGGTTTGCCTTGCGAAACAAAGATGCTGTAATTTTCTAAACGGCAAAAGTTCAACTGTACCACTTGGTATCAGGATGCAATCAAATATTGATTCAATAACTGTACATTTTTGTGTATTAAGTGTATGTCATATTATAAATGTATAATGAAATTATACAGCCGTTGTCAACAGTTATCTTAAAATTACCCAACTTTTTCGTTAGTATCACATACAATACAACATAACCCTTCAACTTCTAGCAGTGGCGTGCATAGAAGTTTTTTCTGGAAAAGCAATGAGAAGGTCAAGTTTGTAAAAAATAACATGAAAAAAATAAAAATGAATTTGAAAAAAAAAAACATTTTTGTATGAAATCATATACTCTAGGGTAGTCAGTGCCTACCCTGGCATCATACCCGTACAAACAGTGTTGCCGGTAGTCAAACTAGAAAAAGTCCGAAACCGAATCAGAAATTACCCGAATTACCCGTTTTGTGACTGTAATTATTTTTTCAAGAGTAGAAATGAAATATAAATACCTTGTTTAAAAATTATCAGGAATGTGTTTGTTTTAAAAGTGTTTTTAATTAATAAGGTGAAAAAATAAACAATTAAAGATATTTTAAGTAGAGTTAAATATCTTAAGCCGTTGTTAGCAAATAAAATAAATTATTAACGAATTTTCTACATTCACATTCAGACAATTTTGATGAAAATGGACAAATAAAAAGAAAAATTTGTCAACAATGAACTTGTTGTTTAATTAAATAGGGTGATTTTAAAGGTTTCTTTCTCTCAAAATTTTCACGTTTTATAGTATTTATAACTTTTCAGAGCAAACCACGAAACAAAACGGAACAAACAGCAAAATAATCGTGCTTTCTACTGATGATTTGCGTGGGCATCTCTTTTGCACGTTGTTTTAGTGCGGATTATTAGATAATATGATTCTTACACACTCACACAAATAGTAGAAAAAGATAGGATGTGTTCAATTATGCGCTGTAGCCGCGTCAAGACGATTTAATGAAAAAAATATTTCATGCTTTTTTTATTGACGGTACCGGATTTTTCACCCGGAAGCCATGGTTACCTGCAACAAACCCGTTTAGGGCCTAAATTACCTAAAACCGAGTAAAAATAACCGCACCGGCAACGCTGCTTGATGTGATGTTGAAAAAAAAATCTTGCTATCTAATGAGAGTCTATATATGGGCATCTCTTTTGCACTTGCCTCATCGGACTCAAGACAAACACACACACACACACACCCTCACACCCTCACACCCTCACACCCTCACACCCTCACACCCTCACACCCTCACACCCTCACACCCTCACACCCTCACGCAAAAATGAGCATAAGATTCATTCCGTTTTGCGCATTCACGCATGATTGCCTCAAAATTATTTTGTTTTGGGCATCAACTGAGTCAATACGATTTAATAGGAGAAAAAATATTTTTGTGTTTGTCGAAAAATTACCCGAAAATACCCGGCAGTCATTATTACCCGCAAGGTACCCAAGTGCCTAAATTACCCGAAATCGGCTAAAAATACTCGTACCGGCAACGCTGCGTACAAATGATGATTTTTCAAAGTGACATTTAAATTTTTTCAGTATTTTTTTATTGTCAAACTTGACCTTCTCATTGCATTTTCAGCAAAAGTTTCCATGCACTCCACTGCTTTCTAATTTAACCACGTTCAATAATTTCAGACGCAGTGTGACCGCTTATCATTAGGTAACTATCAAAGTTAAAGTAGGTACCTTGAAATGTCACGGTATTATACAAGGGGCTCACCTATCAAACACTGTTTATGTCTTAATAAAACTCTTAGTGTATTGGAATAAGGGTAGTTTTCCATGGTTTCAACCATCTGTTTTTATTGGTGCTTTTGTAGGATCATGTATTGTTTTACGGTAGTTCTAGACCACAGTTTCTCAACCAAATGAAAAGGCATTTGATGCTTGTGATTGCTGGCACTTGTTGGAACTTTCGATACATTTTTATTGAAATGCACTTGTACTTGTCCACTGTATTTATTTATTTTACCTAACCGGTTTATTATAATAGCGAAACCGGTAAGGTAAATAAAATAAATACAGTGGGCAAATACAAGTGCATTTCAATAAAAAAAATACAAATGAAAAGGATACTCTAATAGGATAGAGAGGCGGAATTTCTGTATATATGTAGAGGGTAGCTGGGTAGCTATATGGCGTAACATATTGTACTTGCAGGCGCTTTTATCGGTACAGTTTAAACTAATTATCAACGTATTTGAATTTCGGTAAAGGTAAAATAATTTCTACACTTATTTTAACTTTTTCCCCATTTCGGTAGAAAAAAAATGAGCTACAGCATATCAGCAAAGGCTAGATTTCGGTACCGTAATTTCATACAAGTACCGGTATCTTAACCTTAAACTTTTTTGCGCTGCAAACGCGAAGGTATCGTAAAAACGGCATGACGTCATACCAAAATTTTTGGGTATCCTTACTTAGCGGTTGATCAACCAAGTGGGAGTTGAACTTTTGCTCTGAGGGCTCCGTACGTACCATTTAAAACACAAACTCTTTCCACGAGCCGTTTAAGATACCAATTTAACTTGACATTTACGATCTTATAAACTCTATGTATCCAATCCAAAGGATCTAATAAGGTTGGATGCGTATTTCTTCTAGAATAATTAAATATATAATAATTTTTAGTTTTTTTTTTCTTTAGCACACGTAAATAATAGTAATACCTAGTTTTTTACGGAATTTAATGTTTCTAAGTCAACCGGAACTGCCCTATACGTTTTCATGGTGAGCCAATTTGTATGAAATTGATTACGTAAAGGGCAAATTTTGAACAATGGGGTCTTGGTACCTTCTTATTCTTATGGAGTTATAGGGGCCCGAGAAAAAGGGTTTTGACAAACAGACGATACTATAAAAAACCTAATATCTAAATAGATTCGAACAAAATTTTGCAACCAAAAAATATTACGATATTACGAATGAAAGTAAAAATGTGTTCATAATTTGAAATTTTTAAATAACCCACTTCAAAGGATTTCTTGATCAGCAAGAAAGTAATTTCTTTGATCATACCTTAATTCTATCCTCGACTAAAGGTCGATAGGTAAAGGGTAAACGGAGCGGCTGAACCTTTTTGTAGCTAGGTAAGTTACTTAAGGGACAATTCTTCCGACTTGTAGCTAAATTGCAATAAATAATTATAATGCCTAAAAATTACTCCCAGGTAAAACAATGAATACAAACATTGTACTAAATATAAATACATAATACATAAATAGGCATGAACATGCACCAGTCTCCGAAAAGGCAAGAAAGGTAGGCTGAGACTACAGATTTCCATCCGCTACGATCCTGACCCACCTCTTTTGTTTTATCCACATCCAATAATCTAGTCATACAAGCTTTTATTTTCCAGCTGCGTTTGACTTGGACCTTCTTCAGTATGCTGCAAATTTGGTCAGCATACGTCCTTTTACGCAACGGCCTGGAAGAGTTTTACCTTCCTCTTGCAAAGCATAATTTTTTTCGTCTCTCTACTTTCATTCTTCCTTTTTATATGTCCAAACCATTGAAACATGTCATTTTCTATTCTAGGCGCTACGTCTTCTTTCAGGCCGCAAGATCCCTTATGCCGATATTTTTACAAATAATGTATGACTTTTTTTTTGGATTTTAGGATAATAGTAGGTTGTGTTTGCAGTAACCGTGAATTTATTATTTTCTCGGAATTAACAGCTAGAACCCCTACCAAAAAATCATAAAAAATCTGTTTTTGATACGAAAATACAATATTCGTGTAAATTGTTTGTAAGGGAGCTGGTTTTTAGCTGTTATAGTTATTTCTTGTTGTTCGGTAAAAAATCTAAAGTATCCACCCTTAAGCAGCTTCATGAATAATTAAGATTATCTGCCACAAACAGTTTGGGAATAGTCTGTTTATCTAGACCAGGAGTTCAGATAGCTGATCGGACTGGATTGTTATGTAACTCTGTCTGGATCTAGGTGCCCTAAGTCACGACTAGGTTGTAATGTGGAGGCTCTTAAGTTATCTAATTTGCGACTATTATAGCCTAAGTTACCTCATTTGTTCAAGCAATACCGAGAAATTATGGAATTTGGTATGGATATATATAAGTTTATCTGGAATATTAAGTAGTAGTATATGGTACAGTAAGCTGGTTTCTAAATTTTATTTATTTATAGTAACATTTTCAACAAAGAGTTGGGCATGACTAAATATATATATTCTGATTGTTTTTTTTTATGTGCCAAATGACCCTACTCCATGTACAATTTGTAGTTTTTTTAGTAACATGATAATTAAAAACACTTGTACTTGTTTCACAATAATTATATTTCTCTCAACCGGTTTCGGTTTTACACCATTATCAAGGGTTTAGCTGTAATATAATAATAATAAGTGATAACACATTTTTCAGGATATAAACATTAAAATTCGACATGCAATCCATGAAATATGTCGATAATCAATCTGATTAATCTGATAATATGACTCGCCATATCTAACCTTCTAACCTAACTTTCTGCCTCACCTCTACGCAATAAAATGTTCCCCTTAAACATAGAGATATTTACATACATCGATTCTGGTTTTGTGCTGATGAAATTTGGGATTCTGGATTATCAAGGGGACCATATGGTTGTCAGAGGTGCTTCTCAAAGTGGACCATGAAATGCAAGTCACAGTCCAAACTTATACACCCACGTTTCACTGACAATTATTACGTTCCAGCGTGATAGGTCCACAGCTTAACGTGCCTTCCGAAGCACGCAGACCGCAAATTTGCCCCTACGAGATGTGAACCCCCGACCTCCAGATTAGCATTCGACTACTTGAACACCGAAGGACTTTTTACTTCTAGTATTAAGAGCCATTTCACAAAATTACGCTTTTTGGAGTGATGTAAATTATGTTTTTCGGTCTAATTAAATGAAAGGATTTTCAATATAATTACAGAATTCGATTGATTAAAGATCTGAAAAATTGTGATAAACTGGTGACTTCAATCGAAAAAATTCATGGAAGTCTTTTTTCACAGTTCATGAGATAAATAATAAATATTGTGGTATATTATGTGTCAACAAATATATATTGCTGATATTTTGGAATATTTTTTCAGCGAAGTTATTGAATTGTAATGAAAGATTTAGCACTCTGAAGTTGACAACGTGATTATTTTCCCGTAAACGAGGTGTGGAAGATAGATCAAAAAGTTGTCTACATTACCTGTCAGTGCACTATAAGTTTCCGGAATGAATATGAAAAAATACTATTAAAGGTACAAAATTAATTTATTGTTTTTCAAAATAATCTCCCTTGGCGTCTATGCACTTTTTCATTCGATCAAACCAGTTTTGAAAACTTTTGTGCCACTCCCCTGTGGTGACCTCTGAAACGTGTTTTTCATACTCCTCGACAGCCTCTTCTGGTGATGAAAATCGTTGACCGCGTAATTGGTTCTTAATTTTTGGGAACAGAAAAAAGTCACAAGGTGCCAGGTCGGGACTGTATGCAGGATGACTCATGAGTTCTACATTTTTTGTCTTCAAAAAGTCGTTTGTCTGTCTGGCCGTGTGAGAACTAGCATTGTCGTGGTGCAGGATGATACGGCGTTTACGGTTATTTTTACGGAGTTCGTCAATAACTTCCGGCAAACAAATGGTCGTGTACCAGTCACTATTCACGGTACGACGATTCTCTAAAGCAACAGTAGCCACGTGTCCAGTTTTATTAAAAAAACAAGCAATCATCCGCTTAGATGCACTTTTCACGCGCGCCACTTTGGTTGGTTTCGGCTCATCTTGAAAGACCCATACGCTCGATTGCTACTTTGTTTTGGGATCGTAGCAATAAATCCATGTTTCGTCACCTGTTACTATGTCCCACACCAAATTTGACGCACCTTCGTTGAATCTGGTAAGCATGGCACTGCACCAAGTGACGCGGTCCGTTTTTTGAGCCTCGGTCAAGTTGTGTGGGATCCACCGCGAGCACAGCTTTCTCACACCCAAATGTTTGTGTAGGATTGATTGTATTTGACTCATGCCTATTTCTAAGGATGCGCGAATTTCATGGTAGGTCACATGCCTGTCTGTTTCAATCATACGGCGCACAGCATCGATGTTTTTGTTGGTCACAGCGGTGGACGGCCGACCATCGCGAGATTCGTCACTGAGATTGATACGACCACGCTTGAATTCTGCAAACCAGCTATAAACAGTCGTCTTGCATGGTGCTTCATTGCCAAAAGCTGTTTCAAGCCGAGCGATGCTCTGTTGAGCTGTCAAATTACACTTAAAATCGTAGAAAATCATACTACGAAAATTTTCCCGAGTTAAATCCATGTTGATGCAGACACACAATATTTTAAATGGCGCCACAAGGTAAAAACAAAAGACAGTCAGATGAAACAAACTGCATTGTACAGCCAAAGAGTTCTATTTTCAAATGTTGCAATAAATTTTTAAATATTGTTTATGTAAGTGGCCAGTTCCGGAAACTTTTAGTGTTACCTATGTATTCAACAGTATAAGTCCTTCCTAAAATGCGGAAAATGTTTTTACTAAAATGGTAAATAAGGCGTTGAAAATTTCGGATTATGCGCAAGAAAACGTGAAATGGCTCTTAAAACTAACAGAGGTAAGCATTCATGAATTGAATTCAGATTTACTTACGTAAACTAAGAAAGCATAAAATAGTAGATTAGTATACAAGGGAGGTAAGTTATCAATTGCACCCGAGATATTTAGGCACACGAGCAAGCGAAGCGAGCAAGGGTGCTTATAGTTCGAGAGTGCAATTTATCAGTTACTCCCGTGTGTAACACTCTACTTTTCATCACTAATACGAGGAAATAAAAAAAACTTACAAAATTATGTTTGCAACAACATCTTTTTAAACAAGACAATTTTACTGCCGCCATTTGTTTTTCATGTGACTTTTTTGTGCATTCGTGTCTTAATGGCAAGTGTGACTGTTTTAAAAATAAAACTTATTTAGTTTTTGTACATTTTATTTAGCATATTCACCTATTACATGCAAGTCTTATTTTTCCATAGTAATATAAATAAAATGCAGAATAACAAAATAAAAAGGAAATAGGCAGAAAATATATTTTCAGCCATCATAGTCATTAAGCGAGACGAGTGACTTACTAGTTAGTGACTGAAGGGACACTCGTTCGATTTTCAAATTTACTTACCTCCCTAGGCTTGTAAATCGAATTTACCTCCCGCATTTCGAGTTAAATACGATTTACTTTCAGAGCATTAGTGATGAAAAAGCATTTATTAAATAAGTCCACGAATATCGAACTTTTGCGCTACATCTGTTATGGTAACATTCTCATTTCAAAGTTCCTATTTCGTTCTTGGCGACAAGTTTTGTAACGCCATTTCTATTTATCTTTATGAGTCACGAGTCCACTTGGAACTATGTTAACAAGACCAGAAAACATTTTAAAATGCATTTTATTACAATAAAATAAGAACTAGTCGACTTGGAAGTGAATTTCTCAACACCACACAATTAGGAATACTGGAAACTTTTAATATGTCTGCCTTGCATACAGCCCCCTCCTTTTTTCTCTAAACAGAGTGTTTAAATAACATATTTATTTGTGGAATATCACTTTTTTGACATTGTAAAATCTGCAGAAACAGCAAAAAATATGTTTAACCGTCTCTATTTTAGCTTAACTTTCATGTTATATGAACATAACTGCATATAATGGTTGCATATACATACTTGTTATGATTGAAAAATGATTATTTGACTCCATTTTGTTTGCGTGCAGAAACCGTGACTTCACTAACAATAGTAAAAAATCGGCCAAGTGCGAGTCGGACTCGCGCACGAAGGGTTCCGTACCATTATCTATAAAAAGGCAAAAAAAATCATGTCTGTTGTATGAGAGTGCGCAGGCCCGACTCGCACTTGGCCGGTTTTAGTATTTGTTGTTATAGCGTCAACAGAAATACATCATCTGTGAAAATTTCAACTGTCTGACTATCACGGTTCATGAGATACAGCCTGGTGACAGACGGACGAACAACGGAGTCTTAGTAATAGGGTCCCGTTGGTTACCCTTTGGGTACGGAACCCAAAAAATTTAACAAATTGACATTAAAACTAACAGTAAAATAATACATCGCAGTCCAGATTGTGACAATTAGAATAATCTAAACGATCTTACAGATTAATTACGAACTTATGTTCACACCGAAAATGTATAAATTACTAGTTCTATATATTATAAAATATATAAATTCCGGGATAAAAGTAGCCTATGTGTTAAGTTAGGGTATATATCCATTCTAAATTTCATCCAAATCCTTTCGGCCGTTTCAGCGTGAAAGAGTAACAAACATACACACACACACACACTAACTTTCGCATTTATAATATTAGTGTGAAGTGTGATAGTCATTTGGTAAATGTAACATAACTAGTCCAATCGCCAAAATCCTACAAAATACTCGTACATTACTCAAAAGCTTTCCGAAGCAAATTGATTCACTCAAGACCCCTGCAGACTTGCAGTGAACCATTAAAGCACCCGCATATCATTAACTAACCAATGTCCACATCCGTCAGGGGCTGGGCAGACAGACGCGATTGTTATCTTTTCTTTACACTAATGTACTTCGTTACTGAATATGATACTTTAGGGTTGATGAGTTAAGGTTAACTTTGGATTGCCGCGACTTTAAAAATTATTAATGATATCGTAGATAAACTTATTTGAGTGGTAATAACGAAATAATTTAAGAAATCAAAGAATTATTGTAGAAGTGTTTCTTTGAAATATAAATAGATTTACTTATGTCATATGACTAAGTGCAATAAAACGCTTACAATCCATTTGAATTGATGAGTGGTGTGAGACGTCCCCTATAAGTCGCAGGGATATGATAAAAACAGTGATTTTCCCGGGAGATGTTGAAATGGTAACTCGACTTTATCATTGCTCCAAATAAATTTAGTGATTTTATCAAATAACAAAACTACATTTAGCAAATAATATTGATTCAATCAAGATCCTAGGACAAAAGTAAAAAAAGGAGAAGCGGTTGCTTATATTCATAAACGAACGAAGCGGAGAGGAGCGAGGCGACCTCCATAGTTCTTAATATTACTGTGAGCTTTACAAGAACTGATATGTTTATTTTATCATTTCACTGATACCAGTTTTTAAATTTGATCAAATCACTTGATTAGTTTTGGAAATTGATGAAATCACTTAATTTCCATAAAGAAATGACAACATTTAATTGCAGTTTTAACATCTCCCGGCATTAGGAGATTTGACCAAATCTCAGCTTTTATCATATCCCTGCGACATATTATGGTATACAGCTATTACATGTCAATACACGTTATTTATACTCATAAGAAACAAACCTCGCATTTTGTATTTTAACAGAACTAAACATTTTTAACCTACGATTCTAAAGATTCATATTTGTGTCGAGTAAGTATTGGTAAAAAAATAAAAATGTCTTTTTCAAAATTACAGATCTAAGTTACAATTTGCCCTTGCAGCTTACAAGTTGTAAGCACATAATTCAACTGCCTAAATTACTCTAAATTTGTGTTATTTTATCACTCCATAATTCAATAATTATAAAGCCTGAGGTCTTTGCACCGAATGTCTTGAAATTGATTTGACATTTCAATGATGAATACCCATTTGGGTACGAATTGCTACATAAAAGGCAGTAAATACTACTTTTGCATTATCTATGCTTGATTGTTCTAAAGGTTTTATTACATTTTACTATAAAGGGATTGTATAACCTTGTGGTTCTGTCGGTCAAGGTTAGACGGAATGAAATGTCCACTCCACAATTTGAATTTATCTCTGATTGAGATATAATAATACCGGACCAATTTTAAGAGCCCACTGTATTTATTATTTCCGGTTGCACGAAACTGAGATTAATTTAAAGCGGTTGCGACGGGCCTCGTTCCCAAATTACAAACTTATGATTGTTTAAAAGTGTGTTTATAGTTGTTGTAAAGGATAATTTAGAAAGTAATGCATAAAATAACACAACTTGGCTAAAATAAAGCCTAATATTAAATATGGTCCCGTAGTGTCATAAATCACATTTATTTAGTACTTTAATTTTTAATTATTAATATTACCTAATATATGCAAACACATAAAATATGACGTATCAAAATATGTCATGTCAAAGTTGCAGAATGTCCTAGACCAGCGTTTGCCAATCTTTTCGAGTTACGAATCCGTAAGAAATAAATAAGAGATATCCGTAACAAAACAAACTATATTAAATCTCGGTTCGAATTGTGATTTTGTTTTGTTGTCATAAATGCGTCAAATCAGTTGGTTACTTTTTAATAAAAATAATTATATTTAGACTGATACTTTATAACCGTATTTTTTAAAATCTGGTTCCACTTGTAATTTTTTTTGTATTTGTTTTTAAGGGGAGGTGCTACTCTGATTTGGGTAAAACTAGACATTTTGAAATCAAGTGTAAGGTTGCTGAAAAAAACCGAGGCTAATACAAAGCATTTCCGAGAACACTAATTAAATGATTAATCGAACAGAAACAGTAAAATATGTTTAGTTTGAATAAAAATAAATTGCAAATTACCCGTTGAAAATAACCTTTCGTTGCAGAGATCTCAGAATTTTGAGCGAAAGCTACCGTTTATTTTTCGGAAACCATATAGCTATACCATATAGTATGAAATGTAAAATGAACCACTTTCTTTATGTAAGATATAGTTTTCCATAAAACTACGAAATACCTGTAAAATAATGTTATCTTTATGGATTTTTTTTATCACAAATGCCTTAGCTTATACCATACAAAACTCAACTCTTAATGAGAGCAAGAAACGCCTAACATTTCCAGACATAATTGATTTTTAATTGTGTCTGGAAATGTTAGGCTTTTCTTGCTCTCAGTGCCTTATTTATAAGTGTCCGTTAATCTATGGTTTTCGTTCTCATGTACATGGTTGCACCTCATCTTAATATAAACAAAAAAACGCCTCTTTACGTACGTAGGTATTAAAAAAAAAGCAGTTAATGTTTCAATGCATGTTCTGATACTTTTTATAGTATTTAAAAATAGCTCCAAGTTCCAAGAAAATTACGTTTCACAAAGACACGTCATACAAAAAGCGTCATTTGGTGGAATGGCTCTTAGAGAGGATTCCTTAAACTTCCGTTTCAAAGCTTAATCAGAGGATATTTCTTGTAATAGGTTTTCTTTTCTTTTCAGGCCAGTAATAGCAATAACATGTGTTAAAAGGGTTTGATATGCATTTTTTTTAAACGAGACCTTTTGTTGTGATTTATTTATTTACTTTTATATTAAAGTCTAGAGAAGGACCTGTTGACCTCCACGGATATACTCTTAGACTTCTGGGGGTTTGCGGACTACAGGTTAGGAAACGCTGTGCTAGACCTAGCTAAAGATCTAAATACATACTAAATTAATGGACCTAGATTTACAAATTCAAGGTGTACAAGTTCAATGCCATTTAATTTAGAGGACTTATGATTTATAATATTTTGCAAATATGTTGCTATTTTATAAAAGAGAGGTTATCCAGAAAAATCTCTCTTGCTCCAGAGCGGGAGCGGGCTGTTGAGAAAACTCGCGATTTTGAGGTGTTTTTATTTATAATTTTGGAATAAAGAGGAAGAATTTTAAATATGACGACCGTTTTATATCACATTTCTTACGACGTTTATTTTAGTATAAGTTTTATTCTCTAAAAGCTAACATAACCCCAATGAAATGGTAATTATATCATAGTTTAGGCCAATCTTTGCGATTTTATTGCATACAGTAAAATGCAAGTAATCTTATATCGAATGGTCGAATATTAAGTTTTCAAATGTAATTATTACAATTACACGGTTTAAAATGAATTTGCAAAAAGAGAATCTCGGGATTAACCCCCTCCCCCTCCCTTAAAAGTTATCGGAATAGTTACTTTAGTTCGCAGCATTACCCGGTTTAGTTCATCGTGTAAGGAACAGTTCTAAAACCATCCTATTTTTCTGCTATATTGTTAACTATGTAATGCAGGCATGAGCAACCTTTAGGAAGTCGCGAGCCAAACAATCATATGCTCATGAATTTGCGGGCCGTAGGTTGATGTGTATATTATACAAAAATAACGACGCAATCGGTGATCCGCAGGTTCAACTAGAATGTAATATTTTCATAATTTCCAATAGATGTGAATCTTGTGCCAAATTTTCAAATCCAAGACTACTAACATTTGAATTAATTCCACTAATGTCTAGGACACAAAGAATTTTGCATTTTTTTCTAGGTTACTCTGGTTCGTGACTTGGATTTATTGATTTTTACCCCTGCTTATTTGTTAGTTTCACCTTTCACTCACTTGCTCCTTAACTCAGATCGGCAAAGAAGCTGCATGAAAACAACAAATGGCGACTTTCTGATAAAATTTTAGTTTAATTTTAAATTGTTCCTCACCGCGGGCCGTTTTAAAAACCTTAACGGGCCGGATGCGGCCCACGGGCCGGCGGTTGCCCATATATGATGTAATGAGTTAAACTGCAAACAACGTCTCAAGATGCCACTATTTGAGTATTTGAAGGGATAGCAGCATATCATTGCAAATTATAAATGGCAAACTTTAAATGATATTGATGGCATTAATATAACATAAAAATGAAAGTTTATTGAAACATACATACATGATAATGATTGTTGCATTAATAAAAACGTAAAATATGATATGATAACGCTAATACTAAAGTACTTTTAGAAAATAATTTTTGATTGACTTATTTGATTCATACCAGTCTCTGAAAAAAGTTTTTACTTTTTCTCTTCGTTAGAACATTACTGGGTTTAAAATTAAATTGTGGATTGTCCAAAATAATAATATTAATTTGAGAAGCTAAATAATATTTCTCAAAAACATGTTGATTTTGGTATTCCTGCTGCATTTATTGACGCTATGTTTTGGAACTTACATTCTGTAGATTAATGTCTGTGACTTAAATATAATCACTTGAGGCTTTTTGCTGTTAGTGAAAAAGGAAGTCATCTACAGCGCTGATTTTCAACGTGTCTCTGTTCTGGCTGAATTTTGTAAACAAATGCGGGTAGAATAGACAAAACCACATAGTACTCACGTAAGTATCCTCCCGGCCTCGGGATTCCTGTAGATGTCGCACTTGTGCAGGGCTCGCAGGGGGTCTCCGGGGATGAACTGTCCGGTTCGCTCGCACAACGCCCGGTATATCTGGAACTGGAGCACGGTGCTCACGAAGTATCTGGTGACAAAGGGAGCAGGGGTTTTAGTTGGCACATGTCTTAAAAATAGTAGTTAATGCTATAAGCGCGGTAAGGAGACATTAGCTTACGGGGAACGATTTGAAATACGAGTTATAAGCATGTAAGTTATTACTCGTAATTAAACAAACATTTTACATTGTATAGTATGAGAAATTAAATGAAACGTAATTAAAGAAACGAAAAAACAATAACTACACAAAATGAAGATTAGGCGGGCATTCTCTTTCTTTTTCTTTGCACGCAAGTTGCCAACTTAACAGAAATGAGCTGCTTTCAATTTGATGCGTTCGTAGGCTGCTTTTAGTCATAGCATACCTTGCTATGATTGTATTGATCCTGCTGTCTGTGGCAGGCGGATTTTGTCCGACAATCAAACTGAACGCAGCCTACGAACGCATCAAACTGAAAGCAGCTCATTTCTGTTAAGTTGGCAACGTTGACCCTTTTCCTCGGGCCTCTAATTGATAACATGTTGAAACTAATACTTCCTACAGAAGTCTGAGGCAAAAGGCTACACTTCTATTATCGCAATCTTATCTTTGTAAACCCCGCCCAACGGTATCCCTTTTAAACGACCACCATATTCTCAAATATTTCATAATGACTGCCATGGTATAGACTTATTTGAGGCTAATACTTCTATTCGTCAGGCGGTTAGTGGCCAACTTGATGTCAAAGTTGTTCAGGCTGCCATTCAGGCCTCTGGCATAGCTCAACAACCGTAACCTTTCGATATAAGCCGGAACCAACAGCTTTACATGCTTTCCGAGGCACGGAAAACCGAGATGTAAATTTTCGCTAATGGTCACCCATCCAAGGACTGACCATGCAAAGCGTTGCTTAACCGCGGATAGTAACTGATCACACGGCTGCCCGCTGCTGCAGGCCCCTTCAAAGATGGAGACTGATATTGAGAGCGATAAATTCGTCTAATAAAATAACCATTATTACTACGATATTTTACGTGATTTATGTCTACCTACATGCAAATTAATAACATAATTGATGGTTACTATGAAATAAGGCAACGAAATTGGGGCGCTGGAAAAAAGATACTGTGATAAACCACAGAGTCATAAAATAATACACTTGCATATATTAATAAATACAATGCAATAGATAAAATAGCCATTTTAGAGGCTTTTTTGTGTTGTCTTGATGTTGATACGAAATCTATAAGGTCCTACAATAATAAGTGAAAATAACTCTAGGGTAGATCATGAATATATCGTTAACTGACCAAATTCCAGATGATGATAAATTTTTTTGCTCAAATAATTTTTTCACTTCCCAGTACAAAGTGGTTCAATCAGCTGACTAAATTTCTATGGAATTGTAAAAAAAAAGTTCGTGCAAAAATTTTCCTTTTCTGTGGAATGTGGTCTATTGGAGATACTCTATCATCTATTAATTTTTTTTCACTTTGAATTGTAGGACCTTGTATATTGTTGTTATTTACCATGTCTTTAGGATTCCGTACCCGTATTTTGTGATGGTACGGAACTCTTTGTGCGCGAGTCCGACTTTCACTTGGTCAAATTGTTATAATGGAGTCAGTAAGTCATAAATTAAGTCCCTATTTCCGTCACTGAACCTTACTAATTAGACAATAAAGACTAAATTCAGATATTGCCACCACTTCCATACAGTGGCGGAGTTGGAGATATTAAAGCGGTAATATTATTAACTATTAAATAGTTTTATGTCTCAACGTCGTCGATGCGTAGTCATCTGTTGCGATACTACCCGCAATGTTACAATGTACTTAGTTCTCTTACAGTATAGACTAACTCATATAACAGTGAGAACAATAAAAAAATGAATTCAAATAAAAAATGTATTGCAAACTAAGTGTACAGCAACGATGGAAAGAAAAAGCAATGTAAAACGTACAAATCAAACATTTATTTAGTAATATTATGTACATAATGACACCTATTCTCGTGTAGCAAATATTAGATTTAGAACTGCCATGACCTAAAACTTTTCATTGCAAAATAGGCTTTAACGCAGAAGGATAAAAGTTAAATGAGCTTGTATTATTTTAGGGTTTTCAACTCTAAATTTAAGGTTTTCTGCAACAGAATAGGTCACAGTATACACGTATAATGTAATTGTTTTACCAAATAAAGCTCCATTGTTTTAGTTCAAGTTAATTTAAATAACTTCGTTTTATTCTATTTAGTTTTTTCAATAAAATTATTTATGTGTATTCTGAAAGCTTTTTTGGTAATAAATCATTTTAATAAGAATATAAAATGCGTAAAAGCGGCGCCTCACTATACTACTCCATACTCTGCTGCGGTCTATTATTACTTAATTTACGTACACTGCGGCGGAATGAGGGCAACAGTTTCCCAACAAGTATTGAAGACCACTTGGTATGATACCATTCATCATCTTTGACAGAGTAAGGTCTCGCGGTCAAAGTTAACGGTCGAGTACAATGGGCCAATCAGACAGCTGGTAGAGGAGATTAGGGTGATGTGTACATACGCCAGCGTTACAGGCTGCTTGGTAGTTCTTACTGCGGTGTTACACCTGTTAAATCGTTAACAAATAGGAAGCTTGAACAGCTGGTGTCTGTACTTAGTTTCTTCAAATTGATCTCATGTATTTCTGAAGCAGGCACGTATCCAGACTTTTGTTTCGGGGGGGGGGGGGGCGACATTAATTGAACCAACAACGTGAATTGTGAAAGAAACCTCTGTAATCTAATCACTGTAGTATTATAATATTATTAAGTATCTAAAGTACCGTAACTTTTTTATTAAAACGTACTTTAACATGCTAAGCAGTGGTTATGAATAAACATTCCCGGTCCCGTGTATGTCACGCCAAATTTCGGGGGGGGGGGGGATAAATCCTTATTTTATTTTGTAAGCAGATTACGGAAGAATAGTTCGATTATAATGTTTAGGTAAATTTACATAAGACTAAGGTTAGAAAAAAGAGTTGTAATTAACCCTCTGAATTCTCATTATAGATAAAACAATACATCGTAGACCAGATCGTTTCTCGTTGATTAAAAGATTTAACTTGTATTGTGTAATGTGTAACTAGTACATGTATTTAACTGCATGGATATTTTATTTACACCATCTATCCTCTATTTTAAATTATCTCCTAGCCTAAGGTTGTTTCGAAGAAATCGCTTCAAGCAATAAGACCTATCATACTTTTCTATGATAAACATATTTTATAACTTCTTTAAAAGTATTTTGGTGCACAAGAAAGAGCATTTATGTTATGTTTTGTAAATACCATATGTAAATAGACAGGAACGATTTTTCGAACCAACCTTTTTACAATGCCATATGGGCATTTTTTACTTAGAGTTTTCCACAAGTTTCCACACGAATTTGACGTTCCAAATTCAAACCACTTTATTCCCTAGGTAGTTTCATACAATTATATCCCCTAAGAGATAATGCTTTACTTTACGTTGAGGTTACATGATATGTAATTGGACATTGTCGAGCAGGTGGTGTGAAAAATATATTAATTTCTGATCGTAATAAACAACAACATTAAATATTTAATTATTATTAACGGGTATATTATGTACCCGTACCACCAAAGTAAGCTCATAAACTATTTGTGCAAGTTGTGTAAATACCATCCTAAACTGGTTACTATTAGCTCATTATATACCTATAGCTTTGCAACATACGTAATGAAGTATGTTCAATTCATATACATTTAACGCAATGCCCCATTAACTCATCAATTTGAGTTTACGACTGACCTACCATTCAATCACTATTATAGCTGACCATTGGAAACAGGTAACTTAATAAATCAAATATATCTAGGGTTACCAGATACAGTAAAGTAAATTCCTGACAAAATGTATTACAATTTACTAAATTATCTGTCATTTTTCGAAATACAATCATGTTAATGCGAATGCAGTGCGATATTCAATGTTACAATTGATATTACTAAATAAAAAATGTAATGGTAAGCACGTTTTTCTACGTTTTCATTTAATTTTTTTGTGCATTTCTGTAGAGTGTCAAATTCCACATGTCGGGAAATTTTACGGTAAACCTGGTATCACATAGCCTTATTCCATGTGCAATGATTATATGGACGCGTTTCACAAAATACCATGATTTAACCTTATACAGTGGCTAAAGTTCATCCGTCAGCAAATTCCGTAGATTTTTTCTGAAGTCTCTGCGCGAACTGAATAACTTGCCTACTCTAACCCCCCCCCCACATTATTAACAAACGATCTTCATATTAGATCTCCCTGACACTTTTCATAAACCAAATTGTGTGTATAAAAAATTATATTGCAATAACTTTTATGTGATGTTTTTATGATATTTTTATGTGATTTTTATCGACACATCTAGGTTTTTGTACGTAACAAATTGTAACAACTAGTATGTAAAGTTTTTACAATTAATTGGTTGTTTGATTTATGGATATAGTCATTTAAATAGGGTTTTCACTCATTGGATGTCTTATTTGGTCTACTGTTTTTTGCTATCACACTTTAGTAAATTTGTCGTATTGATTAAAGAGGCATTTTTCTAAAGGCGGATTACGTTATACTAGACTGTGAAATTGCCGTTTTATAAATATATGTATTATTAATTTGCAATTATATGCATTCCTTTGACCAAACACGCCGTTAATATTGCGTGTGGTCGGTACACACAGCATTGTTGCCACGATTTAACTCGTATTCGAAGATGTGGATTTTAAATTTTTGCCCTGATCGCAAAAAAATATATCAACGGGAAATCAAATATAAAATGCGACAAGGCTCTTTTGGCATGTAGATATTAACTTCAACACTGTTTCATGCCTTTATACATGTTGAAAATGAATCCCCTAGCTCTATTGAAATCTATAATCAGAATCACTAATAGATCAAAGAAACGTAAATTCTTTACTTTTTATTGGTTTCCAAATTTCGAATTAATGGCCAATCTACGTGACGTGCCATGTGACTGACAATAGACCGTACATAAATAATGCACATAGGCTATGTAGACATAGGTTTCGTAGAGTGTCGTCTTTGATATCATTTTTTTATTATGAATCATGACTATTCATGACTCATGAAAAAAGTAATAAAACATATATTTTTATTTCGAACATGGAATAGTTTCCTTTGATATAACTAGGTGGTTAATTTTCAACTTGTGTAGAGATATACTTAGTAAAGATATATTTCGGGCCCTACCCTGACTCCAGCACCAGTCACAATTCAATCAATCATGTCAATTTAAAATGCACAAAATCCTTTCCTAACGGGTGCCTGAGGAGACCACCTGCCAAATTTCAAGTTTGTAGGTTGTATAGTGTAGGTGGCAGAGCTGATGCCGGGCTCGACTGTGGAGGTACCACCATCTTACCCGCAAATACCCCCGAAGTTATTCGGGGGAGAGTAAGAGAACAGCTCGCAGGCCAAACCAGGCGGCACACCATTGCCTGGGACCGATGGACGGCGGTTTTTACAGATTGGTGACGGGCAGCGGCGTCACTGGTGCAAGGGTTTCGGCACCGCGCTCACTAACCCGCCTGCCCAGCGTGTGTGAGTATGGGCATTACTTCCACGAAGACCGCCAAGAGTGGCGAAATCCTGGAAAGGCCTATGTCCAGCAGTGGATGAAACAGGCTGATGGATGGAAGGATGGATAGTGTACAAAACGTGAGCAAAAGAAACTTGAATCCACACGCCAAAAGATCCTTGTCGCAATTTAATATACCCCCTGATTTATTAACAACAATGTCATAACTTTAATGTAAAATAATTTTAATTTCAATTCCAAGTCGAATATTATATCAAATTTTAAACTAGCATGTATTAAAAAAAATCGTAAGTAACGCACTCGTAAAACTTGGTTAAGTTTAACAATGGTATATCATTAAAATATTTTCAAGTTGATTTATCCTGGGTCAACCTCACGGTTCCACTTAGAAGTAATCTTCCTTAATGTACCAATGAAAGTGTAAGTAGTGACAAGAATGTCTTTGACGTTATTTATTGCTTTGGATCACTAAAGTGTTGCCAGTAGTGCACCAATATATCACTCGTGAATATTTGCTGCTGGTAATGTGTTTCTAGTGCATAAGCTGGAACCTTTCGATGCGACTTTAAGTTAGCTGTCGCTATTGACTTTTTTTAAATAGTTTCTAACACGAAAAATACTTAGTTAATATTCGTTATTAATCGTAAAGTCGATAGTAATTTTAATAAAGGGCAATAAACGCAAAGCATACAAACAAGTACACATATTTAATATAGTTTTTTTTGGGATGTATATATTTTGTATCTATTGGTTGGTACTTTTAACTTAGTTTCGTATAATTAATACGTATTATTGTTGGCAATTGATGCAACATTATTATCTTAATAAAACACTTGTACTGATTCCCTAAGAAAATTTTAATATCTCCAACCAGTTTCGCCCCATGGCATTATCGAGGTATAATAGCAATATAACATTACAATGTTCATTGGAAATATGGTAAATGGTAAATTTAGATGCAGATGGTAAATGAAAATGTGTAAGACATATTAAATATATTAATTTAGTTAAGGTTTTAAATAGTATTTATGTTTTTTTTTTAATTTGGATAACAACATAAAAAATACTTATTCTAAACTAAAATTACCTACCAATATAAATTACACTACTAAACTTAAAAAAACAACTACAAAAAATATACCTCTTCTAAAATTGACCCCTGCGGCATGGTGCCCAGAACGCTGGTCACATTTCCTCTTTGAATGGCCAAACGTATACGTTGTAACGGTTTAATAAATTAATACACCTCAGTGAGATTTTTTTTACTAATATGATTAACCGAGATGCTCTTAAAAGTCGTATTAAATCCATACTTTTGTTTGGTTTCCCAAAACGAAGGCCTACTCTACTACTTGACTATTTTTTATTTATTTATAAACAAAAAATCCACAGAAACTACAACAAACAAATATAGTATATTTATGTTTTATATAAATACTACTTAAAATTATATCAAATAGTGCCAATGACGGATTACACTATGCATAAATAATACAATCGCGTCACAGAAACCCCAGTCTAAACATCAGAGCATTACACGCTTCACATACTTGCGGTCATTTGAAGATCTAATAACTGTAAAAACAGTTCATTTGGAGTGATTGATTAACTTCCACTAACCCACTATCCGTTATTTAGTTTTTGTATTACAAAAACAGATATAAGCAACATAATGTGGGAGAATGAAAATAAGAATGAATATTTATCCAATATAGGTATATCATATACACTTATTACACGTGAACTATTTATTTAACAATGTTTAATTAAATTTATTATGTATTAATTAAATTTTAAACGGGAAAATACAACTTAAAAAAATATATTTTGGGCTTACTATTTTTTAATAAAATAATAAACGTACATGAATTAAAATAAAAGTCAATGAATAGTACGATACAATATAACTAAAATAAAGTACAAACGAATAATTTACCTATATTATTACAAGCCTTAAAATTAGAGTGAGTTGACATCATAAATATTTAAAAACGGATTGGACTCACTTTTTTATCACTGCCTCCTTGCACAGATAAAAAAGTGAGTCCAATCCGTTTTTAAATATTTATTACAAGCCTATATTATTACAACCCTTTCGATTATTCTGGCTAAGAAGAAGGGTAAGGGACTAAGCAAGATGAAGCCTTTTTTTCGTCTTTGTAACATGTCTAGCTTCACATTTTCGTAAGATTATCATCTTTAATCGAACGTAGTACGAACTGCCATGGAACAACGTGACGTCTCCCTCTAACAAATTGGGCTTCAATTCATTTTCTAAATTAAATGTCACGTTGCGCAACTGAAACTCCAGGTTTAAAGTTTAGGAAGTGTCACTGCATATGTTCTGGACTATCCATAGAACAGTCAAAACTTGAACACCCTCTTTCCACCGACGATTTTTCATTGTAACAAAATAAGAGGGGAGCCTTCTCGCTGTCCTTCGGACACAAATACTCGCAGGTTTATCTCACAGTGTTGTTTTACCGTTGAAGAAGAGTTAAATATACAAATATGATACAAATAAATTCTAAAAAAACCATTGGTCCATGCGGGCAGGATTTGTACCAGATTTGTTTGTGAGTCCGGCGTCCTAACGACTGAGCTACAGCTGAATCTATTAACTTCTGCTTAAGTCGAGAAAGGTAGTAAAACACGAGAATTTAAAACAGTAGAACTCCCATACTACAAAGTTCCTGAAAAACAAACTTTCCAAGACGATAACAGAACCCAAAAAAAATGCAAAGTGAGGGCTGTTTTTTCAGTTCAAAACAGTAGTCCGTCCAAACTTTTAAAGTAAATATAACAATATATATCTGTTGTAAACATACAAACCCATTATCTAAGACAAACTAAACGCTCTTCTATACTAAATATTAAATTAAAATTAAATTTTATTCACTAAATAACAGCAATATCTAACCTTTTCTTGATTCACCGCTCTACTCGGACGCACCTTTCAGATATGTTTATCTCTTTCGTTTTGTTCCCATGTTGCGCCTTAATTTCAACTAAATAATGAAAACATTTATGCAAAACTTTTTGCATGATATCATCAACATAAACCGTCTACCTCTGTGATTGGTATGATACAGGAATCAATAAATCACAAGTAAAAGGAGAGAGAATTTAAAAAGCACATAAAACCAAGGAAGAGGTAAAAGGAATCCATTGAAACAATAGTGGCTTGCCTCAGTTCTGAGTAAGTCGAACTTTTGTATGTAGATTTAACTATTTCTCTCGTCTGGTAGGTTCCTTATGTAACATAGATTGTCGTAATCCAGACTGGTCTGGCCATTTCGATTATTTAACTCGGAGTCTAGAACCTGGTTTACGATTGTATTAAATATGTTAAGATTTGTGAGAGATGGCATGGTTCGAGCTTAGATAACTTAAATGGTTAAATAGCTAACCCTACTATCTCTTTAGAATAGCTTTTGCTTGCGACTTCGTTTGTTCTGCATTGTTTTACTACAATTGTTATTTATCCTTCAAATATATTACTTGGGAAGGCCCTGTCATTAACGCTACGAATTCTTCATTATTTTTATTTCCCATTTTATCACCAATGATAAAAGTATTGTATAGTTCTCTTTTAAATATATTGATAGTTGTTCCGACAGCATGATTATAGCCAAAACCGGTATCACATTCAATTTAAGTCTTAACAACAGTTGTTTGTTTTGAAATTTACGCCACGGATTTGCAGGAAAAAGCTCAAACTACAACTATTGTAAGAGATAAATTTAAAGTTTCAAAGATTTAGAACTTGAAGAATGCATACACTTTTAAGCTTATCTTCTTAGATTAAATTTATATCACTTGTTATCTCCTTGCGATGGATAAATCGCCAAGTGTTTAAAAAATATAGAAATTTATTTCTATCATAGTTTATCTTCTTAGCGTTACGTAAGTAAACGTACTAAAAGCTCGACAACCGTTTAATTGGTATCTTGACAAACGGAGATAGATTGCTCGAAGGCTTGCCTGTTACATAATTTGCACATTCTCTATTAGCCTGTGAAATATGAGTAGCTATGGGCAAAAAAGCCTAGAATAATTAAACACAATATATAAATAACGGCTGTAAATATAACCACATGGTCTATTGATCATACTGAATGAATTTCCCGACGAGTGAAAATGAAAACATTTCTTTACATTACTTTGAAATTTTTGAAATTCTGAAATTTGTATAGGCAAGTTCATTATTTTATTTTCTCAGGCATGTGCACCAGAGAAACATGTTCAGTATAATCAGTATACTGTGTTGTTTTATTTAAAGATTAGCCTTTCGCCCGCAGCTCCGTCCGCGTTTATTCAATCTCTGCCCCCTTTTTGGCTTGGGCGTTATTTTATCAACATTATAGCCTATATGTTGACCAGTGTCACTATGCTGATATTAAAAAAGACCGCATCTGAATCTGTTCAGTGGTTCTCGAATTCAAACAGAACATACACACAGACAAACAAATAGACATAAAGATCGACAGACAGACAGACAAAAATTGTAAACAATTATTTAGTTTTAGTTTCAATACTATACTAAGCAATATAATAACCCAATTCATTTAAAATTTCACAAAAATATTCAATATATATTCATATTAGTACATTTTAGTATAGATAGCAGTAAAATGGATTATTTGTATACTATAACCGGTATATTTTATTAGTCGGTGAAAAAATACAACACCAAGGTAAAAAAATATATGTGATGTCAGCAGAAACTCTCAACATAACGTCTTAAATTTGGTATACATATTAAAAAATGTATACAATTTAGAATTGATGCTCGTGATTGTTGGCACTTGGTGGAACTTTTGAAACATTTTTTGTTTGATAAACACTTGTACTTGCCGGTACTTACCGGTTTCGCTGTTGAAGCATTATCAAAGGTAATTTGATTATCCTTTGATAATGCTTTAACAGCGAAACCTGTAAGGGAAATTAATATAAATAAGTGGACAAGTACAAGTGTTTATCAAACAAAAAATATACAATTTAGATTTATTTTTCCAAAGTTTTCTTTATTTTTACCGCATCAGCTCCTCCTCCATCAGTTTCCTAAGCCACGCGTTTGTATGTAAGTGCCAATTAAATAAGTACGTATTGTGTGTGTAGAGTCACGTAGCTACTTCCACCCTCGGATATTCTCCACAAATCCCCAAATTACGTTACTGGCACAGTTCCGCACTGTATTGCGTAAACACGCATTCTGCGATTATACCGAAATTTTTGTCGTAGGCAAGGAGCTAGCAGTGGTTTCCTTTTAGTAGATTTTATTCAAAACTTTAAATCACATTGTGAAAATCTAATTGGACAGCAAAAATTTTATTTAAGACATGAAATTAAGTAATAATTTTTCAGGAAAATGTTCTCCTACAATCTTCGTTTTTCAACAGTCTACCGGAAAAAGTTGAGTTATGTTATTGTTTATGTTTCAGGATACTTTTCAGTTTTTTTTTCAGTTTTCTATTCATCAAGAGTCTATAGATTTTAAAAGGTATTTATTATAGACAGCGTTGTTTCAAAAACCATTGCGGTCTCTTCGTTGAAATTAAATGCTTGTATTTATCCATAAATTATAAAATGTAATCACTACGAGCATACTCATACTCCATAATTTATCATTACATGTCAAATTATATTTACATTAATGATATTTAAAATAATTACAATAACGGAGTCAAACTTAAATGTCAAGCTTAGCTTATTAGGATTTTCAAAGTCTTTTAAGGCAAACAACACTAAAAAATGACAAAAAACTGGTTCAAGTGTGAGTAGGACTCGTGCCCTCAAGGTTCCGAACACGCCGTTTAAAACAAAACCTTATTCCAAAAGCAGTTAACAATGGCTAACTTAATTTGACATCTGATATCTATTGAATTATTTCTTTCTGAATAATTAAATATTGGTAATTTTCAGTGTTTTTCGTAAACGTGTGCTATAAAGTTGGTGCATGCAGTTACATTTTCAACAAACAAACAAAAATGTTCACCAAGTGCCGACAGTTATAAGAATTAGCTTCGTTGTAGCCTCCTATACTACAAGTAGCAAATAGCATGCGCATACGACAGTTATTGTCAGTCAGAGCACGACGCGTTACGTTACGTTTGCGAACACGTTGGCGGAATAAAGGACAAATAATAACAATATTTGATGAACGTGATACAATTTCGGTTTAGGTAGAATAAAAGAAAAATAGAAATAACTGTCGGATTCGATAAAACGTTACACCAAGCTGCGGTTTTAAAGAAAATTGACAAAAGAAGCCAATCTTCTTTTTCCTCTTTAAGATATAACCTGAAACCTTTTATCTTTCTCAATGACTAGACTGACTTTGCTACTTTACAACAACAGTAATCATAACAGAATTATTACTTTGGCCAGTCAAGTGCGTAGAAACAATTATAATAGTTATATCAATTTGTAAATGATAATTTATTTCATGACATAGCTGCGGCCTTGGCGATACCCTTTCACAGGAAATGCAGTAAATACAATTCAAGGGCTAACTGGAAAGGATAACTTATTTATTACTAGCCTACACGCGACTTCATCCGCGTGGATTTTTAACCAGGTTTTCCCATCAATCTTTGACATCCCATTGTACTTCTATATAGGAGATTGTACTGAATATAATCTTAAAATGCATGCATGTTTTTTTTTTAAGAGTTTAGTACCAAATTTCAAATTTCAAACGATTTTCTTTGCAAACTTTTGCTCCCCGTTTTACTTCTTCAGGGGACGGTTTTTGAAAAATGCTTTAGTATGTATTTTTATGTATGTTATTTACAGTACCAAGTTTAAAATTAGCTATAAAAACAATATCTTAGTAACTTCTTATTGAAAATAGTTCAATGATTTAAAAAGTTCCAATATTCTCGCAATATCTTCTTGTTAAAACAAACCCTGGGGAAAATATTTATCAGACCCAGTTCAAAATGTTGCAGCTTCATTATTACTACAAATTCTCATCATTTGAGGCAAGTCCGTCCATTACACCAATTATGTCTAAAACGCATTCAACACGCACAATAAACCCATAATTACTTATATCCCAACACAAACGAGTGTACAGTATTAACGATAGAGATGAATAACAGCTAATTTGTGATTTCCCATGCTGTCTTACTAGTTGGTTACTTAACAACACTTAAAATTTAAGGACTTCTTGTTACAACTGGACTGTTTCTTAACAATTTGAGAAATCTTCGCTTTGATAGCAGTGTAGTCAATATAGAGTGAGGTCAAGTTATTGTTCTGTTTAATTTTATGCCTCACAATTATGGAAGAAATTTCTTTAAGGAATAAGTCCGCCCTTGCCTTTGTTTTTCTGTATTCTGTGTTTTTATTTTAATTTTCTGTGCAATAAAGTATTTATTCATTCATTCATTAATTCATTCATTATTACCATCACTCATGACATGAATCTGTAGGTTGAATTCAACCTGTGGCATCGGTTGAGCTTGCTCCTTTTTGCCATTATTAATTTATTTATTTATTGATAGAATTTTTCCCTTATTGTTATTGTTTTTTTGTTTTGCATGTTTAAAAGAGGTACTGTTTCCTTTTTTTTTGTATTATGTGGCAAATAAATTCTTTTCAGTTTCACTTTCAAGTAATGCAAATAATTTTAAAATGGCTTGTTTTTTGTGTGGTGCTTACTAAGTGTAATTTTATTTTGGAAAATGTATGAGTAATAAGAACATTATGTGAGATTTTCAAGGTGGAGATAACCCAGAGGTCGTGGGTTCAATCCCTCCGGTGCACATTAACTTGTGTTCGGTCTGCGTGTCCTGAAGTCCATTTTTGCTCGAAGTACGGCAGTAGGGTTCACCAACTTCATGTGTGGTACGTAATAATCGTTGGTGAAAAGCGGGTGTACCAAGTGTATGTCAGAGTTTATACTCAGGAACACCTCTGATACCAGGGATTCATGTCGTGACGATATGTTTTATGTTTGTTTACTTAATAGAGTTTGAAGTTCTAAAGCAGAGTTCCGTAGATGCTGATTTATTTTTGTTGCATTGGAATGTTGAACTGTAGCTCATTAAAATTTCAGTAAAATAGCATTGAATACAAATTTTGCTGAGTGCAAGCTCAGAAATACGAGTAAATAATTTTCATGGATTCGACAAAAACATGATCTCTTTCTTGAAAATGGATTTGAGTTTCTAATTGTTTTGTTATGTAAAGCGAGAATCACACTGGCTAATATACAATAATACCACATGAAATTGTTTAAAAAATGTTATTAACTGGTAAATTAAATTTACTTTCAGGTACATTATGATATTGATATATTTACAAGTACAAAACTTAATTGTAACCAAAGCTCGTAGCATGATAACGTGCAACTTTGTTTATCACGCTTTTTAACGCGCACATCTGTTAAAATAAGCGATATAACTGTTACTTCAGTCGTCATAACAAATGCAAAGTGGCGTCACGAAATGTGCCACTCCCGCACTAAATGAGTTTGCTACGGGCGCACTAGTTAATATAAAAATATAAATAAAGTTCTTCGGCATTATTGTGGTTAGTATTTTTTAACACACTTGCTTATAAAGCATATAATATTATTATTGCAGCGTTTTTACGGTCATAATACTGCATTATTAAATACGCGTGATTTTTACTTTACATTATCGCACTGGTGTTTATTACATTACAATATTTTTTTAAATCTTAGCAAAGAGTTTTGATGTCTTAAGAAAAAGTAAAGTTTATAAATAAACTGTCTCTATTAAAATATAATAAATAATCATTTCATTTTATCAAATTACTTATTTTTATCAACAAATGAACTCTTATTTTTTCGTAAATACATAAATATTCAGATTGTTCATATTTAATATTTGGCTGCTTGGCAGGTGCGTCAGTGTCCCCACTTCCATCTCCATAAACAAAATCTCCGCCGCCATTTTTCATAGAAAATTGACAATTCATAGCTGTGGTTTTGATTATGTGGAAAAATAGACGATGAAATTTTATTATTTTTCCTCGTAAGTGTGTTCAAAAACGTCGTATGAAACTCGTGAGCATTAGACATTACACTCTCGGCTCCATTACACCCTCGCCTTCGGCTCGGCCTGTAATCGTACCTCGACTGTAATGTCCAACGCAGCTCACTTGTATCATAATGTACCATTATACGTACTTACAACCAAGATCTGTATCTTTAGAACTTTGCTTACTACACTTGCTGAATTATGATGAAAACACTGTAAGTTAAACATTCATAACCTTAAAGGCATGTATTTGCAGTACGGCCTCTAAAGTTAGTACCTAAAAATCGTTGGTAAAACGATTAGAACGGTACAGTGTGTACGACTTAACTGTTCAACTGACATTATTATATTATCAGAGTTTAAAAATCCATACAGTTGTCCAACGAAAGTGCTCAGACATAGCAATTGTGCGGGGCCTGCGAGGCGAGACGCGGTAGGTAAGCCACCGAGCTACATACAATTTTCGAACAATCCATTCGGAACCTCACCCCAAGCCCCACACAACCTCTACGTCGGAACGCCATCGTTGGACATCTGTATTGATTTTTAAACTGTGCTATTATCGTGACAAATAATTATTATTAATCTAATAACCATTCAATGCACTATATTATTTACTACTCTACATATAATTAAGGAATGACGACGTATGCAGTCGCTGCCACAGACGCATTCACTGAAGGTCACGCGGAAAGCAAGAATGCCGCCCCAGATTACAAAACCACTATATTAAAGATGTTTGTTGATGTCCTTCATTCGGTTTCGTCGGACTCACTGTATTTGGAACTGAATCGTAATAACTGTAGTTGTAAATGTGACGAACGAAGCAGTTGCTCAATGTATTGAAGAAGGCGTGACACGAAGCATCTGGCTGCTAAAAGCTTGTTACGTCAGTCATATCAATGATCCTTTCGATGCTAATCATCATTTTCGTAAAAAATATAAGTATGTAGAATACCAATGTGTATTACTAACATAAGAACAAGCTATAGTTTATATACATTTATTTTAAAACATAAGAAATTATAATTTTAAAAGACAGTATCAGCACCAATATTTTCATATCACTGTTAAACCTATTAAAACTCGCGTGAGGAGACAGTAGTGCATTAAAGGAAAGAAGAGTATTGCCCAATGGTATTGCCTGATAACTCGTAAGGCGAAAAAACACTGAAAAAGTGAAAAAACTGTGTTGAAAAACGAGCTGACTTAGTGACATTTAGTTGTCCTTTTTCCCCGTCTTAAAAGTTAATCGTAGCACGTAAAAAAATATTTTCATATATTTCTTTTCCCCTTGGGCAAAAATGGATTTTCGTACATTTAATTTTCCCCAGAGCAAAAATCCCGTCTTCGTTTGTCACCAGAAAAACGACCTTTGTGTAAGAAAAATAATTTGATTGGAATTCAAATTTATTAATAACTATATTACAACTATTTCACCGATAAGGTTTTGGCATTTTCAAGACTAGGGCGTTTTAAAGACGATAACCCAGCGTTCACAGTCCTTATAAAACGACCACCATTTTGTTTATTTTAGAATTAACTCGCAAAATTGTCACAAACTCATTGTTTGTCCTATCAGTGGCTGTGTGATTTGACTACCTTGTTGACCTTCTGCGATAAATTGCCATCAAACTTTATATTGAAGGAAAATAATATTGAATCCAGTCATAATTCCTTCCTTGTACCAGCACCGCCCTTACAAGATCAGGTTTGAAGATCGGAGTGACATTTATTCAGCAGCACTGCTGCCATCATACGAGTATAAGTTCAGATCCTTGGCATATTGAAGTCAAGTGAATTATCAGGTCATTGGCATTTAACATTGACTGTGTCTTATTTTATTGTGTGATTGTGTCCTGATCTGACTCAGTTTCTATTTGGTTTTATTCAGCGAAGTTGAATGAAAATTGTGGGGATGGTTGAGATATTAAGTCTTCGTACTTTCACCTTTAATACTAGCTTCGCTCGCGTGAATGTGTCTTTCAATCAATAGATAAAAACTATTATCATTTATTTTATCAACACCCTCTTATAGCCTATATGTTGACCAGTTTACAATGATAATTATGAAAACCCATCCAAATCCTTTGAGTGGTTATTGAGTTAAAACGGAACACCCAGACCGACAAAATTCCAAAAATTGTAGTATTAGCCTCAGTACAACTTATTTTATTCACGTAATAATATAAATGTGTAGCCACAACTTTTTAATACTTTATAATTAGAATAGATACAGATGTAATAGCTACTTAAGGCGATTGGGCACGTTACCGTTTTAACGTTACTGTAACCTTTATTTCAGTGGTTTTTCGTTATAGACCAAATTATGAGAGCTCTCTCACCTGCTACTGATATTTAAAAAGGCACCAACTTGCCAAAAATTTGAATATTGACTTTGTTTTTAAGATATCAAGCCGGACAAATTTACATCCAAGTTGTTTTCTTGCCTTACATTCTACCTACACCAAAATTTTACATTTCAGCAAGATAGTGACTTTGTAAATGCCTGTATTAAAGTATGGAAGTCTCAAACTTTAATATGTAACGAAAAACAACAGAGAAAATGGTTATCAAATTTTGTACTCAAACGGTGGCATGCCTAGTCGCCTTAACAAAATAAATTTTGTTCAATAACAATATTCAACTTTGTTTGTCAAAAGGATTATTTTCAATAAAAATATTTTCTACATTTTCAAAAAAATTTCTTAAAAAGTTAACAAATGTTAACATTATAAAAATTAAAAAACTACTTTTGGTTTGTAAGCAGGTTGGTTTAAATAAACTTATGGGTACTAAAAAAATACATATTGTTTATACTTTATTAGAAAACTACCTTATTTTTATTGCGTCTTGAAATAGCAAACGGATTTTATCTATAATATGGCTTATTATTTTGTACTATACAAATAAAAAAATGGTCAAAAAAGAGGTAACTTCTTTATTTTTTCTATCGGGGCAATTTTATTCTTTTGCGTTTCGGACAATTTTGGGCTTTTGGAATTATATTATAATGTCTTACCCATACATATTTTTGTATAATTTTGAACTTTATTTAGTACTTTATGATTCAAATTCAGATTAAATTTAAATCTTTATACGCCCTCTTAAATCTTTTTTCAATTTAAGTCCTCATTTTGCATAAAAAGTGGGTCACATGTGTTGAGCTTTATAAGACTTTAATATTCATAAACAACTCAAAATATCAAACACTTT
Source organism: Ypsolopha scabrella (assembly GCA_910592155.1). Classification (NCBI taxonomy): domain Eukaryota; kingdom Metazoa; phylum Arthropoda; class Insecta; order Lepidoptera; family Ypsolophidae; genus Ypsolopha; species Ypsolopha scabrella. The sequence continues at coordinate 27,835,436 of OU342969.1, read as the reverse complement.
GACATAATTAGTTATCTAGATCGACTTACATTTGATAAGCACTAGTTTATATCGGTAGGTATAGTGCATAATTAGTTAGGAACTAGTATTGCTATGTGTCATTCATGTTTCTATACATTCAACATTAAGCTTTCGGAGGAGGCATATGGGTCATGAACTAATGAGTATTGGTTTTTTTATTCAAATTAAAATAATTTATTTAGTAAAATATTCGTAGCCTATGTACATAAAATACACGTTCTACACATCAAAATTAATATTAGAAAACATGTAAAAAATAAATAAGAACAAAAAATGCCATGAGTATACAACGTGAAATTTATGTCATTTTGTTAACGAAAACTGGTGATACGTGGGACGCACTATAAGTTTCCGGAATGAATATGAAAAAATACTATTAAAGGTACAAAATTAATTTATTGTTTTTCAAAATAATCTCCCTTGGCGTCTATGCACTTTTTCATTCGATCAAACCAGTTTTGAAAACTTTTGTGCCACTCCCCTGTGGTGACCTCTGAAACGTGTTTTTCATACTCCTCGACAGCCTCTTCTGGTGATGAAAATCGTTGACCGCGTAATTGGTTCTTAATTTTTGGGAACAGAAAAAAGTCACAAGGTGCCAGGTCGGGACTGTATGCAGGATGACTCATGAATTCTACATTTTTCGTCTTCAAAAAGTCGTTTGTCTGTCTGGCCGTGTGAGAACTAGCATTGTCGTGGTGCAGGATGATACGGCGTTTACGGTTATTTTTACGGAGTTCGTCAATAACTTCCGGCAAACAAATGGTCGTGTACCAGTCACTATTCACGGTACGACGATTCTCTAAAGCAACAGTAGCCACGTGTCCAGTTTTATTAAAAAAAGAAGCAATCATCCGCTTAGATGCACTTTTCACGCGCGCCACTTTGGTTGGTTTCGGCTCATCTTGAAAGACCCATACGCTCGATTGCTGCTTTGTTTTGGGATCGTAGCAATAAATCCATGTTTCGTCACCTATTACTATGTCCCACACCAAATTTGACGCACCTTCGTTGAATCTGGTAAGCATGGCACTGCACCAAGTGACGCGGTCCGTTTTTTGAGCCTCGGTCAAGTTGTGTGGGATCCACCGCGAGCACAGCTTTCTCACACCCAAATGTTTGTGTAGGATTGATTGTATTTGACTCATGCCTATTTCTAAGGATGCGCGAATTTCATGGTAGGTCACATGCCTGTCTGTTTCAATCATACGGCGCACAGCATCGATGTTTTTGTTGGTCACAGCGGTGGACGGCCGACCATCGCGAGATTCGTCACTGAGATTGATACGACCACGCTTGAATTCTGCAAACCAGCTATAAACAGTCGTCTTGCATGGTGCTTCATTGCCAAAAGCTGTTTCAAGCCGAGCGATGCTCTGTTGAGCTGTCAAATTACACTTAAAATCGTAGAAAATCATACTACGAAAATTTTCCCGAGTTAAATCCATGTTGATGCAGACACACAATTTTTTAAATGGCGCCACAAGGTAAAAACAAAAGACAGTCAGATGAAACAAACTGCATTCTACGGCCAAAGAGTTCTATTTTCAAATGTTGCAATAAATTTTTAAATATTGTTTATGTAAGTGGCCAGTTCCGGAAACTTTTAGTGTTACCTATGTAGTACTCGTCCATATGAACAACTTTTACTATGAAGCCAACCCTGAAATCGTGAAAAAAATATCAGCTGTTGCATACATTTGGGTCGAGTAGGTATTTAACTTTTCTATGGAACAATAGATCTCAGGGTTGGCTCCATAGTAAAAGTTGTTCATATGGACGAGTACTATCACAGTTTTCGTTAACAAAACGACATAAATTTCACGTTGTATTTGAACCGAGTAGTAGAGCGCTCGCCTGCGATCCCAAATGTTGTGAGTTCAATCCTTGCTGTGCATTAATTTGCGTCTGATCTGCGTTCTTCAGAACGTTGGATTCATTTTTGGATTTTTGTTCTAAAAACTGTACTTTTGACCTCAGTACCACACTAATAACCCATTTAATTTAAAATTTTGCAAACATATTCAATGAACAGATACGACCTTTTTACAACTTTAGACAATGAAAGGTATACCACATCCAAGACTCATGTCAGGCTGAAGGGTTCAGCAACCTTTCCGGAACTTGCAGCCGGACTCGGTTGAAGGGCGCTGCGTACGCGCACCATGACTACCTCTCTCCTGGCGAATATATGTGCACAATCAACCACCAGGATTAAACCAGTCTGGCAATCGAAAAGCACCTCTATTACTGTGAGTTGAAAGGCTTTTTAGTTTTTATGGTTTGTCACAGAATGGTTCCATTCCATATTCTAATAAATCATAAGAAAATCACTATGCAGTGGAACTAGATTTTACCAAGTGTATATACGAGTATACAACTGAACTATAACCAAGTAGCTGTTATAGTTTTATTTTTACGACGAAAAATCGACGTTAGCTTTAATATTTACTTTGTTATGATAGACACTCACCCTTATTTTAGAGATATCAAACTGTTTTTGTCTGTCCGCGGCTTAGCGCAGAGACTATTAATACTAGAAAGCTGTAATTTGACATGAATATAAATATTTATCACGCCGACAAAATGGTAAAATAAAATCTCAAAAGAAAATTTTTAACGGTACCTCTCATACACGTAAGCTGGGGATGATTTTTTTTTTCCGTCTGTGTCGTAGTGTAGGATATCGTTGGATAGGCCGTTTAAAAACATTGTGGGTGTGTAACAACCATTTTTCGATTTAGAGTTCCGTGGGCGAAAAATTAAGCTTTAAAGTGAAAATTTTAGTTAGAGTGGAGCGTCCCTCCCCCTGGTTAAACGGTTGTTTATAGAAATGTGAAAAACTTCACAGAAGTAGTATACTCGTATATAATGCAGCTAAAAGGAAAACTATCACAGCTAAGTAGGCTTTACAGGTTTATGAGTACAGGTCGCGCTAAACTTTTGGTCCCCTATAATGTATGGGACCAGAAATTTGGCGCGGTCTGAATTAGTAGACCAACTTATATGTACCGGACAACTACGGAACCCTACATTGCGCATGGCCCGACACGCACTTGGCCGGTTTTTATTATTTTATAATGATATTGGTTTTTACAACAGCTTCAATTGGTGGGAGAAGTCAGTAAAGTGTTCCCTTAAACATGCTAAGTTTCAATTTGCACTACGTTACTTATCAAAGTATTCTATCTATGAACGTACCTAATTTTTCCCGTGGTTTCGGATGTTACGGTCTGCCGTTTTATAATTTTTCGCAATAAATTATAATTAATAAAAATGCAATTATGTGTTTTTATTTTGTTCTGTTGATGTGTGGTATTATTATAATTGTTGCATTGATTTTCTCACAACAATTATGTACGATCAAGTTCTCAGAATAATTAAATATTTAATGGATAGTTTACAAATCCTTAAAAGGAAATTATCAAGGTGATTGTGCAATTTCCGTGTTCGTTATTTTAATGATTCATTTCATGCTGTATTTTTTTTAATTAGCAACATTTTTATGGATCTTGACATTAACACTTAGTTGTTAACATAATTGTTTAACTAAGTTATTGACTTATTGTGTGTGATATAAATTTTAATCTATCAGTTAATAGAACTTTTACGCGAAACCCAACTGTGAAAATTATTAGCTATAAATAATATATTTAGGTATGTGTATAAAGAAAAAAATAAACCTTGAAAGCGTAAAAAATTCAATGTAATTCGTCCGTAAAAGAAGACTGTTTAAGACGAGGGAGCGAAACCCCAAAAAATTACAAACGTAGATAATATTTTTTTATATAAGTGAAAATAAATTGAAAATAAGCTTCATTGCAGAGATAGCTATACCAATGTATTAAATGCAAAATCGAGTACTTTCTATATATAAGCCTTCGTTTTCCATAATAAAACGAATACCGGTAATAATGTAATTTTTATGTTTTTTAGGGTTCCGTATCCAAAGGGTAACCAACGGGGCCCTATTACTAAGGCTCCCCTGTCCATCTGTGACCAGGTTATATCTCATGAACCGTGATAGTTAGACAGTTGAAATTTTCACCGATGATGTATTTCTGTTGCCGCTATAACAACAAATACTAAAACTGGCCAAGTGCGAGTAGGATCTGCGCACTCCCATACAACAGGCATGATTTTTTTGCCGTTTTTATAGATAGAGTCCGACTCGCACTTGGCCGGCTTTTTATCACAAGCGCCCTAGCTTGTAGCATACTAAATTTAACTTTGATTAGTTCCCGTTTAAAATGGCTTTCGTTTTCATGTCGATATACACGGTTGTACCTTATTAAGTTAAGAAAACGACACATATCCCCAAAAGAGGTATGAAAAGTATCACCTTAGTAGAATGCCATTAGGACAGTCTTCTTTTCACTGACGATTATAACGTCCCAAAGAGATAGGGAGTCTTTTAAAGCATGCACATTAACTTCACAGAGTTTTCCTTCACCGTTAAGCAAGTGGTTTAATAATACTATATCCAAATAAATTTCAAAAAATTAATTGGCTCGTCAGGATTCGAACCGGGGTCTGCTACCGCTTTTTGAATACTCATGAGTTTTATATCAATAGAAGAAAAAAGGTTGTGATCCTTTGGACCGAGGGGTAAAAATTCCTCCAACGTAGCAAAATGATGTTTATCTGGAACTTATATACAAAATGTAGAAGATTTTCAATGTTGCTTGCAGTAAAAATACGCTCTCAAGTCTCAACACATTGAAGTCAGAATAAGCAAACTTCAAGTGCGTTTTTAATCACCACCACCGATCGCACTATAAGGTAATCACCAAACTTATTAATTCGATCAACGCAAAACCAGCTTTATTACCGTTCAATAAGATTTTTTCATGGTTCTAAACATAAAAGTAGACTCATGCGCAACTAAAGTTGGGCAAGCGCAGGATCCGAACGTATGGTTCCGAGGAAACGACGCATTATAAAATACCTTTTCATTGCAAAACTTCGAAGTGACAAGGTGACGCGATGAAACACCTGCTTACATAGCTAATGAATGTGGATTAGATGTGTTAGAGAAAACTTGGAAAACACGTTTTAGGGAGATTAATACTTGCGATTGTTGGTGAAACTTGGATAACAACATGATGATTTACTGCACTTGTAATTGTAAGTACGATATATTATACAGTAGGTATATTTATCCCAACCGGTTTTGGTTTTACACCATTATCAAGGGTCTATATTTTACAGGATATAAAAATGCATTAGATGTGCAATTAATGAAATATGTTGTTAATCAATGATTAAATAATCAAATAATTTATTAAAGGAACCAGAAATAGCTTGACCTAATTAAATTTAAATACTTGGATAAGAATTTAATTGAATAACATAACTTATTTTTTTATATACAGAAATATTTAGGCACACCAGAGTATACAATCATTGGGCTTACATAATACAGTACAGGCATACCTATAGCGATCTTTGAATATTAGTTTGAAAGTGTTAAGCTTTGTAAATATAAGCCCTGAGTCCTAAGCTAGTTTGTAAACAAACTGTATTTTAGGTCTCAGTTTCTCCCCGTTTATGATGTACTCGTAAATAAGTAAATGCAATGCAAATTCGCGCCCTGTTGGTTTTTAATAATATGATAATGGTGTGAAACCGAAACCGGTTGGGGTAAATATACTTACAATATTATTTATTGTATTTAAATATACTTGCGGTGAAACTAGTACAAGTGCAGTTAATCATCGTGTGAATTAAGGTTGAGTTTTAGACCGTAAATAAAAAATGGGAACGTCTCGTAATAGACGAATAGTTAAAAACTGCTTTCACGACATTGTATACAGGATGGGAAACCTTCGGTTAGTAAATTTTAGGCTATGCAAAATAAGTATATCGTATCAATTGACTTTGACCTTGATTTTAGACTTAATGACGATCTTTGACGGATTAGAAATGACTACAAAATTGGATTGAAATTATAATCTGTAGCAAGGTGAGAGTGATGAAACACGTTGGAACATTTTGTTAATGATAAATAGCTTTTTTTTTCTCAGTCATCTGCGTTACGAAGTATAAAGAATTCAAGTTTAATTACAAATTATGAAAAATTATTTTCCACCAAAACCACCAAAGCATTCCTTTTTCGGTGTTTTTTTGGGCATATAAAGAGGATGAATGAAAATAGAGTGACGAAAGGAATTTATGCTGCACAAGTGGAAGGTAAATCTTGACCTGGCCGCCCTAGAAGGACGTATGTCGACCAAATAGGCGACATACCGAAGAAAGGCAAAGTAAAAAGCACCCGGAATAGAAGAGATTATATGACTAGATTGAAGGATGTAGAAGCAGAAGAGGTGTGTCGGGATCGTAGCAGATGGAAATCTGCAGTCTCTTCTTACCCATCTGGAAGATAGGTGTGGGTACATGTATGTATGTTATTTTACATTTTGTATGAGCAGCGCTCATAGCATGATAACGTGCGACTTCGTTTATCGCGTTTTTTAACGCGCAGTCGCGCACATCTGTTAAAATAAGCGATATAACTCTCACATCGGCCGTCAAAACAAAAAAAAAAATCTTATATAATCTTTGTAACAACAAAAGAATATGATAAAAAATATAATCCCGGAAATACATGAAAAAATCTATATTGAAGTTGGGCTAGTAAAATTAGACACCTGCATTATAGGAATAAGAATATTATATATACATAATACAATTAATGAGTAAATAAATAAATATACCATAAAAATATAATGCCTTACCATCGTTTTAATGTTGTTTCTAGAAGACGCCCACATATTCATAAACCATTTAATTTTGTTTCGTGGCCATCGTTCAAATTTGAGAACCCCAAGCAATGGCTTCAGAAACTATTAGTACTGTGGCCTGTTAGTGAAACGGCCAGTAAATAATATGTTTTACCAGTCTTGTCTAGCAAATTTACATGAGGCCTTAATTGACGTCCTTTTACAACTTTTTATGTACAATATTCCTGTTATGTTCATTTTATAACTGCATTTTTGTTGTAACTTTGCGAAGCATAACTTATCCTAGGGCGGCAGTGGCGGCAGCTTAGAGAACGGATCTCGAAGGTGTGTAATAAATAATCTAGAGTTACGTTTAAAAGAATAACAGTATATTAGTTAAACCCTTATTATATTGTACATAATTATCGTCAGCAAAATTACCAAAAATCTAGGTATATTTAAAATAAAATGTTATCAAACGATGCATTATTTACATGTTATTAAACATATTACAAGTCCAAATCATCAAACTATTATCTCGATATTATATTCGTATTCTTTATTGTACACACGAAACATTATTTATACATTTCACTTTGTGATATCGTGTACATAGACGAGCTAATCATCAAGCAAACCTGAGTTGAAAAAGAAAAGTCATACTAAATAAGTAGACATACACACATGTGTAAATTAAAATATACTAAAACCTTACAATTTATAACTAACTAGCTTTTGCCCGCGGTTTCACCCGCGTTGAATAGTTTTTGTGTACTCCTATAAAATCAGTTTATTATTCGGACTGTTACCTACAGTAAACACAGCTGGTGAAATGTGTGTGTTATGCGCCTCTGTTTCCCATTTTGTGTGTCTCCTTTATAGTTTTTCCATGGGAACAAAGGGAAAAAGTAGTTTTGTCCTATTCAAAGTCTAGAACTACATTTATGCAAAATTTCAGCCTAATCGGTTTCGTAAGCATGGCGTGAAAGGGTGACACATCACTTTTCTATATAAATTTGAAAGCTCATTTTCATCCCATGGGAACTGATTTATAGGATAAAAAGTAGCCTATGTCCTATTCCAGGTCTAAAACTACATTCCTGTAAAATTTCAGCCCAATCGGTTCAGTAGTAACGGCGTGAAAGAGTAACAAACATCCATCCATCCATACATCCAAATTTCGCATTTATAATATTAGTGGGACTACAATATACATAACATACTTATATACAAAATATTTATAATAATGTATAAATTTAATAATTAAGAAAATATATATTGCAATTGAAAGTTAATTTAAAACGGCTACAGCTGTAGGACAGTTTTTGATGTTCTGGGGAAGCGAATTCCATAATCTGGTCAATTGATAATACTACAAAGAAGTATTTTACAAGTAAAACGTCATTTCCACAGATATAGAGTCATTTCTGATCTACACCAACTATTTTATTTTAACCTGCATAAATACGCATCTGACAACAAATGATAAACGGCCTCTCGTAAACTTTTACAACCTCGTAAAATCTCAGCAAGTAATTTTCAAACCGCGACATGCCTTACATAGAATGAGGTAACAAGATTAAATAATCCTATACATGACAACAACCTGGTTGACAGTTGACTCGCACTTGGCGTTCACATGCAAATATCGGATGTCACACTATCGCGATTGTATCAATGTTTTGAAAGTGAGCCGTGAATGTGCTGCTAGTTGGATAACCGATGTATTTGCAAATATTGCGAGTATGATGCCCTTGATACATAAACCTCAATAAATGTGTAATTAGGGTGGTTTCGGTGAAAGACGATCTTGTTTTTAGTGCAATCTGAAAGCAAGATACCTAGTAAAGCTTTAATACACGTTTTCAGTAACAACAACGCCTACTTAGGTAACATAACTTTGTTTTGGAGAGACTTAAGGGGTGCGAGCGGTAAAAATGTTTTTGCTTTAGACAACTTCAATATTTAGGCATCTTTTGAGTGCTACTTCACAAAATCACGCTGTTGTTACTCAGCGCCAACACTTTGATCCTAAGATCCAATAACGAATTAAAGATGAGATGAAGAACACGTAATCAATAGTGCATGCGTGTATGTATTGACCAGTGTTTCATTTCATTTCATTTTCTTTATTGGGAAACAGTTAACATTTTTTGCATTAATTATTACAATATTATAGCCAATAATTTAATCAAAAACAGTTTCCACTTAACAATTTTAAAAACAAATAAAACTAATGCACGACATTACAACATGCAAAATTGAAAATATTAGTTCAAATTTGACTTTAACAATACAGCCAAATGGCTGTAAAAGTTAATTGTATATTTAAAAAAAATATAATATACTACATAGTTGATTTTTTTTAACAAAAGTATTATATACTCTTGAATTGACCCGAAAGATGCAACACGTTTATACCACTGAAGTCCTTATTGTAAGTATCACAAGCCCTGATCAAAATTTATTTTAAACATGTTGTTCTTAATTTTATCTATCACTCGTGGCGTGGGTCTTAGGATCAAAGTGATTGCACTGGGCCTGATTACCTGATTACTGATTGACTGTATCTACAGCCACATAAAGGGATCATAAATTGTCAGTTTGTGGTTGTGTACGTCCGTAAAAAGCTATTACTAAATGAACTGTGTAATATTTTGTATTCGTATCTGTAAGATGGATCCAAGCCACGATCTGGACTGCAATCTATTGTAGTACAATTATTTTAGCAATTGAGAACTATGAGGGTTAACTACGTAATAAACTACTATTAGACATTGTATTTATGACGTAATTTCTAGTGAAGAACCAGTTTTGCAGCCACTCTATTATCAGAGGCTCGTTCACACTCAACTAAATCATTTGTCACGCTGTCAAACTGTCAGCGACAAAGTATCCGGTTTTATCTCAAAGATGTAGACCTCAGAAATAGTTCTCAGGCAGGAGCGGATGCGATATCGCAACATCCGGCGTCCTTCGGCCCAGGACTTTTACTTCGAAACTGGCTGATCAGCCTCGTGGTTGTCGCACGCCAATAATGACATTGGGAGTTAGTTTCATAGAATTCGGTCGAAAATGCAACCTTTATGTAGAACAAAGCCTTTGTACGTGTCCGTTTATTCATTACTAGAAAAGGATGTCCTGATTATGCTATAAGGTATGAGGCTAAGAAAATTGGCAAAAATGATAAGATAAAAATACAAAATCGCTCAACGATTTGACGACTTCCAACCTCCAGAGCAGGCTGGGTTTCGAAAAGGCTACAGCACCGTGGACCACATCCACACGCTAAGGCAGGTTATACAGAAAACCCAATAGTATAATCAGCCTTTATGTCTAGCGTTTGTGGACTACGAGAAAGCCTTCGACTCCATTGAAACTTGGTCTGTTCTGCAGTCCTTGCAGCAATGCCATGTTGACTGGCGTTACGTGGAGTTGTTGAAATGTCTGTATGACTCCGCTACGATGTCCGTCCAAGTAGAGGGTGTACAAACAAGACCGATACATCTTAAGCGCGGCGTGAGGCAGGGAGATGTTATTTCCCCAAAACTGTTTACCGCCGCGCTGGAGGACGTCTTTAAAACACTAGACTGGAATGGACGAGGCATAAACGTAAACGGAGAGTACATTTCACATCTTCGCTTTGCCGATGACAACGTGATAATGGCGGAATCGCTGCAGGAACTGGAGGTAATGGTGCGCGGCCTTAGCGATTCTTCGAGACGAGTGGGCCTGCGGATGAATTTGGAGAAGACTAAGGTGATGTCCAACTGTCACGTCATCCAAGGGCCACTAACCGTCGACAATGTCAGCATCGAAGTTGTTCAGAAAAATGTTTATCTGGGTCAAGTAATACAGCTGGATAAAAACAACTTCGACGCCGAGGCTGACAGAAGAATATGCTTGGGTTGGGCAGCATTCGGAAAGTTGCGTCACATATTTACGTCGTCAATACCGCAGGGCTTAAAGGCTAAGATGTTCAACCAGTGCGTCCTTCCTGTGATGACGTATGGCGCTGAGACGTGGTCTCTTACAAAGGGCCTGATCCACCGAATTACGGTCGCTCAGCAAACTATGGAGCGAGCTATGCTTGGGGTATCTCTAATGGATAGAATCCGAAACGAAGAGATCCGTCGGAGATCGAAAGTAACCGACATAGCCTGCAGAATCAGTAAATTGAAGTGGCAGTGGGCAGGCCATATTTGTCGCCGAGATGATGGCCGTTGGGGCCGAAAGGCTCTAGAATGGAGACCACGTACAGCAAAGCGTAGTGTAGGCTGACCTCGTGCCCGCTGGACCGACGATCTGAAGGACGTTGCGGGGGGCGGCTGGATGAGGAGGACGGAGGACTGACATGAGTGGCGAAATTTGGGAAAGGCCTATGTCCAGCAGCAGTGGACGAACACGGGCTGATGGATGGATGGATGGATGGAATAATACAAAATATATCGTCAGGACCTGATTCCCCGAGCGTCTCTGAGGTGTTCAAGCCACACTCACACCGTCGATTACAAGATCCCAGCCTGATGGGTGGTGAGCCCTATCGCCGTACTTTGAACACTAATATGAAACAACAGCTTCACGTTCTATCACACAAATACGACCCTTCCGAATTAGAACCTGCGATCTGCGCATTAGTGGTCGAGATATTCTTGCCACTAGACCATAGAGGCGATCCAAATTTGAAAATACTCGAGTCTGTCATATTTGACAATAAAATACTGAATGTGGCAATAAATATATAACCTTAATAATTAACATTATATCACTGCGGTATAGGGAAGCAGAAGAAAAGGAAATCTAGATGTGAAGAGCTATAAACCGGGATTCAGGATCCCCGCTAACCGGACGATTGCTCAAACAACTAAGCTATCCAGTTCTCCACACAACTTGTGATTTTACCCATCTCTTTGCCAAGTATTAAAAAATCTAAATTTATAAAAAAATATACAAAATCTAAATGTAATACAAAGAATACAATTAAGCATCTATCGACTCGATTGATTAAATTGGTAAACTAAGCATAGTTGTATTTGTGATTATACGAATAATAATCGCATTAAACGATTGGTAAAATGCGATTATTATCCGTATAATTACATTACATTTACAAGCAGATTATAAAATTAGTAGCTAGATAACCTTTTAAATATTCTAAGACTCGATTTAAGAGTACAACATGGCGTTTTATAAAAATTATTTGTGCGAACAACTGTTACTCGTAACTATTCAAATTATATTTAAATACATTTTTCTATTGTAGTTAATGCATTTTTTTATTGTTTATTGACCAGTAAAGTGGAACTGAACCATGATTGCACCGGAAAATTACTTTAAATCAATTGCTAACGAGAATCAATAATTAAAGTGATAATATGAATATGAGTGGATGAAGGGGTTATGTGAAGTTTTTATTATTTTTTCGATTTTGTATTAGATTAATGTGTTATGTGCATACAAACTATATTAGACCTTAGCCCAAAGCATTAAAAGTTTATTTTTAGAAATTACAATTGATGTGTAATATACAGGTAAAAACTGGTAGAAAACTACTAAACACCCCTTCTACTTCATGTGTAAAGAAGGCCGTTATTAGCGAAAATCAATTAATTAATTGTATAAATTAGTAACTAACTTCGTTTCATAATTGATCTAATAAATATTCTCGTACTCTGATTCTGAAATCAATGTTAAAATAATTTAAAAGTCTAGCTTTTAGGGCTATTATGCTGTAAAATAATTCTAATTTGATAAAATTCTAATCAAACGGAGGTGAAAATGGTGAAACATGCTAATTCTCTGTTTTGTTACAAACAAGCACGTGACAAGAGTGCTGCAACGCGTTAATGTCGTTTGTATGTGGGCGTCTACAAGCGACAAATCTGTAAAAATATTAAAACGCAATAATTTCATCACAAATCGAAATTAAATCCCTGAAGGGGTTTCAGAGGTATTTCCGTGTGTTACCTGTCACGGTCAACAGTCGTACAACCTCTTTTCACCAACTATTTTTATGTTCAACGTGATAGAGGGTGAGCCTTATCGCCGTACTTCGCGCATTAAAAATACCTATTCGTTTTTTAGAGCAAAAAGGTTTAACTAACAGTTTTTTTATTTACCGTTCAGAAAATACAATACAAATAGCAATATACAAAATTTACTTATTTATACACAAGTAATTTTTAAAACTACTTTACAGCTAAAGAACTGTATTATAAAGGACCGTTTTCCTTAGTGTATGTGCATTTGAGCAAGTTGAATATATCTTAATACTTCCTACAGAAGTCTATGGCTCCATAGTGCTGTTAAAAATCAAGCTCTTATCTCAACGCAAAAAAAGTTTTTGCCCTTTATGTAATCAATTTCATACAAATTGGCTCACCAATAAAACCTATAGGGTGCTTTCAGGTGACTTAGTTCACTCAGGAACGAGTATTCACTACTCGCACGAGACGAGTTTTTTTTTCATGGTTGACAATCGGCCATCATTGTTTCAATTTAAATCTTGTGTTTTGAGATTTTATTTATTTTATCTTTTTTATTTTAGAATAAATGTAATAAAAAGGTAGTTCTTAAGATGTAGTATATCTATTATGGACCTTCCTTGTGTTTGGTTAGAATATAATTTATAATTAATTAGTAACTAAACACAAGGATTAATTTATTTATTTATTTATTTATTTATTTACTGAAAAAAGTTAGTAATACAAAAACTTAAATAGACCTAACCTAGGGTTAGTAGAATACAAAATATACAACGGTTCGGACTTATACTATAGGCAGGGTCCGACCCAATAAAAACATTGTACATTATGTATAACCAACATGTACGTTGCACATATTATTGCGAATGTAAGTGCTCCGATACTAGAGTTCTCCGTAACACGGAAGCACTATGAAGTTATTTTTCGCCAGAAGGCGCCCAGTGCACAAAGTTCGTAGAGTAATTTAATTTATTTTTGTGGTGTAAGCCGAATATATATATATATATACAAATATATAGATACGTACATATACTTATATATAACATAATACATACAAATATAGGATTTTAAAGTCGGTAAAAATGTAATAAATGAAGTTTTTGTTTAAAGATTATTCAAAATTATGATTCGATACACATCAGTTTTTCAATATAGTCATAAGATTTTGATAAAAGCCAAGTACGGAGATTTCTTATTAAATTATTTTTTAGTTTAGTTTTATCTGCTAAAGGTATTTCTTTGATGATTTGATTGTAAACGAATGGACCTAAGAAAATTTTAAAGCGGTTAGCAAATGCAGAGCGTACTCGAGGGATAAAGTCTTAAATTGCCTTAAAAGGACGGATTTAGAGGACAAAACTAAGTCCTTCTTGAAAATTAACCGCAGTTGTCCAAATGTAGTCAAAGTGGTCACAAACAACGACTATAATAAAATAAATAATTTGGACACTCAAAAGTATTTAATTTTACATGTTTAAACTGAGTGAATGTACTTTATTTCTAAATAGTGAACGAAAAAGTTACAGCAGGACCTAATTTTAATATTTATTTTCCGTTAATTGTTATTTAATGACTTCAACGCGATTCTGTTTCAAGTACGTGATCTGGTTCAATAATTATTGTACCACCTCTATTAATTAATGGAAGAACAATAAACATCAAATTAATTTTATTAATGAGTCTATAAGGACCTTGGCCGAGTGAATGATTAAGAAAGTTACGAAATTATTAAAATTAATGATAGAAGGGTTTCGATGATATTTATCATTCACCGAGGTTTAACGACTTGCCGGCGAAAAATAAGATTAGAGTAATGATGAAATACATGAAAATGACGCCTTACATTGTCAGATAAATAATCGGCTCGAGTTTTATGTCTGAAATAACTGCTGTAGCAAGAAAAATAGTTTCTTTTAAAATTTAAAGCTATACTTTTTCGTAAAATCCAGAAAATTCACTGATGCAGCGCGCGAAGAAAGCGTTCTTATATAGACATCCTGACAATATCGTTAGTTTAAAATCACTGAATAAGCCAGGCCTTAAGTGTTTAGTATTGAATACCATCGATATGTAAAATAGAATTGATATATATATAAATTTCAGCCGTTTTCTTGCGTAGTTTCCTACACTACTTCAAATCAGTGGACACCTTTTCCGATATCTTAATTTTGTAGTGTGTCTATTGTCTTATTCCTAATATACGTAGTGCACTCCATGACTCCCCCTGTGGCTCCACTTTTGCACTTGGATATTATATTTTACACCAGTTGTAATTAAAAGGCGCAAAATAGCATAGTGCGTGAATTTAGCTGTCACCTACTGGCTCCTCAGGAAACCCTCTTATTCATCTGCGACTAACATCACTGCCACCTTCGAACTGTACACGTATTTACCAACAAGACCCTAGTAGTTTTGCCGTAAAGTTTCAACCCAATCTTAAAGAAGGGACTTATTATAACAAAGTGAGAAAATGTTGATTTAATCTCTTAGTAATGAGTAGTGTAACAATTTTCTGTTGCATTTTAAACACAATAGTTTTCATACGACATGTATGGCAACCTCTTTCATTCAATATTATTTCATGGTGTAATGGAATGATCTATATCAACACAGTGCACAATGGATCAGTTTTTATTCACTTCTATTATATCACGTGTAAAGTTTCTCAAGAACTCTGCTCGTCAAAATAAATGATAGTGTTGACCCTGAATTATGCTACAAAATTGAATTATTCATTTACTTTGTTTATGCATGGATTTATTTCAACAGGTTCCGTTAAAGAATCTTATAGAAAAAGTTCGTCTTGCTGTCTATACCGAGTGTAAATGGACACTTATAATGGACACAAATGAAAAGTATTTTCGCGTTTCCTTTCTCATTTTAAAAGCCTACTAAGAATTTTGTACGGAAAAGTCCCTTATTTTTATTTCCGCAGGTACTCGTATATTTCTTTTTTATAACTTCAAATGAAGTCTTTTTAGAAGATTATTACATTAATACTGACTGACCTTGTACATTGCATTGTATACTACTTACAGTCGACATTTTTTTTAAATTATGCTTTTGATTGTAATTAAATAAAAATGAAAAATATTTTTTTCAGACCATAAACTGTCCATAAAACCTAAAATCGACCATGCTTTTGTACATTGTAATGTAGCAATGTGTAATGTAGTATATATTAAAATAAACGTGTCCCACACACCAAGAATCAAAATATGCGTAGACACTTAGCTTGTTAAATTCTCTATAACTCGAAGATTAAGCATGCACAATTTTGGTGGGCTTAATAATAACACATGTTATGCTGTCGTTATCCTTTGGATTTCCAAGAAAAAGTCGAATAAATTTATTGGATGTTACAAAAAAGAAGACTTCACGTCTGACCTTAGACCACTGAGAAGCTGAATCCGAAAAAATATCACTTAACTGATTTCACATTTCGAATCTTGATTGGGTAATTTTGTTAAATATGGGTGACAAAAAATTCAACGACTTCTTTGAAGAAATCCAACTTTTCTACCATTTCAAGCTTTTCGATTCTTAATGCCATTGTGAAATTTGCTCATTTATTAAAAACTAGATGCCGCCCGCGGGTTCGACAGCGTTGATTTTGTTTCCATGTTTCTGTGTTTGGGCAAAATCGATCAATTTCAGTGACTATGGCATTTTTATGTCAAAAATAACAGATATTATAGGTGAGATGAAGCCTAGATTACTCACTGAAAAGTTCTCTACCCGCCAATGAAAGTAACATCTCAATCGGTTTAGCTGTTTCGGAGATTAGCCCGGACAAACAGACGGACCAAAATTTTAAAAACGTTTATTTACTTTTGTTCACATGCGAGTACCTTTTTAAAATCACAGACACTTCAGTTTTATTTATTTGGATGGATAAAAACACGGCATTTGAGTTTTGAACATAATTTTTAATTAATATGTGTGAAAACATAATTAACGATGAAAAAAAAACAAATATTCAATTAACCCTTCTAATTGTCATTGTCCCTGAAACAATAAATCGCAGTACAGATCTTGGTTTGGATGAACGTCTTCTACTTCTACCGTCGTATATTTACGTCTTCGTCGATTTCATTACATGTGAATGTCATTTACACTGATTTACACATTTTACATTAATTTATGCTTGCTTCATTCATGCTCTTGACCGAGACCTACAATCATGTAGATGAAATGATTTTTCTATAGGTATATCATTCATTGCTGCCACAGTTACTACAGTAAAAATCATAAGCAAATCTGTGAGAGAAATGTATAGTAAACATGTATTTTATGTTTGCGTTGATGAATGGACTTTCTGTGCAGGGTAAAAAATGAACTGTAGCCATGATTTCGTATATCTCACAAGCACAGCGAAATCAATTTCAAATGTTTTATTGGATAAACTGACCTTTCCTTAGGGTCCATAAAACACTACCATTTAATATTTTTTATAAAATCTTCGATTGCTCAGCTCTTATTTCAAACAGCAATATAATATTTGCTATTACGCCTTCCTTAATAAAGCAAGAATCATTTAATCGAAATACGTTGAGTAGTTTTTGAGTTACACGCCATCACAAATAAATCAAACAGTAATGAAAAATTCTTTGGTTACGTGCAACACTTTATTGTTTATAGGGTCGCATTATTGCAAGAATTTAAAAGTTCATGTTTTTATTGCGAAATCCATCGCTTTGGAATACTCTAAATATTATTAGAGTGCATTACAAACTAGAAAAGATAAATTAGAAACAAATGTAAATACAAGAATTTGAAAAAATTCCTCGGGCCAGGATTCGAACCTGCGACCTCTTGTTTCCCAGACAAGCGCGCTACCAATTGCGCCACCGAGGTACTTACCTAGACCGTTGAATTTTTCCACCATACTTGTCCACCGAATATTCTTGTAACTATTTGATCTAACCAGCTTTTAATGCACATACTGAACGCTCACGAGGGCGTTAAATGTTGTTATCAATAATCGTCTTAGTTCTAATGTTTAACATGTGCACAGTAATAAAGTCCTCTCGGGGGAGGCTAAGTCCAGTTTGGGGATGACCGGTCAATACGTTCTTGTTAAACCTTGTTTTATTTTTCCATTTTAAGCTTTTATATACTTCTTCATTTAATACTTTCTTGGGAGTAGATTATTTTTATCAGTTCTTCTCCAAGTTTCACCAAGTGGTGATAATTGCAATCAATTCTAATGAATCATTGCCCACTTCAATCTAAATTATCTAAACCATGATCTGTGGCCACCCTACAGCTATCATAACAAAGCTTGTGTAACCGCGACCTTGCCAACGAAAAGTGTCATGTGTAAACAGAACCTTACACTTTTACAACATTTCTCAGGCTCTAATATATTTTACAATTATTGCTCATTGTTTTCGTTTAATTCAAGGTCGGTTTTATTTGTTAAAAGCACGTATTACGAGTCTACGTACACACGGCCACTAGCTACGATGTACCTATTTCTATGATTATCGCCTTTATGTCAACGCAGTAAGAATTACTGCGCTTTCGTCACTTGTTGGTGACTATACTTGTGCGTTGTACGAGCGAGTGTATATGTACCAAAGATAAGATCTGCGCATCACGTTTGGGACGTAGTAATCGTCAGTGAAAAGCGAGAGTGTGCTAGATTTTTATGGTTCCTTGTTACAAAGGCTAGATTCTTATGTTATAGAAGCTATATTTTTATGGTTCCAAGTTAGAGGGGCTAGATTTTTATGGTTTCTAGTTAGAGAAGCTAGATTTTTATGGTTCCTAGTTATAGAAGCTATATTTTTATGGTTTCTAGTTATAAAAGCTAGATTTTCATAGTTCCTAGTTAGAGAGGTTACATTTTTATGGTTCCTAGTTACAGAGGCTAGCTTTCTAGTCACCAAAAATTAAAGATAGTTATTTCGGTGTTAACTCCGTACTAAAAGTTGTTCATACAGTTAGTTTTCGTCTTTTAATCGAATAAAATTTTAGCCCGTATTTTAATAATAGAAACTGGTCGGCTTATCTGATCTAAATCTACACTTATACTCATTATAAAGTATTATTAAAGTCGTGTCTAACGTAGAATATTTTTGCGTTTATAATGAAATGCATTAATAGTATTTGTACTGAAGCAAAAATAACAATTTTATTTGAATTTTTGTCTGTTCTGTTTCAACTCGAGAACTACTCAACGGATTTGGATGAAGCTTTCTTTATTATCATTGTAGTGAGCTAGGTCAAAAAAGCTATAAAGGGTGTTGATACAATAACCACCAAGCCGAAAACTGTTGATTTGTATCAAAGATTGAAAGACACTTCAACGCAATCGAAGCCGCGGGCAAAAACTAGTTAGTAATAAGGTGGGCTTTTCTTATAGCCATAACTTTTAATTTACATTGTAAAATAAATGCTAACACTGTAGCGGAACTACAGCCTTAATATCTTGAATGTATGTTTTATTATTATAACAGACACCTTAGTACCTGATTTTCTAGACCACAATTCGATAAAATTGGCCAGTAACTTTGTTAGATTTATATCGATATTCTACCAATTAATAAATGAAAACTAGTTTAGAATTGATAATGTATTCAGTTTGCGCTAGGTCCGTTATAATTTTGTCCGGTTTTTCAACTTCTGATCAGATGTTATGAAATAATCGCATTTTTAACTGAAAGGTGTGAATAATGTTCCTTAAACAAAACTAGTTATTCATATCATATTCAAGTAGGCATGCGCCTAAATATGGAAAATGATGACATCTAGGTAAAATAAATAGACCATTCCTAAAATTATAAAAAAAATATTTGTGTAACTGTCAAACATTGATCTTTTTTTATTATTCTATGTTATAAAAAGCAACAAATTTTGTTTTTTATGAGAAACGGTAAATGAGTAACGACAAACATACAAGCAAAACATTATTATTCCTATAAGATAGTTATCACAAACATTACTTTGTCTCAAATAAAAACGCCCTGACTTTAAGAGGCCATTTTACTGCATATACGAACACAATTTTTCAGGTGACACAAACAACTTTAATAAAAAGGTTATTATGTAATCTCATATGGTCAACCTGTCAATAAAATATTAAACCGAGTCCAGGGTCGTTATCGAAACTTATGTAATCAAGACGTACAGGATTATGTATATTAAAAGAGGTAATGTTGACCTGTTTGTTTGTCCATTAGGTGTAACGTCAACCTTTTAACCGAATAAAAAACTGACAATAAATATTGCAGCGCATTAGTAATTATCTGTGGCATTACTGATTGATTTTCAGTTATCATCGACTAATTTAATTTTTTCTTTTATTATTAAGAGTTGAATACTCAATGGATAAGCAGTGGATTTTGATGTTTAATAGATTTCATATTGAACAGAAAATCACTTGTACTATCCCACAAAATTATGAATTTCCTGACCGGTTTCGTTTTTATGTAATTTTTAAAGGAATTATACTTAGATCTCAATATATTAATATATTAATATATTCATTATATACATATTAATATATTTCATTGTTCTATCACTCTGTTTTAATTTAAGTTACATTTTATGCTGAAAACCCCTAAATCCTGTGAGTTCCTAGTTAAATGCATATATATATTAATAAGTAGTTTACAGTTTACCTAGGTTTATAAAGCCATTGTAATTGTTACAGGGGAATACAAATTTTAATATAAAAGTTAATTTATTTTTGGGGTCCTATTTACATCCGTTTTCGAACACGACATTTTGTCGAAGGCTCTTTTAAATAATTCGTTAAGATTAGAAAGGTTCAAGTGTTAAGTAGATATTGCTTAATACACTCCAAGTTCAAGATAATCTTGGACGTAGTAACCTTGTAGGAGACAAAAAATAATACCTTGTAACAAGCAAAATTACTTAAAACCAAATTATATAAGGTGCTTCGGCTAAATTTGGGCAAATACAAAATTTTTGGAGATTTTTTAAGTAACTACTTACGAGTTCCTTTAAAAATAATATCGTGTTATTTGATTTTTATGTATAAAACTAGTTCTGTACCTTTAGTTTCACCAGATTCCCATAAAATATAAAAATTGGCTAATTCTTATAACCTATTTATTCTTAATTCTTGGTGAACTAGCGATTCGTGGCCATCACAATATTTTACATAAATAATGAGTATGCCTTTAGTATTTATCTAAGCTAAAGAAATTAATTTGATTTTAAAAAGACGTGTATTTACTTATAAATAAAAATACATTTTCTTTTAATATTCATTTATTTCCCAATAAAAATCGTATCTTCACGTCGAAACTCACAAATCGAACAGAAATTATTGTGCACCGCTGAACGGCTCTGGGTAAGCAGGCGAATGCTCTACCACTTGGCCAAAGAAGCGATCTACTCTGTAGTAGAAGCTACTATTTATATTTCAAAAGAAACCGCTTGCACAGTGTGTGTGAGTATGGGCATTTCTTCCAGAACGACCGCCAGGAGTGGTGAAATCTTGAAAGGCCTATGTCTATCAGTGTGGACAGACCAGGCTGATAGATGGATGGATGGAAGTACATTCAACAGTAGATATAGGTAACAAGGCCCAACGCAAACATTTTAATCTTAAGACCCACAGGTAAGTGACAGACGATATAAGCAACAATTGGTCAATTTAAACACACATACATGCTCTTTTGATCACGTATTCTTTAACTCATCTATTACTCACCTGTGAGTTTAAGGATCAAAGTGTTTGCGCTGTGCCTGGTTACCTACCTGTTTTGTTGAACGTCCATATTTCTTAAGATTTCATTATAAATCCTAAGAATTGACACCCAAGATGTAAATGACAAATAAAATGTGGCGTATAAATGTAAATGTGTCATTGTTCATAAATAATATCGTAGTTTAGTCACTTTATAGGTTTTCTGTACTTTCTTTACTCACAGATTTTGTTTTGGTTACGCCGTACTTAAAGTAAATTACATAAAGTAAGATAGAATTACATTGTAAATTGATTCTTTTAACCAGTTTCACTGTGATACATATGTATGTAAGAGATGTAAGCGTATCGGCGAGGCATAATCTGATTACCGAAGATCTTGCTCCGAAAGGATGTAGTTCGTACTTGTAAGTAATAACATCGAGTTGTGGGTCAGTTGTCGTAATTGTACCAAAAAGAACAGGTTTCAGTTTTTCGTAATTTTAATAGGCGCGCACCGAACTAGTCTGCTGACTAATAGGTATATAATTAATTAATCATCAGTAAAAGCGCTCATATGCTAACCTACAGGTCGTGGGTTCAATCCCTATTAGGCAACATTAATTTATTGTTCGGTTTGCGTGCTACGGAAGGCACGTTAAGCTTTTGGTCCATTTGTGCTCGAAGTATGGGACGTAATAATCGTCGGTAAAAAGCGGCTGTAACAAGAGTGGACTGTGACTTGCAATTTACAGTTCACTCTTAGGAATATCTCTATCACCCCCTCGGGGATACTGGATGTTGATTTCTTCATTGATTTTTCAGAATAAACCAAACACTACTTATCTGTTACTAGTAGTTCGCCCCGAACTGTGAACTCGCGCTTGCCCGATTCGTGCTTGACCGATTTGGCTCATGTTCAAACTTAAAAATTATTTTTGACTTATTTACTCGCCTGCCAAATTTCATGACATTCCGATCAGCGATACTCGAGTTATCGTCAAACAAACATTACACATACATACATACATACATACCTATACAAACGCCGGATTGTCAAATTATACTCTAAGAACTCGCTCGCTTCGCTCGCTCGTTCAGTTATGTTAGTTATTGTAAATACGAGTACTGCATCCCCCTACAAAAAAATGTGTTCCTTTGCGTTTAAACTTAATAAAATGGTCGGATTACAGGATTGGTGTAAAATTTCAAGGATAGAAACATGATTAAAAAAGAAATATAATACAGGAATTAAAAAAGAATACTTAGTTTTAGCCCCATTTTAAATTTCTTAATACATTTAACACAATTTTAAGTTAAGGTTTTAAATAAAAATGGCAGTTTTGTATATTTTTTTCTGTTTTTCATTCTTAGATTAACACACAATTTTCAAGGGATTTGGGGAATTTTGTTGATACGACGGGCCATAAACGATGTCCACTTAAAATAATAATTAACACCTGTGCAGTAGATAATTAAAATATTCCTATACCTATTAACTATTCTTTTGAAAGAATTGGGATAATTAATCTTTCCAATTCCGATAACCTTAAAACTACAAAATAAATTGATACAATAATATAACATATATACAATAATAATACAACTTTATCAATAAAAAGGTTTACTTTTGAACGACCTCGGTTGCCTAAATTGGAGTAAATTGCATTGAATTTACGACTATTGCTCTCAGAAGCAAGCCTTATTTTTCAGGCCCTACCTTGAAAATGTACACTTAAAGGTATAATCGGTTAAGTTTAAGTGCTCGCGAGTTCAAGGTCACGTAGAAACCGGTCGGCGCATATCCGGAATCGATTGTTCGTTTTGACTGCCTTTCCAATTCGATTCGAGATAATTATAGAATCGATCGTGGAGCTCGCGATCTGTCACAGTTGGTATCTTTATAGGAAACGAATCACGATTTTTGTGTTTTGATAATTTCATACTTATAAATAATAATAAACCTCACGTTTCCACAACACTTCTAAACTAATTGGTTTAGCAGTTTTATTAAAATGTATTTAAAAATATCTTTACAATATGAATCCGCAAGGAGATGTCAGAGATGTTCAATAATTTAGTGAAATATATTTATTTAACGCATTTTACTCTGCAAAATTAACCATCCAGGAGGGTCCTACCTAACCCTTTAACCCCACCTCCAAAGAACTTTATATTATCTAACTCCTTTACGAACAATAAAATTCTCCCAAACATTAGACATCAATGCGTTGCTGAACTTATCAGCAAATTTTATTCAAAACATTTTATTTAACTGTCATTCTGAGCAATTATCTATTTTATGTTTCGACCAAATAATTGAAAAAAAGGTACATGTTGCTATTAAATAATGTCAGCTTAATGAAAATTTACTTATGTATCTGTTCTTGAAGTCGATATATAATTCGATTTCCTCCATTTATGGTTATAATCCATAAAATTATACATATTAATAAATAAAACACAAAGAAAAAGCTCTTACAAAGCAAAAATATTTATAATAATACTATTTTTGGATACTTTAAACCTTTAAACATTACTTCGCGTGCATTACAAACTGGAAAAGATCAACTGAAACTTTCAAGAGAGAATAGAATTTTGAAAAAATACCTTGTGCCAGGACTGGAATCTGCGACCTCTCGCTTTCATGGCAAGCGTAGCGGTAGTACGAACAAAGGTTTTTTTTTATTCAGCTTATTAGAGAAAAACCATCGCCCACATTTCGTCGAAGATTTTACGATGAAGTTGATGGTAGATAACTTATCGTCGTTTACCCACAGCATAAATTTAATATACCTATTAATATCTTTTTACCATATTTCCTCATGTCAGTGTACACAATTAAAGTTTAAGCAAACAGAAATCGTACTTGTAAAATAATAGAAAATAAAACGACCACATCCTGTTGTTACTTTGTGTAAGAGTTCAACAATAACGTTCAACCATATGTTATGTATGTAGACTAAAAACGCATACGATGTCGATGGCCCTCGCGAATAAACGTGCAAGAACTGGGTGATTTGTATAGTTCTTGCACGTTTATTCGCAGGGCCATCGTCAAGACATCCCCAGAGTGATCACCAAAGGGGATTCGTAGGGTTAACTTTTACTATCCCTAATTAATTGAAATCGCGACGGGATATTATAATTGTCAGTGAAACGTGGCTGTGACTTGCAATTCACAGTCCCCACTCGTAAAAACCTATGACACCCACGGTTACTGTTACTTTTATTATGATTCATAATTTTTTTTTAAGTTATCGACCGTCAGAAGAAGCACTATACTCCGGTGACAGAGACGATGCTCTACGAACCTATGTGTACATAGCCTACTTATGTGCATTATTTACCGCCGGGAATATGTACGGTCTTTTGTCAGTGACATGTCGCATCGCGTAGGTTGACCATTCATTCGAAATATGGGAATAAATAAAAAAAAACGTTTCTGTATTCTATTAGTGATTCTGATGCATTGATTTGAATAAAAAAGGGGTTTCATTTTCAACCTGTAGAAATTAGATGCGCTGATAAACAGACATCGGATTATACGTGATTCTTTATGCAAATTTACGCAGAATGATTCTCTTCGAATCTTCGAAATTGTAATAATAACCAATAGGGTCAATTAGATAAAAAAAAAATATTGTACTGTAACCAAGCAAGCAATAGGAGGGATAATAGTTTATTTTTATTTTTACAATATAAATATATATATATAATTTATATAGTAATTCTTTTTGCCAAATTTTTTCAATATTTACAGGCAAGGACAACGAAATTTCGCTATTATTTTTTCATGTGATCTGCAATTACCCTTTAATTTTAATCGATCGAAGCAAAGAAAGACCATATTTGAATGATAATTTTTCAGTAATGTTAATGCCACATTTTTTAAACCACGAATAGTGTTTTATTTTTTTAGTGAAAATGTTTTCAATAAGGTCATATTTGAACCGCTCCGATCGCAGAAATAAACTATAAATCCATCTATCGATCCGTAAAACCACAAGACCTTTTTCTCAAAAATGTGTTTAATAACTACAAAAAGTATATAAATTAACTGAAAAATTAAATTTACTGGAAATATACGCCATGGAATTTCGTCCCCTTTTTTTATATACAATGTTTGTTAGTTTTTCTAAATGTTTTGCATTTGTCATTTAGTTTGATTTTTGCGATCAGCGTTTCTTGAACTTTGACGATTCCCGTAAATTATGTACCGCGTACATAATTAACACGTGCACTTCACCGATTCTTTATAAAAAAGGAATGTGTAAAGGTTTTTATCGAGGTATGCCATTCGAACACTCAGTCTAATGTTTGGAGCCATTCCTGTCATTCCACAATCGACCGGCGGCTATTCTGTCTGACACATGCGAAAATTCACGAAGTCGTAAGGCGGGTGATTTTTAGAACCTCTTTATAAGAAAACGCATCAAGTTATTACAATGAAAATCTTTTGCTCGGATTCATAACATATTTTACATGTTGATATTGAAAGGGCTACTCACGATGCGATACTTTTTGTGTAGAAATGTTTTCTTTTTTGTATTATAATGTTTAATTTTTTTTCACCTGATCTGACCAATACATCGTGAGTAGCCGTTTCAAGATCAATATGAA
This sequence comes from Ypsolopha scabrella, assembly GCA_910592155.1. Classification (NCBI taxonomy): domain Eukaryota; kingdom Metazoa; phylum Arthropoda; class Insecta; order Lepidoptera; family Ypsolophidae; genus Ypsolopha; species Ypsolopha scabrella. The sequence goes on along the minus strand of OU342969.1, from coordinate 27,809,424 downwards.
TCTAAACCACGAATCTTTTAGTAGTAAAATGTTTTACACCTCTTTTCAGAAGTTATTGTTAGTAGAATTGTGATCACACGGCATTTATTACGCAATAAACAAAGTCGTATGAAAAATAAACCGTATGAAAAATGTAGCCAGAATAGCCACCCTGCCCCCTGATTCTGTATCGTTAAATTAGTTGCCAAACAAAGTGCCTATCGTCCAAAAAATACATATTATCCAAGGATACGTTCGCACTGGAAATGACGTCACAATTCGTAAATAATTCAATACCCGTTAAAGGTTATTTTGAAAGTTTTTTTTTTTATCTGTTTTTGGTGAATAGCAACCATAGTTGGCAACCGATTCAAAGACATGTAATAGGCCCGCTGGTCTCAACGTCATTTGAATTGAACGCAGTATAGTCTTGAAAGCTGTAGAAAATTTAAATAAGCTGATAAAGGAAAAACGGTAGAGAACAAAGATCAATTTGCGACCAATTTACTCTTATTGTAATAAAATAACAGTTTTTGTGATTCATCTATGTTCAAGTAAGTAAACTACTCATCCCTGAAAAAAAAACAGTTTACTAGCTTTTGCCGGCGGCTACACTCGCGTGAATGTGTCTTTCTATCTTTGAGTACTATCGTCAGCTTTTAGCTTGGAAGTTATTTTATCAACACTCTTTTTGTTGACCAGGGTCACTATAATGATAATAAAAAACTCATCCAAATCAGTTGAGTGGTTCTCGAGTTAAATCGGAACATACAGACAAAACTTTTTAAAAATGTGTTGGCCCCAGTACCAAAATATACTTTGTACAGATACGATTTTTAACTACTTTATTAAACGTATAGATATTGATACTGCCTTTTTTACAATCTTTAGCTGCCATTTTATGGATTTTTGTTGAACTAGTACCTACTAAATTGTTAAACCGAAGAAAGTCTGTTCGATGAATTAAGAACCTTAATAATTTAATCCATCAAGTTCTTATTATTACTGAAACAACAACAAAAGAATCAATCGCAGTCCAGATCAAATATAAAAACATATATAATAACATATATAATATATATACAACCGGCTATAATAATTAAGCAAAGGTCAAAGTATAAGTGTCAACACAAATGTCATCGTTTCTTCATTATTTTCAATTTGCAATGAGCTAAAATATAAATTTTGTATTATCAAAATGAAACGCTAAAAGTGATTGCAATGCCGCACATTTCCGCGTGGGCCGTGACTATAGTTAGTACCTGTACATTTATAGATCATATCCAATCGCGCAAGGACTAACCAAATACTTGAATGCCCATTTACACAGCAAAAAACACGATATTTCCTGCATAGCTTTTATAGCACATTATTTTACTTAACGTTCTCTTGACTTAGTCTTCAAGATTTAGTGTGGTTGGAGTATTTTAATTATCAACTGATTCATTAAAAGAGGTTACTATAGTAAGTTACTATTAGTAACGGTTATAATGATTAAATAGTTATCTATATGTTATTGTCTATTATGAATAGTTGACAGATTTCATAAAGAGAAAAATTTAACACTACCTACGAGTAAAGCAGATCATGGCAATATTGTTGTACTTTTCAAACCAAATTCATGTCTTAGAAAAAAGTAATGCATGATCCATTATAGAGCTGTAATGGAACTTTAGTATTATCAATTAAAGTCATTGTCTTTTCGAATTACTCTGTTGAAATAAGAATCACATTCATAATGAAAACTATACTAATCTCGATCCGAATGGAATTCCTTACCATATTAATTTGAACTTTGGTTATAATTTCTGGTTTCTAAACATAAACTCGGTTTGATGCTAAGACATTGTGGGCAAATTAATAAATTTAATATTATGGACTTCACGAAACAACCATTTTAGCAACAAGCAACAGGATATTACATATTTAATAATAAGATAAATTCCGTTGCGAGGTCACTATTTCAATCAATGAACACGCCATTTCATCGTACAAAACCCCAAGTAAATAAACAAACAATCACAACAACACACAAAACCGATAATCCGCAATTTTAAATTTGGAACGAGCTGACGAGCGGCGCGTGCGTCCCCCGTCTAGCGACCCGATGAATACGCATACAAGGACTTTACCGCGTCTCCGCTCGGAGGTCCCGCGGCTAGAGCGCAGAGGGGCCATAGTGGCGAAAGTGCTTCCAAATATCCACCTATAAAAACACACTACGCCATTCTCAGGGCATCCAGTTCGAATCCTGGCTTCAACCACCGTGTAAGAGCATTATGAAAAGAACGGTGAGTGAAGTCTACAAACAAAGAAAAATAATATAAGTTGAACAAACAAAGTGACCGTGAAAAATGTTTCAAAAGTGCAAGTGACGACTTCAAAAAAGTGTTTCGGAAATCGTGTGTCTTGTGAGAAGTGATCGACGTGTTTCAAAGCTGGATTTTATAATTTTCTGTGATCCTGTTAATGTGACACACTTTTTTGAAGTCTAAACTTGTGTTTGTTTGAAATGTTTTTGTGAGTCTGTTATAGTGTCTAATAGTTTCTCCGTTTATAGTATATATGTATCTATTTTCAGTTTTAATTTGCAAATTTTGTTAATATGTATCACGCTACACAAATGTTTGAAATTTCTCTCATCGCGTGATTGATAAACATAACAAATCATTGTTTAGTTCCGATGAGTTACGCAGAACCAAATTTACTTATTAAAAGTGAAATCGAATAAAGTTAAAACTGTAAATCTTATCAATCGCATAATACACCTTCATTGATCGGTTACTATCATAATACGATCAATAAGGTGGAAAAATTTAACAATCTAGGTGAAAACCTCGGAAGCTCAGTTAAAAAAGCACATGCCTTGTAAGCAAGAGACCGCAAGTTCGAATCCTGGTCAGAGTTTTTTTTCTCATTTTTTTTTTTGAAATTATCAATATCGATTGCTTTGGAGCTTTTGGACAGATATCATTCAAAAATTAAGCTTTTTCTAACTTTGAGAAATTATTGAACACCCATTGGCTTAAATTTTACTATTATCTCATAAGTCAAAAGTCAAATGCAGATTCTCTTGATACTATGTTCCTCATGGGTAATGCATGCTTGACCTTTGTTGCGTCATAATATCTGATACTCCTTTATACAAAGTTACTGTTCCTGAACATCACAGGAAATAAGCTTGCAAAGTCTAAAGACAGAGGTAACTTTGGGCGCATATGTGTATACGCCTGCTTTATAACTATAATGGGGTCTAAAAAATAATCAAAAAACTAAATAAAAGCTAATATCAATATAACATAAAAAAATGGTGGTAGAGCTGATGCCGAGCTCGACTGTGGAGGTACCACCATCTTACTCGCAAATCCTCCCGAAGTTATTCGGGGGAGAGTAAGAGAACAGCTCTCAGGCAAAACCAGGCGGCCCACCATTGCCTGGGACCGATGGATGGCGGTATATCCATCCCTAATTGCCAGGCCTTAAAACAGATTAGTGACGGGCAGCGGCGTCACTGGTGCAAGGGTTTCGGCACCGCGCTCACCAACCCGCCTGCCCAGCGTGTGTGAGTATGGGCATTTCTTCCAGGGGGACCGCCAAGAGTGGCGTAATCCTGGAAAGGCCTATGTCCAGCAGTGGACGAAACAGGCTGATGGATGAATGGATGGATAAAAAAATACAAATTTGAAAGCGTTAAGAATTCTCGCGGCCTAGTAATGTCAAAGTGTCAATATGAAATTCCTGTCCAATAATGACGAAACTGCGCCGATCCTCATTGGAATCTCGCCCCACACGTCTTTGCCTTAAAAGGTGGACGTAATTAGGTCCAAACTAGTCCACTCAAGGAAATACGCCAAACTGACACGCTTGTCGGCAAAACGTGCGCTCGTCGGAGATAAATGCACTTTTTTCCGTTCAATCTCATCCCAATGAGGAACCTCTATACGAGGAATGAGAATGCAATTAGCGGCGCGTTCAACAAGTTTTACAAAAACATAGAAATGCACTGGCAATATGTGTGAAACTAAATAAATGTAGTTTATTTTTCCGGTTCTGACACTATATATCCCTTTATTTTTATTTACGTTCACCTCTATAAATCAAATTCCAAATAAAACGCAAAAATCAAGAAAATCTTTAATTTATATAGAAACAAATCCAAGAGATCAGATAAGCAAAGTTAGCCTATAAAATGTAAAAGACAACCAAAAATACATGCCATGCCATGCCAAAAAAATATTATTAGAGTAAGTACAATACAGTAAGTAGCTGTCAGCGACCCGATTCCACAATATATCGCGTTACGACAGTCTTACTCCATAAGAAGAAATATAATCCCACAGAAACATGATCTCTGCCCTCGCAATGCACGTTCAGATTATCTGATTATCTTACAAAAAGTAAAGTTGACTTAAATAGTGAAGAAGGTGACACACCTTTGGCTCTAATATGTGAAGCAATATCGCGTAGGTGTATAGATTTTTTGATAAAAAATGTAATATTACCAATTAAGATTAAAATTGCGTTTGTACAATTTAAAATCTCATATGAGAGCTATTTTCATGTAAATGTATACATTATGCTAGTGAGTGTATTAACGTTTTAGAATACAATTTGTTTTGAATTTTCTTTTGACGTAGATATTTTTATACAAGTATGCTAACAAAGTAATATGTAAAAGGGCTGTACATAACATTTTTGTCAAGCTAAGCACGCGTCTATCGCTATAAGAATTTTATGCGCAGAATGACTTAAAATGTGATGTCATGAGAAAAGTTTACGCACAGTTTGCTTCTCGAATTATAAACACGTGATTTTCACTGGCCATTTGAAGATTTAGTGCGTTTTCACTTTCGGTATTTAGCGCGTAAGTACGGGTTACTTACCGTAACGCGTTTCGTTACAAAGTTCGAAACGACACGATTATTGTAAAACTTGTAAGTTAAATGGACAATTATCTTCCCAGGCTGCATAAATGAGCAATTAATTAAGCTGTTCGCCTAGGAGTGATCACGACGTTTGATCTAGATAAAATCATGATTTAAAAACGAGGTTACGAACGGACATAACCGATCAATATTTTCAACCATGTTTTTTTTTTCATACAGAGACGTAAATGGTCATCCGTTTTAACGAATTGCATCATAAAAATGTTGACACCCAAGTGTACTCGTAGGTTCAATGTCAAGTTTTGCAACGGTATAATTTGAATTCGGAATTGTAAAACAAAAGTAAATAATACAATGATTAGGCTGTGGGAAAAGTCTCGACAAAGGGTGAGATCGTGGTGTATGGGGGACTGTTGCGCAAGAGTGTCACGCTCACTCCGGTAGACTGAGTTGTGTTGCACCTGATTGTGGAGCCGCCAATCTGGACTGTCGATTGTACAGCAATCTGGTGGGCAGGACAATGGACAAGGAAGGCTTAGTTAATAGAACAAGATTAAATAACATCAAAGAAGAATATTGATTTGGAAATAAGACGAACAAAATATCTATCCCTTTTCATTTATATACTGAATTGTATAAATATTTTAACAGTCTAACATTTCGCTATGCAAGTCACGACACAAGCCCAGGGCACTATGTTTTAAATGCAATAAACAAACATGTTGTAACTAAAACTATTAAAAATATCTTGACCCAGTGACGAAGAAAAATGATGATCACTATAGTAAACGTAAGTCGGATTTATTCCAGTCAACTTACGAGTTTTTGTGCAACTACAAGTCTTATGCAAATATAACTATACATAAAATGTTACATTAACGCCTATGTTTCAACAGTGTGAACTTTTGAATTTGGGGCAGAAAACTGGGCTTTTATAATCGCACCTCCATGCCAATTTTTTCAAGTTATATTTGATCGTCAATTTACACTTGACTGTTAACATAAACACAATTTATTAAACTGTATGTTCTAATTGAACGAAAATTTAATCTGCGATCAGAAAAAGGGAATACGAAAAAATCACTTTGTCTTCTATATAAGTAGATAGAACCAGTGCATCCAAATTATTATAATTTCAGTTGTTTTAAGTGTATAAAAGATGGCGAGTGGCATAAATAGGTAATGTCCTATGAGTATTTCCAGTTTCACGACTTGCGTCGGCGCATTTCATTGCACAACTTTGATAAACTGTCGTCTGCAATAGTGCGCATATTAAGTGTTCTGTGACCAAATGAAAACTTGCAATATATTCGATGTACTACTCTGTGATTATCTGCCAAGTAGTTGAAATTGTATTGGCATAGATAATTCTGCTTGCAATAAACTTGATCTGGTTGTATAGTCCCCACTCTTATTATGTTGTTATTTTATATCTCTGTCGTAAGGCATTTGATAGATAAATAAATTAGTCTGGACTTTATTGCTCAATATAATGTGGTGATAATTATTAAATTAATGATAAGTCATTGATTTAACCTGCTAAAATAATAATTCACATTCACTTTGTAAGTAAAAAACACTTGCATGTTATTCCGGTTTAGGCCTCAAATTACGAAATGAGCCTGATACAACAAAGATACGGGGAAACTCGATGTGCATCGCTAAACGTTTCCGGCTCAACAAATCTGAGATCCACCGCCTTTGTGGTCTGGTGTTTCGAACGTCTCCGAAAGTAACGGGTTCAAATCCCTTGAACACATTTCTGTTCGGTGTGCCTACTTCGGAAGGCACGGAGCCCATATGTTATTATTTATTGTACATAAAGTACAGATATTGGGCTCACCACTCATCACGCTGGAACGTATAATACTCGTAATTGTCGTTGAAACTAATGTAAGTGTACGCGAATGGACTTTGACTTGCTTTTAACAGTCTATACTCGAAAAACACTTCCTTGGGGATTCGTGTTGTGACGATATATTATTATATAGGTATATTATTAAAATCTTGCATCATCGGTAGCTTGAAACTGGAAGTACTTGACATTCTTTCGTTTTGTCCGCAGATCTGTTTAGTTTTCCTGCTGGTGGCAGCGGCGGCTGCCAGCGAGAAGAAGACAACAGACAAAAAGGCAGAGCCCTTGGACAAGAAGTTGGACAAACGTGGTCTCCTGAACCTCGGCTATGGATACGGCATCAGCGGTCTCGACGTTGGGTACCTCGGCAGTGGTCACGGGCTCGGCGGCGCCTACAACCTGATAGACGATGGCGCTTACGCCCACTCCTACTACCCCACCCTGGGAGAGCAGCATCACACCGACATCACCAGGACCATAACCCTTGTCAAGGGTGTCCCAGTCGCGTACCCTGTCGAGAAGCACGTACCTTACCCGGTCGAGAGGCACGTGCCTTACCCCGTGAAAGTGCCAGTACCACAGCCCTACGAGGTCATCAAACACGTGCCAGTTCACGTGAAGGAGTACGTTAAAGTCCCAGTCCACGTCCCGGCTCCCTACCCCGTCGAGAAGAAGGTGCCTTACCCCGTCCATGTTCCCGTAGACAGGCCTTACCCCGTCAAGGTTTTGGTCCCCCAGCCTTACCCCGTCGAGAAACACGTCCCTTACCCCGTGAAGGTCCCTGTACCCCAGCCTTACCCCGTGGAGAAACACGTGCCATACCCCGTCGAAGTTAAAGTGCCCGTCCCTCAGCCTTACCCAGTGGTGAAACATGTCGGCGTTCCCGTCAAAGTCCCAGTTGACAGGCCCTACCCCGTTCACGTACCAGCCCCCTACCCGGTTGAAAAGCCCGTCCCAGTGCCCGTTGAGGTCGAAAAACACGTAGCTTACCCCGTTCATGTTCCAGTAGACAGGCCTTACCCCGTCCACGTTGAGAAGCCATACGCTGTACCCGTTAAGGTCCCAGTGCCTGAGCCTTATCCGGTATACAAGCACGTGCCTTACGCGGTCGAGAAGCCCGTCCCTTACCCCGTCAAGGTTCCCGTCGACAGGCCTTACCCCGTCCACGTTGAGAAGCCTTACCCCGTCGCGGTTGAGAAACCCTACCCCGTTCCTGTGAAGGTGCCCGTCTACATCGACCACCATCACGGGTACGAGGGTCTAAGCCACCAGAGTTATGGAGGCTCTTACTATAGCCACTGAGGCCTCATAGACTAAGTCCATCATAAGTGTTCACAAATCTGCGTAATTAAAAGTGCCACGTCATCACGGGCCGGGACGAAACGCAACCGAACTATAGGTACTTACATCTTATATGTATATTTATGTATCATGCATGTATAAATAGTTTCATGTCATCGTCATGTATGTTTGTATGAGCGTACGTGTCTTTAGTGATGTAAAAGGTTACCATCTCTTAGTTTTTAAGTTTTTAAATGTGATAAAATGAAATAAAAATTATGATAAAGTTAGTTTTTCGTTTAATTCATAGGGAACTAAGGAAGAAAGGTCAAGAGACTATAATAAAATAAACAAGTGTGACTAAAATGGTCACAATGAACGACCTTCATGGTGTGTTGTTTGGCGGTTGTATAACAGATTGTTTGTCTGTGTGCATGCGCCGCCACAAACACGGCAATAAAATCATTAGAAGTTCATAAAAACCGTGCAGAACGTGAATAATGAAACGAATGTGAGAAACACATTTAATTGAGCAATTGTTTACAATAATGTGTTTAATTTAATTGTGTTTAAACTGAACAAACGATGTTTTAAGAATGTACTGATACACCATCTAAATATCAGGAATTTAATGCTAAAATTATTGAATAAATCAACGCATATTTTTGGTATCCACAGCAGCAAATAAAAAATATATAATTATCATTACTCGTCAGGGTTGCCAGGTGTCCGGTGTTTACCCAAACAAACCGGCAGTTTAGTGTCCTGTCCGGGTATAAAATAAAATAATACTATAGACTGTCCGATATAATATAACATCATACAAATAGCACAAACCAGGAAGGTTTCTTTATGGAGAAACGTATCAAACTTTTAATATATACTTGTATACCTGTTTTACGTATTCATAACATGCTTTACGTGTCTTTTAAGGAATTATAGTTAGTAGAATTATCATCAGACAGCATTTATAACGCGATAAATAGAGGCGTATGAAAAGCAGAGCGTGTGAAAATTTTTGCGAGAATCGCCGTCCAGTAGATAACGAAAGTTAACATATTGTTTTTCGTCGCTCGGCCTGCAGCCTTCCAATTTCTTTATGTATGTATCACTGTATTTTTTAATGATTTACTTTATATCTAACTCTACTTTTCTGTCACAAGCATGTCAGTATCCATTTCTGTTTTAAAAGTGTTCATACTGAGAGTGACAGTAGTATCATTTAACGGTATGAAAAACGAAATTCTTCGTCACTCGGCCCTCAGATATTTTATTGTTTCTGGTGCTGCACACTTTGCTTGTATTCTGTCATTTATTTGAGTGTAAAAGAATAATAACAATAAATAGCAAAAAAAATATATTTCGAATCTCAACTTAATATACTTTTTAGATCCCTTAAGCCTTCACTTAAGGCTATGTAAGGGATCATGACATTACCATTATCATCTTCCGGTCCGGTATATCCTTATAAAAGATCTGATAACCCTGTATCCGTTATTCAAAGTTTACATTCTCTAACAATAAAAAATCGATTACATAAAACTTTTCAAATCACGTAATCATCGATTGCTAAAGATCGATATACGAGTAGTACTGGTGTAATTAACCAAATCACCTACATACATATGCGTTTATTTGATTAACATTCAATATCAAACGACACAATGTTGTTGAGCATAAACAGCATAAATCTGAAACAAGCAAAAGAAGTTATGTCTGATAGCTTTGTGTGTTGTGTAAGAGCTGATGCTGGGCTCAATGAACCATCATCTTACTTGCGAACCCCCCCCCCCCCACGTTATTAGGGACAGCTCTTAAACAGGCACAACCAAGTGACCCCCAATTGCCTGGGACCGATTTATCCATTCCTAATTGCCGGGCCTTATATAAAACAGACTGGTGACGAGCAGTGGCGTCATTGCTGCGAGGGTTTCAGCACCGCATTCGCCTGCCCAGCGGGTGTGAGTATAGGCATGTCTTCCAGGAGGACTACTAAGAGTGGCGACATCTTGGAAAGTCCTATGTCCAGTAGTGGGGGAAGCAGGCTAATGGATGGATGGATGAGGATTTAATTTAGCCATTATTGAGTAGTTTCACACGAAAGAAGGTAAATCCACATATCTAAGTGATTACATAGTCACCAAATAAAGTAAAAGAATCAACACTGTAACTGATATTTGATCATTATTACATATCAGGTAGCCGCGCGATATAAGATTGATTGGTACATTGAATATTACTAAATGATTATAAAAACTTGGTAAGCAGCTGTTACAAGAACGTTTGGTTAGAACAAGAATGGTTTAAGAGTTCTGTTAGTGCGGGGCGAGTTTTTTTCATTATTTTTTGGTGTAGGCACAAGCTACAAAAAAAGGAGTACAAAAACTACAAGAACTACAGCTACGACTTTAAAGAAACTTATTATACCTAAAACAGGAAGATAATAAAAAATGGAATTGCCCACAAAGAAATAGATTTCATCGAAAACACTTTCACCGTAAAATATTTGAGATCCAGAAGAGTCAAGTTAGCCATTCTATTACCGGTGTTTGTGAAGGCAATATTTGTATTTAAACTTCAGAGGTAAAATAAAAAATATATAAATGAGTTATTTGTGGTAAATAATCAAATTTCATTTTGTTTAAAACTTGTACCGTTTTGTCTGTGTAATCACGAAGATGATTAAGCATTTATTTCTGGACCCCTAGAAAAATGAAATAGATATTTTGATGTGGTTTTCGCTCCACAGTGAGAAACAAACTTTCACTGAAATGCTTTTCTAGCATTTTATTTTATTTATTTGCATAAGAACCTATAATTATACTATAAACTAAATTTCGCTTTGACTAAAGGGAACTGACAAGTGACCATTAATATAAAATTAATATTAAAATGCGGCCGAAGGCGCATGTGGACCCACGGGCCAAGTTTAGTGTCCATATTTAAAAAAATACAAATAACACACTAAATTTCCATCTGCAAGGATCCTAACATTCCTTACAACCTCTATTATATTTCCATGCTCAGTGGAGGGGCAAGTAAATAGGCCCTTATTTGAAAATCTAAAAAGAACAATATGGGAAAGAACTATGTGCATCGCATACAATGGATAGTGCGTTTAGTGGCTGTTTCTTCATACGACTACACTGGCTGGCAAACAAAGCGTGCATTGTCTTATTGTTGCATGCACGGACTCACACGTATTTGGCTACTGTTTGGGCAGTGGCGAGCAAGAAAAGTGGATTTATTTATACTGTTTCATAAATATTATATTTATAGCCAGGGAAAATTATTTTTTAGAGAACCAAAGAGTCTAAAAACATGATTTTTTGAATAGTCTAGATAATGTGATTTTTTTGCTTGCAAAAATTGTATATTGCAAATTTTCAGCTCTACGGAGGTTAATCATATAAATGTACCAAAATGAGGATTCATTAAAGTACGTCAAAACCAATTATTTATATCAAATAATCGTTTGGGTCCACTTTTTTTTAAAGCAGAGGTTTTGTTTTGTATAATGTAGAAATTATGATTATGATATGATAATATATTTCTTACATTCAACAAAAATCATCATCACTGCACGGTATTGAGCGTTTTACTTTTCCTGGCAGCGAGTGTTCATCTGATAACCTATGATCTCGTTGGGAAAGGGTTTTTAATTTGCTCTTCTCTTGCAAGACGGAGCCAGTTCTCTGTTCACGTCTTACAGCAAAATGATGTAATGTAGATCATTTAGAGCTTCCATTACCTTGTACGTTAGAAGGAACAGTGTCATAAGAAAAGTGGTCAGTTCGCTTATGAACACGAAAAAAAATACACTATAATGTTGTTTCCAAGTCATCAATATTATAGATTTTTGGAATGCACTTTTTGTGGCTGTGCTAACAGGAAGAGTTTTCTTCGAATCTTATTTGTGAGAGTTTGGTTAAGCCAGATTTAAACTATAAGCTGAATCTTAGTCACAGTCTAAAATGCCATTAAATGCTGCACAAAAAACTGTTTCTTGCTTTTATATAAAAAAACTACTTCACACTGGCCGAATAAAACACTTTAAAAATTTTCAAAACAGTACAAGTGTTTTATTCTGCCATGATGATGTTTCAACAAGTCCCGACAATCGCAAGCATTAACTTTATTGTAATTCAGACTGTTAGAAATGCATTGACCGAAATAACCAATAAAAGCGCCATCTATATCAGCACAGTGAAATAAATCATGATTGCGTATAAAATGAGTGAATGTAACAGAAACCTTTTGATACCCGCTCCGAGTGAACGGTAAAGCATTTGTTAGTTCTTATGTTGATCGATAGAGGGCGCTATCGACGCTCTCATGGTTAAATTAATTGTATGGAAGTGCCATCTTCTAATGGTATCAATATTTCCGCTAAATTCATAATACTCTCTATTAAATTAAGTGAGACATTATGCCTCGGCTTCAGACACTATTTCAGAAAGTAAAAAAGGAAAATCTTAATGATATGTAAAGTATTACTTAGGTTCTTTCAAATCTCGAGTACCAACATAATGTGGAGCTGATAATTGCAGACACCATTGTCGATCCGGTCCAAATTTATTTTCAATGTTGTCAAATCCCATACAAAATAAGTAATTTCCTTGCAATTCTCATTAAATAGACAAGATATCTGTATTTGCAGCTTACAGTTGTAAGTGCAAAGAATTTTTCATAATTCGAAAGATAATCAATAGTTTAAAAAATAGATCAAATATATGAATCTGTAATATGGATCTGAGACACGATCTTTACTGCGACTTACATCCATCCATCAGCCTGGTTCTTTCACTGCTGGACATAGCCCTTTCCAAGATTTAGCCACTCTTGGCGGTCTTCCTGGACGGGATGCCCATACTCATACACGCTGGGTAGGCGGGTTGGTGAGCACGGTCCCGAAACCCTCGCACCAGGGACGCCCGTCACCAGTCTGTTTTATATAAGGCCTGGCAATTGGGAATTGGTATACCGCCATCATATGTTGTACCTGTTTGAGATGTCCTCTTACTCTCCCCCGAATAAATTCGGAGGGTTTGCGAGTAAGATGGTGGTGCCTCCACATCCGAGCCCGTTTACATGTAAAACTTCATTAATTAATTGTATATTTGAATTTACGAAGACTACCTTTTGTTTAAATTCCGTTTACTTCATAGTTATTGACAAGAGACAATTTTATTATTATTGGCATATAGGACTATAATATAAACATCTGAGGCAGAAGCAACATTGGGGTCCAAGAAGCTTCAAACCAAAAAGAAGCACAAAATTATACCTTCAATTTTTTTTACTTTTCATGAGTATAATAGAGATAGAGACACATAAGGGTCATTTATTTAAGCGTTAGGCTTACAATAAATAAAATAGCTATAAAATAAAATAGCTTTATTGTTCAAAAACATAGTTTACAACAAGTTGCAAGGGTCCCTGTACTAGACCTGAAAGATCTGTTATTACTGGGGGCACTGCAGTTTAGTTATACAATTCTTGGTGCAGTCAATTTTATTTATTTAATTTTGGAAATTAATTTTAAATGCCAACGCATTTGGCCTTCACAACTATACCGTAAATACATTCTCATTTCCGGTACAGGAATGCCAAAAATGGTAACTTTGAAGTTAGTTTCGTAACCCATTCAACAAAACAAGCATATGAAGAATGGGTAGAGTTCATATACCTTATGGAAATAATTGAGGCCAACTGAAGATTTAAGTATTGAGAACAAGACAATATAGTAAACAAGACTCGTTACTTACTTTAAGTTGTCATTTATGTCGAACACACGCTGATGTTACTTAATTACAGCAAGTTGACATTTCGGTGACAATTCGTTTCAAGATTGTAAGTAAAAGTAAAGTTCAGTCACCCACTGGATCCTGTTACAACCTACTTATTGTTATTAAGGCTATTAAGTTGTTGTTTTTCATGATAATAAATATTTAAAAAAAAATATATCACTTTTCTTTAATATTAAATAAACACAATTTTTTTGTTTGACTCTCATACTCTTGATGGAGAAAAGTTGCTTCTTTGGATCAACAGAAATTACAGAATCGATTGAAGTTTTCATTGCGTTTTCTTTGAACTTCTCGTCACAGCGAGGTAATGCAGCTAGTGTCTTGGGCACCCTGCCCAGTGACAGCGACGACTTAAATAAAGTATTTTATTTTATTTAACTTTTATCTTTGTATTATTTTGTTAAGTTTTTTAGAATGTATTATAATTTTAGTAGAATTTTATTGAATAAATTTATTTATTTTCTATTCAAGTAAAATTTTAATACATATTTCGACCCATTTGGGGACATTTTCGGTTGAATATGAATATGAATATAATAGGTAATTAAATTGAATCAACGAACACAATACAAGTAATAATAGATAACGAAATATATTTTAAGAAATTGTGGTATTAAATGACGCGTATTTTCAAATATTAAATAAATTAATAATTAAGTCACAATACGCCCACATCTCGTTTGGTCTAGGCATAACGCAACGTAGGCAAACCGCGCCACAGGTATACAGCGAGCAAAGGAAAATACCTACATAATAAATATTAAACGTAATTAAGTAAAACTTATATTACAGTGCATTATATAACATTGTCTTCATGAACAGAATCTTAAAATTTACTTAAAATGAATAGACTTTTTTACTATTTGCAAACATTTGCGCCTGTTTCAAGATTCGCAATCATCTTCAACTTCATGTTGTAGTCATTTAAATACACCTTTGAATATGATTGTAAATTGAATACTTTGTACGTTTTACGCCTCAACTACGACAATTTTATATTTTATCATAATAAAAAACACGAATGGATCATAAAAACTTCACGAAACGGAATAGAATAAACCTAAAATATATATTGCCTACAAAAGACTTCAATGCGCTGAAAGCGCTACGCCCTCCTACGACACATGGCTCGTAGCGCTACGAGCGTAAATATTTCTACAAGAATTGATTTATTACACTTAATGTACATCTAGGTACGCAAAAATATGGAATAGAACATTAAAAATACTTTAAATTGTACAATCGCGACACGTATTTCTTAAAGCAATATCTTCCAGGCGACCTTTGGATAAAAAATGTATTACATGTAAAATACAACGTAAAATTTAAGTCTTTTTGGTAACGAAAACTGGTGATAGTACTCGTCCATATAAACAACTTTTACTATGGAGCCAACCCTGAAATCGTGAAAAAAATGTCAGCTGTTCCATAGAAAAGTTCAATACCTACTCAACCCAAATGTATGAAACAGCTGTTTTTTTTCGTCACAATTTCAGGGTTGGCTTCATAGTAAAAGTTGTTCACATGGATGAGTACTATCAACAGTTTTCGTTAACAAAATGACTTAAATTTCACGTTGTATAATAATAAAATGCTAACATAGACCTTTAAGAAAGGTATTTCTTATACTGATTAAACAACACACAATAAAAGAATATATCGCAGTAAGATGTAAGATCACTCTCCTGAACTCCTTATAGCCTCGTTTATAAATTGTTTTTAGTTTTACTATATTATAAGAAGTGTAACTGTATAACTAGGCTAAATTTTGAGTCAATAAATGTATGATTATTGTATTCTAGATCCTGGTTTAGGCCCACCTTAGAGATTAAATTGTAATTTTGTGTTTCGATGAAATAAAAATCTATTCGTAAATGTTTACAATAATCTATATAAAAATATGTTTTGTTTAAGGGGTCTCAGTATGAAAGTTAATTTGCATTTACTCAATTTGATTTTGCAATGACGTGTTCTGATAATATTTCTTATATAAATTGATTGAAATGAGCATTTCATATTTAATTGTGAAATTATCCTTAAATTACATTACCAATAAAAAAATGGATTTGTGGTTCTTAACACCTTAAAATAGAGTTGATGCTCGTGATTGTTGGCACTTGGTGGAACTTTTGAAACATTTTCTGCTTGATAAACACTTGTACTTGTCCACTTATTTATATTAATTTCCCTTACCGGTTTCGCTGTTAAAACCTTTGATAATGCTTTAACAGCGAAACCGGTAAGGGACATTAATATAAATAAGTGGACAAGTACAAGTGTTTATCAAACAAAAAAAAAAAAAAAACTTAAAATAGATTTTTCGAGCGATTGAAACATGTCAAAAAGTGCTACGAGTATAAACCTATTATATAATTAATTGAAATAGGCATTACCTTGCGGAAGTCCATCACTAAGTTATGGATATTACAAATTATATTCATACATCCATAACTATTACCTATTTACCATTTCCGCAACCAAACCAAGTAATCACGTGCCCAAACAGAGAGATGATGCTAAAAGTAACATTATTGATAGGCAGCTACTTCAATGACGTAGAATAATTAAAAAAACAAAATCACTGGTCAAGAACAAAACAAATATAATAATTACTCGACATATATACGCAACATGTGCGCGCACGCATAGAGTTTACCATCAACTAGTGTTGTGTATTTCTTACGGATATATGGATTGACGTTAAATAATACAATGGAAAATAACCATATAGGAGATCGTTGCAGCATGAAAATGGTAGTGACTAGAATAGAAGAAGATGCTTCGGTGGTTTGGACAAATAGAGAGGATGAATGAAAGAAGAGTGACGAAAGAAATATATGATGTTTAAGTGGAAGGTAATGCTCGACCGGATCGCCCTAGAAGAACATATGCTGACCAAATTTATGACACACCTAATAAAGGCCAAGTCGATAGCATTCAGAATAAGTAAAAGAACTTGTATGACTATTTATGGATTTGGAGGAAACAAAAGGGGTGTTTGGGGATTTGTGGTATCCGCTTACCTCCCTGGAAGAAGTCATCCTACTAATATTATAAATGCGAAAGTTTGTGTGTGTGTGTGTGTCTTTGTTACTCTTTCACGCTGAAACGGCTGAACGGATTTGGATGAAATTTAGAATGGTTATAGCTTATACCCTAACTTAACACATAGGCTACTTTTTATCCCAGAAAAATGCATGGTTCCTGTAGGATATATCAATATCATTGAAAAATCAGGTGTCTGATAAGCGTGGTCCTTAATCGTTTGTTCTAAAATAAGACAAATTTCATACATCAGGTGTCGAATTAGCGTGGTCGTTATTCGTTTGTGGTGAAACAAGACAATGTTATTTGATACATATTATAGTAAACCAAAATATAAATCCTAGATACATGATAAAAACCGGCCAAGTGCGAGTTGGACTCGCGCACCAAGGATTCCGTACTATATATCACACTAATATTATAAATGGATAAGCTTATACCCTAACTTAACACATAGGCTACTTTTTATCCCGGAAAAAAGCATGTCGTTAAATAGAATAACACGTGGGCAAAAGCTAATAAATTATAAAATAGCAACCTCCCAATAAAATCTGCTTACCATCGTCCCATTTAATATCCGGTTCAGTAGAAGTATCCGATATACTAATATCCGAAACATCACTGCCCGCCACTGTCGGATCGTTAGCGTGAAGTAAGAGCGGATGTGCGATGGCCTTGGGCTACTGTTACACGCCACCCATCACTCAGACATA
The DNA here is from genome assembly GCA_910592155.1 of Ypsolopha scabrella. NCBI lineage: Eukaryota > Metazoa > Arthropoda > Insecta > Lepidoptera > Ypsolophidae > Ypsolopha > Ypsolopha scabrella. The sequence goes on along the minus strand of OU342969.1, from coordinate 27,791,855 downwards.
ATCGTACTTGTAAAATAAATTGGTCACGATTTTCAAATTTCGATTTTGTGCCGGTCTCTTAAGATGCGGAAACAGTGAAGCCTCTGTGTATTAAGTATACCGTTTATTAAATATCTGACTCCCAGATGGGTACAAGGATATTACAAATTATTTTGTGCTACGATCCTGACACGTCTCTTTTCGGTTCTTCCACATCCATCCATCTAGTCATATAAGCTCTTGTATTCCAGATACTTTTGACCTTGACCTTCTTCAGTATGTCCCCTAATTGGTCGGCATACGTCCTTCTAGGGCGGCCCGGTCGAGTATTACTTTCCGCTACATTTGTTTTGTCACTATACTTTCCTTAATCCTCTCAATACATTTAAAGTGTTAATAATATTCATACATGTCTTTCCCATGTGAATATAAGTATGTACTTTTTTATTGGCAGAACCTTTAAATTAATTTTAATTTCTTCTAAAAATCTAGATATATTTTCTATAGTGGAATGTGTCGCCATTCTACCATTGAAATTTTAAAAGTGGTTATAAAAAGTAATGACAAATGTTTCTAAAAGCTCTTTTATTTTTACGAGCAATTATTTATAACGCTAGACACAATAAATCATCTTCAAAACTAAGGCAACATTTCAGAGATTGTTACGTCATCCTTTATTAGTCAAACAACATCGATCAAATTGCAAAGTACTTTCATAAAACGCGCTTTGATATACATTATTTGTTTATGTAAAAGTTTTATACCAGACGCTTTCTGATTGGCCATTTATTTCCATCAAAATTGACTAGTTGACCAACCATATGGCTGTGATCAATAACAAATACGTGCTATTTCACATTAAACATCGATAATAATATGCTCTGGTAGGTACCCAGACCAAGGTAAAAATTATGGATTGAGAAAATATTAAGCAATAGAAGCCATGTACAGTGTTAGTTGCCTCTTAACATGCAGTAACAATTACTTTCACATCTTTTGCCAAAGGAAATTGGACATGGAAATTATAACACCAACCTCGCCGAACAAATCATTTTTTTTTTATTTTAGTTTTGGCCTACGCTGAAATCTTTCTTTTCTTTTGCCAATCTCGTAGAAGCCACAACTTTGGTTCTATAACGTAGGGTTAGGTGTCTGATTTTTCTGAAGCACCATGGGGCTTTAGACTACTGTTAGAAATATTCATTCACCTCTCATAAAACAACAAGACACACAGTCTCTAAGAAAAGTTCGTCAGAAAGTGTCCGAACGTGCGACGAGCAACGTAGCAAAAATCTTCAACCAAATTAAGACGTTACGTCGTAAACATAAGATGCAATGTCAGTTGTACGAAATCGTCATTCAAATTTGGCACCCCATAGCGGTGACAAAATTCATCGCGCACACTTTTTGAGTTATCTAGTTGTTTATGAGACGTCAATGTTTCAACTTGATATCTTTAGCGGGGCCCGAAAAAAAGGGTCTTAACAGACAACAAAGTGATCCTATAAGGGTTATTTTACAGTACGGAAACTTAAAAAGCCAAAAACCTGTTTTCCTTTATTACCATTGTTCTGTGAACTTCAAAGTTATTATTTCCGGGGACAACGTCATTATTGTCAGGAGGATGTATAAGGAGGGTCTACAGCTATGTATGTTTGGTGATAAAGTCAAGTATCGTTGACTACTCACCGGTAATGTCATTAAGTGCTGCAGATTTTTAACGTCTGATATTTATGTATCACCTCGAAATACGAAAACAGGAAGTACACATAATCGAAAATGTAAAAAAAAACGGCTAAAACAGTCGCGGTCTGCCAAAAAAATAATTATTACTATGTTATAAATAAATAATGTATGCTCTCTTAAAGCTTTTATTTTGTATTTTATAAACAGAGGTGAATACGAAAAAAAGAAACATTTGCTCAAGATACACTTCTCATCAAAAAAATCGAAAGATTTACTTTTACACCAAAACTTTCTTTCTGACGAAAAATAACCATAAAAGAGGAATAATTCTTTAAAAAAAAAATTGAATTTGAGACGTTAGTATTGGGAATTCGATACCTTGTACTACCTACTGTTGTACGACATTTTAATTTTTCCGTATAATACAATATTTTTCTAAAAAATGAAAAAAATGCGCTGGAGGACGTCTTTAAAACACTAGACTGAAATGGACGAGGCATAAACGTAAACGGAGAGTACATTTCACTAGTAATTATAATATAATTATTATACTAATTTTATTAAGTGTCAATATTTACATTCAGTGGCAGTAGCTCAGGAGTAGAATGCTGGGCTCTCAATCTTTGACATCCACGTTCGATCCCCGGCTGGGCATGCACCAATGAGTTTTTCGGAATTTATGTGCTCAGTATTTAATACTTGCCACTTATTGAACGGTGAAGAAAAAAATCGTGAGGAAACCTGCATGCCCTAAAAAGCATGTATTTGTGCCCGAAGAACGGTGATAGGGCTCACCACCCATCACGTTGGGACGTAAAAATCGTCGGTGAAACGCGGGTGTGCCGAGTGTGGACTGTGACTTGCATTTCACAGTTCACCCGGAACACCTCTGACACCCCTTCGGGGATTCATGTCGTGACGATATATATATTTACAATTCGAAAATAAGTTTATCGTACCTTAAATGTGCCTTATCCTAAAGGACTTATGAAATGTAAGGGAAAAAAAACTCGCATAATCCCGAGGAGGCCCTCGCACGACGACGCGACGGCAGGAAAATTTGTTAGGTAGAACCCGGAGATAAAAATAAGGAATCCAAACTCCATTGAAAAGTGGAATTTAATAAGAGAACGTAGCTTATAAATCAAATTTCAATTCCCAAGAAATAAAGTTAAAGGGGAGAAAAAAAACATCGAATCCGACATTATTTCCAATAAATAAGCATCCTAATAGGATCTTAACCAAACGTCAGCGTGACATATTTATCCGGCAAGACAAACTGTCTTCCATCACAAACTGACTTGCCGGCTTTATTTCTTAGAAAATGGATTGATAAGAAAAATCTTATTTTTGTTGTGCATTCGAAAATAAATGTTTTTTATACTTATTTCTGAAGGTAAGAGTATATTCTCGAAAAATTTTGAGCAAAGACAAAAATAAGAAATGAACGATTAACGGTGTTAAAATTGAAAAGAAAAACGAAATTTAATCTGAGGATATTTATCTATATTTAATATTTTTTGTATAATTAAGGGTAGATCCATTTCCATATTATAATGTTGTTTTCTGTTTATAAGAAAGATTTCTTTTTTCTCTTTGTTTTTAATTTACTTAATATATTTATTATAATTGACTTACAAATTATTTCAAATATCATTATTAAATCACGTCCTTTTGTTTAATGTTAGCGTATTAACTAAAAACTTGTCCCAATTTATGGTGTGGTAGATGATCTTTTATTTGCATTTATATATTTTTTCTTTAACGTAATTTCGATTGTCTTAGTCCATGAAATCAGACTTTTCTTGCTTTTTGCAATAAATACATCTTCTGTCTGTCTATCCGTTGTGCTCCAGATACGCATGCGCGTAGACTAGCTCTCATTTTCATCTCATTTTGTCAGATTACAAAATTAGATACAAACAATGTATTTTTATAAGATATACTAAAATTATATACCAACCTGTAATTAAAATTGCTTTGTAGGAAAGTTTTTTTTGTGTCATAATATTAATATTATGTTGTTGAGCGAAACCAACTCTGGTCTGTGTTTTAACAAGTAAAAGATCTCATTGGGGAAACTGTACAAAGAGTGTGGTATTCGGTATTCAATCTTTTGTCAGCTCCCGCAGCTTTATGGCACGAAGCACTGTACCAATTAAATTTTGTATTAAATATTGAATATTACATATTTATAATATCGCGGCGTTTTTTATTTTGGTTAATACTTTAAAAATAAGGTTAAGGAATAACAATAAGGTTAAAAATAGGGCACTTAACAAAAGTAATGTTACTCTGTGATTAGTTTTCCTGGAAAAATAATATTAAAGACGCCATAAAAAAGTCTCAGAAAATTGAAAATTGTGATATAAAGATATTGTATATGTAAAATTATTATAAATTATTAGTTAAATAATATCCAGAAAGTCAGCTTATCTGTGGAGTGTTTAAAACCTATAAAAAAATAGTTTATAGTCTATTTTTGTTTTAGACCATTGTATTTGATGTGCTTTTGCCTAGCGGCACTCTCAGCCGCAGATCCTGCAGTTCTGACTGTGGAGGTTAAATGACAGCTAGCATAAGTGCTGACGCAAGTTGCATCCCACAGCAGACATCTACCTCTCTCCCAGGGAACGAGGGTGAGACCATCTAGGCGCTTGCCGTCTGTCCGGCTAAGGCCAGGGGGCTCCAGGGTGCAAGGGATGTTGGCTGAGACGAGTGCCCGGCGGATGATTTCATTTAAGGCATGGTGTCCTGGGAATCTACCTGTACATCTTAATGCAAGATATAGGTAGCGTGCCAAATAATAGGCAGCATGTAAAATATAGGTAGTATTCAAAATACAGATAGCATGCAAAATATATGTCCATTTTACGGGTAAGGACAGGAAAAATATAAATTTCAAAAATTAAGGGGTAAACAAATTTTTGGTTGTAACGTTTCCGTATAGGTGGTAGAGCTGATGCCGGGTTCGACTGTTTAGGTACCACCATCTTACTGGCAAATCCTCCCGAAATTATTCGGGGGAGAGTAAGAGAACAGCTCTCAGGCAAAACCAGGCGGCCCACCATTGCCTGGGATCAATGGATGGCGGTATATCCATCCCCAATTGCCGGGCCTTATATAAAACAGACTGGTGATGGGCAGTGGCGTCACCGGTGCAAGGGTTTCGGTACCGCGCTCATCAACCCGCCTGCCCAGCGTGTGTGAGTATGGGCATTTCTTCCAGGAGGACTGCCAAGAGTGGTGAAATCCTGGAAAGGCCAATGTCCAACAGTGGATGAAATAGATGGATGGATGGAACGTTTCCGTGTTGGTATTAAAAACTTGTGTGTGAGTTGTTGAGTATTTTAGTAGATCGTGAGAAAATTAATTCTGGGTAGTAAGTAGGGAATATTATTATTATCTTGTTCTATATTATTTACCAGACCAGTAAAAGTGCCTCGTTAAAGACTAATTTGACATTGCACTACATTGTGTAACATACTTGCCGACGTATGTACTGCGCAGCCGCAGTCGACAGTAAAGCTATTTTACCACTCGCTCTTAAGAAAGAGAGCTAGGGGCTTTTGTTAGTTTTGTTTTTGTACATTTTATAACAACTGTCTGTCTGCAAGTCTTAAAGAGTAAATAAAGAAAATAAAGACTACTTGAAAGGCATAATACATGCATGGCTGACATGTTGAAGAGAGGCCAATTCGAAAATACCCGAAGTAAATGCTAAAGTCAATAGGTCAATATAGAAAAAGCAAAAGAGATGCGTTGTTTTTAGAGTTTTTAGGGTTGCAAACCCGAAGGACAGGATCTTTCACTTTAATAAGTCTCCTCTGTATGTCTGTCGGTACATTCGTCTGCCACGTAATCAGTAGAAATTTTTACAGAATAAGTGTTACTATGGCTACTATCACGGCAAATAACAAAAGATCGATAATTCTACAAAATATACAATACAATAAAATACAGTATAATATGTAACAATACAATGATGTATTTATAAATAAAAAAATACAAATCAAATAAAACACAATAGTAAAACATATGTAGAATAAATTTTAGGGCCAACATGATATGTCAATCAATATAATATATATCATATAATAATAATAAGAATTATTTAAAATTATAATCATTAGTATAATAATAACCAATTTGGAAGAAGCAAAGTTTTCGGCCATTGCAGAACGCGCGAGTGAACCTAATCGTCACATAAGAAAAAATATCATCTCGTTCCTCCTTCCTTGCTCGTCGACGGATAATGCGCAGTTTCGACCTTACGCCCGCCTTTAACACAAAAAAAAATATTTTTTTCCTTTATACATTTTTTTTGTTACGAATGGTTTGTAAATTGCTCGGAAATATTATTTAGTTAGGGTGACACATTTATTATGATAAAAAAACAATGTAATTACTCGTACATCTTCGTTAAATTGTAAAACAACAATCTTGTGCGTAATAAACACAGACCACAATAAAGAAATAAACTTGTTAAGTAAACCGTTGCCAGCTCCTAGTGTAGACGTTTCCATGCGCGTCCTTGGAGGCACGCGTGCATTCACTTAATTGGGCTAATAACAACTTTGTTTTAACCACGGTGTTCTTTGACATTATTTGAATTTATATTCTCATTATCACTATAACGAGAATAAAAAGTTCAGCTCATGACTTAGCTTACAGATTAAGGGCCCCTCATCCCTGACATTGAGCACCTCCTTTTGTATCAAAGCGATTCATTATTGTTTAAAATAGCGCGCTCTCAGACGCGGCTGTTACGACAACCGGAACATCGCGCGCTCTAAAAAACGCGTTTTACCCAAAAAAAAAACGATTTGGCGAATTTTTTAAAGAATAAATCTTTTCTAACCTGCAATTTCTATATAATTCGGTTATGCAAATTTTATACAAAGAAAAAAAATGTTATAAAATGTTTTTTTTTTTACGATTCTGCAAGGTATCGCCTAATGGAACGTAATAAATCTGCAAAAATAAGTGTCTAAATCACTTTTTGTTTAGACATAAAATGTCCCAATTTACAATTTAAAATTAATTAGAAAAGAGCCAAATTGGGATAAGCCGAGAGCTTTCTAAAGAGGGGTCAAGGCAACCCCTATTTATACCCCCTTTAAGGGGTGTCATGTTTAGATGTTTTTGGTATTTTATAGTTTTGATGCGTTAAGATGGGACAATACTGGTAAAAATGTTTTAATCTTAATTATTAGCTATCAGAAAAAATATTTAAAGGGATCAGTTTTCTAAGGAAATTGGAATTCTTTGAAAAATTTAAGACTTATATGATGATTAATTCTGCACACAAATTAAATATTCTGGTATGATTGAATGTTGGATGATAAATGCCGGACAAACTAATTGTTTAATTTTGCCTCATTACACTTTTGCGTTTTTTTAAATATAGTACCAGTTTGAGATCATAATTATGCAACCATTTCCGATATTTAATTCTAATAAAGATGGTATAGATACATAATTGATATTTTAATTGTAAAACTGCAGTTCCTTTTAAGGTAGATTACTCAATAATATTGTAATTTTATTTAATTCTGCTAGCGTCGCCACGACATAAATCTATACTAATAATAAAGTTGTAAAAATGTCGTGTCTGTACATTGAATATTTTTGTGAAATTTTAAATGGAATGGGTTATTGGTAAAACTAAATTTTGTTCCGTTTTAACTTGAGCACCACTCAACGGAATTATAAGCGGTTTTTTTATTATCATCGTAGTGACCTCAGTCAATATATAGGCTACAAGGAGTGTTCATAAAATAACGCCCGAACTGAAAACGGGGCAGAGATTTAAAAAACGTGGGCAGAGCCGCGGGCAACAGTCTTCACGCGTACACCCTCTTTTCATCGACGATTTTTACCTCCTAATGTGATGTGACCCCTTATGAGCCTTGTAACCTTACTTCGGGCACAAAAGCACCCATTATAGGCAAGCAGTATACCTCAGTGTTTTCCCTCACTTCACCTAGTTAATGAAGAAATACTACATGTGCTGAAAAATAAAAAAAAACTCAACCGGCTTGATTTGCACCTAGGTCTTAAGATTGAGATTCCAGTGTCAACTACTGAACTACCGTTGCTTTTATAAATATTTATAAAAAAAGACATCATCTTGCTAAGTTTCTTGCCCTTCTTCTAGGCAAGATTAGTCAAATGGGCGGATTTAGGCTTATATCTTTTTATAGTTTATTTGTCTATTAACTTATTTATTCATTGCATTATGTAGGTATATACAATATTTTAATTGTTTACTTATGTAAGTATATATTTAGTTAGGCATTGTATTTATTTATGGTCTATTCAGTTTATTTATTAACTGAATTATGTATAATAATATTCTTATTTCAATAAGTCTTTATTTTATGCATGTATATAACTTTATTAGCCCAACTTAAATATTTTTTTATATATTTCCTGTATTATATTTGTTTCATCATATAAAATTGCTTTTATAAAGATTAAATATGACCTTTAAAACGTATACTTTAGGTATATATTTAACAAATAAACATTTTGAATCTTTGTCAAAGAATTTTCCTTAAATTTAAGTGACCCTGAGCATTTCCATATTTAAAGAATGTCCTAATGATAGTAATCAAACAAATAACGCAATATGACTTATAGCCATAGCCCATGGCCGTAACCAAGGGAGAGTTTTAGGGGTTCAAACTATAAGGGCTGTTGATAAATTATCCGCCAACCCAAAACCTGTCGATAATGTGGATAAATTGATTGAAAAACTCTTCCACGCAAGGCCTATATAATATACTGAAACAAACTTATTTACATTATATCTCTATTACTACCATATTGAGATCAATCCAGAGACAGATGTGAAGCGCTTTATGTCCTGCTGCATAGCTTTAAATTAAATAGTTCTTAGTCGTTTCATTTTTCAGGGTTCACCCCCCCTCCAGAACTAAGGTCCTGGCTACGGCCTTGCGTATTTTTTGACCTTCAAATACTCGTAAGGGTAATCCCATACAAATTTTTGAACTGGTCATCGGTTTTTACGAGACAATTTTATGACACGACATAATTTCGGTAAACGTCGATGACCATAGCGTATACTTTTTGTGAACTACTTGTGCATTGCATGATGGGTCATAGTAATTTTATATGGCAATCGGGTTTTTCGAAGTACTACAAGTAAAATGAAAGATTATTCCGAGTTGCTTCTTGGGTAATCCCTGGACTATTTATACTCTATGGTCGGTATTCAATATTTTATTGAATAAATATTTTTACTAGGAGCAGACTAAATACAATTTACAGGCACACATTAACATTAATTAGTAACATAGGGGTTAGTGGGCACCAACCTTTGCCACAAAATGAAAAATTTATTTTAAAAAAGACATCTTGCTAAGTTTCTTGCCCTTCTTCTTAGCAAAATTAAGCGAATGGGCATGAAATTTATAGATTACATGTTTTATAGCGAAATCCATCGCTTTGTAGACTGTAAATATTATTTTCATCACTTATGCTCTGAAACAAAAATTGTATTTAACTCTTAATTAGAGATGTAAATTCGGTTTACAGTCTTTGGCTCTTGGGAGGTAAATTTGAAAATCGAACGAATCTCACACGTCTAGCTAAATGATAACGGAAATTATCTGTTCTACATCTCTCTTTAATTTGTTATTCTGTATGTTATTTATATTATTATGGAGAAATGTGACTTTCATATAATAAGTAAATATGCTAAATGAAATTTAAAAAGACATTCAAAAGCTACAATAACTACATTGTTTTTATTTTTTAAACAATCACACTGGCCCTTACGAAACGACTGCACAATATATACATAATAACATTTTCTTGTTGACAACGTTGTGGCAAACATATATTTCTTTTATTTCCTCGTATTAGTGGCGAAAAGTAGAGTGTTCAACACGTATTTAAGTGATCAACTACCTCCCTTGTATAACAATCTACTATTTAACCTAAATTTGCTTCTAATTGGTATTTTCTATTTGTAATTAACTCTTATAATATTTATAGTTTATTTGTATATCAACTTTGTTATGTTATTGCGATAAATTTATTACTTTAATAATAACGTTTATGTCAATAATAAAATTTTCAGATTTCAAATTAAATTAAATTTATTTGTCATAGGATTAAATATAAACTATTTCCGCGCGGGAAAATTGGGGGCAAAACATTCTCCATTTGTAAAAATCTCAAAGGAAAACAAAAGGCGTTAGAGATTAGATAGGTATATTTAAAAATAAGCAACATTTTATTCTTAGTAGTTTTCTAGAAACTGGATGTGCTCTGGAACGAGCAGTTCCCTAAAGGGGTAAATATCGTATAATTTTCTGTCAGTTTACGAACATTATCCAACGGCCAGTGTGACCACTTAACGGTGACTCTAAACTCTAAAACTGCGTTCACAAATCCCGAAGTTGCGAAAATTCTTCTTGTAAGAGTTTGTGCTATAATCGATGAATATGATCGAGAATCGACGCCCGCGCAGTCGCTAGCTATAGCTGTTGCATGTTGTGAAGATATGACCGTCTCTGTGGTCTAGTAGTTCGAGTTCTCGACTACTAATGTGACGGTCACGGGTTTAAATCCCGTTGAGACATATTTGTGTTCAGTCTGCTCGTTCAGATGTGCATACAAAATTCTTGCTTGAACGTATCGCTACGACATGAATCCCTGAGACTAAAATAAATCACTAAATCACTGAACTGTGAAATGCAAGTAACACGTTTCACCGACGATAATTACATCCCAACGTGATGGGTGGTGAGGTCTATCGCCGTACTTCGGGCACAATTACACGCTTTTTAGGGAATGATGTTTTCCTTCACCGTGGTAAATATTAGCTAGCAAAACAAATAGTATGCGCATAAATTCCGAAAAACTTATTGGTGCATTCCTGACCGGGGATCGAACCAGGGTCTCAGGATTGAGAGGCCAGCGTTCTACCGCCTGAGCTAGTGCCGCTAATATCTTGCTCGAAGTATAGCGATCACGCTGGGACGTAATAATCGTCGGCAAAATGTGGGTAGTATGAACTACACTCAGAAACACCTCTGACACCCCTTGAGAATTTATGTCGTGATGATGAATAACTAAGTATGATTGTTGCCCTAAAACATAATTCCCTGATTCTAACCCATGGCGCAACAATAATGTTAGAAAATAACTTACTATAGCTTTTGCCTACGGCTTCGCTCGTGTGGATGTGTCTTTCAATCTTAGGGTAGTATCAACAGTTTTAGGCTTAGTGGTAATTTTATTAACACCCCTACAACCTATATGTTGACCGGGGGTAACTACGATGATAATAAAAAAACTGCATATATTCGTTGAGTGGTTCTCAAATTAAAACTAAACAGACAGACAATTGACAAAAATTCAAAAAAGTGTAGTTTAGACCTCGGTAATTTCATTCAAAATTTCGCAAAAATGTATGTATTGACTATAATTGGTATAAACCTAGCGAAGACATAAAGAAATATTATATATGTATATTAACAATGTAACCTGAGGTAATTCATATTTTTGTAGCTCTACCCTCATTTCATATTTTTAATGTTTACATAGCAAATAATATCTAAATATCAATATCAACAACTTGGAACTTATCGTCTTAGCGGAAATTGTCCTGTTTTATTGGAAACAAAACATTCAAAACATTTTTTTTTCTATATATTTTTTTAAGTTTTAATTAAATTATAAAGAAGAAGATTATATATACCCAGAATAGAAAAACTTGTATGACTAGATTGATGGATGTGAAATAGAAGACTATTCAATATCTGCCTGCCCCTCTGGAAAAGAATCAGTTTCGTCTAGTGCTGGACAGGCCTTTTCAAGATTTCGCCACTCTCGGCGGTCCTCCTAGAAGAAATGTCTACACACGTTCGTGAGCGCGGTGCCGAAACCCTCGCACCAGTGATGCCACTGCCTGTCACCGGTCCGTTTTTTTATTAGGATGAATATAACGCCATCAATAGGTGGGACCGTCCAGGGTTGTGCCTGTCCAGGAGCTGTCCTTTTACTCTTCCCCGAATAACTCCGGGAGGATTTGCGAGTAAGACAGTTGGTGGTACCTCCTCAGTTGAGCCCGACCTACCACCTGGTCGAGTGTATAAATATTAAGTCATGGAGTTTTCGAGAAAAACTCACTCTACCTTGCAAAATGTAATAGCCATTTATAATATGGTACAAGGAGAAAAGTTGACGCAATGTGAACCTCTATTGTCTCGTTTCCTAGAGAAGTATCGAAGTGAAACAGGAAACATTCCGTTTTTAGAGGCCTTAATGAGCGTCTTTGATTGCCTATTTAATGTTGCACACTGGGCTTAGAATGTTTTTATGAATAAAGGCGCTAAAAGCTCTTATAAAAACGTTAAAGCTTATCAGTACAACTTTGGATAGCAATAATAATAACTTTAAAGTCAACGTTATAACTACCTAGTAGGGTGGTTTGAAAAATAACTTTTTCGTATTTTCGTTATTGGCCGGTGTAGAAAGATGCTTTAGGACAAGACTTTAAAAAATTGTACGACGGTTTTTTGATATTTCTGGAGTAACTACTGCCCCAAGGTAGTTGAAGTAAAAAAAATATTTAAGGTATTATTATAAAATTTCATGACAAAGTTTGACTTTTATTTTAAGTTTTACTATCCAATTGACCAAAAAGTGGAAATATTGCTTCTCTTATTGTAAACGTGACATTTTCATTACTCTTTTTTTTACTTTAGAGACGAAAATTGCAACTTGCTCCTATATTCTTATCTATATACTAGGTTTGAGTGTTTAATTATTTTCATTAACATATATTTTTTCGTGGTAAGTAACCCTTCTTAAGCTTAGAGTAAAGCTTGTGACATTTTTGAAGTAGACTTCCTAAGTTATGATTTTGAAATTACTGGGTGTATGGTATAGCCTACAGGGCTTGCGGATAATACTCTAAAGACCAACCAATCAACAGAAGCTATGACTCTTAATTCTGGAGCATAAGATTCTCAAATGCGCAAAGACTATTTTGGGTAACTGTACCTTTATTTTACACCCTGATTGGCACAAAGAGATCTGATATCGAATCGCTATGACATAGTAGGGTACTATGATGTAACAGCGATATGCAAAACCAAACCTTCCGTGAGATCCATTTACAAACTGACCACCAGCCTTAAATTAGAATGCTCCGTGGCAATTAATAGAGTATTTATTACTTTGGGTTCTACTTACTTTTGATAGGTAATAAAAATCATATCATTTATCAAGCTACGTCAAAACACTTGTTACATTACCACATTATTATTACGACTTTATCAATAAATAATTTTATCAATTAATATCGATTCCAAAAATACTTAAATCGTTAACGAAAAATTTCATATTTGAGGGCCTACCAGGGTTCTCAGGCATCACCAAAAAGTCTCGCTGAAGGTTTTTAAGGCAAGGAATCCCCAGGATTTAAAATCAAGGTCCTATTGCTTCTTGCCAGATATTTGATGGTCATCGACGACATTATAAACTTGTCCAAACCAATATAAATTAAGAAATAGTCTAGACTACAGAGCGATCTTACGAAAGAATCAGCACATGATCGCAAAAGTATACAGTGAAGAAGCAAAATTTATGCAGAAATGTTTACGAGTATGTAGGTGGAAAATGCAGAAACGATAAATAAAATACAAAGTTTACGATATGTTGCCTAAACTCTACTTGTCAAACTTGTACTTGAAAATTTGGTGAAGAATGTGAACATTGGGAATGTTTCAAACAATGATAGACTGCACAAGTAAACATGTAGGAAGAGTCAGCATTGTCCCATGCCAAGCTATGGTTTTTTAAATCTATTGTAATACCTGAAATCTATTGTTACAAAGAATTTATTATCATTAGGCTTAAAAGATTGACTTGCTTACACGTGTGAATAAATAATAGGGCCCAAAAATATGGGTCATATTCACTTATTTTATTACATTCTTAAACCTTTTGATAAGTACATAACTAAGTATACGGCCTCAATCATCCTTTGTCATTTTGCTCTGCCATTTGTTTTAAAAACATTTATTGTTTTGTCTTTTGCTTAAAATGTAGTATGTATGATTTATTTACTTCGTACAGAAGATACATAATTTATTCAAAAGTCATCCCACGCTGCTATTTTTTCATTATTTAATAATAAAACAATTTATCCGTATAATTAAACTCGTTAGTTTTTGGAAATAAATTATTTATAAAATTCTTTTTATATAAAGGTTTTGTTTTTATTAAAGTTTCACCATATTCTTGAAATGCATGCTTTTCTAGATTATGTTGTAAGGCTTGTTTGTATCTAAATAAATTTTATCAATATTCTAAAACTGAATTATAAAAAATACTATATGAATAAAGACAAAGGTGTAAATAGAATAATGCAACAACAGTTAGTTAGTTTAGTTACGTTGTAAATTGAACCAATTGTAAAGCTCGAGACATATATAGAGCATTTTGGAGTTGCGTTCCAAAAGCGAACCCCCAGAAAGCGAAAGTGTATCAAGAGTCCTAGAGTGTGGCGCCATTTTTTTGTTCGCTCGGCCGCTCTTGAAGGCGTATATATATACGGTCGCGACGAACCAACACGCATCACTCGCATTCAGGGCTTCACTGACTTCAGTGCAACCTCCGAGCTCAGCATCATGAGGCTTATGGTGTGTTCTCAACTTTATTTCATATTCCAAATACAAAATACCTCAAATCGGGATAAGTGCTGAAAATTTTCAAAGTGATCCAAAACGGCAGTTTTTCAGTGATTGTGGGATTAAGTGATTTTGTGAAGTGTTAAGAAAGTATCCAAAAAAAAGAAAATTTAAACCCATTAAAATCCTTGCTCATAGAAAATTATGCAATGAGAAAACATTGCACGCTCATTGTATGTCGTCGCAGTTGCGCTTCGAGCGGTATTACCACAACCGCTGTTAAACCAATACGAGGACAACTTAAACATGTCGAGAGCTTTTGATTTTGCACCATTTAATTATTCATTACGCAGTCTCCTGCCGCGAGCACTTTCGATTCTCTTATCTCACATTCACTATCAACTGGCCCAGATCTCGATTAAATTGCTTCAATTAACATAAGTGTTCTTTCACAGTTCGTGGCCGCCAGTCTGGTGGCTCTCCTGGCCTTCGCCCAAGCAGAAGAAGCTAAGAAAGCAGAAAAAGAAGTGGCAGTGACCGATAAGAAGGAAGCGACCGATGAGAAGAAACACGAGAAACGTGGACTCTTCGATATTGGACTGGGATACGGACATGGAGGGTTCGAAGGTGGATTCGGTGGCTATAGCGGCGGTTTTGACGGTGGTCATGGACATGGACATCATGAAACACACAAAACCATCACCGTCGTAAAGAACGTACCCGTCCCCTACCCTGTTGAGAAACACGTCCCTTACCCCGTGGAGAAGCACGTGCCTTACCCCGTCAAGGTGCATGTGCCACAACCCTACCCCGTGGTCAAGCACGTACCTTACCCCGTAAAGGAGATTGTCAAAGTACCTGTACATGTTCCTCAACCCTACCCCGTAGAAAAGAAGGTGCCCTACCCCGTCCATGTTCCAGTCGACAGACCAGTCCCCGTTAAAGTATACGTGCCCCAGCCTTACCCTGTTGAAAAGCACATCCCAGTGCCAGTCAAAGTACATGTCCCAGCTCCTTACCCAGTGGAAAAGAAGGTTCCGTACCCAGTAAAGGTCCCCGTTCATGTACCCGCTCCTTACCCCGTTGAAAAGATTGTCCACTACCCAGTCAAGGTGCCCGTCGACAGGCCCTACCCCGTGCATATTCCCAAGCCCGTACCTTACCCCGTTGAGAAGCCCGTGCCCTACCCCGTAGAGAAACATGTGCCTTACCCAGTCAAGGTTCCCGTCGACAGGCCTTACCCCGTGCACGTTGAGAAGCCAGTACCTTACCCCGTCAAGGTCCCCGTGCCAGCGCCCTACCCCGTTGAAAAGCACATCCCTTACCCCGTTGAGAAGCACGTGCCGTACCCAGTGAAGGTGCCAGTTGACAGGCCCTACCCCGTGCACATCGAGAAGCATGTCCCAGTCCACATCGAGAAACACGTACCTTACCCCGTGAAGGTGCCAGTCCCTGTCGTCGTCGGTCATGGTCACGGCCACGAATACGGTCATCATGATAGCTACTAAACAGGCTGCAGGAAGCAGCTTACTGAATGTGATATAATTATAAGTTTAGCACTGTAACGAACGAACGGGAGCCGTGCAATACTCCGTCAAAGAGGATAGTGGTCCAAAACTAGATCCCTGGAGGATTCATTGCATGACCCCCGCACGGCAAGCACTACTGAATAATACTCTCTTTTTAGTCTATTTTTATTTGTTGTGATTTTAATTTTAGCAAATTGGTGACTGTTTTGTTTATAGTCTTCGAGTTGATGTACCTGTTATTTTGTATAAATTCAAATTTCTAACTTTTTACGTTCTTTGCAAGATTTTGTTTTAATTGCGAACTGAAAATACTGAAATGCGAAATAAAAAGAGGCTACGCCAGAATTAAATAATGATTTGCCTTTGATTTCCCAGCACCATTGTATTCGCATGACCTTAAGACATACAATATAGTGTAGGTCTACAGGGTATTTGCGAAATACGAAATAATTCGACCCAGATTCGTATCGCATCGCGGCCGGTGGCAGCAGCTAGTTATGCCTCGACTTTCGACACACTGTATTTACTTTTACACGACAATATGCCCTCAGTATTACACATATAATGTGTGATCTTTGTCTAACATTAATTTGCGTAATTTTGAAACGATGTAAATGCGAGTCATTATAAATTCGTCACAAGGTTATGGCTTGCCCTTAACACAGTTCTTTTTTAAACACTGCAACTTTGTCTAAAAATATGTTAATTTAAAGCCTCAGAATTGCAAATATATGTCATTAATGACGAATACATCATAAGTAAGTTCACTGAGAAATACCACCACTCTGATTAAATCTCTACAGAATATATGCGCATAAACGTATATATGCGCATAAACGTATATATGCGTATATAAATAGGTAGTTACGTTATATTACGAAAAAATTACTTCAGGCTTGCAGTGGCCGCGTCGTCAAAGGAATTTGTCAAGTAAATCATCGGGTGTCCAAACTTGTCCTGTTTAACGGTTGCAAAAGAGCAATTTGTCATAAAACAAGTCATTTCGACTGTAATTCCGCAGTAATGCCATGATAGTAATAACACATTAGAGCTGCGCAGACGTCACTACACCTGACCATATTTTACGAAATCTTCCGCAATGTTGAAAACAAAAAAGCTGTGTAGGTATATTGCATTTATTTGGATAAATTCGTATAGTTGTTTGAAATTATCTACTATCTTTATAATGTGCCCTCATAGTTAATGAAGGTACGTGATAAAATGATTAATGGTGTCTGTTAAAAGGCATTCGATTATTCATCACAGCAAAAGCTTGGACGTCATTTTGCGCTTACGAAAGACGAGAGGCTCATTTCTTTAGTCCCAATTTCCAAAGAGGCCAGTTGGATTTCAAGCACGTCCTTCCTTATTTGGTGGTCTACACCGGAGCTCTGACAACGTATTCTAGCTTATTAGGTCTCAAGATACTAATCGCTTTGGCTATGGAACTCTGTAACGTTGGTCAATATCCAACCAAAACTTGCAAATTCCTCAACAACGAGTATCGGTACATCAAAACACCGACTAATTACTTGACTTGGGCAAACAAATGGCCATTACACACTGTGGAAAGACCGCTTGACCGTTAAAGCATTATGTACGTATATACTGCCGTTACATGTAAGAGTATTTAGATATCCTTTTAGCGCTATATATCAATGTTCAAATTATGTTCCAAGTGTTCCAGCTCGTTTTTAAGTTTTTAAATGAGATTTTTTTTTATTAAATATAATTCTATTCAGGTAATTAGCAGTTCGATTAACAGCTAATATAATTGCAGGCCATATATTAATAAATCTTCTAGGAAGCACGGGTCCTAATTTCCCAACAATTTAAATTTTTATCCAAATTTTTATTCAAATTTTATTATTAATTTTAGAATCAGCAGTTGCCAATTATTCAATGTTATTGCTGTTTTAAGAACTGACAGACTGACCTATCTACCAAACAGCTAGGATCATGGAATTTGGTGCGTAGGTTTCTTGTCTTAAAGCAGACATCCGCTTTGAAGAGATTTCAGGAAATTCTAACAGGATCGAGAGAAACGGATCCATGCAAGCAACGTTGCAGGGTTGCTGATGCTAAGTATTAAATTCTATCGAAAGACTCGGAATTTATTTTATGTAACGTGGGCTATTTTGATTGACTTGCAGTTAATAACGTTCCAAAACACGTTGCGGACTATCCCTGCAGTATGCAGTGGAATGAAGTATAATGCGCCATCGGGTCTGATGTGCCAACAAGTGCACTTTCAAGTGTGTCACAGTTCTGCACTCGTGTGTGACCACACCGACCCACCAACACATGTCGGCCCCTGAGCCCTTCAATTATCACCTTTATTGCTGTTTAAAAAGAGTGCACAAGGAGATTAAAACTAGACGCGCTAGTGTGTTCACCTTCTGTAGGATTTGTATTGTGTTTGCCTTTGAATGGATTAGCTAAAATATTTCTACTTAAACTTTTGTGATTATATCTATAGATGTTTTGAGAGTCACTGTCTTTCTGTCTCAGCATCGCTGAAAAATCTACATACAAGACCTAAATTTATATTAGAGTGTTATATTTTAAAATAAATCAAAGAATTCGGATATGGAAAAATTCATGAAGGGTTATTCCACCAAATAAAATTGATACCAAATTGACATTCCTCATGGATATAGACTACGAGCGCATCGTAGGTAGCATTACGTCATCGAGTAAAAAGATATGTCAGATACATAGTAGTGCGGAAAATAAACTACATCAAACCAATTAGGGTTGGCAAGGCGCAACGTGGACTGATTTGTACAATCAGCAAAAACATCGCAATATTTGGGTTAAAAAAAATACATCTACAATTAACAAGTTGGGTAGTACTGTGTTTGTAGAGCGTCTGAAAAGGTCAATCAAAATGTGTCGAAAGTTCCACCAAGTGCCAACGATCATAAGCATTAACTTCGTCTGAAAAGGTGCTTAAAAAATAAGGTTTGTGCGACCTATGCTGGAACTATCATGAGTCAATCCAATTTTTTCAAAGACCAACATATTTGTTACAGTAGATTCAGCATCGATTTTAATCAATCAAGAATCGTTTTATCGTCGACATCCCCAGTGTTAGTGCGAGCACTAAGCTCAGCTAGCTACGAAAATCGATCGATTTTTGCAATATGTACATTCGTATTTACAAACCGTGAAATATTTTTACAAATAAAAGATACGCACAATATTAACACTCGTAACAAAAATAAACTACATTTACCACAATTAATTCAAGATCCTATTTTTATTTCCATCTTTTTGTACACTTAGTTTGCAATAAACGTTTGACTTTGACTTTGACTTTGAATGATATTCAATATTTGGCTCAATCAAGACGACTTACGTTAGTACTAGCATAGGACATGCAAGTCTTATTTTTAATACGCTGTATCGAACATAGGCCCGAACGATTTTTCATCTGAAAAATTGCAATGTTTTTGCTGTCTGTACAAAACGCTCCAGCTTGCGCCCCGCTAGCCCTGTTTATTTTGATGTAGTTTTTTTGGACATATCTTGCTACTACTCGACGACTCGACTAGGGTGCGCTCATAGTCTAATAAGTAGATATATTGACTAGAAAAGCTATTAAATCCGTGCGGATTTAATCGCGCATGACACTACCGTCCCGGTAATGAACTTTACTCTCAGAAGCAAGTTTTAAAAGGTTAACTTGAAGCAGACAAATGTTAATTAACATTGGTAGAGTCCTCCGATCTACTCGTTACTTGAAAAGACTCAAATAACAAAGAGTGTGTCTTGGTAATTTGATGTCACTTGAGTATTTTTTGACTAATAATATACCCTTCATTTGTCGATATTTTTCCCGGAATCTCCGAATCTACACTCAAATGTCTTATCGCTTCAGTACTTCCCTCCTTGCATTATTTTAAATACCTATGTTAAAAATGTTATGTAAATCAATATCAGTTACTATGATTAAAATTTATTTCTGGTCAACGTAAGGCATTCAGGAGAATAAATTTAAAAACTAGGTCGCCGAATCTGATTACAATAAATAATGACTTAATAATGACTCAGTCCGCAACTAGTGCGAGTAATTAAACTTTCAATTACAAAACGCTAACCACTATCATGTTTGATCGTCAAATCCTTTTCTACAGGTCATTGCACCGCTATTTTCCTAGACGGTTATATAATTAGTACTGCCTATTCATTATTGTTTAAAAAAGAGTTTATATTAGCTATACTGAATAAAATTATATTTAAATTGAGAGTGATATACAACGTGAAATTTAAGTAATTTTGTTAACGAAAACTGGTGATAGTACTCGTCCATATGAACAACTTTTACTATGGAGCCTACCATGAAATCGTGAAAAAAAAATCAGCTGTTTCATACATTTGGGTCGAGTAGGTTTCTAACTTTTCTATGGAACAGCTGATATTTTTTTCACGATTTCGGGGTTGGCTCCATAGTAAAAGTTGTTCATATAGACGAGTACTATCACCAGTTTTCGTTAGCAAAATAACTTAAATTTCACGTTGCATAAGGTGACATTTGTTTATGCACCCAAATTCATACTGGGGACTCAGTAAGTAGTCAGGGCCAAGATTCAATCACCCTTTCTGTGAAATAAACAACATAAAATGTAGACTTCCTATACTACTAGAGTCGATGTCGTTCTTGAACAAGTATAGAGGAACAAAAAAATATTTTTCGTATTTCGTGTAAAAACGAAAATCATATTATATATTTCGAGCCATTACGAGTATCTTGGGTTCAGCATCAGTCACAATCACGAGATGGCCCGAAATGTATATCTCCATTTTTATTTCATTTCATTCAGTATATCTTTATAATTAACTCTATATAAGTTGAAATTAAATCAACCGACCAATTTCATACTTGAGACTCGGTTAGTCATCAGGAACAAGGTTTAATGACCCTACAGGTGAAATTGGAAAAATATATTTTTTTTGCCCCGTTGTGTCTGCACTAGGAATTGTACTTAAACTAGTCCAACCAGTAAAGTTAAAAAAAAAAGAAAATTTTCGAAATCGGTCAAAAGGATTACTGAACCTAGTTCTTGATCACTAACCGAGTCTCCAGTATGAATTTGGTCGGTTGATTTAATTTCACCCTATATAATAAAGACAAGTCGATTAAATTTTTTTATGTATATTCTTGTTTAAATATATTACTTATAATATATGTATACATTAAGAGTAAACACGGTGACTCAGTTGGAGCGCAGGCTCTTAATCTTGTGGTCTGAGTTTGAAACCTGCTAGTCAAGTAAGAACGAATGCGTCTTTCGAAATTCAAGGCATAGGTACTTGTGTTTGCCACTAGCTAAGTATATTATTTTATTTATGTAAGACAAATTTGCATACTATTTTTGTATTTTCTGTAACAGAATTTATATTGTTTATTTTTAAATACTATAGATTGTTTTTTTTAGCCTCAATATTAATCACAAATATGCCCGTGTTCCACCGATGAAGTCAATTCCATTTCATAACATTGTTCACGTAAAAACATTCGCTTAGTAGGACATCGGCTCAACAATACAAGTACTATAGAGCACATTAAGAACCTTAATAGCACCATGGGTGTCACGAATTGTTGGTAATTTTAGGTCATGGTCTATTGAGTGCCAGTCCCTTTTCCCTTCATCAGAACAAAATGTCCTTTGCATACTGCACCAGCGCTCAACTAGCACCTAAATATTCTTATAATTGTACCTTCTTAAATTCTATTTTAGAGACGACACGCAGTATATTTTAAAATTTTTCAGGTTGTCATTGGCAGTAACCAACTATTAAATCAACCTTCCTTTTGTTCCTTGTTAGCTTGTTTCTCACAAATATCAGCTTAAGGTGGTAAAACCGAATCCCGGTGCAAAAAGCACATCATAATATTGTTTTCCTTACTTTTGAATATAAAGTGTGCAAAAATTGCGTTTTAAGGGAATTAGCGGAAATTGATTACTACTAAATTTGGCAAGTAATACCGTCTAATACTACAAGTATAGGAAAAAAACTTTAAAACTTTACATTTATCATCGAAGTAAAGCAACAATATGCGTAGTCAGGATGGAACGGGTGAACAAATTTTTGTAGAATTTTTTAAAACTTTTACAAATTTGTACGGAACCCTCGGTGGGCGAGTCCGACTCGCACTTGTCCGAGAACCACTTAACGGTTTTCAATGCGGATTATTATCGTAGTGACCTGGTCAATGTATAGGCTATAAAGGATGTTGATAAAATAATCGCCAAGCCGAGAACTGTCGACAACAGTTTTATCTTACGCGAAAATAAAACATACATACACTGAGCGAAGCCACCGGCAAGCTAATAGTTCATATTTATTTTTTACTTAAAAGGAATCTATTAATTAGAATTGGGCAATAAATATACTAGATAAATGTTTCTGAAAGCATTAGTTTCTCTTTTTTTCTATAATTCTCTCTAATAATGTTAATTTTCTTAAGCGATGAATATCGCTATGAATCAAATAATCTTATTTAATGAGAACTGTGAATTTCTTAACAGTCCGAAGCTACACATGTTGTAGCGACGTCAGCGCCATCTCTGTCATCTACTTCTCTGAACTAGACATGAAATGATCACAACGCCCTCGTGGGTGTTCATATGTGCATTACTATTTTGTGTTCAAAACAATTAATAATAAAATAATATTTTTTTCATTTTAATAATTTGTGTTTGTATCAAGTAATTACAATATTTTGAAGAGTCTAGTAAATCTCGGTGGCTTGCACGAGTAATGACACATTTTATACTTAGTTGCAGGTGTGTCTTAATGCGTATATTTCGTTATGCAATGGTGCATTTATTTATTTATTTGTATTGTCTGCCAACAGAAATTACACTTACAAAAGTATGTCATAAGACAAACACAACATGTACGAGTGTATTCCCAATTATAGGCAAACCCAGACATTCGACATATTTGTGATGCGTATGTGTCGTTATGCGTATGTGTCATGATGCATATTTTTCGTTATGAGTATGTGTCATTATGCGTATGTGTCGTTATGCGTATGCGTCGATATGCGTATGCGTCGTTATGCGTATATATGTCATTATGCGAGCAATTGATCTCAGTGCACAAACTGGATAAGTCACTGGCCCACAATAGGCAGAGATTTAGGGGATTCGTTTCTAATTGATTTTTTCATTCTTATTTTTATATACGGCGACTAAGATTATTTTGTAACGTCATATAGTATTGTATTTTTATGTTCAGTTATTTTAATACTTGAGAAATAACGTTAACTCTTAAGGTGGATTCGACGGGTCTCATTTCTAAACGTACAAGTTATGTATGATGGTTTTCCTTATTTTTATTAATTATATAAATGTGATTTATGACATTACGCATTAATAGTTTGATGTCAATTAGTCTTTTCTTGCAAAATAGTGTGATTTCAAGCATTACATTGTAAATGATCATGCACAATAACTTTAAAGCGTATATAAAGTTGTTGTGCACGATTATTTACAAAGTTATCTATACATAAAATATCACTACTTTGCCATAAAAGCCTAATTGACATTAAACTGTTATCACTAAATGTCATAAATCACATTTGTTTAATACCTTTATACAAAAATAAGACAAACAATCATAAATTATACATTAAACAACAAGATCCGTCGCATCCTTCTTAATATACTTCTATGCTACACATACAACCTACTCGCGTTACTGATACATAGATACACACACCAATTTCAAGTAAACAATGAATTGAGCTTGTGAAATTCAGTTTCAATGTCATACACACAACAATAATTCGTTATTTTTCGACATTGGTTAATTGTTATTTAAAGGTCACGAACATTAATATCACAAGAGATTAATTGCATTAGACTGCATGTAAATTTTTAATTGTTTTATTCTTCCATAGACGGATGGTAAATGACCCTGTCGGAACTCAGGGATGACTACTCATACGATTTCTGCATGTTTTGGATCTGGATTGTATCTATTATGTTTTTTGGGTTTCGTACCTCGAAAAACGGATCCGTATAGAATCATTTTATTGTTGATCCGTCTGTCAATCACGGCCCAATTTATTAAGATATCAAGTTGTTAAGGTAACTCAGGAGTGGAGTTTTGTTTAACGCAATAAAGAGATGACTCTAGTTTATTGTATTTAACTATTGTCTTACCAATAATGAGAAACCAACAGATTATGAATATGGACAACTTTAGAGTTCCAAATAAATCATAATCATAATCATATTATTTATTTGTACATTAAAGCCACACCTGGCACACAAATCATTTTATGAAACACACAGTAAAATCGATTCATAAAAAAAAGAAAAAGTGAATAATCACATATTAAAGGTTCGAACACATTATGTCGGGCCGCAGCGTGTCGGGGCGGAGCGCAAAAATCCGCTTAAATCGCTTCAATACAATTTGTATGAAATAACGCACACCGTGTCGGGCCGCAGCGGCTCGCATTATTGCGCGGCGGATTTCCGTCCGTGCGATGCGGCCCGCCCCGCCCCGCTGCGCCCCGCCCATATTTTACGTTTTTTCTTTTGACGAACTTCTTCATTAACTTCTTCTTCTAAGAGCAGGCAAAAAAACGAAAAAATCCATCAATGCAATGCGACCCGGCCCGTCACAAATGTGCTAGGTACGCATTTTGCGCTCCGCTGCGGCCCGCTCCGCCCTGCTGCGGCCCGACACAATGTGCGCGTACCTTAATAGGTAAACCGAAATTATTAAATGTCTACATTTTCACAAGTAAATAGAATATATATGTTAAAAAAGAAAAAAAACTAATACGAGTTTATGTTCCTGATACGAATTTGCAATTGGAAGCTTTCTGTTTGTTATATCGACGAAGCTCAACGCTCTTTTGGTGTAAGCACAACAGTGTGATCTTTTCTATGATAGATTGATGGATGTGATGCGTGAGTGCTTGAAGTTCTGTGAGAGTGTAGCCTTAATGACCATGTCCTTAGATTTACAATATTAGATTGCTTAACATTTTTATTTTATTTTTCCGTTTGTAGTTACTTGTCTGTCTTATTTCTGTATTTTCTGTTGTGTTTTGCTTAGGCATTATTTTTATTTATGGTTTATTTAGTTAATTTATCAACACATTTGTTTATTGCATTATGTTTATATAATATTTTTATTCCTATACGTCTCTTTTTTATGCAGGTGTATAATTTTATTACATTTTAGTAGACCAACCTAAATATTTTTTGTATGTATTTCCTGTTTTTTTGCCATATTATATTTTTGTAAAGATTAACTTTAACGTGTAAAAAGTATACTTTATGTATCTATTTTACAAAATAAATATTTTGATTTTGTCTGTGATTTGGATTTTATCTGATATGTATTGGAGATTTCCTTCTTTTAAATAATTAACAGTAAACTAGGAAACTAAGATTGCGTAGACCAATAAAAGCCTCAAAGATCTAAGGGTCTGATAGTCTTTACAAAATTTCTATGCTTAACGCGACACGACACCGATCTAACATTTTATGCGCCAATAAAACGATAGTGTGCAGCACATTCCCATAGCAAATTTCGTAACAAATCCTTTCTCCCACCAAAAGTAGAACACTCCTTTATTTCACGAAGTCCATGCGAACGTTATTCAAATTATGGAGTGTGTTTCTTCGGAGATAAGCCTAAAACTAAATAAGGGGCAAAAAGTTAATTTGTGAAATTGTTGCGTAAGTCAGTATGCCATGGCGCTGCAAAAATGGCATTTACCACAGGAAGTCTTACACAACAAATCAAGATAACACCTTATGAGCCAATTTCATTCTTAGCCTGTCTCGAGTGCTTTATCAACTCCTTTTATTGGTATCTACCTTGAAACCTTACAAAAATGAGAGTTCAATAGTTTTCAGTAGAGAGTAAGAATTTTCGGTAGAAGAACCCTTTACGGATGAAAATATTTCAATCCATAAGTTCTGTATATTTATTTTTAAAAATATAAGAAGGATGAATTAAATAAGAGTGATGAAAGAAATTTATGATGCGCAAGTGGAAGGTCAAATTGGCGACATTCTGAAGAAGGGCAAAGTCAAAGGCAACCGCAGAATAGAAGAGCTTGCACGTCTAGATTTATGGATGTGGAAGAAATGAAAGAGGTACCATATCAGGATTGCCGCAGATGGACATCTTCAGTCACTGGCTACCCCTCTGGGAGACAGGCGTGAGTACATACATACATACATGTACGTACCAATAATAGCGCGTGAGAATAAAATTAATATTATATCATTGCGGTATAGAAATGCAGAAGAAAATAAAATCTTAATTTGAGCAGCTCTGAACTGATACTTGAACTCGGGATCTCTCGCCTGTCGATTGCTGTTGAAGAGTTGTGTTGAGACCTGGATAGCTCAGTTGGTAGAGCAATCGCCCGGTTAATAAGAGGTTGCGGATTCGAATCTCTGTTCCGAGCTTCTTACAACCAGATTTACGTTTCTTCTGCGTTTTTATACCGCAATAATACACGTATAAGGTGACTTTAATTTATGCAGCCAAATTCTTACTGAAGACTCGGTAAGTGCTCAGTAACAAGGTTCGATGACCCTTTTTGTGAAATTTGTAAATTATTCTTTTCCTGTTCCTTACAAACGCAAGCCCAGCACCGAGTCAATTATTATGGGATGTCAAGATTTTATTTTGTGAAATTTGCAAAAAGTGTTATCGATCCTTGTTACTGATTTATCAAGCATCCAGTATGAGTTTGGCTGCATAAATTAAAGTCACCTTATATAATGTTAATCGCTAATGTTAATTGAAGCCATGAGAGCCACAGCGGCCTATCTTTTTTAGACACAATTCATTTATAAATTGTGTCTGGAATAGATAGGCTCCCCTGACTATCATCGCTTCAGTTGATAAATTAATTGTGTCTGGAAAAGATAAGCCGCTCTGGCTCTAATGGTTTCAATTTAGGCTTAATGAATAAAGTGTTAATAATGTATATATTTTTATTTCTATCGTACTTTAAGACAGAATAACTCATCAGTTGTTCAGACCCCCTTGGTTTGCCTTCATCTTGGAATGAATGGAGCGTACAGTCACTTACAATTACACGACATGAATACACGACCTTCACTTTACAGGTCACTGACATTCGCCACAAGTTTGAATTTGGAACTAGAAAGATTTCTGCAGAGGTTCCGTAGACAAGTTATCTTTTGAATGCACGACTTTTATTCTCTAGTTTTTAAGGTTATGTACCCTTAGGGTAAAAAAGAAACCATTATGGTGAGACTTCATTGTTCGTCCATCCGTTCGTATGTATTTCACTGTTAAAAATAGAACCCTTAAATTCAGAAAAATATTTGTTTTTTATTTACCCAACTAGTCAACAAAAATAATACAATATGGATGTCTAATTTTGGATATTAAAAAGCAGATTAAACAAATACATAGAAATGGTATTCAAAATATGCAAAGACCTACAATAAAGGTATGCCCGTAAACCCATTCTAAAGAAATGACAATAAAAAAATACTACAGTAAAAATATAGCGATCGAGAAATTTTCGATACATTTTAAATAAAAACCGCCCAAGTGCGTGTCGGGCCACGCGCAATGTAGGTATAAATGTAGTTGCTCAGTACATTTTATAAGTTGGTCTACTAAGACAGATCGCGCCACACTTCTAGTCCCATACATTTAGAAGAATACGGCCCATACATTGTCGTGTTTAGAGGGGGCCAAAAGGTTGGCGTGACCTGTACTCGTAAATCTGTAAAGCCTACTTAGCTGTGATAGTTTTTCTTTTAACCTTATTATATATACTACTTCTGTGAATTTTTTCATATTTCTATAAGCAACCGTTTAGCCCGCAGAGGGGGGACACTTGACTCTAACAAAAATTAGCACTTTAAAGCTTAATATTTCGCCAACGGAACCCTAAATCGAAGAATGGGTATTCACAGAACCACAATGTTTTTAAATGACCTATCCAACGATACCCCAATGGGTAAAACGAGTTTTTTTTATCCCCTATTGAAGTGTTAAGAAATTTACTTTATTTTACCATTTTGTCAACGTGATTAAATATTATATACCCATGCCAAATTACAGCTTTCTAGTACTCATAGTCTCTGAGCTAAGCTGCGGACAGACGGACATGGCGAAACGATAAGGGTTCCTTGTCGGACTACGGAACCCTAAAAAGTCTTCTAATGCATTTTTAAAAGGTGTGTTGTAGATGGCGTAAGAAATATAAATTAATTTAAATAGTAATGAACTTATTTTGATTTATGTAAAGTACGGAACCCTGGGCACGTAAGTTTAACGTGCACTTTACCGGTGTTTGGATAGTTAAGAGGTTAAGTTTATAATCGAAGAGCAAAATTATCGAACATATTTCGGCAGCCGTGTATCTAGCAAGTTTGATACGGCAATCGATAGGTACAAAATAGAACCTGACAAGAAACTTGATGAAGTCATTACAAAAAAACACAAAAGGCACTCAACATTTATTAAATATGAACTTGCATTTTTTAGGAATAGCTAAATTTTCTTATAAAAAGATATATCCTAGTTTTTTTGTTACATCACGGAAATACTAATTGGAATCGGGTGGATTTAATTTGAAACATTATGGAATTTAATAAAAAACCTGAAAAAACGGCGTAATCTAATTTACTGTTGTACACATTTATTTTCATATTTTCTTTGCTTTAATAAGATAGCATAATTTTAAACATTTATGATTCAGATATGGCAATTTAGCACACTTGGCTTTTTAAGGGTTCCGAAACTATTGAGATTTTTGTTGGTTTTGGTATTGGTGAAAATGTTCCTTCCTTTATTACGAAGTGTACAGCGTGAACAAAACTAAAAATAGAAATACATCTAAAACAGGCAATAATAAGACGCGTTCCATGAACCCTTAGAGTGATTGGACACTATTCGATAGAATATCGGTTTCGGATGCCGATAGATGATACCCGATACCGAAACCCCGAAATCGCGTCAACTTGTAAGGTCACGAACTCAGCGTAGGCAGCCAGCTCACGCACATATCTGCGGAAAATGTATACTCATAGCACAAATATGAACATTATTATCTGACAGGCTACAGGGGTCCAAGATGGGTGCCTAATATCAAATCCGATATCGTTCCAAACAATTTGAAAGGCATTTAAATTGTATGAAAGAAATAAAAACCGGCCAAGTGCGAGTCGGACTTGTGCACGAAGGGTTCTGTACCATTATCTATAAAAATGGCAAAAAATCATGTCCGTTGTATGGGTGCACGGGTCCGACTCGCACTTGGCCGGTTTTAGTATTTGTTGTTATAGCGGCAACAGAAATACATCATCTGTGAAAATTTCAACTGTCTAACTACCACGGTTCATGAGATACAGCCTGGTGACAGACGGACGGACAGCGGAGTCTTAGTAATAGGGTCCCGTTAGTTACTCTTTGGGTACGGAACCCTAAAAACAAGAACCCATACAGATTGCACGCTTACTGTTGCGATTCGCCCTCGACTTGAATCACTCTCGCTTTCATTTCATTTTACTATCACCTTCGTTGACCATGAAATGTCTTTAAATTATCCAAATTTGAGGTCAAAGTCTGCTTATGATTCTGATACAGTTTTGTAAACTAATGGTCGTGACGTCATATTATGTCATATAAATTCGTATTATTATTCTTTATTGTATACAAGAAAGTAAATTACAAATATTTGACACATAAATTTGAGGACACCGGCGAGCTTATCTCTCGAAGAGATTTTTTATAGCAAACCGAATGGTTTACAATAAATTGGTAACCATATGTATACATGACTACTACAAACTAAATAAAGGTATAATACATATCAATATATAATATATATATATTTATACATAGTTCCTAAATATATAACCCTAAAGCTCTACCTACATATATAACTAACTTTATATAAAAGATATAAAATGGATATATAAGGATAATGAACATAACGATAATTAATAATACAGCAATAATATACATATTTAGGATAACTTAAGGATTAATAATATAAATGTTCATCTATGATAAAATCTTCGAAGTTTAATCAAGGTTCAGGATATGAAACCGGACAAGTGCGAGTCGGACTCGCCCACCGAGATTTCCGTTAAAGACTATATTTTTTATGATTGAGATACAAATATATAGTATTCAGATTTTTCCCTATTGTTTTAGTATAGACGGTATTATTTTCCAAATTTCATAGTTCTATGTCAACGGAAAATACCCAATAAATTTTGATTCCCTTGAGAGTGTCTAAATATACGTTTTTTGCGGCATACACGGCCGTATCTTTTTTTCATAAACTTAGAAGTTTTATTTTTTTTGAGTATATGGTTTTAATTTCAACTCGATACTTCCACCCGTTCCCGACATAAAGGGTCTTGGATAGAGAGACGGACGGACGGACGAACAGACAGACGGACAGCAAAGTGATCCTAGAATAAAAATGAAAATACAACAAACAGAAAGGTTTTACCATAAAGGTTTCGGTTTTTGATGGCACCCTAAAATATTAAAACTTTCTCGTAGCAGTCGGTAAAGTTATTATTTTCAATTTGACGCCGTTTTTAAGTCAATTCACTCTTGCTATCGAAACTTACTTTGTTAAGGGTAATAGACAATATGAGACGGATTGACTAAGATACATTTTTATCATGACATAATTCCTGCAGTCTTATATTTTTTTATGCCTTTACTCGAGTAGGTATGTATATGATTTTGTATCATATGTTTTATTTTGAAAAAAGGAATGTTTGCTAAGTTTCTTGCCCTTCTTCTTAGCAATACTAATCGAATGGTGCGGATGATTAGGCATTATGTATATATAATATTTTTATTCCTTTATTTCTCTATTTTATGCAGGTGTATAATTTTATTACATTTTAGTAGCCCAACCTTAATATTTTTTGTATGTTTTTCCCGTTTTTACTTATGAACTTATTTCTTCATTTCATTATGTATATATAATATTTTTATTCCTAGATTCCTCTATTTTATGCAGGTGTATATTTTATTTCCCGTATTATTATATATTTTTATATTCTAAAGATATATTATATTGTTAAAATTAACTTTGACTTGTAGAAAGTAATCTATATATGTATCTATTTTGCAAAAATAAATATTTTGATTTTGATTTTTTGATTTTGGTTTACTGACACATTCGCCGATCTTGAAATAACGAATTCATATTTGAAGCAAAAAGCTTCTTCGGTTAGATTAACAAAACCATTATGTTATTATTACTATTTATATTCTTTGTTCGTGAAAGGGTTCATGAAACCTTGGTACTAGTCTTGTTTTCAACATAGTATATTTATATAAGCTAATTCTATTCCTTTTTTTAGATTAAATATGACGTGTAGAAAGTGTATTTTATGTACCAATTTTACAAAATAAATTATTTGAATTTGATTTCTTTACTCTTACTATCGATTCAGTTTACTATCCATTTTGTTGACCTTGAGATGACTTGTATTTTGAGGTCAAAACCAACTTAAGATTATGATGGAATTGCATTATATTATGTTAGTTTTTGGAAAACCTATAATGGCGAGCATAAAGTTCTCAATAACGATAAAGTTGGGCTATGAGATGTTTAATTTTTTAAACGAGCTGGCAGCCACAATGACAATGTCACTGCACCTAGTCAACCGTAACATTTCTCCAAATATGTTGACTCTCTTTTAAACCCCGAATCCACCTCCCGAATACCAATGTCGCGAAAAGCCTTCCTTATCTAGATAAAAATACTTGTACCGTTTCACTATATCACTATATAACTCCCACCGGTTGCGCATTACGGCATCACCAAAGAAAAGCTATAAAATATGACGATTAAGAACATTAATATGATAGCAGTGCAGATGGTAAATAACAGTTTTTCTTTATCTCGCAACAGAATGTTTGTCATACAACATGTTTCCTATCCGAGTCACAGAGTATATGGTTGAAATTCTTTGTGTACATACAAAGAACAGAAGCTTATAACAATACTGGAGCGCTTACTTCCTATAACAAGGCCACGCCAAAAAATACTTTCAAATTCTTTACTTTTCATAAGAAATAGAGACAGCGGTTTCTTTAAAGAGAAAAAAGTTTCATGAATAATGGCGGTCATCCAGGAATACCCATACTCATACACGCTGCGCAGGCAGGTTGGTGAGCGCGGTGCCGAAACCCTTGTACCAGTGACGCCGCTGCCCCTCACTAGCCTGTTTTATATAAAGCCCGGCAATTTGGTATGGATATACCGCCATCCATCGGTCCCAGGCAATGGTGGGCCGCCTGGATTTGCCTTAGAGCTGTTATTGTTTTACTCTCCCCCGAATAACTTTGGGAGGATTTGCAAGTCTCTATAGAGATAGACACATAATACATACATAGCTTGGGGCTTTCAATAGAGGTTAGCACTCCGGTCTTATAAACTTCTTGAAAAAAGATTTATTTTACTTGCCGCATTTTTCCAGTCTCATGTTTCGACAATCAAACTTTAATGTCAGTAATGGTTCCAAAATTGCTATCTGTGCGATCTAGAATAAGAAAACATTAAGAGAATTCCTCATTACGCGGTTGTGAACATACTTTCAATGACGTTCTCGTAATCGTTCCAACCTCGTTCTCGACTCGATTCACTCTCGATATCGTTTGGTTTACTCTTACTTTCGGCCACTGGCACTCTCGGTGGCCTTGAATGGAAATTACGTAGTGTCTGCTGGTAAGATTGCAATCTTCTTCCTATTCAGTTTGAATTTATGATAGTAGGTGTTAAATTTGAGTTCATTAATTATATAGACCATATTTAAGTTTCTAAATAGATTAGCTGGTAAAGAAACAATCGATTTTGAAACGGTAGAATAATGTGTAAAATGTGTCGCTGATTAAAGTTTTTTTTATATTACGTGTGGGCTTTGTATTTTGCATGCAAACAAAAGTCAGGTACTATAACCAAATTTACGTTGCAATTAACATTGAGTCGAGCTAAATCAATGACTTCCGAACATCTCTTTGCGTGTATTTGTATTTAATGAAAATTCGAATTACAGCGCCCTCTATTCGCCGGATCCATAACTAAAGTAACATAACAACCATTAGAATAGTAAAGCACGACGACGCCAAAACTTGCAAGGAAAAAGTGAAAGGCGATTTTTCGGACACTTGTACGCTTAAGAAATAAGCAGTTTCCATTTCTGCCGTTGCAGCTGAGGCGCTACCTGCTTTGACCAAACAAAACTCCAATGATAAACTTACCAAAAACACCGTGACACCATCGAAGATGGTTGGAAGACTTACCTGAAAACAAAAATTACATATGATTTTAATAACATACTGGTACCTAGAGACAAGCAAGTTGATTCATCTAATCGTTGGCGTGGTACCCTAAAGTGCCTATTACAAAAGTTAACCTCATTTTATATATTTGTTTAAAAAATTAAATCTCCATAATTCAGATTTTCTAAGAGTCAAAGATTCAAAGATTCAAATTCAAATTCAAAGATTCAAATTGTTTATTTGTAAAATAGATACATAAAGTATACGTTTCACATGTCAAATCTAATCTGTATAAAAATAATATTTTATGATGAAACAAATATGATACGGGAAATATATAAAAAAACTATATTTAAGTTGGGCTACTAAAGTTATACACATGCATAAAATAAAAAGACTTATTAGAATAAGAATATTATTATAACTACACAATGCAATTAATAAATAAGTTGATAAATAAACTGAATAGACTCTAAATAAATATAATGCCTAGCTTTTTGTTATACTAACATAAGTAATAAATTAAAATATTGTACATAATTACATACCTACATAATTCAATGAATAAATAAGTTAACAGATAAATAAACTATAAATAGATATAATGCCTAAATCCGCCCATTCGATTAATCTTGCTAAGAAGAAGGGCAAGAAACTTAGCAAGATCATGTCTTTTTTATCAGTAATTTTTTTCTGAATATGGCTTAATACTATTACAGTTTTTTTTTACTTATATAAAATAAAACTAAACAATATATTAAAAAGGATAAAAATATAAAAGACAGAAGGAAATTGTGTCATGAGGAAAAAAATATATATTTCTTAGTCTACCTGAGTTATAACATAACTACAAATTGTTTTTGTAAGATTAGTCGCTTCACGTCTTTAATATCTTAAAAAGAAACTGCATAAGCTTAGACCTGCTGTTTAGATAATGTTTCAAGTGACTTTGTAAATAATGTTACTTTTTATCAAAATGTCAGCCCCATCATTACCCTTCACGTTTTCCTAATTATTATTAAATCATTACATTTTGTTTAAAAAAGTACTTATTGAGTATTTTTCTTTGTAACAGAATTTTTGGACAGACTAGGTATAATTTCAAATCAACGAAATTGAATTACGAATTTTTTCATTAAAATTACTACTTAGAATATAATTTGGAAGCTTAAAAATTATAAGTAATGTCTTGAAAATTGTTACTTTTTCTAAATATAGAACTTATAGGTTTAATTTTGCTAAGTACATATTATTTGTATCCACGACAATGTGTATTATAGTGATGCTGTACATACAGTTACTTAAGGCCTTACCCCTGGTGCATGAAAATCTTACTGAGCGATTTTGAACTTCAGTATGTCGTCAGAAAGTCTACATTAGAACTCTCGCTTCGCGCGCTGGCGGCACGCAAAATCAGTGAATTTTAGAGGTTTTTCTGGATTTTACGAAAAAGTACTATTTGATGTAGGAGTTTTTTCACCTGACATCGGAAAATAAACCACGTTTTCTTGTTATAGCAGTAATTTCAGACATAAAACTCAAGCCGTTTAGACATGAAACGAAATAATAACTAAAAAAGGCATTTTTTTTAAATAAAATCTTTCGAGCGAAATGTGTCCAATTACGTAACCGACCTGAAAACAGAAAGACAAAGGTCTGAAAAAACACGTGTCCAAGTTATACGTTGAATAGATAAGTAGTTGACTCAGCATATTAAAACAAAAGCCATTGAAAGACCAAATACAAGCCCTTAATAAATTCATGCATTATAATAAATATATTTATTAAAACTTTGAGTTCTTTATTATATTGTTTGTTTTTTATACGCGTACTTACAATACAATATATACCTATAAGTTTATGTATGACCTGTATTTGTTCGTGATTTAGAGCCCATGATTAGAATCATGCAAACAAATGATTCTCATTAATCACTATTTCATTAGTTTATTGCTTAATACAAAACAATTAATTTTAGCATTACATGCCAACATGTAATACAAAACGATTTTACGAATTATGGCATACGTACAATTAAAAAAACTGGGCAAGTGCATCGAGAGTTTCGTAGCCTGTAGAATCGGTTCTTAATAATCGATTATTCTGTTTTGTTACGAAATTTATTAGAAATAACAATAACGCCCAAAAATGACAGCAAAAAACTTGGCCAAGTGCGAGTCGGAACCAAA
The DNA here is from genome assembly GCA_910592155.1 of Ypsolopha scabrella. Classification (NCBI taxonomy): domain Eukaryota; kingdom Metazoa; phylum Arthropoda; class Insecta; order Lepidoptera; family Ypsolophidae; genus Ypsolopha; species Ypsolopha scabrella. Next base: position 27,756,500 of record OU342969.1, on the reverse strand, counting down.
CCCTATGTAAGTGCGGAACCCTAAAAACATTTATGGTGAATAACAACAATATACCTACATTATACATGCCGAAGTAACATAAGGCTACAAAAAACATGGCGCTTAAATGGTATCGCCTGACAAAAAAAAATTACACCGTCTGCGTGGAACCCAACTTTTTATTATTTTCTTGTTTTACCATAAAGTACGTCCTACAATCTGATTAAATTTAGAACTTGTAGGTATGTTTTATCGTATTTAACCAAAACCAATAACGATTAAACAGTGCAACTTTTTCGATGCTTCTTGTATGGGGACACCACTTAAATTTAATTTAGGCTACTTAAGGTCATTTATATTATTATTTTATTTTTATAAATATAAATTTCATATTATTTTTTATACATTATTATCTTAAAGCTTTATGTTATACAGTTGATGTATTTCTAGCTGGGAGTTGTTTTTCGAATGTATTAGTTATTTCTTGTGATCGGTCTGCGACGCGTACTTCAGAAGGTACGTTAAGTCCATTTGTACCCGAATACGGCGATAGGGCTCACCACTCTTCACGTTTGTGACGTAATATTTTTTGGTGAAAATCGGGTGTGCCAAGTGTGGACTTTGATTTGCATTTCACAGTTCACACGTAGTAATACCTCTGATACGGAATCATGTCGTGCATGACGATATATTTCATGTACATTCAAATCAAAGGATCGGCCGGCCGGAATTTCAAGAAATAGTATAAAAACTGGTGTACAGTGTTGTGCCTTGGCGGAGCGGCAGTTAGCGGCTAGCGGGTGAGTCTAGGGACTAACTTATATATTTATTTTATACAGGTTGTAAATGCAAAGTCAAGAATCCCTTTAGGGTATGAAAGAATACACGAATACACGACAGACACGAAAATTCCATCATTTTTCTAAGCTATGGCTACGCAGCTTACCGGCCTCCCCACACACTTAATCGCACCCCGCAACTCGCGCCCCTCAACCGAGTGTCCAGCGACCATGTGAGTGTGTCCACGCGATTAGTGTATTTTGTAAAGAAAATCGTCTTATTATGAGATCCCAGTATTTAAAATAATATCTTTACCGATCATACTAACACGCCCTTAAAGGATTCTTGCCTTTACTTTTACACCCGGTATATCGACACAACTAAGACTCGGGTACGGTATACCCTCGCATTGGCTACCAGCGGCATATCACACTGCGAAGGGGAGAGCAGACTAGATCCTGGGTTTTCCTTTCATTCTTTGGTACCTTTACATCGGTACCCTCCTGTATGGAAACACATTCACTCTAGCCTGCGGCCTCCGACTGGGCTCAAAGCTCAACGAGCCCCACCGTTGCCGCTGCGGCGAAGGTGTCGGCCAACTCGGACACCACGGTCTCTCGTGTAAGTTCAGCGCGGGACGACTTTCGACGCCAGTCTCAACGACGGCATCCCTCGGGCCCTTGCCAGCGCCAATGTACCTTCAATCCTAGAGCCGCTAGGCATTTGCCGTGATGATGGCAAGCGGCCCGATGGGATGACCTTATTGGCTTAGAAAAATGGCAGGCCACTTGTGTGGGACGCGACGTGTGCTGATACACTTGCCCCGTCCCACCTACAAGCGACCTCGGCCAAGGCTGGTTTGGCTGCGGAGTCTTTGGAGAACATAAAACGGCACAAGTACGCAGCCTTAGGCGGGGGCTAAATATATGCGCCGTTCGGTGTCGAAACCCTGGGGCCGTGGGGTCCGAGCGCGCGGCGTCTGTTCAAAGATCTGTCGGCGCGTTTGGTCGACGCCTCTGGTGACCCAAGGGCTGGGGCTTACCTCGGCCAGAGGATCAGTCTGGCGATCCAAAGAGGTAATGCTGCTAGTCTCTTGGGCACCCTACCCGATGGCAACGGTTTAGAAAATATTTTTTATTTAGTTTAATGTTTTAGGGCGTATTTATTTATTTATTTGATATCATTAGATTTATTTTAGATTTAATTTCTTAGACAGGTTTTACGTTTATAAAATAAGTATTTTTAGTAAAATGTTATAATAATTTAATAAATTTGCAGCAATTAGTAAAAAATCAGAAGAATCCATGTACACCAATTTATTGAGGTCTAATGTTACATAAATGTGTTAGTAATAATAAAATAAAAGACTACGATCAAAACATAGAATGGCTTATATATCCTAGATTTTATTTTAAAAAGAGACGTAATAATTAACCTGCACGTGAGAAGTACCATATATATGTGTGGCTATTTTCATTGTGAAGTTATTAGACTAACGTCACAAAACAGAATCAAATCAAATCAAATCAAAATATTTATTTTTGCTAAATAGATACATTAAGTATACTTTCTACAAGTCAAAACAGTCAGATAGGTACAGAAGGCCAGCTACGGCTAAAATTGATTTTAAATACCTACTCACCACATGTATCGCAAAGCGCGCGCTCGTGATTAGTCGTACTGGCCTTCAATTCTGGCAAGTGCAAAAAAATTGCGAAGGCAGATTGCGGGTGATCTTAAAAGGGATTTTGTATGAATATATATTGATTTTATGGATCGAAAACTTATAATAAGCATTCCTCATATCCTATAGCTTCTATTTGATGTGGTTTAGTCACTATAGTTTTTATCGCATGGCATTTATCTAAACATTTTTTATTTATTTATTTATTGTAAACAAATATTTAATTATTGATATTGCGAGTGAGAAATAATGCTGGAATAGCCGCCCTGGCATTCGACCGAACCCTACCGAAATCGTCGGTACACGTCTATGTGTGCGTGCGCTCGGAATCGCTAGTTGTAGGGAGCAGGCCTTCTGTACCTATCCATTTTGTGCTAACGTGTTCGGAGATAAATGTATTTATCTACTATTTATGTAGTACGGATCGGATAGTGCGCACTCCTAAAAATACGAAATCTACGTGGGAGATCACACTTTTCAAATACCTATCAGAAAAAGTAAAACCCTACAATTATCAAAAGATTAAAATGGTAAAGAGCTAATTGGGTTTGTTTAAAGTCGGCACGGCCAATATACGAAAGCTTAGATACTTGCAGTAACTAGGAGACCTAATACGGCCCTGCCTACGAAACAATGCACTAGTTATTTAGGCCGTTTCGTATAGTGAGTGATTTAATTGTAAGCTATTACGGATTCATGTACTTTATTTTTTATCTACTAACAAAACAGATTCGTATTACCTAATACATAGTAACCTATCAAATCCGTTCATTCATTAATTTTCAAATTCTTTATTTAACGGAAAGTATATAAAAAATACAGTGTCAAGACACAGTCAAGAACGCATAAACACAAAAGTACATACATTTCGCAGGCTAGAAGTACCTCTTGAAATTTTTAACATGAAAGGTAATGTGATTTTAAGATAAGTTTGTGTCTCTTAAAATTATAAATGAGAATTAACTAACATGTACTTTTGAGTGAAGATACATTTTAGGCTTATATAATTAATTATTACAACTAAGGGACATAGCATAGCTATCTATGTACATCGACTGAACAAAACACTGGAGGTTGACAGCTAAATACAGTACATAACAAAAGTATGATGTAGGTATGATACATAAAAACGCGAAGCAGGCGAACACTGATTTGTCAACCTACCTCCAAATAATAAAATATGTTCGTTATAGTGACAATAAACTACACAAAATTAACTTAGTATGTAACAATCAAAGTCAATAAATGTGCTTTGTCCCGATTGGAGGATGAGCGTCAAACTGACAAGGGACGTTAGCTTAATGTTGAATACGGTGATTGTATTATACAACAAAAACTAAAAATTTATAATAATAATAATAATATAATTATATGGAACAATGAGAAGCAATTTTACAGATCATCATTAAATACTAGGCAACAAACACAAATCCCACATGACACCCCTACACCACAAGAATTACACAGTTTCTGGTCTAAGATATGGTCGAACCCACTGGAGCATAATCGTAATGCGGAATGGATAGATAAACGAAGTAATGAGGTAAATCACATAACACAAATGAAATTTGACACTATACCGATTGAGACCTATGTCAAAGTTATAAATAAAACTCACAACTGGAAAGCTCCAGGATCTGATAAAATACACAACTATTGGTACAAGAAATTAAAAAGCGTACAACCATATTCACACACTCACATTCACAAGTTTATAGAATCTCCAGACACATTACCCCTTTTCCTAACACAAGGCACAACATATATGATCCCAAAAGATGACGACACGGCAAATCATGCAAAGTACAGACCAATAACTTGTTTGCAAACCTTTTATAAAATAATGACATCATGCATTAGTGAAATAATTTATACTCACCTCACCGATAATAACATCTTAGCTGAAAAACAGAAAGGTAGTAGAAAAAATTGCCAAGGATGCAAAGAGCAACTGACAATTGACTCAATAGCAATGAGACAAGCCCGAAAATTAAAACGCAATATATATACCTATACAATGTTTATCAACTCGACTACCGTAAAGCATTTTATTCGGTTCCACACAGCTGGCTAATACAAGTACTGACACACTACAAAATCAATCAAACAATAGTGGATTTTTTACAAAAAATCATGACCAATTGGCAGACTAATTTAAAAATAAATAGTGAAGTTGGAGAAGTTTCTACTGCACCAATCACAATACAAAGAGGGATATTTCAAGGAGATGCTTTGAGTCCTTTATGGTTTTGCTTAGCACTCAACCCACTTTCTAATCTACTAAATACTACAAATGCAGGATTTAAACTTGTTAACAACTCACAATTATCACACAGTCTCACACATCTAATGTTCATGGACGATATCAAATTGTACGCTAACAACAAAAGAGAACTATTCAAACTTGCAAATATTACGGAGAAGTTTTCTAATGACATTAAAATGCAGTTTGGTACAGACAAATGTAAAAAGGGAACGTTGAACTAAATAGTTATACTCTTACTACAGGTGAAACGATTGATCCAATGGATGAGCATAGTACGTACAAATATCTAGGATTCAAACAATCGAAATGTATTGAACAGAAGGAAACAAAAAGTGATATTAACAAGAAATTTAAACAAAGACTGACGCACATATTGAAGACCTATTTAAATTCACGAAACCTAATTAAAGCTATCAATACCAATTCCATTCCGATACTAACATAATCATTTGGAATTATAAGCTGGTCCAAAACTGATTTACAGAAATTACAAACGATAATTAATGTACAATTGACTAAATTTCGTAAGCACCACCCAAAATCCTGTAAACAAAGGCTTACCTTACCTCGTTTAGAGGGAGGAAGAAAAATAATTGACATAACAAACATACACAATAGACAGATAACAATACTACGAAAATACTTTCACATAAAATCCGAACAATCCGAGCTGCATAAGCACGTTACAGCTTCAGACATAAAATTAACACCACTAAATCTAAGTAACAAAAACATACAGCCAAATGAATCACTTACACAGGCAACAGAAAAAATAGAAATATGGAAGAAAAAGTCCCTACACGGACGACACCGCAAAGACCCTGACCAATCACATATTGACAAGAATTGGTCAAACGCATGACTCAAACGAGGAGAACTATTCCCAGAAACAGAAGCTTTCATGATAGCGATTCAAGACCAGGTCATTAACACTCGGAACTACAAAAATATATCCTAAAAGAACGTAACTTACCTACAGATATGTGCAGACATTGCAGCAGCGCTTCAGAAACCATTCAACATATAACTGGAGCGTGCAAAACTATAGTACAAACGGACTACAAACACAGGCACGACCAAGTAGCCTCCATTATACATCAACATTTTGCCCACAAAAACAAATTTATAGAGCAAAAGTATATACTATAAATACATACCGGAAAAAATTCTTGACAGTAACGCAATAAAAATTTATTGGGATAGGACCATAATTACCGATAAAACCGTTTATTTCAATAGACCGGACATTACAATACATGACAAACAAGATGGAACCTTATACTTAATAGATATAGCAATCCCAAATACTCATAATATACAAGCTACACATACAGAAAAGATGAACAAATACAAAGACCTAGCCGTTGAGATAAAAACACAGTGGCGAGCAAATACCGTAAAAATAGTCCCAATAATCATATCAACCACAGGAGTCATACCAAAAACCATTCACACTAGCCTAAAAATTCTAAATATTCCCACATATTTAATCCATATCATACAAAAAGCAGTAATTTTAAATACATGCCGCATCACGAGAAAATTTTTGCAGGCAGACCTATCACAGAACACTCTTTAATATAAGGTAGTTTATGCACTTGGCTGCGGCCCGTGCTCTTCTAACCTCTTTTCAGAAAAAGAGAGAAAAAAAAATAAAGAAAAACATAATAATAATAATAAATTTATTAAAAAAAAACAAATAAATTAAACTTAAAAATTAAAACAATTTGTAACTTATCCATAGGTTTACATAGAAAACATTCAGAAAAAATAGTATTTCTACCCTCCGTGCTAGTAAAACTGTAATACGGCAGGGTAGCTTTCCCGTCCTTTAAATACAATATTATTTCTTATGGTAGTAGTGCGAGTCGTAAAGTGCAGGCAATATTATATTTAATTATTAATAGTGCATGCATTACAATTAAATATATATATATATATTAATAAATAATAACATATCATAATAATAATACATTTTATCATAATTATCATAAATAAACCAAGTATTTATCTTAAATAGAATATATAAATATTTATAATAAATACGTACAATATGTGTATATTATAATTTATAATTTATGACCTGTTCTGGGTGTAAATTACTTTTGAATGTCGAGTAGCTTTTCAGTAGCTTCGTAGTTTAATTCTCTTAGGTAATTATTAATAATATTCTTAAGAACGAATTTAGTGAGGGAATTTAGATCAACTCGTTTGCCAATTTTATTATATAAGTAGGGTCCTAGAAATGAAGAAAAGTCTTGAGCAAAACCAGTCCTGTAAAGAGGGACTTTATATACCGTATGGGTTCTTCTTGTAGAGATGGGGGGGCTGTTGGTAAAGTATGCTGCCTTATAATTAAACATTTAATATATAACTGTCGCACGGTTAGCACAGAGAATTCCTTGTATAAGATCAGTAGGGTATAAAACTTTTTAAAGTTCGCTACTTTCAAAACAGCTGTCTGTGATCTCTCTAAATGTAGCAAGTGAGTTTTCTTTGCGCCTCCCCAGCTAGTTATTCCATAAGATATTATTGATTGACACAGAGACTAGTATACAGATTTTAGTGTTGGGATATCACAAACATGCCTCATTTTTCTAAAAATGCAGATCAGTCTATTCAATTCAATTCAATTCATTTTATTCATCTTTCGACATTATCATGTACTTAGATACGTCAATTCATTTTATACAATAAATATTTTATGTTATCTTGTATAGTATGCTATACAGTAACTTAAATATTAACATTTAATAATAATAATAATTCAAACATTCAGATAAATCTTATAAATAAAACGGATTACTTTTAAGTAACAGTGTCAAATTAATTCTACATCACAAATGAAAATATTCTTATCAGCCAAAGCCTCGTTAATTGTATAATAGGTCTTATCAATAAGTTGCTTCCTAATTGTATTGCAAAATGACTCGTGTTTCAAAGCACATATTTCCTTCGGAATCTGATTAAATAATTTTATACCTTGACACAAGTAGCTTTTAGTCAATTTCGCCAATCTACGACTGGGAAGAGCCAACTTTTCCCTATTTCTGGTGTTGTGGCTGTGGATATCTCCCATTCTGGTCAAAGTAGACAAATTATTTTTAACGTAAAGAATACACTGATAAATTTACTCTCCTATCATTGTCATGACACCTATTTTTCTAAATTCTTCTCTGCAGGAATCTCGGGACTTAAGACTTAAAATATTTCTTACTGCTCTTTTTTGCAGAGTAAATACTCGACTAGCATCAGCAGCCGTCCCCCAAAAAACTACACCGTATGTCATAACGGAGTGAAAGTATGCAAAATAGACACACCTAGCCGCCTTTATTCCGCCCAATTCTTTTATCTTCTTTATTGCATATGTAGCAGAACTAAGTTTTTTCGTGAGAGCTTCTATTTGAGGGGCCCATGTTAGTTTAGCATCTAGATAAACACCTAGAAATTTTACCGTATTGGTGGTAGCAACATTCAGTTTATCAAGAACATCTTGTACTGGTTCTGGAATTTGATTAAATCTTGGCCCAAGAGCAAAGCGGATAACATTTGTTTTATCAACATTTAATAACATGTTATTTACAGAAAACCATTCTTTCATACTCGTGATCACTATTTCTATTTTATTTAAAATATTTTTGTCATTTTGGTCTTTGATTATCAAACTTGTGTCATCCGCAAACGTAACAATGTCAATGTGATCTTCAGTAATGGCTGCTGAAATGTCATTAATATATATAAGGAATAATAATGGCCCTAAAATAGAGCCCTGTGGGACTCCAAGCTTTATTTCTTTTTGGTCTGATCTGTATCCATTAAGTTCAGTCACTTGCTGCCTGTTTGTTAGATAGGATTTAAAAATTTCTAGCTCACTGTCTCTAATGCCATAGTGTTCCAATTTAGCTAAAAGGATATCGTGAGAAACACAATCAAATGCTTTAGATAGGTCACAGAAAACCCCATAAGTCTTCTGTGACCCATCCAGTGCCAAAAGAACATCCTGCACAAGAGCCATAATAGCATGTTTTGTAGACTTTGACTTTTGGAAACCAAACTGTCTTTTGTTAAAAAGTTCATTTTCTACCATAAAGTTAGTTAATTCATCCGCGATGTATTTTTCAAAAATCTTACTGTAAGACGGAAGAACACATACAGGTCGATACCTATTAGGATCCGTGGTTGGACCCTGTTTGTGGATTGGTACTACCTTGGCAACTTTCATTTCATTAGGAAAATATTTTTGTCTAATACAGTCATTGATTACTTCCTGGAGGGGTAAAGCAATTTCTGTATCCAGTTTTTTTAGCAATTTTGGTGTTATATACCAGTAATCATAAGAAGCCTTAGGTTTTATATTCTTAATAATTTTAATTATTTGCTGCATATTCATATGTTTTAGTTTAAATGTAACAGATTGTCGAGGTATGTAATTACCAAGGAGAACCATAGAATGGTCTAAAGATGATTTTAAGTCCTTAGTGATGTTCTTCGCAATTTGTACAAAAAAATCATTTAAGTAATTACTTATTTCCATTGGATCTGTCAAAAGTCTACTATTGGTGTCATATAATTTTTCACATGTATTTATATCTCTACTATTTTTTCCAGTTTCCTCCTTTATTATTTGCCAAACACATTTAATTTTATTATCAGCATTACTAATTCTACGAGATATGTGCAGACGTTTTGCACATAAACACACTTGCCTGAAAGTTTTGCTGTATTTTGTTACATAAGTTCTAAGTCCAGGATCATCATTTTGCTTAAGCAGTGCGTATAAGGTAAATAAATTTTCTCTGGAAATTTTTATACCTAAAGTTGCCCATTTATTAAATTCTTTTGTTGCTTTGGGTACTGCCGTCACTAATGGAATCTGTTCATTTAAATGCCTCATAAATCTATCAAAAAATGATCTGTAAGTCATAACATTATCTGTTTTATATAAGTCTGAGTGAAGGGCTTCTTTTAAGTTATAAATTTTCAATTCCGTAGCTTTTCTATATTTTCTAACAGAAGGTTTGATCAGTTCTAGTCCTATTTCAAAATCTGCCAACTGTGCGGAATGGTCAGATTTTATGCCATTAATAACTCTCGAATTAAAAACATTTACTATATCTGTAAAAATATTATCAATGCACGTTTTACTTTTGGGAGTTATTCTAGTGTACTCGTGTATTTTTTGCTTTAGAAGAAAGCTATCTAGAATATCAGATAGGACATTTCTTGAGATTTGATCAATCGCAAAAGTAGTGTTAAAATCGCCACACAGGATGATCATTTTATTATTGTTACTCGTAACCTTTTGTAGGCATTCTTCCAGACTATCTTTGAAAGACTTACTTCTACGTACTCTTTTACTCAGTTGTTGTATATGTAGGGTCCACCTTAAGTTCTGATCAAGAGTAATACCAAGATATTTAATTGAAAATGTGTGTTCCCGAACATGACAATGACATTGCAGGCTGTTACCGCATGTATGTGCGTTTAAAGTAAAATCCGATTTAGGTTGTATATTATTTCGTATACTAAAAGTTAGGTACTTGGTCTTGGAAAGATTCAAAGTTAATAGATTTTCGCTAAGCCACTTCATTATCTCAGAAAAACCATCCTCAGCCAGCTGTCTTATTCCTTCCCACTGTTAAATACTGTTAGTGTTTAAAAAATTAGCCATAATTTAATGGTTACTTGTATTGATTTAAACACCGGAGATCCGGTAAGTGAAGAATAACAAGGTTCATTGATCCTCTGAACAAGTACACAGGGTGTTTTGCCCCAGATGGGGCATAGAGAGCACCTACCAGGAACGTTATTAAGGCGCTTAGGCGTGCCACAGCTTTAGTACAAAATTTGATAACCCGTTTCTCTCTCGTTTTTCGTTAGAGACTAAGGTTTGAGACCTCTATACTTTATTACAGGCATTTACCAAGTCACTATCGGGCTGAAATGTAAAAAACAACTTTGTACGTAAATCTGTCCAGCTTGATATTTTTAAAACAAAATCAATATTTAAAATGTTGGCTATCAGTACCAAGATCTTACACTTTAGTCAATAACGAAAACCAACTGAGAAAAGGATTATCAAATTTTGTACTAGAACGGTGGCGTACCTATTGGCCTTAAGGGTGGAACAATCGTCAATGCCCTTGAGCATTGACCTCTAAACAACAACTCTTATGAAAGAGGAAGAAGAACGAGCATTCGCTGGCCGCTCATTATGTCGAGGTGGTAAAAAAGTGACGCAGTCTACAAATTATGACCAAAATATAATAATCACACGTTAAAACTAACTTAAAATAAACTAAAAAGATGCGTTTTGTAGATAATAATGAGATCCTTTTTTGTGTAAAGGATTTATTTCAAACGCATATTCAGTTTCCGAGCGAAATTATTTTACAGAATTGGGTAATTACGAGTATGGCATAGGCAGGCTAGGAAAAAATGTTATTACCCGTCCAACACAAAAAAGCCCATGTCAAATTCTTTATTAGTTTTTGATAGAGGCGATTATTGGTTAGCTAATCGACCTATTTGTCTAGGACGCGTAATACTAATAATTACGCGCGAAACAGCAGATCAGAGGGTTTTTAGCTAATACTGAAATATTTTGTAGGGAAAAAATATTGGATTTAAGTGGAATACCTTTATATTTCTATTACCTATTTTATAAAAAAAATCAAGTTGATCTCTTAGCCGCGATCTTGAAACGAACGTTTTAAAACCAAAAAAAGAGCGTGGAAAACATTTTTCTTGGACAAAAGTATAAATCTTAGTACATTGTTTATAATTAGATCACCTAGATAAACGATCAATAAATCAAATATATTTTTTTCAATACCAAGACAGTCCTAAAAAGAACCCACGAAAATCAAGCTTTGTTCATGCTCTAGGGCCTAGAGCATGAACAAAGCCAGATTTTCGTGGGTTCTTTTTAGGACTGTCTTAGTATTGAAAACTAGGCTCAGGTACAGCCTAAACGATAGTTTTAGAGCAATAAGGATTTAAATATGTAAACTTTTATGACTTAAAAACCCCTTTGAAGATGTTTATGTTTATGTTTAAATACATACATAAAGTGACTTGCGTTTATAACTAGAGATTCAGTAAGTATAGGAATGCTGCATTTCTACCTTGGTCCTGACCACTTACTGAGGCTCTAGTATGAATTCGGCTTTATTATTGAAAGTCACCTTACATTTTCGGCAGAATTTTCTAGTGCCTTGTTTGGTTAATGGACATAAATACAAATACATAAGATTAAATTTTCCACAACTACATTTTCCAAGAAACTAAAATTAAACAGAATTCATTTACAGTTAAAACTATTTTTATTGTCTCAATCATAATCGGGTTATTCTAAAGCAGATCATGAGAGTGACTTCCCAAGTTAAATTCTAATTAACGGCCACTACCAAACATAAACAACACGGTTTTGTAACCACCTCTAAATGGATAATTATACCGAGAGCAAGTATCGAGACTTTACGTCCAGCATCAAGTATCAAGATCTGTTGGAAAACTCGTCTGTTCGACTACCGACATTTTGACAAACAGTGGCGTAACTTTGATGGTAATACCTATTTAACTGGGTTCTACTGGTGCTATAAATTTTCATTATTTCCTTCTCTGATACGACGGCTAAAAGTTGGGTAAGAGCTTGTGTCTTTTGCGCTAGTAACAGAAGACAAATATAGGTTTTCACAAATATATCTTAATCCGTAAAACTAAATAAAAGTAAAATAATAGATCCAACTTACACATGTACTTCCATTTTCACTATCGTTTATACGGGTTAATATAATATAATAAATATATTATATAAGGTGACTTTGGTTAATAAAGCCCTATTTATGGAGTCTCGGTTAGTGGCCATGACCAACGTTCAATGACCCTGTTTGTGATTTACGAAAAAAAGTTTCAACACCTTGACTCAATTAGTATAGGAAGTCTCATTTTGTGTATTTCACGGGAAGGGCCATTGAACCTTGGTCCTGACCACTTACCGAGTCTTAAATATTAATTTGGCTATATCAACCAAAGCCACCTTGTATACATTGTCATATTTGTATAAGATAAGATAATCTTTTGATAAGATAATCTTCATTTCATCTTAAAAAGGTTAAAGCTTACATTTACAATTTTCTTAATCTAAGGTATACTTAGAGAGAACTACTTTGGCAAAAAACCTGACGTCGTAACATGACGTCATACCTTAGCGACGTAGCGGATCCTCAAAACAGGAAAACTCTAGAGTCGTAGCGCCTGCTACGCCGTAGCAAATGGCAGCAGTTTATAAATAGAACAACCATGGGACAAGTTTGCTTCTTTAAGTATCCCTATAACTTATTTAACTAAATTTAATAATGATTTAATATTAAAGTTGTGTTATAAAGAATATGGGGTGAAATGGAGTTTAAAAAATTGTGCGAAAAATCTTATTCCCATTCTTATTCCTTGCGCGTATCGAATTGAAACTTGGTGAAAATACTCTTTACAACAAATTATAATTACGTATCTAAGCATATTTTGAAAAAAACCCCTTAGGAGGAGAAATTCATTGTAAACTTTTATAAGAAAACGAAACTTAAAACTGGGTATGACAATTTTTTTTTTTTAATTAACCTCTAATTTCTGGATTGTTAATGTTACAGTCTTTGCGTATATCAACGTGTTTTATACACTTCACCAAAAATTGTAGAATACGCATTTCCGAATTATTTTATCGCTAAAAGGTGGGGTTGCAGCTGGATGTAGAAGCTTTTACGAGAATATCTAATTCGGGTACGAAATTCACGCAAACATAGTCGCGGGTAAAGACTAGTTGGTGAATGTTTCAACTGTCACTGTTACTCCAAGCGAAAAAATACGCAGCGCGAGAGGAACGGATTCAGGGCGAAAAAGAGAAAATTTAATTCGCGAGTTATGTTGAGACCTGGATAGCTCAGTTGTTAGAGCAATCGCCCGGTAAGCAAGAGGTCCCGGGTTCGAATCCCGCTTCAGAGCTCCTCACATCCAGATTTACGTTTCTTCTTCGTTCCTATACCGTGATGATACTTGTTAATTGCTATAGCGTTGCGTGAATAAATTGCCCAGTGTTTATAATAAAGTTTAAATTAAATTAAGGTCCTAAAATTCAAAGTGAAAAAAACTCCACACATAATTTTTTGCGCTGTCCCCTTTTTTTCATAGAAATTAGGCATTTTAACCAATTTGTTCTGGAAAGAAGGAAATATATTGGCTCGAAAAAAATGTTTTTCTTCTTAAATCTAATCGATCAGTTAACGTATTTCTATCAATTTTAAAAAAAGGTTTTCATTGTTGTAAATTAAAAAAAGCAAATAATTATAATAATTTAAAAAATCCTGGGCAGCTCAAAGAAATTTGCTTTTATTTGCGTGAAACTTGAGAAATTTATCCTGTATGATCAATATATCATGTTATTTCATTTAAAAATATCTACCTTTTTACACCTGGCATTTTGTTTGTTTATTGTTTAAGCGACAACGAGAATGAAGAGCATTATCTGTTTAATTAGAAAACTGTATATTCATATGAGAATGATTCATAATTATAAGCCTTAAAACCATCTTAAATAAATCAAGCAACACCGATAAAAAATCTTGTTATGTATCGCACACATAGTGCAAAGAAGTATACCTATACAAAGTTGGTCTAACATCGAAGATAACTCATGTTATGATAATATGAGGAAATTCTCCCATACCAAGTTTTCGTTACGGGAACCAGAATCTATTTAAACAATGGGCGGTCGAAAAAACGGGAAGTTTGTACATTCCTACCGCAAGTCTTTCTAAATTAGTCCTTATCACCAAGCAATAAGAGATTAACTAGGCATCCACGACCTAGTGTCGACTGCAGCAGTGTTCTGTACAATCAACAATAAAAGTTGTTACTCGAAATTGGGACTCAACAAAACTGAAAATTGCTCGAAAAAAATCCATCAATTGTTTGTTTTCTCACAGGATCACAAATCTATAAATCTCCGATAACATCTCTATTCAAAAATAGTTTGGTCAATCATGGAGGAGTTTTATTTTTAGAGAACATATTGTTAGATACATGCATCACTGTAATCATCAAAATTTTGGTGCCAGTAACATTCCAGAAATTTCCCTTGTGTATTTGTATGAGACTGTACAGCAAGTGCAGTGCAATTAAATTTAACGGAAGAGTGCGCGTGCGCCGACCGCGATCACTACATCCAATCATATTGCGTAATAGGAATAGTGATGGGAAGTTGTCGATAAATTACTGTCAATATTGTCGGTGAATTACGAAAGTCAAATGGAATTTAACATTATAATTATAATAGCGGTAAAGAAAGGAAGAAGAAAAGTAAATCTGGATGTGAGGAGCACTGAACTGGAATCAAACCCGGGACCTCTCGCTTACCAGGCGATTGCTCTACCAACTGAACTATCCAGGTCTCGACACAATTCGTGAATTCAGCCATGTGCATTTTCATACCGCAATTACATTTATAGATAGGACTTATTTTACAGTGAGCCACTTGGCAAGTATTATTATATGTTACAATACTAAAATAAGGGTTTACGTTGCTACAATGACTTTGCTTCATAAATAAGTATATCCCAAAGGCATACATAAATTATAGACCCTTACTTAACCTTATTATCTATGGTAAGAGTACAATAACTTTATGATTGTTTATAAGAACCGTCTTTTCGCACAAAAACCTGTTGATTAGGATTATATAAAAAAAATCTCAACGACAGATACTTTTGTCGTAATCGATTAAGGAATCCAAGAATTCCAATGAAAAATAATTTACAGCTAATATTAAACTAGCCAAAGCGGGCCTGCCTTTTTAAATACAGAAAGAAGTAGAACAAGGGGTTCATGTAATTAAATTCTTGAGAATGCCGTTACGGCAAAACTAGTTGAAAATAGATCAATTTGTGAAACAGTACAAGTTTTTTCTTCAACCAGAACAAGGGGGCTTTCCATCATCTTTATTATTCAATAAAAAGGTGTTTAAGACCAAAAACAGGGTTTTCAGTGGAATCAAAATTGATAGAACTTAAATCCATTATGATTTACAGTAGATATAATTAAGATACATAAAAAAATGATTGAGCAACAGCTCCTTTAGAATTTTGAGAAATTATGAAAGAGAGAAAGAGCATCCGAACTGTATAGGACAGTAAAAGAATTCCTCGGACCAATGTGGATGTAATGAAATCAGTCCGAGGGGATAAAAATGAACACTCACCTCACCCTCTCAGGACTCCTGTATATTTTGTTTTTAATCGATTTGGTTTCTCTCAGCTCCCAAGGCTTATCACATCCATAATATATTTATCTAGGCAAAACCATCCCACAAAAAAAAATCGACAGATGAAACCAATATCGGGTATTAACTGATTATTAAAAAATATCATGCAATCAAAATATAGTATAGGACGCTGTTATAAACAAAGTGACGAAATGACCGCGATAAGTGTTCGACTATCATATGTTGATAAAATTAATCTAGAAAATTATTAACTTAACCTTATTCCACAAAATCTCGTCTTCTTCGTGACTTAATTTCAACGAGTTAGGTGAGATAAAATAAAAACGCGAGATAAGTATGGATTCCTCAATAATTGGTACAGGACACCAAAGCACAAGACAATATTTTCAGATAAATTTTAATTTTCGTGATCTATTAACCAAACCAAGGAATTAATAATTATTGGCTAATTATATTATCTTCTAATGTAACTGCTCAAAGTCGACTTAAAAATACAAAACTTAAAATGTAAAAGTCTCCTTAAATAACTGGCCGGTCATCGGCAGTAAACATCATAATCGATATCGATACTAATAAAGCTGCCGACAACACATCACTAGTCGTTACGTTATGAGATCGCGATGTACACGTTTTTCTATCTAACGTGTGTACGCTAATCACTGGGGTTTACTTTGCATTCTGTTTAGATTATCGATCATTTGTCGTTTACGATGTTTTAGATCGTAATTTCAGTACAAGCCGTCCGTTTGTGGAATGATCTTCCTCTATCTATAAGAAGAGCACCTTCCCTACCAGTCTTTAAGAGACTGGTAAAAGAACACTTCCTCTCACTCTGACCACTGAACTATCTACATTCCTCTTAAAGTTTATTTATTATTTATGTAATATATGTGTGTATGTATATATTTATTCATTCATGTTATTTATCTATAATACATTATTATTTTTCTTTTAATTTATTAATGTAGATTTTGTATAGTATATTTAAATATTATTTTAAAATTAGTGCACCGCCTATTCATCAATCTCCTTTTAAACCAGATTCTACCCAAAGGTTGTCTGGAAGAGATCGCTATAAGCGATAAGGCCGCCTGATTGTACCTACGTTATTTGGCTACTGTAATTTATATTATTTTTGTTTCCTTCTTTGTGGTGTGCAAATAAAGTTATATTGTATTGTATTGTATTGTATTGATATTTTGTAACATATCTTGAGTATTTTACTCAACTCTGTTTGGAATTTAGACACATTATCATTATTTCTTAACTTTTATTTACGGCGATATCAATATTTACTGGGTGTAAATGAACAGACATATTTAAATGAAACCAATAATTTGATCACAATGATCACCGTTTTCAAAGAAACAAACCTCGAAGATGAACAAAAAAAAACACATTTTCTTCTCTCTATGAGTACTAGTTTTTGATTTACCTTGAGAGATAAAGTCGTTTTATATTTTTCTTTCACCATTAGCAGTAACGGGTACAAAAACTGTGAATTTGTTTATTCCAAATTTGAATTTGGCAGTAAAACATTTTGCGCAAAAAACTGACAAACATGAAATTCGTGGAGCCCTCACAGTTTTTTCTAGGAAATGTATTTTTGGAGAATTGCAGTATAGTTTGGGACATAATGGTTCATCTTATGCTCACACTGTTACGCGGAATTTAAGCGTGGCAGACCTTGATATGATGATACTCGCTTCGGAATGCCAACAATCTCTATTAGCTTAAAAAAGGAATTTAGTAATTTTGGACCAATTACTCAACAGTGATAAATCCTCTGCCATATGAAAGCTTTTAGGGTATTATTAATTTCTTATTATGGCAGCTACATAGAATTCCAGCGCGAAAATGGTGTTTTAGAACGCTTTCAATACTGAGAAAGCATCAACATCAATATCAAAACTGAAAAAAAAACTTGGTATTTTGACATTTTGTTGGCGCTCGATTTCGACTTGGCTCCCTTAGTAACAATTAAATAATACCCCAAAATCTTTCATTTCGAGTAGGCTTCATTATTGTTGAGGATTTGGTCCAGTCTCCATACAAATTTGCCCATGGTCCTTTCAAAAAATACAAAATTGTTCATAAATATCTGTAATTTGATTTAGTTAATGAACTTATCGTTTGGGATGATTCAATAAAATCAATCAGCGTTGGGTTCCGCGATGGTTAACAGGCGCCCAAAGGGATGCAAGAGATATTTCAAAGCAAAATTTGGCTATAACTGAATAATATCCAAGCAAGGGATGCAAAGGACCCTAAGTCTATGGAAAGGACCATCCACCGCCTTTCTGTGCCCGCTGGTAAAATAATGGCCCCTGTCTTCTGGGATGGGGATGGTATCATATGATTGATTATTTTAGCATAGGAGAGGCGATAACCGGAGAGAGCGACGCCTCATTATCTGAAAAACTATGGATAGAAATGAAAAATGAACGAGGAGGGAAATTGCGTGCTGGGGTACTCATTTGTCACGATAATGAACCAGCACATCGCATCGGTCTGACGTTGTAGACGCTGCTATCCGAAGAGCTGGTTTTAGTTGATGCAGCACACATCATAATCACCAGACCTAGCCTCGAGTGATTTATATCTATTTTCGGATTTGAAAAACACTTGCGTATTATAAAATTCGGCGGTACAACGAAGTCATGTGCGAGAGACAAGATCGAGCCTTTTTTTCGAAAAGGTATTAACCAACTTTTGAAACGTTATTCAAGGTGTATGCTGAGAAGGTGACTACGTTCTGAAATAATATATACAATTTACATATAACATTCTTGGAATTTCACTACGTTTACAAAAATATTTTGATAAAACTAATTTTGTAACCCTGGTGTAAATTATGTATATAATAACAGGTACTTTTCTTTTTATATTGCGGGTAAGTTTCTTTTAAAAAGTTGATCAGTAGAGCATTTAGTTTCATATAAAATGATACCTGTTCATTTGTACCCAGAATACTGGCGCTGAGACGTGGTCTCTTAAAAGGGACTTGATCCACCGATTTAAGGTTGCTCAACGAGCTATGGAGCGGGCTATGCTTGGGGTAACTCTGATGGTTAATAAGTTGAAATGGCAGTGAAGTGGGCAGGCCATATTTGTCGCCGACGTGATGGCCGTTGGGGCTGAAAAGCATTAGAATGGAGACCACGTACAGCAAAGCGTAGCGTAGGCTGACCTCGTACCCGTTGGACCGACGAACTGAAGGATGTTGTGGGTGGCGGCTGGATGGGGAGGACGAAAGACCGCCAAGAGTGACGAAATAAGGGAAAGGCAAGTGGACAAACACAGGCTGATGGATAGATGGATGGATGGATACTAGGAGTAAATGTTATTCCTCGTATTTTGTAACGATAGCCGTTCACCATTATCATTTTACTATGAAGAACCACATTTTAACGCTAAGGTTACAAATAAACGGTGCATGAAAGTCTCCAAAAGAAGTTTAAAAATAAACTATTTCATAATAAATTGACCAAAAATTGCACGTGTGTTCCAAATTCAAGTACTACTTTCAAACCAATAATGTTGTTTGACCTAGAGCTTTACTGTTTGCATCTTAATAGTACATTGTATTGTTATTTACCTGTATCGATATCCAGTTATCGATTGATTGACAGCCCTTATGGTCTAGTGGTTCAGTATTCGACTACTAAACTGAAAATCGCATTTGTTTTAGTTCTACGTGCTTTGGAAGGCACGTTAAGCTACGGGTTCATGTTTGTGCCCCAAGTACGGCGATAGGACTCACCAACTATCATGCATCAACAACATCGTAATAATCGTCGGTAAATTATGGGAGTACGAGTGAAGACTTTAAATTCTTTTTTTTTCCTTTGCACGGTTTTGGTTCTTTGTAGTTGTTTTTTTTTTCCTTTTACTATTCATGTTTTAATACATATAAGCAATGAGACTTTTTATATGATATCATTGCATATAAATATATTTTAGTACGATTGTATCATATTTTTTATCGATTTATTCGACTTTAACACATCTTGTATGGAACCGACCTTGTACTCGTAACATTGACGAAACGCTATACCTTGTCATTATATTAAGTTTATATTAAACCATGCTTGCTTACAGTATTCGGGTCATCGTCTAGTTTATGTTATATAAAGCTATTTCGATATTACACTTTCATATTAATATTGACCGTAAATTATGTGAAGCATACTTTTTCATCATGTACTTAATCAATAAAACTTGTTTGTGTTGCTTAAGTATTCGAAACGCCACATATTGTCATTTTAGTAAAGGTTTATCAATCATTAGATAATGAGGTTAGGTCAGAAACTTTTAAATTTTTCCAATGTGTTATAAAATAGTACATTACGATACGAGAGCGATGAAACGTTTTCTGACGAGTGTGAGTTTGCGGCATGAGCCGAAGGTGAGTGCTGCAATCACACGAGTCGAGAAAAAGTTTCTCGCACGAGTTTCGTATAATATTTTATAGCACAAGTGCGGAAAATGCCGACTTTACGCAAGCGCAGTATTCATTTTACGCACGGTGTGCTATAAAATGTGTTTAATTTATCAATTTATCCTCAGCATATTTAGCTTATCTGAGACTGGCATGTGGATTTAGAGATCATAAACTATGAGATGGAAAAAGAGATGGTTTGTTCTGCCATGTCATTGCAAGCTTTAAGGCTTCTCTAACGCCAACGACCTTGAACTAAGTAACTTTGTAACAAGTTTGTACGGTAACTCTAGCATTTCATCATAGAAGAAATTACTTATTAATCTACATGATACGAAGGGTGATGTGGTTTTTCCTGAATTTCATTTTAACATATAGATGTGAAGAAAAATATATCTAAACCCTTATTTCTCAGTTTATTGTCTACTTGTAACAATATAAGTGCCGCAGTTTTTATCGAAACATTATGAACATTTATAAAACTTCCGGACGAAATACTATAAAATGATTTGGTTTTCTCACTTTTTGGAAATTCGTTATTTCAAATAAATAAACAACACACTATTTTCACACTTGTAAGCGGGATCGCCTATCGTTAAAGCCATGTTTGAGTGCGAGCTGATAAGAACTTTATTTTAACTGGGTTTTGTTTAAAATTTCAACCACCACGGTGGAGTTGCTAATTTTTCCGACGGAGTCACCTTAAATTTAATTATTATGTTAAAGTACTTTCAAATTAGATAACTTGTTTGTATGGAACAGTTCTCTTATATACTACATAGCAGATAAAACAGAATACTGATTTCCAGCCCAAAAAGCCATAAATACTGTCAAGATATTACACTGCATGCCAATATTAGTTGCCTATCTGTACGTCGAGAACGTTCGCGTCGTGCTGCAGTTGCGCAAGCGCTGTTTATTACTGGAGCAAATCTCCGGAATTATTTGTTGTTTCCATTTTATCGTTGTACATTGTATTCGTTTTAAATATTACCGCATTTCTTAAAAAAATATACCATTGTTGTTTTCCGGGCAAGGCCGAAAGTAAAGTCATTTTTTATTCGATATAATATTCGAAATCTTAAACGTTTCCGACCCAAATTGTATTATTTACCTCTGATATATTGCCAAAAATATAGTTTCCTAAGTTTTTTTTTCTATAAACGTTGTCTGTGGCGATAGGAAGGATGAGGTCTGTTACTATATCCAAAATAATGTTTTGAACCTCTGAATTTTTATATTCTACCATCGACTAATCAAACAAAATGTATATGAAATCAACAAGTTTTATAAAGTTTCAAATTCAACATGCAAGATTATTTAAAGAGAATGAGTGAGTACAGTGAAAAAACTCATTTTAAGTTAAGAATTCATGAGAAGTAACTCAATTTTGTATTTTCTTTTAATTTACTCTTAAATCAAAAGTACTGAAATTAAATTGCACTAAAACAGGCAATGGAAACACTGTAACAAAGCTCTTAAATAAACCGCTAATGTGTACCCATAAAATTTTATGAAATTGCTACACTACATCTGATTGTTATAACTGTTTAAGCGTTATATTACAGATATTCTTTCTCATCGAAGTCCGTTTAGCTCAGTTTTAGTAGTAGGTGCACACGCACCTTTTTAGGGTTCCGTAGTCCGACAAGGAACCCTTATAGTTTCGCCATGTCCGTCTGTCCGCGGCTTAGCTCAAAGACTATTAGTACTAGAAAGCTGTAATTTGGTATGTATATACATATATCAATTATGTCAACAAAATGGTAAAAAAGAACATCAAAATTTTTTTTTTAACTTTACCTCCCAATCCCATGCACGTAAATTGGTGATGAATTTTTTTTCTCGTGTATACCATAGTGTGAGGTATTTTTGAATAGGTCTTTTAAAAACATTAGGTGTGCGAATTACAGTTCAATTTACAATTATCAATTCATTTAGGGATCCGTTGGCGAAATATTAACCTTTAAAGTTCTAATTTTTGTTACAATCAAGTGTCCCCCCTGCTGGCTAAACGATTGTTTATGGATATGTGGAAAAATTTACAGAAGTAGTATATATAATGAAGTTAAAAGGAAATCTATTACAGCTAAGTAGGCTTTACAGGTTTACGAATACAGGTCGCGCCAAACTTTTAGTCCCGTCTAAACACGACAATGTATGGGCCGTTCTTCTAAATGTATGGGGCTAGAAATTTGACGCGATTTGTATTAGTAGACCAACTTATAAAATGTACCCGGCAACTACGGAACCCTACACTGCGCGTGGCCCGACACGCACTTGGCCGGTTTTTCTAGTGTGCGTAACCTCGGGGGTACTACAAAACGCGGAGCACACATAAAACGTGCTTATCTGTACACGTCGCTACTACAACCATAGACAAACGGACTTCGTGAGATAAATCTGTACCAGTCCCTGGGGTATCATTTTCCATTGGCAGCAGTACCAGATTTGTTATAATGTCACTAAGGTATAAGGTATTCTTATTAATTTACTAAACATATAAATATACATATGCATACGTTCACGCCTGTTTCCAAAAGAGGTAGTCAGAGACCACATATCTCCATCTTCTACGATTCTGACACACCTCTTCCGCTTCTTCCATATGCATCGATCGAATACCAATATATTCTATTTGGGATCCTCTGACTTGGCCTTTTTTAAGGTTTCGTACCCGAAGGGTGCCAAACGGGACCTTATTACTAAGCCTCTTCTGTCTGTCTGTCTGTCCGTCCGTCTGTCTACATCCTCAACCGTAATAGGTAGAATGTTAAAATTTTCACAGAATACGTTACTATAGCTTCAACAAAAATACCTCCAAAAAGTTGATTATTTAAACGTTATTGGTTTTGGCTCTGAATTGAAGACGGTAAAACAGGAAGTTTTCAATTTAATCAGATTGTAGGGCACACTCTAAAGTAAAATAAAAATAATAAAAAGAAGGATTCCGTACGGAGACGGTGCCAAATTTTTCGTCAGGCGCTACCATTTAGGGCCTTGTTTTTTGTAGCCTGGATGTTACTTTGGCATGTTTATTGTTGTTATTTACCATTATGTTTTTAGGATTCCGCACCTGTGTTGTGAGGTGGTACGGAACCTTTTTTGCGCGAGTCCGACTGACACTTGGTCAAATTATTCAGTATCGCACCAATTCGGTCGGCATTCTTCCTTCTAGGGCGCCTCGGTCGAGCTCAACATTTGACAAGTTCATTAATCTGTTCTTACTCGTCTCTAATTAAATATTCTTAACCTTGTATTTAGTCCCCGCTTCATCCTTTTCTTGGAACATTAATTTTTTCTACTTTTTCATTATTTTCCTTTATAAGCATCATCCATAACTGTTACCAATTAGTACTTGGTCATTGGCGTACCGGATATTTGATATGTGATTCCTCTAACTTAAGTTTACATTCATGCTCTTTTAAATTATTGGAAAACATTCCATATTTTTTTATTTTTAGTGTATGTACGTATATCACCAGCAAAGTATATAATTCAGTCATTGTATAGAATACCTAGTTATTTTATAGTACAATACCGGGTTGTCAAGGTAGTATTTAAAATATTTTATAGCACACCGTGCGTAAAATGACCACTTTACGCACGCTGCGCTTGCGTAAAGTCGGCATTTTCCGCACTTTTGCTATAAAATATTATACGAAACTCGTCAGAAAACGTTTCATCGCTCTCGTATCGTAATGTACTATTATCTGTAGCTAACCATTACATCCTATACCTAGATAATATATGCAAAACCTAGGAACTATTATAATGTCATTAAGAGATCAGGTAAAGCTTCCTGTTCGGAAGCAATTCAGACGATACCAAATAAATAGGTAGTTTACAGCAAAGCGTAGCGTAGTAAAAAATTCTCCTCTTTCGTCCATCATTCTCGCAATCAGCATCTTTGCATGTAACTTACCAACGATACTAAGAAGACTTATGTCACGGTAACTTTTGCATTCCTGCTGTGAACCCATTTCCTTATACAGCAGGACGTTGACAGCCTTGCACCAGTCAACTGTAAGTAACACGATCGCTCGTCCAGCACGTATAGTTTTGAAGAACTGATACAACATAATAGCCACCACGCCATTTCCACCCCTACGCATCCCTATTGAGTCTCATAGGGATGTATTGAGTCTCATAGGGATGTCTCATAGGTCCCCGACGTATATTAGCAACTCGATTTGTGTCGGTACAAATACCGACGGAAAAGGCATTGAAATAACGTTTATATCAGCGTGCACGGCAAAGTGTCTGTTACGACGATCGCTGCGTCTCCAAATAGCACAAAATAGGCGAAAAATTTAATTTTCATATGGACGCAATTATTAATTCGAAAATTTTATTTGTGTAATATTTTACTTATCCATTTCTCTAACCATTCGTGTATTGCTCGAAAATAAATAACGTTAATTTGAGGTGTAGATGCATGAAATCAGTAAATATTTCTAACTTTAGTCATTATTTAGAAAGCAAATATCTTAAGGTATGCATTCAAAAGTTAGTTTTTATGTATATATACAAACTAAGCAAGGAAGGGCTTTGCACAGCATTTTGCTGGGGGACCCTTCTTAATATAATAAAATGATAAATGTAAAAATGTAAAGGTATAAATAACAAAGAAATCCGCTGACACACTTATCGGTCTTATTACTATGGGTGATGGAGGGGCTGGGGGTTTTTCTTGGATAGTAATTCGTTTAAAAATGTATGAAAATAATAAATATTTGAAGCAACTCACTGCAATTTAAAACTTTAATGTTAAAGTGTTATGGAAGAAACAATAATTTTGTTTTCAAAGAACGCATTTACCATGTTTTATATCACGGAAATATGAAGTTTTTTTATTAATTACTTAGAAACTATTCATAATAGGTAAAATTATAAAACTCTTTTCAAACAAGAAACATCGTATCTGTATGCAATCTTAGAGATCATAAATTTCTTACACAGCATCAAAAATTTCGTCACTAGCGCTCATTATGCAAATGTAAATAATTGACGCAAGAGTGGTAATATTTTAAACAAAAAGTTGGTATTACCCGTTGCATCTGATATAATTAGACTTAAATTGCATTCTACGCATGCGTGTAGGAAATAAACACCGACCAACTGACCAATACTTATTTTTTTCATTATCTTGATCCTTGTAGCTAAACAATAAAGTCTATTTTCGTAAGAATCGTGAAACGTAGTTCTGTTTGTCTACACTAAAAGTATAACGGTCATCGACCGACATCCACTAGTGGCCTTAATCTTTCGTGTACCTAATGACAAAGTTATAGATTCAACTACTTAATTATTTAATTCTGATTTAAACTCGTGGCTCGTACTTCAGTTCGTGGCTTGAATTCAGATAAATTTTGATAGAAAGCTTTATAAGTTTGCGGTTTATTTTCATATAAGTTATAGGAGGATCGCCAAGAGTGGCGAAATCTTGGGAAGGCCTACGTCCAGCAGTGGAAGGACCAGGCTGATGGATGGATGGAATAATTAATATCATACAATTACGTATTTTACAAACGCAGCTTATTTTTTTTAGATTGCCGTTAGAGTTCGGATCAGTTAACTATGTTTGTCATATTGAGTTTATTTGGCACAATAAAAATAAGAATAATGCTTTATACAGAATGAAAAAAAGACCGTGATTAGGGGTAAAGTATATTGATAATAGCAAATTTTATAAAGGAAACATTCCTATATTTTTTAAAAAATAGACAAATCTGCATCTCAAGATTTTTGACTTGCTTCCAAACGGTAACGAAAAAAACTCTATTTATATGATACCGATAGAAAGAGTCAATTTTGAGCATCGATTTCTTCTAAATAACATATATCTTTAATTAAAACCATTTTCGCCTTAAATTTATAAGTTCAATGTGGGACTCTAAAAATATGTGCGGTATATGCGGTCAGTAGAGGAGGAGTTAATTTGGCCTTTTTTTCCACGCTGTTTACTATATTTAGCTAATTTTGCTCGGCAGTGTAAACAAGCGGTCCCGCACGCATCACGCGCCGCATCGCGTCGGCGTCTCGCGGGCGCATGTTGTCTATCCATTACATAGCACTTTGTAGAGAGCAAAGCTTTATCTAATGTACTTATAGTAGGTACTATCAAAGAAAGCATTTCAGATTTACTTTTCAACCTTATTCATGATGATAATGTCCTCCTCGAGGTATTCGTCGACGGCGACCCTTATTGCTTCCTGGCATGAGCTCGGATGTAGCTGGAAATTCCGAGTTTCGTCAAAAATATTCTGTCACATGAAATACAGTGTAATTTTCCACATGAGTTGTACGTGTAGTTTTATCATAGTATAAATAACAAATAGTATTCTATCTCCATACAAGCGGGCCGAAACGAACCACCGCCAAAACATGGTTCAACTCGGTTTACGACAGTCGCGGTCGCACCGCAGTTACGTACGCACCTTGTCTGTGTGACGTTCCCGCGCATTTTCGTAAATTATGGCATGCAATTACAGAGTATGTTGTGCATTGTATGGTTGCTTTAATACAACTTTTATAATAATAATATAGCATTATCAAATACGTAAACAGTCAGTTGGCAGCCCTAGCGCGTGTTTAGGCGCCGAGCGGCCGTAGGTATTGATTTCAAGGACACCGCTGAGTTAAACTACCGTTGTTACCTATACTGTGGTTGTATGTGGGCTTTGGGCCGGTCTTGCGGTGTAAGCGTTTAGCGTCGAGGGATTCCAGTCGAGTTGTTTCAAAGTCCTCGGTCCCTGCTCACCCTTATTACGATTATTAGAACAGCATAATGTAACCATAGAGTGTGAAATAGTGACGTGGTTCGTCTACACATATTTTTCAGAAAAAAATAAATGGTTAGCTCTGTCTATTAGAAGACGAACAATTTTTTCAAGCTAATGACGAATGCCTTGCCGAGCCAAAGATTGACGTAAAGCTTCCTCCGCGGTACATAATATTTTCAGTTATGCGAGCTATTTTGCATGTTGCGAGATAACTGGTTTTTCAGAACTTGTTACGAATCGTATTCAATGTCATAATAGTCCTATTCACTAGTATGATACTACTATTATTTGACACTCCACACATTTCTAATATTTTCATAACTAACTTAAGAGTTTATGAGCCATTTAAATAAATTACGCGAGCCTTTATGGATTGAAATTTTCTTGGAATTTAGAGTGAATTATGTTTTTTTCGAAAAAATTGCATAATTCAATTGGTAAAATAAATTCTGTCATTTTTTTTTATTGAAATTATGCTTTATTCTATAAATTATTTGGCCAAGTGCGAGTCGGACTCGCGCACAAAGAGTTCTGTATGTGGAACCCGAAAAACATTATGGTAAATAAAAATAATATGGATGCTAAAAAACAATATCAACGCTACAAAAACAAGTCGCTAAAATGGTAGCGTCTGACAAAAAATTTGGCGCAATCTGCGTATGGAATCCCACTTTTTATAATTTATTGTTTTACTTTAGAGTATATTTTGTCTGTCCGTTTGTCTGTCCGTATGTCACAGGTCTATAGCTCGTAGACTGAATGAGTTACAGATCTGAAATTTGCATTGTTATGTAGAATGTTGACCCAAAACCTAATATTGAGTTAAATGTGAAATTTAATTATTTTTCAGGAGAGGAGAAAAGCTTTTTTACCCCGTCATGTAGAGTGTTATATCCTGGAACTCATTGTGTAGAGTACAACTTACTCGTAAATACGAGCTTTTCATCTCTTCAGCAAAGCAAAGAAATATTTTTGCCAGAACATTATCAAAAATGTTGAGAATAATTTTCAAAAAATATTCGCGTATATATATATATATATATATATATTTTGCGTCATTGCGTTTTTTTGGACTACAATTCAACAGTCGTTAGGACGGACGCCAGAACCCCATTCTGAGGATTAGCGTTCAAGTTCAGTAACCGTGTCATCCATGGGGTTCTCAATGAGATAATTTTTGGGGTTCCGTACAAGAAGGGTGCCAAACGTAACCCTATTACTAAGCCTCGCTGCTGTCCGTCCGTCTATCTGTCATAGGGCCTACACAGCTTCAGGCGGAATAGGTAGCCAGCTGAATTTTTACAGAATACGTGTTCCATACACAGAGGGTGCCGAATTGTTTGTCAAGCGCTAGTATATTTCAGCTCCTTTACTATTTTTGCACCTAGTTTTTGTTTTTTGTAGGCGTATTGTATTGTGGTACCCTTTGTGCTTCAGTCCAATTAAAATTAAGTAAGCAGTTTCGGGGGAAGGGAGCTGGTGTTGGGTTCGACTGTGGAGGTACCACCACTATCTTACTCACGAATCCTCTCGAAGTTATTCGGGGGAGAGCAAGAGGACAGCTCTCAAACAGGCACAACCACGTGGCCCACCATTGCATGGGACCGTTTGATGGCGGTATATCCATCCCAAAATGCCGGGCCTTATAAAAGAACAGACAGGTGACGGACAGCGGCGTCACTGGTGCGAGGGTTTCGGCACCGCGCTCAGCAACATACCTGTCCACCGTGTGTGAGTATGAGCATTTCTTCCAGGAGGACCGCCAAGAGTGGCGAAATCTTGAAACAGGCTAATGGATGGATGGGTAGGGGTTGGGGATAAAGAAGATTATCGCTTTGCTGATAAAGAAGTTTATTAAACACAGAGAGCCGACTACAAAGCTCGATTTAAGCTCGGATAACAAAAGTAGTTTCAATTAAATCACAAACATGAGCAAGCTCTCAAATTCCAGTTGGTGCCATTTTTAATTGTACCTATATAACAGATAGATTTATAGTATAAATATTTAACGAAGTTTATAAGTTTACACCTTCATGCCCAATTTGAATAATCCTAGGTACTATTTGTCTAAGAACTGTTTACGATTAGTATTCGGTAAAAGGAACACTTCCTATTATACAAGAGCTAGTACAGTCTCCAAAACGTCACGGTGTTCCATAGTAGTTCTTAGAACGCTCTTGTGGAGGTAATAATCTTACAATGGTATACCGTATCGCGAGGCCGTGTGTACCGGTGTCTTTAGCTCTACGGGGCGTTCATTTGATAACCGTTTTTCCGCTAATTGGGAAAAACACCCATCAGTACAAAGAGCATTTGAATGAGACAATTATAATGTTTAAATTTTGTAAATTTATGTTCACTGTTATGAAAAGACCGGATCAATCAATTAAGAAAATGTCTTACTTGCAATTGTCAGCACCTTGTGAAATTCTGAATACATCTTTTGATTTAAATGCACTTGTATTAACTTCATCACTTACTGAAGCATATTTACAAAGGGATAAATACTGAAATACTTGAGGTGGTAGAGCTGATGTCGGGCTCGATTGTGGAGGTACCACCATCTTACTTACAGCGGCGTCACTGGTGCAAGGGTTTCGGCACCGCGCTCACCAACCCGCCTGCCCAGCGTGTGTGAGTATGGGCATTTCTTCCAGGAGGACCACCAAGAGTGGCGAAATCCTGGAAAGGCCTATGTCCAGCATTGAACGAAACAGGCTGATGGATGGATGGAAATACTGAAACTAGCAACATTCAATTCCAGATTTAATAAAAAAAACTCGAGCGTGGTTGTAATCGAACTAATACGTGGGCCGCACTATAAGTTTCCGGAATGAATATGAAAAAATACTATTAAAGGTACAAAATTAATTTATTGTTTTTCAAAATAATCTCCCTTGGTGTCTATGCACTTTTTCATTCGATCAAACCAGTTTTGAAAACTTTTGTGCCACTCCCCTGTGGTGACCTCTGAAACGTGTTTTTCATACTCCTCGACAGCCTCTTCTGGTGATGAAAATCGTTGACCGCGTAATTGGTTCTTAATTTTTGGGAACA
The DNA here is from genome assembly GCA_910592155.1 of Ypsolopha scabrella. Classification (NCBI taxonomy): domain Eukaryota; kingdom Metazoa; phylum Arthropoda; class Insecta; order Lepidoptera; family Ypsolophidae; genus Ypsolopha; species Ypsolopha scabrella. The sequence goes on along the minus strand of OU342969.1, from coordinate 27,726,233 downwards.
GAAAAAAGTCACAAGGTGCCAGGTCGGGACTGTATGCAGGATGACTCATGAGTTCTACATTTTTCGTCTTCAAAAAGTCGTTTGTCTGTCTGGCCGTGTGAGAACTGGCATTGTCGTGGTGCAGGATGATACGGCGTTTACGGTTATTTTTACGGAGTTCGTCAATAACTTCCGGCAAACAAATGGTCGTGTAGCAGTCACTATTCACGGTACGACGATTCTCTAAAGCAACAGTAGCCACGTGTCCAGTTTTATTAAAAAAAGAAGCAATCATCCGCTCAGATGCACTTTTCACGCGCGCCACTTTGGTTGGTTTCGGCTCATCTTGAAAGACCCATACGCTCGATTGCTGCTTTGTTTTGGGATCGTAGCAATAAATCCATGTTTCGTCACCTGTTACTATGTCCCACACCAAATTTGACGCACCTTCGTTAAATCTGGTAAGCATGGCACTGCACCAAGTGACGCGGTCCGTTTTTTGAGCCTCGGTCAAGTTGTGTGGGATCCACCGCGAGCACAGCTTTCTCACACCCAAATGTTTGTGTAGGATTGATTGTATTTGACTCATGCCTATTTCTAAGGATGCGCGAATTTCATGGTAGGTCACATGCCTGTCTGTTTCAATCATACGGCGCACAGCATCGATGTTTTTGTTGGTCACAGCGGTGGACGGCCGACCATCGCGAGATTCGTCACTGAGATTGATACGACCACGCTTGAATTCTGCAAACCAGCTATAAACAGTCGTCTTGCATGGTGCTTCATTGCCAAAAGCTGTTTCAAGCCGAGCGATGCTCTGTTGAGCTGTCAAATTACACTTAAAATCGTAGAAAATCATACTACGAAAATTTTCCCGAGTTAAATCCATGTTGATGCAGACACACAATTTTTTAAATGGCGCCACAAGGTAAAAACAAAAGACAGTCAGATGAAACAAACTGCATTCTACAGCCAAAGAGTTCTATTTTCAAATGTTGCAATAAATTTTTAAATATTGTTTATGTAAGTGGCCAGTTCCGGAAACTTTTAGTGTTACCTATGTAGTTCCTCTGAAGTTCGTCCATATCTGTGTATATTTTTCTTTCATCTATATATTTCTCTCTATCCATCACGCTGACGTTGCGGGTGGCGGCTGGATGAGGAGAACGGAGGACCGCCAAGAGTGGCATAACATTGGAAAGGCCTATGACCAGCTGTCAACGATGACAGGCTGATGAAAGGATGGATCTACTAATAGTCAGCGGGAAAATGGTTACCAAATTAACGCTCTTTAAAAACACGGAAGAGTCATAAAATGTTAAGGATAGTTTATAGGATAATGGAGATTTCACTGTAATGTGCCACATTCAGTTACTATGTAGATTCATTTACACATTTGTTGAAATATTTGGGATTCATTGTTTTATTTTGACGAACATTTAGATTAAAAAACGTTTTTATGTTATATTTATCACAATTTATCATTAATATCCGAAAATTATAACATATTGTGGAATCAATTTCACTTTTTGTAGTAGGATAAGTGCTGAAAAAAGGTGGCCTCAGAATTTAGCTTCTACGAGTACTTCGTGTGATTATTACATTCGAAACAGACATTGTTTAGCGTTTTACGAAAACTTTATTGTAGGTAAACGTTATTGATACCGATACACTGGTATTGATGTTATTTTATACGACTTCCAAACTAAATAAACGTCATTTATCGCTATTTACATATATACGTTTGTTTTCCGCTTCCATCATTCAAAACGTTATTAGTTAATTATACTATTCAATTAGAATGCTTTAATAAATTATTGTCAAAGATTTTAAATAATATATTACAATAATAAATAAGCTGCGATAGCTCAGGAGTAGAACGCTGGCCTCTCAATCTTTAGGATTCAGGTTCGATCCCCGGCCGAGCATGCACCAATGAGTTTTTCGGAATTTATATGCACAGTATTTAATACTTACCACCTGCTGAACGGTGAAGCAAAACGTCATTGTACCCGAATAACGGCGATAGGGCTTACCACCTATCACGTTGGGACGTAATAATCGTCGGTGAAACGCGGGTGTGCGGAGTATGGACTGTGACTTGAATTTCACAGTTCACACCCGGAACATCTCTGACACTCGGGGATTCATGTCGTGTCATGTATATTTATTTATATTTAATAATAAATAACAATTCGACATCATCGACACATAAACGGGTCTAGAATCGTAAGTAAAACCTACATTTGTCAGTTCTAGTTAATAAAGTTATGAAACCATTCTGTATTCAGATAAATCATGAGCTACCAAGTCCTGGTGGTTTTCCGGATATATAGAATTCCTTACGACACCACTTTTACTTCCACGTCTTGATTTCTAAAACCTAGATTTTAGAAAAGGGAATGTTTAACTGAATTCTAAAATTTTACCTTTGTTTATTATTCTCGCAGTTGACACGAAAAGCAGTGTTAAACCCGAGTAAAACCATAATTATTTCTCTCAAACTAAAGAATTTGCATGTCGTTTCCTTCCTCGATTATTTAAAATATATGATTTTAATTATAATCATACATAAAATATATTGATTTGGAGTGCATGAAAGGGACCTCCTCAAATGCGGTAAACTGAGAAACTTCAAATACGCCCGGTAAATTGTCTCCACATACAATTCATAAAACCAACCATGAAATATATTAAAATATCAAAGTTATCGGAACTGTACATGAAAACAATGTAACCTAAGACCAAAATCCTGTATTTTGTTAAAACAAGGTGCAAGCAAATGGCTCCTTAAAATTTCCACCCGTGTAACTTACAAAACATACACACATTTTATAACTTTTTCAAAGAAAAACAAACGAGCGGTTATTTTTTTCGCTTTCCTTCGTAATCAATACCTACTGTAAATTTTATGTTGTTAAAGTCCATTGTTTTTATTTATAGTGCATTTATGATGGCATTTTGACGTATGTAGAAACATTGTTTGATATGATCAGGGGAATAAGTAGTTTCATTAAATTTAACATGATGGTGACCAGCTCAGACCGTTTTCGGTCATGGTAACCGCTTCGACTCTTAGCTGAATGGCACTGCGAGTCCGAAGATTGCTAATGTCGCTTTATTATATTAATAAATCTATTTATATGTCTTTTTAGGGTTTCGTATCTCAAGAGGAAAAAGCGGAGCCCTTATAGGATCACTTTGTTGTCCGTCTGTCCGCCCGTCCGTCTGTCAAGACCCTTTATCCTGAGAACGCGTGGAGCAACTCAAATCTATAGTTGATTGAAGCTGTGAAAAAATGAAACTTCTTGGTTAACGTAAAAAAGATACGACCGTTTATGCCGTAAAAAATGTGTATTTCGACACTCTCAAGGAAATCAAAATTTATGGGCTATTTTCAGTTGAATTAGAACTATGAAATTTGGCAAGTAATACCGTCATTTACTACAAGTATAGAGAAAAATCTGAAAACTAAACATTTGTAATTAAATCATAAAAAATATAGTCTTTAACGGAAACCTTGGTGGGCGAGTCCGACTCGCACTTGTCCCGTTTTTTTTAAACCCATCATGCTTAGTTCCGAATAAACAGTGTTTATATTATACATTCAGAAAAAAAACTTTGGCCAAAGGATGATTACTTCTTCTTGGACTGGAAGTCGGTGCATGTAGTTTATTTAAACATACACGTACGCGTAAGTTTTAAAATGTGTCAATTTATGTAGATAGCGCTGACTGTAAGATAAAGTTCCCACCTACCCTAGTGACAAGGGTTCCATTTGGTTGTGTTGCATCAATAAAAGGCTTTGATTTTTATTCCACATTTGGCTAAAGATTGAACAAAAAAGAATTTAAAATTGCAATTATAAGGTATTAAAATGTAATAGCCAAATGAGAGCAATCAGCTTCACCTATTAAGTTCAAGGTTATCAAAAACACGCACCCCTTTCAAAAAAAAAGGCGAAAGAAAGAAATACAAAATTGAAACACACACATACTCGTACGCACGAGCGTAGCTATAGGCGAAAGTGTTTACAACATGTATCTACGAAACTTCTGCAGCACCACTCTACCTACTCAGTATAAAACTGGAGATTAACATTTCTGAGACCACACTCCATCGTGGCATTCGCTGCAACACTAGCAAAGCGATCATGAAAATATTGGTTAGTAAAAACTACTTGCGAGGAATAAAAACAAATGTTACGAATTGTGCGAAAAAGTGTGATGTGAAAAAAACGGTGTTCGCAAAGGACTGTGATAAGTGCTCTGGATTTGTGCAATCAATGGATTCCTGATCCTGAATCGGAACGACCTAGTTCTTTTATTGATAAAAAGAGTTTTTGTAAAATGCCTTTTGCATATGTAAAAGTGTTGCAGTCAATTAGTTATTCAATAATGCATCGTGTAATGGACACGATATCTATCGAGCACCGTTGTTTTCGTTTGTTTATCAATTTATAATAAATTGAACAATTTGTAAGGTTTTAGAAACGGCGTCTAATATTTATATTTCTTTTTTGCAGAGGTCTTCCTTACTCCTGGCCGTGGCAATCGGCCTAGCCACGGCAGAGGAAAAGGTGGAGAAAGATACGAAGGCTGAGGATATCAAGCCGGTCGAAGAGTCAAAGAAGCAAGACAAGCGTGGTCTTTCAGAATACTACGGAGACTTTGGAGGCCACAGCGACTTCGGCGGCCACAGCGATTTCGGCGGCCACAGCGATTTCGGCGGCCACAGCGATTTCGGTGGCGGCGGCGGCGGCGGCGGCGAACACTTGAGCTTTGGTCATCACGACTTAGGTCACCATGAAGAGCATGTGAAAACTATCACTGTTGTCAAGAAAGTGCCGGTGCCGTACCCAGTGGAGAAGCACATCCCAGTACCAGTCGAAAAGAAAGTGCCTTACCCAGTCAAGGTGCCCGTGCCAGAACCGTACCCAGTCTACAAGACCATCCACTACCCAGTAAAGGAGACCATCAAAGTACCAGTCCACATCCCCAAACCTTACCCGGTTGTCAAGCACATCCCATACCCCGTGAAGGTCCCAGTCGACAACCCTGTACCAGTCAAGGTTTACGAAAAAGTCCCATACCCTGTTGAGAAGAAGGTGCCCTACCCCGTCAAAGTGCATGTCCCACAGCCTTACCCAGTCGAAAAACACATACCCTATCCAGTCAAGGTTCCAGTTAAGGTGCCCGTCCCCTACCCTGTTGAGAAGATCGTCCACTACCCAGTGAAGGTGCATGTCGACCACCCAGTCCCAGTGCATGTTGACAAGCCCGTGCCTGTTCCAGTAGAGAAGCCAGTTCCTTACCCCGTGGAGAAGATCGTCCACTACCCAGTCAAGGTCCACGTTGACAGGCCCGTCCCAGTGCACGTCGAGAAGCCAGTGCCTTACCCTGTCAAAGTCCACGTACCAGCACCTTACCCCGTTGAGAAGCTCATCCCTTACCCAGTGGAGAAGAAGGTGCCGTACCCAGTAAAGGTTCCCGTTGAAAAGCCCTACCCCGTCCACATTGAGAAGCACGTGCCCTACCACGTAGAGAAGCACGTCCCACACCCAGTTAAGGTTGGAGTCCCAGTTTTCGTCCACCATCATGAGGAGAAACATGAAATCCCTCACCATCATGAGGAAATCTCACACCATGAAATCTCACACCACGAAATCTCTGAGGGCCATGAGGGTCACGGCCTAGAGGGACACGAAGGTCACAGTCTGGGAGGCTACGAGGGCCACGAAGGCCACGAAGGCCACGAAGGTCTTGAGGGTCATGGTGGCTTCGAAGGTCACCATGAAGAGTACCATCATTGAACTGTCATGATCTCTACTTTAAATCTTTAGTATAGCTGTTATTTTGTGTTAAATCTTTGTTAAGCTTTATTTGTTTTTACGACTGGACTGTATGAAAGAATGGTGTAAATATTACCAAAAGTATTAAAAAAATGTGAAAAATATTCAAGTTACACTTTTTTTTTCAACCTTAATTAACTTAAAACATGCCGTCACACCCCACGAATAGAAAGACACACTTAAAATTGATGCAATACCACGTAAGAAGATGTGTGTAACGTATTACATCAAAAATTAATGGCCACGGTTAATGAACCACCGCAAACCAGCACTGACATAGTCCACTGCCATCTAATTATCATGCTTCTACGATCATACACTCGTATTACGCACTAATTACTTAAATTATGCGTGCAATTATAAAACCTATAAAATATTACGAAAAATCTGTTTCATAATCAAGATCCACTGACCTGATGTAGGGGATGTTAGCAGGGATGTGGTACTTAGAACCTGGATCGAAGTCCAGCTCTGATCGAAGAACTGGTGGCTTCACTCCTTGATACTGCTCCCTGTATAAAAAGTAATAATCAGTTAGTAAAGTACCGGGTGGCCCACTTTGCACACCTCCGCAGGCCAAGCAAGTTCTTACGCAATGCTTGCAGGTAATGGGGTGGTATAGACTGGCCTACTCCTGTCTCACTGACATTTTGTAGTGGTTTCCGCTTTTTGCAATTCCAAAGCCGATGTAGAGATAAATTGTTATCGGTTGGCACTTCCTTCAATAAGCGTGACATGTTATAATTGATTTATCTGTGTTGGTTGCAAAGACTAAACTCTTAAAACCACTGGCACGCGAGACCATAATCATCATGTAAGTGGTTTCGAAATCTTAATAGTACATATCTTGTTGAAATCGGGTTACCATGTCAGACCACGTTAATTTGTACTCTTGTGATTTTGATATATTTCCTCTACTCAACTATTTCTCGCTACACAATTTGAAATAACCTTTCAAAAGACCGTAATTGAATAACTTTAGATACAAATTTAACTTTCGGCATCAAAATCGTTCGACGAACCACTTCTGCTTTCAATCATACATTATTATGCGTGAACCCATTCTCGCAAGTCAAGGCCGATTGGACCACAATCTCTTCATCATTAGCACCTATGACAACACTGATGACCAGTTTATTTCATTTTATTTAACTTTTTTTAATCCATTACGTATTTATTTTGACAGAATAAGAATGTAGGTATGTTACATTAGCTTCGCGGTTAGTAGGAATTTTAATGCGTGTTAAACATTGTTATGAAAGTCTTCTAATTCTGGTAAACCACAGATCCATGGGAACGTTAGATAAGCTGATGAGATATAAGCTAAAACGCAGAAACGTGAAATATTTTTCAAAATTAAGCAAACTTAAGTAATAATAAAACATTATTTCATAAATATTATAAAGGAATGCTTTCTTTCTTGTAACTTGAATTATCGAATTTTAGATTAAATTGGCTAAAAAGTAAATTTAAAATTTTATGGAACCTACTTCTAAAATAAATATTTTTTATTTGGTTTATTAAAATAAATAAACGACAAATAGTTAAAATTCTGTCTCGTAAAACAATTCCGCATTCCAACCGAGTCAGTAGTGTGGGAAATGCATAGTTGCTCCATTAAAATGTTTAATTAAAACATTTCAAACCTAGTCTGAAACACATCGTTAATTTTAACGAGACATGTTGATTGAACAACTTCTGTTAAAATTCATAAATACGTGAAAACTGACACGTAAATATAACAATGATTGATAGATATAGGTGGGTAGTGAACATTATGTCATCTTAGGTCAGTATTTTATAACTTTTTGCATTAGATAATTCTGTTCTTCGTGAGTTCACATTGCTTGTTCATATTAAATCCTCTAATTGCTAATCTAATTATGATATCGTGCAAGAACTGATTCTTAATTTGTTTTAATAGGAGTGTCCATTCCGTGCATTTTAAAATTCTTGCTATGTACTTTAATTACATGTCAAACTGATGTAAATACTGTTTTGGTCATGAAATGAAATGAAAATGTATGCATTGTAGCTACTTCACTTATTAAACTTCAATTTATTCTCGTTGATTTATAGTTTTTTAATAACAATTGAAAAATAATAAATACAAGCGTGATCACGCCTTTTACATTAGGCGGCAATTAAACTTGAAAAAGTAACGGAAAAGTACAAAAAATTAAATGAAATTTTAGACATAATCAATACAAGTCTATTATAAAATAATACACGCACTCGTATCTGAACCTAATTACAGGTATATTTAATGTATACAATAAAGTATATACAAATGATAAATACCACATTTAAATACACGAAATATTTACTAAACCTTATATATTCGTAAATATTATAATAATGGCTAACTCCGCCACTTTGATTAGCCGAGAAGAAAGGAATATATTATACTTCGTTTTTCTGCTTTTTTTCTTATTATTTCTATTAATAACACAATTTTGTCATAATATCATCGTTATTACTACTGAATGATGATGTATATCAAATACAAACCTCAATCTCCACCAATGACAGTTGTACTGCTCCTTCCTCACATCCCCGGTGAAGACATCCCAACGCCACCTATCCATAACCAACGCGAACGGAAGGAACGCCAGCTTATCCATGGCTTGGGTGAAGAGGTAGTTGGTGTCATGAGCCGTGTCATCCACGGAACGCTGCACGAGACCCAGGGTCTGGAGGTGGCGAGGTGATGAGACGGAGAGGGCGATTGTCTCGCCTATGGCTTCATGGAACCCTGGTGGTGAAAAAGTTCAATTAGAGACTTGTCAGAGAGAAAACGTTTTACCGACGGTTATAGTTCAAACGTTGAGGGTGGTGAGTTCTGTCGCCGTACTTTGGGCACAAATATAAGATGACTTTCGTTTTTATAGCCAAATTCATACTTGAGACTCGGTAATATCGAATACTGTATCCAACAAAGAAGTACTTGTTTTGTGGAGTATCAATTCTGGAGCAGCAAGTTTATGTTTATTTCTGGTACCAATAGTGTAGCTTGCACCGACCCGTGGAAACATATTGGTATTTTTCAGCATGTTCCTATAGTGTTGCATGACTATCTATAGTTGACCTTGGAAAAAAGTAACAATATCGATTGTGCTATCGATGGTATCGATTATATGTTAGCAATACTATCGATAGTATTATTTACGTTTATCAATGAAACTATCGATTGTATCGAGACTATTGAAAATATAGATTGTTTTGGTCCATCGATAGTCCATTAAATTTCGATAGTATTAGGGACTTAAAAGGAACACGTTAAATGGTACATAATCATATATTATGTATTACGTCGTGATTTACTAATCCACTTTTAAAATTCAAGATAGATACGTTGAAACAAATCTCCCCCCACATCTAAGACCCTAACACACTAACCTCACCTACCTACCAACTTTTCTGCTAACTACACTTTCCGTCTCACTGCCTACCCACTCTACCTTCTCACATGTAGCTTGAACTAGTTATAAATACAAACAAGGTTTGGAGGGTGTTAGTCTAGTATTAGGCCAAATGATCGTCTAGCAGCTGTGATAGGACCCCTCGTTGTGAACCGTATTTAAGTAACCCTAGTTCTTTTAGTGATAATAAGAATGAATCCGAACTCAACATTTCCTAATAAGTCTAGTTAAATTACCTAAAGTATCCGAGAAGTAAATAGTTCCTCTGACCCTAGTAAATAGAATTACATCTGCGCCTAGCTAAGTTATTATATGATGTCAATACTGAATTGAAACTATCCAAGAGAATATCACCTATTGACCAGGCTTATGTAAGAGAGTGAGAGGAGTAACTGAAAGTAAATATAATTCATCTAGAAGATACCGCAATTTTATGTTTTTTGTTTAATAGCCCCTACCGGTCAATTTGGGTTCGGTAAAAGCAAAAGCTTCTATGGTTCTGCTTAAGTAAAGTAATAGATGATAAGATTATACTCCTAGATAATAAGAGTATAAGTCGAACATAAAAGCCCTTACCTTTCGGATGGGGAATAACCCGTGAATTTTTTTAACAAAGGTTTTATTTAGTTTTATTGGAAATTGTGATTTAATTATTTAACAAAGGTTTTATATAGTTTTATTTGAAATTGTGATTTAATACTTTATATTATTATAGACTTTAATTTTGCATTTAGTTTGATGATACATTATTTGTACCGTGCTACAGGGCACTAAGTACTTAGATATTTTAATTTGATAAGGCAGTATTATTATACTGAATATTTGTAAGATTTGTTACTTTGTAATAGTAAATCGTTCATGTTGGCAAGTCTTTAATTTCTACCAAACACTACTATAGTCTCATTATAAAATCTTTCAGTAATCTTTAAATAGTACATTATTTATTTTAAGAAAACCTAAGAACAGTGATTCCCTGTCTACACACCTTGGAGGAAGAATCACTAAGAAACCTCAAGGAGTACCTACTCGTAATTAAATATCGTGACCTTACTGTGAAATATTAATTACTTCAGTAAAAGCTGCATACTTCTCCTTATCACAAGTCTAATCTCTGAACCTACTGAATTCTACATGAGAACAGCTTTAAGGTAGTTTATTCTAACAGAAATCCATTAACAGTCAAAACTGGATTAATTCAGTCATACGGATAACTAATTCGGTTCTACTAGTTTGACTAATTTCAACTCTTCTGAATATCAGTTAGTAAGTAGCTGTTTTGAAGTCTCAGAATCAAAGCTATAATTAATATGAAATATGTCTCACTCAGAAAGATATAATTTCAGCTAGCTGGTTTCTTTGTTAGATCCAGAACAATTTCAGCAATATTTAAGGCTATCTCTTGGCCACATTGTACTTGAGGATATTAATTCAAGGAGAGATATATCTATTCACACTTGACGAAGTAAGATTCCTGTTCCGTTTGGTATACAGAAGATTCTTATTAGCACGGCATTGCTTGGCTAAAAGGGTGGGATTTTCCCTTAGTATGAACAAATGCATCTACTCATTACCTTTATTTTTCAGGCAATATTATTCACAAATAGAAATCATTCCTTTTCTATGGAAACCAAGCTATTTACTTTGGTAAATTCATTTATATTGAAATCTTCCTTTTTTATAAGGAAATTATGATTCCAGAATTATTTACTGTAAGTAATTAAGACTTAGAACTGGACTTTGCTCCAAACTCTGAACTGATGGTTCTCACACCAAAACAGTTTATCTCAATAAAAGGGTATCTTGAAAAACTAGACACTCATGTAAGTAGGAGTGTTTCTGAGCTTGAGGTCGAACTTTTTCTATCTAATCAGAGAACGATGATCACAAGTTTAATCCAATTGAGAGCAAAACATTACTTATCTTTACTTCACAACAAAATAACTTTCAGTCATTTAAAGGGCTTTCTCGACCAGACAATCAGGGAGGCTTTCCACTGAATGCTTTCGACACGTCGTTACAAGATTGATCTAAACAAATTCTGCCTTTATTAACCTCTGAATTTCGCCTATTCTTTTCAAACTAAAATCTGGAACCTAGCTGATATCCGCCTACCTATTTGACCTAAATTTCACCAATCCGTGGTTCTACAAGATTTACCCCTTTGAAAACCTTCAAAGCCTACGGATCCTAACCTGAACGTGCCTACGTGTAACACCAAGACATAATTGACTAAAACATACACTACCAGGAGCCTACAACCTTCAGAACCCTACTTTCTCTGAGCACAATTCTAACGTCCTACATTTTCCTATAATACCTACCTGACTGTGTTCTAATCAATTTATCGTCCCTTCTTGCAACCCTACGTGAAATTCTAACATCCTAAGATTCCTTGTAACGTCCTAGCATTCCCGCAAATTCCTTTACTGATCTGACTACCCAGGAATAGCCAAGAGAATTCTCAGCCTATGTTGGTGTAAAACAAAACTAGAGATAAAATCTCACATTTACTTTTAATTGTGTGAGTGTGTAATGCATCCTAACAAATATCTTAACACTAAATTGACTATCCAAACTTTACCTGCCTATCATTTGTACCTAGAATGAGAATTCCTAGTCTGCCAAATGTGTAAAACCCAAAACTAGAGATAAAATCTCACATTTACATTTAATTGTGTTTGTGCGGTGATTCCCAAAGAGTCACAGCGGAAATCACATCCCTCAACTAGTCTAAAATAAAGAAGCGAGGCGAGTTTTCTCCTCTACGTGTACCTACTGCCTATAAACTCTCCGTGCCAGTCAGCGGGTGATTCAAGGTAAGGGCCTCACCCAACTGACCGGAAATTCCCTATATGGTTGTGTGATAAATATATTAATATATACATAAAGACCAAGACTGCGCCACGGATGATAACCTGGAGGGGCAATGTCCGGTTCACACTTCTCTCGTGATCGCCCAGGCAACATCACATGGTAACGTCAGAAATGGGAGATATTATACGGTATAACTAAACCGCTGCAGCGTCATCTCAAAACGACTGCCCCTCCGGAGAGGTTGAAGGATAAGATACGAGTTGTCGACTCCGTTAGGTTACCCTCGTATCAAATCCCCAAAGAGACTTCTCTTTGTTTAGCATCACATATTTTCCCTACCTATTAGCCGTCAAGCCTACTGAAAATACCCCCAAACTAAACCCAGAGACACCCACCTTTGCCACGCTCGAAATACCGAGTAGCTCCCGCGCTAATATCCCCTCACTATTACCAAACCCCAGCAAAATACAAAACCCCACGCCCAGGTCTGATATCCGCGTCCCGAGAACTGGTCTGAACTATATAACACAAATAACCGCGATTCTTAATGAGGCTTTTTCCATCCTTCCCCCGGCCAGCCGAGCCCTAGAGCTCAAAGCCTTTCACAGCCGCAACATCCAGCTTTACCTTATATTATTTAAAATATAAAGCAGACCCCAGAATTCTTAGGAAATCATTTGAAACAAGCCTCAAAAGGAATACCCTATAACCGATCTACATCTTCGTCCTTTTACGGAAAACGCCTCGAACAAACACTCGCGGATCTCTAAATTTAAACTGCACTTTCTCGAAAAGTATTCCACACTCTAAATAATTCCGACAGAACTTTGAAGAAAATAACCCCGAGCAAATAGATATGACTATAAAACAAACGCCCTGATAAAATTAAAACCCATGAAAATAAATTCGCGACTAATTACTGCACTTGTACCTCGCTTGACGGACCTCGAAGACTGAACTCCGAAGACTGACCTCCAAAGACTGAGAGCCGTTCCCGCCCTACAACCACTTTTATCGACTCACTCCCGACGCTAAGCCACGCCGATTCTTCCATACCCCGCTCACTTCTTGTCACTCCCCGTATCCACGGCCCACGCATTCTCTCATTTCCGTATTACCTTATATGGTCATGAAATCTCAACGCCGACATCCGGACTACAGCAATCATAATGTTTTCCTTTTTAGCTTGAAATAGTATTTTTCGTGATTCTAATTTTCCTTACCACCAATTATTAAGATAATGAAAATATCTAAAATTCATTTGAGCAGGTTTTACTTTATTTTGAATTAAAATACGAAAATGGGATCTGTATCCTTTACTGCTTTGCTAAATACGCCACCTAGCTGAAACAAGTGGTACTTTTGACATAGCCTTAAAACCAATTCACCTAATCTGTACTATACCAAAGTTCATGAGTTTATTGCAAGATGCGCAGTGTCGCCCTCTTTTCCCCCAATACTAAATTCTAGCGGGCTCTGGCAATTTAACAATAACAGCGCCATTATGACGGAAAGACAGCGAATTATGATGGAACTTCTTGAATCAAAGTTTACCCAATTTCCCGCTACTGCGCCTCCATAGCCCGCCTTCTGCATTCTTTACTTGTGTAAAGCCCCCCAAATCTCTCTCCTCAAAAGACATTTCTTCTCCTCGCTTAGTGGACCCATTTCGCTTAGCAACTGTAGACACCCGAAAATATTTAATTCCATGCATGATACATAGCCATGAAATACCCGTTTTCGGCGCGAATTTAATGTTCGCGTAATTTAGTATAGAAACAACATCTTTACTCGATTCACGTAATTTTCACTCTTTCCCTGCTTCCAAACATTAAGAATAAAACATCCGGAATTTATTTGAACATTACTTCTTCATTTCCTGAGTAAAATAAGGAAATAAGGTCTGTTTCATTTTCTAATCCCGGAAGTAATGCCATCTAACCTAAACACCTGATACTTTTATGTTTGTTGTAACATTCTTTTCAATGAACCTAATCTACCTCCGAACTCAAGCGTTTCCCACATATTAAGCAGATGTCGCTTCCACCCTCAGCTAATATCAAGACATCAATAGTAATCCGAAGGTAGTGGCACCACCTTATCACAAAATGTTAGCGAGTGCTAACAGAACGCCTCGATCCGAGGTTTGTTCTGGTACAGCTCGACCCTCAAAATTTACGTAGCATACATTAGTTCAGCCGAAGGAAATTTTCTCTTCAGACTCGCTAACATGCAGAGACCACTGATTACAAAACAAATTATTATGGCTTTTTCCAGAATGTAGTTGGGTGTGTGCGTTTTTAAACCAATCCACTAACAGAATCCCGCAAGTATCCGGACTCCAACCTCGCAATAACTTAATTATGGATAACTATTACTTCGATTGCGAGAAATCTGACGAAACGAGAGTACCGGGTTGTGAATCCAGTATGCCCTAGTGGCAATAAGATGGCCTTCTAACCCAATCCAATTTTTCGATTAACACTAGATTTGCCATGGACTATCTCTAATTCCACCAGATACCAAGCGATGAACCGCCTCATAAAGGTTATCCTTTAATTTAACTATCTCAGCTAGAGCCCTTCCCCTTGCAAGCCCCATAAGTTTCCTGGTGAGTGTGCAGTTGCCGAAAAGGGAGTAAGAGCTTCTGTATAGTGCGGGTTTATCATGTACTTCTTTTCGTAATTTAACCTAACTCCAATTTTCCATAATAAACCGTTTGCTAGGTATAGTGCCTCTGGTCCAAGCTACAATAACTTCATCTATACTGTCAAAACTGTTGCCTCCCTAGAGCCCTCTTTTACAACCTGCATTCTCTTTAATAAATATTATAGTATAATTTTATATTATTATACTACAATACAATCAAAATCCTCTTTCCCCTTTTTCTTCATACTTCCCAAATGTACCACGCGTGGATTTCTCTTTCTCGCCACTCTAAGGATCCACCAGCTCATTCAATACAGACTTTCCTGTTTAACCACGTTAATTGTCCCAATGGCTCTGTAGCATGTAGCGTGCAAGCCGTTCTCAACCCTTAACCCTAAATCACATCAAATAATTTGGCTCAAACCAACATTTCCTACACTTAAATCTTTCCCTAGGTCTCCTAATCTAAATAACCAAAGATGTCCCTACAATTTTTTTGTATACCTAGTTGTTCACATTCCGTAGCTTTGCTGTTTTCGTTGACATGATCGCAATTAATTTAGCTAAATTTAATCTTGATTATAACCTTAATATTGAGACATTTCCCCCGCTATCAATCTGAACAACTTGCCTAATTCACGAGCCGTTAGAAATAACCCAACGACTTAATTTCTCTATATTCCTGGACCTCACTCTCTTTTGTAATATTCCTAAATATTTGATCATTCTATTACATGGGTTTAAACCTTAAGGGGTAAGACGTATAAGAGCATTCTGGCACTAACTGTGACTTTGAAAACCCTTGGGGCCTAATCATAAAACCAGACTCCATGACGAGGAACCATTTACTTGAGCTAACGGTATACTTTTGTGTCTAATGTGTCAGGATTTAAATAGATAGATACAACCATAAAAATGACGTATCAGATTATCTTGTACATAGAATTAACGATGAAACAGGACCAAAACTCATAAGTGACACGTTGCACCATTGCGAAGATACTCGATAAAAATATTTCGATCCCTTAATTATCCTATTCCCGCTCATTTACATGTTGTTATAAAATTCTCAAGCAATTAACTAAATTCAGGCACTATCTTACAAAAGTATCTAGGCCCTCGTCAAAATTTAAAGACTTACAGTCTACTATTTGGCCAACTACTTTATATAATCTTTAAAAGGATAATGAAAACAATCCTAGGCTCCGTAACCAATAACGTACATGTAAATAAATTGTCTCATACTCAAGTTATTCCGCCCCTCACATAATTTCTCCTGACTCTAGAACCGTCTACTTGCATATTGCATGTCCCAACAACTCAACCCGAAACTGCGAGAATTATAGTGGTGTAATGTCTACAACATCATAGAGGTAAGTACGGCGGTAGACAATGAAGAAAGATACAAAAAAAGAATTCGTCAAGAAAAGGGAGAACGTACCGAGCATTCTCCTCCGGAATAAGTTTAAGCTTCCCTAATTAGAAATGTAAATATTACAATTGTAAATGCGCACATGTCTTTAGATCCGTCCTTTACTCGTAATTTCCGCTACAAATCACGATATTTTCCCTTTGAATTGACGTCTTTGAAATATTGCGTCACTGCATATAAAGCTGATCGCTGTAATTAAGGTCCTGCAACCGAAGTGCAGAATGAAACCTTCACGGTAGAATTCCTCTGTCTATCTGTAAATCACAGTATAGTCACAACTCATCCTCTAAACCACTAGATTTAACACTCGGCAAAACAGCTTAATTCACCTATACCGCATGGGGCAATCAATCCCGATAATTCATAATGGCTCAAAACTATATTTTTAATTTAAATGTTACCTAGGCGAACATGTGATTTTAATAAGACGCTGCACGTTCATACTACAGGGTATGTAAAGCTTGTTCACCCTTAGACTACGATTTGGCTATAACATATACCGTATAATGAATACCTTTATCAAAAATATTTAGTTGTAGCAAGATAAAAGTGAAAAGAATAAAATTCACCTAAGCCATCTAAACCTCTCAACTAAACCCGACCCCCCTGGTTTTCGACTGAAGACGTCTTCATGGTCATTAGCCACTACGAATGTCTCGACATGTATATTATGTTAATTTTTTTACACCAATATATGGAACCCGTTTCTTCGCTCGAAACGTTTCTCCTCTCTACCATAATACCCACTTGTTTCTAACATTCTATTAAATCGTCAAACGCTATCTCTGTCATCAAATATTACCCGAAATTCATATGTATATAATGTTTATACTAGAGTTCCGTACCTCAGAGTAACAATAAGATCCCATTAACTAATAAATTTAATGTTAGTCCGTTCAAAAAACTGTTTTGGCCCTATCTCTACTGTTTGTAGCCTTTGCGCCAATAAGGTAGTACATTGTTGACTAATTCCGCAAGTACCCTACTATATTTAAGCAACTATCGTATTCGAGGATTAGAAAATAGACACCGTTCTAACATCAGACGAACATACTATTTCACGCCTATCTCTTGAAGGGATAAACATATACTGTCAACTTTCATCCACTATGATTCCGACACACTTCTTTCGCCTCTTCCACTCCTATCTACGAGGTCATACTAGTTCTTCGATTTCGTATATCACAGCGCCAACACAGAACCCTGCGTTTTAAATTCACTCACCCTAACTTGACCCCTATTTGACACATTCTGAAGTACATTCGAGTTTCTCATTTTATTCATAAATCTCCCAGACTACCATCCTTTTAAAACTCCGACCCTCCAGCTTGTAAACCTGACTTCACCTTGTCAGATATTACCATTCATTCTATCTGGCAAATTCTCATTTTAAAGTATAGTAAGCTACGAATTCCCACTTCGTCCGTGGAACTCTTATAAATTGTGCAAGGTTAGACACTCATTATTTGTGAGTCATTTATTTATTTTAATTAGTTTCAGAATAATATAGGTATGTCAAATGTGGTTACATAACTTTATACACACGACTCTCAGATTTTACAAAATACCGAATATCTAACGCTGAAACTCTAAAGTATACTTTTCTCGCTTAAGTTTACTTTCTTACGACTATCAAATTATACGGTTTATCCTATTATATACCGATTCCAAAGAAAAGTTTACTATCAATTGAAATAAGTTATGATAAAACAATTTAGCTATTTTAATACCATGTGGGTATTATTCTTCAATGCCTTGAAACTTTAGTAACTTAGAATAACCTGATCTATTTATTAAATCCACGTACTAATCCTTCCTGACTAACCCATGCTTATTTGACCTGAATTTCACTCTGAGTTCTACCCTATTAAATGTAGGTATTCATACTAAAAGTGCCCTTCCGTCGCTACCCAAAAATACTTCCCTCTCATTCTTAAAATCACATCAAAAGTGAATACTATGAGTACACAAGGGCCTACCTATTTTCAAAACCCGAATCTTATATTGTCTATCTTTTATTATTAATGCAAAAGTTTTCTAAGGGGATCTCATTTAACTGAAACGAAACTCTCTATACATACATACGAGTAAATACGATTCGTTGATAACCTACCCAGGTGTCCCCTTTTATCAATTCCTAATAACTTCTCTCTTTTAATTGCTTAGTACCCGACAATAATCGCTAGCTCCCATTTTACTGAACTACAAATCCTTTCAACGCCAGTTTTAACCTCAGCATAGAAGTTTATATAAAATCATTATTTGCCTAACCACTATCTCAGAATTTAATTTCCCATTTATTTACTTATAACTTCATTCAAATCATACAACTTAACCCCCCTTTTCTCAATAACTTTGAAACATACTTATTCATTTTCCACACTTCTAAACTTGCCACAAAACTTTTATTACTTTTTATTAACTACTTGCTCTTTCCCGCGGCTCCGCCCGTGCGTTATTCAGTTTAACGACATGATTTTTTTTTCCGGGATAAAAGTAGCCTATGTGTTAATTTGGGGTATAAGCTATATTCATTCTAAATTTCATCCAAATCTGTCTAGGGCATATTCCCGCAATTGACTCACCACACCTACGCTATAACATTACCAATGAAGTTAATCTCTTGTAACTTATCGTCATAGCCCATCATCACATTTCACTTTCCGCACCTACGCTATAACGCTACCAAAGAAATTGTTTTCTCGTAAATTATCATTACCCATTCTTTATCAATCACACTACAAGGATCGAACACTCGAACCCCTTTTCACTTCTCTTATCGATGCAAGATTTTTTTTATTTTGTAAAAACCTTTGTTTTCCCCGCAACGCAAAATATAACCAAAAGTTATAACGACATCGCAAAGCGTCACCGCAAAATTAAAATAGTTTTCTTTAAGTCTCGCTAATATTACCGATTCAGACTACCACGTCATCACTGAACAAATAAATGAACGTCATCTAACATAAAAACATTTAACAACGATCACCTTCATAAACCTCCTTTTTCTATTAGTGCATCTACCTTCCGTCCGCAAAGAACTCTTACGCAACCTTACCGAGCGACCCTCATTTTTTCAAACTTTTCATCGATAGGAGCGCAGAACAAGACTTATATGCATTCATCCACCCATTCATTACTAGGATATTATTATTGCTAAACGATTGTGGGCATTGTGTTCTACCTGATAAATAAGACCGGTAACACTACGATAATTTTCTCCTTGGCGCAATATAGTTAATATTCCTTGACTAAAAGTGAGCAGATGGTTTCCACGGGACAAACTGAAGCTAGTATAATTTTAATATAGGCGACGACAGTCATCGAAGTACATTCGTCATATCAATAACACATTATACAAGTAAATCATGCAACGGCATTCTTCACCCGTCCATGCCGTTGTCTAACTAATGTTATTCTTTTACCGGTTTGTGATAATGCCAGTAACTACTAAGAGTTGTCAAAAGGAAGCACTACTTATAAAAACTTCAAATTAGTTTGATTATTTTGGTTTACCACGCATTGGGATGAAAGTCATTTCTAACCGTTCTAGACCGGTCGTTTATGTTTGAGATTAAAATGTGATCAAAACAATAAATAGCGAATAATCAAAAAGTGAAAGAAGGACAAATTGAACAGAAAAGCTTTGTTGTCACCCTACACATCTACTCACATATCCTTCATACATATGACTAACCACGGAAAACATCATGTAGATGATAGATTCCTTTGATCGTAATAATCATAAGAGCGGCCCTAAAGCTTGGATTTGGATAAAATTGATCGTTTCATACTGAGATGAAAAATGAAGAACCAGAACGCAGCTTAAACTCGTTCAGAAAAACTCAAATCTCGACCGAACAACCTATCTTGCATTTAGAAAATTGCATAATCATGCAATGTAACATTAAACACAAATGAAATAATAAGTCAATTTTCATTTTGTTTGATAACATACGTTGGTTAAACTCATCACTATTATTGCCACAGCCTAACAGTGTACGTACATTCGCAAACTAGGTATCTAGGTGTCACAGACATGATGGCCGTTGGGGCCGAAAGGCTTCAGAAGGAGACAACGTACAGCAAAGCGCAGTGCAGGCCGACCACATGCCCGCCGGACCGACAACCTGAAGGACATCGTGGACGGCGCGGCGGCGACATGAGTGGTGAAATTGTGGAAAGGCCCATGCCCAGCACCGGACGAACACGGGCAGATGGATGGATGGATGGATGACTACCATATCTGAACCGTAAAACTTCCTATAATATTCCCAGTCCCCTGCCTGATTAAATATTATTGAGCAAACTAATATGATCATAAATAATCCTTATATAGAAATTCATGTTGTTAGTTACCGAAATTATGATTTACATAGACATCATAGTGATATTTTTCAGAAATATTTCGCCCTAAAATGGGACAACGAATTTTAATATTAACTCTACGGCTCAGTCTAACATCAGTAAATATTCCCGATATTTCTAAACATTTATTCATCCTCTTCCTACTACATATTATTATGTGTTCGTAATAAGATTATAAAATAAAACACATAATATCTCATTTCTACTCGAGTCACAATGTATACCACGTTTACTAACCGACCCGTAATGTAAACTCATGCGATTGTTTCTGAAGTGATGACGTCATCCCTAGCTGACTTCAGGTTTGCAGGTTTATACCTAAGTATTTGTGCACCTAACTCACTACTAAATAAGTGAGAGCAAAATACAATCGATTCCTCTCATACTTAAAATACGTAAACTCTAGTCCGTACATACGATTGTACATCTAAAAAGCCCGACGTACATAACCAACCGCGTCTGTACTTTATTCTAGTAAAACAATTTAATAATTTCGAAAAGCACTAAAATAAGGTCGCTTTCGTTCGATGAGACTAAGAACGTTTCCACACTATCCAACCCGACACCGGTGCCGGACGACGACAGCCAACATCCGATAACCGACACCATGTGCTGTTTTCGCATTACCCGACAAAATCGCTCCGATATGGCCATTTGCTCGATAGCTTTAGTGCGGACAGGTCATTACGGAAGACTAAGACAATTTTGGATACATCCCATTGCGGAAGATAAATATTCAGAGAGAGCATTTTATACTCTTTTTAGCGAGCTACAAAACGCACCGAGAAAGTTCTTTAATTACTTTCCTACAAGTGAATCCACAATATGATTATTTGCTAACTCATCTGACAACCAATATCAAGAAACAAGACACACATATTCGAATGGTTTTGGGGCCTAAGGAAATGCAAGCGCACACAGAGACAATTTAGATATACGTATATCAACATACAAACATTATCGTCCGATGGCTCACGGGCATCCGATAGTGCCGCCAACACATCGGTGTCGGATCCGATATCCGATACCGGATCGGGAAATGTGAAAGACTACTCATTCCATACATTTTACTTGCCCCGATATCGCACCGGCGGCGGCGGCGTCCGACCCCGACATCGGACCGGACAATGCAAAAACCCCCAAATATGGACAAATGGACTTTGAGTCCAGAGCCGTTAAAAGATACTAAAAAAGAAACCAATGCGATTATGACAGTCAAAACAAACAAACCACTTTTGAATATGAATAGTTCAAAACCATCACAAATGAGATATCTCTGATATCTCTATAAATAATAAATAAACTAACTTGTGCGTGCGTTGAGATGAAGATGGAATGCACCTTCAGCTCGGGACAACATTATTATGAACTTAGCGCAACTCAGGATGATTCTCAAAGGTGCAAAATTGGACATGGCGTTGATGATATCAATGAAACCTACAGCTACAGATTACCAAGGATAACCCAATTAACCGAGCCGAACTCATCTCATACAATGGTACGTGTATTCATTCTAACCTGTTTTACAATTGCCTAATCATCAAGAACGCATTAAAACTACGTTTTTCTACACCGGTCATTCATATTGGTTATTAGTACTGCTATCTTGAGCAAACATCTATAGTATTGCAATCCAAAAGTGGCCTAAATTACCTATTCTACTTTAATAAACAATGCTCATTAGTCCAACAACATCAAACACAACCCTTTATATTAAAGTGAATTTATGCTATAGCTTCTTAATGATAAAATAGGCATAACTATTCACAACATTACAGACATTCTCCATACATTCGCCCGAAATTAATTATCTTTTTCTACTTTTCAGATACAGCCTACGATGGTTGAGTTCTAAAAGCCCTATATACATATTATGTATGACCCATCTCGCCTGAGAAGCTACGCAGGTGTATGCAATGTGGATAATCCAGCCTACTTCCTAACCAAGAACTTCGCTTCGCCCAATCGCACTAAGGAAAGGATAATAATGTGCATCTGTGTTACCGCTGAATGAATTTACTACATAGAAACTAAATATCACTCTTAAAACACCTCCGTCTCACGTGCAACAATTGAACTAGACTAACACACTCCAACCAAATAAATACTAGAAATCGCAATACAATATCCCAGCTATTAAAACATGATCACAGTGCTTTAATGAAACAAAAACACTAAAATGAATTCAAAATACAACGTTACAACCATGATATTGTTAAAACTTTATTCCGACATATGTCCTAGTAGTTAATTTTAATATTATAATCGCAAAAACTGCAATATTCTGGTCACGGCTTCTAATTGAAACAAACCTCCCCACATCTCTACGTCTAAGACCCTAACACACTAACCTCACCTACCTACCAACTTTTCTGCTAACTACACTTTCCGTCTCACTGCCTACCCACTCTACCTTCTCACATGTAGCTTGAACTAGTTATAAATACAAACAAGGTTTGGAGGGTGTTAGTCTAGTATTAGGCCAAATGATCGTCTAGCAGCTGTGATAGGACCCCTCGTTGTGAACCGTATTTAAGTAACCCTAGTTCTTTTAGTGATAATAAGAATGAATCCGAACTCAACATTTCCTAATAAGTCTAGTTAAATTACCTAAAGTATCCGAGAAGTAAATAGTTCCTCTGACCCTAGTAAATAGAATTACATCTGCGCCTAGCTAAGTTATTATATGATGTCAATACTGAATTGAAACTATCCAAGAGAATATCACCTATTGACCAGGCTTATGTAAGAGAGTGAGAGGAGTAACTGAAAGTAAATATAATTCATCTAGAAGATACCGCAATTTTATGTTTTTTGTTTAATAGCCCCTACCGGTCAATTTGGGTTCGGTAAAAGCAAAAGCTTCTATGGTTCTGCTTAAGTAAAGTAATAGATGATAAGATTATACTCCTAGATAATAAGAGTATAAGTCGAACATAAAAGCCCTTACCTTTCGGATGGGGAATAACCCGTGAATTTTTTTAACAAAGGTTTTATTTAGTTTTATTGGAAATTGTGATTTAATTATTTAACAAAGGTTTTATATAGTTTTATTTGAAATTGTGATTTAATACTTTATATTATTATAGACTTTAATTTTGCATTTAGTTTGATGATACATTATTTGTACCGTGCTACAGGGCACTAAGTACTTAGATATTTTAATTTGATAAGGCAGTATTATTATACTGAATATTTGTAAGATTTGTTACTTTGTAATAGTAAATCGTTCATGTTGGCAAGTCTTTAATTTCTACCAAACACTACTATAGTCTCATTATAAAATCTTTCAGTAATCTTTAAATAGTACATTATTTATTTTAAGAAAACCTAAGAACAGTGATTCCCTGTCTACACACCTTGGAGGAAGAATCACTAAGAAACCTCAAGGAGTACCTACTCGTAATTAAATATCGTGACCTTACTGTGAAATATTAATTACTTCAGTAAAAGCTGCATACTTCTCCTTATCACAAGTCTAATCTCTGAACCTACTGAATTCTACATGAGAACAGCTTTAAGGTAGTTTATTCTAACAGAAATCCATTAACAGTCAAAACTGGATTAATTCAGTCATACGGATAACTAATTCGGTTCTACTAGTTTGACTAATTTCAACTCTTCTGAATATCAGTTAGTAAGTAGCTGTTTTGAAGTCTCAGAATCAAAGCTATAATTAATATGAAATATGTCTCACTCAGAAAGATATAATTTCAGCTAGCTGGTTTCTTTGTTAGATCCAGAACAATTTCAGCAATATTTAAGGCTATCTCTTGGCCACATTGTACTTGAGGATATTAATTCAAGGAGAGATATATCTATTCACACTTGACGAAGTAAGATTCCTGTTCCGTTTGGTATACAGAAGATTCTTATTAGCACGGCATTGCTTGGCTAAAAGGGTGGGATTTTCCCTTAGTATGAACAAATGCATCTACTCATTACCTTTATTTTTCAGGCAATATTATTCACAAATAGAAATCATTCCTTTTCTATGGAAACCAAGCTATTTACTTTGGTAAATTCATTTATATTGAAATCTTCCTTTTTTATAAGGAAATTATGATTCCAGAATTATTTACTGTAAGTAATTAAGACTTAGAACTGGACTTTGCTCCAAACTCTGAACTGATGGTTCTCACACCAAAACAGTTTATCTCAATAAAAGGGTATCTTGAAAAACTAGACACTCATGTAAGTAGGAGTGTTTCTGAGCTTGAGGTCGAACTTTCTCTATCTAATCAGAGAACGATGATCACAAGTTTAATCCAATTGAGAGCAAAACATTACTTATCTTTACTTCACAACAAAATAACTTTCAGTCATTTAAAGGGCTTTCTCGACCAGACAATCAGGGAGGCTTTCCACTGAATGCTTTCGACACGTCGTTACAAGATTGATCTAAACAAATTCTGCCTTTATTAACCTCTGAATTTCGCCTATTCTTTTCAAACTAAAATCTGGAACCTAGCTGATATCCGCCTACCTATTTGACCTAAATTTCACCAATCCGTGGTTCTACAAGATTTACCCCTTTGAAAACCTTCAAAGCCTACGGATCCTAACCTGAACGTGCCTACGTGTAACACCAAGACATAATTGACTAAAACATACACTACCAGGAGCCTACAACCTTCAGAACCCTACTTTCTCTGAGCACAATTCTAACGTCCTACATTTTCCTATAATACCTACCTGACTGTGTTCTAATCAATTTATCGTCCCTTCTTGCAACCCTACGTGAAATTCTAACATCCTAAGATTCCTTGTAACGTCCTAGCATTCCCGCAAATTCCTTTACTGATCTGACTACCCAGGAATAGCCAAGAGAATTCTCAGCCTATGTTGGTGTAAAACAAAACTAGAGATAAAATCTCACATTTACTTTTAATTGTGTGAGTGTGTAATGCATCCTAACAAATATCTTAACACTAAATTGACTATCCAAACTTTACCTGCCTATCATTTGTACCTAGAATGAGAATTCCTAGTCTGCCAAATGTGTAAAACCCAAAACTAGAGATAAAATCTCACATTTACATTTAATTGTGTTTGTGCGGTGATTCCCAAAGAGTCACAGCGGAAATCACATCCCTCAACTAGTCTAAAATAAAGAAGCGAGGCGAGTTTTCTCCTCTACGTGTACCTACTGCCTATAAACTCTCCGTGCCAGTCAGCGGGTGATTCAAGGTAAGGGCCTCACCCAACTGACCGGAAATTCCCTATATGGTTGTGTGATAAATATATTAATATATACATAAAGACCAAGACTGCGCCACGGATGATAACCTGGAGGGGCAATGTCCGGTTCACACTTCTCTCGTGATCGCCCAGGCAACATCACATGGTAACGTCAGAAATGGGAGATATTATACGGTATAACTAAACCGCTGCAGCGTCATCTCAAAACGACTGCCCCTCCGGAGAGGTTGAAGGATAAGATACGAGTTGTCGACTCCGTTAGGTTACCCTCGTATCAAATCCCCAAAGAGACTTCTCTTTGTTTAGCATCACATATTTTCCCTACCTATTAGCCGTCAAGCCTACTGAAAATACCCCCAAACTAAACCCAGAGACACCCACCTTTGCCACGCTCGAAATACCGAGTAGCTCCCGCGCTAATATCCCCTCACTATTACCAAACCCCAGCAAAATACAAAACCCCACGCCCAGGTCTGATATCCGCGTCCCGAGAACTGGTCTGAACTATATAACACAAATAACCGCGATTCTTAATGAGGCTTTTTCCATCCTTCCCCCGGCCAGCCGAGCCCTAGAGCTCAAAGCCTTTCACAGCCGCAACATCCAGCTTTACCTTATATTATTTAAAATATAAAGCAGACCCCAGAATTCTTAGGAAATCATTTGAAACAAGCCTCAAAAGGAATACCCTATAACCGATCTACATCTTCGTCCTTTTACGGAAAACGCCTCGAACAAACACTCGCGGATCTCTAAATTTAAACTGCACTTTCTCGAAAAGTATTCCACACTCTAAATAATTCCGACAGAACTTTGAAGAAAATAACCCCGAGCAAATAGATATGACTATAAAACAAACGCCCTGATAAAATTAAAACCCATGAAAATAAATTCGCGACTAATTACTGCACTTGTACCTCGCTTGACGGACCTCGAAGACTGAACTCCGAAGACTGACCTCCAAAGACTGAGAGCCGTTCCCGCCCTACAACCACTTTTATCGACTCACTCCCGACGCTAAGCCACGCCGATTCTTCCATACCCCGCTCACTTCTTGTCACTCCCCGTATCCACGGCCCACGCATTCTCTCATTTCCGTATTACCTTATATGGTCATGAAATCTCAACGCCGACATCCGGACTACAGCAATCATAATGTTTTCCTTTTTAGCTTGAAATAGTATTTTTCGTGATTCTAATTTTCCTTACCACCAATTATTAAGATAATGAAAATATCTAAAATTCATTTGAGCAGGTTTTACTTTATTTTGAATTAAAATACGAAAATGGGATCTGTATCCTTTACTGCTTTGCTAAATACGCCACCTAGCTGAAACAAGTGGTACTTTTGACATAGCCTTAAAACCAATTCACCTAATCTGTACTATACCAAAGTTCATGAGTTTATTGCAAGATGCGCAGTGTCGCCCTCTTTTCCCCCAATACTAAATTCTAGCGGGCTCTGGCAATTTAACAATAACAGCGCCATTATGACGGAAAGACAGCGAATTATGATGGAACTTCTTGAATCAAAGTTTACCCAATTTCCCGCTACTGCGCCTCCATAGCCCGCCTTCTGCATTCTTTACTTGTGTAAAGCCCCCCAAATCTCTCTCCTCAAAAGACATTTCTTCTCCTCGCTTAGTGGACCCATTTCGCTTAGCAACTGTAGACACCCGAAAATATTTAATTCCATGCATGATACATAGCCATGAAATACCCGTTTTCGGCGCGAATTTAATGTTCGCGTAATTTAGTATAGAAACAACATCTTTACTCGATTCACGTAATTTTCACTCTTTCCCTGCTTCCAAACATTAAGAATAAAACATCCGGAATTTATTTGAACATTACTTCTTCATTTCCTGAGTAAAATAAGGAAATAAGGTCTGTTTCATTTTCTAATCCCGGAAGTAATGCCATCTAACCTAAACACCTGATACTTTTATGTTTGTTGTAACATTCTTTTCAATGAACCTAATCTACCTCCGAACTCAAGCGTTTCCCACATATTAAGCAGATGTCGCTTCCACCCTCAGCTAATATCAAGACATCAATAGTAATCCGAAGGTAGTGGCACCACCTTATCACAAAATGTTAGCGAGTGCTAACAGAACGCCTCGATCCGAGGTTTGTTCTGGTACAACGTACAATGATCAACAATTTTTTTAAACAAATCTTTATTCGATCTTGTCTGACAAGAGTTGCCAGATTACAGTTCTCAAAATCTTTCTTATTTTTCTTACGAAACCAATTGAACTTTAATAAGACCTAAATATTATTATGCTTACCGCGTTAACAAACAAAGCATAGTATTGCCTTTTTATGAACTACCGATGGAGCAAAGCAATCGATACTTTCAATAGTATCGATACAATTGATAGTTTAATTGATTAACGTAAATAATACTATCGATAGTATCGATAGTGTCGATATAATCGATACCATCAATAGCACAATCGATATTGTTACAGTTTTCCAAGGTCCCGATAGTATCAATAGCCTATCGATAGACCATCGATTTCCATGCAACACTATGTTCCTAGGTTCAGCCATTTGGTCTGGGCGTTGTCAGATCAGTCAGTCCATCAAGGTATAATTTTATATAGGTACCGAGTGGTAGTAGGCTACTATCTTCAAATCAAACCTCATGCTCTACTAATCTAACGGAGCAACATTCTCAAGGAAATAAACTCGCGCAAATGAAAAATCGTTTTCCTCTCCAAACTACCTTAAAGAATCTACTATAAAATTCGTGTAGTGAAGAGAAACAAAATGTTTACTTGCCCAAGTATTTTTCTTTGGGAAAATTATTCAGTATGATCGGTAGATTACGAAGTTTTACCAAATGATAGTAGTCTATTTACATGCAGTATTCAGAATACCCTTTTATCAAATTGAGATGGTATGACGGATAATATATCATAATGGTGATTTAGAGAGAGATTACAGACAAGTAGAAGACCTAGAAGAAGCTTGCAACTGATGTAAAAATATCAAATGTACGAGTATAAATAAGATGATGTTTTAAACGAAACCGGTCGCTAACAGAAATAAATACTAAGGAATTAGTGCAACTAAGACTTTTCGTTTCTATAATGGAGTTCCATCAAGAACCATCAATCAAATCTATAAATAATTTAAAAGGAAGACCATTATCACAGACAACAAAAAATATCGTTAAAACAATTTTGAGATGAATGTGAATAATCCCATGAGGATGAAAAATTATGTAAAAAGGATCCTATACATAGCAACAGTTAAATATGGTCTAACATTATGAAGGAAGACAATGCTGAGATATCTCTAAGACTAAATTTTTTGCTCTTTTGATAGAAATATGGTTTCCCTCTCATGTGAGGTTCATTGTTTCTATTAATTTATTCCGAAAGTTTTGGACTAGAGCCAAGCAAGGTAGTCCTTTCTCAATGGCATGTTTTGAATCAATGAAATATCTACTGTGGATGTTTCTATAAATTTTAAGCAATGCGTGTGGTCAACTAATATGGATTTATGAAGACATAAATCAGTTCTCGCTACATGCTGTGTGAGTAGTTTGCGGTCGGCATTTACATCAAACGGCAATCATCATGTCCTGTTGGCGTAAGAAACCGCAAAACTGAGAATTGAAATACTCATTTTACCAAATACTTAAAATTCCAAAGTTATAAAATTATTTAAATATGTAAATCGTCACGACATGAATCCTCGAGGGGGTGTCAGAGGTGTTCCGGGTGTGAAATGTTAAAATGTGAATCACAGTCCACACTCGGCACACACGCGTTTCACCGACGATTATTACGTCCCAACGTGATGGGTGGTGAGCCCTATCGCCATTCTTCGGGCACAAATACACGCTTTTTTAGGGCATGCAGTTTTCTTCACGATGTTTTTCTTCACCGTTCAGCAAGTGGTAAGTATTAAATATACTCTGCATATAAATTCCGAATTGATTTTGTCAATTCCGTGTCCGTGATTTCTTACCGAAATATTTATACCCTTACTAAATACATTATTTAAATTCACTATACGATATATTATATACTACTCGTTTAGACAAAGCAAAAGAAAGAGTTCATTACGACCAACACATTTAAAAAGATTTTTGCTGAGCTTTTTGCGTGCAAATTAATGTATCATTTTTGTACCTTTTTTGCATCTATATTGTGTTTATTAATACCCTTCAACAAATTATATAGGTATAATGAAATGTACCGATTTGGTCCTGCTTATAAAATCATATTGCAATGATAAAGAGGATGAAAATTCGTTTAAAAATTAATACACTAGGTACAAAACAATTCCACTGTTACATGCGAATCATTGTAAATTACATACATTGTTTTCTATTACTATGCTTTATAAAACGAAGTAAGTATATATAATAATGGGTTATGTTTGTCGAAATAAAGTTCAGTGAAGATTGAGGTAATCGGGGCATGAACAGTGTCGTCAGTATATAATAATTCATGATTTTCGCCGACGAACAATAAAGCATGTTATTTAATGGTCGTATCTAGAACTCAGATCTGGATCTTTTGTTTTTGTGCAGTGTACGCATACTTTGTTAAGGAGATCTATCAAGATACAAGTAGATGCCGCCATCTTTTATTTTGATTATCTAAGCTATTTGAGCAATTATCTTTTAATTTCAATTTAGTTGGTGCTAATTATGTATCCGGTGTAAATTAGCTAGGCAAAAAAAAATACAAGTCAAGACATTAGCAGCTGTTCCAATCCAATCTAGTTAGGTAAAGTAACAATTAGAAGAGACGTAAGATACGGGAGAAAGCGCTCTCGTCGCTGCGCGCGCGCAAGCGGAAGCTGCGTCCAGCGGGTACTTACACAAACTTGAGATTCATAAACTGGACGCAGTTATCTTTGTGCCTTGTAGTTTTAAATAAAACTGAGTACTTTGTTTCACAAAGTTGATTTTCAATTACCGGTTTCATAACAGTTATCTTTGTCACATGAGTCTCTATAATGATAACTGTAACTTTTAATGTTTCCTTCATATTTAAACCAACTTTAAACTGGGAGTAGTGTTTATTTAAGTATAATTAAAATATTTATCAATACTGATTGATTGAGTATGTATAGGCGTATAAAAAACTCACTCACTACTCATTGTAAGATGCCTGACCTAGACGTTGAAATTTGAGGCGTCAGATTTTTTTTATATGAACAATAAACTAAGTAATTTCTAGTTTTAAGCTGCAAAATGGCAGAAAGTCGATTCATTTTTCTGGATCTCCAACAGTGGTGTTTATTAGGAACTCTTGCGCAGATCCAGCCGGAAACGTGATTCTAAGTTTGAATAACCGTTTCTTATAGGTCCAATTTCTATGATTAGGTAACAGATTGTTGTCTACCACTGTTCACAAACAAACGTACTTAAACGTGGTCTTGGCGTGAATCCAGAAATTCACTAATAAGGTAATCAGATTATCTGATATGATAAGGGAACCTGCGGGCCTATTACGTATCTTTGAATCGGTTGCCAACTATGGTTGCTACTCACCGAAACCAGATAAAAAATGAACTTCCAAAATAAACTTCAATGGGTATTGAAATATTTACGAATTGTGACGTCATTTCAAGTGCAAACGTATCCTTACATAAGCGGATATGTATGTTTTAGACGATAGGCAATCGGTGTGGCCACTGACTTTACGATACAAAATCAAGGGGCTCGCAACAACTTGGCATTATTAATCCTTCAAACTTTATGTATTCGTAAGACTTCGCGTTCATAATTTGTTAAAGTGGGAAAGAAACTGTGATTTTGTAAATTTTTTATTAATTAATACTTCTATACTCTGTCGCTTTAGGTATTTAACCTATGAGTCAGTGGGGGAAAACATAATAATAAACATAATAATTTTGAATACGTATTTATTTATCACATACCAGGTAAAGAATATGTTTATAAGTATGAAACGCAATTGGAAACGTCTATATGGACAATTTTGTTATTTTTAATATTTGCCGTGGTAGAGGCCATAGTAACACGTATTCTTTAAAAATTTCAACTGTCTACCTATTACGGTTGAAGCTGTAGAGCTCTGTGACAGACGGACGGACAGACAGACGGCGGAGGCTTGGTAGGATCCCGTTTGGCACCCTTCGGGTACGGAACCCTAAAAATGAATTTATGTTGCTTGCTCTCACTCTGTTGTCAATATTCCGTTGGTTCGAATGCAACGTTTTAAATCTTCGTTTATCATCCGCAGCTGAGATGTCGAACACGTGACGTGCCTGCGTGCGATTCTCCC
Source organism: Ypsolopha scabrella (assembly GCA_910592155.1). Taxonomy (NCBI): domain Eukaryota; kingdom Metazoa; phylum Arthropoda; class Insecta; order Lepidoptera; family Ypsolophidae; genus Ypsolopha; species Ypsolopha scabrella. The sequence goes on along the minus strand of OU342969.1, from coordinate 27,694,241 downwards.
TAAATAAGGTAACTTTCGTCTATGTAGCCAAAATGATACTGGATACTCGGTAAGTGGCAGGACCAAGGTTCAATGATCTTGTTCGCAAAATACGAAAAATAATTGTTTGTGCCTCTATACTTGTTTAAGAACAACCTCGACTCATTAGTTTAGGAATTCTTAATTTTATTTTGTATATTCACAAAAAGGGTTATTGATTGATCCTGACCACTTACCGAGTCTCCAGTGTGAATTTGGCTATATGAACCAAGTCACCTTATATTTACCACCCAGATTCCTTAAAAAGAAAAAGTAGTAATTTTCTTGGAGCTAGCTTCATCAACGGTTTCCTTTCCAATCTTTAATTGGGAGAGCAACATCTGCCAATAAACTTTTTTAAAGATTGGCAGAAATAATAAAATTTTGTATGTCTATTTTCTTTGAATAACCATTGTATGTCTTATAAAAAATAATACAAAATAATAGGCGCGATAGTGACCAGGTGTAAGACAATTATGAATAAAAAATATATATATATATCTTAATATTTTATTCGTGATGCAACGTTTAGGCCACATAAATAGAGTTAGCACCCAATACAGAAGCAATTTTATTAGTTTCTAATCGATTAATAAACACATTAATTAGCCAAAGATTCTCAGCATCGCACTCTATAACAATTGAACTTGACTTGATTCTACATTATTACACAAAAACTTCAACTATGAACCAAGTAAGTTTGCTAAAACTACCCGTATTTTCATTAAAATAAGACAGTTTTTAGCATATCACCTACAGCTTAAATACACGTATACTTAGCGGTAGCGGCAAACCAAACGGAGTGAGAAAAACCAATGCTTTCTTACAAACCAATATGGACACTACAGCCTTATTTGCTTATAATAAGAATAATTTTTGATTGTCGAAACCGCACTTCTTTATTTGTGGCGGGTATGTAGACGAAATGCGTCCGAGATGCGCACGAGTTGCATAATCAGATACCGTAATCGTGGTGCTAGTTTCCGTGTATTTCGTGTCAACGTATTATTATTCTAGAACAGTTTGTATGTGATCGAATTGTAAAATTAAGGTTTTTTTAATCTTATAGTTGATAGAGGGTGGTAGAGTTGATGCTGGGCTCGACTGTGGAGGTACCACCATCTTACTCGCAAATCCTCCCGAAGTTATTCGAGGGAGAGTAAGAGAACAGCTCTCAGGCAAAACCAGGCGGCCCACCATCTCCTGGGACCAATGGATGGCGGTATATCCGGGCCTTATTTAACAGACTGGTGACGGGCAGCGGCGTCACTGGTGCAAGGGTTTCGGCACCGCGCTCACCAACCCGCCTGCCCAGCATGTGTGAGTATGGGCATTTCTTCCAGGATGACCGCCAAGAGTGGCGAAATCCTGGAAAGGCCTATGTCCAGCAGTGGACGAAACAGGCTGATGGATAGATGGATAGTTGATTATCTTTCTTTTTAACTTTTACTGGAAAATAAGTGTAATTGTGTTTTTATTGCCTTCCATCTCACTTGTCACCATCTAAAATCAGCATGTGAAGTCTACTGGAAAGTCTTTCGGTAGATCCAATTTCCGTTACAATTTATTTATTTACTGATCGCACCTAATGGAAAGCGTCATAAGACCTACGATGAAAAACGCTCACCCAAAAACTGGAAGAATGATAGCAGACGAATCTTTCCAGGAACTTCCACAAAAATCCACGGAAGTCGGTAATAGTTGGATCACTGATACCACGCAACCGCCTGTAACCACTTCCCGGTGCGGCTACTGATGACGTCATGCCGGAACACGAGTCGCTTGGAGGCATGGTGACGTCATGATGATAGTGACAAGACCCGGCCGAAGCCTACCACCAGTAAATAGTTGCCTACGTCGTCTCCACAGATGGGGCCAAGATCCAATGACCTAATGACCATCAATACTACAAACACTAATATTACTGGCATACCTTTGGGAGGTCAATGTCTCTTAGTCACCTTTTACGACATCCACGAGAAGACATGGAGCGAAATATTATTTTTAATACACCTGCTCAAAATATGATAGATTACGTGCCTGTTTAGCGTGCGTAAAATGACATATTTCGCACTCGTGCTTTTTGTTTTTACTACCTACGGACGCCATCTTGGGGAAACCGGCCAAATCATTTAGTAAGCATGTAAACCTTTGTTTTATCAGATACTCCAAAATAAGATGAGTATTTTCAAACTTTTATATTTTATTATTATACCGGGTGTAAAATCAAAGGCAAGAATCCTTTAAGGGTGTGTTAGTATGATCGGTAGAGATATTATTTCAAATGCTGGGATCTCTGAATAAAGTACCAGTACCTCATAATAAGACGATTTTCTTTACTCAAAATACACTAATCGCGTGGACACCCTCTCTGGTCGTGGCCACTCAGATGAGGGGTGCGGGTTGCGGGGTGCAATTAGGTGTGTGGGGAGGCCGGTGAGCTGCGTAGCCATAGCTTAGAAAAATGATGGAGTTTTTAGTGAAATTTCAAGGTAACATTTTTTTTCTCGTAATGACATCAGAATCGTGTATACTTTCATACCCTAAAGGGATTCTTGACTTTGCATTTACATCCTGTATATATTAATATTATGTATGTTAAATTGTAAAAGATGATTTAAAAATTCAAGACTATTTTAGATGTCATAATTTATATTCTATTTTGACTATCTTAGAAATTATTATTAAAAAGATTTTAGAAAGAGACATTGGTCTTTGTAGTACAGATTGGCGCCAATCAGACTGCGTGTTCTTCACATTATTCTATTAAGAAACGTCGTTTGATACTTGTGCGAAAGTGTTGATATTTCTCGTACCGACTGTTTTTTGCCCCGACTGCGTCTCGGCAAAAAAGTCAATCGTGACTCTAAATATCAACCTTTTCGCACTTGCATCAAAATGTACTATTTTAAATGTCATTGCAACACGCCAAAAATAATACCAGTACTATGCTGTTTTATGGCTATATATAGGTATAGGCTGGTTTGAACATAAATAGAGGGATAAAAAAGCTGCTACTAAAAGACCAGTATTCCGATAATTTTTGTAATCCCAGTGAGGTAATTTAAGTTTCCAAAAAGGCGCTGATGTGCAAGGAAATCTATCAAATGTGTCGGGAATTTTATACATTATATTTCGTAAGAGTAATTTAACATACAAAGCTATTCCAACCACTCAATACAGAGTCTTATCCTATTTACTAACATGTACTTACTTGATGGATTGGGTTTATATAAAACTTTGGTAGAGCCGTCTTTGTGTGCTTGCTTATTATTATTACTACATCTCTGTAGAAGGAATGCATACGATAGCACAGTATAGGTAACAACAGTAGTTTAACTAGGCGGTGTCCTTGAAATCAATACCTACGGCCGCTCGGCGCCTAAACACGCCCTAGGGCTGAAAACTGACTGTTTACGTATTTGATAATGCGATATTATTATTATAAAAGTTGTGTTTAAGCCACCATACAATGCACAACATACTCTGTAGTTTCGTGCCATAGTTTACGAAAATGCGCGGGAGCGTCACAGAGACAACGTGCGTACGTAACAGACTAACTGCGGTGCGACCGCGACTGTCGTAAACCGAATTGTACCAAGTTTTGGGGGGGGGGGGGGTTCGTTTCGGCCCGTTTGTATGGAGATACAATACTATTACTTATTTATACTATTACGATAGTATGATATTCATTATGTTACTTGGCCACAACACAGTTACTGATCTTTAATGAATCTGAACTCCCTACAACATGCGTAATCTAAGTATTCACAGTAATTAATTAAAATAAAACAGGATGGTCATAAATCATTTGCACGTCTTCAACGTTGACTTTTTTCATCACACCCTTTTAATGTTCAAATTCATGGCATTCTTTTGGCAAAGCTCGTGTTTTCTTTATTTCATAAAAAGAGTCAAAGATTTGGCTTTTATATATATGAAAGATTTCTTGATCTTTAGAATGTTTTTGACATCTAGGTACCTAATATGAGGTTTGATTTTCGAAGGATACAAAAACGCAACGGTATCTCTACTTTTCCATCAAAGTTATTTACCATTTCCTCTCTTATCTAACAATCTTCACGCTGCAGTCTTGCGGGCTTTCGCAAACACCCTGCTCGTAAATTATTTTATGCAGAGATTTATTTTACAATATTTCATCAGCAGGTGGTCTTTGCATCATATTATGTGGTCCTAGTCTGCATCGGCACGGCATCTTGTCAGTGTTGCCAGCTATTTTAGTTTTATATCTTCCCAGACACCTCCCTTCCTGGTCTAAGCTCCGAGATTAAACTAAATTTAAGCCCGCCCTATAATACTCCCCAAACTGTAAGTAATACGCTTGGCCTCTTTTTTTTCGGCAATATTTACGATTCAAAAACGGTTTCAAGGAACAAGTTTCCTTAAATGTTTCTCGTAAACAGATTTCAAAATATGTGTGATAGTGATTATACTTTATTAACAGAAAAAAAAGTGACGCCTTTAATTTGACCTCCAGTGGCGTCATCACCACACATTTCAATACGAAAAAATATATTTCTTCAACGCATCTAAAAGTCTGACTAGGATCCGACCATTCAACTTGATATGATTACATCATTTACTGAAAAATAATAAAATAGGTACTCATAAAATCGGTTTGAAAGCACGAAAGAAATATTATTCAAATTATATACCTCAATTGATCTATTTATCTCAAAAATCATACCAAAATAAAAAGTTAAAAAACCAGCCAAGCGCGAGTCAGGCTCGCGCACGGGGGGTTCCGGACCATTATCTATAAAATCGGCAAAAAAATCATGTCTGTTGTATGGGAGCCCCCCTTAAATATTTTTTTTTGTTTTTTTAAGTGAATATAAAACCAAATATTTTGTGAATATTTCAAGCATCTACCTGTTGCCGTTATCAATATCGAGCAAAAAAATCACGTTTGTTTTATGGGAGCCCCCTTTAATATTTATTTTATTCTTTTTTTTGTATTTTTAGTTGTAGTAGCAACAGAAATACATCATCTGTGAAAATTTCAACTGTTTAACTGTCACGGTTCATGAGATACAGCCTGGTGACAGACGGACAGACAGACGGACAGCGGAGTCTTAGTAATAGGGTCCCGTTGGTTACCCTTTGGGTACGGAACTCTAAAAACGACCGAATTCTGTTATCGCAAAAACAAAACGTCGCAGTCCAGATCGTGTCTGAGGTCAATCTTATAGATGAATCATTAATTGATTACACAAACCTCTATGAAACATGTTTCGTTTGAAATTAATCTTTTTGTTATTTTGATAATTTCTGTGCACTTGAGCTCAGTTTCAGCCTTCCGTACTAAAGGGTAAAATATGATATTTAGTTGATCAAATAATAGAAACCTTTTTATGGGTATTTATATTTAGGAGTATCTATGTATTGTGTTTGAGTTCGTATTAATGTGTAAGTGAGTAATTGAGAGGGTGAATGGATGTCAGGGTGTGTGTGTGATTGAGAGTATAAGTAAATTAAATTCCTAAACTTATTATGTATAACTATCTTTTGCCCGCGGCTCCACCCGCGTGTTATTTGGTTTAACGACATGCTTTTTTCAGGGATAAAAAGTAGCCTTTGTGTTAAGTTAGGGTATAAGCTATACCCATTTTAAATTTCATTAAAATCCGTCCAGCCGTTTCAGCGCGAAAGAGTAACAAACATACACACACACCCACACACACACGCACACACCCTCACACTCACACACGCACACACACACACACTCAGACACACATACACACACATACTATCGCATTTATAATATTAGTGTGATAAAAAATAAATGTTGACTATGAGCAGGATAAAAGTGGAGTTTTAATTTATAGGCATAGGGGAGTCAATTTTCATTGTTATTTTGTAGCCAATTAAGAATAACACGTTTACATATGAGCCTGTCCGTCTGTGTGCCATACATGTCACATGCCCTATAATTTTAAAACTGTTTACGACCTGCGCGACAGCTACAGTTGTATTTAATTAGGTATTTACTATTTCCGCAGTACTTAAAATTCAATCATCCTGCCAGTAATCTAGACCTCCATCCCCGGCATACTAATCAATACAAAAGTAATGTGATCAGTTTGATCAGTGATCTATAAATCTATTGCGCATGCACTTTCACTTAATAACACATCAGTGACGTAAACTGCAGCTGCTATAGCGCAATACTTTAATGTATACTTTATTATGCATGGCAGGAATTTTCTAGGGTGTTCGAGGAACTGAGAGTGGGAACGAATGAAAATGAGAATTCGAGGAAATAGCCTGATACTGTCCATAGAACAATTTGTTACTGAAGGTTGAGATGTCAATGGTCTTTAGTTTGTATTTCAGCGTGTGTATATGATAGTGACAGACATTCAATATAGGAATATACAGAATGTAAATAGAGTGCGACCATTAAATAAAACCACATACTCTACTGATCATACTGAACAACTATTCGAAAATAAAACCCGCGAAAATCTTCAGAGAAAAAGATATTCAACTGTAACTCAGAGACTTTGTCTCGTGGGAGGAAGGTCTATTTTAGAACGCTGCACCGTAGCAGCTGTTTCACGGACGACGCTCTCTCGATACTCGCCTGTGTGTCGATGTTTTAGGGTTCAGACAGTTTTGTTTGGAACTCAATTATTTCTCAAACTAAGGGTGGCCGCGGGTATGATTCTTGGGAAAAGTGGTTCAATAGGCTCAGTAGAATATTTGGTTTCATATTGTATGGTGAGTTCCATACACTAGGAAAGCAGGGGTGCTATTGCTAGGGGTTGCTGCTAAGGGATGGTGACTCCGAAGAGAGCTAAGAACTAAACCCAAGGAGTGATGATCGTACACTGCTTTATTTGTATTCTTTTCACTAAATTGCTAATTACAAAGTGCAAGCTGACAAAATTTATGAATCAGGTAAAACCTGATGCAGTAAAATGTATAAGTGTGCGTTAGCTCGTACACATTTAATGGTAGCAGTCTATTTACACCCAGTATATTATAGGAATATTGAATGTCTGTGGTATATAGTTATGGTTTCTAGAACGGTCAATCTATACCAATAATGTAATAATAAAGTAGTAAGAAGGCCGTGTCTGTCTGTACACTGAATGTACTGATACTGAAGCTAAAACGATAACTTATAGAATTTTTATCTATTTTTTTTCTTCTATCTCTCTGTTCCGCAATAAAAAAATACACTTAGTGGATTTGGATAGGGTTTTTTTCATTATCATCGTAGTGACCCTGATCAACATGTAGGCTATAAAGGATGTTGATAAAATAACCGCCAAGTCGAAAACTGTCAATAATAGTTTTTTAAGGCGTATATCTAGCAGTGGACGAACACAGGCTGACGGATGGATGGATTAATGGATTGAAAGTTACTTCCACGAGAGCGAAACCGCGTCGAACCAAAGCTAGTGGGATATTAAAAGCTGCCCGAAGATAGACACTAGAGTCACAGAAAATATATGAATCAGTACGTAAACTTTAAGGAAACGCCCTGAATTGAGACACACACACAGACGCGTGCTTTTACACGCCGTCTCGGGGATTGTCGCGGAACGTTAGCGTCGGATGGCAGTCGCGAGCGCTGTAGTTTGCGGCACTGTAAGGTTGCTTTTAGATTTCGCCCAATGCAATCCCTAACGCGCCGATCGGGCATAGATAATTATCTCGAGAAAACCGTGGAGTTTCTCTACCGTTTATATATCTACTGTGCTAGAGTGATGATCATGGCTATATTTTTGATAGGAAGTCAGACAGACAGTTGTACTAATCTTTTCACTTCAACAGGTGGTAGTCTTCGGCCGGTGCTTATCACCAACCTCACGACGACGTTTCGTGACAAGCTTCGAGAAACAAACCCAAGAGCTATATATGGTGCATAGGCGTAACTGGGCAGGGGCAGAGTACCGTTCCCCCCCCCCCATAAATATAGGGGACGTTGATGTGAAAAGATTCTTTGTCCAGTTTAAGGCATTTTTTGTCTTCTTATTTGGTTCGTGTGTGATCTCGTTGTATTCATATGTTAAAGCCAGCGCCCCCCCCCCCCCCCCTAGGTACGAATCCCAGTTACGCCAATGATGTGGTGAGGCCAAACTGTCAGAATGCAAATAATGCAACTACTTGATTGGTAATATCAGCAAAGACATAAAACTTACAATTAGATTTATTGTATGCTAGGACCATTCATCAATATGCAATCGTATTATATACTACAGTCATTGCGTTTTAAAAGGAGAAGTGTGGATAAAAAAATTTGAATTAAATTTATTGAATTGCTTGGAAAAACCTAAGTAAATCGCCCTTGTGAGCATTTAGACTTTAATACTGTTGAATACCTGTTAAACATATAGGTAGTTTCGTATTTTCTTTTTGTGTTTTAAAATAAGGTATAGTTTATGCAGAGTTTCAATTTCCCAATTTCAAACACTGACTGGGATTACTCTTTCGTATTGAATGTTAAAAAAAGACTTCCGTCAATTTTCCCGATTAACGTCGCCAGTCTACTACGAATTTGTATTGAATAATGCATAATGTACAGACACGACCTTTTACTACTTTATTAAAAGGTATATTAAACAAATAAACGGGTTAATAACTAAATTAAATAAACAAATTAAAATAACTTACTTATAAAACCTAAAATACAAGAAATAACAATAATAATAAAATAAATAAAAATATATACTAACCTAAAAAGAAAATCCGTAAGTAAAAAAATGTATCCAGATCGCTGCTCTGTGGAAGGGTTCCCAACATACGGCGACATTACCTCGTTGTATTGCCAGACTTAGTCTTTGGCCGAGACTAAGACCTTGATGTGTCGATGAGGCGCAACGAGATTTCTTTGAAAATTCGTTGCGCCTCCGGGCCCCACGGACCCAAGGTCTCAAATATGTAATTATTCCCGAGCAAATCATGCTTGCGCCGCTTGTGGCTTTCAGCGCTGTCCGCTGCGACACCAACAGCCCTACTGGTCTGGGTTACATGGGAAGCCGCCAGTGTGTCGACGCATGTAGCCTCCCACACCAGCAGCCTCCCATTCTTTCAAGATACCAGGCTCATTCCATCAGGTCTCTTGTCATCGTCACGTGAAATTCCATTCGGTTCGAGTACCGCTGGTACTTTGACGGTGGCAAGAGCCCTCCGGATAATATTATTAAAGGCCAGCGCTGCGTCAACACTAGAGTCCGTGGTGCCCAAACCGATCGACGTCTGATCCACAGGGGCAGCGATGTGGCTCATTAAGGGTCAGACCAAGTCGCAGACGGCGTCCACCCTAAAAGACATGTCGTCCAATAAAGTCCCAATATTTGGTGAAGGAAGAGTCTGCAACCAAAAGCCTGACTCGTTTTCTGATGAGGCAAGGAGACGAGCTCGGTCTGTCTGCGAATTCGCGGAACTAGTTAAGTCACTTTGAATGACTACAGATTGTCTCGCCCCAATGCCTCTGGACTGAAGGGTTTTTTTGGAGATCCTCAACCGGGCAAGCAAGGGCCCATGCCTGCTTGGCTTCCACACATCACGAGGCCTCAATATATCCTGATGAAGGATATATCACTGAACAAGGCCGCTGTGCTGTGAATTGAAGACAAGAAGGCGGGCAGGCTAACACATGCCCAAACCGCCTAATCTGATTGGTAATGACGCTTGATTCCAAGATCTGTCTGTGACGTTAAGATTTAGAATTTTCGTAAATGTGGCCTGAATAATAACATCTACAGAGCCCAAGAGAGCCGAAAATTTGAACAGGGGAAAACATCTGAGAATGTAAGTAAATTCGGGAGCAAACAGACAAAACCGGATAATTTGAAAGGCGATATAACAGTTAATTTTGATAAGATGAAGAAGAGTGTTTTCAAATTTCGAAGTTTGTTCTGCCAAGTAGGGAGCTACAGCAGTAGGGGGCTCCTAGGAGGCGAAGCAACGTTTTATCCATTGTTTTGATGTTGGGAGCAAGAGAGTGAAATTTTTGATAAATGATTGTCTTTTTAGAATCGGGTATGATGTCGCTGAAATGAATTTCGCATTTATTTGGATTTAATTCTAGGCCATTTAAACTGAATTTTTCTTTGACTACCTTTAAGTCTTCTAGTACTGTGTCTACTTCGCCCCCAGGGGTATCGTCGTCCAAGTACCAGATGTTTAATTTAGAATGTTACTTATAATTTTTTGGATGGCGAGGCTGAAAATGGCAGGCCCGAGTGGGTCGCCCTCCTAACAGCCTACTGCCGAATAAAGAAGTTGGTTCTGATAAAGTAATTTAGATGGAGCTCTTTAGCTATTCCATAGGTAACTAAAAATTTCAGAGGTGTTTTCTTTTATCTCAGTCAGCAGAGCGCCTCTTATTAGCATAATTACAATCATAACTATCAAATCAAACCTTTGATCCTTGACCAATCAAATTCTGCAATTTTATTGACTGTTCAGTCCAAATTACAAGAAAATTACGATCCTCAAATGCACGCCATACAAAAAAGCGTAATTTGCTCAAATGGCTCTTATGTAGTAACAAAATTTTGGAGTCTTAAAGTTTTTGGTGAATAAACTGAAAGTTCTTTTAGAGTAAAGGAACCAATCGAATCCTGTAATTAATTGATTTTTTCAAATTATTGTCTCTACATTTGTTTCTAATTTATCTTTTCTGGTTTGTAATGCAGTCTATAGGCTATCCGAGATATCATAATATGGGTGACAGTTCGTAGTTTTCCGTTTCACCTATACTACTTACACCATACCACATAACCCAGGCACAAAAGAAAATAATATGTTTTAGAAATAATCTAAATAATTATTGCAAAAATACAATAAATAATGCCTCTACAAATCGGAACAAAAATCTCTGTGTATTCGTTAAATTTAACGAAGAAAAGATCCAGTAAATAATAATGTCTTTTTGCTACGTGATGCGTGGATAGGAACGTGCGTGGATAGGTACTGACACAACATAATCGAAAATATATCGATGAATCGGTGCGGTCATCTTATAGGATCACGTCAGTATGAGTGCATCTTGCATGCGGTTTGTGTTTTCGTTGCGGTTGCTTTACGTGCTATTTGTTTTGACGTTTGTTACAGTTTTTGTTGATTTTTTGTTTTATTATTGGCGAAATTCCTAAAAAACAAAAAAAAATCTTTGGACTCTCAAGCTCTGGAGTTATTGGTTCGTTTAATTTAATTAATTTAGTTATTAACAAAAAGTAGTTTGGATAATCAAAGATCAATCAAATAAAAAATCGATTTGCTAGACCTTGTTAACTTTCTCGATACTAAAAATAAATCGAATATATTTTAGTAGGGTACATCACTGTAATTGTCAACTTTGAACTGCCACCCATATCATGATATCTCGGACAGCCTATAATAATAATATTTACAGTATTGCAAAGCGATGGATTTCGCAATAAAAACATAATCTTAGCATCTAAGTTATTTGCAAGATCGGGATGTCACATAAATATTTATGAAAATCTTTAAACTTTCGGAATTTTCACACATTATTAACTTTTTATTGGGGTTTAAAAGAAGATCTAGCTGTAGCTATGGAAGAATTGAAGAAATTATGTGATGGGATTTAATGAAATAAAGCGGACTTTCGGTAGGTACCCCATCAAGAATGCTTTAAAGATGTTAAATAATAGTTAAATCTTATAATTTTTGCATTTTTTAAATTCTTTTTACTTATTTCTCAATATCAAACATGAGGCGCCTATCCCAAAAAAATATGGTATAAAAAAACAATTGTAGCATAATTAATAATGTTTTCTTATAAATAATACCAAATGAACATACACAAAGAACCATACAAACTATCTACCTAATAATGAATCACCGTGTTTCTTATTAAAAGAAATACAGATGAAAATTTAAATGTTGGGCATCTATCCTGGACTTATTATTAGATGTAAAACTTTCAGTAAATGGAATATTTATGTGACTCTCTACCACAGACATCATATATTAAAGACGTGTTTATGTTGCCTGGCAGTTAATTACAACATACTTGCGTTCTGTAATGAAGTCGGTAGAGCATAGTCTTGTGATATTATTGAATAATATAAAATTATCACCGCATTACGTAATAGTGTTATGTACTCGAGTATTCATTAATCTCATTTTAAAGATTATTGACGAGTGATTTTTTAGAAAGGAATTATTTTTGTGTAAAAGTAAACCTGATTTAATCCAATTTATCATCTTATAATATGAAATTCAAAATGATAGCTTTATGTTTTGATTTGACAAAATCTTTTTAAAATCAATAGTTGTTCGAGTATTTTTTTTTATAGGCTCCTTCTTCATGTATGGGACGCGCTTTGAAAATTTATTTTTAAATTTCATTTCAATATCCGGTTTTGGTTCAATATTTTACATGACATATCCAAATTTCAGATCTGTAACTCATTCCGTCTGCAAGCTATAGACCCGTGACATACGGACGGACAGACGCTCCGTTTTTCCCATTTTTCATTTTCCCGAATGAAATACATTTTTATGGTTTGCATGGCAAATGGAGCTACGATCTGGTTCAATAAAATCAATGGTAAAAAGAGACCAAAAATCACCAATGGTATTTTTAACTTAAATCTTTTTATGAGATACGCTTGTGTTTAAAGGGGCAACGAATTGTCGTCACGTGATTTATAATGGGTATATTTTAGCTGGAGCGGGTTATGCTTGGGGTATCTCTATGATGGATAGAATCAAAAATGAGGAGATCCGTCGGAGATAGAGAACGCAACCGACATAGCCTGCAGAATCAGTAAGCTGATGTGAAGTTGGGGCTGAAAGACTAAAGTCTTTCTAAATGGGGACCACGTACACGGCAAAGCGTAGTACAGGCCGACCTCGTGCTCGCTGGACCGACGACCTGAAGGACGTTGTGGGTGGCGGCTAGATGAGGAGGACGGAGGACCGCCATGAGTGACGAAATTTGGGAAAGGCCTATTTCCAGCAGTAGACGAACACGGACTGATGCATGGATGGACGGATGGATATTTTAACGTCAGTTAGCAGAATTTCTTATAAGTCCGGTAGTCTCTGTCACCCCCTCGAGGTATGTGTCGCGACGATATATTCACCTAACAATCTATTCTATGAACTGACCAGGATTGGCTCCGTCCCTGAAGACCTTGGGCTGGTTCCTGTACGCGAGGAAGTACTGCACATGCGCCATCTCGTGATGAGCCGTCACCAGGTCTTTCATGTCCACGTGGGAACACATCTTTATACTGGAAATACAAACAATATACTTTAAATCCTGTAGAAACTGTACGGACTCGTCAATCAGACCTTGACCCTGAACCCTGTCGTATCCTCAGTGAACAATCAAACTAATCAACACGGCAAATAATTGTGTTTTCTTTCGTTTTTAATGGTTTCTTTCGTTAATAATTACCCTTTCGGTACAGATTTACGTTAAGATGTGTAAAAACTACATAATGCCCATATTAAAGTCAATTCTGAAGGTTTCAATTGTAGTTTTAGTGCTAACAAAAACGTTGTGATCGGATTTCTGTAATAAAAGTGCTGGATGGCTGATTGGTCTGAGGATGATATACGTCCGAGATGCATGTACCTGATTGTTTATTAATCTAATTAGGATATTTGTTTTTGTGTAATTAGTTATTGACATTTTGATTTGCTTTAGTTTAGTTTAGTATTTTAATTTAGTTTTTAAATTAATATTTGTATGCCTTTTAGGCTGAACATAGCTGGATCGCTTTATTATTATATTATCAATATAACCTATGTTGTACAAATAAAGACATTTGAATTTGAAAACATTCAATAAATTATACACTAATTCCTTGTACTTTTTATTTCACAAATATTTATTAATTTATTGAAAAAAAAATTGTAGTAACAACATTAAACTATCGGCAATACCTATATTATAGCGATAAAAACGTCAATTTCATGAGCTTTTGACCAAAAATAACGCTAAAATAACGTTATCTACAATGGCAGTAGCTCACGCGGTAGAACGCTAGCCTCTCAATCTTGAGACCCAAGTTCGATCCCCAGTCTGGCATGCACCAATGAGTTTTCCGGAATTTAAATGCATAGTATTTATGTTCTTACATAATACTTACCTGCCTGCATGCCCTAAAAAGTGTGTAATTGTGCCCGAAGTACGACGATAGGGCTCACCACCCATTCTGTTGGGACGTAATAATCGTCGGTGAAACGCGGGTGTATCGAGTGTGTACTGTGACTTGCATTTCACAGTACACACTCGGGATCACCTCTGACACCCCCTCGGGGATTCATGTCGTGGCGATATGTTTTATGTTATGTTTGTATCAGATAAACAATGCTGTTTCAATTCTGGTTACCGGTAATCGTGTCTATTGCAGAAGTCCCAGGCGGAGGGCTGACAGTGGATGTGTCTGTCCGGCGGCTGCTCCAGCACCGACAGAGCCCAGAAGTCTTGCGGCATCGCGGACATGTTCATCGACACAAAGAACTCTTCGGCCAGCTGGAAGATGGACAGTGGGGTGTAGCCCTGGAACATAAATAAAATTAACTTTATTTTCACAAGTAAGAATACAACGGTTACTATACGAACAAGTATCAAAAATAAATAAAAAAAAACAAAAAAGGGCCGCTATGTTTATCGCCCGGCCACCAGCAACACGCAAGGACCCTGTCTGACAACCTTTGCTTATTTTTCATCACACAAGAGCCCAAGCCTGTTCATGTTCAGCGCTAAGGAGGTTGGCCCTACTCGCGGCCTTCGGTTTACCCCAGAGATCCGACACTTGACCTCCGGGTGGTGCTAAACGAGTAACAATGTTTCTTTATAGATTTTGCCCGAGGTCTCTAACTTTCGGGTTGGAGACACCCCGGCTGAAACTACGGGTCCGCCACTATCGACAACGTCCTTCAGGTCATCGGTCCAGCGGGTACGAGGTCAGCCTACGCTACGGTTTGCTGTACGTGGTCTTCATTCTAAAGTTTTTCGGCCCCAACGGCCATCATGTCGGCGACGAATATGTCCTGCCCACTGCCACTTCAACTTACTGATTCTGCAGGCTATGTCGGTTACTTTCGATCTCAGACGGATCTCCTCGTTTCGGATTCTATCCATCAAAGATACCCCAAGCATAGCCTCCATACCTCGCTAAGCGACCTTAAATCGGTGGATCAGACCCTTTGTAAGAGACCACGTCTCAGCGCCATACGTCAACACAGGAAGGACGCACTGGTTGTACATCTTCGACTTTAAACACTGCGGTTGAGCTCGAAGTGGGATATTATTAGTTTCGACTTTTAACTAAGTGGTTTGAACTGCAATAACTAGTTCTCCACCAAGCGGTATTGTATTCGTAGAACTAAACCTTACCTGCTGAACCATCTCCGGCGTGACATCCACCAAGGTCTTCCCGGGGTAGGGCAGCGTGACCGGTATGATCCCGGTCCAGCTCTGTCCCCACATGTCCCCCAGGATGTGCGCCGGTATGGGGGCTGACCTGGAGATCCTCTCGGGGCCGTACGCCTCTCGGAGACGGCGGCGGACGTAGGCGTGGAGCAGTTCGTACAGAGGCTTGATCTGGAGAATGAAGTCAGTATATCAATATAAAGTGTACGACGTACACAGAGTACAAAATACGAGTATACTGGTTTTGTCAATTTTGATATGATTTTGATCAATTCCAAAAATAAGAAAGTGGTCTAAATATTATTATTAGAGTGCATTACAAACTAGAAAATATAAATTAGAAACAAAGTGGTATTTTAATGAAAGTTGCAAAATCAAAAATCTTTAGGGGTAAGGGATCTCGATTTTGTCTCTTTTCAAATTAATTTTAAACGGTGAAATTGTAATATTTTACGTCCGGAAAACATTTTTTTTGGATAATCCTTCCTGCATATTTTTTTACAGTTTATTAAGGGACACGTGACACTTTGCTTGATTGAAAAAAAAACCGAAACTTTTGTCGATTTTTCACGTTTTTAGGGTTCCGTACCCGAAGGGTAACCAACAGGACCCTATTACTAAGACTCCGTTGTCCGTCTGTCACCAGGCTGTATCTCATGAACCGTAATTGTTAGACAGTTGAAATTTTCACAGATGATGTATTTCTGTTGGCGCTATAACAAAAAATACTAGAAAACAGAATAAAATAAATATTAAAGGGGACTTCCACACAACAAACATGATTTTTTTGCCGTTTTTCGGAACCCTTCGTGCGCGAGTCCGACTTGCACTTGGCCATTTTTTTTTGTTTTGTACTAAGTTTACATTACCTACCAAAAAACATGAAAATTGAAGGTAATTTAAGAAAAGGTACTTTATTAAGTACTATAATTAGATAATTTCTCAAAAATTTCCTTGAAAAAACGTATCTTGATTAAAAAACGCGTTTTTTAGAGCGTGCGATGTTGACAAAAAAAAACGACACTGAGCTTTTAAAAAAATCCGCAAATCTTACCTGTTCCCAGACGTCATCAACTTCTTGTCTGAAATTAGGTGATTCGTACGGGAACTGCCAGTAAGCGGATGCATCGGTGAAATCTAAAACATTAAATAATGAAAATGCCTTATCCTTTTACCTTTGCAAAATTCAAGCTAGAGTTTTGCTATTCAAATAATGTAGGCGCTTTATATTTATGATTGGAAAACACCAGACAAAACTCTATTGAACTCACTGTTCAATCGCGCAGCCTGATTGGTCAGATCGACCAGCTGTTCATACAGATCCCTGATCCTCCTGCCAGTATTCCTCCTCCATTCTGCCCACGCATGCTGAAGCTCATCCCAGTCCCTGGAGTGGGACATAATGAACTGGAGCTCGGGCTGGAGGTGAAGGCCACATTTGAAGGGCTCGTTGTAAGCGCAGATTTCAGCGTTATTGTAGACCGCTAGCATGTCATTTATGAGGCGGTTGTACTGAAATGATACATAGAAATAGTATTAGAATGAGAACATCTAAATGATTTCTGATACAAAGGAAATATTGTTTGACTTTACTTTATAGGACATTGACTACGACATTGAGTATCCTCAGTGGCGTAGCTAGGTGGACAAGAGCCCCGGTGCATAGAGAAAGAATCGGGCCCTCTTTCCACGTAGCTTGAACTTATATTGGCCTTCAAAATTGGTGCAACAGGGCCCCCTGAGCTCCGGGGCCCTGGTGCACTGCACCACCCGGCCATACGACAGCTACGCCACTGAGTATCCTCTTTAAAAAAATATGCTGGCATCAATTTAAAAATCGATTAAATGCTCCTAGCGCCCTAAGTGAGGGTTCCTTCCATACCATAAATATCAAATAAGTTAGAACAGAATTAGAAATCAATAATTATCTTGTGCCAAACACCTCCCTTCATTCTAAATCTAAAGACTTTAAATCACAGGGGAGTACCCTTATAAACTAGCGGACGCTCCGCATCGTTCCTCGCATGGATCCTGTTTATCCAGATCCCGTGAACATTTCCTAATTCTCTTCTTAGCGGATGTCTACGTCGTACAAGGGACCTACTCGTATAGTCTAAATTTCAAGTTCCTATGTCCAGCCGTTTGGTTTAGAAGTTGATAAATAGATGAGTCTGTTAGTCATTAAGTCAGTTTATATTTACAGATAGATAATTTGAGTATAAAAATAGGCTTTCACAGGCCGTATATTTTTACTGCGTTTATCTACTTAAAGCCATATTTTTAGTTTATATGCTATAGATATTTATTTATTCAGCAAAAGACATACAGATTTTTGTTTGCAAAATATTGAAGCCCAACTGCGTAATCTGAAGCAGTGTCAAGCTATAGTCTATAAGATTCGACATTGATTTCAACCCCTAAAAGGCCTTGCAGTCAGACGAAGAACAAAGTGAACCTATATAATTTTCCATAATTAAGTACGGATCTAAGATTGACAATACTAACTCTGTCGAGCTGATCAGGAGGTAGCGCCGAAGGTCCGATGATGGAGAGCAGCTTGAGCTGGCGGAAGCTGGCGAAGTCCCTGATGGCTCCACGCGGGATGTTCTGTGCCGCCTCCCACAGCCCGCGCTGGAACAGTGTGTACCGCTGCTGCGCGTCGAGCTGGAACAACCAATGCTTTCATCAGACACTTGAAAGCCCATTAGCATATGGGGTTAAAAGTTGCGACGACGAGCGGTTTAGATTGCTTGTGATGGTGATCATAAATTCGGGAGCTGAGTGAACTTTTACTCGTAGTTCTTACAGATTTCATGATATTTGCGCAGATCGTATGCAATGTCATTTATTATAAAATAAAAATAAATTAATAAAAGTATACAAATTATTATAATAGGGTCCTACAATAATAAGCGAAAATAGTTCTTGGGTAGTTCATGTATCGTTCACAGACCACAAACAAGGAAAATAACATTTTTAATCGAAAAAAATGTATCACTTCCCAGTCTAAGGTGGTTCAATCATCTGACAAAATGTCTATGGAAAGGTGATAAAAAAAAATCGCGATTTTTTTTCCGTGGTACAAATTGGTCTACTGGGGATAATCTATCATCTGTCCAATTTTACATAATGCAATGAATTAATAAGTTGATACACATTTTAACTACTAAAATATTCGTGGTTTTAAATTATACTGATATTGGTACGGGTTTTCACGATTTTTAATAGTCAGAAGTTGATAAATAAACTAAATAAACCACAAATAAACGAAACGTTTTCTTAAAATGTCCTCAATAACCTCTTAAATGGTTGCAGTGGAGTGGAGGTTAAAAATCACCTTATACAGGTATTATCAAATCATGGATAACTCTTTGAATAATTACTGAACCATAACAATCATGGACGACACATCTGACAAAGATCTACATTACTCCGATGGCACTGACCTTCCAAATGCCATGTATAGCAATATTACCACCATCATATACGAGTAGATCATGCGCTACACCATCATTCAGTGACTTACATCGTTACACATGACAAATAGACGTGACACTGCGCATGTTAAATGTTTCTTAGGATACCCTTATAAGGTACTTTCAAATAGGTCTAAGGCCACAATTTGCATGGCTCCGTGAAATCTTGCAAGGACGCACACAATACATCGTGTTCATGATTTAAATGTTGAAGCATCTAATGCATAACTTGGACTACAATATCAAAGAGAGTCAAGGTGAAAAAAAACCGGTCAAGTGCAAATAGGCCCAGTGCCGGCGTTAGAGGGACTGATACCCTGGGCAAGAATATTTTGGCTCCCACTTAAGGAAATCAAAATCGAGTGTTAATTTTTTTCTGAACCAATGTGAACGTGTATTAAGAATTCTATCTTTCCTTTAGCGTGACCCAGAGCTAACGACGTGGACGTAGAAAGTTATGTAGCTCCTATTTTTTTATTCTAATTTTTTTTTTGTTTTTTTTGTCATTTTTTATATATATTTTTTTTATTTTTTTGTTTATTTTCTTTTTTTTGTTATCCAAAATTTGTTTTTGAATGTAAGTTTGGTGGGGGAAGTATCCCACCTCCACCAATCGCCCCCCCTAATTTGGCGCCCTGGGCCGTCACCCTATCGCGCCCCCCCTAACGCTGGCACTGTAGGCCTCGCGGCCCTGAGGATTCCGTATTATTCAAATAGACTTAAATGATTTTAATAAAAATTGCAAACTTATGAAATATGAAAATTTATGAAACAAAACTGCAAAATTAAGTTGGTGAACTATTATTAATTAACATGTAAAAGTATACATAGCTGCGATAGTTTTCCTTTTAACTTCTTATGCACCTGTATACTCGTATTTAAATCGTTGGAGATTTGACTCGTACAAAAATTATAAATGTAATATTTCGCAAACGGAAACGAACAATGGTTTTCACACACTCAAAATATTTTTGAAAGCCCTATCCAACGACACCCCGCAAGGGGGGATAGACACGAAAAAAAATTCATCCTATGTAATTTTTGGGTAATCCCTAATTTATACAAGTGCAGGAAAGGTACCCTAAATATTTTTTTATATATTTTTTTATTTTACTGCTTTGTCGGCGTGATTAATATGTAAACCTAATACCAAATTATAGCTTTATAGTACTAAGTGTCTCTGAACTAAAAAGACGGACAGACAGACAGACGGACGGATAGACAGATGGACGGACATGGCGAAACTATAAGGGTGCCTTGTTGACCACGGAACCCTAAAAACATCAAATATTGTCGGGTATCTGTAAAAACGTTGGCTGAGGCTTTGAAGCAAAATTAATTAATACTAACTACTCCCGAATGACGTTATATAACAAGAAAATATAAGGTGACTATGGTTGATATAGCCAAACTCATATTGGAGACTTTGTAAGTGAATAATCGTTTCTGTGAAAATCGTAAGATAAAATGTAGTTTTGGGTTGTTATTAAACGGGTACAGGAACACAAATAATGTTTTTCGTATTTTGCAACAAAAGTATAATTGAACCTTGGTCCTGATCACCTAGCAAGTTTCCAACATGAATTTAACTATATGAACCAAAGTTACCATAATAAAGATAATAATTAAAATGAAGTCGCTGGAATAAATTGTAAAGATGTCCAAAATGACTTAGTTTTCAGAAAAAAAACGTGTTCTAGTACCTACTCTACTACAAAACATGCTTAATTATACAGAAGTCTTTTAATACATGCACCACACATTTACAATTACAGGTTAGACAAGAGGATGACAGCAAAGTGAGTCACATTCAGATAATTAAGTTAATATTTAATAACCACAATACATATCTGACTCAACTTTGATTGCACTAAAAAATACACAATCTTATTGTATTCATAATGGCGAAGAAGTAATACCGACGTCATCAACTAATAAAAAAATCATTGTCATCACCAGATTATTTGATGAAACACAGTTGAAATGCGTAATCTGTAAAGCGGGAAACTTTCCTTAATATTATGAAAGTGCATTACAAGACAGAAAATATCAATTAGAAATAAAGATCAAGTACGACAAATTTATTGAAAAAGAAAACGAAATTATCACGTTTAAAATGTTGTTATGCAGAGAAGATTATCGGAATCGTCATGGCCAGCTTAAGAAAATTAAAAGAATAGGAGTTCATTTGTCTAAAAATATGTGTGAATTAAAATAAAACTATTATTATAAGCATATCTGCAAAGAGTAAATTTGTTTCAATTGAAAATAAAGAAACGAAAACAAAATGGTGAGACTTGAATGTAACTATTTAGCATACAAGTAGCAGATTTTCAGTCTATGAGGACAAAATACAGCACCTATGAGTATATTATGGTAGGATGCCTATAGGTTTTATGGTCAATTGTTTCAACATTTTATGATTATTAGTTCAGTACACTTTTAGTTGTTGCTCGTAAAATAATGTGGCTTTATTTTCCTTGTTCTTGATCGACCTGAAGATTTTTCGTAATTCACTTTAATACAGTTCTTAAGAACTTGGGCAAATAAAACATACATAATACTGGAAAACTGGAAACTCATAAGACTGGTTTTGTGAGCTCAAAGTTTAGCTTTCTGGAAAAAATAAATTTAAATCGCATGTTCCTGATGCCTTTTTATTAAAGAATTTCCTTTAATGTAAAACCCAGGTCTCTCCAAATTCTAGACCCTGAATAAAACCAAACGTTATTTATGAAATCGGGTACTTTCTGACTTTGTTAGACATTACGGATTTGATCGATTTACAAAATAGCACACAAAAAGTCAGCAAGGCTTTTAAGAGTATTTTTCGAACATTATTATTTTACTAAAAACTTCATTGTAATCAAAACAGAATCAAAAACAATTCGTTACATAATTAGTTATTTCACACCTTCTTCTCAGTTTTATAATAACCGTGACAGAATAAGGAAATCCAATTAATTAACAAAAACTAAAACTCAACTAAACCTTGATCTAAGATGCATTTAAAAGATAATGTTTGAACATTGAAACCTCTTCACAAGTATTTATATTTTTTCCAGAACTCTTAGACACCTGAGCTCTTGAGAATAGTCTCTATTTCGGTTACATCCATCCATAAGCTTAGTTCGTCCACTACTGAATGACTCTTTGTGATCCTCCTGGAAGAGTGCTGTACCTTCACACCAGTGCTCCGCTTTCGGCTTGGGCGTTATTTTATCAACACCCCTTAAAGCCTATGCTGACCAGGGATCCTATGATGATAATGAAAAAAAAAACAGCATTTAAATCCGTTGTATGGCTCTCGAATTATAACGGAACACACATACATACAGAAAAACGGACGAAAATTCTAAAAATTTGTATTTGAATTACCCATTTAAGTAAATTAAAATTTCGCAAACATATTCAATGTACAGATCGACTTTCTTGCTACTTTACTCCAAAGTATATTCTTGTAACTTAATGAGTTTTGCCAGTGAACCTACGATATAGATTTGTAATCCTCTGAGAAAACAAGCAATGGTGGATTTTTTTCCAACATTTTTGTATTTGTTGAGTCCTAACAACAGACACGACTTTTTACTTTTTATTATTAGCATAGATGGATAGCTTTTTCGATTAATAGCAATAAACTGTTGCAAAGCCATGGTACAAGAGGTTAGACAGATAATTTTATTGGTCAAGTTCATTATTACTTTGTTTAATAACAATTACAATGTAACTACAATAACTTACTCGTAGTTCGAGTAACAAAAGCGAACCAGAGGTGCAATTGTTTAAGCCAATGGTATTCAAATTGATTGTCATATGGCTATTCGGTTTAGCAAAATAACCCGTTTGACAGCTGAAATCGTACATTTTTGGCTGTCAAATGAATACAATTGTCTTATTTTGTTGTTGACAACCAAAAACGTACGATTTCATTTGTCAAACGGGATTATTTGCTTAGACGAATAGCCAAATGACAATCGAATTTGAATACCATTGGCTTACACAATTGCACCTCTGTTTTAGAGTTCTGTTAAAAACTAAAACGTCTTTACGTTTCGTTTCATTGATATATCTTACTGCGGTAGCTTAATATTGGAAATAAATACCATGGCAAATGGACCACCTGAAATCAGCACCAAGTCAGCGTCACACGATAGTATCCCGTACTTCGATCGGATCGAAGATCCCGTAGTATTTCTGTAAAAACTGTATGCGACTCCCCTTTTACACCCGAACCATACAAATTCCATCAACGTAACGAAACACCGAATCACGTTTTTTTTACAGGACCCAATAATAATAGGCTTTGAAATTGCTTAACCTGTTTAATTTCGTATGATACGATTGCGCTCGATGTCGATGTCGCTTCAAACGAGTTAAAAAGAAGCAAGAAAGGGCTTCGCACAGCATTTTGCTGGGGGACCCGCCTTAACTATGTCAAAGTTATAGAATATATTTATCATAAGAATAGCCTTTGCCCGCGGCTCCGCCCGCGTTTATTCAACAGATGCCTCGTTTTCGGCTTGGGCGTTATTTTATGAACAACCCTTATAGCCATGTTGACAAGGGTTGCTGCAGGGTTACGACTGACGTACAGACAGATAAAAATTATAAAAATTGTGATTTTGGCCTTTGTACAATACTAATAACCCATTTCATTTGAAATTACGCAAAACTATTCAATGTTGGAGGCACGATTTTTTTTCTACTTTATTATTAGTATAGATAGATATAGATACAAGATATAAATTATAACATCGATTTATATATGATGATGCTGACAAACAACGTAAATTAATTGATAGTTTTATTGACAGTCTGTAGTCGGAAATAACTCTGACACCCTCGCAGGAAAATATCTCGTAACCATAAGTATTTTTATTTAAAAAACTACCCCAAATGCGTCAATACCCTCCTCATAATTTTAATTAGTCATTTTAATTATTGTTTTTGGTCCAATTACAAACATATTTCAGTCTAAACACTGGAATCCCACCTCGTTACATAATTGTAAAGATAACGACGCCTCACTCGACATTTTCCCACGACTTTACAAGTTGAACTTGAAATCTTGGAACTGGGTGTTTGCTACTAAACCAGCAATAAGCTGAAGCAATATCACCCCTATCACCACCAACTAAGAGCTACCACTGTTAGGATAAATTCTATGCACCGGCCACTGTGTTTAAGTATAACCATGTCGTTAATTAAAGCTTTATTATCATACGGAGCCTTGTCACGATCTTGAACACTTAGGTATTTGACATGCGAGAAATATTATATATTTTTTACGTACAATGAGCTTACGCTTATCTATTACCGCGCCTGATGGAAAAGTACTGTAAGACCTAGGATGAAGCGCGCTCCCCCAGAACCTGGGAGAGAGACAGCGCGTATTATATAAACAAACAATTGGTAAACAGAAGGCTTTGATAAAAAGGGTAGAACTGGAAATAATGGCTTAAATAATTGTGATTTTAATCTTGCATAGTACGAGGACTCTGCTTATAGGTACAGCATTTTCTCTAAAGGCTTCTTAGTTAAATTTTACGTCCGGTTTACTTGACGGCATTTTTTAAGTTTAAGAGGCCTGTAGCCGGCGGCTTGTAGTCAGTCGCGCACGGGTTCCCTATGCTTGCTATTTCATTCTACATTCAACTTCGGATTATAGAGCACTGACTGACTGTTATTGGTTGACCCGAACGTTCATTTCCCGAGCTCGTACGGAACTAACCGAACACTAAGCTAATGCGAGAGAAAATTCATGTCTTGAAAAAACTCGAGAATGGTTTTGGGTCTTTGGGTCTTCCTATGATTTCAGGAGAAATATCCCAAAAATCGAAATACACCAAAAATATTTTTGAATAGTATAAAATATACTATGCTGTGAACCTAAAATTATTTGATATGTTGTATTGCTTCTAGGACATTACGGTACATAAACATAAATGAAAATATGTGTAAAATCCAGGACTTTATACGCTTGTAACTTTTGTATGTATTTGATTTTGATAAATGTTTCAGGTTCAAGTCATGAAAATTGTATGGGATATGATGAAAAAGAAAAAATAATATGCAAGTACCTATCAATAAGGATATTATCAGCGAACAGCGCTAGTATGGGAGTTAAGGCGAATAGCTTAAGAGGAATTTAAATTTTCGTAAAAAAAATGGTTTTTGTTTGCCCCCTATGGGCTGTCTACTTCATACCATATAATCGACTAATCATACTGTACCCAAGAAACCTACCGGAGGATATGAACAGATATTTTCACCTTTCGTTACTAGTTTTGAAAACTTACTGTGAAGTCTGTAACCATTTTTAGGGTCCATAGTACCTAAAAGGTACAAAAAGAACCTTTATGGTGAGACTCCGCTGTCCGTGTGTCCGTCCGTCCGTATGTCACAGCTTCATAACTTTAGCACCGTTTAAGATAAAGACTTGAAATTTACCACAAAAATAGCATTCACTTGCCTAAATAATACGGTACAAAAAAAATACAAATACAAAAGTTAGAAAAATAAAAAATAAATTCTTAAAATACAATACGGGTATCAAATCGTATAGAGCTTATTGTAAAAATAAATACTTTTACTATTGTGGCTAATTTCAAGTCTTTATCTTTAACGGTGCTAATGTTATGAGGCTGTGACATACGGACGGACGGACAACGGAGTCTCACCACAAAGATTCCTTTTGTACCTAAGGTACTACGGAACCCTAAAAAGTGGAGCAAAAAGTGCAGTAAAAAGTAGTAACCGCCAAACCGAAATAATGTTGTCCTGGAAATAATTAAACGGTAGTATTGAAATATTTGACAATAACCGGGGAGGGTGTCATCTTAATCTCTGATATAAATAGTTTTGCTCTTTGTTCAACTGATATCGTCACGACTTAAGGCGCTATATGTCCATCGCACAACGAAAGTGATAAACATATATGAAAAAGTACGCGGCCGAGTAGGTTGGATATTGCTGTTTTTTTGTGAATAATATTTAATATAAATTCACAAGAACACGTTTTACAAAACGCGTTTTTATGTTTTAAATAATAGGTTTTTACTTTTACAACAGTAGTTATTGCGTTAATTGATGCTTATGATTGTTGGCACTTTGTGCAAATTAGTACACAATATGATTATTTTATATATATAAGGAAACACATACATAGTCAATGGTAAGTTCTGTAAAATATATTTCTACCACTTGATGTGGTCGGCTTCAGTTACATATTGAATTACATAATATTTACAATAATATAATATAAACAGATAAAAATTTATAATTACCATTACCATTTATAACAACTAATCATTAATTTTTATCTTTCAATATTATATTATTGTGAATAAAGGTTCTGCTGTTTGATCTAGACTTTGATAGATCAGTCAGTCAGTAAGTCAAGCTATTCTTTTTAGGGTTCCGCACCCGAAGGGTGCCAAACGGGACTAAGCCTCCGCTGTCTGTCTGTCTGTTCGTCCGTCTGTCACAGGGGTCTAGAGCTCCAGCCGTAATAGGTAGACAGTTGAAACTTTTACAGAATACGTGTAACTATGGCTACTACCGCGACAAATAATAAAAAATATGAAAAGCAAAAGGGAGTCCCGGTACAAGAAACCTTGAAGAAATGCTATTTATATTTTTGAAGGTTTTTTGTTTCAGCTCTATTTTCAATTACATCAAGGGAGCTGAATAAAATATGAGAGAATCCGAAATAGTAAGTTTCTTGTGGACAAGATATGTACAACAAATAAACAAGTTCGTATTTGCACTGCATAAGCTAAAGACAGAAGTTTAAAATTTGGTTAGATTGTTATAAAAATTATAATACTCTAAAGTAAAATAATAAATAATAAAAATAAGGGTTCCGTAATCAAAGAATGTCGAATTATTTGACAGATCATTTTATCTTGCTGTTGCTATGGCATCTACGAGTAAATTATTGTTATTTAACATGTTTTTAGGGTTCCTTACCCGTTATGTGTGGTGGTACGGAACCATTTGTGCGCGAGTCCGATTCGCACTTGCCGAAATTATTTACAAACTGCAGCGGGTACAGCAGCGACAAGACAACCCCTCGCTAGGTCAAGTCTACAGATATCTCCTCGGACTGGTAAATATATTAACGTACTTGTGAGTGTGAGTGCGTCAGCCATTGTCGGCATTAGAGGACGTTCCCACACCACGCGGTGACATAAAACGTTTCGTTTCGCAATCGTCCCGAGACGATGACGCTACCGTCTTCGAAACAGAATAGGGATGTGGGGAAATTGTGATGAAATCTCTCTGTTGCACCTATCGCCACCAATCTGTATCAACTAGGGCAGAGATGGATATTTATACTTTTATACACATTTACGTTAATGCTCTTTACTAATGAATGATTGAATGAATGAATAAACACTTTGATACACAGAAATGGAAGACATTTACAAATATACAAAGAACAGACAGAAGGCAAAAGCGGACTTATTCCTGTAAGAAATTTCTTTCAGTTAGCCTTGAGAAAACATAAAAACATTTTTATCACGAAAAATATATTTTGCTTCAGTACATAAATACATTAAAATTATTTTAAACCTATATAAATATACTACATACAAATACATATAAATACACAGATATATACGTACAAACGCACAACTAGCTTAATCAGTCATTCAGAGGAAGAGGTAAAATTATTTCAAGTTACATATATTTAAACTCTATTATATATTTAATCCTCTACACGAGGAAGATCTTTGAGAATTTGTGGAAGTTCATTCCTAAGCCGAACAGCACTGACCGTGGAGGATTTGGAGAAACGATCAGTGGTATGCGCAGGCATCGCCAGATCGTGAAGGTGACAGGAGCGAAGTTATTTCCGGCGAAGACGAACAAGGAGCCACTTCAACCTGCATCGAAACTCGGAGACGTGGTCATACTTGCGCAGTCAGTTCTGGAGACGCTCCAGCTTATCAAGCAGCTCTTCAGTGGGATCTAGATAAGCAACATCGGCATAATCCAAAAGGGGAAGAAAAAGAGATTGAGCTAACGTTATTTTCGTATCCAGTGGCAGGAACTTCTGAAGGCGCTTAAGCGAGTGATAAACTTTAAGACTTACTTCATTGATTTGCGGAGACCAAGACAGAGTTTGATCCATCTACAAACCCAAATTCGTCATAGTCGTACAGTAAAGCACTTATAATAAAATTGTTTAAAAGTAGTGTCTGTACATTGAGTATTTTTGCAAAATTTAAAATGAAATGGGTTATTAGTGTTGTACTGAGGGCAAAACTAAAATTTTATAATTTTTATTTGTCCCCAATCTGTTAATTTGACAACTCAACGGATTTTGACGCGGTATTCTTTATTATCATCGTAGTTACCCTTTTCAACATATAGGCTATATGATTTGTTGATAAAATAACCGCCAAGCCTAGAACTGTCTGAAAGATACATCCACGCAAAAACTAATTAAAAGTAGTAAAAATGTCGTCTCTGTACATTGAATATATTTGCGAAATTTATATGGTTATTGGCTTTTAATTTCATCATACTAAATTAATAATATATTATTGTACCGAAGCCAAAACCACAACTTTTTGAATTTTTGTCTGTCTGTATGTACCTATGTCGATATGTTCCGTTTTAACTCGGGAACCACTGAATGGATTTGGATGCGGTTTTTTTATTATCATCGTAGCGACTTGGGGCAACACATTGGTTGGGGTGAACATAAAATAACGCCCAAGCCGAAACCGGGGCAAAGATTGAATAAATGCTTTTAACTAGAAGACCACACGACGGGTTTGGATGCGGTTTTTTTATTATCATTGTAGTGACCCTGGTCAACACCTGGGCTATAAGGAGTGTTCATAAAATAACGCCCAAGCCGAAAACGAGGCAAAAATTTAATAAACGCGGGCGGAGCCGCAGGCAAAGGCTAGTATAAGATAGACGTGTGTCAAAGACAGATATACATACATACAACTAACATCAAACGATATGACCAAATACTTTCAATCACCTCTATCTCAAGCAGCGATAGCTCAGTCGGTAGACGCCAGACTCTCAATCTTGAGACACTGGTTCGAATCTTGCCGGGTGAGCGTGCATCAATGAACATAGGCGTAACAAGGTAGGGGCCAGGGGGTAGGCGATATCTGTCGTCGACATGATAGCCATTGGAGCCGAAAGGCGTTGGAATGGAAACCACGTACAGCAAAGCTTAGCGCAGGCCGACCACGTGCCCGCTGGACCGACGACCTGAAGGACGTTGTGGGTGGCTGCTGGATGAGGAGGACGGAGGACCAAGCTGTAAATAAACACAATCCTATGGATGGATGGAATGACAGTGCTGCAATCACCATCTAAACAGATAAGATGGTAGATTTGCACTGGCCCGAAGGTTTACCAAACCAAAAAAATGACAGCAGTCGCAAGTTACCAAACTTCATTCACGCACATAAACCGTACTATAACCAGACAATTAAATATTCTCCTTGAAAATAGTCTTTATTATCAATGCGTAAAGATATAGCCATGTATCTAAAAGTCACAGTAAGTAACCAGTGAATGGCATAATGCTTTCCTTGTGGTATTAATTCTCTCGAAAACGTAAACTGTTTTTGTAAACACCTTTAGTGCCCTGTGATCTTAATTTCTATCCCCCCTTGGGGATCTAGTGGTGATCACTTTAAGCGGGGCGAGGTAGTGTATTCTTTGGTTGGTTTTGTATTCATAGTAACGGTGTTTAGTTAGATGATGTTTAGCGTATATGAAAAGTGGTCAAACAAAACGTTGATGCAAGGTCAGGAACGACTTTCGTAATGGTCAGTCCTTTTAGCAAGTTCGCTTATTGTGTATATAGGTGATTTTGACGTGTAAAACAATGGTATTACAAAGAATGTGGATACTACTGATTTTCGGGGCCTGGTGGAACTTGGATTACATAATGTACAGAAAATCACTTTCCCACAAAATTTCAAGATTGATAGATTATGAAAAATTAAAAACAAACAAATGTGTAAAAAACTAGCCGAATAGTTTTTTTTAAATATATTTCCCGTATCATATTTGTTTAATCATAAAATATTATTTTTATACAGATTAGATTTGACATGTAAACGTATACTTTATGTATCTATTTAACAAATAAACATTTTGAATCTTTGAATCTTTGAAAAGGCCTCGTGTATGATTTTGGCAGATTTAGGCATTATATCTATTTATAGTTTATTTATCTATTAACTTATGTATCCATTGCATTTATAATATAATATAATATTTTAATTTTTTACTTATGTTACTATATATTTGGTTAGGCATTATATTTATTTATGGTCTATTCAGTTTATTTATCAACTTATTTATTAATTGCATTATGTAATAATATTCTTATATTTCAATAAGTCTTTATTTTATTTTATTTTATGGATCATATGTATAACTTTACTAGCCCAACTTAAATATGTTTTTTTTTTATATTTCCCGTATTATGTTTGTTTCAGCATATAATATTAATTTTATAAAGATTAGATATGTATTATTAATGATTATTTATGTATGTGCAAATACACATTTTGAATCTTTTTTTAAAATCTTTTATCTGGAGCTTGAAATATACAGGCTGTATTAGTAACGTGTTCAGAAAATTAAACCACAAAACAAACTGACAAAACTGAACCGAAGACAAAAAAAAAAACGCGAGAAAAATTCGCATACCCATAGAAAAGACAAATAGGATTTAAAAACTATACGGAGCATTATATGATCCACCGATTAAGGTCGCTCTACGTGCTATGGAGCGGGCTATGCTTGGGGTATCTCTGATGGATAGAATCCGTAACGTGAAGATCCGTCGGAGATCGAAAGTGACCAACAAAGTCTGCAGAATCAGTAAGTTGAAGTGGCAGTGGGCAGGCCATATTTGTCGCCGACATGATAGCCGTTGGGGCTGAAAGGCATTAGAACGGAAACCTCGTATTTACAGCAAAGCGTAGCGTAGGCCCACTTCATGGCCGCTGGACCGACGACCTGAAATAAGTTGTGGGTAGCGGCTGGATGAGGACAGAGGACCGCCAAGAGTGGTGAAATCTGGAAAAGGCTTATGTCCAATAGTAGACAAACACGGGCTGATGGATGGATGGATAAGTAACGTGGTATAGTTTTCTAAGCACGTCATTAATACACCCTGTATGTATCAGCTGAGATAAAGAACTGTATTAACATTTATCGTGGATATACCGGGTGGCGCAAAAGTAATGTCATAATTTTAATTGGCTGCCATTTTGTTATAAATGAAAAAAGAGCTCTTCATAAAAAGTTTATTGAAAGGTGTGAAACTACTACATTAATTGGAAAAAATTATATCGCTCAAATGGCCACCTCCCGAGTTAGCATCTGCCTGTAACGCTCACCGGTTACAGTTACGGTGGTGCCATCGGCGTCTTCAAAAAAATAAGGGCCAATCACTTTTACACTGCAAATGCCTCACCAAAGAGTCACTGCAATTCAGTGAGGATGCAATGGCTCTTCATGCATTTCATGTGGATTCTCTTCTTTTCTCTTCTCTCGACAATTTGAAGCCAGATGTTTTGCGAGTAACAATTCAAAATGCCGTAAAACGAGCGCAGTTATGGATCAACTCAGGAGGTGGCCATTTATGCGATATCCATCCATCAGCCTGTTTCGTCCACTGTTGGACATATGCCTTTCCAGGATTTCGCCACTCTTGGGAGTCCTCCTGTAAGAAATGCCCATACTCACACACGCTGGGCAGGCGGGTTGGTGAGCGCGGTCCCGAAGCCCTGGCACCAGTGACGGCGCTGCCCGTCACCAGTCTGATTTATATAAGGCCCGGCAATTGGGGATGGATATACCGCCATCCATCGGTCCCAGGCAATGGTGGGCCGCCTGGTTTTGCCTGAGAGCTGTTCTCTTACTCTCCCCCGGGAGGATTTGCGAGTAAGATGGTGGTACCTCCACAGTCGAGCCCGGCATCAGCTCTACCACCTAATGCGATATAATTTTTGAAAATTATAAAATTATAAATTTTTGAAAATGATAACACTTTTTTTCTAATTTAGCAAAATAAAATCTTGACCTCTCATAGTAATTAGGGCTAAGCTTGCGTTTGTAAGGAACACAAATAATAATTTACGAATTTCACAAAAGGGTCATGGAACCTTGTTACTGAGCACTTACCGAGTCTTCAGTAAGAATTTGGCTGCAAAAATTAAAGTCACCTTATATTTACAAAAACTATTTCGGCCATCTCGAGATTAATTCTAAATAATATATAATAAATTAGAAGAATCGTTATTACAGCTTGAAAAGGAAATTTTTATATATTGTTTATAATATAAACAAACTTGTTGGAATAGACTTTATGAATGAAAACAAAAGTAATGGATCTTTTCTTGAAAAGTCTTCATTCAAAAACAGACATGCTAAACATTCTAATAAACACAACAAGATGACAAACATTACAGATCCGCTAAAACGTGGCGTTAATTTCATTTTGTCAGAGACGTGAAAATTGCCGGTGACTAATATAATACTGGACACATTGCGTGATGGAAACAATTAAAATGAGTTTTTTCTGTTTCCACGTAAAGTAAGATACTGACGCAATATGTTTGACAATTGTCATTTTTTAGCGGATTATATGCGGCGCGTGGATTGAGCGTGGCCCATGTCTAAAATCGGAACTAACGCCGCTTTTGTAATACAACGTCACCCCTGTAAATGTCACCCACGCGCCAAAGGAAGCTTTGTCACACTCTACAATTCTTGTTTTTTTTTTATATCTGACAAAGTAGATCCCATCAAAAACATTTCCTGTAAAGGTCACCAAGACACAGAAGCTCACAACGCTTTCACGGTTAAAAAGTTATCAGATCTCATGTAGATGGCTAAACGGCCAAGCCATACTTTTTGACGAAGATGTAGGTTTGTAGAGTTAGGGCTTGTAGAGTTAGGCCTTATATAGTTTTCTGTGTTTATCGTGTTTAATAAGACTGGTTACTGCATCTTATCTTAAGAATTTGGTATCACTAGTATTATCCAGACCGAAGCTATGAGGGTTCGAAAATACGACGAAACGCTTCGAGAAAAGGCACGTAGTGCCCCGTCCGCTTTTGTTTTGGCTCGTCTTGGCGGGGGGCACCACCGTGCCCCCAGATGGACAGTGCGACTAGTCTCTTTTGGCGCGTGGATGACATTGACAGGGGGGCGTCGATGTGAAAAAAGGGTTACATTTTATATGATAGCGGCGTTGGTTCTGATTTGAGCCACGACCAATCCACGCACCAAAATAACCTTTAGCACTGAAATCTTATTTGAATTTGCGTTGTTTGGCAAGTTTCAAATTGTTTTTCTATTTGTCACTTAGGTGTTACTATATCCTGTACACTTATTATTCCATCCATCCATCCATCAGCCTGTTTCGTCCACTGCTGGACATCAGCCTTTCCAGGATTTCGCCACTCATGGCGGTCCTCCTGGAAGAAATGCCCATACTCACACAAGCTAGGCAGGCGGGTTGGTGAGCCCGGTGCTAAAACCCTTGCACCAGTGACGCTGCTGCCCGTCACCAGTCTGATTTATATAAGGTCCGGCAATTGGGGATGGATAGACCGCCATTCATCGGTCCCAGGCAATGGTGGGCCGCCTGGTTTTGCCTGAGAGCTGTTCTTTTACTCTCCCCCGAATAACTTCGGGAGGATTTGCGAGTAAGATGGTGGTACCTCCACAGTCGAGTACTTTACTTACTTATTATGATTATACTTCAATTTTTATTTAACAATTAAAATAACTAAATTATAACGTGAAAATATCTACAAGTTACATTAAACTTTGCCATAAGCGTTTCCTCGTTTTGATGAAGTCTTATTTAAACCGTGATGTGTTTTTTTAAGAAATTACTGTAGCAGCTAGTGCTAGTTGTAGCTTCCAATTATATTGAATGAGACATTATTCCAAGAAAAACGAGTATAAAAATGCACTGAAAAAGTGGAAGCAATGTCCTTCTCACGTAACGTAACATTACGTGTTATTGCTTAGAATCACGTAACTCTTTATTAAACATCAAATTTTTTTCGACACCTCTATTGTGTATAGATTTTTTGGAATACCCATTAGCGGCGATGGATTGTGTAGTAAAAAAAGCTACAGGCTAGTAAGGTTGTTTTATTGTTAATATTTGAGTCTTGTTATTTTTGATCCCAATAATAGTCAGAGGTACATATAGAAGAAAATCATTTTTTTATTAAAACATTTCAAGAACCGTTCGAGTATTTTTCGGGAATGAATGAATGAATAAAAGAAAATAAAAGACATTAAGAAGAAAAATTAACAGAGTTTCGCTAGCAAAATTATGTACAAAGGCGGACTTATTTTTCCAGTCAACCATTTGGTGGTAAAGAAATTATAGATAACAATACGAAAATTAAATAGGGGATATTTTATTTACCACAGAAAATATTTCGACTTGAATCACCTACCATATTTTTCATCAATTTACAAAAGCTTTTTACACAAGATTCAGACTTATCAATTGTATGTACTCGTATCATTGGCAAGTGATCAGAATAACGATTTAAATTGAATTTGTAGTAATTTGAAAAAAAAAATACTTCATTGTATCAACTCGAGGCTGGGCTTGCGTTTGTAGAGAGA
This sequence comes from Ypsolopha scabrella, assembly GCA_910592155.1. NCBI lineage: Eukaryota > Metazoa > Arthropoda > Insecta > Lepidoptera > Ypsolophidae > Ypsolopha > Ypsolopha scabrella. Next base: position 27,659,687 of record OU342969.1, on the reverse strand, counting down.
AAGAGATATTTTTTCGTATTTCCTAAAAATGCCGACTACTTACCGAATCTGAACTAAATCACCATTCTTCGGTAACAAATACACACTTTGTATGGCATCAGCTGTTTACCTCACAGTGTTTTCCTTCACCGTTAGCAAATGTTAAGGGCATTGGTGACCTGAGATTGAGCACCTCATTTTGCATCAGCTAGAACTGAATCCTATGACGTTCCATTATTATCATCATTGTTTAAAATAGCGAGCCCTAAACCGTAGCTATTATTAAATATGTCGTCTTCAAGTTAAAATAAAAACACGTTTTTTTCAACTAGGTATCAAACAAATTTTATAAAGAAAAAAGTAACTTTATCCCGAAATCAATACCCGAAATAAAATCAATATGTAATCTAAAATAGAGGGTAACAAAAGATTTTACTAAAGTAAATAAATGAATTAATTAACGCAGTTTCTTTAAAATTACTTCATTATCGTTAGAAGAACATCAGGTAATTTATTTTGATAACTATTGTTAATTAAAAACATTCCAACAAAATCATCCAAAATCTATCATTTTATTTCTATTTGTCATACATTTTTCTTTTTGTAATAAATAAAATTAAAAAAATATATAGTTACTTCTTGAAGTAATTTATTTATATTTGCTTTTTCATCCACCTTAAATCGCTATAGATAAAAACTCATTCATACGTTTTCGACCGGCAAGATTCGAACCTGGGTCCCAAGATAAGGAATCCGGTCATACCGGTGGAGCTACCGCTCTGCTTCTAATCAGTGTTATTAATTTTATTACTCAATTATTTAAACGCACACACCGTCTATTCTAACAACTTATCCTTGTCTCTCGGATAACTATAATAGCACGGTACTTGCAACAATAAACCTCCTTGGAGTAATGAATTATCTTATTGTTCCATACTCCCATGCCTTTTTCAGTGTCTTCAACCCTTTTAGAATGGGTTATAGATGACAATAACTGAGGTCGAGGTGCCCATTAGTTCTGCCTTTTGTGGTGATGTTTTGGGTGACCGTTTTGGTCCATCCTTGGGTTAATTGTCAAGCCAATGGTGTGCGACGGTGTGATGATGGGGAAGAGTGATTAGGTATGGATCGTGTGTTTTGAATAGTTTTGTGTGAGTCGTTGCGGATGATTTCATGCGATTTGGATTGTTTTGTTGATGAAATAAACCTTTACTGAGTTTTGCACAAAGTACAGAGTATAGTTTAACGAATAAAAATTGCGAAAACAATATGAAGAGCATAGGCATGACTAAACTTAATTCATTTAAGGGACAATTTTTCATCATCATTTATCCATTTTGAATTCCAAATTCGAAACAAATGGAAAACTTGGCATATACTAGGTGAAATTAAATGAACCGACCAAATTCATACTGGAGACTCGGTTAGTCATCAGCAACAAGGTTTAATGACCCTCCAGTAGAAATTCGAAAAAAAAAATTTTTTTGTCCCGTAATGCCTGCACTAGGATTTGTGCTTAAACTAGTCCAACCAGTAAGGGAGCAAAAATATTTATTTTCCGAAATTGGCCAAAAGATGACTGAACCTAGTTCTTGATCACCAACTGAGTCTCCAGTATGAATTTGGTCGGTTGATTTAATTTCACCTTATATTTTCTTTTCAAATAATTTCGTTTATTTAAAGACCATACGGAATTTCGGCAAATATATTTATTCAAAGAAAAACAACAGAAGTAAACTACAGGAAGCACAAAAAGTACATAAATCTGTATTATATTTATATACATAAATAAGTAGCCGTGGAAAACTTAAAGAAAACATTTTCATCAAATTTTTGTCCGGTAATCAATTATTTCTTGCGTTTTATTTTTAGGCTATTTATCTTAATGGAGTTCTCATTATGGCTATAACAATAGGTGAACACCGCAGATAGCAGGCAATAGTGGCTCAAATACATTTTACGGGTTAAATCTAGAAATGAACGACAGAATTTTGAGGTTTCTGTGAATTTGATACTTGATATCGGATGATTAATTGAAATAGGCGTTACCTTGCGGAAGTCCATCACTAAGTAAAGGATATATGAATATTGCAAATTATATTCATATATCCTTTACTTGATATCGGAACAATATTTAACAAGGATATTCTGCGGCCATGTGGTAGAGTGCTCAGAGCGCAATCCCCAATAATTTGTGTTCGGTCCGCGAGCTTCGGAAGGTACCTTGAGCTGTTAAGCTGAAGTACAGCAATAGGTGATACCCATCACTTTTGGGACGTAATAATCGTCGATGAAAAGTGGGTGTACCAAGTGTAGACTTAAATTTACAGTTCACACTCGGAAATACCTCTGACACCCTCTAGGGGTTCATGTGTGTGTTACATTACGTTGAAATAAGAGTATTTTGATAGCAAAAGCTTCAGATACTTCAGATAATTTCCACCCTGAATATTTTCCTATTTTCCACATCGTAATGATCTTTGTTGAATAGACAAAGTTGTTGGCACAAACTTGTGATGTTTTGTATTTTGATGTAACGCCATCGTAACGTCCGCCATTGCGTCCTCTTGTCCACGAACAATCGAACAAAGCGACCGTTCCGTCAATAATGGACACGGTTCTATTCATTATTAAACTGCTTCGTAATCTAGGTATTACTTGTCAATTTGTTTATACAAAAAGTGAGTAAATGAGATTTTGACTAATAAAGTTGAAAAAAAAATTGTGTACAGTTTGAGCTAGTGCTGTTGTCACAAATAGCGTCGCATTCTAAAAGTCAAGGAAAAGGGGTGCGGGGAATTACGCCATCCTCAATGGAAGGATCCTGTAAACAATAACTCTTAGTAGAGAGGAAGAAGAGCGACAATTCGTTGTCCGAACAAAAGTCGCAGGCGGTAAAATTTTTCCTAGGCCAAACTAAGATCGATATCATGAATGAAATGGCTGGTAAAACTGCCTCCCTCCACGGCTCCTGAATTTGTATTCACAAGCAACCTAACACGCTCCCCCTCACTTCGCTCTTCATCGCACCTACTCTGGCCCAGGAAGTACTAGATTTTCTTAAAAATCCGGTTTGGCCGAGATTGGGCGATTCATAGTGAAATTCATCGCTAACAACGCCCTGAACATTACTTAGAGGGCATTAAAAACTAAAAAAGATCAGTTGAAAACAAGTTTCAAATAAAACTTTTTTTTAAATGATTTGTAATTTGTTTTTTATTGATCTATTCTAGATTTTTATGCAGACTGAATAACTAATGTTGTAAAAATATAAACAACAAAGTAAAAAGCTACATTTTTAAATTCATTTCAAACGCATATTCCGTCTCCGAACAAAATTAATTTACAGAATGAAAAATACTTGTATACATATTTAAACTTTAAAACTTATACTTAAGCAGGCAAAATTAATAAATAAATGAAAATTTTAAATAATTAAATTTAACTAAAGGATAATTTATGATGTAAGCAAATGGCTCACCTCAATAAAAGCTACGATTGGGATAGACACCAGGAGAAAGTAAGTTAAAATATTTTTACCATGTATTTTGAATATTTTGGTTAATAGGTAAGTATACATTGAATTTGTAAGTCAATAAAGTAAAGAGGTCAATTTGAGGAATTAAGTTAGAACAACAAGTAACTGAGAGCGGGTTTTTTTTCAAAAAGCAATTACGGAATATATATAATACATATATCCAATTTTTTATCACATAAGACAGTTCATAAGGGTTTTCTATTTATTTTTTATCATAACAAAATTTGCTAAGTTGCCTGATTTATTATATATTTATTTAAAACTAGGCCAAGTTCATTGTCAGAAATTGGCGTTTCCGTTGGTTAAGCATTAAGACTAGCTAGTAAAAAAAATAGTTCTTAAACAGTGTTATTCCCAAACTACAAAAGACAGGATTCTAAAAAAAATACACGTTATAAGAAAGTAATTTTCCAAGATCCTACAAATCCTAAGACATGATAGAAAAAAGTTCACTGCATCGAAAAAAAAATGCAAGATGTAGGCGGTTCAAAACAGTGGTCCGCCAAACTTTTAAAGTAAAAATTACAATAATGACCGTTTATCTTTAAAAGGAGGGTCCAAAGCACTAGTAAAAATTACTCGTGTATATATGAATGCAATGTTGTATTTATGTTTTGTTTTAAATATATAAAGCCACTATTTAAAACAACACAAAGAGTCTTTTTGCGAATTTTTCTGTTATGTGCATTTATGACGAATTTTATTAATTAAGAACACCATTGTCCAATATCTTCTTAATTCATCGCACTAATCGGACACGCACTTTATCTGATATTTATTTCGTTATGCGTTGGACCTACGGTGCCTTAACAATTTTCTAGGTTTCGCTAGTAAATGCCCTCTTGTTATATGTAATATAACAACCAACAAACTACTTCACTATGTCGAATGATATCACGATTAATTATATTTCTTATACAGCCTTTAGTCACATGTCGTGGGAAAAGGCAAGTCACGGTGTATATGGGTCGCCGTTTGTTTTGTCTTTATGAATGACGCCTTAATTTGGTTATTTTTTATTATATAACCTTTAGTTTATCTGTTAGCGATAGATAAGATCGTGTTATTTTTTTTTTGTTTAATTTTATTAGGTATGGTTGTCTATTTTATGCATCGCTTCCGTCATACAAACCTTAAAATAACCAAATAGGGTTGTCAAAAAATCGTATTAAAATCAGCCGAGTGACGTTGTCGCTAGTATTTTAGGTAGGATCCCGTTGGGCAGCGAACTGGAGTGCATTTTTTAATTGCAAGTGTTTGGGTTTTTATTTTGAATGTTTTTTTTTAGAATTTCTATGAATTTTTAATAAATAAAAACAACAATATTAAATTAAATAATGTTGTAATTGTCATTTTTGTTAATTGAATATAAATAGACAAACGATACATTTTATATCTATAGATATTATAATCTATGTATAACACTAACTATCGAACTCCACTAATGTATCGCTAACTTCCATCAGCAATCGATAAAGCTATTTGGTAGAGAAACCCACACAGAACAAACAAGACCATTATAAAACCGTTTCTAATAAGAACAATACAGTAATGTACTCTAAAAGGACAAAAACTGTGAAGATGCAATTTTCTAACAAAACACAAGTGAAGAAACTAAAGCTGCTACCATTTCACAATACAAAGTAACGAGATCTTTAAGACTTGAGATAAAATTTGTTTTCTAATGGCACGTTGTCTAATTTTCTAGGTTTTCACCATGGCGTATGCATGGGATCTCTCATGCATTGTCTACGCCTGTTGTGGGAACATCAGTGATACCTTGTGGAACCCGGAACTTTCCACAGACTGCGCTGGCAGACTTTTAGTGTAGGAAAAGATAGCGGTTTAAAAAGAAAATTCATTTACATGCAAATAATTGTTCTTTGTTAAGAGGCCTGTACTGGCCTGTAGTCAGCGCGGCGGCTTGAAGTCGGTCGCGCACCGGGTCGCTATGCCTGCCATTTCATTCTACATTCAACTTCGGATTATAGAGCACTGACTGACTGTTATTGGTTGACCCGAACGTTCATTTCCCGAGCTCGTACGGAACTAACCGAACACGGTGTGAGAGGCAAGCTAACGCGAGACAACATTCATGTTTTGAAAAAACTGGTGGTTCCTATGATTTCAGGAGAAATACCCCAAAAATTGAAATGAAACAAAAATATTTTTGAATAGTATAAAATATACTATACTGTGAAGCTAAAATTATTTGACTTGGTGTATCGCTTCTAGGACATTACGGTACATAAACATTCATCAAAATATGTGTAAAATCCAGGTCTTTTATACGCTTGTAACTTTTTTATGTATTTGATTTTGATAAATGTTTTAGGGTCAAGTCATGGATATTGTATTGGATATGTTGAAAAAGAAAAAATAATAAGCAAGTACCTATAAATAAGGATAAACTGCGCTAGTATGGGAGTTCGGGCGAATAGAGTTGCCTTAAGAGGATGTGTCACGATTACAAAGATAACTGTGAGAAAATGCAAAATTTCGGTTTTAAATTAATATTATATGGTCTAAAATAAATATCTATTAAAATTTTAAACTAGCAAATTTTTGATATTGTTTAAATACATCAAATAGAACATAGTTAATAATTTATTTGACAAAATATGAAAAAAAAAACCGCCGGATTCGCGCACGGAGGCTTCCGTACCATTATTTATAAAAACGGCAAAAAAATAATGTCTGTTGTATGGGAGGGCGCGGGTTCGACTTGCACTTGGCTGGTTTTAGTATTTGAACGGCAACAGAAATACATCATCTGTGAAAATATCAACTAACTATCACGGTTCATGAGATACAGCCTACTGACAAACGGACGGACAGACAGCGGAGTCTTAATAATACGGTCCCGTTGGTTACCCTTTGGGTACGGAACCCTAAAAAGGTTCGATGAAGACCTCAGTCCAATAATTATTTCTATCGAGCGAAATTTCTCCAATCTCGTTTTTGTATTCCAGGCAAATAAAAAGGTTTCAAAATTTATATACTTAGATATTTATCAAATTAATCGCTTCTTCTAAACTACTTAGAAAAGTACCAATTTTATTGACATAGCCCCTTAAAGTCTGTAGTTCATGAAGGTCTGTCAGTTATTCTAAATCATTTTAAAAAGATATGTTTTTATTTTATTTTAATATGCTCTTAAACGATATGCTTCCCTATATAAATTTTACAGGTTTATTGCATAGTTTAACAAGAATTACACTTCACCGTTACATCCTAAATCTCTTCGGATGTAACGTCTCGTATAAATTTCGGTCAAACATCACAAAGGTAAATTTGTTTAACAGATAGCATTCCATACTTACGTCAGAGAATACAATATATTACTTAAGTCTAACAAATTAAATCAAATCAAAATATTTATTTTGTAAAATAGATACATAAAGTATACTTTCTACAAGTCAAAGTTAATCTTCACAAAAAATATCTTTAGAATAAAAAATATACATATATATTATATACTAATAAGGGAAAAACATACAAAAAATATTTAGGTTGGGCTACTAAACTGTAATTATATCGAACATATCGAATTGTGCAGTTGCATCGTGCAATTCTTAACAAACAGCGAAGTTCAAACGGGCAACTGTTACAGTTTACTTCATCGAAAACAGTTGTTATATAAACCAGCATAATATACTGATTATTAAAATAGAATTATTGATATTAATTGATTATTTAAATAGAAGCATGTAAAAATAATATCTACTCTTTGCCTTAAGGTGGTAACGTAGGATCTCGATGCAAAATGCACATCATAATATTGTTTTCCTTACTTTTGAATAAAAAGTTTACAATAAATGCGTTTTATAGCAATTCGCGCAAACGGCTTGTTTTAGGTGATCACATAAAAATTATTCAATTTTATGCGTTACATTTTAGCTGCATTACAAAATGCAATACATTAAAATACGTATTTTTTGTGAAGACTTTATTATTTACTAGCTATTGCCAGCGGCTCCGCCCGCGTGTTATTCGGTTTAACGACATGCTTTTTTCCGGAATAAAAAGTAACCTATGTGTTAAGTTGAGGTATAAGCTATATGCATTCTAAATTTCATCTAAATCCGTCCAGTCGCGAAAGAAGTAACAAACATACACACACACACACACGCACAAACTTTCGCATTTATAATATTAGTAGGAAGTAGGATAAACTATTGCAGCAAGTTGCTTTAAAACACATTAATTGCATACTTTTTATTCAAAAGTAAGGAAAACAATGTTATGTGCATTTTGTACCGAGGTAAAAAGTTACCCCCTTAAATTTACAAGCTAAGTAGTAAAATAATTTTAGTAATGTGATGTAATGACACTGAAATTGTTCTGCTTTAATGTAGACGCACCATAGAGCCAATAAATATACAGCTTGGGTAAATAGAAAAACATAATATATTCGCATTATTTCAAAACTTACAAATGTTACTGGGATACTACGGTGGTTCTGATGTTTAAACGTATATAACCCGACATTGATCATATAAATAATAAAAAACATATACACTAATTATTTCTGTCTATCTGTCTGCTCATATGCTTTTGATTTATACTAAAGCTACTGAACGTATTTAGATGGGGCCCTTACGGTTGTAAAGCTAAATGTCCTGGGCGGCACGCTTGGCTTTTCATACGCTTCTGTTTATCGCGTCGTAAAAGCCGTGTCATGATAATTCTATTAACTATAATTCCTTAAAAGACACGTAAAGCATGTTATGAATACGTACAATAGGTTTATATATTAAAAGTTTAATACGGGTCTTCGTAAAGAGCTTGTAAATATCACCCGCTTTTGGCCTTCGCAAATGGTCGCATGTGCTAGAACCGTCCTGGGAGTAATTTAGACAACATATATTTTGAAAAATCTTGAAGAATAAACACATTGGTATAACTACATTTATAGAACCAAGTTTACAATGTGAACTACTATATACTGTACACCGAGTCACCTATCACCTATCAGTCCGTACGAAGTCACGGGCAAAAGTTGATTTTTTGTAAGTATGTAGAGAATATTCTACCCAATGCAGACGACAGTCGCAAGTTCTAACTATATTTGTCTACGTGTTCTGAACCAAGGTTTGTATGTAACTTTAGTATCAACATCTGTACATGGCTATGCCACTCTAAGTACATTTTCTGCCTCTATTAATCTAACAAACTCAAGTAATAATTTTGTGTATTTGGAATCACGAGGTCCAAGCAGCATGGGAAGCGACGTCGAAAACAAAAAGATAATTAAATCAGTAATTGAGGACTGGGTGCCATAATTTATACGCTTATAGACCTGTTTATCTAATTATAAAAATTAGGATGATATTAAATGTGGTAGAGCTGATGCCGGGCTCGACTATGGAGTTACCACCATCTTACTCGCAAATCCTCCCGAAGTTATTCGGGGGAGAGTAAGAGAACAGCTCTCAGGCAAAACCAGGCGGCCCACCATCGCCTGGGACCGATGGATGGCGGTATAACCATCCCCAATTGCCGGGCTTTATATAAAATAGACTGGTGACGGGTAGCGGCGTCACTGGTGCAAGGGCTTCGGCACCGCGCTCACCAACCCACCTGCCCAGCGTGTGTGAGTATGGGCATTTTTTCCAGGAGGACCGCCAAGAGTGGCGAAATCCTGAAAAGGCCTATGTCCAGCAGTGGACGAAACAGGCTGATGGATGGATGGATTAAATGACTAAAGATTCCTAAATGTCACTGAAAGCAACGACCAAAATAAAAATGAAAAGAAATTTTTCGATAATACCTATTACATTAGTCTAAGCAAAGTATATAAGGTCTTACAATAATAAGTGAAAATAATGCTAGGGTAGATCATGTATCGATGACTGATCAAATTCCAGAAGATGATAAAATTTTTTGCTCAAATAATTTTTTCACTTCCCAGTACAAAGTGGTTCAATCAGCTGACAAAATTTCTATGAAAAGGTAAAAAAAAGTGCACGCAAAACATTTTTTTTTTCGGTGGAATGTTCTCTGTAAATTTTTTTTTCTCTTTGAATCGAAGGACCTTATACAACGTGAAATTTAAGTCATTTTGTTAACGAAAACTCGTGATAGTATGTGTGATAGTCGATATGAACAACTTTTACAACGAAGACAACCCTGAAATCGTGAAAAAAATATCAGCGTTTCCATAGAAAAGTTAAATACCTACTCAACCCGAATGTATGAAACAGCTGATATTTTTTTCACGATTTCGGGGTTGGCTCCATAGTAAAAGTTGTTCATATGGACGAGTACTATCACCAGTTTTCGTTAACAAAATAACTTCAATTTCACGTTGTATATGATCTTAGTCTAAGGGTCTGTTTCGATTATAGACTGTCAGTATATAATGTATATTGTTCTCTAATCCTAAGTCTATAGTTTCACCACTTGCTGATAAGAACTATCTAGAACATAGTTTGAAAATAGAACGTATTTTGAATAAGTTATAAGTTATGTGACTTATAACATAACATAAACTACCAGGCATTTTAACCGCTAGTGGTGAAACATGCCCTAAGTATATAATCTTTAAAATTGACAAATTATTCCCAAAATCAGTTTTTTTGTATACGATTTACTATCCGAAAGCAGAAGGCTTTAATTTTAGTTTGTTTTTGGTGTCATCAAAAAGTAAACAAAGCATTGTCTTCGAAACTAAAAATCAAATTTCAGTAATACCTACGCCAACTTATATACTTAATATTTAAATACATTGTATACATGTTGTATTTTGTTTTAAATTTATGTAAATGTTTATAAATTTACGATGTAATTATAATGAGCCATTCATTTAAAGGCTAAGTTCTAAGTCTTCATTGTGTTTATTTTTCTTGTTATTATGTCCGTTCCCTTTATGTGGACACTTAATATGATCATTCACTTTCAGACTACGATATCCTTAACATAGCACTTAGATATTGCAGGTAAAAATCTCTTTCAGAGATAAGCTGGCGTATAGTACATTAAATTTAAGACTGTTTTTATTAATTACTGTCACGTGTGCAATAAATAATATTAATATACTAAACAGATTTTTGATAAAGCATTCGATAAATGGGGATCTATTTAGTGTGTTCAGTAGAATAATCTAATTTCAATTAATGTCTGCAGTTTATTCAAACCGAGAACTAGTATAACATTACAGGTGTGTTCGCAAGTATTATTGTTCCACGATTGGATCGGGATTCAAAAGTACCGTTTGCATAATAGTACAAAAATGAATAGAATATTTATGATAGGCTTAAGTATCATGTAAAATAATAATAACATTTTTGCGTTTTATGTACTTACTGATGATAAAAGTTTATTCATCAATAATACTGCTTCTCTAAAATATGAAATGATCGCTGATTTAATTGTCTCAACTGTTTGCTGAAACTATTTTCAACTGTTTTATAAATTAAATCTCAAAATTGTATTTGTCAAATCTGTCACTATTTCGCATTGATGATGAAGTCGATGAACCCATGTGTGATTGATTATCAAAATAAATGGCGAGCTGACATATTTTTTTTATATCGTTTTATTTTAATTGCACATCCTACCTTTGGTAACTGTCATTTCATACATTCACGTAAAGTTGACGTTAGCACCTCATTCCCAATCCAAACTTGGAACAATAATAATACGTGTACGTTATTTGAAAGACGATTAAGGAGGCATGTCCCATAAGTTGCATTGTTCACAAGATAATATGCCTATTACATACCATTGTGCAAATAAATGAAAATAGTACTCACCGCGGCATGCTGAGTTCCATCGTTCACGTTAGTTTCGAAGTTCCACTGAGCAGCCACATTGTTGGTGCACTCCTTCGAAGCCTGGTCATCAGCTTGAAGAAGGAAATCCCGAATCTGCTGCAGGTTCACTTGATTAAACCTATCATCGATACTCTTAGTGTTCACGCCTCTATTGAAGTCATACGGATTCGCCCCCACGTAATTAGGGTCTTGGTTCACGAAATTAGGATCATTCCTTCTGAAGTTCGGATCGTTGTTCACGTCGATCCTGTCGTCTCTATTTCTATCGTCATAAGGTCTCAGTGTTGAACTCGGGTTGAAATTGTTCCTGTTATCGACGTTGGGATATCCATTGTTGTTGATATCAGGATTGATCCCGACCCTATTGTTGTTATTGTAGATGGGAGTGGAAGAGACGGGGTACACTCCTGGAGTGTTTGGACTCGGCCCTACACTACTGTACTGATTTTGATAATTAGGATCGTATTGGTTTCCAGGAGAATTTATGGAGGCTGGTGTACTGGAGAATCCGTAGCCACCGTAAGGGTTTCTTTGCGTGGAGACTTGCGGTAAGGGTTGGGGTAAAGGTGGTAGGTCTAACTGAGGTTTAGGATCTGCAGAGCACAGGTTTACTATAAGAAACAGCACTAAGTTGATTTGAAACCAAGTTCTTGTAAGTTTTCGTGATTGGACACAAGCCATGGTGGTTTGGTATAGTGTTTTTTTCGGTTCACTTCGGTTTTTTGGTCACAAGTTAGAAGTCAATGGTGCGTGGTGACGAGCTGCGTTCGCGCCGCTGACTGTGAGCTGAGTGCGGCAGCTACCTCTGAACTCAGGCCGTGTGAATCAGCTTTGTTTGTCAGTTTGACCGTCTGTAGGTACAGTACCTAGCTACCGCATCGAAGGTTAGTCTTTGAGCTACGTGGAAAACATGAGCAAATAATGAATGCATGTTAATTTGTAGCTTTTGGATAATGACAGGAGGACTTTAGTGTGACAAGGTTAGAAATAAGATAAAGCTGAAGGAGGATTCATACAGTTCGATTTTTAAAACCCGAGTCGAATTTTAATTCCGAAATGTTTTATTTTATTTCAGGATCCTAATACACCTCTTCGCTCCCTTATTCTCTATTGTAAACGGAAAAAACACATTTTAAACCCATAATAAATTTAAAGGTAAGTTAGGCGAGCTTATGCCTGAAAAAAAACCTTAACGGGATAGGGAAATTTCTGTTGGGGATGCTTAGGACTTGGCCCTTTGTAATATGTCACCAATTTGATCGGCTAACGTCTTTCAGGAGCTTGGTGGGGGGCGATTCTGGAGTAACAATGGAAGCGAGATTTTTAAAACTCGATCTAAAAATGTATGGAGTTCGACTGATAAACTGAGATTCACCTTCCACTTCTGCGCAATTTATATTTCTTTCGTCATTCTCATATTCATATTTGCTCGTTTATTGCATTCACATGTACAGTAGCAGTTTTTAAAAACCAGCCAAGTACTAGTCGGACTCGCGCACGAAGGGTTCCGTACCATTATCCCGTTGGTTACCCTTTGGGTACGGAACCCTTAAAATTAACAGTTTACATTGGGGCACAGCAATATGTAGAAAGAGAAGCTGTGGCAGACCGTATTTAAATATTTAAAATAATCATCTAATGTGTTGTAGTTTTCTATAATAGATTTATTTTTGATTTTTTTGTCTTTTTCTTAATTTTTTATCGTCTTTCGTTTTTCGTCCATCTTCTTTATATGCCCAAAGCATCGAAGCATTCCTTTTTCTGTTCTATATAGTTTTTCTTTCCTTCGGGCCGCAATGAGCACTTAATTCCACTTTACCATTCATCGCCAAGCCACACATACCGAAGAAACGAAATTTCATTGCATTCACTCTACTTCAGCGGAGGAAGTGTGCCAAGATCGTAACAGATGGAAATCTATAGTTTCTGCCTACAACTCCGGGAGACAGCAGTGAGTTTATATTTCCAGGACTGAATTAGTCTTAAATATGTTTTTTTTTCATTTGACTCAATGGTACGTTGAGTTTACAAAGTATGTCATTAATTTCATGCATATCAAATTGCTTGTAATGAAATCCTTGGCAGTCGTTGATCCGCGTGAAATTATTAAAATTGGCCTGTAATTATTATCTTATTATTATATTTCAGCCGGTAATTGAAGCATTAATCAAGGATTATGCAAGAATATTTATTTTCCTGCCTTAATGACAAAAGGTCACCCAATTTCTACTTTTTTTAATGAATCGTTATATTCTTTTTATTTATAACATTATTTATTACTGTCTAAATAGATTATATAGTCTATTCTATATATCATTGATTATTTAACGTTTTGATATCGTGACGTCATTCTACTCCATATTGATCCATCAACAAAATGTAACTTCAAAAAGAAAACCCGTTAAATGAATAACAATTTCCAAATGTCATTCCATATTAATCTGTAATCTGGATCCAAGCCACGATCTGAACTGTGATGTATTGTTTTAAAAGTCATGAGAATTAAGATAGGTAACTGCTTTTTCATTATGAAATGAATCGGGTGATACGTGTCAATTGTAACTAGAATAATTCATAGTGTTGAAGAAAATGCCCCAGCACACTCATCAACCAGCCAAGGCTTATTATTTCACAATCTTCCAGTGGAAACTATCATCCATTACAAAACGGTATTCCCTAAAGGCTACCTTCTGTTTTCTTTTATTATATAACACGAAGAGACACTTAAATATTGCACCACATACTCCAAAGGCAAGAATGGGTGCAAACAATTGACCATTATACTGAGACCTCTGGAAAACGAAACATCACATCCGTATGGTCCCATTTCCATGTGAGCTGGAGAAGCAGAAAGGGTCAAATAGAATGGTTACGTGTTTAAACGTAAAACCCAGGTGTATGATAAAGATAGAGAGCACGGTAAAACAATTAGTGTGTGTGCAATATGTGTAAGAAGGCATTGTGTTAATAGAGTTCAATGTTCCTAGAGTATGATAATTAGAACAAAAATTGCTTTTATGGTACTCCATAACTATCATGAAATGCATTGAAATATAAATAAAATATATTTATTTATGTTATTTAAGTACATTACCCATAAACACTTCTTTATCAAACGTATTTTTTATGTAAAACAATCCAATTGCACTAAATATGATAAAGAGAAACATATTAAATAGTCGTGAATACAACATATTGAATGATTTATTTATTTTAAGTAAAAAATTTAAAAAAATCTGGCAGTTCGTCTACTCGTGGTCGTGGTAAATTTTAACGAAATACAGGAACTAACAAAAATAAATAAACCCATGGTAAGAAACCATTCAAAAGTAATTTAATAAGGGTTTCGATACAAAACGGAAATTATCGAATCATTCAGAATTACAAAGTTGTTTTTTTTTCTTTTACTTTTATGGTTTTTAGTTTATTATCTTTTGTTTAATTGTAAATAATAATCCTTATTACAAAGTTTTAACAAACAAAAAAATTTAATCATAAAGAATATCTTCACGACGTGAATCCCCGAAGGGGGTGTCGGTAGTATTTCCAAGTATAAACTGTGAAATGCAAGTCACAGTCCACACTTAGCACACCCATTTTTCACCGACGATTGCAACGTCCCAAACGTGATGGGTGAACAGCTTAACGTGCCTTCAGAATTCCGAAACACGCAGACCGAACAGAAATTAATGTGCACCACTAGGGTTAAACGCACGACCTCTAGATTAGATCGAAAAAAAAGACATGATCTTGCTAAGTTTATGTCATTGCGGTATTGAAAATCAGAAAAGTAAATCTCGCCGTTAGGAGCACTGAACCGGGACTCGAACCCGGGACTTCTCGCTTACCGGGCAGTTTTTTTATTTACTAATCGAATGGGCGGAATTATATTTATATATGTAACGTATTAGTATTTGGTATATTTACCATATAGTAGGTATATTATAATTGTATACATTAATTAATATACCTTTAATGTAACTACACTATGTACGTGTATTAACTTATTAAGTACCATACCCAAATCCTAATTTAATATATTGTATTTTCCACTTTTAAATTTAATCATTTACTTACCTACCTATTAAAATTACCTATTTAATAATATATATTCTAACGTGCCATAAGTGTATTTATGTACCTACATTGCAAAAATAAAGTATTCATTTCATTTCATTAGCAGGCAAGCACTCTTTGACTCGGCTACAGAGAAAAAATAGCAAGAGAAATGCAATAGATGAAAAATATCCCGAGGAAAACTGAGTCAAATTACACATGCGTAAAATATAATATCCCAGCGGAAATAGTAATAAAATCAATTGTTATACGAGTGCATAAAATGTTTAAATTTAAATATGTGTTTGTAGCTGAGTTTAACACTCTGCTTTTCACTTCGATTGCGAGGAAATGATAATAAACGTATTTACTTGTTTTCCGCTTCTCCAATACATGAAATTAATCTTCTAAGATATATTTGCTTAGATTTTGGCGTCAATATCTGCTGAACAACTTTCTTTGCGTTTCTTGTGTTAGAAATAAGTATTATTTCATCATCACTTGATAGCATATTTAACTTATAGTAATATTTATTGCAAATATAAATATATAATCAAACAACTAAATATGTACTGCTGAGAAAACACAACAGCTCTTTCCGGCCGCTACTTTTTTTTAATTCTGCCGCCGTTTGGGGAGGCAATGGTAACTTAGCCCACACAGCCATGTCTAAATAACGTAAATTAATAAATAAGTAGACATGCATGTCTGAGGTTTATTTATTTTATATCATATTTGTTTAAGTCACTGTATATCCTTCTGAGCATCGTCTGAAGAGTCCGGGTTCATCGCTGTTCGGTCAGTTCGCGCTAAAATGATAGAATCTTAGCGCGAACACTATTGAGTTTGAAAAAATTGCGAACACTATTGAGTTTGAAAAAATTGGTCAATGAAGTAGTACTGTACAAGGCCTATTGCCATAGTCTCAGAAGAAGTGAATAATTTTATGCACTAGAACATAAAAAGAAGTATTAGTCTGCTTTCACCTAGCATAAACAAGAACTTTAAGAGCATGAGAAGTGAAAAAATCATTTCATTTCAGGGTTTATTTTTTTTCTTGTAAATGAGTTCTATTTTATGTATATTTACTTATTTTACATTTTTCTAACTGATATTGGTTGAGGACTAGATATTTATAACTGACGTTACACAGGTATAGAGAATAAAACACGAATAACTTTTGCAAACATTTATGTATATGTTTAGGACGGTTATAAGGCATGCTTTTGACTTTAAATCAATTTCAACAATTGAAATGAATTTTAACCATTATTTGCAAAAAAAACTTTGTTTTTTAATTAAATGTATTAACATCGTTTAAATTGTTATAAAATGATAAAGCATAATATTTTACCGTTTTAGAACAAATGCAAAAGTAATTCGATTTATTACCCCTTAGAGTTTTTCACACCGTTTACAAAGTACCTATCCCTCAACCAAGATATAGTACAAAACATCAAGGTCTTCAGCATGGTTAACTCTGCCGCCTATATAAACCAAAAAAAAAACCGGACAAGTGCAAGTCGGACTCGCCCACCAAGGGTTCCGTTAAAGACTATATTTTTTATGATTTAATTACAAATATATAGTTTTCAGATTTTTCTCTATACTTTTAGTATAAGACAGACAGTATTACTTGCCAAATTTCATAGTTCTAGGCCAACGGAAAATACCCCATAAATTTTGATTCCCTTGAGAGTGTCGAAACATACGTTTTTTGCGGCATAAACGGCCGTATCTTTTTAGAAGTTTGATATTTTCACAGCTTCAAGGGACTGTAGACTTGAGTATATGGTTTTAATTTAAATTCAATGCCTCCACGCGTTCCTGACATAAATGGTCTTGACAGACAGACGGACGGACAACAAAGTGATCCTATAAGGGCTCCGTTCTTTCCTCTTGAGGTACGGAACCCTAAAAAGTGACTCTTGAATGAGCAGTTGTTGCAAACCTGTTTACGATGACTGTGTGCCGTTATATCCTGACTAATAAATAAATATAATAATCACCGTTTACCTAACCCACTTACACAAGCAGTTAACTTCTAAAATGGTCGTAGGGCGGCAAAAGTGATAAGAAAGGGAAAGCGATGCGATAAGCCAACTAAATAGCACAAGACAAAACTACGTAAGTTAGTTACTTTACTAACGACGATAACACAGGTTAAATAAATCTATCCTTTGAGAGTCGTATCTACACTTCATATTTTTACAAAAATTTTTATTTAATTGGTTAGTGGTATTGTAGGCTAAAACTGGATTTTTAGGGGTTGTTCCTACGTTCCTCCAAGAATGTCGAAAAATTATTCTCAAAGACCGATAAAAATATAAAAATTGATTTGTTAATTGGTTTCATTTTTCTTCAAGAAACTTAGCAAGGTACGGTCGGTGAAAGAAGCTCAAGTGTCAAGTATTTTTCGTTTGTTAGTCATGATCTATTACGTTATTGTTTACCAATAAGTATCTTATAGTTTTGGTTTATTGTAATAAGTTTTTTTTGACATAAATTATGAGAGAAATCAAGCATATAGTATTTTGCTTTAGCCTGCTATCTGGCTAGCTCCATAGTTCTAGTGTTAGCGAGACCCAATCAGGTAAAATATCGAAGAATGTTATCTAAGACTCAAAATTAAGATTTGATCTTTCATACTTGTTTATAATACCTACTTAATTTAAATCTAAATTAAGACTATTTTTATTAGGTTATGGTTGATTGTTAACTTTTAGAGATTGATTTTATTGTACTTGTCTTTTTGTGTTTAGATTGATTATTTGATATTAACGTTTCATGTTCTCATTGTTCCGAGTTTTGTTTCGAGTACAAAAAAATAAATCTTTGCAAAGATTTTTTTTTATTCCAAGCCTGAAACTCAAACTATGCTATAGTAAATTTAATTATTACAATATTGATCTATTTTAAAATAACGAAACCTCTTCCGTTTAGAAAAGCCTATTTGGTAAAATATTAGACAGTGGTGCGATTTGACGGCCGCACTGCATCCATAGTATTTGCATCCCTTTGAATTTAATTACCTGACTGTACCCCAGCTACCTTGGATGAGAATGAAACTAAAAAGCGATAATAACACTAAAGTAATAAAAACACGGATGATTTTGGGAACTGATGCAGGCAATGTTTATTTTTTCTATTACAAAAGAATGGAGGAACTTGCGAATGACCCTTTTCAGAATTTTTGTCTGTGTGTCTGTCTGTATGTTCCGTTTTAACTCGAGAACAACTCAATAGATTTGGATGCGGTTTTTATTATCATCGTAGTGGCCCTGATCAACATCTAGGCTATACAAGTTTTTTTTAGAAAATAACGTCCAAGCCTAAAACGGAAAATTAACTAAATGTTTACGTGTAATACATGTACAAGTGTTTAAGTTAAACTTAAGTTCACACTCAGAAAACCCGTGACAACTGTTCGGAGTTACATTTATATGATTTATAATATATTTTTACAGTATTATGTATATATTTTTCTTTGTATATAATCACAAAGTTGTAAATAATATCAGATAACAAGTCTATTACACATATTAGTGAAGCATGTATGCA
Source organism: Ypsolopha scabrella (assembly GCA_910592155.1). Lineage (NCBI taxonomy): Eukaryota > Metazoa > Arthropoda > Insecta > Lepidoptera > Ypsolophidae > Ypsolopha > Ypsolopha scabrella. The sequence continues at coordinate 27,640,775 of OU342969.1, read as the reverse complement.
AGAGAAGAAATCGTTGGAAAATCGTGTATCTATATAGAGCTGATAATTAGCTGCTTAAGTCTACAATAACTTAACAATTACTTAATTTTGTGATGACTATTTATGTTTCAAATTATTTTAAAGTTCCGTCGTCGTCCTTAGTACGACAATCGCTTTCAAAATGCCGAATTTGTATAGGAACAACATTAGTCAACCACATACGTAAGTTTTTCAATCTATTGTTAAAAATGTTTTCATATATCACTCGAGTTTTAATAGGACAAACAGATCGTTATAATTTAAAAATATGTACAACTCTCTTTAAAAAAACAAAAAAAACGTCCAAGTGCGAGTCGGACTCGCGCACGAAGGGTTCCGTACCATTAACTATAAAAACGGCAAAAAGATCATGTCTGTTGTATGGGAGCACCCCTTAAATATACATTTTATTTAAATTAATTTATTTATTTCTAAAGTGAATATTTAAGTAAATATTCTGTGAATATTTCAAGCGTCTACCTGTTGCCGTTATCAATATCTATCAAAAACTAACGAAAAAATCACTTCTGTTGTATGGGAGCCCCCTTTAATATTTATTTTATTCTGTTTTTTAGTATTTGTTGTTATAGCGGCAACAGAAATACATCATCTGTAAGAATTTCAACTGTCTAACTATCACGGTTCATAAGATACAGCCTGGTGACAGACGGACGGACGGGCGGACAGCGGAGTCTTAGTAATAGGGTCCCGTCGGTTACCCTTTGGGTACGGAACCCTAAAAAACATGCTTATTTATCTAGCAAAGTTGAATTTATTGTGTTATATGTAAATAATATTATTTATTCCTATATTTTTATGCAAGTGTTTTATTTTATTATATTTAAGTAAGCCTTAACTTGTTTTTTAGGGTTCCGTACCTCAAGAGGAATTTAATTTGTTTTGACATTAAAATAATTATTCTAAATTAATAAGCATATGCTTGTGTTAAAAATGACTTAAATTCCTCATTTTCGGGAATTTATTTTACTCTGACATCACTTAAGTTTTTATTGACTTACCTACCCATATTTATATTTTCGTTTCGACATAATCATTGTGTACATTTTTAACAGCTCGTCGTAATGTTTGTTTAATTTCCTGAATTTCTGTATCCCTTGAGAATGGCGAAACCGGTCGGGATTAACGTGTAAACCTTAAAATTAAAAGCAGTGAAACAAGTACAAGTGAATTTAATTGTGATGATACAACTATTAACTCCATAAACATACAAGTAGCGTCGGATAAATACGCAATTTTCCTATTGTCCCAGTTTCACCGTGGGAATCATACAACACACGTAGCTAGAGCGATACAACACACGCGTGTATGTGCTCTACTGGCGGGACCACACCCTGAATACTAATACTTATTATGATAATAAAAGATGACAGGTATGCTGATGAGCCGTATTGAAGGTAGAATTTAAAAAAAAATAGACGGGTTAAAATTTCTAAAATTAACCTAACGTTTCCTGAAAAAAAAACCCTAAGATTTTTAGACAACAAGTAACTGAAATGTGGTATATCTTCAAAATCAGCTTATAAGCCCTTTTATTCGATAACACAGGTATCAGAAAAAGAAAATTGAAAAGATTAAGGCAAAGTCATAGATAAGGAAATTTTTTTTTCATAAATTTCGCGCCATAATTGTTGTAAGTAGGTATGTGTGTACCATACGGCTTGCTGGGATACCATTTATTTTTTCATGTTGACCTTTGTCACCGTCCACTATATGGCTCATGCTGGGACGAAGCATTACTCGGAAACACGTCTGACACCCTCAGTAGGGTTGTCACCTCTCCCAATTTGACCCGAAGTCTATGGGTTAGAGCGGTGTTTGTCCACGCTACGGATCAATGATACCGCTAAATTAAACTGTACTGGAAGGTAAGAATGAGAGCCAAATAACATGATATGTTGACATGGTGAATTCGAAGTTAGTTGTAAAAAAGTTCTTGAAAAAGCCAGAGCAAAAATAGTCGGAAATAGCAAAAAGAAAATTATGATTTCAAAATTCAGGCAGAGCCAAGCATCGCTCCCTGGTATTGTATTGTTTAATTACTTATTTTAAAATGTTTTGTGACTTTTCCGAAATCTCCAGTCCTACCCAGTTTTAAATATGGCCGCCCTAGCCCTTGGAGAATTAAGTCGTGACGTTGTGTTTTTGTATTCAATTTTACATGGCACAATCGCGCTTCTTTGGTGTTGTTCTTTAATTGTTATCGAAAATTGATAAATATATACGTTTATATATAGATATATAAAGATAATAAATATATTTTCTTTCAAACCAGTCATTGGCTTCTTATTATTATTATTTATTAAGAAAATTAAAGCAATACTCAGTAAAATACGCTATATTTCGCCTGATGATGACCCCACTGAGGGGTCGAAATATAGCGTATTTTACTGAGTATTGCTTTAATTTTCTTAATAAATAATATATAGATATACTGATTAATACAATAAAATTAAAATTGAAAGTGAAATATGTTTCGGACACTCTCCTGGGTCCGGCATCAGTCACCTATAGAGGTATATAGGGCCAAATTGACCAAACACATGAAATATACGTATTTTTAATATATGTCTAAAACCAGGTCGTGTCATAAGAGTATGTGAGATCTTGCAGTCTTGTAATAACATGGTTGTTTTGATCTCCCTTGCATTTATTTAATTTTATTATAACAATGATTATGGTGATTATTAGCAATACTCAGTAAAATACGCTATATTTCGCCTGATGATGACCCCACTGAGGGGTCGAAATATAGCGTATTTTACTGAGTATTGCTTTAATTTTCTTAATAAATAATATATAGATATACTGATTAATACAATAAAATTAAAATTGAAAGTGAAATATGTTTCGGACACTCTCCTGGGTCCGGCATCAGTCACCTATAGAGGTATATAGGGCCAAATTGACCAAACACATGAAATATACGTATTTTTAATATATGTCTAAAACCAGGTCGTGTCATAAGAGTATGTGAGATCTTGCAGTCTTGTAATAACATGGTTGTTTTGATCTCCCTTGCATTTATTTAATTTTATTATAACAATGATTATGGTGATTATGGAAAATTTATAGTGTTGTTATAAATAACATGCTATAAAGAAATTTGCAAGACAGTATGCCACTTGCGTTGAGTATAGGGACAAGTTTAGTTTTTCAAATGGGCTCAGAAGGCCTAATCCGAAGATGTAGGAAATATATTAAAATGATTTCGACGAAAACCAAAACGACATCATTATAATATTTGAAAAAATTCCCCAGCCGAGAATCGAACTTGTTAGATTAAAAAAAACACTGTATATTATTGCACCAATGCGATGGTGTCGCAATTTTTATGTACGCATATTTATTGTTACATTTTTTGGCAATAAATCAGTTTTCTTCCTTCTTTCTTTGGGAAAGTATTGACATACGGTGAGAATTGAGATCCTTTTGGGCTTTGTAATTATTCTTGTGATTTTGTTACGAATCTGAAGAATTGGTCCTTTGACACGCTCAGTAACCGTTATTCGATTGAATGATGGAACAATGGAAGAATAGATATAGAGCGCGCAATCACGCCTTGCGAAACCAGACGTTTTTGTAGGAATCGTCGCACTTGATAACAAGGGCGGATCTAGGATTTATTTTGGGGGGAGCACAAAGGCCAAATAGGTATAGATATAGAGTGTCTCGCATAGTTTTGGACTATATCTTTTCGTCCTACCGGTAGGCCAAAAAATGCTACAAGTGTAGTTAAAAGCATGACACAAAAAAAAATATTAAAGCGGTATAGTGTTAATCTCCTAGCTCCTTGTTTTATTTGAACCGTCTAGAGGGGGGGCACGTGCCCCTGTGCCCCCCCCGTTGATCCACCCTTGCTTGATATTTACATACTTGCAATTGTGAACACTTGACAGAGCACGAAGTGCAAGCAATAGTTTCATGGGACCGCTTTCCAAAAATTTTAATCCGATACCACCGGTTAAGTAAGCTAAAGCTCATCTTCAAATGCGACTATTCAATATATAGAAATCGGTGGAATTTAAAGTTTCAGATCACTTAATGAGTCTTCAGTATGAACTTGACTGCATAAACCAAAGTACTCGTAAATGTACAATTTTCAGTAATTTATCAAACTATGTATTGTAAATTCGACAATTTAAACAAAATCGAACACAAAGGCGCTTTAACTCAAATAAAGCCAAATACGACATCGCAAAAAATAAAATTGGTCTTCATAATCAAACAATGGTATCAAATAGAAAATAACATGACAAACTATAACCACTTACTTATGACCATAACTATTTGAGTCGTGAACCAATTGAAAATCATCTCTATTATCATTTCCATAAAAGTTTAACAAATAGCTTTTATTGAAGTGGTCATTTAAAACAACCGCAGCGAATTATACGCACGATCGCTTGCGTATTACAAACTTATTTGGATCATAACTCTAATGGTACACTAGCCTTTATTACAAATATATAAGGTACAGTTTCGCACATAAAACTAACGAATAGCTTCAATATAGTTTCCTACATGGACAAGGTCAAGTGATCGATCATGGTGTCTATGACATAGTTAATGCTCTTGTTATGGCGTTTAAGACCCTAAGTATAGGCGAGAAGGGATAAATGGAAAAAACTGTACATATAGGTATACAAACAGTTCTGTGGTTGATGACGAATGAAGATAAAATTGTGGTGATATTACTGTCGCATAAAGTTGCATTTACCATACATACATAATTACTCGTATATCTAATACACGCTTATTCGGTACGTATAAACATAAAAATATTTTTTCAGTTATTGTATCGTATCTGCTTTTTTTACTTTATCAGGGTACCTAGCATAGTAGACCATATCGAGCTTTGACAGCTCGATATACAATGTCTGTCCCTCACTAAGTAGATCAACAGAGTGAGACAGAGCACCTGTATCAAGCGCTATCGAGCTCGATATGGTTTGCTATGTTAGACTAGCTGGAAGTTGTATGTTGTATGATTGCCTTTTCATTATTATCTTTCACCTCGGCACTAGTTGACTGGAAGAAACCTCGTGTAGAGGTACGCTCGTCTTTATACATATTTCTTTCTAATAATGCAATTTTAGCTGAAGTTTCTGTGAATGAATAAACCAAAATAACTTTTTTTTTAATGTGTGAATTCAAGCTTAGTATAATAATGTATGTTTTCTTTTCTTACACAAGAAAACGTTCTGAAAGATATAACGTACTAATTTAAATTGCGGATATAATTTTTCTTCAGCTATTTTCTCATTGCATGCCTGAACAGCTGAACACGTTTAGATCATTTAATGAACTAGGAATCGAACCTTGACCCATTGCGAAATTCATAGCCCTTGAGGTTGTAATAAAGATACTAACAACACTAACAAAGACAGGAGGTCAAGCGAAACTGACATACCTACTCGTACGTAGAAACCATACGGATTAAACATAGAAGCTTTCAATTATAGCGAATGTAAGGGAAATTATGAAATATATAATAATGGGGTATAATGTAGGGGACTTAGTTCTCATTGCCGATCCAAGTCCTCCTAGAAATTTCTGGCCTAGAGGTAAGGTTGTAGGGGTCGTACCTGGTCGTGATAATCGTGTGCGTGTATGGTAGAGATAGCGACTAAAGGGGGTATTTTGCGTAGGCCTGCCAAACCATTAGGTTAGTTGTGCTGCTGAGTCAGCCACCCCATGAGTAGCCTTATAGCGAGGAGGAGCAATGTTGCTGACTCTTTGGAGCTTGTCAGGCTAGTTATAGAAAAATGACTTTTTTTTATTTGATTTATGTCATGTGAGAAAATTTGATAAATAAAAGATTTGCGAAAATATAATAATTCTAGTTCAATTATTGGTTTGTTTTTAAACCACTTGAAATAACATAATAATAATAATTGTAATAAACCTCATTCATCCCAAACATTATAAAACATCAAATACAACTTAAGCTCTAATATACATACTCGTATAAAAAACATTTATTCTAGATTTAGATAGATTAAACATAGCATGAAGAATCTCTAAATTCCTAATGTCAATGTGATGAACATAATGTTACTTGGGCACCCAAACTTGGGTGAAATCCTCCTCCAATCTTAGCCAGTACTTTCGGTCTTTGGCCAGTCAACTTTATGACCATTCCACTTCCATTTGAGTCTGTAGACCATGCGAGTAGGGTCCTTATATGTTTGTGGTTTCGAACTCGATCATTCAATTTAAGATCCAAAATAGATCTCTTGGCTGAAAATTGTTAACTGTTTTCTGGAATATATTTTATTCAACTTTCTAGAAAAACATTGTCTTCTGATTTATCGATTCTGCAAAATGTTATTTATGTCGCTTACGATATAAAAGTGGTTATAGTGCTTGATATACCTTGTATAAGTGGTAACAAATAATTATTTAAAACTTTTTTTTGAGTCTCTTCCTTTCATTTCTGTAGTTCAATTGATTTCTGTGACCAAAGGCGTGACAGACACACACACACAAATTCTTAAGAGTACCTTTAGCAGTTACGTACCATAAAATAATTAGAGATGATAGGAAGAGAGACCGAGGCCATACACAAAATCTGTCCTGCTAGGCACGGAAAAATGATCCATCTTCGGGATGGATCTCATTAACATAAACTTGTGGTATCGAGACAATTTTAATGGCACACAATCAAACAACACAGAACTGTCCAAGTAAACAAGTGGACCGGAAAATATTGATGACAAAAAACCACAAGTCGGTGCCACGCAAAAACACCTCACCTTATGGACAATGTTGTAAAAAATAGATTCATTGTTCTGCAAGTACTTGAACGAAATTATAATATAAGGCACGCCTAGTAAGTTTTAAATTTTATTCTAGGAATTTGCTGGCTTGTATAAATAATTTGGTAGGTTTTAGATACGTGAAGATGGTGGCAAAGAAATGCTAAATGTATCAATACTAGTACAGAATAACAGCGCTGCAGTTTATACTGTGTACACTGCAGCACATGCTGAGTTTAGAGCCGTTTTTGCCACGACACATGATGATACAATACGTTACATGGCTGCGTGTGTGTCATTAATTATGTTTTAATGTACTGCGTCTATGAATGTTAAAAGTTGTTAGAGTTAAGTCCTTTATATTTTGTTATGTTATGTATTTTGTGTTATGGTGATAAATAAATACTTATCTTATCTTTCAACTGTTTATTTAAAGTATTGATTGAATTGTAGCTAATTCTAGTTTATTGTGCGGTTTGGAGGTAACTTTTCATTATTTGAAAATTAAGATGAACACATGGCAACGAAATTAGTAACTGTATTGGACCTTGAAATTGGAAAGGGGAAGAAGTAAAAGTCGCCTCAGTTCAACAGGGTTCTATCTAGCATTTTACGATGTTTCATTTTTTTTTTTAAATCGTAGCCCGTCTCTCAAGGTTCTATCTGCATCAATGACTGTCAAAAAATTGTCTACGGTTCGCAAGATATTGACGAAACAACAAAGTTCTATGTACATTTTTTTTAATTTTTGATGCATTAAGGTTCCATGTGAAATATTGTATGACAGATAGAACTATGTTTTACGAATTTGGCCACACTTAGATAGGACCTGTCAAAATGGTGGAACGGAGTGTTTTGTGTGAAATAACAGGAGAAATTATTAATATCACTGCGGAAACTGATGGAAATCCAGTAAATCAGCCTGCAAACCACGAACAGTTGATTTTAGATGAAGAAACTGGTGAATTTCGATCGGAACCTGTTCACAATGACGAATTTCAGGGGTAAGTTGGTTCTAACCTCCAAATATTTTCTACAAATTTTATTGTTATCAATATTCATGTCTACATTTTATTTCAGAGAAGAAGAAGAGCAAAAACGTCGAAAAACAAGAAAACGTCTAAGGAAACTAGGCGAATGGCAAAGAAACGTGAAGAGAAAACTACACCAATCGGGGGAAGCCTATGTTTCAAGTAGAGGGAAGCAGGTCCCAAAAAAGTGTGTTGCTAATTTAAAAGATTGTTTTTCTTCCTGTAAATATAACTGCAGCAAAGCAATAACTGAAGATCAGCGGCTGGATATATTCACATGCTACTATAATATGGCATCTCAGACAGAAAAATATCACTATATACTTCAAACTACAGAAATGAAACGGAAGAAACGCTCCACAACAGGAACAACAAAGAAAAAGTACTCATACTTTTATTATTTTGAAATTCAAGGTACACGTATCAAAGTGTGTAAAAAGTTTTACTTTGGGACATTGGCAATTTCCCAAAAGACTATTTATGGTGTTCATCAAAAGAAAGATTCAAATACTGGTGCAACACAGAGAGATCTCAGGGGATGTCATAATAACCAAGCCAGGATTCCAGAAGTTTATAAAAACCAAGTTCGAGAACACATTCGATCTTACCCAGTTGTCGAGTCACATTATTGCCGTTCATCTACGCAAAGACAGTATCTGGAGACTTCATTGAATATTATAAAAATGCACGAACAGTATGCAGAAACATATGAAGAAGATAAAACAAAACCTGTCATGAAAATGCATTTGTTTTCAAAAATTTTCAATGAAGAGTTTAATTTGACATTTTTAATGCCGAAGAAAGACAGGTGTGATAAATGTTCTGAGTGGGAAATGGCTAAAAATGAAAATCTGTTGACCGAGGAAGTGAATGAAATTTACACCAAGCACCAGGGGGAGAAAAAAGCTATGAGAGCTGATGTAGATGTATTATGTTTTGATCTACAAAATGTTCTAACCTGTCCTCAAGCTGACGTTGGCTCCTTCTTTTACAAAAGCAAGCTGAATGTTTATAACCTGACAGCACATTTTTCGAGAACCAAAAAAATTTATTGCTTGAAGTAAAAAACTTATGGAGTGAAGTTTTGAGTGGTAGATCGGGTAATGATTTGGCTAGTGCTTTGCAGAAAATCCTTAAAGCACTGTATGAAGATCACCCTGATAATAAAAAACTTATATTATGGTCCGATTCCTGTGTTCCTCAAAACCGAAATTCTATTATGTCTTATGCCATTACAGACTTCTTAAAAGAAAATGAAAATATTGAGGAAATCCATGTTAAATACTGCACGCCTGGTCATTCTGGCATCCAAGAAGTGGACACTGTCCACTCCTGTATTGAACGGGTGTTAACTCCTTCAGAATATTATTCACCGGTATCGTTAGTAAGGATTCTGAAAAAAGTCAACAGAACTAATCCATACAAGATTATTCAACTAATTAAAGAAGATATTAAAGATTTTGCTGCATGTTCAAAGGTTTTGGGCTATGACAGAGTACCATACACAAAAGTGACGGCTTTGAAGTTTACACAATGTTATTTTAGTGTATATTACAAGACAAGTCATAGTGATGAAGATTATACGCAAATAAACATTCTTGGAGCAATTGAAAATCGAAGAAGTGTCCGGTCAAATCGCCAAGTTATCCAATTTCCTAGAGACCTACCCACTCCTGTTACTATGCGATCTGTGAAAAAAGGATTACCTGACCATAAAGTGGCAGCTCTCAAGTCGATGCTGAAATGGATGCCTTTGTTAGATAGAGCATACTATGATGCTCTTTTCAGGGAAATAGGGGTTTGAAATATTTTTGTACTTAGTTAAGATTTGATTTCGAAAATTCTATAAAATATAAGTATAAAATTTGAGTATAATTTTTCTTTTATTTTTTTACTTCATTATGACCAATTCTGAATTTGTAAAATATCCCAATATTATTTTACTAACATAAATATCTTGATCTATTGATTTACTGTAATTTCACTATGGCAATTTGTCAGTTAGAATGTTGAAATTTGAATTTTTGAGGTATTTCTTACTCAACAAGGTTCCAACTGACTTGTGATTATGTGTAAAAGTATGTTATATATAACTTTATATAATTTTTATGTTAATCTTTACATGTTATTATGGTAAAATTAAAATCATAAAGCAACTCATAGCGTAACGTCGATATCAGCCTGTCAAAGTTTTAAATCGATCTAACGCAAACCAGTACCTGCCCCAGAACCCTGTTGAACTGAGGCGACGTGTCTACCTACCCTAAGGGTAGACAACCTTGAGACATACAAATGTACGTATGTAAAAAAATTGATTAGGATTCAGCTAAAGTACAAAAAAATTCTTTACATTTTAATGACAATACAGCATTTACGAACCAAACCGTAACAAAAACCAAATGGCTGAAGACGGATTCTATTAGACACAATATTGTGTGGCCTAATTGAAATTGCTATTCTTTAAAATTCGTTCAATCATCCATCCTCGACTTAATGAGGTTTTTAAATAAAGTCTTTTGTCATTCTTCTCGATATAATTATCTTCTTTGTATAACTCAGTTAATTTTTAGGGTCTGTAGGTAGTGCCTCAAAATGTTAAAACGGAAACCTTATAGAATCACTTTGTTGTCCGTCTATCTGGCTGTCCGTCTGTTAAAACCCATTTTCCTGGGCCCTGTTAGAGATATCAAGTAAAAACTAATGCCTCCTACAGATTTTTAGAATTATATATTTATACAAATTAAGTCACCATAAAAACCTAATGGGGTGCTTGCAGCTGACGTATTTGAAATTCGATTCAAAGTTCGTGAATATTTTTGGATTTAACTACACCTATAGGGTTGCCACATATCCATTTGGAGGACATGTCCTCCTTTTTCACAAATTGTCCTGCCACCCACAGATTATTGTTCTTTTTCAAAATTCGCGCACGGGATTTGGACTCATGTATTACGGACAAAACGATCAAATATCGGCTTAAATCCGTTGCTGCTAAATTGATTTCCAAATGTGACATAAATTATGTGGCTTTTTCTGAAATATTTTTTTCCTATTATTCGCAGATGTTTACCCAATTTTTTTTCTAAATTTCTTCTTTTTTCCTCAATTTTTGTTCTCGTTTTCCATTTGGCAACCTTATTTGCACCCGCATTCAGCCTCAATTTGATATTATATATACTTATGACAACGAAACTCACATTAAGTAAAGATTAAGCATTAATGAGCTTTAAATTAATTATCATAGTAGCACTGCCTGTTCCGTTTTACACAATTTAGATAATTATCTTTTCGGCAAAGTTTCTCACGTGAGGGGACCAGGTCAATTAAACAATCATGCAGTCTTTATCCAAACTTGACCCTGGCCATGGTCAGACGTAATACGTGCATTGGGGACTGACGTTCAAGTTTCCAGTAACAACTGACATTTAAACAAAAACAAGAAGCCGTATTCTGTGCAGAGCAATGTAACACATGTGCAAAAGGAACGGTGAAGTGCGAGTAGGACTCGTGCCTTGCGAGGGATCCGTGGACACCGTTGACAACACAAACTTATTCCCCGTGCAGTTATCTTAAACTCTGTGTATGCAAGGGGTCTAATTAAGTTAGCACATATTATATCTCCTGGAATAATAAAATATAAAAATATTAATAATTTTTCGTTTTTTTCTTGTACTCGTGCTATAAGACCTACTTTTGAACGGAATTTCAAGTTTCTAAGTCAACTGGAAGTGCGCTACAGGTTTTCATCGTGAGCTATTTTATATGAAATTGATTACGTAAATGGTAATAACTTTTCCGCGTTGAGTTAGAAGCTTGATTTTTTGATAGCGCTATGGGTCTGCAGACTTTTGTGGTGTATTAGTTTCAATTTGATATCTCTCTTGGGGCTTGAGAAAAAAGGTCTTAACAGACAGACTTAACCAAGTGATCGAATAAGGGTTCCGTTTTTTTCATTTTGAGATACAGAAGCCTAAAAATAGATTCGTGGTCTACGGATACGGTTACAGGTGATAGAGCTGATGCCGGGCTTACAGGTGGTAGAGCTGATGCCGGGCTCGACTGTGGAGGTACCACCATCTTACTCGCAAATCCTGCCAAAGTTATTCGGGGGAGAGTAAGAGGACAGCTCTCAGGCAAAACCAGGCGGCCCAGAGGGACAGATGGATGGCGGTATATCCATCCCCAATTGCCGGGCCTCATATAAAAAAGACTGGTAACGGGCACCGGCGTCACTGGTGCAAGGATTTCGGCACCGTGCCCACCAACCTGCCTGCCCAGCGTGTGTGAGTATGGGCATCTCTTCCAGGAGGACCGCCAAGCGTGGCCAAATCCTGGAAAGGCCTATGTCCAGCAGTGGACGAAACAGGCTGATGGATGGATGGATGGTCTACGGTGATCGCGAATTAATTCTCATTTCCATTTTTTGAGATTGTAAATTGGACCGCAAGTTTCAAAGGAGTGCGGTAGACATTAGCTTCAGAATAAATAATACGTACTACTTACGTACTGAAGCAAACATGGGAAGTCAGTAGCATTTCAGATTCGGTAGCAATTTGTGCAGAATCAGGCATCAGACGCCAGCAAGGGTAATTTGACAAAGATATTACTTGTCAAGTAATTTGTCAAAGTAACGCCCAACTAATGATGCCCCAGCTTCGTCGAATAAGTGACCTTAGATGACTTCTGTGGTTTCCGTGGTGTGACAAATGGTTCATTGGAGTTTTTGCTACAGTTCTGTCATAATCTAGTATAAGCATAGAATATTGATGAGCTTTTTGAAGTTGGCTTTTTGTTTTTATTTGATGAGGTCTTCACACAAATGGTTACTATAGTTTGCTAAAGTCTGTCAAGTGCAGCTTAGTGGTTCGACTATACATAACTACTTCCGAAGGTCACAGTTTTAAATGCCATAGGACATATTTGGATTTGATTTAATGGAGACCACGTACAGGAAAACGTAGTGTAGGCCGACCTCGTACCCGCTGTACCGAGGACCTGAAGGACGTTGTTGGTAGCGGCTGGATGAAGAGGACAGAGTACCGCTATAAGTGGCGAAATTTGTATGAAACAGCTAGTCCTTTTTTTGCGCTTTCAGGCTTGGCTCTCTAGTAAAAGTTGTTCGTATGGACGAGTTAAGTCTAGTATTTTGCTTTCCAGCGACCACAACGCTAGTCAATAAAAAATTCTAAAATATTATTGCGACAATAAGTCAAGATTACGGGGAAAATTATCACACCTCGCTGAACTAATAGCTAAACTGTTCGTTAACAGTCACGTAGGGTCAACAAAACACAATGCATTTGAGCCATAACAACCGTGGTAACCCACTGGACAGTTGTCACTTCATCAGGTCAGGGTTGTCCATTGTGAGACTTCCTGCCATTTTCTGTTTCTAAGTAATGGACTAGATTTAGCAAAATGGCTGCTGCACTGAAAAATTATTTGCATGTTTTAAATGGATGATAAGTTATGGTGGTTACAGCTGGTGCGTATTTCCTGAATAATACATACATAGTCATAGCAAGAAACGGTGGGCCTCTAAACCTTGACAAAAATTTAGCGGACAAGCTTGCACCAATAAGTTTTTCGGAATTGATGTGCATAATACATGTATACTTTCTGATAATAAAGGAAAATTCTGGGGAAACCTGCATGCCCTAAAAAGAATGTATTTGCTCTCAAAGTGCAGCAATAAGGCTTACCTCTCATTGCGACGTAAAAAAAATCTGTTAAAAGAGGGTATCGACTATTCTAGTGAGAGTTGACACTCGAAAACAGCTCTAACATCCCCTCGGGAATATATATTATGTCCTATATGATTATGTTTGTCAAGGTTTAGTTCTGTGATTTTTACGGCATGAATAAAAAATAAGGATGCGTACTTAAGATTTAGCACAAAATCCATATAAAACTTAATATATCCATTATACGGTAACCCTATCTAGCGATCGAGTTTATAAGTTTATCGAATTTTGCGTGAATCGACAGTTTATATGGTGACTGAATATTGAATTAATTCTTCGTATAGATTTCATATCTAGTAAATTATAGAAGTTTGGAGTTGATGCTCGTGATTGTTGGCACTTGGTGGAACTTTTGAAACATTTCTTGTTTGATAAACACTTGTACTTGTCCACTTATTTATATTAATTTCCCTTACCGGTTTCGCTGTTATAGCATTATCAAAGGTTTGTTTGGTTGTTTACGTACAATATATGAATCGCTTGGCATGCGGGTAGGACAAACAAATTCTACAACAGAAACATTTGAGTATTTTAATTTCTTAATATAACGTTGTATAAAATACTCATAAGTTTCCATAGATACACTATCCTAAATATCCAACGTTGTGGCAAGGTTTGGCAATGGTAGAATTAGTTATGGGGTTGTCATATAACAAAAAATAAAGTTAACACGGTAGAAGAAAGAAAAATATAAATATCTTAAAAACAAAAATAAGGATTCAATATGCTAAAATGTCAGTGAATGTTGATTTTTTTAAATAAAATAAATTTGTAATTGAGTGTCAAGTCAGATAAATGTCAAACGATTCAATCGTGTTTCATGTCAAATAAGAGCCAATGTCAAAATACAAAATGAGCTATTTAAAATATTGAAGCAGTGGTGAGTTATTAACGTCTAATTGTTTATTTAATATTTGGTTGACATTGGAATGGCATAATTTATTTATTTCAAGTGCTTCTAGGGCTGATAATTTTCTGCCCTTATCGCAAATATGAAGGGCTTTGAAATTTAATTTGGAGTCGAAAGTGTGGTTTTCACTGATACTGTTTATCAAACAAAAAATTTTATAGAAGTTTCATCAAAGAAAACTATTTCTGGCAACTCGAAAGGTTTATTAAATTAAAGGTTTCAAATGAAAATCAACAGAGGTACAATAATTTTATGTTTTATTTATTAAATTTATATGTGTACCAAAGCATACCGCTCTAAGTTATCCTTGAAGCCCGATGCTTCCATTTCCTCCCGTTGTGTCGCTGTACAGTAAGCTAAAATGATGAAATATCATAAAATTAATTATTTCTTTCAAGCACACTTTTAAGGTCTTATAAGCTGCGAAATTACTGCAATTTAGAAGAAAAAACTTACCTACCGGAACAATTATTGAAAGTCTGCTTAATCAAATGTCTAGATACAAATACAAAAATGTTTATATATGCCATCATATTATTGCTAATTACATTTTGTAGGGGCTTCCTTTTACGTATAAAAATACCTGTTATGGGAAGCCCTGCTCTTCATAACTTACCAATGAACTGTTTGCAAATAGCTTAGTTTTCATATGCAGTGTCTTCGACAAGCTAAAATTTCAAATTTTGCTATACACGGCCGCTTTTAGTATAAGTAAAAATTTATACAAACTTTGCTACTTAAAATTAGTCAACATTAGTGGGCATTAAATTGTGCAGAATTTCAATTATTATTCTGGTAGGTAAGAAATATTTTTTTATCAAAAGTGGCAGCACATTCACAGCTCTTAAAGCTTTAACAGGCCGCTTGACAAAAAAGCAGCCGAATGCAAGTTTGACTCGCTTATCAATGATCAATAACTATTATGGGTACAATATATGTATTTCACTTGTAAGAACAAATACTGCTATTAACACACCGGTTTTTAGAATGTTGGTTGCATATAATAAAAACAATAAATTGAATGACAAACTTTAGATATCTTTGGCGATACACTTGGCTCATATAATGATACTCACGGACGGCACTCTGCTCCCACCCCACCAACTCTCCTGTCCTCTCATTCTCTTTCTTCAGCCAGTCATGCAAAGGTTTAAAGTACTCCAACACTCCGCTCGCGTCCATCACGCTTTCTCCAGTCAGCGCGTACATGGCTTCCGGCCAGGGCTTCGACGAGCCCAGTCTCAGCATCGCCCTTTGAGAAGAATAAAGATTAATTTTGTTGCAAAGTGATCGAATACTGGGGAGTAGTTTACGCGAGGAAGCACCTTTCATGCACCCCGATTCTCTAGGTTTTTGCATAACGTATGCATAAAGACATGCTTGCTAAGTTTCTTGCCCTTCTTCTTCTTCTAATCGAATGGGCGGATGGTTAGGCATTATTTTAATTTATGGTTAATTTAGCTTATTTATCACTTATATTATCTACTTGATCGTTGCATTAGGCATGTATATATAATATTTTTATTCCTATATTGCTATATTTTATGCAGGTGTATTATTACATTTTAGTATCCCAACCTAAAAATATATTTTTTTATGTATTTCCCGTATTATTACTTTTTTTAAATAATATTCTATTGTTGTATAAAGATTATTTTCTAACATGTAAAAAGTATGCTACATATATGTATTTATTTAACAAATGAAGTTTTTGATTTGACCATTTTTTTCCCTCACAGCGGGACGCCTGCGGAGTTTCGTAAAAATAAAAATTCTGAATTAGTAATTAGTGTGTTATTCAAAAAGAAGAGATGGTATAAGTATAACTTTTGATACATAAACTTAATGTTAGCTTAGAACTGAATGAGTAATAATATCTAAAATCTTGGCAGTTTTATATTTTTCGGCGGATCAAATCAATTTCAAAACATCGCATTTTGTCTTGAAGCAGGAGTAGATTTCAGAAATATTTTATTGGTTGCTTGGTTGTGGCCTTGGTTATCAAAATTGCCTTCAAAACTGCGACACTCAACTGTGTTTTTTACTTTTCCAAATTTTGTTTATCAGAGAAATATGTAACTCTTTCGACAGGTGCATTGCTTCCAGACAGAACCAAACCTACTCAATAATTAATGCGCCGAAAGTTGAAAAAATATTGGTATATTTCATAACAATTTGGTCTGTTTGCCAAAGCGGGACATTTTTGCTCTCACTGGGGACAGCGGAATAGACAGCCTAAAAGCGGGACGTATGGTCACGTTATTTATGCATCATGACAGTGCAATTGGTAAAGCCGTTGTTGAGCTATACCACAGGTAGAGACCGAAGCTTCGTTAAAACGGAACGGAAAGAGACTAACCCTAAAGCATTCCCAGCCTTGGTGCTCTTGTAAATGTCACAGTTGTGCAGCTGCTTCTCTGGGTCTCCGTATACGTACTCGCCCGCCAGCTGGCACAGCGCTCGGTGGAACTGGAACTGGACTATGTACGAGATGTAGTACCTGGAACAGCAGATCGTGATGATGAAGTGAACGGTTATGAATATCTTTTTAATTAATAGAGGTGGGAAAGAGAAAAGGTAACCAGAAACAAGCCCTGAAACAGACCCTGCTTGAAGGCGATTTAGTAAATAGCTTGTATTTTGGTGGGTGATTAAAATTGCGTCAATTCGCATCGTTACTTGCTTGAATCTCTTGATTCCCTTATTAGGAAATGGTTACGTCATATAAGGAATCTACAGACCAAATTTCATGTTTTTAGGTCCAGCCTACTCGGTAATTTCTTTATAGTTTTTTTTTCTCAAGGATTGTCAACGCTGATGAAGAATTGATCAATAGAGAGATGACTAACAATGATGATAAGTGTATTTGAAAGAAATATATATGAATAAAACTAAGAAAACACATTCAAATGAATTATTGTGTTTTTTTAGTTTTGTTCATATATATACCATAATTCAAAGACAAAAAGTCAATCAATTACATTTAATTACATTTGAAAGAAATGTGTTTGTTAACGTATAAACTAACCTCATGTACTCAACATCAGCAGCAATGTGGTATTTGGCGGCGGGATCAAAGTCCTCCTCACTCCTCGGCGCAGGAGGCTCGATGCCTTGCAGAGATTCCCTCAATTGCCAGAAATGGCAGTTGTAGTTGCTGGCATCGGTCATGCCACGGAACACGCTGTACCGGAATAGGTCCAGAAGATATCCGAAAGGCAGAAAGGCTATTTTGTCCAGACTCTGAAAGATACAAGCGACCGACATTTAAAACGTTACAAAACGTACAAATGGAACTTAATTAATTAGTGTTCCCACCAGTTCACAAGGGGGCAAGGTGTAAAAAAACAACATTTGTTCTATTTAGATCAGAATGATAACACAAACAGGAACGAAGGATATATCATAATAATCATAACAGTAATGCATATTGCACAAAAAAACATTACAATAAGGTTATGCTAACAAAAACAAAACTTGTAAAAAAAACGTAAAAAATCCAAGTCGGTTAATTTATTCAGTCCCTGCAAGGGACCTTCTGTCTTAAAGTAATTACATAATTAGCTAACCTAACAACATCTCATAGTGACCATATCAAAATTAAAAATCTTTTATGTTTTAAATAAATAGATTGACTTTGCCATCGTATGAAAACACAATGTATCTCACAAGTAATACATATTAAAATGAATTAGATTAGGTATTTAGTGCGATTGCCAAGTCAATCTATATTTTTATATATATATTTATATGGGATTACAAAGTTATTTATGCAGTTGGTGTATCTACATAGAAAACTGGACCGAAATTGTAAAATATTATTATTTTCCCTTGATTTATACACTAAACACTAATTGTATTCCAAATTTTAAGCTTCTATGTCTGCTAGAAATGCCTTAAAGTTTTTATGATCGGTCAGTCAGTGAGTCAGTGAATGACAAAATTGAGAAACTTTGACTAGTTATAATTCTTAAATTGAATGAAATTTGAAATATACTGGGTTTATACAATGCCTGGTTAGTTGCTGAAAATTCAGGCTTCTAGTTTTATCCACAACAAAGTTATAGGGGATCTAAAATGGCCGGAACTGCTTCGAGAAAGGTATAATAGTACGGCCGTGCCGCTTTTTAGCTCGACTTGTCGGGGGCACTGCCGTGCCCCCAGATAATAACGTTACTTTTAACGCTATTTTAAAGGTCTGCAATAGACTTGAGTTCAACACGTAGGCCGTTATTACATTATCACAAATTCTTCAGAAACCTTGAATTTTGCCACATTTTTTTTTCTTTTTCTAATTACTTTTTAACAGTCACTTTCGTGAACATCGTTTTTGTTTCCATTCAATGTGTAAAAAATATATATATGACGTCATTTAAGGCAATGGAGATATGAACGAATGAAATACCAAAGTCACATTAAATAAAAAGTTAAATCTTCTTTCTCACCATTTTAAATTGCTGATTAATATTTGTCTCAGCATCATCAGCCCCATCTTCTAGGAGGCCCATGACCCTCAAATGTTTTGGTGTGGCCACTGATAGAGCTATGACGTCACCGACGGCTTCATGAAACCCTGGGTTAGCACCTTCCTTGTAAATCGTCGGCAGGTTCCTGTACTGGAGGTAGTATTGTATGTGACCCATTTCGTGATGCGTAGTTTTAAAGAATGCGTCCGTGATTGAGGTGCATTGTCGAATCCTGTAAAAGCACTTACCTATTACAATCATTTTATTACGATATCTCTGTTTTGTCAAGGTTGACTGAAAGAAATTTCTTGTACGATTGTTTTTTAGGATGTAATTTATTTTAACAATTTCTCCATTGCCAAAGGTTAGCTGGTAAAAAATCCCGACTAGTATTAGGCTCGCATTTGAACAATAATTACATTTTTGTGCAATAAAACATAAAATTATATTATTGCAGTGGATAATTTAAAAGCAGTTTTTTCATTAATACATGCCTGAAGTCCACTCCGTCAAAGAAGTCCCAGGCTGAAGCATGACAGACCATGTCTCGTCCATCATTAGGTTTCTCAAAATATGATCTCTCCCAGAATGTTTGCGGCATGCCACTTAAGTTAAGTGATTTGAAGAAATCTTCTGCAGTCTTGAACATTTTCAATGCTGTGTAATTCTGAAATTATATGAAGGGACAGTTTCACCTTAATTCGTTGTTTTATTCATACAGAAAACACATAAGACTTTTATGAAAAAAATCATCATTACCTGAGCTATTAGAGCTGAAGTTATATCTACTTCTGGTTTCTCTTGATAAGGTTTTGTAAATCGTTCTACGTTGCTCCATGTTTGTGCCCAAATATTTCCTGTAACATGAAAATATTTTAAAGGTCGTTAAAATATTAATGAAATTGTCTTGAAATTATACAGCCTCATAGTAATTTTACTCTTCGTTTTTCCAGTTTTCATGTAATTCAGTAATAGCTACTAAGCAAATTGTATTAAAGGTATAGGTAAAGTAAGGTATTAATGACTCCAAAAAAAAAATTTGGTCCCAATCAGACTATACTCAAGACTACGGAGGGATAAAGGAATTTATGTCCCTTATCTTACCAAGTAAATGTGCAGGTATAGGACCCTTGGCTGAGACCACATCATCACCATACTTAAGCCTCAACTGCCTTCTCACGTAGGCATGCAACTGCAAGTACAAAGGCTTGATCTGACTCCAAAGTTTCACGAATTCTTTTTCAATGTTGGAGTCCTCATAACCACTGAGCCACCATTCTGCTACGCTGTCGAAACCTGAAATGCAGACAGAAAAAAAAATGGCTCATCATAATGATACTTCAAAGACCTAAGGAAAGAAATGTTGTATGAGTAACCATGTTAAGAAAAGTACAGTTTGATGCTTTCTAAAGATGTTAGCTCCGAGGATACGGATAGGGAGAGATAGAAGAGAGGCGCATTTAAGATTAAATAGACCAAATAGTAGATCTCTCACTGTGTCTACTTTACACATGACTAAAGGTAGGTAGGTTGCACATTTTTGTCTTATTATCATCAATCGACAAAATCTTTAAATCCACCAAAACGCATTTAAGGTTGAACAGACAGAATAGAACAACTCTCCCTGTATACTTATACTAGACCAAAGATAAGTTGCACATTTTTCTCTTATCATTATCAGTCGATAAATAATCTATGAAACCAAGAGATAGAATCTTTGGTAGAGTATAAATTAGGTACAATGAGATCTGGTCTTCTCATTGTACCTACTGTGTACTTAACCAAAGATAGCTTGCACCTTTTATATCCTTATCATCATCAATCGATAATCTATAGATCCACCAAAAAATATATCATATCTTTAAGTAATAGTAGCGCAGTCGTTAGGACTTTCAACTTTCAGATCTAAGTTCGAATGCTTCTTGACAAGCATACAACAATAAAACTTTCAGAATGGATGTGCATAGTAATTGTTTACTTAGAACTTGCTGAACAGTAAAGGATAACACAGCGAGGTACACCTGCATGCCCTGAAAAGCATGCATTTTGACAGAATAACGTCGATAAGTCTCACGATGGCACGTAAAAACCATCGGTGAACGAAGGGTGCATAAGTGTTGACAGTGACACTTTACAAAACCCTTCAGGGATATAGGAGAGTTAGGATTCCATTATAGTATTGACCTCTTACCATTCAGTTTGGCAGCCTCATTATTCAAAGACACGTATTCAGAGAAAAATCCCTTGGACTTGGCGCCAGCAGCTTTATGCCATTCCAGCCAGGCGTGTTTCAACTCTTCAGGGTCTTGACTTGTTGCAAAGATGTTGGTCACATCTGTTTCATAAAGTAACAGATTAAAATGATGATTTAATGAAATTCATTACATACACTGCCCCTTGGACTAAACCCAAGGTTTATTTAACAAGATTCATGTTTATTACTATGGAGAGGTGGCTTAGAGTGAACAATCTTTTGGTTTAGAATAGCCAATCAAAAATAAAGCGGACAATATGGCCAATTTCTTGATTGAGGCATCTCGGTAATATACAAAAGTGACGAATAAGCCAGCGCACCATTTTTTTAAAGGTTTAATGTGGATTCGAACCACGATCGTGCTGAAACTTGAAATTCAATTAAACACATATCGTAATCCGAGCCTGTCTAAGTAAAAGGACTATTAAAAATGTAAAATCCATGATGTCAACTCACTGTTATTTCAATAAATAATAATAAATCTGAAAAACGATAACATATGAAGAACAATAAACCGCGATCGCACCATGTAAAATAAGACCTGATAAAGAATTCCTTGAAATTCAACAATGTTACAAACCTGGCTCTACATGCAGATCACACTTTTTGCTATCATGGTAGTCACAGATAGTAGCTTTGGCATACGTAGTCTGCATGCCATTGATAGCCTGTATTAGTCTCTCGTTCAAATCTTCTGGCAGGGCTGACGTACCAAGTATCGAGTACTTCTTGAACTGCCTCTTCAAGTCTACATCTTCGAATTCATGGTAGAGGTAAGTCATGGTCTCTTTCCAGCATTCTTTCTCTTCTTCTGCTACGTCAAGTGATATTTGGAGCTAAAAAAGGGTAGTCAATGATAGCTGTGAATTATGAATACTCGTATCATACACTCTTGTACTTGTCTACTTATAAAACACTTTAATTCACCCGACCATTTTTGCCACATGAGCACTTTCAGAGGATTTTAGAAACATTTTAAGAAATAACTATTGCTTCAGATAAAATGTTGACGTGCTATCAATGTAGCAATAACTGTTGCAAACAATGTTTTAAAACACTCTTGAAAATTATCATATAGCGAAACTGGTTGGGTGAACTATGAGGTAGGTAAGAGGTATGACAGTAGACAAGTACACATGTATATTACTCGAAAATTCCATTAAGTGCCCACTCTTTAGTATAGTGTTATGCGGGTTTCATGATTCAATGATCGTTAGTCACTGCAACACCTTGTTTGTTACGTTACACACCAGCTGCTCCTCAGTATGGTGAGTGATATCGGTCTCGTAGTTCCACTGGGCATGCTGCTTCGTGGCCTTCAGCCTGGCCATTTGGTCGTCCAGTTTCAGCATGTAGTCTCTACCAGCCCCCTCTTCAGCAGCTCTCTCTGCCGCCCAGCCTTGCGCCGCTACCACGAACACGGAGGCTATAGCCCCGACCAGCGCCAACTCGCCGCATATCTTGAGCACCATCTAAGAAACCATTCCCAAAGTTGAAGGAAAACTTAAATGTGTAGCCATGATATGTTTCCTCGAGGGGTGTCAGTAGTGTTTTCGAGTGTAATTATGGAAAAGTTATCTACTAATATCAAGCTGTACACAATTTAACATTAGGAACGTATTTAGTTGTAAGTAAACCTTTGCTATGCCCTTGCAGGGCGCTATAATGTTTTTTTTCCACACCTGTACTACCTCTGTTAATACTATGTACTTACATTATAGCACGCAATAAATATTTTGAATCTTGAATCTTTAATTCATAATATATGCAAATCTCCTTCTAATTCTTCAAAAATGTAAAGCATCTAGCCTTACGCCCGCGGCCTACGTGCACTTTTTTTTCATATTTATATAATTGTATTACTTACAATGTTCTCCAGAGCACTAAGAAGAGTAGACTAATCCAATCAATAAGAATTATTTGTTGACAACCGATAAAAACGTTATCATGTCAAGGATCGTATCTCTACTTATCTGAGATCGTTGAAGCATGTCTGTCTTGTAAGAACCACATTATATCTATAAGAAGACTTCGACTGTGTGGATTTGTTAAACCCGTCAGGAAATCATTTTCAAAACAAAAGTTTACACTCGGTTTCATCTTCTTATGGGTTGAATTTCGGGACATCTTGTGTTTTAAATTTCTGTTTTATGCCTTCTGCGGTTAAGGCTGTTTGCGGTGTTGTCTGTCTATTCTTCCATTTTAATAATATGATGTTAAAACTAATCACACATAAGGTTAGTGATCAGTCCGCGCTGTCTTAAGACCAAAGTTATTACAAATTTTTCAAAATGATATTTATTTGGGAAACCTTTGCTTTGCGTGGCAACAAACAACGTTTAGATACAAGTGACGTTTTGAAATATGTTTTTTATTACACCTTAAATATATAAGGTCCTAAAATTTATAGTGAAAAATCGACTTTTGTTTATAGTTTAAATTATATTAAATTATATATAAACCCAATGTTATGTAAAGTGGAGTGACTAAATCTCATCACAGAAAACTCACTACAGGTTTTTAATCGAAAATATCAATAC
Organism: Ypsolopha scabrella; assembly: GCA_910592155.1. Taxonomy (NCBI): domain Eukaryota; kingdom Metazoa; phylum Arthropoda; class Insecta; order Lepidoptera; family Ypsolophidae; genus Ypsolopha; species Ypsolopha scabrella. Next base: position 27,617,033 of record OU342969.1, on the reverse strand, counting down.
GCACCGCAGGACATCCCTTCGAACAACGAGTTATACTTCGAACGGCTCATATTGCGAGTGTAAATTAAGGCATGACATGAATAGCCGTCCAGGGGCCATTGTCTAAATTAGACATTCACCGCAATCACCTTCAAACGCGCCCTGATTGGCCAACATCACACATAATTTTTTGCCAATCACCTCCGCTTTAGAATGCTATAGCGATGGATATTGAAGTTATACAAATATTTTAGGATCTTTAAAGTTTTCAAAGTTCACAGTCCACGGACGTCATTTGGGCATATTTAATTGTAGACAGCAGTATATTATAGGAATATATTAGGAGGTATAATTTGTTTGTTTGTATATAGGAAGTGATCTGTGGAACCACTAAACCGATTTAAAAATTTCTTTACTTGCACATAAGCTAAAGATGTTTCCTGGGGACGGGCAGTTTTCTAGGTATATGGGCATTAATTACATTCGCGTAGGTAATCTCTGGAACTATTAAACTAATTTTGAAAATTCTTTTACTGTTCTAATGATTTAACTTTTCTTAGACTTTTCACTTTGGAAAAGGCCATAATATAGTTTTTTTTCTTCACAAAGTCATTAATTCCATTCGCTTGGGTGTTAGGTGCCGAGGCTTATGGAGGTTCCTTCAGTCATAACTGCAATAATGTACAACGTTTTTCACTTGTTTTAAAAGAAAGTTTGTTAGGGTACTTGCTAATGAATATATATACGTATAACTTGGCAGTTTTTCTCGCTTATTTTCCAAGCATTATTAATAAAAAATAATAAAAAAAATATTTTTCCTTAAACGAATGTACATGCTTAACATTAATTAGTGAATGAAGACTCCTTTTATAAATATATATATATAATATATATAATGCCTGTACCAGGAGGCTCCGCTCTTCGAGTGTACAGTTTAACGTGGTTTAACACAAATATTTAAGTTTGAATTAAATTTAAGATTAAGTTTATTAACAAAATAAATAAAATGTGCATGAGCGTGGGTGTGTGTGAAAGGGAAAGAGGGGGTAAATAAGGGTGTGATCAGGTGTGTGTGATATGTTTTAATTTACCTTATATATTGTTAAAGATTTTTCGTCTCCTCAGTCATAGCTAAGAGGTTTTATATAACTTGTTATTACAGTTTTGTATTCAACATATGATTTAGGATAAATATCTATCTGTTTGTTTAATTTTTTATATAAGTAAGCTGAACGTGTATTATACTGTGCGCTAGCAAACTGTGTATTTGACTTAAGAGCATGTGTTACTATATCTTTTCTTCTTTTATTTTGGCTGATTTTATCAAAAGGTAGAGTTTTATGTGTCCTTAATATGATATTGATTATATATAGCTTTCTAACTGATAGTGAGTTACTTATTTGATATAATCTTTCAGTGAGGAATCTCCTTTTCTTGAAGTACATAACTTTTATGAGGACCCTCTGTGCTCGTCCAACGTCCAAAAACATTGTAAGAAACTAGGAAAGAATTTCACAACCATATCCTAGCTTTAGTTGCATTTTAAGAAAAAGTCAAAAATAGTTGCGATGACGCAAGTGAGGAGAAGCGTGTTAGGTTGCTAGTGATTATAAATTCAGGAGCCGAGCGAAGCGGAGCAAAAAATTCATTAATTTCTAGGAACAGGTGTCACCTGGCTCCGCTCCGCTCTGCTCGGCTCTTACATTTATAATAACACGCTCTTCCTCGATTCGCTCAGTCGCACCTGACCTGATCAATCATTCTAGCGATATTGGCGATGTTCTGTTTTTCTAAATATCCTGCGACACATACGAAACTACTTGATGGTAATAATGGGTAAGGGAATAATAAACATCAACCAATCAAAACATATAATTAACCTGTAAAGAGACCGTGACTGTACATGGAATATGTTGGGAAATTTGTAATCATAGTCACAGATAATATAATGTGGAGATGGTTATCAATTTAGATATCAAAATACAAGTTTTTGAAAATTTTGTCTGTCTTTCTGTGCACGTTTATGCAAAATCTATCTTAGTATTTTTTGCAAATTGTTTTGCCTGGCTAGATGCTAAGGTTCTATGGGAAAATCTGATTCGAATTTTTATCCAAAAGCCACGCAGACAAAGTTGCGGGCTAAACACAGGTAAAATGATAAGCACCGTATAAAACCGTCGGAAATTTTATCTCAATGTTAGACAATTCGACCAGTAGGTACATTTGCAGATGATACTCTAATTTTAATCCTAACTTTTGATGTCGGTGCCTAAATAATACATCCATCCATCCATCATTTTCGTCCACTGCTGGACATAGGCCTTTCCAGGATTTCACCACTCTTGGCGGTCCCCCTGGAAGAAATGCCCATACTCACACACGCTGGGCAAAAAACCTTGCGCCAGTGACGCCGCTGCCCGTCACTATTCTGTTTTAAGGCCTGGCAATTAGTTTTAATGCAATAGTAGCAAACTTTTTTTTTTGCCTAATTGCCAAATAATACAAGATAAGTTAAAATAAAGTGGATATGAGGATTTCGCTTATAAAACCGACTGCCCAGCGTTTGTGAATGTGGGTAATTCTTCCATGTGGACCGCCAAGAGTGGTGAAGGGCTCTTGGAAAGGTCAATGTCCAGCAGGGGACGAACCAGACTGATGGATGGATTTAGTTATATTTAAAGTTCAGCAAAGTTTTGTAAACGCCCTGTTTTGTTAGGGTTCCGTACCCATAGCGTAACCAACGGGACTCTATTACTAAGGCTCCACTGTCCGTCTGTCTGTCTGTCTGTCCGTGTGTCACCAGGCCGTATCTCATGAACCGTGATAGTTAGACAGTTGAAATTTTCACAGATGATGTATTTCTGTTGCCGCTTTAACAACCAATACTGAAACCAGCCAAGTGCGAGGCGGACATGTGCACTCCCATACAACAGACATGATTTTTTTGCCGTTTTTACCTTTGTGCGCGAGTCCGACTCGTACTTGGCCGGTTTTTTAATTGTTATGATTTGTTCTTGTAATTTTAAGTTCTATGCAGGTCATTTTCAGGTCAAGAAAACAGGTTCGGTTTGAATTAAATTATTAATAGGTTTTAGTTTTAAAATATTTATGTGGAAGACAAAATTTTATCGCGGATAATCCATATTAGAATTTCACAATCACAATTTAAAGATTTATCCTCCAACATTTTCTAGCAATCGCCCACAAATAAGTATCTATGTACCGTCAAAGAAATTATTGTGGACCCGTTGACGTCACATATTGCAATACGGGTGATGAGTGGGCTTATGGATTTTTGGTCGATAGTACCTAACGACGTCTGATAATAACGAAGGTAGGACACATAATCCGACTCATGGAAACACTGAAAATCTAACAAGGGATATTTATTTCCAAAAGATTTGGGGCTTAGATTCATAAATTACAAACGTCTACTCACGAGCTAAAGCCAACCAAGAAACCTTCGCATAACCCTGTTTGCCTCCAAAGAAGCTGTACAAATTATAGCGAAACTAATCAGGCGAAAACTAACTTATTAGCGTGAGTAGCCGCGTTTTAAGTAATTTATCTATCAAGTTAGTTTGTAGTTTTATAATATAACCGAGGTATACTTGAAACTTTGTAAACACGAATGGCATTGAAGAGATCTATCAAACAGCAAAGGTATCATTCAGGAAAACAAAAACATGAGATATAACGACTCGGAGACAAAGAAACAAAACCAATTGACTCACTCGACTCGCAAAATGACAATTGTCTTTTAGAATTTTCAAAAAAATTAGTTGGATATTGTTTCTTATCTCTGAATCTCCAATATGAATGTTGCTATATAATTCAAAGTCACCTTATAATACATGTTATGTAAAACTCATCAAAATCGGACTCTTTAGTTAAAAGTCTGTTGACCTAGTAACTGAGACCCCGCGCCCGCTGAAACAAAATACTTTAAAGATGTAGCTTGTAGTACGCCCACCACAAAACGACCCAATTTGTTTTGACTGAATTGAATAGTTATGCCAAATGCCTGTTACACACAAACAAATTCCAAACACTCACAAAAATAACACTTTTGGTAGTCTCACTGAAATATCCACACGGCATTCTCACCAAGTTCCAACACTGTCCTAAAAACTAAATCAGGCTCTAACTTCTCTTAGTGAGCTCTCACAAACCACTAAAATGGCCACATATCTTTGACAAAACTTGTAATATTTATGTGCAGATGAATTATGTAGTTTGTTTGTAAGAGCGTCGCTACGCTTTTCAATATACACAACTATTTAAATGAGGTATTCCTCTCTCCCCTCATCGTGTATTATGAAAGGCCCCCGCGCGGGGGACAGGTTTTTCTAGAGTCATCATTGTAGTTAGTTGCAAAGGCATTGTTTCAATTTCGAGGGAGCATTTGTCACCGAAACTAATTTGAAGATTTTGAGCGCTGGGCCTAAAAGAGGCACCAACATTTGTATGTTTTTTAAATTTATTTCTGAACTTCTAGCAATATATCAACTAGACCTTTAAAACTTTTAATTCAATGCTAGATATGCTCTATCAACCGGAAGTTATTCGTAAGTACACGTAAATTATGGGTATGATTTAAGGATTTAAAGTAGTAGTCACGACACAGTTCCTTAATAATTCATGTACAAATCATCGGGATGTATTCTCAAGTATCAAACAAAAAGATTTTCTCTCATAAGTGTTTAATTCGATTTTATGGAAACTATCATCTTCACCCAGAAATAAACTTTCTGAAAGAAACTAGGGGAGGCTGCCTCGCTCCGCTCCATTTCGCTCGACTCCCGAGTTATCCTAACATGCTCTTCCTCGCTCCGCTCGACGTCAGACCAAAAAATTATATTTTTTATTTTTACGATTTATTTGCTGACATATCGGATAATTCTGTCATTTTAAAGACAAGATGAAAATATTGATAATCCATCTTTTATATTAGATACAAATTGAAATTAATTTAAACTAGAGACACTTTTTATTTATCTGAGAATGAAAATATTTCGTGGTTAGAGATCTAACAATGAAAAATCTTGTCCCTCTTAGCAACCGCTTTCGTACGCATCTTCATGTACAAGAATGTAAATGTAATTCCTAGATTTTATCAGGATTTAGATTATTTTCATTTACAGTTGCAGTAATGACATTTGTAATTGGAATTACATTCTTATCCCTAAGACCTAAAGCATGAAGATGTGTAAACGAAACCGGTAGCTAAGAAAGACATTTATAAAAATGGTTCAAGTAAGTTCTACATTGCTATAATGAAGTTCCATCAAGACCCATCAATCAAGTCTACTAATTATGGTTATTAATATTATATTATTTAATGTGATGACAGAAAATTAACTTACCATTATGAACCAAATGCAAAAACTGTTTACAGTATGTATGTACCACAGACATATAATTATTGTATGTACATGTTTTATGCAAAATTTATATTTTAGCTCAATGGATGTTCCGTTTTGCATAAATTGGTCCGAGCAATCACAGAGACAACATACTCGTAGTGTGTCGCTTCTTGTTTATGCATAGCAAATTTAAATTTAAATAATTTTTAGATCAGATATAAGAATTTGTAAATAACATAGCTTAGCTTAGTTTTTAGGGTTCTATACCCTATTAGGAAGACTCCGCTGTTGTCTGTCTGTCTGTTCGTTCGTCTGTCACAGAAATCTACAGCTTCAGCCGTAGTAATTAAAAATAGTTGTTGCTACTGCCTCTATCATGGCACATTATGAAAAGTTTATACCCCAGGGGTTCCCAAAAACCTTTAAAAGAAAAAATATATTTCGAGTTTATTAGTTTCAGCTTTATCTTAAAAACACACATACAAGTTACAAATTTGGTCAGATATTGTTGTTCATACTCTAAAGTAAAACAACAAGTAATAAAAATTTGGGTTCTGTACCCAAAGGGTGCGGAATTGTTTTTCAGGCGCTACCATTTTAGCAGCTTGTTTTTTGTCGCTCTGATGTTGCTATGGCATCTCCCAGTATATTGTTACTATTTACCATAATGTTTTTGGGTTCCGTACCCGTATTATATGGTGGAACGGTACGCTTTGTGTGCGAGTCTGACTCGCACTAGCCCAAATTATTTAAATACCTACTTATTTACCACCAGAGAGCACATATTTTTAGGGATCAGTCAAACTTTTATACGTGGGCTTAGGTGCCTGTCCATCTGTCTATCGGCGTGGCGGTGAAAAGAACGGCTGGGCAAGAGAAGTTATTTACAGAGAACCATTCGAAAAAGTGTTTATAATGCTTACAAATTTTAACACTATTTATATCGTACAAACATCCATATACTGACGCCTGTCTCCCAGAGGGGTAGGCAAATATAACAGATTTCCATTTGCTACGATCCTTACACACCTCTTTCGCCCCTTCCTCGTCCATCAATCAACGAGCTCTTCTATTCTACTTTAATGTTAACACTATTTTGAACATTCGAGTTGTATCAAATGAAGTCTGCAAATTTCACGCATGGTCGTCCTTTTGCACGTCAATCTAGACAGTGGTTGCATTATTTATAGACTGTACATTGACGGAACCTGTTCATTTTATACGATTTATGTCAAAAACAAGTGCAACGACGAGCGAAGCGAAGCGAGGAGGAACGTGTTAGGTTTACATGCAAATGCAAATAAATTCGTGAGCCGAGCAAAGTGGTAAAGTAGCGCAGTTCCAATTATCCGGACCTTTCTTCAAAAATCCTAGATTTCTGAGTATCCTGTGCCATAAGCACAAGCAAGTATGTATGTATAACTTTATTTCTGCACAATTTCCGCGGTGAATCTCTCCATTGTGCTATTTTTCTGTGATTTGGTTCTTCAGCTATCTCATTCACGATTTCTTCCCACAAAGCGATAAAAAAAAATATTACTTACATACTCGCATAATTAAATTTAGATGAGATCCCCTGTGTCCGGTAGAGCTGGGTACTGAGCTGAGAGTATGCACCATAGTCTTCGAATGCTATGAATTTTATGACACGAAGAAATTGCCACTTTTCGGACCTTTTGCATCGTAAATGGGGGTGGAAAGTGGGACAGGGTGTAGATTAAGGTTGCCAGACTCACTCACCGGCACTGTCCCGGAATGTGAAAGTGTGTCCTTAGTCCCGGATTTGTCATAAATGTTCCGCATTTATCAAAATCGTAAATTAGGTAGGGTAATAATAATATAATAATAATTTGGTAATAATTGTTATCAATTCTTAGGCAACACGGCACAGTACGAATTACGTCAACAATTGCAAAACATATCCAGCCCCCGAATTCACCCGTTTCTTGCCAAATTTTCACCAAACCAATCAGCGGCTTTTGTTTGTTATTCCTCTGAGGTTTGTTTATATTTTAGATGGACACAATTGCTACAAATTATGATCAGTGGCCAGGATTGACAAATAAAATTAGAAAAAAAATCGAACCATCTGTTTCTGATTTCATGCTAGCAAATCTGGTAACGCTAGTGTAGATATTTAAAAACCGGTAAATGGGAGTAAAAATCACGCCTGAGGGTTCCGTAGCATTCAAATGAGTTAATAGACTTATAATTTTATTATTATTACTTCGAAATGTATGAAACATAACTGCAAATTTAAGTTGTTCGACTATTACTCGTTAACTTGTAAAGCTGTGATAGTTTTCCTTTAAATTTCGTTACATATAATACTGCCGCGAATTTTTTTACGTATCCAAAAACAACAGGTTTGTACAGGTCCACTAATTTGTACAGGTCCACTAATTTGGCTATATACGATTTTTTCAAGTTGATAATTGAAAGCATAGACAAATAGCATCAAACTGTAGCTCTTTTTTTAGACATGTCAAAAGCTTTTGACTACCTGAATAATAAACGTCTTTTATCAAAACTTTATGAATGTGGAATAGAATAAGAGGCATAGCTTATGTTATTATGACCTACTTAAGTCTTATTTAGATGACCGTAAACAAGTCTGTGAAATAATTCGACTTTGCCTAAATACAGAAATAACTGATACATCCAATGTTAGATCAGTAAATAGTGGAGTACCACAAGGCAGTATTTTGGGTCCTCACCTTTTTCTCATTAACATTAACGACCTGCCAAGTCATGTCCCAAAGCCTGTGATCCTCTCTGCTGACGATTGTAATGCTATTGTATCATGTAAAGACAAAAATAATCTAAGCCATGAAATAAATGTAAATTTGGATTCCATAGTTAACTGGCTCAGCAATAATTCCCTTTTAATTAATTTTAGTTAAATTAAAGTGATGCAAATACACCATCCACAAAGTATTCCACCCATATTAGATATAACAACAATGTAATGGTAGTAGAAAGCATATTTTTTTTTAGGAATACATCTGTATAGGCATTGCAACTGGAAGTGTCATGTTGCAAAGCTAAAGAATAAAATTTATATCTTTGTGTATCATTTAACACAACTCACAAAAGTAGCGTCAATAAATGCAGCCTTATCTATCACGGATATGTAATTCTATTACCCGATATGGTATAAGCTTTTGGGGCCATAGTAGTGATTTTATACAGATTTTTAGGATGCAAAAAAATGTATCACTGCAGTTATTGGAATAAAAACCCGGGACTCTTGCAGAAAGCATTTCAAAAATTTGAAAATATTTCCCTTCCCATCGCTTTATCTTCTTGGATGTCTTACGTTTGTTAAAACTAAATACCTACGCAAAGGTCAAAGAGACACAACATGTATCAAGGCGGCTACAGCGCTTAGGAATGCCCTATTCAAAATGTAAACTACGTGGAAAGAGCATCTATACTATGTCTGTAAAACTATTAAACAGCTTCCAGATACAATTAAATCTTTTCCTATTGGGAAATTTAAACCAATTTTTGTCAAAATTTTGCTAGGAAAATGTTATTATGACATTAACATAAATGAATATTTAAATTATGTAATTTTTTGTTATAACAAATATAAGGTGTGTTTATCTATGACGTTTAAACGGTATTTGACAATTTGTATGTACATTTTATTTTATTTGAATATTTATTTTACATATATTGTTATTATTACGTACCTACAGCAAAGCGTAGTGTAGGCCGACCTCGTGCCCGCTGGACCGACGACCTGAATGACGTTGCGGGGGGCGGCTGGATGAGGAGGACGGAGGACCGACATGAGTGGCGAAATTTGGGAAAGGCCTATGTCCAGCAGTGGACGAACACGGGCTGATGGATGGATGGATATTGTTATTGTTTGACATTTCAATTAACATATTTTATTAATTTTCTCAGAGTATTGTATTCCTGTATTTTTATAGATTAGATTAAAATTATAATTTAACATTTGTATGCTTTAGTGGCAAAAAGCATTGGCCCAAAGTGACATGTTTTCCAACTGATATTTAACATGCTTTTTACAAATAAACGATTGAATGCACTTCAAAGCTATAATATTTGTTTAAAGTTTAATAAATGCCACGTGATGGAAACTAGAGTTACTAAACCACATCAAATAAAAACTATAGGATATAAGGAATGCTCTCCATAAGTTTTCAAAAAAAATAATATATGTATATATACATCTGTACAAAATCTCTTTTAAGAATTGCCAGAATTGAGGGACAGCCAGTACGCTTGTGCAATAGCCCACAGTAATCGAACCCGCTATGAGAAACAGATGACCACCAGATGAATTAAAACGTAATGTCTATGCTTATAAGACTAAAATGTTCTATCACTCATTACGTAAATTAGAGCATCTTAACAAAATTTTGCACAATGACGTCAAAATAGATGACGTAGATACCTATTTCCATATGCAATGCAACCGTCTGGTGTGATTGTAAACAACTGTCAGAACCACTTCTTTAGCCTAATAATTGAATTTCTGTTTACTTAAGATCACGGGTTCATTTCCCGCCGAGGCACAAAACACTAAGCTGTGACTCCTAAATACACAATTTGGCGCAGGTTTTTGTTTTTGGTAAAAGTTGGCCGTTATTATTTATAAAATATGTGCTGAAACAAAAATGTGGCTTCGAACTCAACGCGAAAAAGTTATCGCCCTTTACAATTTGGCTCATCATGAAAACCTGTAGCGCACTTTCAGTTGACTTAGAAACTTGAAATTCCGTTCACAAGTAGGTAGGTATTACAGCACACGCGTAGGAAATAATCAGAAAATTACCTGTAGTATTTAATTAGTCAAGAAGTAATTAAGACCAACTTAATTAGAACCTGCAGATATATAGAGTTTCACACATGATAACTGTCAAGTTAAATTGGACTAATATAACTGCTCATGGACCATGGAGTAAGTGTGTGTTTTAAGCGACATGTACGGAACTCTCAATGCACGAGTCCTATTCGCACAGCGTTTTTTGACAATTCGTACTGAAGTTCATTTTTGACACTATAGTTGTGCAAAAGGAAAGGGATTTTGAAGTACGACGAAATTACTATTAATTAAAATTGATTTTGAAGAACATAGACGAGGAAATTAAAATCATTACACGGGACACTTTCGTACAAATTTTATTATGAATACTGACGCTTGCCTACCATAAATCAGACTAACAGAGCGACAAACTCGGCTATTGTAAACTCAACTTTTTACGATAGGAATAAAGACTAGTTTTCAAAGCCGAATTTGTTAGCCCAGAGGTTGCGTGGACGCAGTAAGTACGTGCTGTGATAGCATGGACTGATGACGTCACGTGGATGGTTTTTCGGTTGTCACCTCTTCGTGTTTTGTGTGTGCCTCCTTGGCTTCCAGCGCCGCCTTTTGTTCTGCTGTGCAGTATTCTGCAAGGAAAATTTTAATTCGACTTAAGATCAACGAATTGGCAATCGGTTTTCTTCGTTAATAATCTTTATCCTTGGACATTGTTTATCCTTTTGCACAGATTCTTAAGCAAAGGAGATCTCTTGAGACAGCCTTTAGAAAACTAGAAGACGTTTCTAGGGCAATGATCCCGCATGTCTCAAGACTAAGACTTAATTAGTTCTGCTGATCCTTACTCATGGCGCCGAAATATAGACGCTGACAAATGAACATGCACAAAAACAAAGTGGCACAAATACCTACGAATATAGAATCGTATACCATGTAATAATCGGGGAGCATGTAAGGAGTCTTTCCAAATGGCAGGAATTGAGTTACAACTGCAGATTACTCAAAATACGCACCGGACAGCTAAACCAGGTGTTGCCTGGTTTAGCTGTTTATGCTTCAACTGCTGGTAGGCTATTTCCGTGCCTCATTCCCATCCTCACAACGAAACCATGCCACCAAGCAACTTGTCGTATTCCAGGTTGACGTCATAAGAATACGTACCGGGAGATACAGGAAGTTGCGTAATGAGTCATTCGTTACCGACTTCCGTAGATGTTGCAGAAGTCCCTACTGATTACGCTTTGCCTGCTTTTACTCTCCCACTTTTTACCTTGACGTAAGCTCATTATATAAGAAAACATATTTGTGGGGCTTTAAAAAGCAAAACTCACGAATCTTGCTCGGCTCCCATCCGATATACTCTCCAGTCCGGTGGTTCTCCTGCTGCAGCCAGTCGTGCAGTGGCTGGAAGTACTCCAGTAGACCGTCAGCCTTCATCTTGCGTTGTCCGGTGAGCGCTTCCATCGCGTCCGGCCACGGCTTCGACGAGCCCATCCTGAGCATGTTACTGGGAAAGTGGAAATATTCATATTTTTAGTTGGAGATGATTATTCCGTCGTATTCCATTAGTGGTATGCAGCGCCGGATTTAGGGGGGGGCAACCGAGGCTGAAGCCCAGGGGCCTCCACACAAGAAGGGCCTCCACAAGTTTTTAATGCTGTACACTAATCAATAACTCTACATATTTTAACTAACCATACATAAAAATACAGTAAGTACGTACAAATTGCATAAAGATGTTAGGCCCCACGATGTTTTTTTTTTCTGTTTGTATTGACTATGATATTGGTCTATGAGACCCCCCGCGGTGATTCTTGTCATGTCAAGTCATCATCGCATAGCATCCATCCATCAACCTGTTTCGTCCAATGCTGAACAAAGGCTTTTCAAAAATTTCGTCACTCTTTGCGAGTCCTGAAAGAAATACCCACACACGCTAGACTGGCGGGTTGTTGAGCGCGGTGCCCGTTACCAGTCTGTTTTATACAAGGCCCAGCAATCGGGGATGGAAATACAGCCATCAATTGGTCCTATACAATGGTGGGCCACCTGGTTGTGCCTGTTTGAGAGCTGTCATCTTACTCTCCCCCGAATAACTTCGGGGGCGTTTGCGAGTAAGATGGTGGTACCTCCACAGTCGAGTAATCACGATCCATCTCTTGTATGATATGCGTAGTCAAATTGTATGAATATATTAGAACTCACGCTAGCGCGTTTCCAGCGGACACGCTCTGGTAGATATCGCAATCGACCAGCTTTTTGTTGATGTCTCCCGGCACATACTCTCCAGCCAGCTGGCACAGCGCTCGGTGGAACTGGAACTGGATGATGAATGACACGTAGTACCTGGAACATAGGAGTTAATTTTGAATGATGGTTCCACTTAAACTCAGACCTATAGCCGCCCCCGCTAGCGGGGAAGCTTTGGGGTGTAAAAAAAGTACCAGCTCTACCTGAATCAATATCATCACTTCTTACAGAAATTATTCTGTAAGAAGTCATGCTGATGATATTGATTTCTTTCCTAGAATTCCCCACAGACTAAATTCATTATGTCGATATCATATCATATCATAATAATAATATATTTACATATTTTTTAATAGTCTTCTTGTTGACTTTTACGGTCGGTAATCAAAAACTCCAACCTGGCATATTCCACATCAGCAGAGACGTGGTACTTGGCCGCAGCATCGAAGTCCTCCTCAGTCCTGTTGACGGGAGGCTCGATTCCTTGCAGCATTTCTCTCAGGTGCCAGAAGTGGCAGTTGTAGTCCTCGGGGGCAGTCGTACCACGGAATACACCGTATCGCCAAAGGTCCAGGGTGTACGCGAACGGAAGAAACACGATTTTATCCATACCCTGGAATTTTTAATGCTCGTTGTGAAAAATTGCTGAAGAGAAAGCAATTGCTATAGTAAATTACTGATTGAGATTATGTTGTTTGGTCTCAAGTTAAGTTTCATCGATGGCTGCGTATTGCTGGTTGCAAGTGAAATTAATAATTATATGAATGATTAAGATTCATGATTTGTATAATTATACAAAGCATATAAGCGAGGTCACTTATTTTTTTAACTTACTCTTTATTTCACTGTTTATTTTATTTTCTCCAGTTGGTTTCGGTTTCACATCATTTTACTAAATATTGTAGGTAAATTACAAGGGAGTATAAGATCATTTACCATTTTGTATAGCTGGTTGATTTCAGTCTGATCATCCTCGGCATCACCGTTGCTGAGTCCAACACGACGAAGGTGTTTCGGAGATGATACTGACAGAGCGATTGTGTCTCCTACAGCTTCATGGAAACCTGACATCATTTCAAAAGGGTTATAAAAGTACCCTCTGTGGTCTAGGGGTTTGAGTTCTTGACCACAAATCCAGAGATCCTGGGTTCAAATCCTAAAGAGGCACATTTTGCTTGGTCTCTGTTCTTCGGAAGGCACTGTAAGCGGTGGGTTCATATCTGTGGCTGAAGTATGGCGACAGGGCTCACCACCCATAACGCTGAGACGTAAAATCGTTGAAACGTGGGTGTACGAGTGTGGACTGTGACTTGCATTGTATTTGTGCATATTTATGATTATAAAAGCGAAATCTATTTTTAATATTACAAAGGAAAACTTTGACTATAAAATGGTGCAAATATTAAATGAATATTAAAATGAATTAAATTGGCATAATTAAGTTACAAACGATAATATATTATTTTAATTTATCATACAAGCAGTGACTGATGTCGCAATGGATGGTGCTGTTGCTTCGGCAAAAACTATGAGTAATACAACGACATTCGGATAAGTAGTGAGAATGAGAATAGTTATAAATGGAATTCCTTTTGTTAGCACAAGATACAAAATCAATGGAAATTAGTTACAAAATACTTTGAAACCAGGTTCACCTTGATTTGCGCCTTCCTTAAATACGGTCGGCTGATTTCTATATTGCAAATAATACTGAATATGTCCCATTTCATGGTGCACCACCCTAAACTGCTCTCCGTTCACCACCGTACACATTTTGATCCTGTATTTCAAACAAAATATTAATAAATTTCCATTTTCTCATTACCTGGGTTCGCTCCGTCTCTGAATATCACCGGCTGGTGTCTGTACTGCAAGAAGTACTGAATATGGCCCATTTCATGGTGTGTCGTTTGGAAATACTCATAATCTACTGACGAGCACTGTTTGATCCTTGAAAATTAAGCCAAATGTTATTGAAGTCTCCAAAATTTGGAAGAGGACGCTTTTGTTAATACATGTGCCTAGTACAACCACAGAACCGATCTAAAATAACATCAGATTATAACAAAAAAGAAAACTATAAAGAAATCAGAGACAGACTTGTATGTTATATTATGTCCCTTACTCGCTCGGTGCATAGTGCACAACTTGACTTTGTTTTTCGTTTTTAGAGCGTAAAAGTGAAGAAGGTTTTAGCTTGTAGCAATTGACACCAATATTTCAGTATTAGTTAAGTTTATAAATCAACAGTAAACTTTAAACTTTCGCGATTTTCACACATTATTAACTTTGTATTGGGGTCTTACTCGCGATAACTAACAATGACGTTTCGACGTTGTTAGTTATCGCGAGTAAGACCCCAATACAAAGTTATTAATATAAATCAACAGTTTGAAATTAAATGCACTATTAGTTATAACCTTGTCCAAACGAACTTAAAACAGCATTTTGACTTGGTTTCTACAAGATCATGACTAGTTAAGCATTAAATTTCAAGATGATGCTTGAAAAACCTGATAAATAAAAAACTTTTTGTCAATTGCCTGCCACAGATCAAAATATTAAAAAAATTAAGTAAAGTTGTGCACTCTGCACCAAGCGGGTACCGTTTGACTTTGTAGGTAATAAGCTTGTAATACGAGTACTTACCTAAAGTAAGGCCAAGGAGACGAGGTAAAGAATGTGAACAAACTTTCAGGGGTTCAAAATATTTTTATTCAAATAAATTATATAAACATTTTAAACTCCCTATTCTAATCGTGGTCGTATTTATGTCAAGACTATCTATTGTATCATCAATCATGTTGTCAATTTTGCTATAAAAATTCGATAAAATTATTAATTTCTGAGCTCATCCCAACAAACTCTGAAAGATTTTTTTTTTTACTATTTTGGTCACGGCTTAATAATTACAATCAATGTTTTCGGTGCTTCGAACGTAATCCAAACAGGAATGAAATTGTTCACGAAATGGCGGATCAAATGTTGGTAAATGCGGTCTGACAGCTTACCTGTACCACACGACTCACGCAACGACAACAGCTGTCGTCGACAAACTGACGCCATTATTGCGTACGAGAGGTACGAGGGATAAGGATAGAGATAACTCAGTAACGGTCCGATTGTTTACATTCTTTATCTCGTCTCGTTGGCCCTACTTTACACTTTATTTGACAGCTTAAATTAAGTCTGAGTAACGAAAGATGAGACTGAGTTTATTTTTTGCCGCTTTTTTCCAATCTCATCAGCCTTTATCAAATGCATTGTATTTAACCCTATTTTACAGTGTGCTACTGTTATTTTTTGTGTTTTTTCTTATATGTCAAATAGTTTAACGGGCTATTTCTTTTTCAGACATCCTGCTCCTTCGTTTCTCATCGAACCCTCATTACCTGAAGTCTTCACCATCATAGAAGTCCCAAGCTGAAGCATGACAAACAATGTCCCTATCCGTCGGCTTCTCAATTATGGAGTTCTTCCAGAACAAATCTGGCATCGCTGTCAGGTTCAACGACCTGAAGAACTCGTCTGACATCTGGAACATCTTTAGAGGAGTATACTTCTGTTCTCGCATCGCTTGAGTGATGTCTACTTCCTTCTTGTCTGGGTATGGTCTGGTAAAGGATTCGACGTTCGACCATGTTTGGGCCCACATGTTACCTGCAAGAGGGTATTTTATGGTAATGCTTTCAAAAGTCAAACTTTGAGTTTCAAGTAGAGAGGTTTACGTATTTAACAGTCATATTACAGGGCGGACCAAAAGTCCGTTAACATTTGAATCGGTTGCCGCGTCTAGCAACGGTGGCGGAGGGGGGTGGAGGGGTTACGCATTGCAAGAGCAGCCAATGGGAATTTAGTACCATGGCGTCTTTCAGCGTTAGTCAACGTGCGTTTTGTGTACCCGAGTACTATCGAAACAACGATTCTGCGACCTTAGCTCAACGAAAGTTTTGCGATCATTACAAGATACGACACAAAAATCAAGCTCCATCGGGTGTGTTATTTAAAAAATGGGTGCTCAAGAAGACAGGTTCAACAATGGATTTACCTCGATCTGGTTGGCCTACAACGTCGAAGGACCCCAAAAATAGGGGCTGCTTTATCAGCAAGAGGCATTATTGGTCCATACTTTTTTGAAGACTCAAGAGGACGTACGGTTACAGTAAATTCCGAGCGGTATACCACCATGTTACAAAACTTTTTCGCTCCCGCGCTGCAGGATTTTGTTGGTTTTAATCAACGCTCATGGTTTCAGCAAGATGGAGCCACTTGTCATACATGTAATGACTCGTTAAGGGCAGCTCGAGACATTTTTGGCCCAAAAGTGATATCGAAAAGAGGGGACATTAACTGGCCGCTTCGTAGCCCGGATCTATCCCCAACGGATTTTTTTCTTTGGGGATATCTTAAGGCTAAAGTTTACGACACCAACCCAGTAACTCTTGACGAATTTAAGGATCGTATTTGCACAGAAATCCAAAACATCTCAACAGAAACATGTAAAGCTGTTATCGAAAATTTCCGCTCTAGATTGCAGCAATGCCAGAATAATGAAGTATTGCATATGGATGATGTGATTTTTAAGAAATAAATTCCCCTTTTGTTTACTTCGAAAACAATAAACAATTTTGATCTACTATAATTAGTTTTTTTTATCATCATTTCAAATATAAACGGACTTTTGGTCCATCCTGTATAAAGATCCACTGCTTGATCAGTCAGGCACTCCACCCTACCTTCTGCTATGACCAGTAAAATGGGATCTTTACTATATGGACGTTACCTGACTTTATGAGAGAGAGATGAGAATTTCCTAAAATCGCGCTGATATCTATGTCATACAAGCTATCTACAATCCAGAATTATTGCTCCAAGGTCCAACCGTCTGGTCTAAGCGTTGCAAGATCAGTCAGTCAGTAAGGCTGTACTTATACAAATATTATAAATGATGATTTGCAAATTGTAAGTTTAAGAGTTCTACAGACAAACGTTGCATTTTCCGCAGAGAGAAACAGTTATAGTGAATTACCTAATAAATGAGCGGGGATAGGTCCCCTGGCGGATACGACATGGTCTCCATACTTATCACGCAGATGTTTTCTCACATACGCGTGAAGCTGCTGGTATAGAGGCTTTACGTCTTCCCAGAGCTTCGCCAGCTGGGCTTCGAAGTCTGACACTTCGTATTCTGACTGCCACCAGTCCGCCACATCTTTGAAATCTGAAATTCAGTAACATCATGGTAAGAGGCAATAATCTACATATACAAAATACAAAAATACAAAATTAATTTATTTATAATTTATAAGTACTTTGGACCCTCCTTTTAAGCTAACAAACGATCGTTCTTACCCAGTTGTTACATTATTCTTGTGCTGTCTGTAGGTAGTACAACTACACAGATTATATAAATTAATAAAATAAGATATACTAACAATAAAGCAGAAAAAAGTATGTCTGTACATTTAATATTTTCGCGAAATTTTAAATGAAATTGGTTATTGGTATTGTATTGGGCACGAATTTGAATTTTTTGAATTTTGTCTGTCTCCCTGTATGTATGTTCCGTTTTAACTCGAGAACCACTCAACGGCTTTGAATACATCTTGTTTTACTACTATCGTAGTGACCCTGGGCAACACATGGGCTATAAGGGGTGTTAATAAAATAAGACCCAAGCCAAAAACGAGGGCAAAGGCTAGTATTTGATAAAAATAAGATAAGATGTCGCTGCAAACATTAAATCAATTCTTTAAGGACCAGTTTCTGAGTTAATAAATTCACTTGGGCGATACTTAGGTGACGAATCAGCCAATCACATTGTTGTATTTCTTACTTAAGTTACGCATCACTTTATTTGAAATTCTCAAATGTTAAATCGGGTGTAAGATATCCTTAAAATACACCTTTAGTCGCGAAAAATTTGTTACGAAAAAGTGCAGATAATTATCCTTCATGACGCGAATTATGTTATGTTTTAGACAATAAAACTTATCACACTAATATTATAAATGCGAAAGTTTATGTGTGTGTGTGTGTGTGTGTGTGTGTGTGTGTGTGTGTGTATGTTTGTTACTCTTTCACGCTGAAACGGCTGGACGGATTTGGATGAAATTTAGAATGGATATAGCTTATACTCTAACTTAAAACATAGGCTACTTTTTATCCCGGAAAAAAACATGTCGTTAAAACGAATAACACGCGGGCGGAGCCGCGGGCAAAAGCTAGTACTAATATAAACGTGATAAGAAATGTGACATAAAACGGCCGTCATGTTAAAAATCAATTCTCTTATTTCCAAAATAATAAATAAAAACACCTCGAAATCGCGAGTTTTCTGAGCGGGATAGAAAATTGTAAAATGAAAGCGTTGGAGTAAGACAGATTTCTTTGGGTAACCTCGCCTTAAATGTTAAAATATTACCTAATAACCCCGCCTACACCTCCATGAGGAATCTGTGCTAAGTTTGAGGCCTATAGCATTGCACTCACTAGCCCCGCTCGGTGGCTATGATAAACCCTCCTATGCCTAGAAGTAGACTACTACAAAAGCTGCCAATGATAACGTACCATTAAGTTTGGCTGCCTCATTATCCAGCAGCACGTAGTTGGTGAAGTTCTCCCGCGCCCTGGCCCCCGCTGCCTGGTGCCACTCCACCCAGGTGTGCTTCAACTCCTCGGGGTCTTGACTCTTGGTGAAGATTTCTGTTATTTCTGGAAATTTAAGATGGATAGATTAATGGTTTATTCCTTATAGTATTACACAACACAGAGATTAAATAATTACAAAAAATAATCAAGTGTAATACCTAAAGCAATACATTATTTTGTATGGCGCAATGACATCGCCCCTGGCTCAGCATTTTGGAGGTTAACCTATAACGCTGGTATCCTGCATGCATCATATTACCCATGACGGTTCTTATTTAACTTATTGATGAAATTTTACTAATTGATAAAATAATCAGTGTTGATAACAAATAATGGTTTATAAATAGTTTTATTTACATTTTATGACTAAGAATTCTAAACATCAATTTTTTTATTCATTTATTTCAAATATTAATTTCTTTGTTATTATTCCTGTAAACCCTTAAGTTGTAGCTGTGGATCCACATTTATGTCTGAATTAAAGTGCTAGGTCTCACGTCCATCACACTTGGACGTAATAACCGTCAAGGAAAAGTTGGTGTACGAGTGTGGACTTGGACTGACGATGTATATCACCCTTATAAGTAAACCATCGTAATTCTTACCAGGCTCCAAAGACAAATCGCACTTTGTGCCATTTTTGAACGAGCAAATTTTGGAGGTTGCGTAGTTTGACTCCATGTCCGAGATAGTTTTGATCAGCAGCTTATATTTATCATCGGGGAGAGCTGATACTCCTAGCTGACTGTACTTCTTGAACATTCTTCTGAGAGAGAAGTCTTGGAAGTCCTGCCACCGGTACATCTTCGTTTCTTCCCATGCTACCTTCTCTAGCTTTGATATTTCTAGTTGGATTTGGATCTGGAATGTTAATACATGGATATTAACAAAATTATTTCAGGAGTTCTGTGAACAGATGAATATTATAGTAACAAAGATCTTGTTTCCGTCTCGTCTGTATATCCGTCAATGAAACAACTAGAAATCAAAACAACCGATTTACCCTCTTCGGAAAAACTACGCGGAATTCTTAAGGCTCAGTACAAAGATAAAATCTTGCTCTGACGCTTTTTGTTTTTTAATTGTCTATTCTTCTCGTATCAACTGCCACTGCCGCGCACACAAAATTTCGGGTATTTTGAAATTGTAACTACCTTAAATTAGAGCATGTTACTAAAAATCCCTGTCATCTGTAGAAAATTCTCGCGAATTTTGAAATGTTTATTTTTTTTAATAAATGTCATAATTCATAAACGCCACTTTTATGTTCGTTTGAGCTGACCTAATTATGCGATTTTTTTTCTATCGGAGAAGCTAATTACATTACGTTTTCAAATCCGTGAATGCCTAAAGTATCTTGTCTGTTGTAATACCTATATGTTTTTGGTTTATACATATGATAATTAGCTGTAAAAATGAATGAAACAAATGTACATTTTGCTGTAAGGTATTTAGTTTGTAAGGGCCTTAAGAGAGCACATCTTTGTAAGACGTTGTCTATTTTAAGGAATACTGCTGTACATATTATGCCGTTCTTCAAGGTCCCATACCTTTTGCAATTAGAATCCAATTACGTTCAGACAACCAAAGAGTTTCTACATACGAATATCTTTAGATATTTAAGAAGATCAGTAAGGTTTTAAAACGAACAGTATGACGCATTCAACCAGCACTCTTGATATCTTTTGGAAGCCTTGGTTGTAGAATATTGTGAATTTAGCAAAACTGTGTGTAATAGTTCTAGTTATTAAACTTTACTTTGATGCTGAGTGTAAAATCTTGATGACGAGACCACCTAGCCATTGAAACCATTCCTTAGAAAAGTAACACCATGACGAATGTACTCATAAACAGAGGGTAACATTACTGAAACCTTACATTCTTCAAATCATACTGAAAAAAAAACCTTTAGAGGATTGTCGACTCTGGTACAAGGGGCTTTAATCTGCAAGAATAAACTTTGAAATAACTTTATTAAAGATGACGCCCATCATAACGTTGTGAACTACAAAAGCGTTATTGAATTCTAAATATATAAATCGATATAAAACAGTTTTCTTAGGGCTACGATGGTTAACGTACCTTTATATGTGATGTCGCTATTTTTTTTTTATTTATATTTTATAATGTGAAAATTACCGAAACAAATCAATCAAACGCAATAAACGATTATTACCGGTATCATTATAAAACTTTACTAGCTTCGGTTGATTTCGCTCGTAGTGGCTTTCAATAAATGTATATTTTATTTGCGCGTTGAATCATTGAGTAGTATCGACAGTTTTAGCTTGGCGGTTATTTTATCAACATCCCTTATAGCCTATATAGAGATCAAGGTCACAAACAACGCTGATAATAAAGAAAACCACATCCAAACCCGTTGAACGGTTCTCGAGTCAAAACGAAACAAACAAAAATTTATTTTTTTTCAGTTTTGGCCTCCACAATGCTAATAATAACCATTTTAATTATAAAATAAAAATTTCGCATGCAGTTTCAGTGTACGGTCACGATTTTTTCACTATTTTATCATTAGTACTTATAGGTAGATAAATGCCTGCGCAAGAGAAAGGAGCAGATTGCAGGATTAATAGAAGGACAGCTAGGGTGGTTGCTCTATGTCTGGTTCCCAAACACACAACTTATGATAACATAAGGTTCAAGCCACACAGAAGCGGCGCGGCGCGCATCGAACGGGCGTCATTCAAATTTCGTACAAAACGCATGGAAATAAAGTCTCAATTTGAACACACCAAATGGTATGTTTCAGGCGGGTCAGGCGTGGAACGGGCGTCCGTACCATTCCTCAGACTTTATTTCCTTGCGTTTTGTACGAAATTTGAATGATGCTTGCGCGCTTGATGCGCGCCGCGCCGTTTCTGTCTGGCTTGCACCTAAAATAAGCATTTATTTATCACCACAACACAAAATACATGACATGACAAAATAAAACCGACTTAACTCTAACAATTTTTAACATTGAGACGCATTACATTAAAACCTAACACAGCCATGTAACATAATGTATCATGTGTCTTGGCTAAAAAGGGCTCTAACTCAGCATGGTGCTGCAATGATTATGACTATGATTGTTTATCTTATTTCTGAATAAGAAGTATCAAATATGTGTGGTTTATGACACTATGCACTATGTTTAATGGCAATTAGGCTTTTCTAGCAAAGTCGTGTTATTTTATGCATTACTTTGTAAATTATCCTGCACAACAACTTTAAATTGTTTATAGTTGCTGTGCAGGATTATTGCAATAAAATCCTTTGACATTAAACTATATTGTAGCGTAATGCCGTACACCACATTTATTATCGCTTAAAAATCATAACTTGTGCGTTTATGAACGAGATCTGTAACAACCACCTTAATGTTAGGTATCTATTCATACGAAAAACGAAAAAATCGGCCAAGCGCGAGTGGGACTCGCGCACGAAGGGTTTCGTACCATTATCTATAAAAACGGCGAAGAAATCGTGTCTGTTGTATGGGAGTGCGCAGGTCTAACTCGCACTTGGCTGGTTTTAGTAGTTTTTGTTATAGCGGCAACAGAAATACATCATCTGTGAAAATTTCTACTGTCTAACTGTCACGGTTCATGAGAGACAGCCTGGTGACAGACGGACAGACAGACAGACAGACGGACAGCGGAGTTTTAGTAATAGCGTCCCGTTGGTTACCTTTTGGGTACGGAACCCTAAAAAAACGGACTCGTACCAGAAAATGTAAAGGTAATACCTTCTTCTCCTCATTCTCCTTAGTAATATTGGATGTGTACGCCCACTCAGCAAGGGACGCGCGGTTCCGCCGCACGCCAGCCGCGTGGTCCAGCGTGAGGATGTACTCCCGACCCTCGTGCTCCAGGGCCTCAAGGTCAGGGTCCCTGCCCTGGGTCGCCACCACGAACACGGCGACGATCGCCGCTATCAAAGCGGCTCCGCCACCGATTTTCAGCATTGTCTGTGGAATAGAGAGAACCTTTTATTAAAGTCGTTCGGACACGCTAATGGTTTTTTTTTTCATTAATTATACAACGGTCATACCTATTACAGTAATGAATAAATAATATAACAGTCAAAAATAAATTAAAGCAATAAATATTCAAACACAATCAGACAACTAATCGAGTCTGAGAAATAGCTGAAGACTGAGTTCAGGGCAATGAGCATTCGACAGTATATAATAAAATATGTATGTAGTATATAAATATATATAAATATATATTATTACGTATTTATTTACTAGTATATTACCATTTATAATACTATATATCCATTGATACATGTTTGTATATGTATTTAACACAAAATTAGTACACCGTCATGAATGACAGTAATTCTTTTGAACAGTTTCTTCCACCCAAAGGTTGAGATCGCTTTAAGCGATAAGGCCGCCTGTTTATGCTTACCTAATAAGTTAGTAATTTATATTTCTTTGTTTCCTAAGTTAGATATTTAAATGTTAATGTTTAAGGTGTACAAATAAAGTTGTATTGTTGTTGTTGTTGACAGTGAGAAGAATGTGCGTCTGAGACAGTCTTGTAACTAGGTAGTATGTAAAAGTTACCGGTGAAGTACCTAATTTAGAGTCGAGGCTGTAAAGCGGACTGAAAAGAGCACATTACCGGACTAGGCCGTCTAAGAAATTGCTGACTGCTAACTTACCTTTATCATTTCAGTTTCACATGCGTGCTGACCGAAAACGTTTTTAAAATGTTCAATTATAAAATAATATAATTAAGCAAATGATAGGTACTAGAAAAAGGGCTAATCGAAAAAAAAACGAACAATACAGTTTATTTAAGTTATAAAATAAAAACTGCCAAGAACTTTCTCATTTTGTTACATTCATTGATTAATAAACTATCTTACAGGGAAATTGTATGGCAAAACGAGCAGAACAAATGACGTCTTTCTCAAATCAGGAGAAGCCCTTTCTTTTCCTGTGCCCTTTAAATTGAAACATCCTTTTTCCACGAGACCGAACAAACCAATGAGTTGTCTGTAGTTGCTTTCAGTACTGTATACTTGTGTCTTAGAACAAGGTACACAGGTATTCATAATGTACCATACATAAAGTGTCGGTCAACGCGTGAAGCAGCGGTGTGCGGCGAAGGGTGACGAAGCTGATGACGTCACGTTCCGAGGACGCGTAGCTTGTGTTGAGACTTGAGAAATTATATCTGCCATAAACAGACTGGATTGTTAATCGCTCAAAAGCTGAAAACTAAAATTTGGAACCGCCTAGTAGAGGACCCACTCCCTCTCAACCAGTTTTAAGTTTTCTTGTTCAGGTAACTACGAAATACAACTGTGAGAAAGCTGAGTTTGCCTAGTTACTCTATTTTAGTGGGCAGCAACTGTCTTACCCCTATCACAATAATTGAAGTGAAATCTTCGTTTGGGTTCGTGCAATCAGCGGGTAAGTATAAAGGACAATGACCAAAATTCTATGGAAATTAGATTGAACTTGCGTCTAGAGCAAATTGTTATAAAAGACAGGAAACGAACCTTAGTAGACTGTTAAAAAAAGAAAATCGTTTAACTATTTGATCCGAAATTTGATTAACTAAAAAGTTGTCTGTCAACAAATGACTCAACATCATTATCATATTATTTTTAAACACCAGTCCTCATAGGGCTAGTAAAATTCATAATGGATTCATACTTAATCATAAATGGATGGTTATGGATATTCAGCCTGATTTTGGGCACTCTCCTTTTAAAACTATGTAATCGTTACGGTATGATGAATTCCCGTAAGAATGACAGAGGAACCGCCGTTTTGGAAAGCAGTTTCGTATGGTGTTTAACGTCTAGTTTTGTCCTCTTGTCCTAAGTGATTCACTTATCTATCAAACAGGTAACGTATGAAGCCCAATAAAGAAATGCCGAAGGGTTTCACTGTGAGAAATAATGTAAGTGAATAAAATTATCGAAATACGTCAACTACCCAGATACTCAATATCTAATCTTATCTCAGACTATGATAACTATACTTAAAATTCGTGAGAAATCTAAAATATTGATTTGAAAACGTTTTTTGAAGGTATTGTTTAAAGGTCTCAAAAATGTGGAAGTATAAAATACGGTAGTTTTTCCAAAATAATGTAGGGAACCCTAAAACGTAGGTACTTATTCCACTAGGTCGTTTATTGATTACTTTAATGACTGGTTTCGTCACAATTAAAAACATCGTTAGAATAAATAAATTACATTTTGCAGACGGCCATTCATTGCATCACAGAATCCTCATTGTACCCCTAATAATTGCGACTAGTAAGTAGTAAGACTAGTACAACGAGGCCATCCATCCATCCATCAGCCTGTTTCGTACACTGCTGGACATAGGCCTTTTCAGGATTTCACCACTCTTGGCGGTCCTCCTGGAAGAAATGCCCATATTCACACACGCTGGGCAGGCGGGTTGGTGAGCGCGGTGCCGAAACCCTTGCACCAGTGACGCCGCTGCCCGTCACTAGTCTGTTTTAAGGCCTGGCAATTAGGGATGGATATACCGCCATCCCTCAATCCCAGGCAATGGTGGGCCGCCTGGTTTTGCCTGAGAGCTGTTCTCTTACTCTCCCCCGAATAACTTCGGGAGGATTTGCGAGTAAGATGGTGGTACCTCGACAGTACCTCCATCGAACCAGGCACTTCTAACAAATTGATGCACATGATCTTGACCGCAATCTAATGTTTTCGTTTGAGTCGTAATATCGGCATGAGTCTTGTGAAGTTGCAAAAATAATTGTTATTAGGACATAATCTTGTACCCATCAAGCAATTTCCTTATTTTTGCCTGCAGCTATGGACGCAGTTGACGTCTTTAAAGCGGGTGTCCTATCAGCCATCACTGGACGACACTACATGCTAATAATAATCATAATATTTAGTAATCAAAATTATATCGTTTTTATTACCGCTTTATTTTAGTTCTATTGTTAATTTTTATTTTTTTGTGTGATCATATGGAACCCAGTTCTGAATTAAACGATTTTTATTTTATTTTATTTAAAGCCAAATTTAATTAATACTTGAAGGGCACAGCTGCAGTATTTTGATTAACATTGTTATTATTACCTTTTTAAGCGCAAAATAAAATTTAGACTTCCAGTACTAATCTAGTCGAGAGTTTTCTTAAACAAGTATAGAGGCACAAAATTTTTTTTTTCGTATTTCGTAAACAGGGTCACAGAACCTTGGTCCTGATCACTTATCGAGTCTCCAAAAAAAAACTAGTCCAGTCTATATAATCAAAAGTCGCCTTATGTTTTTTATGGAGTTAAATATGCTATTTTGTGTTGATATTGATTCTGGTATGAATTTTATTTACTTTGTAATTTTTATTTAGTTGGTAGCTTACGGTAAAATATTATTTTTGCCGATCATTAAAACTGTAGCGGAATAAATTGGGCAATAAATAATCCTAGCCCGGCTCAAAAAAAATCCCGCTGCAATAATTGCACCTGAAACAACGTTCGTTAGTTGCACGGATTAGACACAAGTGGTTAGTTGTAATAGTTCTAATATACCAAACAAACAAATTAGTTTCCAGATTTATAATACGTTCATTAAAATTCACGAGTGGGTATACATGACCAAAGCCACGGCACATACCAGTTTGTGCGATTATCAACAAAACGGGGGAGTAATAATAATTACATACCATGGTACACCGGTGTCGGACTTTACGAGTAAGCACCTATGCTGCCACATAAAGAATAATATCTAACCATCTTCGTAAAAGTCAACGTCCGAGGAGAGGGTTCAAACTCCTTTTAATCTTATCCCAATCGATGTACCCAAAGGAGATACTTGGTATAGTGCATTCAATATTAACTGGCGCTTTTCCACTTGAACATAAACAATAAGGGTAAAAAACCAAACACTCTTAGAACCCATTCAATTTTAAAGTAGCCGTTTCGGCCTTATCTGTTTTGTTGCAAACCAACCAGTCTTGATACTTTTGCATATTCATAAAATCATTTTAAAAAGATTTGCTTATATTATTAGAGGGAAGATAACATACGGAAAGTATCCAAAACGTTTGAAACACCGCCTGCCGCACCTGTTTTACAAGTGTATATTGTTTCATTCTGGCGAATTCACCCGCCACGACGGTCTCATGTGGAAACACGCCACCTAATACTGAACGCACTATAATCTAAAGCCAGAAAGATAACCCCAGAGCAATATCAGGTACTTGTTGCAAAATAACCCTAATATTTCACTCGTTCAGCGTACATTGTCGCTTTACAAGCCTTTGTAGTAACTTAGATCGAAGACGAAGAGGCAATGTAAAGGTTGTCAAAAAAAGAGTCGGTATGCCGACACGGTCATTGCATCGGCATCATGAACCAGTTCTGAGGTAATGGTATCTGGCACGGCTTGGTATGATCTGAGTCATGGCTGCTTTTTTACAAGCTTTTATATTTAACTTGTCTTTTAGTTAGTTAACAAGATGGCTATTTATTATTCCTATACCAACCCCATAAAAAAAGTATTTGACGAGGACATCACGATGAGCTAAGTGACGTCATTACAAATCCAATATGGTGGACGGCCCAGGAATCCAAGATGAAGGACTAAATTTCCTTAACAACCTCCATGACATGGGTATAAAATGAAAGGGTAAGCAGATTACATGACATGATTCTAAATTCAAATTCAAAACCCGAAAATGGCGAACTAAATTTCTTTCACCACCCTGTTGACCTAGTCATCAAATGAAAGATTTTGACGAAAAAAATAACGTTGTTTACTAAAAACCACAAATTTAAAAAAGGTTATTGCATTTCCATTTGCTAAATTAATTCAACACTGGAGGTAAAATAGTATACATTTTAGTATATTGAAGTAGTAAAATTTACACCTTTTTCCCCAACCTAATATTAATATATTTATAAAAAATATATATAAGGTTAAGGAAGTTAGCCGTAGGATGTACGGTTCATTTCACTCACTGAAGCGCCTTCAGTACTTCTTGCCTTTGCAAACTAGAATCACTCTAGCCCAATCTCTTCTTCTGCCTCTTCTTGACTATGCTGATGTTGTGTTCTTGGATGCCACCGAAGAGTTGCTCGACAAGCTGGAACGTCTTCAGAATTTGGCTATCAGATTTATTTTTGATTTGCGAAAGTTTGACCATGTGTCTGAGTTTCGACGTAAACTGAAGTGGCTTCCAATACGTTATCGGAGGTATAGTCATATCTTATCTCTACTATATAATGTCTTGAACAACCCTTCTTCCCCCAAATACCTAAAAGATAGGTTCAATTTCGCACTGATATGAGCAAAAGGAATCTTCGGGCATGTCATGATCTTATGTTATCTTTCCCAACTCATTACACTGAACGTTACTCTAGGTCTTTCACAGTTGACGCTGTTCGACTTTGGAACGATCTTCCACTCTCTCTTAAAAGTCTTCCCTCAATTGCTTCTTTCAAATTCAACTTGAAGAAGCACTTTTTGTCCTCTCAGCAGTCTTAGCTACTAAATATGTATATATTGTAAGTATTTATGTAGTTTATCGTAGTCAAATATATATATATAAATATATATGTACTAATTTAGTACGGTATGTTAGTGTTTAGGGTGTTAGGTTAGGCATACTTTTAGGTTAATAAGTGTATGTAGATTTATCTTATTTATAAACATATTGTACTGGAATTAATTTTCAGCGCCAATTTGTACATATTTTCTCCATTTGTGTTTTGGTTGACTGGAAGAAATTTCTTTTAGAAATAAGTCCGCCTTTGCCATGTACTTTCAACATTGTGAATTGTATTTATCCGTGTTTTTTGTGCAATAAAGTGTTTATTATTATTATTATTATTATACTTATCGGACCATTATCTACGCACGAGTTGAATTGGTAATCTTTATGAAAAATTTGGTACGGGTGAAGGCTTTATCTCGAATAGAAAATGAGATCAGAAATCTTGCTGCGATGCTTACAAAGTTTATCAGATACCCTCACGTACGTATGTATGTATGTATAAATAAATAAATGCAAGCCTTTTTTTAATAGAAGGTTATTTTGGTTGAAATAGCCATATTCATACCGGAGACTTCGTATAAGGTTCCATGACCCCTTTGAACACAAAATAAAAATTTAGGTTTCCCACTAACTGGGTAGAGGTTGTTCTTGAACAGGTATAGGGGCTAAAATAATATTATTCGTCATGACATAATTGGTATAGGGTCATTGAACCTTTGTCCTGACCACTTATCGAGTCTCGAATATGAATTTGGCTATATCATTCAAAGTCATCATTTATATACAAAAAGCACCATTTTGAATTATAACCACTTCGAAACAATTTTATTGATAAGTTAACGCCAGATGCCCGGAGCAGATGTGAAATATTCATTACACTAAACCAAAAACCGTGCGTTCCCCGCATTAACCTCTTGTTGTGTTTTATAAGTGTCAAAATTGAATAAAAATTTGTATGACCGTACATACGTGCTTATCATATCTTCTACTTCGCTGCCGGGAAGGTTAGCAAAATTCTTGCTTTGCAATTTTAATTATCCATCAGCCTGTTTAGTCCACTGCTGGACATAGGCCTTTCCAGGATATCGCCAGTCTTGGCGGTCCTCATGGAAGAAATGCCCATACTCACACACGCTGGGCAGGCGGGTTGGTGAGCGCAGTGCTGAAACCTTTGCACCAGTGACGCCGCTGCCCGTCACTAGTCTGTTTTAAGGCCCGGCAATTGGGGATGGTTATACCGCCATCCATCGGTCTCGGGCGATGATGGTTGGCCGCCTGGTTTAGCCTGAGAGCTGTTCTCTTACTCTCCCCCGAATAACTTGGGAGGATTTGCGAGTAAGATGGTGGTACCTCCACAGTCGATCAGCTCTACCACCTTAATTTTAATTTAATTACAACAATTTTATGTTGTTCATATTATTATTATTTATAAGTATTATTACATTCTAGCGATCTTTTTTTCTTTTTTAATTAAACAATATGTACGAGTACTAAAGTAACGAAATATATGAAACACATGCGAGGTAGATATCGAGACCACGGGCCTTATTAGGGTTCCGTACCGAAAGGGTAACCAACGGGACCCTATTACTAAGACTCCAACTGTCCGTCCGTCTGTCACCAGGCTGTATCCCATGAACCGTGGTAGTTAGACAGTTGAAATTTTCACAGATGATGTACTTCTGTTGCTGCTATAACAACAAATACTAAAAAAAAGAATAAAATAAATATTAAAGGGGGCTCCAACGCATCAAACGTAATTTTTTTGCTCGTTTTTGCTCGATAATGATAACGGCAACAGGTAGACGCTTGAAATATTTACAGAATATTTAGTATACACTTTAAAAATAAATAATTTAATTAAATTAAAAAATATATATAAGTTGGGCTCCCATCAACAGACATGATTTTTTGCTGTTTTTATAGATACGGAACCTGACAACAGTCCGACTCGTACTTGGCCGGTTTTTTTTAAGTTCGTGATTGTGGTGTTTTTGTTAAATAATTTACTTACCTAAAAATGTTTGATCGTCTATATCTAGCGAAAGATGGATCCAAGTAACTTTCTTTACAACATCTTATTCCTTAAAACGTTTTAGAAAATCTCATAAACGAATTAAAATCTAAAGTTCCTTTTGTAATACAGAAAGCGGCAAATATCACAACACTGTTGTTCAACTTGTTTTCGGACTATATCTTTATCAACACATTTTTCTTTAAAAGACCTTCAAGGCAATTTATTCAGCACAAAAGAAAAAGTTATTCAAAATGAAAAGGTTATTTCAAAAACATTATCGAAGTGCAGCAAACATCGATACTGACAAAGATTCTGACGTTACACGTCACTTGAAGATCATTTGTCTTCTCATTGCTATTTATAAAATTTTTCCAAAAAGGTCATTATAATTTTCTGCAGGGCCGGAGTTCCATTTTTGGCCACAAAATTATGAAAAACAACTCATTATGGATGGTCAGATTGGTCGAGGATTTGTCAGTAAGGTTAGGGCTGGGTGTTTTTTTTGGATATTAGGAATTTCACACGTGTCAAAAGCCAAAAGATAGTTCCAAAGAGTATATTAAACTGTCCTATACTCTATGTTTATATCCTATTCTATTACTCTATAGGACAATTACTATACTCTTTGGTTATATCTCAATAAATGTAACAAAAAAATTAAATCATAAATATCAAAAAAATTACATACAACTTAACTTTGGGTGCGGTTATGACTTTCAACAGAATAATCACGTTCAGCTATCGTTGTAATGTCGGTTACGAAAATAAACCAAATAAACACATTCAACCGACCCCCTTAGTCCTTAGAATAGTCGTTCGTTGTGGCCTGAAGTTAACCGCACAACACGTTTGACGGCCAATTTTTCCCAAAACTTCAGGCCACAACGAACGACCAGGCTAAGGACTATGGGGGTCGGTTAAATGCACGTTGAATGTGTTTATTTGGTTTATTTTCGTAACCGAACTTACAACGATAGCTGAACGTGATTATTCTATTGAAAGTCATAACCGCACCCTTACTTAACCCTTACATGCCTGAAATAAAAAGAACAATAGTAATACAATAGAAGATGGTACGATATGTCCCATCAGTCCTGTAAGGTTAAGAGCTACGCTTTTGTCGGTGTCTTCTTCTTCTTCCCTTTCTTCTGGTAATGTTCCGACTTTTTGATACGACATCTCACTTGAGTAAGTATTCGACCACAAATCTGGAGATCGCAGGATCAAATCCAGTACTGGCACATATTCTGTGTTTGGTCTGCGTACTTCAGAAGTCAGACAGAAGGCAGAATGGGTCTGATTTATGCCCGAAGTACGGCGATAGGGCTCACTACCCGCGACGTAAGAATCGTCGGTAAAGCATGAGTATACGAGAGTGGACTGCGCCTTTTCACAGTCAACACTCAAACACCTGTGACAACCCCTCAGGGATTCGTGTCGTGGCTTAATTAAGTGAAATTTCTCACCAGAATTCACAAAAAAGTGCAGATTGCAATCTTACAATACAATAGCCGCAGATACTGCATTTAGGACAGAAAAACTGACCCAGACAAATAGCCTTGACCGTGTATTGATTGCAAATTATGAGAAAGGAACATGAAAAATTGCAAAAAAAATTTGGTGTACAGGTATGGTGGAAAAATTCAATGGTATAGGATGAGTACCTTGATGGCACAGTCGGTAGTGCACTTACCGTGATTTGTACAAGTTATATGTCACATAAGCTATCTGGCACTTTAAAGGCCAGTGGTGAAATAGGGCCTTATTGAGTCAGAAGAGGCAACATAGCCTCTAACGGGAAAACACCTTGTTAAATAAACTTCAAGTTTGTGACGGGACGTGCTAAGTTCATGCATACTCTACAAAAATATTAAAGAGATGTTTGTGAGTTTGCTAGTTAGGATATAGTAGAGGTAATCTCCGGAACTACTGATCCGATTTTAATTATTTTTTCACTAGTAGGAAGCCACATTATCCCTGAGCGCTATAGGCTATAGTGTGTTCCCGAGGCACGGACAGTTTCTTAAAGACAAAGTTGTTAGTTAAATTCTTTTGAAGTACTGGACTGATTTCGAAAATTCTTTTACTGTTGTAATGGTTAGGTACTTCCCTTGGACTTAGGCTATAGTGTGTTCCCTGGGAACGGACACTTCCCTAGGGACATAGTCAGTAATAGGACCACCCAAAAACTAAATTAACGCGGGCAAAGCTGCGGGCAAAAGCTAGTAGAAAAGAAAGAAACCGATAGTAGTTATTCATTCAAAAATCGAGATTAACTTTTCATAGTTTCGGCCTTATTTCAATTATCTTATAGCTACTTAGCAAATTAGGTTAATATGAAAAAAAAAATGTAGTTCCATAAACTTAGGTTAAATGGGTTCGGAAAAAAAAATGGGTTCGGACTCTTCAACACATTATACAAACGTACGCGTGAAACGCATAACCTCTATCTAAATAGAAAAAAGGCGATAATTGATTTTATTTCTTAAAAAATAAACCAATATTCGAATTTTATATAATATATGTGACAGTGACAGATATAATGATAATTTTCTATATTTTAAGCACTTGGCGATTTATCCATCGCAAGGAGATAACAAATTTCCTTCCCAAATTTACTTTCCTGATTTTCTATACTGCAATGATATATGAGTAATGAGATTTAATTTGACAGATATATTTTTTGTCGCCAAAATTAGCGAGTTAATAATTCTTGTGAAAGTGGGCCTTAACTTGTTAGGTATCAGAACGTAAAGGGCCCAGTCATTTTTTTTTTAATATCTTAGACCTAAATTACAATTAAAATATGGATCAACCATATATAAGGTGACTTTTATTTATACGGCCCAACTCATACTGGAGGCTTCGTAAGTGATCAGTAACAGGGATCGATAACACTTTTTGCTAATTTCGCCAAATAAAATCTTGACGTCCCATAGTAATTGACTCGGGGCTGGGCTTGCGTTTGTAAGGAACACAAAAAGATTAATTTACGAATTTCATAAAAAGGGGCATCGAACCTCGTTACTGAGCACTTACCGATTCTTCAGTAAGAATTCGGCTGCATAAATTAAAGTCACCTTGTATATATAGATACATTGCTAACAAAAATTCCTAAGCATCTATAAGTTCACACCAAAATAATTAAATTTAAAACAAAAATTATAAAATCTATTAATAAAACGGTAATTAAATTTGTGCAGTTTTTGATTATTCCTTATGATAACAGTGCAAAATAATTAAATCCAACACTTAAGGATTTGCAAATAAAGGCTATAAAGATGCTAATGAATGTAAATTTTACGAACGGTTTTCCGTAACGGACTTTCCAGATTAATATTCCTATGCGAATAAAAAACACCGTTATCAGCAAAATATTGATAGAACCTGTGTAAAGTGTAAATTGGAAATAATCAAGTTGGGACAATACATTTTAAGAAAAATAAAAATAAAAATCCTACCTGTATAAAAACTTTTCACTATTGAATTAAAACTGTTCAAATATTCGAATTTCGCAAATTATAAATTGGCACAGCCGACAACAGCGCTGACTACAGCCAGCTGACTGTGAATGCTGCGCCTGCGACTCACTCGAGATTAGGGTTACCAGATTTGCTGCCATGAATTCCGGGACAGGTCGCCCGACAAAAAATAGAAGTGAAACAATTTTTTTATAAATAAATTTGTCATTCAATACTTCTGGCCGCTGGAAATGGTTTGTGACCATAAAACTCAAAGCGAGTCATATTAAAATGTATGCGTGCCTTCGGCATTTGCCTGTTCCCTAGACAAGCGATTTCTGGAACATTGCATTACTGATCGGAATAAACAGAACCATCCGAATAAGATTTGGAACTTATTTTAATAAAAAAATAGATATTGTATTGGTATCTTTAAATTATACCCTTTGTCATATCATACGTCGTTCTTTGACAGAAGCCGTACCTAATTTGCGATTTTGATGATTCCGGGATATTTTCAAATAATCCGGGACCCGGGACACACCTTCGTATTCCGGGACAATCCCGGTGAGTCCCAGTCACCTGGCAACCCTACTCACGCACACATACACTGATTGTGTACGCTACGGTGGAGTAGTGAACCCGAAGAACTCTAATTAAAATTATTATTATACTAGCCTTTGCCCGCGGCTCCGCCCGCGTTTATTCAATCTTTGCCCCGTTTTCGGCTTGGGCGTTATTTTATAAACACCCCTTATAGACCCCTTATACACCATCTAAATTATTAAATTATTTAAATAGCTAGTTTTAAAATATAGTTTTTAAGGATGGATCTTGTTTTCCGCAAATAAATGAATTAATGGGTCACTACGAAAATAATAATAAAAAATGCATCCAAATCTGTAGAGTGGTTTTCGAGTTAAAAGCGTTTGTTTGTCCTGTTTGCGGCTTAGGCGTTATTTGATGGAAACTGTGTATAGCCTAGCTATTTGATCAGGGTCACTACGATAATAATAAAAAACACCGCATCCAAATCCGTTGGGTGATTCTCGAGCTAAAACAGAACATACATACAGAGAGACAGACAGACAAAAATTCTGAAAAGTTGTTTTGGCCTCACTAGAAAACCAATAGCCCATTTCATTTAAAATTTCGCGAAAATATTAAAAGTATGTACAGACATTAATAGGTGGTAGAGCTGATGCCGGGCTCGACTGTAGAGGTACCACCATCTTACTCGCAAATCCTCCCGAAGTTATTCGGGGGAGGGTAAGAGAACAGCTCTCAGGCAAAACCAGGCGGCCCACCAATTGCCGGGCCTTATATAAAACAGACTAGTGACGGGCAGCGGCGTCACTAGTGCAAAGGTTTCGGCACCGCGCTCACCAACCCGCCTGCCCAGCGTGTGTGAGTATGGGCAATTCTTCCAGGAGGACCGCCAAGAGTGGCGAAATCCTGGAAAGGCCTATGTCCAGCAGTGGACGGAACAGGCTGATGGATGGATGATGTACAGACACGGCTTTTTTACTACTTTATTATTAATATATAGATTATGTACAGACGCCAGAATTACAGTTCTATCGTCAAAATCGTTTACAAATGGAGCTTGAACTGCTGCTGTACATTATTGATAATGTCCTATTAATTTTGTGTAGCGTTTGTTTTATTATTTATTTTCTATAAATAAACATTGTTAAGATATACACACATAAATTGAAATATATTTTGAGGTAATCAGTTTCTTTTTCTTTCTAGTTTTGTATGAGAAGTGATAAGAAGGTTAGGTTAGGTTAATGTGAGGTTAATTTTGACAACTTCCTCTCGTTTTATCATTAGCAAAGTGAGTAAAATATCTTTAATGGACTATCAATAATATCGTACTGAATATATTAAGGAATAGAGTTTCGCCCGCGACTCCACGCGCCTTCATTCATTCTATGCCCCATTTTCAGCTTGGGTGTTATTTTATCAACACCTTATTTTAGTCTATGTTGACCAGGATCACTGCGAAGGAAATTAAGAAAACCGCATTCAGATCCGTTGTGTGGTTCTTGAGTTAAAACGGAACTACAGACAGGGAGACCACAGACAAAATTCTAAAAACCGGCCAAGTGCGAGTCGGACTCGCGCACAAAGGGTTCCGTACCATTATCTATAAAAACGGCAAAAAAATAATGTTTGTTGCATGGGAGTGCGCGGGTCCGACTCGCTCTTGGCTGGTTTTAGTATTTGTTGTTATAGCGGCAACAGAAATACATCGTCTGTTTAAATTTCAACCATCTAACTATCACGGTTCATGAGATAGACTCTGGTCTGTGTCTGGTAACAGACGGACGGACGGACAGCGGAGTCTTAGTAATGGTCCCGTTGGTTAATACCCTTTGGGAACGGAACCATAAAAACGTAAAATAATAGTACGTAACGTTTTAAATCATAATTGAAATTGTAAAATTGCATAACATGCGCTGTCATTTTTTAAGCAACAATGTCATATACATCATAGGTGTAATGTAAATACACTAGTAAAATAAAAGCTGACATCGACACAGAGTCATAAAAGCACAAATATTTTTAACCTCACTACAATGATAAAATATTAAAAAAAAAACGAACAAGTGCGAGTCGGACTCGCCCACCGAGGGCTCCGTTAAAGACTGTATATTTAATTACAATTGTATAGTTTTCAGATTTTTTCGTATACTTGTAGTTTAAGACGATATTACTTGCCAAATTTCATAGTTATAAGTCAACAGAAAATATCCCATAAATTTTGATTCCTTTGAGAGTGTCGAAATATACGTTTTTAGCGGCATAAATGGCCGTATATTTTTAACGTTAACTTGGAAGTTTTATTTTTTCACAACTTCAAGGGACTGTAGACTTGAGTATATTCAAGTTAGTTTTTTTTTCTCACGATTTGAGGGTTGGCTTTATAGTAAAAGTTGTTTACGAGTACTATCACCAGTTTTCGTTACCAAAATTACTTAAATTTCACGTTGTCCTACAATAATAAGTGAAAATATTTTTTAGGGTAGATCATGTATCGTTCAAAGTCCAGAAGAAGAAAAAATTGTTTGCTGACATAATTTTTTCACTTCCCAGTACACAGTGGTTCAATCAGCTGACTAAATTTCTATGGAAAGGTAAAAAAAAAGTTCACGCAAAAAATTTCGTTTTTGGTGGAATGTACACTATTAGGGATACTCTATCATCTATTACATTTTTTTCACTTTAAATTTTAGGACCTTAAATATATTTAAAACCCAAGACTTCTTAAAGGTTGCACTTTTTTGACGTTATTTGTTTCAGCTGTCTTAAAGACGGTAATACGTACAACCATACAAGTTTCAAATTTGGTCAGATTTTTTAACAGATTATAAAGTAAAACAACACATGTTAAAAATGTTGGTTCCGTGGTCAACGGGAGCCGAATTGTTTTTCAGGTGCTGCCATTTTTTGTGTCGCCTTGATTTTGTATCGTTGTTGAACCCTTTGTGCGCGAATTAGACTCGCACTTGGCCAATTTTTTTTTCTTTTTCTTCTAAGTGACCCCCCATTTTAATGTTATATTTTTTTTAAATCCTGAACTGGCGATATATGTTTGCGTCATGAAGCTATTATGCTTTTCAAATTCCTACATTGTCTTTGAGAAATGCCTCTGTCACAGACAGGCGGGCGGACACGAGAGTGATCTTGTAAAGGTTCTTAGGATTCCGTACCCGAAGGGTGCTAAACGGGACCCTATGTATAAGCCTCCACTGTCTGTCTGCCCGTCTCTCACAAGGTTCTACAGCTTCAGCTTGGGCATCTACAAAATCTATGGCAAAAAATAAAAATAAAATAACCCGTTACTTAAAATATGTGCCAGCTAAAAAAATATTTGAAATGTTGAACTTTGCGGCGAGATATTGGAGGTAGGTGCTATTTATATTTTTTATATTTAACCAGTTAAAAGGAAGCAGGAAACGGTTTAGCACAGCATTTTGCTGGGGGATCACCGAGTGAATCCACGTGCCTATACTTTGAGTCATTAACTTGTCCAAAACCAGAACTCCATTACTTTTTTGTTTTGAGGGTTCCGCACCCAAAGGGTACCAAACGGAACCCTATTAGTAAGTCTTTGCTGACTATCTGTCTGATCTGACACATGAGTCGACATCGCTGTCTATCTGTCTGCCCGTCTGTCACATGAGTCAACAGCTTCAGTCGTAATAAACAGTTGAATTTTTTACAGAATACGTGTTACTATGGCCTCTACTACAGAAAATAATAAAAATAAATACCTCGAAAATGATAAATTTTTAGACGTTATATATATTTCGGCTGTTACTTAAAGACGGTAATACATATAAGTTTGAAATTTTGTCAGATTTTAGTATATACTTTAAAGTAAAACAAAAAATTATTAAATATAGGATGTACTACGCAGTGCGCCAAATTTTTCGTGAGGGGCAATCATTTTAGCGGCTTGTTTTTTTTATGTAGCTTTGGCATCTACATATATTGTTTTCACTCACCATAATATTTTTGGGTTCCGTATCCAACTTGTGTGTTGATACGAAACCCTTTGTGCGCGAGTCCGACTCGCACTTGGCCAAATTTTTGTTTATTTTACTGCTATAGAACCCGCAGAAGCATGATACCCGTACGATAAACTGTATGTTATTGGCTTGCAGGTTCTGGTGCATTCATAATATGTCTAGTGAAAGTAGGTTTCACTTAATGGACGTCGCTACGAATAGCTACAAAAACAGGGTTTATAATACATACAAAACTGTCCAAGTGTCCACCTTACCTTTAAGTAATTAGTCACTAATACGACATCAACACAAACACGTCACAGATCGTCACAAAATTAAAACAAAAACTTCATTGCCGCATTTGAATTTGGAATGGGACGCTAGAAAACGGCTCCCAGAACCTAGTAAGTATACCGTTAGTTGGATGTAGTTGTAGAGTAACCACACGTCAGATGAGTCTAACCTATGAATCAGTACTGAGGCGAGACGTGGTAGTAATCGTTGGTTGGTGCAGTTTATAGCACATTAGCGTGCATTCTTGTTGGTAAGCTAATTTAGGTTTCATGACGTCTCGTACAAATTAAACCTGATCGGCGTTGATAACTTTTTTGACAGTTTTGCTTATCTCGTGGTAGTATAGTACAACGAGCTTGTCTGACGCTTTAAGCCAAACTAAAATGACCTCTATTTTCAAGAAGCGACAGCCCTCGTCACCGGGTCAGATAAGTTTGTAGCCCTTCTTTTGCGAGCTTAACTATATGGTTACCCTTTTGATAATAAACCCATCAGCTGATCGGAATAGTTCGCCCAGCAGAGTTGTGTAATTTGGTTTTCTTATTTATATTAATATTATGGTGAAGTGAAACCCAAAGTACTGTTCGACCGCCTATTTAAGACGCTAAGAACCACGTTTTTTTTTATTAGTAATGAAATAGAAAAAAAAATGAAAAATGAAAAATTAATTTATTACCAAAATCAGTTTACAGTACGAGTAATATAATGCAGCGGTCCCCAAAGTAAGCTAGGCCTGAAACTTGGGGACCAGGTGACACGTATAACAGATACAAATTACATAGTAGTCCTCGACGCCCTGCTTAACAATTTTGTGCATGGTTAATTAAGAATTATAAAACTAAAACTATTTAAAATTTTAAACATGCAATGTGATGTGTGCAGTGTGAGTAAGGATGTTTATGTATACCAGTTAGTGCATTACGGTGCCGAAACACAACTGACTAAATTTGGCTCAAAAGAAAAAAAACACGAAATTTCCACATTTTTAAGGAAAAAAACAGCTTCGTGTTGTTGTTACGAGATATATTTATAGGTAAATGAAATTTTCTTTTCCTTGTCAAATTGCAAATTCTTTATAAGACCTTAGTTTTCCATAAAAGTACTAATTACTTGCAAAGTAATGTCATTGCTATGGAATGTTTATCGCAAGCGCCCAGTTTGTGCCACACGAAGTTCAATGAGCGTCCGCAAAATGGTTTGGGTCTCACTTTACCTTATCTTGCCTGAAAATATTAACTCGCTATTCAGTTACCTGTTAATTAATTCATTGTTGAAGAAAACACTTGTACTGTTTCACAAAATTATTATATTTATTATCCGACTAGTTTCGCCTTAACGGCATTTTCTAGGATTTAATAAATTTTACCTTAATTTTACTAAATTTATTAAATCCTAGAAAATGCCGTTAAGGCGAAACTAGTCAGATAATAAATATAATACTTTTGTGAAACAGTACAAGTGTTTTCTTCAACAATGATGATGTTTCACCAAGTGCCGACAATCGCAAGTATTAACTTAATTCATTCATTATATTTCTCTCAAATTATAATCTCAAATGAATAAATTACTTTTATAATATTAACTCATTCATTCATTTACAATTTAAGACCTGTCTTGTCGGCGAAGTCTTCTCCGTTCACTTCTGCACTTTACCTTCTCTTTGACTTCTTGATACGACACGACATTCACTTTTTCTTTCACTTGATCCATGAATGATCTCCTGGGCCTTCCTCTCTTTCTTTTCCCCTCCACTTTACCTTCAATATTTTTGATATGATTGTTGTGTCGTATCAGATGTCCCAAAATCTTATCCCTTCTACATATAATAATAATGTATTATAATATTAACTGTGATAGAATTAAATTTCTATATTTTAAACACTTATCATTAAACGATTTATCCATTGCAAGGAGATAACAAATTAAATGTTATATCATTGCGGTATAGAAATAATATCGTAAAAGTAAATATGGACATGAGGACCTATAAACCGGAACTCGAACCGTGGACCATTCGCTTAGCGGGCGATTGCTCTACCACTGAGCTATCCAGTTCTCAAAATGTAATTTTTTATAATAAATTTTTTTCTTTTCAAATGAATTCAAATCTTATTTGTAGGCATTAAAAATTATCCCAAGACTTCATAAAGAGCTCCTGAACGCAAAAACATAGTTTAAAAATTGAATACTTGAAT
Source organism: Ypsolopha scabrella (assembly GCA_910592155.1). Classification (NCBI taxonomy): domain Eukaryota; kingdom Metazoa; phylum Arthropoda; class Insecta; order Lepidoptera; family Ypsolophidae; genus Ypsolopha; species Ypsolopha scabrella. The sequence goes on along the minus strand of OU342969.1, from coordinate 27,575,991 downwards.
AGAAATAGTAAGGTACATCAAAGAGAGTTTTGCTAACCCACTTTCCGCTCATATTATAATCGTAACGATGGTGAAGAGTGTGTCAACGGAACATTCCCTGATATAGGTAATTCCCATGCGTTGCATTATAGTCATTTACTACACGGTTATTTACGTCTAACTACAATCCACATACCTAGGTACATAATTGTTTACATATACACGGCACGTGCTTTTATATACGTACAACATGTACGTGAGTATATGCACACTTCATTCATGGAGTTAACTTCTGATATAAGAAAATATTTATATAAAACGTATCTAATACAAGTTTCTAGACATTGCAGGCACTACAGTTTATCTTTTGAATTGAAATGTATTTATTTAATGATGCAAATTTTCGTACAATCTTTTGTCCATCCATCCATCCATCAGCCCGTGTTCGTCCACTGCTGGACTGTCCTCCGTCCTCCTCATCCAGCCGCCCCCCGTAACGTCCTTCAGGTCGTCGGTCCAGCGGGCACGAGGTCGTCCTACACTACGCTTTGCTGTACGTGGTCTCCATTCTAAAGCCTTTCGGCCCCAACGGCCATCATGTCGGCGACAAATATGGCCTGCCCACTGCCACTTCAACTTACTGATTCTGCAGGCTATGTCGGTTACTTTAGATCTCCGACGGATGTCCTCATTTCGGATTCTATCCATCAGAGATACCCCAAGCATAGCCCGCTCCATAGCTCGCTGAGCGACCTTAAACCGGTGGATCAGACCCTTTGTAAGAGACCACGTCTCAGCGCCATACGTCATCACAGGAAGGACGCACTGGTTGAACACCTTAGCCTTTAAGCACTGCGGTATTGACGACGTAAATATGTGACGCAACTTTCCGAATGCTGCCCAACCCAAGCATATTCTTCTGTCAGCCTAGGCGTCGAAGTTGTTTTTATCCAGCTGTATGACTTGACCCAGATAAACATATTTTTGAACAACTTCGATGCTGACATTGTCGGCGGTTATTGGCCCTTGGATGACGTGACAGTTGGACATGACCTTAGTCTTATCCAAATTCATCCGCAGGCCCACTCGTCTCGAAGAATCACCAAGGCCGCGCATCATTTCCTCTAGTTCCTGCAGCGATTCCGCCATTATGACGATGTCATCGGCAAAGCGAAGATGTGAAATGTACTCTCCGTTTACGTTTATGCCTCGTCCATTCCAGTCTAGTGTTTTAAAGACGTCCTCCAGCGCGGCGGTAAACAGTTTTGGAGAAATAACATCTCCCTGTCTCACGCCGCGCTGAAGATGTATCGGTCTTGTTTGTACACCCTGTACTTGGACGGACATCGTAGCGGAGTCATACAGACATTTCAACAACTCTACGTAACGCCAGTCAACTTGGCAACGCTGCAAGGACTGCAGAACAGACCAAGTTTCGATGGAGTCGAAGGCTTTCTCGTAGTCCACAAACGCTAGACATAAGGGCTGATTATACTCTTGAGTTTTCTGTATAACCTGCCTTAGCGTGTGAATTTTTTTTTTTTTATTTATTCACCATATAACAATGTCCGTTATAAAAGGTTTGTCAATACATAAGAAATTTACACGAAATACAAAATATGTACAATGTACATACACAATGTAATTTATAAAAATTTACATAAAATAATGGCTTAAATTAAAAATAAATTAAAAATGTCATAATTAAAAATAAATTTATATTTTAACTGTATAATCAGAAAATGAACATGTCTTTAGCTTTAAATTCAAGAACTCATTAATTGAGTAAAACGGTTTATTTTCCAAAAAACGTTTCACCCTCGTTTTAAACTCCAAGAGCGGCAACTTTGAAATAGCTGTAGGTATTTTATTAAACATAATTAATTTAATATATTTTCCTTGTTTTTGCGTCTTTTTTAGTCTAGTTTTTGGTGTTATGAATTTCTCTTTATTTCTTGTATTATATCTGTGAATGTCCATTTTTTTAGGTAAATTGTCTTTTTGTAAATAAGTTTCGATCAAAGAGTTGTAAATAAATAATGAAATTACGGTCATAATTTTGTCTCTTTTAAAATAACTTCGTACAGACGTACGTTTGTGTAGCCCGTTTATAATTCTTATTGCCCTTTTTTGAGAAATTAGGACTCGTTTTATATGGCGAATTGAATTTGGTCCACGGTGCTGTAGCCTTTTCGAAACCCAGCCTGCTCTGGAGGTTGGAAGTCGTCGAATCGTTGGGCGAGATGATTCGTGATAACTCTTGAGAACAGCTTGTAGGTGTGGCTCAGGAGCGCAATTGGTCTATAGTTCTTAAGTAGGATTTTGTCCCCTTTTTTGAAGAACAAAATGACCAGACTCCTGCTCCACTCCTTTGGCGTAGTACTTGTGCGAATGACGGCATTAAAGAGGTCCTGTAGCTGTCCGAGTATAGGGTAACCTCCAGCTTTCAGGAGTTCAGTTGTGATGCCGTCCTCGCCCGGCGCCTTGTTGTTTTTCAGCTGTTCAAGAGCTATCCTAATCTCACCCATTTCGACATCCGGGAGTTCATCGGTGTAGTGGCGGACCAGAGGTGCACGTTTGTCGTCTTCATCGCGAGCAGTTGGCTTGGGAGCGTGTGAAGAAGGAGCCCATAAAATTTCTCGATTTCGGCGAGGATTTCTGGCCTAGAGGTAACAGTTCTATTGTCAGATGTCTTCAGTCGTCAGATTGGTCCTTCCTAACTGCTGGGCAAAAACTTTTGAGCCTTTATTTCGCTGGATCGCGTCTTCAATGACGCGAGTATTATGTTGGCGCAGGTCAAAACGAATTTGCCTTTTAACACGCTTGTTAAGAAAGGAAAAATCTGCAGAATCTGAAGACATTTCCCGTCTCTACCTCATCAGGTCCAGAGTTCCACTCGAAATTTTGGACTCCTTAGTCCTTCGCTCCGGCTTAAAATAAGCCCTCCCTATCTCGCACACGACATTCGTGAAACTGTTAGCAAGCTGGTCAACATCCTCAGTGGTTTCCAACAGGGCAAATCGGTTCTGAAGTTCCATTTGGAACTTTTCGGATCCCGCAGCGGTTTGGCGCAGAGAAGGGCGGAGCGTAGGCTTCATCAGACGATTTCTCTCAAGCTGTAAGTCGATATTCAAGATGCATTGCATAAGTCGGTGATCGCTACCGGTACAAAACCTGTTGATCACAGATACATCTTGGATTATGTGCTTTTGATCCGTCATGATGAAGTCTATCTCATTTTTAGTCTTACCATCAGGGCTTCGCCAGGTCCACTTCCTTTGAGGCTTCTTTTTGAAGAAGAATGAGTTCATCAAATAGAGACCTTGGCTCTCAAGGAAGCTAACCAGCATCTGGCCCCGAGGATTTCTGCAGCCATAACCGTGTGGTCTGATTACCGATTCACCACACTCTTGTACTCCCACTTTGGCGTTGAAGTCCCCCATAACAACAGTAAAATGTGTCTTGGTGGTGTTATGTCTGGCCTTTAATATGTCATCATAGACGGCCTCGACTACATCATCAGAGTCGCACGACGTGGGGGCATACACTTGAATGACTTTAAGTGAATACCTCTTGTTGAGTCTAATAACAAGATATGCCACCCGAGTAGAGACACTACCGATTTCTAACACGTTGCTAGTGAGGTCTTTGTTGACCAGCATGGCAACTCCACCGACAGACAATTTATCGCCCTCTCGATAGTAGAGCGGGTGTCCTGACTCTAGGGTTATGGTATCCTCACCTGCTCGTCGGACTTCCGATAGCCCCAGAATATGCCAGTTGATTCTACCTAGCTCTGACTCGAGCTCACCGAGGTGTCTGTCTTCCCGTAACGTCCGTGTATTATACGCCGCCAAAAAGAGTCGTCGGTGTTGGTGGCCATTCAACCGGAGATTCTTAGCACCCCCTGCCCCACCGTTGGGGCTGCCGGGGACTGGGGGCCGTTTCTTTTTAGTGTACATCATGTATTGGGAAGAGATGCCCATACTCACACACGCTGGGCAGGCGGGTAGGTGAGCGCGGTGCCAGAACCTCTCGCACTAGTGACGCCGCTGCCCATCACTAGTCTGTATATTTAAGGTCCGGCAATTCGGGATGGATATACCGCCATCACACGGTCCCAGGATTGGTGGGCTATCTGGATTCGTGCCTGTCTGCGAGCTGTCCTCTTACTCTCCCCCGAATAACTTCAGGGCGGTTTACGAGTAAGATGGTGGTACCTCCACAGTCGAGCCCGGCATCAGCTCTACCACCTACCAATCTTTTGTATTCACTTCTTTTTAGGGCTCCGTGCCCAAAGGGTAACCAACAAGACCCCATTACTAAGACTCCGCTGTCCGTCCGTTCGTCTGTCACCAGGTTGTATCTCATGAACCGTAATAGTTAGAGAGTTGAAATTTTCACAGATGATGTATTGTTATAACAACAAATGCTAAAAAACAGAATAAAATAAATATTAAAGGGGGCTCCCATACAACAAACGTGATTTTTAGCTTGTTTTTGCTGGATATTGATAACGGCAACATGTAGACGCTCAAAATATTCACAGAATATTTAGTTATATATTCAATTTAAAAATAAATAATTGAATTAAAATAAAATAATCATTTACTGGGGGGTTCCCATAGAATAGACATTTTTTTGCCGTTTTTATAGATAATGGTACGGAACTTGGGCGGTTTATTTTTATTTTCAGAACGAATTCAACTGTTCATGAATTTTTCGGACGACGCTCTCTCTAAACTCGCCCGTATCTCGGTGCGTTAGGGTTCACGCATTTTTGTTTGGAACTCAATTATTTCCTACACTAAGGGTATGATTCTTGGGAAAAGTGGTTCAGTAGGGTCGGTAGAATATATGGTTTCATTTAAAGGTAGCAGTCTATTTACACCCGGTATAGCCAAATTCATACTGGAGACTCGGTAAGTGGTAGTACTAAGGTTCGATGACCCTGTTAGCGAAATATGAAAAATAATAAAGGTGGTATTAAGTTTTATTTTCAGTTGGCAATCCATTGGTTGGCCACTACTGCCTAGTCTAAAAATAAAGGCGCCTATCTACTCCCACTAAGGGTGTCCAGTGGCAATGTGCACTGTCTTGCTTTTCTTGTTCTACAAATGTAGAACCTTGATGTGAATAGTTTTACTTCGTTTTAAACGAGCCACTGACTACGATTTCATACAAAACCGCGTTACGTTCAAACTAAACGTAACCGTAATGTTTTATACGACATACTGATGTCGGATAGTGGTTGTGTATATGTGGTATGACGCATGGTCACTTTCTCGGTTTCGAGCGCGCTTCATCCTAGGTATTATCGTCACTCCATGGCCAAAGATGTAATGTTCTTCACTTCACGACTCAACGATGGCTACTTACCTATTTATTAATCATTTGTGTCTGTTTAAGTGGAGGGAGGCCTAGGCTAGCATGCTGCCACTTTAACACCATTTTAAACACCATTTGACAGTAAATTCCACACATTTATTGTTAAATGGTGTTAAAGTTGCAACCTAGGCCTGCTGGGGAGCAATTCCAGAGAAACAATCGAAGCGAGATTTTAAAAACTCTTGTCTAAAAATGTATGGATTTCGACTGATAAAATTAGTTTTTACGATCGAGAAGCCTAATTCGACAGACTGAGAATAGGCCTACTGATTTTGGCTTTTATGTCGAGAATAAGAAAAAGATATTTTACAGAATGCATTGCATTTCTTAACAAAAAAAACTATTGAGCTATTGCCATCTGTTGCTGAATAGCGGAACTTCTAGTTTTAGATTGTGCCGTTAGATGACAGCACGCAACATTATTTAAATTTTTAATTTCGATTGTGTGGCAGTCTTGGACAGTAGCGCATATCTAGCGTTGCCATCCGTCCGGATAAAGCCGGACAGTGTTAGGCTTTTTGACTTCTTGTCCGGCCAAATTTGACTGCGTCCGGCCTGTCCGGCTTTTGTTAGGCTTTATCATTTCCTTACTTTTTACGCAACACGGCCGTGAGTCATATCGCCCCCTTAAAAATGGGTCACATAAATTTTAAATCGCTGAGTAACAAACAAAGAAACTGGTTAAACCCTGAAACAATTGCAAAAATCTTCATCCATCCATCCACCAGCCTGTTTCGTCCACTGCTGGACATAGGTCTTTCCAGGATTTCGCCTCTCTTGGCGATCTTCCTGGAAGAAATGCCCATACTCACACAAGCTGGGCAGGCGGGTTGGTGAGTGCGGTGCCGAAACCCTTGCACCAGTGACGCCGCTGCCCGTCTCTAGTCTGTTTTATATAAGGCCTGGCAATTGGGGATGGATATACCGCCATCCGTCGGACCTAGGCAATGGTAGGCCGCCTGGTTTTGCCTGAGAGATGTTCTCTTACTCTCCCCCGAATAACTTCGGGAGGATTTGCGAGTAAGATGGTGTACCTCCACAGTTGAGCCCGGCATCAGCTCTACCACCTATTAATGCAAAAATGTTATTTGTGGAATTTTATTCACGACATTTTTTAAAAGAGCTTTTATAGCAGGTTTTTGGCTGTGTCAACAGCACTGATTAAAACTTTTTAATTTTGTAAACTTGTGTTTTAGATTTTTAAGCGTCCGGCCTTAGGACCCAAAAGTCCGGGTTTTTTTGCGACTAAGTCAGGCTTTCTCATTTTTAGAGATGGCAACGCTAGGAGGAGGCTACCTCTACACGATATGCCTGTAGCCTTAGCACGAAAACATTACGGTTGCGTTTAGTTTGAACGTAACGCGGTTTTGTATGAAATTCTGATAACCGCCCCTAGCGGTCAGTAGCGGAACTTATCAGAATTCCATACAAAACCGCGTTACGTTCAAACTAAACGTAACCGTAATGTTTTCATGCTAAGGCTACGGGGCAGATCAGGTCATGCATGATATACCCAATTCTACGATCTGCCGACGACTGATACAAAACGGGGTATAAACTAAACTTAGATAAAACATATCTATGTCAATGGTTATAAATTACTTTATTTGTATTGTCGATGATTAAATAATTTTTATTAAACTCTGAAACAAACAAATATTTTACCTTTAGTATTTTTTTACTAAAATTAATGAAGAAAACTGTAATTTTGCTATTTTTTCCGTCCCTCTCGCACTACGGATCTTTCTTCGGCCTACTGAGTATTTGTATGAGAAATTGTGCAGCGCCCCTAGCGGCTTAGGAGAGGAACCAGTGTTTCTCATACAATAGTATATTACGCTGTCAGTAACGTTCATCGTAACTAAAACTCAGGGTAGGCCTTGTTCGCATGAACTAACAGAGATTGATGCGATATAGTTATCTTCACTTCACCCCACTGAAATTATCTTTATAAAATAACCATAAGACGGCAGAGAGGTAAGTGAACAAGTATATTTAACTTCTCATGAAAACTGGAGTCGACTAAATATTTAGTATTTATAGACGCCAGAATGACAGGCTACCTATTGGCAATACTTATTGCGGTGTCATAAGCGTTAAAATCGTTTACAAATTGGGATCATAAATTGGCATAATTTTCCTGTCAGTTGTCAGTAAGGTTGTCTATTATCTACTGACTAATAGAGGTAATTGAACAGTAATTTATAACACAATTAAAATGCCTACTACCGAGGAAGTTGAAGTTTTTTTATACTATACCTGTTAGATCGACCCTTGAATTTGTCATCATGATACAAAAAAATACAAATATCTTTATTGGTAAAACATAAATAGTATACAATAATCGAGTTGTTGAAATCACCTTTTAAGCATACAATGCCTGTACCAGGTGACTCCGCTCTTCTATATCTTCACATAATTCACTGATTTTGAAAACAAGAATATTTAAAAAGAAGTTTAATAAAGATAGCTATTGTTAGATATTATAAATATGTTATGTAGGTATATTTGTGTGTGAGAAGTGTATATTTTTAAATATACATATATGTAATATTTGTTTAGTTTTTATATGAAATGTAGAACAAAATAAATAAGATTCTATTTTTAATTTATATTATTTCAACGATAAAGGTATATAGGTATTATATAATATTAATATATTCATGTGTATGTTGACTATTTTGTTATTGTATGCGGGTCAATAAACACTCTGTCTGTTCGTAGTTTAGCGGTTGTAACCAATTTGTGATTGCTTTCTTACATTCGTAATAAGGATTACTATAAATGTCTAATTCAGTGTTCAACTTATTGTACAGGTATGCTGATCGTTTTGAGTACTGTTTGCTTGCAAATTCGGTTTTAGTTGTTGGAATTTTAGCTACATTGTATTTTTTTCTCTTCATAATTACTCTTGCATCATAATCAATATCTTTGTGTTTTTTTAGAACAGTTTGAAGTATATACAGTTTCCTCACGGATAAACAGTTGCATAATTCGTAAAGGCTACTAGTAGGGAATCTTCTTTTTTTAAAATGCATTATCTTCAAAAGTCCACGCTGGGCTCTTTCTAGATCTAAGAATTTGGTCTTTCCTGCACCTCCCCATACTGGAATAAATTACAATTTACATTTAAGATATTAACACAATGATAATTTTGCCTTTTTCCCATAACCGCGCTTTAGAATTTATATAAACTTATAAGTATATACTCTATCACGCTTTTGTTATTTGAATTCCGAAAAATCCTATCTGAGCGGGTATCTCCATTAAGCTCGAAGTATCTACTCGCAAGCCCCCCCCCCCCCCTCCTCCAAAGTTATTGGGACGAGGTTAAGGTAAGAGATTGCCTGGAACCGAATGATGGCGGTATATCCATCCCAAATTGTCGGGCCTTCTAAAAAACAGACTGGTGACGGGCGGCGGTGTCACTGGGACGAGGATTTCGGTAGCTCACTCCCCCACTCGCCTGTGTGTGAGTATGGGCATTTCTTCCAGGAGGATCGCTAAGAAGGTTGAAATCCTGGAATGTCCAGCAGTGGACGACACAGGCTGATAGATGGAATTATCTGTAGTTCCAGAGATTTCGTGATGGGAGAGTGATTGAGTAGTTATTTCGCTTATATTATGTTACCGACCAAACCCGGCTTTTTCGGAAATTCTTCACCGCAAACGGTCAGAAGGTTATGTAAACGAGCCGCGCCACGTAGTTATTTTAACCTTTATGGTATTTTTATTGGTTTGGCCGGTTACACATATGTACATACAAATACTATACTTTGAAGTATAAAACTTAAGCACAATCACAAAGTCTTTTAACGGGTGCTTGCGTGGTATAAGGAGTCTACCAGCCTTTAAATTTTGTAGTAGGCTCTGTTTTTCCGGAGATTTCTCTTTTATATTTCGAAATTATAAATTACGACGGAGAATTGTCTATTTCTTAACTGTCCGAAGCTACACATATTGTAGCGGCGTCAGCGCTATCTGTTCCTTAAAACAAGGCTTGAAAGACGCCCTCGTAGTCAGTGCTACGAATTTACTAGGACAGCGTAGATGCTTAGTAAAACACAGAGACGCAGTAAAACGCATCTGAAACTATATGTTTTTAAATGCCTGAAGAAATAGCTTTTTATTATATTTCATGTGAATAGCGTCAATTTGCATCGAAAAAACTTAGCTCTTTGCAGAAACCGGTACAAAAACAATTTTAATGAAACATTTTATATAAATAATACAAGCGAAAATATCAAAAAACGATAGTATTAAAAACACAATAAATTTTGTAAAAAAAATAATTCATACGCTTTTCTTGCAATTGGGGGTGCTAACTTTCTGGACAAGAACGGAAATCTTAAAACCATTTCGAGAAATATGTTTTCTGTACAGTTGCTACTTATCAGATTAATTAATAAATCTATACTTTTAAAGATATTTTAACAAAACACAATGAACTTCATTTGACTTATCTATGACGTCATGACATGACATTTGACATGCAGTGCATTCCGTGTCGCGACATAATCGATTATATCGCGTCTATCATCATTCCGAGTCACTGTGAGCCCGATAATTAATCAACCGCCAGAATTCATATTGGAGACTCGGTTAGTGATCAGGAACAATGTTTAATGAACCTCAAGGTAAAACTGAAAACAAAAAATTGCTCCCGTACCTACCTACTGCCTATTCAGTCAGTATGGAAACAATTTTTTTTTATGATTTCGAAAATAACGATCATTGAATTTTGTTCCTGATCACTAACCGAGTCTCCAGTATGAATAAGGATGATTGATTAAATTTCACCTTGTTTATCATAGACGAAATCCTTAACGACGCCATGTTGTGATATGCCTATGCTTCAGAGCGTTTGCACTATGAGCGATCTATGAAAAGTGCTAGCTGGCCGGTGGCAATTTCAAAAATAGGTTTTTCGAAGACTACGTCCGAGCCAGCCGTGGTGGACATATGCCAGAAGTCATATTTAAATTATAATGCCAGAAGATTGTCTTTCGAATAAAATAAATTTCATATCAATAAAAAAAATCATCTTTGTTTTATTCCATTTCAAAGTTCTATACCTCTAAAAAAAACACACGTTATAAACAGTGATGGACGCCGTTTTTCATTCGGAACGACTTGATGGGCGTGAGAAGTTTGATGGTAGTGTTAGCACTATTAGCGCCATGCGGAACGCCTCTAGTGACGTCACGTTCACTTTTGGCGGGTAAAATTTAAGTTTTTGTTTTTAAATAGATGCAATGAATAAAACCCAAAAATAATGAAATTAGTTTCATAAAATAGTCTACATTTTCAAACTAAATTATTAAAAAAATATATATCAGAAACATGCATGGCTAATTCCATTGCAAAACAACTGACACAACGAAACCTTTTGTTTGTTAACAACGTAGGTACTGAATGTAAATTAACTTGTAAATTAACTTTACGAGATACTTTTACGAGCCAAAAGAATAAGAAATGATAATGACAATAAAATATGGTGATAATTAAATCAAACAAAACTTATTTTTCTACATAATCTCCTAATAAGTCAATACATCAAGTCCATCTTTTTTCTAACCCTTGGATTCCTTTGGAAAAAATAATTTTTATCATGACTCTCCCAAAACGCCTCGACATCGGCCATCACTTCACTATCGTCTTCAAATTTTCTACCTCGGAGGTATTCTTTGAACCGAGGAAAGAGGTAAAAGTCGCTGGGGGCTAGATCTGGCAAATAAGGAGGGTTCGAGTAATTCAAATCCCGTTTCTTGAATGGCAGCCATCGCAACTGAGGCTTTGTGAGCGGGTGCGTTGTCTTGGTGAAACAGCACTTCAGCTCGCAGTTTGCCGCGTCTTTTCTCCTTGGTGGCCTCCCGCAATCTTCTTATTTGGTCAGCGTAGTGAGAGCCTGTAATAGTGGCTCTTTTTTCCAGGTACTGCACCATTATTATTCCTTCAGCATCCCAAAAGACGGAAGCCATGACCTTTCCCGCTGAACTTGATATCTTGAATTTCTTCGGTGTCGGTAAGGAGGCTCGTTTCCAGGTCATGGACTGTTGTTTCGTTTCAGGATCAAAGTGGTGGATCCAGGTTTCGTCCATGGTCACAAAGCGTGACAAAAATTCTCCTGGTGTGCCAGGAACTTTTCGAGATTTGCTTTCGAAATGTCGACTCGTTTCTTCTTCTACACTTCTTTCACTGAATTTTACAGGAAAAAGTATTTTTTTACTCAAAAATTGTTAAATTTGTTCGGCAGCTACATATAAAGTAGTTGACATATTTATAAAATTAAAACCTAATTTCTTTTGGACACTATAATGCATGAATGATTAATTATAGTGTTCTTATTTCGTGTAAGTTTCTTTATTTATTTAATATTTGTGAGTCTTACAGCTTAAAAACTAAATTTAATGATATCAATTATTGTCAATTGTGTTTGTACTTATATTTTATTATATTGTATAATTGTATTATCAATAGTAAGTTATTGTCTTATATAAAATGTAATTATTTTGCAACGTTTATTTGTAAAAAAGTTAAGGAAATTGAAAACGTTATTTTAATTTGTAAAAAATAGATGTATGTGGTCGTTTATTTATCACTTATTGAATCCCGAGTATGATCAAGGTTGTTAATATAAAACAACTTAACCTTACATTACTGTTTATTTATAACTATAAAAATAACATAATATTAGGTACTAGAGTAATAAAGCGAATGCAAGTCACGGAAATTACTATTTTGTTGATATAATAATTCATTTTGTATATTTTTAAGATATACATTACTATCGATCCTTATTGTTAGCCTTGATTGCAGCAGAGTCCTGTTTGTCTTTTAGTCTATGTTGCACAAACAACAAATCAATACTTAAAATTACATATAAAATGAAGAAATAGAATAGCACCATATATACGAGTACCTAGTACATATAACATCTCTTGATTTTTAGGCTTAAGTACCAGGGTAATCAACGGGACCCTATTACTAAGCCCGTCTGTATGTCCGTCTGTCTGTCCGTCTGTCACCAGGCTGTATCTCATGAACCGTGATAGTTAGACAGTTGAAATTTTCACAGATGATGTATTTCTGTTGCCGCTATAACAACCAATACTAAAAAACAGAATAAAATAAATATTAAAGCGGGCTCCCATACAACAAACGTGATTTTTTGCTCGTTTTTGCTCGATATTGAAAACGGCAACAGGTAGATGCTTGAAATATTCACAGAATATTTAGTTATATATTCACTATAAAAAATAAATAATTGAATTAAAATAAAACAAATAATACATATGAGGGGGCTCCCATACAACAAACATTATATTTTTGCCGTTCTTAAAGATAATGGTACGGAACCCTTCGTGCGCGAGTCTGAATCGCACTTGGCCGGTTTTATTTTACACTCATAGAGGTAGTACCTACCTAAATTATGATACTCCACCATATATATCACAACAATATTATTATCAGTTACTCCACTCAGTGGGGATCAGTGTTTTACTTTTATTGTGCCAAACGGGACCCTATTACTAAGCCTCTGATTTCCGTCCGTCCGTCTGTCTGTTACAGGAGTCTACATACACTACTGCTTTAGCTGTTACAGGCAGACAGCTGAAATTTTTCACAGAATACGTGCTACAATGCCCTCTACCGTTACGTGGCAAATAAAAAAATAACCTAAGGCGATGCAATTTTTAGGGTAGCGTAGCCGAAAGGTGCCAAACGAGATCATATACGAGAATAATATAGGGTGAAATTTAATCAACCAACCAAATTCATACTAGAGACTCGGTTAGTGATCAAGAACTAGGTTCAGTAATCCTTTTGGCCAATTTCGAAAAATATTTTTTTTTGCTCCCGTACTGGTTGGACTAGTTTAAGTAATTCCTAGTGCAGGTTCTACGGGTAAAATATTTTTTTTTTCGAATTTCACCTGGAGGGTCATTAAACCTTGTTCCTGATGATTAACCGAGTCTCCAGTATGAATTTGGTCGGTTGATTTAATTTCACCTAGTATATATTCTGTGAAAACCCAATTTTATTTACTTGTAAACTTTACACGCTCATCCGTCATCGCAACTATTTTTGACTGTTTGTTGAAAGACTTTCTTAATATTTTATCTCGCTTTTTTGTGAAATATCTGCATTTCCGTGAAATAGCGGAATAATTTCGTACGATCGCGTAATGGGTCGGTCTTTAGTCGGTCGGTTTTTCAGGTCACAACTTCATACGACGACATATCCATTCCCGATTGGCTTCCCGTGGGCTTCGGCACTGCATTCACCAACCTATCTGCCCAGCGTTTCTGATTACGGGCATATCTTCCAAGAGTGGCGAGTGGATTAATGAACCAGGCTGATGGAAAGATGGATGGATGGACGGTGGAAGGTCTCCGTTCAGCTTAATGCCATGACAGGGCTACGGCACTGATTTTCAGCGGATGCCTATTACCTACTTTTATACTAAACATAATTATCATACCAAACATAAAAAATAAATTTAGGATATTGCACAAAACCAAATACATTATAAATATGTGCGTATCTTCAAGAGATCTCCCCATACTTAATTTAATTAACTGTTTATAATATGGACTTATACAATGTGAAATTTAAGTCATTTTGTTAACGAAAACTGGTGATAGTACTCATCCATATGAAAAAAATAAGCTGTTTCATACATTTGGGTCGAGTAGGTATTTAAGTTTTCTATGGAACAGCTGATATTTTTTTCACGATTTCAAGGTTGGCTCCATAGTAAAAGTTGTTCATATGGATGAGTACTATCACCAGTTTTCGTTCACAAAATGATTTCAATTTCACGTTGCATTTAACTAATAATATTGATAACATTTAGGTGTGATATATTTTGAATACAACAAAAGAGAAAAGCTCACAAAAAGCATATTGTTTATGTATGAGTATTTACCTATAAATAAAAATACACTATGCGTAGAAGTTATGTTACTTGTTTTTTTTGTATCAAAATATTGTTTATATTTTAGTTTGAAGGAGACTGTCGTAGATGAATTATGTTGTTCCAGTATTTCGCTGCGCACAGTAGCGAAAACTTCCTCGAATGCCGATGAATGGTGGGATGGGCAGTCTAGTCTTATTGGGATACGAGACTGATGATGATAACGTTTACTGAACTTTAACTTTTTGTATAAAATTTATTATTATATTTAATACCAGCTTTTGCCCGCGGCTCCGCCCGCGTATAAGACATTTCTGTGGAAATAAGGTAAACAAAGGAGCTTAGTTTTTTAATCGGCAATAGAGCAAGGAATACAGTTTTAACTGTATCAGTATATTAGTTCAGCGCCTCCGTGTACACGAAATTATTTGTTTTTTAATAAGGTTGCTGTTGGTTTTGGAGAGATATGTTATGGGCGTCTAAATTGCTGCGTTCAGCTCTTGTATGTTAAACTGTGACACACATATTATGATTATCCAGGAAAAGTTGAAAATGGTGTCGATTCGGTGTAACACGATTTAACTTACTTGACGGAACTAAACTTAATTTAAGAATTCTGTCTTTTTCTTTCTTTATCGAAAAGGCAAGGACAGGATACCAAAAATAGGGTTGGTCCTGTTTAAGTCGTGTGACACCGAATCTACACCAATGTGCCGTTTTTCAGTTCGAGTAAGTCGTTTTGCGCATTAATTCCATCTACAAATAAAGATGCTCGCAATTTGTTATTAGATAAAGATAACTTCTTAACATTGGGCCAATGTAGGAGCGTTTTAGATTTGCATTTATTTTATCTGCTCGCGTTCCCGGGTCTTGATAAGTACTTTTTTAAACATGGCGATGGAGGTCTACTGATGATATTGGGAGGTGGATACGGGAACTCTTCAACGCACAACAGCATGATTATCTATAACGTAAACCAGCCCCGAAGCAATATGATCGTTAAGCATCACTTTTTCTTGTTCATGCCAAGGCCCACTTGTCTTAAAGAGTATGGCATACCCTAGGAAAAAATGTTATTAACCGTCCAACACAAAAAGACCAATGTCAAATACTTTATTAGCTTTTGATAGAGGCGATTATTGGTTAGCTAATTGACCTATTTGTCTAGGACGCGTAATACTAATAATTACGCGCGAAACAGCAGATCGCAGGGTTTTTAGCTAATACTAAAATATGTTGTGGGGAGAAAATACTGAATTTAAGTAGAAAACCTTTATATTTCTATTACCTATTATGTGAAAAAAAATCAAGTTGATCTCTTAAACGCGTTCTTGAAACGAACGTTTGAAAACCAAAAAAAGAGGGTGCAAAACATTTTTTTTTTTGACCAAAGTGTAAATCTTATCACATTGTTTATAAGTAGATCCCCTAGATAAACGATCAATAAATCAAATTTATTTTTTCCAATACTTAAGATAGTCCTACTTTCGTCAAAAGAACCCTCGAAAATCTGGCTTTTTTCATATTATAGGGTCAGGTACAGCCTTAAAGGCGTTGTAATATAATCGTAAGGCATCCCTTTGATTCCGCCATTATGCTGACCACTCGTCGTCATTATTGTCAGCCAAACCTTGAGGGATTTACTGATATCCGGTGAGGAGCTCCCTTATCCACCTTTCAGTCGCATCATCAGACACTGAACACTATATTTTATCAAAGTACTCATCGAAATTGAACAAATAATCCCAAAATCAAGAGGTCTACTGTTCTCCGTCGAACATTTCCCGTATGCATCTTCTAGTCCCATCATCAACCCTGGTCATCATATTTCACCAAAGCCCAAACTCGAAGGATCTGCTGTTTTCCATTTCCACCGGACAGATAGATAGACGTTGCGCTTTATACGTATAAAGAATACGAAGACAAACACGCTTTACGAAATACTTAGGCTACTTTATTCCAATAAACAACTAAATCAGCAAAATAAAGAAACTGTGAAAAAACTAATGGTTTAAAATATAAGTTTACTTATTAAGGTAAAAAACGGTAAATTGCCAGTAGTAGGTATTCGCGCCATGGGGGTTCCGTAACGGGTAGTTAATAGACTCAAATGATTTGATAAAAAATTACAAACTTATCACTACCTAGGTACACAATGTATGAAACAAACCTGTAAAATTAAGTTGGTCGAGTATTCGGGTACGTAAACCTAAGACTATCTATCACAAAACGGCGTTTTCAATAATTATTGTTTAAAAACAATTTATGGTCCATAGTATACAGAAAATTCCAAATTCCAAACCAGTTTACTTTTTGAGATAGACCCCGTAACAAAATGGTCTAAAACTGACTACTTTGATGGCCCCTTATTTCTTTATTTCTGGATATGAAAAAAAATGTACTTCATGATTTTTTTTTTCATGTATGGGACCCTCCTGAATGTTTATGTAATTTAATTTTTTATTCAATATTCGGTTTTGGTTCAACATTTCACATAACAAATCCACATTTCCAGATCTGTAGGTAACTCATTCCGTCTGCAAGGAGACCCGTGACATACGGACGGACAGACAGCGTCGCGGAACGTAATAAAACAAATATTTTGTGGTAATAATAACAGTCACAACACGAATAATTTAATTTTAGTCACTTGATCGACCAGCAATAACATGGCTTGACGGCTAAGGGTACGTTCAAGGAGACGCGGCGCGTCAGGCGGCGCGGTGCGCGCTCCATACATCGGTGTATGTTTGTGTTTCCGGCGGCCTGCTACGCGCACCGCGCCGCTTGACACTCCGCGTCTCCTTGTTCGTCGCCTAAGGCAAATCTATATTTCAGTTGTCATATTGAACTCAAAGTTAAATAAGACACTACTTATTATTTTTACATTAAAATTAATTATTGATTGCATTAAATTCCATCGCTTTGATAGTAATAGTTGCCAGGAACAAAAAAGTTACAGTCATGACATATTTAGTAACTTAGTTACTCAATGCCATCTAGCTGATTCCATATTAAGTAAATTGCTTCTATTTAGGTATGGGGTGATATGTGCTCTTTGTGGGACCGTGAAGCAGAATCTTAAAATTATTGTTAATTCAATATTCTATAATATGTAACGTATGTACATTTACGTTAATTTTAATTATGTTCTAATATCCCCAGACGACTGGAAGAAATCCTTTCTAAGAGGTAAGTTTACCCATGTACATGTTGACATGACAATACAATCTGAAAACTATAAAATGTATAATAGTAGTTTATGAAACTGGTGCATAAAAATGTTATTAAAGCACGAGTGTCAGTTTAACACGAATGTTTTAATACCTAGTTACGTGTAGTTTCATACACTATTTTAACTAAACTCATGCCTACTAACCTGTTTTCATAACCTTGGTAAATTTTTCGTTAGCCATTTTAGATTTTTCTTGTAAAAGCTTGTTCTAAAAGTGATCGTAATTTCCGTCGTCGTTATTTCCAGAATGTTAGTTGGACAACGTCCTATAGATACTTATAGCTCGTTGCAGGTGGAGTCAAATTGTCATGACCATCGCTATTGTCAGTAATTTTAGGGCAAAATAATACTTTTGACCTATAAAACCACAGTAAATAATATACATTTCCCCGTAAACTGTGGCACCGAAATCCAACACAAGTCCAACGCGCATGCGCCTTAGCAAGCGCTGCTAAACTAAAATGTGACTTCCTTAGCTGTTTTGTACGTATTGGAGAAATTATTTATAAACCTCATGAAAAAAATTTTACATTATGCAAGTAGTTTTGATTTCAAAAAGAGGATTTTACGATATGAGGTTAGATAATAATAGTTTATGAAACTGGTACATAAAAAGTTTATTAAAAACACGAGTGTCATTTTAAAAAACGAGCCAAAGGCGAGTTTTTTAATAGAAAACCAGTGTTTTAATACCTAGTTATGTATAGTTTCATACACTACTTTATTTAAACTCATGCCTACTAACCTGTTTTCATAATTTTTGTAAATTTGTCGTCAGCCATTTTTGATTATTCTTGTAAAAGCTTGTTCTGAAAGTATTCGTAATTTCCGTCGTTATTTCCAGAATGTCAGGTGGAGTCGAATATCATTCAGCACCATCCCAGCTGTCAGTAATTTTAGGGCAAAATAATTAATTTGACCCATAAAACTACAGTAAATAAATAAATAAATTTCCTAAATAAATTTCCTCGAAAACTATGGCGCAACAAACAGTTCATCCATTGACAGACCGAGTCCAACGCGCCGTAATCCATAGACAATACCTGGTCGAAAATAAATAATAATTTGAACTGTAACCTCGATACTATTTTGTAAGTATTGGAGAACATTATTATTGAAAAGATCGCCTTTACAACTTGTCGCATTATTCCTAATTTATATTATGTACTCAACTCACTTTATCAATTGTAAATGTTGTATTGTTATTGGTAAATAAAATATATTTTGATATTTTGATATATATTTTTTGATAAAAACCTCATTGGTATTTGATATTAAACCTCAGACATGGCTGTATGGGCTAAGTTCCCTTTGCCTTCCTAGTTCACATGTACTGTAATCTCAGAAAAAGTTTTTTTATAGCATTATGTTGTTCGGAGATCTCATACTTCTTCTGAAGGAGATCTATACTATAATTTAATTCTTGAATTTTTTTGGAGACGTTCATGGAAAATATTTTTCATTATGCTAGTTTAGAGATCGTAATTAGGATTTTACGATATGAGGTTAGATAAAATTAATTTATAATATAATCACTTGTACATTAAGTATGTATTATACTAATTTAGTAGTTAGTAATAAGTATGTAATTTAATATTATATATGTGATAATTATGACATACCGATGACCTGTAAAAATTTTCTACCAATAAAATTGATTTTGCTTATAAATTGTAAATGTTTGTTTGGCTGCACAATAAAAAAGTAAGAATAAATAAATTTGACTTTCATTTGTATTTCAGGTCGGTAACACACACAGGGTGAACAAACATTGTACATACTTAATGCCGTCATGTTTGCGATAAACACACAATGTAAACAACAAGGTAGAAAGCCTGATATGGAATTTTTATTCTTATCCCCGATTTCACATTTGAGAATTCATGGTGCCTACAATTCTTGAATATTTCTATACGCCTTGCGAAGACGGCAAACAAAATATAAGTAATAGAATGCTATACAAAGCTGTATCGCATCAGGTCCCAGCATTTTAAAATTCTTGCATCTTCTTTGGGTATTATATGTATAATATTTTACACAAGTTTTACGCTAAACATAAGCAGTATTTGGCGATACCTTCTTAAAGTCCCTTTCAATAGAATCCGGCAATAATGTTAACAAACAAATTTATTTGACAGTTGTCTATGATCATACAGTGGTACCTATCATTGATTCATTGTTTAAATCTTTCTAAAATCAATAATAATTCAAAACAATGAAAAACACTAACTTTCCAAAGACAAAGACTTTGATGATTAAACAATTAATATGAAATTTGACAAAACTATTTAAATTCCGAGTCCGAGTATTTTTTATTAAAATAACTATCAGGTGATGACGGCCTCATAGAAGTGGCCGAAATATATTGAAAATTCTGTTTTTATTTTATTTATCTTTTTACTAACAATATTTAAAGAAAATAAATGGCTAAACATAGCAATTATATCTTTATTTATATCATAAAGAAGTTATTTGGTGTCGAAATGATTGTAAGAACACTGTATGGTTCCTTGAAATGTGAATATGATCAGTATTGATATTCAAATGTGAGTAATTGCGGAGTAATCGTGTTTAAATTGGTTTGCTTACATTATTGCCGGATTCTATTAAAAGCGACTTTACAAATTATATTTCTTAAATAAACACCGCACTTGCTTAAAATTAAAATATATTACTGATGATGGAGGCTCAAAATATTTGCTTGTGACAAATTATAACTAGATATATATTAAATACCGGCTTAAACACTCACGTATTATTATGCCAACTGTTTCACCGAAACAATTTCGGCATTCTCACGGCGAGTGTCGTTCTTGGGACGACGACGACGACGCGGCGTTCACCGACGTTGGCACAGGGCCACTGGCAGCTGCCGATCGCAGTGTTGCCAACAACTCAGGGCCTGATGTCGCCATTTTTTACAGCTTAAGTAGCCTAATGTAGCCGAATTTCCCCTGCTGTAGCCTAAAGTAGCCCAAAAGCCGAAATTGCTTTGAATAAAATAAAAATTTAGTTTGTATCAATATATTTATTCATACCTAGTGTTTTACTAAAGTTTATTTGTTGCTGAAATGTAGGTAAGTATAATAATTATTAAAAATTTATAAATATCTTTCTTCATCTGCTTCTAGTAATATTATGACAGCAGCTAGATTTTCTTCGTCAACGACAACGTCACTTGCGGTAACATTAGTTTTACTTAGGTACTTTTAAATGCTGGTATATTTCACATTCATCACAGTAATGCTTCATATACCTATTTTTCATGTTTTCCCATGTTTTTATCACAGAAATAAAGCCTTTGAAATTACTATGACCATGTATGTACAGAAGAAGTTGTTACAAACTACGAAGCGAAAGTGTCAAAAATCAAAATTACTCTGTAGCTGTCATTAAAATAAAGTTAATTGTGGTAGGTAGTCATTAACAGTAAAGTGATTAAAAAATAAATAAAAGTTACAGCTAAGAAAATTGACCAAATGATCTTATGTTTGTGCTTATGCATGATTCGGAAAATTTTAATACCTTGTCCCTGAAGTAGCCTAAAGGGCGACCAGTCGCAATCCAGATTTTTTCGTCGCCAATTATCGTGCTGAGTAGCCTAAAAGGCGAAAAATCGCCTACGTTGGCAACACTGGCCGATCGGCGAGCTGCGCACGCGACCCTTGCGCTGGCAGTCAGCTGTGTCATCGATAGAGGTGGGTTTGACGATGCACATGGTTCTAATTGTTCATTATAAGAGTCGTTAATTATACTATCTCTGGGCACTGCCCTAAAGTTTTTCGATCTGTCGAGAACCAGTTTCCAAGACGGAGCCAGATGCCAACCATGATCTTAGATGAAGTTAGGATGACGACTTATCTCGATGGCTTCGTGTATTTTGCGAGGAATGGTGAATTTCTCCTTCACTAATACTAAAGCCTTATCGAAACGGATGTAGTGGGTCGTATCCGAACTTAGTGCATGCTCTGCTACTGCTGATCCGTTAATGTCCAGTTTCTGCATGGACCGAATATGTTCGGAGAGTCTTGTGTTCACGTTAAATATAATACAAATTTACCAGGGGTCCCCAAACTCAGCTAGGCTAGTAACTTGGGGTAAGTACCAGAAATTTTTTGTGTAGAAAATTTACATAATTTGTTATATATAAAACAGAATTATTCCAAAAAAGAAATAAAGTTAGTACAAAATTAAATTAAATACCTAACACAGAGAAAAAAAAGGAATACACTGAAACCAAATTTATAAAAACAAAACTGAGAGATTATATACTTAATTAAAAGAACATGCCAAGCAAACATTTATAGTATTTAATATATAGATAATTATAAACTTATTGACAGCGAATGAATGTAGTAATTTTTCAGTGTCCTCATAATTAACAGTTTTAAGCCAGTTTGCCACCTTGATTTTAGCTTCATTAACAGAGCATGGCCTAATGTCACTATACTTGAGTATGTTAATGTAAATTCTAGAACCAATAAATGTGCCAAACCTGCTAGCAAAAGCTGTATTGGTTTTAGGAGGTTGTACTCTAAACACTCGTTTATTTAATAAGTTGTTATACTCAGCTGAACTGACAATATTGCGATGGGTATTTATACAAATTTAATGAATGAATATTTGTCGTACGGTAAGTACCTGAGCGTTTGTGTACAAATCTTTCGTGGGAAAACGATAAGGTTTTTTCATCATAACCGTCAACACAGAACGTTGTGCTCGTTCGATGACGATCATGAATGTCTTGCAGGCGCTACCCCAAACCGAAATACAGTAAGACAAAAGAGATTGGCAAAGAGCAGTGTACACTAAGTTAAGTATCTGGAGGCTAGCTGCATTTCGTAACTTTTTCATAATGCCAATTATTTTACGGGCCCTTTTAGACAGTTGCATAATGTGCTCCCTAAAATTAAGCTTTTCATCCACTACCACTCCAAGATACTTGAGACTGGTTGTTCGTTGAATTATGGCACAGTCGCACGGATGGTCATAGTTCAAGTTTTTGCAGCAATGTATTTTGATTCCGTCGTGTATTGGAGGCTCGGAGGCAGCTGTTTTATGAAAACATTCGTACTTGGTTTTATTGCTATTCAGGGTAAGTAAATTATTTTGCAGCCACTGGTATACGGAAGCCATTCCCACCTCAGCTGACCTAAAGGTATTTTTCGAAGACCTTTGTCCAGGTACGATGATATTAAGCTAGTCAACAAAACTACAGCATCCTCAGTGGATTTGTGCTGTCTGAACCCAAATTGCCTGTTGGAAAGAAGCCCAAATTTTTCCAGAAAAATAACCAGTCGTTTGTTAACTAACTTCTCCAATAATTTTGAAAGAACGCTCAATAATGATATTGGCCTATAGTTGCTGGGAGAGCTCTTCGGACCATCCTTGTGAATAGGTGTAACAGCTGCTACTTTCTAACTTTCAGGGAAACAACCGGTGCTAAAACTTAAATTAAATATGGATGCCAGTGGCTCAACTATAAGATTTCCTATATTTTTTTAAGTTGGTTGTTTATATCGTCGAAAATCGGGTGGTGTGCTATTGTTTTTCAAATTATTAATAGCACCAATAATTTCCTTCTCGCTGGTAGGCTCCAAGAAAAACGAGTTTCCAGGGCTATTCGCCACATTGACCCTAGCAGCTAGCTAAAAGCTAAAAGCTAGCTAGCTAGCTAAACAATAGAGAAAATTAAATAAAAGCAAACATTAATCATAGTAAACAAAATCACAAAAATCAAGAAAAGCAAAGGCTCCAAAAACTAAACTGAAAATGAGAATGTTCAATTTATGAATGTTACTGCTTTTTTACCGAAAACTTCTGTGCTAATAAATAAACTACCAACTACCGAAAAGTACCAAATGAAATACTGAAAATTCCGAAAACTTAATACATCAAAAAGCTGACATAATACTATTTCACCAGCTGAAAATACATTTCAGCGAAAACTATTGTCAGCTTTTTTTGTCGTAGATCTCCGAATAAAAATTCAAAGTTGCCTGACCATATAATGAATTCTGTTAAAACTTAAGGGGTCGCCTTGCTCCGCTCCACTTCGCTCGGCTCTCAATATGTATTTACATGTCAACCTAACACGCTCCTCCTCGGTACGCTCGTCGACGCACCTATTTTTTGACTCGGCAGAACATTTTTTGATGTTAACTTAGTATTTCTTTCGGAAGTTCAAGTAATTTATTCGGAGATTTATTATTTAAACCAGGTGGTTGTAAGGAATTTTAGTTCGCTATTTTTTATTTATTTTGTCGGTAGATGTAACACAGTTAAATTAGTATATTTTTCGGTAACTAATTTTACCGCTGGTTAAATAGTATTACAGTGTGCAGCAGTTCGCTGGGATTTAATTTGTTTTTCGGAGCCTTTATTATTATCCATCATAATAATGTAACACACATTGTTTTAACCTGCAACGCTGGTATTCTGCCAGCACCATAGTACCCAAGACGGTACTTATTCTACAGACAGATCGGTGGGGTTATTAAAAATTCAAGATTAAGTTAATACTTGCGATGGTCGGCACTTGGTGAAACATCATCATGAAAATGCCTTTAAGGCGAAACTAGTCGGAAATATAAATATAATAATTTTGTGAAAGAGTACAAGTGTTTTCTTATTCATATTCATATTCATATTCTTTATTGCACAGAAAAGTTATACGTACAAGCAGTCATAAATTAAACGTGCTATAGGCGAGCTTATCTCTGAGAGAGATTTCTGCCAGCAAAACCTAGGTGCTAAGGAAATATTAACTAAAAGTGTGTGATCAAATGTGCACACATAAAGAAACAAGTGATATAAAAAATAAAAATGTGGAGATAATATGAACTTAAAACTACCATAAATATACCTAACTTTTAAATAAATACTTACATAATAAATTAATTAATAATTACTTAAATATAAAAAGAACAAACATACTTAAATACTGTAATATAAAAATGGGCATAAACCTACATAACAAAAGTATTCATAAATATATGTTTAAAACAAGAATTTAGTATATACCAAATATAAACATAAATACATACAGTGTATATACCTGCATAAATAATAAATAAATATATATTTTAAAGGGAAAAATATTTATAAATAATGCTCTTTAAGCTTCTTCTTGAATAGGCTGATCGTAGGACAGTCACGAATCGTATGCGGTAGGGAGTTCCAAAGTCTGATGGATGTCACCGTGAAAGAATTTCTAAAAGCACCCGTGTTATGACATGGAGTTTTTAAAAGAGATACTGTGTGTGGTCTGTTCTGTTTGTCATTGGAAAGAAGGTAGTTAAAGCGTTCACGCAAATAGGGAGGGGTAGTAGGGCTCCTAAGGATATTAAAGAGGCAACATAAAATGTGAAAATTTCGTCGTTGACGAATAGGAAGCCATTTCAGCTCCTCTCTATAATGAGACACATGGTCAAACTTACGCAGTCCGAAAATAAACCGAATCCCCAGGTTTTGAAGACGTTGTAGTTTGCTAAGCAACTCTTCATTGGCATCTAGGAAGCATAAATCCGCATAGTCGATGGTTGGCAATAGAAGGGTTTGTGCAAGAGTTACCTTTGTTCTATGGGGCAGAAATCGCTGGAGACGCTTGAGGGAGTAAAAAGTGGCAAAAACTCTTCTACTGACTTCATTCACGTGAGCAGTCCACGATAAGTTACAGTCAAAAATGACACCAAGGTTTTTCACAGTTTCAGCGTATGCAATGGGGATACTGTTATAGGAGACCTGTGTCAGGGTAGATTTGTTCAGGAGGTTGGTCATGTATCTACTACCAATGATTATCGTCTGAGATTTTTTAACCAACCAACTTCAACCAACCAAATCAAGATTTTATTAGAAATATATGATTATTTATACCAGATAAATTATAATACTATTTATTTTTGAATTTTACATGTATTTATATTGTCAAATATTGATTTTACGTGTTGTAATTTTTGAGATAAAAAACGAGCAGGACGTCACCGCAAGTAAGACCACAAAAAAGAATAAACAGAGAAAATACATCAAAATGATACAAATATTTAAAGCAACTTCGGTGCTAAGAAATTTTAAGACAAAGAAAATACGATTGATTTGGAAGTGAGCTCAATCTCTAATTGGAGGAGGAATTAACTAACTAATGAATTAGGCAATTTTAACCAAAGTCATGTTATATGGGATTTAATAACGTTAATAATATCGAATATCGAAACTAAATGCAACTACAACAATGAAGACTCCCCAACGCACAGTCACGGTCGCCGCTATTAAATACAAGCGCAATTATCGAGCCATGTCTGTTTGTATAGAGGTAATCACCAGCCCATTGTGCGAAAATATACATCTATTTTATAAACTCTATCTCACGTTACGACTATGAACGCTACTGACGCTTGTTTTTCTGACTATTTGCAAAATAAAGCAAATAAAAAAAAACATCTCTGTTATGTACAGTCATCACAATATTGGGCGCTCGATCCCCCTTTTGTCATGAACATAGATCGATTTTCCATCCCATCCATCCATAAGCCCGTTTCGTCAACTGCTGGACATAGGCGATTCCAAAATTTTGCCATTCTTGGCGGTCCTCCTGGAAGAAATGCCCATACTCAGACACGCTGGGTAGGAGGGTTGGTGAGCGCGGTGCCCTCACACCAGTGACACCGCTGCCCGTTACCAGTCTGTTTTTTGGGTTCCCTACCTAAAGAGGAAAAGACGGAGCCCTTATAAGATCACTTGTTTGTTTATTTGCTTAAATTTTGCAAGGAGGCGCAGGCCAGTACACGCCCAAACGCCGCTCGCGCATGTACACCCGAAGAGTTCTAAGGATGATGATTTTTTTCCTTATACAAGGGTGAAATTAAAACCAGCCAAGTGCGAGTCGGACTCGCGCACGAAGGGTTACATACCATTATCGGCATTATAAAAACGGCAAAAAAATCACGTTTGTTGTATGGGAGCCCCATTTAATATTTATTTATTTTATTCAATTTTTTAGTATTTATTGTTATAGCGGCAACAGAGATACATCATCTGTGAAAATTTCAAGTGTCTAACTATCACGGATCATGAGATACAGCCTGGTGACAGACGGACAGAGGAGTTTTAGTAATTAGGTCCCTTGGGTATTCTCTTGGGTACGAAACCATAAAAAGAAGGATTCGACACCAAAAAAAATTGTAACATGTTTTATATAGGGTGAAATTTAATCAACCGACCAAATTCATACTAGAGACTCGGTTGGTGATCAAGAACTAGGTTCAGTAATCCTTTTGGCCAATTTCGAAAAATATTTTTTTTTGCTCCCGTACTGGTTGGACTAGTTTAAGTACAATTCCTAGTGCAGGTTCTACGGGAAAAAAAATATATTTTTTTCGAATTTCACCTGGAGTGTCATTAAACCTTGTTCCTGATGACTAACCGAGTCTCCAGTATGAATTTGGTCGGTTGATTTAATTTCACCTAGTATGTAAATAAAAAATAATTTCTAATTTTTTGAATTTTTGAATTACGAAGTCCTATCCGTAATCACAACAAATATATGATAGTAACTCGGAAAAATTTCGATGAAAATATTAGAAATAAATTGCGGAAAATCTTGCATTAAGCATTTGAAAACAAGCGGACTTTCAGTGTTCTCGCTTAATATTTTTTGTTTGATGAACTCAGGTCAGGAAAGATGTTTGCTCTGGTCGAAACAGCACTTAATTTTCTAGCAATTTAGACGACAATAATATGTTTTAATTGATTTAATAGCTTAATATGGCGCACAGACGGCTACAAAATTCCATCATCTAGCTAGTCGATGTAACTCCAAAATAACTCCTCAATAAAACACTGTAGTTGGTTCGACTACTGAACTACTAATACGGAGGTTGCTGGTTCAAATACCGTCGGGGCACATTTGTGTTCGGTCTGTGTGTTTGTGTCCATTTGTGCCCGAAGTGCGGCGATAGGACTCACCACCATCACGTTGGTTGGGACTCAATAATAGGCGGTGAAACTTGATTGTACGAATGTGGACTCAAGTGGACTGTGACTCGTATTTCACAATTTATTTCGAGATATATAGGGTGATATTAAATCAACCGACCAAATTCATACTGAAGACTCAGTTTATTTATTTATTTATAAGGTTTGCCAACAGATATTACATGATGACATATGTACATTATAAAACAACAAGGCACACAGTCTCTAAGAAAAGTTCGTCAGAGAGTGTCCGAACGTGCGACGAGCATAGTAGCAAAATCTTCAACCAAATTAAGACTTTATGTCGTTAACATAAGATGCAATGTCAGCTGTACGAAATCGTCATTCAAATTTGGCACCCCATAGCGGTGACAAAATTTATCGCGGACACTTTTTGAGCGAGATTGTGAGTCTAGTTGTTTAATGGGAGGTCAATGCATATGTACAAAAATAGCTTGCTTAGTTAGAGTACATACCCAATAACAGGCAGACACAACATACACAAAAATATTGCTACATAAGAAAACATGCATCGCATATCGTAATTAAAATTTTAACTACAAAGCAATACAAAAAACTAATACTAAAATGAAAATTAATCTAAAAGAAAACAATCCAAAATGATACAAAATTAAATTAAATATTTCTAAAGGTTACAGTTACACATTAGTCTACAAGAGGAAGGATAGATAAAAAGTGCTTTTTGTAGACCCTGAAAGACTGGGAAAAAATATCAATTTGGGTATCATGCAAGGCAAGTGTTTTAAAAGAACGACAAATTCTATTAAAAATACTACGAGTATTATGGCCAAGATTGGTCCTCGAATTTACTAACCTAAAGAGACGAAGCCTATTTGAGCGATAAGGTACCTTGGGTGTATGCAGGTTGATTTTGTCCAAAAGTTGTGGACAGTCAACGAGCCCTCTTAGGATTTTATACAGTAGTATATTGTCAGCCAACAAATATGAGAGTCTGTCGGTATAGGATTGCAAATCCTTTGTTTTTTTTTTTTGGTGCACATAGGAAAAATACAAAACGCTTTGGAATGCGTTGGCAAGCATAGTGTGGATTCCATACAATAGAGCAGTATTCAAGCAGACTACGGACAAGAGCATTATATACAACTATAAGAGCTGCAATATTTTTGAATACTTTAAAGTTGCGCCACAAAAACCCAAGCATCCTATAAGCTTTTTTAATAACTAGATCGAGATGTTGATTGAATGATAGTTTTTTGTCCAGTATAACGCCGAGATCTCTAATTGTGTCAACTTCTTCGAGAGCCATTAATGTTGTAAAGAGTAGGCAAATTATTTTTTTTCCTGCTAAATTTTATATGCTTACATTTTTGTATATGTAATGGCAATTTATTTACAGTGGTCTTTGGACTCAATTCGATCGATTCGTAAGTGATCAAGAACTACGTTCAGTAATCCTTTTGGCCAATTTCGACAAAGAAATTTTTTTGCTCGCTTACTGGTTGGACTAGTTTAAGTACAATTCTAGAGCAGGCACTACGGGACAAAAAAAAATTTTTTCGAATTTCACCTGGAGGGTCATAAAACCTTGTTCCTGATTACTAACCGAGTCTCCAGTAGGAATTTGGTCGATTGATTTAATTTCACCAGTATATAAAATGAAACACATTTAAAACTTCTCAAGATGCAAGGGCCCGGCATCAGTTTAGTACTAACAGATAGGGCCCGAAATATATCTTGACAAGTTTTAACTGTGTACATATTTATAATTTCACTTTATATATAACTTTAAGACAAAACTAATTGATATCTTTTACAGCATATACATATATATTTTACAGTTTATTTCGGGGTAACGTGACGTTGTATTTTTATGTTTTAATAAAACACCAACGCGGGCTTTTTTGCTTGTTTTGTTTGTCAAACTAACTCAATAAATATGTAAATTTAACAACAGGGGAGCGTCTATCCGTCGGAAGAGTAAAGGGCGTCAAACTTATAAACTTGACATTTTTTGTAAATGATTTATGTTAATGCGGAAGCAGCGCGATTTTCAATAGCTTTTTTTAAAAAAACAATGTAACGCTATACATAAATTTATTTTTCTTTGAAAATTCCCGATAAATCCTATAATGTCTCATTTCCTGAAATAAAAATCGGAATGACTTTTTTACCGGAAAGTCGCAATTCGATACTTTAACACTTTCAGAGACACATAACGAGACGATATAAAGTACAATCGAATCACGTCTTTGGGTATCCCTGAAACAGAGCACATCGTATCGACAATCGTAGTGTCATCTCTGTCGCACGAAGCACTAATACCATACCACGGAACAGAGACGACGCTCTACGAAAACGACGACATGTCGACATGGCAATTTTATATGAAAATGAAAAGTTTATTTGTCTAAATATGAGTACAGAAACAGATCTTAAAATATATCTACAGTTGGCTTCTTCATATTTTACTGTACTATACAGTATACAAATATTAAAATGTACATGCAATTAGGTTTATTTAATTAATCATTTACATTAAAATGTCAAGATATATTAAAATTTAATTGTCTACCATATATTATATAATTAAAATATTGCTTTTATGTCAACGAATGTGTCATGTTATTGTATCATGTCATCAAGTTAGGATCTAAGTATTCTTTAATACCATAAAACATTTGTCAAGTAAACAAATAGTAAGTTTCCTTTTCATCAATTATTTTAAAGGCACGTTCTTAAACTCTTCTGGCAGTTTATTATAAATTTTAATAGACATAGTGAACACGTTGTCTCTTAAAAGTTTTAACTTACATTGAGGAAAATATAAGTGATCAATATATCTTGTTTGGTTTTTAAGTACATCTGCGTTTTTGTCAAAATAATCTTTATGTTAGGCAACAAACAAGCAGTTTGATTATAGTGATGTGACATCACATACCAGGTAGCCGATATCGATATTTTTTGGTACGCAACAAAATGAGAGTTAAATTATTTTTACCTTTTTATTTAAGGCGCATAGGCATGCCACCGTTTTAGTACAAAATTTGATGATCCGTTTCTCTGTTGTTTTTCATGATAGACTAAAAGTTTAATACACGCATTTACGAGGACACTATCTGGCTGAAATGTAAAATTTTGGTACATGTACAATTTAGGGCAAGAAAACAACTTTGTATGTAAATCTATCCAGCTAGATATCTTTAAATTAAAATCAATATTCAAAATTATGGCAAAATGGTGCCTTTTAAAATATCAGTACCGGATGATAGAGGTCTTCAACTTTGGTGTATAACGAAAACAACAGAGAAACGGGATATCAAATTTTATACTAAAACGGTGGCGTGGCTAAGCGCCTTAAAGTAACATTTTATTCATCACAATCAAAATCAAATAACCTGTATAACATCTCTAAAAAGGAATTGTTCATCTGGAGAGTCCGGCCTTGTAACGAGTGAGCTACTCCTGTTAATTAAGGGGCTCCACAATGCAAAACTTCAATTTTGCATCCGTCCCTGTGCGATAAAAATTATAAAAAATTGGGTTTTCTGTCTAGAGGCCACTATTAATTACACTTCATAAATAAATATACTTTTAAAAAAGTATAAATTTCACGCAAAATGTGATTCAGCTCCTGTATTTCAAAACCGGTTAAACTGGAATTAACACACGCAGATAATTACAAAAAAAACATCTTTATTACATAAAAATATAACGACCTACTATGTAGCCGCAATCGCACAATAACGGAAGTTTTGTTAGAGCAGGACAGAGAATCACAAAACAGAAGCTTTAGAGCGAAGTTTTGTATTGTAAAGCCCCTTAATCAAACTTTGTCGGAAGACTAAGTTTGGATGAATGCGGACTTCTGAAAAGGCTGAATCTCGAACAAAGACAAGAGTAGAGCCTGTAACGGCACTCACGCCACACTCCGCTCAAGCCTACTTTACGTCTTTACCACGAGCTCAAATTTTGTCAGCCGAATTACTGTTGAATGAAGTACAGGAGGGCTATTCTCAGTCTGTCGAATTAGCCTTCTCGGCCAAAAACCCGTATTCTGTCGAACTCCATACATTTTAGCTCGAGAAATCTTGCTTCGACTGTTTCTCCGGAATCGCCCCCCTGCAGGCCTAACATGGTTGCTACTTTTTGAGGTGGTTACAAAGTGATAGCTTTGGTCCCCATTTCTTAATGTTTTACTTAATGAGCTCTAGACAACGACACCCCATATGCCAGAGCAAGAAAATATTATGCCCCTTGAAAAACATTTTAATAGAATTTTCAATTCAATAGTCGGTTTTAGATCAAAATTCTACACAACACAAACACAAGGTGAAATTAAATTAACCGACCAAATTCATACTGGCGACTCGGTTAGTGATCAGAAACAAGCTTCACTTACCCTTTTGGTGAAATTCAAAATATTTTTTTTTGCTTCTTTACTGCCTAGGCTAGGAATTATACTTAAACTAGTCGAACCCAAAAGGGAGCAAAAAAATTTTTTTAGGTTTCAGTCAAAAGGATTACTGAACCGAGTTCCTGATCACTAACTGAGTCTCCAGTATGAATTTGGTCGGTAGATTTAATTTCATCCTATATATAAATTACAGATCTGCAACTCATTTCGCCTACGAGCTAGAGACCCGTGACACACGGACGGACGGACAGCAAACTGACATTAATAGGGCTCAGTTTGCCCTTTGGGTACGGAATCCTAGAAATCATTAATTCAGCGGTACTTTAAATTTAAGGTGGCCGCTTGTACTCATTTTCGCAATTTTAATACTTTTCTACTTATCCAATTTTTTCGCGTAACTTCATAGGTTTTAAATCGAATATTGTTCAGTAATGATTGACCACAAGTTTTTGTTTATATTTTACTGCTCTGCGGTAGCCTTAGGAAGAATTATAAGCGTACAATAATAAAATTATACTTTCTGTCCATAACCATACTTTCGTTTCTCACGATACCAAGTTTTCTGTCGTACACACAGTTGGAAAGCGACTTTATTTAGTACCAATACCAGTATGTATAAGCCACATAATTACAAGCGAGAGACTAGCAGTCCCTTATCGTAATTATACTATTACAATGTTAGTTTTTATTAACATTTGCAAATTAACGTAAACTTTATAAACGAGAAAGCAAATGGGTTCATTCATGAACCTGGCCACTAAACATAATTATGTATGCAAATCCTTTGTTGTGCAATAAATAAGATGTACGAGTAACTCCAAAATAACTCCTTAATAAAACACTGTAGTTGGTTCGACTACTGAACTACTAATGCGGAGGTTGCTGGTTTAAATACCGTCGGGGCACATTTGTGTTCGGTCTGTGTGTTTGTGTCCATTTGTGCCCGAAGTGCGGCGATAGGACTCACCACCCATCACGTTGGTTGGGACTCAATAATAGGCGGTGAAACTTGATTGTACGAATGTGGACTCAAGTGGACTGTGACTCGTATTTCACAATTTATTTCGAGATATATAGGGTGAAATTAAATCAACCGACCAAATTCATACTGAAGACTCAGTTTATTTATAAGGTTTGCCAACAGATATTACATGATGACATATGTACATTGACCTCTCATAAAACAACAAGGCACACAGTCTCTAAGAAAAGTTCGTCAGAAAGTGTCCGAACGTGCGTCGAGCATAGTAGCAAAATCTTCAACCAAATTAAGACGTTATGTTGTTAACATAAGATGCAATGTCAGTTGTACGAAATCACTAGACATAATTATGTATACAAATCCTTTGTTGTGCAATAAATAATTTTCATATTCATTTTTTCATTTTCATGTATTTTAATAAAGGAGCAGCGTTAAATCAGGTAAGGCGAAGTTATCCAGAAAGATCCGCTCGAATGTCCGCTTACAGTTTACACTTGTCTATCCTGCTTGGAAGCGGGCCGCTCAGAAAACGATTTCGAGGTGTTTCTAATAATTATTTCTGAATTAGAGGGATGGGTTTTATAAATGACGGCCGCTTTATATTTTAAAAAATTATGCTGTTTATTTTGGTATAAGTTTTGCGGTTCAAAACCCAATACAAATCAAATGAAATTATAATATTTAGATAATAGCTTATAAGGCTGTCTTAGCAATTTTATTGGATGCAGGAAAATGCAAGTAATGGTGTACCGAATAGCCGAATTATTAAGGACGTTACGGGCATGACAAAATCAAAATCAAAAAATCAAAATATTTATTTTTGCAAAATAGATAGTTAAAGTACACTTTCTACAAGTCAAAGTTAATTATAACAATATAATATATCTTTACAATATAAAAAATATATAATAATACGGGAAATAAAATATACACCTGCATAAAATAGAGGAATCTAGGAATAAAAATATTATATATCCATAATGCAATGAAGAAATAAGTTCATAAATAAAATACATACAAAAAATATTAAGGTTGGGTACTAAAATGTAATTAAGTTATACACCTGCATAAAATAGAGAAATATAGGAATAAAAATATTATATATACATAATGCCTAACCATCCGCACCATTCGATTAATATTGCTAAGAAGAAGGGCAAGAAACTTAGCAAATATTCCTTTTTTTTAAATAAAACATATTATACAAAATCATATACATACCTACTCAAGTAAAGGCATAAAAAAATATAAGACTGCAGGAATTAGTCACGAGAAAAGAATATATCTTTGTCAACGCGTCTCATATTGTCAAAACAATTTAACAAAGTAAGTTTACATATTAATTAATTTTAAGCCTTTAGAGGAATCATACAGAATTAAAATATGCTAATTATGAATTACAATTTTGAATAAGATTATTATTATTTATTACACCATGCTTCATTATCTTCCAAATAATCATTGTTTTTATAATAAGCTTTCTTAAGTAGTCCCTGCTTAATATATAGTTTTAACTTATTTTCAGGCAAACTTAGGACCTCCTCTGGAAGCTTATTGTAAAATCTTATTCCATGTCCTACAAAAGAGGTACCTACTTTGGCAAGTCTTAATTTTGGAAAAGCTAGTTTATGTTTGTTTCTGGTTTCAACAGAGTGGTGCACACCAAGCCTCGGGTAATTATCAATATTTTTTCTGACATATCTAATAACTTGATAAATAAATTCACATGCGACCATAAATATATTAATTTCTTTAAACTTTTCTCTCAATGAATCTCGGTACTTCATGTTATAAATAGACCGAATTTCTCTCTTTTGCAAGACAAAGACTGCTTCTATATCCACGGCTCTACCCCACAACATTATGCCATATGACATAATGCTGTGAAAATAACTGAAATATACTAATCTAGCAGTGTCTTCATCAGTAATCTGCCTTATGCGTCAAACAGCGTATGCGGCTGAACTAAGTCTACCACAGAGAGCTTCTATGTGGGGACCCCACTGAAGACGAGAGTCTATAGTAATACCCAAAAACTTAGTTTCGTTAACTAACTCCAGCTTGGACCCTTGCAAAAATAAACTGACATCTACTTGAATTACATTTGGCAAAGTAAACTTTATACATTTCGTCTTTTTTGCATTTAGAACTAAATTATTTGCAGTGAACCATTCAAGAATCAGAGAGAGAGAGTTGAATTCGCGTCATCAAGAATATCGTTATGTCGATTCACTTTAAAAATAAGTGCTCCATAGTGATCTAATTTACATCAAAGTGTTTCATGATTAACGCAATCAAAAGCTTTTGAGAGGTCACAAAATACACCGAACGCATCCTGCTTTGCTTCCCAAGCGTCAAATATGTGCTTGACTAAAGCAACTCCTGCATCAGTGGTTGACCTCCCTTTAGTGAATCCATATTGTTCACTGTGAAACAACTTATTTAAGTTAAAATGAGATAATAATTGATTAAAAACATTTTTTTCGAAAATCTTACTAAATACTGGTAAAACTGAGACCGGTCTATAGTTGGAAGGGTCTTCATTGTCGCCTGATTTAAAAAGAGGGATCCATTTACTCAAATTCATTAAATCAGGAAAGACACCATCATCTACACATTTATTAAAGATTAAAGCTAAATACGGAGCTATTAAATCAATAATACAGCTTACAACTTTAACAGATAGGCCCCATAAGTCCTCGGTTTTTTTAAAGTTAAGAGTTTTAAATACTTTAATGACAGGTTGTGAATTAATATGCTTAAAAGCAAATACAGAATGGCACTGAGGCACGTGATCACTCAAAAGATCCTGTGCAAGTCTTGGACTTGAATTTAAGCCTTTAGTTATCAAGAAAGGAATGTCAGTAAAGAATTGTTCGAAGGCCTTCGCAACTTCTTTATCTCCTCTAAAAACTTCATTGTTAATATTCAATTTTAGTTAATTATTCCGTTTGTTACTCTTCCCAGTTTCAGTATTTATGATATTCCATACTGCTTTTACTTTGTTATCGGCCATTTTAAGTTTTTTATTCAGAAATATACTTTTTGCTTTTAAACACACTAATTTGAAAGTGCGTGAGTATATTTTCAAATGTTCAATAAATTCAATATATTGTACGATTTTATGTCGTACAATTCGTATAAATGATTTATGCTTTTGTAAATACCTGGCGTTGCCCAGTCACTAAAAGTGATTTTATTACTGTTAGAAGCTTTCCGCAATGTAAACGTATTTTCAAATTCTTTGGAAACTATGTTAAATAGGTCTGCAAATAGAGCATTTGGATCATGATACTAAATGTAATGCTATTTCATTTCGCTATTACCTACGTGCACGCTAGATTAAACTTGCGAAGGCAAATACATTCGCAGCAATTTTGTCGTGGGCATAAAATTGAAAACAAGATTTTTGCAATACTGTAAAATTGGTTAAAATGAATAAAGATTACTTTTCGATGCAAATTTAGTTTTTTTATTTAAAACAATAAAAACACATTGGGCTAAACATTTGTTAAAAAAAAACATTAAATTTATATTTTTAGGGGTTTGTTGTCAACATTTAATTCAAATTTCCAAATTATGAAATAAATTATACACAAATTCTTGTACTTTTATTCCACATATATTTAGTTTTATTCTAACTTAGGCTACTACTATTATTAGTTATAATTTAGAATAGATCTAGATAATGCAATGGACTCAACCTTAAATATTATAAAACCCTAATTTTAGTGAGATAATGACACCTATTCTCGTGTAGCAAATATTAGATTTAGAGCTGCCATAAATAACCTAAAACTTTTAATTGCAAAATAGGCTTTAACGCAAATGGATAAAAGTTAAATGAGCTTGTATTATTTTATGTTTTTCAACTCTAAATTTAAGTTTTGCTGTCACGACGTAACGTCAAAATCGTTAAGGAAAAGAGGGTGCTCCAATCCAAGTATTGACTTTTAAAGTGACAGTCCAAACTCGGATTCACGTCTGACACCCCCTCTAGGAAATATGTCGTGACGATATATATCTCTATATGTATTAAGAACATTTTATTTTTACTCGCTAATTTTAATGTTTGTGTAGAGTAATTTCGGCCGTATGCATATGCCATAAAAAACATAAATACCTTTTGCTTCATTTATTCATTAATTCATTATCTTTTATCAATAAAGCGTATTTGAATTTGAAACAGTTGGTATGTAGTCAACAATAGCACATGCGGTATAAAACGTTTTTTGAAATGATTCAGTATTTGCGCTCGCGCAAGTTACAATAATATTAGAGTCGATGAATATTTGAGACTGAATAGAGAGAGACAAAACTTTTCCAGCTAGCCACTAGGTAGGGGCAGTTAAACTAATGAAAATTTTATTCAGAAAGTATAGAAGCCGTTTTGCATTGTGTAGGCTTAAACGTGTCCAATTTTACTGTCCTCGTTACTCCAGTCTCCATACATTTTTAAGATGATTCATTTATTTTTCTTTATGTTAGAGGAACACTTCCAAAAACTGCCGTTATTACTTACATGTAGGTATATCTTGTAATATCTACACAAACTATATCTCGTATACTAATAATGAAGTACTAAAGGTCATGTCTGGATAATAATGTTTTTGCGAAGTTTTATATGAAATTGGTTATCAAAAACAAAACTTATAAAAAAACCAAGTCTCGCAACTTAGTTCTTCTACCGTAAAAAGTTATGAGATCCATGTAAATCCAAGTCGGTTAATTTATTTAGTCCCTACTTAAGGGTGTCCTTCTGTCTTAAGTTGTTACATAATTAGCTAACCTAACAACATCTTATAGTGACCGTATCAATATTAAAAATCTTTTATGTTTAAATAAATAGATTGACTTGGATTGAATGGGATTACAAAGTTATTTATGCAGTTGGTGTATCTAGAAAACTGGACCGAAATTGCAAAATATTTTAGTTTTTCCTTGATTTATACACAAAACACTAATTGTATTCCAAATTTGAAGCTTCTCTAGCTGCTTCTCTTCTGCTAGAAGTGCCTTAGAGTTTTGATGATCGGTCAGTCAGTCAGTCAGTGAGTAAATGACAAAATTGAGAAACTTTGACTAGTTATAATTCTTAAACTACTGGTTCAAATTGAATGAAATTTGAAATATACCGTGTTTATACAATGCCTGCTTGGTTGTTGAAAATTCAGGCTTCTAGTTTTATCCACAACGAAGTTATTGGGGGTCGAAAATTGCCTGAACTGTCTCGAAAAAAGGATGGTACGGCCGTGCCACTTTTTAGCTCAACTTGGTGGGGGCCACTGCCATGCCCTCAGATTTATTAGTTTTTTCTGAAGGCAAAACTAGAATTTTTCGAATGTTTATCTGTATGTATTGCATATCACGTTTTAACTCGAGAATCACTGAACGGATTTCCATGTGTTTTTTGGGTTCCGTACCTCAAAAGGAAAAAACGGAACCCTTACAGGATCACTTTGTTGTCCGTCTGTCCATCCGTCTTTCTGTCAAAACCCTTTATCTCGGAAACGCGTGGAGGTATCGAGTTGAAATTAAAACCATATACTCAAATCTACAGTCTCTTGAAGCCGTGAAAAAATCAAACTTCTAAGTTAACGTAAAAAAAGATACGGCCGTTTATGCCGCAAAAAACGTATACGAGTATTTCGACACTCTCAAGGGAAACAAAATTTATGGGGTATTTCCCATTGACCTAGAATTATGTAATTTGGCAAGTAATACCGTCTTATAATATAGGAAAAAATCTTATAACTATATATTTGTAATAAAATCATAAAAAATATAGTCTTTAACGGAACCCTCGGTGGGCGAGTCCGACTCGCAGTTGTCCAGTTTTTTCAAGTATCATCGTAGTGAGCCTGTGTATGAACGCAAAATATCAATCACTCAATTCACGAAATCTCCAGATTTATAGATTCTATATAAAATAAACTCGAAAGTCAGCAGTAAGGTTTCTTACACCACTAAGAAATCCGCTAAGAAAGGACTTTTGGGAATTAAACACGATGTTCAAGATTGCTGAGATTGAGGCCAGTGGGCAACAGACTTGTCAAGAATATTCTAAAGAATACGGGGTTCAAATGTCGTAAAAGTCATTTTGTCCTAAATATACTCGGTTTTTTGCGCTCCTTCGATCTGTATATTTAGGATATTGATAATAGAATAAAAATGTATTTTATTTACTACTCAGAAAATTATGCAGTCTAAACACTAATTTTGTTAAAAAAAGTTGTATAAGACGTTGAAAACGTTGTGGTAAAAACGGAGTTTTTTTTTTTACTTGGCTTACCACATTTTAAAACAAAGACAGAAAAATAATTGAGTAATCGTCCAGGAATATTTGTCGTAAAAGTTGAGATAACGTTATTGTTTTCGAAGCAAAAACTGACTTAGTGATAATTAAAACTTGTTTTTGATCTATTAGATCTATTATTCTCCTAGGAAACAAAGACAATTAAGTGATTTTTTTAAATTGTTACTTTATGATATAGTGAATTTAAAATTATTGTAGTTTTATTTTATTTAATACACAGTTACTAAAAATGAAAAAAAATAACTAAATATTTCGACTCCTTCAGTGGAGTCGTCATCAGTCGAATGTTACTCATAGCATAGTATTGGATTTGCTGTTTTCCTATTAAGGCTTTACCCCTGGTGCACGATAATCTTACTGAGCCATTTTGAACTTCAGTATGTTGTCTGAAAGTCTATATTAGAACGCTCGCTTCGCGCGCTGGCGGCACGCAAAATCAGTGAATTTTCGAGGTTTTTCTGGATTTTACGAAAAAGTATTTGATGTAGGAGTTTTTTCACCTGACATCGGAAAATGAACCATGTTTTCTTGTTATAGCAGTAATTTCAGACATAACAGTTTTACATTGATCAGATAAGTAGTTGACTCAGCATATTAAAACAAAAACCACTGAAAGACCCAATACAAGCCCTTAAAAAAAGAATGATGTATTGATTTTATTAAAAGTTGTTAGTTTTAGCACTAGATCTGCTGTTTTCCTGTGAAGCAAAGATTGATATAGTGATTATTAAAATTATTACTTATAGGACTGGATCTGCTGTTTTCCTATAGAGAAAATACTGATGTATTGATTATTAAAAGTTGATAGTTATAGCACTGAATTTACCTTTTTTCCTATGAAGCAAATATCGTTTTAGTGATATTTTTTTTTTACTTTTAGGACTAAATCTGTTGTTTTCGTATGAAGCGAAGACAGATTTAGTAATTTTTTTAATTGTTACTTATAGTACTAGATCTGCGGATTTCGTGTTATAAAATACGGATTTAGTTATTTTCAAAATTGTTACTTATACCACTGGATCTGCTGTTTTCCTATGAAGCAAATTTGTTACTAGTAATAAAAAAATTGTAACCCATAAGTATTAGTCCTATTCCTATAGACTGGATCTGATGTATTCCTATCAAAAAATACTTTATGAATATAAATTTGGTTTTTTTTCTTCTTTAAAGTTGTGTGAGCCTCAATTTGTGAAATTTATTCAAATAAAACGACGTTATACTTTATTTTAACAAGTTGAAAGTTTGTAGGTTTATTTTTTCGTCCGTCTGTCGCAGGCTGTACCTCATGAAATTTTTACAGATGAATGTCAGTTGTCGCTATAATAACAAATACTAAAACCAGCCAACTGCAAGTCGAACCCGCGCACTCCCATACAACAGACATGATTTTTTGCCGTTTTTATAGGTAATGGTACGGATCCCTTCGTGCGCGAGTCCGACTCGCACTTGGCCGGTTTTTAATCCACATTTTTTTTTAAATTATAATTTGGGCTACCGGTTTCGTATTGCACAGCATCGGGCTAACGAATTAATTATTTTAAAAACAAACAGTTTAGAATAGGAAATTATTATTACTATAAAAAGTAGAGCAACAAGTCAAAAACCGAACTACATACGAACGTACAACTACACCTGAAGCAGACAGGTTACTAAAGACTACGTTAATTAATAGATAAAACTGTAAATTCACGCGAGAAAAACCATGTTTCACCACGAACAAAAGTCTTATTCAAAATAAGCCGCATCGAAAAAATATATTTCAAACGGCGACTCGTGCATGGCCGAAGATTACCATTGAGTTTGCGTGTGTCTTTAATTGGACCTAATTCGATAGCAGACACCCGTCGGCCCTTCAACGAGACGATTGGGTCGGTTCGGATCACTGGATCACTGGATCACTGGATCACTGGATCACTCACTTCCTCAAATAGTTTATATCCTGTTCAAATGCGATAAATAGAACAATGATCATTTCATTTCAATTGATACTATAGGTTACCCATCTTACTTTCGTCGCTATGAATGAATATCACACTCCACACTAATATTATAAATGCGAAAGTTTGTGTATGTGTGTATGTTTGTTACTCTTTCACGCAGAAACGGCTGAATGGATTTGGATGAATTTTAGAATGGATATAGCTTATACCCTAACTTAATACACAAGCTACTTTTTATCCCGGAATTAAGCATTTCGTTAAACCGAATAACGCTAAAAAGCTAGTTATAAAATAAAATAAAGCTAGCTTTTGCCCGCTTTGCTTGCGTGGACGTGCCTAAAAACTATTATCGTCAGTTTTCGGCTTGGCGGTTATGTTATCAACACCCCGTATAGCTGTATGTTGACCAGGTTCGCTACGATGATAATAAATAAAACCGCATCCAAATCCGTTGAGTGGTTATCGAGTTAAAGCGGAACATACAGACAGACAAACATTCTAAAAGTTGTAGCTTTGGCCTCGGTAGCTAATATACGAATAAATCGCAAGAATATTTACAAGACAGACAGTTTGTACCTGAGCCTAGCATGAACAACGCCAGATTTTTGAGGGTTCGAGTGAAGAAGTTAGGACTCACAGCATATTGAAAAAAGAATTTGATTTCTTGATCTTTTATTAAGGAAACGTACTATATTTTTTTTATTAAGATATATACTTTTGTCCCAAAAAATATACTTCAAACCACAGACATATATTATTAATAAGTAGCAGCCCAAACATAAGGATTAAATGGCGTGGCAAGTTTCCATACGAAAAATAAGCTACATTTAGGCTTCATGGTACGAAGAAACGTATAAAAATGGGTTGTTTTGACTGGCTTATGCTTGGAACATATTTGTTTATTCCTAAACTAATCTGTAGTATATATTTTGTTTGGAAACAAGCAATATTTATATTTAAAATAGCCCGAAGTTCACGGAGCTAAAATTGCCACGCGTCGAATCTATGCGTTTATGAGAGAAATAGTATCCGAGTGAGCACCACTGCGGGACGTTCGCTACTCATAAAATGTCTTTGTTGATGTTGTCGGCAGATCGTAGAATTGGGCATATCATGATCCGCCTAGGCATATCGTATTTTTGTTAAAACTAGGGGGGTCGGCTCACTTCGCTCCGCTTCGCTCCGATTCGCTCGGCTCCCCAAATTTATAATCACAAGCAACTTAACACGCTACTCCTCGCTCCGCTCGTCGTCGCACAAACTTTTCACTTTTGGTAAAAGATTTTCGGTTTCATACTTTACGATCTATCGACGACATATAGATTTTGTCCCGTGTTATCTTTAATAATAATAAAGCCGATTTTGAAGGTTTAAATTTTAAGCTAAGAAACTTACTAAAAAACGTAATTTTAAGAGACAGCACTATATTTTGCTATTCCGAAGAGCACACCAACTAAAATTAGCAAGTCTTATGAATCCTACTAAATCCTACTAATTTTTTTAAATTCAATCAAATGACAGCTCTAAAATGTGCCTTGAAATTACCAAAACAAGTTAAAATCACTAAGTTGAGTAAATTATGGCTGTCAAACTAAAATTTTAGTTTCACGTTTATAAAATGGTGACTTGAAAATGGCTCTTTTTTTAACCCTACTTAAGTTTAATTTTATGTAAGTCAAACTAAAACATAAGCCTTCAAAATCGGCTTTATTAACATAGTAAAAATGGCGTGTCTGTAAATTGAATATTTTTGCAAAAATTAAATTAAAATGGGTTATTAAATTGTACTGAGGATAAAACAATTTTTTTTAGAATTTACGTGTCTGTCCGTCGGTATGTTCCGTTTAAACACGAGAACCACTCAACGGATTTTGATGCGTTTTAGAGTTCCGTACCTCAAAAGGAAAAAACGGAACCCTTATATAATCACTTTGTTGTCCGTCTGTCCGCCTGTCCGTCCGTCTGTCTGTCAAGCAAGACCCTTTATCTCGGGAACGCATAGAGGTATTCAGTTGAAATTATAACCATATACTCAAATCTACAGTTCCTTGAAGCTGTGAAAAAATCAAACTTGTAAGTTAACGTAAAAAAAGATACTTACGGCTATTTATGCCGCAAAAATCGTATATTTCGACACTCTCAAGGGAATCAAAATTTATAGGG
Source organism: Ypsolopha scabrella (assembly GCA_910592155.1). Classification (NCBI taxonomy): domain Eukaryota; kingdom Metazoa; phylum Arthropoda; class Insecta; order Lepidoptera; family Ypsolophidae; genus Ypsolopha; species Ypsolopha scabrella. The sequence continues at coordinate 27,532,700 of OU342969.1, read as the reverse complement.
TATTTCCCGTTGACCTAGAACTATGAAATTTAGCAAGTAATACCGTTTAATACTACAAATATAGGGAAAAATCTTAAAACTATGCATTTTCAATTAAAAATCATCGAGGTTAAGCAACGGTCATAATTGTACGAGTGACCAAATCTTTGTGTGGATTTTTTCAAATGATTACTTATTTGTACGGAACCCTCGGTGTGCGAGTCCGACTCAGAGCCGCGGGCAAAGGCTAGTCTTTTATATGTCTTGATATAAGTAACGAAGATGCCATCATACCTGTTGTGCTAAATTACCATCTTATTTGAACTAAAAATAGAGTCAGTCTGATAGCTTCATTGCTGAGACCATTTGTAATATCAGCTATGTAAACCTATTTTTTGACCTTTAAGTACTGTTTGATTAACAGTGTGTTATTTCAGTTGTTATTCAAATGTATGGGCGGCGGCTCAGCCGGTAAGTCGGATTTTCAATCTTTTGAGATCCGGGTTCTAATCCTACCGGTCGATAATGTGTAATACATAGTATTAAGTTTGTATAATTATCACTTGCGAGTGGTCTAAGAAGCAAAAAGGTGTTACATATAAGCTTTATAAGCGACTTGACGCCTCTAAATAGTGTATGGAATCGGCTCTATATCAATACTGTAGGCGTTTATATCCCCAAGAAAAGGCGCACTTTATATGGCTAAAGAGTGATATTGTAGCGATATACTATCTCTATTGAAATACAACTAGCTTCTATAACAGTGATAAACAGTCACAGCTTTCTACTACTCTGTGATAAAATAGTGATCAAACGGTATCTACCTATATATCAGTATGTAGCATTATAATAGTCACCGAAATCACATAATCATTACTTGGCTCTGAACCAGTATCAAAAACTTCACTATGGAACAAAGAGAAAAAGAAAAGATATAAGTAATTGTCTGTCTTTGTCAAAAAAAAATGACAGTATTGTTAACCACCGTAAGTGTTGTATTTTTATTACTTAAATAAAATGGCGTGCGCTAACTCTAGACGGTAATATAGAAACTTACATAGTGTGGTTTTATGATTTTAAGGTAAAAGAACATGCGGTGTAAATTTTACTGAGTAACTAGTAGGTTGTTTATGCTAAATTTTTAATGCGCCTCAATTTTGGCATCGTTTTGTAAACAAAAATAAGTAAAAAAACATTTTTATCATCGGACTCCTTTATATTACTAGTTGGTGCTAAATGTGATTGCTTTGTCAAAATATACATGATCAATTAGAAACAAAAGGTGACGTGATCACATGGTATATCGCCAACCTGCTCTGCAATACATCACTAAACTGTACGAGTAACTTAACTGAAATAAAGATGCTATTTAGACGTTTAACCCCGTGACTGGACAGCAGGTAAAGAGCTCAGTAATAATGTAAAACAGTATTATTGAAAAACATTATAACGCAGCGTCAAAGCTGTAACTTTATTAGTGACATACGCCAATATGTAATTAATTATGTTACTAATTGACTAATAGAGCTAAATAGCAATATACATTCAAATACATCACAGAAAGGCAATACGAAAATTCTTATAGAGTTATTATATCGCTATTAAGCTATTTATTTTTGATTTACATCACTCTTTGTTACTTGGGGGTGAACAAAAACACTGCATATCCTAAAAAACTTGTTTTATGCGATAAGACGGTCACGGTTTGCTGAAAATAAAGTTTCAGGTCTCCAGATCGGGTTCTTACGCAATTTGGGGAAAAATTTTACTTCTGGGGAAACGAAAAGCATAGGGAAATTTTTAGGGAAAGAAAATTTTTACTCTGGAAATAGGGGTAATTTAGTAAATAGGGAGAATGCAGTTAGTTCCACTAGGTATGTTCAGTTCACCTTCTCAACTGTCGACGGGACATTTTTGGGGAAGAAAAAATTTCGAAATAAATAAATAAATGTTTTTACTTTTTTATATTAAATGTGTGTTGTGTAATTGTTTGTATAAATATGGTTAATAAGTTACAGTCTTTGTAAAATTTAAAAATGTTAATTGGATATTTGGGAAAAAGTTTTTGGGGAATTTTTTGTCTCATACAGGGAAATTTTAAAAACTCAATCTAGAGACCCGGGAGTGTTTGTAGCTCTAGTGACAGTCTACATTCGGTATCACCTCTGACACCCCCTTGGGGATATACTCTACCTGGAGACCCTGGAGTGTTTCTTGTTCTAGTGACAGTCTACATTCGGTATCACCTTTGACACCCCCTTGGGGATATACTCTATCTAGAGACCCTGGAGTGTTTATTGTTCTAGTGACAGTCTACATTCGGTATCACCTCTGACACCCCCTTGGGGATATACTCTACCTGGAGACCCTGGAGTGTTTCTTGTTCTAGTGACAGTCTACATTCGGTATCACCTTTGACACCCCCTTGGGGATATACTCTATCTAGAGACCCTGGAGTGTTTATTGTTCTAGTGACAGTCTACATTCGGTATCACCTCTGACACCCCCTTGGGGATATACTCTACCTGGAGACCCTGGAGTGTTTCTTGTTCTAGTGACAGTCTACATTCGGTATCACCTTTGACACCCCCTTGGGGATATACTCTATCTAGAGACCCTGGAGTGTTTATTGTTCTAGTGACAGTCTATATTCGGTATCATCTCTGACACCCCCTTGGGGATATACTCTATCTGGAGACCCTGGAGTGTTTCTTGTTCTAGTGACAGTCTACATTCGGGATCACCTTTGACACCCCCTTGGGGATATACTCTATCTAGAGACCCTGGAGTGTTTATTGTTCTAGTGACAGTCTACATTCGGTATCACCTTTGACACCCCCTTGGGGATATACTCTATCTGGAGACCTTGGAGTATTTATAGTTCTAGTGACAGTCTACATTCGGTATCACCTCTGACACCCCTTTGGGGATATACTCTAGCTATCTAGAGACCCTGGAGTGTTTATAGTTCTAGTGACAGTCTACATTCGGTATCACCTCTGACACCCCCTTGGGGATATACTCTATCTATCTAGAGACCCTGGAGTGTTTATAGTTCTAGTGACAGTCTACATTCGGTATCACCTCTGACACCCCCTTGGGGATATACTATATCTGGAGACCCTGGAGTGTTTATTATTCTAGTGACAGTCTAAATTCGGTATCACCTCTGACACCCCCTTGGGGATATACTCTATCTGGAGACCCTGGAGTGTTTATAGTTCTAGTGACAGTCTACATTCGGTATCACCTCTGACACCCCCTTGGGGATATACTCTAGCTATCTAGAGACCCTGGAGTGTTTATAGTTCTAGTGACAGTCTACATTCGGTATCACCTCTGACACCCCCTTGGGGATATACTCTATCTGGAGACCCTGGAGTGTTTATAGTTCTAGTGACAGTCTACATTCGGTATCACCTCTGACACACACTTGAAAATCCACTTTTTTTCACATTTTATATTGTAATAATAGAATTACTTTGAAGAACTTTGTATAAAGCCCAAATAAAATAAAATAAAAAATATAGGACTATATCTTCTGCCACGGAATTCGATTCAAGGGTTTATATAATGTAAAGAAGAAAAAAAACGCCTTTTCTGTTGGATGGTTACATGTGCCTTATGTGATTATATCGTAAAAATATATACATTTGAAAATATGCATCACTTAACATGTGTAAAATTTTATATAAACTGTGATTCCGCTTTTGAGGCATTTTTACCAAATGTTTATTCGTACAACCTTGGTACACAACGGCATTTATTGACATAATTGCAAACAAGACAAAACAAGAAAAAGGTAACGAAAAAAATTCAAGACGTAAAGTTTTTCTTTTCTTTCATACACATTTTGTACAGCTTTGAATCAAATGCACGGGCAGACAATGCATTCCAATATTATTTTTTTTATGAAGACTAACAGGTCGCTTCTAAGTAATTCCATTATTACAACATGAAATTCAAAAAGTGTGGAATTTCAAATCCCCTTCATAGCAGTGGCGTGCATAGAACTTTTTGCTGGAAAAGTAATGAGAAGGTCAAATTTTTTGTTTGAAATCATGTACTCTACGGTAGGCAGTGCCTACCCTGGCGTCATACAAATAATGATTTTAAAAAGTGACATTATAATTTTTTCATGTTTTTTTATTGTCAAACTTGACCTTCTTATTGCATTTCCAGCAAAAAGTTATATAGACGCCACTGCTTAATAGATAGAAGGTCCTACAATTCAAAGTGATTTTTTTTACAGATGATAGAGTATCCCTAATAGACCACATTCCACCGAAAACAATCTTTTTGCACGTACTTTTTTTACCTTTCCATAGAAATTTAGTCAGCTGATTGAACCACTTTGTACTGGGAAGTGAAACAAATATTTGAGCAAAAAATTTTTTCTTCTTCTGGAATTTGATCAGTGAACTGATCTACTCTAGAAATGATCTACTCTAGAATTATTTTCACATAATATTGTAGGAACTTATTTTTGTTGGTTTTTTGTGTAGCTATTTTTCGTACGCAAAGTTTTTGTGCTGGCTTTAGTATTTATTCTCAATGTATGTGAATGCAAATGATTAGTAAACTTTATGGATATCAGCAACTGCCAATATGATATTTACGTAAACACAGGTATGCAAAATCAGAAGACATGTTATATATTATGCATCCATTAGTCAAAAAAAAGATACATTGGCTTGACATGAATTCCGAAAAGGATGTCACAGGTGTATCCGAGTATGTTCCACGCACGATCGCCGACAATTGTAACGTCCCAGCGTGATGGGTGGTGAACATAGATATCGGTGAACCTTATCGCCTTAGGGACGCCCGAGACTTCGTCCACATGTATTGGGGATTCACAACTCGTTTCGCCCCACGTATTCTGAAAAAATTTCAACTGTCTACCTATTATGGTGGTCAACCCCTATGACAGACGGTCAGAAAGAGACAGTGGAGGCTTAGCAATAGGGTCCCGTTTGGCAATCTTCGGGTACGGAACCCCAAGAAGGATCCTCCCTCACCTCAGACACCGACAACACAACAGCCCCACCGTCCTACTCCCACTAAAAATGTAGGTATAATGGTGGATGTTTTTTTTTTTTAATATAATAATTATTAGTTCCTTACTTATTACATAATCGAACTCAACGTTGCAACAGATACTGATTTCGTAACTCGAGTTGCCGTCAAGAACGATACAGATCAGAAAAGACCTAGACCCATTATTGTGAAAATGCAGGCAAGATACATATAAGAAGGACGACTTTGTGGCATCGCTTCGTAAACTTAAGAACCTGAAAGCAAGTGACTTAGGCTTCATTGGCTGTTCTGACAAAATCTATGTCAATGATCACCTTTCATCTTTCAATGAAGATCTCTACCGACGTGCAAGATTGAGAATTAAGGAAAAAGACTATAAACATTGCTGGGTTCGAAATTGTACAGTAATGGTGCGTCGCTTTGATGATTCTCCTGTGATCCATATTACTTCTGAAGAATCTTTAAAGAAAATAATATCAGCGTTATAATAATGTTTTACTTAGGCAAACTACTATTTTTGTTTTTAGATTGCATGAATACAGCTAAAGGGAATAGTTTTTTCAAATTAGTATTTTTTTTACATTTACAGTTAAGTTCATTATATTTACAATTATTTTTGGTCAACTACATTAATTATTTTATAAACGTTCGTGTTGTGAATGGTGAGTCTTCAATGTTCACGTTATCAATCTATTTTTCATTAGTGACTACATCGACATATTATGATTCAATTCTTCAAGTTCTAATTCACAAGTTCTATTATTTTTTATACACTTATAATGTTTAATGTCTATTATCAGAACGCTCGTGGGCTGCGTACTGAAACAAACATATTTTTGAAAAGTACTCTTAATTTTGATTATGATGTTATTTGTATAACGGAAACTTGGTTACTACCAGGTATTTTTGATGCCGAACTTTTTGATTCCCGTTACCGCGTGTATCGCACTGACCGTGATTATGAGCGGCTCGGGCTGACCCAGGGAGGCGGGACGCTAATAGCCGTCCGTCAAGGAATCGTTGTTGATACGCGCGACATCCGCGAACCGCCTAATTTTCCGGATGCTGATGTCACTTGCCTTAACATTTCTCTTGTAAATGGACCGGTACCTAAAAGGCTAAGAATTTACTGTTGTTACTTTCCACAAGGGAAAAACCAAGCTAGTTCTGAATTAACCTTTTACGAATTGGTTTCGGAATTGGTAGTACAGTTCCCTGACGTTGAGTATTTACTGTTAGGAGACTTCAATATTAGGTACGGTGCATGGCAACCCACTCCTCATGAACCTGAAAATTATATTCTTAGTAATCCGTCGTTCGATATTTATACACAGTATTTATTTTCTTTTATCTGTATTGCAAATTTCTCCCAGCATAATGGTATCCCCAATAACAATAATAGAATGCTTGATTTGGTATTATCCTTGAATTCTAAATGTGTAACATCGCTAGCACCCTCCCCACTGTCCGTTCCGGTGGACCTGCATCATCCTCCGTTATGTGTAGAGGCCTACGTGGGCTCCGTGCGGCGTGCTTTGCGTCCAGCGCCAAGAACTGTGCGCCGATTTCACGCTGCCGACTATTCTATTATTAAACATGAAATTGCAGAAATTGATTGGGATTCATATCTTCCTAGAAATGACATTGAAATGGCTGTGGATATATTTAATAGAGCGATAAATCAAATAATTGATAAGTTTTAAAATTATCGTTCTTCTTTAGGTCAGTCAGGAACATTCTCAACTCGAAGCTAAAATATAGTGTATATTTTGCAATGTGTCAAAGTTTGCTTTCCTATTGTATCAGCTCTTGGGGTGGCGCGGCAAAGACCCATTTTTTAGAAATAGAGCGAGCTCAACGAATGGTTATTAAAGTGATGCTTAACAAACCATTTCGTTATGACACATATCTTCTACATAAAGAAAGTGCCATATTAAGTGTACGAAGATTATTTATATCAAACATCATTTTAACATCTAGCACATCCTTAGAAATGTACGCTCCAAGCGTTAGTACACAAAGCAATAGGTCAGCAAGACTGGAAGGAAAACTTTCCGTCCCTAGAATGGGTAGTAAATTTGCACAGCGTTTCAAAAAGTTTTTGCATCCCTTTATTCATAACCAAATTTATAAAGAAATTAAGTTGGCAGACAAATCAAAATTAAAACTCCAATTAAAAAGAGAGTTGAGTTCTTGGCTTCTAGCAAAATCGTATGAGGAAGTAGAAAGTCTTTTGGATGTCATTCAGTAAACAATCATCTTATTATTATTCTATTGTTTTGTTTTGTATTTATTTATTAAAATTGTCTTAACGTTTTTGGTGTCACTTATATAAAGTAGAAACATTTTTTTTTTTTTTTTTTGTTAATTTAATACCTTCTTTTTGTTGTTGCTAGCATTTTATATATACTTATTTAAAATCATGTACACACGAATACACATTGTTAAATATTTATTTATTATAACATATATATTTATTTTATAAAAACATATTTAGATTAAAGTTTAATTTATTTAAGTTAGCACGGGTGGGCGCCTTCTGGCAAAAAACACTTTTGTGCATCCCATGAAACGGAGAATTCTGGAATGGGAGCACGCATATTCTATTCAGTGACGTGTATCAATTTAGTTTGTACAAAATTTTAAATATGGATAATATTTCATTTACTTAATGTGTATTTTAAGTTAACATCACATAAGATTTTTTTTAAAAGTTAACCATAGGCTAGTTTTTTTGTTTGTACCTACTAACATTTGAGAAAAATAAATTTGTATTTGTATTTGTATTTGTTTATTCCACAAAAAAAATATCGAATAGTATAAAAAAATATCCCATTTGGTATACTCACTCATTAATTAGAGTTATTAATAAAAAATTAAAAGCCCACAAAAAATGGAAAATATACGGCCGTATTCATGACTATGAAAACTTTTCATCACTACGAAAGCAACAAAAGGAAATGGAGATTTCGTGTTACGATCACTACATATCCACTGCTGAAAGTAATATTCGTACCAACTCAAAACACTTTTGGTCATTCATTAAATCCAAGCAAAATTCAAATCCTATTCCTGAGACCGTATTTTTAGACAATAGAGTTGAATCTGATGGTCAAAATATTGCTGATGTATTTAACAGCTTTTTCCGTTCTGTTTTTGAGCCAAGCTCCCCTTTATGTGTTAATCCATATAGTAGCACAGCTAATAACATGCTTCTTGGTTCAGTCGACATCACAGTAAACCTAGTTGAAAATTATTTAAGCCGCTTAGATGTTACAAAGGGTTGTGGCCCTGATGGAATTCATTCCATATTCTTAAAAAACTGTAGTCGTCAGATTGCTTATCCCATCACATTACTCTTTAAGCAATCATTATATCTCGGAACAATGCCTCCAATCTGGAAGCGTTCTATTATTGTCCCAATATTTAAGCACGGAAATAAACATAATGTGAGAAACTATCGTGGCATCTCCAAGTTGTCAGTTATACCTAAGGTATTTGAGAAAATTGTTTATGATAAACTTTTCCCTGCAGTGAGACCGATTCTAATTCAACAGCAGCACGGATTTGTTAGTCGCCGTTCAACGGAGTCAAACTTATGTGAGTTTTTAGATTATGTTTTAAAATCTATGAATGACGGTTTCCAGGTCGACGCCATTTATACAGACTACTCAAAGGCATTCGATAAAATTTCCCACTCGTTACTAGTTTGGAAGTTAAGTGCGGTAGGCATACACGGTGACCTATTACGGTGGTTGGAATCATATCTCAGGGATAGATCTCAAGCTGTAGCTGTCAAAGGATATACCTCAAGCTATGTACCTGTGACTTCCGGTGTTCCGCAGGGTTCTCACTTGGGCCCGTTGCTATTTAATATTTTTATCAACGATGTATCAGAGTTCATAAGATCTACAAATTTATTATTATATGCTGATGATAAAAAAAAATTCTATAAAGTTAAAAATATTGAAGACTGTGAGAGGTTGCAGGATGATCTTAAGGTTGTGTGAATTCTGCTCATTGAATAAGCTTCATCTAAATGTTGATAAATGTTGTACGATATCATTTACAAGGAAACGTAAACCAATTATATTTAATTACTCATTATTTAACAGAAACCTACAACGCGTTACCGATGTCAAAGACTTGGGAGTCCACCTAGACAGTGAGCTACAATTTACTACTCAAATAAATAAAATCACTGCTAAATCCTTTAGAATGCTTGGGTTCATATTCAGACAATGTAAAGATTTTAAAGATCCCAATACACTTGTTTTATTATACAATGCATTTGTCCGACCTCATGTTGAGTACGTGTCAACCGTGTGGAATCCTCTTTACACTAAATATGTTGAACTGATAGAACGTATCCAGAATAAATTCTTAAAAAGACTTAAGTATCGATTTAAAAAATTCAATTGTAATTTCACATCACTTTCTAAACGCCGTGGGCACCGAGATCAAATATTCCTGTATAAAATTTTAAATGGCCTAGTTGACTCACCACATTTACTTAACAAAATTACTTTTCGAACTCCAACATTCAGAACTCGTAGAAAATCATTATATTCTGTAAAACTTTCCAAGACAAACTATGCAAAAAATTGATTCATAATAAGATCTTGCTGTAAATATGATGAATGTTATATAACGCTGACCCTTTTAATGATAAGATATCCAAATACAAAAATTTGATCTGTTCTGTTACCAAATAATATAACTGTTTAACCATATTTTGTTTACTTTTATAATTGTTTTGGCTTAATTGTATAAATTTTTGTTTGCAACTAGTATATATCTCTTTTTATTGTGTAAAATGAACTACTTTTTTAATCAGTGGAAACTTCATTGGCATGTGTATTAAGCTTGTATTTCAATTTTTTATGTGTAAGTTAATGCTGTATGTTTTCCTTAAACAAATAAATAAAATAAAAAAATAATAATAATAAAGCCGATTCTGAAGGCTTTAATTTTAGTTTTAGTGCTATCAAAACTAAATTTTCCTCATTCCAAAACAGTTCTTTAGTGATAGCAACAGAAGCTATATATTATATTATAATATTTTATGATATTATATCATATTAAATTATATTATATTATATTATATTATATTATATTATATTATATTATATTATATTATATTATATTATATTATATTATATTATATTATATTGTATTATATTATATTATATTATATTATATTATATTATATTATATTATATTATATTATATTATATTATATTATATTATATTATATTACTTTGGTAATTTTCAAGTTTTGACAACGCCTAAACTAAAATTAAAGCCTTCAGAATCGACTTTAGTATTTACAAAAAATCGCAATTTAATTACAAATTAGAAAATTACGTTTAATTACTTATAATTTAATACTATTCAACATGATTCACATTTAAAACTATGCAATTTAAATTTATTTGGCAAATGATTATAGAATTGGCTTGCAAGCATGACTGAAGAACTCTTGGAGGCTTTAAGGACACATTTCAACCAAATAAGTACCGTTTCAATTTTATTTGGAATTTTGCACCAGTAAATGACTTATTTTCATTCATAATAATAAATATTTTATCTTTATAAAAGCTTTTTCATTGTTTTTTGTTAATATATACACTTTTATATGGAACAGTGTATATATATATATTCGACTGACGACGACCCCTAGTGGATCGAAATATATTTCGAAATTATTATTTCTTAATTTCATTCAATGATATTGGTTGAAAGTCGATATGCAGCGGTTCTGGATGATGGAATTTCCAAATTGTATTATTCATTAAGTCTATTACTTACTTCTTTTTAGATGGAAACATCTGTATGTTATGAACTCGTTTCTCAGCTTCAAATGAAACCTTTATCTTTGTATTGTTTCATCTAACCATGAGAATGTTTACGAACTGAGACCAACAGCAGATATCATACTGCTTGGTTGACGATATGTACAGTACTACAGTCACATGCAGCTGACACTCTTTATTTGTAAACGACTTTAGCGGTTATGATATGACTAAGGTTAGTGGGTTTGTCCGAACATCCGGACTCTCCGCTTTTTAGTTTATCCGGAATTTAACTTAAATGGAAAAATTAAGAAAGTTCAGTTTTCGCATTGAATTACTTAAGGCGAGGCATTGATAAACTTTTAATTTCAAATCGGCGCCTTAGGAAAGTGGAGTAAGGGGGACTTACTCCATACAAATATGCGCTCACGAACTAGCTTATGCCGTAAGGTCGTATGCGGCAAAACAGTATTTTTCATTTAAAATTACAACTTTAAGTAATTTAATAAATCCAATCGGCCATATTGAAGTGTATTTGTAGACTAATTTAAATAATAAATTTAGGGGCTTCATTCGCTCCCGTTTGTCAGTAAAATAGAAATCTCTGTTTTAAAATAGGTTTTCTAAATATTTTTTTCTCTGCTATGAAAGTTAATCAATCAACAAAATCTTCGGGCAAAATGATGTCAATGAAATGCTTAATCTAGTATATAAATTGGTAATTACATCTGTTTTTTTATTGCTGAGAAAAATGGAGATCCATGTCGCCAAAATTTCGTGGCGTCGCCTGTTAAATCAAACTTCAATATTTTTCCCCGCACTCCACACGCATCTCTCCGCCCCGCTATCTTTGCAAAACGTGATCATTTTGTGACTAAAGTGTCCGGACTTTTTTTGAGTTGTCCGGCTTTTTGTCGGCATTTATTTTTCAAATTTCAAAATGGCTGCCCTAGCTGTGACGCTGCAATAAGAGCTGGCAAGAAGCCTGTCATGCTGACATCCCTTAACAGAATCCCTACATTTAAGTAAAACCCATATAAATGTTTGAAAAAATATTTCGTGGCAGGATTTAAACCTGCGACCTCTTGCTTATAAAGCAACTGGTCTCCCCTATAGTAGCATAAATATAATCTTCAATATCACCAAGATTACTTTAATTATACATGCATTTACTAAAATAACGAGGAAAACGTGATATCTGATACGTGAGGAAGGCAGTCACGAAGATGCAATTCAAAATGAAAACTGGAAATAAAATCCTAACAAATGAAGATGATCTAAACTAGCTGTATCAATTTCGTTACCTTGACTTTCGACATCTCGGGACTATGACATCGGAACGTCACGCGAGCGGTCACAAATTGATCATGGACACAACGTCAGAGGATAGAATTTAGTCGCACGTCCGGATCTGTCCGGTTTGTTCCCGAGCCGGGCGCGCGGCGCGGCTGACAGATAGCTACTGCGGAGTCTGCTGTGACAATATCGTTTGGTCTTATTTATTCAGACACTTTAATACATGAACTGTATGAACTGTCTGAAAGTTGAAAATGTTTCAGCACGTTCGATTGAGTTTGAATGCCAGTTGAAACGGAGGCAGGTGTAATTCTAATTATTTATTACACATATAAAAAACGTAATCAGAGCACTTTAAAAAATATCATTGGTAAGGCTTTATTGCTATTAGAAATATATATAAGCTTTTTAACAGCACGTGAAGCGATGAATTTGGTGTTTTCCGAACGGAACTACTCGTATAAGTTTTGCAACAGAAACCGAAACCGAATTTCGGTTAAAAAAAAAGTTGTAAACTCATGTATGAGTCAGTACGAGTACTCATGGTTATTTTTTTTTCATTTATTAACTTTTAATTAAATATTTAAATGGACCAGTGCTGCTGTGAGATCACATGTGATCTATCCCAGAATCACAATACGTTATACAGAGAAATTAGCCAATAACCAGTGTGCTAACTAAAGTAAACTTCAACACCTATTTAATTTACTCAAATAAACCAACATAAGCAATAAATTATACAATAACCATAACATTGTGCTAACTAAGGTACAAAATCTTTACATTTATTTAATTTACTCAAATAAACTAACCTATGCAATAAATTAGTATACAAAGAATTTAGCCAATAACTAGTGTGCTAACTATTAAGGAAACCCAAGGTTTTATTTTCTACAAACTCCACTTTTCGGAAATAGTTGAGCTTGTTCCAGTTTTTTAAGGGGATGCTCCAAAGCCGATCTCCATACAAACTCGTCAGATCCAACAAACAAACAAGTACTCTCTATTGTGCACCTTATTAGAAATAATGAATAATCAGCTTTTTTACACAAAAAATATTTTTACTATAATTTATGCTATTTAATACATTCACACATTTTTTAAACAGCATTTGATATTAAAAACATTTTTTCGTGAAAAAGCTGATTATTCGCTGGTGTAGAATCGATGGAACGTGTAGAAAAAGTAACACAACGAAATTATAATGCTTTTGTCGTGTATGTTGGTTCCGACAAATTTGTATGGAGAGCGGCTTTAAACTATCCACCTTAAATTATGTTCATACTAAGTTATTTAAAGAAATATAATAAAACTATACCGTCTGAAATCGTCTGAATACACTACCCGTACAAATAAAACGCAGCAGATTTTTTTTCCACAATTTGCTCCATACTAAAAGTTTTTTGTACGGACGAATACTATCACCAATTTTCGTTCCCAAAACCAATTAATTCTCAATATGTATAAAAGTGAATGAAAAAAAAAAACCGGTCAAGTGCGAGTCAGACTCGCATACCTAGGGTTCCCTAATTCGACAGTTTTGGGAACAGTCAGGAAGAAGGTATTTAAAATCTTGCCCATAACTGTTTATGATAATATGATATGAAAAATTTAATTTTGTCATTTTGCTATCGTGAATTTTTCACCCGCTATATTTTTCGGTTCATTAGTTTCGGAGAAAAGGCCCCCCCTGCATTTTTGTGGTTTTTCAAAGATTTCTCGAAATCGGTGACAGTAAATATAGTAAAAGTATTTTTATAATCAACTCTTCAGTATCTACAATTTAATACCCAAATTGTATTTTTATAATTTTTTTTTGTTTGTCTCATTTGTTATAATTTTTTTTTAAATCGCTATATTTTTGTTGTAATTGACCAGTTATGGCCTATAATCGTAATTTTTTTGATTGGACAAGGCGGGTTGGTGAACGCGGTGCTGAAACCCTCGCATCAGTGACGCCGCTGCCCGTCACCAGTCTTTTTATTTTAATATAATGTAGTATGTATAGGTATATGCCGCCATTAATCGGTCCCAGGTGTGGTGGGCCACCTGGTTGTGCCTACGTGGACGCACTATAAGTTTCCGGAATGAATATGAAAAAATACTATTAAAGGTACAAAATTAATTTATTGTTTTTCAAAATAATCTCCCTTGGCGTCTATGCACTTTTTCATTCGATCAAACCAGTTTTGAAAACTTTTGTGCCACTCCCCTGTGGTGACCTCTGAAACGTGTTTTTCATACTCCTCGACAGCCTCTTCTGGTGATGAAAATCGTTGACCGCGTAATTGGTTCTTAATTTTTGGGAACAGAAAAAAGTCACAAGGTGCCAGGTCGGGACTGTATGCAGGATGACTCATGAGTTCTACATTTTTCGTCTTCAAAAAGTCGTTTGTCTGTCTGGCCGTGTGAGAACTAGCATTGTCGTGGTGCAGGATGATACGGCGTTTACGGTTATTTTTACGGAGTTCGTCAATAACTTCCGGCAAACAAATGGTCGTGTACCAGTCACTATTCACGGTACGACGATTCTCTAAAGCAACAGTAGCCACGTGTCCAGTTTTATTAAAAAAAGAAGCAATCATCCGCTTAGATGCACTTTTCACGCGCGCCACTTTGGTTGGTTTCGGCTCATCTTGAAAGACCCATACGCTCGATTGCTGCTTTGTTTTGGGATCGTAGCAATAAATCCATGTTTCGTCACCTGTTACTATGTCCCACACCAAATTTGACGCACCTTCGTTGAATCTGGTAAGCATGGCACTGCACCAAGTGACGCGGTCCGTTTTTTGAGCCTCGGTCAAGTTGTGTGGGATCCACCGCGAGCACAGCTTTCTCACACCCAAATGTTTGTGTAGGATTGATTGTATTTGACTCATGCCTATTTCTAAGGATGCGCGAATTTCATGGTAGGTCACATGCCTGTCTGTTTCAATCATACGGCGCACAGCATCGATGTTTTTGTTGGTCACAGCGGTGGACGGCCGACCATCGCGAGATTCGTCACTGAGATTGATACGACCACGCTTGAATTCTGCAAACCAGCTATAAACAGTCGTCTTGCATGGTGCTTCATTGCCAAAAGCTGTTTCAAGCCGAGCGATGCTCTGTTGAGCTGTCAAATTACACTTAAAATCGTAGAAAATCATACTACGAAAATTTTCCCGAGTTAAATCCATGTTGATGCAGACACACAATTTTTTAAATGGCGCCACAAGGTAAAAACAAAAGACAGTCAGATGAAACAAACTGCATTCTACAGCCAAAGAGTTCTATTTTCAAATGTTGCAATAAATTTTTAAATATTGTTTATATAAGTGGCCAGTTCCGGAAACTTTTAGTGTTACCTATGTATTTGGGAGCTGTCATCTTACTCTCCCCCGAATAATTTCGGGGGGTTTTGCGAATAAGATGGTGGTACTTCCACAGTCGGGGGCAGCACCAGCTCTACCGCTGCTTTGTACATAAATGACAAATTTAAATTATTGTCCTTTTTGTATTAATCGAGATAATGCCTTTATAATAGAACTTGTGTTGTTACTACAGCTAATGTGGACTTTTGTTATTCAACGCAGTCCGTACGATTTAATTAGATGATTTTGATGATATGATAGAGAAGACACGTGTGTGTTCTTTGGCAACTCAAGTGGGACTAGAGTTATTTTAACGAAGAGCAAGTTGTCAATAAATTATTGTTTCACTACGTAATTTGATGGCTTTATGGTCTTACCTCAGATAATATAATACTGGTACTGTCTTACTAACTTAAATAGAGTATATTTTAATAATTTATTAAAAAGTTGGTCTTATAGATAAAAATAAAAGGTTTTTCTTGTAGGAAGCATTTTTCTTTGTCTTACCAAGGCCTCTATGATAAAAATAACCAATATTTTTTTTTATTGAGATTTCTTCCAGCAAACCCCTCTGATAAATAAAAATCATAATAAATGAATAACTAGACATACGTGTACACAAAACTATGTATCACACTATTAAATATATATATATATATATTATATATATCCTTACATATTACAGCATAACTACATTCTATTACATACATGAATCTTTGCATAAACAATTATCTATAAAAACGGCAAAAAAATCATGTCTGTTGTATGGGAGTGCGCGGGTCCGACTCGCACTTGGCTGGTTTTAGTATTTGTTGTTATAGCGGCAACAACAAATACATCATCAGTGAAAATTTCAACTGTCTAACTATCATGGTTCAAGAGATACAGCCTGTAGGCCTACCCTGAGTTTTGCTTACTATGGGTATACACGTTACCGTCTGCGTAAAATATTTTGTATGAGAAATGCTGGTTCCTGTAATAAGCCGCTAGGGGCGCTGCACAATTTCTCGTATAAATATTTTACAACCAAAACTCATGGTAGAGGTGCTGGTGACAGACGGACAACGGAGTCTTAGTAATAGGGTCCCGTTGGTTACCCTTTGGGTACGGAACCCTAAAAAATTAAGAGACACTTTAACACACATGCATCCATCCATCAGCCTGTTTCGTCCACTGCTGGACATAGGCCTTTCCAGGAACTGAAAGGTTTTGGTGCAAGGTTTTCGGCACCGCGCCCACCAACCCGCCCGCCCAGCGTGTGTGAGTATGGGCATTTCTTCCAGGAGGACCGCCAAGAGTGGCGAAATCCTGGAAAGGCCTAACACACATATCATTTTGTATTATTTGGTCTAAAATCTTACAAATTTTTATACTGTTACGATAAAAACTGCGGCAGTTACATTGTAACCAGTAGACAGAAATACGTGGGACGCACTATAAGTTTCCGGAATGAATATGAAAAAATACTATTAAAGGTACAAAATTAATTTATTGTTTTTCAAAATAATCTCCCTTGGCGTCTATGCACTTTCTCATTCGATCAAACCAGTTTTGAAAACTTTTGTGCCACTCCCCTGTGGTGACCTCTGAAACGTGTTTTTCATACTCCTCGACAGCCTCTTCTGGTGATGAAAATCGTTGACCGCGTAATTGGTTCTTAATTTTTGGGAACAGAAAAAAGTCACAAGGTGCCAGGTCGGGACTGTATGCAGGATGACTCATGAGTTCTACATTTTTCGTCTTCAAAAAGTCGTTTGTCTGTCTGGCCGTGTGAGAACTAGCATTGTCGTGGTGCAGGATGATACGGCGTTTACGGTTATTTTTACGGAGTTCGTCAATAACTTCCGGCAAACAAATGGTCGTGTACCAGTCACTATTCACGGTACGACGATTCTCTAAAGCAACAGTAGCCACGTGTCCAGTTTTATTAAAAAAAGAAGCAATCATCCGCTTAGATGCACTTTTCACGCGCGCCACTTTGGTTGGTTTCGGCTCATCTTGAAAGACCCATACGCTCGATTGCTGCTTTGTTTTGGGATCGTAGCAATAAATCCATGTTTCGTCACCTGTTACTATGTCCCACACCAAATTTGACGCACCTTCGTTGAATCTGGTACGCATGGCACTGCACCAAGTGACGCGGTCCGTTTTTTGAGCCTCGGTCAAGTTGTGTGGGATCCACCGCGAGCACAGCTTTCTCACACCCAAATGTTTGTGTAGGATTGATTGTATTTGACTCATGCCTATTTCTAAGGATGCGCGAATTTCATGGTAGGTCACATGCCTGTCTGTTTCAATCATACGGCGCACAGCATCGATGTTTTTGTTGGTCACAGCGGTGGACGGCCGACCATCGCGAGATTCGTCACTGAGATTGATACGACCACGCTTGAATTCTGCAAACCAGCTATAAACAGTCGTCTTGCATGGTGCTTCATTGCCAAAAGCTGTTTCAAGCCGAGCGATGCTCTGTTGAGCCTTCAAATTACACTTAAAATCGTAGAAAATCATACTACGAAAATTTTCCCGAGTTAAATCCATGTTGATGCAGACACACAATTTTTTAAATGGCGCCACAAGGTAAAAACAAAAGACAGTCAGATGAAACAAACTGCATTCTACAGCCAAAGAGTTCTATTTTCAAATGTTGCAATAAATTTTTAAATATTGTTTATGTAAGTGGCCAGTTCCGGAAACTTTTAGTGTTACCTATGTATGTAAGGGTAAAAAAGACTACATCACTCTTCGTATTCGTATCATGTAGATTACTATATAATTTAATAAAAAAATGCTATATATACCTTACAAACTTGTTACAAAATTACTCGTTTCAAGGTCGTTGGCGTTGGGAGAAGCCTTACAGTGACCCAAATTGTTAACTTATTCAATCGGGAGGATTCGCCGTATTTGTTTGGGAGCTTTATTGGAAGGGATAGAGATCGAGCCTTATTGGCTGAAAGAAATTTCCAACTTGTTTGCAATGAGATAGGGATTCTTCCTCCATAAGTTTCAGAGGTAGGTAATCATAAGGACTGAAATGAGGAATCTATATAACCAAATACAACAATACAAACCGCATTCTGCTGATACAAATCACAATTCCATTCATAATTTTGGTCAAATAAGCTCTTCCGGATGCATTTTTTCGTCCGATAGAGATTCTTTTGCGTTTCGCGGTGGTCGGCTGGTTTTGATGAAGTAATTTTTGGTTTTAGGGTTTCGGTACCTGCAGCCCTATGGTTGCCACTTCAAAACCATATTGACAGTAAATTATGGAATTTACCGTCAAATGGTGTTTAAAATGGTGTTAAAATGGCACCATCTTAAGCCTGCTGAAGGGTGCCAAACGGGACCCTAACTCTATACTAAGCCCCCGTTATCCATCCCGCCTTTCATAACCAAGAGTATTTATTTACGCTCCACTATAACTTTTAATAGTTATGTATATAGTATATTTTTACAATTAGGTCATGAAGCGCTTTCTTTTGATAACCCACAGAACAGGAAAGGACAAGAAAAACTTCCAAACTAAATATCAGAGTCATAACTCCCGCCCAATAAGTTTTTTTTTTCAAGAACTGCGTTACAAAGTGATTGTTAGGATCTCTAGTGCGCGTGTACCAAACGGTTTTTTTTTCAAATGTACCTTTGTACACCGTCCATTATGAAGGAGTTTTCGAGTATGGACCGTGAAATGCAAGCCCTAGACCACAATCGTACACCCACGTTTCACTGATGATTATTACGTCCCAGCGTGATGGATGGAGTGGCCTACCGCCGTACTGTCCAAAATAAAAATGAAATCAAAATATTTATTTTGTAAAATAGATACATAAAGTATACTTTTCACAGGTCCAAGTTAATCTTTACAAAAACAATAAAATATGAAAAAAATAATAACACTTGCGAAAAATGTTTAGGTTGGGCTACGAAAATGTAAAAAAATTATACACCTACATAAAATAAAGAAACCAAACTATTATATAAGGTGACTTTAATTTATACAGCCAAACTCATACTCGAGGCTTGGTAAAGTGATCAGTAACACGGATCGATAACACTTTTTGCTAATTTCGCAAAATAAAATCTTGACGTCCGATAGTAATTGACTCGGGGCTGGGCTTGCGTTTGTAAGGAACACGAAAAAAATAATTTACGAATTTCACAAAAAGGGTTATCGAACCTTGTTACTGTTACCGAGTCTTCAGTAAGAATATGGCTGCATAAATTAAAGTCACCTTATATATTATATGTATGCATAGGTATACCTAATGCCATGAACAAATAAGTTAATAAATAAACTAAATTAACCATAAACCATCAGCCCATTCGATTAGGGCCAGAAACTTAGCAAGACCGAAGCACGCAGACCGAATACAAATTGCCCCTACGGGATTTGTAATTGCGACCTCCAGTTTAGCAATCAACTGCTCGAACCACTGCGTCACAGAGGTGGTCATTCAAGGTAATCCTAATGATGGTATACAAAAATACCTAATATATAATAAAATGCCACTGTGCTACAGTCACCTTAAACTATGTCAGAAAAATTCCCATTGTTAATGCCTTGATGTGTTATTTTATTACTCACCGCATATTTTTAAAATATTTGAATGAAAAGTATGCGGAATATTTTATACAAATTATATTATGACTAAATTTAGTCAATTGAAACTTTATTTTTATTTATTTATTTTATTTATTTGGACCACCAACATCTAGTACACAAATACATTATTTCATAATAATTAAAAGGGTTTAAAATTAAATGTCTAGACTATTACAGGTGGACACAACATGCATTATATAAAAGGGTGCAGACTGCAGCTACACATATTACCAATTGTTATTCGTAAGATAAATACAATACAATATAATTACTACAATTTATAGAAAAAAAACAATTATACAGATTAGATTATATACAATATTTACAATAAAAACATAAAATCAAATTATTTTATTAATTATATTAAACAGTTTTTAAAACTTATAACTAAATTAAAATTAAAATGAAAGATAGTCATGAACCTAAAAATTTTATAAATTCAACAAAAAACATTTTCAATGACACATTTCTTAAAGTGATGTACATTGCCGTGGAACAGGTCGAGACATGCACTATGTTTATTAAACAGCGCTGATAATCTATTCAACGGGGAGTGGTGTTGCCCCAAATTAGATTTCGATGATGTTGTCCGCAGAATCATTGCTTTTCGAGTATCCCTGGGAACTCTCATGGGTAGGTTAAATTGTAATTTGGACAATAGTTCGGGACAGTCATGTTCATTTCTTGCTAGTTTTCGAAGGAATAATAGATCGAGCAGAGTTCTCCGATCTGATAGGGAGTGCATTTTAAAGTGCTTTAGTCTATTTCCGTATGATGGGAGCTTTTTTGACATTCCGCAAGAGTATGAGAGATGCCATAGGAACCTCTTCTGAAGTCTCTCAATACGGAGCATATGTTTTTTATAGTGAGGAGTCCATACAACGCTGCAATATTCTAGGATACTTCGAACAAGGGCATTGAAAAGAAGTATTTTAGTGGCTGGCCTTCTGAACACTTTACCGCTACGAATAACAAAACCTAACATTTTTGACGCTTTATTGATTATGTTATCTATATGCTCAACAAACTGAAGCTTGGAATCAAATATGACACCTAAGTCTCTGATACTTTTAACTGTTTGAAGCGTGTTATTATTAATATGATAGGGATTGTGGATAATGCTGTGGTTTCGGGTGAAGTTAATAGAGAAACATTTTTTTGAATTAAGTACCATCTTGTTTCTGGTGCACCATTCTGTAACTCTGTCAATATCTCCCTGAAGTAGCTCAGCGTCTGACAATGATGTCATAGTTTTCATTATTTTAAGATCATCGGCAAAAAGAAAGGCTTGGGAATGTTGAAAACAGGCAACAATGTCGTCAATGAAGACGTTGTACAAAAGGGGGCCCAAATGAGAGCCTTGAGGAACTCCAGAAGTTACGGAAAAGTCGTGAGACTGATATCCATTCACCACAACATTAGATCTACGATCTCTTAAGTATGAAGACAGCCATTCAAGCAAGGTACCTGTAATACCATAGTACTGAAGTTTCGATATAAGGATAGAGTGGTTCACCTTATCGAAAGCTTTGCTGAAGTCAGTGTAGATTACATCGACTTGTTGACATTTGTCTACAGACATTACTAATTCCTGCAAATAGGATAACAAATTTGTATTAGAAGACCGATTTTGTACAAAACCATGTTGACAGTTGGTCAAATGCTGCTTGAAGTGGCTGTTCAAAAAAGGATAAAACAATGCTTCAAATAACTTGCTGAACGTTGATAATATCGATATTGGGCGATAGTTGGATACTGCGCTGTCGTCTCCAGACTTCAGAATAGGAATCACCCGCGATAACTTCCATAGATCAGGGAAGACTCCAGTCACCAAAGATTTATTGAAAATAATATGCAAAGGCAAGACAAGAGACTCAGCACAACCGACTAAAAAAACAGATGGAATGCCATCAGGTCCTGAACCTTTGTAACTATCAAGTCTTTTTAAGCCTTTGAGTATATATTCCTTTGTGAAATTAACAGTATTAAGTGTGTTAGTAGTTGAGCAATCCTGTGCAGGAACGTCTGTGACTAAACCATCCGTCTCATATACTGACGCAAAATGTGACGCGAAAAGGTTGCAAATACTTTCTCCATCTTTAGCTAGTGTGTTTCCATTATTCATTGTAGAGGGATAGCTACCAGCAGCTTTGCGTTTTGTTTTTATAAATGACCAAAAGTATTTAGGATTTTTCGCAATTTTATGTTCAATATCAGATATGTATTCCCTGTAACATGTCTTAGCACGATCCTCACAGCGCTTTGACAGCAAGGTTAGTTCCATAATATCCAACGGATTTTTATATTTCTTGATCAGTTGTCTCTTTTTATGTTTCTCCTTTAAAAGCTTAATTAACTCTCTAGAAAACCAAGGTGGATATTTATTTTTAGCAACATTTTGACGTTTAGGTATATGCTTTTCAATAATTTCATGCAATATCTTATAAAAAACCTCAACCATTTCATTCACATCCTTACAAACATTTAGCCTATCTCCCCAAGGAATCTTATCTAACTCGAGAGAAATTTTAATGTAGTCTGCTTTAAAATAGTTGGGGGTAATACGAGGAACTACTTTTAAAACATCAGATAGTTTAAATGACAGGGATCCTTCCAATGGAGGGTGAAGCTTATCGATTACACTAAGCGGGCTGCATGATTCTGCTACATCAACTATAGGGACATTACTTAAAATCAAATCCAGAATGTTATCATTAAAATTCTTAATTAGATTGTGCTGATGAAGACCATTAAGTGAAACAAATTCCAAAAGTGATTTAGCCAGAGTTGAATTCCTGCATTTGACAGGGCCCGAGGGAGACCAATCAATACAACCCAAGTTAAAGTCTCCCAAAATCACTACATTACTCACCGTCTCCATTGCTTTATTTGTGTTGTCTATAAAATGTTCAAGAACTGTTTTTTTTATTGGGGGCGGTAAATATATACCACATATGTAGAGAACATCGTCTTTTTCATTTATTTTGATGTCAACACTAACCCACAAATCTTCACATTTGCTTTCAAGCTTAGGCAAACGATGTGAGTTGAATTTTTTAGAGATTGCTATCAGAACACCACCTCCAATCAATTTATCCTTATGAAAGCCTGTGTTTTCCCGGTCGCGTCTGTAAGTTATATACCGATCATCAAATATTTCCGAGCTATGAATGCTATTGGGAAGCCACGATTCTGTAAAAACAACAATGTCAAAATCATTACATAAAACATTATTAAAAACATCATGTGTCTTGGTTCTTATGCCTCTAACATTTTGATAATATATACTTATTGGCGTGTTTGTCATCAAAACACAAAATTTAAATTTCTATGATGCAATAAACAAAAAACTTAAAAATTAAGAAACCGAACTGGCGAAAAAACAAAAAATTAAATTGAATCTGTTATGTCGATGTCACTGTTGCACATGCAGATAGTTTTTTAAGAGAGTCAATGTCCCGTATAAGCACATAACCAGATGTGTCACTTTGTTTAATACTAGGTAGCAAAATACCTATACATTTATCTATTTAAGGTTTATCTATTTATTAAATTTACTTATTTTATTTATTTACAAATATTAACATTATATTATTATTTATTCAATTATTCATGGTAGTTATTCATGTAACGTTTTGAAAACGTGTAAGGATACTCGCGCTGTTTTGTTTGTTCGTGCGTTACCTACGCGGGCTCGGACTGAAAATCAGAGCTGTCGTCGGTCTTACCTTGTAAGACTACAGCACATGCTGAGTCTTGGCCTTTTTGTCTGCTGCAACACATGACTTCTTTTAGTTTTAGTGACATTATCTTATTCTTTTGTTTTAATTCTTTATGATTGATTTTATAAATTTGTTTTGTAAAGTAATTGTGTTGTGTTGTGGCAGATAAAAAAAATATAAAAAAAATTAAAATATTCGACCGACCCTCTAATTTCACGTGAGATTGTTCAAAATGCGTAATTTCAGTTGAATTTAGGTTTTTTTTATGACTACTTTGTCGCCTTCGCATAACTGCGATAAATATTTAGAATTTAGTCATTGTTTTAATAGAGAAACACGTTTTGCTCAATTCAACCCAGTTTTCTCGCAATTTTACACTATTTCTTGCCAAAAAAAATTATGTGATACTTGCCAGACAGGGGGAGGGGGGCACGTTATATTGGGTGAGAATCGGCTGACCCTCACGTAATTAATGGATACTCCCTTATTATTGCAAAATTTGCAAAATAAAATGTTGACCTCCAATACTAATGGCCTCGGGGTTGAGCTTGCGTTTGTAGGGAAAACCAATTTCACAAGAAGGGTTATCGAATCTTAACACTGAGCACTTGCCGAGTCTCCAGTTGGTATTTGGCTATATAAACAAAAGTCACCTTATATTGATGTATTGTATACTAAATAAATACTAGCGTAACTAACACCAAAAGTCACTACCGACCATGCAAGTTAGTAAAAAAGCTGCCGTTTTTAACAAAAGTATTTTTTGCTGATTTTCATTGTCAATGAAAACTATATAATAAATAAATAATATTTGCTCTTTTAAAAGCTTATTTGTATTGGACATAAGTAAATAATTAATACAAGTTGGAAAACAAAATTCCTCAAGACGTATTTCCGGTACTACCGGGCTACGGCCCAGCATCAATCGAGAGGTATCATGATAATGAAATAATTAATTCTAAAATATGGCCATATCATCACGGCATGAATTCCCGAGGGGGCGTCAGAGGTGTTCTCGGGTGTGCACTGTGAAATGCAAGTCATTCACAGTCAACACTCGGTACACCCGCATTTCAACGACGATTACTAGGTATACGTAACGAGATGGGCGTTGAGCCATATCTATGAAAACTAGATAGAAACTGTTTAAAAACGATTAATTGCTATTTCTAGGCATCAAATTGAGTAGACTTTCAATAATTATAGTTTAAGAAGTAAGAAATGTATTTTTTTCTGTAGTGGCAGCACTTTAGCAGCTCTTAAGGCCCTTTAGGTATGGCTGTTCAACTTCCACACTAATATATTTATCCATAAATAAACAAATACTATGCTATTCCGGACAAAAGTATTACTATTGTAATACACATATAAAAAAAATAAAGGGAGTGCCTCCGCTGCCTGCGCCGCCACCAAAAAATAACGCTGTTGGTTGGGCACTACATTACTGCCGGCAGCCAAGATCAGAAACATCAACATAATGGACACCGACGGCGGCGCTGACGGTAGAAATTTCTTACACGCAAGTGTGAGATTGTTAATGTGTTGTGTTTGTTATTTTGGAAGGACTTTTATAAATTGTGGAATAGTGAAAGTGATTTTTTGTTCATTATACATATATATACTCTTATATACGTTTTCTCACATATGCAATATTTTAGGAGGGGGGGGGGGGATGAGGGAGGGGGAGTACTCGGTTTTTTTATTTTAAAATACAAATTTGAGTTAGTGTCAAAACTAGGGACGTCGTCGCTTCGCTCGGCACCTTATTTTATCTTACATGTCAACCTAGTACTCCTCCTCGTCGTCGCACCTACTTTTTTCCTTTGGCGAAAGTCTTTTTACTATGACTGTAAAGACCCAAAATTACTTCATATGCTATCCTTCTTAGCCCTATTACTTAAAATTTAAGTGTTAAATGCTAACCCCATTTCCCGCTTCTTTTTCTAAAGTCAGTGCCGGCAGCCAATTTAGCAACCGGCGCTGGCAGCTAATTCAGCAACCGGCGCCGGCAGCCAATTTGGACCACGGCGCCGCCGGCAGCTGAGACACTTCCAAAAAGGGTATATCTTGAATTAGAACAACAACGCCTTCTTTGGGCGCTTTGTGCTTATCTGACCGTGACGAACCGACAAAGCTAAAAATCAAAGCGAGCGCTCGTCGTAATTTGGTGGTATAAATATCCGTAGAAATCAGTGGAGGTCGGGTTTATTAAATTATTTATTAAAACAAATAAAATAAGTACCTACTTTACTCATAAATAAACATAAATAATAATAAATTTTGATCGTTTTTTTTGTATCAAAAATTTTGTTGTCTTGCCACCTAGCGTCGAGTAGCAAAACCATTGTGCATTCTAGGAAGAAACTGCTTTCCATATTTCTTAACAGATGGCAGGCAAATCGTTTTTATTTTCATAATGGGAATTTAAAAAAAAGAGCAGCAGCAGGGTTGCCAGACGAACAAAAATTCTCGTACAAGTACGCGAATTTCAACTCATGTACGGTGTACTTAGACAGTATTATATGGTCTAAGACGGTGTAAGTAAGATGCAAACCGGGTTCACGTATACCAAAGTGGGTTTAATTTGTGCAATAGATTTTAAAACAAATATAATGATATTTTAATAATAAATCAATTTAATTTAATAATAATACTAGGTGAAATTAAATCAACCGACCAAATTCATACTGGAGACTTGGTTATTCATCAGGAACAAGGTTTAAAATGACCTTCCAGATGAAATTTGAAACAAAAAATTTTTTTTGCTCCGTTTTGCCTGCACTAGGAATTGTACATAAACTAGTCCAACCAGTAGGAGGAAAAAAAAATCTCGAAATTGGCTAAAAGGATTACTGAACCTCGTTCTTGATCACTAACCGAGTCTCCAGTATGAATTTAGTAGGTTGATTTAATTTCACCCTAATATATCGCTTTACGAAAAATAAAATCCCGAATAAACTTGCAAATAAAACTGTAAAAGGTGAATTAGTCAATTTAGTCATGCATGCATGGTTAAATCTCATTCAAATAAAATTAGGAATAAGATGATACTATAAATCTATTATAATCCAACTGCAGCGGCTGCGCCAGTACGTGAACCGGATGAGCCAACACGTATAAAAAATATATGTGCTTACGTAACTCTTGTTAATTAATCTTTAAATAAAAAAAAAACAATGAACATCTTTTAAAATGGTGTACGGTAATTTTACACATTAGTACGAGAATCAAATTATACCCATCTGGCAACCCTGGGCAGCAGTTCGGTAATGGCCGCCGTGAAAGCGGACGAGTCGTGTTGCTGTCATTTCGTAGTGCGTTTTGATTGGTTGTTTACTTTATTTAACTTGCAATTTTAGCAAACATCTTACTTGTGCCAGTGTATATCGCGTACTTTCATTGATTCTGTGACTTTTAGTTCATATTGGAGTGCCTTTAAAAGTTTTTTTCGCCTAGATGTAAGGCGCATTCGATCTTGTGGCGTTCAAATGAGAATGCATCGGCCGGCGGCGTGTGTTGTGCTGTGCTAATTGGGTTTTCCTGGCTGATGCTGGGTTATAGGACCACCATGTGTAGTCGGCAACACACCCAGGCTTGCCTGAACACATCCCTGTCTATAAGACAGGAGATTCAACGTTTCGAAAGTGTGCATCCTTCGATTTATGCACTTTATGATCTTGTGGAGCTGGTTCCCGACCCGTTATTGGCTCAGCAGATCAGAGATCACGTCGTCGCTATTGAAGGTTGGTACAGACTCTTTATCTTCCTTAGTACGTGGATAGGGACCATTTGTTTACATTCCTAACCTATACGAAGCGTGCTAACTCGGCTTGCGGTTCAAACATCGCCCGGTAAGGAATTCCACGGTACCTAGGAAAAAAAATTATTCAATAGCAAGGCAGTTTGCAAGTCTGTGTGTGTCAATTAACGAATTTCAAAACAGTTGCCTGATGCATGCGGCTTATGTCAACAAGGACGTACCTAGGTATTACTTTTTGTTCCGTGGTAATTACAAGAAATCCATGACCACAGAATATCCATAAATAACATAGCACAGCACCTATTTATTAATTACAATAATATTGGTATCACAACACAATAAACAGAAGTTTTTCCTGTTGATTTCACCACACTATGATGTAAGTAGGTATACCTTTGTCACAACAAAAATCCCCGTGTGGTATCATAGACAGGGACCCGAAAACCGGGTTTGAAAGTTAAAACTATCATAGGGCTCACCGTTTATAGGGTGTAAACCCAGGCATAAGCCTGGGTAACATTAGGTTTGGTTTTTAAGTTAAGCCTATCATAGTGTTACAACAGGTTTCAAAGTTATGCCCATCATAGGGTTAATCCCTCATAAGGTAGGGTTATACAGGGTTTTGAATGCCAACACCTCCGTTTAACAAAGAGTTAATTAATGCCTTTTTCTCGCCAGTTTCTATTTGATAGAGTTTTGTGGGGATAAACTTTCAGATTATTCGCGGTTACATTAAGTCTATGGATAGTGTTTGATAGGGTTACGCGATTACCCTTAACGAGTAATATCAAAGAAACCCTGAACATTAAGTCCAAATTTCAATTGTGTTTGCTTTCTACTTAAAGTTACGCCTTATAAGCATAAGGTTTCATGCAAAAGCGCTTTGTAAAACCCATGCAGTTACCCTATGATAGGGTAACAAAAATGGTACCTGGTCATAGGTGTTTCCGAGTAGGGACGGGGAAAAGCAAGACACAGGCCACACTCGTTCACTTGTTTCACCAACGATAATTCTGTCACAGCGTACTTTGGGCACGCGATTTGAATCCGGGATCTACAGGTTAGCGGTCGACACGTTTTTATCACTAAACCACAGAGGCGTACTAAAGTAAGACTAGAATGTCACAAAAGCCATCGATTTGTTAACATACTACCTATATAGTATATGTAAAGGTACAAAGGTGAGCCTGAACATTTATAAAAAAAGGAATTTACCGGGCAAAACCAGGATCCGTCCAGCACATATCTATTAGTTGATGTTGAATTTTCATTAGTAGCTATTCTGCCCTACTAAGCAGTGGCGTGCATTCAACTTTTTGCTGGAAATGCAATGAGAAGGTCAAGTTTCACGATAAAAATAGCACGAAAAAAATTAAAAAACAATTTGAAAAAAAATATATTTTTGTATGAAATCATGTACTCTAGCTAGGGTAGGCAGTGCCTACCCTGGCGTCATACAAATAATGATTTTTCAAAGTGACGTTAAAAATGTTTCATATATTTGTTTTATTGTCAAACTTAACCCTCTCATTGCATTTCCAGCAAAAAGTTCAATAAGCATGTGCCCCATTATTTGAAATATGAAATGTCATCTAACTATCAAAAACCCAGAATAATTAAAAATAAAGAGAAATTTTGTAATGTAAAAAATGAAAAAAATAATTTGGTCTGAGTCGGACTCTAGAACAAAGGTTCCGTACCACTCCACAATACGGGTACGGAAAGACTCTTACAACGTTATGGTATTTAACAAGAACATACATGCCAAAGCAAGATCAAGGCTACAAAATACAAGACGCCAAAATGGTAGCAACTGAGAAAAAAATTGACGCCGTCTGGGTACGGAACCCTGCCTTTTATTATTTTTCGTTTTACAAACTTTCGTTTGTATGTATAACAGTCTATAAGTAAAGAACCAAAACTAATAACTTGTTTCTTGTAAGGGGAACCCCTTATTTATTTTATACTTTGTCGTGATGGAGGCCATAATAACACGTACTCTGTGAAAATTTCAAAATTCTACTTATTACGGTTGAAGTTGTAGACCCCGGTGACAGACGGACAGGCAGCGGAGGCTTAGTAATAGGGTCCCGTTTGGCACCTTTCGAGTACGGAACCCTAAAAATTTAAGAATGACTGTGCCTCACAGCTACACAGTACATTTGTACATTCTGTCTTGTACTCCTGTATTTTGTTCTAATGCACCCCCTGGGAACAATTGCCATTACTCAGATCCCAAATTCCCATTAAACTAGACAGAAAACATACTATCAAGACAGGTAAGTACCCGAAAGTAATTGCTTCTTATCCTACGACGTATCAGCGAACTCATAGTATCGAAGAAAATTGCGCTTACCCACTTGTTAAGCGCTTGAAACGATTATCTCAACCACTTGTCTGTTTAGTCAAGAGTCAAGAATCAGAAAAGTTCTTTGGGTTAGGCCCTAAAGTAAAATTTTGAAAAAAAAACTCATCAGTATAATTATTGAAAGTTTACTCAAATTAAATGCCTAGAAATAGCTATTTACTAGCATATTTTTCATAGACAACATCTTCAACGGGCCAAAAAATTTATAAATAGGTACCTATAATAATGTTGATAAATATAATATGTCTCAAAAGTAAAAAAGATTTATTTTTATTTTTATTTTATTTTATTTAGGTAACAAACAGTCGTAACACAAAAAGTAAATATAAAGAAAAATAGCAAACACAAACAGACCTATAGAACCATAACAAAGAAGTAAACAATAATTACAATACACTTTTACGCATAACATTTATACACAAGAAATACAACAGTTGTACAAAATAAATACTAAACACAACACAACATAGTGTGACAACATCAACATATAGTGTGACACGCTGTTGAAGAAACGATGATGCTATACAAGAAACGATGATGCTATACATGATTTTTAAACAGTATTTTGGCTGCTTTGGCTTTAAACGAATTTACACTTTCGTTGAACAAATCTATATCACTAAGTTTTTCGTTGTAAAGTTTCACTGTACGTGAGATAAATCGGTGCTTGGCATAATTAGTCCGACAATTTTCAGTTTGAAACTGAAAAGCGATACGACGTGAGGAGGGACGTGGAATCTTAAATTTAATTAGATTCAACAAGTTTGAGCAATCGATTGTGTTATTTAGTAATTTACTTAAAAACATGGCATCAATAAGTGAGCGGCGCTCTGCCAGATTTTGCAAATTGTGATAAAATAACAATTTAGATAAAAGAAAAGGAAGATACGGCACCCTGCTCCTGCACTGCGAAGTTTGTCGCTCTATGTCTATCGTTCGGTGGCGCTTGTTTAAATTAAAACCGGCCAAGTGCGTGTCGGGCCACGCGCAATGTAGGGTTCCGTAGTTACACAGTACATTTTATAAGTTGGTCTACTAATACAGATCGCACCAAACTTCTAATCCCATACATTTAGAAGAACGGCCTATATATTGTCGTGTTTAGAGGGCGCCAAAAGTTCGGCGCGACCTGTATTCTTAAACCTGTAAAGCCTACTTAGCTGTGATAGTTTTCCTTTTAGCTTCATTATATATACTACTTCTGTGAATTTTTTGACATATCTTTAAACAACCGTTTACCCGGAAGGGGGGCGGGGGCGACGCTAGACTAATAAAATTAGCTTAATATTTCGCCAACGGAACCCTAAATCGAAAAATAACTTTCACAGACCCACAATGTTTTTAAACGACCTATCCAACGATACCCCACACTATGGGATAGACGAGAAAAAAAAAGTTCATCCCCAATTTACGTGTATTTTTTTTTTTCGAGATTTTATTTTACCATTTTGTCGGCGTAATTAATATGTATATCCATGCCAAATTACAGCTTTCTAGTACTAATAGTCTCTGAGCTAAGCCGCGGACAGACGGACATGGCGAAACTATAAGGTTTCCTTGGTCGGAATACGGAACCCTAAAAAGAGGTCAATTTTTCAGTTGAAGATTTATGAACGTAAAGTATCCAACTTTTGTTATATCAATGGTTAAAGATATTTTTGAGCACTATCTTAAGTCGTATTGCATCGAAAATCCGGTCTGTGGATCTTTCCTTGATAGTACGATACTCGTATTAGTATGGCGAGTATTGGTGAGTAATAGAAAAGCACGTATTCGACCTTTAACTTTTTTGTTCGGGTTCATTGTCTTATTTGTTACTCGAGTAACTTAACAATCACGTAGTTTGTTGCTCAGGTTACGTCATGTTACCTAGAAAAAACTTTATAAACAATCTGTAAATGTTTTGTTATGTGTAGGTACTCAATGTTACCTATTCTCGTGCAGCAAACCTTGAATTTCGAGTTGAAAAACCTAAAATAATACAAGCTCATTTAACTTTTATCCATCTGCGTTAAAGCCTATTTTGCAATGAAAAGTTTTAGGTTATGGCAGCTCTAAATCTAATATTTGCTACACGAGAATAGGTGTCAATGTAAAATTTACTTGATGGTTACCTCTAGGTTTTATACCGTAGTGCACTAGCCAACACCGGCCTGCGAGCGCCAGCAATCCGGCCCGCCATACTTTATTTAAAATTAAAATTTACAATGTAATTTATAATACTAGGTGGTAGAGCTGATGCTGGGCTCGACTGTGTAGGTACCACCATCTTACTCGTAAATCCTCCCGAAGTTACTCGGGGGAGAGTAAGAGAACAGCTCTCAGGCAAAACCAGGCGGCCCACCATTGCCTGGGACCGATGGATGGCGGTATATCCATCCCCAATTGTCGGGCCTTATATAAAACAGACTGGTGACGGGCAGCGGCGTCACTGGTGCAAGGGTTTCGGCACCGCGCTCATCAACCCGCCTGCCCAGCGTGTGTGAGTATGGGCATTTCTTCCAGGAGGACCGCCAAGAGTGGCGAAATCCTGGAAAGGCCTATGTGCAGCAGTGGACGAAACAGGCTGATGGATGGATGTAATTTACCTATATATGGTGTCTCCAAACGAGATACTACCTATATTAGTTGCGATATATAAACGCTATCAAGTCTCAATTTGGCGAGCTTTACTTTTGTTTAGTGTTTTTAATTTGTGTTGACATTGTGTTTAATTTTTAATTCCTATTATTGCATTAATTATAACTATTAGTTTATTTATTAGTTCAATTATTCATTAGTGAAGAGCTTGGGCGAAAGAGTGTCACCTTATCTATGCAGTCGCAGTTCGCACGTCTACAAAGTGATTCTGAAACAAGAAAAAAAAATTCGAAGACAGGTATGCGACAATTTTTAGGGTTCCGTCTCGGAAGGATGCCAAACGGGACCCTATTACTAAGCCTCCGCTGTCTGTCTGTCTGTCACAGGGGTCTACAGCCTGAACCGCAATAGGTAGAAAGCTGAAATTTTTAATAAAATACGTGTTTATTTACTATTGGCCTCCGCCTCGACAAATAAAGAAATACAAAAAAAAATAAGGGGTGTCCCCCATACAAGATATCTCGAAAAAGTTGCATTATTTAAACGTTATTGGTTTTGACTCTTAAAGTTTTAAAATTAATTAGATTATAGGGCATACTCTAACTAGAGTAAAACAAAAAATTATAAAACATAGGCTTCCGTACGTAGACGGTACCTAATTTTTTGTCAGTGGCTTGTTTTTGCTTAGCCTTGATCTTGCTTTGGCATGTAGGTATATTTTTGTTATTCAACATACATGTTTTTAGGGTTCCGCACTGGAGTGCACTCGTATGTTCGCCTCATGTACAATATTTTTAGTGCAATAAAGAATTTTTATTATTATTATTATGTGGGTTGGTACGGAACCCTTTACGCGGGAGTCCGACTCGCACTTAGCCTAATTATATTTGAGTCTATATTCAGAGTTCGAAATAAAAGTAGAAAAACCGCGCTGATGTTAAATTTAAACATTTCAACTGTGCACTGCACCGCGATTCCCACAAGAAATGTTCTTCGCAAAATGAAGATTGTTATAACCAAGAATTTCATAAAGAACACCCAAGAAATCCGCCTACACGAAGCCAGGGCCACCCCAAGGAAACCTGTTTTAATATTGAACATTCCGAAGATGGTTGTACCCCTGTACACCGCCCCTTTGTAATCTTTTGCGTCAAACTGTCAAGGTAATTAATTTTAGTGGCTGTTCAGACAGGTTGATTTATGTAAAGCAATGACTGAAATTGTCTGAAATGCATAAAGTTAAATATGTGAAAGTTTAATTTTCAATAATGCCTTCATTTTTCGTCAAAAAGTAGCAGTAGCTCTGTTCATATGACGCCGGACTCTAGATCTTTAGAGCTGGGTTGAAATCCTGCACGGCGAGAGTGCACCAATGAGTTTTCTGAATGTATGTGCATTGTGCATGTTGTGGTATGTTTATTTTATATACTACTTTGTGTAAAAAGTACCGGGAATTCATAAATTACAGTTTTCTTCGATTGCCGCGGTGTAGCGCACTACGAATTTCATCCAGAGGAACAAATGGTAAGTAAACAATATTATTTAGGCTTCATGAGGTGTTTGCTAGAGAATATCCTCCGAAATAGGCCAGATTTATGGAACGACAATTCGTGGATTTTACACCATAATAATGCACCATCGCACAAAGCCATCATTGTGCAAGAGTTTTTAGACAAAACCTCGACGAATGTTGTCATCGACCAAGCTCCGTACTCACCTGATATGGCTCCGTCTGACTTTTTCCTGTTCCCGAGGCTCAAATTACCACTTAGAGGAAGGCGTTTAGAAAATTCGCTGAAGGAGTCGAAGACCATACCCATAATCAGTTTACAAAAAATGTATGGAGGACTGGGTCAAGCGCTCTAGCGTAGATGTATTGCAAGCGAAGGGGTCTATTTTGAAGCCGACAAAATACATTTTGACCAATAAATTACTTTTTTGGTTTTACTGAACAATTCCCGGTATTTTTTACACAGAATGTATATAATTACAGCTTGCTGAACGTTGAAGTAAGGGATGCAATCTTGTAGCAAAATATAAATTACGATGTTGGCATTGATTCAATCTCGCAATCTGCTTCAAACAAAATCACAACCATACAAAATAAATTGTTTAAGCCAACAAGATTTTTATTAATTTAATATCATTGATTTAATAGTACATTATTGCAAAGGCAGCGAAATAGGCAATTGCAGGTCGACTATGAGTTTAAAGGCCGAGCCGCAGGCGAGGACTTTAATGATACGAGACAGGCAATTGCCATTTCGGCCGAGGCATATATGGAGCTTTTCTTAAAAAAATGTAAGGAAATAAAAAAGGGGTCTTTTACATAATAAATTTACCTTTGTCGCTAAATATATATTATCTGGGGCTTCAAGTAGAAACTGCTTTATGTTTTCAGCAGTCAAAATCTTCGATTTTTTTCTCTTAAACCCAGACGATTGTCGTTTTAGAAAAGTTGTTAAATTTCCGTAGTTCTTCAAGTCAATGCTGTTTTTAATATGAACTGTACATTTCATCATAGAATAAATCGCCCATAATGTAGATGGCTTTTTAGTTTTAGCAATTTCATTGAAATACGCCAAAAATACTGTTTCGGATTCTTGTTTTTCCAGAACATGAAATTTTCACATACTTTCATATATTTTTCTTTTGATTTCGCTGGAAGCAGGTTTTCCATCGCTAATTTAGCTTCCGATCTTAAATCTGGTGGAGTGCAGTCAATGTCCATTTCATTTTCATTTTCAGAATCATCGGAACTCATTTTAATTTATTATTAACCAAATAACAACGAACTCCGCTTTACCGCCAATTTTTTTATTTTATTTTACAGTTTGTGCCGGAAGGTAAACGTATCTGTGGCTATACAGCCACGAGAACGCAATGTGTACGATAGATGAAAGAGTTCTAAATTCAAACAGCACACCGTTTATACAACATTGCCGGTGCGCTCTTCTTTCCAAATTCAAAGAATGCGCCGGGAAGTGATTTTGGTTTTTCAGTCTACGTAAATATGATACTTCGCGTGGTCTTAATTCAAAAGTAATGATAATATTTCCGCACATGTTTAAGAAAACATATTTATATTAGTAATTATTAACCATTTTTTATCAATAAAATAAATGGTAATTATTTTAGAAAAAGTTGCACAGGGTATCAATCGGATTGTGTGATAAATCAGTTTTTTTAGGTAAACTTGTGTAATTAAATAATAAGCAAACATAACAACATTGGGAGACAAATAAATAATGCGTCCACGTGCGTAAAGTATCTAAAAACTGGCACAAAAGGCCACGGACAGAGAATCAAGGTCGCCCAATCCATTTACCACGCAAATATGGCTTGATCATCGACTGATCACATTGTCACAAAATATGTACTTACAGAAGGCCAGTTCTATACAACCAGTGATTCCGGGCGCACGCACACATAGACGCGTCCGTACGACGAAGACACGTGCACTGGCATTCGACCGAGATCCTCGTATTGTTGCTGAATTGCTGGTTGTATGGAGCTGGCCTTCTGTAATGTATTTATTTTGTGGCATTGTGATGAAGCGAAGGGCCAGCTACTAGCGCCCATCTACGAACTAAATTATGTGTTTTCTTTTGAAACGCTAAGTTAGCGCTATTTGTTAATAGAAGGTTCTTTTTTTATATCAATAACTTTTATTATGTCTTAGCTTTTATTTGGGTCGCGATACTAGTTAGCGACTGCGTAAAATATTTTGTTAAAAATGAATAAAATAGACTTGATTGGTGTTGCTCAGTGGTTGCTGGTGCATAAAAACTCCATTGTAAAAATAAATAAAAACTTTCTTATACTAATTCAACAGTATTTATTTGTCCTCATTAGTCGCCAGTTCCACATCTTCAGGCTTAGTCTTAAGGGTCGGAGTCCCTAAATCGGGCACAAACAGGGTTTCGTATTCTCACTTTAGATGCTAGTAAATATTTAAATTTCTAAATAAAATGAATACCATTTCCTACTCTATAAAATCAAGTACAAGATCATTTAAAAAATTGCTGTAAAATGTTTTAGCGACTTCAGAAAAAAACGAAAACTCTCGTAATGCATTGCTGCGTTCTCAGTATTGTGATTTAATTAGAGACATAACAATGACAAAACACGTTTCAAAATCATAGTAACATATCAAAAAACATGATGAGCAATCAGTTTTCCGACACAATTTATAGATTTTCTGCTCCAGGTAAAAATGTTGCGAAAAAGTCAAAGTAACTGAGGTTATGCATGCACAGCAGTTGATTAGAGCGAGATAGATCGTTAAAAAACAAAAGCGGTAGAGCAGGACGTTTTCCAATGAGCGCCGACCCTTAAGGGGGGTTCTCCCGATTTTGTCTCTTTTCAAATTCATTTTAAACCAATAAATAGCGATGAATAAATATTGTAAAAAATGTATGTCATGTTTCACTCTTTGATCTTTGATATTTCGGCCGTTTGATACACGATTACTTGCATTTTGCTCGATCCAATTAAATCGCAAAGGTAGGTCTAAACTTTGATTCGAATATCATTTCACTTAAGCTATATTACGTTTTGGACAATAAAAGTTATACTAAAATAAACGTCGTGAAAAATGTGATATAAAACGGCCGTCATATTAAAAACCCACAATTCTAGTTCCAAAATAATACATAAAAACACCTCGAAACCGCGAGTTTTCTGAGCGGCCCGCTTCCGCTGAGCTGGATAAACAAATGAAAGCGTTGGAGCAGGACAGATTTCTCTGGATGACCTCGCCTTAAGGCGGAACGTTTCGAGCTCGGTGCAAAATGCACAACTAATAATTGTTTTTCTTATTATTTAATAAAAAGGACCAAATAAATGTGATTTATGGCATTTCGCGACCATAGTTTAATGTCAATAATTATGCATAACGTTTGTAAATGAATGTCCACATTAACTTAAAACACACTTTTAAGTTTGTATGGATATTCACCCTAACCATAATAATCCATAAAATGACGCAATTCTGCTAAAACGCCTGATAATTATTAAACAATACGCAAAATAAGATGAAACTATTTTTTTATACATTTTATTTAAAAATATGATAAACAATCATAACTATATTGCATTTTGCACTGAGCTCGAAACGTTCCCCCTTAATGATAAAAAATTAAAAATGTAATTCCAAAATTTTATCAGGATTTACTTTGTTTACATTCACAACAATGGCAAATGAGTACTAACAAATACTGTGGGACCAGTCCAAGTAAGTATTTTCATTGCAAAAATATCCTTTATTAAGTATTTCTGGTTCCTCTCGTAAGCCGCTAGTAACCGGGGCGCTGCACTGTAACAATTTCTCATATAAATATTTGACGCTGTCGCTAGCGAGTATCGAAGCCTGAAGGGTAATTCTCAGTCTGTTGTATTATCCTTCTCGACGGTAATAACCCGTTTTATCTGTCTAACTCCATACATCTTTAGCTTTCAAGTTTTAGAAATCTCACTTCTACTGTTTCTCCGGAATCGCCCCCCTGAACTCCAGCATTTTAGAGGTCTAAATGAATTCCCATCTATAAAACTGCGTAAATTATTAATCGGTAAAAGCGCCACCACGTGCGTAGCGTGAAACTACGGCCACGGTCAGAGTCAAGGTTGGCCAATCCATTACCAACGCGAATCTCATCGAATCTTCGTCACACTTTGAGTAAGGGCAGATGAAGAGCTCAGCTGCTGTAGTAATACTTCCCTGTGTGAGAATTATTTCGAAGGAAACTATGCGATTTAAGATCAGGGTATCACGTATAAAAGAACATGCTATCGACTCGACATCGCTTCGATAAACAAAAATGTAGCTCTAATTTCATAGCAATAAGAGTTGCTGTTTAGAATTTATCGAGTATCTGTAAAATTTATCGAGTCGATGCTTACGTACTGGCTATGTAGGGACGGCTTGGGAGGTGCGGAAACATGTCGCATGTATTAGAATCCTTTATATTACCCTTAGAGTTGTTTGATACTCAAGATACGCGTTAAATATTTTAAATGTATAGAAAATTGAATTATTAATGAATAATATATTTTATTTTATTTTCATTCGACTGATGATGACTCCATTGAAGGAGTCGAAATATATTGTAATATAGTTTTTTTCTGTTTTAGTTTCTCTATTATTCTTATTACCTATAACTACAATAATTTAAGGCCATATACTGGTATAATAAAGAAAAATATTTACAAATGTATAGAAATAAATAAATCAGAAGTGATTTCATAAATACATAGTCTCTTTTTTAGGGTTCCGTCCACAAAGGGTAACCAACGGGACCTTATTACTAAGGCTCCGCTGTCCGTCTGTCTGTCTGTCTGTTCGTCTGTCACCAGGCTGTATCTCATGAACCGTGCTAGTTAGACAGTTGAAATTTTCACAGATGATGTATTTCTGTTGCCGCTATAACAACAAATACTATATCCGGCCAAGTGCGAGTCCGACCTGCGCACTCCCATACAACAGACATGATTTTTTTGCCGTTTTTATAGATAATGGTACTAAACCCTTCGTGCGCGAGTCCGACTCGCACTTGGCCGGTTTTTTTACAATTTCATTTGACACGCCTGTCCCAAAAAAACAATCCAAGCTAAAAAGTTTAAGAAACCTTGTCGTAGATATACTAATGGAATTTTCAGTTTCACACGAAAACATTCCGACTGCCTGTCTGCATCACTATGTGATAGGTATAATGAATATATCTATGGTTAGGTTCGTCCCAAAAGTTTCTAATAAAATAAAATACACGTGGCAGCCCTAGAAACGGTATCTTTTCTCAGTTTATTTTTATCAGTAACCGCAACTCATTAGTTGTATTGTAACACGATCCGGTCCGGTTCGCTACTGCCGGTGTCGCCACGCACCGAATCATTACAGGTTTAGGTTCCGTAAATGAATAAAACGCTTTTAGCTTATCTCAAACGGGGCCTGAAAAAAGGGTGTTGACAGACTGACAACAAAGTACAAACGTAATAATAATGGTTCCATTTTTTATTTTGAGGTACGGCACAATAAAAAACAATAGAATAAAAAAATGAATACAAAACGGAGAAATACAATTAAAATATTTAAAAGTAAGGCTAACTGAAATTGATTAAAATTATATGCTTAATACTAAATAAAAAAATATATAACAAATATGTATCTGATGCAATAAATAAACGAGTTTATACATAAATAAATAGTGCCTCCGCACTATAATTATTCTCTAGTTAGGAAGAAGAGCAAAAAACTTAGCAAGGTCATGTCCTTTTTTATAATTTTTCCAAGATATTCTTTTATTTGCCGGGTGTAAATGAACAGGTATGTTTAATTGGAACCACATTCTCTGGTCATACTGAATAAATTTACCAAAGAAACATACCTGCAGAAATATAAAAATTATTTCACGTTTCCATACTAACCTTGAAAAAATCATGATGAAGATGCATACATGATGTAAACATTATAATATTTATTTAGACGACAAGTATGGGCAATTTCATGATACCTGTCCATTTACACCCGATGTAGATAAACGTCTAGAAATTTTGTATGGGCAAGTTTGATACCTGTCTATTTACATCCGATGTAGATAAACATCCAGAAATTTTGTATGGGCAAGTTCATGATACCTGTCCATTTACACCCGATGTAGATAAACATCTAGAAATGTTGTATGGGGGCAAGTTCATGATACCTGTTCAATTACACCCGATGTAGATAAACGTCTAGAAATGTTGTATGGGCAAGTTCATGATACCTGTCCATTAACACCCGATGTAGATAAACGTCTAGAAATTTTCTATAGGAAAGTTCATGATACCTGTCCATTTACACCCGATGTAGATAAACGTCTAGAAATGTTGTATGGGGGGCAAGTTCATGATACCTGTTCATTTACACCCGATGTAGATAAACGTCTAGAAATGTTGTATGGGCAAGTTCATGATACCTGTTAATTTACACCCGATGCAGATAAACGTCTAGAAATGTTGTATGGGCAAGTTCATGATACCTGTAAATTTACACCCGATGTAGATAAACGTCTAGAAATGTTGTATGGGCAAGTTCATGATACCTGTTAATTTACACCCGATGTAGATAAACGTCTAGAAATGTTGTATGGGCAAGTTCATGATACCTGTAAATTTACACCCGATGTAGATAAACGTCTAGAAATGTTGTATGGGCAAGTTCATGATACCTGTAAATTTACACCCGATGTAGATAAACGTCTAGAAATGTTGTATGGGCAAGTTCATGATACCTGTTCATTTACACCCGATGTAGATAAACGTCTAGAAATGTTGTATGGGCAAGTTCATGATACCTGTTAATTTACACCCGATGCAGATAAACGTCTAGAAATGTTGTATGGGCAAGTTCATGATACCTGTAAATTTACACCCGATGTAGATAAACGTCTAGAAATGTTGTATGGGCAAGTTCATGATACCTGTTCATTTACACCCGATGTAGATAAACGTCTAGAAATGTTGTATGGGCAAGTTCATGATACCTGTAAATTTACACCCGATGTAGATAAACGTCTAGAAATGTTGTATGGGCAAGTTCATGATACCTGTAAATTTACACCCGATGTAGATAAACGTCTAGAAATGTTGTATGGGCAAGTTCATGATACCTGTTCATTTACACCCGATGTAGATAAACGTCTAGAAATGTTGTATGGGCAAGTTCATGATACCTGTAAATTTACACCCGATGTAGATAAACGTCTAGAAATGTTGTATGGGCAAGTTCATGATACCTGTAAATTTACACCCGATGTAGATAAACGTCTAGAAATGTTGTATGGGCAAGTTCATGATACCTGTTCATTTACACCCGATGTAGATAAACGTCTAGAAATGTTGTATGGGCAAGTTCATGATACCTGTTAATTTACACCCGATGCAGATAAACGTCTAGAAATGTTGTATGGGCAAGTTCATGATACCTGTAAATTTACACCCGATGTAGATAAACGTCTAGAAATGTTGTATGGGCAAGTTCATGATACCTGTTCATTTACACCCGATGTAGATAAACGTCTAGAAATGTTGTATGGGCAAGTTCATGATACCTGTAAATTTACACCCGATGTAGATAAACGTCTAGAAATGTTGTATGGGCAAGTTCATGATACCTGTTCATTTACACCCGATGTAGATAAACGTCTAGAAATGTTGTATGGGCAAGTTCATGATACCTGTTAATTTACACCCGATGCAGATAAACGTCTAGAAATGTTGTATGGGCAAGTTCATGATACCTGTAAATTTACACCCGATGTAGATAAACGTCTAGAAATGTTGTATGGGCAAGTTCATGATGACTGTAAATTTACACCCGATGTAGATAAACGTCTAGAAATGTTGTATGGGCAAGTTCATGATACCTGTTCATTTACACCCGATGTAGATAAACGTCTAGAAATGTTGTATGGGCAAGTTCATGATACCTGTTAATTTACACCCGATGCAGATAAACGTCTAGAAATGTTGTATGGGCAAGTTCATGATACCTGTAAATTTACACCCGATGTAGATAAACGTCTAGAAATGTTGTATGGGCAAGTTCATGATACCTGTTCATTTACACCCGATGTAGATAAACGTCTAGAAATGTTGTATGGGCAAGTTCATGATACCTGTTAATTTACACCCGATGCAGATAAACGTCTAGAAATGTTGTATGGGCAAGTTCATGATACCTGTAAATTTACACCCGATGTAGATAAA
Organism: Ypsolopha scabrella; assembly: GCA_910592155.1. Classification (NCBI taxonomy): domain Eukaryota; kingdom Metazoa; phylum Arthropoda; class Insecta; order Lepidoptera; family Ypsolophidae; genus Ypsolopha; species Ypsolopha scabrella. Next base: position 27,490,454 of record OU342969.1, on the reverse strand, counting down.
CGTCTAGAAATGTTGTATGGGCAAGTTCATGATACCTGTTCATTTACACCCGATGTAGATAAACGTCTAGAAATGTTGTATGGGCAAGTTCATGATACCTGTTAATTTACACCCGATGCAGATAAACGTCTAGAAATGTTGTATGGGCAAGTTCATGATACTTATATGTAGATAAACGTCTAGAAATTTTACAGGAATGTGGTTGGTTACTCTACTTTTTAGGGTTGCGTACCAGAAGGGTGCCATAGGACCCTGTCTGTCTACCTGTCCGTCTGTCACAGACTGAACTACAAGAGTTTCAATTGAAATGAAATAATCTCTCTTCACTGGATGTTATTCTAGAAGCATTGTTAATTCACAATAGAGATTATATTATTGTTCCCAACCTTGTTCTCGTCTATTTCCTGTTGCAACCGTAATCAATATTTCATTGTCTTTTAAAATATATAATATCTTAAGTACCCAGATAAAAATATTTTTAAGCTTGTATACTATTTTGCTAGACTACCACTAAAACCCAGGTTTTTATCTCTTACGTCGTACGATAAATCTGATTTTAACCTGTAATTGAACACACCTCATTAAAATCGGTCAACAAAGCGATCAGCAAAGTTACGTACCCGAATACTGGACCAACTTAATTTTGCAGTTTTGTTTTATTTGTTAATTTTGTTAGTAATAGTAAGTTTGTTTCTCTTTTAACTTATTTAAATGGTATGGAACCCTCAGCTTGTACTGGACCTGCTTTATTCATAAATTCAGGGCTTATTTGTGTTTATGGCCAATCTAATTGTTTTGAAGTTATTCATAAAACGAATTACATACTACATTACTTATAAATTTATAATACATTGTGTTGAGCTGGTGGGAGCTAAGTTTTGTGTGTTATTATAGGTAGTTATTTCTTGCGATTTGATTACAAATCTGAAGCATCAGCCCTTAAAGGATACTCAAATGAAAATTAATGCAAACTACAAGCATTACTTGCCCAAATTTACTGCTACAGAACCCGCTTTAAACAAGATTATTACCACGTGGGTAGAGGGAATCTGCATGATTATTATCACTGTAATCTGGTTACGTACCGACACAACAACAGTCTTACTTATAAGGATGCTACATATCAACCCAGCCTAGTCTGGTCCACCCACGAGGCTCCATCTTGGCTCAAGATTCTTGCGTTTTATTGTCTTACAAGGACGTTTGGCTTATCTCGTCAATGAATCAGCTTCGTCCTAAAAAAAGTTTGTTTAAGAGCAAGCGTTGCGCCCATTTTTTTTTCCAAACAAAATTGTTGTATTTTCCTGTTTTCATACTACAAAAACGTATTCACAACTGCAGAAACGGTTTTGTAAGTATGAGTACCTATACGTTATTTATATTGTCACGACATTAATCCCCGAGGGGGGTGTGAAATGAAAGTCACAGTCCACATTCGGTTCGCCCGCGTTTCACAGACGATTATTTATTACGTCCCAACGTGATGGGTGGTGAGTCTGGTGAGCGCTATCGCCGTTCTTCGGGCACAAATACACGTTCCTTAGGGCATGCAGGTTTCCTCACGATGTTTTCCATCACCGTTCAGCAAGTGGTAAGTATTAAATACTCAGCACATAAATTCCGAAAAACTCATCGGTGCATGCTCGGCCGGGAATTAAATTTTCCTTCAAGTACGAATCAAGCAATATTTTTTCAGGTTCGTAATTTACAAAGTCGCTGGGATAAGCCATCCCCTTAACAAGTTAAAAACTATTAAAAACCGGAAAACGTCGTACCAAGTCGACCTTGAGTTGCTTGCCGTACTTCTGGATATGGCATAGTAAATCTATACTATCTAACTGTACAAAAAACCGGACAAGTGTGAGTCGGACTCGCCCACCAAGGCTTCCCTTAAATAATACCTACTATATTTTTCATGATTCAATTACAAATGTATACCTATAGTTTTCAGATTTTCCCCTATACTTGTAGTACGATATTACTTGCAAAATTTCATAGTTCTAGGTCAACGGAAAATACCCTTTAAATTTTGATTCCCTTGAGATTGTCGCAGTATACGTTTTTTGCGGCATAAACGACCGTCCATATCTTTTCTTACGTTAACTTAGAAGTTTGATTTTTTCACAGCTTCAAGAGACTGTAGACCTGAGTAACATGGTTTTAATTTCAACCCAATTACAAATGTATAGTTTTAAGATTTTTTCCTATACTTGTGGTATTAGACGGTATTACTTGCCAAATTTCATAGTTCTAGGTCAACGGGAAATACCCTATGAATTTTGATTCTCTTGAGAGTGACGAAATACAACGTGTATTTTTGCGGCATAAACGACCGTATCTTTTCTTACGTTAACTTATAAGTTTGATTTTTTCACAGCTTCAAGAGACTGTAGACCTGAGTAACATGGTTTTAATTTCAACTCATTTACAAATGTATAGTTTTAAGATTTTTCCCTATACTTGTGGTGTAGGACGGTATTACTTGCCAAATTTCATAGTTCTAGGTCAACGGAAAATACCCTTTAAATTTTGATTCCCTTGAGATTGTCGCAGTATACGTTTTTTGCAGCATAAACGACCGTATCTTTTCTTACGGTAACTTTGAAGTTTGATTTTTTCACAGCTTCATTTCAACTCCAACGCGTTCCCGAGATAAAGGGCCTTGACACACAGACGGATGGACATACAGACGGATAACAAAGTGATCCTATAAGGGCTCCGTTTTTTCCTTTTGAGGAACGGAACCCTAAAAAACCGACCAAGTGCGATTAGGATTTGTGCCCTGAGGGTTTCGTATATAGGTAATATACCATTTAATACAAACTTACCTATTATTCCACGTGCAGATATTAGGGACCAACTTGACACATGGATCCATTTTATTACATTCAATGGGTCTAATTCAGTTGGTGTATATTAAATCATATAGGTAATGTCCTGTTTTTTTTATAAGTGTGCTAAGACCTACTCGTGAAGGGAATTATAAGTTTCTAAGTCAACTGCAAGTGCCCTATATGTTTTCATGGTGAGCCAATTTCTATGAAATTGATTACGGTTAAGGGTAATCAATTTTTTTCGCGTTGAGCTAGAATCTTAATTTTTTAACGGTACCATGGGGCCGTAGACATCTGTAGGAAGTATTAGTTTCAACTTATATTTCTCACGGGGCCCGAAAAGACTCTTGACAGACGGACAGACAGACAAACTGACTACAAAGTAATGTTCGGTTTTGCGTTTTGAGGTTAGGATACTTAAAAACAAAAAAATGTCGCGTCTTATTCTAAGTGTTTTACTTGAAAATAAGAAAACAGTTTTTTATATATTTTCTACTATCGTAATAGAAGGTAGGCTTCGTTTACCTCACAGATATGTTTGGGGAAAGTTTTCCAAAATGTGCTAGGTAGCTAATATCTAGTTCTGCGAGTGAACCCAGGGGAACTGGGTAGTTGTTTGTTTCTACATTTTATATTTCTAGATCCACCTTTCTATGTATGTTGACCTACCGTACACATAGCCAAGGATCCGGACGATCGATGAACACAATTTTTGTAACTTTTTTATACAAATACACGAGAGGTTAATGCGCAATTGGTCCACGAAAAAGAGATAAACATATCTGAAAAAGTGCGCGTCCGAGTAGTGCGCTGATTCAAGAAAAGGTTGGATAATGCTGTATTTAGGGCTCCGTACCTCAATAGAAAAAAACGGAGCCCTTATAGGATCACGTTGTTGTCCGTCTGTCTGTCAGGACCCTTTATCTCGGGAACGCGTGGAGTTATCCAGTTGAAATTAAAACCATATACTCAAGTCTACAGTCCCTCGAAGATGTGAAAATATCAAACCTATAAATTAACGTGGAAAAAAGATACGGCTGTTTTTGTCGCAAAAAACGTACATTTTGACACTCTTAAGGGAATCAAAATTCATAGGGTATTTCCCGTTGACCTAGAACTATGAAATTTGGCAAGTAATACCGTCTAATACTACTAGTATAGGGAAAAATCTGAATACTATAGATTTGTAATTAAATCATAAAAATAGCCCTCGGTGGGCGGGTCCGACTCGCACTTCTCAATGAATAAAATTTAATATAAATTCACGCGAGAATGTTTAAAAAAACGCCTCTCTATGTTTAAGATAATAGCTTTTTAAGTTTACAAACAGTCATTATTGTTATTTTAACTATTAGTTTGAACGGACTACTGTTTTGAACTGAAAAAACACCCTTCAGTTTACAGTTTTTTTCGACGCAGCAAATATTTCGGTATCAAGTTTTAAGCTATGGTAGTCTTGAAGAAAGCCTCCTTTATAACATGTTTTTTTTTTTCAGAAAACCCTATCTGTTGAAGTATGGGAGTTTTACTGTTTTAAAATCTCATTTGTTACTACAATGTCGCCATAAGGGACATCTTCTATCTCGATGCTCGATGAAAGCTCGAAGACATTGAGTACAACAATTTATTGAAGCATTTATACAGCAAGTACACTTTGAGCACAATATTGAAATATCCACGTTTTGCAGTTACGCTGACTGAACGCTAACAGTTTGGAAATTCTTTGAAATAAAACGAAACGTTCGCTCAACATCATCTATTCGTAGTATTTCTATTGTGTTACAACGAACAATATGAACACTATGTATAATGCTTGTTTTGTTTGACATCCTCGAATTTTTTTATTCATCATATTATTGGAAAAACTAATCTGTCTTTGTTAGTAATTAATAAATCATTCTTAGCGCACGGCCAGCGGAATATAATAATATATATAAATTATATTTTAACTCAACCGCTCGTCAGTATTCAAGGATCGAAACAATTGATTCCATTGTTTGTTATATTTTCAGGGTTCCGTACACGAAGGGTGCTAAACGGGACCCTATTACTAAGCCTCCGCTGTCTATCTGTTTGTCCGTCCGTCCGTCTGTCACAGGGGTCTACAGCTTAAACAGTAATAGATAGACGGTTGAAATTTTCACAGAATACGTGTTATTTTGGTCACTATCGCGATAAATATTACAAATTTACAAAAATTTAACTCCAAAATTTGTGGAGGTGGTAGAGCTGATGCCGGGCTCGACTGTGGAGGTACCACCATCTTACTCGCAAATCCTCCCGAAGTTATTCGGGGGAGAGTAAGAGAACAGCTCTCAGGTAAAACCAGGCGGCCCACCATTGCCTGGGACCTATGGATGGCGGTATATCCATCCCCAATTGCCGAGCCTTATATAAAATAGACTGGTGACGGGCAGCGGCGTCACTGGTGCAAGGGTTTCGGCACCGCGCTCACCAACCCGCCTGCCCAGCGTGTGTGAGTATGGGCATTTCTTCCAGGAGGACCTCCAAGAGTGGCGAAATCCTGGAAAGGCCTATGTCCAGCAGTGGACGAAACAGGCTGATGGATGGTTGGATGGAACTCCAATATTAATATTGAAGTTGTTCGTCCTCATACTAGAAACCTTGAAAAAATACCATTTCTAGTACAAAATTTGATAACCCTTTTCTGAATTGTTATTCGTTATTGACCAAAGTATAAGATCTCTATCATCTGGTACTGATATTATAAAAGGCACCTTTTTGCCAAAATTTTGAATATTGATTTTGTTTTAAAAATAATCAAGTTGGACAGATTTACATACAAAGTTGTTTTCTTGTCGTTAATTATACTTATACCAAAATTTCAGCCAGATAGTGACTTTGTAAATGCCTTACTAAACTATAGGTCTCAAACTTTATAACGAAAAACAACAGTCAACTGAGGCGATGAGTGCCAGAGCGGCCTATCTTAAAGATAGCCTCGATAGGTCGCTCTGGCACTCATCGCCTCAAATTTTGTACTAAAACGGTGGCATTCCTGTGTATGCACCCTGACGTCATTTCTGTACCTCAGAGGTAGACAATAGTAAGCGCCAAAATGGAAATTTTACTGGAGAGGTAAAAATAGACGGAAAGTGTAGGTAATAGGATAAGTTTATTGATAGATAAGTTCGTTTCTAATTGGCTATCTTTTGACTATTGAACTTAGTGCTATATACCATCTTGTAGAGCTCGTTCTTGCGATATCATAGATGTAAAAAAAAGTAATTCTCAAAAAGTGGACTTACTATTGCCTACCTCTGAGGTACAGATTTGTGTCAGCGTCTTCGTATATAGATGGTAATACATAAAAGTTTAAAATTTAATCAAATTGCTGTATATAAGTAAAACAACAAATAATAAAAATTAGGGTTCCGTACTCAGCGGGAGCCGAATAGTTTGTCAAGCACTGACATTTTATAGCGGTTTGTTTTGTGACGCCTTGATGTTGCAACATCTACAATTTTAGATAATCAAGGCGTCACAAAACAAACCGCTAAAATGTCAGTGCTTGACAATCTATTCGGCTCCCGCTGAGTATGGAACCCTAATTTTTTATTTGTTGTTTTACTTATATACAGCAATTTGATTAAATTTTAAACTTAATTTATTGTAATATGTGAGTTCTACCGTTTTGAAATCTCATTTCAATTTTTACTACCTTATGTCGCTTAAGGTGGATGCGACGGTTCTCGTTTCTAAACGCACAACTTCAGATTGTTTTAAATAAATGTGGTTTGTGCTCGGTGTGCGGCACTACGCGACAATTTTATTATTGTTTTGTTATTTTATGCATAACTTTATTAATGATCTTACACAACAACTATAAAGCGTGTTTATAGTTGTTTTGCAGTATCATTTACAAATAAATAATTTATAATAAAATAAAATAACTATAATGCATCGTAGCCAACAAGTTTATAACCAAACTAGAGTGATCAATTCTGTTTAAAACGCGTCTATCAATAACGGCTGAAGCTGTAGACCCCTGTGAAAGACAGACAGCGGAGGCTTAGTAAATAGTCCTGTTTGGCACTCTTCGGGTACGGAACCCTAAGAACGGTTAACTAATCTAAAAGCTAAACTAAATTAAGCACAAGTAAACATTCACAGTAAAACGCCTACAGTCACGGTTTGGTGCTCGGCGTAACCACTCGTATCTCGAAGATAAGCACAGTTACCACCTGGAAAACATTTCTTTGGTTACTGGAGTTTATTCCCAAGATATAAGAGTTAAAATAGCTTGGCTGGCAGTGGTGTAATCACTTACAACTTACATCGCATGCGTGGCCAAGCTTTTCACAGTTAGTTGTGTTTTTTAGTATATCGTCAAGATATGAATCCCTGAGTTGTCAGAGGCATTACTGAGTGTAGACTATATGTATATGTCGCCGGCAGATCGTAGAATTGGCCATATCATGATCCGCCCAGGCATATCGTATTTCTGTTAAAACTAGGGGGGTCGGCTCGCTCCGCTCCGCTTCGCTCGGCTCCGCAAATTTGTGATCACGGCAACATAGCATGCTTTTGGTGGGAGATTTTCGGTTTCATACTTTACGGTCTGCCCAATTCTACGATCTGCCGACGACATCTACACCCACGTTTCACCTAAGATTATTTCGTCCCAACGTGGTTCGTGCACAAAATATACAGCTTAACATGCCTTCCGAAGTCTGCACGAACCACAGAAGATTTATTGTTCTGTGGCACGAACGGAAATGTGCCCCTATCGGATTTGAAACCGTGGCCTGCGGACTAGTGATCGAGACATTTAAACGACCAGACCACGGAAAAGTCTTTCAGATAAAACTATTATCGACAGTTTTCGGCTTGGTGGTTACTTTATTAACATCTCTTAAACTATGCAGCTTGTATAGCCTTAATGTTGACCAGGGTCACTACGACAATAATATATAAAATCGCATCCAAATCCGTTGAGTGGTTCTCCAGTTAAAAAGGAACAGTCAGACAAAAATTTTGGCAGTTTTGACCTAATACAATAGCCGGATAAGTATAACGAATCGGTCCCTAAATGGCAACCTATATCCATTGATATAACAGAAGGTTCTTATATCGTGAACTGAAAAATTGATCTCTGTTTTAAACGAGCGCCACCGGAGGACAGAGTTAGGGCGACAAGCTTTGACAGTGGCGCGAGCAAGACAAGCTACACAAAACAGGTCTATTGGGACGTCAATCTCATCAGCAGGACCACCGAAAGATTTTTTAATATTGTTACTGGTAAGTTACTGTCCTAGAATTATTGTTGTATTTACTGGTTCTGGGCCTATACTTATTTGCAGTGCCGCGCGCGAGAAGCGGGGCACCGTAGCTTCCTTTTGTTTTATATAAGCCTATATCGAGCCATAATGTACGAACACGATGTATACATTGGTTCGCCGTGGGTCTCCGCTTTGACCTTGGAATAAATAAATGAGAGAGCGCATGAGACGACATGCATGACGTGGTCTCTTACAAAGGGTCTGATCCACCGGTTTAAGGTTGCTCAGCGAGCTATGGAGCGGGCTATGCTTGGGGTATCTCTGATGGATAGAATCCGAAATGAGGAGATCCGTCGGAGATCTAAAGTAACCGACATAGCCTGCAGAATCAGTAAGTTGAAGTGGCAGTGGGCAGGCCATATTTGTCGCCGACATGATGGCCGTTGGGGCCGAAAGGCTTTAGAATGGAGACCACGTACACTGTACGTCGTACAGCAAAGCGTAGTGTAGGACGACCTCGTGCCCGCTGGACCGACGACGACCTGAAGGACGTTGCGGGGGGCGGCTGGATGAGGAGGACGGAGGACCGACATGAGTGGCGAAATTTGGGAAAGGCCTATGTCCAGCAGTGGACGAACACGGGCTGATGGATGGATGGATGGCGCATGACTATTTAAAAAAACTGAAACTATTAAACTATATTTTATCTAACCTCACATCGTAAAATTCTCATTACGAACTCAAAACTACTGGCATAATGAAAAATATTTTTCATGAACGTCCCTAAAAAAAATAAAAATAAAATTATGGAAACTTAGCCCAAACAGGCCATGTCTGAGGTTTAATATCAAATACCAATGAGGTTTTTATATAATTTTCTCCAATACATACAAAACAGTAACGAGGTTAGAGTCAACTTTATTTTCGGGCAGGTATTGTCTATGGCTTACGGGGCGTGTTGGACACGGTTTGTCAATCGATGTTGTGCTTGTGCCATGGTTTTCGAGGAAATTTCTATATTACTTTCTGTGGTTTTATGGGTCGAAATAATTATTTTGCCCTAAAATTTCTGACATCAGGGATGGTGATAAATGATATTTGACTCCTACTGACATTCTGGAAATAACGACGGAAATCACGAACACTTTCAGAACAAGCTTTTACAAGAATAATCAAAAACACGAGTGTCAGTTTAAAAAACGAGCCGAAGTTTTAATACCTAGTTAAGTATAGTTTCATACACAACTTTATCTAAACTCATGCCTAACAACCTGTTTTCATAATAATCTTGATAAAATTAGTCGTTAGCCATTTTTGATTTTTCTCGTAAAAGCTCGTTCTGAAAGTATTCGTAATTTCCGTCGTTATTTCCAGAATGTCAGGTGGAGTCAAATTATCATCACCATCACTGATGTTAGTAATTTTAAGGCAAAATAATACTATCGGTGTGACCCATAAAACCACAGTAAATAATGATTTCCACGTAAGCTATGGCGCCAAAATCCAACAGTCTACGGCGGCGAACCTTCCATGTTTCAGTAAAATTCTCATTGCGCTGCTCCCTTTTGTTGATAATACATAGCCTACATATTACATAGCGAACGAACAGTCAGACAGACGTTGTATTTAATATGTATAGAGATAGAGAACAAGTATGTATAATTATTATAATATAATTATAGATAATTCTAAAAACAAAAACCCTTTAAGCAAAACTACGTTATCCGTCTTTCCACAAAATACTGTATTTCTAGGTAGGTGAAGGATTCCATGTAGGTTCTGAAAAATTGGAAATCTATAAAAAATACGAAGTTTCTACTGTAGAATACATCGTACATCAACATATTATAAAAGACATGCCAAATTTTTGCTTTTGTACTGTATATTCTTTGAAAAAAGGCTTTGTGGCATGGTTTACAATGAAGAATGTAAAGTATGTGCTCGTTTGTAGGCTTTCCTTTTAGTTCCGAAAAGAGCAAAATAAAAAACGGGATTTATATTTTTTTATACCCGAACATAAATTATTGACACGTTTGTTTTAATAACAATCCTGATTCATTTTGAATGCAATATATTTTTTAAATATTTAATATAATTTTTTGAATATTATAATTACGTTACGAGATTACAACAAAACATATTTAGTGTACCTATATTTTAACTGGTTCTTACCACGGTATTACCTATATTTGTGATTTTCCTCTTTTTCGGCATAACTGCGATAACTGTGTTTTGGTTGTTCTAATTTAGTCGAGTTTTCAGTATACTGTCTGTACAGTAGTGTCTCGAAATTCCACTTTTTTCAAATTTAGTTGTAATTGTGAAATAACTTTGAAACGATCTATAAAAAGCTCAAATTAAATAAAAATTAAATAGAAAAATTAATGTCTGTATGATTTAGTAATGATGACATAATGTGTACATGTATACAATCGTGTAAAATAATAAGGCTTAGGTATAAAAAAATTCAAAGTTTTCTTTGACGCAAAGGAAATTAAACTTTTAGTTTTTCAAGTGGGTCGAAATAAATCGATGAATTTACATTTGATTTTAATTTTAATGCATACGTATACAAAATGAAAATAAATTTAAACAAATTAAGACCTAGATGGCGGTAGAAGTAAACCTACTTTTAATGAGACTAGTTTTAAAGCGGAACTTTCATTCGTGCGATGACCGCATTCCAAATTTTAAAACAGTACCGTGCGTACCCAGTGCTTTACGAACAATTAGGTAAATCAGTACTTCTCAAAATGTGGTACCACTTGAGATGTAAAAGCAAAGCTCAAAAAAAGTACTTTCTTGAAAATTTGGACCTAATATCGCAGTTCAACTAACTATTTATTAGTGTGGAGGTCCGTGAATGAGAATAAATACTTTTTTCTGTAATGTATTGAAATATATATATATATATGTACCTAGGGAAGTTGATTGTTGAGATTGTCGGCACTTGTTGGAATTTATCAGACATTGTTGTGATGAAAAACGCTTGTACTTTTCCACAAAACCCAACCGGTAATGCCAAACACACAACAATCTTCAACAAAACGCTGAATTCAGTAAATATTCAATCTTAGGTTTGTCTGTCATGCGTATTCGATGTACCCGATTCTACCCGCAAGCTATTTATATCGTTTATTGCACGGACATCTCGCACGCAGTACAAACATTGTTAAAAATATGTTTTTACATTAAAAAATTGTATTTACTTTAATTTAAATCCCCTGATGATGCTTACATAGTGAAACTGGTTGGGTAGTGTAATATTAAATATCATTTGTGGAAAAGTACAGTTTGTTTAGTTAAAGTTAAAGTAAGTGTAGTTTTTCATCACAACAATGTCTGATAAATTCCACCAAGTGCCGACAATCTCAACAATCAACTTCCATAGGTACATAAATATATATAATTAAATTTATTACAAATACAATAATTAAATTTAAATACGTTGTGGGCTTACTTATATTTAATAAATTAATACACGTACATGAACTAAATTAGTTATTTAAAGTATACGATACACATGATAGAGCTAACTTAATACTACGAGTAATACGTTTCATATACCTATAATTACACGCCTAACTCCACCCATTCCCTATTACTAAGACTCCGCTGTGCGTCTGTCACCGGGCTGTATCTCATGAACCGCGATAGTTAGACAGTTGCAATGTTCACAGATGATTTCTATTGCTGCTATAACAACAAATACTAAAACTGGCCAAGTGCGAGTCAGATCTGCGCACTCCCATACAACATACATGATTTTTTTGCCTTTTTTATAGATAATGCAGGAAACGTGATAGTTAGACAGTTGAAATTTTCACAGATGAAGTATTTCTGTTGCCGCTATAACAACAAATACTAAAACTGGCCAAGAGCGAGTCGGACCTGTGCACTCCCATACAACAGATATGATTTTGTTGCCGTTTTTATAGATGATGGTACGGAACCCTTCGTATGCGAATCTGACTCGCACTTGGCCGGTTTTATTATATACGGCTCTGACCTTACGGGGGATAATATAAGCACATGGGTTGAGTGCTCCAGCAAAATCTGCGATGGAAAGTTTATGCAAAACTAAACATTCTGCAAACAAGCACTTGTCTTCTTTGGATACATTTTATTAAACATAAGTACAAGTAAATCCAAAATATATTTTCATTTGTTGTATTTTCCCGTTTTAAATGTAATAAGTTGAATTGTTTTATTAAAATTTACATGTAATAAATAAGTGTACCTATATATTGCATAAACAAAATATTATATTGATAAGTATTAAACATGATTTAGTAGAATTTACAGTTCGGATTTTTGTTAATTATGGCCATGACTACCTAGTTCTAAAAAAATAGATTAACTTAAGAGGGACCTCTATCAGGCCCTTATACCTTACCTAGTTTTGATTGAATAACTGGCGTAGCATTGGACGCAAGTGATTCAAAAAACACAAGAGGAGTAGGTACGCGAAAAAGTTTGAAAACCACTGTGATGCCCAACTTATTTTAATTCGTGTGGGAATCAGAACTGGCATCTATTGTTTTAACACTGGCGGAGAGATAAGTTATCCGTCGGTTTATTTTTGTTGGTTATCAAATCTGGAAAAACATTTTAATTTTGATACTTTCAGGGTTTCGTACCCGAAGGGACTCTTACTAAGCCTCCGCTGTCTGACTATCCGTCTGTCACTGAGGGCTGCAGCTTCAGCCATAATATGCAGGTGGGCAGTTAAAATTTTTACAGAATACGTATTACTATGGCCTCTATCCCGGCAAGTAATAAAATTAGAAAAAAAATAAACCCCAGCGAAGTTTTAGTTTTGCGAACACTAACTATACCATCTCGAAAATTTGTACAGATGGAAAAATAAACCTTTTCGTCGAAGAATTTTTCACTTCGAAATGCCTGATACACGGGTAATCTGAACTTCCTTTACTCCTTATAAATTATTTAAACAATACGTATACGAAACCCGACACGTTGTGGAACGATCATTTTCCTGACTGTTGTATTGTTGGCGCTAATTAGGCTTCATCAAATTGCGGAGGCCGTAGAAAATGAAAACGTTTCCGAGTTTCACAATGAACGATATTAATTACTCGGATTCACCCGGTCTAGATTATGCATAGTTCAAAGGTAACGGTGGAAGGTAAGGTATGGATTATAATAGTTTTATCATGTCCTAATAGGTACAATCACACTAATATTATAAATGCGAAAGTTGTGTGTGTGTGTGTGTGTGTATGTTTGTTACTCTTTCACGCTGAAACGGCTGAACGGATTTGGATGAAATTTAGAATGGATACAGCTTATACCCTAACTTAACACATAGGCTACTTTATATCCCGGAAAAAAGCATGTCGTTAAACCGAACAACACGCGGGCGGAGCTGCGGGAAAGAGCTAATTTAAGAATTAAAGCACACAGTTGAAATGTCAGACCCGTCAACGTGGAGTATTTATTGGACGAATCTTCAGAGACGGTGTAGGCACCTATTTACTGGTAGGCTTCGGCCGTAGCTTCTCACCACCCTCATGACGTCACCATGCCGCCAAGCGACTCGTTGTGTTCCGTAATGACGTCATGGGAAGCCGTACCGGGGAGTGATAACAGGCAGTTGCGTGGTATGAGTCATTCGCTCGTTACGGACTTTTAGAAATGTTTGCGTAAAATATCGCTGCCGCTGCCGCATGGCAGGGTACCCAAGACGCTTGCTGCGTTGCCTCGCTGTATGGCCAAGCTTATGTGTTGGCCAAAATAAGCTCCACCTCTTGGGTCACCAGACACGTCGATCAAGCGCGACGAAATTTGCTGGAATATTCGTCGCGCTTCTGGGCCCCATGGCCCGAACGTTTCCACGCCAAAGGGCATTGTGTTTTAATACTCAAAATACAATATGAAACTCTTCTATACTATAATATGTCCATTTTTACCAAGTTATTTTCTGAAATAGAAAGCCTCCAAGTTTTTAGTCCACGGGTTTATGATATAATATAGTCGTCTAAAGGCTTATTAGAACCGCTTTATTTAATTTATAAAGATTTTAATAGTTAAAATATTCACAAGGATAGATTGATAAATTAGAAATAAAACTTACCTAAATTAAAAAGGGTAAAATTAATCTAAAATCCTTATTATACTTTAATATATTCTCTTTGATTAAACTTATAATGAAAAAAAACTATACTAAATAAAATCCTATCTAAATCGCCACCGTTATTTTATTTTATTTCGAGTAGTCAACCTAGGTATATATGGGCGCAAGCCCTACATTCTTTATGTTATCATTATCAGACACTTGAAATTCGCGCCACCACCGCATGCGATACTAGCGCTTATGCTCGGAACTAGCAGGTCACTGCTCAGTTCCTACTTTATTTCATACTTAATAGTAACTATGATTATATTTCTAATCATCAAAGATGGCTAGTAAATTTAAGTAAATACTTATTTTATTTTGTTAATGTCCAAAGAAATACTACAAACCAGTCAAGATATTATTTCATTAAAAAGAACTGTGTTGTGCTTATGATGAATAGGTAACTGATGTTTTATTGGTCGGCACTAGATTGTTGTTTTTGTTATTAAAATATCTAAGGCTACTTTAAATATTATAAAGTTTAATTGTTGTTAACTTTAAACGGCAGTTTACGATATATTTGTGTCTGTTTTGTATTCACCAAGTCAGAAGCGTCCGGTCGGGGCAGCGCCCCCAAGAGCGGTGGGTGGCGGCTGAGGGAACTTTGAGATAGGTTGTTTGAAAAAGAATGGCGGATTTGTTCTTGTGAGGTTGTTGTGCTTTTGTTATGTTTTAAATCTTCAAGATAAGCCCCTACCGGATCTAAGTGAATTATTAAGTTCTACTCATCCTGACTTTGGCACGTGTTGTAACTTGTGACGTGGTATTTCGGAAACATCATCTTTTATTTTTATGAAGATGGGTGATCCCCCGGGAGATAGCGACAATAACAAGCCTCCGTCTGGCGCTGATTCAACGCCGAAAGCAGCGGTGGGATACCCTCTTATAAACGGCCTGCTACAAGGACTGGAAGAGACTCAGCAGGGATCCCCAACATTTACTATGGATCAAGTGTTGTCGCTTGTGACTTCCCTTACCAAAGAAGCGACTAATAGTGCAGTGATGGCCGCCATGATGAACTCTAATCATTCATCCAGGCAAATCGATTTTTATCTTCCTCCCTACGATCCAGATGAAAGATCGCATGACATTCGTGACTGGTGTGCACATGTGGATGAAACGATAACTACGCTGAAAATATCTCCGCATGAAGCAAGAATGAAAGCTATCGGGCGAAAACGTGGGCTGATACCTGGTCTTTACGGTCAACTACATGGGAAGACGTTAAAGAAGATCTTATCAAGAATTTTTCCAAAGAATACCGATACGCAGATGATGTTGCCAAGTGGAAAAGCTACACTTCTGACCAAGCTAGTACCTACTCCGAGTATGCTACCACTGCTTGGACTTACTTCAAGAGGGTTAGGCCCGAAGCTTCGGACAGTAAGGTAGTAGAGGCTGTAATCACAGGTATTTATCCGGACTATGTTCGTGCGGAACTATTGCGCAATACTCCAGATAGTTTGTCGAGCCTTATAATTTCACTGAAAACTTTTCCCAAACGTAAAATTGATTACCCTGTTTCGTCTGCTCTTAAAAGACCACGTTGTAATGATAACGAAACTGTTATTAAACCAACACCAGATAGTAGCATAAAATGTTATAATTGCAATAAGAGTGGTCATCGTTCTCGTGAGTGTCCTATTAAACCTAGTACATCGCAAAACACTTCTGGTAGTGGTTCTAGTAGTATAAGGCCCCCGAGTATTGAATGTAGTTACTGTAGCAGAAAGGGCCATATTGTAACTAATTGCTATAAAAAACAAAATGATGAAAAGCTTTCAAATGATAAGAAAAGTGCGAACTACTGAACCCGAAAGTAAATATCATTCGTACGAGTTAGAAACGTTAGCAATAGTTAAAGCAATTCAACACTTCCGACATTTCCTGTATGGCTGTTCGTTCCTGGTTGTAACCGATTGCAATTCAGTCAAATCTTCAAAACGTAAGATAGATTTGTACCTAAGTTCGTTGAGAACTGCGTAAGTTGTAGGGTAAGGAAGGGCCCATCTGGTTCTCGTCAAATTTTACTGCAACCAATAGAAAAACATTCGATTCCATGTCACACTATTCATGCTGATATAACTGGCCGAATGAATGGAATTAGAAATATTGCAGAGTATGCTTTTGTTTTCGTTGATGCGTTTACTAAATACGTTTATATGGTTTATACCAATGATCGAACATCTGAAACAGCAGTCAAATCATTTCAAGAATTGATATCTATCTTTGGTACGCCCAATCGGTTGATTACGGACCAAAATAAGAGCATGGCGGCTGCGGAATTTAAAACTTTCTGCAACAAACAGGGAATCGAACATCACGTCGTTGCTAAGGGTGCGAGTAGGGTAAATGGGCAAATTGAAAGAGTTATGAAAGTAATCAAAGATGCCATGTCTGTCGTTGAGATTGAGAAACCTTGGCATTCTGCGATACAAGAGCTACAATTAGAAATTAATTGTCCTGTCTCGAAAGCAACCGGTAGAAGTCCAATGGAGTTATTAATCGGTAGAAAATGCTCCCCGCCTGTTTTAAAAGCTTTAGAAATTGATGATGTAGCACGTGTCCCCAATTTAGATGAAATAAGGTCTGAATCTAAATGTGGGATGGACGAGCGAGCAGGTTAAAAAAAAAAAAAAAAAAAACTGGGTCCTAAGTATGAGGGTCCAATGGAAATATTATAAATTTTGCCTAATGATCGATATAAATTAAAACATGTGAATCTTCGAAGCTCTAGTGAAAAAATTGCCTGTCACTATTATTTGCGTCCTGCTCCAGTAGCTCAAGCAGATCCTTTTGATGATAATGACAATGACGCCGTATGGGCCGATAGTGATAACAATGATGTAGATGTAAACGAAATTTTAGATGGTCATGATAACGAAGAGTCTTCTTCAAATAGGTTAACTGAATAAAGGAAAAGGAAAACAATTATATAACAAAGAAAGGAAAATGCGGCAATGTTGCCAATTATTGTTTATTTTTGGGCTAGTGTGAATCAGAAAACTGAACACCAGTGCCTGAAACTGATTTTTGACTGTATTAGTAGGACTGTGTGTTTCAAAATATTGAGCACCCGTGCCTGAGGTTTTTTTTACTGTATTATTAGGACAGTGTGTTTCAAAATATTGAACACCCGCGCCTTAGACTGATTTTTGACTATATTATTAGGACAGTGGGTTTCAAAATATTGAACACCCGTGCCTAAGACTGATTTTTGACTACATTATTAGGACAGTGTGTTTCAAAATACTGAACATCCGTGACTAATAAATGACTGCTTTAATTGCATTAATTTAATACTTGATTGTGTTTCCAAATAAGCGTTGACTCTGGTGCTGTGATTAATATTAAAGCCTTATCTCAAGTTTCTGAATACAAATAATATATTTAAATAACACAATACAATTCTAATAAAACTGTTATTTATGTCATATTAGGGAAAGTAATATAATTGTTAATTTTATATTTCCTGGAAAATTTGGAAATGACAGCGCAGAGAGCGCGCTGTTTGCAGAATGGCCGTATGGGCGCAAGCCCTACATTCTTTATGTTATCATTATCAGACACTTGAAATTCGCGCCACCACCGCATGCGATACTAGCGCTTATGCTCGGAACTAGCAGGTCACTGCTCAGTTCCTACTTTATTTCATACTTAATAGTAACTATGATTATATTTCTAATCATCAAAGATGGCTAGTAAATTTAAGTAAATACTTATTTTATTTTGTTAATGTCCAAAGAAATACTACAAACCAGTCAAGATATTATTTCATTAAAAAGAACTGTGTTGTGCTTATGATGAATAGGTAACTGATGTTTTATTGGTCGGCACTAGATTGTTGTTTTTGTTATTAAAATATCTAAGGCTACTTTAAATATTATAAAGTTTAATTGTTGTTAACTTTAAACGGCAGTTTACGATATATTTGTGTCTGTTTTGTATTCACCAAGTCAGAAGCGTCCGGTCGGGGCAGCGCCCCCAAGAGCGGTGGGTGGCGGCTGAGGGAACTTTGAGATAGGTTGTTTGAAAAAGAATGGCGGATTTGTTCTTGTGAGGTTGTTGTGCTTTTGTTATGTTTTAAATCTTCAAGATAAGCCCCTACCGGATCTAAGTGAACTATTAAGTTCTACTCATCCTGACTTTGGCACGTGTTGTAACTTGTGACGTGGTATTTCGAAAACATCATCTTTTATTTTTATGAAGATGGGTGATCCCCCGGGAGGTAGCGACAATAACAAGCCTCCGTCTGGCGCTGATTCAACGCCGAAATATACGTCGTCGTAAGCAGTTTGTGGGTCAATCTTTAGTAAAAAAGGAAACTGTTTTCTGATGTATAAAAGTATCTTTCTCAGATCGTGTATCATCATAAACATTTAAAAGTCAATTATAAAGATTTCACGGTCGACATTTTAAAGATTTATAGAATCGATGATTGGGATATCGATCGATGCAAGATTCGTGATGCAGAAAGCAATCAAATAGAATATTGATCAAGATTTAAAGGAATTGGTACAATTGAATTAGCAATTTCAAACATCTCGAATCGAACGAGTGTTTTATACAATTTGACGTGATTTGATGTCATTACAAATGATTTGTGTTGCATGCAATGTATTTGAGACATGCATGTAACCTAAGACTATATTAACATGTGTTACTTTGAAGTAAATAAAATGGGAATTAAGCGATGAACAGGGTTGCCATATGAGAAAATTTAAAATGCGGTAGCGGTGCTTCATAAACGCGGATTTTTAACAAAAAAAGCGGAATTTATATTCATAACATTCAAATCGATTTTTCTCTCGCAATTCATACGCTTAGGAATGTTTGTAATTGTAGTATTCTTGACGCGACGACGACGTGTATATAAGAGGAAACTGTTGTTGTATGCTAGTGGAAAATGCGCTTTTAACTCGTAGACGCATGAGCTATTTCACATTGCAACATTCAAAAGTTTGCGAAAATGTGAAATGGCTCATGTAGCATATGAATTAAAAGCTCATTTTCCACTATCACGAACTGTCAGTTTCCTCCTTCGTGTAAAAAATATACTTTAGTGCCTTAATGTAACCGCCACTAGTGAAAAAAAAAAGGGTTCTTTGTTTTAGCAGATTCAGAAAAAAGCGGAACCGCGTAGGTTAAAAGCGGAAGGCGGGTAAAAAGCGGTGTATCTGGCAACGCTGGTGATGAACATCGCATGCGTAGAATCCATAATAATAAATAGCATATTAGAAACATTTAGTCCGAACGCGACAATTTATCGGATGGTTGATTTACATAGTTAATCATTGGTTCGTAAAATGCAACTTGTGGATTTTCAACCATGTTAGAATTTCTGATTTTCTTAGATCTAGGATTGGCAAATCAATAAGGTAAACCGACATAAACCTACCCTTGGTATTAGCATGTTGTGTGATTATTTAAATCGCTGCAATCGATGATTAAATGAGCCGTAGCATAGACATTATTGTTCGTAGTATGAAAAAACTGTACCGCTTAAAAATACATTAAATTTTGTTTCTGATATAATGCGTCGCAGCATCGCAAACATGCTTATGATATAAATTCAATTCAGAATCGATCAACATTTTGGGCTGCAAAATGCTAATATGGTTGTGATCGCCAGTTAATTGGCTCCGAATTTATTACAGTCTATTTTCGCAAAGCATGATTGCGCTCCATTCTTTGTTCTTCAATTGTTATTGAAAATAGATATTTGAATTGATTAATTAACCATTTGTCACTGCGATGGCTAAAGTTGGGTCAACAGATTCTTCATAAGCTAGCCCAGATTCGATTTCTGTGGTCAGGTCACACGACAATGAGATTTTTTAAATTTATATGCATAGTTAGCCTTGCCCCCGCGGCACCTTACGCGTTTATTCAATCTCTGCTCCGTTTTCGGCTTGGGCGTTATTTTATCAACATTCCTTATAGCCCATATGTTGACCAGGTTCACTACGATGATAATAAAGAAAACCGCATCCAAATCCGTTGAGCTGTTCTGGAGTTAAAACAGAACAAACATCATACTACGTGCATACATACAGACATAAATTCTGAAAATTTGGCCTCAGTACAAAACTAAAGACGAATTTCATTTAAAATTTTGAAAAAAGATTATTGGTATGTACAGACACGACTTTTTTACTATTTTATTATTAGTAGGTATAGATAGTGATAACTGGTAATACAACTAGAAGGTAGTTTTGCATGGAAAACGATATTCTATCGATAGGCCATCGATACTATCTTGACCCTGGAAAAAAGTAACAATATCGATTGTGCTATCGATGGTATCGATTATGTCGATACTATCGATAGCAAGAAATTCCGTAATACTATCGATAGTATCGATTTTATGTTAGCAATACTATCGATAGTATTATTTACGTTAATCAAATATATAATCGATTGTATCGATACTATTGAAAGTATCGATTGTTTTGCTCCATCGATAGTCCATGAAATTGCAATACTATTGCTTTATCTAATTGCTTTGTTTGTTAACGCGGTAAGCATAATAATATTTAGGTCTTATTAAAGTTCAATTGGTTTCGTAACAAAATAAAAAAGACTGAGAACTTTAATCTGGCAACTCTTGCCAGCCAAGATCGAGCGAGGGTTTGTTTAAAAAAAATGTTAGTCATTGAGCGTATCTATCTTGTGAATTTTAATAGTGGATATCAAATCACGATGTTATACATAATATGATTATGAACCATTTAAGGTGTTCCTTTTCAGTCCCTCTGAAATTTAATGGACTGTCGATGGACCAAAACAATCGATACTTTCAATAGTATCGATACAATCGATAGTTTCATTCATTGACGTATATAATACTATCGATAGTATCGATGGTAAAGTGCGCGCCAGATAAGTCTGCGCGAGGCCAAAATCATAAATCGCAGGCCGCCAAGTTGTTGTTATGTCAGGTGTACCTAGTGAGTGTGTAGAATGTCTATGATTTTTATTAGTTTTTAGTGGTCACGTTTGGCAATCATCATGCCAAAGCTCAAGTAGTAAAACGTTAGTAACGCCACCAGTCGCGCGCAGACTTATCTGGCGCACACTTTATTACTCAATTTGGGCTATCCATAGTATCGATATAATCGATACCATCGATAGCACAATCGATATTGTTACTTTTTTCCAAGGTCAACTATCGATAGTCATGCAACACTACTAGAAGGACGTATGCCGAACAATTGGTATTATTTGGAGGAATAAGTCTTGGTATGACTCTATTGTTGGATAATGAGAGATGCGAAAGAAGCATAATAGAGATCTGTGGTCTCTGCTTAGACCTCTGGTAGATCGGCGTGAATATATTTATGCATAACTTACATAAATTGGTGTATCGAACAGCGAAGAAAATCACTTAGGTCTGACGACAATCATATTATCTTTATTATTTATGCGTATGTTCAATAACAATACAGTACCTAAAAGTCATAATAATCAACTATTATCTCCAGTCGTTGACCTGTCTTATCTATGCCGTGAGAGTGCAGCGACCCATATTTTGACATAATTACCGCATTCCATAACCTGTTTATTTAGTGCCGAATGTTGACATCGGAGCTGTCAATTCTAGTTGGGCGTATGCAAACACCTAATAACATGCAATGTTCCACAATATTAATTTATAATTAGGTTTCTGCTTATACCTAGTAACAGGGCGGTTATTCTGACAACATTTTTCACACCCATTATTTTTATACGACTTTGTTTATCGCGTAATAAATTCCGTTTGACGATAATGTACTAACTATAACTCCTTTAAAGACTACATGTCATAAATTAAATAAAAATAGACCTTCACGATAGGGTTTCAAAATTAATAATGAAATATTTTTTTTTATTTGTATTTTTATATTTATGTGGGAACGTGGTTCAGTACTATCAGTCATTATTTTCCGGGACATGCTGTGAATGATTATCATATAATAAATTTATATACCTATTTAAAATTTTATGTCAGACAGATGCTTGACGATGGAATTAAGAGCCCGGTCTGCGACGACGACAATTTTGATGAAATACAATATAGGTATTAAATATTTTTCTGGCCTTTATCGCGATGTTTTTGGAAAAACTAGGGAAATACTTCATATTGGCCATCTAAATAAAGGCCTAGAATTTATTTGATTGAATTGTTTCTCTTTTGCGAGTTATCTTATTACCTACGAGTGCGCTCCGAATCGTTATTCATAATATCTAAGTATCAAAATAACGCACAAAG
The DNA here is from genome assembly GCA_910592155.1 of Ypsolopha scabrella. Taxonomy (NCBI): domain Eukaryota; kingdom Metazoa; phylum Arthropoda; class Insecta; order Lepidoptera; family Ypsolophidae; genus Ypsolopha; species Ypsolopha scabrella. Next base: position 27,467,987 of record OU342969.1, on the reverse strand, counting down.
GAGAAACTATTAAATCAAATAAATTTTAGGTCTTCATTTGGATGCCCAATATGGACTTGTGTATGTCCCTGATTCTTACAAAAACATCGTGGCAATTACAAGAAAAATTATTAATATAATGCTTCGTATCAAACAGACGAAAAATACGGAGGATCGCATAAAAGCAAACATTATACAGAATGTTCAAAACACCTTGTGAGTTGGATAATTTAGAGAATAAAACGATGACAAAACGTTTTATTTTGTTATTTTAGGTATTTTATTATGTATGGTAAATATTAAGTAATAAAATTTATTATATTTTTTAAATTAAATATAAAATAATTTACTCTTGACAAGGTTATGTTTAGTTTAATACTATAAACTGAAATGCAACAAACAATAAAATAGTCAAATTTAGTATTATAAAATATGTAAGACAACGTCTGGCACTTATAAATTGCAACTTGTAGCCAGTTCAAAAGGCCTCTGTCCCCATAATTGCCACTTGACTACTTATACGACAGTAACCAGTTAATTTGTATGACACACAAATGTCAGAACTAACAGGATAGTCCATTGTCACAGTCTGGAATACTGAGCGGTGATGTCAGTTTGCGTGAATATAATCTCCGTAGTACTTGGTTTATTTAAGTAACATGCTCTCAGAAACCTATAAAAATTGGGAATTTTCAAATATAACGTCGTATTTTTAAATGGTGTTGTTTAATTTTGATCTAAACGATCCATATTTTATATTTCCCTCGTTTTGATCTGTGCTTTGGTTTGAAATCGATGAGCTAATTTGTCTGCAGAGACGTTTGAAACTCTAATAATTAGGGTTCCGTATCAATAGTGAGTAGTCAATAGACCAAATGAAAAGCTTATTAATAAAAAATAACGAATTTTATTGCACTTCGAAAATACCAGCAGGCTTCCGATATGTATAACTCAATATAGTACTAACCTTATTGAATTTTTTTAGCTTTAGAATCCTATTGAGGATTAGTAGTAGGAAGTAGGAACAGGCATTTCTAGCAAGTTTCAAGCTTTCTCGAAGACCACTAGACAAATAAATATATATTTTTTAATACTCAGAGTCCTTACACGATAAAGTATTATTAAAAATTAAAACTTTCCTTTTCCTCCGACCAAACGGACTCCCCATTACCTATATAAAGGGTCATAAATTCCAAAGTGAAAAAAAAATTAAACAAATGATACAGTATCCCTAATAGAAAACATTCAACCGAAAAAAATGTTTTTGTGTGAACTTTGTTTTCACTCTTACATAGAAACTTTTTCAGCACATTGAACCACTTTGTACTGGGAAGTTCAAAAATAAAATGAAAACTACATGGGCATAATTTTTTTTGTACTTCTCATTTTGTGTTCATTTTTTTATCCCTATAGTTTTCATGTAATTGGCCAGTTATGGCCTATAATCGTAATATTTTAAATTTTTGGAACATGCATTTTTGTGGTTTTTCAAAGATTTCTCAAAATCGGTTAAAGTAAAATATAGTAACAGTTTATATTTTTAAAAATATCTACAATTTGATACCCATGTATTGTATTTTTACGATATTTTTTTTATTTTTCTCTCTTTTGTATTGGAAATATTTTACATTGTTTTTTTTTACATCGTATTATGTATGCAAGTGAATACTATTTTTGTGGCAAATTTCAAGTCTTTATCTTTAGGGTGCTAAAGTTATGAGGCTGTGACACACGGACGGACGGACAACGAAGTCTCACCATAAAGGTTACCTTTCAGGTACTACGGAACCCTAAAAACGGAACTTTCAAAATTGCCTTCAGTGTGTATTGACCTGTTCACGAACTGTGACGTCACTTTAAAGTACGAACGTATCCTTAAATATGCGGAATTCAATAGTATATCTATGTTTGGTGTTTGGCAACCAGTTGGCAATCGACTCAAAGACCTGTTCACGAACTGTGACGTCACTTTAAGTACGAACGTATCCTTAAATATGCGGAATTCAATAGTATATCTATGTTTTGATGTTTGGCAACCAGTTGGCAATCGACTCAAAGATACATAACGTAGGGGCAGGTCGCCAGATTGAAAGTCCGGCGTTCTACCGTCTGAGCTACCACTGCAATATTATTCATGACGTTGAATTCGCTCGTGTTAATTTAAAGTAGTGTTGCCAGATGCATTGGATCTTTTTTCTGTAGTAGAAACTGCTAAAATCTGTATTTTAACTTTTAACTGAATTATGTTCTGCTAAAATAAACAAGTCATAATAATATACCTACTTACTTTATGCAGTTAAGTTACTTTGTCCTGTTTATTTTGAAAAGCAAGGGAATAGGTTTGATTATTTTATATTAAACAAAGAATACATACAAATAAAAAAAAATTACATATTATTTAAGCCATTAATATAGCCAATTGTGAAGGCTTTAATTTTAGCTTTAGTGCTAACAAAACTAAATTTTCTTCATTCCAAAATAGTTCTTTAGTGTTGACAACAGTAGCTATATTACATTGGAAAAAATTTAGTTTTGACAGCACTAAAACTAAAATTAAAGCTTTCACAATCCACTTATGGTAATTAATTACTAAAATTTTAAACATAATTATAACAAAAAATAAACTAACAAAAAAAACAATAAAAAATTTGCACAAACGAACGAATTATTATTTAATATAAATTTCAATAGTATTTCATAGATGTCGCTAGAAAAATATTTTTTTTATATTTCTAAGCGTTAAAACACGTGGTCATACTAAAAAAATTACGTATAGGTAGTTTGTTATAATAATAAATAATAGATGCAGACAAAGTGGCATTTTACTGTGTCATTTATTTTGCTACGTTCCGTTTTAAGCAGGTTATAGTAATTTAAACAATAGAATGAGAAAATTCTGTACAAAAATCTGTATCCAGGGTTAATCTGTATTCCACATCGAAAATCTGCATATATGGCCGGCAACGCTGATTTAAAGATGCCTTATCTATGACGAGACGTTTAAATGGCAAGATTTGCGAGTTTCGCGACCTTTGTATTAAGTGTCATGGTCGTTACAAATAGTCACGATCTGACTCACTTCGTACTATAATCTTGTCAAGATCTGTCAACTGCACGAATTACCCGCCCAAGTTAACTTTAGACCCCGCTTTCCTTGTCCTGCCTGCGATCGCTAATACTACATGTTATATTATAATATACATGTTATATTTTGAAGCTATTACCATTACCTTGCCTATACATTAAACAGATAGTCATTTTTGTTCGTCAACACCCTGAATATTTCTCTCAAAAGAAGGAAGTATCACAAAGATCACAAAGAAGTAAGGTAGGTGACAGATTGTTTATCCCCACATGTAAACTAAGAATGACACAAAAAAATGTTCATTATGTGGCTGTAAAAGTTTATAACGCCCTACCCGATGGTATTAAAAACTTACCGCATAACAAATTTAAGCGTAAAATAAATACATGGTTACTCGACCACTGTTTCTACTCTGTGAAGAAGTTTTTTGCTTCTAGGGAGAATTTGAAATGATGTCGATATTTGTATTCATATTCAATTTTAATACTATTGACATGACATTGTTTTTATTATTATTTTGGACATTGTAAATATTATGGAATTTTATAATTGACATGTTTAATTTACCAATTTAAGAATGCATGCTAAACTAGGTAGGTACCTAAATATTTGTACGCCTTCATTGGCAGATTTTTGAGAACAAATAATCTACCCTTATGTAACATCTAAATGTACACACCAAAAATTGAACAAATAAACGCTGATTTGATTTGTCCTCTCGCTCGCCACGTATCAAGTTGACTTGGCCAGGTTGTAATGTCTCCAAAGATCCTGATAAAAACACTTTTACTGTTTCATTATTATATTTGTAATGTCTGTAATCGCAAGTATAAATTCCGTAATCAAAGCCAATTTTAGCTTAGTTCAGTCGGGTCAGCTGATTAACAGTTTTACCTCAGATAAACTGACGGACTGATACTGAGCCGTTTTTGACAGAATGCCAGAAATTAAAAAGAACGTATACAGATTCGTTACAACTTTTTCGTAACGAAAATAAAACTTCATAGAATCTGGAAAGTGGAACAGTAAAATGAGCATTTTAAATTTGAAGTTTTTTTTTTCTTTCCAAGACTGAAACTTCTCCAGCTGTTCCAAACTGCAGTAAGTTAGAGAAACTCTTAAGTATTTGTACCTTCAAGTATTAAGAACTGTTAGTAACTCAAACTTGTACTTTGTTATTTCAACTAACAACGATTAAGTTGGATTGCGTAGAGAGCTCTCTCTACAAGTCTTCTTTGTTCAATGTACTTAATTACGAACTTTACAATAGTAACCAATAAGAACCCTCAGCCAAAGATCAAAGATTCCAATTTCAAAAAGTATAATTAAAGCCACACCTATGAAACGTTATTTTAATACCGTTACGAAGAGTTATATAGTGTTTTGATTGATTCGTTACGTTTATGATTATGTAATGGTATTGAATCGAAATTCAAACGAAATAAATAGCTACATAGGAATTTAACGTTCATACATCCATCAGCCTGTGTTCGTCCATTGCTCGACATAAATCTTTCCTAGATTTTGCTACTCATGTCGATCCTCCGTCATCCTCATTCAGCCGCCACCCGCAATGTCCTTCAGGTCGTCGGTCCAGCGGGCACGAGGTCGGCCTACGCTACGCTTTGCTGTACATGGTCTCCTTTCTAACGCATTTTGGCCCCAACGGCCAACAAATTTAACGTTATTTTAAATATGTATTTTTAAGAATATCATTATTACATCGATATAACTCTACAAAAACGTGTATGTATGTTGTTGCTTCAATAAGGTTTTGTAACAATGTTTGGCTGTGGAAGGCTTACTAAGTATTATTTGTGTAGCAGTTCATAACACACGTAACTTTGAAATAACCTAAGCATAAGTTACCCCTAATGTATGTAAGATAATTTACACGCTTTGAAACAATAGGATGCCTCCATACTTCGCATAGGGTACCGAAAATACAGTGAATCACTTTTACCACTTTGGCTTAATTAGTCTGTTAAAAACTACAAAGTAAACCATGTTTTAAAATTAACGTTCGATAGATGTTCGACAGTGGAAATAAAGCCGCATGATAGAAAATATAATTATTATTAATCTACTTGTACGAAGAGTGGTGTGGATTTTCCATAGTTTTATTTTAATATAAGGAAGTGAAGAAAAAAATTCAGGATTCACCCTTATTTCTCGGTATTTTGTCCAATTGTAACAAAAAAATAAAATTTAAATGTTTCTTGTTTTTACAGTTTTTACAGGTCAAAAATCAATCTTTATAAAACAATAGAATATGATTAAAAAAAAATATAATACGGGAAATACATAAAAATTAATATTTGGGTTGGGATACTAAAAACAAAATTATACACCTGCATAAAATAACTAAAATAAACTAAATTAACCATAAATAAAAATAAAGCCTAACCATCCGCCCATTCCATTAATCTTGCTAAGAAAAAGGGCTAGTAAGTAAGCATGTCTTTTATCTATTTTGCACTTAGACCGTGAGTTAAGTTAAATCTAAAGAATGTTAAGATTAATCTTGCGTTTAGAAAAACAACAGTTATGATTTTTCTACACAATAATAAAACTTTAAATGGCTCCGTAAAGTTGCGCAAATGATCGTTAGTCAAATAGCTTTTGCACCGTCGAAATATGTTCATACAAATTCACAGTAAGTTTTCCAAATCGGTAAAGAAACGTGATGATATTTTTCTCTTCCGCAGATACAGTGCGATCAGTAAATTAGCCATGCATGTTTCTGATATATATTTTTTTAATAATTTAGTTTGAAAATGTAGACTATTTTATGAAACTAATTTCATTATTTTTGGGTTTTATTCATTGCATCTATTTAAAAACAAAAACTTAAATTTTACCCGCCAAAAGTGAACGTGACGTCACTAGAGGCGTTCCGCATGGCGCTAATAGTGCTAACACTACCATCAAACTTCTCACGCCCATCAAGTCGTTCCGAATGAAAAATGGCGTCCATCACTGTTTATACTTATAATCCATTTAGGGTTCTTTTGAACGCAACATGAATGATGACAGAATTTGTAGAAATTCATTTAAGTTACGTGAATACAAAGGATATACTACTTTACTTGGTCCAAGAAGTAATTTCTTGTAACTACAATCTTATAATCATGATTTAACTAAATGCTCTTATTCTTCGAAAAACCTATTTTTGAAATTGCCACCGGCCAGCTAGCACTTTTCATAGATCGCTCATAGTGCAAACGCTCTGAAGCATAGGCATATCACAACATGGCGTCGTTAAGGATTTCGTCTATGATAAACAAGGTGAAATTTAATCAATCACCCTTATTCATAATCATGGAGACTCGGTTAGTGATCAGGAACAAAATTCAATGATCGTTATTTTCGAAATCATAAAAAAAATTGTTTCCATACTGACTGAATAGGCAGTAGGTAGGTACGGGAGCAATTTTTTGTTTTCAGTTTTACCTTGAGGTTCATTAAACATTGTTCCTGATCACTAACCGAGTCTCCAATATGAATTCTGGCGGTTGATTAATTATCGGGCTCACAGTGACTCGGAATGATGATAGACGCGATATAATTGATTATGTCGCGACACGGAATGCACTGCATGTCGAATGTCATGTCATGACGTCATAGATAAGTCAAATGAAGTTCATTGTGTTTTGTTAAAATATCTTTAAAAGTATAGATTTATTTATTAATCTGATAAGTAGCAACTGTACAGAAAACATATTTCTCGAAATGGTTTTAAGATTTCCGTTCTTGTCCAGAAAGTTAGCACCCCCAATTATGTGGTTTCATTTAAAAAAAATACCAGTACCCAGATATATGAAATGAACACCAAAAAATAGCCGTTCCGTGAATCCGGCTTTATTATACATATTTGGCGAAGCCCCAAAAAAATCATCCAAAATAGTTTACTCACTGTTTTCATATACACTTCGTTAGAGGTATTTAATTAAGCTGCCTCTAAATTTAGGTCAGACTTAACAGGAAGCCTTATTCTACCTTGAGCAGGGTTCCGTAATTCCTACTTTGTGTGAAAACATCCGATCCAGGGAAAAATGACAGTGAGCTCTGTTATTGTTGTTTTTTAATCTTTATCGTGGCTTCTAAGTTAATTAATTTTTTTGCGCAATTTCGTTGGCAAATGGAGATTCTTATATAGGTACAGAACAGCAGTTTATGTCCTATTCATTCACGATTTTGATGAAATAATTTGGCCAAGTGTGAGTCGAACTAGCCCACAAAGTGTTCCGTACCACCCCAAAATACGGTTGCGGAATCCTAAAAACATTATGGTAAATCACAACAATATATTTACATGCCAATGCAACTAAATACACGGCATCAGTAAAAATGCATCAGTATTTCGTCGCTAGTGAGGTAAAAAGTTGTATGTGTCACACGAGAGCAAAGTGGATTTTGTTTCTTGTTAAATAGAATCGTCAATTTTTGAAATTTTGAATTTTGAATCCCTCACAACGCTCTGGAATTCAGGATTCTAACTTAGAATCACTCGCTACGCTCTTAAGGTGGTAAAACCAAATCCCGGTGCAAAATGCACATCATAATATTGTTTTCCTTACTTTTGAGTAAAAAGGTGCAAAAATTGCGTTTTATCGCTATTAGCGGAAATTTATTAGTATTGATAGGGTTCCCGCATTAAAATTATGTTATTTTATGCCTTACATTTTGATTACATTCTATTACAACGATAAAAATGCCTTAATCAAATGCAATCAAACTGTAAATCATAAAATGATAGAATAAAAATGCGAAAACTTAATTATCACACTTCACACTAATATTATAAATGCGATTGTGTGTGTGTGTATGTTTGTTACTCTTTCACGCTGAAACGGCTGAATGGATTTGGATGAAATTTAGAATGGATATAGCTTATACGTGGGACGCACTATAAGTTTCCGGAATGAATATGAAAAAATACTATTAAAGGTACAAAATTAATTTATTGTTTTTCAAAATAATCTCCCTTGGCGTCTATGCACTTTTTCATTCGATCAAACCAGTTTTGAAAACTTTTGTGCCACTCCCCTGTGGTGACCTCTGAAACGTGTTTTTCATACTCCTCGACAGCCTCTTCGGGTGATGAAAATCGTTGACCGCGTAATTGGTTCTTAATTTTTGGGAACAGAAAAAAGTCACAAGGTGCCAGGTCGGGACTGTATGCAGGATGACTCATGAGTTCTACATTTTTCGTCTTCAAAAAGTCGTTTGTCTGTCTGGCCGTGTGAGAACTAGCATTGTCGTGGTGCAGGATGATACGGCGTTTACTGTTATTTTTACGGAGTTCGTCAATAACTTCCGGCAAACAAATGGTCGTGTACCAGTCACTATTCACGGTACGACGATTCTCTAAAGCAACAGTAGCCACGTGTCCAGTTTTATTAAAAAAAGAAGCAATCATCCGCTTAGATTCACTTTTCACGCGCGCCACTTTGGTTGGTTTCGGCTCATCTTGAAAGACCCATACGCTCGATTGCTGCTTTGTTTTGGGATCATAGCAATAAATCCATGTTTCGTCACCTGTTACTATGTCCCACACCAAATTTGACGCACCTTCGTTGAATCTGGTAAGCATGGCACTGCACCAAGTGACGCGGTCCGTTTTTTGAGCCTCGGTCAAGTTGTGTGGGATCCACCGCGAGCACAGCTTTCTCACACCCAAATGTTTGTGTAGGATTGATTGTATTTGACTCATGCCTATTTCTAAGGATGCGCGAATTTCATGGTAGGTCACATGCCTGTCTGTTTCAATCATACGGCGCACAGCATCGATGTTTTTGTTGGTCACAGCGGTGGACGGCCGACCATCGCGAGATTCGCCACTGAGATTGATACGACCACGCTTGAATTCTGCAAACCAGCTATAAACAGTCGTCTTGCATGGTGCTTCATTGCCAAAAGCTGTTTCAAGCCGAGCAATGCTCTGTTGAGCTGTCAAATTACACTTAAAATCGTAGAAAATCATACTACGAAAATTTTCCCGAGTTAAATCCATGTTGATGCAGACACACAATTTTTTAAATGGCGCCACAAGGTAAAAACAAAAGACAGTCAGATGAAACAAACTGCATTCTACAGCCAAAGAGTTCTATTTTCAAATGTTGCAATAAATTTTTAAATATTGTTTAAGTAAGTGGCCAGTTCCGGAAACTTTTAGTGTTACCTATGTACCCTAACTTAACGCATAGGCTACTTTTTATCCCGGAAAAAAACATTACGTTAAACCGAATAATACGCGGGCGGAGCCGCGGGAAAAAGCTAATTACTAATAAATTTTCTTATGATGATGAGCATTTTGCACCGGGATTTGGTTTTACCACCTTAATTCAATTATAGAATCCATCGCTTGCTTGGGATTCAAAGTCGGCACTCGCAACAAAAACTACCTTTGCTCTCGTGGTGCACAAATAACGTTTGTGTCGCCGATTGTTCGCCTTATAACAGAACTGAAAACCATTTCTGTAGCCGTTAGCCATTTTTAACGGGTCATTTTAGCTCCATTCAATTTGGGTGTCCCAATCCAATATCAGTTTGTCTTAGTTTGGCAAGGTTCCACGAGAATTACTCTCTCGATGCCAATGTTGATGAGTGTCAAGTGAGAAGTGGACTAAGATACATTCGAGTCTATTTTAAACACAGAAGTGAATAACATCATAACTCGAGACGAGACCACTTTTATTTTTGACCCGAGAGGCGAGTCGCCACTTTTGCTTTCCTTTTGTAACCAGTTTAGAACAATAGAGGCGAGTTTAGAGTTCATGGAATTTTTTTTTTTTTTTTTTTTTTTATTAACTTTACATTAAATATTTAAATGGACCAGTGATGCTGTAAGATCACATGTGATCTATCCCAGCATCACAATACGTTATACAGAGAAATTAGCCAATAACCAGTGTGCTAACTAAAGTACAAAAACTTTAACACCTATTTAATTTACTCAAATAAACCAACATAAGCAATAAAATTATACAATAACCATAAAATTGTGCAAACTAAGGTACAAAATCTTTACATTTATTTAATTTACTCAAATAAACCAACCTATGCAATAAATTAGTATACAAAGAATTTAGCCAATAACTAGTGTGCTAACTAAGGTACTAAAAACTTAAGCACTTGTCACTCAAATAAACCAACTTAAGCAATAAATTATACAAAGAATTTAGCCAATATCCAGTGCGCTAACTAAGGTACAAAAACTTTAACACTTATTTAATTTACCTAAATAAACCACCTTACGCAATAAAGATCAAGAGCATTAAAATAGGTATAACCACGAATCAGCGCTACTAGGTACTCAGCGTTTGACAGACGAAATCACGCAGGCCTTTTCTCTCTCTGTGTAACAGAAGGTTTTTCTGTCTTTGTGTAACCAAAGTAGCCAATATTGGTCTTCCTTCCGTGGCAACAAAATAATCATTGTGGCGCATAGCGAGCACACACAGAGAAAAATAAATAAATGAATAAAACGCAATCAGTCAATTATGCTACAATATACTTACCACAGAAACCGTGATGATATCGCTCACTTTAACTTTTTCATAACTACTATACAGTATTTGATTTTAGTTTTTTAGATTACAACTTTTCAATAAAGTATTCTTTTAAAACCTCTTTTATATTTTTGTCCTGAATTTTACTTTTGATGGTAATTGGTAGATTGTTTATAAGGCGTGGTATTAGGTACTGTGATGTTCTTTTTCCGTAATAATTATTATAAGCACTTGTGACCAATTTTTTACTTGTGACATTTCTCGTAGCAATGGGGTGTTCAACAAGATGTAGAATTTCCTTGCGGAAAAATTGTTCCATTAACAGATTCATACAAAATTTATCATGAATTGGCACTATCTTACAATAGTTGAATACTGACCTACCCTCATCTTTCAGTTTGATATACTCTTTAGGTGGGACTATAGTTTTTAGCATACGTTTTTGCAAGTTTTTAATTGGATCTATATATGTTTTGAACGTTCTTCCGTAGCTACTCAGCCCATATGAGATTAAACTTTCAGCCAGAGCTTTGTACATAGTTATAAGAACAAAGTAAGGAATTTTATATCTAAGAAGGTAAAATTTTGCTAATATAGCCCTAAGCTTAGCACACACCTTTTCAATGTGCGGTTCCCAGTTAAGCCTTTCATCAATTAAAAGTCCTAGGTAAAGGTAAATAAATATGTCGTGGAACTAATTCAAGACTGGTCACAATAGCATCGGAACCAAAATATTTACTAATAAAAAGAGCTTTTTATCGTTTTGATTGTTTTTTTAATTTTATTAACTAACGTTATGAAGTATCCAAACGAATTAAGTCAATATTTTGTGATTGATATACAATATCATCGCCTATCTATAGAAATAACGTTAATTACAATGAATTTTTGTCACTTGGTTATATGTATAGTTAGAAACGTCAACTTTAATAAGTATTTAAATTAATAATAACGCAATTTCAAGGCTAGACGTAAAGTTTATTTGATTTCTTTTTGCTATAGGTTTACTTATTTTTAACTTATTACCCTTTTGTATATTTACATGAAAAATTTAAACATATACAAACGAAAAGATATGCTAGAAACTGCTATTTTTTCACATCTGTAACAATGAGAGTCCGTTAAAGCATAGGCTGTTATTTATATGGGAACGAAGTAAAAACCTATTTCACCGGAAAAAACGAATTTTTAAAAATAGGCCTCTATTGTCGCAAGATCCTTGAGACGACAAGTTCTCTTAACCCATGGAATGTATCCGAGCCACGATCTGATGTGATATATTGTTTTAGTGATAATTTTTGCCTTTGCCCGCGGCTCCGTCCGCGTTTATTCAATCTCTTATTTTATGAACACCCCTTATAGCCTATCGGTGATAATAAAAAAAATCGCATCCAAATCCGTTGAATGGTTCTCAAGTTAAAACAGAACATACATACATAGGCAAAAATTCTAAACACTGGTTTTGGCCTCAGTACACTACTAATACGAGTATAATAATAATAACCCATTTCATTTAAAATTTTGCGAAAATATTCAACACGACATTTTTACTACTTTATTATTAGTATAGATGAGAACCAACAGATTTAGTTTGTTCTAGGGTCGTACAAAAACTTAATTTCATATGAAAACGCCTGTTATAAAAAAACTATTGCGTTTTTATTTGTATAACCGAATTAACAGAGCTGCAAAGGTGACCGCTTCACCTTTTCTAGTGTAAGCGTAGAGTTTCTTTCTTTGTATCAAAGGTGAACGGCTGACATTAAAGTACCCTAATTGAAAAGGCCATGGTCAATACTGTGGTATTATAACTGTATGAAAATATATGGTTAGAGGTGGCCTACCATTTTTTTTTTTCATTTATTTAACACACAGTAGATTAACTTATACTAGTACATAAATTTCGCAAAACTTTGCAATTTGACTGCGAAAACGTAGCAGCTTTAATAGTACTTAAATTAAATAAACCCTAAGTACTTTTAAGAACACACCTTAATACTTGGTAACTGATACATAAGTTTGAAGTTATTAGTTAATTATGACAGATAATATTTGCCTGGGTGGGACCTAACCTACATCAAATTGACGGGCCTCATAAAAATATATACTGGTGACGGGCAGCAGCGTCACTGGTGCGAGGATTTCGGCACCGCGCTCACCAACCCGCCTGCCCAGCGTGTGTGAGTATGGGCATTTCTTCGTGGACGAAACAGGCTGATGGATGGATGGTCGGAGGTGTTTCCGAAAAACTGTTTGAAATCATTGAACGAGTCACAGCCCCTCGTACACCCACGTTTCACCGACGATATTGACATCCTAGCGTGCCGAATAGTGAGCCCTAACGCCGTACCGGGCACAAATATGGACGCCCAGCGAAGAAACAGACTTACACAGATGTGCGCCTAGAGTATGTGAACCTACGACCTCCTGTAGTCGAGGCGTTCAAACCATGTAGCAGATGCTATTCTAGCGATTAAAGCTAAGCTCACTAAAACAGTGCAGCGCAAGTTGCTAACTTGGTCGGTGGGCGAACTAGGGTAGTTACAAATTGACTTACAGTTTTCGGCTTAACTCCGAAGTTGGCTCCTAAACTACCGCTTGTTTGGTGTAGTCATCAGGAAAATTATTTACAGCGCTTTATCTCTTGAGAAGCGTCCTCTTAGTCAGACTTACTCAACCTATTTGTTTCTCCAGCCTCATAATAAGGCGACTTTCCTTTTATATACCCAAATTCATATTGGAGACTCGGTAAGTAGTCAGGACTAAGTTTTAGTGACCTTGTTTGTGAAGTAACAAAAAAAAAAGTTTTTTTCTCTTTACTTGTTCAAGAATAACCTTGACTCAATTAGTACTTATATAGGGTGAAATTAAATCAACCGACCAAATTCATACTGGTGACTCGGTTAGTGATCAAGAACTAGGTTTAGTAATTCTTTTGGCAAATTTCGAAAAAAAAATGTTTTTGCTCCCTTGCTGGTTTGACTAGTACAATTCCTAGCAGGCAATACGGGGCATGCATTTTTTTTTAATATCGCCGTTCATTAAACCTTGTTCCTGACGACTAGCCGAGTCTCCAGTATGAATTTGGTCGGTTGATTTAATTTCACCTACAATACAATAAGTCAAAAGTTAAGTTCGCGGGCCGCAGGCTTAGTGTGACTGCTGTAAGCCGTAAATAACGTTTTGAGTCTTTGAAAGAGTGTGGATAATACAGAAGGCGTTTGAGAAGTTTCGGGTCTCACTTATTTATGGGGTGAAGAAAGTAGTGTAAATGGTAGTGTAGTATGGATTCTTCATAGGCTCAAGTCGACAGGTTCAAGGTGGTGGACCTTTTAGCGAGGAAAATTTTTGATATTCGTTTTTTGTGTACAATATAAACAAAAGTTTCGTCGGATTGTTATCATGTGTGGTGTTGAAACTGAATACTTAAAGAAGGCTTTAAGCTTCTAGCCTTTTGCCCGCAGTTACACCCCTGCGAATGTATTTAATAGCTGGAGAAACTGCCCATCCCCAGGGAACAAACTAGCCTAAGTCTAAGTGAAGAGTCTAACTATTACAACAGTGAAAGAAATAACCCGTGCGAATGTAATGAATGGCTATGTCCCTAGGAAAGTGCCCGTCCCCAGGGAATAAACTATAGCCTATGTCCAAATGAAAATTCAAAGCATAACAATTAAGTATACAAAATCAACAGAATTTTCAAAATTGGTTCAGTTGTTCCAGAAATTACCCCCTGCTTACAAACAAATCAACAAATTCAGCCTCTTTATAGTGTGGGAGTCAACGAGTTTAGATTGTAGTAAATAGATATACATACTACACCCGTTATGTGAAAAAATACCCACTTCACCCCTTAAGTACACGATAATTTTCGAATAAGTTACAATTAGAGCTGGTTATTACTTGTTAAACATCATTAAGACTATACCGGGTGTAAAAGCAAAGGCAAGAATCCTTTAAGGGTGTGTTAGTATGACCGGTAAAGATGTTATTTTAAATACTGTGATCTCTAAATAAAGTACCAGTACCTCATAATAAGACGATTTTCTTCTCAAAATACACTAACCGCGTGGATACCCTCACTGGTCGCTAGTCACTCGGATGAGGGATGCGGGTTGCGGGGTGCAATTAGGTGTGTGGGGAGGCCGGTGAGCTGCGTAGCCAAAGGTATTTTATTCTCGTAATGACATCAGAATCGTGTATACTTTCATACCCTAAAGGGTTTCTTGACTTTGCATTTACACCCTGTATAACAATAGAAAAGTGAAACCATAGACTACAATAAGATGGAAAATCTTAATGACGAAACCCATGGCATCTATAACGGCCGTCAGTAGTATAAACCGTTTGACCTGTTTTTGAAGGCATCAGGCAACGCGCCCGTTTACGACCTTTTATTTAACGCCGATTTTACCCTTTATAGTTACCATTTACAATTTAATGTGGGTTCGTATTGCCGAAACGTGTCATTTATGACTCGTAAACTGAGTTGGTGCCATCAATTGAAACAAGAATGTGGTTTAGTATGGTGAAAGCTGTATTGTCTCGTGAAATAAAAAGTGCTTTACGATTTTAGGACGCAACGGTGGATAAAACGTGGGAATTGAAAACGTGCGAGTTGGACAACGTTTCTGAGAATTGTCCGTAGATTAAATTAAATTAAATCTGCGTTATAAATACATACACAAAAGAATGTCAGATTTAATAATGGAATACAAAATTAATTAAATTACGCGAACTTTCCAGACAGTGCTGGATCCGTCAGCTCTATTGTCATTTATTCGCGACATTAACCTGGGAACGGCTGAAAACAATTCCTAAAGTTATTCTATGACATGCAGCGAGCGGAATAGAGACTCATCTACACTAATAATGAAGTCGTGTCTGCGCACTGAATCTTTTTGCGAAATTTTAAATGAAATGTGCTATTAGTACTGAAGCCAAAAGTAATTTTTTTTGTTTTTTTTTTCTGGCTCTCGTCTGTGTCTGTATTCCGTTTTAACTCTGAAACCACTCATCGGATTTGGATGCGGTTATTTTATTATCATTGTAGTGACCCTGGTGTTGGGGTGTTGATAAAATAACGCCGAAGCCGAAAACGGGGCACAGATTTAATAAACGCGGGCGGAGCTGCGGGCGAAAGTGTAGTATCATAATATTATTACATTGACATGACATGAGTCGTACACCCACATTTCAGCGAAGATTATTACGTCCCAGCGCGATGGGTGGCGAGTCTGGTGAGCCCTATCGCATTCGGGCACAAATATGGACCCTATGCTTGGTAGCAGAGGATCTTGATGCAAAATGCATATATTTTTTTCCTTACTTTTAAATAAAAAGTATGCAATAGATGCGTTTTCTGTGTACTCGCGAAAGTTGCTTAGTCATAATAATGTTTTACAAGAAAATTATGACACCTTATGCATTACATTTTGATTGCATTACATTAACAAACTTTAAAGCGGACTTACAGTTGTAATGGAATGTAATGCATGAATGTCATTATTTTCTTGTGAAAACATAATTCTTACTAAGCAATTTTCGCAAAATACACATGAAACGCATTTATTGCAATTTTTTTATTCAGAAGTAAGGAAAACAATGTTACGATGTGCATTTTGCTCCGAAGCACGCATACCGAACACAAATGTGCCCCTGCAGGATTAGAACCCGCTACCTCCGGGTTAGCAGTCGAGTGCTCGAACCACTGACCACAGGGCGGTCATAATGTACTGGCTGGCTTTCATTAACTTTTATGAAACTGTCACCGTTGAAATAACGAGCAGCGAGAGCTTCGTAATGAAGAAATTAAAAATGCATCCGTCGAGAGCGATGGAAGATAGTAAACTTTGAATTTTATGACGAAATATGTCCACGGTATACAAGCGTACCCTTTCAGCTGCTTATACAAAAAAGTTTATTACACAGAATTTCGTTTTAACTTACTCGTTGGACAAAGGTTCTTTTAGGAAAATTTGCTATTGAAACCTAGCTGGGCACGAAATAAGCTGAACCATAGTTATGGCTTGTTTACATTCGTCAGTTTGGCCGAATTGAGCTGTCAATTGAATGCGATTTTACACCAGTGAGAACATGATTTCGTGGGACTGAACGTATAACAAGAGTAGATGACAGCGGACCAAGGCGCACGCCAGACAGAAATGGCGCGCCCGCGTCGCAACACTCGCAACCGTGGCGTGCCGTCTCGACGCCTTTTCAATGCTATTTCGTACAAAATTTAGGAGAATGATATAAAATATAATAACTGCTGTCCCACGAAACCCGTCTCGTCACAACCTATTTCCATGGCAGTCATAAATTGAAATCACTCATCAAAGATCACCTACCAATACTACGTCAAAATGACGAGACAAAATAATAACGTCAAAATTTAAATTTAAAATCAACTCTCAACAAAACGAAACCTAGACCCATAATCACAACCAACACTTCTATCGGAACATCGCCTTGCCGCCGACCGCGATGTAAAACCTGCCCCATTATAAACACCAACACTCACATCAACACACATCACACATCAGAGACATACACATCCCAACCGAACTGCAACTGCAAAACGGAAAACTGCATATATCTGCTAGAATGCCGGCACTGCCCTGCATTCTATGTAGGAGAGACGTAAAATCCACTATACATACGCATGAACCACCACCGACACACATCATCCATACAAAATAACATCCTACCTATTCCTACACACACACGTCTACACACCCTGTCATTTAATCAGTGCTTCACCGTAAGAGTTATAAAGTCATTTCATCCCCCATTAACCGAAATACAACTTAGAACATGGGATTCCTCTTTTATATGGTCTCTTGGTGCGCATTACGGCGATGGCCTCAACAAACAACATTAATATTCAGCCTATCATTATCATTACCACCACCACTACCATCATAATCACAATCATCATCATCTTCATTATCATCATCATCTTCATCATCATCATCGTCGTCGTCGTCGTCGTCATCATCATCATCATCATCATCATCATCATCATCATCACCATCATCATGATCATCATCATCATCATCACCATCATCATCATCACCATCATCATCAACATCATAATCATCATCATCGTCATTAAAAAATAAGACAGATTGTAAATAGTTTAAAAAAAAATTGGTCACGAATGTCTATTATGTCATGTCATGTTTATTTTACATGACAATGTCTATTTGTATTTATACTCAACTGATGCCGGAAATGAAATACCTATATCTTGTGAATAATTATTTATATACATGTTATTTTTATTATACAGTGTTAATTATATATATAAAATAATTTAAAAAAATTTAGGAGAGGGACGTGGTGCAAAACATATAGAAGAGGCGCGCCCGCGCGGTTTCTTTCTGGCTTGCGCCTAACGAGTAGATTGGCAACGACTGTCATAAACGCGGTTTCGTAGTATTTCTTCTATTTTGGTATTATCTTTGTTTTAGTTGCGAAGTTACAGTTGGTAATCGATCAAATATAATTATGATCTATTAAATAAATAATCAAATATATAAATTATCTGTCATCGGTAAAACATATGTATAAGGAGGGATATATCATAGTCTTCTTTCTTCTTCTTTTCTGTCACAATTGCTAGAAAATACATTCATCGCGGGATATAGTATGTAAGTTTAATCCGTTAACATTTTTAACTTAGAGAAATTACAAATCCAAGTTACATAAAATTACATACATTTTTTTTTTATTTGTATTATTTGTTTTGTTGCTTCAATTTGATATATTTCTTTTGGATAATGCTATTGAAACGGCTACGCACGATTTTTATATAGTCAGATTTCACCTGACTAGTTTCCCTCAAACGAGGAACCGCCTTGTAACTATGTTTGCTTCCGAAGAAACTGTACGAATACAGTGAAACTAGTCAGGCGAAATCTGACTATTAAAAATTGTGAGTAGCCGTTTCAATAGCATTATGAATCTAAACCACGAATCTTTTCGTAGTAATAATTTTTTGGATTAGAATGTAAAATTTCAAAATTTACGAAATATGTATTTTCGTTAAATATTATTCAAATTAACGAGTAATTTATTCAGACGAACGAATAAAAGTGAATAATGATGTTCAGCTGTCAAATGAAAACGGGCCATTAGTTTGACAAGGGGAAAGTTCAGAACAATACCTCTTCCTTTGAGACCTTGTACTCGTAGTCAATACCTCGGACTTCACAAGTTAGTGGTGTGTCAATGTCCAACTAAATACGCAAAGGGCCTTTGATGGAATTACATTATTCTGGAGCGTAACTGCTTAAGGCAATTGTCCTGGAATATACCGTACAGTTTTAAACGAAAGATATACCTCTGTAAGGTGACGTTCGTAAAAAAAATATGTCATTATTCACTACTAGCTCTTGCCCGCTGCTCCGCCCGCGTGTTATTCGGTTTAACGACATGCTTTTTTCCGGGATAAAAGTAGCCTATGTGTTAAGTTAGGGTATAAGCTATATCCATTCTAAATTTCATCAAAATCCGTTCAGCCGTTTTAGCGTGAAAGAGTAACAAACACACGCACACACACACAAACTTTCGCATTTATAATATGAAGTTGATATTAGCGATTGTCGTGAAACATCATCTTGGCTGAAGAAAATAATTGTACTGTTTAAAAAAATGGTTGTATATGGTTTTGATTTAACAGCCTTTGTGTAATATACATGTATAAGTCCTTGAGAATGCCTAGTTAACTAATTGAAAATACAATAAATATATAATACAATGTTTTCTTTAGCCACTATTTTTTGAATCTAGGATTTTAACGATATACTCATCTGGTAACTATAATACGTTTGAAATGATTTCGTTGACAAGTAGGTACCTTACTAAGAGAATTAAAGCAATGATACCCTTAAACGTATTTTAACTTAGTTTCCTCTTACGGCCATTCCCGTCCTATAAAAACGCGGTTCTCTGATCAAAGCGAAATAACTCATAACCTGACGTTAACAATTTTCTATCTACTTTTAAATTAAATTAGTCAATCAGCTTGTCGTTAAACTATATCCATCCATCTGCCGGGTTTGCCCACTGCTGGACATAGGTCCTTTCAAAATTTCGCCACTCTTGGCGTCATCCTGGAAGAAATGCCCACCACTCACACACGCTGGGCAAGCGAGTCAGTGAGCACGGTACCAAACACTCGCACCAGTGACGCCGCTGGCCGTCACCAGTCTGTTTTTTATAAGGCTCGGCAATTTGGGATGGATATACCGCCATTAGTCGGTCCCAGGCAATGGTGGACCACCTGCCTGTGCCTGTGGGCAGGCTTAGCCTCTTACTCTCCCCCGAATAACTTCAGGGGGGTTTGCGAGTAAGATGGGGGTACCTCCACAGTCGAGCCCGGCGTCAGCTCTACCACTGACAATATGTAAAACCTCGATACTTAAATATTCCATTACTCTACTTTTTAAGTACTTTGCTGGGCACGTGTGGTAGTAGCGAAGCGTAAGAACATTGTCAAAAAACAATAGTACATTATTGCAAAGGCAGCGAAATAGGCAATTGCCATTTTGGCTGAGGCATATATAGTGCTTTTCTTTAAAAAATGCAAGGAAATAAAAAAGGGCCTTTTACATAATAAATTTACCTTTGTCGCTAAATATATATTATCTGGGGGCTTCAAGTAAAAACTGCCTTATGTTTTCAGCAGTCAAAATCTTCGATTTTTTGCTCTTAAACCCAGACGATTGTCGTTTTAGAAAAGTTGTTAAATTTCCGTAGTTCTTCAAGTCAATGCTGTTTTTAATATGAACTGTACATTTCAGCATAGAATAAATCGCCCATAATGTAGATGGCTTTTTAGTTTTAGCAATTTCGTTGAAATATGCCAAAAACACTGTTTCGGAGAACAATTTTGCATTTTTCTCGTTTTTCCAGAACATAAAATTTTCATATACTTTCATATATTTTTCTTTTGATTTCGCTGGAAGCAGGTTTTCCATCGCTAATTTAGCTTCCGATCTTAAATCTGGTGGAGTACAGTCAATGTCCATTTCATTTTCATTTTCAGAATCATCGGAACTCATTTTAATTTATTATTAACCAAATAACAACGAACTCCGCTTCACCGCCAATTTTTTATTTTTTATTTTACAGTTTGTGCCGAAAGGTAAACGCATCTGTGGCTATACAGCCACGAGAACGCAATGTGTACGATAGATGAAAAGAGTTCTAAATTCAAACAGCACACCGTTTCATACAAAATTGCCGGTGCGCTCTTCGTTCCAAATTCAAAGAATGCGCCGGGAAGTGATTTTGGTTTTTCAGTCTACGTACGAGTAAATGTGATACTTCGCGTGTTCTTTATTCAAAAGTAATGATAATATTTCCGCGCGTGTTTAAGAAAAAATATATTTTCGGAAAGACAGACCACAGTTCGCTATTTGCTACGACCCTGACACCCTTTTTGCTTCTTTCGCATCTTAATGTTACTTTTATAATTTTCTCGCAGAGGAGATAAAATTAAATGGAAATGTTCTCGGGAAAAATACCGGATTAGGATGAGTGGATTCGTTGAAAAGCGAGCCAAAAATACAAAATAAGAGACGTTAAGAGGAGTCTTGAGTGAACTCTTCGTAGTTGCTATCCCAATTTCATTCTGAAATGCTACGTAAGTTTTAAAAAGCCAAAAGATTTAAAAAAATGTCTGTATTTTCACCCTCATTTCTTTATATCAATAATTTCACAAATTAGGCTTTTTGTATGTTCTCTTACTCTCCCCCGAATAACTTCGGGGGTATTTGCGAGTAAGATGGTGGTACCTCCACAGTCGAGCCCGGCACCAGCTCTACCACCTACCTTATATAAATTACAAACACAAAATGGTAGAATGTCGCACTTTCATTCTTGAGATCCAGGTTCGAATTCTCCCGATCTTGCCTGCACCAATGAGTTTTTCAAAAGTTTACGTGCGTCACCGTAACATTGTAAAATCCGAAAGTTTAAAATTTCTCTTGTGAGATTTTACGTTAGATTTTTTCCGGTTGTTTGTAAACTAACCTAAACTACTAAAAGATTCGTGGCTTAGATTCAAGTTCAAGTTCAAGTTCAAGTTCTTTATTGCATTTGCCATATACACAGATGTTGGTAGTACAATGACACCCTGTTTGGGTACAGCAACATAGCTTAAAATTACATATACATTCTTAATTAACTTAATATCTATATAAAATACCAACTAGGCCTTAGGTGTAATAACATTAGTTGTACCTATCACTACTAAACAACATTCTAAACTTAGGTTTATATTACACAATCTTGGGGTGTAAATTAACCCTAGGTACCTAGCTTAATAATAATAAAATTAAATTATTTAATACTGAAGCTCAGTCAAAGTTTATCATTCTGGTATTCAGTAATGCTATAGTAGCATTTCTTGATAAGGAATTGTTTCAGCTCTTTTACAAATTTTAAATAGTTTGTTTCGGATTTTAAACAGGTCGGTAATTTATTATAAATTTTAATTGACATAACAAACGGACTAGTGGAATGACTGGTGAGGTTGGAGGTAGGTAACATCAATCTGTTTTTATGTCGCAATGAATAGTTTATAGGTATGTCATGCCGTGTTGTGTAAAAATTTGGGTGGTTTTTAACAAATTTACATACCTCTAAGATATATATACAGGGCAGGGTCAAAATTTTAAGATTAGTAAAATGTGGTTTGCAGCTATCTGTATCCTTAATGTTAACTAGTATGCGAATGAGTTTTTTTTGCTTTATAAAGAGAGATGGCGCGTCTGTACTATTTCCCCACATGATTATTCCGTAGGTGAACCACGAGTAAGCGTATGCGTAGTAAGTTGTAAGAGCAGATTGTAAGTCGGTGGATTTTTTTATTTCCATAAGAGCGTATATAAATCTGGCTATTTTATTCCTAATTTTTTGAATGTGTGGTTTCCAGTTTATGTGTGTATCTATTTCTAAGCCAAGTAAGGTAAAATTATTTACTGTTTCCAATTTAATGGAGTTAAATGAAAAATCTATTTTAAGGGGGGTTTTTTGGTGCGGGTGAAAAGTTATTATTTTTGTTTTATTAAAATTTATCTCTAGATTATGTTTATTCATCCAATCGTTTATATTATAGAATAATGAGTTCAGGTTTTGATCCATGTTGATATTGTTATCACATGCCATTAACACCGACATATCATCTGCAAACAGAACACACGTTTTGTTGATAGTTTTTGGCAAATCATTAATATATAGTATAAATAGCAAGCATCCAATAACACTTCCTTGGGGAATAGAGGCATTTATTGTTTCATATTCTGATCGTACGTTTGTTATTTCATTTGTAGTATTGTTATAAGATTCTATTTCTACCATTTGCTGTCTATTTTCTAAGTATGAACTGAACCATTTGTAGCAATTTCCACGTATTCCTATGGAATAAAGTTTATTCAGTAAGAATTTGTGTTGTACTTTATCATAGGCTTTTGTCATATCTAATAATACTCCAACTCCATATTTTTTCTCATTTATAGTATTGAGAACCTCTTGAATATATTTGTACACTGCCAGGATCGTAGACCTTTTTTTTCGAAATCCGTTTTGGCTGTCATGGAAGATGTTATATTTTTCACAAAAATTGTATACTCGATTGCACATAGCTTTTTCGAATATTTTGGATAACGTAGGCAATTGTGAAATCGGCCTATAGTTATCTGGGTCTGTTTTTTCTCCTTTTTTATAAATAGGTTTTATAATTGCAATCTTAAGTAAGTCTGGAAATGTGCCTTCATCAAAAGATTGATTAATTAAAATACATAAGGGTAGAGATAGTTCATCAGAGCACTGTCTAATAAGACTTGGAGGGAATTCGTCAATACCATGACTGGTTTTATTTTTTAGATTTCTAATTAGTTTATTGACTTCTTGATAGTTCACAGGGCGCAAAAACATTGTATTGTCGGTGGAGGAGAGTACTGGTGGGTAGTGAGTCCCTGAACTTGTTGTTCGGTGACCTATTGATGTAAAATAGTTATTGAAAGTGTTTGCTATGATGTCAGGTTTTGAAATGGGGGTATTATTTATCAATAATGTTATATTGCTTTTTTGCTTTTCTTTTTTTTTATTTGTACGTTCATTTATTATATTCCATACAGTTTTCATTTTATTATTAGATTTACTCATTCTGTATTTATAGTTGAGCTTCTTGGCAGTGATTATTGTCTTTTTTAGTATTTTTGCGTAGCTTTTATAATGTTTTTTAAGTATTTTATTCCTTGTTTTTTGAGATATTATTTTGAGCATTCTTTTATGGTGACAAGATTGTTTTATTCCAGTGGTTAGCCAGTATTTCTTATTTTTTGCTTTAATTTTTATTTTTCGTTTAGGCATGCATTTATTTAATATTTGCTGTAGTATATCATTAAAATTCCCGTAGTTTTCATTAACTGAGTTATTTGGTGAAATTACTGTTTGCCATTCAACGTTTTGTAATTCTGTTTTGAATTTTTGTATATTAACGTCATTATATAATCTCCTATGGGTGTGCCAGTTAGTTTTATTTTTTTGGGGTGGTATATTAAGGTGTATAACGGTGCCCTTATGATAAGAAAACCCTAACTCTTCTACAGACGTGTAAAATTTATTTCTATCCATATTTGTAAATATCAGATCTAAGCAAGTAGATGAGGTTGGTGTAATATGTGTAGATTCTTTGATATATTGACTTAATTTATATTCCAACATAAGCTCTATAAATTTATTTGTCTTAACATTATTTTTCAGCACATTTGTATTGAAGTCACCTCCTATGATTATATTTGACTTTAAGTATTTGAGATTAATAAGGTTGAGAATTTTTTCAAGTTGGTTATAAAACACTGTCTCTTTTTTTCCATTCCAGTACATAACAATTAAAAGAATATTTTCTTCAACTAGTTCTACAGCACACACTTCTACAACATATTCAACCGATAAGTTAGATATCTCTTTAATTTCTGTTAGGTGTATGTTTTTGTTTGCAAGGATGCACACTCCGCCGCCTCTTCGAGTTGTTCTGCTGAATGATGCCGCTACTTTGTATCCAGTGAAGTCTATGAGGTCTTGCTTTCCAGGAGATAGCCAAGTTTCAGAAATGCAGAGTATTTGATATGTTGGGTTTTGTTCAAGGAAGGTTTCGAGACTTTCTTGTTTATTAAATAGGCTTTGAAAATTTTGAAATAATATATTAAATTCTTTTTTAGTTACGAAATGTATTGTTTGTGCTATTTGCTGGATTTTGAGAGTCGTTTATTTTAGTATCTTCGATATTTTGTTCAATTCTGTTTATTATAAGCTTATTGTTTTTGATAACTGCATGCTTTCCATTTTTTCTTGCATTTTTCATCATATCCTGCATTAATCTTCTTTTATTTCTTCCAGCTTCATCCAGGTACTCAGAGACATATAAACCAGTATTCTTCAAGTAAGAAGCGTTGTCCAGTATGTATTTTGCCGTTTTTTTACTTATTAATTCCACCATTATAGGTCGGCGATATGATCCTCTCTTTCCTATGCGATTTATAAATTCAATATGTCCCGAGATGTCAATATTATATAGATCTCTGAATATATTTTCTATTTGATCCATCAATATATACTCCTCTTCGTACTGCACCTCGTTCAGCCCAAACAGAACAAATTTTTTGCTGTTGTCGCACTGACAATTTTTTACTTGAGTCGAAGTTGGGTGGTTTGTGATTTTACCTGAAATTTGTTGTAGCTCATAGTCTAACTTATCTCTTTTTTCTTGCATATTTTGTATTTGTTTCTCCATTTTACTAACACGAGACAACGTATTAGTTTGAGTAGATTCCAATTTAATGAATTTTTGTAAGAAGTTTTCTTCCAACTTTTTGATAGATTCAGCGAATTTATCTTCTATTGATGCGGCTATTTTTGCTATTATGTTTTCCTGCATTGAATTTAGCTTTTTGTCCAACAGACTGATATTGAAACGGCTACCCACAATTTTTAATAGTCAGATTTCGCCTGACTAGTTTCACTGTATTCGTACAGTTTCTTCTGAGGCAAACATGGTTACGCGGCGGTTCCCCGTTTGACACTAACCTAGCCTAGTGAAATTATAAACAATCGGATATTACTATGTTATTGCGACATGTATATAGAATTGAACCTTGAAACGAAAACCTAATATTATAATTATTTAGTATACGGTTTATTATTTGGTATACGGCTTATACTGTGACAAAACATGTTATCGCGATGGGACGTAAAAATGTCGGTGAACCGAGGTACTATGAACGTGATTAAAATTCAGTCATAACATAACCTACACCTTGAAAAAAAATCAATATACATATGTACATACAAATCAGAAACGGAGAGGCGCTATTTAAACAACGCAACCGGAAGAAACATTAAATATTAAAATAGAATTTCAGCTTGGAATTTCGGCCACAACAGCAAAATGGAGAGAAACGAAAGAAATGTAATAAAATTCACGTTGCGATGCAAACGCCGTGGTCGGTGCACCGGCCAATCCAATTTGTGTCTTTCTATAAAAACAGAGTTGTGCTGCTGTGCTGTATCGATATATTTTTTAAAGTAACTTTAGCACGAATTTATTTTTTGTCTGTGAATTCCTCAGAATGTTGTATGTTTTTATACTGTTTACGTTGTTACTGCGTGCGCAGTTATTTACTTATATAATACTTTTCGCAGCTATTACTATCCATGAACAGCTGTCATGTATTGTTGTCCCACTTTACGTGGGCTGCCACTTTAGGAGGGCTTTCTCCTATATATACAAATTCAATCTTTATAGCGATAGATTGTTCCTACATTATGTAAAATGTCGATAAACATCATCATGGTTGAAGAAAATGTCGATACTAAAACCATCCATTATTTAACTAAAATAGATATGTAGACGATCCTAAAAGCATCAATTTTTTAACTACAATATGTAGAACGCAGTAACTGAAATCATAACTACAATAAAAAGAACGTCGATACTATCGATCTATTATTTAAATACAATATTTAGGCCGTCGTTACTAAAACCATAACTACAATATATAGAATGTCGATACCAAAAACCATCTTTTATTTAACTACAATATTTAGAACGTTGGCACTAAAACCAATTTTACAATATGTAAAATGTCGATACTCAAACCATTAACTATCTACAAAATGTAAACTAATACATTCCATTATTTAAGTACAATGTGTAAAACGTCCATACTAAAACCAAGAATTATTTAATATGTGGAATGTCGTTACTACATCATAACTACAATATGTGTGCAACGTTGATATTGAAACATTCAAAACGTTGATGCTTTTACCTTTTGCTATAAAACGTCGATACTAAAACTATCGACTCTTCATAACGCTGTACTGAACTGGGAAGATATTCCAGTAGTAGAGGCATTTTCAAGTCCTCTACACCAAATGTTTTAGAGTAACCCGTGAACTGTTGCTTGAATTCAGATAGGATTTACTCATTTTATGAAGTTATTCGTTTCCGCTCATTTAGAACCTTGTTCGTTATGGTTCTGTCAGAAAACCAATCAGCGGGCCTATTATGTAACTTAGTGTTGGTTGCCATCACGGATAAAGTTGCGATCTATGGTTGCTATTCACCAAAAACCTGTAAAGAATTAACTTCTGTTGAACGTATGTTTAATAACGAAACGCAGCTGTCATCTGACAGCTGTCACTGCTACTTCAGCCATCACTGACTTTACTATTACATTTCCTTTGCGATTGTTGTGCCGAATATCATACCTAAATTTATTAGTAAAAGGCCACTGAATCACCGAAATACTTCGTTTTGCTTCACCCTGGGGACCTTATTTAACAACTTCCAAAATTACCTTCAATGGGTATTGAACTATTTACGAATTGAG
Organism: Ypsolopha scabrella; assembly: GCA_910592155.1. Classification (NCBI taxonomy): domain Eukaryota; kingdom Metazoa; phylum Arthropoda; class Insecta; order Lepidoptera; family Ypsolophidae; genus Ypsolopha; species Ypsolopha scabrella. The sequence continues at coordinate 27,440,499 of OU342969.1, read as the reverse complement.
ACGTCATTTCAAGTGCGAACGTATCCTTAGCTAAACGGATATGTGTGTTTTCGACGATAGGCACTTGGATTGGCAACTGATTTTATGATACAGAGGTAGCTGGTTCAACCCGTCGGTGTACATTTTTGTGTCCGGTCAGCGTACTTCGAAAGGCCCAAAAAGCTGTTGGTTCATTTTGTGCCTAAAGTAGGCCGCTAGCTAGCTGCGGAGGTAACCATCGCCCCTAAAATGAGTCGACTGTAAATTGAACTTCACGGTCTACACACGGAATACCTCTGTCACCCCTCCGGGGATTCCAGTCGTGACGGTGTGTTTTTAAACTAGCTTGTTGCTAGACTAGGATAAAAAGGGAAAATGTCGCAACTAAAAGAGACGTTGAAAACTTATGTTGTCCCAGTTTCTCCGAAATTGGAACATGACGACCAAGATCGTGTTTCTATCTAAACTACAGGTATCTACATCCGAACTAACGACATTGTATATCCCTAATAATCTTTTTACGATCCAGTGGTATTGCGGTTTTATATTACAACGTAAAAGGTAAGTACTTGCCGTATAAGTAAGTAATATCTACAAGAAGTCACGACGAATTTCGCTTTTTACGAGTTCTCATAGAAAATTCAACAGCTTTCTTCGTATCTGTCACTTTATGTCGGTTTATAGCTTTATTGTGATGGGAACGGTGGCTCAGTTCGTAAAATGCTGGGCTCTGAAGTCGAAGGTCCGTTTTCGATTCTTGCCACTGAAGAGTAAAAAAGGAGATTTTGAAATAGTGTTTTTCCCAAATTACAATAGATAGGTATGTTAAATACGAGCAAAGGCCTTTTCCAAGATAATCACAGAGCCCAAAAAGGAAGAGAAAAATTTGTTGCTTCGAAACAAAAATGCAAAGTGAAGGCTGTTTTTTCAATTCAATACAGTAACCCTTCCGAACTTATAAAGTAAAAATAACAATAAATTAAACATATGAATCATCTAAAATACAGTAGAGTATTTTTTTCCAAATAGCTCTTGTTTGAATTTATTTAAAATTTTATTAATTAAAAACAGCATCATCGAATCTCTTTTTGATTCACCGCAATACCCGGGCATGCACTTTTTCACATAATGTTTATTTCTTTCGTTATGCGATATATTTATTTCTTATCACTTTCTGAACGCTGAAAATAACTTGCAATAGAAACCAATATTCGGACAAAACCAGTAAAATAAACGAGTGTTCGACAGATCTTGACACTACAAACACCTGAGGCACAAACACAAGTCATGAAGGTTTAAGATAAAAACCGTGTTTTATGATTATGTCTTGAAACTTGCTTTCAAGTCATAACATAACCTCTTTAGTAACTTACAAAAACCACAAATTATCTTTTGAAATTATTTTCACGTTTCCACTCATTTGTCTTGAATATTTATTATTCCTCTACGTTTTTACAACATTTATCATCATTCTTTTGATGAACAATGAAGACTTTTAATTAATACCATTTATATTTCGTCTCCCCTCAGATTCGTTCCCGGAGAAATCTTCTTAGGGAATTATGAACCGCAATTTTTAATACAATGATAATTAAAATGGCGTTTTTATGTTTCAGGTACGGAATACTGGGAACTAACTAAGTAAATGGAAGGAGTTGGGCCATGGCAAGTTAGTCAACCGACGTACGTATGTGTCGAAGTTGCGTCATATATTGTGCATTACAAACTAGAAAAGATCAATTAGAAACAAGCTTTAAGTAAAAAAATATTTTGAAAAAAATCCTCTGGCCGGGATTTGAACCTGCGACCTCTTGCTCTCAATCAATCTCACTACCGACTGCGCCAGTGAGGTACTCATCCTAGAAGGTTCAAATATTTGTTTAAATACATATATGTATGTGTAATACATACATATATACTGAAAAAGGGCAAAGTGAAAGTACCCAGAATAGAAGAGCTTGTATGACTAGATTGATGGATGTAGAAGCAAAAGAGGTGTGTCAGGATCGTATCAGATGGAAATCTGTAATCTCTGTCTACCCCTCTGGGAGACAGGTGTGTGTATATGTATGTATATGTGTATAATATGTGTTTCACCGACGATCATAACGTACCAACCAGCGTGATGCACTATCGCCGTACTTCGGGCACAAATATAGACCCACAACTTAAGGGTGTATAATACCTCACTTCGCTTTGCCTGTTTTATACCAACAAATCCTGCAAGAATCACTCTGAAATTAATATATGATAAATTTGAGGACTAATGATATGTCCATGCTGTTGTGAAAACTTGATTCCATTAAATTTTCTCGATAGAAAAAAATTATAAAGTTACCTCCAAACCGTACAATAAACCGATAGCATGCAATGAATACTTGAAATTAGATCTGAAACTTTGCATAATATAACTGATATTAGTATAAAGCAGCTGCAGACTGTTCCATAAAGATGAAAAAACCATCAGTGCAGCCGCGATTTCAAAATAACTGATGTTTTTGCGTGCGCGGCATCTGATTAGAGTAGGATAGACAGTTAAAAAGCAGAAGCGTTAGAGCAGGACTGCGAATTGAGGTATTATGGGCCCTTGACGTGCCTTCCGAAGCACGCAGAACATAAATGGGCCCCATACTCGAATCACTACACCACAGAAGCGGTCATGAGTATGAGGGAGTGCTATGTATTGACCAAGTATTACCAATCTCATCTTAATCTATCGCTTCTGGTAACAACTTAAAATATTATATATAAATATTATGTCATATGGCATAATGTTGTGGGGTAGAGCCGCAGATATAGAAGCAGTCTTTGTCTTGCAAAAGAGAGCAATTCGGTCTATTTATAACATGAAGTACCGAGATTCATTAAGAGAAAAGTTCAAAGAAATTAATATATTTACGGTCCCATGTGAATTTATTTATCAAGTTATTAGATATGTCAGAAAAAAAATTGATAATTTCCCGAGGCTTGGTGTGCACCACTCTGTTGAAACCAGAAACAAACATAAACTAGCTTTTCCAAAATTAAGACTTGCCAAAGTAGGAACCTCTTTTGTAGGACATGGTATAAGATTTTACAATAAGCTTCCAGAGGAGGTCCTTAGTTTGCCTGAAAATAAGTTTAAACTATATATTAAGCAGGGACTACTTAAGAAAGCTTATTATAAAATCAATGATTATTTGGATGATAATGAAGCATGGTGTAATAAATAATAATAATCTTATTCAATATTGTAATTAATAATTAGCATATTTTAATACTGTACGATTCCTCTAAAGGCTTAAAATTAATTAATATGTAAACTTACTTTGTTAAAGGTAATAGACAATATGAGACGGGTTGACTAAGATATTTTTTTTTTCTCGTGACTAATTCCCGCAGTGTTATATTTTTTTATGCCTTTACTTGAGTAGGTATGTATATGATTTTGTATCATATGTTTTATTTTGAAAAAAGGAATGTTTGCTAAGTTTCTTGCCCTTCTTCTTAGCAATACTAATCGAATGGTGCGGATGGTTAGGCATTATGTATACACAATATTTTTATTCCTATATTTCTATATTTTATGCAAGTGTATAACTTTATTACATTTTAGTAGCCCACCCTTAATATTTTTTGTATGTATTTCCCGTTTTTATTATTTCTTCATTGTATTATGTATATATAATATTTTTATTCCTAGATTCCCCTATTTTATTTATTTTTTATTTATTTAAAAACTTACGACTATCATTTATTAATGCAGGTGTATATTTTATTTCCCGTATTATTATATATATTTTTTTTTATATTCTAAAGACATATTATATTGTGTAAATTAACTTTGACTTGTAGAAAGTATACTTAATGTATCTATTTTGCAAAAATAAATATTTTGATTTGATTTATTATGGGAAGAACATGGGCGTAGCTAACACCTCTCATGAGTGGGGTCCAGGGATCCAAAAAATATAATTACGAATTTATAAATACGATTTTCACAACAATCATGATAAGGAGCACTTATCGAGTATTTAGTATGAATTTGGCTGCATAAATTAATGTCATCTTGTATTTTATGGTACGGATAATCCGTGACAGGTACAAAATGTAAATATTACGCAAATATTTCTTTTTCCGCGTGTGCTAAATGGTCTGGTATTTTTCAATAGTACATATTTTATGAAACATATCGAGGTCCATTGGGGCGAGGTTTCGTAATAGGCTGCACGAGGGCCCTAATGGGTAATTATGTCACAGTTGGACACAATACTTTATCTACATCAATATTGGAGCCGTTCAGCGCTAAAGTGGCCTACATTTTCGGGACACAATTAAAAATCAATTAACAAAAGATAGGCCACTTTAGCGCTGACCGCCTCATTTCAAATAACAATTTCATGAAAAATGAGAAAAAGAAAGCGCGGTGTTCTTTTTTCTTTTAATTTGGCCCTTTCACCCTAATTGTCAGTAATTTACGGACTAACCCTTATTGAAGATGTTTGTGGGAACATTCGGGGCTGCATTGTACAGGTACTCTTTGCCTAGCCCAAAACAAAAGAAGACATATTATTCGCTGATTGGTTATCTAAGCGGTGTTGTTATAAATGAGCCAATCACTAACATCAGTTTTTGCGATACTAACAAACAACGTAGGTATTTTAGGCTTCCGTACCCGAAGGTTGCCAAACGGGACCCTATTACTAGCCCTGCGCTGTCTGTCCGTCTGTCTGTCACATGGGTCTAAAGCTTCAACCTTAATAGGTAGAAAGTTAAAAATTATACACAAAAAAAAATTAAGAAGGGTCCCTATAGAAGAAACCTCGAAAAAGTTGCATTATTTAAACATTAAGATAAGATAATCATTTATTAATCACCACAACACAAAACACATGACATGACAAAATAAAAGGACTTAACTCTAACAATTTTTAACAATGAGACGCAGTACATTAAAACTTAATTAATGACACACACACAGCCATGTAATTAATGTATCATGTGTAGTGGCAAAAAAAGGGCTCTGGCATGTGCTGCAATGTACACAGTACAAACTGCAGCGCTGTTATTCTGCCAGAGCCTAATAGTGGTGACGCACGAACACAAATAACGGTGCGAGAGTTCTACATACATAATATTTATGACTATAAAATAATTAATAATTTATCCAGGATATATGTTTACTTAGATAATGAATATAATTGTTGTATAATAATATAATAAATACGGCAATTATTATAAATAAGTCTCAATCTAGATATACAATATAATCCACAAATGCTTAGCTAATGTTGGGACTTTTGTAACGAGAGAAGATAAGCTTTAAGCTTATTGGTTATGGCTCTTACTTAAAGACATTATTATGTATTACATACAAGTTTTAAATTTTTCAGATTACAGTACATACCCTAAAATAAAACAAAAGATAATAAAAAGTAGGGTTCCGTAAGCAGACGGCGCCAATTTTCTTTTCAGGCGGTACCATTTTGTCTTGTTTTTTGTCGCCTTAATGTTTCTATAGCATCTACATTGTTGATATGTATGTTTTTAGGGATCCGTACCCGTATTGCGTGGTGGCACGGGAACCCTTTGTGCGCGAGTCCGACTCGCACTTGCCCAAATTATTTATTGATTTTCGATGCTGTAGCTATCTTATTCTATCGTGGGCAAAAGAAACTTAAAACCACACACCAAAAAAGCCTTGTCGCATTATTAGTTTCAATAATTCATGGAATTCCTAATAGTAATAAATCTGTCTACATTCCATCCAACCTTATTGAGGGTCCTATTCAGTATTCACAAATAAATGCCTACTCGTATGTAGGGAATTTGCGGTTTCTAAATTCCCGAAAATTCGACAACATTGGTCGTGTAATCTCGGCTTTGATGAAATATCCCTGACAAGCCAGAATTTCAACCTTCTTCGATATACAATTTTTGCCCGTTTGCGGTATGTTGCCTGGACACATATGAGTACCGAAGTTACATAATATGGAATAGAACACGCGAGAAACTTTTGTACACTCGGAGAAAAGACGCTCAATTCAGTCACAGCTGTTCAAAAAGGCTAGTTTAAAACGGCTATAAAAACAAACTTAAGGACATGTTTCACCACCAGCTGATATGCGATGTCCAGAACATTTTAATACTTTGTACGCTTTATGTGAGACATTTACGTGAACTATCAGGCACTTTAAGAACACATAATAAAACATACCTATAGTACTGGGGTGCAATTGTGTAAGCCAATCTTATTCAAATTCGATTGTCATATGGCTATTCGGCTAAGCAAATAAGTCCGTTTGACGATTGAATGATTAGATGGTAGAACTAATGCCGGGCTCGACTGTGGAGGTACCACCATCTTACTCGGAAATCCTCCCGAAGTTATTCGGGGGAGAGTAAGAGAACAGCTCTTAGGCAAAACCAGGCGGCCCACCATTGCCTGGGACCGATGGATGGCGGTTTATCCATCCCCAATTGCTGAGCCTTATTTAAAACAGACTGGTGACGGGCAGCGGCGTCACTGGTGCAAGGGTTTCGGCACCGCGTTCACCAACCCGCCTGCCCAGCGCGTGTGAGTATGGGCATTTCTTCCAGGAGGACCGCCAAGAGTGGTGAAATCCTGGAAACGGGTATGTCCAGCAGTGGACGAAACAGGCTGATGGATGAATGGAATCAATTTGAATACGATTGGCTTACGTAGTTGCACCTCTGATTTGCGGAAATGTAACCATGATTGATTTTGAGTAAATTGTAACTACCTAGCTGATGGCAATCCATACTAATAATAAAGTAGTAAAAAAGCCGTGTCTGTCTCTACACAGAATAGGTTTTCAAATATTACTAGTTATTAGTGAAGCTGAAACCACCGATTTTAGAATTTTTGTCTGTCTGTATGTTCCGTTTTAACTCGAGAACCACTTACTTTTTTATTTTCATCGTAGTGACCTGTTCAACATACAGGCTGTTCATAAAATAACCGCCAAGCCAAAAACTATCGACATACATTGATTGAAAGACACTTCCATGCGAGCAAAGCTGCGGGCAAAAGCTAGTCTAATCTATTAATTTAATATATCCCAACAACCTCCATCCACCAAGGTTCGTGAAGGTTCTCCTGTGCAAATTTAAGGAGGTTTGTTAAGGTCTAGGTGCAAAATGCACGACTTGTGTTTGTTCTTGTTAATTTTGAATAAAAAGTATGAAATAAAATTGGATTATCTTATTACGCGACTGTTAAATAAATGTTTAACATTAATCAGGGATTTTTCGCGTGAGTATCTTCGACTTAAAAGCGTTTTTAAAGTTGGTGTTGACATTAATTTATAACGTCGGTAAAACTTGACACAAATTCGTTGAAAAAGCATAATTTACATCAAACTATAGTCTCAAATGCCATAAATCATAAACTTTTTATTCAAGAATAAGAAAAACCGGTCAAGTGCGAAGTGCGAGTCAGACTCGCGCAAAAAGGGTTCCGTACCATTATCTATAAAACAGGCAAAAAAATCATGTATATTGTATGAGAGCCACCCTTAAATATTAATTTTATTTGAATTTAATTATTTATTTTTCAAGTGAATATATAACTAAATATTCTGTGAATATTTCAAGCTACTACCTGTTGCCGTTATCAATATCGAGCACAAAAATCACGTCTGTTGTATGGGAGCCCCCTTTAACATACATTTTATTCTGGTTTTTAGTATTTATTGTTATAGCGGCAACAGAAATACATAATCTGTGAAAATTTCAACTGTCTAACTATCACGGTTCATGAGATACAGCCTGGTGACAGATGGACAGCGGAGTCCTAGTAATGGGGTCCCGTTGGCTACCCTTTGGGTACGGAATCCTAAAAACAGTTATTAGTTTTGGGTGGAGCAACCACCTTAAGAAGTAAATAGTTTTATTGGTTTTAGTATTTTGCATCAAGAGCGTGACTGATCCTCTTAATGTTGAACAGCAAGTGGAGAAAACACTCGTTCTTGTTTTGTTAGTTGCGCTCTTTGACAGTGAAACATAAGTTTTTCGAGAAGAGAATAATTGTGCGCGGAACGAAGATTTATTATTACAGAGAACCTGCCTTAGTGAAGTATTACAGAGAAGTGAAGTGTTGCAAAGAATTGCGTATTTCCGAGCAAATAATTGCTGGAAAAGGAAATATATTTGTAACTGTTTCTACATAATTATTTGTGGAATCGGAGTTTTATTCAAACTAGGTCCGGAATGCTGAACCTGGGCCCTAATTTACATCAGCGAATGGATCTAAAGTGTGGATTTACATAAGAAAGTGGCTCAAACATTCAGCTACTATTCACGAATAATCGTGACTAAATACTGGTTGCTTACATTTCATTAGGGAAATGATTGAGCTAGAATTATACTTAATAAAAGTATACTAAGTGTACGCCGCACACAATTATTATATTATCCTTCACTAGCCCTAGCCTCCGGCCCCGCCCGCGTTTATTCAATTCAATATTAGCCTCGTTTTCGGCTTGGGCGTTATTTTATCAACACCCCTTATAGGCCTATATGTTGACCGTGTCACTACGATGATAGTTAAAAAAAACGCATCCAAATCCATTGAGTGGTTCTTCAGTCAAAACGGAACATACATTATATGTAAATGTTACCGGCAATCTGTATAATCCGGTATTGTATACAATACCTGTAATGTGTACAATGCCAAAAAGGTTAAGGTAATGTATGAAATATGATTTATATAATACTTTGCCTAGGCATTGTATACAGTACTCTAGTATTCTGGTGGTCATAAAAAAAATAACCACGAAGGTTATGTATTGAAGAAGTTAGTTTGTATGGACGAGTAAAATTGCCAGTTTTCGTTACCAAAACCAATTAAATTTCACAATGTTTATTTTTTTCAGAATATTATCTTTATTATAATTGCTTAGAGAGTAATTTAAAAACATCGTTTTCGAGTAAAACTGGAACACTTTCGCAAATATCTGTGTATATACAGGAATACCCTGATTGTCTGTCTGTCTAATATATCAAAGCCAGAGCAAACGGCAGGAGCTAGGAACATGAAATTTGGACTGTAGGCTTCTTGTATGACGTATATACATCCGCTAAGAAGATATTTTAAGAAATTCCCTCGGGATCTAGAGAAACGGGATCCACGCGAGCCACGCCGTGGAGCGTCCGCTCGTATACTTATAAATAATTTCGGTTCGCAAAGGGATACAAATAATGAATTTTCGGCAACAAATTAATCGATTTCCCAACACCTGTTTGAAACTTTTAAAACTTCCTGAACAGTTGAAAAAGCTTACGTAAAACTCATTTCATTTAAGCGCATGTGAAAATAAGTCGGAAATTCCGTACATCCTAGCCAAACTTTTCAGATCCGCTCTATGATGGTAAACCCGAAGCCAGTAAAGGTTGATCATCCGTCTATGTCTGATTTATCTTACCTAGTCGTACAAGAGTATTCCTTAAGGTGGATAAAATATGCGCTATAACTAGAAATCCATCATCCTTTTAGTGTTTTCCTACCTATACTCTAAGCTTTTTCTTTTCCACGGTGCACAAAACCCGAACGAAAGTTGGATTAGTACTAGCGGTTAAAACCGAAATTCAGTAAATAGCTGCAAATGGTGTTAAAGTTACTCGCAATTCCTCCCGAAGTTATTCGGGGGAGAGTAAGAGGACAGCTCTCAGGAAAAAAAACCAGGCGGCCCACCATTGCCGGGCCTTATATAAATCAGACTGGTGATGGGCAGCGGCGTCACTGGTGCAAGGGTTTCGGCACCGCGCTCACCAACCCGCCTGCCCAGCGTGTGTGAGTATGGGCATTTCTTCCAGGAGGACCGCCCAGAGTGGCGATATCCTGGAAAGGCCTATGTCCAGCAGTGGACGAAACATGCTGATGGATGGATGGATGGTGTTAAAGTAATGAAAATCGGAACGATAGATCCTTAGGCCATATGAATCAATTTGACATGCAGAACGAAAAAATTAAAAAATTAGGGGTGTTATTATGACGTCATATTTTGTTGTATGGGAAAAACAAATTTTTGGTCTGAAACCTATCGTGTGTGCTATCAAATGAAAGAGCTTTCTGAGCCCATTCTAAAAATATATCACATCATTACATTTCATTCACTTGTTTTAAATTAAAATGAAAATCATTTTCAAAACATACCAAGTTTGGGCGCGTCCAGATACGATACGGTTAAATATTTTTGTTTAAATATACCTTAAATGATACGTAATATCCTCCTCATCTAACCTCAAGAAAGCAATTTTGAAAATTTTTACTTTAATACCATGCGAGAGTACAAGTGATTTTCTGTTAATTATGGATAGGATAACCCTATAGACCAGCCTCTGTGGTCCAGCGGTTCGTGTGATCGGGTACTAATCTGGAGGCATAGTAAAAACAGAATAGTAGGATAACTCCCGCGCCTCGCGAGCTTTGAATACCCACTACTGTTGCAGGGTTGTCCCTAACTCTTAGTTTTGTGGCGTAAGCGCGACTGCGGTTGCGCTGCGGTGCGCGCTGTGGAGCGCAGCCCTGACTTGTACCGGCAAAACGGGCATAAATGTTGCCGTTGTGTGCGTCCTGTCGCGGGTTCAAATCTCGTATTTGTGTTCTAACTTCGTGCTTCGGTAGACACGTTCAGCTGTGGGCCCGAAGTACGGCGATAGGACTCACTACCCATCACGCTGGGACGTAATAGTCGTTGGTAAAATGTGGATATAACCTCTGGCACCTCGGGGATTCATCTCGTAACGATGTATAATATTTATAACCGAACACCAGACTTAACTTAAATTTTTTTGCTTTTGTTAAATGTTTAAGCAAAATACGTTCTTCACATTTATGGTATTGAAAATTTACCTCATAGCATTTCTGCAGATCTGTTGTCTCACTGCCCCGAGTCAACATGACGCAAGAAAAAAAGTTTTATGTTTTTCGATTGGAGTTTTCTGAAGAAGCTACAAGGTCCATCCTTTGAAAAAAAATATGACGTTGAGTGATCTTTTGTGAAGTGCAGTTACCTAATTATAATTAAATTAATCAAATATTCAATCCAGAAAAAAATAATTTGTAAACCTCAGTTTTCATGATAATTCATGTTTAAAAAATTCATTTCTCCTGTATTATTCAACAGATTCGCTTGGTTTTTATATAGTAAAATAGGTATTATTGATACCTATTGCAGTTACCTAAAATCGCAGTTCTTACGGCAAACATAGATAAAGAAATCTAAATAATGTGTTTTTTTTCACAAACGCGAGGCATTTCTGTCGTCGTAACTGCCAGGACGAAGAGCGTGCAATTGTAGACTAAAATACAACGTATTAAATGTTGTTTTCGCCTGATGTAAAATAATGTGTTTAATCTTGCCTGGACATCAATGCCGCGAAATGGCGTTCTTGCCTCACAGCAAAAATAATGTCTAATATCACACGACATGTTTTGCAATCGCGTCTGTGGTTGAAATTAGTCATCCTGAACTACAACCAGTGTTAATATCGAGAAGCTTATTACTGAAACGCTAACTTTGTACAGGGTGTTGGGAAAACTACTGCGATCCTGTCAACCACGACGTATATTATAATAAGCTAAATAACACATTAAAAAAAAACTATAAAAAAGATTCACCCCCACAAGAGAATGAAGGTCATTATATTTTAGCGTGCCAATAGAGGTTATCACTCCAGTTTTGTTGTAAACGTCTTGGTTAACATACTACGTAACCAAGCCATCTAGATGAATGGTGAGAGCTTTTATATCATTCGGTAGAAGCGGTTATTGGCTAGCTTATTCGTCTAATTTGTCTGTTTGTGTAGTACAAATCTTTATAAGCCGTAGCCCTATATTTCGATAGCCTTTATGACTCGAATAAGAAGTAGCCATGTAGACTACTGAACGAGTAATCAGAGTTGCCCCACGGGAACCTTTATGTCCAAACCACTTTTTATAAACCTTTTTTTTGCATTTCACGGCACGTCACAAAGGTGCTCGGGGCCCAAAATTAAACAAGTTGCGTAAACCACTGTCGCAATTCCAAGCGGACAACAACCACACTTAAAATAAGGGTATAGGGTTTATTTTTGTAATGGAAGCAGAGCTTTTGACGAAGTTTTCTCATAATATCAATATTTGATGCCAGGAACGTGTGCGTTGAAAAGCTCGCTATGTTGAAAGTGCAGATTTCATGAAAAACAACTTGTTAAAAATGTTTTGTATTCCTGATGTATTTTTCTTTAACCGTTTTAATATGCGGAGAGTTTGAACAATTCGTAAATATTTGTTTTATCAATATCCATGGGGCTTTTAAACAAAACTATCATAATGAAAATGTACTATTGGAGTTAATTAGGGTTGTTTGAAAAGTCTGTGATTCCTTTTCGGTGTAATAGAAGACCATAAATCTTCATCAGCTCTTTCGGTTCTTCCACAATCATATGAGACCACAAATCTCCATCGACTACGATTAATCATGACCTACCTCTTTCGCTTCCTTCTCATTCAGATAAAACATACAATGGTTAAACCTTTTATCTATTCTCGGTACTTTTTACTTCGGCCTCCTTCAGAATGTCGCCAATTTGACTTATATACGTCCTTCTTTTGATGACCCAAAGGAACTATCCACTTTTCTCCTTCATAAACTGTCCCTTCTCACAAGCAATAAATAAACTCTCATCAATTATTCAATGGCCTTCTACGGGTAAGTCTCTAGTGGCGCCCTCTATAAGTCAGCTCGACAAATCATCCAGATGTGGGGCGCTGGTGAATAGTTGATGTGACCTGGACGTTCGTGTCCTTGGAGAAATTATATTATTGCCCTTACCGACCGGCCATGCTAGGTAAACGGGCAGTTTGCGTGCATGCGGTATTTTCTGTACTCAGTGTTTCTTAGCTTGTATTGGGGATGAATATTTCAGAATAGGTAGTTTGAAAATGTGACGTCACCTATGATTTTCTTGTTTCTTCAGGGTTCATCAGTCCAGACAAACCTTGTAATTTAGTACTGCAGATATCTACACTAATCTATATCTACATGACCTACACTAATATGTATAATAGAAAGGAGGTATTTTTGAGTTTGGGTGTAGGAGGTAATATCCGGAACTACTGATCCGATTCTGTTTTTTTTTAAGAAAGCTACATTATCCCTGAGTGCTATAGGTTATTTATAGTTTGTTCCCTGGGAACAAGCAGTTCTCTATACCTCAATAACCGATTTTGGAAATCCTTTCACTGTTGTAATGTTTAGTCCCTTCACTTGGACTTAGGCTATAGTATGTTCCCTAGGAATGGGGATTTCCCTAGGACATAAAAACATAAGGTCAAACATAAAATTATTTTCATGAGAACCAAAAGTCAAAGTCAAATACTTACTATAAAATTATTGAAAAATATTAATAGATTCGATAGAACTATCCAAAAACTAAACAAGGGAGGGACTGAAGCCGCGGACAAAAGCAAGTGCGTAAATAATTGTGAGTTTAATGATTGAAGTATGCAACTTGGGGTACATAATGATGCCAGATTTACCTTCTTTCATTATAATGGAAATTCAAAATGGCAGCCTGAAATTCTCATGTCCGTAGCTGATTAATCAATAAGAATTTGTTGTTTTTTTTTAACTGAGCTCACGTTCGCTGCTACCCTGCCTGGTGGAAAGCGTCGATAAGACCTAGGATGAAAGGCGTTGGTCCAGAAACCGGGAGAGTGACAGCAGGCGAGACGTTAATCAGTCTTTCCAGAGACTCGTCAAAATCTACGGAAGTCGGTAACGGAAGAAAGACTGTTACTACGCAACTGGCTGTAACCACTCCCCGGTACGGCTGCTGATGCTCGTGACACGACGAGTCGCTTGGCGGCATGGTGACGCCGTGAGGGTGGTGACAAACCACGGCCAAATTATTTTAAAGTGGTCTCATTCTCCACTTCTTCCGTGTAACAACAAGATTCGTCCTCATTCAAATTTATAGCCCGCCATTTTAACATGCAAAGAGCCTCTTTAAAACAATTCTATTCTAAGAGAAACAGATTTATATTCTACCCTTAAGCTGCACTGCTATTTGCTTGGAATGTTAATTAATTCAACGACTGATTCGTAATAAGGCTTATCGTGAAAACGAGGAAAAAGATCTAAAAAGGGCTTATCAATAGTACTTACTTATCTACCTACCCAATATGCCACTTAAGGTGCATAGTAATGCCAAATGAGAATTTTTTGGCTTACAGTTTAGCGACATTTCTTGTTAAGGTGAAGTGGGCGTTGAGAAATGCAACTATATACACGTTTTTCAGAAAACCAGATGCAAATACAGAACTGGAAAAAATACATAGGTACTTATCGTTTTCGAAGATATGAGAAATCTTTTGACTATCTCAAATCATGATTTGAATCTTTCACATAATGGAAAAAAAAACCTAAAAAGACCCCTGAAAATTGTTTTATCACGTTTTTTGCCTGTAATGTGGATCGTATTTGTATTACAAAACTTGAGACGAATATTTAGTGTATACTTGTCCGTCTTTTGGCTACAATATTTTAAAATAATTATTCCTCAAATTCTCTTTTATATTAAAATTCAGTCAAATTATTGCTTACGTTAAATTTGGATACTATGTCAGTCTAACTTGCTCACTCGCGCTCAACTGTAGATAAGTTCGTCCTGTACTCTCACAACATATTTTTCATGTCCAATTCACCTTAAATATGCATTTAACATCTGTAAAAAATATAAGGTGACTTTGGTTATTATAGCCAAATTCATACTGGACACTTGGTAAGTGGTCAGAATCAAGGTGCAATGATCCTGTCTGCGATAGCATACGGGCACAATTTTCTTTTTTTTTTTTCTTTTTTCGCAATCAGGGTCATTAAGCCTTTGTCCACTTAACGAGTCTCCAGTATGAATTTTGCTAACTTTGGTTATCCTTTGGGTTTTATTCATTTTTATTATTTGGCTTGTTAGGCCATACAGTAAGACGTATTCTGTGATCAACTGTCTACATATTACGGCTGAAGGACCCCTGTGACCACAGATCACTGACAGACGGATACACAGCGTAGGCTTAGTAATAGGGTCCCGTTTGGCACCCTTTGCGTACGGATCCCTAAAAAGTAGGTTTCCGTACTCAAAGAGTGCCGAATTGTTTATCAGCGCTTCACATTTTGTCGCCTTACTGTTGCCAGGCATCTATATTGTTGTGTCTGTACTTGTATTGTGTGGTATGGAACCCTTTCTGCGGAAGTCCGATTCGCACTTCGCCAAATCATTAAGAAATGATATACCTAAACAGATAAACATGTTTGTTTTCCTAATTCCGGGTTGGGTTAACGCAAAAAACTGTAGAAATGGAATTTTAAATGCGGCCGAGGATGAATTTAGATACGTAAAGATCCCCACTAATGGCGCAGGGCGACCGCGGGGACACATTACGCAAATGATATGAAATAAAATGTTTAGCCTGTCGGGGGCTCTTTGTCACGGGGGTTAACAACCTAAACTACCATTAGCGGGGGAGTTGTTTAAGACCAGGGCTGCCAATCGCGAGGAAAGTCCCCGATTTGCGGGGAAAGGTTTAGCGCGGGGAATGACGAAAATTGGGGAATTTCGGGCAAACCAGACTAATTTTTTCGGTGGGCTAAAACTATTTTATGTCGGGTATTACGTGAGTAATACTTGCAACTAAAAAACACGTTTTGACTTGATGATGATGTTGAGGTGGGACGCCTGCTGGGCTCAGGCGGATGGTCGGCTCTCCACTTGGAGCTATTCCATCCAATTCCCATTGTTTGGAGCTATGGTATCCTAATGTCCCAGGGGCATTCCCTCCTCAAATCTCCCGCTTCTTTTCATGAACCTAAGTATATCTGAATACATAAGATGCTTAAAATCTTCTTCCTTGATGTGGTCATCACCAAGTATCTCCCATCTCAAGCTACAATATATAAAGCATTCTCCTAAGTAGTGCTTGCTAGTTTCACTCTCACCGCAGTGTGGGCAGGAGGTGTCGTCTTGTACCTTCATTATTTACAGATGTCTATTTAGCCTGGAATGGCCAGTTAGAATACCTACCAACATACCCAGGTTGACTCTGCTTAGGTTAAGGATATACCTTACTTTTTTGTAGACAGTAGCCGAGAGAAACATCTTCGACTGTCGACAGCCCTCGATGTTCCTCCATTCATCTGCTGATTCTTCTGAAGCCAGACGGCTTATTACCTTGTTAGTGACGTTTGCGGGAATTGGCAGCCTAGGTTCTAGTCCAATGAACCTGTCCTCTGCCCCTTCTCTAGCTAATTCGTCTGCTTTTTCATTACCTTCAATGCTTGGGACCCAGGCCACTATTGTTTCAGTTTTTTCACCTAGCTTATTGAGTCTTATTTTACACTCTCTTACCAGAGCCGATTTATTTACTGGATTTTTCAACGCAAAAAGTGCTGCTTGGCTGTCCGAGTAAATAATGACCGTTTTCTCGTTTATGTCCGACCTTAATAGTACCATGCTGGCGCGTGAGTAATACTTGCAACTAAAAAACACGTTTTGACTTAGATACAGCTCGACACTATTAACATAATTTTGAATGGCAACACGACTCAAATGCCTGCTCAACTCTCATTTAATTTGAACACGATTTTGTATTTTTGAACGCATCCATTTCCACATCATTAATTCATTGTTTACGGTAGTCGATTTTTTTATTTAAATAAAATAATGGAAAAGTTGTTAAAAGTGCAGCTATTGTTAAACAAATATTATAAAGCAGTGTTTTTATTTCAAATATATCGTTTCGAAGAATTTGCGGGGAATGAATCAATAGAACCGGGGAATTGACAACACTGACGCTGGGAATCTAGAATTTTTTATTAGCAGCACTGTTTAAGACCGTCTTAGTAGGGCAGTGGTTCGAGTATTAGACTACAAAACCGAGGGTCACGGGTTCCAAAAATAAAAAGAGAATTAAACATAATTTAGAGTGCATTAAAAACTGGAAAAGATTAATTAACAAATTTCAAGTAAGAAACTACATACAGATTATATACTCACGCCTGTCTCCCAGAGGGGCCAAGCAGAGACTACAGATTTCCATCTGCTACGATCCTGACACAACTCTTTTACTTGTACATACATCGATCTAGTCATACAAGCTCTTCTATTCCGGGTACTTTTTACTTTGCCCTTCTTCAGTATGTCGCCTATTTAGTCGGTATATTAAGAAAAGTATTAAAATAATACCTCGGGCCAGGATTCGCACCTGCAACCTCTTTCTTTCAGAACTTTCTCATGGCCCGACAAGCTTTTTTAAATTCTTTTGTCTCTTGAAATTTCGTTTCTATTGATCTTTCCAGGTTGGAATGCCCTCTAACGTTTAGAGTATCCAAAGCGATGAATTTTGCATTATATCATATAATAAGAGTTTTATTTGTCTTTTTTAAAATAATACAAACTAATTACAATCAAAGAGAAGACAAAAAAGTTCCAGGCTCGGCATACAACTGTTTAAGCATGCAAACAGTAGCCGTCTTTCAGCCCTGGGCCATATATTTTTATACGTGAAACAAAACAAAAAAGAAAAGGATTAACAAAAATTCTATTTTATATTATCAAATACCAAGGTGTTAAAGTTTGTCCCCGAAGAATGGCAATGGGGCTCACCATCCATCGTCGGTGAAACATGGGTGTACGAGTGTGGACTGTGACTTGCATTTCACAGTCGAAACTCGGTAACACCTCTGACACCCCCCGGGGATTCATATCGAGAAGATGTATAAGCTAAGGTTTTAACTTTACACGGAGTCCCGCTCACCATGTTTGTTTTCTATGTTTTTCCGGAGTTAAAGTACCTTTATTTCACGAGGGCGGGTCAGGCTTGGGTGTAGTAGTCCGTGCACGTATACGTTGCTGAAGTGTGCGTGAACGCGAAAGGTACGCAATAACGCTCACACATACACAATTTTTAGGGTTCCGTAGTCCGACAAGGAACCTTTATAGTTTCGCCATGTCCGTCTGTCCGCGGCTTAGCGCAGAGACTATTAGTACTAGAAAGCTGTAATTTGGCATGGATATAAATATTACTCACGCCGACAAAATGGTCAAATAAAATCTTGAAAAGAATTTTTTTAAGGGTACCACTCATACAATTAAACTGGGGATGAATTTTTTTTTCGTCTATCCCATAGTGTGGGGTATCGTTGGATAGGCCATTCAAAAACTTTGTGGGTGTGTGAAAACCATTTTTCGATTTAGGGATCCGTTGGTGAAATATTAAGCTTTAAAGTGAAAATTTTAGTTAGAGTGGAGCGTCCCCCCCCTACTGCTGGCTAAACGGTTGTGTATAGAAATGTGAAAAAATTCACAGAAGTAGTATATATAATGAATTTAAAAGGAAAACTATCACAGCTAAGTAGGTTTACGAGTACAGGTCGCGCCAAACTTTTGGCCCCTATAATGTATGGGACCAGAAGTTTGGCACGGTCTGTATTAGTAGACCAACTTATATGTACCGGTCAAATACGGAACCCTACATTGCGCGTGTCCCGACCCGCATTTGGCGGGTTTTTTAAATTTTATGATTTTTTGTTAACATAAACTACAACTGAACTTTAATTATATCTAAACTATGATAGAAATAAATTTCTATATTTTAAACACTTGGCGATTTATCCATCTTGCGATGCAAAGAGACCACAAATTAAATTTTATGTTATAGAAAATCAGAAAAGTAAATCTGGACGTGAGGAGCTCTGAACCGGGACCTCTCGCTTACCGGGCGGTTGCTCTTCCACTGAGCTATCCAGTTGGAAAATCCAGTATCCAGTTTAAGAGCAACAGCCCGGTAAGCGAGAGGTCCCGGAGCTCCTCACGTCCAGATTTATTTTTCTGATTTTCAATACCGCAATGATATAAAATTTAATTAATTATATCTGACAAATAGGCAACAATAAAGCCAATTCTGAACTATATTTTCTTCATTACAAAATATTTCTTTATTGTTATTAACAGAAGCTATATTACTTTCGAAAATGTTAAGTTTTGACAGCACTAAAACTAAACTAAAGCCTTCAGAATCGACATTCCTAACATTAGACATAAAAAAACATCTTTACCAGGCTGAGTGCACGTTCTAAAAATACAATAACTTCGTTAATTAGACGCTATTAAGATTTAAGACATAGTGGCCTGTTGATTCAATATGATTATATACGCGCCTGAGTAAATAACGAACATTTTCAACATGGACAAACCATAAACATTTAGACATTATCGCTTTTGCATTTGAAACACACACACTAAAGCAACGTATAAATGACGCACTACTGCAACCAAGCCAGACGCGCCTTCGTGAGATAAAAGTACAACCCGGTCACAATATCTGTGCACCTGACGTCGTGACGTCATATCGGCGGTCTGGGTACGGTGTGAAAAAAAGCTTTTTCGAGAAATGTGGAGGTAAAAAAAATTTACTAACCTTTTCAAATCAATTTATTACTGATGAAGGGTTTGTTATTAAAAAACAATAATTTTGATTACAAAAACATTTATTATTAAACTCAGTCACTATAAATTATTGACTCTATGCCTGACATTGTATCTTCCTCACTCTCACTTTCTGAAGAGTCCTCTTTGATATCCCAGTTGCAGCACAGGTTCGTTTCACCACTTGGTCTACAGGTATGGTGTACTGTTTGTTTGCTTTCTTCGATTCAAAAAACTTGAGCACTTTCAAGATTAAATTTCTTGATTCGCTGTGTATTGTTTTTCCCATGACTTCAGTTTAACAGCTACAACAATTTTAATAACAACCAAACCAGTCCAAACTTAACAGTAAACAGTCTAAACTTAACAATAAACATTAAAAAACAAAACAACAATAAAGCGAAAATATCAAAATTATCGGGACGTGTAGCGGCAACGAAGATGCTAACCGTACTGTCGCACCGGGGAGTGCGCGGAGAGGTGACAGGGGAAGCGGGAGAGGCGCCACATTCCAGCGAGGTGCACAGATACTGGGACCGGGTTATACTGTACATCTGCAATAGTCGCGGGTTGACTCTGGAATTCGGAAAACTATAAAAACCAAACACGCGAGTCCTGTACTTCTAAATGATGTACAAGTTGTTTTAGCTTCTCCTACGACCTTTGTATGACCCGAAGGTTCAATTTTTAATTTAGTTATCAGAATGTTTTTGTGAATATTTCATAGCTAATTACACGTGCCGCAGTACCAAAGGGAATGTTGTAATAGAGGGAACAAAGGGTAACAACGAAGCAGGTAATAGCCAAAACCCTCTCCTAATCCTTAGTTATTTCCCCGAAGCCTCGTCGGTTTTATCCCTTCTCCGAGAAGCAAAGGGCTTTACACATTGTGATTGCTAGCTTTTCAATGTCGTGAAACGAAAATCTGTTCCTATCCGAAGAAAATTAATTTTGACGAAGTTTGATCGACTTGGCGGATGATGTTCCTATCGCTTTATTGATTGGCAACCTGATAAGACGGCCTTTGTTAACTTTGAAATAATTTCACGAAGCAGTTTCAATTTTAATCGCTGCTAACAGCTGGTATTGAGGCTCACAATCTATGTTCTGAAGTCACGAAGGCACGATTTTGTTATAATTGCTACGTACATTTGTAGCTGTCGTGTACCTTTTTGGCTTGAACTAGCTCGCCTTTTGATTATAAGGTTGCGTCGCCTTGGTTATTAATGATAAGTAATGTAACATGACCGCCTGTGTGTTTCGGTGGTTTGAACCTCTGGACTACTCATCCCGAGGTCGCGGATTCAAATCCCGTCGGGGCACAATTGTGTTCGGTCTGCGTATCGGAAGGCATGTTAAGGCCTGGCCTTATATTTCAAGCATTTTTGCTTAAATATTAAATCAACTACTTGTCTGATAATTTAAAAACTCAGAGATAAGTTCGCTTAGATCTTTATCTTTCTGTTATAAAAACAGTTACCTAAATGGACACATTTCACTCTATAGATTTTATTTTTGAAAATTAAGTTATAAATACGTACCTATATAGGTATTTTACCTAAGCGGCTTGAGTTGTATGTCTGAAATAACTGCCATAGCAAGAAAACTTTAGATGTAAATCCATATTGTAGATCAATTTTTGATAGGGTTCACGCTGGGACGTAATAGTCGTCGGTGAAACGTGGGTGTGAGCATTCACAGTTCATGCTGAAATCATCTCAGATACGTCGTGGATTCATATCCTGACGATGCATATACGAGTATGGATAATATTCTAGATTTAAAATGGAACATTCATACATACAGATAGAAAAAAAATCTAAAAATTTTAGTTTTGGCCTCATTACAAAACCAATAACCCATTCCATTTAAAATTTCACAAAAATGTTCAATGTACAGACACGACATTTTTTTACTGCTTTATTATTAGTATAGATAGCTATAAAATAAGCTGTAGGCAGGCAGCGTTTTAAAAGCTGGCAACACTTGTTATTCTAGACTGTTTTAGTCCGTTTCAACTTTAGAGAAACAAAAGTAGAACCTGCAGTTTTCCTTCCCGCGAGATAAGCGAGAGTTTGCCAATCATCCAGGTAACTAAGTAAGGCAATATTTCTCCTTGTGTACACTTCCCAACCGGCGGGCCCCGACCAGTGGGCCCCTAAGGGCCCCGTGGGACCCCCCTCGACAGATTTGCAAGACTGATGGCGAAATTCGCTTCCCTTTATTTTTATTGATGAGATAACAGAGTAATCGTTGGAAAGATAACAAATTGGTATTTTCGTTGCTTAATTTGTAAATAATTAACATTATATTTAGAGCGCCCCTGTGGTCCAGTGGTTCCGACGTATCTAATCCGTAGGTCGCTGGTTCAAATCTCGCAGGGTACATAAAACTCGATGATTCATCTCGAAACGATGTATTTTATTTAAGGGGCTATGTAAATTTTATTTTTGTCACTCACTCCAAGCTAAAAAACGCGCAGTGCGAGAGGGGCGGATTAAGCGCAAAAGAGAAAAGAGTAAGTTTTTTAATTTTATAAAAAAAAACAAATATGTAGCAAAATTTCCAAATCAAATATCTAGATATCAAATATCTAATAAAATATGTTTGAGTTCTGTACATGATCTCTATCTGTCAAACGAGGAGAAAAAGTGTGTTTGAAGACCTCATTTCATAAATTATTTCTATCGAGGGAAATTTATCCAAACGTGTTTTCCAAAATCAAAACCCTATATTATATAGTCAAAAATACACAGAAACAAAGCATCCATATATTTTTACATTGCGCCTTAATTACTTTGTAACGGTGTATTTCTATTTATAAGAAATGTTCTTTAATTCTAATGTTGAATTAAATTATTGGCACCGTAAAAAGGGGCTTGTTGTGGGATTAGCCTTTCACCTGCGGCTCCGCCCGCGTTTATTAAATCTCTTCCCCCTTTTCGGCTTGAACGTTATTTTATGAACACCCCTTATAACTTTTATGTTGACGAGGGTTACTACAATGATAATAAAGAAACAGCATCCAAATCCGTTGAGTGGTTCTCGAGTTAAAACGGAACATACATATATTGACAGAAAAAAAATACAAAAAATGTTTTAACCTCAGTTCAGTACGGTAAGTACTAATAAGATAACCCATTGGATTTTAATTGAGTATAAATATACTGACGCGACTTTTTACTGCTTTATTTTCAGTATTACTACTTTATTAACACTGTAGATATTATGTTTGACTGTTTGTTCCTAAATAACAAAAAATGTAATTTTGATGGTTGTGATTGTCGGCACTTGGTGGAACTTATTATACATCTTGTTAATTAAGACACTTGTACTTGTCCACAGGATTATAATTGAACTTAATACACCCGACCGGTTTCGCTTATAAGCATTATCTAGGGCTTTATAACATAAAAATAACTTAAATAATATTTACAACTCCAAAAGTTTGATAATGGAGTTGGTGAAAAAAGATGAAAAATGTAATTACTCATCATAAAACTCGACCAATACAAATTCACGTCGCAACGGAGCAACGGATCGATCTTATTTTTTGCACGAAGATAACTGGAGCTGGAGGGCCGGGAAATGACGTCGGCTCTTTTTATGCCGGTTTTTTTTTATTAGTAATGAACTTAAACCACTACGATATTTATCGAAACCAAAGAAAGCGTTGGAAGACTTCAATCACACTTATTTATAGAACTACGAAAGCGAGTGTAAATCTAGAGAAAGGAAGGAAAGAAAGAACCGCAAACACCATTTATTTTAATTGATGGTTCGAATTCGAAATTTAAAATTTTAACGGTTAAAAGAACCGGTTCTGTTCGAGTAGAGATAATTCCGGAACGAGTCTAGACGAAGCGATGGCCGCCATGCTGCGTTACAATAATTAATTTAACAAATTTCATATCGCAATTCATGGAAACCTTACCGCCGTTACATATTTTCCTAATTAATTAAGGCGCAATGGGTACAGAAATGGGAATTATTTTTCCTTAACCTCGGTAGATTGAGTTTTAGGAAAAATGTATGTTATCAAAATAACTTGGTAGGAAATACATAATTTTCATTTGAAAATACTTGAAATATTTTCGTAAATACATTCGATTTGTCACTAAAATATAGCAAACAAAGGTTTGTATTGGAAAAAATTGGTTTCTTAAACATATTTCTTGTGGTGCAATAGTTTTTGAGTTATCGTCGGAAAATCCAGATGTTACCCCGTTTTTCTTTAAAAACTTCAGTTATTTTGTTTTTTCGTTTTTTCGTTTCGACTGTTTAATTACTTTGGTCAGAACTTAACGGTTTAAACAGTTTGGCCCCCTTCAAATTGTATATGATTGTGGAACCGTTTTATCAACATACCGTGTTTTTGTTTTTAATTTGATACAGCCCTATTTTAGTTCAGTTTCTTTCTTTCATTATGCGATTGACCCATTGCGCCTTAAGTTAAGGCTCTGTACGATCTCAGGGAGGTAAACATCCCGAGAACCCACTTTCGTTTTTACACAAGCATAATGTAAAAACGGGAGTGGATTCTCGGGATCCTAGTGTTATTCTACAGCTACGGCACAGCATAAACGGCCCAGCCGATTGAAATATGCTGTACTCATACTGATTCTGCTGATTATTCATTTTACTGCATTTTCAGACGAAATCCTCAAAATGAAATATCATTCCATTCTTAGCAGCACTCAGTTAAGTCTCAAAAGTAAAGATCTGATTGTTATGGTTAAGGTGGTAACGGGGGATCTCGGTGCAAAATGCACATCATAGTATTGTTATCCTTACTTTTGAATAAAAAGTATGCAATAAATGCGTTTTATAGCAATTCGCGCAAACTGCTTGTTAATAGTTAGGTGATCACATGAAAATTATTCAATTTTATGCGTTACATTTTAGCTGCATTACATTACAACTGTAAACACGCTTTTAAGTTTGTTAATGTAATGCAAACAAATGTAATACATTAAAGTACGTAATTTTTTTGTGAAGACTTTATTACTAATAAACTCGACTGTAATGTCTAATGCTCACGCGTTTACGACGTTTTTCTACACATTTGCGAGGAAAAATAATAAAATTTCAGTATCTTATTTTTCCATATAATCTAAACCACAGCTACGAATTGACAATTTTCTTTGAAAAATGGCAGCGGAGATTTTGTTTATGCGCGCGCAGGTGGAAATAGAGGCACTGACGCATCCGTCAAACAGCCACATATTGCCAAACAGCCAAATATTAAATATTAACGAACTGAATATTTTTGTATTAACAACAAAAATTTAAGTTAATTTGATAAAAATAAATAGTTTGATAAAATTAAATGATTATTTATTATATTTTAACTGAGAACTAATAACGGTGCAATAATGGCCACTTTATAAGGAAGTGTGTTGAAAAACACATTTTTTGCATACTTTTTATTCAAAAGTAAGGAAAACAATTTTATGATGTTCATTTTGTACCGAGGTAAAAGCTTAACCCCTTAACATAAATGATTATTTATTATATTTTAACTGAGAACTAATAACGGTGCAATAATGGCCACTTTATAAGGAAGTGTGTTGAAAAACACATTTTTTGCATACTTTTTATTCAAAAGTAAGGAAAACAATTTTATGATGTTCATTTTGTACCGAGGTAAAAGCTTAACCCCTTAACATAAATTATTGTTAATAATATTGAACAATTAAAACAAAAATTGTATATAAATTGCACAACATCGGCCGAAAACACACAATAATATTGGAAATGTAATAAGTTATAGCCCGTTGATACCTAGTTGATCAAAAAGTTCTGTTACTGAATTTCTTCATCGATTTCTTGGTATTAATACAAATAAAAAACACGAAATAAAAATGACGAAAAATGTACAATCTTACAAGCTGTAATTCCATACCACACTTACACCATATTCTGCTTAATTCACCATGGATGGGGGTTGAAGGAGAATCGTGTTGCTGTAATTGCACTGCACAAATGTGGGCACCCACCGAATATGATTTTCAAGTTGCTACAAAAGCTGAAAATCAACAAGCAATTTATTTATCGGACTATCGGTAGGTACAGGAGTACCCTGAACGTCGATGACCAAAAAAGATCCCGAAGACCATGCACCGTTCGGACACCAGCCGTGATTAAGGCAGTGAAGGCGAGAATCGCGAGAAATCCCGTCCGGAAGCAAAAATTGTTGGCAATGCAGATGAGTGCAAAGAGGAGTTCCTTAATTTTGTTATCAATAATGACCTTGGGCTTCATGCTTACCGCAGACGAAAGAGTCATCTGTTAAACGCACGTTTAAAGGCCATGAGGTTGGCACGAAGTCGCGTGCTGCTAAAGCAGTACGCACAAAACGGCCATCGAAATAACTTATTTACTGATGAAAAAATCTTCACCCTCGAAGAAAATTTTAACCGCCAAAATGATAGAGTGTATGCTAAGAACAGTCAAGAAGCCAGTATGATTGCTCCGAGGGTCCAACGAGGACACCGCCTCTCATCAGTGATGATTTGGCTGGTTGTGTCCTATTCAGGACTAACTAAGGTTCATTTCTGTGAAAACTGACGCTAGCGTATCAAGATAGCGTTCTAGAACCTCTGGTCAAACCATTAAGACACACCTTGTTTAAAAACCAGCCATGGGTCTTCCAGCAGGACTCAGCTCCCGGACACAAAGCAAAATCTACGCAAGTGTGGTTTCGGGAAAACAAAATTGATTTTATCGCGCAGGAAGTATGGCCATCCTCTAGTCCAGACCTAAACCCTCTGGATTATGCCATATGGTAAATGATTGAAGAAAAAGCCTCACATGAATCTCGTCTCTCTGAAGTGCGTTATTGTCAAGACAGTGGCGGAATTGGACATGGTGGTAGTGCGTGCTGCCATCGATGACTGGCCTCGTCTAAAGGCAAAGGTTTTGTTCATGCCAGAGGCGGTCATTTTGAATAATTCTAATACATGTTAATCTTTGTAATCAATATTTGTGCTTTCATTTGGTATATAATTCATTCTTTTATTATTTGCATATTTAGTATTATTTGTGTTTTTCATAGTTACAGAACTTAGTAACCAAGTAGGTAATTAGTTAGTGTGTGTGGCTAGCCTTTTTGGATATGTGGGAATTTAACTCCGACAATTTATATTGTTCTACATAATAAGCAATAATATTGTCGTTGTGTGGCTAGCCTCTGGTTTCAATCAAACCAATATGTCTAAATACCATAGACTACATATTGCAATAGCCTCGGTCCCCTAACTGCCACAGATTAATTAATTTTGCGGAACTGATACCGAACAGTAACCGAGAAAATTCAACTGTATGACCAAAGACCATAAACCTTGTTTACTTGAAATAGAGACTATTTTAATTTACTTATGTACCTTAGACAGGCGGTATACAATAGTGAAGCTCCCGACGTGTCCTAGACGACCAACTTTGTAGATCAACAAGGCGTTCGGTGAAAGAATGTGCGAATTCATTTTTATGATTTTTTTCTCAAGTTGAGAAAAGTCGGTGTAATTTGAATAGAAGTTACGTAAATTATTTAATAATTTGTTCATATAAATTATAATTATTCAAGTCAACGGTACGGAACCCACAGGGCACAACTCGCACGTAACAGTTTTTTTTTTGCATACATACCTAGTTTAGTTCGTATAAGTAATGGACAGGGTTTAGTACCTGACACTAGTAGGTTTAAAAGCAGGGTTGGTAATACCAATTTTCCAGATTCCCCAAAAACGTCCGTCAAAATTCCCAAATTTGGGGAAAACAAAGTCCCAAATCCCCACAAAATATCAACAATATTTTTTAAATAACAAATAAGAAAATTCAAAATGAAAAAGATACTTAACTCGTCATTCAAAACAGAACACATCATAAGTACAATTAAAAACAAAACATGTATATAGCTATAGACTTGCAGACTATGTACATTAGTCCCTATATTTAATGTGTAAAATGTCCAATGTGTATAGCTTCAACAGGTATATAAAATTTTGTTAAATCCTGGAGTCTTATTATTGACTTAAACATTTATTGCTATCGCTTTCAAAGGTATCTTGACAGGCCATAAATGATGTGTGACGTCATTTCTAGACGATCACGATTCCTTTGAAAGCGATAGGTGTAAAAGTTCAATAATAATAAGGCCCCCAGGGGGAAACATCTTTGGGTAGAGGACTGTCTCTATATTATAACATGCTGGGGATTGTCTATCAGTAAGCCATACCTATATAAAAACGATACATCTGCAATGAATTTCGTTATTTTGCAATTCGCACTTATATTCAGCGAATGCAACTCGAGAAAGTTCCCACATAGATTGATCAAAGCGACGTGACTTTGTAAACTATTGTCTCCGTCGTGGGGTATTATAATGGACCTCGCAGGTGGGATGAGAGAATTTGGACGGAACCATGTGTCCCAAAAAGACCTGTTGATATTTTAAAGGACGATCTTTCGATCTACACTGTATGAAAGGAGCCTCCTCGAGTGGCGTAGACTAAGAAACAACCACTGTTTAACCCTGGACAATTGGAGCAAGACTCTAAATCGATTATACTAACTTGAGCAGCTATTTACATTACATACTGAGGAAGGGCAAGGTCTAAAGTAGCCGGAATAGAAGAGCTTGCATGACTAGATTGATGATTGTGGAAGAGGTGAAAGAGGCGTCCCAGGATCGTAGTAAATGGAAATCTGTAGTCTCAGCCTACCTCTCTGTGAGAGTGGTGTGAGTACATGTATGTATGTGTACTTAAGTACACTCTGTTTCTTAAGAACAGGGCGTGAAATCACATAGCGCCCTCGTGAGCGTTCAGTATGTGCATTATGAGCTGGTTAGATTAAATATATACTTACAAAATATTCGGTGGACAAAGTATGGTGAAAAATTTCAACGGTCTAGGTAAGTACCTCGGCGGCGCAATTAGTAGCGCGCTTGTCTTGATAAAAGAGGTCGCAGGTTCGAAACCTGGCCTAAGGATTTTTTTCAAATTCTTGTCTTTACATTTGTTTCTATGTAATTGATCTTTTCTGGTTAAGTACTTAGATTTAACGTGAAAACTCAATGTTTTGATCAAACAAGTCCTCGCGAGGGTGTTTCACGCGCCGGAGCATTCCGGAACGCTTGTAAAGGCTGATACGTCAAGATTTTCTAAATGAGTCCTAGCTGTATTGCACATATTTCGTTTAAGATGGACCTTATTCCTGTTAGAACTACAATATCCCGATGAAGATAAGTTAATCCGCAAATATTGTCTCAAGGGGATCTACCTCGTATATCATTTTAAACAATTAACCAAGCATAACGACCAAGACTGTTAGACTATTTTACTATTGTAAAACCACTCCTAAGCCTTTAGCATAAGGTTTTCAGGCTATTCAAGTTATGGTCACGCTGGCATATCACGTAGTTTGGTTGAGTAACCGAGTCAAATTGTCTAGTAAACAGTAGTTAGAATAACATAAGGGCTGTACCAGACAGCAGGTAAACTTCAAAGCCCGCAGAGATGTCTAAACTATACCTATATAGTGTCAGGGGTGTGTCGGAATCGCAGTAGATGTAGTTCATATTTACTCCAAGAGGGTTAGACAGATCAGCGAATCTCGCACATGCGACAATTTGCGAAGGCCGAAAGCGAGTTAAGAAGCGTATCAAACTTTTAAAATATAAACCTGTTGTACGTATTCATAACATGCTTTACGTGTCTTTTAAGGAGTTTTATTAGAATTATCATCACACGGCATTTATGACGCGATAAACAGAGGCGTATGAAAAGCAAAGAGTGTGAAAATTTTTGCGAGAATAGACGCCCAGGGCATCATTAGATATTTGTTTAAAGTCTGACAAATGCCATGCGATGGAAATTAGATTGACTAAACCACATCAAATAGAAGAAATAGGATTTAAGGAATAATTACTACAAGTTTTCAATCAAAAAAGTAAACACATATCTGTACAAAATCCATTTCAAAGTCACCCACAATCTGCCTTCGCAATTTGCGCGCACGTGCCAGAATTGAGGGCCAGGGCCTTACTGTCTAACTAGCTTTTGCCCGCGACTTCGTCCGCTTGGAGTTCGGTTCACCCCCTTAGGGGGCGAATTTTCAAAAATCCTTTCTTAGCGGATGCTACGTCATTACAACTATCTGTATCCCAAATTTCAGCGAAATCCGTTCAGTAGTTTCGGCTGTGCGTTGATAGATGAGTCAGTCAGTCAATGAGTTGTCTTTTATTGTATAATCAGTCAGACTTCACTGCAACATCTATTGCTTTTACTTCCAAATGTATCGTGATCGAAATTACATCACACATCATTTTAGCCAATCATGATACGTTTGAAAGCGATAGCGGTTAGATGCTGAATTGAAATTAGATAATAAGGCCCCTGATTTGTGTTCGCCACTTAGAAACAACTTTGAGGAACGTATTTTTTTAAAACACGAGGTACCTAGTTCTTTATAGTTTTTTTTAATATTATAATCATAATCATAATCATTTTATTCATAATTTTCATTACATGTCAACAATTAAATATAATATATGTCAAAACCTTACAAATAACATTAATAAAATACAATTACAGAATAATTTGTACCTAAGTAGCGCAATACAGAATAAATTACATTGATTTAATGTCAAACATAAAAATGGTAATGGTAATATTTATAGTAACATTGTGTGGTCAGCAGGTAGGAAGATAATCTACTCCTACCAACTAATTACTTTTAGTGCCATCTAAAAAGTCTTTAAGTGAGTAAAACGCCTGCTGGATAAGCCAACGCTTTAGCCTGGTTTTAAAAATGATCATGCTAAAGGACTGCAGTACGTCACCTGGAAGCAGGTTGTACATTTTTGGACCTAAAACATGTGTCAAACTTCGCTGGCACCTACACATTGATAAGCTGTCAAAGAGGCTTTGCTCTGCCGTGTTTGCAATCCGTAACATTAGACGACTAACGGACATGCAAACAGCTAAAATCGTTTACTTCAGTTACTTTCACAGTATTATGTGCTATGGTACTCTTTTGTGGGGTAACGCAGCTGATGCTGAACGTATATTTATACTACAGAAAAGGGCAGTAAGAGCTTTACTCCAATTACCCTCAAGACATAGCTTAAGACAAATATTTAAAGATATTAATATCATGACATTGCCTTCAATTTACATATATGTATCAATTATACATGCCAGGAAAAACTTAGGTGATGTGTTAAAAAACAACGATGTCCATAACTATGAGACTAGAAACAAACATAAAATCATTGTGCCCTTTACTAGATTGGCCAAAGTTTCAAATAGCTTCAATAGTATGAGCTTTAAATTTTATAACAAAGTACCAGAAAGGTTGCACAGCCTTAACGAAAAACCCTTCAAGAGACATATAAAAGCATTCCTATTAAGAAAGGCCTATTATTGTATTAACGACTTCCTTATGGATAATAATGCCTTCACAGACTCTTGATAACACATTTGTTAATTTATTTGCAAATATACCTATGACAAATTTATTAATTTACTTAATGCTTATATCATATTTTATGTCTAACCAATAGGCAGCTAATATTAATATATCTTGACTATGTATTCGTACTACAATATTTTTAATATTAAGACATTTGATTAATTAATTTATTTTATTCATTATATTAATTTTATTAAGGTGTATTATTGTAAATTTTGACTTGTATAAGTGCGAATTATTTCGCCTATGTACTAAAATAAATGAATCTGAATCTAGATTCACGAAATCTTACGAGAAACACCTACAAGTTTTCCAGCATTACGTTCTCCGTTAAACGTTTTATAATTATTGATATTTTCACGCGCATACACCGCTATTTGAAATATCAACAGGGAAGGCAGCGTAAGTATTCCAAGGGAATATACCTATACATAGGCATAGGTACTCGTGCTATATTTATAGTAGTTAAGGGCTTTTATTGAGTCTTTCAACGGTTTTTGTTTTAATATGCTGAATCAACTACTTATCTGATCAATGTAAAACTTGGACACGTGTTTTTTCAGACCTTTGTTTTTCCGTTGTCAGGTCGGTTACCTAATTGGACACATTTCGCTCGATAGATTTTATTTTTGAAAATGATGCCTTTCCATGGAGTTGATGCTCGTGATTGTTGGCACTTGGTGGAACTTTTGAAACATTTTTGTTTGATAAACACTTGTACTTGTCCACTTATTTATATTAATTCATTATTGTACGTAAACAACCAAACAAACCTTTGATAATGCTTTAACAGCGAAACCGGTAAGGGAAATTAATATAAATAAGTGGACAAGTACAAGTGTTTATCAAACAAAAAAAGATGCCTTTCCAAGTTATTATTTCGTTTTATGTCTAAACGGCTTGAGTTTTATGTCTGAAATTACTGCTATAACAAGAAAACATGGTTTATTTTCCGATGTCAGGTGAAACAATTCCTACATCAAATACTTTTTCGTAAAATCCAGAAAATCCTCTAAAATTCACCGATTTTGCGTGCCGTCAGCGTGCGAAGCGAGCGTTCTAATGTAGACTTTCTGACAACATACTGAAGTTCAAAATCGCTCAGTAAGCTTATCGTGCACCAGGGGTAGGGCCTTAAATTAAAACCGTATTATTTTTTCAAGGTTTTCAGTACCCAAAGGGTAAAAGTAATCAATACTGTTAGACTTGTCCATCAGCCCGTTCGTTCATCTGTAAGTCACAGCCCCATAACTTTTGATCCGTGTGGGATAGTCTTTAAATTTAGTACAATATTTATTATTTATTTACTCACACAAAATGATGGAATAAAATTTGGGCAATAGCTAAACTACTTAAAATATAGACAGAAAATTTTTCGTACATTTAGCATTTTTGAGCCCCAAATATCTTGATTATTTTCTACAACAATAGGGGATATTAAAAAAAAACTTAAGCCTGTGGTAAGAAATATAAAAATACTGTTATAAAAGACTTAATCTATAGTGGTGATCCGAATATTTATGTTTGTTAAAGAGTCGTGCCGATTCCTCTCCCTCTTCAGTGCAGTAAAGTGGCGCCCAACACGGAACCCCCGTTGTGATTATGAAAGGACATTTCTGTACCGTAAATACGACCTTTTACCCTTGCTACAAAAATCAACCGATTTTAGTCTTTATGTGCGTACCACAAGGACATCGTTGTCCTTGGTAAGCGTAAATAAGAATGGACGAAACATTGTATGTAACCCTTATCTAACCCTGTCAATACCATGATTTATCCACCTGATTGAAAGAGAAATTTATGTTTCGTCACATCATGTTTTGTTGTGATTACTTGCGGTGACGACCTAAATGTATGATAATTAGTGGGTTTTGTAAAACTTCACTGTGAAATATGGTACAAAATGGTGACAAAGTAAAATAGGGTTGTGTTAATTTAGTTTTGCCTCTAGCATTCCTTGCGTACAAAGCGCGCAGTAACTCAAAGGAAAACATAATAAGGAAACATTCTAATATAATATCATAGTTATTTATACGTGGGTTACGGAAAAGAGTGAATAATAGTTAATATAATAAATCTATTTAGGGCTACGAGTCCATATTATGAATACCTTCAAACTAGAGACACATTATATAAAACAACTATCCGTTCAATGGTCCTTAGCTGTAGAGAAGGCTTCTTTGAAGCTACGAGCAGTTTTTTTTTTCTAATTGCGTCATTATCTTTCGATATCTGTCGGGACGAACTTCTTTACGTGCTTTCCAAGGCACGGAGGGACCCAGGTATAAATGCCAAAAGTGGTCACCCATCCAATGACTGACCATGCCAAGCGTGGCTTTAGCGCGGAAAAATTACACCGTCAGGTAAATTTATCTTATTTTATATAAAATATAAACATGAAAATGTATACATCCCACAAAATAAAAATTCTAAACATAACCATAAAAACGTAAACCAATAAATATAACAGAATATGAGTATTATTAAAATAGGATACTGAAATCAGTACATTTATGTCATGCCAGTCTTGGCGAAACATGCCTGTACCTTAATAAATTTAAGACCTAAATATTCCCATGTTTTATGCAAATAAATTGTTTGACTTTGAAAAAAAAACATTACAAGGATTAATTAGGTAATTAAGTTTATTTATAAAATACTTTATCTAACCTCATATCGTAAAATCCTCATTACGAACTCAAAACTACTGGCATAATGAAAAATATTTTTCATGAACGTCTCTAAAAAATATAAAAAATAAATTATAGTATAGGTCTCCGAACAACATAATGCTATAAAAAAACTTTTTCTGAGATTACAGTACATGTGATACTAAATAGGAAGGCAAAAGACTATAGCCCAAAGAGCCATGTCTGCGATTTAATATCAGATACCAATGAGGTTATCATATAATGTTCTCCAATACATAATACATACAAAACAGTAACGAGGTTACAGTCAACTTTATTTTCGGCCAGGTATTGTCTATGGCTTACGGCGCCTTGGACTTGGTTCGTCAATTATTGCGCCATAGTTTTCGAGGAAATGTATTGATGACTTACTGTGGTTTTATAGATCAAAAGAATTATTTTGCCCTAAAATTACTGACAGCAGGGATGGTGATGATATTTGACTACACCTGACATTCTGGAAATAACGACGGAAATTACGAACACTTTTAGAACAAAGCTTTTACAAGAACAATCAAAAATGGCCAACGAAAAATTTTCAAGATTATGAAAACAGGTTAGTAGACATGAGTTTAGATAAAGTAGTGTATGAAACTATACATAACTAGGTATTAAAACACTCGTGTTTTTAGTAACCTTTTTATGTACCAGTTTCATAAACTACTATTTTGAGGCCGCAAAATGGCCGTATGATATAAAATGACACCTTTAAACCACATAGATGTAGTCTTCGAGTCTAGGCACAAATTGGTAGGACAGGGGCAACTAATGTGGTAATTGCCATCTTACGTAATTAGAACACACCGTGGATCGCGACTTTCGAAAACCCTGTTGAATCTAAACACTGACCACTCTGTACTGCGCTAGGTTTTGGAGTGACAAAAGCACTAAAATCCCTCTTCTTATACAGAACTTTTACGTTGATTCTTGTGATTGTCAGCACCTATAACTTTACATATGATATTCGTAACGGGGTAACAATAGAGTAACAAATACTAAAGGAAAGTTCTGATCAACAACTGCAACAATACCTGAACTACATGTTTATTATCAACACGATGAAGGGTCTTTTGGAATCTCACTAGCAGGCTGGCGATCGTTTATCGTTCGAACATACGTCCATCTCTGATGCACGCATTAAAAGTGTGATAGAGATGGATTTATTACCGAACGATAATCGATCGAAATTATCCACTACGGAGTTGCCCTCCTGGTCCTCATTGAGCGGACTATACCTCGAGCGCGCTTATAGAACGCCAGCGGAATATTTAGATGTTGAACAATTCAGTTAGCTAACTGAGCAATCAATGAGTAATCATTATAGTGAAAGGATCTCCGTAATTAGCGTATCTGAGATTGGATTCAGTGTCGGTATTCATAAAAAGGGCTCTCTCTCTCTCTCTCTTTCTGGGTGAGCGCGCTTCATCCTAAGTTTCGTCAACGCTTTCCGTCGCAGGCACAGTAATAGCCGAGTGTAAACACATTGTGAATACATTGACGTCTCATAAACAACTAGACTCAATCTCGCTCAAAAAGTGTCCCCGATGAATTTTGTCACCGCTATGGGGTGACAAATTCGAATGACGATTTCGTACAACTGACATTGCATCTTATGTTAACGACATAAAGGCTTAATTTGGTTGAAGATTTTTGCTACTATGCACGTCACACGTTCGGACACTTTCTGACGAACTTTTCTTAAAGACTGTGTGTCTTGTTGTTTTATGAGAGGTCAATGTGTGAATATTAAAAATAATTTGGCTAAGTGCGAGTCTGACTCGCGCACAAAGGGTTCTGTACCACCACACAATACGGGTACGGAACCCTAAAAACATTTTTAACACCCTACACATAACATCTTTCAAGACATGTACAATTTGAGAAACCCTGGTCGCATCGTAAGGCTAAGATAAGAGCAAAAGCTTTTACGTAATATTTGCGGCCCCTGTTCAGCCAATTAGAACCTGGCCTCACCTCGGAGCGTCGACTGCAGTACATTAGTACCCGGAGCCTGCATTAGTGTAGAGATCTGGGGCAACGAGCCGTGATGTTTCCACCTGCTAAATATTTAACTGCTTAACGTTTTCCGTTCGAAATAGGTATGGAAAAAGCTTTTTATAGTGCTACTTTAAGCGTACTTATAGCGGCGGTATAGGTGGTAGAGCTGATGCCGGGCTCGACTGTGGAGGTACCACCATCTTACTCGCAAATCCTCCCGAAGTTATTCGGGGGAGAGTAAGAGAACAGCTCTCAGTCAAAACCAGGCGGCCCGCCATTGCCTGGGACCGATGGATGGCGGTATATCCATCCACAATTGCCGGGCCTTATATAAAACAGACTGGTGACGGGTAGCGGCGTCACTTGTGCAAGAGTTTAGGCACCGCGCTCACCAACCCGCCTGCCCAGCGTGTGTGAGTATGGGCATTTCTTCCAGGAGGACCGCCAAGAGTGGTGAAATCCTAGAAAAGCCTATGTCCAGCAGTGGACGAAACAGGCTGACGGATGGATGGATAGATAGCGGCGGCGGTAGCTCAGGGGTAGAACGCTGGCTTCTCAATCTTTGAGATCCAATGAGATCCCGGGCCGGGGCATGCACCAATGTGTTTTTCGGAATTTATGTGCAGAGTATTTAATACGTACCACTTACTGAACAGTGAAGGAAAACATCGTGAGGAAACCTACATGCCCTAAAAAGCGTGTATTTGTGCTCGGAGAACGGCGATAGGGCTCACCACCCATCTCGATGGGACGTAATAATCGTCAGTGAAACGCGGGTGTGCCGAGTGTGGACTGTGACTTGCATTTCACAGTTCACACCCGGAACACCACTGACACCCACTCGGGGATTCATGTCGTGACGATGATAATTTAAGCGTATGAATTATAGGGTTATGACAAAATACGGAAACTCTAGCGTAATAAATTTTCTTTGATTCACGTTTTAGAAATCTGCTAAAATACGTACATAACGTTACTAAATAAACTAGTCAAGTACAAGCAGAACCTTTAGCCCCAAGGGTTCCGTAAAACCATTTAAAACACAAACATATTCCACGAGTAGTTAGAAGTTACTAAAACTAACTTGACACTTCGATATATTAAACTCCATGTATCCAAAGAGTCTCATTAAGTTGGTCCTGTATTTCTTGTAGAATAATTAAATATCGGTAATTTTCATTTTTTTTTTTCCTAGACCTGTGTTATACATAGGACCTAAATTGCCCTATCGTGAACGGAATTTCAGGTTTCTTAGCCATCTCGAAGTATCCTATAGGTTTTCACGGTGAGCCAATTTGTATGAAATTGTTTACGTAAAGGGCAATTACAGTGCTCCCAAAGTTATAATGCGCATAGAAATCTACAGTCAGTGACACAAGAGCGTACGGGGTGAAAATAAAAAATGGTGGACCAGGGGAAAGGGGGGATGCTACTAATGTATACAGCGGAGCAACGACTCTGATGCACAGTGCATGGTCTCGGGAAAAATATGATTGTTGAGTTCTATCTAGGTTTTGCTATGTAAAAGTGAGACCTAGTCTCAAGCCTAACCTTAGGTCTCTGTGAATATGAGCGCAAAAACTCTTTACTGTTAACCTGTAAGTGCACCTTGTTGTAGCATTGGTTGTAGGTAGCAACATCCATATCAGTAAATTCTTACAGCATTAGAACGGCCACCCGCGACGGCGATAACGCTCTTATCGCTGAACTTAAATGGTATTTATATTAATTTCCTCTCATTCAATTAAATATGTTATCGGGCTTAATTAACCGATCTCATCCTGTCCGTGGGGTTTATTGAAATATTAATAGTTCGGAAAAATGAAACAATACACCATTGTTCGATAAGGTTTGACGTCATACCTACGGTAAGGCATACCTACGGTAAGGTGTACAGGTACACCTGCGGAGGTAATTAAGTGTTCATCACCTAACGATGGTGTGCATGGACGATTCAACAAAAACCCAAGTCTCTCGGGTTCGCTTGGTAAACTGCTTTGCGGACATGAGTGCACGCTGCAACGCTGTAGTGGAATAGCTTGTCGGAGCCGAACATCCGAAGAACATACAACATAGTCAAGTAAGACTGCAGGTCACGTAGCAAGACTGCGTGCATACTCAGCATGCCGGGGTGCTTGCAGTTAGAGTTGAAACAATCGTTGGTTGCATTTGTACCGTAACGAGCACATACTGAAGCTTACCTATACTTTTTTCCATACGGAGCATGATTGTGCTAGCTAACAGAAGTTAACACAGTGTATGATATGACTCCTGTAATAAAATGTAAAACTGTATGCATTATCCTTATCAATTTTTTCCTTTTCAGCTGAAAATAACTGGGTATTGCCGATATATGCATGTATTACCCGTTGACATCATCGATATTGCGCCATTTTACCACAAAATACGTTTCTCTACCTAATTTGCTTATCAATTCTGTCGTTACTGCGGTACACCATGATGTCACGGTATTTGAATTATCCCTCATTATAACGAGCTTATTCAAGTGGGAAAAAATTCGCGATAATTATGGAACAACGAGTCCTTGTTAGGTAGTTTTCGGGTTAGTATAAATGGAGGAAAGTACATATACAATCAATCATTAGCACATATACACTCGCCATAATCACAAGGCTGTGTACAATCGATCAGTCTTAACAAAATCACCATGTCATCATTCACAAAATCATCATCCACCATGAGCGGAAACTCTGGAGAAGCCGTTCATCGAGACAACGGGGAAAAATCTCGGAAGGAGCAAGAGCGCGCGGAAGAAGAAGAAGAAAAGCGCAGACAAGACTTGGAGCGTGAGGAGAGAAAACGTCAGAAGGCAGAGCAGCGGCGACTGGACAGGCACTTGATGCAGTATGCAGAAGCTTTGCGTCAGCAGGCATCGTGGCGTGGAACTCTCAACCGGCCGAAGTAGTGCTAATCATAGATATGATCATTTGTTTATATAATAAGTATTAGGTATTTGTGTACATCAGTATTGAGTATATTGTGCATGTGAGTGTTTGTTTTTGAAAATAAAATAAAAAAACTTGTTCCCGATACATAGTTATTTCATTTCAAAATGCATGCCGACTTACAAATGTCACGACATACCAGTTTCCTTCATGATACTAGATATTTAGGTAGTTAGTTTAATAATGATAATAATATATTGTACTAGTTCTATCCACTAAGATGTTGTACAATCTACATCCATGCATAGATAACCGTGGTCACTACACTTTGTAACACGATAGAGGGGCACCGCGACATGCTATGCAGCGATAGGTAGGTACGGTGCAGTGTTTAGGTAAGGTATCTGTCATACCATAGTCCTAACATTACAGGAATCATGAAAAGTATACATATTTAGAATTATAGTCTAACCAAACCTGTAACACCTATACAATGACAAATCTTAAGTATAAGTGAGGTGTATACGTGTATGAAGCACACGTGTATGTCCCGGTAATTTTCTATGGTCACTCATCAGTTTTGATTTCGTTTTGAAATACACGCCGCCAGTCGGATACAGATCATAAAATGAATATAGCACGGGTTTTCCCGAATATTTCAAGACAGTGCCAACTAAACGTGGGTTGCCGTAATACGCTGGAGCTACTTACGTTCGGCCGGCAGCCTGTAATAATATTTCGATGAAGGTCCCGTCGTCTGATCATATTTACCTATCTTTTGAGTAGTGACACATAGTTTGTTCCATATTTAAACGATAGCGTGCCATGTGGTCATACGTATTATCGGTCCATAAGGAGTTACAGATGTAACGCCAATTGCCGCCGGTCTTTGTCATAATACTGTTTGCGGCTTACATGCAGTTATTCATAGATATAAAGTTAAGAAAAACCTTATTTAGACGTCTCATATTCCTGTATGGTCAGCTCCATACCTAAACGTCGCAGATACACGTAGTCAGAGGCGAATGCACACTCAGGCCTTGCTCAAGACATATGATAAGCATATGCCAAGCATAGTTTGTGATAACGGAGCTTTGCATCCCATGTGCACATAACGCTAATCATCACGCCTTGCAACTTATCTGCGTTAGTGATGTGACGTGCTATGCAGCGGCTCGTAGCACGTTACCTAGCCGTTACATCTGGTGCAGTCAAAGCTTGACTTGATTGTATCTAACATAGAGTGGTCACGAGAGAAACTAAATTTCAACTTGAAGCAACGTCAGAGGGAATGATCTCAGTACCTTACCTGCACAACTCTCCATCATCCTACACTCATAGGGGTACAAGAAAAAAAAAGTAAACATATTATAAACACAAATATTTATTTTAATAAGCGAACGTCACATTGCAGCAGCATTGCTGCACTATTTAGCACTATTATCACTGATGTTGCGAGCCGAGTGCAGCAACATTTCTGTGTCCGTCCGGTCACCCGTCGAATAGTATTCGAGGATTTGCGGATCACCTTCATGCACTTTCTGGATGACCTCTCTAAAGATTTCTTGGGATTCTTTCAGCAGAATCGCCGGGACCATGTACTTGGTTATCCACGCAGAGACGTGCGCCGTGCAGAAATGATGAAAGTGCTGTGGGATCCTGCACTCACGTCCCGGTGGTACCACTACATTAGGCCTCTTGCCGCAGGAGCAGGTGTCCCCGGCGACCGCCTTGCACTTCGAAAAGCGAATCTTCGTTTCAACAAACTCCAGTATAGTGGGCACCCTCACGAGATCCCTCTCACCTGGCGGCGGCCCCCAAAATAAGGGCATGAGCCAGTCCCAGTTCACCAGCAGACGATCTTCTTCTGGCCTCGTCGGATCAAAGTTGTAGCGGACGGGGCATGGCTTCCCGTTAAGGAAAGTCAGGTCGTCCAGCTGTCGTTGCGCCTGAAGAAACTGTTTGTATGCTTTGTTGAATTGCAGCATTTCGCTGGGGCTGAAAGGGGCCTCGTCGGGTATAGAAGGCCCGCGCGTCGTGAAGGTGTCCACCGGGAAACTGAGTATTCTGTCTTGGGACTGCATCTTGAGTTCTGGATGGATGTCACGGGACTCGTAAGTCTGTATGATGTTCTCTCGGTAATGTTGACCGTGTAGTGTCTAGCGACTGACTGCCCGCATAGCAATTTATACCACTCCAGTTGTTTATCGTGCCGAAAAAAGAAAACAATATAGGGATAATATCAATTTGGAATTCCCACAACCTCGCGTGCGGGTTATCGTTCGGCGCGGTAATTGGATCATTCCTAAAATAAACGAGTGAATATTAAAATATTCTTGGACCACGTCAGTCAAACTTCCATCCTTATGAAAATAGACGATTTACAATTCATCCCGCGCTCCCATACTGGGGCCCCGGGAGTCACTCACGTGTTCACATAGTCACTATAGATCGTATCTCATACCTACGATAAAAATTACGCTACCAATTTGGGACATCGATAACAACGTTTAATTGCTGTACTCGATGCATTGTCTTAGCTCGCAACACCATAATATAAATGCCGGGCATTCACAGGGAAAACCAGTTCAAAAGTTTGTACCTTTAGTATACAGGTAAAACATACCTATTAAGCACATACGGCATTGTGTGCGTGATAAGCGCGATAATATAGTAGTGGCTGTTGACAATGCCCGCTGGAGATACTGCACTGCAGTCTAGCGTTATGCTTACATTATGCAAAAGTAGCAACGTCATGTATGCTCCATCGAACGCGGGTGACCACTGCATGTCAGCGAAGCTCTGCATTTCTAGTTCTTACCATGTTACATTCGTCACCCATGAAAACGGAAAAAAAGGATGACGGCTGTAGTGTGATACCTATGCTCGGTGTGCTCTGTGGCAATATGGAGATGCAACTTGCATCGACATTGCAGAAAATGGTGCTTATACTTTTCCTAAACTACTTCCACACATCCTGTACTATAGAGGAATACACAAGAAAGTATACATACTTGAAAACTTAATTTAATATAATACTTAATTATCACGATATTCATCAACTTTTCACCCGATTTATTGTGCAACGGCTGGAGTAACCAAGGGAGCGTGCCGAATCAAGTAAAATCGCAGTATCCTTGCGGTTCCCCGTTGAATAATACTTTAAGACATCTGGATTGCTCGAGTGTCGCTGCCAGACGGTCTCGTAGAACAGCTGTTCCGATTCTTGGAACAAAATCTTTGGATCTAGATACAGATACAACCACGAGCGGACGTGCAATGAACAGAAATGATGGAAGTGTCGATCACTGCACGAGTCCCAATAAGTATCCAGGTCCAGGTCATCTGGTGGCGTTCTTCCACAGAAACAGGAGTTCTGTAAACCGACCTCGCACTGGTCGAGATGGATGCGCTTTTCGACGAACGTCGCTATTTTCGAGAGTCTGACGAAACTTCTGAACCCCGATGGGGTCACTCCTCCGAATAGGGGTGTCAAGGTATCCCAGTTGATGAGCAGGCGATCTTGCTCCGTTCTTGTGGCATCGAAGTTGTAGAGCACTTGGAAGGATTCGCCGTTGAAGAAAGTTACTTCAATTTTGTTCGTGGACAGGAGAAACCGGCGATATTCACGATCAAAATTCAAATATTGGTTCACGTTGAAGGGGGCCCCACACGGTAGACGGAATCCACGTGTCGTGAAGTCATCTACTGTGAAATTTTCTTTTCTTTTCTGTGATTTATTTCTTTTCTGTAACGCCATTGTGACCCGATGAAGTTCTGCGGCTCTGGAGCCTTTCGTTTATGTTTGTTACTTAAGTGTTGGACCTCAAGTGTTGAGCAGTCACTGTCCACTGGTTATTTTATAGTCGTATTGTGGCTGGTGACCCCTGATGATAAGCTAGTAGTTATTCAAAGAATTGGGTTTTCCCAGAAAATATACATTACCGATAAAGGGGTGGATTCATCGTAAACAACCGAGTTAGGCACATAAATGAATCTAGGAATAAAAAACAATGCTGACTCAAAATTAAGTCGGTTTTCCCGATAGATAACCGTTCGGTTATCGGGCGACCTTATGATAAACAAGTGAATTAGAATGATACGGTCCACTGGGGTAAGGTCATGTCAAAGCAGATCCGCTAGTAGGGTTAAACATTCAGTGTGCGTGCCCCTCAACCGAATACTGATAACAATGATAAACAATTCTCAGAACCAATTACCAGTCCGAAAGCAGTTACTTCGGCAAAAGTTTGTACCTTTAGTATACAGGTAAAACATACCTATTAAGCACATACGGCATTGTGTGCGCGATAAGAGCGTGTCTTAACAACGACAATGATGCAGATCGGATGCAGTTTTAGTAGGGTGAAACAACTAGTATGTGACTCTTGACCGAATACTGATAACACAGAAGATATAAACAAAATAGACTGGGTTTCTCCAAAACGAGAAACTGTTAGGTTATCGGGCGACTTAGTGATAAGGTATTTAACTCGTGTAAAAGCAATGCTGAGACCACGTCAGCCGATATTTAGATACACGTCGCACTTAGGTATCATCCCACTTTAGTACTCCTGTTTGAAAAAGAACTACAATTATAGCACTAGTGGATCTTGTGAGTGCCCGCTATGAATGCTGCGCTGCAGTCCAGCGTCATGCTCACATTATGCAAAAGTGGCAAAGCGGTGTATGGCCTATGAGATGCGGGTGACCGCTGCATGGCAACAAAGCAGATAATTCTACAAGAAGTATGTTTATTCTAGGCGTTCTAGGTATCGTTCCGTGAGAACGTGAGCTGTAGGTTTCTGGCAATTCAGCCCCAGCTTGGATGCTGATGCTGCGGCCCCAGCAATTCATGTTACCTGCTGCTTTGACCCATACTCATATCACTTTAGAGGCGGCACATACGAAAAAAGTCAAAATTTTCGGAAATGCATCTGACCCCTATGCACTATAGAATCTTCATCACTGAATACGAAAATAGTACCCTTGCCTTACCTAGATGTTTAATTTTGAAGTTATAGACCGTACGCTACCGTGTC
This sequence comes from Ypsolopha scabrella, assembly GCA_910592155.1. Classification (NCBI taxonomy): domain Eukaryota; kingdom Metazoa; phylum Arthropoda; class Insecta; order Lepidoptera; family Ypsolophidae; genus Ypsolopha; species Ypsolopha scabrella. Next base: position 27,396,942 of record OU342969.1, on the reverse strand, counting down.
ATTGACTGTATAGCCGAGCGACCGGACGTACCACGTGACCTTACTGCTTGTACAGAAAGTGTAGGGAAATACGAACTTTACCGAGCAGTGGCGAAGATTCGTATGCGCATTATAAGTTTGGGAGTACTGTACTATTGTCCGCGTCAAATTAGAAGCCTGATCTATTAACAGCACTATGGGACCGTAGACTTCTGTAGGAAGTGTTAGTTTAAATTTGATATCTCTAACGGGGCCCGAGGAAAAGGGTCTTCACAGACGGACAAGAAAGTGATCGTATAAGAGCTCCGTTTTTTCATTTTGAGGTACGAAACCCTAAAAAGTGAGATACAGAGGCATGTTTTGATTTGGATAGTTATTAACTAAAACTGTTCGTCATGTATTGTGCACCATAAAGTAAAGGATTATGTCAAAGCTGGAAATGTTGAAAGTGCTGCTGAAATCTAACAGGGTTAAGACACTGACTTGTTAATAATGGGTCTTGACTTTACCTTTGAAATTTCCGTTTCGTATGGAGAATTTGGAAAAAACTCGGTTTTCAGTACAAACGTTTTTCCAATTATTTTAGGAATGACAAACCCAAACTTTATTATAAAAAATGTGTATTAACGAGACAACATTAAGCTATCAGAAACTACAATTCAATTTTCGAAAAGTGTTACCTGTTTAAAGTTATTACGAATCTTACCATGAAAACGGATGACACTTAAGGCCTTACTCCTGGTGCACGATAATCTTACTGAGCGATTTTGAACTTCAGTATGTTGTCAGAAAGTCTACATTAGAATGCTCGCTTCGCGCGCTGCCGGCACGCAAAATCAGTGAATTTTCGAGGTTTTTCGGGATTTTACGAAAAAGTATTTGATGTAGGAGCTTTTCCACCTGACATCGGAAAATAAACCATGTTTTCTTGTTATAGCAGTAATTTCAGACATAAAGTATAAGCCGTTTGGACATAAAACGAAATAATAGCTTAAAAAGGCATCATTTTCAAAAATTTAATCTATCGAGCGAAATGTGTCTAATTAGGTAACCGACTTGACAACGGAAAGACAAAGGTCTGAAAAAGCACGTGTCCAAGTTTTAAATCGATCAGGTAAGTAGTTGACTCAGCATATTAAAACAAAAACCGTTGAGAGACCCAATACAAGCCCTTAAGACGAACTGTCTTTGAAGACTTACTTTTAGTAGTCTTAGTGAAAATAATAATGGAAGTAGCTATTGATTTACAGGAATTATGGACTCATGAATCTGTTAGAAAATTTCGGCAACTTAATAGGCTAAAGACCTATTATTTAAAGACGCAATAAAACATAAATCAAATATTTTTGACCTATATTTCGGCCCACTTCAGAGTCGGCATTGGTTGAATCAATGACATATTTAAATAACTTTTAAATTTTACGGTCACGAATAAAACTAAAATAACTACAATAAATAAAATGAAAATGTGGACTTACTTGAATTTAATAATTATAATGAATTCTTCGGTGCTCTGAAACGTGAGCTGAAGGCTTAAATTCAATTATAGAATGCTCTACTTATCTCCATTAGCACTGTAGCTGGTCGTGTCCAGCTCATTAGGACAGATTAAAACATAGGGTACAAACATTAGTGGTAAAAGTAGTGGGGGTTTTATTAAATTAAGTGGATATTTTTCTCAATGCTGGAATCATTGGTGGCGCAGTAAAGAGGATGGTTATACCAGGTTATACCAAGCAAAAAACTTGGACAAGCTGACAAATATGTTTTTTTTAATATACACAATGGGCTTCATTCATCAGCCTGTGTTCGTCCACTGCTGGACATAAGCCTTTCCCAAATTTCGCCACTTTTGGCAGTCCACTGTCCTCCTCATCCAGCCGTTAAATCGTTTGATCAAGTTTGTAAGAGACCACATTTATGCCAAAATGGCCTCTTACAATGATACTCTTACCTTGAACCATCCTCGAGTAAACTGTAATAATCAAAACTGTATCAAAATCCATTTAGTAGTTCTCTACTTACAAGCGAGCATACAGAGAAAAGCCTATGCTATGTAAACCGAGGTCAAAACTAAAACTTTCATACGAATTGTCTTGGCGCACAAGCCGTGTTAGATATCTTACCCCGCTTCCTGTGTTAACATTATCGAAACGTGTATTTTTTTTAAATTAGACCTTCTTTGGCAATTTCTATTTTTGAAATATGAAGGCCAAGGCTGTACACATTTGTGCCATTTCTATGTAGCTAGATAACTAAGAGAAGCTTCGTTCAGTTTTCTGATTACTTTTCGGCTGTAGTGCTGGAAAGTGGCAATTTCAATCCGATCCTTGAATTAACAATAGCCCCTTACTGATAAAAAAAACTTTCTTTCTTCCTCATCTGTGTTCAGTACACCCTTAAGCCTCCTCTACACGTAGACAGATGGATCGGCAGATGCCATCTGCTGATGCGTCCGCCGACGTGTAGACGGGGGCATTCGCACGTCTGTGGTAGGTATTTAACCGCAGATGCGTCCGCCGTCGCGTCAATCCGTTTGTTGTCGGTTTTTGGGGCACGGATCAAAGGATTACAGCGCGAGCGCAGGGCGACCGTCCACACGTCTGCGGACGCATCAGTATTATGCGGATCGTGAACGAGAGCGCACGTATGTTTTTGCTCGTTATTTAAATAAATATCATGTATTAAATTTGGCATATATCATGTATGGCACCCCCACTTTCTTTTTTTACATTTATTTTACTTACAGGGGCTAAATAAATAAATAGTAGCGGCCGCTACTGTCTTAACATCCATTTTTCATGCGTCTTGCGTCTTTCGAGAATGAACACAGACTGATTGACCCACACACGTGCGGACGGCTCGCGAATCCATCCGCGGATACATCTGCTGATCCATCCGCTGATGCATCTGTCTACGTGTAGAGCAGGCTTTATATACCGAACCTTAAAGTTGAACATTGTATTCCTAGAAATGTGTTCATAGGTTCTCAAGTAAAGGGTATCTCCCTAGGACACGGGGAATTAGCAGTCCATGTCCAGCTAATTAGAGCTTAGCGAAGTCCATTCTACATTAGTAACCCGACGTTATGCCACTCTTTATTAGGGCATTACAGACGAAGCTACCTGCTTAATTATTTAGCTTGCCACATTTTGCATGTTATTCCCTTGTCTACATACATAGTTGCGACAAGATTGGGGATGCGGGAGTGTCAGAGGTGTTTTTAAGTGAAGACTCGATTTTACAGGCGATTATTACGTGCTAGCGTCATTTGGTGAATCCTATCGCTGTACCTCGGGCACAATTTTGGACCAAATCACGTAGACCGGACGCAATGTGCTCCGCCTCTATCATACTGAAAAAAAATACCGTTTAGGACTAAAAAAAGAATGACAAAGATCGTAGTAAATATAAATAAGAAACATCGTAGAGTTCAGTTCTGATTGATGCAAAATGAGGTGCTCAATCTAACCTTATATGCAGCCTTAAGTGTTATAGGTATGTAAAATAGTTGCTCTCCTCGAGTTTGCTGCGCCCCTACAGGGCGTCACTTATACTTTCATTTTTATGTAACATCTTTTAAACTTGTGACTTGGCAATACATAAATGATATGATATGAAGATAAGTAAAAATCCTATAACCAAAATTTACTTGAATTATATCGGGTAAAGTTTCTCAAAGTTGAATAAGAAACATGTTCAACAAGAGATGGAGGTAACCAGGAAAATGCAGCATCGCGCGATACGGGGGAAAGTTTCAGTTTTATTACTTTGTACTCGCTGCAAAACTAATATGTGGTGGCACTCCGGTACTTCTACTTTATAATAACTTGTAAACAAAATTGCAAAACTGCTATCTACAACGGTTCGAGCTAGTATAGCCTGCAGCACGAAAGTCTAGCCAGAAGTCAAAAATAAGGTGTCGTGATGAAAGCGAGGCGCGCGGCGGACGTAATCAGCGCCTGCTCAATTGTACCCATGATTTATAGATATCCCTTGAATTACTTAAGTGGATACTTCTTATGTCGCCTCTTTACTCAATAACAGAGGTAGGAATCAGTGGCGGCCATATATATGATGATAATATGTCAGTGATGGCCATGGGCGTAGCCAGGACAGGTTTATCGTACACGAAAAAACAAAACTATCCAGATTTTTTGAACAAGTTTTGTAATAGAAATGAAAATTCATTTATTTTCGAAACTCCAATGGTAGATGGCGCCCAACGCGTGAGTTCCACTTGCACGTTTTTTTTGTTTCATTAAAACTCTTGGGTGTTAACCGATATTTTTATATGAACCCTATACATAATTTAAGGTTGAATACTACGAGAATATTTCTGAGTTCCCTTTTGTACCTGACCTCATAATATCTTTCAATTTGCTCCGAACTATCACTTTGTCTTGTTTGCTTTCAGACCAGCTCAACAAAGAAGAAAGTTCCTAACCCACAAACTTATTTAGATCTTTATGTTGACATTTGGGTAAGCGCAAATTTCCCACTTAGTATCTAATTTCATCAAACAAAACATCCTGTCTTGTGTGTGGATGTGGTTACTCTATATTAGGTGTTAACTTGATAACCATTTTCCTTCAAAAGGTTCATACCCATAAATATGGAAACCTTTGACTGCGGTGCCAATTCTAAAGAGAATAGGTTCCGATTGCACTGATCGCTTTTACTCCATGCGGAAAAACCCGCAGTGCGAGAGGGACAAATTCTGGAAAAAAATCAAAATTACGACTTTTATCACGAATTTTATTATTTAAAAAAAAAGGAGTTTGTATCGAATATCTGTTCGTTCAAAGCTTAATAAAGTTTATACTGATTTTAATAAATAAATAATATAATATGATTTTGCTCAAACAATGTTAAAACTCGATATGAAAACTTTTTTTGGAGTCATCTTTGATTTTTATCAAATCAAATCGAATCAAATATATTTCAGATCAAAGATCCATATAAACGTGTTATGCTATTGCATAAAACAACTTAAGCTATTGTTAGTAACTTATGCTAATACATCAATATACAAAAAGATTCCACGCCCCACTACACATGAACATGCAGGCGAATCCAGTGGAGAGTCCCAATATGATTCAATTATGATTCAATGTTGGAATGACGTCTGACGATTCTGTTTCGATAAAAGTGTGCATTATGTTCTTGACAGAATTCCATTTTTTTTTATATATCTAATATTGCAAGATTCTTCAAACACGGAAATTATGGTTTTTCGGAGCCTATCCTCTTAAATGACGAAAAATTATCAACAGTTCCATTAAAAAAAACCTACCCAGCCAAACATATGAAACAGCTGATTTTTCTTTCGCGATTTCTGGGTTGGCCCCATAGTAATATGTAGTTGTTCATATTAATGGACAGAACACTCCGAACTATTGTATTAATCTGTGACTGCTTTTTAAGGTAACAGTTACGTAGTAACTATTGTAATAATCTGTGGTAAAAGGTTATATTATAACATATACCTATATGTACCTATATAGTAGAATGTTCCTAGTTAACTTCTCAATTATAAATCGCCTTCTCAACTTTCGGGACATACTGTTTCAGAGTTCCACAGCGAACAATCAATAGATATTTACTTCGAAGTAGCAATAAAGGCCGATAAAATCTACCAAATTCTCGAATATTCGCAATTTAAAAAAAATCGAATTTTAATATCTTCAGGTTTCGATATCTAAACCGGAATCTTGGGGGAAAAGATTTGCTTTTCATTTTCTTTATTAAATTGTGAAAGAACTTTCAGTCGAAAAACGATTGAATATTTCGATTCGATTATGATAGCTACCATCTATAATTGTAAAGATATTTATAGCTAATATGGAAATACGAAGAAAAACCACAATTTATATTTTTAAATGATTGTTATTGAATGTGATTCGGCGTTCAAAATAAAGAATTTTATTATAAAGAAGACTATTAATATTAATATGATAATCTTGTAAAGACCCACTCAATAACGAAACAAAAACCCTTTCTTGTGTAGTCTGTCTATCCGTTTCTATAACTCAAAAACAAAGCGAATTGAACTGTTTGCAATGTGTATTATCAAAGCAATATCAGCCGCCCCACTTTCTCGGACGTAATTTTTATGAAAACATCTATCTACTCGTACATTTCATCTGTGTGAGTTGTACTTTTTACGCGATTGGCTACTTATTCAATGATTACGGTAATCGGAAACCGAACACCGACATATGTATGAGTATTTGTGGTCTTGGAGACGACGACGTGAAAACCGAACTTTTCCATTTCCCAATTTTTACTAAAGGATTTTAATTATAGTTTGCGGATTAGACTAGTACTACGTAAAGAAGCCATACTTGCCTCCCACGCCTTCTGGCCGTTTGTTGCATGTACGCACACATACTAAGGTCTGCTTGTGTAGTAGTAGTAGGTAAGCTCAGAGTTTTATATTCTAAGTAGGTAAGTTAGTCTATTCGCTTGTATTGCGTACCGGGGGTCTTTTGTGCTTTTCTTCCATAGGTACAGCCTCCATCGTGTTAATGCACGATCAGGAAGAGATCAACCACTGCGTTAGTCAAGCAAGCGTTGAATTGGTGGCAAAGTAAAATTCGGTTCAACTAAGTTGTCGGTTGCGAGCATAACTGCGCAGTATTCCCCCGCGCACACCCCTTCCTCGCCCGCGGCGCTTCCATAAATGTGCAACTGCAATGCCATCTTTGATTATATTAAAAAATATTATGAAATACCGGCTTAAACACTCGCGTATTATTATTGTTGACTATATGCCATGTTTCACCGATACAATTGTGGCCGTTTGACAACGTCGTCGGTAAACGCCTTGTCGTCGTCCTGAGAACGACACTCGCCTTGAAAATGCCGAAATTGTATAGGTGAAGCAGTTGGCTTATAGGCAACAACAATAATACGTGAGTATTAAACCCGGTATTTATAATAATTCAATATGGCAGCTAAGTGAGTTTTAATATTATATTAAAAACGTTAAAAGTATCAAAAATACCACTTGAATAATAAAAACCAGATCAGTCGAAAATACGGTTGGAATCTTGCGTCTATCTCCGAGGGCGAGTTGACTCGAGCGAGTAACTAAATCTCCCGCTCGGTTTGCGAATCGCTCGCCCCGTTGATGGGTCGACATGCCCCACTTGATCGCGAACTTGCATGAAATCGAAATGTGATACCATTTTACCCCGAATCGTTTGATTGCAAATTTGTTATTAGGTTGACAAAAATGAGAGGCTTATTTGCAAAAAATAAGTTGTACTTGTTTTTTGTGGTCTTTCTTACTATTAAATGATTTTCCAAAGTTTAAATAAATAGTAGATTGTTATCTAAGGGAGGTAAGCGATCAATTGCATCTGAGAGCGCACGAGCGAGCGAGGGTGCATATAGTTCTAGGGTGCAATTGATCACTTACACCCGTGTGTAATACTCTACTTTTCATCACTAGTGCGAGGAAATAAAAAAAAACTTACAAAATTATAACATGATGATTAACTGCAGCTGTACCTACTTGTTTGTTTCACAGTAATTATATTTATCCCAACCGGTTTCGGTTTTACACTATTATCAAGGGTCTATTAAATAACTAATAACACTTTTTTGCAGGATATAAAAATTAATTCGATGTGCAATCAATAATATGTCGTTAATAAAGTATGAAATTATGCTTGCAACGTTTTCAACAAGATAATTTTACTGCCGCCATTTTATTTCATGTGACTTTTTCTTTTTTTTTGTGCAGTCGCATCTTGCTGGCCAGTGTGATTGTTTTAAAAATAAAACTAATTTAGTTGCTGTTTTAAGTCGTAAACGTCTTTTTAAGATTTTATTTAGCATATTTACATAATACGCAAGTCACATTTTTCCTTATTAATATACTCGTATAAATAAAATACACAATAACAAAATAAAAAAGAAATAGGCGGAACAGATATTTTCCATTGTCATTTGGCGAGACGAGTGATTGACTACATAGTTAGTGACTGTAAGGGACACTCGTTTGATTTTCAAATTTACTTAACCTCCCTAGGTAGGTAAATCGAATTTACCTCCCGCATTTCGAGTTATATTATATGACTCACTTTCAGAGCATCAGTGATAAAAATAATTTAAAGGCAAGTAGGCACAAAAAAAATATTGGATGGATTCGATTGATGGTTCTTGGTGGAATATCATCTTGAATAAATTATACACAAATTCTTGTACTTTTTTTTCTGTCACGTTAAATAATTAATAATTTGTTGGCCCGATGATGTGTAATACGAAACCGGTAGCCTAAGTTAGAATAAAAATAAATATATGTGGAATAAAAGTACAAGAATTTGTGTATAATTTATACAAAAAAAAAACTATTAGAACAATTAAATAAAAACACATATGTTTTTTTCTATAGTTTGGACTTAAATAAATAAATTATATAAAACTTTTTATATTGTTGCAATTTATTCATGAGTGAAATGTTCTGAATTGGCCGTTATCATATGGTTTTTGTGAACCCCTCCTAACAACAACCTATACATAAATGTCAATGCCTCAAAATTATATCTTTAATTGGTGAATTTCAATCAAATACATATACTACGTTTATACATACCGGACAGTAGCGGAACTTAACAGATTCCATACAAAATCTAAAGTGAACGCAACTATAACGTAGGTAACCGTGATGTTTTCATGCTAAGGCATACAGTTGTTTACGTGGTTTCATTTAAGGGCACTCTATTCGTCCGAACTCCCATACTAGCACAGTTTGCTGATAATTATTCTTATTTATAGGTACTTGCTTATAATTTTTTCTTTTTCAACATATCCCATACAATATCCATGACTTGACCCTAAAACTTTTTCAAAATCAAATACATAAAAAAGTTACAAGCGTATAAAAGACCAGGATTTTACACATATTTTGATGAATGTTTATGTACCGTGATGTCCTAGAAGCGATACACCAAATCAAATAATTTTAGCCTAAAATTAAAAATATATCGCGGTATACCCGTCTAAATACATATTATAATATTTTAATGCCTTATAAATACTATCAAAAATGGGTTGGATTGGAGACAGTGGTAGCGTGGAGACAGATAATTTGAATGAAGAACGCAATTCGGTCATAGGAAACTTTCACAGCATAAAATATTTTTGTTTCATTTCGGTTTTTGGGATATTTCTCCTGAAATCATAGGAAGACCCAAAACTATTCTCGAGTTTTTTCAAAACATGAATGTTGTCTCGCGTTAGCTTGCTTCTCACACCGTGTTCGGTTAGTTCCGTACGAGCTCGGGAAATTAACGTTCGGGCCAACCAATAACAGTCAGTCAGTGCTCTATAATCCGAACTTGAATGTCGAATGAAATAGCAAGCATAGCGACCACATGCGCGACTGACTTCAAGCCACCGACTACAGGGCTCTTAAAGATACCTATCCATTTACAACCTCATTGAAACCAAAGCCACTTCGAAAATATCTGGAATGAATTGGCTATCTTTGTTTTATCGTTTCAAAGCAACGATATTTTCCCATTACCCGGGTTCCGTAATGAATGGAGCCCTAAACAGACTAAATAGAGGAAACCTTTCTATTGCATTGAATTAGTTCGTTACATTGTGGAGTGTTGGGGACTCCGTCGATGTAATTATGTTCCTCTTTATCGCTTTAAGCTAATGGTCCCTGATTCTTTTTCTCGTTGGAAATGTCAAAAAAAGTCTTTCATTTAAACATTGATATTTGCAATGAAAGACTCATTTAAACATTGATATTTGCTCGATATTTGATACAGTCTGATAAATAAATTGTATGTTTTTATGCTTTCTTAAAACTGTTTTCTCATCGAAGCACTAACTTGGCACTAACTATTCCATAAAGTAGCAAAGTGAAAAATCTAGGTCTCCTGTTAGATAGTTGCTTGTCTTGGGATCCACAAATAAATTAAGTTTGCAGGAAATTGTTTGCGGCAGCAGGATCTTTGAGAAGGCTTCGGAATTTCCTTCCGACTGCTACTAAAATTGCGCTTGCACATTCTCTATTACTACCCGTTCTCGATTATGCCGATGTCTGCTACCTTGACGTTACTGAGGTTCAGCTTGATAAACTCGAACGTCTTCAAAATTTCTGTATTAGGTTTATTTTTGGTCTTCGTAAATTCGATCATATATCTAAATTCCGCTCTCGATTAAATTGGCTTCCCATTCGTCGTCGCCGTAATGCTCATATCCTGTCTCTCTTGTATTCTGTGTTGAATAATCCTTCAACTCCCTCTTACCTAAAAACTCGGTTTCGATATCTTCATGGTACTCATGATTCATCGTCTTTCTTTAATAATTCGTTCTCAGTCCAAGCTGTTCGATTGTGGAATGATCTTCCTTTACTTATTAGAAGAGCCCCTTCTCTGCCTATCTTCAAGAGACTAGTCAATTACCTTTCAGTCTGATTACATAAATATTATTTCTCTTTATGTATGTAAAGTATATATATTATTATTAGTATGTAAATTACCATTCATAACAATATATATTTACCAATATGTATGTATATATCTATTAATATACATTTATATATCTATCAATATATTTATATATATATTACCTATACACAAATTTAGTACACCGCCATATGAGTTATCCTCTTGAACAGTTTCTTCCACCCACAGGTTGTCTGGAAGAGATCGCTTTAAGCGATAAGGCCGCCTGTTTGTATTTACCCAATAAGTTACATTAAGTGTTACATTATTTTTTGTTTCCTTTTTTTTGGTGTACAAATAAAGCTGTATTGTTGTTGTTGTTGTTGTTGTTGTTGTTGTTGTTGTTGTTGTTGTTGTTGTTGTTGGTGTTGTTGATGTTGTTGTTGGCAAGTTCCACACAAGGGGGTAACTTTTTACCTCGGTACAAAATGCACATCATAATATTGTTTTCCTTACTTTTGAATAAAAAGTATGCAATAAATGTGTTTTAAAGCAAGGAGTTAAAATCATAAAAGGTTGTTGCAATGTTATAGACGGACGGACAGACAACAGCTTAAACCCTTTAGGTGCGGTACACTAAGAATTACCACGTTTCGAACGTTTCCAAATTTTCTAAAATACGTATGTATTAATTGCTTTTTATTTCATGACAAACGTTTCTAATAATTACCCACTTTCCGGTTTTTCATTACATAATTAATTCCCTTCGAATCGAACAAACACACTGAAGAAGCCTCAAGCTAATTTAAATGTTTGTAATTAGAAAAACATTTAAATAGAATCCATAAGTATATGGTTTTGAAGGGTTCGCGTGTATATTTCCATATACATATGTATTTACGTTTGTTCGCTTTTAAACAAATACATTATAAATAAGGTATTTGTTTATGAAAAATATGTCGTTCAAATTAATATATTCTTCGATGTTCTCTCGTTTACACAATTTTTACCGAATTTATATCCAAACGTGATAAAGGATGTGCCCTATCGTTGTACCTTGGGCACAAATATCTGCACGCTTTCTTGAGCTTGCGGGATTACCACGGAGTGTTGTCCTTGACAATTCAGCAAATAGAAAAACTGTTGCAGGAATAAATTCCGAAAAAGTTATTGGACTCGTACCAAGTACGTAAACATCGATTTGATAAATTTGACAGGTAAACTGGATCAATTCTAACTTATAGCTATGAAATAAGAGCTACATTTTGATTATGTTTTTATTGCGAAATCCATCGCTTTGGAATACTCTAATTTATCTTTTCTAGTTTTTAATGCACTATAATAATAATATTTAGAGTATTCCAAAGCGATGGATTTCGCAATAAAAACATAATCTCAGTTAATGAGAACCGTGAATTTCTTAACTGTCTAAAGCAACACATGACAGCGCCATATTTTTCTTAAGAACAAGGCGTGAAATCACATAACGCCCTCGTGAGCGTTCAGTGTGTGCATTACAAGCTAGTTAGATCAAATAGTTACAAAAATATTCGGTGGACAAGTGTAGTGGAAAAATTCAACGGTCTTGGTAAGTACCTCGGTGGTGCAGTCGGTAGCGCGCTTGTCTTGATAACAAGAGGTCGCAGGTTCGAATCCTGGCCCGAGGAATTTTTTCAAATCTTGTCTTTACATTTGTTTCTAATTTCTCTTTTCTAGTTTGTAATGCACTCTGAGAATAATATTTAGAACTACATTTTGGTTTATCGAAGCGATGTGGAGTCGATAGCATGTTAATTCTTGGTACCCCGTGTCGGAACCTCGAGAGAGTGAGATAATGGCCCCTTTTCCACTTACCGGCAATCCACTGGCAACGGCGACGGCACAGCTAAGGTGGTAAAAATGTATGTATTAGCTGTGCCGTCGCCGTTGCCAGTGCCGGTGCCAGTGGATTGCCGGTAAGTGGAAAAGGGGCCATTGGCATACTACCGCTGCCGCTTGTTTATTAAAATATCAGTCTTAGCATTCTTCATCTTGGAATTGCCAAAAATAATTATTAACATATAAATAAATGTTTTGGATTTCTTAAAAAAATCTGTCTGAAGCGGGATGATTGCGTCATATTTATTTATTGCTTTTTTATGTATATAATGTCCTACAATAATAAATGAAAATAATTCTGGGGTAGATTGTGTTAATTCTAGGATAGATTGTGTATCTTTAAATGAAATAAATTGAACTGAATTAACTGATTGATCACAAGAAAAAAACTTTTTAGTCAGATATGTTATTTTACTTCCCAGCTGACTTAATGTGGAAAAGTAAAAAAGGTTCAAGCAAATGAAAATTATTTTCGGTGGAAAGCGTTCTATTAGCGATACCAGTCATCTCTTAAATTGTTTTCAATTTGAATTTTAGGGCCTTATACAAGGTCCTACAATCCAAAGTGAAAAAAATTTAACAGATGATAGAGTATCCACAATAGACCAACCTATACAGAAAAAAAAAATTTTTGCGCGAACTTTTTTTTCGCCTTTCCATAGAAATTTAGTCAGCTGATTGAACCACTTTGTACTGGGAAGTGATAAAAATATTTGTCCAAAAAATGTTTTGTCTTTTTGAACATGATCTGAGGTGCAATTGTGTAAGCCAATCGTATTCAAATTTGATCGCCCGCAAATAAGCCCGTTTGACGATTGAAATCGTACGTTTTTGTTTGTCAACAACAAAACAAGACAATTGTATTCATTTGACGGCCGAAAGTGTACGATTTTAATTGTCCGTTTGGCAATCAAACGGACTAATTTGCTTAGCCGAATAGCCATATGACAATCAATTTGAATACGATTGGCTTACACAATTGCACCTCAGTTATCGATACATGATCTACCCTAAAATTATTTTCACTTATTATTGTAGGTCTATATACCTATATTTATTATTATTATATATTAACTTATTGGATTCAAACAATATAAACATGAAATCTAGCAGTTTAAATTTCATTTTCTCACGTGATCTCTTAAGGGGGGGTTATCCCGACTTTGTCTCTTTTCAAATTAATTTAAAACCAATAAAAAGCTACGGTTAAATTTTGCGAAAAAAAAAGTCATATTTCACTCTTTGATCTTAATATTTCGGGCGTTCGATACACGGCTGCTTACACTTTCCTCGATCCGATTAAATCGCAAAGATAGGTCTAAACTACGATCTAAATATCATTTCATTTGAACTATATTAAGTTTTGGACAATAAAGCTTATACTAAAATAAACGTCGTAAAAAATGTGATCTAAAACGGCCATCATATTAAAAACCGATTCCTTTAATTCCAAAATGATAATTTAAAACACCTCAAAACCGCGAGTTTTCTGAGCGGCTCGCTTCCGCTGAGCAGGATAAACATGTGAAAAGCGTTGGAGCAGGACAGATTTCTCTGGATAACCCCGCCTTAAAGTCAGCGCTTTACACCTGAATGATAAATAACCCACACTGTACACTGTGCATGCACTGCAGCACAAGTAACAGCTTGAAGTGTAGAATGAGGTCGCCGGTCTGAAATGGTTATATCACCCATAAAATGTGACTTCCTAAGATGAGCTGATAAAACAAAGAAAAAAAATCGGGCAGAAAGGTCATTCTTCCGTTGCGTTTTTTGTTACTTTTTGGTCCCGTAACCGAAGAGTGCCAAACGGGACCCTATTACTAAGCCTCTGCTGTCTGCCGTACCAGGTAGGTAGCAGTGGCGAAGAATCCACATAACACGATTCCCATCGGCTTGTTTAGAAAATGGCATCCATACTACATTTCTTTATTCCGTGATATTGGCTTCGTTAAACATTTCCATAAATCTCAATACGAAAAATACACTTGGCTGACAGGGAGTTGCAAAGATATTTTTTTGTTTTTTTTGGTTGCTTTCTGAATAAGATTTTTTTTTGTCCGGCACTGGTAGGTAGTTGAAATTTTTACGGAATCCGTCTAAGTATGGCTTCCAGTAATCACTGGCAAATAATTGAAAAAAAATATTTAATCCCAAAAACCTATAAATATTGCAATTTTTTAATGTTATTTATTTGTTTGAGCTCTATTTAAAACACGGTAATGCATACAAGTTTAAAATTTTCTCAGATTGTAGTACATATTCTAAACTGAGTTGAAAGTGAATCAACAAATAATAAGAAATACGTTTCCGTACTCCGAGGGTACCATCATATTTTTTGATTCCGTGCCCCCATACTGTGTGGTGGTACGGAACCCGTTTCGCACTCGCACTTGGCCGGTTTTTTCAACTCTCTTACGTTTCTAGTACTTTTCTTGCAATCTACGTTCAGTTATGCGAATAGCGCCTTATAAATTAAAACACAACTGAGTATAGTATTAGAAGGAACATGTGTCCCGAAACACATTCCTTACAATAAACCGTTCAGCCTCGAGATGTCATGACAAGACAAACTTAACCCTTTGTCTAAACCTTCGTCACATTGTTTCTCTTTCTGTCACAGTAAATGTACCTCCCTCTCCACATATTGTACTGGGTATTTAATAATGTAACTTTCGTTTACATAGCCAAATGAAAACTGGAGACTCGGTAAGTGGACCAGGGTTCAATTATCCTTTCTGTTAAATACGAAAAATAATGTTTAGACTTCCTATACAAATTGAGGCGAGTTTGTTCTTGATCAAGTACAGAGGCACAAAAAATATTTTTATTATTTCGCAAATACGCTCATTAAACCTTGGTCTTGTCCACTTACCGAGTCTCCAATATTAATTTGGCTATATTATCAAAGAGTCACCTCATATAACGTGAAATTTATTTATCCAGCCAAATTCATACTGGAGGCTTGATAAGTGATCAGAAACACAGCCAATAATTTTTTTTGTGTACTTTGTAAAGTATATTTTGAGTTTTGACTTGGAGCTGGGTTTGCGATTGTAGAACAGGAAAAATCTATTTTTTGAATTTCCCAAAAAGGGTAATTGAACCTTGATTACCGACCACTTACCGCGTCTGCAGTATGAATTTGACTGTATAAATAAATGTCACCTCATTTAGCTTTGCCAACAAATACAGGTACAGAAGACTAGGCTTTTTTGGCTTTGTTTTTTCCTTTTATAAAAACCAACAAGTCATCCAAATAAACTACGTATAGCGTGTGGGTAGATATTTCCTTAACTATGTTTGAGTGACCCGGAATTTTTGTTTTCAACCAAAACTTTTCAGTTCAAAAACTATAATATAAAATTCGTTCGCAAAATAGAAAACTAGCTCAGACCTACTGAATTCCTATCTGGTCTGAAACACAATTGTAAACCGTGGAAGCATGTTTACACGAGTTTGTTTTCTCTCTTGGCCGCAGGATACCTTCAGCGCGGATCCACTTTAAACTTTTCTATTTTACGAAAAGCACAGCAAATAGGGACCAAGTTGAATTCAATCGATTCACGGGACATTAAACAACTTGTATGGGATTTAGAGCAAGAGATTTTGAATCAAACTACACTAATGGAAGTTTCAACTCCTAGCGGTTTACTTAAGTGTAGATTCCTCAGTTTTTGTTTATAAATTATTCTTAGGAATGATTATAACGGCTATAAAATGTAGGTATGTTAAGGCAAACTATTACTGTTCTGGGTTGTCATAAAAATTACACGACGAAGGCTATGTGTGGCGGTCGCGCCGCCAAGCCTTCTAACCTAACCTACCGGCTTCTTGTTAGATGCCATGCAATGAAAACTAGAGTGACTAAACCACATCTAACTAAAACTATAGGAGATAAGGAATGCTCACTATGAGTTTTTAATTAAAAAAAACAATACATATCCGTACAAAAGCCCTTCTTAAATCACTCGCAATCTGCCTTCGCAAATATGGCGCACGTGTCAGAATTAAGGGCCAAGACGGAAATGTCATTCGTAAAAAAATCTTTTATTTATATTATTTGCACACATCGTCTTTAAGTGGAAGTAATTTTTTGAGCGTTATAATAATTTATTTCCTATTCTTTGTTGTACACTAAAAACTTATTTTTAAATAAAACTGAACAAATAAGCGTGTACAAAAGCAAACTTATCTCTTACCTTTGGGATTAGGAAAAAAGATATTGAAAAGGTAGATATATATATGTGATATTTATTGATAATTGAATACTTATATGTATAAATACATATATAATACACTTCTCATTAAAATATATAATACACTTCTCATTAAAAAAAATTAAACACTTCTAAGTTTGTGTTTTTAATGGATTATTAGAAAAATATTGTAATATGCGGAAAAAATTAAAATGTCGTACAGCAGTACGTAGGCAGTAGGTAGTACAAGGTTTCGAACTCCCTATACTAACGTTCCAAATTCAAATTCATATTTTTTAAAGAATTATTCCTCTTTTTTGGTTATTTGTCGCCAGAAAGAAAGTCTTGGTAGTGTTACGATTTTTTTGATGAGAACTGTATCATTTCTTGTAATTTTGTTCCAAATCTAAAGAAGTACTTCGTCAGTGTTCCGTGCAATAAAGAAAAACAATAAATCTGAAATGTAGTAGACCTATCTGCGCGTATGTTTAATGTACTAGTTGACTCAAGTTGGAACGATGTAGTCGGCGGCTTGAAGTCAGTCGCGCACGGGGTCGCTAGCTAGGCTTGCTATTTCATTCTACATTCAACTTCGGATTATAGAGCACTGACTGACTGTTATTGGTTGGCCCGAACGTTCATTTCCCGAGCTCGTACGGAACTAACCGAACACGCTGTGAGAGGCAAGCTAACGCGAGACAACATTCATGTTTTGAAAAAACTCGAGAATGGTTTTGGTGGTTCCTATGATTTCAGGAGAAATATCCCAAAAATCGAAATGAAACAAAAATATTTTTAAATACCTACTATAAAATATACTATGCTGTGAAACTAAAATTATTTGATTTGTTGTATCGCTTCTAGAACAATACGGTATATAAACATTCATCAAAATATGTGGAAAATCCAGGACTTTTATACGCTTGTAACTTTTATATGTGTTTGATTTAGATAAATGTTTTAGTTTCACGTCATGGATATGGTATGGGATATGTTGAAAAGAAAAAATAATAAGCAAGTACCTATAAATAAGGATATGATCAGCGAACTGCGCTAGTATGGGAGTTCGGGCGAATAGAGTCGTCTTAAGGACAGCCATCACGAGCAAACCTCCATACAAACGCAAACACAAAATTGTAAGGTGTCTATAGAATGTTCTTATAATAATTTGGGCCGAGTCCATTAATATAATCTAGATCTATTCCAAACTAGAACCAAAAATCGGGAAATTTGAGTTTAAAAAACGTAAATTTAACGGATTTTTACCAAAAGTTAGTGGAATGTGTTGTTATTGTTTTAGATCAAATCAAAAAATAATACTAATTTCGCATCGAAAATTTAATCTAGATTAATTTCAACAAATAATGTTTAACCTTAACAGTACTGTCGAAGTTTTATTTCTGTTGACACATGTTTTCAATTTTGTGCTTGCGCGAAAGTGCGATTGTATTGCTTCCGCTAGTTTCATCAAGCGTGCGCGTAATAGCGAAATGAAATACTAGGTGAAATTAAATCAACCGACCAAATTCATACTGGAGACTCGGTTAGTCATCAGGAACAAAGTTTAATGACCCGCCGGGTGAAATTCGAAAAAAAAAAATTTTTCCCGTAGAACCTGCACTAGAAATTGTACTTAAACTAGTACAACCAGTACGGGAGCAAAAAAAAATATTTTTCGAAATTGGCCAAAAGGATTACTGAACCTAGTTCTTGATCACCAACCCAGTCTCTAGTATGAATTTGGTCGGTTGATTAAATTTCACCCTATAGTATTATATTTGATCCCGCCCACAATTGAGTCACTGCGCTCATGACGTCCGTCCTGAAACTTATCCTTTCTGTATAACCGCGAATATTCATCACACAGTTGTCTTTTATCCATCTCTGACACGCCATGTGAATGAAATATTCATTTAAATGTCTTTTCAAACCATTTGATAAA
This sequence comes from Ypsolopha scabrella, assembly GCA_910592155.1. Taxonomy (NCBI): domain Eukaryota; kingdom Metazoa; phylum Arthropoda; class Insecta; order Lepidoptera; family Ypsolophidae; genus Ypsolopha; species Ypsolopha scabrella. The sequence continues at coordinate 27,378,532 of OU342969.1, read as the reverse complement.
AATAAATCCCGCTTTTTGTTCAGCTATTCTCATTCCGCTTTGCAATGCTAATTTTATTGGAGCCCGCGTTAAGTTTGAAAGTTTTGTCAGCATCCAGTTAATACCCCGAGTGGATCTACTTCTGATGCAAAACGGAATAAACACGGCTTCGTCCGAACAAAACAATAAAGAAGTCTCACAAAGCAAATTAAAAATTCTAAATAAGAAATAGGATGCAAAATATTCCATTGTCCTTCGATCGCAGGAAACTCTATGTCCTTATTAGGTCTTCCTTTGGCACTGTCCGTGCTTTCGTTCTGTCATTCTGTCGTTTCTGAATGTCAATGATCCTTTAGCCCTTCACCAGTAGCCTTAGAAAACATTACGGTTACGTTTAGTTTGAACGTAACGCGGTTTTGTATGGAATCTGATAACCGCCCCTAGCGGTCAGTAGCGGAACTTATCAGAATTCCATACAAAACCGCGTTACGTTCAAACTAAACGTAACCGTAATGTTTTCATGCTAAGGCTACAGGTTAAAGGAATATACTTCCCATATAGAATTTTTATATTTATAAATGTGTATTCCCAAAATATTTCAAGTTCAGTCACGCTAAGAACCAATGCAAAGGTAATATCGAAAATTGTGTGTATCGTTACGCATTTTGAAGTTTCACATGTTTGATTGCAGAATAAAGATTTTACCGCATATTTATGGTGTTTTTTATCAATTGCGACCAAGTAAAATCAAAAATCTCGTCGTGTCTTTTAAAATTTAGTTAAAATTGAGTTATTCTTTCAAATTCCATCATTGTCTTTTCAACACATTAAAATCACATTCTTCGACTCACTTTTTATGGAGAAAATTGTAAACTGTAGGAAATTTATCCAAAAATATTTGCTTTCAAGCAATGGTTTTATTTTTCCCACATACATTTTAGGTAACTTATTTTTTTTAACGTTTTAATTATGAAAGATTAACTATTTTGATTTTAGTGTGTCTTTCTCAGCAACTTTGTCAAAACGGGAGAGGCCTGGTCAAAAATTAGCTGTTTTTTTTTCTAATTAAGACCCATATATTTTTAGGCCAAACTAAATGTGTCTTTATCTATACAAATTGACAAAAGAAATGAAAATTGCTTACACTCCTTTTCTTTCCTTGAGATTGAGAGAGAGTTCCGTCGCTTAAAGTTGTCTTCTGCAATAAGCGTCCCGAGATCCCTCACGTCCTGCCATCCATAATGTGCCAATTGCACCTTCCTTGGCCGTCCAAGCCAAGATGGACTGCAGTCTATCTGACTAGACGCTGAGTCAACACCAGACACTCTAGTGGCTGCACTGCTAACTTCATTTCAACATTAGATTTCAACTTACATCGGATTTTAAGTTTCGTTTGATGTGCGACCATTTACAGCATCAGTATAAAAAACCGGTCAAGTCCGAGTAGGACTTTTATCATTACCTAGAAAATATATGAAACAAAACTGCAAAATTAAGTTGGTTTAGTATTTCGGTACGAATCCCTAAACATATTTAAAAAATCGGAGTTTACAGTATTTGTTGTTTAAATCACAGTACAGTGCAGAAGGTGAGACTGGAGAATTGCGATTGTGTGCGTACACACCATTGACATTGTGGAAAACAACTCTTATAGCAGTGCAGGTAAGGTCTACTTTTGAAAAATCATGGATACATAAAGTATACATCGTAACAAAAGAAGAATAAGATAAAAGTCAAACCATATTTTTTTTCGGCTTCTTTTTCATGTATGAAAATTCAAATTAAATTTATTTTTCTCATTTCAAAAGTTTATTTAATTAAATAATACTTTACAACAGAAAAAAAACGTAGGTATTCTAAATTAAAATTACCTATCAATATAAATTACACTTTTAAACTTATTAAAAATAACTTAACTACAAATATATTAATTAAATTAATTTAACTTATTTTTTAATTCATTATTCGGTTTTGGGTCAACATATTATCCAAATTTCAGATCTGTACCTCATTCCGTCTTCAAGCATACCTGACATTACCTGTTTTGGGCGCGGAACCTTAAAAACGAGATGATCTTTATATTTACGTAGGCACATCGGTGGGTCGATCGGACGCCGGACCTGGATTCAAATCCTTCCGGTAGAGCTTGCACCAATTAGCTATTCAATATTTATTTGTTCATTTGCTGAAGGAAAACACTGAGGTAAACCTACACGCCCTAAAGCGTGTTTTTGTGTCCAAAATACGATGATAAGGCTCACCCCTATCTCGCAGGGACGCTAAAATCGTTGTCTTTTATAGTAACAGTCCACCCTCGGAAATACCTCTGAAACCCCTTCGGGGATTTATGTCGTGACGATATGTTTATGTTTTTATGTAGAAACCCGAGGCGAATTGAAAATCTGTTATGCATATGTACCGTGTAATGTATACACAATTTAGGGACTTGATCAAGCGCCCCGGACGCGTGGACGGGACATGCGGTTATAAAATTGTTCCGATTTCTATTCAGCGCGGCTTGTTGTTCGCTTGTTCGTTCCGTAGAGCGTCATCATTTTATCTTCACAGCAGCGTCCCGTCCGCGCGCCCGGGACGCTTGCTATATCAAGTTCGCAAGACAAAGCGATAAATCAGCATTACCTTTCCTAATATAATTTCTAAAAGCGCGCCCCATTTATGTAACCGATACTCTAAAAATGTGATAGGAGATTGAGTAATACGTTTTTAATACGAGTAGCCGAGCAGTTAAGATAACGACTTCTCCTTGATATATGCTCATAAGTCCGTGGTTATTTACTTTAAAAGCGGCCTAGACCCGGCCATAAACAATAATTTATGGGCTAAACTTTCTGCGGCATGTTGTTGCAGAGGCGTACGGACCAGGATGATTTATAACGGCTTTTATATTGTACAATAATCGATTTCAACTACATAGTTGTTACAGCTACTTTGTTATTGAAAGCATTTCCACTTGAAATAGCGGCGAAGTTTTTATTCCGCGCAAAAACGACTCTTTTACATGTAAGAAAGATGAATCGCTTACACTGCATCATTCTGAAGGGAAAAATATTCGTGCTTGGTTGAGAGCGGGACGTCCTTACAAAGATTTTGATAAAGCTGTTTACTGTAGAATCCGAATCGAGGAGATCCGTCGGAGATCGAAACTAACCGACATAGCCTGCAGAATCAGTAAGTTGAAGTGGCAGTGGGCAGGCCATATTTGTCGCCGACATGATGGCCGTTGGGGCCGAAAGGCTCTAGAATGGAGACCACGTACAGCAAAGCGTAGTGTAGGCCGACCTCGTGCCCGCTGGACTGACGACCTGAAGGCTGTTGCGGGGGGCGGCTGGATGAGGAGGACGGAGGACCGACATGAGTGGCGAAATTTGGGAAAGGCCTATGTCCAGCAGTGGACGAACACGGGCTGATGGATGGATGGACTGTCGATAAACTGCCGTGGCGACTGGCGAGAATATTTTTTCCCATTATCACTAAATCCCAGATAATCCTGAAACGTCAACCAAATGAAACTCGTCAGTGAAAAGAAAATTTTCAATATAATCCAGCTCCGCTTTTGATCTCCAACCGCAGCTCATATGCTGGGGTTCACCTCAGAAAGTCTATTATTAGCCCCGAGACTTTATTAATAAAATCGATTTTCTGCTTAGAAACCTTCCTTTGTGTCTTTTGTTATTTCTTAGCATTTTCAGCTGCGTTCTAAAGTAGAACTTCTACTGAAAGAGCGGCTGTCATGCATTTTAATTATGGAAATAATTGAAAAGGTCTCTCGCTCCGTTGATTTGAGCTCTCAAAGAGCAAACCTTTAATTTTGTTTGTTGTACCCGCGGCGTCTTGTTAATCGTGATTGTGACGACATGTTGGAAAAATGTGCCTGTCTGGTATGACTGCCAAAAGAGGGGCGATTTGAATTTAAAATTAGTTTATGAAATACCTCATATTTCCATCCATCCATCCATCAGCCTGTTTCGTCCACTGCTGGACATAGGCCTTTCCAAGATTTCACCACTCTTGGCGGTCCCCCTGGAAGAAATGCCCGTACTCACACACGCTGGGCAGGCGGGTTGGTGAGCGTGGTGCCGAAACCCTTGCACCATTGCCTGGGACCGATGGATGGCGGTATATCCATCCCTAATTGCCGGGCCTTAAAACAGACTGGTGACGGCGTCACTGGTGCAAGGGTTTCGGCAACTCATATTTGGTTTCTATCCATTTGCTTATTTTTAGGGTTCCGTACCCGTACTGCAACATGGAGCTCTATTAATGTCGCTCTGCTGTCTGTCCGAGTATGACACGGGTCTCTAGCTTGCAGACGGAATGACTTACAGACCTGAAATAGATTACAGTTAAAAAAATCGATGGTAGTTTATTAAAATACATATTACGTTAATCATTATACCAACAAGTATATTTCATACTTATTATGTTTAACAGCACTATTATTATTCTTCAAGGCTTAACCTATGAAGAATATTTCAATATTTTAATACATATGAAAAATCAGACCGTCTTTCCTTTAGTAATCAGGCGGTTATATGTATGAGCTGAACTGAGAAATCACCGAATAGGAATTTCCGTTTGAAGTTTTCAGTTTGCCTCATCTATGTAAAATAATCCAGCATATTTAACTTGTCCGCTCTAAAGCAGGGCTTACATTTTGGTAAGTTAGAAGTAGAGTGACTACGGGTGGCATACTATTTATTCGACTACTGTTTACCACATGCGTTATCCACTCTACTATTCCCATCCATTGACATTGTGGAAAACAACTCTTATTGCAGACCATGCAAGGTCTGTTTTCAAAAAATTATGGTTTGAATTTTATCTTATTCTTCTTTTGTTACGATGTATACTTTATGTTTCCATGATTTTTCAAAAATAGACCTTGCCTGCACTTTTATAAGAGTTGTTTTCCACAATGTCAATGGTGTGCACGCACACAATCGCAATTCTCCAGTCTCACCTTCTGCACTGTATATCTTTTAATGTTATTATTATTAGTCTACCACTTACTCACCCCGTGTATAAAGTAGGCTTAAAGCCTAGTTCGTACTACTTTATTATTTTAGTAGAGTAGTTATAGCAGTGACTTATTCGATTACTAAAAAGTTTTAGCCGAGATAATATAAATATATATCTCACTAAGACAAGCCCGAACGCATTGTTTTACTTCAGCTCATTAGTTGCGCAAAAATTTTGTTTCGTTGGAGCGATAAAACAAAATTTATTCCGGAATATTTACAACAACCATAATTTATTTTCCTTCACCCCACTAATTTCTTCCTTCTAAGATAGCCATTAGCAATAAGGATTGTTAGCCTTATTTACTCCGTTGTGTTGCAGCCAGTTGATTTTGCAACACACCACCCGGTATTGTTGTACTAATGATTGTTGCAAATATGTGTATATATATTTGTATCATCTGTATATTTATTAGTTTATGTACATAGTAAGCAAAATCAAATCAAAAATCAAAATACACTACATTTTCACCTACTTTGTCATTTTTATATCTCATCATACCCACAGGTTGGATGGGAAGAGATTTCTTTTCAGAAATAAGCTAGCCATTGTACAATTTTTTTCTTACTGTATATAGAATTGTATTGTTTTTTCTTTTAAGTTTTATGTACAATAAAGAATAAACACGACTTGGTTATTTAGTAGCTAAATTACTTCCTACTCCACTAAACTACTGAAGCAGTGTGAACTGGGCATAACAGGCGGAGTTTGTCACAATGGAAATGCATTTTCATTTCATGTGGTTTACGATTCAACCTTTAAACCGCATGATAATAGTCCTGTCTCCACAGACAACTGGTGAATAAGCAGTGCTGCAACCGCTATTTCAATTTAAATCGCTCTTGTCGACGTCTGCCGCAAAAGTGCTTTCCCTTGGAACGGTTTGTGTTACCCAAACTGTTGCTCTGTCTATCTATGGTTTCGTTTTCTTTTGTGTACATTGGAATTGGAAATTTTATGTCGTTGATTATACCTATCGATTTCCATCTCAGCGTTCGTATAAATGAATAAAGAACAGCAGGTGTTTTCAATTTAGATTTTCTTAAGACTGCTTCCATGGCGTGGTGTTTTGATTTGATTTACTTATCCAGAGATCTTAGATTCGAACCGCACAAAACAACAATTGTCCGGTTAATTATTCCTGATTAATGCCAAAATTGATATACACTATATCGTAGGAAATTGAAAAACTCGGCTATAGGGTTCCAAGTCAACCCCAAACGGGGCAAACATATAGCCCGTTCCCAAGGCAGCATTCTTGCACAGTTTGACGGTTTCTGCTGCCCCGTCCGCCTTTGTTGCGGTCGCCGAGATAGCAATTTAGCAACCTACTGTTCATCATTACGGACTATTTGCGGCTCTAATATTGCCGGCACGTTGACGGTAGCAAGTAGGTGGTATATAATTCGTTTGTTTTTTAAACATCAACATGTTATTATTGATTATATTATTAAATAGAATTTGACTGCAAGATATTTGAGACACCATGCTGAGGACTATCACCGGCTTTCTTATTTAGGGCGATGGTATGAAATTCAGCCAGTATCATGGACTGGTTTCTTGCATGTGGAAAAAGTTCATGTTTTAAAGGGTATGTTCGGAACCCTCATGGCACGAGTCCTACTCGCACTTAACCGGTTTTTAGGGTTCCGTAGTCCAACAAGGAAGCCTCATAGTTTCACCATGTCCGTCTGTCCGCGGCTTAGCTTAGAGACTATTAGTACTAGAAAGCTGTAATTCGGTATGGGTATCCATATAAATTACGCCAGCAAAATTGTTAAAAAAATATTGCTTTTTTTATTGTATCTCCCATACTCGTAAATTGATGATTTTTTTTTCTCTTCTATCCCATAGTTGAGATGTACCGTTGGATAAGTAATTGAAAAACATTATTGGTATGTGAAAACCATTTTTCGATTTAGGGATCCAATGGCGAAATATTAAGCTTTAAAGTGCTAATTTTTGTTATAGTTTAGAGTCCCCCCCCTGCCGGCTAAACGGTTGCTAGTATATTATATATAATAAGGCTTTACAGGTTTACGAGTACAGGTCGCGCCAAACTTTTAGCCCCCTCCAAACACGACAATGTATGGGCCGTTCTTCTAAAAGTATGGGACTAGAAGTTTGGCGCGATCTGTATTAGTAGACCAACTTATAAAATCTACCGGGCAACTACGGAACTCTACACTGCGTGTGGCCCGACACGCACTTGACCGGTTTGTTATTTTATTTTAAATAACATTACTGCCGCTGACATAATTGCCGTGTTGTTCGGTCCAACAGATTTGGGGGGTTGGGCCCTGGGACCTTTGTGCTGAAGACGATGCTTGGACGATATGAAAGTGTGTCGGGAGCCACGCAATCATCGAAAAAGAGAAGTTGGGTGGCTCCCTCAATATCCCCATAGTTTAATTTTCCTTCAATTATTTCAAAATCTTTTTCATTCTTTTAAGATCGCTTTCTTGTATTGTCTTCATTACCCTACATGGAACTGAAAGTTTTTTGTATTTAATTGGTGTTAAAATAAATGATTATTTCGTGGTAGTTAACATTATCATATAATATGTATATGTATATATTATTGTATATATTAAACATATCTTAAATGTAGTTTATGTATTTGTATTAACTTATTAAGTATATATGCCGAAAACCCAATTTAATATATTGTAATTTCCTGTTTTAAATTTAATCATTTTACTTATTTAATATATTCTAACGTGCGATACGTGTATTTATGTAGGTACCTACATTGCAAAAATAAAGGTTTTATTTCATAAGTTTCCTCGACGCTAAATCTTTTAGGGTCTGAAACCTTTGTGAAAGCCTATCAGATTGGCGGCTATTTGGGGACTATTGGAAACGTAGAACAGTAAATTGCGAAACTAATCCCGAATGTGTGGAAACTCTTGCCTTCTTCGAACCAACATATATGTAAATGGAACCCAATAGTGCTCGCTGAATTTCCTGTTTTCGGAGTTCAAATTGATTAATTCAAATTTGACGTCTTTTCGGAGGGAAAAAATAATGACTCAAGAATACAACTAGCAAATTCGTATGGCAAAATTTAATACGTTATTATTATTTTTAAAGTAATTATAATAATAGACTAAGTATGATCAGTAGTATGTGTTCTTTAAGTTTTCTAGTACATAACTAATACACTTTTTGTTTATTAAGTGTGTAAACTATATTTTATACAAATATGTTTTTTTTATATAAAAATGGTAAAATTAGCTTGAAAATTACGTATACACCGGGTGTAAATAAAGAGGTCCATCCACCCAGCAGCCGGTTTCGTCCACTGCTGGACATAGGCCTTTCAAGGATTTCGCTACTCTTGGCGCTCGTCCTGGAAGAAATGCCCATACTCACACACGCTGGGCAGGCGGGTTGGTGAGCGCGGTGCCGAAAACTTTGCACCAGTGACGCCGCTGCCCGTCACCAGTATATTTTATAGAAAGCCCGGCAATTGGGGATGGATATACCCCCATCCAACGGTCCAAGGCAATGGTGGGCCGCCTGGTTTTGCCTGAGAGCTGTTCTCTTACTCTCCCCCGAATAACTTCGGGAGGATTTGCGAGTAAGATGGTGGTACCTCCACAGTCGAGCCCAGCATCAGCTCTACCACCTATTAAATAGGTATCTTTCTAAAACAACACACTCTCCTAATTACAATGAACAACTTTTCTTAAGAAACATAAGTACTTCCAAAAAAAAACATGTTTCTTCACTATAATTTTGACAATATTCTGTGAATTGTGTATGGGCTGGCAGACGCATTTTTTTATTTATTGGCGCCGTTTCATTTCTTTTGGAATGTTACTCAGTGTCATTACTCAGTTTATTCCACTTAAATAGTAATAAACAACAATATGTCACTATAAAGTGTATATTTTTGCTCAACGAAAACAGTGGCTATAAAATTATATACCTCATTTTTATCGAGAAAAGAAATTAACAAAGAAAGGTAGGCTTCTTCTATGCTAGAAAATTATTCTCCATAAATTATATTTGTTAACAAAATCGCTAATGTTAGTTTTGAAAAAAAATGTTCCAGGCCTAAAAGACTTTTCTGATTTCCCCCGAAAACAAAATTGACCGAAAAAGACCAAGCACTATTTTCGTATGAATAAGACCCCTGATTTGATTGAACCGGAGTTCAGCTTTGATCCCACGTCTAATTTCGCAACTAAAACAATACCGTCCTTTGTTACAGGTATACACTGCGCTGCATATTGCATATTGAAAAAAACATCAAAAAGGATATCCGGACACTGGTACGAATATTCGAACGGACTACCGGAGAAACGCTGCCCCCTTCTCACCCTTATTACGGTTGCACTAATGATGAAAAGTGGGTCTGCGGAATTTTACCCGATGATACCCGTGTAGCCGGCGGCTTGAAGTCAGTCGCGCACGGGGGAACCCGATGCTTGCTATTTCATTCTACATTCAACTTTGTATTAAAGAGCACTGACTGACTGTTATTGGTTGGCCCGAACGTTCATTACCCGAGCTCGTACGGAACTAACCGAACACTAGGCTAACGCGAGACAAAATTCATGTCTTGAAAAAACTCGAGAATGGTTTTGGGTCTTCCTATGATTTCAGGAGAAATATCCCAAAAATCGAAATAAAACAAAAATATTTTTTAAAGGTATAAAATATACTAAACTAACCTAAAATGATTTGATTTGTTGTATCGCTTCTAGGACATTACGGTACATAAACATTAATGAAAATATGTGTAAAATCCAGGACTATATACGCTTGTAACTTTTGTATGTATTTGATTTTGATAAATGTTTTAGGTCCAAGTCATGGAAATTGTATGGGAGTTGTTTAAAAATAAAAAATAATAATTAAGTACCTATCAATATGTATATTATCAGCGAACAGCGCTAGTATGGGAGTTAAGGCGAATAGAGTCGCCTTAAGCTGTGTGTTCTCTGTCGGTCAGAGGGTGAAATATATTTCTTATGCAATTTTGGTTCAGACACAATTAAGTTATCAACTTTTTTATAATAATTTGAACCCGGGACCTCTCGCTATGTAGGTATAGTTGACACAACTTAGAAGTTGCAATTAAAGTTTCCGAAACCAATAACTGCGGAGTGTGACTAATACGGCCAAGTGCGAGTCTGACTCGCGCACAAAGGGTTCCGTACCACCACACAATACGGGTACGGTATATGGGTGTCGTAGCAACATCGAGGCGAAACAAAACAAGCCGCTTAAATGGTAGCGCTTGACAAACAATTCGGTGGTACCGTCTGGGTTGAGAACCCAAATTTTCATCATTTGTTGTTTTTCTTTGAAATTAAATGATATTTATTTCGCCAAATTTGAAACTTGTCAGTATTGTCCTTCAGATAAAGCTGAACCGAAAACGTTAAAAATGCTGCTTTTTGAAGTTTATTGTACGGAGACCCCCCGTGGGTTTAATTTTTTATTAATTATCATTTAAAGGTCATAGTAACACGTATTCTGTGAAAATTTCAACTGAACACCTATAACGGCTGAAGCTGTAGACCCCTGTGACAGACAGACAAACACAGCGGAGGCTTAGTAATAGGGTCCTTTCGGGTACAGAACCCTAAAAATGTTAATTACTGCAACGCAATATGTTGTAAAATTATCACGCTCCGTTCGGGATTTAGTTTCGCGAATACTTTCATATGTATATTAAATTTGTAGTTTAATAATAAAACATAACGTAAATTCGCAAGTCATGTTGAGAACTGGATAGCTCAGTTGGTAGAGCAACCGCCAGGTAAGCGAGAGGTCCCGGGTTCGAATCCAGATTTACTTTTAGATTTTCTATACCGCAATGATATACATTTAGTAATTTTTTTCTTTCTTTCAAATATTATAAAAACATTTCATTGACACCTTACAACTTTGTGTTTGAGTTTGTATGGAGGTTTACGCGTGATGGCTGATCCTAATTAGCCGTTATCATCAATGGTGCTAGGTACTCACGTGACTGAAATACAACCTAGGAAACAGCGTTGTTTTAAATCCAGAAATCTAATAATAAAGTAGTAAAAATGTGTTGAATATTTTTGTGAAGTTTTAAATGAAATGGATTATTGGTACTGAGCCCAAAACTACAATTCTTAGAATTTTTGTTTTGTCTGTCTCTATGTATGTGTATGTTCCGTTTTAACCATTCAACGGATTCGGATGCGTTTTTTTTTATTATAATGTTAGTGAGCCTGGACAACATATATGCTACAATGGGTATTCATAAAATAACGCCCAAGCCGAAAACGGGGCAGAGATTGAACAATCGCGGGCGGTGCCGCGGACAATGGCTAGTATGAAATAAATAAAGATCCAACAATAAAATCGCATTAAAAAGAAAGTACAGTTTGAGAACGTCCATCACATGTCCCAAATTAGTCCTCCGGTCATCGAGTACACGACATTTCGTTTACTGTGTCCCATATTAACAGCGGCACTTTTCTCAATGAGGGGTAAAGTTGATTATCGTTTGACTGGGGTGTCAATATATTTTGGTGTTTGGCACGGTCGCTCTGAACTTTTGCATTAGGACCTCGCCGTGGCCTGTGCCATTAAGCCCAACTCTAATGGCGGAAAAGTTGACACTTGGTAGGGAAATATCTGCTTTTATTATTTGCATTTTGCGGGTCCAGCAAATGGAAATCCACCAAACGGGTAAGCTTTTAATCATAATTATTTTTAAGGATTTTTTCCGTATCCACTTTGTTGTACAAATTTTATTGAACTGAATTGTGAGTAACAAAACCTACCCAAAGTCAGGCAATTTTTTTAAAGATAAAACTTTCTATGGCCATATCTTTTAATTGTATAAACTGGCTTCAGCACATGGACAAACAGGAAGGTTTTATGTTTTTTCCAACATAAGGTACGGAACCCTAAAAACTAAAATCTAGTACTGGAAACAATATTTTGCTCATACATAAAAACACTATCCTTTTATGGAATAAATAACACAGTTTGGCCACAAAAAGAATCATGTCAAACTGCACGAAGTCAGGGACTCTCCATAATTAGAATCTACGTGCTCTTAAGTGTATTAACTCTCATTAACTCCAAACAAGTCCTTTTAGTCCTCCAGAGGGCCACTTCGGGAGGGTCGCAGGAACTTGGAAGGTTGGCAGTAAAGCAACTTTGGCCCTAACTTTGCCGTGACGTCATCAAAAATCGCATCAATATGATGGCGCGTTTTATGGCGCCCGACGTGGGGCCCGTAATTGAGATGGATTATAAACCGGCCATGCTAACTAGAGACCTCACTTTCCTTGTCCTGCCTAGGCTCGATCATATTACAGGTTATATTTGCCTCTCGCTCTCCAGTTTACCGTTGTTATTGCGGTGCGTATGCGTCGTGTACTACGTTTGCTATAATATAATTGTTGACTTGCCTGCGGCTCCGCCCGCGTTTTTTCAATCTCCACCCCGTTTTCGGCTTGTGCGTTATTTTATCAACATCCTTATAGCGTAAGCCCAGTGAAGTGGTTCTCGAGTTTAAACGGAACATAATTATGTACTACATACAAACAGACAGGCAAGAATTCTAAAAACGGTAGGTTTGACATCAGGACAAAAATAAAAATCCATTTCTTTAAAAAAAATTAAAAAATATTCGTTGTACAGACACGACTTTTTATTTTAGAACTTTATTATTAGTAAAAATTTATCTAAAAAAATTGTCCGTAACTCTGTGCTAAACACCGATTTATGTTCATTTAGGTTAATACGTTTTATTTTATACATTTTGCAGGTACTGAATCAAAAGTGATATGTTTGTATTTTTTTAAGTGATTTCCTTACGTCTAATAACTTATTTAAATGGCACGGAACTCTCGGGGCGCGAGTCCTACTCGCACTTGACCGGTTTTTTCAAGAAGTTATATCTGTGATTGTGTGGGTGAGTCAAATAAACCGCTCAAAAATTATTCTTACACAAACACAAGTTAAAACAACTTCTATCTTGTTTCACTAAGAGTCATATCGGAGGCAATTGCAATATCGTCATATTAAGTACATTACGGAGCGATGTGACAAAAACGGCATGAAAATAACGGCACCCATATAATATGGCGACCAAATTAGATTCAATGAGCTGTCGGAATATTTATAGTATTCAATTATGGTTGCCATGGAGACGGGTTCCATTTTAATACATTATTTCGTGTTCCACCCGGAAACGTCATAGCGGCAATTATTTTGATTAAACAACATCTGTCACTTCTGAAATGGAAAGCCTCATCTTAATTCTGTAAAAGCCTTCTGGTTGGTTTTAGCCGGGATCAGTATTGTCTGTCATGTACAGGTACAGCTTGGCGAAAAAGAGTTCGACTTGGTGACAGGTGAAACTGAATATTTTGGTCGAAGTATACCATTTTTCATCGTGTAGCGCCCTCATTTTGTCTATTGTTTTTTGCGAAGCTGTACCCTTGTTGCTATGTTAAATTTTGTTAAGGTATACTTTAGCCTATCAGAGTGCTGCATTTCGTACCTTCATACTCAAGCGTGGATTATTTTGAGAACCGCACTTACCATAAAGGGATTTGTCCCGACTGTCGTTATACGTACTAGTGGTTCGCTCCGAACTTTGAACTCGCGCTCGCCCGATTTGCGCTTGACCGATTTGGCTCATGTTCGAACTTAAAAATTCTTTTAGTCTTATTTACTCGCCTGCCAAGTTTTATGTTATTCCGATCAACGATAATCGAGTTATCGTCGAACAAACATTCATACATGCATACTAACGCCGGATTGTTCCAGTAGACTCTGAGAACTCGCTCGCTCGTTCAATCAAAGCAGCTCAGTGTTGCCCTGCTTTTTATCTAGCTCTATTTGTATTTAATTTGTATACGAGAGGGAGATCCGACGTTCACCAACAGTAGGTCTACCATGATGGGTTTGGACATAGTAAAAACAGAATGATAAGCTATCTTCACATAAAGGTATGTACGAACGACAGCACGCACACAACGGCAACGTTTATGCTTGGTTTGCCGGTACAAATCGGGGCTGCTCATTATTAATTCATTTTAGTTATTTGGAGTTTGTTGTTATGAAAACATTGATTCTTGGAGAGAAAAACTGTACAGCGCCCCTAGCGGTTTACGGGAGTTAATATTATAAAATATTTTACGCAGTCGCCAGCGAGTATCGAAACCAAAACTCATGGTAGGCTTACGGCCTGCTACCGAACAGGTCAATCTGGTAAAGAATAGCTATGGACTGGATATTGTAGGAAATAGTCGTTGTTATACTTTAAGGTGGTAGAGCTGATGCCGGGCTCGACTGTGGAGGTACCACCATCTTACTCGCAAATCCTCCCGAAGTTATTCGGGGGAGAGTAAGAGGACAGCTCTCAGGCAAAACCAGGCGGCCCACCATTGCCTGGGACCGATGGATGGCGGTATATCCATCCCCAATTGCTGGGCCTTATTGCTGGACCCCATTCACCAGCTATGTTTGTTTACTGTAGGTAACAGACCGAAAAATATTGACAGATTTTATAGGAGTACAGAAAAACTAATACAACGCGGGTGAAACCACGGGCAAAAACTAGTTTATAATAATACTGCACTCTTTTTAGGGTTCCTCACATAATGGGCAGAAAAGAAACCATTAATTTTTTCACTCTCTGTTGGCTTAGCTTACCCACTACCGCGTGTCAAGGAAAGCGTCAATGAAACATAGAATGAAGGGTGGACGCCTAGAAGATACCTCTTTTTTAAAGAAATCTGGCCGTACGGTTGATTAATAAAGATTTAAAACGTTGCGTTAATTGCGGATTACTGACAGCCATTATTGTTCTGAATTGACAACATATTTAATTTAATTGATGAAACATTTACGGAACCTTCATTGTGTTTCCTGATTTTTTATTTCTTCTTATTCTTCGTGCCATTTCTTAAATTTCAATTTCAAATATTAAATTTTAATAAATACATGAACAAGGGAGACGACCATATTGGATTTAGGATGAAACTAAAACAGAGGGAATAACTTAGCATAGAAGAGCCGTATCTAAAATAAGACCTGAGAATTTACTTTATTCTAGGAATCTGCGGAACCGCCGACGCGCGAGTCAAACTCGCACTTGCCGTGTTTCCCCTCGCGCGTATCGATCGTGTATCCATTAAACACCGTAAAATGACAACGCACGCCTCCTCATTAAAACGCATGTGATGACTGAACGCGCCGCCGGAGCACGGCTCGCCATTATTTATAACGACTGTTACATTTTATATGTACACACCACACCCGTACGGGCGTTTCACAAAAAGCTCGTGTGAAAATGTTCAAAAGGTGACTTTCGTTTATATAGCCAGATCCATACTAGAGACTCGGTAAGTGGTCAGGACCAAGGTTTAATGACTCCGTTTGAGAAAAATGAAAATATTTTTTGTGTCTCTATTTCTTTTGCTCATTAATTTTCTTTTTTCTCTTGAAAGGCAAAGAGACTTAGGCTAGACCACACAGCCATTAGATTATTTTAATTTTTTGCATAGTTGTTGTTTATCGTTAAAATATAAGGGTTTATAAGTAGTTACTTAGTAGAACTAATTGGGGAGAAGATATATATATATATATATAACTCCTAGCTTCGTTATCCTCACAAAAAAAAGTTGTCCACTGGCTGGAGGTTGTTTCAAATCCAATTATTGTCGAAATAACACATGATAAAACTTATTTTTGCTTAGAACATAATACAGGGAAGTAAAACTAACGTTTGACACCCCTTTGGAGTTCCTAAAGCTTAGAAATAGAAAGTGTCCCGCTGGCTGGAGGTCCACTGAGAGAAATGTCTTTTTCGTCACAGGAAATAAGATTATCATTTTCGTATTACATCATGCCTTCCCCATAAAAGAGGTCCGTCACACTACGGTATGCTTACTGTCACCATAAAAGCTGTTCAAAAATATACAGAGCAGTGCTGCGCCTACACCGCTACTGTAGCGCTTCGGGCATGTTCGCATGGGCGCAAACTGACTGCTTCCATACGACCATGCGCAAGCGTTGCGTGTCCTTGGTGCGTAGGGTTAGCGCCAGTGACAATTCTGTCCTTGCAATGATAGCGGGTAGGATTGATTGTCCATACCTAAAGCACTGTTGTGACAGGCATATTATGTAACATAGTTGAGTTTTTATTTATTAGTTTTGTGTTTTTGTGTTTTACTGGTGTGCATATGAGTCGATGTTACTCGAAATAAAGATATTGTATTGTAAAGTATAATTCTGTCTGCTTCCTACAAATTCATAGTGACAGTGCGTCATATTATAACGCTAGCAGCAGCAACAGTAGTTTCATCGTATTTTATTGTGATGTTCGAATGCTCCCTACTTTACGTGAATCCTCATAATTTCAGGTGAATTCACTTGATTTTATGATTACCAGTTTTCTCAGTGTCGCCTTGAAAATCGTGTACCCTGTCCATTTTGACAGAACAAATTAAAAATTTGATTGGATTCGATAGAACAAATTTGGAACTAACTCCCTCAACTACTGGCATCGTCATAGGACATGGGGTCCCGCTGAGTGTAGGCACACATCGATTTCCGCTAATTGCTTTAAAACGTCATTTTTGCATACTTCTTATTCAAAAGTAAGGAAAACAATATTATGATGTGCATTTCGCACCCAGATTCGGTTTTACCACCTTATGCTACAGGCGGTGGTCAAACTTTACCTTTCATTCTCTATACAGAGCGTTAAGATGACAACTTTTTTCCTTGAAACGGGGTATTCTAACCAGTATATGAAAAATTTTAATTATAGGGCCAACATAAAAATCGCGCTCAAATAAAGCTCAGCTGTTTCATAAATTTTGCTTTCAGGTTTGTCCTTAATTGCCTATAGTAAAAGTTGTTAGGTACTTCATATTAATAGAAAAGAATATTATTCATTTTTCTCACAATTATTTATAAAGATTATAAAGTAGTAAGTAATGGGTAGAAAACCCCATTTTAAGAAAAAAAAATCCTTTTAACACTCTGCATATGCCCGAACCCCTGAAGCATTCGTTTATAAAACCTTCGGATGTTAGAAGAGGATCCGCCGCGTTCACTAACAACCAAACATCCACACCGTGCATACTTCAGAGAATCAGACGGACAAACTAACTTACACGGGTTTCTATTTCTCCGCGGAACCCTTTAGGTCCATTTATTTCCGTCCATTTCACAGATGACCCATATCCGAAGCAACAGCCGTCCCATTCCGAACATTGCATCGGGATTCAAGAATTGTACCCGTTCTATAGTACGGCGGCGCCAGGTATGCTCTTCAACCCAAACTCTTACGTTTATTGCAATCTAAGTGCGTGTGTCTACGCTGAAGCGCAGGCTGGAAGTTTTATAATTAAAACTTCTATAAGTACAATATTCTACAAATATTTGCGAGAGAGCGCAGGACGGCTATTCCGGCAAAAATTTTCACACGCTTTGATTTTCATACTCTATCAGGTGGTAGAGCTGATGCCGGACTCGACTGTGGAGGTACCACCATCCTACTCACAAATCCTCCCGAAGTTATTCGGGGGAGGATAAGAGAACAGCTCTCAGGCAAAACCAGGCTGTTCACCATTGCCTGGGACCGATGGATGGCGGTATATCCATCCCCAATTGCCGGGCCTTATATAACAGACTGGTGACGGGCAGCGGCGTCACCGGTGCAAGGGTTTCGGCACCGCACTTACCAACCCGCCTGCCAGCGTGTGTGAGTATGGACATTTCTTCCAGGAGGACCGCCAAGAGTGGCAAAATCCTGGAAAGGCCTATGTCCAGCAAAGGACGAAACAGACTGATGGATTACTTTTCATACGCCTTTGTTTATCGCGCCAGAAATTCCGTATGATGATAATTCTATAACTCCATTAAATATACGTAAATCATTGCAAGTGGAGCGCATCATATAATTATCACTGTACTTTCATTGATACTCTGCATAATATGTCCATACCACTAAACCACTCCTTCTGCTTTTTCTTAGTTTAGAATGAAATAGTTTAGAATTAAGTAGACTACATAGTCTAACGAGGTTTTTATAATAAAAAATAAATGTCAATTTGTTTACAAATGTCAAACACTTGTACTTTTTCTCAGTGGCGTGCATTGAACTTTTTGCTGGAAAAGCAATGAGAAGAAAAAGTAATTTGAAAAAACAAATGTATGAAATCATGCACTCTAGGGTAGGCAGTGCCTACCTTTGCGTATTATATATAATGTGTTTTCAAAGTGATATTTAAATATTTTTATTTTCTTTGTTGTCAAACTTGACCTTCTCGTTGCATTTCCAGCAAAAAGTTCAATGCACGCCACTGCTTTTTCTTCATTCGACTGACAACGACCACAAGCTGGTCGAAATATATTTCGAATTATTGCAAAACTTTTTTATACAACGTGAAATTTAAGTCATTTTATTAACGAAAACTGGTGATAGTAGGTACTCATATGAACAACTATTACTATCAAGCCAAACCTGAAATCGTGAAAAAAAATCAGCTGTGTCATACATTTGGGTCGAGTAGTTATGTAACTTTTCTATGGAACAGCTGATATTTTTTGGCTTTATATTAAAAGTTGTTCATATGGACGAGTACTATCACCAATTTTCGTTAACAAAATGACTTAAATTTCACGTTGTATATTAAATCTCACTAAATTAAAGACTCCAGAAGTCAATTAAATAATATTTATTGAATTATTATATCATTTAATTACATATATTATAAAAATGTTTACGAATTACCCAAATATGGAAATGCAAAAAAAAGTTGCGTTGTTCAACTGCTTAATTCGCCGTAAGTACAGTTTATTTATATTATTATTCAATCGCATAATTTGAGAAAAAACGTATTTTGATGTATCAATTAATTGGTCTGGTGGTAAAACGTTATTTATTATCTCTTTCGTTCAGTTTAGTTGGTGACCTGCAGGTCGTGACAATTTCAGAAGAGCAGACAATGTTTGACTTGTAGCTGTTGACTCGAGTTCAAATGACCGCGCTCGACGCTCGGGCGCTTTAGAAGGTCGTAAAATGCTCAGCGAAATGAAGAACGAATCGTCTATGAAGCCACGGCTCCTGGGAAATATTTTGTTTCATGCAATATTAAACATTAAAATCTCCACCGACTTGAGTTAGGCTCCTTAGTAATTGATGATGATGAATATTTAACAGTCTAACGTAGAGAAACAGACTTACTTTTAATTATGTTATGTTATGACTACTGACTAGTTTTGTTAGGTATTGGCTATGCCACGCTGCGGGCGGCGCGCTATAGCGGTGAGCGGCCTAAAACAAAGGTACAAGTCGCGCAACGAGTTATGAGCGCTCGGCGAAAGTGGTGGGGGACTAGCGCATGTGTTCATTCACGCACAAAATTACTAAGTGCGATAGAGAAACAATGTCTAGTGCAATTAAGGTCACCGCTCACAAACCGTTGCGATACTATTTCGCTCTCCGCTACCATGCGCCGCCGCCCGCTTCGTGGCAAAACTGGCAAAGCCTTATGTGTCTAAACTTAACAAAAGGTTTATGTCGATAAAATCGGGTTATACAGGTTGAAAATTAACCCTCTAGCTATAACAAAGAAAACTGTTTTGTGTGCGAAATAAATTTACATTGTTTTGTTACTTTTGTCGTGATTCATATTTTTTTTTAAAGATATCGACCGTCAAAAGAAGCACTAATACTCCGGTGACAGAGACGATTCTTTACGAAAACGAAGCCGAAGCTACATAGCCTTAGGTGCATTATTTACCGCCAGGAATATGTACGGTCTATTGTCAGTCACATGTCGCTTCCTGTAGGTTGGCCATTCATTCGAAATTTGGAAACTCCATCCATCCATCAGCCTGTTTCATCCACTGCTGGACATAGGCCTTTCCAGGATTTCGCCACTCTTGGCGGTCCCCCTGGAAGAAATGCCCATACTCACACACGCTGGGCAGGCGGGTTGGTGAGCGCGGTGCCGAAACCCTCGCACCAGTGACGCCGCTGCCCGTCTCCAGTCTTTTTTATATAAGGCTCGGCAATTGGGGATGGCTAAACCGCCATCCATCGGTCCCAGGCAATGGTGGGCCGCCTGGTTTTGCCTGAGAGCTGTTCTCTTACTTTCCTCCGAATAACTTCGGGAGGATTTCCAAGTAAGATGGTGGTACCTCCACAGTCTATTTGGAAACTAATAAAAGAAAAATAATCTTTTACGGTTTTTTGTTCTATTAGTGGTTCTGACTGATCCATAGACTTCAAAATCAAAATATTTATTTTTGCAAAATAGATACATTAAGTATTCTTTCTACAAGTCAAAGTTAATTTTAACAATATAATACATCTTTAGAATATAAAAAAAAATATAATAATACGGGAAATAAAATATACACCTGCATACATAAATGATAGTCGTAAGTTTTTAAATAAATAAAAAATAAATAAAATAGAGGAATCTAGGAATAAAAATATTATATATGCATAATGCAATGAAGAAATAAGTTCATAAATAAAAACGGGAAATACGTACAAAAAATATTAAGGTTGGGCTACTAAAATGTAATAAAGTTATACACTTGTATAAAATATAGAAATATAGGAATAAAAATATTATATATACATAATGCCTGACCATCCGCATCCATTCAATAAAGTTAGGGGGTTAATTTTCAACCTGTATGTATTATGAACATTACTCAAAAAAGAAATGGAAAGGAAATATATTATATTATACTACCCTTTGCTCGCGGCCCCACCCGCGTTTTTTGTAATCTCTGCCCCGTTTTCGGCTTGGCGCTTATTGTGTGAACACGTCTTATTGCCTATATGTTGATTGTTGAACAGGGTCGCTGCGACGATAATAAAGAAAAACGCATCCAAATCCGTTGAGTGGTTCTCGATTTAAAATGGAACATACATACATACAGACAAAAATCTTTAATAAAAAATCTGGCCTTGGTACAATACTAATAACTCATTTCAATTTCAATTAAATATTTCGCTAAAATACTCAATGTACCTACACACACAACTTTTTTACTACTTTATTATAAGTATACCTATGTAGATTTAGAAAACACTGAAAAAATGTATTGGTTGTAGGACCCATTTATTAAATAATGTAGCGTTTAATTTTATTGTCTAAATATTAGTTATATATTGCTAGGTAACAAACAAGAATATTTATTTGTATCTAAACCTATCAAAATTAAAACTGAATAATCCTATATTCTCTGCCAAAATATTTTTTTTGTGTTCTTTTAAAATACGTTTTTTTTAACTCAAATAAATCGATTTGTCAAATAAATATTTTGTCTCACCTTGTTTTCAAATTGCCACGACTTCAAGGACGGATAGCAGAGAATAGTTTTCACATTACTTGTCGAATGTTGCCCAATACCGTTGATAGGAAAAACAGTTTTTTTTAAACATTTATTTAGTACTTATGAGATGTTATTCCCGAATTTCATCTATTGAAATACCGTTGAAAATTGAAAATGACGTCTCTTAACGTTAAAAATACAAATACATAAACGTTATTATAGTAAAACATACCGTTATTTTAAGCGTATAACAGCAAAATTAACGTTGTATGTCGTCATTTGTTTCTTGTTTGGTAATAACGTTATCTATACTAATAATGAAGTAGTAAAAAAGTCTTGTCTGTTTAAGCGCAATTTTTTTAACTTTTAAATGAAATGGGTTTATTTCTAGGTATTGTAGTGAACCCAAAACTACCATTTTATAATTTTTGTCTGTATGTATGTATGTTTCGTTTTAACCCGAGAACCTCTCAACTGATTTGGATGCGGTTTTCTTTATTACCACCGTAGTGACCACGTGACCCTGGTCAAAATATAGGCTATAAGGGATATTGATAAAATAACGCCCAAGCCAAAAACGGTGCAGATGTTGAACAAACGCGGGCAGAGCCGCGAGCCAAAGGCCAGTTATTAATTAAATGATACAATTAAAATGCTATTAAACTCATTATACTGATATTTTTATAAATCGATTTGTAGGTCTGACTGTCGTTTAAAACGACTCGTTTTATCAGACAGTAATCTGAAAACAGCCGTGTTCGTTAAATTTTACTATAAAAAGTACTTTTTGAGGATTAAATTTAATGAAATTAATACTTTTTTTTTGCAATGTAGGTACCTTCACCAAGGCTCCCGCCTATCCAGTTTCAAAACGTTATTGCTTGCATCTTGTATGCGGCGATCTCAGCTAGCCCCGAATTTTATTTTATTTACCAATGCGAGTTTATGAGAGACACTTTTTATGGCGCTTTTGGGTCCATCAGAGTCCATCGGTCACTTTAGTCAGACTATTGGTAGACAAACACTAGCAGGGTGGGACCTAGCGGAAGTAGCCTTGAGCCACTGCACACTAAACGGCGGGAACCTTGCTGACTGTACATAAATACACTTATCGCACGTTGGGATACATTAAATAAGTAAAATAATTACATTTAAAAGAGGAGAATACAATATATTAAATTAGGTTTTGGGTTTACTTATACTTAATAAGTTAATACACATACATAAACAACATTAAAGATACATTTAATGTATACAGTAATATATATACTATATGATAATGATAGCTACCCATATTCTAAATACTGATACGTTACACATATATATAAATACAAGCCTAACTCCGCCCATTCGATTAGTCTTGCTAAGAAGAAGGGCAAGAAACTTAACAAGATCATGTATATTTTTTTCGATAATTATTATATTTATACTATAGCTAGTTATATGGAGTAAATAGAGAAACAAATGAGAAAATAATGATCGATATATATTTCGACCCACTTGTGGTCGTCGTCATTCGTATATTTATACAACATTTAAGTTCACAGCGACTGAGTTTTGAAGTTTTAACTTTGAGTTGATGTATCAGATTGTAGCTATTTATTTACACAGCAGCTGCTATTTTGTAATTCTGCCTCCAAAATGATAATTAGTCTTTAAAAATGAATGCCAAACGTTTTGATAAAGAACCAATTGAATCGAGAATTGGGGTCCAAAACTTCGTGTGCTTCTGGAACATTTTAAATTCTTATTTACAGATACACAATACAAAAGTATTTATGTTTTGTTGGTTAATAATTTAGCAAATTTTAAAATCTAGTGTTCAGTTTTTTTACAATCCGCCTGCAAATACTGCTCTTAAGAAAACTTTGCAGGTCGAAGTTAAATTCTATAATCAGCTATTTTACAAGACCGCTAAACATTTTATAAAACTTTTCTAATTATATAAAACAGCTAAACAACATAACAGAACCGTTTTGTAAAACAACTAGTAGTTTTGTAAAACTGCTAATTTTACCATCCATTTGCGACACGTACAAACTTTTTGTCGAATACTCACAGGTCTGTACCTATAGAACGTTATCAATAATACCAAAACTGAGTATGTACTCTTTAATTTATTTTCTTAGTTAAGGTCCTTCAATCATTGGATAAACTGCCAGATGTATTCTTTCGATACTTTATATAAATTGTGTTCTATTTTCAAACTAAAACACTGCATATCGCTTATCCGAGGCTGAAAAGACGGGCACGTAATCATATTAATTTTATATGGTACGCTGGGCAGGCGGGTTGGTGAGCGCGGTGCCAGAACCTCTCGCACTAGTGACGCCGCTGCCCGTCACAAGTCTGTTTATTTAAGGACCGGCAATTGGGGATGGATATACCGCCATCACACGGTCCCAGGCTTGGTGGGCTACCTGGAATGTGCCTGTCTGCGAGCTGTCCTCTTCCTCTCCCCCGAATAACTTCAGGGGCGGTTTGCAAGTAAGATGGTGCTACCTCCACAGTCGAGCCCGGCATCAGCTCTACCACCTACGACCGACATGAGTGGCGAAATTTGGGAAAGGCCTATGT
Organism: Ypsolopha scabrella; assembly: GCA_910592155.1. Classification (NCBI taxonomy): domain Eukaryota; kingdom Metazoa; phylum Arthropoda; class Insecta; order Lepidoptera; family Ypsolophidae; genus Ypsolopha; species Ypsolopha scabrella. The sequence continues at coordinate 27,354,610 of OU342969.1, read as the reverse complement.
CCAGCAGTCGACGAACACGGGCTATGGATGGATACATGGTTTGTTGATTCTATTTTATTTTTCAATTTAAAAACATACTCATACTTCTTCTAATTCTTCTATATTATACTAAAAATGTACAGGCTAAATGTAGGAAATTCACCTTACGTTTGTATGTAGAAGTACATTTGTATATGCGTATTGGTTCGTACATGTTCAGATGGAAAGTAAATAGAAACACGAGTCTATTCAAAGAGCCTAGTTGTAACTGTCGAACAAATTGAAAAATGTTTCGAGCCGAGGCTCCGGGACCGGAATGCAATCTGTGCGCCATATTTTCAGTAGATTGCGAGTTTTTGCTTATTTCATATCCGCCGATGTGTGTTGCTATCCTTAGAGCTGAACTCGTAGGGATAAAAGAAATATTTTCAGCTTTCGGGAAGATGAACTTTTCAAAATAAATTTCAAATATATCGAAATCAAATCAAATCAAAATATTTAATTTGTAAAATTGATACATAAAGTATACTTTCTACAAGTCAAAGTTAATCTTTACAATATATATCTTTAGAATAAAAAAATAATATATATACATATACTAATTAATAAGGGAAATACATCCAAAAAATATTAAGGTTGGGCTACTAAAATGTAATAAAGTTATACCATCCATCCGCCTGTTTCGTCCACTGCTGGACATAGGCCTTTCCAGGATTTCGCCACTCTTGGCGGTCCTCCTGGAAGAGATGCCCATACTCACACACGCTGGGCAGGTGGGTTGGTGAGCGCGGTGCCGAAACCCTTGCACCAGTGACGCCGCTGCCCGTCACTAGTCTGTTTTTTATAAGGCTTGGCAATTGGGGATGGATAAACCGCCATCCATCGGTCCCAGGCAATGGTGGGCCGCCTGGTTTTGCCTGAGAGCTGTTCTCTTACTCTCTCTTGAATAACTTCGGGAGGATTTGCGAGTAAGATGGTGGTACCTCCACAGTCGAGCCCGGCATCAGCTCTACCACCTACTAAAGTTATACACCTGCATAAAATAGAGAAATATAGGAATAAAAATATTATATACCTACACATAATGCCTAACCATCCGCACCATTCGATTAGTATTGCTAAGAAGAAGGGCAAGAAACTTAGCAACCATGAATTTTTTTCATTTTTAACATAAACTTAATCTATACAATTTTCTTATACCTACTTAAGTAAAGAAATAGAAAAGACCATAGGAATTATGTCACGAGAAAAAAAAATTGATCTTAGTCAACCCGTCTTACATTGTATATTACCTTTTACAGCAAAGTCAGTTTACATATTAATTAACTATAATGGGCTTATGTCGTAGAATCGTAGAATTGGTAATTTCATAATCGACTCAAATATCATGAAACCTGTAAAAACTAAAGATGTCGCCTCGCTTCGCTCCTCGTCGCACCCATTTTTAGCTTTTTGTTGAAAGTCTATCGTAAATTTCTTGATTGTTACATGGCTATTCGGCTAAGCAAATTCGCAGGTTTGACAATTATAATCGTACATTTTTGGCTGTCAAATGTCTTTTGTTGGTGACAACCAAAAACGTACGATTTCAATTGTCAAACGGGCCAATTTGCTTAGCCGAATAGCCATATGACTTATGACAATCAAATTTGAATAGGATTGTCTTACAAAGTTGCACATCTGATCATGGAATTATCAATACTGCGACATGGCCACCACTATACATGGATTTCTTTTGTTGTATATAATATTTATTAAGGTTCGACCGAACCCGGGGTTTCAGTCTCGGCCGAGAACGAGACCGAGAAATAAATGAATTCTCGGCCGAGACCGAGACTTATAGATATATTAAAAAAACTACGATGAAAGTGTAATCAATCACATAGAACTAAAAGAAAAACAATTTAAAAAAATTCTTACAGGTTTTCACCATTAATTAAATCTTTTTCAAGTCTTACAATTTGTAAGGTTTACTAGTTAGTTACTATGTAGGTCGCCCTTTATGGACAAGTCTCCCTACAAACTGATCGTGAGGTCTACAGCCCACTAATTTCTGTTTTTTTTACTCAATAGTCTTGTCGTATTTTAAAAAATAGTACCTACCTGATTAATTTCGGCGTGGCCGAGAGTCTCGGCTCGGCGTGTCTTGGCCAAAACTGAGACCGAACGGACCTTTATTTATTCGTGAAACTTTTTGAAATCACGCAGCAACAGTTACCGTACCGTAACTCATCAAATAAAAAACGGTCTGTCTGTCTGTCCTAATGTCGAGAACCTTTTTCTCAGGCACGGCTTGACGTATCAACTTAATATTATCAAAATTTAATAGCCTATACTGATGTTAAAATTTTTATTAAAAGTTTCTAGTTCAACGCAATAAAAATGTTCTTTTCTCAGCGTATTTTCATACTAAAATTCCCACTCACTGACTTATCATAATCAAGGTACTTCTCGGTGACATCGGTAGCCTTATATAGATTTACCATATTTTTGTATTTATATTATATTCCCTCCTCTATTTTATTGTATTATTTTTATGTATACATACCTATATGTTATATTATATTCAATACGTTTATTATTTATTATTTTGGGCACTACCCTACATTTTTTCTGCAACGCCCCAGGTTAATTGGAAGAAAATGCTAAATAGCATTAAGTTTGCCTCTGTACATTCATATGTTATTGTGAAATAAAGTATTTTTCATTCATTCATTCATCGGTGAAAAAAAATATTCGAGTCACGGCTTTTGGGCCGGAATGGAATCTGTGCTGTGCACCCGTATCTTTAGTCGTAGTGTGCACCATATTTTCAGTAGATTGCGAGTAGGATTTCAACGATGTGTGTTGCTGTTATCCGTATAGGGATTCGTGGCCCCCAATCTCATATATGCTCTACATCTCTTTCGGATATTCGCCAACTTTTCGAAATCACGCATTATTAATTAGTTTAGTGCATAGTATTTGTTTTGTTATTAGTTCAGGGAGAACGTGTATTTGTGCCCACTTAGGCTCAGCCGTTGTATACATTCATACAAACATACACTCACACCTGGCTCCCACCCTGGCTGGGTGGGCAGAGACTACAGATTTCCATCTGCTATACGATCCTGAGATAACTCTTTTGCTTCTACATTCATCAATATAGTCCTATAATCTCTTCTATTCCGGGTCGCCTATTTGGTCGACATGTTTCAGTTCTAATCCCTACATCTTCTTTCAAGCCGCAACGATCCTGTATATCGATATTTTTCTCTCTATCATTCATTGTCATACCACCTATACTCCGTAAGAAAGCCATTTCCAGTGCATTCAGTGTACTTCGAAGCCCATCTAGCCACACCCAACAGTCCCTACCATACATAAGCGTAGGAGCCATTGTAATACATATAAAATGCCGTGCAGCATGATACAACCTTCGCGGCGCGTATTATCCTCCCCCACATAATATAAAAGCCAGGTTCATTCGACACTGAATATCATTTACACAATTTTATATTATTTTCGGATCGCAACGAAATGTTTTATTTAATCCACTTGTTTTAATGCGAGCTCGCCTGCTATTGATTTGTAGGTTTATTTTATTCTTTATTAAAATGCGGTGGTTTTTGTGGCTTTTTTGTGCTTTTTAATATTTGGACAAGACAGATAGAGATACTCTTACCTATTGCGTACCAAATAAAAAAATACGAAAGCAAACTAAAAAAAAAGGTTACAATTTGTGCCTTATTTATAGAGGTTTCTTCTAGAAAAAACTTTAGATTAATTAGCGTACAAAGTAAATAACAATAAAAATAGAAAGTAAACATCTAATCTAAAATAATTGATTTTCACGTTTCATAATAAAAATAAGGTTTCCTTCTAGTTTCTTCTTTCAGCGTGCTAGCTTTGCTAGTTTACGTTAAAATCAATAGTATCTGAAAATAGAGATCATTTCAAATTAACATTATATCATTGCGGTATAGAAACTTGGAATAAAAGTAAATCTAGATGTGAGGAGATCTGAACCGGGATTCTCCGGCTCTTCACATACTATTTACTTTTCTTCTGCATTTCTATACGCAATGATATATTGTAAATTTGTGTCTCCTTGCGATGGACACATAGTGTTCAAAATATAGAAATTTATTTCTATCATAGCAGAGATCATTTCGTCGTCAAAGTTACTCCACAATAATTCCACTATTTTAAGACGATCCAACAAGTTCTACCAATTCAGAATGCCCGACTTCCATCACTCGGGCGAAGTCGATAACTTTATTAACGAAGCACTGTGCTGCTGCCATTATATTCAGGCGCATAATATCATCAATTATCACCTTTATTGCATTAAAAATTAGAGTTATTCTAAAGCCTTGGTTGTAAAGTAATGCTGTGTGCTCTGTGTTAGCTATGAGCAACAATTATTTAATTGTGTCCTCTTAGTTGTTCAGGCCATCTCCGTGTTGATCAGTTACGCGGATTTCGCTGTAAGGATCATTAAACCTTGGTACTGATCACCTACCGAGTCAAAAGTATGAATTTGATTGTGTCAGTCACAGTCATCGAATACACAGTGAAATTAAAGAATTGAAGTGGTTTTAGAGCTGTTATGTACAAAAATAAAGAACGAAAAGACGCTGGTACCATAATTTTGTATTTAGAGTACAAAACTTTCAATCGTCATGAAAGCCGTGCTAGCTCAGGGGTAGAACTCTGGCCTCTCGATCACGAGACCCAGGTTCGATCCCCGGCCGGGCATGCACCAATCAGTTTTTCCGAATTTATGTGAATAGTATTTGTTCTTACTTACTTATTAAATTTATATCACTGCGGTATAGAAAATCAGAAAAGTAAATCTGGACGTGAGGAGCTCTGAACCGGGATTTGAACCCGGGACCTCTCGCTTACCGGGCGATTGCTCTACCACTGAGCTATCCAATTCTCAACATGACCTGCGAATTTACGCTTGTGCTTCCCATACCGCAACGATATTTATAGATACTCACTTAGTAGTAAGCCTCTTTGGGCCTAGATGGCGCGTTCTTACTTACCACTAGCTGAACGGTGAAGGAAAACATCGTGAGGAAACCTGCATGCTCTAAAAAGCGTGTATTTGTGCCCGAACTACGGCGATAGGGCTCAACACCCATCACGTTGGGACGTAATAATAGTCGGTGAAACGCGTGTGTACCGAGTGTGGACTGTGACTTGCATCACTCTGAGACCCCCTCGGGGATTCATCTCGTGACGATATAGTTTTATATTTATTATGTATACCTTGTCTATGATGTACCTTGCTTAACTATGGACACGCAAAATACGGCAGCAACTAAAATTTTTGTAGTCTACTTAATGTTACTTTATTTTTCAAATATTGTTTTTTTTATTTTTCGTTTTTATACTGATAGATTATTTTGTTTATGCAATTAGGTGACTTTTATGTATGCAGCCAAATTCTTACTGAAGACTCGGTAAGTGCTCAGTAACAAGGTTCGATGATCCATTTTGTGGAATTCGGAAATTATTATTTTTTGTATTCCTTACAAACGCAAGCCCAGCCCCGAATCAAGTACTATGGGAAGTCATATTTCATATTATTAAATTTATGAAAATACTCAATTCCAAAACTAGGATATTAAGTAAAATTGCTTATATTCCGATGCTAATTAATTAATTGCTAAATTGCTATTTGCTAAACTAAATACGGTGTCAATTTGCTTATACACACATTGCTTACAAAATATATCATCATCAAAGGTATTCTGTATTGATTTTGCGGCGACGCCATCTAAATCCGCACTTTTAGCAACTCACATACAGCAGGTAAATTGGCCTAGACAAAAACAGACTGAGAGCATAAATTAATGAATTTCCATGAAGCTAAAACTCTAGTTTTCTACTCAACTCTAAGTAATGCCTTTCCTTGGAAATCATTTCCATACTTATACTCGTAACGAGTGTTTCCTACGTTTTCCGAGGATCCTTCAAAGTTAGTTAACTGGAGCAGTACAAGACTTGCCTCACTTCATATATTTCACTCTGTGAACTAAAACATGTTACATCTTATGTAACTCGTATAACATTCACAATTTTCAAAAGTAGTGCACAACTAAGAGAAAAGAAACCAAGGCCGTAGAAAAGGTGTGGATGGATTATTTACGCTCGACTGTGGAGGTACCACCATATTACTCGCAAAGCTCCTGAAGTTATTTGGGGGATAGTATATCTATGCCACCCACATTGCCGGACCTTGTCTTATACAGACTGGTGACGGGTAGCAGCGTTACTGATGTTAGGGTTTCGGCACCGCGCTTACCAACCTGCCTGCCTAGCGTGTGTAATGAGCATTTCTTCCAGGAGGACCGCCAAGAGTGGCGAAATCTTGCCTATTTCCAGCAGTGCAGGCACAAGGCTGATTGATGGATTTCGAAAACTTCTGGCAATACACCAGATGATAAAATAAAAGGGATAGTTAGGGATGACTTGGACAACACTGCTAATGAATGGAGAGTATAGTCACCTGGTACAGGCGCTGATATCTCTCTATGAGGGCTCGTTAGACTCGTGTTAGGATTAACGGGGCATTTACTTAGTGAATGTACATGTCTAGGGGAGTTAGACAAGGATCTACTATCGCTATTCAGTCTATTTACAGACAATATGGAAGTTTGTTATGCAAAGAGAACAAGTATACTCTTAGCTTATGATTATGTATCAAAAAGTTTTGTACTTTGTAAGCTTAAATTTATCTGAATACACTAAAAAACCGAAGATCTTCAAAATTAAACAATCTTCCTGATTAGTCTGAACTCTAGTCAATGCGCATATTTCACAACATCAACGAATAATATATTACTTCAATACTATTTGAGGCTTGTTGCACAGAGAGATGAGAGTTATGGGGACTCAGTATCAAAATTAGGCGGTCATAAAGTGCCACCCGTATTGCTCACTCTGGGATTTGCAGTCACCTGCAAACGAGATCGTGCACGACCGTCCCGCAACTAGGCAGCAGGTTTCGCTGATATATACCTATCAGCGGATATTTATCAATTGATATTTTACTGTCTCTTGAACTAGAATTTTAGCAGACTGATGTTTACTGACAACACTTAGCAAAAAACTACAATTGCGATTATTTTCCCGAAATGGCAATCTTATCGGAAGTTTTTCCATAAATTTTCTATGAAAATCTACTCCCAATTACAACAAATATATTCTGTATAATTTCGCTGGAAATGCAAGTTTCATCAATATTTTTTGTCTAGTAAGTGGTTACTATCGGTATAGTACGTAAATTTCGCCAGAATTCGAACCCGGTTCTCGAGATTGAAAACCAAAGTGTTACCAACTGAGCTAACGCTGCTTTTTAGGGTACCGTACCCGAAGGTGCCTAACAGAACCTTATTACTGAATCTCCGCCGTCCGTCTGTCACACACAGGGGTCCACATCTTCGGCCGTAATAGGTGGCCATTAGAAATATTCAGTGTTATTTTGGCCTCTATCATAACAAATAATGAAAAACAAGGGGATCCCCATTCAAAAAACCTCAAAAAAGTTGCATTTTTAACGTTATTTTTTCAGCACTTTTAAAAGGACGGTTTTTCATAAAGTTTCAAATTTGGTCAAATTGTGTTACCCACTCTAAAGTAAAACCACAAATAATAAAAATTATGATTCCTTTTTCAGATGGTACCGAATTGTTTGATAGGCGCTACCATTTTTGTCGCCTTAATTTTGCTTTGGCATATGTATTGTTGTTTCTTACCATAATGTTTTTAGTGTTCCTTACCCGTAATGTGCGGTATGGAACCCTATGTGCGCGAAACCTATTCGTACTAACACATATTATTAGTATAACAATCTCTATATTCTGGCGCTAATTTATGAACACCCCTTATAGCCTAAATGTTGACAAAAGTCCCTCCGAAGATAATTAAAAAAACCGCATCCAAATCCTTTGTGTGGTTCTCGAGTTAAAACGGAACATACAGACAGAGAGACAAACATTCAAAAAACAAAATGAAGTTTTGTCCTCAGTACAATACCAATTTTATTTAAAATTTCGCAAAAATATTCAATGTACAGACACGACTTTTTTACCACTTTATTATTAGTATAGAAGATATAGATAAATCGTAAAAGTCACAAAAGAATGCCTGCTACTAAAAACAGCTAAGTCCTGATTTAGCTCGGACATAAACCGTAACATTTAAGACTCATCAAGCACTTTAGTACCACATTAAATCCTTCGTCGCTACTCGCTTGTCCAAACTATTTGATAATGAACACCCCTCGTTAAACCAACAAGGTATTTTATTACAGGATTTTGTAAACATTCGCCGGTTTTCGTGGCATTATTATTGCTGTGAGGTTTTTGGATCAGACCACATCGTTAAGAGTGGATTATTAAACGAGTTTGGTAAGTATTTACCATGGCGATAGCAGTTTTAGTCCTAAAGCTTGTACACAGCTATACAAATAAAGCGATAAAAGTTTTATACAAAACTCCTTTCTGATTTAAGTAAGTATAGTAAGAAAAATGCCTTTGATCTTTGTCAGTATCATGAAAGGTTACTCGTAGTTTGCTCATACTGTGCTGCTATTTTAAAATGAAGACAACGTATTCCTAAATAATCTTAACCTGTTTAATTTTAAGAGGATCATCCATCCATCCATCAGCCTGTTTTATCCACTGCTGGACATAGGCCTTTCCAGGATTTCGCCAAGATAGATCAAATCAAATCAAATTTCTTTATTGAACAATTGGTTTACAAAAAAGGTAGTTAAGACTCTGAACCCCAAACTAATACACTTGTCCTTTGGGGAACAGTGTTTCCAATTCGAGGGTACTTAAATATTTTACACGGACATAGGTACACACAAAGAAAATTGATTTTATCTACAGACAAAATTAACAAAATATGGCTCAATGTATACACTAATAGATAATAATTTTAATATAGTTAAATAAACTACACAAATATTACATAAGTATATTATTAATAGAGGATAAAGATTAAGAGGATAGGTTCCGAAAAACCATGATTTATTCTTCCTCGTTTGAAGAATCTAGCAATACTAGATATTTGAAAAAGATTGGACTTCTGTCAAGAATATAATGCACACTCTTATCGAAACAGAATCTTCAGACGTCATTCCAACATTGAATCATAAAAAATCAAAGATTACTCCAAAAAAAGTTTTCATGTCGAGTTTTAAAATTATTATTATATATATTATTATTGATATTTCATACAAACTTTAGTTTTTTTTTTAATAATAAAATTCGTGATAAAAGTCGTCATTTTGATAATTCCCCAGAATTCGTCCCTCTCGCACTGCGGGTTTTTCCGCATGGAGTAACAGCGATCAGTGCAATCGGAACCAATTCTCTTAACATTTGTAAACTCGCGAAACCGTATAGTTCTGATAGCTTAAAAATCGCATTTGTAAATTATCAATAAATTACCAATAGAATATATTCTATAGATCAATAGACAATAAACCAACGGAAATATAATGCACGGGCGCCTGAATTCCGATCGGAATTTCGTTGCGCCAACTGCACACAAAGTTACGAGCCACGATCGTGGCTTCGTCGGGCCAAAATGTTAATAGGAATATAAAAAGTTTTGGAAACCTCTGAAATAGTGAAATTTGACAAATATTGCGGGGTATATTACTTGTCTCCTCTATTTTATTTAAAAAAATAATGCTGATAAATGACATTAATCACAAATATACAGATTTAACGAAACTATGGTTCAATATTCTGACGGACCCCTAAAAGAACAATTTCTACGGTTTACACAACGAACAGACCACGTCAATACCGGCTTTCCCAGAACTTCCATTGAATTCTGCACTACCATTTTCTTAATTAGAAACAGAAAGGTTTCGCTACAAAAGTTTCCGTTTGTTGATGGGTGTAACATCTCAAACATCAAACGCTTTGTGTCGCCTACGCTGCCTGCTAATGCTACGGTGGCGGGTGGCGTAGCATGTCTACGACGCGCTGGCGCCACTGACTTACGCTACGCCGTCTTAGAGGCACTGAATAAAAAAGCGCGTCATTTTGTTATGAAAATTTTGTGCTTCCCATTTACAATAATTTTAATTTCAGTTACTTACGTCAAAGTCTGGCTAGCTATATAGCTACAGCTAAAGCTACAAAAAGAAACATAAAAATTATCTATTTGTTTGTTTATTTTATTACTATAGTTTCCAAACTGGAAAACTATTTAGCAAATATTCCATTGTAAAAATGCCGATTGTTATGCTATGACCTTTTTTAATTCGACTTTCAAATTGCTCCTTTTTACCCTTTTTGGACATCCTTTATAACCATTAGGATACACGTTCAGGTTTTTCTGTTGTTATCTTTCCAGTACTTTTGATATTATTTTAACAAAATTAAAATCTTGTAACCGCAGGAAAAGGGTTTATGCAAATAGAGGGCTCGAATCATACGAGTATACAATTACGTTCAGAACATTAGATAAGGCTTTTTAGTCCTTTTACATTTATATTTTGTATTGGTTTTAATAAGATATTCAGTTACTATTTAGATATCAATTTTATTTTATTACCCCAAAAACGGATATAAAGAGGTCTGCTTATTTTTTCATCTTTTCCTTTCCTTTGTGGGAACAAAATGGAATGTAAATATTTGGAAACGCATTATAAATAAATCCAAACTTTCTTTCACATTCTCCCATGCTAAAAAGGACGATCTTGCTAATATCCTACACTGGCAAACACGCTCGTTCAGTTCCAACTGATAAATTAAAATAAAATGGTTTTATTTTTGAAACTATTAAAAAATATTGCGTCAGTTAATTTTTGACGTCAAAACTGGCAATAAATTGCAAGACAAGATACTAAATTCGACCATCCATCCATCCATCCATCAGCCTGTTTCGTCCACTGCTGGACATAGGCCTTTACAGGATATCGCCAGTCTTGGCGGTCCTCCTGGAAGAATTGCCCATACTCACACACGCTGGGCAGGCGGGATAGTGAGCACGGTGCCGAAACCCTTGCACCAGTGACGCCACTGCCCTTTATCAGTCTGTTTTATATAAGGTCCGGCAATTGGGGATACCGCCATCCATCGGTCCCAGGCAATGTAGGCCGCCCTGGTTTTGCCTCAGAGCTGTTCTCTTAGTCTCCCTCGAATAACTTCATAAACCAGACTCCCACAAAATCGTCCTTTTCCTTTTAAGGAGGACATCAAGAAAGATCTGTTGTCAGACATACACACGCATACACACAAATAAATATGGCATTATAGTCAGAACCAAGCAACATCAATAACCATTATTACAACAAATTTTGTAATCGAGCCAAAATCATAGTAATAGACATATTTTAATAGTAATGTACATTTATTTTTAATATAAAAACAATATTACCAAAACTCTGTTGAGTTGACATTTAACAACTATCTTGATATCGATCAACTTCAAGGGTGTTTTTTTTTTACTCTATTGCATGGTTAGTTAATATCTATAACCCGTCTCGTTTCATACATTATTTTTCCAAAAACAGTCAGTAATTTCTGTTATAATACCTTTCATAAATTACCAAATCAACACTCGTCACATAAGAAGTCTTGCAACACTTCCAACGTAGCCAGCACGTTGGACAGTGTCTACTCATCCTCTAAAGGGCGATCTCGTTAATTTCGACAAGGTTTCCCTCCACAAACTCAATTTGGCGATCGCCCGCGGCTCCCACTGGATAAATACTGTTAAAACATGGGCCATTTGAGGATGCTTTGAGAAACTTTGCGACAGGTGCTTAGTAAAAAAGATCCCCGTGTTGTGTGGTTTGTTGGATTTGTTTTGTTTTTGTTTTTAATGGAATTCAGCCACTATAGTGGAAGGGAGAGTCGTAATTACGGGTTTTTTGTTTTCAAATGCTTTGCATGTTTTCTGTTTTTTTTTTACGTAAACATGGATGTATACATATACCGGGTGTAAATAGACATGTATATAACATTCAAAATATACGAAACTGCTGATGGTAAAAAACGTAATTTTCGTTGCTGTTTCTAGAATTTCAGGTGGGGTCAAATTCTTCTGAGTATCACTGCTGTCAGACAGCTTTGCCCAGAATAAAAGTTTTGACTAACAGAAACACAGTAATTAATGGTTTTGATGATGATTTGATTAATGATTTTGTGAAACAGTACAAGTGTTTTCTTCAACCATGATGATGTTTCACCAAGTGCCGACAATCGCAAGTATTAACTTTACAGTAATTAATAACATAAATTATTCAAGCAAGCAAAATTCCAGCAGAGGCGCTTGTGAGAGAAAGGACTTGGTCACGAATTCGACTATAGTTCGAACGTTCGAGCCATTTCCTTATAAGTAGCTAGGACGCTCCTCCCGTGGAAAAAATACGGTCTGAAAAGAAAATTAAGCTCGTTGTTCGGACCACGGCGTATTTCAATGGGAAAATGTATTTTATTTTGTAAAGAAAACAATGATTAATACAATGGGTTCCGTACCGAAAAGGTACAAAACCATTCAAGTGCGAGAAGGACTCGCGCCCTGAGGCTTCCGTACCTCAGTACCTACAAAATGTATGAAACAAAACTGCAAAATTAAGTTGGTCGTGTATGGTGCGTAACCCTAAACCTATATTAAAAATCGGTGTTTTCAGTATATGTTGTTTAAATACAGTATGGCACATAATATACAAAAAATTCCTAATTCCTAACTAGTTTAGTTTTTAAGATAGTTAGACCCCGTAATAAAAATAGTCCAGAACTGTCAACTTTGATGGTCTCAATAAATATTATTTCACTTAAATCACTTTTACTATACCACGAATTTATTTATTTCCTGACCGGTTTCGCCTTTAATGCATATTGAAAGGACTTATATTTAAATTTTAATATAATACAAATAGTTAACATCAGTGCAATCAATTACACTTGAAGTTTATTACGTAAAAACAATAGGAAAAATGTAGCGGTTAAGAAATTTATGAAAATAAATGACAAAAAATCACACTAATGGATGGATACTTCGGACATTTAAGAATGAATTGGATGAAATTTAGAATGGATATAGCTTATACCCTAACTTAACACATAGGCTACTTTTTATCCCGCAAAAAAGCATGTCGTTAAACGGAATAACACGCGGGCGGGGCCGCGGGCAAATGCTAGTACCTATATAATATTCCTTACAATATGTAACAACGATATACCCACCTTTTGTAATCATTTGGAACAATCAATTAGTTTTTATAATAGAGTTTTGCCCAAAATTTATTATCGATTGTGTCAGTGGTAAAGAACAACGTAGCGCATACTATCACCCGCCTCGACTCAGAACATTTAATTTGCATTTACCACCTCTTTAGTGGTAGCGCTGCTGGTGCCCCGGATATGACGTCACGAACTGTCTCGGTGCACACAGGGTGGCCATAATGTCTGTGGACTTACAGACCCCCTCTTAGGTAAGTGAAATCGCTTGAGGGAGGACAACAACCAGTTTATATGCATTTCGATCGAGCTCGAGACGTGCGCAAATTCTTTTTGTTCTTCTATTTCTTTTTTATTTCAATATGGTTTTTAGTGTTGACTGCTGACACTTTCCATTATGTATAACCACCGCAATGTCTTGGAACAAAAAAATTTATGGTGTAATTTTTACAGATTTTTATACCCAAATCAGATATCTTCAGCTATTTTTGAGTTACGTTTATTGCAAACAGTCCAGGAGGCCTAGAACGAGACACAAAAAGAGTGTCTTTTGAAAGAGTTTCTCCTGTCATACTTGATTTTTTACATACAGAGGGAGGTAAATTCGATTTACAAACCTAGGGAGGTACAGTGCTCCCAAAGTGATAATGCGCATACAAATCTTCGCCACTGTTCAGCAAAATTCGTATTTCCTTACACATTCTATAGAATCAATGACAGATTTTGCGCGTCGAGTCGCTCGGCTACCTATAGATTTCTATGCGCACTATCCAACGAGGTATAGCTATAGGTCGTTGGCATTATCACTTTGGGAACACTGTAAGTAAATTTGAAAATCGAACGAGTGTCCCTTACAGTCACTAGTAAGTAACCCGTCTCGCTAAATGACAATGAAATAGTTATTTGTGCAACAAGAGAGCAAAGGTAGTTTTTGTTGCGAGTGTTGAGTTTGAATCCCTTGAATCGTTAGAATCCTGAGCATTGTGAGGGATTCAAAGGCACAAGAAACAAAATTACCTTGCTCTCGCGTGACACATACAACTTTTCACCTCACTAGCGAGTAAATACAAGACGTAAAAAAATACATGCATACTAGGTATACTCACGCCTATCTCTGCGAAGAGGGGTAGTCAGACACTAGAGATTTCTATCTGTTACGTTCCTGACACACCCCTTTCGCTTCTTCCACATCCTAATCATACAAGTTCTTCTATTCCGGGTACTTTTAAATTCGCCCATCTTCGTTTGGTCAGCATGTGTCCTTCTAGGGTGGCCCGGTACAGTCACTCTACTTTTATTCAATAATTTTTTTTTTGTTTGTCTGGCTTTCGAACGATAGTAGAGCGTGGTGAACGTAGTGGTGGTCATAACCATAGCCAATGAAAGAGTCAGCCTCAGGCCAAACAAATGAAAAAAAAAAAAACTATTTCGCGACCAGTTTCCTCTGTGTGCGGCATTCTTAATACAAAACACTTTTTCTCATTAAGTGAGCAAAATTGACTTTTATATAATAGGTAAATTACTAAATAAAATGTTAAAAAAGACGTTTAAGAGTTTACACAATAACTAAAGACACGATTGTACAAAAAAAGGACAGTCACATGAAAAGAAAATGGCGGCAGTAAAATTATCTTGTTGAAAACGTTGTTGCAAACATGATTTTGTAAGTTTTTTTTATAATGTTTCAATACTTACGGTTTTATGACGATTGCAGGTGATGAATGAATGAATGAATATGAATGAATATATTTATTTATTTCAAGAATAACTTAAATCTAAATACATCCCACAAAACCAAGTAGGAATTTGGTTTGTCTGTGAAAAAAATAGCATTTCTCGATTTCCTTCAATTTTCACACCAATTCGTTTGGCTGTGTTGACATGTTCTATTACAGGCAGCAGCCCAGTTTAATCTGCACTAAATATGAAATACGCAACTGTCTCCAAAGTCGTGTGTTACGAAACATGTTTTAGTCACGTTTTCGGTAATACCCTACTTAACTGCCAAGATAATTAATATTTACAACTTACCTGATTTTAATATTTGCCTCTATTACTGTCCATTAAAAATGTAGTATTACAAATTTGAGTAATGGTTAATAAATAACTAATCCGTTCCATGTTTGTCGGGCTTCAGGCTGATGCGTCCCAAACATAGTCGTCGTCTAAATATGGGAGCCGTTTCGAGACATTTTTGCTGCGGTTTCACAAACACTGTATCTCCTTTTTAAGCGAATCTACTAAAATGAAAAAAAATAAGCTGGATAGAACAGAAGACCAATAAAGAAGTATTGATAAATGGTTAAGAAAAACAGAAGTCTGATTTGATGATTTCCATTTCCATTCGACTTATTAGCAACTAACGTAGCTCTTAGACAGACTAAGGTCTCGCTTGTTTTCACTCTCCCACTTTCTAGGCGAGTGCGCTTCATCGTAGGTCTCATTGACGCTTTCAAGCAGGCGTGCTCATTATGTGATATCAAACAGTATAAGGTGACTTTCGTTTATGTTGCCAAATTCATACTGGAGGCTCGGTAAGTGGTCAGGACCAAGGTTCAACGATTGTGTTTTCAAAAAATTAAAAAAAATTTTTTTTACCTCTACCTTTATAATTATGTACTTGATCAAGAGAACCTCGACTCAATTAGTATAGGAAGTCTTCATCTTATTTTGCGTATTTCGCAGAAAGGCTCATTGAACCTTGATCCTGACCACTTCCGACCGAGTCTGCAGTATGAATTTGGCTATATAAACGAAAGTCACCTTTTTCACGTGTGTATTGTTTCCACTTGACGAACTACTCGTATTTGCTGCGCCGCTTTTGCAGGGAAATTGAGACACGTTGTTTCGCCTCATGACGTCAGGTTTTCGTCTTGGTTTAAGCTCCTCCTCATTAATTATTTGGAGGCATTATCTCGGCACCTGGGCTTAGCTGCGGATCCCTATTTAGTTCAACAACACACACATTCGTCACTTTCTCAGGAAATATCCACCGGGTGCAAATACACGGGCAGCCAGGTGTACGGGTGTAAATCTACTGGGGTAAGAAACATTTTTTATTGCAAGTGCTCGTAATAAAATAACTGTTTTATATGCGTCAAAACTGTTGTCAAAGTCAACTTTACCGCACTAGTGTTCTATTTTTATTTTTTTATTGAAAGTCTTTTCTTGTGTACCATGGATAGATTTGACAGAAATGAGCTGCGTTTAGTTTGATCGTCGGACGACCCGCCTACCACTGAGAGCAGGACAGTATCAAGGGATGTGAGGTGACTGAAAGCAGCCTACGAACACGTCAAATTGAAAGCAGTTTATTTCCGTCAAGTTGGCAACTTGCGTGCAGAGAAAAAGAATGCCCGCCTAAAGTTCATTTGGAGTATTGATTCTTTGTTTCTTTAATTATGTTTAATTAATTTACTCACCCTATTTTTTATTTTTTTACTTTATTAGGAACAAAAATAATAGGAACAATATATACATTGACAAACGTAGTAGCAATAACCTACTCATAACGTTACTCGCTTATCGCTCGTGTTTCAAATCGTCCTCGTAAGCTATTGCCACCTTACCGCACTTATACCATAAACTACTAGTATAAAACTTTCTGTACCTAATACAATTTCTAGGCATATCGGGCACTATAATTTATCTTTTGAATTTTAATGTAGATATGTAATGAGGTAAATTTTCCTAAAATCTTCCTTATTTTTGAATGAAAAGTTTATAATGAATGTGATTTATTGAATTTACTTAATGAAAATTAGGCTGTTAGAATAGAATAGAATAGTTCTAGCTAAGTTGTGTTATTTTTACATGACGTAGTAAATAAATGTGCACAAGTTGCAAAAAATAAAATAAAAACTTTAAAGCGTGTTATTGAGCCTCAACCCTAAGTACTATATTTACAACAAAATTGTAACACACAAAGCCTTTGCGTTATTAAGTCCCCACGACCTGGATTCTATTGACTGCAAACCAATATGGAATCTAGATGTTCTGACAATCTGGTAAACCTACAGTGCTGTGAAAAGGAACATACAAGCAAAACAAAGAACGTAATTTAAACGTATTAGTTACAGCAAGAACCAAAGTTCATTATAATTACCTTTATTTACAGAACTAAGAATACCTCGTAATTTTTTTTCTCGAATTTAGAAATTGAATCATCCATCCATCTAAATTGAATAAATATAAGGTGAAATTAAATCAACCGACCAAATTCATACTGGAGACTCGGTTAGTGATCAAGAACTAGGTTCAGTCATCCTTTTGGCCAATTTCGAAAAATAAATATTTTTGCTCCCTTACTGGTTGGACTAGTTTAAGTACAAATCCTAGTGCAGGCACTACGGGACAAAAAATTTTTTTTTCGAATTTCATCTGGAGGGTCATTAAACCTTGTTGCTGATGACTAACCGAGTCTCCAGTATGAATTTGGTCAGTTGATTTAATTTCACCTAGTATTAGTATTTTAGTCGGAAAAAGAACCGCCCGCATACACCGGTATACAGACAACATCAACGTCCCACACTCATTAAAAATACGAGGGGTGGCTGATATAAAATCTCCTTTGTTAAAGAAAGTTTAAAAAATGTTACTGGCCACTATATTCTCGTATTCTTTGTTTATTCCTTTTTTAAAAATTATGACACTTATTTGTTTCTACGAGTTCATTTTTTTTTGTCGCGTCTTCGTTTTCATCAAGTTGCAATAAAATTAAAAATGGATAAAATTGAGTATCGCGCTGTGATTAAATTCCTCGGTAAAGAAGGGAATACGCCGACGCAGGTCCGAGAGCGCGTGTTTAAGGTGTTCGGAGATTCATGTCCTTCCGAATTTGTAATAAAGTTTTTGTCAAAGCAGTTTAAACAAAACCGTGTGAGCTTAGAAGACGATCCCCGTAGTGGAAGGCCCATTTCTGCAGTTACCGCAGATAATGTGGAAAAAGTGAAGAAACTGATCCTTGCCGATCGGCTAATTAAGCAGTGGGAAATAGCTAGAGATGTTGGCATTAGCAAGGAACGAGTTCATGAAATAATTCATGAACATTTGGGAATGTCCAAGGTGAGCGCGCGTTGGGTGCCTAAAATGTTGATCCCGTTTGATTAGCAAAAGCGTGTGGAATGTTGTCAGTCATTTTTAGACTTGGTAAAGGATAAAGAGGAAGAAATTATCTTGCGAATAGTGACCTGTGATGAAACTTGGATTCGTCAGTGGGATCCCGAAAGCAAACAAGAATCGATGCAATGGAAATTTAAAGGGGAAAAACCACCAAGGAAGTTTAAGGTCCGGCTGTCAGCGGGCAAACTAATGGCAACCATTTTTTGGGATGTTGAGGGGATTCTTATGATATATTACCTGCCAAAAAACACCACGATGAATGCTGAATACTATGCGAACTTACTTGACCAGCTATGCAAAAAAATAAAAGAAGACAGGAGGGGCAAACTTAGCAAAGGCGTTTTGATTTTGCATGATAATGCACCCGCGCACACGGCCTTTAAGGCGCGGTCATCTCTGACAAAAAACGGCTTTACAGAGATCAACCACCCACCCTATAGTCCAGACCTGGCTCCCTCTGACTACTTCTTATTTAAAAATTTAAAGAAAAATTTGAGAGGGCGCAGATTTTCAACAGACGAAGAGATGAAGGACGCTGTGAATGACTATTTTGACGATCAAAATAATAATTATTATTTTATTGGTATGATTTCACTTATTGACAAATGTCGTAAGTGCATTTCAGTTGCAGGGGACTATATTGAAAAATAAAAAATAAATCATTAATCCATGTATTTTTTTTCATAGTCAGGTAGATTACTTTTCAGCCACCCCTCGTATATTAGCCAATAGAATTATTGATTCATGATTACAATTGATTTACAACAGATTTCCGGCATGATCGTGCCTCCTGCCAGTTTATTGATCAAGAAAAAAGGACATCATAAAAACCGGCAACCGCAACACAAGCGAAAAAAAATTAGAAAAAACAAAAGAAAAAAATAAATAATGTCAAGGAATACAATACATACTAAAAAAAGCCGCGTTCGATTAACATGTGTAGTTGTCCCGAAATTCATAAAGAAGAAACCAATTCAAATTACAAAAAAAAAATGTTTGTGATAAGGTCATGCAAAATTCGCGCAAAGCTTCATGCCAGGATAAATGAATTATAATAAATGACTTAACGACAAATCCTGCCGCTCCAGCAAGCACCAATGAAATTTTACGTGTTGTATACTTACCACTTGCAGAATGGTGAAGGAAAACAATTATGAATCCTGCGTGCCGAGAAAAGTGTATATTGTTGCCCGAAGTACAGCGTAACACCCGATCAAGCGAAATGTACGATTGTAAATGCTCTAGTCCCATCTGGCATTTTATATTTCTTCTAATAATTTCATATCTTACTATTTGTTTGCAAAGACAAAAGTAGTAAGAGATTCTACACTGTTTCTTAGTTTTATGTTAGTCATCCAAAATGTAAAAAAATATTTGTAATTATCGTATAAATTACATTTATCGTGTCCAATTGTTTTCGCCTGATGATGTCGATAAAATCGATTGACATACTGACAAACATATCAGTAGAATAATGATGTAGGTATGTAAGTACCAGGAATTTTCAATCTTTTTTCAATAAATTCTCTAGTGACAGTCCACCTCTGACACCGCCCCGGGCACATGTCGTGACGATATGCGGTTATAAATTATTTTATGAAAGGAGCCAACGCACAAAGACCCCTGCCCCGTTTTCCAAAAAATAATAAATTAAGGCTAAATCACGCATCGTGGCGATTTCAAAATAAATTCCGGGTTGACCCTGCCGAAGGGCTTCCCTAAACGGGTGGCATGATGAACGAGCAAAGGTTAATATCCTGTTAGTCCTTCCAGAAGCGAGACATTAATCATTGGCTGAGGAGGGATTCCAGGCTGATCCTAGCTGGTCGGTGGATATTGAAAAATAGAATCTGTTCATACCGAAGAATCTCAAACGGGGGTGAGTCCCATCGCAACGGATAATATGAGGCCGTCAGAACCAGCCCCGTTATTGTCTAACTTCAACATCCATTACTATCGCTTTCAAATCAATCGTGATTGGCTAAAAATAACATCACACATAATTTTTAACCAATCGCAATACATTTAAAGGCCTCTGAGGGACCTATCATTTACAGACACAATAGGCTTGTACACAGGGTAAACAAAATATTATTCTATTTAGTCCGTCATTTAGATTATCAAAAAATATTGGACACGTATTTTTTCCTTTGTCAATCAAACAAAAAATGACAGAGATAAAGCGCGTCAAAGTTTGGGAGTGGGGCAAAATGACGTTACTTCTAAGTAAAATTGTACCTAGATGTGACGTCACGTTGATCTTCAGCGGGCTATATCTTCATCATTGTTTGTTTAATTGAAAAAAGAAAAAATACGTGTCCAATATTTTCTGATAATCTAACTGACGGACTAATAATTTTTTTTTAGTCATCATGCCTATTTAAATTACGGCCACTCTGCTTCTGACAGCCTCATATATCTTATCGATGATACTCGTAATGCTCCTTTTTCTGAAGGCGTAAATTGTCTGAAAGTGTCTAAATTAAGGTATCGCTATTCGACACTAACCTACGAGTATAGTTATCTAGTTTCTACCTTTTCCCTCTATTTGTTTTCTCAACTGACAAGGTTTTGAGACAGCCTTTACACTCGCAAGTCACGGTTTTAATTAAATAATCCATTAATTACCTTAAAATCAATTGGACATCAATGATACTGAAGTTATGAATATTCCGATTTTAATAAAATTCAATTTGATTCATATATAATTCCCTTTAATGAATTAAAAATAAATGATTTTCGATTATTAGATGTTGATAATCGAATTATTATTCCAATAAATAATCAAATTCGAATTATAGTTACTGCTACAGATGTTATTCATTCTTGAACAATTCAATTTTGGTGTAGCATGGATCTTTTCACGAGAAGAAGGAAGTCAAAAGGGTAATTATTATAAAACTTAGTAGCTTCGGTAGCTTTTCATAAAACTTTACACTTGACTGTTTTCCCAGTTCTAAGCAAATGTTTCTAGCTACGGATTAGCTATGTTTCTATCTAAGGATTAGCTCTCTTACTAACGGTTATTAAAATAATAATAGAAACCTGTTACGCTGGACAAACAGCAAACAGGTTAAGATATTATTGAGCAATGTTTGTAAATGCTGAATTACTATCAGCTGGGAAATCTTCAGGAAATTGTAGTGCAGGGGTTAAGATGTGGCCCGTTTACCTAGGGGATTGGTGAGCCATTATCTGGCTTTGATTTCGGGATAACGATTTTTCTTATTGAGCAATCGGTTATCTCTTCCTTCCATAACACTAATAGTTATTGTGATTTTCCTTGTGATAAATCAGGATTTCCGCCTTTTCCGACAAGATTATTTGATGAATAATGCTTTTTTGGGATACATATCTCTTTGATATTAGATTAGAAAATAATACAACAAAGCAGTTTCAAAACGATATAAATGTTTTGTATCGTATTAAAAATACCAAAAGTTGTACCATAAATTTCAAAGCTTTTCACTTTTAATTTTCCTTATAAAATGTCACAACGCAATCGACCAAAGACCGACACGCCATGATGAAAATCGTGAAAAATAAAACGTTCTGAATTTAAAAGGTTTAACGCTTTCGTATGCATGATCACGTCACGCCTCTCAGACGAACTCAGTTCTGGTGCTTTTTTCCAGGAGACAATTACGGTTCTGACTGTACAAAAAGGAGGGCTGAATAGTCTTTAAGATTTTGAGTGTTGTTTAATAAGTACTTATATTTCAAAATAAACTTATTTATGTTTCTGAGTTCTAGTTTTTTTTTTCCTCTGCAATTTTTTTCTGTTTTTTTCTTTTTTCACTGTTTTCTGGATATCACTGGTTGTCGGTCGGGTTGGCGTCCTCAAATATATTTTTTATTGTGGATGTGGCGATGTTGATATTTTGTTGCAGGCGTGCGCGGGCGTATTCTTTTCTGACTAGAATAACTACAACTACTTAGTTGTTTAAAAAACACGAAACTTCCTTAGAAATGATATTTTTGTACCCCACCTGCCACCTAGTAACGTTCATATTGACGTCCTCGTGAGCGTTAAAATATAACTGCAGTACTGGTGTACCAAGTTACCAATTTCAGAAGAGTCTAGTAGATCTTGGTGGTCAAACTGGACAAGATACCAGCCCGCGATAGGCAAAGTTTCAGGTTCAAGTCCAGTCTCAGATTTATTTTTTGCATCTCAACCCGTTCAGTTATCGATATTTGGGGCTCCATAACCGAAAGGCGCCAAACGGGACCCTATTTCTAAGCCTCCGCTGCTTTTCTGTCTGTCTGTCACGGGTTTACTGCTTAAGCCGTAATGGCTAGCCAGTTAAATTTTCACAGTTACTGGGTCTTAAAAAATTTAAAAAGAATTAAAAACCAACGGGGGTGGCCATGCAAGTTGATGCGAGAAATCTTAAAAAAATTTTTTTTTTTAACTTTATTTGTTTCAGCTCTTATATCTATCTTAAAGCCGGTCATACATACAAGTATCAAAAGTCAAATTGTTTTACATACTCTAAAGTAAAACTACAACAAATAATAAAGGGTTCCGTACCCAAAGGGTGCCGGATTATTTCTCAGGCATTATCAATTTAGCGGTTTGTTTTTTGTCTCCTTGATGTTGCTATGGCATCTATATGGGTTCCGTACCCGTGTGGTGATACGGAACTCTTTGCGCGCGAGTCTGACTCGCATTTGGCCAAATTATTGATAATAATTAAAGAACAATTAGCCATGTACATCGCGCCTTGGGAAGGACAGTTCAACTTCATGTAACTCCCCTTGCTACAGAATTCATTACCTTACACAAAATCGATGGCGTTAAAAAACATGGTGGTGCAGTAAAACTTAAAAAGCTGTGACAAGACATTTCCACTTTTTCTCTTGCTCTCTCCCAATCAGCCGACAGACAGTAGTAGAAATATCCGGTATTCTCGTTCAAATAAAAGATAAAAGCGTCATTGCCTGTCGGACATGGTGTCTCATTTTTCACTAGAAGCACAGAGTACCCAACAAGAAGATAAGGATTTTTATACTCTCATTATACATTAAGGAGATAACAACATCTAAAACGGTTTAAATATACCTACGTATATTATAACACCGCCATTCCGCGCTGTGAATGACTCAATTTCACCAATCAGCTTTTAATATTTATTCTTTTGCTTTGGGCTGGGTAAAGGTATTTGCCATGCAGCTACGAATACTCTCACAGAACACCTTCAATAAGCAAATGACTGAAAGTTTGTCTGAACAAAGATCCTTGCCATAGCTTATAGGGTCAAATAAGAAAAAAGAATCCCGCGTATTTGTTTTCTTATTTTTCATAAGACTGTTAAAAATATTATAAAAATGTCACGCGAAGACGATATTTTTGATGGTTCTAGATAAAGTATTCTGTCCAACTGGCCATAATTAGCCATTGGGACACTAATGTGCAGCCTATAAGGAAACTAAAATAGCTCTCATTATGGCATAGTTGCACAAAATACTATTTTATACAAAATGGTCCTATTCTTGGCCTTGGAAACTATGGAAAGTGTCTATAAGGCCATGAAGAGTGCCAGCTCTGAAATTGGAAGTGTTAATAATGGATAAGACACGCTTTTTCAACTTTGCAAGGAGGTTATGTTGACTCTTATGACTCTCATCATTAGTGCAGGGGCAAATAAAAAGTTCCTTTAGTTCAAATGAAGAGTTTAATTATCACAACAAACCAGCCTGTATATTTTATAATTCTCATTACAACCAAACTTTATTGATTTATCGATTTATGAAAATATCAGCCACTGTATTTCTCTCTACACTACTTCCGAAGGCTATTACAAGAGAAATCTTCGCCTTGCCATTGACGAATCGAGATCCTTTAGATTTTCTCGAATGATTTCCCTTAACTTATAGCCCTCTTTTACTTAACTTTCGTCCTAGCATTTCCGTTTGTTTATTGCCCTTCTTAGATATTGCGAACACCTGAACGCTATTTTGCGTCCCTTAAATTAATCATTTGTCGCGACGATCTGTCTATTTGACTACCGCCATCTTGAATTTGTAATTAATGAGAGAGTCAAGATATTTTATGTTTGTTCATGGATTCGTCCAAAATAAATTAAAGAGACGAAATCGATATGAGAATAAAAAAGTCTGTCAGAAACTTATAAGACTGTCGCATCCCGGTAAATATCCAATGTTGTTAAACGAGCAATATTTGAAAATTGAGAGGCGGCTTACATTTCCGTAGTTGCCCAGTACATTTTATAAGTTGGTCTACTAATACAGATCGCACCAAACTTCTAGTCCGCTCGGAAATTGCTCTCCCGAAGGACGGCCCATACATTGTCGTGTTTAGAGGGGACTAAAAGTTTGGCGCGACCTGTATTCGTAAACCTATAAAGCCTGCTTAGCTGTGATAGTTTTCCTTTTAACTTGATTATATATACTACTTTTGTGATTTTTTTTCACATTTTCATAAACCACCGTTTAGCCGGCAGGGGGCGTGACACTTTAACAAAAATTAGCACTTTAAAGTTAACATTTCGCCAACGGATCCCTAAATGGAAAAATGGTTCTCACACACCCATAATGTTTTTGAACGACCTATCCATCGATACCCCACACTATGGGATAGTCGAGAAAGAAAATTCATCCCCAATTTACGTGTACGGGATATACGTTTAAAAATAAAACGAGATTTTTTTTACCGTTTTTTCGGCGGGATTAATATGTGTACCGGCGCCAAATTACAGCTTTATAGTACTAATTGTCTCTGAGCTAAGCCGCGAACAGACGGACATGGCAAAACTATAAGGGTTCCTTGTCGGACTACGGAACCCTAAAAATGGTCTTAAAAATCATTAAAAGTATAAATAACCGAACATAAAATATTTCCGTAGTCTCATCAGGGATAAACAAGTTGCTTATAAATAAAGCCTTTACAATATTTTTATTAATAAAATTTATTCCACCTCCATTATAAAATACTGGATTTCTACAAAGCTTCGTTCCGGGATAACTAGCTTTTCAATAATAATATTTCATTCGTAAATACATGAAAATAATGTTTACATAATTTTTTTACTGGAAATTCAATTTTGTTTTTGTTTGCTGTTCCTTTATAGAATTGTTTTGCAAAAATAAAATCATGAATTTGATATCTTTAGAATATTCTTTTCTTTTCGTTGACAATGCGACGAGTCGGTTGGAGTTAAGGACGCTATTACAAAATATTGAAATTTTCGCTGTTTTTAGGCTCGTTTTTGGTACATTTTCCGACAAATACCATTTTTTTTTATCAAATATTTTTTGTACCTTCCTTCTAGGTCTAAAGTTATTTTTTTCCGAAAACCACTTCTTTTATGCAGTAAAATCAAATTTCTCTACCCTTCTCCCGTAAAAACAGCAAAAACAGAGTGAGTATCGGTACAAATATCTGAATAAACAGAGGTCCTTGATTTAAAAAAAAAACAACCTGTATATGAAAGAACACTACACTTTATGTGTAAAGTCAAACATGATTTTGAATTGTTTTGACAAACGTCAAAAAAAGAAGGTTCTGTAAGTTTGTTGTATCATGAAAATGTTATCTTTTGTGGAATAAACTTTACTTGGTAATTTATCGCGGTCATTCAAGTAAGGAAATAAAGTATGTAAATGTAAAGGTAAAAAAAAATCAACTGATGCTAAAAAAGTAAACGATGTTTGTATAAGAGATTGTATTTAACGTTTTATATTGCACTACAATTTATTTTTGGTTTCGCTATTTTAGCGAACCCTAAATACACAAGTTAGGTGAACTTAATAACACGTGGAAAGCTATACCAGCACTAGCAAGCAATGGGAGCTCGTAGATTTACCCGGGATTTAAAAGTCAGACTCGTGTTTATTTGGAATTCTGTTATTTATCCAGTCTGGCGACTTTTAATAAATCAGCATAAATATATTCCCTTTTGTATATATTTTTTGCTTAAATATAATTTTTTTATCCATCTATCCTCCACCCACAGACCACTTACCCATACCAAGTCCGTGCCTCCACCGTTTGATTATAAGAAAAGAAAAATAAAAACTACTGAAATTAATTACGAAACAATGGTTAATTTATTTTATTATTTATTTACTGAGCATGAATTTACTTAATTTTTAGGCCATAAAATGATGGTTTGTTTACTCCGCCATTTCTAGGGTTCCATTCCATACCTTGTCATGGAATATTTGTTGGAAACACCTGCATCACTTTGTTGTCAGTTCATGTATTAAGACCCCTTTTCTCTTTTCTTTGGGGTATAGAGTTGAACTTCAGATTGAGACGACGTAGGTAGTAAAAACTGAGTTTTTGAACAAGTAGTACTCCCAAACTACAGATATGGCTATGAAATAAATAGATGTTATAAACAAAGCCTTTTTCAAGGCGATGTAACAGCCCGACACGCGATGGAGAAAAAATGGCTCCATCGAAAAAAATTGCTAAGTGGAGACTATTTTTTCATTTCAAACAAGCAGTCTGTCGAAACAAATAAAGTAAAAATAACAATGCTTACTGTTTTAAACATATACCTATTATCTAAACGACAGCACAGCGATTTTTTTCAAACGCACCTGTATGTATTTAAATAAAATATCTTTTGCCCGCGGCTCCGCCCGCGTCGTAGAGATTTTCGTGGAAATAAGCAAAACAAAAGAATATGATTTTTTGAACGACAATATGCAACGGCCACCATGTTTTACCAAAGCGCTAATAAATACCAATCAAATAAGCCCAAACTCGAAGGGTCTGCTGTTGTCCGTTGAGGAGATCTCGTACCCATCTTCCAGTCCCATGAGCAGACCTTGGTCACCATGTTTTACCAAAGTGCTAATAAATACCAATCAAATAAACCAAAACTCGAAGGGTCTGCTGCTGTCCGTTGAGAAGATTCCGTACCCATCTTCCAGTCCCATCATCAGACCTTGGTCACCTTTTTTTTTACAAAAGAAAATATTTATTCTGAAAATAAAAAATAATTATAAAAAGTGAAAAAATAATTACCAGTCGAGGTTTGAACCCGCGACGATCGGCTACGCTACGGCGGCGAACCTTCCATGTTTCACTAAAATTCTCATTGCGCTGCTCCCTTTTGTCATAGCGTGATGATATATATCTGCCTTCCCGGAGAAATGCGTTATGTTTCAGTGAAAACTGCATCAAAATCCAGTCAGTGGCTCTCAAGTTATAAGCGAACGAACAGACAGACAAACGTTGTATTTTATATGTATAGAGATTTCGTTCATTGAAAAACAGCATTATCCACTCTTTTCTTGATTTACCGCACTGCTCAGACGCGCGATTTCTCAGATATGCTTATCTCTTTTGTTATGCGATCGACCTACTACGCCTTAAGTACTAATATATATTAATATACATTACAGCCAAAAAATTATGCACATTCTGCGTATCGAGGGCTCGACGTTTAGACGGCTGTGATCGGTCAATGAGCTGTCAAAACTTGCAGCGCTTGTTCTCCGTGTGATATTGAATGCAACGTCCCTTACGTATACAAAGTTTAAAAGTTTGATTTCTTAAAAGTTAGGCTAAAGATATAAGGCTCCGCCCACATTAATTCAATCTCCGTCCCGTTTTCGGCTTGGGCGTTATTTTATCAAATCCCTTGTAGCCTATATGTTGACCAGAGTAATTACGATCATAATAAAGAAAACCGCATCCAAATCCGTTGAGGGTTCTCAAGTTAAAATGAAACATAATAATAATAATAAAAAAAAAATTATTGCACTAAAAATATTGTACATGAGGCGAATTTAGCATTTAGCTATTTAGCATTGTCTTCCAGTTAACCTTTGGTGGTGTGGATCATTATTGGGTAGTGCCGGGAAAGGTGTCGGTCGTAGACAAAAGCTAAAATTCATAAGGACGGGGGCATACATACAAACATACACTCAGACATCTTGATGAAAACCACTTGTACACTGTTTACACAAAATTTACTAAACTATAGGTACTTTTAACCCAACTGGTTTCGAAATTCAATTCATTTTCAAGGGCTTAACAACTCATTTTAATATTTTAAGACCTAACCTACGTGCTGTAAACAAAATTTGTTTTTTTTTTTTTTGTGGTTTTTAGTGGTTTTCATCAAGATGCTTTCAATGTTTCACCAAGTGCCGACAATCGCAAGTATAAGTTACACTCAGACGGACAAAAAATAAAATAAATGTGGTTTATTTTAGTTCAGTATAATACTAACGAATAACCCGTTTCATTTTAATACATTTTGAAAATATATTCAAAAAGAGCAGTGGTAGCTTAGGGGTAGAACTCTGGCCTCTCAATCATGAGACCCGGGTTCGATCCCCGGCCGGGCATGCACCAATGAGTTTTTCGGAATTTATGTGCATAGTATTTGTTCTTACATACCACTTGCTGAACGGTGAAGGAAAATATCGTGAGTAAACCTGCATGCCCTAAAAAACGTGTATTTGCATCACATTGGGACGTAATAATCGTCGGTGAATTGTGCTTTTTCCAGTGGGGACCCATGAGTTGCATTTCACAGTCCATACTAGCTCTAGTGTGTACAATTAATATTTTTTAATAATTTAAATTGATATGGGTTATTTTATTATTAGATTGTACTGAAGCCAAAACTACAATTTTTGGAATTGTTGTTTGTATGTCTATATGTATGTTCCGTTTTAACTCAACTCAACTGATTTGGATGCGGTTCTTTTTTATTATCATCGTAGTGATCCTGGTCAACACATAGGCCATAAGGGGTGCTCATAAAATAACCGCCAAGCCGAAAACGGGGCTAAGATTTTTTTTAAACGCAGGCGGGTCTTCGACCAAAGGCTAGTTGTTTATATTCCTTGCACTACGTAATACGGTTACCATCATATGACGTCAACTAAGATTTATCTTGGGATCCTGTTATAATTCTACACCTACATGCCAGACTTTATCATCATCAGCCGGTTCGTACAAACCTAACCATATTTTTGGGTCCGCAGCACAGAATGTAATAACTCCACTTTGTGGCCGTCTCTCTGCTTGTCAAGAGTAATTCAGGACCCTTTTTCTCAGGAGACAGGTGTAATGTTGAAATTAATACCAAACACTAAAGTGTTATTGTAAAAAAGGCTTCTGACTCAGTGCGAAAAGAGATAAATGTCTACATATTCATTTATTATGATTTTTATTTATCAGAGCTATTTGCTGGAAGAAATCTCTACTTAGAGATAAGCTCGCCTGTGTACAGCCTATTTCTATGATTTTTATTTATCAGAGCGGTTTGCTGGAAGAAATCTCTACTTAGAGATAAGCTCGCCTGTGTACAGCCTATTTCTAATTGCAAATGTGTACAATAATGTATAAATTTTAAGAATACATAATAAACAGAAAATCACTTTTACTAACCCACAAAACTATTTATTTCCTGATTGGTTTCGCCTTTAATCCGTTCTCAAAGGAATTAGCTACAATTGGACTAACCAAAAACGATTTCTTTTAAAAATAATCATATAGGCGAAACAGGTTAGGAAACAAATAGTTTTATAAAATTGGACAAGTGATTTTCAGTTTATTATGTATTCCAAGTTCCACCATGAGTAATCTACAGTGTCAACATCCTTTCAAAAATACACTTTGGACAGACCTGTTCGATCAGTCAATGTATCGTAAAATCAGTTGCCAACCGAGTGCCTATCGTCGAAAACATGCATTACTATCGAATTCCGCTTATCGCACTTGAAATGACGTTACAATTCGTAAATAGTTCAATACCTGTTGAAGATTATTTTGGAAGTTCATTTTTTATCTGTTTTTCGTGAACAGCAGCCATAGTTGGCAACCGATTCAAAGATACGTTATAGGCCCGCAGTTTCTCTGTATTCACCGAAGATCCTAAGTGGATTAACAATCCTAATTCCTGAGATCTCCACGCACTTACACTTACACGGTCGTTCTGGATGCCATGCACTGACGCGGAGCGAGGCCACGACCGGAACAGAAAGTTAACCAGCCCTCTTGTTACTTGTAGTCTAACTTGAATAATATAGCCATAAAGCGTCGTGATTGGCCAAAAATGATGTGTGATGTCATTTCCAGCCAATGACGGCGCGTTTGAAGGCGATTGCAATAGATGTGGAAGTTAGACAATAAGGCCATAATCCAATAACATAAATTTAGGTCATAACTAGCCGTAGAAAGATTGATCGACACGTAGGTCTAGTCCACACGACCTAACTAACCAGTAATTAGACAAATAATACATACCTATAGGTACATATACTCAGGCCTGTTCCCTGAGGGATAGGCGGAGACCACAGATCTTCATCACACCTTTCTCGGTTCTTCCATACAAGCTCTTTTATTCCAGGTGCTTTATTTGGCTCTTTTACAGTAGGTATATTGCCAATTTGGTCCAGCTTTACCTTCCAATTGGGCAGTCATGATTGGCAGTTTAAAAAAAAAAAATTATGAACAACTTCGAGTCAATTAGTATAGTAAGCCTACATTTTCTTTTGCGTTTTTCAGAGAAAGGGTCATTGAACCTCGGTCCCGACAACGAGTCTCCAGTGTGAATTTGGCTATATAATTAGAAGTCACCTTATAGACTCACGCCTGTTTCCCAGAGGGGTAAGCAGAAACTACAGACTTCCACCTGCTATTATTAAAAAATTTTTTTTTGCCTTTTGGGGACAACGGGACAGATAGCCTGAAAACGGGACTGTCCCGTTCAAAACCTCTGTGAGCAAGAAGCGGCGCTGGGCACACTAATGGATCGATTTGAAGTTGAGACGGAGCAATTTCATTACATTACAACTCGTAGATGTGCAGTTTCTAGAACAAATAATATACTGTTTTATTCTAGCTATTCTATGGGTGTAAATATAGTGCTACCATTAAATTAAACCACATATTCTACCGATCATACTGAACCACTTTTCGCAAGAAACATACCGCGTTAACCAATAGTTTGGGAAATATTTGAGTTTCAAACAAAAATACGGATAAATACGGGCGTTTTTTGAAACAGCGTTTCCGTAAAACAGCTGTGCAGACGCAGCGTTCTAAAGTAGACCTACCTACGAGATAAAGTCTTTAAGTTACAGTTGAATACCTTTTTCTCTGAAGATTTGCGCGGGTTTTTTTCTTCAGATAATTGTTAATTATGATCAATAGGGTATGTAGTTTTATTTAAAGGTCTCAGTCCATTTACACTCTGTATAAGGTGACTTTTGTATACATATCCAAATTCATATTGGAGACTCAGTTAGTGGTCAGGACCAAGGTTCAATGACTGAGTTAGAGATATACGAAAAAAAAAATTGTGCCCTTATACTGGTTTATGAACAACCTCTCATCGATTAGTATAACAAAGGGTCATTGAACCTGACCACTTACCGAGTCTCCAGTATGAATATGGCCGCATAAACTAAAGTCACCTTATATATTTTCCATGATGAAACCATACTTACTGGAGCGACGCTACGCTTCAACAGAATAGCCCTCTATTCTACCGGAAAGGGGAGAGGGAGCTAATAAAAGGGCTATTCAAATCCGAACACTTGACGTGACTAACCCAATTTGTGTATTGCCTTCTATTGCCTCGCATTTCCAGCGCTGGAAGTCGTGAAGCGATTTTTCGATCAGACGCGTCAATGGCTTGATGGGCGGGGGAATCTAAAGATTTTGGATGTTTTTATTGAATGTTTTCTACATTTAAAAATTATTTACTTACTTACTTTTGTTCATTTTTAAGGTCCGAAAACAAAAATTCCGTTGTCCGCGTCATGATTATGTATTTTTATTTTTGTTACGTGTTTTTATTGAGGGCCCTGCCTGTAATAAAGATTTTTTGATTTGATTCGATTAATGGCTAATTAATCTGAGATTGTGTATATAGGCAAATGCAGAATTGATCAGGGACCACGAAAAAAAAAAGAAGAAAAATGTCGACGATGCCTCATTATGGAAAAAAATCGCGTAGTGCATCAAATGACTGCTTTCAGATCGCATCTACATTGAAGGAACGTTTGTCTTAAGAAAAATTTATATGCATTTTTGTATCTTTTTATTTTATTTTATTTAAAGTGTATTAATTATTACGTTTTTTACTATAACTCTTAAAGTTGGTATTGCTATTGTGGTATTGGGCAACAATTAGTACCTATAATATACATTGAAAATGCGCCAGAAACGTCGTTTTAAGGACCTACGTCATCAAGACAAATGAAGTCTTTCTCATACAAATTTCACAATCAATAAGCTACCATAACGGGGGTCTCCTTGCATGTGGTTAGTTGCCAACCGGTGTCAGAGTTGTTCCTGATGTCATACGGCGCGTGTTCCGAAAATTACTCCACTTGATAAAGTTATTTCTCTTAAACGGCTCACTTAAAAATTATGAAAAAAATATATGTCATTATTTAAAGTATAAGAAACAATCTCATTATAAGAAACACCTTGAAAATAATTCCCAAATTCAAGCTGTTTTTAGAATAAAATTGGCTATTTCTTTGAAACCGCTAATGTTATTTGTATAGTTCTTGCACTAAAATACAAAAAAAGTAAAGCTTATAAAACTCATTGCAGAAAATTTAAAAATGTTCATGCGCGACGCGAGGCGTCAAGTTTCGGAGCAGTCGATTACAAAATCAAATGCAAGGTTTTAACGTTTATTTCAACTTTATTAAAAATATATCAAGGTCATTGGAGGCTACAAGGGCCTTTCGATATCAGCCGGGGCTCGGGACCTACAGATTTACAATGCTTTCCGCGACACACAGGAACAAAGATGTGAATTGCCACCAATGCTCATCCTGCCAAAAACTGTTTATATTATTATTATTATTTTTTTTTTTTTAACACATTATGTGATTTATTCTTTATTATATTATTTATGTTACTGTAAATAGAGCTGTAAATCTCTTGAATACAATTACTTAGTTAATTATTGTGATAATAAGTATTTTTTATTTTCATTCAATTTAGTTCTAATTAATTTAATTAATATCATTAAAATTATTAAATTAATTAACATTATTAATAAACAAATTGAGGTTCTAGTATTGATTAAATAAAGTGTCGGTTTGATTACCTATGTACTCGTTAGTCGTGACACTTTTGGAAGAGCCAACCGTGTTTTCCTCGACTGCGTGACTGGGAAAAGTAAATATTTCTTGATTTTTACAGGGAAAATGTATTAAATCTGTCTCAAAGCCTTTTCCTGGCCATTAGCGGAGTACTTGGATTTGCTCGTTCATTGAAAATTCCCTGTAGATATAGTCTTATAAATATGAAATGGAATAGGAATGAGCAAATCAATTTAAAAACAAATTCTACAGTAATAAACCGTGCTGTGCAGAAGTAGCGAAGTGAAGAAAACCAACTTCAGGAGGCCTCTTACAACATTCTTGTTCTTACTTCATCATCGTACAGCGGTAAGGGTGGAAGAGAGGTCATAGAATAATGGTCCATGTTATAAAAATATTTCTAAGAGAAAAACGACTCATTATTTATTCCGTTTGGGCTTTGTACAAGAGTATTGTTTTTTAGAGACCCTCGGTGAAGGTTTATTTTTATGGGCTTGCTTTGATTTTATTTAAACTAGCATCTGTCCGTGGTTTCATCCTATATATCTTTTGCAGATTTAAACTTTGTTGTAAAGAAAAAGTGACCGTGTTTATACTGATAGTCCCATAATTACAATAGTGAATTTTTAAATTTTTTTTATGGTGGCTCCTTAGCATACAATCAAACATTAATAACGTGCTTTTTTGTTAATGGTAGTGTTCATATAGATTACTAGGCTGTAGAATTATTTAGGGTGGGCCATAAAATAAGCCTTTGGTGTTTTTAAAGTCTTGATAGGTTTTAATGTAAATTTGCGCCCATAATTAGATAGGATACCTATATGTATTAACCTTATGAACCTGAATTGTACATTTCAACAATGATTCCCATGCGAAACTAAAAAGAAAAGCTTTTTTTTATAATTTTGTGTGGTCTTTTTCAAAAAAATAATATTTTTCGGACGAACACATAGCCAATTCGAACACGTTAAAAAGAACATAAAATGACGTCACAAATATCAAAGGCTTTTCGTAAGCGGTGATGAGTTCAAAAGCGCGTTCAGGCCGCTCACAAGGTTATACTTTTTTTTTTTCAGAAGCCCGACGTAGTCGACGACGAAACTATAGTAGACCATGCGCAAGAAGACTTATTTTATTACTGTAAAGCTATAGTAAATAGTCCAATAAAAAATGACTTTACCCCAATCGATTTCGTTTTCATTTATCCCTTTATCAGGCTACCTTCAACATTACAACGATCAAGATCGTTTGAAATATGAAAACTGTCAACTCGTCGAAAAATGGCCGGAATTTCACCGTAGTTTTGGAACTTTCGCGAATATTTTTGCGGTTATTTTCAGTTATCGTTACACGACATGTCCATATTTCATCACGGCTGTCACCGAGGGAGAGTTTTACAATATTGAATACCGCCTCTCTGCTCTAGTGGTTCAGGTAATTTCATTCTATATTTAATTCATTAACAATAAAATTGTATTTGAAATAATCTTTATATACTAGGTATTCACTTAAAGTCTAACAGAATAAAAATATTAAAATTACAATTCTAAAACACTCATAACAAGATCGATTGTTCCAAT
Organism: Ypsolopha scabrella; assembly: GCA_910592155.1. Lineage (NCBI taxonomy): Eukaryota > Metazoa > Arthropoda > Insecta > Lepidoptera > Ypsolophidae > Ypsolopha > Ypsolopha scabrella. The sequence continues at coordinate 27,319,659 of OU342969.1, read as the reverse complement.
TGAAAATGTTGAAGCGCCACAAAGATACTTGGGTCGAGCAATTTTTTAACAACAAGTCGGTATTCGTTTAGCGAAATTGCTCTTAATAAATTATTTTTCTTTAATAACTTGTTGCTTTTATTTGTACGTAATATTTTATTAATACGTATAATAAACTTTCTTCGGGTTTGGATCCTTTCTCACTCAATATTTATTGTTATAAAAATTTGTTAAAAAAGTATTTGTGCGGGTTCAGTGCTACGCATATGAACCTATAATTGTATTTTTAATTAGATAGTTCTCTCTTAGAATTGTTTTAATATTTATACTTTCTTCGGGTTTGGATCCTTTCTCACTCAATATTTATTGTTATAAAATTTGTTAAAAAAGTATTTGTGCGGGTTCAGTGCTACGCATATGAACCTATAATTGTATTTTTAATTAGATAGTTCTCTCTTAGGATTGTTTTAATATTTATAGTTATGGTCGTAGTAATTTTCTCTTTTGTAGCGCGCATTAAAATAATTTAAATTATATTAGTATATCTGGATTCGACTGGTATTTTTGTAACACTGAAATTATTTGTATGTCAATAGAAACTTTATTGGACTCTGTATTACCTATTTGTACCTTATTTATAAGCTATATAATTTGTCTGTTTGTTTCTTCAATAAAGCAAAAATAAAATAAAATGAAAAGTAAATACCCGTCTTTTGTGTTTTGAGTAACATTACTTTACCACTTAAGGGCTGATTGCTCGGATTTGTAACGAAATCAGAAGAAGTAATTATAATGTCCAATAAATAACTTCCAGTTACAAACCGATCAAGTGCGGGTAGGACTCGCGCCCTTTGGGTTCCGTACCATTTAAATAAATTAATACACCTCAATGAATTTAAAAAAAATTACAAACTTAGTACCCACAAAATGTATAAAACCAAACTGCGAAATTAAGTTGGCTGAGTATTCGGGTGGTAGGTTTTTAAAGTAAGGAAACTAGTCAGGCGAAAACTGACCAATAAACCGTGAGTAGCCGTTTCAAAATCAATATACTAGTAAGGAAACGTAATGATATTTTTTCATTCATGTAGGTATGTTTCTATTCCTATACTCACGGTCACCGTTGACTTGACGACGTACTTTGTAATTAAATAATTTTAAAATTGATTATCTTTTTCAGGTAACTTCTGCAATACCTCAAGCATCGTCGTTTACGTATGTACATATGCATGTATTAGTACATTACTGCTAAGACCAGGAAAGAAGCAATCCTGGAGAGTAAGTTAAAAGTCCGAGTCCGTAGGGCATGGTCGAAGCAAGTATAGTGCTTTTCTCAAAAATAAAATGAGACATTTTCATGTTTTTCATGATAATGAGTTATATCAAATATAATAAACTGACTAGGAAATATTAAAAGTTACTTACTTGCTCATGTTTGGGCGATTAGTCATGTTTATTGTTATTGATTTCTTCAGCAAAGCATTAGTGGAGTACAATCTATATCAGAGCCCGTTTCTGAACTCATTTAGTAATTTATTTGCACAAAATACTTTCAAGTAAAATTTATAGCAACATAAATTCCCACTTTTACGCAAGTTTTTTTTATTATTGCCAGCTGGGCAAAGGTATTTACCGTCATGCAGCCTTCTAGAGAGCCTTCTTCATGGACAACGCCATCTAGAGGAACGCTAAGAAATAAGAAAAAAAAAACAACGAGAAAAACCTCCTTAGTCTCTTATAAACATAGACACGGATAGTTTTAAAAAGAAAACATATGAAATATACTCTGTGAACATACGATGGATTTTCATACGAATTTCCTGGACACTTTTAATAGCTCGCCAGGATGAAGTATTTTCTGGTAGGTCTTTACAGTATGTAATGGTAATATTACAATGTATTTTTGAGAAAAATTACGTTTTAAGGGTTCTATGCCTTTAGAACTAAAAAACGGAGCTCTTAAAGAATCACTTTATTGTCCGTCTGTCTCTCAAGTCAAGACCCTTTTTCGGGCCCAATCAATCAATCATAATAACAAGTTGAAACTAACATACCTATTACAAAAGTCTACGGCTCCATAGTGCTGTTAAAAAATCAGGCTTGAAAAAAATTCATTACCCCTTACGTAATAAATTTCATAGAAATTAGTTCACCATTAAAACTATTTAAAACCTTTAACGTGTATTTGTGCCCCAAACCTGCCGACATGTTAAAATAAATATGCGGTGAAAAGATGTTGGCAATGGCAAGTGTTTATCATCTATTCAGTCATACAGTCCAATCACCTCGGAAATACCTCTGAGACCCCCTTGGGGATATTATACTGTGATGATATCCATTAATATGTATGTATATTAAATTGTAGTAAACTCATAGTAACCATACTACCACGTTCCATTGACAACGCGCAACATTGTTCTTGTCACAACAACTATTTGTTTTGTCATTCCTCGCATCCGCTGCACGAGTGTAGTATCCATTGATGCCTCTACATAGAAGTACAAGCAAATTTGGCCTTTATTACACACGTGTTAAAGATTAAATTACTATGAAAGTAACGTCTGTGCGTGCATAATGAGATGCATTTGTATGGCATTGATCTTTTCAACATTATGGTACCTTGAATGGAATTATTTTCCACATTGTTGAGTTATGGTTCTCCGAAATTTGTTGTCTAGTTCCTGCACGATAATGTTCTCAGATTTGTAACGAAATAACAATAATGCTCGAAAAATTCCTCCTAACTAAAAAAGATGTACAGTCGACTGCATTCCAAGCTCCCTGTTTCTACACGATTTTAACGCTTATGACGCCGCAATTAGAACTGCCAATAGGTAGCCTGTAATTCTGGCATAATCTGTACACAAAATAATGTGCTAAGTATACCTATTTATGCAAAAACAGATTTTTTTCATTTTATTATAATAACTACCCTAAATAAATTTGATAATCCGTGTCGTCAATTTAGCTGTAAATTAAAAAAAATCGTATCTTCGCTAGTTACCTACATTATAGAATAGAAAATTCAGTTATTTTGAACAACTAGATCATTCAAAATTCTTGTCTGCGACGTTTTTACATGAGAGTTGTTTTTGTTTGGGCGTTACAATTATTTGATAGGATTTTGTTTCAAAACAGGATAATCATAACCTAAACGAAAAATAAATTTTTAGGGTTCCGTATCCGAAGGGTGCCAAACAGGACCCTATTACTAAGCCTCCACTGTCAGTCCGTTCGTCCGTCTGTCACACAGGGGTCTACAGCTTCAGCCGCTATAGGTAGCCAGTTGAAATTTTTTACACAATACGTGTGACTTGTCCTCCTGAAGTTATTCGGGGGAGAGTAAGAGAACAGCTCTCAGGCAAAACCAGGCGGCCCACCATCGCCTGGGACCGATGGATGGCGGTATATCCATCCCCAATTGCCGGGCCTTATATTAAACAGACTGGTGACGGGCAGCGGCGTCACTGGTGCAAGGGTTTCGGCACCGCGCTCACCAACCCGCCTGCCCAGCGTGTGTGAGTATGGGCATTTCTTCCAGGAGGACCGCCAAGCATGGCGAAATCCTGGAAAGGCCTATGTCCAGCAGTGGACGAAACAGGCTGATGGATGGATGGACGTGTGACTATGACTATGGCCTTTACCAAAGTAAATAATTTAAAATAAAACTTAACCCAAGGATCCCCCTACAAAAAACCCCGAATAAGTAGCATTTTTTAAAGTTTTAACAATTATACTCAGAACAATAATTTTACATCAATACAATTATAATAAAAATTCCGTACTCAAAGGGTGCCGAATGAAGAATATGCATGTAATTTTTTATGCACTAATTGTTAATATATGATCAATTTAGGGCTATGAATAAGAATTTACAACTAAATTATCCATATTTCATAGTTATAAAATCAAAATAAGTTTCATAATAATCTTCTACAATTCAAACGGCTGCCATTTTAGCGCGCATCAAGTGACGTCACATGATACTGCTCTTGCTTGCGGTGTATGGCGAGTGGCCGGTTTTTTCTTTATTTTTGATTAAAACAACCTATTACAAAATATTTGAGGGTTTTATTTTTCATTTATTTATTTTGAACTTAATATTTTATGATGAAATGTACTCACTTTGTCACAAAAGGCAGTTAGCCAATGGTGACGCGTTTTGCATTTGCGTTTCATTTCATCAAAATGTTGTATTTTTTAAATGGAAATAAATACAAAACTATAAAATAAAATAGTTTCCCATGGTCATCATTAAATGCTGCTAAGTAAATAGAATACAAAAAACGCAATATATTACTTATTTAAATTGACATGCATATTCTTTACCGGTATAATGTGGTGATCTGATAAGGAACACTTTGTGCGCGAGTCTGGGATGGCCATTCTTTTGTATCAAAAAGTGTGATTTTGCTTACTTTTCATGAAAAATAAAAAATTAAAGTTTTGTATTCTCACAAAAGAATGAATGTCTCGTGTATTCCATTACCGAGGAAATGTCTCCTGAAGTGGGCCCCAAATCGACAATAAATTGTAACATTCCACAATATCCTCTTTTGAAATCAGGCCCCAGGGTATGGATTAAGGCGTTTTGTACTAAATGATATATTGCTAACGTGTTTTATGATATGACTCAGGTGTCATAAAAATTGCAAATCTTTTCAAACGCATTACGCATAAATTGCAGAATAGGGTCCCGTAAGTGTTGTATAATACTCTTGTGCCAATCTGAAGTTGAATAAAATACATGTGAAGTGAATTTTTAATGGCAAGAATTTTCCATTTACATTTGTTACTTGAATATTCGATGAAATAATACCTGCATTCGCCAGTCGTTGGTTGAAAAGCTGCCCATCAATTACATTCTAAGCACGAATTCGCGATTTTCGGTTTAACTCATTGCGGTAAAGTTGAAAATTCATACAAAAGAATAATTTTTACTCTTTTTGATTGCTGGTTGCAACGAGCCTTAGACCATTTAACACGGGACCTGGCAAAGCGTGACTCTTAGTACTGAAATTATTCTGCCATTTTCCACGGGAGGGGAGGTAAACACGCACAGCACACATTTACTCATTCACGCAACTCCTCCGAAAAATTGATATGTCACACTAAATCAAAAGCTGCAACACGAACACAAAACGCGCACACAAGCAAACTTACATGAACAAATTGTTCATGTGCTTTGGCAGAGGGGGATAAGTGCGCTTGCCTAGTCCCGTGTTATATGGTCTAAGCAACGAGCTATAGATTGGCTGGTTGCGATTGCGTATAAAAAACTTGAGACAAGATTTTTCGTAAATTTTGTCATCTATGGGTATTGCATCGATTTTTTTATGGAAAATAATGTCAGCCTTCTATCTGAAGTATTATGAAAATTTATTTAAAACGATTTGGATTATAACCCTTATGTCAACGAATTAAGAACTACCATGGTATAGTGTAGCGTTGGAGACGGAACGAAATTCAGTTGACAAGCAAAAAGGAAAAAGTCTCTCCATCCACTTGAGTTAATAGAATTTTAAGAACAAGATAAACAGAACTCATGATGATCTCATTCTGAAAACAAATTAAATCTAATACCCATTTGGAAAACAAAATGGCTAACATCGTTGTTTATTCTGAATTTCGTAAAAATTCTTGAGAAAAACCGCCAAACTCAGGGAAAGCAAACAAGGTTTTGAATCCCCGCATCATATTTTCTCATAACTCAAATCGGATCAAATGACGAGAAATTACCCTAATTTTAGGGGAATGTAGTACAGACGCCGTTCAAGCTTCTTATTTGTAAACAATTTTAAGGCGCTACCGCAAAAATATTGTCACTGTTTGTGTTTGGAATCCTGTAACTAGTTTCAAGGAGAAGCTACTTATTTGATGAATTTGTATCACATTTTAGAAACCATTATCTAGACTCCTGCTGAACAAAAACGCGATTGAAAAAGTTTCACTCGATAGAAATAATTATTGAAATGGGGCCCTTTTCTCCTTGTTCGATGAATAGATATCATTTACAGAATTTAAATATATTTTATTATATGGGTTTTAACAATATCTAGATATTAGCTGAGGGAGATTTTGCTAGATATTTTAGTTTTTGGAATATTTATTTATTTATTTATTTATTTATTTAACTTTCTTACAGCTATCTTTACAGGTCTGGACCTAAGACGATAGAGTAGCATAAATCAGTAATAATATATACAATAATTTTAAATTAACACCCTTGTACCAAATAACACATAATAATTACTGGCGCCGCCAATAATTATAAAATAAGAATTTGATAAGAGTGGACTGTAGAATGCGAAATCGGCTAAAAATGGCGGACCACACTGGCGTGAAAAGTATTAAATAATGGAAAAGCTTGTTACCTCAAAATCCCTTGTGATCGAATCTCGTCCAGGATGCACACAGCACTGAATCTCCTGATCAGGAAGATGTCCTTGCAGGAACACGAGGGTCTAGGGTTATAGGTCTAGACGGTGCGCGCGCGCGTCCTTGGAGGTGGTCAATTCACAACTGACTCAAGGTCAGCTAGCGCGGGCGCGCGTGGTTGATCGACCGATGGTGCGTGCGCCAGCATACACCAAGGATTTGATCAAATCCAAAAAGATGCCAAGGAACCAAACTATTCCTTGGTTATTTATACTAGTCCGCCAGCGTATATAAATAAATCATTTATGCGATAAACAAAGTAAACATATAATATATATTGGCGGAACCATTTCCCCGGCCTTGAAAGTACCAGGTTTCAAAACAAATTAGTAGTAAACCAATTCAAAACTAAAATTAAGCTTAACACCCTAACCCTTATTGCGAACACATAACTTTGGTGAAGAAACCAAAACAAAAATATAACCTAAAACTAAATGTCCTAATAATTACGTATTAAGATATCACGCAGTTACTGTGTTGGGCATAATTTCACAATAGATCTCTTAAAGAGCCAGTGTAGATACAGTCGATGGTAATTATCCACCATTAAATTCATCACACAATCATGATTTGATAGTAAAATTGGGTGCTGATAAATAAAGCTAACATCAGAAGTCACATGAGTGACTCGTGATACAGGAACTGGTTTAATTTCCGGCAATTCATTATCGTGGCTGGATACAAAAGGCTGAATTGGCCAGTCAGATCTAGGAAGTTTAGCCCATGGTGGGCCTTGCAACCAGAGCGGATGACCAAGAAGTTGTGCAGGTGACAATCCTCGCGAAAGACAATCACTTCGGTTTTCATCTCCTTTCACATGAAAAAAGTGCTCAGGAGAGAGCAATTGTTGAATTTTGGAAACCCGATTGGCCACAAATGTTTGCCATCGATGCGGTGAAGACTTGATCCAACTCAATGTTACTGTTGAGTCGGAGAAGGCATAGACACCGTCTATGTTAAATCGTGCAGAATAAGTGTCGACAACCTTTTTAATGAGAGTGGCAAGCAATAATGCTGCGCAAAGCTCAAGACGAGCAAGAGAGACCACTTTCAAAGGAGTAACCTTAGATTTTGCACATACAAGTGTAACACTGACACTATTCCCGGATGTGACGTGAGCATAAACAACTCCTCCGTACCCGACTTCACTCGCGTCAGCGAAACCAATAATGGAAACGGAACAATGGTTAGCTACACCGATATGGCGCGAAAACTCTAACTGAGTAATAAGCGGCAATTCGTTCTGAAACTTTTTCCAAAGGCAGGCGATGCGCGGAGAGGGAATCTCGTCCTAACCAATTTTTTGTAGCCAAAGCTCTTTTATTAAGAGCTTAGCGTATAAGACGACAGGTGCGACTAAGCCCAAGACATCAAACAGACGCGCTATAGATGATAGCATATTGCGTTTCGTGCAAGGACGGTCGTCAGGAACAACCTTAAAAACAAAAATGTCTTCATTGGGAAGCCAACAAAGTCCTAGAACTTTTAAAGTGGCTTCTTTATCAAACTCAATACTTTGTTCCAATCGAAGACATTCAGGAATTTGTGAGAGCACGTCTTTTGAGTTACTAGACCATTTTACCAATTGAAATCCGCCAGCACGGAATAAATCAATCAGTTGATGTGCTGCGGAAACAGCTTGCGTGGGATCTTGCAAAGAGCTTACAATATCGTCAACATAGGTATCTCTTGTAGAAATTTCTTGAGCAAGAGGGAACCGATCTCCTTCATCAGCTGCTAGCTGATGTATGGTGCGGATGGCCAAGAAAGGACTGGTGCGAAGGCCGAAGGCAACGCGGTTGAATTCATAAACCTGAAGGGGGTCATTCGTATTAAACCTATACAATATATGTTGATAAGGGCGATCTTCTTGTCGCAAGCTTATCTGAAGATAATGTTGTCTAACATCTGCAGAAATCGCAATAGGAAACAGACGCATATTGAGTAATAGCGTGAACAACTCAGGTTGGAGGCTCGGGCCTGTGTGTAAAGCATCATTTAACGCTAAACCAGTCTCGGTCTTTGCGCTACTTGGATCTAAAACTACCCTTAATTTGGTGGTAGCTTTATCTTCACGATAGACACCGTGGTGCGGTATAAAATATTGTCCCTCACTTGAGACATTAACATTGTCAACCAATGATATATACGTTTTATCTATATATTCTTTGATGACGGCATCATATAACAGCTTAAGTGTAGGTTTGGTTTCGAATTTACGTTCTAACGCTAAGAAACGACGTTTAGCAACATTGTACGAACGACCTAAAACTCCTACTGGATCAGCTTTGAAAGGTAAAGCAACTTCATACCTCCCTGTCGAATCGCGAGTTGTTGTTTTAGAATAAAACTCCTGACAATATTTTTCGTCCACACTTAAAGGTGGCGTAGATTCAACTTCTTCTACCTCCCAGAACTTACGCATGAGCGACTCAACCTCACATGATGCGGTTGAACAAAATGATAGCGAAGACTCATGAGGCGATTTGATCAGAGCATCCCCCATAATTATATAACCTAAGACGGTTTCCAACGCATCTGGGATGCCTGGTGGATTGACTATCTTCCCCGGCCGTAGCATCTCTGCAAACAGCTGAACACCGATAAGAAGATCAATGTTCCCTGGGATCGCCCATGTGTCGTCAGCGACATGAAATATTTTGAAATGAGTGGACCATGCTTGGATCAACTTGACAAGTAGGTAACTCACAAGTGATTTGCGGTAACACAAGTGCTTCGATTGTATACTGCGAAGACTTATCAAAGCGAGATCTAAAAGTCACATCCACTTTACCTTTAATAGGTTGCGGAGAACCACCAATACCTTGTACGGTAGTTAATGAAGTTGAGCGAAGTGGAAGCCCTAGCATAGCACAACATCTTATGGTGGCATAATGCCGTTGAGAACCAGGATCAAGGATGCATCTAATATTAACATCCTTTCCACCACGACCTACAGCAAGTACCTTTGCGGTAGCAAGTAGTTCCGTGGAATGAGTGGAAGAAGTCGAAGAAACATTACAAGAAGAATGTTGCGGATTAGTCCCATTAGATGAGGACGCGGTAGTTGCAACAGAACCATTGGTATTATTATTACCACCTAAGTGGTCAACAGCAGGATGCTGCGATGCGGGTGCGGTACTAGGTGTCTGTGAATTATTAAAATGCAACAACGAATGATGCCTACCATGACATTTGCGACACGAAGATCGTGAATTACATTTATAAGCTCCATGTTGTGAGCTTAGGCAATTAGTGCATATTCTATTATCCTTAACGAACGAGTAACGTTCGTTAGGCGAAAGCTGTAAAAACCGGTTACAGGTGTACAGCTGCGGATGTGTGCCTTTACATAACACACACTTTGCATTATGCGCGTGAGAATTCGATTGTGTACCCACATATGTTTGAGGCACACGCGGTGGTGCAGTGGGTGTACGTGGCTTATTTATTTTATCAGCAGCAATAGGCGCGTTGTGCGAACGTTGTGCAGAGCGTTGTAGTACTTTTGCGTGCTGCTGCACAAATTCAATAAATGAATTATAATTTGGTATGCCTGTGTCGTTACGAATTGATGATTCGTAACACTTTGCCGTGTCTGCGTCTAATCAATTTAACCCCATATAAACAAATATAAAATCACCCAAATCAGCAATTTCCAATTGTTTTATAGCGGTTATTGAAGCTATGAAACGATCAATTAATGTTTCCAAGTTATTAGCAGAAGGACTAGCGGCTAATGGTTTCATTGAAAACACTTGATTTAAATAAGAGGTAGCAAGGGCACGCCTGTCCTGATATTTCTTTATTAAGGCTTTCCACGTTGATTCGTAATTTCCCGCAGCGGGAGCCACGCCAGCACAAACATCCTTTGCACGACCAGTTAAATGGCCAAACAAATAATGGACACGTTCGGAATCAGTTAACTCTTCATTGTCATGAATGACGCGTTTAAAAGTTTCATAAAAGAAAGGAAAATTTTGAATTTCTCCATCGAAGAACGGAATTTCGATTCGCGGTATTTTCAAACTTTTCTGTTTTGAGGTTTCCACAGGTGTGCCAATCGTTACCGAAGATGACGGTGCAGGTTTCTCCAATTTTGCGTAATTCTGCATAACGTGTGCGTACATTTCCTCAAATGCTGACAGCGATTGATAATTAACCGTGTATTCCGGATTTAATTCTAATTGTAGTAAATTAATTTCATCTACTATCGCAATATATTCCGAACGCCATTTATCTGCTAATCGTGCCTGTGCCATAAAAGACTGTCTATTTTTATCACTTTTTAAATTAATTATGTAATGGAATGTAGTCTGCATGGAATTAAAATACTGTGCTCTTTTGCCTTCATTCAATTTAATACGTGCTTGCGTCGTCGTCATGGTTACGTTCGAATAATACACAAGTTTATTTTATTTATAAACAATCAAAATCTAGCAAACGATACTAAATTATTTGATTTAAAGCAAAGTGCCGCGCGATTATCAACAAAAATAACACCAGTTTATTAATTTATTATGTATAACCAATACGTAGGTCGGTATGTAGCTTCCTTTTACAATTAAAAGTATAAAACCGATGCGGATATGTTAGGTATAACAAAATGAACTCGATAAAAATATAAACACAAAATCTAGGTATTGATCATCATAACAAAAAATGTAAACGCGTATTTACGTAAACAATCTCAAAAGCAACATTTTAATCAATGCATAATTACTCGTACAATGACTAAACACTGTTTCGATATTCAATACGTAAACAAGTAATGGAGAAAATATTCACCTATGTAGGTATTATGTTCAAAGCGGTAAGGTCTGTAACAGCTAATAACAAAGACCTAACAACTAAGTGTAAGGAAAAGGTAAGTAGTAAGTATCTACTTATTCAAGCGGTCCTGTTATTAGAAAATACCCGGATAAATATAATATAACAAAGAATAAGTAGGTAGGTACACACTTCCACGCGAATCAATAAACTGACAAACCGTCACAGCACTAAGTGTAGATACGAAAACCTTATTACCTCCAACTAGTGCGAGAAAATAACAAACAAAACTAGTTAAGGTTACAAACAATAAGGAGATATATCGTTCGTATATATGTACTTGTGTATATATGTACGTATTTATTCGAGCGGTACGTTATAGGTGTAACTGTACGCACGACAAACGTTGTCTGTAGTTAAAATTAAACCAAAAATACCGAAGCTGCGAAAGCTACTAATTGATGGGCTTATAAATAATTAATAATAGAATGTCTATAATTCGAAGCGAAAGAAATAAAAGTTCAAATAAAATACGAATTATAAACATTCGCGCGGTAAGCACAATACTAATTTCTATGAGTATGTGAACGCTTTATATAAAGTACACCGTGAAAATGATTAAAAGCATAATCGTGTGTGTGATTGCGTAGCAACAATAATATTGCTTTATAAAGTTACAATTTATATAGGTAAACCAAACAAGATTTACAGAGATCGATCAATAAGACAAAGAGATTTTGAAAACGTTTTCTCAAACGTAACGCTAATTTCACCTGTATGTGTACGCAATAAGGTCGATATTTATATGCAACTTTTATATAAATTTGATAGAAGCATAAAATATTAGCAAATAAGGCGAGATATGCTGATTATAACAATTAATCCGGCCGAAGGATCAAAACTATGGCGCCGCCAATAATTATAAAATAAGAATTTGATAAGAGTGGACTGTAGAATGCGAAATCGGCTAAAAATGGCGGACCACACTGGCGTGAAAAGTATTAAATAATGGAAAAGCTTGTTACCTCAAAATCCCTTGTGATCGAATCTCGTCCAGGATGCACACAGCACTGAATCTCCTGATCAGGAAGATGTCCTTGCAGGAACACGAGGGTCTAGGGTTATAGGTCTAGACGGTGCGCGCGCGCGTCCTTGGAGGTGGTCAATTCACAACTGACTCAAGGTCAGCTAGCGCGGGCGCGCGTGGTTGATCGACCGATGGTGCGTGCGCCAGCATACACCAAGGATTTGATCAAATCCAAAAAGATGCCAAGGAACCAAACTATTCCTTGGTTATTTATACTAGTCCGCCAGCGTATATAAATAAATCATTTATGCGATAAACAAAGTAAACATATAATATATATTGGCGGAATCAATTACAATATAACAAAACAATTTCAAAATAAAATAATAAAAATAAAACTACATATTTTACCCTACATAACACAATTTACAAGCAACATGTGTATGTTCATGTACGATATGAAAGGTAACACAGTGTCACCTTTGTAAATTCACTCAGTGAGCAAGAAAACAGATCAATCACTTGTGCCACCTTGTTAAGCGATCGCAAAGCTCTTGAAAACGGTGAACAACTCAGCAGGTTGGTCCTTCCAAGTGGCACCACTAACAGAGGTGGCCGGCGACGTTTCTCTACGTACTTATCAGGCACGCACAGTCCCACGTATTGTAGTACGCCAGGGTTAAACTGCTTGCCTCGCAACAACTCAAAGATATACTTTGCCAGCACGAGGTCTCTTCTCACCTCTAGTTTGATGTATCCAACCATACCCAAAACAAATAAGGTTGGATACATCAAAGGGTAGAACGGATAGACCCCGTACTGCTTAAGGTACAAGTACCTAGTAAATTTATTTTGAATCCGCTCCAACATGAGGCTGTATTTGGCTTCATGTGGAGCCCATATGATCGCGTTATTCTCCAGCTGACTTCTTACAAGGGCGCCGTACAAGGCACAGAGTGCCTTAATGTTCGTAAAACTATGAGCTTGGCGAAGAACAAATCCCAAGTTTCTATAAGCTTTTTTACAGATGTTAGTAATGTGATCACGAAATGTTAGCTCAACGTTGAGCTGCACTCCTAGGTCCCGTGCTTGCTGTACTCGTTTCATCGGGGATTCGCCTACTTGGTACGAGTGGAGAATAGGAGTGCGCGCTCGACTAAATGTGATCACCGAGCATTTCGATGTGTTAAAGAACAATTTATTCTTTTTGCTCCAATCAACAACTTTATTAATGTCTTGTTGCAGTTTCTCACTGTCTGCTTTGTTGGTAACAGCTTGAAGCAACTTGAGGTCGTCTGCAAACAAAAGACACGTGGCGCTTGTGACTACCTCAGGAAGATCATTAATCATGATAATAAATTCTAGAGGGCCCAAATTGCTACCCTGGCTAACCCCTGATCGAGTAAAGTATGGCTTAGACCTGTGACCGGCGTATTCAACGTACTGCTTCCTATCCCGCATGTAGTTGGCAAAAAATTCAAGCGTATGTGGGGTGCAACCAACAGCCGCGAGCTTCTCCAGCAATATATCGTTGTCGACCGTGTCGAATGCCTTCCTGAAGTCGAAATAGGCGGCATCGACTTGTATGCCAGCATCGATCGAAGGCACCACATAGTTCATGAAGTTAAGTAAATTGCTTGCAGTGCTGCGTCCCGGCCTGAATCCGTGCTGTGCGTCCGATATCTGTGCTCTCACCTGCGAGTACATGTTCTTCTGCACGGCTGATTCAAACACCTTGGCAGGCGAAGACAGAACTGCTATCGGTCGATAGTCGGCCACGTTCGTACCCCCTCCCCCCTTTGGAACAGGCACAACCCGAGTTAACTTCCAACATTCAGGAAAAGTCGCCGCCCTGAGGCACACGTTATACAGGTGGAGCAGTGGATCTTCTAGTACTGCGCGACAGTCTCTGTATATATAAGCAGGAATACCATCAGGTCCTGCGGAGCGTTTCGGCTTGAGGGTTGAGAGAGCGGCACGTACCTCAGCAAGTTGTAATTGTGCCACGTGTACCCGTGCCCCTCCCATTCCTCCCGCTGCCACCGCAGTCTTTACATCTAGTTCAGCCCTTTCCGTGCTGTACACTGACTGAAAGAACTCGGCAAACTCGTTCACACACTCACTTTCTGCAATAATGTTTCCGTTCTTTAAGAGCCTTGGATTGTTCACATTGCCTCTTTTTGTTCTTATATAGCTCCAAAATGCCTTAGGATCCCTTGCAAGATGACTCTGAACTCGGTCCCGATGCTGATCGTGTGCCAATGCTATGTTTTTTTTAACCCTAGCCCTTAATCGAGCAAACACGTCGTAATCATACCTTAATTTACTCAGTTTATACTGCTTGTGAAGTTCAGCCTTCTTTTTGATGTCGCGTATAATATCGGAGGTGTACCACTCTGGGTAACTATACTTAGACTCCATAATATTTCGCTTTTTTCTTGGAACGCAATCATCGGTGATACTATTTATTTTATCGTAAAAATAATCTAAAGCGTTTTCTGGGTCATTAATTGTATAAAAAGTTGTCCAGTCTACAGACCCTAGTGCCGAATACATTAAAGGGAAGTCTGCCTTTGCGAAGTTCCACTGCGGAGTGTCGGAATGAGCCGTGTCATTAATTACTGAGGTCGGAGTTTGACAAGATCCGCGTGTAAGCGGTACGCTTATTGCAAGCGGCGGGTGGTACTTGTCTACGGGCACCAGCCCATCCTCCAGTCCTACAGACACTGAGCCCGAGCCGCACATACTCAACGAACTCAATACTAAGTCCAGCTGACGATTGTTGCAGTTAGGAATTTCATTACACTGAGTGAACTTACAAAATGTTAATAAATATTCATAATAGTTCTTAGTATTATCATTGCATGAAAATAAATTTAAATCTCCTACTACTAGAATCCTATTCTTATACTGAGTACTCAGTTTTTCTATAACACTAAATAAAATCATATATTCACTTTCGGCACTGTCTGGAGGAATATAAAAAATGCAACACAAGAATAATAGTCTATTATTGTAATGAACAGTAGCACACACTAGTTCAAACACACGCGAATCAATGTTAACGTTGTCCGGTATAAGTACTCGTCGCAATTCGTATTGGGGTGTAGCCACCAGGCACACGCCCCCCTGCTTACGTCCGTCAGTTCGATCGCAACGCAATATTTGATATCTCGGTGGAACTAATTCTTTATCATGAATACTTTCGTAACATCCCGTTTCTGTGATCGCATACAAATCAGCGTTAGACGATTCAATACTTGCTTTAAAACAATCTAATTTCGTGCGAAGTCCCCTTACGTTCTGATAGATAGACAATATAAATAAAGAAGCTACTCTTTTGCCCTGCATCCGTCCCTCTCGCGCTGCGCGTTTTTCCAGTTGAAGTGACAGTGACCGTTGAAAAATTCGCATATCACCTTAACGGGTATGATGTCGCAATAAGAACTACTCGTACCAAAGGTCAGTGTTGCCATCTTAGCGACTTTGTCGCTAGATCTAGCGGAATTATAGTCCATTTAGCGACTAAATAAAACAGCCATTTCATACATTTTAGCGACTTTTTTCAAACCGGTATTCCAAACATTTGGCGACATTTTAATGAAATTTTAGGTAATCTGGTGACTTTCTTATAAAAATCTAGCGACAAGAATAAAATCGAGGTGGCAACACTGCCAAAGGTAGCCAGTCATTCGGCGGCCGTACATACAGTGTTATCGTACCAGAGTAAAACGGTTCACAGAGAAGAAAAAAATTTGTTTGAAATTGGAAAATGAGAGAGATGCAATTTATGGGTTTAATTCTCGAATCGCACCTGCTACTATATTGTTCTCGTAATGGAGTCCTGAATAGGCCCCCACTTTATGCGGACCAAGTTTTATTCCTTATGAGAAACGCGCATTTTCTTAGAGGAAATTGAATTTGTGTAAATTTTTGCTACCAACAACGTGGAATTAATAAAATAATGAATCATAATTAAATTCACTTGTACTGTTTCACAAGTTTATTTCACAATTAACACCCGACCGGTTTCGGCTAATACACCGTTACCATTCTCAAGGGATTCAGGGAATTAGAATATTAATACGTTGGGCCATAAACGATGCACACAATGATCGAGAGTTGAGAGTGATCTATAACCAAAACCGGTCGGGAGTTAATTGTGAAATGAACGCTTTTCAAGTGTTGCCAAGTGCTGACAGTCGCAAGGATATAAAATGGTCACAAATAATAATTTGAAGCTAGGAGCGCCGTATCTTTTTCTGAAATCCTACTAATATTATAAATACGAAAGCTTGTGCGTCTCTATGTGTGTGTGTGTGTATGTTTGTTACTCTTTCACGCTGAAACGGCTGAACGGATTTGGATGAAATTTAGAGTGGATATAGCTTATACCCTAACTTAACACATAGGCAACTTTTTATCCCGGAAAAATGCATGGTTCCTGTAGGATAGATCAATATCATTGAAAAATCAGGTGTCAAATTAGCGCGGTCCTAATCGCTTGTGGTGAAATAAGACGAGGCTTTGTTATTTCATACATCAGGTGTCTAATTAGCGCGGTCCTTAATCGTTTGTGATGATACAAGACAAGGCTATGTTATCTCATCACACTTCACACTAATATTATAAATGCGAAAGTTTGTGTGTGTGTGTATGTTTGTTTCTCTTTCACGCTGAAACGGCTGGACGGATTTGGATGAAATTTAGAATGGATATAGCTTATACCCCAACTTAACACATAGGTTACTTTTACCCCGGAAAAAAGCATGTCGTTAAACCGAATAACACGCGGGCGGAGCCGCGGGCAAAAGCTAGTAATTTATAAAATCAATAGCGTCTGGAAAAAATACGCCGCTCTTCATAGCTCTTCATGTTAGGATCCAGATTTACACCCTCATGCTAAATATTAGTATTTCTTATTAAAAAGCACTTATACTTGTAAGTACAAGTGCTTTTTAATCAAAATGTATCAAAAGTTCCACCAAGTGCCAACAATCGCAAGCATCAACTAAATATTAGTTGTTTCTTAACTTTTGGAATTTTTACTTCAACGGATTCCAAACTTTCACGGAACCCTAAAAGCTATGACGTGTCACCCTACAGACATGTGCCACACCTCTTTCGTATCAAGTGCAGTGCAACGCCCTCTTTGTCCGGAAGCGTATTCGTTTTCTATTTGCATGCGCCATTACCCTCGCTCGTGGACAGTTGTGGACTTGTGGAGTAGCCTGTAGCTTCAGCATGGAAACATCACGGTTACGTTATAGTTGCGTTCACGTTCGATTTCGTACGGCATCTGATAACCGCCCCTAGCGGACAGTAGCGGAACTTAACAGATTCCATACGAAATCTGACGTGAACGCAAACGTAACCGTGATTTCATTTCGTGTTTTCATGCTAAGGCTACTGATCTAAAAACGATATGGCCGTCTGGAGGGGTGCGGGGGAGGTTAGTTTTTTGATAGGTTAGCCAGTGATAGCTCAGTTGGTAGCCCAAAGCATAGAAGGTAGTTCAAATTCTGCAGGAGACAAACATGCACCAATGAGTTTTTCGGAATGTATATGTCGCAGGCATTTGGTAAAATCAGGTGTTTGGTTAAATCAGGCAAAAGAGAGGCGGTAGCCTAGGTTAGAAGGTTAGGTATGGCGAGTCGCGTCACGTGGTTATTTTTTTTATGGCCACCATTTAAACCAAAAGCCTAGTCATTTAGTTAAGTCACTGAATTTAACCAGATGCCTGCGACAAATATATGTATAGTTTAGTATTTTATGTGCAGTACTTGCTGACAGTGTGGAATAAACCTGCATGACCTAAGAAAAGTTTATTTGTGCCCGAAGTACGGCGTTCACCCCTATAACGTTGGGATGTAAAAATTATCGGTAAAAAGACGGTGTGCAAGTGTTGATTTTTTCAGTGACCATTCACACTGGGAAAGACCACTGACACCCCCTTGAGGATATATGTCGTAACGATATGTGTATTCTTTGAGAGCGACTTGAAGCAAAATGAACCGCGAATTAAAAAGTATTGTAACGAAAACTTGCGATAAGAAAATTTTCGCAAGAGGAAATAAAAATAATTTGGGCAAGTGTGAGTTGGACTCGCGCACCAAGGGTTCCTTACCAACACACAATACGGTAACGGAACCCTAAAGAATATTTTAGTAAATAACAACAAAAAACAAGCCCCTAAATATTAGCGTCTGACAAAAAATTTGGCGCCGTCTGCGTAGATACGGAACCCCACTTTTTATTATTTTTTATTTTACTTTAGGATATGTTCTACCTACAATATGACTAAGTTTAAAACTTGTATGTACTCGTATTAATGTCTTCATGTTAGAGCCAAAACAAATATGTAACGTTAAGATAATGCAACTTTTTCGAGGTTTCTTGTATGGGGACTCCCCTTATTTTTTTATTTTTTTAGTACTTGTCGTGGTACACATATTTTGCGAATATTTCTACTTTCTTCTTATTACCGTTGAAGCTTTAGACCCCTGTGACAGACGGATAGACAGATAGCGGAAGCTTAGAAATAGGGTCCTATTTGGCACCTTTCGGGTACGCAACCCAAAAAAAGGATAAAAAAGAAAATTCAATAACGCAAACGTCTAGGACGCTCTGGTCAAGTGGATAGAACGAAAATTACACGCCAAACTGTTTAATTACGAAGGCAAACAACTCAGTCAATTAACGAAGTAAAATATACTTCTGGACACATCTATTGGCCCACCTTGCATTTTCAGTTTCGTTTGGTCCTAGCTAAAAATTTATATTAGGTCGAGCAAAAAGTTTAAAACAATACGATCGAGAAAGATGGTAAAATGTATCAGGTTTTAAACTGGATCAATAGTTTTTGTTCAATCTAGCAATCATATTTAGGTAGGGGCCATCGAAACCTAAACTCTAAGGTGGGCCAATAGATGTGTCCAGAAGTGTATTTAGTTAGTTTTTCAGATTGGAAACATCGAACAACAAAGTTTTTAACAAATTACTAGCTACCGAACTCAATTTAACGGCAGCTTTCGCGGAGTGCTGGGGCCCCTTCTGTGCCCGAAAAATAGAAAAGCGAGACGGACACCGAAAACTAATGGAAAGTGACGGTCGTGCGGACATGCAATTTGGCGCGACACTCCAGGAATCCAGGATGCTGGTGAGCGAGTTCACACAACGCTCCCGCCGCATACTGTGATTCGCAATAAAAACACAATGCCGTAGACACCGGGGCTAAATGTTTCTGCTGCGGTTAAACGACTCTCGCCAAGCTTTGTTTTTAGGGTTCCGTACCTCAAAATGAAAAAATGGAAGCCTTATTACCATCACTTTGTTATACTTGAACTTTAAACTTTCGCGATTTTCACACATTATTAACTTTGTATTGGGGTGTTACTCGCGATAACTAACAACATACTTGACGTTTCAACAACTCTGTAGGCTGTCCTGATAACAAGCTAACTGACTATCACTTTGTTGTCCGTCTGTCTGTCAAGACCATTTTAGATGTCAAGTTGAAAGTTAATACCTCCTACAGAAGTCGGCGACCCAATAAATAATAATAATAATAAAAATAAAAGCCTTTATTTAACATATTAATAAATTTTACATGCAATTAACTTACACAATACAAAAATTATAATTCCTACTATACAATAATAAAATTTATATTGAAATACTGACATGACATTTGACATGAATTGGCGGCCCAATGGTGCTGTCAAAAAATCAGGCTTCTAACTCAATGTGAAAAAAGTTATTGGTTTTTAAGTAAACAATTTCATACAAATTGGGTCATCTCGAAAACATGAGCACTTCCAGTTGACTTAGAAACTTGAAATTCTGTTGACAAGTAGATCTTATAGCACAGGTATAAGAAAAAAATCCATCCATCCATCAGCCTGTTTCGTCCACTGCTGGACATAGGCCTTTCCAGGATTTTGCCACTCTTGGCGGTCCTCCTGGAAGAAATGCCCATACTCACACACGCTGGGTGGGCGGGTTGGTGAGCGCGGTGCCGAAACCCTTGCACCAGTGACGCCGCTGCCCGTCACCAGTCTGATTTATATAAGGCCCGGCAAATGGGGATGGATATACCGCCATCCATCGGTCCCAGGCAATGGTGGGCCGCCTGGTTTTGCCTAAGAGCTGTTCTCTTACTCTCCCCCGAATAACTTCGGGAGGATTTGCGAGTAAGATGGTGGTACCTCCACAGTCGAGCCCGGCATCAGCTCTGCCACCTAGAACAAATATTTAATTATTCAGGGAGATATTCAAGACTAACTTTAGTTAGACCCGTTCGATAACCGTAACTGCACGGGAATTAAGTTTTCGTTTTAACGGTATGTACGGAACCCGCCGCACGTGTCCTACTCGCACGTTTTTTATAACCGTGAAAAACATTGAATTCATTATTTTGATGGAAAACGCCTCTAGATTTTTTTTATAGACATAGCGTAGGATTTAGGATGATGAAAGGAGTTCGTCCAGAAAGTGGGAGATTGATTAGCAGAGGCTTTAACCAGTCTGACCAGGGACTTCCGCAAAATCTACGGTAGTCGGTAAGGTTCGAATGACTGACACAACGCAACTGCCTGTAACCATTCTCCCTGTACGGTTTCGTCAAAGTCTACCACCATTTAAAATGTAAGGAAATTTAGTAGGTATTTACTTCATATTTTTTTCTATGCGATGTATGTAAAATACACTTAAGTTATTGATTGATTATGAATTTGGTTGTATAAACAAAAGTCATAGTCTATAGCTATCCATCCATCTATCAGCCCGTGTTCGTCCACTGCTGGACATAGGCCTTTCCCAAATTTAGCCACTCATGTCGGTCCTCCGTCCTCCTCATCCAGCCGCCCCCCGCAACGTCCTTCAGATCGTCGGTCCAGCGGGCACGAGGTTGGCCTACACTACGCTTTGCTGTCCATTCTAGAGCCTTACGGCCCCAACGGCCATCATCTCGGTGACAAATATGGCCTGCCCACTGCCACTTCAACTTACTGATTCTGCAGGCTATGTCGGTTACTTTAGATCTCCGACGGATCTCCTCGTTTCGGATTCTATCCATCAGAGATACCCCAAGCATAGCCCGCTCCATAGCTCGCTGAGCGACCTTAAACCGGTGGATCAGGCCCTTTGTAGGAGACCACGTCTCAGCGTCATACGTCATCACAGGAAGGACGCACTGGTTGAACAGCTATATAACATATAGCTATATGGATAATTAAATTAGCGTTAAATCAAAGCACCACAAATTCGATACTTATACTTTCATTTGCCTGCCTCAACGAGCTATTTCGTCGTAGACCCCTACCTTCAATAAGGCCGAAAATACCACTTATATAAATGTAATAATGATAAATAATGGTTTACCAATTAGCTTTAGTCGATAACTTAGATGCCATCAACAACAAAACTTGTAAAAAAAAACAAGTCTCGTAACTTAGTTCTTCTACCGTAAAGGCTGTGAGATCCATGTAAATCCAAGTCGGTTAATTTATTCAGTCCCTATTTAAGGG
Organism: Ypsolopha scabrella; assembly: GCA_910592155.1. NCBI lineage: Eukaryota > Metazoa > Arthropoda > Insecta > Lepidoptera > Ypsolophidae > Ypsolopha > Ypsolopha scabrella. Next base: position 27,297,918 of record OU342969.1, on the reverse strand, counting down.
ACCTTCTGTCTTAAGTTATTACGTAATTAGCTAACCTAACAACATCTTAGAGTGACCGTATCAATATTAAAAATCTTTTATCTAAACTCATATCGTAAAATCCTCATTACGAACTCAAAACTACTAGCATAATGAAAAATATTTTTCATGAACGTCTCTAAAATACAAAAAACAAAAATATAGTATAGGTCTCCGAACAACAAAATGCTATAAAATAACTTTTTCTGAGATTACAGTACATGTGATACTAACTAGGAATGCAAAGGGAACTTAGCCCATGCAGCCATGTCTGAGGTTTAATATCAAATACCAATGAGGTTTTTATATAATGTTCTCCAATACGTGCAAAACAGTAACGAGTTACAGTTCCAACTTTATTTTCGGCCAGGTATTGTCTATGGCTTACGGCGCGTTGGACTCGGTCTGTAGCCTTAGGATATCCTAAGTCTATGCAATGGATGAACTGTTTGTTGCGCCATAGTTTTCGAGGAAATTTATTTATTACTTAGGTACTGTGGTTTTATGGGTCAAAGGAATTATTTTTCCCTAAAATTACTGATAGCAGGGATGGTGATGATATTTGACTCCACCTGACGTTCTGGAAATAACGACGGAAATTACGAACACTTTTCGAACAAGCTTTTACAAGAATAATCAAAAATGGCTAACGACAAATTTACAAAATTATGAAAACAGGTTAGTAGGCATGAGTTTAGATAAAGTAGTGTATGAAACTATACATAACTAGGTATTAAAACACTCGTGTACTAATTACCTTTTTATGTACCAGTTTCATAAACTATATTATGTTATGGCCATCGCATGAAAACACAATTTATCTCACAAGTAATACATATTACATCAAATTACATTATTTAGTGCAATTGCCAAGTCAATCTGTTTATTTAAAACGTAAAAGATTTTTAATATTGATATGGTTAGTCACTCTAAGATGTTATTAGGTTAGCTAATTATGTAATAACTTAAGACAGAATGTCCCCTAAGTAGGGACTGAATAAATTAACAGACTTGGATTTACATGGATCTCACAACTTTTTACAGTAGAAGAATTAAGTTGCGAGACTTGGTTTTTTTTACAAGTTTTGTTTTTGATGGCATCTCATTTCTTTTGTAGATAGTCCTACTTTTTTTCTTTCGTACCGAACCTTCTACTTATAACTAAAAATGTAACTTTGTAATCCTATATATTTATACGGGATTACAAAGTTATTTATTCAGTATATGTATCTAGAAAACTGGACCGAAATTGCAAAATATTTTAGTTTTTCCTTGATTTATACACTAAACACTAATTGTATTCCAAATATAATTATAATTCTTAAACTACTGGTTCAAATTGAATGAAATTTGAAGTATACTGTGTTTATTTATACAGTGCCTGCTTGGTTACTGAAGTTTTGTCCACAACGAAGTTATAGGGGGTCGAAAATGGCCTGAATTGCTTCGAGAAAAGGATGGTACGGTCGTGCCGCTTTTTAGCTCGACTTGGTGCTTGTGTTCCTAACTGAAGGGATTTTATATTTGTGATAAATATTTTTGTTATATAAATTGATGCCACGGAAGATGGTGTGTTTTCCGATTTCGGCGAATTTATTTGCGAGTTTCATTTGTCTTTCACGATTGTTGTATGGTCCTGTTCAGCTAGCCATAGATGAAATTAAAAGAAGTTTTGTCTTTGGACGAAGCGTTTGACCAATGGAAATGCATGACGAGTCGTTTGTCGAGACGATGGTCATGTGATATAGCTTACCTGCGTTTCCATTTGTCAACGCTTTACGAGAGACAAAAAGAAACTACACAATTATTTTCGTGTTTAAACTGTTCGTCTAGCTAGATTCAAGACCGAAATCGGGACGCCTGCCTCGCATGCTATGATGCCTTTAAATACGATACAATAAACACTGAAATTATGAGTCCTGTTGACAGGTTGCGGCAACATTTTGACGAAAATATTTTCAAGTCACGCTTTATATATTTTCGCTCCAGTAGTTCTAGTTGGGTTCCGTAACTAGGAGAGGATAATCCGGGCCCTTCGCTAGACGTTTATGGATCAAAGCTATCTTATCTTGCATCTCGTCTGAAGCCAAACAGCCCACACAATCTGTGAATGGAAGTTTGAGGGGGTGGATCAAGTTATAGGATTTGAGCGATTTGAATTGGATTATGAGCGATCTACTTCTAAGAAGCCTGTAGTCGGCGGCTTGAAGTCAGTCGCGCACGTGCTCGCTATGCTGGCTATTCCATTCTACATTCAACTTAGGATTATAGAGCACTGACTGACTGTTATTGGTTGACCCGAACGTTCATTTCCCGAGGCAAGCTAACGCGAGACAACATTCATGTTTTGAAAAAACTCGAGAGTGGTTTTGGTGGTTCCTATGATTTCAGGAGAAATATCCCAAAAATAGAAATGAAACAAAAATATTTTTGAATAGTTTAGAATATATTATGCTGTGAAACTAAAATTATTTGATATTGTTGTATCGCTTCTAGGACATTACGGTACATAAACATTCATCAAAATATGTGTAAAATCCAGGACTTTTATACGCTTGTATCTTTTGTATGTATTTGATTTTGATAAATGTTTTAGTTTCACGTCATGGATATTGTATGGGATATGTTGAAAAGAAAAAATAATAAGCAAGTACCTATAAATAAGGATATGATAAGCGCTAGTATGGGAGTTCGGGCGAAAAGAGTCGTCTTAAGTTCATTTATTAGGAAAGACAGTTTTGGCCTTTTTTGACTCCTGCCTACCCTATTAAGAAATAACAAGATTTATTTGAACAAATGATTGGCAAAAAAGAGTTGACTGGTTTTCCTTTGGTCTTAGTATACTACTTTTTTGCAGTATACTGTTGTTGCCACATATGTGGTATATAGCGTTCTCGATTTTTTAAACGTTTTTTTTGTCAAGCTGTGCGCAGTATCATTGTTGTACAGGAAATATTAGTAAAAACTTAAATTTGTTGATTTATATATTCGGAGGCGTATAAATCAAGATTTAAAATGAGGAAAAAATTAGGCTAGATTTAATTTATATAGCATTGATTGCTGTGTACAATCATAGGCTTAGGATTTTATAACCAATGCTTCAAACAAATGAAACGTTATCCGCTTTTAACTTGGTCTTACTTATCTGGAGGCTGACGCGACGCCGTCGTCTCGGACAGGCGAATCTAACGGACAATACCGACCGAGGGACGTAAAGCTTCCTACCTCGAAACACCATTGTGCTGTCCTGCCGTAAAATGTCTGCCACTTTACCTCTCGAGGCTCCGTGCACCGAATTTTTACATCCACATGCCAATATATTTACTGCTTTTTGGACTAAATAATTTAAGAAGGCTGAGCTAGATTTAGTATTCGTTTTCTTTGTGTAAGTTACATTGTATTTGTTTAAAGCAATATAATATTATTCTACAGGAGAAAATAATGTTTTCTTTAAAAAAATATAAATAAACCGTAAACTGTATTCATTTATAATTTTATATTATATACGTTGAGTTTATTTGTACAGCCAAATTCTTACTGAAGACTCGGTAAGTGTTCAGTAACGAGGTTCGATGACCCTTTTTGTCAAAATCGTAAATTATTCTTTTCGTGTGCCTTGCAAGCAAGCCCAGCGCCGAGTCAATTACTATGGGATGTCAAGATTTTATTTAGCAAAATTAGCAAAAAGTGTTAACGATCCGTGTTACTGATCACTTACCAAGCCTCCAGTATGAGTTTGGCTGTATAAATAAAAGTCACCTTATAATATGTTGACACAGCTTATTCATGTAGTCAACATTCAGAACGCAAATAAAGCTCTAAATATTATTAGAGTGCATTACAAACTAGAAAAGATAAATTAGAAACAAATTTAAAGACAAGAATTTGACTCTAATAATATTTAGAGTATTCCAAAGCGATGGATTTCGTAATAAAAACATAATCTTAGCAAATAAAGCTATTTCCCCGTACACAGAAGCGAATGCAGGATTTTGTTTTGGGGGGCAGAAAGGCATAAAAAGCTATATGTACAAGAGAAGTTTATGAATGTTCAAATGTATGCAAAACATACATCATTTTGGAGGGAATAAGCTTTTTTTCTACATAATTTAATATATATAGAATCAATTATCTAACTGCATGAACAAGGTCGTGTTCCGTTTTGCACATCAACTGCATCAAAGTAGGCATTCAAAACCCAGCAGTTTTGATGTGAACCTCGCCATCTTCGTATATTGTGTGACGATGAAAGAGATGGCTGTCATTTTTATCGTATCTAAACGTGTTTTTTAGATTCGTAACGTTGGTAATAGATAGACCGATGCATTTAAAAGCGATCAGAACGGAATGCACCTATATAATAATAATAATAATATACGTTTATTAATCAGACTACAATGTGGTCCAGTTTGGTTAGTAACAATGATCTTAACCTATGTTAGTATTCCTAATCTAAACACAAAATAACATTACAAATTTACCTACTGCTGGGGTGCCGTTCAGATACATATCTGTATTTGACTAACACCCCCGCAAGGTGGCGCATTATGGGTGAGTCGTACCTCCCAGCGAAGGTCCTCAGGATTGAGTTGGAGCTGGCCCGCACTCCCTACAGAGCATCGAGGCTGCTCTCTCCCGCATGATGGCATAAAAGTCATCAGTACGCTCATCGGCAAACATACCCGATGCACCGCAGAAGCGGGGCAGCCCCATCAGCATCCTGAAGCCATTATTGTATTGGACACGCAGGGCGCTCATGATCCTCTGCGTGAAGTTGGTCCACAGGCTGCACGTGTAGAACACCTGGCAGTATGCTTTGAAAAGCGATATTTTAACTTGCTTACTACAACATGCAAACCTGCGGGCCAACATGTTGCATCTGATCGCCAGCGCCCTACGTTCCCTTTCAACACCGGCATGGTCCTTGAGGTCGTGAGTTACAAGATGTCCGAGGTACCTGAACTCGTTGACCCGCTTCATCTGTATACCGTTGAGGGTAACAGCGGGCACACTATCGGGACACCTACCACCCACGGCCCCAAACACCATGCACTCACTCTTTTTGGCTTTTATATGGCTCCATTTAGATAAGCTGGCTTAACTCAATCAAAGACGCAAGCAAAAGCTACCTCAGAATCACATCTCGGTCTTATCGAGACTTTATCTTATCGTATGTCTGCTTCTTAATGACTTGTTTGTTTACTTTGTGTTTTTGGACCATTTTCTATTGCGATAGGGGTTTATAGTAGTCTGCTTAATTTTCTCTACATATGTAATTATGTTAAATAAAAAAATGATTTAATTGTACATATTTGATCAAAAAGTTCGAGATTCAAAATTTCGAGTTAAAACAAAAAAAGGATGTTCGGGAAACGAATAATTGAGCCCGGTTTTGTAATCACTTATCGATTTCCCAGTATGATTTTGGCTTATTTCATGTAAGACACAAAACATTTTTTGACACGGTTTTCATAGGTATATACGTGGGACGCACTATAAGTTTCCGGAATGAATATGAAAAAATACTATTAAAGGTACAAAATTAATTTATTGTTTTTCAAAATAATCTCCCTTGGCGTCTATGCACTTTTTCATTCGATCAAACCAGTTTTGAAAACTTTTGTGCCACTCCCCTGTGGTGACCTCTGAAACGTGTTTTTCATACTCCTCGACAGCCTCTTCTGGTGATGAAAATCGTTGACCGCGTAATTGGTTCTTAATTTTTGGGAACAGAAAAAAGTCACAAGGTGCCAGGTCGGGACTGTATGCAGGATGACTCATGAGTTCTACATTTTTCGTCTTCAAAAAGTCGTTTGTCTGTCTGGCCGTGTGAGAACTAGCATTGTCGTGGTGCAGGATGATACGGCGTTTACGGTTATTTTTACGGAGTTCGTCAATAACTTCCGGCAAACAAATGGTCGTGTACCAGTCACTATTCACGGTACGACGATTCTCTAAAGCAACAGTAGCCACGTGTCCAATTTTATTAAAAAAAGAAGCAATCATCCGCTTAGATGCACTTTTCACGAGCGCCACTTTGGTTGGTTTCGGCTCATCTTGAAAGACCCATACGCTCGATTGCTGCTTTGTTTTGGGATCGTAGCAATAAATCCATGTTTCGTCACCTGTTACTATGTCCCACACCAAATTTGACGCACCTTCGTTGAATCTGGTAAGCATGGCACTGCACCAAGTGACGCGGTCCGTTTTTTGAGCCTCTGTCAAGTTGTGTGGGATCCACCGCGAGCACAGCTTTCTCACACCCAAATGTTTGTGTGGGATTGATTGTATTTGACTCATGCCTATTTCTAAGGATGCGCGAATTTCATGGTAGGTCACATGCCTGTCTGTTTCAATCATACGGCGCACAGCATCGATGTTTTTGTTGGTCACAGCGGTGGACGGCCGACCATCGCGAGATTCGTCACTGAGATTGATACGACCACGCTTGAATTCTGCAAACCAGCTATAAACAGTCGTCTTGCATGGTGCTTCATTGCCAAAAGCTGTTTCAAGACGAGCGATGCTCTGTTGAGCTGTCAAATTACACTTAAAATCGTAGAAAATCATACTACGAAAATTTTCCAGAGTTAAATCCATGTTGATGCAGACACACAATTTTTTAAATGGCGCCACAAGGTAAAAACAAAAGACAGTCAGATGAAACAAACTGCATTCTACAGCCAAAGAGTTCTATTTTCAAATGTTGCAATAAATTTTTAAATATTGTTTATGTAAGTGGCCAGTTCCGGAAACTTTTAGTGTTACCTATGTATATGTACACTTTTGCTAATACATAAATACACAAATAGTATTAAAAGTCTGTACGTTAAGTGTACTTTGGATGTTGTTAACACGAAAAATGCTTGGTAACAAAAACCACCGGTGGCTCACTCGGTAAGACGCTAGCTTCTCAATCCTGAGACCTGGCTTCAATTCCTGCTGGTCACCAAGTGGCGGACAGACGGTCGGACGCCGTGCTTTCACTAGAAGTGTTTTCATTTTATGATAACACCCCTAAAACCTTTTTCGCAGTTCACCAAACACAAACAGCCACAGCTAACCCTAAAGTTAGAAGATAACACTGAAAATGCCACAAGAAGTGTGCTCTTAATATGTGGGTCACGTCCCGCAATATTTATTAGGTATCGGAATAAAAAATATGTGTTTTCCATTACCTTCGCTACGCCACTTCCGCAAAGTACTCTCCGGGTATTAAATACGAATATCCGGTAATGCCTCAAATGTCTTTTTAAATATTTTTGTGTATTCTTGGTATAAATTGAAACTTGCGTACACACCATTACACATACGACATTAATTTGTCTGTCTGCTCCAATAAAACTCCAAAATACCGATTTGGAAAAGTTTTTTAGACAAGTGCAGAGATATATAATATGGCCAAGTGCGAGGCAGACTCGCGCTCAAAGGGTACCACACAAAACGGGTAAGGAACCTTAAAAACATGATAAATAACAACAATATAAATGCCAGACAGCAACAAGGCGTCAGTAAAAAGATGCTAAAATTATAGCGCCTGTCAAATGATTTGGCATCTTTTGAGTACGGAATACGGAAGCCTTGTTTTTATTATTTGTTCTTTTACTTTAGAGTATGTATAACAACAATCTGGCCAAATTAGAAACTTGTGTGTATTTTACCGTCTTTAGGATAGAGCTGAAACAATAAAATATAGCTTTTTTAAGGTTCCTTGTATGGGGAGCCCCGTTGTTTTTTACATTTTTTCAATTTATATTATTTGTCGTGTTAGAGGCCATAATTATACGTATATTTTGAAAATTTCAACTGGCCACCTATTACGGCTGAAGCTGTAGGCCCCTGTGACAGAAAGACAGACAGACAGCGGAGACTCAGTAATAGGGTCCCGTTTGGCACCCTTCGGGTCGGAACCCTAAAAAGACAATCGTGCTAAATTTCATGCCCTTCTTCTTAGCAAGCTGAAAAAGTGTGGTTGTTTAATTAATCACTTTTGGTTTAGTTTCATTAATAATGTATTTTTTACAATTACCAGCTAGTTTCGATGTTAGATCACCTTCAGGGTATAAAACATTACGTATCGTCACGACATCAATCCCAAGGTATTCTCAAGTGTGATCTATTAAGGCGATATAAGTTATCAATCCCAAACTACATATGAATTCTGAAAAAAAAAAAAAGATTGATAAAGGAGGTCTTTTCCAAGGCGATAGCAGAGTCCAAAACGGGGTGACGAAAGACGAAAATTGTGCTTTTTATATCAAACTATGTAATAAAAAAATATTATAATTACAATAATAATGCAGGGATTACCTACTTTTGATTAATTCTGAAGTGAATAAAAGACGACTGATTATGTTAACAAATTATACAATAAATGTGTTTGTTTTAATTTAATTCATTAATATTTAAATAATTATGTTAAAATTAATTTACCAACTTATTTCAATAAAAGTAACTTTTGATACATGAGCAATAAAAATGGCATAAATGGAAATGAATGAATATCATAATGCAAATCTGACTGACCATACAATAAACGTCATCTGCTTGCTTGAACTCCAAAGACTGTCTTTTCCTGTCCAAACTTCTCGCCGCTAGTCTGACTGACTTACTCGTAAATCGCATCAAAAACCTTGAGCTGGCTGTATTGCCACTATATTCAATTTTTTTTTTTCTAAATTTTGTTATCTATTCATAAATTTAAATTACGTATAAATATAATATAACATTAGTCTGAGTAGTTTTATGCATAGGTATTTTATTAATATCATAGTATAGGTAGTATTATATATACAGAGACTGTCGCGCAGTACTAGAAGATCCACTGCTCCACCTGTATAACGTGTGCCTCAGGGCGGCGACTTTTCCTGAATGTTGGAAGTTAACTCGGGTTGTGCCTGTTCCAAAGGGGGGAGGGGGTACGAACGTGGCCGACTATCGACCGATAGCAGTTCTGTCTTCACCTGCCAAGGTGTTTGAATCAGCCGTGCAGAAGAACATGTACTCGCAGGTGAGAGCACAGATATCGGACGCACAGCACGGATTCAGGCCGGGACGCAGCACTGCAAGCAATTTACTTAACTTCATGAACTATGTGGTGCCTTCGATCGATGCTGGCATACAAGTCGATGCCGCCTATTTCGACTTCAGGAAGGCAGTCGACACGGTCGACAACGATATATTGCTGCAGAAGCTCGCGGCTGTTGGTTGCACCCCACATACGCTTGAATTTTTTGCCAACTACATGCGGGATAGGAAGCAGTACGTTGAATACGCCGGTCACAGGTCTAAGCCATACTTTACTCGATCAGGGGTTAGCCAGGGTAGCAATTTGGGCCCTCTAGAATTTATTATCATGATTAATGATCTTCCTGAGGTAGTCACAAGCGCCACGTGTCTTTTGTTTGCAGACGACCTCAAGTTGCTTCAAGCTGTTACCAACAAAGCAGACAGTGAGAAACTGCAACAAGACATTAATAAAGTTGTTGATTGGAGCAAAAAGAATAAATTGTTCTTTAACACATCGAAATGCTCGGTGATCACATTTAGTCGAGCGCGCACTCCTATTCTCCACTCGTACCAAGTAGGCGAATCCCCGATGAAACGAGTACAGCAAGCACGGGACCTAGGAGTGCAGCTCAACGTTGAGCTAACATTTCGTGATCACATTACTAACATCTGTAAAAAAGCTTATAGAAACTTGGGATTTGTTCTTCGCCAAGCTCATAGTTTTACGAACATTAAGGCACTCTGTGCCTTGTACGGCGCCCTTGTAAGAAGTCAGCTGGAGAATAACGCGATCATATGGGCTCCACATGAAGCCAAATACAGCCTCATGTTGGAGCGGATTCAAAATAAATTTACTAGGTACTTGTACCTTAAGCAGTACGGGGTCTATCCGTTCTACCCTTTGATGTATCCAACCTTATTTGTTTTGGGTATGGTTGGATACATCAAACTAGAGGTGAGAAGAGACCTCGTGCTGGCAAAGTATATCTTTGAGTTGTTGCGAGGCAAGCAGTTTAACCCTGGCGTACTACAATACGTGGGACTGTGCGTGCCTGATAAGTACGTAGAGAAACGTCGCCGGCCACCTCTGTTAGTGGTGCCACTTGGAAGGACCAACCTGCTGAGTTGTTCACCGTTTTCAAGAGCTTTGCGATCGCTTAACAAGGTGGCACAAGTGATTGATCTGTTTTCTTGCTCACTGAGTGAATTTACAAAGGTGACACTGTGTTACATTTCATATCGTACATGAACATATACATGTTGCTTGTGAATTGTGTTATGTAGGGTAAAATATGTAGTTTTATTTTTATTATTTTATTTTGAAATTGTTTTGTTATATTGTAATTATTATGTGTTATTTGGTACAAGGGTGTTAATTTAAAATTATTGTATATATTATTACTGATTTATGCTACTCTATCGTCTTAGGTCCAGACCTGTAAAGATAGCTGTAAGAAAGTTAAATAAATAAATAAATAAATAAATAAAATAAAAGTATATAGGTACCTACGTATATAGCTATTATTGTCATTATTTATTTATTTATTCCTTCTTTCACCGCACCGTGCTGCACCTCGTACGCTCGTGAGCCATCATCTGGCACTGACTGAAAATCAGCGCTGAGGGCTTACACCTTTTGTAGCAACAGACACATCGTTGTGAAAATCCTGTGCAAGTATTTACATTTATATTTTATTTTTTTGATTATTTTTTTCAGTTATTAATTTGTTTTGTTGTAAAGAAATGTTTTGTTACTGTTGTATATGTGTTAGTATTGTATCTGGAAGTATGTGTGTCTGTTGCATCAATAAATGTCTTTCTTACTCTTCATCTTCGCTTGGTATGCCAAAGTTCCAACCTATTATCAATTGATTCGGGTTATATAAGGTGAAATTTATTTATGCAGCCAAATTTATACTGGAGCCTAAGTAAGTTATCAGTGCCACGGATTGATAACACTTTTTGCATAATTTTCAAAAACAAATACTTTTTACCTCCCATAGTAATTGACTCTGGGCTGGGCTAGCGTTTTTAGGGAACACGAAAAAAAAATTACGAATTTCACAACAAGGGTCGTGGTACTGAGCACTTACCGAATCTTCAGTATGAATTGCTGCATAAACTAACTAACCATAAACCTTTGAAGTACCTACCCTTGAACTCTCCACATCACCAAAGGTTAATTGATAGAGAGTGCTAATAGCATTAAGTTCGCCTTTGTTCATTTGTTAATTCTATGAAATAAAGTATTGAAATAAATGCATCCATACATACACACATACGAGTACAAGCAGTATAAACGAGAAAACGTAGAGACCTAATAACAGTCCAGTAGAATTTACCTCGACTATAGAATTTGTTTACCTTTATAATGTCTTCAGTTCTAAAGAAGCGTTTACATGGTTTTTATGAAGCCATCAAGTTTAATGAACCTATATTTAAATCAACAATACAGACAAAAACTGCATAAATTACAGCTTTAAACATTTTACTATATTTCTGTCTTTTTTGTGTTATAAATAACTTATAAAATAAGGTTTAAGATTTGTAAAAGTCTCACGAAAGTAGTTTATGAAGCGCCGAGCTTAAAGGCAGAACTCTAAAAGAAGTTGGTCTGTTTGTTTATTGGTATATTTCAAAACCTTTTAAATGCCAGTTTTGTTAGAACTTTGGCTAAATCCTCACTAGAACCTCTTGCTGCGTGATGCAGACATTTTAGAATGTTGTTACTCTGCAGAAGTTAATTTTAGAACCTTTACCGGACAACCTTCTTCAACTAAGATGAAAATCGTGTATATACAGGAAAAAGACGAGGACCAATAAAAAAGGGGATATTTAGCTATAACTATACAATAATTGGTGGTGGTAGAGCTGATGCCGGGCTCGACTGTGGAGGTACCACCATCTTACTCGCAAATCCTCCCGAAGTTATTCGGGGGAGGATAAGAGAACGGCTCGCAGACAGGCACAACCAGGCAGCCCACCATTGCCTGGGACCGATTAATGACGGCACACGACATTTTGCCTACAGAATCCGGAAAACTCCACTACGGGAATTTTCCAACCAATCAGAGATCGCATTCAAAACTCAGTCGGTGGACTTTGTTTATATAGGTATGCGGCCCGGCCCGGTAGTGGACAAGTGTAAGCCCATTGTGTATAAAAATATACACATTCAGAGGCTTCCGTTTCTGACGGAACGCTACCAAAGCGAAACAAGAAGTAAACGATAAGATAGCAACAAACATCGTTTCTTTTTATTTACGAGTGACATTACCTATTTCAACGACTGATTCCATAAAACCCCCTCCGAATCGTCACAGTTTATAGACAAACAAAACCATTTACGCAATAACCCGTTTTATTGCTTTGATGTTAAGGTTTATTTGACGCGAATGTCAAATTGTGCAGAAATCGAGCAACGTCTCCCAGACATAAATATATCATGCTAGACTGAAGATATTTGGGGAACAATATTATGGCAATACCGAGAATAAAACAAATGGCTCGGCTTTACCTGAGGAACCCTTTTTGTAAATAGGACTTCAACAATGGGATGATATATTTAGAGCTGTTGAAATTTTAAACAAAACGTCAACTTGTTTATATTCCGCGGAAAATATTTCGACACCTAGGTTTACCCGCAGAGGTAGGCAGAGACCCTGCGGGAGGGGGTCTCAGTAGTCTAGATATTTTACATCTCAATGATCACAATGATTGATCTGAGCTGGACGCTCTCTAAGCAATATTGAAAACTGAATCAAAATATGTATAATCCAATAATAGTTCTCAAACCGTTTCAATATTTATAGGAAATCATAATCACTAACTTCACTTCCCTCTACCACAGAATAACCTCTACACACAAACCCACACCCCCACCCTCTGAAACACCATATTGCGCATACGTTTTTAGAAGTTTACTTAAAGTTTTATCATTTCAGTTCAAGTCTTAGAAAACTATACTTAAACACTAAATTATAAACTTGTAATATTCATTAAGAACTTGGTACGAACGTGACGTCACGCAAAGTTTTTAAACGATTTAGTTTGAGTAAATAAATTTCAATTATTTTTGAAATTTAAGCTAAAGGCATGACCTTGAAACTAAAATATACTCAACAGAATATCTAATCCTAAAACCTATTATGTAAATCGAGCGAGACATTAAAACAATGCGGGCAACCATAATGTTTTAGTGTTATTACTATCACTTATATAGTCAGCTAAAATTAATTAAAGTAAACACACTAAAACCCTAACAATCACACCTAACAGCTCTAAAACGATACTCATCAAATGGGAATAGCAAGACAGATGGCGTTACTGAGACGAAGCTTCGCGACTGAACTCTATCAATCATTCAGAGGGTGACGACTACCGAGGACGTAAGTAGCATACAGCTAGACCTTGAAATAACGTTATAAATAAACGTTATGGAAGTATTTTTTTGTATTTTAATCGAGTTAATATATAGATATACTGAATAAAATTAATTTAAAATTGATAGTGAGATATATTTCGGTTCGGGCTCTATTCTGGGTCTGGCATCAGTCACAATGTGGCATGTGACCGATTAATGTGACTGATGGCGGACCCAGGATAGGGCTCGAAATATATTTCACTATCATCAGTATCTCTATACCGGGTGTAAAAGCAAAGGCAAGAATCCTTCAAGGGTGTGTTAGTATGATCGGTAAAGATATTATTTTAAATACTGGGATCTCTAAATAAGGTACCAGTACCTCATAATAAGACGATTTTCTTTACTCAAAATACACTAATCGCGTGGACACCCTCACTGGTCGCTGGCCACTCGGATGAGGGATGCGGGTTGCGGGGTGCAATTAGGTGTGTGGGGAGGCCGGAGAGCTGCGTAGCCATAGCTTAGAAAAATTATGGAATTTTTTGTGAAAATTCAAGGTATATATTTTTTTCTCGTAATGACATCAGAATCGTGTATACTTTCATACCCTAAAGGGATTCTTGACTTTGCATTTACAACCTGTATATAAACTCCATTATAAATACAAACAAGTCCATTAGTCATATTTATTTTTATTTTTATTGAAATGCACTTTTACTTGTCCACTGTATTATTTTAATTTACCCTACTGGTTTCGCTATGTTAGCATTTTCAAAAGCTTAAAGTTATAGCTAGCCTTTCGCTCGCGGCTCCGCCTTTTTAAAGAATCTGTGCCCCGTTTTCGGCTAGGGCATTATTTTATCAACCCCCCCCCCATAGTCTATATGTTGACCAAGGTCCCTAGAGTTAAAACGGAACATACATACAGACAGACAGAAAAATGATCGTGAATAAAAAATGATAAATGGTAGTTTTGATTGCAACTCAGTGTACAGACACGAAGTTTTTATTACCGTATTATTAGTATATACAGGTTGAAAATGAACCATCTAGAAAAAAAAAAACTGGTTAATAAATAAAGCATCTATCTATCCATCTATGAACATTTTTAGATTTTTTTTCTGTTTGTCTGTATTAATGTATGTTCCATTTTAACTCCAGAACCATACAACGGATTTGGATGCAGTTTTTTTATTATCATCGTAGTGACGCTGGCAACACATAGGCTACAAGGGGTGTTCATAATAAAATAACACCCAACGGGGCAGATATTGAATAAACACGGGCAGAGCCACAAGCAAAAGTTAGTAATATAATAATGTGGTAATTCAAAGAGATTTTTTAAAATTTTGGTATCATACACAATGTTACAATTTAAATGAATTCTCCAACCCTTGAGCTACAGCGAGAATTTTATTTCAATTGAATTTTAAATGTTGCCGTGTTTGAGCTGCTATCGCATTTTCTTTTGAAGTAAACGCATAGAGACTGTAAACAAACTTTACAAAAGAAATTCACTCGAATAGTATTTATTAAATTGCTACTGCAATCTAAAATGATTCTTAGTCCAACGACATAGCTATTAAAGTTGTTTTCGTTTCTAAAACTGTAATCTGGAGTAGGTATGTCTGAGTTCAGATGTTTGCCTTGAGGTACAGACGGGACATATTTCTTGAAAGTGCTCTGACATTTTTGTTTTTTTTGTAGTTTATCTCGTATTTGTTATTATATTGTCCACCAGCAGTAACATGGTACCGCGCGAGTTCATTTGTCATGCGTTATCAATTAATAATATAAGGTGTACAATCTTTCAAAATAAAATGACAAACACACGCGCGGCTTTTTATCGTAGATTTGACATTTTCTTGTGACATAACGTTTGAATTGGGATTTTGGACGTAATAATCGTCGGTGAACAGAGTTTCGTAGTTTTTGGCTCAAATGGGGGAGGGGTTCGGAAAAATCACGAAATATCACAAGGGTAGAGGGTGGGGGGGTCTAGTTAGATATCACGTGTATTTATTTTTGCGCGCGCAATTTCTAAGGTGAAAAGCGGCGCACACTGGCCGATTTATGTGTCCGTAGAGCTAGACTTAATTTTTTGAGATCCTTTGTACCAAAACTATACACGTGATTTTTGATAGGGGGGTTGTCTAAAAAAATCTCACCATGTATCACAAAGGAGGAGGGGGGGTTAAAAAAACAAACATCACGTGATTAATGGACGACCCCTAGCAGCAAGCGTACTAATCGTAAAATGACGATTACGCGTCTATGAATCTACGCTTCATAAACAGTGCGGCTACTACATACCTACGAGTGATAGTTATTATCCCTTAGTAGTGAAGGCTTCACCTCGAGGGCTCTTCGCTGGAGGGTTCACACTTGAGGCTGCTCCATGCACTTTGATCGAGCAAGCGGTAAACTGTTTGAGCTACTACATGTTAATTTGATAACTCGTTTTCCCAAAGACCTATGTATGAATACTAGACACGCTGTTCGCAATCAAAGTTATGCTCACGCAGCGGAACTTGTGTCTCGCTCGCTGTCACTTGCGGTAGACCTGTTGTCTCGCTCTTGAGACGTGGCTTCAAATTTTATTTTTATTATATTTTATAATTATATTTACAAAGTTAAATGTATAAAAAAAAATGTCTCCCTAGGGGGACAATGGATTTTCATACATTTATTTTTCCACTAGGCAGAAAGAGGTTCTTCCAGTCTTCTTTTTTCAAAGGGAATGCTACTGTTTGTGGAAATATATTATAATGGCTTGTTTAAACCGTGTTGACAAAAAGCGCAAGCATCAGCGTATTGTCTGTTCTGTCTCTGGTCAAGTCGCGCCTGTGGTCGACTGTACATACCTTCAATTCAAGCTATTTCTTACAAAGTAAACCAGTGCATAGGCAAACGGAGGTAAAATAACAATAATTTATGTGTTACTGTAAAACCTGTAATCCGGAAGAACTCGGAGTAACTAGTAACAACTATGATAGCAATAAATTTATATATTTTAAACACTTCGAGGTTTATTGATCGCAAGGAGATAACAAATTTACATTACATCATGTTAAAATAATATATATTACCTAGTAATAATGTGAAGAATTCACAAGCTTTGGGGACAGACTTACGGTTCTGACTAGTTACGCCTAGGAGTAACTATTGCCTTTTTCAAATACTCGTAGCAGAATGAAAAGGTAATACTTATCGGTTTCTTATAGAGCAAATCTAACACTCCGTTTATTGTTGTGTCACACAATTATTTGGGCTGGTTACAAAGGTCGGCAGTTAGTTACTTCTAGATGTGACTAAGTCAGAACCTGGTAGTCTCCAATGCTCAAAGATACTTCGCATTTTTCTAGTTGCCCAGATTTTTACGGATTTCTATCCTTTATAAACAAACTTTTATAATATAACAGTAACAAATCGATTAAAATTTTCACCGCAAACCGTTTGGCCCGGGGGAAATTGGTGAATGTTTGTACACGGGTTATTCCGCTTATCAGGCGGTTATTGAATATTTGAATAATGCTAAACCCACGCGGCGTGGCACAAACTTAGGCTGTTCAAACATTCGATTTAACAAAGTCGGTGCTAATGATTTTTGTCCACACGCGGTTTTATAATTCTGATATTTTTTTAAGCTACTGTGATATTTAACATACAAACAAACACTCCTTTATGAGCAGCCAGAGTGCGACTGCAAAGGCACGATTGACGGTTCATAATGGAGTTTTGGCTCCTACGCTCGTATGGTAGTGAATGTTGGGTCTGGCAAGATGAGCATCGAAGTAGAGTGAGTGATTGCGGTGGAAATGCGTTCCTTACGGCGTATGTGTGGTTTGACATTAAATTGTCGATGAATGATAGAGATAATAATATCGACATAAATACGAATACAAAATACAAACCATAAGGGATTGTTGTGGCCTGAAAGAAGATGTAGTGACTAGAATAGAAAAAAGAATGCTTCGATCGTTTGGGCATGTAGAGATGATGAATAAAAGTAGAGTGACAAAAGTTTATGCTGCACAAGGAAGGAAGGTGAAGCTCGACCGGGCTGCCCTAGAGGGACGTATGCCGACCAAATAGGAGACATACTGAAGAAGAGCAAAGTAAAAAGTACCCTGAATAGAAGAGTTTGTATTACTAGATTGATGGATGTAGAAGAAGCAAAAGAGATGTGTCAGGATCGTAGAAATCTGTAGTCTCTGTCTACCCCATTAGGAGACAGGCGTGAGTATATGTGTATGTCAAATGAAAAATAATTTATTTTGTAAAATAGGTACAAGAAAGTACACTTTCTACACCTCAAAATGTATCTTTAAAAAACATGTTGGCACTCGGAAAAAGAAGATGAAGAATCCAGTCACTCGACGCAGCGGGCGTGAAACGCGCGTCAAATTGCCCGCCATAGCGTGAACGCAGCGTTTCGTGGGCGGGCGGCGAGCGGCGGAGCGTATGTAAGGGATTTCATATCAATACAGTGTGCATGACATGGCAAGATTTCAAGCTGTTGATGCGAGGGCTTTATAATAATGCTCAAAAGTCGAGGGTTTTTCATAGATTAGTTATTATTTGGTTAAAAAAACTCATTTAGAAGTATGGTCTCTGAAATAAGTGGTGATTCGAGTGATCTCTCTGTTCTAATTAATCTCTGTGGTAAGGTTCCGATTAAATGTCTTTGATCTTTCAACGAGTCAATTATTTATCTGATCAATGTAAAATGTAGACACGTGTTTTTTCAGGCCTTTATCTTTCCGTTGTCTGGTCGGTTACCTAATTGGACACATTTCACTCGAAATATTTTATTTTGGAAAATGATGCTCTAAACAGGTTAAACTTTGTTTGAAATTACTGCTATAACAAGAAAATCAAATACTTTTTCGTAAAATCCAGAAAAACCTCGATCGAAAATTCACTGATTATGCGTGCCGGCAGCGCACGAAGCGAGCGTTCTAATGTATACTTTCTGACGACATACTGAAGTTTAAAATCACTCAGTAAGATTATCGTGCACCATGGGCCAAGCCTTAAGGTGACCAAGGTCAGGTAAGGTGTTTTGGGTGTCGTTCCTAAAAGCACAATTTCTGATTTTTTTGTGTTTTTTTTTTATAATGTGGTTAAAGGCTCTACTATAGGTAATGTCAATTAGTGTAGTTTTATTATTTAGTATAATACAGTAACTAAAAAAAGGAATTCGATTCGACTGATGACGACTCCACTGAAGGAGTCGAAATATATCGTTTATTATTTTTCCTTTTTTTAGTTACTGTATTATAAATAATAAAACTAGTACAATAATTTAAGGCCAATTACGGGTAAAATATAAAAATATATTTATTTATAATGTCAATTAGGCTTTTTAGCAAAATTGTGTTGTTTTATGAATTACTTTGTAAATGATCCTGCACAACAATTATAAACACGCTTTTCTTTACGTTTGGACGTCAAAATGGTCGGGGAAAAGAGGGTGCTATGAGTGTTGACCATTCTACTGACAGTACACACTCCATCTCTGACACCCCCTCGTATGTCGGGATGAAGTGTTTATATTATTATATTAGCCAGAAACTTGTAACTTGAAATTTAAACAAACGAATAGTTAATATTATAGCATGCACGAATTTTAAAACTTTAAAAGCAGCTTTTAAAATACATATTCTTAATGACATGTCAATTAACAATGATAAGATATATTATTAATGATTGTTTCATATTGATAAAAATAATTATAATTATTTACACTTATTAAAGTTCTCACTATCTACTAATCTTATTGTCTTTTATTTTGTTACTTTAATTTTCAGGTTAGTGAACGATGATTATAGGCTGTAAGTCATCCCACTGTTGAACAAAGGCCTCCCCCATCACTTTCCAGGTTGATTTATCTCTTTTTCTTATCTCTTTTTATCTATGAAATGTTTGTATTAATCTATACTAATAAAGTAGTAAAAACGTCGTGTATGTTCGAGGCCAAAACTACATATTTTTTAATTTTTATCTGCCTCTCTCTGTATGTATGTTTCGTTTTATCTCGAGAACCACTCAACGAACGGGGAAGAAGGCTAGTCTAAAATAAAACACCACAAGTCTTCCTTAGCCAATCGTGTGTTTTCGTGCGTATACCGTGTGTTTTCATACGATTCAATATCAGAAATATCATGGCATTTTATTAAGGCATTTATATTGAATATTCCAATCGGTTTGCAAGAAAAATCGAAGCCCTTCGATTGCCTCACGAGGTTTTGATAACAGCGATTTATTTGTTTTCGCGTTACGGAGAATGTTGCGGTTTCTTCGTAAAATAATATTGAAACTTACGTCAAAAAATTATACTTTAACCGCTTTATTATGTGATTTTCATGACTTGAATAAAATCTTTGCTTTTTGCGATGCGTGTGTTCAATTTTTTATTCGATGCGTGCGGCTGCGGCCATACAATATAAGCTTAACACTAAAATAAAATTGCTGACCAATTTTAGTAACAGTGACTAAAGTTTATATAAGGTCCCAAAAAATACCTACCTAATTCAAAAAAAATTAACAGATGGTAGGGTATCCCTAATAGACAATATCCCACCAAAAAAAAATATATTTTTTTTCCCTTACTTTTTTTACCTTTCTATAGAAATTTAGTCAGCTGATTGAACCACTTTGTACTGGGAAGTGAGAAAAATGTTTGAGCAAAAAATTTTTTCTTCTTCTGGAATTTGATCAGTTCCATCCATCCATCCATCATCCCGTGTTCGTCCACTGCTGGACATAGGCCTTTCCCAAATTTCGCCACTCATGTCGGTCCTCCGTCCTCCTCATCCAGCCGCCCCCCGCAACGTCCTTCAGGTCGTCGGTCCAGCAGGCACGAGGTCGTCCTACACTACGCTTTGCTGTACGTAGTCTCCATTCTGAAGCCTTTCGGACCCAGCGGCCATCATGTCAAAAAAAAATACAAAATAATTTATTTCTCAAAAGTACATACCTAGTCTTAAAATTAGGTACTCAACCAGGATATCACACAGCTTTATAGAAATCTTTTTTTTAATTTTTACAATTTACGTGGGTACACGCAACAAAATTAATAAAACAGAAAGTGTAATAAGTTGAACAGTGCTCTGACTACTACAAATTGTTTAAGTACCATTGAGCGTCGGAACTACCTATATATACGGATTTACATCAGACCCCGGACTAAGTCAGACTTGAACCACGGGAGTCTAGACAATGATTAACATTATTATTATTACAAAAGGGCTTATTTTACTACTTACATTGCATGTCGGCGACAAATATGGCCTGCCCACTGCCACTTCAACTTACTGATTCTGCAGGCTATGTCGGTTACTTTAGATTTCGACGGATCTCCTCATTTCGGATTCTATCCATCAGAGATACCCCAAGCATAGCCCGCTCCATAGCTCGCTGAGTGACCTTAAACCGGTGGATCAGACCCTTTGCAAGAGATCACGTCTCAGCGCCATACGTCATCACAGGAAGGACGCACTGGTTGAACATCTTAGCCTATAAGCACTGCGGTATTGACGACGTAAATATGTGACGCAACTTTCCGAATGCTGCCAAACCCAAGCATATTCTTCTGTCAGCCTCGGCGTCGAAGTTGTTTTTATCCAGCTGTATGACTTGACCCAGATAAACATATTTTTGAACAACTTCGATGCTGACATTGTCGACGGTTATTGGCCCTTGGATGACGTGACAGTTGGACGTGACCTTAGTCTTATCCAAATTCATCCGCAGGCCCGCTCGTCTCGAAGAATTGCCAAGGCCGCGCATCATTTCCTCTAGTTCCTGCAGCGATTCCGCCATTATGACGATGTCATCGGCAAAGCGAAGATGTGAAATGTACTCTCCGTTTACGTTTATGCCTCGTCCATTCCAGTCTAGTGTTTTAAAGACGTCCTCCAGCGCGACAGTAAACAGTTTTGGAGAAATAACATCTCCCTGTCTCACGCCGCGCTGAAGATGTATCGGTCTTGTTTGTACACCCTGTACTTGGACGGACATCGTAGCGGTGTCATACAGGCATTTCAACAACTCCACGTAACGCCAGTCAACTTGGCAACGCTGCAAGGACTGCAGAACAGACCAAGTTTCGATGGAGTCGAAGGCTTTCTCGTAGTCCACAAACGCTAGACATAAGGGCTGATTATACTCTTGAGTTTTCTGTATAACCTGCCTTAGCGTGTGAATGTGGTCCACGGTGCTGTAGCCTTTTCGAAACCCAGCCTGCTCTAGAGGTTGGAAGTCGTCGAATCGTTGGGCGAGACGATTCGTGATAACTCTTGAGAACAGCTTGTAGGTGTGGCTCAGGAGCGCAATTGGTCTATAGTTCTTTTTTGTCCCCTTTTTTGAAGAACAAAATGACCAGACTCCTGCTCCACTCCTTTGGCATAGTACCTGTGCGAATGACGGCATTAAAGAGGTCCTGTAGCTGTCCGAGTATAGGGTAACCTCCAGCTTTCAGGAGTTCAGTTGTGATGCCGTCCTCGCCCGGCGCCTTTTTGTTTTTCATGTTCAAGAGCTATCCTAATCTCACCCATTTCGACATCCGGGTGTTCATCGGTGTAGTGGCGGACCAGAGATGCACGTCTTCATCGCAAGCAGTTGGCTTGGGAGCGTGTGAAGAATATAGGAGCCTATAAAATTTCTCGATTTCGGCGAGGATTGCTGGCCTAGAGGTAACAGTTCTATTGTCAAAGGTCTTCAGCTTCGTCAGATTGGTCCTTCCTAACTGCTGGACAAAAACTTTTGAGCCTTTATTTCGATGGATCGCGTCTTCAATGACGCGAGTGTTATGTTGGCGCAAGTCAAAACGAATTTGCCTTTTAACACGCTTGTTAAGAAGGGAAAATCTGCAGAATCCGAAGACATTTCTCGTCTCTGCCTCATCAGGTCCAGAGTTCCACTCGAAATTTTGGGCTCCTTAGTCCTTCGCTCTGGCTTAAAATAAGCCCTCCCTATCTCACGCACGACATTCGTGAAATTGTTAGCAAGCTGGTCAACATCCTCAGTGGTTTCCAACAGGGCAAATCGGTTCTGAAGTTCCATTTGGAACTTTTCGGATCCCGCAGCGGTTTGGCGCAGAGAAGGGTAGGCTTCATCAGACGATTTCTCTCAAGCTGTAAGTCGATATTCAAGATGCATCGCACAAGTCGGTGATCGCTACCGGTACAAAATCTGTTGATCACAATACATCTTGGATTATGTGCTTTTGATCCGTCATGATGAAGTCTATCTCATTTTTAGTCTTACCATCAGGGCTTCGCCAGGTCCACTTCCTTTGAGGCTTCTTTTTGAAGAATGAGTTCATTAAATTGAGACCCTGGCTCTTAAGGAAGCTAACCAGCATCTGGCCCCGAGGATTTCTGCAGCCATAACCGAGTGGTCCGATTACCGATTCACCACACTCTTGTACTCCCACTTTGGCGTTGAAGTCCCCCATAACAACGGTAAAATGTGTCTTGGTAGACAGTTTGATCAGTTAACGATACATATTCTACCCTAGAATTATTTTCAGTTATCATTGTAGGACCTTGTATATATAAAAAAGGAGAAAAATAAAAAGTGATACTTCCTCATAAAAAGTCCTCGAAAGAAAGTTCACATTTGTTTTTTTCTAACATTGGGGGTGAGGTAGTGTTACAAAAATATTGTACTACTAGCTTTTGCCCGCGGCTTCGCTCGCGTAGAAATGTCTTTCAATCAATGTATATTTTATTTGCGCGCAAACTAAAAACTGTATTATCGACAGTTTTTGGCTTGGCGGTTATATTATTAACATCCCTTATCTATACTTATCAATCATCATCAATCAATACTTATAATAAAACAGTAGAAATCATGTGTCTGTACATTGAAGAAAAGTAATAGAAATAGAAAGAGGGTGACTAATGAAGAGTAATAGAACACAAATCAATGATTTTTAGAATTCTTTTCTGTCTGTCTGTCTGTTTGTTCCCGCACATCTCTAAAACTACTGAACGGATTTTCATGTAGTTTTCACAGCTGTACAGAACTTAATTTGGAATAGAATAATAAGTTTATTTCATTACTTTTCTACTGGTAGTAATTAGAAGTTATAATACGGGATCTCCTCAACGGATACAGAGTTTGAGTTTGGGCTTATTTGATTGGTCTTTATTAGCACTTTGGTAAAACATGGTGACCAGGGTCTGATGATGGGACTGGAAGGTGTGTACGGGATCTCCTCAACGGACAACAGCAGACCCTTCGAGTTTGGGCTTATTTGATTGGTCTTCATTAGCACTTTGGTAAAACATGGTAACCATGGTCTGATGATGGGACTGGAAGGTGGGTACGGGATCTCCTCAACGGACAACAGCAGACCCTTCGAGTTTGGGCTTATTTGATTGGTCTTTATTAGCACTTTGGTAAAACATGGTGACCAGGGTCTGATGATGGGACTGGAAGGTGGGTACGGGATCTCCTGAACAGACAACAGCAGACCCTTCGAGTTTGGGCTTATTTGATTGGTCTTCATTAGCACTTTGGTAAAACATGGTAACCATGGTCTGATGATGGGACTGGAAGGTGGGTACGGGATCTCCTCAACGGACAACAGCAGACCCTTCGAGTTTGGGCTTATTTGATTGGTGTTTATTAGCACTTTGGTAAAACATGGTGACCAGGGTCTGATGATGGGACTGGAAGGTGGGTACGGGATCTCCTGAACGGACAACAGCAGACCCTTCGAGTTTGGGCTTATTTGATTGGTCTTCATTAGCACTTTGGTAAAACATGGTAACCATGGTCTGATGATGGGACTGGAAGGTGGGTACGGGATCTCCTCAACGGACAACAGCAGACCCTTCGAGTTTGGGCTTATTTGATTGGTGTTTATTAGCGCTTTGGTAAAACATGGTGACCGTTGCACACAGTCGTTCAAAAAATCATTTTCTTTTGTTTTCCTTATTTCCACGAAAATCTCTTCGGCGTGGGCGGAGCCGCGGGCAAAAGCTAGTAAATAATAAAGTAGTAAATATCATTGCATATTTTCGCGAAATTTTAAATGAAATGGGTTACTGATATCGTGCTGAGGCAAAAACATTTTTTTTTACAATTTTTGTCTGTCTGTATGTATGTTCCATTTTAACTCAAGAACCACTCAACGGATTTGGGTGCAGTTTTCTTTATTATTATTCTAGTGACCCTGGTCAACATATAGGCTACTAATAATACTATGAAACCATTTAATTTAAATTTTAGCAAAGATTTGCAATGTACATACACGACTTTTTTACTACTTTATTATTAAAATATAGACTACGTCTTATTTCTGAAGACCGATAGTGTTCTAAAGTGGTTATTGCTTTTAAACGTTAACCTCCCTCTTTATTCTCGTTATATCTCAAAAAGACCGCAGTCCAGATCGTGGCCCGGATCCATCCGCGTCTACGTTCTTCCATTGTTTTAATTACATACAACGTGAAATTTAAGTCATTATGTTAACGAAAACTGGTGATAGTACTCGTCCATATGAACAACTTTTACTATAAAGCCAATCCCGAAATTGCGAAAAATAATCAGCTGTTTCATACATTTGGGTCGAGTAAGTATTTAACTTTTCTATGGAACAGCTGATATTTTTTTCACGATTTCAGGGTTTGCTTCATAGTAAAAGTTGTTCCGATGGACGAGTACTATCACCAGTTTTTATTAACAAAATGACTTTTCACGTTGTATAATAATGGAGTTTAGCGCTAGTCGTGTTGTTTTTACATTTCAATTCAATGAGGGCGATGTTTTCCATTTCTCCCGATTGGAGTAGCGTGTGGAAGACTAAATTTACATATATCCAGAATAAGGAATCGATTTTCATAGTTGAGTTCTTGATAAAACGTAATCATGAATGTAAATAAAAATACTCGGTACACAGTTCCACAAATCTGTGTTACCTTTTAAAAGTTTCCAATCGGTTGCATCATTTTAACGACATCTTCAGGCACTAACTGCGATGTTCTCAAAACATTTTCTCAGAACAATAGACTTTGATTGGTATATTTGTTTAGGTATATCGGTATAAGTCGAATCGATAAACAATATTTTCAAGATATTTCCAATGTTTTGACCTCTCACTAACGAAACTGTTTCTTCGAAATCCCGATTCCTTGTATCTAAAACAAGTCACTTGAAACAGGCTTGAGGGTCCTACGGGCACAGATCGCGTGTCCATTTATATTTATTGAAGGGCCCTCCGGAACGATGTTGAGGCCCTGACAAAGGTTGCAAACAATTTTTGGGTGTAAGCAGCACATACCCTTGGCATAGAGTAGGATACATACAGTGAGTTTGAAGCTAAACAGGCATGGGCAACCTTTAGGAAGTCGCGTGCCAAACAAACATACGCTCTTGAAGACGCGGGCAATGTAGGTTGATGCTTTCAGATGGAAATAACAACTCACCCAAGCGGTGAACTGCAGGCTTAATTTATAATTTTAATATTTTGCTCTCCGTGACTCGCGTTATTTTAATTTGTGAAACAAATTGCGACTATCCGGTAAAGAAGTAAGTCCGATTTTCGATTGTTCCAAGGGCCGCATTAAAAGTCGTAGCACGCCAAATGCGGTGGTTGCTCATAGTTACTAACACATACAACTTATACTTAATAAAAATGTCTATATAATTAATAAATAGGTGTGTCCATTTCAGTTATTTAGATTTGTCAACTATTATAAGCTTTATTATGCACATACGCATGATCTAATCTACGGTTGAAATTTATTGCGCTCATCTTTTACTAAAGATCATAGTAATCTGATTACTATTTTAGTGATTTATTTTGATTGATTTCATATTATACAATAAGTAAATCAATTAAACAAATATGTATTTTTGTAAAAAAAGAGAGATGTGATGTGAATTTTGTTGGTTTAATGCGGCTTGTCACGGAGATACGGGTGTCGAGGAAAATCGTACGCTTCTCATGTTAATAATCAATTTAGAGTGCGTGGCTACAACATTATATGAAGTGGAGTTGATGCTCGTGATTGTTGGCACTTGGTGGAACTTTTGATACATTTTTGATTGAAAAACACTTGTACTTGTCCACTTATTTATATTATTTCCCTTACCGGTTTCGCTGTTATAGCATTATCAAAGGATTTTTGGGTGTTACGTAAGGGAAATAATATAAATAAGTGGACAAGTACAAGTGTTTTTCAATCAAAAATTATATGAAGTATTTACTTTAAAATACAAAATAACAGTGGGCTACCCATAAACAGGTATGAAATCTTAAAATAGGTATGGAATATAACATAGGTATTTACTATAAGGGGGTCGCGAGATGAAAAAACTTGTTATTTTATTACTACGTAGGCATGGACTAAAATTAATTGAAAACACCTGTATTAAATAACTACATATCTAAACAAGACTGTTCATAAAAATACAGTTATAAATAAAATCAATACTTGTGGCATATGGTTGGTTACCCCTTGTTTGATCCGATTCCCCGTACCCACTATTTACTTTCCTACTCTATACCTCTATCGTCGTCTGTGGAAAATGTACTGAGACCGGATGGTAAGGTATGCTTGAATAAAGGGATGATACTGTGATTTTGTTACACGAACACAATAGGCTTTGCATAAACTAACACCTTCATTCTATGGCCTTTTGTAAAAGCAGTGGCATGAATTCTTATTTAGGTTTTTCTTTGTTCCAGGTTGGTTGAAATCTCAAAACTTTGAAGAGAATGGCAGATCTGTTTTTTTGGTAACTATGCTATGGACACCACGCTTATCGACTTTGAATTGTACTGTGCGGTAATAAGGGCGAATACCAAACAATGAATAGGCTTTTTGGGATGTACGTATGCACACTAAATACTACTAATTTAAGGTGACTTACAGCCAAATTCATTGGAAATTATTAATGTACATGATCATGTGGCAATTCACGGCAACAGTTAAGTTTAATTGTATAAATCAATGTAAACTATGATAGAAATAAATATCTGTATTTTAAACACTTTGCGATTTATTCAGCGCAAAGAGATAACAAATCAACTTATATCATTGCGGTATAGAAAAGCAGAAAGGTAAATCTGGACGTGAGGAGCTCCCAGTTCAGAATTCCTCACGTCCAGATTTACTTTTCTGCTTTTCTATACCGCAATGTTCTATATGTTGTGTTGATTTATAAACCTACTTATACTAAACTTTTAGCGTGCATTGCCACAGACCAAAATCTTTTTTATTTTGTGCTTCTAAACTATCTATAACTCGTTGCTTTTAAACAAGAAACACAAAGATTATGTTTTTTATTGCAAACTATAAAAGATAAATTAGAAACAAATGTAAAGACAAGAATTTGAAAAAATTTCACGGGCCAGGATTCGAACCTGTGACCTCTTGTTACCTATCAAGACAAGCGCGCTAGCAATGCGCCACCGAGGTACTTGCCTAGACCGTTGAATTTTTCCAACATACTGTACACCGAATATTTTGTAACTATTTGATCTAACCAGCTTATAATGCACATACTGAATACTCACGAGGGCGTTATGTGATTTCACGCCTTGTTCTTAAAAAACAGATGGCGCTTTGTCGCTACAATCTGACATGTGTTGCTTCAGACAGTTAAGAAAGTCATAGTTCTCATTTACTAAGATTATGTGAAATCCATCGCTTTTTTTGATAACAAGAGGTTGCAGGTTCGAATCCTGGCCCGAGGATTTTTTTCAAATTCTTGTCTTTACATTTGTTTTGCACTCTAATAAGAAAATCAGAGTTAGGTTGCACCGAGGTACTGACGTTTAACACTCATGAACAGATTTGAATGCAGTTTTTACTTCTAAATTAGAAGAAGAACTTCTAAACAAGGAAAACCCCAACGAGGTTTAATTGGGGATATTTGTGGATGTCGTGTAAAAATTTGATTTTAACTACACCTGAAAATTGTACATTCTTCATTGTTCACGACGTCATCGCGGGGGGTGGAGGGAGGACCAAACATATTTTACTTGTACCTCGAGAACCACTAAACAGATTTGGAAGCAGTTTTAACTGTTTAGGAGTCATGTTGAGGCCACGGGAAATGGCTGTGCTAAGAAAAGACAGATTTACTTTGACCTTTAAATAAAATAAAAAAACACGGTGTGGTTCGTAAAATACACAATAGGTACTCTAGATAGCCTTAAGTGCCCCAATCTCTTTGTGATTCCCGCTACACACAATAGCCCTGAAATAGGGCTGATTCCGTTATTAGGCAACAATGCGGATTACTTATTCAGATTGTAATCCAATTTTTTGTTCCTCGGACATTATTTATTCATGTGAAGGGAAATTAACTTGCTTCCTTATGTTTTCTGTCGGGAAAGCCGCTGTTGCTTGGCGTTCTTTTTCCTATTTTGTTGGCTTCACTTGATTGGTTGTGGACTTGTAGGCAATTCTAATTACAATATAAGCTTGTTTTGGGTTATAGTCAACGTAGTAGTTGTTGCAGGTTTTAGTTTTAGTGCTGGTTAACTTCGTTGCAAAATAGTTTCTAAGAGAAGGCAATAAAAGCTAAATTACACGGGGACACCGAAATTTGTATTTATTTCTCCAAGTAGTGTATGTACGTAGGAAGAACTTGTAGTACAGCATCCAGCAGTAAATGTTACACACACAGAGATTCGGTTTTATTGGGCGTCATCGTAAATGAGGCCCAAATATACGTAATTTTGTTAAAGTTCCTATAAAAGTATGAGCTGTGTTTCCGACCAAAATACTTTAATTTGATTTAATATTTGATTACTCCGGAACGACGAGGCCGAAGACCGAGCCGCGTTTCCAACAGGAATAGGATAGAAAATGAAATAT
The DNA here is from genome assembly GCA_910592155.1 of Ypsolopha scabrella. Lineage (NCBI taxonomy): Eukaryota > Metazoa > Arthropoda > Insecta > Lepidoptera > Ypsolophidae > Ypsolopha > Ypsolopha scabrella. The sequence continues at coordinate 27,268,677 of OU342969.1, read as the reverse complement.
GAAAGCCGAGATGCGTTGCGTTCCCGATCGAAGTAGTATTCTCACTCAGCCGTATTATTTTATTTTGCAGTTAACAAGCGAGGCTGAAGGTCTAGCTTCATTTCCGATCGATATTGTATTTTGAGCCCACTGTTATAAATATGTAGTAAACAGGGTCTCCGGCAAGGCCGAAGGCCGAGCCGCATATCCGTTAGAAAAAGTACTATAAGCCTTCTTATTTGATGTTGCAGTATCTTCAGCAAGGCTGAAAGCTGAGCCAGGTTTTTGATCGGACTAGTATTCGTAGTTGTCTTATTTCATCTTGCAATGAACACTGAACAGTGCCTCTGACGAGGCCCAAATCTGAGCCGTTTTTTCGATCGAAGTAGTATTCTGAGCCCTGATTGCCCTGTTATATGATTTTGCAATAAACCATGTCGTTCTAAAGAAATTGATGTGACATATTTATTATATGAAAATTCTGTATCGGGTAGAACTTAAAAAAAATCCTAATATTACATAATTATGATTAATTGCATATCAAAAATAAATCATACAAACAATTATAATCACGCCTGTCTCCCAGCGAGGTAGGCGGTGACAGATTTCCATCTGTTACGATCCTGATACATACATGATCTTTCGCTTCTTCTACATCCATCAACAGCTAGTCATGCTCTTCTATTCCGAGTGCTTTAAACTTTGCCCTTCTTCGGTATATCGGCATTCTTCATCGACAAAACTCTATGGCATTCTTCTTTGAGGCGAAATCCTAAATGTTTGACAAAAAGGGTACCTAGGTAGATATACCTACGAACTTATTCTAAGCCTACGACTACGAACGATAAATCCTAAGTGTTTGACAAAAAGGGTACCTAGGTAGATATACCTACGAACTTATTCTAAGCCTACGACTACGAACGATTTTACATTGCTTTGCTGAAAAAAACTTTGTTAAACTGATTCACTTGGAAAACTTCTCTACATAATTGATGTTTCCTCGAGTTTCCTGAATTCTTTGATGAAATCGCCGATTCAAAGCTAATTAGGTTAGTTTTCACAGAAAGGAAATAAGTAGGTAGGTATGTTATCTTTTTGATGCAGTGACACAAGTAACTTCGATAAGAAACTTGATATGAAGAAAACTAATTCCCTAAGAGTTATTTTGGGTAGGTATCACGTGGGATTTATAGCGAGGTCTATAAAAATATTTCAATATCTTCCTCACCCTCCCTGCCAACCCTAAACTTAAACGTGGGCTCTCCCAAGCGCCAAGTTCGTGTTTGTTATAATGGGAAATACAATAATTTGTTGCTCACTTCACTTCACAAGAAAGCGTGGCCAAATCTGAAAATAAAATGTGTAGCGCCATCTCTTGGTGATGAGGAAAAACTGCTTGGACTCAACTTTGTTGTTATTCCAAACCCTGTAGTGAGCGGCGGCCTCTGGCATTACTTTGCATTAGTATTGCTACTCGCCAATAGATGGCGTCCTAGTGTGAATTAAAGATTTCGTGATTAGATGGCGCCAGTTAAAAAAAACGTTAATTTTTAACATAATAATTTCTAAACGTTCCTAAGTTATTCGTTATTTAATGAGTTTAAGCTTGAAATACGGTAAATGAAAATATCTATATAAAATAAAGTGTCTTAGAAATCTATCATTTTACATTTATTGGAATGAAACAAATTTGGAATGAGCATGCTTACCAACAATAAAAGTTGAGTTTTAAAAAAACAAAAAGGAATTGCTCCGCCGTAACAGTGATTATCACTGCCGTGACCAGGATTCGAACCTGGGTTACTACGGCCACAACGTAGGGTCCTAACCACTAGACGATCACGGCTATCGGAGCGCTGAGAGGGTTAGCGAAATTATGGACTGGATTACGTTGCGCCGCCGCCGCCGCCGCCGTTGCTGTCAGCCGTTAAAATGATTTTGACTAATGTAATGAAATAAAAAAACAAAACCAGCAAAAACTTCCTATAATGCATTCTCTATAATCTCTGTAGTACTGAAGCGAAAGATGTACATATTTCAGGAAAACAGCAAGTCTGAAAGACAGAAGATCTGTCTGTTGTCTCTACCTATAAATATGGTATAAAGAAACAGAAGTACAATTGTATATAAAACGTTGCTTTATCATTCTGCCTCGTTTACGTTAAAATGAAATATCCATGCATGATTAACATATTTACAAAATAAAAACGTACGTATTGTCAATTGTGTTGGTAGAGCTGATGCGTGGAGGGGGAAAGTATGAGGACATCTCTGAAACAAGGACAACCGGGTGGCCCACCATGCCTGGAACCGATTGATGGCGATGGCGGTATAAACCCAATTGCAGGCCCTTATATAAAACAGATTGGTGACGGCAATGGACTAACCAGGCTGATGGATGATGGAAGTACTTCTATTGTGAAGAGCCGTTTTTGTTCTAGTGATAAAGAAAATCCTGATTCAGCCAAATCCTAACTGCTAAATGTATTTTCTTTTGAAACGCCTTGTTTGTTTGGTTTTTTATTTGGTTTCTCAATAACATTTTACATAAGATTAGCTTCGAGCCAACAACCTACTGGGGTGAATCAATTTTTACGTTAAAGAAATTCACGCGGGCAAACACTATTTTAATTGCTTAGTATCAAAAGAGATCTTATATTATGAAGAAACATGAGTTAAACAGGTAACACATCTAACTTACTCAATAAACAAAATGTTCAACGACCAAAAACCAGATAAAGCCTCATTATTTTTTTACCATCTTTTATATCTGAATATCCTTTGAAGGTGTGCCAATGAATAGGAAACCTTACCATACCATCTTTTATGCCCTCTGGTCACCCCTTAAAGATAAGTGCAAATTATGTTTGTCGCACGCAAATCGCTATCTATCTGGCTCATTGACGATACTGGTTTTGTTGTTCAAATGTGGGATTTGGTTTAATGCATTCTATGCCTTAGTTACTTTCTGTTAGGGGCATTAGATCTTAAGAGACATTTTTCTCCTTTTTAAATTTTAATATTGTTTAGGATCTCTAAAATATATTTTGTGTTAAACTTATTTGTCATTAATATTTATATTGTAAATGTATGAAAAAACACGATATTAATTGTCCAAATATATTTCGACAATGTCGGCATCAGTGGAATAATAAGTAATACAATAAATAAAATTACATAAAGTGGTGGAATGATGAATGATTAATCAAATCAACACTTAATACTTGCGATGGTCGGCACTTGGTGAAACATCATCAACATCTCGATAAAAACACTTTTTATTTCACTGATTTCACTATAATAACTCCAACCGGTTTCGCCTTACGGCATTATCAAGAAACAATAAGAATGCAAATATAACGAAGAATATGTATGTACTTGTAAGTACTCTGTTATAATTTAAGCAAAGTAAAAAACCGGCAAAGTGCGTGTCGAGCCACGCGCAATGTAGGGTTCCGTAGTTGCCCGGTACATATAAGTTGGTCTACTAATACCATAGATGAACAAATACAGACCGCGCCAAACTTCTGGTCCCATACATTATAGGGGACCAAAAGTTTGGCGCGACCTGTACTCGGTAAACCTGTGAAGCCTGCTTAGCTGTGATAGTTTTCCTTTTAAATGAATACTACTTCTGTGAATTTTTTCACATTTCTATAAACAACCGTTTAGCCAGCAGGGGGGGGGGACGCGCCAACGAATCTCTAAATCGAAAAATGGTTTTCACACACCCACAATGTTTTTAAACGGCCTATCCAACGATACCCCACACTGTGGGATAGACGAGAAAAAAAAATCATCCCCAGTTTACTTGCATGAGATGTACCATTAAAAAAATTTTTTTTGAGATTTTATTTTACCATTTTGTCGGCGTGATAAATATTTATATTCATGCCAAATTACAGCTTTCTAGTATTAATAGTCTATGCGCTAAGCCGCGGACAGACGGACATGGCGAAACTATAAGGGTTCCTTGTCGGACTACGGAACCTTAAAAAACGTCAGTTACTGAATGAGTCTTATCTCAAAATATTATCCAGTTTGGTCTATTCAGACATTCTGGATTTCTACAGGTTCACTTTTATATTCTCTTTTATATTTGAAGGTTTCATAATGTTAATTTAGTTAGAATGTTGATAATGTTGGACGAACTTGGCGGAACTTGGAAACGTTGCCGTTTTAAAGATAATTTAGATAGTACTTGAAAAAAGGAGTGAAATCTATAAAACCACGCTTTTTACATCATATACCAGATGTACGTACGTACCTTTTATTACATAAGATTTTATAATACCTCTCACGCCTGGAAAGAATTGATACGCAAATTGGAAAAGTGCTTTCAGTTTTTAACAGAACTCCCGAAAATTATTGGTTAACATGAAATAAAATTGACTCAATGACATTACATTTCCACTTATATTTAATCCAAACCAAACTGGTTCAGCAAGCAAAGGTGTTCAAATCAGAATATCTGAATCTGAACACAGAGTTTTCAGAATAACGGGGTTAGGGCCATACATGGTAATGTGGCGAATATGATAATACGCCGTGACATCGAACAAGGCGAATAATATCTGAATGATGTCATGAATTATTCTGAAGCGAACATTGGACACAACTTGTAGTTGGCTGACCCTTGTCCACTCGCCAGATGGTCATTTATCATAGCGCTAAAGATTTTGTCAAATCGTGCCCAAATGAGATATTTTAAGGGGTCAAAACATGAAAAGGTAAACAAGGATATGTTATTCATATTGATCCTAAAAATACATTCACAATTTTTCTGTAGGTTAAAACACTTCGTCACTACTTGAATCCCCTACGAGATTTGAATCCGAGACCTTGGGATTAATGGCCGAGTAATCGAACCGATGGCCATAGAGGCGGTCCCGGTCAAAAAAGTATTGTCTATAAAACATTTTCCTGCTGTTTCCAATCGGCTGAATGTAACAGCCAATAGGTGAAAAACTATAATTTACGACCATACTTTCACCTAAATAATACTTACTTTTCTTCAAGAATAGTTCCGTCTGCTTCAGTTATATTTGTATTTTGGTTTCCTCAATTAGACTGGGATTTAAATCGCAAATCGCAATCGGTTGAGTTCTCATTAATGCTAAAATAAAAGTTAAACAATATGTTTTAGCAAATAAGATTGTTGCACGAATTCATTTTGTAGGTTAAAGAGTATCTCGCCCTAAGAAGCTTCCTTGTCAAGTCGACAAATTCAAAAACTTTGTTACCCCAGGCACTCCATCAAATATCCATACATAATTTCTTACGCTAAGTAAGGGCAATAGAATTAAGTATGTAGGGTTCCAGTGTGAAAATCCTATATGCATCAACTAACTCATTCTGATTTGCCATATAGCGGGGCAATGAGCACGGGTTTAGGCGTTTTTTATATCAACAACTTGTCCTATTGATAAGCCTGGATACTTTTTTACTTTTGTTTATTCAAGCTACATAAAAACTAGCTTTCTCTTGAATGTTTTTCAAACAGCGTAACTATCTTTACTTTTTTTAACTGAGCAAATGTTAGTCCAGCTCCGTTATTTTCAAAGATACAATATTATTGTTCACAATGAGTTTCTGCTCCAATAACAAAAAATCGGATTATTCTGTTACAATATTTATTACGTTTCCCTCAAAAATAAATAGCGGATCGATCCCCTTCATTATAACCTCGAAGAGTAATTTTTTTCACCATCTCTAGATTCAACAAATATTGGGGCGTTTTTCAAAGATAGAGTGAGATTTCGGGATACAAATAACATTTCGCGAAGTTTATTTGACGAGCTGTCAGATTTGGCTGCATAAATATCAGTGAAGTTATTTTTAATGTTTTGTTTAGGTTCCCATCAATAAAATTTTTAATAGACTCTTCGATAGGTTTTAGTTTGTTGTTGGAAGTAAACCAAATAATTTTATAGTCGAAATGTTTCGTAATGTTTGTAACAAGTATAGCCGTGTGAACAAACTTTTGCTCTGCTCGCTGCACGATGCGCGTTCTTTTTTTAATTCTTCGTTTTTGTGCTGCATTTTACATTCGCTCATTCATTCGTCATTTAATTCATTTTTGAGTTCAGTGTTTTGAGTGACATGCTCTGACGACCTGTCTTAAGCCTCATAATACAATTATTGTTCAAATGTGACTTGCATGTTGGCGAAAAGGGTTTCTAACCCTTAAGGTAACAAGCACAATGCTGTTTGTAATCTGATTTCATAACAATATCCTTAAGGTCGAAACGTTTTGCTCAATTTTATATACAATAAACCCATTTTGATTTTCTTATCTGAGCTTGTTTATCAGTATAATAACTTATGTATAATATACATTATATTTAGCTTAACGATAATCATATTACTAGTTAATGGAATATGATTAGTTAATCTTTAGGGAAATCTCTCTACTGTGTCTATTAAAGTAGAGCTACCGTAATTTAATAACATTTAGATTATCAGCTTCGCCATTTTTCATTTTATTCACCAGTTTTGAATGTATTCTACTCTTATTTGTATCTGAAAAGTTCTAAATAAATCTACTGTTTTCAGACCATGAGAAATTATTGCGTATAAAAATCTATTTTACTTTTTAATCTAGATTTCTGTTACTACCCTGGTTTCAATTCCCATGAACTTGACAATGCCATTATTTGACCAAAACAGGTTCTGTAACGCGGAAGTGTAGTCACACGGTGATTCCAGTTTTTGGTTAAAGATGTTGAACTGTAGCTTCATGTTGAATATGCCCATCTGTTCGTCATATTGTTGTACATATTTGTCAGCGACTCCTTTTTCGTCATTTTGGCTTTTAATTATTGTTACACTTCATTGCAACTTCTCACCTTGGTTCGAGTTTTTTGTACAGCGATGGTCAATGTCAAGATAATTTAGAAAGTAATTTGTGAAATTTATGTTTTAAAAGCAGGCTTTTTTAGTACTTCTCTGTTGAGCGACTCCGAGCCATGTTCTTGTTCAGAAGTGTATTGTAAATCAATTATTATCGAAAGTCAATAATTCTATGTATTAAATTTGCAACACAATTGTCAACATAAAACATATAAACATATTTTTTATGGTTCTCATTTAGTCAACGCACACGCATAGTCGATTTGTCTTATTGATTGACGTCCCAAACATCCCTTTTTTTTTCAACCGTATTAGTTACAAAGTCTTGACTGTAAGCGATTGACTCACATTTACTCTATCAAAGCAATAAAATTAAAACCAACAGTGCATTTTATATACTTATTTTTAACATTATCTGTGGATCATTTTATTTTTTAGTTGTAGTTTTGAACTTTTTTAAATTAAAATCTATGACATTTGTATTCTTTATTTCTTAATGTTAGTTTTTCAATTTAATTATGATATTTATTTTGGTTTGCATTTATTACTATGACAAATAGGACTTAAGATTTTTTTCTTATATTATTATATAAATTGACGGTATCGCATTGATATGTACTTTATAAGATTTAATTAATGATCATAGTATATGTTATAAACTTGTAAAATTAATCTTAATTAGTTTAACCATTTGTGTCATAGATTGTAATTTGACCTACCAATGTAACGACCGCTGTTATATTTATGGTGAATAAAATGAATCTTGAATCTTATGTCCGAGAAATTGCGCAAACAACGCACCGACAGAGTTCAGAAAAATAACACGTTTTTGTAGATTTATTAATTCAAATGTGGTGATACGGCTCATAAATTTGTTTAACAGCCATTGATACCGTAGAACTAGATGCAGTTACAATAGGTTTGTGCTTTTGTTCGTGTCCATACGCGCATACCGTAAAGACATTTTTCGAGTAAAGAATTTTGATTTATACGACTTATTCATTTGTATTTATGTAGATGAAAGTTTTCTATTGCTTTATTAATTTATTTGTTGAGTAATATATCAAAATTTTACTCTTATCTCATTCTAACTTTTCACTAGATATAAACGTGACTGAATTATAAATGCTTCCATTTTGATGAAAAGTTTTGTCCATTACAGCTTTTTCATTTAGAACTTTCTGCTCTTGTGGGACATAAGTTTATATACGAGTATATTTAAAATTCTTGTTGCGAAATATTCTGGTTATTGCATATTATATTCAAAAGCTAGAAGTTTTCTTCGAATAGGGCGTAACATAATTTCTTCTGGGTGTCACCCTTGCGAATTTAGCCCAATGGCAGAGTCTTCCATTCGCATCTTTATTTTTGGGACCCCATCCTCATCCCTTAGGTTCACTTTCATAAAAAATATAGTAACTCTGAGGGGTTTTAGAAAGGGTCGTAGAATGTATTCCTTACGTTCTCAACCGATGCAAAATGGTAATACGTTTTTGCATGGTATTGCGGTGGATTTTGCAATTTTCAAATTGGGGTAAAATGTTAGGACAAACATGCCTGTGGTGTTTTGGTAACGATGTTATGCTCTCGACTTCATTAATGGAAATAGAATAAAAAATTTACCTTTACACAAATTAATAATTTATATGACACTATATTCGTAATTACTTGGTGATTAAAATGTAATGAAACACTGAATTTAATCCTAAAGAGAAGTTAGCCGATGGAATAAAATATCTCGCGTTACACTTTTTGTTATCTCGTCGTTCTCACGAGTCAAAATACTTTGTAACTAAATATCTTTCACCTTCAAGTGTGCTGTAACAAAAGGGTTAACGTCTTGTTCAATTAGTTAAAATTGCAAGTTGAATTTTAATATACTCTGACATTTTGTTTATGTAAGTCATTGTGTTTTGACATTGGCTTAAAAATCTTCGTCTATGATTCTATTCCGTCTTACCATTACAATAGGACTTACTTCTCTTTGTGTTATCATCTATTGTATCACTATTTTGAATAAGTTTTGTTGCGTCTTCAGGATTAGTTTTAAATTCTTGATAATTGGGTCCCTTTTGCCAAGGAATGCATGCACTTTTTGTTCGGTGACTTTTTTTAGCAAATCTGTCACGTGGTTTTTGGTCCGCTCATCCATAAAGATCTCCCGCTGCTGATCCATCACTTTGATTGACGGACGGCAAGTATTTTGATGTTGCGCATTTGTTGTCATATTAGTACAAGACATCAATTATACTGTGCTAATTATAATGATACTTTAAATTTACGTATATTTGTGCTCGTAGATATTTTATTATTACAATTTAACGTGAGAAAAAAGATATTGATAGCTATTTAACAAAGATTGTTTGTCTTAGTAAGTGATACTGTATTTATTATTATAAGTCACCTCAACACACACCTACATACACATACTACATACATGTTATAAATATGTACCACAAAATCTCACACTCACACTTTGTTTTGTTATTTATTATTAGATTAATTGTTTTTATTCTCTGCATGTTTCGTTAGTTTTTGTGCACTTCATGCTATGTTGATAATTGCAATTTTTTTTTATTTTTTTTTCCTTTGTTTGGGCTCATTTTCAATATTTTATACTTTTGTTCTGTAAGTGCCCTGGTTTTTGCTGATACCACAATTTGGACACCAAAATCAGATGACAAGTCCGTGGTTCTATCATTAATCTGAATCCTGCAACTCATAGTTCACAGAACGTGTACGATGACGTAAATGGAGCAAAATGGCCGCCTAATGACACGTTAGTATCTAATGATGGTTCATTGTCATGACTATTTGAAAGCTTTTTCTAGGAATAATCATTTATTTTGTACGTCGCGCCATGAAAGGTACTATAGGGTACGCACAATTTGAGAGTAGAAATGGTTTCGGGATTCCAACTTTAAACATTTTGCAATTAATTGTGGATACTGTCTTTGTCATTTAGTATTACACAATTTAGGTGAAAGTAGGTATTGCACGGACATCTAGCAACAGAAAGATTGTTTAAATAAATAATTATATATAAAATTATGTAATTAAAAAGCCCCTGATGATGCTTATATAGTGAAACCGGTTGGGTAGTGTAGAATTAAATATTATCTGTGGAAAAGTACAAGTGTTTTTTTATCACAACAATGAAAGTAGGTATATTTTCGTACGTACATTTATGTCCTTATACTGATAATATATGTAGGTACTATAGGCATAGTGCAAGGGTGGCCACTCACGCATAAGGCTTGTATACCACCCTCCAGTGACTAGACTAGATGTAACGGGGGTGTTGTGTGTCCTTGGGCTATAGGCAAACCATTATTATGTCTTATGGTTGTGATTTACTTTACACACACAACAAAGAAACATATCGTTACGACATATACCTCGAGGGAGTGTCAGAGGTGCTTCCGAGTGTAGACACTGGAAAAACACTTCAACACTTGTATCTACTGTACAGTGTACACTCCCTTTCCAAGGAAGTGAACTTTATCAGATTTCGGGCACAAATGCTGCTTGGTCAATGATGGCATGCTCTGCCAATAGGATTCGAAACCGGGTCCCAAGATTAACAGTCCGGTATCGAAGCGACTGAGCTACCGCCTTCGTGTGATATAAAGAAACAGGATGTCCATCTACCTACCACTGGTAGTAGTCGTAATTATTTCATCATTTCGATACTTTATGTCAGAATATTTTTTCGAAAAGAACTTGTAACTTGTAATGCATTCGATAGCATATTAAAAAAGTGAGTTAGATGCTAATAAATCATGTACATACTCGAACTCGTGTATGTCAGCATTCAGTAATGAGATTGAAGATACATTTCCGTGACCGTATCTACATAAACAATGAAATCAAGGAAAAATCTGACATACTTTGTTATTCGGTTTAACGACATGCTTTTTTCCGGGATAAAAAGTAGCCTACGTGTTAAGTAAGGGTGTAAGCTATATCCGTTCTAAATTTCATCCGAATCCGTCCAGCCGTTTCAGCGTGAAAGAGTAACATACACACACATACACACACACACACCCTCACACACACACCCTCACACACACAGCCTAACTTTCGCATTTATAATATAAGTGTGAAGTGTGATTAGTGTGATGTCTAATTTATTCAGATATTACGGTAACATTTCCTTGTAAAATTATTTACATACATACACTTACGCCTGTCTCCCAGAGGGGTGGCAGACTACAGATTTCCATCTACTACGATTCTGACTCTGACACATCTCTGTCGCCTCTTCCACATTCATCGATCTAGTCGTACAGGCTCTCCAATTTCGTGTACTTTTGACATTGCCCTTCAGTACGTCCCCAATTAGGTCAGCAATACGTCCTTCTAACACCGTAAATTTCTTTCGCCACTCTTATTTCATTCAACCTCTCTATATGTATGTCTAAACCACCGAAGCATTATTTTATTGAGCTTATATAGTATTATAAAATTGCTTGTTAAATACTAAGTTTTGTTGTAGTATGATATCTTAGAATAGAGGGTGCATCTACTTGTAATTATAGGCACATGTGTATTCCAGGACTAGGGAGCCCCAATCAAAGTAGTTTCCATTCAAAGAGACCCTTCTCTTTTGTCAAGGAGGGCTTGTTACATGCTCCCTCTATACCTTTGTCAAGGAGGGCCCGTCGCTCCCTCTATACTAAATGTGAAAGCTCAATGATTTTACGTTTGCCGTGTCACGATATAATTTGAGTGATTTTACAGATTTTTTCGGTTAATATCGTTACGACATTAATCCCGGGGGATTAACTCATCGCGTTTGTCGTCGAGGTCAGTTTGGCGCTGCTCCTAGAAATCGCGTACTTGCCTCTGTACACGCCTGCGCCATTGAAATGAAATGAATACCTTATTTTTGACATGTAGGTACATAAATACACTTATCGCACGTTAGGATTTATTAAATAATAAAAATAATTAAATTTAACACAGGAAAAATACAATGCATTAAATTAGTGTTTGGGTTTGCTTATACATATTTTATTTTATTTTGCTTTATTGAAGAAACGAACAGACAAATTATAAAGCTTATAAATAAGGTACAAATAGGTAATACAGAGTCCAATAAAGTTTCTATTGATATACAAATAATTACAGTTTTACAAAAATACCAGTCGAATCAAGATATAATAGTAAGTCCAGCCCCGAGTCAATTACTACGGAACGTCAAAATTTTATTTTGTGATATTAGCAAAAAGTGTTATTGATCCGTGTTACTGATCACTTACCAAGCCTCCAGTATGAGTTTGGCAGCATAAATTAAAGTCACCCAGACGGAGCTGCGCGCAAATGCTTGTATGTATGTATAATATTAAAGTTATAACCCGAGTGAGTTGAGAGCTGTTTTAGTTAAGAATTTCTAGCCAGATGAAACTTGGAATATTTAACACTAATTTGGTAGATTCTCCCTTACACCTTCACTTTGGATCTTGGTAATCATCACCGGCATAATCATCTACTGCTGGACATCGTCCACGGAAGGTTTGTCTTAATCCCCACCAGGGCTGGCGATCATGGTCTGTGGCATTCAGTCTAGCTGTAGTTAATGATATCATGAAAAAAGCCTTAAGCCAGGAATAGACATGCTATCTTACAGCACGAAAGCCTGCTATTATCCTGCTATTACCAAGCAAATGGTACCTAGTAGCGTGTATTAAGGTGGTAACGCAGAATCTCGGTGCAAAGTGCACATCATAATATTGTTTCCTTACTGTTGAATAAAGAGTATGCAAAAATTGCGTTTCAAAGCAATTAGCGGAAATTTATTAGTAATAATTAAGTTTTCACAATCAAATTCTATAATTTTATCGTTGTAATCGAATGTAATCAAAATGTAAGGCATAAAATAAGATAATTTAAATGCGAGAACCCTTTTATTAGTAATGAATTTCCGAATAAATTATACACAAATTCTTGTACTTTTATTCCACATATATTTATTTTTATTCTAACTTAGGCTACTGGTTTCGTATTACACATCATCGGGCCAACAAATTATTAATTATTTAACATGACAGAAAGAAAAAAAAAAAGTTTTTGTGGAATAAAAGTACAAGAATTTGTGTATAATTTATTCAAGATGATATTCCACCAAGAATCATCAATCGAATCCATCCAAATGAATTTCCGCTTATTGCTTTAAAACGCAATTTTTGCACACTTTTTGTTCAAAAGAATGGAAACCAAAATTATGATGTGCATTTTGCACCGAGATTCTGTTTTACCACCTTAAGGCGCAATATGTCCATCTCACAACGAAAGAGACAATATCTAAAAAAGTGCACGGCCGAGTAGTGCGGTGAATAAAGAAAAGGTTGGATATTGCTATCACTTCGTTGTCAGTCTGTCCGTCCGTCCGTCTGTCAAAAAAATATCACACCAGAGCGTTTAAAAAAAACGCGTTTTTATATTTTAGATCATAGGTTTATATGTTTACCACAGTCATTATTGTTATTTTTGCTTTATTAGTTTGGACGGACAGCTGTTTTGAACTGCAAAAAATACTTTGCAATTTTTTTCGATGCAGCGAATTTTTCTCTATCACGTTTTTTTTAGAACCTTATATATTGTGGTATGTAAGTTCTACTGTTTTAAAATCTGGTTTATGTACAATAGACATTTCTAGAAATGGTTGATTTTTGAGCATGCTTCTTGACGAGGTACGTGTGGGAGAGGGCGTGTTTTCGAATCGATTACCAATGCTTTTTTTAGAAAATTCTCAATATAAGCATACTTATTGCATGCTGAAACAATCAAATGTATACAGATCGGTAAGAATGTTCTTTTCGAACGTGTTCATAATGGGCAACCGGCGCGTCCTCTGTTCCAGCACCTCTAGCATGGTAGACCATATCGAGCTTTGACAGCTCGATACACCCCTGTCTGTCCCTATTATGAGTGAGACAGCGCACTGTATCAAGCGCTATCGAGTTAGATATGGTCCTTCATGTTAGAGACCTCCGATCCGACACTGAATACAAGCAAACAGATTTAATTATTATACTACTACACACGAGCACCAGTCTGTCCGCACACGTTTGTGTTTGTGTGCGAACGGCCGACAAACAACCGAGTAGACGTAGGTAGGCCTTGTCCAGAGTCCAGATGCAGCGTTTTACATCCGCGAGGCTTCGCGCGTGTAAAACGCTGCATGGGGACAAGCTCGTCTCAGCCGTACCATATTATTTTTTTTGCGGCCGTACTTCTAATTAAGAGGTATGTCGCTTCTTTACGAAGTAGTTAATATTCTTTGACAACCATATCAATCACCTTTAATCTGTAAAGCAATTTAAGTTGAAAGGGCTTGGTCCAATGTTGAGTAAAACAAGTAACAAGCCAGGTTTCTGGTCCCCTACAGGAAGTTGTTTATTTACAGATATTGCTTTCGAACGATCAGCTTACACACAAGTTGCTTAACGCTCCTAGATAGATACTTAGTTGAGAATGGGCATACAATTCATAGATTTAACTAACATAATATTTTTATATTGTAGCTTAAAACTGAAGATGCTTTTACAGTCTAAGTTTACTCACAGTTTTATCTTGTCCAAATCCCAAAATCGAGACCTAAGTCAGGCAAACAGTCAAACTTGACTGAGTTTGACTGACACTTATGATTGCTGAGTTGCTGATGTTGCTTCTTTACATAGAAAAAGTTAATTATATCTAACAACGCTATAGTGAGAAATATTGCAACTTCGTGTTTTGTCGGCTAAGTTCGTTTTATCCTTATCTTTTTGACAAGTCCATAAGATTTAGTATTAGGTTGTCATATGACGTCATTAAATAAATACGATTATTCATAGATATCGCGATTGCCGAAGTCGCAATGTTTCTCACTAGACCTGTAGTCGCGTAGTTGTTAATTTGGCTGTAATCCACAACAAACTTTTCGACTAGCAAAAATTAAATGATAAAACGTTTTTGTGCTTAATACTCATTTATGTTTAATACCAATTTGTGTTTAATACTCATTTATTTGCAAATTTCGCCATTATTTGTGTTATCTGCAATTCATGACGATTTTATCTATGATGTGATGTGACCTTCATTAACTTTTCTAAATTACAAAGCTGCTTGTAATTCAACTTGTAATTATGTCTTAATATCTTTTGTATCTAAAGAGGTCTCGTGTAAAAAATGACCGACCTCATGCCACAAGTTGAGCAATTCTGTCGGGGTGGTCAAACCGTAGGGCGTGACAATTTTACCGCCTCAGTGCGTACGGAACCACAAAATTTTATAACCTCGTATTAATAATTCAGTTGCCAGATGTGCAGAACTGTTAAGATATTCACCCTTCCCATTGACCCCTAATTTGTTTTTAATTGATTGTAATGTTGTTTTATTTGTATCGTTTTAATGAAATATCGTTACCTAATTTAGCGTCACTTTACAAAACACAAACATAACAAACGGAGGGGTAGGTAGAGGCCACAAATTTCCATTCGCTACGATTCCGAGATACCTCTTTCGCTTCTTCATAATTTATTGAATAAAACAAACTGGACTTGCGTTCACAAAATTTCACAGGGGGGTATTTAAAATTGCATGGGAAAGTGAAAATAAAAATATGTGTGGCAGTGGGCAGGCCATATTTGTCGCCGACATGATGGCCGTTGGGGCCGAAAGGCTTTGGAATGGAGACCACGTACAGCAAAGCGTAGTGTAGGCCGACCTCGTGCCCGCTGGACCGACGACCTGAAGGACGTTGCGGGGGGCGGGCGGCTGGATGAGGAGGACGGAGGACCGACATCAGTTGCGAAATTTGGGAAAGGCCTATCTCCAGCAGTGGACGAACACGGGCTGATGGATGGATGATGGATGTGCGGGTAGGTTTTCTTCGTAACATTGTCAAATCATAGCATTTATTTGTGCGACATAGATAAAAAGACAATTAGTTACATTGAAAGTGCGCTGTTCCGTCGTAAAGGCATAAGTACAAGTAATTAAAACTTTTAAAATATAATCACATTAAATTATATTATACTATCAAAACAAAAATACACAATAAAATAATAATGTCAAATATGGATCATCCAAAAACCGGTCGCGTTTTTAATTTCAGGTTAAACGTTGAAATGTTTTGTGCTTCTTAAATCAACAAGCAATTAATTTAATATTGGTGGTGCCACTCACAATATACTTTTACTGTGCAGTGCTTTTTCGGATATACTTTATAAGCATCAAATAGGTTCATTATGACAAATCGAATTACCTCAAATATATGAATACAGGGCAAGATCAGTAGAAAATTTGGCTTCATTTAACGTTACCCCTACCCCTATCTAATTACTATTTAATAAATAATGTTTTAAGTGTGTCTCAGAAATATAACGACTCTTAGAACTTGTTTGTTTTGAAGTTAAGAATATAATTATGACTACCTCCACCAGGCAAGTCACAGATAATAATCTATCTCCAAGACAAAGACAATCATGGAAAGTGTAACGTTGTGACTTAGATTTATTACACAGGAATCTGAACAGATATACGGAATCGATATAAAATCGTCTTATTGTCAATCTGTCTGTCCGTCAAGACCATCAGGAACAGCTAAAGGTGTTTTATTGAAAATAAAGTGCAGATGGTGAGACTGTAGAATTGCGATTGTGTGCGTGTAGACCATTGACATTGTGGAAAACAACTCTTATAGCAGTCCAGGCAAGGTCTGTTTTCAAAAAAATATGGTTTGACTTTTATCTTATTCTTCTTTTGTTACGGTGTATACTTTATGTTCCCATGATTTTTCAAAAATAGATCTTGCCTGCTCTGCTATAAAAGTTGTTTTCCACAATGTCAATGGTGTGCACGCACACAATCGCAATTCTACAGTCTCACCTTCTGCACTGCACCAAGGTCTGCAGTCTCAAATGCACAAATATCTGGTTTCTAACTCAGTATAATAAAAATATATCAGAAATAATTTGCAAAGAACAGGGTTATGTATGCATACATAAGATGCAACAAAATGGATCAAGCGCTTTATTCAGCTAATAGTAATTCAGCGTGCAAATACTTATAAGAAATGAAGAGTTTGCGGCCACAGTTTTGTTAGATATATTAATTTATTACAATTTTACTATTATTTATACAATATAAATTAAATAACACATAAGTCTTACTGCATGTGGAGTACCTAATACTTTTTCATTTTATATTAATTCTTTACTTTTGTTTTATTACAAATTTAAAAAGTTCATGTGCTAATATTGTTATTTGATGATAGTATCACATTAAGTTGCAAAGCATGTTCTCGATTTCACCGCCATTAAAACCAATGAGTTATTTAAACAAAATTACAGGAATCTACGAGGTCATCCAATTTTTTTATTTTATTATTAGAGAAAGAGGATATAATTTTATTACTTTTATATGATTTCATGGAGTCTGTAAGATTCGCCCAATGGTCGCCTTATCCGTAGATCCCATCGATGAAATAAACTCTTCGTCGATGGTAGATCCCCTCAAAGTCAAATTACTTACCCAGAGTTCAGAAATCCCCATCATTCAAGAGAAACGTCTTCAAGCGCTGTTTTCTTAGTAATTCCATACATTAATCAAAGAATTATAACCCTCTGTGACCTGTAGAATGGCACTAGGCCGAAGGGAAAATCTAGGCGTTTTCGCTTTTACTATAATTGCACATTTCTGCAGAATGGAAAGTCTCCATTGTTTGTTGCTTGGTACGTTATAGTAATTTGATTTACGCTGTTTCTTCCGTTTATTGCTCTCTGCACAAATTGCAATTCCTTAATTTTTTTGTTGCCGGCTGATGCGATATTTTTTAAGATGCGATATTTTTTAAGATGCGGGTTTTGGATAATTCTTTATTAAAAACTATCGAGCAATTTACATTTTAGTGAAGTTTGATGATGGAAATAAGGTCTCATCAAAGAAAACATTATCGCAAAAAGGGTAAGTTTGGAGATGATTTGAAGAATTGTTATCGCGTCTTATTGCTTATACACGCTTTGTTTAATGGCGGGTTGTTTTATTTCCTTCGTAGGTTAGAGTTATAAAATGACGGTTAGAATTTAAGTGATATTATATTCTTTATCAGGAAATGACGATTTTTTTAAAGACTTTCCTATTTTTCCACTTTAATCAAATTAAATATTTACTGTGACCTATTCTCGTGCAGCAAACCTTAAATTTAGTGTTGAAATACCTAAAATAATACAAGCTCATTTAACTTTTATCCATCTGCGTTAAAGCCTATTTTGCAATGAAAAGTTTTAGGTTATGGCAGCTCTAAATCTACTATTGCTACACGAGAATAGGTGTCATTAGCTCTCTTAATCTAGATTTTTTTCGGGTTAGCCCTTCTTATGTGTGCCAACATTTAGTCCACCACCCTATTACTAAGACTTCGCTGTCCGTCTGTCACCAGGCTGTATCTCAACAACCGTGATAGTTAGACAGTTGAAATTTTCACAGATGATGTAAGTATTTCTGTTGCCGCTATAATAACAAATACTAAAAAACTGAATGAAATAAATATTAAAGGGGGCTCCCATACAACAGAAATTATTTTTTGTCGGTTTTATGGATAATGGTACGGAACCCATCGTACGCGAGTCCGACTCGCACTTGGCCGGTTTTTTTTAATTACTCGTAAGTCTATAACTTGAAATATCTAGATTCACGCATTTTTCAACGGTTATCAATGACGTCATTGTGGAAGGGATCGTATGATTGACAAGAAATGTTAACAAAAGACACGCTTCGTGAGAAACACCTTCCATTATGACACCATTCACATACAGCGCTGCATCTATCTGTCATTTTGACAGCTCGTAAACCAATCACGAGAAGCTATTTGGGATAGCGCTGCAAGCAAACTGCAATGAGGTACGTAGTGCTACTATTTCCTCTGTGACTTGAACATAAGAATTGCTTTTATTGTTTAAAATCTCTAAAATTTCTCCGCCTGGGCGATTCACTTCGTACTGATATAAATAACTTATCGACGTAATCGAAGTCCCTTGACAGTCGAATCCATTGACTCGTGACTAAATTTTTTTGTGCTAGAAAGTCGTAGAAAGGTCGTTGCATCGTAAATTGTAGTTAGTTTTGGCTCGTAAAGAATTCGGGCCCAACTTTAAATTGTAACGATAAGTTATTTATGGCGCTCAGTCTTGCGGTGTGTAATTGGATGTCAGTGTAACGATCGGTAGTTTCTTGGATTTAAAATATAGGTAATTGGTTATAGTTATCTTTGTACCACAGATTGTTTTGTTGTATGTAACCAAAATTAACTGAATTTTCCTAAGGAAACTTGTGTAAATTATTTTTATTTATTTTTTTACCTTTCAAATTTTAAATACCATTTGTAATACTGTGGTACGGTGATAACGATGCAAATGATTAAGCTCTATAAATCCGTTAGGCATAAACATAATGGTATATTTTAAACGAAGTACAAATACAAACAAAAATAAAAAAATACAAAAACATTAGACAATAGAGATACCGGGTGTGATGTGAATTTCCTGGTATTTTTTCATTAAAATGAGATTTTAAAACAGTAGTTTACCTACTCCTAACTACAATGGTAGTACGGTTAATACGGTTTGTTTTAAATTTCCCAGTTCAAAACAAACCTCCGTCCAAACTAATAAATTAAATATAACAATAATCACTGTTGTAAACATATAAACCTTACACATAGAATTGCGTTTTTTTTTTAAAAGCTCTCTTAGATAAAATCTTTTTAACTAAAAAACAGCTTTATCCAACCCTTTCTTGATTGACCGCACTTTCGTTCTGCGATGGATTATTACGCGCCTGAAACTACATACATTAGTGATCATACTGAACCCTACTGCCATACCTACCTAAGAAACAAACCCGCGGGAATGAAACTTAATTAGACTTGCCATACGACATTTTTAGCAGGTTAGGTATTTAAGGTTACTGTAAAGTGTGATTTTTTTATTTCATTTACGCCAGTATGTTTGTGAAAAATGATCAGTAAAGTTTTTAAAAGATACCAGTAAATTAATTAAACGTAATCCACTTATTAGAAATTCTCTTTTGAAGAAAAGTGAATCACGAATATAACGATGATTTCATGATGAGTTTTCATTTAAATTATTCTTGAAGTCGCGTGACGTCAATGAATCGAATAAATTTTCATCATAAAAATATCAAACTTATCATTTTATGCGCCCACGCGTCATGGGCAGTCACCTATTTTGTTTACATAAATTATATGTCGTAATCTCTAGCCAAAAACTTTAAGTCAAGATTTTTTTCAATTCAATTCTATTTATTACTTGCAATGCAATGAATTACATGTTTTTATAATAATAGATGGTAATTAATACAAGGTAAGTCTCAATTTAATTCTATCCACAAAGCGTAGCAACAATTTTATACTACTGACCTATTACATAAAATTTTTATAGATCTAAATAACAAAAAATAATATATTACAATATTAATAAGACAATTAATAAATAAAAATTATAATATAATATAATAACTACAATATATTTATTATATAATAATACTGAAAAAAAAATAGCTTATAGTCATAAAGTTCCTTGTAGCCGTAAGGACAGATAATTATAATAACTATCAAGATCATGATGAATAACTAGTCGAGAAAACAAATCGGAGTGAAAGAGAAATGGGTCACAGACTCCCTAAAAATGTATCCGCAAGGTGATACTCGTATATATTATTAGCAGAACATAAACAAAGCAGGCTGATCGTGTTTTCTTTGGACGGTGGAATTTATGAAAAGTATCTCACGCATTATTTTAAGATCTACTTCATCCTCATTAAAATCCAGAACGAAATTGTATCTAGCACTAGCAACTTTCGCCAAAACAGCATTTTAAAAAATGTATTTGAAATCTTATAGTATAGAACTTAGAGGTGTTCAGATATTCACATACAAATTTTAGCCTGGGTAAAAAGATAAATATAACCATTGTCAATCGAGTGAACCGCACTTAAAAATAATAATTGAAGTTTTGTTTGTGATTGGAAAATAAATATTGGTTGGGTAACAACTAATTTTAGTAGGTAACACCAATTAATTTTAATTATCATTACTTCATTAACTATATTAAATAACCTGTGGAATCTAAGAAAATTTACCTACACTAATAATAAAGTGGTAAAAAAGGCGTATCTGTACATTGCATATTTTTGCGAAATTTTGAATTAAGGTTTAGTAATGTACTAAGGCCGAAACTATTTTTATTTTTGTCTGTCCGTCTGTACTATATGTTTCGATTTTAAGTCGAGAACCACTCAACGGATTTTGATGCGATTTTATTTATTATCATCGTAGTAACACTAATCCACATATCGGCTACAAGGGGTGTTGATAGAATCACCGCCATGCTGAAAACTGTTGGTAATAAGTTTTTATCGTGCGTACACACAAGAGTTGATTGAAAGACACTTCTACGCGAGCGAAGTCGCGGGCAGAAGCTAGTCATATAATTTTCAGTCATTTGCACTGTCTTCCTTCACCTGAAAAGAAGTCGTGCACCAGAGTCACGTTGTAAGGAGATTCCACGTGCACTAACATCGCCTTTGTCCGCAGCGTCGCCCGCGTTCAGTGAATCTTTGCCCCGTTTTCGGCTTGGGCGTTATTTTACCAACACCCTTTATAGTCTATGTGTTGACCAGGGTTAGTGATGATAATAAAAAAAACTGCAAATCCGTTGAGTGGTTCGCGAGTTAAAACAGAACATACATTAGAGACACTAGAAAAAAAAAATTGTTTTGGACTCAATACGATACCAGTATAAATAACCAATTTCATTATAAATTAGTAATTTGGCTTCTGTTAAGGACTATTTTGCAATTAAGCAAATTTAGTTTTGACAGCACTAAAACTAAAATTAGCCTTCAGAATCGGCTCTATTATGTTGATTAAATAACCGCGAAGCCCAAAACGTGTCGATAATAGTTTTTATCTTGCGCCCAAAATCATTGATCGATTGAAAGACACTCCGAGCGAAGCCGCTGCCAAAAGTTAGTATCATCATATAATCAAAGTAGCACGAATATGCGAAAGGAACCCTCATAAATGTGATGTGATTATGAACACTTGCGTCACAGAACAGACGCTCTAAAGCTTTCATCTTTCACAATACACGGAGAATTGTCACCACATTGTGATTTCACGGATTTGTTATGCATTATCGCTTCAGCCAGTCATCATTGACTTTGCATTAGTTTAATTTTCTTCTACATCTGAAATAAGACTTGAAAACTACGCTACAATAGTTCCAATATGATTTTGATTTGATTTTCAGAAGTCCTTTCAAAATAATTTACAATTTTCAATTTACTACTAATAATTAGACGTAAATACAAACCTTAACTAATGTAATGACTATTTTATTAGACTGTTAACGTCTTTCAAAGTTATTAATTTTATGTTTCTGTACTAATGATATTTAAGACTAACTGACATTTGAAAAATATATATACAGGCTGAGTTTCAAACAAACCCCGATCATTTTTCGGGTTATTAAGAAACGTTAGTAAAACACATTTTAAATGTTATAACTATAAGTTACAACAATTAAAATTAAAAGTCAAAATGTTATTAAAAAATGTTAATAATGAAATAAAATGTATGATTTGAAAATAGTCCAAAATAGTGGGATCAACAATAAAAATAACTTCGCGCGATCTTATTATCTTATCTCATCGGGTGACCGTGATTTCTTTGGATTTTACAAAAATCATCAAAGGGTTCCAACTTATAAAAATAGAAATGAATATGATTTTCATTGGTTTTAATAAATCCAGTTTGTATTCTTCTACAAAATCCTAATTTATCGGGGTTAGGTTAAAAGTCAACCTGTATAAAAATACACGTAATTATTTAAAATAATGAACACTTAGTTAATGTGATTCACTTATAATAGTTCCAGTGTACATTGTTGCAGGATTAACAGAACTTACACGAAACAATTTGACATCTCTAAGGGAGGTACAGGTTTATCTCACTAAGTGCGTTTGTCTATGGTTGTAGTAGTGACGTGTACGTTTTGTGTCGGTTACACACACACTAGAAAAAAGTACGTGTGCATGCACTACTACACCACCATAACTAAACGGACTTCGTGAGATAGAATATCTGTAGGCAGGGATGTGTAGCGTCACTGCGTCACCATCGCTGTTAATTCTATGCAAATGCCTCTTCTATGTCTCAAACCAAACTACTTGTATAATATTTAAGGTTGATACGGTTATTAGGAATACGGGACTCACCGTGTTACGAGGATATTTTGAATGCAGTGGAAACGCGTACCTCACAAAGTATGTGGCGTTTGACTTTAGATAAAATGGAAACAATGACAATGTAAGGGTTCCTTGGAGCCTAAAAGAAGATTGTTGAATGTTATACAAAAGTAAACAATTTTATTTGAGAATTGATCTAACATTTTGTTTTGTTATCAACTATGGCATTTTATCAGTAAGGTCGTAAAATCCGACAATGATTTTATTGGTAAAGTAGTATACGTTCGGCGTCTTTATCCGATGACCACATCGCAACGAATTTCCAATATAATTTTATTATTCCTTTATCAAATTTTTAATATGTTTTGTATGTATTGTGTTTGTACAGTCTGTTTTCTTGTAACATTTCAATCGGCTGCTTTTACGTCATCGTAATCTTACTCAATGCTAGTTACTTAACAACAGATTTTGCTTTTCTTACATGATATCTTTTTTTGTTTTCAGGTATTGCAGTCATTGAAATTGAAATAAAATTAATTAAGAACAGCAGGTAAATACCTATAAGATTTATTATAGTTGAAAATTTACTGTTTTGAGTATTTACGATGTATTGGTAATTCATGGCAATTTATTTACTTCCAAACTAAATATTCCAATAACCGGTGTACCACAAGGCTGTGCACTAGGTCCCACTTTACTCCTACTATTTCTTAATTCTTGTGTCTTTTTCTCACTAGTCTGTTATTCATCTAAAAGAGCAAGATGCCAAAACGAACTCTTTTGTGGGTAGTTTCGTGGGCGATAAGTCTAGTTTGGCGCCAAACAATCTTGAATACTTAATTTTGAATAAGTTAAATGCATAACATTATGAATAAATTAGTCTTGTGATTTCTACGTTCATTTTAATGCTGAAACAAAAAATGACAATATGAATTATGCTTGGAACTAAAATTAACCCTTGGGGAGGGCTTCATGTTTGTGCCCTTCAACGTGGAGGGGGTCTTTTGGGCCATGGGGGGGGGGACCAGAAACGCGACAACTCTTTAAGGAGGTCTCGTCGCGCCTGCTCGAAGCTTCCGGTAACCTATGGGCTGGGGCATACTTTGGTCAACAGATTAGCCTCGCGATCCAGTGAGGTAAAGCCGTCTGCCTTTTGGATACTTTACCCAACGACGGTAGTGACCTGGCTAGCATATTTTATTTCAATTATTTTAATAGGTGTCCAAAATCTCCTTTTTTATTCAGTGGTAAATACTATTTTATTATTGGGGTATTTTTATTTTAAATTGATTTAATTTAGATATAAATTGTTATATAAATTTTAGATTAAGTTACAAATAGCAAAATCTACTTGTTTCCATTTATCCTACGCCTGGTTTTTTATATGTCAGACCATTGTCGTCGTAAGCGCAACAGAAATAATTTGGTACAATTGAGCTAAGACTGCACTGGATTTACGGGATAAATAGTATAAGTAGTATAATACAATAATTGAAACAGTACAACGTACTCGTACAGAGTTATTAAACATTTATTTTTTCGAAAAAAGCAGCTTCAATTGCCCTGTTTCACCTGTCGTGTCCAAGGGTAAAGAACCAGAGCTTATCTACAAGACAAATGCTGCGGAGACTCGGTACTCGTATCTGGTTCCTCAAGATACGAGTCTGTTACCCCTGATATATCCAGACTCTTAGCACCTTCGGAATAAGTGTTGTTATTGATCAACAAGCGATCAAATGGTGGGCTAGTAGTAAAGGTAACCGGTTTGATCCCTGGACAGAACCCTGCCAGCGTGGGCGCGAACGACATTTTCAAAATTGTATGGTTATGTATGGAACTTATTAAATTGTACTGCCTTTTTAGGATAAGGCGAGTCTATACAGTCTCCAATACTTTACGGTTTACCGTCTCTGGTTCTTTTTTTGTCTATGTTAAGGTTACAATCACACAAACAGGAATAACGTTTGTTACGGCCGGTGGCCGAGTGCACAATTAACCTCGTCAAACGAAGGAGGAGTTACAGTTTCTGCTGGTATTTTATTATTTTATGATACATATATAACCCTGCATAGCAGTATATTAGACAATAGAGTTATGTAATATTATCAAAATACAGATAAAATCTCTTAATTAAAGAGCATATTAACAGTTTTTTATCTGTATTTTGATAATATTACATAACTCTATTGTCTAGCCATCTCACCTAGATAAGGTAGAAGAATCATTGCAGTGGTTGTTTTGATAGAATGACATTGTTTGAAATTATGTAAAACGTGTAATAGAAAGGTGTAGTCATATTTTAAGATCTCAGTCAGTGAATTGTAAACTTTTGCTATGGATCCAACATTAACTAAATGGAGAAAAAAAAATCAGCTATACGTACGGCTGATTAATTTGCACTTAAAATTTGCCGCACCTTTTAGTTACATATTAGAACTAGGTCATCACTAAAATTGCTGAAATGCATTAGAAATAAGATAAATGTAATTGACTGTGCACCTATTATTGGTAAATGAAAGGGATGATAAAATATCGATTCGGTGAATTTGATAGATAAAATCGATAAATTCTAAACGCCAACCATTATTTCAAAGAAACAAGAGTCACATTTTGTTTCTCGATTCGATGTCGAGTCAATGCCGAGATCGAAATTGTACAACTGATATATTTCGTAACGATTGACAACTTGCATTTCAACTGATGATGATTGTATTTATCTTAGATTGGGATAACAAGATCTAGGTGAGTGGGACAATTTTGATTATGTGACTTATAGCAAAATCTATCGCTTTATTCAGACATCATTTAGAGTGCATTACAACGCGGAGAAGATCAATTGAAACGAATTTAAAGCAAGAATAGTATTTTAAAAATAATACCTCGGGCCAGGACTTAAACCTGCGAATTCGCTTTCGCGGCAAGAGGTGGCGCAGCGGTAGTCTAAAATTTGATAGAGGGATAGCACCTATATACAGGAAGCCCAGATCAAAGTGAAACAAGCGGTGGTACCATCTAAGGAGGTCGACATAGCTCTTCCATATCTTTATAAGTCAAAACATACGCATTAGACACATCACGGCTGCTAGGTGGTGCCACCGTCTAACAAAATTAAGAAATAAGTTAGATAAGGTTATTTAAAATAAACCTCTTTTTCTTTTTCAAATAAGTAAAATATTATGTACCTATATATTGACGTATATACTTCAAATAATGCCGGGTCCAGCAGGGCCCGAAAAATATATTTTTTCTTTTTCCTTTTTGTTTTATACACATGTTTATTCGGAAAGCCAAAAAAATAATGATTTATTAAAAAACTGTAAATAATGTTAAGAAAATTTTTATGTTATTCAAATATTTAATATAAACTTTTTATAATTAAATAAAGGTAGTGCTAAGAATATAAAACGCGGATATTATTATTATATAATACCGAATGCTAAAAGCTAAAATTGCCTACTTTATTTAGACCCCTTGGAATTGCAGAAATGTCCTTAAAGTCTTGGTAGAGGTGTAACAGCCAAATGGTAGTGAGAGATCAGGATATGTTGGTAGTACGAGAGGAGGCAGAGACCGCATCACGGTCTGTGATGCCATGATAACAATTTGCACGATTCTTGAGAAAATGTTAAGTACTCTAGCGCTTTTGCTGCTGAAGGAATTCTTAGCTTTTTGCGCTTCGTATAAGAAACTTTTTAAGATTATATCCAATAACATATCTCTCTTTATGGTTCAGTATAAAAAGTTTTAGAGTTCGTGTATAGATGCGATCTGCTTGAAAATTATTGGTGCAGTAGTGTAAAAAAATTAACATAACATATCACGTTATATAAGGTCTTAAAATAATAATTTTAGAGTATATTTTATTTATTATTATATTTTAAAATGAAAACAATTTGTTTGGTCATATATTTTTTTACTTCTTATTTTATTACAAAGTCAGCTGACTAGATCTCTACGGAAAAGTGAACAAAAAGAATGCGCTCATGAAAATTTTGTTTGGAAAGTGGTCTATTAGCGATATTCAATCATCTGTTAAATTTCTTTTTCATTCTGAATTTACGGTTTATCACTAGAAAGTGTCAACAATCGTATACCCTCTTTTCAGCAACGATTATAACGTGACAGGAGGTAAACCTATCCACTGTGCTTCTGCAACAAATTCACGCTTTTTAATTATTGCAGGTTTACCCTTACAGAGTTTTCCTTCACGATTCTGTAAGTGGTTAGTACACTAATACTGATTGACAATATTGATTGACATTTACAACGGGGCCTCGCTAAAAGGGCTTCTGTTTTTTGACGGAACTATGTATTAAACCAACTAACCTAGCTCTCAGCTAAAAACGATATCTACAATATATGTATGTCTGTTGTCTATACAGTAAACATGTAGCCTGTATGCTGGCCTCAAAAACTGATTATTGATTAGTCCTGAATTTGGGACTTTTTTTGAACTCATGTTTCTGGGAAATGAACTAGTTTTAATGTTACCAAAATATGTATGTTTAAGATATTGGTTTTTATATTTAGTACATTACTTGAATACATTGTTTTTAGTTGCGAGCTCATTTCTTGTGGTATCGGTAACTAAAGAATCGATTAAGATTGGCTATAAAACAGCGCTTAAACGGCTTGATGTGGTCAAGAAAAGCGCATGGAATATGAAACTAGGAGCATGATCCGCAGGTTAAAGCGGGGATTACGATCCGGGTTTAGAAACCTATATCATCCGTCGAGAAATGGATGGGGTGAAAAAGATGCATTTTTACAAACTTTAAAAAATTCTCTTTTCTGATTTGGGGCGAAAAATTGCAAAATGTTTCAAAGAACTTCAAAATTATTCTCACAGACCTTTCGGACCAGCTTATATTCAATGAGCTACGAGCAAATAAAAAGTTCAGAAAAGTACACTTTTTTCCGCGGGAAATGCACCTTGAAAAAGTTACGTTACACCATGGATGATTTTTTTACATTATTTGAAAAATTTAGTTGTCTATTTCCATGCAATTTTCTAACATTCGAGTATTGTAGTTCTATTAGATTATGAGATTTATAAGTGTAGACACATACGACGATATGATGAGGGTTTATTACTTTGGCTGCTACGCCCGTGGGCTTCGAAACCCTATATTAATTATTTCAAAATAATCAGGTCTTGAATTGAGAACAACAGATGAATCATATAGAACATTTTATATAGAATTAGATACTTCAAATTTAGCCCTAGGCTTTATCTAGGTAGAAATAATATCTGTTCTGTTCGGTGACGGAAAATTACAGAGCAGCAAGGGAAAGGAAAATCATACTCTAGCTAGATCCAATCAACAAAAGGATGTGAAAATACTGCCTAAGGGACGGTTTCTTATAGTAAAACAGGTAATTTACCCGCTTTGTTAGCTTTTTGTTCTTTGTCTTATCTTATTAATAGATACATATATTTCTGTTTATTATCATCCAATTTCACATTCTGTAAGAATGAAAAATTCAATCTAAACACATCTGCACCGGTTTAATGTTGATAACAGAGATAACGTTTGCAAACGTTCCTTCAGCTCTATAAAACCTTGCTCTGTTCTTTATGTACATTACAAACTTATCTATATACACAGGTTTATCAAAAGTAGTATCTATTATTAGGGCAGAAGGATCAGAAAAGTTTCCAACTAAGTCGAGAGCCTCAGAAAATATACAGAGGGTTCTAGCCAGCCAGTACGCTACTCGGTACGACGCGATTCGGTCGTGTTGCTTCGTTGCTGATCAAAAGAGCACGAGCACCTCCAAAGAACGGGACGAAGTTTCAAATTCAAAAATGGAATATCTAGGACTGGTTCCCATAAGCAGACAGGATATTTATTAGTGACGTTTCGTGATCGGATTAGTGATTGAGTGAAACAATAGTGAAGTGACATTCGTTCAAGGAAGGAACTACGATATTTCTCACAGACAATGGTACAAATTATGATCAGTATCTCATATCTACCGGCAATCGAGAGAGGGTTCATGTCAAAGAAGTTATAATTACGATACCTATTGATAAGAACATTGTAGACGTTAATAAATATATAAATAGAGTTTGCAAAAAGAGTGTCAGTGTCATGTATATTTGAATAACCTTGGGTGACGTAAAATTATCTATATTGATCAATTTCGACGTAGATTATGTTGATCATACCTGAAAGCTAAATGACGCTGGCAGTGATCCAAATGATTATCAACTGGAAGCCATTGCGGAATTTAAAAAAATGTTTTAAGAACTCCCTGGTTTGTAATATTTTTGTAACGTGCAAAAAAACATAAAAATATCAGTGACAATGAAGATATAACTGTTATCGAACTCGAAACCAATTTAGGAACTATTTCTGTTTTTAACATTGCGAAAATATAACCATAAAAATGTTGGCAGTGAAGAATTTTTTCATGCCGGAGAAAAGGGTGGATTCTCCCAGGTTTTCACGGATGCCCGAAGCCCTAATGAGGTCCATCCGACGACGATCTCTCAGGGTGAAAAGGACCAAATCCTTGGTCCTAGTCAGCGAGAAGAGAAAATCTGGTGAGTGGTGGTAATGTATACCGTGACGTCAATTCTTTCCAAACTAGTTTAAAAATATTAACTAACCATGAAGCAGAGACTATTGTATTCCGTTTCAAAATACTATAACTTAACTTAACGTCATAAAAATACAACACTAATTTCTTTCTTAAGGGTATCGGCAAAAAAGAAATGTTATGAACCGTCTACAAGTAAAAGAAAAAAATATAGTTTGTGAACTACTGTAATTTAAAAACTATGATTATTTGATTGGGCATTACGACTAGTTTCAAGATTCAAGTGGTCATAATGACGTATTCAAATCAGTGATTATAACTCTGAAATTAGTTCTGATGTCTTTTTATTATGGATATTTCAACATATGTATATTATAATGCATTTCAAGACATGTTATATAATGATACATTTTTTGAATTACGCTTTAAGAGTACGATGACAACTACTTGAAGAGGCCAAAATACTATCAGAAGTAATCACTGAAAAGCTGAAATCTGGAGGAAACTTGGAGCCAACACTGAACCCGAAAAAAAACTGCTTTTCTATAGAAAAGATATACATTGACCGAAATGTATCGAATAGTCGATTTTTTTTCCCGCGATTTCGGCGTTAGCTCAATAGTACAAGTTTTTCGTATAGAACGATACTGTCTGTATGGCCTAAAAATCCAGCGAATACCTTTATTTTTGTACTTTATATTTCCCCACAAGTTTTAAATAAATAAAAAGCTAAAATATAACAATTATTATCTTTATTATTACAATAAGAGTACG
The DNA here is from genome assembly GCA_910592155.1 of Ypsolopha scabrella. NCBI lineage: Eukaryota > Metazoa > Arthropoda > Insecta > Lepidoptera > Ypsolophidae > Ypsolopha > Ypsolopha scabrella. Next base: position 27,238,269 of record OU342969.1, on the reverse strand, counting down.
CCAAAGTGAAAATATGTCAATGACTTTATAATAAATTAAAATGTAATCCCAGGTGATTGAACACTAGAGTACGTAATGTTTAATTGATAGCACGAAGATGTTTCACTGTGGTTGTTTCATGCACGTTAGCCACTACGACAATCAGCATCTTGTTGTTGATGGTTACCATTGTTACTAACCTTCGCACTTTGGAATCTAAAAGATATCATACAGTAACAATATATTTTCAGGCATTTCCACACTCATCAGGCACACACATAATATTTATTACGTTCTTCTTTTTGAACGGTCACATTTCTTTTGTCAGTTAACAAAGTAAATTTTTCAGCAAGAATGTAATATTTTTTTACGATGCATCTTGAAATGAAAATGGTTTTACGCATAATAACAGTTCTCGATTTCTTTGACACGTTAGTTGCTCCGCTCGGTTGGGGCAAGTTTTGTTCTCAGTTTTTATGGGAGCATCGTAAAAAGTGGAGACCATTTAGTCAGAAATGCCTCTTTATTTGACAGTTATTATTCAGGTACTCGAGGACCTTGCGGTCAGTAGAGTTGGACTTATCAATTTCTGGACCTCTTTTTTCCTTATTTACTTAATTGTAATCAATAGAATTAATGTTTTTTTTTGCTAATAAAGAAAATTATTATTTTAGAAAAGGGAAAAATATATAATTTTTTTGTAGTTTTTGGAATATTTCTCGTACCAAAATTTTGAGCAATGTAGAATTTATTTTACCATGGAAATTATGCTATTTTTACATCAAATATCAAGTCTCCTTGGATTTAAAATTTAATTCAAAGATTAAAAAATTCAAATAATTTATTTGTAAAATAGATACATAAAGTATACGTTTTACAGGTCATCTCTAATCTTTATAAAAACAATAGAATATGATTAATCGAATATAATACGGGAAATATATAAAAATCTAAATTTATGTTTGGCTAATAAAATTATACACCGCATAAAATAAAGAAATATAGGGATGAGAATATTAATATATACGTAGTGCAATGAACAAAAATAAATAAACCAAATAGACCATAAAAAAATATAATGCCTAACCAAATATATACTAACACAAGTAAAAAACTAAATATTGTATATACCTACATAATGCAATGAATAAATAAGTTGATAGATAAATAAACTATAAATAGATATATCCGCCCATTCGATTAGTCTTGCTAAGAAGAAGGGCAAGAAATTAGCAAGTACATTCTTTTTAAATTTTAAATAATAACTCCCAGAACTATAGCTGAATTAATAAAAATTGTTTAATACATGCAAAAACATATTTTTGATCGTATCACTTTGACCTACAGTAATTATAACTATGTCAAACTAAGTTGGATTTTTTTCAGTTCACAGTTTTCCTTTAATACTGAAAGATTATTTAATTTTATTATAATTTGATTCACATATGGTCGATAATCCTTCACCGTTGCATTATAATTTTGTTTATCTTTAACGACCTAGTTAAAATATTAATGGATAACACACTTGCAGCCTTCTTTCGAGTAGTTCTAGCCTAGTTCCCATATTCCAAAAATAAATTACGAAATTAAAACAAACAGGCTAGATTTATTGAAGCAATTTGTTGTTTAAATATGTTAAAACTGTTTTCAAACGACTTGACTGACTAATTAACTGGGATCGGGCGGGAAAAGTACCGAATGCTTTGCGGTCGGGGGTCTAGCACGCGCCGTCCATACAGAGTCTTATGAGCGCAACTAGGATAGATAGACTCTGTATCTCTGGCGCTTGCTAGCTATCCAGACCAGTTTAGCAAGGAACAAACTGGAAGAGTGGAAGAAAAGTAGTGATGGTAATTAAATGTACATGTTTCGGTGAAAGAAAAACACGTTTCCTCATAAATGTATTGTACGAGGGGTGATTCAAAAGTAATGGTAATGACCATTAAATACGGTGATAATGATTACAAACAAAATATATTTTTCTACATAATCTGCAAATAAGTCAATACATTTAGTTAATCTTTTTTCTAAACCTAGGATTCCCTTGGAACAAAAACCTTTATCCTGACTCTCCCAAAACGCCTCGACAGCGGCCATCACTTCACTATCGTCTTCAAATTTTAAAAATATTATTAAATAAAAATTAAATATAAAATTATTTAATATAAATGTGCATTGTTAATTAATTAATATAACAGTTGAGATTTTTCATCAACACCGTCATTCCGCCAACGTCCAAACTCGCCCCCACACGACCTTCTCACCCCACTTCCGCTAATTGGGGGTAATTACAATTGCACCTGGTTGTCGCGTGCCACCGGCTAAATGTCACAGTTTACGTTATACTTGAGCACTTTTTTCACCTAGTGGGGTTCTCTATTGAAATAGGAACTTCCTTTTGTCTCTCACCTGTTGTTTCGTACAAAACTTGGAGAACTTGACTTTCGTTGACGTATAATCAAATTAATAGATAGCAGGCAAAATCCATTAGCTTTAATGTTATAAGAAATTAGCTGCATTTCTCATTTTTATAATTTTACGTTTAAGTACAATTTTCTCAACGTTTAATGTATACATATAGTAAAATACAAAAAAATATATAGGTATATATTTTAAAAGTACTCACAGGATAGTTTTTTGTCTAGTTTATTTGCTGACTGTCAGTCAGCTACAGTAGCTCTTTGTAAGTGTATCTGACCGTTGCTACATGCCCCTGTTTTCTTCAACATTTTTTTCTATAAGTTGACATTTTGCAGACGGTTAGCAAAAGCTGATTCTATTTAGATTAGAATAAACCATAAATTGTTTTATTTAAGGTGGTAGAGCTGATGCAAGGCTCTACTGTGGAGGTACCACTATCTTACTCGCAAACCCCTCTGAAGTTAAAAGGACAGCTCTCAAACAGGCACAACCAGGTGGCCCAACATGCCTATTCATCTCCAATCAACAACATTTTATTTTAGTTAACCATTTGTTTTTAATGTTTATATTGAAAGTCTACGTAAAAAAGAAGCTTATGTATTTTTTTATTTAGTTTTATTTTATGTTTTTCCTGCATAATTTAATGTTTTCTTATTTACTCATTCTAAAAAGACGTAAGTCGCATCTGAGGATTTCAAAAGTCAAAATGTTCATTGCCAATGGATTATTAAAAAAAAAGCTTGGCATGTTTATGTTTGCTGTCACATGGCATGAAAGTCGATTTTTTTTCAACAAAATGAACTTAAAAGCAAAGGAAATTGTTTTTAAAATCCTGTGTTTACCATAATTTTAGTTTTTTGAAAATATCTCTTTATCTAATCTTAATTCTGAAAAAATAAATGTGATGCTGAGAAAGCCCATATCTCGAAATGGTTTTTACTTTTGCATCAATTATTAATTTGAAATGTTGTCAATTGCCGGCCCTTATATAAAACAGACTGGTAACGGGTAGCGCCGTCACTAGAGCGAAGGTTACGGCATCGCGCTCAGCAACCCGCCTGCACAGCGTATGTGAGTAAGAGCGTTTCTCGCAGAAAGAAGGCCAAGAGTGGCCAAATATTGGAAAGTCTAGCAGTGGATAAACCAGGCTGATGGATGGATGGATGGAACCATCATTCGTAGTGAGGCAAAGCAGGTGCCGCGTCCTTCCTTAAATTTACGGAACCCTGTAACTAATGAATGATTGAATGTAACTGCATGCATGTAACCATTATTTTAATCAAACGTTCTTCTTTTTATGTAGGTACATATAAACTCTTACCTAAAACACATTGCCCTGGTAGGAGTGTTGGTATAGCACACCACGTGAAGTATTGTAGCGTGAACGTTGTGCTGTGGTTGATCCAATCGATTTCGATTTATTCCGATCTGTTGCCTACAGATGCCTCTACTGGAGTCAATTGGGTGAATTTGGGCGATACTAATTGAAAAACAGAGTTCAAGGTTCCCTTTCGAAACTATATGGGTAATTGGTTTTCCATCGTGAGAAAACAGACATTTTCTTGCAATGGTAGTTTTTGTCAAATTGGTTACCTTTGTCTTAAAATAAATGTATGAATCTTTGTCATTTGGATTTCGTTACATCTAAGCGGTGTCTGGGCCTAAACCAAGTGTAGCTTGTCTGCCCATAGTCGTAGCCAGCGAAAACCTCTTGCCATTTGGTCTTCGACATTCTATATAGACCAGTGGTTCTTAACCTTTTTGTGTTGAGTGACCATTTGACAACATATCTGTCTTGCCCCGGACCACCAACTTTTTCGAAGTAATATGTATAAAAGGTTATGTAATATTATTTTAGTATAAATTTCAATTAAAACACGCATGTATTCGTTCAAAGCCAGCAGTATTTTCATATTTTACGAAAATACATTACTACAGAGATAATTAAAATAGGTATATTATCTTAAGGCGCCTAGGCACGCCACCGTTTTAGTACAAAATTTGATAACCCGTTTCTCTGTTGTTTTTCATTATAGACTAAAGGTATAGACCTCAATAGTTTAATACAGGCATTTACAAAGTCGCTATGTGGCTGAAATGTTAAATTTTTATATATATACAATCTGAGGCAAGAAAACAACTTTGTATGTAAATCTGTCCAGCTTAATATCTTTCAAACAAAATTAATATTCAAAATTTTGGCAAAATGGTGCCTTTTAAAATACCAGCACCAGATGATGGAGGTCATATAGTTTGGTCTATTACGAGAAACAACAGAGAAACGGATTATTTATTAAACTTTGTACTAAAACGGTGGCGTGCCCAGGCGCCTTAATGTGATTTTTGTGACTGCATACTCTTTACTAACTTCTAAATCCTTGGTTCCGTACTACTCAAGGCCAGTGCTAGCAATTTCTCGAATCTTTGTAAAATAAATTGGGTTTTTGCTCCATTTTTTCGGATGGCTTCAAGGACCACTTCGGGTGCTTCCAGGGACCACCAGTGGTCCGCGGACCACCGGTTAAGAACCACTGATATAGACTATAGATTACCTAATCATATAATTGTAATCATTCGTATATAAGGATCAATGGTATAGATTTATATATGACATGTATAGCAAGTCCGGTTTACAACTACAAACGCAATAACATTTCACGGTGTACTTGTTTCTTTTTACGGTTTCCAATAAAACTCCGTTTGCGCAAATCGAACATAATACGCAATGTTGCTACCCTTTCAGGGTTGTCAGACGACATGAATATTCCTGATATGTCAGGAATTTTTACCCTATTTTCTGTCGGGAAAAAACACTTGCCAGTGATTTTGAGAGATTGAATACATACGCAAAACAAAACAAAATTTGTATATCAGGTGACTTTCGTTTATATAGCCAAATTCATATTGAATGCTCGGTAAGGGATCAGTACCAAGGTTTAATAACCCTGTTTTCGAAGTAGGAAAAATATTGTTTATGCCTCTATACTTGTTTAAGAAAAACCTCGACTAAATTAGTGTAGGAAGTCAAAATTTTCTTTTACGTCTTTCACGGACAGGATCATTGAACCTTGGTCCTGACCACTTACCAAGTCTTCATTATGAATTTGGCTATAGTATAAACAAAAGTCACCTTATATTTATTGAGTAACATTGTCTTTGTGACAAATCGCGCTGCATAAAACGATCACGAAAAGGTTAAATGATTTTGTCAGGAATTCATATTATTGGATCTAGTAACTTTATTCCCGTTAGCGACAAACAAGTGCGAGGTTTCATATTACATCTGCATCCTTCAGTGGCGGGTTTATTTCTATGTGTTTTATATTTGCTCTATCATTCTAAACACCAGTATCTATGATAAATCTGTATTTTGGTTTCACATCTTCATTGTTTTTTCAAGGATGTTTCCTGTAATAAAACTGAAAATTATATTCAAAGTCGGAATTCTTGGATTTTTATCTCATCACATCATATAGTTCTTGAGAAAACTACTTTTATTATCAAAACAACGCTCAATTCCTGCCTATTGTTCTCAAAACGGCTGCTGATTTGCTTTAAACGCTTTTTTTTCTAGTTACCCGTGAGAAAAGAGGCGTCCCACATGTTTTCACTTTTTTGCTTTAAAAATTGGCATTTTAGCACACGCATCTAACATCTTTAGATAAATTACGTGTTCTGTATAGTATAACTGTGAATCATGCGTGACTATTTCAAATCAGTAATAGGCCATGACTTCGTTAAATGTTGTTCTCTTGTTACAAAATTCTACTCGAAAATTTTTAGTTTTTTTCAAACTTCACTTGTTTGTCCGTTTGGGTTACATCTTTCACGCATATTTGACCTACATTTAATTTTTTCATAAGTTCATTTTGATTTTTCCATTCTGGTGGTGCAACCAGGAAGTACAGGTAACGGAAGTACATTAAGAAAAATCAACCAGCAGTAGAGTGTTATTTTGCTAGGAATTATAATGTGCTTTTGCATACTTTGTTCCATGAGCTGGTGATGATGTCACCAGGATACGGAGACAATACAGAAACTCCTTGACCAGAACAGTAAAGCAGCCATATTCGATCTCAATTTTATTGGGAACGTTCAGGTGGTTTTTGATACTTTGTGCCATAAGCTGGTAACGGGCTCAGGATAAGGAGATAGTACTGGATCGACCAGAAATCGTAAGGTTGTCTTCTACAGCCTTAATTTCATGGGAACGGTAAGCTAGTTTTGTAAACTGTTTACTTGGTGCAAAAAATGGTGTTGGAATCAGGGTACCGTGACAGTACTAAAACTCCTCTACTAGAAAAGCAAGGCAGCAAAATTTATTTCAGCTCAATTTTTTGGAGACTGATGTTATTTTACACACTGCACTTGGTGCCTTGAGCTGGTGGCGTAATTAAGACACTGAGATTATTTTATAACTCCCAAACCAAGGTGAGGTGTTTCCCAAGAAAGGTGAGTTGGGATATTTGAGTCATCGCTTTGTCTTCAGTGACCCATCACTGAACTAATGACTGAAAAATTCAGAGTAGAACTCGTGTGTATGTTACCGGCCAAACCCGATTTTTAGGACAAACTAGTTTTTCCTAGGCCAAAGCAGGTGCGACGACGAGCGAAGCGAAGAGGAGCGTGTTAGGTTGCTTGTGAATATAAATTCAGGAGCCGAGCGAAGCGGAGCGGAGCGAGGCGACGTCTTAAGTTTTAACAAAAATACGATTTTACCAGCTATATCATGATCTCGATCTTAGTTTGGCCTAGGAAAAACTAGTTTGTCCTAAAATCGGGTTTGGCCGGTAACATATACATCACTTAAAAGTGGAAAATAATTTGTTAGACCTTGGTATTGGCAGAGAATATTATAATCTATTGACAAAATAATGCAAAAAGTATAGGCCTTATAATAATATTATTATCCGCGAAATACGTGCCCAAAATTAGTATTTTAATTACTATTTTTGCTGATTCTCCTGTAATAAACAAACTTTTGAGGTACCATTTTCAGTCAGTCTAATGAAAAATTATATTTTCAAAAACCTCTTGTGATGATTAAAGGGGGGCTATTTTGGCAGAGACCTGACGGTCGTCGATTTGTCTGGCCTCAAGCCCACTGCATCTATCCAGTGCATAACATTTTGATTGAATCCAATTGTGGAAAATTGCACTTGGGTTATCACGTTATCTCTGGCAGCTACAAAATATTGACCTTCACTTACTCGTACATAAAAATGCAATTCATTAGTTCTAAAAAAATATATAATTATAAGTAATAAATTTTTAAATATACCGGGTGTAAATGGACAGCGATCTCTAAACGTAACCACGTACTCAACTGATCATATCATACTGAACAAATTTTCCTAAGAAACCTACCTACGCAAATATTCAGGGAAGAAGGTATTCAACTTTAACTTAAGGCCTCTATTTCGCAGGAGGAAGGTCTATTTTAGAACGCTGCGCGCAAACAGCTGTCCCACAGAAGACGCTATTTGCTTTAAATTAAAATATTACCCAAGCCAATGATTTGCGCGGGAATGTTTCTTCAGAAAAGTTGTTCAGAATGATCTGCAGAATATGTGGTTCCGTAAAAGGTAGCTGTCTATTTACATCCGGTATACAATTTTAAAATAAGTTTTTGTTTGTCATTCTATGAATTGTACTATAATTTTATATTTATTTATTTATTTATTTATTTATTTAGGAAATTAACAGCGTTAAAAGTAAAACTAAACATTATTTCAAGACTATGACTAAGGCCAATAACAAATTTCCCCAACTGTTTAATAAAATAACAAAAACAAAAAAAAAAACTTAACTAAATTCATTCCTCAGAAACAGAATCTAAAATAAAATTTAAATGCTTACAGGGCAACTCATCTGCCTACCGTACTCTATTTTAGTTTAAATTGTTCAATTTGTTCAATTGTTCGACGGGGTGTTTGTGTTGTGTATGTGTTAATGTAAGGGATGAGTATGTATGAGTGTGTGTGTGAGGGAGGGTATGTAAGAGAAAAAAAAATGAGAGGTTGTTCAGCAAAATCATAATAATTACGGTTATTCATCAGGGCAAAGTAATTCATTGATTATTTTATTTCGAAATGACGTTCTAGAGTTTCCATATGTTTCAACTAGCTTTTGCCCGCGGCTCCGCCCGCGTGTTATTCGGTTTAAAGACATGCTTTTTTTCCGGGATATAAAGTAAAAGTAGCCTATATGTTAAGTTAGGGTATAAGCTATATCCATTCTAAATTTCATCTAAATCCGTTCTGCTGTTTCAGCGTGGTGAAAGAGTAACAAACATACATACACACACACACACACACACACACACGCACACACAAACCTTCGCATTTATAATAGTACTGTGATAGGTCTCAAAATTAGATACCTAATCTAATATTATGTATTAAATCTGAAGATCGAATAATTTATCCTTAAATTGCTACATTACTGTAGTAGGTCAAAGGCAAAGGGTTCCATTCCACATGACCGAAGAACATGAAAACAGGTCATCCCAGTGACATCACAAAATCAAATGTAAACTTATAGTTAATAGAACGGAAGAGTCAAACTAAACAGCTCTTACCTACATTGAGGAGAATCAGGTCACTGAGTATAATGCAATTGGATGCGCTCCAATACAATCCTATTATAATTTGTATATACGCTTTTAAGTTCTCCAAGGTCTTGCCTTGAATTCAGGAGATTTCTTGGATAAAGAAAATTTTATTCTCACTATAGGAAAGATCCGATCGCATGTCGGTATTTTGTGAAAACAATGATAGACACGTTTAATTGGGATTCTAGTCTAGAAATGCATGATACCATTTTTCTCCTTCATTGCATTAGTTCGTTGGAAAACGAACAAACAATAATACAGCCAAGTGCGAATCGAACTCGCGCACAAAGGTTTTCGTACCACCACACAATACGGGTACGGAATCATGAAAAATGGTAAATAGCAACAATAAAGATGTCGTAGCAACATCAACAAGGCGACACAAAATAAGCCAAAACAATTTGGCTCCAGCTGAGTACGGAACCCTAATTTTTATTATTTGTTGTTTTACTTTAGAACATGTACAAAATCTGACCAAATTTGAAACTTGTGTGTATTACTGTTTTTTAGATAGTTTTTTATTAATATATATGTATGTACACTTTTGTATATACCTATAGGCAAAAAAAGAAATAATAACTTCGAAATATATTTCGATCCACTCGAACAGTAACTCGAATATGGAACAGGAGATAAATATAACCATATATACAAAATAGACATAAAAATCGGATAGAGACAGAGGAGGCTTAGTAATAAGGTCCCGTTTGGCGCCATTTGGGTAGGGAACCCTAAAAAGCCCGTGAGATTCTAAAATTCAGGTTTTATTTTTTCATTACCCCTTTCCGATCCGACTTGACCGAGAATCGATCCCAGGGGCGCCCTATCCGAAGTGAGACGGCAGCGACCGCAATATTTTAAGAACCTTTTTCAATATAAGCCGAGCCTTTTCCGCCCGCCCCCGATAAATTATGGGCGGCGCTGCGCCTTGGGAAGTTAAGCTTCTTGCCGTGGCCGTGGTAAGGATCGATTCTTCTAATTTGGATAATCATAAGAAATAGCCACCGAAAAATAGAAAAATACATTAAATGGAATTTATACTTAATTATTTTTGCTAAAGTATTTGTTTTATATAAATAGTGCAAATGAGATGTAGCGTGTGGTGTAGCGTAAAGGGTCCCGAAAAATAATGGCTTTCCATACTGTTGAACTCTGCGTTGGCTTTGAACAAGCACGGGGCCACCATTATTAACCCAAGTATTTAGTACGAATTTGGCTGTAATAATCAAAGTCACTTGCATTTCATGTTTTTTTAATGTACTCTGCGCAAAAAAATTGTTCAATACTAACATATTTAAAACGTTTCATCCTACTGTATTGTATACGTCAAAAATACTAGGCGCGAAAAACCCTGTTCGTTCTTAGTTCTTACGAGGAGGGTGCAATAACTTGACATCTAAGGGGGGAGGTCCCCTTGGATTTTAAAATTGCGAAGGAATACACAGGAGGTAGCGTAGCGCCAAGGCATTTTTCATATATTTTCGAAAAAATAACGTCAAATTGAAATTCTTCGGTCTTATTGTGTGGTCTGACTCTTCTATTTTCAGAATGCATAATTTTGTTTGATGAAATATCGCGTCATTGTTTTCCATGATTGCTTTTCTTTGTAGTTTCATAATTCACTTGTACACTGGCTTTAGATCTTTTAATTGTAGCGTTGTTGCTAGTCTCACACTTTATGCGTTGCGTTTATTTACGTCGTGAAATCAGCATGATAAAAATAAAAAGAACATTCATTTTAGTCGTTTTTAATCTGTGGTTGATGTCATACTGAATCACACCAACACGCATCATTACTAATAGTACCTGCATTGTGACGTCACAGAATCTGATGTAAGCGATAAATGCAGATGATAAATGCACTCATAAAGCACCGATTCTATTGAAACTGAAATTTTGTATTTCTGCACATTAAGGCGCAGGAGATCCATCGCATAACGAAAGAGATAAACATAGCTGAAAAAAAAGCGTCTCCGACGAACTCGGCAAGTTTTTATAGTAAATTTTGCATGTATGACGTAACTTTAAAACGTTTAAACTCTAGCTGTGAAAACTTGCCAAGTTCTACATATTCAGTAGCTAGGAACTTTCTTTTAAAACAAGTGAAGAGCGTTGTACATTATTGCAGTTATGACTGAAGGAACCTCCGTAAGCCTCGGCACCCAATTTGATCTCAATTATTTTTGAACTTGGCCCCTTTTTCACATTTATGTTTTTGGTTCACAATAAACATTTCAAGACTTAGCAAACGGCTGCATGATGAATTGTCGCTTATGATTCAATAGTAGCAGATCATTAGGTTTTATGTGTATGAGTATCTCGTCATCGTCAGACAGTTTGTCAGACGATTATGACTTAAAAAAGCTATTGCATTTGATTAATAAGATGGCGTTTAGAAGTGGTTTCGGTTTAATAAGTGGCAATTTGTAAAGGTGACTCGGTCATTCCATTTGAAGTATGTCTATAGGTCTGAGGACATTAAAAACGTGTATTTCCAATCTTGTATTGTTTTATATTTTTTACAATCGTGATTGTTATGGTCACTAAAGGAGACGGATACGCTTTCATACATTCTTGGGCCTAAATGTAAAAAGATGAGAGTGGTGTCAATTAAGAGCGTATATATTATCAAACCATCTCTGAAGATTCTGCGGATTTTGACAATCTGAGAGCAGAGTTAAGAAGTGAGGTTATGCAACAAATTGACAATAACCTGTGCTTAACAGCTGATTTTTGAACTAGCACTGGTCGAGAAATACATCTAAATACACATCCAATTACGCAAATATACCGGGTGTAAAAGCAAAGGCAAGAATCCTTTAAGGGTGTGCTAGTATGATCGGTAAAGATATTATTTTAAATACTAGGATCTCTAAATAAAGTACCAGTACCTCATAATAAGACGATTTTCTTTACTCAAAATACACTAATCGCGTGGACACCCTCACGGTTGCTGGCCACTCGGATGAGGGTTGCGGGGTGCAACTAAGCCATAGCTTAGAAAAGGGATGGATTTTTTTGTGAAAATTACGCTATATTTTTTTTTCTCTTAATGACATCAGAATCGTGTATACTTTCATACCCTTAAGGGATTCTTGACTTTGCATTTACACCCTGTATAAATAAAACAACTGGACAGCTTTTGCCCGCGGCTCCGCCCGCGTGTTAGTCAGTTTAACGACATGCCATTTTCCGGAATAAAAAGTAGCCTATGTGTTAAGTTAAGGTATAAGCTATATATATATCCATTCTAAATTTCATCTAAATCCATTCAGCCGTTTCAGCGTGAAAGAGTAACAAACATACACACACACACACACACACACACAAACTTTCGCATTTATAATATTAGTGTGATTAGTGTGATTTCTTCCAGTAAACTAAATTTAGTGTACGTTGGAATAAGTCTGCTCTGTTTCCTTTGCTTTACCGCCCTCAAGACGTAGCTATTACTTCTTGCGACAGCTTTTTCTCTAATGGTAACACTTCAGGGCGTTCCAATTTCAAAATTCGTAAACCAGACGGCAAGTGCAGCGCCCGCCTCGCTGGAAAAATGGAACGCGCCGACAAATCGGAAAGGCCATTTGCCGGCGCTAAAGACTGACATCCGACCTACTTCCTGAACTAGGTCTGGACTCGAGAAACTGTTCGTTAAAATGATCTTTTGATTTTATACTTGTCTTGGACACTAACCGTGCCTTAAACGATTATACATACTGGAGGGATTTCAAGTCTCGGTAAAGCTGAAAACTAAAGATAGTACACTCTCCCTTATGAATAACTTTTATTATGGAACAAACCCTGAAATCGCGGTAAAGAAAGTTCGATAAATTTTGATCAAGTTGGTATTTCTATGGAACAGCAGATATTTTTTTTTGCGATTTAATTTTCGGCTCCCTAGTAAAAGTTATTCGTGTAGTATCGTCTCTAATTTTTGGCTTTTAGCGACTATAAAAACAGTTTTATTGAAGACTATCCTTTTCCTTGTGCTCGCGTTTATTCAATCTCTGCCCCGTTTTCGGCTTGGGCGTTAGTTTATCAACAGCCCTTATGTTGACACTACGATGGCAATAAAGAAAACCACATCCAAATCCGTTGTGTGAATTTCTAAATATGGTAGTTTTGTTTGGCTTTAGTGCAACACTAATAAATAACTAATTTAAATTTTATAAAAATATTAAATGTACAGACACAACTACTTTGTTATTAGTATAGATCTCTCTGTTTCCATCCATCCATCAGCCTGTTTCGTCCACTGCTGGACATCTATAGGCCTTTCCAGGATTTCGCCACTCTTGTGGGTCTTCCTGGAAAAAATGACCATACTCACACACGCTGGGCAGGCGGCTTGGTGAGCGCGATGCCGAAACCCTCGCACCAGTGACGCCGCTGCCCGTCACCAGTCTGTTTTATATAAGGCCCGGTAATTGGGGATGGATATACCGCCATCCATCGGTCCCAGGCAATGGTGGGCCGCCTGCTTTTGCCTGAGAGCTGTTCTCTTTCTCTCCTCCGAATAACTTCCGTGGATTTGCGAATAAGATGGTGGTACCTCCACAGTCGAGCCCGGCATCAGCTCTACCACTCTCTCTGTTTAGGTCTACGTAAACTATCTGCACACCACAGCGAGCTTGAGCCCAAAGAAGACCCCCGGCGAAGCATTGGATGGATAAGTTATAATAATATGCACCAAATTGGGCGTGAAAGTGCTATCAGTGCTGTTGGTATTTTATGATCCCGGAAAAAATTTCCAGTTGTGATAAATAACTGATAGATAAGATAAATGATAAACACAATAAACATTATTAAAACACAATAAACATCATTGTTTTGTGGCTTAATTCCTTACGTCATGATCTAACTTGACGTATAGTTTACGTACATATTGCATTGGTATAATCTGTTTATTTACTCAGATATTTCCTATAATGTAAACTATACCCTTTTTACCAAATATTGCAGTGTGTGGCTTACCTCTAATGTTCCAACCTCATTGTTTCACAAAGTTTACATTCTAGTGATAGTTTTCAATTCAATGGTTTTGCGTACGCACACGTGTTTACTACCACGACAAATATAATTTATGAAGAGCTCTTGTGTTTTGGAGTTAATGTTGAGTTTCGATTGACTCGTCCTCTTTTTGCTATAATGGTAGGTTAGTTGAATCGCCGCCGCAGGAAACGGAAGTCATTGTTTAAGTCGAGTCGCGAGTCGAATCGTTAAATCTCGCGATCCGATCTATCGACGTTTGTCCTTTATCAAGCAAAACTGACCCTTATTTGGTTAGTTTATAATTGAATTTATCTGATGAAAAACTTTTGCTTGCCTAAAGCGCGTGCCGATTTAAAATATCGATGAAATGGTTTCATATCCGCGGTTTATTTTTGCACGGCTCCATGAACTTTGTTTGTAAAATGTTGTGTAAAATCTAGAGTATTTTCAGGTTTCCGGTTGGTGAATTTTATAAATAACGGGAATATTGGTGTTACCTGGTTGCAGAAATCGGGGTTAATGCACGAAGGAATAATAAATTTGTGGTAGTTGATGATAATGGAAGGAATAAGGAAAAGAAAAAGAGGAAGCTCTAATTATTTACAATTATGAAATGTAGTAAACAAACGGCCATTACTAGACCACACCCCGAACAAAGTGCAGCGTTGTGTTACCACGGACAAATTGCTGAATATTATAATTTAAATTTAACACCAACAAGTACCTACTATCAATTTATTCTGAACAATGGTTAATGACAGCAATACGTCATCAGAACGACTGGGATCCGTGTGGGATTTTAATGATGTATTTAATCTAGGAACAGGAGAGGAACCTTTAACGAGGACTCCAGCATGACAGGTTGCTTTTGTAATAAGAGTCCGGTAATAAAATGGGAATATGTGTGATGTGACGATGGAAAAAAAATTTGTTTTTGATACGAGCAATATTACAAATATTTCAAAATTTTACCCACCAACATCGATGAATCAAAATACTTATGTATAAAAATAATGGCCCTTAAGCATAAATCACCGGTCAAAATAAGGTGTAAATTAAATAATGTAAACAAACCTCTTTTCATGTCAAGTTAGTTTCTGCTATCTTCAGGATCAAAAAGTCCTAGTCCCGTAAAGTCAATGACTTCTCAACTAACAGAAAGTCGTCGCTAGCATCTGCAACTGTAGCAAGCAATAAAGTCCAAGTTAATGTTTACCGGCCCGTGTATAACTGCTATACAGCGGAAATGCAGAAACTGTCGCTGCTTGCAGTTGTGGTTAGGGTTACCAGTAGTAAAGAATTTTTAATATTATTATTAAAGTGCATTACAAATTAGAAAAAATCAATTAGAAACAAATGTATTTCAAGACAATTCGAAAAATATTCTCGGGTCAGTATTCGAACCTGCGACCTCTTGTTATCAAGACTAGCACGCTACCAATTGCTCCACCAAGGTACTTATCCTAGACCGTTCAATTTTTCCAACATACTTGTCCACCTAATAATCTTAGTTTTGATAGGAATTTTCCTGATAGGTCAGGAATTTAGGGACTCTGTCAGGAAATCAGGAAAGAAACCAATTGGGCAGAAACGTTTAAAAAAACAACAAATTAATATATTTATTGAGTTGCATTGTGTGTATTAAAAAGACTGTTCAAAACAGTAAATTATCAGGAATTTTGTTTGTTCTAATGACAGATAAATGTTGCTTAAAAGAAGAAAAGGTCAAGTATTACTTGAATGATGCACAGAGCGGTATGTCTGTTTTTAAACCAAAAATTTTTAAAATATTTCCAATACAAAATAGAGAAAAATAAATAAATAAATCCAAAAAATACAATATGGTTATCAAATTGTAGATATTAAAGAGCTGATTATAAAAATATATACTTTTACAGTATTTACTGTCACCGATTTCGAAATCTTTGAAAAACCACCAAAAAGAGCATGCCTCCCCCCCCCCCTTATTTCCGAAACTGGTGGACCGAAAAATATGAAAAAAATTAAGATAATAGGTTTTAACTGGTCAATTACAGGAAAAATATAGCAATAAAAAAAAGTTTATAACAAATGAGAAATATAAAATAAATGTAAAAAAATATATATATATTTTATAAAAATACGACATGGGTATCAAATTGTAGGTATTAAAGAGTTCGTTATAAAATATCTGCCACGGCTGTAATGGGAGAGTGTATTGTGTATATAGATTACAATAGTAACGATATTTTATTGATCTTAAAGTCATACATTTTTTCATCCAAAAAAATGTGCGTATAGGTTAGAATTGATTTACTTGCATGAAACCGTTCTGTAATAACACAAAACAGTTGGAAAGAGATAGAAATTGTTTTCATTGATGAAACGACACATCGCTCGTAGTTTGTGAATCTCTTAATGCCGAATAAAGTAAATATTTATTTATTTACTTTATTTTCTCAAACATAAATAACTATTCCGGGGTACAAAATTTCTTCACTTTTGTAATCTACATACACAATACCATCTCCTGTTGCAGCGGTGGCAGATATTTTTAGAGTACCTTATATATACTGGCACCGAATTCGAGAAATCTTTGAATAACCACTGATACGGAGCAGAAAGTAAGCGTAGTGGAAGGTGAAGTAAAATGAAGTTAAATTAATGGAACTATTGTATTTTTAGTTTGATAAAAATATAATGTAGACAGATCACGAGAAAAAAATATTTTGATAGACAGAAGTCTTTACAAGTGACACATTATAAAAAGATGCGTAGCAGCCAGTTTACACTTGATGTTATACGATCTATGTATACGATCTCTTTCACTCCTCCTTAACATCCAGTGTTAACGTCCAGTCTAACTCAGTTAACTTACAGCTGAACTCATCGTGTCACTAGCATAGACTCTCCATACTCTTAACACTCTCAACAGGACTCATTCCCATACCCTTAACACAGAACTCATGCTTTCCTTTCACCAAAGGTTTCGTCATCACATCTGCTATCTGTAACTCAGTAGATAGGTACTTCAACGCTATGACGTTGTTCTGTAGAGCTTCTCTAACGAAGTGCACCTTCAAATCAATGTGCTTCGTTTGTTTGTGGTGTGAACAGTTTTTAGCTATCGCCATAGCTGACTGACTGTCACAGCTCAGTACAATGGTCTTCTCAAGACCAGTAAGCTCCTCAAACAATCTCTTCAAGAAAGTCGCTTCTCGTGCAGCGTTGGACAGGCTTACGTACTCAGCTTCGGCGCTGGACAATGCTACAATAATTTGTTTCTTGCTCTCCCAGTTTACAGGCGCAGAACCAAACTTGAACACAAATCCTGAGTAGGACTTTCTATCGGTTAGATCACCTCCGTGATCAGCATCAACGAATGCTTCCATGTCTCTTGTACATCGCTTGAATTTTAATCCGAGATTCTGTGTACCTTTAAGATACCGCAGCACTCTCTTAGCTGCTTGCCAATGCTCTTCTCCATAACAACTATTGAATTGACTCAAGTAGCTGGTAGCATAGGCGATGTCGGGTCTTGTACACACGGCGAGGTACATCATGGATCCGATCAACTCACGGTAAGGAATGTTCTTAGGTGACTCATAGTTAACATCTTCCGGCTTAGTCAATCTCTGACCTGGAACCAGTGGGGTAGCCACAGGTTTGCAGCATTCCATGTTGATCTTGGTCAACATTTTCTCTAAATAATTCTCTTGGTCCAGTGATATCCAATCCTCCGATTGCTGAAGACGCATTCCTAAGAACAACTCCGCTTTTCCAAGATCTCTCATCTCGAAAGTTTCCATTAACTCCTTTTTAATCTGCATCATTTCACTCTTGTTGTTCCAGAATATCAGAATGTCATCAACATAAACGGCTAGGATGATAAACCTGTGCTGACTTTTTCTCACGTAGACACATGGCTCGTTTCCAAGTTGTTGGAATTTCATCTGTTTCAATGCTGAATCCAATCTCTCGTTCCAAGCCCGTGGGGCTTGTTTCAATCCGTATAGGGATCTCTTCAGAAGACAAACATAATCTTCTTTTCCCTTCTCCTCGAACCCTTCTGGTTGCTTCATGAATACGGTCTCACTTATGTATCCATTCAGGAATGCGGTTTTCACATCCATTTGGTCAATGTGCAGTTTATTTTCTGCGGCTAGGGCGAGTAGTAACCGCATTGAGCTGTGCCTTATTACCGGGGAATAAGATTCAAAATAGTCGACTCCTTCTCTCTGCTTGAATCCTCGAACAACAAGCCTTGCCTTGTACCTCTGTTTATTGCCAGCTTCAGACTTGATTTTAAAAATCCATTTAGAATCGATCATATTTTGTCCAGCTTCCCTTTTGACTAGCTCCCAAGTTTTATTCTTCTTGAGGGCATCCAGGTCCTCCTTAATGGCCTTCTGCCAATGCACTTTATCTGCACCAGTTAGTGCCTCGTTCATTGTGATGGAACCATCCAGGATATTATCAGGCTCGTTGACAGCTTGATAAAGGATTGCTCCTGGAATGTTCCTCGGCGTCCGTTCTCTCTGTGGATACCTCCGATCAGCCGTTTCCTCAGTTACTTTAACTGTATTCTCCTCCGAAACGGTTGCATCGGAAATTTCTTCAGGGATATCCTCCACCCTGATGTCCTCTGACTGTATGGAGGCATCTCCTCCTTGACGTGACTGGTCTGCTTCTACCGTAGGACTTGCAGTTTCTGAGCCCTCATTATTTTCGACGTCCCCTAGTCGTACTACAACTCTTGTAGGTTGCGATTTATGCTCTTATTCCTTGCGGTGGCCAGCGGGACTGTTCTCAAATAGTATGACGTCACGTGCTTTGTGTACATTGTAGGTAACGGGTTCAATCAGTCGATACGCCTTCGAATTCTCACTGTATCCAACATGAATAAGTTCTTTACTCTTTGGATCCCACTTCTTACGCTTTTGATCGGGTACGTGCATGTACGCCTTACAGCCAAACACCTTTATGTTGCTCAGGTCTGTTTTTCGTCCGGTCCAAGCTTCCTCAGGTGTCATGTTCTTGACAGCTATCGTTGGGGATCGGTTTTTTCAGATATACCGCATGTCTTATGGCCTCTGCCCACAGAATTTCATCCAATCCTGCATCTTGCAACATACTCCTGGCTTTCTCTGTAAGCGTTCGGTTCGCTCGCTCGGCGACACCATTCTGCTGTGGCGTGTAGTCGACTGTTAGTTGATGGATGATACCATTTTCCCTGGTAAACTGTTCCATCTCTCTATTAACGTACTCTTTCCCGTTATCTGTACGAATAACCTTCAGTTTCTTGTCGGTTTGCTTTTCTACGAGAATCTTGAACTCTTTCAACTTCTCTACGGCTTCACTCTTTCTCTTGAGTAGGTACACAAAAGTTTTCCTGGTCTTGTCGTCGATAAGTGTCATGAAGTATCTGTAACCTCAAACAGAATTAACACTCATAGGCTCACAAATATCTGAGTGTACTAACTCTAGTACCTCCTTGGCTCTAGTAGCCTTATTCTTTGGGAAAGGCTGTCTCGTTTGTTTGCCCATCAGACAAGGCACACATTCTAAGTTAGGATTAGAATCAGGAAAAATCACCCCATCCGCCATTTTATCTCGTAGTAATTTAAGATTGCGTACTCCCAGGTGGCCCATCCTCCGATGCCACAGCTCCAGTGAATCATCATTCTCTTTGTGTAAGTCGGTTGACAGTGCTGCCTCTGTACACTATGGATAATGTTTTAGTTTATAAACACCTCTCTCTTCTTTACACGTAACAATCACTGTGCCTTTCACATCGCAATCATTCTCATCATAAATCTCGCATCCGGCCTTTGAAAATACTACTACTCTACCTCTCCTGACCAATGTACTTACACTCAGCAAGTTTTCTGATAGGCCAGGCACATACATAGCACCTTCCACGCAAACATCCTTCCCATCCTTACTCACCACATCTCCTGTACCTACACCATATACTTTACCGCCATTTGCGCATAAAACATCTCTATTTTCATGCTTTACAAAGTTTCTCATCCAATCTCTATTATTAGTCATATGTAGCGTCGCTCCCGAGTCAACAATCCACTCGTAGTTGTTAGCAGAGAAGGTCACCAAGGCGGTGTGTGTGCACCGCTGCGCCGTATGCGCCGCTGGCTTCTTGCTTGGGTTGTTTGGGCAATCACGGGCTTTATGCGGCCCGTCACATATGAAACATTTCAAACTTTGTGATAGTGGTGGTCCGCTCCTTCTCTGAGACTTCTTCCATGGCTTTCTCTTTGTAGTAAGGAGTGCTGCTCCTCTTGGTCCTGACGTCGCTTTGTAGTCAGTTAATTGTAGCAGCTTAGTCTTCACATAGTCGGTGGTAAGTGTAATGTTTGTATTTTCTAATGCTAATTTCATGGGCATATATTCCTCCGTTAAGCCCTGCAGCATCAAAGTAGCCAGTAACTCATCATCAATTTCCTTGCCAAGGTCGCTAAGTTGTTGGGAGATCTTCATGACCTCTGTCACGTAATCAGCCACAGTATTAAACTTCTCTAGCTTTATACTCACAAGGCGAGACAACAATCTACATCTATTGTTTAAACCTTTGTCCTCATAGGCTGTCCTCAGGGCCTCCCAAGCCTGTTTTGCTGTTTTAGCACTTCTCACGTGTACCTTGCAGGAATTGCTTATCATAAGGCTTATTTTCGCTCGCGCCTTCTGATCTCTCTTGACGGCATTTGCATCTTTCTCATCTGGTTCGCTCGTGATGTAAGTCCATAAATCATCATGGATTAATACACATTCCATATCAAATTTCCAGGTGGAATAGTTTGAGGCACCTTCAAGTTTCTCTATTGACGGCATACCTCCCGAACTAGACTGATGCGCGCTGTCGCCTGAAGCCATTGTAGATACGATAGGTTCTACTGCTTCCTCGTTACTCGCGTCTATCCACTGAATTCCTCCGAATTCCTTGTCATCTGACAGTTCCAAATATTTCTCATAGAAACTTCATAATATTTACACTTTCGCTGGCGCACATAACCTGATACGGAGCAGAAAGTAAGCGTAGTGGAAGGTGAAGTAAAATGAAGTTAAATTAATAGAAACTATTGTATTTTTAGTTTGATAAAAATATAATGTAGACAGATCACGAGAAAAAAATATTTTGATAGACAGAAGTCTTTACAAGTGACACATTATAAAAAGATGCGTAGCAGCCAGTTTACACTTGATGTTATACGATCTATGTATACGATCTCTTTCAACCACAAATATGCATGTCCGCCTCCTTATTTCCGAAACTTATGAACCGAAAAAAAGATCACAGGAAAATCATAGCGCGTGAGAAATTCACGATAACAAAATGACAAAATTAAATTTTTCATCCACGAGTTTTATTTCGAGTACGGTATAAAAATATTTGAGTCTCTCTTTTGTGGAACAATCAATTCTTTTTTTAGTTATCATAAACAGTTATGGGCAAGATATTAAATACCTTCTTCCTGACTGTTCCCAAAACTGTCGAATTACGGAACCCTAAGTATGCGAGTCTGACTCGCACTTGACCGGTTTTTTAAACTAAAATGTGCATAACTTCCAAGCTTCTAATTTAAATAAATGCATACAACAAACAGATCAAAACATTTCATCAAAGAACAAACGTGCAAAAGAGTCCCGCTGAGATTATTATAGATATATACAACCCGGTCACATTATCTCGAGACCTGGCGTCGATGACGTCACGTCGCGTCGGCGCTCAGATATGGTGCGCAAAACAAGCATCCTCTAGTAGGATATTATTATAAACAATAAGATTTCCAACAAAACAAATATTGTGTTAATTAATTCAATGTAGGTAATATTATTATAATGATATGATTAAAATTATTCCTATTGATATTCCTGTTGCAGCACAGGTTCGTTTAACAACTTGATCTACAGGTATTACGAATTGCTTGTTAGCTTTCTCTGATTCAAAGAAAGCGAGAACTTTCAGGATTAAATTTCTTGCTTCACTGTGAATAGTTTTTCCCATATTTGAAAAAACTTTCACTGTCCCACTTCAAAGCAACGAAATAGTAACAAAAATGTCCAAACTAAACCAAAATTCCAAACTTAACAAAAATGTCCAACGTTGCAACAAAAACAATATTTTAACGTAACAGCAATAACAAAATAACAATAAAAGTCCAAACTTAACAATGGAATGTTTAAAAATATACCACGAAAACAAGTCGACGCGTATCGGCAACGAAAGTGCTAACCGTACTGACGCGCCGTGGCGAGCGCGGGGAGGTGAAAGGAGAACGGGGCGGGTGGTTCGCATTCCAGCGAGGTCTCGAGATAATGTGACCGGGTTGTACAAAGGCATAAAAGATGTGGGTGTTTCCGTGGTAACTGCTAAGAAATTCTTAAAGTAATCACTTTATAATGATCTGTCAAACCGACAAATTCACGTATCGGAAAACATGTAATTATGCCGATTAAAATGCCAAAACGTCGGAGACGAAGGGTTTGATATAAGGGATGGGGGTTGAAAAATATCGATAATTTGTTGCAATTGACACAAGAGAATGGAAAAAGTATAGCGTAAAAACATGCTGTGCAAATAACGTGTCTAAAACCAATATTGTCGAAGCTGTTTTCTACTTCATTATCAGATAAATATTTATTTAAACGATACTGAGGAATAAACATGATTATTCCTAGGTCATTGCACTAAAACAATCAAGACAAACAGACTACACGATTAAACGGGTCACCTTTATCAGTATATTGATCATCACATCACTGACACTAATTTTATATCGATAGGTGGATAAGAATAAATATTGAATCGAAATGTATCGATATCTTCCCCTCCTACCATAAGTATTCTTAAATGCAAGATTATAGTTTCGCTTGCAAACTTCTATCGGCATTATTCAAAGATTTCGTGATCTATTTGTAAGGGCTAAGGGGGTACATAAAAGGCGACCAGCAGATGCTATAGCAACAGTCTTGAAAAAAATCCCATTGAAATATGTACTCAATTTCAAAGGTACTAGAATTTGAACTCGAAAGAAGTTAGTAAAGTTTTGGCAGGTAAACCAGAGCAGTTTTGGCAGATGTAAAGGGAACAATATGTAAGTTGCGAACAGGGAGTTTTTGTTAGGTTAATTAAATTATTTTGTTCGTTAGAAATCTTCAGATGGAGTTATGGAAAACATCATTGAATCGATCAAAATATAGAGATGAGTAGTTTGAAGAGATTGCTAGTGTCTAAGAGTTTTAAATGTTTTGTTGTGTTATATTGTTTTTTAGTTTGTGAATATTAGAAACAATATTATAATTAGAAATTAAATTTTAATCTGAATAATGTCACATCTATATAATCTAAGGCAAAGCCAAAATACATATATAATTGAAAGTTGTCCAAAAGATAATCTTGAGTAGGTATAATAGGCTTTCTCAATTAATAACTTTTTAAATGTTTTCTTAAATGTATAAAAGGCTTTAATGTCACGAATAGAACTTGGTATGTTGTTATAAATTTTAGGAGCCAACATCAAAAAATACTTTTATGTAATATCGCCGTGTTTGATGGAAATGCTGCAAACATTGGTTGTTGACTCCTACTTTTGATCCTTATACACCGATTTCGGAAAGATTCTCATTGAAAACAACCGACGGATATTTATTCTGGTATTAACGTTTTACGTGGTTTATTAGGAATTTTTTGTCAAAAATTACCTACGTGTTTCTTTTTGATAATTAAATTTTACGGTCTCCCATCCCTAAAATAACCGAGACAAGCGTTGCTTAACTTGAGCATCAAAGAACTTGAACATTAAAATGAACGCAAATGTTCATACGCATGTGTTCAAAGTTGGATTTGAAGTAATTTAAAATCATTATACTAGGTGAAATTCAATCAACCGACTAAATTTATACTGGAGACTCGGTTAGTGATCAGAATCAATGTTCAATTACCCTTTTGGTAAAATTCGATAAATATATATTTTTGCTTCCTTACTGACTGGACTAGGAACTAGTCCAACAAGTGCGGGAGCAAAAAAAAATTTTTTTTGAATTTGACCAAAGGATTACTGAACCTAGTTCCTGATCACTAACCGAGTCTCCAGTATGAATTTAGTCGGTTGATTGAATTTCACCCTTTATCTTTTATTTAGTAATAATGAGTGTAAGTAAAGAGGTTAAGATAAAAACTACAAAATTAAATATTTAGAGTCTATTACGTATCAAGAACTCATTTTATCATTTTGTTACACTAATTATGATTACACCCGCATAAATACCCATTTCGGGTTGCAACCCGGGTTTCTACCCATTTTGGGTTGACACCCGGAAAGATTCCCAATGATGAAGTAATAGTGTTCAATAAAAAAATTTAAATTCAGCCTGTAAGATTTCCGGCTACGGAAATTAGTTTTTCAAAAATCTAATTATGCTCTTTTCGTTTTCATCAAATTCGACTTTGCTATTCCGTATACCTATAGTTTTAGATTTCGCCATCCACGCCCACTTAAAAACTAACACTGTACAAATAGTAACAAGAAAAAGGATTCAAATGCAGTGTTTTAAAAAATGTTTGTCCAATAAAGACACATTAGTTGAATAAACTTGACTTAAAATATATAAAGTAAAAAGTCCAGTAAAAGCATTATAATAGTGCCAGTAAAAGCATTATTGTAATCAAAACAATAGACGATATAAACAATGTAAAGATCTAAACAATAGAGGCCGACAACCAATTTTATCAACCGATATCGGGCGATAATATAACCCCTCCTACGTATATTGGAGTTCGAATAGTAAATCAGGATTTAGTTCAGAAACGGGCGGTCAGTGATGGAATATCGATCCAATGGTCAAAATGGCGTGCCAGGTTTAGCGAGTTACCTTCGTAATTGGTCACGCAAGGTCGCCGGCGTTCATGCGAAATTGTAACTTGGTGTATTATTGTAGCTGTATGTAGGTGCGTCGGCTGGGATTGTAGGTAGGCAGATATTGGTAAGTACATGCGAATATTACCATAATTATATTTTCTGAGACTGTTTGAATATGCAGCTACTGACAAATCTACCCAAAAATCAACTAAGTAGTTTAATTAGACTATGTTTAAAACCTCTACATTTTCAGAAATGCTTTATTTTGAATCATATTTTATAACTGAAAGAAAAGTTCATTATTTCTAGTTATCTTACCAAATTGTTTTTACCAAGAAAGCAAAAGATAAGCAGATTACATTTCTTTTAAAAAAGAGAAAGAAAACGAGGGACTGAAGCTGACGAGCCGTGAAATGGAACGGCTTAACATTTTTACTGTTATTTTGTTTTTATTTAAACTGCAAATAAAATGTCTAATTTATAACAGAGGTTTAAATTTAATTGAATTTTACACGCTTAACCCTCCACAGATATTTGGCAAACTTGCTGTTGACATAAATTCCAAATCCTTGGTTTCGTAATGTTACAAGCAGCCGTTTTTAAGAAAATTTTCTTTTTCAATTTCAAAATACGTGACTAAAAGATAGATCATACATTGTTATATTATTGATTAGTTCATAACTCTTTGACTACCGTCATTTCTTTCCTTTTTCAGGCGTCGAAAGATTTTAAACTCAACCAACTTGATAAATTATGCGTCGGCAGTTAACTTGAGCATAACGTTAATTAGCGCATTAGGTTCTATTTTTAGCTTAGCAACATTTCAGACTACTCTATTACCAAAGGACTTCTACCATCAACTTGCACCTTATTCTTTATATGTCAAGGTTTAAATTCCAAAGAGTTTAAGGCAACAAGCGATTCTGTGACGACTACATCAGATGTCACAGGCAACTACTCCTTTTTACAGTCATCGTCAATTCTATTATGTATCTCGTAGAGTTCATGTTCCATTGGCACAAGTGCACCAAGTAAACCTGCATCATCATGGTGCATGGCGCCAAAACTGTCCGGACTGTGTTAGGCATCATGTTCATCAGGAATATCAATAAATGATGCAGCGCTTCGTAAGAAATCCTACGGCTTTTCGGAATGTGGTATTTATGTCCTTTGAATAAGAACGATATAGAAACGTATTTCTTGATTAGATCTCAAGATGCGCTTGCACATAATAAAGAAATCATCTGGGCTGTTTCCAGTTAGTCCGCCATTTAATTATGTGCCTTGATCCGGTAGTAATGATGATGTGGTTTTGAATTGAATTTGGATTCTTGCTTTAAGTTCTCTGTAGTGATTTTTGCTATGGGAAAAACTACTCTGTTCAGAGCCGAAGGATTTATTCATACTATATTTTATGTCGTTAGAACTGGTGTCTTGTATACAAAAGTGCCTGGAAACAAAATCACGGTAAGACTTTAGATAGCTGTGACTAGAAATATAGGCAATTTTAGGAAAAAGAATGCCACCAGATGACAAATATGAAAAATATGGTTTCTGCAGTCAAGTTGATGTTTGATGTTCATTATAATGTTCGGAAACGTTTTTGCGGAGGTCTCTTGATAGTTTCATTTTGTGTTCCGGCGCGTCACTTTATTTAAGAAAGAAATTTCTGGAATTAATGGACGCGACATTTGACATATGCAAGGATTAAAATACAACTATGTATAAATACGAGGATAACGAACGCCGTAATTTTGCTAATGGCTCATTTTTGCTTTTGACCATTTTAGTATTACTAATTATGAAAATATATTTGCACTCATAAATCTGAGGTAGCGTGTTCAATAATGATGATGAAGAAACAAAGTGTTTACCTAAAATTAGTACTGCAAATACAAAATGAATAACCTGCGTGGCATTGACATGATGTTATGAAATCTAAGGTAACATAAACAAGTATTTGTTGTTTTAAAACTATCCCCCAGCCAGAGGCTTTGGAGATGAAGACGGACAAAAAAGTGATAGTATAGGGGTTTCGTTTTTTCATTTTAAGGTACGGAACCCAAAAAAATTTAAAGACTAGACTTTCGCCCGCAGCTCCGTCCGCGTTTATTCAATCTCTGCCCCGTTTTTTGCTTTGGCGTTATTTTAACCCTTATTATATATTGACCAGGGTCACTTCGATGATAAATAAGAAAACCGCATCCAAATCTGTTGAGTGGTTTTCGAATTAAAACGGAACATAAATACAGACAGACAAGCAGACGGAGAGACAGACAAAAAATTTTTTTTGGTCTTAGTATTTACTTTATGGATTTTATGTATGGATCTCACAAAAGCTAGTGACTACGTTAATCATAAGATACTCTTACAAAGGCTAGATTCATATGGTATAAGAGGTAATGTACTAGGTCTCATAGACTCTTATCTAAGCAATAGAGTTCAAACAACAGAGATTTCTAAAATATGCCCTCAAAGTAAAAAGGAAATAAAATACATGTCTGATGCTAGGAAAATCACATGCGGCGTACCACAAGGCAGTGTATTAGGACCTTTGCTTTTTCTGCTGTACATTAATGATCTGCCAAGTAATATTTCGCATCCCATGGTTTTGTTTGCAGATGATAGTACTGTGACAATCCAATGTAATAATGTAAACAATTTTGAAAATGACATAAATAATACTCTGAAAGATATAATTGTTTGGCTTGATGAAAATAAATTAATTGCAAATCTTGAGAAAACAAAATCTATGACTTTTTACCAACGTGCTAATAAAACGCCAAATCTGAATGTAAATTACAATGGAAAAATAGTCGATGAAGTCAAAGTCACAAGATTTTTAGGTTTATTAATTGACAATCACCTGACATGGAAGGCTCAGTCAACAGAAGTGTGTAACAGATTAGGTAAATCAGCATACCTTTTATATAAGCTTTCCCATATTGTAAGCAAAGAAGTCGTGTTAACCGCTTACCATGGGCTTGTTGCATCTATTTTGCGATACGGAATTATATTTTGGGCCTTTTCCACAGAAAAGAAAACTGTCTTTAAAGCTCAAAAAAGGTGCATACGATCAATGTGTGGCCTAAAACAAACAGACAGCTGCGAACCATCATTCAGATCCCTTAAAATACTTACCATGCCTTCTCTTTACATTTATGAAGTTGCAGTTTTTGTAAAGACAAATCCCGAACTATTTGTTAAATTCTCCGACAGTCACCACACGGATGTTAGGGTGCAATACAGACATCAATTATGTTTAAGATGTTCAAATACTAGCTTAATGCACAAAAGTTTATATTGTATGGGTCCCAAAATCTTTAATAAAATTCCTAACTATATTAAAGATCTAAATTTTACACAATTTAAAAACAAACTATTTTACCTACTTATACTAAAATGTTATTATAGTGTTGATCAGTTCTTAAATGATAAAACTATTTTGATTTAATAATGTATCCTGATTTTAATAATGTTCATATTTGATACCTTTGATAACACATATTTAGATTAGAAATTTTGCATGTGCATGAATATCTTTGTTCGTTTAATACTTATCATAAAATATTTGTATACCATTGCGGTAGATCATAGCGTCCAAACAAACATATTATTTACCACCTAAGCATGTATCACTTTGTTGTACTGTAAACCTATGTTCACAAATAAAGCATTCTGATTCTGATTCTTTTATTATTAGTGAAAAAAAATCGTACAACAAGTATAAAAAAAACTTCTACGTACAATGAAAAATACTATAAATAAAACATCAATATATTTTACCTAACCTCATATCGTAAACTCCTAATTATGAACTCAAAACTACTTGCATAGTGAAAAATGCATTTTCATGAACGTCTCTAAAACAGAAAAAAAAATTATAGTATAGGTCTCCGAACAATATAATGCTATAAAATAACTTTTTCTGAAATTACAGTACATTTGATACTAGCTAGGAAGGCAAAGGAAACTTAGCCCATACAGCCATGTGTGAGGTTTAATATCTAATACCAATCAGGTGTTATAATATTCTCCAATACGTACAAAACAATATTGCAAACAAACAGTTCAACTTTATTTTCGGCCAGGATTGTTTAAGGCTGACGGCGCGCTAAGATGCATACGCGATGGATGTTGGGAAATCTATTTGTTATTTACTGTGGTTTTATGGTTCAAAACTCAGATGAAGAACTGTTCATCTGAGGTTCAAAAGAATTATTTTGCCCCAAAATTACTGACAGCAGTGATGATATGATAATTTGACCTCACCTGGACGTCAGTTCCGGTACGTGCGCAAAAAGATCTAAGGCAGATTGTGGGTAACTTTAAAAGGGATTTTGTGCAGATATGTTTTGATTTTTTGAATGAAAACTTATACTGAGCATTCCTTATATCCTATAGCTTCTATTTGTTGTGGTTTAGTCACTCTAATTTCCATCGCATGGCATTTATCTAACTTTAAACAAATATCTAATATTGATATTGTGAGTGAGAAATAATGCCGGAATAGCTGCCCTGGCATCCTGGAAATAACGACGGAAATTACGAACACTTTTAGAACAAGCTTTTGAGAAGAATCAAAAGTGGCTAAAGACAAATTTACATGATAATTGAAAACAAGTTAGTAGGCATGAGTTTAGATAAAATAGTGTATGAAACTATACATAACTAGGCATTAAAAGACTCAAATAATATATATTTTTTATTAACTTATTTAGTCTTTCATTTTTATAATTATATAATTTTATATATTTACAAAAAACACGTTATAATGACCAGATAGATTATTTCGACAATTGTCGGCATCAGTGGAATAAAAATAAAAATAAATTATTTTGAACATTTTGTCACATAATATTATAATTTATTTTTATTTTTATTCCACTGATGCCGACAATTGTCGAAATATCTAGTCATTATAACGTGTTTTTTCTAAATATATAAAAATATCCATCCATCCATCCATCAGCCTGTTTCGTTCACTGCTGGACATAGGCCTTTCCAGGATTTCGCCACTCTTGGCGGTCCTCCTGGAAGAAATACCCATACTCACACACGCTGGGCAGGCGGGTTGGTCAGCGCGGTGCCGAAACCCTCGCACCAGTGACGCCGCTGCCAGTCTATTTTTATAAGGCCCGGCAATTGGGGCGGTAGGTGGTAGAGCTAATGCCAGGCTCGACTATGGAGGTACCACCATCTTACTCGCAAATCCTTCCGAAGTTATTCGGGGGAGAGTAAGAGAACAGCTCTCAGGCAAAACCAGGCGGCACACCATTGCCTGGGCCCGATGGATGGCGGTATATAAAAATATATAATTATAAAAATATATAATTATAAAAATATTAAAAGACTCGTGTGATACTATTGAAAAACTCGCCTGCGTCTCGTTTTTTAAACTCACACTCATCTTGTAATAACCTCTTTATGTACCAGTATCATAAACTACTATTATTGTTTAATTACTAATTGCTACAAATTAAATGACAAAGCTCAAAAAGAGTTCAATATATATTTATTCATAAATAAAACATATTTAACATTATTTACCATTGAACCCATAATACATTTTATGAACGAAAAGAATGTGGCTATTCCCGATTATTTCATGTTCATGAGCTTCGATATCCTCTTCATAACTTTTGATTACGTCAAACTTTCTAAGAATTCCTCTTACTTAATTATTATTTCATAGAGTACGCGTCCATCCCAATTTGACTCCAAAAACAATTTACGTCATCCTTGATTCAATAGCTCCTACTCCTGTGATCTTATTATTCTTTACCCCTGACCTTCTGACAAGGTCTGCCATTCAAGTGGGTGGACATTGTGTGTTCTGACCATTGTTCGGAAGCCGAATTTTCCGTCCTTTTATGCCTGAGTGGCGGTGATTAGTCAAGCCTGAAGGTGGGTCAGATTTGCTTGAATACAAAGATAGTATTCATTGCTTGAATATCGTGTTTTGGTCGTCTTTTTACAGACTAATGATCAGTGTCTTTTTGGTAGGTAAATTCAGACGTTTTTATTTTCAAAAATAGAATATAACGGTTTGTAGTTTTTAGGATTTAAATTGATTCGTTTTGTTAATAATAATGGTATGACGTAACAACACTAAACACGAAGGGAATAAGTTCCAAAATATACCTAATGTCATGTAATGCGCTTTTTCCATTAAATTACCTTATAGAGATGGTTTGACTTTTAATGCGCTTTTTCCATTAAATGACCATAAAGAAATGATTTGACTTTGAAACGTTTTTTATAATGTCATTTAAAATAAGTATCTTTTTAAAATAACGCTATTATAATGTCCTGTACAGATGTGTGATTTCATTTTTCAAAAGATTTGAATTTTTTTGTTTTTGTTTTTACCAATTAATTAATGAGATTGCCTGTGTACATACACGAGTGAACATTTATTATATAGCACAGCGTGTGGCCGCTCCTAAAAACACGTTTATGGACAGGATCATCTCTTTACATTGATTTGTTCCTAACAAATCAGGGGCAGATGTTCGGTCACGCTCTACATTTGATCTGCATTCACTTCTGTTCTGTCATGTCTTAGCAAATATACTGTCAAATTTAAACGTGCTTTATGATCCTTGTGCCGTTAGAATTGGGCCAATTTTTCCAAGATTGTAGAGATATAATGGTTGGCACAATAAAGACCGATGTCCGATTTATGGACATGAAAGGAAGATTATTTGTTGAAAGCTTCGACATTGTGTATTTTGTGTAGGAGTGTTTGCTTTCTGGTTTTTCGAGAGCCGTCGTGTTTCTTCGAATTTGTTACTTACAATTTTTTGGAAGTTAATTAATTGTGGTAAGTTTTATTTGTGCCCGAAGTTGACGATAGGCCATCACGCTCGGACATAATAATGGTCGGTGAAACGTGGGTCCATACTCAAACACACCGCTGACATGCATGACATCTCTACTTACATTTATGTCGTGACGTTATACACTTTTTACCTTTAACTCTTTCAGAGACACAGGCCGCCCTTCGAAATGATTCCATTGTTCCTTTAATTGTATATCATTAGTCTCCCTTGATTAAAAATTCCCCTTAACTAAAGGTACTCTGTGGTATTAATCATTGACAATATCTTTTGGCACCAATTTATTAGATTACCTACTGCATTTTATTTCAACCCTTGACTTTTCGTGACTACTTGCTATCATACCATAAGCATTAAGTAACTCTAGTCTAGACAATGAACGAAGTAGGTACATTTTTCTTCCACCTGTAATTGACCGACACACCAAGCAATATAAACCTTTGCTCCTATTTACTAAGAGTTATACCAGCACCAGCTAAATGGCATCGTGGTAATTCATAATACGAATATGTAATCTTATACTTCGCTAAAAGCATTTCACGAGGTCTTTTCAAGAGCAAACACCTTCTGTAATGTGACACCCGAAACTGACTGACGAAAACGTCTTTGTTTGAACAAACATATCCAATTACAAGAAAAAATGTGGTTTTACGTGGATTCATTAATGAAAGGGATTAAAAGCATTAGCTTTTTAAAAAAATAAAAATAAAATATAAAGGTTACAGGCTAAATGGTTTACGTCATTTGGAGAATTTACAAAACATAATTTGGATTATCCAAATTTTAGATTGGCTGGCATTTCGTTTCTTTACCTCTTTCTCGGAGGAGAGAAGCTTGAGTAAAATAAGCGGCGTTTTTTTGCAGGGCCCCTTGACGCCGTTTTAGTTTTGTAGAGTATAATTTTAATCTGATTTTTTATGACACCTAGTTACGAGTACCAAGTAGCGCGCTTTTCAAGATATTCAAGGTTGACTTAAAGCAATAATTCATTAGAATTAATCGTTTTGCAGTGTTAATCGCAGTATTGTATCTTACTAATCTTAAAGATATTTAAACTTGCATTAATGCAATCCTCATTACAATAAATTAATCTTTTTGTATTTATACATTACTCGGTTTTGTAGTATTAAACGCTGTGTATCTTACTAATCTTAAAGATATTCAAAGTTACATTAATGCTCATTACAATTAATCGTTTTGCAACCCCATTTTTTCAACCTTTACAAATTTTCATCATGCGCATTAAATTCATCCGTGCTACCAAGGCAACATCGGTGTCAGAGCGTAACCACTGATTGTATTATTATCATCACGATCATTTACACAAGTTCAGTCCAAAAGCTCCTTTATTATTTGTCTATTAAAAGTCCAATAAATTATAGTAAATTTTCAGTATATCTTGGTCATTTTGTTTGAAGGACGCAGTGGCCACTGGGGAAGACGTTTAGTAAGGTTTCCTTCCGTGACAGTTGGCCCGACTTCCACTGGCTTCTGTTTATAGAGACTTGAGGTTATTTGACTCATAAACATAAGCGCATGGTGTAGACGCTTCTTTTAAATATTTTTGTGTTGCAATTAGACTAATTCAACTCTGTGGGTCCGGTCCAAAATAAGATTTTTTCAACACTGTTGTACATTTTTTTTTCTCTACTTAATTGACTGATTTTTATTCCTTTGCTATCACGCGAAATAGAAATTATGACAATTTTTTGTGGTACACCATGGTTCAAATAGAGTTAGACCGCATACAGAGAATCACCTTTTGTGAAATTAGATATAACTTTAATTAGATCGATTTTCACGTTTTTTTTTACAGTTTCGTTACGTTGTGTAAAAGGCACAAACTCAAGTTACTCGTAAATCGTAATGAAAAAAATTACAACACATCATTTTTTTGGTACCAAAATGATTTTATTCTGATTATGAACGATATATCTCTAAGATGGCATGTTTTCTGGAGGCTGAATCGAGACATAGTAATAGAACTTAATATTATTTACATAACACTTTGATTTTCGGTATTACATAATTTGGATTGGTTTGTGCCACAAAATAAAAGTTTTTGGGCTCTCCTGTAAAGTTGGGTCTTCTGAGTTTAATCGTATTTTACCGAAGGCAAAGAATTTATTGACTTGAAATTCGGACGACGACTGGAGATAGGTGTATAATATATATAGTATATAGTACAGCTAAATTCATACTGGAGACTCGGTAAGCAGTCAGGACAAAGGTTCAATTACCCTTTCCGTGCAAATCGTGCAAGAAGCAAAATAAAATTTAAAGTCTATGTACTACTTAATTGTGTTGATGTTATTTGTTCTTGAACAATGTATTTCATAAGCAGGGTCATTAAACTTTGGTCCCGACCACATACCGAGTCTCCAGTATGAATTTGGCTGTATCAACCAAGTCACATATTTTTAATAAAGGATCATGAATTCACGGCTTTATTTGTTTAAAGTCAGGCGTCCACAGAGGCTAATTTATTCAAAGTCTCATGAATACCTGCAAAACGTGACGTTATACACTCTTGTTTAGTCTATGTGCACATTTTTGTAAATTAGAATCACGAGGCAAATATGTCCGAATGAATCACTGATAAAATGTGATAATGATAATAATTTAGATAAGAACCCACTCAGGTCATTGTTTTCTTAAATTGTATTACATCCATCCATCGGCCTGGTTCGTCCCCTGTTATATTTAGACATGGACGTTTACAAGACTCTTGGCGGTCCTCCTGCCCGCTGGGCATGCGGGTTGGCGAGGGCGGCGCCGAAACCCTCGTACCAGTGGAGCTGTGCTGTGTGATTATTTATGTTTATTGTAAATATTGGAGGTCTTTGCACAACCCCGTGGACTGTCCCATTGTTTTTAAAGGTGCTCAACAGTTTAAAAAATGTGGATTTTGATCTGATTCCGTTTCTATTATTCTAACTTTGCGTTTAACTGAAATCTATTTTTCTTTTTGATTTACTCGGTTTTTCCTAGTTACTAACGAAAGTTGCGAGATTTTCTTTATCGTTGCTTGTTTTTAAACATTATAACTCAAAACCATATAACTGAAAATGGTGCTAGGGGTGATCCATAAATTACGTCACACAAATTCCATGATTTTGGAGACCCCCCCCAACCCATCACAGGTGGTCACATCGACGTCACATATTTTGTAATTTTAAATTAATAAATTAAAGGTCTCTTCCCACTACACCGTATCATACCATGACCGTGCTGGGAACGTGTCAGGCAAATAAATATTATTTGTATTGAAAAGTATGACACTGTTCCCACTAGACCGTTCCGTCACCAACCAATACCGTCGCGTGCCATGCACGGAGCGTCAACAAATGTCGGCGAGAATATATTGCCGGTGCTGACACGCTCTGTGTACAATATGAGTATATATTCTGAATATTTGAATTTAAATAAAAGTTTGATTAAAAATATACTGAACAAATTGTTTTACTTAGGTACCGTAAACACACAGCAAGCTTTTCTTTAGATGACCGACATTCTCTAAAATTTGTTTTTTTTCTGACAATATCATTTTCAATTTTTTTCAGCAAAACATTAATTTGAAATGAAGACATTCGGAAATATTGAAAAAACTTTTCTTCATCATCAACTAAGTGTCTGAATAATGTCCAATACTGGCATCATACGGGATGTATACGGGCACAGAACGCCGTCGATCCGTTCAGTGGGCATAGTAGAGCGTATCGTGTTGCTTTTCGTGCCTGATACGCTCCTAGCACGGTCATGGTATGATACGGTGTAGTGGGAAGACACCTTAAAACAGTAGTTCCAAAATTAATATCCAATATATTGATAGAGTGTAATTACAATACAATTGTAATTGTGACGTCACGAACGGTTTGTTGACCCCCCCCCTCCCTCGCTCTTAACGTGTGACGTAATTTATGAATGACCCCATACTGCGATTCCCTAAACAGCTCTATTTCTTCCTGCGACTCACTGAGGCGCTGAGCTCGGGCGTCTTATGAGGGATTATGTTTCCATTTCGTGGCCAACCCTCGAGAGTCCCGAGTTGATGCAGCGTAATTGAGCTGTGCCATTGTTGACCCAGATTCTGTCGTAGGCTTTCTTTCGTCCCGTCCCATAAAATTTTTATTATGTTATTGTTTTCACAAAGACCAATAAGCATTATAATTACCGTCTTCCTACATTTTTCATTTTTGTAAAACTATTTATTATTTAGGTCATTTTGGGTAAGAAATTCTCACCTTAAGGGTCAATCCTTTAGATTTGTATTTTGTAATTCAATTAAAAGAAATAAATGCTTAGCTCAAAATAATGTATACAGTATTAATGCTCTCTAAATAAAAAACATATTTATTTTACATAGTTGTCACTTCTTGATAATACGTCATCATTCATCAACAATGTAAATAAAAAATAGGTAGAGGTGGGTAAGTGTGATATTATTAGTGGCTTCAAACCAATTTCATTTGTCATAAAAGAGAATGCAGGCGTGAATTAAAAAAAAATTCACGACTAATCTTATTGTTCCAGGTTTGAATCTGTATAAATCCGTTCTGTATTGTACATGACACGGGAAGATTGTCAACATAGGAAAGATTCTTGTAAAATTGTAAAAAACGTTTGGATTTTGTTAGGTTGCTTCTTAGATCATTTAACACGGGACCTGGCAAAGCGCAACTCTTAGTACTGAAATTATTCTGCCGTTTTCCACGGGAGGGGAGGTAAACACGCACAGCACACATTTACTCATTCACACACACTCCTGCCTGCGAAAAATATATATGTCACACTAAATCAAAAGTTGCAACACAAACACAAAACGCGCACCCAAGCAAACTTACATGAACAAATGTTTATGTACTTCGGCAGAGAGGTATGAGTGCGCTTGCTTAGTCCCGTGTTATATACGGCAAACTAAAACCTAGACTTTTATAAACTTAGTTTTTGGGCGTTTCGGGCGTAAAATAGTTTATAGCACACCGTGCGTAAAATGACCACTTTACGCACGCTGCGCTTGCGTAAAGTCGGCATTTTCCGCACTTTTGCTATAAAATATTATACGATACTCGTGCGAGAAACTTTTTCTCGACTCGTGTGATTGCAGCACTCACCTTCGGCTCGTGCCGCAAACTCACACTCGTCAGAAAACGTTTCATCGCTCTCGTATCGTAATGTACTATTTTGGATGTTATACTTTTTTCCTGCGATTTTTACAGAAATCCTAAGAATCAACCCTTTAATGCGACCAGCAATAAACACATCCCATCCGTCCTCCCAAACCCATTAAACACCTATTTCACACATAACGACATCAATAAAAATCATAACACGTTCCTTAAGGGCGTTCCTCAAAGCGCATGAATCTTAATAGCTCTTTATTTATCCTTACATGCGGTTCTCGATTAGCGCTATTCTGTACAAGAACCCTTGATCTACCATTATCTGAAGGACTGGAAGTGCCATAAAGTTAATTTACGACGGGAATCTATAGTTCGAATGGTTGCTTCAAATAGGGCTCAGCAAACAGTCGTTAATTTGCAGGAGAAGGTAATAGAACGGGTTTTTCAAAAGTTTATTGGTGTCAGCTGAATGTTGGACTATTTGAATGGGTTTGAGGACGTAAAAATGTTTTTTAAACATCGAAAATAAATAAAGAACGAAATTATAGTGTTGGTTGCGCAAAAACATAGATATTTACGTGTTGTGTAAACTTTAGGCGTGGCGTTCATATTCATAACATAACATACACGCATATACTCAAGCTGGTCTCCCAGAGGGGTATAGGCAGAGATTGCACCTCTGATACGTTAATACGACGTGTATTTTGCTTCTTTCACTTTGACTCATCCTCGGATCAGAAATTTTATCAATATTGTTAACCAAATTCAGCACCCCTTGATTACGGAACCCTAACTTTATTATTGGTTGTTTTAGAGTATGTTTGTAAATTTGAACCTTTGAGATAAAGCTGAAACAAAAGCTTAAAAATATTTTTTTTTTTCATTTTCATGACTTGCCTTGGTAGAGGCTATAGAAAACGTATTTTGTGAAAATTTTAACTTTCTACCTATTACAGCTAAAGCTGTAGACCCTTGTGACAGATGGACGGACAGACAGACAGACAGCGGAGGCTTGGTAACAGGGTCCGTTTGACACCCTTCGGGCACGGAACCCTAAAAATTGGCCTTGTCTACACAAAATTTGGAAAGGTAATTTATGGTTATGATGAGAAGAAAAAATTTTCTTACTCGCACGTTTAAATTTCTTTGTAATTTTTTCAAGTATGATTGGTGATGAAATATGTAGGAAGTTCGAAATACCTATACAAGCAGAAAGACATGTAATCTAAACTCCAATATGCCAGTGTGAAATACTATACCTTCCCGTTTTGCATAGCTTTCTCTGTGTCCCAATGTTTCCTAGTTGTCCATATATGTAGAAGTATTCTCCTTTAATACTCCTACTATAAATGAACCTTATTCACTCGGGATAGAGGTGGTATTTCAGTTGCTTGTTCTATATCTTGACCAATTACTAGTTTTCTGTATGTTTTATTAAAGTTAAATAATCGTGTGATATGAAGTTACGTGATATTTGTATTTTTTTTAACTCGTGTCCTTTTTTGTACCTTATAAGAAATCGGTTAAAAATTATTTCAAATTTTGTCCAAATGATATCTTTTAAAACAAGAAATTATTAAAATACTTTTATTTATTTGTTTCGTACGTATTAGACAATATTATATATAAACCTCATTGGTATCAGACATGACTGTCTGGAATAATGTAATTGCATATTTCAAAGCATTATTTTTCTAAGAAAACTACTATAATTTATTTATTTTTCCATATTCGTATTTTTGATAAATACAATTTCTCATTATACGGCATTTTTGAGTTCATAATCAGGATTTTACGATATGACTGTACCTATGGATAAACTTTATGATTAAAGTTATGTAAAAATTACTATATACGTATATTAAATTCCAAGCAAGACAGACAAATATTTTGTAAACATTCCTCTGACTGGGTTCCTGCGACCTTTTACTTACAAGGGATAGAGCGTCGCTCATTTTATTACGTATACAAGTTTAGTTTTCTGTTTTTTTTTTTATTCAACGACGTAAAGGTTTACTAAAATTTGTTATTGTCTTTTTATCTCGTATTCCACGCTAAAAATATTAAGAGTATTCAAAGCGATGTATTTCGCTATAAACCTTATAATACTCGTACTAATTAGCATTAGAAAGTCTGCAAACGTAATAAAAAGTACTAAGTTCTCGACAAAACTATTTCCTTTTGTTCCGAAATCACATAATCCAAATTACATCACACCATAAACATTTTGTAACATACTCGTCTCCTTTCATGGGTGAACATATCTAACAATATGTCAAATTCGCCAACTTTGCGTAATGGTCTGGCGATAATGACACCACTTACGCAATAGATTTTGCTGTAACTGGTCGTTAGACTTTTCTTCCCTGTCTTTTTGTGTCCATTTGTGGCTTTTAGGCTCGTTTGAGGCCAATCTGTGAAACCACAACACAAGTCATTTCGTGGCTCAACAAAAAACTTATTATTTCGAATTTATTCGATGTTACCAATACAAATTACCATGTAGCTTTTAAAAAACTTTTTCTCTTGAGGAGTAAAAAAATTGTAGAGTTGCTATAAAAAATAATGTTACGCCAGATTAATTAGCTGATTTTTTAAGAAAAACTAAGTAAAAGTTGCTTTTTGCTTGTACAATTTTCGAGTAATATGTAAAGTTACATAATTTGCAAGATATCAGTATTATTCTAGCCATAATGATAATTTGAGTATCGATTTACCCATAGATATTATAACAATATCAGAGGTCACAGCCCATATCAATAAATTGATAAATTCATCTGAGTCTGAAGTGTTCTAAAGTTGCCAGTATTTTAAGTGCTTTTCCAAATTGTAGATTGTTATACAACGGAGGTAAGTATCACCTGCACCCGTGTGTAACACTCTTCTTTTCATCACTAATGCGAGGAAATAAAAAAGCCTTGCAAAATTATGTTAATAAATTATGATAATTTTACTGCCGCCATTTTCTTTTTTTTGTGCAATCGTGTCTTACTGGCCAGTGTGATTGTTAAATAAAACTCAGTTGTTGTGTAAACTTTTTGTTTCGGTGTATAGATGTAGCTATAATTGTATAACAAACTGGGGACATGATTTGAAACTGTTTTTTTTTGTATGGAATGTAAATCTAGGGCTTGGAACACCATTGCTTGTTATGCTGTCTCTAGTTAGAAGAAAGATCGTCATACTTTTACAAGTTGCCCATTCAGAGTCCCCAAGTAAAATCTGTGATAGAAATGGCCTTTTGGGCAGGCCAATGCTCGCCACGACTATGCAGGGTCATCAAAAACGGAAGTGCTGTCCTTCATTGTGTTGTACAGACACCTGACAGGCTACCAGTTTTTACTGCAGCGTCATAGAAATGTATACTGAAACTGCAATTTAGACCTATCTTTAAAAGCCTACTGCTCCTACACGGGTGGTCCAAACTCTTAAAAAAAAATACACAAAAGGCATAACATAATCAAAAATAAATTTTATGTTTAATAAAAAACAAGTTCTTTTTACTTTTGACAAAAACAAATCGAAAGTTATCGAAAGTTTTCTATGTTTTACGCCAGAAATTTCTTACTTCTTCCGAATACTTGAAGTGATTTTAATAATTGTTTCACTTTGCTAAAGACAATTTAAAGATCTACAAAACTAAAGTACAATTTTTTTTCCGTCCCTCGCGTCCATGTGTAAAGTTTTCTCCTATTTTGCGCTATCCGGAGACGCAGCGATCGTCGTAAAACGCGCTGATTTGAATGTTATTTCAATGTTGTTTCCGTCGATTTTTGTACTGACATATATCGAGTTCCTAATTTTGCGCAGGCATGCGCTTAAAAAATAGGGAGCTTCAACAGCAATTGTACCTAATCCATTGATGACCTGAGACGAATGTGTAAAAACTTGTGCAATGCGAGGCACGCGATAATCACGATCCCTTCGAAGAGTAAAGTGGCTCTATGGTTTAGTGAGTGTCGAATCGATGATCACGATAATGAATAAAAGGAGTGTAATCGGATACGGTCAAGGACTTGATAATTTTTACGACTTTTTAACTATTTTTATTTATTTATTTATTTATTTAATTAGATACATTTGCAGAAAATACATAAAACATTGATGGTGGGAGATATTATAGGTACAGTTCTGATGTACATTCCTTATAAATGTATACATCCTTCGCAATTAAAATATTTAAAAACTATATGAAAGAAAACAAAGATAAACTTCTGAAATAATACACATGCATGACAGTAGAGCTTAAGATAAAATATGAACTTATATAATTAACACTATGATGTAACATTAACAATTTTTTGTTTAGCAGTTGAGTGAGTCGGAGAAGATATCGATGTCAGGATCTTTAGTACAAATGGTTGTGTAGCTTTGGCAAATTCTGTTGATGGGGGAATGTGTGCCGGTGTTGGTTCTGGCTTGGGGTCCCTTTAAAATTTTTGTAATGGGTTGTCGTGGAAAGTTATAGGGAGCTGTTAAAGAAATTTTCCCTAAAATATCGCTGCAAATGGTTTTATGCAGGAAAATGAGGTCATGCATAGTGCGGCGGTTTCTTAGTGAAGTCATTTTAAAAAATTTTAGGCGTCGGTCATATGGACGGACATCTGTGGGAGACACCCGAGGACTCGAAAGCAAGATGTCTTGTGAAAGCGCGCTGTAGGCATTCAAGGCGTTGTGAATGAACGGCGTAAGATGGGTTCCAGGCAGAAGAGGCGTTTTCCAGCGAGCTGCGCACCAAAGTATTGTATAACAACATTTTTGTATAACAACATTTTTTGTTTTTTGGGGGTTGAAGCCTTTCGTATTGCGTTTAATGAACCCTGACATTTGAGCAGACTTTTTTGCAATCGTTTTCATTGTCATAAGCGTTGTTGTGGTTGCTCAGTCGGTAGGACGCTGGACTTTCAATCTTGAAACCTAGGTTCGAATCCTGCACCCACAGGTATGTCTAGCATCAATGAATTTTTTGAAAATTATTTGATTAGAACCGCTTGTGATGGAAAGTTGAGGGAAACATGCATGCATTAAAAAGCGTTTATTTGTGCCCGAGGTACAGAAATAGGGCTCACCCCCTGTTCTGTTGGGACGTAAAAATCGTCGTTAAAAAGAGGGTGTAAGTGCGTGGACTGTTCTTTTGAAAACAATTTTGACATCCCCACAGAGGGTGTCGTGACGATATTCTTTGTAACAATTTTTTTAGTTTTATTATCGTATTTTTACTTTGACTGGAATTATAGCAATTTATTACTTTTTACCTAAAATGTCATGTCTAGTGCAGGTTACCGACCTTAGGTGCAAGCGACACAGAAACGGCGCGGCGCGCATCAAGCGCGCGGGCGTCATTCAAATTTCGTACAAAATGCATGGAAATAAAGTTGCAATTTGAGGTATGGTACGGAAGCCCGTTCTACGCCCGACACGCCTGAAACATACCATTCGGTGTATTCAAATTGCGACTTTATTTCCATGCGTTTTGTACGAAATTAGAATGACGCCCGCGCGCTAGATGCGCGCCGCGCCGCTTCTGTGTGGCTTGAACCTTAGATGTCGTTGCTCTTCTGAGTACAATGGTATAGCAATGCCTTTGATTTTATAAGCTGAAATCATTCTACGTTAGTTACAAAGCCAGACTTATTAAAATCTCGTGATTTAAAAAAATACGAGCAAGGTTTTTGTACATTAATTGTGTTTATTTTTACGGACTTTTATATTACTTTCTCTATCGGTATTTTCTATTGTTACTACCACAATAAGATCGAAATGTGCATGAAATTGAAACTCTGCGATAGATGTAAAATTGTTTCTTTGTCACAATTTTCAAGTGACTTTTTACCAAGTTTGGTATTAAAACTTTTTAACTGTCCACAGCATGAAGTTATGTAATACCGCGCACAATAAAACCGATTCAACGCACGTGATCGATTTAAATTTCTTTCTGGTACAGTCACGAGAAAAATAGGAACCATAGTTTGGAACTAAACGTAATCGGTTGTTATTTATTTATTTAACACACACATTAGATACTTTACAAACACATGTCTAATGCGTATGACTCAGTAAACAAATCCTTACGCTAAAAAATAAAATATATATTACTTGAAAATATACATTGAAACATTATAATTATTGTATATTGAATACATACTTAAAAGCAAATGAATCACTGTTCTAAGTATTTTACCACACGTGTGTGATATGGGCCATGTTGTTAAGTTTATTTGGACGACAAAATCATGATATTTTATTTTTAAGGTCATTAGGAAGATTTGTAACCTCTGCTTACCCCTCTGGGTCCATGCGCGAGTATACATAATGTATATTTAGTATAGATATATTTCGGTTGACAATGACAAGCTATCCTTCTATCTCGGTCAGGTTGACCCTTTTTGTGAAATTCGCAAAATAAAATGTTGACCTCTCATAGTAATTGATTTGGGACTGAGCTTGCGTTTGTAGAGAACATGGAAATTATTTTTCCAATTTTCCTAAACATTTCATCAAACCTTGATACCGACCACTTAACGAGTCTTTAATATGCATTTGGTTGCATAAATTGAAGTCGCCTTTTATAGTATTTCTTTCGCGAATCTTCCTTACTAAACCACTGAAGCATTTATTTTTCTAA
Source organism: Ypsolopha scabrella (assembly GCA_910592155.1). Lineage (NCBI taxonomy): Eukaryota > Metazoa > Arthropoda > Insecta > Lepidoptera > Ypsolophidae > Ypsolopha > Ypsolopha scabrella. The sequence goes on along the minus strand of OU342969.1, from coordinate 27,194,818 downwards.
TGTATGGTAGTCTTTGTGGGCCTGCAACAATCCCTTATATTTTATATTCCTTATAATGCAATGCCAAATTAAACATACTCTGTAAGTAACGCATTTCCACTGCATTACTAAGCAGTAAAATAAAAAATAGTTCTAATATTAAACTTGCGCAATTTCCACACATGATGTACGGTCTTAATCTCGTAGCACAAAGTAACCCCAAGCTAGGGTTGCCAACTTTTTTATGTGAGACATAAGCTAGAGTATAATAAAATAAATTATATTGAATATTTATCTGTCTACATGATGATTAACTGCACTTATACTTGTTTCACAGGAAGTATATTTATCCCAATCGATTTCTGTTTAACACCATTATGAAGAAGGGTATATCTATAATAACATATTTTAATAATAGTATAAGTGCAGTTTATCATCATGTTGTTATCCAAGTTTCACCAAGTGTCGAAAATCGCAAGTATTAATCATATTTATTTGTCTGTTGATTCTTAAATTTGTATTTGCAACGGATCTTGCAGATCCAAGCAAACCTATTTTCTGTACGAATTTCACACAAAACGAACACAATCATAATCTTAATTAGAAATTCCGCTTGAATGAAATTTACTGAATATATGAAAGTACTAGCTTTGGCCCTCGTCTCCGCCCGCGTGTTATTATTCGGTTTAACGACATGCTTTTTTCCCGGAATAAAAAGTAGCCTATGTGTTGAGTTAGGGTATAAGCTATATCCATTCTAAATTTCATCCAAATCCGTCGCGTGAAAGAGTAACAAACATACACACACACAAACTTTCGCATTTATAATATTATAGAGAAAAAACGTTATTTAAAAATTACTTTATTGGTTACCGTTTTCATCAGTTTAGTTATCGAACAAAGATTTATGTCATTTAAGTGGGTATATGTTGCGGTTCGGGACATTTCAGTTTACAGCAAAAATACGGGATGTCCCGCGAAAAACGGGACGTTTGGATACGCTAACCCCCAACGCTCCTTATATTAACGTACATGTATCGCATACCTTATAATTATGAGCCTGAAGTGTCCACTTTTTAAATATCCTAACTTTATTATGTTTGTGAACAGGCTTACATACATTTTGGTTCAATTAAGCCAAAGACACTTTTGTGTTCCTCTTTACCAAAGTTTATAATATAAGAGACTGCGATCAATCACGCGCAACAACTTTTTGCCGAAGTTTTCTTTCAGTAATCTTATTCGTTTAGAGCTCAGTCCCAGTACCTATAATAATGTGTACTTTCAGCCATGTCGCGCAATGCTTTGAAACATCCATTTTGAACCAACAAAAATTAACGAATTTGTGTTTTAAGTCTTTATGAGCTGTAAAACTGCTGCTACCTTAGAGTAAGTCGAGCTAAAAAGCGGCACGGCCGTATCCTTTTCTCGAAGCAGTTCGGTATTTCGACCCCCTATAACTTCGTTGTGGACAAAACTAGAAGCCTGAATTTTCAGTAACCAAGCGGGCATTGTATAAACACTGACTGACTGACCGATCATCAAACAACACTCTAAGGCACTTCTAGCAGACATAGAAGCTTCAAATTTGGTATGCAACTAGTGTTCGATGTATAAATCAAGGAAAAACTAAAATATTTTGCAATTTCGATCCAGTCTTCTAGATACACCAACTGAATATATAAATTTGTAATCCTTTATAAATATAATGTTGTAAGTAGAAGGTGCCGAAAGGGAAAAAATAGCACTACAACTAGACGGATATCTACAAAAAGAAATGAGATGCCATCAAAAACAATACCTGTTCAAAAAAACCGTAAAAAGTTGCGAGATCTATGCAAATCAAAGTCGATTAATTTATTCAGTCTCCACTCAAGGGACCTTCTGCCCTTACACAATTAGCTAACCTAACAACATCTTCTAATGACCATATCAATATTAAAAATCTTTTATGTTTTAAATAAATAGATTGACTTGGCTATCGCACAAAATAATCTAATTTAATATAATATTTACCTATTACTTGTGAGATATATACATTGTGTTTTCAATTTTTTTTACATACATAATAAATACGTATAAATTCTGAAAACCTTATTTGTTAATGGTTCCCTGGGGATCGAACTTGGGTCACAAGATTGGGAATCCGACTTCCTACGAACAGAGCTACCGCTGCAGCGCGCTTAGCGCCATCTGCATAATTTTCATGTAACTATAACCGTGGTTTCACAATGTAACCACGGGTTGCGTGCTATAGGCAAAATAAGTAATTTTTATTTTTGTTTTATTTCAGATTCATTTGTCAATAGTCAAGAATGGACAGCTTCGAGAGGCGTCACAGAACTTCGAGTCGGCGTTTTGGGATCACCAGACAGCGGAAAATCGGCGCTGGTTCACCGGTACTTAACGGGAGCTTACATGCAAGAAGAAAGCCCAGAAGGTAAAATAATGCCTTCATTGATGCTGCTCACCTCACCGTCTATCTTTGAGTATATTGGCAGGATGGACCAGTGACTGGCCTAGCGTGTACTAGCGACATCTACTTGTTGGATTTTTGGCTTCTGGAACTAAGGAGAAGGTTGAACAGCCTGATCGCGATTCTTAAAGTAACACTACTCACCGCTAGATGTCGCAACAGAGGTTGTAAGATTATTCCTTTGTATTTCAATAGATGGCGCTACAAGGTTATTAAAATAGAAAAGATATTTTGCCCTTCAAGTCCAACTTAAAAAACACCTATTTTTATTTTCAGGCGGAAGATTTAAGAAAGAAGTAATTATCGATGGTCACAGCTATTTACTCCTCATCAGGGATGAAGGTGGTTCTCCAGAAATGCAGGTTAGTAACTTCCCTCTGCTTCCCAATTCCTACCAATCAGATATTCAACAATTTTTACCAACCTAGGCCCCGTAAAGTAGTAGGTAGTAGTAGGTACTTCGTCCTAGTCGCTGATTCCGTGACTTGAAGAGCGAAAAAATTTCGTTTTTAAGGTTGCATTTAGTAGAAGATTAGATGTAGAAGTACATTTCGTATTTCTCAGTTGTATAAATCAAATATAAAAAATTGAACTACACCAATATTTTTGCATTGATCGTAGGTTTTAATAGGGTCAGTAGGTACTTATAACTCAAAGTTCTAATTTATTAAAAAAAAAATATAATATTAAGGTTCATAAAAAGAATTACACTTAAAAAATTGAGCTCCGTGAGAATTACATGAAACTTGAGTATAAATTAATGCATTACGAAACGCAGTACACAAACGGCTCGCCTCAATGAATCTTCTTGTGAGCATATAAAAGGCAAACCTGACTGACTCATCTATCAACGCTCAGCCGAAACTACTGAACGGATTTCTCTGAAATTTGGGATACAGATAGTTGTAATGACGTAGGCATCCGCTAAGAAAGGGTTTTGGAAAATTCGCCCCCTAAGGGGGTGAACCGAACTCCACGCAGACGAAGTCGCTGGCAAAAGCTAGTGCTACTTATAATCGGGGTTCCGATCTTATTTATTAAGGGGGTAACTTTTTACCTCGGTACGAAATGCACATTCTAATATTGTTTTCCTTACTTTTGAATAAAGTATGTAATAAGTATGCAATAAATGTGTTTTAAAGCAGCTTGCGGAAATAGTTTATTAATAATAAAGCCTTCACAAAAAAAATAAGGTGACCCGAGGCAATTGCAACTAAAATATAAAAGTTCCAACTTTGATATCCTCCAGTATTATCCTATTAAACGTGATTGTTTTTTTTTCTCTTGTACACAATTATATGTTCGTTTAAGATAATCCCTAACATAAATTCAAAAAGAAATAGTGTAATTTATGGCTATGGGGCCATATTCTCCTGACCCAGGTGAAAAAAGTTACATTTGCCCCTTTTTGGGGTAAATGCAACTAAGTGCAGTAGATATTTTTCTAACTGATTTAAAATTACTAAACCTAACTGATAACAGAGCCCGGATGAATAGTCATTTATATATAAACTGTAAACACAACTACACAAGGTCTGTAATGCGTAAAATTACTTTAAACCCTCGATGGGGGCAAATGCAACTATTTGCCGTAAACTAGTGAGGGGACACAATCATTGATAGTTTGTCGATACTCCATTCGTGGACTATGTTAATCATTGTGAGGATTTTAAATCAAAACACCGGATTAAATGTATGTTTTTTATTTATCTTAAACAAGGAATAATATCTTTACAGGCATTTCTTCGAGCCTTCTCAACTGCTTGAGGCTTTTTGAGTGAAAGATTATTCCGTTTCCTAAATCTTTTACACCAGTCTTCTCCGGGAATATCGTCCTTAAACGGCGTAACTATGCCATTTCTTCGTACATATTCAGAAATCAAGACTATGACTTCTTTTCTTGTGAAGGGCAAACCACATTTTTCCATGATATGAATGTAATTAGCCATTTTTGTCTCAATTTCCGTTGGAAATACGGTGGGTCTGCCAGGATTCGGCTTGGCGACTTTTCGTGATCCGTAAAATCGGTGTATGAGGGTTGACCTTGGAACCCCACAGATTTCAGCAGCTTCATAACTGTTCAATTTTTTACTCTGCAGAGCTTCTAACGCTTTTAAGAGGTTCTCATGTGAATATTTTAATTCTTTTTTCCGCTTGTAGTTTCTTACCATCTAAAACAACAAGTAAACCGAACATTATTACTAAAACTAAAACCTAACTAACTAAAAAAAACATTTCTTAGCTTTTAATGAGCTAAACAAAATTGAAAAAATTAAATTGGCAGTCATCGACAAGATACATCACTACCTTTTTCAATTTTCATACAAAAATATAGGGGGCAAATGAAACTAACCTCAAAGTTGCAATATCCCCTGGTCGGATATTTATCGGGGAAAATGTAACTACATTCATAACTTATTGTAGATTCAACGTATATACAAGCAAATATGCACAAAATGACTTACGGTTGTTGTTGTTGTGCTCCCCCTGAAAATACTGGCAAGAAAGAACACAGAAATATTTTTTTCAATTAATATTCCGCGGCGTGCTTTGGTCACCGATAATTTCAAAATGGCAGTTTTGACAAAATGGTCTGTTTTACGGGCAGTTTTCATAATAGCAGCGACATCTATGTTTTCACGAGTTCTCTGATGATTAATTCATAGCATGATAGATGGTGCTGTAACTAGGAGGCCCTTGAAATGGAGTAATCTAAATTAGTTGCATTTACCTCTTAGTTGCAATTGCTTCGGGTCACTTACGTACTTTAATGTATTACATTTTTTTGCATTACATTAACAAACTTAAAAGCATGTTTACAGTTGTACTGTAATGCAGCTAAAATGTAACGCATAAAATTGAATAATTTTCATGGGATCACCTAACTATTAACAAGCAGTTTGCGCGAATTGCTATAAAACGCATTTATTGCATACTTTTTATTCAAAAGTAAGGAAAACAATATTATGATGTGCATTTTGCAGCGAGATCCTTCGTTACCGCCTTATGGTGTGCTAATTCTGTACATTATAAAAAAATGCAAAACTAAATTAAAAAAAGTTTTAATTAGGTGAATGTATATTATATATTAATTACATGTCAGTGTGAAACGACCCTCACTCCCGCCTGTCGCGAAATATACGTTTTCAGTAAAGTTTTTTTGAAATAAAGTCAGTTTGCCAAACGCAGATCAGAAAACAGTCCAAAACGTATTTATACTAAGAGTAACAGAGTTAGGATAGATAGCCAGCCAGCTAATTATGCGCTCCATAAACTCTCTAAAATCAGTCCTTCCTTATAATAATATCTCACCCACGAATTGCCCAAATGTTTAAAATATGTTGTGAGCCAGAGATACTGTAGGCCTATTCTCAGTCTGCCGAATTAGCCTTCTCGATCGTAAAAACACATTTTATCAGTTGAACTCCATACATTTTTAGGTCGAGTTTTAGAACTTCGATTGTGTCTACGGAATCGCCCCCCCCCCCGGTCCGATAACTAACCCCCCCCTTCCGATCAAGCCCTAGGTCCGGCTCTGTAAAATATTGACAAACGTAAATAATGTCACATGAATAGTATAAATCGGTAGAGAACTGGGTTTTAAATATTCATGATGGAATACGTACAGTGGAGCCCACATCAAGCTAAAACCTCCAGTATAAGCTGACCTCTCATTGTATAGGCGTCTCGTACAATGAGAGGTCAGCTTATACTGGAAGAGTTTAGCTTGATGTGTTGTTGTGAAGTTTCTAAAACAGTTCAACTGACCTACTAGGAAGGGAGACCTACTAGGAAGGGAGACCTACTAGAAAGGGAGACCTACTAGGAAGGCAGACCTACTGGGAAGGGAGACCTACTAGGAAGGGAGACCTACTGGGAAGGGAGACCTACTGGGAAGGGAGACCTACTAGGAAGGGAGACCTACTGGGAAGGGAGACCTACTAGGAAGGGAGACCTACTGGGAAGGGAGACCTACTAGGAAGGGAGACCTACTAGGAAGGGAGACCTACTAGGAAGGGAGACCTACTGGGAAGGGAGACCTACTGGGAAGGGAGACCTACTAGGAAGGGAGACCTACTGGGAAGGGAGACCTACTAGGAAGGGAGACCTACTGGGAAGGGAGACCTACTAGGAAGGGAGACCGTTCCCATTTCCGTGTTATAGGTATAAGAGAGATTAGATTAATTTTCTTTCTCGCATATTCCTTCATTTCATGTTAGTAGGTGACTTTTCTTTATACAGCCTAATTATTACTGAAGACTCGGTATGTGCTCAGTAATTTATAATATAGTTTATGTACGCACATTGCAAATAAAGTAAAGTATTCGTGTCATTTCATAACAAGGTTCGATGACCTTTTTTGTGAAATTCGTAATTTATTATTTTCTTGTTTCTTACAAACGCAAGCCCAATAACTATAGGGCGTCAAGATTTAATTTTGCGAAATTAGCAAAAAGTGTTGTCGATCCGTGTTACTGATCACTTACCAAGACTCGAGTATGAGTTTGGCTGGATAAATAAAAGTCACCTTATATTCACACCCGCCTCCGGAATCCGCTAAAATAATTGGCGTTCTTGATAGGCCACTAACGATCGTCCAGGGTCGAACTTTGAATTTTATGCTTTGTACGCGGCCCCCGTCCAGCACCCCTAGTATAGCCGTAAATATACGCAACAAACTTTGTTAATTATTTGGTACACTAAGTTCTATTACCGATTGGGTCTGTTTTACTAAACCAATAATTTTCTACATTTTAAAATTAACGGGATGCAATGGAACTTCAATGGAATTCTTTGTATAATGCGAGTCTTGTTGATGTACTTACGAGGGAATTTACCACTTAAATAGCGATACACGTCTATTTACGGGTTCAGAATTTCGATGCCTTAACAGCTAAGGTTCCTTGTGCATTTTGTTGTTTAAATGTTTAACGTTTTGTAACAGCTGTGTTGAATGCTAATATAGTATAGTACATGCGTACATTTGAATATTGGGTACCGATGTTTTTCTGGGTATTTGAGTTAACTATATCCTTAGATGTTTGGGTGGAATCAAGATAAAGACATTTTAGCACATTATTAAATTCGCCATGGTCTTGTAACTGCCGAAAACTAAATATTTACATAAAACATTTAGGTGGCCTATGGGCTAAGACATTTTTAGGGTTCCATACCCAAATGGTAATCAACGGGACCCTATTACTAAGACTCCGCTGTCCGTCTGTCACCAGGCTGTATCTCATGAACCGTGATAGTTAGACAGTTGAAATTTTCACAGATGATGTATTTCTGTTGCCGCTATAACATCAACTACCAAAAAACAGAATAAAATAAATACAAAAGGTGGCTCCAATACAACAGGCATGATTTTTTGCCGTTTTTATAGATAATGGTACGGAACCCTACGTGCGCGAGTCCGACTTGCACTTGGCCGGTTTTTTTATAATTCTTTCTCCATAACATGTTATTATATATTTTTTTTATTCGTACATCTTATTTCTTTTAAATTTGTATTTAACTTTTAAAATTAGGAAAACATTTAATAAAGTACCCTTTTTGCTTCTGCGTATGCAATATACACGGGAACTACTAAATACAAAAAATCTAAACTATAATTAACGTCATAGTATCATAAATAGTATCAAACTACTTTATAAGCATATCGTTATAATGTTGGAAAATTATAAAGTTCTTTAAACAATCTATAATTACTCAGTTTATGTCTTTACAACACGAGCATTTATTAGAATCATGGATGAATTAGAATAGAAGAATATATTATGGAATATATATTTATTCTTGGCATCACTGATTAAACATAGGATAGACTTGACGCCTACAAAGGTGTATGTGCCGGTGTTCTAGGCGTCAAGCTCCTTTCTTACAATATTGCTTAACATTTTATTGACAATGCACATAAGACTTACTTATTATTATTACTATTTTAAATATTATCTCTCTGGCATCTAAAAATTTGTAAGAATGTAGGTGGCCTTTTCGCCGTAAATCATGGACATATATTCGTCGTAGGATCAATTCCTTCCATCTTTCACATGTGTGATGTGTTCAATGTACACTGTTAATACTACATGGTCATACACTGAGGTGATTTTTTTTGTTATTACGAACTACGAAAATTTGGTAAAAATGAGTGCCTTAGTAAATATGCAGCACAGCTAACTGTAGACCTTATAATCTAACATGATACCAGTTATAATCAATGAAGTCTGTGCACATTATATCAGGAGTGTTTTTGCTAGTATCTAAACATAAAATTTTCTCTATTTACCTATATATTAATTTGAAGCAAAAATTTCCAGTATTTTGTTGTCCACATGAGGTAAAATATTGGTTTAATTTATTCGTTTGATTTAATTTTTATTTCTAAGAATAAGGGTTTCCAAGAGACATGCTCAGAACCAACTTTATCTTTATTTGTACATCTCCAGTGATTTTTGATGAATAATAAGATTAATTCTCATTTTGTAGGGGGAGCCACTGGGGAAACTGAAGCGTTCTTTTTGGTACCCCCTTCCTAGATCCGTCCCTGCCTCGTCTGGTGTGAACAATGTTCTCGACCCTGCAGTGTTTGTTCGGCAAACAAGTTCGATATCCGATTTCCAGTTGGATTAGAGTACGAGTGGGTACGACTGGCACGATTGAGCTGCAAATACACAGATTGGTTCTTTTGTCCCGGGAAATTTCCGGATAGGGCAATTTCTAGGTGCGGTGCTTGGAGCTAAACTAGAATTATAATTAAAAACCTTGTGATATTGAATGCAAGCAAAAAATATTCCAGTAAGGATTTTAAAATATTTCTGGTTTACAACTTCAACAAAATCTTATATATTTAATTTTATGCTTATACGAGTTTATATGAGTTCGTATACAGCCTTGAAGTTGTAAAACTTGATTAAATTCCACAAACAATGCTTTTGAACTTTAAATAGAACAGTTTTATTTTATACTACGATGTGCGAGAACGAGTAAAGTTTTTAATTCCAAGTTGCACTCAAGTGGCTAAGGCAGCAAGGTTTCATACCAAGGAATAAGTGGGAAACTTACCGCGAAAGACGGATTAAAAAGTTATGGAACAAACTCTAAGAACATTATAAGTCAGGGTCAGGGAACTTCTGGTCTTTGAGTTCTCTTTCAAGTTTTAATCACACTAATATTATAAATGCGAAAGTTTGTGTGTGTGTGTGTGTGTGTGTGTGTGTATGTATGTTTGTTTGTTACTCTTTCACGCTGAAACGGCTGGACGGATTTGGATGAAATTTATAATGGATATAGCTTATACCCTAACATAACACATAGACTACTTTTTATCCCGGAAAAAGCATGTCGTTAAACCGAATAATACGCGGGCGGAGCCGCGGGCAAAAGCTAGTGGTAAATAATGGGGATTATAAATGGGCTGCTAAAATTGATAATGTCACTTTCTTAAACAGCACACAGCCTCTTAAACTGGCCAGAATTTAGTCGATGAAACTCCAAATAAAAATAAATATTAAAAAACACGACTGCCGGAATAGATATTTAATTCGGATTTCAGTGCAGTCGGGGGACATACAAAACAACACGTATCCAATGTACTGGTCCCCCGACAGCACTGAAAATCCGAATTAAATCTCTATTCCGGTAGTCCAGTTTTTAATATTTTCATTATTTAATACTTTTTTGTATAGATTTATATTCTATTCCACTCGGGATGCTATAAGGATTCTAACGATAAAACAACACTTTTTATTATTATATTTTTTTTTATGGCCACAGTGACATATGGTTACAGCGACCTTTTTTTGGTGTCAGTCGTCTAGAAATGGAAATTTCTCATTTATACGAACAATTTTTGATAACAAGTTAACTTTATACATTTCAAGCTTTAGACCATTTGGTCAAGTAGAAATTATTTTGTATGGAAGAGCAGTTAATTGTATTGCTGTAGTAAAGTTGTTCGTATAGACGAGTCCTACATCCAGTTTTCGGCTGAGTGAAGTCCACACTTGAACCGTAGCGCTCAGTTCAAACTCGATAAAAATTTAGACAAGTGTGAGTCGGGCTCGCGCACAAATGGTTCCGTCCCAATCGTACCAGCCCACAATATGGGTGCGGAACCCTAAAACATCATGGTAAATATAAATAGCAATACAAGGTGAAGTTAATTAACCGACCAAATTCATACCGGAGACTCGGTTAGTGATCAGAAACAAGCTTTTTGGTGAAATTCGAAAAATATATTTTTTTGCTTCCTTATAGCCTAGACTAGGAATTGTACTTTAACTAGTCCAACCAGTAAGGGAGCAAAAAAATGTATTTTTAGAATTTGACCAAAAGGATTACTGAACTTAGTTCCTGATCACTAACCAAGTCTCCAGTATGAATTTGGTCGGTTGATTTAATTTCACCCTATATATATTTCAAAGCAACATCAAGGCTACCAAAAACAAGGCGCTAAAGTGGTAGCGCTTTACAAAAATTTAACACCTCCCAATTTGGCATTCTGCGTACGGAACCCTACTTTTTATTATTTTTTGTTTTACTTTAGAGTGTTTTCTGGATTAGGACTAAATTTGAATCTTCTATGTATTACTGTATTTCAGATAGTGCTAAAACAAACAACGTTATGTGTTACCGTCTTTAAGGTGGTAAAACGGAATCCCAGTGCAAAATGCACATCATAATATTGTTTCCCTTATTTTTGAATAAAAAGTATGCGAAAATTGCGTTTTAAAGCAATTAGCGGAAATTGACTAGTAATAATTAGGGTTTTAAATTCAATCATTGTTGTGATGAAAACACTTGTACTTTTCCACAGATACTACACTACTACACTACCCAACCGGTTTCACTATATATTGGGTAATGTTTGATAAATTCCACCAAGTGCCGGCAATCTCAACTATCAACTTCCTTTTACATTCAAATTCTAACATTTTATGATTTATATTTTGATTGCATTCGATTAACAAACTTATAAGCGTATTTATCGTTGTAATCGACTGTATTCAAAATCTAAGGCATAAAGTAATATAATTTTAATGCAAGGACCCTACTATTAGTAATCAATTTCCGCTCATTGCTTTAAAACGCAATTTTGCATACTTTTTATTCAAAAGTAAGGAAAACAATATTATGATGTGCATTTTGCACCGGGATTCGGTTTAACCACCTTAAGTAAGAGTCAAAACCAATAACGTTTAAATAATGCAACTTTTTGGAGGTTTCTTGTATTGGGATCACCTTTAAATTTCATATTTTTTATTATTTGTCGAGGTAGAGGCCATGGTAACATGTATTTTATAACTTTCTACCTATTACGGCTGAAGCTGTAGATACCTGTTACAGACGGACGGACGACAGACAGATAGACAGCGGAGGCTTAGTATTAGGGTCCTTTTTGGCACCCTTCGGGTACGGAACCACAAAAAGGCTGCCTGACTATACTAACTACCTAAGGGTCATTTATTTATTTGTTTAACTTTTGTTACAGCTAAGGTTATTAAACCTTAGTCCCGACTACTTACCGAGTATCGAGTATGAATTTGTCAACATAATTTAAAGTCACCTTAGATCAGACACAAACACTGTACCACCGGTTATATCGACCAGCAAGTCAAGCGTGCGTATGAATATTTATTTGACCCAATTTAATCGTGGATCTAGTTTATTACGCCGTAACGCTATTACCACTCAACCCTTCAACGTTGCTCACGTCACCTGGATCTAAATTTAGCTCCATGGCCCAGGAGGTCGGTTTGACCCCACGACTCGCGCCAACCCCATCATTGTGACGTAAACAGGTAATAGGACCACCATTTCGTGATATCGAGCGAGATATTTTGATTCTACCCTCACCCTAAATGGGGTGATAAAAGCGAATCCGCGGCGTTTCTAGATATGGGACAAAGGGGCAGTTGACAGAGTGACAGTTCTTAATTAGTTCCTAATCGTGACTTGTCGGTAGTCGGTAATTCGAGTTGTAATTTCGAATAGCTGAACTTCAAGAAAAATATTTAGTTGAACTGTTAACAATTTTATGTTATACAAAGTGACTTTGGTTGACAGTATACCGGGTGTAAATAGACTGCTACCATTAAATGAAACCACATGATAAACATTAAGTGGATATGGGATTATATTTATATCATGTTATAAATAATATATTTTTATCGTATTATGACATTATAGTGTTCATACATACAAAAAGTAGGTTATCCTACCGACCCTACTGAACCACAGTTCCCAAGAAGCTGTTTACGGACTAAACTCACCCGTATATCGGTGCGTTAGGGTTCACGCATTTTTGTTTGGAACTCAATTATTTCCCAAACTAAGGGTGTCCGCGGGTATGATTCTTGAGAAAAGTAGTTCAGTAGGGTCAGTAGAATATGTGGTTTCATTTAATGGTAGCAGTCTATTTACACCCGGTATAAGACAAAACGCACAATAAAGTTTTGGTTTCCTATACAAAACTAGAGGTGTTCTTGAACATGTGTATAGGGGCACAAATAATATCTATAGTGTTTTGAAAAAAGGTTAATTTAACCTTGGTCCTGCCGATTTAGTTATATCAATCAAAGTTACCTTATTTATGTACCCACACAATATTTTACCCTTCAAATTAAGATCTAAAAAAATGGTAGTGATATGATGTAGCAAATTTTTTTAGAAACTAGATGAACTAATTTTTAGCCCTCGGCATGTAATATAATAATATAATAATAATACAATAATAATACATATACAAGACTAGACAATAACTATACAAGATAAAAGTCATTAATTGAATACCTCGAATACACTGTCACCTCAATAACTGAGAAAAAATGTCAAACCAAAATATAAAAAAACTATTACTTTTACGTAATTAATAGGTGGTAGAGCTGATGCCGGGCTCGACTGTGGAGGTACCACCATCTTACTCGCAAATCCTCCCGAAGTTATTCGGGGGAGAGTAAGAGAACAGCTCACAGGCAAAACCAGGCGGCCCACCATTGCCTGGGACCGATGGATGGCGGTATATCCATCCCCAATTGCCGGGCCTTATATAAAACAGACTGGTGACGGGCAGCGGCGTCACTGGTGCAAGGGTTTCGGCACCGCGCTCGACAACCCGCCTGCCCAGCGTGTGTGAGTATGGGCATTTCTTCCAGGAGGACCCCCAAGAGTGGCGAAATCCTGGAAAGGCCTATGTCCAGCAGTGGACGAAACAGGCTGATGGATGGATGGATGGAATTGCCCTTTACGAAAATCCATTACAATCATTCATTAAAAATCATTTCTTTAAAAAAAATGGTAACACAAAAGTTGATAAAAAAAATCTTGCTCACTAAATCCTACTCCAAACAGATTTACATAAACAATGCGTTGTTAAAAACCGGCCAAGAGCGAGTCGGACTTGCGCATAAAGGTTCCGTAGCACCGCAGTATACGGGTATGGAACCCAAAAACATTAACAAAAATATAGATATCAAGGCGACAAAAAACAAGGGCCTAAAATTGTAGCGCCTGACAAACAATTTGACACTCTTTGGGTACAGAACCGTAATTTTTATTATTTGTATGTATTACCGTTCTTAAGATAGAGTTGAAACAAATGACGCTGAACTTTTTGCATTAGAAGCCCTAAGGTTAAATATTTTTAATTTTTTTATTATTTACCATGATAGAAGTCATAGCAACACTATTCTGTGAAAATTTCAACTGGCTACAACGGATGAAGCTTTAGAGTCTGGGCTTAGACCCTTGTGTCAACGGACAGAAAAAATCGGAGGCTTTGTAATAAGGTCCCGTTTGGCACCTTCGTGTACGGAACCCTTAAAATGACCTGCACACAAAACCGAGCAGCGATATGCGACTCAAAACTAGGTCACAGAGTTGCAATTACTCCGCTCATAGAACTCATAATGAATAGCGCAATATTGTCTCTGCCTGGCAGAATCCTGAAAACAAGCCTGAATGAAACTTGACACCAAAGCCGGTAATATGAGACCGCCACGCTTTTCGCGATCATTTTCACCACTCGGAAAAATCCTGTAAAAACCACAGACGTATAATATAGTAGCAGACCACAGACATACAGACCTAACACTAATAAAATAAACGCATTGAGTCGACGCGTGGCAATCTTAGCTCAGTGAACTACGGGCTCTTTTAAATATAAATATTGCTTGTTTCCAAACAAAATATATACAGAGATCAGTTAGGAATTATCAAAAATATGTTCCAAGCATAAGTCAGTCAAAACAACCCATATTTATGTTTCTTCGTACCATGAAGCCTAAACGTAGCTTATTTCTTGTATGGAAACTTGCCACGTATTTAATCCTTATGTTTGGTCTGCTACTTAGTAATAATTATATGTCTGTGGTAAAACCCCAAAACGCGACAGGTTGGAGGGTGGCCTCAGTTTCTTGGTGGAAGGGTTGTGAGCTTAGACGTGTTATATGGTCTAAGGTTGTGAGTGATCCCTACATATAATAGACCATGTTGTGTAGGTAAGAAAGTGACTGTCATATGGAGCCAACTATTACCTAAGATTCTTGTGTGGAACACTATACGACGAAGCTACTGTCAATTTGACCATAATTTACATTCCAAACTGTCAGATCCCTTATGAAACATAAAAAGTATATATTCAATTGTAACCAATCGTCCTTGTCCTTGAGCATTGACTTCTTAACAGGAACTTTAAAGGATGTTTACAGTTATTGTGCAGGATTATTTACAAAGTTATGCTTAAAATAACACAACTTTGCTAGAAAAGCCTAACTGACATTAGAATATTGTCACATTATTTATTTATTGTTATTCTTAAATGAGGAAAACAATAATAAATTGTGCGTAAGAGAGCTTGTATGACAGATTGATGGATGTGGAAAAGGCTAAAGAGGAGTGTCTGGATCGTAGCAGATGGAAATATATGTATTAAGTTGTGTGTTTGGGACGAGACCAGAAAGAATAAGACGAGCGAGAATCTACTGGTCGCGAAATTTTCACTTCGTTCGTTTCATGAACACGCACTCGTATCCCAATGGCTCTCATTATGTTACAGTTGCATAAAGTTCTGCATTTATTTCATCTTACGAAGGTCGTTTGGTTATGTTTGTTGTAGCACACGCACTATTTTCTAGTGTGCGTAACCTCGGAAGCGCTACAAAACGCGCCACACACACACACACACAACGTGCTTATCTGTACGTGTCACTACTACAACCATAGCCAAACGGACTTAGTGAGATAGAATATCTATATTTGTAAATTTTCCAAGCTTAGTTTTAGTTGACTTGTCTCAACTTTTAAATACGAAGCCCATGCAAAGATTCGGAAATCGAAAAAGGCTTTAAATTAACCTGAATTTCGTAAAAGTTACAGATGTAATAAAATCAGAGTAGCCGGGAAATCACATAAAAGTTCATAATAATGTAATTTCAAACGAGGTTTAGGTATGAATGTGAAAAATAGATGAGGTTTCCTTGTTTGCAGTAGGGGAAGGCTTTCTGGTCCCCTCCCGTTGGAAAGAGGTTCATGCATAGTTTATGACATAATTCTAGTTGATTACCTAGGGTTGTTTCTGCTTTGTCTACACTCGTACGGACTTCATGTTGGCAGTTCTTATTGTGACGTCATAAACGGTAAAATCGATTACAAATAAGATCTTAAACTGCAGGGGACTACTTTTGACACATGGTTGACTTTTTGTTAGTTCGCGAATACCGTAAAGCAAGAAAGCTTTTTCGAACCTCATTTCATAATCTGCTTTCTGATCACTAAAATAAGGGTGAGTATCCATCATAACGAATTAGATAATACAGCTAAAGCCGGTATTACACTACACGATTTCTAGGGCGACTAACACTAAAACTAAAACAGTGTAGTCTAATAGTAGTTAGGGTCTCTAAGTAGGCGGCGCGTCCCGATCTCACTTCTGCTACCCGTCCAACACAATAAAGTCAATGTCAATTACTAGCTTTTGATTGAGGTGATTATTGGTTGACTCACTGACCTTTTTGTCTTGAACATAAGACTCGCTTTGATTTTACGAGAAAAACAATACAATATTCTTTATTGCCACAGACGTCTAATGTAGTAGCAGACCTAACATTAATAAAAACGCATAGAGTCGACGCGTGGCAATTTTAGCTCAGTGAACTTTGGGCTCTTTTAAATATAAATATTGCTTGTTTCCAAACAAAGTATATACTAGAGATTAGTTTAGGAATTAACAAATATGTTCCAAGCATAAGGCAGTCAAAACAACCAATTTTTATACGTTTCTTCGTACCATGAAACCTGAATGTAGCTTATTTTTTGTATGGAAACTTGCCACGCTATTTAATCCTTATGTTTGGTCTGCTACAAAATAATAATTATATGTCTGTGTTTATTGCACACACACCAAAAAACAAAATAAAGCGATCATTTCAAAAGTGTAGTAAACAGAGTAAAATTGGCGGACTTATTGCTTAAGATTTGAGGACATTGAGAACATTGACACGTAAAAATCGTTGGTGAAAAGAGAGTGAACATGTGTGACGGTTCCAATAAAAGTCTCTGGCACCCACTCGGTTGTATATGCCGTGACAATAAGATTTTTGTTTCTTTTTAGGGTTCCGTACCCAAAGGGTAACCAACGGGACCCTATTACTAAGACTCCCCTGTCCGTCCGTCCGTCTGTCACCAGGCTGTATCTCATGAACCGTGATAGTTAGACAGTTGAAATTTTCACAGATGATGTATTTCTTTTGCCGCTATAACAACAAATACTAAAAAAACAGAATAAAATAAATATTAGAGGGGGCTACTATACAACAGACATGATTTTTTGCCGTTTTTATAGATAATGGTACGGAAACCTTCGTGCGCGAGTCCGCCTCGCACTTGGCCGGTTTTTTTACCTTTGCTTCTATTGAAACCATCAGAACCGCTTACCTATTAAATAAAAAATAAGCACACGTCAAACTATCGCATATTTAGGAATTTTCCCCGTTTCTTTCTCTCGGAAGGAAGCATAAAGTCAACGACTCAACTACCATGTTTACAAAAAGGTCATAATAATTAAATAAACTGCCTAGAAATATGTAGCGACGAAAAAAACACTGAACGCCGGAAATATTCGATCAAAGCGGCGCTATAATTGGTACACAGTTTAAAAAAAAATACTACAGTGATGTTCGCTTCAGCTTCTGTTGCAACGTTTTTCTTTCCTCGGAGAAGGCAAAAGTTAAACTAAAGCGTTGCTTGCAGTTCGTTAACAATCAATTTCGAACTTGGTCAAACAGGAAACTGTGAAGTCAGTAAAATGTTGCAGAGTTTAAAACTAACAAATCTACAAGTTTGTATGTGTCCGGCCAGAATTATATGGTTCATTTTAATAGCAATTTTCTACAAGTCCAGTTTTGAAGTGGATACTATTAAAATAGATTCGCATCTCGTAGAGGGCATATTCAAAAATTGTACGTTACTTGCGAAACGACTTAAATAGTTCATTATTTCTTATTAGTTGTTTATTATTAAGAGGTGTGTCAGGATCGTAACAGATGAAAATCTCTAGTCCCAGCCTGGGAGACAGGCGTGAGTAATGTTTGTATACGTACTTATTAAGTATTATTAATAATAATTTATCGGAATTACAAAAGTAAAAACCGGCCAAGTGCGAGTCGGACTCGCGCACGAAGGGTTCCATACCATTATCTATAAAAACGGCAAGAAAATCATGTCTGTTGTATGGGAGCACTCGAACTTGGCCGGTTTTAGTATTTGTTGTTATAGCGGCACCAGAAATACGTCATCTGTGATTTCAACTGTCTAACTATCACGGTTCTTGAGATATAGCCTGGTGACAGACGGACGGACAGCGGAGTCTTAGTAATAGGGTCCCGTTGGTTACCCCTTGGGTACGGAACCCTAAAAATGACCTCGTAAGCGAATGCGCTGCTATCACTGACATATTATTATGATATCTATGGCCGCCACTGATTCCTACCTCTGTTATTGAGTAAAGTGGCGACATAAGAAGTATCCACTTAAATAGTTTACGGTTCTATCTCTGACACAACCCGCTGCCTTTTTTATAAATAAAATTGAATTATGCACTGCAAATAATTTTTGTTCTTGGTTCGCCGCGGTCTTGCCTACTACATTTTTTATTTATTTTAATTTTATTTTATTTAGGAAACATACAGTCGTTTACAATTCTTACAAAAGAAAATAAAAGAAAAACACAAACAGACATAAAGTCCCATATAGGTGACAAGATCGTAGCTATACATACCATTCAAAATCATATTCATAATTATTTTTTAAAGTTGGAGCCCTTTGAAGATTTGCGTAAAAACCAAAGAAATCATGGTCACCCGAAGAGATAAGATAATTAGATCGCGCGATGTTATTTTTATTATTGATCCCACTATTTTGGACTATTTTCAACTTTTTCCGTATGGAATGGCTATATGGGAAAACCATGAATTTTATTTCTAACTAACATTTTTTAATAATATTTTGTCGTTTAATTTTTAATTGTTTTTACATTTCAAATGTGTTCTACTAACATTTCTCAATAACCTCTAAAATTATCAGGGTTTGTTTGAAAGTCAGCCTGTATAATACATTTCACATAAATACAACGTGAAATTTAACTCATTTTGTTAACGAAAACTGGTGATAGTACTCGTCCATATGAACAACTTTTACTATGAAGCCAACCCTGAAATCTTGAAAAAAAAATATCAGCTGTTCCATAGAAAAGTTAAATACCTACTCGACCCAAATGTATGAAACAGCTGATTTTTTTCACGATTTCAGGGTTGGTTTCCTAGTAAAAGTTGTTCATATAGACGAGTACTATCACCAGTTCTCGTTTTTCGTTAGCAAAATGACTTAAATTTCACGTTGTATATCATTTTGTAAATAGAACCCCGCCTAGCCCGGTTCCCCTGGCCCGCCGCGGCGCCTAAGTGCTTCCCATAACCGCGAAACATCGGATCAAATCGGATGCCGGGTAATCAATCACAAAATGCACATTTTGAAATACTATACGTGTATTGAATTACTGGTTAAATGGAATACCTCTTGTAAAGAAATCGCCTTCGCACACGCTTTTTGTTTCAATTTCGCAATTTTCGTCAAAGTTTCCGTGTTGTTAATAAAGGACTATAATAAATTCCGTAAAAACAACTGTCATGATGCCACCAAAACTAAAGCCTCCAACTATCTTCATACATCGTAAATCAAAGGAACTTGAACCGATCCTACTTTATACCCTTCGTACTTGTAATACGATTGAAAATCAAATGGCCAGGGTTTACAGACTTTTCACCCTTGATATGAAAAGCGTGTCGCCGACAGGCTGGCGCCCGAGGGCCGATGGAAAGCCTCGTCTAGGGTTCCGTATTTAAAAGTGCATACTGCCTAAAACAGAGATCGCATGCCTGCGGTGTTTTTCATGGAAATTTGTAACGGGTAATTTTAGGGAAATTCTTCTACTCGTGGGCTAGACTAGAGACCGGAATACTTCGTTCCGTCCACGGAGCATCAAACGGGCTTGTTTGGAAAAATACTTCGTTCCGTCCACGGAGCATCAAACGGGCTTGTTTGGAAACAAGGGTTTTGATTAACGACAAAATGTATCGATTGTAATGTTTTAATACTTATTTATATCCTTAGACCATATAGCACGGGATTAGGCAAGCGCACTTATCCCCCTCTGCCGAAGTACATGAACAATTTGTTCATGTAAGTTTGCTTGTTTGCGCGTTTTGTGTTTGTGTTGCAGCTTTTAATTTAGTGTGACATATACATTTTTCGCAATAGTGTGCGTGAATGTGCTGTGCGTGTTTACCTCCCCTCCCGTGGAAAACGGCAGAATAATTTCAGTACTAAGAGTCGCGCTTTGCCAGGTCCCGTGTTAAATGGTCTAAGTCTATATCTATATACTACTAATAAAGTAGTAGAAAAGTCGTGTAGATACATTTAATATTTTTTCAACATTTCAAATAACGATCATCGTGGTGACGCTGGTCAACATATAGGCTATAACCTATAAGGAGCGTTAATAAAGTAACACCCATGTCGAAAACGGGACAGAGATTATAAACGCGGGCGGAGCCGCGGGCTAAAAGCTCCTTTATATAAAGAACTAGTAGATCTCGATAAAAAATTTTTGCAATTGATTTTTCTATTTTGTAATACATTACAATAAGGGAGGAGGTTGGGGTCAAATGCAAAATAAGGCTTTCCCAATAGGAGCTATTTTCTTTGTTTTCTTCTTGCTAAAGCCAAGGCTCAGCGAAGAGATTCCGTTTTTTGATGAAACCTCGTGTAGAAGCCGTATAAGGCGAGTGGTTACAGGCAGTTGCGTAATATATCAATACGTCCGTTACCGACTTTCGTCGATTTTGCTGAAGTCCCTACACAGACTGATGATATCACTCTCCCACTTTCTGTATGAGCGTGCTTCATCCTAAGTTACATAGAAGCTTTCCATCACACGTAGTAGCGCCCAAGCGTAAGCTGTGAATATAATACGAATAGAAAAAAACCGGCCAAGTGCGTGTCGGGCCACGCGCAATGTAGGGTTCCGTAGTTGCCCAGTACATTTTATAAGTTGGTCTACTAATACAGATCGCGCCAAACTTCTAGTCCCATACATTTAGAAGAACGGCCCATATATTGTCGTGTTTAGAGGGTGCCAAAAGCTTGGCGCGACCTGTACTCGTAAACCTGTAAAGCCTACTTAGCTGTGATAGTTTTCCTTTTAGCTTCATTATATATACTACTTCTGTGAATTTTTTCACATTTCTATAAGCAACCGTTTAGCCGGCAGAGGGGTTGGGGGGGGGGGACGCTTGACTGTAACAATAATTGGCACTTTAAACTCTTTAAAGCTTAATATTTCGCTAACGGAACCCTAAATCGAAAAATGGTTTTCACAGACCCATAATTTTTTTAAACGACCTATCCAATGATACCCTATACAATAGGTAAAACGAGAAAAAATAATCATTCCAAATTTACGTGTCGGGGAGGTACCCTTATAAAATTTTTTTTTTGAGATTTAGAAGAAATTTTTATCGGCGTAAATAATATGTATACCCATGCCGAATTACAGCTTTCTAGTACTAATAGTCTCTGAGCTAAGCCGCAGACAGACGGACATGGCGAAACTATAAGGGTTCCTTGTCGGAATACGGAACCCTAAAAAACAACATAGGACGTAACCAAAACAATCAGGAATTCCCGTAAACAATAAAGTCGCGTTTCAGGGGGTAACTGCACCAGTACTTGGACACGACAACTTGAGGATATCGCGTGTGGCGCCTTCCTGACTGTCCTGAAAACAGTTACCTTGTACCCGTTACCTGCCTATTTTAACTGACTTCCGTCGATTTTGCTGGTAGAAATCCCTTTCAGAAATAAACTTGCCTATAGTACATTTTCAAGACAAAATGATGATGAAGTAATTTTATAAAAATTGAACTAACACAAAAAATTGCGACCATAAATATAAAATTCTATGGAATTCATGTAAAATTTTATGAAATAAAAACTTATGTTTGAGAGGTTTTCAGGCGCTCGCAAACATTTTATTGCCTTGGGCGTACAGAGTTTCTCCAAAATTTACTTGAGGTTGTTTTGTTTGTACTCAAAACTCAATTTGGAAAAGTTATTTTACTGCTCTTGTTTTCTGTTTCTGTTTGATCAACTTAGCCAAATATATGTTTAATGTTACGCTATTTTGTTTTTCGAATTACCATTTTTGTTAGGTTTCTTAAGGATTTCGTTTCTATCCAAATACATTAGGTTTATGTATAATTTCTAAATCTTACTTTAGGTTATTATGTTTCTCTTCATATCTTTTTGTAGATTTCTTTTCTTTGCAAAATCAGATTCATTCTGAGTGATGGCGTAAATTTAAGCTTTTTTATCGTGGAAAATAAATAAATAAAATTCCCGGTAAGCAAATGGTCGATTTATTATTTTGTTTTTCAATTACTACCCATGTTATTTTAAATTTGCATATTTTAATAAGGATCGTGCCCTATCTTATCTTAGAGAATACGCGATAAAGTGTCGTATCGTGGACACGATTTTTGCGTTACCAAAACATTTTTTTTTGTTTTCTTTATTCGGGGTAGCAAAGCCAATATTACAGCCACCTGCGTTGCTCGTAAATAAGTTTTACATATTATTATTTATATACAAAACATACGGTGGCCTTCAGGAAGAAACATATGTATATATAGGTAAAGTTGTGTCGAGAAATATTTAGAATAAATATTTATGCGGTACGGGAAATTGTAACTTTGTATTTTCAAAGTAGAATGAAGTCCTGGAATGTCTAGTCCATTACAAACTGAACTTTTTCCTTTCCCAAAATAAGCTTTTGAATCCATTTCAATCTGGTTTTAGTACTACTACAGCTCTAATAAAGATCATCGACGACATCCGGTAACACTACTGACATTACAAGATTTTAGTAAGGCATTTGACAATGTGGACTTTGACATTCTCTAGAGCATATTGCATTTTTTAATATATCTTCAATGCTAATTGACTGGTTTCGCAGTTACTTAAGGAAGCTGGCAGCGTATTCGTATTGACGATTAACTATCCAACTAGTGTGACACTGCTGCCGGTGTTCCTCAGGGTGGCATCTTGTCCCTGCTTCTTTTTGCATTCTTCATAAGTAATATCTTTAATCTGATTTTTTCTTTCTTCTACTTACATTTAGGCAGATGATCTCCAAAACTTAAAGATCTTGTAGTGCCAATGCTACTACTAATATAAATCTCGCTCGAGTATTAAATTGAAGCAACCTA
This sequence comes from Ypsolopha scabrella, assembly GCA_910592155.1. Taxonomy (NCBI): domain Eukaryota; kingdom Metazoa; phylum Arthropoda; class Insecta; order Lepidoptera; family Ypsolophidae; genus Ypsolopha; species Ypsolopha scabrella. Next base: position 27,171,541 of record OU342969.1, on the reverse strand, counting down.
TATATTTTTTTGAATTTAGAATTTTATTTATTTGAATTATGGGTTACAAGCTTATCTAACTAAGATTCTAGTTATAATTTATCGGAAGCCCTTTTGTCCAGAGTGGAATGGCAGATAGGAATGGCAGAAACTTCTAAAGATATTCTTTGATGGTGTACACGTTCCATTTGGCGATAAATAATACATATTATTACATATATAAATGTACGTATATATATCCATAATATGTCTGAAAGTAATCGCTCTAAGCGGTAAGACCGTGCATTGTTGCCTTAATCTACAAACCTTCGTTTTTTTTTTCTTTTGGTGCACGGTAAAAGGCATTTATGTTAATGTTACAAAAGAGCGTTGAAAAATATCCCGCCCTGGGCGCCCAGAGTCGGCGCTAACTATAACCTTCAGGTCATGAAACCCTACCGAACAGTCATTGATTACTGAATACCAGAGGACAATGTGACACCGAGGCCTTTAAAGGCTTAGGCAGACATAAAGCGTGCCGTTAGCGGGACGCGGCGTTGACACGGAGGCAGCGTGTCGTGATGGCCACATTGATTAAGCCAAGTCAAGCGTCACCGGCACGCCAATATCGCTGATGAACGGCTGCTTTTGTATTCTAAAGAATAAATATTCGAGTCAGTGCTTTAAGCACATAAGTCATAACCGTAAGTCATAAAGAAACACGTCTTGTCATCAGAAGAAGCTGTAAATTATTTTTCACAACAAAAAAATCTGTAAAAGTTCACACAACGCTTGCTGTGTGCCGAGAGTCCAACAATAATAAGTGAAAATAATTCTGGTAGATCATGTATTATTAACTGATCAAATTCCAGAAGGAGAAAAAAATTTTTGCTCATATAATTTTTCTCACTTCCCAGTACAAAGTGGTTCAATCAGCTGACTAAAATTCTATGGAAAGGGAAAGGCAAAAAAAAATGTGCAAAAAAAATTTTTTTTTGGTAGTATGTGATCTATTAGAGATACTCTATCATCTGTTTTGTTTTTTACTCCGAATTGCAGGACCTTATATTACTATCTTTGGTGCCGATTGGCTGGTCTAGAAACATGACTGCTGCCAGCGTGCTTGACGTTTGTCATCCGCCTGCTTACTGGCGATGGTGTTCTGTGTCACTGCAAACTTAGCACTGCGTTGCTGTGTGTCATGTGTGTGGCATCTCTCTGTGTCACACATTTTCATACTGAACGGTCCGCCAACGACACGCTATCATCGCGCCTAATGTCTACCGAGGCCTTTGTGTACAAAATATCGATTTTACGATACAAATAGGTACGTCTCTTGAACTCGAATGAGACCCGTTATATTTTATTTAAAGAAAGTCGTTGCCCTCAGGCCATTGCAAAGTCATATTCGAGAGGTAAAGGTCAAAATGCGTTTGAAAAATAATGCATGCCTATTTAATGCATACAACAACAAAGGAGATAAACCTGCAGATAAATGTGAATCTTAATACTTTCACATTAAAGCGGATAATGGATGAGGAGACTCGAAATCTTGTACTCGTAGCTTTTGGCTGCCAAGAGGCGCTTACTTTACATATTAGTTCTTAGTTTCTTATGTTCTAAGCATTAAAATTTGTGAACAAATCGTTTAACACCATGGAATTGGTTCAGAGCAGGTGCAAATTGTGTAAGCCAACGGTATTCAAATTCGATTGTCATATGGCTATTCGGCTAAGCAAATAAGCCCGTTTGACAAATGAAATCGTACGTTTTTGGTTGTCAACAACAACAAAATAAGACAATTGTATTCATTTGGCAGCCAAAAATGTACGATTTCAACTGTCAAACGGGCTAATTTGCTAAACCGAATAGCCATATGACAATCAATTTGAATACCATTGGCTTACACAATAATTGCACCTCAGTTTATCTTTTGTGTTTGTCCATGAGGGTTCGCTGTTTGTTCAGTTTTATTTTGTTCTTCTTTATTTTAATACACTAATAAAGAGATGTTATTTTTAGTTAATTTACTTAAAGTGAGTGAATAAATAATTAATATTCTAGAATTTAGGTTCACAATAATTGACTTTATGTTATATTATACCTGCATTTAGGGTAGCGTGCAAATGTTTGTTTTTTCTTTAGTAACTCGAGCTTAAATAAAAAGAATAATATAATAAATTATTTAATCTCTACATCAAAGAACACCCTCACTGACTGACTGATCTATCAACGTCTAGACTAATCCGCTAGACTTTGTGAAATGAAATTTTGACATAATTAACAGAAAATCACTTGAACCATTCCACAAAATGTGATAATGTTGTGCCCAAGCCAAAAACGGGGCAGAAATTTAACAAAAAAGTCTAGTAAACAATGTAAACATTTCCTCCATGGTAAACATACATAATTCTACAGGATAGTTTAACACGGCTATCTATCTACTTGAAAGCTACTTACCACAATGTTCGTTCTGCATATTTACGAAGCAGAGAATTTTCATAATTAGCAGATAAAAGGAAAGGTAAAATATTCATGCTTCGTACTTTGCCCTTAGTTAGTGACATTCTGAAAGTGTGGGTGGCCTGGCCTGGCAGAGAAAGGGTTAGTGTTATTTATAAGAGGAACTTTTATAATATTTTTTCTTACTACACTTTTGCCTTCTACCCGCCTTTTAAAAAAATACTTACAATGGGCTTAGTTTTAAAGCGTCGATAAGACTTAGGATGAAGTGACCTCGCCCATAAATTGGGAGAGTAACGGCAGGCGAGTCGTTAATCTTCCCAGGAAAAAATCCTGATTTGAGCCTTATGGTTTATTGTATCGATGTGCCATTTTAAAATGTTGTTACGGAAAATGAATAACACGTTTTTCTGCGTAGTTTCCGTACTTCTAACAATATTGAATTTAAAGAGTTTTGTTATTGACAGTTAAATTTCATGGTCTCCCATTAATTTACGGCGATACTTACTATACAGGCTGACCCAACCTAACCTAACCCCGATAATTTAGTATTTTATAGAAGAATACAAACTGGTTTTATTAAAACCATTCAAAATCATATTCATATTTATTTTTTAAAGTTAGAGCTCTTTGAAGTTTTTCGTAAAATCCAAAGAAATCATGGTCACTCGAAAAGATAAAATTTTGATTATTTTGGACTATTTTAAACTTTTTCCGTATAGGAATGGCTAGGATAACCATACATTTTATTTCCAAGTAACAATTTTAATAATATTTTGACTTTTAAGTTCAATTGTTTTTACATCAAAACGTGTTCTACGAACGTTTAATATTAATTTATTTATTTTATAATAAGTTTTAATAACCTCTAAAATTATCCGAGTTTGTTTGAAAGTCAGCCTGTATATATTACTCAGAAGAATTTGGTTCTTATGATTGACTCTCGATCGGTATCATAAAAATACAGGTTGTTTTTTTTACAAATTTGCCCAGTTCGATTCCTGGTTGAAGAAAGTGATTTGTCGAAATTGTTTGAATGCAATTAACTTTAAAAATAAAATAAAGGATCTTGTAAGAAGTAAAATTTGCTGTCTTTAATATTCAAAGTACTTTTCCTTCAGAGGGCATTCGTTTGGTTCATTCTGTATATTCTTACTTGCCTTTTGCCCACGGCTCTACAAACGAAAGATTGATGCCAGCGGAACCTATCCTCTTAACACTCTCGGAACGGACCACTAACTTAGCTCGATTTCAGCTTAAAAAAATGCAATAATTATTATAATACAAGCCTCTAAAAGGCAAACTTTAAAATTAGTAGAAATAATGACAACAGTAAAGCCGATTCTGAAGGCTTTAATTTTACTTTTAGTGCTGTCATAACTCAGTGATAGGATATTCAAATGCTTTTTGCCCCAAAGTACTAACATTCAATTGTATGGAATGGACTTTTGTATAGGAAAATAAATATGTTATTTTCTATTAAACATAAAGCAGGTAACTTGATGAAACAAACAACATTAAAATTTGATCATATTTGATAGGTACTCATATAAATCATGGTGACCAAGTTCTGATGGTGGGACTGAAAGGTTGAAATGAGAACTTCTCAACGAACAGCAGCAGACCTCTCAAGATTTCTATTTTTTCCAAGGTAATATAGCTTCTGTTGTTATCACTAAAGAACTATTTTGGAATGAAGAAGATTTAGTTTTGACAGCACTAGAACTAAAATTAAAGCCTCCAAAATCGCCTTTAATATGGATATATTTTATTGTTTTAACAAAGTGACTTTCTTTTACCAACAAATACTTAAGGCAAAAGAAATGGGGTGGTATTTTTCGTTTAGGTGGTAGAGCTGATGCCGGGCTCGACTGTGGAGGTACCACCATCTTACTCGCAAATCCTCCCGAAGTTATTCGGGGGAGAGTAAGAGAACAGCTCTCAGGCAAAACCAGGCGGCCCGCCATTGCCTGGGCCCGATGGCGGTATATCCATCCCCAATGGTCGGGCCTTATGAAAAATAGACTGGTGACGGGCAGCGGCGTCACTGGTGCAAGGGTTTCGGCACCGCGCTCACCAACCCGCCTGCCCAGCGTGTGTGAGTATGGGCATTTCTCCCAGGAGGACCGCCAAGAGTGGCGAAATCCTGGAAAGGCCTATGTCCAGCAGTGGATGAAACAGGCTGATGGATGGATGGATTTTTCGTAAAAAAAAATTGTGGGGTAAACGTTTCTGTCGAGGCCGAGTCGGTATCTAACTCCATTTATGTAGAAAACACGAAAACCGAATTACTAACCAGCCAACAAACAAAAAATTGGCTATAAAATATTTTATGTCTCACGTAGGTGTAGGCACCTTAAAAGAGAGGATCTTAAAAGGCAAATAAAAGAATATACCGGCCCATATTATCAAGGTGGAGTTATTCACCTGATATATCATAGCCAGGATATCCTGACCTGTGGTGTAAGACTACACTTCCGCTTTCAAGTAATAAAATCTTACGTTGCGGAAGGGGAGGGAAGGTACCAAGTTATAGAAGACAAGATGCAGGCTTCGCGATGGCCCTTCTCGTGGAGAAAATTCGATTTTCCCGCATTCACGTTTATTTCCTTCAAACTCCTATTTATTTCTGTTTCTCTGGTACTTTCATTCGTTTCGTGTGTTCTTGTTTGTTTTTGTAATACCTACCTATTTAATTAATTTAATGTACATACTTATAAACTTTTATTTAGGTAAGCTTGTTTTATTTTACGTATACGAGTATTTCAACTGATGACGCCTACAGTAGGAGGAATGTATTTTTAATTAAAATAATGTTTATTTTAAACAGTGACTTCCGTTTTTATTGCCAAATTCATACTTGAGGCTCGGTTAGTGGTCAGAACTAAGTTTCAATTACCCTTTCTGTAAAATAAGCAAAATTAAATGTAGACTTCCTATATTAATTGAGGCTTGGTTGATTTTTTTTCTTATTTCGCAAACGGGGTAATTGAACCTTGGTCCTGAGTCCTGACCACCTATCGAGTCTCCAGTATGAATTTGGCCATATAAACGAAAGTCTCCTTACATTTTTGCGGTTAGTGCCCTTCTTCGGTACGCGGCAGAATATCCGATATGGAATCTAATTTATGGATCGAGTTTACGACACTCTAACTTTTCCTTATCTTGCAAGTAGTACGAACGTTTCAAGTTAAAACAAAAAACAAAATCTCTTAACATATTACATACGGGCCATTTGTCCGCGGCTTCGTCTGCTTTAAAGGTGTGCAACACTGATCCAACCAAAGAGAATATAATATACTACGTAATCACTGATCTAATATTATATAAGATGTCTATGGTGTCCAAGCACTTTCATTTCAATATTTTTTCCATTCATTCAATCCATACATAATTAGGGTTGCCATTCAATTAAGATTTTTCTTGTTTTAAACTAATTTTACTGACGATGAACGGGGCATTTCGGGTTAGAGTTTGTTTTTTATGTGTAGTGTTTGTTTATGTGTTGTGTTTGTTTATGTGTTAACGTTCATCTCTAGGATAGTTTATGGTTAGGTGTTATCGTTTCTGGCCACTATGAGGTGCTGCTAAGCGAGGCGACTCCTGTAGTTTTAACAAAGTTATGATATTCCTAGCTAGATCATGAACGAAGCCGACGACATATTCAAAATACGGGATTACATTTTGCATGAAAGATCCACACCCCCTCTCTCCATCAAACAAATCACGCCCCCTCTAATTTTGTAAGCCAGAAAGCGGAGTCACAGCGGGTCGTGGACTTTAAATTGGATGTTATGCATGCAGGGCCGAGCTTTTTTATAGGTATAAATGTTTATAGAACTAAAGATACTAAAATAACTACTAAAACAAAATTAAAAATTTTGAAAAATTCTCCTTGTGCAAATAATGTCAAATTGAGCACCCCTTTTTGCATGAATGAGAACTTAAATGTATGACGTTTCTTTTTTGTTTAAAATAGCGCGCTTGGGCCGTGGTTGTTATGACAACCGAGAATCTTGCGTCGTGATGCACACGAAAACCCGAGGTTTTATTTAATAACTCTGCTTCTAGTTGAAATTTTGAAAAATGTCTAAGATTTACTTACGGGGTCATTTGTTTACTTATTTTTAATACATATTACAAGGATGTATGATTCGAGTAAGGCTCTTTAAAATGTAAAAAACCCAAATTTTGTGGTAAGTCCGTTATTTTTTCTATTGAGTGAACTTAAAGCTCATACGTTTTTGTTTAACATCCTTTAGTCCACTATCTATATTATTTTTACTAAACCGATTTAGTAAGGTCGGCCGCCCGTCCCTACAAAGTGGATATGGCTAGGTTCAATTATATTGTGAAGTATAGTTGCTTGTAGCGGCCGCCCGGTCTAATAAGTCCGTGTAGGACTTTCAAAAGCTTCATATAAAAATCGCCCTCGGATAGAACCTTAATTCTGTAGCATAGTTGACTACAGAACTTTCAGTCCTCGTCGCATAGTGCTTTTTTCTAAAATTAATCCCTAATTATAGTAGTTTTACTCCTTGGCTTTATTCTAATCCAAAGAAATAATAACGTTACTGAACAAACCTGCCGGTTTTAGGTTATTACCGGTTTGTAAGAGTTTAGTCAATAATAAATTCCGGGGAGTTTTCGAGTTAACTTCATATTGCTACACCGGAAGCGGAACCACTGGGTGGACGATTTAATTAGACTAAGGAACATTAATTAGCTTTTCATTTTGTACATTTCGTTTGTAATGGAACCCCTTGGTGAATGTCCCGCTCCCAGTGTTACAATAACAATACATATATTTAAATACTTATAATAATACTGTTATTTAACTTTAATCGGCGACACGTGCCGTTTAATGTTGTTTATTACTATTTGATTGTTGTTTGTAAACATTAAAAAGTTATTAAAGAGCATTTATTATCTTTTGTGATCAAGCTTCTTAAATAAATAAGGTCATTCATGACAAAATAGTGTTTGAATTTATTTGGTTAGTGTTTTCCCATCCTACTTAACAAATGAATGTCCAGTGTTTCTATTTAAAAGATCTTTCGGTCACGTTCTGAATGCTCGATGAAAAGGTTCAAAGGCACGACTGGCTCACGTTTTGGTCTTCAGAAACTTAACTATAGACGGTGTCAGTAACCTCGCCCTCATCTATTCAAAGTATTCAAAATGAAACCTACCTTGCCAGTTGGTTTTGCCATTGAGTTGGGTTTTGGACTTTACAGACAATCATTTGATAAATTATAGAAATCTTCATTACGATAATAATATCTTCATAAGTATGTTTAATATATATTTTGCTATTGTTTAAGTCCTAGTCTTAGCATTATTATCATAACAAGACAATAAACTATAATAGTTAATGACTCATCCAGTTGTTTAGATTCTTTTCCCTAACGAAAACAATCGCATGAATTCAGTTTACTCCGGAAATTACGTGACTGTAACAGCTGACTATGACAATCCCGACTGAGGGTCTCAATTTCAAAGATCCTGCGAAAAGTATAATGTCAACCGCATGTAGGGAACAATAGAAAGCGGTGATAGTCGCTGCGCAGGTCACGTTTCGGCTCGAATTACCTGCTCCATCCTACATTGTTTCGAGAGGCTCTTCTCTATTCATCTTACAAAAAAACCGTAACAAACTCTACACAGAGATAAGTATGTAGCGATCAGCGGCGCTCAACTTGTTTTGTTAGAGGCTCCTTTCGGGCACCGCACCGTGCACCCTAGCATTATGGATTCTCAAAACCTGTTTCAAGTTACAAATAGCAGTATGTGCATTTGATTCGAGTGCCCATGAATCGGGACAACAAAAGCCGTGTTATATTGTTCTCTGTGTGGAAGAAAAACAACACTTATATAATAGGCAATAAAGGCTTTTAGTTAAAAACTCTTACATTTCAAGACATCCTTTCCTGTTTTCATTACTAGGTTAATTTAAAATGTTTACGTCCACTCTACAGTAAAACATCTGTTTCTAAAAGTAGGTAATTTATAGAGTTGGTAGTAAATAAACACATACGTAATACGCCGGATACGTTATCAAATTGTTGCTGCGGACGTGCAAATCGTTATTCCCTGGTCCAATGCCCTCAAAAGATACTGTGCTGCAGGATTCAAAGCGGAACTGGCGAAATTAATGACTGATAATGATAAGTATGATAATTGACTCACATGCATTTCTGCAATTTTTTTTTACTATTATAGATTAGAAAATATTTTGAACTATAATGATATACCTTCCTTTTTATTGAAAACATTGTCGATGTAAGTCATGCGTGGCAGGGGTCTCACTTTAGAAAAAGTAGCGTAAACACAATGTTTTAAATTGTTTTCAGAATTCCGTCATACATTCTCCGTTGGGGCGATCAGTGGCGCAGCACGCATAATATCTGGCTACGTTCGATTACTTCCCCGTTTCGCTTCCTAATTACGAACTGTGTTGGAGCGTGGCGATTGAAGATGAAAGTATCATCATAAGTACTGTGTTTAGTAGCACGACTTGGAGCGACGGTTTGTGTAGCTACTATAGAAAACTACCAGTCACGTTTATAAACTAGTTAGTCAAGATTTTTCTCTAAATATGCTTGATGTTCTATTCCATCAGTCGTCACAGATCGACCTTGAATTGAGATTAATTCAACCGTTTCGCGTTAGTTAGTTCGGAGGCCGTCTGCGTTTGAAGGTCTGAGAAAGTCCCAGCTCCGAGCGTTACTCTCTCCGATCCTGTTCTGTTTAGATATTGAAATATGAACATTAAAGTGGTTAAATAATATAATAGCTTAATAAATATAATTTTCTTCAAAAAACCAGTTGATGGCTTTATTTGTTACTTTTTATTTTTATTAATGAACCACACAGAAATAATATAAAGTAAAATGTGCTATATTTCGCCCCTCAGTGGGGTCGTCATCAGGCGAATGGAAAATAAAATTATGACATATACTTGAAACGTAAAAAACAATGACATCTATCTATGCATCTATTTACATAATTAATTGTTAACTTTTTAGAAAGGAGTTGTTAATAGCTGTTGTAGTTGCTCAAAGTGCTACGATCGTGAAATTATAAATAATATAATAAAATGACTGTAAATTTTTATTTCATGTAAGTTTGTTAAAAATGGTAGTTTGCTAAGTAGTCAGATTAGTCAGGTCAAGTCGTGTCGGTCTATTAGTGTTGTTGATTCAATCCATGTCCATAATGAGCCCCAAGTGAATATAAAATCTTCTTCAAATTTGAATAATTAATTATATCTATGAAAACGCCTATTTATATATAAAAACGCCTATGGTTCATTCACATGCTATTTTATGTTGTTGCCTAAATGTCAACTGTTTCACCGAAGCAATTGTAAAAAATAGTACATTACGATACGAGAGCGATGAAACGTTTTCTGACGAGTGTGAGTTTGCGGCACGAGCCGAAGGTGAGTGCTGCAATCACACGAGTCGAGAAAAAGTTTCTCGCACGAGTATCGTATAATATTTTATAGCAAAAGTGCGGAAAATGCCGACTTTACGCAAGCGCAGCGTGCGCATTTTACGCACGGTGTGCTATAAACGATATTTTGTAATTTTTGATAACGTGTGTTTTAATGATTTTCTTAACACCTAATTATCGATAAGATTATTGTTTTGATTCTCTATATTCCTGAGCAGTCTAGGTGCTGACTTCTAGATGAGTTATTATTATTGCTGTTCATTTAGAATAGATTTTTCATTTCGTAATTATTTTTTGTGGTTTGCATTTCATGTAAGGTTTATGTTAATAATAGTATTTTATTTGTTATGGTCATTCCATAAATAAATATCAAATGAAGCTTAGATATCCTTCAATATAAACCGTTTTTGTAAAGCCGAGTAATTAACACTATTACAAATTCTCGTTTCTGCAACAACTAAAATTTCACGGTGTACCTATATGCAAGGCTTTGCATTTTAACCTTAAATGCATGTAGTTTCTATCTCTGTCTGCGTAAAGGTTTTATCTATGAATGAGGGAAATAGATATACACAAAGGTTTCTCCCGCCTAAGCTCGAAGCTGCCGCCCGCCCAGTCGCTTTCAGTGTGCCGCCCTGAACGTACTACAGGGATTTTCTATATTTTCCAAATACTGTTTAATGTTGTTAATTGTAAAATAAACTGCTACAAAAAAAAATATATATTTGTTAAATATTAAAAAACAGTACGCTTGAAGTTGAAGATATATCAACAACTTTGACTTAACCTTTTGTGGATATGGATAGGTAAGTGATTTTGTCCTGTTTTATTTTTGGACACAGCTCCATTTTTAAAATCAATCAATATAATGTGAATAGAATTATCTTTTTGTCTAAAACTTAGCCTTACGTTACCGTTTTGGAACAAATGTTATTATATGCTTAGTTTTACATATTCCGAAATATTTATTTGCATGTACGGATCTGATATTACCATCATCGTCTTAATCTATTCATACATTTCATGGCTGCCTAAGATTAGTACCTAAAAGTTGGTTTGTTATTATCACCTTATTATAGGTACTTATGTTATGTTACCCTGCAAACAATCCAAAATCGCAGTAAAACTTTTGCATCCTGGTAGTGTATACTGTATAGATGGACCAACAAACTTATAGGCTTCTTTTAATCTGGGGCACACCGGTATTAAGGGATTTAGAAAAATAATACCAAGTTGGTGAAACCGTGGTGGGTGATAAAAATAATAATCTAAAACATAATGAATGACAATCAATTTGTTAGTTAATATATGTAGGTAAATATATTTTTTATGTTTTTATGACAAGGTTAATAATAGTATTTTTAAATGCAAAAATTATGCTTTTCTTTGATTCTAATATTTTTGTTGTTAGCTATGATTTATTACACCGCTCAAAGTAAATAAATTCTTGATCTATGTGAAGCTGTCAATAATTTTCATTTATTTTCAATCGATTTTTTATGAGTTGTGATTTTCATAGTTATTTATGAGAACTATCTATAAACCACAAATCATAAAAACTAGCCCTGTAAAAGATTCCAAGATCTAGATAAATAACCACTTGAACTATTTCATTTATAAAACTTAATATCTTCAACTGGTTTAGCCAACGACTTAAAAGTGTCTTACTCTTATTTATTTAAAAAGGTTTTTTTCTGCTGGTACCAGACTAGACATTTCATGTTGAGGCTGACGCATCTCGTACATGGCTATTGTTACTTAGAAGAAGGGGTGACACCCTCCCACGCACTTTCCCGGCACCGAAGTGGAAGCTGTGAATTGTCACTCTACTTTCATACAATGCTTTTTCCTTCGGTTTTTTTAGCTGTAGGGTATGGCTAAATTGAAATTGAAATATCCTGTTTCATTCTTTTAACTTTGTTTAGTTTTCATTATAAATAGCTCCAGGGAGGGTTTGCAAAGATGTGCCAACTAATAAATTTTCTTATTAGTTCGCACAATGAAATAAAACAATTATTTTTTCCCATTATAAAGAATATTCTTAGAATTTGATTTGGTAATGAGGGTTAAAATGTAACTTACGTAACCTTTGAAATATTTTGGTAATTTACTTCTAGTTTACGGCGAGTATTATTTAGTCGTTGTCTTTTAGTTTGTGGTTAAAAACCATACCGACGAGTTATATCACAACCCTTTCTTTTTGAACCCTTACAACTGCACGAAATTACCCCCATGTAATTATGAGTATAGTATGCCATTCACTACAACCAAGGGCGCGGTTTTTTAAGAGGGCGCATAAAGAAAAATGACAATTCTAAATTTCAGAATACTAACGAAGGTTCAAAATCGTAAAAAAAATGTACGGGTAGGACATTATAATCCCAAGAGCCCAAAATGTTCCAAAACTTAATAGAAAAATATGCCTCGATAGAAAAAATCAAGAAGTTACCTCAAGTTTTTTTTTCCAAGTTTCTATTTTTAACTGACTTCAAAAAAAAGGAGGAGGTTCTCAATTCGACTGCATTTTTTTATTATGTATGTTGCAAACTACAACGCCAAAAAATTGTTAAATAACATCAAGTTCATATAAACAAGAACCCCAAGAAGCGATTTCACAAACAAAACTATCTTCAAGATTTATTCAATAGATAACTCAGTTTTTCTTGAATTGGGTTTTTCGGTTGTAATAGCCACGGCTCACAGCGCGCTACTTTACACAAAAAATAAACGTTATTGAGTTTAATTCTGATTGATGCAAAATGAGTTGATGTTGATGAATGAGTTGCATTAAAAACCGGTCAAGTGCGAGTCAGACTCTCATACCTAGGGTTCCGTAATTCGACAGTTTTGGGAACAGCCAAGAAAAAAGTAATTAAAAATCTTGCCCATAACTGTTTATGATAACTAAAAAAAGAATTGGTTGTACCACAAAAGAGAGACACAAATATTTTTATACCGTACTCGAAATAAAACTCGAGGATGAAAAATTTAATTTTGTCATTTTATCATCGTGAATTTCTCAACCGCTATATTTTTCCTGTAATATTTACATAATCCTAAATCACCATGACTTTTTTATTTTTTTTCGTTCCACCAGTTTCGGAAATACATAAGGGGGGGGGGGGACATGCATTTTTTTGTGGTTTTTCAAAGATTACGCGAATTCGGTGCCAGTAAATATAGCAAAAGTATATATTTTTATAATCAGCTCCTTAATACGTGTATCTACAATTTGTAACCCGTATTGTATTTTTATAAAAAAAATATTTTACATTTATTTTTATATTTCTCATTTGTGTTCTACTTTTTTTAAACGCTATAATATTCCTGTAATTGGCCAGTTATGGCCTATAAACGCCACGGCTACGGTCCGCCAGTTTCGGAAATAAGGGGGGGGGACGTGCATTTTTTTGTGGTTTTTAAAGATTTCTCGAAATTGGTGACAGTAAATATATTAAAAGTATACATTTTTATAATCAGCTCTTTAATATCTACAATTTGATACCCATATTGTACTTTTAGGATTTTTTATATTTTTCTCACTTTTGTATTGGAAATATTTTGAACAGTTTAAAGTATTTCAATTTTTTTTACACCATATTGTGTAGGCAAGTGAATGCTATTTTTGTAGCAAATTTCAAATCTTTATCTTTAACAGTGCTAAAGTTACGAGGCTGTGATATACGGACGGACGGAGTCTCACCATAAAGGTTCCTTTTACCTTTCAGGTACTACGGAACCCCAAAAACCGTCTTTTCTTCACTACGTAAAATCTTGGATTACGTTGACGTCACAATTTCATTTCATTCGGTGCCTGCTAATATTTATTTTTTCTTTAATACAGTTTTCTTTTGTTACAGTTCACGGCTTGGGTTGACGCTGTAATCTTCGTATTTAGCCTCGACAACGACATCAGCTACAACACCGTATCTAGCTACTTCAATAAAATGTCCCACTATCGGAATTCCGCGGAAATACCAATCATATTAGTCGGAACCCAGGGTCAGTATATTGGAAGTCCTCTTTAAATACTATACACATAACCAGATAAGAACTGAATAAATAATCATTGATTATGTAATACAAATTGATTAGTTAGCATAAATTAATTACGTGGCTTTGACTAAAGTAGATTATTTCCTGTCTGCGTCTTTACGATCGGCTACTCTTTCAGATTCCATAAGTGAAAGTAGTCCACGCGTTGTGGATGACAACCGAGCTCGCAAGTTGTCGAACGAACTGCGAAGATGTTCCTACTACGAAACATGTGCTACGTACGGCTTGAACGTCGAGCGTGTCTTTCAAGACGGTAAGGAACAAATTAAGAACATTACTTTTTTATATTTGGCTGTCGCTGCTGACGCCGTAATCATGTTTTTTGATGAAGCACACGATAACAATGGAATAACAGTTTCTTGATTTACGTAGCATAGTAGATTATTATCGCAAACAAGGAAGGTATCATGATTGAAATTGACATGTACGCTTATTTTATTAGTTTGGTATTCCTTTTAGCTGATCTGAGATAAACGTTACTGTTGTGTCATATAGTATTGATAAGTAGCTTCATAGTCTAATTTTGTGGTCAGGGTCGTCCTTCCTATATTTTAAAGGATTAATATTTTTAGCTTATCAAGATAATGAAATATAGGTTATATATACCTAATACCTTAAATAAATAATGATATTCTACTGCCCACGCGACAACAAGTATCGCCCAAGCAGTCCTTTAAAATACTAGCTTACAATACATTATGTACATCAATAATGTATGTTTTCCCGAGATAATATTTTCTTATGCGTAGTTTTGTTTTTCAACCTAGTTGATTAGGTGCTTGAGTTTTGCGCGTCGAGTCCTCGTTCGTCGGCGTCGTCGTTGCGTCGTTTTCTGCCGCCGCTGTGCGTGCGTTGGGTATTCTAGCCACACGCAGTGGCAACACCGCAGCGATGCCGCGCGGTCGTTCAATTCGTTCGTTCAGAAATTCCTTTCGTCGTTGTTTACATTTTTGACAGTTGTGTTTTTTTCTGCAAAAAGGTCGCGTCGTGTTGGTGTTTCTTGCATAATTTTGAATTTTGTCAATGGAAGCATGGATAAAACACTTATTTTCAAGTCTAATCTATCGCCGATATCCAGCTTGAGGCGTCGGAGCTCGTGTTATCACCTTCAAAAAGCGGAGGAGCGCGATCGTAGAAAATCTGCGAAGTTTGATATTATTTCGAAGAACCAATATTCGCAATGTTAGTGATAGTGGAAAACCAAACAGTGCTTTCATTTCCTTGTGATGAAAATTTGATTCGAAGTATAAAATGTGCGCGTGGTTTTTTTTCAGCGTGCCAGAAGATCGTTGGATCTCGGCTTTCGGCCTCATCTCAGTGCTTATCTGCAGGGTCGAGGCCTGTTACTCCACAGCCTCCAGTGGCGAATTCACCCAGTCACAATCATTCCACATTTCTTTATAAGGTGAGTGCTGAATTCCTATTTTGAGCTCTTAACATATTCCTGTTTCCTCTTGTTAAATTGTGGTAAGACCTAGCAAAATCCGAACAAAATTTACAATTATTTATATATTTCTAATTATCATAGCACAGCTCTGCATAATTACCCCGTAACCTCGATACACTGGAACCCATAAAGTGTGTGTCTGTCCGTCTGTCTATAACTGCCACTTTTCTTTGAAATGGATAAAGTAATATGAATTGAACTTTTGCTTTATAACCTTAGTTCAGTAGAATGTTTAAAAAGCATTTGGTTGGGTTGTAGATGCTTTATCTACACTATGGGAAAAAAAACTTTCATGGCAACTTATCAACACTCTGACCAAAGGTTTTTCTGTCAAGGCATGATGGTGTAAAAATCATTTTTTTTCCCTAGTTTATTTATCTCCCTTTTATTTCAAAAGTGACCAAAGATAAAAAAAGATAAAACAATTTTAGCTTTGTGTGCTAGAATTTTTGCGAATAGGTAATATAAAAATTATAGATTTCTTCCTACTCTCTATTTTATTACTTGACTATCTAAAAAAGGGGTGATTCTTGTAATTATACATTTTAATTCATCAATGCACAATTCCCAGAATTTGTTGTTGCAAAAAACTTACATGCATATATGTAATTTGTTACACATTAATTTACTTGATGTTTCCATAAATTTAAACTCTACAATGGGGAAGGGCATTAGATTATGTCCATACTAATTAAGGGGGGGTACGGGTGGTAATGCTGATAAAGGAAAAACTGAAAAATTTCAAAAATTTAATCTTGAAACCTTTGGGTTCCACAAGCTGAAATTTTAGTATGTTATATCTAGTAACCAGACCTATCTACCATAAAAAGATGACGTACAGCAATGTGGAAATAATCTAATGATGATGGTCATCATTATTTAAATACAAGAGGGGTTTATACTAAACAGTAAACAAAAAAATTCATTATCTACATAAAATATGTTAAAATCCTATAAAACTTGATGAAATATGCCTAATAACTAAAATGTTATAACAAACAAAACTGATATTGAGTTATTCAGAATTCTTGGGCATGACAAATGTGTACAAAAATATCAGAGTTTCTTGGTGTTAGTGTTTATTTGTTTACAATGTTATTTTGACATGTATTGTAATTTTAGGTACAGAGTTGGTTCACAACATCTGTACAGTGTAGCACCAGATGGTATACAAAATAAACCTAGATGTACATGACATGACAAAAGCATTGCAAAAGCATGACAAAAGCAAATAGGTACCTATGTAAATTTAACATGACAAAAGCATGAAATTCCTTCATAATCAAAAAATATACTTAACAGAGAAACACCAACAAGCTTTGTTTCTTGAAATTTTTAAATAAGCTTGCAAACATCTTTTGTTTTTTCTTTAACTCTTGATGAACAAAAGCTGCAGCTATCATAACAATATTAATTAATTATGACAGGTTCCATACTTAAAGGGCAAAATAGGGTCCTGTTACTGCTGTCTGTCCATTGGTATGTCACTGAGTCACTAGCTCATAGACTGAATTAGTTAGAAATTTGGATATTTTTTGTAGAAAGTTGACCTAAAACAAATGTTGAATTAAAAATTCAATCAAATTATCTTCCCATATATGAAAAAAGGAGCAAAAAAAAACATTTTTTTTATATATGTACTAGCATGTGGGTGTCATTGAGTAAAGAAGAAATTAATATTCATGGGGGCCATCAAGGAGTCATTAGACATTTTTGTTACAGGGTCTAAATACTAAACTATGAATTTGGAATATCTGTGTCATATTCCAATCTAATCCAATCCATCAGCCAACAATATCAGTCTACTGCTGGACATAGGCCTATCCAAGGGCATGCATGCATTGACCTCTCATAAACAACTAGACTCACAATCTCGCTCAAAAAGTGTCCGCGATGCATTTTGTCACCGCTATGGGGTGACAAAATCGGATGACGATTTCGTACAACTGACATTGCATCTTATGTTAACGAAATAACGTCTTAATTTGGTTGAAGATTTTTGCTACTATGCATGTTACAGGTTCGGACACTTTCTGACGAACTTTTCTTAGAGACTGTGTGTCTTGTTGTTTATGAGAGGTCAATGCATGCATGACACATTTTTATATCTTGAGCCATCCTGTCTCTATATTAATTATGTGCTGATACTTACTGTATTTAAACAACAAATACTGAAAACGCCGATTCATAATGCAGTTGTAGGGTTCCGTATCCAAAACTTTAACAACTTAGTTTTCAGTTTTTTTTCATACATTTTGTAGCAAGAAATATTTTTATTTATTATTTACTAGCTTTTGCCCGCGGCTTCGCCCGCGTGTTATTCGACATGTTTTTTTCCGGGATAAAAGTAGCATATGTGTTAAGTTAGGGTATAAGCTATATCCATTCTAAATTTCATCCAAATCCGTTCAGCCGTTTCAGCGTGAAAGAGAAACAAACATACACACACACACACACACAAACTTTCGCATTTATAATATTAGTGTGATGTCTATTATTTTATTTGAATGGTATCAAACCGTTCAGTCCGCAGGGCACGAGTCCTATTCGCACTTGAATGGTCAAAACAAATAGTTTCTTTTGTAAAATAGGTGCCATAAAATACACTTTTCACAAATCAAAAAACAATAAAACTAATAAAAATACGCAAAGAAAAAAGTTAGGCTTACTAAAATTGCAAAATCATCTTAATACCCAGTA
The DNA here is from genome assembly GCA_910592155.1 of Ypsolopha scabrella. Taxonomy (NCBI): domain Eukaryota; kingdom Metazoa; phylum Arthropoda; class Insecta; order Lepidoptera; family Ypsolophidae; genus Ypsolopha; species Ypsolopha scabrella. The sequence continues at coordinate 27,153,459 of OU342969.1, read as the reverse complement.
TGTAGGTAACACAATAAATACAATTAACTTAGTAGATAAATAAGCTATATTTTAAGAATATCGCTCCGCCCATTTTATTAGTCTTGCTAAGAAAAAGGGCAAAAAAAGAAAGACGCATTTTTCATCTTATATAATTTTTCATCTGTCATTTATTCAATCTATGATGGCCTCATTGAAGAGGACGAAATTTATCGAAAGTGTTTGTATTTTTTTATATCCCTTTCAGTTATATATTCTGTTTGAAAAATATTACCAAGCTGGGTGAAAATCTAAGAAAATCTGCACCTAATGGGGGTTGACCATTCATTTTGAACCAAATTAAGTCAATGTAAATTTGTTTTGACTGCTCAGTTGACACTCTGACTAGCTTTTTGTGTCCCTTCACCCTATAAATGTAGTGTTTATTTATTTATTTAAAATGGAACACCAACAGTACAAATTATGATAATTATAATTACACACAACAAATTCAAACATAAAACTACAATTCTGATGTGCAAACCGGTTACAGGCGTTTATATCATTAATTTGTAAACAAATTGTTAACACAAAGCAGACATTATTACAGCAAGTACTAAAAATAAAATAATTAATATAAAAAAGCGTTAGTGTTAAAACAATATTTCCATTTCAGGATTCACTACCCCGTGGTCATCAAACCCTCTCCACCTCATCGCACCATCTTCACCGAGGACCTCAATCCTTTGACGCTTCATCAAACAGCAGCGGAATATCCTCCACCCATGTCGTCGAGATACACAGCACCAACGGGTCTGATACCTCGTCCAGATGGGGAAACTCACTTGGCAGCCACGGGTCTTCATCAGGACTCGTCTCCATAGCAACGGAAAACAATAATGTCAAGTTCACCGCTCCACATTGTCTCGATAACCTCCAACCGGTCATCAAAGACCCCAAAGATCTACCCACTCCATCATCCACACCGACAACTTCAAGGAAATCTAGAAGAAGATCAAATCTCTTCACACCATCAAAGAAAGGAGATGATAGATTGAAGAATGGAGAGCTGGGGTCTGGCAGAGCGATACCACTAAAACAGGGTTACTTATACAAGAAGAGTAGCAAAGCATTGAATAAGGAGTGGAAAAAGAAATATGTTACGTTGTGTGATGATGGCAGGCTGACGTACCATCCTAGTTTACATGTAAGCATTCATCTTTATTCCCTAACGACAATTACTTTGACAGGGGACTTCTTTCGCGGCGTACACTCTATTTGTGAAGACCTTGTCTAAAAATGGAACCTTGACAAAAAATGTGACCTTCACTCAATGGACAACGTCGTCAAAGTATTTATAGACACTCGCAGACAGGAATGTTATGTATGTCTTTCTTTTCTTAGTTTCAGAATTATTTACTTTAATGACATTGAATATGATTTCTCGTTTTTATGAAAGATCTTTCCAAATTGCCGTCTTGTAGACTACTGGAAAATAAATTTTATATTAGCTACAAACTTTTGTAGCTCACAAGATTTCTCATTCGATAGCAAATTCAAAATGTAAATCGTAAGATGTAGTCAAGGGCTGATCCAGAGGGGGAGGGGGGGGGGGCACAGGGGCACGTGCTACATTTGCAGCATTTTCGGCCTACCGATAGGACTAAAAGATATAGTCCAACTATGCGGGATATATACTTACCTATTTGACCTTTGTGCCCCACCCAAAAATAAATCCTGGATCCGCCGGTGGATGTAGTAAAAAAAGCAATGTAATAAAAGGACCGAAAAGAAAAGTCCTCTGGGGGACAGGCGTGAGTGAATGTATGTATAAGACGCGACGTACGCTTCTTAGGGTTCGTACCCGAAGGCAACACGGAGTCCTGCTAATGCCACTCTACTGTCTGTTCATTCGAGGATGTCACGAGTCTCTAGCTTGCAGGCGGAATGAGTTACAGACCTGAAATTTGGATATGTTATGTAGAATGTTGATCCAAAACCGAATATAAAAATGAAATGAAATTAAGGAACGGTAAATTTTTCTTTCTTATGTGGCGTGTCTTGATCTACAACTTATTAAGTTGAGTAGAAATTACGTACCCGAATAGTCGAACAACTCAATTTTGCAGTTTTGTTACAGGTACTGATAAATTTTTAATTATTATTAAAATTATTTAAGCGCTTGCCTTTGGTCTTTCAACGGTTTTGGTTTTAATATGCTGAGCCAACTCATCTGATCAATATAAAACTTGGATACGTGTTTTTTCAGACCTTTGTTTTTCCGTTGTCAGGTCGGTTTTATCTAATTGGATACATTTCAATCCATAGATTTTATTTTTGAAAATTATGCCTTTTTGAGTTATTCATTCGTTTTATGTCTAACTACTCCTATATCAAATACTTTTTCGTAAAACCCAGAAAAACTACGAAAATGCACTGATTTCGCGTGCCCGCAGCGCGCGAAGCGAGCGTTAACTTGACCGGTTTTTTGTACCTTTAATAATGAATGCCCGTCCCCCATTCCAGGATTACATGGAAGATGTGAACGGCAAGGAGATCTCTCTCCAGTACGTGACGGTGAAGGTACCGGGGCAGAAGCCTCGCGGGTCGAAGTCCATCATTACCACCGTGCCCGGCTACAACCCGCAGTACCAGAGCCTCGACATACATGACAGTATCGGCGGACTCACTATCGATGAGTTTGACTCTAACCTTACATGTGCGAATAAATACTAGCCTTTTGACGCTCACGCTGCATGAGCACCAAACGTGAATATCCTGTACCCATAAGCGTAACTAGGTAGGGGCCAGGGGGACACGGCCCTCCCCAGAGTACTGTCTCCCCCCCCCCCAAATATGGGTGCCAAAGATGTAAAAAGATTATCCAATAAGGCGTTATTTGTTTAGTTTTTGCTTTGTATGTAATCTCTTTGTATGGAAAGTTATCTTCATTTACCTCATACTGGAGGCTTGGTGAGTGCTCAGTAACACGGATTGATAACATTTTTTGCCAATTTCGCAAAATACAATGTTGATCTCCCCTGGGCTTGCGTTTGTAAGGAACACGAAATTAATAATTTACGAATTTCACAAAAAGGGTCATCGAACCTTTTTACTGAGCACTTACCGAGTCATCAGTAAGAATTTGGTTGTATAAATTAAAGTCACCTTATATACGATCGCATAATCGAAGACGGATACAAGTTAATGGTTTCATAAGTTGGAGCCAGCCCCCCCCCAGCTACAAATCCTAGTTACGCGAATGCCTGTACCTTTATAATTAAATCCTTTCCTAGCGCTGCCATTAATCGGTCCCAGGCGTGCTGGGCCACCTGGTTGTGCCTGTTTGAGAACTATCCTCTTCCTCTCCCCTGAATAACTTGGATAGGTATGCGAGTAAGGCGGTGGTACCTCCACAGTCGAGCCCGGCACCAGCTCTACCACTCAATTTGTTTGCGTGTTTATAACTTGTCCAGCTTGATTTCTAGGTTTTTGAACGTAACATTTTTACGACTTACTAATTACGTAACGAGGTGGCATTAAATTATTATGAGTGTTGGGCTGTTATTAATTTTGATGGGCGCTTATAAATATTCATGTCGGAATTCGTGTCGTGTTCATTCTTTCTACGTAATAAATCCGATATCGACGCACATTTTTCATCATACTTGGCCTACGCTTTGCCGCTACCTCGCTTGATGGACACCGTTGATGAAAATTAAGGGAGTAACTTGTTACCTCGGTACAAAATGCACATCATAATATTGTTTTCCTTACTTTTGAATAAAAAGTATATTTCGGCCAACTTTGCCCACTAGTGGGCCGCAATATATTTCGAAAATTAACACATTATTATTATTACCAGTACCTTAAAATGTTAAAAGAAACTAAAAACTTTATATAGCTAAATATATATATTTATTTCGAATAAAAAATATGCAATAAATGTGTTTTAAAGCAACTTGCGGAAATAGTTTATTAATAATAAAGTCTTCACAAAAAAATTACGTACTTTAATGTATTATATTTTGTTTGCATTACATTAACAAACTTAAAAGCGTGTTTACAGTTGTATTGTAGTGGAGCTAGAATATAACGCACAAAATGGTATAATTTTCATGTGATCACCTAACATTAACAAGGAGTTTGCGCGAATTGCTATAAAACGCATTTCTTGCATACTTTTTATTCAAAAGTAAGGAAAACAATATTATGATGTGCATTTTGCACCGAGATCCTCCGTTACCACCTTAAGAGTAGACATCATTAGACGCGACCAACTCAGTTATAAGAGCGGCCAAATGTAATGCTGTCTCATTTCGCTATTACGTGCACGCTCCACGAAACTTGCGAAGGCAATACAATCGTGCTGATCTCGTCGCGAGCGCAAAATTTAAAATTTGTTTCAGGAGAAACATGATTTTGACAAGATGTGGACGTTTTCAAACATATTTTTGGTTAATATTAATCTAGATGACATTTTTTTTGCGCAACTAGTATACATTTTTTGATTTTACCTAAAACAATAAAACATAGTTTTGATAAAAATACCGTAAGATTTACCTTTTTAAGGGTTTGTTGTTAAGATGTGATTAAAATTTACCGATTTTTAGTTCTAATTGGACGTAATGTCAATGGGCTCAGCCCTCAGAATAACTAAAGCAATAGAAGTAGTCCTAAAATAGCAACTCGTTTTCATTTTCTTATCTTTTTTTCTCATATCGCTATTTAGAGTAACAAAAAGAGACAACTGCTTGTCAACATGTTTCGCAAATTACAAGGTTGTACCCGGTTGGAGCATATATACAGTTCTGATATGTGCAGTGCTGACAGCTGTCACAGGGCTCAAGCTATACCAATTTTAGTATAGAGTGTTTCGTACTATACTTCAATAAATCTTGATTTGTTGAATTGCATTGATGTTGGGATAATCGCTATAGTTTTCCTGTTTTATTTACATAATCCTTTATAGTACGAGTATAATGAAATTATCCTTTTAGAAATGATGGACATGGTACATTTGCATTTGCAAAAAACGCGACAAAAAATTCAAATAAAAATAGTTTTGGGCATCCTTTCACAAGGCACTCCACTAGGCTTGCAAAAACTGATATAAGTCCCGTTGCATCTTATTGTTCAACTAAGAAGACGTGCGTGAAGTTAGCTGCACGCGCACGTACCCATCCCCGTGCACTCAAAGCAAATGCGAGACGCCATCTGTAGCTATATTCACTCTCGTCGAGTTAGTTGATGCAAAATGCATGCTGCTTTCGTTCTTGAACTAATTCATGTTCTAATTTTCAGGTTACAAAGATAAGCCGACCAGGGCAACGGACAAAGCGCTAATGTCAGCTTTCGACGCCATGAAGGAGCCCGCGTGTCAAACCCGTCAGACCCAGCCGACTGACGAGCCCGCAGTTGTCGGGTCCACTAACGGGTCGGATAAGGACACGCCTCACGTCAAGAAACGGCACCGCAGGGTCAAGAGTAGCGGGTTGAAGAAGGACGGGGATGAAGGTGAACTAAAACGTAGACTAAATAAGTGTCCGATGTCAACCACAACTTTTCGTCGTGATGTTTAGCAGTTTACCGGACCAGCGGGTCTACCACGTAATTCGATGATCATGGTAATGGGCTTCGTTTTGACAGTTGAAGCCCATTATTGAGCTTCGTCGTACCGCGTAAAATAATTGTGATGGTCTTGAAGCCCATGTCAATTGAGTGAATGATTTTCATACATATTTGACGTTTGAACACAATTATTGGTATCGCGTAACAAAAAAAAAAAAAAAACCAAGTTCATGACCATTTTGAAATGTCAAATGAAAGCCGGACCACCAGAGCTCCGGTGTTCATAATAAATTTGCACAATTTTGGTATTTTCCAGCAATATTGTGGGGTACCTAAATCTACTATGCTTGGTTTTTCGTAGATATAACTTTTCGTGCCTTGTTTACGTGTTTTTTGTTCTAATAATCGAATGGCGAGAGCGTACTTGCTGTCTGCGGCGGGCGGAGGAGGAACACCTAAAAGCCAGGGAAAGAATCCAGCGAAGGATGCAGAAAGATATTTGCAGGCCGATGCTTCTACCCAGCGACCTATTCTTCTACCAGAGATATCGTTCACGGAAAACTTTCGCCTTTCAAAGGTATGGCCTGTTGTTACCTACTAAATTATGCGAATATTTTTTCCCATAGTGCCCCCTTATCTACACCCCAACCCAAACTTATTGTCACATGCCAATTTCACGAAACTTTGCGACGAAAAAAACACTGCAGTGCGTCCAGAAATCAAGGTAGTTTATTGTAGTTTCAACCAAACCAAACAAGAAAATGTAGTGTTACTCATCTACTTACTTCAGTGTACTTCTGTAATCAAATAACCAAGCCTAGCATTGAAGTTTACAGCTTACTGAGTAATTAAATTATCAAACATAACAGTGAAGTTTCTGACATCTTTTTTACAGATTCTGGTAGCATTACAGATGTATGCTAGTGTTACCAAGGCGACACACGTAGGGAAAAACAACTCCCTAAACCTTTCACAATCAAAATGTCTGATTGTCTGATGGAAGTTATGGAAGAGCTGAATCCACCACATATCTTGCAAAAATATATTCATTTTCCAAGATCTCAGTCAGAAGGGAATGAAACTTCAGAGAGGTAATGTTGATTTATAATAATACCTTCAATTTGTAGTTGTTAAAATCAAGTACAAATACTGTAATATTTCAAATATTCACACACAACATTAATATTATTTGCATTTTCTTTAAGATTTATGGAGAAGTTTGGATTTCTTGTGCATTTGCCCCAAGGACAATGAAGAATCATCCTTCAACATGAAGAGACCACTCACTCAATGTCATAGTGGTATTTAATACTTTCCAAAACATGAGATGAATTAATTTGGATGCACTGAGCATGGATCTTCAGCGTCCACCTCCACAAATTCCATTCCATGGAGACCATAAACGAATTGATGAGGGAAGAGTTGCTTTGGTCGATAGGCTGTGGAGGAGTTGACATCTAAATTAGTTATAGAATATGTTCATTATTTGTATACCATATTTTTTATGTTTTAACAAATTTTAGTGTAATTTATAAGAAATGTATAATTTGCAGCAGTCGCTGTTTGTACCTTAATTTTAAAAAAGGGTATATAATAAAATAATACTATAGCTTATAGTCTTTCACAGGTGATGGGACTAATGCATGGTACATGTATTTACTAAATTTTGTAATTAAATTATTTATATTGATAAGTTTATTGTAAACATGACATGTAATTTTTTTGGTTGTTTTTTTTTGTATTTAGACTTAATTTAAGTGTTGATTCTACAAATTCTGCTCAATTAAATATATTATGTGGTCTATTTTAATATCTGAAGTATGAATAAATAGTATTATTGTATTATGTACCCTTTTCTGAAATTAATATTTAATGACTAGAGATAATTATGTACATAAAGCAGGTATTGATCAATTAACATTGTCAGTTTTAGATCACATTTAATGTTATTAAGTTAGGATGCCCACAGAAATTTCTGGACACCTCTTTACTCTACTTAGGATATAAGGCCTTTGGTAAATAAAGTGTATGTTAGGTTTTATCACTGTCAGAACAATAAATGGCTTCTGTTTTGGCTATGACTTGTTCTTTTTTCGTCCCATCATCTTCCTGAATGGATTGATTGAATACATAATAAGTACATAAGGCTTATGTCCAGCAGTGGATGAAACAGGCTGATGGATTGATACATACATAATACTTATGCCTGTCTCCCAAAGGTATAGTTGGAGACTGCAGATTTCCATCTGATATGACTCAGACCTCCGTTCACTGATTAAAACTTTCGTCAGGCTCCGACACTGACAGCAGGATAGAGTATACCGTTTTCAAGGCATGCGACAGATGGCATTGGAACCTGTGTGGTGTTAATTTATGAACGCGGCCCTGGCATACCCCTCACATAATGTCCTTCTAGGACAACCAAGTAGAGTTATATCTTCCACTTTCCTTACCATTCTTTTCATTTGTCATTCTACTTTCATTCATACCCTTTATATTTAGACCAAACAACTAAATGTTTTTTTCCATTAAAGTATTTAGATTTTAATTCTTTTATAATCTTGTCAAACTTAGATACTTTTCTCAGAATAACATCATTTTGAACCTACATGGAATTTCAGAAATAAAACACTACTTTTGCACTGGTTATTATTTATGTATTAACACACTTATTTTTAGTAAGTACCTACTGAAACCTCAAGTCTTACATATTAGATTTTTATCATCTATTTTAACAATTAACTTGAGTAATTGCTAAATTACCTCATTAACAACACTGCATTCAAAATCACAATACATTTCCACTGTGACTTAACACATTGCCTGGTTAACATTGTACCAATATTGCTGACCATCTTTTCGACAGCCAAGTCCAACTTCATTCACAATCACAATACATTTCCACTGAGACTTTACACGTTGCTTCGCTAATAGTGCTGCGATGTTGCTTCTCTACAGCCAAGTCTAAGTTCTCCATGAAAATGTCTTGTCTCTGTCTGTATGCTGGCATTCTGAAACATAATATTTGATTGTTTTAAGTAAAACAAAAAGAGAAACAGGCACTGTATTGATGATGTTGAGTTGGGACGCCTGCTGGGCTCAGTCAGGCGGATGGTTGGCTCTCCACTTGGAGCTATTCCATCCAATTCCCATTGCATGAAGCTTTGGTATTCTAATGTCTATTTCCTCCTCAATTCTTCCGCAGGCACTGTATTATGTTACACTGTTGATTTTCCAAAACTTCTACAGATTTTGGTAAAAAGTAAAGAAAAATTGACATTGCCTTATGTTATGATATTGATTTTCCCAGAAATTTGAAATTAAATAGAAGAAAAACACAACAGTAGGTAGGTATACTTACTTACTTTTATTTACAAACTTGAAATAGAAATGAAAACGAAACTTTTCGAGGGAGGTTATTTTTGTCATGTGCGTTTGGTTATTCATTTCTCATTTGCATTTATTACGTTAAGTGATACATTTGAAAATAAAACAATAAGAAACATTGTAAAACTTCTTTTCAATACGAAAAGAGGATCAGACTAATTAAATAGGTGCTCATATCTAGGAATAACTTGGTTTATAATAACTTCGAAAACGCATCAACCCATAACTAAATTGAATAAACAAAACGCAGATTTTCATTCGTTCATGATGTTCATTGTCATTGCAATTTTTACAAAATAGGTCCGATTCAGACTCTGGTAATGGTAATGAAGTTCAAAATGATGTTCAAACCCATGACAATCAGAATTACGTGGTAGACCCGCAGGCCCTTTACTCCCCAAAAGATTCGGTCGCTTGTTTATCGTTCGAGCATACGTCCATCTCTAACGCACGCATCAAGAGTGTGATAGAGATAGATATACGACCAAACAATAATCGATCGAAATAAAGTAGCACTCAAGCTCTATAACAAGCCGTACAGTGGCCGGCTAGGCGTAATAAATTACGGCATTGGCTCCATAGCTAAGCTCTACACTGGCTCTAGAAGCGGCTATAGCGCTGCTTTAACCCCAAAAGAGGCCCAACGTGTATGGCTATCGGTTCTACAATCGCCATAGTGTGGCCGTAAATGTGGTTGACTGGAAGAAATTTCTTTAAGGAATAAGTCCGCCCTTGCCTTCTGTTTTTCTGTATTCTGTGTTTTTATTTTAATTTTCTGTGCAATAAAGTGTTTATTCATTCATTCATTCATTCATTTATAGCGTCACTATAGAGGTCAAAGCAGAACAAGAGCGCTGATAATCGTTACTATATACGTATATGTATTCTGCTATTTTTTTAAAGAACTTAGTGAATCTACAATGGAGAAAAAAATCGTGGAAATCAAGAAAAGTGGTAGTGTGAAGAGCAAAATAAGCAAAGAATACAAAAAATATATATTGAATATAATCCAAAAAACGCACAAAATAAATGTTGACGGCGGACTCCTAATATGTTTATATAATGGGATATGTTAAAGTCCATTGTATGGCCTTAGCACCATAAAAGGAGGCGCTAAGAGCTGCTGTACGACAAAGAGAGAATAAAAGTGCGTCAATACACCAATAGTATGACCTAAAGGTTTACAACAACGAATACTGACGCCTCTGTAGAGCTGAAACCGGTAAAATGGACATAGTAAAATGAAAATTTTACACATTAGATACTTAATGGTTTTTGTGCAAAAAGAAAACAATTTTCTTCAAGCCTATTATTTAAATATAATACACTACATACAAATACATACATATATAAATAATAAATACATAAATACAAACAAAGTAGCATAGTCAGTCGAGTAATTTAGAGAGAAAGGTAATAATTTTTCAGGTTATATCTAAAAGAGGACACAGAAGGAAGGTTTCTGAGGGTTTGCGGAAGTTCATTCCAAAGTCGAACTGCATTGACCGTAAATGATTTTGAGAAACGAGCAGTGGTATGCGCAGGTATCGCCAAATCGATATTATGACAAGACCGAAGCGCCCTGCGAAAACGAATGGGAAGCCACTTTAGCCTGCGACGATACTCAGAGACGTGGTCATACTTGCGCAGTCCGAAAATATATCGAATGCACAAGTTCTGAAGACGCTCCAGCTTATCGAGCAGCTCTTCAGTGGAATCTAGGAAAGCGACATCGGCATAATCCAGAAGTGGAAGAAGAAGAGATTGTGCTAACATTATTTTCGTATCCAATGGCAGGAAATTCTGTAGGCGCTTAAGCGAATGATATGAGCCGAAAACTTTTCGGCTTACTTCATTAATATGTGCAGACCAAGAAAGAGTTTGGTCCATCCACAAACCCAAATTCCTAACAGTCGTGCAGTAAGGCACTACCACCCCATCAAAAATCACATCAGCCACGTCAGACATATCCAAACGGGAGACGTAGTAATTACTACCGATGATTATTGCCTGCGACTTTGCTGGGTTGACATGCAGGCCAAAACGCCTAGTCCATTCCCTAATGGCGACAAGATCAGAGTTAACAGTGTGCACTGCTCTATTTATGTCGTTCAGCGGTGCTGCCGCATATAATAGCAAGTCATCAGCATATAAATGTAATGAGGAGGAAAGGGATGCAGTAATAGAATTGATAAAGATAGAAAAGAGGAGAGGAGAAAGAACACCACCTTAAATGTGTTTTCCTCCCTTTTGGCCGGATAAAACCTGTTTGTATTGCGTTATCTGGCTATTTACCGTACAGTTGCTGTACAATCCTCTAATCAATATACCGCTTTTCACGCTACTGTGGAGTTATATTAGTCAACTGTAGATATAGCTCTACAAAGGCTCTAATAAACTTCATTAGGGAGCTTAAAGCTTTAGAATAATACTCTTTACGCCCTAAAGCGTTTTAAAAGAAGTCTATAACTCAGTTCAAACACTTTTACCTATAATAGATCTCTTTTAGATCTCACAGTGTTTTAAAAGGTATTTATAACACTGATTTACTTCTTATGCCCATATAATAGCTCTAAATTACGCCTTTGTATTCGCTTGAGGATAATAGTTACCATTTTACGGCTACTGTACCACCTGGTTGTTAAAAAGCTTTTATATACGCTTCTGTAGAGCTTAAGGACTCTACAAAAAGCTATATAAGCAGCTTGCGTGTTACTTGGGCAGGCTCTGACGACCGACTGTTGACAGTATAGCTAGACCTAACGTCAATCCGCCAGTCCAGAAAACTCCATAAAAGTACGCCTATACGATGGTTCTGTGTTGCTATAGCCATTCATCAATTACTCCACATCTACCCACTGTTGGGCAAAGGCTTCTTCAAGCCATTTTCGGCGAAATTTTATCATAATAATATTTTAATATAAATTTTAACTAAAAGTTGACGTAGTTCTCAATTTTATCAACAGATGCAGACAGTGCAACGTCATCCGAGTTCACGATCGTGTCACTGGAGGGCAAGAGATGGCGCTGGGAGGTGGGCGGCTGTGGGGGCGCCGCCGCGGCCGAGCGAGACGCTTGGGTGGCCGCTGTGGAGGCGCAGATACTCGCTTCGTTACAAGGGAGGGTAAGTCACGAGTAGCTTTTACATAGTTGACGATCGGGTCACTGGAGGGTAAGAGATGCCATATTTCTTCACAGGTATTATTCCTCTGATATAATTTCGTTGTGATTGCAATGTTATAGTTGTAGTGGAACGATTTTTCAGTTAGTTGGGTTAATCTATTTGCACGGGGTGCGCTGGGCGTTTCTCGGCTTACGCCCTCTCGGGAAAGCTCTTTTCATGCACCCCATGTTTAAGTACGTTTATACAAAATATTGAGAAGTGTGTATGTGTATTGTATTGCAGACGTCGCGGCAGCCGGCCCCTACGGGCGCCAACTCGACGGGTGACGTGCGCGCCACCTACTACATCCGGAGAGTTCGGGGCAACGACAAATGCTGCGACTGTGGGGCTCAAGGTACGGATACTACACCAAGGGAAAGGAGAACTTTTATACAGGTCTCGCGCTTAACTGAGTAGTGCTATAGAGAGTGGGAGAGGTAACATCGCGTCTCTATATCGGAAGTCTCGCGTTAATTCACACACCCCCTCCTCACCTCTCCACTACCGTAGGGACCTACTAAGTAAAGAGAATGAGAATTTATTTCAAAAAAGTACATAGTAACCTTACCAAATATTACAAAGTAAAAGAACTTATTGCTAGGGTTATACTAACATTTTTATATATGATTACCTAAGTTGTATGTACAGTCAGCAAAAGATAAAGGTACACAGGCCCATCGCAAACACTTTGATCTCAATCTTGATTGATTGATCTTGATTTGATCTTTGTTCAATAGTACACGTGTGTATGTATTGACTAGTATACCTTATCTCATCTATCACTTACCTGTGGGTTTTAGGATCAAAGTGTTTGCGATGGGCCTGGTATACCTTTATCTTTTGCTGACTGTACATATGCCTAGGAATTTCAGTACAAGGGCAAAGACTATCGCCGTGCTAGTTAAGTGAACAAAACTGTCTGACGGACTGTCAGTTGCTGTAGATGCTTATGAATGATGTAAGATATAGGATTAAAAGAAAAACGTCGTCAGTAAGCTAAATTAGCAGGTCGATGTGTGTCGGTACAAATATCGCCAGAAATCACATTGAAATAATCAATATCAATATTTGTTTTATTTCAGACCCAGATTGGGCCAGTTTGAACCTCGGCGTGCTGATATGTATTGAGTGCTCCGGTATACACCGCAACCTCGGCTCGCACATATCGCGGGTTCGATCCCTGGACCTGGATGAGTGGCCGTTAGTATTGCATCGTTTTATATTTATTTCTATTGTATCCTATAATATTATTAAAACTCACGTAAGCTGACATACTAAATTGTTATTAAATACCGGTTTCGGGCTAATACATAGTTGGCGTATAGTCAACCATAATAACACGTGAGTGTTAAAGCCGGTATTTAATAATAATCTATTGTATCCCTTCATTTTGCATAACGTTTGATAAAGTCAGTAGACCAAATATAAATGTCGTCGGATAAATGAGTGGGGCTCACAAAAATACCATAACATACCATGACACACTGGAAGTTGTAAAACACTATAACACTTGAAATACGCAGCACACTTGAAGTAAAGTTATGGTTAGTCTATATGAAACAATATGCATATACGATTTCAAATAAAAGGCTATTAATTGTAAGCAAATATTCAGAGTTAAAAAATCACGTTGAAAACATTTTTTTTGTCACACAGTTCCATGAGACACGCAACTGTCACGCGTGAAAACTCAACCTCAAGCTCGTTCAGCGTCTTCAAGTTTAATGCAAATCAGCAGGAAATTACTTTATTCAATAAAATCAATGTTCTGCTTGAACTCTGAAGACTTGAAACAAACAAAAATTGTGTTACAAGTTCACGTGTGTTACTTTACCCACCCAAATATGTTTTGCGATTCCGGGCTGAGGTTTTACATTGTCTATTGAGAGCTTCGGGCTTCTTTAGCTTTAGAATTTGACTAATAAATAAGAAAATTTAATTTGGTACCGCTACCAAATTAAATTTTGCAATATAAATTTTCCAAAAATACCTTTTTTGCTAACCCTACAATTTTTTTTAACCATTTAAGTTTATTAATCAAATTATTATACTGTAAGGTGTGACTCCTTGATGGAACTTCATTCTAACACTAATAAAAGTCTCCGTGTACAAGTTCCACTATATATAGTTAAACTTAAACGTGTACAAGTTCCACTATTAGTTAAACTTGTACATGAAGACTTTTGTTAGTGTATTAATTTAATAAAAATATAAAGAAAAAAAGAAAAAGTTATCATTATCAAATTACAAATATACATATAAAAGGGCATAATTGTTTACAAAAGTATAAACAAAATATAAATTAAAAAGCTAAAAATAAATTAATTTAACCCGATAAATGGACATAGCTCAAAGGTATATGCTATCAAAACATACCTTTTTGATAGCGCTGGTTTTCAGCTACCCCCATTCGGCCAGTACGATTATTTTCATATACTAAGGACGACAAAATCAAAAGAACTTAGTGAAAAGAACCTAATAACAAACTAGCTTTTGCCCGCGGCTCCGCCTGCGTGTTAGTCGGTTTAATGACATGCTTTTTTCCGGGATAAAAAGTAGCCTATGTGTTAAGTTAGGGTATAAGCTATTATTCATTCTAAATTTCATCCAAATCCGTTCAGCTGTTTCAGCATGAAAGAGTAACAAACATACACAGACACACACACGCACAAACTTTCGCATTTATAATATTAGTGTGATAAATTTAACAAGGGCTTACATTACTGAATACCTAAAAATAACAAAACAAAAACACGACATCTGCTTACTTAAGCAAAAACAGAAAAACATACCTACTTAAATAATACTAGCTTTATAGTAAATATCCAAAGACATTTTACAAGACTAGCGGAATATTTGCTTTCTAGAACATCTTACATGTGCAAATTTCTTTTGGTGTTCCAATAAATTTTGCTTATATTTCATTTTAAGTGTTGTAACTGTTATGAATTTGTCTCTGATTGGCGGTGGTATAGGAGGATATAGTGAACGTTCCTAAAAAATACTGTATCTGAAGAACATCTACCTTGCGGACCCTAAAGTTTCCATCAAACCAAGGCCCGTTTGAAACTAAATGAATTTATGCAATCGATTTCATGAGGTTGTCACAATAACGAACAAAAACGAAACTGGGTACATTGTACAGTGTGGAAAAAGCGGTCGGTGAAGGGAAAGCACATATTGATCATGGCAGATTTTACACAAAAACCATATCTTTATTTTTTCCAATAAGTAAATTACATAAATAGTTTTTCTTGACTAAAGTTTTATTTGAATGGTTTCAGGCTGGGTCACGTAAGCGTGATGGTGTCGATGGGCAACAGTCTCGCGAACTCCGTGTGGGAGGCAGATCTCAGAGGTCACATCAAACCTATCGCCACCTCCTGTAGGGAAGAGAAGGAACGGTAAGATTACACTATTTAGTATTTTATATAGACTGTTTTTAGGGCTCCGAACCTCAAGAGAAAAAACGGCGCCCTAATAGGATCACTTTGTTGTCCGTCTCTCCGTCTGTCTGTCTGTCAAGACCCTTTATCTCGGGAACGCGTGGAGGTATCGAGTTGAAATTAAAACCATATACTCAGGTCTACAGACGAGAACGTACATTTCGACACTCAAGAGAATTTAAATTCATAGGGTATTTCCCGTTGACCTAGAAATATGGAATTTGGCAAGTAATACCGTCTCATACTACAAGTATAGTGGAAAATCTGAAAACTATACATTTGTAATTAAATCCTAAAAAAATAACTCTTTAACGGAGCCCCCGGTGGGCGAGTCCGACTCGGACTTGTTTTTTAGTTGCTGGAAAGCTGAAAACTGCAGAGTATTCGTCAATACGAACAGCTATTACAAAGTTGATTCTAAAGGGATTTTTTTTTTCAAAGTTATAGCTTCTGTTGTTGACATTAAAGAACTATTTTGGAATTAAGAAAATTTAGTTTTGACAGCAGTAAAACTAAAATTAAAGCCTTCAGAATCGGCTTTATTGGCTCCATAGTGAATTTTGTTCGTGCAAACGGTTTCTTTATGAAAATTCAGGAAGTATAGTTATTGGTCGCTGAGGTGTTAATATCAACTGTTTCACAAAATAACTGAACTTCGACACGTAGGATTGTATAAACGTTTTGAGTTATTCAATACGACGAATAATCGTTTAGCGGTTTTGTCAAACAGCGATAAAATTAAACTTTCGATTGTATATTTTTGTGAATTCTGTTGAAAAGCAACGGGATCGCCTCGCTTCGTTCGGTTCCCTAATTTATAATCATAAGCAATCTAACGCTCCTCCTCGCTACGCTCGTCATCGCATCTATTTTTGAATTTTTGTGGAAAGACTACTTCTAAACGTATACCTACGTTACATACCTACGAACATAATGCAATGAGTGACAATCTATCTGAAGGCTGTTTAGCTAGTTTACATAACAGAACTCTTTTGTAAAACAACCAGAGATTTTTGTAAAACAGCTGATTAATACAATCCAACTTTGGCATATGTATTAATATAATGTATCTTTTATTTCCAGATGGATCCGGCTAAAGTACGAGCGTCGCGCGTTCCTCTCGGCGACAGAAGTGCCGACAAGCGCGGACGCTTTGAGAACGGCGTCGTCGCGCGGCGATGTTGCCGCTCTGGCGAGAATACTGGCAACGCCGCCGCCGCGCGCGCCCGCGCCCGCTGACAGGTGAGCGGACCTTGACATAGCGTAATTAATTACGTTATTTTTCGACAGATATGTTAGACATTTTAATTACTAAAAAAAGGTTTAAATGTGGGTACTCGCAATATGTAGTTAAGTATATAACAATAAAGAGCACTATCTTCAAATGAAACATAAAATATCATGTGAATTTGGCTCCCAACAACTCATAAGAATCTTATAAACACTTTTCGACGTGGTGTGGAACAAACCAAACCCAAAAAAAACTGTTTTGCACATGTTTTGGTTCTTCCCAAAATAAGCAATTACATACATACACATACTCTAGTTTGTCTCCTAGAGACTACGAATTCACAACTCTTACGATCCCGACACACCCTTCTACAATTATGACAGTTTAATAGACAGAACGCTTCACAGATCGCTGGCGCTGCGAGCGGCCGCGGCGGCGGGACATCTGGCGGCAGCGCAGCTACTTATATGGGTAAGTAACATCTTGAACCAACCTTGAACAAACGTCACAACTTGTATTATATTTTATAATGTCCCGCCCGGCTGTCCCGCCAGTTGCACAGACAAAGTTACCAAGTGGACACACACCGTACGGCTTCAATCAATTTACGTAGATGTGAGATGTGTTATGCTAAATATCAAAAAGAAATAGAAGGAAAAACCAAGAAAAATAAATAACTCAATACGAAGTTATTTCGGAATATAAAACTATATAAAATATTCTGTTGAAATAAAAAAAAAACATTATATAAAGCAGGAAAACGTACGAGTAAATCAGAAGCGCCCTTTTTGGTATTAATGGTGGCATAGACTAAAGGTGGTAAAGATCTCACCGTTCCAGTAGAATATCCTTGATACTTATCTTATAAACGAGAAAATGACCAATATGTAGCAATAGAGGAAGATGACGTAGGGAACAAAACCATTCTACTCATAATTAACCTAACCTTTCTGTTTCCAGCACAATGGCAACCCGAACTTCCCCGACGCAGACGGTCACACTTGCGTATTCTACGCGCGAGCCGCCGCCAACCATCTCTCCGGCATCCCCACGCAATACCCGAAGAACTTGCAACTAGTCTGTCCCATTCACCCCACCCCGCCTATATTACCCCACTCGGGCACAAATTCAACCAGCTCAACCTCCTCGAACAAGAGCAGCGTGAAAAACCCAGAGCCGGAGTGCAATTGTATCATCTTTGAATTACTCAGCGCTCAAAGCGCGTCCAATGCGTTAGTGGAATTATTGATCGGTTTGCAAAATAATCAGTATATGAATAGCAATAACGGGTACGATTTGAGTATAAACGGGGCTATTTCGACGTCTTACAGTCACGGCACGCTGGGCAGGGCTATGGGACCGAATTTGTCGTTGACCAATGGGAAGTGTGCCAGTGGAAGCATCGTATGAAGTGATTAGCTAGAATGACGCTCGGTGTAGTTTTTTAATTTATTTATTTGGATGTTTTAATGGCGTCGTTTTAGGTGGTTTTTTAAATACATTGACTGAAAATGTGTGAGAGATTTGACGTTTTTGTAGTTACCAAAACGGATTCACTGGACTGTGACCTGTATAATTTTGAGCATTTCTAGTGTAGTAAGTTTTCGAGGATAATATAATTGAAATATTTAAAATAATTATTTGATTTGTTCTGTTCGTTTAATGACGAAACTACACATTCAAATCGAATCCGATGTTTAATTAGGTTGTCATGTATTCGAGAATACAGGGACGGGAAATAAAACTAAAATTAATTAATCTCAAAGTGCATGTTTAGTGAAAAAATATTTGTCAATTGATGGTTTAGAATTAAAATGATTTCATCTTCCAAATGTTACACAAGATTCCTGGTTTAGACATATCTTTGGTAATAGTTCAAATGTTTAGGAAATTATCCCTTTTTGGTAGAAAATTATTCTTGGTAGAATTAGCGGCTATTTCTAGAATCCTTCGTTTACCTAAATCACGACCCGCACTTGAAAACTCAATGTTGGATATGTGTTTAAATAAATTTATAAGTATACGTAAATTATCGACTTAGGTGCAAGATCTCAGCTCAAGGCTATTTTAGGGTAAAATAATTCTTAGTGATAATATTTTAGGTGTTATTTTCGCTTTAACCCATTCTCCCCTTGGGTGTCACACCTATATTTTAACTGTATATTATATTTATTACAAAAATAACAAAACATAAATATTGAGTCGAAAGTATTACTTTTGGAAGACTCCATAACATTAGGAAATTATTTTACATTCCATTTTGGTAAGTAATTTTTCTTGTCTCTTTCATTAGTAAACCCAAGGGCTAGTTGATGTGATATTTGTAAGGTTTTCCCGTTCGAAGCCTAATGTACTGACCCTTCTGTGCCTACCTTAGCTAGTTTATCGCTTTTATGCTAAGACTCAAGAGGCCCAAAGTTCGAACTGTTGAGACAAATCAACAGACTTGGGATAGTTTAGTTTGTGTCCCAATGTCTCTCCGAATCTCAGCCTAATAGTACGGGCGGCCACTGCAAGTAACCCTATCTCACAATATAATTGAAAAAATCCACTTTTCAAAAATACATGGTAGGCTGCGGCCGCGGCGCATCTTGGCATGTTTTGCATAATAAACATTCCAACCTCATTTCATACTAAATTTATAGAATGGGAATTTTATTTTGCCTTTTCTGGGAGTTCTAATACCTTGACCTCGGTTGACCCCATAGATTTATCCTTGCCAGTAAGAGGACCGAATAGGATATTTAAAAAAAAATGAAAATTTCTACACAAAATGTACATGGGCGTCGAAAGACGAAAGTCTAGGGTGCGGCGACCTCTTTCAAGTAACAATTTATATTTATAGTTGAAAAATTAAAAACGTATTTTTGAGCAAACAAAAACCGCCGATCAGTGTTTTCTCTCATATATCAGCTGTACTTTAGTACTATTTTTTGCTGTCTCATTCCGATTACAAGGGGCGGCTACTGCCCCCCCTGCCCCACCCTTCCTCAGCATTTATCGCTGTCACTTTCATCACGATACTTTTGAAAGCGATAGATGTTGTAGTTAAATTATAAGGCCCCAGGTGTTTTTGAAGCTACTAAAAGTTTGCCGTCTCGACAAAGTGAATTGGTTCAATTATATTGTGAAATAGAATTACTTGCAGTGGCCACCTAGACTATAAAAAGCCTAGCGGAGCGGCATTTTTACGCAATTCTATGAAATGTTACACCCAAAGTTAGACTAAAAGCTCTAAAATTTAGATCTGAAATACTCCTTTTGACGTACGTAATATGAAATGAATAATGTAATCTCGTCTACCTTTGTATATTTTGATGACCATTATTTTTGACGAAATGTGGGTCATCCATCCATCCATCCATCAGCCCGTGCCCTCCATTCTAGAGCCTTTCGGCCCCAACGGCCATCATGTCGGCGACAAATATGGCCTGCCCACTGTCACTTCAACTTACTGATTCTGCAGGCTATGTCGGTTACTTTCGATCTCCGACGGATCTCCTCGTCTCGGATTCTATCCATCAGAGATACCCCAAGCATGTGGGTACTACAGAGTTATTGATATTTGACACTGAAGGTACATATATTTGGTATGTACTACGTAAGGTGGCACCGTATTTAGAAGGCAATTTCGGGCAAGCTCTTGGTCTATATTTGGGTGTTTATTTAATGGAAGGTGGTAAGGTCTATATTTAGGGTAGGTGTTGTTTCTGAAATGTTAGAATAAAGGAATCTTAGTGATTGTGCATCATTTCCCTTAAAGTTTTAGTCATTAGTATGAAGTTGGCCGTTTCTCGCGAAATCATATGGATGTTTTAAAATAATCTTTATTATTGAACTATATTAAGTTCACTTTTAATGTTTCAATTACGCGTTTTATAAGTTTTCGTTTAAAATTTTAGCAATGAAGCTTTTACCGAAATCAGTATTCATGGTCTTTGTATAAACTGCACCGAGATACTTTATGCACATATTTTTCTGTAAATGTTTTATTTTTAAAAAACTATTCTCGCATAGTTTGCTGTTGAAATTTTATTGATATTTTAAAAGTTTCGTTACTCGTACATTGGTTTACAAGTTTATTTAGAATTATTTTCTTTTAAGGGTTTCCGAGTATTGTATATTTTTGTGTATATTTTGATTTGATTGTATAAATTATTTTGTACAGGCCAAAGAGCTTAAATTTTGTAAATACTGTATACTTGCAGCTGGAGATACTTAGCTGAACTCTTTTTAATTATCTTTTCGTTGTGGTATTTTTTAAGAGATTTGTTGATGTTCTCGATTTAAATGAAAATAAAGTAATAATTAAAAATATTCGTGGTTTTTGTATTGTCTTTCTACAACTTTATTTGTATAGAATAATAGTATACATACGGTGGTAGAGGAGTAGAAGTAGAGGAGGTAGTACATACTAAATCTATGGTTGCATAGAAACAATCTACTCGTGCCTCCGCGAACATCTGTAATGCGCTGCAGAAGCGAGGCTATCCCAACGGCACCCTAAGAGCCGATAAACACGGCGCGGTGCAGGGCGGCGCGCCACAACGGCAAGATTATTGCAAAGAAAGACTTCAAAATCTCCACCAATCTCAAGGCAAAAACTTGCCGTTGCGTCAGCGCACCGCGTCGTGTGGATCGGCTCTAATAGTTTATGAAACTGGTACACAAAAAGGTTATTATTTTTTTTTATAGTACACGAGTGTTTTAATACCTAGTTATGCATAGTTTGATACACGACTGTATCTAAACTCATGCCTACTAACCTGTTTTTATAATTTTTGTAAATTTGTCGTTAGCCATTTTTGATTATTTTTGTAAAAGCTTGTCGTAAAATTGTTCGTAATAAAATTTCCGTCGGTATTTCCAGAATGTCAGGTGGAGTCAAATATCACCATCCCTGCTGTCAGTAATTTTAGGGCAAAATAATTCTTTTGACCCAAAACCACAGTAAGTAATAAATAAATTTTCTCGAAAACTATGGCGCAACAAACAGTTCATCCATTGACAGAACAGACAGAGTCCAACGCGCCGTAAGCCATAGACAATACCAGGCTGAAAATAAAGTTGAACTGTAATCTCGTTACCGTTTTGTAGGTATTGGACATAGACATCTTATAATTTTATTCTAATACACTAGACCGGCTTTCGGCTTGAAACGCCGTCAAAAATTCCGTACCCATTCGAATTTTATCAAAGACAATATAGATGTCAAAAATATAAAATTAAAAAGTAGAAGATTGACAAGTTAGCGTTAGTTTGTTTACATGTTCCGTATAGGGATGTTCCAATATCCACAAGTTATCGATACTTACCCATTTATGTAGAACTCAAATCATTTTTCCAGACTACTCATCTGAGTACCTCTAAAGTATCGATACTTATATCAACACTTTTTAGATTTTTTCATGGGACAGTTAAAATAGGATTTTTATTCGGAGTAGTTGTTAAAAGTAGAGTGCGTTACGCCAGCGGCATGTTGGCGCTTTTCAGGATTTCAGCTTGACAGACAATTAGAGCGTCGTCTCGTGTAATTGTGCCCGAAATAAAAAAATTAGTGCTTCCAGCCGATCCAAAGATATTCACGAAAAACAGATTCCGCTGGAGTAACGTTACCCCAGCGGCATGTTTTTTATCCTGTGGTCGTAGCTAAATAAAAATTAGCTACTTAGGTAGATATAATTAGTGCCCTATTGTGCCCAAAAAAGAAAATTAGTGCGTCCAGAGGTTTCAGAGTTAATCAAGATGCCGCTGGGGTAACGTTTAGCCAATTGCTGTATCTCTGAAACGGTTTGACATACAACTACGTTTTTTTTACTAAGGTGCTTCTTAATTAGTTCCTAATTTGTGCAAACTTATTTTTTCTCTAATCGACGCCGTCGGTCAGTTATATATTTTTTTCAAAAACCCTAAAATCGGCCCTTGCGCTTCAATGAGAATACCTAGAAACTTACCAATTATGGTGGTTTGTACCTTTTATCAATTTAAAGCACCTTGTGAAATTAGATGTTCCTACTTCAACTCCTTACAGAGTTATTCCATTTTTATTAAAATCTGGCTACTCTGTAATGTAACGCTTCAATACATGAGTTATTATTAAGTAACGGTATATTTGATTCTACTAATAATTAGTACTTTTATCACATTATTTATCCTAAAAATTTCAGCTCAAAAAACCTTCTAACTACTGAAACTTAAGTCTGATTTGCTTTCCTGTTGTTTTTTCCTTGTGTTTCAGTAGTTAGCAGGTTGTTTCAGCTTAAATTTTAAAGGTAAGTAATGTGATAAAAGTACTAATTATTAGTAGAATCAAATATACCGTCACTTAATAATAACTCATGTATTGAAGCGTTACATTACAGAGCAGCCAGATTTTAATAAAAATGGAATAACTCTGTAAGGAGTTGAAGTAGGAACATCTAATTCCACAAGGTGCTTTGAATTGATAAAAGGCACAAACCACCATAATTGGTAAGTTTCTAGGTATTCTCATTGAAGCGCAAGGGCCGTTATTAGGGTTTTTGAAAAAAAAAATATAACTGACCAACGGGGTCGATTAGAGAAAAAATAAGTTTGCA
This sequence comes from Ypsolopha scabrella, assembly GCA_910592155.1. Lineage (NCBI taxonomy): Eukaryota > Metazoa > Arthropoda > Insecta > Lepidoptera > Ypsolophidae > Ypsolopha > Ypsolopha scabrella. Next base: position 27,130,125 of record OU342969.1, on the reverse strand, counting down.
CAAATTAGGAACTAATTAAGACTAAATTAAAATTATAATTTACTAAAAAAAAAACGTAGTTGTATGTCATACCGTTTAAGAGATACAGCAATTGGCGAAACGTTACCCCAGCGGCATCTTGAATAACTGTGAAACCTCTGGACGCACTAATTTTCTTTTTTGGGCACAATCAGGCACTAATTATATCTACCTAAGTGGCTAATTTTTATTTAGCTACGACCACAGGATAAAAAAGATGCCGCTGGTGTAACGTTACTCCAGCGGAATCAGTTTTTTGTGAATATCTTTGGATCGGTTGGAAACACAAATTTTTTATTTCGGGCACAATTACACGAGATGACGCTCTAATTATCTGTCAAGCTGAAATCCTAAAAAGCGCTTACATGCCGCTGGCGTATCCACTTAAAAGTAAGTAGAGAAGTATTAAAGGAATCATCTTTTATTAATTGCAAAATTATTTTAGTCCCCGTTATCTTGTCGCAATGACGTCACAAAACGGTAGATAGGGGACAAAATGGGTACACCTTGGAGTTTGTGGTGTTTTGGAATATTTTGTTTCATAAATCTTGCTGTTGTCTGTTTATTTAACTGGCCGTTTAGGCTTTATCATCACAAACATGAAGATATTTTTATAATTGTTTTTGTTTACTTTTTTATATCTATATCTTGAAATATTGGTCATAGTCGATGCGATAACCATAGATAAAGAATTTATTTGCAACTGCAAATCACACTGACATACAGTAGCAATCCGTAGGTACCTGACAGTGAACTTTTTGTTTACGAATCTCACCAAAAAGACAACATACAAAAAAAAATTATAAACGCATAATGACTAAGCAAGCGGAAAAATAAATGAAGGAAAGTTTAATACGTATCTATTAAAATGTATGATATCATCTAATATTGGATATTAAATACTTATATTAATTATTGTTTATGTTATTAATTAACATTATAATATATTAAATAAATTTGAAAAACAGAGTTTTGAGCTTTTATTATAAAAAATTGCGTGAATAGTAAGTACGCAAAAACAGGAAATGTACTTCTTCGGAATCTACTCTACAATTGCAGCCAAAACAATATTATTATTACATTTACTACACTTACATACTATATTACTATGTTTACTATAGGTATAGGCTGAAATTAAATCGACCGACCAAATTCATACTGACCTGGTTAGTGATCAGGATCTAGGTTCAGTAATCATTTTGGCCAAATTCGAAAAATATATTTTTTTGCTCCCATACTGGTCGGACTTGTTTAAGTAGAATTCCTAGTCTAGGTTGTAAAGAGCAAAAAAAAAAACGAATTGCACCAAAAGGGTCATTGAAGCTTGTTTTTGTTCACTAACCGAGTCTCCAGTATGAATTTGGTCAATTAATTTAATTTCACCTTGTCTACTTAAAATTGCTATAAATTTTGGGTGTTCGGATTATCAAGACCCTACTGTATATAAAAGGACGCATGTAAATTTTCATATTTTTATATCGGGTCATAATTTGAATAAAGTTTATAATAGTGACATTTTGTCCTCTTACTACCCTGTCATTGCGACAAGATAACGGGGTCTAGTTATTATACTAAATAAAGAACTCTTGTTTCTAAACTTCTGTCCATATTTTCAATTTTGGTGGCGCCGTTCGAAACAAAATACAAACCAACAACAAGCCAATAATGAAAATAAATTAATTACTTTACAACAATTAATATAACATTGATACTGATAGCTGAATAACTAGTTTTAAGGTAAAACTTGGTTTCTCTGAATTATATTTTATCGATAGTTACCGATACCTAGGGTTAAAATAGGGCATCACTTAAATGTCATCATCATAAATTCATAAACTATAAGTACCAAAAAGGCGACATCCGTCGTAGGTGATACATGAGAGCCACCTATTAGTCGACAAAATTACATGGTGTACCCCGCTAGCCCCTCGCACCCCTATTACGTCTGTTCTCGAAAGAAATGTTCATTGTAATTATTTGGTTGACTAGTAGGTGGCTCTCGAAAATGTCAAAATCACGTCGGTACGCTGTCAAAGCCCTGAACACCTATCTATATATATAGATCAGTGGTATTGGAGAACATTATTATAAAAACCTCATTGGTGTTTGATATAAAACCTCAGACATGGCTGTATGGGCTAAGTTCCCTTTGCCTTCCTCGTAAGTATCACATGTACTGTAATCTCAGAAAAAGTTTTTTATAGCATTATGTTGTTCGGAGACCTATACTATGATTTAATTTTTTTAGAGATTTTCATAAAATATTTTTCATAATGCCAGTAGTTTTGAGTTCGTAATGAAGGATTTTACGATATGAGGTTAGATAAAGGTATTTGTTATTATATTGCACTCGGAGAGCGTTACAAAGACCTTGTATTAGTACATAACGATACGAGAGCGATGAAACGTTTTCTGACGAGTGTGAGTTTGCGGCACGAGCCGAAGGTGAGTGCTGCAATCACACGAGTCGAGAAAAAGTTTCTCGCACGAGTATCGTATAATATTTTATAGCAAAAGTGGGGAAAATGCCGACTTTACGCAAGCGCAGCGTGCGTAAAGTGGTCATTTTACGCACGGTGTGCTATAAAATATATTATATTATATTATACGTGTAGAAATTTGTACAAAATGCTCTAAAGACTGTTAGTATTACGTGAGCAACGTGCAAACCTGCGACGTAACATGTTCGCTCTCATCGACAAACAACGACCTCGTTCTCTACAATGTCCGCAGTCAGTTTAAGGCCCAGATTATGTAAATTTGTACAGCCTTTGCAGTACATAGTTATTGAGGATAACTGGAGGATACTCGGTAATGTGGTGTGTTTGCTCCCAGCCTCAAGGACCATGACTTTTGAGGCAACCTCTTTTTTATATTGTAGGACTATGTAGACCAATCGCTGCATATGCTTCACAAATAGCCGCAAGCTGCCTCAGACCGCAGACAGACGCACTCAGCAAGACCATGTCATCCGTCTATGTGACAGCTGCCTCTTGCCCCGCTGACCTATTGTAGTCTATCAGTTCCTTCATATACTTACAGATTGAAAAGCATACAGTGTTGCCAGTGGCAGATAGTCATTTGTAACATGAGACAGTTCAAAAAGAACATTTTCACGAGAAAAGTAACATTACCATACTTTATGTGGAAAACGAGACTAATAATTTAGTACAATATGGCACTTTATTACACAAAAACTAATAGTCCTAGCGGCACGCCCAAAATGGCTGCAAATGGTGTTAAAGTAGTAATGAAAATCAGAACGATAGATCTTTACGCCATATGAATCAGTTTGACCCAAAGCACGAAAAAAAAAAATTAGTGGCGTTATATGACGTCATCCTTTTTTTGTATGGAAAAAAATATTTTTGTTCTGAAACCTATCGTATGTGGTATCAAATGAAAGGGCTTTCTGAGCCTATTATAAAAATACATCACATCATTACATTTCATTCATTTGTTTTAAATTAAAATGGAAATCATTTTCAAAACATACCAGGTTTGGGCTCCTCCATATAAGTTACGGTAAATTTTTTTATTGTTTAATATTCCTCAAGTGATACGTAATATCCTCATATCGAACTTCAAGAAAGCAATGTTGAAAATATTTACATGTAGTATAGACCATTGACAACAGCAACCATATTAACACCTCCGTTCATTTCAAACCGACCAACAAACAACAATACCTACACTTCAACAGCTGTCATCCCGCTCACATCAAAAAATCCATTCCCTATTCACTTTCACTTCGTGGCCGTCGAATTTGCAATAACCCAAATGCACTCAAAGACTACCACAACACCATCCACAAAGCTTTACTAAACAGGGACTACCCAAATAATTTTCTACAAAAACACATACACCACAGACCAAGATTCCACAGAAACAGACATACAAACGTCTCCAAAAACCAAACACGTTTTGTGTCACAACATACTTTCATGGTAGCCACAAACTTAAAACACTGATCAATGACAATTTACCCATTCTCAGACAAAACAATGAAACTCAACACTCCTCAAATTTGCTACACACAAAATAGAAACCTTAGATGCACACTCAACAAAACAAAACAACGTTCTCACATCATCCCAAACTCAAACTCATACACCAGTGGCACCTCCCCATGCCGACGGCCTCGCTGTAAAACATGCATTTTAATCAATACAGACACACACATCAACACACACCACACAACAAACACATACAGAACACAATCCAACACAAATTGAAAAACTAATAACTGCATTTACCTATTAGAATGCCGACATTGCCCGGCATTCTACATAGGTGAAACTAAAAACGCATTACACATCCGCATGAACCAACACAGACACACTTCAGACACTACACAAAACAACATCCTGCCCATCCCCACTCACACTCGCCTCCACAATCAACTTTTTAACGACTGCTTCACTGTGCGTATCATTAAGTCATTTACTCCACCATTGACCGACATAGAACTGAGGACCTGGGAGACATCATACATCTGGTCACTTGGCGCACACTATGGACCCGGACTCAACAGACAACACTGACAGACATAACTCGACCGATTGACTCATCATCATCATCATCATCATCATCATCATCATCATCATCATCACACATTAATTCTGTAAATATCATTATTTTATTTTTCAATTTTTTTCTGTAAATAGTCTTTAACTGTCATACAATAGATTTTAACTGTCATTCAACTGATGACGGCCTCATAGAAGAGGCCGAAATATTTTGAAAATTGTGTTTTTATTTAATTTTTATTGTAATTTAAAGAAAATAAAAGGCTAAATATAGCAATTATATCTTTATTTATAGTAGAGATTAAACTAATTTAATCACGAGAATCATGATTTTCTGTTGCACGAAACCTCCAATGTAAATATTTAAGCAACCTTTCTGAATTTAAATAAAAACCTATCAAACTCATGATTATCTTCGAAATTACGTTGTTCGAACAAAATTTCATCTCCGTTAGCGCCTAATTTGACACTCGATTCAATTAAAATTTAAGTGGGAACTATCCAGTACTTATCCCGCTAAATGGGAAGATGGCTGCCATGTCACAGCTGTTTTTGATCAAAGTTTACCATTTTGTACCGATAGTCGGCGCAGTCTTTCGTAGTTTTCCAGAAGTTTTGCTGATTTTTACAAAAAAATCATAACAGAAACGAGTGATTGCAGACGATAGGTTCGATCCCGGGCCGGGCATGCTCCCATGAGTTTTTCGGAATTTATGTGCACTTACCACTTGCTGAACGGTGAAGGAAAACACCCACCGTGAGGGAACTTGCATGCCCTAAACAGCGTGATTTGTGCCCGAAGAACGGCGATGGGGCTCACCACTCATCACGTTGGGACGTAATAATCGTCGGTGAAACGCGGGTGTGCCGAGTGTGAACTGTGACTTTCATTTCACAGTCACACTCGGAACACCTCTGACACCCCCTCGGGGATTCATGTCGTGACGATATATACATATATACTATAATATGAATACTATTCAAGTTTGGTATAACCGATTAACCTGTATTAGTATAAGTATTTATGAACACGCAGTCAAAATACGAAAATTTAGAAGATTTGTGAATGGACCATTATATTTGTTCTTGGCACCAACTGGAGAGCATACCAAGATCTTAATAGGTCTTCGAGCAGTATCCTCAGGGTCTCCGGTTAAATACCTACCTACCTACTTGATGAACTATTATTATGTCTACCTAACCTAAAAATGAGGACTAATATTCTGTACAAATCTTCCCTCCCATGAGCTGCATACGTACCTATATGTTTACTATGATCGCAGAACATGTTGGATACAATCATTGCCCTCGTTATCTTCAGACGAAGTGCGAAGACCAAGAGAATATCATGATAAAGAAGATATTGCTTCGATCGTTATGCAAAAATATATTATTTTCTTTAGGAAGAATACGAACAATGCTATGTTTGTTTATGTTTTTGACAGTATGGCAGTTGGAGATGTTATAGGGAGCACGTATGTTCTATATCTGTGGCAAATTTACGAACTATTTCTAAATTAGCTTCTAATACCAACGCCATAAAAGTCATTAACATACAGTGGCGCCACATCAAAATTAGAAATAATGCGGCTTATAAAAATATTGTTCATGTCAATCATTCAAGTTTAAAGCTGTTCTATTCTGTGTACAGATTAATTTTATTTTTATATCGGGGAACACTTAATTATCATTTAAAGGTAAGTAAAAACATTTCGAACAACAGCTTTAAGTTTAATCATGAGATTACTTAATCTTGAGATTAGTTCCCAGTTAGCTAACGGAAAATTAGCGGCGTTTTCGTGCAACTCAGCGTTAGATTCATAATGCTATTGAAACGGCTACTCACGATTTTTATAGAGTCAGATTTCGCCTGACTAGTTTCACTATATTCGTACGGCGGCGGACTCGCTGCGAGATCGGCGCGGGGGTTGGTTAAGGTGGTGGGGACGACAAGCGGAGCTGTTGTTCGTCCGCGTTTAGCTTTGGAGCAGAAGATGTATTCCTGTCTCCTAACATCACACACACAGAGCTCACTATATCATCATTCTCGACAATATTTGCATTGGTCGTTGAGTTGTTGCTCAGTAACGGTTTCCAGGTATGAGGCAGCAGCCATCCACCATCTCTGTTGAAATTAGGTTACCGCTGGATCTGGGCGAGTGCAATGCATGTTCAGCCACTGCTGAGCCGTTACTGTCAAGCTTTTTCATACTCCGTAATGTTCGGTGAGCCGTGTGGAGACATTCCGTCTAGTTTCTCCAATGTAGCACTTTCCACAGTCACATGGAATCTGAAAAAATCGGAAATGTATAACGCATACTGGAGAAGGGCTCAAAAGTACGCGGAGTAGAAGAGCTTGTGTAGCTAGATTGATGAATGTGTACTAAGTGGTCTCCTGGCTGTGGGAGGTGGGCCTAGTGTGGAACTCATAAAAACCGGAACTAGAATTAGAAATATAATTAAAGGTACCCTAAAAAGGTAATCGATTTGATCAGTTGAACTTGGACGATGAATGGTTGCAAAAGGCAATTTCCAGTCAATTTTCTCGATCCGAGATTGGAGTTACTTTTCAATTTAACGACATTTGCGCTGTTGGTGGAGGATTTCATAAAGAAGGTAAATTGTGCAAATTTACTAAATAATTACCAATCTTCTGGCGGGAGGCTCGGGCGAGAAGATTCTACATTGATATTATACGTTGTACACATAGACTTATACTAGGTGAAATTAAATCAACCGACCAAATTCATACTGGAGACTCGGTTAGTCATCAGGAACAAGGTTTAATGACCCTCCAGGTGAAATTCGAAAAAAAATTTTTTTCCCGTAGAACCTGCACTAGGAATTGTACTTAAACTAGTCCAACCAGTACGGGAGCAAAAAAAAATATTTTTCGGAATTGGCCAAATGGATTACTGAACCTAGTTCTTAATCACTAACCGAGTCTCCAGTATGAATTTGGTCGGTTGATTTAATTTCACCCTATGGTGCTCTAAAAATATCTGCCACGGCTGCAATGGGAAATAGTAATGTGTATGTAGATTACAACTGTGAAGAAATTTTGTACCCCGGAATCGTTATATTCATTGGAGAAAACAAAGTAAACGCGATGTGTCGTTTCATCAATGAAAATAAGTTCTATCTCTTTCCCACTGTTTTGTGTTACTACGGGACGGTTTCATACAACTAAATCAATTCTTATATACATATGTATGTACCTACAACGTGAAATTTAAGTAATTTTGTTTACGAAAACTGGTGATAGTACTCGTCCATATGAACAACTTTTACTATGAAGCCAACCCTGAAATCGTGAAAAAAAAATCAGCTGTTTCATACATTTTAGGTCAAGTAGGCATTTAACTTTTATATGGAACAGCTGATATTTTTTTCACGATTTCAGGGTTCTTTCCATAGTAAAAGTTGTTCATATGGACGAGTACTATCACCAGTTTTCGTTAACAAAATGAGTTAAATTTCACGTTGTAAAGGTGCCTTTCGTTTATACAGCCAAATTCATATTGGAGACTCGGTGAATGGTCAGGACCAAGCTTCAAAGACCCTTTCTGTTGAATACATAAGCCAAATATAATTTTAACTTACTATAGTAAGAGTCGAGGTTGTTCTTGACCAAATAGATACACAAAAAATATCTTATTTAAATGGTACGGAACCCACAGGGCGCAAGTCCTACTCGCACTTGACCAGTTTTTTAACTTTGACGGACAACACTGGCTATGCCTACCCTAGGTACCCTAGTACGGTAATATATTAGGTAGTTATATAGTTACGGTAATATTCCGTGCCCCCCCTGGCCCTTACCTACTTACTATAATATAGCGGTGTGTGAGGTATGGGACGGACGGGCTGCGGTTCATGGCTCGGAACCACAGACGTGCTACAGAGATTGTGATTGCATTTCGAAGCATTGCGGGTTTCCATTAGCATGATTTGCTTTGAAAATTGTTGGGAAACAATCAAGAGATCAAACTTCGCACAGACCCCAGTGTTTTAAGTTATCGTGGATTATTGTGTAGAGCGAAAAGGGATTTAACCTAAATAGCGTGTGTTATTTTAACTACGGGAGATTTTCTTTTTAACGAGATAAAGCAGTAGCACTTGACACGAATTATTTTCAAAACGTTTTATAGATTTGTGATAACTTTTTCTAAAAAGTATACAAAGTTGTTGGCTAAATATAAGGTAACGTCCTACAGTTCAAAAGTGAAAAAAAATTAAGAGCTGATAGCATATCCCTAATAGACAACTTTCCACCGAGAAAAGCTTTTTTTGCGTTAACTTTTTTTCGCCTTTTCATAGAAATTTAGTCAACTACTTTGTACTGGAAAGTGAAAAAAATTCTTGATCAAAAAAAGCTTTTTTTATTCTGGAATGTGGTCAGTTACCATATTCATATATTTATATATCAGTTACACATATTCTACCCTAGAATTATTTTCACTTATAGGATCTTATATATGCGGTAAATTGACAAATATTTAACTTTATACAATACTCACAAGGTGGTAGAGCTGATGCCGAGCTCGACTGTGGAGGTACCACCATCTTACTCGCAAATCCTCCCGAAGTTATTCGGGGGAGAGTAAGAGAACAGCTCTCAGGCAAAACCAGGCGGCCCACCATTGCCTGGGACCGATGGATGATCTACTGTCTGTCTGTCTGTATATCACTCTAGCTTGCAGACGAAATGAGCTACAGATCTGAAATTTGGATACTATGTACCCGAATACTCGGCCAACTTAACTTTGCAGTATTGTTTCATAGACTTTGTAGTCATTTAATTTTCTTAACTTATTTAAATGATGCCGTAGTACAGACTTTGTCCACACATTTACTATCTTGACACAATTGATATTTCCTCGTAACATAGGTAGTTTACTTAAGTCAAGGTTGCTTACACGGAATCCGCTAGTATTGAGGTCAATTTATAGTGCTAAAGGAAGACGAAGTCCAAAAAATACTGCCAGCGACACATAATTCAGCAGTTTCTAAAATCATGTACAAAATTAAGTTGGTTTCGTGCCGTGAAATTAAAATAATTAATGAAAAATCTTTTTCCGCCCCGATATTTATTAAACATTAAAGAGTTGTTTGAAATGTAAATATAATGACGCGATGACGGGCGTGAAAAGGAAAAAAATACTGTATTTATTATTATAATTAAAACATGACTCTCCTTTGATGTTGTGATGGTGTTGTAACATTTTAACGGAAAAAAACATGTAAAAAGGATAGAATAGATTCAGAGAACAAGAAATTGTTTCGTTCGGAAACGGGGTTTGGCCTTTAGCCTCGCCGAAGGTACTACCCTTGGGGATCAAAAGAGTTGTAAAAAGCGTTCGGAAACGCTCGGCCTTTGGTCCCGCCAAAGACACTTTAGCAGAGGATAAATCCAGAGAACTAAAAACAGTTTTGTATACAAACGCGGCTCGGCCTTCGGCCTCACTGAAAATACTTTAGGATCAAAACAATTATTAACAAAATCGTTCGGTCATATCATAAGGGTACTATAACTTCAACGGTCAGAAAAATATTAACAGATTTTATAGGAATAGTATACAAAAACTAATAAAGCGCGGGCGAAGCCACGGGCAAAAACTAGTGAATAAATAAAGCAGATATTACCTGGCTAAGCTTTTATTAGTTAAAATGTAAAAGAACAACATGATTAGAAGAAAACCATTTTTTTAAGTACAGGAATGGTAGAGACAATGCTCGAATTAAAAAAATGACACCAAATCAAAAAAATAAAAGGATTATAAAAGATTTCAAGGAGTTCGCGACAACATGAAAGGGTTTTTTTCTAAGAAATCAATATATTGTAATCTAAAATTGAACTGTAAAAAAGGAATACATACAAAAACGTTCCTTTCAAAGATCTTTATTAAAAAAAATCTCGCATGAAAATGCTGTACAATATACGATAATATATGAGACCGAAACCCAAGCGACGATTTTATAAGTACATGTACATATGTATAACCATTGTTCGGCACATTCGAGTATACACGTGCATTAGTTATATAAATGCCATAGCAACATAATGGCGTCAAAAAAGCTGCATGATTTAGGATTTCTGTTATCGTTTTTTTTTTGCTGAACGATAAAGCCTCTTTCATGAGCTATTTCTCGAAGATGCAACCACTACGAACAGACAGACCGACATGATATACATCAGGGGATCACTCTACAACCCATTAAAATAAATCTACCCGTATCCATGATCGTTCTGCAAAACCCCGTGACCTCCTAGTCCATTTGAGTACGGAAAGCTATTCTTTCTTATTATTTGTTGTTTTACTTTAGAGTAGGTACAAAAATCATAAAAGTGAAACAAATAACCTTAAAAAATAGCTTATATGACTTGTTATTCATATTTTTGCTTATTTTTATTATTTGTTATAGTAGAGGCCAAGTACTACGTATTCTGTGAAAATTTCATGTGGCTACCTGTTACGGCTAAAGCTGTAGATCTTTGTGACAGACGGACGGACAGACAGAGATACAGACAGACAGCGGAGGCTTAACAACGGGGTCCTGTTGGCACTCTTCTGGTACGGAACCCTAAGGAAATTGTATGAGGACCCCCTTGTTTTTCATATTTTAAATATTTGCCGTGGTAGAGGCCACTGTAATACGTATTCTGTGAAGTTTTTAACTGGCTACCTACTACAGCTGAAGCTGTTTACCCCTGTGACTGACGGATGAACATACAGACAGCGGAGGCTAGTAATAGGCACCCCGTTTCGGCACCCTCCGGCAGAGCTGTTGGTGGCTGCTGCGGCTTGCCGGTTGCAGTCTCGCTGCTGCTGTCACTCACAGCGTTGCCGTTTTGTGTGTAATTAGACATTTTACGTGTAATCCAGGCCTCTCGTGTGTAACCCATGTGTAATAAGCATATGTACAATTATGTCTCGATCACAGTTGTTTACCATAGTCTCGATTTTTATCTTCTACCTCGCTCTGGATCGCTCGCTACATTGAATTTATGAACGCAGCTCATCGGTGTTGGCGCTTTTTGACATACAGATGTTTCTTGGTCAGTAATCGTACTTAAGAAATCGTATCCTATATGAAATAGGTAACACTTTTTGATATGCCTGTAAGTTATCTTACTCCTAGAATAAGTGATTATATTGTCTTTGCTAGAATCCTAAAAATAGTACTTATGCTGGCAAGCAGAAGAGCATATAGAAGATATGTTAAGGGATTTTATACAAAAAAAATGCTCATGTACACTTTTACCCCAAAATGTACCTTTTCAGCGCTGGATATGTACATTTTGGGAACTCAGCTGCGGCAACAGTGGACTCGGTGACTCGTTCTGATGCTGTTCTTCTGCCATGGTGCTAGTGCTTTCGCTCTTTGTTTGTGATCGGTGTGGGCGGAGCAGTGTTAGTTTCTATGTCATTGTTTATTTCATTCGACGGTTTCCCCCTCGCATACCCCTCGTCGACAATACAGCCTGCCGGACTATAAAGAGACCGGCGCACGCTCAGTAAGATGGTACTAAGCATACTGAACATATACCTTTTCCATGCAACCGCTGTTTTTTTAACGATATTACATATTAGGTTTCTTTCATTTATACAGCCAAACCCATACAGGAGGCTTGGTAAGTGATCGGTAACATGGATCGAAGACAATTTTTGCTAATTTCGCAAAATTAAATCTTGACGTCCCATAGTAATTGATTCGGGGCTAGGCCTGTGTTTGTAAGGTAAACAAAAAGAATAATGTACGAATTTCACAAAAAGGGTCATCCAACCTTCAACTCTCACTGAGTCTTCAGTAAGAATTTGGCTGCATAAATTAAAGTCACCTTATATATTTTTTTATTCATTGATCATATTGATTATACGTCATTTACAAAAAGGGTACACAAAAGTTGGTATTCATAATTATTATAATAAATTTACATAAAAGTAATAACTAATTTAAAAAAATCACTTCATTTGTAAATATTATTATGATAGTGCATTACAATTCAATTGTATTACAAAATAATACGAGTAGTATATGTCACTTAAATACGTAGGTATTAATGTCATAGCCTTACTAGTAAATAACTAACAAATCAAAAATTTGTCAATGGGGTCGTCCTTTGATCACGTGAGGTTCGAACAGGGGGGGGAGGAGGTCAGAAAAACATCTTCATACTTAATTCTTAATTTGATTAATATTATGTTTATGCAGAATCTAATTTTAATTTTATTTAATCTTTATAAAAAAGATTCTAAATAATATCTGATATTTTCAATAAAATACACACGATACTGATGACATGATGCTTCAAACCTCAAGACGTGTTACCAAGGGGGAGGGGGCATAAAAGTGGCCTGAAAAACCTCACGTCACGTGATTAAAGGACGGCCTCTAGATGTATAGAGGGGTTGTCTCCATAGGTTACTTGTATGGACGAGTACTACCTATATTTAGTTCTTTGGCGAGTCTGTACAATGGAAACGTTTGCAAACCCGCAACACCCTCATTACGAGGCTGAGCGAGGAGCGAGTGCGACCGCTGCAGTTAATCAAAGTGCTTAGAGCCCGATAGCGCTCGCATGCTTCGCTGAACGCTAAAGCATTTTGTACAGCCTAATAACCCAATAATAATGCAATTAGTTGGGTCAAAGCAAAGATATCAGGAGATATGGTAAGGGCGCGTGGCGCTTGCGACCGCATCTGGCCTAAAATAGACTTGATGTGAGACCAATGTCAATAGAGATGTCAAAACAATTCGGCATACTTTGAGTACGGAACCTTAATTTTATAATTTATTTGTTATTATGTATAACAGTCTGACTAAATATGAAACGTGTGATAGGGTTGAAACAAATAACCGTGAAAAAAATTAATTTTTACACGATTGACCCCAAAAAAGGAGTGTGTTGTTTTCAGAGTTCATGTGGGTATTTTGCTTAATTCCACTATAATTTTGAAGTGTGTGGTATCGTTAAAATTCTTATAGCATTCTGAGTGGAAAAGGCCATAATAAATACAAAAGTATTAACTAAAAAGAAATACCTAATAAGAAATTATAAAAGCACGACTGCCGGGATAGAGATTTAATTCGTATTTCAGTGCAGTCGGGTGACTATTACGTGTTGTTTCGTATATCCCCCGACTGCACTGAAATCCGAGTTTAATCTCTATTACAGTAGTCGTGTTTTTGATATTTTTTATTATTTTTGCAATGTTATTTGTGACTACGTTTCAACCAAAATGGCTTAGCTTTAATTTTTTTGCTCTCATACAAGCATAGTAACACGTATTCTGTGAAAATTACAACTGGCTCTTATTATGGCTGAAGCAGTAGACCCTTAGAGTATACAGTTCTAAGAGTAGACCCTCGTCACAGTCGGACGGATAGACAAACAGACAACGGAGGCTTAGTAACAGGGTCACGTTTGGCACCCAAAAACGACACTCGCTTTGGAAATTGCGAAATTCTAACAGTTGGCATGTAGTCATCTTTATCTTTTTCAAAATATTTTAATATCTTCTTCTTCTTCGGCTTCTTGCTGTGTATCTTTAGCATGATCAGTAGACTTATGTATAGGTTCATATAATTTAATCCATATAGCGGTATATTGTGTATATTATGTACGCCCGTCGGTGTTTGTAATTACATAAAGAAGCGTTTCAATTGTCCCGTTTTGGATTTTGGATGTATGTAAGTACCTAATTAGGTGAGTTTAGTGTCTGTTTGTTATATCTTCTTCTTCGGCTTATTGCTGTGTATCTTTAGCATGATCAGTAGACTTATGTATAGGTTCATATAATTTAATCCATATAGCGGTATATTGTGTATATTATGTACGCCCGTCGGTGTTTGTAATTACATAAAGAAGCGTTTCAATTGTCCCGTTTTGGATTTTGGATGTATGTAAGTACCTAATTAGGTGAGTTTAGTGTCTGTTTGTTATATCTTCTTCTTCGGCTTATTGCTGTGTATCTTTAGCATGATCAGTAGACTTATGTATAGGTTCATATAATTTAATCCATATAGCGGTATATTGTGTATATTATGTACGCCCGTCGGTGTTTGTAATTACATAAAGAAGCGTTTCAATTGTCCCGTTTTGGATTTTGGATGTATGTAAGTACCTAATTAGGTGAGTTTAGTGTCTGTTTGTTATATCTTCTTCTTCGGCTTATTGCTGTGTATCTTTAGCATGATCAGTAGACTTATGTATAGGTTCATATAATTTAATCCATATAGCGGTATATTGTGTATATTATGTACGCCCGTGGGTGTTTGTAATTACATAAAGAAGCGTTTCAATTGTCCCGTTTTGGATTTTGGATGTATGTAAGTACCTAATTAGGTGAGTTTAGTGTCTGTTTGTTATATCTTCTTCTTCGGCTTCTTGCTGTGTATCTTTAGCATGATCAGTAGACTTATGTATAGGTTCATATAATTTAATCCATATAGCGGTATATTGTGTATATTATGTACGCCCGTCGGTGTTTGTAATTACATAAAGAAGCGTTTCAATTGTCCCGTTTTGGATTTCGGATGTATGTAAGTACCTAATTAGGTGAGTTTAGTGTCTGTTTGTTATATCTTCTTCTTCTTCGGCTTCTTGCTGTGTATCTTTAGCATGATCAGTAGACTTATGTATAGGTTCATATAATTTAATCCATATAGCGGTATATTGTGTATATTATGTACGCCCGTCGGTGTTTGTAATTACATAAAGAAGCGTTTCAATTGTCCCGTTTTGGATTTTGGATGTATGTAAGTACCTAATTAGGTGAGTTTAGTGTCTGTTTGTTATATCTTCTTCTTCTTCGGCTTCTTGCTGTGTATCTTTAGCATGATCAGAAGACTTATGTATAGGTTCATATAATTTAATCCATATAGCGGTATATTGTGTATATTATGTACGCCCGTCGGTGTTTGTAATTACATAAAGAAACATTTCAATTGTCCCGTTTTGGATTTTGGATGTATGTAAGTACCTACTTAGGTGAGTTTAGTGTCTGTTTGTCAGCAACAGCACGGGAACATAAAGCCAAGTAGTTTAGTTACTTGTTTAAAACTTGAGGGATGTAATCAACAGTTGCCGAATATCCCGTTTTTCAGACATGAATTTATTATTATACTCGATCGAATAGAGAGCGAGTGCGTCACTGACTGAGATAGTTTGAAGTTCAACAATACATTTTGCAGGCCGCAAATTCTACTGATTGATATTACCCATCCATCCATCCATCCATCAGCCTGTGTGCGTCCACTGCTGGATGGCTGAAAGTCCTTCCTTTCCCTAATTTCACCACTCTTGCCGGTCCTCCGTCCTCGTCATCCAGCCGCCACCCGCAATCTCCTTCAGGTCGTCGGTCCAGCGGGCACGAGGTCGTCAAACGCTACGCTTTGTTGTGCGTAGTCTCCATTCTAACGTCTTTTGGCCTCAATAGCCATTATGTCAGCTACAAATAAGGCCTGACCAGGCCACTGCCAATTCAATTTACTGATTCGACAGGCTGTGTCGGTCACCTTCGATCTACGACAGATGACCTCATTTCGGATTCTATCCATCACAGCATAGCCCGCTCCATAGCTCGTTTATCAAGCTCTTTTTTATCAAGACCACGTCTCCGCGCCATATTTACGTCATCACAGGAAGGACGCATTAATTAGTCCTTCCTGAAAAAGACTTTGCCATACTCGAACTTTCCCACAGGAGCGTAGCCATTCAGGGAAATAGAGAATGGATGTCTACACAACTTTATTACATGCTTTGTAAAAAAGATGAGTTATTTCGAAGATGGAAAAAAGAACCAAAAAATATGACTTATCGATTAGAATACACTTAACGTAAAAAAAAGATACGGCCGTTTATGCCGCAAAAAACGTGTATTTCGACACTCTCAAGGAAATCAAAATTCATAGGGTATTTCCCGTTGACCTAGAACTATGAAATTTGGCAAGTAATACCGTCTAATACTACAAGTACCTATAAGAAAAAATCTTAAAACTATACATTTGTAATTAAATCATAAAAAATCACCGAGGTTAAGCAACGGTATGCGCGGTCATAATTGTACGGATGACCAAATCTTATTGTATATTTTTTTACTTTTAATAATTTGTACGGAACCCTCGGTGGGCGAGTCCAACTCGCACTTGTCCGGTTTTTATGCATGACAATGGCAGAGCACACATAGCAGGAATTGTCACAAATGACCTCCAAGACGTTGGTATCACGGTTATGTAATGGCCATCAAAAAGGCCCGACATAAACCCCATTGAACATTTATGGGACGACACCGGCCTAAATTAGTAACTCAATTTGTGTCGGTAGAAATATCGACGGAACAGGCATTGAAATAACGTTTATATCAGCGCGCACTGCAAAGTGGCTGTTACGACGATCGCTCTCCAAATAGCACAAAATAGGCGAAAATTGCAATTTTCACATGGGCAAAATTAATAAATTAATAATTATTCGAAAATTTTACTTATCAAATTCTATAATTATTCGTGTTTTGCTCGAAAATAAATAACATCAATTTGAGGTGTAGATGCATGCAATCACTAAATATTTCTAACTTCAGTCATTATTTCGAAAGCAAATATCTTAAAGTATTCAAAAGTTATAAAATAATCAATTAGTGAAACTACACGGCAATTTATTGGAGATAAGTGCAGGATTTTTTATTTATTTTTATGTCTATATACAAACGAGTTAAAAGGAAGCGAGAAAAGGCTTCGTACAGCATTATGCTGGGGGACCCGCCTTTTCGGGCTCGTGATCCAGCGCCACAAACATTACAGGAGCTGAAAACAGCTATCGAGGAAGAATGGGAAACTATTCCTCAATAAGCAATCGTAAAGTTAATCAATTCAGTGCCAAATGACATGAATGCAATCATAAATGACTTCGGAGGTAATACAAGTTACTGAATAAAAAGATTTTTTACTATATAATTTCTTCTTTAATACTCCATTTGCTCTATAAACAGACGAAGCCAATACATGTGACACGTAAGTTCCTTTTTTTTGTTCCTTGTATTCAAATTCAGAACAGCAGCTAATGAGACTTTTTAAAGTATGAACATGAGGCATGTAGCTTCAGCCATTCAAAAGTTACAGTCGAGTGAAAATGAAACCGTCCTGTTTTTTGTTTCCAAAGTTATTCCCAGTTTCTAAGCCAGAACCAGACTGACTTTTTCAATCATTTCCGGTTTTCTACTAAAGAAAGGCCAACGGGTCGATTTAAAAAAGGTTAACACACTTTCAGGGGTTCAAAACATTTTAAAAATACGTCCGTTGTAAATAAAAAATAGTAAAGAATAGAAAATTTTACTTGTTATTATAAAAAAAAACAGCAAAGTGCGAGTCCTCTCTTAGGATTCCGTACATAATCTGCAGATAATCTGTAAATCATTCTGTTTTAGAGCTAGAGAGCCGTAAAATATTCGGACAAACAGACAGACAGACAACAGAGTGATAGCAATAGGGCTCCGTTTGCCCTTTGGGTACGGAACCCTAAAAAAAATACCTTTTGGTACGGAACCCTAAAAATCGAAGTTTATCAGTGGTTCAAGTCCGGAAAAATGAATAACTTACAATAACAGTAAAATCACCAAGAAAAACTAACAGTAACGGTTTAATAATAACAAAAAACTTAACAAATACATAAACGAAAGAATACGTATCACTTCGAACGCAATCCAAACAGGAAAGAACTTGTTCACAAAATTCAAAATGGCGACCTAATGTTGGTAGCTGCGGTACTGACTGCTCACCTGTACCACGATCCACGCAACGACAGCTGTCGTCGACCAACTGACGCCATTATGTCGACCAATGGAGAAAAATCGCAAAGCTATTCTAAGATGGCGCTGCCCTCGCTTGACCCATAAATTTCGGCTGTAACTTTTTGTGAATTGTTTTTGTCGTACTTTTACCATTATTACTCTTTGATTCTCCGTTTTTTGTCAGTCGAGTGTGAAAATGTATTCAACGTGGACAGTCCCACGGCTAAAGAACCAGTTACGAATAAGAGGTGCTTCTTTACGAGGCAGAAAAGCAGATCTTGTCAGTCATGTAATTTATGTACATGTAATGGTATTTATGTACACGTGGTGTTTAAATGACCTACTTTTAACATTCACGTTAGCTAGATTACGAATTTACACCGTATTTTTATGTTATACCCCATGCATAACATAACCTAAAACTGTTCTTCAGCTATCTAAAATTATCGTTTTGTTGCAGGCTAGAATCATTTGGCAAGAATTTTAACTTTAAGAAACCACAGCACGATTCTGAAACCGAAGTCTGATGCATTGAAATGCCTAAAACATAAGTTAATTTAAAGTTTTTTTTATTTTCGTAGCCTTTTCCCACAATTTTCTCATTTGGGGATCCTTAGGAAAACTATGATTTCCATTCTCATTGCATCCAATGGCTATACAACGAGGCATTTTCAAGGAAATCCACAAAAACTTGTCCAAAACAGAAGCTTTGTATGAGGTCTGACAGTTGGCTTGGGTCAAGTGATAACACTGCCAGTTTGACAGTTTTCTTCCCCATTAGCCATGCATGTTTATGATATATATATTTTTTATAATTTAGTTTGAAAATGTAGACTATTTTATAAAACTAATTTCAATATTTTTGGGTTTCAATAATTGCGTCTATTTAAAAAAAAAAACTAAAATTTTACCCGCCAAAAGTGAACGTGATGTCAATAGAGTCGTGATGGGTAAAATTCTTTGCCTACTACATGAAAAAAATGTGACAGTCAAGTCAACCAGCGCGTTCCGCGTGGCGCTAATAGTGCTAACACTACCATCAAAATTCTCACGCCTATCAAGTCATTCCGAATGAAAAATGGCGTCCATCACTGTTTAAACCTATAATCCATTTAGAGATCTTTTGAACGCGACATGAATGTTGACAGAATTTGTAGAAATTTGTTTAAGTTACGTGAATACAAAGGGTACTACTTTAGTAAGTCCAAAAAGTAATTTCTTCTGACTAGAATCTTAGAAATCTTAGAATCATGCTCTTATTCTCCAAATAACCTATTTTTGAAATTGCCACCGGCCAGCTAGCACTTCTCATAGATCGCTCATAGTGCAAACGCTCTGAAGCATAATGCATAGCACAACATGGCGTCGTTAATGATTTCGTCTATGATAAACAAAGTGAAATTTAATCACCCTTATTCATACTGGAGACTCGGTTAGTGATCAGGAACAAAATTCAATTATCGTTCTTTTCGAAAACATAAAAAAAAATGTTCCCATACTGACTGAATAGGCAGTAGGTACGGGAGCAACTTTTTGTTTTCAGTTTTACCTTGAGGTTCATTATACCTTGTTCCTGATCACTAACCGAGTCTCCAATATGAATTCTGGCGGTTGATTAATTATCGGGCTCACAGTGACTCAGAATGATGATAGACGCGATATAATCGATTATGTCGCGACTCGGAATTTCATTTCATTTATTTATTTAATTCATTAACAATAAAATTGCATTTGAAATTATCCTTATATACTAGGTATTCACTTAAAGTCTAACAGAATAAACATATATTATTAAAATTACAATTCTAAAATACTCATAACAACATCAGAAAGAAAAAAAAAAAGTCAAGTTCTTTGTTAAAATATCAATGTAAACTAAACTAAACGAACAAAAATCTCAAAAACGTTTACAAGTCATCAACAGAGTACAAGCACTTATCTAATAAGAACTGCTTTAGTTTATTTTTAAACCTAAGTTGGCTGGTAATTACTTTAAGTTCTGTTGGCAATTTGTTGAACAAATGGACTGATTGGGATCTTGCAGAATGATTAACAATTTGTAACCTAGGTGAAAAAACTACTTTTAAGTCTTTGCGTCGAGAGTCTAGTCTTTGTTTCTGTTCTACCGCAGTCTCAAACTTATTAAGATTTTTAACAAGGTTTGTTAGGAGAACCAATACGTACAGACTGGGAGCTGTGAGGATACCTAGATCCTTGGAATGCACTGCATGTCAAATCAAACAAACGAACGACATGACATTTACTTTGCAAAGGCAATTTTTTCATACATCTTCTGATGACGTCATAGATAAGTCAAATGAAGTTCACTGTGTTTGTTAAAATATAGACTTATCTAATAAGTAGCAACTGAACAGAAAACTTATTTCTCGAAATGGTTTTAAGCTTTCCGTTCTTGTCCAGAAAGTTAGCACCCTTAATTGACGCCATTATTGTGTACGAGAGATAAGAATGGAGATAACTCAGGGGCCTTACCACGGTCGCATTTGCGAAAAGAGCCTTTTGCTCTTTTCTTTCGAAAGTCACCTTCTCTCTTTTGAAGATACTCTTTTTTTTATCCGTAGAATGTGCACACTTTTCTCTAATGCGCTCTTCTCACTTTTGGAAGCCAAGACACAGACAACCATTCATTCAAAAAAAATGGGTATAGACAAAAAAGAGTGTCAAAATCCAAAGTGTATGCAATGCTGTTAGCGGTGCTTTAGCGGTGAGAGGTCACATGATAAACTGAAAAATATTCGCTGGATGGGTGACTTTAAATATCGAATCATTGGTACAGTGGCTGACAGTATTAGATGCAAGTAACTAGGGGCCTTATTGTCTAACTTCACTTTTGCTTTCAAATGTATTGCGATGGGCTAAAAATATATGGCTCATAGTTTTAACAGAAATCATGTTACACACAAAATTCCTTCTTGTTTTTTAATTCACGGCACCGCATCCTAACGAAGAACACTACCGCTAGCAGCAATGTATCGTCTTCTTATTCGTAGTTGATACGTTGTTTATTAGGGTACCGCTAGCGGCAACGCATACATTTCAAAATAAATATCCAATAATGGAAGGAAAATAAATAATAGGTACCTAGGTATTTCTTGTCGTTTAAACTTATCAAGTGAAAAGAAGGAAACAAATCACTCTTTGATGAAAAAGGAGAAGAATCTAATTATGTTGGAGTGTATGGAGAAGTAAGTGGACGTTTACTATTCTTCGTTTTACACAGGAAAAAAATTGCCTTTCTACTCTTTCCCCGATGTAAGTATACTCCAAGTTTCCCCGTATTTGAGATTGGCTCCTATCCCATTTCAGTGTTGGAAAAGTAGATTGCTACTTCACCTACATATATACACGCTAATGTCGATCATTTTTATTTCAGACATTTCAACCTGTCCCATGTGCTAAATAAGTCTCAAAGTCTTATAAGGTCATGACTCCTGCTTTGGTATTCCCTATCGTGTGGCTAGTGGTGCTAGAAAACTGCAGGAAGGTAAGACAAAGTTTTTGTTGTCTAGTACTTTCTTCTCATTTAAATGTTTGAAGCAGCGGTAGCTTGCTGGCCTCTCAATCTTGCGACCCAGGTTTAATTTCCAGTCACCACCAATGAGTTTTTCGAAATTTATGTGCACAGTATTTGTGTTCTTAGCTAATATTTACCACTTAATGAACAATGAAGTAAAACATTGTGAAGAAACCTGCATGCCCTAAAAAGCGTGTAATTTTGCCTGAAGTGCAGCAATATGGGGTACCATGTAAATTGTTTGAAATTTATTTGCACTAAGTACCATATTGTTTGCTACTACTGACCAAACTAATGTGAATGTCTCCCAACTAAAAACTCACTCTAATAAAGTAGCATTTCATAGATTCCAAAATTGAATTGGAAATTAGAAGCATCGCCTCAAATCAAACCCTGGTTATTTAAACCTTGTAATGCAAAGCACATATTATTGCCTTCATAAGATCTTACATAGATGTTTTTGTCTTTTCAGAAAAGGATTTGCTGTCAACTAGGTGCAATGACACCTTTTGTCAGAGCCACCATGCTACTGGTGGAGAGAATCCTGACCCTCATTAAACCAACATTGGTTGGAACTTGAGACAGGAAGGAACTGGAGGCACATGAGTTTTAGTAGAAATCTAACAAATAAAAAGATCTTTTTATCAGTAACAGGTGTTTAAGTAGTAAACATTTTCAAAGAATAAAAATTATCAAATATATTGTTTTACACTTTTTTCCACCCTCACAAAATTTTATTTGATGATGTCTTTCATGGCAAATTTTCAAGCTGTAAAGTAAAAGTAAAGTAAAAATTACTGTGTGTTTTCTTGCAAAAGTATGAAATTGTTTATAAATAATAAAACCTGACTGCCTCTGTAACGAATGGTTGCTCTGCACTTGCCTGCTAACCCAGAGGTTCTGTGTTCAATCTCCACGCCCTGCATATCACTGTTCAGTCTGCGTGCTTCGAAAAAAACATCAAGCTGTTGATCTATTTATGCCCGATCTATAGGGCCCATCACATTTGAGAATAAATAATAGTGTAGTGCGTAAAAAAAGTGCATTGAAATATTGAAAATGAATTAAATAGAGATGGTATATATACAGTTGTGGTTGTATAATTAGGAACTACTGGTAAGAAAGTCGATTTTTGACAAACAAGTAGCTGTTACTTTTGTAATAACTTACTGATAACAAATTTAAACCACACAAAATAACAGTATATTTAGTAGGCTTTAATAATTTATACCCAATATGCAAAACAACTGCACTGCTATCACTTCAATTGCTATTGTATTTTAAATGTACTGGCCGCTTGACAAATAATTAGGAACGGAAAAAAATAATTCTTAATTTTGAATTTCTAAAATGGTTATCGCATTTTTTTGTTTCCTGCGTATTCTATGGTTACATCGCTTTATATTTATATCTCCTTTATATTGACTAAGTTGAAAGTGCATAATTATACCGAAATCATGGGCAAAAAGGAGAGTTGTGATCCATCGACCCGGAAAATTATTATGGCTCTAAATGAACGTATGTTAATTGGTCGTATAAAAAGATTGCTGATCATTTGAAGTGCTCTAAAACCAAGGTGTTTAATGCTGTAAATCACGTCAAACAGTTTAATACTACGAATAATGTACCTCGAAAGCCTAAATCTAGAAAAACAACATCACGTGAAGATGCTTTAATTGTTCGTGCAGCAAAGGCTTTGATCCTTTCAAGAGTTCTGAAAACATAAAGAAGGAAGTTTTTGGGGACGGAGGAGTATCTACACGTACAGTACGAAGACGCTTAACTGATGCAAAGTTATTTGGAAGAATCGCCCGGAGTGTACCGCTTCTCACGAAGGTGCACCGAAAAGCTAGGTTAGAGTTCGCGAATAAATATGGCAATTGGACAGCAAGTCAATGGAAAAACGTGTTATTTTCTGATGAAACGAAAATAAATAGACTAAGGTCTGATGGTAAACAGTATGCGAGTAGACCGCCTAAGCAAGCGTTGAATCCTAAGTTCACGAAAAAAGTGGTAAAGCATGGGGGAGGAAACATAAAAGTTTGGGGATGTTTCTCAGGTCATGGTGTTGGGCCAGTTAAAAAGATTGAAGGTATGCTAAACCAATTTAAATACAAGCAAATATTGGAGAGAGAGAAAGACTACAATGCTTCCTTATGCTGAGGAGAGGTTGTTGGACTACAGGTCTGGATATTTCAGCAAGATAATGAACCCAAACACACTGCTCATTCAGTTAAAAGGTTTCTTAGTGATCAGAAAATTAGGTACTGTGTTAAATTGGCCTGCAAATAGTCTAGATCTTAATCTGATCGAAAATCTTTGGAGAGAAGTAGAGTGTGGCTGCGAAAAGGACGAGCAATTTGAACAATCTATATGATGCCTTTGTCGAATCGTGGAACAATATTTCAGATGAAACCTGTAAAAACTTAATAGATTCCATGCCCCATCGCTGCAGGGCAGTTATTGTAAGCAAGGGCCACCCTACAAAATACTAATACTGCTTTTTGTAAGCTGTGTTAAAAGATTTGTAATAAATATTGTTTATTTCATTAAAATTGTTTCTGATACAGTTCAATAAATTAAGTTATTTTACCCGTTCCTAATTATTTGTCCATAGCTAGAAAGTTTCAAATAAATAGTTCAAATGGAACTTTAATTAAATTATCAATTGAAGTTCAACAATTTTACATATTATATATGTAGTATAAAAGCCTGCTTACATAGCTTTATTATCATGTCCTTTGAAGGTAGTAACAGTAATAAAGACTAAAGTTACAGCAACTTGTTTTTCTGAAAGTTACTTTGATATTAGTCGTTCCTAATTATATGACCACAACTGTATATATGTCATCTCACTCACACTATCTAATTATGATACTTGCATCAGAGAATATGAAGTATTATGTATGTATGATGTTCAAGAACATATAGATATATAACAATTACATGGGTGAAGTGTTTTGCTTGTAATTTAATCAAATCAAATAATTTTACTGTCAGGCATCTGTGGCCCATGCAAACAAACATTAAAGTACAAGGTATAACAATAATATAGCCTTTATTCTGTCCTACAGTGATTTTGAAGTTAATTTCTATAGAACATTTTATTAATAACTATTTATATTAGGTCACGTAGCACAGTGCCACATGGCAAAGGCCTCGTCCAACTCCTTCCAATGTTCTCTGTCCCATGCCACTCTTCTCCAGTATGGACCGGCTGTCAATTTAAGTTTGTTTTCCCAGCATCGCCAACCTCTTGTTATTTTTCTTTCATGTGGGTACCAGTATGTGATCTTTTTACTTAATTTCTCTGGGTTACTACGCAGGATGTGACCTGCCAATGCTGGTTCCTGTAGTAAGCCGCTAGGTGTGCTACACAATTTCTCGTAGGTCTTCATTTCGAGTTCTATCCTTTAATCTTGACTCCCAACATGCTTCTCTCCATGGCTCTCTGGCATTTTTCGAGTTTGTCTTTGTGTTCTTTGTTTAAGGCCCACATCTCGCACCCATATGGTAGACAGGGAAGAATAAATGTGTCTTTTGTTTTCGTTGATAGCCTCAAGTCTTTACTTTTCATCTCTTTTAGGGACTAGTCTCCACCCGTTGGCTATTCGCTTGTTGATTTCTTTGTGTGTCTAGTCATTTGGAGAAATTATTTGACCAAGGTACACATATTCCTTTACATATTCTAAGTTACATACCTAGTATATTGGTACAAAATTGAATTAGTAAATAGAGCATAAACTATGTTGTTATCACTTCACTTTGCACTACCTATGTATGTCATAGTGCTGTCCTATGGCACTTGTCCACGGAAGCAACGGAGAACTCTCACCACAAACGCCGAAAAGTTGACGTTGCGGCGCTACTCCAGCAACTGCACCCTAGGCGGATGGATGATACCCCATCTTTTGGAGCACGTACTCCGCGATGTCCTCCGTCTTAGTGTTTTAGTGCAGGCATGTTTGGCTTCGCAGCACGCAGCTTCTGTTTGGGCTCCCTAAGAGCTTTGCCGCAGCGGTTCTGGGTCGTACGTGGTTGGCGCTTCCTCCTTTGCACAGTCTCGAAATCATTATCGCCCGATTCGGCGCCTTCTTACTAAGAGCGGTAGGGGCGCTCGCGGTAACGCTGGCGAAATCTCGATGACGAGGTAGGTATCTACATAATTAATGGTCCAATTTAGAAATTTTAGAAAAATATTTTGCTTGTAGAAAGTTTTCTCATGAAATTTATTACAATGTAAACGACCTATCGTTGCAATGTAATACCTAGTATTTTGTAATTATAATGTCTTTGCATGAGTCATAAACTCCAATTTCATGACAAAAAACCGACGAAAACTTCACAAAAGGCACTAAATTTGGTCACTGTTTTTTAGAAGAGTAGAAGTCACTTTTGCTCTGCAAAAGGCGGCAAAAAAAAAGACTAAACGTTTGTCAAAATGCCACCGTTCTACGGAAATAAGCAAAAAAGTATCTTTTTGAATGAACGAAACTCGAAAAACGACACTCTTTATCTTTAGAAGCCAAAGTAAAATAAAAGTCACTTTTTTTGCTCTGTTATTCTATGAAATCAAGTTTGATAGCTGAAGCCTCTCTCAAAAGACACTCTTTTTGTGCCTCGTTCTAGACCCCCTGTAAAGGTCCGATTGTGTACCTTTTTTAAATCGTCTCGTTGGCCTTACTTTAGCTTTCACCGCACACTTTTACTTGAGGTATTGCTTGAAGCGGTGGTATTTGTAGTTGAGAGGTCAAACATAAAATTCTCAATTTCCGCTCCAGCTCCGGAACTGGAAAGAATATCCGTTTGCCGAAGGAAATAAAATCACGTTCTGAAATATTTTGTAGTTTTGACCTTGAAAAAAAAACGGAAGTGGACAGATGTACCGACAGATAGAGACAACTAGATACTACCTATTTCATCGCGGTAAGTGTGTTACAGTAAAAACACGGGTATCTAATTCTTACCATGCTTTTTAAGTTAGTTAATATAAAATAGATATAAGTATTATATCTACGAGTATAGGTACTAATAATAAAGTAGTAAAAAAGTCGTGTCTGTACATTGAATTATTTTCGCGAAATTTTAAATGAAATGGGTTATTAAGGTGGTAACGGAGGATCTCGGTGCGAAATGCACATTATAATATTGTTTCCCTTACTTTTGAATAAAAAGCATGCAATAAATGAGCGCAAACTGCTTGTTAATAGTTAGGTGATCACATGACAATTATTCAACTTTATGCGTTACCTTTTAGCTGCATTACATTACAAC
Source organism: Ypsolopha scabrella (assembly GCA_910592155.1). NCBI lineage: Eukaryota > Metazoa > Arthropoda > Insecta > Lepidoptera > Ypsolophidae > Ypsolopha > Ypsolopha scabrella. The sequence goes on along the minus strand of OU342969.1, from coordinate 27,102,979 downwards.
TGTAAACACGCTTTTAAGTTTGTTAATGTAATGCAAACAAAATGTATAATACATTAAAGTACGTAATTTTTTGTGAAGACTTTATTATTAATAAACTATTTCCGCAAGTTGCTTTAAAACACATTTATTGCATACTTTTTATTCAAAAGTAAGGGAAACAATTATTATGATGTGCATTTTGTACCGAGGTAAAAAGTTACCCCCTCAATATTGTACTGAGGCCAAAACCACAATTTTTAAAACTTTTGTCTGTCTGCATGTATATTCCGGTTTAGTTCGAGAACCACTCAACGAATATGGAAGTGTTTTTTTAATGAAATTATTGACTATGTCCATAAGGAATAAACTAAAGTCTATATCCAAGTGAAGAGTCTTTTACAACAGTGAAAGAATATTCAGAGTAGGTTCAGTGTTTCCAGAGATTAGCCGCGCGAATGTAAATAATCGCTATATCCCTATTGAACTGCCCGTCATCAAAGAACAAACCATCAACGAACTACTAGCTCAGTACAAAACTTTCTAGGATTACCTATATTGCCCCACGATACGGAAGTTGTGTAAATTTTTACTTTACTACAGTCTTAGAGTAATGTTTTTACTCTAATACTACAGTACTCAAATCAAATCAAATCAAAATATTTTATTCATGAACGTGGGTATATGTAAACAAGATATAATTTATATAATTTGAGCACTCCATGTTCTGCCTCTCAGCCTATGAATTTCAGTTTATTCTTAAACATATATTATGTAATTAAATTACGGCATGCATTATTATGATAAAATAAAATTTATATAATTAATTAGATAAGAATGTCCAAAATGTCAAAAAATATTAATATAAGAAACGATAATGAAATTGGGTATTTATAATGTTATTGTCATTCAAAAATTCATCTAATTTGTAATAACCCTTATCAATCAGAAGACGGAACAGAGATTTTTTGAACAATGTTGAATTCATTTCTTTTATACAGTTTGGTAACTGGTTATAAATGGAAGTTGCTTTACAAAGAATATTATTTCTCATAAGAGCAGTATTACACTCACGAGAGACCAGTTTATGTCTATGTGTGGTCGTACAGATTTGAGTTTTTTTAGACTTACTTTTACAAATAATTGAGGGTTAGTTTAACAAATATTGAAATCTCGTATATATAAAGACACGGCATTGTCATTATCTTCATATTTTTAAATATGAAGTCTCGACATGTAGAGTTCCCCCAAAAATTACCCGATATCGGAGTCTTGATTCAACAAGACCATGGTATGCAGTTTTAACTGTTACAAAATTGATTTTTTTTCCAATTTATATAGCAGATATGCTGAGCTGCTCAGCTTTTCAAAAAGCACGTCACAATGTTCTGTCCAAGTCAGCTTGTTGTCTATAATTAAACCTAAAAATTTTGATTATGCCACTTTTTCAATATTAGTTCCCTCATAGTCAATGTTCCTGTTTGTAGTTCGTTGGTAAAAATTAATTAATTTAGTTTTCTCCAAGTTTAGTACTAATTTGTTTGTTTAGGTTCATCCATGATATTATTTCTTTTAAAGCGTCAGTTATTTCATGTACCATTTGGTCATCATCATGGTGATATCGTCAGCACACTATGATAATAGCAATCGTGATATGAATAGTTCGTTGCCTATGTCCAAGTGAAAAGCATTTAAAAAGAGTGAATGTATTTTCAAATTTGGCCAGTATTTCCAGAGATTACACTCGGCAATGAAACAATTTTACCTCCTAAGAGCCATTCCACCAAATTACGCTTTTTGTATGAAGCGTCTTTGTAGATAGTAATTTTTATGGAATTTGGAATATTGTTAATTATGTTTTATCGTCTAATTAAATGAATGGATTGTCGACTAATCGATCAGTCGAAAATTTGAGGTAAACTGGCGACATTAATCATTATTTATTTGATTAATTGATAAATTTCCAAAATGAAACGATGATTTTTTGGCTTTTTAGTGACTAAGTCCGGTGAAAGTGCTCCGCGATTACCGCTCTGGCGAACTTCGTTTATAGCATGCTCCATATACATCAACATTTTCCCTGACTGTATGAATAAACACTGATGTTTACAAACATACAAAGAACAGACAGAAGGCAAGGGCGGACTTATTCCTACAAGGAATTTCTTCGGGTCAACCTTGGGAAAACATCGAATTTATCTTACTACATCAGTGAACACAATTATCAAGATAGCAATCATTCATTAAATACATACATAAATACACAGATACACTGGCAGCCGACCGTGGCCCTAAAATACAAAAGCTGGACTCTGCATTATATTAAACCAGATATTTTATATAAGTATGTATTTTAATAGCAAAACATACTGGTAACTTTTTGAAGCCGTTTATTACTTTTATCATTATAAAAACTCGTTTACGTCCTTAAAATTGTTATTACTGTCAATCACTATTTAGCTACAAAATAAACCAGTTGTAACTAACAACAATCAATAAATCACTATAGGCTGTCCGAGTATTTATGATATGGGTGACAGTTCGTAATTTTCCGTTTCACCTACATATAATACTACTCACACCATACTACATACACCCAGATGCAAAAGAAAATAATAGGTTTTAGAAATAATGTATATCATTATTGCAAAAATACAATAAATTATTTATCTATAAATCGAAACAATAATCACAGTGTATTCGTTAAATTTAACAAAAAAAGATTCAGAAAAGAATAATGACTTTTTGCTACTTGATGCGTGGATCGGAACGTTAACCCATAGGGACTGACCCTACATAATCGAAAATACTTTGATGAATCGGTGCGGTCATTATATAGGATCGCGTCAGTATGAGTGCATCTTGTATGCGGTTTGTGTTTTAGTTGCGGTTGCTTTACGTGCTATTTGTTTTGACGTTTGTTACAGTTTTTGTTGATTTTTGTTTTGTTATTGTTGTTTGTTTTTGGTAAAAAGCCAAGAAAAACAAAAAAAAAATCTTTGATCTCTCAAGCTTTGGAGTTATTGGTTCGTTTAATTTAATTAATTTAGATATTAACAAAAATTAGTTTGGATAATCAAAGAGCAACCAAATAAAAAATCGATTTGATAGCTCTTGTTAACGATCTTGATACTTAAAAAATCGATTTTATTTCGTTAGGGCACATAACTATAACTGCCAACTTTGAACTGCCACCCATATCATGATAAATCGAACATACTATATAGGTAGTCAATCACAAGTCCTATTATCATTTGATAATTATCATATAAACTAAATGACTGTAGACTATAAGTAGACAAATTCAAACTGACGACTGCGTTACACTGACAAAAACCCTAACAAATTCGGACCGACCGGACACGCAAACATTTGGCTGGAACTGATCGCAAAAAGGCAAACATGTTCGACTAAAGCGGGACGCTTGGTAACTCTATCTATAAGGCTCCACATACCGTCATACATAGCTAACAGGAGCAGCCGACCATATGCGGTCAAATGCATTACTATCCCTGGTCCTGTCTCTACATTTATCGTTTCCACGTTACAAAATGAGGTCTATGGCTCAAACGAAGGATTCTCAGTCCCATTTACCATCTTCTTTTTCTTATTTAAGAAACATGGTTTTTCAAAAAATCTTTGGCTTCGGGCTAATTTTTCTGCATCTTCAAATGTTTGCGGCATTATCTTATTTGCCGTCTCTGGTAACGTCAGAGCAATGATTGCTCCGATTGCCGCTATACAACCAATCAGCACTAATGGAAGCCAAGTAACGTAGATTTCTAGATAAGCAATGTACGGTGCAAGAATTGTGGCTACATTCCCACATATGTGAATGACTGCTATTCCTGTAGCACGCACTGAAGTTGGCAGTAATTCTGCTTCCCATTGAAAAGCGGCATTGTAAGATATGTTGATACAGAATCTAGCGATCATTGCGCAAAGGACAGATGGCAAACCACTTCCAATAAATGGTGTGGCAACACTGAACACAAAAACCAAGATAGATCCCATCGCTATCATCCATCTTCTGCCCACCCAGTCCATTAAGAACGCGATGAGTAGAATCGAAGGAAATTCTGTAAACGATACCACAGAAAATGAGACAAAGAAATCAAATTCCAGTTGTCCCAAACTTCTGACTAGTGCATCAAGAACTGTCGCGCAACACATGAATTCGATGCAAATTGAAATGTAAATCTTACGTAGCACTGGATTTCTAATTATATCTAGCACATTTGCACTTGGTTCCTCTTTTCGTTTTGACACTGAATCTTTGAAACCTTGAATTAACTTTGCTGAAACTTCTTTTTTGTTGACCCGACTGATTGTTAAAATTTTCTTTACAGCATCATCAACACGTCCTTTGGATAGTAACCATTGTGGGCTTTCGAGTAACACGAAAGGAGTTAGTACAGCAAGAGATAGAGGCAGACTCGTAGCTAAGGAAATAGTTTTCCAGTGCCCGCAGGCGAGAGATATCCACGGCAGAGCAACAGCTCCGAGAGTGTAAAAACAAGCCCATGATACGCTTGCAATCAATGTTCTGTATTTTGGAACAACGTATTCTAAGACTAGTAAATAGGTCAGCATCATACAGCTGTCGAAGCACATTCCCGTGAAGAAACGATCTATAGCAAATTCTGTGAAATTTTGGGCATAGATACCGGCAATTCCTCCGATGCATCCTATTGCATTACTAGCTATAATTGCTGGTAGTCTTCCAAACTTGTCTGCAAGCAATCCTATGAAGAACCCACCACTTGCAGAGCCAAAGAAGAAAATTGATTGTGCTGAAGCTTGGTAGCTGCTCTTTTCGCATACCCAACCCAGTTCACTTGAAATGGTTTCATAAGGAATTTCACTCTTGTTGAACTCCCAACCGTTTTGACATGAAACGGTTTCCCAAGAGAGATCAGGTGTGGCATTAGACATCAAAACTTGGGTCCAATTGGCAGAATAGGATCTACATTGTGAGTATCCATATCTGCCATTTTCATCCAGAGGTATCGCGATGCTGCGTCGTTCATCAGCAGTAAGGTTTGCTAATTCCGGGATCCAGCACCAATGTTGTGATGATACTTCAGTTATAAAGAGTTGAGTGTAGTACACAAATACTCCGTATATGAAAAAAGGTGCTGTTGCAAGAAACAAAATAAATTGGTACAGACCAAATTCTCCAGCTTGCTGTAAAAGATCGTTGAAACAGATGTCAGGCACTTCAAAACTATCTCCTTCAATTTCTTTTGTATCGATCACTGGTCCCATTGTCACAGAATTGGTTACATTCACTGAGTTGTTCTCGATTTTTGTTTCTGCTAATGTTAGTTCGATTTCGTTCAAACGATTTGGATGTTCATTTCTTGCAAACATTTTGTTTTTTTATAAAAACTAAATAAAACAGTTCTGTTACATGAAGGGACTATCAGTAAACTGTTTAGCATTTAAATTATTCTTTATTTTTAACTAGTTCCGTTTATCGGTTTTAACATTAAGAAGGGCTATTCTAGTATCGTTATAGTTGATCTATGTCAGGGGTCTCAAAACTGCGGCCCACGGGCCAACACTGGCCCGCGAGCACCATCATTCCGGCCCGCGCGGTAGCTGGCTGGATAGGCGATATGCCCGGTTGCTATATTACGTAGTTTATTGAAAATTTACTTATTATAAAATTCACAAAGTAATTGTAATTTATAATAATATCTTTATGATGTTTCTTACTTTCTTACTCGCAAATCCTCCCGAAGTTATTCGGGGGAGAGTAAGAGAACAGCTCTCAGGCAAAACCAGGCGGCCCACGATTGTCTGGGACCGATGGATGGCGGTATATCCATCCCAAATTGCCGGGCTTTATATAAAGCAGGCTAGTGACGGGCAGCGGCGTCACTGGTGCAAGGGTTTCGGCACCGCGCTCACCAACCCGCTTTCCCAGCGTGTGTGAGTATGAGAATTTCTTCCAGGAGGACCGCCAAGAGTGGCGAAATCCTGGGAAGGCCTATGTCCAGCAGTGGACGAAACAGGCTGATGGATGGATGGATGGATGTTTCAAAACGAGATATTACTGATCTTAATAGCGATATTTTAAGAACGTTATAATTTTATATATATTTATCTAAAAGTAATAATAGAAGAACGTTATTTATAATATAAATAATAATAAATATAGCACAGCACGCGCTTCAACTATCTCCGCCGCAATGAAATATCCTCGACTTTTGTCCGTAAGTACTAACGGAGCGGTGTCTGCCTCTGCGCGATGTCACTCAACCGTTAGTAAAACGACGGCCGTTAGTATGACGAGTAAAGCGAAAAATGCTCAAAGTTGGCGATTTTGGTGAAAATCAAAACTGGATCATTCGATTTTTTAAATTTCTTTAGCCTTGAGCTGGACACATTGGTTTAAAAAAAAAACGCACTCTATATTATTGCACGAATGGTGTCGTTTATAAGTATGCCAACTGAAGGAAAGTAGTTATTTTTAATAAATTGATTCATATTTTTAAATTCTCGTTCATTACCTGTTCCGTGACTATTCTTGATGTTTTACCAACACCTGTTATTTATCAACTCTTAAGAGTATTGTGTAAATCTCTGTAAATCTAGTACGTAAAGTGCAAATTATTAGCTGCCCTCTACCGCTATTGTCGCCTTCCTTACGGTGTGCATAACAAAAAGGAGGCCTAAGTAATCATAAATTCAAAAGCTTTTTGCATCTATACATACTTAAGGTCCTACAATTCAAAGTGAAAAAAAGATGATTGAGTATCCCTAATATACCACTTTCCAACGAAAATAAATTTTACCGCGCGATTTTTTTTTTATCTTTCCATAGAAATTTAGTTGGCTAATTGAACCACTGTTACTGGAAAGTGGAAAAATTTTATGTGACCAAAAAAAATTGTTTTCTTCTTTATTGCGGTCTGTTAACGATACATGATCTTGATCTACCCTATTACTATTTTAACTTATTATTGTAGGACCTTATATATTATCTAACAGAATACCCTAAAAGATATCCAAGTTTAACGTAGCTCTATGAAGGACCATTCAACCGAATTTAAACATAATTTTTCAATGCAAGCGCTCGTAAAGTCCTATTTTATATGCGTCTAAACTATTGTCAAAGTCAACTTTACCACACTAGTGCTTAAAATTTTCATTTTTTTTATTTATATTTTTTGATTTTGTTCTCCCACACAATGGGAAGCCAAAGAGAACATAGCCCATATAGCCATGTCTGAGGCATTTTTAGGGTTCCGTAGTACCTAAAAGGTACAAAAGGAACCTTTATGGTGAGAGTCCGTTGTCCATCCGTCCGTTCGTCCGTCCATCCGAATGTCACAGCCTCATAACTTTAGCACCGTTAAAGATAAGGACTTGTAATTTTCCACAAAAATAGCATTCACTTGTCTACATAATACGAAACAAAAAAAAAATATTAGAAATTGTTCAAAATATTTCCAATACAAAAGTGAGAAAAATAAAAAATAAATTCTTAAAAATACAGCATGGGTATCAAATTGTAGATATTGTTATGTGTTAATAATCGATTAGTTACTCACAATAGGTAATAGTGTTAGTTTAATAAGTAAACAAGTCCTTTATTTTGTATGAAGGTAGTTTAACATATTGAATAAATTCTCACTGAGGTACCTACCGACCGACAGAATAATGAGTTGATTGACCGTTGAGAGATGTCAAAGAAAGTGAAAGCCATGTCATGATTATATTGAAATTGATGTGCAGCTGATAGAAATATGAGAAATATGACGATTGTAGGTCATAACTGGCCAATTACAAAAAACACAGCGATTAAAAATAAGAAATATAACAAAAAAAAAACTAATTTTTATAAAAATAAAATATGGGTATCAAATTCAAGGTATTAAAGAGCTGATTACAAAAATATATAATTTGACTATATTAACTTGCATCTGTTTCGAGGAATCTTTGAAAACCCACAAAAAACTGCATGTCCCCCCCCTTATTTCCGAAACTGGTGGACCGAAAAATATGAAAAAAATAAGATTATAGGTCATAGCTGGCCAATTACGGGTAAAAATATAGGAATTAAAAAAAAGTTGATAGGGAATGATAAATTTAAACAAATGTTATTTTTTTTTTATAAAAGTACAATATGGGTATGAAATTGTAGATATTTAAGAGCTGATTATAAAAATATATACTTTTACTTTATTTAATCGCACTGATTTCGTGAAATCTGTAAATGAAAGTATGTATTTATAATTATGTATAATATATTAATATTTATTATTTTTATACAATACAATACAATACAATATTCTTTATTGCACACCAAAAGACAAATAAAAAACAATAAATTTTAAAATATAAGTTAGCAGGGTACAATTGGCGGTCTTATCACTAAAAGCGATCTCTTCCAGACAACCTTTGGATGGAAGAACTCTTAAAAATGAAAAGGTGTATAGGCGGTGCACAGAATAACGGTTTTTAAAATAAAATAAAATAAAATAAAGCATTTTGATATATATAATATACATACATACACAATAAATAATTTTATATATATTTTTAAATAAATTATATACTTTATATAAATAAATATGTATTAATATAGGGACAAACAGAAACAATAAACTTTAAGATCAAAGCGAAAGATAATGCTGTTTGACTAGGGTTTTGAATGACTGTAATGATGGAGCTTGTTGTATTGTGAGAGGAAGAGCATTCCACAGATGTACAGCTTCAACAGTAAATGAGTTACCGTAAAAGCGCGTAGAATGAGTTGGCACTGATAGGCGAAGATTTCCAGATGACCTCAGATTTAAGTCGTTCTTTTTAGGACGAAACACAAAGCGATCTTTTAAATAAGAAGGATATACAGGATTAAATAAAACAGAATAGAGAAGGAAAAGAATATGAGAATTGCGACGAAGACGGATTGGGAGCCACTCAAGCTGAGAACGAAATTGGGAGATATGGTCATATTTGCGTAATCCAAATATGAACCTAATAGAAAAATTTTGAAGACGCTCGAGTTTATTAAGTTGCTCCTCGGTAAGATTTAGGTAACAACAGTCTGCGTAATCTAGAATAGGAAGTAGGAGGGATTGTGCAAGCGCAACTTTGGTAGCAGTTGGCAGGAAGTTTCGGAGTCTTTTTAGAGAGAAGGCAGAGGCAAACATTTTACGGTTAACCTCATCAAGTTGTGGACCCCAGGAAAGATTATTATCCATAAATATTCCAAGATTTTTCACTTTACTGCTATAGGGAACATGGGTACCATCAAAACTTATCTGCGGTAGTAAATGCCAATCAATCCTAGAAATGAAGTAAGGGCTACCAACTACGATAGCTTGTGTCTTACTTGGATTAACTTGAAGTCCATGTTGTTTACTCCAGGTAGATATTTGTGTTAAATCTTTATTTGTCATTGCGATAGCATACTGAAGTTCATCAAGTTTGGCCTGACTATAGATTTGAAGATCATCAGCATAAAGGTGGTAGGAACATGAAATATGCTGAGAAATATTATTGATAAATAATGCGAAAAGGAGAGGTGATAAGACGCCACCTTGAGGAACACCGGCAGAAATATCGCACCAGTCGGAGAGAGATTCGTCTATACGAATGCGCTGCCGGCGCCCTTGCAGATAGCTGCGAAACCAGTTAATTACTGTTGGAGATACGTTAAGAGAACAAAGTAATCCCAAAAGAACATCAAAGTCAACGGTGTTGAAAGCATTACTGAAGTCCAAAAGGGTCAATACCGTAAGCTTTCCATGGTCCATTCCCAAACGAATGTCATCCGTTATTTTAGTTAAAGCCGTAACTGTGCTGTGACCAGGACGGAAGCCGGACTGGAAAGTATTTAGGAGTCGGTTTTGGGTCAAGAAATGACTTAACTGCTGATGGACAAGACGTTCAAGGATCTTAGACAGGAATGAGAGGATAGAAATAGGACGGTAATCTGAGAATGATGAAGGGTTAGTTTTTTTAGGTAAAGGAATTATTTGGGCATCTTTCCAGAGGGTTGGGAATGTTCCGGAATTGACGGATTTGTTTAGGATACCAGTAATCACGGGAGTAAGGATATCGAGGATGGGAATTATCATTTTACGACTGATATTATCATGACCAACCGCATTTGATGTAATCGAGATTATATGCTTCTTAACATCACAACTAGTGAATTTACTAAAGACAAAAGGAGGGTAGTCGGGTGTAGTAATTGAAGAAAGATTATTTAATGTTTTAGTTTTAGTCGTACTGTCAATAGTGGACGAAGAAGAGAAGTGTTGATTTTATTTATTTTATACATAAGTATTGATATTCTTTTATAAGTAGTATTCATTTTTATTTTATTTGATATGTATTTCAGTTAATTTATGTAGACCGAGTAAGTAGTATTATTATTATTATTATATATTTTTTTTATTCATTGTTTTAAGCAATTTTCTCCTTTGTTTGTGTGTACACTGTTGAAATACTCACTTTTGTTAATCGCTTCCATAATCAAGGGTTTGCTGCTAGCAATCTCTTCCAGAGATAAGCTCGCCTTTTGCATATACTGTTAGACAGCTGTAACTTGTTAGTCATTTATATATTGTGTGCAATAAAGTGTTTTGAATTGAATTGAAATCATTGAAAAACCCCAAAAATGCATGTCCCCCCCTTATTTCCGAAACTAATGAACCGAAAATATGAAAAATTTTGGGATTACGTAAAGATAACAGAAAAAATGTAGCGGTTGAGAAATAAACGATAGCAAAAAGACAAAATTAAATTTTTCATCCACGAGTTTTCTTTCGAGTACGGTATAAAAATATTTGAGTCTCTCTTTTGTGGTACAATCAATTCTTTTTTTAGTTATTGTAAACAGTTATGGGCAAGATTTTAAATACCTTCTTCATGACTGTTCCCAAAACTGCCGAATTACGGAACCCTAGGTATGCGAGTCTGACTCGCACTTGACCGGATTTTTTATTAATTTATTGAAATAGTTGCCAGTCTTATCTTTTGTACCATAGATAGATTTGGCAGAAATGAGCTGGTTTCAGTTTGTTGCGTTCAGTTCGATCGTCGGACGACAACGCCTACTACCGCAGGACAGGATAATGCATAATTTTTATTCAGAAATAAGGAAAACAATGTTATGTTTTGCATTTTGCACCGAGATCCTCTGTTACTACCTTAAAGACGATAAAACACACATGTGTTAAATTTAGTCAGATTGTAGGACATACTCTTAAGAGACTGCTCCGTATTTTTCGTCTGTTTGATGCGAAGCATTATTTTAATTATTTTTCTTGTCATTGCCGCGATGATTTTGTAAAAATCAGGGACATACGCCAGTCCATATTGGCAATCTAAATGAAGACCTAAAATTGATTTGATTCAATTGTTTCGCCCTGCTGCTTAGCGTTGACTTCAGCCGCCATTCCTTCCCGAGTTCAAACTCCTCTTGAAGTGCTTGCGCGTTATTTTGATACTTAGATATTATGAATAACGATTCGGAGTGGGCTCGTAAGTAATAAAATAACTCGCAAAAGAGAATCAATTCAATCAAATAAATTCTAGGCCTTCACTTAGACGGCCAATATGAAGTGGTGTATGTCCCTAGTTTTTCCAAAAACATCGCGATTAAGGCCAGAAAAATATTTAACGTATTGTTTTTGGTCAAAGTTGTCGTCCTCGCGGACCGGGCTCTTAAGTACTCGTAAAACAAAAAAATAACAAAAAGTAGGTGGCATTTTTTTTTTGTCAGGCCGTACCATTTTAGCGCCTTGTTTTCTTTAGTTTTGATGTTGCATTAATTGGCATGTATATTGTTGTTATTAACCATATCTTTAGGGTCCCGCACCCATATTGTGGGGTGGTACGGAACCTTTGTGCGCGAGTACGACTCGCACTTGGTAAAATTATTTCTTCTTTCATACGTATACCTATTGGTATACTGGCTGGTAATTTAGAACTTTCGAACGCTAAAGTGGCAACACTTTATCAGCTCTTAGGGCCTAAGGCTAAAATCAGATATTCATGGCAAGAAACATCTCATTTATTAATATTTGCAACCCGATCGCGCCCTAATAAAATATGCATGATCCAATCTTTGGTTCTCTATTGATCGTTGTGCCAGTAGACTAGCGACCGATATCTACAGCCGGATGATTCGAGAACCTATACAATACATGTCTATTGATGTCGTATAAAAGAATATGAAACTACTATGTTGCTGGTGGTAAAACGGTTAAAAAAACCGACCAAGAGCAAGTGGAGCTCGCATTAGGTTCTACAGTGAGTGAGCAGTCAACTGACATTAAGACAGAAAAAAAAAAGAATTTAGCGACTATTGCACTGCCGAAAAAACTTGCACTTTTCCGGTCATCAATAACTCAATATCTACCAACCCTATATATAAATAAACAGAGAAAGGAACTGTCATTGTCAGCATTTTTTTTGCTATATCATAAAAACCACTGAAGCAAAAATGATAAAAAAATAATTTTTTGACTCTCCTGTCTTAATGAAAAATATAAAAAAATGTACAATTTTATTGTTTTTTAATGTATTGTGAATTTGTATTCTTAACTGAAGAATTATTAATAAAGTATTTGGAAAAGTTAATATTTCTTACATGGTCGCGATGGACGGAAAAACTATTTGAACAATAATTATAAATTACTAGCTTTTGCCCGCGGTTCCACCCGCGTTGAATTAGTTTTTGTGTACTCCTATAAAATCAGTCAATATTTTTCGGACTATTACCTACAGTAAACATAGCTGGTGAAATGTGTGTGCTATGCGCCTCTGTTTCCCATTTTGTAGCTCTCTTTTATAGCTTTTCCATGGAAACAATGGAAAAAATTAGTTTTGCTCCTATTCTAGATCTAGAACATTATTTGTGCAAAGTTTCAGCCCAATCGGTTCAATAGGTACGGCGTACATCACTTTTCTATAGAAACTTGAAATCTCATTTTCATCCCATGGGGACTGATTTATATGAAAAAATTAGCCTATGTTCTATTCCAGGTCTAGAACTACATTCATGCAAAATTTCAGCCCAAGCGGATCAGTAGTTACGGCGTGAAAGAAGCAAACATCCATCCAACCATCCATCTATGCATACATCCAAACTTTCTCATTTATAATATTAGTGGGAAGTGGGATAGTGCGGATTAGTGGGATGGTGAAAGAGTCGCTTCAGGCATTCGGAACGAGTAAGAGATTCTTGCGTAAATCTATCGATAGCTTCCAATTTGTTCTTTTCAAAAGGAAAGACAGTTTTTTTTACTTTGAATTTATTAACTTCTGTATTTTTTTGTATTTGGACCACCCGTATATTAGGAATAGATCTTCAAAGACAGACTTTAATTACAGTTTGAGTGTGTATTCACACTCGTAAAATGACTTTGAGCCATTAACTTGTCTCCACTATTATGTAGCGATAATGAGAAATTAACCATGCTAGCGAAACATGTCCTAAAATTTTTGTCACGATTTGTATTTCCAGCTTTTGAATCTGTCTTTTACTACGTGATAATAATTAGGTATATCGCACAAAATGCGTAACTATCTTTTATGTTATAGTAAAAACAAACTTGATCTTGTCTGTAAGTAAACGTACAATGTCAGATAATATTTATTAACTCAGTGTTTATCTAGATTTGTATTGTGAAAATATCACAAACTCGTCTATTTGCACTGCACTTGATATCGAATGAGTAGAAAACGATTATTATTTTTTTTTTATCCTGGATGAATGATCTTTTCTCAATAGAGTTGTAAAGGTGCGTTAGTAGGCTAAATTTCAAGTAAAATAAATAAACCTTAGTCACCAAAATCCAAGATGTTATTTTATTACACTGTAAATTATTTACACAATTTTTGAGGTAAACGTTGTGACGCAATGAACTACCTATATACTGAGGTTTTCACTCAGTCAGGAGACAATGGAATGAGATAGGAAACTTTTTGGGAAATAATGTTCTGCTAATCAAATAAACTAATAATATCTCAAAAGCTCTTTAATCAGAATACAAACGTTTGCACTAAATAAGTTCTAAGGCTCAAAAGAAAAGTTATTAGTCCCGTAGATTTCATTCTTCTCCTTTTTAGGGAAACATGGCATTTGAAAAAACTTCTGGCTGCGAGCTAAGGTCTCCGCATCTTCGAATGTTTGCGGCAAATCCTTTTTTGCTGTTTCTGGTAACGTTAAGGCAACGATTGCTCCCACTCCCGCTACACAACCGGTCAGCGCTAATGGTAGCCAAGTAACGTAGACTTCTAGATAAGCAATGTATGGTGAAATCATTGTCGCTACATTACCAGTTATGTGAATGATTGCTATCCCTGAAGCACGGACTGAAGTTGGCAACAGTTCTGCTCCCCATTGCATGGCGGCATTGTATGACATATTAATAGAAAATCTGGCAATCACGGTGCAAATAAGAGATGGCACTCCACCTTTAATGAATGCGGTGGTAACACTGAACACGCAAGCCATGGTGGACATTATAGCTATCATCCATCTTCTGCCCATCCAGTCCATAACAAAAGCGACGATCAGAATTGAAGGAAACTCAGTAAATGAAACTACAGAAAATGACACGAAAAAATCGAAGTCCAGTATTCCCAAACTTCTGACTAAAGCATCAAAAACTATTACACAGCACATGAATTCAACGCAAATTAATAAAAACATCTTTCTTAACACTGGATTTCTGAGGATTTCCAGTACATTAATACTATCTTGATCCTTCTTTTGTATTAAAACAGAATCTTTAAATTCTTGTATTAATTTTGGTGGAACCTCTTTTTTGTTAATTCGACCGATAGTCAATAGTTTATTGACAGCATCATCAACACGTCCCCTGATGAGCAACCATCTTGGGCTTTCAAGTAAAATAAAAGGAGTTAGTATTGCGAGAGCTAAAGGCAAACTTGTAGCTAATGAAGTCGTCTTCCAATGGCCACAAGCGAGAGCTATCCATGGCAGAGCAACAGCTCCCAAAGAGTAAAAGAGAGCAAATGATAAATTCGAGATCATAGTTCTGTATCTAGGAGCTATGTACTCTAAAACAAGTAAATATGTGATCATCATAGAGCTGTCATAGGACATTCCCATAAAGAAACGGCAAGCCGCAAATTCTGTAAAGTCCCGAGCGAAGATACTGACGACTCCTCCAATGCATCCAATTAAATTACTGACTACAATCGCTGGTAGTCGTCCGTACTTGTCTGCTAACCAACCAATAAGAAATCCCCCGAATACTGACCCAAAAAAGAAAATTGATTGCGCTGAAGCTTGGTAGCTGCTCTTTTCGCATACCCATCCCAGTTCACTTGAAATGGTCTCATAAGGAATTTCACTCTTGTTGAACTCCCAACCGTTTTGACACGGTACGGTTTCCCAAGTGGGATCAGGTGTTGCATCGGACATCAACACTTGGGTCCAATTGGCAGAATAAGATCTACATTGTGAGTATCCATATCTACCATTTTCGTCCAGAGGTATCGCGATGCTTCGTCTTTCATCAGCAGTAAGGTTTGCCAATTCCGGGATCCAGCACCAATGTTGTGATGATACTTCAGTTATAAAGAGTTGAGTGAAGTACACGAATACTCCATATATGTAGAATGGCGCAGTTGCAATAAACAAAATAAATTGGTAAAGACCAAACTCTCCAGCGTATGGTAGCAGATCATCAAAATCAACTTCAGGCACTTTAAGACTTTCTGTTTTAACTTCGTTTGTTTTGTTTGCTTTTCCATTAGTCACAATATAATTTTTGTTAATTACTGAATTGTTTTTATGTTTTTTTGCGACATCTAATTTTAATTCCATTTCGTTTGCATATTTTGAAGCTTCTTCTTCAGCAACCATTTTGTTAATTATATTATTGTTATTATCTAGTTTTGTTTCTGTTAGATTATTTGCCTGTTAGAGAACTGTCGAGTGATTAACAGAGAGTCGGACTTATATAATAACTTTGCTCATTATATCTTGTCGGAGATACCGCCGGCGCCGAGATAAGGTTTCAGTTACAGGCAGATTTGTTTAAAATAGATTTGTTTTTGTTTGAACAGATCTTAGAGTGGCTTAAGGAAAGATTAAAAATTTTCCGATGTTGTAAATATGGCTTAACGGAATAGAGCAATGATAAATAGAACTTTGCACTATGCAAAACTGGTTTTAGGGTTCCGCACCCAAAGGGAAAAACAGAGCCCTATTATTGTCACTCTGCTGTCTGTCCGTCCGTCATACACAGGTCTCTAGCTTGTAGATGGAATGAGTTACAGACCCAAAATTAGGAAATATTATGTAAAATGTGCAAAAATTACATAATTTTTAGGGGAGCTCACATACATGAAAAAGGAGGCCATAATATTTTTTTTACCTTTGCATGTGTGGTATCACATCATTGTCTAGAGCTCATGTGTAGAGTACAAATATTCTTTTTACTCTGTTTATCTTCAAAAATAAAGAAATGGGAACCGTAAAAGTTATAATTTTAAGACCAGTTTTGTTACGGGGTCTATCTCAAAACCTAAACCAATTAGGAATCTGGAATTTCTGTATATTATGCTCTATACTTTATTTAAACAACAAATACAATTTTTTAATTTATACAGTAATGATAAGTTTATAATTTTTATTCCAATCAAAACTATAAGTTGGTTGGCTCGCCCGGTAAGCGAGAGGTCCCGGGTTCGAATCCCGGTTCAGAGCTCCTCACGTCTAGATTTACTTTTCTAATTTTATATAACACAATGATATACAATTTAAGGATAAAAATTCGTTCTCATGATAAGAGTTTAAAAATTGAAAGAAAATGTATAACAATAATCACCTGTATTGTTTTTTTGCTTAGTTGTTTTTAAGTATATATGATGTCATCTGTCTTTTTACACACGATAGTATACCCCTCACCTAACCCGTTATATTTTTCCTGTAATCTTCACGTAATCCAAACCTACCATGATTTTTCTTATATTTTTCGGTTCATTAGTTTCGGAAATAAGGGGGGGGGGGGACATGCATTTTTTTGTGCGTTTTCAAAGATTTTTTGAAATCGGTGCCAGTAAATATAGTAAAAGTATATATTTTTATAATCATATATTATTATAATATTTAATATCTAGAATTTGATATCCGTTATGTATTTTTATAAAATATTTTTTTATTTATTTTACATTGTTTTTTATATTTCTATTAGAAATGATTCTATCAACTTTTTTTTAATTACTCTAAATTTCCAGTAATTGTCCAGTTATGGCCTGTATTCGCCATTTTTTTTTCATTTTTTCGGTCCACCAGTTTCGGAAATAAGGGGGGTGGACATGCATTTTTTGTGGTTTTTCCAACGACCTTAATGTTTTTCATAGATTTCCCAAAATCGATGCTGGTAAATATAGTAAAAGTATATATTTTTATAATTAACTCTTTAATATCTACAATTTGATACCCATATTTTATTTTTAGTATATATTTTTATATTTCTCTCTTTATATTGAAAATATTTTAAACAATTTATAATTTTTTTAAATTTTTCTTACACTTAATTGTGTAGGCAAGTGTATGCTATTTTTGTGGGAAATGTCAAGTCTTTATCTTTAACAGTGCTAAAGTTATGAGGCTGTGACATACGGATGGATGCACGGGCGGGCAACGCAGTCTCACCATAAAGGTACCTTTTACCTTTCAAGTACTACGAAACCCTAAAAAACTGATAACTAACACAATTAGGTATGATGTTTATATAAATTTAGTACTATAGTCAAGAGTACATCAGGCTTTATAAAGACTATACCTTAATAACTTTTCTAAACTGTTCCTAGGAAAAGCTTAGGGTACTGAGACACAGACGGACAACGAAGTAGTCTGATAAAAAAAGGAAGAAAATGATATTCACTGTAATACAATTTTAATATCTAAACACACAAAAATTAATAACAATGTAGTAAAGTTAAATAATTCTGACCTTAATATTGAATTGAATGAATGATTTAACTCTTAACTCTAGTGCCTACCGACTGGATTTTTATTAGGTGAAAAGCTTTAGAGATCACTTATCTTTATGAACAACTATTACTATGAAGCCAACACTGAGATCTTTAAAAAATCTGCTGCTTCATAGAAAAGGTACATATTTACCAAAATGTCCAAAATACGCAGCAGATTTTTTAGGCTTTTCAGCGACTTATTTTCTAGCTTGTACATTTATCATTTCAACGTTACGAAATATGGTCTATGGTTCAAAAGAAGGGTTCTCAGTCCCACGTTTCATCTTCTTCTTATTTAAAAAACATGGTTTTTCCAAAAATCTTCGGCTTCGAGCTAATTTCTCTGCATCTTCAAATGTTTGCGGCATTATCTTATTTGCCGTCTCTGGTAACGTCAGAGCAATAATTGCTCCGATTGCCGCTACACAACCAATCAGGACTAGTGGAAGAAAAGTAACGTAGATTTCTAGATAAGCAATGTACGGTGCAACAATTGTGGCTACATTCCCACATATGTGAATGACTGCTATTCCTGTAGCACGCACTGAAGTTGGCAGTAATTCTGCTTCCCATTGAAAAGCTGCATTGTATGACATGTTAATACAGAATCTAGCAATCATTGCGCAAAGAACAGACGGTAAACCACTTCCAACGAATGGGGTGGCAATACTGAAGACACAAACCAAGGTAGATGAAATAGCTATCATCCATCTTCTGCCCAACCAGTCCATAAAGAACGCGACTAGTAGAATCGAAGGAAATTCTGTAAACGATACCAGAGAAAACGAGACAAAGAAATCAAATTCCAGTTGTCCCAAACTTCTGACTAGTGCATCAAGAACTGTCGCGCAACACATGAATTCGATGCAAATTGAAATGTAAATCTTACGTAACACTGGATTTTTAATAATATCTAGAACATTTGCTCTTGGTTCCTCTTTTCGTTTTGACATTGAATCTTTGAAACCTTGAATTAACTTTGGTGAAACTTCTTTCTTGTTGACCCGACTGATGGTTAAAATTTTTTTTACAGCATCATCGACACGTCCTTTAGATAATAACCACTGTGGGCTCTCGAGTAAAACAAACGGACTCAGTACAGCAAGAGATAGAGGCAGACTCGTAGCTACGGAAATAGTTTTCCAGTGCCCGCAGGCGAGAGATATCCACGGCAGAGCCACAGCTCCCAGAGAGAAAAAAAAAGCCCATGATACATTTGAAATCATTGTTCTATATCTTGGAACAATGTATTCTAAAACTAGTAAAAAGGTCAGCATCATACAACTGTCGTAGCACATTCCCATAAAAAAACGGCAAGCGGCAAATTCTGCGAAGTCTCGAGCGAAGATACTTATAATTCCTCCAATGCATCCTATGGCGTTACTGGCTATAATCGCTGGTAGCCTTCCATACTTGTCTGCAAGCAATCCAATAAAGAACCCACCACATGCAGAGCCTAAGAAGAAAATTGATTGCGCTGAAGCTTGGTAACTGCTCTTTTCGCATACCCATCCCAGTTCACTTGAAATTGTCTCATAAGGAATTTCACTCTTGTTGAACTCCCAACCGTTTTGACACGGTACAGTTTCCCAAGAGGGATCAGGTGTTGCACCGGACATCAAAACTTGGGACCAATTGGCAGAATAAGATCTACATTGTGAGTATCCATATCTGCCATTTTCGTCCAGAGGTATCGCAATGCTTCGTCGTTCATCAGCAGTAAGGTTTGCCAATTCCGGGATCCAGCACCAATGTTGTGATGATACTTCAGTTATAAAGAGTTGACTGAAGTACACAAATATTCCAAATATAAAGAAGGGTGCAGTTGCAATAAACAACATAAATTGGTACAGACCAAACTCTCCAGCCTGTTGTAGAAGATCGTTAAAACCGATATCAGACACTTTTGAATCCGCTACTTTTATTTCATTTGTATTGTTCATTTGCCCGAATATCACAGAATTATTTATGTCCACTGAATCCTTGTCAATGTTTTTTGCTTGTGCTAATGGTGGTTCCATTTCTTCCAATTGTTTTAGTTGTTCACTTTTTGTAACCATTTTAATTCTTGAACAAAAAAATACAAATAAAACAGTTCTGTTACATAAAAGCAATGTCTGTAAACTGTTTAGCATTTTCCTGGTGGATACACCTTATTTTTAACCACGCATACCGGTTTTGATATAAAGGTGTCTATTCTGATATCATTTTGCATTCTACATAACAGACATTTGAATTTAGATAATCCATGCGATGTAATGTAGTGACTAAAGCCTTTGGTCTTTCAACGGTTTTTGTTTTAATATGCTGAGTCAAATTCACTGATTTTGCGTGCCGGCAGCACGCAAAGCGAGCGTCTTATGTAGACTTTCTGACAACATCCATCCATCCATCCATCCATCAGCCTGTTTCGTACACTGCTGGACATAGGCCTTTCCAGGATTTCGCCACTCTTGGCAGTCCTCCTGGAAAAAAATCCCATACTCACACACGCTGGGCAGGCGGGTTGGTGAGCGCGGTGCCGAAACCCTTGCACCAGTGATGCCGCTGCCCATCACCAGTCTTTTTTATATAAGGCCCGGCCCGGCAATTGGGGATGGATAACCGCCATCCATCGGTCCCAGACAATGGTGGGCCGCCTGGTTTTTTGCCTGAGAGCTATTCTCTTACTCTCCCCCGGATAACTTCGGGAGGATTTCCGAGTAAGATGGTGGTACCTCCACAGTCGAGCCCAGCATTAACTCTACCACTCTGACAACATACAGAGGTCCAACTGTGTAAGCCAATGGTATTCAAATTGATTGTCATATGGCTATTCGGTTAAGCAAATTAGCCCGTCTGACAGTTGAAATCGTACAGTTTTGGCTGTCAAATGAATACAATTGTCTTGTTTTGTTGTTGCCAACCAAAAACGTACGATTTTATTTGTCAAACGGGCTTATTTGCATAGCCGAATAGCCATATTGACAATCGAATTTGAATACCATTGGCTCACACAATTGCACCTCTGAAATTCAAAATCACTCGAAGATTATCCTGCACCAAGGGTAAGGCCTTAAGTAGAAACAAAATTCAAGGAATACCGAGCTAGTAAATGTATATCCTGCGTGTAATACATACTGTGAAATTTTGTTTAGATATTTATAAAAAAAATCGCATAAATATATTTAAAAATACAATATATTTAATAAATAAAGGGCACAAGGGTTAAAATTAGTTAAAAATATGAATGTCACATTATTTATCTTTTTGAGATAATTGAGTTCGATGTTAAATATTGCCATAGGAGTTGTATGGGATACGAATTTATCTTTTTGATACATCTCGTAACTGACAGCGTTGTACAAAATGATCAAGATTCAGAAATGATACCAAAAAAACGAAAAAAATAAATTGTTTATTCATCTTTCCCTTTAAAAATAGTGAAATACATTGTCGTGAATGTCAAAGAATCCGCGAGGGAGAGTCAGAGTCGAGTGACAGAGGTTTTTCGGGAACATGGACTGTGAAACCACGTTTCACCGACGATTATTACTTCCCAGCGTGACGGTTGGTGAGGTGAGCCCTATCGCCGTACTTCGGGCACAAATATAGCATAAGTTGCCTTCCGAGGCACGCTAACATAAATGTGCCCCTATGGGATTTAAACCCGCGACCTCTCGGTTAGTGGTCCAGTTTTAAACCGTTCTAAAATGAGCCTTCAAAATTTTTATGCTATGCCAGAATCGCCACCCGGGTAAACTGGTCCAAAATAAATCTGGTTTTGTTTAAGCTTTGAACATCTCTGTGACGTCAAAAAGGCTATTTGAAGTGTGACCAGTAAAATAAAAACCGGCCAAGTGCGAGTCGGACTCGCGCACGAAGGGTTCCGTACCATTATCTATAAAAACGGCAAAAAATCACGTCTTTGTATGGGAGCCCCCTTTAATATTTATTTTATTATATTTTTTAGTATTTGTTGTTATAGCGGCAACAGAAATACATCATCTGTGAAAATTTCAACTGTCTAACTATCACGGTTCATGAGATACAGCCTGGTGACGGACAGACAGACAGACAGACAGCGGAGTCTTAGTAATAGGGTCCCGTTGGTTCACCTTTGGGTACGGAACCCTAAAAACCTGCTCCAACAGCACCAAGTTTGCTTTTATGATTGCAAGTATTGCAACACTCATGTTTACACACACAAACAAAAAACAACACCACACTTTGATAGCAATCAACGTAATGACGTAATAAAGTCAGTGTTGCCAGTAGAAGAAGTTAGTTTTAATGGTTTTCCGCAGCATGGCGATATTTTTATTTTTCTGGCCAGGCTTTATATGTATAAAATATGTAAATCAAAGTAGCTATTAACTCTTATGCCAAAATATGTAACAGAAGGCATATTTGAAAACCGGTCAAGTGCAAGTAGGGCTCGCGCCTTGAGGGTTCCGTAGATAAGTTAAAATAATGATTCGAATACAAATTACAAACTTATCAGTACCTACAAAATGTATGAAACAAAACTGTAAAATTATGTTGGTTGAGTATTCGGATACGTATATTAAAAATCTACTTTTTCAGTATTTGTTGTTTAAGTACCAGGGACAAAATATCCTTAAATTTATACTACGAGTTCTATCATCATACATATATTTGACCGCCTCTGTGGCAGAGTGGTAGAGCGCTCGCCTGCTAACCCAGAGATCGGTCTGCGTGCTTCGGAAGGCACGTTAAGCTGTGGGTCCATTTGTGTCCGATGGCGATAGGGCTCACCACCAGTCACGTTTGAGACGTATTCGTCGTCGGAGAAAAGCGGGTGTACCTGTGACTGCACTTTACAGCTCATGCTTGGGAACACCTCTGACAGCCCCTCGGGGATTCATATCATGCGCGTTGGATTGTTGTAGTGGAATTCGGCGCTATAGTTTATGGGAAACTTATTTATTATTTACTGTAGTTTTATGGGTCAAAAGTATTATTTTGATCTAAAATTACTGACAGCACTGAGGGTGATGATAAATTTGACTTCACCTGACATTCTGAAAATAACAACGGAATTTACGAACACTTTTAGAACAAGCTTTTACAAGAATAATCAAAAATGGGTAACGACAAATTTACAAAGATTATGAAAACAGGTTAGTAGGCATGAGTTTAGATAAAGTAGTGTATGGAACTATACATTACTAGGTATTAAAACACTCGTGTACTATTAAAAAAACTCTCCTACACCTTGTTTTTTAAATTGACACTCGTGTTTTAATAACCTTTTTATGTACAAGTTTCAAAAACTGGTATTATGAAACTGGTACATAATAGTACATTACGATACGAGAGCGATGAAACGTTTTCTGACGAGTGTGAGTTTGCGGCACGAGCCGAAGGTGAGTGCTGCAATCACACGAGTCGAGAAAAAGTTTCTCGCGCGAGTATCGTATAATATTTTATAGCAAAAGTGCGGAAAATGCCGACTTTACGCAAGCGCAGCGTGCGTAAAGTGGTCATATTACGCACGGTGTGCTATAAAGAGGTTATTAAAATATTAATGCGAGTATAGAAATAACTTAATAAATTTTTAGCCTTAATGTACAGTTTCATACACTACACAATATAAACCAAACAATAGTTATCTACTAAATTTATTTTTCAATTCATAAGAACTTGGTAATTATCGTAAGGTTTTTTTGATTTTGCTGTTATAAAATTGTTAGTAGTTTTCCTTGCTCGTTAATCATTCGACCATTATTGTCAGACACTTATGCCACGAATATTTTTTTTAGATAACGCAAAATCGTCATTGAATTAATTATCTAAATTATAGCGTAAAAAATCTTGCAGTCCACCGCGCACGCATGTGAGTTTAGGTCTCGCACCGCCATTAAACTTCCTTGCTCTCGGGCCGCAATCTCGCACGCATGTGAGGTTCAGTCAAAAGGAGGTTTCATAGCAGTGAGGTCTCAGCATAAATACAGCATCGCCATGAAACCTCCTTGGTCGGACCGCAATGTATTGTTGTATTATTTTAAAATCTCGTTAGTATTATATATCAAAACCTCAGACATACTGTATGGACTAAGTATTCTTTGCCTTCCTAATTAGTGTGATTGTATCTCAGATCAATCAAAAACAAGATTGTACTCTAATATTAGAAACAAATATTTTATAGCATTATCTTGTTAAGAGAGCTATACTATAATTTCAAATTTATTTCCGTAAGTGAAAAAAATAATTATGCCCTATTTTTAAGTTCATAATCATGATTATACGATGTGAGTGTAGATAAAACTGTGTACTATGTTTTAAGAAAACGTGTGTAACACGGAAATGTAAACATAACGATTTATTGGCAGCACACAAATACATACATAACACGTAAGCAATAGAAAGCGTCTGTTGTGTGTACCGCCTCCGCTGTTTCTCCTGGGAAATTCAACTTGCATTTTGGAGTTTGGACCGACTTAGTCTAAGCAAACGTTTAACACGAAAAGTTTGTTGTGTTGGTAGCTTGCTATTGTTACAAAGATCGATAAACACACTGCCAGTTCCAGTTGTCCCCTTTTTAGAGTGAATCGCGATGTCTCCTTAAAATATATAGGTAGGTATCCAACGACCTATAGATACCTATAGCTTGTTGTAGGTATCTAATAAATATTTTACAAGAGTCTCCGTTCCTCTCAGTGTGGTATCTTAACCGAATTTCAATTTTCAACTTTCATCACGTTTGTCTACTACTGCACGTAGGCTTTTTCAAGATTTCACCTCATTGGCGTTCCTTCTGGAAGAAATGCCCTGTCCGCTGGGTGCAGGTTGGTGAGCGCAGTGCAGAAACCCTCGCACCAGTGACGCGCCGCTGCCTGTCACCAGTCTGTTTCATATAAGGGCCGGATATACCGCCATCAATCGGTCCCGGGCATGTTGGGCATACCAGGTTGTGCCTCTTTGAGAGCTATTTTCTTACCCTCTCCTAATAACTTTGGGCGAATTTGCGAGTAAGATGGTCTTAACTCGACCATCTACTTATTACATATAAAAAAGGATCTTTAAAACATCTACAGCCTCATTGTGCTGTTAAAAAATCAGGCTTCTAACAAACGTGAAAATAGTTATCTTATTTATTACCCTTTACGTCATCAATTTCATATACAAATTGGCTCAGCGTAAAATCTGTATAACGTACATTTAGGTACATCTTAAGGGTGTACGAGTATAATACCTCACTTCGCTTCGCATGATCCTGTTTTATACCAATAAATACTGCAACAATCACTCTGAAATTGATATATGATAAAGTTGAGGACTAATGCTGTGTCAATGCTGTTGTGAGAACGTGATTCCATTAAATTTTCTCGATAGAAAAAAAATTACAAACCGATAGCGTTCAATGAATACTTGAAATTAGATCTGAAACTTTGCATAATATAACTGATATTAGTATAAAGCAGCTGCAGACTGTAACATAAAAATGAAAAAACCATCAGTGTAGCCGAGATTTCTAAATAACTGATGTTTTTGTGTGCTCGGCCATCTGATTAGAGTAGGATAGACAGTTAAAAATAAGAAGCGTTAGAGAAGGACTGCGAATTGAGCTTGTACTGTTTCCCTGACAATGGGTACTTTCAGTTGACTTAGAAACTTGAAATTTTATTCCACACTTCTAAGATAAAATCTGAAAATTACTTAAAGTTAATTATTCAAGAAGAAATATACTTGGTACCAACATAATTAGATCCTTTGGATATTGGATATACTATAGATCGTAAGTTTTATGTTAAATTGGATGTTTATAATGTTTCCGGTATATACGGAACCTCCTAGTCACGACTCCTACTCTCGCTTGACCAGTTTATTTGATTCCGAAACAGTGCCGATTTAAGCAACTAAAACCCAAAAAAATAAAGTTGTAAATAAATATTATTTTAATTTTTCGGTTTGTTATCTAATCTTTATTTTTCCACTGAAATTATTAGCAAACAAATGATGCAAGAAAATGTTTAACTTGAGGCGTGTGGGAAAAAACCTTTTGATTTTAACAAATAAAAATAACATATGTACCTACTCCTAATTTAATGGAAAATTTATATCTATTGTTACTTAGTAATAATAGGAAGAAGACTGTAACTGTTTTATAAACATACTAGCTTTTGCCCGGGCTACGTGGAAGTGTCTTTCAATGGCTATGACGGTTTTCGCCTTGGCGGTTATCTTATCAACACCGTCACTAGGATGATAATCAGAAAACTAAATCCAAATCTATTGAGTGGTTCTAGAGTGAAAATATAACATAAATACAGACAGACAGACAGACAGACAGACAAAATTCAAGAAAAATTAGCTTTTTCTCATTAATAACCTATTTCATTTGAAATTTCACAAAAATATTCATTGTAAAGAAACGACTTACTTTATTACTAGTATAGACTAGCTGTTGCCTGCGCCTCCGCTTGCGTTTGTTCAATCTCTGTCCCGTTTCGGCTTGATCGTTATTTTATGAACACCCCTATAAGGTGACTTTTATTTGTACAGTCAAACTCATACTGGAGGCTTGGTAAGTGATCAGTAACACGGATCGATAACAATTTTTGCTAATATCGCAAAATAATATCTTGACGTTCCATAGTAATTAACTCGGGGCTGGGCTTGCATTTGTAAGGAACACGAAAATAATAATTTACGAATTCCACAAAAAGGGTCATCGAACCTTGTTACTGAGCATTTACCGAGTCTTCAGGAAGAATTTGGCTTTATAAATTAGGGTCACTACGATGATAATGAAAAAACCGCATCAAAATCCGTTAAGTGGTTCTCGAGTTAAAACGGAACATACATACAGACAGACGGACAAAAATTCTAAAATCTCGCAAAGATAGTAAATGTACAGACACGACTTTTTTACTATTTTATGGTTAGTATAGATATATTATAGATGACGTACACGCAGTACGAAGACACATGTAATACAGAGTAAAGTTTCACAGACAATTTTCGCTCTTATATTTAACGCTCTAAGGGCAGATGTGAGTCAAATTATTATTCTTCGATTGTAAAGTAAATGTAAATAACTGAGCTAATTTAATTATCTACACGACTGCACTGTAAATACAGTACACCCACATCGGTACACAGCTACTACGATAAGAAATCATACTTTCACTTTAGGTGCCTACGTTTCAATATTTTGATCTCCATAAATAAACTCTATGAATAGACAATAGAGATGGTAAATATAGTGCCAAAACACATTCCCTTGCTGTCTCTCACACATACATTATACATCACAAACACAAAATAAAATCCTTTCTTTTTGTGATCAATGATCACAACGTTTTGTTGATACCAAAATTAATAATGTTTTTTTTCGTTTTTCAAACTGGCAATAAAAAGCAACGATAATTACTATTAATAACTATTTATTGACTGTCACTCTGTGTTCTAGTCAACGAACTATTCCAGAATACTTATAGTTTATCCATCCATCCAAAATTTCGCATTTATGATATTATTATTAGTGGGATGGGATGGGATTAGTGGAGTAAGACAATATCCCTATGTATGTCCCTAAGTAACTGTCCGTCCCCAGGGAAAAATCTATAGCCTATGTGAACCTGAAGAGTCTAACATTACAACAGTGAATGAATTCTCAAAATCGGTTCGGTAGTTTTATAGATTGCCCGCGCGATTGTAATTTATGGCTATGTCCCTAGGAAACTGCCCGTCCCCAGGGAACTAACTATAGCCTATAGTACTCAGAGATAATAACAGCTAAATATTATTTAAAGAATTTTTAGAATCGGACCAGTAGTTCCGGACACTTCCTTCTACATCCAAACTAACAAACTGGCTGTAATAACTTGTTCAGGCTTCAAGATGTGTGTCAGTAGTCAGAATAAACTGATATAGTGTTCCCGTATGAGAATAAAAAAACAGTAATCTTTTGTCGCGCTAAAATAAGTAATTATTAGCAAAACCTCAAAACTTAATTTTATTACAATAAAATATAACCTATGTTACTCCGCGACAGTGTAGCTTTTTGTTAGTGAAAGAATTTTTAGAATCCCTCCAGTAGTTGCAGAAATTACCCAATATATACAAAAAAAAAAAAAACAAAGAAACAAGTTCGTGGTGTAGGTTCATGGTATATTAATGTAGGTGTAATGTAGATAGGTAAGGTAACTGTTTCCTCACAAACAGACAAGTTCATCTACTGCTGGCTCCGAAACTTATGTATGGTAGCATAGACAAACTATTAGTTAAATTAATTATTAGTTTGTCTATGATGGTAGTGAATATTGGGTATACCAGTATACGAGTAGCAAGATACCCAACCAAGGTGTATGCAGTCTGAATGAGTACCTTACTACACGGAGACAGTAGTTTGACACTGAATGAGTTAAAAATGTTTACATTGTACCTACAAGCTGTCAGGCAGAAGTGCAAACAGGTATATCAACTTCGAGCGTGTCGGACACGGTACCCCTGGCCCATACCTCTGTGGTACGGTGGGTACCAGCTGGTGGTACCGTGGATCTGACTCGTACCACCAAGTAATAGAGCTGGGAACGATTATTATAAGAGGTAAGTCATTATTAATATTAAAATAATCGTTACTACTAAAAGGAGCAAAACAGCGCCTACCATAATGTTGTTGTTACATTATTTATAGAAAATCATTCACGTTTAGAGGAAGTTGTTGCTATAGCAAGATTCACAGGCACTTTTATTTAAATTTAAACATCGTATTTATACATCGTCACGATATGGATCCCCGAGGGGGCATCAGGGGGGTATCGGCACCAGAGACTTTATAAGGTGACTTTAATTTATACAGCCTAATCCATACTGGAGGCTTGGTAAGTGATCAGTAACACGGATCGATAACACTTTTTGCTGATTTCTCGAATGGTACAGAATACCATAACAGCACCAAATGTCGTTTTTTTTAAAGGAATAGTTTTTGTAATGTCATATTAAAGTATACATTTTTTTCTCCTCGAAATACAAAAGATATACATGAAAATATTCAGCAACAGAATAAATAGCTTTGATGACGTAATAGTCATGGGCCATTGCCCACAAGAAAAAAAAGTAATGTCAAAACCGCCGTCTATTTTTTTTTTCAGTAATGCCATCTTCAGGTTTTATCCCCAAAATTTTTTTTTTCATTCTTTCTTTATTTCAAGGAACTCTATATTGAACTTAGACGGTATGACTATAACGTCACAATCCCATTTCTCCAAACTGATTTTCAAAAATTAATTTCTTTGTAAAAAATACCACTTGAAAGTTAAAGAACAGTTTGTATTTTCATGATTTAGCCTATATTTTCAGAAAAAATATACAAAAGGGCCTGTTACAATTTATGGTTGGTTCGAATTCTTGACGTCCCATAGTAAATTGACTCGGACCTGGGAAAAGAATAATTTACGAATATCACAAAAAGGGTTGTCGAACCTTGTTACTGAGCACTTACAGAGTCTTCAGTGAGAATTTGGCTGCATAAATTAAGTCACATTATAATATTATGTAGCTTTGCTTAGCTAACTAGAACTAGGTATAGTAAATGCCCAAAACAGAGGTGTAATTGTGTAAGCCAATGGTATTCAAATTCGATTGTCATATATCTATTCGGCTAAGTAAATAAGCCCGTTTGACAATTATTGAAATCGTAAGTCTTCGGTTGTCAACATTTGGCAGCCAAAAATGTACGATTTCAATAGTCAAACGGGCTAATTTGCTTAATTTCAATTTGAATACGATTGGCTTACACAATTGCACATCTAGTCAAGTACATTTTTGTTTTTCCAAGCGGAAAACCGTCTGCCGCACAACATTTCACAGTATCAGAGTTTTTAAAAACTCGACAAAGTGAAAAATAATATCAAGAGGAAACTAATTTCCGAGTGGGATTGGTTTTAAGAAACCTACTGGTTGAAAATGAAACCTCTAGCTATAACAAGGGAAACTGTTCTATGCTCAAAATAAAAAATACATGTTTTGTTACTTTTGTCATGATTCATATTAAAAAGATATCGACCGCCAAAGAAGCACTAATACTCCGGTAACAGAGACAAAACCTATGTGTACATAGCCTGTGTGTATTATTTACCGCCGAGAATATGTACGGTCTATTGTCACTCACATGTAGCGACGCGTAGATTTGCCATTTTTTCGAAATTTGGTAAAAAAAACTGAAAAAAAAAAACCTGAAAGAAAAGCTTTTTTTTACGGTTTTGTGTTCTACTAGTGATTTTGAACCATATAGTTCAATATGGCTAGTGACTTAATTTTCAACCTGTATTTCTGTTGCAATAGAAAATGTTGAGATTCAAGTTCGCTCTGTAAGGTGACTTAATTTGGTTGATAAAGCCAATTTCATATTCACAAATTTCGGAAAATTTGTTTCGGAAATAAGGGGGGATATGCATTTTTTTGTAGTTTTTCAAAGATTTCTCGAAGTCAGTGCCACTAATATAGTAAAAGTATATATTTTTATAATCAGCTCTTTAATATCGAATATATTTATATATATTATATTGAATTTATTTTTAATTTTTGTCACTTTTGTAGTCGAAATATTTTGAACAAAAAAAATTTTTTCTTTTTTTTTGTATCATGCTCTTTTGGCAGGTGAATGCTATTTTTGTGGAAATTTTCAAGTCTTTTTTTTTAACGGTGCTAAATTTATGAGGCTGTGACATACGGACGGACGGACAACGGAGTCTCATCATGAAGGTTCCTTTTGTACCTTTTAGGTACGACGGAACCCTAAAAAACAATGTTTAAAATAACGAACAATGTCCGTGCAATAAACGATATCAGAAACCCTACTATTCATTATTTTTTGTTTTACTTTAGAATATGTTACACAATCAGACTAAACTTAAAACACATCTGTATCACCGTCTTCAAGTAAGAGCCAAAACCAATAACGTTTAAATAGTGCAAAATTTTCGAGGTTTCTTGTATGGGGACCTAGCCAATAAAAAATAAAAATCTCTTGTTAGGTCCACAGTAACACGTACTCTGTGAAAATTTCAACTCTCTACCTATTACGGTTGAAGCTTTAGATCCCTGTCACAGACAGACAGACGGATAGACATACAGATGGCGGAGGTTTAGTAATAAGGTCTCGTTTGGCAAACTTCAGGTACGGAGCCCTAAAAAGCATGCCATAGGAGTAACATAAAAAACATACCGACACGACAATATCTCTTAAATCACCGATACCTACAGTACTCAACTTATAATGCGCATACGAATCTTCGCCACTGCTCAGCAAAGTTCGTATTTCCCTACACTTTGTATACAAGCAGTAAGGTCACGTGGTACGTCTGGTCGCTCGGCTATAGATTTCTATGTGCATTATATCATAGACTATAACTTTTTGGGGCATGCAGGTTTATGATTGGTTTATATATCACCATAGACAAACTATCTTCTACGTGAGACTCTCATTCGACCGACTGTTCATGCTGCTTACCTGATGAATCTTAATACGGCTGGTGACCCCGGGTACGTGCATCTCACTCACTCGCACGACTCGTCCCGTATTGATCTCTCCGTCGTCGTCGCTCGACGGGGAATCAAGTTGCGAACGCGCTAAAATATATCTAACTAAATAAATAATTGCAATTATCGTAACTAAAATTCTTCAAAAACAATCAAGGGAAATCATTTGTTGTTATAATATCTTTCAGTTTCAATTTGTTTCTTTGCGTTATTTAATAAATTAAAACGGATATTCGTTTTAAATTAGACCTAAGTTTGGTATTTATTTAGTTTAAAATTTTG
This sequence comes from Ypsolopha scabrella, assembly GCA_910592155.1. NCBI lineage: Eukaryota > Metazoa > Arthropoda > Insecta > Lepidoptera > Ypsolophidae > Ypsolopha > Ypsolopha scabrella. The sequence goes on along the minus strand of OU342969.1, from coordinate 27,071,242 downwards.
ATGAAAATTTAAAATTCTAATCAAAGCACAAAATTCCAGATGTTTTGTAGTTATTCAGATATTTTTTTTATTTTACCTTTTTAACGTCTGATTAAGGCGAGGCATTGATAAACTTTTAATTTCAAATCGGTGCCTTAGGGGAGTGGAGTGAGGGGGACTTACTCCGTACAAATATGCGCTCACCAACTAGCTTATGCCGTAAGGTTTTATGGGGCAAAACAGTATTTCTCATTTAAAATTACAACTATAAGTAATTTAATAAATCCAATCGGCCATATTGAAAAGTATTTGTAGACTAATTTAAATAAAAAACTTAGAGGCTTCATTCGCTCCCGTTTGTCAGTAAAATAGAAATCTCTGTTTTAAAAGATGTTTTCTAAATATTTTTTTCTCTGCTATGAAAATTAAGCAATCTACTAAATCTTCGGGCGAATAAATGTCAATGAAATGCTTAATTTAGTATATAAATTGGTAATTACATATGTTTTTATATTGCTGAGAAAAATGGAGATCCATGTCGCCAAAATTTCGTGGCGTCGCCTTAAAACCAGCCACCAATTTCGACTTTCAAGGTCACCGGTAGGTACAGCCCTCTTAAAAGTTCAGGATATTAATTTATATTCTCAGGGGTCCACTTCTGCGGTGAGAACGTTCGAACAGCGGGGGATCCTGAAGCCCCACTCTATTGAGTACGTGAGCAATTTACGCGTAAGCCCCCCTTAAGAGGGTTATTGGGGTAATCCTTCTCTTCGTAATTCTGCTCTCACATTAAGGTAAGGGGCCGTCCACATATTACGTCATCGATTTATGCCGATTTTCGACCCCTCCCCCCTACAATCATCCTACCGTCATTATCTTAAGACCCCCGCTCTCACAAAAATTGATGTTATTTATATTAACTACGACAAAATCACTCATTGTTGTTTAAGCCATAAAATTTAGAAAACTGACTACATTACAATTTAATAGCTAGATATAATTTAATCACAAAGAACATGAGAGGCTACTTATCATCCCCGAAAAAAGCTAGTATTTGTAATATTTTGAGGTAATAATACAGAGTGTAAATGCAAAGTCAAGAATCCCTTTATGGTAAGAAAGTATACACGATTCTGATGTCATTACGAGAAAAAAATATACCTTGAATTTTCACCAAAAATTCCACAATTTTTCTAAGCTATGGCTACGCAGCTCACCGGCCTCCCCCACACACCTAATTGAACCCCGCAACCCGCACCCCTCATCCGAGTGGCCACCGACTGTGAGGGTGTCCACTAGATTAGTGTATTATGAGTATGAGTAAAGAAAATCGTCTTATTATAAGGTACTGGTACTTTATTTAGAGATCCCAGTATTTAAAATAATATCTTTACCGGTCATACTAACATACCCTTAAAGGAATCTTAACTTTGCTTTTACACCCGGTATAAGGATGACGTCAATTTTGGCCAGTCCCCCCTCCTACCCCCCCTAATTTCAAATGACTTGACGTAATATGTGAACGGCCCCCAAGGGAATTGCTTGCTTTTAAATTAATTACCGGGTAATTAAAATATGGACAAGAATTTCGAAAATAATATCTTATGTGCTTCTTCATGTCTTTATTCAAATTAAGAGGCTATGTAAATTTTATGTATGTCACTCTCGGGCGGATTCAGCCCAAAAGAGAAAAAAGTAAAATAGCTAGCAAAATTTCAAACATCTGATATCTTGGTATTGTTAAAACCAATGTAATAAAATATGTTTGAGTTCTGTACATGATCCCTATTCGTCAAACGAGGAGAAAAAGTGTGTTTGAAGACCTCATTTCAATCATTATTTCTATCGAGGAAAATTTATCCAAACGTCTTTTCCAAAATCAAAACCCTAGATTATGTAGTCAAAATGCATATTCCAGAAACAAAGCATCCATATATTTTTTACATAGCCTCTTAAGGAAATAGGAAACTGTAACTAGCCTATTTATACAATATGAAAAAATTATGTATGTTAGAAAAAACACCACTATGCTGCCACGGGTCGATGGTTGATGTTGACCATCATTATCTTCAGTTGGTCACAATACATTATCTTCGACCATAATATTATCACCTTCGGTCTCAGAACGAAGCCTTCGCTTGAGATTTGTTTACGGTTCCGTACCCAAAGGGTAACCAACGGGACCCTATTACTAAGGCTCCGCTGTCCGTCTGTCTGTCCATCTGTCACCATGTTGTATTTAACCGTGATAATTAGACAGTTGAAATTTTCACAGATGATGTATTTCTGTTGCCGCTATAATAACAAATACTAAAAAACAGAGTAAAATAAATATTAAAGGGGGCTCCCAACAACAAAGGTGATTTTTTTTCTCGTTTTTGCTCGATATTGATAATGGCAACAGGTAGACGCCTGAAATATTCACACAATATTTAGTTATATACATAGGTAACACTAAAAGTTTCCGGAACTGGCCACTTACATAAACAATATTTAAAAATTTATTGCAACATTTGAAAATAGAACTCTTTGGCTGTAGAATGCAGTTTGTTTCATCTGACTGTCTTTTGTTTTTACCTTGTGGCGCCATTTAAAAAATTGTGTGTCTGCATCAACATGGATTTAACTCGGGAAAATTTTCGTAATATGATTTTCTACGATTTTAAGTGTAATTTGACAGCTCAACAGAGCATCGCTCGGCTTGAAACAGCTTTTGGCAATGAAGCACCATGCAAGACGACTGTTTATAGCTGGTTTGCAGAATTCAAGCGTGGTCGTATCAATCTCAGTGACGAATCTCGCGATGGTCGGCCGTCCACCGCTGTGACCAACAAAAACATCGATGCTGTGCGCCGTATGATTGAAACAGACAGGCATGTGACCTACCGTGAAATTCGCGCATCCTTAGAAATAGGCATGAGTCAAATACAATCAATCCTACACAAACATTTGGGTGTGAGAAAGCTGTGCTCGCGGTGGATCCCACACAACTTGACCGAGGCTCAAAAAACGGACCGCGTCACTTGGTGCAGTGCCATGCTTACCAGATTCAACGAAGGTGCGTCAAATTTGGTGTGGGACATAGTAACAGGTGACGAAACATGGATTTATTGCTACGATCCCAAAACAAAGCAGCAATCGAGCGTATGGGTCTTTCAAGATGAGCCGAAACCAACCAAAGTGGCGCGCGTGAAAAGTGCATCTAAGCGGATGATTGCTTCTTTTTTTAATAAAACTGGACACGTGGCTACTGTTGCTTTAGAGAATCGTCGTACCGTGAATAGTGACTGGTACACGACCATTTGTTTGCCGGAAGTTATTGACGAACTCCGTAAAAATAACCGTAAACGCCGTATCATCCTGCACCACGACAATGCTAGTTCTCACACGGCCAGACAGACAAACGACTTTTTGAAGACGAAAAATGTAGAACTCATGAGTCATCCTGCATACAGTCCCGACCTGGCACCTTGTGACTTTTTTCTGTTCCCAAAAATTAAGAACCAATTACGCGGTCAACGATTTTCATCACCAGAAGAGGCTGTCGAGGAGTATGAAAAACACGTTTCAGAGGTCACCATAGGGGAGTGGCACAAAAGTTTTCAAAACTGGTTTGATCGAATGAAAAAGTGCATAGACGCCAAGGGAGATTATTTTGAAAAACAATAAATTAATTTTGTACCTTTAATAGTATTTTTTCATATTCATTCCGGAAACTTATAGTGCGTCCCACGTATTCACTTCAAAAATAAATAATTGAATTAAAATAAAACAAATGTTTAAGGGGGCTCCCATACAAAAAACTTGTTTTTTTCTCCTCTATATTGATAACGGCAACAGTAGGTAGACGCCTGAAATATTCACAGAATACTTAGTTATATATTCACTTTAAAAATAAATAGTAAAATTTAAATAAAATTAATATTTAAGTGGGGCTCCGATACAACAGACATGATTTTTTTGCCGTTTTTATAGATAATGGTACGGAACCCTTCAGAGTCCGACTCGCACTTGGCCGGTTTTTGTAATCAACCACTGAGTGGGAAGGCAAAGGGAGCTTAGCCCATACAGCCATGTCTGAAGTTTTAATATCTGTTCGAAGTCGCTGTATGTAAATAATTTACATATTTTGTAATATATTGTAAAATATAATAATAATATAATATAATACTTACATATATTGATTTTGGCTAAAATGATATGACTTTTGGCGCGAATATATAATGGGTTAGAATAAACATATGAAATAGCAAAGCTTGCAATTTAGTTCGCTTATACAACGCACGGTTACAGCGATTTTAAAATAAAACAATATTCTATGACTATTGTTGGCCAAATCACGCAAAACGCATTTTTTTTCCAATAAAACAAAAACCGACGCCATTAGCTCTTCGCGCCTTTTTTTAAACCTTGTTTTATTTTATTTTTTATTTGTTTGGGCTTACAAGGCAAGGGCTGCATTGCAGGGAAACTTTATCTAACCCAAAGCAAAGTAATAAATTTCGTTGCTGATTGGATATCTCGACGGCGTTTACAATAAATTCGGCCTATAACAGCGTAAAAACGCGGTGTTATAATACCTATATAAGGTGCTCTAAAAATATCTGCCACGGCTGCAATGGGAGAGTGTATTGTGTATGTAGATTACAATAGTAACGATATTTTATTGATCTAACGTCATACATTTTTTCATACAACAAAAATCTGCGTATAAGTTAAAAATGATTTATTTGCATGAAACCATCCCGTAGTAACACAAAACAGTTGGAAGGAGATAGAAATTATTTTTATTGATGAAACGACACATCGCGCGTAGTTTGTGAATCACATTATACCGAATAAAGTATCATCAATAATTATTTACTTTATTTTCTTAAATTCATATAACTACTCCGGGGTACAAAATTTCTTCATAATTGTAATCTACATACACAATACTATCTACCATTGAAGACGTGGCAGATATTTTTAGAGCACCTTATATATTAAAACATCGGTTTTGTGACACACACAAACAACGTGGGTACTTGTAAAATCGTTTGTGATGTTGTTGATCTTATACGGTTATGATAGAACGTGATACCGCTAAAAATTATGATAATGAGATCAACAAAACCATGCATACAATCATTGAATGACTTAGCAAGAATAAACTTGTCATTAATCTAAAAAAAACAAAAATTATGCATTTTTACCAAAGAATATTTTAACTATGTCCAGAAATCACAACTCAGGTTGGTATATTTTCAACGTTTATTGATTCACAAACATTTTGACAATAAGGTATCACTTCGACAGTTCAACCGATAGTGCCGGCGCGCCCGTGCTGACCGCTTTTTATATAACCCGACTTTAACAGCTTTCAAGTGGATAGCACGTGGGCGACGGAACTATCAAAACTTTACTTTTAAATGTACAAACTTAATACTAAAACAAGTGAGCACACACTGATTATAGTAAAATGCCTCGAAATATAACATTAATTATTTAATATGTCTAACAAATATTACCTCCACACCTAAATATAAACTATAATGGCACTGTTATTGAGACAGTAGATACCACTAAGTTCCTTGGTATAATTATTATTGATAAGGGTTTGACGTGGAAGCCCCACATTGAAAATCTCTGTAAAAGATTAAATAAATCAGCATATGCCTTGTACAAATTGTCGAAAGTTGTTAACCTTCAGGCATTGATAACGGCATACCATGGATATGTTGCTTCTATTATTCGATATGGGTTAATCTTTTGGGGAAATTCCACAGATGTAAAGTTAGTGTTTAAGGCTCAAAAGAAGTGTATTAGGGCTATATGTGGATTACATTCTAGAGATACATGTAAGCCTCATTTTAGGGAGTTAAATATTCTTTCGCTACCATGTGTGTATATTTACGAGGCTGCATTATTTGTGAAAACAAACCCTGAATTATTTCAGAAGGTTTCTCAGAAACACGATAGGCAGCTACGCAATATAAATAGACTTTACGTCGAAAAGAGCAACACAACCTTAATACAAAAAAGCATAGTACGCCTAGGACCCAAAATATATAATAAATTGCCTGAAGATATAAAAAACCTCGAGCTGATATATTTTAAATACAAACTATGGACATACCTTGTTGAAGAATGTTATTATACTATTTCTGAATTTCTCGACATAATTTAAATTATTTTTATTCAATTTATTGAATTCTGACATTTGTAAGACATTTTGTGAGTTTATAATTTTAATGGCATCAATATTATGATATGATATGGGATTTTATTGTAAATGTATTGCATATATAAATTGTGTAATTATACTGTATCGTGTAACTTTTGATTCATGAATTTTTGTACGCCTTTTAGGCAAAACATAGAGCACTAGAACGTATATTTGTAATTCTCGCATGTAAACCTATGTTTTACAAATAAATTATTTGATTGATGGATTGATTGATTGATTATAGTAGATACAAATTAATTATAACAATATTATGGGAAAAATATATTTCACTATTCATTCGGTTTCAATGTTATTGATCGCCCAACCACAAAGCTTATAAAATCCATACGATAAATTTACGTTCGAACCCATTTATTATGATCAGTGATTATTTCGGAATTTTCCGGTGAACGTGGTTGAAATTTAAATGGTTAACGTTGATTCTGGCGTGTTGCGTACAAATCGCAAAGGCAGAAAATCGAGTAGTTTTTTTTTTCGAAATTCTACGAACTGCTTTGTGTATTGGAAGTATTATCACATCACCAATGACTCCAAATGAGGCAGTCAGCGTAAAAGTGGCCTATAATTTTCAGAATCAGTTATTTTGCTCTGACCGCCTCAATGTAGCCCAGACGTCGTCGTTTCTAGGATCACTGGCCAAAACAGCCTTTACAACAAGAAACAAGTTCTCAAGAAAAGTTCAATATTTAAACTAGTCAAAGACGTCAAAAAAAACTATGCAGTTTAAAAACAGTTTATTATTATTTATAACTTTCAATAATTATTCTGATAAGATTTTTTTTTTCTAAATTGGCATTACTTAAGCAGCTCTTAAGACCTTAAGCTTTTTAAAACCTTTCTATTCTGTCAAGTTGATTGAATCTCATGAAAAGGTTTTCCTCCAAAAATACTTTTGATATTGGATTAAAGCAATATTTCTTTTTGGAAGCCATGACAAACAGGATTATTGTATTGATGCGAGATATTAAATGCAAATCCTAAAAACACTCCGAGACTATTTTCAAAATACCGGCCAAGTGCGAGTTGGACTCGCGGACGAAGGGTTCCGTACCGTACCATTATATATAAAAACGGCAAAAAAATCATGTCTGTTGTATGGGATAATTTTAATTTAATTATTTATTTTTAAAGTGGACATACATATAACTAAATACTCTGTGAATATTTCAAGCGTCTACCTGTTTCCGTTATCAATATCGAGCGAAAACGAGCATAAAGATCACGTTTGTTGTTGGGAGCCCCCTTTAATATTTATTTTATTCTGTTTTTAGTATTGGTTGTTACAGCGGCAACAGAAATACATCATCTGTGAAAATTTCAACTGTCCATCTATCACGGTTCATGAGATACAGCCTGGTGACAGACGGACAGCGGAGTCTTAGTAATAGGGTTACCCTTTTACCCGTTGGTTACCCTTTGGGTACAGAACCCTAAAAGTTAAATCTGTTAAGTAAAAGTTTTCCAATTGGGTTACGCTATTTACAGCCGAAAGAGAAAAGTGTGACGAAACATATGAGGTGACTTTTATTTAAACAGCAAAACTCATACTGGAGGCTTGGTAAGTAATCCATATGAAGGATCAATAACACTTTTGGCTAATTTCGCAAAATAAAATCTTGATGTCACATAGTAATTGACTCGGGGCTGGGCTTGCGTTCGTAAGGAGCACGAAGAGAATAATTTACGAATTATTCAAAAAAGGGTCATCGAACCTTGTTACTGAGCACTTACGGAGTCATCAGTAAGAACTTGGCTGTATCTTTCGTTTATCTATTTATCGATTTCTTTTACCGTTTATCAATTCGTCTATCGATTTTCGTTTTTCGATCACTTTGAAAAGTCTTGGAAAAGAAGTAAATTGTGTTATAACTTATAAGTTATAACTTTAATAAACATAATAATTATAACTTTTATTTTACCCGGTTTTCCTTGGTTTAGTTTAGTTTAGTTGATTTAGTTTAGTTTAGTTGATTTAGTTTATTAGTTTGTTTAGTTTTCCTTGGTTTTCCCATTTCATTTCAATATTCTTCTACTCTTTCCATATCTCCTATTTTGTAAGATCCGAGCCTGAATCTGGACGGCAATCTATTGTTTTGGCTATTATGTCCCTTTCTCATTCGTGGGGATTTTCTCCATTCTTCATTCCACATTTCAGAGGTTTTCAATCTTTCTCAATTTATTTTATTTTATTTTATGCCTTCACAAAAAACAAGATTTTTAAAAAGCTCGTCTGTTTAGTCAGTGATCGAAATGATTCTATTGTAATATTTTGTATATACTCCGATCACGAGTAGCGTATGTAAATTCGTGGTCCATTTTACCTCTCACAAATACACAACGCACCCATCAAATTACGCAAAGTAAATGACCCGGACGAAGTTCTGTAGAGGACGTATGGAATCGGTTAATTAAATTGTGTTTTTATGGCTTTGTTAACGGAACAAAAGGGACGGGCTAATGTTCGATTTCGATCAGTTGTTTAGAATATTTATTCACGAGTTCGGTTTCTAAATTGGTTTCTGAAAGAATTTCGCATATTCTGGGTCATCGCGTCAGTTAAAAATGGGGTGCTGCTTTATGATTATAGATTTAAAAATACATCTTGTAGAGTTTTTAACTTGCTTGCTACTTACAATAATTTATAATGTTCTGAAAACAAAGTATCGAAATTTTAAGAGACGTAGTTTGGTATTTTCATAAGAGAAACTTAGGAAACTTCTCACCCCTACGTTTAAATGTTAGTTAAGTAAAACAAGATACTTTTACTACTGAAAGATTCGTGGTTTAGATTCATACTGATATTGAAACAGCTGCTCACCGTCAGGGAACCGCCGCGTAACCATGTTTGCCTCCGAAGAAACTGTACGAATACAGTGAAACTAGTCAGGCGAAATCTGACTATTGAAATCGAGAGCAGCCGTTTCATTATCAGTAAAAACAATATAATAAATAAAAATCAAGAAAATCTTATTCAGTGATTTTGAACTCAAGGGCCCATAATACCTCAATTCGCAGTCCTGCTCTAACGCTTCTGCTTTTTAACTGTGTATCCTACTCTAATCAGATGCCGCGCACGCAAAAACATCAGTTATTTTGAAATCGCGGCTACACTGATGGTTTTTCATTTTTATGGAACAGTCTGTAGCCGCTTTATACTAATATCAGTTATATTATGCAAAGTTTCAGATCCAATTTCAAGTATTCATTGAATACTATGGGTTTATTGTACAGTTTGGAGGTAATGAACTAAAATTGAATATTAACTCAGCAGAATCTGGGACGTGGCGAGGTGGAGTACAACCCGGTCCCAGTATCTGTGCACCTCGCTGGAATGTGGCGCCTCTCCCGCTTCCCCTGTCACCTCTCCGCGCACTCCCCGGTGCGACAGTACGGTTAGCATCTTCGTTGCCGCTACACGTCCCGATAATTTTGATATTTTCGCTTTATTGTTGTTTTGTTTTTTAATGTTTATTGTTAAGTTTAGACTGTTTACTGTTAAGTTTGGACTGGTTTGGTTGTTATTAAAATTGTTGTAGCTGTTAAACTGAAGTCATGGGAAAAACAATACACAGCGAATCAAGAAATTTAATCTTGAAAGTGCTCTAGTTTTTTGAATCGGAGAAAGCAAACAAACAGTACACCATACCTGTAGAGCAAGTGGTGAAACGAACCTGTGCTGCAACTGGGATATCAAAGAGGACTCTAATGAAAATTAAAAATGAAGCCAAAGTACAACCACCTACTTCGCCGGGCGCTAGTCCGACTCCAAGTACTAGTAATAATTTAGAAACTCACCCAGAACCAACATTATCGACACCGGGTAAGAAGCGTAAACAGTACAAAAAACGCATCGAAGTAGATGATTTTGAAATTTGCGCAATACGAAATATCATCGACAGTTTTTATGCTGTAAAAAAAGAAATCCCAACTTTGAAGAAAATTCTGGCAGCAGTTAAGAGAGACCTAAATTTTCAAGGTGGGAGAACATATTTAAGAAATATTTTAATTAACAAATTGGGCTACAAGTTCAAAAAGTGTAAAAATATCCGTTGTGTATTGACACAAAAGCCGGACATCGCCGCATGGAGGGCTCGCTACCTACGCCCTATGAAAGAGAATAATGACCTTGGCGCTGATAAAAAACCGGTTACCTACCTGGACGAGACGTGGATCCATTCCCACTATACGGTCAGTAAATGCTGGCAAAATAATACCGACAGCAGTGTGAAGAAAAATTTAAATCCGGGTCAACGTTGGATTCTTGTACACGCTGGAGGAGAAAATGGATTTATTGAAGGTGCAGAATTACTTTATAAATGTAAAAGTAAAATCGGCGATTATCATAACGAGATGGACACAAACAATTTTTTAAAATGGCTCCGTGAAAAGCTTATACCAAATTCACCGCCGAACGGTATAGTTGTCATAGATAATGCACCCTACCATTCGACGCAGTCGATGAAAGCGCCCACTAGTGCTGCTCTTAAAGCAGACATGCAAAATTGGCTACGTGAACACAATATTCCATTTAATGACAAAATGACAAAGAGGGAATTGTATCCCATTATACTGAGAACAAAGCCGCCGAAAAAATATGTCGTCGACGATTTGATGCGAGAGCATGGCCAAGAAGTTGTACGTCTGCTACCTTACCATTGTGACCTAAACCCTATCGAATATACATATATGGAACTTGGTAAAGCAAAAGGTGGCAGATAAAAACATTGACCAATCGGAAAAGAACATAGAACAACTTACAAAAGATGCGATTAAGTCAATTATGCCAGCTGACTGGAAAAAAGAAGTGAATCACGTGGAGAGACTACAGCAAGAATACTGGGAAAAGGATCATCTAGCAGATGACAACATCACACAACTTTTAATATCACTAGGGGAAGACAGTTCGGCGAGTTCAGAAAGTGAGAGTGAGGAAGATACAATGTCAGGCATAGAGTCAATAATTTATAGTGACTGAGTTTAATAATAAATGTTTTTGTAATCAAAATTATTGTTTTTTAATAACAAGCCCTTCATCAATAATAAATTGATTTGAAAAGGTTAGTAAATTTTTTTTACCTCCACATTTCTCGAAAAAACTTTTTTTCACACCGTAACCAGACCGCCGATATGACGTCACGAGTTCAGGTGCACAGATATTGTGACCGGGTTGTAAAGTACATGCACGTCAGTTCAGCAAGCTGGCCAGCTGCACAATCACCAATCAGGTACATACGAGTCGTCAGGTATACATATCAATCCGTATAAATGTGTTTCGGGAAACCGTCCGACCGTGACGAGTGCTGTATGACAAGTGAGCGAGGCAGGCTGATTCTCTTGTAACTGCTACCCGCATTCTCATTATTACTCGGAGATATTGCGATTACCCACAATATTAAGATGAATACCAATACCTGGTGGGTGCACCTAGTAAAATAGTTTTGAGTTCTGTACACGATTCTTATTTCTCAAGCGAAGAGGAAAGGAGACTCCATTTTAATAATTATTTTTATCCAGTGTAACTTTTCAATCGCGTTTCTGCATAGCGGGTACGTAAGCATCGATTCGATAAATTTGACACATAAACTCTATATATATTCAAACGAAAATTCTTATTGCTATGAAATAAGAGTTACATTTTTGTTTATCGAAGCGATGTCGAGTAGATAGCATATTCATACAAATGTAGCAAATGGTTTTAAAAATGTTTTACTAATTTATTGAAGTACCCCGCGGGACAAGTGAGGTAACTCTATTTCAAGGTATTTCCCGCTACTGAAAACATTTTGTTTACATTGTTTACAGCAAAAAGTTGTATTTTATATTTCTTATGATTTTGTTATAAACTATTACAAATCTAGAAACAAAACACGGGCTATCTCTATCTTTCATTTCGAAGCTGCTCGATAAATTGAAAATGTCCATCTTATCAGTCCCCATTATCCCGTTTAATACGTAATTTGGAAGGTTCGATAGACGGACCTAAATCTCCAAAAGCCTATTTTTGTCAGAGATCGGTTTGTAGATATGCGAGTACGTACGGAGGTTATTTCTATGATATCGCATGGATTTGATTTTTAGGCTTCCGTAACGAAAGGTCAGTTTTAGACAATTTTCATTACGGTGTCTAACTCAAAAACTAAACTAGTTAGGAGTTTGATATTTCTGCATATTAAGTACAATATTTTAGAATTAAAACAAGAAATACTGAAAACGCCGATTCAGATTTTAGGGTTACGTAGCCGAATACTTAGTTTTGCAGTTTTGTTTCATACATTTTGTAGGTTTTAATGAGTTTGTAATTTTTGTTTAACCCTTAAATGTTTCATTTTTGCATGAAATTGAAAACAGAGAAAAATACCTTCAAAATATGAAAAATATAATAAAAAAGGTATTGTTTGATAGAAATACACATGAAAACTAGAAAAAAAACAAAAAAATAATTTTTGTTACAAAATTTTCATTTTTAAATTTTTCTTTTTTTTTACAACTCATAACGCTGAACTCTTTTTGACTTTAATATCAAAAATACAAAAAAATATAAGCAAGCAGAATATTCATTAGGTTTTTTTTTCAAAATGCGAAAAAATACAAATATAAACAAAGAAAAATAAATAAGAAAATTTTGAAGTTAAAAAAAATTGAAAGCTGTTGCTAAACATATTTTTAGCTCATATCATCCATCCATCCATCCATCAGCCTGTCTTGTTCACTGCTGGACATAGGCCTTTCCAGGATTTTGCCACTCTTGGCAGTCCTCCTGGAAGAAATGCCCATACTCACACACGCTGGGCAGGCGGGTTGGTGAGCGCGGTGCCGAAACCCTTGCACCAGTGACGCCGCTGCCCGTCACTAGTCTGTTTTTTATAAGGCTTGGCAATTGGGGATGGATATACCACCATCCATCGGTCCCAGGCAATGGTGGGCCGCCTGGTTTTGCCTGAGAGCTGTTCCCTTACTCTCTCCTGAATAAGTTCAGGAGGATTTGCGAGTAAGATGGTGGTACCTCCACAGTCGAGCCCGGCATCAGCTCTACCACCTTATAAACACCTTAGCTCATATAATCATATAATTATAATTTTTGAAATAAAATTACGTATAATAAATAAAAAACCTTTGTATCATTTTCGATACAAGATGCATTTAAGGGTTTACTTACGAGGCTCAGCAACTCGATTTTCTTAGCTACAAATATCGACAGAAACAACATTGAAATAACGTTCATATTAGCGTGCATACAAAGTGGCTGTTACGACCTATTTCGTTTCGATGATCGCTGCGTCGCCGGATAGCGCGAAATTGAGAAAATAATAATATTCATGTGTGATAAATAAATTATATATTTATATGTTTTAAACCTGTAATGTTAGATTTTTTATTGCCTGTGTATAAGTTTAAACCTAATCCTCTTTGAATAAAAAAAGGCATTTTATACAGAGTGTAAATGCAAAGTCAAGAATCCCTTTAGGGTATGAAAGTATACAAGTTTCTGATGTCATTACGAGAAAAAAAAAATAAGCTATGGCTACGCCATCTATCGGCCTCCCCACACACCTAATTGCAACCCGCAACCCGCACTCCTCATCCGAGTGGCCAGCGACCAGGGAGGGTGTCCACGCGATTAGTGTATTTTGAGTAAAGAAAATCGTCTTGTATGAGGTACTGGTACTTTATTTAGAGTTTCTAGTATTTAAAATAATATCTTTACCTATCATACAAACACACCCTTATAGGATTCTTGCCTTTGCTTTTACACCCGGTATACATACGCCTGTAAACACACAAACAAACATACTGTAGCAAAAGAATCATGACAGTCGAAGTATCACACTCAGCGTAGCCCTCATTCGCCATTGTCATTCGTATCTGGAATGTAACGAGGATAAGGAATATGTCAAAAAAAAAAAACGGCCAAGTGCGTGTCGGGCCACGCGCAGTGTAGGGTTCCGTAGTTACCCTGGGGGGGAGGACACTTGACTCTAACAAAAATTTGCACTTTGAAGCTTAATATTTTGCCTAAATTGAAAAATGCTTTTCACACACCCACAATGTTTTTGAAAGACCTATCTAACGATATGCCACACTATGGGATAGTTGAATCATCCCCAATTTACGTGTATGGGAGGTACCCTTAAAAATCCGTTTTCATGATATTAGTTTACCGTTTTGTTGTTGTGATTAATATGTATACTCGTGCCAAATTACAGCTTTCTAGTACTAAGTAGTCTCTGAGCTAAGCTGCGGATAGACGGACGGGCGAATGGACAGACGGACATGGCGAAACTATAAGGGTTCATCGTCGGACTACGGAACCATAAAAAACTCAAGAGTAGAAATATTTTCTTCAATTCTTTTGCCGCCTAAAAGCCTTTCCAACTTTTTTGGATATTCAAACTTTTGATGATCAGACGCAAAACTTAATAATCCCACCGACAAATGAATGGACGCCGACGAAGTGTCTTAGAAGTTGTCCCAGATGAAGCGATGGCAAAATGACAACGAAAAGTTTGCAGACGAATCTACTCATGGCGACGTGGCTAAAGCCTGCGACGAAAAAAAGAGGTCTAAATAGTGCGGAGACGACGAAAAGTAAACTTTCATAAATGGTAACATAGGGATCTTGGGGCAAAAACCACATCATAACATTGCTTAACATACTTTTGAATAAAAAGTATGCAATAAATAAGTTTATAGCACACCGTGCGTAAAATGACCGCTTTACGCACGCTGCGCTTGCGTAAAGTCGGCATTTTCCGCACTTGTGCTATAAAATATTATACGAAACTCGTGCGAGAAACTTTTTCATCGCTCTCGTATCGTAATGTACTATTTATGTGTATTCGCGAAAATTACGTTTTCACAAGATAATCATGATATTTTAAGCATTACATTACAATTGTAAACACGCTTTAAGGTTTGTTAATGTAATGCAATCAAAATTCAGTTTTGGACCAATTTTGTTACAAGAATCACAAAAACTAAACTAATTACAACAAATACTAAAAACGCCAATTTTTATTACAGGTTTACATTACGTACCCGAACACTCGAACTTAATTTTGCAGTTTTGTTCCGTACCCAAAGGGTAACCGACGGGACCCTATTACTAAGACTTCGCTGTCCGTTTGTCACCAGGCTGTATCTCATGAACCGTGATAGTTAGACAGTTGAAATTTTCACAGATGATGTATTTCTGTTGCCGCTATAACAACAAATACTATAACCAGCCAAGTGCGAGTCGGACCCGCGCACTCCCATACAACAGACATGATACGTCAAAATATGGGCCAGTTTTCTAACAAAAGTGTTGGTCCAAGTCTTGGATGGTTCCGTTCATACCCATGAGTAATACGCACTAACCGAAAGGTTGATTAGTATAATAATGTTCAGCTGACTTCAGCTTATGGGCGAAGGAAACAAAACGGCTACCCATGGAACTGGTGAACGCGGAACTTCTGGCACGCATACATTTTAATAAATCTTGTCCTGAGTTTCACAATATTTCGAAAAGAAAGAAAGAAAATTTATTAGCATAAATTGTGGTAGACATAAAGGTGGTGAGGTACATAAGTAAGTTCAGCACAATTTAACTCTTTCAGGCAAGCAAAATTTTCAAAATTTATATATTTTATATGTTATGTAAGTATCCATTCATAGAAGTAACTTAAAAGCTTAAAGAATATTATATTTTAGACTTTAACACGTATATTTAGTAATGAAAATGGCTATATGTCAATATTTCATAAATAAAAAAATCTTTAATATCATAACAGCAGTTTTTTACTTTAAAATGGAGCCATGGTCGCAAATTGTTCTCAACGGCCAGGAGAAGTGAATAACGAATATCATTTACAAAAATTGTTTTCTGCTATTTGGTCGAGCGACCTGTCCCGGAATTCATGCCAGCAAATCTGGTAAACCTACTCACTAACCGTATTGATTCGATTTATCCGGCGTATCTTCTGCCGTAATGCGGGTCACAGAAAGGATAATTTCACCTTGTTGTTTATCACTTAATACCGAGATTTAGGTGGTAGAGCTGATGCCGGGCTCGACTGTGGAGGTACCACCATCTTACTCGTAAATCCTCCCGAAGTTATTCGGGAGAGAGTAAGAGAACAGCTCTCAGGCAAAACCAGGCGGCCCACCAATGCCTGGGACCGATGGATGGCGGTTTATCCATCCCGAGCCTTATATAAACGGGCAGCGGCGTCACTGGTGCATGGGTTTTGGCACCGCGCTCACCAACCCGCCTGCCCAGCGTGCGTGAGTATGGGCATTTCTTCCAGGAGGACCGCCAAGAGTGGCGAAATCCTGGAAAGGCTTATGTTCAGCAGTGGACGAAACAGACAAGTCGCTTGCATAGAACTTGGCAATATATAGAACTTGGGAGCATGTATGACGTAACTTTAAAACGTTTAAACTTTAGGTGTGAACAATTGCCAAGTTCTACACATTCAGTAGCAAGGACCCTAACAAACTTTATTTTAAAACAAGTGAAGAACGTTGTACATTATTGCCTTTATGACTGAAGGAGCCTCCATAAGCCTCGGCACCCAATTTGATCCCAATTCTTTTTGTGGCGAAGCCGACAACCTGCTCTGCCTTTGTACTGAACCGGCCCCTTTTTCACATTTATGTTTTTGGTGGGATCCTAGTTACGCTAATGGTTGCTCGGCGGCATGGCTTAGTCATAGTCATGAGAGTGGGGACAAACCACAGCCGAAGCAAACATATTTCATCCTTTAATAAAGTCGATTCTGAAGGCTTTATTTTAGTTTTAGTGCTGTCAAAACTTAATTTTTTCCAAGCTTCTGTTTTTAACACTAAAGAACTATTTTGCAATTAAGAAAATTTAGTTTTGACCTAATCGACTAATCGCCTAATCGACTTCAATATATTAGTAAGATCATTCATACTTACTAAATACTACTTAATGTAAAAACACTGTCTGTCAATTAAATTATACAAGCTTATATAATAAAATAAATATTTACGTCGTCAATACTGCAGTGCTTAAAGGCTAAGATGTACAACCAGTGCGTCCTTCCTGTGATGACGTATGGCGCTGAGACGTGGTCTCTTACAAAGGGTCTGATCCACCGGCTTAAGGTCGCTCAGCGAGCTATGGAGCGGGCTATGCTTGGGGTATCTCTGATGGATAGAATCCGAAATGAGGAGATCCATCGGAGATCGAAAGTAACCGACATAGCCTGCAGAATCAGTAAGTTGAAGTGGCAGCGGGCAGGCCATATTTGTCGCCGTTGGGGACGAAAGGCTTTAGAATAGAGACCACGTACAGCAAAGCGTAGTGTAGGCCGACCTCGTGCCCGCTGGACCGACGACCTGAAGGACGTTGTGGGTGGCGGCTGGATGAGGAGGACGGAGGACCGACATGAGTGGCGAAATTTGGGAAAGGCCTATGTCCAGCAGTGGACGAACACGGGCTGATGGATATATGGATATAATAAAATAATAATAGTCAGCGAAACTCAAAACAGAGATAGTACTGGTCTATATGAACAACTTTTTCTATGCGAAGTTTGCAACTTTTTTTCACTTCCTCTCATACAAATTGACCATATCAGTCGTCTGGTTTACGATGAGAAGGCGAATTTTTTTCGAGAATTTTTTATAGTCCCCGTAGAAAAAGTTCTTCATATATACGAGTATCACCTATGTTTTGAGTTTCGCTGACTATTATTATTTAACCTTACTTATATTATTATTATAAGACTAGCCTTTCACCAGCTGCTTCGCCTACATACATACAGACAGATAAACAGACAAAATTCCAAACATTGTAGTTTTGTCCTTGTACAATACCAACAACTAATTTTATTTTTCACAAAAATATTCTACGTAGAAATACTGTTTACTACTTTAATAAGTATTAGTACTAGCCTGTCACCCACGACTCCGCCCGCGTTTATTCAATCTCTGTCCCGTTTACGGTTTGGGCGTTATTTTATTAACATTCTTTATAGCCTTATAATGTTAAACAGGCACTACAATGATACTTATGAAAACTGCATCCAAATCTGTGGAGTGGTTCCCGAGTTAATATGGAACATACAGACAAACAAAAATTCTAAAAATTATAGCTTTGGCTTCAGTACAATACTAATAATCCATTTCATTTAAAATTTTGAATATTTTTGTGTGTATAGACACGACTTTTTTATAACTTATATTGATTATTTTCGCGAAATTTTAAATGAAATGCGTTATTATATTAGTATTGTATTTGTAAATTAGTTGCTAAAACCACATTTTTTTGAATTATTGTCTGCCTGCATGTATGTTCCGTTTTAAATCCAGAAACACTCAACGGATTTGGATGCGTTTTTTTACCATCTTACTGACCCTGGTCAACATTCGAGTAAGGTGTGTTCATAAAATAATGCCTAAGCCGAAAATGGGACAGAGATTGAATAAACGCGGGCGGATCCGCAGGCAAAGGCCAGTGTATAATATGGATTATAGATATGTAACTTCAAAAGCAGAGCAGGCTTACCCAAATTTATTCAAAAACATACCCTATCATAATGGAATAGATCACATTCACGAGTGATGTAGGGAAATTTATCTATCTTCCTACGCTGAACATCAAATAGAAATCTATTCTTCTTTTGTTCGGATAACAAGATCGTTCAATTTCTAGTAATTGAAAAAATAGCACCAAGATAATATTTTTCTATAATAATTCTTTATAATCAATCACACACATCGCAAGGCATTTATGATACGACAAACAGAGGCGTATGAAAAGCAAAGTTTGTGAAAATTTTTGCGAGATTCGCCGTCCAGTACTTGTACCGAACAGACGCCTTACAATTCTAGGGCTGGTTCGAACGTAGCCTTTATATTGTTACGTAGTACCGGCGCACGAAACAAGAATCTCACACATCATGGAACGCGTAAGAAAGTTCATAAATAATCTCAGCGCGGATGACGTGTGGACGCTTCCGGGCCAAGGGCACAACTGGACAATGCGAGAAATTTCCGCCATTGAACTCGAAATGTTTCGGACGAAGAAGTGGGAGAGAGAAAGCGTTCGGGTTGGAAAAGGACGGATACAGACTGGAGTCCTTGACACGCTGACGTGAAGCGTGACGCGCGTTCCATAATGTGCGAGAGGGTTCTAGCGACATCGCGTCACTTGAACTAGAAAGAAGTGGGAGAGAGAAAGCATTAGGGTTGGAAAGGAATGGATATAGGCTGGGATCCTTGAAGCGTGTTCCATAATGTGCGAGAGGGTTCTAGACAGGTCGTGAAGCCGGCGTACGGTATAAAAACGGGACGGGTAGCGGTCGACAGTCAGTTCAGTGTTAACTACGAGACAAAGCGGAAAACTAAAGGCGACTCTAGTGAAGTGAAGTGCGACTGTATAGAGCGAATATAACCCGGTAACGATTCTAGTTAGTAGTGGTGATACATTTTTAAAATTATAGTGCTGACAAATTAGACAGTCCAGTGAATTTATTGAGTCCTGTTAGTAATTCCAGCTGTTATTTAGTTTCAGTTGTGTTTTAATAGTGTGTGTGATTACAAATAAAGACAGTTAGTGGTTTTTGGTGCAAATTGGTATAAAATTAATTTATCCCGAAACCCAGCTCGTAACAATATTTTTTTAATTAAGAGTCTAAATGGCTCAATTTTGGAGTTTGTTTTGGTTCTATTTGCATCGAAATAAGAGTCAACCAATCACGGCGCTTTTCGTCTTCTCTCGTTGTCTGCTTGGTTACTCTTGGGTATTGTCATACTCGTAGATGAATTACATAATTTATCTATGATATTGTGTATCCTCCAAATTTAGTTTAGTTAAGCCTATTATTAAACAGGTTGTTAGGCATGAGTTTAGATAAAGTAGGGTATGAAACTATACATAACTAGGTATTAAAACACTTGTGCTCTCTTAAAATACTCACCTTCGCCTCGTTTTTTAAAGTGACACTCGTGTTTTAATTACCTTCTTATGCACCAGTTTCATAAACTACTATTATTTGACTACTGGAGTCTTTAATTTAATCATATTTAATATTATATATAAAAATAAATAAAAAGCTTTTGAAATTACTCGCAGGCAGAATTATTATTGGAATTATATTATTAAATTCAGTGACTGAACTAAATGACTAGGCTTTTGGTTTAAATCCGTTTAATTGGTGGTCATAAAAAAAATAAACACGAATGTTAGGTATGGCGGTAACCCCACGTGGCGTGACTCGCCATACCTAACCTTATAACCTAAGCTACCGCCTCTCTTCTGCCTGATTTAAGCAAATGCCTGCGATATATATAAGGTGACTTTAATTTATCCAGCCAAACTCATGCTGGAGGCTTGGTAAGTGATCAGTAACACGGATCGATAACACTTTTTGCCAATTTTGCAAAATAAAATCTTGACGTCCCATAGTAATTGACTCGGGGCTGGGCTTGCGTTTGTAAGGAACACAAAAAGATTATTTTACGAATTTCACAAAAGGGTCTTACCGAGTCTTCAGTATTCTTACTTTATTCTTTGGCTGCATAAATAAAAATCAACTTATATATTTCGACCCGCTTGTGGTCGTCGTCCATGAAAAATATAGCTTATTAGTCTGAAAACTGACAAAGCAAATTAAAAGAAATTCAGTTAACAAAATCAACAAAATAAATTTGATAAAAGTTAAATACTGTGTTTTAAAGCATATCAAATTACGGGGGCGTTGCCATTTCAAATTACAAATTGTTCCTGTTGCAGAAAACGTTATCATTTTGGCACGAACCATGGTGAACTTTACACAATTTATTGTATTTTTAATAATAACAACAGTTATTATTTCAACGAGTGGAGACGAATGTCCAGAAGATCGAAAAAATAAAGAAAGATCCTGGGAAGCCAAATTGCACAAAGATCTTACATCTATATTGATAAATGACTTGGGTAACAATTCAAAAGCTTTTGATGTTAAGCTGCACTTCATGTTAAGATCCTTCAAATACGATGAGCTTGAAGAAATTTTCTCCATATCTACTTGGATCATGACGACATGGACTGACCGGCCTTTGGCCTGGAAACCTGTTGACTATGGAGGTATATACGAACATCCTATTAACGTCATGATGTTCCGGACCCCTTTAACAACTTTGATGAATAAGGTTCACGACGAATGGCTCGCTAAGCTGAATGAATTAGATATATATGAATCTTTGTGTTCTGTTGAGTATACAGGAATAGTTATGTGTATACCAAAGATAACGCATAGCATCTTTTGCAGTTCAAATGTGAAGTATTGGCCGTATGACACAAAAAATTGTACTTTCTATTTTGGCAAGAGTGATGGTGATTTTTGTAATATTAAATTTTCATTTCGAACAAAAAAAGCAGCTTCTTTGGTAGGTGCTGAGTATGGCAATGGTTGGGATATTATAGATTTCACTTCTGGAGAAATACCTGGCAAAAATGAAAAGCTTTATTTGAGTTTTCTTGTTGAGAGACATGCGCAAGTTGTAGCCGCTATGTTTGTATATCCTTCTATAGTAGCTTCTTTAATAACTATTACAACACTCTTCATAAAAGCTGATAAAGTCAATCGATTTGGATTTGTTTGTTTTAGTATTTTATGCCATTTGCAGTTGCTGTCTCAAATTAGTGACGTTATACCAAAACCAAGTACGGACATACCAATTTTGTTAATGTTCATCCGAAATTCTCTACTTGTGAGTGTCATTACATTGGTATTGACTTATGTTTTAGCCTATTTAAGAGTTTGCAAAGTACAACCGCCTCTTTGGGTATGTTTGATAAACAATTTCGTACTGAATAGTACTTATACACGTAAATATATTGTGTTTATAACATCTCCTGTTGAGCTAACAAGAAGCACTTCAAATGATGCAGAACGTGATGAAGAAACTGAAAGTTTACTTAAGTCTATGAACGAGTGGAAAGTATTCTCTAATATCGCTAATAGCATTTGTTTCGTGGTAATTCTTACAACATATTTCGGTTTGTTTCTTACGTTTATGCCTTTTATTTCTGTTTATGAACAAAATCCTGAGGGCTATTTTCATTACAATAGGAGTAATATTAAAACAATTTACTGAAGACCAATAAAATAAGAGAAGTTCTTACTTAAATGGCCTTGTTTATTACAGCTTCTATTATAAATAGTTACTCTTTTAAGTTAAAGTTTATATTATGAAGGTGAATATTTATGATATTCATGATATTGGTTTGGTAACTAGTAACTTAAATAAGTTTTTTTATTTGTAAAAACCATGAACAATGAATAATAAAAGTTAAAAAGGTTTTTTACTTTTCGATCCTGCGCAAACGTAGGTACCAGATACGGACCCTAAATTTCTGCAGCTATGACTTAGGAACCTACAAAGAAAGGGGAACCGATTCGATCTCAATAATACTCGTATTTTTGATAAGGCCGACCATTCTTTGAACCGAAATGGGCCCCTTTTTGTCATTTTTGACATTTTTGTCACCAAAAGGTGGGATCATAATGTTTCGAGTTTGGCTTGGAACAATTAATCTCGTCTTCATCATCGTTATATCCCCAAAATTATGCTCAGAGAGCCCAATCTGATGGTAGATAAGAGCGAAGGATTTATTGTAATATTTATCGACCTTATCCAATAAATTAGTCCATAGGTGTAGCAAGTTTAATTCCTTCCTCCGAAATAATGAATAGACGAGAAAATAATAAATTATTTGCTTAAATATAAATGAGTGTGGATACATATCCTATCTTTATCAAATATTGATAAAAGACACGTGCAATTACAATTTAATTCATAATGTAAATTTATGTCATATCGTTAGTATATGTGTATAATATGTTCTTATAAAAATAATAAAATCAAGTTTAACGATTAGATTACAATTGGATTACACATATAACATTTTAATATAATTACATAATATTTATATAAGGTCCCACAATTCAAAGTGAAAAAAAAAATTAACAGATGATGTAGTACCCATAATAGAACACATTCCACCGAAAAAAACATTTTTGCGCGTTCTTTTTTTCCCTTTCTATAGAAATTTTAGTCAGCCGATTGAACCACTTTGTACTGGATGTAAAAATTATTTGAACAAAAAGTTTTTTCTTCTTCTGGAATGTGATCATCTACCCTAGAGTTATTTTCACATATTATTGTAGGACCTTATATATCTTTTCTCATATAATAACTGTAAAGGTCAATTTAGATATTAACGCCATAAAAATTGCATTTTATTTCTTTTTCGTGATTTTAATGGCATATTCTTAATTTTTTTTCGGCATTTTATTAAATATTTTTATTGCCATAATACGAGCAAAAACATTTTTTCTTCGAAGATTTAATTTACACGAAGGCAGTATAATTTGTCTTTCTGTATAGTTTGACGTTTGCTCACTGCGTTTTTAACCAACTTCGGAACTTAAAGGAGGAGGTTCTTAATTCAACTGTATATATTTTTTTTGGTATGTTACTCCATAATTCTGGCAAATTTTAAAAAACTAAAAAAAAAAAATTTTTTGAATTGTTTGCTTTCAGGAAAGTTTCATTTTAGTTTGGTCGTGATCTGATGATGATATTCGGAGATAGGCAGGGGAACTCCTCAATGGATGACAGCATATCACTCGATATTGCGGCAAACGCTTTGTACCAAGATATGGATTGCAAGTTGTTCCTTGAAAATTGACATATATCCATCTGACCTTCGATCCTGACCTCATCACCACATAACTCTTAAACGGATGTCAGTAAATAATTCGAGATTTCGGGAAAAGTATCAGTGTGTTCCTTGCAGTTTATTACTTGAAAATTGTCATTTGCTACCTGAACTTCGATCCTGGCCTCATCACCATATAGCTCCTCAACGTATGAGAGCACATAACACGAGATTTCAGCAATCACTTTGTGTGAGTGTGCTGATTCCAGGGTATTATTACTTGAAAGATTATGTTTTTATTGCGAAATCCATCGCTTTGGAATACTCTAAATATTATTAGAGTGCATTACAAACTAGAAAAGATAAATTAGAAACAAATGTAAACATTACAAGATGTCGCAGGTTCGAACCCTGGCCAGAGGAATTTTTTCAAATTCTTGTCTTTACATTTGTTTCTAATTTATCTTTTCTAGTTTGTAATGCACTCTAATAATATTTAGAGTATTCCAAAGCGATGGATTTCATAAAACATAATCTTAGTGAATGAGAACTGTGAATTTCTTAACTGTCTGAAGCAACACATATTGTAGCGACGTCAGCGCCATCTGTTCCTAAGAACAAGGCGTGAAGCGTGAGCGTTCAGTTTGTGCATTACAAGATAGTTAGATCAAATGGTTAAAAAAAAAATCGGTGGACAAGTATGGTGGAAATATTCAACGGTCTAGGTAAGTACCTCGGTCGCGCAGTCGGTTAGCGCGCTTGTCTTGATAACAAGAGGTCGCACGTTCGAATACTGGCCCGAGGAATTTTTTCAAATTTTTTAAAATTCTTGTCTTTACATTTGTTTTTAATTTATCTTTTCTAGTGATTTCGTAGCACAATGCCTACTATCGCGCTTAGTTGACTTTTCAATACTTTCAAGTAATCGGTAGCACAATGACAACATTATGAAACCACCATACATTAGATCGCACTATGCCTACGATTTTATTTGGTAATTTACAATGAACATACACCCTTACTTTCTTTAGATGTGTCAGCCGGGACTTCTTAGCTGAAAGATACTATAGAATGTTGTTTTGTATAGTACATGTAAGTCTTTGATTGTTCATCCGGATGTGTAAGGCGTTTTTGGTTTCACCTACGTAGAATGCCGGGCATTTTACTTCCTTTACTTTTTTCCTTTTTCTATTTGTTTACTTGTCAATATGGTATTCTATTCGACTGATGACAGCCCCGTACAGTGGGCCGAAATATATCGAATTTATAAAATATATATTATGTTATTTATTCATACTTAATTGCTACAAAATAAATAAGAAGGCTCAAGAAGAGTTGAATATATATTTATTAATATTTATTTGAAATGTGTAATGTGATCTTCTACGTAACTAGGATAACGAAACTACAGTATAGGTAACAACAGTAGTTTAACTAGGCGGTGTCCTTGAAATCAATACCTACGGCCGCTCGGCGCCTAAACACGCGCTAGGGCTGCCAACTGACTGTTTACGTATTTGATAATGCTATATTATTATTATAAAAATTGTATTTAAGCAACCATACAATGCACAACATACTCTGTTATTTCGTGCCATAATTTACGAAAATGCGCGGGAGCGTCACAGAGACAACGTGCGTACGTAACTGCGGTGCGACCACGACTATTGTAAACCGAGTTGTATCGAGTTTTGGGGGGGGGGGGGGTTCATTTCGGCCCGTTTGTATGGAGATAGAATACTATTACTTATTTATATGACGAAACTGATATTATCAATCACGGACCGGTGACCGCCTCTGTGGCCCAGTGGTAGGGCGTTTGCCTGCTAACCCAGAGGTTCAATCCCCGTGGTACACATTAATTGTGTTTGGTCTGCATGCTTTGGAAGGCACGTTCCATTTGTGTCTGAAGTATGGCGATACCATCGTTTAGAATGCAATAATAGTCGGTAAATCGCGGGTGGACGAAGTTATTACTGTAACTTGCATTTCACTGTTGAGGTGGTCATATTAATAATAATCAATTATGTCTGGAAATTATAGGCCACTTTTGCGCTGACCGCCTCAGTTCATACTTGGGAATACTCTCACAACTCCTTGGTGATTCGTGTCGTGACGATATGTTTTTTTAATCTTATCAATAATAGCCTCTATTCCTAAGCGAAAAGAATCATGCCAGGACGCAAAACTACGGTCAGTTTATAAATGACTCCATCTATCCTGCATCTTCTTCTAACACCTTTCATGTCACAGTTGCATGACAGTGTTGATAGGTCAATTAAATATCTAAAACAACAATAATATTAATAATCCGATTATATTAACAGACCATGAAAAATATAACTTATTAGTCTGAAAACTAACGATGCATAGTAAAATGAATTCAGTCAACAAAATAAAATAGATAAAAGTTAAATAATGTGTTTTTATGGCCTATCAAATTACGGGGGCGTTGCCATTTCAAATTACAAATTGTTCCTGTTGCAGAAAACGTCATTATTTTGGCACGAACCATGGTGAACTTTACACAATTTATTGTATTTTTATTAATAACAACAGTTATTATTTCAATAAGTGGAGACGAATGTCCAGAAGATCGAAAGAATAAAGAAAGATCCTGGGAAGCCACATTGCACAAAGATCTTACATGTGTATTGATAAATGACTCGGGTAACAATTCAAAAGCTATTGACGTTAAGCTGCACTTCATGTTAAGATCCTTCAATTACGATGAGCTGGAAGAACTTTTCTCCATATCTACTTGGATCATGACGACATGGACTGACCAGCTTCTGGCCTGGAAGCCTGAAGATTATGGAGGTATAACTGAACTTCCTATTGAGATCATGATGTTCCGGGCCCCTTTACTGACTTTGATGAATGCGGCTCACGACGAATGGTACGAAATAGAAATATTTCAATCTTTGTGTTCTGTAGAGCATACAGGAATAGTTATATGTATACCAAAGATAACGCATAGCATCTTTTGCAGTTCAAAAGTGAAATATTGGCCGTATGACACAAAAAATTGTACTTTCTACTTTGGCAAGAGTGATGATGATTCTAGTAATATTACTTATTCATTTAAATCAAAAAATGCCGCTACTTTGATAGGTGCTGAGTACGGCAATGGTTGGGATATTATAGATTTCACTTCTGGAGAATTACCTGGCAAAAATAAAAAGCTTTATTTGAGTTTTCTTGTTGAGAGACATGCGCAAGTTGTAGCCGCTATGTTTGTTTATCCTTCTATAGTAGCTTCTTTAATAACTATTACAACACTCTTTATAAAAGCTGATAAAGTCAATCGATTTGGAATTGTTTGTTTTAGTATTTTATGTCATTTGCAGTTGCTGTCTCAAATTAGTGGCATTATACCAAAACTTAGTACGGACACACCAATTTTGTTAATGTTTATCCGTAATTCTCTACTTGTAAGTGTTATTACATTAGTATTAACTTATGTATTAGCCTACTTAAGAGTTTGCAAAGTACAACCGCCTTCTTGGGTATGTTTGATAAACAATTTTGTACTGAATAGTACTTATACACGTAAATATATTGTGTTTATAACATCTCCTGTTGAGCTAACAAGAAGCACTTCAAATGATGCAGAGCGTGATGAAGAAACTGAAAATTTACTGAAATCTATGAACGAGTGGAAAGTATTCTCCAATATTGCTAATAGCATTTGTTTCGTGGTAATTGTTACAACATATTTTGGTTTGTTTCTTACGTCTATGCCTTTTATTTCTGTTTATGAACAAAATCCCGAGGGCTATTTTCATTACAATAGGAGTAATATCAAATCAATTTTCTGAAGACCAATAAGAGGAGTTCATACTTAAATGACCTTGTTTATAACAGCTTCTATTATGATTACTCTTTTAAGTTTAAGTATATATTATGAAGGTATATTTATGATTGGCATGGTAACAAGTAATATAAATAAGTTATTTTATCTGTAAAAATCATAAACGATGAACATTAAAACTTAAAAACGTTTTTTATTTTTCGATCCTGCGCAAACGTAGGCCATATACGAATCCCCAATTCTCGCAGCTATGACCTAAGGAACCTACATAGAAATTGGCACCTAATTCGATGTCAATAATATTTATGGTGAAGTCGCCAATCCTGCACTTTCTTTGAACCGACCTCGGCCTATTTCTGACATTTATATTTTTGGTTTGATCATATATTGCGAGCTTGGCTTTGAAGAATTAATCTCGTCTTGACTGTTTCCCTAAAATTATCCTCACAGAGCCCAATCAGAATTCCAATGTGATGGTCTTAGTACATTGAAATACGCGTGGATCTGCGGCGTTTAGGTTTAGAGCAAAGGATTTATTGTGATATCTAAGGACCTTATCCAATAAACTAGTCCATAGGTGTAGCGAGCGGGGTGTTTTGGGGTTCAACCTTTCACCCCGAAATTATAAATAGAAAAGAAAAGAAAAATTTACTTACTTAAATATGAGTGCGGATACAAATCTTAAATATATCAAATATTGATATAAAACATGCAATTACAACTTAGTTCATTATGTAAATATTTGTCATGTTCTAATAACAATTTATAAAATAATTATATCCTGAGCGATGGTACCGAAATAGCACTTTTGCCGACTTCTTTCTTTATAAGACATAGTTATCTCCTATATTTCTTATGGTATAGCAACACAAAAACCAATATGAAAGCGTCGACTTCTAGAGAACACAATGAATCCGGAAGAAAGAAGACGGCAAAAGTGTTATTTCTATACCATCGATCAGTATACATACAATAATTAATTTAAACCATTTAGGTAATATTTGCTGTAACATTTGAAGTGGTTTACAATTTTTTTGTTAAAATAAAAATGTATTCATTGATGTCATAATCGGGATGTTACGATATCAATGTAGGTAAAATAAATTGAGAAACCTTTCTTAAAATTACACAATACAGAGTTAAAAAAATACACTATTTCTCAACTTTTTTACTGTTATATTTGTCCCACCAAAAACATGAAGAATAGAGAATTTTAATAGTTTTACCGTTTTTAATTTAGGTAAGTTTTATTTATAATTTATATTCTATAATTGTGTATTTGAAATAAGAATAGAGATCACATTCTAAATATTCAGTATCAAGGACCTTTTACAAACTTTCTTCTAAAATAAGTGAAGAACATTCTTTACGTCAATGAGAACGTTGTACATTATTGCAGTTATGATATGACTGAAGGAATCTCCATTAGTCTCGGCACCCAATTTGGTCTCAATTATTTTTTTGGCGAAGCCGACAATCCTGCACTGCCTTTGTACTGAACCGGCCCCTTTTACACATTTATGTTTTTGGTGGGATATCATTGATTTTTGTAAAGTTGTATTTAAATACGTATATTAATAGCCTGTAGCGTTTGGTTTCACCCGCTATGTTCACAAGGAACTGCCTGTCCTCAGAAAACAAACTACATGGACCTACATGACCTTAAGCCAAGTGAAGACTGAAGAGTCTAACCATTAACAACAGTGAATCGTTTTCATTTATTAAGTCTGCCACGAATAACTTTCGGATCAATTAATTAAATATTAGTAATTTTCCAAATGTTTCCTTCGTATAATACTCAGTGATGTAAGTCTACCGTTATCTGAATTTTCAAGTCTCTAAGTTCTAAGGAAGTGGTTTTATTAAGGTTTTATACGTATATACCTATATATCAGTGAATTAATCAGTCAGTGATAAAAATACAGATTTTGAGACGCACATATGTCAAGTAATGTTAAAGTTTCATTTATAAAATTTAGGATTTTATGTACTTGCGCGAACCTTAACAGATATGTAAAATTTAAAATCCGTAGGTCCAATAGGAAATGACTTATAGAGGGGCGGGGGGTGAAAGTAGCTCAAAATGGTTCGTGTAATATAACACTCCCTTAAATTTGTCTTGTTTCGCGCTGCTACCTTTTTATATTCCTCACAATATCTCGCAGACGACGCTGTTAGGTAATCAAATTGTAAGGGATCACCTTGCCTCAGTGACCATTCGCATCTCACTCACTAGGTCAGCTCTCTCGTCCGTAGTACACTAACAATAAAGGTTAGAATACAATGTTTGATGAACATACATGGATTCCATACTGGTCCAATCCAATTAGATAGTCTTGACTCTGGAGCGTTTCTGGATGTGCCGTCTAAGGAACGGGAAGTGTTTTTGTTTTGTTCTGGTAGATATACGAGTATTTTCTCAATGTGGGAGATATTTAGAAAGTCGGTTTTTTGGGTATTTTGGGATAGTAATTAAAAAGCGGTAACTAGTCAGTACAAGGTCGGAATCTCAATCTCGATTGTAATGTCATCGGCATATCGTAGAATTCGGCAAATTTCTGTTAAACCTATGGAGGTCGCCTCGCTCTGCACCGCTTCTATTGGCTCTCCTTTATTATTTATTCCCATTTAGGAAGTGCCTCAGCTGCCGGCGCCGGTTGCTGAATTAGCTGCCAGCGCCGGTTTCCGAATTAGCTACCGACACTGACTTTAGAAACAGAAGCGGGAAATGAGGTGAGCGTTATTAAGTATAGTGGCTAGGAAGGATAGGATAGGGAGTAATTTTAGGTCTTTATAGTCATAGTAAAAAAATACTTTCACCAAAAGAAAAAAATAGGTGCGACGACGAGCGAAGCGAGGGGGAGCGTGTTAGATTGACATGTAAGATAAAATAAGGAGCCCAGCGAAGTGGAGCGGAGCGAGTCGACGACGTCCCTAGTTTTGGCAGTAAATCAAATTTGTATTTTCAATTCACCGATTTCAACGATTTCCAAAAAAAACAAACATAATAAATACACAATCTCACACTTTGAAAATTTAACGTCCCTTTCGCGTGAGAAATTTCTACCGTCAGCGCCGCAACTGCGTTATTTTCGGGTGCCGGCGCCGGCAGTGGAGGCACTGCGTTTTATTTATTATTATTATTATGTCGATTTCACACTTTACATCTGCCGAGGCAAAATATGACTACGATTTGCCGACGACATACACAACCCTTTATGTGACTTTTTGGTGGTAAAACCGAATCTCGGTGCAAAATGCACATCATAATATTGTTTTTCTTACTTTTGAATAAATCCAAATTATTATCCAGTTATAATTTCCGCTAATTGCTTTAAAACACAATTTTTGCATATTTTTTATTCAAAAGTGAGGAAAACAATATTATGATGTGCATTTTGCACCAATATTCGGTTTTACCACCTTAACTGTCAACGTGTTAATTGACATAGACATTGGGCGATAGCTCGGATGGCACAATATTTTGACGTTATACAATTTGAATGACGCGTTAATTTATTCGTATTTTTGGCTCCACTTGTCATTATTTTGAGTGTGCGCACTGAACTTGTCTTCACTTCAAGCTAAAATAATGGCCTGTATGTTTGCTGTAATTAAAGTAAAGTAAAACCTTTATTAGGTCGATAGATTGATAGCTGTATTGAGTTGTTGTATTGTTTACATAATATATAGTTGCTGCTTCCTCCATCTTCTCTCCATCACATCAATGATGCGAAGAAAGTGGAGACATTCTTTGTTGCACGTTAGAATCAAACGTGGGGCGGATGTCAACAGTGATCACCACTTGCTTTGAAGATCAGCTCAAAATAATAATTAAAATTTAGAATTGCATTTTATCACTATGCGCCCTCTTATGTACATAGGTACTTGACTAGGCTTACAGCGACTTTCATCGCTTAGTCTTCATAAAAACCACTTACCACAGAAAAACAATTTTTTGCGCGAACTTTTTTTCCGTCTTTCCATAGAAATTGAGTCAGGTGTTTGATTGAACCACTTTGTTCTGGGAAGTGAAAACATATTCTACAAAAAATGTTTTTCTACTTTATTGTGATCAGTTGTAGATATTATGATCTACCCTAAAATTATTTTCAAACATTTTTTTGATAGTTTAAAAATGTATTGCAAAGTTATTATAGGCATTTGTGAATACGCCTTCCGGAGAAAAACAATTTGCAACGCAATTTCCTTTCTAACTTACTCGTGTTTTCTAGTTCTAGGAGCTATGAAATAGATGGTTGGCCTACTAGAGCCTTACTGCAAACTTGTGCCTTTGGTTTAGTGGTCTAGAATGGTTTAATTAAGGCAGAGATAGAGCTTTGAGCGTTTCAACTGCTACGTAGATATACCTAGGCAAGCAAATTATTCATGAATTTGTCTGGGTTATCTCGAGTCTTGATCTACAAGTTGCTTACTAAGACAATAACCTTATTTGTAATACAATGCAGCATTGTCCAATCCTCGGTATATATTATATATATGGAACATAATAAAAGGTGATACCACAGATATAGATCTAAATAGATGCCGCCAGTGTATGTACTTCGCGTGCCCAATCGCGCGCCAAAAGGGAGAGCACTGCTCTTCCTTCACAGATATTGACTCCTGCAACTTTGAGTCTTATGTATTATGCCTTAAGGCTTACAATTCCTTTTAAGATTCAAACCGCTGTCAACCGTTTTAATTGTAAAATGATGATTTTCATAGAGTTTGATGCACTTGCGTCATCTATTTAGATTTTCATTATATCTGGGTGATACACATTTTAAAAAACATGTTGAGTATTGCGGTGAATCAAGACGAAATGGGATAATGGATATTGCTGGGTTTTTGTTATTTGCCTGAGTATAACGCAAAAATACACGAGTTTTTAATCTGAAAGCGTATTTTCGTTTTGATTTTATTTAGATAAAAACTGTTGTTAACCAGAAAAACGTACCTTTGTTTTTTTTTTCGGTGCTTCGAAGTATTTTTACATTTAGCGTTCCTCTTTTTCTTGGTAATGGTGTTCCCTGATAAATAAAAGGAAATACTCTGCTAACTCAATTTAAGTATTGTAATTTAGCAAGAAATCACACTAATATTATAAATGCGAAAGTTGTGTGAGGGTGTGTGCGTGTGTGTGTGTGTATGTTTAGTACTCTTTCACGCTGAAACGGCTGTACGGATTTAGATGAAATTTAGAATGGATATAGCTTATACCCTTATAACTTAAAACATAGGCTACTTTTTATTCCGGAAAAAAGCATGTGGTTAAACCGAATTACACGCGGGCGGAGCCGCGGGCAAAAGCTAGTAAATTATAATTCTCTCTGTACCATAAATACGTCCAATGTAAAACATCAGCGATGCCGCCGGTGCCATAGATCGTCGTTTGATTCATGAAGGGGCGTATCTGATTTTTATAAATTTTACAGTGGCGCCATTTTTAACAAAATGTACCGTATTGGTATATGTACGGACATGTATAGACAGATTTCGCCCCGTAACACCCATAGGCTGTAAGTTAGGATCGAACAATACGAACAATACCCCCAAAGTTATAATGCGCATAGAAATCTATAGCCGAGCGACCGGACGTACCACGTGACCTTACTGCTTGTATACAAAGTGTAGGGAAATACGAACTTTGCCGAGCAGTGGCGAAGATTCGTAGCGCACTAAAAGTTTGGGAGTACCATTTTATCAATTTTACAATGGAGCCATTTTCAAGATAATGTACAGTACTCCCCAAAGATATATAATGGTACAGTGGAGCCCGCATCAAGCTAAACACTTTCAGTATAAGCTGACCTCTCATTGCACGGGAAGCCTATACAATGAGAGGTCAGCTTATACTGAAAGTGTTTAGGTTGATGTGGGCTCCACTGTACCATTATGTATCTTTGGGGAGTACTGTACATTATCTTGAAAATGGCTCCATTGTAAAATTGATAAAATTAGATATGCCCCTTCATGAATCGAAAGACGAAATATAGTGAGTTTCTTAAAAAGACGGTCAAGTGCGAGTAGGACACGCGCTTTATGGGTTCCGTACCATTAAAATAAGTTAATGCGCTTAAATATTTGAATAAAAATTACAAACATATAATTACATAGAAAATGTATGAAACTGCAAAACTGCAAATTTAAGTTGGTTGAGTATTCGGCTACGTAATCCCAAACGTATGTAAAATTTTTTTTTTTTGTTTAAATACACTATATTGCACATATTATAGTATTGCAAAAAATTTACAATTCCTAATTAGGTAGTTTATTTTTTGAAGTAGACCCCGTAACAAAAATGGCATAAAACTGACAAGTTTGATGGCCCCCCATTTTTTTATTTTTGGAGATGAAAAAAGTACATTTTTACTTCACTTATTGCACAAAGAAAAAAAATCGGCTTCTTTTTTCATGTACTATGAATGACCCGACTTGAAAAGTAATTTCATTAAATTTAAAAAAATCTTTATTTCGGGAACAAACGGTCTTACAGATATATTCGGACTAAATTAAATTCTAATTGATCTAAAGCTTAAACAAGTAAATTAATACAAATAGCATATAGCAATATACATACGTACGTACCATGATTTACATACAGTATGTTCAAAATTTGATTTGCTATGTACATCTCATTGCCTCAATTTCAATTTTAATGTTGCTATACTATTACAAAAGTCAATGTTTTTATGGTTTACTACTACAGAGGACTACGTATAATAAAAGAATTTCTTGTATAATTTGTGAGACCTAGGGGAGTATGAAAAAGTTTGTTGTCACGAGGAGAAGGAGTAGGTATATTAAAATGAAATTTTGATAATACTAGGCATTCAATAAAGTTATTTAAAATGACGTAAATATTCAAGATGTCGAAATGCTTTCGTCGTTCAGCAAGAATAGAAAGTTTGTGATGTGCAGCATTACGAACACAGATTCTTTAATCTTTCCATTGGGAAGGACTGAAACATCTTTTGGACTCTTTCTAGGCGGTCAATGTGACATGTATAAATGGCAGACCAGACAGAACTAGCAAAATCAAGCAGAGATCTAACAAAGCTGTTATAAAAGTGATTGGTGAAAATATATCCTTTTAAACGATTTTCTTATAATAATTTCGATTTGTGCATTGAAACTTAATTTATCGTCCATCGTTTATCGTATTATACCTAGACCTCTAATTTGCCTTACCCGTTTTAAGTTTACTATAGTATTTATGATTTTAATGTTTTTGAATAGAGTAATTGTAATGCAAAGATTTAAGGTCGTAATAAAATATTTTCAATATTCGGTTTTGGGTCAAAATTTTTCACAACATATCCAAATTTTAAAAATGTAACTCATTCCGTCTACAAACTAGAGACCTGTGACATACGGACGGACAGACGGACAGACATCCTGACATCCAGACAGCATACCTCACTTCGCTTCGCATGATCCTGTTTTATACCAACAAATACTGCAACAATCACTCTGAAATTAATATATATGATAAAGTTGAGGACTAATGCTATGTCCATACTGTTCTGAGAACTTGATTCCATTAAATTTTTTCGATAGAAAAAAAAAACAAAGTTACCTCCAAACCGTACAATAAACCCATAGTATTCAATGAATACTTGAAATTAGATATTAGTATAAAGCAGCTGCAGACTGTTCCATAAAAATAAAAAATAAACATCAGTTTAGCCGCAATTTCAAAATAACTGATGTTTTTGTGTGCGCGGCATCTGATTAAAGTAGGATAGACAGTTAAAAAGCAGAAACGTTAGAGCAGAACTGCGAATAGAGGTATTATGGGCCCTTACGGCTTTTATTAACGCCAATGACCTTGAAATGAGCAACTTTGTAAGCAGTTTGTACGGTAAATATAGAATTTTTTGATACAAGAAAAATACTTAGTAATCTGCATGATACGAAGTGTAATGTGGTTTTTCCTGAATTTTATTTTAATATATAGAAGTGTAGAAAAAATGTTTTTAAGTCACCCTTATTTCTCAGTTTTTCGTCCACTTGAAACGGTGTAAAAATTGTAAAAATGTTTAAACTTCTAGACAAAACAATATTAAATAATATGGTATTCTTGCTTTTTGGAAATTCTTTTTGTTTAATTTATTATAAATAAAAATCAGACTATTTTTGAACTTGTCAGCCGGAGCGCCTGACGTAACAGCCAAGTTTAAGTGCGAGCTGATAAGAACTTTATTTTAATGAGCTTTTGTTCGACATTTCAGCCACGAATAGAACTGTAAATTTTTCCGACGGAGTCACCTTAAGGCGCATGCCTACGCTAAATTAGCAACTCGATATTAATGTCAGTACAAAAATCGACGGAAACGACATGGAAATTATATTCATATCGGCACGTATTGCAAAGTGTCTGTAACGAGGATTGCTGCTAATAATAAATAAATAATACTTTTCACACGGACGCGATGGACGGACAAAATATGTTGAACAAAGTTTTGTAAATCTATAACTTGTCTTTAGTATGGTGGAAGAATCATTAAAATCGCATCAAGCATTCGAAAGAAGTAGGAAAATTATTGTGTTAGTCACAAGAAACTTTCGATAGGTAACTTTCAATTTATTTTTGTCAAAAGTAAAGACAATACTTTTTATTGAACTTAAATTTCATTTTTGATTATGTTATGCCTAGTGTGTATTTTGCTTAATGTTTGGTCACCCGTGTAGGAGTAGTAGGCTTTCAAAGATAGGTCTAAATTGCAGTTTCAGTATACATTCACTTTAGTAGTGCTCCGTCTTGCCTTTGACTTGTGGCAACCGCAATAATACCAAAATAACCGCATTATGTCAATTTTCAGTTTGAACAGGCCGTGGGTTCAGAGTGGTCTATGGCACTACTCTTCGCACTATCACGTCGTGCATGCCGGCTTAATGGGTTCAAACTATCACATTTCGTAGTTTAATACAAAACAGACTGGCGAAATAATGAGGTCAACTGAATTCCACATTATCGGCACAAAATAAATAGCAAGTTGATTGTTGGAATTTATCATTTTTATTTGTGGTACGTGGGACGCACTATAAGTTTCCGGAATGAATATGAAAAAATACTATTAAAGGTACAAAATTAATTTATTGTTTTTCAAAATAATCTCCCTTGGCGTCTATGCACTTTTTCATTCGATCAAACCAGTTTTGAAAACTTTTGTGCCACTCCCCTGTGGTGACCTCTGAAACGCGTTTTTCATACTCCTCGACAGCCTCTTCTGGTGATGAAAATCGTTGACCGCGTAATTGGTTCTTAATTTTTGGGAACAGAAAAAAGTCACAAGGTGCCAGGTCGGGACTGTATGCAGGATGACTCATGAGTTCTACATTTTTCGTCTTCAAAAAGTCGTTTGTCTGTCTGGCCGTGTGAGAACTAGCATTGTCGTGGTGCAGGATGATACGGCGTTTATGGTTATTTTTACGGAGTTCGTCAATAACTTCCGGCAAACAAATGGTCGTGTACCAGTCACTATTCACGGTACGACGATTCTCTAAAGCAACAGTAGCCACGTGTCCAGTTTTATTAAAAAAAGAAGCAATCATCCGCTTAGATGCACTTTTCACGCGCGCCACTTTGGTTGGTTTCGGCTCATCTTGAAAGACCCATACGCTCGATTGCTGCTTTGTTTTGGGATCGTAGCAATAAATCCATGTTTCGTCACCTGTTACTATGTCCCACACCAAATTTGAGGCACCTTCGTTGAATCTGGTAAGCATGGCACTGCACCAAGTGACGCGGTCCGTTTTTTGAGCCTCGGTCAAGTTGTGTGGGATCCACCGCGAGCACAGCTTTCTCACACCCAAATGTTTGTGTAGAATTGATTGTATTTGACTCATGCCTATTTCTAAGGATGCGCGAATTTCATGGTAGGTCACATGCCTGTCTGTTTCAATCATACGGCGCACAGCATCGATGTTTTTGTTGGTCACAGCGGTGGACGGCCGACCATCGCGAGATTCGTCACTGAGATTGATACGACCACGCTTGAATTCTGCAAACCAGCTATAAACAGTCGTCTTGCATGGTGCTTCATTGCCAAAAGCTGTTTCAAGCCGAGCGATGCTCTGTTGAGCTGTCAAATTACACTTAAAATCGTAGAAAATCATACTACGAAAATTTTCCCGAGTTAAATCCATGTTGATGCAGACACACAATTTTTTAAATGGCGCCACAAGGTAAAAACAAAAGACAGTCAGATGAAACAAACTGCATTCTACAGCCAAAGAGTTCTATTTTCAAATGTTGCAATAAATTTTTAAATATTGTTTATGTAAGTGGCCAGTTCCGGAAACTTTTAGTGTTACCTATGTATATGTATATATTTTAAAAAACACAGAAAAAATTAATTCAAGATATATTTCGGGCCCTACTGGGCCTGGCGTCAGTTGAAAAGTAGTAGGGCCCGAAATATATCTTGAATTAATTTTTTCTGTGTTTTTTATATATATCTATATACATATACTACAAATAAAAACATTGGAATTTATCAGACATTTATGTGATGAAAAACACTTTTACTTTTCCACAAATAACATCGGTTTGACTATCTAAGCATCCTAAGCGGCTCTTTACGATTTCTTAGTGGATATTCCAGGATTAGAAGCAGAAATTAGAAAAATATTTTGAAGAAAAACAGCTCCACTTTCATCTTTAATAATATTCCATACTTTTACTCTTGTTGTCAGCTCTTTTATTGGTGCGTATAAATAATAATAACACTTACGCCAATACAAATTTCATGCCCCATTCTTCGCCGAGAATGTAAACAAATCGGCTATACTATATTATACCCCTACAAAAGAACCTTCAGCGCTATCGGGTATATTTTCACATCCATCACACAGTTTCCTTCCTTCCAGAAATTCCTGTCCGATCAATAATACAAAATTATGATTGTGATATTGGAGAAAATAGTGTTATTTATATCAGTGGCATATTCTCGTATATCGTCGGTAAATCGTAGATTTTGGCATATCGTTATTACCTCGGTTTTTTTTTGCGTAAAGTTAAAAATAGGCACGACGACGAGCGGAGCGAGTAAATAATGAAATAATTTCTTCTCGCTTTGGTAACAAGAATGATTAAAAAAAGAAAAATTAATATTAAATCGACATGATCCTGTTTAGCTTTCTTAGCAAAGAAAAATTTCCTTAATAAAGAAAAATGAAAAATGAAAATGAAAAGGCTAATTGAATGGGCGGTGTTAGTCATAATATTTATTTATTTGCCATATTTGTATTTATTTATGGTTGTACAGTGCAGTAGGTGAGACTGTAGAATTACGATTGTGTGCGTGCGTACCATTGACATTGTGGAAAACAACTCTTATGGCACACAATCGCAATTCTACAGTCTCACCTTCTGCACTTTATTATCGTAATTATTGCATTATATCTATTATTAATTCCTGTTTTTTTATTTATGTAAATGTATTGATTATTAAATTTAAGAAAACCCTAATTTTCATATTATTCCATTGAATTTCCCCGTCCTTTTATATTTAGTAGTATTGTTTTTTTACTTTAGAATTTAAATTGTAATAAGTGTATGTTGTGTACATATATTGCAGAATAAATGATTTATTTCGTTAACAACAATCTGTCTAGGTAGATTACAATATGCAGAATCCTTCGATATGCCAACGACATGTAGTAGACCACAACAGTGGAAGATTTTAACCGACAAAATGATCGTGTCTACAGTCATAAAACTCTGGAGGTTTGGTGACAAAATTCCGAAGTTTGGAAGAAGCCACTAACCAGCTTCAGTCATGGTAAAAATTGTAAATAGTGAGCCGCTAAGTGATACTCTGTTTGTGGTTAACCATTGGATATTTCAACGAGACTTACAAAACTAAGATGACCCAACGCTGCCAGCTTCGATTTAATCGTCTTAATTCTTTGATTTCGTTCTAAGGGTTCCGTACTCAAGCTACCTATAATTTAAAAGCTACGTTGTCGGTTAAGTAACCGCCCTTCTTCTCTTCCTTTTGCTAATTATGTATTTGACTTTTTGATACGACATAACATTAACTTTATAATATAAATATCTAAGTAATTAAATATTTTCCTAACTTATTATTAGGGAGAGCATATTAAATTTTTTAAGAATATTATCCATTAAGAGGCCGGTCCGTATTTTTCGTCTGTTTGATGCGAAGCATTACTTTTATTATTTTTCTTGTCATTGCCGCGATGTTTTTGTAAAAATCAAGGACATACACCAGTCCATATTGGCCATCTAAATGAAGACTTAAGATTTATTTAATTTAATTGTTCTGCTTTGCGCGTAGTTTGATAGTTAGATATTATGAGTAACGATTCGGAGCGGCCTCGTAAGCGTAAGTAATAAAATAACTCGCAAAAGAGAAACAATTCAATCAAATGAATTCTAGGCCTTTATTAAAACTGCCAACATGAAGTGGTGTATGTCCCTAGTTTTTCCAAAAGCATCGCGATAAAGGCCAGAAAAATATTTAACATATTGTTTTTGATCAAAGTTGTCGTCGTCGCGGACCGGGCTCTTAAACGGATTGTTAATCCCTTCAAACCTCATGATCAGTTTGGAATCCCTGTGTTCGGGAAGCCGCGCCCTCATTGGCCACCACTTGCGGAGACTGCCATGAATCTTTCTTAAGTGCAGAGTTCCAAGCAGAATTCTCTTTATTCCAAAATGTTATGAAGAGATATGAAGAAAAAGTGGCGTTGCGAAATACTTTTATCGTGTTTTTGTCGTAAACACTGCAATGTTTCTTTTGAAATTGGGTTATTATGTTGATTCTGAAGTGTGTGCGTCACCGTAAGATTGACTACGTAGGTATATTTTAAAAAACAATAGGTTTTTATCAGGTATTTGTAAAAAACCTCACAGAAACGTGGACTGTAGACCTAAGAAACTACTGGGCTTTACAATCTTACGAGATATTTGAAGCTGCATATCTTCGTTGTACCTGAATCAGTATTTAATTGTTAAACTTATTTAATCAATAAACTTAATTAATACTCTTTTTTTAATTCATCATTCTATGTACATATATGATAATAATAATAAACGTTTAATTCAGATATTTCATCCATATTGTTAGTAACAGTTTAAGCTATTGTTAGTTATAACTATATTTACAATTTATACAATTTTTGACTATTTCGAATTGCATACGATTGACAACGAAATTAAGTGAAATGAAATACTTTATTTTTGCAATGTAGGTACTTAAATAAATACACGTATCGCACGTTAGAATATATTGAATAAGTAAAATGGTTAAATTTAAAAGAGGAAAATAAAATATATTATATTAAGATTTGGGTAGGTATATATACTTAATAAGTTAATACACGTACATAAACCACATTAAAGGTATATTTAATGTATTCAATAATACATGTATATACCTACTATATTATAATAATAGCTAACCATATACTAAATACTAATTACAACTGCACCCTGACTGACCGTGCTCAGGATGGTGTTGGTAGAGGTTCTCACCCGGCGCCGGCGCAGCAGCGAGGCAGCGCGCACCCTCATGATGTCGAAGTAGTCTAATGTAGCCGTAGCCAACATATCCGATGCGCTACACCACCACCGCCTTAGTCCCATCAGTATCCTGAACAAATACCGGGTGTAAATAGACTGCTACCATTAAATGAAACCACATATCTACCAACCCTACTGAACCACTTTTCCCAAGAATCATACCCGCGGACAGCCTTAGTTTGGGAAATAATTGAGTGCCAAACAAAAATGCGTGAACCCTAACGCACCGACATACGGGCGAGTTTAGAAAGAGCGTCGTCCGGGAAACAGCTCCAGGTTTCATTTAATGGTAGCAGTCTATTTACACCCGGTATATTAAATAGTATAAACTAATTACTTTATTTCAGTATATTTTTCAGCAACGTTATTTTTTAAACGTCACTTCAAAAAATAGAAATATACAGTTCGCTTGGAGTGGAGTAAGATTCGGAAATGGATAAAGAGATACATATGAGAGAGATAAATGAAGGAGATAAATAGACAGAGAGATAGACGGATTCGATAGATAAAGAGAGTTAGCGAATTTGAGATTGAACAGAACTAGATGGATACACATTGGGTACGGACAGAAGTTACACAAATGTGAGACATTTTGGTTTGTATTCTTATCTTCTGAATATAGGTGATCTTATCACGGAATGTTAACGGAACTGTTAAAAGATCTGTTTGTTGTCCCTCAGTCTGTCTGTGTGTAAAGACCCTCTTTTTAGGAACAGCTTGAAATTAATATCGAA
The DNA here is from genome assembly GCA_910592155.1 of Ypsolopha scabrella. NCBI lineage: Eukaryota > Metazoa > Arthropoda > Insecta > Lepidoptera > Ypsolophidae > Ypsolopha > Ypsolopha scabrella. The sequence goes on along the minus strand of OU342969.1, from coordinate 27,029,272 downwards.
TACTGTCTTTACTGCAGTAAAATTATCAAGTTTTTAGTATGATGCAATAAAAAGATATGTCCTTCCAATGTTTATTTTTATACTTAAATAGCCGTCATTGATTAATCATCAAAACCATTAAGATCTTAGAGAAATAGGAAACTACATTTTAATTCTAAGTTTAAGATACTTACTTCCCGATGAGCTGCAAACTTAAAACTTGACACGATGAAAAAAGTCTTTGGACACAAATGAAGGAACAAATCCGAAAATAATAAATTTCAAATTGTAGAATAACTTAATTTCACAGTTTCTTTCATAGATTTTGTACGTAATGACAAGTTAGTACTTTTGTTCAAGTTGTTCAATTATTACTTTTTTGATGTAACGGTTTGGAATTACTTCCCATTGGTAGGTTTTATAATAATTTGGCCAAGTGCGTGGCGGACTCGCGCACAAAGGGTTTCGTACCATCACATATTACGGGTACGTAACCCCAAAATTATATCTTATGAATGAAATTCGGTGCAAAAAGGTTGAACTGGCTCTTAGCGCCGTCTACCATCTGATCAATGAACCTTGGTAAAGGCTGTCAGACAAGTCATCTCAGATTATACGAGGTTTATTGGGTTTAACTTTTTTAATTTAAATTTTTATTATTTGTCGTGATAGAGGCCATAATAACACATATTATGTGCAAATTTAAATTTTTAACTATTACGGTTGAAGCTGTAGACCCCTGTGATAGACGGATAGACAGCGGAGGCTCAGTAATAGGGTTTGGCACCCTTCGGGTACGGAACCCTAAAAACGTATTTAAATGTGTATCAAGATACAGTTTCTCTTTACAGTACGAAATAACTTTAACACGAAAAAAAGTTCTACGAAAAAACTCATAACTAAGTTTACGAAGTTAAGGACAAAATTTCAAGTTTAAGCGATTCACGAAGTTTTATCATTTATTTGAACGTCATTACGCAGACTTTATCAGCAGTCTAGATTAGATAGTCAAAGTTAGCGAAATCTAGATTGGGCTGGTTCTGACAGACAGTGATCGATGATCATTATTGGAAATCCCAGGCGAGCTTTTCAGAGTATGGTCAGTTTGAGTTCAGACTAGTCTAGACAGATCTAGCCCTAGGGCCGGGTTCCGAATGGCTCTGACAGCAGTGGCGCGCACAGGATTTTTAAGTGGGGTAGGCACATTTGTAATTTATCCCATTTAAATATTATGTTTCATTTTGCATACAAGAAATAACATCGGTAAAAAGTCCAAACTGTCCAATTCGACGTGGTTGCTTCGAACAGGCGTTGCGTATTTTAATGAGAATGTGTGCGTGCTTAGTGCGAGCCGCTGACGTCATGGGAGTATAGTTACAGATGCACACATAGAGAATTGCCTTCGAATTTTAGTTATGCGTGTTGCCACGGTAGCGCGAGAGCTGCGGAGCAGGCAGGTAAGTATTTCAAAGAAAGGGTGAAGCTTACCTGATTATAATATTGAAATAGTTGTGTGTACCTTCCTATATTTAAAAAGATAGTGGTCTAGTTAGCTAAGCCAAGCCCAGGGTAGGCATTGCGTATTTGCCTATATGAGATGCACGCCACTGTCTGACAGCACTAAAAGTACCATCAAAAACTACTCACGTCACGCCGCACGGCCATCAGTGACTCGGAATGATAATAGACGCGATATAATCGACTAGCTTTTGTCCGCGGTTTCACCCGCGTTAAATTAGTTTTCGTGTACTCCTATAAAATCAGTCAATATTATTCGGACTGTTACCTGCAGTAAACACAGCTGGTGAAATGTGTGTGTTATGCGCCTCTGTTTCCCATTTTGTGTGTCTCCTTGGGAACAAAGGGAAAAAGTAGTTTTTGTCCTATTCAAAGTCTAGAACTACATTTATGCAAAATTTCAGCCTAATCGGTTTCGTAAGCATGGCGTGAAAGGGTGACACATCACTTTTCTATAGAAATTTGAAAGCTCATTTTCATCCCATGGGAACTGATTTATGGGATAAAAAGTAGCCTATGTCCCATTCCAGGTCTAGAACTACATTCATGTAAAATTTCAGCCCAATCGGTTCCGTAGTTATGGCGTGAAAGAGTAACAAACATCTATCCAAACATCCATCCATCCATCCATCCATCCATACATCCAAACTTTCGCATTATAATATTAGTGGGATAGTAGGAAGTGGGATGGGATTATGTCTTGACTTGGAACGCATTATAGGTTCATTCGGTTCATCTATGCCGTGAGAAGATCGTAGATCGTAGAGTATGGCATTGAAAATCTTACATCAAAAGTTTAAAAATATAAAATATAAATAAAAACGGCCAAATGCGAGTTGGACTCGCGCACGCAGGGGTTCCGTACCATTATCTATAAAAACGGTAAAAGAATCATGTCTGTTCTATGGGAGCCCCCCTTAAATATTAATTTAATTTTAATTTATTCATTTTCTGTGAATATTTCAAGCGTCTACCTGTTTCCGTTATCAATATCGAGCAAAAACGAGCAAAAATATCAAGTTTGTTGTATGGGAGTCCCCTTCAATATTTATTTTATTCTGTTTTTTAGTATTTGTTGTTATAGCGGCAACAGAAAAACATCATCTGTGAAAATTTCAACGTCTAACTATCGCGGTTCTTGAGATACAGCCTGGTGACAGACGGACGGACGGACAGCGGAGCCTTAGTAATAGGGTCCCGTTGGTTACCCTTTGGGTACGGAACCCTAAAAAGTACGACCGCCGGAATAGATAATTATTAATTTGGATTTCAGTGGTGTCGGGGGACATACAAAACAACACGTATCCAATGTCATAGTCCCCGGACTGCACTGAAATCCGAATTAAATCTCTATTCCGGCATTCTAGTTTTTTTAATATTTTTCATTATTTATTTTTATTTCATACTTTCTTTGTATATATTTACTCAGGATGCTACATGAATTCTAACGATACCACAGACTCCAAAATCGGTTCAGGCATTAAGAAGATAAGGTGGAATTAAGAAAAATACCCACATGAACCCTTAGAAAATAGAAATATATTTATTTTCGACTTAAATGGTTTACAGTAGTAAAAACAGAAATGCTAAACTAGGTTTACATAAAATCTTGAATAAAAAGTATACTTATGTTTACTAGCGGCCCCGAAGGTAGGAATAGAATCGGGGGGGGGGGGCATTAAAACAATACACTCCTTTTTTGGGTAAGTCGTGTAAGAAGTCGTGTCTGTACATTTAATAACTATACAGTAATGTAGTAAATTTATTAATTCATCGAATAAGTGATTCTGTTCTCATTATTACTTTTATTTATTACATGTAACACTTGTTATGTAATTTTTTGTAAGGTTTCATTGTATTCTAAATATTATTATTAGAGCGCATTACAAACCAGAAAAGATGAATTAGAAACAAATGTAAAGACAAGAATTTGAAAAAATTCTGCGGGCCAGGATTCGAACCTGCAACCTCTTTGTCTTTACATTTGTTTTTAATTTATCTTTTCTAGTTTGTAATGCACTCTAATAATAATATTTAGAGTATTCCAAAGCGATGGATTTCACAATAAAAACATAATCTTCCATTGTTGTATTGTCGATTCATTTCTCTGTAATGCATTATAATTTTTTTTTTACAACATTTTAAATGAAATGTGTTATTATTATTAGTATTGTACTGAAGCCCAAACTATAATTTTTAGGATTTTTGTCTCTATGTTTGTATGCTCCGTTTTAACTCGAGAACTACTGAACGGACTTGGGTGCGGGTTTTTTATTATCATCGTAGTGACCCTGGTCAATACATAGGCTATAAAGGCTGTTCATAAAATAATGCCCAAGCCGAAAACGGGGCAAAGACTGAATAAACGCTTTTAACTCGGGAATCACTCAACGGATTTGAATGTGGTCTAGTTTCATTATCATCACAGTCACCCTAGTCAACACATAAGCTATAAGGGATGTTCATAAAATAACGCCTAAAATTCAATGTGTGGAACTAGAGTTAAAAGCGTGCATTTAACCTTTGCCCCGTTTTCAGCTTGGGCGTTATTTTATGAACCTATAGTATGTGTTGACCAGGGTCACTACAATGGTAATAAAAAAAAACCGCATTCTAATTAGTTGAGTGGTTCTTGAGTTAAAACGGAACATAACATACATATACAGACAGACAGACAAAAATTCTAATAATTGTTTCGGCCTCAGTTCCTGTCGGTAACTTTAGGAGCATGTGAATGAGCCCTTGGCGCGCCCGCCGCCTACTACTTACTCAGGGACGATATACAGGTTGTACCAAACGAATGCCTCCTGGGGGGAAAGAACCTTAAATATTAAAGATAGCAAATTTCACTTAAAGGATTAATATTTTATTTCAAAGAACTAAAAAAAATTTTTTTTACTTCTAACTGTATTAAATTTTGGGATATCTTTAAAAGTTTTGTTAATAAAATGTAAAATTTCATGGTTTTCCTTTAATTTACGATATTATGTTACTTAGAAGTATTTGGTTCATAATGTTTGACCCCTTCGATCAGTATCATAAAAATACAGAATGTTTTTTTTTCACATTTGTCCGGTTCGATTCCCGGCTTATACAGGTAATTTTTTAAAATTCTTTGAATGCAGTTTTTCTTAACTTTAAAAATAAAATAAAGGTTCCTTTAAGTAAAATTTGGAATCTCTAATATTTAAGGTACTTCCCCCCTCCAGGGGCCTTCGATTGGTTCATCCTGTATATTAAGGCTAAGAAAAAGAAGGAAGTTGCGCCAAGGCGCATTCTTTTTTAATATCCCAAAAATGTTTATCAGAAGTTCGTATGAAAAAATTAAAGAACTAATCTCTGGCGTCAATTGACTGTCTTTAAACAGGTTTCTAATACAGCTAAGGAAAGGAAATTAATAAAAAAACCTCAACATAATGATTTCAAATTTAGTCTCAACACAACAACCGAGAGTTCAGTAATTACCATAGGCATGCCTAGGTTTTTAAAAATGAGGTTGGCTCTGTGGCAAGACAAAGAACGCTAGCTAATTTCCTTTTTGGTACAGAATTTTCTTTTTATTTCATACCCACTTTTTTATTAATGCTTAGTAATTAAGGAATTTATGTATAATATTATGACTGCTTATTCGAAACAGCTTGGTTTGAAAACTATTACGCCCACTTGCGCAAATCATAGATCATAACAATATTATTCTAATATCAGTGGCGCAAATCCACATATGGTGTTGCTAACTACGCTGACGTTAAATGTGCTAAATGACTATGAAAAATCTACAATATGCCAAATTTTTACAAAATATGCTAAAATAATATCCCAAATTTTAGTAAGCTCGAAAATGCGGAAATCTCGATTTTCTTCTGACTTCTCATGGGTTCAATAGCTTCTTAAGCACTAAACAGTGCTTAAAATATGATTTTTTAGACAGTGTAATTTTGCTATCATATTTCACTTGCAATACTTATAATATGCTTTCGTCGAATAATTATCAACAGGTTTTAGACACTGCTTAAGTGAGTGAGTAGTGCTGAGTACACCAATTATCACTCCTAACTAACTCACTGAAAAAAAATTGCTTTCACATATACATATATTGTAATGTAACAGAACAAACAGTAAAGAGTGTGAGACGAGACAAAATGCTTTTTGTCTATGGTATAATTCGTACAATCAATACTCGGGGAATCCTATAGCACAACAGAGAATACTCGCCTGAAATTAGGGTTATCATGCTATTGAGGTAGGTAAATTGATGGAGCTATCGATGTCGATTTTTATTAGAAGAAAAATTGTGATTTAAATTATTTTCATGTTTTATAAAAAAGTGGTAAACAAATATGCTATAGAGTTGATGCTCGTGATTGTTGGTATAATATGCTATATGCTAAAAGCTAAAAAAATGTGCTAAACAAGAAGAAAATATGCCAAATTTAGCATAAAATATGCTAAATTGGCAACACTGTCCACCATACTTAATTTGACAAAGTTTTTGACTTTGTCCTTACCTCTATAGTTTGCTACTACTCACGGCCTACTTTCAGTCGAATGAATGACAAAGTATAAAAATGACATGGACATAGAAATGCACACCCTTTTGACTAATTAACACATCAACCGTCCATAATAATAACAATGTCCCCACTCTCATCCATGTCTGCTCCTATAACCAAACTTTTAATAACTATTTCACAGTCTGAGGACAGACAACCAGAAAGACAGAAGCTTTTTAATAAGGGTTTTCATTTTCTGACGCAACCCAAAAGATTTGTCCAAGTAACACAAGTTTCAGAGATTTTACAGTATGTTAGAGAATTTTGTGTAAACGTGACAGGTTTTGTAAATTAGTAAAAGCTTTAATAATTACTGAACTGTGGGCTGGGACGACGAACGTGATAAGACTTCATTTGAAATTGGAGTGCTCAATTCTGTTAAGCCGAGGTTTTCTCTAATCTCTTTAACCCTATTTTCGGGGTTAGGTTAGATACATATTTAATTGTAAAGCGTGAAAATAAACGAGTTGGCTATGAGAGAACTTTTTTACTTTGGTGATACGAAAAGAATGAGTGATTTTTACTTGTTTGTATATTAATTTGTATATCCATATACCGATTGATATAATTAGAATTAAAATCGAAATTACATTTTTATAGAATCCCAGGAAAATGGAAGAACTAAAGTAAGAAAACAAGAAAATTCAAATCCACGGAAAATTTAGTATCTTCTAATATTTAAGCTGAAGTTGGAGGTTTTCTGATACAATAGATATCACGTGTATATAAAAAAAAACAGTTTATCTTGTAATAAGGCTTTGTACTATTCCCTCGCCAAGGCAGGTGCGGCCGCTGTTGTGGCCGAAACGCAGTAGGAAGCTCTGGGCGAAGCTATTGGGCTGGCTAGTTATGCCATTTGGAGTAGAGAACTAGAGACCCTTGGACTATGGAGACCGAATGCATGGCCATTGGCATAAGGGGAGGGGCGGACCTCTGCGTCATTGGTGAAAACATCGCAAAGTATCTTTTCACGATTAAGTGATCATAATAAAGTAAATAGAGATAACCTTCAATACAACTAGATCCTTGCCATAGTATAAATAACAAATAGTATTCTATCTCCATACAAACGGGCAGGAACGAACCCCCCCAAAACTCGGTACAACTCGGTTTGCGGTTTACGACAGTCGCGGTCTCACCGCAGTTACGTACGAACGTTGTTACTTTGACGCTCCCGCGCATTTTCGTAAATTATGGCACGAATACGTGTACGATTTAGAACGCAGCTTTTATAAGATATTTTGTAATCGCGCGTTGGCAACACCGAATTGTTTATTCCCTTGTCATGAAAAGATTCGATATGTCAGAATTCTTATTCTTATTCTTTATTGTACACAAAACATTAATACAAAAAGTAACAGTAAAAAGGTATGTAAATATGGGTAAGCTTATCTCTAATAAGAGATTTCTTACAGCAAACCATTAAGGAAAGAGTAAAAAAAATATATATAACAAAAGAGTAATCATACACGTGTACAAAAAAAAAACAGTTATTAATAAAAATTGCCTAACATACAAAAAGTTTAAACTAAACATAAAATAATAAAATATCAATACTTACTATTACATCTATATAATACCATTAATATACATACTATATAATAAAGTACATAAATATACATATATATAATAATTTTTAACCTGAAAGCGAGAGGTAGTGATCTTTCAGCATTTTCTTAAAAGAACTGATAGTACGACAGTCGCGAATAAAATGAGGAAGAGCATTCCAAAGTCTGACTGCATGGACATTAAAAGAATTACCATAAGCACCAGTATTGTGTGTTGGAGTTTTAAGAAGAGACGTAGTTCCAGTACGTAGAAGTCTGTCTCTAGGGATCAAAAATTTAAAACGCTCACGAAGGTAAGCGGGGGAAAGTGGATTCTTGACTATGTTAAAGAGATAGCACAAAATATGAAAATTTCGGCGAAGACGGATTGGCAACCATTTTAACTCCTTACGAAAATGAGAGATGTGATCAAATTTACGAAGATAATGTAGAATGTAGATTTATCTCAAGGAAGTAAATTATGCTTTATATTGTTAAAATAACCACTAAAGTAGTGTTTTTCATCGTTAAGTAACGAGAACTAAAGTTAGTTTGACCCGATCACAAAGAAACATTTGATTTTGGAAAGCCAACTCGGGTTTGGTTCTTGTCATGTACACGACGACTCAGTGATTTTATGAAGTGCGCCTGCTACTTTCTGGGATATATACCTAGCTAGCTGGGATAGGGGGATAATGTTTAGAACATCTCTGCCCAGCTTTCGAAGACAAGCACGAGAAGAGGTCTCGTGCTTTTGGCGGCCACGCTGTGTCACAGTGTCACCTTGACCTTCACCAAGGAAGAGTGGAGGTAACCGAACATTTCTTCGAGATTGTGAGTTTTCTTTTTAGCTATTCTAGTATTTAAGTCTTCGAATGAGGTCCTTCTCCAGCTGGCTGGTTTTGATTCTATTTAATTACGGGCCACAAAGATTTCCATATTCCGCCTGGCTGGGGACGGGTTTATCAAACATACAGTGTATGTTGTGCATTCTAGGGTTGCTTAAATATATCTTTTATAGTAGTAATATAGCATTATCAAATATGTAAACAGTCATTTAGCAGCCCTAGCGCGTGTTTAGGCACCGAGCGGCCGTAAGGTATTGATTTCAAGGACACTGCCTAGTTAAACTACTGTTGTTACCTATACTGTGTCCTTGCCCCCGGCCACTGCCTAGTTACGCCTATGCGACAACTTTATAAGGAAATTTTGTCGTCCCTGGTCAACGCAACGCTTCGGGTGGCCGATGGAGCCTATTTTGTGCATAGAATAAGCCCGGCTATTCAGCGTGGCTACGAACGGTCACGCTTCCCAACGACGGCGGCGATTTGGCTAGAATTTTTTACTTCTTGTAATTATTTCGGTTATTTTGTATTTTTAATGACTATGTCAAGCAATGTTATTTAAGTTTGTTGTTAAATAAAATTTGGCAATTATAGTGAGACCAAAGAAATATGCTGGGTATTAAATGGAGACTACGTCTTATCATCATCATCATCATCATCATCAGATATCCATACGTGTAGGTCTTGTTTGGTAACTTGTTACAAAAACTATTACAATGTCCTTTCCTGATTAACTTATGATCCGAATCTATTCAAGAGGCAAAGGGAAATAATGTAAGTACGTTTTCTTATTTCCTCAAGCCAGAAACATTTTTCCTTGACATTTTATTTCTGAAGCCTATAGGCAGGTAGAAAATACCACAAAAAATCATATAGACGCATGTTTTGCATGAATGGCAAATATTTTTGTGAAAACAGCGCGACGGGCTTTCTTACTGCGGTAAAGCAAGAATTTTTCTGAAAATACAGGGTTGCGCCACGGAACAAATGGTGGCGCGTTGAGGTGTAGGATGGAGAAAATTAAAACTACTGAAATTTGCTCAAAAACTCGTTATTGATTTTAGAGAAAATACAGGATGTTAGGAAAAGTACTTCGTTCCTTTAAACCACGTGTGCTATAGGTATAACAAAGTATGTTAAGCGTGTTTAATTTTTTTATATATAAAAGAATTTTTTTTTTCAACTTTCATTAAATTGTTCAACCCTGTTCAGAACGCAATAGATATTATTATTAGAGAACAAATAGGTGATAGACAATTGCAAAAAAACTGCGCGTAAGAGAAAGGGATAATAATTTAATTTAATTACATAATACAAAAAATATAAAAGAAAACATTTTTTTATATAAAAAAAGAATTAACACGCTTAACATACTTTGTTATACCTATAGCACACGTGATTTAAAGGAACGAAGTACTTTTCCTAACACTCAGTATAAGTGCCTTCAAAGAATATTGAAAAATGTTTTACCTTGGCCGGGAATCGAACCTGCTCATTTGCAAATATAATAACTCTATAATCGTGTGATGTTAAATACTGTACAATCTTTGAGACGTCGAATTCAACTATGTATTGAAATAAGAGGCATAATTTCGAACAAGGTTAAGGTTTAATGAATGTAAGATCAATTAAATAGTTTTTCTTAAAAATAAACTTTTTTTAGTTTGCCGTTTGACATTACTTCCCAAAATTTGATCCTTATAAACCTATCGGATGATGCAATAATATACAGACTGTTTTCTTTTTGATAACCAACCAAAGTCAAATGCAAAAATACTTCCCGCTTTCGGAAATAATTTTTTCAAAAATCTAATGTTCAAGTTTCAGTTATCATCAAAATCGGCCCGGAGACTCCTTTGAGCATTTTTTGCCCATCCACGCAAACTTGAAAAACTAACCCTATATATCATCAAGTACTGGTTGAAAATATTCTTTATCAATTTGCTGTGTTCAGCAAAACTATGGCGTATGTCAAATTGGCAACGTCACGTAAAAGGATATTGTCACTCCATGTCATCTCATGGCAGTCGTAAAAGATGGCTAAGGTATGCCAACAATCTATGTCATCTTGACCCCGTCTGCAGAGACGACATACGGGTATGTAACTCGCTACTGGTGGTAGGCTCTGGCCGCTTGTCACCACCCTCATGACGTCACCATGCCGCCAAGCGACTCGTCGTGTTCCGGCATGACGTCATAAGAAGCCGTACCGGGAGTGTGGTTGCAGGCAGTTACGTGATATCGCACCCGAAGTGCTGACAAAATCGTCTCACTCAGACATAAACTGACGAAGACATCCAAAACGATACATATAATGGGCCCCAAGGTCTATAACCATCTTCCTTCACACGTGACACGTGTTCTTTGCTGGGTAGTTTTGATCTTCATGTTTGTGACAGTATTTTTGAATTTGACATGCATATATATTTACGTCGTCAATACCGCAGGCTAAGGCTAAGATGTACAACCAGTACGTCCTTCCTGTGATGACCGGATTCTTACTCAGCGAGCTATGTAGCGGGCTATGCTTGGGGTATCTCTGGTGGATAGAATCCGAAATGAGGAGATCCGTTGGTGATCGAAAGTAACCGACATATCCTCCAGATTCAGTAAGCTAAAGTGGCAGTGGGCAGGCCATATTTGTCGCCGATATGATGGCCGTTGGGGCCGAAAGGCCACCTACATGGAGACCACATACAGCAAAGCGTAGTGTAGGCCGACCTCGTGTCCGCTGGACCGACGACCTGAAGGACGTTGTGGGTGACGGCTGGATGAGGGGGACCGCCATGAGTGGCGAAATTTGGGAAAGTCCTATGTCCAGCACAGTGGCGTAGCTATCGTAGGGCCGAGTGGTGCAGTGCACCAGGGCCCTGGTGCACTAATATTGAAGGCCAATATAAGTTCAAGCTACGTGGAAGGAGGGGGTGACGGCTCGATTCTTTCTCTATGCACCGGGGCCTTTCTCCACCTAGCTACGCCACTGCACGTGGACGAACACGGGCTGATGGATGGGTTGGGTGGATGGATAAAAATATTTAAGACATACTGTTTTTGAATAGAATTTTATAGCCATTTTTAATTTACTTTAATTTTGCAGTGTGAAATTATTATTTTCATTTATTTACATTGAATGCAATACCTATAAATGTAATTTTATTGACGTTTAATAGATATAACAAATAAGAATGGTCTATATTCAATAGAATATATATGAATACGTCATCCGTCCGTTACAGACCTCCGCAGAATTTAGAAGTATCTGAACCAACTGTATTATATTTTAATATATTTTTATATATATTTATATTTTCATTTTGTTTTATTTGTTATTATTTTGAAATTTATTTTTATTGACATGAACAGTTTATAACTTAAACTTAGCATTTATTTGTTGATAATCTGAACATAAAAAAAAGATAAACTATATGAGACAGGTAGATGATGTTTTGCTTAGTATTTTAACTTACTACCTCATTAGACAGGTAGACTAAGATGTATTTTTTTCCCCTCGTGACACAATTTCCTTCTGTCTTTTATATTTTTATCCTTTAGTTATTAAAGTTTAATACATTATTTTGTATAATTTTGTGTAAGTAACTGTAATAGTATTAAGCCATATTGAAAAAAAAATACTGATAAATAAAGACATGATCTTGCTAAGTTTCTTGCCCTTCTTCTTAGCAAGATTAATCGAATGGGCGGATTTAGGCATTAAATCTATTTATAGTTTATTTATCTATTAACTTATTTATTCATTGCATTATGTATGTATATACAATATTTTAATTTTGTACTTAAGTTAGTATATATTTGGTTAGGCATTATATTTATTTATGGTCTATTCAGTTTATTTATCAACTTAAATACCACGCATATGGCATACCGTTGTAATCCTAGATAAATTGTCAACAAGCTGATATTACTTTGATTAAAATATATTGTACTATGATCGACCTGCATGCGAGTAAATAAAAAAAAAGAGTTCTATCAGACTTTTCATTGGAATATAAGAATATCAACCAACATATAGTATTTTTATTGTACTTTATTATCTCTGTTACTATACAGTAATAGAAATATATAAAAATATTTACATCTTTTCATAGTAAAATGTCAAGAAAAACAACAAATTCAGCATAGAGTTGCCGAACAGGCACGGATCCTTATAAGGACTCCAAGGTTACGCAGTGCTGTAGGGCTGTTTCCAATTCGGAACGTTGGCTAGTGTGACCACTCAAAATAAACCTCAAAAGATACCACAGAGCACAAAAAAAACACCACAGAGGACAAAGATCCGAGTCGGAACACAAAATCGACGCAAAAACTACTCTGCGGACGATCCTTATAAGGATCCGTACCGAACGTCGACATGAAAAATGGCGTCCTTATAAGGACGCCGAACAGTTCCGAGGCTGGAACGCCTGAAGTCGCAAAACGCTATCGGGCTGCACGCTGCGGCGCGGCGCATCAGTTTACAGGTTATGTATAATAATATTATTTTTCCAATAAGTCTTTATTTTATGCATGTGTATAACTTTAGTGGCCCAACTTAAATAAAGTTTTTTCTTTATATATATTTCCCGTAAGTATCCTATTTGTTTCATTATAAAATATTATTTTTATACACATTAGATTTGACACGTAAAACGTATACTTTATGTATCTATTTTACAAATAAACATTTTGAATCTTTTGAATCTTTGAATCTGTTTATCGTCTCACCTGCTTTGACTCTCCTGATTTCTGTTCAAGCGCTCTTCATCTTAGGTCGTATCGGTTCTTTCCATCAGGCGTGGTAATAGACCACAGCAAAGATATTGCATATAAAAAAAAAATAGGAAGTCAAACATCTAAAAAAGTCTTATCTTAAATATTGTACGTAAACAACCAAAAAATCTTTGAAAATGCTATAACAGCGAAACCGGTAAGGGAAATAATATAAATAAGTGGACAAGTACAAGTGTTTTTCAATCAAAAATGTATCAAAAGTTCCACCAAGTGCCAACAATCACAAGCATCAACCCTATCTTAAATAACGTAATTTTCGTAGGTTTTATGATTTTTTCTTTGATTTAATAGTTATTGACAAGGTCAAAACTGTCGTAAACTGTAGCAACTTTTGCTACACAATTTTAGATATTTTTTGGTAAGAAAACGTCAGGCTGGCTGTATCTATTATAACTAGATAACGCTAAGGCAATCTTTGCCCCGTTTTCGGCTTGGGCGTTATAATGATAATTACACTAACTACGAGTATAGCTCCTAAAAATACAGTAAAAAATGTTGGGAACCTGGGAAAAGGTTTTTATTTTATAAGCTTGATACGTATAAGTAAAAGGAGCTACTAAAAATTTGTAAATTTTCAGAAATACCGTCGTGGAACTTCGTCGATAACTATCTCAATCCCTTGTCATTAAAAGTTATGGCAGCGTCGTCTAAATCCTGATAGCTTTTTATGGCTTTTCAAAATCCGTCTCAATTGACTATCTAATCAAATTACATGGGACTGACAAAATTGCGGCCCACAAGTACAGACGCCTGCTGTTTAAGCTCTGTACTCGTAAACGATTTTAGATATGACGCGTCCGCAATGCTTTTGATAGGTAGCTTGTTATGCTACAGCCCGTACATAGAAATTCCTAAGTATTAGTGTGCGCAGCGCAACACGATGCATGACAATTCCACAGAGTATTACGACTCGTTAGTGGTAACTTTTTACGAGAATAAAGAGATTTTGAGCTCTGTGGAAAATCCAATACTTCTCGTTACGATTAGTTAAATACTTCAATCTTCAATATTCAAGTTGCCTATACTAGGGGAACTTTACAACACAAAAGAAATATTGGGTCCCCCCTAGGGGCTAGACGACAAAGAAAAATAAAACATGAAATTAAATATTCGGTTTTGGGTTGACATTCTACATAAAATATCCATATTTCAGATCAGTAACTCATTCTGTATAGAACTAGAGACCCGTGACATACGGACGGACAGTCAGGAGAGTGACATTAAGGACGAGAAGGACGTAGGCTGACCAAATTGTTGATATACTGAAGAAGGAAAAAATAAAAGGACCAGAAATAGAAGACCTTGTATTGGATGTGAAAAAAAAGAGGGTGTGGCAGATTCTGTAGTCTTTCTTTGCCTAACCCTTTACAAAATTATTAAGGCTTTATAGTAAGCCTTCATTAACGGCCCGTTATCCCTAACATTGAGCACCTCATTTTGCGTCAGGTGAAACTGAACTCTATGACGTTTAATTATTGTTTAAAATAGCGCGCTCTGAGTCGTGGCTGTTACAACCGAAACATTTCGCGCTCTCAAAAATCGCATTTTTCTTTCAAAAAACATATTTACGTTGAAGTAAAACAAAAGTATCCATTGATATACTTAGTATAGCACTTTTTCTTAAAAAATCTGTAATTTTAATAAACTGACATGGCATCCTGATGGCAGAAGACGAAAGCTCGGCAGACCACGCAAGACCTGGCAGCGCACAGTAAAGAGAGAACTGGACCAGGCGGGGATGACATGGTCGGAGATCTCCGAGTTGGTCCAAGATCGTGAAGAATGGCGATGCTTCACATCGTCCACATTGCTCCCCAGCGGAGATTGGGACTAGGTATCTGTAATTTTCATGTAACTTGGTCATGTAAATTTCGTAAAAAACAAAAAAATCTTGGAAAATCGACTAAGTTTGTGATTTTTTTTTCTATCAAGCAATGTGTAACGTATCGCAAATCGAACCATCAATAAATCTGTACAAAAGATGTATCCAGAACAATTTTTTTCAGACATTAAATATCACAATTTCATGATCTACAATTAATTTGAAAAGGGACGAAGCCGGGTTAACCCCCCCTTAAGCTCGTAAGCCAAATTGACACTTTATACTCGTCCGTTACAGGTATTTTCGTTCAAAATTAACAAAGATTGATTACAGCCTATATAAATGAAGATTATTTTACAGAATAATTAACGCAATTTTGAGTAATGATGGCAAAGAAGAACTTTTGTGTGAACAGAATATGACCTGGGTCGATGGGATGCCTCGTTTAGGGCCACGACAACTCTTAGATCGAAAACTTTATACAGACACAAATACAAAATTGTGAGGTGTCCATGGAATGTTTTTATAATATTTTAGGCTGAGTTCATTGACCTAATCTAGATCTATGCCAAATTAGAACTAAGTAAAACTCGGGAAATTTGCATGATATCTAAACAAAAAACAGTAAAATTTTACGAAAAGTTTAGCCGTATGTGTATGTGTTTTAGTTAAAATTAAAAGGATGTTTCCTAATTTCGCCGCGAAATATAATATTAATTCATTAATAAACAATATAATATAGACCTTATTTTCCCAATTTTCATGCAGATTACAAATATGACTTAATTATATGTACATAATACATATTATGTATGGGTTGTAGTGAAATTACATACATCTTATTAAAAAAACAAACAACAGTCCATTCACGCACGCACAACCACAACAAATCGTTTTCATTTCACTTTTATAGATTTTCAGTTTTATTGAGATGTCCATTTCCAGAAAAAGGCCTCCCTCATCTGGCACCAAGTGTCTCTGTCCTTAGCCAGTCTCGTCCAGGTGTTCCCTGCTGTCGCCTCGTCGGGGTCTGCCGGGAGGACGGCGAGATTCGCGAGGGCACCAGTGTAGCACCCTCTCAGTCCAGCGTCCGTCCGTCGTTCGCACCACGTGACCTGCCCATCGTCATTTCAACCGACACTAGTAGCGTCCATGATCTTTGTTGTCTTTCTTATGTCAGAGTTTCTGAGATTACATTATTATATTTTAAATTAGAAGACCTTCACGAAATTGCCAAAATGTTGTTTTGGCACACGTTTTCAATAGTGTGCCCGCGACGAAATCGGTACATAGGTAGAAAGTGCTCGATTTTGCATTTAAACTTAGTCTTGATGACTTACCGAGTCACCATTATCAATCAAAACCGTGTTTATAAATAATTTGGGCAAGTATTTTTGTATTTTTTGTATGGGGAAGCCACATACTTAGATGATTGTTTTTAATTTGCATTATTTGCTGTGACAGGGGCTGGTGAAAATTTCAACTGTCTGCCTATAACCAGATCCTTGTAACAGACGGACAGACAGACAGACGGCGGAGGCTTAGTAATAGGGTCCCGTTTGACACCCTACGGAACCCTAAAAAGGAAAAATAAACCTATATATTTCAAACCACTTGGAGTCGTCGTCAGTCAAACATAGATAGAAATTGAAGAATAACATAATATAAACTTATAATTAATATATGATATTGTTGCTTTTATTTGTACACTGGTTTTAAAATCTATTATGGACAGTTTTTGGCTTGGTGGTTATTTTATAAAAAGTCTTTATACCCTATATTATATTAACCGGGGTCACTACGATAACAATTAGAAGACCGCACCTAAATCCGTTGAATAGAAAAGATAAACAAAAATTCTATACAATTTTGTTTCAGGATCATTTCAAAACAAATGGGTTAAATTTAAAACTTCTCAAAAATATTTAATGTACAGAGACAACTTTCTACTAATTTATTATTGGTTTTTTTATGTAGCCTCTAATGTGTCCCACTGCTGGGCAAAGACCTCCCCTTGCTGACACCACACATCGCGGTCCTGTACTACTTGCGACCACCCCGGTAGAAATGAGTCGAGCGATATCGTCCCGCCATGGTCTTTTAGGTCTGCCTGACCTTCGGTAGCCATCATCTGGCATCCACTCGGTAGCGATGTTCGCCCACCATTCCGAGTATAGATAAAGATATACTATAGTAGTTCTAAATTAAGAAAATTAATGAAAATATAAGTAATAAAGTTAAAAGTAACATTGTTACAATTTTGTACGTTAAGCTTAATACAGTCCTGACGCAAATACCACAGTTTAAAATCCATACAGTTGTCCAACGAAAGCGCCCAGCTTACATTGTTTTGCTAATCCCGACCTAAACAATAATTTATTAATGTGTATAATTATTATTAAAAATACAATTTCAATGTTGTGTGGTTCGAGTACTGGACTACTAAACCCGGAGATCACGAGATCAAATCCGTCGGGGCACATTTGTGTTCCGTTTGTGTGCTTTGGACAGTGTTGCCAGATGAGAACATTGAAAATGCGGTAGGTAGCAGTGCTTAAAAATCGTGAATTTTCAAGCAAAAAAGCGGAATATGTGGTTTTAACTTTTAATAGATTTCTCTCATACGTTTATTTATGTTTATTTATGCGACGCCGACGTGTAACTAGTGCCTTGTGTAACTGCCCCATAGTCAAAAAAGCAGAAAAGCGGTACGTCTGGCAACGCTGGCTTTGGGACGCACGTTAAGCTGTGGGTCCATTTGTGCTCGAAGAACGGCGATAGGGCTCATCACCCAGAGAGAGAGCGTCTCGGTCGTCCGTGAAACCTGAAGCTGTTCGAAGCCTGACGCTCTCTCTAAACTCGCCCGTATGTCAGTGCGTCAGGGTTCACGCGTTTTTGTTTGGAACTCAATTATTTCCTAAGCCAAGGGTGTCGCGCATATGATTCTTGGGAAAAGTGGTTCAGTAGGGTCGGTAGAATATGTGGTTTCATTTAATGGTAGCACTCTATTTACACCCGGTACCATATTTAATGTGGCCGGGACCGCATCCTTAAGAGTAAAAGTGACTAACTTTGAAACTCCTGAACAAATTTTGATGATTCTTTACGTTCGATAAATCGTTTCCTTATTACCTCTGTTTGGTTCCAAAAAATCCCAAGAGATTTAGTTAGTTTTTAGGATTCTGTACCCCAAAGTCTTATAGGGTAACTTTTGTCTGTCTGTCAAGTCAAGACCCCTTTTCTCGGGTCCCGTGAGAGATGTTAAGTCGAAACTATACTTCCTACAGAAGGCTACGTCAGGCTTCTAACTAAACGAAAAAAAAGTTATTGGCTTTCGTAAGCAATTTCACATAAACAGTTGACTTGGAAACTTGAAATTTTAAATAGCGCTTATTAGCACACATGAAATACATTTTACATATTTATTATTTTACATACCCCGGGTCGTCTACTGGCTGGATATATGAAAAAAAAAGCAATAGGGTAATTTCGAGCGAGATGGCCGTACGGGAGAGATGACTTCTAGTTGGCGCTTTTACTCATCAGTTCGAACTGAAAGTATACAGTGGCAACATGTAAGTGCAGATTGGTGTCAAAAGTATTGAAAAAGGTGAGTTATTTTGCAATTACTATTACAAGTGTTCGAAAAATTTTATTAGCATTTTAGTAGTAACCTGAGAAAGTTAAAATGTTAAAATGTATTTTCAACGTTTTGAGTGTTTACCTACCATGGTTGTTGTTTTGCTTTCTCAGACCTCAAAGCGTTACTAATTCGCGGCAAATTTAAATTGTTTTATTGATATGGCCATCTGACCGACTTACTTGGGAGAGATGACCAGCTATTAATTCACTTTACTCCAGTAGTGACGAAAGTATTCTCGTAATTGATAATCACGATCATTCAGATGACCTTCCCGATGAAATAAATAATTGCAGAGGTTGTGGCAAAAATTATTATGAGACCCAGTTCATAGAAGACTGGATACAGTGTATCTTATGCACCATGTGGGTCCATGAAAATTGTACCGAATTTGATGATATGTGCCACCAATGTGCCCAAAAGAAAAAGGCTGAAGAAAATAAGGGAAAAGAAAATGGAAGAGGCAAGGGAAGTAAGAATTAGGCCTGGCCATCACACCCGGATTCAACTGGCCATCTCTCCCGGATAGGTTGGGAGAGATGGCCACTCAAAGGTTTTTTTTAATATTAATTATTACATGTTCCTTTAATAAATATTTAATTTTTGTTGATTTTTTTTCAATAAGAAAAGATTCAGTTTTTTTTCTAAATCAACATTGTGACTTTTATTCAAAGCACCAGTGACTATGAGGACTCTGAAAAAAGTGTGGCCATCTCCTCCGGAATTATATTATGTAACTACATTTAGTTAAACGAGTATGTATAACAACCTATTAATTAATTAAGTTTAATAAGACCCTTCGCAAACATGCAGTTTAATGGATAATAGATAACTGGATAATAGATTACGTGGAATAAGTTTGTGATTTAAACGACCGACGTGTACAGAACCTTTAGAGCGCAATTTCTTTTCGCACTTGACCGGTTTTTTATTCAACCAATTAGCTTCTGTAAAATCAGTACTGATGATGATAAATGTTTTTGATCTTCGGGAAAAATAAAATAAAAATTTAGACGTAGCTTTATTTATTTACAAAAATACAATTTTACATTCAATTGGGAATAACAGACTAATTTGTGTAAAAACCTTGAAGCAATTTCCAAGTAAAGTTGAGTTGTTTTGTTATATTTCTTTGTTTGGAACTGAATAAATGGCTAGCGGTTGTTTTACAATACTTTGTTTCTTATTTACTTGAAAAATATACGATTTTAATTAATATTAATCCTTGTTCTGATCAGAAGATAAATGAAAGTGAGTTTTTGAATTTACATCGACATAACATTAAAGTACTTTAAATCTGGTAAATAAACATTTAATTTGCGATTCTATCTACGTGAACGAAGTCATGTTCAAAAACTAGTTAAGAGGCCTGTAGTCGGTGGCTTGAAGTCAGTCGCGCACGGGGTCGCTATGCTTGCTATTTCATTATACATTCAAGTTTGGGTTATAGAAAACTGACTGACTGTTATTGGTTGGCCCGAACGTTCATTTCCCGAGCTCGTACGGAACTAACCGAACACGCTGTGAGAGGCAAGCTAACGCGAGACAACATTCATGTTTTGAAAAAACTCGAGAATGGTTTTGGGTCGTCCTATGAATTCAGGAGAAATATCCCAAAAATCAAAATGAAACGAACATATTTTTAAAAAGTATAAAATATACTATGGTGTGAGCCTAAAATTATTTGATTTGTTGTATCGCTTCTAGGACATTACAGTACATAAACATTCATCAAAATATGTGTAAAATCCAGGACTTTTATACGCTTGTATGTATTTGATTTTGATAAATGTTTTAGGTTCAAGTCATGGATATTGTATGGGATATCTGGAAAAGAAAAAAATAATAAGCAAGTACCTATAAATAAGGATATAATCAGCGAACTGCGCTAGTATGGGAGTTGAGGCGAATAAATTCTCTTAAATCTCTTAAATCTCCTTAAATTCTGAAATAAGTTAGTTTTGACATTTTAATGTTATTAACAATGAAGTCGTATTTGTATAGTAGTAGTAGGTACTGATACATACATATTTCTAAAAAAAATACAGACGTGCAATTGTGTAAGACAATCGTATTCAAATTGATTGTCCTATTCGGCTTAGCAAATTAGCCCGTTTGACAATTGAAGAAGTACAATTTTGGCTGTCAAATGAATATGATTGTCTTGTTTTATTGTTAACAACCAAAAACGTACCATTTAAATTGTCAGAAGGGCTAATTTGATTGAAGGGCTAAATCGAATTTGATGACGATTGTCTCACACAATTGCACCTCAGGTTTATATTTATTTTGGGACAAGTTAAGGTGATATGTAGCATTGATGTACCATCGGAGAATGTTCCGCTCACCCACTTTTAGCTCTTGTAACCATGGTAATAGGGGCGTAAAGTGGATCTGTGCATTTTGTCCCAATAGTAAACATAGTGGCAATGATATCACACAATTTTAATACACCTATGTGGTTTCCTATCATGAGCTTCAAATTTTATCTGGATCATAGACTTCATATTATATTATTACGAACAGAGGTCAGTGTTCTAGACAGTGTG
Source organism: Ypsolopha scabrella (assembly GCA_910592155.1). NCBI lineage: Eukaryota > Metazoa > Arthropoda > Insecta > Lepidoptera > Ypsolophidae > Ypsolopha > Ypsolopha scabrella. Next base: position 27,008,034 of record OU342969.1, on the reverse strand, counting down.
CCCATTCCAATTATTCATTATCACGCACGCCAGTCGCCTATTTCCATTTTTAATCAGTAGGGCGATAATTACTGCTGGTCACCCCGGGTACTTGCGTCTCACTCACTCGCACGACTCGTCCCGCATTGATGTCTCGGTCGCTCGACGAAGAAGCAAGTTGCCAACGCGCTAAAATATACCTAAATAATTAATTACAATTATCATAACTTAAATTCTCTAAAATTAACCAAGATATCTCAATTGATGTGACAATATCTTTAATTTGACTAAGTTTGAAGTTATTTCTTTGCATACTTAATTAATTAAATCAGATCTTAGTCTATATTTACACCTTATTTTGGTATTTTATAGTTAAAGTTCTTAATAAAAATTCATATTTCTAATCAAGGTACACCACACTAGTTATTCTATAGTTTAATTATTAAGTATTTTATTTTATTTTTTGATTTGAATAACATCGGCTTTGAAGGTCACCAGCAGTTATAGCCCTCTTTTATAGCCTCTCGGACAATCTCCGTGGTCTAGTGGTGAGAGCCTTGGGCTCTCAACCCGGAGATCGTGGGTTCAATTCCCGCGGGGAACACATAGTGGAATGTCACTTTGTAAATTGTTCTCAGTTTGGTTAGGACATTGCAGGCTTGAATCCCCTGATTGTCCGATATGTAAGATGATTTCGTGCTTCGGAAGGCACGTTAAGCCGTTGGTCCCGGCCACTTTCTAGTAGAGTGGTCGTTACATAAACCACGTCAGAGGCTGTAAGGCGGTTTAAAAGCTCTGACACCAGGGTACCTAGCATAGTAGACCATATCGAGCTTTGACAGCTCGATATACAGTGTCTGTCCTTCTTAAGGTAGATCAACAGAGTGAGACAGAGCTCTGTATCAAGCGCTATCAATCTCGATATGGTTTGCTATGCTAGACTAGCAGGGCTTGTCGGACCGGTAGGTCTTGCAGCCCACACGATAAGAAGAAGATAGCCCTCTTAATGGCCAGTTTCTTAATTAAATTACATTATAAGATTAAAATTAACCTATTGAATGATAGCTACGAGTTAACTCGTACTTGTTGTCTATAGAAGATGCCAGCTACGAGTTGGGTCGTGTACTTGTGAGAGACGCAGGAAGAAACCTAAATGCTTCGGCATCCTCTAAGGAACTTTTTGTTTTTAATTGGCACCCTAAATAATACCAGAGATAATAAAATAGTAGGATTCTTTATTCATGTTACAAATAAATACACATGAAGATAAGATTCCTTACGAAAAACAAGCGTAATTTTTACGTAGAATTTAGGCACATTCAGGACATACTAACGTAAGAATTTTACATCTTTTAGAAATTTAGAGAAGCCCGCGAGCGCCAGAAAGAGAGAGAACAAGGGATGTACGAAAGCCCATTTAGCGTGGGAACGGCCGAGCGTAAGCCCATTTAGCGCGGGAACGGCCGAGCGTAAGCCCATTTAGCGTGGGAACGGCCGAGCGTAAGCCCATTTAGCGCGGGAACGGCCGAGCGTAAGCCCATTTAGCGCGGGAACGGCCGAGCGTAAGCGCATTTAGCGCGGGAACGGCCGAGCGTAAGCCCATTTAGTGTGGGAACGGCTGAGCTTAAGCCTATTTAGAGCGCTAACGGCCGAGCGTAAGCCCATTTAGCGTGGGAACGGCCGAGCGTAAGCCCATGTAGCGTGGGAACGGTCGAGCGTAAGCCCATTTAGTGTGGGAACGGCCGAGCGTAAGCCCATTTAGTGTGGGAACGGCCTAGCGTAAGCCTATTTAGCGTGGGAACGGCTGAGCGTAAGCCCAATTTGAATAATAAAAAGAAATATAACTAGTCCTGCGGGCCTATTATGTAACTCAGTGTCGGTTGCCATCTATGGTTGCTATTCACCAAAAACAGATAAAAAATGAACTTCCAAAATAACTTTCAATGGGTATTGAACTATTTACGAATTGTGACGTCATTTCAAGTGTAAACGTAAAATAAGTCTTGTTACTTTTTCCACCACAGCAATGACAGAGATGTTGTTGTTGTCAAAGAATGTACTAGAGGTATTATTTCACATACGTTTGCTTTAATCAATAAAAATAAGCTTTGCTAAAATTAAATGAAAAATAACAATTAACAAATAATTATTGACTTCAAAAAACTGGAGAGTTTTTTTAAATATTTGTAAATTGCTACAGTAACGGACAAAGAAGTAACAAGATAAAAAACTAGTAAACTAGTTAAAATACATTTTGATAAATTTACTACAACACATATATCGTCACGACATGAATCCCTGAGAGTGTGTCAGAGTTATTCCCGAGTGTGGACTGTGAAATGCAAGTCACAGTTTATACTCAGTACACTCGCGTTTTACTGACAATTATTACGTCCCAACATGATGGGGGCCCTATCGCCGTACTTTGCGGACAAATATACGCTTTTTAGGCATGCAGGTTTCCTTATGGTGTTTTCCTTCACCGTGGTAAGTGAGTTAAGAACACAAATACTATGCACATAAATTCCGAAAAACGTATTGTTGCGTGCGTCATCGGGGATCGAACCTGGGGACTCAATATTAAAAGGCCAGCGTTTTACTGTCTGAGCTACCGCCGCTTACAATACAATACAACGAATTATTATATTAAAAACAACAATAAGTCTTATAAATGTAATTAAAAATCTCGTTTTTTGGCAAGCGCGCTACCGGCTGCACTACCAATAGTGTCGTTTACAATTAACGACACTACCAAGCCAGTTTTGGATTGAATTGTACAGTCAACACAGCAAAGTTCAGAAGTATAAAACTCCAAAATATAATGTGAATCAACTTTAAAGTGAAATAAAATTTCAAGTTCCAATGACACAATAGTCGATTGTTATAGCGAGTGTAAAAGGATTTGCTATGTCCTACCCCAACCATCAGGGGTGGTCCGTGGGGGAGGGATCCCCCAAAATCATTCACGTCAACTCGAAAAATCCCCTAAAACTTGACGGATCATTTTGTAACAACTTACTAAAAATACTGGCTTCAAAACAATATTTTCTACTCTACACCTTACGGGACTGAAAAAAGAGAACAATAGTAAACCAACTTCAAAATTTAAGAGGCCAATTTTTTCGGTGGCGGTATAAGAACGTATCTTTCTCCTTTTGTCATATCAATGGTGCTAAGATGATATTATAATCTATATTTATGCAATACTAGAACAACAGGTTCAACTTGGCAGATCTTATATAATTAGCCATTACATAAATGTATATGCACAGAATCTAGAATTGGTTTGTATTGTAAAAATGTTTTATTTTAATTGGCTCTCAATAATTGTTTGTGCTAGAGCGGTGTCCCTTACAGCCCCGACTAAGCAATAATAGGATTTCTAAAAGGATAACATAGAATAAAAAAAAAAACTACAAGACGCTGCTAGAAAATAACATATATTTTTCTGAGAAACCTAAATATAAATTTCGAAGACCAATTGCAAATAACAACAATTTAGGTTTTCTTTTGTATGTTGCTTTCATTTTTTTTTCAGGTTTCTATACTACTACGTCTGGAAAGGATAAGCAACAAAATAAGAAATTTTGTTTGGTGGGTTACAAAAATGTTTCCAAACAGACAGGTAGGAGTGCTTTAGCACTCTAAACATCATAAAGTTCTAATTAATTAAGATCTGTATCACAAAGTTATTAAATTGCAAGTAATCTGATTTAAGAAAGCTTGCAAAACTTTATGTAATTTTTACAATCTTTCATTATTGTGTTACGAGTTTAATAATGCAACCTAACAAACTACCGTTGTTGATGATAGTGTCAGGTCTTCTTCAATTAAGTCCATTTCAATCTATATTAATAAACTTTAAATATTTATAGCTTTTAATCCTTGTAAGTTACAAAACAAGCATGCACATATACAGATATTTTATCTCACGAAGCTCGCTTGTCTGTGGTTGTAGGTAGTGCGTGCAAACGCACTTTTTCCTAGTGTGCGTAGCTTTGTGAGTGCAACAAAACCATTACTATGACAAAACGCACCACACACACAAAACGCGCTACCACAATCCTAGTCAAACGGACCTCGTGAAATATATTTGTAGAATATCTGTAGCAAGGAAGTAATATAATTAGATGTCGAGGTCTATTGCTCTGTGCGTCACACGACCAAGAGCCAAGCCAGGGTCCCAGGCGGGGGGTGGGGGAAATGATATGAAGTATTTGTTAAACGGTAACTTTGTGGTCTTTTAAAAAGTTCCAGACCATTTTTAATCAACTGAGTCCATTTATATCAACCAGGCAACTCTAGAGCCCTTTTCTCGTTCAACGTTAACTTCGGGTGCAGCCACAGCGCCGTCGTTAACGGCGCTCGCTGCGACGACGGCTGGTGCTTCGCTGACGCGCCTCCGTGCCAATGGGGGTTCGTGTCAAGTCTTCGACGAACAGTCGATACGGAAGCAGAGCGCTGCACTCAGAAGCGTAGTGACAGCCAGCGCGATTTGTATGCATGCGATGACGACCAGGTCGCGTGGCGAGGGCCTTGAGTCTTCTTCTGTTGAACCGTCTCTGTTGGACAACAAAAGGAATGGTTTAGGATACGAAAACGACTGCTTTGACAGCGTGTGATAGTTTGCTGCACTGAATCCTCGAGGGGATATTAGAGGTGTTTTCTAGTATGGATATATGGCAATGCAAGTGACAAATACCCATTTTATGTGCATCAAAACTGTTGGCAAAGTAATTTTTACCGCACTAGGTGCTTTTTTTTTTTTTACATTTATTGAGCAGTTGGCTGTATGTCATTGTGTACCATAGATAGATTTAACGAAAATAAACGTTTAGTTTGATGCATTGATGCACGTTTGACAGTATCGAGGAAAGAAATGTAGGTTGGTGTCGCCTAATGATCAAACTGAACGCAGGCTATGAACGCATCAAACTGAACGCAGTTTCGTTCCGTCAAGTTGGCAACGTACAGAGAAAAAGAATGCCCGCCCACATTAAGTTCATTTGGAGTATTAATGGTTTGTTTGCTTCTTTAATTATGTTTCATTTATTTACCCACACTATGCATTAAAAATGGCGTGGGTAAGGGCAATACTCGTAACGTTTAAATCGTCCCCGTAAGCTATTGCCTCCTTACCACACTTGTAGGACAAACTACTATTACAAGGGAGTTACACGAGCCTGTCTTTTTTCAATTGAATGTGTTTTTTTGTTTACCCATGATCATAGCCCGGTGGGTCCAGTATAGTTTTACAGCATTGCACGATGAGCGTCAGCAAGAAGCATGCGGCAGCCGCCCACAGCACGCTGGCAGCGCCCGCTCCAATTGGCGCGCCGCTTGCCGCTGTGTTCATGCCCCGCGCCGTGTGGATTGATACCGCTGTTGAGAAAGTAAAAAGTTCAACAAGGTATATTTTTACTGAGTTTTCCCTGATGTTTATAGTCTGACGACTTTGAAAATAAAAGAAAGTCGTTGCTATTATACCTTTCTTTCTCATAAAAGAATATAGTGATATGATAAACAGTGATGCAAGTGCCCTATAGGTTTTCACGGTGAGCCAATTTGTATGAAATTGCTACGTAAAAGGCAATAACCTTTTTTTGCGTTGAAAGGCTGATTTTTTTAACAGCATTATGAGACCGTAGACTTTTGTAGGAGGTAATAGTGTCAACTTGATATCTCTTACGGTGCTTAAAACAAGGAATAAAAAAGAATCTTGACAGACATACAACCAACGGATCCTGTAAGGAGTCCGCTTTTTTATTTTGAGTTACAGTCCCCTTAAAAAGACTGAGAATTATGAAACATATATGTGTATATTATGTTGATTGTTCGCAATAAATAGCTACTAGATCTGGAGCCTAGAACGAAGTAGGGACTAAAGGTATAGGAAAGCTGAATTAATTATAGCTTGAAAGAGCACTCCAAAACTCCAAAGTACATAATTTCGCCTCGGTCTTACAACCCATGTCGGTTACTGACATTTTTTACAGTACTCAGGCTAACGTGAAAAATGAGGTTTGGGACTAAACATAAAGCAATCAAGGTGAAGGCATTTTAGAAAAGAGGCTTTCTATTCCTAGGACAACACCAGCCAATTTTAATTTTTCCTCAAATCGGTCACCGTACGAAATCAGACAGATAATTGAAAAAAATTGGGTCTAGGGACTTAGATTTATAGGAATCGCGAAACCAACATGGATCGACAGAACACACTTTACCTGCTACGAAAAACTTGGTCTCACAATGTAACAAAATATGTGAATTAAAATTTAATTGACAAATTATGGTACAAGCCGTGCTTCATTTCATGTTGGTAAAATTAAAACACAATTTTTTTAAATAAATAAATAATATTTATAATATTAAAAAAAAAAATATTTCGTATTTTATAAAAGAGGTATGCAGAGTGTCTCATTTAAATCGGTCAGTATGGGAAAGTTTGAAACTATAAGACATACCAAGATCTGTTCTTAGGAACCATGTCATCGATTTTAATAACAAGAAAAACTGCATTCATACATTTAAAAAAAAACCTGTACTCAGCTCGGGAATCGAACCCGGTTGTTTTGAAAAAAAATAAACTTACACTATTTCTATTTAGATATCGATTGTGTAGGTTTTAAGCAGTAAATGGCTCTATGAAACATGATGTCTCAAATGAATAAATTGCATTGTTTTCACATACTTTAATTTATTTTAGTAGGTGTTCGAAGTGACCACCGTTACAATATTTAACACGTTTAGGTAACGATCTTACAATTGCATTTTGTATCTTCATTGGTGAATTTGCGTTAAAGTTGACTCTATGGCTGCTTTTAGGTCTTCGACGGTGTCATAGCTTGTTTTGTACACTTCATCCTTAACGTAACCCCACAAGAAATAGTCAAATAGTCAATATGCCATGATATGTAAAGCGGTGTACGTAACAAGTTGCGACACCAGCAAAAAGGTGCAAACAATCATAGAGACAATTTTACATGCCTGAAGTTGTTGAACATTGTAACGGTGGTCACTTCGAACACCTACTAAAATAAATTAAATTATGTGAAAACAATGCATTTTATTCATTTGAGGCATCATGTTTCATAGAGCCATTTACTGCTTAAGACCTACACAATCGATATATAAATAGTGTAAGTTTATTTTCTTCAAAACAACCGGGTTCGATTCCCGAGCTAAGTACAGGTTTTTTTTAAATGTATGAATGCAGTTTTTCTTGTTATTAAAATAGATGACATGGTTCCTAAGAACAGATCTTGGTATGTCTTATAGTTTCAGACTTTCCCATACTGACCGATTTAAATGAGACAGCCTGTATAATAAATACGAAAAAAAGGGAAATTAGCTCGGCCTAATTAGCATTCGGGTCCGAAATATATCCTAAGCTAATTTCCCTTTTTTGAGTATTTATATATAATTTACCTACTTTTGTAAAACACAAAATATAATTTTAAACTGGCCAAGTGCGTGTCGGGCAACGCGCAGTGTAGGGTTCCGTAATTGCCCAGTACATTTTATAAGTTGGTCTACTAATATTACTATAACTCAATGACGAATACAAATCGCGCCAAACTTCTATAGTTCGCTCGGAGTTTCTCTTCCGAAGAACAGCCCATACATTGTCGTGTTTAGAGGAGACTAAAAGTTTGGCGCGACCTGTACTCGTAAACCTGTAAAGCCTACTTAGCTGTGATAGTTTTCCTTTTAACTTCATTAAGATATATACTACTTTTGTAAGTTTTTCACATATTCATAATTTAGCCGGCAGGGGGGGACTATTAGCACTTTAAAGCTTAATATTTCGCCAACGGATCCCTAAATCAAAAAATAGTTTGACACACCCACAATGTTTTTGAACGACCTATCCAGCAATACCCTACACTATGGAACAGACGAGAAAAAAAAATCCCCAATTTATGAGTTTCGCAGGTACCATTAAAAAAAATTTTCGGCGTGGTTGATATGTATGTAGGTATATCCATACCAAATTACAGCTTTCTAGTACTAATAGTCTCGGAGCTAAGCCGCGGACAGACGGACGGACATGGCGAAACTATAAGGGTTCCATGTCGGACTACGGAACCCTAAAAATTGTCCTATCGGATATAATTTTTTTTATTACAAGTTTAATGTAAATTTGAAGCTCGCCAATTCGAGCTAAAAGCGGCACGGCCGTACCATCCTTTTATCGAAACAGTTCAGGCCATTTTCGACCCTCCTTGGAAAAAACTAGAAGCCTGCATTTTCAGTAACCAAGCAGGCATTGTATAAACATGGTAAATTTAAAATTTCATTCAATTTGAACCAGTGGTTTAAGAATTATAACTAGTCAAAGTTTTTCAATTTTGTCACTCACTCACTGACTGACTGACCGATCATCAAAACTCTAAGGCACTTCTAGCAGACATAGAAGCTTCAAATTTGGAATACAATTAGTGTTTAGTGTATATATCAAAGAAAAACTAAAATATTTTGCAATTTCAGTCTAGTGCTCTAGATACACCAACTGCATAAATAACTTTGTAATCCCAAATTGTATAGGATTACAAAGTTACATTTCAGTCAGTTGTAAGTAGAAGGTACCGGAAAGGAAAAAAAATAGGACTATCTACAAAATGAAATGAGATGCCATTAAAAACAAAACTTGTAAAAAAAACAAATCTCGCAACTTAGTTCTTTTAAAAGTTGTGCATGCATGCCCCCCTCCTTTTTTTTAGAAAGTAATGAACCGAAAAATATGAAAAAATCACGGTAGCAAAATGACAAAATTAAATTTTTCATCCACGAGTTTTATTTCGAGTACGCTATACAAATATTTGAGTCTCTCTTTCTTTTTTGGTAAAATCAATTATTTTTTTTAGGTATCATAAAAAGTTATGGGCAAATTTTAAATACCTTCTTTCTGACTGTTCCCAAAACTGTCGAATTAAGGGCACCCTAGGTATGCGAGTCTGACTCGCACTTGACCGGTTTTTTACTATTTGTTAAAAACCTGGATGATTTTAGGGTTAATAGCAATTATTCCGCCGTTTAAATATTTTAAGAAGGTTCAGAGAATATTTTAATTAAAAAAGTTAGAGATTAAGTAAAACCAACATTGTCACGGAAGAAAAGGGTTGCTAAATCAATAATCTATCTATCAATATCAAGCCCTAACGGAGTGAAATGGGGTGAAAACGTTTATATCGAAAACTTTATTACAATTACGAGTATGAATATGAAATTATCAGTATGAAACTTGGTACAAGAACTGTGAATAACAAACAATAAAACAATTACCTATTACAGCATTTTTCAAAAATAATACCCGGAAGGGGTAAAACGGGGTGTAAAGTTTACAAGGAAAATTACCTAATTACCTGTGCGACATTTGACAGAAAGAAGAGACGACTCTTGGAAAGAAATTTAGGATCAGCTAAGAGGTGAGATGTAATGTATGATTGGCCTCCGTAAAACGTGGCCTAGTCAAATGATAAATAACATACAATAGGAAGATAGGTATGTAAGTAAGTACCTAATAAAAATAACCACACACAATCCACTAAGAACTTCAAAATCTTTAACGTTATTTTGATGTTTTGTCAATTTTGGCAGTTGTTGCAAGGGAGATACCGCATCTCCATATCAAATGACCAGTCGTAATATCTCGCTGATTTGCGGTCGAGAAATGTCTGTATGGAGACCGTGAGAATAGCATTTTTTGGTTTTCGGCGGAGATAAGCAGTATCTCGCCTGATATTTAGACCATGGAGATCATCTCCATACCACCGGAATTGGCCTCCTGGGGTGGACTAAGAGGTGAGATGTAACACGTAAATGTACTTTTGTAGAAAAATTGTTTTACTTGACAGGTAACTGTTATGGAGAATGTTGAAGTAATATGGAAAAATCCGTTTTAAATTCATATCCAAAAGCCACGCGGATGAAGTTGCGCGCAAAAGCTAGTCTGCTATATATCTTGGCCTGGAATATTATAAACTGTTAGAAATATATAACTGTACGAGTAATATAGCCTATAACATAATATAGCCTATAATCTACAATATTTTGTAAACTGAAAATTTATAGAATACTAGCTTTTGCCCTCCGCCCGCGTGTTATTCGGTTCAACGACATGCTTTTTTCCGGGATAAAAAAAACCTATGTGATAAGTAAGCTGTATCCATTATAAATTTCATCTAAATCCATCCAGCCGTTTCAGCGTGAAAGAATAACGAACATACACATACACACACACACACACACACACACAAACTTTCGCATTTATAATATTAGTGTGAAGTGTGATGAGATAACATAGCCTTGTCTTATTTCACCACAAACGATTAAGGATCGCACTAATTAGACACCTGATGTGTGAAATAACAAAGCCTTGTCTCATTACACCACAAACGATTATGGCCTCGCTAATTAGACACCTGATTTTTCAATGATATTGATCTAATATTGATATACATAATATACTTATTATTGATTGCAGGAACCATTCTAAATTTCATCCAAATCCGTCCAAACGTTTCAGCGTGAAAGAGTAACAAACAAACACACACACACACAAACTTTCGCATTTATGATATTAGTGTGATAAGTAATGTATAAAAGCATCTGTTGGATCCACTCTTTTGAAGAATAAATAAAAGTTATCAACTGTATTTTATGACACCAGGGTACCTAGCATGTTAGGCCGTATCGAGCTCGATATGGTTCTTCATGTGAGAGGTGCTGAAATGTCAGAGTACTTTGTTTATTCCTTTCGAATTTTTTGACAACCCTACGATAGAAAATGAAGAAAGGGTTTTCATGATTTTTGAGGATGCTTCTGTGAAATTTCAGCGATTTTAAAACTTTATCACTGGCACACCAATTTACTTAAAGGCATGGGTGACCTGAAATTGAGCAACTTATTTTGCAACAAGTAGAACTGAACTCTATGACCTTTCATTATAGTTTAAAAAAGCGCGCTCTGTGCCGTGGCTCTTAGTTACAACCAAAATATCACGCGCTCTGAAAGATGAGTTTTTATTAAATAACTACAGACTTCACTGTAAGAAGTCCCCAGGTTCAGGAAATGGTAGCACTGCTTATAATGTTGCCAATGGCTCACGTAGCATTCACCCTACTACGAGTACACATTCCTAATATTTACTAAGCCGCGTATTTATATATTAATTAGACTATTAATCAAACTCAGGGTTCCTTTTTGATAACCCCCAATGAACCTAAAGTAGCTCAATGCTCAGCGAATTCGATGTTTATGGCACCAACATCACCTAGCGACGTGTTGAAAGCTATTTATAAATTAAAAAATAAAAAGAGTGTTGGATATGATGAGGTACACACAAAAGTAGTAAAATTCGTCGCAGAAATTATATCCAGTCATCTTAGTCATATTATAAACCTGTGCATTAATAATGGTACCTATCCAGATGCTCTAAAACCGGTGATAGTAAAACCACTTTTTAAAAAAGACGATAGGCTCAATATGAAGTTCTACAGACCCGTGGCCCTTGTCTGTATATTTTCAAAAGTTTTTGAAAATATTATTTATAATGCTTTAGAGTCATATTTAAATAAATTTAATATTTTAAAAAACGAACAAAAGGGGTTTAGAAAGAAAAGGACAATAAATATGGCAATATATGACTTGCTTAATAAAATTATAATAAACATCGATAATAGAACGCCTATCTGTGCTATTTATATGGATCTCACAAAAGCTTTTGACTACGTTAATCATAAGATACTCTTACAAAGGCTAGATTCATATGGTATAAGAGGTAATGTACTAGGTCTCATAGACTTATCTAAGCAATAGAGTTCAAACAACAGAGATTTCTAAAATATGCCCTCAAAGTAAAAAGGAAATAAAATACATGTCTGATGCTAGGAAAATCACATGCGGCGTACCACAAGGCAGTGTATTAGGACCTTTGCTTTTTCTGCTGTACATTAATGATCTGCCAAGTAATATTTCGCATCCCATGGTTTTGTTTGCAGATGATAGTACTGTGACAATCCAATGTAATAATGTAAACAATTTTGAAAATGACATAAATAATACTCTGAAAGATATAATTGTTTGGCTTGATGAAAATAAATTAATTGCAAATCTTGAGAAAACAAAATCTATGACTTTTTACCAACGTGCTAATAAAACGCCAAATCTGAATGTAAATTACAATGGAAAAATAGTCGATGAAGTCAAAGTTACAAGATTTTTAGGTTTATTAATTGACAATCACCTGACATGGAAGGCTCAGTCAACAGAAGTGTGTAACAGATTAGGTAAATCAGCATACCTTTTATATAAGCTTTCCCATATTGTAAGCAAAGAAGTCGTGTTAACCGCTTACCATGGGCTTGTTGCATCTATTTTGCGATACGGAATTATATTTTGGGGCTTTTCCACAGAAAAGAAAACTGTCTTTAAAGCTCAAAAAAGGTGCATACGATCAATGTGTGGCCTAAAACAAACAGACAGCTGCGAACCATCATTCAGATCCCTTAAAATACTTACCATGCCTTCTCTTTACATTTATGAAGTTGCAGTTTTTGTGAAGACAAATCCCGAACTATTTGTTAAATTCTCCGACAGTCACCACACGGATGTTAGGGTGCAATACAGACATCAATTATGTTTAAGATGTTCAAAAACTAGCTTAATGCACAAAATTTTATATTGTATGGCTCCCAAAATCTTCAATAAAATTCCTAATTATATTAAAGATCTAAATTTTACACAATTTAAAAACAAACTATTTTACCTACTTATACTAAAATGTTATTATAGTGTTGATCAGTTCTTAAATGATAAAACTATTTTGATTTAATAATGTATCCTGATTTTAATAATGTTCATATTTGATACCTTTGATAACACATATTTAGATTAGAAATTTTGCATGTGCATGAATATCTTTGTTCGTTTAATACTTATCATAAAATATTTGTATACCATTGCGGTAGATCATAGCGTCCAAACAAACATATTATTTACCACCTAAGCATGTATCACTTTGATGTACTGTAAACCTATGTTCACAAATAAAGCATTCTGATTCTGATTCTGATACTCTTTAATGAAAATAAAATGATTAATTAGATAAGTTTTCTTCCTTGTTATTTAAGATTGTTTTGCTTGTACTGCTTGCTTGTTGCATGTTTTTATGCGGGCGGGCGGGCGGTGCACGAGTCTGCATTTTGAATAGCACGACAAGAATTGTTTAGCGGAATATTGCAAATTATATTCATATATCCTTTACTTAGAAAATAAAATGTACAGAATGAAAAAATCAAAATCATCAATTATTTATTGATTTGTATTTCGCAAATAATACGTATGGTCTACGAGTAATGTCATGATATATCCATACATACATATATGTATTATAACGGTATTTTTTATTTCTTATTTTAGCTCGACGACGCTTGTTCTAAATTGTCGAGCTCCCGTTTTTTTAGGTTTTTGACGAGTTTTTCCAGGCGACTTAATGTGAACGCTTTTTCCTGATATGCCTGCAAAAGTTAAGTGAATAGCTAATAATTATTTGCCCATAAAATTGGCTTTATGTTTAAAGGTGGTAACCTTATTTTACTAGCCCGTCATCATGTCACTGACACGAGATCGAACCTGATCGAGAGGAATCACGGTACATTGTTTGCATTTTCTCTTTCACAAAAGGCGTACCTTCAACACAATCTCTTTTGCACTATTGTTCAACGGCTTTGGCAATAAAAATACATAATTATTAAACAAATAATTAAAAAAAATCTGACTTTTAACAATATGACAGCAAAAGTTTGACAAGCAGTGATGCCAACACATGACGGCAAGGAACAAGTTATGATGAATGGTCTGTAGGCATCTAGTTCAAATAAAACATGTTGTATTCTGGATCGCTAGAAATAATTTAAACAATGAAACCGGTCAAGTTTAATTTAATTTCACCAAACACGGTGAATAGCAACCATAGTTGGCAACCGATTCAAAGATACGTAATAGCCCCGCAGATTATTACAACAAAATCATACAAAATCTGTCATCTGTTATATTTGCATCATGTTTCCCTTAACATGTTATGTTAGTCCCTTCGCTGCATTTCTAACCCAGAACCTCAGTCCTTTGTAAACTTTATAGACTTAGAAACAATACCCTAACAATTCTAACAAAAGCACTACGATGGTCTCCACCATTATTACGCTTCTCCAAAGCTTTAAATCCTTAAAGAGAGTAGCATTTCTCTCCGTTTTATCTCAGTAAGACTAAATAAGTCCCTCAGTCTCATGACATAATCCCTGGCCAGATAATGTTGCTCAAAACAGAAAAAAATAAGATGTGTTCTTTTAAAATGTAGGTGTTTGTTTTAATACCGGATTGTAAAACAAAAACAAATGTTAGCTGCCTGTTAATTAACTTCCAGTACATTGGATAATGGAAACCCTTTTTTATTTGAAAATCTTGGGAATCAAGTTTACAACCACTGAGACAAATGTGATGTGATAATTACTTTATTCGTTCGCTGCCAGTTTGATTAAAATACTTAACTCTTGTTTGACAGACTAAACCCTGATTTCAAATTTGAGAATATCAAGTTATGGAAAATAATTTATCGTAAAATTTCCCCTCGACCGTAGTGTGGATGGACATAGTGAAAATAACTGTATTTTTCCTGTTTCCTTAATTACCATTTTCCACTGTACCAAAATTTTCTTCTCCAAAAATTTCCCCACGCTTTTCATTTCACCAACACCCCCAATCTGGAGACCCTGTTACCAAGGTTTTTTAAATTCAGAAACTGGCCCTTATGCAGTTTTATTCATGAGATTACTTCGTAACAGCCTAGTAACCTTAGCAGCAGTGGTTTAGTTTAGGGAGTAAGTTAAATAGATGGATACGAAAGAGGCCACAGCCGTGTCAAAATCGTAGCAGGTAGAAATCTGCGGTCCCTGTTTATCCTTCTAGTGTATAGTGTATTATGTACTACCGTTTGTTCGCGGCTCCGCCCGCGTTTATCTTTGCCCCGTTTTCGGCTTGGGCGTAATTTTATGGACAACACTTCTTATAGCTTATGTGTCGGATGACCAGGGTCAATAAAAAAACGGTCGGTGGTCGGTGGCAATAAAAAAACGCATCCAAATCCGTCGAGTCGTTAAAACGGAACTATATACAGATGAACAATAAACTCTAAAAATTGTGGTTTTGGCCTCACCCATAACCCATTCAAATATTCAATGTACAGACACGACTTTTTTACTACTTTATTTTTAGTACGAGTATAGTAGATGTATACTTTGACAAAATTGGTAATCGACTTGTCAGCGGTAGCTCAGTCGGTAGGATCACGGACTTTCAATCTTGAGACCCAGGTTTGAATCCTGCGGGTCGGAAACCACTAATGAACTTTTCAGAATTATATGCATAGTATTATTAGAGTTCCGTACCTCAAAGGGAAAAAACGGAACCCTTATAAGATCACTTTGTTGTCCGTCTGTCTGTCAAGACCGTTTATCTCGGAAGCGCGTAGAGGTATCAAATTGAAATTAAAACAATATACTTAAGTCTACAGTCCCTTGAAGCTGTGAAAAAATAGAAATTCTCAGTTAAGGTGAAAAAAAGATACAGCTGTTTATGCCGCAAAAAACGTATAATTCGACACTTTCAAGGGAATCAAAATGTATAGGGTATTTTCCGTTGACCTAGAACTATGAAATTTGGCAATTAATACCCTCTTACACAAGTATAGGGAAAAATCTCAAAAATATACATTTGTTATTAAATCATGAAAAATAAAGTGTGAGTATAATCTGACTCGCGTTTTTCTCTTGACTTTCTTACTTAATAATCTATCATTGTATTTTAATAACTATGATCATCATAGTTAGTTATTAAAATTGAATATAATAAATAAACATACAACTATTGTTAAAGTGACGTTTAAAAGCGTACAATATTGTTCCAATTTATCGAATAAATGTTTTGACTTTGACCTTGCTAAAATATTTACTGTGTTTATTTGCACCAACGTCATATATTCTCGCAAACAGGAAGCTTACAAGTATATCCCATATATATCCAGTCCAGACAGATCACAACCGTAGAAAACAAAATAAAAATAAAAGCATCTCTGGAATAGAGTCTTTTGGAGCCAGAAATGTACGAATGAAAATGGAATTTTGCCTCTTAATAAAGTTAAAAGACCGTTAACTATCCGTAGATATTTTATGCAATAATCAATGAATTAAATTTAGTCGCTGAATAATTATTCGTTGGTTTATCCAAAAATTAAAAGACCGGACCGGATAATATAATTTATTTATTTATGTGTTAGAATCTACACAAACCCCTGAAGGTTTAAGTGGTGTATAGTTTAGTGTTTGTGCAACTGTATCTGTGTAAATAAAATAAACATATAAAATATTCCTTTATTTATATTTAGTTTCACATGTATGGCTATTTACACTCAGTATAAATATGTACATTAATTATAAGAATGACAAAGCTGCCGAGAGACCAAAGAGAAAAGTTTGGCAAAGAATAGGCATGTAAATTTCTATATTTTGTAAATCTTGGTGGTTTATTGAACGATTCAAAATAACTTATTACCATTGCGGCCTACGATACAGAAATAAAAGTATGTCTTGACTTGACGATTTCTATAAACTACGTAGGTTGGTAGAGCAATTGCCGGTAGGCGAGAGGTTTTGGGTTGCGTCAAAATTTACTCTTCTATCACCTGCGTCTTTGTACACTTAAAGAACCGACGACTAACCAAGCTTGATCTATGTTTGGATTAATAAAAGTTGTATAATTAAACCACTAACTGATCATTTTCTGATTCACAAAGGATGCCTGTCATACAAAACTTCACATTCAGGAACTCATCACACCGATCTGTAAAGGCCTCGGCCATCCATGGAGGAAACTTTTCCTCTAAGTTTCCTCTATGGCCTCGGCAGACAGTGAACGAGCGTGACGTTATCGTGATAACGTCAATCGGGGTGAGACGATAGTGTGTTGTTGGTGGACGATTTACTATGGAATTGTATAGAGACGTCAAACAAACGCCCTACCAAACTCAGTGTAGCGTGGCATTATCTAATCTATGTGTGGTTGTTCTCAGTGGCGGATTTACACATTATCCAAGCATAGGCTGTAAAATTTTTGCCGCCCTTACCTCTCCTATTTTAGCAATACAGAAAAACAGGTGAAATTTTGTTTTTTATTATTTAAATATCTGTTAGTAAAACAAAGATAAATAATTAATGTACGACTTTACAGGGGGCTCCGGGTCTCTATAGATAATTTTTTTCGCTTTTCCGTATATATTATTGGTTTGGATTTGGCATCGAAAATACATCTACGGGATTTGGCCATCTACGCCCACTTGAGAAACTAAGCCTGTAGGTGGCCATCTACGCCCACTTGAGAAACTAAGCCTGTAGGTGGCTAGATGTATAGATGTATTTTCGATGCCAAATCCAAACCAATAATATATACGGAAAAGCGAAAAAAATTATCTATAGAGACCCGGAGCCCCCTGTAAAGTCGTACATTAATTATTTATCTTTGTTTTACAAATAAATATATATATAAAAAAAATCAGGCTTAGGATATGTATAATATATATAACACAGGATATGTTAAATTATGCTACCTACACAATAATGTAGATTCGGTAAATATAATTCAATCGGTAATCTTTATTGCCCTCAAATAAAGAAATGGTCCCCAAATTTGCCACCCCTAAAATCTGCCGCCCTTGGCTCAAGCCTATCTTGCTGGTAAATCCACCGCGGGTGATTCCCTTGAGCCCACCTGCAGCCATGATGCTGATGCCCCCAGCGGGGATTCCCAAGCCCATGTTGAATTTCCGTCGCTCCTCGATGAAGGCCACGCTTCCCATCACCATCGCTGATATGCCGCATACTATCTGTGGAACAAGGAAAGATGGTAAAGTATCGAAAGTTGAGATTGGTCACAAAGCACATCTATTAGTTACAGCCTTAGACCATGTCTAAGGTTACAGCTATAAGAAAACGTTCTTTCGAGAATTTTAAACTGTTTTACTGTTACTGTTCATATTAATCAAGAAAAACAAGATTCACAATAATTTGAAAATATACCTCCTACAGAAGTCTGCGGCCCCGTAGTCCTGGTAACCTAACAGATTTTTTTGGTAATCAATTTCACACAAATTGGCTCACCATGAAAACCCATGGGGTACTTACAGTTAACTTATAATTTTGAAATTCCGTACACAATTAGTTCATATAGAATGCGAGTAAGAAAAAAAAACCTATATCTAATTATTTAAGAAGTAATTAAAACACCAATATAATTAGACCCTTTGGATATGTGGGCGCCATCTCGTTAAATCAGCTTACTGATTGGATGCCTAGGATACTGTTATAAATGGCGGCATTCAACTAAATTGCTAAAGGTTGCTCAGTCAAATGGTCCAACGCAACGTTTAACGAAAGAGCTGAACGACGTTTAGCCTTTTGGCTAGGTATAGGTGGCGACGACGAGCGAAGCGAGGAGGAGCGGTTAGGTTGACATGTAAGTACATAATTAGGAGCCGAGCGAGGCAACTCCCGTAGTTTTAACAGAATTCAGAATATATAACAGATAATGCAGAAAAAAGCGAATAAGGCACTCTAACCAAAATCCCCAAACACTTTATTAGCTGTTGACCATACTTTTGATTCAGCCGTGTCCAAAGGGCTTCGACAAGCCATCTCGTTAAACGTTGAGGTAACTTAACTTAAATAACGAGAAGTGTATGCATTTAGTTGGATGCCGCCATTTAGTATCCTAGGCATCCAATCAGAAAGCTGATTTAACCAGATGGCGGCGACAGATACATGGACTTTAATAGATCGTGACTGTCAAGTTGACTGCTCGTGGAATACAGTTATATTTTAAACAACATGTACGGAAATTCGAAATGCGAAATTCTTGCATAAACTTTTTCATTTACATTTTTTCATAATTGTATTCGATGGTAGTGAATTAATTATGCTGATACTATGATTATTTAATTTTTCAAAACTTTAATTTGCTCTTATTCCTTAAATAGCAGAAGATTTCAAGAAACCTGGGGTAGTTTTTAGATACATTTCCAATTAAAGTTTTCGAAGAAGAATATATATTTTTATATACAAAGTAAATAATTTTCGTTTTTTTATTTTTTAGTTTTCTACGTCTGCAATAAGCTTTGTGCGTGTTAATTTTGACTCCGAGATCGTCCCCCATCTTAGGGCGTTCGCAATATTAGATTGGGGCTGATATAAGCTGATATAGTTTTATAAGTTTCTGTACTCTAACCAGAACTATTTCTTCTGTACTCTATCACACTGGCTGTTGAATATATTTTTATAAAATTTTATGGTTATGCTGAGAAAGATAAAATAGATAGAATCAAGTCTATTATTCTAATCATAAGTATATGTTTATAAATAAAAAATAAGAAGAAGGGTGTGTGACAGACAAACACGACGAAATTAAATGAAAACTTATTATGGATTCGTTCAGCATTTAACCTATATTATAACCTAAATTTGTAACGTATTGCGAGTTTAATAAAATATGTAAATCAGATATCGGAGATTCCATACATTTCCATAAATTGGCTTCTCTATGATTCATTTATATTCATGGTGGATGAAATAATATAGGTATTTCCCCTATATTTATTTTAACCAATGAGATTACAGGTGTCCGTTTAAAATACACCTGGATTCCATTGAAATAAGACTAATGTCTACTAATATACTACGATCGGGTAATTACTATATTAAAAAAGGTCTTACAAGGACCTTCGTTTTTTTCAGTATCGCTTAAACTAATATTATAAATGTAAAATACATATTATAACACTGCGTTTCTGCGCTGTTATTGGCCAAATTTATTATAACATCGCTTGGATAACCAATCAGCGACTAATATTGCTACTTTTGCTTTGGGCTAGGCAAAGAGTATCATTGTCATGCAAAATGCTTCCACATAACATCTTCAATAAGCGTTAGTCTGTGAATTACAGACAATTTAGCTGACCGCCAAGATCCTTGCCTAAGCTTACGGGATCGAATTAAAAAAAAGAAGCTCTCGCTTTCTATTTCTCATTGTTAGTTGAAAATATTAGAAATCATGTACAAGGCGATCTGATAGTGGTAAATAAATTGTTGTCTCAAAAAGAACACAATTAGCCATTGTGACACATGACTACTTAATTCGTGGCCGTAGCGCTCTAATTGAAGCGATGAGAACCAGAGCGATCTATCTTTTCCAGACACAATTGACTAAATTATTAATTGATTTTGATTTTCAAAAGTCTCTGTTAAAACATAAAACGGGTGGTACTACACTAAGACACTGTCAAAGGAATACATGAAATAATATAAATCAAATCAAATTAAATCATTTATTTTGTAAAATAGATACAAAGTATACTTTCTACAGGTCAAAGTTAATCTTTACAATATATATTTTCAGAATATAAAAAAGTATATACTAATAAGGGAAATACATACAAAAAAAAATTTTGGTTGGGCTACTAAAATGTAATTATACACCTGCATAAAATAGAGAAATCTAGGAATAAAAATATTGTATATAAATGATGCCTAACCATCCGCACCATTCGATTAGTATTGCTAAGAAGAAGGGCAAGAAACTTAGCAAACATGCCTTTTTTCAAAAAATATTTGGTACAAAACCATATTACAAATATACAAAAAAATTGTATACCTACTTAAGTAAAGGCATAAAAAATATAAGACTGCAGGAATTATGTCACGAGAAAGGATGTGACTTAGTCAACCCGTCTCATAATTGTCTATTATAAAACATTTTATAGGCTAAGACACCTTTATAAAACTCATTACCTAAAAGTATAAAATCTGTTTAAACATATACTTAGTAACCAGCTTATAATTACATACTTAAATTTAAAACATACTCAGTTTGTGTAGCTTACATTTTGTTGCATAATTATGTATATTAACAGTACGATGATAACCAAAAAAGTAACGTACTTATAGATGAGAGTGAGATGAGGGTAGTTTTACTATGTTGGCGCATGGGCATTCGTACAAAACAACATGATATCACGTCAATATAGGCGAGTGCCGCGCGTAGACCATATAACACGGGACTAGGCAAGCACACTTATCCCCCTCTGCCGAAGTACATGAACAATTTGTTCATATAAGTTTGCTTGTGTGCGCGTTTTGTGTTTGTGTTGCCGCTTTTGATTTAGTGTGACATATCAATTTTTCGCAGGAGTGTGCGTGAAAGAGTGAATGTGTGCTGTGCGTGTTTACCTCCCCTCCCGTGGAAAACTGCAGAATAATTTCAGTACTAAGAGTCGCGCTTTGCCAGGTCCCGTGTTAAATGGTCTAAGGTGCCGCGTGGTCACCTCACGAGACGTCACTCATTGGCCGAGTTCCGAATGGCGCTGACAGCACTAAAAGTACCACCAAACTACCCACGCACGCCCCGCACGGCCATCAGTGACTCGGAATGACGATAGACGCGATACGTGACTCGGAACGCACTAATTGTTGTTGAGGACATAGTGATGGGGCAGCCGGTATACTTTATACATACTTTATACTTTATTGTACACATAAATATAATTACAATTGAGGTTAGAAATAGGATGTACACAGGCGAGCTTATCTCTAAGTAGAGATTTCTTCCAGCTTCCGGTATCTGTTATATTTGTCGATATATGGCAAATTTTTACTGCGAGATTTACCAATTGTGTTTACAAATTTATTAAAATGTGTAGGATTTTTATTTAAGTACATAAAAGAGTTTGATTGGTTTGTTTTAAAATAAATTCGTGTAATTTAGGATACTTCAACTTTGAATGGAGTCTATGTAGGTTTGTGAGAAAGTGGGTATTATACGCTATTTTGAGGGCCTTGTTCTGAATGATCTGAATCTTTTTATAATTAGATGTACAAGTGCTGCTCCACACTGGTGCCGCATAGGTGAGGCAGGGACGCACTAAAGTCGAATAGATTTTTAGTTTCGTAATTGAGCTGAGCATATTATACTGCGTCTATTAAGTACAGGTCAAAGGGCATTAAGTGCTCTAGTACTTTTAAGACGAACCTAGTCAATATGTTGGGTCCAATTTGTTTTGTTGTTGATTAGGATGCCTAAATATGTAACTCGCTTTTGCCACGGTATTTGGTAACCATTAATGATAAGTTTCCTTTGAGGTGGTTCACGTTTACGAGAAAACATTATAGCTCCTGTTTTAGATTCATTAAATTTTAATTTCCATTT
Source organism: Ypsolopha scabrella (assembly GCA_910592155.1). Classification (NCBI taxonomy): domain Eukaryota; kingdom Metazoa; phylum Arthropoda; class Insecta; order Lepidoptera; family Ypsolophidae; genus Ypsolopha; species Ypsolopha scabrella. The sequence goes on along the minus strand of OU342969.1, from coordinate 26,985,749 downwards.
CTTAAAATAGGCACAAAGACATTCAATGGATAACTGTAAGCGACTTATTATTAGATCAATATCGTCTGACGACTTGAATGAAGCAGTGTCATCAGCAAAACATGCTAATTTAGTGCGTATCGGTATTGGCATGTCATTTACGTAGAGTAAAAACAAAATCGGGCCCAAAATGGAACCTTGTGGTACACCTGCAGGCACCGATTTTAGATCTGATTTTATATATTTTATATACACCCTATATTTACGATTTCTAAGGAATGACTGAACGATTAGAACTAGGGGCTTTAGGCTTAAGTGGAGCATGGATAACATATTCATGCTTAACCATGTGATTAAAGAATATTAATTGTGTTTGCAAAAGATAGGCCGCTCTGGAGCTCATCGCCTCAATTATGTCACAGTTGCACAAAATACTGTTGTGTTGTTCATTAAAGAGTAAATTACAGCTTTATTCGTATCGAGTTAAATATCTTTTTCAGATTCTCTTCATTTGTTATGCTTGCCTAGTATCCTGTTATCTCTGCTGAGAAAGACAAAATTAGGGTAGAGTGGTTTTATTATGGTAATTTTGAGTGCAAAAATAAAGAAAATCAAATAGAAATTATTATCATTTGACTCGTTCAGCAACTCTTCCCACGCCTATCTCGTCCCACAGAAATTCAAAACAAACATTTTCTTCGTTCAATTAATCGTTCCACTATGTTTCATCTTTTTTATGTTGGTAAAGTACAGTCGATAACAAAACTTTGGGAGTTAAAATAAATTAAAGACAGAAAAAAATGCCATTCTATTCGGTTTTTGAAAAAAAAAAAGACTCGAGACATTATATCATCCCCACTTTAAGAGTAGGGGAGATACAAAAAAAAATATTTTTTTTCCATTTTATTTTACCACTTTGTCGGCGTTATTAATATTTATATCTCTGAGCTAAGCCACGGACAGACAGAGAGACAAACAGACAGAGTGACTGTACACCAATACCTTAAAAATTATTTGATTACTAGCTTTTGCCCGCGGCTTCGCCCGCGTTGTATTAGTTTTTGTGTACTCCTATAAAATCTGTCAATATTTTTCGGACTATAACGGACACTAAACACAGCTGGCGAAATGTGTGTGTTATGCGCCTCTGTTTCCCATTTCGTATGTCTCTTTATAGCTTTTCCATGGTAACTGATGTATGGGATATAAAGTAGTTTTTGTCCTATTCCAGATCTAGAACATTATTTGGGCAAAGTTTCAGCCCAATCGGTTCAATAGATATGGCGTGAAATGGTGATACATCGCTTTTCTGTAGAAACTTGAAACCTCATTTTCATCCCATGGGAACTGATTTGGGTTTTCTAAGATTTTGCCACTATTGCAGAAATGCCCATACTCACACACGCTGGGCAGGTGGGTTGGTGAGCACGGTGCCGAGACCCTTGCACCAAGGACGCCGCTGCCCGTCACCAGCATGTTTTATATAAGTCCCGGCAATTGGGGATGGATATACCGCCATCCATCGGTCCCAGGCAATGGTGGGCCGCCTGGTTTTGCTTAAGAGCTGTTCTCTTACTCTCCCCCAAATAACTTTGGTAGGATTTGCATGACAATACGTGGGACACTCGGAAAATTTTGCGAAACTAAAAAAACATTGTTCTGTCGGTACATTTTTTTTCAATCTTTTCAAAGTACTCTCCACCGGCCTCTATACAAAGTTTCATGCGTCTAAACCAGTTTTCAAAACACTTTTTCCAGTCCACCGCAGACACCTCGTTTACAGCCTGCTCGAACGCAGCCAGCGCATCTTCCGGCGACGATAATTTTATTCCTTTGAGCTGATTTTTTTTTGGAAATAAAAATAAGTCACATGGTGCTAGATCAGGGCTGTAAGGAGGGTGACCCAGGAGTTTGACTGGCGTGCTGTCCAGGAAGTCCCTCGTTTTAAATGCGGTGTGCGCAGGTGCATTGTCGTGGTGGAGCAGTAGCCCGCGGAGCTATGTGTTTGGTCACTTGTTGCTAACAACAGAGAAAACTTCTGGCAAACATTTACACCATTCGGCATTGATGCTTCTTTGATCCTGTAAGAGAATTGATACCAAGTGACCAGTCAAATTAAAAAAACTGGCGATCAAAATCTTCCCCCCGCTTCTAGATGGCTTCACTTTGGTAGGCGTTGATTCATTTTGAAACAACCAAACAGTCGACTGGCGCTTGGTTTCTGGGTCGTATTGATAAATCCAGGACTCATCACCTGTAACGATGTCTTAAACACGCCGAGACGAGCCTGTTTCTTTGTTTAGCATATCACGGCACCATTCCACCCGGGCCTGCTTCTGAGCATCGGTGAGGTTGTGCGGCACCCAGCGTGATACTATCCTACTCACGCAAAGATGGCTGTGTAGAATCTCGTGAACGCTTCCCGATCCAATCTTCAATATGTGTTGAATCTCCTGATATGTAATTCGCCTATTGTCTTGGATTAAATTTTTCACTGCCAGCACGTTTTCTTCGGTAACAGCCGTCAAAGGGCGACCGCTTCTTTCTTCATCCCCCAAAGTTGGTCGACCGCGTTTGAATTCGTTATACCAGCGATACACGGTTGCCTTGGAAGGGCCTTTATTCATGAATGCCATTTGAAGTCTAACGTACGATTAACCCGGTTTCAGGCGACACTTGAAATCTTAAAAATCATAGCTCTAAAATGTTCCCGGCGCAGATCCATATTTCAACGAGACACAATACTTTGAATTAGCTCGCAAAAAATGTGGAGGGAAATTTTGAAATTAGAACATACCTGTTTTTACTTATAAATAATCATATTTTCGAAAAAAATTATAACTGGCCAGTCTCCCATATATAAAAACTTTTTTTCGCAATACTTTTTGAGGGGCCTGGTATTAAACCAAAACTTTTCAATATTATCCATCTATCAGCCTGTTTCGTCCACTGCCTGACATAGGCCTTTCCAGGATTTCACCACTCTTTGCGGTCCTCTAAGAAGAAATGTCCATACTCAGGGCAGGCGGGACGCTGCTGCCCGTCACCGGTCTGTTTTATATAAGGCCCGCCAATTGGAGATTGATATACTGCCATCCATATATTCTATATATTCTGAGAATTGTTCTCTTACTCTCCCCTGAATAACTTCGGGAGGATTTGCGAGTAAGATGTTGGTACATCCACAGTCGAGTCCGGCATCAGCTCTACTTCCTAGTAAACGGTCACGCAAGTTACAATAAAGATAACAAAAGAATCTAAATTGTGTGGCCCACTGTAGAATATCATCTTGATGAATAATCAGGGCGATTCAAGCGCGTTGGTAAGAGCGTCATTAGACTTTGTTTTCTTGTTTCGTTCACACACTGCGTGCTGTAGAGGACGGCGATACTCTTGCTTACTTGTTGATTGTCGTTTGGTTAGAAAACGCTGTGTTGACGGTATAGAACCTTGATAAAAAGTTTATAATAATTGTGAAGTAGTAACAGGTAAGTTTACCTTTAAAAACTTTTTTGCGAGACATACAGAGGTGGCTAGCATCACGTTATTTTTGCCGACCAATATTAGTGCAAATTGTCGTTGTGTGCTAAGCGTCTGTAGTTCACCACAAAGTACCACAACTTTCAAAATGTGGGGTCACGTTTTAATGACGTTTTATAGTGAGATTATATTTCCATTTGTATATTATTCGGTGACTTTTTCTGAACAATAATTGAAATCAAAAACTATTTGAAGATCGGCCATTAATTTTTAGATATTTCCCAATGAGATCCAACACGAAAAATTGCCAAAAAGAACACTTCAATGTGAACTAAAAAAAAAAGTTCCAGATTAATATGTTATATCCAATGATATTATTATAAATATGATTTGGAATCTTACCTGTAAAACCCGTAACCGAAGCACCAGGGCGAGAGGATATGAGAGAGCATGACGGAAGATCGTCCTCTCTCTGTCTTCCGTCAGAGGCGCTGCTGACTCTTTCCGATGTGAGAGTGTTGCCTGAAAGGAAAAATCTTTATGACGATTACAGAGTACGTCGCTAATCAAAAATCTATGCTATTTAAGACTAGCTTTTGTCTGTGGTTCCGTCCTTGCTGAAGGAAACCACTAGCCTTTTTTAGGGTTCCGTATCTCAAGAGGAAAAAAACGGAGCCCTTATGGGATCACTTTGTTGTCCGTCTGTCTGCGTCCGTCCGTCCGTCCGTCTGTCTGTCAAGACCCTTTATCTCAGGAATGCGTGAAGGTATCGAGTTGAAATTAAAACCATATACTCAGGTCTACAGTCCCTTGAAGCTGTGAAAAATCTAACCTCTAAGTTAACATAAAAAAGATGCGGCCGTTTATGTCGCAAAAAAACGTAATTTTGACAATTTCGACACTGTCAAGGGAAGCAAAATGTATGGGGTATTTTCCGTTGACCTAGAACTATGAAAGTGGCGGTAATACCATCTTATACTACAATAAGTATAGGGAAAAATCTGAAAAATCATAAAAATATAGTTTCTAACGGAACCTCGGCTGGCGAGTCCGACTCACACTTGTGCGGTTTTTTAAATGGGTATTATTACATTTATTAATTATAATTATTGTTGGCATGTAGTCAATTTGGTCGGTTGATTTAATTTCACCCTATACAGTGTGTCCCCCGTAAAAGTGCACACCCGAAAGGGGGTGAAACTAGACCCAACTTTATCGACAAAAAAATTGAAAAAATTAGTCTGGCATTTTTTGTTTTTTTTTGTACTAATTTATTTTTTCGAAGTACTTATGGTAGACCCTGTTTGAAAAAATAATCGTATCTTCTGAAATACCAAGTGTATCTCACCGATACAAAATTATTAATGATTAGGAATAATAGACACACAAGATCAAATAATTAAAAAAGCCATACATTTACACGTTTAATTAAAAAACAGGTTTTTGTAAAAAAAAACATCAAGTTTTTGTTTCGAATTTTTCAGTTATTACTAAATTTCTCGAAAAAACTTCCCTTTTAAGCCAATTTATTATTGTTTATTTTGATTCTAAATTTAATTACACGTAAAATAAAAAAAATAGTGGACTTCTATCTTCAAAAGAACTCTTGCTATAAGCAAACAAAACTAGTCAATACGCGTTTTTTAGGAATTACAGATTTGGATTAAAGTCAATGTAACAATGTAATTGTAATTTGTGTGTGTGTGTAATTTTGTAACTTGATAACGAATAAACAATTTTATTACTTTAAAAAATATATATCTCCGGAACTGCTGATCCGATTCTAAAAACTCTTTCACTAAGAGAAAACTACATTATTGCTGAGTGCTATAGGTTATAGTTTATTCAAGGTTTAATAATAATAGTTCACAAAACTCAGAATATGGTATATATGAATAACTTTTTCTATCGGGGCTAAGCGAAATTTGCAACTTTTTTTCACTTCCTTTTATACCATCCATCCATCCATCCATCCATCCATCAGCCTGTTTCGTCCACTGCTGGACATAGGCCTTTCCAGGATTTCGCCACTCTGGAAGAAATGCCCATACTCATACACGCTGGGCAGGTTGGTTGGTGAGCGCGGTGCCGAAACCCTTGCACCAGTGCGCCGCTACCCGTCACCAGTCTGTTTTATATAAGGCCCAGCAATTGTGGATGGATATACCGCCATCCATCGGTCCCAGGCAATGGTGGGCCGCCTGGTTTTGCCTAAGAGCTGTTCTCTTACTCTCCCCCGAATAACTTCGGGAGGATTTGGTGTAAGATGGTGGTACCTCCACAGTCGAGTCCGGCATCAGCTCTACCACCTTACACACAAATTGACCATAATATTATCAGCCGTCTGGTTTAATATGAGAAGGCGAAAAAAAAATTGAGAATTTTTCGTAGTCCCCATAGAATAAGTTGTTCGGAGTATAGTCGAGTACTACCTATGTTTTGAATTTCTTTACATATATAGAGACATAGCCATAGATTTCAATTGCGCAAGCAATCCTAAAAACCGAATTGAAATTTCTTTTGCTGTTGTGTTGGTTAAACTCTTCACTTATATAGGCTATAATTTGTTTGCTGGGTACGAGCAGTTCCCTGGGAACATAACAATAAATTAAATTCATTTTCACAAGAACGCGGGCAAAGCTGCGAGCAAAAGCTAGTAAATATTACCTTAAAGATAAACCAATTGTCTTATAAGGAAAAACCAGCCACATTAGGGACAAGATATTCCATTTTGTCAATGAACGGTTTTTTAAAGTAAGCGTCGTCGTTTGGGCCCGGAAGGTATCAAGAGTACAAAAGAAGGGTATCAAGAATATACGCCAACGGAAATGAGATTCCATGCATTAGTGTTGTATTGTCATCAATTTGAGAAATAAAAAAAATACAAATGTACAATTTTTCTTTAACTGTGTAGGATAGTAATACCTGTACAAATGACGTAAAATAATAATAATAGTAGTATATAAAACTGGTACTTATAAAGGTTATTAAAAACACGAGTGTCAAGGCGACTTTTTAAACAGAATACGTGTGTTCTAATACCTAGTACAGTTTCATACACTACTTTATCTAAACTCATGCCTACTAACCTGTTTTCATAATCTTTGTAAATTTGTCGTTAGCCATTTTAGATTTTTCTTGTAAAAGCTTCTTCTAAAAATGATTGTTATTTCCGTCGTCGTTATTTCCAGAATGTCAGGTGAGTCCAATTATCATCACTATCACTGCTGTCAGTAATTTTAGGGCAAAATAATACTTTTGACCTATAAAACCACAGTAAATAATAAATGAATTTCCCCGTAAACTACGGCACCGAAATTCAACACAAGTCCAACGCGTATGCGCCCTAGGAAGCGCCGCATAGCGGCCATAAACCGCAAAACATTTTTTCTTCTGTGCCATAAACAATACCTGGCCGAAAATAAAGTTGAACTGTGACCTCCTTAGCTGTTTTATACGTATTGGAGAGTATTATTTATAAACCTCATTGGTATTTGATATTAAACCTCAGACATGGATGGCTGTTCCCTTTACCTTCTTAGTTAGTATCACATGTACTGTAACCTCAGAAAAAGTTATTTTATAGCATCATGTTGTTCGGAGACCTATACTATAATTTTTTTTTTCTGTTTTTGAGACGTAATGACATTTTCTTTTCATTATGCAGGTAGTTTTGAGTTCATAAAGAGGATTTTACTATATGAGGTTAGATAAAGTAGTATTAACTATGTAACGAACGACTAATATTAAAGTAGTAAAAAAGTCGTGTCTGTACATTTAATATTTTCGCAAAATTTCAAATGAAATGGGTTATTTGTATGGCCAAAATCAAAATTTGTTGAATTTTTGTCTGTCTGTATGTATGTTCCGTTTTAACTCAAGAATTTCTCAACGGATTTGGATGCGGTTTTTTATTATCATCTTAGTGACCCTAGTCAACACATATAGGCTAAAAGGGGTGTTCATAAAATAACGCCCGAGCCCAAAACGGGGCAAATATTGAATAAACGCGGGCGGAGCCGCGGGCAAAGGCTAGTCCATACTAAAATCCATATTAAAAAAGTCATGTCCGTGCAATGAAAATTTTTGTAATACTTTAAATGAAATGGGTTATTGGTATTGTCCTGAGGCCAAAACAACAATTTTTAGAATTTTCGCCTATCTGTCTGTATGTCTATATTTATGTATTTGTATGTTCCGTTTTAACTAGAGAACCATTCAATGGTCGGAAGCGGTTGTCTTAATTATCGTCGTAGTGACCCCGGTCAACATATGATAAGCTATATATTATTTTTTATTAAATAAATATAAATATATTTTTATTGCTGTTTTTTATTAAATGTTTGATTTTGTGCAGCGCAAAAGGTTTTACTGTAATGTAGTAAAAAATATTGAATAAATAAATGAAGTGTGTTGATAAATTAACTCCCAAACGGAAAGCAGGCGAAAGCGGGCAGACACGCGGGTTAGTTTCAAAATGAGGACTAATCTTTACCAAGCCTCCCGTATAAATTTGGTTACATAAATTAATGTTAGCTTGAATATTTACCAAAGTAGAATGGCGATAACTCCCTCTGCTCCCTAAATTTATTGGCATGTACTAGGGGAGATCAAAAAGTAGTGAGAACGACATATATACACCTCGGTAAGAAAAAAACTAAATACTGGCAGGCATAGCTCAGATATTTGTAATATTAATAAAGAAAAAAATCTTCGGTTCTCTTTTGTTTTTTTACTGAATGTAGTCATTTGTTTGCTTCGTGTCGGAACGTGTTCTCGAAAATGGAGGAAACGAAGTGCGAGCCGTTATTAAATACCTCTGTTTAAAAAGTTAACGATGCAAGAGATTCACTGTGATTTGAAGGCAACATTAGGAGAGTCTGCTCCGCTGTATTCCACTGTCGCAAGGTGGGCTTCTCAATTTCGAGTAGGGAGAACGAGCACGGAAGACGAACATCGTTGCGGCCATCCATCGACCCAAGAAAATGTGTGAAAGTCGAGAAAATTATATAGAGCGATCGAACGAAGGGTTACCATCCGTTACTTAATTCAAGAAACGGGCATTTCATAAAGAAGTATTCAATCCATATTGAAACAATCTTTGAATTTAAGAAAAGTCTCTGCAAGATGGGTGCCGAGAATGTTAACCGACAGTCAGAAACAAAATTGACTTGACATTTCGAAGACATTGTTGGACAAGTTTAACAATTGACGAAACATGGGTCCCTCATTTTGATCCCGAGACAAAACAGGAATCTTCGCAATGGAAACGGCCACCATCACCGACCCCGAAGAAGTTTCGTGCCGTGGTATCGGCTGGCAAGGTTATGGCCTCAATATTTTGGGACTCAGAAAGGATATTGTTGATTGTATACCAGGAGCGTGGAACCACTATTACTGGCCAATATTATGCAGATTTAATTCCCAAGTTGAGGAATGCCATAAAACAGAAAAGGAGAGGGAAACTTCAAAGGGGAGTGCTGTTTCATCACGACAACGCACCCGCGCACAGCTCGGCGGTTGCGATGGCTGCCATTCAGCAAGCTGGCTTCGAATTGGTTGACCATTCCCCGTATTCACCAAACTTTTTTTTGAAAAGCCTTGGAAAAGCGCTGGGCTCGGAGACTATGCATACAAATAAATTATTAAGTTATCAATAGTCATTTATTCTATCTCATTCTTACTACTTTTTGATCCCTCCTCGTAAATACCCTCGCTCTGCTCTACTTCGCTCGTCGTCACACCTATTTTACAACATTAGTTAGTAAAGTGTATGTGTTTATGTAATATCAGTAATAATAACCTTTGTATATTTAATAGTAGTTTATGCTACGAGAGCGTAAAGGAGGCAATAGCTTGTACGAGGAACGATTTGAAACACGAGCGATAAGCGAGTGTTCTAAACGTTACGAGTAAGTTACGCACGTGTATCATACTACGTTTTTCAATGCATAGTGTAAGTTAATAAATTAAGCGTAATTAAAGAAACAAACAAAACAATAAATACTTAGTTCAAATGAACTTTAGGCGGGCATTTTTTTTCTATGCTGAAATTATTCTTTAGATACAAAGAATGTTGTTAACATAACAAGGAAGACTGAGCGATAACTTTGTATTTTTTTAAGAATAATTTACAGAGAATGCAAGTGGCCATTATCATTTCGCGAACTCGCATATAAAAACTTTTTGTCCAAAAGTTCTTATTCATATTACGATTAAATGAGGTTACCTACCACGAAATTTATTTTAACCAGATTTCAGTATCCTTCTTGTTACCTATATATTATGTATTATCAAAAGAAAAGCGGCGGTAGCTTAGGGGTAGAACGTTGGCCTCTCAATCTTTGAGATCCAGGTTCGATTCCCGGCCGGGGCATGCACCAATGAGTTTTTCGGAATTTATCTGTAGAGTATTTAATACTTACCACTTGCTGAAGGGAAGAAAGAAAAAATCGTGAGGAAACCTGCATACCCTAAAAAGCGTGTATTTGTGTCCGAAGAACGGTGATAGGGCTCAATAACCATTACGTTGGGACGTAATAATCGTTGGTGAAACGCGGATGTACCGGGTATGGACTGTGACTTGCATTTCACAGTTTACACCCGAACACCTCTGACACCCCCTCGGGGATTCATGTCATGACGATATATTTTTATTTTTTATATATTATATCAAAAGATTGGTTGGTTAAGATTCATCAGAATTTTTAATTTTTTAAGTTACTACCTACTCAAAATGTCGTCTAAACAGTTTTCATTTCATTTTATCAATCAAATCAAACTGAACGCATCCTATGAACGCATCAAACTGAATCTGTCATGTCTATCTATGGTACACAAGATAAGACTGGCAACTGTTTTCGATAAATTAAAAAATAAAACATCGGACATGGCTGTATGAGCTAAGTTCATTTGCCTTCCCACTATGTAGGGAAAACAAAAATAAAAAAATAAATTTTAAAAAAATGAAAACATTAAACACTAGTGCGGTAAAGTTGACTTTGACCACGGATTAGACGCACATAAAAGAGAACTTTACGAGCACTTGCATTGAAAAATAAATTATAGCTTAGTTTGGTAAATAAGGTTTACCAGTGTTTAATGACCATATTAATTTATTTTATATATTAGATGGATTCGATTGATGGTTCTTGGTGGAATTTCATCTTCAATAAATTATACCAAATTCTTGTACTTTTGTTTTTATTCCACAAATATTTATTAATTAATTAATTATTTTATTAACATTATATATAGCTGCAATACGGTGACTGACTCACTCACTCATTGACATGGTTGTTTGGTTTGAAGGGGGGGTTTTACGTTAATATGATGTAGGGGGGGGTGGTAGAACATGTCATTCTGAGTGGGGATAAAATCGAAAATTTTTACTTTTTTTTGTTTTAGGGGGGGGGAATCAAGTTTTCCCAAACCCTGTTTTGTATAGGATTCTTGTATGGGATTTCGGTTCCATCGAGCTGGCGCAGCCAGCGAGTACAAAATTACTACCGGGGGGGTTGGCGGGCTGGCGCAGCCAGCTCGCCTACCCCCCCGGTAGGAATTTTGCCTATTGCTGGAAGGAATTCATACTGGCTACTCGGACGTTTTTTTACAACCCCCCCCCCAAATGTTTGGTACTATGTATGGGAGTCGACGTATTTGTATGGGACAAAATTCATACTGAATATTCGGTCGTTTTGAAAAATTCATACTGGATATTCGGTCATTTTTATCGAACCCCCCCGCATTTTTAGTAGTATCAATATGAGTTGACGTATTTGTATGGGACAAAATTCATACTGTATATTCGGTCGAAATTTTCTTAACCCCCCCCGCATTTTTAGTACTATCCATGAAAGTTGACGTATTCCTATGGGACAAAATTCATACTGTATATTCGGTCGAAATTTTCGTAACCCCCCCCCGCATTTTTAGTAGTATCAATATGAGTTGACGTATTTGTATGGGACAAAATTCATACTGGATATTCTGTCATTTTTATCGAACCCCCCCCCACATTATTAGTAGTATCAATATGAGTTGACGTATTTGTATGGGACATAATTCATACTGTATATTCGGTCGAAATTTTCGTAACCCCCCCCCGCATTTTTAGTACTATCCATGAAAGTTGACGTATTCCTATGGGACAAAATTCATACTGTATATTCAGTCGAAATTTTCATAACCCCCCCCGCATTTTTAGTACTATCCATGAAAGTTGACGTATTCCTATGGGACAAAATTCATACTGTATATTCGGTCGAAATTTTCGTAACCCCCCCCCCCCGCATTTTTAGTACTATCCATGAAAGTTGACGTATTCCTATGGGACAAAATTCATACTGTATATTCGGTTGAAATTTTCGTAACCCCCCCCCCGCATTTTTAGTACTATCCATGAAAGTTGCCGTATTTGTATGGGAAAAAATTCAAGTATGACATTTTCGGACCCCAAAATTTTCAGAACGCACCCCGGGGTCCGAAAAAAAAAATATATTTTAAAATGTTTAAATTTTTTTTTTCTTTTAGCCATATCTCCGCGACGGTTCGTCTCGGAACCCCCAAACTTGGACCCCGGGGGTCCGAAAAAAGATTTATTTCATTTAAAAAAATTTTATCCGAGGCGCGAAAAATTTTTTGTTTTGGCCATATCTCCATGACGGTTGGGCTTGGAACCCTCAAACTCGGACCCCTGGGGTCCAAAAAAAAATATCTTTCTTTTCAAGGGGTCCATTCTTTTTCGGCCCATATCTCCCAAACCAATGAAGATAGACCCCTGTTCAGGGGGTCCGTTTGAAAGGGCTCGCCGAGATCTATCCGAATACCGAAAAAAAAAATTTCGGCCACAGTTGGCCGAGTCGGCCACATCCGCGCAATTGGATTATCTCGAGAACGGTTGGAGCTACAGCTACGCGGTTTTCACCATAGTGAATGGCATCAAAACGGCCACAACTTGGCAAAAAAAATTTGACATTTTTGATATATATTTTTTTTTTTAATTTTTTTTTTCTCTCTAACTTCGGAATGGATGGTGGTAGCGCTTCCGGGTTTGCACTCGAATGATTAGTATCACGCGCTCTTCCCGACCGATGACAAATTTTGACATTTGACAACTGTCAAAACAATGTCAATCGCGTTTATTCAACCGATCGCCCTGAAACTCAGTTTCCACACGTTTTCAAGGTTGCTCTTTGTGTTGTTACAATAAGTTGACATACTTACTTTCCAGAACTATGACGAGGGTGCGCACCATAGGTGCGCGGCTTAGTCATCAAGTCAAACAACATGTGCCTACCGTTCACCGAGGGACGAGGTCGCGCACCGCAGGTGCGCGGGCGAGTCCAACTAAATGCCCAATGACTCTTTTTCACACATCTTCCAACCGATGACAGGTTTTGACACTCGACACACATCCCATCCTCTGTCAATCACGGATTTTCTACAGATTGCCAATACTTCACTGTAGTACAAGTCCAATACGTCACTGATTCAAAGAAAAAAAACGCAAATATATTCGGTCGTTTTTTGTAACCCCCCCGCATTTTTAGTACTATCAATATAAGTTGACGTATTTGTATGGGTCAAAATTCATACTGTATATTCGGTCGAAATTTTCGGAACCCGCCCCCCCCCCAATTCTGGTACTATCCATGAAAGTTGACGTATTTGTATGGGACAAAATTCATACTGTATATTCGGTCGTTTTTCGTAACCCCCCCGCATTTTTAGTACTTTCAATATGAGTTGACGTATTTGTATGGGACAAAATTCATACTGTATATTCGGTCGAAATTTTCGGAACCCCCCCCCCCAATTCTGGTACTATCCATGAAAGTTGACGTATTTGTATGGGACAAAATTCATACTGTATATTCGGTCGTTTTTGTTACCCCCCCCGCATTTTTGGTAGTTTCAATATGAGTTGACGTATTTGTATGGGAAAAAATTCATACTGAATATTCGGGCAAGTATAACATTTTCGGACCCCAAAATTTTCGGAACCCACCCCGGGGTCCGAAAAAAAAAATTTATATTTTTAAAATGTTTGAAAAAAAAATTTTGTTTCGTCCATATCTCCGCGATGGTTCGTCTCGGAACCCCCAAACTTGGACCCCGGGGTTCCGAAAAAAGTTTTCTTTCATTTAAAAAAAATTTCATCCGAAGCGCGAAAAAATTTTCCTTTTGGCCATATCTCCGTGCCGGTTGGGCTTGGAACCCCCAAACTCGGACCCCTGGGGTCCAAAAAAAAATCTCTTTCTTTTCAAAGTGTCCATTCTTTTTGGCCCATATCTCCCAAACCAATGAAGATAGATCCCTGTTCAGGGGGTCCGATTAAAAGGGCTCGACGAGTTCTACCTTTTCAAAGTGACCATTCTTTTTCGGCCCATATCTCACAAACCAATGAAGATAGACCCCTGTTCAAATTTAAATAACAAAAATTAAATCACAAAAAAAAATTCGGCCAAAATCGGCCGAATCCGCGCAATTGCATTATCTCGAGAACGGTTGGAGCTACAGCTACAAGGTTTTCACCATAGTGAATGGCATCAAAACGGCCACTACTTGGCAAAAAAAATTTTTACATTTGACATTTTTGACATTTTTTGTCTTTTTTTTTAAATTGCTATAACTTCGGAACTGATGGTGGTAGCGCTTCCGGGTTTGAACTCGAATGATGAGTATCACGGGCTCTTCCCGACCGATGTAATTTTTTGACATTTTTGTCATTTTTTTAAATTACTATAACTTCGGAACGGATGGTGGTAGCGCTTCCGGGTTGAACTCGAATGACAAGTATTACGGACTCTTCCCGACCGATGACATTTTTTGACATTTTTGACAATTTTTTTTTAAATTGCTATAACTTCGGAACGGATGGTGGTAGCGCTTCCGGGCTTGAACTCGAATGATGAGTATCACGGGCTCTTCCCGACCGATGACATTTTTTGACATTTTTGTCATTTTTTTAAATTACTATAACTTCGGAACGGATGGTGGTAGCGCTTCCGGGTTTGAACTCGAATGATAAGTATTACGGACTATTCCCGACCGATGACATGTTTTGACATTTTTAACATTTTTTTTTTAATTGATATAACTTCGGAACGGATGGTGGTAGCTCTTCCGGGTTTGGTCAGAACTATGACGAGGTTGCGCACCGCAGGTGCGCGGCCGAGTCATCAAGTCAAGCAGGACGTGCCTACGGTTCACCGAGGGACGAGGTCGCGCACCGCAGGTGCGCGGGCGAGTCCATAAACCTTTACAATTACTCTTTTTCACACATCTTCCAACCGCTGACAGGTTTTGACACTCGACACACATCCCATCCTCTGTAAATCACGGATTTTCTACCGATTGCCTTTAAATTCACTGTAGACCGAGTCCAATATGTCACAGACACAAAGAAAAAAACGCATATAAAAAAAAACATAGGCACAACATATCTCGCGGGCTGCTTGCAGCCCGCGCACCACGCAAATGCTAGTATTATTTATATATATTTGTGGAAAAAAGTACAAGAATTCGTGTATAATATATATATATAATATAAGGTCCTAATATATATATAAGGTCCTACAATTCAAAGTGAAAAAAAATTAAGAGATGAGTGAGTATCCCCAATAGACCACTTTCCAATGAAAATATTTTTTTGTGCGAACTTTTTTTTCACCTTTCCATAGAAATCGAGTCAGCTGATTGAACCACTTTGTACTGGAAAGAGATAAATTATTTGACCAAAATTTTTTTTTAATGTGTTATGCTAACTACATACATATATACACATGTCTACCCTAGAATTATTTTCACTTATTATTGTAGGACCTTATATATTGTCACGACATGAATCCTCGAAGTGGTGTCAGAGGTGTTTTGGGTGTGAACTGTGAAATGCAAGTCCCGTCGACACTCGGCACACCCACGTTTCACCGACGATTTTTACGTCCCAACGTGATGGGTGGTGAGCCCTATCGCCTTTCTTCGGGCACAAATACACGCTTTTTAGGGCATGCAGGTTTCCTCACGATAATGTTTTCCTTCACCGTTCAGCAAGTGGTAATTATTAAATACTTTAAATTTTTACTTATAATTTATTTCATTAAGATATATATTTTGTGCACGTATAATTCCCTCTTATTGAATATAAGGTTTGGTTTGCTAGAAGAAATCTCAGTTTTGAGATAAGTTCGCCACTGTACGTTATAGGACCATAGTGGAGTATCTTTTCTAGATATAATTGATTACAATTTTGTCTAGAAAACATAGGCCAATCTGGTTGGTTCTAACGGCCTCATATTTAAGACGGAAATTGTAAATAATTTATCTGTGTATACAATAAATAATTCAGATCTATTTTAGACTTTTTGCTGAAAGACTATCGTAATTCTTTTAATCTCGATTTTTAGTAAAATATCGGGGTTTTCGCAAAAAAACGTAAGTGATCGCGTAATGGGTCGGCCTGTACGCCATAATTCGGTTTTTCATGAAAAAGCAGATTACGCCATTTGACTTTAACACACAAGTATAATAAAGATTCTCTGCCTTAGATATTCACGAGTTAGATGATTTATTTTTCGGTTTGTCATCGTAGAAACTTTGTGAGTTTGCAAGTTTTTGGTAAGAAAGTTGTTGGTATACGTAAGTTGAATAATCGCTTAACTTGGTGAAAGGAATCTTTGTATCTGCCTGTTTGTTAAAAAGTGATTATGATACATGAAGGTTCCATTTATACATGTACTAGCTTTTGCCCGTGGCTCCGCCCGCTTCGAAGAGATTTTCGTGGAATTAATGAAAACAAATGAACGTGATTTTTCGAACGACAATATGCAATGGTCATCATGTTTTACCAAAGTGCTAATAAAAACCAATCAAATAAGCCCAATTTAAAGGGTCTGCTGCTGTCCGTTGAGGAGATCCCCTACCCACCTTCCAGTCCCGTCATTAGACCCTGGTCACAATGTTCTAAAAAAAATACTCGTCAAGACCGATCAAATAATCTTAAACTTAAAAGGTCTTCTAAAAACCTTTACCAGTGGATGATTGAAACCCGACGATCGGACTACATGCGACTACGCAAGGCATACATACCTACCACATGATTAACTAAAACTCTAATTGTGTGCTTCCCATCGTGATGATATACACTGTAACCTTGGCGAAAAAAAAAATACTCTACTTTACAATGAAAACTGCATCAAAACCCATTGAGTAGTTCCCAAGCTATAAGTGATCGCACAGACAGACAGACAGGCGTTGTGTTTTATATGTACATATATTAGAGGTATATTATGATTTATGTAAGATGTCATGTATGTATTTATGTAGTTTAGTGTAAATGAACGCATGTATGTCTATTTATTTATTATGATTTTTACTTATCAAAGGGGTTCGCTGGAAGAAATCTCTGCTTAGAGATAAGCTCGCCTATATACATCTTATTTCTAAGTGAAAGTGTAATCATATTTTTGTGTGCAATAAAGTATATAGTACTTAAACCTAGCTGTAACCACTTTTCAAGCTTTATATTAGCAAGAGGTGTGTCAGGATCGTTGCAGATGGAAATCTCTAGTTAAACTGATACAGTTTTTTTTTAAAAACGACAGTTTTTTTTTCACCTACATACATAGTTAATATAACTAAGCATTTGGTCAATGCATGCCGATACCGATAAACCACCCAAGCAGCACTTTTTCTTCCCACTTGATTCACAAAATTTGTAATGTCATTAGTTATTGCATTTTCAAACTGAAAACTTATTTTTATTAAATAAAAAAAATATGTTACTCGGCGAAAGTGTATCTTTAATTATCGAAAGAATTTTTATAATCGGTTCAGTAGTTCCAGAGATTACCCATTATATACAAACAAACAAATCTTACTTCTTTAAACAATAAAATAAAATAATAGTGTAGACAAACTTCAACGTGAGTTGAACCTGACTGCATTAAAGCATCCGATATTTCGAGACATGCAGCGCCATCTAGTATATTACAATAAAAACCATTTCAATGCCAGCGCACTGAGCTCCAGGATAGCTTTCACAGAGATGGCGTTGTCTAGGAACTTGTGAAAATGTAAATATTTTTGTTATTGATCTTTGCTTAATCAATACACGGAAAAGCTTAAAAAAGCAATATATATATTATATAAGGTGGCTTTAATTTATGCAGCCAAATTCTTCCTGAAGACTCGGTAAGTGCTCAGTACCTAGGTTCGATGACACTTTTTGTGAAATTCGTAAATTATTCTTTTCGTGTTCCTTACAAACGCAAGCCCAGCCCCAAGTCAATTACTAAGTGGAGTCAACATTTTATTTTGCGAAATTAGCCAAAAGTGTTATCGATCCGTGTGACTGATCACTTACCAAGCCTCCAGTATAAGTTTGGCCTTATATTTATTTCATATTGTTACAGTAAAAAGCTTAATAAAATCATAATGTACCTACAATCAGTGGAAACTCTCCTCAGCTGAGCTGTTTTCAGCGCCAGATAATTATAATGTCGGTTTAATGTTTTTTTACAAAATAAAATATTTATTCTTATCTAAAATAAAAATAAAAAGCGAAAACAGATTTTACCAATGGGGTTTGAACCCGCGACGATCGCTGCGCTACGGCAGCGAACCTTCCACATGTTTCACTAAAATTCTCATTGCGCTGCTCCCTTTTGTCATAGCGTGATGATATATACCCTTAAACCTTCCCGAAGAAATGCTTCACCTTTCAGTGAAAACTGCATCAAAATCCATTGAGTGGTTCTCAAGTTATAAGCGAACAAACAGACAGACAGACAGACAGACAGAGAGACGTTGTATTTTATATGTATAAGACTTATGCCCCCCCCCGGAATAGGTAGAGTGACAATACCGCTTTCGCTTATTTCATGTCTATAGGTCGATTCATACAAGCCCTTCTAGGTCGGTACGAATAAGCTCTTCCACTTGTGCACTGGGAACTTTGGTTGATACACCCAAATTTATACTTGAGACTCGGTAAGTGGTCAGGGCCAAGATAAATGACTCTTTCTATAAAATAACCACAATAAGATTTCGATTTACTTTACAAATTGATTCTAGAACAAGGGGCACAAAAAAGATTTTTTGTTTTTCATAAACTGGGTCATTGAACTTTGCTCCTGACAACTTAGCGAGTCTTTAGTATGAATTTTTTTAAGACTACTTGTTTTCGTAATAATTTAAACAAAAAAGTTACATTTTCTAAATGTATTCGGCCAATATGGAGTCAGTATCAGTCGAATCTGTATTAATTTGGGTGTATCAACCGAATTCACCTTATTTCTTACGCTATTCGTGTTCCATGTATCCTTTTGATGCTCAAACCACCGAAGCATTGATATGATATGAAGGTAATTTATTCAACCACTAGCCTTTTTCCGCGGCTCTGCCCACGTTTATTCAATCTCTGCCCCGTTTTAGACCTGTTTATAACCTATGAGTTGAACAGTGTCACTATCATGATAATAAAAAAATTCGTCCAAATCCGTTGAGTGGTTCTCAAGTTAAAACGGAACATACAGACAAACGAAAATTCTAAAAACTGTGGTTTTGGCCTCTGTACAATAAGAATACCCCATTTCATTTAAAATTTTGCTAAAATATTGTGTACAGACACCCTTTTCTACTACTTTAGATCTATATACACGGATACGGTTGGGAAAACGGACTCACTAGTACCGTTACAGTTTCTAAGGTTACACTGAATATCACAACTAAGAAACAAATGTCAACTATTGAATATGTCAGAAGTGTAACTAATATACATATATCGGTACTGCCTTCGAGGAATATCCAGTTAGAGTATTTAATCTAGGAGGTCACGGGATTTTGCAGAACGATCATGGATACGGGTAGATTTATTTTAATCGGTTATAGAGTGATCCCCTGATGTATATCATGTCGGTCTGTCTGTTTGTAGTGGTTGCATTTTTGATAAATAGCTCGTGAAAGAGGCATTATCGTTCAGCAAAAAAAACGATAACGGAAATGGTCTGTCATTGTCGATGGTCTAAGTACATATACGAAGTAAAGCGTCTCCAAAGGTGGAACGAGTAAGTCTGTCTGCTCCCAGTGGTTGCATTTTTGAAAAATATGGCATGAAAGAAAATATTTTTTGAGAAAAAGCAACGATTGCATTGTATTAAAACAATTATTTTTTTTGGTTTTGTACTTCCTCTTAGTGGGAAGGCAAAGGGATCTTAGCCCATACAGCCATGAGCCATGTCTGAGGTTATCTGTTGTACATTGTACATGGCTGTATGGGCTAAGTTCAAAAAATATTTTCTTTTATACCATATTTCTCAAAAATGCAGCCACTGGGAGCAGACAGACTGACACAATATACATCAGGGGATCACTCTACAACCCATAAAAATAAATCTACCCGTATCCATGATCGTTCTGCAAAACCCCGTGACCTCGTAGTCCAATTGTGATTGTTAACTCGACTGAGAACTGCATATGCAGGGTGTGTTGTGTATGACGTGCTCAGAAAATTAAACCACATGCTCAGTGGAGCC
Organism: Ypsolopha scabrella; assembly: GCA_910592155.1. Classification (NCBI taxonomy): domain Eukaryota; kingdom Metazoa; phylum Arthropoda; class Insecta; order Lepidoptera; family Ypsolophidae; genus Ypsolopha; species Ypsolopha scabrella. The sequence goes on along the minus strand of OU342969.1, from coordinate 26,965,755 downwards.
CACATCAAGCTATACACATTGAGTATAAGCTGACCTCTCACTGTACGGGAAGCCTATACAATGAGAGGTCAGCTTATACTGAAAGTGTTTAGCTTGATGCGGGCTCCACTGTACATATACTCAAACTGCAATTTAAACTATCTTTGAATACTCCTACTCCTCCTAAACGGTGATCCATTGCACTTAGGAAAATACATAATAGGCAAAACATAATCTACATCTACGTCTACACTTCTTCTACATCTACATCTATCTACACTATTATATAAAGAGGAAAGATTTGTTTGTTTGTATGTTTGAAGTAAACTTTGGAACTACTGAACCGATTCTAAAAATTCTTTCTTTTATAAAAAGCTACACAACTGTTGAGTAACATAGGCTATATTTTATTTAAATAAAAGTAAGTTTTCAATTTGAAAGTTCAGTATTTGTTAACCAAGTCGGGAGAAAAAACGCTGCTTAGCTGCTTTATCGGCGTGCCCTGACCAAATGATTATTTATACGTGATAAAACCGGTTGTTTTTTCATACAAGGAAACTGTATCAGTTTAATCTGATTAAAGATTTCCATCTATAACGATCCTGACACACCTCTTGCTAATATTAAGCTTGAAAAATTTACTACAGCCAGGTTTAAGCATAGATACATCAAATACTGTGGTTTAAGTAATGATTTCTTCCCATATGGCAGAACTAATCAGTTTAATCTGACTACAGATTTCTATCTACAACGATCCTGACACACCTCTTGCTAATATTAAGCTTGAGAAAGTGACTACAGCCAGGTTTAAGCATAGATACATTAAATGCTATGATTTAAGTAATGATTTTTTCCCATACGGGAAATCTATACCAGTTTAATCTGATTACAGATTTACATCTACAACGACCCGGACACACCTCTTGCTAATATTTAGCTTAAAAAGTGATTAAAGCCAGGTTTATGTATTGATTTTTTCCCATACGAGAAAACTGTATCAGTTTAATCTGACTACAGATTTCCATCTACAACGATCCTGACACACTTCTTGGCACTTTGCTAAAACATAGTAACCAGGGTCTGATGATTGGACTGGAAGATGGGTACGGGATCTCCTCAACGGACAACAGCAGACCCTTCGAGTTTGGGCTTAATGATTGGTATTTATTAGCACTTTGGTAAAACATGGTGACCAAGGTCTGCTCATGGGACTAAAAGGTGGGTACGGGACCTCTTCAACGGACAAAAGCAGATCCTTTGAGTTTGGACTTTTTTGATTGGTCTTTATTAGCGCCTTGGTTAAACATGGTGTCCGTTGCATATAGTCGTTCAAAAAATAATATTCTTTTGTTTTCCTTATTTTCACGAAAATCTCTTCGACGCGGGTGGAGCCGTGGGCAAACTAGTCAATAATAAATTCCTTGTTTAATAACAGAAAAAATATCAAGAAAAAATCAAAAGTTATCGAAAGTTTCCTGTGACTTACGCAAGAATTTTCCTACTCCTTCATTCGGAAGGGATTTAATTCGCTTGAAACGATTTTAATTATCCTTTCACCATACAGTTTCACCTACAATTTATAGACCTACAAAACTATTGTTCAAAATTGTTTTCCGTCCATCGCATCCATGCGAAATGTATTATTTTCACCTATTTTGTGCTATCTGAGACGCAGCGATCGTCGTAACAGCCACTTTGCTGTGCAAACCGATATGAATGTTATTTCAATGTCGTTTTCGTTGATTTTTGTACTGACTCATATCGAATTGCTAATGTAGCGTAGGCATACGCCTCAACTTTAGTTCATCTGGCGCTTGCGTTCTTCAGCTCCTGGCGTCCGCAGGGTCATAGAATGAAAAAAAGTAATAAAAGAATAGCAAAACGAGAAATAAACTTTAACGCAAAAATAATCACGGATCAAAACACTACTTCTGAAAAAGTTTGGAACATAACGGAGTCCTTGGTTCAAAGAAAACGAAAGCTATTTTGCCTAGCATTATCCTGAGCGAATATAATAAATAGGATATAATAAACCTAGCTATTTCTAGGTTTCGCTAGTATGGGATTTAGATAATAGGGACTGATACCTTTTCTACTCTCATTGGAGATGTTCACTGATAGGGAATGAAACCGTTGCGACAAAGGTATAATAAAATGATACGGTTATCTGGGGTAACGTTTTCCTTTTAGTTTGTCACGGAATTGATCAATCAATTATGGTTTTTTTATCTATGCATTACGACAGCCCCTTTTTCCGAATTTGAGGAACAAAGCAGCGTAATGAGCCTACTTCTGGAGGCCGATCCTACCAGCGGGGAACCGAAAAGCCTCCAAACGTCACATATGACAGCTGTCAACGGTCTTTCCAGAGTGTACAAAATGTATCATGGGTATGATGATGATTGGCTCCGACCGTTTTAACTTCTAGTTGGTACGGCGTTGGTGTGCTTGAAGATGGCTAAAGTGGCTGATCTTCCTAGTAAACCCTCGTGTGGACTGGTGCGCTGGTGGTCGGGCTTTTAGTTTATCACCTTTACCGTCGAGGTCAGCTTTGCGCTGCTCCTCAAAATCGCGCACTTGCCTCTGTTCAAGCCTGCGCCATCCAAGGCCAGACTGTGCTGTCAATACTTCCCATTTAGAGAGCTCAATATTGCATCTTTTCATATGTTGCTTCTTAACATCTTTGTATCTGAGTTGGCCGCCCTATTTTCGCTTGCCCTCTTTCAGTTCAGAATAAGCGCTTCGCCATTCGCTCTTCCGTCATACAGAGACGTGTCCACACCACCGAAGCTGCCGATGCAATAGGTAAGACTCAACGCCACCAATATTGGCTTGTCGTAGAACTTTGGAAGGTATTTTGCACGCGATCAGAACATCTGATCTTATGATACGTAGGCATTTTAGGTGGGATCGGTAGCGTGCATATGTGGTGGTGTTACATACACCATTTTCAGAGAAATAAAGAAAGTTTGGCAGCAAAATCGCCATATATATCTTGGTGGCCTGTTTCAAGTCGAGTGAGCAGTAGACCTTGGAACACAGCTTCCCAAATGCTGCGGCAGCAGAACTGATTCTACTGTTTAGCTCACAGAACAAGAAATTCAGCTCAGCATCAAGGTCACACTTGGTTATAGTGCCTCCCAGACAGTGGAATTAATCAACCTACTTTAGCATATCCTCACTCAGTTGCGTGCATAGAACTTCGGTGATCATTGCATACGTCACTTTGGTACACGTTTTGAGTCTGGCTAAATTGATAAGACTACCGTCTGTGCGAAAGCGGATACGAACACCTTCAGAAGAGGTTTCCTTGACCACTACTGCAAAGTACAAAACGAAGCAGGGTGGGTGCTATTACACACCCTCGTTCCACCCCTAAGGTAACTGAAAAAAACTCAGATTGTTCTCCGTCTACAGTAACGCAGCACTGCATGTCGTCGTACAGGAGTCTTAAAAGTCTGACAAACCTCTCCAAGCACCCCAGCTTCTCATATTGAAAGCCTTCTCCAAGTCCACAAAGCAGAGGTACAGCTGCCGATCCTGTTCTCTGTTTTTTTTTGCAATTGACGATAGGGAAAAAATTGCCTCCCACGTGCCTCGGTTAGATCGGAAGCCAAACTGGGTCTCTGGTAGGATCTTTTCAGAAATAATTCTGAGTCTGTTCAAAAGAACTCTGGCGAAGGGTATACCAAATGGGTAACGGAGGACACTTGATTCGACATGACAGTTTCTTTAAAAATAACTTAGAAGAAAGGATTGAGGGAAAAAGAGGAAAAGGGAAGACCTACTCAAGTGAAGGAAAAATGTATTTTATATCAAGAGAATGGTGGTTACTCCACAGACAAAAGCGTAGCTCTTAAGTTATAGATAACCGGCAGACAGTTTTTTAAAATAAATACCCGGATACAGGACGGTTGTGATGAAAATACTTGTACTTATCTAATATAAATACATGTGTATCATTTACTATGCCCTGCCGCGGTTTTGTTATAGAAGCATCATGGAGGGCCTTAACTTACCTAAATGCATACTTCATAAACAATTTTTACGTCCAAGATCAATACAATACAATAAAAGAGCAAAAATAAACTTCCAGGGTAGGTACCGTTTATTTGTTGTCCTACGTCCAAAGGAACGAGAGAAAAAAAAATTATAGCTCATAAAAATAAACTTGAAATTGAGAACCTCTTCGTTTTTTGAAGTCGGTAAAAACAAAAATCAACGTGAGTGGAACCGCAACATTGAAAAACCGAAATCGCTTCTAAGAATCATTACTTAATAACAAAATTTAAGGAATACTATTATTATTTTTAGTTAAGTTCTCTAGTTTAACATGTATTTTCTGTATTTCTGTGTACATGTTGTGGCAATAAATACTTTTTGACTTTGACTTTGACTTTGAAAATTGTAATTGTATAAAATCGCTACATTCAGGTCCGTTCTTTACTAAGTTATATTGTAAAGCTTAATTAATCTCAGGTTTCAGTTCTAGCACTACTCCATTTGTCTGAGCTAAGACGGTATTTGCGTTTTACAGATTGTGGTTTTAGTTTACTAAGTAGTTTCTGGAATTCCAAGTTTAAATTGGGCTTGAAACCTCAAAATGACGACGCTGCTGTTTGTAAATACTCCTTCTACTTCCAAGAGTTGCTAGATACCTTCCGGCCGCCATGGCAACTGAGTTTTACAACCAGTTGCGATGGGAGATAAACTGTGGGTATATTATACATAGGTAAGGTAAATGCTGAAACTAGGTTAAGACCATTTAAAATATAACTTCCCACAAGTTAGAAAGGTGTGGGTAAATTATTTACTATAAAAAGTAGACATAAAAGAGGCCATAGTAACACGTATACTGTGAAAATTTCAACTTTGAACCTGTTACTGCTGAAGCTGTTGATCCTGTTGCAGACGTGCAAGCAGGGGAGGCTTAAGAATAGGGTCCCGCTGGACACCCTTCGGGTACGGAACCCTAAAAAACACCTATTTAAAGGCCGTACCGTTCACTAAAAGATACCATTACATTTATACCTGGTATAGAACCAGACATTTCATTTTATACATGACGAAGTCGGTAATACACAATGTTTTATTATATTCTAATTAAGTTCGGGTTTTTGAACGCAACCTGGCTCGGCTTGTTGAATTGTTTAGGCTAAGATTGTATTTGTAGTGTATTGTGTTTGTAAAAATTGACACTTGTCTTGTTTGTTTGAATTATAATTTGTTTGCGTTGTGTTTTGACATTTAGTTTTGTATATTAATTTGATTTGACCACCAGTGTGAAGTGAATTTGATTTGACCATCTGTTGTCTGCAGGTCAAAATTGCATGATAGATCTTTGCTTGTTAGCTCTTTATTGCATGTGTAAAATATTTGTACTCCCTGCAGGGCATAGCTGAGAGGAGACATAATATTGTTATCTACACCTACTTTTTTACCTTGGTTCACAAATAAATTATCTTGAATCTTATATGAGTAGAGAGAAGAGAAAGATTATGGTCATGTTGAGACCACTGCACCAGAATCTATATCTATATCAATAATAAAGTAGTAAAAGATTCGTGTCTGTACATTGAATGTTTCCGCGAAATTTTAAATGACATTGTGTTGAGAATAAATTATCAATTTTTAGAAATTTTGTCTATTTATCTGTCTGTATGTTCCGTTTTAACCCGAAAACCACCCAACGCATTTGGATGCGGTTTTCTTATTATTTGATAAAATAAAATTAAGAGTTAAAATAAATTAGGGCGGAGCCGCGGCCTGCTGCTTGAACCTCGTAAAAGCGTCAGTTGCATTGCAGCTCGACCTCATTATAACTTGTGCAAACTTTTTGGGACTTAAAATATTGTTAGCTCGTTAGAATTTAAATTTGTGTAGCATTTTATTTCTTTTGGTGCTTTAAGGTAAAAAAACAATAAACAAAGATAATTTTTAGATTCGAAATATATTTCGATTGAAGCCGGCCCCAAAGTGGTCCGAAATAGATTTCGAATCCAAAAATTACCGGTTTATTGTTTTTATACCTTAATAAAAGTACTAAAAGAAATGAAAGACTTAGAAAAACCATATATAAGGTCCTACAATTCAAAGTGAAAAAAATTTAACAGATGTTAGAGTATCCCACATTCCACAGAAAAAAATTTTTTTGCGTCTACTTTTTTTTCACTTTCCATAGAAATTTTGTCAGCTGATTGAATCACTTTGTACTGGGAAGTGAAAAAATTATTTGAGCAAAAAATTTCTTCTTCTTCTGAAATTTGATCAGTTAACGATACATGATCTACCGTAAAATTATTTTCACTTATTATTGTAGGACGTTATATATATTTATTTGTAGCATTTTATGCAATTGTCAAGTGCTCCATGCGGCTTGTAACCTGCCCGCTGATTAAAGTCAGTTACCAAACCGAGTGCCTATCGTCGAAAACATACATATCCGCTGAAAGTGATATGTGAATTTTTCAGCGGTCACTGTTACTCCATGCGGAACGCCCCGCAGTGCGAGAGGGACGGATTCCGGAAAAAAAATGCAAAATGTCGGTTTTAAATTAATATAAAATTGAAAAAAATAGTTATCAAAATTTCAAATTCACAAAATTTTGATATTGTTAAAATCTATCTAATAAAATATCGTTCAGGTCTGTATGTTATTCCTATATTGCATACTACGAAAAAAAGTGTAGAAGAAGACCTCATTTCAATAATTATTTCTATCGAGCGAAAGTTCTGCAATCGCGTTTATGTATCCAAGAAAACTAAAAAAAGGTACCCATATTTATATACTAATTCATCAATTAGTGGCTTTTTCTGAAAAGCAGGCAAACAACTTCAAAAATGCCGATTTTAGTGTGATAGCGCCTTGACTAAGGATACGTTCGCACTTGAAAAGACGTCACAATTCGTAAATAGTTCAATATTATTTTGAAAGTTAATATTTTATCTGTTTTTGGTGAATAGTAACCATAGTTGACAACCGATTCAAAGGTACGTAATAGGCCCGCTGAACTTCAAATACAAGTTATACTTTTTTAGGGTGCCATACACGAAGGGTGCCCATTATTAAACCTCCACTGTCTATATTTCTCTTTGTCGGTCACAGGGGTCTCCACCTTCAGCCGTAATATGTAGACAGTTGAAATTTTTACAGAATATGCTGTGTTAACTTGGCCTCTAATAAGGCGTTCCGCGGCTCGTTCCGGTACGCCGCGACACGATGCTGGAACAATATCCCTGCGTCAGCAGCTACAATAATAGTTAAATACAAACGGCGCCTTCGTGACAAGCAAAATGATATTGTAAAATGAAAAATAAAACTTCAGTTGTATTCAGATATATTAGTTCTTTTTGTTGTATAAATTAAGTACTATTTGTTAATAAAAAAGTAAAACATAAAAAAATGCTACTTATTTCAAAATTGGGGGGTTACAAAATACGCTTTTGTTTGTTTCGTTTTGAATTTGTTTATTTTTAATTTTTAACAAGGGTTTGGCTTAAATCAGCAACTTCTTGAAGTCACATGCTGTGCCGGATTCCTTTTCTGCCGGAAAAAATGGTTGTGTTTGTTTTTTCTAACATGTTTATTGATAAGTGTAATATTTTAAAGTTTAAATGTCATATATTATTTTCATTGTTACATAGCTTTGTGTTTTTTATAGAAAAGTTGTTTTTGTTTTTGGTGGAATATTTTTTTTTGTATTTGTAAAAATAATAATAATAAAAAAATCAAACCCCATATTCACCGTGCATTAATGAATGTCCAACTCAACTCGATACTTATAACAACAAGCAACAACACACTATTTCAAGTAAGACAACTGCACGTACCCTATAGATTTTCATGCTGAGCCGATTTGTATGAAATTGATTACTTAAAAAGCGGTAACTTTTTATCGCGGTGAGTTATTTATAGCATGATTTTTGACAGCACTTTAGGGCCGCAGAAAAAGAATTTTGTTTAGTGTTGAAAGAACAGTTTATCTTTTACTGGATAACTAATGTCGGATGGATTAATTAAGAGTCGGATTGTAAAACATTTTAAATGATATAAAACCTTGCTACATCCAATTATTTCACAGAAATGTATCGAATAACAGCTAATCAAGAATGGCAAGCCTTTCTCGTGTTAAAATAAATATTACTTTGTTACTTTTTTAGGCTTTCCTTCATGATTACTAGGGATTCGTTTCTCTCATGAATTTTCATTAAGGCACCAACATTCATCAAGCTTCTCCACGTGATTGGGTAACCAATAGACTTCCCAGTAATACGGGACAAGATTTATGTTCCGATTTTATTTGGATGAGAAAAGTGTAAAGTGTACGGCGTACATGAAGTTCGGGTCCCATCAATGTGAATACGCTTCATTAGACAACGTATTTTACCATATCAAAAAAAATAAAGGCCGGAAAAGATTCCGGAAAATTGCAGAAAATTTCGGACATTTTCTTTAAATTTTCTAATTTATATATCATATCGATTTTTTGGCTGAAGCAATCACGCAATATAATTTGAAAAATGTGTCGCGTGAAATATTTTATAAAACTTTAAAAGAAACAGAAGTGCTGCGGGGTATATCTAGGAGTCTTAAAAATAAAAATAATTATTTACAAAATTTATAAGGTCCTACAATTCAAAGTGAAAAAAATGTAAGAGATGATAGAGTTTGCCTAATAGACCACTACCCAAAGAAGAAAAAAAAATTCTAGCCTACTTTTTTTGTCATCTTTCTATAAAAATTTAGTCAACTGATTGCCACTTTGTACTGGACATTTTTTTTCTTCTGGGTTGTGATCAGTTAACGATACATGATCTACCCTAGAATTATTTTCACTTATTATTGTGGGACCTTATATATTTATGAAAGTAGGACATGGTACATTTATATAAATATATACCTGTGTTATTTAAAATTAAAATTATAATTCTGTTAAAATTTTATGTTGAATAGGTATAGTAGGTAAATAAATTTATTTTCTTTCTTCTTCCATAATTAATGTTTTATTAGAAACATTTATTTTATTTCATTAATAATTTATCTTCCTTCATTTGTGTAAAAAATCCATGAAAATTCCGGACGTCTTAGAATTCCCTCGCATTCCGGAGAAAGAACCAAATTTCCGGACGAATGGCAACCCTAATCTTAAACCTACGTATTTATTTTCACATATAGATAAATGGACTGACAATCATAGAATCATCACAAATGTATCCCTACGGGATTTTAACAGGTAACCTAAGGATTTGTGTTTGTGGTCGAGACGTTCGAAACCATAGAGACGATCCCAAACAGATAATGAAGGTTTGCTGTAAGGGTTCGTGTTCCGGCATGACGTCATGATAAGCTGTACCGAGGGAGCGGTTACAGATTGTAGTATCAGTCATTATTTCGTGGAAATCCCTGGATAGCCAGTGTTGCCAATTTAGCCACTTTATGGTTAGATCTAGCAAAATATTTTAACAAGCAGGCTACAAAAAACCAGTCAAGTGCGAGTCAGACTCGCATACCTAGGGTTCCGTAATTCGACAGTTTTGGGAACAGCGAGGAAGAAGGTATTTAAAATCTTGCACATAACAGTTTATGATAACTAAAAAAAGGATTGATTGTACCAAAAAAGAGGCTCAAATATTTTTTATACCGTACTCGAAGTAAAACTCGTGGATGAAAATTTTAATTTTGTCATTTTATCATCGTGAATTTCTCACCCGCTATATTTTTCCTGTAATCTTTACGTAGTCCCAAATTTAGGATTCCGTAGTAGCTGAAAGGTAAAAGGAACCTTTATGGTGAGACTCCGTTGTCCGTCCGTCCGTCCACCCGTATGTCACAGCCTCATAACTTTAGCACCGTTAAAGATAAAGACTTGAAATTTGGCACAAAAATACCATTCACATAATACGGCTTAAAAAAAATTTAACAATTTGACAAAAAAAAATATCCTAAAAATACAACATGAGTTTAAAATTGTAGATATCAAAAGAGCTGATTATAAAATATATTTTTTTACTATATTTACTGTCACAGATTTGAGAAAAATCTTTGAAAAACCACAAAAAATGCATACCTCTTATTTCCGAAACTGGTGGACCGAAAAAAAACAAAAAAATGACGGTAATTTGGGATTAAGTAAAGATTACAGGAAAAATATAGCGGTTGAAAAATTTACGATAGTATTATATTTTTCATCCACGAGTTTTATTTCAAGTACCTTCTTCCTGCCTGTTACCAAAACTGTCGTATTACGGGACCCTAGATATACGAGTTTAATCCGCACTTGACCGGTGTTTTTTCATATTTTTTGGTTCATTAGTTTCGGAAATAAAGCATTTTTTGTGGTTTTTCAAAGATTTCTCGAAATTGGTGCCGAAATAGTAGAAATATATATTTTTTTAATCAGCTTGATAGGATTTGATACCCATATTGTATTTTTAGGATTTATTTTTCTCTCTTTTGGAAATATTATAAGCAATTTAATTTTTTTTAACACTGTATTATATAAGCAAGTGAATGCTATTTTTGTGGCAAATTTCAAGACTTTATATTTATCGGTGTACATAGTTAAGAGGCTGCGGACGGACAACGGAGTCTCACCATAAAGGTTCCTTTTACCTTTCAGGTACTACAGAACCCTAAAAATTATGGCTAAATGTATTAGCTACTTTTTCTAGCCACTTTTTTGTTTACTCAATTAGAATCACAACTTGTCTCATGAGTTTAGTACGACTTTCATCGGGCGCGTTTTTTGGTAGATTATAACAATTGTACGAAAAATCTCCCCTTATAGGCTTATATCACCTTCCCAAGGATTTAGCATGAAAAAGATCTTTCCCTATTCTTTAAATTTTTTATTATCTTATATAAGTTTAAAAATTTCATTTCCATGTTTTTATTAACTGGCAACTCTTACCCTATACGGAACTTCGTTATTTTGTGCTGTGAAAAACGAATACAAATTCCATCATGTTTTGAGAATAAGTTAACAGAGATACACCCATATCAATGTCACCTTCGAAATTGACCGGAGTTTGTAAACCAGGTACGTTTGTAATAGGGGATATTGGAAATACGCTGTTTGAATGACGTATCAAGCCGTACCAGTTACTTATTTCACGCACGCGTCTTGGTAATACCCACCTCCACGGCTTATCTACCAACCAATTTTTGAAACTTAATTCTTACGGCTCGGTCATTGGCTGAAATAGTTAGTGTTAATAGTTTCATCCAATCAGAAACGTTTGAAAGCAATCCTAGCGCAATCCATTTCTCAAAATAATAATGGACTTCTATAGTTGAATTTACTTAGCAACGACTTTAGTGTCTTTGTTTACAAGTCGCAGAGCTGTGCTATTTATCAGACTCAGCATTTAGAACATAAGACTAAACTAAACAAATCATAGAACAAAAAGGGGAAAACAAATAAACGACTTTAAGGTAGTTGCGACAAGTCTCTTTCCCAAATGCACAATTTATGATTGTTTTGCTCATTTCTTAATAAAAGCGTAAAATAAATGGCACTGCGAATTTTTTTTCATTTTTTAATAATTAATGCCAATTAAGTTTTTCTAGCAAAGATGGAAATAGAAATTTATTTACGTACCACAAAAAAAATTAAAACTAATTTAAATTATTAAATTTAAATACGGCATCTTGCCGCGGAGCAGCGATTTGGATGAGGTTTCTTATTTGTAGGTATTTTTATTTATTTGTATAGGTATATATTTTGTTTTCTTTTATATTTGAGTAGGTATTAGGATTACTTAGTTCTTTTATTTAGTTAAACCAAACATTATCATTTATTAAAAATAAAAGCTAAAATTTATATCCATACGATAAAAAGTTATGATATAAATTACGATCTTGCACAACAGAACACAACAAAGCGTTTTTATAATACTTAAAACTTAGAAACAAGGCAAGCAATCATAAATAATTGTGCATTTGGAAACGAGACCCGTCGCCATCGAAACCATTTTATTAAATTAATATTTACGTTACAGAGAGTTAAATTAAGGGAAGAAGGCATGAGTGATTCGGACAGTGATGGGGACAAAAAGGTTGAAGTTAGAAGGAATAGCTCTTCAGAGTCCAGTTATGAAGAAGGATCATCAGCATTGCAAGAACCTCCGATATTGGTGGAAAAGAAAGAAGGAACTTTGGTCGAGGGTGAGTACAAAAAACACGGAAAGAATGAGGAAGACACGTGCTTTGTGGGTTTTGCCTCGGTAAACAAACTTAATATCAATTTATTTTGTAGTCACTTGCAAGCCCATGTTTTAGCGTTATTTACCTAAAGGGTTAAATTGTATATCTTGGTTGTCCGTCTGTCCGTCACAGTCTTATATAATTGCTGGATACAAATGGCACCAAACCGGCTATGTCTATCTCTCTCTTTCATCTTTATCTCTATATTCGTCTTACCGGAGCTAACTTCACAGTTTGGTGCTAACTATACTTGAAACTACGCACAAAATACCATTTGCCTATATGTCCGAACAAATTTGCTGAAAAATCATAATTGCTCAAAATAATGATTTTGTCCAAAGTGAATAAATAACAGCTTATGTCCAAATGAAGTAAAAACTATTTTCACCATTACTATTCGAAAAGGGGTTATTGGTTCACCAAAAACAGTGAATAAAACGCTCTTTTCCTCACTGAGTGAGAACAAGTAACTTTTTAAACTTTTTGGATAGGCAAAGGCATGGCAAAGGTATCTGTGACCATACAGCCATCTTAAAACATAATCACCCGAGAAGCTATAAACTATAAATCTTGCAATCACTACATTTTATGTTCCACAAAAATGCCCGAATAAAGCATTTTAAATTTGGAACAAGCGTCAATGCACAATATAAAAAAATATCTTACCAAACGTACTGGCTGGCCGCTTGGAAAAAAGACCAAAAAAAAAGAACCGCCATTTTTATGTTTTGTTCTCTTATTAATTTACTATGTACCGATTGGTATAATAAAATTTGATTCAAATAGTTAATATGGTACTGTTTATTTTCTCATAGTCAATGGTGAAAAGAAGAGTACATAACTCGTGAAAAAAAAATTCCATCTCGGCTGTTGGATCTCTCGCTCCGCTCAAGATTCTACTCTAGAATCCCTCGCTTCGCTCGGGATTCAACTTTAGAATCCTTCGCTCCTCTCGGGATCCACCTTTGAGCCTCTAAAGAAATTCCCTTTTTTTCACTTGTTGTGTAATCTACTATTTCAGAATCGGTTCCCGCTCCCATGAAAAAAACAATAGCCTACGTCTAAGTAAAGAGACCAACAACGACAATAGATAAAAAAAAAACAAAAACGGTTCAGTAGTTTCAGAGATTACCCGCCTTTACCCGCCTTTACCCATGGAACAAATATAGCCTTTGTCAAAGTGAAGATCTAACAATAACAACAGTGAAATGATAGTGGACAGGAAAAGTGCGAGTCGGACTCGCGCACGAAGGATTCCGTACCATTTTCTACATAAACGGCAAAAAAATCATGTCTGTTGTATGGGAGCCCCAGAAATATTTATTTTATTCTGTTTTTTAGTATTTCTTGTTATAGCGGCAACATAAACACATCATCCGTGAAAATTTCAACTGTCTCTCTATCACGGTTCATGAGATACAGCCTGGTGACAGACGGACGGACGGAAGGACAGCGGAGTCTTAGTAATACGGCCCCGTTGGTTACCCTTTGGGTACGGAACCCTAAAAATCAGGGTTCTAACTCAACTCTAAAAAAGTTGTTGCCCGTTTACGTGTACAATTCATAGATATCTTATTAGTATTATTCTAATACAATTTCATACAAATTGACTAACTATGTTGACTGAGAAACTTAAAATTCTGTTCTCAAGTAGCCAGCCTTATTAGACTAGCATACGTATAGGAAAAAAAAAACAGAAAATTAACCTGAAGAAATACATTTAAAAGCAATTTAATTAGATCCTTTAGATACATTGAATTGAATGGATCGTAAGTCTCAAGTTAGGTTGGTCTTACTGCACGTGAAATAAGTAAGTATGAAATATTTTTTTAAATTTACTGAAAGGACATAACTTTTATTTTATTTTGTAAACTAGTGTTTTATCATATATTGCGGCAAAACATCTGTTATTATTACATTGAATTAAGATCATTAACATGTCGCTAAAATGTAACGTAATTTACATGAAATTATAATTACTCCGATTCATAGAGCCACAAAATTAATTTCTCATCAATATAACATCAGTTTAATATTAATTTATGCATTGTCACACACAAAGATAATCATTGCGTCAAATGAAACAGTTCTCTGAACATTGATAATAATTACCGTATATTGTATATTATTTGGGATTAGAATGGAATGTTTTTACTTAATTTGTGTGAAATATACTAAACTTTCAAGCTGATAAAGCAACACGTAAACTGCCTTATTCATAACAACCTTTATAGCATACACTTTTTTTTTGCAAAATAAGCAAGTTCGATTCTCGGATAAGTCGTTATTGGTTAAACAATTAAGATTAAACTAATTAGAAAAACATAAAGAACAAGAAAAATAAAACCTGTGGATTAAATAAATCATTTCATGTCATTCGCTTCCCCGTGGCAAGGTGCCCAGAATGCTTGTAACCTTTGTATGGCCATATTTACACTCTGGTTTAGGGAGCTGCCAGCCATGTGATACCAAGCTGAAACTATACCGGGTGTAAATAGAGTGCGACCTTTAAATAAAACCACATAATCTACTGATCATAGTAAACAACTTTTTGAAGTAAAATACCCGCGCAAATCTACAGAGAAGAAAGAAAGTCTATTTTAGAACGCTGCGCCGTAACAGCTGTTTTATGAAAGGCGTTGTTTCAAAAAACGCCCTTAATATGTCGGTGCGTTAGAGTTCACGCAATTTTGTTTGAAACTCAAATAATTCTTGAACTAATAGTTAGCGCGGGTATGATTCTAATTCTTGGGAAAAGTGGTTCAGTATGGTTCGTAAAATACGTGGTTTCATTTAAGGGCCCCTAATACCTCAATTCGCAGTCCTGCTCTAAGGCTTCTGCTTTTTAACTGTGTATCCTACTCTAATCAGATGCCGCGCACGCAAAAACATTAGTTATTTTGAAATCACGGCTACACTGATAGTTTTTTCATTATTATGTTACAGTCTGCAGCTGCTTTATACTAATATCAGTTATATTATGCAAAGTTTCAGATCTAATTTCAAGTATTCATTGAATTCTATCGGTTTATTGTACGGTTTGGAGGTAACATTGTATTTTTTTTCTATAGAGAAATTTTTATGGAATCAAGTTTTCACCACAGCATTGACATAACATTAGTCCTCGACTTTATCATATATTAATTTCAGAGTGATTGTTGCAGTATTTGTTTGTATAAAGCAGGATCATGCGAAGCGAAGTGAGGTATTACACAACCTTAATGGTAGCACTCTATTTACACCCGGTATATACCTATAGAGTCTTCGATGATCGAAGTATAGAGTACTTGAAGTTGACTCGGAAATTTGAAATTCCGTTCACAATTAGGTCTAATAATATTAGGTAGGTAGCTACATACACACGTATAGAAAAAAATCAGAATATTACTATATTTAAGGACAAATTATCTGCCAAATTAATTAGACCCTTTGGATACACAGAGTTTAAATGATCGTAAGTGTCAAGTTGGTCTGTATTTCTTCTCGTGGAGTAAGATTATGTTTCAAACTGTATGTACAGAATCCCTAGGGCATAAGTCCTTCTTGTATTTGACCATTTTTTTCCTAGACGTGTGCTATATTAGGTACACATAAGGTGACTTTAATTTATGCAGCCAAATTCTTACTGAAGACTCACTAAGTGATGAAGTCCGATGACCCTTTTTGTGAAATTCGTAAATTATTCTTTTCTTGTTCCTTACAAACGCAAGCCCAGCCTCGAGTCAATTTCTATGGGACGTCAGGATTTTATTTTGCAAAATTAGCTAAAAGTGTTATTGATCCGTGTTACTGATCACTTACCAAGCATCTAGTATGAGTTTGGCTGTATAAATTAAAGGCACCTTATATATACCTAATTGTGAACGGAATTTCAAAGTTCCAAGTCAAAATAATTGAATGCTGGGCTTTTGGTTATGTAACCTTTTCTCGCGTTGAGTTAGAAACAGTACTATGGGGCCGTAGACTTAATTCTGTAGGAGATCCTATTAGGTTTTAATTTTGAGGTATGGAACCCTAAAAAGCACGAGTCTTACTTTAATGGTTATGTTTTATTTTAAATGTATACGAAGACGGATAGGCAGACACCGAAGCTTCAAATAAAAGTTTAAGTTGTATAACGAAATGAAACGCGATAATGTTGCTGGTTCGTTGCCATTTGTTTTATAAAAAATGTGAAATAATCAAATGTCATAAAAATAAAGATTGCGTTGTCATGTTAGTAAAAGCATGTTGAGACTTTTATTTTCTTAAACATTAAAATATTACAGCTTATCGTGAAGAGACAACAACGAAAATGACGACAACACCACCTTTACGGAGAAAAAGATTTGTACCGAAATATGACGTTGAAGGCGTTTACAAAGTAACTCTCAGTGAAGAAAGCCAAGCAGTAATAGGTACGGTAATTGGCGTAAATATTACTTCGCAACATCCATGGAAGTTGGTTTGTAAAGAAGACATCTTAGAATGTATTGATATGAATGGAGAGGAATCAGAATTTTTTCATATAAAATCAGAGCTGGAAGAATATGAAGAAGATAAGGTGCTGATGGGGTACATTGTCGATGAATCTAGAGATTTCGATGAATTTTATGTCTGCTGTACTAAGGAAGCCAGAGATCACTGCAAAGAACAATCAGACAGGTATACAAAACGGCAGCAAAAAAAATTGGAGAAAGCTGTTCAGAAGAGACCAAGACCGTGGAATAGCTTAGGAAGTGAGGTGGAGATATATGAATTGCTGCCAATAAACAAAAGACCACTGATGGAGTTGGAAATAAAGAGCAAGTTCCCATCTGATTACCAAGTAGAGAAGTTTTGTGCGAGGGATTCAGAAGCTTCAAGGGATGGTGTAATTGAACTTACACCGTATAGACAGAAGTTTAATCTCGTTTTTCGTCGTCGGGTAGATAATGCAACCCAAGTGGCACCATCAAGAGTAGAAAATGAAGCCCAAACAGACTTAAGATATCCTCAAAATATGTGGACTCAATCGATAGCTGACTCTCTTGCAAAATTTAAAGATAATGAAGCGGGAGGAGATGCTGGGAGATCAGTTGGAGATGAAATAGAAAATCAAGATGACAAAAGTTCATCAGAAGATGAAACCAAGGAACAGTTAGATGAAGTAGGTATTGCGTCATATAGGGCAGCTTCTAGGCGTATGCGCCGACCATCTTACATAAACTTGCTAAACAAATTTATGTCAACAACAAAGGATGAGGTAGCCTCTGTTGCTGAGTTAAATACAGTGATGGATATTTATTGCAATGATTACCCTTACTTGGTAGCTGAAAAAACGGTGGATATTTATGATTCTATGACTTTTGACGAATACATCTGTTTTACTGATGTGCGAGCCAAAGATAAATATATTTCGAATGGATTATTTCATCCAATGTGGACAGGAGTAGTTGCCATTTCTTATGCTGATGAATCGCCGTGTGCTATGAAAGCTCTTGGAACTCAACGTGATCCGATACGAAGAGCGGTTTACGGTCTTAATCCAGTCATGATTTGGAGCCATACCGATACTTTATTTCCTAAACTTTACTTAGTATCACCAAGGGAAATCAAAGTTTTATCATGGTGTCCTTTCAATGAAAACATTTTGATTGGTGGGTCTGTAAATGGCCAAATCGTCATATGGGACCTAAAAAATAAATTTGAAAATGTTGAAAAAATTGAAGTTTTAAGTGAAACAAGAGAAAAGTATCGTATAGCCATGGGTGCTCATATGGGATGGATGAAAAATGTTCATGATAAGTCTGTAGTTCAGGCTACAGCTCTTAGCAATTTACTAAACAGTCATTATGGGCCCGTAACGGCGATAAACTGGCTTTCACCCAATTTTATAGTAACTCCCACTGGAAAAATAGAGATGATGACTGATGATAAGAAATCCCTGATGATATTTACTGGAAGTGAAGACGGCACCATATTGATTTGGAATTTGACTCTAGAGTTCGTAACATTTTTTGAAGGAAAAAAGATTAAGAGGTCAAAAAGAGTACATGTAAGACCTGCTGGTTTGTTAGAAGATAGTTCACCTTTTAAGGTATTGGATCGACACCTTCAGCCGTATTATAAGATTATTCTGGGAATCGCAGGCCAACCACGCATAAGTCCAATACAACAATTTTCTAAAAATTACCCTGAAATTATATATACATACACTCCTACAAATAAGGGGACTGGAAGAAAATACTTCAAGTCTGAAATAGTTCCCCAAACAGAAGATAAAATTTCTAGAGTTCTTTATTGTGGTTCAATGCATGGCGAAGTTTTGAAAATATCTTGGGATGGACATGATTTTAATACCGGAGAGGTAATTAATTCCGAATACTGTAACTTGGTTAGTTGTAAATTACATGATGGTGTTGTAGTTACTACAGTAAAAAATCCCTTCATACCGCAAATCACATTAACAGTTGGAGGCAAAATATTTGCTATTTGGTCTGATGAACTGGTTGGACGTCCACTTATTTGGAAAAAACGGCCACATCGTCTCACTGATGCATGTTGGTCTTTATATAAGCCAAGTTTGTTATTTTTGACAACTGCAGAAGGAACTCTTGAGTCGTGGGATTTTTTTTTACGAAGTGATCAGCCAATAACTGTTCAAACTTTATCTGGGACTACACTTACAGGAATAAGTATACATCCATTGCCTCTAACTAAAAATATTGTTGGAGTGAGCGACGCTAATGGAGCTTACAAAATGTATTTGGTTCCTCCGATATTTATGATTCAGAATCCATCATATGTAGGTCGAATGACAAACATGCTTCAGAGAGAAATGAAAGTAATGAAGACATTTATAAAGTGGCAAGATGATTGGATGAAAGCTAATCCTGACATTATTCTAGAAATTAAACGTAAAGAAAGCGCTTTGCTAGCTGAAAAGGAAGAAGAAAGACGTAAACTAAGAGAAGAAGAAGATAAAAGATTGGATGAGGAAGCTGAAGCAAAAAGACAAAATAAGATGAGAGTCATCGGTCCAGAAGAAAGATGGCAAATGATAGTTCAAAAACTTATTGAAAAAACAATCGCAGTAAAGAAGAGAATAAATAGAGCGGAGCTTATTGAACAAGAAAAACCGCTTCGTGAGTTAGAAGTTCAGAGACTGGAAAAAGAAAGAAGGATGCTTGGTATTATGAAAAATCAGAAAATCATTTTCAGCGATACCGTAGCCATTCTTTTCCCCGAAGCAGTCAAAAAGACAGACAAAATGAAAAAAAAATGTTTTGATGATGAAAAAAATAAAAGTAAAAAAATATACTTAGAAGATTACGAGTTACTGAAAAAAACAGCTTCAAAAATGGTTGAGAAAAATCAGTATAAAGTGCATTTTTGTTGGGAAACTACATTGTCTGAAGGAAAAGAAAGAAGGCAGGCACTAACCGCTCATCAAGATTTCATAGTATTACACAAAACTAGATTGGATATTGACGGACCAGGTTCTTTCTGTGTCTCGGAACAAGATTCTAAAGACACGCTAAGAACGAAAGAAGGAAGTGATGACAGGTCGTCCGAAAAAGATTTGTCTGACTGATTTATTTGTGTGTTTTTATAAGGTAAAGGGATAATAAATATTTTTACGAAAAATTCAAGGAATCTGATTAATATTACACTTACCACATTCAGCTCTTCCATATCGTCTTCACACGAAAAGTTTATCGATTTCGTGGAACATAGTTTTCGCTTCATAGATTCTTCACTGTGTAGTTCTGGTTTCTGTCTCAAAAGATGTATTTTATCTGAAACAATTTCGAAAATATCATTTAGTCTATCTATACCACAGACATGTAATTATTACTATATTATACGTCTGTGATCTATACCAATAATAAAATGAGGTCGGCGCTTTACATTTATATTTTTTCGCAAACTGAAATATACGGCCTTTCGTGTCCTAGGCACCTAGCATAGTAGACTATATCGAGCTTTGACAGATCGATGTACACTGTCTGTCCCTCTCTAAGTAGATCAACAGAGTGAAGCGCTATCGAGCTCGATATGGTTTGCTATGCTAGACTAGCTGCTGCAAATTTATGAACCAAAGATAAAATTCTTAACCTTTGTATACTTTGTTATAACTTCAGAACTATTTGACGGAGTTCGATGTATTTTTAGGGTTCCGTAGTACCTAAAAGGTACAAAAGGAACATATTTGTTAAATAAGACACTTTTACTTGCCCACAGAAAATTTGCCATTTTAGTCTTCGGCTGAGCTAGTATGACGTATAGACTTTTCTTCGGCTTTCTACTCTGTTTGACCTAAATCTGCTATTCATTTTAAAAATTTCCAAGGAATTTTATAAAATGCCTTAAAAATATACATACATTGACGGTAACATCTACCGCACATCACCGTAACGTTTTAGTCATTTCCGTAATTACGGAATTGCTAAAACGTAATAAATAAATAATATTTTAAGAAGCCGACGCCATAGCTGCAAACTTTTTCTGGTATTTTTAGAGCTTTAGGTATATATCGATCCAAATATCCTATCCCTGATTTATAGCCCATAACTGGCCAATTAAAACTATAACTAAAACTAACTATAGAGATAAAAAAAGTAATGACAAATGAGAAATACAAAGAAGAATATAAAATAAAGAACAAAATATTTTATAAAAATAAAATATGGGTATCAAATTGTAGATATTAAGAAGCCGATTATAAAAATATACACTTTTGTTATATTTACTGGCACTGATTTCAAGAAATATTTGAAAAACCACGAAAAAATGCATGCCCCTTTATTTCCGAAATGAGAACTGAAAAATATGAAAAAATCATGGTAATTTTGGATTACGTAAAGATTACAGGAAAAATATAACTAGCGGGTGAGAAATTCACGATAACAAAATGACAAAATTGAATATTTCATCCACGAGTTTTATTTCGAGTACGAATATTTGAGTCTCTCTTTTGTGGTACTTTATATATACTATACTGGTCTTTTTAGGGTTCCGTAGTCAGACAAGGAACCCTTCTAGTTTACTAGCTGCTGAGCTGTCGGGCGAACAACATCAGTTGCTGTGGAGCGGCTGGGCGAGCAATACATCGGTTGCTGCGGAGAATCCGAGCTAGCAACACATCCTGAGGATGCCTCGTTCAGAGGCGAAATACGTGTCGATAAGTTTTCTTGTTTGTTATTTAAGATTGCTTTGCTTGTACTGCTTGCTTGTTGCATGTTTTTATGCGGGCGGGCAGGCGGTGCACGAGTCTGCATTTTGAATAGCACGACAAGAATTGTTTAGCGGAATATTGCAAATTATATTCATATATCCTTTACTTAGTGATGGACTTCGGCAAGGTAACGCCTATTTCAATTAATCACCTTATAGTTTCGCCATGTCCGTCTGTCCGTCTGTCTTTATGCTTTAAAGTGAAAATTTTAGTTATAGTGGAGCGTCCCCCCCCCCCTGCTGGCTAAGCGGTTGTTTATAGAAATGTGAAAAAATTCACAGAAGTAGTATATAATAATGAATTTAAAAGGAAAATTATCACAGCTAAGTACGCTTTACAGGTTTACAAGTACAGGTCGCGCCAAACTTTTGGCCCCCTATAATGTATGGGACCAGAAGTTTGGCGCGGTCTGTATTATTAGACCAACTTATATGTATCGGGCAAATACGGAACCCTACATCGCGCGTGGCGCCGCCGGTTTTTTAGTTATCATGAACAAAACTGTCAAATTACGGAACCTTAGGTATGGGAGTCTGACTCGCACTTGACCGGTTTTTTATTGTCAACCTAGAGCAGAAATATCATAAAGGCTATAATATTATATACATACAGTTTTCTTGCAGTAAATATTACAATCGGCCAATAAATACAATACGATGTATATTTACTGCCGGAGCTCTGACTCTGTACGGTCGCGTTCCTAAACGCACAAATTACGATTATTTATTTTTAGTTTTTTATGGAAAGTATAAAATAAATGTGATTTATGAAATTTACCGGCGATAGTTTAATTAATTAAAATTAAGCTTTTCTAACAAAGTTCTGTTTTTTATATATTACGTTGTAAATTAATGGGCATAACAACTTAAAAGTGTGTTTATTGTAGTTGTTCTGAATATTTATTTACAATGCGGAAAAGCATAATTATCACTATGGCTGGTAAATGACATAAATTACATTTATTTTGTACTTTTATTCAAAACTAAGAAAGAGTCATAAGTTACGTGTTTAAATCGCCAAGAATCCGTATAAAAAATGTCTACCACAATAGACTATTCCACAAATTATTTTTATTTTTTATCTTGAAAGTAATTTTCAGAACTTAAACTGTGGTAAAAGTTTCATTGTTATACGATAAGAATTTACGAAGTTGGAGCAGTTTATAGTTCACATTATTTAATACGCCAGAATAAACAAAACAAAAAAAAAATTGTCACATCCATTTTACGTTTTCACTCAATGTTTCTTCGGATGGATTTGTAACACTTTAATTTTATATTATAAAATTTATATCAATAGTTTGAATTTACCTAGCTTATATTTATGAAAAATTACTTTTTTTACTTTCTAAAAGGGCCCCAAATTCTATGTGCCCAAGGGCGTCTGCATGGTCTAAGACGGCCCGGCCCTTGTCCGTGCTTTTTGTGACAGGGATGCACAACTTTTGGACCGTGATTTCGATAAATTGGTTTTAGCGCCGTTTTCGAGTTGCGACTTGTCATTGCGAGCTCAATCCTATCGAGCTCGTATGGTCAAACGTGAAAGGTCACGTAGCTCGACAGAACACGACATTCAAATTTGCTGACGTTAAAAACCTATTAAGTCAAGGTTTAACTCTAATAACATCGGACAAATGGAAAAGCTGTGTCGAGCATGTGATAAAAGAAGAATCTAAAATGAGGGGGCTTGATCGCCAAATCGATTATTTTATCATCCACGTGTCGGACAGCTCTGAAGATAAAACTTCAGAGAGTGAAAATGAAAATAGTGACTTCGACCTTCAATAGTAAAAAATAAATAAATATAATAAAAACAGTTTTATTTACTACATACCTAACCGCTTATTCATCCTAAAATCTGTTAGAATAATGTTTTGCCTTAGGATATATGGATAATATATGTATAGACGAAATAAATAAAAAACTTAGTATGACATAAAATAAACTCATAAAAAATATAACTTACTATACAAACTAGCCATCCCAACTAAATGAAAAATGTTTGTAACTTCAGCCCAGTTTGCGGGTCAAAGACGTCCCCTACTACCATGATACTTAACTGACGCCTTGTTTAACGATACAGCTCATACATTTCGAAACTATCGTTGAAGATATTTGAGTACCTTAGTATAGACGGGTGAATGACTTTTTGTCCAGATTTGTTTGGCACGAACTATAGCGTAGATCCCATTTCTCCTGATCCGTATGAATTCCGTAAAATCCGGCCTTATTTCCTGTTTAAATTATGAAGAGAACCTCTGTGCAAAGAATAGCGGAAAATTACCGCAATTATATTATAAATATTTAATTACTTTTTCATACATTGCCTGTGGTAACATTATGTCAGGGGCTGTCTATATTAAGATTTCTGCTTGAAATGGGCCTCTTTTTTTCTCGACAGTTCTTACGATTCGAACACCGTTTCAGGGGTTAGCTTTCCTCGGCTGTTATCAGTAATAGACCCGTATACGAACACCAAATTGTTGAGTTACCAAAATAACCATATCACATAGTATTTAGATATTATAGAGCCCCTACTACCGACCCCCACCCGTGTTTTGCCGTATTATATAATCCTCTAGTGCCCAGTCAGACAGAACTTCACAGAACTACATAATTTTCTTCGCTAACGTATTAACATAGGTACCGCCGGGGAAGTTTGTGAATGTCCACTTTTCACCCTTTTTGAGTTTATAACAAGAGGGAAAGTGGGCCTGCATAACCAGTTTAAAACAAACAATTTATTCTGTAATATGGGTACCTACATAAAATACAATTATTACAGTTAAATTCTAGTGTAAAAAAAAACAGTATAATAATATACTATACTAACTAACTTAATTCGGGAAAACAAAATAAACAAAAAAAAATTTTTTTCCTGAGTTTAATACATTTTTATAATTTCATTAATAAAAAAGCAATAAATATAATAAAATTGACATATAAATAAATACAAATAATTTCAATAAATAAATATCATGCCTAATTCTGCCCATTTGAATAGTCCGTATATGAAGAAGGGCAAAAAACGTCTTTATAAAATTAATTTTCCTTTTTTTTATAAATTAACTAATCTAACTTTTCGCAATGGTACCTACTAGTCTGTAAAACTTGTTGACTGAGGAATCCCTATATTTTGTTAGCAATGTTAGTTTCAAAGGAGACTGTCGCTCATACTCGTATCAATTATTAGCTTTTCGCCCCCAGCTCTGCCCGCTTTTATTCGATCCCTGCTCCGTTTTCAGCTTGGGCGGTATTTTATAAACATCCCTTACATCCTAAATGTTAAGTAGGGTCACAACGATGATAATAAATCCATCAAGTGGTTCTCGAGTTAAAACCGAACAGACAAAAAACGATAAATAAAATGTTTTTTTGGCCTCAGTACCAAAATTAATAATCCATTTCTTTAAAAATTTCGCAAAAATATTTAATGTACACGACTTTTTTACTACTATGTTATTTTATTAGTATAGCTGTAGAAGTATAGACATAAGTTAAAACTAGAGGCCTTATAAGACCCGCAAAATAATCATAATAAAAAAATACATTCTGTCTACTTTCAATGGAGATTTCACAGTTGAATAACCTAATGCAGTATTTTCTTGTCACTTACCCATCAATAATTACATACAGTACGATTAAAATCAGTTAACGATTCGGCCAACCTCGGTAATTGTCGTGAATCCCTCATCTCTCACATAGAGTTATCACTTTACAGATATGACCTTTAATTATATTACTCGTTGTCTTATTGAATACAATACAAGAACGATATGAGCAACAAAACCTCCTTTGTAGCTCAAAACTAACACAACCTTTATATTGAAATAAGAAAAATAATTGACTATTTTGACAGTATGACTTATTAGTGTCAATAAAAATTAATTATTAATCCGACGTAATATCGCACTTTTACTTACATCAAACAGTAAAATATTGACTTATATATGTATTTTTTTATATATTGTATACAAGTATAGCTTCAGTAAATAATGAATGTTCAAATTCATGTCGCTTCTCCATAATAAATTTCTTAGGTCTACCGGTTAGTAATGTCATCTTGGCAGGTGCTATACATTGCGTTTATGATACTTCAAATTGAATGCTACCTAAAAGAAATCGCGGTAATGTATTTCGTGTCATTTCCGTCTCGGGATTACGGCGATGATATCCGAGAAAAGCCGAATCGTTAACTGATTTTAAACGCCGAACGGTCAAAAGCGCTATCACTGGATATCTCTACTTCAGTGTCACAAAAGTAACTAGGGCAGTAAATTATCAAAATACGGTCATTAAAATTAAATTTAAGCCTTGAACTAGATTTTCAAAGTAAGCCCTTCAGGTCATAAATAGAGTCAATGGTTAATCGATGTCCAGCGCGGACAAAGTTGCAGGCAATAGCTAGTTTAGTTTCAATGTACCCATACACGTTGGTGTTTTGGAATAATGTATATTTGGGACGTCTAAATATCGAATAAATAATGTTAGCACCAAATTTGTTTTCGATATTTGTACATAACTCTGGTATTTGTTTCGGGGTTAAATAAAATTTGTATGCAGAATAGCTTTCCGTTAGTTAATTAATTAAAATAATGAGAGTCCATTACGAACACAGATACTGTGTGTAACACATCAATTGCGAAACCTTTCTCTTTTTGTTCGGAGAGTGGAAATTTAATTGTCATATCAAATTTATATGAGAAAGTGAACCCTAAAATAGCCGAGTATTTATTTAATGTTTAAGTTTCCCTTTTTGCCCTCTGACAAGGGTTTCGTAGGGTTTGTGGCTGAGCCGCCGCAGTTTCTGTTAATTTAATCCAGTTGTGGAAATATTAATAAACGAAGTTTATAGTTGGAAAATAGCTTCATAGTTTAGGAAATTTGGAGCTCAGTTTCAGTGCTCAGGTTCTTGGGAAAATGATGTTTTGAAATGTTAGGCTAATCTGAACTTGGTCAAATAAGCACTGTTTACCTCTTGATTACACTTTTTCACTTTTTTACACTTTTCCCGTCAAGTCGAGCTCAAAAGCGGCACGGCCGTACTATTCTTTTCTCGAAGCAGTTCAGGCCATTTTCGACCCCCTATAACTTCGTTGTGGATAAAACTAGAAGCCTGAATTTTCAGTAACCAAACAGGCATTGTATAAACACAGTATATTTTTAATTTCATTCAATTTCAACCAGTAGTTTAAGAGTTATATCCATCCATCCATCAGCCTGTTTCGTCCACTGCTGGACATAGGCCTTTACAGGATTTCGCCACTGTTGGTGGTCCTCCTGGAAGAAATGCCCATACTTACACACGCTAGGCAGGCGGGTTGGTGAGCGTGGTGCCCTTGCACCAGTTACGCCGCAGCCCGTCACCAGTCTGTTTTAATAAGGCCCGGCAATTGGGGATGGATATACCGCCATCCATCGGTCCCAGGCAATGGTGGGCCGCCTGGTTTTGCCTGAGAGCTGTTCTCTTACTCTCCCCCGAATAACTTCGGGAGGATTTGCAAGTAAGATGGTGGTACCTCCACAGTAGAGCCCGGCATCAGCTCTACCACCTATAACCTATAAGAGTTATATATAACTAGTCAAAGTTTCTCAATTTTGTCACTCACTCACTCACTCACTGACTGACTGACTGACCGATCATCAAAACTCTAAGGCACTTCTAGCAGACATAGAAGCTTCAAATTTGGAGTACAATGTGTTTAGTGTTTACCTATAAATCAAGGAAAAACTAAAATATTTTGCAATTTCGGTCCAGTTTTCTAGATAAACCAACTGCATAAATATATAGGATTACAAAGTTACACATTGTAAGCAATCGCTTGCATGGTGAAGAGTTGCACATTGGCAACCATTGTTAATCTTCTCGCCTGTCAACTTTCAAGGCGTTTTGATTAGTTTATGTGAAGGATCGTTACTTTCTCCTTCTGTAAATTAATTTTCTTTGAGCTGGTTTATTTTTTTTTCGTGTCGTTTGAGGATAAGCTGCTTTTTTCACCAAGTTTTTATTTTGTTCCGACGACAATACTCCAAGATGTGTCAAAAATAACAAAAAATCTGCGGCAGCAGTCACGGAATTTCCAAAATTTAAATTTTTCTGAAATGTCCAACGATAAACATAAATAAACCTGTATAAAAAAGGTTGAATAATGTAGCGATTGCTACAATTTGCAGTTGTAAGTAGAAGGTACCGGAAAGGAAAAAAAGTAGTACTATCTACAAACAGAAATGAGATGCCATCAAAAACAAAACTTGTAAAAAAAAACAAGTGTCGCAACTTCGTTCCTCTACCGTAAAAAGTTGTTAGATCCCTGTAAATCCAAGTCGGTTATTTTTTCAGCCCCTACTTAAGGGACCTTCTGTCTTAAGTTATTACATAATTAGCTAACATAACAACATCTAATAGTAACCATATCAATATTAAAAATCTTTTATGTTTTAAATAAATAGACGGACTTGGCAATCGTACTAAATAATCTAATTTAATATAATATGTACTACTTTTTATTTGATTTACATGGATCTCACAACTTTTTACGATTATGTTTTTGATGGCATCTATTTATTTAAAACATAAAAGATTTTTAATATTGATATGGTCACTTTGAGATGTTGTTAGGTTAGCGAATTATGTAATAACTTAAGACAGATGATCCGGTAAGTAGAGACTGAATAAATTAACCGGCGACTTGGATTTACATGGATCTCACAACTTTTCACGGTAGAAGAGTTAAGTTGCGAGACTTGTTTTTTTTTACAAGTTTTGTTTTTGATGTAAATATTATGGCAATACACTCAATAATATCGCTTTTGCCAAAGGTTAGCTGGTACATAATTACTAACTAGTGTAAAGCTCACCTTTGTACAAAAATAGGATTTTGTACAATAAATAATTTTATCATAATTAATTCGAACTGATACGAAATGATTCGTTCGATTAATTAAAAGCTTGTGCAATAAAGATTTTCTTATTATTAATTTGAACTGGAGGCCATTAATACAAAGCCAAAATTTATAATAGCTGAAAATAATTAAAAGATTAATAAAACAAAACGGCAGTTTTATTATAAATACAATCCAAGACTTAAAACTGGGCTTGGAGAAATAAAGCTTTTAAGCAATAACTTTTTTATATCAATAAAAGTAATACACACTTCACTCAGAGAAAATTACTTAAAAAGCATTGCAAAGCAACCATTCAAAAGGAAAAAATCTGATAAAACTAGATAAAAGAGAAACTACTCGTTCTTTCCTTTGAATCTTTTGTATCTACTATTTACTCAGAGGAAGTATTAGTACTTCCCTCTACGACTATTTATTTGTCTCCTTCCACTAGTTTATTATCGGTTTTTCACGTCAAACTGCCAAGTAGAGAAGATGAAACAACTCAGCTACGAGTAACAAAGGGTTGCCTTCTAACTCTATTTCTTTTCCTCATAGTTTTAGATTTTGTAATTAGCAAAGTGACATGAAAGTGTCAGAGAAGAAATATTTGGACAGATAGATAGGTCTTGGATTATAGTATTGACTTTGCTTGGTGAGCTGTGTCTGTTTTTCGCATCACGAAATGATATTCAATCCAAAAACAATGGGGTGAGAAGCTGCAAAAGAAGTATTAAAGGTGCCAAGATGACAGAGATACGTTTTAACAGTTTCAATGCAGACCCGATTTTCATCAGTAGTAAAGTTGTCGAGAAAGTAAATAGGTTGTAATTATTATTAGAGTATTCCATAGCGATAGATTTTGCAATAAAAATATAATCTGTCTTACCTGGGACAGGACCCACCAGTAAATGGATCTACATACTATATAGGTGGATTGGAAGCTGACATCGAAGCCCAAATAAATAAAAACTAGAGCTGCCTCCGCGCAGATGACGCGGGTTTGGAGTTTCTCAATTCTGACTGACACTCCGCACCAAGCTCGGATCTTCGACTCGAATGTAAAGTCATTTCTTTTGTATGGACGCGAAATCTAGCTGTCTGCCAAATACTCAGACTCAAGACAGAAATAAAAAAAAACTGGCCATGGACGTCTTCGAACGCAGAGTTCTATAATGGAGAGTACGAATGAATATGAGAATGAAAGATGTCCTAATGAGAAAGAACAACTTGTCATTTCAAGTGACAAAAGAAGCAAAAGATTGAGCTGGCAAGAGCTCGAAATAACTGCCCAGGAACGCGTCAGATGGAGATCAAATCTTGTCTTTGGGGAAAAAAGGTGGAATTAAAATTTTCAAGAATAATCTACTAATAACAAAGTAGTAAAAACGTCGTATATTTGCATTGATAATTGTTTCAAAATTTATGAAATGAGTATTACTTGAAGCCAAACCTACCATTTTTAGAATATTTGTTTATCTGTATGTATGTTTCGTTTTAAATCGGGAACCAGTAAATGGATTTGGATGCGGTTTTCCACACTATCATCGTAGTGACCTAAGTCAACATACAGGCTATAAGGGGTGTTGATAAAATAACGCCCATGCCGAAAACAAAACAAAGAGCGAACAAAAACGCGGATTGGGCCGCGAGTGAAAGGCTTGTACTAAATACATTAATTATTAAACGAAGTTAAAATAACTACAATTTAATATTTTGTGTACAAAATTCATTGTAGTTTATGTAGTAAATGTACGTTTTTGGTCGTAAATAATTAACATATGACAGTGTTTGTTTTATCTTGCTTTGTTGAAGCAGTAACATAAATGGAAATGGGACTACTCCTGCATGTTAATTAACCAGCAAAATTAAATGCCCGCGGCTCCACAACGCTGAATCAACTCCAGAAATACAAAATAATAATGAAAAGTATTCTAAGTATCTCATATCTGTTTCCCATTTCGAATAAAAACATGAATTAAAAATAACAATGTAATTAAAATGCAGCTCCGGAAGTATTCATTTAAACACAAGCAAGTTTGGATTGTTTATGTTTATCTTTCAAATAATTACAATAAATTCAATTCTGAAGGCTTCAGTTTTAGTTATATTGCAATAAAAACTCAGATTGTTCCGAAATAATATAGCTTATTTTTTTGTTAACACTAAATAACTATTTTGGAATGGAGGACATATAGTTCTAACATTAAAGCCTTCAGAATTGGCTTTAATACAAGGAGACCTAGACATAGACAGAGACATAGACATTTTTTATTGGTAATTTTCAATTACAGGTCATACTTATTTCTATTAATTATATAACATACATTAAAACTCATAATAATACAATTAGTCAATAAAAATACAATACAAAATTAAATTATAAATATTAATATTAATTAGCATTATTTTTATGTCAGGATTACTTGATGTCATATTCTTTATGTCCATTTAATAACAATTAATTCATAAATTCACACACATTGTATAACGTTCGCTCGATAAGCCAGCGTTTCAGCTTAGTTTTGAATAATGTTGCGATGGTCGCAGTTTTAATGTCTACCGGTAGTTTGTTGTAGACCGAGGTGGCCATGATGTGAGTCGACCTGCCAGAATTGTTGAGCGTGCGTTTAAGTGGGGCGAGCTTGTCCGCGTTCCGAGTGCAATACCTGTGGATGTCGCTATGCTTGTTGAACTGCTCAATGTTCAACCGTGCATAGATCGCGACTTGTAGAATTAGAATTGAGGGCAGTGTCATAATGTTCTGCGCCTTGAAGTGGGGCTTGGCTGAGGTATCTCGTGGTACATTCACGATTGCTCGTATGGCCCTTTTCTGCATTCTGAAGACGCGTTCCCAGTCTGCGGCGCGTCTCCATAGCTCGGTGCCATACTGTAGCAACGAGTCTACGGTTGCGAAGTAGCACGTCCTCACCACGTCGCGTGGAACCGTGCGTGCCAGCCGACGCAGAGCAAAACATGCGCTGCCCAGTCGCGCGCACAACTTCTCTATGTGCGATCCCCAGGTAAGACTTCGGTCGAGCTCGAAACCAAGAAAGGCTGTTGCCGCAACCTGCTCAATTTTGGAACCGCCCACAAAAACGTTGATGATTTTTTGGGCGTGTCCTGATAGGTCAAAGTGTATAAAATTTGTCTTTGAGAGGTTCAAGACAAGGCCATTCCTTTGGAACCACTCTGCTAGCTGCGACGCTGTGTCGTTTAGACGTCCTTCTAGCTGTTCAACGTTGGGGGCCAGTACCACAGCCGCAACATTATCGGCATACATGAGTATGTGACTAGTTGGTATCGTTTCAGGTAGATCGTTCAGAATCAATGTGAACAGTATATTTGATACTGATGATCCCTGCGCTACCCCCATAGACGTCGTTAACGGCTGTGACCTAACTCGGCCTCCGTCTCCCACTACGACTTGCGACCTGTTTCGCAAAAAGTCCGTGAGTAGAGCGTGAGGTTTGCCATCGATGCCGTAGTATCGGAGTTTTTCAGCCAGAATGACATCGAAAGGCTTTGGAGAAATCACAGCACAGCACCGCAACATGCAACTTCTGTTCTCGAGCGTCGAGCACGCGGCGGACAACCTCGCGCGCGAGCGCAGTCATGGAACGCCCCGCGCGATACGCGTACTGCCGGTCAGACAGCGCCCCCGCCGATGATAGATACTCGATGAGCCGAGTGCTGATCCCGTTCTCCATCACCTTCGATACTGTCGGAACCACCGCAACTGGTCTATAATCGTTCATCTGCTCCCCTTTCCCCTTTCCCTTAAACAGAGGTGAGATCTTACTCTGCTTAAGCGGAAGAGGATAGGTTCCCGATTTGATGCAGCTATTAAATAGCTCTGCTAGTATGGGGGAAAGTTGTACCGCTGCAATGTGCAATATTTCGATAGATATATCGTACACATCTTTAGTGGGTTTAAGGGCGATACGGGACGTGATAATGCGGTGGACCTCGGCAGCAGTAAAGAGACGAAGGCGAAGAGAGCGGTCAGCGGGGAGACGGGCGGCGGCTAGAGCGGCGCGTGCAGCAGGCACGTTGGCCGGTGGCGGGCCGCACGCTTTCGCTGAACCTACGAACAGTGCGTTCATTGTATCGACCGCATTATTTTTGTTTGTGAAGTCTTGTCCGTTTGGGCGTTTAACAACATCCGTAAAGTCAATGCAAGGACGTGAACTCTTTCCTCTTTCTTTATTTACTACTTTCCACATAGTTTTGGTGGTATTCTTGTTGTTTAAGATAATGTCAGTGTAATGGTTAGCCCTTTGTTGTACTAGAATGCTTTTATATTTTTCGTTTAGAGATTGCACGATGAATTTAATGCTGTCATTATTAGGATACTTATGGCTAATTTCAACCATTTATTCTTTTAAAAAATTGACATTAAAGACATTAACATACGTAGCCAAATTCATACTGTAAGCTTGGTAGGTGATTAGTATCACGGTTCAATAACATATTTCGCGTATTTTTTTATTTTTATTAAAAGCACTTGTACAGATAGCGCGCGAATTCATGTCCATCGGGGCCAGAGGCGACGCGCGGGGGCAGCTCGCCCCGCCTTCACCCACCTCGCCGCATAAGTCTGCAGTCGAATGTTTTCATCGATGATTGTGACGCGCGCTTATCGATACCGAAAATTAGTCGCTATTGAAAAGACGGACTAATGGAAAATACAATCGACAAATTCGTAATTGAAGTCAGCGACGGCGAAGATATTGATTCCGACTCTGCTCTGTCGGTTGTTATTGCATCTGATAGTGATTAAATTGCATAAAATAAAATATTTTTCTCTTTTAGTAATAAACAAGTAAGTACTTATCAGATTTATTTAATTTCATAATTTGCAAAATTATGTACCTTGAGTAACAATAAATCAAATTGACAGCTGTTGACAAAATCAGTAGTAATTATCGACATTACCATAATTTATTAGGTTACAGCACTACCGCATTCCTCAGGATGGACATGAACTCGCGCGCTATCTGTACTTGTCCACTTATATAAGTGCTTTTTAATAAAAAATGTATCAAAAGTTCCACCAAGTGCCAACAGTCACAAGCATCAACTGCATATTTTGCGTAATTTAAAAAGAAAATTTTTATTTTTTTTTCCATTGTATTACTCGGGGCTGAACTTGCGTCTGTAGGGAAAAGGAAAAAGAAAATTCTAATTTACCTTGATATCGAGTCGGTATTACCGACTACTTAACGAGTATTTAGTATGAATTTGTCTCCGTAAATCCATCCATCCATCAGCCTGTTTCGTCCACTGCTGGACATAGGCCTTTCCAGGATTTCGCCACTCTTGGCGGTCCTCCTGGAAGAAATGTCCATACTCACACACGCTGGGCAGGCGGGTTGGTAAGCGCGGTGCCGAAACCCTTGCACCAGTGACGCCGCTGCCCGTCACTAGACTGTTTATATAAGCCCCGGCAATTGGGGATGGATATACCGCCATCCATCGGTCCCAGGCAATGGTGGGCCGCCTGGTTTTGCCTGAGAGCTGTTCTCTTACTCTCTCCCGAGTAACTTCGGGAGGGTTTGCGAGTAAGATGGTGGTACCTCCACAGTCAAGCCCGGCGTCAGCTCTACCACCTCAATAAATAAGTGTCACCATATACATTATAACAGTAACTAGCACAAATCCTAGAACAACCTTCTGTTAATTTTAATTCCAATCAATGTGAATATTAGTATTATAAAAAATCCAAGGTAAAGTGAGTTTTATAATATGTCAAAGTGTCCAAATGGCTATTTATTTCACAGTTGTTCACAATATTTTAATGATGTCCATATTATGAATGAACAAAGGCATGAAAAAAAAGAAGCAAGCAGTTGATTTAGAAAAATAAATTTATATCGTCAAGTGTTTAAAATAATATATAAATTTATTTCTATCATAGTTGATTTAGAATTTTATGTTGTTCCTTAAACATTACTTTGTTTATCTCCAATGCTTCTAAAGCGGTAATTTTTCTGCCTTTCTTACACATAAGGAGAGGTTTAAAGTTTTTCGTTATGACAAAAGATTGATTTTTACTTTTTAAATGATCGGTAAAATTGGAGTTAGATGTTTTTTATTACCATGCCAGCTACTTACATGCTATTTAACTAGTTATCGAGAGATCTGCGAATTTGTCCTCTAAATTTCTTGGCGCAATCGTGACATGTCAGTTTATAAATGCCACTCTTTTTAACTGTTGCTGTGCGGTCCTTGTTGTTACAAAGGAGATTTTTTAAAGATTTTGTTGTCTAAAAGGCAGGTCTATGGTTCTTTAAGATTTTCGAGCATTTATAAGAGATTTGTCCCAAAAAAGGCATTTATGTTGTTGGTTTCCCCCATCGTATAAAAACGAAGTAACCATTTCCCTCTTCTTGGCATACAACATTTTGTCTATTTTTAAATCATATCCATTATTATTGATGGCAATAGTTTTTTATGATATATCTAATTCTTGTCCGAAAGCTTTATAGTTCAATGGGGTTGTCAAAAGTCGTGAATGGAAATACGTTATTTTTATGTGAGAAGTTGGATGTTTTAAGCCAAAAAGCTCACTATTAAGTGAGTACCTATACATATCGTTGCGGTATGGAAAAGCACATGCGTAAATTGGTAGGTCGTGTTTACTGGATAGCTCAGTTGGTAGAGCAACCGACCGGTAAGCGAGAGGTCCGGGTTTGAATGGTTCAGAGCTCCTTACGCCCAGACTTACTTTTCTGATTTTCTAAACCGCAATTATATAAATTTAATTTGTTATCTGCTTGCGATGGATAAATCGCCAAGTGTTTAAAAGATAGAAATTTATTTCTATCATTAACTGAAAAGTTGATTGAGTTAATATGTGTCAGAAAATCATTTTATTCATTGTCGGTGCCTGTTCCTAAGCACAAAATGTCATCTAGATACCCATACCAATAACATTATATGATTATTAAATAATTTGAAACATAAAATATACCTCTCAAACTTATTCATAAACGTCTGCACATAGAGGAGACAGTGGACTACCCATGGCTAAGCCCTTACTGTTTGTAAATCTTTTTAGTTCGTTTTTAGAGTACCGTAGTCCGACAAGGAACCGTTATAGTTTCACCATGTCCGTCTGTCCGCGCCTTAGCTCAGAGACTATTAATACTAGAAAACTGTAATTTGGCATGGATATAAATATTAATCACGTCGACAAAATGGTGGAATAAAATCTTGAAAAAAATTTTTTTTTAATGGTACCTCTCATACACGTAAACTGGGGATGAATAAGAGTGGAGCGCCCCCCCCCCCCCAGTAGGCTAAACGGTTGTTTATAGAAATATGAAAAAATTCACAGAAGTAGTATATATAATGAATTTAAAAGGAAAACTATCACAGCTAAGTAGGATTTACAGTTTTACGAGTACAGGTACTAGAAGTTTCGCGCGGTCTGTATAAGTAGACCAACTTATAAAATGTACCGGGCAACTACGGAACCCTACATTGCGCGTGGCCCAACACACACTTGGCCGGTTTTTTAATTAAGAGCTGTGCTGTTGTCGGTGAAGTCCTCTCCGTTCACTTCTGCACTTTACCTTCTCTTTAACTTCTTGATACGACACGACATTTTCTTTTTCTTTCACTTGATCCATGAATGTTCTCCTGGGCATTCCTCTCTTTCTTTT
This sequence comes from Ypsolopha scabrella, assembly GCA_910592155.1. Lineage (NCBI taxonomy): Eukaryota > Metazoa > Arthropoda > Insecta > Lepidoptera > Ypsolophidae > Ypsolopha > Ypsolopha scabrella. The sequence continues at coordinate 26,929,821 of OU342969.1, read as the reverse complement.
CTCCTCCACTTTTCCTCCAATATTTTCAATACAATTGTCGCGCCGTATCAGATGTCCCAACATCTTTCTCCTTCTATTATCTATAGTAATCAAATCTCACTTTTCATTTAAAATCTGCAGGACCTCATTGTTCTTCTTGGCGTTTGTATGTATGTATGCATGGTATGATGAATGTTTGTTCGACGATAACTCGAGTATCGTTGATCGGAATGTCATGAAATTTGGCGAGTAAATAAGGCAAAAAGAATTTTTAGTTCGAACATGAGCCAAATCGGTCAAGCGCGAATGGGGCGAGCGCGAGTTCTCAGTTCACGTTTGTTTTCTGACGATATTTTTACAGTAAAATATTACTTAATTTGTATGCTTAATGTACATAAGGTTCCTTTGGTTAGCTTCAGCAGTACAAAAAAATATATGGTTTATTTTGTTGAACACAATGTACAAAACAATTCTTCTATGAATAAAACAGATACTCCAAATATGTAACAATTTATTTTGAGTAAATATAAATACTTTAGTTTAAACGACAACGTTTCGAAGACAGTCTCATCATATAATATGTGATATACATAAGTAGTATGGTACGGAAATTGAAATATTATTGATAATATTATTTCAATTTCCGTACCTTACTATTTCTATCATACATAAAGGAGCAACAGGAAAAGTCAACAAATTGTGTTTAGAAATTGTTACCCGTGGTTGATGAGGTAGTTACGTTAAGTTTCAATATACCTAGGTATTTATTTTAAATGATATTTAGAGCATACGAAGTGATGAATTTCGCTATAAATAATATAATCTCTGTCAATGAGAACTGTGAATTTGAAACTGTCTGAAGCAACACATATTGAAGCGATGACAGCTCCATCTGTTTCCTAAGAACAAGGCGTGAAATCACATAACGCCCGCGTCAGCGTTCAGTATGTGCATAACAGGCTGGTGTATCAAGTAGTTACAAAGATTCGGTGTACAGGTAGGTATGGTGGAAAAATTCAACGGCCTAATTTGATGACCTCGGTAGCACAGTGGTTAGCGCGCTTGGCGTGAAAGCAAGAGGTCGCAGGTTCGAATCCCTGGCCCCAGGTTTTACAATAATACTTTTCTCACTTGAAATTAGTTTCAATTGATTTTTTCAATGTTTAGCTTGGAATGCAGTTTTTATTTTCTACAAATTAGATAACGAGTCATTTGAACAAATTTCTCTATCTGTTACAGTTTAGATTTCCCCATACTAACCCATCTCAATGCGCTATTTATTATGGTATTTATTTATATTTAAATTATAGAAAATTAAAGAATTGATTGTTAGTGGAACAATGAAAGTTGAGTGAAGGAAAAAAATTACATAAGCTGCGCAAGTGGAAAATAAAGCTCGACCGCTGCCGCCGCGGGCCGCCCTAGAAGTACATACGTATGCCGATCAAATAGGAGACATACTGAAGAAGGGCAAAGTAAAAAGTACCCGGAATAGAAGAGCTTGTATGACTAGATCGATGGATGTAGAAGAACGAAAAGAGGAGTGTCGGGATCATAGCAGATTGAAAGCATGTGGAAGACAGACGTAAGTAGGTATATGTACCTATACGTATGTAGTGTTATAGCTAGTTTTACTTTTGAACCTTAGATGTTATTTTTATTGAAGTTTTCAATTATACAAGGTGAAATTAAATGAACCGAACAAATTCATACTGGAGACACGGTTAGTGATCAGAAACAAGCTTCAATTACCATTTTGGTGAAATTTGATAAATTTTTTATTTGTTCCCCTACCGCCTAGACTAGGAATTTGTACTTAAGGGGTAACTTTTTACCTCGGTACAAAATGCACATTCTTTTTACTTTTAAATAAAAAATATGAAATAAATGTGTTTTAAAGCAACTTGCGGTAATAGTTTGTCTACATATACATCTACACTTCTACATCTACATCTACATATACACTGTTATATAAAGAGGAAAGATTTGTTTGTTTGTTTGTTTGTATGTTTGAGGTAAACTTTGGAACTACTGAACCGATTCTAAAAATTATTTCTTTTGTAAAAAGCTACATAATACGGGAGGAGATCCCGTACCCATCTTCCAATCCCATCATCATACCCTGGTTACCATGGTAAAACATGTACCATGGTAAAACATGGTAACCAGGGTATGATGATGGGACTGAAATATGGGTACAGGATCTCCTCAACGGACAACAACAGACCCTTCGAGTTTGGGCTTATTTGATTGGTCTTTATCAGGGTCTGATGATGGAACTAGAAGATGGGTACGGGATCTCCTCAACGGAAAAATGCAGACCCTTCGAGTTTGGACTTCTTTGATTGGTCTTTATTAGCGCCTTAGTTAAACATGGTGTCCGTTGCATATAGTCGTTCAAAAAATCATATTATTTGGTTTTCCTTATTTTCACGAAAATATCTTCGACGCGGGCGGAGCCGTGGGCAAAAGCTAGTTAATAATAAAGTCTTCACAAAAAATTACGTACTTTAATGTATAACATTTTGTTTGCATTACATTAACAAACTTAAAAGAGTGTTTACAGTTGTAATGTAATGCAGCTAAAATGTAACGCATAAAATTGAATAATTTTCATGTGATCACCTAACTATTAACAAGCAGTTTGCGTGAATTGCTATGAAATGCATTTATTGCAAAATTTTCATTCAAAAGTAAGGAAAACATTATTATGATATGCATTTTGCACCGAGATTCTCCGTTACCACCTTAAACTAGTCCAACCAGTAAGGGAGCAAAAAATATATTTTTCTAATTTGGCCAAAAGGATTACTGAACCTAGTTCCTGATCACTAACCGAGTCTCCAGTATGAATTTGGTCGGTTGATTTAATTTCAATTTATATGTAAATATCTTGCTAATTTTAGTAAAAAATTGCATTTGGCCATTTTAAAATTAAACATAAAGGAGTTTTAATTTATCATCTCTAAAAACCGTAACTCCAAAAGCACCGAATTCTTTTCATGTAGCGCCATCTTGATTAACCCTTCAATAACGGAAGAAAAGGTACTTTTATTAAATTCCTCTTGAAATGTCACAATTAATTTGGAGGGGCTTTATCCGAAATTGAGATACTTGTTCGTGGATTTAATATCCGCCCTTCAAAAATAATGAGACTCAGGTTCCATGAAAATTTTGCCGATTGAAATAAAACGACTTTCGTCGTGTAAGACTTTTTCTGTGACATCTCGTTTTTTGATTTTTGGTCGGTTTTTTCTGTCTCGTATTATCTCGATGTTTCCATATCATTAGAATAAAATAATGAAAATTTTACTGGGTCAGTAATTACACTCTGAAAAGGGCAACATGCAGTAGAAAATAATCCTGTGATATTTGTATTAAATGAAAGAATATGGTATTTTTGACAAAAAACTGTTAAATTAATGTTGATGTAAAGTAAGCTTAGAGCGTTATCCCAGAAGAGAATTCGAGACGAATATAAAAAGAAAACGTAAAATTTGTAGTTAATATAAAAATTTCCAAATGGATCTAAGGGCCGTCAGGAAAATACTTTTATAATATTCAGGGTTCCGTACCCGAAGAAGGGAGCCAAACGGGACCCAGCTACTAATGCCTGCCCTGCCTGTCTGTCACGGAAATCTACAGCTTCAACCGTTATAGGTTATAATTTTCACAGAATACGTGTTACTATGGCCTTTATTACGAAAAATAATAAAGAGTAAAGGATGCATTATTTAAACGTTATTAGTTTTGGCACATATACAAGTAATACATTTTGTCAGATTGTAGGACGTACTCTAAAATAAAACAACAATAATTAAAAGTTGGGTTCTGTAAGCAGACGATGCAAAATTTTTTGTCAGGTGCAAACTTTAGCAACTTGTTTTTTGTAGCCTTGATATTGCTTTGGCATGTATTATATTGCTGTTATTTACCATAATGTTTTTTGGGTTCCCCACCCTTATTGTGGGGTGGTACGGAACCCTTTGTGCGCGAGTCCAACTAGCACTTGGCCAAATTATTATTCGTTGTACGGACAAAAGCCTACTAATGATTTTATTATTCACTAGATTTTTCCGGCGGAATTTAGATTTTTATTTTTACTATAATTTTAAATGCTCGTAACCATGTTTTAGCTCAATATTAAATTCTATAGTAGGTAGGTAATTAATATACAGGTTCGCGTGTTGGTATGGGGCCGGGGAGGGTGGTTTGGGGAAGATTTAATTAAGCTAGTTTTATGAGATAGAGAACTTTCACTAATAGGAATCTCGCCATCGATTTTGGAGAAATAAATACTGCAATCCAAGCTTTTTGAAAAATTACAAATTGAGGTGGGAATCGAATATGTTATGTACAGTATAAATGAAACAGAACACCGAACATTAAGGGGACAATTAATACTGGTAACCCCGGGTACGTTCGTCTCACTCACTCGCACGACTCGTCCCGTATTGATCTCTCCGTCGCTCGACGGGGAATCAAGTTCCGAACGCACTAGAATACTAGTTGAAATTAAATCAACCGACCAAATTCATACTGGAGACTCGGTTAGTCATCAGCAACAAGGTTTAATGATCCTCCAGGTGAAATTCGAAAAAAAATTTTTTTTTCTTGTAGAACCTGCACTAGGAATTGTACTTAAACTAGTCCAACCAGTACGGGAGCAAAAAAAAATATTTTTCGAAATTGGCCAAAAAGATTACTGAACCTAGTTCTTGATCACCAACCGAGTCTCTAGTATGAATTTGGTCGGTTGATTAAATTTCATCCTATATACCCAAATAATGAGATGCAATTATCTATATACTATTAATAAAGTAGTAAAAAAGTCAATATTGGTACTGTACTGAGGGCGGAACAACAATTTTTAGAATTTTTGTCTGTCTGTATATTCCGTTTTTACTCGAGAACCATTTAGTGGATTTGGATGCGGTTTTTTTATTGTCATTATAGTGACCCTGTTCAACACACAGGCTATAAAGGTTGTTCATAAAGTAACGCCCAAGCCAGAAACGGGCAAAATATTGAGTAAAAGCTTTTATAACTCGAGAAACACTTAACGGATTTGGATGCGGTTTTGTTTATTATCATCGTAGTGACCCGGTCAACACATAAGCTATAAGGGGTATTCATAAAAAAATGCCGAAGCCGTAAACGGGGCGAAGACTGGAACCACTCAACAGGTTTGGATGTGGTTTTTTGTTTTATTATCATTGTAGTAACACCCTGGTCAACACATAGGCAATAAAGGGTGTTCATAAAATAACGCCCAAGCCGAAAACGGGGCAAAGATTCACTGAACGCTGGCGAAGCTGCGGGCAAAGGCTATTCATAACTAAAACTAATCAACGGAAATCATTTGTTGTAATAATATCTTCATTTTGACTAAGTGTCAATGACACCTATTCTCGTGTAGCAAATATTAGATTTAGAGCTGCCATAACCTTAAACTCTTCATTGCAAAATAGGCTTTAGCGCAGATAGATAAAAATTAAATGAGCTTGTATTATATAAGGTTTTACAACTCTAAATTTAAGGTTTGCTCTAAGACCGAGACAGGTTTGGTATTTATTTAATTAAAGATTTTGATGAAAATTTAAAATTATAATCAAGGCACATCATTCTGTTTGGTTTGTAGTTTATCTTTTTTTAACTTTTATAACGTCTGATTAAACCCAGCCACCAATTTCGACTTCCAGGGTCACCTGCAGGTGATCCTCTTAATGTGTACCAGCGGGATTCGCACCCGCGACCGTCTAGTTAGTGGTCTCGATGTTCGAACCAATAATTCACAGGCCGATAAATTGCTCATTGAAGCATATCTAGCAGTTGAATCGCTCAAATATCTAGCTCTGTTGTAATTAAACCATTCTAGACCACAGCTCCAACTTTGCAATAACGCTCTAGGGCCAAGAGTCTAGACCAACCAGATGGTTTCTTTGCAGGCATCTCTCCTTTAGAAGCTGGTTAGAAAGGAATTTGCGAAATGGCATAAGGGGCTCTAAGTTGTGTAAGACATCTATATCTAATAATAAAGTATTACAAATCATTACAAAGTATTCTCATTATGTATTGCATATTGTATTATGTTTAACGAATTGTGTTTCGGGTCTCCTGTAAGGTTTTTTTTAGTTAAATCGTTTTTCACCGGAGGCACAGATTATGAATAATAAATACCTAATAAAATATAAGTTTATTGGAGACTAGCTTTTGCCAGCGGCTCCGCCCGCGTTATATTCGGTTTAACGACATGCTTTTTTCCGGGATAAAAAATAGCCTATGTGTTAGGGTATAGGCTATATCCATTATAAATTTCATCCAAATCCGTACAGCCGTTTCAGCGTGAAAGAGTAACAAACACACGCACACACACAAACTTTCGCATTTATAATATTAGTGTGATATATAGTACGGAACCCTTCATGCGCGAGTCCGACTCGCAATTGGCCGGTTTTTTCATCTATCTGGGATTTAAATTTTGGTTTTGAAATAACATAGCCTTGTCTTATTTCACCACAAACGATTGAAGTTCGCGCTAATTAGACACCTGAATTTCCATTGATATTGATCTATCCTACAGGAACCATGCTGTTTTCTGGGATACAAAGAAGCCTATGTGTTAAGTTAGAGTATAAGCTATATCCATTCTAAATTTCATCCAAATCCGTCCTGCCGTTTCAGGGTGAAAGAGTAACAAACATACACACACACACATACACACACACACCCACCCTCACACACACACAAACTTTCGCATTTATAATATTAGTAGGATAGGTGAAGTGAACACATATAAATTAAACTTTTCTATAAGGTACACTCCGCGGAAATTAAGTTTACATATTTTCCAGGGGACCCCAAACTCCGCTTGGCAGGAATCTTGGGGTACCAAAAGACAATTTTATATGCAACTTACATTGCATTAATATACGAGTAGGTATGGGGTCAAATTAAAAATTTTTTTTTTATAAAACATTAATAAAAAATAACAAAAGAACTTACAATCAAAATATACGTAATATAAACTCAAGATTTATTAATAACTAGTATTTTTTCTGTATCCTCACAGGCCAATGCTTTCAACTAGTCTAATATTTTCGCTTTAGTCTCAGACGTTACTTTTTGCTTAATGATAACAATAATTATTCCACAGTTGCAGGATTTATTGCAGGTACACACGATGAACTATTTCAGAATACATCTTAGCTCACTACCTAAAATATTTGGTAATTATACAGCACACATTTCACAAGTAAACCAATTAGTTAATGGACAGGGCGAAACTAATGGCCTCTATCGTATGCGAGGGGATCGATTTCATACTTGGCTGTATTTTAGTATACGAATGTCCATGGTGACAATACGTTGACTAAATGTAATATATTTTAAACAACTCGTACGAGTCTCGTACATTTACTTTTATACATAAATAATATTATTTATTTCTATATTATGTGAATTTAATTATGAAAATTTAATTAAAAGGAGAATTGGCTTTTAAGGAATTTTACCCGACATCTTCCTAATTTAGGCTAAGAGCTGGCTTAACTGTGTTGATTTTTTAATCATCATTTGTAACAGTATCCAATAGGATGATTTTTGTCAGGCAAAAATTACATTTGGTCTGTTTGTTTTTATAAGAAATGAGCACGGGGTCAATTTGTACCGAAACAAAATTTCAATTAGAACCTCTATGCAACGTGAAATTTAAGTCATTTTGTTAACGAAAACTGGTGATAGTACTCGTCCATATGAACAACTTTTACTATGGAGCCAACCCTGAAATCGTGAAAAAAGATCAGCTGTTTCATACATTTGGGTCGAGTAGGTATTTAACTTTTCTATGGAACAGCTGATATTTTTTTCGCGATCTCAGGGTTGCCTCCATAGTAAAAGTTGTTCATATGGACGAGTACTATCACCAGTTTTGCGTTAACAAAATGACATAAATTTCACGTTGAAATAATAAAAAAATATGTCCCAATGACTCCTTTTACAATATTCACTTCATCTGTTACTACAAGAATTTGTGTTACTAAAAACAGTAAAACTAAGCGAGGTGTAGGAGATCGATCACTACAAAAAATTAGTATTTGTAGATGAGATATAGTATTAACTGTCAACATGAAAGATAATTCTATGTTTAACAAGTATCCAACAGTGTAATAGTAGATTGTTATAAAATGGAGGTAAGTTATCAATTGCACCCGAGAGGAGTTCCACTGTCCATCTCTGAAGACTATCATCAGATCACAACCAAACTAAAATAGGACCTATCTGAAAGAAAACTCTTCCGAACAAAAATTATTTTATTAAATAATAAGTGTCCATCCATCCATCCATCAGCCTGTTTCGTCCACTGCTGGACATAGGCCTTTCCAGGATTTCATCACTCTTGGCGGTCCTCCTGGAAGAAATGCCCATACTCACACACGCTGGGCAGGCGGGTTGGTGAGCGCGGTGCCGAAACCCTTGCACCAGTGACGCCGCTGCCCGTCACCAGTCTAATCTAATTTATATAAGGCCCGGCAATTGCGGATGGATATACCGCCATCCATCGGTCCCAGGCAATGGTGGGCGGCGTGGTTTTTTTTTGCCTGAGAGCTGTCCTCTTACTCTCCCCGAATAACTTCGGGAGGGTTTCCGAGTAAGATGGTGGTACCTCCACAGTCGAGCCCGGCATTAGCTCTACCACCTAGTAAATAATAAGTGTAACAACAAAAAAAAAAACAGTCGGATTGAGAACGTCCTCCTTTTTTGAGGCAGAACAGATATTTTCCACTGCCATTTAGCTAGACGAGTGATTAACCAGTTAGTGACTGAAACGGAACCTCGTTCTATTTTCAAATTTATTTTCATTTCTAGGGCTGAAAATCGAATCTACCTATACAATTCGTATTTGAAGTAGAGCATTTGTGATGAAAAAGTCTTTTTTACGCTTGTAAATTAGGCGCCGGAAATTTTAGATAACTCGCAAGAAAATGTAATACCGCCCTTAAAAAAATAACTTTTGTAAGTAATAGTACTTCTGTACAATATTTTGTGTTATTAACTTATTACCGTTCATTCTGTTACTACAAGAATAACTGCACAATACGTTCACATGATCTGCGTGAACAACCGTCAACCCTTGTCATATTGAACACTAGCTTTTGCCCGCGGTTTCACCCGCGTTGAATTAGTTTTTGTGTACTCCTATAAAATCAGTCAATATTATTCGGATTGTTACCTACAGTAAGCGCAGCTGGTGAAATGTGTGTGCTAATGTGCCTCTGTTTACCATTTTGTGTGTCTCTTTTATAGTTTTTCCATGGGAACAAAGTGAAAAAGTAATTTTTGTCCTATTCAAAGTCTAGAACTACATTTATGCAAAATTTCAACTTAATCGGTAAGTATGGCGTGAAAGGGTGACACATCACTTTTCTATAGAAATTTGAAAGCTCATTTTCATCCCATGGGAACTGATTTATGGGATAAAAGTAGCCTATGCCCTACTCCAGGTCTAGAACTACATTCATGTAAAATTTCAGCCCAATCGGTTCAGTAGTTACGGCGTGAAAGAGTAACAAACATCCATCCATCCATCCATCCATACATCCAAACTTTCGCATTTATAATATTAGTGGGAAGTGGGATAGTGGGAAGTGGGATGGATGGAAGTGGGATTAGTGAGATTGACTGAGCTTTTTAAAATATAAAGAAGAACTACTTAATAAACAACAATATCTGTGATTATTATTATGTTACTAGCCTTTGCCTGCGGCTCCGCCCACGTTTATTCGGTCTTTTCCCATTTTCGGCTTGGTCATTATTTTATTAACACCCCCTTTAGCTTATGTAATGACCAGGGTCACTAAAATAATAATAAAAAACAGCATCCAAATTCACTGAGTGGTTCTCGAGTCAAAAGCGTTTATTAAATAAATAAATAAAAAAAACAACCTTTGCCCGTTTTCGGCTTGGGCGTTATTTTATGAACACATCTTATAGCCTATGTGTTGACCAGGGTCACAACAATGATAGTAAAAAACTGCATCCAAACCCGTTAAGGGTTTCTCGAATAAAAACGGAACATTCATATAGACAGAAAGGTAATTCAAAAAATTGTGGTTTTGGCTTTATATTAGTACAATACGATATACAGGATGTTCGGAAAAGTACTTCGTTCCTTTAATCCACGTGTGCTATAGGTATAACAAAGTATGTTAAGCGTGTTTAATTTTTTTCAATATAAAAAATTAAAAATATTTTCTTTTCTTTTCATTTTTATTTTATATTATTAAATTAAATTACTATCCCTTTCTTTTACGTGCCGTTTTTATGTAATGGTCTATCACCTTACTCTATGTATCTATTGCGTTTTGAACTAGGGTTGAACAATTTATATAAAAAAATTAAACACTCTTAACATATTTTGTAATTGCACACGTGGTTTAAAGGAACGAAGTACTTTTCCTAAGAACCTGTATAAAGTCCCAAATTAATTCCTCAGTCAGCTATTAGCCTAGCTAAAATAATATTCAAAATTAAGATGATAAATTAAGACAGAATGAATACGTATGCAGAGCAGAGGCCTGATGAAAATTTTGATCCCGTTTCCACAGAGCGTATGATGTGTACATTATTCATTCTTGTTCCGATTTTAATATTCATATTGAAGTACAGGCGTTACTCCGCTCGCAAGTAAGTTGCTCGGAAAATAACGAAGAATATTACATTGTAGGTACATACAATACATATGTTTGCATGCTTACTAAGTTACTTAGACTGCGATAAATTCTGTTTCTTTAATGAAAATAAAATAAAATCACCACAGACACACATCCGACTCCATGACCAACAATAGCTTACCCATACCCATACATACTCGTCTCCATAACCTTAAATTTAATCAGTGATTTACCGTCCGCATAATAAAATCATTTTCACCACCGATATCAGACATTCAACTTAGAGCTCGTACATATGGCCACTTGGTGCTCAGTACGAACCAGGCTTAAGCAAGCAACATTAGGATGAAGTTTCTTTAATGAGTCATATAAAATCAAACCCGGTAATCCCCATTAAACCATCGAAATTAAACTGCAAATTTGGATTTTTTTGTCTGTGATTTAAAATTCAATAGGAAAAGCAATTTAATTTCAGAATTGGCATTATACGCTAAGGAATTATCTTTTTAAGCTTACAATTTGAATCAATTGCAGCAATCTCCAGTAATTTCGATTTTTGTTGTATAGGAATATTTTGGTGGAAATGGAAATTGCCGGGTTTGATTTTATATGTATATAAAAACATATCTTGCTTAGGGGGAAAAATAATAGATTTTGATTAAAAACATTCTTACTCAAGTATCCATCCATCCATCAGCCTGTCTCATCCACTGCTGGACATAGGCCTTTACAGGATTTCGCCACTCTTGGCGGTCCTCCTGGAAGAAATGTCGGTGCCGAAACCCTTGCACCAATGACGCCGCTGCCCGTCTCCAGTCTGTTTTATATACGGCCCGGCAATTTGGGGATGGATATACCGCCATCCATCGGTCCCAGGCAATGGTGGGCCGCCTGGTTTTGCCTGAGAGCTGTTCTCTTACTCTCCCCCGAATAACTTTGGGAGGATTTGCGAGTAAGACGGTGGTACACCGTCACTTAGCATTTATTAGTTGATAATCTGACAATAAAAAAAAAGTGATAAACTGTATGAGACAGGTGGATGATGTTTTGCTTAGTATTTTAACTTACTACCTCATTAGATAGGTAGACTAAGACATATATATATTTTTTCTCATGACACAATTTCCTTCTGTCTTTTATATTTTTTATCCTTTTATACTATATTGTTTAGTATTATTTTATATAAGTTAAAAAAAACTGTAATAGTATTGAGAAAAAAAATACTGATAAAAAAAGACGTGATCTTGCTAAGTTTCTTGCCCTTCTTTTTAGCAAGATTAATCGAATGGGCGGATTTAGGCATTATATCTATTTATAGTTTATCTATCTATTAACTTATTTATTCATTGCATTATGTAGGTATAATAATACTCTTATTCCAATAAGTCTTTTTATTTTATGCATGTGTATATCTTTAGTAGCCTAACTTAAATACAGTTTTTTTATATATTTCCCGTATCATATTTGTTTCATCATAAAATATTATTTTTATACGGATTAGATTTGACATGTAAAACGTATAATTTATGTATCTATTTTACAAATAAACAATTTGAATCTTGAATCTTTGTACCTCCACAGTCGAGCCCGGCATCAGCTCTACCACCTAGAGGTATACCACCACCGGTATAGCTGAAGTTTACGACAAAGGAGCCACATTGTTTTGTGTTGTAGACCTTAGGGGGACGTTTCGAGCTCAGTGCAAAATGCATAACTTATGTTATGATTGTTTATCTAATTTTTAAATAGAATGTATGAAATAAAATTAGTTTCATCTTATTTTGCGACTATTGTTTAATAATTATCTGGGGTTTTTAGCACAATTGCGTCATTTTATGGATTATAGTTAGCGTGAATGTCCATACAAACTTAAAAGCGTGTTTTAAGTTGGTGTGGACATTCATTTACAACGCAATGCATAAAATTACAAAATGTTGGTAGAAAAGCCAAATTGACATTCAACTATGGTCGCGAAATGCCATAAATCACATTAATTTAGTAGTTTTTATTCAATAATAAGACAAACAATCATAAGTTGTGCATTTTGCACCAAGCTCGAAACGTTCTACCTTAAACATAAATATTCCGCAATTTTAGAAAAGGAACAAAAGTCCTACCGTTTTTTTCACGTCGTGTATTATTAAATGTTTTAAATATTTTATTTGCCGTATATAGGTATATACGGAGAGCTGATGACCTCAAGGGTCAGGTAATTTTACTGTCAATGAAACTCAGGATAATAATTACCTGAGACATCCTTTAGCCAAAATCGTTTGAATGGTAGATTAGTATTAGTATAAGCATTATAATATACGATGCATGCATGTTTAAATTATGTGGAAGCTGTCACGGATTACCGCGAGCTCGGCCCTGTGAAAATGTTTGGTGAGTGATAATAAAATTTTCACTGTCATCTTTATTTTGTGCTAGTAACACCTTATTTTTTATTTTTGCTTACCTCTTTTTTTTCGTATGGCAGTTGGGCCACAAGTTTGCTTGCACAGGAGGGAAGAGCGACAAGCTCAAGTAAGAGTGAAATGAAGCTTTTGCCTCCTATATATTGTACTAAAAGTCACCCCGGTGAGTAATAGTACTTAATTATGTTTATGCTTATAACATTAGAAATTGGTGGTGACTAGGAGGCGGGATGACCTTTGTTGTGTGCTGGTGTCAGTGCGTCTTAGAGGCCACGATTCCGTCGTGGGTCTTTGGATGGGTAATTGATACCAGCTGGTGGCATGGGTTGGACTGTAGGGGAGGTAGGAGTTCCATCTACGGAACGTAAAGGTTCCGCGCGCTCAGTGTTCACTGGGAGGTAAACTTGTCCCTCCGAACATTATATTTTATATAACATAAGTAAAAGCAGTATGGAATATCATAAATACTGAAACTGGGAAGAGTAACAAACGGAATAATGAACTAAAGTTGAATATTAACAATGAAGTTTTTACAGGAGATAAAGAAGTTGCGAAGGCCCTTGAACAATTCTTTACTGACATTCCTTCCTTGACAACTAAGGGCTTAAATTCAAGTCCAAGATCTGCACAGGATCTTTTGAGTGATCACGTGCCTCAGTGCCATTCTGTATTTGCTTTTAAGCATTTTAATTCACAAACTGTCATTGAAGCATTTAAATCTCTTAACTTAAAAAAAACCGAGGACTTATGGGGCCTATCTGTTAAAGTTGTAAGCTGTATTATTGATTTAATAGCTCCATATTTAGCTTTAATCTTTAATAAATGTGTAGATGATGGTGTCTTTCCTGATTTAATGAAGTTGAGTAAATTGATCCCTCTTTTTAAATCAGGCGACAATGAAGACCCTTCCAACTATAGACCGGTCTCAGTTTTACCAGTATTTAGTAAGAATTTCGAAAAAATTGTTTTTAATCAATTATTATCCCATTTTAACTTAAATAAGTTGTTTCACAGTGAACAATATGGATTCACTCAAGGAGGTCAACCACTGATGCAGGAGTTGCTTTAGTCAAGCACATATTTGACGCTTGGGAAGCAAAGCAGGATGCATTCGGTGTATTTTGTGACCTCTCAAAAGCTTTTGATTGCGTTAATCATGAAACACTTTTATGTAAATTAGATTACTATGGAGTTAAGGGTAAATCTTTGGCGTTATTTAAGTCATACCTTAGTGACCGGATTCAAAAGGTAGACATTAATGGAGTAAAGTCATCTGGAGCATTAGTCAAAATGGGTGTTCCGCAGGGCTCCATATTGGGGCCCCTATTGTTTTTAATATACATAAATGACCTTCCTTACTTAGTTAGAGACTTATCTGAGATAGTTCTATTCGCAGATGACACGTCCCTTATTTTTAAAGTGAATCGACATAACGATATTCTTGATGACGTGAATTCAACTCTCTCTCTGATTCTTGATTGGTTCACTGCAAAAAATTTAGTTCTAAATCCAAAAAAGACGAAATGTATAAAGTTTACTTTACCAAATGTAATTCAAGTAGATGTCAGTTTATTTTTGCAGGGGTCCAAGCTGGAGTTAGTTAACGAAACTAAGTTTTTAGGTATTACTATAGACTCTCGTCTTCAGTGGGGTCCCCACATAGAAGCTCTCTGTGGTAGACTTAGTTCAGCCGCATACGCTGTTAGACGCATAAGGCAGATTACTGATGAAAATACTGCTAGATTAGTATATTTCAGTTATTTTCACAGCATTATGTCATATGGCATAATGTTGTGGGGTAGAGCCGCGGATATTGAAGCAGTCTTTGTCTTGCAAAAGAGAGCAATTCGGTCTATTTATAACATGAAGTACCGAGATTCATTAAGAGAAAAGTTTAAAGAAATTAATATATTTACGGTCCCATGTGAATTTATTTATCAAGTTATTAGATATGTCAGAAAAAATATTGATAATTTCCCGAGGCTTGGTGTGCACCACTCTGTTGAAACCAGAAACAAACATAAACTAGCTTTTCCAAAATTAAGACTTGCCAAGGTAGGTACTTTTTTTGTAGGACATGGTATAAGATTTTACAATAAGCTTCCAGAGGAGGTCCTTAGTTTGCCTGAAAATAAGTTTAAACTATATATTAAGCAGGGACTACTTAAGAAAGCTTATTATAAAATCAATGATTATTTGGATGATAATGAAGCATGGTGTAATAAATAATAATAATCTTATTCAATATTGTAATTAATAATTAGCATATTTTAATACTGTATGATTCCTCTAAAGGCTTAAAATTAATTAATATGTAAACTTACTTTGTTAAAGGTAATAGACAATATGAGACGGGCTTACTTAGATATTTTTTTTTCTCGTGACTAATTCCTGCAGTCTTATATTTTTTTATGCCTTTACTTGAGTAGGTATGTATATGATTTTCTATCATATGTTTTATTTTAAAAAAAGGAATGTTTGCTAAGTTTCTTGCCCTTCTTGTATATATAATATTTTTATTCCTATATTTCTATATTTTATGGAAGTGTATAACTTTATTACATTTTAGTAGCCCAACCTTAATATTTTTTGTATGTATTTCCCGTTTTTATTTATGAACTTATTTCTTCATTGCATTATGTATATATAATATTTTTATATGTTTATTCCTAGAATCCTCTATTTTATTTATTTATTTAAAAACTTACGACTATCATTTATTTATGCAGGTGTATATTTTATTTCCCGTATTATTATAAATTTTTTATATTCTAAAGATATATTATATTGTTAAAATTAACATTGACTTGTAGAAAGTATACTTAATGTATCTATTTTGCAAAAATAAATATTTTGATTTGATTTGATTTGATTTGAACATGGGAGCTCCGAGAGAGTTGGTACCTATAGCTTGCTGTAATTCGTCAATATCAGGTGAAGGCCTGATGCAATGGTAGCTCTCTTGTGATGTTATGAAGTTGTAATAGAGTGTTTCGCTTTCTGGTCACTATAGCTTCTAGTGGGATTACTATAAATATATATATTATGTTGCTTGTAATGTGTAAAGGCCGCGACAGAAGCATCCATTATCCGCATAACCCGTCCCTTGTCCCCAAAGCACATTATTATTAAAGTAATTGAGAACGGTTAATTATAAGAAGGTATTGAAGTGTAATAAAATATTAACATCGTTCTTTGTACATTATTTCCTGTTCATATAATTTGAAGTCATTTTAATATTTTTCAGTTTTTGGCAAACACATGTAAAAAGGCTTGAGCGGTGTCAGAATTAGGCTGTAACAATCTAGCTACGAGTATCCTTCCCATAAACCTCAGTTTTATGACAAAATTGAGTACATTCTACAAAATTTATGTCTATTTTATCAACGTAAAAAGACATAAAGACAAGTCTAATGCGTTCCCAAAGTCATAAGCAACGGCTGGTCTCTAAAAATTGGTCAAGTGCGAGTAGTAATCGTGCCTCGAGGGTTCCGTACATACCGTTCCGTACATACATTAAAACAAAAGTTAAAACGAGCAGTTAAGACGAACTTAACTTGACACTTACGGTCTTTTAAACTCTATACCGGGTGTAAATAGACTGCTACCATTTAATGAAACCACATATTCTACCGACCCTACTGAACCACTTTTCTCAAGAATCATACCCGCGGACACCCTCAGTTTGGGAAATAAGTCACGTTCAGAAATAGGTCACGCTCTCTCTAAACACGCCCCTATGTCGGTGAGTTAACGTATTTTTGTTTGGAGCTCAATTATTTCCCAAACTAAGGGTGGCCGCGGGTATGATTCTTGGGAAAAGTGGTTTAATAGGGTCGGTAGAAAATGTGGTTTAATTTAATGGTAGCAGTCTATTTACACCCGGTGTATCCAAAGGGTCTAAATGAGTTGGTCCTTGATTTCTTCTTGGATAATTAAATATAAGTAATTTTCAGATTGTTTCCGAGATATTTAATATATGAACTAATTATGGACGGAATTTCAAGTTTCTAAATCAACTGAAAGTACCATAGGTTTTCATGCTGAGCTAATGTGTATGAAATTGATAACATAAAGGGCGATAACTTTTTATCGAGTTAAGTTGCATGATTTCTTAACAGCACTATGGGGTCGTAAACTTCTGTACGAGGTATTAGTTTCAACTTGATATCTCTACAGGGTCCCGAGAGAAAGGGTCTTAACAGACGGACAACAAAGTGACCATAAGGGTTCCGTTTTTTCATATTCAGGTACGGAACCCTAAAAATATGTATTTATTCAAAACATTGACCTCTCATAAGCAACTAGACACACAATATCGCTCAAAAAGTGTCCGCGATGCATTTTGTCACCGCTATGGGGTGACAAAATCGAATGACGATTTCGTACAACTGACATTGCATCTTATGTTAACGACATAACGTCTTAATTTGGTTGAAGATTTCTGCTACTATGCACGTCGCACGTTCGGGTACTTTCTGACGAACTTTTCTAAGAGACCTGTGTGTGTTTGTTTATGAGAGGTCACTGATTCAAAACTAGTAATATGTTTGTGATTCCGCCTTGGTTAGCGTGAACTTGATTAAGTTTTGCTTAGCTCCCTTTTATTACACACACACAGCGTAATGATTCATAGGAATATTGTAATGGTCAGAATTAATAACTAATAATGCAATGACGAGCAACATCTAGACGGACTAGACACTTAATTTTGCAAAAACTCCATAATTGTTACGTCTCAGAGGCTTTACAACACCTACCTCCTATCTTTAAGTTTTGAATGAATAAATTGAACTGAATTGAATTGTATCTATCTACATATCTATTTACGGATCAGAAGCTGGTTTCAAGAAAAAAGTTATAACAATTTACCTAATAAATTGATATATAAATACGTATAATATAAGTTACCTATGTGTTACAAATTTAAGTCATTTTGTTAATGAAAACTGGTGATAGTACTCGTCCATATGAACAACTTTTACTATGGAGTCAACCCTGAAATAGTGAAAAAAAAATCAGCTGTTCCATAGAAAAGTTAAATACTTACTCGATCCAAATGTATGAAACAGCTGACATTTTTTTCACTATTTCAGGGTTGGCTTCATAGTAAAAGTTGTTCATATGGACGAGTACTATCACCGGTTTTCGTTAACAAAATGACTTAAATTTCACGTTGCAAAGTCACGTGCAATATTGAATATTTTATAATTATAAATATCCTATCTCCTATTTTACTTTTCTTTCACACCTTAATGTGTACCTATACATGCGCAAACACATCTATGCACATATACTTATACCTACTCTGCTACCCTTTTATGGTTTTGCTACAAATAAATAAATTAAAACTTAATTAATGACAAACACACAGCCGTGTAACATTATGTTAACATTTTGTTACACGTCTATGTGTGTGTGCCATTAATTAAGTTTTAATGTACTGAGTCTCAATGTTATAAAATTGTTAGAGTTAAGTCCTTTTTAGGGTTCCGTAGTCTGACAAGGAACACTTAAGGCGACGCCACGAAATTTTGGCGAAATGGATCCTCATCTTTCTCAGCAATAAAAAAACGTATGTAATTACCAATTTATATACTAGATTAAGCATTTAATTGACATCATTTTGCCCGAAGATTTAGTTGTTTGATTAATTTTCATAGCAGAGAATAAAATATTTAGAAAACCTCTTTTAAAACAGAAATTTCTATTTTACTGACAAACGGGAGCGAATGAAGCATCTATGTTTTTTTATTTAAATTAGCCTACAAATACACTCCAATACGGCCGATTGGATTTATTAAATTACTTATAGTTGTCATTTTAAATGTAAAATACTGTTTTGCCGCATACGACCTTACAGCATAAGCTAGTTCGTGAGCGCATATTTGTATGGAGTAAGTCCCCCTCACCCCACTCCCCTAAGGCACCGATTTGAAATTAAAAGTTTATCAATGCCTCGCCTAAATTATAGTTTCGCCATGTCCGTCTGTCCGTGTGTCCGCGGCTTAGCTCAGAGATTATAGTAAGTGGTCTGTGCTATTAGTACTAGAAAGCTGTAATTTGGTATGGGTATACTATACATACATATAAATTACGCCAATAAAAGGGTTAAAAAAAATCTCGATTTTTTTTAAAGGATATCTCCCATACACGTAGATTGGGGATAATTTTTTTTTCGTCTATCCTATATATCGTTGTATAGATCGCTCAAAACCATTATTGAAGTCTGAAAACCATTTTTCGATTTACGGATCCGTTGGCGAAATATTAAGGTTTTTAGTGCTATTTTTTGTTAGACTCATGTGTACCCCACTGCCGGCTAAACGGTTGTTTATGGATATATGTAAAAATTCACAGAAGTAGTATAAGTTAAAAGGAAAACTATCACAGCTATGTAGGCTTTACAGGTTTACGAGTACAGGTCGCACCAAATTTTTAAACACGACAATGTATGGGCCGTTCTTCTAAATGTATGGGACTAGAAGTTTGGCGTGATGTGTAATAGTAGACCAAGTTATAAAATGTATCGGGCAACTACGGAACTCTACACTGCGTGTGGCCCGACACGTACTTGACGGTTTTATTTTGTCATGTCATGTATTTTGTATTTTGGTGATAAATAAATGCTTATCTTAACTTATCTTAATTTTTTTTTGTAATCTTCATTAGAAAAAGGTTTTGTCGCACAGCGACGATGTCACCCTTATAAGGCTACCCATTAAAGACTAAAGGAACTCAGTAATGTCACAAAAAATAAACTCTAAACTTTCATTCCCAACTAATCCGCCGTGCGGTCCAGCACCCATGTCTCGAGTTCTGGCTCGCATACCAAAAACCACCAGTTTGTAAAGTGACCTTGCATCATCTGACACTTAAAAGTATTTATTATTGTTTTTGGGTCTTTGAAGTATTTAAATGTTATTTAATATTTCTGTGATAAATTATAATAATGTGCTAATTTAATAAATTTTAAATCACAGAATCACACTAATTTTATAAATGCGAAAGTTTGTGTGTGTGTGTGTGTGAGTGTGTGTATGCTTGTTACTCTTTCACGCTGAAACGGCTGAACAGATTTGTATGAAATTTTGAATGGATATAGCTTATACCCTAACTTAACACATAGGCTACTTTTTATCCCGGACAAAAGCATGTCGTTAAACCGAATAACACGCGGGCGGAGCCGCGAGCAAAAGCTAGTAAATTATATGTGTGGAAACTCTGTTGGTTTATGTTATTTCTATGTGCTATGTTTTGAATAATAAAAATAAAAATTATCATTTAGAAGTATAATGCAAAACCGTTACATTACATACTTTATGGTCCTAGAATTCAAAGTGCAAAAATTTAACAAATGATAGATTATCCCCAATATCACTTTGATCACTTTCCAAAAAAATGTTTTTACGTTTTCATATAAATTTAGTCAGCTGGTAAGTGAAAAATTATTTGATCAAAAAAATCTTTTTTTTCTTCTTGAATGTGATTGATCAGAGGTGCAATTGTATAAGCCAATCGTATTCAAATTCGATTGGCATATGGCTATCCGACTAAGCCAAAAAGCCCGTTTGACAATTGAAATCGTACGTTATTGGTTGTCTACAAAAAAACAATCGTATTGAATTGACAGCCAAAAATGTATGCTTAGCCGAATAGCCATATGATAATCGAATTTGAATACGATTGGCTTACACAATTGCACCTCAGATCAGTAAACGATACATGATCTACCATAGAATTATTTTTGCTTAATATTATAGGACCTTATAAGTATTAACTAAACATAACAAAAATCACATGCTCAATAATTGACCACAGAAACATTCTCAATTTTTACGGAAATCGTAATCGTAAGTATGCTTTTCAAACAAATATTCATATAGGTACGAAAATTTCAGCACGCTAAAATGAAGCCATTTATTTGCTTTCATCTTCAGCACTTTGGCCCACATGCAAAACAAAAAAGTTGTTCTTCAAAATGCATGGGAACAGTACATAACGTGCCTTTCGTTTACATATACCTCATTCATACTGGGGACTCGGTAAGTGCGAAAATCACCTTGTATGTTTCAGCCTTAACTAAGACCTATAATAAGTGACGAATATAAAGAATTTGCTCTGCAATCATAAGCATAAAAAATTACGAGATAAAAAGTTTCTTATTACATAGGGCTGTAAAATATACGACATTACCTGAATAACAATAAATTTTTGAAACAGCATCCCAGCAATGGCTGCTCTGGAGGCTTTACTCCTACTTACATTACGAGGAAGGTTCTTATCCGTTCGCATTTGTCCGAACATGCCCGGACTTTTGTCCTTTCGCCGGACTTTACACGGCTGTTTAATTTGTCCGGATTTTAGAATGAATGTTTAGTTTAGCGTGAAACAATATTTGGCAGACAGTCTTTTTCTTTCACAGGTCCTTTTCTATATAATAAGGCCAACAAAGCTATTAATGTAGTGACGCTTACATGGGACAACTGCAGAAAAAAAAACGAGTTCCTGGTTAAAAACCTTCACCTACAATGATACTAAAGAATTCCTAAAACACGAAAATAAACAAAACAAATGTTAATACAAAATTTTACTTACCTAAAAACTAAAGTATCGCACCAACATTGTGCAGTAGTTACAGAACCATTAAACTTTAACTACTTACACATACACACATACCCCCCCAAATACATACCCTACATGCACACCCACCCCAACTCTCTGACACACACTCACACCCTCCCTCTCCCACACTAAACGCAGGTAATCACTGTAAATCAAGTTCGTGTTATTAATTATTTTATTTACTTAATCTATTTCATATTTAATCAATGTAATGAAGTGTAAGGTAATAGTTTTTTGTAAAATAATGTTAAATTGATATAAATAATCTCATTTATAGGTGAATAATTATTTAATTATTATATAAATTTTATTTTAGATATAATATACATTTTGGAAGGACCTAGTCTCCATGTTACCAGGGAATCCTACTATGGATGCTAGTGCCACAAATTATTTTGTACAGTAGAATCTTTTGATGGTGTCAATAAATTATTACTTACTTACTTTCTTTTCGCATTGTATGACTTGAAAATAAAACATAAGTTTTAAATCTTTATTAATCTAAAAACAACAAACCCGTTATCCGTCCAAAACTTGCCCTGCACGTGGGATTTACTATTTTATTTTGTCTCTAAAATATCCGGCGTTTTGAAATTTCGATGTGGTAACCCTACTGACAGGTTTAATTCTGAGATACGGCTTTATGGGCCAAGGAATATGTTTCAAGATGTAAAAGGGCGAGAATGTAAGCCATGTTGGCTCGAAATATTTTAGAAATTACATAGCAGGACGGTTATTCTGACATTCTGACTTAATGATTTTGAAAGCAAAATTAAAACAATTTTTGAAAATAATCCCTATTAGAATTTATTTCATTTATTAATTTTCTCATGTATTGTAAATTTCCATCCATCCATCCATCAGCCTGTTTCCTCCACTGCTGGACATAGGCCTTTTCAGGATTACGCCACTCTTGGCGGTCCCCCTGGAAGAATTGCCCATACTCACACACGCTGGGCAGGTGGGTTGGTGAGCGCGGTGCCGAAACCCTTGCACCAGTGACGCCGCTGCCCGTCACCAGTCCGTTGTAAATTTACAAACTGTTTTTTACTATTAGGACTTTCGTGTATATGGCGTATATGAATATTCTGATTTTTTACTATTGACAAATTATCACATTGATCTCTCATAAACAACAAGACTCACAGTCTCGCTCAAAAAGTGGCCGCGATGCATTTTGTCACCGCTATGGCGTGCCAAATTGGAATAACGATAGCGTACAACTGACATTGCATCTTATGTTAACGATATAACGTCTTAATTTGGTTTGACGTTTTCTGACGAACTTTTCTTAGAGACTGTGTGTCTAGTTGTTTATGAGAGGTCAATGCTAAAATCCTAATGATTAATTATAGAATTATATACATACTTAGTTTCAAGTACATATATACTCGTATACCTATATTAATTAATTTAATGAATGACATAACCTAACAACCACTGTTATTTGGTAAATAAAATTTCTGATTTCTGATTATTTCTCATTCGCAATATCAGTCGTTCGACATTTTTTTATAGTATGACTAGCTTTTGCCCGCGTTGAATGGATTTTGTGGAAATAAGAAAAACAAAAGAATATGATTTTTTGAACGACAATATGCAAGGACAAGACAATATGAACGACAAGACAATATGTTTTTACCAAAGAACTAATAAATATCAATCAAATAAGCCCAAACTCGAAGGGCCTGCTGTTGTCCGTTGAGGAGATCCCAACCCACCTCCCAGTCCCATCATCAGACCCTGGTCACCATGTTTTACCAAAGTGCTAATAAACACCAATCAAATAAGTCCAAACTCGAACTCTGTATCAGTTGAGGAGATCCCGTACCATAACTTCTAATTACTACCTGTAGAAAAGTAAATTCCAAAAATCTTTAAATGACGATAACTTTTTTTTCCGAGATTTGATTTTAATTAAATAAAGCTATTATTCTATTTTAAATTGAGTTCTGTACAGCTGTGAAAACTACATAAAAATCCGTGCACTAGTTTTAGATATGTGCGTGAACAAACAGACAGACAGACAGAAAAGAATTCTAAAAATCGTTGATTTGTGTTCTATTAGTCTTCTTTAGTCACCCACTTTCTATTTCTATTACTTTGATTGATTGATAAATGCCATGCGATGTTAAGTGAAGTAACTAAATCTCATCAAATAAAAATCATTGGAATATAAGGAATGTTGCTTACAGATTTTCAATCAAAAAAATCAATAGAAAGGTAAAGTTGAGCTGCTGAAGTTTTCGATGCAGGATTGTACTCGTGTGAAGCCAAAGTTTTCATAGCAGTGATTGAAAAATTGATTTCGGTTAAATAGTAAGAGTTTGCTCCAGAAATGGTTATAAAAATCTTCCTTACGCAGCTTTAGATCCTTGACATAGTTTAAATAGGTCACAAATAATAAATTAAGATATCTGCCAAATTTTATGCCTATCTATGTACTAGAGAGGCTGAAAAGTTTTGAGCCCTAGGTGTCATTAATATCTTGCACTGCATGTTACTAATTGCAAATACACTGAGTAATGCAGACAAATACAGAGTTTCAACCTTTTAGTAATTGAACCGCAAGCGCATTTCACGAAATTGTATTGCAGAGTTATCATAAAATTTCTCACAAAAAGAAGAAAACGCCGACGGCAATATTTCAAGAGATATTTACAGTTTATGGGGAGTCTAGACCTATATTTGCCACCATAAAACGTTGGAGCCGAGAATTCAAGCATGGCAGGGAGTCGCTGGAAGATGATCTCAGGTCAGGGCATCCAAACACTGTCGTTGCCGAAGAAAATATCGGAAAAGAAAAAAAAATGTAGAAGATCGACAAATCAAGCTGTGGCAGATAGCTGAACCCATAGGTATTAGCAAAAATTTATTGGTGACATTTTGCATATTCATTTGCACATTAAAAATTTGTGTGCACGAGGGGTGCTGAAAATGCGCACTCCGCTGGACAAACAACGTCGAATCACAACTTCGCAGGAGTTTTTGGACACCTGTGGCAATAATCCTGTCGACGTTGTCATTCTTGAAGAGACAGGGATCCGGCAGTATGATCCAGAATCAAAACAGAAGTAATAGCAGTGGATAGAAAAGGATGCAAGCCGCCATGGAAATTTAAAGTGGAAAGATCGTCAACCAGGCTCATGACCGCTGTTTTTGTGATTGTGGAGGGATTTTGTTCATTAATTATCTGTCCAAAAAAACTAAAATGCATGTTGTTTATAACACCGCATTATTGATAAAAGTTTGTGAAGTAGCTGTCGAGAAAAAGAGAGGCAAACTGGCGAAAGCAGTCCTGTTTTTGTAGGACAATGCGCCCGTGCACACTATGCGAGTCACAAGGCTTGCCCTGGTCGAGACTTCTCTGGGTAGACATTCCAAAACGGCGGCGGCCAAGTAAACCAGCGCTCCTGCACCGACGCACTCAGTGAAGTTGCCCATGCGGAGCAACCCGTAGACACGACCCACCGGGAACTGGAAACCGGCACTTTGGAAACGGGACTTTGCTGTTCCCTTTGATTTTTTTGTTTTTGCTCGTCGCTTGCCTTTGTTGGCCATTTTTCATAAATTTTAACAAACAAAGAACGCACACGGAACGCCCAATGAGTGCGCGCAGAAGAAGAAAGCGTGAGGTCTCAGTGTTGGGGTCCTGGCCTCCTGACTGAAGTCTGTACCGCAGTCAGTGGTGCCTGATGTGAAACTCGATGGTCTGTAAAATTACTTAAGTACCTATTAATTTTGCCGTCTTGTCGGTCTTTCCTTGTTTCAGTTCTTGGTTTAGCAGCACAAAACGATAGTCACGCTGGTCAAGAGCTTGGTGCTCTTGTTGCGCCTGTGGACACGTCCCACTGGGAACTGGAGACCAGCGCGTTGGAAACGGGACTTTGCTTTTCCCTTTGATTTTTTTGCCTTTGCTTTTTAATTTAATTTTTACATTTAATTTATTTAAGTAAGTTACGGAAGAATTGCCAACTCAAAGCACTGGAATAAGAAAGTTGGATATTTGTAGTCTCTGTTTACCCTCTAAGGTGAAAGGGGAGAGTTTGTATATTTTTAAAGTGGGTGGTATATTCATCTAAAAATTGGTTGACATAGCCAAATTTACTAGAGCTTCGGTAAGTTATATGGACCAAGGTTCAATGACCCGGTTTACGTTTTTTTTAATGTTTGCTTGTTTAGCAACAACCACGACTTAATTAGTATAGGAAGTCTAAATTAGTCAAAAGTCAAAAGTCATTTAACCAAAGTTCTAACCACTTACCGAGTCCACAGTATGACTCTGACTATATCAATCAAAGTCACTTTTTATTTAAAGCAGAAGAAAATAAATGTTTACGATCCATACAATATAATATTCTAATAATCCTAAAACATTATATCCAAGGTAGGTAGGTATTGGTGTCAATTCTGTGCAACACAACTTAACTTACACCGAATCGGCACCATTGCCGGCCCGTTCCTCGACTCGTCCCACTGCCAACTCGACACAATTTTAAATTAAATAATTTTTCCGTCCCCAACTCGTCCCACTATGTTTTATCTTTAAATTTTATGTTGGTAAAGTACAGACGCAAACAAAACTTTCTTAAGAGGTAAAATGGGTAATTAAAAGACAAAAATATTCTTGAAATATAATTTAAAAAATCAACATCATTTATGTACTAAAGTGATTGCAATACTTACATTAAAAATTCTACAGTAAAAGAATCAGTCGTATCTACTTACTTATACCAACAATCGAGTATTTCGCTTTCCCAAACGCAAAAATTATGATTGCTAATCTTATTTTTGAATAAAACGTATTAAATAAATGTAATTTATGGTAGTACGCGACAAAAGTTTAATGTCAATTTAACTATATATGAGAAAGAATGTAATCTTTTGTCAGAGAGAAAGAAAAAAGTACTATCCTTTCATGTCTTAAGAAAAAAAAAAAAAATTTTGTAGTTACTTATAAAATTTAAACAAGCATTAAATAGACAATCGGTATCTGATTACTCGAAAAACATAAATAAAATTCTCTCTGACATTACTTCACGCTTATTTTATTGTAAAAAATATGGTGGGACGAGCGAGTTAGCAATGGGACGAGTTGATGAACGAGTCCATTGCCTACATAACATTTTCATTCCTATAATGGAAAGAACTAATCGTATACTTATACGTTTAAAATATGCAATTTATTTTGTTTATGTGACATATAAACTTTGAAAAGAGGCCCTAAAACAGTTTCTAATAAAGAAAAACTAAAACTAAAAATGTCTTCGACAGTCTTTCGTTTTTTATGTTGCAAAGATTATAAAAAGAGACCCGTTTGACGACAAAAAGGGAACTCAATTTTGCAGAATAATTAATGCTTTCCTTTTACAAATTTAACGTCTTGTGGGATAAAGAAATTATATTATACTAGATTTTGCCCGCGGCTCTGCCCGCGTGTTATTCGGTTTAACGACATACTTTTTTCTGGGATAAAAAGTAGCCTATGTGTTAAGTTATTAAGTTAGGGTATAAGCTATATCCATTCTAAATCAAAACATACACACACACACACACCAACTTTCGCATTTATAATATTAGTGTGATTATTACAAGGAATGAGGTGTTTAAAGGGGAAAGTGTGATACTTAAAATAAAGTTTTCGTCTTTGCCTTCCCACCTTGTATTCATTCCGTTTAAGTAAGGAAAAGCACCCTGAGGTCAGCCGACAGAAAGCGTTTATGCCATATGTGAAAGGAATAACGGACAAAATCGGTAATACTAGGTAGCACTAGTTAAATACTCCATCAAGACTGTATATACGCCGTTTTCTAAAGTAGCGCATCATATTCGCTCCCCAAAGGATGCTATACCATACATGACTCCTGGTGTCTATAAAATACAGTGCAGCTGTGGAAGTGTATATATTGGCCAAACAAAGCGAACCATAGCCGAGAGGGTCAAGGAACACATTGCAGCTGTAAAAAACAGGCAAATAAATAAATCAGCGATTGCAGAACACCTGCTAACGGCTGGTTCAAACCACTGGATAGAACTTTATGACCCAAAAACTCTTTCTAATGACCGCCACTGCTACCCGAGAATTGTGCGATAAGCAATTGAAATTAAAAAGCACCCAAAAAATTTCAATCGGAATGACGGGTTTAAGTTATCTTCGGCATGGAGTTCAGTCATACAGAAATTTAAACCTCGCGATTTGTCTTCGAATATTTGCCTCGATACTGTTAGTTTTGTGTGTCGTGTGTGACGAAAGAAACAATTAATTAACAAAAGACAAAGTGCGGGTAGGAAAAAGAAAAATAATGTGCTACCTACCGCCGGCTCGTCAAGGACATTTTTGCTGCTACTCTCGTCAGTTAGCTTGTGACCACGACAGCCTACAGAGGCGTCGAAACGTCAAGCACATATCTATTAAGGTATGTTATTAGTTATCGCGAGTAAGACCCCAACACAAAGTAAATAATATATTTAAGTGATTCGTCAAACGAGGAGAAAAACTGTGTTTGAAGACTCCAATACTGGTCAACAAAATTGTAGAAATTTTCTGTCACAGAAACGATTTATTGAAATTATTTTAGAAATTTGTGTGCTGAATCCGAATATGAACTCAGATTTTCTCTATCACGTCGTAATATTTGTCTAAGACAGACAGACTGAATTTTGATAAATCGCGTGTGAAAAACACTTCTGGTGGGGTTTTACGCTCAGCACAATTAGTTTTTCGGCTTTAATTTTTAATAATACTTCTTCTCAATAGTTCTTTTTAATAATATGATAAAAATATTCACGTAACCAAGCCTAGTTTTTGATTGAATGTCACACCCAGAAACAAATAATATAGTTGTGATTATAGTAATAATTATGTATCTGTGATCACACCAAATTTTTCATAGTAAAAACTTGGTATGAAATGTATGTGAGTGGACAGAACTAGCTCTCACAAAATATTATTTATTTTGAAAAATAAGGTTAAATCGCGAATTCTGTTATTTTCACATTGATAAGTATCAATTAAGGACTTGTAATGATGAAAAATAAATATATAAAATACATTTGTAGTAAGTAAAAAAATATAGGTGGTAGAGCTGATGCCGGGCTCGACTGTGGAGGTACCACCATCTTACTCGCAAATCCTCCCGAAGTTATTCGGGGGAGGGTAAGAGAACAGCTCTCAGGCAAACCCGTCACTAGTGCAAAGGTGTCGGCACCGCGCTCACCAACCCGCCTGCCCAGCGTGTGTGAGTATGGGCATTTCTTCCAGGAGGACCGCCAAGAGTGGCGAAATCCTGGAAAGGCCTATGTCCAGCAGTGGACGGAACAGGCTGATGGATGGATGGAAGTAAAAAAAATGTTCAGAAGCATTAAAGAAACGTAAATTTTCAATACTTAAAGTTGATTTCACAAAAACCGAGACCTGATAGAAATAATCTGAGTTCAGATTTGGATTCAGCACACAGCTTTCTACGAGAATTTCAAAATATCGTTTCTGTGCAGAAAACTTATTGAACTATCGGCTAAAAGTTTTTCAATCGTGTTCCTGTTTAGCAAGAGCTAGAAAAAGGTTTCAAAAATGTTATAGTCATTTATCAAACAAGTAGTTTCGTCTTTACAGTAGTTCCAGGACTCTAAAAAGTGACAATATTCTGACTATTATGACATTGAGCTGTGTCGAGAAGAAGTGGGGAAGGGTGTATACTTCATCCTATTATACCCAGATTCTGGTGCAGTTTAAAGACCGTAAAATAAAAAGGGTTATCCGCTTTCAAGCTTACGCAACAAAAATTGAGACCCTTCTCAGAAGTTTTATCGGTCTATTGGGTGACATTATTTATGACCTGAGTAACTACTTAGGTCTATTGATATCTCGTAAATGGAACGAATTTGTGACTCATAAAATGGTTGTTTTATTTATCGCCTACTTTGGGGAATATTGGCTTCGATATCATCAAATATGTTATCAAGTTTCTATGAAGATGTTGTTCATTACTTCGATTATTTATTTATGTTTGCTGAGTTCTACCAAGGTTAAATACGAGGCACCATTTATTTTGAAGTTCTTTGGTAAAATTTTGCTTTCATTTATCGCATGATCTCGGAAAGTCGCAATGGTGTATTTGTAAATTAAAATAACATTGTACTGATATGACTGAACAACTTTTCTTTTATTATATCACGCGTAAAACTTCGCAAGAATAATATTTCATCTTCCCATTAAAATTTTCCACCAGGCATTAACCTATTTTTCTCAAATTCCCTTTTTTGTTCAGATTTGTTTGATCTTTATATGTTAGAACAACCTTTGTTGTTTGAAAAAAGGAGTAAAATTTGTCCTTTATATTTATTTGCATGAAAAGAGCTTCCCCGAGGAGCTATTAACCGTAAGCCCATTGTGTTTAATAAAAAAGAACTTCAAACAATACTAAAATATTGTATATTAATAATATTACTTCAAATTTAAAAAAAATATTGTTTTTCATAAAAACGAACAAAGAAAAAAAAATGTGTTGCTGCTGCGTCTAAAACCACTTCATGCATCTCTTACAAAATAGTATTTTATGAAACTGTGAAATAAAAAGGATCAAGTTCTAGTTCTCCTATACGCTCGTGGGCACAGATCTATTTTATAGTATTTCCCCAGATAATTCGTGACGAAATAACTCCAGCAAATCACGCGCAGCAGTTGTGCGAAAAGAGTCGCGTTGCCCTCGCCATACTTCCTGCCTGACTCCGGCTTTCCATCAAAGGGATCCCTGGGTAAAGGGGTATGGTGACTGGCATTCTTTACAAGTCACACCGATCGTAGTATCTATTACACTCCCCGCCAGCTGCCGCTCACTCATAATGAGCAGCAGAAGCATCCCTTATCTGAGCTGCCGTGCTAACAATCATTCTCAGGGCTCGGAGAATAAGGAACTTCAAGTCCAGGAAGTCAACCCCGGGTACTTTTTGAATCCAACTCATCACCCTCTGCGGCTTTGGACGCACATTGTGCATGTTCCTTTCATGTCGTGAGACACTATAACCCGAAGTATGTACCTATATATATGTATATGTATTTACAAGTTCAACTTTTGCGAGTGGATCCCGTTTTCCATGATCATGCGGCGATTTTCCAAGAAGTCAGTCAGGGTATGATTTTACTGTAGATATGTAGAGATAAGTCCCAGCTGAGACATGTCAGAACTGAATTACGATTACATTACGATACTGAAATTCTTCCTTGGTTTCAAAGGATAATGAGGACAGTTTGGTGGTCTAACTAAAATATAAATTCCTTCTGCGAGAATTTATTCTATATTTTCGTAACCTTGGTACAAATTTTCCGCGACGTTTTGAAAATTAGTACATACCTACTGATAGTGAAATTACAACATTTATTGTAGTAAATTTTAAACTTTCACGATTTTCACACATTATTAACTTTTTATTGGGGTCTTAATCGCGTTAACTAACAACATGCCTTAATAGATATGTGCTTGACGTTTCTACGCCTCTGTAGGCTGTCGTGGTCACAAGCTAAGTTAGCTCAGTTAGCTTGTTGTGATATTATCAGAATACTTTAGAAAAAGTTATTCTTGTATGCTTTTGATACCAAGTATCTTGATACCAAGACCTCGGTCGTAGGGTAATGGAAGTTCAATCATATTAACACACACCTTTTCACACTTATGCACGAACTACTAACCAATTTATATTTTTGTTATGTTTAGTTTAATCATGAAAATCGTTGTCTAGTTTGAAAGAATCTCTTTATGCAGGTATTTATTTTATCAAAGACGAGACTCCAATCACCTGTAAATTTTTTATGACCCAGAAAAGAAAGATTTTTCATTTATTTTGTATTTGTATTTCAAATAAACCCCGCAGTCGAACAATAGCTTACTTTTCACGTGACCCCAACGTGTTGTGAATCTAACAGCGCTAATGATCTGAAGCCGTAAAGTGTCAAGGAGAAATTGCTACGAATCCACGCAGACGAGACGCCTAGTTAGTGGGATTCTGTGAGTCTCACAATGTGAGACCTCAGTCTGCATTTTTGTCTTTAAGTTTTTAGTTTCCTTCATAGCTAACATGGAAGAAAATAATAGAGAAGTTTAAAAATAATAGAAACGTTTCTTCGAGAGACACAATTTTTATATTCGTTTCATCTGTGCTTGCTCTATATTGTATCTCAAATAATCTATTCCGATGAAGTTAAGACTTGCGATTGTCGGTACTTGGTGAAACAACTTCATGGCTATGTCGGAATATCATGAAATCTGTAAAAACTAAAGGGGTCGCCTCACTCCGTTCTGCTCCCGAATTTGTCATCACAAGCAAACTAACACGCTCCTCCTCGCTCGCACCTATTTTTGATCGTGATATGTCGTAAATTTCATTGAAGTTGATATAAATTTATTATCTCATACCTTACGAAATTGTCGATCAGATCACGAAATGATCAACTCTACATGGCCACCACGGCTATACACTTGTACTGTTTCACAAAATTTTATAATTCCATTGTATGGAAACTTCTATTGCGCGATGTAGGTTTCAGCTTTGGGTAGGCGATTGAGATCCTTCGCCACAAATGATGGCGTATCATCTGAGTGGCCCTCTTGAAGGGGCAGTCACGTCATTCAGGTATCTTTTAGCTTTTTCTTCTTCTCACCTGGATGCAAATATGCAGGATGGTGATTGCTGTCCTCTCGAATGCCAGTTTTTTGGCGGTAAATGTCAATTTCCGTAAAGTTGAAGTTGCATATCTACGGGACACCCTGCT
Source organism: Ypsolopha scabrella (assembly GCA_910592155.1). Taxonomy (NCBI): domain Eukaryota; kingdom Metazoa; phylum Arthropoda; class Insecta; order Lepidoptera; family Ypsolophidae; genus Ypsolopha; species Ypsolopha scabrella. Next base: position 26,897,362 of record OU342969.1, on the reverse strand, counting down.
CACGCATGACATCCATCCTGATGTTTTGGCTGAAGGCAATCAGAAAGCTTATACGAGTACTTTAGTCACAGTCCATGCTTGGTACACCCGCTTTTCACCGAAGATTATTACGTCCCAAACATGATGGGTGAGCCGTACTTCGGAGACAAATGGACCAACAGCTTAAAGTGCCTTCCAGAGCACATAGGCCGAAAACAAATCAATGTGTGTGCAAAATGAAGATTGAACCCACGATCATGGTTAGCAGGCGAGGACTCTACCAGTCGGCCACAGAGCCGGCCTACTCCTCGAATATTCAAATATCTTTCCGTCGGAATCTCTTCGAAGCACATTCCTTTCCCACACGCAAACTGTATAATATGCTGTCGCCAGTTTACCCATGTCACGTCTTCTATTATGAAGCTCTGAAGACTGATGGTCACATTTATTTTTGGTAGCCTCTGTTTACTCAAGACCCTTATTATCTGGAAATATACGATACTGTTAATTTAGTTATAAGCAGAAAGACAAACATTTTGTGGGTAAACTCCTCGGGTCGGGATTTGAACCTGCAACTTCTTGCTTACAAGGCAAGTGCTCTCCCAACTGAGCTATCGACTTTCTCAACTGGATCGTTGAACTTTTCTGTATTTGTCTTTGTGGTCGTCTAACTATCCAATTTCGCCACTCTTGGCGGTCCTTCTGGAGGAAATGTTCACACAAGCTGGTGCCGACTGGTCTCCAATATGAATTTGGCTATATAAACGAAGTCACCTTATATTTAAGGTGATATTATTTACTTATACGGTTAAATTCATACTAAGGACTCGGTATCAGGTTCTATGACCGTTTTGGTTTTTTTTTTCTGTTTCATACAAACTCAAGCCCAGCTCAGAGTCAATACTATAAATAATACAAATACATTTTTTATTTAACTTTCGCATTTTTTTTAATGTTCTGTAATACGAACAAGCCTCCAGTATTAATTTGGCTGTATAAGTTACAGTTATTTAATTGACATTATTATTATTGTCCTGCAAAACTAACCTCTATTTTTGTAATATGCACGAAAATATTTTTTTTCAACACTAAAATTGGTGATTGTGTTGATTGATCTGATAAATCTACGAGTAAATTGCTTATACGAGGTTCAAAGACTTTTTGAATGTCGCAAAACTGAATTATTGCCTTCCATAAATAAGTAACTTTGGTATCTCAGACGTTTAAGAGCAAAAAACTTCCAATTTTCTTAGTAATAAATAAATATTACCATACTTTATCAGTAACTTAGTCTCCAATAAGATTTAAGATGTATAAATCAAAATCAACTTTATAGTTTTACAACTGTTTGGCTTGCGAAAAAATGCATGTTAGATTTAGTAAAAAAATGTCAGTCTGTCAGTTATTTGTAAAGTAAACAAAGAAGGGCGACCGTTTGTAAAAGTTCAGCATTATATGTCGATAAATGAATCCCCGAAGCGATATCAGAATTATTTTCAAGTACTCGAATCACAGTACGCAGTTTATTTCATTGACGATTATTATATCCCAGCGTGATGGGTGATGCATTTTGACGTCGTACATCAGGCACAAATTCGGACTTTGGACCCACACCTCAACCCTCAACACTCCGATGCACGCAGAAGACTAAAGCTCGTACAGTATTTGAATCCTTGACCTTCGAATTAGGGATCGAGGCGTTTGTACCACTTCACCACTGTGGCGGTCAGCTTTGAACTTCGCTATCTACGTTGTTGTGGGCATATTGTGTCTGTTAATATTTATTGAAACATGACCTTGATCTGTACTTACACTTCTGTTCAGGCTATTTATTCATAATTATAGGAAATCAATATTTTCTTTCATTTAGAGTTTTCCACAAAGCGGTCTCGTAACAGAGAATGAAAAGCTTTAGTTATATTTGTGAACCTTATTCACGGTACGGCGTATTTTCTCACTTGCTTTCACGCTACAATGCTTCGACGCTACGAGGGTTTGACGCTACGACCGACGCTTCGACGCTTTGATGCTACGATCGACGCTTTGATGCTATGACGATGTTTTGACGCTACGACGCAACTACGCGACCATGCGGTCTTGGCCCACACACACACACACACACACACACACACACATATATATGGTTACACAGATAGACGTTATATTGATTTATAGCGAAGACTTATAATTTAGCAGACAAGGTGATGATATCTCTAAATTTGATAATGTGCTCGCATCCATTAATCTAAAAGACTCTTTACGTGAGGTATGAAGATTTTAGTTTAGAGCGTGGCCTCCCTTACTGTTTGTATTAATGTCAGTAATTCAATTTGACAAGAATAATGCGTGGATGCAATTTGGGAAAAAAATGGACTCAGAACAAAGTTGGGCCGCTGTGGAGAGAACTATAGTGCAAATGGGGCTACCGGAACGCGGCATCTAACTTTTATGCATGTGGTGTATCCCTATAGATAGACCATGGCACACCTGATATCTTGTTTAGGATGTCCTGGTCTGCTCCCTGGACGACCTCTCAACGCCAACCAAAGAGGAATTGATGTGGCAGCCCATTAGGCTGCGCAAGTGTAGAACTGTCCACTGCCATCGACATGACAAGAAGAATGCTCATACGAACGGGCGATTTCAATGTCATGCATTGTTTTTAAGAATAATGATGGTTCTGTCGTTGATACAAGTAGAGAATACGGGTTCGATCACCATGTTAGATTTATTGTCAGAAAATTTACTGAAAAAACACCTTGTTATGCTTCTGATAATGATTTAGAAATTCTCAATCGCTGGATATCAATTTAGATCATTTAAACTTTTTTTCTTGAAAAGCATCCGTATTAAACTTTATGAAAGTGTACCACTGAAACAAAGTGTTGATTAAGTGGAACACTTTATTAAGGTGTAGAATAAAGTAATGAGTTAATCAATATGGCCCCCAAAATAACATCAATATAGATTACAAAAGCGATGGATGCTGTTCGCGCAACACTCAAATTAAACGCGCTTTGTTGGCAGTGTTCTAATCTGCATTTAGAGACCGCTAGTGGCGGCATAGTAACTTTGTTTGTTTTTAATTCTCACTCTTCTTGTCTATGATTTTGACGGAGATGTCTTCTGAATTTTGATCCCCCGGGTTGATTGTGATAAAATTGGGTGCCTAAAAGGTTGAATAGCCTGCTTTAGGGCCAACTGTGCGTGTCTTCTAGTGTGAAACCGTGTTGGGGAATTGTGCTCGTAAAAGCCGGGCTAATTCCAGGAAAATACTTGGATGATTGCGTCAGAATTTTTGGTGACACGTATTGAATGCCCGCGGCCGTTCCTTGCCTTCCTGCTGTTCCTTGCCTAAGTCTTTCCCCTTCATAATACCGGCCAGCACTGGAGCAACGAGACGGCCAAGCAACAGATAGCGAGGACCCCAGATTTTGGACTTCTGGAGGTATTTTGACGCCGTCAATATTTTACTGGATTCGAGTGAGTGTAATTTTATTATTAAATCTTTCAACTGAAATACCTTGTTACTGTCCGCTGGTATTGTTTAATCTCGTTGTGGGCCCGGCCGAGAAAATCTCTGTGCAAACTAGACAGGTAACAGGGTATATCACACATTTTTTGGTAGCAGAACGCGTTTGAGTTGCTTATTATCAACAGATGCCATTTAAACCCATTGAAGCGTTAAGTGCGATTTTAAGCTTCCCTTTCTGTGCAGATGATATTCCGATGTGTTAAATGCCCATATTTATATAGAAAACTAGCCAAGAGAAAGTCAAGCTCGTAAATCGAACTTTTTTATGCCTACAATTAACTTAAACAATTATTTTCAGCTAAAAAAATTTGCAGTTTTACCCGGTAAATTATGAAAGAAACCCAAGGAATAATGTGCTATGTCATTAAATGTCTGAAGCAAAATTAGAAATTTGGACCAAACTGATCTTGCCAATAAAAAAAAAAATCAGAGTTCATATTTCGTCTTCCCTATTTGTTATGGACCGACTTATAACAAAATCACGATAAATAACAATAACATCCAAAAAAACAACTCCTAGCACTCTAGTCTACCATACTTTTCCATATCTACCGTACTTAGAACCCCTACTGTAAATTTTGTATAAAACAAGTATTTTTAGGGTTCCGTACCTCAAAAACCTGTCCATCTGTCTGTCCGTCTGTGGCTATAAGGGGTGTTCATAAAATAACGACCCAGCCACAAACAGTGCAAATATTGAATAAACTTGGGCGGAGGCGCGGGCAAAGGGTAGTAAATAATATAATTAACAAATGCATTGTGTTAAATATTGGCTGCATGGGGACTTTCGAATAAACAATGATTCCTTCATGAGCGTCAGAGATAAAAAATATTTAAGGGTACAACTACCGAAAAAATACGTGGAATAACGTGGGCTACAAGAATGATGAATTGACGGAAAGAAAGATTAGATACTCTATACCGATCTCACCATAAATCTTTCCTTATTATGTCTAAGTAAGTTGGAATCAAGATTTTTATTCACGCCGCTCGTAAACGTAAGGTAGGTAGATACTACGTGTGGTATAAGCAAATACATTGTTTTAAAATAAAAAAACGAAGTATTTTACCTCTTACCAAACTATTAGTTTGTCTATGCTCTTACGCAATCGCCTTTAATGTAAAAACAACTAAATAAGATTGGATTATTTTGTAAATTAACGCGTTTTTTTTCGATATCTTTAACACTGATATACATAGGTAAAATGATCGAAAAAAAAAAAGACATGATCTTGCTAAGTTTCTTGCCCTTCCTTAGAAAGACTAATCGAATGGGCGGAGTTAGGCATGTATTTATATATGTAACGTATTAGTGTTTAGTATATGTGTAGCTATTATTATTATCATATCGTATACATAATTGTATACATTAAATATACCTTTAATTTAGTTCATGTATTGGATGTAAACAAACCCAAAACCTATTTTTTATATTGTATTTCCTTTTTTAAATTTAATAATTCTTATTATTTTATAAATCCTAACGTGCAATAAGTGTATGTATGTACCTTTAATGCAGAAATAAAGAATTCATTTCATTTAATTTCCAAATAAAATTTGAAAACATTTTTTCTATTTAGGGATGTATCAAAATGTTGTCTTCTATCTTAGGTCTCGTTACCTATTTAGTATGTTATAATGTTTTTGTAGACCAAGTGTTTAAAAGGTCATTATTCACTAGGTCCGGACATTTTGAAAATGACCATTTGAGAGGGCAATATGAAAATAGTTATTGAAAGTATTAAATTTACCGAGCTTTATGATTAATGTCTTCGCCTATTGGGCAGGTTTCGCTAATTTTTTTTCTTTTTGTATTGAAAATATAAAACGATCTGTTTGTTTTTGTATCCCGCATCCTGCTAAAAGTGTCTATATTATCAAATTGTCTAACAATCACAAAGCAATATTCATAATGACCAGATACTGATAACGACGACGTGATAAATAATGAATTTTAAATAGTTAATAATTTTATTGCCCGATTCGACTTGTCATCATTCATGCTGCCCGGGCATCATAAATATTGCCTTCGTTTATCACTTTGTCCACAACATCTATATTAATAAACATTTCGCATATTATTCACTCCACCACCTATTCGAGAAAATTACATTATTCAAAGCAGGAGAAAATTGCGTTTTTGCTCTCTGCAAAGTGATTTAAATTTTGAACGTAAATATTAAAGTTGGTGAGACCAAAAATAATATACCTATATTCTAAGATAATAGGCTGTCATAATATCTTTGTTTCTTTGATAATATTGACAGTTTTGGCTCTTTTCATTGTCAAATTATCTTTACAGTTTTTTTGCCGTGTGTAGTACACGTTTGATTGTCTATGTACTGTATACATCCGTCTGATGTTACTTTTACGAAAGAGACTACACAAACTAAAATATTTAAAACAGTATTTATTTTTACCCTTGTATAGGAATAATAAAAAGAGTTGTAATTTTGACTATCTTATATAATTCTAAAATTCAAGTTTATAAGGACATACATACCTCCAAGTATCCTATCTAAAGATGCGTGCAAAGTTCCATTGAGATATTTTTACTTCATTTTTTACCACGATACGATTTGCGGCACAAGATGAGAAGACCAAACCTGTCATGACGACGTCACAAAAACCTAAAGCTTTCTCTAAGGCAGTGGCCCACCTTAACAAAGTTTGTTTTTTGAGAGATGAAAGCAAAACATTTATGTCAGAATTCTAAAAAACAGAAGTTATTGCTTGGGAATATTTTTAAACGTTTAATATTAATTTTCCTCGCAGAGGAAGTCAAAAGCTGAGTGTTTTACTTGAGACTTAAATTATTTCCTTTTTGCGCAGCACATCTTATAGCCCTCCCTAACTTAGAATTCTACTATAGAATCTTAGTGACGTCATTTAATATTCCGCCCCTGCTGTACATAATATGCTATTTTGGCCTCTTTATAAAACAATTTACGTTTCCTTTCAACTATTATTAGGTAATCTCTAAACCTTAGAGTAACGTAACAGGTATACATCCTCTAAGCTCTAAACAATTCTGTCACCATAATTTTTGATTTTTTCACAGTTGTCATCATTCGAAACATAATGAGTAGTCATTATATTTGTATCAGCTAGGGAAATTATTTTTTCAAAAATATTTGCAGTTTTGGTTTTGATCAAAATCGGCCCCGAGACTGATGTGTAAGTATATGTCACGGGTAATGTTAGAAGAATCGGTAAACCTGAATAAATTTACACGGCTAAACCAAATTTCGGTTTACCCAACGCTTGTTGGGTAACATTAGATTCTTGTTGGGTAATCTTAGATTAACATGGAAATTAAAAAAAAACTTAACGAGTCAAAAATAAGTGCTACGACGAGCGTAGTGTGTATAAGCATATAAGGTTGCTATAATTAATAAATTTCGAAGCCAAGCGAAGCGTAGCGGAGCGAGACGAACCCTCAACACCTACCATTACCATAGTCAGAAAACAGAATAGTGGGCTATCTTCACAAAAAGGTACCGAGCGTGATTAATGTGTGCGTGCTAGTACCCACGAACCACAGCACGTACACAACGGCAATATTTAAGTCAATCCATTGATAAACTTTTGATTTCAAATCGGCGCCTTAAGGTAGTGGAGTGAGGGAGACTTAGGCTGAGATTCAGAGTGAATTTTGAGTTCGAACTCAAAAGGAACTCAATCCTACAAACGTCACTCTAGTTTGAGATCACGTTGCTTTTTGACGTTTGTAAGATTGAGTTCGGACTCAAAATGCACTCTGAATCTCAGCCTTACTCCATACAAATATGCGCTCACGAACTAGTTTATGCCGTAAGGTCGTATGCGGCAAAACAGTATTTTTCATTTAAAATGACAACTATAAGTAATTTAATAAATCCAATCGGCCATATTGAAGTGTATTTGTAGACTAATTTAAATAAAAACTAAGAGGCTTCATTCGCTCCCTTTGTCAGTAACATAGAAATCTATGTTTTAAAAGAGGTTTTCTAAATATTTTTTCTCTGCTATGATGTCAATGAAATGCTTAATCTAGTATATAAATTAGTAATTACATATGTTTTTTTATTGCTGAGGAAAATGGAGATCCATGTCGCCAAAATTTCGTGGCGTCGCCTTAAGGCGGCTTAGGTAGGGCCGGCACTCCGCAGTTGCGCTTAGTCAAGTCTCGCAATACTCCACGCTACCATTATCAACACGAAACTAATGATAAATATGAGCCTCATGTGCTCAGTGTTTGTTTATTTTAGTTACTTGCAGTTTGTTGTAATGTAAAGCTGGGATATTCATATGTGTGAATGAGAATTATATCGTCACCGGGTCGTTACGAATTCGCAACGAATATTGATTATTTTGAGAGGAAACTTGAAAAATTATCAACATAGATGGTACCATCGAAGAAATGGCTGCAGGCAAAAGTAGGTCTGCGGCCATTTCTTCGACAGTACATACGTATCTGTAAATGCATTGATTTTGTATTAGCTACAAACAGAGCTAGGGACAACCCTGCAACAGGCGCAGGAGTTATACTACTAATCTGTTTTAACAATGCCATTACCCAACGGTTGCGCGTTGGGTAGACCTAAGTCTTTATATTCTCTCTAAGTGTAACCGGGTAAACGCCGAATTTTTGGACTGTACCCAAGTGGTTGAATTATTCTAAGTTCAACCATTTTCCATATTTTTTTACATTAACAACAGCATAATACTTCAACTAAGAATATAGATGGGTTATAAAATGTAAAACGAAATAAATTTACTTGTAATAGCTGTGTCTTTGTATATAAAGTATGTAAATCAACCTAAAAACTTTGAAGAAGCTGAAACCAAATCAGCTAGCTACTTTTACTTTTCCACTTCTTTTTAGTCAAAAGATCCCAAAGAAATTGAATTTGTACTTCGTTTGCTCTTGTTGGTGAAATGGCAATAAAAAGATTAATCTTTTATCACTTTGCTCATTTTTGGTACCGTTTATAAAAAAAAGAAAGTAATTTTGCTCACTTTATCAGCAAATAAATCGCCTAGTCGGCGTAATTTAGGTTCATGAACCTTATACAGAGAAAAATAATTATAGTAGCTACTCTACCGATAAGAACATAGCTCTTTAATTATAGATAGAACGTTAAACTAAATACTAAATTTTGGGTCCGAAATTGTGTCCGAAATATGGCGATAGGGCTCAACACCCACCTTTCTGGCACGTACTAAGATCCCTCATAATTTCCGCATGTCTGTTTATCACACAATGACGTTGCGGTTCACCTGAAAGAGCTATAATCTATTATTAATACAATATTAATCTAGAATCTAATATTTAGTTACAGTTTATGCAATTTGTACATAAATTACGAGTGTAGGTTTATTAAAAACCGGTCAAGTGCGAGTCATACTCGCATACCTAGGGTTCCGTAATTCGACAGTTTTGGGAATGGTCAGAAAGACGGTATTTAAAATCTTGCCCATAACTGTTTATGATAACAAAAAAAAGAATTGGTTGTACCGCAAAACAGAGACACAAATATTTTTATACCGTACTCGAAATAAAACTCGTAGATGAAAAATTTGCTTTTGTCACTTTACTATCGTGAATTTCTCAACCACTACATTTTTCCTGTAATCTTTAGGTAATCCTAAATTACCATGATTTTTTAAATTTTTTTCGGTCTACCAGTTTCAGAAATAAATGCATTTTTTTTTGTGGTTTTTCAAAGATTTCTCGAAATCAGTACCAGTATAGTAAACCATTTTTACAATCAGCTCTTTAATACCTACAATTAAAAAACACTTTTTTTTTATTTCTCATTTGTGTTCAACTTTTTTTTTAATCGCTATAGTTTTCCTGTTATTGGCCAGTTATGGCCTATTATCGTAATTTTTTTCGGTCCACCAATTTCAGAAATAAGGGGGGGACATGCATTTTTTGGGGTTTTTCAAAGATTTCTCGAAATCTGTGCAAGTAAGTATAATAAAAATATGTATTTTTATAATCCTCTGTTTAATATCTACAGTTTGATACCCATATTGTATTTTTAATAATTTATTTTTCTCACTTTTGTATTAGAAATATTTTGAACAATTTCGATTTACTCGATATTTTTTTTGTACCATATTATGTAAGCAAGTGAATGCTATTTTAATAGAAAATTTCAAGTCTTTTGCTTTAACGGTGCTAAAGTTAAGAGGCTGTGACATACGGACGGACGGACGGACGGACGGATAACGAAGTCTCACCATAAATATTCCCTTTACCTTGTATGTACAACGGAACCCTAAAAATCGAGCCTTAGGAGAGTGAGTACCTTAATAGTATCACAAGGATGTTTTCACACCTAATTATGTGCAGTTTCATACACTATTTTATCTAAACTCATGCGAAAACTACTATGGCGGAATTTTTAATGAAATGTTTTATTGGTATTCTACCTAAAGTAAAATGAAAGTCACCTTAAATAGGTTTATGGACAATAAAAAGAAAATAAAAAAAAAATACGATATTGACTTCTTTCTTGACATCCGTCGAATAACATTATTTTTTTATGCTTTACTTCTTAACCATTTCGTTAAACACAGCGGACTAGCAGACTGCATGGACGAATCCGAAAGCCGCAAAAGTCCGAAATATTTAATGATTTTGGACTTTATAATACATTTGCGGCTTTATTTCAGACTTTTTTTCCAGTCCGTGTGACAGCTCTCTTGTACTGAGGGCGAAACAACAATTTTAAGATTTTTTTGTCTGTCTGTTCTGTTTTAACTTGAGGACCACTCAACGGATTTTGATGCGGTTTTCTCACTATCATCGTAGTCACCCTGGTAAATACAAAGGCTACAAAAAGTGTTAATAAAATAAAGCTCAAGCCAAAAACAGGGCAGAGATTGAAAAAACGCGGGCGGAGCCGCCGGCCAAGACTAGTATTATATAATAATTTGACCATGTGCAAAGGGTTCCGTACCACCACACAATGCGTTTACAGAACCCTAAGAACATATCTATGCTATATCAATATTAAGGCGACAAAACGTAACGAAAAACTTGATCAATGTAGTTTAGGCACTGAATTTATATATAACTTCTCTTCTCTGAATCTTGTGGATGGGAACTACGAATGCTGTTTTCATTGCCTAGGGAAAACTTTTGCATTTAAAGATTCTGTCACCTCTTTTGCATAGTTCCGGGAAAGATAAATCAAATCAAAAGGTTAAATGTCTTTATTATCTGAAACAGTATGGTTCTGCCGTGTTCTGCCTATTACAGCACGCAAAATATATACAATAACAAAAACTGCACAACTTATTTAGACCAATAAAAAAGAGATCAAAAATAAATTAACTAAAGCCACTCGTACAGAGTATTGCCTTGGGTGTTAGCTAGCTGTCATCAAATAAACTCGTATTACCTACCGCACTTAATCTGTTAGATAGACATTAATACTATAATATGCTTTGTCGAGAAGTAATGTTTTAAATGTCAATTTGAAAGTCGATAAATTATTTATGTCACGAATATTGGCCGGTATCCGGAGGGTTATTCTCAGTCTGTCGAATTAACCTTCTCGACCGTAAAAACCCGTTTTATCTGTCGAACTTCATACATTTTAAGCTCGAGTTTTAGAAATCTCACTTCGATTGTGTATCCGGAATAATAGTGTTATAATATAACGCGTAGTAAAGTAAACAGCACTTGAATGCGTATTGAATACGACACAATTTTTCAATAAAGAGTGCATTTAAAGTGTGTAGTCCATTTGCAGAAAAGGTACAAGCAAAACAAAAATATAATCATCATGTCATACTAAAGTACAAATATCTTTGCGTATCTTTACAGTTTATTTCGCTAATTTAAAAAATCATAAAAGAACGAAAAACTATTTGTATTCATACGCAACGATAATTTGTAACAAAAAAAAACTAGAGCACATTAACTAGCCTTTGTTAACTTAGCCTTTTTTATATTTAATGTAAAAACATTCCAATAAAATCAAGCTGCTTCATTGAAAAGTTACTTGTTAATGCTCAGAAGGCCAGATCTGTGCCCTGAACAAACACTTCAAATTGATTTAAAATCAATCACCCTCAGCAAGTTTCGCTTTGGCAAATATTTGGGGATATAGTCAAAGAAGATTCAGAGGTATTCGCGCCTTGAATATTTGATATTGCAAAGAACATAATTTTGAATATTGTCGTTTAACGTACCTATAACAGAAACATCATACTATAACTACGCATTGTTAAAATTCTATCATCAGAATAACAATACGGATATCTTTGTTTTCCGTCTCTTCGTCAAGAGCTTCTTTCTTAGAAACGGCTAGTGCGTTAAATATTGAAAGAAATACTTCATACTACGGTTTTTTATCCATAATTGACATTTAATAGAACAAGGGTGTATTAGGTGGTAGAGCTGATGCCGGGCTTGACTGTGGAGGTACCACCATCTTACTTGCAAATCCTCCCGAAGTTATTCGGGAGAGAGTAAGGGAACAGCTCTCAGGCAAAACCAGGCGGCCCACCATTGCCTAGGACCGATGGATGGCGGTATATCCATCCCCAATTGCCGGGCCTTATATAAAATAGACTGGTGACGGGCAGCGGCGTCACTGGTGCAAGGGTTTCGGCACAAAGTTTCTTTCCAAGAGTGGCGAAATCCTGGGAAGGCCTATGTCCAGCAGTGGACGAAACAGGCTGATGGATAGATGGATGAGAACAAGGGTAGGAAAAAATGTAACGCGAAAGTGCGCGACGATTGCTTCGCAAGTCACTTTTCTAAAGCATGGAGAACATACCAGAAATCGCACCATAAGGTGAACAAGTTTCCTAGGTACTTTGAGAAACAGGGTATCCAAAATTGTCACCAACCTTATTGAACCTTTCACAGAAACGTACAAAAAAAGATACAGATAATCGTATGTAGACAAATTCGTTATTCTAAAACCTATTCTATTTCTTCTTCTCCAACCATAATCCAAACATAATATTTTATTTTCTCCAACCATAATAAGTCACCACTTCAACTCTCTTTATTAAGGTTTTTATTCATGTTTTGATGCCCCTTACCTTCAAGTGACTCATCATCATGCTCACAAACCGGTGTTAGTCAAAATCAATCTAGAAATATCCAACTTCAGATCTTCTAAAATTGCTCATTTGTCACGGTACTTATTAGCACACAGGTAAAGGTTTAGCCCGATCGTTTCCTTTACATTTCACTTGGATTATGTTTAGACAACTCCTAATTTACAGTAATTAATTGTAATATGTAATACTGAACAGAATATTCTAAACATCTAATGTATATTCAGTTGAACTTCTAATTTCGTCAATTTGTTCCACATACTGGTACATTCGCAACTCGGATTTAAAATGTTTTAAATTTAAATGATGAATGTGGCTTTTAATTTAATTTTTTGCATAGACATGTATACACGGTACATCTACTCGGTGTAATTCACGTAGTTTTAAAAACAAAAACTGGTGATTGCACTTTATCGAACAACTTTTGCTATGCAGAAATAAATAGTTACCTGCATAAAATTTATGAAACAGCAAATTTGTTTTTTCGTGGTTGTAATGGTTGGGTCCATAGAATTTTTGTTTTCGTTTGTACGAGTGTGTGTACTGCGTAGTATGTGTACTACCATCAGTTCTCGTTTCCAAAATCACTTGAATTTCACAATGTTTTTGTGTTACTCGTTAACAATAAAGAATTTTCCAGCATGAAATGATGACGTTGTTGTATTTTTTAACATAATCTTCTAGTTAGATTTATTAAAGTTATAGTTGCAATATTTATTTTATTGCAGTTTTTATAACTGTTTTTTTATATGTTAAGAAAACTTTTCGTTTCCCAATAAATAAATTATTATAGATATGTAAGAAAGTATAGCATAAATGTAAAATGAGGAGCAGGCCTAAACATTCGTTTATCCTATTTAAATAAATTATTTCTGGTAGTATGTGACAGGAACAATCTGAAAATATTATAATAAAGAAGTACAACTAATTAAAATAAAAAATACGAAAGCGATGCTCTTTAAATTGTGGACGTTTAAACTATACGAGTAGTATATAAACTTCAGCGAGTTCAACGCGCATTTAATAAATTCATCCATCCGTTCTACGAATATGTATCACCAACACGGTAATAGGATTGTTTCTACTCATGAAAACATGAGCCTATTTTTATGGTTTTTCAGCATTCACTTTGAAACATCAGCGTAAAAGTGCAACATTCCATTAAAATTGCAGATTACATACAATATACAAATGCCTATAATGTAAAAAGTCAAAATTTACTTACCAAACGTTAATTCCAAAAAAGATTACACAAAAAAAACCCTTGTGAAGTCCACTAATTAATACACAAATTATACTATCCAATTAGCTTATTTAACTTGACACAAGCAGATCAAAATAAAATAAAACAGTTTTTTAGGGACCTTATCATTAATAGTTTAATTAAACAGTGGCTTTTTTCAATAGTCGGTTTTTTCAACTCGTTTTCTCGCAAGTTGAGATTCGTTTGTAAGGGTTCGCGCCAAACGGTCGGCTCTCTCCGAGACTTGCCGTGGACTGACGGGGGTATGCCTGAAAACGTCGAGGCATGTACATACAACCTGCTCTGCCTGCGTTGGGTCAAAGCTCAAAAGCTCTGTAAACTCATACAGCCTCCAACCTGTGATCAGAGTTAGATAGATCATACTAACCATATTAATTGCCTAAGAATCATTGGTTATTGTGACATGAAATTAAAATTGTAATTATGCTTTAATCAAGTGAAAAAACCTGCCAAGTGCGAGTTGGACTCGCGCACGAAGGGTTCCGTATTATCTATCAATCATGTCTCTTAATAGAAGTGCGCAGGTCCCACTCGCACTTGGCCGGCTTAAGTATTTGTTGTTATAGCGGCAACAGAAATACATCATCTGTAAAAATTTCAACTGTCTAACTATCACGGTAAATGAGATACAGCCTGGTGACGGACGGACAGATGGTCAGCCAGACAGACGGACAGCGGAGTCTTAGTAATAGAGTCCCATTGGTTACCCTTTGGGTACGGAACCCTAAAAAACATGATGAACTGGCAACTATCAGAATAATTGACGGAAGTATTTTTTTCAACAGTTAATTTCGTAAATAATAAAAATTGCAGTACATTATTTTTCTACAAATTTATATGTTTGTAGTTTTGTAAATTTTCTTCAGCAAAGTTATTGAACTTGAATGAAAGATCCCTCTTAAGTTGACTATTTGACTATTTTCTTCCGTAAACGAGGTGATTAATCACTTTAAAAATATAAAGTAGCATTTGCAAATATGATACATTAATGATCAATCCGAAAGATTGCTTTTTGTTTAATATGTATTCAACAGTATTAAAGTATTTCTTGAGATAGTAAATCCTCTTCTTCGCCGCCTCTTAAGAGGAACTTAGTGTACAGATTTCATGTTCCTAGGTTTTACTGTTTGTTACAGCCATTAATAGATCAGTCAGTTAATCAGTTAGATAGAGTGTTCTTTTATATTCATAGATATACAAATAAAAGTATAATGATAAGTAAAAATTTATAAAGACAAAGCTTAAGAGATCTAAAACAGTTGTCCTTTAGATTGTAAATATCTTGGATTATCAGTTAAACGTTATCCACTAAATGTCTAGATAAATATAATAAATCAAAAACCACACGACCAACCAATCTGTTAATTTCAGAATAGCTGAAACGGTTGGATCACTCCTTTAATGTCTTGACAAAAGATGCGGCTTGGTGCCTTAGCGAAAATTATAGAACAACATTTATAAGAATAGCAGATAAATTCGTAAAATTGGAGCCAAGGAGCCAATTACTGTCCACCTGAAGCTGGAAGTCATTACATTTTGCACTCCACCGGTATTAATGTAAAACCCTTTTTTACACCTCGAGGCAAAATTTGCTTTCTTCTTCATTTGGAGTGGCTACGTTTTCCACAGTACTTCCCATTCTAAGAATCGTATAACATTCATACAGTTGTAAATTTGGGGCATACCAACCCAACAAATGTATTTTGCACCTGAAGTACCTTTATTTGCGCATGTATTGTCTATGCTTTCATTCACCGGATGCCCTGCAGAGCAAAGAAACATAAATTAAAAATTATTGGATAAAGTTACTCAAACTTCACTCAGAGAAAATCCTGTCTTTATTCAAACAACTGTTCTGCCATTATCTAACTAAAAGATAAATGGTTACACAAACACAAAATTATCTGATAGTCAACATAGATTTGTATCAATCAGAAAAAATATAAAAATAATGCTGCCAGAATCAGACAAAACAACAAAACAAACTACTCATAATCTGACTCAAAATACTCTGACTGACTAAATCAGAATCTATACAAACAAACATTGGCGTAGACTCGTAGAGAATTGTAAATGTATGCAACAGCACATAATAATCTCTATATCTGAAAAATCTGAATTAGATTATTAAATCAGACGCGTTCACCACTCAAGAATCAATTGGAGAGATAAAACTATTAAAATGTTTTGCTATATAAAACATCCACGTCATTACACAAAAACAAAAAAAATCTACTAGTGGTAAAAATTACGATTTAAATGGAAGATATCAAAAAAATTACGAATTGTGAATCAATCACGTAAACCTACAACAGAAAAAAATCATTCAAAAGTGTAAAGTGTAAAAAAACAATACTTTAATAATTAGACAAAGATGACAGAAACTTCAAAGTCTTAAAGTAATATGGAAACACCTGAAATTTTTCTCTAATTTCTTTCGCGATAAATAGATACTTTTAAAAATATCGTCCATACATTTAAGATGCATATCAAACGCGTTCAGGGATTGAACTTGGGAGCTTTTTTGTTTTGGATCCTAATTAGCGGTCTCCTTAATGTGGTGAGAGAGTGATACGTAAATCTTTAGAAAATTGACCAAAACTACAGCAAAATATCGATGCCGTTTTTCGTTGGAATGTAGATAACAAGCTATACTTCAACTTCAATAAGTCCTAAATGATGAGCTTTGAAAATAATATTTGCGAGAAGTTTTCAGGCGCACTAGATCCAGATATCAAATTAATATGATTTTATAAGACACACTCGTTGTAGAAACATAAAACCAAGAGCTAAAGAATGAAGCAGTAGTAGCGTTACTACAGAAGTCCGGGTTGGCGTTTGTCATGAGTCATGAGAGTCGTGAACAAGAACGACACGCACCTTGACCCTTTCAGTTCAAGTAATTCGCTAAAACATAAGTGACAGGATACTTAAAACGTCACTATCCAGCGTGGCAGATGCATGAAAATACAAGCGATTATTCCCAAAATGCGGTTCAAATACAGGATATTAAGTAGGTTAAAGCAAACAATCTTCAGGAAGTTCACCACTTTAGGACGTGACTTGAAAAACTTCAGAATTCATTCGACCAGAAACAAGAGAGTTAAACGATATTACCTTAACATGAGTTCGGTAATAATGATGAATGAATAAAAAGTCAGCGTAATAAATTAATTTGAAGAGAAATTAAGTAAAAATTTAATAAAGATCTACAAGATAACGCTGATGTTTCACTAAACGACATAAATGTTAATTTGTTATTTAATTAATCAGAATTGTTACCCCGAATAATTATGAAAATCTTGAAAATCGGATTGAAAGATTTATCAATAGGATCAAGGATAAATTATAGAATTAACAATGATGAAACTCATACAAAAGAGATGAACACGTGTATTAATTGTATAAAAAATACAAATAAATGTTTTCACGTGGATTCTCTAATAGTATTTTTAAACAAACTAAAGAAAACCTCCATGGACGTATAAAAATTTGTTCAGATGACGTAATCAGAAACATGACGGTTGAGACCAAACCAAACCTTGAATTAAATGATAAAGCACTTTTGCATGAATACGATACAAGAAACAAAAAAAAAATGAATAACAATGATGAGAAAACTGATCAAAATATTGTAAGAAAAGTCAGCGTAATAATAGAATTTGAAAAGAAAATGAAGCGGAAATTAAATATTGATCTACACGATACTGAGGTTCCATCGAACAATATAAACTATATTTTTATATTAAAATGTTTAGAATTGTTGCCACAAATTGTATTATATTATAATTGTAAATATAATTTGACATGTAATGATAAATTAAGAATAAATGAGTATGAGTATGAATAATGATGAAAATCTTATAAATCCGAATGAACAATTGATATCGAGGATAATTTTAGAATAAACAGTGATGAAACACATGCAAAAGAGTAGACATGTGGTAGTAGTATTCGTTAACCCCAAATTAAATACTGGGAAACAATATTGCTATAAATTCTTTGTCACAAAATGAGATGCGAATTCGGCCCGACATTTCAACCCAAAAGTATAGTAGACATTTACTGCGCCGAGAGATTCGTTTCCTCTTCCCCCCCCCCCCCTCCCGGACCCTGAGTGTATCTTTAAAATCATTTATAAATAATTGAATCAAGCACGAAAACACAGAAATTTGAAGGAGTTTACCTGGTTCCATCTACAGAAGACTCAACGACTCATCACGGGCTGTCTGCGCAGCTGTACCAGAAAAGCATATTCTGCAAGTTAGTGGCCAGAATCATTCGCATACGGCTATCTATCTAAGCCACCTACTACGCTTACGCACGCTTACGCACGCTTACGCACGCTTACGCACGTTACATGCACACCAACGCCGCCGGCCACGCCCATTACCATTGGGGCCGCAGCAGCTCATCAGCGATGCCCATCGCCCGTACGCATCAGTGAGTCACTGTGCTAGAGGCGGCCGCTTTCATTCAACAATCATCACCTCAACTGTACGCGACTAACGACGCTGCCTACACTCCTGATATCTACGAACTCGAGCAACTCCGCTAGTATGCCCATCGAGAGATCACCACCCCCCGGGGCCACTGCCAACGAACAGAGTCAAGAGAAGTGCGCTTTGCCGCACGGCCCGCCGCCTTTGGTGCTACATCGTTGGTGTAAGCTGGAATGTTATACTTTTTAAATAAATAAATAATAATAATAATAATAATAATCGTTATGATTCCGATCCAATGCTCAATTCCACTGCTCGTAAAACACACAAGCGCTTTCGTCTAGACATTGATGAACCTGCCTCCAGCCTTCAGCAAGCGGAAGCAAATATCTTAACGACGTTAAATAACTATAGCAATTCTTTGAGTGGCTTGGTAACTTGCATGAATGACCTAAAAAAACAAAATGAAAAAATTATTTAATCTATGGATTTCATGCCTACTAAATACGATGATCTAATGACTAAGTTTAATTCCTTGTTGGAAGAACGTAAAAAAGATCGTAAACCTATCCAATTTCTTGAAAATAAGATTGAAATCCTGGAACGAAACTGCCGCTTATCCTCCGTAGAAATTAGAAATGTGCCACAAAAAAAGGTAAATCTAAATGTGATCTCCTAGAAATAGTCCAAAACACGGGAAAAGCTCATAATGTATCGGTAGAGATGACAGATGTCAGAAATGTTTATCTCATGAATACCGATGGTAACAAACCAATTATTACGGAATTCGCGTCTGTTTTTACAAAGGACAAAATATTATTTGCTGTCAAAACCTACAACAGAAAAAAGACAAGAAGTTTAACACATTGAATATTCAAATTGAAGGTCCAGAAAAATCTGTTTATATTGCAGAGAGTCTTACGTTCAAGACAAAGAACCTGTTTTCGAGAGTTTGCAAAGCTGCACCAGTACGCCTTTTGTTGGACCTCCAACGGCACCGTGTTTTTACGCAAAGCGGAAGGAGAGCCAGCATTGCGCATAACCAACGAATCAGACTTCAAAAAGCATGAAAAACCTCATTTACCTGAAATTTGACTAAATAGTGTACAGATTCGTGTTATTAGTACTTTTATATTGTATGCATTGGTTTTTTTTGTAACTTCTCAAATGTAAAACTGCCTGGACTGAAATTGCGCAATCACACATTACGAGTTACACATATATCCATACTTACACATTTTTGCCCATAAACAGGTTTTAACACACCACCAACACTTGGACACATAACTACACAACACACTCTACACTTACTAAATTTAATACTTATGATGATAATAATTTATCCCCTTTAAAATTTTACGCTCATTATAACTATTTCATACTTTTATTATCGTATAATAGTTCTTTTACTGTCCCCATTAGTCTGAGATATTCTTACTTGACTGTCACGTTCGATAGTACATATAGCATCTGAGATAGATAATAAAGTGGAGATATTCGGTGCAGCTACATAGAAGATGATACTCAATGCTGTCAAATTTTTAACTGCCATAAGTAATAACTCAGTGAACACAAGAAGCATAAACTGTAATCTTGATAACATCCTTGTAAATATTTCTGGTTTTGATCTGGCATTAAATATTCTGGTATTCACTGAATGTAGAACCAACAGTGACTTTACACCGCCACACATTAACAATTATAAGATGTTTGAAACTCAAAACAGTATCAATCAAAACGACGGAGTGGTAGTTTATGTACGGAAAGTGATCAAAGTAACGTCAAGTGAGCCTTATGTTAAAGACGGTAACTGTATTTTGCTAAACTTGTCAAATTAATACACCATTTTATGCTCATACAGACCCTATCATAGAGAATAACGTGGTCCCACTGACCCTGCCTTAAACATAAACTATCTAAGCGATAGTTTACAATCCGGTAAAACTAGAAATATTATTCGTGTTGGTGACATTAATTTCAATACTTTGCCAGAGACAATGATTATCTTAACCTTATGGCTTCTTTTGGGCTTAGACATGGTATTGACAAGCCAACGAGAAAAATGTGATGCTTGGATCATTTTATGATCAAATCTATTCACCAATGTCAAACGCTGGTTTTCCAGGAATGAATGAATGAATGAATGAATGAATGAATGAATGAATGAATAAACACTTTATTGCACACAGAACAAGATATTTACAAATATACAAAGAACAGACAGAAGGCAAGGGCGGACTTATCCCTAAAAGGAATTTCTTCCAGTCAACCTTGGGAAAATATAAAACATTTTTATTGAAGAAATTAACACAAGAGCATATGTACATTCTAAGTTAATTCTAAATCTATTTATTTA
The DNA here is from genome assembly GCA_910592155.1 of Ypsolopha scabrella. Taxonomy (NCBI): domain Eukaryota; kingdom Metazoa; phylum Arthropoda; class Insecta; order Lepidoptera; family Ypsolophidae; genus Ypsolopha; species Ypsolopha scabrella. The sequence goes on along the minus strand of OU342969.1, from coordinate 26,876,714 downwards.
TATTCGAATTTACTGACTACTCCCCTATTCTACTGTATATAGATAGAGCACAGATAAAACATAATTCAGCAGATAAAAAAATATCGGTAGACTATGCATCTATTGGAAAAACTTCAATAAAAGAAAGGAGGGATGATCTCTACGAGGAACACGATGTTGGCAAGGCTGCAGATATTTTAATTACGCCACTTCAAACTAGCACTGAGCTAACACATCTACTATTACAGTGCCCAAAAATAAACAACCCTTGAAGCCTTGGATTACCATTGGATTAATCTGATCAATACGTAAAAGAGACCGTTTGTATAGGAAAACTAAAAAATGCCCTGTAAACGTAGATATAAAACTAGAATACATAAAATATCGAAACGCTTGTAATCAATGACCTTCTACACATTGTGTATAAAATCTCATTTCTTGTAATAAAATAATAAAAAACACTAAAAAGGAATATTATCACTTACAATTTGATAAAACTAGGCATAATATTAAGGGAACATGGAACATGGAAGTATGCAATATGCAAAGTAAAATGTACCATCGCTTGAAGACACCACTGGATTCACTAGACTAGGTGAACAAGTATATTAAATCTGTTCGAAAATCTCTAGCTAATAAGCACAATTGAAAAAATGGGAGTAAGTGACCTCGACCTTGCTAAAAATGCAACAAAACATTATGGGCCAAGTTCGTCTATGTCCTTTTCACCTACAGACCCTGTTGAAATAAGAAACATTATTCTAAGGCTTAAATCTGAAAGTGCTCCTGGATGGGACTCTATTTCAGTTAAAATATATAAAACTTTCCGTGATCATTTTTTGATACCTATTACATATATCTGTAACCTCATTTTATCAACAGGTGTTTTTCCAGAACTCTTTAAGATTGCTCTCGTTTGTTCCATCTACAAAGCCAGTGACAGAAATCTAATTAATAATTAATTATAGACCCATCTCTCTGCTGACTACCCCTTCCAAAATTCTGGAAAAGGTTGTTAACATAAAACTGGTGATGTACCTTGAAAACCATAATCTGCTGGCCGATAATCAATACGGTTTTAGAAGGGGGCGATCTACTGATGACGCTGTGTCAAACTCATGTAACTCGTTATTTAGATGCTGGAAATAGATGTCTTTGTGTCTTCTTTGATCTTCAAAAAGCATTTGATACCGTGTCTATTCCGATCCTTTTAGCAAGACTAGAAAATGCTGGCGTCATAGGCCAAGCCTTGTCCTGGATTGAGAGCTATTTCACTAGCAGGAAACAGTATGTGAGAGTCGGTAAGCACACAAGTCGTTCCGGTGTGCCACCAAGTAGAGATGGGCGGCGGAAAGATTCCCGACGTGAATCTTTCCGGGTTGCAACCCGAAATGGGTATTTATGCGGGTGAAATCAAAATTAATGGAACTAAATGAATTAACAAATATAAAATGAGTTTTTGATACGTAATAGACTAAATATTTAGTTTTGTATTTTTTATTTAATCTCTTTACTTACACTCATTATTGCTATATAAAGATTTTAAAATACTTCAAATCCAACTTTGAACACGTGCTCATTAACATTGGCGTTCATTTTAATGTTTATGTTCTTTGGTGCTTCAAGTTAAGCAACGCTTGTCTTGGTTATTTAGGGATGTTGACCGTAAAATTTAATTATCAAAAAGAAACACCTAGGTACTTTTTGACAAATCACAAGAAACAGATTGAAACAAATTGATCGAAGTAAATTTTTATCACAAATCACATAAATGACTTTATTTTCCAATTTATTATTCAGCATGTGCTAATAAACTGTAATACATTAAGATGGTCCCCAGCCTGCAGCAAAAACAAACCTTATAGAAAGGTAATGTATCTGCCATTTCGCCACTCCACAACCTTGGTCTACAAACATGCAGAAGTTCGGAGGTATCATAGAACAATCGTTCCAAATATCCCGGACACCAAAAAACGAATATAACGCATCCCTGTTCCTCGAGTGAAAAGTGAATTTGCCCGCAGTAACTTCTACAACATTGCTCCTCGACTATACAATATATTTCTTAACAATAATCTCTATGTAAAACATCTGAACAATTTTTAGATTAAATACCTAAGTATGGTCTAAACCATCTAACATGGACTTGGTAAGCGCACGTATTCCCCTCTGCCAAAGTACATGAACAATCGTTCGTCTCCGTTTATAAAAACTAGTTCACCGCAATCATTCGCCATTTTGCTATCAACCCTGTCGCTAAACACATCTCAGTGAAAATGGTTGGTTGTGCAGTTTTCACATGTAAGCGGCGATCAGAAACATCAAATTTAACAAAAAACGGAGTGTCTTATCATACATGTCATTTTCCACTCAAATAAACCACATTTTCAACACAAAATCAATTAGACATGAACAAGATTTGCAATGAAAATAACCACAAAATAGCGATAGGTGATATCGTGGTACGAAGGCCAGTCGAGACCGCTCGACTAGTGATGTGACAATGAAGGAACGAATGAATGAATGAATGAATGAATGAATTATTTTCTGAGGTACTGAGGTACATACTTTTAGGGTTTCGTATTAACAAGGAACTTTTATAGTTTCGCTATATATAGGTATATCTGTCCATCTGTCTGTCTGTCGGTTCCCGGCTTAGTTCAGACTCTTAGTACTAGAAAGCTGTAATTTGGCATGAGTATACATGTTAATCATGCCTTGTCGGCGAAAATACCAAATTAATATTGTTTTGTTTCATACATTTTCTAGGTAATGATAATAATTTTTATCATACGGTTAGTTTAGAAGTTATGAAAGTGGTATATAACGTATTTGGTACAATCATTTGATTATATTTTCCAGTGAAATTACGCGACACCGTTATAGTTATATTCATACAAAAGTTCAGAACTAAGAAGTACCTGAGTATGGCCTAATCGTCATTAACAGTTGCGACTGGTACATGCATCAACAGATGTCATAGATTTGTGTAGACAGTGCGAAAGTCTAATACGAAGAAATTTGAACGAAAGTAAAAGAGTAAAACCAACAGTGACTACAACATACATTGTTTCAAAATCATTGAGCAGTTTTCAGGGTAAGGATATTTTTCCGAATATATCCAGGCACATCTATGACAATGATTTTGTAAATCACAATATGGAATTGGGACGATTAGTTGTGCAAAAGTATACAGATAGGTACGCGAATTGGATTTCTTATGAAGAAAACAAGTCCGCAGAAGTGTGTTCGTTGCATATATTAGGTGACTTTAATTTATCCAGCTAAATTCTTACTGCAGACTCGGTAAGTGTAATATTCGTAAATTATTCTTTTCGTGTTCCTTACAAACGCAAGCCCAACCCCGAGTGATTTACTATGGCATGCCAAGATTTTATGTTGCAAAATTACCAAAAAGTGTTATCGATCCGTGTTACTGATCACTTACTAAGCCACCAGTAGGAGTTTGGCTGCATAAATTAAAGTCACCTTATATAATAAACTGATCCACTTTAAAAACCAATAAAAAATATATCACATTTTTCAGATCTTTCATTCCATAACTGAGCGAAATTAATATATACTAAGATATGTTTAAATATTTCACTATCCATTTTGTAATACGCATATACTTTCATTTATCATTGAAACCATTCGTGCCAGCTTTTGTGAATCGACTATTATAGCTACGAGTACTAAAACAAAATTCGAAACGATATACTTATAAAGTCCTAACATATTATGTGAAAATAATACAAAGGCAAATTAACTGATCATGCATAACATTCGACATTATTTCAGTCATTCCTAACTCGTCATTCATTTAATCGGTCTTCACATGCCCCCATCACTAGTTTTTTGCGCTAGTGTGCTATTGAACACTCGTGTAGTAACAGTAATTATTTGTATGTGTTCTTGTTTCGAGTTTGTTTTACAGTATTTTATTACGTGTGCGTTCATGGAGACGTCTCAATTTTTCGTATAAGTGTGCGTGAGTGAGTAAATGTGTGACGTGCGTGTTTACCTCCACCCCCCGCGAAAAATGGCAGAATGATTTTAGTACCAGAAGTAGCGCTATACCACGTCCGTGTTAGATGGTCTAAGGTTAAATACGAAATACTAGACTGGCTTCATAAATTGAGTTACGATGACATTGAAACTTTAATAAAAACAAAATCTTCACATTTTTAAAATTGACGAAATTTTCCTACTTAATTTTCAAAAATTTTTTTTTTTTATTATTTTTTATTATTTTACATATTAGTTACAAGAAGGAAAAGAGAAAGGGAAAAGAAAAGAAAAAAAAACATCATAAGTCAAAACACGACAATACATATTCCACAGCCTTCTCTAGTCTCAAGCCGTGTTGTTGAAACTTGGCAACGTCGTCGCGAGGGAACCGGGTCTAATTTTGACATTTCGGAGAGATAATCTGGCCAAATTTAAAATCACGTACTGCACAACATTTGTTGTCTCATTTATGTGACAAATAAATTCAGTCGATATTCATATGCTTACTATTTATGTTGGTCATTGGATCTGTTCAATTTGGTAGAACAAAAGTACTATTTATATGGGAAGGGTTATATCTTCACGCCTAAATAGAATATTCGTATCATTTTTGTGGCTTTGTTTAGGAAAACAAGTGCTTATTCGCCAATAACCCAAAATCTCATTGAATACACATAGCAAGCTGTCGAAAAGGCACGTATTGCAGCAGTATTCGCAAGTTTACCTCTATTTAACGTAAAAATTCTACCTAACCTCAGTTTGTCAAGTGCTTCATAGGTTAAAATATTATTTTTTTATTATTCTGGCCTTCGTGTAACATTGAGTTAAGGTGAAATTTAATCAACCGCCTGAATTCATACCGGAGACTCGGTTAGTGATCAGGAATAAGCTTCAATGATCCTTTTCTTCAAAATCATAAAGAAAATTTTTGTTCGCATTCCTACTTAACTAGTTTAATACATATAAATCCTAGTATACGCAATTAAGAAACAAAAAATTTATTTTTTTCGAATTGCACCTGGCAAGTCTTTGAAAATTGTTCCTGATTACTAACCGAGTCTTCAGTATGAATTCAGGCGGTTGATTAAATTTCGCCTTATATATTCACACCTGTCTCCCAGAGGCGTAGTCAGAGACAACAGATTTCAATCTGCTACGATCCAGACGCACCTCTTTGGCTTCTTCCACATCCATCAGTCTAGTCATGCAAGTATATAATTAATTGAAATGGGCGTTATTTTTTTACCTATTTTACCACCCTCCCATTGATGTATGTTGTTGTGACTATATTGTTATTTTTATATATACATATAAAATATATATTGAATAATAAAGAACTTATTTATAAGCAAAAAAAAATTAGTTTTATTCTATCAGAAATCCATTAAATAAATAACTACAGCATTCGCTAGCAGTTTATAGGTAAGCTGAGATCGGACTTCGGAGTCTAGGCCTCCTTAAGGTCAATAAATGAGCTTGATGTCTTATGTATGCCATTATTGAGTTATTTCTTATTTAAAACTATTATTTATTCAGTTTTAGCACTAAATAATAAACCCTCACTACCCTCAGAAACCCCCAAAATAACTTCACATAAATCTTCAGTAAATACATTTCGTTAAAGAATTTTAGGCCATGTTTCAAAATATTCAAAGCATTGGGAATAAGACACACTTAATTGAAGCTTTTTTATCAGACTCTCAATACCATATTTTATCACTATCAGAACTGTGGCGCAGTCAAGAATATATAGATCTTATTAGCTTACCAGAGTATAAGAAAGCATCCTCATTTTGTCGGAAAAAACATGAAGGGGGAGGGGTTTGTATTATAATAAAAGACCATATTGAATACATAGAAAGAAGAGATATAAAAGAAATGTCAATAGAATTTAAGGTAGAACTATGTGCAATAGAAATACCTGTCGTGAATCCATAATTAATTTCAAATTGTATTAAATTTAGTTATTTCTTTAATTAATAAGTACATTTAAATCACAATTATTTGATTAAGTTGTTGAAAGAAACGCGGTTGAACCGATGACCGCCGGATATCATGACAAAGTCGATTTGGGCACGTGCTAAAATGTGGCGTGGAAAGAGGGCGCAAAAAGATGGTGCATGGCAAATTATAAAGGAGGATACACTCGGTTCAACCACAGTTTTCTTCAAAACGCAGACGCAGAACGTTATTCTGCCCGAATACGGTGTGTTGTCAAATGATTTACAAAGTGAAGTCCTGTATATTAGCTAGAATTGTGAAAGCCTGTTAAGTTATGTAAAGTGGACATAATATAACAATGAAAAGCTTCTGAGTAGTTTTATTTTATAAAATACCTAAGCTTGAATTAATTTTTATAAATTTATACAGACCAGATCGTCACATAGAAATATTTTATGAACAAATTAGTAAAGTTTAAAACAAAATCACAAGAAAAGTGAAAAGTAAATACTTAATAATTGGGGGTGATTATAACATCGATGTTTTACAAAATAATAAAGTAACACGAGATTGAGTCAACTTCATGAAGACATATAATCTAACGCGAACAATGAAAAACCTACAAGAGTCACAAAAACAACATCCACATGCATAGATCTAATATGTGCAAATTTCCTTAAGAGCAAATCAGACGTACATGATTTAGGATTATCTGATCATAGAGCAACAACAATAAATATAAATTCTAACCAACTACCTAGTCTATCACAGCGACAATACACAATACAAGAAAGAATTTACTCTGAAAAAAACACGTAAAAACGAAAGAAAACAAACAATTGGAATGATATAATAGTAGAGAATAGATATGTTCATCAAAATTATGAAGCTTTTCACTCTGTGGTACAAAAAGCTTTAGATAAACATATAGGTAACGATACAATTAATAAAAATTAAAAATATACAAAAAAGTCCTGGCTAACAAACGGATTACAGAAATCATGTCTCTATAAAAGACTATTAAAAACAATGCTAAATGAAACAAATAACCCTGTCATAAAAAACTTCTATAACATATACAGTAAAATATTTAAAAAGACCGTAAAAAATCCAAAAGGTAGGAAAGACGTATGACTACTACAGACAATAAAACAAAAACAATGTGGAAAATTACTAACGAAAAAACTGGAAAAATAAAACAGAGAATATTAAAAAGTACACAATTAAATTTAGGAGACCAAGTCATAGAAAACCCAAAAAAGTTGCAAATATATTTAATGACTACTTTCCGAACGTAAGCAAATGTACAGAACCAACTGAACAAAGCGGACGGCCTGTTATGCAACCAACCGCGACTTCGATGTATCTGAGACCTGTAGATGAAAGCGAAAATTGTAAAATCATAAAACATCTCAAAAATAAACACAGTTCAGGAATAGATGAAAAACCACCAATATTATTAAAAAAGTGCTTAGATGAATTTGCTGTCCCAGTTACCATCTTAATTAATAAAAGTTTTGAAGAAGGAATATTTCCTGAACGACTGAAAATAGCCATTGTAAAACCAGTTCACAAGAAAGGCGACCTACCCTCTACTCCCGAGCACTACCGACCAATAGCCATATTACCCTCATTTTCAAAGGTTTTTGAGAAAGTGATGTCAAACCAAATCTATAAATTCTTCGAAAAATATAAAGTTTTTGATGAAAGCCAAAACGGTCTTAAGAAAGCAATATCCACTACAATAAAAATATATCCAAGCTGCACTGAAGTATGTAAATGATAAAAAATATGCTCTGGGAATATTTATTTATTTAACAAAAGCCTACGACAAAGTTTTATACAAAATATTATTAGGCAAATTATATGGCTCAGGCATTCGTGGACCACCTTACTACTGGTTTAAGTCATATCTTGATTTATATAAACGACCTACCAAAAATGTTGAATACGGAAATTACAAGCGTACTTTTTGCAGATGATATCTCACTACTAATAAAATGTGAAAATAGTAAAATTGCTACCAACGTTCTATAAAAGACAATTTAACAACAGTAAAGACATGGTTAAATGAACATAATTTAAATATTAACTTGAAAAAAACCAAAATGATGAATTTCAGGCCTTATCAAAAGCCCCCGGTACAAATTAAACTAGAATTTGATAACACTAAAATAGAGACTGTAAAAACCTACATCCTAGTAGGAATAAATCTTGTTACCCACTTAAACTTTAAGAGTCATAATTGGAGAAAATAAAATCAATACTTTCGAAGTTTACTTTTGCACTGAGTGAAATAGAACATAGTACAAACACGCAAACTGCACCATCAGCATACTATGCCTATGCCTATTCGTGGCTCCGTTATGGCATTATGCTGTGGGGTAATAGTGTAGATGCGAAACAATTATTTATAAAACAAAAACGTTGTGTGCGTATACTCGCTCACATTAAAGAAACCGAGAGCTGCAAACCATTTTTCAAAAAATTTCAATTTTTGACATTACCTTGTATATATATTCTCGATATAAAAGTATATTTGTTTTTAAAAATAAGAACCTATTTCCACAAGTTAAAGATACGCATTCAATTAAATTACATACATTTCATTCAAAGATAAATTATATTTGCCCCCGTCGCGAATAAAAAGTTAAATTGTAGTCCCTATTATATGGCAGTTAAAATATTTAATAAATTACCAACTACTATAGAGACCACACAAAAGGAATACGCGTTTATAAAAACATTAAAGCAATATTTGGTAAAAGAGTGCTTCTACACAGTAGGAAGTTTTCTGTCTGATGAAAAATAATGTGATATGCCTTTCTGATCTCTTACCTTTTAAGTATTATTGTATCTGCAAAAATTAAGATTATTAGATATTAAGACACTGTGAAATATTATAGCAGTGAAAAAAAATTGTGTATTTATAACAATATAAAATATACCTCTGTCATTAGTATTAGTAGTATTGCTGTACCTGTTATGGGTAGCTAATTTTTAAGTTCTTATAAAATTGAAACATCTGTGTAAACTTAGTTGCAATAAATATTTTGAGTTTGAGTTTGAGAATACGGAAAATCAAAAATGGGTCCCATGGAAAAAATTGAGAAATTGGATATGTTGTACATATTTAATGGTTTGCTTAACATCTTCATGAATTTTCAGATTGTTTTCTGTAATCTGAAAATTTATTCTTCAAAACTCAATTTGGTGATTTAAATTGAATTTGGTCACAAAAATATACCTACAAAAGACGTAAAATATTTTTTAAAGTTTCTTGAAACCATCAAAACTGCATTAAATTACATACAGCACATAGCACTAGTTAAAAAGAAATCATAAAATACGTTTTGTTATTTTATATAGTTTAAATTGGAAAAGTTGTCTGAAAGTGCGAGTCAATAATCAACAACTTTAACAACGGCAATACAATAGAAGTAAAAAGTAATTTCTAATGTGAAAAACAAAATATTTGCCAATGCAAGTGTTTGTAAAGTCCTATTTTAAACCTAAACTGTTGTCAAAGTGGACTTACCCACTCTAGTGTTTTATTTTTTCATATTTTTTTTTGTTTTATTCGCTCATATTGAGGGAAGGCTATTGGAACTTCCCATACAGCCATGTCTGAGGTATGTTTTATTTTTATAAATTTATCAAAAAAAAGTTGCCAGTTTTATCTCGTGTACCATAGATAGACTTGACAGAAATGGGTTGGTTTCAGTTTGATGCGTTCGTAGGCTGCGTTCAGTTTGATCGTTGTCGGATGAAAACCGCCTACCACTGACAGCACGACAGGTATAGTCTATTCCGCCAAACTAATCCAAAAACAATAACAATGAAGTTGTCTGCGATTTCGTCGCTATATCTGTGGTTCTCTAATTAAAAACGCACTAAATAGCATACAGATATAATCACATCAACCTTTTTATCTAGTGGATAAACGCAAAATATTAAAATACCCTTTAAATTCATAAATATTAGCAAAAACCTGCGATAATTTTTTGTATTCTTACAAAACATCGAATGAAGGACATACTTTTAGTCTCGTCAGTTTTATTTGTTTTAAAAGACAGTGATGTGACACGATAAGATACTTATCAACTATATTTATTGAACAAAAATCTCGGATATTACTTTTTATAATAGGGCAACCGGGGTTTCTTTAATAATAGATTAGTTAGATAATAGCCTAACTATTATTGTGCAGTAATAAAAACGGAATAATTTTACTCAAATGAATTTTTTTGCTTTCAAATTTCAAGTATGTGTAAATTTCGCACTTTCTCCAAAGTAATAACTTATTTTAATTCCGGCGGCGTCATCAAATCTCTATCACTATTAGACGACATTTTGAGTAGGTAGTAACTTTACAAATTGAAAATTCGGATGAAACTTAATCAACCAATCCGGCCTGATTTCAACTTTTTAATTTCTTTTGATAATTTATTAAAAAAAAAAAGATACTGGAATCTGGTTAAAATAAACTTTTTGATAGGTAACCTCATTTAATCGAAATATGAATAAGAACTTTTTGTCTTTTTGGAACTCTACGTCGTTGATTATAAATATTATAATGCCAAAAGAAAAAAGTTTTAATTTGCGAGTTCGCAAAATGATACTGATACATAAATAATAATGTTTTCGATTGGACTTCCTTGTTAACAACGTTCTTTGTATCTAAAGAATAGACAATTTTTGTAGCTGTTGTTAACGTTATGAGAATTAATGGCTGGTGGAGTCGAATTTATGTTATGTATGACTGAAAGCAACCATCGAACGCATCAAACTGAAAGCAGCTTATTTCCGTCAAGTTGGCAACTTGCGTGCAAAGAAAAAGAAAAACAATGCCCGCCTAAAGTTCATTTGGAGTAATTATAGTTTGTTTCTTTAATTACGTTTCGTTTATTCACTCACACTATACATTGAAAAACGTAGTACGATATACGTGCGTAAGGGGAATAACTTATTCGTAACGTTTAAAACAGTCGATTAAACACGATCTTAATACAAACGTCACTAAAACTAAATTAATATGTTTCAGAAATTACAACACGGAAATAAGTATCGATGATAGTCAAATTGATTAGACAGTAAATTCAAAAAGTATGTTAAGAAATGAATCAGATTGAATGAAGAAGAAGGGAATCAGATTGTTCTGACGATGGAGAGGAGAATAAAGGTAATCAGGATATAAATGCAAATTAAAGACTAGGAGAAAGTCAAGAGCCAATGGAAACCACTGAAGTTCATCCAAATGGTGATGCCAATAATACTACAAATAAGATTCTTAGAGATTATGCAATGAATACGATGAAAGAGTTGCTAGGCCTTTAAGAAAGCTTATAGTAGGAATTTTTTGAAATGTCGGATTCCACTTAAGATCTTATCTTCCAATGAATGGCATTGTCATCTATTGTTAAGTTCGACCGCTAAATGAGCAGTTCATAAAGGAACGCATAAACAACAAAATATTTTATGTTAATAGCAACTTTACCACCTAAAAAAAGGCTCAAATTTGAACGCCAACGCATTTCAGATTTCATTTTTGAAATTGGAAGCGGTAGCCATTTTGTGTGTCAGTTACAGGTGATTAAGTAATAGCTTTCGGATCTTAATATATACCATAGTCTTAAACCTTCCTAAAGAAATGCTTTATCTTTCAATGAAAACTGCATCAAAATCCATAGAGTAGTTCCCAAGTTATAAGTGAACGAACAGACAGACAGACAGACGTTGCATTTTATATGTATGGAGAAGAATATTGAGCTTTGTAAATTAGTAAGACGCTATCCTGAATTGAACTTTGTAAATTAGTAAGACGCTAACCTGAATTGAGCTTAGTAAATTAGGAAGACGCTATCCTGAATTGAGCTTTATAAATTAGTAAGACGCAACCCTGAATTGAGCTTTGTAAATTAGTAAGACGCTACCCTGAATTGAGCTTTGTAAATTAGTAAGACGCTAGCCTGAATTGAGCTTAGTAAATTAGGAAGACGCTATCCTGAATTGAGCTTTATAAATTAGTAAGACGCTACCCTGAATTGAGCTTTGTTAATTAGTAAGACGCTACCCTGAAAAATTTCCACTGAGATCTCAAGGTATTAGTGACCGCCTCAACGAACGTTGCAAATACGATTTGAATGTGCCTACTTGCCGAACTGTTTCTTATACTCGTACCACAAAGCTGGCAGCCATTAAAGCTTACAATAAATTGCCTGAGGGAATCAAGTCCTTACCAAGAATAAAGTTTTTCACTAAACTAAAGGAATACTTGATCACAATTTGTCCATACAGTTATAATGAATTTCTTTAATATTGTTAATCATGACATGAATACACGCATTAAACTAATTAAATTGATTTTATAATTTTTATGCATATACGATTTGTTTCTTAAATTTATTGTCATTTATTATTTTGTTTATCAATTACTTATTTAACTTTATTTAACTGATACAAACATGTAATTTTTGCAATAAATAAATTGATTGATTGATTATTATTTCATCCCATCCCACTATCCCACTTCCCACTAACATTATAAATGCAAAAGTTTGGATGTATGGATGGATGGATGTTTGTTACTCTTTCACGCCGTAACTACTAAACTGATTGGGCTGAAATTTTACATGAATGTAGTTCTAGACCTGGAATAGGACATAGGCTACTTTTTATCCCATGAATCAGTTCCCATGGGATGAAAATGAGCTTTAATATTTCTATAGAAAAGTGATGTGTCACGCCATGCTTACGAAACCGATTAGGCTGAAATTTTGCATAAATGTAGTTCTAGACTTTGAAAATTTCACTTTCCATGGAAAAACAATAAAAGAGACACACAAAATGGGAAACAGAGGCGCATAACACACACATTTCCCCAGCTGAGTTTATTGTAGGTAACAGTCCGAATAATTTTCATTTGGAAAACATACAGCTTTTATATTTAATACAATATGGAGAGATGAACACAAATAAGCTTAAATAGTCTCACAGTCACAGGTAGCACTAAAGTAGATTACATTGATCTTAGGAGAACAGATATTTAGATAAATATAATATAGGTTACATTTATTGCTCTAAATTATTAAAGTTTTTTTATGGATTGTATCTATAACTGAGAAGTTAACTTGGTTGACTGACGTGTTGACAAAAATCATCAACAAAAAGTTTTACCATTTCACTACGCTTGAAAAGGAAACATGCTCGAATAAAGTAGGAATTTTGGCGATAATTAGTGCGCGCGCAAGGGATGTTCAAACTCATAGATCTCCGAGTAGAGTATCAAGTTTTATACGTGATAAAAGGTCAAAAAAAAAAATGTGATGCCTTACGCATCGTTTATAATAACAATCATCACTAGTTCTGGTTTTAAACTGCAAGTACCTCTTAAACCTCTTTTGAATAGATTCAATTCTAATTCTATAATATTGACTTATTTTATAGGAGTACACAAAAACTAATTCAACGCGGGTGAAACCGCGGGCAAAAGCTAGTAACCAATAAAACTAGCACTATTTTTAGAAATCCATAGCATTCTAGCACATTTTGAGATATCATTTAGCACCCACATATCGAGTTGGCAATCTTGCCGGGTATATTTTTCTTAACAAACAATATTATTAAAATTGACAAAAACGGAAGCAAAGTAATTATAATCAAATATACTTGGTTTTTGTTTTACAAAAGTAATATGAACCTCCCACTTTCAGATTTTCATTAATAAAACTTAGTTTCGTCTTTGTTCTCCTTTGTGAAGTAAGTTGTGAACAAGCGCTAATTGCAACCAAGTTTTGCATCAAAAATATTGCTTGATTCAATTGTCGAATTTTTATCATTCTCATTGTACACTTGGTACTGTAAGATAAGATAGATAAGAAGCACCATACTTCTACACGCATATCTCTACACACTGGAACTGGTTCAAATATTATACAAAAAACTTGAACCCTTCTGGATAAAATACCACAGGCCAAAAAACGAAAAACTAATGACATGCTAGATAATTTTCTGTCATATAATTCTCATCTTGCTTTGACAATGTTGCGTGTTTAACCTAGAACATAAAATAATACACAAAATTCAGTTAAGGCTGTCAATGTTCATAAGCATTGCCCTCTAAACACCAACTCTAAGAAATTCGCTGTGGTCGTGCAAAGGTCGAAGGTGGTTAAAAGGCTGCGGGGTCGACAAATATAGATAAAAATATACTCATCACAAACCTCTGTAGTATACTTATGCCAGCCCCTTAAGCTGATAGACCCATGTGGCAACTTACTGATGTAGATACTTCTAGGTTAGTGTATTTTGGTACTTTCATTCACAGCATTATGTCATATGGTATGCTGCTAAGGGGTGAGGCCGCGATTATAGGCGCAGTATTTATTTAAAAAAGAGAGCTATTCGGCCTTAATATGTAACATGGGATTCATTAAGAGAAAATTTCAAGGAAATCAATATATATTAGCAGTTTTAATTATGGTTTTAAATTAATCCTGTTTTAAAATGTTATTAATCGTTATATTTAACAGTTCTCTTGTGATTCCTTGATAATACCGTAAAGCGAAACCGGTTAGAGTTATTAAAGTAATCTAGTGAAACAGTACAAATGTTTTTATCTGGATATTGATGATGTTTCACCAAGTACCAACAATTGCAAGTGCATATAATCATTATGTAAATAGTTATTACAGTAAATACGATGAACGGCTCATCGGACCAATTATTCGATTTTGGATGTGTTGCAGATTTCCAACTTATAACGCCTATCATCGATTTTTATCCGAAGAACACTTCAGTATTTTGGTAATGTGGTACGGAGAGAACCCAGCAACCTGGAACGGACAATCTTGTTCGGAAAATTTCAAGTGGTCTTAGATTGACTAGATAACCTGACCTCATAACAAAGACCATGGACATGCCGATGCACGAAGTTTACAAACTGGCGGCAGACCGTGAGGCCTGGCAGAAGACTATTCGGGCTGTGACAATTTGAGGAGGGTCAGAATCTTCATTATTGAGGGAACGACTAAGAAGGAGCATTTATTGTTTAAGACTTCTAATTTATAAAACAAAAACGAACTTGTTTGTTGTTTTATGAATATATTTTTTTTGTTTTCTTAGAATAATTTGTGTGCTGAATCCGAATCTGAGCTCACATATTCTCTATCAGCTCGTAATATTTATCTGACACAGGTTCAATTTTGAAAAATCGTGTGTTTTTACTACTTTTAGTACGTGTTCACGCTTGGAACAATAAGTTTTCAGGCTTTAAATTTCAATAATAATTCCCCTGAATGGTTCTTTTTAATAGTACGATAAAAAGATTCATGAAACCAAGCGTAGTTTTTAATTTAAGAGCACAAATCACACCCGATTTTTCATAGAAAAAACTTAGCCTGAAATGTATGGACAGAGTAAGCTCTTACGGAATTATTGTTTTTTTAGGAAAACAAGGATCCATCACAAATTCTGTTATTTTCTGTAAATCCGTAAAATAAATGGTGATAAGTGCAAAATCTCTTCAGAAATCTTGAAAAAACGTATAATTTCCATATTTAAAGTTGATTTAACCAAAATTTAGAGCTGATTGAAGAAATCTGAGTTCAGGTTCGGGTTCAGGACCCAATTTTGTATAGGAATAACAAAAAAATATTCATAAAACAAAAACAATGTTGGCCTTTTTTTTCTCGAGTATTTATTTCGGGATATTGTTGGTTTGTACTTTGTAAAATTTGTTTGAATTTGATAAGCGATTTTAAGAGTAAAGAATTAAAATGACCGTTTTTTCGAGGGCATTATATTTCTGTTCCTTACAGCCACGGCTTAGAGCGCACTATTTTAGACACTAATGACATAGAGTTCAATTCTACTTGATGTTAAAAGAGTTGCTCAATCTCGGGTCACCCATGCCCTTAATTAACGTTTCAGGCAAAACTGGATCTAGTTCCAGCTTTCGGAGTTAAGGCTATAGGCTAATTAATTAATTAAGGTCCCTTTAACAGTCACGCACACGGCCTGTTGTTAAGGCTCTTTTACTTTTTTATCAAGGTTCCAACGGGAATAACTTTAAAATAAAGGCTTTCTAGTCGAAATGTTATCGAAAAATCGGGACGTGACTTGATTTTATTCACTTCTTAGTACTAAATTTAATCAGTGATTTTAATATTATAAATAAATTGTGGTTTTTAAGGTCCTTTCATTTTACAGTCAAAACTTCCCCGAGTAGCGTATCCTGAGATATTACCACTGATTACTCCAAATATAACCTGTCAGTAATATCTCGGCATCTTTCATTTAAAGAACGCGCTTTTCCACCCCCGCGTCGTACTTCACCCCGATCTCGCCCCGTTTGTTACCGAAATCGGGGTGAAGTGTGACGTCGGGAGGGGAAAGCCATTTTTTTCGAGATGCTGGTTCCCAACATGTTTTATACAAGCGGCGCGGCGCTCCCTAAACAGGTAGACCTAGACCGATCTAACTGAGAAAAAAAAAGCGGAAACGTCATTTTTAGGGTTCCGTAGTCCGACAAGGAACCCTTATACATAGCTTCGGTATGTCCGTCTGTCCGCGGCTTAGCTCAGAGACTATTTGTACTAGAAAACTGTAATTTGGCATGGATATAAATATTAATCACGCAGACAAAATACTATAAAATCTTTAAAAAAAATTTTTTTTAGTGTATCTCTCATACACGTAAACCGGGGATGATTTTTTTTTCTCGTCCGTCCCATAGTTGTATCGTTGGATAGGTCGTTTTAAAACATTGTAGATGTGTGAAAACCATTTTTCGATTAAGGGATCCGTTGGCGAAATTTCCGTTTTTTCCGTGAAATAGGCATATATAATGAACTTAAAAGGAAAACTATCACAGGTGAGTAGGCTTTACAGGTTTACGAGTACAGGTCGCGCCAAACTTTTGGTCCCCTCCAATGTATGGGACTAGAACTTTGGCGCGGTCTGTATTAGTAGACCAACTTATAAAATGTACCGGGCAACTACAAAACCCTACATTGCGCGTGACGCGACACGCACTTGTCCAGTTTTTTTTTCCATCGAATACAAGGGAAAATAAAGGGAGTTCTATATAGTTATCTCAAGAGAGCAGAATTACGAGCACAATATTAATATTATTATTAGCAAGCAGACAAATATTTTAATTTACACTGGATGTCAACGTAATCCTTTGATCAACTAATATTACGATAAAGGAAGTGGCTGAATCTGGATTCACAGGATAAAGGGCACCTCTCTGATGCCGAATATGTTGGTCTAACTGCGCGAAATAGTTGCGTAATTTACTTATGACGCCTGAAAACTAGTTATGATAACCAAAAAAAATAACAAGGTAAATGGCTGAATATGGTATAAAAGTAAGTGCTAGCATGTCAAATATGTAAAGTTGACTATATTATTTGGTTGCGTTATTGAGGCACGCCCATTCACAGGATAAAGGGCACCTATCTGATGCTGAATATGTTGGTCTAACTGCGCGAAATGGTTGCGTTAATTTACTTATGACGCCTGAAAACTAGTTATGATAACCAAAAAAAAAATAACAAGGTAAATGGCTGAATATGGTATAAAAGTAAGTGCTAGCATGTCAAATATGTAAAGTTGACTATATTATTTGGTTGCGTTATTGAGGCACGCCCATTCACAGGATAAAGGGCACCTCTCTGATGCTAAATATGTTGGTCTAACTGCGCGAAATGGTTGCGTTAATTTACTTATGACGCCTGAAAACTAGTTATGATAACCAAAAAAAAATAACAAGGTAAATGGCTGAATATGGTATAAAAGTAAGTGCTAGCATGTCAAATATGTAAAGTTGACTATATTATTTGGTTGCGTTATTGAGGCACGCCCATTCACAGGATAAAGGGCACCTCTCTGATGCTGAATATGTTGGTCTAACTGCGCGAAATGGTTGCGTTAATTTACTTATGACGCCTGAAAACTAGTTGATAACCAAAAAAAAATAACTGTGTTTTTAAACATTCTTTTTTTTATTATTTCTTAATTATACGCTTATGTCCCAATTGACCGACGACATATGTATAATATTGAAAATGAACCCCTATCTATATCAAAGGAAACTATTCTATGTTCGAAATAAAATTATACATGTTTTGTCATAATTCATAACAAATAAATAAAATATCGACCATCAAAATTAGCACGAATACTCCGGTGACAGAGACGACGCTCTACGAAATCAAAACTACATAGCTTATGTGCATTATTTATCGCCAAGAATATGTACGTCTTTTGTCAGTCGCATGTTACGTCACGTAGGTTGGCCATTCATTCGAAATTTGGAAACCAATAAAAAAATGAAGAAATATTTTGTTTTTACTTTTCCGTCTTCTGTTAGTGTTACTGATTCATAGATTTCAATAAAGCTAGGGGGTTAATTTTTAACATGTACATATATGACCGCATCTGATCAAATATAGAGTCATTTATGGTTTCAGGATATGAGATGACTGTACAATTTTATAAGTAGTCAAAAGTACCATCCTTTTCTCGATGCAGTTCAGGCCATTTACGACCCCCTTCGCTGTAGATAAAACTAGAAGCCTGAATTTTTGGTAACCAAACAGGCATTGTATAAACACGCTATATTTCAAATTTCATTAAATTTGAACCAGTAAAAAGTTAATTACAAACATTGAATATATAAATTTAAGTACAACGGCGAGCTAATCTCTCAAAGATATTTTTATAGCAAACCGATTGGATATGGGAGTGCTTTAAATACAAATCGGTAACGATAATAAGTATGTGTACTACCAAGTGGTCTGTGTGTACTACGGAACACTGTTTATCAGTCTAAATGGAACGTGCAATATATTCGTTCTTTTTTCTTTTTCCGTCGCTATTTTCTAAAAAGAAAGCAAACTAGGCCTCAGGGTGCCATTTCTTTTTTCTTCTGATAACACATTCATTGCAAAGAAATATAGTGTACCGCTTTATATTTTAGCTACAATAGCGATCCAAACTTTATCAATTTATCATTTCTCTACGTTTATTAAAATCGGAGATAGGTACATTTTATTCCTTTCTCTTCACTGCCAAGGCTAAATATTTGATAATTCGTTTGTGGTTGGACTTTTACGTATAAGTAGAGAGGAAAATATCGATTCATGGGATCCTTGCGCCCTAAAAAAAAATATAGTGCCTAGAATCCAAACGGAAATGATTCGGTGGTTATTGCATATAATGACATTAGCTATAGATTTGATGAATGAAACGATATTGACAAAATAAATATGTATAGATATAGGTAAGTTGCGAAAGTCAAAGATAAACTCGACCAATAATTCAAATGCACATTGCTTTGTACTTTTTCATTCACAGGATGTGGTTTTACATGACACTTCGTAGGGATACAGCAATTAGGAGGATTTGAAGTCACTGCGTTACTCAATGCAGAAGGGAAGGTACCTCAGTGCGAGAGGGACAGAAAATATGGAAAATGTCAATAAAAAAAATCTAGATGAAGCGAATGTCTGTTCGTTTCAAAGTTTAATAAATGTTATACAGGTCTTAATTCATAAGTTACTTCTATGGCTTTTTGCTTAAATAATCTTAAACTTATTGATATTTTTATAATATTTTTTGCTTCTTATAGTTTGGAACAAGTTTTTATTTTTTATATGCTGTATTGTTTATTTTTCACACAAGGAAGACTAAATTATGGTTTTGCAGAGTTAATAGAAGCTTGAAACAAAAAACTCTTCAGCGGAAACAACAAATGGAAACAAAATCCTTTAGTAAATGATATCAGATAATAATTATAAAAAAAAAACAGTAAGAAATATTTTTCCTCAATATATTTCTTACTGTTTTTTATAATTATTATCTGGTATCGAAAGTAAAATAAAGCTTAGAAGAGTACCGATAACATATCTTTATTCATACTGTATAAATGATATAAAGATGAACCCGCATATTAAATACTGGTGACGAAGTAAATAAAAGATTTCAAATATATCTAACTTCAGTGAACAACTCGCGAGAGAAACACGGGAACTTCTAAAACAAGTTTTCAACTGGTAATTCAATTTGATGATATTTCGAGCAGTTTCACTAACACGAGCAACTATCAAATTGTACTTAGCAACGTTGGTTAGTTTAGCAACGTTGCTATGCGTCGGTAGAAATTAAATAAGAGTTTAAGAGCCCGGTATGCTCGCTCACGTAAGCTAGAAGCTCCAAAATGCTTGTTTTAAAATTAAGGTGAATGTAGTATACTCTCACTGAGTCTAATTAGGCTCAGATTCGCAGTGTCGTCGTTTGAGCACAACTCTAGGTGGCTAAGCAGAGTACCTTTATGCCTCCTCTACACGTAGGCAGATGCATCAGCGGATGGATCAGATGTATCCGCGGATGGATACGCGAGCCGTCCACACGTCTGTTGGGCAATCAGTCTGTCTACACTCTCGAAAGACGCAAGACGCATCAAAAAATGGATGCTAAGACAGTAGCGGCCGCTACTATTTATTTATATTTTTAGCCCATATAAGTAAAAGAAATATAAAAAAAGAAAGTGGGGGGTGCCATAGATGATATATGCCATATTTAAAAATATGTGTTATATATTTAGTATGATATTTATTTAAATAACGAGCAAAAACATGCGTGCGCCTCGTTCACAATCCGCACAATACTGATGCGGTCCGCAGACGTGTGGACGGTCGCCTTGCGTCCACGCTGAAATCCTTTGATCCGTGCCCCAAAAACCGACAGCAAACGGATTAACGGCGGACGCATCTGCAGACGTTAAATACGAGGGGGCGTTTTTAAGTTCGCGGAATCGGGGGTAAGACGTGGAAATAAAAATACAAGTTTATTTTTCCTTTTCAATATATTCACCTGCAACCCCAAATACATTTTTCAGATCTTTCAATTAGCTTATGTATACCCCCGAAAAAAAAATGTTTTTTCTTTGTCTGAAAAATAAGCTGAAACTGCTTCCTTCACTTCTTCATCGCTTGAGAACTTCTTCCCCCGAAGTTCTTTTTTAATTTTTGGAAGGAGATAATAATCACTGGGAGCTGTAGGGTGGATGAACCAAAATATCGAAGCCCACCTTATGCAGGGAAGCCAACGCAACACGGCTCTTGTGCACAGGCGCGTTGTCGTGCAGAAGGAGGACACCTTTGGTTAATTGTCCCCTTCTTTTTGCGTTGATTGCTTCCTTTAATCGCTCTAAGATTGAAGCGTAGTATTCTCCGGTTATGGAGACACCTTTATCTTTATAATCTATCAACATTTTCCGGAGTGGTCACCTCGATCGACCGTCCTGGCCGAGGATCATCTTCAAGTGAGGCCCTGCCTTTCTTAAAAAGGGTATGCTACTTATAAACCATGGTTTTACCGGGGCAAGACTCCCCGTAAACGGATGACATCTCTTCTAGTATGGTTTGAACCGATTTACCTTGCTTGGTAAGGAATTTTATGACAGCGCGTTGCTCGATTTTCTCCATTTTTCACAATGTTCTTCCCAACTGAGTTGTTTGATCGACTTAATTCAAATAGTAATGGCCCGATTAAAACAAAACATTCTATTTATACTAATAATGAGCCACTTAACCAGTTACGACTAAGGAAAGTACCCTCATTTATTAATTACCGACCCATTCCGCGAATATAAAAATGCACCCTCGTACCTACCACAGATGAGCGAATACCCCCGTCTACACGTCAGCGGACGCATCCAAAGATGGCATCTGCCGATGCATCTGTCTACGTGTAGAGGAGGCTTCATACTCAGCTTAGCCAGAGTCAGAGATGAGTCACAAAACTCGCGTTTCTGACTTTAAAATATGTGTTAAGCAGAGCATGAGATCAAGTCGCTTTTTGACGTTTGTAAGATTGAGTTCAGACTCAAAATGCAATCTGAATCTCAGTATTATTTGACGGCTACTCCTCCTATACGGGTTGTATCAATACTTTAGAAAAATACATAATAGGCACCATAGCCACATGTAACCAAGAATAAATTACATGCTTAATAAAAAAACTGTATTTTCTTTTGACGAAAACAAATCGAAATTAATCGAAAGTTTCGTATGATTTACGCAAGAATTTTCTTAGTTGAAACGATATTAATGATTCTTTCACCATACTAAAGACAATTTATAGATCTCAAAAACTATTATAGTAGGAAAAGTATTATTTTCCCCCCTTTTTAGAGTTCCGTACCCAAAGGGTAACCAACGGGATCCTATTACTAAGACTCCGCTGTCCGTCCGTCCGTCTGTCACCAGGCTGTATCTCATGAACCGTGATAGTTAAACAGTTGAAATTTTCACAGATGATGTATTTCTATTGCCGCTATAACAAAAAATACTAAAACCGGCCAAGTGCAAGTCAGACCTGCGCACTCCCATACAACAAACATGATTTTTTGCTGTTTTTATAGATACTGGTATGGAACCCTTCGTGTGCGAGTCCGACTCGCACTTGGCTGGTTTTTTTGGGCTATCCAGAAGCACAGTGATCGTCGTAAAAGCCACTTTGCAATAAGCGTTGGTATAAATGTTATTTCAATGTTGTTTCCGTTGATTTTTGTACTGAGACATATATCAAGTTGCTAATTTAGCGTAATATGCGCAAATATTTTCAAAATGGATGCAGCACAGTAACTAATCGTCGTATGTACCTATATTATTGTTCCGCGTTTGTATTGGGAATGCGGTGCAAACGTCAAACTTACGCGAATGTATGGAATGACGGTAAAGAAAGGTAGAATCCAACAATCATGTAAACAAACCAAATTGTCACGATTACTCCGTAATCACATACATTTGACGATCAATTATGAACATAGTCTGATTTCAACGAACGCACCATTGTTTTCACATTATCTTCAACACGATTTAACTTGTATTTATAAGTTAAATTTGTTAAAACATTTGCAACGTAAAAATTTCGAAGTATTTGACAAGCTGTCATCTTAGTTTTTTACTCATCGAACTCTATAAGTCATTGAAAAGTTAGTGTTGTTCGTAATCTGAAGTTATCTTTTATTTTTAATTTAATAAATTATTTTAATTTAATATTATTTGAATACAATAAAAATTTTTTTTCAAGAGCTTAATATAATTAACCAAAACGGATTGTATCCTAAGCCATAAAAATAATGGTTAGTTTTTAAAAATTGACAGGTGGCCATTTTGTTAGAATTGTCATTCACAGTCATTCACTGTTCTGTGGGTTCGCTGTGCATTAGTGTTTTCTGTTTCCGATTTCTACGACTTTGCATTCTCATTTTGGACTTTTGTTTTGCTTTACGATTTGGCTGGACATATTTTTCTTGGAACGACGACTTTTGCACGGCATCACGGACTTTGATACGATATACGATTGGTATTTTTTCTCAAGGAGTAATCAGGAGGTAAGAATGATTTAGATGTATTACCTACAACGGAAATCTATTAGACGCACTTTAATATTGTATTGCCCTTATATAATATAATATAATCAGTTTTATTTTATAGTCTATGGCTTATATATTTAATCTATTTAATCAGTTTTATTTTAGTACCTATCCTACTATGGGCCATAGTCTATGACTTAAAATTAAAATAATTAGAAAAATAAATTTAATTAAAATTAAATTAGAACACTATGACATCACTATGGGCATAAACAATACGCTGTCAATGTCAGTCCGCCATATTTGTTTACATGATTGTTGGATTCTATTGCAAACGACTTTACGTAAAAACTTTTTCAGTACTGCGAAATTATAATGTGGAGAAGAAGTTACATTTCACCAAAATAAATAATATTCTTAATAAAAATCTCGGTTCGCCATTTGTTTTGATGATCAATCACTCATGCGTTCATCAATTTCATCATCAATGCCAAATAGTGACAGATTTGTCCAATAAAATTTTAAAATTTATAAAACATTGAAAATATATTCAGCAGACAGTTCAGACAACTAAATCAGCGATCATTTCATATTTTGGAGAAGCAATACTATTCAGTAAACTTTTATATACATCAGTAAGTACATAAAACGCAAAAAAATTATTTTATTATTTTACTTGATGGGTACTTAAGTAATTAATGCATTTGTATGCAAACGGTACTTTTGAATCCTTAACCAATGGTGGAACAATAATACGGATAACGGTTCACGTTCAAGTGCTTTTATCGTCTAATACCATAGACAAAGATCAATTCAATGTTTAATACCCTGATATACCTAGTGAAAAATCCATGTAGCTGTATTGAAATAATGTATACGTTTGTTTGTATAAAAGAGAAAGAGGCCGATTTTGAGAGAGAGAGACCTCAAAACAAAAAAATATTATTATTATTAGAAATTTACTTCAACTATGTAGGTTCTCCAAAACACGCAACCTTTTTTTGTTTGGGACGTTATAAATACGAGGTGAGTTATTGCCGAGGCCTGCTTTAATACGAGTCAGGCAATACACTTTCCGCCGAGCGAGGCATATGCATAATAGTGCTTCTCTCAAACAATGTGAGGCAATAAAATCATTTGTTTCCAGAAGAACATACACATAAACTAGGTTATACCTTTCCTTCGCTTTGGTTGGATGAAAGCAATTTTTCTCTGACCGAATTGACTTCTTATTTCAAGTTTTCTATCTCCACGCTAACACTAACGCTACTTTCTTCACTCCAACTTATCTTTAAAAGTATTTATAAAACACTATGATAGTTTAACGCTTCGCAATGAACTCAATTTGAAACAATTTAAAAATTTCTAAATTTTCTTTTTTTAATATAGTTATTTTATGAAAAAATAAAGAAAATAAAACGAAGTCGGTACCTCAGCTGCCTGCGTTACTGGTTCCAAAACTCCGTGCCAGTTGGATTACATTTTTTACCTTACATTTTCTAAAATTTTGAATTAACTGCGCGGGCAGATGAAATCCAATATTTAAAATTTCATTTTATTAGATATATTCACATCCGTGTTGTCTAACTCTAAAGTAATTCCATGATTACAACATGAAATGTATGTTTTTTCGTCTGTTTGATGCGAAGCATTATTTTAATCATTTTTCTTGTCATTGCCGCGATGTTTTTGTGAAAATCAGTGACATACACCAGTCCATATTGGTCATCTAAATTAAGACTTAAAATTTATTTAATTTAATTGTTAATTAATGTCACACATTTATCTAAAGTAAATTTAGACGATTCATACAACATACAATACACAATAAATTAGGCTAATTGACCAAATAATCACAAAAATTGTTTTCGAGGCTGGAATGAGGAAAAAATATGATAGTATTGTGTAGTGACCCCCCCCGTGGTGCGGTCTTAGATAAAACAAAAGGAAGATACAGTACCACGCTTCTCGGACGATTAGTCTTCTCACATACCCCTTTCTGGGGCGTGGGGAGTCAGTATCGGGGGTGGGCCCCCTGCCTGAGGTGTCTACCACTGCCCATGACTATGGGCAGGTCTGTGATGGTGGCGCCTGAAGGCGCCCGGTGGTGTGTCCGGTGGCCTGTTGCTCAACTCACAAGGGAGGAGCTACAAGGAGCCCGGCTGCTTTCCTCAAGTCGCCGTAGGAAGGTAGTGTTGGTGAAGATGATGTCGAGTAGTCTCGTCCTCTCGTCCCGCTCCTCCTCTTCCTCCTGGTGAGTCTCTGCGGACTCCGCCGGTACTGCGGTGTCCATAGTCGTCGTGGGGGAAGGTTGTTCTGCCGTAACCTTCTTGGTTTTCTTCCTGGGCCTCTTCCTTTGAGACTTCAGCGCGTTGTTCCTGGTCGTAGGCGGATTCGCCTCAGCCACGAACGAGAACGGCGTCGTCGTCTCTCGGGGTTTCGGTTGGGAAGTGGGCAGCTCTTGTGGTTTGGAGTCGGTCGCCGTTAGAGCAATGGTTCCCGCCTTTTTATTCCGGGCCACCCTCCGGAACACAGGGCAGGAGGTGTTGTTAGCTGCATGAGGACCGCAGGTCACAGGCTCTTCCATCGGGCGTGGGCATTCTCTGGCCAGGTGCTCTTCACCGCAGCGCACGCAGGCCCGGGTGCAATGGCAATTATGGGAAGAGTGGTGGAACTGCTGGCACCTGTGGCATTGCGCAGGCCCCCGCTTCCTCCTCCAGGCTTCGACTTTGATGCCTGGCATGTGTATGAGTTCGGTGATCTCATACACAGCCGGCGTAAGGTTGGGCGTCTTCTTGAACTGAGCGAAGAATATGCAGCCGGGGCACCCCGCTCTCGCCCTGATCGGCTTGCAATACTCGACCTCAAGTCCAAGTTCGGACAAGGCTTCCGTCAGTTCTTCCGGCTTGGTGTTCTCAGATGGCTGTCTTGAGTGTTCTCTCCGCTGGTGGCGAGTAGGGGAACCACTTGGCGCCTTCCTCTGTTGTGAGATAATAATATAATAATAATAATAATAAAGGACTTACCCCTTTGTCCTTAGCTAGCGAGGAATGGCGCGAACCGGTGGTACTAAGTACCGCTGAACGAGAGTCTGTGTGGCGAGGAAAGGAATTGCACGGGAGGTTTTACAAGGCTCTTCACGAGCCTCACGTGGACAAAAAAGCCTCTCTGCATTGGCTGCGCTTTGGTGACCTCTTTGGGGAAACCGAGGGATTTGTCTGTGCAATACAGGATCAGGTGATCAAGACGCGGAACTACCGGAAATACATCATTAAGGATGGAACCCAGGATATCTGCCGGGCATGTGCTCACCCTGGAGAGTCACTTCGACATGTTATTTCCGGTTGTTCTGCTCTTGCCAACACTGAGTATCTACACAGGCACAATCAAGTGGCCAAAATCCTTCATCAAGAACTCGCCTACAAATACGGCCTCGTAGATCAGAGGGTACCATATTACAAGTACTCGCCGGCGCCAGTACTCGAAAACGACCGCGCCAAGCTCTACTGGGACCGGTCTGTCATCACGGATAGGACTATTCTCGCGAATAAACCTGACATCGTGCTGATGGACCGGACGCAGTCTCGGGTGTTTTTGGTGGATATCACAATCCCGCACGATGAGAACCTTGTAAAAGCCGAAACCGAGAAGAAAAGAAAGTATCTTGACCTGGCTCACGAGGTTACCGACATGTGGGGTGTGGCATCCACCGAAATCATCCCAATTGTTTTGTCCGCGAACGGGTTAATACCAACCAGCCTCGAAAACAACCTAAGGCGGTTGGGGTTCCGCGGCAGTTCGCTTCCAGCGCGGATGCAAAAGGCGGTACTGCTTGATACTGCTCGCATCGTTCGCCGGTTTCTTTCCCTGGGGCTCTGAACCCCGGTCGACTGTGCCTCTGCCGGGGATACACCGTTCCTCTCTCTTTAAATTCTTTTGGCCAAGAGAGAGAGACGAGATCAAAAATTCCCATAATAATAATACTTTGGTATAATAATAATACTTTTTCATGCTTTGGTGACCTCTTTGGGGAAACCGAGGGATTTGTCTGTGCAATACAGGATCTACCGGAAATACATCATTAAGGCTGGGACCCAGGATATCTGCCGGGCATGTTTTCACCCTGGAGAGTCACTTTGACATGTTATTTCTGGTTGTTCTGCTCTTGCCAACACTGAGTATCTACACAGGCACAATCAAGTGGCCAAAATCCTTCACCAAGAACTCACCTACAAATACGGCCTCGTAGATCAGAGGGTACCATATTACAAGTACTCGCCGGCGCCAGTACTCGAAAACGACCGCGCCAAGCTCTACTGGGACCGATCTGTCATCACGGATAGGACTATTCTCGCGAATAAACCTGACATCGTGCTGATGGACCGGGCGCAGTCTCAGGTGTTTTTGGTGGATATCACAATCCCGCACGATGAGAACCTTGTAAAAGCCGAAACCGAGAAGAAAAGAAAGTATCTCGACCTGGCTCACGAGGTTACCGACATGTGGGGTGTGGCATCCACCGAAATCATCCCAATTGTTCAACCAGCCTCGAAAACAACCTAAGGCGGTGCAAAAGGCGGTACTGCTTGGTACTGCTCGCATCGTTCGCCGGTTTCTTTCCCTGGGGCTCTGAACCCCGGTCGACTGTGCCTCTGCCGGGGATATACCGTCACTCTCTCTTTAAATTCTTTTGGCCAAGAGAGAGAGACGAGATCAAAAATTCCCATAATAATAAACCTTTATTCCCAAAAAAATTACAGTAAAATTGATTAATTATAAATACTATATGCATGCAATAATAATCAAATTAATAAATAAGTGACAAAGTAATAACATGAATTTTTGTAAAAAATGTTAAAACTAATAAAATAAATTAAATACAGTTTGGATTAAATTACATGTCATCTTGATTTGGGCACCCAGTGTTGGGTAAAGGCCTCCTCCATAGATTGCTCGTTTTTCCTTTCTTTAGCAAGTCTGGTCCAGGTGTTTCCAGCTACTTCCACTATGTCATCACTCCAGCGTTGTTTAGGTCTTCCAACGGATCTGCGGCCATCTCTCGGGTACCAATGTAGGATACGTTCGCTCTAGCGTCCGTCGGTAGTTCTAGCGGTATGGCCTGCCCATTTCCCTTTCTGCCCTTGTCTTTTAGTTAGTGTTAGATACGACTGCACAATTCGGAATTCGTCGGCGTCCGTTGGTGTGAAACGCACGTCCCTTGAAAGGCGCGCGCGTTCGGGGCTCGTCCTATTTGCCGCGCCATCTCCCTGATGTGTAATCGCCAGTTGGGCAGCGTATCCACGACCATGGGAGGGTACCGCGGCTTCTTTGGGGCAGTCGCGGTGGAGGGCGTTGCGACAGAGGCGTCACGACGGAAGGCACCGCGACGGAGGGCGTCGCGACGGAGGGCGTCTCGACGGAGGACGTCGCGACGGAGAGCGTCGCTTTTAGGGGGCGTCGCGACGGAAGGTGTCGCGATGGAGGGTGTCGCGGCCATGGACACCGCGGCGGCGGGCGGTGCGGAAGTGGGCTGTGCGGCAGCCCGTTTCGCGAGTGGACGCGGTAGGACGGCGCGCGACGTCTGGATGGGCGGGTTGGCTCGGACCTGTTTACCAGGTTAAATAGCGCCATTGTCGAAGCTTGTCGCTCTATCTCTGTCGTTCGGTGGCGCTTGTTTAAAAAAGAGGTCAATTTTTCAGTTGGCGATATAAGAACGTACCGTATCTACCTTTTGTTATATTAATGGGTGCGGTATCAAAGGATGACTTAATTTAAACATCGAATTGTGCAACGATCGTAAACACTAATTGGTTCCGAAGTTTGTTTGCAGTCCACTAAGTAATGTGACGTCAGAGAAATTTAATGAGACTCGACGAAGTCAGGCTTTTGCATTTTTGGATGATTCCTTTATTAGTTAATGGCTTAAAATTTTATTTGTATGATCAGTAACATAAGCAATGTATAATACAATCTGTGAATACTAATAACTACTAATAACTACTTTGTATTTTTTATAAATGTTCTTGTTTTTTTCCGGTTCTCCACTTTTCATCGGAACTAATTTATACATTTCCGTAATCACAATTGAGGAAACGGAACTCTTATGGCACACCCTAAGACTTCCCTTACGGTAATACATATCTTCATAGTTCCGCTCCGTATGCTTTTTGCCATTAGCAGAAAACAAATGCTTTTTTTAAACTTTATTTTCGTCTTTGTAGTTTAAAATTTTAATTTTACTTTGCTTTTCTCATTTTTTACATCCCATGTTAAAGGGTTAAACCGCGAAAAATTGTACGTTCATTATTTTTAGCATGTTCCTATTTTATTTATGACGAACAGCACCTATTTCTGTAGGATCTAGTATTAGATTAAACTTGACATGACATAATAATATCTCGGAGCCGAAGTAAAAGGGTATTGTGTTAAGAATAGTATTAGTACAAGATTATAATTAAAAGATATTATAGTAAAACAACGTTCTGGTATATTTTAACTCCTGTTGTAGCGGGCAGAAACAGAATAAATCACACCTCAAAGATCCTCAGTACACTTTATATTGTTATAATCAATCATTTACTCGATAAACAAATCTTGATCTCTCGTGATTCAAACCGATAGAAAATTATATCCAAAAGACAACGACAATATTTTTCATCAAGTGTCAAAATCAGTGTTGGCAACAAAAATAAATAAAGTTATACCCTATCTGACATTCAGCTTAACTAATCGATTATTACTACAAGTATTCGATACTTATAAATTTAAGAATCAACGAAAATATAAAACTAATTGTTTATGACATTGTAGGCTTTAAAAATAATTAATAATATATCTATGAAGCGTGGTTGTGCGGCCGGTTAGTGGTGGTGCTAGCTGTGCTCGATAACACTCGGCCATCCTGCATCTGTGACCGCGTCCCGCGGTTGTCAGCATTTCTTACAGCGAAGTCTCAGGTCTATAACAAATAATAATTCGCAGCAGTACATATTATTTCTTATTATAAAAAATATAATTATTATCAGAGAAGAGTGCGGTAGGAAAAATTTGTTGCTTAAGCTTCTTTATGCAGATTAATACACCGGATCAATTTTATTTCTACACAGCTCATGCAGTATTTTGTATATAATGGGATGTTTTGTAGTCACACAGTATTTTGTGGATTATAATATGAATTATGGGCAGTTTTACATTCACACAGATCACACAGTATTTTGTAAAATAATGTATTGTTTTATATTCACATTGATCACACAGTATTTTGTATAAAATGAGTTGTCTTATCGTCACACAGATCACACAGTATTTTGTAGATAATGGGTTGTTTTATAGTCACACAGATCACACAGTATCACACAGTATTTTATATATAATGAGCCATGTTGTAGTCACACTGTATTTTGTAGATAATGGGCTCTCTTATAGTCACACAGATCACACAGTATTTTGTAGATAATGGGCTGTCTTATAGTTACACAGATCGCAGAGTATTTTGGCTGTTATATATTCATACAGATCACGTAGCAATAAAATTGATGTATCATAGATAGTCTAGTTTAACGAAAATCTTAGTTTATTATTACCACTTTGACACACGGCGTACTTAGTGTAATTTTGGAACATTTAAATTTACTAAATATATTTATATTTTAAGAATAAGAATTCTGTTTCCATTGTTATATGCCAACATAATTATATATATTGGATGGATTCGATTGATGGTTCTTGGTGGAATATCATCTTGAATAAATTATACACAAATTCTTGTACTTTTATTCCACATATATTTATTTTTATTCTAACTTAGGCTTTCGGTTTCGTATTACACATCATCGGGCCAACAAATTATTAATTATTTAACATGACAGAAAGAAAACAAAAGAAAACATTTTTAACAAGCAAATATAAAATAAACAGAGGTGAATCACCACAGCTTGCGTTTCAAATTGGGTCTACGCCAAAGTTAAATCAATAAATAACGGCAATAAATATGTTGTGTTTCAATATCATTTTTCTATTATATGTCAGGATACACTTCTAAAAATTAAGTCAAATAAGTTAAAAAAATATAAAATATAAACTACAATTAAACATAAAATTTTGATTGATTAATTAATAACATCATTTAAAATATGTCAGAAGTGGTGAGGAATTTAATTCTAATTGGTCATTTAAAATTCTGTCTGGATCGTTATTAATAATTAAAAATTAAAAAAAAAATATATATGTGGAATAAAAGTACAAGAATTTGTGTATAATTTATTCAATAATTATATATATCTCAACTCAACTATCATCATTCATTTCAAATTCTCAGCTGTTAACCCAAATTTTGATTAAATTAAATTATTTTGAGAATAACTACTTTTATATTTACAAATTGTGTTTTTACTGTTAACTAAAATTTTTAACATAATACACATTTTTATTTCTTAATATTAAGGATTCTGTTTCCATTTCTATTTACTAACGTTATTATACATATATTAACCATAATCGTTATTAAGTTCAAAATCGCAGTTACTTAGTCAAATTAGGATTAAATTAAATAATTTCGGCAATAATCACTTTTAAATTTTACAAATGGGGTTTTGGTTTTAACTTTCCAATCAAGAAATAAGAAAGAACTTGTTGTGTGCTGTATACAGAAAAACTTAGTTACAGTTACACAATTCAAATAATTTTGGAATAATATAAATAATTCCTACTTTATTTTGTTTAAATCTTTAGTAATCATCACTTTACACGTAAACTCCCTCGGAATTATTCGGGTGACAGTAGAGGCACGCACGTATCCAGGGGGGGGGGGGATAGGTGGGATTTACCTCCCCCCCCCGAAATTTGACGTGACATACACGGCACCGGGAATGTTTATTCATAACCACTGTAAAGTGCGTTAAAGTACGTTTTAATAAAAAGAGTACGGTACTTTTGATACTTGATAATATTATGGTACAGTGAATCACTGTACTGTCAGTGATTAATTACTGATTGCAGAGGTTTCTTTCACAATGCATAGAACTTTTTCTGGAAAATCAATGAGAAGATCAAGTTTGACGATAAAAATAAAAGGAAAAAAAATAAAAAACCAACTTGAAATTTGTTTTTTGTTTGAAATCATGTACTCTAGGGTAGTCAGTGCCTACCCTGGCGCGGCGCCACAGATTATGCACAGTCTGCCACGAATATCCGATCTGTGTAGAATGGTCGGAATGAACACGTTAAGACCATCACAACGCACTGGTGTTGCCATATTTGACATTTGTTTCTGAAATATGGGGCGTGGCGACAACATGCATAACATGTTTTTTTCGCTCGCTGCGAGAGCAGCGTGGGTACGATTTGTGGGAAATGTTGTCCAGTATGATAAGTTGAATACATTGTTTCAGTAGACGTACGAGTCTGTCAAAAAAGAGTTATTTAAATTATTTTTCTTTCTCCTGTTTACACCAAACAAACAAGTACAAATTACCGCATTGTTATTTCATAAATATATATACTTAATTATACTACTTGAACGTGTTAAGTTCAATAAAAGTTAATTGAAGTTCAATATTCATTTCAACATCGAATTATTGGATTTAGGCATTATATCTATTAACTTATTTATTCATTACATTATGTAGGTATATACAATATTTTACTTTTACTTATGTTAGTATAGTATATTTGGTTAGGCATTATATTTATTTATGGTCTATTTAGTTTATTTATCAACTTATTTATTAATTGCATTATGTAGGTATATACAATATTTTACTTTTACTTATGTTAGTATAGTATATTTGGTTAGGCATTATATTTATTTATGGTCTATTCAGTTTATTTATCAACTTATTTATTAATTGCATTATGGTTATTAATATTCTTAAGCTTAGTTGTTTTTTATATATTTCCCGTATTATATTAGTTTAATCATGTAATATTATTTTTATAAAAATTAGATTGGACTAAAACGTATACTTTATGTATCTATTTTACAAATAAACATTTTGAATCTTGAATCTTGACACTTTTTTGACCATCTAATCTATTAAGTGATGTACTTTATTCATGCAACAATCAATTAGGTGAAGCGAGAAAATGGTATCGAAGTGATGCAACAAGTAACTTAGATTACGCGATTTTGTTTGAATTAATTACTTTAGTGATTATTGTGATTGATTTATTCAATGCCGGTCTATCTACTGTTTATTTTTATTTGGGTTCCGTTGGCATATTAATATACCTTATGGTGCTGGTTCTGCACTGTTTGACATGTTTTAATATTGTTTACATATTTTTAACATTTAAATTTAGTTTATTCATTTTTAGGATAATTGTATTTGTTATTATTTATTTTTGTTGTTTCCTGCGCGTTATTGTCGCGTAGTGCCATAAACCGCATTAATTTAATAATTTTAATTAAAAATATACGAAAATAATATCATATAATTTTATTATTACAATGATAAGTTGTGCTTTTGGGAAAGAAATCCGGAGCACCCACCTTAATTGTGTTGTGTATGTTATTTTATCAAGTACACATAAAATAACGGTACATAGTGCTATTTATTTCGTTTGTGCTACTTTATAACGTTATATTAAAATATAATATACACATTATATATTTTTAAAACTAAATCTGTGTACGGAACTCCAATTTTATATATCATAAAACATCACTTAACCAAAACGAAATTGTTTATCACCAAGCGGTTTCCTTATTGACAACATTAAAATCATCGACATTGTTGTCGGGAGGTAAATCATCTAATCTATGCGTATTTGTAAGATATTAGTTTTATTGCGTTAGATCAAGAATTATTAATAATAATAAATAAGTTATCAATATTCAGCGTCAGGGCGACCATTCTAGAAGAATTTCGCACAAGATGTTATTTAGGGACTTCCGCTTAAGGCGCATTCCTACGCTAAATTAGGAACTCGATATATGTCAGTACAAAAATCGACGGAAACAACATTGAAATAACATTCAAATCAGCGCGTTTTACGACGATCGCTGCGTCTTCGGTTAGCGCAAAATAGGAGAAAACTTTACACATGGACGCGATGGACGGAAAAAAATTGTACTTTAGTTTTGTAGATCTTTAAATTGTCTTTAGTATGGTGAACGAACTATTAAAATTGCTTCAAGCATTCGAAGGGAGTAGGAAATTATTGCGTAAATCATAGGAAACTTTCGATAATTTTAAATTTATTTTTTTATAAGTTTAAAGTTTTTTTTTTATTGAACTTAAATAATAGAATAAAAGAGCTTGTATGACTAGATGACAAAAGAGGTGTGTCAAGATTGTAGCGGTTGGAAATCTGTAGTCTCTGCCTGCCCTTCTGGGAGACAGGCGTGAGTATATGTATGTATGTATGAACTTAAATTTTGTTTTTGATTATAATTATTGTGTATTTTTTTAAAGTGTTTTGACCACTCGTTTAAGAGGAGTAGGCCTTTAAAGACAAGTTTAAATTTTAGTTTGAGTATATATTCACCTTAAAAAAATCTTCACGACATGAATTTACAAGGGGGTGTCATAGGTGTTTCCGAGTGTGAACTGTGATTTTGAAGTAACAGTCCAAACTCGAGCTCACGTTTCACGAACTATTACGTCCCAACGAACGCGATAGGTGGTGAGTTTTATCGCCGCACTTCGGGCACAAATATGGACCAACAGCTTAAGGGCCCATAATACCTCAATTCGTAGTCCTACGTTATGTAGTCCTACACGCTTCTGCTTTTTAACTGTCTATCCTACTCTAATCAGATGCCGCGCACGCAAAAACATCAGTTACTTTGAAACTTGGATTCGTCCAAGCTTTGAAAGTATTCTAAGTATTCATTGAATGCTATCGGTTTATTGTACTGTTTGGAAGTAACTTTGTATTTTATTTTTCTATCGGGAAAATTTAATGGAATCAAGTTTTCAGAACAGCATGGACATAGCATTAGTCTTCAACTTTATCATATATTAATTTCAGAGTGATTGTTGCAGTATTTGTTGGTATAAAACAGGATTATGCGAAGCGAAGTGAGGTATTATACACCCGTAAGGCTATTTTTTCATTTCAAAACAGCTGTCCGTCCAAACTAATAAAGCAAAAATAACAATAATGACTGTTGTAAACATATTATAAACCTATTACGAGTATCTAAAATATAAAAAGAAGTTTCTTTTAAACGCTCTCGTGTGAATTTTTATTAAATATTATTCACTAAAAAACAACAATATCCAACCTTTTTAGTGTTACGTACCTCAAGAGGAAAAAACGAAACCCTTATAGGATGACTTTATTGTTCGTCTGTCCGTCCGTCTGTCTGTCAATACCCTTTATCTCGGGAACGCGTGGAGGTATCGAGTTGAAATTAAAACCATATATGTACTCAAATCTACAGTTCCCTGAAGCTGTAAAAAAAATTTATAGGGTATTTCCCGTTGACTTAGAACTATGAAATTTGGCAAGTAATACCGTCTAATACTACAAGTATAGGAAAAGATCTTAAAACTATACATTTGTAATTAAATCATAAAAAATAATCGAGGTTAAGCAACGCTATGCGCGGTCATAATTGCAAGGGTAACCAAATCTTTTTAAACTTTTACTAATTTGTACGGAACCTTCGTTGGGGGAGTCCAACTTGCACTTGGCCGGTTTTTTTGATTCACCGCACTACTCGGCCGCGCACTTTTTCAGATATGTTTATCTCTTTCGTTGTGCGATGGACAAATTGCGCCTTCCGAAGCACGCAGACCGTACACAAAATGTGCCCCTGCGGGATTTGAATCTAAGACTTCCAGGTTTGCAGTCGAGTATTTAAACTACTAGACCATGACTAAACGCACAAAGGCGGTTCCGTTTAATCCTATAATACCATTCGATATTTAAGGTGAATTTCGTTTATTCATACCGGAGACTCGGTAAGTGGTCAGTGGTCAGACCCTTTCTGTGAAATAAGCAAAATAAAATTAAGACTTCTTATACTAATTGAGTCGAGTGTTTCGCAAACAGACTTTTTAAATAATACATTAGTATGAAATTTCTGTTTATTTTCAATGACATGGGTTATTGTTAGAAGTTTTTTCTGTCTATCAGTCTTTCTGTCTGTCTGTATGTTCTATTTTAACTTTGGATGCGGTTTTTTTATTACTATCGTATTGATCCTAATCAACATAGAGGATAAAAATGGATTTTGATAAAATAGCAAGCCAAAAACGGCGCAGAGATTGAAAAAACGCGGGCGTAGCCGCAGACAAAAGGCTAGTTCTAATAATAAAGCACTGAAAATTCGTGTCTGAACATGGAAAATTAAATATTCTGTCTGTTTGTTTGTTTCGTCTTAGCTGATGAACGCTAGTCTGGTCTAGGCGTTGACTGGCGCAAGTAGTTTAGTCAGTCAGGCTTTTATTTTATTTCGGTTGTAAATTGACGGCCATCTTTAATATCTCGATATTGTCCTTTTGAAAATTAATTTTAAGACAATTATATAAAAAATACTTTATACATAAGGTGCTATAAAAAAATCTGCCACGGCTGCAAGTTTACAATAGGGAAGAAATTTTGTAACTGAGAAAATAAAGTAAATAAATAAAAAATTACTTTATCCTGCATAACGTGGTTCACAAATCACGCACTATGTGTCGTTTCGTGAATGAAAACAATTGCTATCTCTTTAGAACTGTTTTGTGTTACTACGGGATGGTTTCATACAATGAAATGAAATATGTAAATTAATTCTAATTTATGCGCACATTATTTGAATTAAACAATTTATGTCGTTATCTCAATAAATTATCGTCGCTATTGTTATTTATTTACACACTATCTCCCATCGCAGCCGTGGCAGATACTTTGATAGTAAGGCTAGATGCCCAACTTCAAATGAGCGTATCACATTGTGTCACTCGGTATAGTAAAAATAATATAGATAGTAGACTACATGGGTGATAAGCTGATCTTAGAAAAACGAAAAATCTTTAAGTTCGCTTGATAGAAAAAAAATACGAAGTTACCTCTAAATTTCATGTTTTTTGAGTGTTAAAGGACCTTCCTTAAATAATAAAGCAAATCAAATCAAATCAAAATCAAAATATTTATTTTGTAAAATAGATACATAAAGTATACTTTCTTCAAGTTAAAGTTAATCTTTACATTAAATATCTTTAGAATAAAAAAAATACAAAAAAATAATATGTATATACTAATAAGGGAAATACATCCAAAAAATATTAAGGTTGGGCTACTAAAATGTAAGAAAGTTATACACCTGTATAAAATAAAGAAATATAGGAATAAAAATATTATATATACATAATGCCTAACCATCCGCACCGTTCGATTAGTATTGCTAAGAAGAAGGGCAAAAAACTTAGCAAACATGAATTTTTTCATTTGTAACATAAACTTAATCTATACAATTGAAAACAGCCTTGAAATTTATATTAAAGATAATTTATCCATTGACATCGTTGGCACGTCTTAGAATATTTCAAAATTGCATCTAGAAGCAGAGTTATTAAATAAAAACGCAGATTTTTGTCGGCGCGTGTTTGTTGGCGGTCCTAACAGCCACGGCTGAGAGCGCTCTATTTTAAACTAAAAGGAAACGTCATAGAGTTCAGTTCTGATTTATGCAAAATGATGTGATTAATCAATATTTTGGGCGTATGATATAAGATTACTTGCATTTCACTGCATCCAATAAAAGCGCAAAGACAGGCCTAAACTATGGTATACATACCATTTCATTGGAAATATAGTTATTATATTTTAGATAACAGAAATTATACTCGAATAAACGCCTTAAAAAATGTGATGTAAAACGGTCATAATAATAAAAATACAAATTCTTAATTCAAAATAATAAATAAAAACCCGCGTTTTTTGAGTGGCGCGGCGGGGCCCTCCCGGATAGAAAAGTTTGAACTAAAAGTGTTGGAGCAGGACAGATTTCTCTCTGTAAGGGCAATCATATTTATTTGTTTTTTCAAAAAACGAAAATCTGATGTCAATTACACATACAAAATTTGCACAGTAGATTCTTAAGCTCTGACATTGATCGATCTTTTCATTACGACTTTTGCATGCTATTATTACGAAAAGGAGATCTTATATGACTGATGGAGTACGGCCTGATGGAAAGAGGTGTGTCAGGATCTTAGTTGATAGAACAATGTGGTCTCTGCTTACCCCTCTGGGAGACATACGTGAGTGTATGTATGTAGGTATGTATGTATATTTCTTTACATATTTTTGAGAACTACTTATATAATTTCAAAGAGTAATGAAACTTTACCGTTTCTGTATTATTTACGTAACGGTTTCTATGTTGTGTATAATTTGATGTTTGCTGTTGTCAATTAAAAACGTGAATCCTTATCGCAAAGATAAATGTAGGCCACAGGTCATTGTACTAATGTCTTTGCGTTACAAAGAATCGATTTGTTTAAATTGATTCTAATATTTTTTTATTTTTTTCCTTGACATAAGCCCTTTTTAGGATTCCGTAGTCCGTCAAGGAACCCTTCCTTATAGTTTCGCCATGTCCGTCCGTCCGCGGCTTAGCTCAGAGACTATTAGTACTAGGAAGCTGTAATTTGGCATGAGTATACATATTAATTACGCCGACAAAAAAATGTTTTTTTTTTAAGGGTATACTCGTAAATGGGGGATGATTTTTTTTTCTCATCTATCCCATAGTGTTGGGTATCGTGAGATAGGTCGTTCAAAAATATTGTGGGTGTATGAAAACAATTTTTCGATTTAGGGATCCGTTGGCGAAATATTAAGCTTTAATGTGCACATTTTTGTTAGAGTGGAGTGTGTCCCCGCCTTAAACGGTTGTTTATGGATATGTGAAAAAATTCATAGAAGTAGTCTATGTAATTAATTTAAAAGGAAAACTATTACACCTAAGAAGGCTTTACAAGTTTACGAGTACAGGTTGCGCCAAACTTTTAATCCCCTCTAAACACGACAACGTATGGGACGTTCTTCTAAATGTATGTGACTAGAATCTGTGTTAGTAGACCAACTTATAAAATGTGCCGGGCAACTACGGAACCCAACACCGCGCGGGGCCCGACACGCACTTGGCCGATTTTTCTATATTCTTTTATCATATAAAGATAGAGTCATTCTTGTGTCATATTGCCTCAAGGTCACACTAAATATTACAGCTTAAAAAACAGGCCAAGTGCGAGTCGGACTCGCGCACGAAGGGTTCCGTACCATTATCTATAAAAACGGCAAAAAATCATGTCTGTTGTATTGGAGCCCCCCTTAAATATTTATTTTATTTTAATTTCATTATTTCTTTTTAAAGTGAATACATAACTAAATATTCTGTGAATATTTTAAGCGTCTTCCTGTTGCCGTTATCAATATCGAGCAAAAACGATTAAAAAATCACTTCTGTTGTATGGGAGCACCCTTTAATATTTACTTTATTGTGTTTTTTAGTATTTGTTGCTATAGCGGCAACTGAAATACATCATCCGTGAAAATTTAAACTGTCTAACTATCACGGTTCATGAGATACAGCCTGGTGACAGACGGACGGACGGACGGACGGACAGCGGAGTCTTAGTAATAGGGTCCCGTTGGTTACCCTGTGGGTACGGAACCCTAAAAATGAAACCCAAAAAGGGTCTCCATACAATAAACTTTGAAATTTCAGTTCAATTTTCAAATTTGCACACATTATTGAACATACTCTAAACTAAAACAGCAAATAATAAAATTGGGGATCCGTACTGAGAGGGTGCTAAATTGTTTGTCGGGTGGTATCATTTTAGCGCCTTGTTTTTTGTCGCCTTGCTTATCGCACTTGCGTTTCGCAGATCATCTAACCCTCCTGGCTGAGGCCTTTACGGATCTCAAAAGTATGCCCGCAAAACTGCATGAAGCATCCTTGAAAGTCGGCCTTAGGATGAACATGTTCAAGACAAAGATTATGACTAGCAATTCTACCAACCTACCCAACATCAGTGTATCTATCATAGAGGTGGTAAAAGCGTACATCTATCATGGGCATTGCTTATCCTTTGGCGGTGAATCTCAGGTAAAAGAGATCACAAGACGAATTCAGCTTGGATGGGCTGCCTTTAGAAAATTGGACGATGTCTTCAGAGCTAAAATCCCGCAATGTCTCAAGACCAAGACATTTAACCAGTGTGTCCTGCCTATGCTTACTTATGGTGCCGAAACATGGACGCTAACCAGAGCTCATATCCACAAAATGAAAGTGGCACAGACGGCTATGGAGCGTGCCAGCTAGGCATATCTCTTAGGCGACGAACAAGGAGACGCGGGGCGTCAAGCGGCGTGGTGCGCGTAGCAGGCCGCCGGAAACACAAACATACACAGATGTATGGAGCGCGCACCGCGCCGCCTGACGCGCCGCGTCTCCTCGAACGTACCCTTATGGATCGTGTACCGAACGTCGAAATTCGATAACGAACTTGAGTCGAAGATGTTGGTAAACGAATCGCGAGACTTAAGGAGTTCAATAAAATCGTCAGTTTCTGAAGTTGTTTACCTGTTTTTCAGAAGAAACCACTAATTTGATAAATTGGTATATGAATATAGGTACCCTTTCCTAGTTTTCTTAAGTGCAGAAACGCGATTGCAGAACTTTCGCTCGATAGAACTAATTATTGAAATGAGGTATTCTTCTACCCTTTTTTTCGTAGTATTAGTAGTAGAAATGATATACGGACCTGAAAGATATTTTATTAGACAGACTTTAACAATATCAAAATTTTGTAAGTTTGTTAATTTTATATTAATTTAAAACCGACATTTTGCTATTTTTTCCGGTATCCGTCCCTCTCGCACTGCGGGGCGTTCCGCATGGAGTAACAGTGACCGTTGAATAATTCACATGTCCTCTCAAGTGGAGCTGGGCGGGACATCTGGCTAGACGGGAAGATGGAAGATGGACTAGGGCAGTAACAGAGTGGCGGTCAAGGCCAGGAAAGCGTTCAGTGGGTAGACCGACGGCCCAATGGCGAGACGATATCGTCAAGGCAATGGATGAGACTGGCGAGAGACCGACGGAAATGGCGTGGAGAAGAAGAGGCCTATGCCCAACAGTGGGTGGATGCGGGCTGATTGATGATGATGAATGTTAGGTATAGCGTCTATTTTGTTGATATCTATGTTCTTAGGGTTCCGTACCCATATTGTTTGGTGGTACGGAACTCTTTGAGCGCGGGACCGACTCGCACTTAGCCAAACTATTTTATAAACATCTTTAAAATGTCCAATCATGGGAAAAGATGATAAACATTGTCGACTCGACAGGAAAATCTATAAATATTTAAATGTAGGCAGCGCCTCAGACTCATGTTTCAAGTTCAAGATAAAGTCGTGTCATGACAAGATCATAATATTATGCGTCATCAAAGATTTTTTAATATAGAACTTATTTGAATAATCCACTCGTGTATATAAACAGCTTAAAATAGATAAGCCTCTTTTAAAAACCTTAAACAATATTAAACTATTTATGATTTCTCTTTAGAGACTTTTTGAGACTTTTTCAAGCCTTCCACCCGTAGTAGGCCTTCAAAAACAGCTCTATTATTGCAGTTTGAGTATCTGTTAGACTAAATTTTTTGGGCTCACACTGTGTTTCTCAGCATCTCATATACCGTATAAGTAATTATTTTGTTTTGGTTTTTTTTTCAGGGACCAGAAAACCCGTTCCTTGGCTTAATCCTTTCAAGGGCTTACCTCTTGATTCGGCTACGCGCGCGGGAAGCGCTTACCCCTTGAACGGCTTACCCCTTAAATACCAAATTGTTCGGCTAAACTTTCTGAAGAGGTTACTTTTCTGTTCAGCAAACCCTTATTTTAAGCGCTATCTATCTTGTTCATTATGCTAGCCCTCATCACGAACCTTTGTTTCCTACCGCGCCCGTGCGTTGTACGCCAATCGTTGTAGATATAGGCCAATTTCGCATGTTAATGCCTTCAAA
Organism: Ypsolopha scabrella; assembly: GCA_910592155.1. NCBI lineage: Eukaryota > Metazoa > Arthropoda > Insecta > Lepidoptera > Ypsolophidae > Ypsolopha > Ypsolopha scabrella. The sequence continues at coordinate 26,834,420 of OU342969.1, read as the reverse complement.
AACCTTTCAATGGGTTACCTTTAGCAAAGGGTTAGGTAACCAATCTATGAGTCTGAACAGGTAACACCGTGAATGACTTATCCTTTTGAAGTAGCGCTTAAAAATCAAATTGAAAGGGGTTTCTCAACCGTAAAGGTTTTACGACTAAGCGCTATAAAAAAAACATTCAAAACCCTTAAAAGGGAAAGTGCTACCGGTCCCTGTTTTTGGTAGATAATGACCAATGATCATGGGAGTCCTGAGAATTTAGCAAAGCTCTGGCGATAAGCGTAAATGTAGGTTTATTCGAGATTCTAGATTTGTTCTAGCGTTACTGTATACAACTGCAGCAGTAATTGTATTTTCTATCGTTTGCAATTAAATTTTATCAATTAATTAAAGTTCTTGATATTTACAATCCATGATGTTGTACGCAAATATTGAGAAACATTTTTTTTCCTTTGCAGCTTTAAATATAAACTGCATGGGTTCAATTAATGTAGATTGTTAATTGCATTTTATTTGTAGCGCATCCTCCCAGGGCTTTGCTATAATGTTTTCGTTTGGACGGTACTCTAAATAACTATGTTTGTGGTTTATATCAGGCATTTAGTACGTGCAAGATTTTTATAATCAAGCAAATTTACTCTGAGGTCCATGACCCTGTTGGGTAACATGTTGATGATCACGGAATGACGCGTTTTTGTGTGAGAAATCATAATAAACGTATAAATTGGCAAAATTGCGTGACTTAATGTACATAGTTTAAACAAAAGTCTAATTGTAATCAAAATAGTGGAAAAATATAATAAAAAAGATCTTCGCAATACTAATCTAAGTGGCAGAGATAGCATACGCAGGTAACGATCTCTATCGTATAAACATTTACTGTAGCTCACTGGCAAAGTAAATAATTGACTAATTGTATGGAAAACCTAGTTAGGTACTCTGTATAATATGTAGTTATTCTATTTGGTACAGGGTTCTTCAAGGCAATGTATGAAATTTTTAAATTAAAATTCTATAAATGGCAATATAATACCATTAAGAGATCAGGTGAATTATACAATTATGGATGTAAGAGGACGCGCAAAACTTGTTTTTATTTTCAAAATTGCTGAAATGAAACAAAGAAACAAATACAAATCTTGCTTAGAAACAATTCAGACGATACCAAAAAATAGGTTTTAAGTTAACGATTGCTGGAATGAAACAAAGGAACAAATACAAATCTTGCTTAGAAGCAATTCAGACGATACCAAAAAATTGGTTTGAAGTCAACGACTTCAGGTCATTCGGGTGTTAGGTATTTTTCATGATAACCCAAATTTCCCCTCTGCCTCGGCGTCTCTCAAACATTTTGCCGGCTGTACATTTGTATTGTATAGAATGACTATGCAAAGTATGGAATAAATGATATTTAATACATTGCCTGAACGGTAAAGGCATTCTATAGAATGCTAAATATTCTTCAAGATATGAGATCACACAGATTGCTGATAAAATAAACATTAAAATGTAACTTTAATCTTGTTCGTGTACGTTTATTGTTTTGTTAAATACAGCCAAAATATAATTTAAATTTTATGTTTTATGTATATTTTTTCGTTTTAAATAAAATTTATTATTAATTTATTAATTTTAATTTACACGAATTAAATAATTAAGTATGGACTATGATGTACCTTTTTGCATAAAATAATTATTTATACTCACTCGTTCATATGAGAAACAGTAAACCAATAAATGGTAGTCTCACGGTAGTCCAAACAGTGGCATGGATCAATTTTACAGATTAAAAACGTGGTTTTTGCACATATTTGTTATATTCATAATTACTTACAATATATATTTATAAAAAAAACTATTTTTAAAATTAAAACTGATTGAGTGAAAACAAAGACAATTTTAAGGGATCCTTAACTTGAAAATTTAAAAGACGGAACCCTCATACGAGTCGTTGTTCATGTCTGTCTATTTATCTGTCTGTCTGTCACGAAACTTTTTCTTGGAGTTCAGAGATATCAAGTTGAAACTAATACTTCTTGCAGAAGTCCACGGCTTCATAGTGCCATCAAAAAATCAATAACGTTACGCAAAAAAGTTTCATACGAATACAATACTAATTTTAAGTTTTCGTTTGCGAATCATGCGGATTCGTATGCAAATTGAAATTCGAATGATTCAAAAATACACTCCCAGGGTCCCGGAGCTCAGAGCCCTCTAATCTAAGTATTGATCTCATCTGTACATTAAATATTTTATATTGTCGTGTGTGTCGTTGATTATTTATTCCCATTTTCTTTTATCAAACACAGATTCCACCCCTCATAGAGACGATGTATGAATTTAGCCTACTAATGATAAGTCCCACTCACTATATCCTATTCTTATTCCTATCTATAATTTCGAAGGCCAATATACTACGTGGAAAGGGGGGTGAGGATCCGATTCTTTCTCTATGCACCGGGGCCCTTGTCCACCTAGCTACGCCATTGTTCAGAATTAGGTCTTATAGGTAGGACACGTCTATCCAACAATCAGAAGATCACCTATATTTAATTATTCAAGAAGAAGTTAATGCCATATTAGTTAGACCTTTTGGAAATAAAGAGTTTAATATACCCTAAGTGTCAAGTTAAGTTGTTCATTTATAACTGTTGGTGGAAAAAGATTTTTTTAATTATTTTCTTTATTAATAATATTTTGTTTCAACTTTAGGGGTTATCAAAATGCGAGCTAAGTAAATAGGACACTCGTTTTCTATTTATATAACTTGGCTACCTCTACAACGTATTTGCCCATTTTTCAGCATCGTTATTTACCGCAATTTTCAAAAAATAAGGGTCTTTTCTGGTATACACTGTTTATATATAGCTATATTACAAAAAAATAGTTACGTGACACTTTGTGATAAATAACCTGATAAGAAGTATTTTCTTGTTGAAACCAAAGACAAGAAAAAATAAATCATCGAAAATTACGTTTTTTGGTTGATTTTTTGACATTTCAACGTTGATGCTTGACCGTTCAATGAAAATAGTGAATTTGGTACATTTATGTTTTTGTTATTTATGTTTAGTAGGTGGTAGAGCTGATGCTGAGCTCGACTGTGGAGGTACCACCATCTTACTCACAAATCCTCCCGAAGTTATTCGGGGGAGAGTAAGAGAACAGCTCTCAGGCAAAACCAGGCGGCCTACCATTGCCTGGGACCGATGGATCGCGGTATATCCATCCCTAATTGCCAGGCCTTAAAACAGACTAGTGACGGGCAGCGGCGTCACTGGTGCAAGGGTTTTCGGCACCGCGCTCACCAACCCGCCTGCCCAGCGTGTGTGAGTATGGGCACTTCCTCCAGGAGGACTACCAAGAGTGGTGAAATCCTGGAAAGGCCTATGTCCAGCAGTGGACGAAACAGGCTGATGGATGGATGGATGGATGTTTTCGGTTACCTACACGGTGTACCTTTAAGGGGTTGCCAAAAATAATAGGATTTTTCAAAAACACCTGATACTTTTTTGGTGTTAATAGGGCTCCGTCGTGCCCTTTGGGCGCGAAACCCCAAAAACGCGACGTCATAGAAAATTATTCAAAACCGAAATTTTCACATATCTTTTACATTGACGAGTACCTCAGTTCAATTGGCGAAGTTATGCTTGAACACAGACAGACAGATAATAATATATACAACAAAGCTTTTGCTTATGGATTTCTATTGAATGGTGTATTTCTAATTAACGAATTACTTGATTCTAGCTAAATACATAATCTAAACATTGAATCGTAGTAATCTATTTTCCTTCTCACGATGTTGAATTTTCTTAGTAAAATTCGTCTGATTTATAAACCTAGGGGAAAACAGTAAACAGAATAATATGTATTTATCCTAACAATGAATACGTGATTTATGCATGATCAATTGATCAAGTAGGTAACCGCCTTAAGGCGCATAGGCTATGCCACCCATTTAGTGCAAAATTTGATAACCCGTTTCTCTGTTGTTATAGACCCAAGTTTAAGACTTCTATAGTTTTAATAGAGGCATTTACAAAGTAAACTATCTGACTGAAATGTGTAATTTTAATGTTTATTTTGACGTGTCTGCCGCGATGTATTTTTATTACCTTTTGTTTGAGAAAAGGCACCCGACGTTTCGAGGCAGTTGCATGCCTCATGGTCTACGGCTAGACCCGTCTAAATAAACATTAAAATGTGTACAAAACGCGAGACTTAAAAGTTCTATATTGAAATGTGAAATTTTGTTATAGGTACAAATTAAGGGCTTGCTTTTGGTCTTTCAACGGTTTTTGTTTTAATATCCTGAGTCAACTACTTATCTGATCAATGTAAAATTTGAACGTGTGTTTTTTCAGACCTCTGTTTTTCCGTTGTCAGGTCGGTTACCTAATTGGACACATTTCACTCAATAGATTTTATTTTTAAATATGATGCCTTTGTTTTATGTCTAAGCGGTTTGAGTTTTATGTCTGAAATTACTGCTATAACAAGAAAACATGTTCTTTTTCCGATGTCAGGTGAAAAAACTGTAACATCAAATACTTTTTCGTAAAATCCAGAAATAATTCGAAATTGATTAAGGGTGCCGGCAGCGCGCGAAGCGAGCGTTCTAATGTAGACTTTCTGACAACGCACTGAAGTTCAAAATCAATCAAAAAGATTTCCGTGTACCATGGGCCAACTAACTTTGTATGTAAACAAAATCAATATTCCGAATTTAGGCAAAATTGTGCCTTTCATAATATCAGTACCATATGATAGAGGTCTTACACTTTAGTCTATTACGAAATACAACTGAGAAACGGGTTTTCAAATTTTGTACTAAAACGATGGCGTGCATATGCGCCGTTATTTGGTGAATGAAAACATGTGACCTTAACAGAGAATTCCGACTTTTACGTAACGCGTGTATTAAATTTACATTATCATAGAGATAAATGAACTTTAATATTTTTATCAGTCTTATTATTAATTGTAATAATTTTGTTTGTAATGGAACTAATAAGAAATGTTATATAAAACCTATTTGTTTTAGCTTCTGACCTACGAGATAGGTATTAGGAACGTCTTTTCTTATTTTAAACTGTTTATCTAAAGAGCAAAATAAAAAAGTTACACCGACTTCAGTAACTTGAAAGTACGCATTAAAAGAGAGAAATTACTTTTTGCCCGTCTTATCTCATCATCACTTTCTTTCGTCACAAGATCTTATGAAGTTTGCTTTCATGAAAGTTTTTATCTAAGATACTCACAATTTTTCTGATTTTTGACAGCATGCAAAGTTCTTAATAGTATTATTTAATAACTAGCCTTTGCTCGCGGCTCCGTCCACGTTTATTCAATCTCTGACCCGTTTTTGGCTTGGGCGTTATTTTATGAACACCCCTTATAGCCTGTATGTTGACCAGGGTCACTACGATGATAATAAAACCACATTGAAATCCCTTTTGTGGTTCTCGAGTTACAACGGAACATACATAATATAAATACAGCTAGACTTTTTTTGTATTTTTTTGCCTCAGTACAGTACAAATTAAATTTAATGATATAAATTAAATTTGTTATCTCCTCGCGATGGTTGGATCGCCAAGTGTTTAAAATATATAAATTTATTTATATCATAGTTTCAGTACAATACCAATTACTCTTTTCATTTAAATTTCACAAAAATATTCAATTTACAGGCACGACATTTTAAATCCTTTATTAAATTATAATATATATGTATGGAGGTCTATCTTTTCTACAAAAGTCACGAAGCACTTATTAGTCTCTAATAAAGGTATCTAAAGTCATTGTTACAAAAGGATAAACATTGGCGTATCTAGGATTTGTAGCAGGGCGGGCGGCCCCTTACTTGCTCCAACTTATGAGCCCATCAACAAGTATGTTCTCGATTATGTAACCGTGATAAATAGAGATAACCCTCCATTCAACGAGATCAATACAAACAAAACCTTAATAATAATAATGCCTCAAATTGAATAAAGCATTTTTATACCAATGACATTCATTTAACGTGGTAGAGCTGATGCCGGGCTCGAGTGTGGAGGTACCACCATCTTACTCGCAAATCCTCCCGAAGTTATTCGGGGGAGAGTAAGAGAACAGATCTCAGGCAAAACCAGGCGGCCCACCATTGCCTGGGACCGATGGATGGCGGTATATGCTAAAATAGACTGGTGACGGGCAGCGGCGTCACTGGTGCAAGGGTTTCGGCACCGCGCTCACCACCACTCAACAACCGCCAAGAGTGGCAAAATTCTGAAAAGGCAGCAGTGGACGAAACAGGCTCATGGATGGATGGATGACACTAACTAGTATTTCTGGAGGAGGCGAGACGGTAACCTGGGTGGCTCATAATTTCTTTTTGAATGACTAAATATTTGTAATTTTTTGTTATTTTTCTAGACGTGTATGATATAAGACCAAAGTAATTGTAAACGAACTTTCAAGTTTCCAAATCAACTGAAAGTACCTTATGGGTAGGTTATACTTGCGATTGTCGGCACTTGGAGAAACTTCGAAGATAGATCGATACCCTGTAGATTTTTATGGTAAGCCAATTTGTACGGAATTGATTACGTAAACAGCAATAACTTTTTTCCGCGTTAAATTTGAAGCCTGTTTTTTCAAATGTGGCCGTAGACTTTTCTAGGGGGTAGTAGTCTCAACTTAATGTATTTATCGGGGTCCGAGAAGAAGGATCTTGACAATATGAATACTTTATTTTTGCAATGTAGGTACATAAATACACTTATCGCACGTTACAATATATTAAATAAGTAAAATGGTTAAATTTAAAAGAAGAAAATACTATTCATATATTAAGATTTGGGTAGATATACTCCTATAAACTTAATAAGTTAATACATGTACATAAACAAGATTAAAGGTTTACTTAATGTATGCAATAATATATATACCTACTATATAATGATATGATATGATAATGATAGCTAACTATATAATAAATACTAATACGTAACATATATAAAAATATGCCTAACCCTGCCCATTCGATTAGTCTTGCTAAGAAGAAGGGCAAAAAACTTAGCAAGATCATGTCTTTTTTTCGATCGGACAGATGGACAGACAGATAGACGGACAACAAAGTGGTCGTTTAAGGGTCCCACTTTGTCATATTGAGGTAGGCTATTTTTCATCTCTCTTTCCTTCTTATCTAATCGAAACAACCTCATCATTCTATCGCTATCTTGAAGATATCGTAAGAAAATAAAGTTTAAATATTGGCTGGAGATCTATTTACAAAACTACGAGTAAAATTCACAGTGAGACAGTTTACGTGTTTCGATCAGATGAAAATATAAATTTGGTATTTTATTGTATCTGGGGGCACGGCAGTGCCCCCCGCCAAGACGAGCCAAAGGAAGCAGGCACTACGTACCTTTTCTCGAAGCGTTTCGTCATATTTTCTAACCCTCATAGCTTTGGTCTGGATTATACTAGAGATACCAAATTCTCAAGATAAGATGCAGTAAGCGGTCTTGTCAAACACAATAGGTTTCATTTGTCTAGCTTTTATACTTTGAATTTTAAAATACGTCGATTTCGTCCCTCACTCACTGATGATCATCAAAACCTCTAGGGTACTTTCTGAAGACCTAGAAAGCTGTTTGGAACCCGCCGGCTTATGAGCGTGTCGATCGACATACTTCTGCCGGCTCATACAAGAAAAATATTTATGAGTAGTTATTATATATAGTGATATTGGGTATCGTTGGAAAGCTAGAAAGAGGTGAAACAAAAAATAACGTATATAATAATTATAAAAAAAAGTTGTTGGTTGTAATTTGACATCCATATTTAACCCCCCCTGCTTTTATACACATGTATAAAGAGTTATATTTTTCAACTTTTTAACCGTGAAAGTGAGTCTTGGCAGCCTAGTTTACGAGACATGTTTTAATGGGATTAATCTTACTTGGGTTTTATTAAACACTTAAACACCAATTTAAACTCATATCTTCAAACAATTGAATTTTATTTGTTGTTATATTATCTTCATTTCGAATATGTTTGAATTTGTTTCTTTGCATACTTTATGAAATAAACCGGGTATTCGTTTTAAATTAGACCTAGGTTTGGTATTTATTTAACTAAAGAATTTGATGAAAATTTAAAATTAGGCATATTAATTCAGCCACTTATTTCGACTTTCAAGGTCACCAGCAGGTATAGCCCTCTTAAGTTATTTAGAAATAGCTACTTAAGGTGGTTGCGACGGGTCTTTTCACAAATGCACATTAATATTCATGTTTTAAATGAAAGTATTAAATAAATGTGTTTTCTAGCAACTTTTATGCTATAATTGTTGCGTAGAGAATAAGTTACAAAGTGAAAATGTTTTTTTTACCGGTTCGCTAGATTTAAAGCTGATGTGCAAAAAATCTTAAATTATGTTTTTATATCAAAGTAATATATTCGGTTAAGGAAGCAGGATTTTTGGAAAAATACAAAACAAGTTGTTGTTTTTGTTGTTGTTATTTAGATTGCATAACGGAAATATTGTTTAATTAGCTATTTGATACGGCTCATAAAATATGATATCAAAAATAGACTATAGCTCTATAAGGTGACTTCTTGTCAGGCTTCGGCCACCTTTTATAGTAGATTACCTTTGTAATATTATTAAGACTCACGTGAGCTGACATTCCAAATTATTATTAAATACCGGCTTTACCACCCACGTATTATTATTGTTGACTATAAGTCAACTGTTTCACCGAGACAATTTCGGCATTCTCAAGGCGAGTGTCGTTCTTACGACGACGCGGCGTTCACCGACAGCGCCGATCGGCGGTTACCAGTGGCCGTGTGACAACGTCGGTAAACACCGTCTCGGTGAAACAGTTGGCATATAGTCAACAATAATAATACGCGGTTAAAGCCGGTATTTAATAATTACCTTTGTTACAATTTTTTAAAGTAATTAAATAGAACGACTCAAAAATATGCAAGGCAGATAATTTAGTATAGGTCGTTAAACTCACACAGGCACCTTACTAAAACTTATAATAGCTTGATTTGCGTGCCATCGAGAATTGATTGGTTCGTAAATTCTGTGATAAAACACCGAAACAAAAAAGTGTTTTGCTTGAGATGCAAATGAACTTTTATATGGAAATCAGAGGTGCAATTGTGTAAGACTATATATAATCAATATCATATTAAGGACACATAAAACTCTACCTTTTAATAAAATCAGCCAAAATAAAAGAAGAAAAGATATTGTAACACATGCTCCTAAGTCAAATACCCAATTTGCTAGCGCTCAATATAATACACGTTCAGCTTACTTATATAATAAATTAAACAAACAGATAGATATTTATCCTAAATCTTATTTTGAATGTAAAAATGCAATAACAAGTTATGTAAAACCTCTAAGCTATGAGGAGACGGAAAATCTTTTACAATATATAAGGTAAATTAATGCATATCACTAATACACTACTGATATACGACACTCACACTCACACACACACCTGCTCACACTTATTCACCCTCTCTTTCCCTTTCACACTCACAAACACCCACGCTCATGCACATTTTATTTATTTTGTTAGTAAACTTAATTTTAAATTTAATTAAAACTTAAATACTTCTGTTAAACTGTACTCTGGAAGAGCGGAGCCTCCTGGTACAGGCATAATATATGCTTAAAAGGAGGCTTCATTCACTAATTAATGTTAAGCATGTACATTTGTTTAAGGAAAAATAAAAAAATATTTAAAATTATTTATTAAGACAATCGTCTTCAAATTCCATTGTCATATGGGTATTCGGCTAATCAAATTAGCCTGTTTGACATTTAAAATCGTACGTTTTTGGTTGTCAGCAACAAAACAAGACAATCGTTTTCATTTGACAGCCAAAAATGTACGATTTAAATTGTCAAACGGGCTAATTTGCTTAGCTGAATAGCCATAATGACAATCAACTTGAATACGATTGCCTTACACTATTGCACCTCAGTATTTTAGTTAGGATTTTTATTTTTTAAAAGGGTAACCCTACTCTCGTATCGTGGACGCAATACGGGAAAGTTTGCCGACACCGTCTTCATAGATAGTTATGATATCAATCATCGGTCGCCGTGGACTTGAGATTTACGTCAGTAAGTTGTCCCGTAAGATTGCTTTGGAACCGATTATTTTGTTTCAGTTTAACGGTATTCAAAAATATTGAATAAGGCAAGTTTAGATCAATTAAACGTCAGAAAGCGGTTTTAGGGCCTTGCCTTCTAGATTTCAAGGGTTTTTGCTTAAACATATGCTGAGTCAAGCACTTACCTGATCAAATTTATTAGGTACTTGTAGATGAGGCAGTTTACCCTTTTTATCCGCTGATGAACCCAACTTTATTTATTTTAGGTATGGTTGGGTGCAACGAGCTGAGGGTGAGGAGCGCCTTGCACTAGTCTCATATATATTTGTGATACTGGCGGGCAAGATCCAGAATGCAGACATACTAGCGAGGATAGGCCTGTGTGTTCCCCAAGGGTACGTAGGGCGGCGGCGGCAACCCCGGCTACTGGTGGTACCGCATGCCAGGACCAACCTGCTGGCCGAGGCGCCGCGCCGCTCACGCGCATCACCCTCAACATCGTAGCGGAACAAGTAGACCTATTTTTCTGTGCTCTGAGTGAATTCACAAGAGTAGCATAATAGAGATGAAACGAACATTCGACCACTATTCGGTATTCGGCCTATTCGGCCATTTTTTATATTCGGTATTTGGCCGAATAGTAGACGGTATTCGGCCGAATACCGAATACCTAATAATGAAAATAAAAACACATTTTAATCAGAAAGTATATATTTGGTAAGATGGCTGAACAACTTGTTTTTATTAGCTTTTTTGATTATATTTATAACTTATTCCACTCAGGATGCTAAAAGGATTCTAACGATACCACACACTTCAAAATCAGTTTAGGCATTAAGAAGTTATGGTGGAATTAAAAAAAATACCCACATGAACCCTGAAAATGATAACAATACACTCCTTTTTAGGGTTCCGTAGTCCGACAAGGAACCTTTATAGTTTCGCCATGTCCGTCTGTCCGTCTGTCCGCGGCTTAGTGCAGAGACTATTAGTACAAGAAAGCTGTTATTTGGTATGGATATAAATATTAATTACGCCGACAAAATGGTGAAATAAAACATTAAAAAAATATATTTTTAAGGTTACCTCTCATACACGTAAACTGGGGCTGATTTTTTTTTCTCGTCTATCCCATAGTGTGGGGTATCGTTGGATAGGCCGTGCAATAAATTTGTGGGTGTGTAAAAACCATTTTTCGATTTAGGGATCCGTTGGCGAAATATTAATCTGCTATATAAATAAGTGAAAATAAAAATGCATTTAAATCACAAAGTCAGTATATATTTGGTAAGTTGGCGGAAAAAATCGTTTTCATTCACTTATTCACTACAATCTGCTATATAGATAACTACGTAAGTATTATTAATATTTAAAATTAATCAGAGGCAGATTATTGAAGTTATACATTTTCAATTGTTCGTTGTATAAAACTTGTATTTAACAAAATTAAACACACATTGCGATCACAAAAGTCAAAAACACAAACACAGCGCGCCCGTGACATGCACGATGTGCTCGAAAATGAGCTTTCTTCCACCACCCCGTCGCCCCCGCGTGCCCCCGCACCGGGATAGGTTGTAACGCAACCTGTACGAGTGTGCGCGCGAAATGCACAGATCTCTCACCAAATATTCGGCCACCGAATATTCGGCGCTTCGGCCTAAAGCGCCGCCGAATATTCGGTATTCGGTATTCGGCCAAATCACTATTCGTTGCATCTCTAAGCATTGTATATTATATGCTACCAACTTTATGCGTATTTCTTTTTTTTATTATTATTGAATAGCTTATTAATTTTTGTAATATTATAATTTTTGTTATGATGTACTAACGCTAATGGCTGTTAGGTTTGTAATGAGAGGTGTAAGTTTAAAAAAAAATATGAAACTCACAGACTTGTTTTTCAGACCTTTATATCTTAGTTATAAGAACCTAATTAAACACATTTCATTAGATAAATTTTGTTATTGAAATTGGCGCCTTCTTAACGTGATAAAATGATAAATACGTCTTTTATTTAATTTTATTGGTATTTCAAAATATTTGCACCAATTTCTTCCAAATTCCACAGACATAACAGACTAAACCTAAGCATTAAATAGTGTTGGCAAGTTTCCATACAAAAACCAAGTGACATTTAAGCTACATGGTACGAAGAAACTTATAAAAACAGCTTGTTTTGGCTGGCTTATCCTTGAAAAATATTTGTTAATACCTAAACTAATCTCTAGTATATATTTTGTTTGGAAACAAGCAATATTTATATCTAAAAGAGCCCGTAACTCACTGAACTAAAATTGCTTCAAGTCGACTCTATGCGTTTATTATTCATGTTTGGTCTGTATGTCTGTGGAAAATTCACTGTCTATGCATACTGGCGGCGCGGGAAGCAAGCGTTCTAATCTAGACTTTCTGACAATATACTTAAGCTCAAAATCACTCAATAAGAATGTCGCGCCTCATAGGCCAGGCCTTAGAAATTAGCGGCTGGTTACCTATAAGTTAAACATTTTACCTAATCTAATAGACTAAAGAAAATCTGGAATGATGTGCCCTGATTAGAACTTTAAATTTTCATCAAAATCTTGAACTAAATAAATACCAGACCTAAGTCTAACTTAAAACGAATATCTGGTTTAACTAATTAAGTATGCAGGAAACAAATTGAAACTAATTCAAATTGAAAATAATAACAAATGATTTTCCTTGATCATTTTTGAAGAATTTTAGTTCTGATGATTGTAATTAGTTCATTTTAGATTCTGCGTCGAGCGACGGAGAGATCAATACGGGAAGAATCGTGCGAGTGAGTGAGACACACGTACCCGGCGTCGTTCGGCGCGTCATCGCGAATGTCAAAGGATGTCACACGATCAAGAACCCGCGCGGGTTTCTAACGACACGGTAGCAGTTAATGTTAATGCACTACTAACCTTTCACCCACTCCACCCGCATTTTGTCGCCGACATGATGGCCGTTGGGGCCGAAAGGCTTTAGAATGGAGACCACGTACAGCAAAGCGTAGTGTAGGACGACCTCGTGCCCGCTGGACCGACGACCTGAAAGACGTTGCGGGGGGCGGCTGGATGAGGAGGACGGAGGACCGACATGAGTGGCGAAATTTGGGAAAGGCCTATGTCCAGCAGTGGACGAACACGGGCTGATGGATGGATGGACCCGCATTTTATGTACACTTGACCAGGGTCACTACGATGTTTATAAAGAAAACCGTATGCCAATCCGTTGAGTGGCTCTCGAGTTAAAATGGAACAGGCAGAGATAAACAAGCTAAAAATTTTAGTTAAGGCCTCATTTAATTACATTACTAATCCATCCATTAACCTGTTTCGTCCACTGCTGGGCATAGGCCTTTACAAGATTTTGCCATATTTGGCGGTTCTCCCGGAAGAAATGCCCATACTCACACACGCTGGACAGGCGGGTTGGTGAGGGCGGTGCCGAAACCCTCGCGCCAGTGACGCCGCTGCCCGTCACCAGTCTGTTCTTTTATAAGGCCCGGCAATTTGATGTAGGTATACCGCCATCAATCGGTCCCAGGCAATAGTGGACCACCTTGTTGTGTTTGTTTGAGATCTGTCCACTTACTCCCCCCGAATGGGTTTTGCGAGTAAGATGGTGGTACCTCCACAGTCGAGCCCGGCATCAGCTCTACCACCTCTACTAATAACCCATGTTATTTAAAATATCGGGAAAATGTTCAATATACAGACATGGCTTTTTTAATACTTTATTATTAGTATGGAGTATAGATAAAGTTACTAGTAAACAATTCATGCTCTAAAACAGAGCAGCCCAGAATCAACCATCTTGATTTTACTACCAAAATATTTTTAGATAGATTTTACCTGCTGGCTGGATTTGTTTATTGTTCTTCAATTGTTATTCTTTGGAAATAGAGGGCAGAATAGTATTGTATTATACAGGTTGTTAAAATGATAATATTTTGCTTTAAAACGGGGTATTCTGCGTATGATATGAACAACATTTACCATCATCCCTCCCTGAAATCGTGAAAAAAAGAACTGCAGTTTCATACATTTGGTCGAGTACTCAACTTTTCAATGGAACAGCAATATTTTTTTATTTGGAAGTTGGCGTTGAATAAATGTGTGATTTGGACGTTGGCGCCATACTAAAAGTTGTTTACAATTTTGGGTAGAACATCCCGTTTGAAAGAAAAAGGTTACCAAATTAACATAGTAATTTTTAAAAAGTATCAGTGCGCTATAGTTGTAGCGTGCATAGGACTTTTTGCTGGAAATGCAATGAAAAGGTCAAGTTTGACAAAAAAAAATATGAAAAAATTTAAATTTCACTTTGAAAAATCATTATTTGTATGACGCCAGGGTAGGCTGACTGCCTACCTTAGAGTTTAGATTTCATACAAAATTATATAGTTTCAAATTTGTTTTAAATTTTTTTATGTTGTTTTTATTGTCAAACTTGACCTTCTGATTGCTTTTCCAGCAAAAAGTTGAATGCACGCCACTGCACTGTACTCTATTCCATATAACATTAGAAAGAAGGAAAAATAGGTTCTTCACACTTCGACGAAATGGTGACCAAAATGTTAAACTTTAATGTTTTGTGTAATTTTATGTGTAAAAGTCTGTATGGCATAACCATCTATACGATTATTAAATACCTGACCTAAAATAATGATTAATGTTTAACTTATTATAATGAAAATACCTTCCAAGCTACGAAATATTATTTCAAACAACAAAATTACAAAATGTTCCCGTTAAAAGTTCTAAAGAAGCAGCGTTCTCTAATCTTTTTGCATTCAATTAAAAATTCGTGACTTTAGACGTGACAATCGGCAAAAGTGTGAGTCCTATCCGTTTTTAAATATTTATGATGTCAACTCACTCTAATTTTAATGAATGAAAAGTGTAACGTTTTAATTTTATCCGATTGTCGTGTCGTGTCGCAGTCTTGTATGAAATGCGTTGCTAAGCAACATAGTTTGTTGTTAATTTATGAATGAAAAGTGTAACGTTTTAATTTTATCCGATTGTAGTGTCGTGTCGCAGTCTTGTATGAAATGCGTTGCTAAGCAACATAGTTTGTTGTTAATTTATGAATGAAAAGTGTAACGTTTTAATTTTATCCGATTGTAGTGTCGTGTCGCAGTCTTGTATGAAATGCGTTGCTAAGCAACACAGTTTGTTGTTAATTTATGAATGAAAAGTGTAACGTTTTAATTTTATCCGATTGTAGTGTCGTGTCGCAGTCTTGTATGAAATGCGTTGCTAAGCAACACAGTTTGTTGTTAATTTATGAATGAAAAGTGTAACGTTTTAATTTTATCCGATTGTAGTGTCGTGTCGCAGTCTTGTATGAAATGCGTTGCTAAGCAACACAGTTTGTTGTTAATTTATGAATGAAAAGTGTAACGTTGTAATTTTATCCGATTGTAGTGTCGTGTCGCAGTCTTGTATGAAATGCGTTGCTAAGCAACACAGTTTGTTGTTAATTTATGAATGAAAAGTGTAACGTTTTAATTTTATCCGATTGTAGTGTCGTGTCGCAGTCTTGTATGAAATGCGTTGCTAAGCAACACAGTTTGTTGTTAATTTATGAATGAAAAGTGTAACGTTTTAATTTTATCCGATTGTAGTGTCGTGTCGCAGTCTTGTATGAAATGCGTTGCTAAGCAACACAGTTTGTTGTTAATGTATGAATGAAAAGTGTAACGTTTTAATTTTATCCGATTGTAGTGTCGTGTCGCAGTCTTGTATGAAATGCGTTGCTAAGCAACACAGTTTGTTGTTAATTTATGAATGAAAAGTGTAACGTTGTAATTTTATCCGATTGTAGTGTCGTGTCGCAGTCTTGTATGAAATGCGTTGCTAAGCAACACAGTTTGTTGTTAATTTATGTTGACTGTTTATAAGGTTGTCCGAGTTATCATGAGATCCCAGTATTTAAAATAATATCTTTACCGATCATACTAACATACCCTTAGAGGATTCTTGCCTTTGCTTTTACACCCGGTATAAAAATAATTTTAAATCCCTGCTTCTGTTGTCTTCTTTTTTCTAATGTTATAATAAGAAATAGAGTATAGCTGGACTCTATTCTATCGGTGTTCGAATGAGTTTTTTCGAATTTACATAGTGTTTGTTTGTTTATCATTACGCTTACTGTACAATGAGGAAAAACACTGTTATAGGTAAACGTGCGTGCCCTAAAATGCATAATGTATGTCTACTGTGCATAAAGTAAGGCGATATGGCTTACCAGTTATCACCTTTTACTATCTATATGTAATAAAGTAGTTAGTAAAAAAGTCGTGTCTGCACAGATAATATATATTTTTTGTTATATGGAATGAGTTTTTACTTATTTGTATTGTGCTGAACATTGACCTCTCATAAACTACTGGACTCACAATCTCGCTCAAAAAGTATCCGCGATGCATTTTGCCACCGCTATGGGGTAACAAAATCAAATGACGATATCGTACAACTGACATTGCATCTTATGTTAACGAAATAACGTCTTAATTTGCTTGAAGATTTTTGCTACTCTGCACGTGCACGTTCGGACACTTTCTGACGAACTTTTCTTAGAGACTGTGGGTCTTGTTGTTTATGAGAGGTCAATGGTGCTGAAGCCAAAATTACAATTTTAGAATTTTTATCTATGTATGCTCCGTTTTACCTCGAAAACCATTCATTTTCTTTATTATTTTCGCAGTGGCTTTGGTCGATATATAGGCTATAAAGTATATAGATAAAATAACGCCCAAGCGGGGTAGAGATTGAATAAACGCAGGTGGATCCGCGGGCAAAGGCTGGTGTGAGATAAACATTTACAGTGCAGGTTTGTTTTTTGTTGCAAAATATCACTGACCGTTCGAAAATAAACACGTCTCTTGAGTTACGTCATATGACGTTATTTATGATTGGATTTGAGTTTGATCTTTACCAATAGCGTCTATAAATAAACTGAAAATTTAATTGATCAGTAATTAATAAAGTCTTCAAGTTCATTTTACCAATTAAAAACAACATGCACCATAATTGAATGTGCAATTTAATGATGGGATGATAAATTTTGTTTTTTTCACAAAAAAATAAGTGATCTAGGTATATTTCGTTTGAGAAAATATAACAATCACAACAAAAAAATAGCATTAAAAAATAATAGAAACATAAAATTTGTTAACCCCGCTATATCAAACTGGAATTTTTCGAATGTTAAATGTGTAGTCAAACACTCGCACAACCACTTTTCGCCAACACTTACGTTCCACGCTTTCCATTTAACGTTCTAACCGGAACTAATGAGCTTAAACCTGACAATTTTTGAAAACAGAAAAAATATATCGTCACGATATCTACCTCCGAGGGGGAAACAGAGGTGTTTCTGAGTGTGAACTGTTCCTGAGACAGTCAAAACTCGTATACCCTCTTTTCAGCGAAGATTTTTACGTCCTAAAATGATAGGGGTTGAGCCTTATCGCAGTACTTTGGGCACAAATACATGATTTTTTTGACATGGAGATTTAACTTACAGTGCTTCCTTTCACCATTCAGCAAATGGTAATACAGGGACTGATTAACGCCGCGCCTGCTATTATTCTCTCAGTTTCTGGGTGAGCACCTTCGATCTTCATTCTAGATTTTATTGACGCTTTCCATCAGGCGTGGTAATGGCCAAGCATAATTAAATTAAAAAAATTTACAGACGTGTCATGAGTGACATATAAGTCAAAAATGACAAATTCAAAAGTGTATCGAGAGTAGCAGATGTCTTAAAATTAAAAGTTACAGATGTGTCAAAAGTGACAGATACGTCAAAACTGACAGATACGTCAAAAGTGACAGATACGTCAAAAGTGACATATATGTTAAAAGTATAAGATGTGTCAAAAGTGGATGTTATGATCATATGTATTATTAGTACAGTTTCTTTGGAGGTACACAGGTTTACGAGACGATGGATGCCCGTTTGCAACTGCACTCCGAGTAACCTTTAATAATTAGTATAAATCAAAACTATGAATTTATTAGTAATACAATCGTGAAGGATATGTCAAAGTGATAGATGTCAACAGTTACAGATGTCAAAAGGTGACAGATATGTCAAAAGTGACAAATGCTTAAACTGACAAAATTATTAAATGACAGATATGTAAAAACAGGACACATAAGTGGAAATCAGCTACCTGATTGATTTCATGAAGAATGATTACTGGGCAATATCACGAGCGATTGTACCTAGAAACATTGATGTTGATATATACCTATAATATGCTTCATGTTTCTTACTTTTCATACCACAGATCTGTCTATATCTCTACTAATAATAAAGTAGTATCTGTACGTATATAAACATATTTTGTCAAAATGAAATGTGTTATTTATTATATTAGTATTGTACAGAAGGTAAAATAAACATTTTTAGAATGTTTTTCTGTATGTATGATCCGTTTTTAACTCGAGAACTACTCGACAGATTTGTATGCGGTTTTTTTATTATGATCGTAGTGAGCCTGGTCAACATAGAGGCTCTATAAGCGGTGTTGTTGATAATATAAAACGAGGCAGATATATACACGCGAGCGGAGCTGCAGGCAAAGGCTAGTGTTTAATAAAATTATCATCAAATACTAGGTTTGATTGAAATAATATCTTGAACTGTTCAGTATTTGTTTTATTTTAAAATAGAATTCGGTACTCAGTCAACATCCCATTTATATTTTTGTTCAATACGCTAAAAGCAGATTGCACATTTTACGTTAAGGCGCACGCAAGCCCCTAATGACCTTGACGCTGCCGCCTGTCGCATGTGCAGACACCCTCTTATCTTGCGACATCTCTTATTTATTATTGATGAATGTAAAAGGTGCATAGTTAAAAACTATTAAGATTTACATTTTCTGCAATTATTTTTTTTAGCAGTGTTTTTATTGTATTTTAATGCAAGAAGCATACAAATAACATGAGTGTTTTCAACGATATAACCGATTTTAGTCTAAAAACAGCTTGACTTTGGACAATATTTTCATGCTGTTACTTATTATACAAATATAATATTCTCCAATAAAGTTGTTCGATAAAGTTTAAATAACAGAATATATTCTTTTTATAATTATTAAACATACTGTTTAAGAGAAATAACATTATTAGTAGGAGTCATTTTCAAATGACGTTGGAAAGAGAAGACGTTTTCCGCTAAACCAATCGCTGTGCGTCCCGACATCACAGCCCCGCCCGATATTTTTGACGGAATCCCCGATTTTTTTTTAACAAACCACGTCTTCATTGCTTCAACACGTGATCTTACATAATAGGACCCTTACATTGTAAGATAATATAAATTATTGGAAAATGAGTAAATACATTATTACTCTCAAATGTAAACATAGAATCTCCCCCACTCGAAGTATTGTGTGACATTAGTTGTGTGTGCCACATAGTGTGCGGTGTTATTAATACCATTTGCTATAACCTGCTGAAGGCGAGCAGGGTCAGACAGACCTGTTTGGTGAATTATTTGTGCAATAATATAAAATCATTGCATTTGATTGGGATTTATGTGGGTAGGCACACATACATTATCACACTAATATTATAAATGTGAAAGTTTGTGTGTGTGTGTGTGTATGTTTATTACTCTTTCACGGTGAAACGGCTGGACAGATTTGGATGAAATTTAGAATGAATATAGCCTATATCCTAACCTAACTTAACACATAGGCTACTATTTATCCCGGAAAAAAGCATGTCATTAAACTGAATAACGCGCGGGCGGAGCCGCGGGCAAAAGCTATAATAAGATAGGAACATGATTTGTCAGCAATATTTTGACTTGCTTATTGTATGATCCTTATTTCGAATTATAAAATATTGAAGATTCCGCAAAGCAAAATGTGCTTAGGGGGTCTAGCACGCGCACGCGATACAGTGTCTTTCCAGTTGGTCTCGTACATTGACAAACACGGTATGCATGAGATCGCGAGTAGTTTAAGAAGGTGTATTATCTGGCGCGTGCTAGTCACACTGATTGGTCAAAAAAATTGTCTTTTTGCATTGTAAAGATCACAAATCAAAAAGATATCATGCAAACATTTCCTGATGAAGCAGTTGTTTATATTGAAAACATAGATTATATTGATCATACTGTATGGATTTTTGCATAAAAATAAATACTTCTACCATTACGTTAATATTAAAACTAAAATGTGTTTCTCATCACTAATGCTCTGAAAGTATGTCGTATATAACTCGAAATGCGGGAGGTAAATTCGATTTACCAACCTAGGGAGGTAAGTAAATTAGAAAATCAGACTAGTGTCCCTTACAGTCACTATGTAGTGAATCACTCGTCTCGCTAAATGACAATGAAATTATCTTTTTAGCCTATTTACTTTTTATTTAGCTATTCTGTATTTTATCTATATATTATTATGGAAAAATGTATATGCTAAATAAAATGTTAAAAAGCCTTTTAAGAGTTCAACAGAGCAACTAACTTAGTCTTATTTTTAAAACAAACACACTGGCCAGTAAGACCCGATTGTACAAAAAAAAGTCACATGAAAATAAAATGGTGGTAGTAAAATTATCTTGTTGAAAACGTTTTTGCAGACATCTTTTATTAATTAATTAATGACATGTTTCATTGGTAGCACGTCGAATTAATTTTGATATCCTGCGAAATGTGTTTTATTGACATTAGTGATGAAAAGTAGAGTGTTACACATGAGTGTAAGTGGTCAATTTCACTCGAGCCCTTGTATAACAATCTACTTTTAATGCAGTGCCACCTAGTGACCAATAATGATAACATTAACCATTCACCGTCCATATGGTAACATTAAACTAAAGTAAAATAAATTTATACCAACATTTATAGGAAAAACGGTCCATACATAATGTATTTACATTAATATGTATTCTATCTACGTAATATTTGTAATACCATTCATATATTTTTTTTTACTTGTTTTAATTTATGTATTATGGGTAGGTTAGTTAATTAGAAAGATAACACTAATCTGTGATACTTTTTTGGCTTCATTTATTTATTAAAGACAAAGAGACTGTTGTACCCTGTACAGTTTTTACTAATGAGTAAACCAGGGCACATGAATAATAGCCGTTCCCCATATCCAACATCAACATGAAACCTGTGTAACTGCCTCCATAATTTTATTATGTGTAGTTTTTAAGGTTTACTGTAGTTTGTTCAAATAAATAAATTTTAATTTAATTTAATTTCTTATTTAACCATTTTTACTTCCTATAAAAGACTAAAGGAATGCCAAAATTTTGCTTTCGTATTTGATCCTAAAACGTTTTTCCAAAGTCGTACAAGTAGGTATACTTTATTTATAGAGCAGCTAGAAAATCGGTAATTGACCTTTGAGCATTTTGTACTGGACCCCGTACCACGAAACGCAGTAATTTGCCTTATGCGATAATATTGTACGACGAGATTGGCGAGCGATACGTAACGTTTTCTTTTCACGCGTACGGTTTTTCGAAACTGACTCTAGCTAAAAAATAATAACTAAACTATCATTTATGATACTGATGAAACCGTGGTAGTTCCGTTTTCCAACTTTCACTCTGGAGATCCGGGATTTAAACCTTTCAGTCGAGCTGCGAGCATGCACCAAAATTGTTTTTCGAATATAAAACTATATGCGCTAAGCAACTATTAACTTAGAATACAATCCCACAAAAGAAATCACCTGGGAAACCCGCATACCTTAAAGTTATATTATTGCCTGGAGTTCACAAAGTTATTCTATGACATTGGGACATAAAAGTCGTCGGCAAAATAATGGTATATGAGTGTTAATCGTTTTGAGTCCACATTTGAAAAAATGTCTCCGGCAACCCTTTTCTCTTTCAACATTTTGTTGTAACGACACGATTATACTTATCTACAAAAAAAAAATTTGGAATGGGTCTGAGATACCCACTAACCGTGTTACAGTTAAAATAATACGCGCCATACTGCCGGCTATTTATACAAAAGCAACGTGAAGTCGTGAAGCCATGCCACTGTCGGTATCGCCTCGATACTTGGCTACACGCACAGTGAGTCGCGACTCTAGTTAATAAAAAGATCGATTTGTCGGACGTGAAAAAATAAGTGTGTTTTCGAAACCAATTTGTGTTCAAAGACTAAAAAAATATCGTGCATTGTTAGAGGATGATGTATGTAAATATAAGTTAAATATACCAATAATACAGAACTGATGTTGCGGTGTCATTGACTTGTGTTTTTTTGTACTGAAACTTCTTCGGCTTTTCTTTTATATCGGTATGTATTTTTCTTTTAACACATGTTTCTAAGAATAACCCTCATATTTTTCGTTGGCTTTGAAGTAGAATTAACATTTTTTATTTTTGTAAATTGTGTATTTTTAACGACATGAATCGTTAATTAGGTACCTCACTGGTATAAATTCTTCTATCTTCTTTCCATATTCGCTCAGTTACTGGTCAAAAATCATACCATTTATATTATTTTACTAAGACAAATATTCTTCATATTCTTTAGTTTAGGCAGTACCCCGAGCTAAGTTACTGCTGCAAAGAACGAAAAAAAAAACAACCATGAATTTATGATCATCCCTCATTGGTCACCTACCGAGTATCACATTATCAACTGCAAATATTTCGTTAATTTTTGTATTTTTGTAGTAACTGTGTTTTAAATATAATAAAATTACAATAATTATCAACTGCAGTATTATAAATGCTCCTAGTTGTATAAGCGATCCTGACGAAGAAGAAGATGTGATCCACTTGCTTTGTTAGGGCCTGCCTGCACTGCGAATTTTCACCGCGCGGATTTTTTCTCGCAATTCTGTAACACATTGAATCTTATACGAGTATCGCACTAGCGATATAAAATAAAATATAATAATACACGGAAATAATTCGCGAGAGTAAATATCGCGCGGTGAAAATTCGCAGTGCGGACAGGCCCTTACTGTCCAGCCCATAGAGTACCCCGATATAATACAGAATGTAAGATGGATTCAAGCATCACAACTGAAAGTCTTCAAAATATAATGCAAGACGACGCTATGAATTTTAAACTAGAATAGTGAAGATTAAAATACTTAGACACAAGACCTAACGTATCTAATTGTGTAGTTATATGTAGATAATTATTTATTCAATTTTTAATTTAATTTAATTCAATTAAATTAAAACATATAATAATATTTTACTAATAACTTACTAACTTCTATAAAATTAAAGCATAAAAATATTACAAAGAATAAATACGACAAAACCGCATTAATCAAAATCTCCGATTTACCCACGTCGGAGGAGTGAGCTGACAAAAAAAAACACACTAACACACTAATCACACTAATATTATAAATGCGAAAGTTTGTGTGTGTGTAATTGTGTATGTTTGTTACTCTTTCACGCTGAAATGGCTGAACGGATTTGGATGAAGTTTAGAATGGATATAGCTTATACCCTAACTTAAAACATAGGCTACTTTTTATCCCGGAAAAAAGCATGTTGTTAAACCGAATAACACGCGGGCTGAGCCGCGGGCAAAAGCTAGTTCACTGTAAATTTTCCTGTTTTAGTCGAAGTCTTTATGTAAACAAAATAATCAAACAACTTGGCGTATGATCAGAACACCTATTGGCATAGAATAGAGGAAAGTTTCATCTCTTGTGCCTATTGCCGTTTTGTTTACCTATTAGGTATAATACAAAGGTATCGATTTCATTCATATACCTTATACGTATTATACGTTTTGGTGTATTATTACACGATGTATAAATGGCGTGTTCAGAAAACTGAAACTCTACTGATCATACTCATAAAAATGTATGCTATGAATTTTAGTTTTTCCAAAACGTCATTTTTTTGAGCAGGTAATGAAAATTTTTCTGGGGAAGTAATCGTTCAATTATCTTTTATTCAAATGTTTTTCTATAGCAGTGGTTCATTTTGATCAGTAGAGTATGCGGTTTAATTTTAGGAATTATTTTTTATTTAATTATTTATTAATTTATTTATGAGCACGTTATTAATGCATCCTGTATACAAGGTGAAATTAAATTAACCGACCAAATTCATACTGGAGACTCGGTTAGTGATCAGAAACAAGCATCAATTACTCCTTTTGGCAAAATTCGAAAAAAAAATTTTTTTTGGTTCCTTAATGCCTAGACTAGGAATTATATACTTAAACTAGTCCAACCAGTACGAGAGCAAAAAAAAATATTTTTCAGATTTGGCCAGAAGGATTACTGAACCTAGTTCCTGATCACCAACCGAATCTCCAATATGAATTTGGTCGGTTGATTTAATTTCACCCATATACAGTCAGCGCGCGAGATATGAGGAATATTTAGAAATATTAAATGGTTGTTTATAGTTAAATAATACATTAATATTGTTGTTTGTAATTTATTAAAAAAAAATCTACAATGGGCTTTCTCTTGCCCACAACCTCACCTGATGGAAAGCGTCAGTAAACTGGAAGAGTGACAGAAGGCGAAAAATCTACGGAAGTTGGTGGCGGAAGCATGACTGCTATTACGCAACTGCCTGTAACCACTCCCCGGTACGGCTACTGATGACGTCGTACCGGAACACGATGAGTCGCTTGGCAGCATAGTGACATGCCACGTCCAAAGTCCACCAACAGCCTTCGTCATCTCTGCAGATGGGGCCAACATTCGATGACCTTATGACCCTCAATACTACAGACATAGATCGTTAGCATACCTGTCTTTAATCCCTTAGTCGCTTATTACGACATCCACGAGAAGACCAGGCCCTCAATTCTGGCACGTGCGCAAAAATGGCGAAGGCAGATTGCGGGTGACTTTAAAAAGGCATTTTGTACAGATAATCGTTTATTTTTTTGATTGAAATAGCCTATAGCTCTAGCTTCTATTTGATGTGGTTTAGTCACTCTAATTCCCAGCGCATGGCATATATCAAACTTTAAATAAATATCTAATGACTGACATTGCGAATGCGCAATAATGCCAGAATAGCCGCCATGGCCGTCAATTCTGGCACGTACAATAAAATTGCGAAGGCAGATTGCGGGTGACTTTAAAAGGGATTTTGTACAGATATGTGTTGATTATTTTGATTGAAAACTTAGAGTGAGCATTCTTTATATCCTATAGCTTCTGTTTGATGTGGTTTAGTCACTCTAGTTTTAATTACATGTCATTTATCAAACTTTAAACAAATTATATCTAATGACTTATATTGCGAATGGGTAATAATGCCAATTCAATGCAAGTGCTCGTAAAGTCCTATTTTATATGCATCTAAACCAAAAAATATAGTAGGTCCTCTTCCTAGTGGTCTAAACTGTTGTCAAAGTCAACTTTACCACAATAGTTTTTTATTTTTTGCTTTTCTTTGGTTTTATACTCCCACATAGCGGGAAGGCAAAGGGAACTTAGCCCATACAGCCATTCATTTCTGAGGTTATTTTTTTATTGTTATTTTTTGCCAGTCTTATGTCTTATCTTGTACACCATAGATAGTCTTGACAGAAATGGGTTGGTTTCAGTTTGATGCGTTCGTAGGCTGCGTTCAGTTTGATAGTCGGACCACACCGCCTACTACTTACAGCAGGACAGGTATGTTATGTATGATATGACTGAAAGCAGCTTTCGAACGCATCAAACTGAAAGCAGATTATTTCCGTCAAGTTGGAAATTGAGTCCAAATAAAAAGAAAAAGAATGCCCGCCTAAAGTTCTTTTGAAGTATTTATTGTTTGTTTCTTTCTTTGATAACGTTTCATTTATTTACTCATCCATCCATCCATCAGCCTGTTTCGTCCACTACTGGACATAGGCCTTTCCAGGATTTCGCCACTCTTGGCGGCCTCCTGGAAGAAATTCCCATACTCACACACGCTGGGCAGGCGGGTTGGTGAGCGCGGTGCCTAAACCCTGCACCAGTGACGCCGCTGCCCGTCAATAGTCTGTTTTAAATGAGGCCCGGCGATTGGGGATGGATATACCGCCATCCATCGGTCCCAGTCGATTGTGGGCCACCTGGTTTTGCCTGAGAGCTGTTCTCTTACTCTCCTCCGAATAACTTCGGGAGGATTTGCGAGTATTTACTCATACTATGCATTAAAAAACGTAGTTTTTAGATTCAATATGCAGCATATTAAACACGTGTGCTTTTTACATTATCGTACTAGTGTTTTTTACATTACGTTTATTTTTAAATCTTAGCAAAGAGTTTTTATGTCTTCAGAAATAGTTAATTTTTTGCGAATAAATATACTGTCTTAGTTAAAATATAGGTAATAAATAATAAATCATTTCATTTTATTAAATTATTAATTTTTATCAACAAAATTAACTCTAATTTTTGTTGTAAATATTCAGTTTGTTAATATTTAATAATTGGCTGTTCGGCGGGTGCGTCAGCGCCTCTATTTCCATCTTGTGCATAAACGAAATCTCCGCCGCCATTTTTCATAGAAAATTGATAATTCATAGCAGCTGTGGTTTTGATTATGTAGAAAAATAACACAATGAAATTTTATTATGACGTTGTCACACGCCACGAACTGTGCGGGGAATAAAGCGACGCCGTCGGGCAAATCATAAATAATTATACAGGCTGACTTTTAACCAAACCCCGATAATTTATTATTTTGTAGAAGAATACAAACTGCTTTTATTAAAACCATTCAAAATCATATTAATAATTATTTTTTATAGTTGGAGCCCTTTGAAGATTTTCGTAAGATCCAAATTTGGTCACCCGAAGATATAAGATACTTAGATCGCGCGAAGTTATTTTTATTATTGATCGCACTATTTTGGACCATTTTCAACTTTTTTGTATGGAGATGGCTAGGATAACCATACATTTTATTTCCAAGTAACATTAATAATATTTTGACTTTTAATTTTAATTGCTTATACATTTTAAGTGTTCTACTAACGTTTTTTAATAACCTCTAAAATTATCGGGGTTTGTTTGTAAGTCACCTAAATAATTAGAGACAAATTTTTTAATACATAACAATTTTAATATTATATTAAATTCTAAGCGCTCACTAACACTAGCATTTTCTTCATAATTTAATATTCTTAAAGAGTTCTCGGAGCTCACGCTCGTGGAGGGAGTATGTTGTATTTTTGGTAGTAAGGTCGCACATGTTAGTATTTTTAGATTATTGCCTAAGGATTTAGTTCTTTTCAAGAAACACGAATGGCATGCTCTCAGTGGCGTCGGGTTTGTAAGTGCAAGTGAAATGGGTACAGTAGAAGATACAGAATGTCAGTCGTGTGACAGAGAGTGATATAGAATAGCGGCCATTGCCGGCCCGTCATCTGAAAAATCTCCTATTGATAATGTTATTTCTCATAAAAGCTATGTTTACAACTTATGAATAATATTTTATAGTTTTACTGAAAAATAAAAAATAACTTAATTGCAAGAAATTGTTGTTGCGTTTAAGAAATCGTATGAAAATATTGTCCTAAGTCAAGTTGTTTTTTGACTAAAATTGGTTATTTCTTTGAAACCATTAATGTAATTTGTATGGTTCTTGCACTCAAGGGTGTATAATACCTCACTTCGCTTCGCAAGATCCTGTTTTATGTCAACAAATACTGCAATAGTCACTCTGAAATTGATATATGATAAAGTTGAGGACTAATGCTATGTCCACGCTGTTGTGAAAACTTGATTCCATTAAATTTTCTCGATAGAAAGAAATTACAAAGTTACCTCCAAACCGTACAATAAACCGATAGCATTCAATGAATACTTGAAATTAGATCTGAAACTTTGCATAATATAACTGATATTAGTA
The DNA here is from genome assembly GCA_910592155.1 of Ypsolopha scabrella. Lineage (NCBI taxonomy): Eukaryota > Metazoa > Arthropoda > Insecta > Lepidoptera > Ypsolophidae > Ypsolopha > Ypsolopha scabrella. The sequence continues at coordinate 26,806,446 of OU342969.1, read as the reverse complement.
TAAAGCAGCTGCAGACTGTTCCATAAAAATGAAAAAACCATCAGTGTAGCCGCGATTTCAAAATAACTGATGTTATTGCGTGCGCGGCATCTGATTAGACTAGGATAGACAGTTAAAAAGCAGAAGGGTTAGAGCAGGACTGCGAATTGAGGTATTATGGGCCCTTTTATATGTACATAAAATATAAATCTACAAAACTATTACTAGAATTTTTTTCTCGTCCATCGGGTCCGTGAAAAGAGACCAGAGACGCAGCGGTCGTTGTAACAGCGACTTTGCAATACACGCTGATATGAATGTCATTCCCTTAACCTCTCCGCCAATTTTTGTACTGCAACACATTGACGCCTTAAAGTGCACGTGTATAAAACTTTCATTTTGCCAATTTAATTATATTAATCTTCATATCAGAATATCACATAAACAAATATTTGTTTCGTTTGTACTTGTTGACATTTACATGTCAAGGATAATGCGATACATCAGTGTAATTAATTCGTTATCATTAGTGATGTATGTAGACAAAGTAAAGATAACTACTAGAAATAGAACATTCTTTCGCACGAGTGAATTGCACTGAATACCTACGGTATAGGTATAGGATTTAATTTTTAAATTATTTAGGAACCGGTCCCCCTTTTCTAATTTTAGGAGGATTAATGGTTATTTCGCAAAACTTCAGTTATTTGGATTATTTTTGCAAAATGCTTACTGATTATAACAATAAATCTTACTATCGTTTTTTTTTAATAATATTTTTTGTTGGTTTGCTGTTTTTCTGAAACATCAGGGCGGCAAAAAACAAGGCGGTAAAGTGGTAACGCCTGACAAACAATTCGGTACTGAGTGTGGAATCCATCTTTTAATGTTAATTTGTTGTTTTATTTTAGAATAAAATTAGGTAATTAGGGAAATTTGTTCTTTTCAATTACTCTGCAATGTGCAAAAATCCTTTAAAGATGGATTTTATTTTGTATAGACCGTATTAAGAATTTTGTGCAGCGGTCAAGTATAGACTGATGCAAAACATAAATTACTCTTTAATCGGGATTTCTGTACTTGGTATGGTACCACCATTTTACGTAGTAAGGCATTTTAGAAATAAAAATAAAAATATGTGTCCAGTTCTTGATATTAAACAGTTTAAGCATGGAGATTAGCACGAACCATTCTCACACAAAAGAAACCATTCTCAAAGGAAATTAACATTGCACAATTAACAATATCAATATAGCTCATGCTAATAGTTATCACTGAACTCAGAGTGATTATCTTAAGAATTTTAAATTATCTTAATTTAAAATGAATAAATTTTTCCTTTAATGAAGAAATAAAAACATTTTATAGTAATTTTATATTTTTTAATAATGAAGAAAAAACACGGAGGAACGAAGAAAGCAGCTCGAATGAATGCGTAATCACCACGGAGATTATTTCAATGACGATTCAAAGCAAGTATTCACAAAGAATTAATAAAATCAACTACACGACACCGTCTAAGGAATCAAAGAAACAACACCAGAAAGCGGTTTATGTAAAAAATATATTGTAGAAATGTTTTGAGCCAACAAATTAGCTCACACATCGTAAGTGTCTAGATTTTAGCTCACTTATCTGTGGTCTTTAGGCATAGAAATAACTAAGTAGGTTGTATATCCCAAATGTATGTCTTGATCTGAGCCATAGAGCACAAAATCTTCTTTCTGAATGGCAACATAAAAGACGCAAAGAAGTTTTAATGCTGAATCATAAATATAACCCATAGACTTAGGATATAGTATATGATATAACCAGTAACCCATAAGGTGGTAACGTAGGATCTCGGTGCAAAATGCAAATCATAATATTGTTTTCCTTACTTTTGAATAAAAAGTTTGCAATAAATGCGTTTTATAGCAATTTGCGCAAACTGCTTGTTAATAGTTAGGTGATCACATGAAAATTATTCAATTTTGTGCGTTACATTTTAGCTGCATTACATTACAACTGTAAACACGCTTTTAAGTTTGTTAATGTAAAGTAAACAAAATGTAATACATTAAATGTCGTAATCATTTGTCAAGACTTTATTATTAATACACTATTTCCGCAAGTTGCTTTAAAACCCATTTATTGCATAATTTTTATTCAAAAGTAAGGAAAACAATATTTTGATGTGCATATTGTTTCGAGGTAAAAAGTTACCCCCTTAATAGTATTATTCTATACACCATTTATTTTTTATTTTACATTTTTTTTATTTATGTTATTTCAGTTGATCTTTAATTGAACAATAAATATATTTTATAAAAAAAAATATACAAGTTCCTACAATTCAAAGTGAAAAAAATAAAAGAGATGATAGAGTACCTATCCGCAATAGACCACATTCCACTGAAAAAAACATTCCATAGAAGTTTAGTCAGCTGATAGAACCCACATTGTACTGGCAAAAAAAAATATTTCTCCAAAAAAATATTTTTCTTTTGAATTGTGATCAGTTAACGATACATGATCTACCCTAAAATTATTTTAACTTATTATTGTACGACCTTATATATCTCAGATTGTTCATGTGAGCCATATATCAGTGCAATAACCACACATATAGGATAATATGCGTCCTCCGTGCTTTTAAAACCTGTAACCACGGCAACGTATCTAAATTTGTTTAATTAATATTTATAAAATCGTTTTGTTTGTATTTTTAATAGCGATGCAACGATTACAACGTGGTGCATCGTTTTGCATCTGTAATAGTAATAATTACGATTAATAACAAAGTGATGCATCGTAGTAAGAGTCGTGACGATTATTAAATTGAAAGTTATTCAGACATTTCTCACGTGACACATGACATGACAGAATAAAAAAAGGTCAATTGAGGTTAAGAAATTTATTGTACGAGTGAAAATTGTTATGTCAATTCAATTATTTAATTTACTAATCAGATTATATAAATAGATTATCTGGGGATCATTTACTGCAGCTGTGTTTCCTAAACAAAAATTTTATGAGTTACAATTTTGATTATTGAGAAGATTTACAAAAGAAAGATTTGTGTGATTGAGCATGTGATTTAAATTTGATGTAAAAGTAAAAAGTTAAATTAAAAACTAAAAATAATGTGAGATTTCTGTATTTGTATTTGTATTTTGTTTTCTTTTTTTTTCTTTTAGTGGAATGAACATACTATAAAAACACATTCTGCGGATTATCTGACACACTTTTTTAATAATCGTAATGCATATGTTATCGTAATAAATACGATTATTATCGTAATCGTAATCATAATAGCCGAATCATTGCATAGTTTAAAAATACAAGTTTTATTTTTTGGAGGTACAGAACAGACTTACAAAAAAAATCTTTAATTCAAATATAAAGTTTGTCACCAAAAAATCTTTCCGTTTTATTGCCCAAATTTTCGTTTTAAGAGTTGTTGTGAATTATATTTATAGGATTGGAGTACAATTTGTGACTTTACTTTCTGTTAAGTCGCCAAAACATGTCCAATAGAATATTATTTTTAAGTAGTATAAGCATCGGTAAAAAAAGATTCCAGCCAATGTTACATTTCGCACCAAGTGAAAGTCAGTCGGTCGACGGTACAGAGGATTCGGAAAAGGTACGAAGAGCGCATAGGGCTTTTTCTATAAAACCTGAGTATGTTTAGTAAGGGTAATTACCCTTAAGGCATCTTCGAATGATCAGAAAAGTGTAGTAATATCTAAAAGTACAAAAAGTTTCCGATACTTTTCCTCTAAAAATCGTGGATGATCTCTGAAAATGGACTGAATAAGTGAACTGAGGATTTTGTCGCGATTTTCCGCGAAATTTTGAAATTGTCTTATAAAAGTAACTTGTCATTCTTATAGTTTAATGAATAAGGTATAATATCTGTATTTTTTCTACAGTATAACTTCCGGTCAAGCCGTTCACTTTTGTTGTCGTTTCATTTCCTACCAATTATATACGTATTATCATACCAGCCATATCTGTCATGTAATGTGTGATACGCCCAGTCCCGATAGAGAGGTAACACTGCCATCTTTGTGGTCATGAAATCTTTTGCTTTTATTACAGAACAACTTTTGTTCTATGAATATGGAAAAAAAGCGACAAAATAATTATTTATGCATACAATATTGATATGCCTTTTGGTATGATTTTCTGTAAAAGGCGTTTATTTACGACCGTTACAGATATGAGAAAAAAATCGGTTTCGCTTTAAAGATGCTTTATTCTCATTAAAGACAATATGTCACTTATATGAGAAGAAATCCTAATTAATTACAATTTAAGAGTCGTCCATCTGTACATCACATCACACTAATTTATAAATTGCGAAAGTTTGTGTGTGTGTGTGTGTGTGTGTGTGTATGTATGTTTGTTACTCTTTTACGCTGAAACGGCTAGATGGATTTGGATGAAATTTAGAATGGATATAGCTTGTACTCTAACTTAACACATAGGCTACTTTTTATCCCGGAAAAAAGCATGTGATACCTCACCATGTAGGTGTGAACACAAAATCAACTCGCTAACTTAAAAATGCAGGTGCAGTAAGTATATAATTGCCATAGATTCATGGTGTTGGTCTAAATTGTTCGGTATGTTAATAAGAAATTGTGGTTAAAGCTGCACGAGGTACGTAACCTATAAAGCGACAACATGCAAGAGGAAACAATAATTATAATATCTTAGGTACTTATGTTTGTTGACAGGTAAATGGCCGACTGTCATGTGGCATACATAATAATAAATAATAGTTATAATATCCAAGCAAATCAGGTTTAGTCTCTATATACGTAGAGCCATTTCATAGAGTGAAAAAAATTTAATTATTTCAACTACATAAGGAAATTCAAACGGAAGGTTGGACAATTCAGTGTTGCAAGTTCCATTCCCACCATGTTGCCAAATCTATATTATAGAATTGTCGATAAGGTAATAAACAAAAAAAAAACCAATGGTTACAAAACAACTGACTTCACCGATAACAAAATGATAAAAATAATCTCTTAAGGGTCTGTACCACCTAAAGGTGCCTCACCGTATTTCTGATTCCTGACTAATCATGACAGAGAATATTCGTTTAATTAGAAATAATCAACCAAGTTGTCGAAGAGTTGTATTACGACATGAATGATTTGATTTTTGCGTAGATTCATAGAAAGCAGGAAAAAAATCTAAAGTAGCTAAAAATCACGTAAAACTGCTCTTCGCGTATTTCTCATTGATGGTTTCCCAGATTATTTTGGAAACCGAAATTCAGTCACTTGTAAGTTAAGAGTGTACAAAATGGTGTAATTGATTTTTTTTTGCCAAACAAAAATTGTTACTTGGTGTATTTATCCATCAAATTAATATAACCAACTTTTGCGTGCGATTTCCCCATACAAATGACTATAGAGGGCGGCATCGAAACGTGATTTTTTTGAGCGCGCGTTGTTTCGGTTGTCGAAACCAGTTTTGTGAAAATCTGATAATTATTAAACAACTTGCCTAAAACAGATTTATTGCATAATTCTTATTCAAAAGTAATGAAAACAATAAAATTATGCACAAATTATTGTACTGTTATTCCGCATATATTTATATCACATTTATTAACATGACCTACCGGTATCGTATAACACATAATCGGGCCAACAAATTATTAATTTTAGTAATAATTGAACAGTAATTTAAACATCAAAATTATATTACTTTTATAGGAAATTTATAGTAGGAAAACAATATTATGATCAGCATTTTACACCGAGATAAAAGTTTGTCGACAGTACTATAATAAAGAGCCATGGCTGTAAAATCTTATGAATCGAAACTTTTCGAAGCTAAAATGAGGTTAACAAGCTTAAAAAGGTTTAGCTTTGTTGGCGGGGCTCCAACAAAATTGTCTACTTAGCGGCGCTAACAAAAGAACTGTGAAGTTTAGACAGGAAAATATCTTTCTTTACGACGGGCATTCTCTGGGAATTCTAAAATAAAGGTAGGGTTTGCTGCAAAATTACTACTGGAATTATAGTCGAAATTGCAACAAAAACGCTTTAAAAAATTTAGGTTTTTGTTGTGAAACTCTATGGGTCTGTATTGTGATTGTGATGCGTTGTCGTGCTACAAAATAGGGTTGTCACGCCTCCCGCCAAAACCTATTTCAATAGCTGCTATGGCCAAATTAGACGACGCAACATCCGTCCCGTTCGGAAAAGCTCAGGCTTTTTTTTACCGCCCCAGATAGCCGTTCATAAATTAACACTTTAGTCAGGTTCCGACACTGACAGCAGGATAGCGTATACAATTTTCAAAGCGTGCGACAGAGATGTCATTAGAGCCCGTGTTGCGACCCCTAGTTTATGAACGCAGCCCTGAGTTGTCTGCTACAATCGTTCATCGCACGTGGCTGACTCGGTGAGTCTACTGACTATCTCTCCGTACCCTCCCCGAACCCAGTATGAGTTTCTACTGCAGCAGGCATCGTAAAGGAGGAAGTAAATTGTGTTTTACTGTTCTTAAAATAAGTAAAATATGATTGGTTTGTGCAGCTTTAAAGAAATAAAAAGTAACTGTACAATTTTGATTTGTAAATTTAGATCCCTATTTTTTATGATGCTTGGCTTTCTTACTTAAAAGTCCAGCTAAATTGTCTGATAAATCAGGCTCATGACTTTTGCACCTGGTAACCCTAGCTACGAAATATAATCCACACTGGCGATTCTGTTCTGGCGCAGGCGGAAAAATGTGAAGGAAGAATTCAAGAGGTTTTATACAGAAGCGTGGTAATTTTTTCAAATAACAACCTTTGGCTCGTTTTCTTTACATGTTTTACACATCTTAAGGAGTTAAATTCACCGAAAAACAGAAGTGGTATAAATGTTAGAGTGAGGGAAAAATATGGCAACGTTTGCACAAAAAGTGGCCCTGCGTAGGAAATTCCATAACGGCTTTTGGTTGTTGGCCCTACGTAAAAATATGGCCAAATCTAACCGTTATCCAACTAACGAGTTGCATGTTGACCGATCGAATGCCAACAATAAAAGATTTAGGGCCTTTAGTAGGAAATTCTACAATGGCACTTGCTTGTAGGCCCTAAGCTTATGGAACTTTGTATGGCATTCTACAATGGCCCTTGGTTGTAGGCCCTACGTTATAAGGATGGCCAAATCTAACCGTGTTAGCCAACTAAGCTAATATGGCCCAATCGAAAGCTAGCAATAAACGCTATTAAGGCGATAACTTCCGATTTCATTTTGTTGAAAAGACAAAGAATTATATTAAATTTTGAATTATTTTTTGGCTATATTATTTGGTATAGGCCGAGTAGAAGACATGTAGAAGAAGTAGTTAAAGACATGTCTAATATTTCAGTTTGCGTATATATACAAGACGACGACCTGCAGAGCTAACATGGACGAAAATAATAGAGAAGTTTTGTCTCTCGAAGAAACGTTTGTCCAATAGAAACACGGGTAAGCTTTATCACGTGATCATCGCCTCGGTAAAACGATTTCTCCTGCGTGTCCATTCGAGAGACAAAAAAATTCTATTCGCGTCATGTAGGACGGAGGTCTGCCAAAAGTGGCATAATTTTGGAAAGGCTTGTGTCCAGCAGTGGACGAACACTGCTGATGGATGGATGGATGGATGTATTCACCTTAAACTATACATAAATCTCGTAGAAACACATTTGTGTTCGGTCTGCGTACATCAAGAAGCACATTGAGCTATGGACCAATTTTTTACTCGAAGCATTGCAATAGGGCTCACCACTCATCACGCTGGGACGTAATAATTGTCGGTTAAACGTGGGGGTAAGAGTATACGGACAAACACCTCTGACACCTCGGGGATTCAGGTTGTAACGATATATGTATTATATAAGGTGACTGAATTCTGGTGAATTCATACTGTAGACTAAGTAAGTAGTTGGGATCAAGGTTCGATTACCGTTTTGGGAAATTCGAAAATTATTTTCTAGCCCAGCCCCGATTGTCTTTTTATAATTACGCAAAAAATGTTATTGATCCATGATACTGATCAATCACTTACCAGGCCTCCAGTATAAATTTGTCTGCATTAATAAATGTCATCACTTGTATAAGGTCCTACAAGAGTGAGTGAAAATAATTCTAGGGTGTGTTTATCGTTACCTGATGATGACACAATCAATATGTAAGGAAAAAAGGCATATTTTTACTTCCCGGTATAAAAAGGTTTAATTCAGATGACAAAACTTCTATGAAAAAGTGAAAATAATTTTACGTGAAAAAAAACATAAAATATCTTCGGAAAGTGGCCTATTAGCGATACAGTCTTGATTTTTTTTCACTTTGAAAAATAAAACAACCGACCAAATTCATACTAGAGACTCGGTCAGTCATCAGGAACAAGGTTTTATGACGTTCCAGGCGAAACTCGAAAAAAAATATTTTTTTGCCCCATAGTGCCTGCACTGGTAAAGGAGCAAAAAAATATTCTTCGAAATTGGTCAAAAGCATTACTGAACCTAGGTCTTATTAGGCGGTAAAGCTGATGCCGGGCTCGACTGTGGAGGTACCACCATCTTACTCGCAAATCCTCCCGAAGTTATTCGGGGAAGAGTAAGAGAACAGCTCTCAGGCAAAAAAACCAGGCGGCCCACCATTGCCTGGGACCGATGGATGCCAGTATATCCATCCCCAATTGCCGGGCCTTATATAAATGAAACTGGTGATGGGCAGCGGCGTCACTGGTGCAAGGGTTTTGGCACCGCACTCACCAACCCTCCTGCCCAGCGTGTGTGAATATGGGCATTTCTTCCAGGAGGACCGTCAAGAGTGGCGAAATCCTGGAAAGGTCTATGTCCAGCAGTGGATGAAACAGGCTGATGGATGGATGGATGGATGGTCTTGATCACTAACAGAGTCTCCAGTATGAATTTGGTCGGTTGATTTAATTTCAACCAATAACAGAGAGTATCACACTAATATTATAAATGCGAAATTAATCATTATAAATGTTTGTTACTCTTTCATGCTGAAACGGCTGGACGGATTTGGATGAAATTTAGAATGAATTTAGCTTATACCCTAACTTAACACATAGGCTATTTTTATCCCGGAAAAAAGCCTATCGTTAAACCGAATAACACGCGGGCGGAGCCGCGGGCAAAAGCTAGAAATTACTACATCTTCTCTTAGGGTAAGTGGAGTCAAGATACTGGTTTTGAGTAACCTTTCACCGCTTATTTTAATTTAAAATCTCCTGTAAGGAAAACTTCAGTTTAAATCTGAAGATAGCTCATCAAAGAAATAAAATATGATACGAGTAATATTATTCACTTACGTTCACTTTGACTTGGTGTGTATGAGTTGAAATGTAAACAGATTAAAACATCAAATAGATTTAGGAGTCGCTTTGCTTGTATATTTTATACTGACTTCGTGCAGGAATACCCTTAGACCATATAACACGGGATTAGGCAAGCGCACTTATCCCCCTCTGCCGAAGTACATGAACCATTTGTTCATGTAAGTTTGCTTGTGTGCACGTTTTGTGTTTGTGTTACAGCTTTTGATTTAGTGTGACATATCAATTTTTCGCAGGAGTGTGCGTGAGTGAGTAAATTTGTGCTGTGCGTGTTTACCTCCCCTCCCGTGGAAAATGGCAAAATAATTTCAGTACTAAGAGTCGCGCTTTGCCAGGTCCCGTATTAAATGGTCTAAGGGAATACCTATAATTATTTATTTTCCGTGCATATAAATGTGAAGTTCTTTTGGTATTAATAAACCATTTGTGAACTTTACTTATCTCAGTGTCACTTTGAATCGGGATCTTTTATTGACAACTAGCTTTTGCCTGCGGCTTCGCTCGTTTTGTCTTAGACAGTTTTCAGCTTGGTAGTTATTTTATCAACATCTCTTATATTCTTTTTTTTGAACACCACGAAAATAATAAATAAAACTGTAGCTAAATCCGCTGATTGGTTCAAGAGTTAAAACGGGTTAGACAGACAGACAAAAATTCAAAATAAATTAGTTTTGGCCTTAATACTACTAATAACAACCCTTTTCATTTAAAATTTCGTAAAAATATTCACTGTACAAACACAACTTTTAACTACTTAATAATTATGTAGTCTAAATATAGATAATAAACAATAATTACTAATAAACGCCACCGCTCACTGGCGAAGGGTTAACATTTTAAAAAGAAAAACCGGACAAAAAGATCACCTTACTCAGAAAGGCAACCAAGGAAAACATGAAATTTTCGTATTTTGCAACTTCCTGTCAGCCAAGTGTATTTGTCGTATTGAAATTTATAGAAATGTGTGACAAAGCGAAGAGCACGGATTGAAGAAATATAGTATGGATGCCATTTCCTAAACAAGCCGATGGGAATCGTGTTATATAGACCCTTCGCCACTGCCACCTCAGATTATTTATCGTTGTGTCGTTGAGTCGGTTGCCAACTGTTTGCCGAACGTAAAAAAAACATAGATATACTATTAAATTACGATTTAAGGATACGTTCATGCTTAAAGTGACGTCACTGTTTATGAACAGTTCAATCAAAGAGTATAGTAACTGTCCTATATGCAGTTCAATACACACGGAAGAGAAGGCACAGGTCTGTGGGTGGTGCACGAGAGTCTAGCTTACAACTAAACATATACTAAGATTATATTTTAAAGCGAAATCCATCGCTTTTGAATACTTTAAATATTATTAGAGTACATTACAAACTAGAAAATATCAAATAGAAACAAATATCAAGACAATACAGTACTTCCAAAGATATAATGCGCATGCAAATCTTCGCCATTGTTCGGCAAAATTCGTATTTCCTTACACACTCTATACAACCAATTACAGATTTTGCACGTCGAGTCGCTCGGCTATAGATTTCTATGCGCATTATATCTTTGGGTGTACTGTATAGTCTAGAATCTAGACTAGAATTTTACCAAAACTATAATTTTCATAATTTTACTCTGCCTGTCTGTCTGTCTATCCTTGCCTGTCTGTCTGTTCCATTTTAACTCGAGAACGACTCTACGGATTCGGATGCGGTTTTCTATATTATCATCGTAAGATGGCGTTAGTTCAGTACAGTGTGTTACCCAACGACCTATTTAGAATAGTTCAAGAAAAAAAATTGCTGCTACAAATTGGGTCGTTGATGTTACCCCAATTATTTAATATTTCAGAAATTCTGCAAGAAGACGTAGTGACTAGAATAGAAAAGGGAATGCTTCAGTGGTTTGGGCATATAGAGAGGATGAATGAAAGTAGAGTGACGAAAGAAATGTATGCTGCACAAGGTAAAGCTCGACTGGGCCGCCTCAGGAGGACGTATGCTGACCAAATAGCGAATATTTGTTATATTTACTACACTAGCCTTTGCCCGCGGTTTCATCCGCGTTGAATTAGTTTTTGTGTACTCCTGTAAAATCAGTCAATATTATTCGTACTGTTACCTACAGTAAACACAGCTGGTGAAATGTGTGTGTTATACGCCTCTGTTTTCTATTTTGTGTGTCTTTTGTGGAACAAAGGGAAAAAGTAATTTTTGTCCTATTCAAAGTCTAGAACTACATTTATGCAAAATTTCTGCCTAATGGGTTTCGTAAGCATGGCGTGACACATCACTTTTCTATAGGTATTTGAAAGCTCATTTTCATCCCACGGAAACTGATTTATGGGATAAAAAGTAGCTTATGTCCTATTCCAGGTCTAGAACTACATTCATGTAAAATTTCAGCCCAATCGGTTCAGTAGTTACGGCGTGAAAGAGTAACAAACATTCTTCCATCCATCCATCCATACATCGAAACTGTCGCATTATTTCAACAAATGAAATAACAATAGAAACTTAAATAACATAAAAAGATAACCTAAAATACTTAAAAATATTTAACTAAAAAAACTAAAATACTTACCAAATAAAAGCTATAAGTAAAAAATGTTTGCCAGATCGCCGCCGTCATGTGGCAGAGTCCCCAGAAGACTGGCGGCATTCCCTCTTTGGATTGCCAAACTAAGGCGTTGTCCGAGGTATGCCCCAGCCCTCGGATTGTCGAATTTATAATATTAGTGGGATGTATGTACATCTTAGGTTTTAAGATCTGTGTTTTTATAAATTTCTTGTATCCTCTTTCACGTAATAAGTAAATTCTATTAATATATATTCTATTCTAAATAGGCGACATACTGAAGAAGGGCAAAGTAAAAAGTACCCGGTTTAGAAGAGCTTGTATGATTAGATTGATGGATGTAGAAGAAGAAAAAGAGGTATGTCAGGATCGTAAAACATGCAAGTCTGTAGTCTCTGCCTACCCCTCCGGGAGACAGGCGTGGGTATATGTATGTATGTAATTTACTTTTCTATCCACAACTTTTTAATTATAAGAACACGTATCGGTTCTTTTTGGCACCGTTTACGCGAATCGAGGAATAGCATCCTACTCGTAGCTGCTATTATGGTCTTCTGTGCGCCGTAGCGAAAACAAGAAATTACTGTAGTCAATTTTAATTGAGTTTAATTGAGTTTAATTAATTTAATTAAGTTTGTTGACTGAACTAGTTCTAGTTTTAATATTTGTATGTTTGTTTACTATTTCTTTTCTACTATGGGTCCTTTACACCTGAAATAAACTTATTATTATTATTATTATACTTTATTATTATTACAGAAGTATCTACATATACTAGGTAAAATTAAATCAACTCACCAAATTCATACTAAGACTCGGTAAGTCACCAGGAACAAGATTTAATTACCCTCCAGGTTAAATTCGAAAAAATTTTTTTTGTCCAACCAGTAAGGGAGCTATTTTCCGAAATTGGCCAAAAGGAATACTGAACCTGGTTCTTCACCCATAACCGAGTCTCCAGTATGAATTTGGTCGGTTGATTTTATTTCACCTATAGGTAGATAAAATTTCAGATATTTGCCTGAAAATTTTTTTTCACAAACATATCATTATCAAGAGTAACTCTGTTAGTCTGTCTATATAGCAGTTATCCAATTAATTTGTTGCCCCAAATTACGTGCCTGTCTCCAACTCGAATCCGTCCCAAAGGAGCTTCAATTGGGCCTAATTACGTAATTATTAGTTAACTGAAACACAAACAAGTTGGTCTTGTTTAAGGGGGGGCTATCCCGATATTGTCTCTTTTCTAAAATTCATTTTAAACTGTGAATTTGTGATAATTACATTAGAAAAAAATATATGTTACAATTCACTCTTTTTACTACGGCCATTTGATATTAGATTACTTGCATTTTTCTGCATTCAATAAAATCGCAAAGATAGACCTAAACTATGATATAAATACCATTTCAGTACTTGAAACTTACATTCAAATAAGCGTCAACGAAATGTGATAAGAAACGGCTGTCATATTAAAAATCCATCCGCTTTATTCCAAAACTAGCTTCTGCCCGCGCCTCCGCTCGCGGGTTATTCTGTTTAACGACATGCTTTTTTCCGGGATAAAAAGTTGTTGCGGTTTTCTATGTGTTAAGATAGGGTACAAGCTATATCCATTCTAAATTTAAACTAAATCCGTTTAGCCGTTTCAGCGTGAAAAAGTAACAAACATACACACAAACTTTTGCATTTATAATATTAGTGTGATGTGATAGTGTGATATTAAATTAAAAGACCTCGAAATGGCGAGTTTTTTGAGCGGCCCGCTTCCACTGAGGAAAAAAAAAAGGTGTAAAATGAAAGCGTTGGACAAATTTCTTTGGACAACCTCGCCTTAAGTACTTCCTTGCCAATTTTCAAGGAAAAGAAACATGGATGAGCGAAAATATGAGGTGACATTTATTTCTAAAGCCAAATTCACTAAAGGCTTCGTAAGTGATCAGTATCAAGGATCGATAATACTTTTTGATAATTTCGCAAAATAAAATGTTGACTTTCCAAAACAAAAGGAAGATACGGTATCCCGTTTCTCGCGTGCGGCCCTGTAAATATAGGCCTAATGGACCTGTTTTGTATATGTTGTCTCGCTCGCGCCACTGTCTAAGCTTGTCGCTCTATCTCTGTCGTTTGTTGGCGCTTGTTTAAAAAAGATGTCCAATTTTCAGTTGACGATATAAGAACATATCGTATATCTACCTTTTGTTATATCAATGCTTTCCATATTAGTTATCGACTCTGGGCTGGGCTTGCGTTTGTAGAAATATAAATAAAATTACAAAATCATCATGATTCATCTATAGTATCCAGTCTTCACTATGAATTAAGCTGCATGAATTACTGTCACCTTGTATAGGAAATTCTTGGTATCCTTGCGTTTGTGTAAAAACTCAGAAAAGGCTCGGCTAAATGTGTTGAATTTGGAATAAGTATGCGATGACGTCATTGATGACCAATAAACGCGGACGGAGCCGCGGGCGAAAGGCTAGTAAACTCTAAACATTGACACCAACGACCTACTCTAATGGTTGACCAAAAAGCAAAACTTTCAACCGTTGTTTGAAATTGTCGATTTAGGCATTCAATCTATTTATAGTTTATTTATCTATTAACTTATTTATTCATTGCATTATGTATGTATATACAATATTTTAATTTTTTACTTAAGTTAGTATATATTTGGTTAGGCATTATATTTATTTATGGTCTATTCAGTTTATTTATCAACTTATTTATTAATTACATTATGTATAATAATATTATTATTCCAATAAGTCTTTATTTTATGCATGTGTATAACTTTAGTGGTCCAACTTAAATAAAGTTTTTTATTTATATATATTTCCCATAAGTATGTATCCTATTTGTTTCATTATAAAATATTATTTTTATACAGATTAGGTTTGACATGTAAAACGTATACTTTATGTATCTATTTTACAAATACTAAACATTTTGAATCTTTTGAATCTTTGAATCTTTTGTTTATAATTAGTACCCACAACTTTCTAATGAAAAAAACCGGCCAAGTGCGTGTCGGGCCACGCGCAATGTAGGTTTCCGTAGTTGCCCAGTACATTATATAAGTTGGTCTACTTATACAGATCGCGCCGAACTTCTAGTCCGCGCGGAAGTTGCTCTCCCGAAGAACGGCCCATACATTGTAGTGTTTAAAGGTACCTGTACTCGTAAACCTGTAAAGCCTACTAAGCTGTGATAGTTTTTCTTTCAACTTCCTTATATAAACTACTTCTGTGAATTTTTTCACATATTCATAAGCAACCGTTTAGCCGGCAGGAGAGGGGGGGACACTTGACTCTAACAAAAATTTGCACTTTAGAGCTTAGTATTTCGCCAACGGATCCCTAAATAAATTGAAAAATGGTTTTGACACACCCATAATGTTTTTGAACGACCTATTCAATGATATAGAATAGTAAAGAAAAAAAAATCATCCCATTTTAGAATTTTTTTACGTTTTCCTGGCGTGATTAACATGTATACTCATATTAAATTACTACTTTCGACTAATAGTGTATGAGCTAAGTTGCGGACAGACGGACGGACATATGGACATGGCGAAATTATAAGGGTTCCTTGTCGGACTACGGAACCCTAAAATACATTTAAAACACAGCATACACTTTGCCAAAACCACTTTGCATTTAGATGGTTTTGATTATAACTTTGTAAAGTCAACAATCCACTTCATGTAACTTTTTTGAAAACATGCAGTGTCTTCTCAAATAAGAAGGTAAGTGTTTATCGGAAGTTGTCGGATTGCTTCTGATCCCGTGACGCTCTTAAATTTTCGAAGTAGATAACAAAAAAAATTGGTTTTCTTTAAAATTGTGATATCTTAGAATTTTCTCTTTATATCCCAATCTCCATGTAATTTCGTTTCTTTATCCTTATCAACACATCTACAAAATGTAACGGTATAATAGTCTCCTTGACAAAATCACTATTTTTTTGGAATTTTGTTGTTTTAATTGTTTGAGCATCACGCAAAAACTAATTGACCGATTATGATGGAACTTTTTGTGTATTGGAGCTTATGATTGGATTTAAAACTGGTATATTTTATCTCACTACAATAAAGGGTGCCACATTTATTCAGAAGCAATACGAGCAGGTGGGCGTCCATTTCAGTCACATTCACATTAAAGGGGGGTAATTTATAAGCAGCCCTTACAAATTACTATTGGTGTCAATTCTGCGTAACACGTAATTTAAGCATTCTGTATTTTTCTTTCTGTATCGCAAAGACAAGGACAGGATGCCAAAAATAAGGTTAGTCCTGTCAAATAAGTTAAGTCGTACTACACTGAATCGACACCAATGTATGTCTTGCACCAAACTTAAAATTAATCGGGTCTCTGTAGAAAGATTGCTTATGGGTTACCGGTATTTTTCACTTCTAAAATACATACACAGATACACTCACGCCTCTCTCCTAGGGCCGCGTTCATAAACTAGGGGTCTCGACACGTGTTCTAATGCCATCTCTGTCGCACGCTTTGAAAATTGTATACGCTATTCTGCTGTCAGTGTCGGAACCTGACGAAAATGTTAGTTAATGAACGGGGGTCAGAGGGGTAGGGGTAGGTTTTTATGAACAGTTACAAATACAAATACAAATACAAAATTTATTTATTTATACACAAGTAATTTATAAGTACTTTGGACCCTCCTTTTAAGCTAACAAAACCTGTATTAGAAGGGACCGTTCTTCCCTAGTTGTTACATTATTCTTGTGCTGTTTGTAGGTATTACAACTACAGATTATATAAATTAATAAATTAACAGAAATCTTTTTTTTGAAGAAAAAAAGATGAGAGGTTATACATACATAATATGTTTGTGTGTGGTGTGTGAAAGGGTGTGTAGGTGTGTGTGAGGGTGTGTGTCTGTGTGCGTGTGTAAGCGTATTTGCATTTGCGTGGTTAAGAATCCATGGTATATATGTATAATAATATGTTTAAAAAAGTAATAAATATAGTTTACAACTAATAGTAATTCTCTTAAATATAGGTATAAGGTCCTACGATAATAAGTGTAAATAATTCTAGGGAAGACTGTGTATCGCTAACTGAACTTTCGGCGGAAAGTGGTCTATTTGCGATACTCCATCACCTCTTTTGTTTTCTTAATAATATTACTTTGAATTTCAGGACCCTTTATAATAATAATATTAATACTTTTATATATTTTAAATTTGGAAAGTAGTAATTGATGTAAGTGAGATATAACCACCAATTTTATCACAATTTACACAAATAGGGTAGGTAGCAAAAAGTATCAACTGTTCCAAGGTGCAAAGAAAAAAGACAATTGAAGCCAGTTTATAAAAGTATTACCGTTTGAGAATGACTCTTATGAGTAACATTATAAAAGTTTAGATTAAGCAGGGTTAGGGTAGGCCTGTCGGTGTTGTTCTCCGTAGGGTTAGACTGCGATAACTTGAGACATGTGAATATTTATGATATTGGTTTTAGTAAATTTTCAGTATCTTCGTAGTTAAGTTGTTTTATCCAAGTAGTAATGGTCTTTTTACAATCTGTGTATTTTAGTAAATAAATGTTTAGTATTCTGTTTATCTTATTGTACAAATAGGTTGATCTAGATGAAAATTGATTTGACGCAAAAGTAGTTTTGACAGAAGATGATTTAATTATACAAGGGTTACGTTTATATTTAATGTTTGGATTAGGTATTAAGTGTTTATGTATTTTTAAGACACATTGTACAATATATAGTTGTCTCACTGTTAGTAGATTCGTTTCTTTAAAAATACTAGTAGTACTATATGTTTTTTTTTTAAACATTAACACTTTGAGAATATACCTCTGTCTACGTTCTAGCGTGATGAGTTTAGTTTTGTGTGATCCACCCCAAATAGGCAAACAGTACAGTAAGATAGATTGAACCATTGTTTTATAGATATAAATAAGTAGTTCTTTGTCAGCAATGGGTCTAAGATACTTAATTAATTAATTTAATTAATTTAATTTGGTATACAAAAACCCGAACAAAAAACAAAATCGGATTAATTTCTTATGATTTACATATCTTGCTAGGGTAAAATGTATGTATTTTATTTATATCATAAGGATTACTTTTCTTAACTTTTTAGAGTAACGGATCCCTAAAATGACAAAATTCTCGACTGTTCAATTTGTCGTTAAAGTAAAAGCTTTTGTAAAAAGCTTCATTAACTCTTGGAAAGATGCTCATTTTCCTGAGATTAAACCGATAAAGGCACTTACTACAAACAATCGAGACTCTGGTACCCACTTGCCAGTCAATAATAGTCTGTAATACAGATTACTAAGAGTTTAGCTATGTTTATGCAATGAGTAATAAAAAAGATATTATAAATAGATAACGTAAATTATGTATATTTTATTCGCTTTTAATGACAAAATATATTTTTCCTTAACGCTAGACTCGTTTCGAACTTATGGCTTGATATAGATTTTAATAAATGGTTCTAAATGTCTGTATAATAAAACAAAAACCAATATAATCTATAAGAACTGTGCAATAATAGTACATTATGATACAAGTGAGCTGCGTTGGACATACAGTCAAGGTGGGATTGCACGTAATGGAGCCGAGAGTGTAATGTCTAATGCTCACGCGTTTCATACGATGTTTTTTAACACACTTGCGAGGAAAAATAATAAAATTTCACTGTCTTTTTTTCCACATCATCGAAACCAAAACTATGAACTGACAATTTTCTTTGAAAAATGGCGGCGGAGATTTTGTTTTTTGCGCAGATGGAAATAGAGGCACTGACGCAAAAAGCCAAACAGCCAAATATTAACAAACTGAATATTTTTGTACAACAAAAAATTTTGTTAATTTGTTGATAAAATTTGATGAAGTTAAATGATTTTTTATTATATTTTAACTAGGACAGTCTATTTATTCGCAAAAACTTTACTATTTCTCAAGACATCAAAAATCTTTGCTAAGATTAAAAAAAAAACTGTAATATAAAAAACACTAGTGCGATAATGTAAAGTAAAAAGCACGCGTGTTAATATGCTGCATTATGACTATTTTTGACCCTAAGAACGCTGCAATACGGGCCACTTTATAAGCAAGTGTGTCGAAAAAAAATATTTATATTTATTTTTATTGCTTTGGAAACAATAATATTTTTATTTTAAAGCAATTTTCAAAAATTCATTAGACTTGCTAGGTTAACAATATATTTTTCTTAAAGTTTTTGTTTATGCTAGGTGTAAGCGGACTTAAACTACTTTTTACGTCTTAGTGCATAAAAGTGTTTACTTCTTTTAAGACTGTGGCAATAGACCTTACAGACAAATACACAGTACAACTTCATTGACAAACTTTTTCAAACTCAACAGGGTTCGCGTCTCGTCAAGATTCTATCATTTTAGCGCGAACTGACAGGACAGCAATGAACCCGGACTCTTCAGACGATGCTCAGAAGGATATACAGTTACTTAAACAAATATGATATAAAATAAATAAACCCAGACATGCATGTCTAATTATTTATTTACGTTATTTAGACATGGCTGTGTGGTCTAAGTTAACTTTGCCTTCCCAATCGGCGGCAGAATTTAAAAAAAAAGTAGTGGCGGAAAAAAGCTGTTGTTTTTTCTCAGCAGTACATACATATTTAGTTGTTTGATTATTTACATTTGCAATAAATATTACTGAAAGTTAATTATATCATCAAGTGATGATCAAATAATACTTACTCCTATCCTAACACATTTATGTAAAGAAACGCAAACAAAGTTGTTGAGCAGGTATTGCCGCCAAAATCTAAGCAAATATATCTTAAAAGTTATAAGAATTCCATGTATTGGAGAAGCGGAAAACAAGAAAATACGTTTATTATCATTTCCTCGCAATCGAAGTGAAAAGCAATGTGTTGAACTCAGGGAGCTCAATATCTCGGTAAAATAGCTCGTTTTATGCTCTCGTATTATATCTCGTATCTACTATTAAAATTGGCTCATCAGTGCAGCTTTTGGGTGGAAATGTATAGAGCATGCTATTTTACTGGATGCATTATTATGTATTTCAGTTTATTACCAGTCCAACCCGTAGCTAGATTGATTATCCATACCTTTAGTCTCAAAGTCTTAAAAATAAGAAGCTGTGTAGATACAACTTCTAAATTTATACGTTATTGGGTGTGATAAAAATGTCAATCCTTTTATTTGTCCGAAACACAACAAATATTTCCACACGAAAGCGCCTTCTACATGTAAATAGCAAACGAAAGAAGACATTCCACAGCTCTAACAGCTGCATGTACTGCCAGCAGAAAAAGTTAGCATGTAAAATATTTTTTCGTTTCTATAACACATGCAGACATAGGTGTATATATTCACGCCTGTCTCCAAACGGATAGGCAGAGACTACAGATTTACATATGCTACATTCCGGACACACCTCTTTTGCTTCTTCTACATCTATCAATCTAGTCTTACAAGCTCTTTTCTTGCGGGTACTTTTTAAGTTTTTACTTTTCCCGTCTTCAGTATGTCGCCTATTTGTTCAGCATACGTCCTTCCACCTGCGCCCTATAAAGTTCTTTCGTCACTCTACTTTCATTCATCCTTTCTATATGTCCAAACCACCGAATTATTCCTTTTTCTATTCTAGTCACTACATCTGCTTTCAGGCCGCAACGATCACGTACGTCGATATTTTTCACCCTATCATTTAAGGCTGCTCTATCATCTAAACTACGTTTGAAGACGTTTTTGAATCGTTTTGAATTTTCACTATGATTATCAAAAAATTTCGAAATAAATATATGACATTTATTGACTGATGCTCCCTGTAGCTAAAAAAACGAAAACCCTGAAAGCTTTAATCTACATTAAGTAAATAATTAATTGCAAATGCGTTAATAAAACGAATAATGTCTTGATTATTCACAAAAACACTTGTACATGGTTTCATTTATTTTATTATAATTTTCTAACCAGTTTCAGAAATTAATCCATCTTCAGGGGATACATGGGTAAGATGGATTAATTTCCAAAACCGGTTGCGTACAAGAAGATACTTAACACTGGAGTGCAAGATTTTGTCAAACCACACATATTCCGTAAAGAACGCATTTCCACTGCATTCGCCCCACTTCGATGTTCATCTTGCCACACCCAACATTCACTACCATACATAAGCGTAGAACCCAACCCTCCATGCTATAAAATTTTACTTTCAGAAAAAAATATTATCTAATTACGTAACTATCGGATTTCTAGGATTCTATAGAGAAGGATTTCGTCAATTCAATTGGCAATAAGCTGAAAAGTTTAGTAAGCTAGTAATGAGAATTTGAGAGACACAAATAGGTTTTTTAGAACGTCTGACTTTTATTACATACATGATATACCTATAATAATATTTTACATACATACCTTCTAATGATGTCTTACATCATATCACCCTGACTTTTTAAGCTAACCGTACCAAAAATCCTAAACCAAACCTTAATATGTCTTTCTTTTTATTCCAGATTCAACCTTCCTACCTATCAGATAAGCTTCAAAATGGCAGCAGATTTTTCGTTTGCCAACACAACCATGGAGAATGCCTTCAGTGGTGTAGTGGGTGAACAAATGAAAGGTCTCGGCAGAATGTTCTACCTAGTGTCGCCTAAAGACGCTTTGTTTGAGAATAAGGAAGATGTACCAAACTTTTTTAGACAGGTGAGTCGCAATATTGGTTAAACAGGGCAAAGGCAGGACTTATTTGAAATAATAGAGTCACTACACTGAGCATGAAAACTTTGACACAACAAAGATTTTTTTTACGCCAACTCCTCTATAGTTGCATAGTTATTCATTTTGACAGGAATCAGTGGCCATCTTGAATTTTATTTTTATATTAGTACTAGTGAACGATCCGCAGCTATCGATGCCTGCGTGGATCTCAATTCTCTCAATTCCGTGGGAATTTCCTACATTCAATTCTTATTGGATGACCACGCTAATACAGGGAACTTTCAGTCCAAATTTATCCGGCCGTTTGGCCTAGGCTTTGATAGATCAGTCAGTCAGAGTATGTTTTTATACCTACATACTGATATTTCAATTATATCAACTTCTAAAGCACTTAAGAAAACTATTTTAAATATAAGATGACATTAATTGATTCAACCAAATTCATATTGAAGACAACAAGGTTAGCTTGTTTTTGAGAAAATCAAAATTTTTTTTTCCCGTTCCCTGTAAACGCAAGCCCTGCCCCGAGTGAATAATAGGGAAAGTCAACATTTTATTTTTGAAACGAGCCATTTATTTATTTTTCTTTCGAGCGGTTGTTCACTATATGAACAAGAGACTGCTACGTTATTGAATCAAGAGAATGCACTTATAGAAAATATATACTACGAACTCATAATTATAATACCTACCTACATAACTACTAGCCATTTTGTGTGTGACCACATAAAAATCTATAAGAGCAGAGCCGCGAGCAAAAAATGTGTACTGTAGTAAATTTAATCAATGTTGTACTTGGCTCAAATAAAACCTGTCAGTCAAATAAAGCAACCGCAAATCAATTTCACAACTTTCTTAAACACAAGTAATTAAAATGCTGTCGCAAGTTTTTCTCGTACAACCTTCAAGGTCTTAGAGTGACACACATTACCAAAGAACACAAGGCTTCTGATTTATACCATGCGCTTGACACTTCAAAATTAAGCCGATGAGGGCCAGAGCAACCTATCTTTTCCAGACACAATTGATTATTAATTTTAAAGATAGGTCACTGTGGCTCTCATCGCCTCTTACTTGCTACCTGTCAAGATGTGCAAGTATGTTAACATAGATTCCATAAATTTGACAGATAAAATCGATAACTTCTAAGCCACAACTCTTATTGCTATGAAATAAGCACTACATTTTTCTTTATCGAATCGACGTCGAGTCAATAGCATGTTCAATAGCACTTGATACCCGGGTGTAAATGAAGTCGCTATAAAGCCGAAAATCAGAGATAGTACTCTTCTATACGAACAGCTTTTATCGTATGAAGCCAACTCCGAAATCGTGGAAAGAACCAGATGTTCCATAAATTTTTGTGTATATACTCGTAGTATGAAACTTTTTAATGGAAGAGCTGTTTTATTTGCGAATTCAGGTTAAGCGCTATTGTAAAAGTTGTTTATATAGACGATGCCGATGTCTAGCTTTCTGCGTTTTAGCGACAAAATTTACACCGTTATATGAGCACAAAGCGTGATGCCAAGTTCTCGGAATATGCCCGGGGCGCGCCATTTTATACGGTGCAAAGAGGTAAATAAAATAAACTTGGAGCTGATTTTGAGCTACCACAAGATGGGTTTGCTTTCATTCTTTATATTCATGTACTAACTTTTGCCCGCGGTTTCACCCGCGTTGAATTAGTTTTTGTGTATTCCTATAAAATCTGTCAATATTTTTCGGACGTAAACAAACATAGCTGGTGAAATGTGTGTGTTATGCGCCTCTGTGTTTCCCATTTTGTATAAGTATTTCTTATGTAGCTTTTCCATGTTAACTTATTTATGGGATAAAAAGTAATTTTTGTCCTATTCTAGATTTAGAACTTTATTTGTGAAAAGTTTCAGCTCAATCGGTTAAATGGCTTGAAAGGGTGACACATCACTTAAAACCACATTTTCATCCCATGGGAACTGATTTATGTGATAAAAAGTAGCCTATGTCCTATTCAAGATCTAGAACTACATTCATAAACTAATAAACTAATAAATAAACATAAATAAACTAATTCACTTTAATTCAACTGATTTTTTAAACCAACAACTTGACATAAATAACTCCCCATTACTGCAATATTTTAAATAGTTTTTAAGTTTATTGACAACTCACTTTAATTCAACTGATATTTTAAACCAACAACTTGACATAAATAACTCCCCATTACTGCAATATTTTAAATAGTTTTTAAGTTTATTGACTTTATCAGTTCTCGTTCAACAGACATTTTTAAATAGCCTATGTTTATGTTTATTCGTAATTAATTTTACTATAGTCCTGACATTCTTTATTATTTTAATACTATCCAATTAGATTTCTTCATGTTGAGATTTTGCACTGTTCTTGTGACATAAAATTTAATTTTTCATGGTTTTCTCTTCTACCATAATGTGTATATTTTTTACTTATGACATCCCCATTACCAAACCATCACAATTCCAACTGTTTGTACAACGCTGGTATTACAATACGTTTTCGTAATAACATCACTTCACAACGTTGTCTCAACTACCATCCATTGTTTATCGGCCATATTTTTTTGGTATTCCCCTAATCAATTCGATAATATTGTTATTTTATTGCACGTATTTTATTTGTAGATTCTGAAAATGTAATTAAATAAATACTGTAGTTAAGCCCTTGAGAATGCTGAATAGCGAAACCGGTTGGGTATAATATTTAATATAAGTATATTGTGGATAAGTA
Source organism: Ypsolopha scabrella (assembly GCA_910592155.1). Classification (NCBI taxonomy): domain Eukaryota; kingdom Metazoa; phylum Arthropoda; class Insecta; order Lepidoptera; family Ypsolophidae; genus Ypsolopha; species Ypsolopha scabrella. The sequence continues at coordinate 26,782,068 of OU342969.1, read as the reverse complement.
CATGAGTTATAAATAAACATTAATTTGAGCATTCTGTCTTTTTATTTCTGTATCGAAAAGACAAGAACAGGATGCCTAAAATAGGGTTAATCCTGTCAAATAACATTTCACACCATTGAATCGACACCATTGTGAAGTAAACCTGCATGCCCGAACCAACTACGACGATCGGCGATAGAATGTAAAAATCATCGATGAAAATACGAGTGTGGACTAGAAGAGAGAGTAAATCTCTGACACTCCTTCGGTATAAATGTCGTGCAGTAACTATTTCAGAAAAACCGGCCAAGTGCGAGTTGGACTCGCGCACGAAGGGTTCCTTACCATTATCTATAAAAACGGCAAAAAATCATGTCTGTTGTATGGGAGTGCGCAGGTCCGACTCGTACTTGGCCAATTTTAGTATTTGTTGTTATAGCGGCAACAGAAATACATCATCTGTGAAAATTTCAACTGTCTAACAATCACGGTTCATGAGATACAGCCTGGTGACAGACGGACAGACGGACTGCGGAGTCTTAGTAATATGGTCCCGTTGGTTACCCTTTGGGCACGGGACCCTAAAAACGATAATTTTGGCGCCCACTCACAGCATAACATCAAAATGATTGGCCACCTCTAATAACCCTGAAGCCAGACAAAACGGCTTTGATTGAACAACCATAGAAATTTAGCATACGTAACAAATATATGTGCAAACAACGGCAAAACTGAAACATGGAAGATCTAACTAAACTCTGATCTAATTAGATGCAGTAAATGACAGTGCAGAAAAGGGACGTGGGTCTCGCTTTGCACAGCGGCGCCCATCCCTTTTGCGTACTATAATTTTGCTGCATCTAATAATTAGTCTTCTCATGACAGACCACCTTCTCATCCAATACCCGACTTACGTAGGAGTTTTGAACAGATTTAAAGAGATATTTTGACATGATACTGACATATTCTTTCTTTTTCCAAAATGCAAAAACTTTTACTAAGCGAAAATTCTTGATTATTTGGTAATGTACATGATTTCAGTAATTAGGAACGCAAAATTTAAATTATGTTTCAATTTCAAAAATCATTTCGCTAGCAATTTGAATTCCAAATTCGAAAGAAATTTGAAACTTGGCTTTTTTGATTATGTTTAAATACCTTTGTTTGCTTTATTTTATTTTATTACTAGCCTTTGCCCGCGGCTCCGCCCGACATTATTAAATTTCTGCCCCGTTTCAGCACCCCTTTATAGCCTATATGTTGACCTGGGACACTACGATGGTATAAAAAAAAACTGCACCCAAACCCTTTGAACATTGACCTATGCCTTTGAGTGATAAGCGTTTATTCAATCTTTGCCCCGTTTTCGGCTTGGGCATTATTTTATGAACACCTATAGCCTATGTGTTCACCAGAGTCACTAAGATTATAATAAAAAAACCGCATCTAAATCCGTTGACTGGTTCTCGAGTTAAAACGGAACATACATACTCGTACATACAGACAGACAGACAAAAAATATAAAATTGTGGTTTTGATCTTTGTACAATATTAAAATAACCCATTTGATTTAAAATTTCGCAAAAATATTCATGATTAAATCTCACCATATACCTGAGAAAATCCAGGTTTTTGATTAAAAATCTGATTTTATCATGAACCTGCGACTTACAGGTAAAGATTAAGATTTCTGTGGCCTAAGTGGTTCGAGTACCGACTACTAATTCGAAAGTCAGGGGTTCAAATCCTGAAGGGGCAAATTTGTTTTCGCTCTGCGTGCTTCGGAAAACTTCTGCCGCCCCGCGGGGATTCATGTAGTGACTATTTATATTAAGCCTAACAACGATTATAGTATGAGGGAAAAATCTTTGCTGAAGTGTGGTTTAAAAAAATAATATTTTCGGTCCTTTTGTGCTAAATCATGCCCAAAACACTGGTCATTTGAAGCAGAAAAGTTTGTAATCCGTGCTAACGCTTCGCTTTATACTTTTTAATGTTTATGGGTAACCACCAGTCCGCGGGCCGCTTGTTATGATTTTTATTACGGCTCGCGATACAATTTAAAATCGAACTAACTTTAACATTTTTAGAGACATAACGAGACTCAATAGAAATAACAATCGAATAAATCAGGTCTTTGGGTATCCCAGAATACAGGCCGCAGTAATTTTTTTGGCGAATTTGATTAAGGGAGCGATCTACCGAGAGCTACGAACTAACAAACATGTACAGTGGAGCCCACATCAAGCTAAACGCTTTTAGTATAAGCTGACCTCTCATTTTATAAGCTTCCCGTACAATGAGAGGTCAGCTTATAATCAATGTGTATAGCTTGATGCGGGCTCCACTGTACACAAACAGGCCAAAAAATCAATAAATCTAAATCACGAAACAGGCTGATCGATAAAAACTTGCAATATTCTTTGCGTATGTTTATTTGTAGGATCGACTCAGATATTTAATAGTAATGTATCTGAAAATCAGGCTTAAAAGATTCCCATTGAAATAATTAAAATAAAACATTGTAACTTTTAATTTTTACAAGTGTACTTTAATCCTGCGGTTCACCATTGCGTCGTTATTTTCATATACTAATTAAATGAAACGTTTATTTGCGAGAGTATGCGTAAAACGAAGTCAAAAAAAAAATATAGTGTCAGCATAAACCACCGTAAAAACAGTGTGCAAAAAAAAAAACTTATAAATATAACTACGCATCAACCCATCTGCCGCAACTTCATGATTATATGATTGTTTGGTCCACGCCTTCCCAAAGGTTGCCCATACCTGCTTTAGAACTGATATACGATGAAAGCCTCTTTGGAGACTCCATTCACTTACAACATGTACATTCTCTGCTGGTGTGGCAAATTAGTGCAACCGCGAGGGACCTTACCCTAATAATAAGTCATGCCACTCATTCTAATTAACACTGTGTCTCCGCTCAAATTACCAACTCTGAAACTCTATCAAAGCTATTTAAATTTCCACCTTAATGGACACGGCACTAAGTGGGTTTTAGAATCGTCACTATGCAGTTGCAACCTTAGTTATATTGAAAGGTGGGCTCTTGAATAGTTTAATGTGCAAGTGATTGCACACGTTAGGTTTCGTATTACGTATCTCGGTATAACTAAAGTAGCATGTAGAGATTGAGCGATATATTTTTTATTTAAATGCCTTATGACAAGGTTCTTTTTTCATTGAATTAGATAATAAGTACTAGTTTAGTCTGATAACTTTTTTGCCAACATATTTGGTTTCAGCGGTTTCCGTCAGCATTACCATAGTAAAAACAGAATAGTAAAACAACTCCCGCGCCATGCGAGGCTTAAGTGCCTACTGTTGCAGGGTTATGAATGTATTTTGCGGCGCTGCGACGAACGGCGGCGCGCTGCTGACCCCAGTCACACCGCCAGAAACCGCCTGAGATATTGTCGTTGTGTGCGTGCTGTGGTTCGTGCGTGCAGGCTCGCACACATATAAGCCGCGCGGGTGACATGTCTGTGAAGATAGCTTACTATTCTGTTTTTACTATGGCATTACCTACGGAGTCGTTTTTTTTATAAATCAGCTTATCATGTTATACAAGATGACTTTCATTTATATAGCAAAATTTATACTAGAGATTCCATAACTGGTCAGGACCAAGGTTCAACGACCCCTTATGTGAAAGACGCAAAATAAAATTTAGACTTCCTATACTAATTGTGTCGAGGTTGGTCTTGAACAAGAGAGGCATAAATACATATTTTTCGTATTTCGCTTGGTCCTGACCACTTACCGAGTCTCCATTAGGAATTTGGCCACTAAACGAAAGTCACCTTATATCTCCCAGTGTCACAGGTGATTGATTGGTGAATGGATTGTGAACTGTAAAGTAAGGCCAACGAGACGAGATAATAAAGAATGTAAACAAACTTTCAGGGGTTAAAACAATTTTTATTCGTATAAGTTATATACAAATTTAAAACTCCCTATTCTAATCGTTGTCGTCTGTATTAGACGAAGATGATTCGTCGAAAGAGTCCGAATCAGCCGTATTTATGACAAAACAATCTATTGTATTATCAATCACGTTGTCAATTGCTATAAAAATAAAAATTCGATAAAATAATTCATTTCTGAGCTCGTCCCAACAAACTGTGAAAGATTTTTTTTTGTCTAGTTTGGCCATGGCATAATAATTACGCTATGAATCGATGTTTTTTTGTTTTTATTTATATGAAGATTTACAGATAAATAGGTACAGTAAAAATTTAAATAAGCTGCTTAATGCAGATTAAAATTCTATGTATGTATGTTCTGCTTTAACTCTAGAACCACCTAACAGATTTGGTTGCGTTTTTTTATTATCATCGTAGTTTGACGTATAGTCAATGAGGGGTGTTAATAAAATTACCGCCAAACCGAAAACTGACGACAATAGTTTTTTCCACGCGAGCGAAGTAGCGATTAAAAGCTAGTGTGTTCGATAAATTTCTAACCAACCAGCACAATAAGGTAAATGGCAAAGACTTTATTACCTTTTGATTAAGGCGATTATTGTTTGGCTCGTTTGACAAGTTGTGGAGGTTATCTAATAAGTTGTAGTGCGGTTGGTTCCCTAAGAAATATACGCGAGTCTAGTTTATTGCTTTATGAATGAAATAAATATTCAGACATTTTGAAAAAAAAATACAATGTGCTTATTTTACACGTACATGATGTTGTTTTTGTCGTTCATATTTAATGTTTGCAAACAAAACAGATGTCCCTTAAAACCTGAGCTATATTGAAAACCAGTGGGGTATATGTGAAAATGAACACTAAAACCAAAAGTACAGTACTCTTATAATGCGCATACGAATCTTCGGAACTGCTCGGCAAAGTTCGTATTTCCCTACACTTTGTATACAAGCAGTAAGGTCACGTGGTACGTCCGGTCGCTCGGCTATAGATTTCTATGCGCATTATAACTTTGGGAGCACTATATGCAGGTGTATTTATGTGTGGTTTGACGAATAGAGTGCAAAATATCGAGATAAAGGGATCGGTGCGGCCTCAAAAAAGATGTAGAGGCTAAAACAGAAAAAGGAAAGCTTCGATAGATTAATAGAGCGATAAAAATGTATGGTGGTAGCTGGAAAATAAAGCTCGACCGGGCCATCACAAAACAATGTATACCGACCAAAGGCGACATACTGAAGAAGGGCAAAGTCAAAAACACCCGGGAATACAAGAGCTTAAATGACTAGATAGATATGGAAGAGACAAAAGAGGTGTATCAGGATCGTGACAGATACAAAATCTGGGAGACAGACGTGAGTTTATGTATCTATTAGATCACATTTGACGATTTTAGATAAAATCATTCCACATTTCACTAACTATACCTTTTTCATGATTTGTAAATTATGAAGCATCATTGAAAATTGAGGTTATGAATTATTTATTCGTATAACAATGTGTAGGTACTGAAACAGCGTACTCCCATAATATTGTACCAGGATAATTAAGACAAATTTGATTATTATACTATGCCATACCCTGCGTTGCAAAATTACGGCTCCAAATTGGGCAAATGAATTTGATTACCCTTGACGTGCTGGTATTTAGTGAAATTGTAACATGTTACAGAATAGTGACGCCGCTGCCTGTCACTAGTCCATTTTTAGGGTTCCGTAATACCTAAAAGGTACAAAAAGAACCTTTATAGTGATTTTTATAAGGCCCGGCAATTTGGAATGGATATACCGCCATCAATCGGTGGGCCACATGGTTGTGCCTGTCTGAGAGCTGTTCTCTTACTCTCCCCCGAATAACTTCGGGAGGATTTGCGAGTAACTCACTTGTGCGAGGGTTTCGGCACCGCGCTCACCAACCCGCCTGCCCATCGTGTGTGAGTATAGACATTTCTTCCAGGAGGACCACCAAGAGTAGCATAATCTTGGAAAGGCCTATGTCCAGCAGTGGACGAAACAGGCTGATGGATGGATGGACAGAATAGTAAAATTTCGTCAAAACTTACTTCTTGTCAAAACAGACGGTACGGAGAGCCACAACCGAAGTTTGTAAATCCCTGATTGTGAAATATGCGCTTGAACCTCTTTCTTTTGTATTATGTGTAGTCTTAGGGTCACTACACTGATAATGAAGAACACCGCATCCAAATCCGTTAAGTGGTTGAGTAAAAATGGAACATACAATATAGACAGACAGCCAAATTTTTTTTTGTCTATTTGGCTATTGTTTTGCGTTCTGTTGGCCTCAGTATAATACAAACAACTCAGACACGACTTGTTTTCTATTTTATACTGGCATAAATAACCGAAACCTACATAGCAAGTACGTAAGCATTAAATTGATAAATTTAACAGGTTAAGGCGAAGTTATCCAGAAAAATCTGTCCTGCTCCAATGCTTTTCACATGTTTATCCTGCTCAGCGGAAGCGGGCCGCTCAGAAAACTCGCGGTTTCGAGGTGTTTTAATTTATTATTTTGGAATGAGAGGGATGGATTTTTAATATGATGGCCGTTTTAGATCACATTTTTTTCGAAGTTTATTTTAGTATCCAAAACTTAATATAGCTCAAATGAAATGATATTTAGATCATAGTTCTTAATCATATTCTCAATTCCTCACTCATGTCTAGCACTTTTCCCAGTTCTTCGAAAAGAGCTTTTGTCATTCCTCTCCTTAAAGTTAATGATCCCACCACTTTATCTCAATTTCGTCCTATATCAATCCTACCTCTACTTTCAAAAGTTCTTGAACGACTAGTTCATGAACAACTTTGTGGTTTCCTCTCCTCTAATAATCTCCTTACCTTAATCCTTTCCAATCCAGTTTTCGCAAAGGTGACAGTACTATTAGCGCTCTTACTAAAATCACAGATGATATAAGAGAAAAAAGGTACCATAAGGTTACTGTAATAACGTTGTTAGATTTTTAGCAACGCTTTTAACACTGTTGACTTTGACATATTGTTAGGTATCCTACGCTCGCTGAACGTATCTACGGCAGCAATAGCTTGGTTAAAGTCATACCTTAAAGGTCGTCAGCAATGTGTTCGCACTGACACAGGTTGTTCTGATTGGTGTCCAGTACTTGCTGGCGTCCCACAAGGCGGCGTTTTATCTCCCTTACTTGTCTCTATTTTTATAAATATCCTGGCAAGCCATCTTTCTTCTCTCTATCACCTATATGCAGACGATCTACAGCTTTATACAGGCACTGAACCCGATGACATTAATGATGCTATCGACTTGATTAATAATAATCTAAATACCATCTCGGAATGGACCAAATTTTTTGGTTTGGTGCTAAATCCTAACAAATCCCAAGCAATTATCTTTGGTACGTCTAGAATGCTGGTAAAATTGAATCTGAATACTTCTCCCAAAATCGAGTATGACTGTATTGTCATCCCATTTGTTGACACGGTAAAAAAATTTAGGTATCACTATGGATAACACACTGTCACGGATTCCTCAAATTGAAGCCATAAGCAAAAAAGTGTTTGGAGCTTACCACTCGCTTAAAAGACAACAGTTCTATCTTCCATTCCAAACTAAAATTATGCTGGCACAGTCTCTACTACTCCCAATTGTTGATTACGCTCATGTAAGCTATCTTGACCTAACAGAAGAGCTACTGAGCAAACTCGAGCGTCTCCAAAATTTGTGCTTTCGCTTTATCTTTGGATTGCGGAAGTATGATCATGTCTCAGAATTTCGTGGCTCCCAATTTGCCTTCGAAGGAATACTCATATCCCACATCTCCTTTACAACGACGTTCTAAACGATCCCTATGCTCCCGAATATCTCCGCGTTAAATTTAATTACGTCAAATCTTTACGCTGCAGGGAGCAGCTACTGCTTATTTATTGTCCCTAGGCACATTTCTGCTGCTTATGGGAAGTCTTTCGCAGTCAAGGCTGTACGTATTTGGAACGAGTTACCCACTGCGATTCGTGTCTCGTCTAGACTGGCGATATTTAAGAAGAATGTCAGATCTCACTATGAGAATTCTATAGGTTGGTAGTCTAGTCTCTTATTTATACTTAGTCTATTAATGTAATAATATACAATATATTTATTTATATATTCTTGTTTATTTATGTACGTAAGTTTATGGTATTTATTATACTGTAAGTTATAATAGGTAGGCAACATTCTTATAATATACAAGTATTTTGATTTATATTTATATATTGATATTATTGAATTTTGACTCTATTTATTGAATTTTTATTTCATTATTGTCTGTCCCCTTTTATTTAAGTTATTCTAATTTCTTCACGACCCAAAGGTTGGCTGGAAGAAATCGCTTTAAGTGATAAGTCCACCTTTGTGCAAAACTATGTTATCAAAACTATGTTTTTCTTTTTTGATGTCTTTTTTGTACAATAAAGTGTTATTCATTAATTCAAAGTTTAGACCTATCCTTGCAATTTAATCGGATCGAGGAAATTGTAAGCAATCGTATATCGAACAGCCGAAATATTAAGATCAAAGAGTGAAATACATATGACATATATTTTTAACAAAATTTAATCGTCACTTTTTATTGCTTTAAAATTAATTTGAAAAAAGACAAACTCGGGATAACATTAGGCCAAGAAAAAATGTTATTCTATTACCCGTCCAACACAAAAAGGCCAATGTCAAATACTTTATTAGCTTTTGATACAGGCAATTATTGGTTAGCTATTGATCTATGTGTCTAGGACGCGTAGTACTAATAATTATCCGCGAAACAGCAGATCGGTGTTTTTAGCTAATACTGAAATATTTTGTAGGGAAAAAAATACTAGATTTAAGAAGAAATCCTTTATATTTCTATTACCTATTTTAGGGAAAAAAATCAAGTTGATCTTTTAAACGCGTTCTTGAAACGAACGTTTGAAAATCAAAAAAGGGCTAAGGCAATATACTTAAAAACAAGGTACTAAGATTTATACTTTTGTCAAAAATAAAATGTTTTCCACCCTCTTTTTTGGCTAAGGCGTCATCTCGGCCACATAAAACTCGGCCTCACATATAAATTACAGTCAATCTAACAAAGGATTAGATCCAAATACCTACTATAAAACTTCTAATAAAACTATTAAAAAAATTAAAAGCAATATCGTTACCAAAAAAGAACATGCTTTGTTGAAATCATGGTAAGTTCTTACCTGTCTCTTCCTTTCCATATAGTATTTGTTTTTGTCGTTAAACGTGTATTCTTTAAATATATTCAAGTATGGTCTTTTAAAAAAACTTGCAGCATCAAGTGATGGCACTTTTGAGGTTTAAATGCATACCAAGTTTTGTTATTACTTACACAGACAAAACGTTTATTTTCTCATTTGTTTGGTTATAGTAATAAGTGCTATATGCCTGAAACTTTTTTATACCTATTAGTGATTAGATTAATTACGGTTAGGTATAGTATTAGTTCATATTTTCATGATGTTGATTTTTATAGTATATACCTATTTAAATATTGATATTTTGTTTTATTTTGAAGCCACGTCGTTATTTGTCTTAAGAATTTAAATCATATTACATTTTCTAAGGACTTCTTGTGTTTACAGTACATACAATAAAATTGATTTAATCAAACGGTGTCAACTCGGCCACACGTCGAGTTTTACGTGGCCGAGATGACCCCTTAGCAAAAAAAAGAGGGTGAATTTAGGTGATATGATTTAAAAAAAATACCATTACAGAATTCAAATAAATAGAGGTACACACCCTTAAGGTAGTTCCAGGCCTCGTTCTCAAACGGTTCATTGGTTTTATTATTTTTGAATAAATATGATTTATGGCATGCCGCGACAAAAGTTCAATGTAATTTAGACTTTTCTAGCATTTATGCATAACTTTACTAACGCGTGTTTATAGTTGTTGTGCAGGATCATTTAACTTTGCTAGAAAAGTCTGACATTTAAATATTGTCGCGTATTACCATAAACCATATTTATTTAAAACTTTTGATTAAAAAAAAACAACAAAAACAATCTAATGTTTTGCGTTTGGGAGCAAGACTCCGAGCAACCACCTTAAACAACAAATTTTACAAAAAATACGATCTAGATCCTACCCCTTGGGTAGGGTACTCAATAGGCAGGCAGCATTAACCCATGGGCCTATAAAATCGGTTCAACTATGATTGCTATAAAATGAACTTCCAAAATAACCTTCAATAGGTATTGAACTATTTACGAATTGTGACGTCATTTCAAGTGCAGACGTATCCTTAGATAAGCGGAATTCGATAGTATATGTATGTTTTCGACGATGGCAACTGATTTTACTATACAGAATCAGGGGGCCGTTATGTTATTCCCTAAAACGTTATTTTTTGTTCCATTGCAGTCATGGCCGTACTTTGTGCTGTTCATGATCCTGGAACACTGTGTCCTGCGGCTGGAGGGCAAGAAGGGCATCAGAGTGAACGACGGCGTCACCAGCTTATCACACGGGCTGTTCCAGGAGTGTGGAAGGTGAGATAAAGGTCAAACATTGAGCAACTAACTCCATCTCACTCCATCCTACTGATTTTGCATACAATATTATACCTATATTTACTATCTCACTCCCACATACTGTCATTGCTTTCTGTTCAATACATTTTGTTTTCATCACTATGTTCTGAAAGTAAGTCGTATTTAACTCGAAATGCGGGAGGTAAATTCGATTTAAAAACCTAGTAAGTAAATTTGAAAATCGAACGAGTAAGGGAGCCCTTAGTAAGTCACTCATCTAGCTAAATGAAATGAAAAATATATTTTCTACCTTAAGGCTACCTTTATTTTATTTATATTACGGGTAGGTATTATGGAAAAATGTGACTTCTGTATAATAGGTAAAAATGCTGAATTAAAATGTTAAAAAGACGTTTAAGAATTCACCTAATAACTCAATTGGTTTTATTTTTTAAGCAATCACACTGAGCAGTAAAACATGATTGCACAAATAAAAGTCACAATAAAAATAAAAATGACGGCCGTGAAGTTTTCTAGTTGAAAACGTTATTGCAAACATAATATTGAAACTGTTTTTTTATTTTTTCGCATTAGGGATGAAAAACAGAGCGTTAAACACAGGTGTATCTCCCTTGTACATTAACAATCTATAATAATAGTCATTGCTTCTTTTAGGGTAGTCAATTTTTGCTATGATGATATACATTCTTTCTAAAACCTAATACTTTATTTTGTACCTGGGTGTATGTAGTATGGTGTGAGTAGTATAGGTGAAACGGAAAATTACGAACTGTCATCCATATCATGCTATCTTGAACATACTATAATACGGAGTTTCAATTTTTTTGTATATTACATCATTAAAACGACAAATACTTGAAACACCGATTTATAATGTATATTTTCGGGTTTGTTTCATAAATTATAGAGGTGATGATAACTTTATTATCTGGGGGCACGGCAGTGCCCCCGTCAAGTCGAGCTAAAAAGCGGCACGTCCGTACTATCCTTTTCTCGAAGCAGTTCAAGCCCTTATAACTATAACTTCGTTGTGGATAAAACTAGAAGCCTGAATTCAATCAGTAACCAAGCAGGTATTTGTATAAACACGGTATATTTCAAATTTCATTCAATTTGAACCGGTAGTTTAAGAATTATAACTAGTCAAAGTTTCTGAATTTTGTCACTCACTCACTGACTGACTGACCGATCATCAAAACTCTAAGGCACTTCTAGCAGACATAGAAGCTTCAAATTTGGAACACAATTAGTGTTTAGTGTATTAATAAAGGAAAAACCAAAATATTTTGCAATTTTGGTCCAGTGCTCTAGATACACCAACTGGATATATATATAAATATAAAGGATTACAAAGTAACATTTTCAGTTGTAAGTAGAAGGTACCGGAAAGGAAAAAAAGTAGGACTATCTACAAAAAGAAATGAGATGCCATCAAAAACAAAACTTGTAAAAAAAATAAAGTCTCCGTTTATGCCACAAAAACGTATTATATATGTCGAGACTCTCAAGGGAATAAAATTTATAGGGTATTTCCCGTTTACCTAGAACTATGAACATCTTATAAAATACACTTATTTTGTTTCACTTGAATGAAACGAAACAGTACTTGACAAGTGTATTTTCAAGATGTTGACGATGTTTCACCAAGTGCCGACAACGCAAGTATTAAATAGAACTATGAAATTTGGCAAGTAATACCGTATATTACTACAAGTATAGGAGAAAATCTAAAAACTATACATTTGTAATTAAACCATACAAAACATCAAGGTTAAGTAACGATATGCGCGGTAATAATTGTACGGGTGACCAAATCTTTTTGTAGATTTCTTAAAACTTTTACTAATTTGTACGGAACCCTCGGTGGGCAAGTCTAACTCACACTTGTCCGGTTTTTCATTGCCTGTTGCCTTTAATTACTAATGCTACCTGCTGAAAAGGGCCTCCAATTAAGAGGTATTCAGAGGTACTTTTTAATTTTACCTGTCGAACGAACTTGCTAATCTAGAGTACGATAATGAACTTGATTTTGTTTTATTAACTACCTTTGCCCATAGTCTGTGAAAAAGTTTATATTCTGTGATTCGAGGGGGAAGAGACGCAAGAAGAAATAAAATGACAGGGTTTCGATGATGTTGATGTTGTTCTTTTAACGTTTATGAAGTAGTTTTTAACAAGTTGCGTCAACTGATTCATTTATTAACTACCATAGCCTTTCGTCCGCGGATCCGCTCGCGTTTTTACAATCTCTCTCCCGTTTTCGGCTTCTGTGTTATTATATCAACACCCTTACAGCCTATGTATTGACCAGGGTCACTATATGATGATAATAAGAAAACCGCATCCAAATGCATACAGACAGACAGACAGACAGACAAAAAATATAAAAATGGTAGGTTTGGCTTGAGTACAACACCAATCAGTAAAAATCCATTTCATAAAAAAAATATTCAAAAGTACAGTTAATATAGGTAAGTTAAAAAAAATCTTTTGTAACACTATATTTTATCCCATTCAAGATTTCTTATTGATTTTCTTCCAAGTATATTTTGAGATATTTTCTTGATAAAACTTTAACGACATCTAGCAATTAAAAAAAATAGACAAGTGCGACTCGGACTCGCCTACCGATGGTTCCGTTAAAGACTATATTTTTTATGATTAAATTACAAATGTAAAGTTTTCAAATTTTTCTTTAAACTTTTAGTATAAGACGGTATTACTTGCTCAACTTCATAGTTCAACTTCAACGGAAAATACCTTATCAAGTGCTAAAATATACATTTTCGTGGCATAAATGGACGTTTTTTTTTTACGTTAACTTAGAAGTTTGATTTTTTCACAGCTTCAAAGGACTGTAAACTTAAATATATGGTTTTAATTTCAACTTTACGTGTTCCCGAGATAAAGAGTCTTGACAAACAGACGGGCGGCCGGACGGACAGACAGACGCACAACAAAGTGATCCCATAAGGGCTCCGTTATTCCCTTTTGAGGTACGAAACCCAAAAAAAAAGTTTTTGTTTTACAAAACTAGAAGCCAAGTAATTCATAAAAACTGAGTTTTTCGACTTCACGTGATATTTCGGTTATCGTACCACCCACGGCGCACAGCGCGCTGTTTTAAACAATATAAAGGTCATGAGTTCATTTGAGGTTCATTTCCACATTCTACTTGACGTAAAAGACGATAGGTTCTGAAAAACCATAATTTATTCTATCTTGTTTGTAGAATCTAGAATTCTTTGGCCTAATATTTTCCTCGCTTTAGTGAGGTGAAAAGTTGTGTGTTTCGTTCGGCAGCAACGTTATTTAGCGTTCTTATCTTTGAAACCATCGCTACGCTCAGCTTTCAATACAAGGTACCTACTCGCGCCAAAAATTAACTTTCCAGCCTTGCTTAACAAATAACTATTTACTCTACTTAATTAGTTCTGGACAATGACAACCCAGATGCCAGGACAAGTACGAAAAAAATCAATTTGGCTTGTTTTTCCTGTTCCCGTACAAGAAAACTAATTTAATTACATTTTGATTTGAATTTAGGTCAACATTTAAAATAACATAACCAAATTTCAGATCTGTGACACATTCCGTCTGCAAGCTAGAGACTCGTGATATACGGTCAGACAGACGGACAGACAGTAGAGTGACATTAATAGAGCTCCGTCTTGCACTTTGGGCGCGGAACCCTAAAAAAAAACATCAGGCGCTCGCAAAGCATACAAAGCGTCGGTCGTCGCCGCCCCGGGCGATTTTAGCATGTGTTGTGCCTGCCTCAGAAAGGTTAAAGGGGAAGAGGGGGATGTTTCCCATTTAGCCCGACCGGGCTCATAGTGGACTTGGATACCTGTCTAGCTAACTGTCATAGAAATATGACGAAATAGGTCACGTAATAATGATAAATAATATTTTTATATCAGGTAATTAGGGCTCATAACAATAAATACCTACTTAATTAATCATACATTTTACTTTCGCCCGCCGCTCCCCCCGCGTATATTCAATTTCTTTCCCGTTTTCAGCTTGGGCATCATTGTGTGAACACCCATCGTAGTGACCCTGGTCAACACATAATAGGCTATAAGGGGTGGTCATAAAATAACGCCCGAGCCGAAAACCGGGCAAAAATTTAATAAGCACGGGCGGGGCCTTTGCTAGTATTTATAAATACTCCCTCATTCCAGGTTAATCTGGCGTGGAGCAGAGTCTTACCTCTACACCTGGATCTACACGAACTACAGATTATTCGAGCTGCCCTGGGACAGTACTGTGACCTGGTATGCTGCAGCTATTGGGGTCGACTTCTGCTACTACTGGATGCATAGGGCTTGCCATGGTAAAGTTACCTTCTTTCTTACAAACTTATACGCTTGCGAGGTAGGCAGAGTCGATAGATTTCCAGCGTTTCTGACACAGCTCTTTAGTCTTTTCCACATCCAACAATATACTCATAGAAATTGCTTTTGAGTTTGCCCTTCTCCACGTCGCCAATTTGGTCGCCGTACGTTATTCTACGGCGGCGGTAAGGTTGAGATTTATCTTCCATTTGCGCACCATATGTTTTTTTAAATCTTCCTATATTTATTTTTTCTCTCCTTATTTTGTCTAAACCAAAACTTAAGTTCTTTTATCGAGTATTCTAGAATAGAGTATTTAAGAGATGTTAGTTTAATGGTAGATTTTGCAGAGCTTTTTTACGGTCACCAGCTTCATAAATTATAATAATAATCATAATTTATTTAAAATGCATAAGATTATAGTCTTAAAACTAATGAGTTATACACTTCCATATTATTAAATTAAATCTACTAACAATGGCAATAATAAACACAATCAATTCAATAAAATAAAATAAAATAAATAAAATAAAATCAAAGCTATACAATAAAGAAATAATTAATAATGTAATTAACAAATAGGACAGTCCTGTCACACATCACGCTCGCAAAACGCCAAGCATTCACTAATCACATTCATCAATCTGTCAGCAAATATATCACAGTCTGGCTGGTGCTATCGCCAACAGAGCATTGAGTGATCAATGTTCTCTACTTTTGGTTTTCAAGAAAAATTATCGGGATCCGATATTCAATTTTGATTACATAACTACAAAACATGCCGTCACGTTCTACATCTTCGAAGGGACGTCAAAGGTGTTGAGTGTGGTCTGTCTATGAAAAAAAATCTCGTACACACTCTTTGTACCGACGGAATATTGTCCCAACGCAAGCTAGGTAGGGCACACATACGTTTACCTCTCAATAATTTTATTCAATTTTAGCGAGTGGTAGATATACAAATACAATGCACCACATACATTCCGAAAAAACATATTTTGCAGATGTTATTGAAAAAGTATCTTTTCGCTTGGTACACCAAATTTTAATTTCAAATCGTGCTTCAAAACAAAAAGAGAATTTATTAAATTGGATATGTTTTTTCAAATTTTTCATATTGTTTGCTGTTTGTAAGTTTTAGTTTGTGCCATGACATGAATTCTCTATAAATATAGAACCTGCCATTACACAACGCACGTTAGATAGATTTTTCGCACAACCAGATACCTAGTAACTAAAAAGGAGTGGAAATAATTTCAGAACTGAAATATTTACACTGTACGATAGGGTCTTTAAGCCTCGTCTGGGATAATATTGTTAGCGTCTGCCGTTTGACCTTCAGACCGTCATAAATGGGAATAATACAGAACTCTGTCAGAAAAACAAATAAATCTGTGAGGTAATAAAAGGGACCAGTCTATTATTCGGATATTCTTTGCGTCATCGTGAGTGTTTCTGACGAATTAATGCCTTTTGTCGTAACACGTACTAGATTGGAATTATTAATTTACTCTGTTAGTGTAGCACTCTTGTTATTGTTTATCCCTTAATTGGGTTAGGGTAATTTCCCACATAATTTTTAGAGTTCCGTACCCGAAGGGTGCCAAACGGGATCGTATTACTAAGCCTCCGATGTCTGTTTATGTGTATGTCTGTTTGTCTGTCTGTCCGTCTGTCCAAAGGGTCTAAAGCCTCAATCGTAGGAGGTAGAAAGTTGAAATTACGAGTTATTTTGCCCTCCACCACGACAAATAATAAAACATATCCATTGATACATACAAGTTTTAAATTTAGTCAGATTGTAGGACATACTCTAAAGTAAAAAATATATATAATAAAAACCAGCCCCGTGCATGTCGGGCCACGCGCAGTGTAGGGTTCCGTAGTTGCCCAGTACATTTTATAAGTTGGTCTACTAATGCAGATCGCGCCCAACTTCGGGTCCGCGCGGAAGTTGCTCTCCCGAAGAACGGCCCATACATTGTCGTGTTTAAAGAGGACTAAAAGTTTGGCGCGACCCATACCCATAAACATGTGAAGCCTACTTAGCTGTGATAGTTTTCCTTTAAACGTCATTATATATACTACTTCTGTGAATTTTTCCACATATTCATAAACAACCGTTTAGCCGGCAAGGGGGACACTTGACTCTTACAAAAATTAGCACTTTAAAGCTTAATATTTCGCCAACGGATCCCTAAATCGAAAAATAGTTTTCTTACACACCCATAATGTTTTTGAAGGACCTATCCAACGATAACACACACAATGGGATAGACGAGAAAAAAAAAATCCCAATTTACGTGTATGGGAGATACATTAAAAAAAATCCATACCTTATACCAAATTACAGCTTTCCAGTACTAATAGTCTCAAAGCTAAGCCGTGGACAGATGGACATGGCGAAACTATAAGAGTTCCTTATCGGACTACGGAACCCTAAAAAAGTTAGGTTCCGTACGCAAACGGTACCAAATTCAGTCATTTTATCGCCGTGTTTTTTGTAGCCTTTATGTTGCTTTGGCCTGTTTATTGTTTTTATTTACCATAACGCTTTTAGGGTACCGCACCCGGTGTTACGGAACCCTGTGACTCGCACTTGGCCAAGTTATTTTGTATCAAACATGTTAAATGTAAAGTTTATTATTTTAGAAAATTTTGTGGTGCATGAAAGAAGCCGTTTGTCGTAGACTGATAAGCAACCACTGATTACACGAAAGTCGCCTTTCCACGATTAACAATGGACTTACCAACAAATCCTTTCCCTTCATCTTAATGATCGGTATGACGTCATAAGAAGGGTAGGAAACCTCAATTTAAGACGAGGGAATTCGTGTTTTACCCGAAAATACTTGTTTTTAAGTTTTCCGGGTCCATAAATATGAATAAAAATAACAAAATATTATCTGTGCTCCCTTGTTTATTGGGTAATATTGATAGCGATATAAAAAAAAAATAAAGTTCTAGCAATAAACTAACTATAATTATAAATACATATTAAGATAACAGAAATAATTAATCTTAAAAAAAATACGAAACCAGCGTACACACAATTAATCATAAAAAAAGATTGCCTACTGAGGTGCAATTGTGTGAGCCAATGGTATTCAAATTCGATTGTCATATGGCTATTCGGCTAAGTAAATAAGCCCGTTTGACAAATTAAATCGTACGTTTTTGGTTGTCAATAACAAAACAAAACAATTGTATTAATTTGACAGCCAAAAATTTACGATTTTAGCTGTCAAACGGGCTAAATTGTCTAACCGAATAGCCATAGCCATATGACAATCAATTTGAATACCATTGGCTTACACAATTGCACTTTAGATCACCGCCCTGCGAGAAAGTGCCCAAAATACTGGCCGCGTTACCTTGCTTCCTTATGTCTTTATTCAAATAACTGTGGGAATTTTTAATCAATTTAATTTAATTTAATGCATTAATTTATTCTGAAACCAAAAGATGATTTTTAGCTATATGCGTATATAGCAAGTGAAATTGATATATTATAAAATTTGTATTATCTTGTTTTTTACGGTAAATAAAGCCGATTCAGAAGGCTTTAATTTTAGTTTTAGTGCCATCAAACGAATTTTCCGAAGTAATGTAGCTTCTGTTGTCAACACTAAAGAACTTTTTTGGAAAGAAAAAAAAACAACGTTCGGTAACGCAGCTCGGCCTTCGTCCTTGCCAAAAACACTTTAACTGGAAATTAAGAATTAAATCTAATTTAACGCGGACGAAACAGCGGGCAAAAAGGAAAAAAATTAAACTAAAAAACGTAGCTTGACCTTTGGCCTCACCAAACAAACTTTAATTGGAAAGTAAGAATGATTTCGTACCGAATGAAACTTTAGCAGGGGATCAATTCCAAAAACAAGAAGTAGTTTCGTTCAACGGCTTGGCCTTCAGCCTCGCCGAAGATACTTTACCAGGGGATTAATACAATTATTAAAAAATCGTTCAGTCTAAAAGATACTGTAAAATCAACGGTCCGAAAAGTACTGACAGATTTTATAGGAGATTCTTCTCGAACACTCGTCAATTCTGAGATCTGACGATCAATGATGATGAAAATGTTTCAGAGGTCCACATACTCTGGGCGCAGCACCAGGTGCACCATACATCTGAGGACTTCAACATGGGGGTCGGCATCAGACAATCAATGCTGCAAGGGTGGTGTGGATTTGTAAGTATTATCTATATGGGGACTTAGGGTAATGTGTATATGTCGTAGGGCGCGGACTTTTGTCAATCGTCTCCATTTCCTACAACATTACGCGCATTTTAGGGAAATCTTAATATAATGTGGGACATTCTGTGAAATGAGGAATCAATGAGCATTTGAAAATTGGCGAGCTTCACCCAGGCCCTGTGCTCGATCCCAAAGCCGCCATTTCTCTCTTAACGCAGTCCTTGTCACGACGCGCAGAGGTCTATCCACGTCATGCAAGTACCCTCTCATTTTGTGCCTCTGTCCTCTCATGGGATGCCAAGGATATTACGCAGATAGCGCAGGTAGAATGTGTTCAGTCGACGTTCCTGTCTGGCATACGATGTCCAGGTTTCAGCTCCATACAAGATTATGCTGAAGATGCAGGCCTGGATGACGATCATCTTGGTCTTAGTCGTAAGATTAATTTTTCCAGAATACGTAATATTATCAGTAGTCCGACAGTCAAATTATGCAACTTTACACATTAAGTAATCGAAACTTGATACAGAACTGTAGCTAGAACTGACCGTCTCTATGGTCGAGTGGTTTGAGTACACGACTACTAATTCAGATGTCACGGGTTCAAAGCCGTAGGAATTAATATATTTATCTAAAAACAATGTTGCATCAGAGCAATGAATGACATTGAGAAGTAATTCCTTTGAAAATGCTATAAAGGGCAACTGGTCAGTGAAAATACAGTTGATTTGAAAATCTCCTCCTATTTTGATGTCGGTTAATAACAAGTGATTTTATGTTTATTATCTATGTTTCATAATTTTCCCAAATGCCAACAAGAATCACACTAATATTATAAATGAGAGAGTTTGTGTGTGTGTATGTTTGTTACCCTTTCACGCTGGCGAACGGCTGGACGGATTTAGATGAAATTTAGAATATAGCTTATACTATAACTTAACACATAGGTTACTTTTTATCCCGGATGTCGTAAAATCAAATCAAATCAAATCAAATCAAAATATTTATTTTGTAAAAAAGATACATAAAGTATACTTTCTACAAGTCAAAGTTAATCTTCACAATAAAAAAATATAAAAAAATAAAAAATAATATGTATATACTAATAAGGGAAATACATACAAAAAATATTTAGGTTGGGCTACAAAATTTAATTAAACACCTACATAAAATAGAGAAATCCAGGAATAAAAATATTATATATAAATGATGCAACGAACAAACAAGTTGATAAATAAATACGGGAAATACATCCAAAATATTAAGGTTGGGCTACTACAACCGAATAACACGCGGGCGGGGTCGCAGGCAAAAGCTAGTGTTGAATAAAAAACGGTTAGGATTATCTCTTATTACAGATAAGCTTATCCATGTACATACCCTTTAAGAATAGGACTCACTTTTTAACTGTGCAAGGAGGCACAGGTAGAGCTTTCGATGAGATTATGACACATCATCATCAGGACTCTTCGGGAGTACTTTCGCGCACGGCGGTACTCCCGAAGAGTCTTGATGATGTTGAGTCATAATCTCATCGAAAGCTCGACGTGTGCCTCCCTGCACAGTTGAAAAAGTGAGTCCTATTACACAGTTAAAAAAGTGAGTCGTATCCGTTTTTTAAATATTCATGATGTCAACTCACTCTAATTTTAATAAATGCCAACAATTTTACGTGTAGCAACATTGTTATTGATATTATAAGAATCATTCGCTGTACGTCTTTTAAAATGAAGAAAATGTACCAATTTGAGGATATGACTGGGCTTGCAAATTTTATACAAAAACATCAATCCCACCCATGTTATTTTGTTGGTTCTATTATTATATTAGCGTTCCATATAAGCTGGAACCTAAGTTTCAAACGAAGGGTCAGTGAAACTTTGCAATGAAACTAGTCACAAATCTATAAAAGGTGACTTTTATTAAAACAGCCAAATTCATAGTGGAGGCTTGGTAAGTGATCAGTATCACGGATCAATAATTCATTTTGTGTAATTTTAAAAAGAAAATTTTTAATTTAAATATTATCGACTTGCGTTTGTGGGGATCAGGAGAAAAATAATTTTTGAATTTCCCAAAAAAGGCAATCCAACCTTGATACAGACCGAGTAAACAAGAGTTGCATAAATAAATGTCACATTATTAATGTATACTATAAATAAAATGTTAAAAAAGTTTTGTCTGTACACTGAGTATTTTTGAGAAATTTTAAATAAAATGGGTTATGTATAAGTTTCAGATAAGTAACTTAATAAAGGCCTGTTGTACAAACTAACCGTTCAAAATATAGGGTCAAGTTAAATCAACCGACCAAATTTATACTGGAGACTCGGTTAGTGATCAGGAACAAGGTTCAGTAATCCTTTTGGCCAAATTTGAAAAATATATATTTTTGCTCCCTAACAGGTTGGACTAGTCTAAGTACAATTCCTGGTCTAGGCAGAGAGGAAGCAAAAAAAAATTTTTTTCGGACTTCACCAAAAGGGTAATTGAAGCTTGTTTCTGATCACTAACCGATTTTTCCGAGTTTCCAGTTGTACGAATTTGGTTGGTTAATTTCATTTCACCTTGTATACCGGACTTACCTGTATTAAAATAAAGAAAAAAAAAACTGATCAGGTGTGAACAGGACTTGTGCCCCTAGGGTTCTGTATAGGTACATGCCATTCAAAATACAAACCTTCTCCACGTGCAGTTAGGACATTCAACTTAATTTTACACTCACGATCCATGTAACCAAAGCAGGGTCCAATAATTAGTCACTTTACTTCTTAAAAAATAAAATATAGGTAATTTTATGTTTGTTATTATCGGGGACAGAATTTCAAAAGAAGTTCCCTATATGTTTTGGGGTTTTTATGGTAAACCAATTTGTATGAAATTGATTACGTAAAATGTAAGTAATAACTTTTTTCCGCGTACTGGCTCGATTTCATAACAGCACAAACTATATGAAGTATTATATTTCAACATGATATCTCTCGAGATAGCGACATAAATGGAAAAAGTATTCCTATACGTAAAGGTACCGTTTTTTTAATATTTTTAATAACGGAGTACTAAATATAGTCTATCTAGGGCGCATTTAAATAAATAATGTACTTTGAAAATGGTATTTTCTAGAAAAAAGAACAAAGAAAGAGTGAACACTAATAAAAGTATCCTTGTACGAGCTTAACCATAGTTATTACACTACTAACTTTTGTCCGCGGCTTCGTTTGCGTGGTGCTTTTCAATCAATGTATCATTTGTAAGTTGTGATTCTAAAGGACAAAGTTATATGTGTATTCTTTATTGTTAAAGATACCATGAATACTATCTTTTAATTCAATAATTATATTCATTTTGGTTTTTTATTTGTTACAATGATATTCTAAATTTTATTATTTGACTGTATTACAAACCAGAAAAGATAAATTAGAAACAAATGTAAAGACAAGAAATTTGGAAAAATTCCTCGGACCAGGATTCGAACCTGCGACCTCTTGTTTCCCAGACAAATTGCGCCACCGAGGTACTTACCTAGACCGTTGAATTTTTCCACCATACTTGTCCACCCAATATTTTTGTAACTATTTAATCTAACTAGCTTGTTTCTTAAGAACAAGGCGTGAAATCACATAACGCCCACATGAGCGTTCAGTATGTGCATAACAAGCTAGTTAGATCAAATAGTTATAAAAATATTGGGTGGACAAGTATGGTGGAAAAATTCAACGGTCTAGGTAAGTACCTCGGTGGCGCAATTGGTAGCGCGCTTGTCTGGGAAACAAGAGGTCGCAGGTTCGAATCCTGGCCCAAGGAATTTTTTCAAATTTCTTGTCTTTTCATTTGTCTCTAATTTATCTTTTCTGGTTTGTAATGCACTCTAATAATAATATTTAGAGTATTCCAAAGCGATTTCGCAATAAAAACATAATCTTACAATGATATTATTGAAATATGACATTATATTTTATTTTTTCTTATTAATGTGTTAATTTACCATATCAAATTTAGATGCACCGATATTTATATTAGGCTTAAAAAAAATTATAACATATTGTAAGAAATAAGGTTATTTTTGAAATAATTTTTACCATTGTATTTTAAAATTTATTTTTGCACAATTATGGTGAATAATAAATTGGATTATAATAAATGGATATAATAAATGCCAATGTGGAGCTGGTCAATAAGCTTGAACGTCTTCAAAATCTTGGTATTAGATTCATCTATGGTTTACGTAAATATGATCATGTATCTCATTTTCGTCGTGAGCTTCAATGGCTCCCCATTCGACTTCGTCGTCACTTTCATATTCTAACTCAACTCTATAGTATAATCAATAACCCCCTTTCCCCTGATTATCTCCGTGTTCGTTTTGAGACCCTGTTTTCAACGAACAAAATTCCCCGATCACACACTGTTTCTCTCCTTAAAACCCCATTACATAGTTCTGCGTCGTTTAGCAAGTCTTTTAACGTTGAGGCTGTCAGACTCTGGAACTCGCTTCCAGCAAATATTCGTGATTGTCCCTCTATGAATATATTTAAAAGGCGACTCAAAGAGCACTATATATCACTCTCATGAGTATCTTTTAGCATTTTAATATAGTGTCGTTAGTATATATGTATGTATTAGTATTCTTATTTATATATTAATAAGTATATATGTATTAGATTATGTATTATATATTATTATATATTATTCAATTATTAATAAATGTACACTTATGTATGTCTACCTATTTACTGTCTTTTCTCTAATCCCCAGAGGTAAACTGGAAGAAATCTCTTCTTAGAGATAAGTTTGCTTTTGTACATGTTTATTTGTTTAGTTTTATTTAAAAATAAGTTTTTAGTGTACAATAAAGAATAAAGAATAAAAGTCTTTGAGGACTATTATGGGCTTGGAGGGGTATTTTTTTTAAACTACTTTAGCCTAATATGTTGACTAGGGCCACTACAATGATAATAAAAAAACAGTATTCAAATCTATAAGTGGTTCTCGAGTTAAAACGGAACACACAGACTTACAAACAGACAGACAGACGAAAATTCCAAGAATTATAGTTTTGACCAGTATAAACTCATACTAGAATAGATCCGAAGCCCGACTGTGCCAGAATTTAATTATCACATTGTGTAACTTTATTTATTTATTATTTTATTTATTTATTTATTTATTTATTTTTTCATTCCCCTATCATCTATCTTTACAGGATGCATCCTAATGCGATAGAGAAGGTTTATTAAACATGTATAGAAAAATAATATAGACAGTGGACTGTAGGGCTGATAGATTCATCTTAGAAAAAACGCAAAATCTTTATGTTTGCTCTATAGAAAAAATATACGAAATTACCTCTAAATTTCATGTTTTTCGAGTGTTAAATGCTTTGAAACTTGTATGAAAAATTTGTTAACAAATGACATCGTCAGCTCGTCTTAGAATATTTTAAAAATTTCATCTAGAAGCATAAAAACACAGGTTTTTGTGGGTGCGTGTTTCTTGGTGGTCGTAACAACCACAGCAGAGAGCGCGCTATTTGAAACTAATAGGAAACGTCGTAGAGTTCAGTTCTGATTGATGCAAAATGAGGTGCTCAATCTGACTTTATGTGTGTAGCCATAAGATTGTATAAATAAATAGTTATCGAGGATCCATAATTCTACCGGTTATATAAGGTGACTTTCATTTATAAGGCCAAATTCATCTTGGAGACTCAGTAAGTGGTGAGAACCAAGGTTTAAATATACCCTTTCTGTGAAATAAGCAAAATGAAATTTAGACTTTCTATAACTAGTATAGTTTCTAGTACAGTTGTTCTTGAACTAGTATTAGAAGCATAAAAAAAGGTTTTTCGTATTTCGCAGACTGGGTTATTTAAACTTGGTCCTGACCACTTACCCGAGTCTCTAATATAAATTTGGCCATATAAACGAAAGTCACCTTATATAAGTTTTTGTGACAGATCGCTCAGTTTATAATTGAGATTAGCCTTGTTGTGACGTCACAAACAGCATTAACGTCCTCGGTGATAAAATATACCGGGTGTAAATAGAGTACGACCTTTAAATAAAACCACATACACTACTGATCATACTAAACAACTTTCTGAAGAAAAAATATCCGCGCAAATCATCCGAAAACGAAGGACGGAGGTCTATTTTAGAACGCTGCGCCGCAACAGCTGTTTTACGGAAGACGCTGTTTCAAAAAACGCCCTTATGTCGGTGCATTAGAGTTCACGCATTTTTGTTTGAAACTCAAATATTTCCCAAACTAATAGTTAGCGCGGGCATGATTCTAATTCTTGTGAAAAGTGGTTCTGTATGGTTCGTAGAATAATTATGTGGTATCATTTATGGTAGCACTCTATTTACACCCGGTATATGATATTTATTATGTTCGGGATGTATATGATAATATATGTTTTCACCGATTTGCGGGCTGACAAGGATCAAAACAGCGTGTAGTCTTGACATTATTTCATTCCCTTTCTCCAGGTCTTCTATCTCCCCCTCGCATTGGCGATCCCCCCAGCTCAGTTCGTGATGCATCACCAGCTCAGTTACCTCTACATGTTCTGGATCCACACCGAGGCCATCAAGAGTCTGGGGCCCCTGGAGTACATCCTCAACACGCCCAGTCACCACAGAGTGCATCATGGTGAGTTCATGTTTTTCTACCGTATTCTTTGTTTTAAGAGTTCCGTACCAGAAGGATGCCAAAAAACGGGACCCTATTATTAAGGTGCATAGGCACGCCATTGCTTTAATATAAAACTTGGTAACCCTTTTCTCAGTTGTTTTTCGTTATGGACCAAAGTATAAGACCTCTATCATCTGGTACTGATATTATAAAAGGCACCATTTTTCCAAAATTTTGAATAATGATTTTGGTTTGATGATGAGAATGAGAATGAGAGATAGTTTTTGCTTCATTGGGCGTTTTTACATTACCTGTCAGTTACAGCCAGTCTGACATCATCATCTCATCATCACATTGACATCTCATAAACAACAAGACTCACAATCTCGCTCCAAAAGTGTCCGCGATGCATTTTGTCACCGCTATGGGGTGACAAACTCGAATGACGATTTCGTACAACTGACATTGCATCTTATGTTAACGACATAACGTCTTAATTTATGCACGTCGCACGTTCGTACACTTTCTGACGAACTTTTCTGAGAGACTGTGTGTCATGTTGTTTTATGAGAGGTCAATGCATCATCATAATTATGTCGCGCAGTCAACTATAATTAGGAAAGTGAATTTGATGTTTTCATATATTCTGTATGAAATGGTTAGGGGCCCGCGAGGTATTTCCTCACTACTCGCACATAGAAATATGAAAACAGCCATCAATATTCAGCTAAAAGTTTTGTAGCCGTAGTTTCGCTGGTAAAGGGATTTCAGGGGTAATGGGATTAAGGCAACGTTGCGAATATCGTAACAGGCCCAGCGTTACGCTCAGAAATTTAAAATACAGTTTTATTTAAAAATTAAAACGGACTGCTGAATTCTAGGAATAACCTTGTAGTTGATGCTCGTGATTGTTGGCACTTGGTGGAACTTTTGAAACATTTTTTGTTTGATAAACACTTGTACTTGTCCACTTATTTGTATTAATTTCCCTTACCGGTTTCGCTGTTAAAGCATTATCAAAGATTTGTTTGGTTGTTTTAAATTGTTTTAAGTTGTTTTAAAACAACCAAACAAACCTTTGATAATGCTTTAACAGCGAAACCGGTAAGGGAAATTAATACAAATAAGTGGACAAGTACAAGTGTTTATCAAACAAAAAATTGTTTTAAGTTGTTTTAAAACAACCAAACAAACCTTTGATAATGCTTTAACAGCGAAACCGGTAAGGGAAATTAATACAAATAAGTGGACAAGTACAAGTGTTTATCAAACAAAAAATTGTTTTAAGTTGTTTTAAAACAACCAAACAAACCTTTGATAATGCTTTAACAGCGAAACCGGTAAGGGAAATTAATATAAATAAGTGGACAAGTACAAGTGTTTATCAAACAAAGAATAACCTTGTATTTTTAAAACCTCCAGATTTAGTTAGTTGACTTTTTTATGGTGAAATTGTTCATATGAATTATTGTTTTAACCCGATCAGCTATCGATTTTGATAACATTTGCAGAAAAATAGACAGACAGCGCATTTGTGCCTTGAAAACATAGACGGGTCAAACATTATTAAGGATACAGAAAAAAATCGGTTAAGTGCGAGTGGGACTCGCGCACGAAGGGTTCCGTACCATTATCTTTAAAAACGGCAAAAAAATCATGCGCGCAGGTCTGACTCGCACTTGGCCGGTTTTAGTATTTGTTATTATAGCAGCAACATAAATACATCATCTGTGAAAATTTCAACTGTCTGACTATCACAGTTCATGCTTTATATATAAAAACGGCAAAAAACCATGTCTGTTATATGGGAGTGCGCAGGTCCGACTCGCACTTGGCCGGTTTTAGTATTTTTTAGAAATACATCATCTGTGAAAATTTCAACTGTTTAACTATCACAATTCATGAGATACAGCCTGGTGACACCCTAAAAACAATGAAAATACTTGTGGTTGTAACAAAATACTTTGAAAAATCTTTGGTTCTGTGACTTTTTAATTTACGTGAAAAAACAAACGGTTCCCCATACAAACTTTCAAACACCAGAACGGCAATTCCCACACGTGCGAAAAAATTGCTAAGTCAGATTTCTAGCTATTTTATAAGGGATTTTCTACAGATGTATTTTGTGTATTGATTCTTTTCATTGAAAGCCTATTAGTGAGCATTCTTTATATTCCATAGTTTTTATTGATGAAGATTAGTCACTTCACTTTACATCGCATGGCATTTATCATACTGTAAACAAAACTTGAATAAAAGTATTGCGAGTGAAAAATAATGCCAGAATAGCCTATTCTGCCAATATTTTTACTCGAAATATCAGTAGTCGTTCGACTTTTGTTTACAGCATGATAAATGCCATGGAATGCAAAGTAAAGTGATCATATAGGTATATTGTTAAATTGAAAGTATGAAATATAAGCGACGCTTCCTATAGGTTTCAAATTATGAAAATCATGATTTATCCGTAGAAATCACTTTTAAAATCATTCGAAACCTGCCTTCGCAATGTTTGCGCACGTGTCAGAGCGTGATTTCAAAAAGAAATTTGTACTGTTTTTTTTATTTTTATTGAAAACATAATAGTGAGCATACCTTTAGTTTTAATTTGATATGATTCAGTAACTCTAATTTTCATTGCATGGTATTTATCAAACATAACAAAAATCTAATGACTGACATTGCGAGTGAAAAATAATGCTGGAATGGCAGTCAAGGATTAATATCAATCGCATGATAAATGCTATGTAATGATAATTCTACTAAGTAAAACTCTATAAATCCGTACAAAAGGTTTATATTTTAAAAGCTTGACAGTTACGTTTTTGCAAAAAGAGCTTTTAAAAATCAACTGCTTTCGGCCTTCGTAAGTCGCATGTGTCAGAATTGCTGTCCTGCCCCAAAATTTGGAATTTGAATTTTCTTTTTGGCGTATTTTGAAAGTATTTAATTTAAAAGTTGCTTAGTATGGTCAGCAGAAAATTTATACTAAGTTACAAATCAGGTCAAGAAACACCTTGTATGTGAATAAAGAAGGTGACATGTTATTCCGATTATTTAATTAACTTGACCCTTTTCAATTCATGTGTCCTTTTGTTGGATAAAGAGAATAAATAGCAGAGGTGATATGGGACAATAATGTGACATAGAATGGGTGAGACTGGTTAAGTGGAAGACTGTACCTTTCTTAGTAAAAAAGGTGAAAAGGAACAACCTGTCGATAATTCACTTGAATCAGAATATTTACAGCAATATTAAGTCAATGTAAAATGGTTCGCGGTGTTTTTGAATTTTATAGCATTTTAATAACAAAAATTTAATTAAGGTTTCTCGCAGGCGGAAACCTACAACAGGAAAGCATTTAATTAATAATAAGAGTCATTCAAAAATAACCGAATCACAAGCTCTCAGTTAAAAAAAAAGCAAACAAGTGCTGTACGTGACAAAAACAATATTTTTACATTGGAGACCGCATCAAGTTAGACACTTCTGACTTTGTACCTATCTTGTATTCTTCTCTGTAGGGGCTAATGTCGTACTGCAAGTGTATAGCTTGATGTGGTCTCCACTGTACTTGAGAGATCTAAAAAAATCTGAAGAAAAAAGATATCAATATAAAATATTTTTCCAGTAACATATATACGCGTACGAGTCTTGTGAAAGGCGTCATCAACATATTTTTTTATTGCCCGAACATTTTCATGAATATCTCATAAATCTCTGGAAGAGAAATTCTGAAACATATTTAAAAAAGTTTTTCCTTATAAATTTACGCATCATTTTGTCCTTTGTTTTCTTATTCGTTCGAATTCGATATTTTTTTATGGTGCAATGAGGTAGAAATATCGAAAGCCAGCGACTCCGTTTGATACAGCTTTTTTAGAGTTCCGTAGTCCAACACGGAACCTGTATAGTTTCGCCATGTCCGTCTGTCCGCGGCTTAGCTCAGAGCTCCTAAATGTATGTTTGGCGCGATCTGTATTAGTATACCAACTTATAAAATGTACTGCGCAACTACGGAACCCTACACTGCGCGTGGCCCGACACGCACTTGGCCAGTTTTTAACATTTGTTTTGGCTTAGTTAACATTACTCTCTGTGTGTAGTAAGTATAAAGGGTGAACTCCGGTTCAAACAATAAAATTATTTCTGCCTGATATAGTCCGTTTTGTTTTTATTACAATGTAAAAGTGTCTTTCTAAGAATGCCATTTACTGTCTAATTAATCACGCAATATAAAAATACATTTGAAGATAAACGCAAAAAAATTTGATACATTTCAAAGCTAGAATTTATTATCGCAAAAATATTTATGTTGAAAAACTTTCCACGCAGCAGTCTGATGGAGAATAGACAATTCAGAAGAAATTTTCATATTTCTGTGAAAAATTCATGCCCCATTTCATGAATATTTATTTTCTTATTTAAAATTTATTTTGTCTTTGCAACACAAAATAGAATTCTGCTAATGCAGTTGCAAGAAAATTTCATCTGAAAGTAAATGAAAAAATACATATCTTTCTTTATTTCTTTGTCTGTCTGCCCGCAGGACAAAGCCCATTCGAATAATTAAGCTGAGGCCAAGGCAGAAAATAAGCACCTAATTGTAGCTAAGGCATGAAGATACAGAATCAGACAATGGTCTGGTAAAAAATATCAGGTTTAGACATAAAAAGGTGAAAAAATAAAAGAAAATTACGAAAAAAATGTAGAATTGCAATTATAGGCTGAACGAGATATCAGGATATGGGTGGCAGTTCAAAGTTGACAGTTACAGTGATGTACCCTTACGAAATTTAATCGTTTTTTTATATCAAGAAAGTTAACAAACGCTATCAAATCGATTTTTTATTTGATAGATCTTTGATTACCCAGACAACTTTTTGTTATTTACCAAATTAATTAAATTAAACGAACCAATAACTCCAGAGCTTAAGAGTAAAACATTTTTTTTTTGTTTTCCTCGGCATTTGACTAATAACAAAACAAAAACAACAACAAAAACTGCAACAAACGTCAAAACAAATAGCACGTAAAGCAACCGCAACGAAAACACAAACCGCATACAAGATGAACTCATACTGACGCGATCCTATAAGATAGCTGCACCTATTCATCGATGTATTTTCGATTATGTAGTGTCAGTACCTATGGGTTAGCGTTCCGATCCACAAATCAAGTAGCAAAAAGACATAATTATTTACTGTATCTTTTCTTTGTTAAATTTAACGAATACACTGAGATTTTTGTTTCGATTTATAGAGGCATTATTTATTATTTCTAAAACCTATTACTTTCTTTTGTGCCTGAGTGTATGTAGTATGGTGTGAGTAGTATTATAGGTAAAGCAGAAAATTACGAACTGTCACCCATATCATGATATCTCGCAAAGTTTGACTGGTATACCGACAAAATTGGCGACTATCAAAAGCACCCTTCAATAGAGGCGCTTGTACGACTCTATTGATGGATGTGAATAAAACGAAAAATTCGTTTTTATATGTACTTCATGGAATTCTCTGCTTACCCCCTGAGGGACTAGCGTGAGTATAAGCATAGTATAAATACTGTGGTATAAGTTTGTATGTGGGATATGTTTTGGCATATTTATTCAATACTATAGCAGCCGCTACCTTTGCGATTGGGTGCGAGTTTTAGATGATGTCACTTTATCCCCCTCTGCCGAAGTACATAAACAGTTTGTTCATGTAAGTTTGCTTGTGTGCGCGTTTTGTGGTTGTGTTGCAGCTTTTGATTTAAATTAAAATATATATATTATTGAATTGAATCAATTGATTCGACTGATGCTGGCCCCAAAGTGGGCCGAAATATATTTCGAAAAAACAATATTTTGTTATTATTGTCTCCAAATGAAGAAATAAAAAGCTTTTGATTTAGTGTGACATATAAATTTTTCGCAGGAGTGTGTGTGAATGAGTAAATGTGTGCTGTGCGTGTTTACCTCCCCTCCCGTGGTAAACGGCAGAACATTTTTAAGTACTAAGAGTCGCGCTTTTTAAAACAAATTTTAGGTCCGCGCAACTAGTTGCAAACCCGTAAAGGATAACTGATGATGACATGTTAAAGATACACTTGCACTGTTTCACATAATATTTTATGCAAGTGAAACAGTACCCACAGTATAAATGATGAGTAACCTCACTGCTGCTGGTGTTACCTTATACCTACTCAGCAGTCGCCTTTCCGAGTAACCAATACCTCAGCAGTCCCTGGCTGCTTTTGCCACCAGTTTTGTAACGTTTTGTTCATTGTTTCAGGAAGCAACAAATATTGCCTCGACGTAAACTATGGCGGAGTGCTCATCATCTGGGATCGACTGTTCGGTACTTTTAAAGCCGAGACTGAAGATATGAACATCATCTATGGACTTATCTACAACCAGCCGTCCTTCAACCCGTTTTACTTGCAGGTTTGTGCCAAATAAATGGATAGGAATATTCTTACTATGTTCTGTTGTTTGTTTGTTCCATCTTACTTTTTAAAGTAAGGGTTGTATCGGTATAAATTTGAATTCCTTAATCGGTGTCATAATACAAATCGATCATTTCAATAAGCTTCGAGAAGACATTGTGAGCAAAAAGCGTCTGTACAAATTATTCTACTTTTTTATGGAAAGTTTCTGACATAAAATCAAGAAAAACAATTCGTGAATAGTTTTATGCATAAACTTTTATCTTCTTTATAACAGATGACCACAATTTTAATTTATTAATGAAAATAAAGAATAAATGTCGATATGTAGTTTGATCTGTAATGCAATTGCATTTTGTAATCTCTACAGATATTCTACACGCACTACGTGATCGAAAAGTTCAGGAGTTTCGAAAATAAGTGGGACAAATTCAAGGCAGTGTTCTGGGGTCCAAGCTGGGAACCGGGCACTGGAAGACTCGGTGATGAATACTTGAAGGTTGATGTAAGTTTTTTTTGCATGTTTCTGCCTGTATCTGGGATGTTAGTCGTATCAGTTAGTCTAGCGTAGCAAACCATATCGAGCTCGATAGCGCTTGATACAGTGCTCTGTCGATCTACCTAAAGAGGGACAGACAGTGTGCTGTCAAAGCTCGATATGGTCTGCTATGCTAGGTACCCAGCTTACTAAGCCGGAGGTTACTCATTGGAATTCCATGGGACACAATTAAAGTCCTGTCTCCATGTTTCGGAAAGCACAAGCCATTGGTTACATCTAATTTTTCTCTTCGCTTTTAAATCGGTGTTTGTTAGTAAGGGCTGAATGTTGCTTGCGGATGACAAATCGCAGAAAGTTTGACTTTTCATAACAACGCTATCTAGAAATAGGACAAGAGGCTATATTTTTTTCAAGAAACTTCTTCCTTACGTGAGAAATGTAACGATGGTTAGATACTTAGCATAAATTGGTGTTTAGCATAGACAAATTTGTGGGCAAATGCTTCTTTTAATAAACATTTTATTACAATTTTTATATGCTTTCGTTACTTTCGTCAAAAGAACTTAAGAATTAGAAATCTTTCAAATAAATCCTCTACGCTCAAGTCAGCAAAAGCTCTTTCAGATGCTCGGCTCCTGAAAGAGTTGTTATGTACTTTACTGTCGTCGTGATTCAGTTATCAAGTATTCAGTCTATCAATGCTTTTCATGTCCCTCGGGAAATTGGTAACGGAAAATTATTTTCTAACTCTAGAGTAACCTTTCCAGGTAGCGAGGCAATGAAATCTGAGGATTCATACGTTTGTAATATAAGTTTTCTATTTAATAAAATATGGGAGTTGTATTTTATCTTTCAATTTAACATAATATTGTTTACTGAATTTTTTATTTAATAGCTTTTACTGTCTTCGTTCAAGGACTTTAAATTTAAATATGTGAAATGAATATACCTACTCCATTTAAATTTAGAAATATAAAGATGTAAAGTAAAATAAAAATTGCTCCTACGCTATGTACGTTATGTCTGTAATTCGTAGAATGCTTGTAATTTTAGAAGATAAATTACACTCG
This sequence comes from Ypsolopha scabrella, assembly GCA_910592155.1. NCBI lineage: Eukaryota > Metazoa > Arthropoda > Insecta > Lepidoptera > Ypsolophidae > Ypsolopha > Ypsolopha scabrella. The sequence goes on along the minus strand of OU342969.1, from coordinate 26,748,436 downwards.
AATAAATTATATAAATGCAAAAGAACTAATTCTTAGTTTTCGTCTTACATAATATATGTATGTACATTCAAATAGTAGGTAAAAAAAAACATCATTCACATTTCAAAAACTTTGGTATTTTTATTTCTGGAAACTAAGTTAAGTTTAGGATCGATATTTTTACGCATTAATATAAATAAGCTTTTAACTGATTTTGATTTCGTTTATGACGAATAAAAAAAAAGGACGGAATCGCCGCTAAGTAACAACTAAAGCATAAAAATTTTTACCACAGATATAGATCCAAATAGATGCCGCGAGTGTATGTACTTCGCGTGCCCAATTGCGCGCCAAAAGGGAGAGCAATGCTCTTCCTTCACAGATATTGACTCCTCCAACTTTGACTCTTATGTATGATGTCTTAAGTCTTACAATCCCTTCTAAGATTTCAACCGCTGTCAACCAATTTCATTGTAAAATGTGACACGCTTGATTTTAATAGAGTTTGATGCACTTGCGTCATCTATTTAGATCTATATATGTGATTTTTACTATGGCAATGGCGGGGGTTTATAAGTGTGTGAGTGGATTTACTATGGAATTTATTATATGAATGTGTGCGTGCCGGGCTCGTGCGGACCCGCGAGTAGGCTTTCTATGGGTGCTTCAGTTTTTGCTTTGCGAAACTCCTTCCGACTTTTTTATACATATATGCTGGGGGTTAAGACTTTTTTAAAAGATTTTTGCATTTTGAGGTGAGTACTTCTTTGGAAATGCGTTCCTTACGGAGTATGTGTGGTTCATAGATATACCTATAGTATTAGTATATATTAAATCTATGGTGTGGTTTTTGACATAGAATGACAGAGTGAAAATATCGACATAAGCAGAAGAGTACTACATTCTTTGGACATAAGGGATCGTTGTGGTGTGAAAGAAGATGTAGTGACTAGAATAGAAAAAGGAATGCTTCGGTGGTTTGGGCATTTAGAGAGTATGAATGAAAGAAGAGTGACGAAACAAATTCATGCTGTACAAGTGAAAGGTAAAGCTTATATTTCATCGAAAATGATAAAGCTCGACCGGGCCGCCCTAGAAGGACGTAGAAGGACGACGGAGGACAAATAGGTGTCATACTGAAAAAGGGCAAAGTGAAAAGTACCCGGAATAGAAGAGCTTGTATGACTAGATTGAAGGATGTAGAAGAAGCAAAAGAGGTGTGTCAGGATCGTAGCAGATGGAAATCTGTAGTCTCTGCCTACCCCTCCGGGAGACATTCGCATCTCGTATAGGGGGACATGTTCAAAACTTATACATCAGAACGTCTTTTTTTAACGAATGATCATTTGATTTCCGTTAATAGAATATAACTTTTTTTGATTGTTCATTATTTTTGATTACTTACAATTATAATAATTACATTATAAGTTATTATTCAAAATAAGTTTATGCTTATCCCGTATTGTCGATGACTTATCCAATCGGAATAATAACATTTTTGAAATGAAATCGTAAGCGAATGCATCACTGACATAGCTATTATGTGAAGTATCCACTTAAATAATTTACTGTTTTATCTCTGACACAACCCGCTGCTTTTTTACCAAGCTTCTCTGCGTTTTTAGTTCATTATTTTTAATTAACGAAACGAAACTATGGTCCAATTAGGGCGTAATATTATACTTTTTCAAAGCAGAGAATAAAAAATAAAATCTGTAGAAGAAAAAAGAGTGTTAATATTTTTCGATACATTTCGACCCACGACGTCAGTCATAAGACATAAGACAAAAGACATAAGACAGTCGGTTGTATTAAAAAAATTCTAATAGAGATAATAGATATCAACAAGCGACACTTACAGCGGAGCCTCGTTGGTCTAACTGTACATCGGTCCACGGCTTAGCTGAAAAACAGTTGGTCTGATTTAACTGAAATTTGGCATGTAGGTAGATAATTAAACTTGATAAAAAGTATTGAAAAGCTTTAATGACGTCACATTTATAAAATATTCAGAATTTACGAATAAAATGTATTTCAAGTACAAACATATAGGGTGAAATTAAATCAACCGACCAAATTCATACTGGAGACTCAGTTAGTGATCAGGATCTAAGTTCAGTAATCCTTTTGGTCAAATTCGAATAATATTTTTTTTGCTCCCTTACTGGTTGGACTAGTTTAAGTACAATTCCTAGCCCAGTCAGAAAGGAAGCAAAAAAAATAATTTACAAATTTGACCAAAATTATGATTGAAGCTTGTTTCTGATCACTAGCTGAGTAAAAAGTAAAAAAGATCAAAAATTTTGTATAATTATTACAAAAAATTACATACAAATGTCAAAGGGTCAAATTAAAAATACAAAAATGTTGAATGTCCAAAACATTCAGCATTTTTGCAGTGAAAACTAAGACTTATTATAACAAATAATATTATAACTATTCTTTAATATTTCTTGAGTAGGGCAGATCATCAAAAAATAATCTACTTGTGTTAGAGCAGAACTTTTTTAAATCCTGGAGGTCCTTGTATTTAAATTTAGCTGCGTACAACTGTGACTCTCAGCGTTACTGCTCTGGAGCAGAATATTAATTTTTGATACATCTCTTGACTCACAGCCTTCTAGTGTATGATACCTACACGAAATGATAGAGATCCAAAAGTGCTACCATAAACAATAATAAAACTTTAAAAAATTTTTTTGGTCATCCGTCGTTCTAGCCTTGTACCCTGTATTTTATCCATCCATCCATCCATCAGCCTGTTTCGTCCACTGCTGGACATAGGCCTTTCCAGGATTTCGCCACTCTTGGCGGTCCTCCTGGAAGAAATGCCCATTCTCACACACGCTGGGCAGGCGGGTTGGTGAGGGCGGTGCCGAAACCCTTACACCAGTGACGCCGCTGCCCGTCACCAGTCTAATTTATATAAGGCCCGGCAATTGGGGATGGATATACCGCCATCCATCGGTCCCAGGCAATGGTGGGCCACCTGTTTTTTTTGCCTGAGAGCTGTTCTCTTACTCTCCCCCGAATAACTTCGGGAGGATTTCACAGTCGAGCCCGGCATTAGCTCTACCACCAAATTTTATAATGAAGCCAAAAAGACATTTTTTCAGTGTGTATGAACTCTCAGATTTAGCGTAGAGAGTGCATTATCATTTGATTATCCGAGAGAGGATATTTATTGTATTTGGGCCGGATATGACGTCACGTCACTTACGAGTCTGAAGTCGTTAAATATTTACGAGTATTGTTTGCAAATATTGATTTCATAACTAAACAGATCAATACTCTATTATTATGTTCGTCAAGCTAGAGGTATCAAAATAATTTGGGCTCTATGTATATAAAAAAGTATGAGACTTTTTAAACACAGAAAAATCAAAAGCATTCAGATCATTCAAACCACCGACGGACTAGATTGGCCAAATTTGTTGCAGCTATGTCTGAAAAGCAGTCATAAGTTTGAGGAAAATCAGCTTCGAAGTTATCGGTGAAGCTAATCTAAAAAAGATTTTGGCAATACATTAACACAGTATATAATTAAACTAAGCAGTATTCTGTCTTGGCAGTGTCTTTGAAATAATTACCTACGGCCGCTCGGTACGTAAACATGCACTACCGCTACTCACTAACTGTCTTTATTGGGTTATTTCTGGTTCCGATATAGAATAATTTAAACGTGCTTACCCATGCAACCTTTTGTGGAATTGCGTAAGAAAATCGTATGCATTTGAGAACCAAAAAACGGCTTCAATTGTCAAACGGGCGAAGCTTAGCCGAATAGCCGCTAGACAACAAAAATCGTACGTTTTAAGTTAGGCCGTCAAATGAGTAGGATTTTCTTACACAATTGCACTTCTGAACAATATAATCGATAAGTTCTTGCTACGTCAATAAATGCGCGGGAGTGTCTCACACAATCCGCGCCCGTACATGACGGCGGCGCACTCGCGACTGTCTCGTGTACCGTAGTTCACTGTAGTTTGGAAACGCGTCTTTTAGGACGTTTCTATGAAGACGTAATACTGCTTTATCTGGCCACATGGCAGTGCCCCCGCCAAAACGAGCCAAAAGCGGGCGGGGCACTACGTACCTTTTCTCGAAGCGTTTCGTCGTATTTTCGAACCCTCATAGCTTCGGTCTGGATAATACTAGAGATACCAAATTAAGCAAAAATTATGGCTTGGCCGTTTCATGGAAATTTATAATATCAATGTAAATAGGTCCATGGGAGTGTCTGTTTAACGGCTGCGAAACGGCCAAGCCGTACTTTTTGAGCAAGATGTAGGATTTGTAGAGTTAGGCCTTTTAGAGTTAAAGGCTTGGCTTTACATGTTACCTCATAACTTTTTAACCGTAAAAGCGTTATGAGCTTCTGAGTCTTGGCGACCTAATTTACATGAAATGTTGTTGATAGGATTTAATTAAACTATGACATTAATTTACGTTCACATAACCGCCCGCCGTGCTTGTATAATTGTAAATATTATTTTGTCTCTTTAGTTCTGGGACACGCCAGCATGTATGATATTTAAATAAGTGCTATATTATATACTTCGCACTCACACGCTTAACGATCACACTGCTTTTATATTGAGATCTGGGGCAGAGCCGCAGAATGGCATAGAGTGTTTGTGATGCAGAAACGGGCAATACGTACGCTGGCACGTATCAGATATAACGGATACAGCGCGGCCGCATTTTATAAAACTAGGAATACTGACTCTCTCCTCCTTGTATATCTTTCAAGTTGCGATATTCATGAGACAAAATCTGTACTTATTTGAACGTAGGTGTGAACGTACGAAAACCGCAATAAGATCCGCAGTATATCACACAAACTCACAAAGAGTAAACGGTCGGTATATGTGTGCGGTCCGAACATTTACAATACACTCCCAGACGGAATCACACAAGCCACTTCATGACCCTCGTTTAAGGCCAGGTTAAAAAAGTGGCTAGTCCAGCAGGCCTTCTACACTGTAGATGAGTTTATAAATTTAAAATAACATGTTATTGATTGAAATTATATATACATATATATTTTATATTTAATTTGTAATCAATGTTTTATTATTGAATTATACATTTTATGTAATTAATTAATTAATTATCATTATGAATGACATATTATTTTTGACATGTTAAATTCGACTTTGAAAATTACACTTAGAATAAGTATAGACATGTTTTGTAAAGTTAGGTATTATTACAATAATTATTATTTTTTTATTGCATAATACCTCTTTGACCTGTAACTTACCGTTATTAATAAAGATTTGTATCTGTATCTGTATCTGTAACTGTATCTGTATCTGTATCTGTATCTGTATCTGTAACTGTATCTGTATCTGTATCTGTAACTGTATCTGTATCTGTATCTGTATACATTTTTCATCGGAAGGGGCGGGTTTTACGCGAGCCATTTGCATTTTTACTCATTATTCTGGACTCAGAGGATTAGAAGGAGTCTTGACAACTAATTAGACTTTCAACTAAATATTTTATTAAACTTTACTCATTCTCGAACCTGCTCATGCATATGAAGGGCATAGGCAAAGAAGGGGCTCATCGACAGCAAATTTTATTAAAGAAATACGTATTTAGCAATCTGCCTTTGTTCATGTAGTTTCAATAAAAGTATGTTTTTAAACCGAGGTTGCAACAAAATTAGCAACTTATTGACAGTGTTTAGGGTTCCGTAGTCCGTATAAGGGTTTATAGTTTTGCCATGTCCGTCTGTCCGCGGCTTAGCGCAGAGACTATTCATACTAGAAAACTGTTATTTGGCACGAATATAAATATTTATCACACCGACAAAATGGTAAAATAAGATCTCGAAAAAATTTTTTTTAATGGTACCTCTCGTACACGTAAACTGGGGATGAATTTTTTTTCTCGTCTATCCCATAGTGTGGGGCATCGTTGGGTAGGCCGTTTAAAAACATTGTGGGTGTGTGAAAACCATTTTTAGATTTAGAGATCCGTTGGCGAAATATTAAGCTTTAAAGTGAAAATTTTAGTTAGAGTGGAGCCTTCCCCCCCGCTGGCTAAACGGTTGCTTATAAAAATGTGAAAAAATTTCACAGAAGTAGTATATATAGTACAGGTCGCGCCAAACTTTTGGTCCCCTATAATGTACGGGACCAGAAGTTTGGCGCGGTCTGTATTAGAAGACCAACTTATATGTACCGGGCAACTACGGAACCCTACATTGCGCGTGGCCCGACACGCACTTGGCCGGTTTTTATTTTACTTATTCACTAGTGACTTGCATTATCAGTTAATTTTTGTTAAAATGTCGATAAGCCTCCCTTTTCTGTACCTTTCATATGTGCCCATGCTTAATACATGTTTTATGTGGTCTCCGCAGGTGGAAGAAGACAATAAACCTAAGTTTGACGTACATCTCCCGCTCTGGTGTAACACGTATCTGGTGCTCCATCACACTATCGTCATGTTTGGATTCTTTGAGCTGGCTGCCAGACACATGGTAAGTTACTAGACTCTCTTGACCTTCGAGTACGTGGTCGTTTAGGCTAACCAGTATTTTGTGTGTCATAAAGAGAGCCATTGGGATAATGCAGATGTAACACTGCCGAAAATTAAAAAAAAACAAACACAGTGAGTCCCTTAGGTACTCATAATAATGTTTATTAGTGACTAAGTAAATTTAAAATCTCAAAATTATTTTTTTTTGTTCTTTGTTAATTACACACTCCTTAAAGTATGTCAATATTGGTATGAAAATGAAAACGAAATAAATGAAAATTTAAGCAGTTAATTTATCGGCTTGTAATGTAAAGCATTATTATGAAATTATTATACTTAGGCCCTCGTCTACCCACAAATATATTTTAACGGTAAAATAGAAAATACAATATGATAGATTTCATCGCTAAAGTACCTAAATTCCGATAAACCAATTCGATTTCAGTCGAATACGACGTTTTGTTCGTCTTCCGATGTATTTGCAATTCGATTTATCTCCGATATATGAACAAGGATATTGTTTGGCGCTAGTATAAAGCCGCTATAAATCCGATCAAGATGTGCAGATATTTTCGTATGGAGAAAGATCAACAGGTGTTTTTGTTTTAAAATAAATACTCGGAAGCTCTGAAATAGTATTTCAGTACTCTTATAAACTAACATGAATTTGGTTTTTAGTGAAATGGCTGCAAATTTTTGCAACAACCAATGAACTTTTTGACGTAAGCCTTCAAATTCAAAATTAATTTTTTTTTGAGCCTTCTATGTTGTCTCAATCAGACTGTGGAATCCATAGAATAGAATAGAATATCCATTTATTTATCTACCACAACACAATAAATTATAAAAACAAATTATAAAGTCAAACACAAGGAAATAACATAAAAGAATAAAACAATGTGACTAAAGCTAAATGAAATCATGTGTCGAAGCAGACAAAAAGGCTAGAACTCAGCATATGCTGTAGTCTTACAGAGTAAGACCGACAGCGCTGATTTTCAGTCCGAATGATCTACCGCACTGCATTCGCGACTCACATACTATCAGTTCCTTCAAAAGAAAGCTGAAAGAACATTACCTCTCACTGTCCGTATAGGTAAATATGTATAATAATAATAATGTATGTATTCTATTTTTAATATATTTATATCTTTAATATTTTATAGTGTGTATATTTTTAATATGTATTTTATTAATATTTTCTTTCTCCGTACAGTTTAACCTTTTTTTTTTGTTGTACACATGTATGATTTACTTACCTACTCTTTTTATTTTTTGTTGATGTTTCCTTTTGGTTTTGCTGGAAGAAATCTCTTTTTAGTGATAAGCGCGCCAATGTACATACTGTTTCACTGTAAACCTGTTTCCATGTTTCTGTTTTTGTGCAATAAAGAATGAATGAATGAACATTTAAAGTATGTCCATACAAAGTATGTGGGGGATGATTGTGAGGTCTATTTACACAATACAATAATCATGCTTCTGTCAATTTTTATAACAATATATTATAATTTCTGTTAAAGGGGATGCGCTTGAAAGACAGCGCTGTTTGAAACCTAGTTGTCCAACAGCATACGCTGATCGCGTACTTTCGCTCACCAAAATAAAGCTAATTTATTTTAGATTAAGTTAGTTTAAATAAGTTTGTTTTTATTCTGCTTTTTAATTATTTTTTTATTTTTATTAAAATATAGTGTGAGGTACATGTATTTCGGGCTATCCAGGCATCAGCCACAAATTAATGTGAATGAACTCAGGGCTCAAATGGCACGAAATATATCCCACACTACTTAAATTTTCGTTATATTTATACAATAACAGAATTTAAAGACGAAATTGTCAATATATCGTACTTTATTAAAATCATGATAATTCTGTTTCCACCAGGCAATGACACCAATCAGCGCGCTGGTCTTCGTATTCTACATCATGGCTTCCCTCTCCATTATCGGTATGCTGTTTGATGGCAATAAGATAGCACCGATGCTCGAAGTCCTACGATGTTCAGCCCTGGCCTTCTTGGCTAGATCCATTGTGGTGTCAAATCCGGCCCTGGGCTCTGGTCTTCAAATCTTCTATGTGGCGTCTGCAATGTTCTGGGGATTGTATACGATGAAGCTGATAGAAATTAAGAGAGAGGAGAAGATTGAGTAAAGAAAGGGTGACAACTAATTATTTTCAGATAGAATTTGATAGCCTTTTTGAAACTATGGTCTCTATTGAATGAAATTTCTCGAATAATCCAATTAATCAATTATAGCATATGACTGTCAAAAATAAATCATGAATTTTAATCACAACCGATATTACCTGAGGTAATATGAAATCATATTATAACAAATAATATCTTCTGTTGAGCAATACTCATAAAAATACCAATGACGATGAAGTGCGTAATTTTTTTAAATAAATTTGCATATTTTCGTCTGGCGTTTTGAAATAATGTTAGACAAGTTTTTTAAATTTTTATATATATCTGTTGAAGGTTGAGTTAGGTCCTACAATAAATAAAAAAACAAAAATAAGTGAAAAAAATTACCAATGATAGAGTTACCCATGAAGCAACGAGTAACCCTAATAGACCACTTTCCACAAAAAAATAATTTTCTGCGACCTTTTTTATCACCTTTCCTTAGAAATTTGGTCAGCTGATTAAACCATTTTGTACTGGGAAGTACAAAAATTATTTGATCAAAAGATAAAAATCTGAATGTGATCAGTTAACGATACTCGTACATGATGTACATACATCAATCAGCTGGCTAAATTTTCAAGGAGAGGTGAAAAAAAGGGTTTTTTGGTACAAAGTGGTCTATTGGGTTTACTCTATCATGTGTAATTTTTTTTTAACTTTGAGTTGTTGGACCATTTATATTTTGATTAGTAGTTTAATATAGAATACGATACAATCAATATTACAGGACTTCAATACGAAAACTACGAAAGGAAGAACCATCCAAAATACCACTTAACACGTTATACCTTGGTGTCAGGTAAAAAGAGCGCTAGGCGAGAGTGGGAGGGTATGTGTCTGTGCATGGGTAATAGGCACGCCAGAAAGAGACAGCCTGACCCTCGCCAGGGCGTTAGTTTTACTTGACTTGAGTTATACCGTGCCATCATTCAAAAAATATACTAGGAACCTACCCATTCTATCTAGAAACAAATTAAATTTGTATGGAGTAAAGATAAGTTATTTTCAATAAAAATAACTCGCTGCCAAATAAAGTGCCTTATTAGGGTTGCGTAAAAAACCAAAACCGTGTAAGCATGTTTTTGTAAGCACTTCACTAGAATATATGTGTTAATAAATAGAGTGTTAGGAAAAGTACTGCGATGCTTTAGTATACTATAATTACAACTTTTTGTTATTTTAGGATAGATAACGGTGGAATAAATATATTATAAACAATTAAATATGCTCAAGATATATTTCGGGCCCTAGCTGGGCCCGGCATCAGTTGAGTATAAAAATAAATAAAAATATATAAGTTTGTCTATGCCAGATGTGTTGTATATATATTATTTTTTAAATGTCAATGTCAGTACTTTATACTCAACTGATGCCGGGCCCAGCTAGGGCCCGAAATATATCTTGAGCATATTTTATTGTTTATAATATATTTTATTCCACCGTTATATATCCTAAAATAACAAAAAACTTATAAGCTTTTACAGCACCTATATATTTTAAATATATTACAACTACGTTACATATAGTATGAGTGTAATACATGAAAAAAATATCGATTTCTTATTAGAAAATTGAGACTGATTAGATAGGTAAAATTCCTTCCAGTCCTACCTACAAAATAAGTAAAATTATTCTTAATACTTATAAACCCTTCTGGCAGCTCTAATTTACACAATTAATACACATTCAACTTGTTAAAGGTTTTTGAACAAATTCTAAGTTTGTAAGTAGCAGGTACGTACCTAATCAGTCACATTTTTCTAATAAGAAAGAGTTAATTTTTTATATTTGTTCACTGTGCGTGGTTGAAAGGATCGCAGTACTTTTCGTAGCACTCTGTATAGTTAATTATTTATAGTTGACTTTTTTAAGAGATTATGATATATTTTGTTTGCTAGGCTGAGCTATTAGGTTTTAATATTATCATCGGTGATATATTGTTAAGAATGTTATATTATAAGTCTTTTATTATTTAATTAGTACAATCGAAATATTTTTATTGCTTTTTCAGTAAAATGACTGATTATTTACTATTAAATTAGTCTTATATAGTCGCTTCTTACTTTATTTTTGTGAACGCTTTATATGAAAACAATATTTTGAATAAAAGTTTGAAATAGGTATTTGTTTTTTTTTTTTATTACTGAAACAAATGAAAGATGCCACATTAAAAATAACTGTAAAAATATTAAAATTCTTTTGTAATACTTTGTTTTTTTTTATTCTTCTCACCTAAGTAGACTACAAATGTAAATAAAAAAAAAAAAACTTTCGATACACACAATAGTGTGTCTTGGGGTCGTCGACAGTCTTTTGTATGACAATCTCATAAATACAATAGTTAAAATAAAAATCAACATTTGCTTGAGCAAAAACACATAAAAATTTTAAACCAAAAAATGCTTCGAATAATAATTAAAATACACTCTAAGAAAATTAAATATCAGACTGTCATATTACGACAAAATGGCTTAATTTTTTTTGCGGTACTCATTGATTTAATTATTTCTAATCACATACTAAAATATCACAAAATGGATCAAGTTGTTTTTCTGGAATTTTCTTTTTTCTTTCTTCGAGTACGTTTTTATTATTCGAAGGATTTTAATTCTAAAATTTTTAAGTTTGTTTGCTCAAGCAAAAGTGATTTTACGTGTTCTCCGGTGTTATCATAAGTGTTAAGAATAATGTTCGTTTTTCGATTCGGTTCTGAAATCCATGTTCATCATAATACAGTTTGCTCGTACTGATAAGTACATAATTATGATATATGAAAAAATAATCTCCAATAAAGTTTTAATTTATTTTTGTTTAAATACTACTTTTAACACTACTTACTTCGTGCATGTAAGAGATGCACTTGGTCAATCATTTTCATACAGGTTATACAGGTGTTAATATAATAATCTTTTATTTCAAACTGGTTGTTCTATCCATGAATATAGACAACTTTTACTATGGGGCCAACAGAAAAAAAATCTGCTCTTCCATGGAAAACTTACATACCTACTCGACTAAAGCGTATAACACAGTTGATAATTTTTTCACAATTTTAGGGTTGGCCCTATTATAGTTGTTCATATCAAGGGGTGGAATACCCCGTTTTAAGGAAAAAGGTTATTATCTTAACACTCTGTATTTGTTATTGATTTTGTCTTCCAAGTTCTTCATACATTATGTTTTGGTTTCAATGACCTGAATGAAAATAAAACGATAAAAGAAAATGAAGATGTCACAACGTGAATTAATAAAAAATACAATGTGACTTTGGCTGATATAACGAAATTCATACTGGATACTTTGTAAGTGATCAGTAAAAAGGTTTCAGACCCTTTTTGTGAAAACTGCATAGTGGAACTTTGTTTTCGTATACTAATTGACTTGGGATTGATATTGTTCAAAACAAGTAAAGGGGCAAAGATAATATTTTTCGTATTTTGTAAAAAGGTTCGTCAGCCTTGGTTCTGATCACTTACTGAGTCTCGAGTATGAATTTGACTATATAAATCAAAGTAAATGATTAAACAAGTGTCAAGGTGTTTCAGTTTATAAATTTGAAAATTCGTTTCATCAAGATGCGACATTACGCGGGTTGATTTAATATAAACTTCCTTCAAATGTATTATTCTCTCTTTAATCCTAATTTCTTTTTTCTATTTGTCTTAACTACATAAAAAATAAGTGAAATACATTGAAAAACGGTTTAGATACACAATTCGTAAATAAAATACTACGTAAGTATCAGTACCTACACGTTCTTAGAAAAGAGATTGTTAGTGGTTACTGCTACTGTTGCAAAAACATAAATGCTTGGGGCATCTCCGAAACGAGGAGATCCGTCGGAGATCGAAAGTGACCGACATAGCTTGCCGAATCAGTTAGTTGAAGTGGCAACCTGCGTCAACCTCTTACTAACTTGGGCCGAGGGAAAATATTTTTTACTGACATTTGTTTCTAAGTGATGTTTTCAAGTTTTTAATAGAGTATGCATAGCGATGGATTTTTTAATAAATCGTACAATACCAGGGTAATAGTACATTATGATACAAGTAAGCTGCGTTGGACATACAGTCGAGGTGGGATTGTGGCCCGAGTCGAGAGTGTAATGTCTAATGCTCACGCGTTTTATACGACGTTTTTGAACACACTTGCGAGGAAAAATAATAAAATTTCAGTGTCTCACAACAAGGATTAGAGTTATATTGAATTGATGCGGTTCTCTTTATTATCATTGTAGTGACCCTGGTCAACACATAAGCTAAAGAGGGTTCGCCTAAGCCAAAAACGGGGCAAAGATTCACTGAACGTGGGCGAAGCTGCGGGCAAAGGCTAGTATACACTAAAATAAAATTCTACCAACTTGAAAAGGAGAACAGAAATAATATTTTTCAAACAGACTTCGTTAAAAGGAAACACTGGCAGGTTGTTAAGTTACTTTTTGCGTTTCTTTCTACCTTAGCTACATCGACATAAATTACTCATTGCTTAACTATTTATCCATCCATCAGCTTTTCGTCGACTGGGCAGGCGGGCTGGTGAGTGCAACTACTATAATCCCAAAAATCGGATAGTTCCATGTAGACTACCCAAAGATTCTGTGCCCAAATATAAATATCACGAAACGCGAACACAGTTTGTTGATTGTACCGATTTTCTTAATTTTTGTCTAGGTCATGTACGAATTATATACGACCACACTTTTTCACCGACGATAACACTCGTACAGCGGGCGAAGTTTGATCATAATATTTTGGTAATTTTGGCACGGAGGTTGCGCGAGTATTAAACATTACTACTATGTAAGAAATTTAAGTAATATCATTGCGGTATAGAAAATCAGAAAAGTAAATCTGGACGTGAGGAGCTCTAAGCCGAGATTCGAACCCGGGACCTCTCGCTTACCGGGCGATTGCTCTACCAACTGAGCTAGTTTTCAACACGACCTGTGAATTTACGCATCTGCTTTCCCATACTGCAACTATATGTATAGATAATCACTTATTAGTAAGCCTCTTTTCGCCTAGTAAGCCTAGTGAAAGCCTCTTGGCGTTTAGAGCTCCTCACGTCTAGATGTACTTTTCTGATCTGGGGGCACGGCAGTGCCCCCGACAAGTCGAGCTATCAAAGCGGCACGGCCGTACCATCCTTTTTTAGAAACAGTTCAGGCCATTTTCGACCCTCCTATAACTTCGTTGTGGATAAAACTAGAAGCCTGAATTTTCAGTAACCAATCAAGCATTGTATATACACGGTATATTTCAAATTTAACTCAATTAAAACCAGTAGTTTAAGAATTATACTAGTCAAGGTTTCTCAATTTTGTCACTCACTCACTGACTAACCGATCATCAAAACTCTAAGGCACTTTTAGCAGACATAGAAGCTTCAAATTTGGATTACAATTTGTGTTTAGTCTATAAATCAAGGAAAAACTAAAATATTTTGCAATTTTGGTCCAGTTTTCTAGATACACCAATTTGTAAAAAAAAAACAAGTCTCGCAACTTAGTTCTTCTACCGTAAGAAGTTGTGAGATCCATGTAATACCGAGTCGGTTTATTTATTCAGTCCCTGTCTTAAGTTATTACGTAATGAGCTAATCTAACAACATCTTACCACATCAATATTAATAGTAGATTGTTATACAAGGGAGGTAAGCGATCAATTGCACTTGAGATATTTAGGCACACGAGCGAGCGAAGCGGTTGAGGGTGCATCTAGTGCGAGGGTGCCATTGATCACTTACACCCGTATGTAACACTCTACTTTTCATTTGTAATGCGAGGAAATTAAAAACAACCTTCACCCGTAGGTACTTGTTTCACTGTAATTATACTTATTCCAAGCGGTATTGGTTTTACACCATTATCAAGGGTCTATCTATAATAAAGTAAGTAATAACATAAACGTCTTTTTAAGATTTTACTAACCATATTTACATCTCTGCCGTCCTCAAACTATAAAGCCGTTATCTATAATAACCTTATTTCAAGAAAGACGTTGTTTAATTAAAAGTTGGAGCTGTTTGAAAACTACATAACCGATTTATGACTTTGAGGTAACATTATATAGATACTGAAAGGAGCTTTAAGCTGCCGTACATAAGCTATAGTGTCATTATCCAACAATTAGGTCAATTTAACTTTTTGATCAAATCTTAATCAGAAAAATATCTCTATCGATTCATCTAATCTATTTTTTTCTATCTATTATACTTTCTGAGATAATGAAAGGTAAAATTCTGTTATATGATTTATATTTATACGTATACTACGCTTTAACACAGATAATTACAATATCATAGCTAAAATGATAATAAAAGAGTTTAAAAATTTTCAAAATTTTCTAGATTTTCAGTAATATTTGCATAACTTATTTGCCGTGTCATGATTTTCGTATTCTTCTAGTTAAGTAATGTTTTAAACCGTTATATACTAATACAATACTACAAAGTCTTTAAACGAAAACTATACATAAATGCGATTAAAATTGTTTAACGGCAATTTAGCGTTTAATTTAATGCATCCTTATTCCATGTTTACAATCGTGAATTCGTCATTAACGGCATAATGTAAAATTTTTGCATAGCACGTCCAGACTAAAATGTGGCTATCCCGCATTACTACACTAAAAAGTGGTTAACTTCTCTCAAATCTTTTGCAGCTTTTTAGTTTAGGAATGATAACATGAAAACAAGTATATTTAATGCTAATAATAAAATTTAAAATCAAACACTGAAATGCCGTTAAGGTAGTGTTAGTGGCATTCATGTGGTGGATTTATAAACGGACAATTAAAACAATATTAAACACAATCATTAAAATTTATATCATATTGGGTTTGATTCGACATAATGTCGAAATAAATTAAAAATAAAATAAAATCATGATGTGAAAGTATGGAGCTAAACTTAAATAAATATATATTTTTATATATTTACCGTATTATATTTGTTTCATCATATAATATTGTTTTTATAATGATTAGATATGACATGTAAAACGTAAACTTTATGGAGGTATCTATTTTACAAATAAATATTTTGAATCTTTGAATCAAACTATGGCCTTTATTCAAGTGAAAGTTACGAAATAAACGTTATTATTATTATTAGTTTAATTTTCAAAATCAGATCAATTTTTTTAACATCATACATTTCAACAAGTGTCGCGCCTTCTGTAGCATGATCGTAACGCCTTGGGTTTACTACAGAATGAACATGGGCAACAAAGTATAAATACTTATTACAGAAATGATGAGTCGACCGTGCGTGACTAAATGTGTATTTAGTCTTTATCTTATTCTTATTATGGATCTGTACGACAGATCTCTAACGTTCGACTACTGCTCCGGTTTGTAGGCTGGCTAGTGGACTGTCATAGCCCTACACTGTGCAGGGGTTGCTGAGGGTCTCTGCATAGCGCTACCTACCCTCTCGTGCACAGCAACAAATCAAAATCAAATCGAATCAAAATATTTATTTTGTAAAATAGATACATAAAGTATACTTTCTAGAAGTCAAAGTTAATCTTTACAATAAATATCTTTAGAATAAAAAAAATATATAAAAAAATAATATGTACCTATATATACTAGTAAGGGAAATACACTCAATAAATATTTAGGTTGGGCTACAAAAATTTAATTATACACCTACATAAAATAGAGAAATCTAGGATTAAAAATATTATATATAAATGATGCAACGAACAAACAAGTTGATAAATAAATACGGGTAATACATCCAAAAAATATTAAGGTTGGGCTACTAAAAACTATAAACCTGCATAAAATAAATAAATATAGGAATAAAAATATAATTTATACGTAATGCCTAACTATCCGCACCATTCGATTAGTATTGCTAAGAAGAAGGGCAAGAAACTTAGCAAACATTAATTTTTTCATTTGTAACATAAACTTAATCTATACAATTTTCTTATACCTACTTAAGTAAAGGCAAATATAAAACCATAGGAATTGTGTCCAAGAGAAAAGAAAAAAAAAATTGATCTTAGTCACTGGGCTATCATCTCACTTTAGCTGCCTAGGGACCTCTTAGGAACTCCGCATGAGTTGCCTATTGCCTGTCCCATCCCGGACGTGAAGGGGGTTTCCCTTCACGAGGACCTCCACCTTCCCCATAGTCCTGCCTCGGTTGCTCCATCATCATAGTCGACCGTTAGCGCGCTCAGCTCGCGTCGCGCTCTTGGGTGAACATCCCGACAAGCCTGGTGGGTCTACGCTCACGGGTTAACCACCAGTTGTCATCTGAATGTTCTACTGCCCAAACCAGACGTAATGATACGCCATTTTGTAATTAGGTATATGAGAGAATCACTATTCGCTTAGTCCACTCATCCCTTCACATCTCATGGATTGTAAAGCAACGGTCTAACTAATTAGATACATATTAGTATGAGCACTCACCCGTAGAAGCTGGCAACCATGTCCTGGCCTTTGCTTCTCCTCGCAACAGAGCACGAAAACCCCGCACTTCTTTTGCGCCGCCTCGTCTTTCGCGCCATCTTGATTATTCCCAAGAAAGGTACCAACACAATGGTTATGACAAGCGGAAGCCAGAGTTGCCAGTCAAAAATTATGTCATGATACTTGACACTTACCAATTGGTTGGATAGCGACTCGCGTACAACGCGACAACAGGTCACCCGCACGAATCTATTAATAACTATGTCCTACCTAACTATTAATAACTGTCCGTATCCAGGGAGCAAACAAAAGCCTTTGTCCAAGTGAAGATCTAACATTAAATTGCCATTACAATAGCGAAATAATTTTCAAAATCGGTTCCATACTTATTATTGACTATGTCCAGAACTGCCCGTCCTTAGGTAAAATAACTTTTGTCTATTTACGAATATAATCAAATCAAAGAAAAAAAACCGGCCAAGTGCGTGTCGGGCGACGCCCAGTGTAGGGTTCCGTAGTTGCCCGGTACATTTAATAAGTTGGTCTGGCAGGGCGGGACGACACTCTAACAAGAATTTGCACTTTAAAGCTTAATATTTCGCCAACGGATACCTAAATCTAAAAATGGTTTTTATGCACCCACAATGTTTTTAAACGACCTATCTTACGATACCCAACACTATGGGAAAGAGGAGAAAAAAAATCATACACATGAATGGGCCTGAAAAAAATAATTTTGTATGATTATATTTTACCCCTTTATTTACCCCTTAATTGCTATGTCCCTAGAGAACTGCTTGTCCCCAGGGAACAACTATAGCCAATGTCCAAGTGAAGAGTGTAACCATAAAAACAGTGGAAGAATTTTCAAAATCGGTTCAGTAGTTCCAGGAATTACCCGCACAAATGTAATGAACTAGGAACTATCTATTTTCAGGGAACAAACTATAGCACACAAGGATAATGTAGCTTTCTAATATTTAAAGAATTTTTAGAATCGGATCAGTACTATTGAAGATTACCCCTTACATTCAAACTCACAAACACCTCTATAACAGTACATTATGATACTAGTGAGTGTAATGTCTAATGCTCACGCGTTTCATACGACGTTCTTCAACACACTTGCGAGGAAAAACAATAAAATTTCGCTTTAATTTTCCACATAATCGAAACCACAGCTATGGATTGACAATTTTCTTTGAAAAATGGCGGCGGAGTTTTTCTTTATGCGCGCGCAGATGGAAATAGAGGCACTGACGCATCCGCCAAACAACCAAATATTGCCAAACGGCCAAATATTAAATATTAACAAACTGAATATTTTTTGTATTTATTTACAACCAAAATTTGAGTGAATTTGTTCATAAAAATAAATAATTTGATAAAATTAAATGATTATTTATTATATTTTAACTGAGACAGTTTATTTATCACAAAAACTTTTCTATTTCACAAGACATCAAAACTCTTTATTATATTAAAAAAAAAATAATATAAAAAACACTACAGCGATAATGTAAAGTAAAAAGCACGCGTGTTTAATATGCTGCATTATGACTTTCATGACCCTAAGAACGCAGCAATAATGACCACTTGATAAGCAAGTATGTTGAAAATTATACCTAGTGTACCTATAGTAATATAGACTAGTGTAGAAAATGTTGATAGGGGTAAAAATAAAACTATGCTTCTGGGTTACAAAATGCATTTGCATACTAATGAACTAAGTTTGTTGAAACTTTAACTTCGTTCATGAACTAATGAGAACATCGTTTGTTCAGATTTAGAGCAGGAATATGCCTGAAATTCTAATAAAATTTCATTTTAAAATAAGATAGATAAAAATCTGTAAAAACTGGTTTATTCATAATAATCCGTACCAGATAATCGCTAACTAATTAGAGGAGAGCAGGGGGGCTGGAATATCCTGGGGTAAGTTGTTCCGATGATTATAATGTTGAAGCTGAATAAAAAGTATAGTCTATAGTATAGTACTATGGTATAAATATATCGTGAAACAGTCTATTTCAAAAGCAGGCGGAAAAACGGACAGTGATATTTTTCTTTCTATTGATATTTTAGAGGCTATTTTTTTAAACTGCTTAATTTCTTACACTACTTATATACTATTAATTTGTATTGAAATCAATTGACTACAAGCCTTTTCCCGCGGCTCCACCCGCGTTTATTCAATCTTGGCCCTATTTTCGGATTGGTCGTTATTTTATTAACACACCTTATAACCTTCACTACGATGATATCACATCACACTCATATTATAAATGTGAAAGTTTGTGTGTGTGTGTGTGTATGTTTGTTACTCTTTCACGTTGAAACGGCTGGACGGATTTGGATGAAATTTATAATGGATATAGCTTATATCCTAACTTAACACATAGGATACTTTTTATCCAGGAAAAAAGCATGTCGTTAAACCGAATAACTAGCGGGCGGAGCCGCGGGCATAAGCTAGTTGATAATGAAAGAAACTGCATCCAAATCCGTTGAGTGGTTCCCGACTTAATTAAACGGAACATAGATACATACAGACAGAGAAAAAATAAAAAAACAAATTTTAAATAAAGGGGGTTGTTTATTATTACCGAGGCTAAAACCACAATTTTTAGAAGTTTTCTCTTTCTGTCTGTATTTAGGTATGTATATATACAGGTTGTCCAGGAAATAATGGATAACTCTTTAAATGCGGGTAGGTCAATCGGTGCCCCACTTATTAAAAAAATTTCGACCTCAGTAAAAGTGCCACAGTTTTTAAACTATCACCTATAAAATTACTTTTTAAAAAAGCTCTTCCAACGGTCTGTTATTTTTATGCCATTCTTTCAAGTTTTAATATTGGTGATCTGATTTCGTTTTCATTCATTTGAATAGTGGCTTCATAAAACCAGATCACCATTCTATTACTTTTTTAAAGGCAAGTAATTTCAAAATAATATTTTGTTTGAAAAGTTAGAGCAAATAATTCTAATAATTGTTAGGTGATAATTTAAAAACTGTGGCCCTTTTACTAAGGTCATAATTTTTTTAATAAGTAGGGCACCAATTGATCTACCTGCAGTTAAAGGGTTATCCATTAAGGGGGAACGTTTCGAGCTCGGTGCAAAATGCACAACTTATGATTGTTTTTCTTACTATTGCATAAAAAGTACTAAATAAATGTAATATATGGCATTTCGCGACCATTATTTAGTGTCAATTAAGCTTTTCTACCAAAATTTTGTTATTTTATGTATTACGTTGTAAATGAATGGGCATACAAACTTAAAACACGCTTTTAAGTTTGTATACCCATTCATTTACAACGTAATGCATAAAATGACACAATTCTGATAAAAACCCCTGATAATTATTCAACAATAGTCGCAAAATAAGATGAAACTATTTTATTTCATACATTTTATTTTAAAATAAGGTAAACAAACTTATGTTATGCACTTTTCACTGAGCTCGAAACGTTACCCCTTAATCCCTGGACACTCTATGTTCCCTTTTTAATTCTAGAACGACTCAACAGATTTAGATGCGGTGTTTTATTATCATCGTCGTTACCTTGGTCAATATATATTATAGGCTATAAGGGATATTCATAAAATAACGCCCAAGCCGAAAACGGGGCACGAATTTAATAAACGCGGGCGGAGCCGCAGTTAAAAGGCTAGTTAATTACAACTAGCATAGAGGTGAAGATGAGTTTACTTAAATAGTAAAGCCGATTTTGGAGGCTTTAATTTTGGTTTAAGTGCTGTAAAACTACATTTTTGCATTCAAAAATAGTTCCATCGTGTTTAAAACAGAAGCTATATTGCTTTGGAAAAATTAAATTTTTGACAAAATTAAAGTATTCAGAATCGGCTTTAATGTAGGTGTTATAGAAATGTAAGTTGTTCGATCCATGCCTCACTCATACTCGTTGTATGTGAATGTTTTAGTTATTGCTATGCGTGGATTGCATTCAAAAATAGTTCCATCGTGTTTAAAACAGAAGCTATATTGCTTTGGAAAAATTAAAGTTTTGATAAAATTAAAGTATTCTGTACGGTTTCGCAACCGCACATTGTTTTGCTCACGTTGCAACCTACTTTATTTACTTAGCGACAATTTATACATTTTTACTGTTTTTAAAGTAGTACGAATCCAACTGTCGATACCGACACATATAGAGAAAGAGACGTCAAACTTAACTCTGTACTTACGTCAATATAGTACCTTAACTGAGGTTTCTTCTATTCTTTCTCTTCGTGCTCCACAACTCAATAACTACAACTTCATTCAAATGTACGGAACCTTAACTAATAGCTCCTACATTTTATGGTCCTTCGAGAGTTTACTTCAGTGTTGTTTAAAGTCCTCATCTACTCAGAGAAGCGATTCGGTTTGACTGGCCTTCCACAAGCGGATCTCCCCAGTCAGATTGAGAAGGCGCACACATTGTAGATAGGATAATAAGCACACTGAGGCGCAGGAACAGCAGCACCTTTGATCCACGGACTGCGGAGTTACTTCAGAATTCTACAAGTTTCGGAGCGTGAAAACTTCAAGTTACGAGATTTGAAGAAAATCCTGAACGCGAAGACTACCGAAACTTCGTGGTCTTTGCCAAGCTTACCATCTGGCATCGTAAACTACACACGTGACAGATAATAAAAACTTTAACTAACTTCAAGGTATTTCCTTAACTGCATATTTTCTTCAGACAACTGAGAAGAAAATTTACCAACTTTACTAACTTTAGTGACTAACTTCAGTGTATCTTATTGACTACATATTTTCTTCACGCAACTGAGAAGAAAATCAACTTAAGATGGAAGCTCTTTCGCTTCAGTCAACTTGCTTCGAAAGTATTAAAACTTTATGTACCAACTATAAAAAGGACAGCGTGTCGAGAAAAAGTGAAGACTACCTAACTAAGCGGCTGGAATCGCTCGAAGACTTATGGGCTAATTTCAAGTCGCGTCACGAGGTTCTCGAGAAAAAAATTGAAGATAAAACCATCAACTACTTCCAAGACGATGTATATAACCGAACCGACATAATGTATGAAGCTACAAAAGCCGATATTATATATCTCTTGGCATCCCTACGCAAGCCAAAAGATGTGAACTTTGATCTTACTGGTATCGCGGAAGAGGGTTACAACAACAACAACAACTTAAAGCAACTGCTCAGCAAGCAAGAATGCAACTTTAAAGCTCTCGACCGAGCAATGTCGAAAATTGACATTGACACAACTAGAGATAAATGGGAACTTGAAGATCACCTTACCATCTTAAAATCAAAGTGGGACAAGATCGATAGTCTCCACTGGGAACTAGAAGCTCAACTGAACGGGTCCAACGAAACTTATTACGGCATGTTTGTCAATATTGAGGGCAAATATGACGCGATGAAGAAAGCTCTCAATGACAAGATTTGGTCTACAATTCACTACCAAAGATCAGCGCCACGGGTAGAGGTTCCGGAGTTTTCCGGAAAGTATCAACAATGGATTTCCTTCAAAGATATTTTCGTCGAAACTATCCATAACAACCCGACGATAAATGATGCACAGAAGATGCAGCATCTCAAAACTAAGCTGCGGGGAGAAGCGGAGAAGTTGGTGCAACACTTAACTATTAGCACCGACAACTATCACGGGTGTTGGGAAATACTAAACCAACGGTATGACAATCAACGCCTACAGTTTACTTCCTTCATGAATGCGATGCTACAGCTTCCAGTTATCCAACAACCTGAGGCTTACAACCTCAAGAAGTTACATGACGTCACAACTGAATGTTTGAACGGACTGTCAAACATTGGCCTAAATACATCTTCTTGGGATCCTATCATTGTGCATCTTATGGCACAAAAGCTAGACTCAAGAACTTATCAAGAATATATAAAGGAGCTTCCCGATCAAAGGGCGTTACCCAACTTACAAAACTTCCTGTATTTCTTGGAAAGCAAGTTTATGGCTTACGAAACCATAAAAAATCCAAAGAAAGTATTCGGTGAAAACAAAAAACCAACTTCATCCAGCTCAGCAGAGAAATCCCATTGGGCCAAAAAACCCAATTTTGACTTCAAGAAAGCTCAATCAAGAATTTATCATGCAACATATGGACAGTGCCCCTTTTGCAATAATGACCACGTGCTAATGCAATGTCCTAAGTTCGTTGACTTAGATCCAGTTCAACGAAATAATACAGTTGCGAAGTTGCATATTTGCAAAAACTGTTTATTTAGCCACGGAAATGAACAATGTACGTCGGCTAAAACTTGCAAGGAATGTAATATGAAACATCATACGCTATTGCACAAAACTGTCAGTAAAGGGTGTCATAACAACGGAAAGGAATGGAGTAAACGACCTATACCTATTTCGAACAACCAGCAGAGCTCAAATCACCTTTCAACTGAAGATATGGGGGTCCTGCTAGCTACAGCTCAGATTCAGATAAAATCTAGCAACGGAACTTACGTCACACTTTTTTCACTGATAGACCAAGGGTCAGAAATATCTCTGGTTTCCGAGAGCGCTGCACAGCTACTGAAACTACCTAGAAAGAAACTAAATGCAACGATCTCTGGCGTGGGATCTGCAGCGGGAAACTGTAGGGGAAGCCTGGAGCTTACCTGCAAGTCTATAAACTCTGACTTCACTTTCAAAACTCAAGCATTGATTTTGAAGAAACTAACAAACAACTTACCTCACTCTACATTCGAAAAGGTCAACTGGCCGCACTTAGAAAACTTGAAACTCGCTGACCCAGACTTCAACGTCTCCCGCCCAGTGGACTTACTGCTAGGAGCGGACGTGTATTCTGAAATTATCATGGATGGAGTCCTGAAAGGAGAAAAACAATCCCCCATAGCACAGCAAACACGCTTAGGGTGGATTTTGTGTGGCAAATTTAAAACTTTCAATTGTCACGTAACTTTATTGAACTTGAACGAGCTAACTAAGTTTTGGGAAAGCGAAGATATTTCTCCAAACAAGGATGACATATCTGAAGATGATCAATGCGAAGAACATTATAAAACTACCGTCCAACGAGATCAATGGGAAGATATATTGTGAAAATGCCACTATGTTCCGATTTCGAAGAAAAACTGGGAAAATCAAAGTCGATTGCAATTTCACAATTTCTTCAGCTTGAAAAACGACTTGAAAGAAACAAAAAACTTGCTCTGATGTACAAGGAGTTCATGAGAGAGTATTTGGAACTAGGCCATATGAAGCTGTCATCTCCTGCCACGAGCTATGTTGAATGCTATCTGCCTCATCACGGGGTCTTAAGGCAAAGCTCAACCACAACAAAGTTAAGGGTAGTTTATAATGGAAAGCAAAAAACTACAAGTGGCAGGAGTTTAAACACCGTATTAAAAAAGGGTCCAAATCTGCAACAAGACATTCAAGCCCTTATTCTAAAGTGGAGGTCTTATAAATATGCCTTCACTGCCGACATAGAGAAGATGTACCGCTGCATATGGATATCAGAAAATCAACAATCGCTACAGAAAATTATTTGGCGAAACACACCTACAGAAAAACTACAAGAATATCAACTATGTACCGTGACTTACGGCACAAAATGCGCACCGTGGCTGGCAATGAGAACACTAAGACAACTTGCGCTAGATGACGGTGACAAATATCCAGCGCTGAAAAACGGTACAACAGCTGCTGAAGTACTTCAAAACGATTTTTACGTCGATGACCTCATTTGCGGCGCAAATTCAATGAAGATAGCGAAACATCTACAAATGTCACTCATTAATCTACTAAAAGGAGGTGGCATGAACTTAGGCAAATGGGCGAGTAACCACCCAACGCTGTTAGAAGACTTAACAGAAGATCAAATTTCAAAACAAAACGTCTTTGACTTCAAACACGAAGAATCTATGAAAACCTTGGGCTTGGGTTGGAACCCTGTTACCGATACATTTACGTTTTACTGGAATCTTACTGAAAATTCCACGGACAAACTAACGAAGAGGTTTTTACTGTCGGAAATCTCAAAACTTTATGATCCGTTAGGATGGTTATCTCCAGTGACCATCACAGCCAAACTATTATTCCAGCAAGTATGGATGAGTAAACTCGGATGGGACGAAGAAATGCCGAGCGAAATAAAAAAACAATGGCTGAAACTGAAAAAGGAACTCCCCGATGTACAAAACATCAAACCTAACAGGTGGATCGGGGGAAAACAACATATAGAACTACTTGGTTTCTGTGACGCAAGCGAAAAAGCTTATTCTTGCGTATTCTTGCCTAGACGACAACAATCAGCCGAGCCTAACTTTACTCGCCGGCAAAACTAGGGTTGCCCCTCTTGCACAAAAAACAAGTTTACCGCGTCTTGAACTCTGTGGGGCCTTACTCCTGTCGCAACTCATGGATAAAGCAAAGAAAGCTTTCAATTCATACAATGTCTCGATACAAGCATGGTGCGACTCTCAAGTAGTCCTAGCATGGTTACAAGGAGAAACGTCAAGATGGGAAAGATATGTGGCCAATAGAGTCACAAAAATTAAGCTGAACATCCCTGCTGACAAATGGAACTATGTCAAATCAGAACTTAATCCAGCTGACTGCGCATCCAGAGGGCTGTATCCAAGCAAACTAACAAACTTCAATTTATGGTGGCAAGGTCCAGAGTTCCTGCAAAACATTGGGGGATAAGAGAAACACAACAACTTGAAATGTTTTTACACTACAAACATTGAGAGTTCGGAAGAAACTGTGACAGCCCTAACTATCACTCAAAACAAAGACTTAATAATTGAATTGTTAAGTAAATACAGTTCATTGACTCGCGTTACGAGAGTTACAACTTGGATACTTCGGTTTATCGCAAACTTACGCGATAAGAAGAAATCCGACACCAACTACCTAACTACATGCGAACTTACTGCAGCGAAGGAGCTAATCATCAAAACTATACAACTTATTGACTTTCCACGTGAATTCAAGCAACTTAAGAAAAACGAAATTTTAATTAAGCAAAGCAGCATCTACAAATTAAACCCTTATCTGGATAAAAAGGGAATCATCAGAGTCGGTGGACGACTGAGAAACTCCAGCCTGCCATCCGAGATGAAAAATCCTATTATCTTATCTCGAAGTGGGCGACTCACTCAACTAATCATACATCAAGCGCATCTATCCACTTTACACGGAGGTGCGCGACTGACACTATCCCACATCCGACAGCGATACTGGATTGTTGGAGGGAACAGAGTTGTTAAGGCTCAACTTCGTCGCTGTGTAATATGTGAGCGATTCAAAGCGACACAAAACAGTCAATTAATGGGCGATCTGCCGCAGCTAAGAACTACCCCTTCCCGACCTTTCACTCATACTGGAGTCGATTACACGGGAAATGTAAATGTGAAGTTAAATAAGGGAAGAGGCGTGAAGACATCGAAAGCCTACATCGCTATCTTCGTGTGCATGGCTACAAAGGCGGTGCATATTGAACTAGCATCCGACCTATCTACGGAAACTTTCCTCGCTGCATTTCAAAGAATGTGTGCAAGGCGTGGCACGCCAAAACATGTGTACTCTGACTGTGGAACGAATTTTATTGGCGCCTCAAGGATGCTGCGTCAAGAATTTGAAGAGTTCAAACAACTACTAACTCCTGAATTCTTTACTGAAATTGCAAAAATGGAAGTGGAGTGGCACTTTAACGCCCCCGCGTGGCCAAACGGCGGGGGTGGGCTTTGGGAGGCTGCCGTTAAGTCAATGAAATACCATCTCAAGCGAGTGTTGGGAGAGCAAAAGCTCACTTTCGAAGACTTAACGACACTACTAGCAAAGATTGAAGCATGCATGAACTCTAGACCACTCTGCCCCATTACTGAAGATCCGGAAGAGTTCTACAAGTACTTGACACCCGGTCACTTCCTTACCGGAAGCCCCACAATGACGCTGCCATTATCTGACTATAAAGATGAACGAAACTTAACTTTACGCAAAAGATGGCAACAAACAGAACACATGCTGCAACAATTTTGGAAAACCTGGTCCAATGAATACCTCACTCAGCTACAGGCTAGAAGCAAGTGGAATAAGGCGACAAAAAACATACAGAAAGATGATATTGTGTTGATCAAAGACAACAACTTGCCACCTGGAAAATGGGCCATGGGGCGAGTAATGGAACTTCACGCCGGTACCGATGGCTACGTTCGAGTTACAACTGTGAAAACACAAACTGGCGTTATAAAACGACCTATTGTCAAACTGGTGCCCCTTCCCGTGGACTCCATACCAGAGGCGCATGACGACTCTGATGTTGGATCTAAAAACATACAACGAGAAAAAACTACTCAACAAACAACCTTAACAACTAGACGAAAGATAACGGGCAAGAAAACTTTGACTACAATGCTGGCCGTACTACTGACAATGTTTGCATTTATAACTGGATCAGACGGCTCAACAATGAAATCAAATGCTCACATTACAAACTTCGAACCTGAGCGCCCTATTTACTACGACAGAATGTGAAAACTACAGCTGATACATGATGATTGGGCATTACTCATGTACTACAACTTAAGTAACTACTGGGAAGGTGTCCGTCGAATCGAAGGTTACCTCAAAGGAGTCATAGACTTATGCGAAAAAACGGACCCAAGATACTGTAAAACGACCTTGGAGCAGTTACTTCACGAGGCGGAACTTCTCAAATACTACAACACTATTCTACTGACACCGCACAAACATTTATCGAAGCGGAAGAAGCGAGGTTTGGTAGACGGAGTTGGCTATCTAGCTAATAATCTGTTCGGTATTTTGGATCAACGGTTCGCAGATAAATACCAGCAAGATATTAAGGCTATCCAGACTAACGAAAACTTCTTACTGGAACTAATAAAGAATCAAACATCAATAGCGGAACTGGAAAATAATGCTTTGAAAAGAAGTGAAGAAAACATTCTGCGACAGTTTACGCTCATCGACCACTTCATGCAGCTAACTAACTCAAACTTCGCAAAGATCGAATCAGAAATGGAAATAGTGATGGCTTCAAACTATTTTAACTCCGCTTCATTTGCTGCATACCTACTGATAAACAACTTGAAAACAGTTCAGGAAATGCTCTACAATACTTTAACTAATATCTACAAAGGTCACATAGACATCCACCTGCTATCTCCAGTCGTCTTGATTAAGCAGCTGAATGAGATATCTGGAAGTCTTCCAAGAACTTTATCCTTGCCAGTTGAAGACGTCAGAGGGGACTTGAAGGAACTGTATAAGTTAATTTCCGTAAAAGCACGAGTGACAACTAACTACTTCCTCTTTGAGATCCACATTCCACTCATCTCGGATGAAAATTACAACTACTACCGAGCTATTCCACTACCCATCAAAACTGAGATGGGAGCAGCGGTGATTCAGACATACTCTAGCTACATTGCTGTCAACTTCGAGAAGAATACTTACATCTCTTTGACGGAAAATGAACTGAAGCTATGTTCGCAGCAAAAATCTGATAGCTATCTCTGTGACATGAACCTACCAGTATTCAACTTACACAACAACAAAGCGCCGTGCGAAGCAAAACTCCTAAGTCATCAAACTGCCTTACCATGTGATATGCAAAACATTCCTTGCAAGGACGCTTGGATTAAGTTACGAGCACCGAACAGCTGGCTGATAATATGCTGTGATAGATGTTCATTGCGAACAATATGCGATAAGGACATAACATCGTACACTATGAATACTTCCGGGTTAGTAACTTTAGAGCCAGGATGCGTACTCCAGTCCAAGGATTCAAGCATTTACTCTCACAATCAATACAGAAGCAAGGTGAACATAAACATGGCCAACGAACTGACTATACCTACAATAAACTCATCTATAAACAAGATTGTGAATATAACTCATTATTACCATACGCAAAAACATCTGTTAGGAGGACTGCAGACTGAAGAAATTGAACGGCGCCTAACATACCAGAAGGAACGTGAGGTCAACTTGCCGTCCGCACTATCAACTCACGACATCCAACAAGATGTGATTTGTTACACGTTGCTGGGAGGAACAGCCGCTCTTATCATCTGGGGCATATACAAAAGATGTTGCCTACATCGATGCAAAAGGCAGGATAGGAGAGACGCCACAGCAACACAAGACCACGAGAACATCGAACTACGAACCGTGCGTAATTTTACTGGCAGTCAAACAAAAGGTGGCAAGAGCGGAACTCATCAACAAACAGAGCCTCCCCGGCAGGAGCACGGAGACCACAGCGAGCCGACGCCACCACAACCACGGCCACGGCTGGATATTATGCGCACACAAGCGGATAATATTGCCTTCGACTTTAATTAATTTGTTACAGAATTTATTTGCTTTGTACTGGCCTCTCTTTCTCTTATTTTATCTTTTTTATTATCTTTTTTGGGGTTGCCAATATGTACGGTTTCGCAACCGCACATTGTTTTGCTCACGTTGCAACCTACTTTATTTACTTAGCGACAATTTATACATTTTTACTGTTTTTAAAGTAGTACGAATCCAACTGTCGATACCGACACATATAGAGAAAGAGACGTCAAACTTAACTCTGTACTTACGTCAATATAGTACCTTAACTGAGGTTTCTTCTATTCTTTCTCTTCGTGCTCCACAACTCAATAACTACAACTTCATTCAAATGTATGGAACCTTAACTAATAGCTCCTACAATTCAGAATCGGCTTTAATGTAGGTGTTATAGAAATGTAAGTTGTTCGATCCATGCCTCACTCATACTCGTTGTATGTGAATGTTTTAGTTATTGCTATGCGTGGAATGGCGTGGTTATTACGAGTATGTTTATGATATACGTACGAGTCATATGCCACACTCCATAATATTCATAGATATCCTAACATTATTATTGTGTACCTATACATAAACCTATCACTGATAATATTGCTCTGTCCTTTCAGGGTGCATTATTTATTTAAGACATTTTTGTGATGTTTCCTGTTTTTTAAGAACTCAGTCCAAAGTAAGGCGCTGTAAACCATAACACAAATTAATTTAGCTTGGTTTCCAACGTTAACCTACACTGCCATGTATTTACCTATAAGCAAATTGTGTATCTCCTGGTTAATATTTTTCTATGATGTTGGTGATGAATAAATATTATTTCACATTTCATTATTTCAATACCTCACTTCGCTTCGCATGATCCTGTTTTATACCAACAAATACTGCAACAATCACTCTTAAATTAATATATGATAAAGTTGAGGACTAATGCTATGTCCATGCTGTTGTGAAAACTTGATTCCATTAAATTTTATCGATAGAAAAAAAATACAAAGCCACCTCCAAACCGTACAATAAACCGATGGCATTCAATGAATACTTGAAATTAGATCTGAAACTTTGCATAATATGAAAATAATATTATTAATGAAAAAATAAAAAACCATCAGTGTAGCCGCGTTTTCAAAATAACTGATGTTTTTGCGTGCGTGGTATCTGATTAAAGTAGGATTGACAGTTGAAAAGCAGAAGCGTTAGAGCAGGGCTGCGAATTGAGGTATTATGGTCCCTTAATGGGCAGAAGTTTTTCTTAGAGATTTCCAACCTTTGGTGTTACCATGGAGGAAAGTTACAATAGCTTTACGGTTCCTAAGATACTTGACAACATAAGCTTGACTAACGGTGTTTACTGATTTCGTCTGTATGAGATGGCACATAATGAAAGCTGTAACTGGTCAGGTTGTGGTTACTATGTGACAAAGGAACGTTTCGGCCTCTTTTATATATCTTTGAAGATTTCCATTTACGGCTTCCGCCGTAGGTTTTGTTTCGCGTCAAGAATTCATCTCCGGGCACATTATACTGTGCTATTATTTTTTATAGGCATCTAAAACAAACTGTATATTACATAATTTTGCGCCCTTAGTTATTTGTAATAAAGGAAATACGACCGCTTAAGGCGGAACGTTTCGAGCTTGGTGCAAAATGCACAACTTATGATTGTTTTTCTTATTATTGCATAAAAAGTATTAAATAAATGTGATTTATGGCATTTCGCGACCATTGTTTAATGTCAGTGAAGCTTTTCTACCAAAATTTTGTAATTTTCTGTATTACGTTGTAAATGAATGTCCACACAAACTTAAAACAGGCTTCTAAGTTTGTATGCCTATTCATTGAAAACGTAATGCATAAAATGACGCAATTCTGCTAAAAACCAATAATAATTATTCAACAATAGTCGCAAAATAAGACGAAACTATTTTATTTCATACATTTTATTTTAAAATAAAATAAACAAACTTATGTTATGCACTTTGCACTGAGCTCGAAACGTTCATCCTTAAGGGTCCGTATAAGGCTAATGGTACATTTTGATGCGAGTGCGAAAAGGTAGATATTTAGGGCGGCTTGCACCAAAATCTTAAATCTCGATTTTATCTCTAAATCAGGTTAACGATCTGTCAGTCAATATATTTCTGTCAAATTAAACTCAGCTTAAGTCCTAAATCTAGATTTAAGTATTGGTGCAAGTCGGCCTTAGAGTCACGATTGGCTTTTTTGCAGAGTCGCAATGCAATTTTGTTGCAAATCAAAACAAATACAGATACAAGTCGACAGAAGAAAATGCAGTCTGGTTGGTGCCAATCTGTACTACAAAGACCAATGTCTCCTTCTAAAATCTTTTTATTAATCATTTTTAAGATAGTTAAAATATAATATAAATTTTGACGTCTAAAATCAAAACAATTTTAATTCAATTTCAAATATAATACCTATATTTTATAATAAAATATAAAAGTTTAAAAACACTTATCTTAAACGCTGAATAGGTACGTAATCTATCATATTTTGGGCAGGTGTATTAAATTAACAGTCGACTATAGGGCTAATAGATTCATCTTATAAAATCTGTAAGTACGCTCGATAGAAAACATTTACTAGTTTAGTTAGTTTCATGTTTTTCGGGTGTTAAAGGGCCTTCCTAAAATCATACAGCCTTGAAATTACTATTAAAAATAAGTTAACAAATAACATCGTCAGCTCGTCACAGAATATTTTTAAAAGTTCTAGAAGCAGAATTATTAAAAGTGACGGTAACAAAAATAAAATTCACATAGTCTCTGAAGACGATATAGGCAGTAAGAAATTAGATTTTAAAACAGTGGAACTTACATACAACAATAGATATTACTATACCACTAAACGTGCACTTTGATCTTCGTAACGATGAAATTAAATGAAATATATTTATTCATATAATTTATATACACTTATTAGGTTATTATTATTACAAGTAATTTAAAAGTAAAATGGAAAACTATTAAACTACTTATACAATTATTACACGGAAAAAATTCTTACTTAAATTTAATCATATGATTTAAGTATTGTTATTATTCATTTATACAATTCATTAATTTGAGCCCATAAATCTTTTAAGATGGCCCCTATCGAGAAGGAGGAAGCGCCTACCAAGAAAAACACAGAACCGCTGCGGCAAAGCTCCTTTGGAGCCAAGCCTGAACTTGCTTGCCGCGAAGCCGAACACGCCGGTGTACATCTCCCGCCTGCACTACACCACTAAGGGCCGATTCGACCAACTCGGCTTTAAACCAGAATAACTAATCTTGGAATATATTTACTCCCTAAATTTTAATCTTGGTATAATTTGTTACATTTTTCCAGACCATTTTTATACTCGAATAGCAACTCGAAAGAATAAGAACGGTACGTGAACGAATGTTGAATGAACGTATAAACCGACAAAATAACTGTGCTGATATTCCTTTAACCAAAGTACCAAATGTCACATTACTTCAATTTTGCCGGCTTACAGGCAGGCGTCAAACGTCAAAAAATAATTTAGGAGGTTATTATTCTGTCGTTTGTTGCTTTTGCGACTTGCGTGTGTGAATTGTTCTTTGCTCTGTAAAAGTTTATTGATTTATTGAATCGGTTTATAAATATGGAAAATGACAACGAGAAACGGAAGCATAGTCCTTCCGAGAAGCATTTGTTGCTGGACCTTGTGGAGGAACATTTTGGCGTCATCGAAAATAAGAAGATCCTGAAAAACAATGCTTTTCTTTAACCACTCTTGGACGCCTAGGTCTTAAACTGTCGGATTCGTCAATCATATCTCTTAGGCGGCGTGACATCATTTTAATTGGTAGATAATTACTTTTCACCACATAATAATAAAAACTTATCGATGTACTCTCACGGACGGACGGAGTGTTTGTTTGACATAGCAGCTGTTCTCTTCGTTCGCCATTTTGATTTTTGAACTAAATCTATGGATAAGGGTCGGTATACCGCGAGAATCGGTAGAATAGCGCTATACCCGGAGTATTACGAAAGTAACCCGGGATTAGTGGTTGGTAAAACGTAAAATGGGTTTACTCCAGAGTATTTCCTGATTTATTCTAGAGATAACACTTATACCAAGCTTAAATTAGCTTGGTCGAATCGGCCCTAAGGCGGAGGACATCGCGGAGTACGTTCGCCAAAAGATGGAATACCCGCCGAGGGTGCAGTTGCTGAAGTCGCGCCGCAACGTCATCTTTTCGGCGTTCGTGGTGCGAGTACCGGACTGCTTTCTGCACCTCGTCATGGAAGAAAACTTTTGGCCGCAGGGCGTGGTGTTCCGTCGCTTCCGCGGACAAGTGCCACGGGACAGCACAAAGTCATAGTGCAAAAGTGAAGTGATACTAACATAGGTAGTAATAAGCTATAATGACTAACTCAATTTTGTACTTCTAATTATCAATATACTGTAATATATGTTAGTTTGTAAGGTATTTATCTATGGGCCACATAGATGCCTGAAAATAAATGATTTGATTTGATTTACGTTCTCGTCAGTATTTTTATTAAAACAAACCTTAGTTAATAAAACAATTTTCAACTTAATTTAAGTTGCATGCTATATAGTTATTCTAACAATTTGAATTTAAACTATATATCTGCTGCGTCTTAAGTTTGGTGTAAAATAGCTGAATCTGATTCTTTTTGAAACTTGAATGCAGCAGAAATTTCAAAGCAACATTACTTAGAGCTTTGAAACTACATTTGTATGTTCTTTTGTACACAACACAAAGGGTTTACAGTACAGTACAGAGCCAAGACACTAAAAAGGATGTATTCGTCCAACAACAATAACAATATTAGGTATGTATTAGTATGTTCATGTATTGTATATGTAAGTTTATGTCTTAGATAAGTCTATTTAGATATATATTTTTAGCTTGATCTTTCCTCACTGATTAGCATTTACTCCTTCCTTTTTATTCTGTCAACTATCTTTCTGTTTGCTTGCAAAGGTTGCCTGGAAGATATTGCTGTTAGCAATAAGTGCCGCCTTTGTACACCATGTTTGATTGTTTTGATATTTTGTATTGATTTTATTGTATGTGCAAAAAGTGTTATAAATAAAAATAAAAATAAATAAAAAATATTATTGTATTTTCTTTTCTTTAGATCGTTAACTTGAAATTCTTACATGTTAGATTGGAGTACGATAAGAAAATTAAGGCTGTACCTGACCCTAGAACATGAAAAAAAACAGATTTTCGAGGGTTCTTTTGAAGAAAGTAGGACTATCTCAATATTGGAAAAAATATATTTCATTTATTGATCTTTTATCTAGCTGCTCTATTTATAAACAATGTACTAAGATTTATACTTTTGTCAAAAAAAAAATGTTTTCTACCCCTTTTTTTTGGTTTTGAAACGTTCGTTTCATGAACGCGCCTAAGAGATCAACTTGATTTTTTTTCATAAAATAGGTAATAGAAATATAAAGGTTTTCTACTTAAATCCAATTCATCCCCAGTTTACGTGTACGAGAGGTACACTTAAAAAAATATTTTTTCAAGATTTTTTTACCGTTATGTCGGCGTGATTAATATTTATATAGGTACATGCCAAATTACAGCTTTCCAGTACTAATGGTCTCTGAGCTAAGCCGCGGACAGACGGACAGACGGACATGGCGATACTACTTGTGTTTTTCCACTTGTTTATTGTTGAATATTGTGAACGCCTGTCACTGGTCCACATATCAGAATTTTAGTTTTATGTTTTAATTTGTTAAGTATGTGTAATATGTGTACTGTTGGTGTTCCGTTATAAATAAATAAACTATAAGGGTTCCTTGTTGGACTACGAAACCCTAAAAACCGGCCAAATGCGTGTCGGGCCACGTGCAATGTAGGGTTCCGTAGTTGCCCAGTACATTTTGTAAGTTGGTCTACTAAAACAGATCGCGCCAAACTTCTAGTCCCATATATTTAGAAGAGCGGTCCATACATGGTCGTATTTAGAGGGGGCCAAAAGTTTGGCGCGACCTGTACTCGTAAGCCTGTAAAGCCTACTTAAATGTGAAAGTTTTTCTTTTAAATTCATTAAACATACTACTTCTGTGAATTTTTTCACATATCTATGTAACCATTTAGCCATCAGGAGCGGGGGGACGCTTGACTCTAAAAAAAATAATATTTTGCCAACGAAACCCTAATTCGAGAAATGGTTTTCACACACCCGCAATGTTTTTAAACGACCTATCCAACAATACTCAACACTATGGGATAGACGAGAAAAAAAATCATTCCCAATTTACGAGATTAAGGAGGTATCATTAAAAAAATATTTTTTGAGATTTTATTGAACCATTTTGTCGGCGTGATTAATAAACATAAAACATAAAATTTATTTATTGAGCAAAAAACATTTATAACAAAGTTTGAGCAACTGGCTTCCAAAGTAGTTTCAACTGTGATCCAGAAGCCAGTTTCTCCCTTAGAATACAAAGTACATGTGGTGTTAGCGCAATAAGTACGAGTAAACTATTACAATAACTTTAAATTAATGCATAGTTTGAGCAACTGGCTTCCAAAGTAATTTCAACTGTGATCCAGAAGCCAGTTTCTCCCTTAGAATACAAAGTACATGTGGTGTTAGCGCAATAAGTACGAGTAAACTATTACAATAACTTTAAATTAATGCATAGTTTGAGCAACTGGCTTCCAAAGTAATTTCAACTGTGATCCAGAAGCCAGTTTCTCCCTTAGAATACAAAGTACATGTGGTGTTAGCGCAATAAGTACGAGTAAACTATTACAATAACTTTAAATTAATGCATAGTTTGAGCAACTGGCTTCCAAAGTAGTTTAAACTGTGATCCAGAAGCCAGTTTCTCCCTTAGAATACAAAGTACATGTGGTGTTAGCGCAATAAGTACGAGTAAACTATTACAATAACTTTAAATTAATGCATAGTTTGAGCAACTGGCTTCCAAAGTAGTTTAAACTGTGATCCAGAAGCCAGTTTCTCCCTTAGAATACAAAGTACATGTGGTGTTAGCGCAATAAGTACGAGTAAACTATTACAATAACTTAAAATTAGTGTATAGGTTTTTATTATTTTTATTTATGTAAAATCCTGTAAACTGAAGGAAAGCAGCAACCTTGATTTAGAGTATTTATGTGTATGTATGGTTAGGAAGAGAGAGGGTGTGAGGGTGTGTGTATGTGTTTGTGTGAATGTGATATCTTAGCCCTACGACACCAAGGTCTTGGGATCAGTTTTCGGTTACTACTAAGAGGGGTATGTATGTGTATATGTAAGGAAGAGTGGGTAAGAATGTGAGTGTGTTAATCTAAATGTATTTATGGATGTAATAAATAAGTATGTAGTTGTAAAGAAAAAAATAAGTAAATAGATATATAATAAATATTGATATATTTCTAGATTATAGGGGCGAGCAAATTCTCAGTCTCTTTAAATGTCAAAGTTTGAAGCCATGCGCTGGTAGCAATTTTACATCGACGCAACGAAAGAGGGTATATATTGATTTCTTTGTTGATCTTATATAGAGACGTGCACTTATGATTTTATAGTGTCGTTTGGCTAAAATTGTTTTATGTGGAGGAATTTTCCAAATAAGGTCATACCGACGTTTTCGGTTTTGAAGACTTTGATCGAAAGGAGTGAGAGTATGTTTTCTTAGAACTATCTGAAGCACAAAGAGCTGTCTGACGGCAAGAACTTGGCATTCTTGGTACAGCTCAGTTGTAGGGAATATAAAAGGTTTACCAGTCATTACCTTCAACACAGCTCTCTGTGCCCTCTCGAGGCTAAGAAATGATGTGATGCCCGCACCCCCCCAGGCAGAAATACCATAGGACAAAATTGACTGAGCA
Source organism: Ypsolopha scabrella (assembly GCA_910592155.1). NCBI lineage: Eukaryota > Metazoa > Arthropoda > Insecta > Lepidoptera > Ypsolophidae > Ypsolopha > Ypsolopha scabrella. The sequence continues at coordinate 26,711,128 of OU342969.1, read as the reverse complement.
AGTGCATAATAAACCATAAAAAGAGTATTTTGGTCGATCGATTGCAGACGATCTAAGCTTCTTAAATATGTAAATCAATTTTCTGACACGAGGAGTGAGGTACTCAATGTGCTGTTTCCAGCTTAAAGTATTGTCAATCATAACCCCCAGATATTTTACACTGATGGATCGTTTCATTTGTCAATATTAAGTGTCAGAAGATTAGAGGAGAACCATTTCATCACCGTTTTAATAGCACATTTTGCATTTTTATATACATCTTTCCATGTCTTGCCCTCAATGAGAAGTGCTGTGTCGTCAGCATACGCAACAATTTTACAGTTTTGGATTTGTAGTTTGCAGAGATTGTTTATGTAAATTAAGAAGAGAGTCGGTCCCAAGACACTTCCCTGTGGAACTCCAAAGGATAGAGTTTCATCCTTACTAGTAAATTTATCGATAGTTACATACTGAAAACGGTTCGTTAAACAGTTCTTAAAAATATCAAAAGCAAGTCCCCTTACACCTATGTGATATAGTCGATCTAGCAGGAGAGGGACAGAGACCGTGTCAAAAGCCTTTGAAAGATCTAAGAAAATACCTATGGTTTTGATCCTCCTATCCACATATTCAATGACAGTGTTTGTCAAATCAAGTAAAGCATCCTCCGTAGATTGGCCACTTTGGAAACCATACTGATTTTCAGATATAATATTATTTTTGTTAAAAAAATTTACGAGTCTTGAGTTTAACACTTTTTCCAAGATTTTGGATAAGGTAGTCAAAACAGATATTGGCCTATAATTGTTGACACTGTCTCTGTCCCCCGACTTGAAAATGGGATGAACTATAGCTTTTTTGAAAACAGTAGGAAATGAGCCAGAGTTAAGGCATAGGTTACAAATATGGGTCAGAATAGGCACAATGTATTGTCGCGATGATTGAAGACGATATGCCATCCCAGGCTACTGCACAGTCACTGCGTAAACTAAGGATGATTTTATCAATTTCATTATTATTTGTTTCGATTATACCCATATAGTCACTAATCGAGTCAGAATGGTATCGTTTATTATTACCAACCGGTGGTAGGGCAGGTTTAATTTTTTTAGCTTAGTTTTCCCAATATTGGCAAAGAAATCATTAACTGCATCAATTGAAGATTCGGGATCTGTTTTTATTTTTAGAAGTTCTTTAGGAGGAGAGTAGCTACGATGTAAATTAGATACTTTTTTTATTACATCCTACGTTGCTTTAGGATTATTTTTGGCCTTATTAAATTCATTCTGTTCATAGGCTCTTTTAACAATTTTTAATAAATTATTACAGAAGTTACGGTAGCGCGTGAAAGTGACGTGTAAGATCATATTTCCCGGGTTATTTTTTGATTTCTTCAAATCAAATCAAATCAAATCAAATCAAATCAAAATATTTTATTCATGAACATGGGTATATGTAAACAAGATCTTATAATATAATTTCAGCATTCCATGTTCTGCCTCTCAGCCTATGAATTTCAGTGTATTCTTAAACATATATTATCTACTTAATTAAATTACGGCATGCATTATTATGATAAAAATAAAATTTATATAATTAGATAAGAATGTCCAAAATGTCACAAAAAATGTCGATAACAAACAATAACGAAATTAAGTATTTATAATGTTATCTCATTCAAAAATTCATCTAATTTGTAATAAGCCTTTTCAATGAGAAGACGGAACAAAGATTTTTTAAACAATGTTAAATTCATTTCTTTGAGACAGTTTGGTAACTTGTTATAAATAGAAGTTGCTTTACAAAGAAAATTATTTCTCATAAGAGCTGTATTACATTCACGAGAGACCAGTTTATGTCTATGTTGTGGTCGTACAGATTTTAGTTTGTTTAGACATACTTTTACAAATAATTGAGGGTTAGTTTTAACAAATATTGAAATCTCGTATATATAAAGACACGGTAATGTCATTATCTTCATATTTTTAAATATTGGTTGACAGGTATCTGTTTGTTTAAGACCACACATCGCTCTTACACACCTTTTTTGTGCCTTAAATAAGCGGTCTCGACGTGTAGAGTTCCCCCAAAAAATTACCCCATATCGGAGTCTTGATTCAACAAGACCATGGTATGCAGTTTTAACTGTTTGTAAATTAACAATTTTCGCTAATTTATATAGCAGATATGCTGAGCTGCTCAGCTTTTCAAAAAGGCCATCACAATGTTCTGTCCAAGTCAGCTTGTTATCTATAATTAAACCTAAAAATTGTGTTGATGTCACTTTTTCAATATTAGTGCCCTCATAGTCAACAGTCAATGTTTCTAGTTTTGTAGTTCGTTGGTAAAAGTTCATTAATTTAGTTTTGTCTAAGTTTACTACTAATTTGTTTAAGTCCATCCATATTATTATTTCTTTTAAAGCGTCAGTTATTTCATTTTCCATTTGGTCAGGTGTAACATCTTTAATAATCATGGTGCTATCGTCAGCGAACAATGTTACTGGACAAGAAATTTTTTTCGGCATGTCATTGATATAAATTATAAATAAGAGCGGCCCAAGAACACTGCCTTGGGGGACACCACATAAGACTTCTCTTGAACTGGATAGTTATTTAATTTCGCGTTTGGTTTTTGTGCAGATTTTTGTTATTTCAGTACGTTGTGTTCTATTGCTGAGATAGGACTGAATAAGGCTTAAAATGTTTCCCCTTATGCCATAGGCATACAATTTATCAGTTAGCAATTTATGATCAACAAGATCGAAAGCCTTCGTCATATCCACATAAATGGCAATCGTTGGCTTTCTCTTATCCATGCCAGGAATGATATGGTCGAGGAAGTCATATATTGCCATATTTATGTTTTTTTTCTTTCGAAATCCTTTTTGTTCCTTAGCAAGAAGGTTTCGTGATTCGAAATAATCTAGAAGAGCCCGATAAATAACCTTTTCGAATATCTTTGAAAAAATGGAGACTAAAGCAATTGGACGATAATATTTCATTAATTCCCTATCTAGTTTTTTAAATAATGGTTTGACGATGATGGGTTTAAGTGCGTCAGGATAGATACCTTGTGCTATACATAAATTTGCTATGTGGTTTAAGTATGGAGCAATAATCTCACAAACATGTTTAATAACCTTTGTGTGGATTCCATCATAACCAACACTATTCTTATTTTTCAGTGATTTTATTATTTTTATGATGTCATCAGAGACTGTAGGCCCCATGAACATTGAATGTGTTTCAAATGGTATTTTGTTTTTATTTTCTCGTTCATTTTTTCCAATGTCAGTTTTCGTTTGGTTGATAAAAAACTCATTAAAAGCATCTGCTATTTTCTGAGGATCAGTAATTTCAGTGTTTTCTAATTTTATTTTAGTGATAGGTTCGTTAGGAATGCAAGCTTTAGTGCTGTTAATTATTCCCCAAGCTGCTTTTGACTTGCTATCAGCATTCTGAATTAGGTAATTGTTCTGAGCTTTTTGGGTGAGTTTAATAATCTTTTAAAACTTTTTAGAATAATTCAGAAACTTATCTTTATTTTCAATAGTTCTATTGGCTCTGTATTTCCAAAGTAGTTCCCGTTGTCTTTTACTACATGTCTTGATACCCCGTGATAACCATCTTCGCTTTCGTCTAGTCTTTATCGTTACACTGACAACAAAGATTATAAAGCATCAAAAAGCTGTCTTGGAAATGTTCATAAGCTTCATTTGGATTATTGCTACTATATACTTCGCTTAATGATAACGAATTTAGGTAATTTTTGAATTTTTCCAGATTAGTTTTACTGAAGTCCCTTTTTGATGCTTTATAGCTATACATTATGCATGTTTTTTTCGTAGGGCATTTAAGTAATTGAGCTGTATGATCTGAAAGACCATATTCTATGACTTCAGACCTAGTACCACGTTTTATATTATGAGCTAGATTATCGAGACAAGTCCCGCTTTGTGGTCTTGTAGGTTCATTAATTGTTAATCGAAGGTTGTAATCTGACATTATTGCTTTGAAACGTGACGTTATGTTGTTTTCTTTCAATATGTTGATTTTAAAATCCCCACAGACAACAACGCGTTTATTAGATTGAATGCATACTTTATGTAGCAATACATCCATTTTTTCAAAAAATAATTCGAGAAAATATTTTTTTGACTTTGATTTTGGAATTCTGTAGACACATACGATAATTATATTTTGATCCTCTAATGCAATAGCACAACATTCAAATATCCCTTTAATAGAGAATTTAGAAACATCTTTTAACTCCTTAAATCGGAGTTTTTGCTTAACTAAAATACATGCTCCTCCTTTTTTTATATTGTCTCTAGAGTAAATTGCAGCTAGCTGATAGTTTGGTAACACTAATAGGTGCTCCTGTCCAGATATAATATTATGTTCTGTTATTGCTATGATGTCTACTGTGATGTTTTTTGTATATAGTTCTTCCAAACAAATTGATAGTATGTCCGTTTTATTAATAAGGCCTGCAATGTTTTGATGTAAGACGTAAATGTTATTAGTGACGAAAAAACTGTTGATTTTCATTTTTGTTCAGGTCATTTTCATAAATAATAGTTTCATTGTCTCTATTTAAATGTCCCAAGTTATCTCTATTAAAGTTGTCAATTTTAGTTATTAGTGTTTGTAGATGTCGAACAACATTTCTCATTCCTCTATTATTAATGTGCCCTTTGTAGCTAAACATGTCATAATCATAAGATAGTGTTTCGTTAGAATCCAGAACAAAAGCGTATTCGTATGTCATTGAGTCAAGATAAAGCAGATCGTTAAAAACTTCAATTCGTTTGTTGTACATAGTCGAGTATTGACCGCAGTTAAATATAGGTAAACAAATAATGATATTTGTATGAAACACGTCAAAAAGAGATTCCCGTATACTTAAAACAATATCAGAATAATTAGCTGTAGACGTAAAATCTTCTTCACCCAGCATTATGATACAGTAGTCTTCAGATGTGTAGTCTTTGATTTTCTTATCTAAGTCCTTAAGCAGTTCCTTAGCCCCACAGTTTTGTTTCAGGTTGTGACATATATTGTACTCGGAGCTTAATGTATCTTCCATTATCGTTAGTAATTTATTCCTTTTATTACTGCTTACCAAACATAATTTTTTATTCATATTTTTTAGGCGCGGTACCTGTTCCTGGAGTTGTTCAGGAAGATTTTCCGATTTCTTGTCAGTAACTTTTGGTGACAATTGTACTTTTTCATTATTTTTGTATTGCGCTATAATTATTTTAGGGTTCTCTCTATGAACATTATTCTGTAAACTCTGTGAAGTCACCATTTCTGGAGTAGCAATGCTTAGAGTTTTCTTTTTCGGGGTAAGTAGATCAGTATCTGTAATTTTTTTGTAGATATTATTTTCTGTCATAAGTTCTTTGTTGCGTTTTTTTAGTAGGCAATTTCTAATTTCAGATTCTCTACCTCACTTTCAGCAACATGTAATGACTTTTCTAGAATTTCAAACTTTTTTTTCAGTTCCAGCGCCGTTATTGCGCTTTCTTCGTCTGAAGAAATGTCTGGTATAGTGCTTGCAGTGGCATCTATTGATTCATTGGTATTTTTTTCTTCAGTGTCACTTGTAGTTGATTTCGTGCGTGGTTTCCGAAAAGTTATGAAATTCATGTTGAATTCTGTTAATTACTGTTATAGATAGTAAGCATAAAACAAAAATTATACAAAAAGATAAAACTATAATATCCACTGGCGGAATCGAACCCGCAACCGCTTGAGTTAGAAAGTCGAAAGCAGACGTGAATCCCAACACGCTAGCTAGAATGTTCTTAGCACAGATGAAATAAGTCACCAGGTTCTTAGCATTAGATGTACAAACTTGGTGAATAGAGTCTATAGTTGTGTAACTTTTGTCTTCCTTTGTGTTGAATTAGCTATGTGAAGCTGACTCACCAGTTGTTTTAATTTTATAACTGCCGTTTGGAGGATGATTATTATGGTTTTTCCCTTCCAATTCGCCTCACAATTTCACATAACTTTTACGATATTGTGCTTGATACTTTATGCTTCCTTTGATGTAAGAATGAACTTGTAATATTTTCTTTTTACCGCAAAATTTAAAAAATGTCAGGAGAACAAATAAAACACACGTCCACTCGTAATTAACGTCAGTAGACAGTCAATCTTGTGTAACTTATCACGGTTTCTTATACATTTTAGAATACCGGGTGTTATCCACGGTTTTATTATTCTTTTTCTTCTAAGTATTTTTGTAACGCGAGTGTTTTCCTTTATAATTGATGAAATCGTTGAAACAAATAAGTCAGCTGCATGATTAGGATCACTAGAATCAATAGCATGTGAAAAATCAGTATTTGCAATACTTCTTATAATCGCTGACTGATCTATTTTAGTGATTGAATCGTTTGTCTTGGGTAATTTGGTTTGAATCTCAGTGGTAAAAAAGACTGGAGCATGGTCAAGCAGAGAGCTAATGTCAAATACAAGGGTGGTGGAATCAGAAGTGGTTCTAAGCATGACGTGATCGAGACAGGATTTCTCACGAGTTGGAAACTGGTGCGTAGGGACAAGTCCAACGACCGCTAATGGTTCCAGATAGTCGTCAGGGTTTATACGATTTGAGGCTTCAGGGATTATGTTAATGTTAATGTCTCCTATTATGGCCAGCGTTTTAAAATGAGGTAAAGTTGGAAGCAAACCGCATAAACTCGTCATGAAATTAGCGATATCATTTGTCTGTGGTGATCGGTAAATTGCCACGAACGCCACCTCACTTTTATATTTTAGAATCAGGCAATTTGCATCTGTCAAAGTAAATTCACAGACACTACAGTCAAGTTCCGTCCTAACGAATACCACCACACCTTCATTCTGATTATGATAATTAGATCGATAAGAACGGAAACCGTCCAGCACAGGGAGAATACAATTTTTACTTAGCCAACATTCAGATAGTATTATCACGTCACATGCAATATCTATTCTAGTCAGTAAAACAGCCAATTCCTTAAAATTATGTCCAATGCTACGAATATTCCAATGAACAATACTTAAGTTGCAACTTTGTTTATTCATAAATAAAGAGCATTGTTCGGGTGTGCACACGAACGCTTTAGACGCGGACATGGAGTCTAAATCTGTTACAATTTTCATTATATTATTGTTTAAAGACATTTTCAAAATTTAAAATGTTCATGTGACTATTAAAGCAACAAAAAATTAGCATTTGAAATAAGTTTTTAACCGTTGATGGTAGGTAACGCATTAAGTAGTATTGGGTTACACAACAGCATATTTTGCATTGAAATGCAGCGTGATCTATTACGATTGGCCACATAAGAGCTTTTATAAGAAAAAAAGTTGTTATGTTTATCATGAGGCAGTGTATATAAGTACCCATATAATAAAAATTTAGGCCATAAAGATAAAGATAGTTGGCGTTTTTTAACATAATAAAGAAACTATATTGAGATGTAATTATTTGCTCAAATTGTAAATAAGTATAGCAGTATATTAATAATAATAATAATAAGTCATTAACACTCGGAACTACAAGAAATATATCCTAAAAGAACGTAACTTACCCACAGATATGTGCAGACATTGCAGCAGCGCTTCGGAAACCATTCAACATATAACTGGAGCGTGCAAAACTATAGTACAAACGGACTACAAACACAGGCATGACCAAGTAGCCTCCATTATACATCAACATTTTGCCCACAAAAACAAATTTATAGAGCAAAAGTCCTCCTACTATAAATACATACCGGAAAAAATTCTTGACAGTAACGCAATAAAAATTTATTGGGATAGGACCATAATTACCGATAAAACCGTTTATTTCAATAGACCGGACATTACAATACATGACAAACAAGATGGAACCGTATACTTAATAGATATAGCAATCCCAAATACTCATAATATACAAGCTACACAGTGTTTTCCAGAAGGTTACGGTCGCAATAATGTCTGCTCTTATGTTAAATTCGTTTTAAATTCAATTAGTAAATTTGATTACGTGAAACAGTGATATTTCTGTAACCAACCTAAAAATGCATCTGTGAAAGTGTTATTTGTTAAAAACTGTGAGAGTAATTATACTCTAAAAACCATAAAAAGCTCTTCCAACTTACAAAACTGGCTTACGTATTAAATAAAGTGCTCCAATCCTATCAATTTGCTAAAACATTAAAACAAGTCTATTATTTTGTATAGACACAACACTAATTTCATATTTATGCAGAAATTCGAAGACCATTTAATTTTATAACCTTTAAACATCGTTATTATGGTGAGACGCCAAAGCTTCGATACTGTGCTGACCACCGCCCCGTCGCCTCTTTTTTACCTGACATCTAGTGTCGGGTAGCAGAAACTCTCACTAGGTCGTTGAACGAATCTCGATTCGACTCAATTGCAAGAGAGTGCTGGCTAATTATAGGTTTTGAAAATAGAGGGCACTAGTGGTGTGTTTACAATCAAGTTTATTGCAAATAAATTTCTACCTCTATAACAAAAATGAACTGCAGCAAATGTTCAAAACTACTGAAATCTGATGACTCCATCAACTGCATTCAATGTCATGAAATTTGTCATTACCATTGTTTCGGTCTTACGGACATTGAGTTCAAGAAAATTCTCCCAAGGAACAAAACAAAATGGAAATGCACCGAATGTAAACAGCAGAAGAAACCTGCAAGTAGCCCTCTAGGGATGTCTCCTACTGCCGACGATACTAAAGGTCAAACCATAAAATCAAATACCGGTAGTGATTACTCAGCCTTGATGGCTTACATGGATAAAAAATTCGATGACTTGTCAATGGATCTATCGGAATTTAAAGCATCAGTAAATTCTCAACTGGCCGCACTCACAAAAAATGTTAACTCATGGGAACTACGAATTAAGCAGCTTGAAGAAAAAAACTCGCTGCACCCACTTGAACTGAAAAAGCAAGACCTTGAAATAGCATCATTACATCAAACAATCACATTGCTCCAGGACCAACTGAATTCACAAGAACAAAACTCTTTACGTAACGAACTAGAGATAGCAGGTATAGTAGAAAATGAAAACGAGAGCCTACATCACATAATCTATACAGCTGCCCAGAAAGTTGGCGTGAACATTTGCAACAACGATTTAGACTCAGTTACCCGCGTGGGCTCAAAAAAGTCATCCAATGAAACTACTACACCCCGCTCAGTTGTAGTACGTTTTACTCATAATGCGAAACGAAATGAGATGCTTAATGCGATCAAAACCAGGAAAAATCTCTCCACTGAAGACTTGGAAGTTTCAGGACCAAAAACAAAAATATACTTTAACGAACGACTCACCAAGGCAAACCGTCAGCTTTTTCGTGAAGCCAGAACCAGGACGAAGCAAAACGGCTACCTGTTTTGTTGGGTCAAAAATGGAGTCATCCACACCCGAAAAGAAGAGCATAAATCACCGAAACTTATCCGCAACTACGACGACCTTGAACGCCTTACTGGTACTGTTCCACAAACGACGCCCGGAACCAATTAGTCAAGTATCGATACTGACATTTATCTGTCTAATTAATATAGTAATTTTATTTCAATTTATAACATTATGTTACTACTGTTTACCAAACTTTAATTTTAGTTATTTGTCTCAAATTTTATGTCTTAAAGTTCCTACCACTATATATAATTTTAAGGTTACTTCGGACTCATGCTATTTTGTAATACTATTACTCATTTATCTATGTAATTATATCTTTAAAAGAAACATATCTACATATATTTTAAAACGAAAATTTAATGAAACTTTCATATTATATACTTGTTTAATAAAAATTATTCACATTAATCTGTATGAACAAATCAGAGAAATAATTATGTTGTACTCATCGCTCAACTCTTCACTAATGCGTGACCAAAGAAAAATAAAAACTCAAATAAAAACAAAACATTACAAATGGCCACCTTAGATATTGCAAATGATATTGATAACACTTTAAAAATACCGTGTCACGCATTAGATTCCGTTGAGCTGTGTAAAAATATGATTTACGCAAAATATGACTTCAAAATTGTCACTTTTAACATTAGAAGCCACAACCGAAACTTCGACAGTTTTCTCACGCTACTGAAACGTTTAGATGTAATATGCGATGTTATCATCTTAACGGAATATCGCCTTGGTCAAAATCCTCTTATTAAAAAAATAGACGGCTACTCACACTTCCATTCCAAAACATTCACAAACCAAAATGGAGGAGTCATAGTATACGTTAATGATAAATGGAATGCCATTGTATCTGAACCCGCCTGCGACGATGCTAACTGTCTTCTTATTACTCTACCAAATAATTTTACTATTATCGCCATGTACCGCTCACCTTCCATTAAAAACATCACAAACTTTCTGACTTCTTTAGACTGCATTCTAAACTCTGTTAAACACTGCCCTAATATAGTTCTAGCGGGAGACATAAACATTAACATCCTCCCAGACTCCGATAACGATCATAAATCTAACTATTTATGCTGCGTTGCTGAACACGGTCTTATACCAGCGATTACCACACCCACAAGGCTAAAGTCCTGCATAGACCACATTTGCATCAGAACAAAATTTGAAGCTTTAGGCATTGTTTGCAAGACATCTCTTACTGACCACGATCTTCCCATTACAGCTAAATGTACAAATTACCACCATAAAACAACCAGAAGATCATTACCCAAAACAAATTATGCTGCGGTAGCAACTGACCTTCAAACTGAAGACTGGTCTGACATAATATCTTCTTTTGATGTATTAGAAGCAACCACCAAGCTAACCGGAAAACTTAACCTGGTTGTCATGAAACACACACAATTCGTAAAAATCAGTCGCTCACAGTACAATATCAAGCCCTGGATAACTCCTGGCCTGATAAGATGTATGAAACACAGGGACAATCTTCACCTAAAATGTAGAAAAAAACCTAATGAGGCTACTGCTCGACTTGTCTATAATAGGTACCGCAACTTTTGCACAAAAGTTCTACATAAAGTTAAATCAGACTTTGAAAATAAAATACTAGTGGACAACAACAAAGACCCGAAAAAACTATGGAAAGCAATCAAAAACATATGTGAATTAATTCCTGCTAAAAGAAATGCTTCTGTTGAGCTACTTGCTAATAAACCAAGCAAATCAGAATCAATCAACGACTGCAATACCTATTTTACGTCAGTAGGTACAAATCTAGCAAAAGAAATACTAACAACAACGAGTCAAACCGAATCGAATCTTGCTTTACTTGCTGCTTCTTCCTCTACCCCTTCAGGATCTTTCTTCTTGCTTCCTACAGACGAAGCTGAAATAATAGACATCGTACGTCAGCTAAAAAATGATAGTGCACCTGGCCTAGATGGGTTTAAAAACCTCCTTGTGAAGTATGCCTTAAATAGTTTAGCTAAACCTTTATCACACATTTGTAACCTAAGTCTGAGTAATGGCATATTTCCTGATTCCTGGAAAGTTGCTACTGTAACTCCTATTCATAAATCTGGTGACAAAAGCATGCCATGTAACTACAGACCCATTTCACTTCTATCAGTATTCTCAAAATTGTTGGAGAAAATTGTAAACCGTCGCCTAGTTAAATATCTAGAATCAAATGAAATTCTATCACCAACCCAGTTTGGCTTCAGACATGGAAAGTCTACTGAAGATGCAGTCACACTTCTCCTTAATTCAATAACTTCACATCTTTACAACGGGCGCTGTTGTGTAGGTGCCTTCTTAGACCTAGCAAAAGCGTTTGACACGGTTTCCATTCCGATTCTTTTGAAAAAATTAGACAACATAGGTATTAGAGGCATAACTCTCGATTGGTTCCGCAGTTATTTGTCGGACAGAGTTCAGATTACTAAAATTAGTGACATTCTCAGTGATCCTTCAAATGTGAAATTCGGTGTACCACAGGGCAGCATTTTAGGCCCAACTCTTTTCATCATCTACATAAATGACATTAACAATGCTTTATCTCCATCTTTAAACGCAGAAATTGTGTGTTACGCCGACGATACTGCGATTATCTTTAACGATACCACCTGGCTTTCTGTTTTTAATCGAACAACTAACGGTCTTTCTGAAATCGCTAACTGGCTCTCTAGAAATCTTCTTACACTAAACACAACCAAAACCAAATACTTATGTTTCCACAAAACTGCAGCTTCAGAACCAATTTGTAACATCCCAATCAAAATACATTCCTGTGATCGATCCACCTGCACATGTTCCTGCGACATTATTCAAAGAACCGATGCTATAAAATATCTAGGTATTTTCCTCGATGAGAAAGTCAACTTCAATAAACATATATCTTTCCTTGCCGGTAGGGCAAGAAAACTCATCCACGTCATGAGACTACTACGTAATAGTGCCTCAAAAGAAACCTTAAGACTCGTATATATTACTCTTTGTCAATCCGTTCTGAATTACTGTATAAGCTGCTGGGGTGGTTCATCTAAAACACATATTATCACAATTGAAAGAGCGCAAAGGTCAATTCTAAAAGTAATGTTTAAAAAACCTATCGATTATCCCACAGAAACTCTCTACAGAGATTGCGGTGTCTTAACTATCAGAAAACTTTTTATCCTTAGAGCAGCACTAATCCAACACAGAAAAATTATTAACTCTCCCGAATACGATAAATTGCTTCGAAGAAGAGTATTTAGGACAACAATAACAGCGACAAAAACTAAATTCGCACAAAGATTTCCTCCCTACCTACATCCTCATATCTACAATATTGTCGCTAAAAAATGCAATTTAAAACTGGCTTCCGTACATGAAGCAAAACGAAAAATTGAAAAATGGCTTCTTATCTTAAATTATGTCGATACTGAAAATATATTAGGTATATTTGGAGAACAGATATCATACACTTGAATATTCTCTTATTTTCTATATATCAATAGTAAATAATGCTCTTATATATGTATATATATATATATTACTCATACATACTCATTACTTATTTCAATACTATCTATTCCATTATATATAAACACTCGCTTAATTTATACATATTCTTTCTATATAGGTAACTATTTATTTTCTTTAGTAGCGTTGAGTCCTTATTAGATATTTAGATTAAGACCCTAAAAATGCTCTTGTTCTTTTTTGTTTTAGGCTTAGGTTAAAATAAGTTTTAAGGTTATAGATCTTAATCACCTTATTCACAAATAACACATTTATCACTTATATAAGACAAAACTTTTGATTAACCAACCTACCAGCACCCACGGAACAGACTACCCATCGTCTAGTCTGGGAGCTACTGAATTTTTTGTAAATGTTACCATGTGTGTGAAATAAATATTTTTGTATTTGTATTTGTATTTGTACACATACAGAAAAGATGAACAAATACAAAGACCTAGCCGTTGAGATAAAAACACAGTGGCGAGCAAATACCGTAAAAATAGTCCCAATAATTATATCAACCACAGGAGTCATACCAAAAACCATTCTGACTAGCCTAAAAATTCTAAATATTCCCACATATTTAATCCATATCATACAAAAAGCAGTAATTTTAAATACATGCCGCATCACGAGAAAATTTTTGCAGGCAGACCTATCACAGAACACTCTATAATATAGTTTATGCACTTGGCTGCGGCCCGTGCTCTTCTAACCTCTTTTCAGAAAAAGAGAGAAAAAAAATAAATAAAGAAAAACATAATAATAATATGTGATCATAGTGTTTAGATATGTGTTTAGTATATGTGTATGTGTGTAGGTTTTTGCTTACAGGTTTACAAAGTAACTTAAAATTAAAATTAACAAATACAAGAATTTTTAACAGTAGGGTAGTAATTAAAAATAAAAATAGTATCAACATGCAATAGCTGGTTTTTAAATCTCCGGATGTAATTATCAGCAGGTTTATCGGTCACTTTTGTTGTTCTTTAAGCTTATTAAGGTCAGTTTCCGCCATTACACGAACGGCAGGGGCTCCTTCCTTCTTTCTTAGATAAACGCAGCCACGTGAAATCCAACAATAGGCATAATCATTCATTTTCATGAAATCTCGTGCGAGGAAATGCAATCTTTTCATTTTCGGTGTCAAGTTTTCCGATATAAATACTGGAGTTGCAGGGCCGGCAATACGCAGGTGGGCGATAGTAAGTTTTTTTTTCTTTGTTGACTTGATTGTACTTTTTCACAGAGGTAAGTACTTTTTCTTTTAGAATATTTGTTGTGAACTCTGCAACAATAGGTTTAGTGGTTCTAGGCTTGGAGTATGTTCGGTACACGTCCTTAATTTCTGATGGAGAAATTGTTACATTCAGGGCTTTACCAGCATTTATAATAATGCTGGAGAGGTCGTCCTTTGTCTCTGAATTTTTAAAGGGAATATTTCTTAGTTCTATGGATGTCGATTTTGAGCTGCGCTCGAGTCCCTCGACCCTTTCTTCCAGATTATGTATGTATGATAAGTGGGATTTACGTTCCTGTTCCAGTTTACTTAGTTTATCTTCCATTGCTTTGTTTTGGGCAGTAAGAAAGTTAACGGAGTCCGCAATCGAGTCATTTTGTCTCTTTATTTCCGTTACAGTTGGTTGTAGATCTTCAGATCTTTTATCTTGTTTTTTCTCCCACTTGTCAAACATAATTTGATGTTGTTCAAAGAATTGTTGACAATATGCAATGGTAAACGCGTATAATGTATGGGTTAAAGCTTTCTAGTACTCATGGTCTCTGAGCTAAGCCGTGGACAGACGGACAGACGGACATGGTGAAACCATGGTGCAACTATAAGGGTTCAATAAATTATACACAAATTCTTGTGCTTTTTATTCCACATATATTATATTCCCAATACATTTTCAGGTGAAAGGTGTAAGATAACGTGTACCTATCTTGTTTTCTTGTATTACACACTTGTATTATTCAAAAAGTAATTACCAACATATTTATGATGTTTCATCAAGTTTCAGCAATCGTATTATTTGCTCTTCCTTACCTATTGTTGGTATTGTAGTGACACCTAGTGCCAATGTAGTAACTTATCACGAACGCTTTTACGTCTCATCTTTGGCACACGGTAAACATGACATGTGGGGAAGCATTTGTACAAGTTCGAAAGTCATACAAAAGATGGCGTTGGTAGTCCATAAAAAACAATCTGAGCTTTTATCTAGTCCACACTAGATAAAAGCTCAGATTGTTTTTTCTTTTTTACCTCCGAATCTATTTCTGAGGGTTTTTTATTTTTTTTTTCACTGTCGTCTGCTAATATATAATTTTTAAAGTGATTAATAAATCTGATAGCTTCAACAACGCCTTTAATTTAAATTTTCAATACATTTGCTATTAATACGGTCCTTATGACATCGAAACTTGGATCTTAATGTTGTATTTTATAGCAACTAGGCCCTTTTCTTTACACCAATCACGATCGTTCATTAGCCTAATGCCACAGATGCACATTAAGCTTTTTTCATTGAATGCGAGCAAAAAGTTTTCATGCTGAACGTGAGATGAATGATTTTTGTAATGTAACCGATGACTATAAATTATTGTAATTTTATGAAAATGTAGTCTTTTTGACATATTTAGATATTATTGAATTAGCAAACAAATGCAAAAAAAAATTGAATACTATTTTAAATTTTGGCTGTAAATTTTAGTCTTTGCCTTTTTTTTTCTTTTAGGTATGTTACTCTGTAACAATCGAGCGTTTTGTTTCTAGCGCATGCGTAAACCGCAAAAAGCAGTCCCGTTCCCGCCATAATTACATTTGAAGTACCTACCTAATTTTCATTGAATTTAGGTACGCAAAGTGGGTTTAATAGAAAAAATGTCATCAATTGACGCCGATATAATTTGACGCCGCCAGAGATTTTTGAAGCGGCAGAAATGGCCAGCAGCAGCCTCTTGCCAGTAAATCTAGGGACAGATACCTTTAAACCTACGAACATTTTGTGAAATGGAAAGCAGAAAATAGGCAAATTTTTTTTCGGGGAATGTTTTGATGGCATACTTCAACGAACTAGCTGGAAAATACAAGCTTTCTTCGTTATGGTGCATAAGTATGTTGAAAAGCACAATTAAAGCCAAGAAAAATATAGACATAAAAAAAATATTCCAAACTAAGTGCATTCCTAAAAAGACGTTCAGATGGTTTCCAAAGCACGAAATCGAAAGTATTGACAGAAAAAGACGTTGAAAAGTTCTTAAATGAAACTCCAGATGTCATTATATTTGGCAACTAAGGTAACTAGAATAGTGTACCTGGATTAGTACTACTAGTTTTCTTTATAGGTATATCACCTAATTATTCTGTAGATTGTGTCTCAATACGAACTTTACTGTCAGGTTGCCCTAATATTCGGCTTTGTCGGTGCTTGCAGACACCAGGAATTAGCAAATCTATCTATCAATGATATTGAACATCATGTCGAAATGCTATAATTTGTGAATATTCCTAATACCAAAAACAAAATTGCACGGTCTCTTGTCATCAGTGGCGAGTTTTACAATATAGTAAGAAAATACGAAGCTTTGCGCTCGCCAAACGCAAAAACCAACCGGTTTTTCCTAAATTATGAAAAAGGGAAGTTCACTGCTCCACCTATTGGTTTTCATAAGTTTGGAAACGTGCCACGCATAATGGCTGAGTATCTAGAACTATCCGATGCTAATTGTTACACCGGACATAGCTTCAGGCGATCCTCTGCCACATTGTTAGCTGAGTCAGGAGCTGACATATTGACACTTAAACGACACGGTGGTTGGCGATGTAATGCTGTTGCAGAGTCTTAAGGTAAGCGTCGGCAAGAGGCTGCCGCGGCCCAGCAGTCCCTGCTCGGCAGTCGCTGCCCGGCAGTCGCCGCACTGCCTTATAGGGATTTGTACGACACACCGTCCGACGCAGGCCGCTCCCGTAACAGTATGGCATGGCAGCGCTGCGCACTCGCAGCGGTCGCAAAAATGGCGTCTTTTAATGAAGAAAACGACGAGTATTTAGTGGAGCTTGCTAAACATCCAGCGCTTTATGATTCTCGACTGAAAGCTTATAAAGACAACGTTGTAAGAGATAACATAATGGGAGTATATTGCGAAAAAAATGAAGAAAACTAGTAAGATAACCTTTTTTTATTCGTTTACATGAACAGTAGGTATGAAACACAACACAACCCATAGTTTTTAGTTTTCACTACTGCACGTGGCAGTCGGCAGGCAACTATCCGAATGCTTACGGCGGCGCTGCCCAGCAGTCACGTTCGGCGGCGGCGGTCGGTTGCGGCGGCCGGGCCGCGGCAGCGTCTTGCCGAATGCTATCTTTAGACTCTTTAACGAACAAAACAAAAATCAGCGCCAAAATTACGGTATCGATAAAATTGAATTCAGCTTGTACAGTGGAGCCCACATCAAGCTAAACACTTTCAGTATAAGCTAACCTCTCATTGTATAGGCTTCCCGTACAATGAGAGGTCAGCTTATACTCAATGTGTATAGCTTGATGCGGGCTCCACTGTTCATCTGAGCTCAGTACTAATGACCCTATGAACCACGAACCAATGCCGGGTCCGTCGACTTCAACTTTTGTAAATGAATACGTACAAAATACCGTTTCTCAAGTTTTTAAAACACCCGGCCAAAATGTAATCGCAAATGTATTGAAAAACGTCGTATAGTGCTCGCCAAGTTAAAAGAGCGCTGGAACCGATTGGTTTCCACATGGGTGTACTCGCGCACGAAATTACTAGGCCTATCTAATATATTTTTGTACTCAGTAAGCTGGATATATATAGGTGGTAGAGCTAATGCCGGGCTCGACTGTGGAGGTACCACCATCTTACTCGGAAATCCTCCCGAAGTTATTCGGGGGAGAGTAAGAGAACAGCTCTCTGGCAAAACCAGGCGGCCCACCAATTGCCGGGCCTTATATAAATCAGGCTGGTGACGGGCAGCGGCGTCACTGGTGCAAGGGTTTCGGCACCGCGCTCACCGACCCGCCTGCCCAGCGTGTGTGAGTATGGGCATTTCTTCCAGGAGGACCGCCAAGAGTGGCGAAATCCTGGAAAGGCCTATGTCCAGCAGTGGACGAAACAGGCTGATGGATGGATGGATGGAAGCCGGATATTATAGTCGAGGTGTTTATAGACACGAGGCGAAGCGTACATCATAGTGTACTATGAAAGTTATTTTTAATCAAACCTATGTTTTTCCTGATAAAAAAACGAATTAAATTACCAAATAATAAGTAAAAATGTATAGGCACAGAACAGAGTTCCGTGTGGTGGTCGCTAACATCCGCTAGGATATGGCAACCCCAAGAAGAAGGTTGAAATTAATTCAACCGCCCAACCTTAATATTGTTTATATCCATCCATCCATCCATCAGCCTGTTTCGTCCACTGCTGGACATAGGTCTTTCCAGGATTTCGCCACTCTTGGTGGCCCTCCTGGAAGAAATGCCCATACTCACACACGCTGGGCAGGCGGGTTGGTGAGCGCGGTGCCGAAACCCTTGCACCAGTGACGCTGACGCCGCTGCCCGTTTATATAAGGCTCGGCAATTGGGTATGGATAAACCGCCATCCATCGGTCCCAGGCAATGGTGGACCGCCTGGTTTTGCCTGAGAGCTGTCAGCTGTCAGAATAACTTCGGGAGGATTTCCGAGTAAGATGGTGGTACCTCCACAGTCGAGCCCGGCATCAGCTCTACCACCTAACGATTGTTTATATATATTTCCCTTATTAGTATAAACATATTATAATTTTTTTATTCTAAAGATATTTATTGTAAAGATTAACTTTGACTTGTGGAAAGTATACTTTATGTATCTATTTTACAAAATAAATATTTTGATTTGATTTGATTGAAATTCATACCGGAGATTCGGTTAGTGAACGGAAATAGGTTCGGTAATCCTTTTGGCCAAATTCGAAAAATATATTTTTTTGCTCCTTTATGTAACCAATATTAAAGCATTTCCTTGTCATGATACCTTGAGGGATAATAAGACGCTTAATTGTTTTGTTTGTAACTTAGACGAGTACAATACTGATTAGTAATGGAGCGTAGTATTTGTCTTGCTCGTTTATTTATTACTTGTTAATTTATTAATTCAATATCATGTAAATAGTCATAGTTTTATCTATGATATTATGTAAGTGAGGCATATTCATACCAGGGCCTCTAAAAAGGCTGACTTGGGTGAATCATAAAATGATATGAAAGTAGGATAGAGTTAGAACTTATTCACCCGTGCAAAAGAGACGGTAATATAACAGAATCATAATATGATTCATCCAAAGTGGCCTTTTTAAGGGTCCAGATGTATGAAAGGAGTGGTTTTACGAATGTTGGGGCATTTGAGTATTGCTTTCTGACTATGTCGTTATGTGATCCATTTGTGTAACAGTTCAAGTATTTTCAATAAATAGTGTTTGGAAAACATATATTAAGAAGTGTTTTAAATATTAGTGAATCAATCCTTGTTGGCTGGAGAACTCGGTTTTGGTTGGTTACAGGTTGGACAAGTTTAAGTACAATTCCTAGTCTAGTCAGTAAGGAAGCAAAAAAAATATTTATTTAATTTCACCAAAAAGGTAATTGAAGCTTGTTTCTAATCACTAACCGAGTCTCAAGTATGAATTTGGTCGGTTAATTTAATTTCACTTTGTATAATACATACTCGTATACCGGGTGTAAAAGCAAAGGCAAGAATCCTATAAGGGTGTGTTAGTATGATCGGTGAAGATATTATTTTAAATACTGGGATCTCTAAATAAAGTACCAGTACCTCATAATAAGACGATTTTCTTTACTCATAATACACTAATCGAGTGGACACCCTCACGGTCGGTGGCCACTCGGATGAGGGGTGCGGGTTGCGGGGTGCAATTAGGTGTGCGGAGAGGCCGGCAAGCTGCGTAGCCATAGCTTAGAAAAATGATGGAATTTTTGGTGAAAACTCAAGTTATATTTTTTTTCTCGTAATGACATCAGAATCGTGTATACTTTCATACCCTAAAGGGATTCTTGACTTTGCATTTACATCCTGTATAAGGTGACTTTCGTTTATGTAGACACATTCATACTGGGACTCGGTAAGTGAACAGGACCAAAGTTCAATGACCATTTCTGTGAAATAGGCAAAATAAAATTTAGACTCCCTATACAAATTGAGTCGATGTTGTTCTTGAACAAGTATAGAGGCACAAACATTTTTTTTCATATTTCGTAAAAAGGCACCTTGGGCCTCGATTCTGACCACTTACCGAGTTTACAATTTGGCTGCATAAACGAAAGTCACTTAAATTAGCCTGACATACTGCCTAAATGAAAGGAGCCTTGCTGAGTGGCATAAACTGAGACACGCGGGTTTGAATCTTACCGGATAAGCATGTATGCACCAATGACTGCTTCGGCATAGTATTTGTATACCTACAAATCTTGCCGACGACGGTGAAGGAAAACACTGCGAAGTAAATCTGCCTGCCCTAAACAGCGTGTAGGTATTTGTGCGTGAAGTACGGTGACGTTTTGACGTTGAAATCATCGGTAAAAAGTGGGTGTCACGGGTGTCAATTATTATAATGACACCCCACTTGAAAATACTTCTGGCATCACCTCGAGGACATGTGTCATGATATGAATCATGCATGACAATAAGTTACAATGACATTTGTGCAGCATGCGGGTGCAGTTTTTTGGGAGCAGCGGGTCTATTATGTAACGTTGTATTGTATTGGTTGCCAAACACTAAAAATATAGGTATATAAAAACTGAACCTCCAAAACTGCCTCCCGTATGTATTGAACTGTTCACAAACTGTACTAATCGGAATTCGAAAGTATTGTTTTGACGTTTGGCAATCGCTGTTACTCCATGCGGAAAGACCCGCAGTGCGAGAGGGACAAATTCTGGAAAAAGATCAAAATGACGACTTTTATCACGAATTTTATTAATTAAAAAAAAATAAAGGTTATTATCAAATATCTGTTCGTTTCAGAATTTAATCAAGTTAATGCAGAATTTAATTCATAAATAATATAGGTCTAATAAGATTCTGCTCAAACAATGTTAAAACTTTTTTTGGAGTCATCTTTGATTTTTTATGATTCAATGTTGGAATGACGTCTGAAGATTCTGTTTCGATAAGAGTGCGCATTATATTCTTGACAGAAGTCCATTTTTTTTTTTAAATATCTAATATTGCTAGATTCTTCAAACAAGAAAGAATAAATTATAGGTTTTCGGAACCTATCCTCTTAAAGAAACAATATAATCTAAGGGCTGTTCGGCGCTTTGATGCACATGCTTTCAGTACCAAGCTCTGTAACTTGGTTCCTTAAGTTAAACGGTTTGAAAATAAAAGGCTAATTCATTTATGTGCAAATTAGAGTAGTTAAATAGCATCAAAGAGCAGGAGGTAGTTTCTTATGGGAACTTACAGTTTGTTCATTAAATAAGTGGTATATTACAGCTTTACAGCAACTATTGTTCATAACTTTAAATTCACATGCTATTGTGCGACGGTTTGCAAGTTACCCGAAGTTACCTGGCTCCAAGCCATCAACAAATATTATGTTCTCGATGATACGATCGTAAGATAAGTAGAGATAATCTTCCATACACTGAGATCACATACAAACCAAAACACTAAACAAATAGCGGCTTAAATAAGATAAACCATATTTTTATATCAATGATCCGTATTTCTGGGGGGAAGAAAACTTTGAAATTTTTGAAATTTCGTTTTGTTTGCCTCTCATGCCAAGCGACTGGTGGTGTTCCGGTATTACGTCATGAAAATCGGGACAGTGGTTTGTTTAATGTTTATTTATTTAATATCTATACTATACTAATAATGAAGTAGTAAAAAAGTCGTTGTAAGTCTGTACCTTGAATATTTTTGCGAAATTTTAAATGAAATGGGTTATTGGTATTATACTAGGCCGAAACAACAATTTTTTGAACTTTTGTCTTTTGTCTTTGAGAACCACTCAACGGATTTGGATGCGGTTTATTTATCATCATCGTAGTGACTCTGGTCAACACAAAGGCTATAAGGGGATGTTCATAAAATGACGCCCGAGCCAGAAACGGGGCAAAGATTGAATAAACACTTTTATAACTTGAGAACCAATTAACGGATTTGAATGCGGTTTTCTGTATTATCATTTTAGTTACCCTGATCAGCACATTGACTATAAGAAGTGTTCATGAAATAACCCCCAAGCTGGAAACGGGGCAAAGATTGAATAAACGCTTTTATAACTCGAGAACCAATCAACAGATTTGAATACGGTTTTCTTTATAATCATTTTAGTTTAGATTAGATAGATTATTTATTTATTCAGCAAAAGACATACAGATTTTTGTTTGCAAAAAATTGAAGCCAAACTGCGTAGCAGTTTATCGGCTATACTCTCGGCACATGTCTGTTTTTATACACTATTATATATTTATTTGCGTACAAGTAAGTAGTATTAAGACATAGTTTTTTAAATTTAATACATAAGAACAACGAACTGAGACGAAGTACGGGCGCCTGCTTAATAGGGTACCATTGGCAGTTGTTATATCAGTATCATAACTACTGGCGTCCGTACATAAAAAGTCAGAAATACAAAAAATATTAAAAAATATCTTACAATCATTATTTATGTAATGTAATTGAGTGAAGTAGGCACTTTGTTAAAATATTTTTAAATTTAGTTTTACTTATTTTACTATTTAAAGTTTCGTCAACGTCCCCTGGTATTGAATTAAATATTTTTGGTATTAAGTAGGCACCCGTTCTTTTTCCATAATAGTTTGTATACCTTGGTACAATATATTTAGATTTCAGTTTACTTTTGCCACGGGTTGGGTACCCATGGGTTTTTTTAATCTTTAAGTGAGATTTTTGGAATGTTTCCATGGCTATTAAATGTTTTATTTTAACGTCTACTGGCATAATTCTACAAACTTTAAATAATTTTTCGTAAACTTTGTTACAACTCAACTTTTCTTTTTTACTAACTAGGCACTTCAAAAATCTCACTTGTAGTTTCTTTATTTCATGTAAGTATGTAGGAAAAGTTCTCCCATAGCTGGCCAATCCGTAGCTCAAAACCGGTTCTACAAGCGCATGATAGACACAGTATAAAACAGAACGATTTACAAAATACTTGAGATTATTGAACTTTGCTAACAATATTCGTAGTCTATTACAAACTTTTTTTATATGATATTTCCAGTTTAGATCTTTATCTATTGTTAACCCCAATTATTCAATTTTGTTTACCTTTTCCATGTTCAAGCAATTACAGTTTATATAGTCTTGATGTAAACAATCATATGTATGACCTATTATTTGAAACGGTATATCTTTAATAGTAGCCCTTTGTGATCTTATATGTATATATTTCGTTTTCTGAGCGTTTAATATTATTCCGTTGTCATGCGACCATTTTAAAATATTATCAAAGTCTTGTTGTACGCACTGTTCTATTGTCTTTGGATCTGTCCCCGAGTACATAATGCAAGTATCGTCAGCGTACATATACACTTTACAATTGCGAACAACGCTACTCATGCTATTGACATGCATTATGTACCCGACTGGACCATATACCGAGCCAGTTGGAACTCCGAGCATGACGCCACACTCTTTACTTTTTGCATTGTTTATTTTAACCCTGATTTTTCGTGATTCTAAGTAACTCCTAAGCCACAAGCTCACTGGACCACGTACTCCACACTCTTCCATGGCCGTTAGCAACGTTTCATGGTCCAACGTGTCAAATGCCTTATTGAAATCAATAAACAGTGCCAAAACATGTTCTTTTCTACCACGACAACTATTTATTTCATTTGTAAATTCAAAAAGGACGGTTTTAGTTCCATTATTTCTTTGGAATCCATGTTGCACATTACTTATAATTTTATTTTTTTCTAAAAAACTTGAGATTTGCCCTACAATTACTTTTTCAACTATTTTATTTATAGTTGACAGTATCGCAATCGGTCGGTAATTTGTATAATCTAGGTGACTACCATGTTTATATATCGGCCTAACTATAGCTAATTTTAAATTGTCTGGGTAAATACCTGTTAAGACACATAAATTGATGAATTTTGCAATTATGGGACTTATTAAACTTTTAATGGCCTTAATATCTTTCATCCTAATTCCATCTGAACCTGGTGATTTGTTAATATCAATATTATCTATTATTTTTTCAACGTGGTAGGAATTTACTTTTCTAAAGTAAAAAGACATAGGTGCTTCTTCTACATATTCAGACCTATTGAGAAATTTTTTGTCCCAGTTATGTTTAATATTTTGTATCTCTCCAGTAAAAGTATCCGCAAAATTATCACATATATTTTCTAGTTCCTCATATTTTCCTAAGTACTTCATAATAACATTATCTAAGCTACTTTTTTTTCTCCCAAGCCAATTATTTATGTTCTCCCATACCTTTTTAATATCTGTTTTACAATCCTTGATAACTTTTTTTCTGTGGTTGTTCTTAGCAGCATTTATTAATTTAGAGGTTTTATTCCTAAATCGCGTATATTCTAATCTGTATGTTGCGTTATTTGGTGAAGATTTCCACTGTCTAAATAATTCATCTTTTTTATTTATATATTTTATCAATTCTTTGTTCATCCACTCTTTGCACCGTTTATTACTACTATAAATATCCATATAACACTCATGATAAATGCTACTAAAAACGTCACACATTTTTTCATACAGTTTTATCGGACACTCCATGTCAAGCAATTCTTCCCACTCATAGTTTTTCAGTTTACTAACGACCAATTTATTGTTCAGCACAGTCCGCAAAGTCTACCGCTATCCTGTATAAATGTACTTTGTATCTCGATACCTGTTAGGTAATGATCAGATACTTTGCACGTCAACAGCTGACTACGTACACTATCACAAATAAACCTTGCGTACACATGATCTATACATGATTTAGTTAGTTTTCCTTTCACTACTTCTTCTCGCGTATAATCCTTGATGCCGCACTGCAATCCATATCCACTTAATAACTGTTCGTATCTAGTAATTATAGTATTTATGCCACTTTTCCGCAAGTCTATATTTATATCTCCCATGTAGATTATATCTTCATCTGGCGGAATAGACTTTAAAATACATTCCATTTCCTTAATATAGGTGTGTTTACTTGAATTTGGCTGACGGTAAACAGCCAATAAGTGTATCCACTTGTTTTTAGATTTAAATTTTCCCTGAATCAGCTCAAAAGAACAGCCATTCTTATTCTCACACTCGAACACATAGTTTTCTTTTACATACACTATAATTCCTCCGCATTTTTTAACTGTTCGAGTATTTGAAAAGCATTCAAATCCAGGTATGTTGAACAAGGCAACGCTGTCCTCCTTTATATTTACATCGGTGAGTATAATAACTGCTATGTGGTCTATAATGCCGTTTATTAGTAGTCTGAATTGATCAAACCCCTTTTTTATGGATCTAATGTTCAAATGAAGTATGTGTATTTTATCTTTGTTGTTTTTTATATTTTCTTGCCAGGGGTCTGTAACCGTAAACTTATTATATTGAATGTCTCCTGTGTTTCGTATCAATGATGTAGGCAATAAACTTGTCTCAAGCTCTTTTACGAATTTGGTTTTATCAGAGTACATAATTTAAATAGCATTTTTCAGTTTTCTGCGTTATCATCAGGTAGGTCTTACGGAAGGTACTGACCAATGTCCCTATCTGTCTTTACATGGTATATTTTTGTGTCTGATTCACTTTTTTTTATGAGGATTTTCGTGTTCTGGACCCATATAAACTGATAATAGGGTTTCAAGGTCACCTTCACTTGCCAAAACAGTTCTCTAGTCTTTTTGGCTAAGTTCTCATTGATGTAAATAGGTGTTTTTCCGTCCTCATTTGTAATTCTTGTCTTTCGGGCCTTAATCCATACATCCCTGGCAACGCGAGTTCGCATAGCAACAACCAAAGGACGCGGCTTCGCCGCATTCTCGCTCCGCGGTGCACCTACCCTCCACGCTGACTCGATGTTTTCGATAACGGTCTCCTCAATTCCTAGCTTTTTACCAACATTTTTCACCACATCCATAATTTTTTCACCCTTCTTTTCCTGCAATCCAATGATTTCGATATTTTTCTCTTGTTCTTTCTGTTCCAAACCTATCATTTTTTCCTCAACAGATTGTACACACTTTTCCAGATAAATGTTTCTGTTTTGAAGGTCAGAGATTTTACCCTCCATTTTTTTCATTTTATCTGTACATTCGGTCCTGAAGGTCATCATTTGCTGATACTGTTCAGCGTAGAAATCAACACTTTCCGTCAAATCATCCACAGCTTTTTCAATTTTATAGACAACATCCAACTTTTTGTTGATTTCTATTAACAACGATTCTACTGTGGTGGTGGTTGAATCCACATTCAGTCGCTGAGGCCCGTTTGGCGTATTATTGACGCATGATTCACACACCTGATCTCTAATGAACTTCTTCACATCACTAACACAGGCTTTGTGGTAAAAGCCACCACAAGTCCCATTGCATTTTAAGGAATCTGCTTTAGAGACTGATAAGAACAATCTACACTTCTTGCACTGTACCATTTCGATATGACCTTACGTAATTCGCGTCGCGATAACAATAAATCACGCACGGTCCGTATGCGCACACAGGTAACACAACCGATCGCCGAGAGCGCCGATCTTAAACTTACCCTGGTCAACACAACGACTATAAAGGATGTTCATAAAATAACGCTCAAACCGAAAATGGGGCAAAGATTCACTGAACGCGGGCAAAGCTGCGGGCAAAGGCTACGCTACGCTAGTCATAAATAAATCCAAATCAAAGATTATATAAACGCTTCTATTAATTACGGTTGAGGCTGTAGACACTTGTGACAAACGAACGGACAGACAGCGGATGCTTAGTCATAGAGTGCCGTATTGCAACCTTTGGGTACGGAACTAAAACTAAAAGATCTTTTTTGTCTCAGTCCGCAACAAAACTCTTAACGGCTGAAGCGACCAAGAAATGAGCATGTTGGTGTAGCACTGTAGCACACATTTTTAATAATTATATGAATTAGTAATATATTCAATTTAACTAACAAACAGTGGGTTTCGGCCGTGGCTTTACGAAGCCATGCCGCCAAGCGACCCATCGTGTCTCGGCGTGACGTCAACAGTAGCCCTACCGGCCAGTGGTTACAGCCAGTTGCGTAGTAACAGTCATTTGTCTGTTACCAACTTCCGTGGATTTGTGCGAAAGTCTCTGAAAAGACTGATTAATCAGCCTCACCTGCTGTTCCCAGTTCCTGGGTGAGAGCCCTTCATCGTAGGGCTTATCGATGCTGTCCATCAGAGGATATGACAAATTGTAGATAATTTTTTTTTAATAATGTCTTTATTTATAATTGATGTAATTTAAAGACGCTCTTATGGGGGAACGTTTCGACCTCAGTAATAAATCAAAATTAATATTTAATTAATAAAATATAACAATAAAATAATTTTATATCAATTATATTTTTCTAACTTTAAATCTTTATTTAATTATCATTATATTTTAATTTATTAAGATTATAAAATGTATGAAATAAAATAGTGTCATCTTATTTTTCAAGTATTGTTAAGTAATTATCAGGGGTCTTTAGCTGAATTGCGTCAGTTTATGGATAATAGTTAGCGTGAATGTCCATACCAAATTGAAATCGCGTTTTAAGTTGGTGTGGACATTCATTTGCAACGTACGTAACGCATAACATTACAAAATTTTGGCAAAAAAGCCTAATTGACATTAAAACATGGTCGCGAAATGTCAAAAATTACATTTATTTAGTACTTTTTATTCAATAGTAAGAAAAACAATCATAAGTTGTGCATTTTGTTCGAAGCTCGAAGTGGTAGAGCTGGTGCCGGGCTCGAACATGGAGATACCACCACCTTAGTCGCAAACTCCTCGAAGTTATTCAGGGAAGTGTAGGAGAACACCTCTAACAGGCACAACTAGGTGGCCCACCATTGCCTGGAACCAATTGATCGCGGTATATCTATCCCACATTGCCGGGTCTTATATTAAACGGGTGGTAGAGCTGATGCCTGGCTCGACTGTGGAGGTACCACCATCTTACTCGCAAATCCTCCCGAAGTTATTCGGGGGAGAGTAAGAGAACAGCTCTCGGGCAAAACCAGGCGGCCCACCATCGCCCGGGACCGATGGATGGCGGTTTATCCATCCCCAATTGCCGGGATTTATATAAAACAGACTGGTGACGGGCAGCGGCGTCATTGGTGCAATGGTGTCGGTACCCCGCTCACCATTCCGCCTGCCCAGTGTGTGTGAGTATGGGCATTTCTTCCAGGAGGACCCTCAAGAGTGGCGAAATCCTGGAAAGGCCTATGTCCAGCAGTGGACGAAACAGGCTGATGAATTAATGAATGAATATTAAACAGACTGTTTAGGGCAGCGTCGTCACTGGTTACGAGGGTTTCGGCACCGCACTCACCAACCCTGCTCAGCATGTGTGAGTATGAGCATTTCTTCCAAGAGGACAGCCAATAGTAGCAAAATCTTCAAATCAAGTCAAATCAAATATCTTTATTTTCTGAAACACAGATAGGGTAAGTTATAAAATAAGAGTATTGTCCTGCCATGTTCTGCCTATTTACAGCATACAAAATATGTACAATAACTAAAACTAAACAACTTATTAAAAAAAATAGAAAAGAGATCAAAAAACGTACATTAAAGTCACTCGTACAAAGGCAATTAGGGTACCATCCAGCTGTCATTAAATGTATGTCTTGTAAATGTCAAATGTAATCTTGGAAAGGTCTATGTCCAGCATTGGACGAAACAGGCTGATGGATGGAAGAACGCTGTTACAAAATGGTTGACTACCGCAAGTTGAGAACTCTACTAAGTAAATTAACCTTATTTCATATAAAATAAGATTGTCTTGATATAGCAAACCTACTGAAGTTTGTTTTATCTATTTCGACATATTTATTGAAACAATATTACATTATCTTTCCGCTACGCATATTTTTTTAAACATGGTATTTTTTTTTATCAATGTCCTCCAGTTATTGAAATATTGGTACCGATACCCGACTCTGTTTCTTATAGGAGGGAAATTTTATTTTAACGTATAAAATTTCGTGTTTTTCTGAAAAATGAAACATTATCCCTGAAGGTATCTGTAGGTCCTAGGTCCACAAAACATTTTATAAAATTTGGTGTAATTGTCGGAAAATGTACCAAAAACGTGCCGAAATTCAGTAGTTTTCTAATAGCGTCCTTATGTAACTATACCACATTTTTGTAGTAAATGAATGATGTCCGTAGTAAAAGCCTAATTAGCGAACCTTCGTCCGATCGATTTTCCAGTAATTATATTTCAGTAGTACCTTTGTCATGCGCTACCTGGTAATCTATTAACGATAATTAGGCTTAAGGTGCATGCATACTCAAACTGCAATGATAGACCTGTCTTTGAAAACCTTCTCCTCCTATACAGAGATGGTCGAAACACTTGAAAAAAATACATAATAGGCATTACATCACATAGCCAAAAAAAAATTCTGTTTAATAAATAAATTCCTCTCTTTACTTTTAAGAAAAACAAACCGAAAGTGATGGAAAGTTTCGTATGGTTTACTTGTATTATTTAGTCTATGGTTTTACGCAATAATTTTTGTACTCCTTCCGAATGCTTGAAGCGATTTTAATTATTCTTACACCATACTAAAGACAATTTATATATCTCATAAAATTATACTCCAAAACAGCCACTTTGCAATACGCGCTGATATGGATGTTATTTCAGTGTCGTTTCCGTCGATCACATAGAGTTACAGTTTTAGGGTATTTTAGAAAAATCTTTATCTAAAAACACAGTACATGAACGTTTAATACGAACCAAAAAAATTAGTTGAGTTACCTTATCTTCTTATGTCTACCAATGTCTCATTCTTTTCGACGGTTTCTAAACTGTCCATTACATATAGGTATTTAATAAAAACAATTTATGAAAATATGTCACGCTTGCTAAAGTCACTGTTACACCATGCGGAACGCCCCGCAGTGCGAGAGGGACGGATACCGGAAAAAATAGCATAATGTTGGTTTTAAATTAATATATGTAAAATGAACTAAAATAGCTATCAAAATATCAATCAAACAAAATTTAGATATTGTTAAAATCTGTCTTATAATTGTAAAATATCGTTGAGGTCTGTCTGTCATTCCTATTTGTCATTTCTGTTCTGCACCATTCTAACTTACAAATTACAAATTGTAATAAATTACAAACCCCAAAAATATATCAAAATACCTATTTGTAAAAGGAATTTCAAGTTTCTATATTAAAGTGCCGTAGAAAAAATTATCGTTTTTATTTTAGGTACGGAACCCTAAAAGAAGAGAAAAACTACCACTCGTAACTATAAAATACCCCTGAAACGACTTGTTAGGGATAACACTCGTCGCACAAAAATGTTAAAAAGGGTGGGAAGGTGATATTTTCAGGCAAACGCAATAAAAAATCGAAGATGTGTTTCGTGTAGTTTGGAAAGAAGTACCCCATTATTTTCCAATCAGCTGACTATAGACTTTGGATAGAACATGGCCTGAATTTAAATGCTAGCCTTTCGCTGATTTGCGAGAACATCGACGCAACTCAAAATTGAACCAAGCACACAGAACGAGCAGAAATCGCTGGTACCTATTTTACCGTGAATAAGGACGCAACAGCGGTTTCGGAATGCTGTAAGGTGCGAAATCGACGTTGCGATTTCTGTTTATTCTGTGAATAAGTTAAAATTTAAATAATTTTGAGTTGCGTTGATATTCCTTCAAACGAGCATTTTAATCTCGATGATGGTTCGTATGCAAAATCTGGACAGAAATTTATTTGTAGTAATTATGTTATAGCGATGTTAAGAATAAAAAGGCTTAAGAGGCCTCATATGAAACTTTGCAAATATCTCTCAACCTTTTGCTGTTTTTCTGTAGAATAATTTTCATACATGGCCGTTCCAAATCAAATCGGGTCCCCATACAATAAAACTTATATAAACCGCAGCGCCATCTAGGCGCGTCAAAGTAGCTAAACCTGGACATAATTCTATAACTGTAATTTTCTTTCTCTGTGACATAGAGTATTGTTAATTATAGTTAAAATAAGAAGAATTAAACATTTTAAAGCTCCGCGTCAATGTAAAAAAACCGAAAAACTAAGTTTTCAACATATTTGGTTTTCATGAGTACAACATAATACATAACTTTGCAAAAGTACCTCAGTTATGATAAAACGCTTGCATTGCAGTAAAAGAAATCATAATTAAACTAATTGATCAGTCGGGATTATCATTAATAAAGAAGGTTCACTAAGTTACAGATTTTTTGGCTTATCTTACCAGAAATTATTTATCTGTAATTCATTAATTGATTGTGAATAGTATATTATGTGCGTTAGTAAATTATTAAAAATTAAACAGATTCTATATGCAGATTTCTAAATTCACAAATATTAGTAATTTTTGGAAAACCAAGATACATAACTACTTCAAAAGTGTTTAATTTATGCCTTCAAAATATCATTAGTACTATTAGAAACAAATTAAACAATAAATGTCCACGATTGTCCAATTATTGATATTTTTTCTCAGTTACGTTTCAATACAAACATTATTTCTTGCGGAATAAGGTCATATTTTCTTTGTGCACCAGCTCCCGACCGTGCTGTCGCGAGTCGCAAGCATCGACCTTGTCGCAAGTAATTCTTTGTAGCCGATGTTGTCAAACTTTTATGAACATGTGGTAGGTAGGTATAATACCACGGTTTGAATTGAAATATTGTGTTCATTAATGTTTTGGTGGGATATCATAAGTTTTTGTAAAGTTGTATTTAAATACTTATATTTATTGTACCAGCCTTGTGAATATAATTTAACAATTTAAAAGCCCCAGCCGTTTCGAAGATATAGCAATTTCAAAAAACTGTCGAAAAATTGTCAAAACCTGTCAAATGTCAAATTTTTATTTCAGTAATTTAACAAAGCACACAATCCTATCGTTTCCTTTGTCACGATAACAAAAAAAAAGTTCAAATTCTAAGGTAATCAAAATGTATAAAACATTGGCGAAACAATGATTTTAAGATCTTGAATAATTACGAAGCAATTCATATCAAATCTATACCCCGTACAAATTAAACCGCGCGGAGCATTTGCGCTGTGACGTCACAACTTCCCACTGCCGCGGTGTGGATGAGACGAGATGCACTAAAATAAAACCAGCTATTTCAGCCGATATCGCGCTCACAGTATCTTGGACGTGGTGTATTTACGTGAAATTGTAATTGAGAATACTTCGGTTTAATAAAATAAACCTGTGGATACAAAATTAAAACAATGGAGACTGGATTTATACGCGAACAGTCCGATAATTTACCAAAAGTCGACATGGCTATGGTTTTAGACTTTTTGACCAACAATCCGTTGTACACAAGTGCAGAAAAAGGCGTCAAACTTTCAGCATAAGTATTAGATATAGATAACTACCTATACTGTAGGCAATCATAATCTCACCTAATTAAGACCTAACCTCTTCTGAGAGTTACCCTTTTCATTTATTTTAGGTATCTACCTACCTACTTAAGTCAGTGCAATCCATTCAAGTTTTGTTTACAGTTTTATTCAACTTCAACTATTTAAATCATAACATAAGTAACTTTGTTCCATATATTTATAAACTAACTCTTGGTAGAATCTTAATCAAAGTCTGTTCGCTAGACAAGCTCTAGTACAACCGCACGCTACCTATCATCCATCTACCATCTATCTACCATCTACTATGTGATAATACACTGCGGTACAGCCAAACGGAACTATGGAATGTAATCTTTAAAATGCAGGAAAATACATTTTGTTGCGCAAACTATGAAAACAAAATCCCTTTCACTGTAACGCACTGACTGTTGTACGTGTGAGTGTGTGTGTGTGTGTACGCCGAGCGCATTCTGTCAGCCAGCTCCTTAGTCGGCACGAGCCCTTGCCTCCGCGGCGGGTATTTTCAAAGGGCACCTAGCGGTACCTGAGCTGGCGACCACACTTTTTCCTGTAAATATTGCACAGTAACGCTTGTCAAACGCGATGAACTGTCCATTAACAAACGATTTACCAATAAATCGGCATGGTTCCAGAGGTTCATGGTTCTAGTTTCTTATTCTAATTTCTTTCTTATTTTCTTATTAACCTGTAGAACTATGGCGATTTTTGCTTTCCCACCGATTTTGTTTTTGGCTATATCTCTGAAAGTAGTTGTCAGAATCCGTAGAATTATAAAGGTGGAGATCGGCACGCTTGAGCAATATCAAGGCGAACGCCGCTAAGAATTAGCGTGACGATCGTCACCTCTGCAATTCTACGGGTTTCAGTCCAAAAAAACATATAGACATAGATTCTTACATCTAAATGGTCTTCGCAGCAATAACGTGCAATTTTTTCTGATAAAGATTCTTTTCTTTTCATGATTTTGCACCACTTATTTCTAGCTTTCTTCTCCTTCGGCACCGTAAAAAATGTTTATAAAAAATTCCAAGAAAGTAATATTTTAACAGTTCCTTCTGAATTTATTTGCCAAGTTATTAAATATATCAGAAAAAATATCAATACTTTCCCAAGGCTCGGTGGGCATCACTCTATAGACACTAGGAAGAAGCATAATCTGGCTTTTCCAAAAATTAGACTTGCAAAAGTAGGCACCTCTTTTGTAGGACATGGTATAAGATTTTACAATGAACTTCCAAAAGAGGTCCTTAGTTTTCCAGAAAAAAAGTTGAAATTATATATTAAGCAGGGACTCTTGAGAAAAGCATAAAATAAAATCAGTGATTATTTGGACGATAGTCCACGAGGTGTCACGAGAATATTGATCTTGGTAATAATATTACTGTTCGTTTATTTTCTAACTGATTTGTGTTTTTCAAATCGTTTGTTTTTATGTGGACCAATATTTTTAGATATATTTTTTTAATTATTATTTTGACATTTCTTTTTACATGTTGACATGAACATTTTATAACTTAGCATTTATTAGTTGATAATTTGACTGTAAAAAAGTGATAAACTAGATGAGACAGGTAGATGATGTTTTGCTTAGTATTTTAAGTTACTACCACATTAGACAGGTAGACTAAGATATATTTGTACCTCATTATGTAACACAATTTCCTCCTGTCTTTTATATTTTTGTCCTTTACTTATTAAAGTTAAACACTTTGTTTAGTATGTATACTAATTATATATAAGTTAAAAAGACTGTAATAGTATAAGCCATATGATGAGAAAAAAAATTGCTAAAAAAAGACATGATCTTGCTAAGTTTCTTACCCTTCTTCTTAGCAAGATTAATCGAGTGGCCGGATTTATGCTTACATCTATTTTTAGTTTATTTATCTATTAACTTATTTTTTCATTGCATTATGTAAGTATATAGATTCGTAGAGATTTTCGCATCGTAGAGATTTTCGTGGAAATAAGGAAAACAAAAGAATATGATTTTTTGAACGACTATATGCAACGGATACTATGTTTGACCAAAGCGCTAATAAATACCATCAAATAAGCCCAAACCTGAAGGATCTGCTGTTGTCCGTTGAGAAGATCCCGTACCTATCTTCCAGTCCCATCATCAGACCCTGATCACCAAGTTTTACCAAAGTGCTAATAAAGACCAATTAAATAAACCCAAACTCGAAGGGTCTGCTGTTGTCTGTTGAGGAGATCCTGTACCCATCATCCAGTCACATCATCAGACCCTGGTCACCATGTTTTACCAAAGTGCCAAGAGGGGTGTCAGGATCGTTGTAGATGGAAATCTGTAGTCAATCATTACTTAAACCATAGTATTCAATGTATCTATGCTTAAACCTGGCTGTAGTTACTTTTTCAAGCTTAATATTAGCAAGACGTGTGTCAGGATCGTTGCAGATGGAAATCTTTAGTCAGATTAAACTCATATAGTTTCTTCATATGGAAAAACAACCGGTTTCATCACGTATAACTAACCATTTGGTCAAGGAACGCCGATAAAGCAGCTAAGCAGCGTTTTTTCTCCCGACATGGTTCACAAATATTGAATTTTCAAACTGAAAACTTACTTTTAATAAAATAAAATATAGCCTATGTTACTCAACAATAGTATAGCTTTTTATAAAAGAAAGAATGTTTAGAATCGGTTCAGTAGTTCCAAAGTTTAACTCAAACATACAAACAAACAAATCTTTCCTCTTTATATAATAGTGTAGATGTAGATTTAGTTTTTTTACTTATGTAAGTATATACTTGGTTAGGCATTATATTTATCTATGGTCTATTCAGTTTACTTATCAACTTATTTATTAATTGCATTATGTATAATAATATTATTATTCTAATAAGTCTTTATTTTATGCATTATGTACAACTTTATTAACCCAACTTAAATATAAGTAGTAGTTTCATAATATAATATTGTTTTTATAAAGATTAGATATGACATCTAAAATGAATTACTTTATGTATCTATTTTACAAATAAACATTTTAAATCTTTGGGTGCAGCTACAGTTGTGTTTGTACAGTTAGGCACGAACACGATGCAGTATTTATAATTTGGTTTATTATTAGTTGGTACAGCTTCCAATAAGATTCCGAAACGATATCAGCCGCCGTCCTCAGGTAACTACAAGTACTAAGTAACTGCCCGAAGCGCGAACGAACGCCCCGCGGCTGGAAGTTGTGACGTTGCAGCACTGCGACCGGCCGCGCGCCGAAATGTTTGAACACGGGCGGAAAAGTATATATATTATCGCAATTCGTAATTTATGAAGTTACTTTAGTTTTTAGCAACCTTAGTATGATTTTTAGGGTTCCGTAGCCCGACAAGAAACCCATATAGTTTCGCCATGTCCGTCTGTCCGTCTGTCCACGGCTTAGCGCAGAGACTATTTAGTACTAGAAAGCTGTAATTTGGCATTGATATAAATATTAATCACGCCAACAAAATGTTAAAATAAAATCTTGAAAAAAAATTTTTTAAGTGTACCTCTCATGCAAGTAAACTGGGGATGTTTTTTTTTTCTCGTCAATCCCATATTGTGGGGTATCGTTGGATAGGACGTTCAAAAATATTGTGGGTGTGTGAAAACCATTTTTCGATTTAGGGATCCGTTCGTGAAATATTAAGCTTTAAAGTGAAAATTTTAGTTTGAGTGGAGCGTCCCCCCCCCTGCTGGCTAAACGGTTGTTTATAGAAATGTGAAAAAATTCATAGAAGTAGTATATATAATG
Organism: Ypsolopha scabrella; assembly: GCA_910592155.1. Lineage (NCBI taxonomy): Eukaryota > Metazoa > Arthropoda > Insecta > Lepidoptera > Ypsolophidae > Ypsolopha > Ypsolopha scabrella. The sequence continues at coordinate 26,674,779 of OU342969.1, read as the reverse complement.
AATTTAAAAGGAAAACTATCACAGCTAAGTAGGCTTTACAGGTTTACGAGTACAGGTCGCGCCAAACTTTTGGCCCCCTTAATGTATGGGACCAGAATTTTGGCGCGGTCTGTATTAGTAGACCAACTTATATGTACCGGGCAACTACAGAACCCTATATTGCGCGTGGCCCGACACGCACTTGGCCGGTTTTTTTTAAATAAAACAAATAAATGGAAACGGTCGGATTGAAATAAACTCGTTATGACATGTCACCGCCGCGTCTCGCTCGCCGCCGCGCTCTCTCTCTCCCCGCCCCGCACCCACCGCATGCATCCCGCTCCACTAAGTACGTGATCACGCGTATTCTCAAAATTTTTAATTTCATATGCGTGACATTTACATGTTTAATTTTGATGAAAACATGATAGTAGCAGACATAAACCTATTATTAAACAAAAATTTCACAGTTACGATTTTTAACAGCTGAGAAATACATTATTATTAAAACGTAAAAAATTAATGTTTAATTTTTGTCTTAAATGTCTAAAAAGGCACAATATAGCTTACTAAAATACAGCCATCATAGTTACCATTTTGGCTTGTATAGATATTGAGATCAGATGAATACTGTGAAAAAAAACATACTTGCGAATTTAGTTTCAGTTTATTTTTCGATTAGGTGGATAGTATTTGAATGCACCTCAAAATTATACTAACAAAGTATTTGGTTACCTATTTTGCTTTTAGGAAAAAGTTGGGTAGTGTACGAAATCTCATGATTTTTGTAAAAACGGTTACCACCCCGAATTTTTTACATCATATATCTAATTATTACTTGGTACTTAATATTAATATCTGATAAAATAATTAAAACAACGAGTTATCGAATTATGTCCAGGTTTAGCTACTTTGACGCGCCTAATCTGTTTGACAGCTTCTACCGAGGTTCATTGATTAGATGCTAGGGCGCTAATAGTGCTTGTCATTTTTTTTTTGCAGAGGTTCATTGGTGAGCTGATAGATGGCGCTAATAGTAGTTGGTCAACGTTTTTGTATCATAATGTTTTAGGGTTCCGTATCCGTAACATGTGGTGGTACGGAACCCTTTGTGCGCGAGTCCGACTCGTACTTGGGTTCTGACTGGAAATGAGATGGAAGGCAGCATTTAAGAAGACAGAAGGCATTAGAGGAACTAACTCACTAAATCGCCTAACAAAGAGTACCTAGAGTGCAACTCCACTTATAAGAGCTACACTCCTTAATTTTGGTTGGATGGATGGACCTACCTAAATTCTCGTGGTCTACATATAATATTGTAAATTTAAGGTTCCCGTTTACTTAAACAAAATGATCGCGATATTTACTGATAATTTTAATCCAAAAAACAAACGAAACCATGCAATTTTTTTTTTCTTACAAATTTCGAATACATATACTGCATACCAGTCGTTCACCGCTGCGTGCGTACATACTGGATGCATTTTGTCGGCAAGTCGATTTTGCGCAGTTTGTCGAACGCGAGACTCGAACCCTAAACGTCTAGCTAGGCGGTATGTAAACACGTTATCGACTAGGCTGTTTCGCCGCTGGCGCATGTGTGAACTTATTAGTATACGGGTTGAAAATGAACCCCCTAGCTTTATTGAAATCAATGAATCAGAATCACTAATAGAACACAAAACCGTTATTTCTTTTGTTTATTTTTTTTGGTTCCCAAATTTCGAATGAATTGGCTACGCGACGCGACACGTGAGTGACACTAGACTGTACGTAATACCGGCGGTAAATAATGCACATAAAGCTATGTAGCTTCGACTTGGGCGTCATCTCTGTCACCGGAGTATTAGTGCTTCTTTTGAGGGTCGATAAATATTTTTTCTCAAATATACATTGTAATATTATCATTACATACTGTAAAGACCTACCAGAAAATACTTCATCCTGGCGAGCTATTAAAAATGTCCAGGAAATCTGAATAACTGTCCAGGAAATTCGTATGAAAATCCATTACATACGTACGTATACGTTTTCTTTTTAAAGATATCCGTCTCTATGTTTATGACTAAGGAGGTTTTTCTCGTTGTTTTTTTTTATTACTTAGATGGCGTTGTCCATGAAAGCTAGAAGGCTGCATGGAGGTAAATACCTTTGCCGAGCTGAAAATAATAAAAAAAGTTGCGTAAAAGCGGGAATTTATGTTGCTATAAATCTTAGCTGAAAATATTTTGTGCAATTAAATTACAAAGTGAGTTCAGAAGCGGGCTCTGATATAAATTGTACTCCACTAATGCTTTGCTGAAGATATCAATAACAATAAACATGACTAATCGCCTAAATATGAGCAAGTAGGTATTTTTTTAATATTTCCTAGTCAGTTTATTATATTTGATAACTCATTATCATGAAAAACATGAAAATGTCTCATTTTATTTTTGAGAAAAGCACTATACTTGCTATATATTATTTCTTGGTCTTAGCAGTAATGTACTATTAAATAATGAATCATGATGACTATTCATGACAAAAGTATCAAAACATTTACTTATTTTTTATTTCGAATATACCTAGAATAGTTTCCTTTGTTAATAGCTCGGCGGTCATTTTCACCCTGTGTACCCAATTCACACTCAAGACTCGATAAGTAGTCAGGACCAAAGTTCAATGGTCCTTTCTGTGAAATATGTACGCAAAATAAAATTTAGACTGCCTATAGTTGAGTCGAGGTTGTTCTTGAACAAAACTATAAAGGTGCTATTATAAACATATCTGCCACGGCTGCAACGAGAGACAGTATTGTGTATTATATATTAAAATAGTGAAGAAATTTCCCAATACAAAAAGTTTACATAATATTTTGTTATGAAGATACCCTAAATGACACTAATAATATAAATGCGAAAGATTGTGTGTGTGAGAGGGTGTGTGTGTGTGTGTGTGTGTATGGGTGTGTGTGTGTAAGGGTGTGTGTGTGTGTTTGTTTGTTACTCTTTCGGGGTGAAACGGCTGGACGGATTTGGATTAAATTTAGATTGGATATAGCTTATACCCTAACTTAACACATAGGCTACTTTTTATCCCGAAAAAAGCATGTGGTCAAACCGAATAACACGCGAGCGGAGCCGCAGGCAAAAGCTATATTGTTATAACTTCATATGGTATAGTGATATCAAAGTTTTTGTTTAGTTTAAGTTACGTAAGGCCACAAATGAAACCTTCACAAAAGGTTCATATATTAATCTATTGCAATTTTTGTATGTTGTTAATTATGTCCAAAATTATATTATACTTATGTTATAAGCTTTAAGAGGCCTATAAGCCTACAGAGTAACTCCTAAATTAGTTTAAGTACCTACTTGACAGTGTCTTGTTGTGTGCCACTTTTTATATTATTTAATAAAGAATTCTGAAAACCAAAGTGAAGAAATTTCGTACCCCGAAATAGTTAAATAAATTTGAGAAAATAAAGCGAATGAATAAACATAACGTGGTTCACAAACTACGCCCGATGTGTCGTTTCACGTTTCGTCAATTAAAACATAACGTGCGTGGTTCACAAACGACGCGCGATGTGTCGTTTCGCCAATTAAAAAAATTGCTATTTCTCTAACTGATATGTATTATTACGGGATGGTTTCATACAAGTAAATCAATTCTAATTTATAAGCACATTTTTTGTATAAGAAAATGTATAACGTTAGATCAATTATCGTTACTATTGTAATCTATATACACAATACTCTCTCCCATTGCAGCCGTGGCAGATATTTTTACCCTAGATAGGAACAAAAAATTATGTTTCGAGTTTCGCAAACATTGTTATTGAACCCTGGTCCTGACCACTTACCACTCTCCAATATTAATTTGGCTATATAATTGTAATTCACCTTATATGGGAGTATGAATTTTCAAACGTTAAACCATTTGAAGAAATTATCTGAAGGGGTAAACACCCTGAAGGAGTACTGTTATTTTACCGAGTCTCGTCCTGAAATGAATTTCCAAGGCCGTGCCCTTGCTTCGTAAGTATAGTTTTACTAAATCATACTTAGCATTAGGCTGGTTTAAATTTAAAACGAATTTAATCTGTCTTGCACTGTGTTTTTCTTAACGATTTAACTAAAACGAGCTTAGGGAATCTTTAAGTTTTCGCTTGATCTACAATAAACAATTTGACGTTAAAATTGTCAGTTCCACAAGTGATATGAAAATGTTTTGAGTGAAATGACTTAGTAAGACGAAACGTTTTGATAAGTTATCGGAGAAATACGTGTTTAAATTTTATAAATCAAATAAACGTTCTGTAAAAACTAACCTAAATGAGATTTACTTCGAAATTTACTTCCATATATCGAGAGTATTGTCAGCCACTGGTCAACCATGCGTTGAAGTTTCAAATTTCACGTTTTTCCCGTACAACAGTTCTACCAAAAGTTTGTCTGGAACAAATCGCTTTAAGCGATAAGGCCGCCAACCTTCTTTTATATTTGTAATGTTTTTATTATATATAAGGTGCACAATAAAAAGTATCTGTTTCTAAATCTAAATTTACCACTAAAGACTTCTAAGACAATAGACCCTATTTAAATCAAGAAAATCAAGTTGGTGCAAACCGCCCCTAAAAGGTTGTTTTGTCTGGCTAAGAAATAAATAGAATAACCTTTTATTTGCACATTATAACAAACATAAATATGGAAGTACATTTTTATTTAGAGTTCTCGCTACTGAATAGATATATAGAACTTGGCTAGTTTTCATAGTCAATGCATGGATGATGTAACTTTAAAACATTTAAACTTAAGCTATGAAAACTTGCCAAGTTCTATGTATTCAATAGCAAGGACCATAACAAAGTTTCTTTTAGAGAATATGCATGTCGTTCAAATAAGTAATATATTGCGTTTTTTGTATCCTATTTACTTAGTAGAATTTAATGTTGATCTTGGGAAACTATTTTATTTTATAGTTTTATAATTATTTCCGTTTAAAAAATACAACATTTCGATGAAATGAAACGCAAATGCAAAACGCGTCACCATTGGTGACAAAGTGCATTAGTACTTTTCATTATAAAATTATAAGTTCAAAATTAATAAATGTAAAATAAAACCCTCAAATATTTTGCAATAGGTTGTTTTAATAATAAAAAAAACCGGCCACTCGCCATACACCGCAAGCAAGAGCAGTATCATGTGACGTCACTTGATGCGCGCTAAAATGGCAGCCGTTTGAATTGTAGAATATTATTATGAAACTTATTTTGATTTTATAACTATGAAATATGGATAATTTAGTTGTAAATTCTTATTCATAGCCTTAATTTGACCATATATTAACGTATTGTGCATTAAAAAATTTACATGCATATTCTTTATTTATGACTGAACTGAAGGAACCTCCATTTTATTTATTTTTTATTTATTACAATTAATGTACATTTACACAAAAACATAAAATAGGTTATTAACAAGCAATTTCATATTGTACAAAGGCGGCACTTATTGCTAATAGCAATATCTTCCAGGCAACCTTTGGGTGGAAGAGATGTGAAAGAAAAATATAAAGGGGAACATGTAAATGTAAAATAAACTAGAGGAAACTACATAGAGTTAATATTAAGTAATGCCTAATCCTATAATAAACGAGTACATAAACTTACACAAGATAAGCCTCGACAAATAATTTGATCTCAATTCTTTTTTGGCGAAGCCGAGAATCCTGCACTGCCTTTGTACTGAACTCAGCCCCTTTTCCACATTAATGTTTTTAGTGGAATAATTTATACTTGGCAAAGATACGCAATTTTCACATAAATCTGATGTCTAATATTATATTTTTGTTTTACACATTTTCCTTCTAGAAATGAAATCTGTATTATGCTATTTGTTTTGTTATCCCTATTGAATTTAAACCCAATCCTTTGGGAATTATAATTATAAGGTAACAATCCGCCAAACTAATTTTGTATGAAATATGTATTTTTTATCCTAAAACTAAAACTTTTAAGTTACATCTTCCTGTACCCTAACAAGTAACAAACCAAGACATCTCAGATAATCTTGCTATCTGAACTTTGGGCGGGTTGTTGTTCGTTCGTCACAAAGTAAATTCGTCCCATGTAAATTTGTCCTATTTTCGTACAGACAGCAGAAAAATCAAACATTAATTAAAATGAAAATATTTTATATTTATTTTTCATAAGGTTTCAATTACATTATTTTTTTGTAAAGTACCCAACCAAGCAAAGTTATTGGTTTTAGCACTCGATATTATACAAGTAAAAACACCTTTAAGAATACTCTCTCTTTCTTTTTCCCCTGCGCTCCTGCACACGCGCTCAAACTATAGCACGCGCTCGCTCGCTCGCTCGCTGTATCTATCTCCTACTAGCCGTATCGGTAAATGCGTTATTAGTTGTAAACAAAATTTCGATTTTATGTGGTAGAAAAAGTGATAAGTGAACATATTCATGAAATTAATGCGCTTTTTGAAAGCCGTATAATATTATTTATTTGTCATGTTGTTAGTAAATTAGTCAATGGCAACCACACAGTTTCAGCGTACATTTTAGTTGTAAATAGAGCTGTGATTTTATGCAAGACGTAAGGTTAAATTCTTAAAAGTGCTGTGATTATGAAAAATAAATGAATAACATTTTTATTTTACTTTTTGTTTGATTTTTCTGTTGTCTGTACGAAAAATGTGACAAGTTTACTTTGTGACGAATTTACAACAACCCCGATGCTTGTACATACATACCTACCCGGTGTGAATATACTGCTATTTTTACATGAAGCCTAATACTCCATTTATCAAACTGAATAACTTATCATACTAATACACGCGGAAATGAAAATTACATTTCACTTGCCCATACAATTTACTGTAGGATTCTGTTATGTTAGTACAGTTTTTTTTAATTTGCTTTCGAATTTTTCTTTAAGAATAAATAGATCAGGAAATGATGCGGTATCATTTAAAGATACCAATACATTTACCAATATATTATGTACACGAAAAATTCAACCTGAAGTGTATTATTTAACTGTGTAACCGAGGAGCTATCGTCTCTAGGTAATTCTCAAGTCTGTTGGCGTTATGGTTTGCGCATGCGTATAAGTTGTTAGCGTAGGGATGTCCTTAGCTTACTTTGCAATCTTGTAAGCATTGAAAGCAGTTATTGGGTATATAGATATTTAAAATACCTACAATAGTTTTCTAATTTTGATTTTATTATTGGAACAGATTTCATTTCTCTGTAAATGGGGTAATGGCGTATTTTATCAGTATCAGTAATACACCACCTCAATAAGATATATTTCTGAATTTTAAAATATTTGTGATAAAATTGGTTTTCTGATCCCAATACTTAAGCAAAGTTTACAACATTTTAATTACAAGAATGAATGAATAGTCAATTATACAACTTATAAGGAGCTTATTCACCTTAATTGCAGCAAAACTTCTTTAAAATGTATCGCTTAATCATTCATGCATCTATGTTTGTCGTCCGAAGTTTATCAATAGAATGCACCAATTGGTATACAATTTTTTTTTGCTCAATAACGTTTCACAGTTAAGAAATAGCATTTTACAAGCACAAACAAAAGCACGAGCAACGTTATATTATAACTTATAACGTTTTGTTGAAAGTTCAAGATAAAACGGTTTTGTTCCATCCCTATTCCGACGGAGTGGTAGTCGCGGAGAGTCCGAGGGCGTTGCGCTCGTGCCACTGTATCCGCCCACAAATTGTTCCGCATTACTAACTTTACTACTAAAACCTACTAACTTGCTACTAAAATTATTCCTTCTACTAATAATGCCTCAAAAAAACCATTTAACTGGTGACTAAACAGTGATTGAGCAAGATTGCAATACTGCGTTGTGGGTCGCGGTGGAATTTAACACATGTGGCCAGGAGATATAAGGTTCAATTTCGCATGGCATAAGCCAGGATAGTTTCTACGGAGCCTTTTGTACGCCAGCAAAATGATACGGTGAGTTGAATTGTTTATCTCTTCTGCGGTTTGTTTTGATGTTTTTTTGTTGCTGCGGAGTAAGAAATTGAAACTCTTATGTACACGCGCTGTAGGTATGTATGTTTTTGTTCAAACACGATTTCATAATAAAATATTTTTTCTTCAACAATGGTAGCCATGGCAGTAAGGGTATTTAATATTAATAGATCGAAACATGTCATAAGCAAGATATTTTTAACTGAAAGTAAAATTAGAGAATTGTACAAAGTTAGACTTAAAAGAACTTTAGCAAGACAAAATCAATATTTTGTTTAAATAAATAAAAATAAAATAAATAAAAATAAAAGGCATTTATTTCAAGCATGTAACCCATATTTTACAAATAATAATGTTTTACAAATTTTGCAATTTTGCAAGATTTGAATTCATTAAATATTAAATGATTAAATATACAAAATAATTTACATTATAAATTATGTCAAATTAAATTTATATCACTGCGGTATAGAAAATCAGAAAAGTAAATCTGGACGTGAGGAGCTCTGAACCGGGTCATTAATGTCATTAATTAATAAATAATTCTAAACTATACTTACTTAACCTAAACTAAACTATTACATGCATTCATCAAGTGAGAGAGGAACAGGGCGACTGGGTAGTATTGACAATATTTATTCGGCAAGAGAGTGGGGAATAGGGCGACTGGGTTGCTTTGGCATTTTGCAAATATTGTCATTCTTCTTAATCGAACAGAAAGGTTTGGAAAGTTGATAAACTGACAAAAATGTAGCTTTAACAATGCTATTGCCACAATTCATGATCCTTTTATGAAACGAGGTCTTTAACCTACGCATGAGGCCAAAGAAGTCATTTACCCCCTTCTCAGCGAACATGCCTGACGCACTACACCGCCAAGGCAGTTTTAGCATTGATCTAAAAGCATTATTATACTGAACACGCAGAGTGTTCATAGCACTCTGCGTATAGTTCGACCAAAGCTGACTGGTGTAGAAGGCCTGACAGTACGCCTGAAATAGGGTGATTTTTACCTGACCCGAGCACTGGGTGAATCTTCTGGCTAACATATTACTCTTCATTGCAATGGAACGTCTCTGTCGTTCGAGATCATTGTTATCTTTAAGATTTTCTGTAAGAATGTGACCCAGGTATTTAAATTTTTTCACAACATTCAGGGGAGATCCACACAGACTGATACATGGAGTGTGAGTAACATCACTATTATTTGCTTTAAAAACCAGTACTTCTGTTTTACTTACATTATATTTAAGACTATGTATGGTCGCATAGCGCTCGCATACTTTTATGAGTTTGTTTAGACCGGTGATCGAGGGACTCAACAGCACCATGTCATCGGCATAGCTTAAGTTATTTACGCATTCACCGCCTATGTGACAACCCACTCTCATGCTGCTGAGTTCCTCGATCAATCCATTAACATAGAGATTAAAGAGACGAGTCGAAGTTAAACCACCCTGTCTAACACCACAGTGTAATCTATATTCTTTAGAAATATAATTAGACTTTCCCCATCTAATGTGGTTTGTCTGGTTATTATACCAATACTCTAGGAGATCAATAACTTTACATGGAACTTTTGTGCGTCTTATCTTATCCCACAGCTTATCATAACAAATCGTATCAAAAGCTTTACTCAGGTCATATATACAAACATGGTCTTATAAGATAAAATATTTGTTGTTCGTTATTTAGTAGTCCTTGTATTATTTTGTATAGGTAGTCGTCAATCAGACATGTTGTCTTGTTTGAAACAATATCATGATCAAGAACCCTCGAAAACAACTTTAAATAGTTGATTAAAATTTTGTATTCACTTTGTTTAATACATCAGAAGAGCCAAGTCAAAGCATTCAGAATAAATAGAAAAGCTTGTATGGTTCGATTGGTGAACGTGAAAGAAACGAATGAGGTGTGTTGGGATCATGGCAAAGAAAGATCTTTAATATCTGCCTCCCCTTCTGAGATAGGCATGAATTTAATGTAATGTTTTAAATGTATGGTGATATCGCGTGATTTCCTACTTTGGTTTACAGTTTATGTGTACACGGAAAATACCATAAAGATTTGTATGGTGCGGCACCCATTTCAATTATATTACTTTAAATTCTGGGCTTTATGTCTTTTAAGGAGGCCAGACGATTTGAAATACAACATGTATTTTAAGAGATACTAAATAAATATACACGCTATTTTATCTACTAGTGTTTATGTACAACGAAATATTAAATAAATTGAGTGGTCAGGCAAAAAAGGACCTGAAAGAACTTGCCAATTACATTTTTCAAAATTAAGTATTAAAATTTATTTTCCTATAAATCATTGTATCTCTTTAGGTCACTTTTTACATGACCACTTACCAAAAAGTTTTGACGGGTATCACCAGTTTGCGTTTTTAAATCCATTAAATTAAAACTTCACGGTTCAAGAATTTTCCTTGTCGTTACATAGAAATCTTGAACGTAATAAAGCGGTGGACATGGACATGTTTTCAAAAAAACATGAATATTATTTTACTCCACAAAGTAAACTAACCTTAAAATCAATACTCTATATACAATTTTACTATCCTCGGACTATAACTACGAAATTAGAATTTCAATAAATTTGAGGTTTTGTTGTAAAAATTAACTGCTTCACATTATCATTTCCCAAGATTTGGAACAAAAAAGGATTTTGTAAGTTGCAGAAAATGCATGCGTTAAAATTGGGACCTTGCCAAATGGCATGGGGAATGTCGAAACGAGGTCAAAATAAATCAAAAGCAGATATTTTCTCGTTTTGTTTCCGTTTTTAAAGAGTCTTTGTTCTTCTCTAATTTTATCCTGCACGTAGCCAGTAAGCAATTTACGTTTGATAAATGTTAAATAAAAAAAGAAAAGTAAAGATTCGACATGACAGTTTCTTGAAAAACACCATAGAAGGAAAAGTCAAGGAGAACAGGAAGCAGAAGACCTAGTTAATGTTATTCCTAATCTAGAAATCAAATCACTAGCCAATGAAAGAGCAGAATGGCAGTGGCTGTACCGACAAGAGAGCGGCTCTTCAGGGTGTATAATACCTCACTTCGCTGCATGATCTTGTTTTATACCAATAAATACTGCAACAATCACTCTGAAATTAATATATGATAAAGCTGAGGACTAATGCTATGTCAATGCTGTTGTGAAAACTGGATTCCATTAAATTTTCTCGATGGAAAAAAATTACAAAGTTACCATACAATAAACCGATAGCATTAAATGAATACTTGAAATTAGATCTGAAACTTTGCGTAATATAATTGAAACTAGTATAAAGCAGATGCAGACTGTTCCTTAAAAATGAAAAAACCATCAGTGTAGCCGCGATTTGAAAAAAACCTGATGTTTTTGCGTGCGCGGCATCTGATTAGAGTAGGGTAAAAAGCAGAAGCGTTAGAGCACGACTGCGAATTGAAGTATCATGGGCCCTTAAGACATGGATAAACACAATTAAATATAATTATGTGCCCTCAGATGCACATTGTGACATTAACGAACAGTTATGCATTTTAATGGTAATATGGAGTTCACCTACGGTACATTCAAATATACAAACTCAGGTAAGCTATTTATCTATATCTTACAATTTGTTCAATTTATTTCTTGAGCCGACCAAAATCAAACTATATCTTCAACTTGTTTTAATAATGATTTCATTGAAACGTCTAGGAGCTCAACTTGGAAAGATGGAGAATTTTTATAAAAGCTTGCTTCAGAAAATATTTTCCCGGTGGATTTCTGGGTACCAAGGTAACCGTTCAATTAAGATGGGAGATTCATAAAACATTAGGATAGTTATTTACGAGCCAATTATATTTTTTTGAGATGGCGTTTATAAGTGAAGCTCCTCTTTAGTGTCACACCGAGGTACATCGGAAAGATATATTGTGCCATAGTATTTAATCAGGTTGAATATCAGGTAAGTCTTGATGAGGCCGTAGATTGAGCTCCGTGTAGGGCGAAGCCCGTAACTTCATCATGTCGAACTTTACACTGATCTTTGCAGGGCTAAGACTTAACTCAACAGAGGTAGGTAAAAGTGTTGGTTCACTACAAAATACTCTTTTTACTAAAACATTTTACCTTCGACTTTTACTTTTTATTTGTTCCCATAAAGCTCACGTGGTAACAAAATATCGCGTGATTTCTAAAAATGAATATTCATTTGAACGGTTCAACAACTTTCAATCCGCATTTTTCAATGTAATAAAAATCTACTTTTAATGTTTTTATTGCAATCAACTATGTTTTTCAACAAATATAGGTCTTGTTTTATAGCTTACTAGCTTCTGCCGCGGCTTATTCACATATTATTCTTCTTCACATATTATTCTTAACACATTTTCTGTGAAATTTTTAACTGGCTTTTATTACGATGACAGACGGACAGACAGACAGGGGAGGGTTCCATTTGGCACCGTTTGGGTATGGAACCCTAAAAAAGTTAAGACCATGTAGGTAGTAAAAAACGGAGTTTTTGAACAAGTAGTACTCCGAAACTACAATAGATATGGTTTTGGAATAAATCCATGTTATAAACAAAGCCTTTTCCAAGGCAATGTAATAGCCCAAAACACGATAGAGAAAAATTGGCTCTATCTGTAAATGTAAAAGCTATTTTTTCGTTTCAAACAAGCAGTCTGTCGAAACTAATAAATTTAAAACAACAATGATTACTGTTTAAAACATATAAACCCATTTTCTAAACGATAGAACTGCGACTTTCTTTAAAACGCACTTGTGTGAGTTTATTTTATTCATTGAAAAACAGCATTATCCACTCTCTTCTTGATTTACCGACCGACCGACCGACCTACTACGCCTTCAATAGTTATCGCAACTTCACACTAAACCCTCAATATCATAGATATCGTAGCAATATTAATCAATGCTCAACATGAAGTTCGTATTTATCCAATCAGTATCGCAAGCACGTACTAGGCTTACGTTAAGTTAGCAGCTTTTATTTTTGTTACATCAGCAACTAAAGCTCCAAGTAAAAAGCTTTTTGTTCAGTAAAGAATGATGTGTTGATCCTGTTAATTAAGCCTTATTTCTGCTTTGGTAAATTAGGGGCTTTTTGTTTTTATAGGGAGGCGCAATGGGTGCACAAACAGGGTGGTGTATTTCGGTAACAGGGATATGAAACAAATATTATTACCAAACCACAGTAGATTGTAATCTATAGAAATTATATATCTATAACTATACTAAGAATAAAATAGGACAAGGGTCTGTTTTTGTACATTGAATATTTTGACGTGAAACGTCTTTAAAATCACACCCAAACACGGGTACTAGTTCAGAAAAGTGAACCATAACGAAGTGGTCAATATTTACAAAAATTTGCAAAAAGGTTTATTAATCAGTGATACTGATTATCTACCAAGCCTTGGGGAAGAATTTGGCTGTATAAGTTATATTACCGCTAAGACGCGCGAATCCTAACGAAACGTTCATTCCTTCTCGTTAAAATCAAAGTGAGTTTGTTGTTTTAAATATTTCGTTGTATCCTACACATAATTTTAGTTTGCAGTTTATATTTGTTATGTTTAATTATTTTTAATTCTTGGAAAAATGGCAGGTCGCTGGTATGGGACGCCACTTGTGTCGACACATTGGCGGCGTCCCATATTCAAGCGACCGCTGCTAAAGCTGGTGCTGCGGCAGCCACGGCCGAAAGCTCCAAGAGGCGCGAGTATACAGATATAAGCTAGGACTATATATTTGCGCCTTTTGGAGTAGAAACCTTAGGGCCGTGGGATCCAGCCACGAAGATTATTTTCAAAGAAATATCTTCGCGGCTGGTCGACGTTTCGGGAGACCCAAGGGCTGGGGCATACCTCGGGCAGCGTATCAGCCTAGCCATTCAACGGGGGAATGCTTCCAGCCTTTTGGGGACCCTGCCGATCGACGGCGGTGATTTAGAGAAAATATTTAATTTAGTATAATTTTTCCTTTTTTTTTGTACGTTTTAAGTAATTTTAAGATTTTAGTTTGCTTAGTTAAGTCACAGATAATATAATACTTAAGTTTAATTTTATTGAAGTAATATAATTTGTTTTTCTCTTTTAACCAATAAATACCACAGTTTTCATTAGGTACTATTTGTAATATTTTAGTTTCTTGTCTCATTATCTATTTATCAGTTTTTTATTATTATGGCTTTTTATTTCCTTTAAATATTGATAATAAAATAAAAACAGTTTTTAATATATTTTGGCCTCTTCTATAAGGCCGTCATCGTCACACTTATACCCAATGAGTCAAATTAAAAGAAACTTTGAGATTTGCTTATCAACGAAAAAAAAAAACGGTTTTATTTTATAAATATTTCATTATCAACATTTAAAGGCAACAAAAAGCTAAAATATATCTTTGTTCTTTTTATAAGTTTACGTTATAAATATTATTTAGAATAATTTTAATTAATTATTGATCAATGCTTTGCATTTACTTTGAATTGTCTGCTTCACAGAACAAATTTTGTTCCGTGGTCTGCCTTAAGTTAATTCAATTCAATTCATTTATTTTTATCAGACTCTAGGCCAATATAATATTTACAAATTATGAACTAGTTATAATCAAATTAAAATTAAAATAGTAATTAAAATATTGTTAGTAAACATTTATTAGTCATAATTTTTACAGAAATAATAATAACAATATATAACATGTCATTTAACTTTGAATGAAATCACCATTTTACGTTTTTCACACATTTATATTTCAGTCCAATGTTGATAATTTCATAATGTTCATAATTTACTACTATATTATCGAGCGAACTTAAGGATTTTACATTTTTTATAAGATCAGCCTATCTGCCATATAGTCAACTGTCTATATTATTTTTACTATACCGATTAACCAAGTTATACAATGTGATATGTTCATTAGAAGTTGTGCATCTAGCCTTATACGGACCCTTAGTGGAGAAGATTCTCATTCTTATGATACCATAAAATCGTCTATACTTGTCTCGATAAACATTTCTTTTGCACTACAGTATCGAGGAAGTCTCATCAACACCCTAAATCCGGTATTGTACTGTACTCTTATACTATTAAAAGTGCTGTTTGTGTAGTTCACCCACAAGGCACAGGTGTAGAACGACTGACAATATGACCGAAAGAGTATTTTTTCACATCTTTACTACATTTAGCAAATCTATGAATTATCATATTACTTTTAATTGCTAGAGACCTTCTTTCTCTTTCTATGTCATCATTATCGCATAAATTAAAAGAATGTAACCCAAATATTTATATTTCTTGACTTCTTTAAGTTTAGTTTCATTCAGGTATACAGCCGAAATATTCTCTGGTCCTTTTCCTGCTCTAAATACAAGAACCTCGCTTTTTTGCATTATATACCAAGCCACGATTAGCGGCAAATTGGTCACAAATTTTGACCAGCTTTCATGTTATGTCGATCAAGAGGTCAAATCTTTACCAGAAGAAAGAAATGAATGGCGGGTGATTACTTCACCGACAAGAATGTAACTCTTTAGATATGACTATATCTGCCTTATGTAATCCGCAGGCACAGAAGAAATTTTCCTGTGTCCGCAGGCGTCACCGATAAGTGAACGATAGATTTAAATTCTGTTAGTCCGTAATCCTTGACATTTTTATCAATATAATTGATGAAAAGTGTTTTTAATTTTTTCGGTTTACATTTAATTATAAAATAAACTATGAAGTGAAGATTCGTATCCTGTATAATCAAAAACAATTTAACTAGCCAAAACATAAAAGTCTGTGACAAAACTTCCTCCCTCAGAACCCAGCAAAGTTAACCATTAACAAACTTTTGATGAGTTCGCAGCAAAATCTAGTTTACGATATTATATTTTTAAGTACAAGTATACTGCTGTTCTTGCCACGCCAGTTGTGGCAACTTTGGCGATTAAACTTGTCAATAGGCAGTGACGATGGCGCTTCTTTCCAGTGCCATGTAAGTTTTTTGGCATCCAAAGTGTGTGTACCTACTGATAGATGGAGGTGAAGTATGAATATTAAATAATATAAAGAGCTAATAAGGGACGCCCGTGACTTCGTCCGTGTGGATTTGGGATATAAACAATTAAACAGTCCATTGTCCCTGTTGGGAACGAATTTTGAGTACAATACACCTTTTATGGGGTGAATTTAGGAAAATCATTTTTTGTTCTCCTCTAAAATGTTTCCATCTTCAGTGATTTAGACTCAGCCAGTCACGGAACTCTTTTATAAACTAAATATATTAGGACTGCTCCGTATCCAAAGATTTGGCTTAAGGGGATCCGCGAAAAACGCCATCTGTTGTCGTTGAATATTACAAAATATCGGAAAATGAAAAAAAAAAACAGTTTCATATATATTTTTATGGTGTACAAATTTAATCGGTGATAATTACAATTTATTTTTGGGATTTTTACATGCCTTATCAACATCATAAGCAGAAAAGTACTTACGGGGGGATTCGAACCCCCTGCAGCCCCCTCTAGATTCGTGCCTATCTTAGAGGTTCTTCCGTCTAACGGAAACGCTATATCATTGAAGATTTATCGGCTCTCCAGCCAAAGCATAACTTACAGTGTCGGTCGAACTCTCGTGCCAAGACTTACAACCGTAGATACTCCACGTAGTGCTGAAATAATAATATTTGTCTATTTTACATTTAGCACCATCTATTATCGTGACCATATCGTAAATATGAAATGAGAAATTTACAGCAGAACGTCAAATATAGGTACGAACGAAGCGTGATCATTAATTCAGGAGCCAAACAAAGAGCGGAGCGAGGCGACTCCTTTAATTTTAACATACGAGTATTTCATGATATGGCCAATCAGGTCATAAAATAGTAAATTCTAAGATATGCTACTTTACGTCAATGTATGCTACAAAATATTTTAAGCATATAACCAAATTAATTAATTAATTAAATATCAGGACACTCCCGACACTGAATGTTATAAAATGTGTACATTACTCGGTATGTTCCTATGGAAAGTTAAGCTATGTTAAGCGACACGCATTGGCTGCTTTTCGGAGTTTGCCTGAATGATAACTTTTGTCAACAGACGTGGCCTGTTTGCAAACATGAATAAACGTGAGATAAGGTTTTCTTGCTAAGTTTAAAAAAATATAAATACCTATTTAGTTTCCAACGAACTTTTAATTTGGGGAGAAGCCGAATAAAATAAAATTTTTAATTTAATTTGAAGGTGAATTCCCAAACTGAGAAAGCCATTACACTTCTGACATTTGGTTCATTCACAAAAGAAAATTTTATTTAAAAAGTGGTCTATAAGGGGGGGAGGGGGGTACTCAATCATCTCTTGAATTTTTTTTACTTTGAATTGTAGGACCTTATAGGTATATAACGTATTTTAGGTTTTTCTAAAACATCGCTATGCTAAATGTAACAAATTATTTAACGATAAGTTATTTTATACCCATATATAAAACAATTTAGAGTCCACGCCACCAGCAAAGTCTTTATTGCCTTTGAATTATGAACCAAAATGTCTTCATCCATTGGACTAGTACATATAGGCACCAAAATCTCGAGTATGAACTGCTCTTGCGCAAATAATACCTAAATAGTCTAATTTATACTTTAATTAGGTACTTGCGATTGTCGGCACTAGGTGAAACATGGAAAACATCATAATTAAATTTACTTGTACTTGTTTCACTGGTTTTAATTATAAGATTTACACGTTGATCACGACCGGTTTCGGTTAATACTTCATTCTCAAGGAATTCAGATGATCATGATGATCACTGTGCACATCTTTAATGGTTCGTCGTATTGTTAGTTTAATTTCCTGAATTCCTGAATCCCTTGAGAATGGTGAAATAACCGAAACCGGTCGGGATCAACGTGTAAGTCTTAAAATTAAAACCAGTGAAACAAGTACATGTGAATTTAATTATGATGACCTAAATAAATTGTCCCTAAAAACGTTGCACTCCTTAAATAAATAAAACATCATCCGTTTTGCAAAAAACTGTAACACAAGCAATAAATCGGAAAATAACTCATCCATTACAAAGAAATATGTATGTTTGTATTTTGGTAAGAAAAACACCTGTGTGTGAACATGGAGAAAAACGGAGCATGAGATAGGGCAATAACAAGAATTTTTATAACTACATGTAGGTAATATTTCCTACATTTCTATTGATTTTGTTGCTATACTTTTTGTAAGAAAATATCAGAAAAAGTCTGCAATAACGTCATATTCTTAAGACAAGAACCAGCCCAGTGCGAGTTGAACTCAGGCCTTTGAGGGTTTCGTACATCAAAATAGGTAATTAACAGCTAGTGCCATCAAGGCTTCATAATTTCATTACGAGTTTTAAAAGTTGAGGAGTATGTTGCAATTTTGATGATTAGTATGTTTTATTTTTATCGATCTCTATTATTTTCTGCAATCCTTACGGATTTTATATGCAAAAATAAAAAGTATTGAAGTAGTTTTATTTCATATTTGTATTTTTATATTTAAAAAAAAAACAAGTCATACTCGTAACCGGTTTTTGCTAGGAACATTTTAAAACATTTGGTTTAGAGTTTTTTTTTAACAAAAGTATTTATACATTTTTATTAGTACGTTCACTTATTATTAAAAGAATAGGAGAATTCTTACTTTTTCAGACGAATCCTCGAAATTCTGTCGTTGTTTTGGCTCAGTTCCAGACTTAATTCAGAAACTAGCCCTAAAGTTCCTAGTAGGTAATAAAAGTAAAATTGGTTTGAAAAAAAAAACATTGTTTTGACTACACTAAAACCAAAAAGAAACCTTGAAATTCAGAAACATTTTAGTATGTCAACGAGAGCGTGCTACAAAAAAAGAATAAACCAATAAAACATGTTTGGAACACCGAATCCTAAAATTATTTATTTTATTTTATTCAGAACAAATCTTTACACACAAAATTCCTACAAAACCCAGGCTCTAATATTTACAAGAGCAAACTAAAATTTCCTCAACATAGCCTTACACAAGTGTACCAATATAAGGCTAAAAGAGGCCTTATGTAAAATCTCATCCCAGGGGTGTATAGAACGAGAGAAAACACAACTTTCTCGGAGAAACCGCTGCCTTACATTCTCTGTTCATGTTGTTGGGACTAATTGAATAGGTGCACTTGTTATTCAAGGGTGTTACCAAGTCAAGTGTGTGTAAAACCTTGGAATGGAATGTTGTTAGCAAGTTGAGGGTTGACGAGATTGTTTCGATAATTGTAATCGCTGTGTTTCAATCTCGATGTTATCTAGCTATTGTCGGAATTTAATAAGACTGTTGTTTTCTTTTTGTATTATTTTATGGTATGAAAACAATATACAAAGGCAATTTTTGATTCGAAATATATTTTGGCCCACTTTGAGGCCGGCATCAGTCAAATAAATAACAGGAGATAAAAATGACTAAAACTATATACAACCTTATGACTAATTAACCTACATTTAACATAAATTATTAAAAATAAAAATAATTTTGGTTGAATAGTCATCTAGCGGTTTCCGGCCATAACACCCCGACATTTACTTGGAATATCAGGGCTACGTACCGAAAACCGCAAGATGGCCCTGCTTTGTTATGGCACCCTGGTCTTAATATATACACACACGTATATGTAATAGTTTTTGTGTAACGTCGTTGTCAAAACCGTAATAAGCGTGGCACGCCTCCCACACCTTCAACTGGATTGAAGGCTGCATCCCCTACGGTTTAGATCTATCCATCCCGTGTGAGTGACAGATCCTTACAAAAATATATAGCAAATCATATCTCAAAAATGCTACAGGGACGTACTGAGCTGCTGACGTCAGAAAGACAAACACACTTTCAGTCTTTCAGGATTCGAGTGTTGGCTGTCCGTGCAAAATTTTTCCTCAGTTCTGACTTTTGGCCGGAAGGGATAGTTTTCCGTCCCTACAGGGAGGCGCCGATGAAAAGGAACACCCCTAAAATATAGGCTAGCTACATTTTAAATACATTGTTACTATTATTTTATGGATGTTAGATTATAAGGTATATATCTATGGGCCATTACTAATTGTGAAATAGTTGCCTGAAAATAAACGATATTATTATTATTATTATTATGTCACATTTTCCAACAGGTTTCTGATATTACACCATTTTCAGTGAATAAACAGGCTTTTTATTCAAAAGATTATGAGCTATTAATTAACGCAGGTTGAAGTCCTATAGGGCATATGTGTTCGATCTGCGTGCTTCGGAAGGCTTGGTCTATATTTGTGTCTGAAGTACAGCGATCGGGCTCGACTGTGGAGGTACCACCATCTTACTCGCAAATCCTCCTGAAGTTATTCGGGGGAGAGTAAGAGAACAGCTCTCAGGCAAAACCAGGCAGCCCACCATTACCTGGGACCGATGGATGATATCCATCCCCAATTGCCGAGCCATAATAAAACAGACCGGTGACGGGCAGCGGCGTCACTAGTGAGAGGGTTTCGGCACCGCGCTCACCAACCCTCCTGCCCAGCGTGTGTGAGTATGGGCATTTCTGCCAGGAGGACCGCCAAGAGTGGCGAAATCTTGAAAAGGCCTATGTCCAGCAGTGGACGAAAGAGGCTGATGGATGGATGGATTACGTTTCTTGCTGACATTACGGGACCCCAAAATTAGACACTCAAATAAAAATACTAGGTTTTTGATTGATAACTACTCCTGAAATCAAACGCAATTTATTTTAATGTAGGCTCAAAATTTAAGCAAACGCCTAATTAAAGTACAGAAAAACGAGTTGCCCAGAATTAATTCAGTTTTATGTGAAGTTGTGAAGTAGGGTAAGGAGCCAATCTTATTGCCTTTAATGTTACTTTCTCTTTCTTTGAAATAATGTTTTATTCGTTATATTTAATGAAACATAATTAATTTCACAGATTTCTATCTGCTACGATCCTAAGCCACCTCTTTCGTCTTTGCGAAAATGCAAGGTGAAGGCTATTTTTAGGACCCTACTAATAAGCCTCCGTTATCTGTCTGTCTGTCCGTCTGTTACAAGTGTACAACTTTAGCTGTAATAGGTAGACAGTTGAAATTTTCACAGAATTAGTAATACTATTGCCTCTATCATAATAATTTAAGCCCTCTGGGTTCCCTATACAAAAACCTCGAAAAAGTTGCATTTTTTAACGTTATTGAAGTCAAATTTATCTTAGACGGAGCTACATACAAGTTTTCAATTTGGTTAATTTGCTGAACATATACTAATAAAAAAAAATGAAAAAAATGGGTTCCTTACAGAATTTTTGTCAGGCGCTACCATTTCTGCGGCTTGTTTTGTGTCACCTTGATTTTGCTACGTCATTCCTACGTCATCCTTATTGTTGTTATACTTATACCATGCTCTTACGGTTCCATACCTATATTTTGTGGTGGTACGAAACCATTTGTTCATGAGTCTGACTTGCGATTGACCAACTATATATAGAATAAACTTACTGAAATAAATACATAAATATACACAGATATAATAAATCAATGATAATTTTGGATGATATATAATAAGAATGGATGTAGGATGAGTCAGGGGTGTAGTTCAATAAAGTGGTAAGCTATTAGTTTACTATTAAAGGTGTTTAAAGTACGATAGTTTTTAACGGATTCAGGTAGACGATTCCATAGTCGAGCAGCAAGCTCAGAATAGTTTTATGTTTGGGTATAGATAAATCAGAAAAGAAACTAAAACGTTCCCGTAGATAAACTGGTGCAGAAACACTGTTAAGAGTAGTGAAGAGAAGAAAAAAGACTTGTATATTTCTACGAAAACGAATAGGGAGACATTTTAGCTGTGTGCGAAATTGAGAGACATGGTCATACTTACGGAGGCCGAAGATGAAACGTATGCACAAGTTCTGAAGGCGCTCATACTTCGGGAAAGTGCTGCTCGCCAAAGAGTCATTTATTAGTTGTGTAAGAAATGGTAGCAGCACATCCAGGATAGGAATTAGCATTTCCAGATCTATAACATCGCAACCAACTGATTTCGAGGAAATGGAAAGTATGCACTTTTTAACATTCTCAGCTGTGACATTGTGAAAGGAGAAGGGCTCGTGCTCAAGGGTAGGCAAGTTGTTGAGATAAGTAAGAGAAGTAGTTTTGGTGATCAAGTCTACCGAAGTAGGCGGAGTTGTAAAGTAGCTGTTAAGACCATCAAAATCTAGAGTCTTCACCAAGAGTCTTGAGAAATTTCCAAACATTTGTGTTGGTACATTTATCGATAGTAGAGTGAATGTGGTGCTTTTGAGCATGTCTACACACCCTATTGCATCTATTTCTGTACTCTTTAAAGAGTCGGAAATTTTCATCACATGGGTTTTTCTGATAATGCATGCTAGCGTGATCTCGCAATGTCTGGAGCCGTTTAATTTTTGGAGGAAGGCATGGAGCAGGTGGGTGTTTTACCGTAACAGGTCTAAGCGGAGCATGTGTATCGAATAGTTCAACTTACTATTTTATTAAAAGCCTCCAATTTGTCACAAGGGTCACAGATATCGTTAATTGAAGCCCGGTTGATGCTATTAGCATATCTTAACAAAGATTCCCTGTCCATCGCACCGTAATTACGAAGCAGAAGAGAGCGTTTTATATGTTTAGGGAGCCGGATCTTATAAGAAAGATATACTAAATGGTGATAGGAGAAGCCAGCTGCAGTAAACTGACCATGTGATGCCACACGATCAGTAGACGACGTTATAATTAAATCAAGGAGAGATGGTGTGCAGTGGGGTTGAAAATGAGTAGCACTGAGCGGCAAAATATTTAAATTTAAGGAATTGGTAAGAGACTGCAGCTTACGTGCATGAATATCTTGCTTTATGAGGTAAGTGTTAAAATCACCCAATAGGATGGTGTGCTCCTATAAAGGACAAACATAACACTACTTTTTTTTCAAAAGCAGTCATGGATGATCTTTTTCCAAATATCTTTGATTGTAAACTTTATTTTCTTTTATCAACGACGAGGGTACCTCCAGCAAATTTTTCTATATCTCTTATAGTTTTAATTTTCTCCATACTGCCCCATCTTAGGACGTAAAAATCCCCCCAGTATTATATTGTATTAGTACAAGCACATTAAAATCACTTCAGTGGCTTCATAACAAAAAAGAAACAGATATTGACTTTAAGACGCTTAAAGAGGATAGAAAAGTTGTATAATTGCCTATTTTACACAAAAATCGCATTGAAAAGTTTCTCAAGACAGAATAATAAATGTAAAACGAGGTAATTTATTTGTTCCTACAACCACTTGGAATTGAACGCAGGCATATTACAAACCAAGAAATTCAGATGTATCTGCTTATGGAGAATCATACCTCTTACAATTGAATAAGAGTTTCAGAATAGATCTAAACGTTTTGGTCGCATAGTATTGTACCGCACAACGACGATCGAAGTCTTCGCCGGAGCTTACGTGTTACGGAATTGATTTTTATTTTGTTTGTATGGAATATTATTAGTGTGAACTTGCTTGCGTAACTAAATTATAAAGATACATTAAATGTGCCGGATAATTTGACTATTTAAATCAATAATTATATGAATTATTTAAAATCATTAAGGTACATAAGGTTCTTGTGAAAAAATAAATTAAAATATTTCAATAAACTTAATATTTTTTAACGGAAAGCATTATTAATCGTAAATACTATTTTTTTGGATAAGTATGTCATATTTATAAACTTTGTGTTTGTGTGTATATTAATAAGAATTAAATTAGTAACTTTAAACGCTGGAAATATATTATAAGCTCATTTATTTACGGTTCAATATGCTACGGCACGGTGCGGCGTAGCGAGGCGAGTGTAGAGAATTTTCTGCTCCGTTTGCTACGAGCGTTATTCTCGTAGCATCATTTGTGGTGTACCAGCATGTTGCAGCTACATTCTCAATTTTGTAAAATTATGAACTATCTAGTTTTATTATAGTATATAGTTGGATTGAAGCTTATCCTGTTTAACTGTAATCAATTCATCTCAATATAACTTTGCACACATATACAGGATGAACCAAACAAATGTCCCCTGGAGGGAAAGTACCTTAAATATTAGACATAGAAAATTTTATTTTACTCTTCATGACGTCATCCGTAGGGTCTTAGCCAGTGCCAGTGTTCCGGCCATTTTGGAACCAAATGGCATCATACGCGAAGACGGCAAAAGGCCCGACAGAATGACGATTACACCCTGGAAGCGTAGGAAGGCGCTGGTATGGGACGCTACATGTGTTGAGACGATGGCAGAGTCTCATCTCCAAAGGACCAAAAAAAATTGCGCAAAAAAGAAATGATTTCCGTGGAAAGTGGTCTATTTATTAGGGATATTCTATCATATCTTACATTTTTTTTTTTTTTTACTTTGAGTTGCAGGTAGTGACTTTCGTTTATCTAGCACAATTCATACTGGGTACTAGGTAAGTATTCAGTACCAAGGTTAAATGACCCTGTTTGCGAAATACGAACAATATTAGGGTTCCGTAGTACTCGTACATAAAAGTACAAAAGGTACCTTTATGGTGAGACCCCGTTGTCCGTCCGTATGTCACAGCCTCATAACTTTAGAACCGTTAAAGATAAAGACTTGAAATTTGTTACAAAAATAGTAAGTATTCACTTACCTACGTAATACGGTGTGAAAAAATATTTAAAAGATTGATTTTGTTCATAATATTTCCAATATAAAAGACAGAAAAATAAAAAATAAATTCTTTAAAATATAATATGGGTTGAAAATTGTTCATATTAAGGAGCTGATTATAAAAATATATACTTTTATTATAATTACTGGCACCGTTTTCGAGAAATCTTTGAAAAACCACAAAAAATGCATGTTGCAAAGGTTGCGCCCTTATTTCCGACACTTTGGACCGAAAAAAATGTCGATAATAGGCCATAACTGGCCAATTACAGGAAAGCTATAAAGCTATCAAAAAAATTTGATAACAAATGAGAAATATAAAAATAGTTAAATAAACAAAAATATATACTAATATAAATTAATATAAATAAGTGGACAAGTACAAGTGTTTATCAAACAAAAAATGTTTCAAAAGTTCCACCAAGTGCCAACAATCACGAGCATCAACTCCAAAAATATATACTATACTATATATTTTTATTATATATACTATATTTAGTGTCACGGATTTCAAGAAATCTTTGAAAAACCACAAAAATATTTATTTATTATTATTTCCGAAACTAATGAACCGAAAAATATGAAAAAAGTCATAGCAGTTGGAGATTACGTAAATATTACAGGAAAAATATAGTGGATGAGAATTTCATGATAAAAAATGACAAAATTAAACTTTTTGTGTACGGCATAAAAATATTTGAGTCTCTCTTTTGCAGTACAGTCAATTATTTTTTTAGTTATCAATAGTTATCATAAACAGTTATGGGCAAGATTTTAAATACCCTTTTCACCGAGAAAACTGTTTATCATAAAATAAAGTGAATTCAACTAATATTATGATGATTTACGTAAAGTAGGGAGCATACGGATATCACAACAAGATACGATGAAACTACTTTTGCTGCTGCTAGCGTTATAATATGACACACTATGACTTTGTAGGAAGCAGATAGAATTATGCGCTCCGTCACAGCTTTTATGGTGACAGTAAGCATACCGTAGTGTGACAGACCTCTTTTATGGGGAAGGCATGATGTAATAAGAAAATGATAATCTTATTTCCTTTGACCAATTTTACGGTGATCTGTCATCATAATATTGCGTTACTTACCTTAAAAACTCGATTATTTCCTCAAACGTTTTTATTACAGCATAATATTTTCCAATTATTACCAAATTTAAAAACAATTCACCGTATTTTAAACTTATGTAATGCTATTTTATAATGTAGCCAAAAATACATTTTTCTCAGTGTTCCTGAATTTTCCCAAAACTGTCGATTTATGGAACCTTAGGAATGCGAGTCTGACTCGCACTCGACCGGTTTTTTGTTATACCTTTATACTTGTTCAAGAGCAACCACGACTCAATTAGTATTTTAGTATAGGAGGTTGAAATTGAATTTTGCGTTATTCACACAAAAGGTAATTGAAATAATGCAGCTTTCTATTAGTAAAAGAAATTTAGAATGGGATCAGCGTAGATCTGGACATTACCTCCTACATCCAACCAAACTCACAAACTTACAAAGATCTCTTTATTATATTGGTGTAGAAGTATAGATTCAGAATGTTAGAAGATAGAGAAGCATATATTTTTTTTAATTGGGAGTCATATGCTAAGGTTTGTAATATGTAATTACGTAAACCTGGCTGTAATCACTTTTCAAGCTTAAAATTAGCAAGAAGTGTGTCAGGATCGTCGTAGATGGAAATCTGTAGTCTGTAGTGTTACTGTCTTTTTGATATAAAAAAACTTTGAAACCCCGAGGCTTTTAATTCAGTCGTTCAGACGACATCACTTCGGGCACCGGATATTGCGTTATCTGCTACCGGACGTGGGTTCGGAACCGCTTCGAACGTGATTAGGTTCATAGAGCAAGTATTTAGTACCTAGAGGGACTCTAACCTACATTCTTGTAATCCAAATGCCAATATTCGTCCACTGCTGGACCAGGCCTCTCCAAGGGCATGGCATAATTTTCTATCCTCGGTCATCCATACCCAGCAGCTATCATCATGGTTTAAAAACGAAGAATAAATGTTAGTTTGGATGTGAGTACATCTAAAACATAATTTGAACATGGGACTTTTGCTTATCGGGCAATTGCTCTACCAACTGAATCATCGAGGTCTTAGCATGAATTGGGAATTAGGAACTCATTTGCCTTCCCTAACCACAAAAACGTATTATAATATTCTCATTTTTGTATGACATTTCAATCGTCCAAAGTAATTGTTAACTTCAATCTCATTCTGGTCCAAAATTTCTGTTTTAACCAAGAAAAAGCCAGTGTTTAGATGATTTATGAGATTAATATATTTCAGCAATGACTATGATTTTTTATAATTTTAAAATCATACATATCCTTACACTCCCTCCCTAGCAGCAAATGCTGAACCCAAGTCCATGGTAAGACGTAGGGCTAGGGAGCTACACACACACACACACACCCTTTTATACAAACACACCCTCCCTTGTGGTAGCATTACTGAAACCAAGACTGCGGTCGTAGGGCTTGGGAGGTACATTTTCTTTACACATACACATTCATCTTTACGCGCACATTTATTCATTTTTTAAATTTAATTTGCATGAGAAATTATTCACGACATTTTTGGTGTTTTTCCGTAATTTATTCTTATTTTTGTCATTTTCATCTCTAAATAAAAGACCTTACTTCTCTTATCTAATATAATGAATTTTCGCAATGACTTTATATTGTTTCACAGTCTTAAATTTTGTGTAAATGATATGATTCATGTAAATAAAGCTGGCCTATATTACATATGTATTCTTATCTCTCCGAGGAGCTGGAGAACTGAACTGGCAACCGTAATACAGATCATACGTGGTCTAGCTCGGGTGCTAGGGAACCTTTAACAAATTTTGTTCCTATTATTGAAGAAGTGGTATTTCCTAAATGTAACCAGATATTCTTCATCTGGGATCAGCTTCCTAATTATTATTTTTGAGTAAAAGTTGCAAGTCACTTCTTATATATGATATTTTGTTAAAACCTGTTGTTACACTTTTTTGGTTCAAATAAAGTTATTTTTTGTTGTTTATAGTTACACAAACAAAGCTCAACGCTATCGTGAACTTGAACTTAGGTTTGTATTAAATTTTGGTATCGTTGTGTTTGTGTGGCTTTGTAGCTCTAGTACTAATACTGATATCTCTATGTTTAGGATAGCCGGTTTTAGGGTGTTTCATTACTGAAGTGAAGATAGGCGATAAGGTGGGAAGCTTCTAAGTTTTTGTGTTTCAAATGTATGTGATATTGCCGCATTCGTTATCAATGTAAACAAAAACACTCTACGTAATTGAGGTCAACGTTCCCGGGTTTCCCAGCCTTTATTTGGCAAAGTTGTAAAGGTCACACGGCCATCAATAGAAAAGTGATTTAAAAAATGAAATGTACAGTTTCGGAGAAAATTATTACTAACAAATTTTATAATTTCTTTCGTTTTGCGACGGACCCCGCACCTTAAGGAGTTAAGGTTCAATATAACTAAAGGGGGTAACTTTTTACCTCGGTACAAAATGCACATCATAATATTGTTTTCCTCACTTTTGAATAAAAAGTATGCAATAAATGTGTTTTAGAGCAACTTGCGGAAATAGGTTGTTAATAATACACTCTTTAAATAAAATTACGTCCTTTAATGTATTATATTTTGTTTGCATTACTTTGACAAAATTAACTTAACGTGTTTACAGTTGTAATGTAGTGTAGCTAAAATGTAACGCATAAAATTGAATAATTTTCATGTGATCACCTAACCATTAACAAGAAGTTTGCACAAATTGCTATAAAACGCATTTATTGCAAACTTTTTATTCAAAAGTAAGAAAAACAATATTATGATGCGCATCTTGCAGCGAGATTCTTCGTTACCACCTTAACGTGAAAATTTGATCACGGACTTTGTAGTTAAACAGTAGATTTCATCTCTTCACTAAAATCCTCTGAACATCGCTCTCTTACGAGCAATATGTTTAAAGGGACATCCATAATTCATATTTTACTTTTTATTCATGAAATAGTTTCCATTGAAAGCAAAAAATACGAATAAAATATATTTGTTGCTAATAAAAATAGGGAAATTATAAGTCTAGCCACAAATTTAGATGCTAAAAAATAACCATGCGGAGTTATATTTGCAGTGGCTTAAATAGAAGATAACTAGTGGCTAAGATAGTATTATTCAGACACGCGTTGATTGTGGCTGACTTAGTAATTTAGAAGGCAATTTAGATTATTAGAGGCGAATAATGCTATTAAAAAGAAGTCTGTTTACTTACATGCCATAAAAATATGACCCTTAAAATAGACAATGCATTTTTTGCTGGGATTAAAAATTAGTTTAAGTTATATTTTTCCATCCACCACGTCAATCTGAAAAGTATTATTTTCTGCTATTTAGCGCTATCCGGAGACGCAGCGATCGTCGTAACCGCCACTTTGCAATACGCGCTGATATGAATGTTATTTCAATGTCATTCCCGTCGATTTTCGTACGATTTTTATACTAGCCTTTGCCCGCGACTCCGCCTTCGTTTTTTTAAATCTCTGCCCCGTTTTCGCCTTAGTCGTTATTTTATTAACACCGCTTATCTATATTTATATGTTACGGTGAGAGTGAAAAATAGGGTATTGATAATAATTATTGATGAGTATTGATAATAACCACATCATTTGGTGGATTTGATAAACTCGGGTACAAAAATTAAGCGCACGGAGTTTCGCTAACCAAAACTGAAGCACCCATGATAAGTCGACTAGCGTGTACGCACAAGCCCAACACGCACACATTCACATCATGATAAGTCTATTTTCTAGAGAAAGTCCGTTCAAACACTTGTAAGCCGTCGACCATTGCTATGCTTCAGTTGTGGCTTAGCGACGACTCCGTCCTTCTTTTTTTTACGTCTATGATTGTTGATACATTTTTTTTTTTCGTACAGCTTTTGTAGTTTTTCAATAATTATAAGTTGTCATTTGCAAGGCTTGTCGTTATTAGACTTCAGCTTTATAGCCGCCGCTATATTTCCGTGGAATGTCTGCTTTACACGAGAATACCTATTGATCCGAAGGGATGCCACGTATCTCAATAATGCTTCCGACGTGTTTTCAGGATAAAAAGATCTCTATAAAATTTAAATAGAGAACACTGTTCTTAGGGTTCTGTACCTTGAATGGAAAAGTGAAACCCTTATAGGGTCCCTCTCGTGTCCGTCCGTTTTCTCAGAAACTATGGAATTTGAATTTTACATGTTAGGTATTGACGCGCAGATATATCCTTAGAAAACGATTAGAAAAAAACTGGTCAATGATGAGTACGACTCGTACCCTGAGGGTTCTGTAAATACCATTTAGAACGCTAACTTATTCCCCGAATAGACAACAAACAACAAACTGATCCTATAAAGGTTCCGTTTTTTATTGTAAGGTACGGAACCCAAAAAAAAACTAAAAGTTTTATGGCTGTTGTATAGTTTAGGTATATAAATATTTCAAGTAATTACTAAATTAAGGCGAGGTTATCCAGCGAAATCTGTCCTGCTCCAACGCTTTCGTTTTACACATGACCCTGCTCAGCGGAAGCGCGCCGCTTAGAAAATTCGCGGTTTCGAAGTGTTTTTATTTATTATTTGGAATTAGAGGGATTCAAATGAAATGATAATTAGATCATAGTTCAGACCTATCGTTACGATTTAAATGGATCGAGGAAAATGTAAGTAATCGTGTGTCAAACGGCCGAAATATCAAGAGCAAAGAGTGAAATATAACATATATTTTATTACAAAATTTTATTTTTGCTATTTACCGCTTAAAATTTATTTGAAAAGAAACGAAATCGGGATAACCCCCCCCCCTAACCATAAATAAAAATAATGCCTAACCAGTAACTATCTGCCCATTAGATTAGTCTTGCCAAAAAGGAGGGCAAGAAACTTACCAAGCATGTCTATTTTTTTCAAATTTGCAATTTTAACTATTATTAGAGTACATTACGAGATATCAATAAGAAACATTTCGTGAAAAAATCGAGCCCAGGTAAAACAATTGCGAGATCTCATGTAATTCAAACCAAGTCCCACGATCTTAATGACTCTGATACTTTGATTCACCGTCAAATATTTTACTTATTTATTACTCATGACATTTTTATGTTTCAGCATATCAATATGTGACATCATTTACTGACAATAAAAAAATACTTTATAGAAGCCCCAGCTACAAAATTGATTCAAAAAACTTTAAATGTAGCAAAAATAACTTCTTTAAGCTGCAAATGCGGTCTTAACTTAAAGAAGCAAAACCTTTCACTGATTTGCGAAGCAAAGTTTTACGATTTAACAAGAATTTTTGACTTGTTAGATTCACAACTTTTTGTGTCTAAGGAGATACGAAACTTAGCTTAATTTAAACAAAGTTTTTTTTGACGGGGGTTCGTTCCTTTTTGTAGGCTGACCGGCTATTCTGGCACGTGCGGGAAAATTGCTAAGGTAGTTAATTTTTCAGGTGATTTTTAAAGGGATGTCCTATGAATATGTCTCCTTTATTTTGATAGAAAACTTATAGAAAGCGTTCCTTATATTGTATAGTTCTTATTTGATAAGGCTTAGTTACTGCGCTTTAGAAATAATGCCAGAATAGACGTCCTATAGGCCTATTCTCAGTCTGTTGAATTCGCCTTCTCGATCGTAAAAACCCATTTTATCAGTCGAACTCCATTTTTAGATTGAATGTTATGAGATCTCGATTCGATTGATTCTCCGGAATTGCCACCCTGGTCCTACCTTTTCTTATCTTTAGATTTTGTTTTTAAGCTACTAGTTCCCGGATCCCGACTTTTTGGTGGATTTGAATAGTTTTGGAAAACGTGGTTTACGTAGTAATTGCATCTCTGTCGATTCGATCGAAGTATTGGTTTCAACTTGATATCTCCCAGGAGTCACAACAGACGGACAGACAGACAGAATACAACGTGATCGTTTAAAGTTTCCTGTTTTTTAATTTTGAGGTGCAAAACCCTATGGTCATAGCTTATAGTTTATATGTAACGGACTTACAATACAAACACTTACACATAAACCTTATTGTGTATAAATTTCATGGCTGCTTTACCCATTAACACCTTCCCATGAAATAACAAATAAGTAGCTACATTATGTATGTTCATGGAAAGCGCCCGTATCAACTTTTGTTTAATTTTAATTGTCAATTTAAAATAATTTATTTTGTAAAATAGATACGTAAAGTGTACGTTTTACACGTCAAATCTATTTATCTGATTTTGATAAGAATACTACGAGGTCCAAGATCAAAATGGCTGAATGAACTTTATGCAATAGTACCTACTTAAAAAGTACTAAGACGTTCAGGTGCATAAATAAGCACTTGTATGGTCACTGCAGCTTCAGCTAAAATTGTAAGCAGTAAGTATGTAGTAATTTCAGTAAATACATAGTACTGATCATCAGCATTTATTAATTGTCTGCAACATCCACAGTACAATAATTGTAATGAATTAATGAAATTATTGTCAAGGCAAAAACAATATTTCCATTTTTGCTGTTGATGAAAAATTTATGGCATAAAATATCATCATCTGATATCTAAAATATATAATTTGTGGTTTTGTTTGTGGTAATACTTAACTTATTGATAATTGTAACCTTAATTCAATTAGGAGGACTGTAGGTCTATAAATTATGTAATATTTAGATTAATGTGTAAACCTTGTAAATTTTTCTTTTGTGGGACTGTTTGTCTCCTAACATTTAAAAAATAAAAATAAAAATAAATAAATAATTTATGGTAGAAAGAATTTACCTTAAGTACATTTTATGAGTTGGTCCACTAATACAGACCGCGCCAAACTTCTAGTCCCATACATTGGAGGAGACCAAAAGTTTGGCGCAACCTGTACTCGTAAACCTGTAAAGCCTACTTAGCTGTGATAGTTTTTCTTTTAAATTCATTATAAGTGTATACCACTTCTGTGAATTTTTTCACATTTCTATAAACAACCGTCGATATTCGATAGTCAGCTTAGTTTCACAGCTCACTACGATCACATCGTAATTAAATCATAAAAGATGTTAGGTTTTATCAAGCGCTCTTCTAGAGTTTTCGGGAATCATAAACAAACAAATTACACTTTTTAATGCGTTGGTTCGTAGTCATGTCAAGTATGCAAGTGCCATTTGGAACCCAATGTATCAGGTCCATAAGGACCGCATTGAAAGGATCTAGAGATCATTTTCAAGACATCTTTCATACTATGAAAAAGGATTTAAGTAGTCATCGAAACGAATACACGACTCGACTGAAAAATTTTAAGCTTTTGTCCCTTGATTGTCGCCGTCAGCTAATGGATTTAACTTTTTTCTGGAAGCTTACAAATGGTCAAACAAATTGTACAGAAGCATTTGACAAAATTTCTCTTTCTGTGCCCAGATCCATGCGACGTCTCCCACGCACGAGTACATTTCACTTGCCTGTGCTTAGAACAAACACTGCAATTAACTCACCAGTTTATAGAATGTTGGCTGCATATAGGTATATACCTAATTTAAAAAAGAATTTTAATGATAGTGGCAAAACTTAAGATATCTTGTGCGATACACTTGGTTCTTAAAGAAGTAAGGTATTGCTGGATCTTCAGTGTCTTAACCATGACTAAAATTATTGTTTGTGTCTGTCTTACGAGTTTATTTAGCTTTTAATTTTTAGTTTTACATCACTAGTCTTATGTTGCATGTAATTTTCATTTTTATGTTATATATAGAGCAATTGTAACTTTTAATTTTTGTAAATATCAAAGTTTATTTTTAAGTTGCCAATATTGTTATTATAACTAATTTTGTAAACTTAGAGCTTATTTTGTTGAGATAATTCTGTAACGTGAATGATGTTTCTGCCCTTCGATAAAATCGAAGTTTCTGCCTGTGATTGGAATATATACGAGTCCAAATGTTAGTAAATTTTAGTTCATGTAGCCAGTTGGTGGAACAAATAAATAAATAAATAAAAATAAATAAACAAATTATTCATTCCGTATTCAATACGCCATCATTTTTTGCATAAAACCTTAGTCTGGGCGCATATTTAACATCATATTTCTGACATTAACCTGATGTTAGGGTTAGTTTTTTTTAATTTAATACAACCAACTGAACATGAAAGACAAAACTTCACTCATAATTCGCCGGGTGTGCTTGATTACTTAGTCCTCCAGTTACTGAACCCATAAAATGGCTTCATTTTACTCAAAATAATTGGGTCATGCATAAATTACGAGCCTTAGAGTGACCCTTCATTTTTGACTTCGAAACGCCTTTTTTTCGTCATTTACATCTCGTTCGGTCTGCGAGTAGATTAATCGAAAAAAATATACATTAGATACACTTCATTAAGAGAGCGGCGGGCGTATTAAGATAAATTGTAATTCTTAATTTAAATTTCAAGCTACAGAATAAAAAAAGAAAACATGTATGGCTAGGACATTATAATTCCAAGTGCCCAAAATGGTTCAAAACGTAAAATGATTAAATTGCTTTGACTAAGTTCTTATAGTATAGTGCAAACCACTCGTACATAGGCAGGTAAATAATAACACGTTCATATCATGAATGATCGTAATTTTGTCTATGGTTCATATCATGGATGGACAATACTTGTCTATGGTTCATATACACAGAAGCTCCAAGAAGCCTTTTTGTACCATAACTATATTTTAAGATTAATTTAATAAAAACTCGGTGTTTCGTGGGTGCGGGTTTTTAGGGTTCCTTAGTCCGACAAGGAACCCTTATAGTTTCGCCGTGTCCGTCTGTCCATCCGTCTGTCCGTCCGTCTATCCATCCGTCTGTCCGTCCGTCTGTCAGTCCGTCTGTCCGTTCTTCTTAACGCGGCTTAGCTCAGAGACTATTAATACTATTAAGTTGTAATTTGTTACGGGTATACAATATTATTCACGCTGACAAAACGGTAAAAAAATATTTCGAAAAAAAATGTTTTTTAGGTTAGGTATCTGCTATAATACACATAAATTGGGAATGATTTTTTTTCTCGTCTATCCCATAGTTTGGGGTGTCGTTGGATAGGTCGTTTAAAAACATTACGGGTGTATGAAAATCATTTTCCGATTTAGGGATCCATTGGCGAAATATTAAGCTTTAAAGTGCTAATTTTTGTCAGAATCAAGTGTCAGTGGATATATAAAAAAATTCACAGAAGTAGTATATATAATGAATTTAAAGGAAAACTATCACAGCTAAGTAGGCTTTACAGGTTTACGAGTACAGGTCGTGCCAAACTTTTAATCCCCTCTAAACACGACGATGTATGGGCCATTCTTCTAAATGTATGGGACTAGAAGTTTGGCGCGATCTGAATTAGTAGACCAACTTATAAAATGTACTGGGCAACTAGTAATGTCATGCTGGCGTCAGTACAGAACCCTGAAAACAATGAGTCGCAAAAATATATTAATACTCACGCCAAGAAATGTGAAAATAAATAAAAACTCTCAAGAATTATCAAGAAATTTGTGGGTACGTTCTGGTGTGGTCTCGTATAGTAATGGGGGGTTAGAACGACGGCGGCGCGCGATAAAAGAAAAAGTTGAAATTATTCAAAACAGCTTTCATGGTATTATTTGACAACTTCCCTGTCAATGACCTTCTGGTTCAAAGGTTCTGTTTTGTCCCGTTATTTACTTGTAGATATTAACCCTGCTTTGCAAAAGAAAAAAAAAACCCGATGAGAATGTACATTTTTATTAAAACACACAGTTGATTATACATAATGACGTAAACCTAAAACCGAGTATTTATTAGCTTGTAAGTCAGCGTAAAAACGACACATTGCGTGTAGACCAAACCGAATCAATACTTCAGCACCAGTTTAGTACCAATCAATTGGAGATATAGTCGATTTAGAACTCAAATGACGGTCGGATGGCGTCGACTAGACAGACAAATCCGAGGTTATTTTGACCAGACTCTGATTCAAATACTATGTACCACGAAGACAACCTTGGTTAGACATTACCACTATTTTATTACAACAAAGAAAATTATCATCCACTCTAATAATATATACAATACAATATAATATATGTATTAGTTCCACAGCAGTAAATACTATATGATCATAAAATTAAGTTATTCCAATTACGAAATCAAAAATATATTATAAAAGTATATAAACAAAACGGGGACAATTAAAATGAAAATGATTAATAAAAAATAGAAAAATGACAATCTTATATGCATTCTTTTTTATGTTTTTGCTTTCAGTGGATATCGATATATATAAGGGGCTTCTAAATCAATGGACCGATTTTAATTAAATTGGTTATTTACCGTGATTTCTATGATATTTCCATTCCAGGCATTTTATTTTTTGTTAACTAACGTCAAAATTAAAGGTAATCATACAAATAACTGATAATTATGAAAAAAAAAAATCTATACCTATACAGGTTGACTTGTAACCTAACCCCGATAATTTAGTATTTTGTAGAAAAATATAAACTGGTTTTATTTAAACCATTCAAAATAATAGTCATAATTTTTTTTTTTTCAAGTTAGTGCCCTTTTAATTAGATCGCGCGAAGTTATTTTTATTATTGATCCTAATATTTTGGACTATTTTCAACTTTTTCCGTATGGGAATGGCTAAGATAACCATAAATTTTATTTCCAAGTATTAATTTTTAATAATATTTTAACTTTTAATTTTAATTGTTTTTACATTTTATTACGTTTCTTAATAACCTGTAAAATTATTGGAGTTTGTTTGAAAGTCAGCTTGTATATAAAACAGTGCCGTAACTGACTGACAGACAGACAACGCATAGTCTAACCTGCTGACGAAACATGAAAAGAAGTGACTAAAGGGCCGCTAGCGGTCCTTTGATTTTTTAAATTATTGAACCGGAAGTCATTATTTTGCTGTTGGAATATCTTCCTTAGCATGAGCTAATAAAGTTCAATTTGCAATCTACAGTTCGGAAAGGGAAGCGTTCCTTTAATTTGATAAATTATTGAACCGTAAGTCATCGGAAACTGCTCGGAAAATGTTTTTTTCTGCATATCGTGAATTCTGTTAAACCTACGGGGCTCTGCTCCGCTTCGCTCGGCTCCCTAATATGTAGGTACTTTATGTCAAGCTAAC
The DNA here is from genome assembly GCA_910592155.1 of Ypsolopha scabrella. Lineage (NCBI taxonomy): Eukaryota > Metazoa > Arthropoda > Insecta > Lepidoptera > Ypsolophidae > Ypsolopha > Ypsolopha scabrella. The sequence goes on along the minus strand of OU342969.1, from coordinate 26,637,890 downwards.
CGCTCCTCCTCGCTTCGCTCGTCGTCGCAACCTATTCCTAGCGGTCGAATAAAATTAAAACTAAGAAGGTATAGAGGTGCACTAAAAAGGGATGTTTCGAAGTTCACTCATTAAAGGGGTGAATGGTAAAGTAAGTAATTTATTTATTTGCATTTGAATTTACAATGTTTTGCTCATAATATAAGAAAATCGAATAATGAGTAGTTGCGCCTCCTTGATGTCCCGGTCTTAAGTGAACTGGTCCCAGGGTACTTCCGACCGTCTTACTAAAATTTATCCTCGCATCGCCTTCTTCATAATTCATGTTTACCTAAATTAACATACGTACTCCGCTGCTGCCTACTGTGGAAATACAACACATTTCTCAAATTATTTGACAACATCGTTCATAAAACCATTCAGACAATCTTTAACTGTTCGGTGCTGGAGCCAAGCCACGCTTGAAGTCAGTCTTGGTGATCCTGCCTTCCTGTCTTCCATCCACAGCACGAATGTCCTCTAAGGTACACTTCTATTTGTAGCGAATCTACGATAACTTGTCTTTATGAATTCATATCGTATATGTTGCGTCTCGCTTTGTCTGTTTTCGCTTTTCGCCATCAATTTGCTACATTTCGCGGCGTCGGTGCACAACTATAAAACTTTTTGCTTCTTTCAGCTGTAATCACATGTTAATCAATCAAAGAAAATCGAAAGTTTCAGAATAAGGTTGCTAATAGGAATCAAACTCGCCTCTGGGTAATAAAGAAGGCGAGTTGGAAAGCTCGTTTATTTTTATGCGACTTTAATAGATTTCCTTCGCATTCCCTTTTTCCTTAGATTTTCGGGTTTTCATATTAAAAATTCACGAGCTTTTTTACAGTTTGCGAACACGATAGTATTTTTCTGTTATTTGTTAAAAATGAAAAGCTTATAAGTCGATTGATAAATGTAGAAGAAACAAAAGAGGCATGTAAGGATCGTAGCAGATAGACGTATCTTGTTTCTAATTACCTTCTAGGACACAAATCTGAGTATATGTATATTTTATGCTTCATAATTTGTATTAATCAAACAAAAAAAAAAAACAAATCAAAATGCTTTATTTCTTTATCTTGCTTAAACAATTAATACACTAAGTTCGAGTTCTCCAATTGGGTATGAAAATACCTGTAGCGGGAGTCCCCGCTCTCCTATAGCTAAACATACAAAATTAAGTAAAGAAACAAAACATATACTCTTACTTACAGAGGTGTCTAACAAACTAATATAAATATAAAAAAGAAAATTTTAATATTTATTACATACTAGGATGTGTGAGGGTGTGTGTGAATTGTGTATGTGGGGGGTATGCATGAAGGTTGTGTAAGGGTGGTTTTATTTGTGTATCCTTCCTAGCCCTATGACTTTGTCTTGGGATCGGATGTAAAAGGACACTAAGAAGGGTGTGTATGTGGATGTGAAATGTGTGTGACTGTGTGTGAATACCTAAATTTTCTGCAATACCTAATATTTGAAATCAATATCAGTTTGTAGGTTGAAGATAACCATAGTAATATGTTACATTAAATTTTGTCAAGTATGATGACCGTATGATATTTACGAATGCTATTCAATGACATTTAATAAATTCTCCGTCTCGTTATAATTCAATGTTTTTATCCAAGTAGTTACTAAGTTTTTACATTCATATAGTGTTTTAGAATATATGTAACGCTGTTTGTTGATCTTTTTATAAAAATATGTTGCTTGTCTAGTATATTGCTGTCTGGCGAAAGAGGTCTTTGTGCTAGATACAGATGTGGTTATCCCCATCAACGAATAGTTGTTTTACACCTTTATTTATCTCTATTATTCTTAAACTATTTTCTCTTTGATGTTATCGGTGTCTCTATTATAAATTTAAGGTAAAATTTGTTGGCGTGGCCTTTTTTGATGTTAGTACTCCCGTATGTTTATAATAAAAGCTTATTTTATGAGAATGGCTACGTCATAAAGATTATGAAGCTGTCAGATACTTGGGAAGAACGTTTACCTTACTTCAGATTAAAACCCCGCCGGTATCTTTTACGCCCGAAACATTTGCCATTTTAAGCTAAAGTTAATAAAACGGTGTCCAATTATCGTAGCTATTGGACGGTATCCAAGCTATCGAACGGTTAGCTACTCCATACGAGCTACTTCTCGAAAAGCCTTTGACTCCACGTTGGCTTTGCAGCCTGGCCACCAAAGTACTTTTTAATGCGCAACAGCGTATGGTAGTCTTTATCCTGTTTGATGGAAAGCATTAATGAGCCTTATGTTATCAAATCCTCACCCAGAAAGTAAAAGGATGAAAGCAGACAAAGCTAAATAAGTATATCCAGGGACTTCCGTAAAATCTACGTAAGTTGGTAACGGACGAACACTCCAGTGGCAGTAATACTCTCCCCACACAGCTTCTCATGACGCCAGATGGACCACGATGAATTACTTGGCGGCATGGTTTAGTTAGTCATGAGGGTGGTGACAAGCAACCGAAGCCTACCCCAGTCTTTTCTATATGGTTAATTAGGCGCTTGAAATTTTAGAATACTCGCTTGAAAACGTGAAATGGAGTTAAAGAGGTTAAATTTATGGTGGAGACGAGGGAAGAACTGCGGAAATATATTATATAAATAAAAAAAAAAACTATGTATTGACGTGGTGGGTTAAAATTTATTTGCTACCATTAACTATTTTGGAATGCGCGTGGGTTTTTTAATTAAAATTAATTTTGTAATTTTCATATTTTTTTCAACTGGTTTTTAAAGTGATAAGGCAATAAAAAGTTTTTAATTTCCGCTAAAATAAATTGTTACAAAACGACAACATGTGACTTTGTTGGTATTTTAAACAAAAAAGTACCACTGCATTAAAAATAAAACCGGACAATTTTCTTTGAATACCATTGCACCACTGCAATGTCGTTGCTACGAGCATAAAAAAGGAGACAGCTTAAAAGATAAGTATATATTTTTTAAATGGCACTTAGCTAAATTGCCACAGTTTAGTGGCATTTTTAGGGATTCCTCGGAAATGAAAGTATTTTAACGGTGATTGTTATCTGTCTGCGTTTTGGTTGAGTTACCATTATCAATGATCCATGTTATTTGAGAAATGAGATACATTGTTATAAAGTCAGCATAAAATGTTGTTTCTTCAGTAGTTTTTTTTTCCATGAATATTTTGAATAATATATTTAGCGTTTTTTGTGAGAAGTGTAGATATATATTTATATTAACTTATTTAGTCTTTCAATTTTATAATTATATCTCTGTCAATCATCTAGAACATTTTATCACATAATATTATAATTTATTTTTATTTTTATTCCACTGATGCTGACAATTCTCGAAATATATCTGGTCATATAACGTGTTTTTTGTAAGTGTGGATATATAATTATACTTATAAAATATAGGGTTTCTGTGAAAACTTTCATCTTGTTACCTTTAAGGCAAAATCTGATTATTTTTTCTGCATGCAATAAGGAGTTAAGGACCACGTACAGCAAAGCGTAGTGTAGGCCGACCTCGTGCCCGCTAGACCGACGACTTGAAGGACGTCGTGGGGGGCGGCTGAAAGAGGATAATAGAGGACCGCCAAGAGTGGCGTAATATTGGGAAGGCCTTTGTCCAGCAGCGGACGATGACAGGCTGATGGAAGGATGGATGGATCAGAAAGAATTGAGTTACTAAAGATATCGTGCGAGTGAGGCCGAATGATTATGGGCGCCATACATACAATAGATATACTCACGCCTGTCTCCCAAAGGGATAGGCAGAGATTTCTATCTGCTACGAAATTGGCACACCTCTTTCGCTTTTTCCACATCCATACATCTAGTCATACAAGCTCTTCTATTCCGGGTACGTTTAACTTAACCTCTCGTCAGTATGTCGCCAATTAGGTCAGCTAGGGCGGCCCGGTCGACTACTCGTCCTATAAACTGAAACATACTATCAAAGCAATTGCCTCTGATCCACTTAGGGCTTTTTTATCGTCCGATACGAAAAATTTATTTGTTGGTAGTACAAAGCGTTTGATCAAGATCTTTGGAAAAACTAATTAGTAAAGGAAGGGTCCCTAAAACACGATTCCCGTCGCTTTTTTTAAGGAAATGGCATCCATACCACATTTATTTATTCCGTGCTCTTCGATTTGTCAAACATTTCCAAAAATCTCAATACGACAAATAAACATAATTGGCTGATAGGACGTTGCAAAGTAAAAAAAAAAAATGTTTTCCCACGTTGCTTTTCCGCCTTTTTGCGTAAGGCGATTTTTTTGTCTGGCTTCCCTTTTTAAAATGTTCACCCTTTGTCACTGTTAATAAGGGAATTGTTTATTTTTAAAATTCGTATTATATGTGAAATTATATTTTTGTTCATTTTGTAGACCGCCTCTGTGGTTCAGTATATCGAAGTTTTAACCACTCATTTGGAGACCACACGTTAAAATCCTGTAAAGATATCTGCCGTGCTAAGGATAACAGCGGTATGTGCATGACAACTTCTTTCGAGAAAATGGCGCCTAAAGTTTTAAAAATACTTTGTTCATTTACTTCTTCAATATTTACTGTTTTTTTTTCTGTTTCATTTATATTATAGAGAAAATGATGTAGTTTGTATATATATCAAAATAATACTACAACATATATATAATTTTTTTATTAGTAACACATATATACTAGTACATATTTACTAGTAACACATATATAATTTTTTTTTTATTAAGAATCTTTTTATGTTTAGGAAACATTCTGGTCAGTTAAGACAAATCCTTACAATTAGCGTTGTAACCCACACACATAGAGCGTTTATGCTATGGAACTCATTTCACTGCACCTATGATTGAGAATCATTGTATTTTTTTTGTTGTTCCTTATCATTACCGCTTTATGTATCACATTTATGGCGCTTATATCTAGGAATCATATTCTCAAAAGTGAGCTTTACTTTAAAATAAACGCAGCATACACACATGCGGCTGATATCGTAGGGCTTAGGCGATTGAGGCTGTTGCAGCTTCTTTATATAACCGCTGTAAGTGGTAGTTACAACGCTTATTTTAAGAAATCAGTTCCCGACACAAACGGAAAATTTAATGCATAAAAGTGGCATCAGCAGTTACAACTATAATGCTAAGGAATGAAATTTAAAAAGTGCAGATACAGCGGTTATTAAAATAAAAATAGCCCTTAGAGGCTTTATTTTATAAAACTGTCAAAGTAAAAGTTATAGATCTTGATACGGCGGTTTCAAATATGTAACTAACTCGATTTGGAGAAAAATGCTGCTTACGGCGGTTATTCTTAGCACGGCAGATATGTTGTGTTCAGTTTTGCGTGCTCCGGAGAGCACCTTAAGGGTCCGTATAAGGCTAGATGCACAACTTCAAATGAGCATATCGTAAATGTGTAACTTGGTTATTCGGTATAGTAAAAATAATATAGACAGAAAACTAAACGGCTGATAGATTCATCTTAAAAATAATGCAAAATCTTTAAGTTCGCTCGATAGAAAAAAATTACGAAGTTACCTCTAAATTTCATGTTTTTCGAGCGTTAAAGAGCTTTCCTTAAATCACACGGCTATGAAATTTGTATTAAAAATAAGTTAGTAAATGATATCGTCAGCTCGTCTTAAAATATTTAAAAAATTTCATCTAGAAGCAGAGTTATTAAATAAAGACGTAGATTTTTGTGGGCGCGTGTCTCCTAGTATCGTAACAATTACGGCTGAAAGCGCGCTATTTTGAAGGAAACGTCGTAGGGTTCAGTTCTGATTGATGCAAAATGAGGTGCTTAATCTGACCTTATGCACGGTTAAACTGTGGGTCCATATTTGTGCCCAAAGTATGGTTATAGAGCTCATCACGTTATAATCGTCGGTGGAACGTGGGTGTACCAGTATGGACTGTGACTTGCACCTCACTGTCCATGCTTGGAGGCATCTTTGCTAGCCCCTCGGGGATTCATGCCATGACGATGGATTTATTATTTCTGTTTGTAAGCAATTGAATTGAAATAAGGTATAGAGCTCTGAGAATCGTCTTTGTCTCTATCTCTCTCTCTTTTATCTATTTTCTGTCATCTATTTCTCTTTGTTTGTCTCGCTGGTGCTAACTTCTTTGTTTGGCGCGAACAATACAAGTTATATACTCTTTACGATTATTTTCATGAAATGTATTTTATCGTTGGCATATTCTAGAATAAGGCAGATCGTGAAGTATAAAATCGAATGGTTTTCACTAAAATTTAATCACAAATAAAATAAATAAATAAATATATATATAAATGATCTGGACTCGCCCACGAAGGGTTCCGCACCACCCAACAATATGGGTACGGAACCCTAAAAACGTAATGGTAAATCACAACAAAATATATACCATACATCAAGGCTACACAAAATAAGCCGCTAAAATGGAAGCGCCTAACGAAAATTTGGTACGGTCTGCGTACGGAATCCTACTTTTTCTTTTGTTTAGTGTGTATTATTACCGTTTTTAAGTAGGAATCAAAACAAATAACGTTAAAATAATGCAACCTTTTCGACGTCTCTTCTATGGGAACCACCCTTAAATTTCATACTTTTAAATATTTATTATTTTTCATAGTAGAGGTTATTAGTAACACGTATTTCGTGAACATTTCAACTTTCTACCTATTACGGCTGAAGCTGTAGACCCCTGTTGCAGACGGACGGACAGACAGACAGCGGAGGCTTAGTAATAGGCTCCCGTTTGCCACCCTTCGAGTACAGAACCTTAATAATAGGTTCGATAACGACCGGAGCGAGGAGGAGCGTTTTAGTTTTAAATGTAAATACTAACTAAATAAAAATATAATAAAAGGGTACTCACGTAAAATACTTTGAAGGTGAACTAGGTACGATTTTCGTCAAGTTTTACCTAGATTACTTTCTTTTACATACAATGCTTTCAATTAAATTACATGCCAGAAAGCAATTAAAAGCTGTAGGTAATTATTTGAAAGCTACTTTGCTAAGACCAAGTAGGTTGGTAGGTATGAATTTGTCAATACACTGTGTGTTATAAATGTTATAATAGATTCTTATCTAGTTTTGTGTGTATGTTTTTAGTTAGTTTAATTTGAAAATCGATTGTCTGTGTAAGGTACAAACACGTATCCAGGGGGGTGGATAGGTGGGATTTATCCCCCTCCAAAATTTGATTTGACATACACGAAATATTTATTGATAACCACTTTGAAGTAAGTTGTGGTTCGTTTTAATAAAAAGAGGTACGATAATTTGGTACTTAATAATATTATGACACAGTAATTACACAAGTTTCTTTCATAATTTACATTGCTGTTTCAATGAATGTGCCCCCCGAAACAAGTGTCTGGATACGTGCCTGGCAAGGCATTTAAGGCCAGTAGTTTTAAGGGTTCCATCAAAATGAAAATCCGAAGCGATTTGTTTTTGTGTCTTTGTGTACTTGTCAGTCTGTGTGTCTGTTTACGGTATAAAAACGTTTGTAGATTTTTGTTTAAAACTACACTGAAATTCCATGAATACTATCGGTAGGTATTATTATCTTATATTAATTTGCTTTTTTATTTTAACCAATATGCGTTTACGTTTCCGTGTTCACTTATTATCCTTCGAGGGCGTTGAGTCCTAGTATCGCCGTACTTGGAGCACAAATATGAAACCACAGCTTAACGTGCCTTCCGTATCACGCAAACTGAAAATAAATGTGCCCCTACGGGATTGGAACCTACGACCTCTGGGTTGGTAGTTGAGTATCAAACCAGTAGACCACAGAGGCTGTATAAAATTATCTATATATATCCATACTAATAATAAAGTACTAACAATATCGTGTCTGTACATTGTTTATTTTTGCGAAACTTTAAATGAAATTGATTACAAGTATCGGTATTGAACTTGAGCTATAAAATACCGCACAAGCCGAAAACGGGGCAGAAATTGAATAAACGTGGTCAGAGCCGCGGGCCTAGGCTAGTGAAAAAGAAAATTTAAAATTATAACAAATTGAAGGCTGTATATACGTACTATCACTTCAAAAGAGGTGTGTGTCCAATTGTTAAGATGACTTTAAACTTTGAATTTTACTACTTTGAATTATGAGCAAAAAGAGAATAGGTAGCAAAACCCTGTTCTTATTATTATAACAAGAACGTCTCTATTTCACCCAATTTGTTGTATCTACAAACAAAGGTAGCAACAGGACTTTTGCTGTTAATAATTATGTCTCCAGTGCCAGATTTAGGGTCCCGGGTAAGTTACCTTTACGTTTGGGGTTTAGCAGGGTGAAGAATACAGTGTATGTGTGTTTCTTACTTACCAATGGAATTATATAATGAAGTAATAATTGGACATGAGTGACAAAGATTCCCGTAATAGGTGTAAATCAAACTGCATGCAATGTCCTTAACAAATAAAACTTTCTCGTTAACTAACTGAACAAACTCACGAATGACTTAATTATGCTTCATTTTTATTGGTACAATTGTTTTTGAAATACTAGTAGTACTAAGGCATATAAAACACTCATATTTTCCTTCACCCTTCTCTTACTCCCTTTCTTTTCGGTATTCGTAAAATTCCTGTTCAACAATAATGTTCTAGCAAGATTTCGGCAAGTAAAACTAAGCCAAAAATTGACAACTGGCATCAGAAAAAGTTACAAAAACTACGGGATACACATTTAATTTCGGTCTGCGTATTTCGGAAGGCACGTTAAGGCTCCTCTTTCGCAAAATACCATGAAACTGAGTCATTTTGCATTGATATAAAACGACAAAAAATCATCTTTTTTATCTGAAAAAAATATGTGTTAATCTACAAGATATGAGGAGTGATTTGGTGTTCTCCGAATTCTCTGAAAATACATAGAACCGAAGAAAAAAATATTTTAATTCAGCCCTGATTTTTGCACTTGTAATGGTCTAACTCCTGCAATTTTTGTCGAAATCATATCAAAATTTATTAACTTCACTACATAGCAAAGTAGAAGGAGTTGGTATTCTTTCTTCTTCGAAATTACGTTTACTTTATTTATATTAAATAATAATGCGTCTGATTCGAGAGCGAGTTCATGCCGTACCCCGCTTTCGCCCGAAAAATCAGTGCGGGGCGAGACGTGTTGCTGGATGGACCTGCGCTGCTTTACGCTCTGACTACTAACGCTAAAATTTAATACTAAGTTGTAAAATACGCAGTAGCGAGTTCGTGAGTTCAAGATGGGAAGCAAACAGAGGCGAAAAAAACTTTACCTTAAAAAATTCTACCGGGAAAAAGGACGCAATTTAAAGGTTTAACACGAATACTATTGGGAATTTCGACAAACAAGCCCTAGATGAAAAAAAAAAACTACCGGGAGAGATAATCATAATATTGTATGATATCAAGTAAACGACCGCCATCTTGAATTCTGAACTCGTGGTCAAGATTTGGACCTGCCAACATCGGTGTTCAGTTGGTCCAAATCAGTGGAAATAGCTTATTGGGATTTTTTTTACCATCAATGTCGCTAGAGTTCATAAAATGTCCCTTTTTGAGAAAAGTGAACCAGCCTATGAGTTTTGTAATTATTTTTATTCTTCACTCAAAATCATAGCTTTCCTAAATTGAAAGGGGGTCAAATACCTATATCTGGCCCTATCTATTTCGTTTATGTAGCCAAATTCATACTGGAGACACGGTAACTCAGTCACAATTCACACCCGGAATACCTGACACCCCCTCGGGGATTCATGTCGTGACGATATACAAGGTGATTTTAATTTATACAGCCGAACTCATACTGGAGGCATGGTAAGTGATCAGTAACACGGATCAATAACACTTTGCTGATTTTGCAAAATGGCTGGCTTTGCGTTTGTAAGGAACAAAAAGGGTCATCGTACCTTCTTACTGAGCACTTACTAAGTCTTCAGTAAGAATTTGGCTGCATAAATTAAAGTCACCTTAAAATATATATACAATATTTCACATAAAGGGTCATCGAACCTTGGTCCTGATCACTTACCGGGTCTCCAATATTAATTTGGCTACATAAACAAAAGTCACCTTATATTTATTAACCTACTTAATATAAAATCGTAGGTTTCTGTAATTTCACTACTCTATGGCCCTGGCACTCTCGGACGGTACGTAGCGACGAGCGTTGCGCGCGCGATCTTCCGGTGCGGGTAGCGCGGGGATGAGGTATAGGCTCCGCCCAGATTCTCAAGGTTATTCGCGTTGGGAGCAACCTTAAGTTCCATATTTGTGCCCAAAGTAAGGCGAGAGGGTTCACCATCCATCACGCTGGGAATAGTCAGTAAAACGTGAGTGTACAAGTGTGGAATGTAACTTTCATTTCACAGTCCAGACTCGAAAACCCCTCTGACACTCCTTCGGGGATTCATGTCGTAAAGATGTATAGTTAACGTATCAGTATTTAATATATGGGTAGCTATCATTATTATAAAGTACATATATTATTGTATACATTTAATATACTAAATATATCTTAAATATATCTCATTAAATACGAACCCAAAACCTAATTCAGTATATTGTTTTTCCTGTTTTAAATTTAATGATTTTACTTTTTTAATATATCCCACGGTGCGATAATTGTATTTATTTACCTGCATTGCAAAAATATAGTAAGTAAGTAAAGTTTCATATAAAATCTTGAAAATACAGAACTCCCTACAGCCGGCTCTGGATGTTTTCAGGTCTTTACGACTTAAGCGGCGTAAACACTTAAAAGGGGCAAAGGTTCATGGGTCAGTTGGTTCAAGTGTTGAGAAATTGTTCGTGGGTTTCTTTTTACGATAAGTTCTATTTTCAATATATATTTTTGGATTACTTTTCGTGAATTGTTTCTTGAATTGGTTTCGCTTATAATGTAAGGTTTTGAGTATTTTATACTTCGTTCCAATTTAAGTTTGTGTGTTGGAGCCACATACATATAATTATTACTAAGTAGCAGACCAAATATAAGGATTAAATAGAGTGGCAAGTTTCCATACAAAAAATAAGCTACATTTAGGCTTCATGGTACGAAGAAACGTATAAAAATGTTTTTTTTTACTGGCTTATGTTATTTCCTGAACTAATCTCTAGTATATATTTTGTTTAAAAACAACCAATATTTATATAGAGCCCGCAGTTCACTGAGCTAAAATTGCCACGCGTCGACTCTATGCGTTTATTATTAATATAGTATAGTTTATGTTTAATATAGTATTATACGTCTGTGGGTGGAGCTAAATAATCAAATAAGGTGGTTACTCCGGATTTGGTTCCCAAACGCTCAACTTATGATTGTTTTTGTAGGGTTACGTACCTTAAGAGCAAAAACCGTAGCCCTTTTAGGATCACTTTGTTGTCCGTCTGTCACGACCCTTTATCACGAAAACGCGTGGAGGTGCCGAAATTAAATTAAAACCATATACTCAAGTATATAGTTCGTTGAAGCTGTGAAAAAATAAAACTTCTATGTTAACGTAAAAAAAAGATACGCCTATTTATGCCGCAAAAAACTTATATTTCGACACTCTCAATGGAATCAAAATATATAGGGTAGGTATTTTTTGTTGACCTAGAACTATGAAATTTGGCAAGTAATACCGTCTTATACTACAAATATAGGAAAAACTCTGAAAACTATACATTTGTAATTAAATCATTAAATAATATCTTAACGGAACCCTTGGTGGGTGAGTCCGACTTGCACTTGTCTGGTTATTTTGGGTTCCTTACCTCACAAGGAAAAAACGAAACCTTTATAAGATCACTTTGCTGTCCGTCTATCTGTCTGTTAAGACCCTTTATCTCGAGAACGCGTGGAACTATCGAGATGAAATTAAAATCGTGTACTCAAATCTACACTGCAGTCCCTTAAAGCTGTGAAAAATTCAAACTTCTAGGTTAACGTGAAAAAAGATACAGCCGTTTATGCCGCAAAAAACGTATATTTCGACACTCTCAAGGGAATCAAAATTTACATGGTATTTCCCATTGACCTAGAACTATGAGATTTGGCAATTAATGTCGTCTAATACTACGAGTATAAAAATCTCAAGACTATACATTTATAAATAAATCATTAAAAAATCATCGTGGTTAAGCAACGGTATGCACGGTCATAATTGTACATTGTTGTGATAAAAAAACACTTGTACTTTTCCACAGAGTGTTTTTTTATCACAACAATGTTTGATAAATTCCACCAAGTGCCGACAATCTCAACTATCAACTTCCATAATTGTACGGGTGACCAAATCTTTTTTAGATTTTTTTCAAACTTTTACTTATTTGTACGGAACCCTTTATGGGCGAGTCCAACTCGCACTTGTCCGGTCTTTTTTAAATTTAGTATTTAATACTCGTGGGGTAATTTGAGTAAAATCTATCACTTTGTTACCGTATGCTTTGTATTTATAATCTGACTGCACTATAATGAGAAAAATTGTATTATGGAGATCGTAACATAACACAATTTTCTTATTTGTTTCACTCTTGCTGGACCCGCCTGCTATGCTATATGTATGAAGCGGCAGAACTACAACCTCTTAAATAATAAGGCAGGAAGTATCCCGAATAACCGTAGGTAGATCTGCCGGCACTTTGTATAATGAACATAAATTAATGATACAAGTAAACGAATTGTAACTGGCAGGTTTAACCTATACATAGTAAGCCGTAACTACAATATCAATATATCTGAGGTTCACTAATTTGAGACGGGACATATATGGTGCACATGTCCCAGGTTTATGAAACTCTCATAATCATACATAACTTATGATGAAATATGACAGAGAAATGACAATTTTACAACTGGATTAACTATATCATATACTAGAAGAAATCCAGGGTTTTGATCAAGTCCTAAGACAAGTTAAGCAATATGATGAAATAAGTTTGTATTGTTATCACATAACCTTGGATCCCTGAGGAATATGATGAAATAAATTCTTGATTTTGTTACGTCTCGGATTTCATTAATTTGATCAGAACGCGGATTTCATAACATATAAATATAGTTATAAAACAGAGGTTGGTATTTGATATTTATCCAAAGCACCCGTAATTAACGCACAAACATATATTAAGCTTGAAATAGAAATGGAGTTTTTCCGACGTGAGCAAAGAAATAAAGTTATATTAATTACTTTGTAAGACTATTTTGTCTTTAAAAACTTTTAAAATTAGGTAAATATTGTATATCGCACAGAAAAAAAATACCTACCAAAATCTTCGAAACCGCTTGGTTAAAATCGATTTCAACTGGCTTTACATCTGTTCAATACTATGCAAAATACACATCTATAGGTATATTCATAATTGAAAAGAGCGATATTATCTTGTAAGAAAGTTTTGCATGAAATCGAGATTGGGAGAAAAGTAAGGTTTTCTACTTCTGAGTAAAAGAACCTTGTAAATGGAATAAAATCGGAGTTTCCCTTCCCAAACACGCATTAGCTATTCAAAATTAATAAGAAATCGTGAAAATATTTATTAATTTCCACAGGTATGCTTAGGAAAGTGGTTTTGTATAATCAGTACATTTTTTGTTTTCATTTTAAGAAAGCTTATTTTTAGCGGTTTATTTGTTCATATCTCAAGGTGGATGCGACGGTCTTGTTTCCAAACGCATTTTTATGATAATTTTTCTCCGTTTTGAATAAAAAGTAAAAAATAAATGTCATTAATAACATTAAAAGTGACCATGGTTTGATGTCAATTAGAGTCTTTTATAGAAAAGTTTATGAATTACGTTTTACTCACACCTTAAAGTTGTTGTGTGCGATCATTTACACTATACGAATTTATTTTAAAGTTTGATGTCGTAAATGAAGGAATAAAATAGCAATGTAAGGCATAAAATTATTATATCTATTGTTTAGGCAAAGATTCATGTATGTAATAGAATTTAGTTATGCTGTGTATGTATATGTAAGGATATATATATTTTATTATATTTTTAATTTTTAATTTAATAGTGTGATACGTAGTTTTGTGTACACGTAAGTCTACTTATTCATATATTATGATTTTTATTTATCAGAGGGGTTTGCTGGAACAAATCTCTACTTAGAGATAAGCTCGCCTGTGTACATCCTATTTCTAACTTCAATTGTATTTATATTTATGTGCACAATAAAGTATAAAATAACAAACTTTGCTAGAAAATCCAAATTGACATATATCTATGGTCGCCTAATGCCATAAATATTTATTTAATACATTTTATTAAAAAATGAATAAAAACAAGTAAGTGGTTTTGGAAACGAATCCCGTCGTTCTATCAATGTACTCGCACATATTGAGTTTAAGTAATAGGAGGACCGCTAATACCAATTCCTATTCATAAAAGGAGGCCCATTTATAATTACTGGGAACTGAACTTGGAGGTTTGGTAATATGCGCTGAACAGAAAGGGAGCAAAGCGTTGACGATTTTATTGAATCGATTGACAAAAAGGAACCGGTGCATATGTCACCGTAAAATCGCGAAGACGAAGCGGAGCGGAGCGAGTTTTAATAGCAAATAAGGTCATATGGTTGCATAATCGGACTGGGTTTACACTATAATTCGGTTTTTCACGAAGAAACAGCTGTCGCATACATAGACCTCTCATAAACAACTGTGTAATAATTGTTTATGAGAGGTCAATGGTCGCATGCGAATATAAAGATTCTGCTTCAGCGCGTTTAGAGTTGCGTCTAGTGCGTGTTATAGTATCATATATCACAAGGTTACCCCTTCAATTACGTTCAGCTACCTGTTTATCAATACAGCTTGGTAAGAGTTCCATCCACAGGTACGAATGTATATGTTATAATATTTACCAATTTTTAGGTATGGGTAAAATAGATCCTAACGATATAATATATTTCCCTGAGGGGGTTGCAGAAACGTTTCCGAGTGTGGATTTTCACTAACACAGTGAACACTCGTATACCTTCTTTTCGCAAAAGGTTTTTACGTCCCAAAGAAGGAACCGAGTAAATTAATGCTAAAAAGCCAGCTACAGTGTACAGGGGCAACTAGTATTATCAACGTCAGAGAAAGTGCAGACACCCCTCTAAACAATCGATTCTACATCCTTGCATGAATAAAATTGAAATGATAATAATATTTTTTTTATTAGTTAATGACAATTCCAGAGGAATGTATACATTATTTCTTATGTTGACCTACTGTGCACTTGTAGCTCTTTTTTAACACTTACAGCTCAGCCACAGCTACCAGCGCGGTGCGACTTGCGGTGCGACTTGCGGCGCGATCTGTGGCGCGGGAAGCGGCGAATGGTGAACAAGGCCGCCTGCCGCGCCGCAAGTAGCGCCTCCGGTAGCCGTAGCATACTTCATACAATTGTCTACATTTGTGTTCACCATTCGCCGCTTCCCGCGCCGCAAATCGCGCCGCAAGTTGCACCGCCACTAGCTGTGTCCAAGCCGTAACACACTCGCATCCTCGTTTTGCTTCGGCGTAGCAAGTGCTACGATCCCAGAGTTTTCCAGCTCTACAGCGCTACGCTGCGCCGTAGTCTGAACGTATGTATGTACGCCTCAGGGGCAACGTAAAAGCTAAAACGTAGTAATTCGATTTGACAAGAGGACAAAGCTGAGTTCAATTATACTATTATTATATAGCAAGATGCGTGGGTGTCTATTTATTTGAATTTTGTATACAAGTATTTGTAGTTTCTTTAATGGGGCAGTAAATCATATAAAAAACCGGCCAAGCGCGTGTCGGGCCACACTCAATGAAGGGTTCCGTAGTTGCCCAGTACATTTTATAAGTTGGTCGTCTAATACAGATCACGCCAAACTTCTAGTCCCATACATTGTCGTGTTTAGAGGGGGCCAAAAGTTTGGCGCGACTTGTACTCGTAAACCTGTAAAACCTACTTAGCTGTGATAGTTTTCCTTTTAAATTCATTATATTTATATACTACTTCTGTGAATTTTTCCACATATTCATATACAACCGTTTAGCAGGATGGGGGGGGGACGCTTGACTCTAACAAAGATTTGCACTTTAAAGCTTAATATTTCGCCAACGGAACCCTAAACCGAAAAATGGTTTTCACGCATCCACAATGTTTTCAAACGACCTATCCAACGATACCCCGCAATATGGGATAGACGAGAAAAAAAATTCATCCCCAGTTTACGTGTATGGGAAGTAACCTTGAATTTTTTTTCGAAATTTAATTTTACCATTTTGTTGGCGTGATTAATATGTATAACCAAACCAAATTACCTTGTTGAACTACGGAACCCTAAAAACTAATGAAAACTAATAAAGTTTGGGATATAGTGTGGGGAATCGCGCAAGCTTTGGTTTGTTCTTGCAAAAAGAACCAGTGATCGGGTGCGTGCAAATGTTGATAAAAGCTGAGCTTTTTGATACTTTTGTTTATTATATTAATTTCTCGTTTTTCTGTTCACATTCGAGCTACCTGGTAGACACTACGCCTGCATGCATACTACAATACTACTCGTAGTTTATGCTACAAGTGCGTTAAGGATGCGGTAAATTGTGACTCTTGTCTTTCACAGTTTATAGCCGGAGACATATGAATGTGGCCGCTGGATGGTTAAATCAACCCAATGAAACGACTAGTTTGACATTTAATTTGCGGCGTGTAACCAAAAGGCTAAGCACCCTTCATTGCTATGTTTAAACGTAGCGTTCAACTTTAGGCCTGAGCATCTTTTTGCCATTTAATTGGAGGCCACATAGAGCGGCGACAGGATGAGCCCTAACCTAAGCTTAGCGACAACATCGTCGTTGTCAAATTGAGGTGATAATCTGAGTTTAGACTTGGATTTAGTTCAGGAAGGTAAATCGATGTTACTTGTTCTTGTTTAAGGAGTTAGATGGACGTTTAAATAATTATTGTTGCAAATTATTTTTGTTTTTGCGAAGGATCTTCGATAAACGACAAAACAAGACCTAATAAGTTACAAAATTTATAGTAACAAACATTAATTATGAATAAGTGTACCTACTGTGCATTAAAATGATGAGTGATACTAGCTCACCCAGTAACTTTATAGAAAAAGGACCCATAAATCTAGTTATTTATGATACACTCTCAAAATAATGGAAGGAATTTCAGACGGCTTGCCACCTGCTCGCACTAGTTTTTTTTCTCTCCAAAACGACGATCTTTTTTTCCTGTGAACTAAGAAAGAACTTTGCATTAAGGGCCCATCATACCTCAATTCGCAGTCCTGCTCTAACGCTTCAGCTTTTTAACTATCTATCCTACTCTAATCAGATGCCGCGCACGCAAAAACATCAGTAATTTTGAAATCGCGGCTACACTGATGGTTTTTTAATTTTTATGGAACAGTCTGCTGCTGATTTATACTAATATTAGTTATATTATGCAAAGTTTCAGATCTAATTTCAAGTATTCATTGATTATTGTACGGTTTGGAGGTAACATTGTAATTTTTTTCTTTCGAGAAAATTTTATGGAATTCAGAACAGCATGGACATAGCATTAGTCCTCAACTTTACCATTATATTAATTTCAGAGTGATTGTTGCAGTATTTGTTGGTATAAAACAGGATCATGCGAAGCGAAGTGAGGTATTATACACCCTGAACTCTTTTCCCATTCATATTACGTTTAAATGTGCTTAAAACCATTGCCCTTTTAAAATTAAGGCAGCATTCTGAAATATTATTAATCCAGTCAAGTTCTTGATGATTGATTAAAAACAAAGTTGTCATGAACAAATGCACAAATGTTTGGAGAAGTTGGTTTCACGTCACAGGCACTTCGTAATTTTTATGGGGAAGCCGCACGCTCTCGTCTTTAGGGCGCCGCGCACTGCGGTATGTGAAACACGCATGCGCAATAAACACATTGCAAAAAGAGCTTTATAACAATACAAATTAGGTTTATTATCGTGGTGATGTGGGATAGGAAATAATTGAGGTTTGTATGGGAAGACACGGGTTGTATTGGAAGGAATGCAAGCTCATGATGAATTGTTTATAGACTTCATTCTTTTGGTTTTATTGACGAGAATAAAACTTATTTTTATTGTTTTTGTGGTGTCACTAATTGCTATGTTATAAAATTTGTGTATTGTTTTGAAAATTGTTTCAAATGTGTTTTTTTATATGTTAATATTTACACTTATGTATCTGTAACTTTAGTTAGAAATAAAAATCGCCTTGCTCAGAAAGGCAACCAAGGAAAACATAAAAAAAGTACTTTGCAACTCCCTGTCAGCCAAGTGTCAGCCAAATGTATTTGTCATATTGAGATTTAAGGAAATGTTTGACAGAGCGAAGAGCACGGAATAAAGAAATTATATGTACATAGTATTGATGCCCTTTCCTAAACAAGCCGATGGGAATCGTGTTACATGAACCCTTTGCCACTGATGGGTACAATGACTTGCACTACATAGTACACGATCGTTGACACCCCTGACTTCTCGTCAAATCCGTCAAGGATTCATGTCGCGACGATGTATTATTATTATTTGAAAAAACCTTTTAAAAAGTGAAAATATTTAGAAACAACTATATTTAAGGGGTAGTGTGATAAGGGGATTGTGAATGAATAGAAGGCCGCGAGAGATCAGGGGGCTGTGTGGGTCATACATAATCCAAGACCTTCAGACAATACAATAATTTATTTTTTTATTTATTATATCATTCTTTATTAAAAACTCGACAGTACATCTGCACTAATATAATAAGGCTTTTTGTTTGCTACGGCTAATTTCCAAAACTACAGAACCAATTTAGCTTAAATTTGATATAAGACTAAAACAAATGGTGTGAAATTATAGAGGATACTTTTTTGAGAGATTTGACATCTGTCACTCTTAACATCTGTCATTTTTGATATCTGTTACTTTTAACGTCTGTCACTTCTGAGGAGCAATTGTGAAATTTAATGGTATTCAAATTCGATTGTCATATGGCTATTCGGCTAAGCAAATAAGCCCGTTTGACAAATGAAATCGTACGTTTTTGGTTGTCAACAACAAAATAAGACAATTGTATTCATTTGACAGCCAAAAATGTACGATTTCGACTGTCAAACGGGCTAATTTGCTTAACCGAATAGCCATATGATAATCAATTTGAATACCATTGGCTTGCACAATTGCACTTCTGACTTCTGTCTCTTTTGAAATATTATGTCAGTCAAAAAACAATATAGTATACGGGGGCTCATTTGAAGATCTCTTATACCAATACCAATTAAAAACACTAAACTCTACTATGTAGACCAGTACATCTACCTTGGTAAAGTGATTTCTTTCATTGAATGTACTAAAAAGAAGTAGAAATAAGAATCGGAAATACCTTAAAAATACTGGACTATGAAAGAAATCTTCAAAAGCAAACATCCACTCACACTAAAAAAGAAAGCCGTTGACAGCTGCTTACTACCATGCCTTACATATGATTGTCAGACCTGGACAATGACCAAATAAATTGTGCGTAAATTAAAAGTGTGCCAAAGAAGTATTGAAAGGAGCATGCTAGGACAAAAACTGGCAATGGGCAGGACATGTGGCGAGGATGAATCTACAAGATTGTACCAGGTGGACAAGTATTACCATAAATTGGAAACTTCAGATTGGCAAACGAAAAATAGGCCGACAAAAACGTCGTTGGGAAGATGAAATATAATATCAGTGGTATAGCCCTAAAGGAAGTTGACAACATCAGGGATCTTGGTGTCTGCTTGAACTCTAAATTAACTTTCTTTGCACAGTTCGATCACATTATTTCAAAATCAGCTAGATTGTTGGGATTTGTCTTGAGAAATGCGAAAGTCTTTGAATGTGCTAAAACAAAAATACTGTTGTATAATGCTCTAGTTCGCAGCCACTTAGAGTATTGCTCTGTGGCGTGGTCTCCCCATTACATGAAACACAAGCTGCGGATTGAGCGTCTTCAGAAGAGATTCCTTTGGCATCTCACTTATAGCTGCGGTCTCGGGAAAAAACTGGTCTCGTACGAGCAAAGATTGAGTTATTTCAATATTAGTGGCTTAACTGAGCGACGAAATATATTAGACTTGTCCTTTTTGTACAATGTCATAAACAGTAAAATTGACAGCCCTCAGCTTTTAAGTAAAATTAACATAAAAATTCCATATAATTGTCCCCGCGCTCCTTTTGGGATGTTTTCTCCGCCTTTATCCCGGACTGTTCTGGGTCAATTTGCTCCAGTGTCCCGACTTCTAAACACCTATAATAAGAGTCACACCTGTGATATTAATGCAGATAGTTTAGGTTGTTTTAAATTATTGTGTAGAAAAGCTCTATCTAAAGTTATATGATGTTTGTTAGTTTTAGTAGTTAGATATTAAGGTAAAATTTAGAATTTGTGAATTATTAATGTAATTTTAGTAATTAAGAATTTAAGATATGTGTATAATTACACGTATACGTCACTTATATAAAATGCATGCTGTGATTACCTTAATAAGTTAGAAGTTTAGCAGTTATTTATGTTCAATGTGTAGTGTTAAAATTAGCTTACTAACTACTGGTTTTCCTAATAAAGAAAATAAAATAAAATAAAATAATGACATATTAAACGTAGCCCGAAGACAGTGGAGGACAACTGCTCAAGATAGGGAGAAATGGAAAGGACTAGAAAAGTCCTACTTAGATTTTTTTAAAGATACTGAAAATAACGATGAGGGAGGCCATGCTCAGGAACGACCTCTAGTTTTTAAGCTATTATTATACTTAGAAACTAATTTTAACATATATATATTATTTTTAATACTTTTTAATTATCATAATACTACTTTGTTATTTAATGTTACTGAAGGAAACTAGAAATAAATTGGCTAATAAATAAATATAAATATATATACCAAGATGAAGTCCAAACGTGTCCACTAAGAAAAAAAAAATACAAGGGTAGCCGACAGGAACTAATTATCCGTTTTTACGTAAGGCCTTGTCAACATGCCGCGTTTTACACGTGTCGCTTGTAGTTGAAGTACTAGGCTCCAATAGATTGCGTCCACATGCTACGCGCGAGCCAACGCGCGAGCTATAAATTTGCGCGCACTCGCGCGTATACGCAGGTTCTACGCAAGTATCTCTACTACGCGCGTATACGCACGAGGCCTGCGCGAGTCGAGGTACCTACTCGAAACATGTATGTCGCGTCCAGTAAACCCGCGAGTGTTGATTGAGCATGATTTCGATACCGATTATTTTATTAATGAAGTGTAAAAGGACCTGCAATTTGGGATATGACATTTGTTGGTTGTGCCAGTGCTAATTTAATTATTTCAAAACAATAACTGTATTCATGATTTTAATTAAAAGTTTTAGTTTCCCAGAACATTTTTTTATTAATCAAGTGGAAAGAAGACCCGCAATATGGGATATGATATGACATATATTGGTTACGCCAATTTTATAATTTCAAAACAATTAATGTGTTATTCATGACATTTAATTTAAAGTAGTAGTTTAAGTTTTACCTGAGCATACTGAACTGTTGATGGTTTTATTAATTTTGCAAGCCAAACCTCAACTGCTCGATCTAAATCCATATTGAATTCTCACTAAGTTCTACATTAAACCCTAGCACGTACATTACGCTATGAGGACGCAACACACGCTCTTGTACGCGCGAGGCCTCGCGCGTATGTAACACTGTATCTGGACAAGGCCTAAAAGGACTGGTAGTGATCCAGATTTCAAAGAAAAGTGAAGGGATCAAAGAGAGAGATAAATATTGAGCAGTTAATTCTATTTGATTGTTTAACGCATTATTTCTATGGCATCAATAATTTCTAGTATTGTCAAATGGCAAAAAAACCTGCTTTATGCTTTTTATTTTTCAATAAGGCATGATTACATATAACGAGTAGAGTGGCAAGACAGTAAAATTTTACTAATTCGGGAAAAGTAGTGTAGAAGACAAGAGCTTACTTCAACACGTATGAGTTTTACGTTTTAACGCTTCTGTAGGGTGTCGTGGTCAAAAGCTTTATCTGTTTTCTGTTCATATTGTGTAAAAATAGCAAAAGTATAAAATTTATTCAAGAGTACTCATTAAGAGAACAAACGACTAGCCGAGTTCGATTTAGGATGGATTGTAAATAAAGTATGTAGTTATTATAATTAAAACACAAACGTCAACAAGCTTCCCAATTGGCGTTGCTAATTTAGAATTGTTATGAATAACACGCTGGGTTAGGCAATGTCATAAAAACTGTGTTGCTAACTTCACCAAAATTTTGTTTAGTTTAGATAAATTGTAACTAGCTGATGGGTACATTTTATTAATTGTTTTAACAAAGATTATTATTTCAGCTCTGTTTACCATAATATTTGTCTGAGATGTTTATTTCAATTACTATTAAAATTAATGATTTGTTGGTCCGATGATTTATACTACGAATACGAAACCTAGCCTGAGTCAAAAAAATGGGAATAAGGGATGTAAGAGTTAGTTTATTTTATTAAAGATTAGTAATTTACTTGAAACATTGCAGTATTTTTTTATATATAGCACACATGTATTTCTTTTCTACTGAGACATATTGAAGAATATTTGTTTATAGGAAGTGACTACGGTATCGCCATTTATAGCGGTCCTTTGATTTTTAAAATGATTGAACCGTGAGTCATATTTAGCTGTTGGAATATCTTCCAACTAATAAATAATAAAGTACTTATAACTAATAAAGTGCAATTTGCAAGGGAAGGGAATCGGTCGAACAAAATTAAAACTAAGGAAGCCGCTAACAGTTTCGTAGTAATTTTCTTGTTTATATCATGATTAAGTCCCATTTTTGTATGTTCTTTTGAAAAATATATGTTTTTATTTGTACGTTTTTTAAGTTCAATCTCACCATTGTACAGTGGAGCCCACATCAAGCTAAACACTTTCAGTATAAGCTGACCTCTCATTGTATAGGCTTCCCGTACAATGAGAAGTCAGCTTATACTCAATGTGTATAGCTTGATGCGGGCTCCACTGTACTCGAGTAATCTAGCGAATACTATTCCAGTATGCAAATAACCCCTTATTATTTCAATTTTGACAGTTCAATCTACAGTTCTGAGTTCCGGAACAATATACAATTTTCATTTTCTTTAAAAGTGTGACCTTTCATAGTATCATAAATACTAAGTACGTGGTATGATTAATCTCGTAGAGAATCTTGCGTGAGTCACGCGCGGTGAGGTATTTGATTATTTCCTATTATGAAGTCAAACATTTTGGTTACAGTTTAACTTATGAATTTCTGTGTGTTAATTGTGGTTATGAATGTGTTCTCTGAAAAGTTAGCATAGGTTCGTTTTTTCTACCAATTTAATATAGGTTACCCTTTTTAGTCGGTCATTTACGTTGTACATACAATTTTTGCTTAGAGATATTTATGTGGATTACTTACGAATTGCTTTATTTTTTCAAGTGAACTGCTTTATTTTTCATTTGTAAATTTTCAGTGAGATAATATTTTAGTTGAGGTTTAAACCGCTTCAAACAAACTTATTGCTTTGTCACCGTTAAATATTAATTTCCCTTATTTAAGACACTTTCAGAGATTACATGTAGTCATAGAGATTACAGTTTTTTTTTTATTTCCCTTAATACAAAATGGTGCTTTTCCAGGAAATTTTCTGTTTACTTATTCGCAATACCTTGCCGGAGGAAAAGAATAAGCCTTTATTTGAACAAAAGGTGTAACGTTAACAAACACAAACATGTGACGCATTACTGACATTCAGTAGAAAATAACGTCATACGAGCGGGCCTAATGGAGGAATTTATTTGATTTGTTTTCAAAAGATAGATCTAGATTACTTCTTACAAACCGCCATGAAAAGTTCACTTATTTCCTAAATTATTTAAATATCTCCCAGGTCAATTTTAGTGTCATGTATCGAGAAATTGACTATATCATGATATGATTTGTTAAAATTAAAGGGTCGCCTAATTCCGTTCCGATAGGCTCTGCTCCCCAATTTATAATCACTAGCAATCTCTCTTTGCTCGTCATCACACTTTTATTGGGCTTTTTGTTGAAAGACTATCGTAAATTTCTTATTTCATACTTCATGACATAGCCAATTCTACAAAATGGCCACGAAAATCTATGGTGACTTTGGTTTATAAGCCCAATTCATACTGGTCACTCGGTAAGTGCTCAAGACCAAGGTTCAATTGACAATTCTGTGAAATTTGAGACTTCCTCTATTAATTTCAAATTTAAATTCAATTATTTTATTTTGTAAAATAGGTACAAAAAAACAATAGAACAATATTAAATGGTAAATAAATACGAGGAAATATTACAAAAACGTTTAAGAGTTGATCGTAATTAAATTGAATAAAAACAAAAATAACTAAGAACTTAGAAAAACTAAGAAAAGTAAAACATATAAAAAGATCTCAAGTATGAATTGGGCTATATTAACGAAAGTTTCCTTCCATCGTGTCGATGCCTCAAATTTAAGCTCGCAAGCAATGTGTTAAGAAGAAAATCAAGAACTTTTTCCACGGAAAAGTATAAGAAGCTATAAGAAAAATAAATCGCAATAAACGTGTCTTGGTCTTACCGAAGAATGTTTTGTGTTTATTTGTAGCGTTGTCATTACTTTTTCTTTCATTTCATTGGTCTTTATTACACTTAATAAGAGTTATCTGTTATGTTATGATACGACCATTGTTTTCATGATTATCTTTCAATCGCTATCATGGAACAGAAAAGTTGTTATTATTAGCAAAAATTTAACCCTTTGATTTCATAAAAAAATACATACTTTTGCAGGTAAAATGTACAGTAAGAAAGTAAAAAAAAATCGTTAACTATGAGTGATTGCATTAAATAGGTGATAAGCATGAATTACTTTTTAGGGTTCAGTACCTCATTGTGGATCCTTATAGGATCATTATGTTATCTGTCTGTCTGTCCATATGACAAGGCCCTTTTTCAGACAAGGATTGAGATAACAGGACTATAAGTTTCCGGTATGAATATGAAAAAATACTATTAAAGGTACAAAATTAATTTATTGTTTTTCAAAATAATCTCCCTTGGCGTCTATGCACTTTTTCATTCGATCAAACCAGTTTTGAAAACTTTTGTGCCACTCCCCTGTGGTGACCTCTGAAACGTGTTTTTCATACTCCTCGACAGCCTCTTCTGGTGATGAAAATCGTTGACCGCGTAATTGGTTCTTAATTTTTGGGAACAGAAAAAAGTCACAAGGTGCCAGGTCGGGACTGTATGCAAGATGACTCATGAGTTCTACATTTTTCGTCTTCAAAAAGTCGTTTGTCTGTCTGGCCGTGTGAGAACTAGCATTGTCGTGGTGCAGGATGATACGGCGTTTACGGTTATTTTTACGGAGTTCGTCAATAACTTCCGGCAAACAAATGGTCGTGTACCAGTCACTATTCACGGTACGACGATTCTCTAAAGCAACAGTAGCCACGTGTCCAGTTTTATTAAAAAAAGAAGCAATCATCCGCTTAGATGCACTTTTCACGCGCGCCACTTTGGTTGGTTTCGGCTCATCTTGAAAGACCCATACGCTCGATTGCTGCTTTGTTTTGGGATCGTAGCAATAAATCCATGTTTCGTCACCTATTACTATGTCCCACACCAAATTTGACGCACCTTCGTTGAATCTGGTAAGCATGGCACTGCACCAAGTGACGCGGTCCGTTTTTTGAGCCTAGGTCAAGTTGTGTGGGATCCACCGCGAGCACAGCTTTCTCACACCCAAATGTTTGTGTAGGATTGATTGTATTTGACTCATGCCTATTTTTAAGGATGCGCGAATTTCATGGTAGGTCACATGCCTGTCTGTTTCAATCATACGGCGCACAGCATCGATGTTTTTGTTGGTCACAGCGGTGGACGGCCGAACATCGCGAGATTCGTCACTGAGATTGATACGACCACGTTTGAATTCTGCAAACCAGCTATAAATAGTCGTCTTGCATGGTGCTTCATTGCCAAAAGCTGTTTCAAGCCGAGCGATGCCCTGTTGAGCTGTCAAATTACACTTAAAATCGTAGAAAATCATACTACGAAAATTTTTCCGAGTTAAATCCATGTTGATGCAGACACACAATTTTTTAAATGGCGCCACAAGGTAAAAACAAAAGACAGTCAGATGAAACAAACTGCATTCTACAGCCAAAGAGTTCTATTTTCAAATGTTGCAATAAATTTTAAATATTGTTTATGTAAGTGGCCAGTTCCGGAAACTTTTAGTGTTACCTATGTATCTTTAATTAGTTGGGTGTCAGGTTGAACTTAATATTGAATTCTAAGTTTCTAAATTTCATACTCAATTTCACTATATAAGGTGACTTTAATTTATGCAGCCAAATTCTTACTGAAGACTCGGTAAGTGCTCAGTAGCAAGGTTCAATGACCCTTTTTGTGAAAAATCCTTCTTAATTTAAATTATTCTTTTCGTGTTCCTTACAAACTTAAGTCTAGCCCCGATGCAATTACTATGGGACGTCGAGATTTTATTTTGCGAAATTAGCAAAAAGTGTAATCGATCCGTGTTACTGATCACTTACCAAGCCTCCAGTATGAGTTTGGCTCTATAAATAAAAGTCACCTATATTTCAACCAATATTATGAACACAAAAATGAAATGTGATGACAAAGTTTTTGAATAAAAGCTATCACAGTAATATTTTTTTCAATGCAAGTGCTCGTAAAGTTCTATTTTATATGCGTCTAATCTGTTTTTAAGTCGACTTTACCGCACGAATGTTTCTTTTATATATTATTTTTTTTGATTTGTCTCCTTAAGTAGTGGGAAGGCAAATGGAACTTAGCTTATACACACATGTCTGAGGAATGTTTTTTCATTTATTTATCGAAAACGGTTGTCAGTCTTATCTTGTGTACCATAGATAGCCATGACAGAAATGAGCTGGTTTCAGTTTGATGCGTTCGTAGGCTGCGTTCAGTTTGATGAAATGAAAACTGTTTAAACGACATTTTGAGTAGATAGTAAAATGAAATAAAATGAGTACTCTATTTTTGCAATATAGGTACATAACTAAACTTATCGCACGTTCGTATTTATTACAAAATAAAAATAATTAAATTTAAAACAGGATAAATACAATATATTAAGTTTGGTTTTTGTTTTGCTTATATTTAGTAAGTAAATACACGTACATGAACTAAAATAAAGGTATATTAATGTATAATATACAATTATACATATACATGATAATAAATAGCAACCCATATACGTATAGTAATAAGTATATTATACGTTACATTTATAAATACATACCTAACTCCCCTAACTACGCCCATTCGATTAGTCTTGCTAAGAAGAAGGGCAAGAAACTCTGCAAGATCATGTCTTTTCTTTTCGATCACCGTGTTTCAAATCGTTCCTCGTAAGCTATTGCCTCCTTTACGCACTTAGCATAAACTACTAAATATTACCATTCAGTTTTATTATGCCAAATGACTTTGATTGATAAAGCCAAATTTGTATGAGACACTCTACAAGTGATCAGAACCAAGGTTCAATGACCCTACAAAAATATTGTTTGTGTCTATACTTGTTCAAGAACAACGGAAGCATAGGAAGCCTACATTTTGTTTTGATTTTCACAGAAAAGGTCACTGAACCTTGTTATTGATCACTAACAAAGATTGAGGAAGTATGGACTCGCAAGTGACTTGTTTTCAGCTTCAGGTTTCAAGCATATTGCGTTTATCGAACTGTGCTAAGTGCAAAGAATTTTTAGTGTAAATAGTAGGTAAAAATCACACACGACTTTCGTGTCGTGGGGCCATAATCATAGTAAGTTGTGTACTGAGCTAGAATTACAAGGAATTTCAATATTTTTGTAGAAAATTCATAATTTTATTTTAATGTGATCTTAGAATTTTTGTAATTCTAAAAGAATATATATGTATCAAGTTAAAATTTGTTCTTTCTGTAGCCATTTTACCGGATGTAAATAAATGAATAGGTATTATTACAATAATGAAAGCACAGTACTGATATTGAAATGAAACCAAATAATCTAAGGACAATAACAGTGCACAACCTTCCTAAAAATAATTTGCTATTTTTAGGGTTCCGTACTCGAACAGTGTCAAACGGGACCCTATTACCAAGCCTCCCCTTTTTGTCTGTCTGTCACAGATTTCTACAGGTTCAGCCGTAATTTATAAGTAACCAGTTTAAATGCTTACGTAGTATGTATTACTATGGTTCCTATCATGGCAAATAATAATAAAATAATAAAAAACAAACCTGGGGTGGTCTCCATACGAGAACCCTTGAACAAATAGCATTTTTAACGTGATTCGTTTCAGCTCTATCTTAAAGACGGTAATACATAGTATAAGTTTCACAAATTTAGTCCACTTGTTGTACTTTAAAAAAAAAACGAATTATCTGTCAGGCGTAATCATTTTAGCGCCTCGTTTTTTTCGCCTTGATTTTGCTTACCTGTATAATGTAGAGGGACGGTATCCTTTGTGTGATTCACACTTGGCCAATACTTTTCTAATTCCATACCAACTTTAGGCAATTCTAATTTTATTCATTTGCGCGATTATTTTTCTTTGGTTGTTGATAATGATATATGTGGTTTAATAAGAAGATCAAAAATCCGATGTATTTATAACATGCATACATTTTTCCAATTTCAATGCAAAAGTACGGCTTTTATTTATATTTGGCTCGTCATGAATTCAATATGAGTCCAAAAACATTAGTAGAGATCTCTTCTGTCTCTGTATGAGTCTATCAACATAATTAGCTACGGAATAAGTCACTTCACAGAATCAATCGCCTCAATTTCAGCGGCTCAACACTGAATTTTCAAGCTGCCCAACTTATAAATTGACCTCACGAGTTTAATTTACCCTCTTAGACATAACTATTTACCATCTACATTGTAAACTATAATTATTTATGCTATCCATAATTATAATTGTATTATTCCTTGATAATGCCGCAAGGTGAAACTAGTTGGAGTTATACATATATTAAAAATATCAGTGAAACAGTATAACTGTTTTTATCAAAATCACTCGTAATTTTCACGTGTCCCCTAAATCTTTTTCCTTTTCGTAACTACCAATGTATTGCTATGTACGTGCAAATGTACCCATAAACGTAATGTTTATTTTCTATATATGAAATAGTATAAATATGGATATTACTGCTTAATTTTGTTATAAAAAATCGAATTCATAAAGTTATTTGGCACTACCCTCAAAGGTTAACTGGTAGAGCATGCTAAATCATTAGGTTCGCCTTTGTGCGTTGTTTATTTTGTGCAATAAAGTATTTGTGTACATACTTAGATAAATTTACCAGAGATTCCTTTATAACAACGTTGTTCAAAATTATTTACTAACTCAAAATTATTTTGCCGAAATTCTGCTTTCCACTGGTGGATTAAGGAAGTCTTAAGTATTCTGAATCTTAAAATAAGCAGATTATCGGATTATCTTCGGCAAGTGGGTACTTCTGAAGGGAAACGCTTGAAAATATGATTGATGAGAAATTAATTCGGTTTCTTCTTTGAAGAAAACTGTAAATGTACACTTATAATCGTTCAAAATTATAGTACACTTTGCCCGCGGCTGCGGCCATGTTTATTTGCCCCTTTATTTTATGAACACTCCATAAAAGTTGGTTGATTGGGTCACTAAAATGACAGTTAAAAAACTGCATCCAGATCCGTTGAGTGGTTCTCGAGTTATAACGGAACATATAGACAGACAAAAATTCCTGAGTTAGTCCTTTGCCTCAGTACATTACTAATAACCCAATTTAATTTAAAATTTTGCAAAAATATTTAATGTACAAACACAACTTTTTTTACTATTGTATTATTAGATAGATTAGATAAATTTAGATTCGTGAATGCAATTGTGTATTGAATTAGCGGCCTTACAGCGGCACATGTATTTATTTAATCAACAATTTCGTTTATTTTGAATTAATTTGTTTTTGTGATCTTATTTTTCATGTTTTTGTTTTTAAATGTTTTGATAATTTTTCTTTTAATTTTTGTTTGTTAATTCTAACCATAAGTAAAGGATATATGAATATAATTTGCAATATTCCGCTAAACAATTCTTGTCGTGCTATTCAAAATGCAGACTCGTGCACCGCCCGCCCGCCCGCATAAAAACATGCAACAAGCAAGCGATACAAGCAAAGCAATCTTAAATAACAAGCAAGAAAACTTATCGACACGTGTTTCGCCTCTGAACGAGGCATCCTCGGGATGTGTTGCTAGCTCGGCTTCTCCGCAGCAACTGATGTGTTGTAAAGGATATATGAATATAATTTGCAATATTCCGCTAAACAATTCTTGTCGTGCTATTCAAAATGCAGACTCGTGCACCGCCCGCCCGCCCGCATAAAAACATGCAACAAGCAAGCAATACAAGCAAAGCTTAGTGATGGACTTCCGCAAGGTAACGCCTATTTCAATTAATTCTAACCATGTTTCTAGGTTAAATGAAAATGAAAATAATTGATTTCTGTAACATATTTAAATTGTTCTTTGTGTGAGAATTATTTCGCTGTAGATAAGCTATAGATGATAATATGTGAGATTGCATGTGTGTATTTGTGTGTATGGTACTTACCATATTGCTTTGTGAATAACATTATTTATCAACATTATCTTTTAGTATATGGTTCAGAAATGTCACCAATGACTCCCTACAAAAATAATGAATTTACGGAAAGCGTAGAGGAATTAAATTCATTTAACCAAATGGTTCATACTTTAATGTTTTTACGTGTAGTTTCTTTTTGGTGTCTTTTCCATGAAATAAATAAATAAATAGATCTACATTCGAGAAATAAAATAAAACAATGAAAAAAAAAAAACCGGCAAAGTGCGTGTCGGGCCACGCGCAGTGTAGGGTTATATAGTTGCTCGGTACATTTTATAAGTTGGTCTACTAATACAGATCACGCCAAACTTCTAGTCCCTGACATTTAGAAGAACGGCCATTGTTGTGTTTAGAGGGGACTAAAAGTTTGCCGCGACCTGTACTCGTAAACCTGTAAAGCCTCTTTAGCCGTTATAGTTTTTCTTTTAAATTCATTATAAATATATTAAGCTTCTGTGATTTTATATACAACCGTTAAGCCGGCAGGGGGGACACTTGACTCTAACAAAAATTAGCACGTTAAAGCTTAATATTTCACCAACGGATCCCTAAATTAAAAAATGTTTTTCACACACCCACAATGTTTTTGTACGACCTATCTAACGATATCCCACACTATGGGGTAGACGAAAAATAATAATTCATCACCAATTTTCGAGTACCCTTAAAAAAAAACATGATTTTACGTGATTAATATGTATAGTATACTCATGCCAAATAACAGCTTTCTAGTACTAATAGTCTCTGAGCTAAGCCGCGGACAGGTGGACGGACGGACGGACGGACAGACGGACATGGCGTAACTATAAGGGTTCCTTGTCGGACTACGGAACCCTAAAAAAGACATTGGTCAGGTTATTGTTATAATGGCAATCGTATCGCCATCTAGTAACAGAACGTTGACTTGTCATGCATTTTAAGTAATTCCAAAAAAATACCACAAAACGGCTTGTACATTGAAAGTACCATGCATGCATACAGACTTGCACAAATCAACTTGACTAAGGTTTACAACTTAAATGGTGTTTAAATAAGGACTCAGCATAAACAGTTATTGTTAAATACAATATAATATTATTTACAGATGTACGGAAAAAAATTACTGTAGAAAAAGAATTGTAACACCTGTAAATCCTGTAGGATAGGTAATCTTACTTATATTTCATTTTATATTTATTTATTTCTTCCAACTTACATATATCGTTACAGGCCAAGCCTAATGCAATAGAATGCGATCAAAAACATCAACTAGAAAAAAAAACTACTATACAACTTATAAACTAAACACATGCATAACATATTTTAGGTGGTAGAGCTGATGCCGGGCTCGACTGTGGAGGTACCGCCATCTTACTTGCAAATCCTCCCGAAGTTATTCGGGGGAGAGTAAGAGAACAGCTCTTGGGCAAAACCAGGCGGCCCACCATTGCCTAGGATCGATGGATGGCGGTATATCCATCCCCAATTGCCGGGCCATATATAAAATAGACTGGTTAGGGGCAGCGGCGTCACTGGTGCAAGGTTTTCGGCACCGCGCTCAGCCTGCCTGCCGCCTGCCCAGCGTGTGTGAGTATGGGCATTTCTTCCAGGAGGACCTCCAAGAGTGGCGAAATCCTAGAAAAGCCTATGTCCAGCAGTGGACGAAACAGGCTGATGGATGGATGGATACATAACACACTATGTACAGTACATGGCTATCTTTGTGAAATCACCCAGAGCACAACAGAAAAGATAAGTAATCAAGTAACGCGCCCGCTGCAGAATTTACCATATCTACTAAGGTCATTTCATCTTACCAGGGACTCGCTGGAAATCATGTACGATTTGTTTAAATTAAATATCTGACGGCAAATGCTGGCTTTGTCACCTTTTGCCAAACGAATTTGATTTTAATATATGTACACTCCCGCTCGTAAGTTTGGATACACCCTTGGGCCACTGTGTTCCTGACCTATATGCGATATCTCCAAAATTAAAGCCCAGTTTTATACCAACTGTTTTCAATAGGTAGCCTTATAGACCCTGCTTAAATTCCTAAATGAAATTTCCAATACATAGTACAAAGTTTTAGCACAGAATTATTTAGTACTCAAAGATGCCTTTTGACCAACGGAAATTGTGAAGAATCCTAAAATATCATAGAATTAACATAAGAACACCAAATTGACCATTTTAATAAGTGTATCCAAACTTTTGAGCGGCAGTGTATGTACTAACTTAAAAATATACTTGACGATTTTTAATCCATATATTGTAACTACCCGGAAGCTAATTTAAAAATAATAATTTTCGAGTAAATACGAATTCCCTTGCCTTGATGTATATAGTCTAGCATCAGACACATTTAGGTCAGGCTTGGCAGATGGATCCAGCTGATTGAATTATAATTTATAACTGATCGCATTACGGCTGACCAGTTCTGTTGAAGAGACAATACCCAATAGGTATAGAATGAGTTAATTCTATTCTGGAATTGTAAAAGAGAACGTAAAAATTTCAAATTTAGGAAAGATATTCTACATTTCTGTTGGCTTAACCAAGATTATAAGGATAAAATTTAGTGTATTAGTTAAAATTAATAACATGGATGTCGTTGATACCCTGGAAGAACGGGAGGTCCCTGGTGTGGGATGCGACCTGTGTTGACACAGTTGCTCCGTCCCACTTACAGGTGACTTGACGGCGCAAATATGCATCCCTTGGCGTAGGATACATATTTGTGCCTTTTGGCGTTGAAACCCTCGGGCCGTGGGGGTCGGGAGCGCGGCTGCTCTACAAAGAACTGTCGTCGAGATTGGTCGACGTTTCCGGAAATCCCAGGGCTGGCACATACCTCGGCCAAAGCATTGGCCTAGCAATTCAACGAGGTAATGCTGCCAGTATCCTGGGTACTCTTCCACGTGACGACAGCGATTTTGGCTCAATTTTTTATCTTATTCAATTAAATATTTTTGCTAGGTAGTTTTAGTTTAGTTTATTTCGTGGAATAATTTAGTTTTTTAAATAAGTTTATTTAAGTTTTGTTAATAAATAAAGATGAATATAATATAACATGGGAGCATTACCGCATTTGTACACCGGTTCACAGTGTTTTAAAAACCCTGGAAATCGGACATTTCTAACTGAAGTCATGGGTCGATACATACATGTGTTTCGAGTGCAAGAGTAAACGCACAAATAAAACTCCCACGTGTCAATTTTGGACTTTTCATTTTTAGGGACAGTAGATAAAAATGTCCAACTTTGAGATTATTTTCTCTATAACTAGAAAGGATTGACAAGATTTACACTTGTCGAACATAATATAATCTTCGAGACGTCGAATTCGGCTGTGAATTGGAATAATAAGCTTAACTTCGAACAATTGATTATTTACAAATTAGCTAAGGTTGAATGAATGTGAGAGAAATTAAATCGTATTTTCTCAAAAAAAACAAGCCCTTTCCTTTAATTTTCCGTTAAACATTACTTTTCAGAATCAAATCCTTATAAACAATATTATTGGATGATGTAATTATATAGAGCGTGTTTTTTTTTGTAAGTCAGCGGGTTCTTTTCGTGGGAAGGGCAATAATTTTTCAAAAATCTAATGATTCAGTTTTGGTTTTAATCCAAATCGGCCCGAGACTCCTTTAAGCATTTTTCGCTATTTTTTCTAGTTTTTAAGTTGGGCTACCATGCCCACTTGAAAAAGTACTCCTGTTTATGGACGCAAATGTGATAATAATTACTCTAATTTTCTTGTACAGTGTACATGTTTGTATAATGTAGTCGTTTTGTTATTTATTTTCATTTTACAACTTGCCTGGTGTTGTTATGTGTGATAAAGATTTTTTTATTATTTTGATATAATAATTTTAGCAATAAATTATAGTTAATTTACTTTGTATTATTTTAGTAATATGATTGTTCCATTTCTAATTTTAGCAGAAATAAGCCACTGATTGCAAAAAAACTTGTTTTTTCGAAACCATTCTTAATAAATATAAATGGTAACAACACAAAAATAACATAGAAATCAAAAAAACTGTTGACGTTATTAATAAACATAACTGTAACGTCTTGACATGTTTCCCTTCCAGGTGAACCTTATTTAGGATCTAGCCTTTGCCCGCGTTATTCCAATATCGTAATTAGCGTTATTTTATCAACACCTTTTATAGCTTATACATACCAGGGTCCCTATAATGATAATGAAGGAAACCGCATCTAAATCCGTTGAGTGATTCTCGAGTTAAAACGGATCATACATAAATACTGACAGACAAAAAATCTAAAATTTGCAGTTTTAGCTTCAGTACGATACCCAATTAATTTAAAATTTTAAAATAATATGCAATTTACAGGCTCGACATTTTCAAGTATAGATAAATAACTGAGAAAAAGTTACACAACTGTGAAACGTTTCACAAAAAAAATACGGTTGCCATACGCCGTACTTTGGGCACAAATGGACCAACAGCTTATTGCCTTTCAAAGCAAACATTACTGCGCACCATGAGGATTGAACCTACGACCTATGGGTTAGTCGGTGAGTGCTCTACCACTAGGCCACAGAGGCGGGTAAGTTCAGCGCAGTTCTACTTACAAGGAATAAATAAACCTGATGTTCATAAGATTATAAAGTTTGAAAAACTTTCGAAGTATGTTTTTATACAACTTTGTTTGTTCACTTAAATTATGTGTCAATAGAAATTTGATTTATGTAGTCTTATTCAATAATATGCAATCCTAAGATTATTATTGAGCTCCTGAGCTTGGTAATAAAATACAAAATTTTGGACAATCTAATTGTAACAACATGATTGATTATACTGAACAACATTTGTATGAAGAAAGTTATTTTTTTAAATATACGTATTATGCGCCATAAAACAACAAATGCATGGGTGTCGACCGAATTTTCGTTATATTTAAAAAAATAACTTTCTTCATACAAATGTTGTTCAGTATAATCAATCATGTTGTTACAATTAGATTGTCCTAAATTTTGTATTTTATTACCAAGCTCAGGAGCTCAATAATAATCTTAGGATTGCATATTATTGAATAAGACTACATAAATCAAATTTCTATTGACACATAATTTAAGTGAACAAACAAAGTTGTATAAAAACATACTTCGAAAGTTTTTCAAACTTTATAATCTTATGAACATCAGGTTTATTTATTCCTTGCGGGCCAAATATAGGTATAAGGTTTGCAAATGTTTAGAAAATTGTTTTTTCATAATGACATGATTATACATATATAATAAAAATGATTATGCATAATACGTATACAGTTCTTAATTAGTTTATTTTCTAGGATAGAACCCGTAACAAAAATTATCTAAAACTGACAACTTTGATTGCCCCCATTCTTTTTTTTTCAATGAGTCTTAGACAATGACACACACGTAGGCCGAAAGAAAAAAAAAATTTAATGTGTTAGAAAATAAATAATTAAATTGCATTTTTTTACTCAATATTTGGTTTTGGGTTAACATTCTACAAAACATATTCAAATTTCAGATTTATAACACATTCCATCTGCAAGCTAGAGACCTGTGACATACGGCCGGATAGACTGACAAACGGACAGACAAGTAGGGCTCCATCTTGCCCTTTGGTCCCGGAACACAAAAAAACATAACTTCTAAGTGACACAACCGGCATGCAAACGGCGAACTAAATAGAAATGGCCTCGGGAAATGGAAATGCTAAAAATGCAAACGTTGACGTCACAAAGAAGGGTCCAATTTGAGGGCTCATCACAGAGAATGAGCCGCCAGACAGAACTAACAGTGCGACAGTGATGAAACGGTTGAAATTGAGGCTTGTTATTTTTTCGTACATACAACCTTCTAGTAATTATGATCGCGTTTGTTAAATTCAGTTCCTTATTAACGACTTCACAAGTAATAAAATCAAACCTTTGGCTTTAAAATCCAAGATTACACAAAAAAAGTTAAAGCACATTTTCATGTAAACTTTTGTATTTCTAGATCCATCCACAAGAAGCCCAAAAATTGCACTCAGAAATGTATTACGTACTCGTAATTACGTAGATTGAATCTCGCGTGTCACTTTTCTAATTCATTAAGGAACTTCATGGGAACTCCTAAATAGTGGACATTTTTTTTTTATAGAAGCAGGTAGAGTCCCCGCCAGTACTGAAGTCTGATGGATTAAGTCATTTTGGTTCATACCCCAAAGATAATAAAGATTTCATCGCAAGACATTTCATCTTTTATGATCTTATGTCATTTAATTCTAAGAATTTCGCTAGGACGAAAATGGCTGGACTTAACAATACAGTCTGTCAATCATAATATTAGATAAGAAACTGGTACATGAAAACATTATTTATACACGAGTGTGATATAAAAAACGAGGCATAGGCCTAGTATGTACAGTTTTATACACTACTTTACTAAGCACGTACAATAGTTATCTTCTTATTGTTCAATCCTCAAATTTTGTCGTAATCTTTTCTTGATTTGCTGTTATGAAATTGTTCATAATTTTCGTTGCTCTGTATCACTCGACCGTTGTTGTCAGACATTTTTGCCTAGAATAAAACTTTTAACTAACACGAACAGTAAATATTGAATTATATCCAAAATATGGCGTAAAAATCTAGCAGTCCACTGCGCATACTTGTGGGGTCATTATGCATTAGGTAAAGGAGATTTTATAGCGGTGAGGTCTCGCACCGCCACGAAAACTCTGGTCGGGCCGCAATCACGCACGTGTGTGAACCATTGCGAGTTTCGGCCATAAGAAGGTTTCATAGCGGTGAGGTCTTGCACCGCCATAAAACCTCCTTGATTGGGCCGCAATGTATTGTTGTACGTATTATAAATATTATTCAAAAACCTCATTGCATTGGTATTAGATAATCAAAACCTCAGACATGACTGTACGGACTAAGTAGTATTCTTTGCCTTTGTAATTAGTGTAATTGTATTGTAATTTATGGAAAAGGAGAACTATACTATATAGTTTTTATGTATTTTTGGGTAGACGTTTGTCCGTCTGTCTATCTGTCAAGACCCTTTATCTCATTGCAGGGACGTGTGGGGGGTATCGAGTTGGAATTAAAACCATATACTTAAATCTACAGTCTATTGAGGCTGTGAAAAAACAAAACTTCTAAATTCACTTTAAAAAAAGATACGGCCGTTTATGCCGCAAAAACGCATATTTCGACACTCTCGAAAGAATCAAACTTTATAGGGTATTTTCCGTTTACCTAGAACTATAAAATTTGGCAAGTAATACCGTCTTATACTACAAGTGTGGGAAAAAATCCGAAAACTATACATTTTGAATTAAATCATAAAAAACATAGTCTTTAACGGAACCCTCGCGTCCAACTCGCCCTTATCTGTTTTTTTTTTTCATTTTGCGCTATTTTTGATTTCATAATTTGGATTTTACGGTATGAACCAAACGTTCTCTTTGTTCACAGATTATTACTTGGTATGTGACGCGGGTCTACGGTAGCGATGCGAGGCCGGGTGTGCGGGGGTGTCGCGCTTATATTGCTGCTCGGGCTGACGTTGGTTGCGGCCGAGCTTGAACTGACGACTCCGCAAGATGTGCTCACCACGCCAGCTGTTTTTGGTAAGCACTTCGATAAAATAATATCTGGATTCGACCGCGGCGCCAAAACGGCCCACCAGTTGAATGCTATAATATATTTTAATGATGCATTAGCGCATTTATGTTTTGAATCTGAACTAATTGTGATAAAATTAAAATTTGATACAAAGGAATAATCGCCTGGCTCTTTTTGCTGGCTGGCTGGTTGCGATTGCTTAAGAACCCGCTCCGTATTTGTCTGTTTGATGCGAAGCATTATTTTATTTTTTCTTGTCATTGCCGCGTTTTTTTTGTAAAAATCAGGGACATACACCAATCTATATTGACCATCTAAATGAAGACCTAAATTTGATTTGATTCAATTGTTTCTCCTTTGCGTGTTATTTTGATACTTAGATATTATGAATAACGATTCAAAGCGGGCTCGTAAGTACCAAAATAACTCACAAAAGAGAAACAACTTAAACAAAGAAATCCTAGGCTTTCCTTAAGACGGCTAATATAAAGTGGAGTATGTCCCTAGTTTTTCTAAAAACATCGCGATAAAGGCCAGAAAAAAATTAAACATATTGTTTTTCATCAAAGTTGTCGTCGTCGCGGACCGGGCTCTTAAACAAGATTTTTTGTATGTTTTGTAGGAAGTAGGTCATCAATGCGTATTCGTTTTATCAATGTGTAAGCCACTTAAGTAGTTTGCTAACTGCTGCTTCCATAATCTAATGAAGTTCTTGGTCCAAGAGCAGCCGTGCACCTAACTTGTGTGAACCAAAATTCATAAAGTTCCCAGTAAATAATTTGGTCGTGTAGCCAAGCGCTATAAGTCTACTGATTTTATAAACGTTTTATTACAGCAATGTAAGTAATACACTTTATCTTATAGTTGTACATAATCGGTCTGTTTAGTTTTATAAGTTTCTTGGCATATAATAATGTCTTAAAGACGTCTTTTCGTTTATATTATAAGACACTTATAAACTAGTCCTCACAATTTTCAGGGACAGCAAAAATGTCCAACTTTGGGATTATTTTCTCCAAAACAAAGTAGTATCCACTTCAAACAAAATAATATTAAGGGAAATATTGTTGAACGTTTGGAGTATTGTTCGTAAGAAAATTGGCAAACGTACTTTCATTATTTTGCATACTAGTGTGATGCATTTTTTCATGGTGAGTGTTTAAATATGTGTCTGAAATTATTGGAAATGCTGACTGTTCTATCAAAAATATTAAAAATACATCAAATTGGTTCGGCGTGTTTTGCTGACACAATTATAGGTTTCTGGGTCGTCATAAAAAAATTACCACAAAGGTTATGCTCGCACGGTTCTAACTCCACTACGTTCCATAATGACTCGCTATACCCAACATAACCTACCGGCTCGCTTCTACGCTAAGAGACATTTGATGTGCAGTGAGTATATTTGATGTGCAATAAAATTAATTTCTTTAAATAAAATTTATTTATTCCCATTTGCACTAACGATTTTTTATCTGTTTCTATAAAGATATACAATATTACATGTAGTGAAACACTTTAATTGTCCCCAATATATTTACGAAAAGATTATAAATGATTGTGAAGTTTTATTTAAAATTAAAGAAAATATTTCATATTGGTGGTCTCGTTTTAGTTGGTTCTTAAAAACTTAATCTAACGCAAAAAAATTCGATTAAAAATTTTAACTTTAATTTTAATTTTACTTTTTGACTCCAACTTATCCTGGACTGCTCACGTCAATGAAGTTAGTAGAAGAGTTTTTGCTACGTTTTACTCCCTCAAGCGTCTCCAGCGATTTCTGCCCTTTAGGACTAAGGTCACTCTTGCACAAACCCTTCTATTGCCAATAATTGATTATGCGGATGTGTGTTTCCTAGATGCCAATGAAGAGTTGCTTAACAAACTAGAACGTCTCCAAAACCTTGGCATCCGGTTTATCTACGGATTGCGTAAGTTTGATCACGTGTCTCATTACAGGGAAAAGCTGAAATGGCTTTCTATTCGTCAGCGACGAAATTTCCACATTCTGTGCAGACTCTTTAACATCCTTTGGAGTCCTTCTACCCCTCCATATTTGCGTGAATGCTTTGACTCCCTTTTTTCCAAAGACAAACAGAACAGACCACACACAGTATCCCTTTTAAAAACTCCATGTCACAACACGGGTGCTTTTGGGAATTCGTTTACGGTGACATCCATCAAACTCTGGAACTCGCTACCGCACACGATTCGCGATTGTCAAACGATCAGCTTATTTAAGAAGAAACTCAAAGAGCACTATTTATGAATATTTTTATGTAAATATGTTTATGTTCTTATTTAAAACATAATATGTATTATGTAAGTACGTTTATGTAGGTATATGTCCATTTATATACACATTATTTAAGTATGTGTATTAAAGATTTGTATATATTACTTTTATTATTATGTAATAAATATTATACTTGTTTATTTAGCGAGTATGTTAAGGCTAGTTTTAAGTCGATATTGTTTCCAAATTTGTTTTCCTTTTTTTTAAATCATTTATGTGGGTATTTTTCTTTATGTGTGCACATAGGACTATGCACTTTTTTACCAACATGTCCATAGCACCTAGGTTTTGCTGTTAGAAATCTCTTTCAGAGATAAGCTCGCCTATAGCACATTTAATTTAAGACTACTTGTAAATATTAATAACTGTGTGCAATAAAGAATATGAATATGAATATGAATACTTCCCGCTGGAAACTCAATTTAAGTAACAGAATGTACTTACTTCATTGTGAAGTCAGGCAATCGTAAACCAGCAATGTGGAAGAACTCCAGCTTCCAACGTTACTCGTACATCTAAAATTGTGTGCTAAGAAGGACGAATCACAAAACTTGGGAAGATATCAACTTGGAATTGTGCCATAAAAAAGTGTTTTATCGAATACCATACCATTTCCTAAAATGACCGAGATTGACCCCGATTCCCACGCCGCAAATTTTAAGGCGAGTTTATCCCGAAATATCTGTATTGTGTTGCCAGATCGTTCCTTTTCGAACGTTTTGCGTTCTATTTCACGATCGTGCGTTCCTTTTGCGTTCCCTTCTTTCATCCGTTCTTTCCGTTCCTTATTTTATCTCTCTGATACTTGTCAAAGAAGTTAAAATAAAATCCAATTTATAGTATAAGATTGTAACTGGGTTTTGTAATTTTCTAACGCAGCGGGTTGATCCACAGCATAGGGCTTAGTTTAGAAGTGCCCAATGCTCATCTTCAGTCCTAGGATGTCAGGCTAAAAAGATTTTTCTAAAATTAGGGAATTTATAAAAGCCGACGCAATGAGGTTAGTAAGGCTTTAATTTAAATATACATGATCCCTAGGCTGGCGTCAAATAGTAAAATTTTCAATCAAACTAGTTCACTTACGAAATATGATGATTTGCAAAAAAAAGATCTGACATGTTAATAACTTAATTTACTCCAAATATCGATTCTAAATTATTAAAGATTATTTTTAGATAATATTTTTGATTTGGGTTGCTTCACCACGAATTCATTCCTTTTTAGCCATCCCGGTGTTCTAAATCTCCATTCACTATTGGCAACACTTTGCTCCATTGCTTTCATTTTACACTTTTCTATCCTGCTCAGTAGGAGCAAGCCGCTCAGTAAACTCGTGATTTTAAGATGTTTTTATTTATTATTATGGAATTAGGATGATGTATTTTTAATATGACGGCCGTTTTATATCACATGACGTTTATTTTAGTAAATTTTTACTGTCGATAATTTTATGTAACTCCAATGAAATGGTATTTATATCACGGTTTGGGCCTATTTTTGCAATTTTATTGGATGTAGTAATCTTATCTTATCTTATATCGAACGGCCGAAATAATAAGTTCAAAGAGTGATAATAACATAATTTTAGTCAAATGTGAATATGACAACTTCATGGTTAAGAATAATTTGTAAAGAGGCAATATCGGGGTAACCCCCTTTTAAATTAAGAGCTGTCAGAACAAAATAATGGTATCAGAAAATGTATATATCTTTTCTTTTTTGTCTATTTTGTAATGTAGGTATTAGTTTTGGTTGTATAAGGTTTTAAATTAGGATTTGCGACACGAGAATAGAGGTTATATACTGCTTTAATTTATTGCTTTGCTTTATTTTAGTCTGATAAACTCATTATCAAGATCTCGTACTGAACCGAATACAGGTTTTGAATTATAATCATATAAAATCATTTTTAATCTGGAATACCCGGATCTGCAGAAAACCAGGGGCCTTATTGTCTAACTTTAATTGCAATCGCCATACCTTCAAGGGTATCGTGACTACAACCGTGATTACGACTATAAATTGGAATCGTCTAAGTTTTAAAGTCACAATCGCTTTGAATCGCTGAACGAAATGAATGACCAACCAACCAAATAAAAAATTAAAGTGACTACGAAACCGCTAGCGGCTTCCTTAGTTTTAATCACAGAAATACAGACTAAACCTAAGGATTAAATAGCGTTGGCAAGTTTCCATACAAAAACCAAACGACATTTAAGCTACATGGTACGAAGAAAATTATAAAAATAGGTTGTTTTGGCTGGCATATGCTTGAAACATATTTGTTAATACCTAAACTAATCTCTCGTATATATTTTGTCTGGAAACAAGCAATATTTATACCTATCTAAAAGAGCCCGTAACTCACTGAGCTAAAATTGCTTCAAGTCAACTCTATACGTTTATTATTAATGTTTGGTCTATGGTTTTAAATTTGTTCGGTCGCGACGACGAGCAAAGCGATGAGGAGCGGTTAGGTTGACATGTAAGCACATATTAGGGAGCCAAGCGAAGCGAAGCGGAGTGAGGCGACCCGCGTAGTTTTAAATAATTAGTTCAAGCTAAGGAAGATATTCCACCAACTAAAATATGACATGGTCGGTGAACGAATAAAACATGGAAGCAGTCCCTTACTAGCCACCGTTGTTTATCAACGCCGGAAAAGATATACGTAAAGTAATAAAACATTAAACTTTTGTTGCATAACAATTAATGTTATAGTTAATAAGTCAAGGTTGCAACTAGCGAGCGGCAGAGTTTATGAGCCACACCCACCACGGTCGAGTTTTCGTTGCGCTATAATGGAACGGTAGTAATAATGCTTCCATGTTTTATTCGTTCACCGCTTTACGGTTCAATATTTTAAAAATCAAGGGACCGCTAGCGGTACCGTAGTAACTTCCAATAAAAAACCCTAGACTTAGGGATGTGGTACCGAAACAAAAGTATCGAGTTTATTCAAGTATCGAGTATACTCAAGTATATTGTACTAAAGTGTACTGTTTCGTTTAAGTGACCAAAGAAAGTTATAAATAAAAGCACGAATTGAAACGCTAAAATGAAATTTCAAAAAGTTGCTTTCTGCAGGGATGTCTATTCTTTCCAAAATAGATTGATTTTCACAAAAATCGGAACAGAAATTCACACAACTAGCGATAATTAATTTATAGCGTTAATTTTTCCTGAGTTTATTGTAAGTAAAGTAGTTGTTTTCTCATAAATAAAACATTAAAGAAATATTTTTTTGTTTTATTGCCAAAGTTACTTAAAATGCACATACAGAACATTATTATTTTGTTAATATCATGTAACAATATTTCTGTATGATGAGTTTCATACACTAGTAAAGCTGGGGTGCTAAAGCTAGGGGTATCTGTAAAGGGATGGTGACTCCGAAGAGAGCTAAGAACCAAACCCAACAAGTGATGATCGAACACTGCTTTATTGGTATTGTTTTCACTAAATAATTGCTAAATACAAAGTGCAAGCAGCCAAAATGTAATTAATTACCTAGGTAAAACCTAATTCACTAAAATGTACGAGTGTGCGTTAGCTCGTACAATTTCTAAGTCTCAATTACCTACCCCAACTTCCTATCTTCAAATGTAAGGCTCTTCATAAATAATAATTTTGAATTCAAATACTTGCCGGAAACGTAATTAAATGTGGGTACTCTTTTTATTTGTATGTTATTTGTTCGCAAAATATTCCGAGAAACCGCAAAAAATCGTGTCCACGATTCTGCGGTTGTATGGATCGATTCTAAGATCGAATCGCTTCAAAAAATCGATCCAAAATCGATTTTCTTGGCCCCAATTAATCGATCTTCAAATAAATCTATTTAAAATCGACATCCCTAGCTGTTTGTTTTCTTCGCAAGAAAGTTTGTTTTGCAAGAAG
The DNA here is from genome assembly GCA_910592155.1 of Ypsolopha scabrella. Classification (NCBI taxonomy): domain Eukaryota; kingdom Metazoa; phylum Arthropoda; class Insecta; order Lepidoptera; family Ypsolophidae; genus Ypsolopha; species Ypsolopha scabrella. The sequence continues at coordinate 26,593,399 of OU342969.1, read as the reverse complement.
TAAAAACTAAAAACTGAACAAGAAAATGTTTTTAAACTAGGACTGAAATTCATGAGGTATGTAAAAATGTTTATGATTAATTGATTAGTTACCTAGGGTACTTGTCCTACGCTTGTAGTCACCTTAATATTTTGGCGGTCGTATATGAAACAGTGGTGTCGATTCGGTGTAACACGACTTATTTTACAGGACTAAACTTAATTTAAGCATTCTGTCTTTGTCTTTCTGCATCGAAAAAGGACAGGACAGGGCGCTTAAAATAAGGTTAGTTCTGTCAAACAAGTTAAGTCGTGCTGCACCGAATCAACACCATTACCTATTTAATTTATCTTAATAACAAAATATTATATCATTTTGCTTAAAGAATGCCTGCTCAGACAATATTGTTAGAGAGAGAATTAAACAAAATGTTGACAATCGGTGGGACCAACTAGCTGAAAGGCTTAATCGTTTTGGCAATGGTGCTACAAAATCACCTAGAGAATCAAGAGTTGTATATGTGTATACACAGAAACCTTTAAAGAGTGGAGCATTATGAATATTCTGGGGAGAGACAGCATATTTGGAGAGATATCGGTGTGCATTCCATTTCCAGTAAGTGTTATGTTTCATCAATAGCTCATTTCTGCCCTTTGCAAGGTATGCCTCCTTTTTTTTACACCACCAATACCTATCCTGGGCCAATATCATCCATATTCTACCAGCTACCTAGTGTCTAAATGTCATCGGCCCACCTAGCTGACGGTGTGCTGAATCCTCTTTAGCATTATGTTTGCTGGGTATTAAAGCTAATAATGTTTAATTTTTGAAACCTTTTACAGAAAATCTTTTCTTGTTATTGACATGTAAATACATATTTAAGTTTAAGTATGTCAAATGCTTTTATTTTTTAATTAAGTAGGAAATAATTTATAAGCAAATATTAAATTTGATGTATATAACTTTTCAGGAACCTGCAAGTTATTCTCTGAAAGATTCCAGCGAACATCCTAGATTTGCAGGTTAATAAGTTTTAATATAGCTAGTCTTTAGTGGGGAATGAAAGTTGAGTTTATTTTTTGTTACATTACTGAGTTCCTTTAGTCTTAAATGTGTAGCCTTATAAGGGTGATATTGTTGCTGTGCGACAAAACCTTTTTCTAATAAAGATTATAAAAAATACATTCTTTCTGTGTTATTGCTACTTATCCAATTTTTTATTGAGTAGTTTTATCTTTATTTTGTTTGTAGAGTCCAGTTGTTTGAAGCACAACATGCAGGCTGCTGCGCCTCTGGTGGCAAGCCCCCAGGCCTCGCACTGTCTCCTTTGCCCAGTGGGCGAACCCAACTCTCACTGATTAATGAAAACACCGCCTCTGATCTACCAGTCATGTCTATGCCTGCAAGACAAGCACCACAACAACAGTGGATGGCTTTCTTTTTGCAACATTCTCCTTTCTAGCCACTATCTATGGGTCAGCCTTTACTCCTCCACCAGCGCCATCAAAATTGTTCTTGTCATACTAAAATGTAACTCATACATAAAATAAACTGTATTTCTTATAACTATATTTCTGATCAACCAGTCATGTCTATGCCTGCAAGACAAGCACCACAATCCTATACAATACAATCCTTTGTTTTTGCGGCAACAACAGTGGATGGCTATCTTTTTGCAAAATTCTCTTTTTTAGCCGCTATCTATGGGTCAGCCTTCCCTTCTCCACCAGCACCATCAAAATTGTTCTTGCCATGCTAAAATGCAACTCAAACATAAAATTAACTGTATTTCTTATAACTCTCCAACAATCTGTATAAATAAATAACAGCTCCATGACCGCTGACTGACTGACTGAGAGACAAGGTACAGCCAAGAACGCTGAGGCGAAAATACCTAGGTAGTAACATAAAATTGAAGATCCTTGCTATTGAAGTTCATTATTACATCTAGGCCTAGCTAGAAGCATTGATAGGTCAATGTCTAGAGGTGCACTAAGAAAGCATTTATCGAAATTCACCCCTCAGTGGTGTGGAACTGGGTGAAAACTTGTGTATCGAACATGCCTTCCGAACATGGTACAATGGGCTGTTTTAAACCCAAAACCTCATGGACGAAGTCGTGGGCATGCTCTAGTTACATGAAAAGTACAAAAAGTGCATAATAGATGAGTAATTATTACAATATTGCCTAAAAACCGTTGAAAGAGGCAGCCTATTTGTGAAATCCTTCATTTGACATTTCCGATAGCTTTCAAAGATTTGATTTGGATACGCGATACCATTTTATGTCAAATTTGTGATATCTTTCACTCAAAATTGCGATCACAATCACAACGACTCGAAATGACAGCTCATGTCCAATAATGCGGTGTTGAAGTTCGTCGATAGCATCCTTCAAATGTCAAATTCATGGGTATGGCGATTGCTGTTAAAAGTTAGACAATACGGCCCCGATACCAATTGTATGTCAAACTACTGATATCGTTCACTCAAAATTGCGATCACAATCACCATGACTAGAAATGACAGCTCATGTTGAATAATTGCGATGTGAAGTTCGTCAATATCCTTCAGATGTCAAATTCATGGGTATGGCGATTGCAATTAAAGTTAGACAATAAGGCCCCAGGTAGTAGGTGCTCAAATTTAATTTTTTCTGCTCCTTCGCACGAAAGTATGCTATAGGTTTATTATATTTTTGTATAAGGTTTTAAATTAGGATTTGCGACACGAGAATAGAGGTTATATACTGCTTTATTTTATTGCTTTGCTTTATTTTAGTCTGATAAACTCATTATCAAGATCTCGTACTGAACCGAATACAGGTTTTGAATTATAATCATATAAAATCATTTTTAATCTGGAATACCCGGATCTGCAGAAAACCAGGTAGCAGGTGCTCAAATTTAATTTTTTCTGCTCCTTCGCACGAAAGTATGCTATAGGTTTATTATATTTTTGAACTCCTTCATCTATTACTCCCTGATTGGCTTATTGAAGATTTTCATTAATACATATAAATATCTGTTAATAAATAATATACTTTAAGATTTTTTCCAAGTTAATTACGCTGCATAATTGATATATAAGATAATGTGATAAATAAGTTTACATAAATGAAACAGTAGTAAAATACTCGAAATATTATTAAATAAATAATAATTTATCTCGTACTTCTAGTTTTTTTAATACTTTTTTATTTTAAAACTTATAAGTTTAAGTAAACATACTTTTTATTCTATTTTTGGGAAGTAAAGATCATTATTGTAACTGTATAGGTATAAAATAAACATAGACATATATATTTTATGTCGATGATATTATACATAGGCTCAGAAATAATATTACATTTACTTTAAAAAAAGTTATTCACTAATAAAATAATTATCGGGCATCCCTCCAAATTAGCATCTCTACTTGTGTCGGTACAAATATCGACAGACACGTCATTGAAATAACGTTCATATCAGCGTGCATTGCAAAGTGGCTGTTATGACGATCGCTGCTGTGAGAAAATAATACTTTTCATTATGGACGCGATGAATGGAAATAATATATTTCCATCGTCTATTTTATTTTAAACAAGAACTAAAATCATACAAGAATTTCATCCAATTTTTTATCCAGAATAAGCATGATTTTGATGATTTTGCGTAAAAATTCATATGGTTTAACAAAACTGGAACAAAATGCATCGCTAATGTTGTAAAATTATAGTTGAATTAGTAGTTAACCTATTTTCAGTGGAAGTTATTTCAATAAACGCTCGGAAAGAAATAATTGTCAAGCAATATGATACTCATAATATCCATCCATCCATCAGCCTGTTTCGTCCACTGCTGGACATAGGCCTTTCCAGGATTACGCCACTCTTGGCGGTCCCCCTGTAAAAAATGCCCATACTCACACACGCTGGGCAGGCGGGTTGGTGAGCGCGGTGCCAAAACCCTTGCACCAGTGACGCCGCTGCCCGTCACTAGTCTGTTTTAAGGCCTGGCAATTAGGGATGGATATACCGCCATCCATCGGTCCCAGGCAATGGTGGGTCGCCTGGTTTTGCCTGAGAGCTGTTCTCTTACTCTCCCCCAAATAACTTCGGGAGGATTTGCGAGTAAGATGGTGGTACCTCCACAGTCGAGCTCGGCATCAGCTCTACCACCTACAACTCATAATTTGGAAATAATAAAATAAACTAAACAGCGGGTCGTCGCATAAGGCAGTTTCTTTGTCTATGACATTAGTCAATAGTAAAGAAAGAGCAACGATGATGGGAACTATTGCTATTTTTGATTCCCTAACATCTCCAAATCTTTCTGCATACGTTCTTCATTTTTAAATTGCCAAATAACAGTTTCAAGGCGTTTAAACATTATTTATGCCAATTATCACAAAAAATTACAGTGAATGTATCGGCCTTTTATTATTATAATATATTATATTGTAGAACCATGACAATAAAAAATACTTCATGACAAAAATTTACCTCGCAAAAGTTGTGCAACAAATAGTTGACTAAACCAACCTTTGAATGTGCTGTTGTAAATAACTTTGCGCAGGCAATGCGTATTGAAGTTTGTAACTATAAGAACATGGATGTCGCGTGGATGAACAACACTTTGAAACATGCATGTGACTTCAGAACTCTTTTACTGCAAAAAAGCAAAACATGAAAGATACGTGAACGTGTTGTGAGTATTAATATATGACTTTAAGATCTTACGTGAATAGGCTGGTTAAGTATTATGTAAACTACATTATGATTCGGTGTTTTCAGTATTTGTTGGTCAAATACAGTACTTATGTGGTTCTTCATAGGTATAAAAAGAAACCAATCCTAACTAGTTTTTAAGAAAAATCCCGTTAGAAAATGGTCTACAATTTCACAACTTTGAGGTCCCCCTATTTACATCCTACATGCCAAGGTAACAAAACATATATATTTTTAGGATTCCGTACCCTAAAGGTAACCAACGGGACCCTATTACTAAGACTCCGCTGTCCATCTGTCTGTCTGTGTGTCCGTCTGTCCGTCTGTCAGCAGACTCTATCTCATGAACCGTGAGTTAAAATTTTCACAGATGATATATTTCTGTTGCCACGATAACAAAAAATACTAAAACCGGCCAAGTGCGAGTCGGACCCGCGCTCTCCCATACAACAAACATGATTTTTTTGCCGTTTTTATAGATAATGCATGAACCGTGATAGTTAGACAGTTGAAATTTTCACAGTTGATGTATTTTAGTTGCCGCTATAACAAAAAATGCTAAAACCGGCCAAGTGCGAGTCGGACCTGCGCAATCCTATACAACAGACATGATTTTTTGCCGCTTTTATAGATAATGGTACGGAACCCTTCGTGCGTGAGTCCGACTCGCACTTAGCCAGTAAATTTACTTACTTAAATTTATAATTCAATATTTGACTTTGGGTCAATATTCTACAAAAATAATCTAAATTTCAGGTCTGTCACTCATTCCGTCTACGAGCTACAGACCTACGACATACCACGGAAAGACAAAGAGATGGATAGATAGCAGAGTAACATTAATAGGGATCTGTTTTGTCATTTGGATACGGAACCCTAAATATGAATGCATAGATGCGCAACACCTCAGCGTCACTTAGGTCTAGAATGTAAAATGTGAATGTTGACTGGAAGCACATCATTGTTTTTTATTTTATTTTTCATTTTATTTTATTTATTTATTATAATAAACTAAAGTTGACATTACAGAATTGCCTAATGCGTTAATGTCTCGTTCAGCACTCTAGTATCGTACACTTGAAAGATTTATATCATCCCGCTTTTCTTTGTTATTACGTTCTCCACCTGATTCCGAGTGGGAACACGATATTTTGACAACAGCACCTGATCTTCTGGAAGGCACAGTATTTGTTTTACGAGAGAAAACTGATATTTACTCAGGTTGAGTACTAAAGCCCCGGTGGACACATTCATCTTGACCCGAACAGCGGGCGACTTTCTCATGACTACTCAGAGCTAACAGAGGATCTTGCTTATAGTATAACATGTATGCTCTAGGGTTTCTTGCTTTCGTATTTATGAGTTTTATCCACAATCTACGAGTGTATCCTTATACATTATATTAACAATGTATATAGTGTAGTATAGAATCCGAAACGAGGAGATCCGTCGGAGATCTAAAGTAACCGACATAGCCTGCAGAATCAGTAAGTTGAAGTGGCAGTGAGCAGGCCATATTTGTCGCCGAGATGATGGCGGTTGGGGCCGAAAGGCTTTAGAATGGAGACCACGTACAGCAAAGCGTAGTGTAGGCCGACCTCGTGCCCGCTGGACCGAAGACCTGAAGGACGTTGCGGGGGGCGGCTGGATGAGGAGGACGGAGGACCGACATGAGTGGCGAAATTTGGGAAAGGCCTATGTCCAGCAGTGGACGAACACGGGCTGATGGATGGATGGATGGATGGATATAGTGATGAAGTCGTGTCTGTAAAATTGAATATTTTGGAAATTTTGAATGAAACAGGTTATGAGTATTGTACTGAGGTCAAAACCACATTTTTTTTTATTTTTGTCCCTCTGTCTGTCTATAGATATGCTTCGATTTAAGACGACGTAGGTAGTAAAAACGGAGTTTTTGAACTAGTAGTACTCCCAAACTGCAATAGATATGGTTCTAAAATAAATACATGTTATAAACAAAATCTTTTCCAAGGCGATGTAACAGCCCAAAACGTGATAGAAAAAAAATGCCTCGATCGAAAAAAATTGCAAAGTGAAGGCTAGTTATTCATAAAACAGTCTGTCAAAACTAATAAAATAAAAAAAACAATGATTACTGTTTAAAACATATAAACCCATTACCTAAACGAGAGAACGGCGATTTTGTTTAAAACACACTTTTGTGTATTTATAATTCATTGAAAAACAGCATTCACCACTCTTTTCTTGATTTACGTCTGCACAGACGCGCCCTTTTTCTGATTTGCTTATCTTTTTCGTCGTGCGATCGACCTACTGCGCCTTAAGTCAAGAATCACTCAATGTATAATCCCTTATAGCCTTGTAGAATTTTCAAGTTTATAAGTCAACAGAAAGTTACATATAGGTTTTCATGGTGAGCCAATTTGTATGAATTTATTACCTTTTTTGAGTTGAGTTTGAAGCCTAATTTTATAACAGTATTAGTGGGACTGTATACTTCTATAGGAGGTATTAGTTTCAACTCGATACCTCTAACGAGGTCCAAGAAAAAGGGTAGCGACAGACAGACAAATGGATAACAAAGTGATCCTGTAAATGTTCTGTTTTAACATTTTGTGGAACAGGACCCTTAAAATGTCGGAACCGTAAAACTAAGAAGAGGTAATAACCGGTCACTCGTACTAAAACTAAGAAGAGGTAATAACCGGTCACTCGTACTAAAACTAAGAAGAGGTAATAACCGGTCACTCGTACTAAAACTAAGAAGAGGTAATAACCGGTCACTTGTACTAATTCCAGATCCATCAACGCGGGGTAACATGATGTACGGAGACCCATGTTCCACAGTGCAGGAGTGTGGGTTCCCGGACTCGGTGTGTGACCAGGTGGACAAGACCTGCCGCTGTCACCCCGACACTCCAGTCAGCAACCACCTGGATAAGTGTGGGAAACGTGAGTAGTCATAATCATAAAATGGTAAAAAAAAATAATGGATTATTAGTATTGTACTAAACTAAGCCAATTATATTAATTACTTATACTAATTTTTGAATTTTTGTCTGTATGTAATTATGTATGTATGTTTCGTTTTAAATCGAAAACAACTCAATGGATTTGGATACAGTTTTTTTATTATTATCGTAGTGAACCTGATCAAAATAAAGGCTATAAGGGATGTTCATAAATTAACGCCTAAGTTGAAAACGGGACCAAGATTGAATAAATGCGGGCGGATCTGCGGACGGAAGGCTAGTCTGTCACATACCACCTCTGTGGTCCAAGTTGGAACCTCTTGGATTTATATACGAAGGTCACACGTTCAAATCCCACTTGTGCTTGGTCCGCGTGTTTCGGAAGGCACATATGGGTCCATATTTTCGCCTGAAATACGTCGGCTAACCGCCCATCAAGCTGGGACGTAATAATCGTCGATGAAATGTGGGTATATAAGTTTGGACTGCGACTTGCATTCTACAGTATTCGTAAACACTTCTGACAACCCCTTTGGGATTCAAGTCGTGACGATATACATAGTTACATAACTCGGGACCCGTGCTTGATGGCTCTAGATAAGATATTTCTATTGAAAGGTGAACTACCAGTAGTTTTGAATAGACGAAGGGCTTTATAAAGGCGTAACATATTGGCTTGGATGAAAAGGGTTGACGTGAATCTCTTCTGATCTGTTCATCGCCTATTTCGTACAGTCGTCCGCAGTTCAAGCTGCCTATTTGTAAATTATATTTATTTCATTGCGGTGTAGAAAATCAGAAAAGTTAATTTGGACGTGAGTAGCTCTGAACCGGGATTTAAACCCGGGGCCCCTTGCTTACGGGGCCTCTCGCTTACAGGGCGATTGCTCTACCAACTGAGCTATCCAGTTCTCAACATGACCTGCGAATTTACGCATCTGCTTTCCAATACCGCAACGATATGTATAGATACTAACTTAATAGTGAAGCTTTTGGCGCCTAGGGGACGGTAGTGTATTCAAGACGAGTCTTAGACCTATTATTGCCTGTGCCCTACCGTCATCTCTTACAGCATCGGATAGTTAAGAAAACGCATTACTGTTATAGAAACCATGATAGAAATAAGTTTCTATATTTTTAAACACTAGGCGATTTAGCCATTGCAGGAAGATAACAAATTAAATTTATATCATTGCGGTATATAAAATCAAATATTTTTTTATCTCCCTGCGATGGATAAATCGCAAAGTGTTTAAAAATATAGAAATTTACTTTTATCATAGTATTTGTAAATGATTTTCTGACTTCGACGCCGTAATAACAACTCCCAATAGGTAGCTTGTCATACTGGCGTTCGTACGTCTGACTACGTATCTATGGACAGTATACTGGGTTGATTTGTAGTATCTGAAAGAACTTTTACTACGAAGCCAGACTTGAAGCTTTAAAAGTAAAATCTGCTGTTCCAAAATTTACTTTACTTAATTACTAATTTTTTCGTGATTTCAGGGATAGCTCTGTAGTAAAATTTGCTTGTATGGACGACCAATATAACCAGCGTTTAGCTTTTCAGTGAGTACAAATCAATCCAGTATGTTGTACAATTATGAGGTCGATATTTACATATTTTAAATACAGTCAACATAAAAGATAAGAAACCAGGTCCATTGCAACCACATTGATCCTAAAACCCACAGGTTAGTGATATGATGAGGAACACTCAAGACATACACTGTATACACCATTGATCATCTCATCACTTTTTATTGGATCTTAAGATTAATGTGTTTGCGCTGGGTTTGGTTATCTACTTCTTTTGTTGACCGTACATATAATACCTACTTATACCTCGTTGGCCTTAAATGCAGAGGCAACAATTTATAAATACCTACGTGACTATCTTTTGTATGAACAAGCCACACGAGGATTAATGTTTCAAGTATGCACACTTGCAAATGAAGTTTGGTTATGTTAAGTCCAAATTGCTATTTAAACTTCAATGATATAAAGCTGTCTAGACTAGATGATGTAATTTACATTAGCAAGATATGGTGAATTTTATATGATGGTTGTACGTCCAGAAGAAATGAGAAAGTGAAAAGCATATATCTAAAATGATGAAAGTTCCAAATCAATTTTAATTCAATGCAATAAAGTTTATTTATCAAATTATTTATTAATTGCATTATGTATAATAATATTCTTATTCCAATAAGTCTTTATTTTACGCATGGGTATAAATTTAGTAGCCCAACTTAAATATAGTTTTTTTAAATATATTTCCCGTAAGTATCATATTTGTTTCATTATAAAATATTATTTTTATACTGATTAGATTTGACATGTAAAACGTATACTTTGTGTATCTATTTTACAAATAAACATTTTGAATCTTTGAAAGTACTTATATACTAACAGATAATGTGTCATTTAATATGTGATGAGATCAGCTTTACAGTGTTAATTTATCTACAAATATGTAAAAACAATTTAATATGCATCAATGTTAAGTAAAAAAACAGCAGGATATAATATTGTTACAATGTGAAAGAAAACGTGCTGACAAAAAATAATTTGTCATTGGAGTGGTCTTTCAGAAAGAATAAATAAAGAAAAGAATGGTGAGGATTTGGTACACAAGTAGAAGATAGGGCTAGAATGGACTGTACATTAATTAACCAAATTGGCGAAAAAGCGGACTCTTTGATACAAAATCAATAATATAAAAATATAGAAACTACTTGTAGGTACGTTGTTCAAAACGGTCAATCTGCCAGTTTCATCGATTTAATTGACATCGTCAGGCGAAAATAATTGCATACAATATATGCATTTCGTACGTTCATTTTACAAAATGTTTACATTTTGGTTGTCTAAAACAGTAAATACCGTTCTGACACATAATTATTGAAACCTGACCTGTTGCACAGGCTACAAGTGAGCGGGCCGCCCGAGTGGACCATTCATTGGTTTAAATTAGACTTAAGCGATAGAAGTAGAGACGCAGCGAGGCGCTTTGTAAATGGATAAAATTTTGTGCACGCAGCGATTTGAGAGCTGAATTGCACTTTATTGAGAGTTTTTTAGCGAATCTTCTGTACGTAGTATTACTTTTTCTTCTGTGGTGGAATAACGTAGAAGAAGTTTCAATATTTTTCTATCATTGTTCAAATGTTTCATTAATAAGTATTAGGTATCATGGCGTAATATTATAGAATAATATAATATAATATTAAGAAACCGCAACTGAATTCATAAATAATGGGGCTAATGCATTAAAAAAAACAGCGGACCGCTTGTTGAACAGTGAAATGAAAACTGCCCCCAATACCACATTACCTATAAATAAGGGGATAAACTTCGTCGAAAAGAACACAATTTCTCTCAACTTGAATTGTTACACACAAGAGGTGTCGATTAAAAAGAGCAATGAAAAAATGAGATGAAATCTCGTACAATATGAGCTTTTACTATCTTTTTATAATTTATATTCACTTACCAACATCAGATATGCCGCAGCGTTGCTGTGGTCTTGGTCGGCAGTTAGGAAAGGACATTGAGGGAAAATACCTCAACAGCTCCGAAGGAACAGGCTCCAAACAGGCGGCGTCAGTCTTCGGTTCTTGTTAATCTCTCGCGTGGTTTGTCCTGCACGTCTAACATGAAGGACCATATCTAACTCGATAGCGCTTGGTACAGTGCTCTGTCTCTCTCTGCTGATCTACCTAAAGAGGGACAGACAGTGGTAGATCGGGCTGCCAAAGCTCGATATGGTCTACTATGCTAGAGGCGCTGGTAAGCGTTGCAAACGAGGAAAGGCCATTATCGGTCTGGGCTCAATCCTTCACTTGCGGACACAAAAAAGTATCGTATATTCGCTAGTAAAAGTAAATTTCAAAAAGACAAAAGTCATAACACCTCCATTTGATGTTTATATTCACACAATATCATAGGGCGTTCCGTTTAAACACCGTACAAACTAAACACTATCTTTCTTACAACTGAAAGAAGTCAATTTAATGTTAAATCGTAGCTGTGGGCCCATAAGCCGACGTAGGTAGTAAAAATTAGATTTTAAAACAGTAGAACTCCCATACAACAATAGAAAGATTTCCGAAAAAAAAAACTTTTTTAATGGAGGTATTTTCCAAGACGACAGCCAAATTCATAAAAACCATATACATCTATTATCTAAAACAAAGAGTAGCGTTTTTTAGGCTTCCGTACCCAAAGGGTAACCAAAGGGACCCTATTACTAAGACTCCGCTGTCCGGCTGTCTGTCTGTCTGTCCGTCTCTCCGTCCGTCTGTCTGTCCGTCTGTCTGTCCGTCTGTCACCAGGCTGTATCTCATGAACCGTGATAGTTAGACAGTTGAAACATTCACAGATGATGTATTTATGTTGCCGCTGTAACAATAAATACTGAAACCTGCCAATTGCGAATCGGACCTGCGCACTCCCATACAACAGACATGATTTTTTTGGCGTTTTTATATGCAGATAATGGTACGGAACCCTTCGTGCGCGAGTCCGACTCTCACTTGGCCGGTTTTTTTAATCGCTCTCTTCTGAATTTATATTAAATTGTATTCACTAAAAAACAGCAATATCCAACCTTTCCCTGATTCACCACACTACTCTGACGCACACTTTTTCAGATATGTTTATCGCTTTCGTTTATAATCAACAATAAAAGTAAACACTCGGTACAACCCCTAACATCCGTGGATACATTTGTGACATATTTCATCATATTTATGTTTTTTTTTTGTATTCTTACTATGAAATCACTTAATTACTAAGGAACGAGGTAAATTGTTATTTTCAAAAAGGTTAGCAGCAAAATTTATTAGTTACTTCATTAGTATCAAAACATATTTTCCCTTATTTGCGTACCGCAAAATTTTCTGATTATGATAAAATTTTCCTTTGTAGGGTAAGAGAATAATAAATGCATATTTTAATGATTTATTACCGTCGAGCTTATTCAAGTTTAAAATGTAAAGTTTGTATCTTGCTTAAATATTAATTAATTTAAGCACGATGTTGTTCGTTTTGACACACAAGTAGAATAACTCATTTAAGTTTGTAATTAAGAATAACTCATTAAATTTACCGTAACAAAGGATAGAAACCAATGGATTAGGGCTGGTTTTCCAAGTGGGTGTGGGTGGCCAAACCAGAATGATAAAGAATAGTGAGGAATCTCGGGGCCGATTTTGATGAAAAATGAAAATGCATCACAATATTATTAGGTATATTAATAAATATATATGTATTTATTAGATTGCATTACAAACTAGAAAAGATCAATTAGAAACAAATGTATCGTTTTCCTAAAAGCAAGGCGTGAAATCACATATCGCCCTTGTGAGCGTTCATTATGAAGTGTTTTTATTTATTATTTTGTACTTAGAGGGATAGGTTTTTAATGTGACGGCCGTTTAATATCACATTTTTTACGATGTTTATTTTAGTATAACTTTTATTATCCAAAACTTAGCATAGCTCAAATGAAATGATATTTAGATCATGGTTTAGACCTATCTTTGCGATTTAATTGAATCAAGCAAAATCTAAGTAATCGTATATCAAATGGCCGAAATTTCAAGATTAAAGAGTAAAATATGACATATCTTTTTTACAAAATTTAATCATCGCTATTTGTTGGTATAAAATACATCTGAAAAGAGACAAAATGGGATAATCCCCCTTAATAACAAGATGTCGCAGGTTTTAATCCAGGCCCGAGGAAGTTTTTCAAATTCCTGTCATTAAATTTGTTTCTAATTGTTTTTTTTTAATTTGTAGTGCACTCTGATTATAGTTCATACAAATTGGCTCATCATATTAGTACATTATGATACAAGTGAGTTGCGTTGGACAGTCGAGGCGGGATTGCAGGCCAAGCCGAAGGCAAGGCCGTAATGGGGCCGAGAGTGTAATGTCTAATGCTCACACGTCTCATACGACGTTTTTCAACACACTTGCGAGGTAAAATAATAAAATTTCACTGTCTTTTTTTCTACATAATCGAAAACACAGCTATGAGCTAACAATTGTCTTTGAAAAATGGCGGCGGAGATTTTGTTTTTCGCGCAGATGGAAATAGAAGCACTGACGCCAAAAGCCAAACAGCCAAACAGCCAAATAAATCAAATCAAATCAAATCAAAATATTTATTTTTGCAAAATAGATACATTAAGTATACTTTCTACAAGTCAAAGTTAATTTACACAATATAATATGTCTTTAGAATATAAAAAAAATATATAATAATACGGGAAATAAAATATACACCTGCATTATAAATGATAGTCGTAAGTTTTTAAATAAATAAATAAATAAATAAATAAAAAATAAATAAATTGGGGAATCTAGGAATAAAAATATTATATATACATAATACAATGAAGAAATAATAAAAACGGGAAATACATACAAAAAAATATTAAGGGTGGGCTACTAAAATGTAATAAAGTTATACACTTGCATAAAATATAGAAATATAGGAATAAAAATATTGTATATACATAATGCCATAACATTGCCAACATTGGCCATTAATTGCCAAACAGCCAAATATTAAATATCAACAAACTGAATATTTTTGTATTTACAACAACAATTTTAGTTAATTTGTTGATAAAATAAAATATTTCTTGAAATTAAATGATTATTTATTATATTTTAACTGAGTCAGTCTATTTATTCGCAAAAACTTTACTATTTCTCAAGACATCAAGACTAATTGCTATAATTTAAAAAAAAACTGTAATTTAAAAAACACTAATGCGATAATGTAAAGTAAAAACGCGTGTTTAATATGCTGAAGTATGACCCTAAGAAGCACCCTTATTGCAGCGAATAAGGGCCACTTTATAAGCAAGTGTGTTGAAAAAACTTTGACGGTGCTTCTAGTTGACTTAGAAACCTGAAATTCCGTTATTAATTAGGTCTTGTAACATACGGCTAGGTAAAAATCCGAAAATTACCTATATGCTAGAAGAAATTATGAACTAATTTAGATAAAGCCCAAAGTTTTTGCTTGAAATGCTATGTACGGAATCAGGGCACAAGTCCTAAATACCGAGTTTTTGACTCTTTCTGAAGTTCTAGGGATAAAATATAGGTAAGTATATTACAAGAAACAGAAAGAATCAAACCAAGACTTCAATGTGAGACTTTACAATTTGGCCGGTAACACGCTTTCAAAAAAGTAACCCACTGAGAATATAAATCAGTCTTGCCAACCGTCGTCTCTTCGTTTCACGGGATTACTTTGATGAATAATGTTGCTAACAAAATGGAGGCTTTAACATTAAATAAGAGCACTTTTAAAAATTGTCAGGTTTTTCCTCTCTTTGTGTTTGATAAACGATTTTACATACATTTTGAGACCATGTTTATCCGTGATTTACTTTGAGGATTTTCTGCTCGCTTTGGTTTTCGTTTTACTTATTTTACTGAACAAATAATAAATGAGGAAGTTTGTTGACTTTACATCGCCCGTTAAAAGTTTTGAAACTGAAAGTCTCGCAATTTGAATAATGGCTAAGCTGTTATCTACGCCGAATGAAATGTTTGGCTTTTCGGTTAACTTTTTTTACTAAAATGCTTTTTGTTCAGCTCTCTTAACACACTATGAAATGAAAATACGTTTTCTTATTCAAAAAATCATTTGTATGCAATAATTTGAATCACGTTAAAATTTGATCCTTCAATTTTATGTTATAAGCGAATCATACGAGTGATTATATTTATGATAAAGTCGTAAGTAGAGATTCGTTTTTAAAAAGGAGAAAATGTTTAATAAAAAGTGACACTAATTCTTAAAGTTGAATTCATACTGAAAACTCGGTAAGTGCTCAGTATCAAGATTACATGACCCTTTTTGGGAAATCAAAATTATTCTTTAAGTCTTCCCTACAAACGCAAACCCAGTCCTGCCTGGGTCAATAAACTACGGGAGATCAACATTTTATTTTTCACCATTACTATTCGAAAAGGGGTTATTGGTTCACTAAAAACAGTGAATAAAACGCTCTTTTCCTCACTGAGTGAGAACAAGTAACTTTTTAAACTTTTTGGATAGGCAAAGGCATGGCAAAGGTATCTGTGACCATACAGCCATCTTAAAACATAATCACCCGACAAGCTATAAACTATAAATCTTGCAATCACTACATTTTATGTTCCACAAAAATGCCCGAATAAAGCATTTTAAATTTGGAACAAGCGTCAATGCACAATATAAAAAAATATCTTACCAAACGTACTGGCTGGCAGCTTGGCAAAAAGACCAAAAAAAAAGAACCGCCATTTTTATGTTTTGTTCTCTTATTAATTTACTATGTACCGATTGGTTGTAAGTATAATAAAATTTGATTCAAATAGTTAATATGGTACTGTTTTTTTTCTCATAGTCAATGGTGAAAAGTAGAGTAAATAACTCGTGAAAAAAAAATTCCATATCGGCTCTTGGATCTCTCGCTCCGCTCAGGATTCTACTCTAGAATCCTTCGCTCCTCTCGGGATCCACCTTTGAGCCTCGAAAGAAATTCCCTTTTTTTTTCACTTGTTGTGTAATCTACTATTACGAAATAAGCAAAAATGTATCCGATCACTTACCAAACCGTGATATTATCACATATCAGTGTGAATTTGACAGTACAATTGATGTCACTTTATATAATAACTCAAAATCAATATTTTCTTATCCTTTACTGGCAGTCCCGGGTTTTGTGTGTGTCTATTTAGTTTAGGAAGTGACTAAATAGCCGTTAGCGGCTTCCTTAGTTTTAATTTTATGCGACCGCTAGGGATAAGTTGCGACTACGAGCGAAGTGAGGAGAAGCGGTTAGGTTGACATGTAAGTACATATTAGGGAACCGAGCGAAGCGGAGCGGAGCGAGGCGACCCCCGTAGTTTTAATAGAATACACGATATGCAGAAAAAAACATTTTCCGAACACTTTCCGATGACTTAAGGTTCAATAATTTATAAAATTGAAGGACTGCTTCCCTTTCCGAAACGTACATTGCAAATTGAACTTTATTAGTTCATGCTAAGGAAGATATTCCAACAGCTTAATAATGACTAACGGATCAAAAATTTAAAAAATCAAAGGACCGCTAGCGGTCTTTTAGTCACTTCCTTTAGTTTATAAGTAACCCGCTTTTTATTTTCTGTTTGTTTTTTGTGAAAACTATAGTTTTGCCCATTGTTTTGCCTTTACATATTAGAAATCACCTCCCATGCAGCCCAATGAAACTATCACAGAATAATGAATAACCAAGTTATTGAGATTTGTTCTTGTACCAGGTGCCTTTACTTTGGAGATGATCGAGTCAATCGACCACGATTTTGCTAATGAGGGCTATACACAAAGCAGCATTTTGCGTTTCGCGTTCTGCTTTGAGTGGTCTGCAGCAAAAATAAGTATTTTTTGTTGAGAGAACTTATTCTTAGAATATTTTATGGTTAACAGTGGTGAATCATTAAAAACTTCTTTGTTCAAGAGTACACTTGAAAAGTATTGAGAATTCCAAGAAAATGCTAATTAACTTCACGTTAAGTCTTAACACGCACGAAACTTTCATATGAACATAATGGCTTTACGTTATGCTTATGACTCATTGGAATTTTTATGTTGACTACAAAGGAAAAAAGTAATTCAAGCTAGCTTTTGAAGTTACTATTTATTTTGCGGTAGTCGCAGTGTGACAAATGATAATCCATATCTTTGCCAGAGGTTATGTTTGGAGGAAACCCTAAAAGTAATTTTCTTTTTTTCATTTTCACATAGAGTTCATAATTCATGTTTTTTTTTTCAAGCTTTTTGGTACGGTCAGGAAGAAGGAAGAAGGAAAAGGCTTTAAAAAGTACCAATTTGATGGTACCAAGCGCTTTAACGGATTCATGACCAGACTTTAATGTCCGTTGACCTATTATTATAATAATTATATTATTGATATTTTCCATCTCTCACTTTCTAGTTTTAAAAAACTTTTAAATGTAATAAAGCAAGACCATAAATAATTTTTTGGATCATCTGGAATGTATTAATTAAGTCGTCACAAATTATATAACATTTATAGGGCTTTTGTTATTTAAAAAAAAAAAGTTTTTGTTATTTAAAAAATATATATTTCGGGCCCTTCTGGGCTCGGTATTAGTTTAAAAATTGGTCCTATTTTTCAAATTGTATTATCTATTTATGTAAGTCAACAATATGTATTACTATCAGTGGAAACTTTATTGGTACCAATTTTTTCTACTTTTTAAGTTACTATACTTTGTTTATAAACTGTTTGTTTCCCTAAAAATAAATTAAAATAAATTAAAAAATATATATTTTTATTATATTTTATTGCGTCCAGAATATTACGGTCTTCTAAGTGGAAGACAATGCTGCTACTACAGCACCGCCAGCTGCCACGCTATAGCAAATTACAGCACAAAAATATAAGCATCTGTGAAACCCGCAATTTAACATACGTCTGAAATGTATAGGTACGTGCTTTTGGCAACTTTTATTTTACAAAATAATAAAGATACTGTACCAATATAAATCAATAATGCGGCATCTCATTAAGATTGCGTAATTTGGAGGCCTTTTCGCTATTTGGAGGATATTTGGTGTCATTTTTCGTAACGTTGACATAGTTACGTTTTTATGTGGTTACTGATTGTTTTCTAATTGGGTAAGTCGACATTTTTAATGCGTGTCCATAAGGCAGGAATATTCTTACCAAGTATAATGATTGATTCTCGACAACTATTAATTAAAAAAAAGACTTGAAGATTACCTAAAGAAATTGTACCAGTAAAATTCCTTTAATGGAACTTTTGCCTCTGCCCATTTTACAAAATTAGCATAAACGTGTGCAAGTTTTAGAAAGTAGAGAGATAAAAGATAGACATTAGACAGACACTCCCATGGACTTATTATGTCATGCAATAGTTAAATGAAAAGGCCAAGCCATATTTTTTGACGAAGATGTAGGTTTGTAGAGTTAGGGCTTGTAGAGTTAGGGCTTGTAGAGTTAGGCCTTGTATAGTTAGGCCTTGTAGAGTTATGGGGCTTGGCTCTACATGAGATCTGATAACTTTTTAACCGTGAAAGCGTTATGAGCTTCTGTGTCTTGGCGATCTTTACATGAAATGTTTTTGATGGGATTTCATTTCTTTTTGTAAGATGCGCAACTTTTTTGTCAGGCTGCATTTTTTGCGCCTCAGCTATGACTTTTTTGTAGCCCCCTTTCAATCTTTGCCTCTTTTTCTTGGTGGCCTATTATTTTCAATAAGCGATACATCAAGGCTGCGACGTGGCATTGTGAGGAGGCGACGATAAGCGCGCGCGACGCGTTTGATATCCTTCCATCCCCTCACCCCTTGGATCACAGATAATTAATAAAGGTTCCAGAAGCATGCCAAACGGGACCCTATTACTAAGCCTCCGTTGTTTGTCCGTCTGTCACAGGGGTCTACAGTTTCAGCCGTTATAGATTATTATTTATTTACCACACACATGATAAACGTTACACACACATGTCCAATGCGTATAACATGGTAGACAAATTTTACAAATTTAAGATAGCCACTGGTAGTTACTTGATTACTATTTTTACAAATTACCTACCTGTTACTGTGGCCTCCAACATCATGTCCCCTTCCTTATCTCCGAAACTAGAAGACCGAAAAATATATAAAAAGTCATGGTAATAGGTTAAGGATGATTGATTATGTATTATGTAAAAATTACAGGAACAATACCGTGGTCAAGTTAATATAAGGGTTCCTTACCCAAAGGGGTGTCGAATTGTTTGTCAGGCGCAAGAATTTTAGCGCCTTGTTTTTTGTCACCTTGACCCCTTTATGGGGTGGGGGGTTGGAGGGTTAAATTAACAGATATTTTAAGATTTTCGTTAGTTGTGTGCAAATCGTAGCGTTAATAGGGTGAAAGTAACTGATTTCTTAATTTATTTGTTATTTGTGTGCTAATCCTAGCCTGAATACCAAATTTCAGCTTTCTAAAACTGTTGGAAGTTGGAAATATATTTTTATAATAATACAGAACCGGACCCCCCTTAAGAGGGTTTGGAGGGGGAAAGTTAAAGATTTCTTAATTAATTTGTTTTGTTTATGCTAATTGAAGCCTGCATACCAAATTTCAGTTTTCTAGGACTTCAGGAAGTACCCTAGAGGTTTTGATGATCATCAGTGAATGAGTGAGTGAGTGAGTGACGAAGTCGACCTATTTTAGGCATTAATAAAATTCAAAGTATTAAAGCTAGACAAATGAAACTTATCGTGTTTAGTAAGACTGCTTACTGCATCTAATCTTGAGAATTTGGTATCTCTAGTATTATCCAGACGAAGCTATGAGGGTTCGAAAATACGACGAAACGCTTCGAGAAAAGGTACGTAGTGCCCCGCCTGCTTTTGGCTAGTCTTGGCGGGGGGCACGGCCGAGATAGACAAAACATTTACTAAGCACCATAACACGTACATATACAAAACTAAGTTATACAAATTCATCTAACCTATATATCTAGAATACTTATAATTTAACACGTGCAGAAAAACGACAAGAAAGGAAAAATAAACATAGGACATGCATTTAGTTTTAACATGAAAAATCGACATCGTTGTGAACAAGTCGTGGATGTAATGATGCGTATGTGTCACGGTAGCAAAAAAGTCCACGACTCGAAATTATGTAATGGTTGCATATATCGGGTGTAAGAGACTGCTACCATTAAATGAAATCACATATTCTACTGGCCCTACTGAACCACTTTTCCCAAGAACCATACCCGCGGCCACCCTTATTTTGGGAAATAATTGCGTTCCAAACAAAAATGCGTGAACCCTAACGCACCGACATACGGGAGAGTATATAGGGAGCGTCGTCTGTGAAATAACTGTTTCAGTGCAGAGCTCTAAAATAGAACATCCACCATGTTCAGAACATAGATAGATATACACTATATACGAGATAAAACCTTTGAGTTACAGTTAAATATCTTTTTCTTTGAAGATTTGCGCGGTTTTTTTTTCGAATAGTTGTTCAGTATGATCAGTAGAGTATGTGGTTTTATCTAATGGTCGCACTCTATTTACAGCCTGTATATGGTAAGGTACACTAAAAGATAGGGTAAACCTAGGTTTACTCGGGTAATCTTATACAAAACTTCGGGGGTCGCCTCGCTCCGCTTTGCTCTGCGCCCAATGTTTATTGACATGTCAACTTAACACGCTCCTCCTCACTTCGCTCGTCGTCGCACCTATTTTTGACTTTCTTCGGCCTTTAACCGACTTTAGGCTTAACCCGTAACATAATATATTATAAGACCACAACGCCGAATTTCAGTCGTCGCCAGTAAGTTAGTCGTATGACGGCTACTGTTTGCATGCTTAAAAATTGGAAGCAAAGACTTCTAATTGACTTTCGTCAACATAGCCGAAGTCATACTGGAGACTCGGTAAGTGGTCAGAACCAAGGTTCAATGACCCTTTCTGTGAAATACTTTGCGTACACTGGTCATAAAATCTCCCTCCGAATCTACATGATAATACATTCGTCTTCATAATAATTTGATAATTTTGCGAAATTGGAATTGAAATGGGTTATTATATTGATTTATTAATTGTGAGGCCAACACAAAAATTATAAGAATTTTTGTCTGTCTGTCTGAATGTATGTATGTACTCGTATGTTCTGTTTTAACTCGAGAACAACTTAACGGATCTGAATGTAGTTTTCTTTACTATCATCGTAGTGACCCTAAGGAATGTTTATCAACCGCCAAGCCACAAACGGGACAGAGTTTGAAAAAAACTACGGGCAAAGGCTAGAAATGAATATCATAATTTTAAGCCGTGAATCGAAGCCGGAACTTCAGGATTAGTAAGTCAAATGCTAAACCTCTGAATCGAAATGGTAATTTGTGTCAATGTGATCTAATAATGAAATAATTGCGGCGTGAAACTGAATAAAGGTATTTTTGAGTTTATCGAACTCTATGAGCATTATTTAATTAATTGTTTTTGAAGTTGCTGATTCTTTGAGATAACTCATGTATTAAATGATCGTCAAATTATGTAAAACATATACTTTTGCCGATTTTTCCAATACACCTATTCAGGGTGTTTTTGACTTGGCCGATGTTCAGGTTGTCATCGTTATTTTCCCTTCAGTATTTTCATCCTAAAAGGGCCCATCCGTTTCACACATACTGGCCTCTAAGCATTTCAGAAAATAAATAAAAACACTTTATGAACCATACATGTAACTTACTTTGTACAAGGGTTTCCAATCTTACGTAAGACAGTAAAATACCGTGTGCTACCCAAATCTCTAAAATTAAAAACATTGAGCAGGTCCTAATATTATGTAACTCCATAATCGTTGTGAGATCTATTTTATAAGCAACTAGATATTGTCCGCAGCTTTGCCTGCGTTGAATTAGTTTTTGTGTACTCTTATACAATCTGCCAATATTTCTCGGACTGTTACGTACAGTTAACACAGCTGATGAAATGTGTGTGTTATGCGCCTCTGTGTTTCCCATTTTGTATGTCTCTTTTAAAGCGTTTCAATGGGAACTGATTTAGTGAATAAAAAGTAGTTTTGTCTTATTCTAGATATAGAACATTATTTGTGCACAGTTTCGGCCCAATCAGTTCAATGGTGTGAAAGGGTGAATCATCACTTTTATATAGAAACTTATATATAGAATATGATTTATGGGATAAAAAGTAGCCTATGTCATATTCAAGGTCTCGAACTACATTCATGCAAAATTTCAGCCCAATCGATTCAGTAGTTACGGCGTGAAAGAGTAACAAACATCCATCCATCCATCCATCCAAACTTTCGCATTTATAATATTAGTGGGAGTGGGATATATTAACTCGATACTTATGTTATGACCAGAGATCGGAACACGGGTGCGATTTAAGGCGCTACCAATCATAAAAATAAAATCCCGGGATTCCAAGAAATTTCTTACATGATTTGGAAATCCCGGGATTTCTGAAGTCGAAAAATTCCCTACTACCTAACTTGACTTTTAAAAAGGGTCTCCAAATCGTGTTTATTTGTCTAAGAAAAAATATTTAATTTTATATTTAACCTGTACAATAAAAGACCATTTTACCCACCCGCCCGCAAAATTATCGGCACATCAGCAGCATGGCGGAAGCGCGTACCGAGTTTTACTAAAACTCCGATATCTCTTGAAGTAAACATCCAAATCCAGTTTGGTAAAGATATTTATCATGCTAATAAAATTATCTTTTGGGCAAGCTAAAGGTTTATCCAAATAAACTGCAAGGAATGTATAAAAAAGCAGTTAGTAGTTGAAATTTAGTAAAAATGTCTGCATAATTTAAATTTCGCTAAGAATTCACTTGATATGGTATAATAACGATGAAACATTAGTAATTCATAAAATACTTACATTTTCTCGGAGAAATAACCACAAAAACACAATATTTTGAAAAATTTCTTTCGAAGCCTCTTCACGCCACAGCACAGAAAGCGCAAGAAAAAATGAGCCGTTTTGTTTACTTTTTATTTTATTTTTTTTTCTCCACGAAAGTTGCCATATGCCATTCAAATGTAGGTCGGTTTCAAAGCAATGCGACGACACACTTATGTTAAATATCAGAGTTGCTTATAAGCCGGTAAAAACGGTTTCAAGTGTATGTGGGCGAGGCGTGACGATCGTCACGAGTATGAGCCGGCGGAAAAATATGTAGGCGTGACGATCGTCACGACTGTGACTTGACGGGTTAAGTGCATTTTAAAATTTAAAACACTGAGTACCTAATATATTGGGAACAGAGAAGCGATCCCATAAAACGGTTTTTTTGGGTAACTAGCTTGGAAAGGGCACCCAAAATTTAGCGCAGCGACTACGAGCTACCCCACAAACTTTTTGTATGCTGTCTGCTAGAGCTTACGTTCTACTATCTTACTAGATAGCGCTGTTAACGAACTTTAAGTTATTCAGTTATTTATATTTACACGATGACTCGAAATCACGCGATACTATGAAAAGTAGATATGACTAAAAATCCCGGTATTTCTTACGGGTGCAATTACAATAAAAGTTAATAGAAATAAGAATCCCGAAATTTCCTGGTAATTGGTACTTTAGTAACGGATATAAATACATTACAAGGATTCCGAATGAGGATGATTCTACTGCTTGTAATATACACATTCTTTCTCTTTAAATTAATAACAGTAAATGGTTACTAAGCTAAGTAAATAAAACAATCATGTGATTTTTAGAGTATATTTTTCTCGATTTAAATATGAAAAAAATGTAACAGCTTCCATTTAAACAAGCGAATAAATAAAAAAATATATATCACTACGACATGAATCCCCGAAGGGGTGTCAGAGGTGTTTTAAGTGTGTATACTTTTGGGCTCTTTCTATTTTGTGATTCGCTTAAATCTTAAGTGTGGCATGTGGCAACATTAAGATATTTTTATTTTATAAAATGGAAAGGGACAAGAGATATCTTGATGTTGCCACATGCCACACTTAAGATTTAAGACTTAAGAAATTATGGATATACTCTGAAAATCACAAAATATACTCTAAAAATCACATGATTGTTTTATTTACTTAGTTTAGTAACCATTTCCTGTTATTAATTTAAAGAGAAAGATTGTGTATATTACAAGCAGTAGAATCATCATCATCCGGAATCCTTGTAATGTATTTATATCCGTTACTAAAGTACCGATTACCAGGAAATTTCGGGATTCTTAGTTCTATTAACTTTTATTGTAATTGCACCCGTAAGAAATACCGGGATTTTTAGTCATATCTACTTTTCATAGTATCGCGTGATTTCGAGTCATCGTGTAAATATAAATAACTGAACAACTTAAAGTTCGTTAACAGCGCTATCTAGTAAGATAGTAGAACGTAAGCTCTAGCAGACAGCATACAAAAAGTTTATGGGGTAGCTCGTAGTCGCTGCGCTAAATTTTGGGTGCCCTTTCCAAGCTAGTTATCCAAAAAAACCGTTTTATGGGATCGCTTCTCTGTTCCCAATATATTAGGTACTCAGTGTTTTAAATTTTAAAATGCACTTAAATATAAAATTAAATATTTTTTCTAAGACACATAAACACGATTTGGAGACCCTTTTTTAAACTCAAGTTAGGTGGTAGGGAATTTTTCGACTTCAGAAATCCCGGGATTTCCAAATCATGTATGAAATTTCTTGGAATCCCGGGATTTTATTTTTATGATTGGTAGCGCCTTAAATCGCACCCGTGTTCCGATCTCTGGTTATGACGAATGCCACCGACACTAGCAACCGTAGTATAAAGATGGGTGACTTTGTTTGTCGCGCGTTTTATCGCGCTTGTCGACCAATCGACCAATCATAGCACTTATTAGATCTTATTTATTAGGTACCTGTGTTTGATTTGTATAAATGTAATTTAAAATAACACAAATCACTCATTTAGAACTAAGAACCCAGGTTGATATTAATTTTCAGACACAGGTTAGTTCAACTAGTTCAACGAATATACTTGTACAAGTATTTTTGAAATAACATATACGAGAGGAATATCGATTAGGAAAAAAGGTGAAATGGGGTTGCAGGGTGCACCCAACTGCATTGCATGTCAATGAGTTTCAAAACAGGTGACTGAAAGAAATTAAATACGTGATGGCAGCAGGCGATCGATGCCAAACTTGCATGCCGCATTACAAAGGGAATGGTTTGTAGTTGTAAAACTTGAATGGATATGAAGCTATAAAAGAAATAGTCAAAGAGTCATTTGGCGAGTAAATCACGCCCTAAATAACAACTTTATATACGTGTTAAAGTACCAAAAGCTAATAATGCTTTTAGTCTCATAAAAACGTAGTGTCTTATAATATTTTCTTAAGTTAAGGCATGTGTCAAGCACGAGTCAAAAAAAAGTCAAATAGATGTAATATGAAATTAAATTAAATAAGAAGTGACTAAATAGCCGTTAGCGGCTTCCTTAGTTTTAATTTTATTCGACCGCTAGGGATAAGTTGCGACGACGATTGAAGCGAGGAGGGGGAGGAGCGATTAGGTTGACATAAAAGCACATATTCGAGGAGCGAGGCGACCTCTGTAGTCTTAACAGAACTCACGATATGAAGAAAAAACATTTTCCGAGCACTTTAAAATGACTTACGGTTCAATAATTTTAAAAATCAAAGGACCGCTAGCGGCCCTTTAGTCACTTCCCGAGTATTTATGCTTCGACCGAGTTAATTTTGTTTTCTTGTGGTTCTATGTCTGTTAATATTTTTTGGGCCATTGATTTTATAGTACGTACTCGTATGTGACCTGACTCTCCAAGCCGCGTATCCGAACAAGGTTATTTCTTTTGATAACTGATTTAATTCCCTAGTAAAGTACTTTCTGAACGAAACTTTTTCTTGGACTCTGAATTGATCCTCTGCAAAAGTTTTTTGACAAGATCGAAAGTCGAGCTGCGTTTCTAAACATTAAATCTCTGAATTGAAGTTAAATTCCATTGCGTTTCTGAATGAAATCTCTTACTTGATCCTCAGATTATGTTTCCAAACGAAGTTTTTTTGATAACTCTTTTCATCCCCTTTCAACCACGTTTTTGAACAACATTATTTCTTGATCTCTTATTTCATTCTCAGGTTAAATGTCTTTGGTGTGGCTGAAAGCCGCGTTTTTCAAACTTTTTTTTTATTGGTACCTGAATTGTTCCCCTAGAAAGTATCTTGTTAGAATTTTTGTCTGTCTCTCTGTCTGTCTGTTCCGTTTTAAGTCGAAAACCACTGAACGGATAAAGATACGGTTTTTTAAATTATAATCGTAGTAACCCTGGTTAACACATAGGCTGTAAGGGATGTTCATAAAATAACGCCCAAGACGAAAACGATGCAAAGATTGAATAAACGATTTTATAACTAGAGAACCACTCGACAAATTTGGATGCGGTTTTCTTTATTATCATCGTAGTCCCTGGTCAACACATACACCACAAAGGCTGTTCATAAAATAACGCTTAAGCCGAAAACGGGACGAAGATTGAAAAAACGCAAACGGCAAAGGCTATAGTTATATAAATCTATGGGAAGTTTGATTCGAATTTATATCGCGAACGAAGTCGCGGGCAAAAGCTAGTCTTTAATATTTGTAGCACTTTCTCTTCATTTTGAAACGTTTTGTTGTTCAAGTGAGCACTCATGTATCAAAAAGAACTTTATTTACAAATTACTGCTTGCTAGCTGCTTTCGAAACTGAAAAACTCCTTTATACTTCTGTGTAGTTATATCATTTATTTAAAATTGTACGTATAAAATGAAATTATATAAAATTATAACCATGTTTATTTATCTTATATATGTATATGTTAATAGTAACTATCTTATTCCGTTCTATTGTTTGCAGAAAATAAAATATTTATCTCAAATTAATCATAAACCACTTGAAAAATAATTAAACTACATGTAAATTATTTTTATTTTTATAGTTTCCTAAGATTGAAGTTTACTTGGTTTCGATTGTATGTTTTTTTTTTAATATTGTATAATGCGAAAAAAAGGGACAGAAAGACAAACATCAATATGTAATTATCGGCGCAACCCATTATAATAGTTAACAAATGTGCACACTAATAAAGGTCCTCACGAATCAAGCTCGTCTTAGTTTGACGACCGCCAGATAATCGTATATATTAAATAAGTTCTCAATGTACCCACCTATTTGGTAACCATTTTATGTTTGTGATTTATTTAATGTTTGTTGTTTTTGAATAAAGTTATTTTTATCTTATCTTATCTTATCTCAGGAATAAAAAATGTAACTGATAAGAAAGGCCACATGGTTAAATTTTGCAGGCAGTTGCGCATAGTATCAGTAATTTGTTCGTTACTGTTACTGACTTCAGCAGATTTTTACAGAAGTCCAAGGAAAGACTGATTAATGTCTTGCCTGCTGTCACTCTCCCATTTTCTGAGCGTGCCTAGTAACTTGAATAATCCAGACGCAAGCGACGGGAATGATAAATTTAGCGCAGGAAATTACCTTAGACACACCACTTTTATCAAGAAAATAAGACACTAAACTGGCGAAATTTATGGAATGCGAGGGCATTTGGGTAGGATAGATGATTGCATATATAATAGGGTAAAAATACAAATAGGCTATTTCACTGCTACAAGATGAAGTTTGTTTCTGTTTGTTGATCTTCGTGAATATACATACTACTTGACGTATATAAATTGTCTAGAATTGGCGGATTTTATTCTACATATTTATTATTTAGAGCCAAATAACACGTGGAAAAAAATTGTCCACAAAATATACAATTTCGGCCCGCCATGAGGCCGGAATTACTTGAAATCATATCACACACAATTAATTTTGAACCGCTCGCGCTCTTTGCTGAAACTAAACTTTTTCATTAAAAAAGCAATATTAAGCAGTAAGTCGCGTTTTTTTAAATTCGATGTGGGTTGGTTTGGTAAAAATATCGACGGAAATTATATTATAACTAGATTTTGCCCGCGGCTCCACCCGCGTCGATGAAATTTTCGTGGAAATAAAGGAAACAGAAGAATATGATTTTTTGAACGACTATGTGCAACGGTCACCATGTTTTACCAAAGCGCTAATAAATACCAATCATCAAATAAGCCCAAACTCGAAGGGTCCTGCTGTTGTCCGTTGATGAGATCCCGTCATCAGACCCTGGTTGCCATGTTTTACCATAGTGCTAATAAAGACCAATCAAATAAAGCTCCTTAGTTTTAGAGATGTGCGTGAACAAACAGACAGACAGACGGACTGAAAATAATTCTAAAAATCGTTGATTTGTGTTCTATTACTCTTCTTTAGTCATTCCCTTTCTATTTCTATTACTTTTCTTCAATGTATGTACATACACAGCGGTTTCTACTGTTTTATTATACGTATTGACGATAACATTCATACTCGTACCAGCGCGCATTGCAAAGTGGCTGTTACAACGATCTCTGCGTCTCCTGATAGCGCAAAATAGGAAAAAATAAAACTTTTCACATAGAAGCGACGGCTGATAATAAGTGAATCCACATTTTATAGATTACTAAATTTTCAAAAATTTGGTGAAAATATCATCAAAATCACATGAAGCTTTCCGAAGGCGTAAGAAAATTATTACAGAAATCATAGAAAACTTTTGATAAATTTCGTTTCCTTTATTTTCAAAAGTAACAAAAGAAGAATTTCAGTATTCATCTTATAATTATACATTTTCGACTATATTTTGCCTATTATATAAGGTGACTTTCATTTAAATAGCCGAATTCACACTGGAGAGTCGGTAAATGGTCAGCACCAAGGTTCAATGATTCTGTTTGCAAAATACGAAAAATATATTTTTGTGCCTCTATACTAGTCCAAGAACAACCTCGACTAAATTAGTAGGTATAGGAAGTCTAAATTGTATTTTGCGTATTTTAGAGAAAGGGTCATTTAACCTTGGTCCTTACCACTTACCGAGTCTCCAGTATGAATTTGGCTACATAAAAGAAAGTCATCTTATATTATATTATGATTTTGAAAGTGTTTCAAAGGCCTACCAATTGTTCAAGACAATGGTATTCAAATTTGATTGTCATATGGCTTTTCGGCGTTAGTAAATTAGCCCGTTTGACAACCAAAATCGTAGGGTTTTGGTTGCAAACAACAAAAAACGACAGTCGTATTCATTTGACAGCCATAAATCCACTATTTTAATTGTCAAACGGGCTAACTTGCTTAGCCGAATAGCCATATGACAATCAATTTGAATACCATGGTCTTACACAATTGCACCTCTGATCTAATATTGCAGTTTGAGTATCTACGTATATCCATATTTGTGCGATAGGGCACTCTCCACAAATCCACGTTGAGATGTAATAATCGTCAGTAAAACGTGATTTTACGAGTGAATTTGCATTCACTAGTCCATACACAGAAACACCTTTGACACCCTGTTGGAGATTTTCACAGTATTTTTTTATATTCAATTTTCTTTTTCTCAACTTTCAGCGGCTGGCATCAACGAGACCTGCATGTTTAACGAGCAATGCGAAGACGTCATCATCAAGACAGAATGTAAGAACGACCGTTGCTACTGCCGATACGAGATGATTCCTGAGGTGTCCGCAGATGGCTCTATCCTATGTGTTCGTAAGTACATACACTCATATACTCATAGAGATCCATCTGCCATGATCTTGTTACACTTTTTAAGATTCTTTTACATCCATCAATCAAAAACAAGCTCTCCTATTCCGGGTGCCTTATACTTTCCCTTTCTTCAGTATGTCGTCTTTCAAGCTTTTCTTGGTCTCAAATAGTCTCAATGCCTCATTTGTAGTGGTAGGCTCAACCATGCGTTCTCAGTTAAAAAAATAAACGCGTAAAATGATGTTTTTATCACAAAGATTTTGGTTGATGTGGTACAGTAGTGAAGGATCCATAGAAGCCGATTTCTACCGGGTTACCTTTCCGTTAGAAATACCTCCAACCGTAACCAAACCAATCTATGCATTATTTAATGTAAAATTTATTTTCAACTATTACTAAAAAATGCACAGATTTCACGCTTCCCGTAACCATCACAGGGCATTGGGTATGTCTTTAGATCTACTACAAAAATAAAAATGTGTAAAATATCGGTTAATTATTTTTAGCTAGTAGTTCGCCCTGAACGGTGAACTCACGCTCACCCGATTCACGCTTGGCTGATTTGGCTCTTGTTTGAACTTGAAAATTCTTTTTGCCTTATTTACTCGCCTGCCAAATTTCATGACATTCCGATCAAGGATACTCGAGCTATCATCGAACAAACATTCATACATACATACATATATACAAACGCCGGATTGTTCAAGTAGAGTTGGAGAACTCGCTCTCTCGTTCAATTAACTGGCAGTTCACCCCAAACTGTAAACCCGCGCTTGCCCGATTCGCTCTTGACCGATTTGGATCACGTTTGAACTTAAAAATTCTTTTTACCATCAATGTTAAGAAACGCCTGCGCACAAAATGAAATTCATCGATTAATACCAAGTTTATGTTTTTATTTTCCTCTGGACATTGTGGATTTTGTTAATGCACCTCTGATTTTCGAAGCAAATCTTTTTTACGTTTTCTCTTATTTTATATGGAAAATTATATAATTTTACTTCACCCGCGACGGCCTATGTTGCATAGAGAGAGGCTCTGTAAGATACACACTCCCTCTCAAAAGCCTAAGATACACACTGCCGCTCCCCGCGCTATTCCCTTTGCCGTTATCTCCCACGTTCCTATAATGACGCGGGCGAAGACCGACTCTTCGGTTAGCCTAATCATGTGACTATTTTTTCCAGCTGAGAAGCAAATAGAACCCTCAACCAAGACCCTGGACCCTGCAATGATCGGAGTTCTGGTCGGAATGGCTCTCATGTTTATTATCATCTGCGTAGTGTTGCAACTGTTTAGCAGGTAAGGATTCACAGTCGTATATTATTTCAAGGTTCCAAAGTCATAGGCAAATGTTGATATCATGATGAGATCTGACGTATTAGCAAATGCTTTAAGAAATAAAATATACTAACACGGCGTATTTAAATTACAAAAAAACAACCTCGTGAGTGAATGATAATCTGTGCATTACTAATTGAAGTTACATAATCTGGAAAAGTCTGGTAGCTCTTGGTAAACAATCTGGATAAGTCAGTGGCCTGTTATAGGCAGTGATAATTGTGTCATTTCAAAAATAATGTCCTATCATTGAAAGATGGAAAAATAAATAAGTGTTGATTAAGTTTAAATTTCCCTTCCCCTCTAAATTTAATAAATTTTAAGGTTCACAAAAAATATTTAAATAGCTTAATAAATATAATTTTCTTCAAAAAACCAGTTAATGGTTTTATTTGTTGGTTTTTATTTTTATTAATTAACGCACAGGTGTTCCTTAGGAAAGATTCAAGAAAAATCAATTTACATTCTTGAAATTTATTTACAAGATAATAATAATTTATAATTTAGAATTTAAATTTTAGAATTAGATAAGTAAAACGGGTCGGGGTTTTTGCGTCTTTCAAAATAATTACAATTAAACTTCTACTACCGCACTTCCCTTTAGATGTTTTGAAGGTTGTGTAGAGCCGTAGAGCGGTCTTCTTTTGTAGTCTTCTTGAGATTGTTGATTTCATTTTATTTTCCCTTCGCCTGATGACGACCCCACTGAGGGGCGAAATATAGCACATTTTACTTTATATTATTTCTGTGTGTAATTAATAAAAATAAAAACTGACAAATGTTACTTAATGATATTTCTTTTCATTATTTGTATTACGTAACAAAAAATACGTAACAAAATCAGGGCCTTGTCATAGAAATTTCGAATTATTTTAAAATTCCTCACAAATTTAACTATAAACAGTACACGTTTCCCTATAAAAATAAATAATTTTTCATTTATAGTTATTACAAAAAAGATCTCGACTAATCTCAAACCTGCTGCTCAGTGGACTTGACATATTCCTGAGTAGTGTAGTTCTTGCTTAAATTATTTCACATTTTTCGGCAAGTTGTTTCAGTAATTACCGTTACAAAAGTAGACATACTCGTATCTCAAAGATGTGAAATCGTGGGACAAGCTTTAAAATTGTTTTTTTAGAGAATTACTCATTACTTAAATAAATCATTAATCACACTAATATTATAAATGTGAAAGTTTGTGTGTGTGTGCGTGTGTGTGTGTGTGTATGTTTGTTACTCTTTCACGGTAAAACGTCTAGACGGATTTGTATGAAATTTAGAATGGATATAGCTTATACACATAGGCTACTTTTTATCCCGAAAAAAAGCAAGTCGTTAAACCGAATAACACGCGGGCGGAGCCGCGGGCAAAAGCTAGTATAAAATAAAACCCAAGATACTATTTTGTTTAAAACCGTCGTTCTCAGTATTGTCAATAATCGATAAATGCATTAAATATGCTATGTATTAAAAATGAAATTATTGTAATTGGTTCTCAGATACTTCTTATTTGAGTAAAAAATAAGAAACTTCCGTGGCTAATAGCCGAGAAATAGAAAAAACACCCAAAAGGCAAGGGGTGCATTATTTTTGAAATGGCCCAATTATAGGTTTGTTTACTTTGTTTGCAGAATAGAAAATTGTTTGATTTGTTAGCAGAATAGGAAAGAAATTAATGTAATATCGTAGCACGTATGGCCACCTACTCCTATTGTGTGGCATCGTTTGCATGCAGATCTTCCGTGCTCAGTTTTGGGGAAATATTGCCTATTATTGATAGCTACTCCAAATGGCCTGAGGTCTTCCGTACACAATATAACAGCAGCCACAACTATAAAGATGTTGAAGAGTGTTCTCATTTAGGTATCCTTATTATTAGTCTAACAATGGACCGACTTGGACCAGTCAGAAGTTCAAACAGTTTTGTGAATTGGTTAAGGTCAAATTAAATTGAATTTCTCCCTATCATCCAAGCACTAACGGGTTAGCTGAACGTTTTATTTACTCTTTTAAACACCGTACAATTAAGATTGTCGAAAGCGGTCATAATCTAGATAATGCTTTTAATTTATTCTTGTTCGACTATAAATGAGCTATACATAAAACTACTAGAATGACATCTGCAAAGCTAATGTTAAGGCGGGAGTTAAGGTGGCGTCTATAAGTTTACTGATGCCAGGACCCACAATGTATAAAATTGTGGATAAACAGATTAAACAAAACATAACTTCAAGGGTAATAGAAGCATAAACTTTGTTAGAGGAGAGGAGATCACTGTCAGGAATTATAATAGAGGGGTTTCCCTTGAAAAGAATTGATTCTTGGGAAAGTAAAGGATGTGTTAATGCCAGTTGTTAGTTATAAGGTAGAAATCCAGGGAAGAGAAATGAAAAGGCATAGTGATCGATCAGTTAGTAAAATGTTCAAAGGATTTGTAAAGCTCTGGTTGCTAAGTTATTCAGCTAGGTTTACTTTTATACAAGTTTCGCTATTACATTTTGCAGTAGAAAAGCTGTATATAGAAAAGCCATTTATACAAATATAAAATTACTAGAGCTGGTCTGTTATGATTGTTATTCACTAAGTAGAGTTTTAAGTTTTTTATGTAGGGTAAAGTGTAATGATTTTGGAAAATCAGTTCATGCATCCTGTGTCATGCATGGATTCGCTCTCTTTCTGTTGTGACATTAAGTAATTATGCTCCTAAATAAATATTCATTAAAAATATGATATAGAAAATTTATATTATGAAAATTATTAAGTATGAAACTAGTACCCAGTTCGGACTACACGTGCAAGTTTAAGTCTCAAGATATTACAATCTACAGCAAAAAGTGAATCTATCCCGAAGACAAGATAGCCAAAAGACGGCTAATATTCAATATCATGCGTACAAATAATTCTGTCAACTAGCTGTGATATGAGAAAGCGAAGATTACAGGTACAGGTATGAGGTACCTGTAATCCTATTGGCCCTACTAAGATCATTCCGTCTTACGAACAGCCCCACAAACTTTTCTATTCCGGTGACGAAGACTGTCACACAATAAATATAGAAGCCATTTTGGTTTGTCCTACCGGAACAGATTAAAGATTTTAAACAATGTAGGATTAGAGAGGTTTAATTAAAACACGATATATTTTAACGAAATAATATGAAATATATTTTATTTATTATTGTATCACAATAGTGTCAGTAATGCTGCATTTAATTTATATCTAATTATAAACAGATTAAAAACTGAAACTCAGAAGTGTGAGGTTGATCGTGAGTGTATGTATTATTATCTATTATACAGGATATGTTTCTCATGAGAATCCAATAAAAGACACAAGAAAAATAAAGAGTGTATTAATTTTTTATTGACACAAATTGTGAAATGAAAACACAAAAAGTTCAAATTTCCTTGTTAAACTTCTTTAAAGGCATATATACCTTAAATAATCTACATACATAAAGTCGAGCGGACATTCTACAATGTGTGTGAATTTTTTAATTAATTGTTATTAAATGAACATAAAGGATATGACATCAAGTAATCCCGACATCAAAATAATGTTTATATTTAATATTAATATATCTTATTTAATTTTGTTTTGTATATTTATTGACTAATTATATCATTAAAAGTTTGATGTATATTATTAATAGAAATAAGTATGACCTGTAATTGAAAATTACCAATAAAAAATGTCTATGTCTATGTCAATTAGTATCGACAAGTATAAGTGGTCAATAAATTCGCACCTCTATACTAACATGACCGCACAAAAGAAACGAGACAGAAATACTACAAGAGGGCACGAGAAAGATTGAAAGATATCAACTGGGTGCGCCAGCTTAGGTGCAAGCCACACAGAAACAGCGCGGCGCGCATCGAAATAAAGTCACAATTTGAGGTATGGTACGGACGCCCGTTCCACGCCCGACACCGCCTGAAACATACCATTCGGTGTGTTTAAATTGCGACTTTATTTCCATGCATTTTGTACGAAATTTGAATGACGCCCGCGCGCTCTATACGCGCCGCGCCGCTTCTGTGTGGCTTGATCCTTAGATTAAATGATGACCAATTTAAGTTGAACCATGATAATTTTGTATTAAAAATGTAGGTTATTTCCCATGAAATATAAATGTATTCGTATTAATGTCGCGTTGGCTACTGATTTTTCCACACCATTTAACAGCACGAGTAAACATTTTCAGCTACTTTTTACCTTTTTTTACGATTTTTACTCATAGAAACTGAGAACGTGGAAACACATCAGACAACTTACAACTCGCAACTTACACTGGTTTTGAATCAGCAACCTTATATAAATCGTATTTTCCTAATGTGTTGACAGAAATCGGTCGCCTGTTATGAGCAGTCTATTGGCTATCTTGTCTATACCCCCAGGGGTATGTGCCAGTGGTACCGTGGGTCCGATACGTCTATGATCTATCTATCCCATAAATCATGACTTGTTCTGCAATAATTAACCACCTTAGAACAATGTGCAAAATAAATTTTGAATTATTGTATGGCCCCTTATCAATTTAAATTTATGCTTCATGTTTAGTGTCTGATTCCATGTTTATTTACGAGGAAATTATATTCCCTTTTTTATAAAAAAAATAGTTGTTTAAAAATATTGTTTTTTTTATTTCAGAGCTAGATGGAGAGAAAATCGGTCGATATTCAACACTCCTAATCCTCGGCTGATGAACGTGTCTTTGTTGAAAGAATCAAAACTACACGCTGGGGTATGAATTAAAAAATCGAGAACATGTAGTTTTTCATCAGGTGAAATAAGAAATACTAAAAAAGTTATTTTTAAATGTCCACGATTTACATATACATTCAAATTTGTATGGAGGCTCAGTAATTATTTAGCAAAAGTTTCAATCACTGTTTATGAAGTTCACAAAATTAGGCTCTCCGTGCATTTAAACTCGAGTTTTGGCTTACAAAATTATGAAGACAAGCTTTTCACTATTTTACACTGTTTTAAGTATTAAGTAAATGGTGAGTTACTTTGTTTCTTACTTATCATAATTTTATTATTTTTACTTTTGTCAAAATAAGGTATGTTTAGGTGCTTGGTAAAATGTAACGATGATATTTTATTGTGTACCTATATGTATTTTTAAAAATAATTTGAAGTAACACGAACGGAAAACGATTTTTTGTGCATCGACTCAAAAACTTTAATTTTAGATTTAAGCTTTTATTTTTTTTTCCTTATTCGTATTTTAGTCAAACAAATATTTTTTATAATGTTTATAAGCATAACAATAGTTTTATCTCTTTATTCACTTGTATACTAGTATGTCTTTGGTTCCCGGTGGACAAGTGCGCTTAGTGTGGGAACCGTTGGTAAATGTACTTTTTTGTTTATTGGACATTATCTTATTGTGCAAATTCTATTTATGTTATTATTTACATTTTGCTTACTAAACGACTTTTTACTTTACAGACACTGAGCTCGCAAAAATCGTTTTTTTTTTGTTTTTAGATATAATTTTAAAATAACACTGAGAGAACTGGTCATCATAAAATAAAGTGAAATCAGCTGAAAAAATTATGATTCACGTAAAGTACGGAGCATACGGACATCAAAACAAAATACGATGAAACTACTGTTGGTGCTGCTAGCGTTATAATATGACGCAATGTCACTATGACTTTGTAGAAAGCAGATAGAATTATGCGCTCTGTAACAGCTTCTATGGTGACAATAAGCATACTGTATTGCGACGGACCTCTTTTATGTGGAAGGCATGATGTAATACCAAAATAATGATCTTATTTTCTGTGACCAATTTTTACGGTGATCAATTATCAGAATATTGACTTACTTACCTAAAAACTCGATTATTTTCTCAAACGTTTTAATTACAGCATAATTTTTCCTTTTATCACCAAGTTTAAAAACAGTTCACCGTATTTTAAACCTATGTAATGCTATTTATAATGCTTTTATAATGAAGCCAAAAAGACATTTTTTTCAGTGAATGTACAGTCAGCAAGGTTCCCGCCTGACCACCTTAAGAGCTAGTTTTGTATGCAGTGACTTGCGCAACTTCCGCTAGGCCCCATTCTACTAGTTTTTGTCTACCAATAGTCTGACCAAAGTGACCGATGGAATTTAATGGACCCGAAAATGCCATAAAAAGTGTCCTCATAAACTCTCATTGGTAAATAAAATAAAAGGCGTGGCTAGCCGAGATCGCCACATGCAAGCAACAAGGTTTTGAAACTGGATAGCCGGGAGCCTTGCTGAGTGTAAAAAAAACAATTTAAATAAAACCACATACTTACGATCGAACTGGCCAAAAGATGAACTTGAAAATGTTAATTATGTAGTAAATTGTATCGTCACCTTTGACTTTGAAGGACCGTCGTGGCTCTCGCATCAGCATGCGTCCTCCCTCACGCCAAGCCAGCCAACAAGAGCTGCGGGTTCACTCACCAGGTCCAGGTACAAGAGCTTAAGTACGGCTGCCTTATTGAAATTCTACTCTTCAATGCTCATCTAGTTTGTTTCATCTCTGTGAGGAATGTCATCTGTTTGTTAAAAGTTTGTTGGTATTAGATATTGCTCGTGAAATGCCTTGCAGATATTAATCAATTTCGTTTAGATATTGATATATAACAAGATGTTACAAGTTACAAGGACATCTATTGAATCCAAAGTGACTTCGATGATATTCCCCATACCCCTTTAATATATTTTTTTTATTATCTATGCTTCATCTCTTTTTAATTGTTAAACTACCAATAATTTTTATTTTATTTAACACTTACCTAATTTTTTTTCTCTTTTGATAATACTCTTCTGAAAGAAAAAAATTAAGAGCTTTTGGATACAAATTTTCAAATCATTAAGTATAAAATAATGACATTCATAATAACTTATTTCATTTATCAACAGCACGACATCATCAAAGTCATCAACTACACCGAAAGCCCTCAGGTTAACCTATCAAAATTATGTTGTTGCTTTAATTTTTGCAGTTTTTACTTTATTTTAATAGCACGATGACACGGTTTGCTTTGAATACTGAGATATGAGAAAGATATTGAACATCATTAGATATTTAGAAAATTGTATTGAAATATGTACCTAAACTTAGAAAATAGAACTTTGTGGTGACGGGATCAGGTAAAGTTTTGAAATAGTTACTAATGATCAAGTTAATCAACAACTGTTTCCAAATAATTACCTTCCATCTTTGAATTAGAGTATTACTACACCTGAACTCATTAAATATGCTTCGGGACCAAGTTGATAAGCAGATGATTGCATATGCATTATACTCCTACATCATCATCACTCATATTTTTGAGCCTTAGGTTCCATGCATTTCTTTTTAATAAACAAATATATTACGTTATTAGCAAAAATGCTTTAGGAAATCATTGCAATGTAAAATACGAAGAAGAAATTATGCTACTCTCTTAGAAACTATTAGTTTGGGAAGGAGATTAGTTTTAATCACTCAACCATTTCTGATACATATCAACATTGAACATAGATAGGTAGCATGGTGTGCCTTGTAGCCAATTCATAAGTAAATTAAGAACCAGGTTATTTTAAAAGCATGGAACAGTTTGTTTGGACATGGTTTAAACAATTTATTAGATAAAAATAATACTATTTCCAAGCTGGTGTATCAATTTTTGTTTATTTCGCAGGGTCAAGACGTGGATCCAGAACGAGTAGTGGTCATTCAGCTACTTCTTTAAGGTCTGCGACTATAAGGTCACCTACCGATCCTGGTCCAACATCAGTGACCGTAGAAATACGGGCTCCTGATAATTAGATTTCAAAAGAAAGAAGAACAAAATTTAAGTGAAGTGATACATTCAGTTTTTGCATATGTTGGACTACAATCACTAAAGTTTGATTGGAAAAATAATTAGGACAGTTGGAAACACATAAATGATGACTTATTTTGGTCTTGTAAACAATCTTATCTACATTTCTATTCAAGATTGGTATATTAGTAAATATAGAGAAAATTAAGAGATGAAAGATTATCCTTCAAATTTCAAGGTATAATAATATTCAGTCCAAAATTTACAATATTTGTGATAAAATTTACATAAAAAGCATTATAAAAGTAATAACCTTCATCTAAAACAATAAAGTCATGCACTAAATCACTCACTTCATTAAAAATCAGTCACTTTAAAAGTGCCTCTGAAAACAAAAAATATAAAATATCTGAATTTTCATTATACTAATAATGCTAACATAAGAAATAAAAAACATGACATTAAACATAATACATAAT
This sequence comes from Ypsolopha scabrella, assembly GCA_910592155.1. NCBI lineage: Eukaryota > Metazoa > Arthropoda > Insecta > Lepidoptera > Ypsolophidae > Ypsolopha > Ypsolopha scabrella. The sequence goes on along the minus strand of OU342969.1, from coordinate 26,553,907 downwards.
ATATAGCAAACATAGCAATATTTCAAATTAGATCACTATTGAAACATTATACAAGTATTCGTAGATGAAAGGGAGTGCACAAAATCAATGAAAACTATAATTTAGAGGAGATAATTTTAATCAATACTTAGTTGAAATAGAAAAATGATTACTTAGCTTTGTTAGCGTTTAAAATAGCTTTTGCCCATTTATAGTCAATAATAAGTACAATTATAAGTGATGACACAATTTGAAAATTTTCTTCAATTTCCGTGTTTTCTTGTAAGTGCAAATACTTGCTAGATTTTGTGAAATCCTGCCTTTAAAATTGTAATAAAAAAGGCTTAGCATAATAGTTTTTAAATTTAAGGGGACCATCTCCTTTGGAGAATGAGTGATGTGAAAGCTAAAGTACGAAACGATGTAAAGGTAAATAAGAATCGAGTTTTCAATGAAGTCGCTTTCATAACTTAAGACTATCTAATCTTGAATAAGAACATGTGTATCGCTTTCATTTCATTTTTCTATAAAAGAGAGAGAGTCAGTTGTGAGTTGAGATTAAGATTACTATCAGTAATATTTTAGTACATACTTTCTTCTGTATTCTTTCTGGTGATATTAAGGACACTGAAACTTCTAAGACTGTGTAAATCGGGGAAATTTACACATTTATATGTAGTTGTAAGTTTGCACATTTTAATGCTTTGACCAAATTCATCTAGCAAAGCGCACAAAGCATGCCTCGTGGTACCAAAATAGCCGTTCTTGGCAGAATATTGATTTAAAATTGCAAAGTTAGAATAAAGTGAATGAAAACGTTTTCTATGTAGTTGCAAATCAAAATGTATGGATTATACTCAAACTAAGGGGAAGAGTTTAAGTATAATGGATACGACTTTTATCTTCATGTTTTTGAATTAAAGCGACAAAATATATTTAAACTTAAGCAAAGTATCTGAATAACAATCATGCTCACATTGAAAAAATATATTTCGAACACAATGCTAGTTATATACGAAGATTTATGCTGTAATTTAATTATATAAACTTTTATTAAAACCTATACTTCCAATCATGTTGTTTTATTTCAAAGAAATCTGAGTGAATTAAATTTTATGTGGAACAATTTCAACTAAGAAAAACATTGTTGATACAGCACCATCTATGCGAAATTATCTTAAAGACTAAAATATGAGCTTCGCTTGTGCGAGTATCACGACTCAAGCATGGCCTCCTTCTGTGTTCCTTTTGGTAGAATTAGTTTTAAAGCTATTTCAGAGATGTCGCTTTAAAATAAAAGCAAAGAAAGAATTGTAAAATCGCAAAGAACTCACAAAACATACAAAATACCACTAAGACTTACCCCCGATTTCACTATTGAGAATTTCTAGCTACAAAGTAGTGCTTAACTTTCAAATACAGCGCTGTGATTGGTCAATTCGTCACTTATGTATCCACTTAGCGAGACTTTCTTAATTCAGAAACTGGTTTTAACACTTTAACACTACCTAGCCTATCTTTGAGGAATTTCAGTCCTTGTCGCTTCCCTGAAGCGTCGAAACACGATCCCCTCTGGCCAGAAGTCAGCACTGAGGAAAGTGATAGCATCAGCAGCGGACACACGGAGTTTGAAAGACAAAAAATATTTTTGTTTTTCAGATCCGCGCTGCACTATTCCTACGTCCATTTCTTAATATAAATATTTTCTTAATGTGACGCGTCAGATATTCTAACGTCACACTTTTGTGCACTCTGGAGAGGTATATCTGTGTTATGGGCTCTGCAGCCTTCAGGTCATATAAAGCTGCAGGGGCGGTACCGCGCTTAATGCGGTTATCACAGCGGCGGCGCTTCTTCTCTACTAGAGTAAAGCCTTCACTATCAGCAATCGGCGGGCATAGAACGGCGGCAGACACGACGGCGGGCGCCGATACCATTTTTTGTATCGAGCTGTTAGTTACCTCCGGGCGTGGGGGTGGTAGCTGCTTGCGGTAATGGGAACGGCGGGACACCTAGGCAAACGATTCCTTTTGTATGTTGGATGCTGGTGGAGCAGGCGTAGGCAGCACATTTGGCATTTTGACATCGTTAGAAGACGTCATATGTCAGTTGCTAGTTTGGTCTGTTGCGGCGATGCGACGTTATTTTGTTTATCGGCAACTTGTTGCGTCGGCGCATTCCGTATATGAGCGGTATTGTCGAAGGCGACGCAAAGTTGTAGGTATTGCGCAATGAGGTCAACTCGAGCCGCATTTCCATGCACATTTTTCTGACTCTGGTTGATTCCTCTTCAATACCATGATAGTCTTCAGCAGCAAGGTGGCATCAACGTGATCGAATGACACGGGCGGTAGCTTGCTGAAGTCCTTTGCGACGTACGTCGGTACGTTATTGGGATCCGTTTCCTTGAAGATGCGGAAGATATCGTAGAGCGTCTTCTTGGCAACTCCATCGCCCCGCCGCGACGCCAAGCGCACGGTAGTGACGGCGGTCTTCTCCAGAAAGGTCTTGGTGGTGAGGATCTCGGGTTCTCTCGAACCAGCACTCAACATGCTGAACAATGGGTAAGCGTGACAACCTGCAGGCAGACGAAAGAGGTGTTACCCACCGTGGACCGTCGCCTGACGAAGAAACTGCTACGACTTAGTAGAACCAACCTTCGCATGATGGTAGGGCTAATTACAGGACATAGCAACCTTAACAGACATTTCTATATTATAGGTCTAACAGACAGCCCTCTGTGCAGAGCCTGCATGGGGCCGAAGAAACGCCGACCCACGTGACTATAGACTGCGTAGGTGTCAGCACACAACGGGCCAAGATCCTCGGTGAACCGGAGACGCTCCGCCAGTCCTGTGGTGACCTAGGCCGCCTCTTGGGATTCTGGCGTGAGCTGGGCTGGCTAGAATAGCCAGTCCCACTATTTCCACGCACAAAGGTCCAAATGTGAGACTAGGTGTGGAAACCGAGCCCCCAAGAAGAAGAAGAAGAAGAAGAAGATCTCGGTTTCCGTGTAGCTGGACGCATAAATCTGCTCAAGAGCTCATCCATTACATCCAGCTTGTTCTGCACGAAGGCAAGCAGCTTATGTACCATGATGATTTCAGCACGTTTGCCGGTGTCCACCATGATTACTATAGGTACTGTTGCGAATCTAGGTCGCTAATTTACATTGTCGGCATCGGTGCGGCCGCGGCTAGTGAACGACTAACCGAGCTAGTGTCACGTCATTGTCTAGAACTCATCAAGTAGAAAACAAATATATATTTTATAATTTTGAATCTCCAACGGTGAAAGTGGTTGGAAAAAGCGCAGGACCGCGATGTGTGGTTTCAGCAAGTGGAGGCCTTTGCCCAGCAATGGAAATGGGGGGCCATCAAAGTTGTCAATCTTAGACCATTTTTGTTACGGGGTCTATCTCAAAAACTAATTTAGTTTAGTTATGAATTTGGAATTATCTGTATATTGTATGTATGCTATATACTTTACTTAAACAACAAATACTAAAAACGATGATTTTTAATATGGGTTTAGGGTTACGCACTCGCAGTCTCTAGGCGATAATAAGTTTGTAATTTTTGTTCAAATCATAACTTATCAGAAGAATATTTTTCTGTTTGGCCAGTGGTTTGCTTTCTGCCACCATTTTCTGCCAATATCAGGTAGTCAGCAAATCACGATTTTAAAATAAGAATAAGAACGGTCACGATAAAAAACTGAATATACCTGAAACAAACACAGCACAGATAAGACAACACACTTTCGCCAGGACGAAAATAGGTTGTTTACTTTTAAATGACAACAGGAAATTCATCACATCATTATTATCATTGGGAACGGAAATATTGTATGCACTAAGTACCTCAACCAATGGTCTCCATTTATACAGGACAATTAAATAATATATTTGGTACACAGTCCCCTCTTCAGTTTGGTAATCACACATTAGAGAGTTGCGCAATTTAAATTCAAAAAGTTATTATCGTTCATCTTAGGAGTATAATGTCATCGTAGGATGGTGAAATGTGCTTTTTCACAAAAAAATGGCCTTTACACCATAATTAGGGTTTTTATGAAAAAAGAAACAATTTTAGCTCGATCACACAAAATTGTTTCGTGTTTTATACTTACTAGTAATGTATTGTGTTTAGTTGGGTGCAATAGGTCTTAATACAATCAAGTTGACCTTTAATTTACAAGGAACATAAACTTTGATTGTAAAAAAAAAATACCAAAAATAATTAATTTAATAGAAAATTGCAAACAGCCGTCATTGTATTACAAAATTTACAACTCGGGGCGTAAATTGAAAAGGACATGAGTTAATTTCATTCGTGTGATATTTATCAGTTGGCCGCGTAAATTACGGGCAGCAATAGCAATGGCGGAAAAAGTGACTGCTCTGATAAGGTTTTTATTTTCGGTTTAATTGTAACAATTATTTGTACAATTTCATAAACATTTCCTCACGATGTTTTCCTTCACCGTTCAGCAAGTGGCAAGTATTAGGTAAGGACACAAATACAATGAAAATAAATTCCGAAAAACTCATTGGTGCATGCCCGACCGGGGTCGAACCTGGGTCTCAAGATTGGGAGGCTAGCTACCTGAGCTACCGCCTCTTTTTGACACATGCGAGTATTATAATTCATGATTGAATAAGCTGTAAACTTTGTTGTCGTCTTATGACGTAAAGTCTTAGAGTAATGTACAGTGGAGACCGCACTTTCGGACTTTGTACCTATCTTATATTCTTCTCTGTAGGGGCTAATGTCGTACTGCAAGTGTATAGCTTGATGTGGTCTCCACTGTACCTAATACTTTTCTCTGAGCGTAGTCTATTACCGTCTCACTAACGAAAAAAAAATGTTAATACGAAACTGTTGTTATATTGGACAAATTCGTCTTTCTCCTAGCGTACAAGTACAGGTACAGTATTTGCACCAATCGATTATAGACTCTCCCAGTGATGTGGCATTCGTCTCAGCAATAAAGAAGCAACTTGTGGAAAAGGCATACTATACATTTGATGAATACTTTGAGTAACCATCAATCTTCGCTGCTTGTAAAGTTGGACTATATACATAAATAATGGACTAACATAATTTTTCTACTAACAAACATAATATACAACGTTCTTCACTTGTTTTAAAAAAAAATTCAAACTCATTATTATGTAAATAATCATTAATAACTCGCAATCAGTAATATAAATCTATCAATCAATAATAAATGTTTTAAAAATTGTACCTTTATATTGTATAACGTATAAACCATGTTTATAAATGAATGAACTGAAACTGAAACAGATTAAGCAATAAAATTTAATTTTCATGAAGACCTTATGAGTGTACGTGTAAAAGAAAATGTACCTCTAATAGAATATAGAATAGGCTAGTTGTTCGATGTGTAGTATAGCATCTACTCTATTTTTTGACTTTAAATTGCCGAGGCTGAAGACGACACCCTACAAAGAATTCAGCCCTCGTGAGTGTTCAGTATGTGCATTACTGGCTGGTGTGGTTACAAAAATTCAACGTTCAACGATGGGTACCTTAAAAGCGCAGTCACGCCTCGTTGGCTGAGTCGTGCGCTTGCCGTGTAAACAAGAGGTCGCAGGTTTAAATCCGGTCCGAGTACTTTTTATCGTTTACAAAGCTACTTTAGCTGCAGTTGACTGTACATCCATGCTACAGATGATTAAATAATACATCCTCCATATTTAAGTTCACATAGATTCCAAAATAGAGTACGGGTGTACTGCTAACTAATTGAGCGAACTAATTATTCTTATGAAAATAATTTACTTTTTCCGCTGAAGAGTAATTCCATGAAAACTGCCCACTTTTGTCACACCCGTTCTTAGACCATTTAACACGGGACCTGGCAAAGTGCGACTCTTAGTACTGAAATTATTCTGCCGTTTTCCACGGGAGGGGAGGTAAACACGCACAGCACACATTTACTCATTCACGCACACTCTTGCGAAAAATTGGTATGTCACACTTAATCAAAAGCTGCAACACAAATACAAAACGCGCACACAAGCAAACTTATATGAACAAATTGTTCATGTACTTCGGCAGAGGGGGATAAGTGCGCTTGCCTAGTCCCGTGTTATACGTGCACCCGTTACTTCAGTTATTATTTGTTACTAAGCAAATTATTTACAATCCGGTATCTATTTAGTATGTATTGGTTACTTGAAAAATATGATTTAAATATAATGTTACTAAATTGTTAAATAAATGTTTGTATGGTCTAAGCACCCGTTACTTCAGTTATTATTTTTTACTAAGCAAATTATTTACAATCCGGTATCTATTTAGTATGTATTGGTTACTTGAAAAATATGATTTAAATATAATGTTACTAAATTGTTAAATAAATAATTAATAAATCATGTTATTACATACAGGTTAAAAATGAACCCCCAAGCTATATAACAAAGGAAACTGTTGTTATGTACTCGAAATAAAAAAAGCATGTTTTGCTATTTCAGTCATATTTCATACTTAAAAAAAAACCAGCCAGGTGCGAGTCGGACTCACGCACGAAGGGTTCCGTACCATTATCTATAAAAACAGCAGAAAAATCATGTCTGTTACATGGGAGAGCGCAGGTCCAACTCGCACTTGGCCAGTTTTAGTATTTTTTGTTATAGCGGCAACAGAAATACATCATCTGTGAAAATATAAACTCTCTAACTATAACAGTTCATGAGATACAGCCTGGTGACAGACGGACAAACAGAGAGACAGACGGACAGCGGAGCCTTAGTAATAGGGCCCCGTTGGTTACCCTTTGGTTACCGAACCCAAAAAAAGATATCAACCGTCAAAAAAGCACTAATACTCCGGTAACAGAGACGACGCTCTACGAAGCCGAAGCTACATAGCCTTATGTGCATTATTTACTGCCGGGAGTTTGTACGGTCTATTGTCACTCACATGTTGCATCGCGTAGGGTGGCCATTCAATCGAATTTAGAAAATAAAATAAAATATTTTTTTTTACTGTTTTGTGTTGTATTAGTGATTCTGATGCGCAGAAAAGCTAGAGGTTTAATTTTCAACCTGCATAATTAAAAAATGTAACGCGTGCGACTTCTTCCGTGCAATAAGAAAATTTTCATTAATTTACCACTAGTTTTTGCCCGCGGCTCTGCCCGAGTTTTGTTCGGTATAAGGACATGCTTTTTTTTAGAGATAAAAAGTAGTCTATGTGTTAAATTAGGATATAAGCTATATCCATTCTAAATTTCATCCAAATCCGTCCAGCCGTTTTAGCGTGCAAGAGTAACAAACATACACACACACATACACACACACACACCCACACACACACACAAACTTTCGCATTTATAATATTAGTGTGAAGTGTGATAGTGTGATAAAGTGCGAAAAATTTTGTAACACTTTGCAAATCTAAATATTGGCTATTTCGAAAAATTATCTTTTTCTCTCTCATTGCAAAATATAACATAACTTAAATAATTTAACAAATATTAAGGAAAGCTTAGGAGCTTCAGACATCTCAATTAATAATTCTGGGCCTATAAATAATTTGTATGGAGACGTGTGACGGCAAGACTATAACCACGTGACGACTATATTTATAAGATGGCTGCATTATAAGACGTTGTTTGATTAAGGCTATTCAGGCATCAAAACTACAGGTCTAGCGGATAACTAAGTCTGTTCCTGAGGTACGGGAGCGGCACGCGAAGGGTGACAAGTGAGGTAACAAGGCTGACGCCCGACTGAAGTTACGCGTCTTTTGACTTTCTCAGGAACGTTTTGAAGACGTTTTTGTGTCGCTTTAAACTTTTATTATGATTATTACAAAATTTCGAATTAAATATATGAAATTCACTGACTGATGCTCCCCGTAGCTGTTAAAACGGAAAACCTTATGCTTTGATCTACATGAAGTAAATAAATAATTACAAATGCGTAAATAAAACGAATAATGTGTTTAAACTTTTAAAGCAAAAAGGGAGTACAGTCAGCAAAAGATAAAGGTATACAGGCCCATCGCAAATACTTTGATCCTTAGACCCACAGGTAAGTGATAGATTAGATAAGTTATACTAGGTCAATACATACACACGTGTACTATTGATCAAGGATCAAATCAAGATCAATCAATCAATCAAGATTAAGATCAAAGTATTTGCGATGGGCCTGTATACCTTTATCTTTTGCTGACTGCACGTTAAAAGCTATACACACATACGAGCAATTGAAAAATCTACAATAATGTACATTTGAAATTTATTAGTGTCAGTTTGTCTTTCATGAAAACAAAGGTTTTCGATTTTACTAGCAGCGCGGTTTAGTCGCCTGCCAGCTTTCCCACGGGAAACTTGTGTTGCTGTTCGTCGCACGCGCACATATTTTTCGAAATTATTATTTCACTTTGACCTTGCCTTAGTGCTTGTAGCGAAAGGACGCATATTAAGAAAATTTTATGCTAAATGCAAACACATTTGTGTTAGTCGTAACATACCGCTGCAAATAATTTGAATATGTGAGTGAGTCACGAGATTGTCCGCTTGCTAGAAAATATCTAACACTAGGGTGCAAGATTTTTTGTAAGCGCCCATAATATGAATATGAAACGTCTATTTCATAGGTCTAAGATTAATTGTGTTTCAACCTCAATTGATTACCTATACACTAGCACCCATGACAAAATTTAAACTTAAAATAAAAACCTTAATAATTTCTCCACGCCCTAGTTCCAGTGTAAAAGTCGGTGCAAACTCTCTGTCAGCCAACTTGTATTCCGTGCTGCAAAATGCGGGCTTGTTTACTTACTTAAGAGTTCGTGGTGGTATTCTGCAAATCTTTAACAAGTTTGCTTTGAAATCCTTACAGTCTTAAGTTTATGTACCCTTAAGTGAGCGAATATTTGGAACAAAAATTAACTATTGCTTTTTTAATTACCTATATGGCATAATATTTATGTAATAAAATAACATATGTATCATAAAATTAAATGTTATTATCTAACCTCATATCGTAAAATCCTCATTACGAACTCAAAACTACTGGCATAATGAAATTTTTTTTTCATGAACGTCTCTAAAACACAAAAGAAAGTTAAATTATAGTACGGGTCTCCGAACAAGATAATGCTATAAAAAATTTTTTTCTGAGATTGCAGTACATGTGATACTAACTAGGAAGGCAAAGGGAACTTAGCCCATACAGCCATGTCTGAGGTTTAATATGAAAAACCAATGAGGTTATATATAATATTCGTAACACGTACTAAATAATATAGCGGCGCGACAAAGGAGGTAACAATTTCATTTTATTTTCGGCTTGCATTGTCTATGGCTGCCAGCGCACGCAACGCGTAAACATGCGTGGTGGACTGTTGGATTTTGGCGCCGTAGCTTGCGTGGAAATTACTATTCACTGTGGTTTTATCAGTCAAATCAAAAGTATTATTTTGCCCAAAAACTACTTACAGCAGTGATGGTGATGATAATTTGACTCCACCTGACATTCTGGAAATAAGGACGGAACTTACGAACACTTTCAGAACGAGCTTTTACAAGAAAAAAAAAATGGCTAACGACAAATTTTGTCAAGATTAGTATGAAAGCAGGTATGCATGAGGTTAGATAAAGTAGTGTATGAAACTATAGATAACTAGGTATTAAAACCTCTTTATGTACCAGTTTCATAAAACTACTATTATATCTATTTATTTTAAGAAATAAATAAAAAATATTGTAGAGCTTTACTGTGATTTTTGACCGCTCTGTTTTGTCTAACTATTCGTAACTGAGTTTGGTCATAGTGTACCATCGATACCTGAGTGGATACCGACTAAAAATCTTAATTAAATTACTGTAATTGGAACCCAGAATGTTTTAGTCAAGGTTTACGAGGGTACCTTTTTTAGGTCTAATTAAAAGGTATCCTAAAGAAAAACAGCGGGTTGTGTAAGATATTAGAAGAGCACGAGATACGAGTATCTATCTATACTAATAATAAAGTAGTAAAGTTTGTACATTGAATATTTTCGCATAATTTGAAATGAAATGGGTTGTTGGTATTATACTGAGGCCGACATAACAATTATTAGAATTTGTGTCTGTCTGATGTCCGTCTGTCTGTATCTCTGTTTCGTTTTAACTCGAGAACCACTAAATGGATTTTATATCATCATCAAAGTGACCCTAGTGAACTTTATAGACTATAATGGGTGTTAATAAAATAACGCCCAAGCCGAAAAAGGGGCAGATATTGAATAAACGCTGACGGAGCCGAAAGCGAACGACTAGTCATAAAAATATGTCAGTGCTGGACCCTTAAAAAGGCCACTTTGGATGAATCATATTATGATTCTGTTCTATTGCCGTCTCTTTTGCATGGGTGAATAGATGCTATCTCTGTCCTACTTTCAAATCATTTCATGATTTACCCAAGTCGGCCTTTTTAGAGGCCATGGTAGCGCAATCGCTCATGAGATAATTACAAAATGTTCATAATTTCGATCAAATAAGCATAAACTTAACTTGAATAATGATTACTAGGTTAATAAAAAATAAAACAACGATGAAAAATTTAATAATATGTAACAAGAAATAAATCCCTTAAAAAAAGTCAACAAATGCGCAGTTCAAGTAATTTTCTAGAGTTCTTTTCGCGCACGTATTTTTGCTGTCAACTAGGTACTAGATACGAAAATGCCTTGATAGACCAAAAGAATTTATAAATTTTACGATATTGAACGGCATGGAACATGCTGTAACACGTGTTACACCGCGTTTTAAGGGTTCCGTATTACCTGAGAGGTAAAAATAACCTTTATGGTGAGACTCCGTTGTCCGTCCGTCGGTCCGTCCGTATGTCACAGCCTCATAAGTTTAGCACCTTTAGATATAAAGACTTGAAATTTGCTCCAAAAATTATAACATTTGCCTCCCATTGTGTGTAAAAAAAATTGAAAAGACTTTCTCAGCTAAGTAGGCTTTACAAGTTACGATCAATTTAGTCAACCAGCTTAAACCAGTTTGTTTTATATATTTTCATACATTTCATAAGTTTGTAATTTTCATTTTAAACATTTAAGTCTATTAACTTATTTCAATGATACGGAATCCTTAAGAACGAGTCCTTACTTGCACTTCATCGGTTTTTTTCCTATTTTAAGCTTTAATTGGTGTTCAGCGCTGACAGAAGTTTCAAGTAGAAGCTACTCGTAATTTAAAGATTAATACTATAATATAAAATAATAGGTACATTGACTTTTCATGCAACATGAATGTTAAATACGGTTTACTTCTAAATTAGTATTTTGTTTAATAAAAGTCTCGCTGTAGGTTATTAGTTAATTGTATAGTTCTTCTCACGGAAAATTTAGTAGAACTAAGTCTACTGCATAGGGATTTTATATTATGTGAAATCCTTCATAGTTTGCCATCTGCAATAACTCCAAGAGTCTTTGTATAAGTTACCTATAGGTGACTCGGTTTCTTCTACATATACAGCCCTAAATATACGTTATTTAAATATATACATTTTAACTTCATACCTCAATGGTTTTATTGGATTAAAGTTGCCATGAGCAAGCAACTATTTTAATAAATTTTTCTGTTTTTTTGAAAGAATAATTCTTTGTCTTTTATAAAATAAAAATTCACTAAATTCGACCATTGGTAGGAGTCTAAATACCTTGCAATAAATGTGTTATTTGATTGTCTCAGCGGTAATTTTAAAATGGTGAAGTGAATTTAACAAACGTAAGATTGTAGGGGACAGTCTGAACAAGATTTGTGACATACCTGAACTGGTCTGAAAAGGGACGGCTTAAACAGTACAGAGTAGACAATGCTAGTGACCTCGTTGAGTTGAATCGCGAGACGGAAAAATAAATTAAACTGGGTAAGGGCATATTGATGTAGAGGATACGCAAATTTTCATTAAAGAGATTGGGTCTGGGTAAAGGATGGCAATACGGTTCCACGTTCCTCAAGAAACCTAATTATTTAGCTTGATGTATAGATAGAAAGTGCTGAGATATATAATACCACTATTCTTGCAACGATAATTCTATATTCGGTTTCAAGTTAACATTTTACATAAAATATCAGTGGCGAAGGGTCCTTATAACACTATAACCATTGGCTTGTTTAGGAAACGGCATACATATTACATTTCTTTATTCCATGCTCTTCGCTTTGTCAAATAGGTATTTCCATAAATCACAATAGTACGACAAATACACTTGGCTGACAGGGAATTGCAAAGTACACAAAATTGCAAGTTTTCCTTGGTTGGCTTTTCTGAGTAAGGCGATTTTTTAGTCCAGCTTCCCTTTTTAAAATGTTCACCCTTCGCCACTGTAAAATATGCACAGGTTTGTAACTCATTCTGCCTACCTGTGTTATGAGAATGGGAAAACAGATGGACAGAAAGTAATTGACATTAGAAAGGGCTCCATTTTGCACTTTGGGTACGGAATCCTAAAATAACACACACATTTCAACGACTCAGTCCTGATGCAATCATTAATATTTCAACTCAATTTAAATTAAAACAATAATTGCAAAAGCTATAAGCTGCTTAGCGTACAAAGAGACATGCAAAAATAAGACCGCTTAATTATTTTCTGTAATCTTAAACGGTTACTGACCCCACTATCATGTTACGTACACTATTCAAAGGTAAATCGGGATCATATAATTTGCGAAAAAAGGCTTTTCCCAGCCAAATCTCTTTCCTAAATTAACTTTATCCGGGATTTGTCTTACTTCGCAAATGAAATAGAAAACAGGGACCAGCACAATGGAAATCAAATAAAGCAATAAATTAGATACGTTTTTCAGGTTGGGCAATCCAACCCAACATTCAATTGCAACCAAGTAAGAAAAAGTAATTTTATCTGCGTACAGATATTCCATCTTACGAAGCCCGTTTAGCTATGGTTGTTGTAGTGACGCGTGCAGATAAGCGCGTTTTGTGTGTTTGCGAGTTTTGTAGCGCTCCCGGTGTTACCCACACCACAAAATTCGCGTTATCACTAATACAATCAAATATCGTTCTCTAGGGTCTAAATAAAACAATATTTTATAACCTACATTTTAGGTACAAAATATTCTCCTATACAGGAACATATTTATTTTAAATGTCTGCACCAAAAAACCTTTCGGTCTATTTTTCACACCTACTGATTACAATAACTTCGACATTTAACATAGAGAAATATAAGCTAGTTAATACATCAAACACGTTGCAAATTGGGATTCTTCAAAAACAACATTAATTATACGTGATCGTGAGTGGATGACCAATATTTTGTTTTTCATGAGCTTATCTGTTTTTCACGTCACGTTTGAAACGTAAACAGAATGGGATATACGCAATAATTAGGAAAAAGGTATTTTTTGGTGTAAAAATACGAATAAAATAAGTCTGCCAGGACTCAGCCAACAAATTTTTTTCAGTGTTCAAATATCACTATGACGTCATATAGGCTTTTTATGTCATATGTGAATGTTATATTCATAAGTTTCGGTTTTTGAAATATGTATAATAAAAGAGACATAATTTTGTGGGGTATACGTGATCCGCTTACCCGACGACTTGTCCATGAATAATGGAATATTTTTCAAATTTCCAGTAGGTACATAAATATTGATCGAACATCTCGACCACTAATGCCGAGGTAGCGGATTCAAATCCCTTGGGGCCTTTGGGCATAGTGGGTTCGGTCTGCGTGCTTCGGAAGCGTGTTAAGCTGTGTGTCCATATTGTGTCCGATATTATTTGGACTTAGAATATCAGAATACCTTTAAGGGTGCGCGGACCCAAAATAAGCTAAATCGGCAGTCAAGGTTAAGTTGATTTAATGAATAACATTTCATTAATTAATATAAAAAAAACATATTTAGTATCATAAATAATTTATATACACTTTATCTCAAGCAAAAATTTAAAAATATTTATAGTTTATAAATCACAAATATTTAAACTAAGCCCAAAATGTAACAAAGGCGTATTGGCGTTTAGGTCATTTTAACGACTTAACTGTAGAAATTTATCTTAAAATTAATTTTAAACAATCACCAAAGTATAAACTACAATTTGTCCAACATACATTTTAGAAATATTGCCTGGTAATTTAAATACGGTTTATTCAAAATGCACCACAAATCCGCCATACATTTTTAGTAAGGCCGCTCAGCAGTCAATAAAACTGACCACGATAAACACGACCACGAGAGTACAGAGCGAGGTGTCTAATAGTCGTACCCTCTGCGCAGCCTTAATACTTACGACTTGCTGAACGGTGAAGGAAAACATCGTGAGGAAACCTACATGCCCTAAAAAGCGTGTATTTGTGTCTGAAGGGCAATAGGGCTAACCACCCATCACGTTGGGACGTAATAATCGTCGGTGAAACGCGGGTGTGGCGAGTATGGACTGTGACTTGCATTTCACACCCCGAACACCTCTAACACCCCCTTGGAGATTCATTTCGTGACGAGTAAAGTCACACAATTCAAAGTGAAAAAAATTTAACAGATGATAGAGTATCCGCAATGGACCCTAACAAAAAAAATTTTCTTCCTTTGTATTGTGATCGATCAGTAAACGATACATACGAGTAATCTAACCTAGAATTATTTTGTAGGACCTTACCTTATTTATAATATCACAGAGTTTGGCATCGATTATATTTCTGTTAAAACTAGAGGGGTTCGCCTCGCTCTGCTACGCTTCGTTCCGCTCTGTAAATGTATTTGCGTGTAGGTAAATTTTACAGGCTCCTCCTCACTTCGCTCGTCGTTGCACGTCGTCGTTGTCGTCGTGGTGAAAGATTTTCGATTTTATACTTTACGATCTGCCGAGGCAAATCTTTCAAATCAAAGGTTTTCACTTCTTGGTCCTTTTGGCTTGGCCGAGCGCGAGCGTAGCGTTGCGTTACATCAGTTCCTTTTACTCTACTTTTATCCATCATTAGTTACTGGAACATTGAACGTGAAAGTAATATTATACATGTGTCATTTTAGAAATGTTTTGAACCATTTCAATACTTACACATCAACATTCGCGGAAGTTTTTATTGTATACTATTTTTTGATCATTAGTAACTTTAAATTAATGATATGAAATTAATTAAATAATAGTGGTGTAAGTAATTTGTAAGAGAGTCAAGATACGATTACATTTATGATTATATAAAAGGAGTAAATAGTACATTACGATACGAGAGCGATGAAACGTTTTCTGACGAGTGTGAGTTTGCGGCACGAGCCGAAGGTGAGTGCTGCAATCACAAGAGTCGAGAAAAAGTTTCTCGCACGAGTATCGTATAATATTTTATAGCAAAAGTGCGGAAAATGCCGACTTTACGCAAGCGCAGCGTGCGTAAAGTGGTCATTTTACACACGGTGTGCCATAAAAGTATTTTCGAATGCCAATCCTTGTGTGAAGTAGTTAAGAGTTATTATAATTAAATGGGTACAATGAATAATAATGATGAAAGATAAACTGAATGTTAAAACAATGATGAATTCATTCTTCAAAAAGAAGCCTCAAAGGAAGTGGACCTGGCGAAGCACTGATGGTAAGACTAAAAATGAGATAGACTTCATAATGACGGATCAAAAGCACATAATTCAAGATGTATCCGTGACCAACAGGTTTTGTACCGGTAGCGATCACCGACTTATCCGAAGCATCTTGAATATCGACTTACAGCTTGAGAGAAACCGTCTGATGAAGCCTACGCTCCGCCCTTCTCTGCGCCAAACCACTGTGGGATCTGAAAAGTTCCAAATGGAACTTCAGAACCGATTTGCCCTGTTGGAAACCACTGAGGACGTTGATCAGCTTGCTAACAATTTCACGAATGTCGTGCGCGAGCGAAAGACTAAGGAGTCCAAAATTTCGAGTGGAACTCTAGACCTGATGAGGCAGAGACGGGAAATGTCTTCAGATTCTGCAGATTACTCCCTTCTTAACAAGCGCGTTAAAAGGCAAATTCGTTTTGACCTGCGCCAACATAACACTCGCGTCATTGAAGACGCGATCAAGCGAAACAAAGGCTCAAAAGTTTTTGCCCATCAGTTAGGAAGGACTAATCTGACGAAGCTGAAGACATCTGACAATAGAACCGTTACCTCTAGGCCAGAGATCCTCGCCGAAATCGAGAAATTTTATGGGCTACTATATTCTTCACACGCTTCCAAGCCAACTGCTCGCGATAAAGACGACAAACGTGCACCTCTAGTCCGCCACTACACCGATGAACTCCCGGATGTCGAAATGGGTGAGATTAGGATAGCTCTTGAACAGCTGAAAAACAACAAGGCGCCGGGCGAGGACGGCATCACAACTGAACTCCTGAAAGCTGGAGGTTACCCTATACTCGGACAGCTACAGGACCTCTTTAATGCCGTTATTCGTACAGGTACTACGCCAAAGGAGTGGAGCAGGAGCTTGGTCATTGTGTTCTTCAAAAAAGGGGACAAAATCCTACTAACAGTTCGCAAGTAAATGTAGAAGGTTAATAATTTTTTATACAATTTGTTATTTGTCAAGAAAAGTTCACATTTTTGTTAAATATTTGGTATTATAACTTATAAGACATAACATACAATGTGTAAATTGGGTTGATACAAAAACAATCGTATCATACAATATTTTATTAACCATTACATTCTACGTTTAAGTTATAGGCTTATAGTGTATAAGCTGCAAGATTTCTTAGGATTTGTCCTGCGAATAGTAGATCGATTTAATTCTGGGATATATCTGACATCTTTTATTGTTTTACTATTGTCTTTTTCCAGTTATGTAAGGAATAAATTATTTTTTTGTCAATTACATAAAATAATAGTCCCAATGACAACTTTGCTCACACACAACTTAAATTCAAACCAAAGGGAATGTTTGGCTTCCCCCCCTCACTCTTACTTACGTTACGACCATGATGACTTTTAACTGGATGAACCAAAGGCACCTCTATATTTTCGCTTCGATTTTCATATGGACCTAGGTAGATGTGTACCGTTTCTCGTTAGTAGGTAATCTATAGATAGGTCGACGTATACGACGACTCGTGTCGAAGCCCATGAATGCTGATGAATTCATTAATTTGGAACGAGTCCAACCACTGGTGGATTGGGTGCGTTAATCATCGCATGGTTGTGTTGTAGGCAAACTTCCGTGTGATGGCTAATTTATTTATTGACTGGCTATGTAGTAGTAATAAGAGACAACTTTCTAGTCTTATTCATACTCAGTTTATGTCACGGTTGGTGAATAAAAGTTATACATATATTCAACTATAATTAGGAAAAATATACTGTGGGCCATTTATATCTATACTAATAATGAAGTAGTAAAAAATTCGTGTCTGTGCATTATAATAATTATTATTATTGTCTATTTTTGCGAGATATTAAATGAAATGGGTTATTAGTGTTGTAGGTACTGAGACCTAAACCATTTTCTAATTTTTGTCTGTCTGTCTATGTATGTATTGTCCGTTTAACTCGAGAACCACTCAACAGATTTGAATGTGTTTTTTTATTATCATAGTAGTGACCTTGTTAAACACATAGGTTATAAGAGGCGTTCATAAAATAACGCCCAAGACGAAAACGGGGCAGATTGGATAAACGCTTTTAACTGGAGAACCTCTCAACAGATTTGGATGCTTTTTTATTTGCTATCATCTTAGTGATCATGGTCAATACATAAGCTTTGAGGAGTGTTCCTGAAATAACGCCCAAGCCGAAAACGGGTCAAAGATTGAATAAACGTGGGCAGAACCATGGGCAAAGGCTAGTTAAATATAAAGATTTTTGGATGGATTTGGATTTGTGGTGCTAAGCCATGGCCGACGCCTATCACCAGTTGGAGTGAAAAAAGTTGTTACTTGGGTCTTGGTCTAAGGTCCAGAGTGCGCCGGTATTTGGAGTATCACTGGTTGAATCGTAGTTTACGCCACTCGGGGAAGCTTTTTTGATCTGTTTTTCACTGCAGTGAAATTGAGTCATTTCCGTTAAATGAGACCCGGACAGCAATGAAAACAGTTTTCTTACTCATTGCGTATACCTGTATTGATTCATATCTTTTGGTCCAGTAGAGTTTTTGATAGGTAACATTCTTTTGAGTGACTAGTAATTTTTTCCTGCATTTCGTGTTCACACGGCTTAGCTGAAATTACATGACATTCACTTGCTCTTTTCTTCCAATATGTCGTCGAATGAAGTCGTGCGGCTTGGAATTAGTTTAATTTGAGGCGCTATGTGAAAAATATACGGATGCCTTGTTTCTGTGTATTTCATGAAGTACACGGAAAATTGTAATTAATTTTTGGTATATGCCGTTTTGACTATATAGTCTAGGGTTTTGATTTTAGAAAACACGTTTGGATAATTTTCCTTGATAGAAATAATTAATGAAATGAGGTCTTCAAACACACTTTTTCTTCTCGTTCTACCTTTGCTAGGTATTTTCCTTTTCTTATAAAATTAAAATTTAACCGGTTCGAATCCCGGTTCAGAGCTCCTCACGTCCAGATTTACTTTTCTGATTTTTTATACCGCAGTGATATAAATTTAATTTTAAAATTAAAAAACTTACTTTTTTCTCTTTTGTGCTGAATCCGCCGCTCGTTTTTTCGCTCCGAGTGAGAGTGACAAAAATTAAATTTACATAGCCCCTAAGAAGCAAAGAAAACGTCAACAGAGGTGGGTGTATAGATATGAAGCGGCTAGAAACGGCTTATTTGCCTTTATGTCATTTCCAGCGATAACTAGGGTCAGGAAACGGCTGCTTACATTTCATTGATATATTCACATGATTTAGTTTTTTGTTTTTGATTTTCTTCTGATTTATTGACTATAGGATTTATTTAACATAAATATAACAATGATAAATGAACAATAAACAATGATATTTGAATCTGTATTAAGCATTATAAACTCAAAATTCTCATAAAAATGTGACACAGCAGTGGAATAGGACTGTTTTAATAATTTATTTGTCAGAGACGTTTTGTTAATATGTATTTATCCATGAAATAAATGGGGACAGATAACTAGTAAAATAAACATTTAGTTGTATTTGTTTAAGCCACCAAAAGCCTGTGCGCCTAATTTGACACGCGCGACGCACGGAGTCGCGATGTTGCCACGCCGCACCGAGCGCAAGCGGGGAGCGCCCTACAACAAGCCTCGCGCACCCATCCCCGCATGCCCCGCGCACCCACCCCCTCATGCATCTATCTTGCCGCGCGAGATTCCCGCGTTGGGTCTAATTTAGCTACTTTTATTCTTATAATTTTCATACACCACCACCTAGACGCAAACGTTGTTTCATAGTTTCCTGTTCGTCCATTGTTCGTATCTGAATTAGGTAAATTAGTAGGTATAATATAAACGGTGTCTTCGGAGTTTATTTAAAAAAAAAACAAAAATAGCAAAACGTAGGAAGTGCTACTGTATAACAAAAATAAGAGTTAAAAAATAAAAGATTTAATAAATATCGTTTTTTTCTTCGATGCTCATGTCGGGTATCTAATCTACCCGGTATCCAGCGGCTGGTTATTCGTTTCTAGCCGCTGGTTTCGGTAACTAGTGGCTTACAACTATAGCTGGGTGCTATCATGGATTGTTTTTTTGTATTCATAAAATTTGTGGTTACAAATAAATTCATAATTTTTTAATTTCTCTAAAAACAGCAGTGTACCTATTTTGATCTTTCCACTTTTTTTTTCCTGGCTACGGTGACTTCTTATAGCGCCATGAACACCATTTTGCCGAGAAGAGCGACGGTTGACCCGACACTTGACAGGACTCGATACAAAATGACTTTTGACAGGACTCGATACAAAATGGCCGAGTCCAAGTGAACGTTCTCTCTGTGTTCAAACTGTTTATTTTTCGTTTATTCGGAGTGGAAGTGAATGATGCCAAATGCCAAAATCCAACATTGTTGGATGGGTTCACTAATGATATTCATTGGGTACTTTTATTTCATTCCGTGTTTATACGTTTCATTTCAAGTGAAAGATAGCGATTGAAAAACGCAGATGAACGACAAATGAACCGTCTGATACCGCCTTAATTAATTTTATTTACGGCTTTTTAGTTAATGTTTCATTATTTAATGGACTTAAGTTCTTACAAAGTTTCTATAAGAATATATATGTAAAGGTGAATAGCAGGTCTAGTACTGAACTTAACCCGGTATTATTTTCATGAATCCGTGATGTTCAATTAATAAAATCAAGAAAAATGTAAAGGATTTTGCCGAAATCAAATCTGTATCCAAACCATAATTATCTAAAAGTATAGAGAAACGAGATATTTGCGTTTTTGTGACATTCTCTATACATGAATTTGTATAAAGTTACTCAGCTTGTACAAAGTTACACAGCTGAACTGCATGTAAAGTATACGTAAACATTATAAGCATGAATCGGAACGATAAAGTAAAAAAAGACTTATTGAAAACTCATTGGTCAATTATAGAGCCCTCGCCACCACTGAAATCCGATAGATTAAGGCATTTGGGATCATAATCCAAAGCTAATAAACACTTCGTCGCAGGACTTCAGTGGTGGCGTGAACTCTAGCCATCGACAGTTCTCAAGATGGCAGTCATTCCAACCACTTATTTGGATTATTTTTCAGAAAAACTTACTTTGCCCCGCGGACTTTAAAAAAACATGCAATTTTTTCCAAGATACAACTTTTGACGCTTTGTATAATGCACGTACTTTTATTTCTTGAACATGCCGTTAAAACGAGAAAATTGCGAGCCGCCAACTGCCATAATCCTTTGTGTCTTCTAATCTTGACTATCTGTGAAAATTATTTTGGGTCATGATAACGTTTTGATGAAACACAGAATTTGTCACATCTTGCCATTGAGATAACAAAAAGTAGATCCGGTACATTCTTATATCGTCAACTGAAAAATGGACCTCTTTTTCAAACAAGCGCCACCAAACGACAGAGATGGGCGACAAGCCTCGACAGAGTCGCGAGCGAGATAATGCTACACAAAACAGGCCCATTGGGCCTATATTTGCAGGGCTGCGTACGAGAAGTGGGTTACCGTGTCTTTGTTTTGTTTTGTCTAAGCATCTTGTACGTATTTTTGTTATTATCGAGTTATTTTCTTTAATTTCGTAACCATTATGGTGTAATTCCTTGATATGTAGGGTTTTATACTTTTAAATGCGGAACCGTTAAAGGATCACTTGTCCGTCTCCCTAAACCCTTTTGCTTGGGCCATGTAAGTTGATGTGAGAGACATCAAGTTGAAACTGATACTTCCCACTGGAACAGTCTATGGCTATGAAATCAGGCTTCTAACTCATCGTGAAATACAGTTAATTTTCATAACCAATTTCATACAAATTGGCTCACCATGTAAAATTATAGGGCACTTCCAGTTGACATGGAAATTTTAATTACCGTTCACAAGTTGGTCTGGAAATAAAAAAAAATACTTAAAATTATTTATATTTAACTGTTTAAAAATGTATGATAGAATGATGCCAATAACTGCTCAAGGGATAAGTTTGTGTTTTAAACGGTATGTAGGAAACGAGGGCACGAGTTCTATTCGCGATTTATGTTTTTATGCAACATTGTGCCGTCTATCATCTGGCATATTAGATTTGCTTTAATTTTTAGTAAGCTTTAGTCACTTCTATCATACACAAGTCATTTTTGTTATGTAATCTCTGATGTGTCATACTGCTGGGCAAATGCCTCCCCTTGCTAGACAATTATATACCTACTTCCGACCATCCCAGTGAAAACTTGTGGAGATCATCCATGATGATGATGAATACACATAAGTCATTTAGACCTGATTGTGTCTTGTTTGTTCAAAGCTGGCAATTTGTTCAATAGTTAGGAGAAAATAAAGAAACTCGCCAACATAAAATTTACATACACAATTCACTTTATTGTGTGAAGTCATGTAACAGTGAAGATTTATTAGTTGTTTTACCAGCGCGTCGGAAACATTTACCGATATTGTAAAAAAAACATAGGCCATAGACATAAAGATACACAAAGTGTTGTTACCAACTCATTACCTATTTCACTTAAGGCGCCTAGGCACGCCACCGTTTTAGTAAAAAGTTTAATAATCCGTTTCTCTGTTGTTTCTCGTAATAGACCAAACTATATGACCTCCATCATCTGGTGGTGGTATTTTAAAAGGCACCATTTTGCCAAAATTTTGAATATTAATTTTGTTTTAAAGATATTAAGCTGGACAGATTTACATACAAAGTTGTTTTCTTGCCTCAGATTGTACATATATAAAAATTTAACATTTCAGCCACATAGCGACTTTGTAAATGCCTGTATTAAACTATTGAGGTCTATACATTTAGTCTATAATGAAAAAAAACAGAGAAACGGGTTATCAAACTTTGTACTAAAACGGTGGCGTGCCTAGGCGCCTTAAATGAAAAGTCTACGTGCTATTGTTATATCTGAAAATAAAGTTCATTATTTATTTATTTACTCACCCATAATAATATGAAAATAACGAATCTTTGCATAATACGGATATATGTTGTTTGCATTGATGTATTGTTCTAATTAGTAAAGTCACTTTGTAAATCTATATTTTACCTTATGGCATGTGTATTTAGGATTGCTTCCTTTGGACTACCACAGCGGATGTTAGTCTTATAACCAAAAACGATAAAGGATTGCTGTTAATTGTGTTATGTTATACCCGTACAAGCCATGTTGTGTATGCTAAAAGGGTTTTTGTGAATCGTTATCAGGACAAGTAGGTATCATTAGGCTACCGTACCCGAAGGGTGCCAAACGGGGCCCTATTACTAAGCCTCCGCTGTCTGTCTGTCTGTCCGTCCGTCTGTCACAGGGGTTTACAGCTTTAGCCGTAATAGGTATATCGTTGAAATTTTCACAGAATACTATGGCTTCCGCTTTGAAAAATAATGACATATTAAAAAAAATAAGGGTCCCCATACAAGACACCTCCAAAAATTTGCATCATTTAAACGTTATTGGTTTTGGCTCTTACTTAAAGTCGGTTAAACGGACAAGTTTTAGATTTACTCAGATTGTAGAGCATGCTCTAAAGTAAAACAAAAAATAACAAATATAATAAAAAATAAGTAGGGTTCCGTATGCATAGGGTGCCAAATTTTTTGTCAGGCAATACCATTTTAGCGGCTTGTATGTTGTAGCCTTGATGTTGCTTTGGCATGTATGCATATTGTTTTTAGGGTTCCGTACCAGTATTGTGGTTTGGTACGAAACCCTTTGTGCGCGATTCCGACTCGCACTTGCCCAAATTATTTAAAAGTATCAATTTATGGTGTTATATTATAACGATAAGTTATATATATAAAAAAAATGGATTATTTCGCCAGACGAAGTTTGATTATGACGGTTTCCCTGAAACAATAGGTATGTCTTCTTTATCTTGAAAAATACAATCCCATAATCTAATCTTCCTATCCCATCCTATCTCGTATATAATATATATCTAATATATAATGAATATTAATATATATATATATATAATTAATATTATTATGTAATACAATATTATAAATGAGAAAGTTTTGATGGATGTATGGATATTTGTTACTCCTTCACGTCGTGACTATTAACGAATTGGGCTGAAACTTTGCAAAAGCGTAGTTTTGGAACTGAAATAGGACAAAGGCACTCTTTTATCCAATAAATCAGTTACCATGAGTTGGCAATGGAGGGTCATGTTTCTATAGAAAATTTATGTTTGTTATTATTTTACGCCGGAGCTACTGAATGCCTTGAGCTGGAATTTTGCATTTATATTGCTGTACCTATGGGCCATTTTTCTTTCCATAAATCGGTTCCCATGAGAGGCAATGCGGTTCTGCAGAAAAGTGGTCATGTAATTTTGTTACTCTCCAACTATAGGTTTTTTAATTTTGTTAGTCAAAAATAAATAGGTACCTAATTAATAAAAAACATAGTCAATAATAAGATAAAAGTACATATTTACTACATACATACTTAATTGATTTCAGAAAAAAAACAACAGTAATAAAAGCCATGTAAGTACCCTAAAAACACATAAAAATGGGGTAGCAAGAGATGCATTACACCCTTTTGACTTAGAACTCCTTGGTGGTTGAAGGTTATTCCTACACTTAGTCACCAGATATCAGAAACTCGCTTTGAAAGTGTTCTGAGTACCTTGACGCAGCTAAGTCGGTATTTACTCTTAAGACTACTAAACCGGAGATCGTCAGCTCAAATCACGTAGGGGCCAATTGTGTTTGATCTGCGTCCTTAGGAGGTAAGGACGGTTCACCACCCATCACACTGGTATGTTATAATCGTCGGAGAAAAGAGTGTTAGTGTCTGTGAATTACTTGCTTGCTTCAAGTCAATGTTTGAGTTCTCAATTTCACTTCAACAAAAAAAAAATAGTTTAAAACATTACTTTACCACCTCTGCTGCCGATTCATAGAGCACTGCTAACCCAGAGGTAATGGGTTCAACCCCTTTGGTGCACATTTGCGTATGAGTATTTTTGCACGTAAGGTAATAAATATATTTCTAATTAAATATTCGGTTTTGGGTCAACATTCTAGAGAAAATAACTGAATTTGAGGTCAATTTTGGTAACTCATTCCATCTACAAGCTAGAGACCCATGAAATAGGGACAGCAAAGGGCTCCGTCCTGTCCTTTAAGAAGGGAACCTTAAAAATGCTGGGTCAAGTAGGCTTGTAAAGCTACTGGCTGTTGTAATGCAGGTTAGATTATTAAGTTTGCAATGGACAACTTAAAAATTATTGAAAGAGCTTTTCATTTTAGTACTTACAACAGGGACGTTATTTATAATGGCCACTTAGGATTACACTTTTTGTATTTAACGCGCCGTTCTGCTTATGAGTAATGAAGTTATAAGTTCATCAAAAGCTCGGCCCGTGCTTTAAATTCAAACATTTTAATGTGGGTTTATCCAATTTTTAAAATTGATACCCAGTAAGATTATTTATTCACATAGATATACTAGCCTTTTCCCGCGGCTCCGCCCGCGTTTACTCAATCTTTACCCCGTTTTCAGCTTAGGTATTATTTTATGAACCAATGTTATGACCAGGGTCACTGGTCATAATAAATAAACCGCATCCAAATTTGTTGAGTGATTCTCGAGTTTATTGAATATTTATCCCGTTTTTGGCTTGGACGTTATTTTATGAACACACTTTATGGCCACGCGTTGACGAAGGACACATCAATAATAATTAAAAAACAGCATATAAATCCGTCGAGTAGTTTTTGAGTTAAAACAGAACATACATGCAGACAGACAGACAGAAAAAAATCAAAAAATTTTGGTTTTCGCCTCTGTACAATACTAATAAACCATTACATGAAAAATGTTGTGAAAATATTTAATGTATAGACATGACTTTTTTTACTACTTTATTAAGGTTTTCCCTGTTGTTACTCTAAAAGGAAAACCAGCAGTAAGCAGGCTATTGGCATTTCTCTTTATTAAAGATTACTGGGGAATCTCGTCCTGAGACGAATTTGAATTAATAAATTCCAGACTACCTGAAATTGCGTTAAATGTCAAGGACTTTATCTCTGTAATGTTTTAGGGTAATTGACGCTCAGACACAAAGGTTTTTAAAATATATTCATGATAAAATTAGGACTTTAATTTGAGAAAGTATTTGAATAATTTCAAAGTTGTTTTTTGTCAAAGATCTACGATAAGCATATAATATATACATACTTATTTTTATTTTATTTTATTTTCCGTTTGTGCATAAGCTTGATTACTACCACGCCTTATGGACAGCAACGATTACACATAGGATGAAGGACGGAAAGGTAAAGGAGAAGAAAATGCCTACGAATTTCCGCAAAATCTTCGCAAGTCGGTAAAGTTCGCGACGTGACTGTAACCACTCCTCGGTACGATTTTCGATGATTTGATGCCGGAACATGCCAAAAGTCAGGAAAAAAAACGGAACCCACCACTGACCTGCAGCATGCCATATTATGACAAAATTTTGCAGCCGTGATATGTTACTTGCCATATTATGGCTTTCTTTTTGTTTTTTTTTTGTCATATTATGGTATGTGGTCCCACAGGTTATAAATGTGCAATGAAAACAGTCGGTTGAATAAAAATAGGCTGGAATTTAGAAAAAAGTCGAATTATCTGTGCCGTGGTGCCGCAAGATGGCGGAAAATGGAGTGTTGAGTGTTTTGCAGTGTCGTGTGTGGAAATTAAATATGTGTTTAAATACTTACAACAAACGAGGAAAACATGCCAACATGTAAGTGTTTAATCGATCGAAGACGACCAGTAAGCTGAAGCTGCAGAGGTAGGCATGAGTGCCTGCACTTTGTAACGCAAGGGCGAAGGGGCTGCACTTTCCGTAGCGCTGAAGCAGTCGCGGAAATGTCTTTTTTTTAATCCAGTGAAATGTTAGAAAAATGTAAGGTTATGAATTCACGAAAAAAACGTAAAAACTATACATTTCCTGGACAAAGGGGTAAGCGGGGGACTTTATCTGCCCCCATCTTCCTCCCACTCTTTTACTAAGGTACTAGATTTCAAAGAAAAGACGAAAAATGAGGTTATAATAGTCGAAAAAAAAAATCATGTCTAAAAAACTTATCATTTTCTATGGTTGGGAGTGTTTTTTTAAGGGGGAGGGAGGGGTGCCCCTTTGATGCTGTCACGATATAAGATTTTAACCATCCAAAGACCTCCTTTTGTTGTTCTCCATTGAAAAAAATCGTTATATGCTTTTTCGTATATGTGTTTTGATTTTTCCGGTAGTAGATTATTAATAATCTCTAAAGCGACTGTTATGATAAACTCTGGAGTAGAATCAATATCGCTCGACATTTTTTCATCACCATGAATATTGCAATAAAATTCACTGACAATCACAGCACCAAACACCGTCTTTTGTTTCAAGTTCTTTGTAAATGCACCTTTTTCTTTTTTTTTGAGTTCTGCTTATGGTGGCCAGTTCGATTTTCGAACAAACCTCTTCACAATGCCGTATGGGCATTTTTTACTGAGAGTTTTCCACGAGTTTCCACATGAATTTGATGTTTCAATTTCAAATCACTTTACTCCCTAAGGAGTTCGATACAACTTTATATCCCATACGAGATAATGCTTTACTTTACGTTGAGATTGCATGATATGTAATTGGACATTGTCGAGCAGGTGGTGTGAAAAGAAATAGTATATCACAATATTGTACAGGTAGATGTACCCCCCTGACAATAACCCTGCCGGCGCCGATGTGACGTTAAGTTTCTATGGGTATCTAACAGCTATCCGGAAATGTGGACGCTGGCAGGGAGTTCCACATTGCAGCTGTACAGATGATGAACTAAGATTTGAAACGGTGCGTTTCAGATGTCGGAATACTGACAACACAAGGGTGAATTATCATTAATTAATCATTATTAATTATAATAGGTAGTATTATCTAAAAGTATATTTCAAACGTTAAAATATGAAAAAAGAATAATTTCGATTGGTTAAGTATTTCATTACTTATTCCCATTTAAAAAACTTTATATTCTAAAAGGTCTTATGTGCAAATGGTTGGCTTTACGTGACTGAGACCTTTGCCCCATAGCGAAGTTTGCACAAATAAAAAAGTCACCCGTCAAACATGACATTTGTCAAAGAAGGAGTTTAATACTTAACTCTGTCAAATGTGTTAAGTCAAGTCATAGTATGATTATTACTATGAACGACCTTGCATTGTTATGCCTTTTTGTAGTATTTATATTTTTAGCACAGAACCCCTTAAATTTTGTAGGCTTTAAACATATTTACGTGCATTTGTACCGAGTAACATGCTAGAATTATTAAGACCGAGACGGGTTAATTTTTGAACAGCCTTTAGACATTCGATCTAGTTTGAATGAACGATTTTTATTTTTATTGTGGCAAAGGTTCCATTGCTTGCAGTCAACCATTGAACGAAATGAACGAACATTCAGTATTTTGCAAAAATCTCCGGAAATTGCCGCAAATAAAATTTCAAATAATGTTAGTTTGCAATTATGAACCAGTAATCTCCATGAGGTGTTAAAATTTTTGGTGTCTTCTCAGATGACCGCTTGTGACTGTATTTATACAAGTGTTATTTTATCATAGAGGTGTCTTTATCAGTCACGTATTGTTTAATATTGACGATATGCCAACTCTTTAATCGATACAATTTCGGAATTTTCAATGTGAGTGGCGTTTGAGTACGACGGTGAACGCCGCCGCGTCGTCTTCAACAAGTAATCGCAGGCTATGAGCATGGCCTACTCGTTTTAACCCAGAGAATGGCCTCTTTTCCACTTACCGGCAATCCACCGGCACCGGCGACGGCGACGGCACGGCTAAGGTGGTAAAAATATATGAATTTACATTTTAACCATTGTTCAAATCCTACTATTCATTTTTCAAAATAATAAATATATATAAATATATCGTCACGACATGAATCCCCGAGGGGGTGTCAAAGATGCTCGGTGTGTGAACTGTGAAATGAAAGACACGGCTCACACTTGGCACACCCGCGTTTCACCGACGATTATTATTTATGGGTGGTGAGCCCTAGCGCCTTTCTTCGAGCACAATTGATAACATTGATAACAATATGACATGTAACTGACCGTTATCCCCTAAACTGATGAAGCGCGCGGAGCCCTGCCGGAGTCAGCTTGATACCTCGATACGCTTAATTGGGCCGCGCGCCTCGCGGTTTAGTTTTTTGGTTTTTGTGGCTTTCCTGTTTAGAAATACCACACATGTTGTATACTTTTGTATTCCTAGATAAATTGTCTAAATCTGTATTCTGTATTCTGCACAAATACACGCTTTTTTGGGAATGCAGGTTTCCTCACGATGTTTACCTTCACCGTTCAGCAAGTTTCACATAAATTCCGAAAAACTCATCGGTGCATGCCCGGCCGGGGATCTAACCAGGATCTCATAGATTTTCAAAATAAATTAATGTTTAATTTAAATTTAGTGATTTTTATTTGCGAAAGTTACTATTAATAGTGATTTTAAGTTACTTTCTGCTAGATACTATTATTATTGCTTTTCAGTTCCACGCAAATTGAATACGGTCAGTTTACTTTGTGTACGATACGAAATTCCTCCTTTGTTTAGTTTAGTGGCTATCCGAGTAGAAAGTTGGGAGTTTCGACGTAAACAAAAAGCAAGTTTAGCCACAACATTCATGAGGCAGATGTGGTTAAACGAAAATTTTCACACCATTGATGGCATTTTTTTGTTTTCAACCATTTTACAGCAAGTAATTACAACCGGCAGTTCAATTATTTTTATTGCGTTTTACGTAGTGATACGAATTAAAGTTTTACCAGGATCCTCTGTTCTATATTTTGGATTAGTTTTGTGACAAATGAAACAAAACTAGAGACTAAAAGTTAATACTTGCGATTGTCGGCACTTGGTGAAACATCATCATGGTTGAAGAAAAAACTTGTACTGTTTCACAAAATTGTACTGTACTGTAATGTAATGTACTGTACAAGTACATTTATTAAATCCTAGAAAATGCCGTTAAAGAGAAACTAGTCGGAAATATAAATAGAAGAATTTTGTGAAACAGCACAAGTGTTTTCTTCAACCATAGAGACTAAAAGATGAAATTATAGACACTCAAATAAAGAAAAAATATGGCTCCATGAAATAATAGCCAATACTCGTAATTTCTGACGTTTCATTCATCAACCCCATTCTCACGTGTTATTTTAACATTTATAATGATACACACCCAGAATAAATAAAATAATTCTGTGCCAACATTGCAAATGTTTATAAAAAAACCGGCCATTTTTTTATTTTTTCATTTTACCGTTTTGTTAGCATGATTAATATGTATACTCATGCCAAATTACAGCTTTTTAGTACTAATAGTCTTTGACAGGCAGACGGACATGGCGAAACTATTAAGGGTTCCTTGTTGGACTACGGAACCCTAAAAACTGTACCTATTCCGATCTCACGTTCTGAAGAAATGGTTAATAATATTGGGATTCATCAAGCAAACAAGATTTAAAATCGCTAACATTAAAATTATTTTTTTCAATCTTGAGTATTTTCGTGTAATTTGAAACCAAATGTTCACAACGATCAGATTGAACGCGTACAAAGAGCATTTACAAAACATCTAGCTTAACATGAAAGGATTAAAACCATTTATTTTCGGTAGGGGGGACTTTTTGGGGGTAATCCTTCCACCCCCTCCCCTTCCCCAATCCTCAACAAAGGCATATTAATTGTCATAACACAAATGAATACCAATAGTCATAACATAACATGGACAATCCATACAAGACATATATTAGGTAAGACCTTGTGCGCAAATCAGAATCACTATGCACATATTACTCACGTACTTCCGTCAGCGACTTTAACAGGCAACAGGTGTTTGTGGCGTGTGACAACAACATCTGAAAAGAATATTATCACTCCATGTCTTCTCGTGGATATCGTGAAAGGCGACTAAGGGATTATAGAGAGGTATGCCAACAAACTTTGTCTCTGTAGTATTGGATCATAAAGTTATGACCCATCATATAAGGTCATCGGTTATTGGGCCGGTCTGTAGAGACGACGTAGTCACTTATTTACTGGGATAGGCTATGCTATGGTCGTGGTTTGTCACCATTCTCATGACAAAACCATTCTGCCAAGCAATAATAATAATAATAAAAATTCTTTATTGCACTAAAAATATTGTACACGAGGCGAACTTAATGCTATTTAGCATTGTCTTCCAGTTAACCTTTGGTGGTGTGGATCATTATTGGGTAGTGCCGGTAAATGTGTCGGTCGTAGACAAAAGCTAAAATCTATAGGGACGGGGGCATTAAAATATTCCAATTACATATCTACATAATCTAAATAATAAAAAACATCATATACTTACTATAAAAAATAAATAATAAAAATAAATAAATATTATAATATAATAATAAATATAATAAATGGACATTATGCAATTAGGAGACAGGACGTGCTCCGTCATAGCTAGCCGTATCAAAGGGAAGTGGTTAAACAAAAGCCGTTGTGTAGTATCAGTAACTCGTCCATTACTGACTTCCGTAGGTTTTTGTGGAATTCCCTGGAAAGACTGATTAACGCCTAAGCTACAGTCACTTTCCCAGTTTCTGGGCAAGCGCGTTTCAGCCTAGGTCTTATCAGTGCTTTCTGTCAGGCATGTTAATGGTTAAAGATAAGTTACGTAAAAAAGATGATCCATCCATCCATCCATAAGCCTGCGTTCGTTCACTGCTGGACAAAAGCCTTTCCCAAATTTCGCCACTTTTTGGCGGTCCTCAGCCACCCCCCGCAACATCCTTCAGATCGTCGGTTCAGGCAGCACAAGGTCAGCCTACGCTACGCTTTGCTGTACGTGTTCTCCATTATAACGCCTTTCGGCTCAAACGGCCATCATGTCGGCGACTAATGTGCCCGGCGCACTGTCATTTCAACTTACTGATTCGACAGGCTATGTCGGTCACCTTTGATCTCCGACGGATATCCTAGTTTCGGATTCTATCCATCAGAGATACCTCAAGCATAGCCCGCTCCATAGCTCGCTGAGCAACCTTAAATCGGTGGATCAAGCCCTTTTTAAGAGACCACGTCTCAGCGCCATACGTCATCACAGGAAGGACGCACTGGTTACGTAAAAAGGTAACAGTTCCTAATGTAATAGCACCTTGAGCGGATAGTAAGTTATTCTCTTCGTGGAACTTACGAGTAAATGAATAATTTACATTGTATTGTGATTTAAACATTTCAAACAAATATTTTGAGAAAATTCCATTTAAAGAATTTTTATCCACGTTTTGAATGATTGCGCAGTGAAAACACTTGTTTGTATGGATAGCATACTGACTGTTCCAATTTCAAGAATATAAAGATCCGGTATATATCAGTTGTCAAAGTTTAAAGTATTCTTCAGAAACAGTACACGCGACAGTGTACCTGTATTTCCGGTACACAATAACTTTCCGGGTGTAAATCTTTTGAGAATTCAACATTTTCCAACCGTGAGTGTTCTGTTCGCACCTTCTAGGAAATGTGGATCTGAGAACGTAAACCAGCCAAATCAAACAAAGAAAGAAAAAGTATACAGTATATAAAGCATATAGTGTGTGTGTGCGTTGTTACGAAAACACGTACTTACTCGAGCTCTATTCATTTTTAATTCTAAAAGTGGTAATAATGTCTATTTCCGACGCGAGCGATATTGAAATTGTTGTTAAACGTGTTATTGCTCCCTTGGAACAAAAAATTGATTCGCTAATCAATATTATCAGTGCTCTAAAGGAAGAAATAGTGGTGCTTAAAACCGTTGGAGTTAGTGCGGAAGCAGTGCAGACTATCTCAAAACACCGAAGCTCATCGATATTACCCGAAGTGGCTCAACGACAGCAACCATCAGCCAATAAACCCTCGCCGCGCCTCAATGCAGCAGCAGTAATAACCAACCAGCGTGAAGAGCGCAGACTTAAACGCGCTCAGAATGGAGCTGTTATTACTACGACACGCACACAACTACATAAGAAACCCTCCGAGGTACCCCGAACGCTCGAGCCGAAGTCAGCCAATGACCGGTCTGCGCCTGCGCAGAAGCCCGTGACTGCGTCTCAGCAAACTGCGTATGCGCCCACCGCGGTACCACCGTCGCCGCCACCTCCACTGACCCTACAGCAGGCCCACGAAATCTCAACACTCACAACACTGGCCGAAATTCAACAAAATGAGACTTCGCAACGTAAACTTGATGTGATGACTTCTTTGGACGGAAGACTAACGAATGAATCCGTGAATAACGATACCAACTGGCATAATGTTACCTCTAAGCGCAAACGAAGACATAAGCAGATTATTGTAGGCACCGGCGCTGGCGATAATACGCTCCAGATTAGTGAGCGCACAAAATATATGCAAGCTTGGTCATTTAAACCCGACACTAGCAAACAAATGGTCTTAGATTTTCTTAATAAAATGGAACAATCAAACGACTACTTTGTTGAGAAACGAGAATTACGAACTAATAAACATGCTTGCTTTATTATCGGAGTCCCTGAGAGCCGGTTCGCGAAAATTAGCTCGCCTTCTATGTGGCCGCTTGGAGTAAAAATCACTGACTGGTTTCTTGCCCGTCCCCGCAGTGATGAACCGCGGGGCGACTTACAACTTAGCGTGCAACACTAGCGCTCCATCTAACATCCACGACCCGACTGCAGCGCGAGCTGTGCACACGACTACAACTTCGACTGCACCTGCGATTGCAGCCGCTGGACCTACCGCCCGCTCACTACGCACTCGCTACGTCTACCCTCCGATCCGTGCGTGTAGAAAAGTTATTATAAATCACCAAAACATAAGGTCTATTAACAAAAAAACTAAACGACTCGAAGCTTTTCTTGAAAATGAAATGAAATGCGATGTTTTAGGAATAACAGAACATTGGTTAACAAATGACGAACTAAAATCCACTAGCTTAGTTAATTTTACATTGTTATCAAAATATTGTCGCCCGTGTATAGAACACGGCGGGAGTTGTATTTATGTAAAAAATGGCTCAAAAGCCGTCGCTTTGGATGAACTCTGTGCAATATCGGTTGAGCAGGTATGTGAAATATCAGCGATTCAACTTATTGACATTAATTTAATTGTAGTATGTATTTACCGCTCAAATCTTACCCACTATAATGACTTCCTTCCAGTTTTAGAAGGCTTGCTGAATAAAATTGCCGAACGTTATGCAAATAGTAGTTTAGTCCTTATAGGCGATTTTAACATAGATGTCTTAGTTAAGTCGACTCATCATACAAAACTTAAAGACATTCTTAACTCACACAATTTGTGCAATCTTGTTTACTTTCCGACTAGGATACAAGATGATTCTATCACTTCGTTGGACCACTTCTACACGAACATTGACACGAGCCTCGTGACAACGGAGCCGGTACGCACATACCTCAGCGACCACTTCGCGGTCCGCGGTGTCGTGACGTGCGAGCTACCGTCTCCTCCGTGTGGAACTATCTCAATGCGGAATTTTTCCCGATCTAATAAATTGAACTTTGTGGCATCGGTGAATAGCTTTGACTGGCTGACTTTTTGTACCGCACCAATAGTAGATGTGAATTACTTTGCGTCTAGAATTATTAATATTATTACATATAATTATGACATTTGTTTCCCATACCGGCGTAAGCCTGTATAAAATAAAGAAAACCGTTGGGTGAATGAAGAAGCGCGTAATCTTAAGCGACTTCTATTTGACTTGCTAGACATTGACACAATATATTTGGACGAACCATCTATCACTATGATTCAACAGATAAGACGTAACATCGGGGAGAAATATGACGCTGTACTAAAGAAGGAACGCACATCTTTCTTTTCTAAAAAAATTTCCTCAAGTTACAACATAAGTAAAGAGATGTGGAGCGTAGTTAATGAGGAACTTGGCCGTACATCTCGATCAGCACCTGACCATACCGACCTAATCAAGAAAACTGACGGCACCAAGTACAACTCAAAGCTTGACCTTCTGAACGCAATGAACTCGAGGTTTGTCGGTGCGGCTGTTGCATGCAGTGCACCGCGAGCGGACATTGCGCGCGTCACTGCAGCTCTGTGCAGCGCGATTGCACCGGCTGATCGATCACTGCGACTGGTACCGTTCACACAGCGTGAGGTACATCATATCATCACGAAGAGGATACCACACAAGCAGAGCAAAGACATATATGGCATATCGTGTGATCTATTAAACACTTTAGCTGACTGTCTTGCTACGCCTCTATCCCTTCTCTATAACGAGTGCCTGAAAAGGGGAATCTATCCAAAAACTCTTAAAAAGGTAAAAGTTTCTCCAATACACAAGGGTAAAGGGAAGAAAGAAGACATTGATGCTTACAGACCTGTTGCCGCCATTCCTGCTCCCGCCAAAGTTTTTGAAAATTGAACTCTACGGCAGCCCTCAGTGACCAACAGTATGCGTACAGGGAAGGACGGTCTACGAATTCTCTCGCCCGTGAGGTTGTTTGGAGCATATATAAAGCGCGAGAGCAAGGGAAGCAGGTAGCGTTGCTATCATGCGACTTATCGAAAGCATTCGATGTTGCAGATCATGATATCATAGCAACTAAATTACAACACTATGGAATCAGGGGACCACCACTGGCTTTACTAATCGACTTTATGACCAACAGAACTCAAGCAGTGGTTGGCGAGAGCGGTACAATTAAGTCAAATGAAATGCAAACATATATTGGCGTTGCCCAGGGATCCTCTCTATCAAACATTATGTTCTCGTTGTTGTTAAATGATCTACCTGGTTCCATAAATGGTGCTGAAATCACTATGTTCGCCGATGACGTTGCAGCAATAGTCACTGGTAAAACAGTCGATGAGCTGGAGTTGCACCTGTGTGATGTTGCTAAGCAACTGGCTGAATGGTTCCATATTAATGGCCTTGTTCTGAATTCCAAGAAAACAAATTTGATGCACTTCAACCTGGCTGGACGTCCCTATCGTTCACTGAACGTAAAAATTAACGAAGACATCCTGTCTCAAATATCTACCACCTGTTTCTTGGGATTCAGACTTGATTTCGCACTATTGTGGGACGTTCACATTGAGTGGCTATGCAAAAGACTGGGAAGTGCATGCTTCGCCCTCTCTCGCTTAGCAGCCACTCTGCCTCGGGACGTTGTACGTACGGCATACTTTGCTACTATTCAGTCCCTTCTGTGCTACGGACTTGAGTTGTGGGGAAGAACAGCGGACTGGCACAGAGTTTTCGTCATGCAGAAACGAGCGGTGCGGACGATAGCCCGCATCAAGTATGACGACACAGCACGACCACATTTTGTTGAGCTAGGTATACTGACGTTGCCCTGCTTGTATATACTCCAAGTCGCGTTATTTATGAGGCAAAACCTCCACAAATTTGACAGGAGATGCGAACGTACTAGGGGCCGTGACAAGCTCCGATCAGTTTCTCGTAGGCTTGCGAAGAGCGCTCGATCGGTGTACGTATGTGGTCCAACTATTTACAACCGACTTCCAGATGACATTGCAAAAATCGAATCGTTTTCCCTCTTTAAATGTAAGTTGAAGAAATGGCTCATTCAGCAGGCATTTTATTCAGTTGATGATTTTTTAAAATAAAGTGGCTATTATTATAATTATCAGAATTAGACGATGTGATGACATTAAGAATATTAAAATTATTATTATTATCATTATTATTATTTTTTTTTTTGTATTATTTGACTTTATGATTTTACATTTCATACACTGTGCATGACAAATTTGCCTAGATAAATTACTTTGTGACTAGTTATTTAACTTAATTTAATTTTAATTTAATAATTATTGTTTTACTCCATTTTTTTGTTATTTGATAACAACATGACATGTAACTGACCGTTATGAATAAAGTTCTGTATTCTGTATTCTGTATTCTGCATATAGTGTTACATGCGTATATACATATATGATTACCGATTTCTATTAATATCACTCCCGTATCCATTCGGTTTGGTATAAAAAATCCCTTTGAGAGATAAGCTCGCCGCTTTATTTGAATCATCACACATATACTATAAGTGTGATGGTTAAAATAGTCGTCCTAGAGGCCTAGCATGGTGCCACTTTAACACCAATTGACAGTAAATTCCATATATATTTTACGTTAAATGGTGTTTAAAATAGTGTTAAAGTGGCTATCATGTGAGGCCTGCTAATGTGAATTACTGAAAATTTAAATTATGGCATATAACCGATAAGATTAACCTGTAATGTTATGCAATTTAAAAAAACAAATTGTATTTTGAATATTATTTAGTGTATATATTACAGGAATTAGTTAGATCTTCATGCTAAGAGTTTAATTTACAAAAAAACTTTTAACAGAGACAATTGCATTTTTCTTTCTGAATTGAAAACTGGGTAAAAATTTCACAGCTTGTGCATGAGTTCCATTTCATGCTCTACCGATTTTCTAGTTATCGTCTTGCAAATAACGACTTCTAGTAAAACGATTTTATTTTAAATTTTACGTTCTATGTTCGTTTGAGCCCCAAAGTCCCACTTCTCATTTTTACCTTCTGCATGCTTTTATGCTTTTAAAGAAACAAGTTGATATTAAAATATTTGTGCCTGTTTGAATGTGTGTGAAAATAGGCACCAAGTGTTCCAGCTCTCTTACTGTTTCTTTATTGGTTGAATTGTTTTATCTATAGAGAAAATTAAGAGGGTTACTAATTAGTTCATCTACGCGAATATACAATCATAATATGTATTTCCCCTGACGCGTATTTGCGTTCAAAGTAATAGAGGGTCTACAAAGCGGGGAAACAATGGGATGGCTTATGCTTGGAACATGTTTTTTATTTCTTAAACTAATCTCTAGTATATATTTTGTTTGAAAACAAGCAATATTTATATTTAAAAGAGCCCGTAGATCACTGCGCTAAAATTGCCACGCGTCGGCTCTATGCGTTTATTATTAATGTTAGGTCTGCTACTATATTATACGTTCGTGGCTACAACGCACTTCTTACATTTAGTCAATTTCATATTATTTTTTTGTGTCTATAACGATAGCATCACTAAATTTTTGAATTCATATGAATACTAGCTTTTGCCCGCAGCTCTACCCGCGTTATATTCGGTTTTATGTTATGCTTTCGAATGTGCTAGAGAAGAGAGTAAATAATTTCTCGTCTATTTGCAACATGCTTAAAATAGAAAAGATAATAATTCCTATGATAATAAGTCTACCGCAATACTTTTCTGTAAAGAACGTTCCGAGACTTGTTGCTCTGTATATGTAGAGATTTCTTGTTTTAGAAAAGATCATGGCTCGAAGAGACGCAACAGGAATGCATTCATTTGAGAGTTGGTTGATTTTTACCATTCCATGGGCATAGTGATTTCTTGGGATAAAAGGTGGCTAATGCGTTAATTGAGGGTATGAGCTATCTCCTTTCCAAATTTCATCCAAATCCAAAACTGCATCATTAGATTTTGAAAAATAATGACCCTAGCCATGAATCGAAGACTCATGAAAACAGAAGTCCAGCTCCCTACAACCAGCAATTTCGGGCGCAGGCATATATTCGGTAGAATGCCAGTCAGCCACGACTAGTTACAAGTGCATGCGCTTTGCGATACATGTGATAAGTTGGTATTCCAAATCAAGGTCAGCCGTAGCTGGCCTTCTGTAACTACCTATATAACTATCTACATATTTTGTGCAATAACTAAAGAAAAAGTGTCATAGGCGGTCGAAGTCATATTTTTTTCGGTCTAGCTCTTGTTCACGTGTCAGGGCTACGTTCATAAACGAGAGGTCTCAACACGGGTTCTAATGCCATCTCTGTCGCACGCATTGAAAATTGTATACGCTATCCTGCTGTCAGTGTCGGAACCTGACGAAATTGTTAATTTATGAACTACTCTCTGGAGTGTAACGTGCGATAAAGAACTTTGTTTCAAAAAACACACTGTATATTATTGCCCCATCCAACAGTGTCAAACTAAAGAAAAGGGCCTAATTTCAAGAAAATACTATTTTTGTTTTTAACAGTTAGACCTTAACTAACCAATTGTTCAAAATTATGCCTTTTATTTTAATACACATGGCTGTTTTCAGCGTCTCAAAGATTGTTCTGTATCCAACATCGTGATTGATTGCAATACAATAGACACCAAGAATAGTTGAAAAATTTTAATCGCCTAGTAATGAGAACTTTTCTTTAGTTTACCGTATCTCATTACTCTCCATAATGTCATCTTTTTCCGTAACACTATCGGATGGTGCTATAATATACACTGTGTGATACTGCAGGTGTATAAGTCGCAGTGACGGAGGGTGAACATTTTAAAAGGGAAGCCGCACATAAAAATCGCCTTACTCAGAAAAGCAACCAAGGAAAACATAAAAAAAATCTACTTTGCAACTCCCTATCAGCCTAGTGTATTTGTCGTATTGAGATTTATGGAAATGTTTGACAAAGTGAAGATACGGAATAAAGAAATGTAGTATGGGTGCCATTCCCTAAACAAGCCGATGGGAATCGAGTTATATGGACCCTTCGCCACTGATAAGTCATTAGTTTATACCATAGACCAAATAGTCTACTAATAGACTATATAGTCTATGGTTGATACGAAGTCGAGCAGGCTTAATTTGTGATAAACACGTATCTGTATACGGGTCAAAGTGTGCGTGAGAGCGGAAGCGGGTATTATTATTTTAATCAAACATAACATGCAATTTTACAAGAAGGTGTATCAGAAACCGTTTGAGGTTGTATGTACACTAAACTTAATGTATCAAATATGGTCTATGATGTCATGATTTTTACTATTTTGATTAATTTTTATTAATTACGTACAGATTATTAAGACATATATGATTTAAAAGGATATTTTCGTTACTGTAGAGTACCTTAAAAACGTGTTCAAGAATTGGTGAAAGGGTTCCTATAAAAATGGCTGTCTGGCTGTAAATTATTCATTCTGTATCGTTAGCTTGAAAAGCGTTACTCTGTCCGATTTTCGGTGGAATACGGGGTTAATCTGCCCGTTTGGCTTATAATAAATGATTAGTTTGTGATAAGTGAAGAATACTATTGTGATACCGTGAAAGTTAAAAATGAATAGTAATTTATCATATTATTATCCCTTGGTTTTTTTTATTATTAAATTAATTTCTTCTTGAATATTTGAATATATTGAAATTTTAAGATTATTTCCTAGACGTATGCCTTAACACCTAAAAAAAAATAAACGGATTTTCAAGTTTCCAAGTTAACTTTACGTACCCTATAGGTTTTCATGGTGATTCAATCTGTATGAAATTGATTACTTATATAGTACAATAACTTTTTTTGGGGTTGAGTTAGACATTTGGTTTTTTAACAAATCTATGGGCCGTAGACTATGTAAGAAGAATTATTTTCAACACGAAAAAAGGTTCTTGACAAATGGACATATAAACAGACAGACGTCATGGAGACTAAAGTGATCTTATAATGGTTCTGTTTTTTCAGTTTGAGGTACGCAACCCAAAAAATTATATTCTCTCAAATAGACATATCACAAAAGACCATAGTTGTTTCGGTTAAATGGTGCACGGCAAGGGCCCAACCTACAATCTAGCTTATAACGCGTACTTGGCCATCACGCATTAAAGGTAATTTTTATTGCTTGGAATATTATCCATATGTTTTTTTTTCAAAGTAACTATTACGTTTATTATTAGCTACAAGAATGCGGTACCACTATCTTACCGGGTAATTGCTCTAACGACTGAAATGCTTGTATCTCAACAAAATTTTCGAGTTTAGTGATTTGTCTTTCCTTACCGTAATCATATTTAATACCATCTAAATAATGAGTTACTTGGCGCTTTAGCTGAAATCTAATTGGCTTATAGCACAACAAACAAGAAAGAAATTAATTGGCCTTAATCTTGTTTGGAATTATTTTTTAAGAAATAAATATTTAAGGTGTATACACGTAGTAATCAAAGCGCTTAGTAAAGGATAAATACTTTTATTTCTGTTATTTTTTATGAAACGTTTTACCCTAAATATTAAAGAAACTATGGCATGTAAAAAGGCAATTGAAAGAGCAATTTTTTACATGATCTTGTATTGTCTAAAACCTAAATATTTTCAACCTTATATACTATATCAATTGAATTAAGTAGGATTTAAAATTTTACTGCATTTTTTCGCATGTAGGTTATTTAATTTGTAGTACGTTTACATTTTATTTTATTGTTTTAATTTTTTTAACCCTATACAACATAAACATACCCTCATTTGCACCTTAACACACATACGCATAACCATGGCATTTTTAAAGAAACACTCACATTTATTTACAAAGAAAGATTTAGGTGCTTTTTTGGAACAATCGTCCGACTCCGTCACGCATGCCGCTGGGCCTCTTGCCATCGAACCGTGCGTGCGAATCTATTGGATCTAAAACTGCGGGATTGCTTGGCGCTGCTGGCAAGGGCGCGATATGTCGACACATAATATTGGGAAGTTGCTTTAAGAGCCTGGTCCGCGACGACGACAACTTTGATGAAATACAATAAGTTAAATATTTTTCTGGTCTTTATCGCGATGTTTTTGGAAAAACTAGGGACATACACCACTTCATATTGGCCATCTTAATAAAGGTCTAGATTTTATTTGGTTGAATTGTTTCTCCTTTGCGAGTTATTTTATTACCTAGGAGCGCGCTCCGAATCGTTATTCATAATATCTTAGTATCAAAATAACGCACAAAGGAGAAACAATTAAATCAAATAAATTTTAGGTCTTCATTAAGATGCCCAATATAGACTGGTGTATGTCCCTGATTTTTACAAAAACATCGTGGTAATTACAAGAAAAATTAATAAAATAATGCGGGTTCTTAAATTGAGCCATCCTACTTAGCCATACGAAAGG
Source organism: Ypsolopha scabrella (assembly GCA_910592155.1). Classification (NCBI taxonomy): domain Eukaryota; kingdom Metazoa; phylum Arthropoda; class Insecta; order Lepidoptera; family Ypsolophidae; genus Ypsolopha; species Ypsolopha scabrella. The sequence continues at coordinate 26,512,355 of OU342969.1, read as the reverse complement.
CCTTTTAGAAAGTTTACACACGTCTTAAGATAGTTTTCATGTGCGTCCCCAATAAACCTGAATTTTACAATAATACAACACAACGTAAGCACCAAAAAGAAATGCTTTTCTTTTATAATTAGTATACAGCCAATTAACAAACACATAAAAATACAAAGATTAGCATGGACATGAAGTGACAAACACCTAAGCTTTTTTGTTATAAAACAGAAACTTCCCAAATATTTATATTGGCTTTGCAGACTCTAGCTCTCACACTTCTCAATTTAGAAGCTAGAAAAAACACGAATTCTTGACCGAAAACCAATAGGAATTCGTATACATAAACACTGCTAAGTCACACACAACTCGCAAGTGATATTTATTAAGGTAATATTGGTGGCCTTTAGGCCATGCATTATGCGCTGAAGCGGGTGAAACAGTACAGTAAGTTGTACATAGAGCAGTGTTTGTTAGGTGAAATATTGCATTGTTTCTAACAATAATAATGGAGTGAAAAGAAATATTTATAATTTTATTTTGAGAGGACGCCATGAAAACCGGCGGCGGGCCCAATTGAACCAAATATGGCAGCCTATTTTCATGTTGGTGAGAGTCAGTATCGATTAGTGCCCTAAGATCACTCTGTACTCCAATAATAGACCAGTTATTTACGTGAATATGCAAAAAACTGTTTATATTAATAATAATCTTCATACTAATAATAGAGTAGTACAAAAGTAGTGTCTGTTGATTGAATATTTTTGCAAAATTTTAAATGAAATGGGTTATTGATATTGTACTGAGGCCAAAACTTTATTTATTTGAATTTTAGTCTGTCTGTCTGTCTGTCTTTCTGTGTGTATGTTCCGTTTAACTTGAGCAGATTTGGTTGCGGTTTTTTCTGTTATCACCGTTGTGACCCTTGTCAACACATAGGCTATAAGGAGCTGAAGCTTCATTTTGCTGAAGCCAAGACCAACTTTAGGGTGTGGGACTAGCGAATTCTGTACGTAAGTAGTTAAAGTTTAACTAGCCATTGCCTACGCCTCTCTCCACGCCCTACAAAGTCTCTGCCTACAACCACATTTTTTCTAATTTTTTCGACTTAAAAAACTTTTGATGGAGTAGCATTAGATTAATTCTTGCTCGGTCGAGCATGCAACAAATAATTTCTTAGGGCTCAGTACCCAAAGGGTAACCCACGGGACCTTATTACTAAAGACTCCGCTGTCCGTCGGTCCGTCCGTCTTACCAAGCTGTGTCTCATGGACCGTGATAGTTAGACAGTTCAAATTTTCACAGATGATGTATTTCTGTTGCCGCTATGACAAAAAATACTAAAACCGGCCAAGTGTGAGTCAGACCCGCGCACTCCCATACAACAGACATGATTTTTTCCCCGTTTTTATAGAGACTGGTACGGAACGCTTTGTGCGCGAGTTCGGCTAGCACTTGGCCGGTTTTATTATGGAATTTATGAGCATCCTGAACGGTGCAGCAGAAAAGTGTGAGGTGAACCTGCATGCTGTAAAAAGCGTGTAATTTATACCCGAAGTACGGCGATAAGACTAACCCTTATCACGTTAGATGTAAAAATTTACGGTAAAAAGAGGTTGGTAACATATTGACACTCGAACAGGCTTCTGAAACGCCCTCGGGGATATGATGTCGTGACTATCTATGTTTTATATACATTTTGTTTTCACAGTGTTACGATGTAAATCTTAAAAACGTTTTCAAATCCCCATTTTGTTATAACCAAAATCTAAATTTCCAAGTTTTACGGACGCATTAAATCTGCGTGCTTCGGGGTCCATATTTTTGGCCAAACTACAGCGATAGGATTACGGGACATCGTCACAACCCATAAAATCGTATTCTTTAGATTAATACGTTCAAACCACAGAGGCGGCAAATATTATATAATAAAACTCACCACGCTAGTAATCGTTGGTGAAACGTGAGAGTACGACTGTGGACGTTGAATTACATTTTACAGTCCGCACTTTGAAACGCCTCTGCACCCCTGCCAAACATCTTCCTGACTCATATCGTGAATATTAGCGCGCTACGTCTTCGATCCTGCTCCGCTCATGTCCCTGCCAACTTTCGCCGACTCCAAGGGCTGTCCATTTGTATTCTGTGGATAGCCCGACCGTATGACCCGTAGGATATACGGGGTCAACTCAAATACATGGAGCATTTATGTCGTTTGCGTTACTCGTAATGCCGTATAAATTCATTACGGAACTTCCAGAGGATAGATCCTGATCTATTTATGAGCCGGTTTACAAGGGTATTTGTGACTGAACCTGATTTTTAGGGTTGTCACAAAACTCAAACTCTGATATTAAGATCTAAGTCTATTGTCGGGGCACAACCCTGATATTGATTTTCATAAAAAAATAATTACTTACAACATAATATATATTATTATATATATTGACAGTACCCGTTTATTGTTGCAATAATACCCTAGAATTATATTTTTCATCCTTGATTTTTTTGTTTTCGATATCGAATGATTTTGAGCTTATACGAATATTAGTCCTGCCTACTTAAATTTGCTTTAGCATAAGGAACAAAAGATAAATAATAGAATTGGTATAAAAATTTGCCCCTATCTTTTGGTTAAAGTTAAAAACTAATTTCCGGGAGTAGTTAATAGTTCAAGTCCATGAAATAAACTAAATAGTATCTACCATTGATATAACAAAATGTAGATACGGTAAGTTCTTATATCGTCCACTGAAAAATGAATCTTTTTTTTAAAACTAGATAGACCGACAAGCTTCGACAGTGGCGTGAGCGATAGACAAGCTACACAAAACAGGCCCATTGGGCCTATATTTGCAGCCCCGCGCGCGAGAAGCGGGCTACCGTATCTTTTTTTTGTTTGATCCAAAGATTCTACCCTTTTCTAAGGTGGATGCCATGTTCCACGCACAACCTATGATTGTTTTTTATATTCTTTAGTAAAATATATTACTATACCTAGTCGGTGCTTAAATTCTGTCACAAACAAAATTGGCTATAAAATGAAAACTAGTCACGATATTCAAAAAAAGTTTTTTTTAAAGAAAAGGTAATTTAATTAGCTTACATTAAACACAAAATTTATTCAAAATGATTGCCACCATTTTTCACACAAGCCTTCAATCTTCGCGGCCAATCATCAATAGCAGCACGGACCATATTCATGTCGATATCGGCCACTGCTTTAATCAATGATGACTTTAGGCTGCTCAAATTTTTGTGAGGTTTAGAACAGACCTTCTCCTTCAATTCCTGCCAAATTTTGTAATCCAGTGGATTGAGGTCAGGGCTAGATTAGGGCCAATCTTGATGCCTTATTAGCTCGATATTCTGGCGCTCGAACCACTCCTGAGTTGGTTTGGCCTTATGAGCAGGTGCGGAGTCCTGTTGAAACACAAATGGCCGTCCTCCATAGAGTGTCTGGGGCAGATCTTTTACTATGCTATCTAAAACCGTGTCTTGGTACACTTTTGCACTGGTTTTGACACCTTTTTCACAAAAATGGACTTTAGTAGGGCCATAGTAGGACACTCCCAACCAAATCATGACTGATGATGGATGATGGCCGTGCTGCACTCTAGGAATGGCATTTCCAGCGGCCGCAGAGCTGGTAGCGTACACCCTGTCATTTTGTTTTGTATTTCTCTTCGATATTAAAAATTTTCTCGTCTGTAAACAGGATATCGCGGTGTCTGTTTCTTGCGTATCGCTTTAGCAAAATTTTGCATTTTTTGGCTCTCATAGCTATCAGACGCGCGTTCAGAAGATATCCACTCTTTTTTCGGTAAGCTCGTAGTCCCAGATCTTCATTGAGTACTTTTTTACAGTACTTATGGTTAATCCCATCTCCAAAGCCATCAGTTTCTGCTTGCGGACGGGATTTCTTGCAATACGCGCCTTGATTGCTTTGATGACCCCTGGAGTCCTAACGGAACGAGGTCTGCCAGTTCTTTTCTCGTCATCGACACTAGAGGTTTCATTGTACCTCTTGATGGTACGGTACACGAACCTCTTCGTGATTTTTAATTTTTGAAGCAAGTTGAATATCGTCTTCGGTGGATGGCCGCAACGATGCAATGCAATTACTGCTACTCGGTCCTCTTTGCGAGTCCACTCCATCGTAAAAAATGAATGAATGTAATTGTGATTTGGCAGATTATTAATCAAAAAATATTTGAAAATCAAACACCATTTAATATTTTTTTCTAGTTGTTCTATTTTTAAAATAAATGACCAGTGACAGTATTTAAGAACCGACTATGTACTTACTTAAACCTACTTAACATTTACTATATTTTCTTAGTTTGGCCTTGAACATACCTATATAAAAGATGTGTGTTTGAAGTTTCTACTTTAGCTAGAAGTATCCTATAGATTTTTATGATAAGCCAATTTGTATGAAATTAATTACGTGAAAGGCAATTACTTTTTTCTGCGTTAAGTAAGAAGCCTGATTTTTAACAGCACATGAAGCAGGCTATTGTAGGAGCTTAGTTTCAACTTGATATCTCTAATTGAGCCCAAGAAAAAGAGTTTTGTCAGACGGACAGACGAACAACAAAGTTATCGTATAAGGGTTCCGTTTTATCATTTTTTTTATCATTACGTGATTTTCATGTGTTGAGAAACCGGATAAGTCGCTGGCACGTGATAGGCAGGGATTCGGGTTTGAGCCCTTACTTAGAGATTTAGTTTCTAATTGATTTTTAGGATTTGTACCCGAAGGGTGCCAAACTGAACCCTATTACAAAGTCTCCCCTGTCTGTCTGTCTGTCCGTCTATCACAGGGTTCTACAGTTTCAACCGTAACAGGTAGAAATTTGAATTTTTCACACAATACGTGTTACTATAGCTTGTATCACGAAAAATAATAAAATATAAAATTTAAGCGGGGTCCCAATATAAGAAACCTCGAAAAAGCTGCATTATTTAAACGTTATTGGTTTTGACCCTTACTTCAAGACGGAAATATATACAAGTTTTAACTTAAGTCGGATTGTAAGACATAGTCTAAAAAAAAAAGTAACATTCCGTACCCAGACGGCGCCAAATTTTTTGTCAGGCGCTGCCATTTTAGCATCTTGTTTTTTGTCGCCTTATTGCTGCTATCGTTGTATATATGCAATGTTGCTATGTATATTTTTAGGATCCCGCATCCGTATTGTGTAGTGGTACGGAACCCTTTGTGTGCGAGTCCGACTTGCACTTGCCCAAATTATTAAAAGCGTATAACTATAAAACAAACACATAAACATCGACGACATAAATCCCCGGGAGGGTGTCAGAGGCGTTCCCGAATATGAACTGTGAAATGAGATAAGATAAGATAAGTTTATTTAGCTTTCTTGTTGTACAGAAGGTCTTTTAAATAATAAAATTATCAACCAGAACCCTGCAAGGGCGCTGCTGAATTAAGTAAGCTACAAGATACAATATTAACACAAATGTATAACAACTTACAAGTCTAACAACTAATGTTCTTATTTATTAAGCGTAGACTCTGCTTAGAAACAAGAAAACAATTGTTTATATATTATAGACAAACAACCATCTTAGGAACAAAAATATCAATAGGATAGGCGCTATGGCTTTGGCTGTGGCATTAAGCTGAGCTGGACTCCCTTTTCTTAACCACAGAATATGCCTAATTTGTTAATATTACTTATTATTTGTGATAACTACTGTGGTTTTATGAAATAAAGCTCTTTTCTTTCTTCTTTCTTTCTTTCTTTTCTAGGATTTTATACGTTTAGACACAATAAAAATATTTAAAGGCTATTTTTAGCATGGTCATTAATAAACCCTTGTAGCGAGTAGTAACCTTTTTTTGATAAGTATTCATTATGGTTAGGCATTATATATATTTATGGTCTATTCAGTTTATTTATCAACTTATTTATTAATTGCATTATGTATAACAATATTCTTATTCCAATAAGTCTTTATTTTATGCATGTGTATAACTTTAGTAGCCCAACTTAAATGTAGTTTTTTTATATATTTCCCGTAAGTATCATATTTGTTTAATTATAAAATATTATTTTTATACAGATTAGATTTGACATGTAAAACGTATACTTTATATATCTACTTTACAAATAAACATTTTGAATCTTTTGAATCTTTGAATCATTATGTGAATTTTTAAATTAATTAGTTTTTTCTAAGGATTGAGTCAGGTAAAGAGTTAAAAATCGTTACCGCCATAGGTTGGGGACCAGAATGAACTAGCTGTAATTTTGATGAACAGGCAATGCAAGTCGCAATCCACACCCGGTACACCCACGTTTCACCGAAGATTTTCACGTCCCATCGTGATGGATGGCGAGTTCTATCGCCGTACTTCGGCTATAATTACCTACACGCTTTTTAGGGCATGCATGTTTCCTCACGATGTTTTAAGATGAGATAAATTTATTCAGCTTTGTTGTTGTACAAAAGGTGTCTTAAATATTAAAAGTATCAAACAAGAACCCTGCAAGGGCGCTGCTGAATTAAGTATAGGTACAAAATTAATACATATGTAACAACTTACAAGTCTTACAACTAATTTGCTTATTTGTTAGGAGTTACTGTGAAATGAGATAAGATAAGATAAATTTATTTAGCTTTCTTGTTGTACAGAAGGTCTTTTAAATAATAAAATTATCAAACAAGAACCCTGCAAGGGCGCTGCTGAATTAAGTAAGCTACAAGATACAATATTAACACAAATGTATAACAACTTACAAGTCTAACAACTAATGTTCTTATTTATTAAGCGTAGTCTCTGCTTAGAAACAAGAAAACAATTGTTTATATATTGTAGACAAACAACATCTTAGGAACAAAAATATCAAAAAGATTTTATACTCAGACAAGAATAAAAAATCTTTTATCGGCAATTTTTGGCATGGCCATTAAAAAACTCTTGTAGCGAGTAGTAACTTTTTTTTGATAAGTATTCATTAAGTGCATTTTTAAATAAATTAGTTTTTTCTAAGGATTTTATTGAGTCGGGTATAGAGTTGAAAATCTTTACAGCCATATGGTGGGGACCAGAAAGTACTAGCTGCAATTTTGATGAACAGGTTGCTAATCTTTTGCGTGGTCTTCAATTTTCAGGGCGTGAATATTGAGGAAATAGGCGTAAGTTATTTTTTACAAAAATACATGCATCAGAAATATATAATGAAGTTGCTGTAAGAAGTTTGTATTTAATAAAATATAGGTAGGTTCTGCAGCTGGTCATTGAGTTAATGTTGGCGAGAATTCGAATACACTTCTTTTGGAGAATGAATAGTTGCTTAGCTTGCGTACTATTACCCCAGAGGAGGATACCATTCGAAGCCAGGCCTGTGCGTAAGCAAAGTAGGCGCACATTGCACTTTTGAGATCCGAGGTTCTTTTGAGCTCTGATAAAGCATATATAAAACCGGATAATTTACTTGCTACTTTATTGACGTGATATTTCCAGTTTAAGTTGCTATCTATTGTAATTCCAAGGAGGCAATATGAATCTACAAGTTCTATGGTAGTGTTATTAAAAGAGTAGTTTATACTGAGAGGCTGTTTTTGGTAAGGTCTGAATTGCATAAGTTTTGTTTTACTAAAATTAATTTCTAAATTGTGGTCAATGAGCCAGTTATTTAATTTTGATAGATTAGAATCTAAAAGTTCCACTAGATGTTCACTATTATGGCAAGGCAATACTAGGGAAATGTCTTCTGCGAATAAAGTGTATGGAATATTTATTATTTCAGGCAAATCATTGATATATATCAAAAAAATCAAACAACTAAGTACGCTTCCTTGGGGTATCGATTGGGTTAGGTAAGCTTTGATGGACCTTATGCTACTGATTTCACCGGTGATGAAATTGAAATATTCCACGTCTACGTACTGAACGCGTTTAGTAAGGTAGGAGACAAACCAGCTCAAAGCTGTACCGCGTACTCCTATTCCGTACAACTTTTTATTTCATGTAGAACTTTATCATATGCTTTGGACATGTCTAAGAGAAGGCCTATTGCGCATTTTTTATAATTTATAATGTTAAATATGTTCTTTACGTACTTATACACAGCTATCGAAATAGATCGACCTTTTTTGAAACCATTTTGGTCATTATTGAAAATGAAAATGAATAAATACGGTGGTACATTGCAGATTCGTATATTTTGGCAAAAGTACAGAGCAGTGCTATCGGCTGATAATTATCACAATTGCTTTTGTCGTCTTTTTTGTAAAGTGGCTTGACAATTGCTGTCTTTAAAAGATCTGGAAAAACTTTCCTTCACCGTTCAGCAAATGGTAAGTATTAGGTAAGAACACAAATACGATGCACATAAATTCAGAAAAACTCATTGGGGCATGCCCGACCGGTGATCGAACCTGGGTCTCAAGATTGAGAAAGCCAGCGTTCTATCGCCTGAGCTACCTCCGCTTAAATATATATATGTTGGTATTAAACCTTACTAATTCCGTCAAACCGACTAATCAAAACGGGGCTTTGTTTTCAAAACGAACGGCACGTTCCTCCCTCGGTGGAATAATGTTGAATTTAATTAATATCAGCATATTGCATTTCTAGCATGACCACTCGTTTGTGTTGTCAAGGATTGAAACAATTGATTTCATTGCTATATTTCTTACGTACGGAAACCCCGGATAAAAACTCAAACTCGAAAACATAATCAAAGGTAATTCTAGTAAAATATATTATATATATTATGGTCGGCGTCAGTTACAGACCGCTACCATTAAATGAAACATCATATTCTACCGATCATACTGAACCATTTTCCCACGAAACATACCCGCGCTAACCATTAGTTTGGGAAATTATTGAGTTCCAAACAAAAATGCGTGAATGCGTCAACCGTGAAACAGCTTCTAAGCGTTCCTAGATAGACCTTCCTCGTACGAGATAAAGTCTTTGAGTTGCAGTTGAATATCTTATTTTCTGAAGATTCGCGCGAGTTTTTTTTTTTCAAAGAGTTGTTCAGTATGATCGTTAGAGTATATGATTTTATTTAAAAGTTGCACGTTTTTACACCCGGTATATGAATATTTACACTAATACATATGTATAATATATAAGGTCCTACAATAATAAGTGAAAATTATTCAAGGGTAGACCATGCACCTATCGTTAATTGATCAAATTCCAAAAGAAGAAATTTTTTTTTGTGCGCATTATTTTTTCAGTTCCCTGTACTAAGTGGTTCAATCAGCTGACTAAATTTCTATGGGATTGTAAAAAAAAAGTACGCGCAAAATTTTTTTTTTCATTGGCATGTTCTCTATTAGGGATACTCTATGATTTGATAATTTTTTTCACTTTGAATCGAATTGACCATATATAAGGTACAAAATAAAACTAAAAATAACCATTATTATTCAAAATGCTCGTTAGTACATCATTGTTCCTAATCGTTAAGCTAGTTTATCACTGTTTTATAAACAGTAGTTCTTAGCCTATTAAATATTATTAAGTGAAATTAAAAGTTACTTTTATTTACATAATCTAGGACTAATAATTTTATAAGTGTGCAATCAAATCTCATTCTATTACATTTAAATTAAATTTCTTTCCGACTTTATTTTTAAGAACCCTTGCCAGCGGCCAACCTCCGTATTTCGCTGGTAGTTTAATTGACGCAAGTTGTTAACCAAATAAAAAACCTGTTTACATTAAATAAATAAGAAATCACAAATAAAATTATGGCGACATTCCCACGCGGAATCGCTACAATCAATCGCTGTCCTAAGAATGTTTCAGCACGCGGGCACAAAACATAACGTGAAGATACGTAACATAAAAAGAATTTCAAAAGAACCCTAAAACATTCAAATACGTAACCTCCGTAACAGCATCTTAACGAGTCCGCATCGTGGAGGATGAATTATGTAAATGATCTCATACCCTACACGTATGTAGGCAGCGTGCCACGCACGCGGTACACGTCTGGACTTTGAATACAAAATAAGTAAGTAAGTAGCATACCGAGTGTAAATGGACAGTTATCTTTTTGATAAAACCTTACAATTCACTGATAAACAACCTTCAAAAAGAATCAAACCAAAGGTGTTTAAAATAAATCCTGCCTATATAAAATCACAAAAGTTTTTCAAATTGCTTAAGGAAACGTGAAAATATTGTTATACTACCTGCTTGGAAAGTAACATCTAACTCTCATATTCGTTTTTGTGTTCCATACCATGGGAAATGCACCGACTTCTAGATAACATATGTTTCAGGAAGAAAGAAGTCGGCAAAATGGTTATTTTGGTACCATAGGTACCAAATTATATTAATCTTTTTAGTCAATATCTGCTTTAAGATTTAAAGTCAGTTATAATTTTATTGTTAAAAGTTTATTTATTTTACGCTTTTTAGTGTGTGAAAAATGGGTAGACTACAGTTAGCACTCTGATTGCAATCGAGTTTCAAATTCAAAGGTCCCGTGGCATAATGACAGTTTTCAAGTAATATCCTGCCATGAGCGCACTAACCCAAAGCTATTGCCGTAATTTGGAGTAATGTGCTGTCATCCGTTGAGGAGTTCTATGGTGATGAGGCCAGGATCAAAGGTTAGGTGGGCACACTGTCAATTTTCAAATAATACCCTGGAATCAGCACACTCATACAAAGTGATTGCCAAAATCAAGTGTTATGTGCTGTCATCCGTTGAGGAGTTCTATGCTGATGAGGCCAGGATCAAAGGATCGGTAGCATAGTGAAAAATTTCAAGCAATATCCTGCGATGAACATACTGATACAAAGTGATTCCCGAAATCCTGAATTATTTACTGTCATCCGTTTAGGAGTTCTATAGTGATATGAGGCCAGGATCGAAGGTCAGGTGGATATATGTCAATTTTCAAGAAACACCCAGCAATCAGCATCCTGGTACATAGGTTATGCTGCAATATCGAGTAATATGCTGTTATCCATTGAGGAGTTTCATTGCCTATCTCTGAAGACCATCATCAGATCACAACCAAACTAAAATGGGACGGAAGCAAACCCTTCCAAACAAAACATTGATTTTTTTCAAACTGGTTAAGAAATGCTAGAGATATATCGAGTTAATGCCGTCATCCGTTGAGGATTTCTACTGCCTATCTCTGAAGACTATTATCAGATAATGACCAAACTAAAATGAGTCTACCTGGAAGTAAACCATTCCAAACAAAAAAAATCAAATCTGTTAAGATATGCCAGAGTAATGGATTAACATACCCAAAAAGAAAAAAAAATACAGTCGAATTGAGATCCTCCTCCTTTTTCGAAGTCGGTTAATAAGTAGTAGAATACCAAGTGTAAATAGACAGCTATCTTTTTAATGAAACCTTATAACTCACTGATCATACTGAACAACTTTCTGAAAGGATCAAAACAAAAGTGTAATAAATCCTGCCTATATAAAAAACAGAATTTTTTCAAAATGTGTAAGGAAACGTGAATTTATTGTGTGGTGCATTTTGTGGCGCTTCCGAGATTACGCACACTACAAAAAAGCACCACTACAACTATAGCCAAATGTACTTCTTGAGATAGTTAATTTGTAATGGACTTCTGGCATGGTTGTGCCTCCTGCCACGTTACAGTATACAAAGTTTAAGCAACAAAGTAAAGATGAATTCCGGTTTATTTGCAAGCAGCAGTCGAACAAACAATAGCATTGAGCGAATTATCTCTGGTATTAGATATAATGTTTAATTGGAGGCATTTGGTCACGAAATTCGGTCGTTACATGCTAATTGTCAATTAACATCTAGTTATTACAGTAATCATAGTACATAACAGTTGACTAACCCAAACCACAGAATAACTACGTACCCAAACGCTAATTTCTGGTAGGCAGTTTTGGTTCGTTCAGTAACCAGTACAAAAATGCTTTTTCTTAAAATTTCGAGTTGTTTAGATACCTACGTTCGAAAACCACAAAACTTTTAAATAATTAGGAAACGTAATTTATCTTTTTATTATAAAACAACATAAATCACTTATCGTCACGACATGAATCCCCGAGGTGGTATCAGATTTGTTCCCAAGTGTGAACTGTGAATTGCAAGTCATACTCACGCATGGTGCATGTAAAATTTTATACGACATGGGATTATTTGTGCAAGATGGTATAAGTTTATAGTTGTCATTTACGTGTACAGTAGCATACAAGCTAACTATCATATAAATCGTATATACATCTGGAGCTTGAACTGCGGGCAAATATACTTAGAAGTTATCTTTTTTACTAAATTACTTTTTATAATAGTTTGTCCAGGAACTTATAGTGTTTTTTTTATTTAATAATAGAAACGAAAAATGAATGAAATTTTTTGCTTTAAAATTTCAAGTATATGCAAATTTCGCACTTTTTCCAAAGTGAAAACTTCTTTTAATACCAGCGCAGTGGCGTCATAAGATATTTACACATTTTGTTTAAGTAGTAACGTAATTTTCAAATTGAAAATTCTGATGAATCCTAATCAACCAATTCGCGCCTGAATTGAACTTTTTAATTTCTTTTGATAATATACGTTTAAGTAACAAGAAGGATACTGAAATCTGGTTAAAATAAACTTCTTGGTAGGTAACCAATTTAATCGTTATACGAATAAGAACTTTTTGTCTTTTTGCTCATTCATCTGAGTCTTTTTGGATTATCTTATAATTTTAATCAATTTTACGTCTTTGATTATATCGCCAAAAGAAAATAAGTTTTAATGTGCGAGTTCGCAAAATTATACTGGCCACTAGCATTCACTGTACATTATTAAAAAAATACAATTTCGGGCAGCCATTGTTGTTTACATTATTGGAATAAGCTGGTGGAGTCTAATTTATGTTATAAATGACAGAAAGCAGCCTCCGAACGCATCAAACTGAAAGCAGCTTGTTTTCGTCAAGTTGGCAACTTGCGTGCAAAGAAAAAGACAAAGAATGTCCACCTAAAGTTCATTTAGAGTACTTATTTATTGTATGTTTGTAAGGGCAATAACTCACTTATCGCTCGTGTTTCAAATCTTTCCTAGTATGCTATTGCCTCCTTTACGCACTTGTAGCATAAACTACTATTATTTGTTCCTATAATATTTTCTATACATGTAAGTGTCTACTTTATTTAATTAAAATGTAAATAATTTATAATTTCGATTGTCAGCACTTGGAAAACATCACTATTGAATTGACTTGTATTGTTGTTCCACGATTGGATTGGGATTCAAAAGTACCTTTTGCATAATAGTACAAATGAATTAATTACTTAGGTACTTCAGACCATTGATTGACCAATAATATTGCTTCTCCAAAAAAGGAAATGATCGCTGATTTAGTTGTCTGAATTTTTGCTGAATCTATTTTCAACTGTTTTATAAATTAAATCTTTAAATTTCATTTGACAAATCTGTCACTATTTGGCATTGATGATGAAGTTGATGAACCCATCAGTGATTGGTCATCAAAACAAATGGCGAACTGACAATTTTTTTAAAGAATATAAGAATATCATTATGTTTTAATTCTACGAAATATTATTTTGGTAAAATGTTACATTTACTTCACATTATAATTTCGCAGTACTGAAAAAGTTTTTACGTATTTTTGCACATCCTACCTTTGATAACTGTCATTTCATACATTTGCGTGAAGATCGCACCTCATTCCCAATCCATGTGGAACAATAATACCTAGTTTCGCAGTTTTGTTTTACAATTAATATTATTAATATGATGAGCCACGAACAATGTGCACTGTGAAATTGAAAATGAAAAGTGTGAAACAAAGTACGAGTGAATTTAATAATGATTAATTAACATGACTTTAACTTTCATTTTATTTTATTGTATTTTTCCGTATTATATTCAGTTCCTTTTTAAGGGTTCCGTAGTCCGACAAGGAACCCTTATAGTTTCGCGGCTTAGCTCAGAGACTATTAGTACTAGAAAGCTGTAATTTCGCATGCATATAAATATTAAGAGAAATCGTCTGATGAAGCCTACGCTCCGCCCTTCTCTGCGCCAAACCGCTGCGGGATCCGAAAAGTTCCAAATGGAACTTCAGAACCGATTTGCCCTGTTGGAAACCACTGAGGATGTTGATCAGCTTGCTAACAATTTCACGAATGTCGTGCGCGAGATAGGGAGGGCTTATTTTAAGCCAGAGCGAAGGACTAAGGGGTCCAAAATTTCGAGTGGAACTCTGGACCTGATGAGGCAGAGACGGGAAATGTCTTCATATTCTGCAGATTTTTCCCTTTTTAACAAACGTGTTAAAAGGGAAATTCGTTTTGACCTGCGCCAACATAACACTCGCGTCATTGAAGACGCGATCCAGCGAAATAAAGGCTCAAAAGTTTTTGCCCAGCAGTTAGGAAGGACCAATCTGACGAAGCTGAAGACATCTGACAATACCTATAGAACTGTTACCTCTAGGCCAGAAATCCTCGCCGAAATCGAGAAATTTTATGGGCTCCTATATTCTTCACACGCTCCCAAGCCAACTGCTCGTGATGAAGACGACAAACGTGACAAACTCTATCAAATGCTATATTAATATTAGCGGTATAATATATAGTTAAAAATAGTCCAGTATGCACCTCTGGTCCGCCACCACACCGATGAACTCCCGGATGTCGAAATGGGTGAGATTAGGATAGCTCTTGAACAGCTGAAAAACAACAAGGCGCCGGGCGAGGACGGCATCACAACTGAACTCCTGAAAGCTGGAGGTTACCCTATACTCGGACAGCTACAGGACGTTACGTGGAGGTGTTGAAATGTCTGTATGACTCCGCTACGATGTCCGTCCAAGTACAGGGTGTACAAACAAAACCGATATATCTTCAGCGCGGTGTGAGACAAGGAGATGTTATTTCTCCAAAACTGTTTACCGCCGCGCTGGAGGACGTCTTTAAAACACTAGACTGGAATGGACGAGGCATAAACGTAAACGGAGAGTCCATTTCACATCTTCGCTTTGCCGATGACATTGTCATAATGGCGGAATCGCTGCAGGAACTAGAGGAAATGATACGCGGCCTTGGCGATTCTTCGAGACGAGTGGGCCTGCGGATGAATTTGGATAAGACTAAGGTCATGTCCAACTGTCACGTCATCCAAGGGCCAATAACCGTCGACAATGTCAGCATCGAAGTTGTTCAAAAATATGTTTATCTGGGTCAAGTCATACAGCTAGATAAAAACAACTTCGACGCCGAGGCTGACAGAAGAATATGCTTGGGTTGGGCAGCATTCGGAAAGTTGTGTCACATATTTACGTCGTCAATACCGCAGTGCTTAAAGGCTAAGATGTTCAACCAGTGCCTCCTTCCTGTGATGACGTATGGCGCTGAGACGTGGTCTCTTACAAAGGGTCTGATCCACCGGTTTAAGGTCGTTCAGCGAGCTATGTAGCGGGCTATGCTTGGGGTATCTCTGATGGATAGAATCCGAAATGAGAAGATCCGTCGGAGATCTAAAGTAACCGACATAGCCTGCAGAATCAGTAAGTAGAAGTGGCAGTGGGCAGGCCATATTTGTCGCCGACATGATGGTCATTGGGGCTGAAAGGCTTTAGAATGGAGACCACGCAGAGCAAAGCGTAGTGTAGGATGACCTCGTGCCCGCTGGACCGACGACCTGAAGGACGTTGCGGGGGGCGGCTGGATGAGGAGGTCGGAGGACCAACATGAGTGGCGAAATTTGGGAAAGGCCTATGTCCAGCAGTGGATAAACACGGGCTGATGGATGGATGGATGGATAAATATTAATCACGCTGACAAAATCGTAAAACAAAATGTTGAAAAAAAAATTTTAAGGGTACTTCTCATACACGTAAACTGGGGATGATTTTTTTTCTCGTCTATTCCGTGTGTGGGCTATCGCTGGATAGGTCGTTTAAAAACAATGTGGGCGGCATGAAAACCATTTTTAGATTTAGGGATCCATTGGCAAAATTTTAAGCTTTAAAGTGAAAATTTTAATTAGAGCGGAGCGGCCCCCCCCCCCCTGCTGGCTAAACGGTTGTTTATTGAAATGTGAAAAATTTCACAGAAGTAGTATATATAATTCATTTAAGAGGAAAAGTAGGCTTTAAAGGTTTACGAGTACAAGTCGCGCCAAACTTTTAGTCCCCTTTAATGTATGCGACTAGAAGTTTGGCGCGGTCTGTATTGGTAGACCAACTTAAGTACCGGGCAACTACGGAACCCTACATTGCACATGGCCCGACACGCACTTGGCCAGTTTTTTTACATTTAAATTTACTTGCAATAAGTGTATATAATGTACCGATACTGCATTTATAAATCATTTCAAGAATCTCAAATGGACTAGCCGCTGCGGCAATTAAATTAAGCGGCTAACTACGTCAGTGCTGAAATAAGTTATTAAATTTAATAGTCACACCTTATTTGCTACATACTAAAAAGAATTTTACTACACGAAGCCATGAAAGATTTAACAATTTCTTTTGTCTTACTTTGGAATACCCATCAGTCCCTAAAGAAATTAAAAGATCTATCTCCCTCGAATACTCGTAGATTCAGCAGCGAATTCTGTTCTAAAGTGCTACTAGTTTCATCTTATTCCGGATCAGACGAGATGAGAAAACTTTGCCCCTGGAGTCTCTGACAGACGATATTACTTTGTAATGTTACCATAAAGAATAAATATTTAAACCTTTATTATTCCGGATCTTTTGCGCAAACGAGGAAAAAACGGTGCTAGTAATTCGTTTTTTCGAAAAATAAAACAATACATTTTAGGAACTTTTAGTCCAAATTCTTCATAGAAATACACACAGGGTATATAATAATTTACGTAGTTTGCTCTGCTCTTACAAAAAGAGAAACTCAACAAAGGTGATTGAAGTGAAAATTGATTGCACTAATTTATTTTCATTGATAGGCACTCTGAATAGTCAATATTTATAAAGTTTTTTTAAATGAAAATTCCTTTTTTAACAGTACTGAATAAATACAGGCTGTTCGGGGTGTTTTACCCATAAATACGCCAACCCAGATATCAAGTCTACAATAGAAAAGCTAAATACCTACTCAAACAAAGTATACGAAACACACAAAACAATTGATTTTTTCACGATTTCAGAGTTTTTGTACACATGTACTCCATTTGGGAAAAGGCATTGTAATCATATTGCATTTAACACTGCATAATGTTTTGGTGCTAAATGGTTTAATACAGCTTCTAAATGGTATATCTCTAAGATGTAAATTTTTCTATAGGCTAAATCGATATATAGCAGAACTTGATGTTATTGATGGCACTTTGTGAGTCTTTGCAAAAAATCTTTTGTTTTTTTGTTTTTCGGCTTTCGTGTAAAGATGGGTTCCATCCATCCATCCATCAGCCTGTTTCGTCCACTGCTGGACATAGGCCTTTCCAGGATTTCGCCACTCTTGGCGGTCCTCCTGGAAGAAATTCCCATACTCACACACGCTGGGCAGGCGGGTTGGTGAGTGCGGTGCCGAAACCCTTGCACCAGTAACGCCGCTGCCCGTCACCAGTCTGATTTATATAAGGCGTAGCAATTGGGGATGGATATACCGCCATCCATCGGTCCCAGGCAATGGTGGGCCGCCTGGTTTTTTGCCTGAGAGCTGTTCTCTTACTCTCCCCCTATATTGGTCAGTAATTTTAATTATTCGAAAATATGTTTATGGAATCTGATAAATTTAATTGCCCGTCAGGCTTTGTTGTAGTAAAGGAGGCACTGAACAAAAAAAAACACGTAATTTTTGTGTAAATCTTGTTATTCTACGTTATTTAATTATAGCTGGCCAAGTCTTAAGTTTTATGTCACGTGGTGGTGAAAGCAACGTTTTAACGGTCTGTCAATCCAAAAACAGTATAATATTTGGTGTTCGTATAGCAAATTATGAAAGAATCAGCCTCATCGTCATCACGCAAATGAGGTCCCCCATCTTGCAACTTCACATAGGTCTGGCATAGCTTAAACAGCTGATTTGGCAACTTACTGCTTACTTACTTACTTACTTCAAGTTTTCTGATATAAAAAACTATTAACTAAAACCGAAAATGGTTTTGTTATTTATAGTCAACTATTTACAGGCATTACTCAATGGACATTCACTTGATCTGCTCTAGGTAAACGCAACAGCTGCAGCTAGCCAGACGTTGACGTAAGTAACGGAAACTTGATTTAGATAACGGAGAAGCACAACATTTTCGTAAAAAATTACGTGCTTTTTTGTTCACTGTCTGCAATAGTGCACGCGTGCACGTATACGTTGCTGAAGTGTGCGTGTGCAAGCTACCGCTCCCGCATGCTCTATTACAATTACAACCAAGCTTGACCGGTCGTGTGTGAATTTAAAGTATTTTTGTTGGCATTATCAGATAAAGTTTAATAATATCTTCATTTAGTAAGAGCAATAAATCTAGTTCAAACTACAAAGACCAAATATTCAATATCCAGAGAGATTTAAACATAAATTGAACGAATCCAATTTGAATCTCATTCGTTGGATGACGCTCTGTAGAATGAGATCTGGAATGATCGTGATATCAATTAGTTGTCTTATGAAAGGCTGATGAGATTTTGATCCCCAAAACTTGGATAAAACACTCTTACTGTATTAAATAAATCTCAATAAATTCTTAAGAATCAAAACCAGCTAGGAATAAACTTTTGTGGATGAAACTCCATGAAAATGAATGATACTTTTATGAAATAACTTATTTAGTATTATTATTATTAATTTTGGTGTGTTGTAAAGAATCGACAAAAATAAAAATTATTTAAGCCGCAGGGTGGTTAATGGAACCTGATGGGATTTGAAAGCATAGCGAAAATCTTACGAGAGTTTGCTGTAAACTTTTTTTTATATTTTTCGTATGCTTTCGGAATTTAAATAATTAAAAAAGGTTCGGTATAACAAAACAAGTTAAATGATATTTAATATGTTTAAAAAAGGATACAAATGAGGACTAAAACACATTTACAAATATTACAATTAATATTTTCAATCCTAAATAATATAGTACGAAATGGTTTTAGAACTTATAGTATGGTGCAATTAACCCCAGACCTCAACATCCAAAGTAAAAGTATCATTCCAGATTCAAATTGTTCTATATAGTCCTCATATTGTTTGGTAAAAAGTTACACCATTTTTAGAGTCGGGTTTGGGGGGAGGGGGGGAGAAGTTATTTTTTTTTCGTTTATTTTTAATATTTCGAAAAATATGCGGTTAAGCGCAAAAGTGCCAAGGACAAAAGTAATCTACATTTAATTTCAAACGAAAATAGTCAACAGCATGATTTTACTAAAGTGAACGGTTCCAGAGATACGGACTGTAAAGAAGTAATTGTTTGTTTTTTTTTATATTTTAGGAAAAATATGACATTATCACAAGGAAACTATTTTTTTGACACAGGTGTGTTTTGTAAAAACAAATTGCGATTTTAGTGGCCGGTGGTATCTTAGTGATAAGCCCTTGAAGGAACGACAACCTCACGCAAGGGGCGCTACTCTTTAATGGAAAAGAGGCTTCCACAGGCTTATACCATATAAACCTGTGGTAAGGAGAAACTCACTCTGAACTTATGACTAATAAAAATGTCGAATGTTAAATGCGACTTTATTTTAATGTCGCATTTATATCGCTGACTAGAGAAGTCGTTTCGTAGAGCGGCTGCTCCAATGTTGACCCAGATTGTTTCCGTGTACACAAAATAACGCGTCGAAAAATGGAACCGAAACGCTCCGACAGTGTGATCGT
This sequence comes from Ypsolopha scabrella, assembly GCA_910592155.1. Classification (NCBI taxonomy): domain Eukaryota; kingdom Metazoa; phylum Arthropoda; class Insecta; order Lepidoptera; family Ypsolophidae; genus Ypsolopha; species Ypsolopha scabrella. The sequence goes on along the minus strand of OU342969.1, from coordinate 26,492,583 downwards.
CCACGAGCTGCTTGCTTTCGTGCAGCAAAAGTTGGGCATTACGGATGAGCTCAGCCTTGAGCAAATCTGTGTGTCCAGCTACTCGGAGGAGTTAGCTTGGAAGGCGCTAGCCAACACCGCCGAGACTACCGTCCACTTCCAGATGCGACAGAAGGACGGGTGCGACAAGAAGTACCTGCAGGTCTTGAAGAAGACAGATCCCGACAACGTCCCGATGTTTGTGGCGCGTGATCTCAATAAGCTGCCTCAAGTGACATCCAATGTTACGAGGTTGCTAAAGGACATCACTGAAATCCATTCCAGGTTGGTCATTTTTGAAAAAAATGTGATCAATTTGAAGATGGAAGTAGCAGAGTTGCGTGTCAAAAATGCTTCGCCGACAATTTCCCCAAAGTCCGCGCAAAACATTACCGTGCGTTGACGCGGTAGAAAACCACTTGCATCGGTCAGCAAGTTATTGGCACCGTCACCCGACTCCGATTTACCACAGGTTGTTGACCGCCCTGTTTCTTCGGTTTCTACTGCCGAAAACAGATCAGCTCAACTTGTGAATTCTCTATTTACATCAGCTGCTCTGGAAGTTCCATCTCGGCGCCAGAAGACGTATGCGCAGGTATAGAACATATTTATTGATAATTGTACGTATCCTGGACATCACGCCTGCCACCGCCCGTGCCAAAAAGGAATATGGTCAACAAGGACGGATTCACCCTAGTGGAGAAGAAATGTCGACCTCGACCGGCCCGCAACCAACGCGGTACGACTCCCGCTGCTGCCTCAACAACCCTCTGTGCGGCAGTGCCTTTGTCAGCAATGTACTTGTCCCAATGTGAGCAGAATACATTTAGACAAGACATTGTTCGATATATCGAGGAGAAGTGCTGTGGACGATTCCAAGATCTGGAGGCGCTACAGTCACCGAGGAAAACTAACTTCAGGTTTTGCACAATAAAACTCATACTAAAATAAACGTAAAAAATATGTTATAAAACGGCCGTCATATTAAAAACCCATCCCTCTAATTCCAAAATAATAAATAACAACACCTCAAAGCCGCGAGTTTTCTGAGCTGCCGCTGAGCAGGATAAGCATGTGTAAAATGAAAGCATTGGAGCAGGACAGATTTCTCTGGATAACCTCGCCTTTAGGTGCATACATACCCAAAATTAGCAACTCGGTGCGTGTCGGTACAAATATCGTTGGAAACGACATTGAAATAACGTTCATATCGGCCCGTATTCCAAAGCGGCTGTTACGATGATCTCCGGATAGCGAAAAATAGAAGCAAATAATACCTTTCACATGAACGGACAAAATTGTTTGACCAGTTATTTTTAGATCTATAAATTATTTTCATTATGGTAAAAGAATAATTAAAATCTCTTCAACCATTCGGAAGAAGTAAGAAAACTCTTGCGTAAATCATAGGAAACTTTCAATAGCTCTAGATTTGGTTGCGTCAAAAGTAAAGAAAGAAACTAATGTATGAAACATGATGAAATTTATTTCTGAATGTATAGGTACATTTTTTTTATTTGCACCATCGATAACTTTCGAATTGTTTTCGTCAAAAATAGACAAAAACAAATGTATGAAACTTGGAATTTATTTCTGAATAAATTATGCCTATCATGTATTAATTTATATATATTTACACTTTTCGATATATTTCAGCCCACGGTATGGGGCTGTCACCATACCGTGAGCCGAAATATATCAAAAAGTGTAAATATACATGATATATTTTTTGTGTTTTTCGATATTAATATTGAAAATAAAGGCTCAAAAAGAGTAAAATATACATTTATTCATATGTATTTATTTAAATATTTAGACTACGTTCACCATGTTAATAAAATAGGAGTGCTTTTTTATGGTTCCGTACCCGAAAGGTGCCAAACGGGACCCTAATACTAAGCCTCCGGTGCCTGTCTGTCCGCCCGTCTGTCATAGCATAGGGGTTTACAGCTTCTACCGTAATAGGTAGAAAGTTGAAATTTTCGGGGAATAATAGTAAAAAATACAAATCCATCCATCCATCCATCAGCCTGTTTCGTCCACTGCTGGACATAGGCCTTTCCAGGATTTCGCCACTCTTGGCGGTCCTCCTGGAAGAAATGCCCATACTCGCTCACGGTTGTTGAGCGCGGTGCCGAAACCCTTGCACCAGTGACACCGCTGCTGTCACCAGTCTGTTTTATATAAGGCCCGGCAATTGGGGATGGATATACCGCCATCCATTGGTCCCAGGCGATGGTGGGCCGCCTCGTTTTGCCTCAGAGCTGTTCTCTTACTCTCCCCCGAATAACTTCGGTAGGATTTGCGACTAAGATAGCGGTACCTCCACAGTTGAGCCCGGCATCAGCTCTACCACCTTAAATACAAATAATAAAATATAAAATAAAAAAATTGTGGGGAGCCCCATACAAGGAACTTCGAAAAATTTGCAATATTTTAACGTTATTTATTTTGCCTTTTACTTAATGTCGGTAATACATAGAAGTTTTAAATTTAGTCGGACTGTAGTACATACTCTAAAGTAAAAAAAAATGTAGGGTTCTGTATGAAGACTGTGCCAATGTTTTTGTTAGGTGCTACCATTTTAGCGGCTTATTTTTTGTAGCCTTGATGTATAGCATGTATTTTGGTGTCTTTACCATACTGTTTTTAGGATTTCGTACCCCTATTGTGCGCGAGTTCAACTCGCACTTGGCCAAATGGTTTTTTAGAAACAAGTTTGCATATGTTTCATGAAATACACAGGAAATTGTAATAGTTTTCTAGTATTGCTTTTCTGTTAAACACACTTTTTCTCCTCCTTTGACGAATAAGAGTCATGTATGAATTTATGGTAGATGAAAAGTTCTATGCCAGCTATTAATATTTTCTATAACCTTTGTTTTATTGTGTAACTAGCTTTTTCCAGCGGCTTCGCCCGCTTTGAATTAGATTTTGTGACATCCCATGGCCATCCAGGGGGAACTGATTTATGGGATAAAAAGTAACCTACGTTCTGTTCCAGGTCTAAACTACATTTATGCAAAATTTTAGTCTAATCGGTTCAATAGATACGGCATGAAAGAGTAACAAACATCCATCCATCCAAACTTTTGCATTTATAATATTACTAGCTTTTGCTCGCGGCTCCGCCCGCGTGTTATTCGGTTTAACGACATACTTTTTTCCAGGATAAAAAGTAGCCTATGTGTTAAGTTAGGGTATAAGCTATATCCATTCTAAATTTTATTCAAATCCGTTCTTCCGTTTCAGCGTGAAAGAGTAACAAACATACACACACACAACACACACACACACACAAACTTTTGCATTTATAATATTAGTGTGATCAGTGGGATTGACATGCGTGGGTGTCCCGGGTGTGGATTGTAACTTGTATTTCAGAGCTCACACTCGGGAATACCTCTGACACCCCCTTGGGGATTCATTCACGTCGTGACGTGTTTTGTTTTATGTGACATGTATCTATATTAACTAGTGAATTCTCAGGAAATTGACATATTTACATTTTTATTATGACATTTATGTTTCGTTATTAATTTTAATTTTATGGCACTACTTAATATAATTTCAAATCAGGGTTGTCACTTTAATTTGTATTTAGATGATGTCTCTGTTTGTATAATAAATTATTAATAAACTATAGAATGTTAACTTAATATTTGTATGCTAGTTGGCAAAAAGCATTGATAAATAATTAATTTATATCATGAGATCTTCTATGTTCATGCTTTTACAAACAAATAAATGAATTGAATTGAAACTATAGGTATGTAAATGGGTTTTAACAATATCCAGATTTTGGATTTTAAGGCATTTGCGAGATATTTTAGTCTTTTAAAACCGTTAAAGTAAAATTATTATTCATATTTTCGTCGAACATCTGTTGCGAAATCTCTTACAGTACACGAGAGACACGAAAAACAACACACATTTCAAAAACCTGTGAAATAAAAGCGGTTATTATCATAAATATATAAAAGTTGGAAGTTCACGCGCGATTCCCACGCATATTGTGCGGAAAACGTCAAGTTGGTTATATTATCACCATTCACTGACGCAAAATTGTACGTTACTGTGATTTATAGAATTTGATGACGATTCATTTTTATTACTGCTTTCTCCTTTGATTTTAATGATACGGAGAAAAAATATCATTGTTATTTAGGCCTTATTTTGTACTGTAACTATTTAGGTTTAAAATAACTTGTAAAACCAACAACCAACTATATCAATAAAACAAATCTTCGTTACTGTTAACGGTAGGTTCATTAATTAATTTCTTAGTAAATATAAGTTATAAGGTAATACAGTTCAAAATTTCTTTCGTTTCTATGCGATAAGCTTGCAATAAAGGTCAGATTGGCTACCACATTTTGCATCAATCAGAACTGAACTGTACGACGTTTCTTTTTAATTTAAAATAGCGCGCTCTCGGCCGTGGCTGTTACGACCACCAAGAAACACGCGACCAAAAAAATCTGCGTTTTTATTTAATAATTGCTTGATTTGTTAACTTATATTTAATACAAATTTTAAGACTTTATGATTTAAGAAAGGTCCATTAACACTCGAAAAACATGATATTTAGAAGTAACTTCATTTTGCGTTTTTTTATAAGACAGTCTATCAGACCTAAAAGTCCACTGTCTATATTATTTTTACTATACCGATTAACCAAGTTACACAATGTGATATGCTCATTTGAAGTTGTGCATCTAGCCTTATACGGACCCTTAAGTGTGAATTTGTCGGAAAAAGAAGTTCTTTAAGACAACGTTTATCCCAATGTGCCACACCTACATACCTCTAAGCCTCCAGCCACACCCCTCCACTAGTAATAAATCTGAGTGTCGCGGACAGAAAAAGCCTGCCAGCGAACATTGTGTAATAATGGATTTATTAATTTCACGCCCCTCTACTCCCGCCGTAATCGCTTTGATACGATTTAATAAGGGAACACGTCTTAGTTTTGGGTCTGTGAATTAGCAGTAATTCATTTCGTATGAATTTCGTGTGTTCGTATTTTGACCGAGCCGCCATATTTTCATGCTTGGATGGACGCTAAACTAGATAGACATATTTTGGCAGTTCTTATTGCGGATTTTTAACAAAATAGGGTACAAAATAGTTATTACAAACAGGAAATTTATTTACAAAATAGGAATAAACATATAATTGCTATATTTAGCCTTTTATTTTCTTTAAATATTGGTAGTATTAATTAAATTAAATAAAAACGGAATTTTCAATATATTTCGGCCTCTTCTATGATGACGGCCTTATAGAAGAGGCCGAAATATATTGAAAGTTCTGTTTTTATTTTATTTTATTTTTACTACCAATATTTAAGAAAATAAAAGGCTAAATTTACAAAATAGCTGATATGTGACTTAAAAACTCCCAAGACTTTTTGTATACTGAGTAATAAAGTAGCACGTAGTGGCCGCTTGTACACTAGACAATTTTATAGAAGAGATTGACGGCCAAGAACCTTTGAATACAATTTACAGCAATCACAAAACAATATGTATGTATCACATAATAAACTGGATGATCCTGGGTGAATACGCTAGTCCGGAGAGTAAATCGGGCAAGGCTGGAACTGAGCCTACAACGCCACAAACTTAAGAATATTTGTTTTGTCCTTTTCTCCTTTTTTTGAAAAAAAAGATTGTAGGGTTTTTACTGTTCTTTATTATGGGAACGCACTTATAAAAAAGGTATATCTTAACATTTTACTTTTGTCTTCATTTTACATATGTCTTCACAAATACATATGTCAACCCTATTTTATTGGTTTTAAAATGTTTCTTAGAAGAATGTGGTAATGGGATTGACTTGATATTTTTTTTAATAAAATTGTGAATCTATATAGTACGAAGTGAATTTACTCCAGTCGAATTTATTTTGAAATATATAAAATATTTCAGAGTAGCTAAAACCCTCTAATCCGTTTTTTCTTTGCATGATTATTAGTATTACCCGTCCAAGACAAAAAGGTAAATAAGCCAACCAATAATCGCTTCTATCAAAAGCTAATAAAGTCTTTGCCGCTGGCCTTATTTTGTTGGAAAGGTAGTACATTTTTTAAGGTGGGCAAATTTAGGCTAATTGATTGATTATCCTTATGTAGGCTGGATAAGCAAAAGTCCCTTTATTGGTCAGGTTTATCATCTGAGGTCTTCGGCTTTGCTCGTACCTTTAGGAATAGTTCCGAGTTCTAAGAAGACTGGAAAGAGAGAAACCTGTAAACGTTGCGCTATGATTAATAGATTGATTCGATGTGCCTTCGAAGAACTTCGGCGATGCCCTGGAATAAGTATGGAATTCTCTCACAAAAATACTAGCTCAAGGTGGCTTGATGTTGCTGAGAGGGAAGCACTCGGTTCTTTGGAAGTAACGGGGCCCTGGAGGCACTAGCTCTCTTGGAGGCACTGGGGCTCTCGAAGGCGGTTAGAATTCGCATATAACGATTACACATCACTTTCTAAATCACTAACACTGGCCGTGTGGTGGTAAGCGGGCAGGTATTGCAAGACTTTTGAACACGTGTGGCACACCCGTGCCCAACTCGCGTAACAAAAAGAAAACGAAAAGCGCCACGGGGCAGCTTTTGACACGACCATTCGCTTTAGCGTCTGTGGCTGATCATAATATTCTTGTAATAAAAATAATTAGTTAGATAATAAGCTTCAATTTTAGTTTTAGTGCTGTCAAAATTAAATTTTCCAAAGCATAGAGAAAACTTCTGTTGTTCTTTTGGAATGACGAAAATTTAGTTTTGAAACCACCAAAACTAAAATTAAAGCCTTCAGAATCGGCTTTATTGTAATGTTAATAAAAATAGCATTACATAATGCCAAGCTGCAAGACTATACCTAAATACACTGACAACTAGTAAAGTGCTATCTTCACAGGATTTCCCAGTAATTTTCAACCTCTTTGTTCTAGTCTAATAGTAGAGGAAGGGCTTACAGTCATTATTTAACTGCTCTTTCACGGGAAAGGTATAATTTTAAAAAGATACATTAGTCTTTTGCAAATAAAAAACTAGAGTTATAATCACGTAAAATAAAAACATAACAGATATGTGCTTGATGTTTTGATGCCTCTGTAAGCTGTCGTGGTCACAAGCTAACTAAGCGATCTGACGGTAGTAAAACAATTACTTTGCCAGCACTTTGTCTATTGATCATTATTGTTACTGTCGCCCCACATGACACACAACACTAACAGTTCGAGGCACATATTTAAAGAATTATTATATGACCTAACTCCATGCCTGATACAAGTTAACCCGTCTTCCCGATAGACTTTTTATTTTGTGATTTTTAATTTCTATCGCTTCTCTTTATCTTTTACAATCCTTGAGTAAAAGATGCGGTCGGCTGAAATATTTGATCCATGAATCAAATTGCCGTTTTTTTATACTGGTGGGATTTTTAGTTTCGAGCCTAGAGATTACGAATAACTTTTACGAAGGAGCAATAACAGAAACCGCAACAAAAAAAAAACTCGTCATGAAAAGTCATTTACCTATATGTATATAAGGTGACTTTTATTTATGTAGCCATATTCATACTGAAGACTCGGTAAGTCGGTATCAAGGTTTGATGACCCTTTTTGGGAAATTCAAAAATTTGCTAAGAGAAATCTAGCTAACAGAATGGCGAACGGTACCGTGTGTAAAAACATTATTTACACAAACCATTTGGAGCCACTTTTGACCCCCTCATAACTCAAATACTATTTCACATAAACATGTCAAATTTGGCTCATATATTGAGACTTGCGAGATACATATGTACTCCCAATTTCATAAACACACCTAAAACAGGCATTTAGATATTAACGTCCGAAATTCGTCAAATTTATCACTGTCTCACCTATAGATAAAAACTCAAACCCAGTTCCAGATGACCTAGAAAGTTCAAATTTAGCATCCAGATAGGTAGTTGGATATGGTAAGAAACTAGTAAATTTTTATCATTTTATATAATTTTCAATTAATTGTTTCTATTGGGAACACTAACTTATAGTGTCTATAGTAGAGTATGTATGTCGTAATTTCTGTACCATAAAGTAATGATAACCCATCAAAAACATAAATGTGAAGTGAGAGCCAAGTTCATGCCTTGTTTATTGACTTCAACGACAAAACAGTTGAGATCTAAATGTGCCAAGTTCAATGGTTAGTCCTGAAATTTATTTATAACAACAAAACATATTTTATAAAAAAATAAAATATAATTTCTTCTTATAACTTGGGATTATGTATATACTATATTGAAGCCTAAGGTCTGACTTGGCTAGTTCGAATTGATTGGTCACGTGCTACATTAAATATAATAATGAATTAATATAGCACGTGACCAATCAATAAAATTATAAAAAAGGAAACTAGTTCTTAGCAAACAAGGCATTCTACCAAGGGAACTACATATATATTTTTTAAATAATTTTTCACTGCCTCCATCCTAAATTTTACAAAAGAAAAATACAAAAACCAGCCAAGTGCGTGTCGGGCCACGCGCAGTGTAGGGATCCGTAGTTGCCCGGTACATTTTATAAGTTGGTCTACTAATACAGATCGCGCCAAACTTCTAGTCCCATACATTTAGAGGAACACGGCCCATACATTGTCATGTTTAGAGGGGACTAAAAGTTTGGCACGACCTGTACTCATAAACCTGTAAAGCCTACTTAATTCCTTTTAAATTCATTATATATACCACTTCTGTGAATTTTTCACACATCCATAAACAACCGTTTAGCCGGTAGGGGGGACACTTGAATCTAACAAAAATTAGCACTTTAAGGCTTAATATTTTGCCAATGGATCCCTTAATCGAAAAATGATTTTTTTAAGCTTTCTTGTACTAATGCTCCGTTTACAGCTTGAGCGTTTCTTAATTAACACCCGTTATAGCCTGTTTGTTGACCAGAGTCACTACGATGATAATAAACAAATGAGTGGTTTTCGAGCTAAACCGGAACATACATATATAAATACAGACAGACAGACAGGCAAAGAGACAAAAATTATCAAAATGATAGTTTTGGCTTGAGTACAATACTGATAAAATTGACAATGTACAGATACGACTTTATTTATAATTTATGTATAATTTAATCGAATAAAATATATTTTTTGTGAAAGTTATGTGTCTTTCATGAATATTAATATTTATAAATGTATAGAAAAACAAGGAATTAAATATCCAAATTTATTTCGACAGAATTTGTTTTTTCTATACTTACATTTATAAATATTATTTATTTTCTTTTTTATAGATCCACTTGTTATGACAATATTTTTAACAAAAGAGGCTACGAATATGCTACGAATAAAGTCGTTTAATTTTCACGTTGGCAATCATTTCCATACGCTGCGGACGCTACTAAATATGGAGATGTCACGTTACAGTCAATGTTTTTACCTTCATTAACATATAAATTACAATTTGCTGCTTTCATCGCTGTCATTTTAAGTATACCTACTTGTCGGTTGGAAGATCTCGTTAATGCGCAAGTTGTATGATGGTGCTAAAATAATGCTGCTTTTGTTGTCAGGATTAAAGCATACATTAGTTACATACGAATCCACTTTGAAACTTTGTTTCGTATCATTATGACTATTTCAATTATATCAAGTAAACTAACGCTGCCTCAGCAATTTTTTTTCTATTATGAACTTCAACAGCAACAAAGTTATAATATTGCTTTAACAAAAACATTTCCGAAATTAAAAGTAGCCTATGTGTTAAGTTAGGGTATAAGCTACATCCATTCTAAATTTCATCCAAATCCGTTCAGCCGTTTCAGCGTGAAAGAGTAACAAACATACACACACACACACACACATACACCCTCACACACAACTTTCGCATTTATAATATTAGTGTGATATTAAAACATAATAACTCCATATAACGACGATGGTCGACTAAATGACAGCCCTAATATACCGTGGGCTGAAACATATCGAGTTTTATGTTTCTTATAATTATTAACCATCCCAAAAAAATAAATAAAGGTTGAAAAGAGTAAAATAAATATTAATTAATCATTTAAACTTAGTGTATTAAATTGAGCGTATGTGAGGAGAGTGTGTGTAATAAATGAATGTGATTGTGAGTGTATCTACCAACTATAAATGTACATAAATATATATTATTTTCATTTTGTGACATAGACCATACTACGTTAAATATTCTGGAACAAGTTCAAATCAAATAATTTAGTCTGTAATATAGGTACATAATATACACTTATTACATGTTAATTAGTAGTGTAAGGAAGTCATATTAAATAAATATACCGACAGACAATAAAATATAAAAGTAATAATTTACTCACTTACTAATTATTTATTACTCTATAATGGGACTCGCGAAAATGTTATAGAGCTTTATTACATTTTCCTTAGTCCCACCCATTATTGGTAGACACACTTACATTTGATTAACTTGACACATTCTTTATAAACACACCACTCACACACGTAGACTTCAATATTCTCCGTAGCACAAATTAGCTTGTGGCAAAAAATGTATACGCGGGGCGCGGGCGGGCGTAGTAAAAGTAAGTATTTTTTATCATCAGAATGTTTTGAATTGTTGCAAGGTTCCATTGTAAAAAAAGAAACACTTTTTCTCGTTATCCGTTTGTCTGTGTGAAGTTTTACTGAACAAGTAAAATTATTCTGCATTTAGAAATAATTTTGAATAATCCATTTTAATGGATTACATATTCAAAATTATTTCTAAATCCCTTAGGATGAATATTCTTTTAATTTGTGAAGCAAAATTCGTAATCTTTATTTTTATTAAAAAATAATCGTTTTTCTTTTTAATTCCTTGAAACGACAAGGGTTAAATTTAAACCAGTATAACAATAAATATTGCCTTAACATGCCTCTGGTTTTATGATAAATTTGCTTTTTTATGCAAAATTCCAGCCAATTCATCAAGTAATTCCTTAAATAGGATGTTATTCGTTGGCATAAAACACAAATATATTGAATGCCTACGAAGTATGAATAAGAAGCTAAAATATAATTTAGAAGCATTATTTCTTTTTATTTTCTTTAATTTTTTTTTTTGTTTTATTATCAATTAGATACTTGTACTCATACTCAGTTAAGCATAAACTTAGTACCAATAACGTATGCGTGAAAATTATAACATAGAAAAGTTTATTAATACATAGCTTAAGTCCTTACGTACCTAATACATATTCATCAACAAACATGTGTCCTTCCCGCCAGTTGATTCATGCAAAACTCACTGGAAGAACACACATCAAACGACATTGGTTTTCACATATCCATACTCGTACGTAGGAAACATTTATGCTTCAGTGCCTAACTTTATCATTTTTATCGGAAAAAGCACTCAAGCTGCAAGAATATTTTTACGCCAAACGATTCTCTGAAACGAGAAAAAAAAGCAACCAATTCAATTCGTAATAAACATTGGATCGGAAATAAGTGCCGTGTATTTTGTTTGATGGAGGTTCCGTATTTTAATGTGTTTCACTTTCCACAAATGATTAAGGTCACGCCTTTCTGAGGAGTTGACTATCTTCCCAACTACCGTTCTACAAAATGGTCTTCTTCTGGTAGTTAAACATAGAAAAAAAAATGGGCTCGCTACTCTAGGTCTCTTTACAATAACTTTGAGTTAACAGCATATCTGGTACCTATAAAGCGTGCCTAGGTCAGTCGTAGGAAACAAAAAACACTATAATATGTAAAAAAATTACTTCGGGCGCTAACCCAAGCCGGGTGAGCGTGTTTTTATGGGATCTTGGGCTTTAGAAGGATATTTAAAAAACACATCTGGTCATTAGGAGGCCTCACTCGTCAGAAATAGAAAACCTTAAATATAATCTGTTTGTTTGTCACATTAATATTTTAAATGCAGATTTCATCGACGTAACAAGGAAATAGAACATCAATAAAAAATCAATCATCAGAAATAATACCGTGTTTTCAACGGTTTGATTGGCTAAAACTCAATAAATCATTGAATTTCGGCCAATCAGCGGCTGATTTATTTTTTTCATAATTCCGACTAGGAAAACGATCTTTGTCATGCAGCTTCGAACGCTTCCACAAAACACCCTCACTAAATAAACAAAATGCATGAACATCAAAAAACAAAGGGCAACATTTTGGGGCCATACTTTGATGAAATATAAAATGCAACCGTAAACAATTAACCATTACGACAACCATGCATTTTACACATTTTGTCACTTATAAGCGTCGTGGTAAAAGCTTTTATCTTCATTGCTCATTTTATGTGACACGTTCACAAAACACTATTAGTGACATTTTAAAAGCGTCTTCTGTTAAACAATCCTTTTGCAGTTGAAGGCAGTATACAATACATCTTTTTTATTGTGAAAGTATTATTGAAAATTACAAGCCCCTTGATGTAGTTTTGTCAATCTCACTCGAACTCTAAAACAGGCGAAAAAATATGGGGCACTTATTATTGGTCAAGTATAAGGGTTAAGGATATAACACACTTTTACGATCAGACTTAATAACACTCTGCATTTACGATTTTACGATCAACGCTAAAGATCGTAATTTCGTGATATGAAGATTATGCCAATTTGTGACCCATTACCCTGTATTTATAGCCGATTAGATGAATAAATTGATTTCGTTGCATTGACGGTGATTTGGCGAATTCCGTCGATATTTTATTAGGGTTTCATTAAAATTTGAATCTTTTTTTGTCTGTGTTTATAGCCGATTAGACGAATAAATTAATTTCGTGGCATTTACGCAATTTAGCGAATTCCATCGATATTTTATGAGGGCTCCATAAAATTTTTTATCTTTATTAGTCTGTACTTATGTCCGATTAGACGAATAAATTGATTTCGTTTCCTTGATGCGTTTTGGCGAAGTCCGTCGACATTTTAATAGGGTCCATTAAAATTATAATCTTTACTTATTTAGTCTGTATTTGTGGCCAATTAGACGAATAAATTGATTTCATGGCATTTACGCAATTAAGCGAATTCCATCGATATTTTATGAGGGCTCCATTAATTTTTTTATCTTTATTAGTCTGTACCTATGTCCGATTAGACGAATAAATTGATTTCGTTTCCTTGATGCGTTTTGGCGAAGTCCATCGACATTTTAATAGGGTCCATTAAAATTATAATCTTTACTTATTTAGTCTGTATTTGTGGCCAATTAGACGAATAAATTGATTTCATGGCATTTATGCAATTTAGCGAATTCCATCGATATTTTATGAGGGCTCCATTAATTTTTTTATCTTTATTAGTCTGTACTTATGTCCGATTAGACGAATAAATTGATTTCGTTTCCTTGATGCGTTTTGGCGAAGTCCGTCGACATTTTAATAGGGTCCATTAAAATTATAATCTTTACTTATTTAGTCTGTATTTGTGGCCAATTAGACGAATGAATTGATTTCATGGCATTTACGCAATTTAGCGAATTCCATCGATATTTTATGAGGGCTCCATTAATTTTTTTATCTTTATTAGTCTGTACTTATGTCCGATTAGACGAATAAATTGATTTCGTTTCCTTGATGCGTTTTGGCGAAGTCCGTCGACATTTTAATAGGGTCCATTAAAATTATAATCTTTACTTATTTAGTCTGTATTTGTGGCCGATTAGAAGAATAAATTGATTTCGTTGCATTGACACGATTTGACAAATTTCGTCAATACTTCCATTAAAATTAGAAGTTTTCTTATTTGACTCGGTGTCTGACTGTCCGTTCTTCCATCTGTTTGCAAAATAACATAGAAATGAATCCAAAAGGCATGATACTCGTAGTAGAAAATACATTGAAACTACTGAAAATCAATAAAGTGAATGTTATCCACACTGATAATAAAGCAGTAAGAATTTTGTGTCTGTACATTGAATATATTTAAGAAATTTTAAATCAAACTGATCATTTATTTAAGTGATAATATTGCCAATACCATTTGTTTTCGGATTTTTGTCTGTCTATATTATGTTCCCTTTATTTATTACTAGCTTTTGCCCGCGGCTCCACCCGCGTGTTATACGGTTTAACCACATCTTTATTCCGGGATAAAAAGTAGCCTATGCGTTAAGTTAGGGTATAAGCTATATCCATTCTAAATTTCATCCAAATCCGTTCAGCCATTTCAGCGTGAAAGAGTAACAAACATACACACACACACACACACAAACTTTCGCATTTATAATATTATTGTGATATTATGTATATTATGATTTGCGGCTTTCGTTATTTATCATTGAAGTAACCCTAGTTAAAATATCGGCTAAAAGGGGTGTTGACAAAATAACAGGCAAGCCGAAAACTCTCGATAATAGTTTTAATCTCACGCGCAATTAAAATATGCAACCTCGCACGTGAGTGTAGCTGCGGCGGACAAAAGCAAGTATGTGACATTTAATGTCAAGTGAATCTCCTTTTTAAGCAGATTGCATCTCTGACGGAGCTAAAAACCATTTTATTACATATTATTTTTAGTTCGTCAGAAGGTTAAAATTTTGTCCTATATTTTATTGAAAAGTGGTGTGTCAGGATCGTAGCAGATAGAAATCTGTAGTCTCTGCCTACCTCGCTGGGAGACAGGCGTGAGTACATGTATGGATGTATTTTATGACTCAACTATGTACGTCACATAATTACGAAAGTGTAAAAGACATTAAATATATAAAAATAAGACTGAAAAAAAAGAAAAAAAAAATATAATTCTGCAATAGGTCGCATTTGAACTTTTACAGCGACATAGATTGTGAATCAGGGCAACACAAATGTCACATTTAATTCCCGATAATCGAACAGTTCCCGAGGGTCCATACAAAAACGAAATAAAGGCGATTCCCCGGTAAAACGCCTATGATTTACATATAAACATATATCGTCACGACATGAATCCCTGACGATTTGTCAGAGGTGTGAACTGTGAAATGCAAGTCACAGTCCACTCTTGGTACACCTACGTTTCACCGACGATTATTACGCACCAAACGTGATGAATGGTGAGCCCTATCGCCGTACTTCGGGCACAAATAGACCAACAGCTTAAGAGGATAGGTCGTGGTTGAATCAATCTCTGTAAATCCATGCGGAAAAAAGGTACGAATTCTGAAAAAAAAAAACAAAATGACGACAACTTTAATTAAACTTTAATATAAAAAAGTCTAATATTTGTATGTTATATATATTCAGAGTTTAATATATTTTATAAAAATTTAATCCCCCCTGACTTGACCGCGGTCATATTATGACCGCGCGATGTGCCTGTTTGGGGTTTTGCAGGCTCGGCGCGGCAAGTCATTGCAAGGGATAAGCAATATGTACGGGTTTTTGGCAAAATAATCTTAGACCTCAACCTTTGTTTTTTGGGGTTCCGTAACTCAAAATGAAAAACGAAATCCTTATATCACGTTGCTGTAACACGACATGCCAAGTCTATGCTTAAGTCCCCCACTTTCTGAGCGTGCGTTTCTTATTAGGAAAATACGACCCCGACAAACCTTATGCGAGAGCCGCGGGCAAATTCGCTCTGCGCTGCAAGCGTCGGCTTTGTAATCGTTTTAATTTTGTATAGCTTGAGGATGACACCGACGCTTGCAACGCAGAGCAAATTCGCTTGGAGCGTCGTTGCCCGTGGCCCTTGGGTTACGACTACATACCGCACCCATTCTCATAGGTTGCTGCCTGTAGTTCGTTGCTTGAAGTATATTTTTTGCACGAAGAAGGAAACTAACAGTTCGTATTTGATTTTGATTTTGTGGTAGTGGAAAATGCGCTTTTAATTCCTATAGTGCATGAGCCATTTCACAATGTCGCGAACTTTTGCATGTTGCAATGTGAAATAGCTCATGCATCTTGAAGATGAAAAGCGTATTTTCTACTAGCATTAACTGTCAAAAAATATACTTTTGTAATATTATTAAATGTAATGGAGGCATTTGTTTTTTTTCTTAGAATTTGAGGCATGCGGGATGAATTTAACACTATCCGGAGTGCTTTTAAAATTATTATGATGCGGGATTAACACTACCATTGCGGGACGGTCCTGCAGAATCCGAGTGTTGATTGGACGCTTTATACAAACTGTCAACCTGCAAGCTTTTGTAACAAAATAGACGAACAGAATTATATTTAAATAAATGTGAATGAAATTGTATAATAAATGCTACAATTAAACCAAAAATAAAACTTAATCACGTTTGCTGCCATTGCCACTGCTGTCCGGTAATTTAGACAGCCAACTGATGAATATCACACGAATAAAATTAACTCATGTCCGTTTCAATTTACGCCGCGGATTGAAATACAATGACGGCTGTTTGCAAATTTTTAGGGTTCCGTACCTCAAAATTACAAAACAGAACTCTTACACGGTCACTTTGTTGTCCGTCTGTCAAGAACCTTTTTCTCGGGTCTCGCGAGAGATATCAAGTTAAAACTACCTCTTACAGAAGTTTACGGTCCCATGGTAGTATCAAAAAATCAGGCTTATAACTCAACGCAAAAAAAGTTATTGCTGCTTACGTAATGAATTTTGGGTTGTATTTCGGGAAAGATTATTCGCCCACTTTTTTGTCGATCATTCAGTATTTTAGTCGCACAATTGAAGTCGCTAATTATATTTTTTATTCAATCGATTAATAATATTCCATAAATTTCATACCAATTGGTTCACCCTGAAAACCTATAGGGCACTTTTAGTTGACTTAGAAACTTGAAATTTCGTTCACAAGTAGGTCAAAGACAAAACTAAAAAAATGCCAATATTTAATTAGACCTCACAGAATTTTTAATTTCGCGACAGGCAAGAGTGACGGCCATTTCATACTGACATGTATGTAAAGTACCTTTTTTCATACTTGAGCTAAGTAGTAAACAAAAATCACTCGATCACATATTACGACTTTCCGAAGGAATCACGCCACGTAGATTACCACAATAAGTTATAGACACTAGTTTAAACACTTACGCATTAACTACCACTGAAACATGCTTTAAATTATCCTTTTAGATAACATTTTTAGGCAAAATCGTATTCTGACGAAATTCTTGCACACATATTAACAGACCGAGACAGATATCTTTGACATTTCGGTTTAGGGATGGGACTAAGTGAATGAAAGAACGATTTGGAACGGTTTGCTTTTGGTATTTTTTTACTAGTAATTTTTTGTAAATTTGAATGTTTATATATTTATCGTCTTTTATTATTATTAAAATTGGGTAAGTTGTAGTGGAAAATCGGTAAAATAATCAAATTCTGTCTTTTGAAAAATCGATTAAATCGATAATCGTTTTTTTGACATTCCTAGACTCACTGTCACGGAGTGTTTAGGATTAACGTCGCTTGACGTCGCACGTTACGGGTGTTCTCTCTCATTCCTTGAATTCTAACGACCTGGCTTTCTTGTGGATTTGTGTTTGCTTTCTGATTTGGACTGTGTTATTTTTCTGGACTGACGAACTATTGGCTACTCATACTTCATACGATTGGAGCTATTTGTTCACCGATTTTGGAAGGTAAGTGATAACTAAGACTAGTGTGAATTCAAAATGGCGGTTGGTGGCGTGTATAAAATCGTATTTACAGCGCCACGAGCTTGCCTGACCCTATAAGCCAAACTAAAATGACCTCTATATTCAAGAAGTGACAGTCCTCGTCACCGCGTCAGATAAGTTTGCTGCACCATACTAGATATCAGTTATAAAACGTCTCGAACACACAGATTGCTACGCACCGATTACCATTTTGAATACCAAAACGTATACTTTATGTATGTATTTTACCTATATGTAAGTGTATCATTTTATTAAATTTTAATAATAATATTTATATATATAATAATGTTGTATATAATTATGTAAATAACCATCCAATTCTTTTTTTTATCATATATGAATTTTTATACCGCTTATGTTTTGTGTATTCATATTTATTACATATGCTGCAAATTGTATTATTTTAGTAGAAACATGTTTTTTTTCTATAATTGTAATTTTAAGTAAGCCCAACTTTCATTTTACTGGATTGTATACTCCGGCATTATTTATCATATTTAAACTCAAAGGGTCTGCTGTTATCCGTTGAGAAGATCCCGTACCCACCTTCCAGACGCTTAATAACGACCAATCAAATAAGCCCAAACTCAAAGGGTCTGTTATTTTCCGTTGAAGAGATCCCGTACCCACCTTACAGTCCCATCAACAGACCCTGGTCACCACGTTTTACCAAAGTACTAATAAATACCAATCAAAACTCGAAGGGTCTGCTGCTGTCCGTTGAGGAGATCCCGTACCTACCTTCCAGTCCCATAATCAGACCCTGGTCACCATGTTTTACCAAAGTGCTAATAAAGACCAATAGAATAAGCCCAAACTCGAAGGGTCCGATCATATAAACTTAAACTTGGGAGGTCTCCTAAAAAAACATTTCCCAGTGGATTATTGAAACCCTGACGACGAGAACAAACAAATCTTTCTTCTTTATATAATAGTGTAGACAAACTTTAACGTAAATTGATTTGAATCAGACTGCGTTAAATTCAATATTTTGAAACATGGAGCGCCATCTAGTGTATTAAAATAAAAACAATTTCAACGCCAGCTTACTGAGCCGTTATTTAGGGTAGCTTCCCAGAGATGGCGTTTTTTAAGGACTTGAAAATAAAAATATTTTATTTATTGGTCTTTGCTCAGTCAAGAAATATAATTTCAGCTTAAAAATTATATTTACAAAAGGAAATATTTTTTTCTGAAATTAAAATAAAAGAATAAAAAATAAAAAGTGCAAACAGATTTTACCAGTCGGGGTTTGAACCCGCGACCATCGACTACGCTAGGGCGGCGAACCTTCCATATGTCTCACTAATATTCTTATTGCGCTGCTCCCTTTTGTCATAGCATGATGATACATAGCTTTAAACCTTCCCGAAGAAATATTTTATCTTTCAGTGAAAACTGCATCAAAATCCATTGAGTGGTTCTCAAGTTATAAGCGAACGAACAGACAGACAGACAGACAGACAGACAGACGTTGTATTTTATATGTATAGAGAAGAGAAGATAAATAATGTGACGTTGATGTTGTATCAATAAATATTTTTTATACCGTTAGGTAATTAAAGTTATATTGGCTTACAACAATAAACCAAACATCGTATATTCATGTAAAAGAGATAAAGATTTGCTCTCCGGAAAATACTAACCGAATGGCCATTTTATTCACATCCATTAGTAATCAGAATTCCAGTAATTTACTTACACTGCCTACAGAGCGTGCCTCTAGGTACAAGCTAAATTCGACTCTATCACAAAGCACTAAAATTCTGAGCTAATGGTTTTGTCATACATGTGATTTTCATACCAAAACCTTTGGTATTTGCAATCAAGAGCACGTGAGCTGGCATTGCATGTATACGTTTGATTTTCGGACTAACTAAATGGATTGGAGATTTTTGGGATACGAGTCTTGGGCAACAATTAAGAGAATTTTGCCCAAGGGAAGCTTCGTATTTGAACAGCTCTTTTAAACGTAAGGCTAGTCTCCTTAACTGCATTAGAGGATTAAGTTCTAACATTTTTGATGATAATATTTCATCAAAATTATTCAAACTAAGGTGCCTAGGCACGCCACCATTTTAGTGCAAAATTTAATAATCCGTTTCTCAGTTGTTTATCGTAATAGACCAAACTATATGACCTCCATCATCTGGTGGTGGTATTTTAAAAGGCACCATTTTGCCAAAATTTTGAATATTAATTTTGTTTTAAAGATATTAAGCTGGACATATTTACATACAAAGTTGTTTTCTTGCCTCAGATTGTACCGATATCAAAATTTAACTTTTTAGCCAAATAGCGACTTTGTAAATGCCTGTATTAAACTATTGAGGTCCATACCTTTAGTCTATAACGAAAAACAACAGAGAAACGGGTTATCAAATTTTGTACTAAAACGGTAGCGTGCCTATGCGCCTTAAGCCAAACCTCGCACGCTTTTGCCAAAAAAAGATCACCCAATTAACAATAAAGTCTGGTATTGAATAAACTCTGAAAATATGATGGGAAATTCAGTTTCCTTTTGAACTTTAAATCCAATAATAATAATCATCATCGTACTTAGCCACATTATTTATTGTTTATTAGCCACTAATTTTACGTAGGCCAATCTTCCAAAGTAGTCTGCTCAAGGTGGTCACTGATGACTCTGATTAGCGATAGTGCCAAATAAGCTTGACTGTACGATCAAGCTTATACCGAAGAACTTTTAATTATAGAAAGTTGAAGCTAAAATATTCATTTATTATATAATAGCTTTTTCCCGCGGCTCCGCCCACGTATTATTCGGTTTAACGACATGCTTTTTTCCGGGATAAATAGTAACCGATGTGTTAAGTTGGGGTATAAGCTATATCCATTCTAAATTTCATCCAAATCCGTCCAACCGTTTCAGCGTGAAAGAGTAACAAACACACACACAAATTTTCGCATTTATAATATTAGTGTGAAGTGTGATGAGATAACATAGCCTTGTCTTTTTACCATAAACGATAATGGACCGTGCTAATTAGATACCTGATGTATGAAATAACAAAGATTTGTCTTATATTACCACAAACAATAAATACCACGCTAATTAGACACCTGATTTTTCAATCGATCTATCCTACAGGAACCATGCATTTTTCCGGGATAAAAAGTAGCCTATGTATTACGTTAAGGTATAAGCTATATCCACTTTAAATTTCATCTAAATCCGTTCAGCCGTTGCAGCGTGAAAGAGTAACAAACATAGACACACGCACACACACACACCCACACACACATACACGCGCACAAACTTTCGCATTTATAATATTAGTAGGAAGTAGGATAGGATTTAAATACATAAACCAGGCTCTAAACAATAGCTCCCTCACAATGTATTAATAATTTTATTTTAATTTGTTTTAAACCATAAAACAACACCCTGCCTTTACGAGTTCTTATGAGTAAAGCAATTAAACTTAGTGAATTAACTTAGTAAATGAATTATTTCGGCGGTGATATTCGTATTTTTCAAATAATTTTATGCGTGTTTTTTGGCGATTACTTTTCTGAGAATTTGGCGCGGAAGATCCTAGCCGAAGTTACGAGAAATCGATAAATATGGCGAAACGCTTTAACAGAAGGTAGCAGTGGCATCGCTTTTCGAGTTTGACTTGGCGGTTTAACTACCGTGTCCAAAGCAAATTTTCTTAACAGTGAAACCAAAATGGAAATAGCTGGGAACTGTAAATTCGACGCAGAATTACTGATGCAGACAATTTTCAATCAATATTGCAGTTCGTAGCTCGTATTTACTCGTAAATGAATGAATTTTAGATCGTCCATAATACTCGTATCAGTACAGGGGTTTAAAAAGTTCTACTAACTTATTATCCCGGAAGTGTAGATTTAAAAAAAATATATAATTAAAGTCCGTTTTCTGCAGTCTTTTTCTTGGTTACATATTGAACAAAATAATAATATTGTTTTATTAATATCTCTTTACGAATAGCACTCTTTTAGTCAAAGTATCAAAAAGGAATTCTTCGATTTCAATTCCATTTTTTGTAAAGCTACTAGACGTCAAATATGTAACATTTGGTCAAAGAAAAGTAGAAACACAAATATTGGTCCGGTCTGCACAAGACCACAGGTTCTTACCAAATATAAAACTTCATCCGTCTTTATTAGAACCTACTCGTAAAACTTCACTGACCGTCTCCTTTTCCAGACTTAAAGAGGGTGGACAGAGTTAATAAAGAAAGAATTTCGGTACATTACGTGTCGCAGTTTATTCGAGAAGAGTCGAGGATTATACTCGGTGTAAAAAGACAGGCATCTTCTTATGAAACCACACAAAAAACATTTAACATTAGGTTTTTAAAATTAAAAGGAATGAATGAATGAATTACCTGTATCTAGATTTAAGAAAATAAATGTTATTTTTAAAACAAACACACGTACATAATAATACTTATTTTTGTCCTTATCTGTCCACACAAATTTATTTATTATTAAATCAATAAATAATATTGTTTTACACTGTACTACTGTAGAATCAGAATAAACTTTAGCGTGAGTCTAGAATACCTTTGATTTGTTTACTCTTCGGCTACATTTTATTACATTAATTCTATAAAACCTATTGACTACATATTAACTATGACATATAAACTATTCAAGCAATGATTACATCTCCGATTTATCGTGATTCTAACTATGATTCTAGTTGGGACGCGCGAAGAATCCTATCCTAGTTAGGATGCCGATAAATCGGATGGTGTAATCGCGGCTTCAGTTTGGTGCAGTTTTATTTGGAGTTCAGTCTATTGGGCGGTTATTATTATTTAGCTCATAATGTGTGCAATAAAATAAAAAATAATAATGGGCTGCTAACACTTGGCCAATACCGCAACTGATGGAATACCACTGATCTATGTCAATTGCACGACAGTTTGCACGTGATGCATTTAATGTTTTCAGTTCAGACTTATTCCAAAATATTGACGAATCTTGTTTTTCACCCTTAGCAGCCATAGGATCTACCATCCCAGCCAGTCTCAGATTTTCTTGGTAGAATAATAAATAACAATAATAATCAATTATTTATTGCTAGACTTACTTCCCATTAAATAAAATTATCTTCATAAGCCTCCAGTATCTCATATTAGAAGTTAATCAACATTTTGCTTCAACCCCTAGCGCAATTAGCATATTAGCGCTCAATGACTCGTCCGATCCCACTTTTCACGTCTGTCGCTATTTCATGTTTACGATCGGTAATTTCGTATATATTTTTTTACTCTTGGTCGATTCGTGCTTAGTGAGATTATGCTCAAGTGAGAACACGGGCGGCTATTTATTCCATGAGTTTTTGGGCTTCAGCCTTGAACGTTATAAACTTATAACTAATATATAAGAATGCCGGGCTAAACTAAAATTTGTCAACTTAGATGTTCACCAGCTCTGGTACTACAGTTTTTTTTAAAATTTTACTTATAATTAAAGATTACAATAAATTATACTGAAATTATATACCATTTACATTTTAAAACTCAATTTAACAATATACATATTTTTTAAAGTTTCAGAGCGAAAACACTGAGTTACTTCCAGCATTTGATTTTACCACCACAAGGTTAAATTAAGCATATACGAGTAAGTCATATACTTATTAACAAATATTCTCCATAAGCTTTGCTGAGCTTCATCTGAACTTTGCATAATCGGGTACAATAATATTCACCCTCCGTTCGTGTGTTCTAGCGATTAACATTATACAGTGTTTACTTTTCTTATTCTTATTAACTTACTGTAATTTTGATATTTTGATAGGTACTTGCCAAGATCAGAGACGACGTCAAAAATGAACACTATTTTTATTTTATGACAACGACGACAGACGGGATATTAAGGAAAAATATCGTAAAAATAAAATCTTTGATGAAAATTTACTCAATCATTCACTCAGTTATTGCTAACCCGTATACAGCTCTAACGCCCAATCCAGAAAACTGATTTCAATTACCTATACATTTGGTGTAGGTATAGGATTTTTTATGTATAACTTTTTTACTATCGATAGCTGTCATAAAAAAAATCAGAACATCCCAGAAAATCCGGTTAGTTCGGTCAATAAAGTTATATTATTTTTAAAATGGTGGCTTAAATAGAAAGTACTTTTGACTTGGTTTAAATCAGTTTCTACATATTGAAGGTAACTTCCTACAATTCAGAAATATAATTCAATGCATATCCTGACCATGCGAGTATTCCTGTCAACTATCCTTTCCCACAAACTATTACTTAGATGCTAAAAGTAATAATTTTTCAATACAGAAAATTTTAATGTTGAAAATGGCGGCTTATATATGGTGAAATTAAATCAAGCGACCAAATTCATACTGGAGACTCGGTTAGTGATCAATAACTAGGTTCAGTAATCTTTTTGGCTAATTTTGAAAAATAAATATTTTTTCTCTCTTACTGGTTGGACTAGTTTAAGTACAAATCCTAGTGCATGCCTACGGGACAAAAACATTTTTTTTTTAATGTTATCTGCAGGGTCATGAAACCTTGTTGCTGATGACTAACCGAGTCTCCAGTATGAATTTGGTCAGTTGATTTAATTTCACCTAGTATGTGAAGATCTTCCCATTTCCCAGTTTAGTTTTTAGACATACTATTAAGATCAATGATATCAATTTACGGACTATCAGTATTTCCGTCATTTTTTTTTAAATCCTCTGATTATCAATGGGAGCAAGTTTTTTTAGGGTTCTGTAGTACTTGAAAGGGAAAAGGAACTTTTATGGTGAGACTCCGTTGTCCGTCCCTCCGTCCGTCCGTCCGTATGTCACAGCCTCATAACTTTAGCACCATTAAAGATAAAGACTTGAAATTTGCCATAAAAATAGCATTTACATGAATAAATAATATGACGTAAAAAAAAATTGAAATTGTTCAAAATATTCTCAATACTAAAGAGAGAAAAATAAAAATATATATCCTAGAAATACAATATGGGTTCAAAATTGTAGATTAATATCGTTTATTAGGCTCGTTTTTTAAAATGACACTCGTGTTTTTAATATCCTTTTGATGTATCAGTTTCATAAACTACTATTATGAACCCAAGCGTAGTTTTTAATTTAAGAGCACAAAACAATCACACCCTCTTAACGAATTATTATTTATGTGGTATAAGTGTGGTATAAGTACCAAGCACAAATTCTGTTACTTTCGCCTTGATAAATATCGATAAAGGGCTTATAGTGATAAAAAGAAAATCTGTAAAATAAATGGTAATAAGTGCAAAATCTCTTTAGAAATATAAAAAAACGTAGAATTTCTAACGTTGATTTAACCAAAATTGAAAGCTGATAGAAAAGATCTGAACTCAGGATCGGATTCAAGACCCAATTAAGTATAAGAACAAACAACAAAAACCATGTTGCCTTGAATAGTTTATGAGAGCTATAAGAGATAACTCATTTTGAAAATATACATTAGGTAATTTTTTTGTTTTGTAGCTTTTTTTCAGTGGCGTGATCGATAGTTGAAAATCCACTTCGTAAGTCTGCCTGATTAATGGGTAGACATTTATCGGTTTGTCGGGTGAGTGTGTTAACATTGGCACTTAGCTTGTAAACCGGGCAGATATGACTTGTTGCGTGGAAAGAAACGACTTAAAGCTACAAAGCTACCACCTTTTATGTGCCAGATAATCATCAATTTACTATGACTATGACATTTAGTGACTGTCGTGGTAGTCTTTGATAGTGAGCTTTATAAAAACGTTTATGATCGATAGCCCGAAGAAATTTGACCAGGATAATACTTAACCAGATGAGTTGTATTTCTAAATTTCGCTAAACGGGGTAGATGGGTTCAGCTCTTGGGTCTTATTCAAGGAATATTAGTTATTTGGATGTTAAATAGAAAAAAAATTGCCCGGAAAAGAAAAACTTGTATAACTAGATTGATAGATGTGCAAGAGACGAAAGGGGTGCATAAGAATCGTAGCAGTTGGAAATTTGTAGTCCCTGCCTACACCTCTGGGAGAAAGGCGTGAGTGTATATATGTATGTACAGATTTTGAAGTATAAAACTTCTGTACAACTTTAATAAGCACAAAAAGCACGTCAGTTGCAAAGATTTTGATGCTTATTTGTTGGTAAATATGTATTTTATATTAACTACTAGCTTTTGCCCGCGGTTCCGCCCGAGTGTTATTCGGTTTAACGACATGGTTTTTTCCGGGATAAAAGTAACTTATGTGTTATTTCACCACAAACGATTAAAGACCTGACCTGATTTTTGAATGATATTGATCTATCCTACAGGAACCACGCATTTTTCTGGGATAAAAAGTAGCCTATGTCTTAAGTTAGGGTATAAGCTATATCCATTCTAAATTTCATCCAAATCCGTTCAGCCGTTTCAGCGTGAATGAGTAAGAAACATACACACACACACCCACACGCAAAAACTTTCGCATTTATAATATTAGTAGGAAGTAGGATAGGATAGTAGGATTATTGAAATTATAATGCTATTTGATTTTCATGCTTTGTACCAAATAATTTAATAAAGTAAAGTAATATTTTCGCTATCTTTAAGTCCATAATACTGTGCCATGAAAAGCATATTAAGTTGTTAATTCCTAACGGTCTAGAGTTATTATTTCCTGTGTATAATGCATGAAATTTAAAATTGTAAAATGGTTTAGTTTCTAAGCAAGCAGCCGTTTAAATAAATTAAACACACAAGTAGGTACCTAATTTGATCTGAAAAGAAAAGTAGAAAATTATATTTTTAGCCTTATTAGATAAAAAAATTAGGTAAACATAAAGTGGTAAAAATGTCGGTCCGTGAATAGATAACCTATAAAAAAAATAAGTCTACCTTATTGTTTTTTGGTATTGTTCTGAAGCCAAAACTACCATTTTTACAATCCAAGTCTGACTGTCTGTCTGGGTTAATGTAAGTTCTGTTTTAATTCGGGAACCACTCAACGGATTTGGATGCGGTTTTTTATTATCATTATAGTGACCCTGGTCAACATAATAGGCTACAAGGGTTGTTTATAAAATAACGCCCAACCCGAAAACGGGGCAGAGATTGAAAAACGTGGGTGGAGGTGCGGGCGAAAGGCTAGTTAAAAATGTAAATACATGGTCATGACATATCTTAGAGGGTGTCAAAGGTATTTCCGAGTGAAGATTGTCACAACAAAAGTCAACAATTTTAATACCCACTTTTCACCGACGATGTTTACTACTCTACGTGATATACAGGATGTAATCATGACGTGCTCATTAAATTAAACCTGATCGACTGGCATAAACGGCCGTACCTTTTTTACGGTAACTTAGAAGTTTGATTTTTTCACAGAGTCAAGGGATTGTAAACTTGAGTATAGGTTTTAATTTCAACTCGATACCTCCATTCCTGAGATAAAGGGTCTTGTCTTGACAGACAGACGGACGGGCGGACGCCGGATGGACAGACAGATGGACAAAAAAGGGATCCTGTTAGGCCTCCGTTTTTTCGTCTTGAGGTAAGGAACCCTAAAAATGACAACTTTAGACATGTTTCACATTAAAATCAATAAAAATTACCTGAATAAAAAAAAATTCTCAGCCCTGGAAAAATATTACCTTTTGAAATTACATGTGCCATTAAAGGAAAAAAACAAGGGTTGTAAGTGGGTTTAGTGATAATAACTTCAAATCTATGTAGTACTTTTTTCTACACAACGCTTTAATACAATAAAATATCATTTGTTTTACCAAATTAAACAAAATAAAGAAATACAAGAAGCGTTTATTTTTGAAAATTGTAATAATAATAAAATACAATTATTGATCAAAGCCGCGGTACTTAACTGATTAACTGAACCTCGAAAAAAAGAAGACTTGATGGAAATTATACATTAGAAATCCATCTATTACCACGTAATGACGCAGAGGTCCAACGTACGTGCCTTTGCGCTTGTTTTGGTCATTCATTTACATGTGTACATACACACATAAAACATTAAAAAATAATTGCTAAATTGGTTAGTTGGCCATTCAAGCACTAGGGCGATGTTCTGTGAAAAGCTTAGTTAACCCCTCCCATTGCATCGGGCGTTTTTCTTTTTGCCAGGCCGGTACCGGTGGCGTCGGAAACGGTACAAGACGTAGCTAGGGCTGCAGTTTTCTACTGAAAACCAGTATCAGTGTATTTATTTGCAAACATAGGTACTATTACGTATGCAGGTCTTAAACTACGCGCTGACTTTTCAAGAAGTGTTTGAAAAGCAGTTGACACTGACGAAAGCCTGTTATCCTACAAATGACCTCGCTAAGTGACACTTGTATTTACTGCCTCTCTCACATTTAAGGATTTAATATAAGCAAAGTAGACCCGTTATATTTTAGGTTGCTTGCCAGCATTTCTTCCGAAATATTATATTTTGGCTTATTTCATCGCCATGCCGTCGTCGTAGCCCTTACCAGCCAAACGAAAAAGCGTGCACATAATTTCATACACTTTTGCCGCCATAATAACCGGGTTGATGCCGGGGCCGGTAAATGTGAAAACGCTTATTGGCTGTGTTTGTTGATTGTACATTTGACAGCCTTATTTCTGCTGTAGGCTGACGTACAACAATGATGAGATGACGTGATCGCGTGCTCAAGTTCACGTTGCGTGCTCAAGTTTAACTTCCCCCCACACGGGAGGGTGGGGAAGTTTCTACCTACTTAAGTACTCAAACTGCTCAATACATTGAGCACGAAAGTTAGAAAGCGGTCAAGTGTGAGTTGACGTCAACCGGTACGTCTAAACGTCAAAATGTACTTGCCTACATTCAAGTAGTGAAAGCTTACATTTTTTTTTAATATTTTTATATAAATATTTTAGCAAAAAGTGCCGTGCATAAGGCATAGAAATTATAAGAACTAAGGCAACAAAAAAGGTATATTATATTATGTACCCTGACTAAGATGATATATCTTAAAAAGGCGTTCTAAAGGATATTTTGTACAAAAAGATAATTTTAAACTTATTACAAACTCTTACAGTATATAAGAAATCCTTATAAAAAATTATCAAAACAAAAGTCTCACAATTGATCTTCATAAGACTTAATTAAATTACTTGATTACACTTAATAAAGCATCTAAGAAGTCTATTCGTTCTTAGAATCTTTATAAAATTTTGCATCTTTTATAAAATCATTTTATCTTAAAAACGTCTCATAGTATTCCTTACTAAGTATTTATAATATTAACAACTCTCTTAAACAATTAATAATATTTATATTGAAACCATAATGTGGATTTAATATATAAGGTCCTACAATAACAAGTGAAAATAATTTTAAGGTAGATTGTGTATTAACTGAGAACAACCAAGAAAAAAAAATTTTTTTGGTCATATAATTTTTTCACGTCCTAGTACAAAGTGGTTTAATTAGCTGACTAAATTTCTATGGAAAAGTGAAAAAAAAGTGAAAAAAAAGTTAAAGCAAAAATTTTTTTTTTCTGGTGGAATGTAGTCCATTAGGGATACCCTATCATGTCTTGAATTTTTTTCACTTTGAATTGTAGGACCTTATATATGTGCCAATTACAACACATTATTATGATTTGTTTGTCAGCTCTTTCATAAGAGACCCTAAAATTATTAACATGGCTATAAGCAGAATGAATCAGGTTAGTGTTTTACAAAGTGAATGGCTTAAAATTTACTTATCGAGTGTAAAATAATAAATATCAGCTGTATTCCAATTTAAAAGAAGAGCAATTGAGCTTTTAATTAATCTCAAAAAGTGCCACACTGATTCACATTCTAAAAGGGGAAATGTACTCTGCAAGTTGTTTATCAACTTATTAGCAAGATATGCTGTCAAAGAAACAAAAAATGTCATAAAGAGAGTAAATGTTACTACGTATTTTTATTTGTGTTTATTATCACACGCACATGATTCCTTTGATTTAGATTTTTCGACATATTGTTGTATTTATAATCTTACAATGAGATAACAGAGAGGAATTCATGGACCATTTTATTTAGAACGGCATTATTAAGGCCACCTCAAAGGTTTATTGACCTTTTTTTTTAGTTATTTTTAGTATAATATTGATTATTACAGGATTAAAAAGCACTCGATGAGGCCACGATATGAAAATAACAAGGGCAAATTCTCCTACAAAATACACAAATTACCACACTTACAGACGTTTAAAAGTTTACTTTAAGAGTAAAAGATATGGTCTTAGAACACTCGTAAGCTTTTGCTTTTGCTTGTTGGGACGGAGCTCTATTAATGTCGCTCTGCTGTCTGTCCGTCCAAGTATTTCACGTGTCTCTAACTTGGAGACGGAATAAGTTATAGACCCAAAATTTGGATATGTTACGTAGAATATTGACCCAAATATATCATAAATTATTTTATCATGAAAAAGGAGCCAACAGAATCTGTCAATATTTCGTGTAATATTTATTTTTCTGTAAATTTTTTTTTGTCGTAATAGTATGTCAAATATTGTTTCATTGTCTAGAACAAATTAAGTAGAAAAGAAATAATTTTCTTACGGGTTTGGGGAAAGTAATAAATAAATCACGCATAATCAACTGAGTTTTTACTCATATTTGATATCGTATTTCTGTTAAAACTAGAGGAGTCGCCTCGCTCCACTCTGCTTCGCTGGGCTCCCTAAATTTATGATAACAAGCAAACTATTACGCTACTCCTCGCTTTGCTTTGCTCCGCTCGTTGAGATAACAAACATTATATAATTTCGTTAAACAAAAGCAGAAAGTAGAGAAAAGCAGAAAGTCTCGGGTTCGAATCCCGGTTCAGAGCTCCTAACGTCCAGACTTAATTTTCTGCTTTTCTATACCACAATGATATTATGTTAATTTATTGCGTAAAGTTAGCCAGCTACATGAAACAAAAATGTAAATACTGTTGTACCTAACATATCGCATTGTTATGTTTTAGAATGGTCTATGGAAGAAAAATGTTTGAAGTAAAATTCTGTTATGTATACAGTTTGTATCGAATTTGCAATGAAACATTGCGAAATAAAGAAATAAAAATATTCCCTTGAAAATAATCAGCGTCAAAAATGTTTTATGTTACCTTTGCATTTTAATACAATAAACTATAAATATATTTTTGAATATTTTCACTAAATTTTATGATTACAAGTGGCTGAAAGTTTATGAACGCGGTCAGTTAGTTGTCAGAGTAAGATTTGCCGTGGATCTATAATCAGCATTGAGATCCATTTCAATGTTTTTTATATAGAGTGAAATTAAATCAACCGACCAAATTCATACTGGAGACTCGGTTAGTGATCAAGAACTAGGTTCAGTACATTTGGCCAATTTCAAAAAATGATTTTTTTTTGCTCACTTACTGTTTGGTCTAGTTTAAGTACAATTACTAAAAAAAAGGGGCAAAAAAAATTTCATTTTTCGTATTTTATCTGTAGGGTCATTAAACCTTGTTCCTGATGACTAAACGAGTCTCCAGTATGAGTTTGGTCGATTGATTTAATTTCAAAAAGTCAAAAGCAACCACAATTGTGTCGTGCAAATAGTGCATGCCAGTTCCGTAAACATGGCGGTATCCTTTTTGCGCGCTCCTAGCGATTCAATATACGGGTGTAAAAGCAAAGGCAAGAATCCTTTAAGTATGTTATAGTATGATCGGTAAAGATATTATTTTTAATACTGGGATCTCTAAATAAAGTACCAGTACCTCACAATAAGACGATTTTATTTACTCAAAATACACTAATCGCGTGGACACCCTCCCTGGTCGCTGGCCACTCGGATGAGGGGTACGGGTTGCGGGGTGCAATTAGGTGTGTGGGGAGGCCGATAGATGGCGTAGCCACAGCTGAGAAAAATTATGGAATTTTTGGTGAAAATTCAAGGTATATATTTTTTTCTCGTAATGACATCAGAATCGTGTATTGTATACTTTAATACCCTACAGGGATTCTTAACTTTGCATTTACACCTTATATAAAACAGAATTAAAATGAAATTTATAAATCCACCTGAATAAATGATATGTTATCAACTTGCCGTTGAATATTCCTGACTGAACTACTGATATAGGTTAAAGAGCCCTATAGTAGAAGTCTGGGCCTCAACGGCAATATATTCAAATGTATAATTATGTTATCATATCATACAGTACATTCATCGTGCGTCCCTGAGTCGTTCTTGACCGTTTTTAGGAACCCGTACGCCGAAATGAAATGTATCAGGCCACGCGCAGCATAGGGTTCCGTTGTTGCCCAGTACATTTTATAAGTCGGTCTACTAATACAGATAGCGCCAAACTTCTAGTTTTGCCAATGGATCCCTAAATCGAAAAATGGTTTTCACATACCTGCAACGTTTTTGAACGACCTATTCAACGATACCCCACACTATGGGATAGACCAGAAAAAAATCATTCCCAATTTACCCTTAAACATTTTTTTTGAGATTTAATTTTACTACTTTGTTGG
Organism: Ypsolopha scabrella; assembly: GCA_910592155.1. Taxonomy (NCBI): domain Eukaryota; kingdom Metazoa; phylum Arthropoda; class Insecta; order Lepidoptera; family Ypsolophidae; genus Ypsolopha; species Ypsolopha scabrella. Next base: position 26,460,467 of record OU342969.1, on the reverse strand, counting down.
CGTGATTAATACGTATACCTATGCCAAATTATACCTTTCTAGTAATAATAGTCTCTGAGTAAGCCGCGGACAGACGGACAGATGGACTTTGCGAAACTATAAGGGTTCCTTGTCGGACTACGAACCCAAAAAACGGAATCCTTATAGGATCACTTTGTTGCCCGTCTGTCTGTATGTATGTCCGCCTGTCAAGATCCTTTATCTCAGGTTCCGTTATAAATATCAAGTTTAAACTAATACCTCCTAAAAATGGTGCTGTTAAAAAAATCAGGGTGCTAACTCAACGCGAAAAAAATGATTACCCTTTACGTAGTCAATTTCATATGAATCGGCTTACCATCAAAAGCTATAGGGTACTTTCAGTTGACTTAGGGACTTGACATTTCATCCACAGTTAGGTCTTAATAGTACACGTCTAGGAAAAAATCTGAAAATAACGTATATTATTGTCGGTTTTAGTTTTCGAGATAGTATAACACGTTTCGTTAGATAAATGTATGTAGATTATGGAAACATCAATAAGTACTATCGAAAATTAAGGTCTCTTCACCCAAATAAGGTCATATTTAATTATTCAAGAAGAAATAAGGCACCAACTTTATAAGACCCTTTGATTACATGGAGTATAATAAAATTTCAAGTTACGTTGGTAGTTTACTGCTCGCATAATAAGTTTGTATTTTAAACGGTATCTACGAAACCCTCAGGGCACGAGTCTTACTTGCACTTTACCTGTTTTTTACACAGTTGAAACTATTTAATTTGTAGTCTTTAAGCAGTCTGACTGGTAGTGTAATTTCAAATATACAAAATTCGTATGAACACATTTTTATAAATTAAACATAAGATATTGATGAAACAATTTGTGCATCAAAATATTAGATGAGAACAATGAACGGTTATTCAAAAGAGTTATTGTAAAATAATATATAAAAGTTATTCAAAGAGCGTCAGCATTCGTATTTTGACGACCCTTTTTATAGATTATGTCATATTTGTAGGCTGACATTTGCAGTCGCCATCGTTCTATTTTATTACTGACGTCTTTCATACCTTTCATAGGGAAAGTCAGGGGCTGATGGTCTGTATAGATAGTGAACTTTCTGCCATAAATATACGGCCAGTTCAAGTCCAAGAAAGAAATTTGCAGAAATTCTGACTTATCTAGCTTCAAATTGTGTGTTTTAAATCGATCAAATATCTGTTTAATTTTGCTAATATGTTCTTGCAGTCAGGTTGATACAATAATTATGTCGTCTAAATAGGTAAAAACGTATTCTATACCTCTTAGTATGTGATCCATAAGTCGTTAAAATGCACTTGGGGCATTTTTGAGGCCAAAGGGCATTCTTAGGAATTCGTAATGTCCTCTCTCTGTCGAGAAAGCTGTTTTCTCAATGTCGTTTTCGTGCATTTCAACTTGGTGATAGCCACTGGCCAAATCCAAGGTAGTGAAGTACTGAGCACGACCTATTTTGTCAAGAATGTCATTAATATTTGGCAGGGGATATTTGTCTTCTATTGTTTTATCATTCAGTCGCCTATAGTCAATGACAAGTCTCCATTTTACCTTACCTGAGGCATCGGGCTTTTTTGGGACAATGTATACTGGGCATGACCAAGGGGAAATACTATCTCGAATAATGCCTTGTTCAAGGAGATTATCTACCTGGCTTTGAATTTCCTGTTTTTGTTTCGGTGGTTGCCTATAACTTCTAACAAAAGCAGGATTGTCATCTTTTAAGCTTAGTTGATGTTTGACTGCATGAGTGAAAGTGAGGGGAATGTTTTCCGAGTAAAATAACTCCCTATACTGATAACACAAACATGTTATTTCACGTCTTTCTTCTTCATTCATGTGATCTGTACGGAGTCTTTGGAGGTTGTCACAGAGCTCTTTATCAATGTCAGGTGTTACTTGTAAGGCATTTACTTTTTGTTGCTGTACTTGTTCGTATAGCTGTAGCTCAAAAGGGAATTTATTAGTTATTGAATTTTTTTCATCTGAATGATTAATAACAGATGTTTTAAATGTACCATTTTTAACTTCTATAATTGCTGCAGGTATTTTTAAATCTTTGGTCCAGCAATGGGTATCGTGAATGTAGATCCCATTCATATAGTTTGTTTTAACGCTTATAAGCTTTTCACATTTTGGTTCAATACTAAGTTTTTTAGTTGGTAATCGAACCGAATAGGGAATTCTGCTGTAAATGTTCGTAACAAGTTATTTTTTAAGTTAATGTTCGTTGATAGTGTATTAAGCAAATCAAGACCAATGAGGCCTTTGTATTTGGGATCAAAGTCAAACATTAGAAATTTATGTGTGATATCACAATTGAAAACTGGGGGTAGTGGTAAATAAACTACGTGATTGTGTCTAGATACTGCATGAGCTGTTTTTACTTCAAAAGGTTCTCGTTCAACACATTGTTCAAATACTGTACCTAAAATAACTTTGGGTGATATCATTGAGCAAGAGGCACCTGTGTCAATTAAAAATTTTCCTTGAAATTCTGGCAAGTAAATATAGGGAAGATGGTCCTTTTCTTGATAATTTAATTTAACTAGCTGTGGTCGGTTGTCTCTGGGTCAAATAGTTGTTGAGAGGCAAATTCTGGCTTTCCCGGCTTGTTTACTGACCTCACGGTGACGTCAGAAAACTTCTGTGGAGGGTTTACCTGCTGCTGCGGTGCTGGAATATTCTGCTGAGTCCTAAAATTGCCAGATGATCTGAAGTTATCCGAGTTTGTTTTTTTCGCTGGGTCCGTATTCTGCATCCACCTATTTTGGGGCTGGATCTGGACATTTTTTGGGGACCACGAAATTGGGTGGCTGTTGAGTGTTTTCATTATGATATTTGGCAAATTGTCTGCCAGTTTGTTGTTGTTGGGGTCTAAATTGTTTTTGGCTGAAATTTGAGGGCTCGGGTTGATTTTGGGATTGTCTTACTTCTTCTTGTCTTGCGGCTACAATTTCAAGCTCAAGAGTCACGGGCTTAGCTATTCTTACCCCTAATAAAACATTGAATTCCAGTTGATTCACATATTGCTCTATGACCATATTTTCATAATAACTATTATCCGAATGTTTTCCTATCGAATACAAAATGTCTTAAATATCACGCAATTGTCTTCCAAAAGTTTCAGCATTTTCACCCCTTTTTCAACGGAGCTGTGTTAGTTCCTGCATAACTTGTATTTCGTTACATGGTTCTCCTAATCTTCTAACCAACGCTGATTTAATCTCATTCCACGTTCCTGTGGACTCTTCGTACGCGATTGCATCTATAGCGGCGGCACTGAGCTTACTTTTTATTAACAATGAGATTATTTTTAAGTCCCGATTCAAGATATCCAGCATTGATAGTAGCGTTTCTACATCCCTAATATAATGATTGAGATTGTAACGGTTACCATCGAACTTTGGCAACAGATCCGAAAGGATCTTGAAAGTATCTTTATCTATCTCCATTATTAATGAGAATATCGTCTAAAAACACTAATACCAATTTTTACCGAGTTAATCTATAGCGATGATAGCCTTACAGAATAACACTCGTTAAAAATTTAAATCGAGTTGATCTATAGCGATGTTAGCCTTATAGAGTAACACTCGTTAAAATATACTAAATAAGGAAAGGAAATATATCCAGGAACTTGAAAGTAAGAAGAGCTTACCAAGCTTGCATCTCCAATCCGAGTCTTGTCCAGGATCTCTACTCCAATGTTCCAGAGCACAGAGATCACGTATGTCACCGATCACCGATTTTTTTTTTCTACGAAATCATAGGTGATTTTAGCACTGTTCAGTCACTCCGCGACGGTTAAGAGTTTTATTAACCACTTTTTAAAGCTTCCCGGGGTGTCTTAGAACCGCCGACTGCGCCATTTACGTGTGGACGAACGGGAAAAGGGTTTTTAAAAAGATTTAATTATTAATTAATAAAGATGTAATCAATTCAAAATCTGGTACAAGACTGGCTTTCAAGTTAAGAAACAATTATCGGAAACAGTAATGCATAATTATGTGGAACAGTGGTTTCTTGGTATCAGGGCAACACGTGTAGTGCTGCGTCGGCGGATCGTGTGGCGCAGGCACTGCTAACTCTCGCAAATTAGTTCTTCTACCGTAAAAAGTTGTGAGATCCATGTACACAATACAATACAATACAATATAACTTTATTTGCACACCACAAAGAAGGAAACAAAAATAATATAAATTACAATAGCCAAATAACGTAGGTACAATCAGGCGGCCTTATCGCTATGTATACACAATGTATACAATGTATCTTACAAGTAATACATATATCATAATAAATTGGATTTTATAGTGGGATTGCCAAGTCAATCTATTTATTTAAAACATTAAACATTTTTAATATTGATATGGTCACTATGAGATGTTTTTAGGTTACCTAATTATATGTAATAACTTAAGACAGAAAGCCCCTTAATTAGGGACTGAATAAATTAACCGACTTGGATTTACATATATCTCACATTTTTTTACGTTATAAGAACTAAGATGCGAGACTTGTTTTTTTTTACAAGTTTTGTTTTTGATGGCATTAATTTTTTTGTAAAGTTGATGAAGTATTTAAGTTTAATTGGCCTCATCCCTTGTTCGTGTTACAAATAAAACAAGTACGTGCGGCACATGCTACCCTGTAATAAAGCAGGCTAGCATGACCGATTTAAAAAGCTTTCACGCGATATTAAATTTTACTACAGATGTTATGAGTAACATAGCATTTGTGCTACTTATTTCACTTTAGTTATATTTAATAGTACGACTTAAAACGTTTAACAGGCGTCATATTTTAGGTGCACACACAATCGATGCGATTATTATTAACAATTTTATTTATTTATTGGTATATAATAAAATTTAGAAATTTACATTATGCAATAAAAACATTCAAATTATATTACGTTATCCCTTCCACGTGAAATTAATTAGAAGTAAGATAGAATATGTATTATGTAATTTAGCAGTTCTGGGCGCCCTGTTACGGATAAAGTGGATGCCATTTTTGAAAAAGTGGAGCAAGATCGGCATACCAGTAGTTAAGATGTAGCTGAAGAACTGGGGATTGACCACAAAACAGTTTTGGCGCATTTGAAAACAGCTGGGTACACAAAAAAGCTCGGTATTTGGGTGCCTCATGAGCTCACTGAAAGAAACTTAATGAACCGTGTACTCATTTGTGATTCTTTATTACGACGTAATGAAACCGAACCATTTTTGAAAAACCTGATAACTGGAGATGAAAAGTGGATCACGTACGACAAGAACGTGTGAAAAAGGTCGTGGTCAAAGGCCGGTCAGGCTTCACAGACTCTGGGGCGAAACCCGGGTTATCTCGCAACAAGGTAATACTGTGTGTATGGTGGGATTGGAAGGGCATTATTCATTATGAGCTGTTACCGCCAGGCAGGACCATCGATTCTGAACTCTACTGCGAACAACTGATGAGATTAAAGCAAGAAGTTGAGAGAAAGCGGCCGGAATTAGTCAACAGAAGGGGTGTGGTTTTTCATCATGATAACGCTAGACCTCACACATCTTTAGCCACTCAGCAAAAATTAAGAGAGTTTGGCTGGGACGTATTAATGCATTCGCCGTATAGTCCTGACCTTGCACCTTCAGATTTCTACTTGTTTCCGTCTCTTCAGAATTCTTTAGGCAGTGTCAGGTTAACATCACGAGAGGACTGCAAGTGGTCGCGGTTTTTCATCAGAAGCCCCAGAATTTCTATAGCAATGGGATCATGTCCCTACCTAGAGGATGGCAGAAAATTATCCAACAAAATGGCACCTATATACTTTAGTTAAATGTAAATAAACTTTATTAAAAAATGTTTTGAATTTTCATATAAAATGCGAAGAAACTTTTTCCCCAACCAATATAAACAAAGTTGATTGTTGAGGAAACTTATTTGTACAACGCACATTTCATTAGGTAAGTGCCGCATCGCTAAGCCTACTTATTCTGTCGCTGCTTCGGTTTGTGGGTGTACCGTTATAATGGCGGTTATACGATCTCAGGTGTTCGTAATCTTCGGCGTCCATTTGGTTGTATGATACATTGATGATGGATGGACGACACAACGCTCATTCCTTTTTGATGTAAATACTCAAAAGTTTTTTTGTGCTGGTTTATAGGGATGATTTTCTTGTCCGTCTAACTGTTTGTATGTCTGTATGCAAGACCCTTTTTCTCGCGGCCTGTATGTATCAAGATACCAAGTTGAATCTAATAAATACCTTTAATGTTTTTTCAGGATTCGAGCTAGACCTATTATTTTGAGATCAAAGCTTTTATTCGAGAGATGAACTGTAATTAATGAATCCATCTTACATTTTAGATACCAATTAATATTAAATTGGAAATTCATACCTGGAAAAACTTTCATATTATCTGAAAATAAACAGATTCGTTGTCGCGCAGAATTCTGAGCAGTTTATCTTCAGATAAATGTTTGAATCGGAACTCAAAGGCTTTTAGGGTTAACTGCTTACTCATATCACCTACATTATTATGTAAAGCAGATGCAATCTCGAGCCTGATGCACAGTAATACTGCCTTATGAATACATAGTGCGCTAATACGTCAAACTTGTGGTAATGATAACAGTGCCCGGAATAACTTAGTTGAATTTATACTAAATTGAACATAATCATACGTACACGCATTAATTTGGATCCCGGGAAAGAATTCATGGTTGGGACCAGTTAATGCGTGAGGGTCGACATTTTTATTTGGCCCTCTTTTCTTTTCGGGTGAATTAGTAACATCACAGTTTAAAAATCCAATCAGTTATCCAACAAAAGCGCTCAGACAGAGCAATAGTGCTTGCGGGGCGAGACGCGGGAGGTAAGCCACCACGCTACATACAATTTTTGAACAAGCAGTTCGGAGTCTCGCCCCTCAAGCCCCGCACAACTGTTCCGTCCGTACGCCTTCGTTAGACAACTGTATGGATTTTATACTGTGGTAACTGTTGTGTCCTTCACGATTTGTTAATTTATTATCCGCGCACTTTGTAACATGTAATTTTTCCTAGTTCACTCCCAAACTACTACGGCGTAGCAAGTGCTACGAATTCATACTCGTAGTTTACCCGCTTTGTAGACAAGCTACGTGGTGGTAGGACGGACGAAGTATTTGATAAAAAAGTACATGTCATTTTGTGAACAAATAAATATACCATTATGACATTTATCCTAGAGGGGGCGTCAGAGGTGTTTTCGATTGTGAACTGACTCTGTAACAGACGACAATCGTAATTCCTTTCATCATATCGTAAAATAAATATTATGAACTTTCAAAATTGCCTTTAATGTATATTGAACGGTTCATGAAATGTGATGTCACTTTAGGCACGAACGTATCCTTAGATACTGGGAATTTGGTAGTATGTATCCATGTTTTCGATGTTTGGCATCCAGTTGGTAACTGACTCAAAGATACATAATCTAGAGGCAATTTTTATAATCCAGGTCTCTAGTGTATGGGTACTTTATGCTTTGGTTTAATTTTTAATACAACATATTAAATTGTAATATTTTTTGGCATTGCGTGTCTATGTATATCTGTTCTAATAATTAAATAGTAAAATGTAGTGTCTGCACATTAAATATTTTTTCGAAATTTTATCAAGTGTTATTAATATTGTACTAAAGCCAAAACTAGATTTTTTATTTTTGTTTGTCGTTTGTCTATATGTGTGTTCCGTTTTAACTAGTGAACTACTTACGGGATTTGGTAGCGATTTTCTTTATTATCATCTGGTTACCTTGGTCATTATATTATAGTCTAAGGGGTGTTGATAAAATAACGCCCAAGCAGAAAACAGGGCAGATGTTAATAGATTCGGGAGAAACCGCGATCAAGAGCTTAGTTTTTACCATAACTGTTCTTTGAAACTTTAAAAATCTTTAAACGTCAAGGGATGCGAATTTAAACACAAAAAAATGTTCTCATCTCAGTCTTGCCAAGCTTAACATGGCAAAAACTGAAGTTGATCAATTGCTCGATTTATCAGCCTTACAAAGTAACATACAGCAAATTATGTATAATAGACTAGTTATCTATCAGACACAATCAATCACGATAACTTATGGCGATGGCGAGTCGGAAGCTAATGGATTGGATTTTAAATATTCAGTCACAGTTCTCTATTTTATTAGGGTTGCATACAAATCGTAGGGGCACCATTTTGAAAACACCTGTACTTACAAAAAAATACAACGTCACGGCATTAATCCCCAAAGGGGATGTAGGAGATGCTTTTTCAAGTTAGACAGTGAAATGCAAGTCACAGCCCACACTCGTACACCCACGTTTCACCGACGATTATTACGTCCCAGGCTGATGGGTGGTAAGCTCTATCTTCGTAACATGGGCACACATTTAAACCACAGCTTAACGTGCCATCCGAAGTACGCAGACCGTACACAAATGTGCCCCTACGGGTTCAAACCTAAGACCTTAGCCATTGGTAGTCAAATACTTGAACGACTAGACCACAGAGGCCGTCAAATTGTATATATAAACACTATATTTGCGTATATAAATTTATTCGATCCAGTTTTTGTGGGTTTTATGTAGCTACGACTATCCAGCGTTTATTAAATTATTACCCAGTGTGGTTATACAAGCGTTTGTTTATGGCTTCTTAGCTTTTATAAAAGAAATTAATTTAAATGGCAATATTTGAGTACTGACATCGTAAGAAATTTCATACTTACATAAATTTCATTGTTATGTACAAAATTACTCTATTATTTATGTATTACTTAATGCATTAAAAACAAGGAAAGTTCAATAAATAACAAATTTCAAGTTAACAACTACTTAAAAAAAAATCCTCGCGCCAGGTTTTGAGCCTAATGGTTAAAAAAAATGGTTTATATTTGTTTCTACTTTAAAAATATTTTTGTGATGCACTCTAGTAATCTGTCGCAGTTAGTTGTATGTCGAAACAATAATTATGTCGCTTCTTTTCACCGACAACAAAAACCGGTTAAAATGGCGCCAACCGATAGAAATCATTCAATTTTACTGTTTTATTGCTTAATTTGATAATGTAAATTGAAATAATAATCATATTAAATTAATTAAATATGATTTAATCTTACCAATTAAGTAGTTAAATTTAAGTATTTTTCTCGGTACAATTTTAACCGATATTTTTTTATTGTAAACATACACTAAACAAATAGTGTCCAAAGTGATATGTTTCGCTATAAAACATAAAAGCTTGGTATCAGAAGTGTTCCCGTTAATATTGAATTAAAACTTGTAAAATCATTATTGACATTTTGCGGAAAGTCATGCATAAACCCTTTGTACGGTAGTAATAATATAATAATGCTTTAAGGCTTCCACATCCTAGTAATTATCTTAAAAAAATTATTTCGTTATGTAACAGGCTAATAATGAAAATAAAACATTACGATTTATTCTAAACCAATTTCGTTTAAATCTTTTTTTTTCAGTTTGGGGATTACAATTATTATTATTTTTTTAAATATCTATGTTCGATTCAGAAATGTACATACAAGTGTGACAGACAGATATGACAAAATGATAAGTTGACGCCGACTGGGCTACTAAACCCCAATAAAATTTTAACAAAAAAATTGTAACCGACTTCAAATTTTACAGCATTTTTACAGCACAATTTTACTTGCCTATGGTACTGAAATAACACTTTTGCCGACTTCTTTCTTCCTGAAACAATATTTACTAGAAGTCGGTGCTCTGACATTGGTGTTTGTGCCGCTAACTTCTAAATAACAGGTTTCAGGAGGAGAGAAGTCGGAAAAAGTGCTATTTCGGTACCATAGGTCAGTACATCATTATTTTAAACTTTTTAGTGAATGTCTGTTGTAAAATTCAAAATCGATTACAATTTTTTGTTTAAAGTTTTGTTTTACGTTTTTGGTATAGACGGGATAATTTTTAAAATATGGGTAGGTATTGTTAACGCGCTGTTCATAATAAAAGAAGCTCAATTGGGTAATTTGACAATGTTTAAGTAGTATACTGAGAATTTTAAAGTAATATTCTACAATGACCACACGAACACAAACTGGTTGCCAAAATCTCGAGTTATGTATGTGCTGTCATCCGTTGAGGAGTTACATTTATAAGTAATAGCCTATAATGAGCACACCAATACAAAGTGATTGCCGAAATCTGGAGTTATGTGCTGTCACCCGTTGAGGAGTATGGTGATGAGGCTAGGATCGAAGGTCAGGTAAGGGTATGTGACTAGCACAACCCTGGAATTAGCATCCTGGTACAAAGCGTTAGCTTCAATATGAAGTAATATACTGTCATCCGTTAAAGAGTTTCACTGCCTATCTCCGAAGAACTTCATCAGACAACGACCAAACTACAACGGGTCCTACCTTGAACTCAACTATCCCAAACAAAAGAAAAAAACAAATAGGTTAAGAAATGTCAGATTCATGAGGTTACAAAAAAATAACAATAATAAATGTAAAACGAGTACCTACAAGTGTTTTTGTTCATCATGTTAATAATAGGTACTCACTAAAAAGTTAAAACGGCTACAGAGTTCTAGATTTCTTAGTGGTTATTGTTCATCATACTGCAACATGTAACAAAATTTAAAGTGTTTAAAAAAATCCTTATAAGTGGATGAATTTTATTTCTGGCACTGATGTTTTCTTCTTCGCTCTAGTGGTTCAAACGCCTCTCGAAAGTCGCGGGTTCAATTCCTGTATAGACACAATATTTGTACAGTCTGCTTGCGTTGGAAGACATGATTGTACATTATTTGTACCTGAAGTTCACAATCCATCACGCTGGGATGCAAACACCTCTGACACAGATGCAGATCCTTCTTCTTCTGCATACAAGTACATGAGTGTTCGTATTTCAAATATTTATAAACGGAATTTCGTCTATAAACAAGTATGGTTAAGTCACGTAGCATGACCCGACAGGCGTCCATCATCACGTAAAGTCGTTAGTCAACGTTGCCGATCTGTCTCCGGGGTTCATTCGTCAGCATAATGTGTTGCTTATAAAGTGATACGTCCACTAAGGGAACTTCTGCACGCCTGCCTCTGTTCTTGTACTTTCTATCGGGTAGACTGGGAGAAAATGCTTTTAGCAGTAAGTCTGCCTGTTGTACATGTAACTTTTGTTTTATGCAATAAAGTATTTAAAAAGAAAGAAAGAAGATAATCATTTTAAGGTAATATACGAGTAGGTAACTATGCTTCGTTTTGTGAAATTATCAAAATTAACATGAAAACGTTAATTTCTGACTTCCAATGCTTACCAACTTTATCGATACGACAATTTTTTTTTAAATTCATGGATTCGAATTTGTATTTAATTTGTATTAAATTAGGTGTTCTATTATATGGAACTATCACTTAGAAAGATATCGAGACATTAAAATACAAGTGCTACACAGCACGAGTGTCTTATTGGCTAAATATGTGCTTACATTATTCTCATTTGTCAGAAAACTGGTTTTCTAGGACACCGATCTTCTGAAGTGATATTTTGATTTTGCTTAGTTATTTATAAATTCTGAGTTTTAAAAGATAAAAGTAAAATAAAGAGACAAGTTAAAAAAATGTTTTTTAACTCTGATCGTACACATAGATGGCAATGATTCTGTTGTAAGTTTATGAGACAAGGAAGGTATTTTGTGACCTTGATTTGTTATTCACAGTATTGAATCAGAGTTAAAGGGGAAATCACACAAGATATTTACAGAAATTCTACGCGGTGAATTTTCTAAACATCTCATCTCATCTTTCGACAGGCAGTCTATCCATCCATCCCCATCAGCTTGTTTCGTCCACTGCTGGACATAGGCCTTTTCAGGATTTCGCCATGCTTGGCGGTCCTCCTGGAAGAAATTTCCACACTCACACACGCTGGGCAGGTGAGTTGGTGAGCGCGGTGCCGAAACCCTTGCACCAGTGACGCCACTGCCCGTCACCAGTCTGTTTTATATAAAGCCCGGCAATTGAGGATGGATATACCGCCATCCATCATCGGTCCCAGGCAATAGTGGGCCGCCTGGTTTTTCCGGAAAGCTGTTCTCTTCCTCTCCTCCGAATAACTTCCGGAGCATTTGCGAGTAAGATGGTGGTATCTCCACAGTCGAGCCCGGCATCAGCTCTACCACCTAGCTCAGTCTATATCATCCAAAATAAATAATGTCACCTTGTCTAAGAAATATTAGCTTCTGTTTGTATGTCAAGCCGTGTCCTAGTTGATAAATTTCAAATTGCAATGATGCGGAAAGAATTATTATCCTGGGATTATAATATAATCATCATTCTCGTTAGTAGGTTATCAGTACAAAAGAAACGTAATGAAATAAAATAATAAGTTTTGAAATAAAATAAAACCTAAATCAAAAAATAATTGACAAGCCAACGATTTTTTTTCCCATCATTTTAAATTTATTGTAGTGAACGCTAAGCTTTATGTGTTTTACTTACCCATTGGCGATATTGCTATTTCTAAGAGCATATTGAACGTGTGTGACTTGAATGTGAAATCCCGTGAAAATTTCTCATGTCAGAATGTACTCGTATGCTTCTCTAAATTGTTACGCAATTTTTAGGGACCAAAGTACATATTTGGAGAGAAGTATCATTTCAAACTATAGCGTAGTTCCACTAAAGTTCAGTCTAGACGACACAGGTTTGAAAACACTGACCTTGAATGTGCAGTAGTCATTTTTAGGTTCTTGTACCCGAAGTGTGCCGGATTACTCAATTGTTGTTTTACTGTACAACAATCTGATCAAATCTCAAACCTGTATTTATAACCATTTGTAAGATAGAGCTGAAACAAATAACGTTATAAATCTACTACTTTTTAAGGTTAGTTGTAAAATGGAGATGCCCCTTCAGCTTTTTAATTATAATTTGCCGTGGTGTTTTGTTAAGGCGGAGTAGGTCGATCGCACCACGATAAGCATATCTGAAAAAGCGCGCGTCCGAGTAGAGCGGTAAATCAAGAAGAGCGTGGATAATGCTGTTTTTCAAAGTATAAAATCCTACTAATATTATAAATGCGAAAGTTTGTGTGTGTGTATGTTTGTTACTCCTTCACGCTGAAACGGCTTAACGGATTTGGATGAAATTTAGAATGGATATAGCTTATATCCTATCTTAACACATAAGCTACTTTTTATCCTGGAAAAAAGCATGTCGTTAAACCGAATAACACGCGAGCGGAGCCGCGGGCAAAAGCTATCACTATACATATAAACTACAGAAGTGCGTTTAAAAAAAATCGCTGTGCTTTAGATAATAGGTTTACATGTTTAAAACAGTTATTGTTGTTATTTTTACTTAATTAGTTTCGATAGACTGCTTGTTGAGTTAAAAAATAGCCTTCATTTTGCAATTTTTTTCGATAGAGATTTTTTTTTCTGTCGCGTTTTGGGCTGTTACATCGCCTTGGAAAAGGCTTTGTTTATAACATTAATTAGTTTTAGAACCATATCTCTTGTAGTTTGGAAGTACTACCTGTTCAAATACTCCGTTTTTACTACCTACGTCGTCTTAATTCACGCACGGTGGTTAAGACGTATTCTGAGAAAATTTCAACTGTCTACCTATTACGGCTGAAGCTGTTGACTACGTATTAGACTCTGTGATAGATTGACGGATAGACAGACAAAAATTTAAAAAAATGTTGGTTTTTAGGATGTTGTTCGAAAATATTAACTTTTTTATAAATGTTTTATTTTATTAACTTAATCCATTTATTTAAATGAAAAGCTCACTGCAGCGTAAAATATATATTTCTAGTATATAGATTGTAATGGCTGCGCAATTTTTGTAACCGCTGAACAAGAGACTGGAAAGCGAGGAAAGGAATGAATTGGGACAATTTATAAGTATCATTTACTTCTTAAGGAGCCTTAGGTGGGCAAAAAACCTCTTCGCGTTCGTTAAGTTTCGGTGATTCCTTTGGGGAATCGAAGGGTTTTGTCAGCGCTATAAAAGATCTGGTAATCAATACGAGTAACTACTGGGAATGCATGGTTTAACCTCAAAAATTACGGCCTATTATCATCAACAATATAGCCTCATTCTTACTGAATCCAACCATAAAGGGGAAGAGTAGGTTTGCTTGGCGAAATATTATCTACAAATGGTCTCGTCTCAACTAATGAAAAATTTACGGGTGATGTACTATTTAGACGTACTGGATTGTCATGTTCCGTACCGGCGATATACAAATATATGTGTGGATGGGATCCAGAATATCTGCCGGGCATGTGTCCACACTTCAGAGGCACCCAGAAAACCTGGCATCGTGTTGATGTACCGGTTGCGGTCAAACACCCGTTTTCAGTGGATGGATAAAGCAATAGGCATGATGACTAAAAAAAAATTATTAGTCCGTCAGTTAGACTATCAGAAAATATTGTACACGTATTTTTTCTTTTTTCAATTAAACAAACAATGATGAAGATATAGCCCGCTGAAGTTCCGCGTGACGTCACATCTAGGTACAATTTTACTTAGAAGTGACGTCATTTTCCCCCACTCCCAAACTTTGACGCGCTTTATCTCTGTAATTTTTTGTTGGATTGACAAAAAAAAAATACGTGTCCAATATTTTTCGATAATCTAAAAGACGGACTAATAAGAATAATATTTTGTTTACCCTGTGTACAAGCCTATTCCGCACGATGACAAACTGAAAAGAAGAGGAAGACTCTGACCTAGCTCATGTGGTTACCGATATGTAGGGCTTGGGTGTCCATCAGAATCATCCCAATTGTTTTGTTTGCGAACGGGTTAATACCAAACAGCCTCCAAAACAACCTCAGGCGGTTGGGGTGTCGTGGCAGTTGGCTTCTAATGCGGATGCAAAAGGAAGAACTGCTCGATATTGCTCGCATCATTGGCTGCTTTTTTCGCTGGGAACGTCGTGACGAAATATTTAACATTTTCTGGGTATGTATTTTATATCATCAATAATAAACTAGAATGGTCATTAAATACTTGATGATCCTAACAGTTCTTTACAGTTTTATTTCCCCCCTTTCGTCTGCGGCTCCGCCCGCATTTTTTCAAACTCTGCCCCCTTCTCGGCTTGTTATTTTATCAACGCCCCTATTAGTCTGAAAACCCCATCCACATCCGTTGAGTGGTTCTCGGGTTTAAACATAGAAATAATACAATATAATTCCGTGGTAATGACTATTTAGCATATTATAATAACTAGTCACCAAAAACAGTTTATTTCGTTATATTAAATCTTTGTTCATGAAAAACCGTATTGTTTGGTATACTTAATTACCCACCAAGGCTACACACACATTTTACTACAGGCCCATGAAGTAGTGAAACTAAAATTAACCGGCGGTAACAAGGTTTACCAAACTTAAAATTAAGAACTCAAATAAGAACCTAATGTTTTCATAAGCCGGAGAATATTCAATATTTCACTCACAGTTTCTAGTTGAAGCCTTGTAGGAGCCTGCTCCAGAACAGCTTGCAGAAGCTGTTGCCGCATCAACCAGATCACGGTCATCAGCAGATTGGAAGCCACACGTCCGTCGCTCTCAGCACGGAGGCTTCTGGCAAACGACTAGTCCAGCCAGCAGTTTGCAGGTGTAGATTAGCACCCTAGACTCAAAATACCTAACCCAAAGCCAGCTTTCCCAAAGAAACCCAAACTAATAATTTCAGCACAATATGTTTGACGGAATCTATCGTCATCACATTTCACAATCACCGGAATTCACGAATCTTTCCGCGTATGGGTTTCGAATCACAGTTAACACTAATTAACTGGTTTATTTCACATTTTTACTCAAGGATTTCCGAGAAATCTCAATTATATAAAAAACTCACAACCGAGTTGTGTCAAGCCTTTTTCCGGAAGGCGTCTAACGTCACAATTGACAGCTCGACAACGCGTGTTGCCAGATTGTAAAATAAACACCTTAGCAAATAATATGACGCGTTCCGAAACGGTTTTAAACCGAACACGTATTTTTTTATCAAGCAATAGTAATACGACAAAATCCTTTCAGAATTGCCATTAAAACATGTGGTTTAAGTTCTGTCGCATATAAAATGGTATATTTTCCAACTAAAACTTATCAAACGAACATAATGTCTAGATTCCTTGCTTTTCTCTGTAATTGAAAATCAACATTTTTACTACGGTCAAAGAAGAAACGTAATCCAATGTTTCATCCATTGGACAAGTCTTGGATGGAACAACATTGCTTATCCCAAGTAGGTAGCTTGTACAACACAATGGCATACAAAAGCATCCCAAACAAACATCGGTCTTAGTGCTATTTGTTTCGTAGAGTGTTGCAAAGACGACGTAGAACCACACAAACGAGCGAGCGATTGGAGCGTTTTTTTCACCGCGCATCAGACGTTTGGGTACATGTGTCAGGAAAGCCAAAGTAGGCAACTCACTCGCATTAGATCATTACTACTCTTAGTCGTAATGAGATTAAATACGAAATTAATGTATAAAAAATAAAATAAAAAATTCTGTTGTCATACTTACCATCAATTTAAATGTGCTCTTTGAAGCAAATACTACCATAATGTTATGTTAAAGTTGCTTATAAAACCTATACAAATCAAAGATATGACTTAAAGCGAAATCGAAATCCAAATTTTATATAATATTATTTTAGTATAATATATTACCATTGTTGAAAAAGAGATAATTATACTCTTATATGCCTTATTTATTTAATTTTATTTGAGATAATTGTAATAATTATAACAAACAATTAAATACTGTTCGGTTTAAAAGCGTTCGGAACGCGCAAGTATGTGTCAGATTCTATTTTATTTGATATGGCAACACGAGTTGTAAAAAATTGGAATGTCAAAGTGGTTTTTTCCGGTTTACTGTCAATCTTGGTCTCGAAGAGATGCGTGTAAAAATGTAATCAACCAGTGTTGAAAGAATTATGGGTTTCAAGGAAACAAACGTTTAAAAAGTGGTAAAATAACCCAATTAATGAGCATTAATTGCGAGCCCTATTGTGTGTCCGAACAGTCTCGGGAATCGGTCGCCGGTGGAAAGTGATGTGAATGGATTTTTGGATTTTCATTAGCACGATTCACGGAAATCGTGGTAGAGGTCTGGGTCGAGCTAGCTCGGGGTTAGGGGTTGAGTTTAGAGAATTCCTCCGCAAGCTGCGGGCGGGGCCAGTAGTTTGTTGAAGACCTGTGACGCGCCAGACCGACGAGAGGACAACGCTGTCTGCCCAGACACCAAGATTGAGTCTGGTGGTCTGAATCCAGCGCAGAAGTTCAAGAAGTAAGGCTGCATCCAAATGTGAGTCTTTGAACCATTTACCCTTCAGAAAGGAATTGTAGTATATAAGAACCCCCTTTGTATGGGAAGCCCCTTTCTGACAGGTTTTAACCTCCTTATAATATTCAAATGGGTCCAGCACGCGAGGTTTAAACCATATCTGTGGAGAGGGGGGCTTTTCACACACATTTTCTGGTAGCATAGCGCGGTTAAGTTGTTTAGTATCGGATATTAAACAATCCCGGACCAAGATATATTCTGTTTATATAAGCCGAACCGATATAGTAGCTCCGTTGGCCTAAGATAATTTGTGAATTATACTTTGTTTTAGGTAGGTAGTTTGGAACCTTGTAACCTAAAGCGAGATCAAATAGAATATTTTGTTATTTCTTATACTACAGTACTCGGACTGTGTATATGAATAGGTTTATGTAAGCTGGAAGGATATTTACACAGCTCCTTTAGCTTTAGGTATTGTATTATATGTTGTATTGTGGATAAACATATAACTTTATAAGCGCGGTTAAGCCTAGTGAACCCGGCGACAAAACTATAATAGTTTGTAAATTCATACAGCATAACCATTGCTATCAAGCGAAGCGGCTTAATTATTAGTTATATAGTTGTTGAAAGCCTCGGCTTATATAAATTACAAAGTACATAGCAGGGCTAATGTGTAATGTGTAGTTTTTGGTTAGTGAATCATATTAACTAAGCGAGCGCTTAGGTATAATATTATAACAACGTACATAGGTTATGTTACAACTTGGAATTGTTAAATTTGTTTGTTTTGGAGTATGTTTAGTCTTTAACAAGTGTTTAATGTGATTACATACTTTCAGAAGCCAATTACCTTTGGATATACTGTTAGTT
This sequence comes from Ypsolopha scabrella, assembly GCA_910592155.1. NCBI lineage: Eukaryota > Metazoa > Arthropoda > Insecta > Lepidoptera > Ypsolophidae > Ypsolopha > Ypsolopha scabrella. The sequence goes on along the minus strand of OU342969.1, from coordinate 26,442,256 downwards.
AGTGCTACAGTTTGGTTTATATTGTTTATTTTGAATGAAAACTTCTTGACACTTGCGATTGAGGCTTGGACATAGTTGTTTGTCAAAAGTGTAGCATAAATGTAACTAACTGGTTTATGTTGTATGGATTATATATATATAGCAGCAGAAACGGTCTGTCTGTCTGTTCATAAAGTTATGATATTGTGTTTATTTGAAAATGTTTGAGTGATATATAGCAACAGAAAAGGTCTGTCTGTTTGTTCATAAAGTTATGATATTGTGTTTGTTTGTACACATTTGAGTATTAAAAATTGGTTTTGGTTGAACTCGCATAATTGAACAACAGGGTTGTATTGTGTATTAATGTACTGAAATTAACATACTGACTAGAGTCTAGTATATTTGGGTCTACAATATTATTGTATACGGGGACGTTTGTGATTCGTGCCAGAGTTAGTTCGGTTTTTAATTGTTGGTATTTTCTTTGATTTCCCGGTCTACAATGTCGAGGACTACTCCGAGGAACATCTTGGCCAGCCAGCTGCGCTGGTTTGTCAGCGTTCAAGGCTTGTTGGCTCGAGCTGATCGGGGCGATGCAGTCCTGGAGCGGTACTCACAGATGGAGCATCGCCTCGAGAAAGCTGAGCAGGCGCTCATCGAGCTGTTGGACCAGGAGCTGCCACCGGAGGTAATGGCTAGCCCTAATAATGACATGGATCAAATTATGGATATTTATAATGAGGTCACACAGGTCGCCTGTCAGATTAAAAAGCGACAGTCAGGTGTTTCGAGCACACCTGATGTAAGACATGCAGCGCAAGGTACATCGTTGCACAGTAGGCTCCCTACTTTGGAGTTGGGACATTTTGATGGTACCATGGAGCTATGGGTGGCATATAAGAATATGTTCACCTCGTTGGTTGACAGTAGGCAGGATTTAACCAACGCACAAAAGATGGCATATTTGATGTCCACTTTAGAAAGTGAGGCAAAGAGCTTAGTGCAACATTTAAGAGTAGAGGACGATTCTTATAGCATAGCGTGGGAACTATTAAATAATAGATATCAGAATGTCCGTCTGTTGGCCGATGCTCATACGAGCCAATTGTTAAGTTTGCCTAGGGTAGGTAATAAGGCTCAAATTCGAACGCAGTTACTGACCCCGGTTACAGTAGCCTGTAACGCGTTAAAAATGTTAGGTTTGCCCGTGGATGAGTGGTCGTTCTTGTTGGTACACATTATTTTGGGTAAGTTACCGTCTGATACTCGTTCACGTTTCGAACGTGAGACCGCGGAAAGGGAGGACAAGGCTCTTCCTACTTTCGCTGATTTGATGAAGTTTTTAGAATTTGAGGCTAGGGCCGTGGAATCTTCATCGACTTCGGAGGTGGCGCCACCTACCGGGAGTTTCAGGGAACCTGCCGGTAATTCGGGGCGAAGGGGGCCACAGGGAGTGCAACCGCTTCGGGGACGCGTTGCTGCACGTCTGGCTGCACAGGCCGCTGTGGCTGAGAGCCCAAATTGCCACCAGTGTGGACGCCCAGGACACGCGTTATCGCAGTGCCATGATTTTGCTGCATTACCGGTAGTGGACAGACGGCGATTAGTTAAAATTAATAGACTGTGCTATTTTTGTTTAGAGGACCACTTAGCGCGCGAGTGCTCCAGACAGCGAATGTGTAGAGAATGTGGCCGGCCACATAATGATTTAATTTGTGCGAACAGGTCTGGAGCCTACGATCACGCCACGAGCGGGGGAGCCGCGGCGCAGTCCACCTATCAGTCACGTCCGTCGAGTGGCCCCTCTCAAGGACGAGGAGCGCACCCGTCAGAGAGTGGAGAGAGCCCTCGCGTGAGTCGTGCTCAGTTTGATAGTGGTGTGAATCGTGCGCCTGCGGTACGAGGATATATTGCGGACCCGGGTGGGGGACCCCTCATGGGGGGGGGTTCAACGGGTCAGGGCCGCACTCAGGATATTAGGAGTGGACCCCATGCTTCCGCGACAGCGGGCCCGAGTAGGGACCCCCCGAGGGGGGGGGGGGGGCTCCACGGGCGGGGGCCCCACTCAAGGTTGTATGAGTAGACCCCAGTTTGCTGAACCAGTGCCTGCGCCCACTGTAGGACAGTATAGCAGGGCGGAGCCACAGCGATACTCTCCGCCGATACACGAGTATCCGCGGTTAGAATATCACCCGCCTTATTCGAGATATGGTAGGGCAGCGCGTTACGCACCACCTCGGATGGCATTGTGTATACGCTGACCATATATAGGGCAATGGATGCACCCTGGATTGGAGGGGCCGGGCCCCCAATAATTTGTCTGCCCCTCTGCCGGTGCGGAGCTGGGGACAGTTCTTCGGCCCACCATATTAGTTAGTAGTTGGGGCCCCCCGGGGGGAGATTCAGTTAGAGTAAGGGCTCTTTTAGATTTTGTTGCCTAGGGCTGTATATATACGAACGATTGATTGTCAAGGACATGCCAATGTTGTATTTCTTTTAGCAAAGAGCAAGGTGGCTCCCATTCGTACTTGTCTTGCAATTCCTCAATTAGACTTGAGTGGAGCTCATCTTTTAGTAAGGTTGTTGGACCATGTACATGGCGAGTAGGCTGCCACTGTTGAATTTCGGGACGTGTATGCATGATCGGATAGTCAGGTTGCGTTAGCATGGCTACGCGTGTCCCCACGTACTTTAGAGATTTTTGTAGGAAACCGGGTTTCACAAATTCAGAATATAGTTATTCACAATAAATTGGAGGCACGTCCCAGGTGAATGTAATCCTGCAGAGTGCGCATCTGGGGGCTGCACAGCGCCGGAGTTGGTGTCGCATCATTTATGGTGGGGGCCGGAGTGGTTTAAAGAAACAGATTTCTTGGCCTGTCCAGCAGTTGGATAGGACACCCCAGATTTTACCCGGGTTGCGTGTGCATGCTCTAGTTCTAGGGACCAAACTAGTTCCTGATTGGACGCCGTGAGTTGGGTCACCGTGCGTTGAGATGCTGGGGCGTCGCGACGGTGGCGTCGGCACGGTGTGCGTCGGGTCGGAGCACGCAAGTCGCCATCCTTTGTCGTTACCTAAGGAGGGCCTTTGATGAGGCTTTTGCTGTCCGACCGACATGTTTGTAACTCACACGCGGGATGAAACGTGTTATTGGCGATTTTACAGCGAGAGTTTTGGATTTTGTCTACTCACCGGGTAATTCGCAATGTTCTCTTCTCCTGTGTTTCTTGTTACAGGCTGCGAGCCTTGTTGATGCAGCCGCAGATAGGAGATCTGCCAGCTGATGGGATCACACAGTCGAGACTCTTTGATGGAGTGGCTACGGACGTGGGGGGACCGTTCCTCGTCCGAACGTCTAGCCTTCGCAACGCTCGGACTGTTAAGGCGTACCTGTGAGTATTCGTGTGTCTGTCCACCAAGGCCGTCCACTTGGGATTAGAGTCCTCGTTGTCCATGGAGGCCTTCGTCGTTGCATTAGACCGATTAGTATCGCGTAGAGGTTTGCTTTTTTAATTAGTTCAGACAACGGCACGAATTACAAGGGTACCGCAAATTACTTGAAAAGATGTATACATTTTAGAAGATAATTGTATTTAGTTAAGTCATTGTTATTATGTGAAATCGGCCAAGACCCACCTCCGCCGCGTCATTGGGGATGTAATCTTATTGAAAGATGCGAATTTGGAATTCTTTGTATTGGCGACGTGGTCGCATTATTAAGTTGATAATTGGCGGGGATGAGACTCCTCGCGCCGCTGAGGTGATTGGTCGAAGGTTTGATTCTGTGACGAGCCTTGGCGACTCTCTCCCGGCTCCCGGTTTATTAAGCTAGTGGTCTGATAAGGATAACAGCCCGGAGCGGGGGATTGTTCGGTTTAAAAGCGTTCGGAACGCGCAAGTATGTGTCAGATTCTATTTTATTTGATATGGCAACACGAGTTGTAAGAAAGTGGAATGTCAAAGTTGTTTTTTCCGGTTTACTGTCAATCTTGGTCTCGAGGAGATGCGTGTAAAAATGTAATCAACCAGTGTTGAAAGAATTATGGGTTTCAAGGAAACAAACGTTTAAAAAGTGGTAAAATAACCCAATTAATGAGCATTAATTGCGAGCCCTATTGTGTGTCCGAACAGTCTCGGGAATCGGTCGCCGGTGGAAAGTGATGTGAATGGATTTTTGGATTTTCATTAGCACGATTCACGGAAATCGTGGTAGAGGTCTGGGTCGAGCTAGCTCGGGGTTAGGGGTTGAGTTTAGAGAATTCCTCCGCAAGCTGCGGGCGGGGCCAGTAGTTTGTTGAAGACCTGTGACGCGCCAGACCGACGAGAGGACAACGCTGTCTGCCCAGACACCAAGATTGAGTCTGGTGGTCTGAATCCAGCGCAGAAGTTCAAGAAGTAAGGCTGCATCCAAATGTGAGTCTTTGAACCATTTACCCTTTAGAAAGGAATTGTAGTATATAAGAACCCCCTTTGTATGGGAAGCCCCTTTCTGACAGGTTTTAACCTCCTTATAATATTCAAATGGGTCCAGCACGCGAGGTTTAAACCATATCTGTGGAGAGGGGGGCTTTTCACACACAATACATTTTTAGTCCTTATATTTTGGCCAACCGTATGGGGCCGTCATCAGTTGAATAGCAGCACCTATTTATTTGAAAATTAAATAAATATAAAGCAAAAGAGGTGTGTCAGGATCGTAGCAGACGGAAATCTGTAGTCTCTGCCTAATCCTATGGGAGACAGGCGTGATAATATGTATGTATGTTCGTACGAGTATAAAGAATAATAGAGTGACATCTGTTTACACATTTTTGGAAGTGTTTCGTATTTGCTAAATATGAAAAATATTTTTGTGCCTCTCTTAACATTTTCAAGAATAACCTCAAATCATTTAATATAGGAAGTTTACATTATAGTCTGGGTATTTAACAGAAGGGGTCATTGACCACTTACTGAGTCCCCAGTAAGAATTTGGCCATTTAAACGAAAGTCTCCATATTTATAGATTAAAATTAGACTTACGTAGACGCATTTGGTACAAATATTAACTTGGCACCTCAAGCGAGTAAGAAAAAACCGGCCAAGTGCGAGTCAGACTCGTGCACGAAGGGTTTCGTACCATTATCTATAAAAATGGCAAACAAATCATGTCTGTTGTATGGGAGTGCGCTGGTCCGACTCGCACTTGGCCAGTTTTAGTATTAGTTATTATAGCGGCAACATAAATACATTATCTGTGAAAATTTCAACTCTTTACCTATCACGATTCATGAGATACAGCCTGATGACAGACGTACAGACAGACGGACGGACAGCGGAGCCTTAGTAATAGGGTCCCGTTGGTTACCCTTTGGGTACGGAACCTTGAAAATTCGCACCATATTGGTTCCGGTTTTACCCTTAAGGTAAAGACCCTAAAAATATTTTCATTTTTTTTTCTGAAATAAGTTCATTTTTTCTCTGTCCAAACGCCCGTTTACTCAAAGCGCAAGTTCACCCGAATCACCCGAAGGCACATACTCCTGCAAACACGCCGCTACTTGACCAACATTGTTCTCGGTCACTCAAACACACTCAAACATCGAGTTCCGTCAATGAGCAGTACAAACACGTTTTATTTGTGCACTGAACTGTGCCCACTTGGATTACTCCTTATTTTATAAACAATAACATATTTATTATCAAATTTAATACTTACCACTTGCTGAAGTATAAACGGTGAAGGAAAACATCGTGAGGAACCTGCATGCCTTAAAAAAAGCGTGTATTTGTGCCCGAAGAACGGCGATAGGGCTCACCGCCCATCATGTTGGGACGTAATAATCGTCGGTGAAACGCGTGTGTGCCAAGTGTGGACTGTGACTTGCATTTCACAGTCCACACTTGGCAAAAAGACACAACTTTTTGCACTTTGTATAAATGCATGTACCTACTTTGATTTCCTGAATATGCTGTTAATACGAGGAAATTGCGGACCAGCAAATGCATGGTCCTTTCGAAATAGGTTATAGGGACTACGATGTAAATAATATAAAAAATGTACATTACTCGTATTAAGCCAAGCAGAAAACCATGTATTAATTCATTAAGTATTAAGCCCCAACAATGCGAAGAAAATGTTAAGTCAGATCACAGAAGTAATCTGGTTAACGAAGTGCCTCTTTTTAGTATAACATTACGAGTAATGTGCAAAAATGCATAATTTCGCTGTCGATTTACTGTGCTTATGTTCTATCAAGCCACAATTTATTATACTGTTAAAATTTGTACTTAAATTCAATACAATAGCGAGGGATATAATAGTGAATTTATCTCGTGTAGTAAAGTGACATTTGACCCAAGGTATTTATTACGATGTATTATTATAGTTGTTGAAAGGAAATATTTTTCATCGAATCCAATACATTTATTAACTCAAGCTTTGAGTTTTCCTTGTATTGTTTCTCAGGTGTCTTTAATTCTAAACTATTTATTGCACAAAAAATGGAGGACGGGTGGCCTTAAATATTTTCTCCCGGTCTTAATTTCAGCTTCAAGTCCTGTAATTGGCTAAAAGATTTAGTAAATCAGAGATAGTGCCGGTAACGTTGTAATATTGGGTCACTTTTACAAGTGCTACCGTAATTTGATTCTGATGACGCCATGACCGTAACATACCGCTTGGGCACATCAAAAACGAGTAAGACAAGATTTTATATTACAATTCTGAGGTCTCTAAATCTTTCACCAGTATAAAGTGGTGAACAATGTTATAAAATGATTGTTTTATACCCCGATCGGGTTCTTATAGTCTTTGATTGTTTTTCTTTTCTTATCAAGAATGTGGTAGAGCCAAGGCCGGGCATTTAATGTTGGCGGTACTACCATCTTATTCACAAACCCCCTGAAGTTATTCGGGGGAGAGTAAGAGGACAACAGAGCTCTTAAGCAGGCACAACTAGGTGGCCCACCACGCCTCGGACCAATTGATAGCGGTATATCCATCCCCAATTGTCGACCTTTATGTAAACAGATTGGTGATGGACAGCAGCGTCACTCGTGTGAGGTTTTTGGTACTGCACTCACCAACCCGCCTGTCCAGCATTAGTTTACTACAAGGGCATTTCTTCCAGGAGAATCGCTACACTGAGAGTGGAAAGACCTATTTCTAGCTTTGGACGAACCAGGATGATAAATGGATGCAGGAATATCAAGAACGCCCAAAACCAACTCTCCGCTAACAACGATGGATACAAATATTGTAGGTACTTTATACGATATGTACTTTAGACGACAAATATTGTCAAAATGATTTTTATTGGTCATGAAGTTGGGTTTCTTTTGGGGAAATTACAGCTAAATTCATAACCATTGAAACTCCAATTATTTTAAGACTATTTTAATAATTATTAAAACTATTTTTATTGCATCTAGGACACTATTGATTTGGATATATTTTCCTTAGCTAAAAGTTGCGTTTTGAACGCTCTAAATATTTTCAAAGATTTTGTTAGAAATTTGAACAATTGACCCTTAACGCTTGGGCATGTTTTTGACAAAATTTTATTATATGTTCGGAATAAATGTTTATTTCTACTAAGCATTTCTGAGGATTCAAACCGATTGCGTAAATAAGGTTTTCTTGTTATTGTATTAAACTCTCCCACTACATAGAAATGCAAAGGGAACTTTGTCTGAGGACTTAATATCTGTACAAAGTCACTGTATATAATATCCTGTCTTAGGCGCTGTCCTAACAATTCGCGCTTAAGTAAAGCTTTTAGCACGAACACATTAGTAGAAAAACACACATTATTAGGACCTGTACATATTATCACAACCTGTACTTTTTTTCACCAACAAATATGATACTGCACTGACTACAGCAAATTAAATACACAATATTCTATCACTAGTCGCACAAAAACTCTAAATGCAATATTTTTTCAATAAAACTAAATACGACGTCATTAGCTAATCTTGCGATTCTTTCAATATCGGTTTTTTCTCTTTTAGTCCAACAACTATGCACAGGACATAATTAACAGAAAATGACTTGTACTTCAACTTACGTTGTTTCACCTTTATGGCATTTTCAAGACAAAAGGTCCTTCCTGCTCATCTTGGTTATGCGCTACCAGTTCTGAATCTGGCATCCCTACGAATAATGTTTAAATCACGCGTTCGGTTCCATGTAGAATGAATAACAATGAGTTTTTTGCTGACCACCACACAAGAGGTGGAGAGACCAAGTAAAAATGTGGCAGGGTTGTTACAAGGTGACATTTATTTATGCAGCCAACTTCACACTAGAAACTTAGTAAGTTATTTATTAGTGTCAAAAATCAAAATCCTTCTCGCGTAATTTGAAAAAGAAAATTTTTACTTTTTAGCTATTGACTCGGTAGGTATCTATCGCACCTTGATACTGACTACTCACCGAGTCTTCGTATGAATTTAGCTGTATACGTTAAATGACCCTGTTTGCGAAAACTCTGTTGTCTGTTTGAAAACAAATACAATATTACTTACGAAAAAAAAAATAACCAACATAACAACTAAAATAATTACTTACAAAAAAAGGGTACAATAAAAATAAGTTAAAAGGGCAAGGAATGACTGCAACACCACATAACGACCTCAAGGAAAATGTCAAAGGATGTATGGAAATAAAACTAACAATAGTTTATTGTTTCTATTTATACCTACAAATAAAAGCTCAAAAAAAGATAATTTTTTCCTCACTCACTCTTAGATGATAGCCCTTCTACAGCAAAGTTATATTATAACGTATTGAATACGTTTTCCACATAATCTCTAAGTTGTTCTATCCCGTACAGGTTTCTTCTGATATAAGCCCAGAAATATAAAAACTGGACAAGTGCGAGTCGGACTTGCCCACCGAGGGTTCCGTACAAATCAGTAAAAGTTTAAAAAGAATCTACAAAAAGGTTTGGTCACCCGAACAATTATGACCGCGCATACCGTTGCTTAACCTTGATGTTTTTTTTTAGTATTTAACGGTATTACCTGCCAATTTTCATAGTTCTAGGTCAACGGGAAATACCCTATAACTTTTTATTCCCTTGAGAGTATCGAAATTTACGTTTTTTGCGGCATAAACAGCCGTATCTTTTTTTCACGTTAATTCAGAAGTTTTATTTTTTCACAGCTTCAAAGGACTGTAAATTAAAGCATATGGTTTTAATTTCAACTCGATATCTTTACGCGTTCCCGAGATAAAGAGTTTTGACAGACGGACAACAAAATGATCCTCTAAGGGTTCCGTTTTTTTCCTTTTGAGGTACAGAACACTAAAAATAACCTTAGTTGAAAACTTGAACGTAAATTATAAATCACCGCATGTAGCCCTAGGGAGTCCTGATTCGAGCACACATTGATTGATTTCCCATTGTTATCTATTTTAATTGAAGTCGACAGAACAATGGTTGTAGCAATGCGCAGTCGTAACAATAGCATTACTGTAACAAGAATTCAAGGAACGACGGAGGTGTCCGCTATACCTCTGGTTCAAGTGTTTCGAGTTACTTTGCATGAATTTAATGGTTTTTAATAAAAATGTTTATTGGGTAAAAGAAAATCACTTCATAATTATCTTTTATTTAATTTAGTGTGGTACAGTACATTTACCGCAGTGCTTAAAGGCTAAGGTGTTCAACCAGTGCGTCCTTCCTGTGATGACGTATGACGCTGAGACGTGGTCTCTTACAAAGGGTCTGATCCACCGGTTTAAGGTCGCTCAGCGAGCTATGGAGCGGGCTATGCTTGGGGTATCTCTGATGGATAGAATCCGAAATGAGGAGATCCGTCGGAGATCTAAAGTAACCGACATAGCCTGCAGAATCAGTAAGTTGAAGTGGCAGTGGGCGGGCCATATTTGTCGCCGACATGATGGCCGTTGGGGCCGAAAGGCTTTAGAATGGAGACCACGTACAACAAAGCGTAGTGTAGGACGACCTCGTGCCCGCTGGACCGACGACCTGAAGGACGTTGCGGGGGGCGGCTGGATGAGGAGGACGGAGGACCGACATGAGTGGCAAAATTTGGGAAAGGCCTATGTCCAGCAGTGGACGAACACGGGCTGATGGATGGATGGATGGATGGTATTATATTATGGGTCGGCGGACCTTTGGAATAAGTTCTACTTTAAGGCGCTTAATCCCTTCAACTACTGCCAAATAGGTACTTTCTAAAGCCCCTGCCTCATTTACAGCTGGACCAGAAAGAAAACATTTTCAACATATTTTGGTTTTGTACGACCAAAACTTCCATATTAAAAAAAAAACGAAATATGTTTTTTTGGCTTGATTTCACTCTACCTCTTAAGCTGCTACGACGTTTTGAAATATTTACACGATAAAAACTTAAGAATCTGTAGTATTCTAAATTCAACATAGATCAATTAAATCTAGTGACATTTTCCATTAAATATATCGAAATATGCAAGATTCCAAGGTTAACGGCTGAGAGGTGCTCCCACGGCCTTATCTGTATACGAGTATAAGGCTTGTTTACATTTGAACGAGTTTAGTAGCGAGTTCACTGGCGTATCTAGCGAGTTTAGCTACTGACCCTGTTTGAACAGCGAAAAACGAGTTCAGTCGTAAAATTACCAATTAAACTGCGCGAATAGAATCGTTTTCTATTTTTTGGACAGTTAAGTATGGAGAACCTCCTCCCGCGCACCTCCCACACACACGGCAACTTTACTCGCGCAGTCTTGCCGTGCATCAAACAGATGAGTTTAGGTTTAGTACAGTGCATTTGTTGTCAAAGCAAAGATGCGTGCATTGTAATTGAGGATTTGAGGTTATCTTTTGTGGTTATTTAAAATTTAGTGGTCGGAAATCTCGGAATCCACCATATACTATTTTCCGTATGATTTGACGAAGTTTATTACGAATTTCTTCTTCCATGTTTCACAGGCATAGTGACAAGTGACAACCATAACTTGACAGCAAATGTGTACAATATTCGGGTAGGTAGGTAGGTGTACGTTGAGCACAAGTGAAACGCGTTGTAGCTAGAATCGCACTGACGTTTATTACAATGAAATTAAGATGGTGGTCTAGCCACCGATACCAACATAACATCCCTCCACCAAAAAATCTTACAACTATTTTACATTCTACATAACTAATAAAACTTCTTATAATCTACTTTCGGAATATTTCTCAAAGTCATTTTGATATGAGAACTCCTCGAGGGTGTGGGAGAGGCTGCGGAGGGTGGTGATCGTGCGGCGCTCTCGAACGTCGAGTCCGGCTCTGTGCGGACGGAGACGCCGCCGCTGCCCGGGGCCGTGGCGCTGTGCGAAGTCGCACTCTCTGCTGACGTAGTTGGTTCTCGAGTCGCATTCTCCTCTTCCCCGGCACTAATATCGGAACCCTCGGTTTCAATGTGCTCTTCTGAACCGACCTCCACGTCTGGATGGTGGCTATCCGTAGCGGTGTATGAAATTATTTGATTTGTGTGCCTTTTTATCTCCACCCCAGAGAGACTGTCCTTAATTTGATAAATTACCTTTCCGATTTTTCTTAATATAGTTCCTTTAATCCAAACAAACTTATTTTTATTTAGGTATTTTTTATAACAAATCGCTTCACCCGGAACAAAGTCTCGACGATTAGTTCCTCCGTAATGATCACACTGTGAAGACTGTTTCTTTAAAACATTATTATCGAGGGGAGTGAGCGCAGGCGATGACCGCGGGTTGATAAGATCTAATCTCGATCTCAGTTGCCGACCGTATACCAGCTGAGCTGGAGACTGACCCGTGGTTGTGTGCACCGTATTCCGATAATCAAACAAATATTTCAAAAGTTTATTATTCTTATCGTTCATAGTACGTCCCTGTAATAATGCACACTTGATGCCCTTTTTTACGATCTTAACATAACTTTCAGCCTGGCCATTACTGGCTGGCCAGTACACGGAACTTGTTATATGAACTATTCCGTTTATGGAACAGAAATTTGAAAATTCCTGAGAAATTAGCGACGAGCCATTATCACTCACCAAAAACCGACACATCCCGAAGCGCGACATAAAGTCGTAAAGTTTATTTATAAGTGCGCCGGAAGAAATGTCATTCTTCATGTAGTAGCATTCTACCCACTTTGTGTGAGCATCGACAATGACTAAATACATTTGACCTTCAATTGGCCCTAAAAAATCTATGTGAAGTCTGTGAAATGGCTCCGCTGGATATGGCCAGGGTGCCAGCCGAGTGCGGGGCGGGGAGGGTCGCAGACTGACGCACACTTGACAATTACCTATGAGTTTCTCAATGGCCGCGTCTACCCCGGGAAACCAAAACCTTGACCGTGCCTCAGCTTTGGTTTTCACAATACCAAAATGAGAACCATGCAGTTCAGCTAGAACCTTTTCTCGCAATTTCTCGGGTATTATTACTTTGTGGCCACGCATTAAACACCCCCTTTCTATCGATAACTGTAACCTGCAATGAAAATATGGCTTTACGTTTTCGTCATTAACTTTTCGCGGCCATCCTTTCTGAACATATTGCATTACTTGGTGTAAAACCACATCATTTTTTGTTTCACGACCCAACAGCTCTAATGAGATCGGGAGTGACCCTTCCAATACAAAGTTAATGTAGGCAGCCCTCTCTTCCCCCGCAGCGACTACCCCGCCATCGCCTTCGCTAACCGGTTCGGGAAGCGTTGCGCGTGATAAGAAATCGGCACTATTATCTGCGCTTTTTATGTATTCTATGCTATAATTATAGGCTGACAAAAATATTGCGTACCTTTGTAGCCTGTTCGCTGAAACCATGGGGATGCCATGATTCGATCCAAATATTGAAACAAGCGGTTTATGGTCGGTACGTAATATAAAAGGTTCCGACCTGGCATAAAGAAATTGGTGGAATCTTCTTACGCCGAAGACTATAGCCGTTGCCTCTTTTTGGATTTGTGAATAGTTTTTTTCTGCAGCTGATAGTGTACGAGACGCAAATGAAACTGGTCTTTCCAACCCATCCGCGCCTATCAGTGATAAAATTGCGCCTAACCCGACCGGGGAAGCATCGACCGTCAAAATGATAGTAGTTTTTGGGTCAAAGTGAGCTAGCACTCTTTCTGAAACTAGACATTTTTTAATGTCGTTAAATGCTTTATTATGGGTTTCAGTCCATGACCACTTGAACCCTTTTTTAAGTAATTCATACAATGGAGACAGCAAGGATGAAGCCCCAGGTACAAAGTTCCTATAATAGTTCACTAGTCCCAAAAACGACTGAAGTTGGTTCAGATTTTTAGGCACCGGAGCCTCAACAATAGCTTTTACCTTTTCTGGTGATTTCCTTATACCATGTTTATTTACAACGTATCCTAGATACGTTAGCTCATCTTTAAAGAATTCACACTTCTCTTTATGTAATATCAGTCCTGCCTCTTTGAATCTGTGTAAAACCATCTTCAACCTGTCCATATGTTCAACCCTATATTTTCCTGTTATGAGTACATCGTCTAAAAACGTAAGTACTCCCTCTATGCCTAGTATACTTTCCATAGCTCTTTGGAAAATTGCGGGGGCGGAAGCTAACCCAAAAACCAATCTTTTGTATTTAAAAAGACCTCTATGCGTATTGATACAAGTAACATTTTCGCTATCATCTAAAATCAGCTGATTATAAGCAGCTGACATGTCCAGCTTAGTGTACTGCTCCCCCCCATGTAACTTTGAAAATAGTTCCTGCACGGTCGGTAACGGGTATGTCTCAATTAACAGCTGTTTATTCAATGTCTGCGAATAATCCGCACAAATTCTAACTGATCCGTCACGCTTAAGTACCGGCACTATCGGAGATGCATACTCGGAATAACAAACCGGTTCTATAACCCCGGACTGCAACATGCGATCAATTTCGTTATCTAACTTTTCTTTTAACGCGAATGGGACGGGTCTTGCTTTAATAAACACAGGTTTCGCGTTATCCTTTAAATGCAATTTAACTTGACATTTATTAAAGCCGCCAAGTCTTTCTGAAAAAATATCTGAATACTGACATAACAACTGTTCTAAATCCTTGTCATTTGAACGTTCACAAAACTGTATGGTTGTTATTTCTAAATTAAACAACGAAATAAAATCTCGTCCGAGTAATGGTGGTCCGCCTTCCTTTATAACATAAACATCGAGCGCCTCGGTCCGCCCTGCATACGTCACTGGCAACTGAACTATACCTACACTATCTATGCTACATCCAGTATAACTACGTAAATTCTTTTTGCTTGGTGACAATGGCACGCCGCTAAAAAGTAGATTATAAGTATTTTCGGATATAGCTGATACGGCAGAACCGCTGTCCAGCTCAAACTTTAACTGAACGCCATTTATCAATACGGTTTCGGTCATCGGTGCACCGTTACAAGAACGAATATTAAAAAACTCACCGTCATCACCCTCGCTCACCTCGCCTGATTCTACGTAATTAACCCGTTTACACATTTTCCTGAGGTGCCCTTTAACATGGCACTTTTGACACGTATAATCAGAATATTTACACTGAGCACTTTTGTGATTTTTGCGACCACAAACTAAACACCTTTCACTATTCGATCGATTGACGTTCGAAGGTGATTGCTTGTGTCCTTTAGCAATTTTGAACAAGGTTTCGCCACTGGTTCCCGAAGACGAGCCCGTCGCCGCACCGGCGCGCGCGCACCGTTGTCTGTCAGCCACGTCAACCGCCTTCGCTAACGTGAGATCCGTTATCTCCATAGCAAAGATCTTCTCACGTTCCTGACCATGTAGCATGCCCATTACGAATTTATCTAATAAGGCCTCTTCCAAGTTCTTGAAATTGCAGTGGGCCGCCAGCCCGCGCAAACGCGCTGCCCATTGCGCGTGTGATTCACCCGTCTTTTGTACCGCCGAGTAGAAATGTTGACGTTCCGCGAAACTGCATCGTTTTTCTAAGAAGTGTTCGTCTAATATTTTCACGATCTCGTCGAATGTCACTTTGTCCAATTTACGAGGCAGTACTAGGTTACTGGCGAGCTGATATGTGACTTCGCTGAGTGCGCTCAGCAATATTGCGCGTCTTTTGACTCCATCTTTGTCCACCTCCTCCTTGATGTCGTTTACAATGAAAAACTGTTTCAATCTATCCCTGTATGTAGCCCAGTCTTGATGTTCATGATCAAAATTTGAGATTGTTCCAACTGCTGATTGAAACATTTTAATTATTCTTGTGGGTCCTCGTCGCCACTGTACAATATTCGGGTAGGTAGGTAGGTGTACGTTGAGCACAAGTGAAACGCGTCGTAGCTAGAATCGCACTGACGTTTATTACAATGAAATTAAGATGGTGGTCTAGCCACCGATACCAACATAACAAAATGTAACTTGGAACTAAATATATCCAGCCATTGTTTGGACGGTACTTTACTTACTACTTGACCAAAGAACGACTCAACCTGCCTTCTGTCTTCTGTCCTTAACTCGTCCAAATGTAAACAAGCCTTAAGATCAACTGTCACGCAGCAATTTCGTTTTTCTTGCACTTCTTTGCGCGGTGCAGAAAAATTTAAAATTGTATCGGAAAACTCTTTTTTTATATCATGTTATTTAATTTTTGAATTTTTATATTTTTGTTTTAGTATTATTAAGTTCGTGTATAAGGTGACTTTCGTTTATAGCTAAATTCATACTGGAGACTCAGTAAGTGGTCAGGAGCAAGGTTTAATGACAACTTGCGATTTTTTTAAATTTGTTTCATGGTTCTGAAAAAGCTAGTTCTAAAATACTGTACATGATACGAGTAATAATATCTTTATATCAGACTACAATACAAAGTCTATACTATAGTACAAATACCTATTTATTTAAAAATATATAGGTGCTGTAAAAGCTCATAAGTTTTTTGTTATTTAAGATATATAATAATATCGGTGAAATAAAATATATTATAAACAATAAAATATGCTCAAGATATATTTCGGGCCCTAGATGGTCCCAGCATCAGTTGCGTATAAAAATATTGACACTGACAATTAAAAATTAAAATATATACAACACATTTGGCATAGACAAACTAAGGAATATTGATATTTAAATTTAATTTCTTGTATGTCTGTCTGTAAGTTCTCTTAAATCTAAATATGTACAAAATACTATTATGTCTATATCCGTCTGTCTGTAAGTTTAAATATATTTAACTATTTACATTTTAGGCTTGTCCGTCTGTCTGTAGGTTAATAATTATTTATTTTTCATCACTAATGCTCTGAAAGTAAGTCATATATAACTCGAAATGCGGGAGGTAAATTTGATTTACCTACCTAGGGAGGTAGGTAAATTTGGAAATCAAACGAATGTCCCTTACAGTCACCAACTATGTAGTCAATCACTCGTCTCGCCAAATGACAATGGAAAATATCTGCTCTGCCTATTTCCTTTTTATTTTGTTATTCCGTATTTTATTTATATATTATTATGGAAAAATATAACTTGCGTGTATAGGTAAATATGCTAAATAAAATGTTAAAAGACATTTAAGAGTGAACACAGCAACTAAATTAGTTTTATTTTTAAAACAATCATACTGGCCCGTAAGACACGATTGCACAAAAAAAAGAAAAAGTTTTATGAAAATAAGATGGCCCCAGTTGATTTACGACATATTACATCGATTGCACGACAAATAAGTTCTTATATCCTCTTAAATGTGTTATTTTATTACTTATATTTTTTATTATAAATAGACCCTTAATATTGGTGTAAAACCGAAACCGGTATGGATAAATATAATTACTGTGAAACAAGTACATAGAGGTGCAGTGTGCAGTTAATCATCATGTTGCAATTTTGTAAGTTTTTTTTTCCTCGGAATAGTGATGAAAAGTAGAGTGTTACACACAGGTGTAAGTTATTAATTGCACCCGAGATATTTAGGCGCACGAGTGAGCGACTTGTATAAAATTCTACTCTTACTTGATTTCTATTATTTGTCATTTTTTTCTGTACAACACGATGTTTACCACCTCAGGTGGTGTGTCATCTAAGACAGCTAAGTACATAAGATGACTTAAATTATGTAGCCAAATTCATACAGAAGGCTCGGTAAGTGGTCAGGACCAAGGTTCAAGGACCCTTTCTGTTAAATACGCAAAATAAATTTTGGACTGCCAAATAATATTTTTCGTATTTCGCAAAGGGTCACTTAACCTTGGTCCTGACTACTTACCGAGTCCCCAGTATGAATTTAGCTACAAACGAAAGTCACCTTATATACGGACTTAAAGATACTAAAATAAAAATATAAAATGCAAAAATGAAATAACACAATTCTTATGAAACTGTGCGATTCTAGAAGCAAGACTGATCTAGTTATTCCTGACCTAGTTGTTGTTACATGAATTGTTTGAGACTATTGTTTACCATGGCCCTTAACGCTATCATAAAAAGCACTATCGACGGAAACGGGTATTGTTGGTTTCGTAAAATACATGCGAATTAACGTTTTAACGTTTACTCAACTAACTTAATCTTGACGTTGCGTGTATATGTTATTGGCAGATAGTAGAGTTGGGCAGATCGTAAAATGTGAAACCGAAAACCTTTCACCAATAGTGAAAAATAGGCACGACGACGAGCGGAACGAGAAGGAGCGTGTTAGGTTGCTTGTGATGACAAATTTAAGTTTATGTTTATCCCCTAGTTTTAAAAGAAATACGGTATGCCTGGGCAGATCATGATATGCCCAATTCTACGATTTGCCGACGACATATATATATATATATATATTGTAAGTCTACTCATGGGAAAGAGGGGTAGCATATAGGCTATCTCTTTCGCTCTGCAATCCGGCAACTTGTTGGATACCATAGACAAGGTAAACTTCATGTAATCCTGTGTATAGCCTCCCAGTGTGTATGGACTCCATACCATAGACAAGTAAAAAGATAACTTCCTCGGTTGGCGTGGTGTTTAGGGATTTTGTTTTTGCTTTTGGGCTGTTTTTATCAGAGATTTTCCGGTTTGTGATGGCTTTTGGCATTCAATTTATAAAAATATATACATATATATGTATATTTATATATATAAGTTCGGCGAAATTCTTACCTGTGGTTCGTTTCGAATGATCGGATGAATTAAAACCGTAAGGGTTTTCATTTTGAAGAAACCCTGAAAAACCAATACTAGTGTAACTGCTCGAATATGCAGTTGCCCAATGGCAGTTCTAATTACGCTGTCAGAAAATGGATAACTTGAACTGCTGTCAGTTGTACCGCCCCGGTAAAAACCGTTCAGTAAAATGCTGTATCATTTCATCAACAAAAGGTCGGATATTGAAACCTGCGGTGCGGTACGCTTCGGTCCGGATGTATAAATTCGCTGAACCCTAACATTGATAATCCCTTTGTCAACATAAATTCAGGATAAATAAGCTTAGATATTAGTTATATGGTTGTCCTGCCGGAGAGATGGTTAAATGTGATAAGGAATGTATTCGACCATCTTTTACTTTACTGTAGTTGGAGGGTGAAACTGTTTGAATGGAATAATATGAAGAATAACATCACTATCTTTTATGGTTGACAGTGTCAACCATAACACCAGCGGCAATGGCAATGTAATACGTTTGATTTGCTATTTTGCCGACAGTCACGTGATTTCGTTGAATAAGTTTGCTTGCTAAACAAGAATGATTTGCGTAAGTATCTCATGAATTCTGTTAAAACTAGAGGGGTAGCCTCGCTTTGCTCCGCTATGACCCGAATAACCCGAAGGGAAAAATTAACGACAGAATATCCGACCGTCAGACAGTTTGGTTCACATAACTAGCACGGAGAATAGTCTTTGCCCTTGTTTTTAAATTCCGAGGCATATGTACATAAAACTTAGGTAGTAATATATGAAAATGTTAGTGTAACCCTAACCATAAGTTCCTTTAATTTGTAATATTTGATAAGTTTATTATGTACTTTTTATTAAATAAATTCTCATTCATTCATTCCCATTTTTTTACATGTAAGCCTAACTTCACTTCACTCGTCATACATTCTTAAAAGAAACGGAATTTCCTGACGTTTCGAACTTGAAAACTGTTATTGCTTAACTTCAATATCTATCGCAGTAGCCAGCAAAGGTTTCATGATTGGTTAAAAATGATCTAATTTCTAGCCAATCACGGTGCGTTTGAAGGTGATTGCGATGGATATCGAAGCTAGATAATAAGGCCGCTGATTAGCAAAACCCAGTGCATTACCACAGCACCAACGATTCGATATCAGAAGCTGTGAATCAAGCGAACATATAAAACGTAATGAAAACTGTTGGCAAAATAGCAAATGGAACTTCATGCATTGCCGCTAGTGACACGCAAGGTACATCCTTATTTATATTAATTGTTAGCAAAAGCGCTTTATTTTTTATTTTTGTGCTATTTATAAAAAAATATATTGAATTAGATTTTATTGAAGTGACTATTTCATACAGGTGAATATAAACTGGAGATTCAATTAATATTTAAAAATAATTGATTTTATATATTTTTTATCGTTTTATTTTTTATTTTTCTATCATTTTTGCATTGGTTTGATTGAATAATTTCCCCACATACATTATTTTCAAGGCTGCCTGGTAGATATTGCTATTAGCAATAAGTGGCGCCTTTGTACATGTTCTTTTTTTATGTCTTGTTTTTATGTATCTTTTGTAAATGTTTTTTAAGTGTAATAAATAAATTATTTTCGTACATGCATACGTATAAGTAGACCTAGTAGGTAAATTATTTTGCGGCACATTTACAAATATGTCAAAATCAGTTAGAAGAATTAGAAGTATAGCTATGGATTTGGTTTTTCAAGAAATTGGTCAAAAAATTTACATAAATAAAACTTAAACTTTAATAACATCAAAAACTATAATAAAACATAACCCAATTAAATTAAATCCAAAACTTATAGAAAAAGTGAAACAATTTAGTTATACTTAGGAAGCCTGATAACCATTGACTCCACATGTACACCAGACATAGTCGCTATATATGTATATATATATGGCAAAGAAAGCTTTTAACAACGAAAAGTAACTTTCTAAAACCCAAATATGGCGGAATATCCGGAAACGTCTTATAAAAGTACATCTGGAGCATTGCTCTATATGGATGTGAAGCATTGACCATGACAAAACGTGACAAAAAAAGATTGGAAGCCTTTGGAGAGTGGTGTTGGCGAAGAATGGAAAGAATTAGTTGGATTGAAAAGAAGAGCAATCAAGAGGTCCTGCAGATTGTAAATGAAAAGCGAGATTTGATGAAGACTTATAGATAATAGAAGGGGGAAATATGTTGGGACATCTGATACGATACGACAATTATATCAAAAACATCATTGAAGGAGAAGTGGAGGGGAAAAGAAAGAGAGAAAGGCCTAGGATATAATTCATGGATCAAGTGAAATAAAAAGTAAATGTCATGTCGTATCAAGAAGTTAAAGGGAAGGCAGAGTGAAGAAGTGAATGGAGAAGACTTCACCGAAAAGAGCGTAGCTCTTAAATTTATGATGAAGATACAAATATAATATGTACATACTCGCTCCAGGTTATCACCATTTACCTCTCCCCAAGTGTTGATGCTAACACCTACGACTCTCAAACAAGTACGACTCTCAAACAAGCTTTCTAGTGTGAAAGTTCCCTTTACAGTGTCAAGTACTCTTCTGAAATGGCACAGCATAAAAATAACAGCCAGATCACTTTAGGGCGCAATACAAATTACACGCTCAATGTGTATTGCTCGCACCCATAGAACATAATTAAATTTAGGTCCAATAAACTCTATATCAAGGGGTCTAATTACATTTAATTATTCTTTAATATAGCCTTGAATTATATAAATATTTGTAATTTTTTTTTCTGTACTTGTGAAGGGTAAGACTCAGTTTGTCAGATAAACGCTGAAAGGACATTGTCATTCGGTAGATAACAATTTAAATTGATTCATGGTTTGAATGAAGTTCTAATTTTATTCGTAAAACAGTTTAAATGTTGTAATTAACATAAAACATTGTATTTCAAACTTTGTCTATGATATGCATTAACTAATGCATCAGATATCCTTTACTTATGTGTGTTTGTGTTCATATACCTATACTATGATCGCAGCTGCGTGAAACTTGACTCAAGCCACAGTAATTACCGTGCTCGGCAAAACCCTTTGTAAGGAGTGGGCTTGCTGTTCTCTTTGCGCTGTAAAAATAGTCTCTAGATTCATACCGTTCTTGCTTTCTACAGTTATGACTGAATTTGTTTCATGTTTCTGAGTTTTTGCTTTAACAAAATAATAAATGCAATATTTTGTATAAAATGTAAAAAGTTCTGTAAGCTCCCTGTGTGGATGCAAAAGAGCAATTTGGGCCCCTATAGCTCTCCTTTGTGGTGAAGTTGGCATTGGAATATATTTTGTGAGAGTACAGGGCGAACTTATCTACAGTTGAGCGCGAGTAAGCAAGTTAGACATAGTATATAAATTTAACGTAGGCAATAATTTGACTGAATTCTAATATAAAAGAGAATTTGAGGAATTAATTAAAAACATCTTGTAGCCAAAAGATGGACAAGTATACACAAAATATTCATGCCAAGTTTTATACAATCATAATACAGGCATAAAACGTGATAAATACAATTTTCAGGGGTCTCTTTGAGATTTTTTTTCCATTATGTGAAAGATTCAAATCATGATTTTTAGATAGTCAAAAGATTTCTCATATATTCAGAGATAGGCAATAGAACTCCTCAATGGATGACAGCATATCACTCGATATTGCGGCAAACGCTTTGTACTATACCTATAATACTGATTGCAGAGTGTTACCTGAAAATTGACAAATATCTACCTGACCTTCGATCCTGGCCTCATCACTGTAGAACTCTTAAACGGATGACAAGAAATAATTCGAGATTTCGGAAATCACTTTGTGTCAGTGTTTATTGCAGGATATTACTTTAAAATTGTCATTATGCTACCTGACCTTTTATCCTGGCCTCATCACCATAGAACTCCTCAACGGATTACAGCACATAACACGAGATTTCAGCAATCACTGCTGACTCCAGGAAATTACTTGAAAATTGACAGTATGCCTACTGGACCTTCAATCCTGGTCTCATCACCAATAGAACTCCTCAACGGATGATAGCACATAACTCTACATTACGGCAATCGCTTTGTGTTAGTGTACGCATTGCAGGATCTTACTTGAAAATTGTTATTACGCCACGGGATTTTTGAATTTGAAACTCCTCAAATGAAGTAATAAGAGTGCTCCCTGTTAGTCTACCCATTTTTCAGACTTTAACCCTCTAACACTAAAAGGCGTGAAATAAATGAACTTTTAACAAATAACAATAACCGACTTCAAATATTATAGCAGACATTCACTAAAAAGTTAAAAATAATTACATACTGACGTATGGTAAACAAAAAAAAAACGCTTTTGCCAAATTCTTTCTTCCTGAAACATAGTTATCTAGAATTCTGCTCATTCCCCATGGTATAGAACACAGAAACCAATATGAGAACGCCGACTCTAGACAACATATGTTTCAGGAAGTAAGAATCGTGTTATTTTGGTAACATCGGTCAGTATGTAATTATTTTAAACTTTTCAATGAATGTCTGCTATAATATTTGAAGTCGGCTATTATTTTTTGTTAAAGTTTTATTTATTGAATGACATGTATGAAATTTTAATGACAATTAAGATTTAGTCTCAAAGCTGTGTTATATTATATAAGGTAGGTATATACCGTAACTATTCGAATGCTATAGGTGTATCCACTTTTATGTAAATAGAAATATTTGTATTAAGGCGTTTTCTTGTATACTTTACTCTTAACAAAACAAATTAAGATTTTCTTTCTTTCAAGTCCGCAGCCTTTACTTTACAACTACCTTTTAAGCAGCATCTCATCCACAGTTTTTTTTCCAACAGTCAAAGCCCACGTTAGTTATTAAGTGAATTGCAGCATATGGACAGACAGAAAAAAAACAGTTGTAAATTATATTCGAATGGTTTTTAGGTAGAGCCGTAACGCAAGTTGTATTGAATATGGTACTTCTGTCATACCTTACCTTTTATGGATAAAATCCCTAAATTACAAAATTTTATATGTAGAATAATGTAGATAAATATATTTTGGACTAAGGCTTTATGACTTTATTTATTAGAAGTTACGAAGTTTTTGATATGCGAGTCAAGTTCTAACTAGCTCGATTCTTTGAGTAAACAAAGAACTTAGACACATCTAGAGACTGAACGAAAACCTATTTAAACATATTAAATAAAAGTCTTCTTACACAAAGAAACAGCCTTTGTAGTAAGGTGTTGTCTTTTATTTGTCGCAGTATAAAGTTGTGAGTACATGTTGCTTTTGTCGCTGGTACAAAGTTGTACTTACATCTAGTTCCGTTCTTTCCGTGACTTTGATCTTCCCGTTGCTGGGTAATTACATCAACCTTTGCTGTACACTTTTATAAAAGTTTTCTTTTTAACTGAAACAAAGTCTTAAACAATGTTAACAGGCAGAATCCTTGTATTTTTAAAATGGCTTGGCGTAGAATGAACGTTATAACGTTGTAACGAACTCGCTCCAAAAATGACGTCTTGAATTGCAATTTAAACTTTTATAAATTTTATTCATTAAACTTTTAGCTAATTTACGCAAATTAATATAAAAAAAGATAGAAACGAAAAAAAAAACATGTTACAAGGCGGCTTAATTCTAAAAGCAATATATTCCATGCAACTTTAAATGTTATTTTTTATTATTTTACACTTCCTCTTACTTTGAATTCAATGCGATCTTACGTTACGTGTGCTTATTATTGCCATCTTGTTTGTTTATTTACTTGTTTTCTAAATGTTTCTAAAGATTTTAAAGGTAATCAAACAGCAAAATCCCCAAAACCGAAATAAATTAATACCGTTTCAACATCTTCATCAATTACCAAAGCACACAAATAGGAAACAAAACCGAGAAACAATCACCACAAAACTTCAGAAACTCAACTCCCCTTTATAAATAACAACAAAGTCTTATAAATTTCAGTATAGCACTTTGTAATTCAATTTACCTTCGTCAAGGAGATAATTATAAGGGAACAACTGTAAGCATCTGTCCCGGCGTGTTATGTTGTGCTACTTTCAAATTATGCCTATGTTACTTCCGTGAAAACTTTGCTGTAATTGAAATTTTGTCTCATATGGTTTAATGAAGGTGTCGTGAAAACAACAACAGCTATTGGAATTATTTTTGTTAGATACAATTTTATTATTTAATAATACTTGAAGGCAAATACTTTAATAAATATGGTGGCTTTGATTGATATATGGGTATAATGCACACCAAATACACAGTAATTGATGGCTACCATTACCAAGGTTCAGTTACCCTTTTGGTGCAAAACATTATTTTTGTGCCGCACCGATTTTGAAGCCCAACCCCAAGTTGATCAGCATGTTAAATCAAAATTGAGTTTTGCACATTTTGTGGAAAGGGTCATTTAACCTTGTAACCAGTCACTTACTGAATCTCCAATACGAAATTTGGCGTATTTGACATATTTTGTCAACACGTACGCGCTCCCTAAAGTATTTATGTGCTCAGAGACTACGGCGTAGCGCGTCTACAAAGCAGGAAAACTATGGTCTCTTAGCACTTGCTACTCTTCGTTGCAAAGAAAGGACGAACATTCTTCGGACTAGCATTTTTAGATAAAACCACGCACTATACCAATCACACCGAACAAATTTTTCAAAGAAACATTATAATATTTTTAATACATCTGCTCAAAATATGATAGATTACGTGCCTGTTTAGCGTGCGTAAAATAACATACTTTGCACTAGTGTTTTTTGTTTTTACTACTGAGGCCATCCAGGGGAAACCGGTCACATCATTTAGTGCGCATGTAAACCTTTGTTTTACCGGATACTCTAAAAACTGTTTAAGATGAGTATTTTCAAACTTTTAAATATTTATGAAATATATTATGTATGTTAAATTGTAAAAGATGTTTTAAAAGTTCAAAACGATTTTAGACGTCATAATTTTTATAATATTTTAACTATCTTTGAAATGATTATTATAAAGGTTTTAGAAAGAGACATTGATTTTTGTAGTACAGATTGGCGTCAACCAGACTGCGTTTCTTCTGTCGACTTGTACCTATTTTAATTTGCAAAGAAATTGGTTTTATTATATTATTTCATGTAATTTTTGCAGGTGTATTAAAAAACGTCGTTTAATACACGTGCGAAAGTATTGATATTTCTCGTCCCTCGTGACTCTAAATATCAACCTTTTCGAACTTGCTTTAAAATGTTCTATTATGTAGTAATTATGTGGACGCTAATGAACAATAAATTTGAGTTTCCAAAAGAAATATTACAGATAGTATGATGATAAGGAGATTTTTTAAGACAGGGAGATTTTTTCATTTTATTTGCGGACTAGTTTTTTAAGGATTGTGCAGTAGGATCAGAAGAGGACGTGGTTTCAATAGAATATACCGGTCTATATACAACCGGTATGATGCATTTATTTTGTAAGACTTTTTAAGATACTCATACTCCTGTCCTAAAAGGGGTAGCCAAAAACTATAGATCTTCAACGGGAACAATCCTCACATACATAACCCAACCGCTTTTTCTATGCTCTTCAATCGAATGATACAAGCTTTTCGTAGGTTCTTTTGACTTGGCTCTTCTTTAGCATGACATCGCAATTTGATGGTTCTCAGAAAGACCAGGTTTAAATTTACAACCTATAAATAGTGATTTATTGAAAAAAAAAAATTAAACAGAATATGATGAAACAATCGCTAAACGAAATTTCTTTTGACTAGATATTCAGGCAGTTTTTGTGTCAATTTAATGCAAAAAAGTACGAGTAGGATTCGTGCCATTAAGGATTATATACAAGTTGAAAATGAACCCCCAACCTTCATTGAAATCTGTGAATCAAAAGCATTAATATAACACAAAACGATAAAAAAGTTTTTTTTAAATTTATTTTTTCCAAATTTTGAATGAATCGCCGACCTACAAGATGCGACATGTGACTGACAATAGACCGTACATATTCCCGGCGTTAAATAATGCACAAATGCCATGTACACACAGGTTTTGTAGAGCGTCGTGTCTCTTACCGGAGTATTACTTAGTGCTTCTTTTGACGGTCGATACCTTCTTTTAATTATAAATCATGACAAAAGTAACAAAGCTAGGAGGCTTATTTTCAACATTTTCCTTACTATACACTATACACGTTATCGTCTGCGTAAAATATTTTGTATGAGAAATGCTGGTTCCTGTAGTAAGCCACTAGGGGCGCTGCACAATTTCTCATATAAATATTTTACGCAGACGTTAACGTGTATAGTAAGCAAAACTCATTGTAGGCCTACTGTATATACCTTTTAAAACACAAATATATAAATTATACACAAATTCTTGTACTTTATTCCACATTTATTTATTTTTATTCTAACTTAGGCTACCGGTTTTGTATTACACATCATCGGGCCAACAAATTATTAATTATTTAACATGACAGAAAGAAAACAAAAGAAAACATTTTTAACAAGCAAATATAAAATAAACAGAGGTGAATCACGTTTCAAAATGGGTCTACGTCAAGGTTAGATCAATAAATAACGGCAATAAATATGTTGTGTTTCAATATCATTTTTCTATTATATGTCAGGATACACTTCTAAAAATTAAGTCAAATAAGTTAAAAAATATAAAATATAAACTACAATTAAACATACAATTTTGATTGATTAATTAATAACATCATTTAAAATATGTCAAAAGTGGTGAGGAATTTAATTCTAATTGTTCATTTAAAATTCTGTCTGGATCGTTATTAATAATTTTATTTATTGTTAGGGCTTCCAAATAATTCAATTTTGCACTTTTATGAGCTTTGTGTACTATTTTTATGTTAGTTGTCGGGTCAAAGGAATGATTTGAAGAGTTGAGATGTTCCGCAAATGTTGAGTCATTTTTCTTATTTTTCCACGATCTGACATGTTCATGAAGCCTAGTTTTAAGTTTTCTACCTGTTTGACCAATGTACACTTTTTTGCATGTATCACACTCTAATTGATAAACACCACTTTCATCCAGTTTTGGGACACGGTCTTTGTTATTACATACTAGGTCCCTCATATTGTTTCTACAATAGAATGCTGCTTTCTTGTTATTTTTACGAAGTAATTTACTAATTTTTTCTGAGAATTTTCCGATATTTCTTAATTTTACCCATTTAAAGCTTTCTGTGTCTTTTGATTCAGTGTGAGAATATAATAATTGTCTTGCTAATTTATTTTTCTGCGTCTTAGTATATTGTTTACTATTTTTGTGTCATACCCATTATTACTCGCAATCGCTTTAATACTTCTCAGTTCACATTGAAAGTCCTCATCGCTTAATGGGATCTGAATTAATCTGTTAATTAAATAATGAAAAACTGCATGTTTATGTGAAACTGGATGTTGTGATTTTGCGTAGATAATGTTGTCACTGAAGGTTTCTTTCTAAAAAATTTAAAAGTATGTTTATTGCTAGATATATCTATTGTCAAATCTAAAAATTTATTTTTTTATATCCAATCTCAATAGTAAATTTTATTTTTTCATTTGTGGAATAAAAGTACAAGAATTTGTGTATAATTTATTCAAGATGATATTCCACCAAGAACCATCAATCGAATCCATCCAATACACAAATATATTCTACAAGCAGTTATGTACGCCAACGTTACTTGTCACTTACGATCAATTAAACTCTATGCATCTAAAGGGTCTTATTAAGTTGGCCATTACTTTCTTCTGGAATAATTAAGTCTAGGTAATTTTCAAATTTTTTGTGTAATAAGTCCCCTTTTGGCACCCTTCTGGTACAGAACCTTAAAAACGTATATTTATGCCCAAAGGACTTTGGTGACAGTCTCAAAATCAGAAACATCTGTGATGCACCCTAGGAGATATAAAATGTCATGAACTTATTGCTTTTATTGCAATCACCGCGGTGTAAAAGAATAAATTAATCGCATTCTGAAACAAAACATTGCGGAAACGTGTCTAAACCACATACCTAGTATATAGACCCTTTTCCATAATATGATACGTATCTTAATCAAACTCAAACATAAGGGCGGGGTCGGAGGCATAACTTTAAGTGAATTTTGAAATTGAAGAGACAAGATCTCGTAGGGCAGGGGAAGTTACTCCAGAATAAACAAAGGTGTACCTTTTACAGGTTAAGGGTTACGTAGTCTACGATGACATGTTCATTAATACAAGGTATGGATGCAACGAATACAAATACTATTATTTGCATTCGTCGAATTTTGTTTTTTACGAATTCGTATTTGCCGCATATTATTACGTATATTCGTGTACATATAGTACTTCCATTTCATATATTTGTTGAGTGAAACGGAACGCAACGCGTTGACATGAAAGAGCTTAGAAAGCGCGCAATAAATTAGCTTAAATGTATTTCTCCATTATTTTGTCCAATGTTGACTCCGAACGTCTGTTTTCAATAGCAAGCTAGGTTATACAGAGGACAGAAAGAGATTGACACCGAAAAACTTGCAAATGCTTACTTTTCTTAAGAAAAACTTTCCTGTCGTTGATTTTAATTATTATATTATATATATATTTAATATTAAAGATATATTTTAATCAGCATTGCTTATTATTCGTATCGGTATATGTATTCGACGAATAATAATTTGATATTCGTATTTCAATTCGCTGAAGTACTATTCATTGCATCTCTACTTTTCAGCTGCTATATATAAAAAGTTTCTAAAGATAGATGTTCGAGATAGGACAGTTTCCATTAAAAATAGTGCGTGCTCAAACTCAACAGGTGTTACATGGAAACGGCACATTTCACGCGGGGCAAATTTCGGAGCCTAGCTACGAGCCTTAACGAAGACGCAACGGGGGCAGAGCCGAGACGCCATCGTTCCTGAACTTGGGGTTATCTGGTTATCTTTGACCCGACAAAAGAGAAGCATTTTGTTAGCTATTTTCACACGAGGTTTCGGCTTGCTGTCCACATTGCAGTTAAATATGCATCTACCAATAATGTTCTTTGGCAATTATAGGTATACTAGCTAGTGTTATTCGGTTAAACGACATGCTTTTTTCTGGGATAAAAAGTACCCTATGTGTCAAGAAACGGCTGAACGGGTTCGGATGAAATTTAGAATGGATATAGCTTATACCCTAACTTAATACATAGGCTACGTTTTATCCCGGAAAAAAGCACGTCGTTTAACCGACTAACACGCGGGTGGAGCCGCGGACAAAAGCTGTTTATAATATTTGTGTGATAGTGTGATACTCGTAGCTCAGTAAATTAGAGATTAATCTCCAACATTTGCTGAAACAGGGCCAGTTTAATATTTTACAGTGCATGCGGCAACATTTTTTTGTTGTTTAAAATTTTGTTTATGTTTGTGTTTTCTTTGTTTTTTTGCACTATTGTTTTAACTGCCTCGTTTCACGTAAGTACTGTAAGTATTAATAATTTGTAATTCTATTTTCTAAATTATTCAGTTATTTTTGGGTCCCTTGGAGTCGCTCTTCCTTCAACCTATTCATTGATTCCGATTATATTTTTGGTTAAAATATTACAACCTCTCAAGGACTTTCAAGGATTGGCTGGAATCATATACGTGAATCTTATATTCTATCTATAGGTATAATCTATACTAATAATAAAGGACCTACTAAAAAGTTTGTAAAATGAATATTTTTGCAAAAAATTATTGGTTATTTGATGACTGTTCCAGCGATGGTCCATTCTCGGTAATAAAAATCATACAAATAAATAAATTAAAATAAAGAAACAAATTACATATAGGTACAATTCAAATGTCTCTTCTTGTCATGGTCAACATTTCGCACTCAGAGTTCGCTGAGCGCCATACCTATATATTTGCTTATCTTTATATCAGTAGATATTTTTGAAGTAAACATTTATTTCTTATTGTCGAAACCATGTTTAACGATGGAAAGCATTCTGGATGAGGATGGAAAGAATTTCTTGGACAGAATAAATTACCAATGAGGAAGAGAAAAGAAACAATATTAATGTCATTGGAAACAGAAGAGGAAGGGGTGATCCTCTGCTAAAAGTAATTGAAGGGAAAATAAAGGGGAAAAAAAGAAGGAGCAAGCGGATCATCAAGTTTATTGAACATTTTACGAAGGCTGTAACTGCTGGTGACGTTGAAAACCACAATCAAAGGCCAGTTTAATATGTAATTTGAGAACAAATATTCAATAAACAAAAACGACAGAACATCTGGAATGATAAGTATTTTTATCAAGAACTTTAATTAAATAAATACCAAAACAAGGTCCAAATTAAGGCTATTTAAGAGTAAGGCCCAATTTTATTAATTATGTTTGCTAAGAAACGAATTGAAACATAGTCAAATTTAAGATATTTAACTACTAATGAGTTCCCTTGATTATTTTTGAAGAATTTTAGCCATGATAATTATTTATTTTGTTAAATTTGAGCGCATTCACAGAGACCTTGGACATAGAGATCAGTATGGAATGAGCTATGTGAGAAAGTAAGACGCACGCACTAAGGTCACCAGCAGTATTTATTTGTCATCTTAAGGCAAAGGCAGAAGATTCATGTTACCAAGAACTAAAGGATTTGGCTCTGGGCAGAAAATGATGAATGACACCGAAACCGACAAAAGCCTAGCTCTTAAATAATTCATGATGATATTAGTACAAACATTGTGTCATAAATGTTTTAACTCAAAACTGCGTCCTCAAATTATTTGAAGCTATACGTACACAAGGGCATAAATCTACTAATTTGTCTGTCCCTGGCACTAATGTAAAAGAATGGTTGAAACAGTCCGCCAAATTAAACTCACCGAATAATGAAGAGACGGCATTTATCTCAATTAGTAGGGAATCTCGGTTTATTAGATACGTATTATATTTTGAATTGAGTACTTTGTTGCTTTAATGTTTCACATAGTTTTCCGGGTAGTTTGTAGCACCTAGAAAAATAAGTTACATGTCGATAAAATTGTTACACCAAACTATATTTAAAACGTCCCATTAAGGGTACTTTGTTTTATTTAATACAAAAAATATTATTTTTAAAATCTGGCAGTGGTTAGTATTTAGTGTAATTGTTCATTCTTTTACAAAATATAGCTATTTATCATTAAGAGACTTTGGAAATAATTTCTTTGTTAGAACTATAGGATCATTTTAACTGGTAAAGCTAGTTTTTGTTGCGAGTGCCGAGTTTGAATCCTGAGCGTTGTGAGAGATTCAAAGGCACAAGAAATAAAATTACCTTGCTCTCGTGTGACACATACAACTTTTCACCTCTCTAGCGAGAAAATACAAAATGTAAAAAAATACATACATACTATACCTACTCGAATATACTCACCACGCCTGTCTCTGCGAAGAAGGGTAGTCAAGAGACTAGAGATTTTTATCTGTTACGATCCTGACACACCCCTTTCGCTTCTGCCACATCCATCAATCATAATCATACAAGTTCTTCTATTCCGGGTGCTTCTGACTTCGTCGTTTGGTCGGCATGTGTCCTTCTAGGGCGGCCCGATAGAGTCACTCTACTTTTATTCATGCATTCATCACTCTTCCTTAAAATAAAAAATATCATTCAAAAAAATAATTTTTTGTGTAACTGACTTTTGAACGATAGTTACGCGTGGTGGACGTGTTGGTGATCATGACCATAGACATGAAAGAGTCAGCCTCGGGCCAAACAAATGAAAAAAAGAGATACTATTTGCGACCACAGAGTTTTCTCTGTGTTGGCGACGTTTTTAATGTTTCAAAACAATTTTTCTAACTGGGTGAGCAAAATTGACTTTTGCTCACTGATTTTAAGCAACAAAGACGCGCTTTTTAAGCTAGTGAGGTGAAAAGATTTATTTCACCGATTTATCAATAAATACAAATAGCGCGCGAGTTTAAAGCAGTCGGGGGTTGAGGGGTGAAGGGCTGGAGTACGTCTCCCTGTCGGCGCCGTCCGCACACCTCCCTCGCACGCCTTCTGTGTAGTGCTGCTGTGTGCGTAGAGAGAACGGCTGTGTGTGTATATAGCGCATTCCTTAGCTCTGCATTCAACTTGCGCGTACACACATCGTCACGACATGCCTATAGAACAGATACTTTACTGATGAATAGTAACAAAACTTTAGCATCAGTAATAAAAAAATGTCGTACTCGTACCATTTATGTATTCCTCAGAATAAGAGTGACCTTACGCCATTTAGTATGAGCCATTTCTTTTGAGTCAAAACATAAGATTATTCAATATTTTATGAATTTTTGAAGAGGTATCAGAGGTGTTTCAGAGTGTAAAACGCAAGTCACAATCCAAACCCGTTCACCTATGTTTCACCGACGATTATTACGTCCAGCGTGATGGGTATAAACCCTGTCGCGGTACTTCAGGCACAAATTGGACCTACAGATTCACGTTACTTCCTAAGCACGCAGAGTGAACATAAATGTGGGTAGTTTGAACCCTTGACCACTGGATAAGTGGTCGAAAATTTCACTCCAGTAGACCACAGAGGCCGTCAACCACAAAAGATATACGATAAAAAAAGAACTCTAAAATAAAATCATCGATATCACTTCGAAATATCGATATCACCTCAAACCACCTAGTTGTTTAGCAATTTCATGTTGGTAATTGCCAAACTGCAGATTGTTGCTCAGCTTGGTGTTTGGAAAACCTTGGAGTTTTAGCACCTTTCCAAAACCAATTAAATGTAGCTCTGAAATCGCTAGCAGATGGATTACTTTAACTTGATTGCCTGTAAAATTTGAAAATACCTGGCTAGGTTTGCTGTCTCTTTGCAGAGGGTATCTTCACAGTTTAATTAAAATAGCTGCATGTATATTATATTCTTAATCTCTTTATAACGGGTATGAATAGACAAAAACCTTTAATTGATACCACATAATCTACCGATCATACTGAATAACGCAAATGGTTAGTATTTTCATAGTATTTATTATTATTAATTTATATTATTAGTTATTTAACATCAGAGTTCAAGATCATGTAGGTACGTGAAATCTATCTTCCTCCCATTTCTGAAAGTACGTATTATATACAGGTATAACGTTATAACTTTTTTACTTACAACGACATCCATCCCTCCATCAGCCTGTTGCGTTAACTGCTAGACATAGGTCTTTCCAAGGTTTCGCCACTCTTGGCGGTCCACCCGGAAGAAACGCCTATACTCACACACACTGGGCAGGGGTGAGCACGGTGTCGAATCCCTCGCACCAGTGTCGCCGCTGCCCGTCACCAGTCTGATTTATATAAGGCCCGGCAATTGGGGATGGATATACCGCCATCAATTACTTTCAGGCAAATGGTGAGCTACACGGTTGTGTCTGTTTGAGAGCTGCCCTCTTGTCTTGATTATCTGTATTTCTAAAACAATACCTATAGTAAAACAACAGATCGCAAGTCTTGGTTTGGATAAAATTTTTAGAGGCACAAATATTTACGTCTCGGTACGCTTTTTAAGAATCACACTATCATATCACACTAATATTGGTAATGCGAAAGGGTGTGTGTGCGTGTGTGTGTATGTTTGTTACTCGTTCACGCTAAAACGGCTGGTCGGATTTGGATGAAATTTAGAATGGATATAGGTTATACAATAACTTAACACATAGGCTACTTTTTATCCCGGAAAAAAGCATGTCGTTAAACCGAATAACACGTGGGTGGAGCCGCGGGCAAAAGCTAGTAGATTATATAAATGAAAACCTTGGTGTGAATTTGACTCACAATTATTGACCGGTTTTATATTTCAAAGATAAGTTGAAATGGTGTTTGACAAGTCATTTTAAATTTACTGTTCGACGGGGTACAGAAACCGGCAGCAAATATTACACATCGGCTAGCTACGGCATCGTAGAGCGTTGTCTCTGTCACCGGATTGTTTAGTGCTTCGTGCTACAGAGATATCGCTACAATACGGTGTGTAATATTTACTGCCAGGACCTGTATCGTCATTTTTTATTGCAGTGTCATGCCGTTGACATTTGTTTCCTTTCAATTCAACTGTTGGCTTTGTTCAAGGCTTGTCGCCACCCTTATGACGTAACCATGCCGCCGAGTGACTGATCGTCATGTTCAAGCATACTTCTATGAAAATTCTTATCAGAAGAGCGTCATTCGTCATTGCCAACTTCCATAGATTTAGTGAAAGCCCCTGGATGGACCGACGGACAGACTGAGGCATTAATCCTCGCATGATATTACTTCCCCACTTTCTAGGCGAACGCGTTTTATCCTAGTTCTTAGCTTTCGATCATACACAAAAAATAACTCGTAGAAGAAACAAATGGAAACGGTTTATTGACTTGTAAAATGTATTCAGTGGAAACATGAATCATTCGGAATCTGATTCGAAAAAGTAGGGTGGTATATAGAGCGGCAAAAATCGCACTATCCACCTTTTTAGACCCACGACTGCACCAAACATCGTCTCTAACGCCAGATAATATAAGAGTTCCATAAAAGGCCTATAGTTGTGGTTAACTGAGATACCGCATATGGTTTTTAAAATGCCTAGCAAAGGCGGAGTTGGCGATAAAAGCAGCCATGTTTTCTTCTTATTGGTTTGAAACATCGCTGATTGATGGGATAGTCCAAAATTATTCTTAGTACAGATATTGTGTTTCACGAAGTCCGTTTAGCTATAGTTGTAGTAGTGACGTGTACAAATAAGCGCGTTTTGTGTGTGTGGCGCGTATTGTAGCGCTCTCGAGGTTACGCACACTAGAAAAAGTGCCTTTGGATTCTGGATGCACTACTACACCCGACTACTGAGAAATAATATTTTGTATCTCAGTGCCTTTGCTGCATTTATTTATGTTTTACTTAATGACTGAACGTTGAAAATCTTTAGACCAATATATATTTTTTAAATATTCAGCCCTCTGACTTACAATCGCACTCAATATCTAATGTTATTTTATTTTTATTGAAAGTAAGTTACCTGAAAGGATTAAAAACAAACCGGTGAAGAATGATGTAACCTCACACAATAAAAGTTTGTGAATTATTTATCTGATTTTGATATCTTGTAATTAAAACCATTCATCCCAGCAGGCCTACCATAAGTTTTTCTCACGATACTGTTACCGACTGCGTAAAATATAAAATTTGAAATTGTGCAGCCCCCTAGTGGCTTACTAGAATAACCAAAATTTCTCATACAAAATTTTCAATTCAAGTGCTCGCAAAGACGTATTTTATAGGTATTCATACATTAATTTTTTTCAAAACTTTGTCAATGTGAACTTTACCACACTACTGTTTTATTTTAATTTTTTTCATTTATGGACAGAAAGTTCTCGGTGTTTTCTTGTGTATTGATAGACTTCTTGTCAGAAATGAGCTACAAACGCATCAAACTGAAAGCAGCTTATTTCCGTCAAGTTGGCAACTTGCGTGCGAAGAATAAAAAATAATGGCCGCTTAAAGTTAATTTGGAATATTTATTGTTTGTTTCTTAAGGGTCCATGCCACCTAAACATGCCCCACCGTATTGCTGATTCATGACAAAAATATTTGTTTAATGAGAAATAAATAATCACACAAGTTGTCGAAGAGTTGTATCAACCTAATTAATTTGATTTTTGCATAGAATTCTTAGCAAGGTAGAAAAAAAAAATCTAAAGTCACTAAAAATCACGTAAAACTGCTCTTCGCGTATTTCCCATTGACGGTTTCCCAGATGATTTTGGAAACTGAAATTCAGCCACCCGTAAGTTAAGAGTATACAGAATGGTGTGATTGGTTTAATTTTGCCAAACAAAAATTGTAACTTGGTGTATTTATCCATCGAACATAATAATTCGGCATCGACACGTGATTCTTTAGAGCGCGCGATTTTTCGGTTGTCGTAACAGCCACGGCCCCGAGCGCGCTATTTTAAACAATAATGAAACGTCACAGAGTTCAGTTCTACTTGACGCTAAATGAGGTGCTTAATGTTAGGGAGAACGGGTCCTTAAGGGCCCATAATACCTACTTCAATTCGCAGTCCTGCTCTAACGCTTCTGCTTTTAAACTATCTATCCTACCCTAATCAGATGCCGCGCACGCAAAAACATTAGTTATTTTAAAATCGCGGCTTAACTGATGGTATTTTCATTTTTGCGGCTGCTTTATATTAATATAAGTTATATTATGCAAAGTTTCAGATCTAATTTCAAGTATTCATTGAATGCTATTGGTTTATTGTACGGTTTGGAGGTAACTTTATATTTTTTTTCTATCGAGAAAATTTAATGGAATCAAGTTTTCACAAAAGCATGGACATAGCATTAGTCCTCAACTTTATCATATATTAATTTCAGAGTGATTGTTGCAGTATTTGTTGGTATAAAACAGGATCATGCGAAGCG
The DNA here is from genome assembly GCA_910592155.1 of Ypsolopha scabrella. Classification (NCBI taxonomy): domain Eukaryota; kingdom Metazoa; phylum Arthropoda; class Insecta; order Lepidoptera; family Ypsolophidae; genus Ypsolopha; species Ypsolopha scabrella. The sequence goes on along the minus strand of OU342969.1, from coordinate 26,405,741 downwards.
AAGGGGGGTATAATACAACCGTAAAGTACGTTTCATTTATTTACTCACACTATGCATTGAAAAACGTAGTATGATACGCTGGTATGAGAGCAATAACTTGTAACCTTGTAACGTTTAAAACACTCGCATCGCGAGTGTTTCAAATTGTCCCTGTAAGATATTGCCTCCTTACCGCACTTGTAGCATAAACTACTATTTATATTGCACTTCAGATACTCTTATAGTGTCCTATAAGGCGTAGAAACAACAAATAAATTACAAATGCATGAATCCCATTATTTCAATAAAGTGGCACTTTGAATTGATTCCATTTGTTATATTCAAGTAACTTGAGAGCAAAATAAATAAAGGAATACTTAAGTTGCTAAGTACCTATTTCATTGAAATTTCCAGCGAATGTAATATTAATATCTGATTTTATTACTTAGTTTGCATTGTTAAAATACGAAATGAAATCTGTATTCTGGTTTCTATCTCTATCTTTCTGTATATCTTGGGTCTTAATAAATAGCTAGAATACTAATAATAATAAAGTCGAAGGAAGGCGTGTCTGTACATTATTTTTTTTTTTTTATTTGATATGATTTGGGTTATTAGTGTTGTACTGAAACCAAAACTACTAAATTGATAATTTTTGTCTTTCTATCTCTATGAATGTTCCGTTTTAACTCGAGAACTACTCAACGGATTTGGATGCGTTTTTTTTATTATAATTAGGTCTCTTTGACCTGGTCAAAATGACGTTGAAGCCATAAACGGGGCAGAGATTGAATAAACAAGAGCACAGCCGCTGGTGAAAGGCTAGTTATATATAAATTAACAAGAATTTGATGAACTCTCTCGAACTAAATTTAATCTCGAACTAACTGAGTCTAAGAACAATGAATTTAGGGATGTTTTTTTGGCTAATCAGAACTTTCTCACGATATCGTAAATGGTCTACGCTAGCTACCGTTTAACATAGTATTTTTAGGGTTCCCTACCTTAAAATAAAAAACGAATGCCTATGTCCAGCAGTGGACGAAACAGGCTGATGGATGGATGGATGGAATAATAACTAATAACAAATAATGAACAATGAAAAAACGTAATAATCTTTCGTTGGTTCGAAAAAAGTCCTTCCGGAACTTAGAGTATACATTATGTATACATTATGTGTATACTTTAAGTTCCGGAAGTGACAGACAGGTTCAGGCTTAGAGTATACATAAGCAAATATGTATACTCTAAGAGTTCAGGCATTCCCATGCGAGATGCGAGCAAAGAGTCCTCTTTAAAATTGTCGAGTTATCATGTCATTAAGTATACATAATATCTATCGAAGGCCAGGCATACCAAAAAGACGATAGGGCGGGACAATCACCACTCATCAGTTTTTGCGGGATGGTCGGAAGTAGCGCCGGACCGTGATGTATGGTTTCAGCAAGGCCCAGCAGTGGCACCCTAGAGGCTACATAAATACTATCAGCCACGCATACTTTTGTTGCTATTTGTTATTCGGCCGATAAAAAAACTGCGTGATAAATGACAATACCGTTCTATCTACGAACGACCTCACATTTATTGTTTGGATTCCGTAATCCCATATCACTTTCTGCTGTGTGTGAGGCATTAGCTTCAGAACTTGCGCCACAAAAGAAGTCCTGTGGAATTAGACATTTTTACTGTTTTTAGGGTTCCGTACCCGAAGGGCGACACGGAGCCCTATTAATGTCACTTTACTGTATGTCCGTTCGAGTAAGACACGGCTCTCTAGCTTGCAGACGGAATGAGTAACACCCCTGATATTTGGATATGTTGACCCAACACCGAATATTGAATTTAAAATGAAATTAAGTAATTTTTAAGGGGGTTCTGATACACGAAAAAGAAGCCGAAAAAATCATTTATTTACCCCAGCTTGTGGGTGGGTTGATCTCCAATCAAAAAGAAATGGGGGGCCATCAAAATTGACAGTTTCAGACCATTTTTATTACGGGTCTATCTCAAAAACTTGACTAATTAGGAATTTGGAAATATTTGTTTATTAAACAAAATAAAGTCTATTTAAACAAAAAATAGTGACAACGCTGATTTTTAATATAGGTTTAGGTTTACATACCCGAATACTCGATCAACTTAATTTAACAGTTGTTTTATACATTTTCTATGTAATAATAAGTTTGAAATTTTTATTCAAATTACTAAAGTCTATAATTTATTTAAATGATACGGAATCCTCAGGGCGTGAGTTCTACTCGCCGTTGATCGTTTTTTTCCTCGAAAGTAAATATTTTGACAGGGGACTTCTTTCAAGGCGCGAGCTTTCGTACCCGACAGGCGTCAGGATTGGCTGAGTAGACGCGATGACGCAACGCGTAATGGATTTCTGACATAAATAAATGATAGATCGTACGCGAACCGTACACGATACCTGCTCAATGCCCTTTTGATTGACAAAATACTTTGTTATGGAATACTAGTTAAAGCTGACCTATTTTAAATTATCTACATACACGTAGAAAATGCTAATACAGGGAAAATATAATGTATTATTATGCAATTTTATAATTAGTTTAATAAAATGCCTTGATTTTAAAGCCCCATAAAAATCAGTTGATATTTATTGCATTGGTGGTAATGTGCAATTTTTATATCACCTACAGATCGGTTTCATACTAAAAGAAATGTCATTTGTTAATTTTGACTCTCGGTCTGTTAATTAGCATGGTATGATTTTTTACATACATACATATACTCACGTCTGTCTCCCAGAGGGGTAGGCAAAGATTACAGATTTCCATCTGCTACGATCCTGACACATCTCTTTTGCTTCTACATACATCAATCTAGTCATTCAAGCTCTTCTATTCCAGGTACTTTTTACTTTGCTCTTCTTCAGTATGTCTATATGAAAATATTGTTGTTTGATTTAAACTTAGCTCTGAATGCTAAGCTATGCAAAGAAAGCTATTAAAGAAAATTAAAATAAAATTTTAAAAATTATGAAATGTAAAATAGGTAGTTTAATGTTAATGTTAGTATTATTTGCTAAGTTTCTTGCCCTTCTTCCTAGCAATACTCATCGAATGGTGCGGATGGTTAGGCATTATGTATGTATGTATATTATTTTTATTCCTATATTTCTCTATTTTATGCAGGTGTATAACTATATTGCATCTTAGTAGCCCAACCTTAATATTATTTGTATGTATTTCCCGTATTTATTTATCAACTTATTTGTTCATTGCATCATTTATATATAATATTTTTATTCCTAGATTTCTCTATTTTATGCAGGTGTATAATTACATCTTAATAGCCCAACCTAAACATTTTATTTTTGTATTTCCCTTATTAGTATAATATATTTTTTATATTATAAAGATATATATTGTAAAGATTAACTTTGACTTGTAGAAAGTATTCTTTATATATGTATTTTACAAAATAAATATTTTGATTTCATTTGATCAACATTTCAAGAGAGACATCTCATATTTATTCTTTATGCTTAAACGAAACACTTTTTAACTTCCAACTATATTAATTGACATGTTGAAAGGCAAACTTATATTTATGAAGAGATTTATTACAGAACACCTTTTTGTACATTTATGGATAAATTAGTACTTACGGAAATACAGAATTAACTTAAAATATTAATACGTATCAAAATAATTTTCATTTGTATTAAAAGATGAGAATGATAATACTTACAATTTCTTTTCAAAATAATTTTCTAGCAAGCAAGTGTCGTCAATGGAGGTAAACACTGCATATTTTAGCCATAATAAAATGTATCAACACCATATACAGACATAGCTTCTGACTTTTAACTTATCATCTTCTGAATCACCCTCTGCTTATTTACACATCAGTATGAATGGCACAAGCTGAACGCGTTGTATCCTACGAATGCCATTAATCCTTCAAAACGAACAAAACAAAGCGCGCACCTAAAGCTGCCTTCGCACGGGAAAACGGCCCACATCCTTTCAATCCATACCGTAAATCTCGTAAAAAGGATTTGCCCCTTGTAGCCTGTCCCACTCTACAACCGCACTTTGGATTCCTCTATGCTTCACGTTTTATATGGACGAGCGGCTTTTCGTTTAACGGAGAAGATAAAGCAAATAGAAATAAAATTACCGACTTTGAATGATTAATTTTGTTGCAACAATAAGGACTCAATTGGATAGCCATCCATCCACTGCTGGACATAGGCCTTCCCAGGATTTCGCCACTCATGGCGGTCCTCCTGGAAGAAATTCCACGCTGGGAAGGCGGGTTGGTGAGCGCGGTTCCGAAACCCGTGCACTAGGGACACCGCTGCTCGTCACCAGTCTGTTTTATGTCATGTTTTATCCGGCAATTGGGGATGGATATACCGCCATCCATCGGTCCCAGGTAGTGGTGGGCCGCCTGGTTTTGCCTGAAAGCTGTTCTCTTACTCTCCTCCGAATAACTTCGGAGGATTTGCGAGTAAGATAGTAAGATAGTGGTACCTCCACAGTTGAGCCCGGCATCAGCTGTAATATAATATCATATCATATAATCTACTATAATGGATACCCACAGTTAAAAAAATATTATTATGTTCTTCTGACGTTTATAAAGCAATTTTGAAAAAACCGCGTCAATTGATAAATCTATCTAATCTAACCTACTGTAAATAAAATATTTTGTAACCCTCTATTTTTCTTTGTTTCTTAGTAATTTTCTCTGGTGTGTCGATTTCGGGATTTAGTTGTTTTTTTATATTTTTTTACCGTGTTTTTTTTCCAACTAGAAGCCGAGTAAACCATTAAAACCTCCGTTTTTCGAGAGTATGCTGTAGTATCAACCAAGGCAATGCATAGCTGGCATAGTTGACACGAATAGGTAAACTTGGTCTCTCCAAGAAACGTTTGACTCGCAGGACGAGTTGTTTTGTCGATCACGTGACAAAGTTTACCTACGTTTCTATTGGTCAGACGCTTCATCGAGAGACAAAACTTCTCTTATATTTTAGCGTAGCTATGCAGAGCGTGCTATTTTAAAATTTATGAAAGGTCATAGAGTTTGTGTGTGGTACGAAACACTTTGTGCGCGAGTCCGACTCATACTTGACCAAATTATTATGCACTCTTATCCTTAGCAATTTTAAGCTTCCTAAATAACGACCGACAACGAGCTAGTAATTTCAATCTACCCACTATCCAGCACATTAACGAGGGCCCTATCATTAAGGCCCTGCTCATCTTTAATGCCAAGAAATGTGCAGAAGACAGTTGGGAGGTAATGAGAAAAGTAATGAGACGCCGCGAAGCCTTAAGTCAAAGCTCAAGAAGAGTTTTAATCAGTTAGTAGTGAAACTTTGAAGCTTTGCTCTGCAGTCATATTTTCGAACATTTTTTTTAAAATTCGATAGTGATTTTTTCGTAGCCTAGTTTTAACACGTTTGCTTTTAATTTACACGGGTATTTTTTTATTAGTTATATTTCTTTTTAAAAGTGGTTGCAAGAGTTCGCGTGTTAAACATATGATTATTTTTGAATAAATAGTATTTTTTCATTTAAAATTACGAATTGCACTTCATTATAAACAAAAATGACGTTGGTCTATAAACAAACTAGGTTTTGTTACATTATCTAAGTATTTAGTAGAATAAACGATTTTTAATTAACAAATATGCACTTTGTAATAAAAAAAAACACCCTGCGTTGTTTGATTATAGACTTCTTCTTAAAAATCCAGCTAAGGAAACAATCTTTGCTACGCAGCCTCAAACGCTTCCACAGAACTGAGTGAACGAAAACTATTTAGGTTGAATTCATAAGAATCCACCGATTTAAAGTCGCTCAACGAGCTATGGAGCGCGCTATGCTGGAGGTATTTCTTATGGATAGAATCCGAAATGAGGAGATCCGTCGGATATCGAAAGTGACCGACATAGCCTGCAGAATCAGTAAGCTGAAGTGGCTTCTAATTTAATTTTCTTCTAACTGCGTTATACTTTCGGTATTAGCATAAATATTGTGCATAAAGCGGTATTTTACCGCTCCAGAGTAAAACAGTGCAGGAAAGTATGTATGAAAATTATGGTGGTTAAAATTTTCGTCTCTTGCTTATTTACCCCGGGCCACACCTTTGATGTTTAGTCTATAAATTAAAACAAAAAAAAATACAAAATGTTGGTGCTGCTCACACAGCTTTAAAATTGTAATTCCCGTACATTGAGCGGTATTTTATTGATATTATAATAAATTCAATCAAATGCAGGATAACGAAATACATTTTCATCTCACAAAGTATCTGCATCACACCCTCAAAAGTTAAAAAACATCACTATGATCGGAATAAATCCTCCTTTTGCCAATACTTGAGCTCTATAAGTTGAGAATGATAGCATATCACTCGATGCTGAGGCAAACACTTTGTACCAGGATGCCAATTGCAGGATAATACTTAAAGATTGTCATTTACCTGCCTGACCTTCGAATTTTGACCTCATTACCATGGAACTCCTCTACAGATGACAGTACATATGTAACTCGATACTTCGGTAATCACTTTGTGTTGGTCTGCGTATTGCAGGATATTACTTGAAAATTGCCATTATGCCAACTAACCCCTGATTTTGACTTCATCACCATAGAACTCCTCAACGGATGAGAGCACATAACTCGAGATTTCCGCAATCACTTCGTGTAAGTGTGCTGATTCCAGGGTATTACTTGAAAAACTGCCCAATGGATGACAGCACACCATTCACGATTGAGACAATCGCTTTGTGTCAGGATGCTTATTGTAGTATACTACATAATGTATGCTTATATCATAATATCCACTTGACTTTCATTTCATAATTATTTTGAAGAGCCTGTTTACAGTACCTAGCCTTATTTCACAATTTAACCCGTCAAACCAAGAAAAAAAGTGAAATAAATGAACTTTTAACAAAAAATAGTAACCGACTTCAAATTTAAGACCGGTACGCCTACCATGAGTTTTGCTTAAGATAAGATAAGATAAGATAATCATTTATTAATCACCACAACACAAAACACATGACATGACAAAATAAAAGGACTTAACTCTAACAATTTTCAACAATGAGACGCAGTACATTAAACTTAATTAATGACACACACACAGCCATATAATTAATGTATCATGTGTCGTGGCAAAAAAAGGGCTCTAAACTCAGCATGTGCTGCAATGTACTCAGTACAAACTGCAGCGCTGTTATTCTGCCAGTATTCTAATAGTGGTGACGCACGAACATTATACTTACTATACACGTTACCGTCTGCGTAAAATAGTTTGTATGCGAAATGCTGGTTCCTGTAGTAAGCCGCTAGGGGCGCTCCACAATTTCTCATATAAATATTTTACACAGACGTTAACGTGTAAAGTAAGCAAAACTCATGGTCTATATGCAGACATTCACTACAAAGTAGTTATGTTCTGACCCATGGTACCAAAATAACAATTTTGTCAACTTCTTTCTTCCTGATACATAAGTTACCTAATAGTCAATGCATTCCCTATGGTATAGCAACATAAAAACCAATATGAGAAAGCCGACTTCTATAGAACATTTATGTTTTAGGAAAAAAAAACTTTTTGTGAAAATCTGCTGTACTATTTTCGTGTACAATTTTTGTGTTAAAAGTTTATTTGCGAGTATATAAGAGCTCTAATTTTACTCGCTCACTCGGGCTTCAAATTCACGATGCAAATAAAGTCACTTTTTGCTCGATAAAACAATATATTATTAGATGTTTATATAGATTCATCCATCCATCAGCCTGTTTCGTCCACTGCTGGACATAGGCCTTTCCAGGATTTTGCCACTCTTGGTGGTCCTCTTGGAAGAAATGCCCATACTCACACACGCTGGGCAGGCGGGTTGTTGAGCGCGGTGCCGAAACCCTTGCACCAGTGACGCCGCTGCCCGTCACCAGTCTAATTTATATAAGGCCCGGCAATTGGGGATGGATATACCGCCATCCATTGGTCCCAGGCAATGGTGGGCCGCCTGGTTTTTTTGCCTAAGAGCTGTCCTCTTACTCTCCCCCGAATAACTTCGGGAGGATTTCCGAGTAAGATGGTGGTACTTCCACAGTCGAGCCCGGCATTAGCTCTACCATCTATATAGATATTACTAGCTTTTGCCCGCGGCTCCGCCTGCGTTTTATTTGGTTTAACGACATGCTTTGAAATGCGCCAGAAAAGATGAAATAAAATAACATAGCCATGTCTTAATTTACCACAAACGATTAAGGACCGCGCTAATTAGACACCAAATTTTTCAATAATATTATACCCGTCTCATGTTGTCTATAACAAAGTTAACAGCAAAGTCAGTTTACATATATTATTAACAAGCTTTTGCCCGCGGCTTTGACCGCGTGTTATTCGGTTTAACGACATGCTTTTTTCCGGGATAAAGAGTAGCCTTTGTGTTAAGTTAGGGTATAAGCTATATCCATTATGAATTTCATCCAAATCCGTTCAGTCGTTTCAATTGATTGATTTTGTGTGTTACCTAAAAAATAAAAAAGGAAAGGTAATTTCTTTTTACTTAAAAAGTAATAATTTAATTTTAGATTTTATGGTATGTAAAACTTCTTAATATTAAGAATTTTTCAATCAATAAAATAATGATGGTTGCCACAGAGCGGTAGATATCAAACCCGGATCCTTTATCTAAGAACCTGGCGTCCATCTCACTGACCTGTCTTTGTTATAAAGTAAAATCGTTTATTTGTGTTTACGCGAACCTCCCACGGGCTCGTAGGGCCACCGGGCTAAACACGGGTTTATTAACAGGAAAATTGTTAGGGAAAATTGTAAAGTATCATTACGACTTCCTCTAGGGAGCAGCCTTAAACGATAAAAGACGTTCTGGGATTTCCTAGATCTTTAATAAATGACTTTATTATTGACGAAGTACAGGAAAAATAGGAGTATGGCTTTCATATTTTTTCGAACCGACTGCTCTATTCGAAGTTATACTGAATTATGTATTCGCTGTCGTTGAAAACACTTTATTTGTTTTGGTTGCCTCCTTAACAAACAATGAAGGTATTTTCCCGTGGGAGAACTGAATTGATTTGTTTGATTGATTTAATTTAGAATTGAACTGTTTTGATTATATTATGGTATACTCTTCTTTCTGGACGGAATAGTATACACGCATTGCTTATCACCTTGGACAAATTATATGTCCAAGCTTACCACTCAACTTCCCCTGACATCAGGGCGGACTCCAATGACGTCATCGTAAAATATTAAGGCATCAACTATTGTTGGTGACCTTCGTGCGAGCGTCCCATTTTCTCACACGACTTGGGGAATCAAGCTGAAAAAGCGCCCAAATTATAACTAAAATTCTTCGGAACTCATCAAGGGAACTCATTTGTAGTTATAATATCTTCAATTGGCCAAGTTTCTATGTATTTCTTTGAATAGGTGCTTAAGTAACTAAATCGGATGTAAGTCTTAACTTACCTTAAATTGGACCTTGTTTTAGTATTTATTTAGTTAAAAATGTTTATAAAAATTTATATCACTAATTAAGCCATCTTATTCTAGATATTCTGCTGCATATCATGTATATAAAGTAACTTGAATTTATGCAGCCAAACTCATACTGGAGGCTTGGTAAGTGATCAATAACACGGATCGATAACACTTTTTGCTGATTTCGCAAAATAAAATCTTGACGTCCCATAGTAATTGACTCGGGACTGGGCTTGCGTTTGTAAAGAACACGAAAAGGATAATGTACGAATTTCACAAAAAGGGTCATCGAACCTTGTTACTGAGCACTTACTGAGTCTTCCGTAAGAATTTGACTGGATAAATGAAAGTCACCTTACTAATACCTATGAAATTGCCGAATTTTTCTAACAGATTCATGATTTCATAATTCCTGTAAATCAATAGCTATTTCCATTATTTGTTTTTTGTTTGAAAGTTGATTTTGAGGTTTTATATTTCCGTATAAAATTTTGTTTTTATTTTCAGTTTAATTACAAAAATTATGTGTTTAAAGGCAGTTCGTCTTAAGTATCATCCGTTTTCATGATAAGATTCATAATAACTCTTAACAGGTGACTTTTTTTTTATTGTAGTTTCTGTTAGCTTTATGTTGTTTTATTCATATACATTTTTTTGTAAAATTTGGATTTGTCATTCCTAAAATAAATAGAAAAAGATTTGTACAGAAAACCGGTTTTCTTTAAATTCTCCATAGAAAACGGCAATTTCGTAGGTAAAGACATATTATATATTTATTTTCAAACTGAATTATTCCGGAACTTATCGTGGTTTTTGAAGTTCACCAGCACTAGTTTTACTCTTAAATAAATCTGGAACTCAATCGGTATCTCAATTAGTTACTGTGGCATTATAACAAAAATTCTTTTAACCCACATTACCAAAATTCTATTAGAATGCTCACTCTCAACTTGGGGTATTTAATTACTCTAATTGCAGCTTACTCGAAATGCTTCAATAAAAATAACAAAGATTGAAGCGGAGCAAAAATGTGAAAATTATTCCCACACAAGGCTTGTTTTAGTAGAAAATTTCATACCTTACCTGGCTGGTCTGACCACGTTAATGAGAAAGTAATGAATTTCAGCGTCAGTCATAAGCTAGGACTTAGGACTTGATACCTGCAGCTCTCAACATTAATGTCCGAAGATCTGATTTTTTCACATTCAAGGGACAAAAACGACTTTCCATGGGTAGCCCTTTACTTATTCGTATAGAAAGGCAAATTTTAACTACGTTAATATCATCTACCTTCATTAAAATAAGAGTGAGATGACATCATGTTTTCGTCCAGTCAAGTCTGGTATTGATACCGGAAACCTCTGAACGAAGTCGAAGAGCAGAAAGGCGAACTAAACGCCAGGGTCGCCTGCTCCGGACGAGTCCTGAAGATGATAATGATAAGTCATAATCTCATCGAAAGCCCAACTTGTGCCTCCGTGCACAGATAAAAAGTGTGTTCTATTTGTTATTAAAACTCTTATATCATCTACCTATTACACTATCTAGCAATTCAATTTATATATATTTGTACACAATTATGACTGCTACGACGCTATAATAGGCACTGTCTGTCATGTGTAGTCCATACATATAAACCAGAGACAATCGTTTCGAAGTATTCATGTATATATTTAGATACCATATCCATACCTTCCGAAGTGGTGGTTTCCCTCATTACTGGCCCTGCACTCGGTTTGCTCAGCAAATTCCCTGAGCCAGGTATTTCGCATAAAGGAGAAGTTAATTTTCACGTAGAGCTTCCGTGTAAGCAAGTCCCCTCAAGGGTCCCCAGTGGAAACCCGAAACCCTTTGTGACCCAGCATTGGCTCTCTTGTCTTTGTTATTTAATGCTGCTCGGTATATCTCATTTCAAAATGCATTCTGGGAATTGCAAGACGTATAAAATACATATATTCAAGATTCTTTAGAAGTATTTTGCTTTTTCTACCGGAATTTTTGTCTTTCTGTCTGTGTGTAATGTATGTGCTGTTTTAACTCGAGAATAATAAGATTAGATTTAGATACAGTTACCTTTATTGTCGTCGTAATCACTTTGGTCAAGATATAGGTTATTTATAAGGGATGTTAATTAAAAAAACTAAGCCGAAAACGAGGCAGAGATTGAATAAAAGTGGGTGGAGTCGTGGGCTAAGAGCTAGTTTTATTAAATTTCCTTACAAATCAAGGCAAAATGATTTAACTTTTGTTAATCTCAAGACTTCCCAGCAAACAATTTGGTCGTGTAACCAAGCGCCTGTACGTCTACTGATTTTATAGACGTTTTATTACAGTAATGTTGCTTAAACTTTATCCCTTAGTGGCACATAATCGATCTGTTTAGTTTTATGAGTTTCTTGGCATATTATAATGTCTTAAAGACGTCTTTTCTTCCATATTATAAGACACTTATAAACTAGTCATCGCAACGCCGTCTATGAGCCTCGTTGGCGTGTTACGGTGACGGTTGTGTCGGTAATAAAACGTTTATACATTCAGTGGTCGTTTATACGTCGTGATGCTAATCATTATAAAACAAGCAGGTAAAATTTACGATTGTGTATTTTATATGTCCTCCAGAGTAAACGTTTTCAAGTAGACTTTTATAAGACTTCCAGTATTTTGAAAGTGTTATGGTTTGTAAAATTGATCTAATGAAAAACTAATGAAAACCATTGCATTAAATATTATTATAAATCTTATTATTATCTATAAGGTAATGGCTGGTTTTATATATTTTTATTAACCCTAATTCTACTGCACAGTGTTTTAAAAACCCTCTTAATCGGACATTTTTACTGAAGTCATGGGTCAATACAGATATGTGTCTTGAGTGCAAGAGTAAAACTCCCTCAACCATATTATTTGCTTGTGTCAAAATAAATTTCAGAAATCAAAGACTTTGGGAGAAAAGAAATTTAAACTGAAAGCCAAAATAAGTTTTTTCTTGGGCGCATTTGAACAATTATTAAACCCTCTATGTAACTATATAAAAAGCTAATGACATTTGAAAAACACCGAAATATTAAAAAGAAACATTTTTAGCTACAGTAAAAATGTCCAACTTTGGGATTTATGTTTTTTCCCCAAAACTAGAAGGGATTTGCACGGGAGAATTTCATTTCTGCACTCAAAACACATGTCTGTATCGGCCTATTACTTCAGTGAGAGGTGTTCGATTTCAAGGGTTTTTAAAACACTGTGTATGGCAATGGTGAATGAATTATTTTTGAACAGACAATTTATAAGTCTGGTAGACCTATAAAGGGCATATAACACGGAACAGATTAAAATTTTAATTAAAAAATCATAATACTAAAGTATTTTGGGAGCGCGTGAAAAAATTGTTTTAAACCTACCACATTATTTATCAACAAACTTACCTCCCCCATAGATTGCAGGTGAGAAATACGTTTTGTACGTACTATTCATATTATTTTTTTCAATGTCAATATGGCCACTGAGATTGTCTAATAAAGAAAGCGTCACCGTCACCTATCAATTTTAATTTTAGGTTAAGCTACGCTAGTGTAGTGTAGTAGTTCATACAATTAGCCACCCTGTTCTATAATAGTCCCATTGCGGACCGTTACCCGCCATGCAGGCGTATATACATCGCAGCAGGTATCATTATACACCTAGTGGACACAGCGACGATGTATATACGTCGACTATACATCTAGTTAGACTAAAAAGGACTGTTATACAATGCTTATACGATGGGGAGACGTATAAAGTGGGCCCAAATCCCATCCTAAGGACGTCTTTAAGTCACATAAACGAGGACCTTATAAAACAAGGAGACGGGGTGAAGACGTCTACCGGACCACTAGATTGAGTTATTCCTGCAGAAAAAATATTTGTACAGTTTTGCAGAGTCCTATTTTAAACTTTTAAAGGTATGAGATTAGTTCCCTGTTTAATAAGTTAAATAAATAAAAATGAACAAACCGCCTACAGGTGGTAGAGCTGGTGTCGGGCTCGACCGTGGAGATACCACCATCTTACTCGAAAATCCTACCGAAGTTATTTGGGGGAGAGTAAAAGAACGGCTCTCAGACAAAACCAGGCGGCCCACCATTGCTTGGGACCGATTGATGGCGGTATATCCATCCCAAATTGCAGGCCCTTATTAAAATACAGACTGTTGACAGGCAGCGGCGTCACTAGTGTGAGGGTGTCGGCACCATGCTCACCAACCTGCCTGCCCAGCGTGTGTGAGTATGGGCATTTCTTCCAGGAGAACCGCTAAGAGTGGCGAAATCTCGGAAAGGCCTATGTCCAGCAGTAGACGAAACAGGCTGATGGATGGGTAGTCTCAAAACCTTGAAAAACAGGATCAATTTTTGATGGCTTAAAATTTTGGAGATTCATGTAGAGTCAGAGTGGGTATCACGAGTAGAATGTTTTTAAGTTAATTTTTAATGTTTTTATGTTCCGATTGAAAATTTTTACTTATTCCGATATTTTGATGAGGTTTATTCTATCAATGTAACGATATGATAGAATAACGTATCACATCTTATATATGCAACATGTTCCAGAACGATATTATGGGGCAAGTTACATAAAGCGGATTGAGGCTTATCCTTCGACTGACTCGCAAGCTCCAATAATGAATTTTGCTTCGAGTTCTTTGTGTTTCCTACATTGTGTTTGCATATTCAACATTATTTATAGTATTGTATACTTTTTTTAGGAGTTCAGAGTCTCTGTGTGTTGAAAATGGTACGGAAATCTGTCTAAATTCGAGCATCAGCTTCGTCCATTAAAAGTTGAAAAGTGAGAATAAAATTCAAAGACCAACTTCGTGTCAAATAGTTTTTAATGTTTGCTGAATCAAAATGTCTATAAATAAATAAAAAATTCATTGATTTGAGAAACTGTCTTTTACGCTTTCTGCGGCTTAAACAGTCAGAACGCGCGTTCTCCTCACTTGATCGCCGCGGTCTGTGTGTAAAGATCAAAGGATTTCCACATGCAGTGTTTCACACGCGCGACGCTTCGCGTGAAAGCCCTCGCGCGTAGTCGAAGTACTAGGCTCCAATACATTACATCCACATGCTACGCGGCGTACTAACGCGCGTGCTACAAACGCATGTGGACCCACTGTATTGGAGCCTATGTACTTCGACTAAGAGCGAGTGCTTTCGCGCGAGGCCCCGCGTTTGCATCTGGACAATGCCAAAACTATCGCATATAGGTAGATTACAGTGACCGCAGAACACAGAACGCGGCTCTGTTATATAATAAAAGTGTTCAAGCGTTTATTATTAATTTTTCAAATTCGTATTATATACCACTAGATTTTGCCCGCGGCTCCAACCGTGTGTTATTCGGTTTAACGACATGCTTTTTTCCGGGATAAAAAGTAGCATATGTATTAAGTTAGGGTATTTATAAGCTATATCCATTCTAAATTTCATCCAAACTCGTCTAGCCGTATCAGCGTGAAAGAGTAACAGACATACACACACACACACACACACATACACAAACATTCGCATTTATAATATTAGTAGGAGTAGGATTATGAGGCTTCAGTATGCTAAATTTGCATATTTATCAGCAAATTTAGTATGCTAAAACTGCTGCTCGATGTGTGTCGGTACAATTATCGGCAGAAACGACATTGAAATAACGTTCATATCGGGGTGTATAGCAAAATGGCTGCTACAACGATCGCTGCGCCGTCGTCGGATAGCGGAACATTGAGAAAAAAAATATATATATGATAATTCATAAATTAGATATGTAAAAGTTTCATATTAAATGTTAAATTTTTGTAGTGCTCGTATGTGTGTATAAGTTAAAACCTAGTCTCATATGAATTAAGAAACTTTAGCACTTTATAAGTGTTTTAAACCATTGTAAAACATTTGCTAGTTACAGGGTAAATCTTGTTAAGTTTTAAAACACCACAATTAGGGGACATAAATCAATAAATGACATATAATATTAAACATTATATAATTGCGATATAGAAACTTTGGAATCTTGCTAGAGCGAGAGGTCCCGAGTTTGAAACCCTTCTCAAGTCGAGATTTACCTTTCTGATTTTCATTTCAGATTAACATTATAAATATTAATCTGTTGTCTCTATTAAATAAATTAATAAATAATAATTAAACAATAAAACGCCAAGTGTTTAAAATATAGAAATTAATTTCAATCATGGTTAAAATTTTTTTTTTCGAGATTTTCATTCGAAAGGAAAATTATAAGATATACAAAAACGTCTCTTAACGCGTTAAGTAAGACTGAAGGGGGGTTGCCGACCTAAATTAGCAACTCGATTGTGTCAGTACAAATATCGACGGGAAAGGCATTGAAATAACCTTTATTTCGGCGCGCACTGCAATGTGGCTGTTACGACGATCGCTGCGTCTCCAAATAGCACAAAATAGGCAAAAATTGTAATTATAATTGTAAACATGTGAACATGGACATATTTGTGTAATATTTTACTTATCAAATTCTCTAACCATTCGTGTTTAGCTTGAAAATAAATAATGTCAGTTTGAGGTGTAGATGCATGAAATCAGTAACTATTTCTAAATTCGGTTATTATTTCGAAAGCAAGTATCTTAAGGTATTCAAAAATTAGACAATAATTGGTTAGTGAAACTGCACGGCAATTTATTGGAGATAAGTGCAGTATTGTTTATTTATTTTTATGTCTTTACTAGTTTTTGCCCGCGGCTCCGCCTGCGTCGAAGAGATTTTCGTGGAAATAAGGAAAACAAAATAATATGATTTTTTGAACGACTATATGCAACGGACACCATGTTTAAGCAAAGTGCTAATAATGACCAATCAAATAAGCCCAAACTCGTAGAGTCTGCTGTTTTACGTTGAGGAGATCCTGTACCCATCTTCCAGTCCCATCATCAGACCCCGGTCTCCATGTTTTAGTAAAGTGCTAATAAAGACCAATCAAATGAGCCCAAACTTGAAGGGTCTGCTGTTGTTCGTTGAGGAGATCCCGTACCCATCTTCCAGTCCCATCATCAGACCCTGGTCACCATGTGTTACCAAAGTGCTAATAAAGACCAATCAAATAAGCCCAAACTCAAAGGGTCTGCTGTTGTCCGTTGAGGAGATCCCGTACCAATCTTTCAGTCCCATCATCATACCCTGGTCTCCATGTTTCACCAAAGTGCTAATAAAGACCAATCAAATAAGCCCAAACTCAAAGGGTCTGCTGTTGTCCGTTGAGGAGATCCTGTATCCATCTTCCAGACCCATCATCAGACCCTGGTCACCATGTTTTACCAAAGTGCCAAGAAGTGTGTCAGGATCATTGTAGATCTAAATCTGTAGTCAGATTAAACTCATGCAGTTTTCTCGTATGGGAAAAAAACAATACATAAACCTGGCTGCAATCACATTTTCAAGCTAAATAATTAGCAAGAGGTTAAACAAAGAGTTAAACTGATATAGTTTTCCCGTATGGAACAAATCATTACTTAAACCATAGTATTTAATGTATCTATGCTTAAACCTGGCTGTAGTTACTTTTTCAAGCTTAATATAAGCAAGAGGTGTGTCAGGATCGTTGTAGATGGAAATCTTTAGTCAAATTTAACTGATAAAGTTTCCTCGTATGTAAAAACAACCGGTATAACTAACCATTTGGTCAAGGAACGCCGATAAAGCAGCTTAGCAGCGTTTTTTCTCTCGACATGGTTCACAAATATTGAATTTTCAAACTGAAAACTTACTTTTATTAAAATAAAATATAGCCTATGTTACTCAACAATAGTATAGCTTTTTACAAAAGAAAGAATTTTTAGAATCGGTTCTGTAGTTCCAAAGTGTACCTCAAACATACAAACAAACAAACAAACAAAGCTTTCCTCTTTATATAATATATAATAATAATAATAATAATAATAATATAATATAATATAATAATATAAAAACGAGTTAAAAGGAAGCAAGAAAGTGCTTCACATAGCATTTTGCTGGGGGACCCCTCTGAAGAAGAATGTTTGGCCGAGTGAGGAGCATACCTTTCAAATAAAATTTGGATGTTCAAAAAGTCATGCGGTAAATTGATACCTATAATTAGTAATACTTTATTTTATCTCACAATGTTTTCTTAAGACGAAATATGTAGTAAAACATGAGATTTTAAAACAGTAGAACTCACATGCTACAATAGTTATGGATCTAAAACAAACACGTTATAGACACTTTCTAAGGCGATAAGAAAGGCCAAAACGTGATACAGAAAAATTCGCTGCATCGAAAAAATTGCAAACGGAAGGCTGTTTTTTCACTTCAAAACAGTGGTACGTCCAAAATATTGCAGTAAAAATAACAACAGTGACTGCTCTAAACATATAAACCTATTATCTTAAACATGACGACGCATTTTTTTAACGCTCTCCTTTAAATAAATACCTATATAATTCACTAAAAAACAGCAATATCCAACCTTTTCTTGATTCACTGCACATGTTCGGCTGCGCACTTTTTCAGATACGTTTATCTCTTTTGTTATGCGATGAACATATTGCGCCTTAAAAGTTAAAATAAAATACAATGACCTAAAATGCTACTGCTACCCTATAACAAACTTGTAACATGTAACATGATGTGTGACAGATTCGAGATAAACGTGACTTTCTGTTTCTGCCCGTAGGCGTACAGAGTGTTGCGGAGTATTTGTGTGCTGGGGAGTAATGAAATACCCTCCGGGCCGAATATATTTGCGAATACATTTTCAGAACTTTTCTTCTTTGGCAGTGTTTTACCTTTTTATAAGTTAACCCAATTCAAGTACCAAATTTATTTTATATTGGCCTTTTGCACGGGCCCCACCCGCCTTTATATAATATCAGCCCCGTTTTTGGCTTGGGCGTTATGTTATCAACACCTCGTATAACCGTCTGCTAAACGAAAAAATCATCCCATATTTAATTATTTAAGAAGATAGAGTCCAACTTAATAAGACCCCTTTGATACACAATAGTTGAATTAATCGTAGTGTATTATGCAATTAGTGAATAAAGGACGGATTTAAAGCGAGGGGCATAGATGAATCACGAGCAAGTAAAGGATTCTAACGACTAAATCACGACCGTATTCAAGTGTTAGAATCCTGAGCGACGCGAGTGATTCATGGCCCTCAATATAAATCCGTACTTTATTCAAGAGTTGCATACTATACTTTATACCATGACTACGAAAAAAAGAACTAAATTAAGCGAAAATAGACATTTAATGGAGAAAAAAGGAAGGCTAAATTAATTAAAATGCGAATTAAAATTGGAACGTTTACTAAAATTAAGAGTAATTTTCTTGTTGTTATTATTAGGATGGTCAACTTGTGAAGTGAAGTTTTTTTTTCTGTAATGGCAGCAAAGAACACTAAACAGTTTTTATTCTAATGCTAAACTCCTTGTCGCAAATATCGACCAATCAAATCTCGAGGAGTTATTTGCACAAAGAGTTTGTATGTCAAGTATTCTTTGCGCAAGGAGTTTGTATCGAGTATTTTTTGCACAAGGAGGTTGTATAAGCATTGAGATGGAGGTTCAATATATTGGTATGTTCTAAATTGAATTCAAACACCAAAATAGTTTATGTTTTCAGTGAATAAATAAGCTTTTTAGAGTGGGAATGGTATAAAGTATTATTTATAATACATTACGAACGAGAAAAGATCAATGTAAACAAATTTAAAGTAAAGTTATACAAAGACAAATATTTTTCTAAAATTCCTTGGTTGAAGATTTGAACCTACAATCTGTTGCTTTCACGACAAGTGCGCTACCATCGTGCCACCAAACCCTTATACTGGACCGCTGAATAGGCTTGTAGACAGGGTAAACAAAATATTATTCTATTTAGTCCGTCATTTAGATTATCAAAAAATATTTTACACGTATTTTTTCTTTTGTCAATCAAACAAAAAATGACAGAGAAAAAGCGCGTCAAAGTTTGGGAGTGGGGGAAAATAACGTCACTTCTAAGTAAAATTGTACCTAGATGTGACGTCACACGGAACTTCAGCGGGCTATATCTTCATCATTTTTTGTTTAATTGAAAAAAGAAAAAAATACATGTCCAATATTTTCTGATAATCTAACTGACGGACTAATTTAAATTTTTTAGTCATCATGCCTATTATGTTTGGGTCACTACTTGGCATCGAGCATCATTGACGTCACAGCAGCTCGTGCCGCGCGCGTGGCGCTGTCGATCATTACGTTATCGGACAGCAGTCGAGTACATTCGTATCATTAAATCAATGAACACAAAACATCATTTATTTTATCATTCACTCTATCCGCACCCTAAATCCATCTACCACCGAACAAATTGGTTGAACCGGTCCTCATACTAGGACGAAAAGCATGATGATGATTTAAAAGACGAATGACAACGAAAGTTCGAATAATAAAATATCGCAACAGCAGGAGTTTGATAATTAGGTCTTACTACTTAGACATAATGATTATACGAGTAAATACAGTTCGTTAACAATAAACGCGAAATATTAACCTACAAGGTAAGTATTCTTTTTCTGTTTTTTTTATACATTTATTTTGGTAGTTAGTTTTATTTATAGATAATTTGTTATTTAAGTTTTAGATAATTAAATAAAGTTTCTATAAATCACCTACAGACTACTCTTGTATTTACTACACCAAATCAAATCAAAATATTTATTTTGTAAAATAGATACATAAAGTATACTTTCTACAAGTCAAAGTTAATCTTTACAATATATAGGTATCTTTAGAATTATATATATATATATATATATATATATATATATATATATATATATATATATATATATAAGGGAAATACATACAAAAAATATTTAGGTTGGGCCTGTCATAACATTATGGTCGATACCAGTTTTACCTGTGAAAATTTCCTAATTCACAACTGAAAACCGGCCAAGTGCGTGTCGGGCCACGCGCAGTGTAGGGTTCCGTAGTCGCGCTAAACTTCTAGTCCCCACACATTTAGAAGAACGGCCCATACATTGTCGTGATTAGAGGGGATTAAAAGTTTGGCGCGACATGTACTCGTAAACTTGTAAAGCCTACTTAGCTGCGATAGTTTTCCTTTTAAATTCATTATATATACTACTTCTGTATATTTTATCACATATCGATAATATCGGGGGGGGGGGATACTCCATTCTAACAAAAATTAGCACTTTAAAGCTTAATATTTCGCCAACGGATCTTTAAATCGAAAAATCTTTTTGAAACACCCACAATGTTTTTGAATGACCTGTCTCACAATACCTAACACTATGGGATAGATGAGAAAAAAAAACATCCCCATTTACGTGTACGGGAGGTAAAAAAAAAAATTTTTTCATGGTTTTATTTTGCCGTTTTTTCAGGCGTGATTAATATATATACTCATGCTAAATTACAGCTTTCTAGTACTAGTAGTCTCTGAGCTAAGCCGCAGACAGATCGACATGGCGATACTATGAGGGTTCCTTGTCGGATATGGAACCCTAAAAAGCAAAGGCAAAACAGGAAAAATATGACATCTGAAAGCTAACAAGAAGATGGCGGCGTATTAAATACCGAAGAACAAAACCTAAGAAAAAAAACTTTAAACTTTATGAAGAATACTTAATAAACAAGTTCATGCTGAGAAATAACTGAAGAAAATTTTCATGAGAAATGGCAGAGCTGGTTGCCGGCAGTATTAACACTGTGAAAGCGGATCGAGACGCTGTGTCTGGTCGTGGCGCTCAGAATATTACTCAAAATACGCCTAGCACACACTAGAAGACAGTTAGATCAAGACCAAATTAACTGACAAATCCTTTCACTTCAACCGTAAGTACTTCAACCGTGCTTTGTAACCACCTTAGTGACGTAACCATGCCGCCAAGCGACTCATCGTGTTCCGGCATGACGTCATGAGAAGCTGTACCGGGGGAGTGGTTTGAGACCTTGTGTCATTAATTTATCGGTGACCGACTTCCGTAGATTTTGTGAACAGACTGATTAATTGTTCCCCTGCTTTCACTCTTACACTTTTTGGGCGTGCGCTCTTAATCCTTGGTTTTAGCAACGACGCTTTCCATCAGGCTCAGTTGATAAAGCTTAAGGCCATTGTGCGTAAAAAACAACAATGATTTTCATCACCAGTTTTTGGCTTGCGTTAACATTAATAAGGACAAAAATCATTGTAACGCAGAGATTTAGCTTTTGGTTACTAATGAAAAATAAATTACAGTTTTCTGGTACTAAAGACTCTCTGAGCTAACCCGCCGCCAGACAGACAGATGGACGTGGTGAAACTATATGGGTTCCTCATTAATTATGGAACCCTAAAAAAGACAAATAACATTTGGAAACGTTTAT
Organism: Ypsolopha scabrella; assembly: GCA_910592155.1. Lineage (NCBI taxonomy): Eukaryota > Metazoa > Arthropoda > Insecta > Lepidoptera > Ypsolophidae > Ypsolopha > Ypsolopha scabrella. Next base: position 26,383,851 of record OU342969.1, on the reverse strand, counting down.
GATGTTGAAGAACAGTAAAAAAGCATGCTGATTTTATAATAAATATTAATAAATTTGATTAAAATACGAAAATTCTAATAAAAAAAAATAGTACATTGTTGAAATTGTATTATAAAATGTATGCTTTTTTACCGTATTTTAACATAATTATAAACATTTGCTAAAGTAATTCGTCTTTTTGGGTACCTCCAAAGGAAAAAACGGAACCCGTATAAGATCACTTTGTTGTCCGTCTGTCAGTCAAGACCTTTTATCTCGCGAACGCGTAGATGTATCGAGATTAAATTAAAACCATATACTTACTCGAGTCTACAGTCCCTTAAAGCTGTGAAAAAATCAAATTTCTAAGCCAACGTAAAAAAAGAAACAGTGGTTGAAGCCAAAAAAAACGTATATTTCGACAATCCCGAGGGAATAAAAATTTATAGGTTATTTCCCGTTGACATAAAACTATGAAATTTGGCAAATAATACCATCTAATACTAAAACTATACGAAAAAATCTTAAAACTTTACTTTTTAATTAAATAATAAAAAACGATCGAGGTTAAGCAACCGCGTATACGGTCATAATTGTACCGGGTGACCAAATATTTTTGTAGATTTTCTTAAACTTTTACTAATTTGTACGGAACCCTCGGTGGGTGAGTTCGACTCAAACTTGTCTAGTTTTTCCCTTTCAGTTTGCTTAAATCTGTTACAAAACCTTTAGGTTCTCTTCCGCATGGTAACTCTATAAAAATTAAGAGGAGACTCGTAAATAAAATAAAAAACCGGTCAAGTGCGAGTCAGACTGGCATACCTAGGGTTCCGAATTCAACAGTTTTGGGAACAGTCAAGAAGAAGGTATTTAAAATCTTATACATGACAGTTTATGAAAACTAATAAAGGAATTGACTGTACCATAAAAGAGAGACTCAAATATTTTCATACCGTACTCGAAGTAAAACTCGTGGATAAAAAATTAATTTGGTCATTTTGATATCGTGAATTTCTCACCCGCTATATTTTTCCTGTCATCCACCATCCCATCATTTTTTTCATATTTTTGTGTTCATTAATTTTGGAAATAAGAGGGGGGGGGGGTCACGCATTTTTTGTGTTTTTTTAAAGATTTCTCGAAATCGGTGGCAGTAAATTTAGTGAAAGTATATATTTTTATATGGGAAGGTGGTAGAGCTGATGCCGGGCTCGACTGTGGAGGTACCACCATCTTACTCGCAAATCCTCCTGAAGTTATTCGGGGGAGAGTAAGAGAACAGCTCTCAGGCAAAACCAGGCGGCCCACCATTGCCTGGGACCGATGGATGGCGGTATATCCATCCCCAATTGCCGGGCCTTATATAAAACAGACTGGTGACGGGCAGCGGCGTCACTGGTGCGAGGGTTTCGGCACCGCGCTCACCAACCCGCCTGCCCAGCGTGTGTGAGTATGGGCATTTCTTCCAGGAGGACCGCCAAGAGTGGCGTAATCCTGGAAAGGCCTATGTCCAGCAGTGGACGAAACAGGCTGATGGATGGATGGATGGATATATTTTTATAACCAGCACTTTAATGTCTAGAATTTGATACCCATATTGTGTTTCCATAAAATATTTTTTATTTATTTTACATTTTTTTAATATATTTTTCATTTGTTTTCAACTTTTTTTTAATCGCTGTAGTTTTCCTATAATTGGCCAGTTATGGTCTATAATCGTATATTTTTCATTTTTTTCGGTCCAAAGTGTCGGAATTAAGGGGAGGACATGCGTTTTTTGTGGTTTTTCAAAGATTTCTCGAAACCGGTGACGGTAAATATGGTAAAAGTAGTATATTTTTTAATCAGCTCTGTCTACAATTTGATTTCTATGTTGTATTTAAGATTTATTTTTTTATTTTCTTTTTTTTGTGTTGGAAATGTTCTAAGCAATTTAAAACTTTTCAATTTTTTCTTACACCGTAATATGTATGCAAGTGAATGCTACTTTCTGGCCAATTTCACGTCTTTGTCTTTAACGGTGCTAAAGTTATGAGGCTATGACATACGGATACGGACGGACGGACAATGAAGTCTCACCATAAAGGTTCCTTTTAACTTTTAGGTACTACGGAACTCTAAAAATGTTGCAAATCTATATTTATTTTAGTTGTAAATTTGCATTACTTGCAAAATGCAATATCATTTGTGTTTGTTCTTGAAGAATACTCCGCATGTTTTAGGGCATCTGACATTATGAAGTCTGATAAGAACTGCCATAATGGCCTAACTTTACAGCTTATCTTTTCAAAGTAAATATTCTGCTACTGCTTTCGTCCATTTAGCTGTCTTCTTCTCTCAACCAAAAATGGGTCCAAGGTAAAGTATACAAATAAGAAGAGCAATCCAGAATAAATAATGTTAAATAAATTATTAAGATGTTTGCTCCTCATTTGCGTGTTTTATTTGTATGATGGATTTAAAAGGCATGTGTGTTCAAGGAAAATACACATACGCAATTTTTTGAGTGTTTGCTATGTTACAAGTATGTATAGGATTTAAATTTACTCCATTTCCGAATAAAAATTACATTAGTTAAAGAAAACTTTGTATATTGAAATTTCAAATAACATAACTTCACGACATAAGTATTTCCTCAGAACGTGTCAGAAGCAGTGGCGGTCCAAAGGGAGGGGGGGTCGCAGGCGTCATGACCCCCCCAAAATCATTCACGTCAACTCGAAAAATCCCCTAAATTTTGACGGTTTACGAACATTTCAAACAATTTAATAACTGCCTACTACTACTACTGCCTAAGTTAAAAATATTCTAAATAACTTTATGAAAAGTAATTCAAACGATGCAAACCCGAAACGGACGTAAGTGGTAGCGGTCGCATGCCCCATAAAATTAATAGAGGGCTTCCATTTCTTTTTTGATTGAGAATTCTCATTTTATTTAAAAATTAGCTTGACCGGTTTACTGTTAAAGTAGGCCTCTTGAACTGTACTTGAGCCAAGATCAAAATCTTGAGCTGTGACCGCGCCTGGTCAGAGGTGTTACGGAGTAGGAATTGTCAGTGGAATACCCAACCAGCGAAGATTGTTACGAGCCAACGATGGAGAAAACAATGTTATGATGTGCATTTTGCAACGAGATCCTCTGTTACCACCTAACTGTTCAGTAAGTGGTAGGGAATTGAAATATCATGCACACGAATCTCGAAAAAATAATTGGTACTTACTTGTCCAGCTAAAATTTAACCAGTGTCTCAAGATTTAGTGGCGTTCTACCTTCTGAGCTACTGCCACTCCACTTTTGAAATATAATATTAATCATCGCTCGCGGTGATTTAAATTTTATATTAATAACACTAATTAAGAGGCCATTTGGAACGGATAAGGGATAAGATCAAAAGTCTCTTAATATATAATTATAAAAATTGTTCTGTTTTGATTATACTATTTATAAAAGTATAAAAACACCTTCTTAAACTTCTTACATATTAATGTGCTTGTTTTAAATTCAAGGAAAAAAATCATATGTTCCTATCCTTAACAATTGTAGTTTATGTGTTGAATTTTCACACCCAACATTCACTATCATACATAAGCGTAGAAGCCATTGTGAATCGTTTTCATGTTCCAAATTCTTTGGGTTTCAAATTCAAATTCATAAAGTTTATTTGTAAAATAGTTACATATAATATACTTTTTACAATTTAATAATAATAATAATAATAAAATTCTTTATTGCACACTATAAATTTTTTGTACACAGGCGAGCTTAATACTATTTAGTATTTTCTACCAGCTAACCTTTGGCAATGGGGAAGTTGTAGGGGTAGTGCCATGATGTCAATAAATTACAATATTACACTACATCCTAATAAACATATACAATATTAAGAACTAACAACATAATGTGATAAAATACATATACTACTTGCAAGTTTACATACATAAGTACTCAAAGACTCGTCGATAGCTTTATTGAGGAGAATTGATCGAACAACTCAAATCATTATAAACAAAAGATTTAATTTATCATGGATAGTTCTGCAAATCAAGAAAGTGTTGCTTTATCTTAGTCTTGAAGACTGACACAGATGAAGCTTCACGGATGTGTAGCGGCAAACGGTTCCATAAGCGTATTGCACTCACGGTAAAAGAATTTGTATACATGCATGAACTATGCTCAGGTGTGCGAAGAAGCCAAGCCTTGCTAGGACGCTGATTGCGGTCGAGGGACGAAAGGGGCACAAAACGTTCTTTAAGATAAGATGGGGAACTAGGGTTATGGAGAATACCATAAAGAAACGTCAAAATATGGGAATCTCTACGGAACCTGATATTAAGCCAATTGAGTTCAGTGCGGAATTTGGAAATGTGATCATACTTACGCAGTCCGAATATGTAACGAATGCATAAGTTGAGAAGACGGTCAAGCTTATTAAAAAGTTCCATAGTAAGGTCGGGATAGCATACATCCGCATAATCTAAGATGGGGAGCAACAATGAATTAACAAGAGTAACTTTAGCAGAGTATGGCAGAAACTTTTGCATGCGTTTAAGAGCATGCAAAGATGCAAATATTTTTTTGCTGCTTTCAGACACATGCAAATCCCAAGACATGTTATTTCTAATGTGCAAACCCAAATTTTTTACCTCGGTACAGTAAGGTAGTGGTATATTATTGAAGCAAACTTGGGGTAAGGTATGTAAGTCAAGTTTGTGCACTAGGGCCCTACTTCCTAGGATTATTACTTGCGTCTTAGCAGGATTAACTAAGAGTCCATACTGCTCTGTCCAAACACTAATAGAGTCGAGATCGATGTTTAACTTCTGAACAGTATGAGACAAAGAGTCCTGCTTGCAAGATAAATACAGCTGCAAGTCATCGGCATACAAGTGATAAGAGCTGAAGTTCACAACAGAGACAAGAGTATTTATGAAAACAGAGAATAGTAATGGAGATATAACCCCACCTTGCGGAACTCCAGCTGTCACGTCACACCAATTGGAGAATTTGTCGTCAATACGTATGCGCTGCTGACGCCCATGTAGATACGAATCAAACCATGTCGCTGCAGAGTCAGAAATGTTAAGATTAATTAATTAATCTCTGATCAATTTAGAGATTAATCTTTATAAAACAACAGAATATAATAAAAAAATTAATAATAAAAATACGGGAAATACATTTAAAAAAATATATAAATATATATACATATTTAGGTTGGGATACTTCAATGTAATAAAATATACTCCTGCATAAAATATAGCAATTAAGGATTTAAAAAATAAAAATAAAATTATATACGTACCTATACATGCCTAATTCAATGAACAAATAAGTTGATAAATACACTAACCATAAATAAAAATAATGCCTAACCATCCGCTCCATTCGATTAGTATTGCTAAGAAGAAGGACAAGAAACTTAGCAAACATGATATTATTAATATAATAGAATATAATATATTAATTGTAATAGTAAATTGTACGTACATGTAATAAATGTATAAACCAATACAATTTATAAAATAGTAGAAAATTTGTATCGGTAAATTGAATATATTTGCGAAATTTTTTAATGAAATGACTCATTATTAGTGTTGCACGACTATTAAAACGTTTTTTTTTTCTCCTCTCTATTTATTCCGTTTTAACTCGAGAACCACTCAAAGGATTTGAATGCAGTTTTCTTTATTATTATTATAGCGGCCCTGATCAACATATAGGCTTAATAATATAGGGGTGTTAAAAATGTATAGCCCTAACCGAAAACGGGGTAGAGATTGAATAAACGCGAGCAGAACCGAGGGCGAAAAGCTAGTTTCGTGCAAAATCCAAGTACAAAAACACTTAAACCCACTTTAGATAATTTCATTATCCTTATTTCTGTAATAATGTAAGAAACTCGCAATTTCCCCGAAATTACCTTCGACACCGAAGCAGGAAAAATCTCGAGTGACTTAGTAAATTGAGAGAAAAACAATATCCTTTTTAATCAACGGTCGATCGTGTATACTGCGCCATTTAAGCAACGTCTGTTCGACAGTGTACTTTAATGTTTATAACTTAGAAGCTAATTTACAACTTAACGACACATTATTAAGTTTTGTAATGAGGATCGGTGCAGCGGTTGCTTTTCAATATACCTGTTTATACGGATTTTATTTAGAGCTCTTGATTACTAAACTCACAGCCAATCTGAATTAATTTTTGGCTAAACTTACCTTTGATTTTTGAACGCTACGTAGGCCGGATGGTGTCTTAAATTTGTTTATAGCACACCGTGCGTAAAATGACCACTTTACGCACGCTGCGCTTGCGTAAAGTCGGCATTTTCCGCACTTTTGCTATAAAGTATTATACGATACTCGTGCGAGAAACTTTTTCTCGACTCGTGTCGTAATGTACTATTCTAACACGTTTTAACCTTAGAAACTAATGGATTTGAGCCCACTTTCCTACCGATCACAAGAAGCTGTTTTATTTTATTTACAAAAAAAGAAAAAAGAAAATAAATAACAACTTAAATCTAAACTAAATACAATTACTACTTGTATGGGAAAAAACTGACAAACTAAATCTAAAACAGTAAGATTATTCATTGCTATTAAAATGTATAAAATTTTTCGTTAAACTTTCAAAGTAAGAAATGTCATCGCGCTACCAATCGAGATAAGTCCGCATAAACCTCATTAAGACTTTATAAAACATTCGTTTAGTTATGTACAGAGTTAAAAAAACAATAAAGGTCCGATTTCAGATTTAATGGCGTATGTAAAATATCGTTCATTAGGAACTTACAAATAAATCATCAATCAATTTTATTATATATTTGGTCTCGCCCTATAAAAATAAATACTTAGTGCAAAATATTATTTTAGCTTTTTAGTATTACAAGTGCGAGTCGGACTTGCCCACTGAGGGTTCCGATGAAGACTATATTTTTAATGATTTAATTACATATATGTACAGTTTTCAGATTTTTCCCTATACTTGTAGTATAAGACGGTATTACTTGCCAAATTTTACAGTTGTAGGTCAACGATAAATACTGTATAAATTATGATTCCCTTGAGAGTGTCAAAATATACTGTTTTGCGGCATTAACTTTACTCTTTTTTACGTTAATATAGAATGCATCTTTACGTGTTCTCGAGATAAAGGGTCTTGACAGACAGACGAACGGACGGACGGAGGGACAGACAGACAGACGGACAACAAAGTGATCCGTCAATTTGATCTTTGTCTCAGTAACAATACGACAAAGGCTCCTTTGGCACGTGGACTGATCGTGGTCAAATCGAAACATACGCTGCTATCCCGATAAAACGTAACCCTTGTTTCACAGCTCCAATGTCAATGACATCCACGCGCCACGTGACTGACAGAAACACGTCATTACAAAAATAACAAAATTACAAACTACAAAATAAATTAAAATAACGTAATATCTATAATCTTCTTCTTTTAAAGCCCATATTCTATCTCCTAGTGGCGTGCATAAAACGTTTTGCTAGAAAAACAACGAGAAGGTCAAGTTTGACAGTAAAAAATTAGAAAAAACGAGTTTGTGTAAAAAATTGTTATTGAAAAATAATCTAGGCACAGACATATAATTATTACTAAATACACTATTATACGTCTGTGACTCTAGGGCAAGCTATGCCTGCCATGGGGTTATTATTATTTTTTCAAAGTGATATATATTTTTTTAATATCAAACTTGATCTTTTCATTGCTTTTCTTTATATGAAAACACATAACAAAGTCATACTGGACAAATTTGAGAAGGAAACTTCAATGCGGAAACAAAGAAAAAATAATTTGGACAAGTGCGAGTCGGACAAAAAGGTACAAGAGGTGGACAAGCTACTCTTAGCGCTTGTCCAATCAGCTCACCAATGAACCTCGGTACTTATTTTGTGAAAATTTCAACTGGCTACCCATTATGGTTGAAGCTGTAGACCCCCGTGACAGACGGACGGATAGACAGGCAAACAGACAGACAGCGGAGGCTTAGTAACCCTAAAAATGGACCTGCCCAATCTGCCCGTCCAAAATTCACAGTAGGTTTTCAAAATAGGAAGGGAACGTGAAAATATTTTTTAATTTTTGCTTTTATGTTTATTTGGAGAAGTGGTTGAGTATGACCATTATATTTTATTTTCTTAGAGATGGAGTCAGTGCAAAATATTTAAAATTGTTTGTGCAAGAAAGTGTTCATCGTTCAATAAGTATATTAAAGTTCCTTTGTAGATTTATGTCTACTTACGGCATTGAACAAAATATATTCCAAAACATGCTTTCCCCACATAATGGCCATTAAAACGAATAGAACGTCTCCAAGGAAAGCAGTTAACGTTATTTTATTGGCAACGTAAAATTATTGTTGTGCAAATTACAACATCCGGGCAATTAGAGAATTGCATCCAAAGTGACTACTTCAATTTAATTCAGAACATCCTACGCACCAACCACATTCTCAGCTAAAATCTACTTCAGTGGAAACAAGTTTAGGTTGAAATTACAATGCTCGTTTTGGGTGATAAGGACTTTTAGTGGTCGATAAGAAAGAATCACGGGGTTGCATAGTTAGTTATTACTCATTACAAAATGGCGAGAAATGCACGGGTGCAAAGTGTTTTACAGCAACAAGGCGGCAAAAGATTAATTAGCTTAATTGGTAAATTGGAAACTATTTCGCGAATTGTTGGTACGGTCACCAGGGTAGACGAGCAAAGATTAAATTGCCTCGCTTAGTAAGAGTAAGTAAAAGTATTTATTATAGTAGATTTCTACGCAGGGCGCCCTATTGATTGCGATGCAGATGCACCATTTTTTTTTTCACAAATATACGATCATTGGCAGCCATGTCAAGCAATTTATATAAGGTAGTCGTAAATTTAGGATGGTGTAATTGAAACAACGTCCTTCCTGTGATGACGTATGACGCTGAGACGTGGTCTCTTACAAAGGGTCTGATCCACCGGTTTAAGGTCGCTCAGCGAGCTATGGAGCGGGCTATGCTTGGGGTATCTCTGATGGATAGAATCCGAAATGAGGAGATCCGTCGGAGATCTAAAGTAACCGACAAAGCCTTCAAAATCAATAAGTTGAAGTGGCAGTGGGCAGGCCATATTTGTCGCCGACATGATGGCCGTTGGGGCCGAAAGGCTTTAGAATGGAGACCACGCACAGCGAACCTCGTGCCCGCTGGACCAACGACCTGAAGGACGTTGCGGGGCTGGCTGGATGAGGAGGACGGGATGGGAAAGGCCTATGTCCAGCAGTGGACGAACACGGGCTGATGGATGGATGGATGGAATTGGAACAAAGTCAGTCGGCTTGTCTCCATTTGCGCCCCAATAAGGATCTTAATTAGGGCTCCTAAAAGACATGTCGTGTACTTTTTGCTGAATGTGTACGAAATCAAAATGTTGTTCACCAAAACGGAATTAAATATACAAAAACAAGGCCAAACAATTGAAAGTGAAAAAAAAATTACATAATGATAGAGTATCCACAATATACCACCAAGGAAAAAAAATGCGCAAGCTTTCTTTTTCACCTTTTCATTAAAATTTTGTATTGGAAGGTGAAAAGATTATGAGATCAAAAAAAATACTTATTAATTGGGACCAGTAAACGATGTGTGATCTAACCCTAGAATTATTTTTACTTATTATTGTAGGATTTTATATTTAATATTCATGATACTCGTATTGAATGACTGTCTCAAGAAAACATTGGTACTCTTACAGGCATTTTGACATTAATCTATACATACTAATAATACTCGTATAGTAATCAAAAAATATCGTGTGTGTACATTGAATAATTTGCGATATTGGGTTATTGGAATTTTTGTCTGTCTGTATGTATGTGGTGTGTTTTATTTTAACTCAAGAATTACTCAACGGATTTAGATGCGTTTTTTTTTATTATTATTGTAGTAACCCTGGTCAACATATATGTTATAAGAAGTGACATAAAATAACGCCCACGCCGAATAACCAAACGTATTACACGAGCATTTTTTTTTAACCAAACTAACTTGACACTTACGTTCTATTAAACTCAATGTATGTAAAGGGTCTAATTTAGTTGTGACTTAGTGACTTCTTGAAGTAATTTACACATATTTTAAGGGACGTGTGCTGTAAGACCTAATTGTGAACGGACTTTCAAGTTTCTGAGTCAACTAGAAGTAACGTATAGGTTTTCAGTTTGTATGAAATTCATTACATAAAGGGCATTAACTTTTTTCACGTTGAGGCGCATACCTACTCAAAATTAGCAACTCGATTTAAGTTAGTATAAAAATCTACGGAAGCGACATCTAAGTAACATTAATTCAGCGCATATTGTAAAGTGTTACGTTTATGACCATCTCATAGGAGAAAATTATGCTTAGGAAAAATATTTTGAATATTACTTTTGTAGATCTTTATGGTGAAAGAATCTATAAAATCGCTTCAAGCATTTGAAAAGAGTAAGAAAATTCTTGTGTAAATGATAGGAATCTTTCGATTTGTTTTTATCCAAAGTAAAGACAGTTTATTTTATTAAACACGGAATAAATTTTTGATTATATTTTGCCTATCATGGATTTTTACGTGTTTGGACGCTTTCAAAACGCGCTTTCAAAACAGCTCTAATTTGCAGTTTGATTAAACAGCTTGATTTTTTAACGGCACTCTGGGGCCGCAGATTTCTGTAAGAGGTATAAATTTTTAACTTGATATCTTTAACGGGGCCCTATAAAAAAGTGTCTTGACAGATGGAAAACAAAGTGATCGTATTAGGGTTCCATTTTTAATTTTTAGTCACGGAACCCTAATTTAAGATTTTAAGAAGTAGATAAGAGTTTAATATTTCTAATTGTTGTTATTTAATAACACCGCTTTATTGTTGTTAGGTATTTCACTTAATTTTTGTAACTGTCCAGTGTAGCACGGGTAAAAACTTTGTATTCTATCTGTACATTGTACACACAATGATATAGGTTGCAATTCAATGCCTCATTAGATCAACGTATTTTGCCACCGAGACCCGTTGTCACACAAAATGGTTTTGGAAAAATTTGTTTACACATATTCACAAACTGGCGGCGTTAGAACGGAAATCGATGAAATCATGAGTTTACCTCTGCTTTTACAACGCGTCTTGGGCCAGCAAGTCTTGGATCCTAAGTGGACCTGGAGGAAATTCTGTCACTATCAAATTTTTCTTATCCTACTTTATACTTATGTAATTTTTGGCACCCTGGAATTCTTAAAGAAACCAAATATTGGAACGGAATTGATCGCCGAAGCATCTTACACGCTTCTTGTCATAGTGATGTCCCCTATTAAGTTATTTCTATTTTATTACAACCGATATTTATTCCGGCAATTGTACGGGATAGTTAAAACAATAATATTTAATATGCTAACGGATGGATCCATTGAAAAAAAAAACGTATTAATGAAAACTAAAAGAACAATATATGTTTTTTTAGCGATGGTTGCGTGTCCAATCTTGCTGAGTGAATCTATAACTTTTTGGCATTATGTGAAAGGAGATAGGAGAACGATGTCACCAACAACTGAAACTTTGATGCCGATGACGTCACCATTTTTCGAGCTATCCTGGTTTTGTCACACAATATTCATGTTGGAAATCGCTTCTATAGTAACAATAATAGATATGTGGTTTATTTTCTTAATGTTCTTCTGTGGTGTAGCGAGTGATTGTTTGGCGAAGATGTTGCAAGTCAGAGAGCAGTTTGAACACGAAACTAAAGAAATGTACGCAGAAAGGCTCAACCAAAGCTTAAAGAAGTTCTATGAGAGCCATATTAAATTAGTTGAGTAAGTTTTTTTTTGATGTAAGCTCTAAGTTGTCCTAATGCTAGGCAAAGGCCTTCCCTTATTCCTTAAAGGAAATCGTCCTGCCATCCTTTTTTTCGTCAGCCTGGCCTTCTGTACCCGTCATTCAATTTCATATTTAAACATAATTATTAGGAAGTGACTAAGGGACCGCTAGTGGCCCTTTGATTTTTAAAATTATTGAACCGTAAGTCATTATTTAGCTGTTGGAATATCTTCTTAGCACGTACTAATAAAGTTCAACTTGCAATGTACAGTTCGGAAAAGGAAGCGGTTCTTTAATTTTATAAATTATTGAAACTTAAGTCATTGGAAAGTGTTTGGCGAATGATTTCTTCTGCATCCGCTTCGCTCGGCTCCTTAATATGTACTTACATGTCAACATAACCGCTCCTCCTCGCTCCGCTCGCAAGGAAGCCGCTAACGGCTAGTTAGTTACTTTCTAATTATTTCAGATTCAGATTCAAATACTAATTGCGTGTTGCATTAAATAAGGTAAATAAGAAGAACAGAGGTTGTACAGGTTTGGAAATAGTGCATTATGCTACAAGTGAGCTGCGTTGGACATTACAGTCGAGGCGGGATTGCAGGCCGAGCTGAAGGCGGGGCCGTAATGGAGCCGAGAGTATAATGTCTAATGCTAACGCGTTTCATACGACGTTTTCAACACACTTGGGAGGAAAAATATAAAATTTCACCGTCTTTTTTTCCATATAATCGAAACCACCGGAGGACCGCCAAGAGTGGCGAAATCTTGGAAAGGCCTATGTCCAGTAGTGGACGAAACAGGCTGATGGATGGATGGATGGAATAGAAACCACAGCTGCAGCTGATTGAACTGAACTGACAATTTTCTTTGAAAAATGGCGGTGGGGATTTTGTTTTTTGCGCAGATAAAAATAGAGGCACTGACGCATTTGCCAAACAGTCAAAAAAACTGAAATGTAAAAAACACTAGTGTGATAATGTAAAGTAAAAAGCACGCATGTTTAATAAGCTGCTTTATGACCCTAAGAACGCTGCATTAAGGGCCACTTTATGAGCAAGTGTGTTGGAAAATACATTATAGCGCCCTGCAAGGGCAAAGCAAAGGTTTACTTAAAACTAAATATGTTAAATTGTGTACAATTTATATTAGTAAAATTTAAAAAAACTGGACAAGTGCGAGTCGGACTCACCCACCGAGGGCTCCGCTAAAGACTATATGTTTTATGATGTAATTACAAATATATAGTTTTCTGATTTTTCCCTATACTTACAGAAAAAAAACAAAAATACAAAATATTTATTCGGTTTAAAACACATTTGCACTTAATAGGTAAATTTAAAATAGTAGCAAGAACAAAAACTTATTATAATAAAATATCCTATTAGCACTAACAAGTTATCGTGATCACTATCACCTGCGCTGGCGCCTGCAAGACCGTCCTGCAGAGTGATAGGACATTTAAGCGATCCACATGGCATTTGGGATAAATACGATTAGGATAGATGAAAAAGTAATAATATAAACCTATACAGCATGCATTAATAACCTATACTAGTAAAATAATAATAATCATATTATACAATTCTGTTTGATGATGTGTGTGTGTGTGGTGATGTCTTTTGTGTTTGTGAGATGTGCGAGGGTGTTTGTATTGTGTGTGAGGGGTGTAAAATGTCTATTTTTATATAAATAGCAAAAGCAGTATTGAAAGTGAGGTGATTTTAAGATGTTATTTTTAGAATATTTTCAACCTGCTCGTAGTCCTTGTCCTGTAGCCATCTTTTTACAGTTTCCTTCCGTTTCACATCGTTCGAGGGGGAAGATGATTCTTTCACCAGTTTTGTTTGCAAGTATGGTGCAAGAAAAGAACGGAATCTTTGTGCAAAGGCTGTTTTCAGCTTAGGGGTTTTTCCATCCATCCATCCATCAGCCTGTTTCGTCCACTGCTGGACATAGGCCTTTCCAGGATCTCACCACTCTTGGCGGTCCCCCTGGAAGAAATGCCCATACTCACACACGCTGAGCAGGCGGGTAGGGGTTTTTACTGTAGTATAATAGGTATTACTTGCCAAATTTCATAGTTCTAGGTCAACGGGAAATACCCTATGAATTTTGATTCCCCTGAGTGTCGAAATGTACGTTTTTGAAATAAAAGTTTTGTGTGTAGACCTGAGTATATTTGACAGTATTGACAGACAGACGGACGGACAGACGGACAACAAAGTGATCCTATAAGCCCTAAAAACGACATAATGTGTTTAAAAATTGACTCTCGCGTACACACCCAAACCCATACCCGTGACCCAGCAAGTCAGGCCAGGACCAAAGCTCGTCCTTCCGCGACATACGCAACATAAAATTCAGACCTCCTATACTAATTTAGACGAGGTTGTTCTGAAACAAGTACCTATATAACGCAAAAACATCGCAAACAGGGTCACCGAACTGGACAGGGTAATTATTGAAGACAACATATTATAGTACTTTAATAACTGCCAAAACAGTATTGAAAGAAAATACTTTATACAGTCTTAAATTCAGTTTTGGATCAGGTTTAACATCTTAAAGGGGGGGTTATCCCGACTTTGTCTCTTTGCAAATTAATTTTAAACCAATTAAAAGCAACGATTAAATTTTGAAAAAATACATGTCATATTTCACTTTTTGATCTTACTATTTCGGCTGTTCGATACAAGATTGCTTACATTTTCCTCGATCCGATTAAATCGCAAAGATAGGTCTAAACTATAATCTAAATATAATTTCATTTAAGCTATATTAAGTTTTGGATAATAAAACTTATACTAAAATAAACGTCGTGAAAAATGTCATATAAAACGGCCATCATATTAAAAACCCATCCCTCTAATTCAAAAATAATAAATAAAAATAACTCCAAACCGCGAGTTTTCTGAGTGGCCCGCTTCCGCTCAGCAGGATAAACATGTGAAAAATGAAAGCGTTGGGGCAGGACAGATTTTTCTGGATAACCTCGCCTTAAGCAATTCTTACCTCGGTCACATATCGGATGGGTGATCAATCAATCACAAACTGTGTAATTATTAGAAAAGTGTGTTGATGCATATACTCAAAGTGGAAAACAACTACATAAGCAATACATACAGCGAAAAGCGCTTCAAAACGAGTGATGAGTCTTATAATTATTACATTATCTATATTTATATGTATCTATATCTCCTTTATAATAATAATAAAGTTGTAAAATAGTCGTGTCTGTACATTGACTATTTTTTGCGAAATTTTAAATGAAATGGGTTATCGGTATTATACCAAGGCAGAGCCAATTTTTTTTTGTATTTTTGTCTGTCTGTCGGTCTGTTCTCTTTTAACAAGAGAACCACTCAACGGATTTGGATGCGGTTTTTTTTATCATGATCGTAGTGACCCTGGTCAATACAAAGGCTATAAGGGGTGTTCTTAAAATCACGCCTGAGCCGAAAACGCTGGCGGAACCGCGGGCAAAGGCTAGTATAATATAATAAACCACCTTTTACTTTAAATTTCAATTTAAAAAACCAAAAATAATTATTTGTTTAACATAAGTACTAATTATTTGTTTAACATAAGTACTAATGCATTCAGTTCAAGCTATTACAAATTTGAGTATAAAATTATGAAAAAAAAAGGAAATTACTGTCCAATGAAAAAACATCACACAAGGTCTCTCATGCACATAGGAGACCAAACAAGAATTCTATTACTCGTAGAAACTCAGTTACTACCTTTATACAGCAAGATTTTCTTTATAGTGGAATAAAAATTATTAATATTTGGATTACCACGAAGCAAAATAAAAATGAACAAACTACAATTTCGTTCGTTTCAAAATCGCGATTTTTGTAACAGAACCATTTATTTTTGCTCGGCAGTGTAAATTGCCAGGAACGTAATAGAAAATAATACAAAAATATTTTTTTGTATGTCATAATTGAGTTTTACGTTAAAGACATAATTTATTATTTAATTAACCTATTTATATTTACTTATGGTTAATTTATTTATGAACTTTGTTGTATTTATTGCATTATTTTTTTATTTGTTCACATATTTTATTGAATTTAAGTAACCCAAACTCTTTTATTTTTTTCATTATATCACTTTTAGTATATCTTTTATTCATTCTAGATTTCTAATAAGGTTTTATGCATTGTTTTAGTTACTTAAATATGCTGTCAACAATGTACAAATGGCTGTCTCTAGTACCGTTAATCAGTGCAGCGTTATCGATTTGCGTCTTTCTGCTGGTTCTCAGTGAGGTGAGAAATAAATCAGCTTTTTTGCGGATTACCTAACATATCGGGTGTAAATATACTGGTATCTTTATCTTATATTGCAACCACATATTTATTGATGATACTGAGCAACTTTTCCAAAGAAAAATATACGCGTAAATGAAAAAACCGGTCAAGTGCGACGAAGTGTTGACTTACACAAATTAGTTAATAGACTTAAGCGATTTGAATAAAAATTACAAACTTATGAAATGCATGAAACAAAACTAAAAAAATTTCGTTATGTATACTACTCCCGTGGGTTTTTTCACATATTCAGTGGCAACCTTTTTAGCTGGCAGGGACACTTGACTTTAACAAAAAATTGCACTTTAAAGCTTAATATTTCGCAAACGGATCCCTGAATCGAAAAATGGTTTTCACATACCCACAGTATTTTTGAAAAACATATCCAACGATACCCCACACCAAGGGGTCGACGCGAAAAAAAATCATCCCTCTTTACATGCAGGGGAGGTAAAATAAAAAAAACAATATTTTATTTAATCACTATGTCGGCGTCATTAATATGTATACCTTTACCAAATAACAGCTTTCTAGTACCAAGGTTCTCTGAGCTAAACATAACCTACTGTCAATTTTGTACGTACGTATTAATTTGCGCGGGTATGTAATTATGTTCGGAAAGTTGCGTCACATATTTACGTCGTCAATACCGCAGGTACAACCAGTGCGTCCTTCCTGTGATGACATATGGTGCTGAGACGTGGTCTCTTACAAAGGGCCTGATCCACCGATTTAAGGTCGCTCAGCGAGTTGTGGAGCGGGCTATGCTTGCGGTATCTTTGATGGATAGAATCCAAAACGAGGAGATCCGTCGGAGATCGAAAGTAACCGACATAGCGTGCAGAATCAGTAAGTTTAAGTGGCAGTGGGCAGGCCATATTTTTGGCCGACGTGATGGCCATTGGGGCCGAAAGTCTTTAGAATAGAGACCACGTACAGCAAAGCGCAGTGTAGGCCGACCTCGTGCCCGCTAGACCGACGACCTGAAGGACGTTTTGGGTGGCGGCTATGAGGAGGACGGAGGACTGACATGAGTGGCGAAATTTGGAAAAAGCCTATGTCCAGCAGTGAACGAACACGGGCTGATAGATGGATGGATGGATGTATGTTTTGGGAAAGTTGTTCAGTATAGTCATAGTCAGCAAGTAGAGTTTGTGGTTTTATTTAAAGCAGTCTACTCGGTTTATGTCTGTGTGCTAAATTTGTTCATTATTATATCTCTTGTATTTCAGAAAATAGATCTAAGCTTCGCTCCACACATTCTGCCTTTGTTCGGTGAAGTATTAGCATACAGTTGGTTTGGAGAACAATTAAAATCCAAGGTATGAGTTAATTCAGATTTGATTATACGTCTGGGGTAGAATTTATACTAGAGTAAGATTTATTTTATCTATATCTTTAAATATTAGTAATAAATTATTAAAAAGCTCGTGCTTGTACATTACTTGCCAAGAAAATATGAATGAGTTAAATACTCTTGTTTACAGATGTATGGCTTGAAAATTGCACTCCTGCATTTCGACTGGATAAATTTGAACAAAAGAGACAAACAAAATTACGTCGTTATAATTTCTTACATGCAAAAGCAATTCGGAATTAAAACTGCTATTGGTCATGATTTGTCACTAATTACTATGACAACGGTAAGTAAAGTCGTTTGCAATAGAATCCAACAATCATGTAAACAAATATGGCGGACTGACATTGACAGCGTATTGTTTATGCCCATAGTGATTTCATAGTGTTCTAATTTAATTTTAATTAAATTTATTTTTCTAATTATTTTAATTTTAAGTCATAGACTATGGCCCATAGTAGGTTAGGTACTAAAATAAAACTGACTAAATAGATTAAATATATAAGCCATAGACTATAAAATAAAACAGATTGTAAAGTAAAGCAAAACAAAAGTCCAAAATGAGAATGCAAAGTCGTAGAAATCGGAAACAGAAAACACTAATGCACAGCGAACCCACAGAACAGTGAATGACTGTGAATGACAATTCTAACAAAATGGCCACCTGTCAATTTTTAAAAACTAACCATTATTTTTATGGCTTAGGATACAATCCGTTTTGGTTAATTATATTAAGCTCTTGAAAAAAAATTTTTATTGTATTCAAATAATATTAAATTAAAATAATTTATTAAATTAAAAATAAAAGATAACTTCAGATTACGAACAACACTAACTTTTCAATGACTTATAGAGTTCGATGAGTAAAAAACTAAGATGACAGCTTGTCAAATACTTCGAAATTTTTACGTTGCAAATGTTTTAACAAATTTAACTTATAATTACAAGTTAAATCGTGTTGAAGATAATGTGAAAACAATGGTGCGTTCGTTGAAATCAGACTATGTTCATAATTGATCGTCAAATGTATGTGATTACGGAGTAATCGTGACAATTTGGTTTGTTTACATGATTGTTGGATTCTATTGCAAACGACTTTACACAGCATTATTTTTTAAACCATCGGCCTGTGTTCGTCCACTGCAGGACATTAAACCTTTCGTACCCTTTAAATTTTTAGTGATTTCTAGTTTTATTTATAATATATGGTTTATTGCGCTATATTTCGACCCTTCAGGCTGATGACGACCCCACTTAACGCCGTTCATAAATTAACGATTTCATCATGTTCTCACACTAACAGCAGGATAGCGTATATAATTTTCAAAGCGTGCGACAGAGATGGCATTAGAACCCGTGTCGAGGCCCCTAACTTATGAACGTAGCCCTGAGAATTAAACATTAAAAACATTAAACCGTAAATTTCTTTGATTTTATAAATAAAAATACAATTTACTAAAAATTAAAAGCCATTTATTTCCTCGACTTTGCCACTCTTGGAGGTCCTCCGTCCGCGTCCTCCTCATTCAGTTGCTTCCGGCAAAGCCCTTATTGTTGTCGGTCTAGCGAAAAAAAAAACAGTTTTGGAAAAAAAAGATAGGTTTGTTCGAATAGTTTGCACGCGTTAATTTGGCGCTTTTTCCGTGCCTGGGTCGTATTTTCGGAAACTTCCTTTACGATCCTTAACAGATGATGCACATATATATGATATATTAATAATTAATTGCTTCCGCTTACGACTTTTAGCACATGGTCTAAAATTACTATGACACAAATGTTGGTTGAGATGGTTCGGTCATTTTTAGAGACAAACACTGGCGAAGATTTCTATATGCCATTATATCTTGAGCACGTATTTACGATATTTAAGGTGACTTTAATTTATGCAGCCAAATTCTTGCTGAAGGCTCAGTTAGTTCTCAGCAACAAGGGTCGATGACCCTTTTTGTGAAATTCGTAAATTATTCTTAGATAGAGGGCGCCCTAGATAACCAGTAGAACAAAATAATCGCAACAAAAAAGATCGCCGCGCCCCGCGCGCCCTAGCGTAAGCTTTCGCCTTATCTACGCTTCTACAGGATGTAAATAGAGTGCTACCTTTAAATTAAACCACACACTCTGATGACCATACTAAACAAATATAAAAAAAAAATGCGCAAATATTCAGAGAAAAAGATATTCAACTGTAACTAAAAGACTTTATCGCGTAGGCAGAAGGTCTATTTTAGAACGCCGTACTGAAACAGCTGTTTCACTGAAGACGCTCTCTCGAAACGCGCCCGTATGTCGATGCATTAGGGTCCACGTATTTTTGTTTGCAAGTCACTTATTTCCCAATTTAATGGTTAGCGTGGATTTGTTTCTTGGGAAAAGTGGTGCAGAATGATCGGTAGAATATGTGGTTTCATTTAAAATGGTAGAAGTCTAATTACACCCGGTATAGCTTACCCCAACGACGCGCAGTCAGTTATTCATCATACATAACTTTTATAAGTTTAGTTTTTTTTGCGATCGTGTTCTAAAATACCGGTATAGAAAGAGACAATATTAAAGTGTATGAAGATGTATGTATGTAAGATATTCTTTTTTGTCGCTTTGATGCTGGTGTAACATAAAATATGTATATTATATAATATGTAATATGTGTACAGGCTGTAAATAGAGTGCGACCATTTAATAAAACCACATTCTCTACTGATCATACTGAACAACTAACCGAAAAAAAAACCACGCAAATCTTCAGATAAAAAGATATTCAGCTGTAACTCAAAGACTTTATCTCGGGGGAGGAAGGTCTATTTTAGAACGCTGCACCGGAACAGCTGTTTCACACGAGACGCTCTCTTGATATTCGCCCGTATGTCGATGCGTTAGGGTTCACGCATTTTTGTTTGGAACTCAATTATTTCCCTAACTAAGGGTGGCTGCGGGTATGATTCTTGGGAAAAGTGGTTCAGTAGAGTCAGTAAAATATGTGGTTTCATTAAATGGTGGCAGTCTATTTACACCCGGTATATAAATGTGAGTGGGGTGATTGTATCTCCCACATTGGTTTCATTATAACATTGATTGCCATTTATTCAATTGCAGGGCCTTATATAAAACAGGCTGGTGACGGGCAGCGGCGTCACTGGTGCAAGGGTTTCGGCACCGCGCTCACTAACCTGCCTGCCCAGCGTGTGTGAGTATAGGCATTTCTTCCAAGTGGACCGCCAAGAGTGATCAAATCTTGGAAAGGCCTATGTCCAGCAGTGGACGATACAGACTGATAGATACATAGATAGAACTAATAAATAATTTATGTTTTCAGGTTCTTAAAAGCAGTTATCAAGCTTTCACAGTATTACAGACAGTGAATTAAATTAAATACTCAAACTATTCGCAAAATACTGTAATGATACAAGTATTTTATACTCGCATTTTTGGTGGTAATCCACAAATTCACACGCAATTTACTCGTATTCAGCAAATATTAACACGGCTTTGACATCTAGAATAGAAAAACTACTAAATCGTTTTAACCTTAAGTAATGTTATAATTGTGCGCTTATTGAAATAAAATTGCTTCTTTGAACCTTGATAAAAATTTTGTGTTCTTCCTAAGGTGGAAATTATTCGAAATTATATCTTTGAGCTATAATTTTACGCTTCTCATAACAAACGTTGAAAATCGTTTTAGAACTACAGCCTCAGGCCAAGGTTTTCCAAAACCAGCCTGCGTTGTGCTATTGTGTGTTTTGAGCCAATTACAAAAGCGCGTAAAAAGAATTTAAAATGAGTTTCCTGTTTTTTTTTTACTCAATGTGTGTTCGTACTTCGTACATGAAGATCAAATCATGCAAAATAATTTCAAAGTTTTGGTGTCTCAGGCATGGTCGTGAAACCGGGTTGCAGAATGAACAATGGATCTGCATGAAGATTAATCATTTACAGGACAAAAGTAATATTTGATCTAATATTGTTAAGACGAAAGTTGCCGCAAAACCATAATTTATTCTTCCTTGTCTGAAGAATCTAGCAATATAAGGTGACTTTCGTTTATACAGCTAAATTCATACTGGAGACTCGGTAAGTGGTCAGGAACTCGGGACTAAGGCTAAATGACCTTTTCTGTATAATAGGCAAAATAAAATTTGACTCCCCACGCTTATGGAGTCGCGGTTGTTCTTGAACAAGTATAGAGGCACAAAAAATATTTTTGGTATTTTGCAAACAGGGTCATTGAACCTTGGTACTGACTACTTATCGATTGCCCAGTATGAATTCGGCTGTATAAACGAAAGCCACCTTATTTCGTACAAAAATATTTTTTTTCCAAGAATATAATGTTTAATTTTACTACTAAAAGATTCGTGGTTTAGATTCATAATACTATTGAAACGGTTACTCACGATTTTGTTATACTCAGATTTCGCCTGACTAGTTTCGCTGTATTTGTACAGTTTCTTCGGAGGCAAACATGGTCACGCGGCGGTTCCCCGTTCGACACCAGTTTGACATCAGTGTCAGATTTTGCCTGACTAGTTTCAGTACAGTTTCTTCGGAGGCAAACATGGTTACGCAGTGGTTTCTCGTTTCATACTGATTCTTCTCTCAAGTTTGCCTCCGAAGAAACTGTACAAATACAGTGAAACTAGTCAAGTGAAATCTGACTATACAAAAATCGTGAGTAGCCGTTTCAATAGCATTATGAATCTAAAGCACGAATCATTATGAAAATAATGTTCCATAATAATAATGTGCCACACAAGATGCGGGAATCAATTAAGAACCACCGGCACCCAAATTTCAACAAATATCAGGTGAAATATCAAAGTCAGGTGACTCCTGTCACATACCTGGAAACCGTTACTAAGCAACATTCATCCCATGTTCGTTCACTGCTGGACATAGCATTTTCCAGATTTCGCCACTCATTTTCGCCATTCTAAATCTCAGGGATTTGATCAAATCCCGATTTTTTCATATCCCTGGGACACACATATTATACAGTAACTCTGTTTTTTTTCTTCTTTTTATGCGTTTATTGTTTAAAAATTATATAATTTTACAAATTATAAGCTGACACAGCTGACGGAAACCAAACGTCTATGTGTCGCTGTAAGTGCACACCAACTAAACTATACCTATAATTAACTATATCTGTGAGAGCATTGGGAGAGCACTGCTAGCTGTTGCAGCTAGCCCCAAAATGTTTAGCTCAATGTATCTACCAACCATGGTATATTTTTCAGGTAGAAATAAAATAATATCGGTTTACTTTTTATCTTCACCTAAAGCCTGTTCATTAGGGACGTAGAGATAAAAGCCCTAAAAATAGAAATCATCTATTTCACTAAACATCAGTAGCATTTAGATAAAATAAGAATTACTATTAAAATCAAAAAACCCAGTCACATGCGAGTCCTTCACGCCTGAGGGTTCCGTACCATTTAAATAAGTTAAAAGACTTAAATAATTTACATGAAAATTTAAACTTATGAAATATATGAATTTAAACTGCAAAATTAAGTTGGTTGACTAGCCTACTTAGCTGTGATACCTAGTTTTTCTTTTAACTTCGTTGTATACTCTACTGCCGTGATTTTTTTCACATATCCAAAAACAACCGTTTAGGAAACGGACAGAGCTAAGTGCGAGTTGCCTATCGAATAACTCACTACCGCGTGAATCGAGTTAAACTGGGTCTCCAGCATGTGTTTTGTTCTACACACTATCTAAACAAAACGTCTACAGAAAATATTATTTCGTTACATATTTTATATAATATGTCTCCTACATGCCCATCAGAAGAAATGTGTAACGAAACAATGTTTTGTGTAAACGTTTTTTTTAATGTGTAGGACAAAACACGCGCTTGAGACCCGGCTTAATCGATTCACGCGGTTGTAAGTAATTCAATTGGCAACTCGCACTTAGCTCAAACTATTTTCACTCATCCGCGAAGGTGCCCACACTTTGCGTGTAGGTGCACCTTGATTGTTTTTATTATTTTGTTTGACCAATTTTTCGGCGTGATGAACTTGTATACCCTTGCCAAATTACAGTTTTCTAGTACTAAGAAGTCTCAGACAGACATGGCGAAACTAAAACGGTTCCTCGTTGATCACGGTACTCTAAAAAGTTACCACCTATCTAAGTAAATACTCTTAAAAAGCAAGTATTTGAACGAATAAAATTTGATTATATTTGATTTTCATACTCAACTGAAACGTTTCAAAGGGACGACTTTTTATTATTATTCCGGAATGGAATTACGTGCCAACTCATCTAAAAGCCAATATAGATGATTAAACGCGTAAATAAAAGGGACTCACAGACGGACAGAGCATTTTAAAATTAGGCCCTTTTCACACACAGTCAGATTACATTTTGTACGGTCGAATTGAAATAAAAGAAGCGATTGTTTCCAAGTTCAGACAACGGATCAAAAGGGTCCTGGAATCTTTGCGAAAGATCTGGAGAGCAAATTTCGTAACAGTTGAAAACCTTTTTGCGTCCAGAGAATGACTTTAGATAGTGTCAGTGTGGGAAATTAATGAATGATGGTCGGGCTCACGGGTTAGGACAGTGTTGCTACCTTTGATTCTGCAAATAGCTCGAAATTTTTCCATTTGTGTGTGATATGATATGAACTGAAGTTGAATTTATTTTTATTCTCCAAACATTTATAATCCTACTTATATGCAAAGTATATCAATCTGGATGTAATATATACACAAGGATGGAATATAAATTATAAATAAAACTTACCTAAATTAAAAAGGGAAAAAACTAATTTAAAATCCTTATTAAACCTGCAGTAGAATGTTGATATTATGTTAATAAAATAAAGCATAATGTTTATAATTATTTAAAACAATTTTAATAACGTAAACATAATATAAACATAATCATATACAAGCACTTAGTCAGACTTTCGGGGCTGTTATTCAATGGATTGATTTATTTGCAGATAATCTAAATAAAACCAATATAATAAATTTATTTTCAAATAATGGCATTAATTTAAATTATAATGGATATTTAATTAAGGCTATAAATGACGCACCGTTTTTAGATTTAACAATAGATAGCAGATTAGATTGAAGGCAACAAATAGATAAAATATGGAAAAAACTAAATTGGTTCGTCCTTGCCTTGTCAAAATGACGGAAGACAACAAATAAGTTCACAACACTGGCAGCATGCCATGGATACGTTGAATCAGTCTAAGATATGGCATAATTTTATGGGGATATACTCGTAGCACTAATTTCAAAAGAAAAAAGAGGTAAGTGCATTCGGTCTACATACGGGGCTATACCAACCGATACATGCGTATACTTATTTAAAGATCTTCGGATCTTATCACAACCAGGATTATAAATTTTTGAAGTAAGTTTGTTAAACAAAATCCCGATTTCTTTAACACATCACAAGACATCTGCCCTCGAAACACAAGAAGGGGAGACCGTTTGGTTTTAAAAAACGTACCAAGCACCGCTTTACTTACAAAAAATTGCTTTGCGATGAGCATTAAAAATTATAATAAAATACCTAACGACATAAAAAAATCCATTTCAATTATATTAAAAAAATGTTCAATTTCTTCAGCGCACATTTTACATTGTAAAGGATTTCCTCGAAATATAGCGAATTGACATAATGTGTGTGCGTTTTATTTTATTATTTTAATAATTTGAATGTGTTAATATAATTTTAGATAATGGTAAAATATACCTTTAATTATTTGCATGCTATGATAATTAGTTGAATAAGGAAACTCTATAACCTCAACAACATATTGTACCTATACACAAGCAAATAAAGAATCTTTGTCTTTGTCATAATTTACTAACGCTCGTCATTATTTGCACTAAGTGGAACTTAAAAATCTTGGAGAAATCAAACAATTTACTGAATGATATTCATTGCACGTATCCAAACATCTGTAAGTTAACAATGTTCTGTTAATTTGTATTTTATTAAAGAAATCTAATAAAAATGCTTAAAGTAAAACCGGGTCAGGCTTTGTAAAATTTAAATTCAAAGTAGAACATGAGGTAAAAAGTATTTTATGTAAACAAGATGCACGGAAAAAAGCATTTATGATTGATGGTCTCAGATATAACTGATCATCGCAAAAATCTTAGGATTTGTGCAAAGAACTGGATAATTGGAAACTTTTTGTTAAGAACTGAAGGAGCCTCCTTGGTCTCCGCTTCGCTTGGCTCTCTTAATTTATTTCCTTGTAAACCAAACACGCCCTTCCTCGCTTCGCTTGTCTTTGCAACTATATTTGACTTTTTATTGAATAGCAATAAAACCGTGCTAGAATAGTAACCAAGTTCTTTCTTACTTTTCAATTATCCGAACCTATCATCCTAGGATTTACGGATTGATCAATTGATCAGTTTTCTCTGGTTATATTGTCATGGTAGTAATTTTCAGAGTGGTTTTCATTTATTCGTTTCATTCCAATAAATATTTTAAACGGTTATCTCTTTCTATGGGTTATATGCTCAGAATTATTAGCCAATCTTTTGTAAGGAGTAAATTGACCAAGCTTGTACCTTTTTTGGTATGAATTTCCTGTTCAGTAGTAGGCAAGTGCGAATATTATAATTTAAAAATAAATATGGGAAAAGCAAAAATCCAGCCACACTGGTCGGTAAAGTTCTAAGAGAATGGAACAGGGAAAGGGATGGGACAATAAAGTTGAGAGTAGGTTTGTGCGGTGTATATTTAAATGGAGCCTTTGCTGCGGCCAGTTAGCCAAAAAAACTTTTCAGTGTTTATACACGATTATATTTTCATGTAGTATTTTCAGTGGGTTAAAATATGGTGTATATTTTTTTATTTACGTACTTCAATTTACAAAAACTAGGTTAAGCCTGAAAATCTATAAATATGAACAGACCAACCAAAAAAGAAGGCGTAATTTATTTATTTATTATTAGGGGCTTATACTTGACCACAACCACGTCTGATGAAAAGCATCAAAAAGACCTAAGATGAAGCCCACACCCCCCGAAACCAGGCAAGGCGTAAATTACTCTGTCCTAGGACTTCCGCTAAATCTACGTCGGAAGTCTGTCACGGACGAAGTACTGACGCAACGCAACAGCCTGTTACCACTTTCCCGGTACGGCTTCTAATGACGTCACGCTGGAACATAACGAGTCGCTGTTTCGTCATGAGAGCGGTGCAGCCATGGCCGCAGCTTGGCAATTGGCATCAGTTGGACTGATAGGGTTTGGTTGGTTACCTGTCCGTGATACGCCAGGTGTAATCAAAGATATATATATCTATCTATATATCGATATATATATATATATATTATATCTCAGTTTACGCTATTCGTCGGCACCTTTCAAATTTAAACCCAAAGTTTTTCTGTTACATGCTCTGTACCGCACCAACGCGTAGAGTAAAAGTGGTCGTCATAAGAGAAAGCGGTTGGAGCCGATCATCATCTTCGTTATCGTCATCGTCGTCGTCGTCGTCGTCATCATCGTCATCGTCATCGTCATCGTCATCATCATCATACCCCGCCACGCAACGCTCTTCTCTTATTGACACCCCAAAAATAAGATAACGCCATTTGTGACTAACCTAACGTTTGTTGATTGGCTAGAATTGTATTAAGATTGTATAAAGTGAAATGAGCGTTATGAAAACGTACTAAGAAAGTACAAGACGAACTTATTTAGAATTGAGCGTGAATGAGTAAGACGGGCATAGTATTATGAGCATTATCATATTCAACGTAAGCGATGATCTGATTCAAATTTTTTTTTAAATGTCCTGTGGTCAAAAATGGATAATTTAATTACCGAAAAAATATTCTTATCAAGCTTTTTAAGTGATACGATCCTTAGTATATAGTTCGATAAACTCGTGATAAATGAAAATTTCAGCGGTCTCTATAGGCTTTTATCCATTAAGTGAAAGTTTTAAATCATGTATTTAAGATTTTCCATATTTTCGAAAATAAAATGGGTGTATTATTTTCAATTCTGTATTTACATCTGAGTTTCTGAGAAAATTGTATAGAGTTAGATTTCTCTACGCCAACTTCGCCCTAAATGGTTAAATATACGTATAGTTTATATAAAAACTTAGAGTATCGTATATATGCTGCTTACCTTATAACTTAACACTTTATTTCACAGTCGATTTAGAAACTTTAAAAATAGGGTCAGTATTCTCTAAGTCGTTCACTTTTATTCCCCGTTACCAATATTTCTCTCGTAGCCAGCAAGGGACGTTTCAAGCAATGATTTTGAAAGTTTCTAGTGATTTTCTATCGAAAAACCATTGGCTATGTTCAACTTCCAACACAGAAGGCAGAACCAGACTTCCAATTTATGAAAGTTTACACCCAAAGTTACACAGAGAAAAGCAGTTAGAAGTGACAAAAGGAGCTTTAAAGAATTTGAATAGCTGCTGTGGTTGATAGAGCTAGCTAATTCTTGTAAAAGTCAACTTTTATACTTTTCTGAAAATTTCTTTATTTGGCCCGCAACTTAATTTTTTCGGTACCGATCTATTAATTTACATTTGTTTTCCACTGATGCTTTCTTAACATTTATTTTCTACTGATGTTTTAAAACTTCAAGCAAGGGCTGATATCAAATATCTATAGAGTGTTGGTACTAGAATTTAGTGAAAGGAATAACACTTTCTGTTTTTTCTTATTCCTTTATGTAACTAATAACAGCTTTAAAAATTCAGTTTTGTTAGAATTTACTCATTGGTACAGCAAGTTTACTCATCAGTGTTTTCCTTCCGAGTATAAATAAATTCAACGACTCAAACCAAGATACCAAGATTGTAAATCTGACGTCATACCGATTCGGCTATCGGCCTATAAATAATAATTTGAAAACGTTATAAAACAGTTTAAATATGTAGTACGTATAATAATAAATTGTCTTCTAAAATTAGGTGATATATCGAGCTATCCTAAAACAGTGCTCTTCCGTTTTGTAACGGTACCCTCATCAAATTAATATAAAACAAAACATTTCCAAGACGATGTGCCTACATAATTAAAATTTACGGCAAACAATACATATTGCGCTCCAAATTCTGCCCTAAATATACAGCTGCGTCACGGCTTTGTATATTCTGAAATTTTACATGTCCGACGGGAAAAAGATACTTAAATTTTATTTGCTGACTTTTAATTAACTAATTGTTTTCCCAATCCCTAATGATGTCTTATATATTTCAAAGCCCGATCTCAAATAAATTCTTTCTTTGTAATAAGAATTTGAATTTTTAGTGTTCCGTAACTCAAAATGCCAAAAAAAACAGAACCGTTATAGGATCACTTTGTTGTCCGTCTGTCTGTTCGTCTGTTTCTCGGGTCCCGTTAGAGATACCAAGTTGAAACTTATATCTTCTACAGTAGTCTACGGCTTCATAGTGTTAAGAAATCAGGCTTCTACCTCAACGCGAAAAAAGTTATTGTCTTTTACGTTATCAATTTCATATTGTCTCAACATGAAGAACTATAGAGTACTTCCAATTGACTTTGAAATTTTAAACATTCCAATTAAGTCTTAACACACGTATAGGAAAAAAAACTGAAAATTTTCTATATTTAATTGTTCATGAAGAAATGAAGGACCAACCTAATTAACTTTTGGATACATAGAGTTTAAGGGGGGTTATCCCGACTTTGTCTGTTTTCAAATTAATTTAAAACCAATAAAAAGCGACGATTATGTATGTTTTGCAAAAGATATACGTCATATTTCACTCTTGGATCTTAATATTTCGGTTGTTCGATACACTATTGCTTACATTTTCCTCCATCCGATTAAATCGCAAAGATGGGTCTAAACTATGAACTAAATATCAATTCATTTAAGCTATATTAAGTTTTGGACGGTAAAAATTATTAAAATAAACGTCATGAAAAATGTGGTATAAAATGGCCATCATATTAAAAACCCATCCCTCTAATTCCAAAATAATGAATAAAAATAACAAAAACGCGAGTTTTCTGAGCGGCCCGCTTCCGCTGAGCAGGATGAACATGCGGAAAATGAAAGAGTTGGAGCAGGACAGATTTTCTTCGATAACCTCACCTTAATATACCACGCACTTGAACAGTTTTTTTATTTGTAACTGCTCTTCAGACATAAATTAAGGAACCTTTAATCATCGAAATTATATCTTGTCTAAACAAATAGCTACATATAATAAAACCTTTTGACTCTGGCTTTGGGTTTTCTAACTGTCGGTCAGTACGAATTGCCTTAATGAATGATCCCTTTTAGGTACGATAACTTTGTTGTTCGTCAAGACCCTTTGCTTGAGTACAGTTAGAGATATCAATAGTGCGTTCCGATTCACGACATAATGGATTATATCGCGTCTATCGTCATTCCGAGTCACTGATGGCCATGCGGCGTAAGTAGTTTGATGGTACATTTGGTGCTGTTAGCGCCGTTCGGAACACACAGGAAGTTGAATCAGGCTCTCAACTAACCGCGAAAAAAGTTATTGCCCTTTAAATAATCAATTTCATACACATTGGTAACCTATGAAAACCTATTAAGTACTTTTAGACTCCTATTCTCATGTAGCAAATATTAGATTTAAAGCTGCCATAACCTAAAACTTTTCATTGCAAAATAGGCTTTAATGCAGATGGATAAAAGTAACTCTAAACTCTAAATTTAAGGTTTGCTGCACGAGAATAGGTCACTCAATTGTCTTGAAAACTTTAAATTCTGTTCACAGTTAATTCTTAAATAAGGCATTATAAAAAAATCGAAATTTCATTATTCAAGAAGAAATTAACTAACATCTTTATTAGACCCTTTGAGTACACAGTGTTTAATAGATCGTAACTGTCAAGTTAGTTTGGTGATTAAAAACTGCTCGTAGAAGACGTCTATGTTTTAGATGGTACGAGTATGTACGGAATCTCCAGGGCACGAGTCTTACACGCACTTGAGCTATTTTATTTTATACCCAATCGGCTTACGCTTGGCCATTACGGCGCCTGATGAAAAGCTTCGACAAGACCTGAGAGGAAGGGCACTCGCCCAGAAACAACGAGAGTCATAGCAGATAAACAGCCTGTTCAGAGAGTTGAACAAAATCTGCAGAAGTAAGTATCGAACGGATCACTGATACTACGCAACGTGGTTCATACCTGCAACCACGGTACGGCTTTTAATGACGTCATACCGGAACTTGAGGTGTCGCTTGGTGGCATGGTTTCCTCATTAGGACTACCAAAGAGGTTCAAGTACTCGACCTTTAAGGTGACTCCGTCGGAAAAATTGGAAGGGCATTAGATTATTTCCGCACTAATTAAGGGGAGGGAGGGTAAGGGGGGGTAGGAGGGCGTATCCCTCACCCCATGGTACTCTCCTCTACTTGCGGAGATCAACCATTTTTTTTTAATTTTCACCA
Organism: Ypsolopha scabrella; assembly: GCA_910592155.1. Taxonomy (NCBI): domain Eukaryota; kingdom Metazoa; phylum Arthropoda; class Insecta; order Lepidoptera; family Ypsolophidae; genus Ypsolopha; species Ypsolopha scabrella. Next base: position 26,352,918 of record OU342969.1, on the reverse strand, counting down.
AAATATTTAGACACCTGGTCCTAGGAATTTTGTTCCTAGGCGTAGTCTAACAAACGTGGTTTGTTTTTTAGGAATAAACTATACTTGAATAAAATTTGTACATATACCTATGGCTTGTATTTAAACGAGCGCCAAAAATACTGAGTGATAGACTGTGGGCGAATAAAAATGGTGAAAACGGTGACTTTACTATTAAAACTAGGGACGACGTCGCCTCACTCCGCTCCGCTTCGCTCGGCTCCTTAGTTTTTCTCACATGTCAACCTAACTCTAACTCGCTTCGCTCGTCATCGCACCTATTTTTTTTACTTTTGGTGAACGATTTTTCTCCCACATACCATAATAATATCATTCGATAAATTACAAAATGGCCGCTCTCGTGTAAAACACGTTCCATTCTACCTCGATAATTTTACAACTAAGATTTTTTAGGCAGGGTGCATTCTATTGACATTTGTCACTGTGATAAACGGAACGTTATTTCATTTTGAAACTTCATCAGCGTTTTGATAATGCCGATAAAGCAAAAATTTACGAAAAATTAAAAATTTCAAAAATGTATATCTTGAAAACCTTCGAGTTCCGCAAGCTGAAATTTTAGTTTGTTAGATTTAGTAACCAGACCTATCTACCATAAAAATAAGAAGTAAGTAGCAATGCGGAAATAATCTAATGATGAGCCGCAAAATTAGCTACTCTATTCGTGGTGGCTGAAATGTCGAACAAAACCTCATTAAAATATAGTTCTTACGAACTTGGCTGTTACGTCAGGCGCTCTGGCTGACAAGTTAATACATAGTGAGTTTTTTATTTATTTTAAATAAAATAAGAAGAATTTCCATTAAGTGAGAAAACCATATTATTTAATATTGTTTTGTCTAGAAGTTTATACATTTTTACACCGTTTCGATGAAAACTGCGGCAGTTATATCATTACAAGTGGACAGAAAACTGAGAAATAAGGGTGACTTAAAAGATTTTTTTCTTTACGTCTATATATTAAAATAAATTCAAGGAAAAACCACATTACACATCGTTTCATGTAGATAACTATGTATTTTTCTTGTATAAAAAAATGCTATTTTTACCGTACAAACTGGTTACAAAGTTCTAAATATTATTATTAGAGTGCATTACAAACCAGAAAAGATAAATTAGAAACAAATATAAAGACAAGAATTTGAAAAATCTTGTGTCTGGGAAACCAGAGATCGCAGGTTCGAATCCTGGCCCGAGGAATTTTTTCAAATTCTTGTCTTTACATTTGTTTCTAATTTATCTTTTCTGGTTTGTAATGCACTCTAATAATAATATTTAGAGTATACCAAAGCGATGGATTTCGCAATAAAAACATAATCTCAGTTAATGAGAACTGTGAATTTCTTAACTGTCTGAAGCAACACATATTGTAGCGACGACAGCGCCATCTGTTTCTTAAGAACAAGGCGTGAATTCACATAACGCCCTCGTGAGCGTCAGTGTGTGCATTACAAGCTAGTTAGATCAAATAGTTACAAAAATATTCGGTGGACAAGTATGGTGGAAAAAATTCAACGGTCTAGGTAAGTACCTCGGTGGCGCAATTTGTAGCGCACTTGTCTGGGAAACAAGAGGTCGCAGGTTTGAATCCTGGCCCGAGGAATTTTTTCAAATTCTTGTCTTTACATTTGTTTTGATTTATCTTTTCTGGTTTGTAATGCACTCTAATAATAATATTTAGAGTATTCCAAAGCGATGGATTTCACAATAAAAACATAATCTTGGTTACAAAGTTGCTCAGTTCAAGGTCATTGGCGTTGAGAGAAGCCTTAATACAGGGGTCAGGGCCTTGAAGCTTGCGTCCATATTTTGTGCCCAAATACAACGCTAGGGTTAACTATCCATCTCGCTAGGACTGTGGCTGTGCGAGTGTGTACTGTGAGTCTGTGACTTATTTCACAATCCATACTTGTAAATACTTATGTCGTGACGGCATCAGCCGGGTCCAGATCGGACCCGAAATATATCTTGAGATTATTTAATTTATCCGTGTCATTTGTATAAATTCTGACACCAGGGCTTGTCGGGCCGATAGGCCTTGCAACCCACATGAAAAGAAGAAGATTTTATATATGTTTTATTTTATTATACTTATAGTTCTACATATTCAAAAATAAAAATAAAAGAAAGAAGCTCTTACAAGTTATTATAATTTAATATCGAAAATGACATCCTGAAATAGGGGTTTTAGGCAGAGATTTTATTCAGTAGGGATGGAGTGACGGAGAAAAGGCTAGCAAAAACTTGATTACATAATGTTATGGCCATATCATAAAATTGACCGCATATTATCTTGAAGCATGAAATAAGATATTTACGATGGTCTCTCAACAAAAAGTTGAAAATTAGAGTGACGACGAATGAAGCATGGAGGCGTGTTAGGTTGCGGGTGATCATAAATTTGGGAGCCGAGCGAAGCGGAGCGGAGTTAGTTTTAGCTGATCAGCGGGCCTATTATGTAACGTTGTGTCGGTTGCCAACTAGTTGCTAAGTCGTAAGATACGTTCTACTTATTCGGAAACCGATAGTATATCTATGTTCTCTATTTTGGCAACTGGCTCAAAGATACTTCTAGGGGCAGATCATGAAATGTGTCACGAACGATATGGTCACGACATATAACGATTGAATGATAAAACATTAATTTGCACTTCATTTTGGAGCGAACAGTAAATGAGTAGAATTATTTTCGGATTGCATCTTGGCGATTAAGTTTATAAAATTCTTGAAAAAAAAAACTGCGATGACTAGACACGGGTGCATTTAGAAGCATTTTGTACAAAAAAATTGCTAACTTATAAAATACAATCTTTTTGTCCAGATTTATGTCTTTTATGGAGTTTTAGATTAGAAATATTATCACGAAAAGTCACGTATGAAATAAAGCGTACAAAAATATTTGACAGAATAGCCGCTCTATGTGCCGTGGACGGCTAGAAAGACCTACCCAACTGACAAATTCTTTCAACTAGTGGCAGGTATTGGATTTGTCACCACCGTCATGACAAAACCACATTTTAATAATCCATACAGTTGTCCAACGAAGCCGTTGTGCAGGACTTTTGGAGCGGTTGTCCGAACTGCTTGTTCGAAAATTGTATGTAGCTCGGTGGCTTTTACCTCCAGCGTCTCACTTCGCAGGCCCCGCACAATTGCCGCTCTGTCTAAACTCTTTCGTTTATACTGTCATCAAGTGACTTCTGTTCCGGCATGACGTAATGAGAACGTCATTGTAATTACAAACTAGAAAATATCACTTGAAACAAATTTCAAGAGAGACGAATATTTAAAAAAAACCGGCCAAGTGCGAGTTGGACTCGCGCACGAAGGGTTCCGTACCATAATCTATAAAAAACGGCAAAAAAATCATGTCTGTTGCATGGGAGTGCGCGGATCTGACTCGCACTTGGCCGGTTTTAGTATTTTTTATTATAACGGCAACAGAAATACATCATCTGTGAAAATTTTAACTGTCAAACTATCACGGTTCACGAGATACAGCCTGGTGACAGACAGACAGGGGAGCCTTAGTAATAGGATCCCGTTGGTTACCCTTTGGGTATGGAACCCTAAAAATACCTCTGTACAGGATTCGAACCATTGACCTCTTGATTTCACGGCAAGTGCATTAGGGCTGCGTCACCGATGTCGTCATATTGGACCGTTGAATTTTTTCATCATACCTGTACACCAAATTTTCGGAAATACTTGTTACACCAGCCTGTAATGCACGCACCGAATGCTCATAAGGGCGTTACGTTATTTCGCGTATTTATTCCAAAAGGTTAAATGGTATGTTTGACTGCGCTATATTTAAAGGAAATATATTTAATTTTAGTAATAAAAGTTGGAGAAAAGTAGACCCATGGCACCAGGTATTCCAGGCGCAGCCGCGGGCAAAATATAAGTATAAAACTTTTTTATTACCCATCAATCTACGAAACCCCACGTCGGTACTTGTGTGTTAGTAAAATTACACGTCTGCGTTTCTATCCTTATATCATTTCTTCGTAGTTTCACTCTGATTTCATCCTGTAATAGCTTCTAAGCCAATTTTATTGTAAAACTAGCCTTTGCCCGCGGCTCCGCTCGCATTTATTCAATATTGCCCCGCTTTCGGCTTGGGCGTTATTTTATGAACACCCCTTATATACTATGTGTTGACCAGATTCACTGCGGTGATAATGACAACAAACCGCATCCAAATCTGTTGAGTAGTTCTCGAGTTAGAACGGAACATAATACAGACAGGCAGACGGACAAAAATTCAAAAAATTGTTGTTTCTGCTTCAGTCATACCAGTAACCCATTTTATTTAAAATTTCGCGAAAATATTCAATATACGACTTTTTTACTAACACTTTATTGTTATAATTATTTATTATTATACAAGGTGAAATTAAATCAACCGACCAAATTCATACTCGAGGCTCGGTTAGTGATCAGAAGCAAGCTCCAAATACCCTTTTGGTGAAATTAGAAAAATTTTTTTTTGCTTCTTTACTGCCTAGACTAGGAATTGTAGTCCAAACAGTATGGGAGCAAAAAAATATATTTTTAGAATTTTGCCAAAAGGATAACTGAACCTAGTTCCTGATTACTAACTGAGTCTCCAGTATGAATTTGGTCGGTTGATTTAATTTCACCTTATATGTATATAAATTATTTTGTCAATGTTAGACAGATGTTTGACTAACTTTTCAGTGCAATTTGTTTAAGCAGTGTGTCAGAGTATATTTAGCCACCTTTAATATGTCAAACACAAGTATTGTGATACTGCAAAGGATAATATATTAAAACATTTTATGGAAATAAAAACGTAATTATACTTACTTTGCTCGATTAAAAAAAAAATGATATTGTGGATGAATGGAATTCTTTTATTGCTCTTAGTTGCACTATACTATACCAAAATACACATATATTAGTATAGTATAGTGCAACTAAGAGCATTGAAACTTATATTACTTTTTTCATGTAAAACATTTATTCATTTCATGTATATAGGTATAACATTTTTGTAATTTTCTCAAGTTCAACAATACTTCACGCACTGAGACAATACAAGTACTATAATGAAATAAATAACCATTATTACTTTGTGCAAAAAATGTGAGTATGCCGTTGAACATATCGACGGTATATCCATACAATATAATATAATTAAAAAAAAATAGCTGGCCTAGTTCAAATGGGAATCGTGCCATGAGAGTTCCGCATCATATGGATAAGTAAATAGACTTTTTTGAACAAAAATTACAATATCATGACCAACAAAACTTCTACTTTAACTAGGCGTTTTCAGTATTTGTTGTTTAAATACAGTATAATAATGAAACATAACTACTAACACTAACCGGTTTGGTTTAATTTTTGAGATCTATAGACCCCGTAATAAAATTGACAACTTTGACGCCCCTTCGATCCAATCAGATTCAAAAATAATTCGAAGCCAGTAAATAGGTGCCTACGTCGTCTTCTCTGCAGACGGGCCAAAGGTCCGATGAACTTCTGACCCTCAATACTACAGAGACATAAATTTTATTGGTCTACCTTTTTATATTTCCCTTTTACGACTAGATATGGAGTGACAATATTCTTTTTAGATCTACCTATAGTTGTCACACGCTATTAATTACTCACATTCTCATTCCGTCTATTAGCTAGAGACCCGTGATATACGGACGGACGGACGGACAGATGGACAGACGGACAGACGGACATACGGACGGACGGACAGACGGACAGACGGACAGACGAACAGACGGACAGACGGACAGGCGGACAGATGAACAGGCGGACAGACGGACTGACGAACAGACGGATAGACGGAAAAACGGACAGACGGATAAACAGGCATACGGGAAGACGGACAGACAGACAGACGGACAGACAGACAGACGGACAACACAATGACATTAATAATGAAATAATGTGAAAAATCCCGAGAAAGAGCCATTTCAAATAAGCTTGTTCATTTTAGTTACAAAATGAAAAATTAAGAAAACGATGTTTATACTGTTTTATTCCTAAAAAATAATTATTATTTTAACTTTGAATTAAAAAGTTGATTGTTTTGAGATGTGATTACGAGTAATGAAGTTGCATGTAGTTTAATACTTTTAGGTTCACATAACGAGATACAATCGAAAAAACAATGGAATCACTCCATTGGTGGTCTGTGTCCCTGGGAGAGTTAATAAAATTTCAAGGCTGATTTAATACTTATTTTGTTTTAAGTAATTAAATGCAAACCTTATTCATTAATAAAAAATATAAATTTAATTAAAAAATCCAGTCAAATTAAACAGCCGGATATAAGGCCAAAAGTCCAGATATGCCCGGACAAATATGGTTGAATGCACCCGTTTTGTCTTTTGGCAACGGAACTCTAAATACTAAAATAACGAACCTGTGAAACTTTTGTGACCAGATGTCTGAAAAAAAACAGTCAAGGCGAGTACGACTCGTGTCCTGAGGGTTCTATACCGTTCTGAGAATAACAGCGTTCCTTATGCCTTCGGTAAAGGAACATTATGCTGAGATATTGTCCTTTTTAATAGTGCTACTATAGAATATACTATAGAAAAAAAATCATCCCCAGTTTACGTGTATGAGAGGTACCCCTAAAAATGTTTTTTTCAAAATTTTACTTTACATTTTGTTGACGTAATTAATATTTATATAAATGCCAAATTACAGATTTCTAGTACTAACAGTCTCTGAACCAAGCCGCGGACAGACGGAGAGACGGACATGGCGAAACTATAAGGGTTCCTTGTCGGACTACGGAACCCTAAAAATGAATCTTTCCAAACAACGTTGCATATCCTAAATCTAACTTACTTGTTTGCTGTCATAGTAATATTAAATTACCCCCGGAAATTATTTGATATTTTCATTTGACATTGACATTGAAATTTACCTATCTAACACACGCATGAAATATGTAAACAATATTGTGTAATAATTACTCTAGTTATTTAAAAAACCCTAAGAAATGATTATAAGCGAAACTGGTTGGGTGGATTGATATATACGAGTACATAATAATAGATTTGTGGGCAAGTACAAGCGTCAAAATTTGGGTTCCATACTCAAAGTGCCGAATTTTTTGTCAGGCGCTGTCATGTTAGCGGTTTTTGTTGCCTTGATATTGCTATGGCATCTACGAGTATATATATTATATTGTATGGCATACCCTAGGAAAAAAATATTACCCGTCCAACACAAAAAGGCAAATGTCAAAAACTTTATTAGCTTTTGATAGAGGCGATTATTGGTTAGCTGATTGAGCTATTTATACTAATAATTACGCACGAAATAGCAGATCGAAGGGTTTTTAGCTAATACTGAAATATTTTGTAGGGAAAAAAATACTGGATTTAAGTAGAAAACGTTTATATTTCTACTAGCTTTTGCCCGCGGCTCCGCTCGCGTGTTGTTCGGTTTAACGCCATGCTTTTTTCCGGGATAAAAAATAGCCTATGTGTTAAGTTGGGGTATAAGATATATCCATTCTTAATTTCATCCAAATCCGTTCACCCGTTTCAGCGTGAAAGAGTAACAAACACACACACACACACACAAACTTTCGCATTTATAATATTAGTGTGAAGTGTTATGTGATGTGAAGTGTGATGTGATGTGAAGTGTGATGTGATGTGAAGTGTGATATGATTGCCTATTTTATGAAAAAAAGTCAAGTGGCTCTCTGAAACGCGTTCTTGCAACGAATGTTTGAAACCCAAAAAAGAGGGTGGATAACATTTTTTTTTTGACAAAAGTATATATCCTAGCCTACATTGTTTATAAGTAGATCACCTAGATAAAAGATCAATAAATGAAATATATTTTTTCAATATTAAGATAGTCCTACTTTCGTCAAAAGAACCCTCGAAAATCTGGATTTCTTATATTCTAGGGTCAGGTACAGCCTTGTATGTTTTTTTGTTATGTACACGTATTGTGTGGTATTATGGGACATAAGTGCGCAAATCTGACTCGCACTTTGCCCAATTATTTAATACTTTGGACGTAATGGTAACTTTATAGTTTTATTCTGTAACTTATTTTATGTACTGATAATTTTTTCTGTATGAAAATACGCTTCGAAAAGCCGTATCCTTTTAGTGCTATAGTAAACTAGAAACTTAAATTTCTCACAACATTATGATACTATAGACTTTATATTCATTTCAACTTGATACCTGAAGCCGTGCTTGACAAAAGGCCATGACGGGCAGACAAACCTAGATGGTCTGTAAAGTTATTTAATAAGGGTTTCGTATGTCAATGATGAAACATAGAACCCTATAAAGTTGATAACAAAACGTGTACATTTAGTTTTAAAATAAAATAGAGCAAATATTTTAACGAACAAGTTCTTTTGTTGAAAACTTTTCCAAAAAGCGTTGGTACGACTAGTTGGATATTTGTTGCCACCTGTAACAATATGAAAAAAATAAACGACAACAGAGAGAACAGAATAGGTGGCGGAAAAAGAAATCCTGGCTAAGTTCGAAAGGGTCGGATTGATTGAAGTTCCGTAGGGGTTACCCTACGTGGAGCTCGAGTAGGGATCACCCAATGTGAATCTCAGTCTTCGTTTAAGGCGACATAGGTAGTAAAAATTTTGATTTTAAAACAGTAGTTCTCCAATACTAGGGCTCTGAAAAAGAAAACATGTAATAAATAAGGCCTTTTCCAAGACGATAAATAATCATCATCAAGACGTGACAGAGAAAAAAATCGCTGGATCGGAAAAATTGCAAAGTGAATTTATTTCACTCTGTTGATATGCCTAAAGAGAGACAGACAGTGGCATATAAAGCTGTCAACGCTCGATATGGTCTACCGTGTTAAAGATGCTGATGGGAAGCGTTATGCCGAAACACTATGAGGCGCTTGGCGGCATGGTTTCATAATGAGGGTAGTGGCAAGCCAAGGCCAAAACGGGTTGTTGTACATTCGCCACAAAGTAAATTCGTCACATGTAAATTCGTCACATATAAATTCGTCACATTTTCGTACAGACCGCAGAAAAATCAAAGTTTAATAAAAATAAAAATAATGTATATTTATTTTTCTTAAGGTTTCAATTTACATAATTTTTGTATAAAATACCAAAGCAAGCAAAGTTATTTGTTTTAGCACTCGATATTGTACAATAAAAAACACCTATATGAATGCGCTCTCTCTCTCTTTTCGAATGCCTTATAATATTCTTTATTTGGGATGTGCTAGTAAATCAGTCAATTGCAATATAATGTCATTATTGTATTTTTATTATATTCATTTTAATATTAAATTTTTCATCATGTTGTTGATTTTAATGAGATGACATTAATTTATGTTTCAATACAAATAATGGCACAACTACTAAAACTTAGTTTACGTGTCTCATGTTATAATGTTCGCGGGGCTAGTTTTTGGAACGAGACTACCAATTAGAACTAATTTCATGCCGAATTATAAAAAATCAGTAGATAGTATATAGTTAAATATTAATAGTTTACTTAATTGGGGCTTTTGGGGGTCGTTAGTTAATTACTTTGTCAGCTTACCACTTTGTACTGCTTAGTTGTTCATTATTTTAAGATTTTTGATGTATTTCACAATGATTTTTGATGAATTTCACAATTATTTTTCGTAAATTTCCAGTCTACATACATGCTTTTTAAGCTTAATATCCATTTAAAAAAGTAAAAATTTTTTTTTAAAACGTTTTTTAAAAGAAAACGCACCGTTGACCTTACCTTGGAGTATGTCAAAAAATCCAAAATAATTCATACAATAATAACCTAAGAGGATATTAGGCGCAATTGTGCAATAATGGAGATATCACAATTTATTATGCCAACTCCATACAAATTTTTTCGAAAAAATTTCTGCGTTCGCTGTTTACGATTATTAACCTGAAAGTTCATTATATAAGGCATATAGTAGGTATTTTCAATCGTTCCCAAGCAAAAAAAGCGTCACTTAAAAAATAAAGTTGAATGTCTATGAAACTCGAATTTTAGCCCATTGTGCCACGCACCGCCCAGGTTCAAACGTTCGCCAGGCGAACAAAACCACACAGGTTCAGCGTATATTTAAGTTGTAAGTAGAGCTGTGATTTTTATGTAAGATGTAAGGTTAAATTCCTAAAAGTGCTGTGATTATGAAAAATAAGTAAATTACATTTTTATTTCACTTTTTGTGTGATTTTTCTCGTGGCTGTACGAAAAATGGGTGTTGTACAAAAATGTGACGAGTTTACTTTGTGACGAATGAACAACAACCCGCCAAAACCTCCCAGTCTCAAGAGATAAACATTCTGCAATGGTTCGCATCGGAGTGGTGCGGTGTACCAAAAGAAGGTTGGATATTGCTGTTTTTAGTAAATAACATATAAGGTGACTTTAATTTATCCAGCCAAACTCATACTGGAGGCTTCAGTAATCAGTAACACGGATCGATAACACTTTTTGCTAATTTTGCAAAACAAAATCGTGACATCCCATTGATTGACTCGGGGCTGGGCTTGCGTTTGTAAGGAACAGGTAGAGAATAATTTACGAATTCCACAAAAAGGGTCATCGAACCTTGTTCCTGAGCACTTACCGAATCTTCAGTAAGAATACACATATACATACATATACTCACGCCTGTCTCCCAGAGGGGTAGGCAGAGACTACAGAGTTCCATCTGCTACGATCCTGACACACCTCTTTTGCTTCTTCTACATCCATCAACCTAGTCATACAGGCTCTTCAGTAAGAATATGGCTGCATATAGGTGGTAGAGCTGATGCCGGGCTCGACTGTGGAGGTACCACCATCTTACTCCCAAATCCTCCCGAAAATATTCGGGGGAGAGTAACAGAACAGCTTTTAGGCAAAACCAGGCGGCCCACCATTGCCTGGGACCGATGGATGGCGGTATATCCATCCCCAATTGCCGAGCCTTATATAAAACAGACTGGTGACGGGCAGCGGCGTCACTGGTGCAACGGTTTCGGCACCGCGCTCACCAATCCGCCTGCCATCTACGGGCATTTCTTGCAGGAGGACCGCCAGAGTGGCGAAATCCTGGAAAGGCCTATGTCCAGCAGTGGACGAAACAGGCTGATGGATGGATGGATGGAATATATTTTTCACTTCGCAGTACAAAGTGGTTCAATTTCAATTGAATTTTTTCACTTTGAATTGTAGGACCTTATATGTTAATGTATTGTTATTATTGTTCTCAAACTTTTTTATAATGTATTTTTGACACTTTTTTATAAAAAAGACACAAAGGGACAACATTATTGTAAATAAATAAATCTCCTTTGTTATCATAACTGAATTAATATTATATTTTATTATATAAATAAACTGTTGAGGAGTTTAAAGTGATGTATAATGTTGATGACATTTATTTATTGACGAAAGCTATAATATTATTATGTTGTATAAAAGGTGACTTTCGTTTATAAAGCCAAATTCATATTGGGGACTCGGTAAGTGGTCAGGACCAAAATTCAGAGGTCCTTTCTGAGAAATACGCAAAATAAAATTTAGACTTCCTACACTGATTCAACAAGTATAAATGCACAAAAAATATTTTTCTTTTATTAAAGGGTCATTGAACCTTGTTCCCGGCCACTTATCGAGTCTCTAGTATGAATTTGGTTATAAAAACGAAATTCACCTTATTTATGTGGACGGACAGTTGAAATATATTTTGTTTTTATGTCCTAGACTGATAAAGAAAATTTCAGACACCTAGTTTTTTTCTGACTACAGTTTATTCATAATGTCAAACAGCAAATTCTCCGTGAGCCAATAATATTGTTTTAGCTGCATCGCTCTGCTGCCGCTTAGCACCGCGCCTCTGTAGTGCAGTTTGAGGCTTAGATCGCTAAAGAAATGAAAATTCTGTCAACATTGCATACACCGAGGTTTTTTTATGACTACATTTGCTTTATAATAACAAACCGCATATTCTCCGAGAGCCAACTCCGCCGCATCACAGCGTTAGAATACGGTTTCTGTCATATAAATCAGTAGAAATAATATTGTTTTAGCTGCATCGCTCCGCCCACTACCGCGCTTCTCTAGTGCGGTTTGAGGTTTAGATCCCCAAAGAAAATTAAAATTCTTACAAAATTGCAGACACCTAGTTTTTACCTGACTGCAGTTATTTTAAAATGTCAAACCGCATATTATCCGAGTCATTAGAACGCGGTTTCTGTCGCTCCGCTGCCGCGCCTCACTGCGCTCTTTCTAGTGCGGTTTGAGGTTTCGATCGCTAAAGACAATGAAAATACTGCCAAAAGCAAGTCTTTGATAAAGTGTTACCATTTTCAGACGCAACCTTAAAAACAGAGAATTAGTAACGAAATGAAATTAACTAAGTTGTCTCAGAGTTGAGCTGACTTCAGGTTGGCTCTTAGAGGTGCAGTATTTTACAACTCATGTTCTAATTAAGTCACACGCACCTGTGAGTCTTGTTACACTTGCTCCGGTAAAAATTGTATTTTTATTTTCTGTTCCAATATGTTTTTTTATTATTTCCTGGACTGTAATTTGCTAACTAAGTAAATACGAACGGTGTGATAAAGAAGAAAACGTTCTTATTAGTAAAGAAAGAAAAACTTATGAATGTTTTTCCTATTTTTGAATAATAAGCATTACATACTTGTACTTTAAGGCATTATGCGACAAAACTTGAATATCAAATAGCCTTTTTAGCAATATTGTGTTATTTTATTTATTTTCGGACGCCCCCTTACTTAGCATACGGAAAAAAATAATATTCGCGTAATATTTACATTTTGTATCCGCTATGGATTATCCGTATAATATACAAGGTTTTTACAATTTTTTCAGCAAAATTCATACTAAACACTCAGTAAATGCTCCGTATCAAGATTTGATAACCCTTCTTGTGAAATTGGTAATTTTTTTTGGCATTCCCTGTAAACGCAAGCCCAGCCCCAAGTCAATTGGGAGGTCAACATTTTATTTTACATTTTTGGATCTTTTCTTTGGACCATGAGATGGTTATCGGTACTGTTTTCGATCCCCGCATGAGATGGCTCTAGCTACACCCTTAATTAGATGCCACTTGCTGAACAGTGAATCCTTATATTAAAATACGTATTTTAGTTCCCGAAGTGCTATAGCCCAATACCCCTCTTGCGTCGAGATGAAAAAGTCGCCCGTAGAAAGAGGGTGTCTTCGAGTACAGGTATTAGTTGGGACTAATGGTTCTAGCCAGTGGACTGATGAACAGATCACACCAACTTATAACCGATACTGCGGAAAACAAATAATTACAAAAATTCTGGTAATCGTACTATTTCATTATATATTACGTTATAATAATGTATTTAATGAGTTTGAAACAAAGGAAAAAAGCTTTTCAATAAAGTACGAGAAAGATTTGGTTAAATTTAATTTTGTCAACATATTTACGTTTGATATAGGTATTTTTTTTATTTGCGATAGAAGTCGGCCAAGACAAACGTTAACATATTATTTAGGAAAAAAATTCGTTTCGATATTATGCAACTCTGAATTCCAAATTCAAAGTATTACAAAGTTTTGTCCTTTTTAATTATATATTTTTTTTATTGTTTATAGACCAATCGAAACACGACCTACATTTTTAAACTGGATTTTTTATGGTGGATTAAGATTTTTTTTATTACTGAAATTCCAAACTAAAGTTGTCACCTATTTTAACTTGTGTATTTTGATGAAAATATACCTAGTTTGGCAACCCACATGAGTTTTGAAGATTTTTAGATTTATAATAAATTACGGGCAAAGGTCCAGTCCGTTTTAATAAATAGTCCGTAATAAATCAGTGGTTCTTGAACTTTTTTAGCCACTGAGCATTTTTAGAATTTCAAAGATTCCACGAACCCTTGTCGAAGATATTTTTAGGAAATGAAAATAAAGCATAATATTAAAAATTACTTTGGTTGGTTAGTTTACATTAATACTTCATAAATAGTACAAAGTTCATAAAAAGGATACCATTGTTTGGACTCTGTATAATAATATGTCAAAAGTGAACTGAGTGGCCGTGGACCCCTGGCCACTCATGTCACGGACCCCAGTTTGAGAAACCCTGTACTAATTGTAGCCGGACGGATGGACAGCCACCGAAGCTCCACTGTTTAGGTTTTAATTTTTTCATGGATTTCGAAAACCCACTTTGTTAGCTAATTCACTCATCCACACTAGTCGTTTAATCTCGTCACTTACCGAAACACATAATCTGAAAAGTTTTCAAATTTATGTCAAACCCATTTCACTGCCCGCCCCTAAGAAACAGGGGTTCCCTTAAAGAGACAAGAGAGAGGCAGTAGAGTCCTCACTTGGGAAGTTTTTACCCCATTTACTTACCTCTTTTTACCTCAAAGTGGGTCGCTGCGTGTAGTTGCCGAGTTTACCTTGGTTTTAGTACGGGAGCTAGTAAAAAGAAGTACAATATTTAGCATTTCTCGAAGTTTTTGTTATTGTCATATATAATATACATCTTCACGGCATGAATCCCCAAAGCGTAGCTAGAGGTGTTTCAACTGTCAATGTCACAGTCCATACTTGCACATCCACGATTGACCGAAGATTATTACGTGGTTTTACTTGGAAAAATGTATTTATTGGAATAATTTACAAAAAAATCTTAGCAAAACAGTGAACCATAATTTTAAGGATAAATAGGTAAGATAACCATTAACTATTAAGTTCCTTTATCGTTTAAGTTTAAAAAATACAAAATTTAACGCAACCGCAATTTCAAAAAACAACATTACCTAAGAAAAAATTACGATCAAAATAAAAATCAAAATAAAAAAAACGCTAGAATTATTTTATACAGGATGGTACCATTTTTTTACGATTGCCACTTAAAAGTAAAATATTGCGTTTCGAAAAAGTAAAATAAAGCTAAATAATACTTATTTGGAAAAACTTACTTTAACTCCCGTACTTTATGCATTATATACCGTCGCTAAGGGATCGAAATCTCAATCCTCTCGCCCAGGGCGAAACACCAAAATTCCATTACTACCTTCAGGTATTTACCAAGTAAATAGTTCTATTATAGTGTTTCATAGTTGTTACCTGGAATAAAAAGGGGTTCTAGCGTTTTCGCCTAGTAGATTTTTAAGGGTTCCAAAGTTTCATACGAGAAAAAATAACCCATGCTACGAGTATGATTTATGAGTTTTAATATTTTTTATTCAATAGGTTTGTTATTAATATTTAATATAATTAAATACGTAACTAAGTGCAAAATTGTACTTAGAGGTAAAATTAATATATGAAATGAGACGTGTTTGTCACAGCCACTTTTCTCCGAGACGGGTAATTTGAAAGGAATTGTAATAAAACTTACTGTCCCGGCTTTCAACACCTGCTTGTGTTCAAAGTCGAAAGACAAAATAACAATCTTTTTGCTCCCGGTAAGATATTTTTTAACAGTGTTGCTAAGGGATTCAAAGACTATAATGATTATTATTCTATGTATGTCAGGTTAGTATTTAGTATGAACATAAATTAGTTATTAAATCCGTTTGACTATTTAACTCATGTAGATAGATATGTCACAGTAAGATAGTTATATCCGTGATATAATTATATCCCTAGATGCAATCTAGTGATATAGTGATATAAGTACCGTACTAAACTAATCTAGTTAAACAGTTATATACATAATACCCGTAACATGTTACCTCTATTGGTCGATGGCATTGGTGGCAAGCCTTTAGTGCAGAAGAGAGCCGAAATCAGTTAGAATCCGTTTGCTATACAAAAAAATAGGTTGCATCGACGAGCGAAGCGAGGAGGAGCGATTAGGTGTATAGTTATTACGTCTGGGAGCCGAGCGAAAGAGAGTGGAGCGAGGCGACCCCCGAAGTTTTGTATGGCACTAACTAGTTAAAACGCGTTCTAACTGATTTCGGGTTTCAGCTGTAATATGTATATAACTATTTAACTAGATTAGTTTAGTACGATACTTATATCACTAGATTGCATCTAGGGATATAATTATATCACGGATATAAATCTTACTGCGACAGATATATCAATATATTTGTAAATTATATATAAGGTCCTACAATAATAAATGATGGTTACTATTGGTTTTGTGAGGTAGTTTAACGTTTATATTTTCATGTAGGTAGGTACACATTATTGTCCCCGTCTCCCCTTCCATTTTGAACAGCCAGTGCGTGCGAATAACTCCGTCGGAAATTCATCATTTTAATGTAAAACCCGTGTGTGCAACATTTATTTACGAGTGTGGATCGATCCAAGGCCTATTTGTTTTTATAAAGAAACAAAACTTTAAGCAAACCAGCGAATTTATAGTGCGCGGGTGCAAGGCGTGGGACGCGTCAGCCTTTTAGAAGAATTCCACGTAAGTATTGGCTTCCCTACCTAGCCTGCCCTTTTCCATATGGTCCTTCTTCCCGATTGTTTGTAATAGTTTTGTATAATTTAAAAATATAAATATTTCTTTAATTGGAAAATCATCATTTTGTTACGTCATCAAGTCATCATCAATATTTAGAGGTTATAAATAGGCATAGACATTTTTTTTAATATCTTCAGATTGGTACTACTGTTGAATAATTTTGTACTCTGGCAACATTTCGAGTGAAATATCAGTTTGACATTTGACGTTTGCAAAGTTTTGACTTTTGTTTGTTTACTTTATCAAAATTGTTTGTAATTTTGTTGTTTACGAGTTTCTAAATAGTTTTATATAGCTTTAATACGGTAAATAAGTCAAAATGAGTGCGGCAATAGAAAACTAGTTATGTAAACTTAGATTAGAGTCGATTCAGACTGCAGCCATGAGAGCTGCAGAGCCTGATAGCGTTAGTTCAGTGAAAGAAATGTTCCGTATGAAATACAAAGACTCAAGGAAGGCAATCAAGGAAGCTTATCTTAGAATATTTATCGACATTGAGGTTAAACCTTCCAAAACATTTGATACGGAGCAACATCATGAAGATATGGTGGAATTTATGGATAAATATTATTCAATAAAGGTAATCTATGAAAGTTGTTTTGGTACGGAGCAAGTGGTGCATAGAACAGAAGCTAGGTCTGATAATTGTAAAGGAAATAAAGATCAAAAATGTAATCTGCAAAAATTAGACTCCCAAACTTCTCAGGTACGGTCATTCAGTGGTCCAGTTACAAGGCTATATTTGACAGTATAATTGAAAATAATATTAGCCTATCTTCTGTTCAAAAAATGCATTATCTGATCAGTTCATTGTCAGGGGAGGCTGCTGGTGTTATCAAGCATTTACGTATATCTGAGCTGAACTATGCTGTCGCATACAAACTATTAGTGGATAGGTATGATGATAAGCGCATGATGGCAGATGCTCATTTAGATGAAATCATTAATTTGCCACACTTGCCATCCAAGCCCAACACCCATTTGCGTACATTAGGAAAATCTACTTGCATTTGAAGCACTAAATATGCCTGTAACGCACTAGAGTTTCATTCTGTTGCATATTGTTTTAAATAAATTGGATACTCAGCTAAGAAATGATTTTGAATTACATATAAAAATGTTAGATATGCTGAAGATGTCTGACATGCTTGAATTTATGGAATCACGTTGTAAAGCTATGGCGTGTGCATCATCTAAGCCCTCTACAAGGCATGCAAAGTGTACTTAAGGTCAATGCTTCCAATAATAGGCCAAATGCAAAGGTAGGTAGTTACTCATCACATGAGTTGTATTGTTGCCAAACATTTTTGAATGGATCGGAAGGGGTTCGTTACAGCTAACCGTTTATGCTATAATTGCTTACGTCCACATTCGAGCAAAAAATGTTTATCGAAACAAGTCTGTAAACATTGCAGGGGATTTCATCATTCGCTTTTACATTTTCCAAGGACATTCAGCAACCAACAAAATGGTTCATTATCGCAAAATCATCTGCTAGGAAACTCATCACAAAACACTTCACAGGGAAACTCATCACAAAACATTCTACAAGGAAACTCATCATCAAACACTCACGGTAACTCATCACAAATGGTTCAAGTTCATGGTCAAGGTTCTTCTGAGGTTTCGGCTAATAGCTCAACCTTCCAGGATAAAATTCATCAATATCATACTGTTCTACTTGCAACAGCTATAATTCATATTAGGAATGGCAACGGTGAATGGTGTGAAATTCGTTCTTTAATTGATCCTGGTTCAATGTGCAGTTTTGCAAGCGCCTCATGTGCAAAAAGGTTAAGGTTACCAGTTCAAAGAGATTCATTTTCAGTTTCAGCACTCGGTGGAGGGGAAGTTCAACGCACTGACGGATGAATATCATGTGATATTAAACTAAGGTTTTCTGAAGAGCCAATATTCAAGGCTTCAGCTTGCATCATGCAAAGGCTCACTAAGGATCTTCCATCTTCTTATATACCGGAAGGGATTTCTCATCATTTTGATGGTTTGATATTGGTAGATCCAACATTTCATAGAAAGGGAAAAATTGATTTTCTTCTTGGGGCTGATCTTTATGACAGCATTCTCATGGGCGGTTCACCAATCAAATTGCAGCCTGATCTACCAGCTGCAATCCAAACAAAATTAGGTTTTATTCTGATGGGTAAAACAAGTATTGATAGGGGTATTTCATCATCAAAGGATATTTCAACATTTCATAGTACTTGTGAAAATACACTTGAACAATCAATTGTCAAGTTTTGGGACATGGAAATGGTACCATCAGCCAAACAAATTTTGAGCTCTGAAGATGCTTTCTGTGAAGAACATTTTCTCTCAACACATAAAAGGGATAATAGTGGTCGGTTCTCTGTGCAGTTGCCTTTCAAGGCAGATGCACCTTCTTTAGGGGAGAGCAAGGAGATTGCTATGCGTAGGTTATCCAGTTTAGAGCGAAGGTTGAATAGAGAACCACTTCTCAAAGAAATGTATGGTGCGTTTTTAAGGGAGTATGAAGAGTTGGGACATATGACCCTTATACCTAATCCAGAATTGAATCCAGGTTTGTATTACATTCTTCATCATGGAAGTACTGCGACTGTCCAGTAGTAGTACTAAGCTTCATGTAGTGTACGACGCGAGTAGCGCCACTTCGAATAAGATTGATGATGTTGTTTCAGGTGGCTCATCTTTACCGGAGGTTCTTAAACTGAAGGATGATCTCATAGCTCTTTTAAAATCTGGTGGATTTAAACTTAGAAAATGGTGTAGCAATTCTAAAGAATTTGTAGCAAGTATTTCAAAGGAACATTGTGAGGTGCCACTGGAATTTAACATTGATGGAGACTCTGTCATCAAAATTTTAGGACTTAAATGGAACTCGGCGGATGATAGTTTCTTGTACACAGTAAATATGGACACAGACGTCTAAACAAAACGGGCGCTTCTTTCAAACATTGCTCGGTTATATGATCTATGTGGCTGGTTAGCGCCTGTGGTTTTCAAGGCTAAAACCATGATGGAAACATTGTGGCTTTTACAGATTGGATGGGATGAAACCCCTCCTCGGGAATTCATTAAGGAATGGAAATTGTTTTCAGGGACTTTTTCAGCTTTACGTGGTATATCAATACCTCGTCATATTCTACATGGTTTGGGTAATGATTATCAGTTACATGCATTTAGTGATGCTAGTGAAAAGGGGTTCAGTGGAGTTTGTTATTTACGCGTTACAGATGAAGCAGGCTCTACTAAGGTTTTTTTGCTTGTAGCGAAATCAAAGGTCGCTCCAATCAAGCAGCGATTAACAATTCCCAAATTGGAATTGAATGGCGCGCTACTAGCAGCAAAACTAACAAATGATATTAAGGATATTCTCTCAATGGTAAAATTGTCATCTGTTTACATATGGTGTGACTCCACTATTGTGTTGTCATGGCTATGTACATCTCCACATTCGCTTAGGATGTATGAAGGAAATAGGGTGTCCCAAATACATAGCCTCGTCGATCCATTGGTTTGGCGATACGTCCCTACGAAAATGAACCCGGCAGATGCGGCGTCGCGTGGTCTTTATCCAGATCAATTGGTGCATCATCCATTATGGTGGGACGTACCTTGGCTTGCTGGCGCTCCTGATGATTGGCCGCATCGTAAGATTGAACAGTCGACGACTATGGTGGAGTTGCCAGTTAATGTAGAGCCAGGTTTGGATGTAGAGTCGGTGGTAGAGACTACACAAAAGGAATGTTTC
Source organism: Ypsolopha scabrella (assembly GCA_910592155.1). Lineage (NCBI taxonomy): Eukaryota > Metazoa > Arthropoda > Insecta > Lepidoptera > Ypsolophidae > Ypsolopha > Ypsolopha scabrella. The sequence continues at coordinate 26,332,664 of OU342969.1, read as the reverse complement.
ATCGGAGTAAGCGATTGCGATAGCTCTCTTCTCATGCGTTACAGTTCTCTTTCAAGACTGCTACGCATCACATCTCTATGTTTGAGATTTATTCACAACTGTCGATCTAAATTAGTCGATAGGAAATATGGTTTTTTAACTTGAAAGGAAATAAATTCTTCATTAATATTATGGGCAAAGGACGTTCAGCAAAAATCATTTGAAAAGGAGATTTCTCTTATCTCAAATAATAACCAATGTAAAGGTTTAGATCGGTTGTCTCCGTTCATGGATGACAAGGGTATACTTCGTGTCGGAGGAAGGTTAAAGAATTCGTTGTTGCAGTTCGATGCAAAACATCCCATTTTGCTACCTCGTTCTCATCATCTCACCGATCTCATTGTGGATAGTTATCATTTGAAGTATCTTCACGTTGGACCGAGCACTTTATTGTCGCTCATTCGTCAAAGGTTTTGGATCATGTCTGGAAGACAAGTGGTACGACGTAGAGTGTTCAAATGCTTAAGGTGTATTAGAGACCGACCTAAGTTTTCTGAGCCAGTCATGGTGGACCTACCCTCAGGTAGAGTTCAGCCATCAAAGGTTTTCTCATCTGTGGCTGCGGACTTTGTGGGTCCTTTTTACGTCAAGGAAAGCAATCTACGTAGGGCAAGGGTCTACAAAGCACATTTGTGTATCTTTGTGTGTTTCTCTACCAAGGTTTCGCACCTAGAGTTAGTCTCAGATCTATCGACTGAGGCCTTTTTCGCAACCTTTCAAAGGTTTATATCACGTAGAGGTCTTTTTAGAGCTATTCATACTGATAATGGTACGAATTTTCAAGGTGCTAGTAATAATTTAAAGGACATTTATAAATATATGTCTAAATCGGAAAATTTAGATAAACTAAATTCTCAGTTATCGGATTATCAAGTTCAATGGCATTTTGGGGCTGCGTCAGAGCCACACTTCAATGGGTTTGCAGAATCTGCTGTGAAGTCAGCAAAGCATCATGTCCTGCGAGTCGTAGGGGAGCAACGATTAACTTTCGAGGAGCTTTCGACACTGTTTTGTAGAGTAAAAGCCATACTTAACTCGAGGCCCTTATCTCAAATGTCATCAGATCCCCACGGTTTTCAGCCGTTAACACCTGGACATTTCCTTGTAGGATGTCCTCTTAACACCTTTCCCGAGCATGACTTAACGGATTTAAAGTTACATAGGTTATCAAGATGGCAATTAATTCAAAAAATTCCTCAAGGATTCTGGAAGCAGTGGTCTCAAGAGTATTTGCATACGCTGCAACAGATTAACAAGTGGACTGCACCACAAAATAATTTAAAATTAAACGATTTAGTTTTAATAAAGGATGATTCAAGAATAGAATAGAATAGAATAGAATAGAAAAAGTTTATTTGTCTAAAAAACACATAAAAGTAACACAACATAATTAAACACAGAAATACATTAAACAAAAAGGAGACAGCTCAGCTTATGCTGCGAGTATGGTAAAACATATCTGCACAGCACTAATTTTCAGCTGATCCTGTATCATCTACGATTAAACATAAAGTTCGGTAGGTGATGCACAGTATGATCTACAACACAGCAATCAAAATATTTATAAAAATACACACCAAATTACACTTTCAAGAAACAAAAATAAACCACTATTGAAAAATAACATATTTGAGCACACAAAAAAAAATATATTTTATTTTAACGGCTTTCTTGCTTTTGTTTGTCAAAAAGATGTTTTTTTAACTTTGACTTGAACGTGTGAGCTGTCACAGACTTGCGCAAAGGGGGAGGCAGATTGTTCCAGATCTTTGCGGCCGCGTACTTGAAACTACCCCTGAAGCCAGATCTTACATGTTTCGGCAAAATCATCAAGTTTAATTCCCTACTGCGCGTTTCACGACTGCACACCTCACGAGCCCAAGCAAACTTGTTGTAAAGATACAACGGTCTTTTGCCATGTACAACCTTATGAACGAGACTGGCTAGATGTACAGTTCTTCGAGCCTCCATCTTGAGCATTCCTTTCTCGTTCAAGAAGGGTGTAATATGAGCCCGTTTTGGTACCGAGAAGCAAAATCTGGCGCATGCGTTCTGGACTCACTGAACTGCTCTTGAAGTCTTAGCATAAAGTTTCAGACCATAAACGACATCACAAAAGTTAAACAATGATAGCACCAAGCTCTCTGTTAGTATGATGCGGATTTTTTCGGAGAGGTAAGAACGAATGCTATACAGTGTCTTGAGTCTGAAAAAGGCGTTTCTAATTTTAGAGTTTATGTGGTCTGAAAAATTTAACTCGGAGTCCATTACAAGACCCAGGTTTCGCGCTTTTGATACTCTTTCGATGCTTTGATTATCGATCTGTATCGAGGGGTTTTGTTCAATGATCGAATGGCACTGATGCTTAGTACCTAATACTAAATATTTCGTCTTCTGTGCATTGAGTACTAAGCCGTTCAGATTTGCCCATTCGTAAATTTTATTCAGATCCTCATTGATTTTAGCCACTGCTATTTGTGTATCATTAGGTTTGAAGGAAAAGTACAGCTGCGTATCATCTGCATATAGGTGAACTTGGCAGTGATTGATCTTATTAAGAAGATCCGCAGTGTATAACACAAATAGCAGCGGACTAAGGAAAGAACCTTGAGGGCAGCCACGCTTGACGACCTTCAGTTCTGAGCTAGCGGTGCTCTCGTCGTCATTATCGACCTCAACGTATTGCATCCGGTTATGTAGGTATGAGCGAAACCAGTCACATGCTGACTCCGATACTCCGTAGTGGCTTAGTTTTGCTAGAAGCAGCTCTTGATTCAGACAGTCAAACGCACGCGAGAAGTCTAGGAGCACCAGTATAGTACCCTGACCCGTGTCAGACGCAGTGATAATTTCGTCTGTGACGTGTGCTAGAGCTGTTTCTGTTCCGTGGCCACTACGGGAACCAGATTGCAACAAAGGTACAATATTTTCAGATTCCACGTATTTCATTAACTGAGTATGTACAATTCGCTCTACAATCTTTGATAAAACTGGTAGAACGCTGATAGGGCGTAGATCTTTGTAATCCTCTATACTGGTACCCTTGGGCGGAGGTTATACCTTAACCTCCATTGCATTGGAAATTAGGTAGAGTCGTGAGTCTACACCCTGGAAAAGATGCTGTAGTCCGAGCAGTTACAGTAAAAACACAGAATGGGACTCTAGTGCGTCCAGTAGTTAAGCTTTGTTTGTTGCCAGAGTAATAACCATGTATTTATTAAGATATACAGTTAGGTAATTTTTAGTTTTAGTGGTTAAATTAACATATTTAAGCTGCCTTCGGTGGGCTGTTATGATTACTATTGGTTTTGTGAGGTAGTTTAACTTTTATATTTTCATGTAGGTAGGTGCACATTATTGTCCCTGCCTCCCCCTTCCATTTTGAACAGCCAGTGCGTGCGCATCGCTCCGTCGGAAATTCATAATTTTAATGTAAAACCCATGTGTGCAACATTTATTTACGAGTGTGGATCGATCCAAGGACTATTCGTTTTTAGAAAGAAACAAAACTATAAGCGAACCAGCGAATTTATAGTGCGCGGGTGCAAAGCGTGGGACGCGTCAGACTTTTAGAAGAATTCCACGTAAGTATTGGCTTCCCTACCTAGCCTGCCCTTTTCCAAGTGAAAATAATTCAAGGGTAGACCAAGTATCGTTAAGGGGGAACGTTTCGATTTCAGTACAAAATGCATAACTTATGATTGCATATCTCATCTACACTATTATATAAAGAGGAAAGATTTGTTTGTTTGTTTGTTTGTTTGTTTGTATGTTTGAGGTAATCTTTGGAACTACTGAACCGATTCTAAAAATTCTTTCTTTTGTAAAAAGCTACACTATTGTTGAGTAACATAAGCCATATTTAATTTTAATACAACGATCCTGATACACTTCTTGCTAATATTAAGCTTGGAAAAGTTACCCGATTCCAAAAATATTTTCTTTTGTAAAAGGCTACACTATTGATGAGTAACATAGGCCATATTTAATTTTAATACAACGATCCTGACACACCTCTTGCTTTTGTATGTTTGAGGTAATCTTTGGAACTACTGAACCGATTCTAAAAATTCTTTCTTTTGTAAAAAGCTTCACTATTGTTGAATAACATAGGCCATATTTAATTTTAATACGACGATCCTGACACACCTCTTGCTAATATTAAGCTTGGAAAAGTAACCCGATTCCAAAAACGTTTTCTTTAAAGAGGAAAGATTTGTTTGTTTGTTTGTTTGTATGTTTGAGGTAATCTTTGGAACTACTGAACCGATTCTAAAAATTCTTTTTTTTGCAAAAAGCTACACTATTGTTGAGTAACATAGGCTATATTTGATTTTAATATAACGATCCTGACACACCTCTTGCTAATATTAAGCTTGGAAAAGTTACCCGATTCCAAAAATGTTTTCTTTTGTAAAAGGCTACACTATTGATGAGTAACATAGGCCATATTTAATTTTAATACAACGATCCTGACACACCTCTTGCTTTTGTATGTTTGAGATAATATTTGGAACTACTGAACCGATTCTAAAAATTCTTTCTTTTGTAAAAAGCTACACTATTAATTAGTTACATTGGCCATATTTAATTTTAATAAAAATAAGTATTCAGTTTGAAAATTCAATATTTGTGAACCATGTCGGGAGAAAAAACGCTGCTTAGCTGCTTTATCGGCGTTCCTTGACCAAATGGTTAATTATACTTGATGAAACCGGTTGTTTTACCATACGACTAAACTGTATCAGTTTAATCTGACTACAGGTTTACATCTACAACGACCCGGACACACCTCTTGCTAATATTTAGCTTAAAAAGTGATTAAAGCCAGGTTTATGTATTGATTTTTTCTAATACGAGAAAACTGTATCAGTTTAATCTGACTACAGATTTCCATCTACAACGATCCTGACACACTTCTTGGCACTTTGGTAAAACATGGTGACCAGGGTCTGATGATGGGACTGGAAGATGGGACTGGAAGATGGGTACAGGATCTCCTCAACGGACAACAGCAGACCCTTCGAGTTTGGGCTTATTTGATTGGTCATTATTAGCACTTTGGTAAAACATAGTGACCAGGGTCTGATGATGGGACTGTAAGATGGGTACAGGATCTCCTCAACGGACAACAGCAGACCCTTTGAGTTTGGGCTTATTTGATTGGTCATTATTAGCACTTTGGTAAAACATAGTGACCAGGGTCTGATTATGGAACTGTAAGATGGGTACAGGATCTCCTCAACGGACAACAGCAGACCCTTCGAGTTTGGGCTTATTTGATTGGTCATTATTAGCACTTTGGTAAAACATAGTGACCAGGGTCTGATGATGGGACTGTAAGATGGGTACAGGATCTCCTCAACGGACAACAGCAGACCCTTCGAGTTTGGGCTCATTTGATTGGTCTTTATTAGCACTTTGGTAAAACATGGAGACCAGGGTCTGATGATGGGACTGTAAGATGGGTACAGGATCTCCTCAACGGACAACAGCAGACCCTTCGAGTTTAGGCTTATTTGATTGGTCTTTAATAGCCCTTTGCTTAATCATGTTGTCCGTTGCATAAGTCGTTCAAAAAATCAAATTATTTTGTTTTCCTTACTTCCACGAAAATCTCTTCGACGCGGGCGGAGCCGCGGGCAAAAGCTAGTTTTTGTATAAAAGGTATGAAATAAAATAGTTCCATCTTATTTTGCGAGTATTGTTTAATATTTATCAGAGGTTTTTAGCAGACTTGCGTCATTTTATGGATTATAGCTAGTGTGAATGTCCATACAAACTTAAAAGTGTGTTTTAAGTTGGTGTGGACATTCATTTACAACGCAATGCATAAAATTACTAAATTGACATTAAACTCTAAGGTCGCGAAATGCGATAAATCACATTTATTTATTACTTTTCATTCAATAATAAGAGGAACAATCATAAGTTGTGCAAATTGCACCGAGCTCGAAACGTTCCGCCTTAACTGATCACACTCGAGAAGAAAAAAAATATTTTTTGGCAAATACTTTTTTCACTTCCTAGTACAAAGTGGTTCAGTCAACTGATAATTTTCTACGTAAAGGAAAAAAAAAATCGTGCAAAAAAAAAGTCGGTAGAAAGTGGTTTGTAAGGGGTAATATAATCATCTCTTAAATGTTTTTCACTTTGAATTCTAGGACCTTATATAATTAAACTTAAAAACAGTTTACCTATAAGCCAAGTAGAGCAGGTAATCTCGTCAGGAAGAAATAGTTCTCCAGCAGCTCCCTTAATCCTAGTCATCTAGACAAACTAATCTGTCTCGCTTGCGCACGTTTGTCTCTGTCCAACCTAGAGACAGTGATTAGTGCTGCGATCAGTGAATACAACTTTTTTAGAGCTTATAGCTTAAGAGACATTTTTGCTTTATAAATAAGGAACATTATTGCACGAAACGAAAGAGGCTAATTTTTAATAGAATAATACACTTGTTTCCCGCTTATGATAATAACCATTTATAACATCCGTAAATGATTAAGTTTTTTTTGCAGTGGATACTTCTCTGTCTGACAAAGACAAAGACGAAAGACAACGACAAAGATTCTTTATTTGCTTGTGAATAGGTACAATATGTTGGTGAGGTTATAAAGTTTCCTTATTAAGCTAATTATCATAGCATGCAAATAATTAAAGGTATGTTTTACTATTAACTAAAATAATGTTAACGGATTCACATTATTAAAATAATAAAATAAAACACACACACATCATGTCGATTCGCTATATTTCGATGAAATCCTTTACACTGTAAAATGAGCGCTGAAGAAGCCAATTGAACATTTCTTTTTAAATGAATGCATCTATTTTACGTCCCTTCCGGTACAACTCTTTTAACCAAGGATTATTTAGTTTCGGAGCACTGAGTTTCTTGTGCAGTATCATACGAAATATTGTCAGAAATAATGAAAACTTTTAGTGTTGTAAGTTTTGCATACATAAGTAAAATAAAAAGACGGTGAGGATATTTTCTCATCTTTGAGAAAAACATGACACAATGAAAAAAAAACCTCGGTTTTGGATTTCGGTTATAATTTGGTTGAATCCCGTGTTATTGTTTTATTTTATGATAGCGCTTTTGATCTTTTCCCTTCGTTTCATTATCGTTTGTTCAGTGTGATATGACATGAAAACTTGTAGAATTATTCTTTAACAAGAACTCTTAAGTCTTATCCAGTGTATCAAAACTCGTTTATTTCAATAATATACATGGAAACGAAAAATCAATACAATACATTTTCTTATGCTTTACAACTATTTTTAATGACGATAATATTAACGAATAGTGCTTTATGCTACAAGTGCGAGAAAAGAGGCAATAGCTTAAGGGGAACGATTTGAAACACGAGCGGTAAGCGAGTGTTTTAAACGTTACGAGTAAGTTATAGCCCTTACGCACGTGTATCATACTACGTTTTTCAATGCATAGTGTGAGTAAATAAATTAAATGTAGCTAATTAAAGTTACAAACAAACAATAAATATAATTATTAGAGTGCATTACAAACCAGAAAAGATAAATTAAAAACAAATGTAAAGACAAGAATTTGAAAAAATTCCTCGGGCCAGGATTCGAACCTGCGACCTCTTGTTTCCCAGACAAGCGCGCTACCAATTGCGCCACCAAGGTACTTACCCAGACTGTTGAATTTTTCCACCATACTTGTCCACTGAATATTTTTATGACTATTTGATCTAACTAGCTCTTAATTCTTGTCTTTACATTTGTTTCTAATTTATCTTTTCTGGTTTGTAATGCACTCTAATAATAATATTTAGAGTATTCCAAAGCGATGGATTTCGCAAAAAAACATAATCTCAAACAATAAGAACTCCAAATGAACTTTAGGCGGGCATTCTTTTTCTTTGCACGCAAGTTGCCAACTTGACGTAAATGAGCTGCTTTCAGTTTGATGCGTTCGAAGGCTGCTTTCAGTTATACATAACATAAATTCGACTCCACCAACTTATTCCAATGATGTAAACAACAATCGCTGCCCGAAATTGTCTATTCTTTAGATATAAGGAATGTTGTTTACAGGGAAGACCGACCGATAACATTGTATTTTTTTTAATAATGTACAGGGAATCAAGTGGCCAGTATCATTTTGCAAACTCGCAAATTAAAACTTTTTGTCTTTTGACATTATAATCAATTTTTTTTAATTCATAATGATTAAATGAGGTTACCTACCAAGAAGTTTATTTTAACTAGATTCCAGTATCCTTCTCATTACCTGTATATTATCAAAAGAAATTAAAAATTATACATCAGGCGGAAATTGGTTGATTAAGTTTCACCAGAATTTTCAATTTGTAAAGTTACTGCCTACACAAAATGTCGTCTAAACAGTTTTCATTTCATTTCATCAAACTGAACACAGCCTACGAACGCATTAAACTTAAACCAGCTCATTTCTGTCAAGTCTATCTATGGTAAACAAGATGTGCAACTTTTTAAAATAAATTAAAAAAATAAAACCTACCTCAGACATGGCTGTATGAGTTCCATTTGCCTTCCCACTAAGCGAGGGAACAAAACTAAAAAAATAATTTTAAAAATGAAAAAATAAAACACTCGTGCGGTAAAGTTGACTTTGACAACATATTAGACGCATATAAAACAGAACTTTACGAGCACTTGCATTGAAAAAATATTTCTCATCAAGATATAGATACACTCATGCAGTTTTGTAGCATACTATAGGCTGTCCGAGATATCGTGATATGGATAACAGTTCGTAATTTTCCGTTTCACCTACGAGTATACTACTCACACCGTAATACATACACCCCGGCACAAAAGAGAATAATAGGTTTTAGAAATAATGTGTATAATTATTGCAAAAATACAATAAATTATAAATCGAAACAAAAATCTCAATGTATTCGTTATATTAAAAAAAGAAAAGATACAGTAAATAATAATGTATTTTTGCTACTTGATGCGTGGATCGGAACGCTAACCCATAGGTACTGACACTACATAATCGAAAATACATCGATGAATCGGTGCGGCCATCTTATAGGATTGCGTCAGTATGAGTGCATCTTGTATGCTGTTTGTGTTTTAATTGCGGTTGCTTCAGTCACTATTTGTTTTGAAGTTTGTTACAGTTTTTGTTGATTTTTTGTTTTGTTATTGGTGAAATGCCGAGAAAAACAAAAAAAAATCTTTGAACTCTCAAGCTCTGGAGTTATTGGTTCGTTTAATTTTATTAATTTAATTAACAAAAAGTAGTTTGGGTAATCAAAGATCAATCGAATAAAAAATCGATTTGATAGCCCTTGTTAACTTTCTCGATACTAAAAAAAATCGATTATATTTAGTTAGAGTACATCACTGTAGCTGTCAACTTTTAACTGCCACCCATATCATGATATCTCTGACATCTTTTCTGAATCTTATTTAACGAATACACTGTGATTATTGTTTCGATTTATAAATAAATAATTTATTGTATTTTTGCAATAATGATATATATATTCTTTCTAAAACCTAATATTTTCTTTTGTACCCGGGTGTATGTAGTATGGTGTGAGTAGTATAGGTGAAACGGAAAATTACGAACTCTCACCCATATCATGCTATCTCGAACATACCATAATGCTTATTTGAACGAAATAATAAAAAAAATCAAGTGATCGTAAGCGACCATCACTGACATATTATTATTATATTTAAAAATGTACTTAAAGTCAACGCTATTACCATGCAGTAAGGTAACAGGATACGTACCGGGATCTAATTCTTTCCTCTCTGATTGAGTAAAAAGGTGACAAAATGGGTATCCACATAATAAATTCACATTGTATCTCTGACACAACCTGCTGCTTAACTTGCTCCTATACTCTATATTGCCATAATCCATAACGCGCAAGCAGAAAAATTCTTACCAAAGCGAGACAGTTCTGGTCCTTTCGATTTTTTCAATAAGAAGACGTTGTTAACACGATAACGGTCATGCTTAGAGATGAATAGGCTAGTAATTTATTCTATCCCACCGCAGACAAGGTGCCTGCAACATCCCGCGATGATTCACAGCCGCATCGTGCTACAATGTATTGTTACGGGATAATGCGGCACACAATGCCTGCACCAATACGTCGTCGTGTCGTGTCGGAGTCGCGTCGTCTCGGTAACAATGGCGCGGAATGTTAATTGCTGTCGTTCTCCACAAGACACTGATAAATGTCGCGCCATTCTGTCACTTGAGGTGTTCGGCGACGCACTGGATCGAGAAAACGCTGCGGTTTCAACAAGCGTTTTATCGGCGAACGTTGCTTACAAGTCTGAGGGAAAATGCAGCAAGATGGCTTAACAGGAAGTTTAATCTAAAGGTAGCGGGTACAAATCACGTATGGGTATGGCTGTATTCGGTTTGTGTGAATCGCAAGGCACATTAAGCTATGGATCCACGTTTGTGCCCGAAATACGTTGATGGAGCTAACCACCTACCAGCACGCTGGGAAATAATAGTGGTCAGAAAAAAATGGGTGTACGTATGTGAATAGGTAGTTGAATCCCACATTCCCCACACAGTAATATGTTGTGACGATGTAATTATTTATAATTATGTTATAAATAAAAAAACATTTAAATAAAATATAAGGTCTTGAAATTGTAAGCAAAAAAATTAGGGGTGATTGATTTATCGTTATCGCTAATATACCACTTTCCGCAGAAAGTAATTTTTATTCGCGCGATATTTATCTTCAATCCATATAAATAAATTTATTCATCTGATGTTCAATTCTTTGAAATTGAAATAATTATTAGATTTGATTGATGGCTCTTAGTGAAACTCATAGCAATGAAAAGTATTACTTGTACTACAACTGTTCAACAGTGTTTATTTCTCCCGTTAGCGACCGGTTTCGTTTAAAACATTTTCAGGCAAGGTTATTCATAGCTTTTTTTACTACTGATGTAAACACACCTTTTCATTTTGCTTTGAACTTAAACTTTGTACTAGTAAGTTAAACATAATTAGAACAATTTTTTTTCCTCCTGATGTGATCAGATTAACCCTAGAATTATTTTCACTTATTATTGTAAGACCCTGTATATACTCGTATAATTTATAATTTATATTGAGCGTTTTTTGGGGAAAAAAGCCACGATTAAATTTTACAGTGCTTAACTCACATCATTAACTAGATTGTGCCGGGATCCCATCGTAGATTTTAATCTCGAGATTTCTCTATTATTTACCGCAAACACTTCGTCTGAACCCTCATAATTTGCACTGTCTTATTTTGTTGGTATTTTAAGAGGATAGTCCCCGCAAAACCGTAATTTGTTTTTTCTTGCTTAAAACATCTAGCAATCAAATGTAAAAAAAAAAGTTTGGTGCCAAGAATATAAGGCGATTCCGAAGTAATTCAAATATAGCCCCGCACAACCGCTCCGTTCGAACGCTTCGTTGGACAACTGTATGGAGTTTTAAACTGTGGTTTGAAGCGTCCGTACCTACTGTGACATTTATTTATTTATTTATATTTAAGGAAAACTTATAGCACAGAGTAACAAAAAATATAAAACAAAGTAAACAAATTACGGCCAATTACAAGTTTTCACTACTAGTAACATAATAGAACACTTAAAATAATAGTATAATCAATATAATAATATAAGTTATTTTTGATCTGAGAAAAAGAAAACAGCAATAAATTAAATTCTCAAACACTAAACAAAAAAAAATGTTAGAATACAAATACCACAGATAAGTAATAATAATATATCAAATATTAAAAAACTTAGCATCATTATGTACGGTAAGTGCTCAGTATCAAGGATCGATGACCTTTTTTGTGAAATTCGTATATTTTTTTTCATATTACCTATAAACGCAGGCTCAGCCCCGAGTGAATTACTTTGGGAGGTCAACGTTTTATTTTGTGAAAGTAGCAAAAAGTGTTATTGACCCGTAGTATGAATTTGGCTGCATAAATTAATGTCACCTTATATTATATGTCTATACCTACTGTGCCGCAACCGTAGTACCAATCTAGAATTTAAGATCCATTTATGATAATACTGACCAGGTAAAATACCCCACACCTAGGCTGGTTCATATCGGTAATGACCTTACCAGTTCCTCATGTCCAAATTTTTTATCAGGTAATTTTGACTTTCATTGGAAGTCTTATTTTTAACAACTAGGTACAAAACCAAACATCTTCAGTATGTTATCAAAGATAATGAAAACCAATCGATCTGGACGGAAGCCATGTAAAAGTTCATTTGCAACCACAGCTTTTTGGTTACATAATACATTTTAGTAATTCGTGAGCGAACTGACGAGCATTTATCAAAGTAATTTTCCCAACGCATTCTAGCCTTTATGCGAATAGTAATAAGAACTGTAAAGAGTCGCCTAAAGTTTGAAATAAACTATCGGTTATATGCGTCGGTAGCTGGTGGGGAAGGGTACAAGTGATAAGCGGATCACAAAACAAGTCACAAATTAAAAGCCTGTATCGAAATATGGGTCTGGAAAAACATGGCAAACTCAAAAAATCTTCGTACATAAAAATAATTGTCAGTATTGTAAGCCAAGGTTAAAATGGATCAGATTCATTTCTACATTTTAAATAACCCAACAAACAATTTGGTCGTGTAGCCAAGCGCCTATACGCCTACTGATTTTATAAACGTTTCATTACATTAATGTTGCTTACACTTTGTCTTATAGTGGTACATAATCGGTCTGCTTAGTTTTATAAGTTTCTTGGCATATAATAATGTCATAAGGACGTCTTTTCATATATATTATAAGACACTTTTAAAATAGTTCTCACAACGCCTATCGTTGGCGTGTAACGGTCACAGTTGTGTCGGTTATAAAACGTTTATACGACCACTGGTCTTTTATACGTTGTGATGCTAATCATTACAGAACAAGCGGGTATAGAGTTACAATTTCGTCTTTTATACGTCCTCCAGCGAGCTTATTTGCCCGTTATACGTCACCTAGACCGGTAAACGTTTTCAAATAGACTTTTATAAAACTTTCACCATTTTGAATGTGTAATTGTTTGAAACTAATGAAAACCATTGCATTAAATCTTATTTGGTGCAAGTCAAGTGAAATAATAATGATAATGGCTGGTTAAATATATTTTAAATAAACCCTTATTCTAGTGCAATGGAGAACGAATTATTTTAGAACAAACATTTTCTAGGTCTGGTAGACCTATAAAGGCCATAAAACACGGTAAATATTAAAACTTTAATTGAAAAATCATAATACTAAAGAATTTTGAGGGCGCATGAAAAAGTTGTTTCAAACCTACCTCATATTTATCAATAAACTCACTCTCCCAATAGATTGCAGCTGAGAAATATGCTAATTACTTACTTTTTATATTATGTTTCAATGTCAATATGGCCATTGAGATTAATAAATAAAGCGTTACTGTTACATAGCAATTTTAATTTTAGGTTAGATTAAGCTAGCAATTAATTGGAGATAATTTACATTGCAGCAGGTATCATTATACGCCTTGTGGTCAAAGCGACGATGTATATACGTCGACTATATGTCTAAGTTAGACTAAAAATGACTGTTTTATCTTGCTTATACGATGTGGAGACGTATACAGTGGCCCCAAAGCCCATCCTAAAGACATCTTTAAGTCACACTTACGATGACCTTATAAAACCAGGAGATGGGACGAGGACGTCTATCGGACCACTAGATTGTTTACTACTGGGAATGGATGCTGCAAACAAACAATGTTGATTAGCAATCTTTCTGTTGTGAAGAATGATGGCATTTCTCGAATTTGATGTGCGCGCGGTGAATTCGGGCTTAAATGGTTTATCTATGATATGGGTTATAATCTTATCATATTTCTAAGATAATTTTTGCCACGTTTCAATTTATACGTTTCTTTCAAGTTCATAAATGAACTTCGGCTTGAAAGGACAAGAATAACCTTAATTGAATGGCCCAGTTCATAAAATAACCAAGTTCATATTTGGTCGGATCAGGGTTACCAATATACAGATTTTTTTTTTCCTCTGTCGATTGGCGGTTTTAACTTTTTATTAAAAAATTTCCAAGTAGTACTTTTGCGTATTGTGATAAGTCCATGTTTTTCCGGACATAAAATCACTAACTGAATCCAGAGACTTCTTGGAACAAACAACTAAGTCCGTCAAGATTTTTTTTAGTCCTGGCAATACGGATAAACGAAATCTCAAATTCAATGAGAAAAATTTTCACAGCCGTGTTTTCAATATTGTTATTTTACTATCACCATATTGCTGAAACGTCTTTTTTAACCCTAGAAATATAATAATTTTGATGAGTTCTCATCATAGTCTGTTGAATCAACATCATCATCAAGTAATCCACTTTCATTAATAAGCCTGCAAAAAATAGTATACGTATGAAAACTTGGAAGCTACCTGGATAACTGAAAATAGGCAGATCAAATCAATCAAATCAAAATATTTATTTTGCAAAATAGATACATAAAGTATACTTTCTACAAGTCAAAGTTAATTTTAACAATATATATCTTAAGAATTTAAAAAAATATATAATAATACGGGAAATAAAATACACACCTGCATAAAATAGACGAATCTAGGAATAAAAATATTATATATACTTAATGCAATGAAGAAATAAGTTCATAAATAAAAACGGGAAATACGTACAAAAAATATTAAGGTTGGGCTACTAAAATGTAAAAAAGTTATTTAACTGCATAAAATATAGAAATATAGGAACAAAAATATTATATATACATAATGCAATGAATAATGTGTTAAAAATGAACTAAATAAACCATAAATAAAAATAATGCCCAACCATCCGCACCATTCGATTAGTATTGCTAAGAAGAAGGGCAAATAACTTAGCAAACATTCCTTTTTTCAGAAAAAGGAATGTTTGCTAAGTTTCTTGCCCTTCTTAATACTAGGCAAAATACTTATGGTTAACCCCTTAAAACCATGGCCAGTGAAACTGATAAACTCGAAAAGTAAGTAAAAACCTTTCTAACAACAGTGTGTCAATATGGTAGTAATACATATATTAAAAATATTAAACATGTCGTGTGGGTATGATACTATCTGAATGATTAATATTATAATTAATATCTGTTATTTCTTTGAGCTATTTAATATGTAAAAGAATCCAACGTTTGAATAAGTACTAAATTTCATATTTTGTTTAACTTTGTTCCTATGATTTCCACCGTATAAACATTTATCTCCACATATTTTGCCTTAAAAATCACTAACTCCATTGATTTTAAATGAGTCCATAATTTTTATTTTTTTATTTTTCTTTTATCAATATAGGCTACATATAGAAAAAAAAACTATACTTTGAAAATAGCCTTACTTATAGTTCATTTTTTATTATACAACTGAAAATATTTTTACAGCACACCGTGCGTAAAATGACCACTTTACGCACGCTGCGCTTGCGTAAAGTCGGCATTTTCCGCACTTTTGCTATAAAATATAAGACCTCACCTTCGGCTCGTGCCGCAAACTCACACTCGTCAGAAAACGTTTCATCGCTCTCGTATCGTAATGTACTATTATATTTTTTAAGTTACGTCTTACATTTAAACTGCCAATTAAATATGATATAGCCCATTTTCTAATAAAGTAAAAAATAGGATTTAGTCATTTTATGAAATGGGCCATTCAATTACAGTACTATGCTTTTCAAATAAAAAGGGGTCGCACCCGCAGGTAACTTCTTTCACTAGCCGATGAAGTGATGGCGCGAGAGAGAACGACAGCAAAATAGTGTCCTGACAGTCCTGCCCCCTGATTCTGTATCGTAAAATCAGTTGCCAAACTGAGTGCCTATCGTCGAAAACGTACATTTCCATTTATCTAAGGTGCAAGCCACATAGAAGCGGCGCGGCGCGCTACCGGTGTGTATCGGTGGTATTCAAGTGTTTGATTTTGATCTGACAAGATGTCTTCCTCTGACAACGAAGGTGTGGGCGGTGCGCTTTCGGTGCACCCGCGGCGTACCATCCTGACGCCTGTCCAATGTTCTTTCATACAAAATGTAGGAGAGGTACGTGGTGTAAAACAGATAGAAGAGGTGCACTGAGGGCGCGCCCGCACCCGCGCCGTTTCTATGTGGCTTGCACCTAAGGATACGTTCGCACTTGAAATGACATCACAATTCGTAAATAGTTCAATATCAACTCATTGAAGGTTATTTTGGAAGTTCATTTTTTATCTGTTTTTGGTGAAAGCAACCTTAGATGGCAACCGACGCTGAGTTATATAATAGGCCTGCTGTTCTTATTTGAAACGCATAGTAACTATAATTCTATAATGGTGGAAAATATAGGTACGAAAAGCTTATGAAATAAGGCAAACTTATTCAGCTTCATAGGTATTGCATATGGCGCGGTTCGGTGGTGCATCGGAGTACCGCAGAATCCGTTGCTAATTTTCAGCTACAGCAAAACACACACTGGGAGCAGTTTAAATGAGTTTGTGTTCAATTTATTTTTGACATTATCACTAATTAAAACTTCAGCCGCTTTGACCTCAGGATCAGGATTTCGTCTCATTAAATATGGGGATTAATTAAAAATGTATAACTGGTTAAGAGATATCAACCGATTGGTTGACCTGACCTCAACTTATTTTATTATTATTTTATATTTCTATGTTTTACTGACCCTTATGGCGCAGGAGGTCCTTCGCACAACGAAAGAAATAAACATATCTGAAAAAGTGAATCAAGAAAAGATAATGCTGTTTTTAGGGAACAAAATCAAAGTTTTGAAAAAGATACTGGGTTTATATGTTCAAAACAGTTATTAAAGTGCTGATAACTCAAGTTCAAACTAACTTAATAAATAATATTATTTACAGGTCATTTACATTACATATTATTACAATTTTACACAATTAAAATATATTAAATTCATTAAAATATAGAATGTTGTTACAATTTTTCTTAATTTCACAATTATTATTTTTTTAAATGTAATATTCCTTGATATTATAAAATGCTTTTTGTTCATGTTTTTAATCTAGTTAGGAATGTTGTGTTTTCTTTACAAGACTTAATCTCATCAGGAAGTGCATTGTATATTTTGAATCCTGCTATATACACGGATTTGGTACATTGTGATAATTTATATTTAGGTATGGTATGTGGAGTTTATTACAATGGCGGGTAAGATAAGCTTATTGGTAAGTTGCTTTTGTTTGAAAAATATCTGGGTGTTCTCTTACGTACTTTGAAACGTTGTAGATGTATTGTGAAGTAACGGGTAAAACTTTCAACATTATAAAAAGAGGTTTAGCGTGCTCATCTAGAGGTTCACGAGAAAGTATTCTAATAGCCCTTTTTTGCAATACGAAAGGACGTTCACAGTCGGCAGCGTCTCCCCAGAGCTCTAGCCCGTAGCACAGCACAGAGTGAAAGAGTGAGAAACGCAGTTCTTGGGTCGGAAGTATCGCGGCCAGTCGACGTAACGAGAAACACGCACCGCTCAGTCTTCCACATAGTGCTGAGATGTGGGCGCCTAGGAACTTAGTTTGTTTTATTTCTTTCACAGTATCATCGTTTATTGATATTGATAGAGGTCTAGGAGGAGGATAAAATACGTAATTTGGTTTCTGCGATACGTAGGCTCTTTCAAGTTGTCTTTGCGAAGTGGTTGACAAATCATGCCAACCATGGTCTGATGATGAAGTAGAAACTGAACTGTTTAATGGATATCAGTAGAATTATCGTGTGGGGACTCTTTAGATTCACCTTTTTGTAACCAGAATCTGATAATGAGGTGCCAAAGAAAGCTGCGTGCTTTAAGGATTATGTAGGTAGGTATACATAATATAAAATATTGACTGACTGACAGACAACGCACAGCCTAAACAGCTTAAGATAGAAACATGAGATTTAAAACATGGTACGTTCCTTAAAAGGTGCAAGGGGTGCAGTAAAAGATTTTTCTAAAATTAAACCCAAAAAAGTATATATGTATGTTCAGCTCGACCTGTGCCTCCTTGCATAGTTAAAAAGTGAGTCCTATCTGTTTTATAATATTCAAAATGTATTTTTGTAAGAAAAATCCTTTTGCCTGACGGGTTATTAAGAATCTGTCGGAAAATCTGATTCGAATTTCATTTTAGAAACCCATGCGGACGAAGTCGCGGGCAAAAGCTAGTCAATAATATGATAAACACACTAACGGATCTTTATTTTAGAAAACTGAACAATGGTAGAGCTCTCAAAATTTGTAATACTCAAATCACTTTTACACAATAGAGTAGGTATTTTTGATGCAGAAACCTTCGGAATTTTCATTGAAAATCCAAACTATTCTTTGTGGAAGCCTAAATAAAACATTCCAAGCCGCAAATTAGACTTTTACTTTTTTAGCGCCAGCGATGTTTTCGCAAAAAGAAATTCGAAAGATTCTTTTGAACTGGTAAATTGTGCTTCTTACGAGACTTTTGTTTCGTTTTGGCGTTTAATTAAATTAAATTACCAGGAAGTTCGTTTTAATGAAAGTTAATAAATGAGTCCCTCTCGCTGGAACTTTGAGCGAACTCGAACCGAAAGATTTTTTTCAGGAAATTCAGCTGAGCCTGGTGTGAACTAATATTGTGCTTAATAAACGTCTAAAAGTTAAGCAACTTAATTAGTCATATTTTTTCATGTTATCGAAGAAAATTTTTGTAATTTATGAGACGCTTCTTTTTGTATGGAGGATAAATTTTCCATCGTATTTTGGAAATAACTTAATTTGATTATATTTCATTTTTAAAGATTTTTAAGATTGCACATCAACATTATGATTAAATTTACTTGAACTTGTTTCGCAGGAACAAGTGACAAGTTTAAGCGCATTCAATCATGTTTTTTTTTAAGTTTTAACAAGTTCCGACAATCGCAAGTATAAATTATTGCACTTTAATTTAAATATTTTCATATGTCAAAAAAAGGTACGGTCTGTTAAAATTATGAATCCCGGAAGGGGTGTCAGCGGTGTTTTTTGAAAGTGAACTGTGAAATGCAAGTGAAAGTTAACAGTCGCACCCTCACGTTTCACCGACGATTATTGCATCCCAGTGTCATAAGTGGTGAGCCCATCTATCACCGTAATACGATGATTTAAATTAGATCAAGAACTAGCTACACGTTTTTTTCATGTTAAGTGTAACGAAGTAAATACGGCAACCTAACAAGTTGCACCAAAAAACCCTTATCGTGCGATATATCATTGTAAGCCCTAAGGCACGACTTAAGCGTGTATAAACTTACTTTCAAGCGACTGGCATAAGAAGCTCCTTTACACGCAGAATCTTCCTTATTAAGAAAATATATCGTCTTTACGCGCCTTAAGAGAACGCGACAGAATAAATACGCTTTTCGTTGTTAAGGCACCGCAAAGTGTGAGCGACATCATTATTCAAAAACAATATTAAAATACATATTCCTCAGTTAATTTACTTCAAAGTATGTTAAATGTTTATGACAATGGACTGTACAATTATGTAAAGGCAAAGGCAGTAAAGTATAATGAAACTCAATCATATAATATATAACACGCTTTAACGAATCAGCCAAATGAATCAGATTCCTGTATGATAAAAACGACAAAATATGTAATTGTTTTTTATGTTCGAAATATAATGCATGTGCATCAATTTCCCAGGGACACCAAAAGCAAAACCTGCCAAGTGCGAGTTGGACTCGCGCACGAAGGGTTTCGTACCATTATCTATAAAAACGGCAAAAAAAATCATCTCTGCTGTATGGGAGTGCGCAGGTCCGACTCACACTTGGCTGGTTTTAGTATTTGTTATTATAGCGGCAACAAAAATACATTATCTGTAAAAATTTCAACTGTTTAACTATCAAGGTTCATGCATTATCGATAAAAACAGCAAAAAAACCATGTCCCTTGTATGACAGTGGTCCGACTCGCACTTGGCCGGTTTTAGTATTTGTTCTATAGCGGCAACAGAAATACATCATCTGTGAAATTTTCAACTGTCTAACTATCACGGAAGTTATTTTTAATACCCACTATCTTAGACTATTTTCAACTTTTTCCGTATGGGAATGGCTGGGATAACCATACATTTTATTTCCAAGTAACATTTTTTAATAATATTTTTACTTTTAATTTTAATAATTTTTACATTTAAAATACTGTTCTTCTAACTAGTGTTAACTAGTGTTCTACTAACGTTTCTAATAACCTCTAAAATTATCGGGGTTTGTTTGAAAGTCAGCCTAAAATTTCCGAAATCCAAAATCTAGATATTGTAACCTATCTCAAAAATGATCGATTGTTTGAACAAGTTTTTATATCGCGTCCACTTACACATTATATATTTATTATTTTTGCTTTTGCATGACATACTCAATCCCCGCTTTGTATATTAGAAGCTTAAACTTGTGAATTTTAAAGATTCTATGCGCATTGTTTTTTATTGCTTACCAAGACCCTGGTATATATTTGCTATAACAATAAATTTTAACTTATTGTCTTTTGAATCGCATGATTTACATGAGCCATTTAGTAGAAACTTATCAGTTACGTATCCACAAGAACATGACTTGCATGCCTAAAAAATATAATTAAGGGTTATTTAGTTTTTTGTATAAAATATAATTTTGTTTTCTGTTTTCTGCCCTTAACATCGCGTTAAATATAGCCAAAGAAAACGCGTGAGAATGAATACGGTCTCAGCCGCGAAATTAAATAAAGACGCGAAATTGTTCTGCCAATACTGTCTCACGTACGGGGTGATAAATTATTGTATTTGTTCCTACGCTACTCTTAATTTATACAGAGTGCTCCTATATGCGATGTGAGCCAGGGCTGCGTTTACAGTGTTGCTAGATTTAAAAAAAGTTACGCTTTAAAATGTCTATTAAACTTTCGGATGCTCGCTTTTACCGCATCGGGAGAGGGGTTTTTAAATGTTCCGTAGAAGAGCGCGGTTACCGAATTCAATGATTTGTTTTTGTTCAATTACATTTGAAGTAAATCTGCTCTAACCCAAAAATTGTTTGCCTATTAAATATTTCAGTTTTAGCTATAAACCCAATATGCTGTTGCACGCGTGAATATTAGTATTACCCGTCCAAGACAAAAAGGTCAATGAGCCAATAATCGCCTCTATCAAAATTTATTAAAGTATTTGACATTGGCCTTTTTGTTGGGGACTGGTAATAAAAAAAAATCCTAGACCATGTCATCCTCTACAAATGTTTAATCTATATACGTATCAATTTTTCTACAGAAGTATATAGAGGAAAAACTTTAGAGCTCTATGTGTAAATATTAATGATTTCTCCATGTATTCTTAAAAAAGAAAAGATAACCTACCTATTATTTTTAGTAAAGTGGCAGTTTCATTATAATTATAATAAAAAAATGCAATGAAATTAAATAATACATATATTTCGATGGATTTTAACTAACAATCATTATTTGCTCAAAATTTATGAATAGATAGAATTTACCCTGATTTTCGATGTAGCAACACTATTCAATAGTATTTAAGTTGTTTAGTTTTTAAACGTGTTCTGAATACCGTACGTGATAATATGGAGAAAATTTTTCATGTTACTGCCAGTATTGGCGTTGGGAATAAGCAATTTTCTAAAAGTGCTCCGCCGGTTTATTGAGCATATGCGATGCAAAATGCAGGTATACTATCTCAAATTACATAATACATGAGCTAATCGAAAACAGACTTTACCGTATTTCAATAAGAGTGAGATCTGTACACAAATGGAGTTATTGATGGCTTAGTAATGATGGGGAACGGAAATGAACTGTACTGTTCCGTAATCATGACGAGCAATTTAAAGATCTAAGGTTTCAATTTATAAATGGAAGAAATAATACATACACACATTAACCGTTATTAATCCCTTAAATTATTACCTTTTAAGAATTTTTACTTGCCTATATTAACAAATGTTAAGAACTGAAGTTAAATGAAACAACCAGAGTAAATACCGAAACAGCAGGTTACTTTATTAGTTAAAGGAAACTAAATAATAAATTATTAACATAATGCAAACAAAAAAACATTTTCTGTTCCAATAAATGTCTTTGTCTACGAAATTCCTCATTGATATCCCACTTAAATCTATTCATATTCATATTCTTTACTGCGCATAAAATACATAGTATAATCTCACTTAAATTCTCTTAATAAATTATATATAAGCCTAGTTCTTGATGCCGTAGCATAATATCATCCATCGTTCTCTCTACAAAACCAACCGTTTTTGTTAACGTGCGGCTACTGCTCTTGCCAGTTCCTATTATTCCTTATATTTTCCCTTTGACTATGACTTTTACTAAGGGATCACTTAGCGTGCATTTCAGTTTATATCGTTTTTTACCTTTTCCTGCTAAAAGTAGGTGTTTGAAATGAATTCCATAGGCCCGTGTTATCATATTTACGTAAGAACATTTTGTTATCGAAGATTTAATGTCATCATCAACATCGACATCATCATCATCATCATCATCATCATCATCATCATCATCATCATCATCATCATCATCATCATCATAATCGTCATCGTCATAGTTAAAGTCATCGCATTGTTAATATTATGATCATCAGCTGCATCATCGTATTCCGAAGATCTATTCGACTGCTCTAAGCAAACATTTCTCATCTGCACCTTTAGTAACAGTTATATCTAAACGTAACTTAAAAAAAACTGGTCAAGTGAAGATGAGGGCTCGTACCGTGAGGGTTCCGTATATACCGCTTAAAACAAAAACTTATTTCACGAGCAGTTGTATAGCATCACACTTACCTCATTAATATCTATGAGTCCAAAGGGTGTAATTAAGTTGATCGATTGTTTCTTCTTGAATTATTAAAAATTGGCAATTTTCAGCTTTTTCATATTTGTAATTTAATTTTTTCTTATAAGGGTTCCGTTTTTTCATTTTTCATTCTTGCCTTAATAATAGTACAAAAACTGAACTAAAACGACCCAGTTCACTTTCAAACATAAAAATAATGTATATTATGCCCAACCCCTAAGCGGAGCAACAATAAACTGACGTTGTTAATCTTAGTTCGAGTGCGACCACTATATTAGACGGGGCGGGACACCTCGCATAGAGAAATATACGTCTTTAGGGGAAACTTGTGCTTTAACTCCGTGCCAATGAAATTTATGAGGCCACTTTAGTTCATCGTGTTTGTGCATAGGTGACTCGGATGTAGGTGCTTCTGGATTTGGACTCCCGAAGGAACCCTAATTTTCTTACATGTTTTTAGGGTGACATTATTTTATAAATTATGGTCCTCCATGGTATTAAGCATAAAGACTCACCATTTACAAAAGGTTAAAGATATTTAGAAAACATTTCTTAATCTATATATTTAATTTTATAATAGCTTTTGCCCGCGGCTCCGCCCGCGTCGAATGGATTTTCGTGGAAATAAGGAAAACAAAAGTATATTATTTTTTGAACGACAATATGCAACGTTTACCATGTTTTTACCAAAGTGCTAATGAATACCAATCAAATAAGCCCAAACTCGAAGGGTCTGCTGTTGTCCGTTGAGGAGATCCCGTACCCACTTCCAATCCCATCATCAGACCCTGGTCACCATGTTTTACGAAAGTGTTAGTAAATACCAATCAAATAAGCCCAAACTCGAAGGGTCTGCTGTATCCGTAGAGGAGATCCCGTACTATAACTTTTAATTACTACCAGTAAAAAGTAAATTCCAATAAGTCATTAAGTGACGATAACTTTTTTTTCCGATTTCCGATTATGTATAAAATAAAGCTTTTATCTATTCCCAATGAAGTTCTGTACAGCTGTGGAAACTACATAAAAATCTGTTTCGACAGACAGGCAGAAAGACAGAAAATAATTCAAAAATCGTTGATTTTTGTCCTATTACTCTTCTTTAGTCACCCTCTTTCTATTTCTATTACTTTTCTTCAATGTACAGACACAGCGGTTTCTACTGTTTTATTATATGGTATTGATTAAAATCAAGCTTTAATAAACACAAATTTGTATATATTTTTTATTTGTTACCCTCAGAAACACGACAAGCATTTTATAATAAATATTGATGTTATTAATGTGATCCATTTTTTAGCCTTTAAAACGATCGATCTTTGTACGTGGGACATAATATATAACCCTACCTCTTTCAAAAGGTATTTACTCTATTGTTTCGCTTTATGTCAAAGCCTTATAGTATGTTCGAGGCACAGACATTCCTCTGTGGTTCAAGGCAATAGTGCAGCTACATGTCGGGAAAAAGTTTATGATTTTTCCCATTAATAACACAGATACCGAATAAATTCCCCAATTCCTATGAACAGAATATTCACAACGATCAAAAGAAAAAAACAATCACTCCTTACACAGGTTCCGCGAACTTAACAGGGTTGTCCGATAACTGAGTCTTTTTGATTTTGTATTGAATAAACCTAAGCGTACTTTCTGTACTCAATTGAGGGGGGAATTAATGTTAAACCTAATGATTTGACCTCTTGATACGACATACGGCAGAAGAAAGAGAAGAATTGCGTTTATAACTCTGACAGAGCGTAGCTCCTAGACTGATCCATCCTTCCATCAGTCTGTTTCGTCCACTGCTGGACATAGGCCTTTCCAGGATTTCGTCACTCTTGGCGGTCCTCCTGGAAGAAATGCCCATACTCACACACGCTGGGCAGGCGGGTTGGTGAACGCAGTGCCAAAACCTTTGCACTAGTGACGCCGCTGCCCGTCACTAGTCTGTTTTATATAAGGCCCGGCAATTGGGGATGGATATACTGCCATCCGTCGGTCCCAGGCAATGATGGGCCACCTGGTTTTGCCTGAGAGCTGTTCTCTTACTCTCCCCCGAATAACTTCGGGAGGATTTGCGAGTAAGATGGTGGTATCTCCACAGTCGAGCCCGGAATCAGCTCTACCACCTAGCTATCATCTATAGATACTCGTAGAGATATACCTTATAAAGAATTTTTTCATTTGATTTATGTGAATTTTATCAAACAGGGCGATGGGCGCGGTACAGAACAGGATAACGTGAATAATGGCAATCGGAGGAAATATTAGTTTCAGTTACGATAGTTGAGCGGTGTTGTTGCCACCTGCTGCTTTTGCTACTCTTATTAATAAGCTCTTGCTTGCTCAAGATTTAAGCCATATGAAAAAAGATTTTTGTTTTGTCGATCATTCTTGTGTCGCAAAAAATTTGCAGGTCGGTAAATTGCAATATAAATAATCTTACGGAATGTTTTTTTCTATATACATACAATTGCAATTTATTTACCTATTAGTGTGAGATGGAAAACGATTAGAAGCCTATATAATTGTCTTTTACTTTGACCAAAATATTCAAAGATAAAATGAACTATTTCTTTTTTGCGACGCCCTTTAATGGTTAGAAACAGTAAAACCTAGCCATGAACATAACCATTAATAACAAAAAAACTGAAAAAACTTTAACGGCCTAAGCGCTTGATGGTTGACCCGAAATTGAGCACTTCATTTTACATCTGGTAGAAGTGAACTCTATAACGTTTCATTATTGTTTAAAATAGCGCGATCTAAACTGATAAAAAAATAACAAGGGTAAAATCACAGACTACAACGGACACCTAATGCACAGGATAATGAAACTAAGCAGTATCTTGTCTCGGCAATGTCGGTACGTAAACACGCTTTATGGCTGCCCACTGACTGTCTTTCTTGGGTTATTTCTGGTTTTGATATTGATAAATTTAAATATCCATACCTTGAACAATGAAATGGACCGACAATCTGAAGGAGGTTGCGCGTGGCGGCTGGATGAGGAGGACGGAGGACCGCCATGAGTGGCGTAATATTGGGAAGGCCCATGTCCAGCAGTGGACGACGACAGGCTGATGGGTGGATGGAACATAATAATGGATAACTTCGTGCCATAATTTACGTCAATAAATGCACGAGAGCGTCTCGCACTGTCCGCGTCCGTACGTAGCTGCGGCGTACTTGCGAGCTTGCGAGCGTTGGTCGTGTACTGTAGTTCACCGAGATTTGGAAGCGCGTTGTTTCGGCCGTTTCTATAGAGACATAATACTGCGTAATTGAATTATACTGTGCCTAATCGGAGCTAATTTTCTTTGAAAACATTCTGTCAAGGACAGCGGTATTTATCGATTTTACCCATCATCCCTTTTCTTTTCTATTTAAGTTTGGGAAATAATATAAGAACAGTCTGCACAGACTGCATTTACACAAAAACGGAATAAACAATGGGCAATGGAATCATGAATTTATTTTATTGTATAATAAACATCTTTAATTTTCGTCAAACAAAATTTTTGAAGGAGCTTTAATAGGAGAGAAGAAAGACCCATTAAAATCACACCATCATCTCAAGAGTAAATGATATATCTCAAGCTAGAATGTTTGTAAAACAGGAAACACGCGCCTTGGGGCGACGATATGTTTGTAGTCTTCTGGTACATAAAGCGAAGGAAACGTCAGTGATAATCTGTATTCGTGACAATACGGCTGAGTGCATGCCTGGGCAATAAGACTGTCATCCAGGGTTGTGTCTAGCTATGTATGAGACTCTGGGACGCCAAGGCACTATTGACTTTGGGAGGCCATAAGGCAACTCAATGCATGAGAAATGCCTTACGTCATCTATGTAAAAGCCATTGAAAATAGATTTGTTGACAGAAATAATAGGGAAATTTTGGTTATACTAAGATTATTTTCAGCGACTGATTTTGTCGAAGTTACGACATCTTCAGGTCATTATAATTATATTTCATTGACAACGTATACTTTACATGCAAAATAGTTTTATCTATACTAATTATAAAGTGGTCAAAATTTGTGTCTGTACCACAGAAGTAGAAAAAAATTGGACGGAGTTTCGCCAACCAAAAACTGAAGCAACCATGGTAAGCCTTCTCACGTGTACGCACGAGCCCGGCATCCACACCTTCACATCATAGTAAGTCTAATTCCATAGTAAATCGACTCACACACTTGTAAATCGGCGCCATTGCTATGTTTCAGTTTTTGCTTAGTGGCGACTCCGACCCCTTTTTTATTCGTGTATGGTCTGTACAAAGAATATTTTTACGAAATTTGAAATGACATGTTGTTACCTAATAAGCCATCTCTTTTGCACGCGTTGAATTTATATATGACTAGCTATTGCCCGCGGCTCCGCCCGCGTCTTATTCGGTTTAACGACATGAATTTTTCCGGGATAAAAAGTAGCCTATGTATTAAGTTAGGGTATAATCTATTTCTATTCTTTAATCTAATTCTAAATTTCATCCAAATCCGTCCAGCCGTTTCAGCGTGAAAGAGTAACAAACACACACACATGATCTGACACACCACTCATTGTTTCTCCAAGTCCTTCACGGTCAATGCTGTTCGACTCTGGAATGAACTTCCGCAAACTCTCAAAGATCTTCCTTCTGTGTCCTCTTTTAAATATTACTTTTAAAAAAATACCTCTCCTCTCTCTGAATGACTTACTGACTAAGCTACTTGTTTATTTATATGTATGTATCTGTGTTTTTATGTATGTATTTGTATGTAGTATATTTATTTTAGATTAGATTATAGATTTAGAACGAATCGTAATGTAGGTATGCACTGATGAAGTAAGTTTGTACAAGAAAAATGTTTCTGTTATCCCAAGGTTGACTGGAAGAAATTTCTTGTAGTAATAAGTCCACCCTTGCCTTCTATATGTTCGTTATATGTTTGTAAATATCTTGTTTTGGGTGCAATAAAGTGTTTATTCATTAATTCATTCATTCACACACACACACACACAACAAACTTTTGCATTTATAATATTATTGTGATATCCTGATGTCAGATTCTGACGTTAGTACTGAATCCATTAATGATTTTCGTAACGATTACTACCGGACTTACGCGGTAGACCCTCCCAGTTTCCTTTTTTTCGTGATTTTGCCCATCATTTATCACTTATTAAGTTGGGGTACATGGCCCAGATACGCCACTTTTCACCGTTTGATAATGTTTCATTGAGATAAATTCTACAGAGACTACATAAAAAAAAACATTTTGTTGCCCTTGCCTAAAAATAACAAAGAAAAGTAGGCCAGAGAAATGATTGTAAATTAACAAGTTTGAATTAAATAATATTAAGCCAATGTTATAAACAACGGTTGCTTGTATCTAAATTTAATATATAAATATAAAAATAAAAACCACTTCCTCACTGATTAATGGTCCGCTATCCCTGACATTGAAAAACTCATTTTTCAATGCAGTTGCTCGTAAAGTGTTCTTTTTTGTGTAACAAAATTATGCGGAAACCGACTCTTTATTTCACGCGTGAAATAAAACAGTCCTGAAATCCTTTAATTCACGCGTGGAATAAAGTAATTTTTTTAATTTTTTGACTCTATGGTGCATGGTGCAAGTCATAAAATTTAAAAAATTACAAAGATGCAAGGAGGTTTTGCTGTCCGAAAAAAAACAATTATTTATAAGTATGCGCGCTCTAGCAATAATTAAATGATGATAAACACCATAACACATAAGATTCTTGATTATCTCATTTAAAAATACATGTTTTGTTTCCGCAAAAAAAAAATTTTTCACATTATTGGCTGTATGTATACTGTACCTTTGCCTCAAGAAAAAAAAACTGTATGAAACGCGCGCTCTGCAAAGAAAGCACGCCATTTTGTTGTACAGTGCCACCAACTTATTTGTTCAGTTGGATTATCCACCCATCTCTTTCTAGTGCGGTAGAAAAGAGTATAATTAGAAAGAGACGGCGAATGATTTTACTGAACAGTTAAATTGGTGGCACTATAAATAGGCTTTGCTGAAATAAAATTACTTTAATTTTGTGGTTATACCTCTAGTAATCTCGTAAAATGAGTTCTGATGAGGAAGTTATAGATTTAACTCCTACAAATATCGTTGAAGAAGCCCAAATAGAAAATGAAAATTCTTTGGCGCAAAAATCGAGAAATAAATACTCAAATATATATAATACCAAAGATTTCTACAGTGGAAAATGGACAAAAACTGTTCCTCGTTTTCTGAGAACGTTCTTTTAGCATACTTCAATGAACTGGCATCAAGATATAAACCATCTTCATTATGGTCTAAATATTCAATGTTGAAGAGCACCATCAGCTGTAAAAACGACATAAACTTACAAAATTACCACAAACTAATTGCCTTCTTGAAACGACAAAATGATGGATTTAAATCTAAAAATTCAAAAGTGTTTTCTGCAAGCGATATAATAACAATTCCTAAATGAAGCGCCAGATAGCAAGTACTTAGCAACAAAGGTAGGTATATTTTTTACTAACAACGACGGTCGGTATTCATACTGCTTATTTATTAGCTTACAAGTTAATTCTAAATTAATTTTTTACAGGTTGCTTTAATTTATGGAATAACTGGAGCATGTAGACGAGAGGAACTTGCGAACATAAATGTGGATGATATTGAAAATCACGGTGAAACGTTACTAGTGAAAATTCCAAATACAAAGACCAAAATATCCAGATCTTTCACAATTCATGGGCAATTTTACAAAATTGTTAAAAAATACGAGTCTTTGCGTTCATCAAAATCAAAAAGCCAAAGATTCTTTCAAAACTTTCAAAATGGAAAATGTATTGCTCAATGCAAAGGCGTAAATAAGTTTGGTGGAATGCCGAAAGAAATCGCTACATATCTTCGATTACCAGAGCCGGAATCATACACAGGTCACAGTTTCAGAAGGACATCCGCTACCTTACTTGCTGATTCGGGGGCAGATATAACCACTCTAAAACGGCATGGAGGGTGGAAGTCGAATACGGTAGCTGAAAATTACATTGAAGATTCTTTCCAGAATAAAAGAAACATATGTAGCAAAATAACTCAATCAGTGAATTTAACTGAACACAGACCGTCTACTTCAGATGAAAATATGATCCCGAATAAATTGCAGCGCCATTCTGCCTCATTTCATACTGACTGGACAGAACCGCAAACCTCTACTTCAATTGGCCATACTTTAACGAGTGAATTACTCTCGTCTATAAGGAAACATCAGGAAGTATGTAACAATAACAGTAACCTAAGCCAAACCATTAAATTAGCGGACAAGACCTACACATTCAATTTTAACAATTGTTCAAACATTACTTTCAATTTCAACAATTAATTTGTTATACATTCATTAAAATTAGAGTGAGTTGACATCATAAATATTTAAAAACGGATTGGACTCACTTTTTTATCTGTGCAAGGAGGCACAGGTCGAGCTTTCGATGAGATTATGACTCATCATCATCAGGACTCTTCGGGAGTACTTTTGCCCACGGCGGTCAGTCGAGTACTGATGATGATACTCATGATGATGAGTCATAATCTCATCGAAAGCTCGACCTGTGCCTCCTTGCACAGATAAAAAAGTGAGTCCAATCCGTTTTTAAATATTTATAATTAATTTGTTATTTATAATAAATTTTCTTTATTGTACTTATTTTTTTGTTGTATTTCCTCGCAAAATGCATTGAAAAATGTTGTATGATACTTGAGCGTAAAAGGTTTTTATCCGAATGCGTGCCAATGAAAACACTCGCTGCGCTCGTGTTTTCAATTTGGCACGTATAGAACCTTACTTTCCGCACGTGTACCTTAAATAACTATTATTTAATATTAATTAATTTTTACTTAGTTTAGTTATTATATTTTTATTTCTAGGTATTTAGTTTTTTTAAGTTTTTAGGATTATTTAGTCTTAGTTTTATATTAATTTAGTTATAAATATCATTGAACAAATAATACATTATTATATTTAAAAAAAAGTATACATTCATATACTCAGTAAAGTACTTTTACCTTAATTATTTGTAATTTTCATGTAATTTGGTCATGTAAATTTCTTATAAAACCAAAAAATCTTGAAAAATCAACCAAGTTTCTGTTTTTTAGGGATCCGTACCTCAATAGAAAAAAAACGGAGCCCTTATAGGATCACTTTGTTGTCCGTCTGTCCATCCGTCTGTCTGTCAAGACCCTTTATATCTTTATTTTATTGAAATTAAAACCAAATACTCAAGTCTATAGTCCATTGAAGGTGTGAAAAAATAAAACTTCTGAGTTGACGTGAAAAAAAGATACGGCCGTTTATGCCGCAAAAAAATCATAAAAAATATAGTCTTTAACGGAGCCCTCGGTGGGCAAGTCCGACTTGCACTTGTCCGGTTTTTTTATCGAGCAGTTAGTAATCCTGCAGAAAGAATGTAAGTATGTAAACATTTTTTTTCCAGAAAATATTCTAATTTCATAGTCTAAAATGGATTTGAAAAGGAACAAAGCCAGGTCAACGTTAAAACTTTTTTCTCAGTGGATTTTAAGATTAAACATTAACATTAGTTTGAAAAGCTACAAAACATTTATTTTTAAGCTCTCCTATTAAGAAGCTGAATTATGGATTGACTTCTCGTTAAATATCGATACCAGAGATAAAAGAAGGAAGATTTGCTACTCTTAACGCACATTAAAAAGCAAAAAGTGGGCGGCACATACTCGTAAATATGCAGCCACGGACTCTGAATGAATACACATTTACAACACAAAACATCACATTTCTATTGACACTTGACATTGGGTCTCGCATCGAGTCTATTTTAGGCCAGATGCATTCGCCAGCGCCGCACCCCCTCTCCCTATTGGCCCCTTTTCCACTTACCAGCAATCCACCGGCACCGGCACCGGCAACGGCAATTCATACATTTTTACCACCTTAGCCGTGCCGTCGCCGTCGCCGTTGCCGGCGCCGGTGCCGGTGGATGGCCGGTAAGTGGAAGTAAGTTTCCTTTATCTAAAATCAGTACACTCCCCGCACCAAATTAAATAAAAAATTTATATATACATAGGTATGTCGCAGAGATATGATAAAAGCAGAAATTTGATCAAATCTCTAAGAGAATTCATCAAATGCCGGGAGATGTTAAAATTGCAATTAAATTTTATCACTTCTCTTCGAAAATCCAGTGGTTTGATCAAATACCAAAACCAACCAACTGATTTGATCAAATTCAAAAACTGATTTAATTATAAAATAAACATGTCAGTTCTTGCACAGCCCACAGCAATGTTGAGAACTATTAGAGGTGGCCTCGCTCCACTCCGCTTCGCTCGACTCCCGAATTTATGATCACAAGCAACATATCTGATGACGTGCATATCAACATGCGGCGCGGAGCTTGCCTCGACAAATCGGAGTCAAGTATCGAGTCAGCCGTGTTGACACCGCCGCCGCCGCCGCCACCGCCGCCACCGTCGTCCGCCGTGTCAGCGAAACGTGGATCGTGCGTGCCTCGTGACACCGTCCCCGCTGCCCCTGTAGCCGCCCCCCGCACCCCGCGACCGCTGCACGTGCCAGTGGGACTTGCCAAAAAGGGGAACTTCTCTCAGAAAAATTACGCCTCCATCGTCAAGAGCCGACCGGTTGCTTCGACTTTACGGCCTACGTCTGACAGACCACCAACCGTCGTTACATTAGACGCCTCCACTGATTACCGTGATGAAGATGGCTTCGTCAAGGTCGAGAAGAGGAGGTGCCTTAAGCGAGTAAACCAAAACCGTTGCGGCACCGGATCAACGGGGCCCAACTTCCTGTTGCGGGCTGCGACGCCGACCACGGCGATGTACCTGTCTCGCCTACACTACACCACTAAGGCACAGGACATCGTCGACTACATCCAGAACAAGACCAACTTCTCGTTGAGAGTGGAGCCGCTGGAATCGCGCCACAACGCAAGTTTCAAAGCGTTTGTGGCACGAATACCGACAAGCAGGCTGCCCACCTTCATGAAGGAGGACTTCTGGCCGAAGGGCGTGGTATACCGTCGTTTTCGCGGTAGACTTCCATCTACACCACCGGACCGGCACAGTGACGTTGTGCCAAAATGATATTTTAGTTTGTTAGTCTTAGTTTTTAGTATAAAAACATATGTATTAGTAGTATAAGGTATTTATTGTTATGGGCCTTGTTGCCTGAAATAAAGCAATTTATTATTTTTTTATTATTATTATTATAACACCCTCCTCCTTGCTCTGCTCGTCATCGCACCTATTTTTCACTTTAATCCTCGGACTTTGATTGAACCAATATTGATTATGTGCTAATTGTTTGGTATTTCATCCAATCACTAAATTTGTTTGAAGAAACGATAGCCCGTTTGACGGAAGTTTTTTTTTTGTAAATTTAAGTCTGAGAACAAATATTGTTCCATGTGAACGGAAAAATATAATTAGCACTATCTAACTTTAAATACTTACGTATGTATTATATTTATTTTATGTATTACCGGAGAGGTAATAATTCCTCGTATACTCCTTCTCCGTAAACTTTTTTTTTTAATCACTTGATGCTGGCAAGACTGGCCTTTTTATAAAGACCATAGTTGCCATAAAAAAACGTTGTTCTAAACTTGTAGTACAACACCGATACCTTATTTTAAATATTCTCATTTGCCTTTCTATTTGAAATACAACCAGTTCCTTCCCTGCAAAAGTAAAAAACCAACCAAGTGGAGTTTAGTTCGTCTGAATTTTGCATAACTTTTAAACTTTTCATCAGATTCAGAATAAAATCTGAAAAAAGTAGAAATATCTCTGAGCATGACATTTTTTAAGACCATTGACGCTCAAGCTAGTTGAAAATATTCTAAAGTTCATTGAAACGGTACCTAACAATATTTTTAAGCCCTTTATGGAAAGAAAGAAAATGTGAATTTTACGAAAATATTGCTATATAATGTACTAGCTTTTGCCCGCGGTTTCACCCGCGTTTAATTAGTTTTGTTTTGTTGTTGTGTTTACTCCTATAAAATCAGTCAATATTATTCGGACTGTTACGTACAGTAAACACAGCTGGTGAAATGTGTGTGTTATGCGCCCCTGTTTCCCATTTTGTGTGTCTCTTTTATAGTTTTTCCATGGGAACAAAGGGAAAAGGTAGTTTTTGTCCTATTCAAAGTCTGGAACTACATTTATGCAAAATTTCAGCCTAATCGGTTTCGTAAGCATGGCGTGAAAGGGTGACACATCACTTTTCTATAGAAATTTGAAAGTTCATTTTCATCCCGTGGGAACTGATTTATGGGATAAACAGTAATCTATGTCCTATTCCAGGTCTAGAACTACATTCTTGTAAAATTTCAGCCCAATCGGTTCAGTAGTTACGGCGTGAAAGAGTGTCAAACATGCATCCATCCATCCAAACATCCAAACTTTCGCATTTATAATATTAGTGGGATTAGTGGGATATACTAGCTATTGCCCCTGGCTCCTTATACGTAAGAGATATTATAAGGAAATAAGGTAAAATAGAGAATATGCTTTTTCGAGCGACAATTGATGCAAGGAAGACAGTTTTAGTATAGCTACGGAGGGCATGCCAAAAGAAGTTAGATACTCTTTACTCATTGGTTTGTCACTGGCACGTTAGAACTTTACGTATAGGCCGGTTATCAGATAATAATTTTGAATATAGAACATTTGTTATTTCAATTTATTTTTATTTTTTTTCCGAGAAAATTGGCGGGAATTCGTTCGTAGCAATGGAACTCACTCGAAGAGATTTTTGGACAATGATTTATTATGACTTTAAAAAAGGTTTAAAGCCTCAAAAATGTTTTGAACTTTTGGTTACGACTTTTGGTGGATCTGCTTGTTAACGCGCAACAGTTTATAATTGGTTTGCTGAATTTAGAAGAGGACGCGAAAGCTTTGAAGATGAGGTGGAGACTGGTCGGCCGCCAACAGCGGTTACTCAAGAAAATGTTCGAGCAATCGAAAAACTTGTTCGTGAAAATCGGCGAATTACATAATATGTAGAGCTCAAGCAAGAAGTGGGCATTGGATCAGCAGCAATGCAGACCATCATTATACGACCACATTTCTCTCCGTAAGCGGAATATGCGTATGCACATTCTAGGTTGTCTTAAGGAATCGTGATTTGGGGAAACAGTTGTGAGATTGATGAAGTATTCCGACTACAGAAAAAATGCATCAGAATACTTACAAACATTGAGAAAATGACCTCTTGTAGACCCTATTTTGTCAAGCATCAAATATTGACCCTAGTATGTATTTACATATTGGAGTCCTGTAAATTTGTCAGAAAGAACACTGATTTATACTCTTTTAAGGTGAACAATAACCACTAACAACCATGAAACTAGTGTCAACCAGTCCCCATCACATGCTGAGTAAAATATACAATCATCTGCCAAAGTACCTAAAAAATATAGAAAAAAACACTTTGTTTATTAGTAACCTAAAAAAATTCTCATAAAGAAATGCTATTACAATTAAACTGAATATTTTAATGACGATACAAAATCAATACTTCAATAGCTCTTCTAAATGACTGAATAAATTTGTAATAAATTGTAATATTATTGTGAATAATTAATTAAAATTGAATAAAATATAACAATACTAACAAATTTAACATAGATTTAACGAAATGATTATGCTAACTAGTACTAACTTACTTGACCTAGGAATAATCTTTAATATTATGTACTTAATAGGCATCTAGTTGCCCTCTCATGATTGCTATGCCCCAACAGGGCGTCACCTGTACTTTTATAAATATATAAGATCCTCTAAACTTGTGACATTGCAATAAATGATTTGAGTTTAAGCGTTGTTCGAGATGGGTGCCGCACAAAATCCCCAATGAGCAGAATGAGCGTCGCGTGGATCGGTGTAAATTTATGATAGATAAATTCAACGGCGGCGAGAAAAAAAAACGTTTTTTGATATACTGACAGGTGATGAAACATGGATCTATAACTATGACCCTGAAACAAAGCGCCAATCGACGGTATGGTGTTGTGATGATGAGCCAACTCCCACGAAATGTCGCCGTGCACGAAGCATGCAGAAACAAATGGTCGCCTCATTTTTCTGCAAAACAGATCATATTGCTACTGTGGTGTAAGAGGATCAAAAAACCGTTAACTCTGAATGTTATGTGACAGTTTGCGCCCCATAGGTACTGTCAGCTTGGAGTGACAAGCGGCCGAAGTCAAGAAACCGGCAGCTTCTCTGGCATCACGACAATGCCTCGGCGCACACGTCTGCCAGAACACTCGACTTTTTCAATACGAAAAATGTGCCTATCCTACCTCACCCGCCATATTCGCCTGACCTAGCTCCTTGCGATTTTTACCTGTTTCCAAAAATAAAAGAAAAATTAAAAGGCAATAGGTTTGAAAGGAAAGAAGATGCACTCGCTGCATATAATTTCGAGATTTCAGAGGTGTCTAGAGAAGAGTGGGCAGAGGTATTTTTTAAATGGTTTAGACGTATGGAAAAGTGTATACCTGCTCAGGGTGAATACTTTGAGAAATCTGATATCTACAATAAAGAATAAATAATATACCTAATGTCTAGTTTCATTTGGCATGACCCTCGTATATCAGTACATAACTTTAGCGCCTCCGAGTGCAATAAATCCTTTGTTTTCATATTCATATTCATATATTTTATTGCATTCCATAATGTATATATACACAGGTGAAAAACATTAATATTATTAGATCATTATGGACCTTGTTCAGGCACAGCCATTTATTTTATTATATTTGTTATTATTAAAGATTGATTTATTAGGTTATTAAAATTCCCAGTTTTATTTGTCAGTTGTCTTTTTATATATTTGAGTTCTATAATTTATCATTTAAATATTCGTCGATAGTGTATAGTTAGTTACATTTTGTGGTCAAAAGCTGTACTAGTAATTTTAAAAATTGAATATCATTTGTTTCTTTTATTAAACACTTTGGTAATTTATTGTAAATTTTTATGGACATGAATAGTGGTCCTGGAGGAGTGCATTTTTAGCTGAGAGGGTGGTAGTGCTAATCCGTGTCTAGTGTTCCATAAGACTGCTTTCAGAACTGACTCGCGATTGGCAACATACAATTGACCATGTGAAAACATGAGTGCATGTTCACCCTGGAAATCTTTACGGTCTGTCTCTGCGCCTTATTTATCATCATGGCAAAACAAAGGGGTAAAGGAAATTGAAGCCGCTTAAATTAAAACGGCAAGTTTAGTCATTTGTAATTGTTGGTGTTCTGGAAACCAATTTTTTTTACCAGAACCATAAGCTTTTAAACCTATAGGCTTATGCCACTGCACAATTTTAGCGGCTTGAGATTTCTGAGAATAATATGGGAGCACTGATACTTAGTTTTTGGCTCTGAAGTGAGTGGCATATCGGGCGGAGTTAAGGAATTTAAAATTTTCGCCGTGTAGTGAACAGGTTCAGCTATGCTATGTCTACAATAGTATCAATAGAGAGATATTCGAGCAAAGGGGAATTTCATTTACTTAATACCATCTCAATGATACTGTCAATAGTGTCATTACTTGACGCTAAAATACAAATAGCTCTTTCGCTAAAACAAAATATCTGGTACTTTTGGAAGGATGATATGTCCGGGTAAATTTCTGTGATCAGCTCTTGTGTGTTTTTAACTGTGATACACACACTATTGTTATATGGAGATCTAATAATCCTGGGATAAATGTGCCGTTTTTTAAATTGAGGAACTTGTTTGTTCATAACTTCCACCTACAAATGAAGATGCCCGCATATTTGAAGTTAGTTAAAGTTGGTCCAAATAAATGAGCGTGTCAGGCATGCATTCCTTTCATATGCTCGCATTCCCAGATTTTGATGGGTAGGTACTTTTGTAAAATGATGGATGTTTGATGATTAGACTAGGAGGATGTGAGTTATATATAATACAAATAATACGGATAATAGAGATACAACTTACCTGCTTAACAATATAAATTTAAAAATAATTTTATTTCGGTTATCAGTTCAGTTAAAAGATCAATATTAATTTTATCAAATTGTAACCTTAGATACAAATGCAACAGGCAAAATTAAAGTCGAATCAGCTGCTGGAAATCGTTGCATTTAAACGGAGATTTACTCGTGCATAATGGATCCAAATCTGAAAAGCTCACAGTACCCAATAAGGAGATAGCAAATAGCTTAGTGTGCTGAGTGCGGACAGAGGGACCCTAAATACGTTTAGATAATCCCAACAATACGTAAATGTGAAAAAAAGGCTGAATTAAATCCAAAATCAGTCCAGGATTATCGGCTTCGTCGAAGAAAAAATTGAGTTCAAATTGGGCGCCAAGTTCAATGGAGGGTCAACGTTTTTAACTTTTTAAGAAAGCTTGTTAGAGTCCCTGCAGCTGAAAATGTAGAACTTGGCAAGTTGCACTGATTTTCTGCGCTCTGATTGGCCCAATTTATTATAACATTGCATAAATAACCAATCATATTCCTTCTATTGCTTTGAGTTAGGCAAAGAGTATCTCTGCCATACTGTCATGAATGCTCCCACAGAACACCTCTAATAAGGGTTAGTCCGTAAATTACCGACAATTTAGAATCTTTGCCTTAACTAAAAAAACACCGTCTTTTTCTCATTTTTCAACACTCATTAAATAAATATTACACATTGGAGTATTCTATTCAAAATGCAGACTCGTGCACCGCTCGCACTCCTGGATAAAACATGCAACAAGCAAGCAATACGAGCATACAAGCAAAGCAATCTTAAATAACAAGCAAGAAAAGCCGAGCTGCGGAGAAGCTAGCTCACATCCTCGTTCAGAGGCAAAACACGTGTCGATAAGT
Organism: Ypsolopha scabrella; assembly: GCA_910592155.1. Lineage (NCBI taxonomy): Eukaryota > Metazoa > Arthropoda > Insecta > Lepidoptera > Ypsolophidae > Ypsolopha > Ypsolopha scabrella. The sequence continues at coordinate 26,293,859 of OU342969.1, read as the reverse complement.
TTTCTTGCTTGTTATTTAAGATTGCTTTGCTTGTTTGCTCGTATTGCTTATTGCTTGCTTGTTGCATGTTTTATGCGGGAGGGTGGGCGGTGCACGAGTCTGCATTTGAAATAGTATGACAAGAATTGTTTAGCGGAATATTGAAAATTATATTCATATATCCATAAGTTAGTGATGGAGTTCCACAAGGTAACGCCTATTTCAATCAATTATTATTACAAATAATGTAACGCGAAAACATGTATATTAGATATAGTATAATGTCTTATTTAACCCAATTAACCATTGTCATACGTAAATACAAAATAAATCGTCTTTAAAACACTAGACGAGGCATAAACATTAACGGAGAGGACATTTCGCATCTTCGTTTTGCCGATGAGATTGTGATAATGGCGGAATCACTGCAGGAACTTGAGAAAATGATTCTTCCCGAAGAGTGGGCCTGTGAATGAATTTGGATATGACCAACAATATTTTCAACAGTTACATCATCCAAGGACAATACCGCAGTGCTTAAGGCTAAGATCATAAAAAAAACCAAGATGTATAGTGCGTCCTTCCTGTGATGACGTTATGGCGCTGAGACGTGGTCTCTTACAAAGGGCTTGATCAACCGATTTAAGGTTGCTCAACATGTTTTTTTAGGGTTACGTAGTCAACAAGAGAAGGCGGAGTGCAGATTATGTGAATGGAGAAGACTTCACAGACAAGAGCACAGCTCTTAAATTCATTGATTGAGTCAACAAGGAACTCTTACAGTTTCGCAATGTGTGTCCGTGTGTCTATCCACGGGTAGACTCAGGGACTCTTCGATGGTCTGCTACAGGTCCGTCAACTGTTCGTCCCTGTTCGTGCCACAGCAACATTGCTTTACGCGAGGCTGCGTAGGATTCAGCAACCTGTTCGTTCCATCCCGGTACCAGCTTCAGTTGTTTTTTCGGCTTAGTACAGAAAGCGGTCTTGGCCGAACTCTGCATAGTGTTGACAAGATGGTTGTAGCATAAGTCAATTTTCTCAGGAATATCCATATTGTGCCATGGTAAATGTTGGTTTAGGCGTCTGGTGCATAGCTAGGCATAATGTGAGACGTTTCTTGAAGCTCGTGGTGCCCATGCAAAGTCATTGATTTTTTCATCAGAGCTGCTCGAAATTGTCATTAAGTTGCACAAATCAAAACAGACTTGTATGGGACGGTGGTCCGTCCACGCCACACTATAGTCCACCTCCACAATTTTTCGACCGATTCCGAACAGAGGACGTAGTCCAACCATGAGGTAGTATTATGCGCATCACTTACATAGGTATATGTATCTGCTGGCAATAGCTTTTTATCAACAATCTGATAACTGTACTCTCAGCAAAAGTCGTCCAATTCTGTGCCAAACTCTGTCCGCCAGTCCACGTTGAAGTCTCCAGCGACTATGAAGTTGCTGGCCTCGCTCTCCTCGATTATCGAGTTTATTGTGCTCAGACAGTCACAAAACTCTGGTAGTTTGTCTTCGAGATTTTTTTTATCGTATGTTGGCATATATATCGATACTGCAAGTAGTTGTCTTGTGGAGGGTATTAGTATGTTCAAGGCTGCTATCCGTGGGTTGCTTCAGTCTACGCGTGAAACCTGAAGATTCTTACGGTACAATATTGCTCAGCCGCCGTAGGTTCGCCCTTTTAATGGGCCTTTGCTTACATCAATAGAAGATTGAAACTCAGTATGTAAGCAGTCTAAGTAGTCCAAGTTAAAAGGCATTAACCAAGTTTCCTGCAGAAATAATACGTCGAGTTTATCACAGAGAACCGCAATAAAAGTAGGAATCCTTTTGAGAGACCTACAATTCATACATGTTGCTATCCTTAATTGGTGTACAGACATTTTGCATTTTAGAATTAATTACAGCCTTCCGCCTAGGTTCATGATACCGTCTGAAGACTAATCCCAGTGGCCAAAAGTCGGTGGTTAAAATTCTTTTTGCGCTCGAGCTAGGTACTCATAACTTGAAGCTTTTAAAATTCATCAGTTTCGGTGGTTTTAGCTGCTCAATATGAATGGCGACTTCCCCCTTTTCGCGAATATTAAGCTATTAAGCTACAGTCATGCTACAGTGGTAATTTTTGTTACAGTCAAAGTCAAGTGTCCTCTCTGCCAGCTAAGCGGTTGTTTTACATGTGTTAAAACTTCACGGCACAAAGAATTTAAAAGGAAATCTATTATAGAAGGATTTAAAAGTTAACGAGTAATGATATTGCAGTTTTGTTTTATACATTTTGTAGGTAATGATAATTTTGTAATTTATATTCAACAGTGGCGTGCATCTCATATAGGCAAATACGCAATGCCTGCCCTGAGCTTGGCTTAGCTAACTAGACCACTATCTATTTAAATAAAGGAAGGTACACACAACTATTTCAATATTATAATCAGGTAAGCTTCATCCTTTCGTTGAAACCGCAGCACTCGCGCTGTCGTGGCAACACGCATAACTAAAATTCGAAGCCATTTATGCATGTGTGCATCTGTAACTATACTCCCATGACGTCAGCGGCTCGCGCCAAGCATGCACACATTCTCATTAAAATACGCAACGCCTGTACCACGTTGTCATGATTACTTACACTACTTGCTACTAAATGGCGCCACACGTTTTTAAATGGTGGATTCGTGCTCGGAGGAAATAGAACTGGAGACGGCATTTGGCGAAAATCTCATACAACTTATTCTGCCAACTCAGGTGGGGGACGGGGTAAAATCCGCACAAAGCAAAATCACTTTTATTACACAGGTATAAATTTGATATTCTCATACCTACGACATAATTTGACGTAAATCGTATCGCTTTCTTATGTGTGCATCAGAGCGGCTGGACTTGGACATATGTCGATATCGATAAATTCGATTTTACTCTTGATTCAGCATCAAGGTAACACTAAACTTCTAGAAAATTTTGCAATCATGATAAATAGGTATTTAATACATTTACGGAAAATAATAAAATACTAGTTATGAATTTGTCAATAAGTCCTTTAACCCTTAATTAGGCGCATGGGGTCAGGGCCACTTGAAATTGGAAAAAAAATGTTTTACAGTGTTTAGAGGCTGCGCTTGGCAATGTAAGAAATACTTTCTTTTTCTTCTAATTTCCTATAAAGGATCTACGAGCTTTGATACTAAGAATTTACCAAGTTTTCAATCTACTTTTTCCGTAAAAAGAAAAGCCACTTAAACAGTAAAACAATTTCCATTGCGCATTTTCTTCTACGGGCTTATTCTGTATCACTAAAATTTAGTGACAAAATAATTAAAACAATGAACATACATTTTTGCACAAACATCTTAGACAGCCTTTTTAAATTGTCGGAGTGAAAGTAAATAAAAGTGTTTTTTCTCTTTCATTCACAATGTCATCAAACTTATATATTTACAGGTTTAGTCAAACAAAGGGTTGGCGATGCATTTTCAACCAATTTTCTCCTTTTATTGGGTAACTTTTAAAAATCCGAATCTTCAAAATGACGAGAACATATAGAGCTTGTACGTTTAGGAGTCCATGAAACATGTCTGTTACAGGCTTCAGTCCAGATTTTGATTAATTCAGGGTTTTTGGAAACCTAAAATCATAATAATATAGTTATTATTCCATCAAAAGTTTATCACTCTAAATTATATTTTTTTTCGGAACAGTCTATGGAACTGGTCAAGAGAAAAGTAAGTAGAGAGGCAATATTTACAAAAATCACATATTCTACTAGTAAAAACACATAACTACTTTCTTGAGAAAACAAATACGAAAGAAGAAATTGGTTCAACTCTTGCAGATTTCGTTCGCAAAAGATGTTTCAATGTAATGAAATTCTAAACAGAATTTATTTTTGTAGTATTTTTACTTTCGAACAACGATAGGAGAAAAGAAAGTATTGTATCGCGAAAAAAAATGAAAAAGAGATTTTTACGAAAATTGTCTCTCTTTCACTAATTGAAATCAAAAAACGAAAAAAAAAAGTTCAATTTGTGCGTATGCATGTCTGTATGTCCATCCTCAGCTGTATCTACGAGTCCAATTGACCGATTCAAATGAAATTTGGCCCTGACCTTGGTTTGATAATATCTCGGACCTCTTTTTTTTTCTTTTTTTTTTTGCTAACAGTCAAAATTAAGGGTAGCTGCTATACAAAATTTAGATCAAATTGAAATTATCTCAAAAACGGCTTTAGCGTTTCTTTAAATTTTTGCATGTTGGTAAAAGTAATGACGACTTATAGTTTGGCATATTTCGTTGCCCTCTAAAATTCAGATTCTAGTAGCTGTCATTAAAAAAAAGTTCAATTTCCTGGACAAAATATATGACACTGTTTACATATTATTATTTAATCATTTTTTACTCTTTTAGTATATTAATACGATGTCATTATTTTTTTTTTCAAAAATTTCATGTTATGACGGTCCCCATACAAATCTGATAAAATTTTGGGTACAGCCAACAACAAAAACAAGGTTTGTCTAATAGAAGACTGAAGCAGGTTAAATTAAATCGCCTATGGTATTTTGAGGTAGCAACTACACATAATATCGTGAGAAAGTAAGTCCTGGGTAGCCAGTACAGTTGCACAGTAATTTTCTACTACTAAATTTTCTTGTAACGTAACAAAAAGCTGCTCTAAACATATTTGTCATATTGGTATTTCCTTTTCATTTTAACAGCAGATAAAATTTCTTAATAATGACAAAAGGCATACTTAATCATAAAAATTGTCCACTGAGACAAGTAATTTCAGCAGTCACGAAGTTGGAGACATCTACAAATTACGGAGTGTTTTATAATTCAAAACAATTAATTATAAAACAGATCATACTAATAAAAAACGAAAATTTTATTAATAAATATCGCTGTTAGAAAATTGTCGATAACCTGGTTTTCGATAGTTATGGAACACCTTAAGTGCAAATTCGGTGACTTCCGCGAGACTAATTTTTAACTATGCCTTAGCGAGACTATTGTTGCCAGCGTTTTCAATGTGGTTTTTAACCGTTTGTTGGTATTTATTTTATGTATCGCGATCAACTTTGGTCACGAATATTTTTAATGCTAGTTTAACCAGAATATTAAGTTTTTTTTTTATATTAAGCTATATTATAATTTAAACAAAATTCCATTTATATCTCTTAGCACAGTAGAATTTGCAGCAGTATCCCGATAAAACAATGAAACGCTTTGGCATATGAGAAAATTTTCAACATATATTTAACAGGTACTTCGTGATTAAATAACATAAGCTCCATAGAATTTAAAGAGGTGGTATCTAATTTAAACATAAGTAAATTTTCGGGGAAAGTATTTTGAGTGGGGAGTGCGCCTACGTCATAAATTACTTGGCTTGCCGGGCGTCGCGAGACTACGGCGCCAAATTCAAATTTTATTTGTTTAAAAATGAGAATTTTCGTACTAAAAACAATAAAAATACTCAAAACTATACTTAAATGTGAAAAGTAATGCCATCTTTTTGTAAGTTTGACAAAAAACAGCACAAAATGGCATTTTTATCGGAGCTCTGTTCGCTACGACGTCAGGAAAAGGTTTGTTGCAAAATGGCGGTGAAACTAGTTTTATATAATGCACTGGATTCTTTATCTTATACCTTTGGCAGAGGGGAACGCCTGTGTATGCCGTCTCCAGTTCTATTTCCTCCGAGGATTTGTGCGTAGGTAGTCGGAGATTCATTTTTAAAAGTGGGGTAAGAGGTTTTTTTGCCAATGAGCTTGGACAAAAGAGAAAGACACCTGTGCGAGTTATTTATCGTAATTCTCGTTATAATACGTGCAAAGAACATAAGGACAGTTTTGTGCCTACCCTACTTAAAAATCCTGTGCATGCCACTGATATTCAAGTAATATTAACCTATTAACTTATTTGAACGTTACGAAACCCTCAGAGCGCGAGTCTTTTTTGCACTTAACCGGTTTTAATTCAAAACTATGGAAAAAATATTCTTTCAACGTGGGGATTAAAACTGTTACATGTATCAAGCAAGCAAGCAACAATTTCAAAAACATTTTAAAAGCCCTTAATCGGGACACAAAACGTGTGAATAAAATACACTTGTTTCGCGGCCACCCTGAAATTGGATGGAATGGGACTAGGGTTACCATGCGTCCGAATTTGTCCAGACTTGTCCGTATTTTCAGCCGTACTTTGTCCGGCTTTTTTATATGTCCGAATTTTTGACTAGGTATATATTACTAGTTCAAACATAAAATAATCAATTCCCTTCTTAACTTATTTCTTCAAACTTATATTTTTAACCTTCCCGTGCAGTTATATCTGTAAAACTTGCGCTGCGCGTGTGATTCATTAATTTCATTGTGACTAAAAATGTGAAAATCTGTTTTAAAATGTCTATTTTTGACAGGATTTTTCAAATTTCGAAACTGTCACACTAAATGGAATTCAACATTATTATAAGTTCATATCATACGTAGTTCATTACTTACCAAAAGGCCTCTGGTACACATAATTCACGAGGCAACAAATTAAGTTATAACCCGTCCAAACTATGTTGAGGGTAGCACTTAAAATTTCAGACTCTGAGATGGCTCATTCCCAACTACACAAGTAATGTATGCGATACCAAGGGACTGTGCACAATGAGCCGATTCTATTTCATAGACAGAAAACTAAACCTGTTTACACGAAGCCACTCTAGTCATGCCAAATGTGTTCTTGCGCTTCGTTTTTTCGTTTTGTGTCAAAAAGTTAAGGAATTCAGTAACAATATAGGTGTATTGTTTCTCATTATCGCGGAAAAACATTACATTCGACCTTTTTCTATGGGCGTTTTTTGAATATTAAAATTGATGTGTGTATTTTATGTAGCTACTTATTTCACAAAATAAATTACTTGAATTTGAATAAGTACAAATACGTTAGTCAAATAAATATAATGCTTTACTCAAATACTCCGCCCATTCAATTAGCCTTGCTTAAAAGAAGGGCAAAAAACTGAGCAAGATGGCTTTCCTCTTTCGTTATGCATATTTTTGTCATGTATGAATTTTGTCATCATAAAAAGATTTATACATATTATGTCACAAAAGAGCATATAGTGGCTGAATATATAATTATAATTATATTTATACTGTTTCACCAAAGTTTATAAATTCCCAACTAGTTTCGCCTTATCCGGATTTCCAAGGGTTTAATGGGTAAAAATGTACTGATTATCACATAAATGGTGTTTATGCACATAAGGAATTAAGGGCAATAACCACCAAAACAAATATAATGAGTATAATTTTATATAATTAAATAAATGATTCCGTCATAATGATGCTTTCCCAAGTGAAATCGCGATTACGTAACTTTATAAAGAGAATAACAATTATTTTAATGAATTGCTTTATGCAACAATCAATCAAAAATCATATTTAAGGATAAAATTAATCTCAGAAGGAGCTCGAACAACATATCAAGTAGTAACATGATCCAAAGGATTCAAGATCTTGGTGGGAAAATTATATAAGTCACTTGAATTTAATGTTTTTTTTTATCTAATTTAAAATATTAAGAATTTCTCAAGAGATGGATTAAGAGAAATTTAAATATCGGTAAAATGCCATTGACCCCATACACATACTACATGCATGTCCAAGTTTTAGAACCGGGTTAAGTGCGGTATTGGCAATTTACCCTATTTATCTTTGTCTGTCTAATGAGTTTCAAACGTTGATAGTTTTAGAAGTTAAGACTCGTTGTTGCTATTTCTTCATGGTAAATATTAAAACTCAAGATTGCACCAGTTACAAATTTTTCGGTACAAATATAATAAATAAATCATACGGTAATCCTAATAAATCACAAAAAAGAATATTCGTCACGAGAAAAAAATGCGGATTGTGTAAAAAAGCTACTAGTTTCAGAAAAGGTGAAAAAGTATTTTTCTACCATAATATAAAATTAAATCATCTACATACCAACTAAATTCAAGTTTAATAACGTTAATTTACGTTGAATAGGTTTATTTATTCGCTTATTATAAGAAATTGATGTCTTCTGAAGACAAACTCAAAATCCAACTTACGTCCTTGCAATAGAATTCAATTCTAAACTTGCATTTTTCCAGCTCCCAACTTAACTACTTGGACATTACTGGTGATGCATCACACGGGGTCATGATCCTCAGCATTGAAGGAATGAGGAAGCTCCTAACTATATAATAATTTGGCCAAGTGCGAGTTGGACTCGCGCACAAAGGGTTCCGTACCACCACAGAATACGGGTGTGGAACCTTAAGAACGTACACATAAAAACAATATAGATGCTATACATAAAATTAAGGCGACAAAAAACAAGGCGCTAAAATGGTGCTACCTGACAAACTATCAACACCCTCTGAATACGGAACCCTTTTTTCATTATTATTTTAGTTAAGAGTATGTATAATAATGTGTGCAAAGTTGAATCTTGTATGTATTACCGTCTTAAAGATATAACAAAAACAAATAGAGTAAAAAAATGAGAATTTTATTGTGGGGTTGAGTTTTAGTATTTTTTTCAGTTTTATTATTAATCGTGGTAGAAGCCATCGCAACACATATTTTGTGAAAATTTCCACTTTCTACCTATTATGGCTGCAGACCCCTGTGACAGACGGATGGATGGACAGACAGACAGACAGCGGAGGCTTAGTAACAGGGTCCCATTTGGCACCCTTCGGGTACAGAACCCTAAAAACTAGTTTAATTTATTTTACGTAACTACACATTAAAAAACATAATGCAACTTACTGATTCCTAAAATTCTGCTATTCTTGACAATTTATAATCACTTACGCCTGTCCCCCATAGGAGTACGCATTGACTACAGATTTGTATCTGCTGCGATCCTGAAACACCTTTTTCGCCTCTTCCAAATCTTTCAAGTACTCAAATGAGCTGTTCTATTCCTGAAGCTTTTGACTTTGGAAGAAGGCAGTGTGGCACCAAATTGGTCGGCATACGTCTTTCTGGCTCGAGTCCTTGGAGATTACATTCCACTTGCGCACCATTTCGTCACTTCTTTCACCCATGCTCTCTCTTTATACCCAAAACACACAAATGTTGTACCAAAAGACGTAGACTGATCGTGTTTAGAGAATCATGATAACAAACCTAATTTATGCCACCCTGTTTGTTTTATTTTCTTCTGTATAGAGGTCATTTTCGATTAGCGAAAGTTCTAAGAAAACTTTGCCCCAAAAGGTACGGTGGCTACGCCCAATTTAACTTAGGCTTAGTGTGGAGCACATTGTAAATTGATTGTAAACTGTGTAACTTACTTGTTTGCGAGCTTTACAAGTTGCTTATTTATAGCCTTTCGTTTACTCGGAGTAGATTGAGGCTCTTGATGAAGTTGCTTAAATTCTTGATTCGTAAGATACCTACCCCAATTTCAGGTAAGTTTAAAATTGCAACACATTTCGACAAAATACACAAATTCTTGAACTTTTTTAATCTACAGATATTTATTTTTATTCCATTTAGCCTACTGGTTGTGGCGTGCATAGAACTTTTTGCTGGAAATGCAATGAGAAGGTCAAGTTTGACGATAAAAATAACATGAAAAAAATTAAAAACTAATTTGAAAAAAAAAATTGTATGATATCGTGTAGTCTGGGGTAGGCAGTGCCTACTCTGGCGCCATACAAATAAGGATTTTTCAAAGCGACATTTTTTTTTTCATAGTTTTTATTGTCAAACTTGACCTTCTCATTGCATTTCCAGCAAAAAGTTCTATGCACGCCACTGCCAGTTTCGTATAACACATCATTGGACCAACAAATTATTCATTTTAATAACAGTTGAATGGATAAAGAGAAAACATCCCAATCATTGATGAATAAATATTTGTGGAATAAAAAGTACAAGAATTTGTGTATATGTTTTATTGCGAAATATCTCGCTTTGGAATATTCTAAATATTATAAGAGTGCATTACAAACTAGAAAAGATAAATTAGAAACAAATGTAAAGACAAGAATTTGAAAAATTCCTCGGGCCAGGATACGAACCTGCGACATCTTGTAATGCACTTTAATAATATTTAGAGTATTCCAAAGCGATGGATTTCGCAATAAAACATAATCTTAGTGAATGAGAACTGTGAATTTCTTAACTGTCTGAAGCAACACATATTGTAGCGACGACAGCGCCATCTGTTCCTAGGAACAAGGCGTGAAATCACATAATGCCCTCGTCATTAAAATTATCATTATTTCCTCTAAGACAGCTACATAGTGGGCCGTAAATTAATTACTTAAAGATTTTTTTTTTATTTTATAGCCCTTATGCTTACAAATGTATTATTTGAGTTTTCGTGCGCAAGATATCCCAGACAACTTACTCAGCAGCTTGTAACTTGAGAGGTTAACCAGCCTGAACGCCGTATGGCGCAAAAGACACGCGTTTGTCAATGTCTAGTGTCAAATAGCTCCCATTAACATCTGTAACGCGACCCTAACAATGTCTCTTCAATTGTAAATCTTTGGTACCAAGGACCCTAAGGAAATTCGACTAAGGAAGCTAAGACATACGGGTGATTTTCAATCGGAACAATTGTGATTTTTTCCGTGAAGGAACCGAGTGAGCTTGATTTCTTTTTTCCATCCGCATGTGATGTGACCTCGGTCCTTATGGATATTTTGGGTTATATACGGAGGTAGATAAAATGCCAATTTCCTCTTTCGGGATTGAAAGAATCGGGTGCTCGAAACAAGGTTTTAGTACAATCATTTATGTAGGGTCGCAGATATTTATTGAACAATGTGTATTTCAGTTTTTTTTTTACTTTATAGACATACTTTACACACAAATCCTGCTATACGCGTCATCTACAATTACAATAAAGTCGTGTCTGAATTGGGATATTGGTATTCTACTGGGGCCAAAACAATATTTTTACATTTTTGTCCTTCTGTCTGTATCTATGTTGGGTTTTAGGGAGCATCCATTAATTACGGGAGGCATTTAGGGGGGGGGGGGGTCAAGCCGATTCTCACCCAATGTCACGTGGGGAGAGGGGGGTCCTGGCAAGTATCATGTGATTTTTTTTCCGCAAGAAACACTGTATAATTGCGAGAAAACTGGGTTGAATTGAGCAAAACGTGTTTATCTATTAACATATGACTAAATTTTACACAATCATATTAATTGCGGTTATGCGAACGCCACAAAGTAGCACTTCAATAGTAACTCTTCGATTGTTAAAATATATTTTTTATAATTCCATCGCAACGCAATGAAACGTAGATTAACGTATTTACACTGAAAACACCTACGCATTTTAAACAATCCCACGTGAAATTAGAGGGAGGGGTGAGGGGGTCGCGCCAAATCTCACGATATCTCACTAAGAGGGAGAGGGGGGGGGTCCAAAAATCGCCAAAATCACCTCACGTAATTACCTATAATGGACGCCCCTTTAACTCGAGAACCCTTAACGGATTTGGATGCGAATTTTTCACTATCATCAGCGTATTCATAAAATAATACCCAAACCGAAAACGGGGCAAAGATTGAATAAACGCTTTTAACTCGAGAACCACTCAACGTATTTGGATGCGGTTTTTTATTATTATTGTAGTGACCCTGGTCAACAAATAAGGTATAAGGAGTGTTCATAAAATAACACCCAAGCCGAAAACGGGGTAAAGACTAAATAAACGCGGGTGGAGCCGCGGGCAAAGGCTATGTTTAAAATTGAAAAATAATTTGGCAAAATTTGATTTCCTTAAAAAAGAAAATATCCGTACAAATAAAAAAATAGACTGGTGCATACGAAATTGGCAATAGGTTCCTCAAATTAACGGGAAGTAAGAAATATTGTAATTTTTTTTCATTTTCATTTCCGCGTGTGTTTCTTTGAGAGAAAGTTGTTATATTCCATAGGAAAAATTGGATTTTCTCAGCTTTCACAGTCACCTTCATTTTTATAACTATTTACTGGTAGAAAATATTCAGAACGTGCGATTTTACAGTTTTAGGAAACGAGTTTTCATTTTATGAGGTTTATTTTAAAATGAAATGCAATTCTAGCGTACAGAGACCCAAACTAATCTGTTCAGCTGGTTAGAAAGAAAAGAAGGATGATCCAACTGAACGGTTAGGTTGGTGCTCCTGTAAGATTTACAGTGCCACCAACTTAACTGTTCATTTGGATCATCCGCCGTCTCTTTCTAACCAGTGGAACAGATAAGTTTGTGGCACTGTAAAACCGGCGTGGCGGTGCACCTGAGTACGAAACGTGTCAGAAACGGAACGTTTTAGATGTTAAAGTATTGCTTTTGATATTTTCTACCTCTTAACTCTAAAAGTCGACGCTTGGGTCGCACGGTGGCTAACAATCAGATAGTACTTTTTCTAGGAATGTATTATTTAAAATGTTAACGCTTTGTAGAGCCTTAAGAACTTCGTAGCTTTCTTATATAATGTAAGTTGCAATTCAATCAACAGCCTAAATTCATACAGGAGATTCGGTTTGAACAAGGTTCAAAGATTCTTTTGGTGAAATCATGTTTTTTTTGTTCCCTTTACTACTGGACTAGTTCAAGTACAATTACCAGTGAGGCACTACAGGGCAAAAAAAAAAGTTCGAATTTCACCTGGAGGGTCGTTAAACTTTGTTCCTGACGACTAACCGAGTCTCCAAAATGAATTTAGGCGGTTGATTGAATTGCACCTTCTATGTAAATATATTTAAAAAAAGTTTGTTTAGTGGCCTTTAACAATCAGAACTTTTCAGACAATTAATTCTTGGATCCCTAAAACTTTTCTAGAATGTTATGATTAATGGCTTCCTCGAAATTCAAGCCCAATATGTTTACATTCAAAATCGATGAAAACTATATAGTAATACGATTACTAAATAATGATGTACGGAATTCAGTTTTTAGAGCTGAACAATACTGAAACTTAAACTTCCGAACTAATCAGTAATCAATACTAGCTGAACTAGTTTCATGCAGGTTTCTGTTCGTCACAGAAGCAAAGCTTTCATGTACGTTTGTTACTTCGAGGCCATGTTACTCAGTTTAAATCAACCACGAAAATAGACACTCCATTTCACGAAGGTATTTTTAAATCATGATATACAACAGTCAAACCGATTCTGAAGGCTTTAGTTTTAGTCAAAACTAAATTTTCTACATTCAGAAATATTGATTTTGTGTTTACAACAGAACTTATTTTGGAAAAAATAGGTTTTGACAGCACTAAAACTTAAATTAAAGCCTACAGAATCGACTTTAGAAAATTATTGAAAAAAGGATCAAAATGGTGAAAGATGAAAATAATTTCATGATACTACCGCTACAAAAAAAAATAGAAAACGTAAATGCTTAAGAGCGGTAAAATCTGCCTTTTTAAATTAATTTTATTATTTAAATTATTATTACCTTACAAAACCTCAATACCTTTGTATTGTGTGCACTTCTTTTATCGCAAAGTTTCCATTGGTTTCTGCAAATAACAATTTTAAATTCATTTAATACTATAGAATTTTCAAATCTCTTGAAATTCAAGTTTTAAAGTTTTTAAAATGCTTATCTGTGCTCGTATTTCTTTATAATAATATCAACTCATTATTCAGTATCGCAAGCTTTCATGAGCTAAAGCGATTTTATTAAAGCTTCATCATATTCACCTTGTACATGCAATCATAATTGGAGCTTCCTTTACATTCTCGTACATACTCTATTCAACTTTGTAAAGTGACTCTATCTCGTTGTACGGAATGAGTCTTTGGGGACGTGACCCAAATCTCGTATTATTAATGGACCAAGTTTTAATTGTTTCGACCTGACGTAGACAGCTTAGATTACTTATGTGTGGCATATGGTAAACTCAGTGCGTTTTTAGCAGCGTAAATATATCTACAAGAAATGTATGTAAGTCAACTAAATTGTAAGGTAGAGCACGATGAAAAGCCGCCCTAGAAGGACGTGTGCCGACCTAATTGGCAATATACTAAAAGGAGAACATATTGGAGACCGAAATAGAGGAGCTTTTAAAGTCGAAAACTCTTTTAGTGATTTTGCTGCCATACTAGTACTAAATACATAAAATTAAAATAGTGCCTATACTAAACTTACGAGATACAGAAAGATGACTTACCTTGGCCGGGATAATAATCTGCTCGTTATGGATAAAAAAATCAGCCTGTGTTATAGCATAAATCGATAATGTTGCCAGCAAAGACTTGCAAGAACATTATTTTTCAAGTCACATTTATATTTACTTTCATTTAGTAACAATTTTTACTTGTACTTACAGGATTATTTTTGTATTAGGATTTTATCGGACAAATTTTATGTAAATTAAACACCAAATTTGTACGAGCTTCTATGAATTGTTTTTTTTTCAAATTACTTATCTAAAGCACCAACCTGAAATTTATGTTTTATCAGAAGACGGATATCACTCAAGCTATACTACAAGGTTTCCAATTCCAATGTCTAAGTCTTAAAGGTACCCTAATAATTAATGTTTGTTAAAGGGTAGCTAGAAAATATACCAATTTTCGTACTTTACCCAAAGAGCTTAGATGATTCTAAGTTTACTTACCCGTGACATATTTTAAAAATATTAACTTAAATGTTCACATTATGTTTTTTAAATTGCTTTGAGAATCGTTTTTATCCACTTTTGATTAAATTAGTAACACAAAAGTAAGGAAATAGGGATAAAACACGACGCAGACTGCCAAAGTTACTTGTTTAAGGACATCATTTGCATGAACAGATCTGAAAACAACGTAAATAAATGACGAAACTTGTGTTTCTTGGAAATAAATGTTATTCACAAACCGACGTCTTACTATTCTTTGTTTGGAATTTTCATCAACAAATGTCCGTATTTACGAGGAGGGATTTTTTTTTCATCAATCAATAATTTTGACGGTACCTAAATACAAGATTTGAGATTCAGTACTAGGGTTCCGTACCCGAAGGGTACCAAACGAGACCCTATTACTAAGACTCCGCTGTCTGTCTGTCTGTCCGTCTGTCACCAGGCTGTATCTCATGAACCGTAATAGTTGGACAGTTGAGATTTTTACTATGATGTATTTTTGTTGTTGCTATAACAATTTTTATTGCTGTCTGTCCGTCCGTCTGTCACAGGGGTCTATTCTATAGTTTCAACAGTAAAAGGTAGCCAGTTGAAATCACAGAATACGTGTTACTATGGTCTCTGCCACGGAAAATAATAAAATACCTACGCTGATAGAGTATAGTATTACATATACTCATGCCTGTCTCACAGTGAGGTAGGCAGAGACTACAAATTTCCATCTGCTACGATCTTGACACACCTCTTTTGTTTCTTCTACATCCATCAATCTAATCATACACTTCGCCCTTCTTCAGTATATTAAATAAAATTGTGAATATGAAAAAACATACTTACGTGATCATTTCGATGACAACAACTTCACCTAAAAATAAATAACCCTTAAGACAATATCTTCACGACATGAATCCCTGATGGTGTGAGGAGAGTTCCCTACTGTGAACTGTGAAATGAAAGTCACATTTGGTACACCCGGTGTTCGGTTTAAAAACCGTATCGGAATGCGGTTAAGGTGTTTATTTTATTGATATGGCAACACGCGTTTTCGAGCTGTCAATTAAGACGTAGACGTCCTTCTGTTTTTACCTTTGAAGACAACTAGTGTTGCGAAAGGTTATATAATTAAGATTTCTAGGAAATCCTTAAGTAAAAGTGTGAAATAAACCAGTTAATTAGTGTTAACTGTGGTCCGAAACCCATACGCGAAAGGATTCGTGAATTCAATAATTGTGAAGTGCGATGTCAAGAAATTTTCAGCAACCACGTTGTACTGAAATAGTGCTGTGAAATTATTAACTTGGGTTTCTTTAGGAGGCTAGCCTTGGGGTTAGGTATTTGCGTCTAGGATACGAATCTACATCTGCAAACTGCTGGCTGGGCTGGTCGTTTGTCAGAAACCTCCGTGCTGAGAGTGACGACGGCAACTGCAAAGGAAAGACGAGCACGTCCAGGGGATCTGTGCTTTCCTCTGAACCAAGGTTGAGTCGCGACCTTGATCGAGCGCCGAGGTCCCGTCAAGGACAGTAAGGTTAACATTCCTACAGAAATGTGAGTTTTTGAATCGTTTACCCATATAACTGGACTTAGTATATAAGTTTCCTTGTTTTAGAGACCCCCTTTCTAGTAGGGTTTAGATTCTATTCAATATAATGGGCCCAGTAACTAAGAACTAAATTATACCTGGCTAGAGGGGGGGTTTATCAAACACCCGGTTTTCACCGACGACTACTTCATCCATCCATCAGCCTGTTTCGTCCACTGCTGGACACAGGCCTTTCCAGGATTAAGCCACTCTTGGCGGTCCTCCTGGAAGAAACGCCCATACTCACACACGCCGAAACCCTAGCACCAGTGATGCCGCTGCCCGTAACCAGTCTGTATTATAAAAGGCCCGGCAATTGGGGATGGATAAACCGCCATCCATCGGTCCCAGGCAATGGTGGGCCGCCTGGTTTTGCCTAAGAGCTGTTCTCTTACTTCGGGAGGATTTGCGAGTAAGATGGTGTACGATTACTTAGTACGTCCCAAACGTTATGGGTGGTGAGGCCTATCGTACTTCGAGCACGAATGGGCCAACAACGTTACGTGTCTTACCGGAGCACAGGGATTGAACCCACGATCTCTGGGTTAGCGCTATACCACTCGCCAACGCAGGCAAAAGAACTTAAAAAAAAATGTAGACCACCTCTAACCATTTTCATTTTTAATAATTTCCATCTAAAAAATTAAACAAAAAACTTTTCAATGTACTTCATTTTGTCTTACGGCGTACAATAAAGAACATTGTATTGTGTTGCAAAATGCTCATAATTACTCGCACACAGCTTAATGCGTACAAAAACATGACACTAAACTGTTTGTGCTGTCTCAAACGAAAATAAATGTATTTCAGAGACTACCTAGCAGAGCCTTTATTTATTCCTTCCTTCCCCTTCACAATCGCATTACTTGTTTCAATTATTCTCTTAAGTATTTATGTACCAAAAATAAATTCTAAGCTCTATCTAAAGACTATTCTATTCTATACAGGATGTTAAGATGATGTTGCGGAAGCCGGAAACTTGTAATAGTATACACTCTTCTAAATGAACAAATCTTCGTAAAAAAGCAGCGCCGGATTCAGGGGGGGGGCAACCGGAGCTAAAGCCCAGGGGCCTCCACATAAGAGACCCGGGTCTTCACAAGTTTTTAATGTTATACACTAATTTATTTATTTTATTTAACAACTAACACTATCATTGCAGGTTGAAAACCTAATGCAACAGTGCAGGCATGGTACACAAAACAATCTTAAAAACACTTAAAAACCATAAATGCTAAAAACATATATAGCATGAAAAATCAAAAAACAAATTACAAAATATTATTAATACATAAATTAACGATAGCTCAAGTAATATAATGTTGCTCTTGTGAAATCTCTCAATAAACACGAAAAAATATCGATGTAATCTCCAACCTCATTGAGAATTCCAGTAGCGCGCTGTAGTGGTGCTTCCCCACGGAGGTTCGTCCTCGTTCTCGGCAGCCCGAACAGCCTCCCACGACGTTGTCGAAAGTATTTTTAGGAATTACTAGCCTCATATTGCCTAAAATACTGGGATTACATATCCTACCAGTAACAACTTTAAATAAATAAGCTGTCAGAGCATAATCTCTCCTTATTTCCAACCTGCTGTATCCCACCATACCCAAAACAAATAGGGTAGGATACATCAAGGGATAGTAAGGATAGACCACCACCTCAAACCATTTTCATTTTTAATAATTCCCATCTAAAAAATAAAAAATAAATCTTTTCAATGTACTTCATTTTATCTTACGGCGTACAATAAAGAACATTGTATTGTGTTGCAAAATGCTCATAATTACTCGCACACAGCTTAATGCGTACAAAAACATGACACTAAACTGTTTGTGCTGTCTCAAACGAAAATAAATGTAGGTATTTCAGAGACTACCTAGCAGAGCCTTTATTTATTCCTTCCTTCCCCTTCACAATCGCATTACTTGTTTCAATTATTCTCTTAAGTATTTATGTACCAAAAATAAATTCTAAGCTCTATCTAAAGACTATTCTATTCTATACAGGATGTTAAGATGATGTTGCGGAAGCCGGAAACTTGTAATAGTATACACTCTTCTAAATGAACAAATCTTCGTAAAAAAGCAGCGCCGGATTCAGGGGGGGGGGCAACCGGAGCTAAAGCCCAGGGGCCTCCACATAAGAGACCCGGGTCTTCACAAGTTTTTAATGTTATACACTAATTTATTTATTTTATTTAACAACTAACACTATCATTGCAGGTTGAAAACCTAATGCAACAGTGCAGGCATGGTACACAAAACAATCTTAAAAACACTTAAAAACCATAAATGCTAAAAACATATATAGCATGAAAAATCAAAAAACAAATTACAAAATATTAGAATATACATAAATTAACGATAGCTCAAGTAATATAATGTTGCTCTTGTGAAATCTCTCAATAAACACGAAAAAATATCGATGTAATCTCCAACCTCATTGAGAATTCCAGTAGCGCGCTGTAGTGGTGCTTCCCCACGGAGGTTCGTCCTCGTTCTCGGCAGCCCGAACAGCCTCCCACGACGTTGTCGAAAGTATTTTTAGGAATTACTAGCCTCATATTGCCTAAAATACTGGGATTACATATCCTACCAGTAACAACTTTAAATAAATAAGCTGTCAGAGCATAATCTCTCCTTATTTCCAACCTGCTGTATCCCACCATACCAAAAACAAATAGGGTAGGATACATCAAGGGATAGTAAGGATAGACCCCATACATTTTTATGTACAAAAACCTCATGAATTTGTTTTGTATATGCCCCAACATTAGGCAGTATTTGGTTTCATGTGGAGCCCAGACAACCGCGTTACATTCGAGCTTGCTCCGAACAAGTGCATTATATAAGGCTTTCACTGCGCCAATACTGTCAAAACCCCGAGCTTGTCGCAACACAAAGCCTAACGTCCTGAAAGCTTTCTTGCATACTTCTACAATATGGTCTCTAAACTTGAGATCTGATGTAAAGGGTACTCCAAGGTCTTTTACTGCCTTCACTCTTTTCATGTCACTCCCGTCTATATGTACAAATGCTCTAGTGGAGCATGTGCGCGGCTGAACGTCATTGTAACGCACTTGTCCACGTTAAAATCTTACCTATTCGCGCGACTCCATTCCACCACACGGTCTATATCTTGCTGCAATTGCTGATGGTCACAGTCTTCTTTGATACCCAATATTAACTTAAGATCATCTGCAAATAGCAAACAAACCGCGTTCTTGACAACACCTGAAAGGTCATTAACCATTATTAAAAACTCGAGTGATCCTAAGTTGCTTCCTTGGCTCACGCCAGAATAAACAAAATAAGATTTCGATACGTGATTTCCGAACTGAACAAATTGTTGTTGATTTTTCATATAATTGGCAAAGAATTTTAGTGTGTGCGGTGTACAGCCGACGACTGCTAACTTCCTAAGTAGGACGTCTATACTTACTCTGTCAAAAGCCTTTTTGAAGTCAAAGTAAGCAGCGTCGACCTGCACTCCGGAATCCACCAACGGTACCATATATGACATGCCACATACAAATTGCTCGCTGTGCTCCTAGCTGGTCGGAAGCCATGTTGAGAATCTGATAATTGAAATTTTATTTCACTGAATATTACTGCATGTAAGGCTGATTCAAATATCTTTGCAAATGTTGACATGATAGCTACTGGCCTATAATCACTTGCGTTTGTCCCCCCTTTACCCTTCGGAATCGGCGTCACTCTTGTGACTTTCCACTCATCTAAAAACAAAGCCAAAGAGAGGCATAAATTAAATACAAAAAGCAAAGGCTCTGCTAGAACCATACGGCAGTCTTTGACAATGAACGCAGGGATTCCATCAGGCCTGGCTGATGTTTTTGGTTTGAGACGCGCGAGGGCCGCGTGAACGTCCGCCAGTTGCAAGCCAGTGAGATGAACGTGCGGCCCGCCTACACTTGCTGCTGACCGCATCGCGTCCTCACCGCTCAACTGCTGGACTACTGTCGTATACTGAGTGGAAATAGCTTGCGAACTCGGCCGCAGTTTCTTTTTTAGATAGAACTGTTCCATTTTTTACAATTTTATTTGATTTTAAAACAGATCTTTTTGTATTAACAACTTTCCAAAATGATTTCGGGTCTTTTTGTAACAAGAATTATAATCGTTTCTTATACACTTTATCAGCCTCTGCTACTACTAATTTCACTTTTGCCCCACATTTAGTAAAGGCTTCGTAAAATCTCGCCCTCCAGTGTTAGGTATTTTCTTGCTCGCAGGCAGGTAATGTGATTTGCGGTATTTTGTAACGACTAAACACAAATGTGTTTGCATTTAGCATAGTATAGCATGTTTCCAATATTGGTTCTGCATTTTCCTTTTGCTACAAGCACTGAGGCGCAGTTAAATTGAAGTAATAGTTACGCAAAATGTATGCGCGTGCGACACAGGTTCCCTGTGCGAAGGCCGGCGCGGCGGCGTCTGGGTCACGAGCGCGAGGTTGGATAATTGAGCCTTAATTCAAATATACTAACCTTAATATGTGTCTATGTGTCTAACTGGCTTTAAAGGTTTAGATATATACCTTTTTATAATCCACATAGATCGATCACTATCGATAAGAAAGTTCTTTATAAATTTTCATCTCTTTCGTTACACGGCAGCGACAAAATAAGCGAAAGAAAAAACTACAGAACACAAGAGAATAAGGGACAGCGTGAAAGACATCAAAGCGTAGCGCAAGCAAGGGTCAATGAGACCAGATTTTATAAAAATATTTTGTATTAAATATCTATGTCTATGTGCTTACATATGAAATGTGTTACTGTTTCTACTGGTTCTTTCACAACTTTTTACCTATAATACGATTTTATTCTTAGGAACTAAGTACGCGCTTCCGTATCAGGATCTAGTCGCAACAAACACTGGTTTTGAATGCATGTGCTCTTTTGTTGTGCGCAATTTTGCAAATGTCTTACAGAAAATAATTTCCTGGTACCTACGTATGTTATGTCTACTGGGTATGTGGTCTAAAGTAAAATTTAATACTATCTGTGAAACTCGATATATCTAAGGGTCTGTTTAAGTTGGACATAATAACATCTAAAATAATTAAATAAATATAATTTATTTTCCTTTATGTGTGCTATAAGATCTACTTGTGATTGGAATTTCAAGGTTCTAAGTCAATTGGAAGTGCCCTATAGGTTTTCATGGTCAGCCAATTTGTATAAAATTGATTAAGTAAGAAAAGAGCAATTACTTTTTTACATTGAGTTAAAACTTGATTACCTAACAGTACTAAGGAACCGTAGGCTTTTGTGGAAGGTATTAGTTTCGAATTGATATCTACGCGGCCCGAGAAAAAGGGTTTTGATTGACGGACAAACAGACATCAACCTCATTTTAAAGTACAGAACCCCAAAAAAACTAAAATTTATGTCACACTGTCAGGCAGAAAAACAGATAGACACTGAACATTTAATAATAAAAGTCTCCGTGTACAAGTTCCACAATATATTTACCTATTAATTAGCAACTAGTTTCGTTTCTTTGACATCTTCTGGCTTGATAAAATAAGAACAGTCAAAATTGATGAGCATTAACAATCGTTATCAATCAATCATTATCATATTGTACACAGAGACTTTTATTAGTGTTAGAATGAAGTTCCATCAAAGGGGTCGCACCTTACAGTTTAAATTAACTGAACGTTTCCCTTAAAGATCTTCACATTTTTATTTAAAAAAATATAATGTAACAATCAAGTTTATTTTTAGAAGTAACAACAGGTTTGAAACGTCAAAAAAATTAATAATTATTTTATTCCAAAAAAGACCCGCTCGTTCACACCGCCAACCAGACATCCACCCACACCTAACCCACACCGCCCCACTACACTACAACAGGCGCGGTCGCAGCATAAGATTTTGGGGGGGTCATTTTGGCTCAAGTACAGTTCAAAAGGCCAGCTTTAACAGTAAAGTAGGTCAAGCAATTTTTTTTTTTTAGAAAATGAAAATCTTAAACACAAAGCGAATGTAAGCCTTCTATTAATTTTATGAGGCATGCGGCCACCGCTACCAATATCGGCGTTGTTGGCACGAATATTTCGCTGGCTTTTCAAATTTGGTTTGCACTGTTTGAAATGCTTTTATTAACGTTATTTTGAATATTTTTGACTTAGAAGTTTGTAAGCAGATAACAGTTTTATTTTAAATGTCCGTAAGCCGTCAAGTTTAAGGGGATTTTTGATTGAATGATTTTGGGGGGGGGGTTATGACCTCTGTGACCCGCCCCCCTTGGACCGCCACTGCACTACAATATAGATTTTACTTGAATACCAGCTGGCCACCAGCAACACGCAACAGGATCCCTGTCTGTAAAAACAGAAAATTTTAAATTTTCTGACTGTAAAAATAAAAAATAAAGAAAAACACAGAATTTCAGAGAAAAAAAAACAAGTTAGATCAAAACTGACCAGGAAAAAATAAAACTCGTCATGCGGTAAAACAATTGAACTCATTTCTTCTACTTGCAACACTAACATTAAAACTTAATTATGTTGCTGTCAAAGTGTGGTGTTGTTTTTGTGTGTGTGAGCTCAGATTAAACAAAATGAAAATACGGTACCCCGCTCCTCGGCCGCGGCACTGCAAATATAGGCCCAATGGGCTTGTTTTGTACAGCTTTTCTCGCTCGCGCCACTGTCTAAGCTTGTCGCTCTATCTATATCGTTCGATGGCGGTTGCTTAAAAAAGAGGTCAATTTTTCAGTTGACGAGATAAGAACGTACAGTATCTACTTCGTTATATCAATTATATCAATGTGTGTGAGACGTGTGTGTGAATATAAGTGTTGCAATCATAAAAGCAAATGGGACGCCTCGAGAGGAGGTTTTTATTTTGCTGGTAAGGCTTCCATGAGAAATACATACGCCAGGTTCAATTATCGTGTAATTGTACAAAAATACATATATATTATAAGGAACAAATTGAAATGCAAAGGACAATATAATTTGGGAGTCCAGATTTGATTTCACATTTACTACGTTAAATATTGGAATTCGGTTCAGCTACTTCACTGAGAACGGCAAGAAACTCACACCTTATTTTTATTATTATAATTCCATAACCACAATATAATTAAATAAAGCAGTATAACGTCTTCATAGAAACGGCCGAAACGACGACGTGTTTCCAAATCTCAGTGAACTACGGTACATGACAGGCGCGAGTGCGCCGCAGTTACGTATGGACCCGGACTGTTGAAGACGCTCCCGCGCATTTATTTACGTTAATTATGGCACAAAGTTTTCGATTATATTATTTATGGGTATGAATGTTTACATTCCATCCTTATCGGAACCGGAGATAGGTGGTAGAGCTGGTGCTGGGCTCGACTGTGGAGTTACCTCCATCTTAATCGCAAATCCTCTCGAAGTTATTCGGATTAGAGTCAGAGAACAGCTGGCAGACACGCACTACCAAGTGGCCCCACCATTACTTGGGAACGATTGATGGCAGTAAATCCATCCCAAATTTCCAGGCTTTATAATAAAACAGACGGGTGACTGGCAGTGGCGTCGCTTGTGCGAGTGTTTTGGCACTGCGCTCACCAACCCGTCTACCCAGCGTTTGTGAGTATGGGAATTTCTTCCAGGAAGACAGCCAAGAGTGGCGAATTCTTGGAAAGGTCTATGTCCAGCAGTGGACGAAAGGCTGATAGATGGATGGATGGATATCGGAACCAGAAATAACCCAAGAAAGACAGTCAGTGGACCGCCCTAGTACGTATTTACACACCGAGCGGCCGTAGGTAATTATTTCAAGGATAGTGCCGAGTTAAATACTGCTTAGTTATACTGTGGTATAACAACTCCCATGCTATACCACGAAGAAATGGTACTAGCAATTCGAGAGAACGTTAACTCTGGGTAGTCAGTAATAAAGTTCATTTATTTTTGACTGACGAATAAAAAGATAAGTCTTATGCGTTTAACGTGTACGTTTATGTGTGTGGGTATGTTTGTTTTATTTCCTTTGTATATTTTAAGCAAGAGTATAATTCAAACATGAATCTCAAGATTGACATACGGATGGCCGTTAATTCAAATATTTGATTTCGTATTAATTTTGCAATGTAGGTACATTACAGAAACGTACGGTTTTGATGTAAAAATAAACAATCGAACTAAATTCAATTCTCTTAGAATGCAAATTTGCCTTGCTTCAATCAAATAAAATAATATGATTTTATGAACTAAAAATAAAAGGTTAAATTTATTAATGTTTAATACATATTATGTAAATGTGTATGCAAAAAGTGGCGATAGCGCAGGGATAGAATTTTGGCCTCTCAATATTGCATGCACCAATGAGTTTTTTGGTATATATGTGCATAGTATTTAATTCTTTAATAATTACCACTTGCTGAACGGTGAAGAAAAACATCGTGAGAAAATCTGCATGCCCTAAAAAGCATGTATTTGTGCCCAAAGAATGGCGATAGGGCTCACCACCCATCACGTTGGGACGCTATAATCGTCGATGAAACGCGGTGCCAAGTGTGGACTGTGACTTGGATTTGAACTACACTTGGAACACCTCTGACACCCCCTCGGGGATTCACGTCATGACAATATATTTTTTATATATTATACATTATATATTTATCTGGTGTATTTATATGTTTGTGATGGGTAAAACTCGAAGTCGGGTAAAGTCCGAAAAAAGTCCAAAATAGGTGCGACGACGAGCGAAGCGAGAAGGAGTGTCTTAGGTTGACATGTTAATAAACATTGGGCGCTGAGCGAAGCGGAACGGAGCGAGGTGACCCCCGAAGTTTTGTATAAGATTGCTCGTGTAAACCTAGGGTAAACCCTGAAATCGTGAAAAAAATATCAGCTGTTTCATATATTGGGGTCGAGTATGTATTTAACTTTTCTATTGAACAGCTGATATTTTTTTCACGATTTCAGGGTTGCTCCATAGTAAAAGTTGTTCATATGGACGAGTACTATAACCAGTCTTCGTTAAAAAAATGACTTAAATTTCACGTTGTATATGCCTAGTGTAGTATTATTGTCAAGTCTTTTTACCGTAAACTAGGTAATCTTTGCTAATTTTCCTCTAATCTTGCGGATGCATTTCACTAACGGGTGTTTACCCAGACATCCTCAGAGACAAATAAGGTCGTATCAGTTAATAGTCCATTAAGGTGCTGCAACACGACTGGATTCCGATTATATTTATTGGTTCTGCAGGTTCGGTGAACTACTTAAGGTGTAAAACTGAATCTCGGTGCAAAATGCACATCATAATATTGTTTTCCTTACTTTTGAATAAAAAGTATGCAAAAATTGCGTTTTAAAACCATAAACGAAAATTTATTTGTAATAATTAAGTTTTCACATTAAAATTCTATCATTTTATGATTTACATTTTGATTTCATTCGATTAACAAACTTAAAAGCGTATTTATCGTTGTAATCGAATGTAATCAAAATGTAAGGCATTAAATAACATAATTTTATCGCGAGAACCCTATTATTAGTAATCAATTGCCGCAAATTGCTTTAAAATGCAATTTTTGCATACTTTTTATTAAAAAGTAAGAAAAACAATATAATAAAGTGCATTTTGCACCGAGATTAGGTTTTACTACCTTAAGGTAAAGGCTAACTAAGTACAAGCAAGACTTAAAGTGCTATCTGCTATCAAATGTATATCTCTTTACCGTAACGAAATTACGCTTGCCTCCCAAAGGGGTAGGCAGAGACTAGACTCCCATTTGCCACGATCCTGACACGCCTCTTTTATTTATGTCACATCTATGAATCTAGTCATACAATCTTCTATTCCGGGTGCTTCTGAGTTTGCCCTTCTTCAATGCGTCGCCAATTTGGTCAGCATACGTCCTTCTAAGGCGGCCATGTAAAGGTTTACCTTCCACTTACGGACCATTAATTATTTCTTTCGTCACTCCACTTTCATACGTCTTCTCTTTATGAATCTATATATACTATTTCTGCATTATTGTACAATGGTTTTGGTTAATAGTGGACTTATAACCTGGTTATTTTCGAATTTAAGTATATTTTTCATGATAGAATTTTCTAATCACATCTATTCTTATATCAGGCTTGCACAATACAATAATTTGAAAATAACTAGAAATTTAATACTGGAGAATTTCATGACCTGCTTTTCGCCGACTTCGTTATTTACCTAAGAAGATGTACAAAGTTTATCTAGTAGCTTATGGACTGTAGCTTATTTACGAGGAATGGGGTGTGAGGATAAACCCTCAAAGGTTTTTGTCGCACCTTTGTAAAAATTATATAGTTACTCTTTTAATACAATAAATAAATAAATAATAAAAATAAATAAAATAATTAAAAACATTGGATCATCTTGCAATAAAAAAAGCGTTTCTATAACGGAAACCGTTCGCAGACAAAAATAAAATAGTGGAACAATTACTGAATACTAATTTTGTTTACAATGTCTCAAAATGTTATCAAGAACCTATAACAACAAGTATCAATGCCTTAACAAAACCTTTTTAAAACCATCTTACCTATGCGCTATCCATTTTGCCTCCACCACGGAGTTTTACTGATGGAGCATAGTAAATATACACAAGTTATACAACGTCTGTACATTGTGTGTTTTCATTTTATCATTGAAATAAAATGTATAAATTATAGTATATAATATATAATTCGGCTATTTCAAATGAAAGAAACAATCCTGGCGTATAGGAGAAAATACTTCAATGTTTTTTACGTCGCTTAGAACACAATTTTTATTATCTATATCTCTTATTGTTCTATCACGAAAAATTAAGAGCAAACCCTCATCAGTACCTTTGGGCTTATATAAAGCTTTTCAGTCGAACTGTATCTAGCGCCACATTAAACGTTCAATTAACAAATAAGTCTAAATCATCATTAGATAAGTCTCAACTTATTCGTTTACAATCACATTTTCCGTAGTATAGTTATGTTATTTGTGAATATTCAGCAAGTTATGTTTAGATGTATAAAGAACCTGAGCAAGAAAATCTGTTAATCCACAAGTAAACATCCGTGTCTCCATACTGCATCATTTTTCATATCTTGAAGCATGCATAACTTTTTTCAAAACCGCGGTGTATCATTTCATCGTAGCAACAGAGCATGAATCCGACGTCGATACCCTATCTTATTGGTAAATTTAGCGTAAACCATCAAAGGTTCCGTTTTTGAGGCTTTCGTTGCTCGCATTGCATTTAACCAGAAGAATAATTGACTGTGGATAGCATTTGATTTACAATTTACAATAGACTTCCTGCATACGTACTATTAATTTGTGCTTCATTATTACTTTATTGGACGAGATAGGTACAGATAGTGCACGAGTTGACTGCAGTTGGGAGGTGAGGTGAAGGGTGGGAGCACGTTCCCCTGCCCCGTTCGCACAACTCCCTCACATGCCTACTGTGTAGTGCTGTGTGCTTAGAGTGAACGGCTGTGTGTGATTATGGGGCATTCCTTAGCTCTGCATTCAACTCGCGTTTTGTCTGTAGTTAAAAATTAGGTTTTAAAACCAGTAGTACTACCAAACTACAATAGACAGGGTATTAAAAAAAAACCAGACAAGTGCGAGTCAGACTCGCCCACCGAGGGTTCCGTACAAATTATTAAAAGCAAAAAAATATATACAATAAGATTTGGTCACCTGTTAATTATGACCGCGCATACCATTGCTTAACCTCGGTGATTTTTTATGATTTAATCATGCCATCGTCACGCGTTATGCCCTTCGGCTCTAGAATATTCGGCACATTGACGGTGGCAACAGCCCGCTGGATGACATCATTTATAATTCGCGTGGCGCGGCAGGCGGCCAGCACTCTGTCAAGAAAGGCCGTGGTGTCCAACCAGCAGCGATGTGGCTCGTTCGTCTTCGCGCCGAGTCTGAGGCTGACGTCTAGGGAGAAAGATACCCTGTCCAGCTGCGTGCCGATGTTAATAGACGGTACAGCGTGCAGCCAGAACCCGGACTCCCTTTCACCGGATGCCAAGAGGAGGAAATTTTTGCGAATTCCCAGGCCACCGAACCGGACTGGAAGGGTGACTTGTGCCCAGCAACGGTCGGTAAGTTAACAATTTATGACGGTAACAATTGATTGCTGTAGAGTATTATTAATAATTTTTAGAAGTGTAGTGAATGTCCAAAGTGGGCAGCATCGTAGGACGTAGGTTAATTTGGGTACAAGAAGGCAGAAACGGATAATAAAAAGTACAATGTGAGGGTTATTTTTTGTTTAAAGGTCTGAAGTATGGAGAAATCTAGAGATCTGGTCGTTTACATACCTGGGAATCGATTCGTTTGGGACAGGGGCACCAAGGAGGCGCAATGACTCATTATCTAAAATTTTCATCTTAGGAGCTATGGCATTAAATTTTTCCTACTATATTATTTCTTTCGTAACTCGAAATTGATTTGGATAAAAAAAAACGCATTTTGAGTAATTTAGTTCTAAACCAATTTGACAAAAATTTTAAATAATGTTTTTTAAGTCATTTAATCATTGACGTCTCATACATAAACAACAAGACTCACAATCTCGCTCAAAAAGTGTCCGCGATGCATTTTGTCACCGCTATGGCGTGCCAAATTGGAATAACGATTGCATACAACTGACTTTGCATCTTATGTTAACGACATAACGTCTTAATTTGGTTGAAGATTTTTGCTACTATGCACGTTACAGGTTCGGACACTTTCTGACGAACTTTTCTTAGAGACTGTGTATGTAGTTGTTTATGAGAGGTTTGAATTTGAATTTGAATTTGATTTTGAATCGCCTCCAATGGTGGCATCGTCTAAGTACCAAATATTACATTTCGAATTTTATGATTGGATTGATGGCCAAACTAAATGTAAATACAGAGACTACTTACTGCGGATTCCAGTAAGTAGTCTCTGTAGATTAATTTTTTTGGTCGCCTATAACATTGAAAAACGTAATCCTGTCAGCAGAGTACCTCTGACCACCGAGTTGAATGCGTTTTTCACATCCACCTTCAACAGGACCTCACCAGCATCGTGTTCAAGGAAGTTACGGGCTGCATATACTGCAGCCTCACGACCTCCTTTACTCCCGAAACCTAATTGTATAGGTCACCATCCGACAGCATAAGGTTGGCCAGTCGCGTAATATCATCCAAGAAGGCACGGCTGGCGACACCAGTGGTTCCGCTAGTGAGCTCTTTTAAATGCTGCGGGTTTATACCATCAAATTCACCAGCCGAACCATTCCTGAAGGTTATTAATTTTTTTAATTAAAAACAGAATTATCCAACCTTTTCTTTATTCACTCACTACCGGACGCGCATTTTTTCTAGGATGCGTAGCTGGCTCGGCCCCCGGCTCCAACTTATGAAGCCATCAACAAATATCAGCAAAGCAAGTACGTAAACATTGATTTGATAAATTTTACAGATAAACTCAATAAATCCTAAATGACAACTCTGAAATAAGAACTCCATTTTTGTTTACCGACGCAATGTCGAGTAGATAGCATGTTCATACTTGGTACAAAGTTCTAGATAATATGATCGTATAAGATAAATAGAGATAACCCTTCATGCAACGAGATCAGAGACAAAATAATTACATTAAAATTTTGTTTGGTTGTAGTGCTGATGCCAGGCCCAACCATGGCGGTAGAACAATTTTACTTGCTAACTCCCCGCACACCCGTTGTTATTTCCATCCATCAGCCTGTTTCGTCCACTGCTGGACATAGGCCTTTCCAGGATTTCGCCACTCTTGGCGGTCCTCCTGGAAGAAATGCCCATACTCACACACGCTGGGCAGGCGGGTTGGTGAGCGCGGTGCCGTAACCCTTGCACCAGTGACGCCGCTGCCCGTCACTAGTCTGTTTTATATAAAGCCCGGCAATTGGGGATGGATATACCGCCATCCATCGGTCCCAGGCGATGGTGGGCTGCCTGGTTTTGCCTGAGAGTAGTTCTCTTACTCTCCCCCGAATAACTTCGGGAGGATTTGCGAGTAAGATGGTGGTACCTCCACATTCGAGCCCGGCATCAGCTCTACCACCTAATGTTAATGTTGTTATTTGCGGGAGATTAAAAAGACAGCTTGCAAACAGGCACAACTAGGTGGCCCAACATGCCTGAGACCGATTAATGGCGGTATTTCCATCCCCGATTGCCAGATCGTATATAAAACAGACTGTTGACGAGCGTCACTAGTGCCAGGGTTTCGGCACCGCGCTCTCCAACCCACCTGCTTAGCGGTGTGAGTATGGGCATTTCTTCCGGCCTATGTCCAGCAGTGAACGAACAATGCTGATGGATGATTGTATGATTATTTTAATACATTACCTATATCTCCCGCTGAAGTTTTTTTTGGTCAAAGTTCAATGTTCATGCATATTTATTTGTCGAACCAAGGTACAATTGGGTGTTATAATGTTAGTACGTGCTTCAGCTCAGCTCTGTCTTGCAAGGCGTACAAATTATTTAGTTACCTAAATACAAGATATTCTAAATACAAATGTCGGAAATGACAAATTATAAAATACAAAAGAAAAACAATAATGATTAATTGAAATAGGCGTTACCTTGCGGAAGTCCATCACTACACAAAATCCATCAAACACGTGTTTCGCCTCTGAACGAGGCATCCTCGGGATGTGTTGCTAGCTCGTTCAGAGGCGAAACACGTTTCGATAAGTTTTCTTGCTTGTTATTTAAGATTGCTTTGCTTGTACTGCTTGCTTGTTGCATGTTTTTATGCGGGCGGGCGGGCGGTGCACGAGTCTGCATTTTGAATAGCACGACAAGAATTGTTTAGCGGAATATTGCAAATTATATTCATATATCCTTTACTTAAAAACAATAATGATGAGTCTGATGAATGAGTCATTAAACACAAACATAACAACAACAAAAAAAAAAATGATAATACAAATCTAGTAGTGCCACGTTCCGAGACTTAAATACATGTTTAAGTATAGTTAATGAATATATTACCGAAATTCGTCAGAATGAAAATGTTTAATGTCATAATAGGCTTTGTCAATTAATATTTCTTTTAAAGTTACCTTAAATCTGACTGTGGTGAGTAATACGAGGACCCGTACAAAACTCTGTTATTTGAAAGAGCCGTGCTTGAGAAAAATCATGATACCAGGTGACAATGAAAAACTTTCATAGAAGTCTACATGTCATATATAAAACAAATTCCCTTTAATTTTTTTATCGACTGACCACTGACCATAAGCATGGATAGAACAAAGCCTCCTTTTGAAATTTAGCCTTTATTTTGTTTTGAAAGCGCAAACTGCGCAGCCGGCTGACATTGCTTTGACATTGTGTCAAAGGGATGATATTATTTTTATTGCGTGTCAGTTCCAAAACCAGTGCTTATTAGCACAAAACCAAAAAAATCCACCCCGTAATTTCGGAAAAAGCCAAAATATTATAAATAAAGACAAGTTGGATCCATAGCAAAGGTTATCACTAGTTTCCGTTCCTTAACCCACTTGAATTGCACCGTGTATGGATCCGTAAATTTTAATGTATTTTAATTTTGAGGCATACCATAATATATACTTTTATTTGAATTTATGTTTCAAAGTAAAAGATTTACCTGTCGTAAAGAAGAAAATTGACTTAGCTTTTTTTAGGGTTCCGTAATCCGATAAGGAACCCTTATAGTTTCGCCATGTTCGTCTGTCCGTCTATCAGCGGTTTAGCTCAGAGACTATTAGTACTATAAAGCTGTAATTTAGCATGGGTATACATATTATTTACGTAGACAAAATAGTAAAATAAATACTAGAAAGAAATAATTTTAAGGGTACCTCCCATTCACGTAAATTGGGGATGAATTTTTTTTCTCGTTTGTCCCATAATGCATAGTCCCGGGGCATCGTTGGATAAGTCGCTTAAAAACATTGTGGGTGTGTGAAAACCATTTTTTGATTTAGGGATCCGTTGGCGAAATATTAAGCTATAAAGTGCTAATTTTTGTTAGAGTCAAGTGTCCCTCCCTCTGCCGGCTAAACGGTTGTTTATGAATATGTGAAAAAATTCACAGAAGTAGTATATACATACAATGAAGTTAAAAGGAAAACTATCACAGCTAAGTAGGCTTTACATGTTTATGAGTACCGGTTGTGCCAAATTTTTAGCCCCCTCTAAACACGACAATGTATGGGCCGTTCTTCGGGAGAGCAACTTCCGAGTGAACTAGAAGTTTGGTGCGATCTGTATTAGTATACTATTATAAAATGTACTGGGCAACTACGGAACCCTACACTGCGCGTGGCCCGACACGCACTTGGCCGGTTTTTATTTACTAAAAGTATCACTCTGACTTGACTAAGCTTGTTAGGGTTCCGTACCCGAAGCCTCCTCTGTGTCTATCTGTCTGTCCGTCTGTCAGGGGGGTCTACAGCCTCAGCCGTAATAGAGAGACAGTTAAAAATTTTACAGAATATGTGTTACTATGGCCTCTAAAGTAAATAAATAATAAACCCATCTGGGGTTCCCACCATACAAGAAACCCTGAATAAGTTGAATTTTTTTAACGTTATTTGTTTCGGCTCTGACCTAAAGACTTACGGACGTACATACAAGTTTCAAATTTACTCAGATAGTACATACTCTAAAGTAAAATAAAAAATAATAAAAATGTGTGTTACATACGCATGGGTTGCCAAATTTTATGTCAGGCGCTATCATTTTAGCACCTTATTTTTTATAGCCTTGATGTTGCTAGGACATCTTTATTATAATATTATTCAAACTCACCTAAACTGACATACCAAATTATTATTAAATACCGGCTTAAGGCCTTACCCCTGGTGCACGATAATCTTACTGAGCCATTTTGAACTTCAGTATGATGTCTGAAAGTCTACATTAGAACGCTCGCTTCACGCGCTGGCGGCACGCAAAATCAGTGAATTTTCGAGGTTTTTCTAGATTTTACGAAAAAGTATTTGGTGTAGGAGTTTTTACTCCTGACGTCGGAAAATAAACCATGTTTTACTGTTATAGCAGTAATTTCAGTCATAAAACTTAAGCCATTTAGACATAAAACGAAACAATAACTTAAAAAGTTATCATTTTCAAAAATGAAATCTATCGAGCGAAATGTGTTCAATTAGGTAACCGACCTAACAACGGAAAAACAAAGGTCTAAAAAAACATGTGTTCAAGTTTTACATTGATCAGATAAATAGTTGACTAAGCGTATTAAAACAAAAACCGTTGAAAGACCCAATACAAGCCCTTAAACACTGACGTATTGGTATTGTTGACTATATGCCAACGGTTTCCCCGAGACAATTTTGGCATTTTCAGTTGGCATATAATCAACAATAACAATACGTAAGTGTTAAAGCCCTGGTATTTTATAATAATTTGGCACCTATATTGTTTTTTTACTATAATGTTTTTAGGATTCCGTACGCGTTTTGTGTGGTGGTGGTACGGAACCCTTCGTGTTCGAGTCCGACTCATACTTGGCCAAATTATTTTATTTACTAAGATTACCACTCTGAATAAGCTTTTTTTACAAAGAAAGTCATCCTGGCTTATCTTGTTTTAAAAAGGGGGTCAATCTGACTAAGCTCTTTTAGAGATCCGTACCTCAAAATGAAAAACGGAATCCTCACACGATTACTTTGCTGTCTGTCTGTCTACCTCAGACCAAATAAAAACTCAAGACGGAGCGCTGTCTACATTGCCGTGAAGCCAGTTTCGTAAACATGTGTGCAGTACTGTGCACTTAGGCTGAGATTCAGAGTGCATTTTGAGTTCGAAATCAAGAGGAACTCAATCTTACAAACTTCACTCTAGTATGGGATCACGTCGACTTTTGACGTTTGTAAGATTGAGTTCGGACTCAAAATGCACTCTGAATCTCAGCCTCAGCCTTAGTGAGTGTTGCCGCCAAGTAAAAACTGAGACAGATTGCGCATGTGTGAGTTTCAAGCCGTGTACGAACACGAGACTGTCTCACTTTTGGCCTGCTTCACCCGTTACATAGAGTAAGTCTTGACTTTTTATTTGGTCTGAGTTGTGTAGTAGGGAGGAAATATAATGTTTTGGATATGATCTTCATTAATTCACATTCCGATCAAAAAACGGTAATGGAATGAGAAAAGGCACACGATGTTTCGAGACAGTTGCATGCCTCATGATCTATGTTTACAAAACGCGAGAGTTAAAAGTTCTATATTATAAACAGTTACATCTATATAATATAACATAAGTAAAAATGAAAATGGAATGCTAAGGCACCTCTTCTGAATCCTTTAATACAAATTCTTTCACCCACAGCTTGTCTGGAAGAGATCGCTCCAAATAAGGTCACCTATTTGTTCTTACCCTACTTGCATTTTTAAGTTCAATGTAATTGTTTTCTTTTCTTTTGTAGTGTGACAGTAAAGCTATAATGTATTGTACTGTATTGTGGTTGAGGCATGTAGAAAGGATAAATAAAAGAAGCTTGACGAAAAAAATGTATGGTGCGCAAGTAGGCGGTGGAATTCGTGTTTTACCTACAAATGCTTGCTTTTAATTACATTTTCGGGTGATTAAAATATGGACGAGAAATTCGAAAATTATATATGTGCTTCGTCATATCTTTATTCAAATTGTTATGAGAATTTTTAAGCAATTTTATCTACTCTGCATTGAAACAATTCCGCAACAAGTAGATAATTTTCAGCCAGGAACAGTTTTATTTATTGTTTTACAATGAAAAATATATCAAGTCGAAAAGATTTAATATTATCTAGTAGTTTATGGAAATAATCCATTCATCAGCCCGTGATCGTCCACCATGCACGTATCCAGACTTTTCTTTCGGGGGGGGACAATAATTGAAACAACAATATGAATTGTGAAAGAAACCCGTGTAATCACTGTACTTTAATATTATTAAGTATCAAATTATCGTACCTTTTTTATTAAAACGTACCCTAACGGACTTTTACAGTGGATATGAATAAACATTCCCGGTCCCGTGTATGTCACGCCAAATTTCGGTGGGGGGGATAAATCCCACCAATCCACCCCCCTGGATACGTGCTTGTCATCCACTGCTGGACATAGGTCTTTCTCAAATTTCGCCACTCATGGCGGTCCTCCATCCTCCTCATCCAGTCGCCTCTCACAACGTCCCTCAGGTTGTCGGTCCAGTGGGCACGAGGTCTGCCTACACTACGCTTAGCTGTACGTGGTCTCCATTGTAAAGTCAGCAACAAATGTGGCCCACCCACTGCCAGTTCAACTTACTGATTCTGCAGGCTATGTCGGTTACTTTCGATTTCGGATTCTATCCATCGCAGATACCACAAGCTTAGCTCGCTGAGCGACCTTAAATCGGTTGGTCAGGCCTTTTGTAAGAGACCACGTCTCAGTACCAATACGTCACCACAGGAAGGACGCACTGGTTGTACATGTAAACTTTTAAGCACTGCGGTATTGATGACGTAAATATGTGACGCAACTTTCCGAATGCTGCCCAACCCAAGCATATTCTTCTGTCAGCCTCGGCGTCGAAGTTGTTTTTATCCAGCTGTATAACTTGACCCAGTTAAACATATGTTTGAACAACTTCGATACAGAAATTTTCGACGGTTAGTGGCCCTTGGATGACGTGACAGATGGACATGACCTAATTCTTATCTACATTCATCCGCAGGCCCACTCGTCTCGAAGAATCGCTAAAGCCGCGCACCATTTTCTCCAGTTCCTGCAGCGATTCGACCATTAACACGTTTCATCGGCAAAGCGATGCGATGGAAACAATATTTGAAAAAAAGTTAAAGTTAACATTGAAAATTAACAAAAACACCTCGAAATCACAAGTTTTCTTAGCGGCTTGCTCCCATTGAGCAGGATAGTCGGGTAAAAATTAAAGCGTTGCGGCATGACAGATTTCTTTGAATACCCTCGCCTTAAGCGGAAGGGTAAGCTTGAACGGGCTGCCATAGAAGTACTTACGCCGATAAAATACTGAAGAAGGGCAAAGTCAAAAGTACTTTTTATAGAAAATATTGTTTAACTAGACTGTAGGAGGTGAAAGAGGTGTGTGAGAATCGTAGTAGATAGAAATCTGTGGTCTTTGCCTACCCTTTTGTGAGACAGGTGTGGTTATATGTATGTAGAATCACCTTTAATAGATGTGGTTTTGGGACAAGTATCAAAGGAAATGATTATAACTGAAAAAGACCGTAACGCGAGCGGTCTCAGTTTCGGGCGTAACGACACCGCCTAATGGTCGGGTGGCGACAAATAAGCTGAAGCGGCTAACGCCTTCCCTCATAAATTATTCATTTTTAAGACAATTAATTTCTCATCGGATGAAAAAGCCATCTTTCTGACTGACTAACATTATTTTAGGCCCGTCAATTTTGGGTATTTCTCGTTCTCAAAACATTTTCTCGATGTTAATGTTTTTATAAAGCATCCGGGACTTATCTTGATTTTGTTAAGCTTTCTGTCGTTCGGGGACGTGTTTCTTTGCCATATAGTCCCGAGTAGAAGTATTATCCAAGATTTTACAAAGCTTCTTCTATCTTGTGAGAGTTTTAGAAAGAATAGCGTACGCCACGTTTCAAAGAGGAGGTTGAAATCTCATTTTAAACATGTAAAGAGGTTTAAGCATTTGTGCTTTGACCGTATACGGTGTTTGAAATGCTGTAAGCTAAAAAGCTTCTAGTAAAGCTACTTATACGGTTATCTTAAAACAGGAACTCAGTTGTCTCCAGTCAACAGTCTAAAAGTTTATCTGCTGACAACTAAATTAGTGATGACATAATCACTAATAGTATTAATATTAGATTGATTACCACTTGCTGATCAGTGAAGGATAACATCGTGAGTAACATCGTATTTGTGCCCGAAGAATGGCGATAGGGCTCACCACCCATCACGTTGGGACGTAAAAATCATCGGTGAAACGCGGGTGTGCCGAGTGTGGACTGTGAATTGTCTTTCACAGATCACACCCGGAACACCTCTGACACCCCTTCGGGGATTCACGATATATATACATAACAACGTGAAATTTAAGTCATTTTGCTAACTAAAACTGGTGATAGTACTCGTCCATATGAACAACTTTTACTATGAAGCCAACCCTGAAATCGTGAAAAAAGAATCAGCTGTTTGATACATTTGGGTCGAGTGGGTATTTAACTTTTCTATGGAACAGCTGATACTTTTTCACGATTTCAGGGTTGGCTCCATAGTAAAAGTTGTTCATATGGACGAGTATTTTGAACGTTGGTCCTGACCACTTACCGAGTCTCCAGTATGAATTCGGCTATATAAACGAAAGTCGCCTTATACCTATATAATATGTTTATTACATTTAATCTTGATTGTGTTGTTTTTCAAAGCGAAAAAAAAAGGAATTACTAAAAATAAACAATTGCAATATCCTTTCTTGCATTTCGTTTCAATGGTTTAAAATCGTGATCGGTGAAATAAGGGTGTATTAGCTCATTCACACTCTCTGGAGGCTCTCGCCATGATGGGGACAAAGCTATATAAGTAAAGTGGAATGAAATAGAATCCATCTCCTTTTCTCAAATAGCTTGGTCCTCTTGATAAGGAGAGACTTGCGTCTAGTATCGACATTCGAGTGTGAAATATCACTGAAACAGTCAAGTTTAAAATGCATAGAGTCATCTCTTTTACTCAAATAGCGTGAACCCCTTCATGACAAGAGTTTTGCGTGAGTGTAAATGCGGCCTGAATATGTCAACATTCGGGTGTGAATTTTGTGACGTTTGATACTCCAAAACACCTTTGAAACCTTTCAAGATATCTTTCAAGGGTTCAAGTATGTTATGTACAAAGCTGTTTTATGAAATAGTTGTACGAGATGACATGCAAATGTTGCCATTAATAATAATAATAATATCGGCGTAGGGATGTGACGACCCCACCGCCCATTGGTGCGTCTAGATGGCGTCGGGGTGTGTCGACCCCTTCGCTCTCTGGTACGTACAGTACAAGCAGTCACCGCAGGGCGGCTTGTGGCGAGCCGATGGTGAGTGGCGACACCTCGGACCCTACCTCCAGGGGAAACACACACACATGCACTTACACACACATACACACAGCGACACACCTCCCCGCCTCTGCGCTTGCCTTAACCAGCCGGCCAGAGTGGAGTCGCAAGAGCGGAACCTATGCTCCAGGTTGGAAGTGTAAAATGTCATAACGCCAGGGGCACTTAACTGTATAAGGATCTTGCGCCCCGTAGACTCACCTCTCGACAACCTTAGCTGCTTACGTAGTGTTACCCCCTGGCTACCCCATGGTGGCTAGATACGGGGCCCACAACGGCTATCCTTCTGTGTAGTCATCAAGCAACAAGTCACCATCTGCCAGACTTAAATTTTTGACAGATTTTTGAGGCAGATGTCCGTTATCTCACTCCATAGCCCTGTTATCCGGCCCATCTAGCATCCCATCCTCATAGCCCACTCCAAGTCTTCCTTCCTGGCAATAGTTTAGCAACTATGGGGGACTGTCCGTTAATGTATCCCAATGGTACATTGAGGGAGAGGCCTCCATGGATGCGGCCATCTCACATTTAGATTAAATGGTACTTAGGCCTCTTCAATGTTGGCTTCGGCCCCATGAATGCCTTTCGAATGACCGGGTCTCTATGGGCCTGTGACTGAAAAGTGTACCTACATAATAATAATATCTTTATTTTACAAATTAATCTAAAATGGTCACCGAGGTCGCGGTGTGTTAAGTTGAGTTTTAAATTCGGCGAACACTGTTCACAGATAGATTGTTACCAATAATCGGAAAAAAAATAGTGATTGATATATATACATCGATATGTCTATATCGATATTAACTGCAGCATGATAATCGTGTTGATAAATCTGTAGAGTCTCTCAAATGAAAGCTGAATAGTTTTACCTGACACGGATATGGAAACAAGGTAAAAATATACTGAGTAAAGTTACTCTTAGCTTTTATTCCATCCATCAGCCTGTTTCATCCACTGCTGGACATAGGCCCTTCCAGGATTTCGCCACTCTTGGCGGTCCTCCTGGAAGAAATGCCCATACTCACACACGCTGGGTAGGCGGGTTGGTGAGAGCGGTGCCGAAACCCTTGCACCAGTGACGCCGCTGCCCGTAACCAGTCTATTTTATATATGACCCGCCAATTGGGGATTGATATACCGCCATCCATCGGCCCCAGGCGATGGTGGGCCGCCTGGTTTTGCCTAGACCTATCCTCTGACTCTCCCCCGAATAACTTCGGGAGGATTTGCGAGTCAAGTTGCATCAGTTCTACCACCTTGACTTTTTACCACTTAGCTTTTATTTGACAAAGTATAATAAAAAAATGATTTTTGTAAATAAAAAACGTTTCCCTTGTAAAAGAAGACATTTAAAAGTTATCGATTAGAGATGGATTTCTCGCAGGCAGCGAGAAACTGTTTTCCGCTTATTCTTGAGACATGTTAATCCCTCCAGAAAACTTTAGGAAAAGTTGTTCTGCTGCAGGAAACCAACATAATAAGAAGCGTAAATCTATTAACTTCTTCGCGCAAAAGGGAGATTACTCGATGTATATCCAAGAACACTACGGAATTACACACATAAATAATATTTATTAAACGAATAATACCTATTCGCAAGATCTCAAACATCCGAACTCTCTACAATTTTATTCATTTCCTTCGCTTTAAAGATCCGAACATATTGTATTGCTTTATAGCTTCATATTTTACAGGTTTATTTACACTTCGCTTCCTTATTTTATGTATATTCCTGGAAGAGCGGATTTTCTCTAAGAGTACTTAAGGGAAAAGTAAGCGGCATCAAAGGAGGGGAGGGAAGCTAGTAATAGAAGGATAGAAATCTGAATGATAAGATTCTATGACTAGATCGAATTCTAGCGCGCGACTTTAATCCCGAAGAGACTTTATGATGGTGAGACATAATCTCGATAACGGAGCGTTATCACACATTGTAGTTTTTGTGAATAGGTGCAGTATAACTGTGGTGATACTGGTGATAGTTAGACGGGAAATGGACAATAATTTGAAGATAAAGGTCACTCGTCCATTAGTTCCCGACTCTCGAGCCACGCCGCTGACCAGCTCTGACGATGGGTGGTGAGATCCTCTCAAGACAGTCCTAGTCCAGGGGAAACTTCGATAATAGCAGAATGCAGAGCAGCGACATTACAGCCTGGATTGCATTTCGACATTACAGCCTAGATTGCAGTATCCAACCCTCCCAAACCCTGACGATACCTCCTCAGCAACTGTTCCTATTTACATACACCGTTCCTGTCGTAGGAGACGGGTAACTCTTATAACCCTGCGTCCGTGCTAGAAGACTAAGACTGCCGAACTCAACGAATGGTAAGAAAAAGATAAAGCCCCAGTAAACATACGTAAGCATTTCCGACAGACAGGAAATTTGGCGTTAAAGTCTCATTAAATTTAGTGAAGTGATAAAAACTTTGAGCTCAATCTAGTCAGTCGTGTCGAGTCAGTCAGATGTATTTTGTAAAATTGCTAAACAGATATATGCCTAGAAATTTTGAGTATGGCCAAATATTAGAATGCATTCATCCATCAGCCTGTCATCATCCACTGCTGGACTAGGCCTTTAGAATAGAATTAATTTATTTTTATCAAAATTTTCAAGCGATCAGAGATGCTGACTGGCCTTTCGTGAAGATTTATGTCCGCTTTACGTTAAATTAATTTGTCATTTTAAAGAAACATTTTTCCGCGTGTTCTAAGATCAGGACATCTTTACCAGGCGAACTGCCGCCTGTTCACTTTTCTCTTTTAGTTCCACCATCAAGGCAGGCTTCGTCTAGATTTGATCGTATTTAAAGTGTTGCAGCCCACGCAGCTTAGACATGGCTCTAAAATATCGAAGTGATTTTTAATCTAAATCTATTTAGTTCCACAAAAATAAATATTTTCTTTTAATTTCTCATACTCTCATCATCACACACTAACAAACGCTTAGTCTTCACACTCCTTAGTAGAAAAAATTTACTAATCCCACGACTGCAGTTGTAGGGCTAGGGAAAAACAATCATAAGCATCACTTCTTACTGCCCACACTATTTCACTTTCAGCCACACCCTACACGCATACACTCCCTAGTTCGTAGGGCTGGGGAATAACGATCTCAAACACCCCAAATTTCTCGCAATCTCCAATCTCACATCCAACCTCTTTCTACACTCACACACACAATCTTAAAAGTTAATAACATAAAAACTGGAAAGGTTGAAGATATTTTATTTTATTTACCGCTTTATGCTCTAGTGATTCTAGTACCAATTCACAGGATTGCAGCTAAGGGCTCAGCAACCATGAGCCCACGCTCTGGGACATAAACATGGACGGTGAAACGTAACTAACACACTGGGTTGCATATGAGTTCGATATCGTATCAAATTGTAACCCAAGGTTAGAAAGACGGCTTAGCTTAGGTTCTTTATCGGTGTATGCAACCCATATGGAACCCGTTGGAGAAAAATTGCAGCCTATTTTTAGTAGGCCCGTAGGTGAAAATTAGAACTTGGGGTGCAAGTAGAGCGAAGCAAGCAAATGATTGAACGAAAAATATTTAGTTCGTTCATTCGATGGTTAGAGTTGCAAATGCAAACATTAGTGAAAAATAAAAAAACATCTGTGTCGTGTCAGTGTGTAATATTTTTGTGAATGTCTGGCCTAACTCACAGATAAGAAGTTTGGTAATTAAGTCGACCTCAAAATATTATGTTATGCAGATGTTGAGCATTCAGATAGTCCAAAATGCTTTCGAATTTCTTGGTACTGTGAAAAATATATGATATTCCTGTTAGATTTTCACGCACCTTTGATATGATGAAGATTAGCTGTAAAGAATGTGAAAACAAATAAGACCATAACCCTACTTTTTTATTTACTGTTAAAACATGTGATCTGATTATGTAAAATTGTGATTATTTTGTTTCAATAAAACAGTTACAACTATTATTATTTCACGTTTGGATTGGGAATGAGCCGAGTGAGGTGCTGACGTCAACTTTACGCAAATGTATGAAATAACAGTTACCAAAGGTAGGATGTGCAAAAATACGTAAAAACTTTTTCAGTACTACGAAATTATAATGTAGAGAAAAAGTAACATTTAACCAAAATAATATTTCATGGAATTAAAATAAAATTATATCCTCAAGAAAAAACTGTCAGCTTGCCATTTGTTTTGATGATCAATCACTCATGGATTCATCAATTTCATCATCAATGCCAAATAGTGACAGATTTGTCAAATAAAAGTTCAAGATTTAATTTATGAAACAGTTGATAATATATTAGGCAAGCAGTTCAGACAACTAAATCAGCGATCATTTCATATTTAGTAGAAGCAATATTATTGATCAACAAACTTTTCATAAAACGGAAATATTTGATTTATTATTTTGCTTGATGAGTTTGAGTACCTAAGTCTTCGATCGAACACCTGAGTAATCAATTCTATTGTACCTACTAAGTATTATGCAAACGGTACTTTTGAATCCCAATCCAATCGTGGAACAATAATATCAAAACTATGTAATAATGTCTCATTATCATAAAATCGTATTTTGAACATAACCAAATGGACAAATGGACACGACTATAAAATAATGGTGTCGCAATTTTAGTGCTATTTCTAACTTTTGGGTCTAAAAATCACCCATTTGTGTCCTATGACTGACAAAGCAGTGAATTTTAGTAACTATTGATCCTTTTCTGGAACTCCCAATGTTCGTGAAATAGGGATCAGTAGGTAAATTTTAATCTTAAATTGGCCTATAGCAGTATGTAAGATATTTAATATAATATAGGGTAACTGGAAAATTAATAGGAGACTCGTTAAGTGACGTAGAACAACTTTCCTATATATTTATGTTTTTACGGACTAAAAATTAATTTTTTAAATAAAACAATAATTTAATTACACTGCAAAATTATATAAAATGTTTTGTCAATTTGCTCAACATACTCGGGAGAAACGATGGCAGCGAAGCGGCGTGGTGCGAATGCACGCTACACACGGAAGAATTTAGTTTGAGATATCTTAATCCGTCAGCCCTTCTTCTTTGCAAGATTAATCGAATGGGTGGATTTAGGCATTGTATCTATATTTTATAGTTTATTTATCTTTTAACTTATTTCTTTATCGCATTATGTAGGTATTCAGTTTATTTATCAACTTATTTATTAATTGCATTATGGTTAATAATATTCTTATTCCAATAGGTATATATTTTATGCATATGCATAACTTTATTACCCCAACTTAAATATAGTATTTTTATATATTTCCCGTATTATATTTGTTTCATCATATAATATTGTTTTTATGAAGATAAGACATGACGTAAAAAACGTATGCCATCAAAAACAAAACTTGTAAAAAAAACAAGTCTCGCAACTTAGTTCTTCTACCGTAAAAAGTTGTGAGATCCATGTAAATCCAAGTTGGTTAATTTATTCAGTCCCTACTTAAGCTTCTGTCTTAAGTTATTATATAATTAGCTAACCTAAGAACATATAGTGACCATATCAACATTAAAAATCTTTTTATGTTTTAAATACATAGATTGACTTGGCCATCGCATGAAAACACAATGTATCTCACAATTATAGCATATTACTCGTATATTAAATTTGATAATTTAGTGCAATTGCCAAGTCATTATATTTATTTCAAACATAAAAGATTTTTAATATTGGTATGGTCACTACAAGATGTTGTTAGGTTAGCTAATTATGTAATAACCTAAAAGAGAAGGTCCC
Organism: Ypsolopha scabrella; assembly: GCA_910592155.1. NCBI lineage: Eukaryota > Metazoa > Arthropoda > Insecta > Lepidoptera > Ypsolophidae > Ypsolopha > Ypsolopha scabrella. The sequence continues at coordinate 26,249,825 of OU342969.1, read as the reverse complement.
TTAAGTAGGGACTGAATAATTTAACTGACTTGGATTTACATGGATCTCACAACTTTTTACGGTAGAAGAACTAAGTTGCGAGACTTGGTTTTTTTTACAAGTTTTGTTTTTGGTGGCATCTCATTTATTTTTGTAGATAGTCCTACTTTTTTACCTTTCCAGTACTTTCTACTTACAACTGCAAATGTAACTTTGTAATCCTATATATTTATAAAATATTACAAAGTTATTTATGCAGCAGGTGTATCTAGAAAACTGGACCGAAATATTTTAGTTTTTCTTTGATTTGTAAACAAAACACTAATTGTATTACAAATTTGAAGTTTCTATGTCTGCTAGAAGTGCCTTAGAGTTTTGATGATCGGTCAGTCAGTCAGTGAATGAGTGAGTGAGTGACAAACTTTGACTAATTATAATTCTTGAACTACTAATTCAAATGGAATGAAATTTGAAATATACCGTGTTTCTACAATGCCTGCTTGGTTACTGAAAATTCAGGCTTCTAGTTTTATCCACAATGAAGTTATAGGCGGGTCGACAATGGCCTAAACTGATTCGAGAAAAGGACGACGGCCGTGCTATTTTTAGCTCGACTTGGCGGGGGCACTGGTGCCTCCAGATATTTTGACTGTCTATTTTACAAATAAACGTTTTTAATCTTTGAATCAGCTCTTAAGAGTTAAGTAATCGTAACACAAGATCGTAGCAAACACTAAGTATGAGTAGTAATTATGGTATATAATATGGGTGTCGTTGAAAGCTAGAAAGACAAGGTACATTAACAAAAATAAAAAATAATAATACAAAAAGGTTGCGGGGTAGTATTCGCTGAAAGGCTTTGTATGCTTAAACAAAAACATGTTTTTTTTTTTAATCGTTTATGGATTGTTACAATAATATTCCGTTTGTATAGATGTATAGACATATAAATATGATTTATAAATATATATTTATCCATCCATCCATCCATCCATCCATCAGCCTGTTTCGTCCACTGCTGGACATAGGCCTTTCCAGGATTTCGCCAGTCTTGGCGGTCCTCCTGGAAGAAATGCCCATACTCACACACGGTGGGCAGGCGGGTTGGTGAGCGCGGTGCCGAAACCCTTGCACCAGTGACGCCACTGCCCGTCACTAGTCTATTTTATATAAGGCCCGGCAATTGGGGATGGATACACCGCCATCCATCGGTCCCAGGCAATGGGGGCCGCCTGGTTTTTTTGCCTGAGAGCTGTTCTCTTACTCTCCCCCGAATAACTTCGGGAGGATTTGCGAGTAAGATGGTGGTACCTCCACAGTCAAGCCCGGCATCAGCTCTACCACCTTACTTATTTATAATTATGTATAAATATATGTAACTGCCTACTACAGCCCGTATATAAAGCGTCGGTAGCTCAGGAGTAGAACACTGGCCTCTGAATCTTTGAGATCCAGGTTTGATCCCTGGTTGGGCATTTACCAATGAGTTTTGCGGAATTTATGTGCAGAGTATTTAATACTTATCACTTGCTAAACGGTGAAGGAAAACATCGTGAGGAAACCTGCATGCCCTAAAAGGCGTGTATTTGTGCCCGAAGTACGGCATAGGGCTCACCACCCATCACGTTGGGACGTAATAATCGTCGGTGAAGCGCGGTCGTACCGGATGGACGGTGACAACCCCTGGAGGATTCATGTCGTGGCGATATATTATTATTAATAATCAACGAAGAGCATTAAAAATGTAAAAAAACATCACGGTATTAGCATATTAAAAAACGAAAAAGGATCTCTTTTTGGAGAAAAAAAGGTAGAACAAAAGGAAAACTTCAGATGCGAGAAAATAATAGGTACTCCGACCCTAAACTAATGCATGTGGGACTCTTACTTAGCCTGATATGTACGTAGTTTGTTATAAATAAAAATCACAACGATTTACTACGGCATTCACACTTTTACAGTTTAGCTTAGTAATACACTGTTACCAAGGCACCATAAATAATATATATTCATCACCCAAAGTTCAGTCGAAAAATACAGTAAAGTTTGAATCCCAACAGAAATCAAAATCCGAAAGGCGTCGACATTACAAAGCTCCGCGACGAAACGCGCAAATACATTTTCCGGGTGATGTGCGGCGTAACTGCCAGTACATGCAAATACTATACTTACTCTGTAACGGCTAGACCGAGATACGGCGGCGACATTATCTATTCCTATTGTTATTTTTAAGAAATTCTTTGTATTTAAAGTTTTTTTTAAATATCTTGTATACACCTAAGAATTCAGAAAATATTGATCAAAAAGGGATACATTATGAAATCAAATAAATTTAAATAAGATTCATAAAATTCCAAGTATTTTTTTTTTTGGAAATGATAGTGAATCGCTAATAGACCAATTTACACTGAAAATAATACCTTTTGCACTAACTCTTCTTTGCTTTTCTAATGAAATTTTCACTTTGTACCGGAAGGTAAAAAAAAATATGACCAAAAAAATATTTTTTTTATGTGATCAGTCAACGATGCACAACCTACCCAGGAATAATTTTTCCTAATACTGTAGGAACTTATATATTTTGCTTTTATATGTAATCTTTTCATTGAAATAAATACACAATAACAAAATTTTCTTAAATATTTTAGGCCTACTTTTATCAGTTGAATAAATGACAAATTTAAATGACGCAAAAAATATATATCCTTAATACTAATTGGTAAAATCTACTTTTAGCAGAACAAAATAATACAAAATAAAATAAAATAAAATAAAATAAAACAAAAACATTTTGTATGTAGAGACGAGCCATCTTGCGGGCCCCACGTGCACCACGACATTTATTATAAATATCAGTGATAGGTATGGAGTGCAGGAATGAACCAAAAACCAGCAAGGTATAGGCATCGCTATTTATGGTACCTTGGTCTTAATTTTTATTATTCGCTAGAAATATAAAGAATGTGTTCAAAGAATTTGAAAATTAAAAAAATAAATTAATGAGGCGTCAAAACATTTAGTTTCTCATAACATCTTGATTTCTAAAATTACTCATATACCGCTTTTTACTTCTCCTTATTAACGATTTTAGGCTGATTTTTGTTGCAGTTTATGTAAACGATCTCATAGCATGTTTAATTTGTTTCATTCATATTATACATTATAAAAATCATGATCATAAACACTGTTTTGGCAACCTTATATTTTTACTCAATCACATTATGGTGACCGACGGCATACTCTTTGTCTATACTATAACCTGATAGCCCCTGAGCTGAGTGATTCATGCAGATTTAACTCTATGTACTACGTGCAGACAATGTTTTCGGATATTCGAAATGTTTGCCACGAATATACAAAAATTCGATGGCTAACGTAAAAAAGAAATAATTTGATGTCTTTAAAACTTAAAAAAAATAGAAATTTATTTTATCTAACTGTGCAAACTCAATATGTTTTTGAGAAACCTTTTTATAAATAACCAACATGATTCACTCTGAAAACAAAAACTATTTCATAATGTTAGTTAAATGGTTGGTATTCAAAATTCGAATATTTTTTTCTTTCGATTTACACCAATAAAAAAAATGTATTCCGTTTAATGTTCCGCAACATGAACTTTTTAGATTTTTAAGTACGCTGTTTATTGTTGTCTCTGTTAAAAACCGGTCGAGTACGGAATCACGCCTTAGGGTTCCGTATCATTCAAATTAGTTGATAGACTTAAATGATTTGAATAAAAATCACAAAGTTATGAAATATAAGACAATAAATCAAACAAACTGCAAAATTAAGTTGGTCGATATTACTCGTTAACTTGTAAAGCCTACTTAGCTGTGATAGTTTTCCTTTTAAGTTCGTTACATATGCTACTGCTGTGAAGTTCTCACATATCTAAAAACAACCGTTTAGATGGCAGGATGGGGGGAGACTCTTGACTCTTACAAAAATTTGCTCTTCAAAGCGTAATACATAGGTAACACTAAAAGTTTCCGGAACTGGCCACTTACATAAACAATATTTAAAAATTTATTGCAACATTTGAAAATAGAACTCTTTGGCTGTAGAATGCAGTTTGCTTCATCTGACTGTCTTTTGTTTTTACCTTGTGGCGCCATTTAAAAAATTGTGTGTCTGCATCAACATGGATTTAACTCGGGAAAATTTTCGTAGTATGATTTTCTACGATTTTAAGTGTAATTTGACAGCTCAACAGAGCATCGCTCGGCTTGAAACAGCTTTTGGCAATGAAGCACCATGCAAGACGACTGTTTATAGCTGGTTTGCAGAATTCAAGCGTGGTCGTATCAATCTCAGTGACGAATCTCGCGATGGTCGGCCGTCCACCGCTGTGACCAACAAAAACATCGATGCTGTGCGCCGTATGATTGAAACAGACAGGCATGTGACCTACCATGAAATTCGCGCATCCTTAGAAATAGGCATGAGTCAAATACAATCAATCCTACACAAACATTTGGGTGTGAGAAAGCTGTGCTCGCGGTGGATCCCACACAACTTGACCGAGGCTCAAAAAACGGACCGCGTCACTTGGTGCAGTGCCATGCTTACCAGATTCAACGAAGGTGCGTCAAATTTGGTGTGGGACATAGTAACAGGTGACGAAACATGGATTTATTGCTACGATCCCAAAACAAAGCAGCAATCGAGCGTATGGGTCTTTCAAGATGAGCCGAAACCAACCAAAGTGGCGCGCGTGAAAAGTGCATCTAAGCGGATGATTGCTTCTTTTTTTAATAAAACTGGACACGTGGCTACTGTTGCTTTAGAGAATCGTCGTACCGTGAATAGTGACTGGTACACGACCATTTGTTTGCCGGAAGTTATTGACGAACTCCGTAAAAATAACCGTAAACGCCGTATCATCCTGCACCACGACAATGCTAGTTCTCACACGGCCAGACAGACAAACGACTTTTTGAAGACGAAAAATGTAGAACTCATGAGTCATCCTGCATACAGTCCCGACCTGGCACCTTGTGACTTTTTTCTGTTCCCAAAAATTAAGAACCAATTACGCGGTCAACGATTTTCATCACCAGAAGAGGCTGTCGAGGAGTATGAAAAACACGTTTCAGAGGTCACCACAGGGGAGTGGCACAAAAGTTTTCAAAACTGGTTTGATCGAATGAAAAAGTGGATAGACGCCAAGGGAGATTATTTTGAAAAACAATAAATTAATTTTGTACCTTTAATAGTATTTTTTCATATTCATTCCGGAAACTTATAGTGCGTCCCACGTATTTCATATTCGTTGCACAGTATCACTCGACCAGTGCTGTCAGACATTTTTGCCCAGACTAAAAACTATATGCCACAAATATTTAAATACCTAGTTATGATTATGAATTATAAATATATAAATTGTTTTAAATACAATATATATTTATTGTAAAATGTTATAATATCATAAGTGTATATAATAGGTTGGGGAAAAAGTTTCTTCGCATTTTATATGAAAATTCAAAACATTTTTTAATAAAGTTTATTTATATTTAACTAAATTATGTAGGTGCCATTTTGTTCGATAATTTTCTGCCATCTTGTAGGTAGAGACATGATCCCATTGCTATAGAAATTCTGGGGCTTCTGATCAAAAAACCGCGACAAGTGGTTTTGGCAGTCCTCTCGTGATGTTAACCTGATACTGCCTAAAGAATTCTGAAGAGACCGAAACAAGTGGAAATCAAGGTGCAAGGTCAGGACTATACGGTGGATGCATTAATACGTCCCAGCCAAACTCTCTTAATTTTTGCTGAGTGGCTAAAGATGTGTGAGGTCTAGCGTTATCATAATGAAAAACCACACCCCTTCTGTTCACTAATTCCGGCCGCTTTCTCTCAACTTCCTGCTTTAATCTCATCAGTTGTTCGCAGTAGAGTTCAGAATCGATGGTCCTGCCTGGCGGTAAAAGCTCATAATGAATAATGCCCTTCCAATCCCACCATACACACAGCATTTCCTTGTTGCGAGATAATCCGGGTTTCCTGAAGCCTGACCAGCCTTTGACCACGACCTTTTTCGCACGTTCTTGTCGTACGTGATCAACTTTTCATCACCAGTTATCAGGTTTTTTCAAAAATGGTTCGGTTTCTTTACGTCGTAATAAAGAATCACAAATGAGTACACGGTTCATTAAGTTTCTTTTAGTGAGCTCATGAGGCACCCAAATATCGAGCATTTTTGTGTACCCAGCTTTTTTCAAATGCGCCAAAACTGTTTTGTGGTCAATCCCCAGTTCTTCAGCTACATCGTAACTACTGATATGCCGATCTTGCTCCACTTGGCATCCATTTTATCCGTAACAGGGCGCCCAGAGCGAGGTGCATCTTTGACATAAAAATTTCCGGATTAAAAACGCTTAAACCAAATTTGGGCTACTCTCACAGACACAGCACTAGGTCCATAAACATCACAATTTTTGTTCGCGGCTTGCGTTGCATTTTTACCTTTTTTCTAGTAAAATTTTAAAATGTATCGAATTTATTCATTAGATTCACTCATCTTAACAGTAAGAAAAACAAATGAAAATCACACATTTTACCTAATTTGAATTTGAAATCATCTTTTTTAAAATTTATATTTTTAATAATACCAAAACCAGCCAGATACAAATGGTATGGCCAAAGAGATTTTATTATAAGTACATACATACTATTTGCGAAAAGAGTTTTTCCCCTATTTATTCTAATTAATTTTTAGTGTAAAGAAGAAATGCTAACAAATATTAAATAAAATGCGCTATACTGAGCAATAACGATACGATCATTATACGTAAACAACCAAAAAACCTTTGATAATGCTTTAACAGCGAAACCGGTAAGGGAAATAATATAAATCAGTGGACAAGTACAAGTGTTTTCAATCAAAAATGTATCAAAAGTTCCACCAAGTACCAACAATCACAAGCATCAACTCCAACAACGATAGCTATTAACAACTCCTTTCCAAAAAAGTCTCTAATTCATTTTGTCAATAGATGCATAGACAAACTATTACGAGTTTGTTTTTGATATCTGTCAACACCCTCAGATAAATGTTTATCCGAGTCCACACCACAGACATATAATTAACGTCTGTGTATATGTCAATTTTATTTTCCATTCGCCTGATGACGACCCTACTGAGGAGACGAAATATAGCGCATTTTATTTAATATTTCTTTAAAATAATACTAATATATACGAATAAATCATCCATCCATCCATCAGCCTGTTTCGTCCACTGCTAGACATAGGCCTTTCCAGGATTTCGCCACTCTTGGTGGTCCTCCTGGAAGAAATGCCCATACTCACACACGCTGGGCAGGCGGGTTGGTGAGCGCGGTACCGAAACCCTTGCACCAGTGACGCCGCTGCCCGTCACCAGTCTGATTTATATAAGGCCCGGCAATTGGGGATGGATATACCGCCATCCATCGGTCCCAGGCAATGGTGGGCCGCCTGGTTTTTTTGCCTGAGAGCTGTCCTCTTACTCTCCCCCGAATAACTTCGGGAGGATTTACGAGTAAGATGGTGGTACCTCCACAGTCGAGCCCGGCATTAGCTCTACCACCTAATATTTATTAATAAATACTAAAAATTAAAAGCCAATGTCTGGTTTGTAAGAAAATATGAATAATAGTATTTTTCCAAATACAGCCATTTTCGTGTACATACGTCTTAGCTTTTCACTGTATTTTGCCAATACGCGACTCCGTCCGCTTGTTTGTTTTTAGTCACTTGCTAGTTCAGTCCATGTGTGGATGGCATGTTTGTGATGTTAACGAATACAAGAATTATTCGTCCAAATACGCGAATACCACCACACGAATACGCCACGTGAAGTGCCACCAAATTGCGGAAATTTGTTGAAGCTCTGATGATCTGTAGGCTTTAAACTTACTTAATACTCATGGATTAGATGATCTTCCTCATACAAGATATACGAAAAATTGTTGTCTTAAAGTTACTAATGTACGTTATCGCAACCAGCCAGCTATCAAAAGGAGCCCGATGATTCTTTGTATCAAATTTCAAATTTGTCACGATGATTTGAAATTGAAAACCGAAAAGCGCAAAGGCATGCATAGAGTAGGAAGGGTGCCAAACGGGACCCTATTACTAAGCCTTCGCTGTCTGTCTGTCTGTCCGTCTGTCACAGGGGTCTACAGCTTCAACCGTTGTACGTAGACAATTGAAATTTTCACAGAATACGTTTTACTATGGCCACTATCATGACAATTAATAAAATATATAAAAAATAAGGTGGGTCCTCTCAGAGCCCGCGCCATCCCTGAAGTACATAGACGTAAACAGTAACTAAATCTGACAGCTCCGTAGTGGCGAAGGGTGAACATCTTAAAAGGAAAGCTGGACAAAAAAATTGCCTTACTCAGAAAAGCAACCAAGGAAAACATAAAAATTTTCATTCTTTGCAACTCCCTTTCAGCCAAGTGTATTTGTCGTATTGAGATTTATGGAAATGTTTGACAAAGCGAAGAGCACGGAATAAATAAATACAGTATGGATGCCATTTCCTAAACAAGCCGATGGGAATCGTGTTATATGGACCCTTCGCCACTGCAACTCCGCCATCTTGTTGTATTTATAAGGGAGTATTGTTGCCAGTGTTTCCAGACGTGTGAGAATTCCCGTACCTGTGCGCGAATTTCAACTCATGTACGATGACGACCCTAAATGTCCCCGCCCCTTATTTCCGAAACTAATGACCCGAAAAATATGAAAAAAATCATGGTGATTTGGGATTATGTAAAGATTACAAGAAAAATATAGTGGGTGAGAAATTCATGATATCAAAATGACAAAATTAAATTTTTCATCCAAGAGATATTTTAGTCCCTCTTTTGTTTTAGTTATCATAAACAGTTTTGGGCAAAATTTTAAATACATTCTTCCTGACTGTTCCCAAAACTGTCGAATTACGGAACCCTAGGTATGCGAGTCTGACTCGCACTTGACTGTTTTTTTTTCATATGATGCTGCGGAGCTTCAGCTTGAACGGACGAAATATATTTTAAATTAAATATTTTTTTCATTCAATTTAGGTTTTCTAATTTATTTTATGGATTTTTAAGTAATTTTAATAATAAAAACTTTTTGAAAATTCAAACGATATTATTATCACCATTATAAATTCATGTCTAAAATATACATTTTTTTTTATCTTTCGTTATATTTAATCTACAATCGATTAAATTTTTGTTCCCGTTGCAGCCGACGACAAAAATCTTTGATAAATAAACTCTTACGACGCTAAACAGTAAAATACTCTGTGAATTTTCAATTTAAGTTTCCGAAACATTTTGATCTACAAAGGTTTTCGTTGAACAGGGTTTCGCAGAGTATTCATTTTGCGAAATCACTTCCACTTCTTTGTTCCTTTCGCAGAAAGGTGTGGAATCAGGGGCCAATCTAAAGGTAAAGCAAAATGTACGAAAGCAAGAAGTAAAAAGGTACAGAAGAGGAATCGTACAGAATGGTTGACATTTGTTTACTCTTTCCGGTCACGAATTGGCAAAGCGACCGCAGCGGGCCTGAGCATAAAATCAAATTAGAGCGCTAATAAACCAAAAGCAATCCACTTTAACTGGCCAATTAAATACAGCCTCAATTCTCTGTGCCACAAAGTCGTGCCTGTACACTTTTTTGGTCGCATAACCTTTTAAGCGTTATTCGTAAACGGACTTTTTAATCTCCATCGCAGTAACAAGATTGTGGAAGAGTCTCACTTGGTTGTGTAAAGAGATAATAAGAAATAATACGGTTGCGGCCAATTAAAAATGTAAGAAAATGTAGTCCGTTGATGCCATCACTAACTTGCCCAAATAGGTAGGGGCTGAACCCGCTCCGTATTTTTCGTTCGTTTGTTAAGAGGCATTACTTTAATTATTTTTCTTGTCATTGCCGAGATGTTTTTGTAAAAATCAGGGACATACACCAGTCCGTATTGGCCATCTAAATCTAAAATTTATTTGATTCAATTGTTTCTCCTGTGTGTGTTATTTTGGTACTTAGATATTATTAAAAACGATTCGGAGCGGGCTCGTAAGTACCAAAATAACTTGCAAAAGGGAAACAATTCAATCAAATAAATTTTAGGCTTTCATTTAGAGGGCCAATATGAAATGGTGTATGTCCCTAGTTTTTCCAGAAACATCGCGATAAAGGCCAGAAAAATATTGCTTTTTACCAAATTGTTGTCCATCTACTTATTATCTAATTTGGCACTTGAATTAGTTGTTTATCGACAACTAGATATCCGACCAGATGTTTTATAACGTGAACTGACTTAAAAAACAACACAAATTTTAACATAGTTTAGGTTATAAACCGAAAGATTACTGTCAACCTTTTCCCAAACCACTGAAGTATATTCGCAAAAGGTCCTTGCTATGATAATGTTATGATTACAAATCCCAAAACAATCGGTATTTAAATAAAATTGGGGATGATAATGGTAATTCACTCCACAAGTGCGATAAAAACAATTAAGAACACGCCTCCAAAAAGGATTCAATAATGATCCGAGTGGTGGTCGTGGGAGGTTAATGATTTCTAATTCTGATTCTGAAAGTGATTACACCCCTTTGGTTAGGGTTGTCTCTCATGCCCAAACTATGTTGCTAATTCACTTTCAAGGGTTGATGGTTTTTTTACGAACATTGGCCTTAAGTAATGGAAGGCCAGGCTTTAATGAGTTTTCCCACGGACTTCTGCAAAATCTACGGAAGTTGATAACGGACGAATGATACATCGCAACTGCCTGTACCGCTCCCGGTACAACTACTCACGACGCCGACGTGATGCCGCAACACAACGAGTCGCTTGGCGGCATACGGCCACAATCTACGTGAGTAAATTAAGTCAAATAATAGCAGTTTGATTATTCTTAATGTATCCATACTGCTGGACATAGGCCTTTTCAAGATTTCTACCTCTTGGAAAAAATGACAATATTTACAAACGCTGGGATGGTGGGTTGGGGAGCGCGGTGCCTAAGCCCTCGCACCCGTGATGCTGGTGCTCGTCAACAGTCTGATTTATATAAGGCCCGGCAACTGGGGATGGATATACCGCCCTCAGTCGGTCCCAGGAAATTGTGAGCCTGGTTTTGCCTGTTTGAGAGAGAGATAGAGCTGTTCTCTTACTCTCCCCCGAATAACTTCGAGGGGTTTGCGAGCAAAGTGGTGGTACCTCCACAGTCGAGCCCGGCATCAGTTCTACCACCTCATGTTCATTTAATTAACTCTTAGTGTATGTTTTATATCAAAGGTGTTTCAATATCAATCGGTAGAACGCCTCTGAATCTTGAGACCAGGGATAAAATTCTGTCATTTAGGCATAGAACAATGAGTTTTTTGGAATTTATGAGGATAGTAGGTTTGTTACTTTATACTAGCGGTGAAGAAAAACACTGCTAGAATTATCTGCTAGTGTGTATTTGTGCCTAAAACACAGCGATAAGACTCACTGTCTCGTTGGCACGTTAAAATAATTTTCAGTGAAAAGAGGCTCTACAAATACTGGCAGACAAAAATATTTATTCTCAACTGAGATATATAATTTCGTTTTCAGGGATTGGAGTATCTTTTTAGGTAAAATTGATATCTGTTATAGGAGGCTCCGCTCTTCCACAGCTAACAGAGACTTTTATTTTATAAGGAAAAGAGTGACTTTAGGAAAAACTTAATAATTACAAAAACTTATCAAAAATTCAAAATTTCAAAACTAAAACGTAGTTTAAAGTTTTGCTTTGTAGACGTATTTCTAAAGGTTATTAATTTAAAATAAGGGTGTAAATGTGTAAGTGTCTTTGTGTGAGGGGGAGACTAAGTGTGAGTGAATGTTTGTGTACATGTAATGTATGAAAAAGAGTGTAAAAGGGTTTTTATTTATATACTCAAGTGAAAAAATGATAGTAATTATTGTGGAATGATTTTTTCCACAAATAAAATCTAATTTGGTTTAATTTGGGATACACTCGGAAACAGCTTTGATACCTCCTCTTGCTTATTATGCCATGACGAATAGTTTTTTTTGTGTGCCTATATTGTGAACTGAGTAATTTACTTGTATGTTACTTTTGTTTTCAAAATTCCCTTTCAATTTGTTTAAACGTGTCGCATAAAATAAAGCCATCCCAATTCGATGTTAGTCATGTCCCAAATAGCCACCTATCTGCTAAATTTAGAGTACGGTTCAGGTGAAAATGTCATGGGACACATAATTTATACCCGTCCACTCACCTTAGGGGCTTAGTTACCCGGATAAAGTTGGTAAAGTAATATGGTTATTTAAAACTATACAGGGTTAGTTTTTCATGTGAGCGTGGATGGCGAAATTCAAAACTATAGGGAATAGCGAAAAATGCTCAAAGGAGTCTTGTGACAGATTTTGATGAAAATCAAAACTGCATCATTATATTTTTGAAGAAATAATTTCCCTATCCGGTAATCGAACACGCCGATAAAAAACACACTGTATATTACTGTACCATGTGATAAGGTCGATCATATCTGTGAATCTAAGCACGGAAGACGCTGCTGTTACTTTAACAGCTATAGATGAACTCCCTCATGAAGAACAGGAAGAAAGCTGGACGAAGGTGGTAACGAGGAAACCGAGAAATCAGCACCGCTCCAAAAACATTCGAGTGGGTTCTGACAAAGCAAACAATGAACTTCAGACGTGGTCCTTTAAGCCAGAAACTACGACTGACAGCGTGCTTAAGTTTTTGAATAAAGTTGCTTTATCAAATCACTATATTGTCGAGAAGCGGAAACTGCAAACAGATAAGCACGCTTGCTTTGTTATTGGGATTCCAGAAAGTTTGTTCGCGCTTGTTGACACTCAAACGGTGTGGCCCCACAACGTCAAATACTCGGACTGGTTTCCGATCAGACCCCGCCGCCGTCAGCCGCTGTGACGTCGACAGCAAGCTCGCCGCTGCTGCCGCCACCTTCGTCGCATCATAACTACCCTCTATCTGCGACTCCCGCACCTAATCGCGATCTAAAAATAGATATCTCCATTTGTCATCAGAATGTTAGGTCTATTTTAGGTAAAAGAAATATGATTGATGTCCTCTTGAAAAAGGAATTAAAATGTGACATATTTGCTGTAACGGAGCATTGGTTAACTGATACTAGGTTAAATATGATCGGTTTAGATAACTATATCTTAGCTTCCAAATATTGTAGGAAGAGAATTGACGAACATGGAGGCTCCTGCATTTATGTAAAGAGCAACTTGAAATTTGTAAATAGGGTTGACTATTGTAAAATGTCTAATTTATTAAACTGTGAAGTATCAGCAGTAGAGTTACCAGACTTGAACTTGTTAATTATATGAATTTATAGATCTACTGAATCGAAACTCCCTGATTTCATTGACTGTGTTGCTACGCCAGTCGTCGAGAAACAGAGATGAGGGCTCTGAAAAGAGCCACGACATGTCAGTCGCCGAGAAACAGAGATGGGGGCTCTGAAAAGAGCCATTTCACGTAGCTGTAGATTGGAGGAGCAAGCGTATTCGATGTAACTTCGAGCCCCGGCGAGAGCAGCGCGCAGACTGTGGACGAGATGTTGATCCATCGGCGGCCGGCGAGGGAAAGAGCGCGCGCGCCCGAACACCACGCTTATAAAGATACGACGCGTACATCGGCTACGTTCGGAATACGCGATCGCGAGTCATCTCCTGGCTCTCTCTAATTGTTGCTGTCTTAGTCTTAAGTTTTTGTATATAAATAATCTATTTTCTAAGATAAAATTATTCTATTCTCAACACGCAAACTAGTATCATTTCCTAAGCTAAGTTCCTCCAAATTTTTGAACGCCTTCTTGACAAAGCCCAAAATGAGACAATAGATGTTATCTTCGCGGGTGATTTTAATATAAACATGTTGATGGACTCGAATGATCGGCGTAAATTTAAAGATACAATTTCAACACGCAATTTTTCGGCCCTTGTAGATTTTCCTACGAGAGTGGTAAAACGATCGAGCAGATTGCTAGACAACTTTATTACTAATGCGGACATGTACCGCATCACTGTCAGTCCAGTGTTAGCGCATGTTAGTGATCACAATAGGCAGCGGCTTGTTCAGTTATACCAATTAAGCATTGTTGCCGTCGGCGAGCCACTGTAGACGTAGGCAATATTCGATGCAGAATTAGGCTAATTTTGTCAGGGCCTTGGAATCCTGCGATTGGACCCACACAAAACGTAAATATCTACAGAGTCCTGAAAAATATGTAGCGGCTGTCTTGAATATTATTTCAAACACCGCTGATATTAGTTTTCCTTTTAGATCGGTTCCCATAAATAAACGAGGAAAATATTGGATCAACAATGATGATCTAGCCATGAAGGATACCCTTCATCAATTACAAGACCTCGCCGTTCTGTTTCCAGACAGCGACCATGTAGCCAATATTGCCACAAACTATGCAAAGAAATATGAGGCTTTCCTCGATTCAGAACGCGCGTCGTTTTATAAGTAGAATAGAATTCTATCAAGCGACAATAAAGTAAAAGAAATGTGGCAGGTTGTTAGGGAACAAACGAAACCTCACGACAAATCAAAGAAAGACTTTACCAACATTGTGAAGCAACCAAATGGTGAGCCCTTCAACTCTAAGCTGGATCTGGTCAATTTCTTTAACCAGCAGTTCGTGGATGCTGTCAGGTTGGTGTGTGTACCGCGCGCGGATCTGTTATCTGCGCTTGGGCTACTCGCCGCCGTGCGTCCGCCCGCTACCTCCTCGCTCCGCCTCAGAGCTTTCAATATCCAGGAGATTTATAAAATTATGTTGACCCAGATCGCTCCAAAGAGCACAAAGGACCTTAACGACACAACATGTGAATTGTTGTGCCGAAGTGTGACTGTGTTGGCGACCCCCTTAACTGACTTATTCAACACGCTGCTTAAAAGTGGCTCTTTTCCCAAAGCGTTAAAAAATGTTAAACCAGAGGATAGTAAGGATTACAGACCTACTGCAATCATCCCTGCCCCTGCTAAAGTATTCGAGGTTTGTATATGCAATCGGTTAGTCAATTTTCTAATAGACACCGATGCTCTCTCGCCAAGACAATACGCGTACAGGCCAGGACGCTCGACAACAGATCTCGCTCGAGAGCTAGTGTGGCAGGTACTAAGTGCGCGTGAAGCTGGCTTGCAGGTCGCTCTGTTAAGCTGTGATCTGTCGCGGGCTTTTGATGTCTGTGATCATCGTCTCCTTGAGATGAAGCTGGAGTACTACGGGATGCGCGGGCCAGCCTTGGCGCTCATGTCTGACTTCATGCGGGACAGACAGCAGACTGTCGTAGCTTCCGCGGGTGCACTTAGATCGGAACCAAGAAGGCTGGATATGGGTGTTGCACAGGGATCCTGCATCTCAAACCTGACTTTCAGTCTCCTTGAATGACCTGCCCGACTCACTGAACGGTGTGGAAGTTCTGATGTACGCGGATGATGTGGCTGCTATCGTGACTGCTCGTCGTAGTGACTTACTTGAAATCAAGTTGCGAGAAACCGCGAACGGACTGGCATCATGGTTCCGTTCAAACGGACTCGCTATTAATGCGAAAAAAACCCATTTTGTAAGATTCGATTTGTCGGGACACATGGATGTACCAATAACCGTCACAATGAATGGCGATAAGCTGTCCCAGGTTGGCGCGGTCAATATGGTGAGATTTAAAATTGACAGAGCGCTCACCTGGTGCACCCACATCGATGCACTCTGTGACAGGCTGGGTCGGGCCTGCTTTGCGCTGGGGCGTGTAGCGTGCGTGCTGCCGCCGGAGGCAGTGAGACAGTGTTATTTTGTAACGGTGCACTCGCTGCTTAGCTATGGAGCTGAACTATGGGGTCGAGCGGCTGGTTGGGAACGAGCTTTTGTCATGCAGAAGCGAGCGGTGCGTACCATTGTACGGGTCTACGACCAGTCTGTCACGGCGAAACCCATATTTATTGACCAGAAAGTTATGACTCTGCCTGCAATGGTCGTTTACCACTCTTGCATTTACGTCCGCAAAAATCTAGCGGACTTTCGATGTAATAAAGATAACCACAGGTATGCGACAAGGGGCGCCAACAGGCTTGTTTCTCACATCCACCGACTTGAGAAAACACACAAATGTACTCGCGTTTTCGGTGTAGCTGTGTATAACTCGCTGCCTACTGAGATCACGAACGCTCCATCACTTACTAGTTTTAAAAGCAAACTTAAAAGACTGCTAGTCGAGTTTGCGCCTTACACAGTCAAGGAGTTTATGGACAGATGATGGTACGTACTCGTACCTACATAGCATAAAAATCCTTTTTGACATAACTTGATTATTATAATTTGTTTTTATTTTTATCATGTAATTTAAAAGTTATTTTTATAACAATTATACTGTAAGTATTAATTAATTATTTTTGACATGTAACATTATTTGTTATCAATAAATAAATCTAAATATAAATCTAAATCATAAGGATGAAATTCTGGGAAGTTATTACATAATTAAAACTAAATAAAAGTGCAATTTTAAAGAAAATACTATTAAATTTTGCTTTTATTATTAAAACCTTAACCAATTACTTCGTAATTATGCCCATTATTCCAATATATAGCCGGATTTGGCGTCTCAACGATTGTACTGCATTCTACATCACCAATAATACCAACATTCAAATTGAGGTCTTTTTAGGGAAATGTAGGTACGAAAACGTTAATAAAAACTCATATTCATTTCGTTATATCTCTCTGCCATATTTTTGGCGGACGTGGCATAGCGAAAGTAAAAATCCGCACATTGGACTCTTAATCTTAGACCCGAAGGTTCCAATCCTATTATTAGAATATGCACCATTAGGTTAAATGAAAATTTGAACTTCATGTGCATAGTATCGTAACTTTATTCAATTAATCGTCACCGCTCGTAATTCCGCTCCTCGGTTGGGTTCAAAGGATACGGAAACCTCTGAACGAAGCCAAGAAACTAGAACTCGACTGACCCATGCTGTCCAAGTCTTTACTCCCGAAGAGTCCTGATGATGAGTCATATTCTCATCGAAATCTAGAACTGTGCCTCCTTGCACAGTTAAACAAGTGAATCCTATCTGTTATTAAAATATTCACTATTGTACCTCCATACTTGCCACTAACTGACCTTACGAAAAAACTGTCAGATAAACCCAAGCCCTAAAAAGCATGTATTTGTACATCAATGAGGCTCATCCCCTATCATGTTAGGAAGTTAAAATCGTCGATGAGAAGAAGGTGATCTCTTCAAAGCAACAGTCCACCTCGATATCACCTCTTAGCTTCCCCACGGGGAAGTAAGTCGTTACGATACGTGATACTTATTTATGCGTTATCAGAAATTGTATAACCCCGTCACACCAATTTACGCTTCAATTCCATTTCGATAATTCCCACCTTCATCCTAACGCATGTAACGTAATAACTTGAATGATATTCATACATTAGAATTCATAAAAAGGTTAATAATATCCCCTTCACCGTAATAACCGGGAATCATTCGAAATCTCACTCTTTATCACTGTTGTAATAAATCAGGTTTGTAAAGGGTAAAAAGAAAAAGATTTTGGCATTCAGAGTAGAATATCTTTTGTAACATAGAGCCTTCGTCACTTGGCATAATATTTTGTTATTATGATAATTTTGTCTATGTTCTGTTATATTGTGCAGGTAAAGACTTGTCTCTTAAAATCAATATGACAGGAGCTTATTAGTTTTTCTTTATGCTCGATGAACATAAAGACACAATGAAACGTAACAAAATCCTAATTTGAATTGTAGAACCACGGCTTAGAAATACACTGTTTTACAGCACAATAAAACAACTATTATTTTAATATTTTCTTAAAATAAATGTTTTCGACAGCCAACCCTTACCATGTATTTGCACACGGATTCACCCGCATAAATATCGTTACATAAATGACTTTATTTTAAAAAACATATGTGTCAAAAGTGACAACTTATTGTGTTTGATGGATAGATATAAAAAAACAAAACATAGATATACAATACATACTATATATATATATATATCCCTTTACGGTAAATGTTGATCAGATGCGACTTCACGCGAGCTCTTTGTTGATCCGAAAACGCATGTTGATCCGGCGCCTTTTGTTGATCCAATATGCATCTCTGGTAACCAATGTGGCTCCGACCGGATCAACATCTGCACTATCGGACTTCTTACCTAGCGTTTGCCGAAGTTGATCCGATATACAAATCCACCTTGCGATAGTTACGGATAATGTTGATCCGATTTAAATGAACCAATCAGAGCACAGGAAGCGATCTGATTGGTTGAAAGCAGCCGCGACGTTGCCGTTTTGTATCTTAAACTATCCCAAACTACACAACATTTAATCCATCGTCTTTAGGCTCGTTAAACGAGTTTTTTGCTCGTTGGATTTGTCTTGACAAGAGCTTTAATTTTTATTAGTGTCGAGGGTCTGATGATGCTTCTTGAAGGTGGCCATAACATCTCCTGAACTACAAAACATAACCCGTGTTAGTAATAAAATCGTGTTTGGGCTTATTGAATTTGTTTTGACCAGAGCAATACAGTGCCTATACAAATGACTAAAATGTAGAAAATAAAATTACATAAACGTAAAGAAAAAAAAATTAAAACAAGCTTTTATATTAATGCTCAGGAAAAAATAAACTTCAAATATCCATCAATGTACTGGTACTTACTTTAATTATATAAAAGCTTGTCGCGAAAGTTTCAAGCTACTTTGCAATTAACTAAGGTACGTAAGTGGGCATAAGTATTTCATCAAGTTATAAAAAAAGCGGTCAAGTGCGAGTCGGACTCGCTCATGAAGGGTTCCGTTGCAGCAAGTAACATCATATAAAAGTTCTTGTAGTTCGTTGTAACTTTGATCTGTATTTTTGTTTATTTTTTAACCCCCGACGCAAAAAGATTGCGGTTTAAGATTTATGACGATTAAAAAAAAACTACCAACTAGATCTCGTTCAAACCAATTTTCGTTGGAAGTTTGCATGTTAATGTACATCATATATTTTTTTTAGATTTATCATTCTCTTATACTAGAAGTTAGAGGGGGGGGGGACACACATTTTACCACTTTGGAAGTGTCTCTTGCGCAAACTATTCAGTTTAGAAAAAAATGATAATAGAAACCTCAATATCATTTTTAAAGACCTATCCATAGACAAAAAAAAATTTTTGAGTTTCAGTTCCAAGTATGGGGAACCCCAAAAATTTATAGTTTATTTTTATTTTTGTGTGAAAATCTTAATGCGGTTCACAGAATACATCTACTTACCAAGTTTCAACAGTATAGCTCTTATAGTTTCAGAAAAAAATGGCTGTGACATACGGACGGACAGACAGACAGACAGACAGACATGACGAATCTATAAGGGTTCCGTTTTTTGCCATTCGGCTACGGAACCCTAAAAACGTCGCGACATTATTTATGTAAGTACCAGTAAGTACATTGATAGGTATTTGAAGTTTATTTTTTACTATTTAGAGTTCTATTGCGTAGGTAATTAATAAAATACTTATGTATGACTATGAATAAAACACAGGTTTATTTAGTTGCCCGCCGTTTTATTTAAACAGGTACTTAATTAAACATAGGCAAGCAGTAAGTATGTACGAGTAACAGAAGGTACAAAGTTAGAAGAGTCTGAATTTTTTTAATTTACCCAAAATGTAAACAAAGCGAACTCCTGAATCTAACGTTAAAATAAAGATTGAGCTATAACGCCCCGTTCACATTTGTCGTGTTTCGATCCGGTTTTTCATCGGACGATTAATAGCACTTATATTACTAAATGTAATCAAGGTCCCACAAATCTTCTACTTATTTATTTAAGTTCTATAAAACGATATATAGAGCCAAATAGGTACTCAATAACATTTAAGACACTTCGAAAACAAAAACACTGCTTCACTTCAAAATAATCACAAACAAAACTTAAAATAGGTATCTAGGTATCAAAAAACATAATCAAAAATATTGCAACCTGACCCTTATACAGGGTGTTTCCTAATTCGATACAAATACTTTCGGAGGTGATTTTACGTACAAAAACAAACAACTTTTACTGAGGTCAATTTGTCGAAATCTAAAAAAAAAATAGACTTCCCACACAAAATAAATCAGCCGATCGCAAGTTTCTATGAAGTGGCCCTTTTTTTTTAAATTTGGATATAGATTCCATAGTAAAAATTGTTTGTTATAATGAATCTAATCACCTGTTTAAGTATTTTTATCTAATTAGGAAACACGCTGTATAAGTCGGTAGTCACTAGAATTTATCGAAACAGTAAAAAAAGAAGAATACTGATTTAATATTTAAAAACAATCATCTTAAACAAAATTCAAAAATATCCTTAAAAGGAACACAATCATAACATAATACGCAACGTGACTCACTTAAGTCGCTAGTAGCTTTATTTAAACAGTTAAAGTCAAAGTCAAAAGATTTTTATTCAAAATTGGAACATTGGTATCATCTCAAACAATGTTTAATAAAAAAATCCTTTATAGAAACATAATCAATAACATTGCAACCTGACTTACTTACCTACTTATATAAATCACTAGTCTTTAAGTCCTTACAATTAAACGAAAACATTGCTTCACTACAGAGTGTTGTTTCACTCTATGGCGAAAATCAAGGGACGTAATCTGCACATGAAACTGAACAACTTTCTACAAGAAACATGGGTCGAAATACAACAAAACAAAATCATCTTTCCATACTAATGTCGATCAGCTGATCGGTGACTTTGTATGAAAAGTTGGATTTATTTTTTACATATTGCGACCCATGTTTCTTGTAGAAAGTTGTTCAGTTTCATGTGCAGATTACGTCCCTTGATTTTCGCCATAGAGTGAAACAACACTCTGTAGTGAAGCAATGTTTTCGTTTAATTGTAAGGACTTAAAGACTAGTGATTTATATAAGTAGGTAAGTAAGTCAGGTTGCAATGTTATTGATTATGTTTCTATAAAGGATTTTTTTATTAAACATTGTTTGAGATGATACCAATGTTCCAATTTTGAATAAAAATCTTTTGACTTTGACTTTAACTGTTTAAATAAAGCTACTAGCGACTTAAGTGAGTCACGTTGCGTATTATGTTATGATTGTGTTCCTTTTAAGGATATTTTTGAATTTTGTTTAAGATGATTGTTTTTAAATATTAAATCAGTATTCTTCTTTTTTTACTGTTTCGATAAATTCTAGTGACTACCGACTTATACAGCGTGTTTCCTAATTAGATAAAAATACTTAAACAGGTGATTAGATTCATTATAACAAACAATTTTTACTATGGAATCTATATCCAAATTTAAAAAAAAAGGGCCACTTCATAGAAACTTGCGATCGGCTGATTTATTTTGTGTGGGAAGTCTATTTTTTTTTTAGATTTCGACAAATTGACCTCAGTAAAAGTTGTTTGTTTTTGTACGTAAAATCACCTCCGAAAGTATTTGTATCGAATTAGGAAACACCCTGTATAAGGGTCAGGTTGCAATATTTTTGATTATGTTTTTTGATACCTAGATACCTATTTTAAGTTTTGTTTGTGATTATTTTGAAGTGAAGCAGTGTTTTTGTTTTCGAAGTGTCTTAAATGTTATTGAGTACCTATTTGGCTCTATATATCGTTTTATAGAACTTAAATAAATAAGTAGAAGATTTGTGGGACCTTGATTACATTTAGTAATATAAGTGCTATTAATCGTCCGATGAAAAACCGGATCGAAACACGACAAATGGGAACGGGGCGTTATAGCTCAATCTTTATTTTAACGTTAGATTCAGGAGTTCGCTTTGTTTACATTTTGGGTAAATTGAAAAAATTCAGACTCTTCTAACTTTGTACCTTCTGTTACTCGTACATACTTACTGCTTGCCTATGTTTAATTAAGTACCTGTTTAAATAAAACGGCGGGCAACTAAATAAACCTGTGTTTTATTCATATTCATACATAAGTATTTTATTAATTACCTACGCAATAGAACTCTAAATAGTAAAAAATAAACTTCAAATACCTATCAATGTACTTACTGGTACTTACATAAATAATGTCGCGACGTTTTTAGGGTTCCGTAGCCGAATGGCAAAAAACGGAACCCTTATAGATTCGTCATGTCTGTCTGTCTGTCTGTCTGTCCGTCCGTATGTCACAGCCATTTTTTTCTGAAACTATAAGAGCTATACTGTTGAAACTTGGTAAGTAGATGTATTCTGTGAACCGCATTAAGATTTTCACACAAAAATAAAAATAAACAATAAATTTTTGGGGTTCCCCATACTTGGAACTGAAACTCAAAAATTTTTTTTTGTCTATGGATAGGTCTTTAAAAATGATATTGAGGTTTCTATTATCATTTTTTTCTAAACTGAATAGTTTGCGCAAGAGACACTTCCAAAGTGGTAAAATGTGTGTCCCCCCCCTCTAACTTCTAGTATAAGAGAATGATAAATCTAAAAAAAATATATGATGTACATTAACATGCAAACTTCCAACGAAAATTGGTTTGAACGAGATCTAGTTGGTAGTTTTTTTTTAATCGTCATAAATCTTAAACCGCAATCTTTTTGCGTCGGGGGTTAAAAAATAAACAAAAATACAGATCAAAGTTACAACGAACTACAAGAACTTTTATATGATGTTACTTGCTGCAACGGAACCCTTCATGAGCGAGTCCGACTCGCACTTGACCGCTTTTTTTATAACTTGATGAAATACTTATGCCCACTTACGTACCTTAGTTAATTGCAAAGTAGCTTGAAACTTTCGCGACAAGCTTTTATATAATTAAAGTAAGTACCAGTACATTGATGGATATTTGAAGTTTATGAGATCTTCAAACATACTTTTTCTCCTCGCTTGACGAATTAAGAATCATGTATAGAGCTCAAACATATTTTACTAATTGGCTATTTTTTGAAATTTTTGGAAATTTTGCTAGCTATTTTATATTTTAACAAACATACTTTTTTTTTCGCTGAATCCGCCCCTCTCTTACTGCGTGCTTTTTCACCTAGAGTGAAAGTGACAATGAAGCTGTGAGCCCAACTTGTGTCCGAAGTACGGTGATGAGGCTCACCACCCACCACGCTGGACGTAATAGTAGTCGGAGAAACGTGGGTGTAGGTGTACGAGTGTGGACTGGATTTCACAGTCCACACTCTGAAATATATCTGTCACTCCCTCAGGGATTCAAGTCGTGACAATGTAACTTTTTATAGTTAAACACCAGATAATTTTCTGAAACCGTATCTCAAATTTATTTTACGGTTTAAGTATCGTCATAAAAATAGATAAAGCGTAATTTTATATCGTTTAATTTGAGAATGAATTAATTTAAATTAATTAGGCTATCCTTGTTTCCATGGTTACGAAGTAATCAAGGAAATAACGTGCTTCTTAATTTTGTTTTAAGTCATTAGGCACTTAATTCAATTGCAGATCTATCTAATTTAAGGGAACAACGGACAATTGTATTGAGATGGTTGTCCACTTCGCACTCAGCTAGGGTCAGGTGGATAATAAAAAATATATAATATTAAAACTCCTTGCAGACTGTTCTACTAACATATTCTTGTGACGAACGATCACGCTACCGGTTTCTTTGATTTATCTATATCATTGGATAAACAAATTTTATACATTAACTGTATAGTGTTTAGTTGGATAATTCTATTTATTTTTTTCTGTTTCTTAGTCATCCAGGATGACTGACTATGACATCCAGAAAGAGGGTAGAATATCTGGTTTGTTTTACCTTTCGTCTTCGCAAACAAATTGTAAAAAAAGTAGAAAGCTATTTTAATGAATAAAATTTTATAAGGTTCTACAATTCAAAGTGATTTTTTTACAGATGATAGAGTATTCGTAATAGACTACTTTCCACAGATATTTTTTTTTTATCGCGTACTTTTTTTTTTCCTTTCCATAGAAATTTTGTCAGCTGATTATTATTGTCAAAATTATTTTAGCAAAAAATGTTTTCTTCTTCTGGAATTTGATCAGTTAACGATACATGATCTACCCTGGAATTATTTTCACTTATTATTGTAGGACCATTATATATAAAATCATGGAATAAAAATAAAAATGTCAAAGTGAAGTTTCAAAATGAATAAAAATAAATAAAGTTTTAATATTATTTTCTATTATTGTTACAATATTCTATCAAGAAGTGAAAACATACCCATCAATCGCTAGGTTACGTGAAACAATGAAAATGTTTACAAATTCGTTTTAACTTCAATATATCAAATCAAATCAAATCAAATCAAATATATTTATTTCAGACCAAATTAGTCCATATTTAAACACAATAAAACAGAACATAAAAAAGAAAAACCAGACAATAATAAAGATAAAAATTAAAATTTATAAACAATAATTCAATGTAAAATATAAGATACAAAATACTAAATTTTAATTTCAATTTAAAAATAATTTTAATTTAATTAAAAATAAATTTAATTTTAATTTGGAGCGCCCAAACCTGCAGCTCCGGACATATGGCGGTATACCCAATGTCCCATCAATATACAGTCCTCTCTCTTATATAAAGTGTATGTAGTACTTGATTAGAAATAAATAAGAATATACATGCATACGTATCGTCCGAAACGAATCTCCAGGATGATTCAAAGGTGTTCCCAAGTCTTAAGGGGACATTAAGCATTTTACGTAATAATTACGTTTTTTGATCCCTTGCTGTATCGTTATTACATAAGCTTTAGGTATGCAATACATATCTTAGGTATTTAAGGATTTACTCCATAAATCAAACTATTTGGAAACACGGTAACTTGTAGCTTCCTTGATAGAAAAAATATCCAAAGTTAACTTTAAAAACAATAAAATCCCGTAGTACGGCGTAAATACTTCACAGATGGTCATCTGTTTTTGAATAATAACAAATCTACATGTTTTTATAACCTATACACTTTAAATTTTCAAAATGTGTGCTTTTTTAACAACATGAAGGAAATACCTAAATTCGCGCGTTCCGCCCATCCTAACCTGAGCCGCCTTGCTTCCCCCTTGTCCGTAGTCTTACTTCGGCTGTCGGACTGGGAGCCTGAAATGCTTGCACTTTACGCTCATTCGCTTTTGCCGGTACGGAGCGTCGCTGGAAACTCGGTGCAGCCTTAACTGTGTGGATTGCAAGTCACAATCCAGTCTTGGTACACCCGCTTTTCATCGAAGATTGTTACATACCAACGTGATGGGTGGTGAGCCCTATCGCCGTACTTTGGGCACAAATTGTCCAACATCCCTTCTAAAGCACGCAGACTGAGTAACAAATTAATGTTACACCACTGGGATTAAACCCACAACGTATATTTATATTTAATTTATCCAGCCAAATTCTTACTGAAGACTCGATAAGTGCTCAGTAACAAGGTTTGATGACCCTTTTTGTGAAATTCGTAAATTATAGTTGCTGCGGCCACCCTTAGTTTAGGAAATAATTGAGTTCCAAACAAAAATGCGTGAACCCTAATGCACCGACATACGGGCGAGTTTCGAGATAGGGTCGTCCGTGAAACAGCTGTTCCGGTGAAGCGTTCTAAAATAGACCTTCCTCCTAAGAGATAAAGTCTTTGAGTTACATTTTTGATTAAAAAGCACTTGTCCACTTATTTATATAATATTATTTCCCTTACCGGTTTCGCTATTATAGCATTATCAAAAATTCCACCAAGTGCCAAAAATCACAAGTATCAATTTCTTTGAGTTTTTTTTACGTATAGTTGTTCAGTATGATAAGTAGAGAATGTGGTTTTATTTAATGGTCGCACTCTATTTACACCCCGTATAGATATGTTACCAGGCAAGCGCTGTAGCCCTTGGCCACAGATAAGAATATATTGTAGGTTCAAGAATACTGAAGTAAGAATGTGGGTAACTTAATTGACAAAAACAGACGAAGAGTCAGACGAACAAACGAACGGGCACAGGTGTAAGACAGAAGTAAGTTTAAAAAAATAGATCATCATGTCGATTCGTTGTAACATAAATTAACTTATTTGACAGGACTTACCATATTTTAAGCGTCCAGACTTTGTCTATTCGATACAGAAAGAAAAAGACAGAATGCTGAAATTAAGTTTGATCCTGTCGAATAAGTGAAGTCGTGTAACAACTTACACCGAATCAACCCCATTTACAGTTACAAATCGATCATTAAAGTATTTTATTTTAAGTTTAAATATTTGTCATATACTTCACCTTATGATTCTACTCCCTTTCAAAGGAAATAAATAAAATATACATCGACCCATTCCAATATTAGTACCGACAATTTAAACTTATTCTTTTCTGAGATTTATGTTAACAATATTAATATACAGATATTAAATTTCACGAAGTCCATTTCGGCTATAGTTGTAATAGTAACATGTACAGTGGAGCCCGCATCAAGCTATGCACATTGAGTATAAGCTGACCTCTCATTGTACGGGAAGCCTATACAATGAGAGGTCAGCTTATACTACGTGTTTAGCTTGATGTGGGCTCCACTGTACAGATAAGCACGTTTTGTGTGTGTGACGGGTGTTACGCGCACAAGAAAAGTGTGTGCACGCACTACTACAATCATAGCCGAACGGTCTTCGTGAGATGAAATATCTGTACGGGAGAGTGGATACAGTTTTATAGATACTATCTGTTAATCTTCCATTTTTACTCACTTCCGTACATTTTACAGAAGTCCCTGGACATACTGTTTAACACCTTGCCTGCTTTCCCTCTCCCAGTTTCAGCGAGCGCTCTGTATCGTAGAACTAATCGACGCTTATCATCTGGCAGGGTAGTTGCCAACTGCAGGCCCATTAAAAATAAAAATAAAAACTGGCCAAGGAGTAGGACTCGTGCCCTACAAACCGATTTAAACACAAACTTGCTCCACGAGCAGTTATGAAAAACCAACTTAACTTTACACTTTAGATCTTAAAAACGCCATGTGTCTAAGGGTCTTATTAATTTGGTGCTTTGTTTCTTCTTGAATAATTAATTATAGGTAATAAACAGATGTGGCGTGACGTGAGACAGGGAGATATTATTTCCCCAAAACTGTCTACCGCCGCGCTGAAGAAAGTCTTTAAAACACTAGACTGGAATGGACAAGGCATAAACGTAAACGGAGAGCACATTTCTCATCTTCGCTTTGCAGATGATACCGTATTAATGGCGGATTTGCTGCAGGAACTGGAGGAAATGGTGCGCGGCCTTAGCAATTCTTCGAGAATTTGGACAAGACATGTTCAACTGTAACGTCATCCTAGGGCCACTAAACGTGGACAATCGAAGTTGTTCAAAAATATGTTTATCTGGGTCAAGATATGCAGCTGGATAAAAAAAACTTCGACGCCGAGGCTGACAGAGGAATATGCTTGGGATCAGGCAGCATTCGGAAAGTTGCGTCACATATTTACGTCGTCAATACCGCAGGTACAACCAGTGCGTCCTTCCTGCGATGACATATGGTGCTGAGACGTGGTCTCTTACAAAGGGCCTGATCCACCGATTTAAGGTCGCTCAGCGAGCTGTGGAGCGGGCTATGCTTGCGGTATCTTTGATGGATAGAATCCGAAACGAGGAGATCCGTCGGAGATCGAAAGTAACCGACATAGCCTGTAGAATCGGTAAGTACTTCAGCAGTGGGCAGGCCATATTTGTCGCCGACATGATGGCTGTTGGGGCCGAAAAGCTGTAGAATGAAGACCACGTATAGCAATGCGTAGCATAGGCCGATCTCGTGCCCGCTGCACCAACGACCTGAAGGACGTTGTAGGTGGCGGCTGGATGAGGTGGAGGACAGAGGACCACCATGAGTGGCGAAATCTGGGAAAGGCCTATGTCCAGCAGGTGGACGAACACGGGCTGATGGATGGATGGATGAATTGTCAGAATGAAGGTTGTCATATAAGAAATAACGGATGTTTTATTTTACATAATATTACTCACATTTTATATTGTTTTATGGTTATTTTATATGAATTTTATATTATTTTGTTTTAAGTTTTTCTGTAAGTTGATTCCGAGCCACGGGCGATCTCTCGTTTTGATGATAATGAAAATTAAGAGTGTAAAGTCTTTATTTATTTATTTTATTTTTTCATTTTATTAATAATAAACAAAGCGTGACGCAATATATTAGGCAATTTATCAAATTTGCTTAGAAACGCTCTCACAGTGCCAATTTTAAGATGAATTATAGCGCATCTACTGGATAGCCACCCTTACTGGATGTCGTGCACGGAATTACATTAATTTACTGAGAATTTAATTTTGAGTGGACGGGAATAATGAAAGAAAACATTTTAGCCAGTTCTTCTGAAGGAATTACGCGTTTTTTGTGACGTATTTTTTAATTATTCTCTTTCCCTGCGTATTCCGCCCGCTACAGCTTTATTACTCAATTATGGCGAGAATTTCATAATCCTGTAATCTCTTTTTTGTTGCCATAAATAAAAACGTTTCCTTCTTCGGGATTGATAAATGGACGCCGCATTTATAAAGCACAAATAAAGGTTTTCGGTCAAATAAAGCGAATGAAAACATAACGATGAAAGGGCCGATAGTAGTCCGCATAATATCGTCGCCTTTATCTAGCCTATCGATCATTTATTCCTTTGAAAATAACGTTTCACGACAAAAGGGCGCGATCGTGACGTATCCCTTTATAAGTTCAAGCTTCAAACGAGAATTTACCACTTTCTTTACGCGCGACTAACCCTTTAACGCCAAATATCGGTCGACATTCATACGTAGGAAAATAAAAACTACACAGACCCCACCAGACGTTCCGTATCCATTTAAACATGACCTCCAAATTCTCTCCACAACACCCTGCGCCGTCTTTCTTCGTGTTCCTTTCCGGGACGCAAGGGGTTCAATAAATACTGGTAGAAAACACCTCACATTTGCAGCTTTCAAGAAAAAGGGTCCGAATGACCCACTTCTTACGAATGGTTTTTAGGTTCGCCCTTTAAAAAAATACTTTTATGAAAATGCGGATATGAATACAAGCGTGCGGTTATTGCACGAATATGCTTTTTTGTAATAATCGAACGAAATTCTCATACGAACGTATACTTTACACGAGTTCAGGGAAATCATGCGAGCTTACATGTAGATTGGAATAACACAACAATAAAATGTTTTTCGTTCGTTTTCTGACTTTCAAAGCCTGAATTAATACCGACTGAGATATTTCTCTTGATTAATGAATATATCATATAAATTTTATGATCTTCTTAAAAATGTTACCTAAGTTTATGTTTATTGAAATCAAATAAAATAAAAAACTATTTAGTGAAACTTTATTTTATTTACTTGCACTGATCAATCAGTCCAGAGTTTATATACAAAATGTATTTATCACAATTAGCGACAAGAATAATCTAAATTACATCAACGATTATTATGTGTTAGAACTGAGTTAATTTATTTGAGAAGGTTGTGTCAGTTCAAGAAACACAGTTAAGGCTGAACGAAACTAATAATCACAGACCTTTTTAGGATCACAACATAATTATAATACCTAAAATTACACAGTAAACATAACCAAAAAGCTTCAACAATAATTTCATTAGAATAATACAATTTTACAAACAATAATACTATTAGTTTTTCTTTTGGCATAATTTATGTCTATTACAAATAAATAGAGAAATACTTGTTAGACAACTATTGCCATTGATTCAAGAAGTATGTACCTATAGATATATCTTTATATTACCGGGTATAAATAGACTAATATGTTTTAAGAGTCTATAACACCTGAAATCGAGCACCTCATTTTACATTGAGTAGAACTGAGCTTTAATGCGTTTCATTACTGTTTAAAATAGCGCGCTCTCAGCCGTGGATCTTACGAAAAACTAAGCATTGCCCGCTTTTAAAGAAAGTTTTTCACGGTAAAAATAGTAGTTATTTTTTAAACTTTAAACATTCAGGGCATGCTTTGTATTGAGTCACTTACTATGTAAATTTTTATTAATAAGTATTTAATGAAAAGTAATTTAATTTAATAAATAAGTATTTAATGAATAGTAGTGGTTTATTGTATGGATTGGAGGTAACTTTATTTTTTTTGCAATCGAGATAATTTATTGGATTCACGTTTTTGACACATATTGGGCGTAGTATTAGTCCTCAATTTAACCACATATTAAATTCAGAGTGATTGTTGCAGTATTTTCGAGATAACAGAGGTTCATGCGAAACAATATGGGGCATTATAGACTCTTTTCTGATCATGTGGAACAACTCTGCCAAGCAAGCATATCTTGGGATTGCTCGTTCCAAAATTGGCAGTTGGTCATTTTAATTAGCATGGAAAGTGGAAACATTTGTTTCATTTGCACGTATAATGCTTCATTGTGAAAGTTTTAAGCATGATCAGTAAGATATTGGTTTTATTATAAAACACCGGTACATTTACACCCAGGTAGCCCATAGACAAAAAAACGTTGGCAGGATACGTAAATATTTATTTTAAAAAATCATTTTAATTACATATTATAACTTGCTGGAAAAACATCATAAAGCAACGGTTTCATTAAATATTAATTTAATCAAATAGTAACAATGCACATTATTTTAATCGTTTTTGTTATTCTGCTTGATCAAACCATCATTCGTAACAAAATATTTTATCGCTAATATTAACATTTATAATACTTCTTTTGCATCAACTTTATATTTTATAGGTGTCATAATACCTGACCTCTTGTTTTTTTCTGATAAATTTACTAGTTGTTTATAAGTAAAAGGTACCTATGTTTAATTAAACAGAAATTATTTAATTCAGTTTGTTGGCCTCTAAGTTCCATATGTTGTAATGTAAATTACATTGTATTATGTAATGAGTTAACTTTTTTTTAAAAGTAATATCACTAGTCACCCGAATCAATGGCAGAGGTTTAAAAAAATGCAGGTTTGTGCCTATTGATGATAAGGTACTTTTAATGAGATTCGGTGCACACATTCATCGCTAGTAACTATGTATGTTGTTATACATAGTTCCTGGACCCTTTTTGAATCTAACA
This sequence comes from Ypsolopha scabrella, assembly GCA_910592155.1. Taxonomy (NCBI): domain Eukaryota; kingdom Metazoa; phylum Arthropoda; class Insecta; order Lepidoptera; family Ypsolophidae; genus Ypsolopha; species Ypsolopha scabrella. Next base: position 26,218,710 of record OU342969.1, on the reverse strand, counting down.
ACATCAAAAATCTTGAAGTTCTAAAGTTCGATGACAGTTCTCTCTAAACAATGATCAATTTAATATTCTTGCTTGTCACATGATCACCAGTTAGACGCCACAATGTCACACTGATTTTAAAAAACAAACTAGCTTTATATTTTTCTCAAGAACTAAGTCAAACATAAAATCAATACGACGTACAACAAAATGGCCGCCACAGAAAGATGCGGCGCTTGCGACGAGAGCGCCGACGCAGGGTTGCGTACGCATGCGCGGAAGTCATGGTAGTCAGCGCGGGTGATCGCGCAGAAGTGAACATGTATGCAGGCAGAGTCACAGTCTGAAACTTCGGTGGAGTGTCGCACGCGCAGTGCTGTGAGGTACCTGTTGAAGATCATTTATGGATTAAGCGGGTATTATACTACACGATTTCTAGGGTCCCTAACTCTAAAACAGTGTAGAGTGCGTTAGGGTTCCTAAGTAGGGCGAACGGCGCGTCTGATCTCACTTAATCCCTAACGCTCTGCCAATCGAGCAGTGTAATATCAGTTATAGAGCTACACAGCGAAGAAGGTTGTTTAGTGGAATGGTAGGAGGTTTTTAAATCCGATGGCTCCAGAACACTCAATATCTGCATTCAAAATGTAAACAGTATGTAAAATAAACGTATAAAATGTATATTGTGTCCCACTTTTTCCGCTTGATGATGTCGATGGAATTGATGAAACCGGTATCGTGACCGTTCCAACAAAGGTATATTAGTGGAGCAACGTACAAGAAGTCCTAGTACTTTTCTTTTATCTGCATATTTGACAGCTTGTGCCTTATGAACTAATATTGTTTAATCCGAGTATCCACGGCAACGCCTATTTTTTGGTGCTATGACAGCGTGGGTGCCAAAAAGCTTAAAACCAGACTGGAGTTATGATCTCTTTTGTAATCATCACGCTAAAATAGAATAAAATGACCTTTATCTTACCTCATATCGTAAAATCTTCATTACGAATTCAAAACTACTGGCATAATGAAAAATATTTTTCATAAACGTCTCCAAAACACAAAAAAAATTATAGTATAAGTCTCCAAACAACATAATGCTATAAAATAACTTTTTCTGAGATAACAGTACATACATGAGATACTAACTAGGAAGGCAAAGGGAACTTAGCCCATACAGCCATGTCTGAGTTTTAATATCAAATACCAATGAGGTTTTTATATAATGTTCTCCAAAACGTACAAAACATTAACGAGGTTACAGTCATCTTTATGTTCGGCCAGGTATTGTCTATGACTTACGGCGCGTTGGACTCGGTCTCTCAATGGATAAACTGTTTGTTACGCCATAGTTTTCGAGGAAATTTATTTATTACTTACTGTGGTTTTATGGGTCAAAAGAATTATTTTGCCCTAAAATTACTGACAGCAGGGATGGTGATGGTATTTGACTCCACCTGACATTCTGATAATAACGACGGAAATTACGAACACTTTTAGAACAAGCTTTTACAAATAAAATCAAAAATGGCTGACGACAAATTTACAAAAATTATGAAAACACACGACTGTTTTATTACCTAGTTATGTATAGTGCATGAAACTATACATAACTAGGTAATAAAGTCGTGCACTATTAAAAACTCGCCTACGACTCGTTTTTGAAACTGACACTCGTGTTTTAATAACCTTTTTATGTACCTGTATCACAAACTACTATTATTTGATTTGATCGTATATCTCTTTCTCATGATGACATGAAAGTTGAAGAATTTAAAGGTCAATTCTTTTTACTTGGTCTTGTAGAAGGAAGTCAGCGCTCCAGTTTGGTTATAAGTTTCTTGGTCGGCGCTATGATAACAGTTAACAGACGTGTAGCACTCTTGACGTTTACCTTCTGGCTAAGGTAGGGCCCGGTGGGCTAGTGTTATAAGCGGCAGCCTATTTAGGAGCCACGCCCGCCCTATCAATCGGGCCCCAGAAATCGTGTAGTGTAATACCCGCATTAGGATTAATGATGTGCCGTTGCGGAAACATTGCCAGAAATGGGAATGTTGCGGGCAAAGTCTTAATAGTCCGTCATGTGTCCAAGCGGGAAGTGAGTTGAGTCTGGGTTCAGACCTATAATATGGTGAGGTTCGCATTTAGTTGAGGATGCTAAATAGATAAGTCTTAGTTTATGATAATTATATTTAATTATAATATAGAAGGAGAAGAACAGGAGAAAATGGTGTAAATGACCAATAATATTTGAAATTAGCTGCACAATAGTTATTAATAAATAAGTAATGTCTTTAATGACAAACGTAATGTGTGGCCTTCACTGGTGCTTAGACCAGCTTTCATATATTTTTGCCAATTCTTTTTTGGCAACCATAGTCTAATGGATAAAGTCCCAAACGAGGAGATCCGTCGGTGATCGAAAGTAATCCATTGCCTGCCGAATCAGTAAGTTGAAGTGGCAGTGGGCAGGCTATATCTGTCTACCACGTGATGGCCGTTGGGGCCGAAAGGCATTTGAATAGAGGCGACTTACATCAGAGCGTAGCGTAGGCCGACCTCGTGCCCACTGGACCGATGACGATCTGAAGGACGTTGCGGCTGGATGAGGAGGAAGAAGGACCGCCAAGAATGGCGACATATTGGAGAAGCTTATGTCCAGCAGTGGACGACGACAGGCTGATGGATGGGTGAAAGTACCATAGTCTTATCTATCTACTAACGACTGAGTTCCCCAGAGGGTGTCAGAGGTGTTTCCAAGAGTGGACTGTGTAATACAAATCACAGTCTACACTCGTACAACCACGTTTCACCGACAATTATTAGATCCCAGCGTGATGAGTGGTGACCCCTATCACCGCACTGGACCCAGTGTCAGTGTCTTCTGAGGACGTAAAACGAACACAGTTGTGACCCACACACAAATATGTGTGCGAAATTTTAAATGAAATGGATTATTTGTATTGAACTGAGGTTAAACCCACAATTTTTTGAGTTTTTGTCTGTTTGTATATTCCGGTTTAACTCGAGAACCACTCAACGGATTTGGATGCGGTTTTTTAATATCATCGGGGTGACCCTCCTGGTCAACATACAGGTTATAAGATGTGTTCATCAATTAGCTCTTAAACCGAAAAAGGAACAGATATTGAATAAACGAGGGCGTAGCCGCGGACAAAGGACATTGTTGTTAAAGTAAAATTTATGAAAATATAGATATACCTATGCATAATAGACTATAAAGTCAGTAAAACCTTCCAGCCCCTATACCAAGTTCTCTAAGCACATCAAAACTTTTATGTTAAAAAACTCCAGACACAATTAGGTAGACTTGGCATATTTTATCATACGCCGCTTTAAAATTCTGCCCATTTGGCAGCACACACAAAGCAACAAAGTAAGAAAACGACACTAACCAAGATGGAACGAAACAAAAAGCCTATTAAACTTACTTCTACAACAAGCCAGCTCTGAACATGTATAAATTTACAAGTCTCTTTCCAGCAGAAGAGGCATTTGCTGTAATAATTTCTTGAAGACAGTGTTCTGATGTAGTTGGCTCACCGCCAAGTCAGGGATTCGATACTCTGTCGAAGCCGGTATTGTTTATGTCCGTTGTACTCATTATTTATAGTTGCTTTACTCTGCGGAGGCTGATGGGGAGTGATGCAATATACCTAAAGCTATATGAATGATATTTTATGAAGCTTTTGAATGATGTGTATGCATTTGTAGGCATGGGTGACCCAAGATTGAGGATCTCATTTTACATCAAGTAGAAGTCAACTCTATGGCGTTTTATTATTGTTTAAATTATAGCGCGCTCTGAGCCTCGGCAGCCAAAATATCACGCGCTCTCGTAAAACAAAGTTTTTATTACTTTACTCGACTTCTTTTTTGGAATAAAGACACATTTTTTACAAAACCACTATTAGTTATAAAAAAGATAAAGAAAAAATCCAACAAAATCCCGAATTTGATACTTGACACAAAATCAACAAGAAGTCTACGATAAAACAGAGTAAGAAGTTATAACAAACCGCGATTTGTTTATTTACGGTAAATAGTTTAATCGTTTAAAGAACGTAGGTATATTTTTTATAACTATGATTATCCCGATTATTGCAAGAAAATCATTTTAATTCTGTCATTATTTATATTTGCGTCAGATTCTCCCTTTAATTTCTGAATTTGAAAAGTTAATAGCTTAGGATCAAACAATACTTGCAATTTTTTTTTATTTAACCTCTGAAATCCTCATTTTGAACTCAAAACTACTTCCATAACAAGGTTTGTAAATTAATAAAACGCGAAGCGTCTTTTTCTGTGCGTATTTTCTTTAACTTTTATTATTTTTTGGACCCAGTTGTCTTATAATTGGCTTCCAAGAAGTGGAAGAGTGAAAACAGACGAGGTTTTGGCATTCACATTTTAGATGATACTTAAATATTAATCTTTTTAAAACAAATAACCACCATTTGCTACTCTAAAAAATATGTACTTACAAGAATTTTTTGAAAAAATTGCGTTAAAATTTTACACACATCTGTTAAAATAAAATGGAACGGCCAGATGCCAGATTGCTAAGTGCAAGTTGCCATCGAATGACTTTACTACCGCGTGAATCGAGCTTTTAATTTTAAAGCAGTACCTGCATGAATGAAAGACAAAAAAAACAAATAATGATTTTCATAAATTAGATTGCAGAAATTCAAACAATAGAAACAAAATACCGTAATTTTGCACCAAATTTAAAAAGCCTTTAAACAGTGATAAATCCCGTGTCATATGATGCTTTCGGTGTTTACTTCATTTCATATTGGTGCAGCTTTGTTCAAATCAGGGGCGAAATAGGTGCTTTTTACTTTAAAAAATCTATATTATTAGAAGCTACAGTCACTTATTGACACGGTTGTTCTCCATGAAGTAGTTCAGTGACCTCATTGTGACTTAAGAGTGAAATGTCAGGCAATACATAACGACTGGGGGCAAATCGGACAAGTTGACTGTTGAAGGTATTTCTAGAATTTCTTTGATAACATATGTCAAAATAGAGATCAGTGCTCACTTGGAAAAAACTCCTCTGTCGTGTTGGTTTCGTATCCTTTCAGCAAGAGCATCCAATGACACGGCGTTGACTTCTCTCAGCCCGTAGTACTGCGTGAGGTTATACTCTATGGACCAGTGCATCTCGCCCCTGGTGTTTATGTCTAAGTAATACTGAGTGTAGTCCAACACCTGTTGAAAAACAAAGAGTGAAATTAACCTTGTTGAGGCTTATCGTTTCCTGAGACAGTTAAGTTAGGTTGCCTATTAGGCAGATAGGCTAACAATTTGGCGTGTTATAATTTTAAATGGTATTTTTAGGGTTCCGTTTTCGAGGGGTGCCAAACGGGACCTTATTACTAAGCCTCTGCTGTCTTTCTGTCTGTCCGTCTGTCACAGAGGTCTAAAGCTTCACCCGTTATAGGTACACAGCTAAAATTTTGCCTAAGCCTAGAAAAAAAATATTCACCCAAGAGGTGTCCCCATACGAATACTTAAAAATTAGAATTTTTTAACATTGTTTCAGTTCTATCTTAAAGACGGTAATATTCAAAAATAATAAAAATCAAGACTCTGCGGGAGCTGAATTGTTTGTCAGGCACTACCATTTGTCAGGCACTACCTTAAGGGGTTATCCCGATATTGTCTCTTTAAAATTAATTTTAATAATTAAATTTTAAAAAATGTGTAACATATTTTCCTCTCTAACTTAATATTTCGGCCGTTTGATATACGAATACTTGAGTACCATTTCATTCGAGTTGCATTAGGTTTTAGACCATAAAACTTATCGATTGATGCTGTATGTTGTCACTTCTTGATGGAACATTTTTACAATAATAGAAAAATATTGAAATTACTTGTACGTTGTCATCCTTGGTAGCGTGATCATCCTTAATTAAATACTAGTGGAACAACGTACAAGTAATTTAAATATTTTTAACTTATATCAAAATAAACGTCATAATGAATGTGATATATAACGGCTGTCATATTAAAAATCCATCCTCTTTTTTCCAAAATAATAAATAAAAACACCTTGAAATGGCGAGTCCTGAACAGCCCGCTCCTACTAAGCAGGATAGAAAAGTGTAAAATGAAAGCGTTGGAGCAGGACAGATTTCTCTGGATAACCTCGCCATAATGTTGCTACAACATCTATATTGTAGTTATTTACCATGTTTTTTTACCTGGAATGGAACCCTTTGTGCGCAAATCCGACTCGCACTTGCCCATATTATTTTACACCGCTACTCTTTTTTGTTAAATAACATTGAACAATGGGACAAAGAGTCAAATTAATACATACATATATACACTCACGCCATCCCAGAGGCAAGGACAACACATTTCTATTTGCTACGATCCTGGCATACCTCTCTCGCTTCTTCTACATTCATCAATCTAGTCATACAAGCTCTTCTACTTAACCACATACTCATTAGAATAATTATCGTTCATTAGAATATTAGTATTCAACAATATTCATGATTTCTACAAGCTTGAGTGTTTGATGTCATAGTCATATTTAGAGTAATGGGTAGACTTAATGGCACGAATCATTAAAGATTAATAAAACAGAAAAGACAAACTGCGTACAGTACATTTAACCTATGGGCATGAATGAATGTAAGAACGTACTTGAAAATTATTGCTGTTCGCGTATTATTACAATTTGTGGGTGTCTGTCTATCCGAGATCACATTATATTCTTTTTAATTTTTTTACGATGGAATTTCTATAGAATCAATTAATTAGAAATTCTACAATATAACACGAAATTAAGAAAATATACATGTATTTTTATTTCATTAGTCTATGTTTGATAGGTGGTAGAGCTGATGCCGGGCTCGACTGTGGAGGTACCACCATCTTACTCGCAAACTTCCCGAAGTTATTCGGGAGAGAGTAAGAGAACAGCTCTCAGGCAAAACCAGGCGGCCCACCATTGCCTGGGACCGATGGATGGCGGTATATCCATCCCCAATGCCGGGCCTTATATAAAACAGACTGGTGACGGGCAGCGGCGTCACTGGTGCAAGGGTTTCGGCACCGCTCTCACCAACCCGCCTGCCCAGCGTGTGTGAGTATGGGCATTTCTTCCAGGAGGACTGCCAAGAGTGGCGAAATCCTGGAAAAGCCTATGTCCAGCAGTGGACGAAACAGGCTGATGGATGGATGGATGGATGTTTGATTGAAACTCAGATAAGAATGTTTATCTGAGGATTGAAATATTAATATTTTATGACCTATTCTTAGTTGAGTACTAGCTATTAAACCTCAAAGCTCAGAGAACGAGCTAACGTAGGCATTTACATACTAATTGCATACTCCGGGTAACTTGATAATCTTTGAATCGTGAAGATAACTATGGTTAGTAAATGGATATTAGCGCCAGATAACTTAAAAACATACATAATACAATTTTTTAACGGGGAAAACTCTGTGGATAACTGTGAGAAGGTAGGTCGAGCTTTCGAAAGAAATTGGAGTACCGGAGTAAAAAAACAAGATTTTAAATTGTCACATACCAAATCGTTAGCTTATTATGTTATTATTTACTCTTATGTAACTTACTTTTTAGGGTTCCGTATCCAAAGGGTGCCAAACAGGACCCAATTACTAAGCCTCCGCTTTCTGTTCTTCCCGTGCGTCTGTCTATCTGTCACAGGGGCCTACAGGTTCAACCGTAATAGATATACAGTTGAAATTTTCACAGAATACATGTTACTATGACCTCCTCCACAGCAAGTAACGAAAAGTTTATAAACCAAATTTAAATTGACTTCATAGAATAATACTGCAATTCTGACACATTTTTTTATTTCTATCAAACTGTGATTACTGTCTTTGTCACGGGTTGTTCCGAGTCTATGGATTAAAATTATCTCCAATATGAGAAATCTTTTAAAATCAAGCGTGTTGAAAGTTTATTTTAATCGGTAAATATGTGCGAACATACAAGTCTAATTTATATGCGTATGCCAACGCATTTAGTCCATATAGGTAATTATTGATTCATTTTTAGGGTTCCGTACCCAAAGGGTAACCAACGGGACCCTATCACTAAGGCTCCTCTGTAAGCCTATCTGTCTGTCCGTCTGTCACCAGGATGTATCTCATGAACCGTGATAGTTATACAGTTGAAATTTTCACAGAAGATGTATTTCGGTTGACTCTATAACAACAAATACTAAAACTGGCCAAGTGCGAGTCAGACCAGCGCACTCCCATACAAAAGACATGATTTTAGATGATAGTGATAGTTAGATAGTTGAAATTTTTACAGATGATGTATTTATGTTGCCGTTATAGCAAAAAATACTAAAACTGGCCAAGTGCGAGTCGGACCTGCGCACTCCCATACAACAAACACGATTTTTACCGTTTTTATAGATAATGGTACGGAACCCTTCGTGCGTGAATTCGACTCGCACTTGGCCGATTTTTCAATATCAATTTTAAAGGGTAAATCGCTTTTCGTTGATTGTGATTATAATTTTTTAACTAATATCAATATTTCTTTTGAAGCGTAATCTTGGTTGACTAAATATTGCGAGTATTTAAAGAAGGAATATATATCTTGTAAATGACAATCATAAAAAATGTATAGGATTCCTGTGTCTGAAAGGAAAAATCACTGAATTCTTCTTAACACACCTTGCCAGTATTGGAGTCGAATTTATAAAGTCTTAATCCAGGATTGGTTATGCTGCCAGCACCTCTTGGAGTCACTGACGGAGCCAAAAACGCCCACGATACTGGTCGACCTAAACAAGATAAAATGTTCTGGTTTAAACATATTACTTTTATGGCACCAGGATATGACTAACATAAATATGACAAAATTTTTATTGCCTTTGGACAAAATATTTCTAACACGAAAGTCAATTTAAAATGTGATAATGGGTCCAGTAACGAGAACGACTAACAACCACCAAATAAAAGCCGTACAGGTAATAATAAGTACAAATATTAAAAATAACGTGTTTGCGCCTTTTTTGACTGATAACTCTTATCGATTACAAACGCAAACGATTACTATGCTCCGTAGCATGAATATTTTTTGATTATTATAAAATCAGCTCTATACCTATATAACATTCAACCCATCGACATTAATATCCAGGTGAGATGGTCGTTGGGACCGAAAGGTGTCAGAATGGAGACCACGTATGGCTGCTAATACGGGAGACTGCTCTGTCTTTGCTTTTTATAACTATAAAAACGGTGTTTTGACATGTGCCTAATCATCCCGCAAGTTTAAATCCAAATTGGCTTTAAACACCACATGAATTTAAACAAAACACTCACAAAGCGAAGCAATCAAAATAGAGAATTCGAAATCTAGTGATTGTATGTGTTCTGACCTTCACTATAAATTAATCTAAAGGTATCAGCATGCCGATGCCCATAGAACTGTCCAGCGATGACGTCACTGAACGCTCGGATTACGTGCAGCAATCTAGCGTTGGCGCTGGGAGTCAGCTCACCCCCTCCAGCTGCTGAAGCGCTGCCAGCGTTGTGACGCTCTTCCACCCCTGGCCCAGCGTGAGCTACTATGTAGACCTGTGATGATAAAGGTGCGTTTGTCAATCGTACGTTGTACACGGCGAGGAGAGATGGAATGGAACGGTTTAATATTTGCAGATAGATCACAGATTCTAATTAAATTATTATTACCTTAAACTACAATCATGTCATCGGCAGATCGTAGAATTGGCCAGATCGTAAAGTATGAAACCTAAATCTTTCAGCAAAAGTGAAAAATAGGTGCAATGACGAGTGGAGGAGAAGCTTGTTAGGTTGCTTGTGATCATTATATCCCCCTAGTTTTAACAGAAATACGATATGCCTGGGCAGATCACGATATGCCCAATTCTTTATTAATATCTCTCTACTGTCTGTCAATCTATCCAACAATATGTCACGACATTGAATATCTTATCTAAAATATTGACTCTCAAATCTTCGCCCAAAACCGGATATTGAATTAAAAATTTAATTAAATTAATTTTCAGGATACATAAAAAATGAGCAGAAAAAATAGAGAACTAGAATTAAACTAGCCAGATTGAAGATATTAAAGTCGATTCTGAAAGCTTTATTTTAGTTTTAGTGTTTTCAAAACTTAAATTTTTCCAAAGTAATATAGCTTCTATTATTAACACTAAAGAATTATTTTTGAATGAAGAATATTCAGTTTTGACAGCACTAAAACTAAAATTAAAGCCTTCAGAATCGGCTTTATTATAACAATAAATGATTATTTTTGAAGAATTTTAGTTATAAGAATTTATTTAGATAAATTTGAACGCGTTTGTAGCTTTGTAGCTTGATTCTCCTTCGAACGACAAAGAGATCAGTATATAACGGGTCGTGTGAGAGAGTGAAACACACGTACCCTAGGTCACCAGCATGATAGTCGCCATAAGGCGCTTATGCGCTCGAAAATACGACTTTTTATGACAGTATTATGGTCGGATTTTATTTTGCACAACTTGACTCACCATTTCACGTCTTCTCCTCGCTTTGTTGAGCACCTGTTCCAGCCACTCCCACTGAGCGCGACCTCTGTGAGGGCCGTCAGTCCGAGCCGCGCCGCCCGCCCACAGGTTACTGTTTAGAACTATAATCCGAAGCTTGCTATGCGACTGTTCTATGGTGTAGTATCCACCTGAGAAAATAAAACTGTGTCTAGAGAAGATAGTTCTATTTAATTTTGGAATTTACTCAAGCAAAGACAATAAATTTTTGAAATAGAATTTTGGTCTCCTAACATCGTCTCCTGAAATACCGATATTGTTTTGAGACTAAAAGTTTGAAGACATATATAACTAAACAGTTCATACAAAGTTATAAACATAAACACAAACATTTACGTTTAAACATTTACAGTGTTCCGCCGTCAGCAGACCGCAACATTGCAACGAAGGAACGTATATATTGCGGTTATTATTGGCATGTCCTACCATTGGTTTACCCTAATTTTCGTGGCTAAATCAAATTGCGTTATTGTTTATGAACCAACAGTTTGTCAAGCAATACCTGTTAATTTTGGTTTTTTCCAACAAGTGCCAGTTATAATTTTAAAATAATAACTATCAAAATGTTTAGAGTACGACGTGGTGAACTTTGAATTATTGATAAAGACCGTTTGCTTCCAAAAACGACTCTAAAATTGGCCATCACTGCTTCTGAACAATCACTGTATTAGAAAAAAGCTTTTCTGTAGCCCAAGATTTCTTCTCTTAGGAAATTTATGCGTCTTTCATATTGATACAGATATTATAATCTCACGAAGTTCGTTTGGCCATGTTTGTGTGTGTGTGCGTGGTGCGTTTTGTAAGGCTTCCGAAGTTACATTAGAAGAAAGTGCATGTGCATGTGCTACAACCATATCCAAATGTACTTCGCAACATAAAATCTTAACTTGAACACTTACCAGTCTCAAAGGTCTGCAGTGCCTCAGTTGGCAGCCACTGCATCCACATGTCCACCAGTCGTCTTGAAAGGGGGGGGTCGTTGTGTCCGAGGGCAGGGAACACGAACTGGCTGCTGAAAGTCCGACTGAAGATGTCTGTCACGTTGCGGACTGCTTCCAGCTTTAATTCTTCACTCGCGTGCTCCAAAGACGAGGACAGGATGTCTCTGTTGAATAATGTTTCAGATTAAAGAATGGTTTTGAAAAGTGCGATGTCATTAATAGATGCGTGCTGTGAATCAAACAGAGATTTAAAAAGCTGCTTTTATGAATAAAATGAAATACAAATTCACAAAAATGCGTTCTTGAAAAAATAAAACACTTTCCTATGTTTAGGTAATGGGTTAAATGTTTAAAACCTTCACGTTATATATTTTTTGATGCTGTGATCTTTCGTTCGTCACGTTTTGGACTTCTTTATTGTCTTAGAACAGGCCTTCTATTATTAGTTTTAACATTTGAGTTTCTCAGAATTACCTATTGTAGTTTGTATTCTTCGATGATAACTGATATATGATCAATGATATCTTTCCGTTGAATAAGTTAGTGTTTTAGAACGATATGTACGAGAAAGGCACGAGTCCAACTCGTATTTGACTAGTTTTTTTTACTACCTACGTCGTTTTAAGACGCTTCAGTAAGCTAAATTAGCAACTTGATGTATGTTGGTAAAAGACATCGAAATAACTTTAATATCAGCGTCATTGCAAAGTGGCTCTTACCATGATCGCTGCGTCGCGTTTAACGCAAAATGAAAAAAAGTTAAATACTTTTTACATAAACGATAAATTAGATATTTAAACATCATTTTTTTAGACTTTGTATTGCTCGTATGTATGTATAACTTTTAAACTATTTAGTCTCCTTTGAACTAAAAATGTTTAAAGCATTTTATCAGTTATTAAACCATTTTTAAGGATTTGACAGGTATTTAAGGTCCTAAAATTCAAAGTGAAAAAAATTAAGAGATAATAGTGTCCCAAATAGACCACTTTACAAAGAAAAAAAAATTTGGCGTTAACTTTTTTTTTCACTTCTCCATGGACATTGAATCGGCTGATTGAACCACTTTGTACGGGGAAGTGAAAAAATCATTTGACCAAAAAAAAATTGTTTCTTCTTTTTTATGATCAGTTAACAATACACGATCTGCTCTAAATTTATATTGACTTATTATTGTAGTTCCTTATATGTATATTAACTTTTTGTAGGTTAATCCTTTTAAGATCCTAAAATATCATAATTAAGTCAATAAACATATTTTTTTAAATTTTTTAGTATTCTTATAGAAAGTTTAAAGCTATTCAAAAACAATTTACCCTATGAAGCCTCTTAACATGTTAAGGGAGTTAAATGCTATGAAGAAATCTATACTATTGCTCGTTGGTTAAATGTAATGGAGGACAAGAAAGAGGTGCAGAATCTGCTATTTGAAACTAGGCAACGGTTTAGATTTTACTAGCTTAATAATTTTATTCAAACAGAAATTGTAATTTTTTTTTTACTTTTTGGTTTTTGTGATATTCCAATTTAGCTACAACGTCACAACATGTTGACCCTGTCACAAATTTCTAAATTCTATTTTATGGGGCTACTCTAGCCAAACCATCCACACTCACCCAGTCCACAGCACGTATTCTAATGTGTCAGGATGGCGCTCCGCCATGAGAGCGGCGGCACTTTGTATCAAAGCCCAGGAGCTGTCACACATGTGGTCCATCCGATGTCTGCCATTCCTATGATTATGGTCCTTGTTGCCGTTGTGTGTGTGCTTGCATCCTGAGTGTAAGTAAATCTTTATAAGAATATGTATTTCGAAAAAGATGTAGAAGCTTTGAATTCAGTGAGCCCTTTCAAGGATTAGTTCATATCATTTGAAATTATACAAAAATGGTTATGTTAAACGAAATAAATACATAAGAAATAAATAAATTATTTACAATATTAAACAAGTCATTTAACGTAAAATAAGTTTGAAGTATTCGTCACATTATCTACCTATTATATAAAGAGGAAAAAAAATTGGTTGTATGTAATGGATATCTCTGAAACTATTAAACCGATTCTAAAAATTATTTTACTAATATAATGTAAGCTATCGCGGAGTAACATAGGCTATATTTAATTTTAATAAAAATAAGTTTGTAGTTAAAAATTTACATATTTGTGAATCAAGTCAGGAGTAAAAGCTCTGATTGGTTGATTTAGCAGCGTACGTTGACCTAATGGTTGGTTATACGTGAAAAAAACTAGTAGTTTTCCCATTATGGAAAACTGTGTCAGTTTAATCTGAATAGAGATTTCCATCTAGAACGATCCTGACACAGCTCTTGTTAATACTAAGCTTGAAAAAGTAATGAGAAAAATGTTTAAGTAATGTTTTTTTTCCATACGGGAAACTGTTACATCTCAAACGTGGTTGGTGGTAAGCTCTGTCGCCGTACTTCGGGTACAAATGGACCAACAACTTAACGTACCTTCCGAAGCACGCAGACCAAACCATTCATTAATCAAAGGACCGAACACAAATTAATGTGCACCACGGGGATTGAACTCACGACCACTGGGTTAGTTAGTGCTCTACCATTAGGCTGCAGAGACGTTCACATACAAAATAATTTTCAAGAGAACAAAAAGTCAAAGTCGAATAGGTAGGTATCTACTTTAAAATTATTGGCCCGAAAAATACTAACAGGTTTGATAGAACTATCGATATCTAAAAACAATATTAACGCGGGCAAAGCCGCAGGCAAAAACTAGTCACGCATAAAATGACATGGTAGTATATGAATAAGTAATAATTGATTATTGACAATTTGAGTATTTAGAGTAACCTCTATTGGTAAAATCTGTCTGCTAAAGTAATATCAAATGTTTGCTCGAACTGGAGGTGTAAAAATAATATTTTTACAACGGGAAAGCGCCTGCGGCTTTGTACGAGCTGATTTAATTTCCTACATACAACTTGTTCAGCTGTGAATACCAAGAATATTAGAAATATGAGAATATTTTCAACATTGTTTTTTAACTCTTGATTAAAGAGATTACCAACATAGTATTATAGCTCGTAGCTGTGAAGTGCTACAAAACCTAAAACACGTATTATATTAATAATTATTTCACTGAACAACCTCCTTTTAGTAGTAAAAATAAAGAAGAACAATTAGGGTTCCGTACCATAACTACAGTCAAAACATAAACCAAATAAAACCTTCCATCCATCCATCCATCAACATGTTTCGTCCACTGCTGGAAATAGGACATTCCAAGATTTCGCCAATTTTTGCTGTCCTCCTGGAAGAAATGCCCATACTCACACACGCTGGGCAGGCGGGTTGGTGAGCGTGGTGCCGAAACCCTTGCACCAGTGACGCCGCTGCCCGTCACCAGTCTGTTTTATATAAGGCATCGGTCCCAGGCAATGATGGTCCACCTGGTTTTGCCTGTGAGCTGTTTTCTTTTTGCGAGTAAGATGGTGGTACCTCCACAGTGTAGCCCGGCATCAGCTCTACCAACTAAAACCTTCATTTTATTGAAAATATTAGTTTTTGGCAACCATTACACTATTTAAATTACCAATTTTGCAGTAATCAATGCCTCAATATCTAAAAAAACCTATTAAATTAAAAACTTTAGCTACCAAATTTTTAGCAACATCATTGAGACCACCAGACCAATAATATCGTAATAATAAAAAAATATAGAGGTTACTCTTTTAAATGATACCTCACAGGATAAAATTAATTAAAACTTTTTTTTAATGGACCAATCCTGAGCCCCCATTTTAATCAAAAATGTATTTTTTTATCAAAAGAGGTGTGTCAGGATCGTAGCAGATGGAAATTTGTAGGCTTTGCCCACCCCTCTGGGAGAGAGGCGTGAATATACAACGTGAAATTTAAGTAATTTTGTTAACGAATACTGGTGATAGTACTCGTCCATATGAACAACTTTTACTATTAGGCCAACCCTGAAATCGTGAAAAAAAAATCAGCTGTTCCATAGAAAAGTTAAATACCTACTCGACTCAAATGTATGTAACAGCTGATATTTTTTTCGCGATTTCAGTGTTGACTTCATAGTAAAAGTTGTTCATACGGACGAGTACTATCACTATACCAGTTTTCGTTAGCAAAATGACTTAAATTTCACGTTTTATATAGATATAATTATAAATTATTTTATTTATCTTTGACTGGCGATATAATATGTGCTCTCAACTAGAGTTAACATTATGCCAATTTTTTTTATTACGTAGGCTTCTGTGGCACACCGACGGTCACAAGAGTGCTTTTGTAAGGGTTCTGTTTTTCGTTTATTGATACGGAACCCTAAAAATATACAAAATTGCAATATTCAGAGAGAAAGTAATTTTTGCCAAGTTAATGGAAGTGGTTTAATTTGACAAGTAGGATATAGACTCAAATTTTAGTAGCACGTTACAGCTATACACCTTGTAAATCACACAAAAATTTGCTTCACATACAAAAAGTCATATGGTGATATTGAATCTATGCTAAATTAGACCAGGAAATTGGGAAATTGGAATCATATCTTACAACGAACTCCTTAAAAACGTAAATATAACTTTTTTTTACTCATTTTTGTGTTAAAGTTAAAATCGAAAAATTTAAGTAATTTTGTTTCAATAATATAATAAAATTTTATTTAACCAATAATACATAGGTAACACTAAAAGTTTCCGGAACTGGCCACTTACATAAACAATATTTAAAAATTTATTGCAAAATTTGAAAATAGAACTCTTTGGCTGTAGAATGCAGTTTGTTTCATCTGACTGTCTTTTGTTTTTACCTTGTGGCGCCATTTAAAAAATTGTGTGTCTGCATCAACATGGATTTAACTCGGAAAAATTTTCGTAGTATGATTTTCTACGATTTTAAGTGTAATTTGACAGCTCAACAGAGCATCGCTCGGCTTGAAACAGCTTTTGGCAATGAAGCACCATGCAAGACGACTGTTTATAGCTGGTTTGCAGAATTCAAGCGTGGTCGTATCAATCTCAGTGACGAATCTCGCGATGGTCGGCCGTCCACCGCTCTGACCAACAAAAACATCGATGCTGTGCGCCGTATGATTGAAACAGACAGGCATGTGACCTACCATGAAATTCGCGCATCCTTAGAAATAGGCATGAGTGAAATACAGTCAATCCTACACAAACATTTGGGTGTGAGAAAGCTGTGCTCGCGGTGGATCCCACACAACTTGACCGAGGCTCAAAAAACGGACCGCGTCACTTGGTGCAGTGCCATGCTTACCAGATTCAACGAAGGTGCGTCAAATTTGGTGTGGGACATAGTAACAGGTGACGAAACATGGATTTATTGCTACGATCCCAAAACAAAGCAGCAATCGAGCGTATGGGTCTTTCAAGATGAGCCGAAACCAACCAAAGTGGCGCGCGTGAAAAGTGCATCTAAGCGGATGATTGCTTCTTTTTTTAATAAAACTGGACACGTGGCTACTGTTGCTTTAGAGAATCGTCGTACCGTGAATAGTGACTGGTACACGACCATTTGTTTGCCGGAAGTTATTGACGAACTCCGTAAAAATAACCGTAAACGCCGTATCATCCTGCACCACGACAATGCTAGTTCTCACACGGCCAGACAGACAAACGACTTTTTGAAGACGAAAAATGTAGAACTCATGAGTCATCCTGCATACAGTCCCGACCTGGCACCTTGTGACTTTTTTCTGTTCCCAAAAATTAAGAACCAATTACGCGGTCAACGATTTTCATCACCAGAAGAGGCTGTCGAGGAGTATGAAAAACACGTTTCAGAGGTCACCACAGGGGAGTGGCACAAAAGTTTTCAAAACTGGTTTGATCGAATGAAAAAGTGCATAGACGCCAAGGGAGATTATTTTGAAAAACAATAAATTAATTTTGTACCTTTAATAGTATTTTTTCATATTCATTCCGGAAACTTATAGTGCGTATTATGTTTGAACGACTTTACAGTATTGACAAATCTTTGTTTCTTCTGCGTAGCTAGCATAGATGACACGAATAGATCAATTTTGTTTCTCGAAGAAACGTTTGACCAATGGACACTCAGGACGAGTCGTTTTCTCGAAGCGATGACCACGTGATAAAGCTTACCTGCGTTTCCATTGGTCAAACGTTTCTTCGAGAGACAAAACTTCTCTATTATGGTCATCCAAATTAGCAATGCTGAAGTCCTGACGCACGTTTTCAATCTTGTGCCCGCGACGAAATCGATCCCATCGCAACTACTATCCAGTGTGCTTGTAATAGCTAAATAATAGCGCATTACTAGTCACGCCCACAACTGAGTTACCGTGCTCATGACGGCCATCCTCCATGGTAAATAATATTATCCTCAAAATTAATTTCAGAATAACCTATGATGATCCCTAACCAATCGAATTCTGCAGTTTTATTGACAACTAGCTTTTACCCGCGGCTCCACCCGCGTGTTATTCGGTTTAAGAACATGCTTTTTCCGGGATAAAAAGGAGCTTATGTGTTAAGTTAGGGTATAAGCTATATCTATTCTAAATTTCATCCAAATCCTTTCGGCCGTTTCAGCGTGAAAGAGTAACAAATATACTTACACACACACTTACACTCACACAAACTTTCGCATTTATAATATTAGTGTGATAGTGTGATACTTTAATATAACTATACTGAAAAACATAATTAACATAACTCTAAATTACGATACAAAAAGAGTCATTTTGTGAAATGACTCTTTAACAAATAACCTTATCTTCGTTCTCTTATAATTTAATAACTGAAATAATAACCACAACAAACAAACAAACAAACAAACAAATTTACACTATTATTATAATTAATTTGCAACGAAGCGCAATGCGTAATGCACGTTAATATTGAATCACTCCATTTGCATACGACAAAGTAGACATGGTACGACGTTAGTCTAATGAGGCGGTAATACATTATTTAATCAACTTACCTTTATTGAATTCTGGTGTATTGTGAAATGGGTCATAATGAAGATCGGTAATGTGCCAGAAGTATCCTGCGAACAAAAACCGGTGAGTTGAGTCAACCCTCTTTATTTCATTATCGATAAATCAAAAGTAAAACAAAAGGCAAAAGCAGTCTAGATCATGACTCTGAACCATCTTACAAATCTACGTATCTATGTACTAATAATAAATTAGAATATCCATTTATTTATTTGCCACAACACGACACAATTAGTACATTATAAAACAAATTTAATCAGGCATACGGAAATAAAACAAAAGAATAAAAGAATGTCACTAAACTAAAAGAAGTCATGTGTCGCAGCCTTAGACCATGTCGCAGCAGACAAAAGGGCCAAGACTCAGCATGTGCTGTAGTCTTACAAGGTAAGACCGACAGTTCCGATTTTCAGTCCGTCCAAATCAAAATCAGTAGTAAAAGAGGCGTGTTTTTACATTGAATTATTTCGCGAAATTTTAAATAAAATGGGTTTTTAAATTAATAAATATATTTCGTTGTTGATATCAAGAAGCATTTTTTTTTCAACTATACAGGTTGTTATAAGGTTATGTCGTGGAAGCCGTAAATGGTACTAGGACTAACAAACAACTTTTCGTTTAAAAAAATTAAATGTTGAAAAAATAATTTTTGTTCCTTTTTTCATGAGTGTTTTCGTAGTAAAAGTTTTGTATCTTTTGCACTAATATAAGCCCACTCATGTCAGAACAAAAGATACCTTATGGTTAGATACTAACTCATTCAATACCTTATAAAAGGTGACATTTATTTTAACAGTCAAATTCATACTGAAGACTCGGTAAGATTCGATCACATTTTTTTTCAAGTTCTTACAATCGCTCGTCCAGCTAGGAATATTATTGATCCGCAATATTGATAACTTACCAAGCTTCCGGTATGAATTTGGCAGTGTAAATTAATGTCACCTTTTTATGTTATTTATTTGTGACGTTAACTGATATGAAGCAATTGTCTGTCAAAAAAGTGTTGAAATGAATATTGAAGAAACTATTTTTCTTTCGCCTGGTTACACCAAACATATAAGTACAAAATCTGTTAAATTGAGTTAACCGCGTTGTTATTTCATAAATATATTACCTAAATTATACTACTTGAACGTTTAAAGTCCAATAAAGTTCATTAAAGTTTCATTTTCATTTCAACACTTTTTTGACAGACTATAGTTGTGTTCATAGATTTCATAACGAAGTCAAAACTGTACATAGAATATTTTTTGGTGTTATTGCTGTGTACCTACTTTACTTATGCTGCAGCGCAGAGGCCAAAACAGAACATTTTGGTATTTTCGTCTGTTTTACTCGTATATTATGAATACTCATAACGTCAAAACTATCGAATGGTGCGGATGGTTAGGCATTATGTAAATATAATATTTTTATTCCTATATTTCTCTATTTTATGCAGGTGTATAACTTTATTACATTTTAGTAGCCCAACCTTAATATTCTTTGTATGTATTTCCCGTTTTTATTTATGAACTTATTTGTTCATTGCATTATATATAATAACATTTATATAATTAAACATTAATATAATAACTAACCTAACGCGCTGATCGGGCGTAGGTAATTATCTTAAGAATACGGTGGAGTTTCCCTACTGTTTATATATCTACTGTGGTTATGTTGGACTCTTACCAATTTTAGCGTCTGTCAAATTCAGCCACAACAGGCAAGTGATGAACACGATGAAGGTGGGGAGATTCATGATCTGTCACATGGTGCCAAACTGATTGTGAGTTGGATATTCGGGAAACTCATTGTTTTTTATATTCCTTAAGCGCATGCGCTTATCTTGCTGATGACATCTCTTGGTAAAATTACCTGTAACAAAAAAAAAACGTTACATTAATAAGGTTGAATTTGCGCTGCACAAGGAAATAAAATAGTTAGAAATTAAAATACCACATTATTAATTTTCAGTCGTCATGAATTGAAATAAAAAGATAATTATGAAAAAAAAACCGGACAAGTGCGAGTCGGACTTGCCCACCGAGGGTTCCGTCAAAGACTATATTTTTTTAATGATTTAATTACAAATGTATAGCTTTCAGATTTTTCCCTATACTTGTAGTATGACGGTTTTACTTGCCGAATTTCATAGTTCTAAGTCAACGGAAAATACATACCCTATAAATTTTGATTCTCTTGAGAGTGTCAAAATATACCTTTTTTGCGGCATAAACGGCCGTATATTTTTCTACGTAAACTTAGAAATTTTATTTTTTCACACCTTCAAGGGACTTGGATAATATGGTAATATACTTCAAGTCCCTTGAAGGGTATATGGTATATGGTTTTAATTTCAACTCGGTACCATCACGCGTTCCCGGGATAAAGGGTCTTGACAGACAGACGGATAGACGGACGGACGACAGACAGACGGACGGACGACAAACAGGTGGACTCCGTTTTTTCCTCATGAGATACGGAACCTCAAAAAGAAAAAAAAATAGAAAACACTCAGAAACAAGCAAATAATACATTATGATAAACATATAGGTAGTATAGATTACATAAGAAAAGTTCAATTACCTTCTAACTGTACCGAAATTCATATTAAGAAAGGTCTAAAGGTATAAAAAAGGCATAAAATACTAAAATACTTCGTGGGTAGAAAAAGAACCTCTGATAAAAGCAATCTACAAACTAAAGGGATATATTTTTATGAACTTACATCAAGTAAGATGTTAGAAAGCAATATGGCTAGCTGTTATTAAGTTTATTAAATAAATAAAATTCAGGTCTAAAAACATGGAACTTCTGTAATTCAATTCATCACAAGCCGTAACTAAAAAATAGTATTTAAATCTCTTCCATCCAGAGAAAAAGCTTTCCGTTATTAGGAAGGCGCCAAAAGCGAAAATTTTACACAAAATTTAATTTAATAACTGAGGTGCTTGGTGCTAAATGCACATCTTAATAATTTTTTCTTACTTTTGAATGATAAGTATTCAATAAATGTCTTTTATATGTATAATACACAATATAATTTTTGTATTAACGAATAGCGTTTTTTAGGGTTCTGTAATCCCACAAGGAACCCTTATAGTCTGTCCGTCTGTCCGCGGCTTAGCGCAGAGACTATTAATACTAGAAAGCTGTAATTTGTTATGAATATAAATTTTTATCACGCCGAGAAAATTGTAGAATAAAATCTCAAAAAAAAAATCTTTTTAAGGGTACCTCTCGTACTGGTAAACTGGGGATGAATTTTTTTTTTCTCGCCTTTCCCATAGTATGGGGTATTGTTGGATAGGCCGTTTAAAAACATTGTGGGTGTGTGAGTACCATTTTTTGATTTAGAGATCCGTTGGCGAAATATTAAGCTTTAAAGTGAAAATTTTAGTTAGAGTGGAGCGTCCCCCCCCCCCCTCTTGCTGGCTAAACGGTTGTTTATATAAATGTGAAAAACTTTTAAAAAGTAGTATATATAATGAATTTAAAAGGAAAACTATCACAGCTAAGTAGGCTTTACAGGTTTACGAGTACAGGTCGCGCCAAACTTTTGGTCCCCTATAATATATGGGACCAGAAGTTTGGCGAGGTCTGTATTAGTAGACCAGCTTATATGTACCGGGCAACTACGGAACCCTACATTGCGCGCGGCCTGACATGCACTTGACCGGTTTTTTTATATTTTAAGCAGCAGTCCAGTCACGTCCTAGCTACATAAACGTGCCCTCAAATTGCTAAAGCTTTAGTTAAAGTTTAGGTTCTCAATTCGACTGATTTTTAATTTTTTTGGATGTGTATTTATGTTTATGTTTTAGATAAAAGTTTTATTTCAATACCATCCTGTCTGACCTGTATATTCCTGACACCTTAACTAGATTTAATAATATTTAATAGATTTTAATAATAATGTCAATCATCAGTCATCTTTCAAAATTAATTAATGAAGAAATTGACATATAATATTATTATAACTGACAAAAACAATCATTGTTTGAAATACTACTGTAGTTTATTTATTAACGAGCTACTTTGACTTTTTCATCAAACATCACAGATATACAGAATCATTATGTATTAAAGACATTTTTTTTTATTAGTATTTTAACTTATCTGATTAAACTATAAGCTCCTACAAATGAATGAATGAATGAATGAATAAATAAATGAATGAACGTTACAACACATGTATATTAAACCCACATTATTTATGTAAATCTTAAAGTCCGAAGTGTACATAAAACATCCAATCTATGAGACTTAAAGTAAGTAGTATATGTAAATCCAGCTTAAAACGAATGCAGTGAGTTAAGGCGCCATCACTCTTACAAATAAACTACTCTCTTTACGTTTTAACGTCACGTTTGGGCAATAGATTTTTGGCTTAAACGGCACCTCGCCGCAAAGTACCCGTAAAGTATGGAAAATCAATGATAAAAATGTAGTCTTAGGAGAAACGAGTGCTAAGATTTCCTGATGTTCGTGAGATAAAAATGGTGAGACCCAAACTTTTATTGCCTAGACTGATATTTTAATAGAAAATTATCGTTGTTAAAAGAATTCACTCACTAAGAGGTTTTTAAAAAACGTTAGGTACAGTGAATCACAATAAGCGTTGTCATGAAAATAGGTAAAAGTACCAATATTTGCGACAAACTCTTTATGTTGTTAAAAGCTTGCTAAAAGCTTGTCAAAAGCTTTTACACATCTAGAATAAAAAAAATATGCATTAAAAATAATTGGTGTGAGTGTTACTTTCTGAAAATACGTATATAAATAAAGGCAATATTTAGGGCTATTAGCAAAATATCAATCAATACGTTTTACATTAATAATAAAACTCTTTATCGGTCCAAAGTAACGTATTATTATTTATTTATTATTTATTAGTGTTCGCTATAATGACCTGTATGTACTGGTTATAAGGTGTAAAATAAAAACAACCCTTTCCGAATTGATTATAGCCGCATATATTGTTGACAGTACACAATACACTATCAAAATCTTAGTTACACTTCGATATCGCGATCTATGAACAAGGACCGCCATCTACCTTAGTTCTGGTACAATTAAAACTAAGACAACATTAAAAGTAGTGGGGTTCGTAAACATACCGCCCACCAAAGACATTAAGTGACAAGATGTCTTTAAAACGAGTGAACAAGTAATATAAATACAATTTAACAAAAATTTTGAACTTAATTGTTAACTGGGAGTATACAAAGCTTTGAAGTCGGCCTTTTTACAGAAGCCGACTTCGTTTTCAACGTGACTACTCGGGTTATGTTATCATTGCCAGGGTGTTTTTGTACTATTCGACCCAACAACCAACGACTTGGAGGCAAGTCATCTTCTTTAATCAATACGACATCGTTTATATTGGGCTCGGGCGTTTGAGCAGCCCACTTATATCGATTGACCATTGTTGATAAATATTCCTGAGACCAACGTTTCCAAAAGGTTTGCAACATTCGCTGAACGTATTGCCATCTCGACAAACAACTGACGTTTGTATCTTCAAAGTTGTAGTCAGGAACACTTAATAACGGCTCCCCGACTAAAAAATGACCCGGAGTTAAAGGCAATGGTTCACCAGGATCTGAACTGTTAAAAACACTCATTGGTCTAGAATTTAGGCAAGCTTCGACCTGACATAGAAGTGTACTCAATTCCTCGTAGGTGAGGGTTGAGTCCCCGATGGTGTTCTTTTGAGGTGAAACTTAGTGGCTTTGACGCCAGCTTCCCAAAGGCCTCCAAAATTTGGGGCGTGAGGAGGTATGAAATGCCACTCTGTACCTGCTGTTCCCAGGTGATCTGTTATTGCCTGCTGAACTAAAGTGTCTTGATGTAATTTTTTAGAGGCTCCTAGAAATGTGGTGCCGTTATCGCTCCACATATGAGCACAATGACCTCGTCTCGAAACGAATCTTTTGTAGGCAGCCATAAACGCTTCAGTAGTCATATCGCTCACAACCTCCAAATGTATGGCCCGAGTGGCCATGCAAATGAACAAACAAATATAACCTTTGTATGAACGGTGACCGCGACCTTTAGTGGCTCTAATATTTATAGGTCTCGCGTAATCGACGCCACTGTTTAAGAATGGTCTAGCAGGAGTGCACCGAACGGATGGAAGAGATCCCATCATCTGATTTCTGATCGTTGCTCTCTGTTTAGCGCATGTAACGCACTTAAGCACATGCTGTTTAATCAGATTTTTGGCTCCTAAAATCCAGGAAGCCGTTCTTAGGTAGCTCATCATCAGCAATGGACCTCCATGTAGGGTTTTGTTATGAGCATCTGCGATTATTAACTTGGTTAGGTGGGAATTCTTTGGTAGAACTATTGGATGTTTCATTTGTTCATCCAATGGAGCCTTCTGCAGTCTGTCACCAACTCGAATAATCCCATCCTGATCAATATAAGGACAAAGCGACTTTAGTCTTGAGTTGCAATGGACAGACTTCCTTTGTTCCAAAAGTTCACACTCAGCCGTATAGGCTTCCTTTTGTGTTTGTTTGATGCAGCACTGTAAGGCATCATCAATTTCCGTTTTCGTTATGCCTTGACCTTTGTTCTTTTTTAAAATACGTCTGCAGTAGGCTATAACTCGTAAAATTTTTTGCAAAGAAGAGAATTTCTCAAACAAATTATTCTCTTGAGTTGAAACGAAATGTGTTTTTATGCTTTCTTCGAGATTTGTGTCTAGATCTTTGTGTTTATGGTAGGTAACAATTTGAGCCTTAAGTAGAGGCGGACCTGAAAACCAAATATCATTTCCATAAAGTGATTTCGGTAGTAGCCCTCGTGAGGTACAATCAGCTGGGTTCTGTTTTGTTGAAATATGAAACCACTGGGATGAGTTAACTGCAGCCAAGATCTCAGAGACGCGGTTACCAACGAAAGTGTCCCATCTACTTGGATGACTATTGAGCCAAGCGAGTACCACCGTGGAATCTGTCCATGCTCTGATATTGTTCTTTGGAATATTCAAAACTTCAGCTGTTTCCGTCAACAGTTTTGATAAGAGTACGGCCCCATTTAACTCTAAACGAGGAATACTGATCTTTTTTATCGGCGCCACTCTTGTTTTTGCTATTAGCAAAGAAACGTGCACCTTTCCTGAGCTGTCGATTACTCGAATATATACCACAGCAGAATAAGCGGATTTAGATGCATCGCTGAATCCGTGTAATTCGGTGACAACGTCATCAGTTTGTGAACTCAACCATCGCGGGATCCGTATCTTGGTAAGTTCTGATAATTCCTTTCGGTAAGTATTCCATTCTTTGACTAGTTCTGACCTTATTGCTTCATCCCATCCAAGCCCTGCTAACCACAGTTTTTGGATAAAGATTTTTGCTACAACGATACTTGGGGCAATCCAGCCCAAAGGATCGAATAGCCGTGCTATTTCAGTGATTATTGTTCTTTTAGTTACAGGTCTAGTGGGTGTCTCCGGGAAGTTCACCGAGTACTGAAAGTTATCTTGCATCGGGTCCCAGGTAAGTCCTAATATTTTTATGTTTTTATTGGTATCTAATTTTATTTCGGTTTCAGGTTCTTCTTCGTCCTTTTGAACTTCTTCAATTTTTATATTTTCTTGCCTCTCCGGCATCCTTTCAGTCTCATTTATGGTTTTTAACAACTCTGCAGAATTGCTGTTCCACTTTTGAAGTTGGAAACCTCCTCTTTCTAGTAGACCAACGATCTGTTTGTATAGTTCTGCCCCTTCTTCAACTTTTGAACAACCCGTCATTAAATCATCCATATAAAAACAATTTAATACCTTGTCTGCTGCAACTGGATATTTGTGACCTTCATCGTAGGAGACTTGATGTAGCGCTCGCATTGCCAAATATGGCGCCGATGCAGTACCAAAGGTAACCGTGAGCAACTCGTAATCTTTGATCTCATTTTCAGGATTGTTACGCCAAACAATGCGCTGATACATAGTGTCCTCTTCTACGATTCTCACTTGTCTATACATTTTAATAATGTCTGCTACGAGACCAATCGGATGAACTCTCCATCTCAAAATAGTATGGCGCAAGTCGGCTTGCAGGTTAGGTCCGACCATAAGCGTGTTGTTTAAAGATACACCATTTTTGTTTTTCTCCGATGCATTACATACAATCCTTACTTTCGTTGTAGTTTTGTCATTCCGTATGACCGCAAGGTGTGGGAGATAGACAGCTTCTTCCTTTTTGTTATCGTCGTCCTTGACTGGTCTCATGTGGCCTAACTCTGTGTACTCATTTATCACTTCATTGTACCTTTGTCTCAGATTGCTATCCTTAGCCAATCTTTTTTCTAAAGATTTAAGCCTGGATATGGCAATCGTTCGCGAATGACCTGCTTTGCAAGGAGGATCAGCATCTCTAAATGGCAATTTAACGACGTAGCGTCCGTCACTTGTTCTCGTTGTTGTACTATTGAAGACGTCTTCACATCTTTGCTCTTCTACGGTTAGCATTTTCTTAACCGTATATGGTTGCTCTTCCATCTCCCAAAATTTGCGGAGAATGTCATCAAGATTGACCTGGGCGTGCATTACACTGGTATTCAGTGTAGTGACGTTTGAACTGTTTTTTTCGTTTGAACTAGTTGGACTGACTACTCCTGAGATGATCCACCCTAACGCAGTGTTCTGAGCGATCAGGGTTCCAGATGGACTCCTCTTCATACCTTCATTCAGGATACAGCTGTAAACGTCAGCACCTAACAAAATATTTATTTTGCTGGGCGAGTTGAACTCGGGATCTGCTAATTGCAGGTCTTTCATATCTACCCAATCAATGTGAGTTACATTTCTTTCAGGCAAATATGATGTGATCTTATTCAAGACATACGCCTTGATTTGAACTTGGAACTGAGGATCTACTGCTGACTGGATCAGCAAAGTGACCATATTTTTTGTTACAGTCGATTTGTTTTGTCCTATACCAGAAACAACACCATGGATTGGTACCTTTCTCAGGTGCAAAAACTGAACTGTTGCTTCTGTGATAAAGCATGCCTGTGAACCTTGATCTAACAACGCGCGTACTATTTGAAAGTCACCGTTCCTTGACTCAGCCTTTATTAGCGCCGTGGCTAATAAAACTTGCTTAGACATGGCAACCTTCCCTGTAGACAAACACGAGGCTATCGGAGGATCACTAGCTGAGGAGTTAGTTGGCTCGATAACCGGAGTGTCTTGCTTCTGATTTGTATCATTAGTTGGATGCAACAAGGAATGATGGCGTTTTCTACAGACCTTGCAGGAGGTAGTTTTTTTGCAGTTATATACCATATGATTACCCCCTAGACAATTAAAGCACATGTTCTTTTTGATAACCAATTCGCGTTTTTTGTCATAGGATTGCTTTGTGAATTTTTTGCAAAAACACAACTTATGAGCTTCAGAACAATACTCACAGCGCACGTTAAAAGATGGCGTTGGAGTTGTTCCAATCAATGACTTTGTATTATGATGATAAGTGTTGTTGTTCTGGTGAACTGTTGACCTTTTAGACTCTAAACACTCTAAAGCACGAAATCTGCTTTCTATAAATTCTTTGAACTGTTTGTAAGTGGGCAAAATGTTCACCTCGTTGATCTCATTAAGATGTAGCTCCCATTGTTTGCGAGTTTCAACATCGAGTTTGTCCGAAATTATGTAAATGATAACAATATCCCAAGTATCCACGACTATTTTGAGGTTACTTAAAGCACTAAGGCAGTCCGAGGTGGTATCCAATAGTTCCTTTAGTGCTGAAGCAGATTCAAAATTAATGCGCCTTAGACCGAACAATCTTTTCAATATGCAGTTGACTAAATATCTCGTATTATTATAGCGCTTCTCTAACTGATCCCAGCACTGACTATAATTAGCATCCGTTATCGGGGTGTGTCGTATTAATTGCTCTGCCTCGCCAGTAAGGTGGCTCTTCAGATAGTGCAGTTTTTGCACGTTATCTAAGGCTGTATTTTTATGCACAAGAGACACAAACAGGTCACGGAATGTTGTCCACTCCGAATATTTGCCCGAAAACGACGGAATTGAGATTTTTGGCAATTTTATTAAGGAACTAATGGATGCACCAGGATCGCTTGAAGATTCTTTCACTGATTTAGATGGCAACAATAGTTTATTTAACATAGTTTTCATCTGTGATTTGTAATTAATATCAGCATCTTCAGCCTTGTCGTACAATTCTTTTTGCACATATGCACTAACATTTATAATGTCGAGGTCATACGTTTCGTACATTTTGGCATTATTGACTCTAAACAACGACCAATCCCTTTCCAAATTTTCTAGTCTAATCTCAATGTACTCTACTGTTAACCTTTCTTTTGAACTCTTTTTAAAATTAATTAAACCTCGATCAATAGCATTTTTTAAATCAGTTTGAACATTTACAATTCCTTCCATGATTATTTAGATGTAAAAGAACACACTAAAATCTAAAAAGTTAAACAATATAAATCTATAAACCTTTCCAAAGTTAAGAGTTGAACTTAATGCAAAATTTTCTAAGTTCATAAAAGTGACGAAAATTTTACAAGTGTTTTGAATTTACTACACTGGAGTGAAATCGGGCATAGAGGCCACGTTCCTCCGTTTTTTCTTAAATTATTCTAAGTCTTTACATGCACTATAAATTGTTAAAGTCCCAAACTTAATTCGAAATATTACAAGTCCTGCATTCCACTGAATTTTGCTAAGTTCCAAATAAATTCTTCAAATTTCTTCAAAGTTTTTTAACTGATGTAAATAAGGTTGAAAATGTACTCACGGTTTGCACTTCACTCACACACGTCCAATATAGATGTTGTTATACTGTACTTCGATAGCTGAGATTCGTAGCGCAGCGCAGCTCACGCGCCCTCTATCGGTCTTCTGCTGATGTCACACTGTTTTCACTGCACTTGTGGTGAACCACCAGTGTTGACAACTCCAATGACGACACAGAGGCAGCCGAAGTCAAACTCCAAAGCTGTCGCTGATGTCGACGTCACGTACTCTTCGTGCTGCGATCCACAGCGAGTACGGGGAGGCAGCCTTAACTAGGACTGCTGTACTAAAAATCCGGTCGAATGACCAAATGTTCGCTATAATGACCTGTATGTACTGGTTATAAGGTGTAAAATAAAAACAACCTTTTCCGAATTGATTATAGTCGCATATATTGTTGACAGTACACAATACACTATCAAAATCTCAGTTACACTTCGATATCGCGATCTATGAACAAGGACCGCCATCTACCTTAGTTCTGGTACAATTAAAACTAAGACAACATTAAAAGTAGTGGGGTTCGTAAACAATTAGCCTTATGTAGATGACAATAAAAAAAAAATATAAATTATAATTTTCAAAAAAAAAGATAATTTTCTACATTTAATCCCATTGCTGAGCAAAGGCCTCCCCTATCCTGCTCCATTCATGCCTGTCGAACGTTAATCTGGTCCACAGTTCTCCGCCATATTTCTCCAGTTCATCACGCCATCTTGTTTTTGGTCTCCCTTTACTTCGTTTATGGTCTCTGGGGCACCATTCGTTACTTCTCTGGTCCATCTGTTGTTTCTCTGCCTTATCACATGCCCTGCCCATTCCCATTTAAAGTAACGTATTAGGTAATGGAAAATAAAATTTTTCGAGCTATATTCTTATCATCCATATTGACCTAATCAAACCACTATCGCCGACCTATTATTAACGAGTATTTTTCTTATGTTTTTTTACCTTATATAAGTATCTTTTTCGTATATTTATATCGAAATTAATCCTATAAGCAAAAAAAAATTTTTTTGAGCTGATAATGTTACAACAATTAACTCTGTTGCTTACACTACTGTTCTCAGATTATCAGGTAACTTACGATACATTTCTCGTGGACGCCTATGTCAGTTATATCATATCACAAATCAAGGATAAGCAAATACAGTCTCTGTATTCAAGAGAAATCTGGTACCGATTAGGGAAATTGCTGAATCTGGGTTCACGGGATAAAAGGCAACTCTCTGATGCCAAATATGTTGGTCTGGCTGCGCGAAGTGGTTGCGCAATATATTTATGGCGCCTGAGAAACTAGTCATGATGACCAAAAATAAAACGATATAGTAAACTGCCGAATACGATACAGAAAGTAAATGCTATTTCTGCCATGTCCAATATGTAAAAACTGACCAAATATTTGGTTGTGTTATAATTATAAGGCAACGCCCGTTCAAATGTCATAATTGACCGACAAATGATGTGTTTCACCATATCTGATCATAAATGCTGTTATTTAGGATCACTACAAATCGACATTCTGATCACTGTATACCTATATACGTTTAAGTTAATGATATTGTCACGATACAGCATCTTTTAACGGGCGTTGCTCTAAAACACAACCGAAAATTGCGTCCGTTTTACATAATTGACATGAGTACAATTACCGGCTTCTTTGTTTACCATTATTAGTCATTTACCTTATTTTTTTTTTTACCATACCTATTTTTCGTCGGCATATACGAGTAATAGGGTCTTTACCTATGAAATTGCCGAAATTTTCTAACAGGTTCATGAGTTCATAATTCCTATACACCACTAGCTATTTCTTTATTTGTTTTTTGTTTGAAAATTGATTTCAAGGTTTTGTATCTCCGTATTAAATGTTGTTTTCACTTTCAGTTTGATTAATAAAATTAAGTCTTCAAAGACATTTTGTCTTAAGTATCATCCGTTTTCACAATAAGATTTGTAATAACTTTTAGCAGGTGACACTTTTCAAAAATAAATTTGTAGTTTCTGTTAGCTTAATGTTGTTTCATTCATAAACAATTTGATTTTTAAAATTTGTATCTGTCATTCCTAAAATAAATAGAAAAACATTTGTACTATAAACTGAGTTTCTTCAAATTCTCCATACAAAACAGCAATTTCAAAGGTATTATATATAAATCAAACACTTCACACAGCCAGACCAACATATTTGGCATCAGAAAGGTGCCCTTTATCATTTGAACCCAGATTCAGCCATTTCTCTTATCGTTACCAGAGTTTTCGTGACCACCTAATCCACTGTGGACGGTTATGTCGATTACTTTATAAATCTACTAGGATATATACATATTTACGATAAGGTGGTGTTTTCTTTTAATTGATATTTTTTAGTCATAAGAATCAGTAAGAAAGTTGGCAATGCCGAAAAAATTTAGCTTACGATAACAATCGAATTTTCTAAAAATTGTCGGTTACGATAAGATGCCACATAATGGCTCGAGATAATTAGCCAATTGTTCTATATGACATGACTAATTGCATTGCAAACTGCAAACTTGCAAACAAACTTAGAGTCTTTTTTGTTATTTTCAGGTGCTTTTAAGATTCGAAGATTTATTTATGCGTATTTCAGCTACAAAATATTTTTTTTAAATAAAACACAGATTAATTTATGATCCGTTTGTTTTGAACTGCCCTACTCAGTAACTTTTCTCCTTAATCAGTGCCTTAACTCTGATCCTCGTATATCAGCTCAACCACTCACACTCGAGGATTTACACAACAAACAGTTGGGAAAGGGTGCAGCTGGATATTTACCGTCCAGAAGTTGTTTCTTGTTTGTCTTTCCTCTTTGTCTTTTATTACAAAATAGTTGAGATAGCAGCACTTTGAATTTATAAGGTATATAGGTAGTTTTTTGAATGCAGTGGCTTATTAAAAGTTCTTTTAGTATAGTAAAGTTATTATACCTATATACATATATAGGAATAAGTTTGATATACGTAAATAAAATAGCATCTAGTATACCTGAAATATATTTCCGCTCCAAGTGATTCGAAACTGATTGATTTATGTACCTAGTATTCCAATTTATCTGAATTAAAGTAATAAAACCCAATATGCTAGTAATAATTATATAAGTCGTGCTTTAGACTTATGTACAACAAACAACAGTGTTGATTTATTTAGTTTTTAAAATCTTTGAAAAAATTGTCTAATGTGTAATAAGTTTTGTGTTATATAGATAGAACTTGCATTAGTTTTTTTGAGGTTCCGTACCTCAAGAGGAAAAAAACGGAGCCCTTATAGGATCACTTTGTTGTCCGTCTGTCCGTCCGTCCGTATGTCTGTCAAGACCCTTTATCTCGGGAACGCGTGGAGGTATCGAGTTGAAATTAAAACCATATACCATATACCCTTCAAAAATCGAACTTCCAAGTTAACGCAAAAAAATGATACGGCCGTTTATGCCGCAAAAAACGTGTATTTCGGCACTCTCAAGGGAATCAAAATTCATAGGGTATTTCCCGTTGACCTAAAACTATAAAATTTGGCAAGTAATACCGTCTAATACTACAAGTATAGGAAAAAATTTCTAAAACTATACGTTTGTAATTAAATCATAAGAAATCACTAAGGTTAAGCAATGGTATGCGCGGCCATAATTGTACGGGTGACCAAATCTTTCTGTATATTTTTTTTTACTTTTAATAATTTGTACGGAACCCTCGGTGGGCGAGTCCGACTCGTGCTTGTCCGGTTTTTTTATAAACTTGTCCCGTTTTAATATCGGGCAGGTGAATATAGATTTTTATAGACACTTCTCAAGGACCTGAACTGTAGAATTTTAATTTTAATTGTGACAGTATTAATTTATTTTACTTATTGAACGATTTGATTTATCTCCAATTTTTTTATAAAACTTTATAACAGCTGAGCGCGACAGAGCGTCCTCCTGTCCAGTGGACGCTTATGCATAATATGTTTCTATGTCAGAAAGTTGAGGGTTTCGTTAGAATTCATGGGTTCAAAAGTTTTATTACGAGTTTGTTTTTGGCATCCATTACGTTTTGTTTGTTATTCATTGCGCAACGGATTTGTTTTCGTCTGTTTAACGTTTTGTGGAATTAGAATTAGAATGTCTTTTAGTAAATTTTAAACTTTCGCGATTTTGACACATTATAAACACTACACTGGAGTCTCAATCACATTGAAAAAAATACCTTTACAGATATATTATGTGCTTGATATTTCGACGCCTCTGGTAGGCTGTCGTGGTCACAAGCTAACTGAGTTGTGAATACGAAAGCTTAAATAGAGCCTACGTCAGGTAACTGAGTTGGCTTGTGACTTCGACAGCCTACACAGACGTTGAAACATCAAGCACAGAATCTCTTCTACATTCTCATGGTGGTGATGGTACAATAATTAACCGTAAAATTTAATAATTTGGCCATGCGTGAGTCGGACTCGCGCATAAAGGGTTCCGTGCCACCCTAAAATATGAGTGCAGATCACTAAAAATGGTGAATAACTACAATATATATTATGTAAAGGCAACATCAGCTACAAAAAACAGCCCGCTTAAATGGTAGCACCTGACAAAAAAAATTGGCACCGTCTGCGTACGGAACCCTACTTTTTATTATGTTTTATTTTACTTATGAGTACATCCTACAATCTGCCTAAATTTAAAATTTGTATGTCTTACCGTCTTTAAGTGAGTGTCAAAACCAGTAACGTTTAAATATTGCTACGTTTTCGAGGTTTCTTTTATGGGGAACCTCCATGTTTTTTTTTAATGTTTTATTTTTCGTGGTAGAGGCCATAGTTACACGAATTATGTGAAAACTTCAACTTTCTACCTATTGCGGTTGAGGCTGTAGACCCCTGTGACAGACGGACAGACAGACAGTTAACGGAGGCTTAGTAATAGGGTCCCGTTTGGCACCCTTCGGGTACGGAACCCTAAAATCGTTGTTCTTGTCAGGATAGTAATCAACTTTGTGCATGGTCAAATTTGTGTATTTATGTAGAAAAATATTGGTAGTAATTTGGGCCAAATCTTTTATCAGGTTTATCAAGATTTTCTTGACCGGACAAACATAAAGGTAACCGGACTGTCTGGTCGAAAACTTACAACGGTTGCAATGGCAACCCTAACTTTTTAAAAACTTGTGCAAGACGAGGTGATGGATTACTTGTAAACATTTCCTAATAACAAGGTTCTTCGCATCCTCGATATAAAATTATTTATAAACTTTGTACTCCTGATTATTTCGATAATGTGATTTGCTGACTTGACATTGACAGAAATCGGAGGCAAAATCATTCCGTTGGCCTTAAAAAAAAAACTTTATTTATGAACACAAATTACATCAGTATGTTACAACCAGGTTAAACGATTAAAGGTTTTAATACTCCAATGGAAAATAACAGGTGAAAATGAGAAACGGAAACTGCCCCCTGATTGCCTACTGAGTGCCTATCGTCGAAAAGATACATTATACTATCGAATTCCGCTTATCTAAGAATATTCGGACATTGTTCAGTACCCATTGAAGGTAATTTTGGAAGTAAATTTTTCATCTGTATTTGGTGAATAGCAACCATAGTTGGCAACCGATTCAAAGATACGTAATAGGCCCGCTGGTCAATTGTGTTCAGATGAATAGCGTCGAGCGACGTCTCGGGAGATCCGAAATACAAATGTATTTAAAACTGTACAGACAGCTGCAGGTTGTGACTAAAAGCACTTTTAAATACCCGTTGGTATATTTCAAAGCAGCTAACTCTAATGATTTAACCGTGGAATAAAAGCTAGACAAACAAAACTAATGTTCTTGGCACACGGCATCGGCAACATTGAATCCGACGATTTAATACCTGTATGGCTTGATTCGCTATGTTCGTGTACTTTTCGTTGCTCAAAATTGTTTCCGTCACGGAAAGACTTGTGGAGCGAAGAATCTAAGTCTAGGATGATTCTCAAAGTGGTCTATATTGACCCCCGGGGTCGACTCCAACCTGAAAACGGTCCACGACAGCGAAAAAAATGTCGGTAGTTCGTGAGATGTAAATGGAAATCCACGAGAGTGGACCTTATTTAGCCAAGCCATTATACCAAATGTAGGCGTTTTGTTAGTATCAAAATGCTCCTAGCACAGCTTGGACCTCTCTGAAACTTACATAATACTTAGTTATAATACACGTAAGAATTACCTACTTATTAAATAGTTGGTACAACTGATGCCAGGCTCGACTGTGGAGGTACCACCATCTTACTCGCAAACCCTCCCGGAGTTATTCGGGGGAGAGTAAGAGAACTACTCTCAGGCAAAACCAGGCGGCCCACCATCGCCTGGGACCGATGGATGGCGGTATATCCATCCCCAATTGCCGGGCTTTATATAAAACAGACTAGGGACAGGCAGCGGCGTCACTGGTGCTAGGGTTTCGGCACCGCGCTCACCAAACCGCCTGCCCAGCGTTTGTGAGTATGGGCATTTCTTCCAGGAGGACCGCCAAGAGTGGCGAAATACTGGAAACGCCTATGTCCAGCAGTGGACGAAACAGGCTGATGGATGGATGGATGGATTTTGTGGTGGTACGGAACCCGATAGTCCGACTCGCGATTGGCCAATTTATTTTTTCTTTTTGCCATAATATTCCTTTGTGACATTTGTTCAGTAAAATCAGTGGATAATGCAGCTTTATTTAAAGATATCTTATCTACCCATTAAGACCCGGTATGGTAACTTTTCATATATTATT
Source organism: Ypsolopha scabrella (assembly GCA_910592155.1). Lineage (NCBI taxonomy): Eukaryota > Metazoa > Arthropoda > Insecta > Lepidoptera > Ypsolophidae > Ypsolopha > Ypsolopha scabrella. The sequence continues at coordinate 26,182,681 of OU342969.1, read as the reverse complement.
GTTGTCCCTTCACACATTCGTGGCGCGCAATGTATGTACCTATACAAGCACATTGTCTGTCCCGCATGCAACACGGCCGACTTGCAAACATGGTGCCCTGTGTTGTACACAATGATGACGTGTGTGTACACAAATCCATACCTATATATTCATTATGATATTATCTTATGTCTTAAAAAAGACAAAAAAACGTTTACCGTTTGTAAGTTTTAAAAACTTAAAATTAATATATAAGGTTTAATGTACATTCTTATATTATCTCATGTTTTTGTAGTTCGTAGGTATATGTTTTTCAATTTAAATTTCATGCCAATGAATTTAAGTTATGGAAGAGCGGGGCTTCCCGTTACAGGTATTTTTATACTTAAAAGGAAGTCCCTACAAAAGTGTGATTAGATATAATATGGTGGCGTAAATAAACATTTTGTATTTTATTCAGCTATTACTTTTGGAATTGTTACAATAAAAAATATTGCATTGGGTATTATATTGCTACTTGCATTTTTATGAAGCTTGCTTTGTGCCACACTGCTGGACAAAAGCTTTTAAATTCCGCAACATAATAATTAGAGTGAGTACGGAACGATAAGGTTCTTCTCGTAGCTGATGCTTGTGATGCTTAAATTATATAACTTTATAAATAGCTATTTAAAAATATTATATACTTTTAAGCGAAATCGGTTGAGTGAATAAAATAAATAAATGTACAAGTGAATTTTTATAAGAATAGTTACAAAGTTATTTCGTAGTTTATTGGTATTTAGTAAATATTATATTATATTAGTACACACATCACACAAAACATAATTTATAAATTATAGAGATATTTCCAGCAAACCCGGATTTATAAAGAGAAGTAAAAATAAATAGGTAGAAATACACACGTATACACTAAAATATACTTACTTTCTATAATTTATAACTACAATCTAATTTACCTACATACATATTATTTATAATAAATAAATAAATAAATAAAATAAAAATCATTGAACTCAGAACTGGGTTCCATAAGATTACACAATAAAAATAAAATTAACAATACAACTAAAATAAAGAGATAATAAAAACGATACAATTTTGATTAATAAATATTATGATCATAATTATAATTAGCAAGTAGTGATGTCTGATAGGACACCCGCACCCGCCTCCCACTACTTTCAGAATGGTATTGTGGCTGCCGCACTCTCTGTGGATGAGAGAAGCAACTTTTTTGCGCATAATTGAGTAAAAATCCATTGTTCGCGCCTCAGCAAACATGCCGGACGCGCTGCAGCGCCACGGCAGCCCCAACAGTATCCTAAAAGCATTATTGTATTGCACCCGTAGAGCATTGTAGGTCTTCTGCGTGTATCTCACCCACAATAAGTAACCAAATCATTGTAATTATTTCAAATATTGGTTGACCCACAAGCTGAAGTATTATTAAATCCCAAAGTTTACTTTGTCCTTACCGTCAAGTATTTGCCATGTATGTACAAAAGCACACGAAACCCGGGAAATCCACAAGAAATTGCCGATCCCAACACATATTCAACTGCTTTTACTGTAAATATTGCACGGTTCTTTAGTTCTCAATATAATGTTAACAGACATTTTTATCCAACTGACCAGCTAGCTAACAAAACAATGCCAAGTCCAGAACACTCGAATCCTAATCAAGAGAAGCGGGTTCCTTGCGAGAGAGCAAGTCAACCCTTCACCACCAGCGGAATTATGTAAACATGCTCTTGACGCTGGCCGCCACTTGAAATGGTGTCCAAGCTGATCATTGCACTAGAAGATTACATAATTTGTCGCGGTTATACCCGTTTCTTTTTCTTAGACTTTTTATTCAGACTTTTCGCCTAAACGGTCAATGCTCATTATTTCTATCATATTTCTTAAAAACCTTTCGAAAGGAACGTCCTACGAAACATTTAAAATTATTAAATATGACTAAATAAATAAATTAAAATCAATTGTCCGACTGAAGTCCAAAATAGTCCAAAACATCGCTCACATTCGGTTAATTCCATTTTATACTATCCTTTACGCACTTAGCAAGTATAATAAAGCGTCTCGCATTCACTAATACTTGAGCAGCTGTAGTTGAGCGATCTTTTTAGTGAATTCGGAACGTACTGAATGGAAGTTCGAAAAATTTACTTTAAGTTAAGGGGATTTCTCCTTAAATTATTATCCAAAAAGTTGCATATTCACATGGTCGTAAATAAATAAATAAACTATAATGTATAACTTTGAATTTTGCCAAAATATGCCAAATTTTGCATTTAAAATGCTGAAATGGCAACACTGCCCTTTCTAGGTGACCTATAAATACTATATAATTTTATGTTCAGTCAATGTGCTTGGAAAGGTGCATTAAGCTGTTCCCTAAGTATAGAATGATAGGGGTAGCTGCAAGTGACGGCAGAGCTCCCTATAATTTTCTGATCCGCGTAGACATTCTGATAATATTAGATGGGAAAGTCCTCTCGACACGGTCAGGAAGCGTCCGGCAAATGGGTTCTCGTCTAGAACAAGTCAATGAGTCTTGAAACACTTGGATCCCGAGTTTGGGGAACCCTAAATTGCTACTGGCTCGGGGAGTCGAGTGTATATGAGATTTTCGTTGATTGAGTGACGGTCGAATGGGATGTTATGCGGGATTTGCTTTAAGACTAGCAGCATAGGTGTTAGTTGTTTACTTTTCTGAAATACTGTGTGTTGGGTGAATCTTCGATTCAGTAAGTAAATATACTGTTGTAAATAATATACATAATGCATGTATGTATGTAGGTGGAATACAGTAGAAGACTGTACGTGATAATCTTTGTTTGACTCACTTCAGCATATACATGAAAAAACACTCGAAACAGTGAGATTTAAGATTTCGACAGAAAATCCAAAATGGCATTCGTCTATATCTAGTCAGGTGCAAGTAAAACTCAAAACTATACTATTGTGTATTAAAAATGTATCTTATGAACACCAAGTGATAAATGAGGGCATTATGAGCTGACTTCGTCTACATGAGAGTTCTGCAAAATATATATATATATATATATATATATCACGACATGAATCTTCGAAGGGGTGTCAGAGGTGTTCCGGGTGGGAATGTGAAATGCAAATCTCAGTCCACACTCGGCACACCCGTGTTTCACCGACGATTATTACGTCCCAACGTGATGGGTGGTGAGCGCTATCGCCGTTCTTCAGGCACAAATACACACTTTTAAGGGCATGCAGGTTTCCTCACGATGTTTTCCTTCATCGTTCCGCAAGTGGTAAGTATGAAGTAAGAACACAAATACTATGCACATAAATTCCGAAAAACTTTTTGTGCATGCCCGGCCGGGGTTCGAACCTGGATCTCAAAGATTGAGAGGCCAGCGTTTTACCCCTAAGCTACCGCTGCTCTGCAAAAATACAAAATAATTAAGGTTTTAAAAATTCCGATATATATAGGTATATTCGACCGTACCGCTTTTATATAATGTCTATTGGCATAATATTTTTCATTGTTTTTGGTCTATTCGTTTCCAGATAAATGGAGGGGGCATAATTTTGTTTGTAGTTTTTCCAAGATTGATCAAAATCTGTGCAAGTAAATGTAGTATACTACATATTTTTTCATAATCAGATCTCTGATACCTACAATTTGATATCTTTATTGTATTTCCAAAATTTTATTTTACTTTGGTAATTAATGCTATTTTACGATCTGTCAGTGCGGTGCAAGAATGTTAAAACTGTCAGCGAGCGCGCTATGCATTTTTAGTATAGCTAAATCAATGTGATAAAAATAAATATACGTCGTCGTCGTCGTCGTCATCGTCGTCGTCGTCGTCGTCGTCGTCGTCGTCGTCGTCGTCGTCGTCGTCGTCGTCATCGTCGTCGTCGTCGTCGTCGTCGTCGTCGTCGTCGTCGTCGTCGTCGTCGTCGTCGTCGTCGTCGTCGTCGTCGTCGTCGTCGTCGTCGTCCTCGCCAATACATAAGAAATCGCTCGATTTGAACAGCGTTCGCGGGATTATATGACCGGCTATTCACGCTCATATTGCCGGTTCTTTGAAAAAACCGACAAAACAGGGAGCGGTGGGCATGACGAGAAGCATGGCGAGTAATGTTGCCATACTACGTCTCTGCCACCTTTCGACGACGAATGTGTCGCAGCGGCATAAGACATTTGTCGCATTCGGTCTTCGTTTGACAGAGCCATCTCGTGGTACCTTTTCCAAATCCTCTGTACCGTCGATCGACTGACTCTTTTACTATTTTTATTACTATTCTTTCGGACATGTTTTGGCGACTTAACAGTACAGTCACAATTTGTAAGCCAATCGTATGAATAAAGTTCTCAAAAAACATAAAAGAGATTATTAATTGAAATAGGCGTTACCTTGCGGAAGTCCATCACTAAGTTAAGGATATATGAATATAATTTGCAATAATCCGCTAAACATTGTTAAGCGGAATATTGCAAATTATATTAATATATCCTTAACTTAATAAAAGAGATTGACCATACTCGTTTTGCTTTTAAAACAATTAGTGTCATCGAAATATTTTGTTTAAAAATTATACTATCATTAATAACGAACCTTGGCGTTTCTAAAATTCTCAGTATAAGCCATCGTAATATTTCTGTTTCTAAAGTATTTTCACCAGTTGGACATTTTAAATATGGCCGTATCCTCAAATCAAATCAAATCAAAGGCTCAAATGTTCGGCCTGGATACTAGTTCTTTTAGACAGTCCTCTCTACGAATGCACGACAAGGGTTACCATATTGAATTAAAATGAAAGCATTCGAATCGATTTGAAATCGAATTATGTGGTTGAGCCATGAGGACAAGGACTTGAAAAATATATGGCGGCGTTGTCCGTCTATCTACTGTCAAGTTAAAATAGTAGGTGTTTACTTTGTCTTCACTTTATCTGAAGTTTTATTTTATAATGAGTACCGTGTGTGCCATCGTAGTACGGAAAACTATCTACGCATTATAAATCAACCGTGGCAATACTTACCAATAAATAATAAATCGATTATCTATGAACATATACAATTGATTCTAAGAAGCATGTTTCTTCTGATAAAAAGTAACGACACAAATCAGATCACATCATATCATAGATTCACTCACAGCGCAAAGACAATATAATCACTTTGTTTTACATAACAGCGTTGGTAATTTCATGATAACCGACTGATACTAGGAAAATCGGCTACATTAGCCATCTTTGGACTCATTAGCGCCGTACTGACTAGAAGTCGAAGTGGTCACCATGACCAAAAACGGTCGGAGTGGATCATCATCATCATCCTCACCGTCACCGTCACCATCATCACCACCATCATCATCACCATCATCGTTGTCATCATCACTTAAATAAAAATGTTATTAGTACCCTATTCACGAAATTGAAAATAATAACTATAATGAATAACACAGAAAAATATGGACGGATTAAACGTAACCTCAAAATGCTATACTGAAATCAACATTTCTCTGGCTGGCGGATTAGGAATATAAAAAAGATCATTGTTTGTAAGAGCTGATATTTTCTTCATAGATTTAACTTACGTTTCGTTGTGACAGGAAAATCTTAACAGTGAAACGAACACTCTATTGTATTCGATCAATCTCCTATGGGAAATAAATTCAAAGGGCTATTCACGCCTTGCAAATATTTTTTCCATGAATACATATTTTTATAAATTTAATTAGGTTATTCAAACATTGTTTTTTTCTATAGTGACAATATAAAAACAATTGTTAATATAAAAAATACCCGTCTGTTTATTAGGGTGTACGGCCTTAATTTTTGTACAGCAGTATAGTTACTGCGAAATCCATCGCTTTGGGAATTCTAGAACGTTCGATATTTGCAGTAGGAGACGATGTATCAAGTAGTTACAAAACTTTTAAAGTTTTCTGGGTCTCAGTGGACAAACTGGAGATAAATTTTTCTCAGAAAATTTGTCTCTAATTCATACTTTTCCATCATGTAAAAAACTATCAAAATATTTTAAGATACAAATCTTAATCTTACTTAATGAGAACTGTGTATTTCTTAAGAATAGAGCATATTTATAGTTAAATTTTCTGAGCAAGTCATTAATACTTCAGGTAACCTATTAAATGCTACTAAACTAGTCATCTATAATACAAATATTTGTTGTGAGTACAAGCACTCCCGGCTCATCACTTTTCAGGCACACCTCTTAAAAATTAAACTTCGATAAATTCTAATTAATATCAAGGGCCTTCGACACTTATTTGGGCGTAAGGATAAAGAGGCTTGAAATCTAGGTGATTGTATAATTTATCATATTCTTCAAGCATAACGACAAGGCTTTTAAGCAGATTCTGCCTAAACCTTTAACGATCATCGTAAAAACGTCGCCGTCTCTGAATTACAAAGAAGGGCTTAACGCTTTTTGTGAGCGTCTGATGTCGTCATTATAAACAAAAAACTTACTATAGTACACTTAGCGGCACGGATCTTGAGATCTGTGTGAAAGAGATTGGTACAATGTTGCACTAGCTATCCCTCACACACATAGCTCAAGACCCATACCACTCACTGTATTGAGGATTATGGGGACCAGGATGCGTATTGTCAAACTGTATATTACTACAGACCATCCATAGACCGTGCTGGACCGTTATGTGCTCGTTAAATATATAGCAAAATATATTTTAATGCAGTCACTCTCCGTTTTATTATACAGTATGCTCCTCATTTGCAAAGTATTTTAAAGTAACTTCTAGGAAAAAAACGGAGAAGCGGATCCCTCACAATCTCCCTATGATCACAAGCAACTTAATATTATGACTTTTTTGTTTGTTGTAAATTTATAATCCCCGCCGTATACAAACAGAAGAGAGAAAATGTTACTTTTTGATATTTCTTGATGAAAAATTTAATTTTCTACTATATTAATTCTGATACAAATATAAAAATCATAAATATATGAAATGGCACAGTGTAAAAAGTATTTTCTTTCAGAATTATGATAAAATATCAATGTTGCTGTCTGTAGTCGTATTTGTTTTGTTCCGATATGTTAAAACAAAAATGTACTTAAATAAATATATTGTCTTTACTGATATATAGCATACTTTTAATTTACTAAGCAAACTACCCATGAGTGCAGAGCAACTCATGTCTGTAGTAATATACAGTCTGGCAATACGCGACCAGGATTATGTCACCAACATCCTAGTAGTATCGGATAGTTTTATCAATACCAAGGGAGCAGCGAAAAAAATAATTAAATAAACTATAATAATAAAAAAATATATGATAATTTTTATACAAGTAGTCGCTTTTCCGATGATCTAATTTTCGATTGGGATGTTGTTTTGTTACTTAAATGTATAACTCAAGTTATTTCTAACAGGTTAAATGGTGTTCAGCTTTCAGTTGTTATAAACTTCTGTATCCTTATTCCTGAGAATTTTAATACAGTCAACCCGGGAGGAGGCGCTACCGGCAAGGTTGGCATTGCTTAAAACAAATGTTTGTCGTCGTTATTACTTTTTTTAACGAATCCTTTTCTATTAATCGGTGCGATTAAAATTCCTTTATTGGCGGGGGCTTCCCCAAACATAAAAACAAGAACGGGCGGTGTCGGTGTGTACTTGTATTTTCAAGCACGTTTCGTGTTTATTGGGAAAACACTTATTATTTTTCACCCAATAAATGATTAGATTACGATAACATTTAAAAAACGCTTTTTAATTAATTTTACATATTCATAATATCCCAATACGATGTCCAAAAATGATTTAAACATATTTAAAACCTGTTTTAAACGTGTTTAAGACAGTCGCAAAAAAACATCTGTAAATATTTGATTTAAACATGTTTTTTTTTTTTTTTGTTTTAAACATGATATTTGCTCTTTTTAAAAAGAACTGTTTTTTTTCCAACCCTGGCTACCGGGTAAAAAATAGCCAGAGCAGCAATAAATTAGCAAATATATTATTTGTGCGTTTTCACACAACTGTGACAGTTCAGGTACCTTTTAATCTTTTACTTAGGCATTATATACCTACATGACCCCCCGTTTAGTTTTGAAGTGAGTATGGGTACTTTTTACCGAGTAGTGACCCTTTGTGTTACTTATTTTTCAATGATAATTATGTATGCATCTATAAAATAATGAATTTAGGCAGCAATCGTGTCCCGTTTACTTTTGTCATAAAAGAAAATGTTGGAAAAAGTGAACACTTAGTTAATGACTTCATGTTCTGAGCTGGACTATTAAATATTCAGTAGTCATTAGAGCCAGACCTCAGAACAGAATAATGACCCTTTCTATCAGCAAATAGCCATCTTACAACATCATGATCAAGCTAACAGTAGTAACAGTGCGGTGCAAGACATCCTTGCAAAATCTTTTGGAAAAACGGTGGCCGTTGGTATTATTCTATGGGGGACATAGAAAATTTTAACCAAATTATGAATCCCAGAAGAGACTGCATCAAGGAACTTACAATAGCTTTTCTTCTTTCCCTTATAGAATGAATTTGCCAAAAGAAATCAAGTAATGAATTTGCCAAAAGAAATCAAGCAACACATTAATTGGGTACGAGGAAATTAAGAAAAATGTAGTCGCCGTCAATAGAAATTGTGGACTATGTAAACAAACCGTTTTCTCAATTTTTCTCAAGGTTCTGTCACGGAGTGTCACTGAACATTATTCCAAATCATGAAACATTTCGCTGTATTTCATCATGAAATATTCAATAATCACCAGTTAATTACGGAAAATCATAGAATCAATAGTCAATTCTGTACTGCGTCGAGATTGCTGTCATATTTTTTTCTCATCGAATCTGTAGTCTTTGAAAATTAGTGATGTACGAATTTATTTTAATATAAACCTATTTTATTCGTGATGCTATTTTATTCCGTCTTTTTTTTGACAGCGTTACTTCATAATCTTTGACATAAACGTGTGTGTGATTCTATCGAGAGCTGTGTGATCTTCCAGCGTTGCTCTAAAATCTTTTGTGTTTTTGGTATTCTAACGACTTGGCTTCTCTTACTGATTTTATCGTCATAGTAATGGACAATGCCCCATATCATTCGCGTCAAATCGAAAAGGTGCCCAACATGAGTTGGCGGAAGGAGGCTATCCAAAACTGGTTGCGCGAAAAAGAAATCAAATTTCAAGAAACCGAAATCAAAGCGAATCTCATCGCTAAAGTAGACAAGCAAAAATATAAAAAAATATATATAGATGAGTTGGCGGCATCGAAAAATGTGAGTTTTGCGCCTTCCACCATATCATTGCGAGCTTAACCCGATAGAGTTGATATGAGCGCAAGTAAAAGGTTACGTTGGAAGGAACAACAAAACATTCAAAATGGACGATGTGAAGATTTTGTTGGACCAAGGTTTGGCGCGGATCGGGCCAGAACAGTGGGCGAAATGTGTAGCTCATGTCCTAAAAGTAGAAGAAAAAATGGAAGAACTGGATGGGATAATAGATACGGCCACGGACGATGTGACGGAACCATTTGTAATTAACGTGGGCGATTTGACTAGAGATTCATCAGAATATTTTAGCGATGAATCAAATAAAGAAAATTAATTAAGCACCTAACATATTTTAATCACATACTTACCCATCTCTAGATAGTTCACCTATTCATAGACAAAGACAACATGGCGCTTTGTTTACATAGTCCACAATTTCTATTGACGGCGACTATAAGTAAGCCACAGGCCTTGTAAACTGCTGTGTCAATATCACGTCGCTCGGTTTGCACGTGGTAAAGGAAAGGAAAGCGAAGATTTCCTGTAAGATTTGATTTAGTATTATCACTAAATAGTACAGGATATCCATTTATGACCGCCGTTGTAAATATACATATTTTTTTTATATGCGTAACCCAGTGTCATTTGCTAAGCATATTTTCTGAAATTTCTAAGCGCCATCTTTGACTTATTAGGGTTCCGTAGTACCTAAAAGATACAAAAGGAACCTTTATGGTGAGACTCCGTTGTCCGTCTATCTGTATGTCACAGCCTCATAACTTTAGCACCGTTAAAGATAAAGACTTGAATTTTGCTACAAAAATAGAATTCACTTGCATAGACAAGCAAAAATTGAAAAATTTGAAATTATTCAAATTTTTCCAATGCAAAAGAGAGAAAAATAAAAGAAAAACTCAATCATACAATATGGGTATCAAATTATCATAACTGGCCAATTACAGGAAAAAAGCGATTAAAAAAAAGTTGCCAACAAATGAGAAATATAAAATATATATAAAATAAATAAAAAATATTGTGAAACACAAAAATATGCCCAGAAGGATGAATTCGTTCAAGTACAATGTAATGATAATTTGTATTGTTTATTATTTTGCATCCGGCGCCCGTTACGTTTTATTTTACTTTATATTATTATTATTATTATATTTATTATAATGCTAAATCTTTCTTGTTTCAGGATTTCTTTTTACATAATTTTGCATAAACTTAATTATTATTTAAATATAATTTCATGAAAAATGCAAGAACAACAAACATTTACTATCATTTATAGGTATATTGTTTTCGGTTTATGACCTGGTTCTTAAACTGCCTTCCGGTAAGATAAACATATTGCTAGGAACCTTCTTAGTTATAATTATTTAAAATTAAAATTTTGAAAGAGAAAATGTTTAATTAGCTCTGTTTATCTTGAAAAAAGCTTAGCTATGGAAAGCTGAATTGCTGAAATTCTCAAGTCGAAAACTAGACGAAAGAGCGTTATGGACTAAGTATTATAATATAAACATATCGTCACGACATGAATCCCCGAGGGGGTGTCAGAGGTGTTCCCGAGTGTGAACTGTGAAATGCATGTCACAGTCCACACTCGGCACACCCGCGTTTGACAGACGATTATTACATGCCAACGTGACGGGTGCTGAGCCCTATCGCCGTACTTTAGGCACAAATAAACGCTTTTTAGGGTATGCAGGTTTCCTAACGATGTTTTCTTTAACCGTTCACCTAGTGGTTAAGTATTAAGTATTATACGCATAGATTCTGAAAAGCTCATTGGTGCATGCCCGTCCGGGGATCGAACCTGGATCACAAAGATTGAGAGGCCAGCGTTCGTTCTACCCCTGAGCTACTGCCGCCGCTACTAACATAACAAAACACTAGATATAATAACTTACTAAGTATTTTGGTACGTTATTATGTCTCGCTCTAACTCGTTCTTTGAAAGAGTGAAAGTGAGAGTACACGGTAAAAATTATAGTAATATTTGTAAATAATTTCAAATGCCTCGAAACACAAAAAGCGGGGCGTTATGATAGCGTGATGTTGGCGGGCGATACTAATTATTTTGGTAGTAGATACAAATACTTACAAAGTTATTTACTGAGCCAAAAACATACATAAACACTTATCAAATAAAACCGGCCAACTGCGAGTCGAACTCGCGCACGAACGTTCCGTACCATTATCTATATAAACGGCAAAAAAAGTATCACGTTTGTTGTATGAGAGCCCCCCTTAAATATTCGTTTTATTTTAATAAAAATATTTATTTTTAAAGTGAATATATAGGTAACTAAATATTCTGTGAATATTTTCAACGTCTACTGATATTGCGAGTCAGAAATAATGCCGGAATAGCTGCTCAGCGCCACAAACAAACTCTCGTGGTTTTCGTGGTGTCTTTTTTGTAAATTCTCAAAGGTTAATTTATATACCAATAAATTAATAAATAAAAATTATAATTAACTTCAATATTTTATGTATACAAAGTAAGCATGCTAGTTATTTTTAGGGTTCCGTAACCAAAATGTAACCAAACCTATTACTAAGACTCCGCTGTCCATCCGTCCGTCCGTCCGTCCGTCTGTCACCAGGCCGTACCTCATGAACCGTGATAGTCAGACAGTTGAAATTGCATAGGCAGATTGCGGGTGACTTTAAAAGGGATTTTGTAGGGTATGATTTTTTGATTGAAAACTTATACAGAACATTCCATTTATCCTATAGCTTCTATTTGATGTGGTTTAGTCACTCTAATTTCCATCGCATGGCATTTATCAACCTTAAAACAAATATCTAATGATTAATATTGCGAGTGAGAAATAATGCCGGAATAGCCGCCCTGTTATGAAATTGTATTCACTGCAAATTACAATCTACACACTTACTGAAAGTAGCCTAAGAACGCATCAAACTCCAAGCAGATTATTTCCGACAAGTTAGCAACTTGCGTGCTATTATTACAATAGTTTTAGACTGTTCAGTCTCTCTTTTAGTATACAATCGACAGTTGCTTATGTAAGAATTACTTAAAAGGAAGATTAATTTAATAAGATTTAACATATTAAAAAAATCGTGAGCCCTTTTGTTACAATTTATATACTGCACTAAACGTGAACTGTATATAACACAGCCACTGTTAGGAGGAGATTACCTAGCCCGGGGCGAGTAGGGAAAGTTCTTTTGGGTACACATTTTTAATCTTGATACGTTGATTCCAAGTTATTAAGTAAAAGATTACCAAAAACTTTTAATTGTACTAAAAGTACATTTTTTGAGTTTGCCACTAGAAGAATCGCTCGTGTTTTTGAAAATTTGCTACCGAAACTATTAAATTATTATCTAAAACAGACAACTGTATTTAAGAAAATGCCCCTGCAAAATGGAGCTCGAATTAACTTCAAAATACGTTCACAAAAATACAAACAAGATGTCACCCTAAACACATAGCCCGGTGCTCGGCTCCGGCGGCGCGGCGGATATAAAAAAGTATTTTGCATAAAGACAACCCTAATAGCTTTAAAAACGTCAAGTGCCTTCCTTCCTAAATGCACAGAAGGGACGTATATGCATAAATTAATAAGGGGAAATGGGATTATGAAGTATTTTAATATTGTTGATGTAATATGCGACGAAATAAGAGGATTTGCGAGTAAGAATCTTTAAATGTCATTGTTGAATGATGCAAAGAAATGTATTAAGTTGTAGAAAGTTAGTAGCGCATGTCAGTGTCTTTACTTCAGATACGATCTGCATAAAACGTCTTGAAAAACTACTCGAATTTGTACAGGAGACGACGGCAAGATTATTCCGTATTACTACCGGGTTTATACTTAATACCTATTTATCATCTTAATTGGTCTTTTCGTTTTGCGTAATTAGGGTGACCAGATAGACACAAGGACTTTACCTTTGCAGATATTAGCCGAAAAGTTTTGTTATAAATATGATGAAGTCCACATTTTTCATGCATTTTCAAACATTTCCGTATTTTTTTTTTTGCTAAAGAACGCTATAGATATTGGATGTTTATTATTAAATCACGCCGTTACGGGTAATCTGAATTTCTTGAAACTTTGATGAATATAGTAAGTCCTAGAGTAGATTAGAATGAATATTAGTAATTTAATAAAGGTATATTAAATACGCTAATTTTAATAAAAAAGTTGTACTAATTAAATTTAAAATGAAAAAATACGTCACAAAAATAATATTTTGTGTTTAATTATATTTAATACAATAATGAATGTACATGAACTAAAGAAATTTATATTTAATGTTTTTACGATACACATGATAGTTAAATATACTAAATACTACGTTACATATAATAAATATATCCCTTACGCTACCAATTCGATTAAGTTTCTATCTATCTACTATCATATCCTATCCTTCCTAACTTACTACTTATTTTGTTAATGTGGAAGTTTGTTGGTTTGTAACCTAAGATCTGGAAAACTACTCAATGAATCGACATGAAACTTCCTAAATTATCACGTAGACTTTTTTTCTGCTATTGGGCTATTATCTGGGTGTTAATTCGTGTAAACTCTTTGTAAACACCGCCGTTAAGGGTCACGTGATCATCAAATTGAAACACAGGCTGTGTGGTGTTGGTATTTTGTTAATTCTTTCCATGGGGATCTTGTTGGGTCTACGCTGCTACTACGAGTATAATCCCTGTAAATTGAGCGTTCCCTAGAGACGACTTAAAAAGGAATACCACGTGGGCAATCTTTGATAATAATTATTTTTTCGTCATTTTGGCACGGAGTTCGTGCAAGAGTCTTGTAAAAAATTATAATCCCGCAGTTTTCTATTCTTACCCTACATATCCCTGTACATACCCCGATTTTTTCCCCCGGTGTGTGTTTTGGTGCCATTACCTGGCTGCGAGCCAAAACACCTAACAAATTTATAAAATCGTAAAATAACATTCGAATTATTTATTTCGTCTATCATTATCTTTTTATACTTAACACTTAATTTAAAGGATTCACCCTACTAATTTAAAAGTAAATGATTCTTGGCTAGTTACCAGAGATGTCGAAACTTCCTCTATTGCATCTTAATATAAAGGAAGGAAAATTCTAGAAGGTAATGAACATAAATCTATACTAATCAACGAAGTAAAGATACTAATAATATAAAATTTATAATAAAGTAGTAAAGAAATTGTCATTTACTTTAATATCATCAAAGTGATCTTGGTCAATATATAGGCAATAAGAGGTGTTGATAAAATAATGCTCAAGTCGAAAACGGGGCAAGGACTGAATTAACTCGGGCGGAGCCGCCGGCGAAAGGCTAGTACTTTATAACCGCCACCATCGAATGTCACGTGACCATCAAACTGAAACACTTGCTCAGTTTGGTGCTGTTATTTTGCTCATTATTTTAACGGGGTACGTGGAGGCTTAATACTATTACCATTGTAGTCCATGCATTAGGTCAAAATGTACTGTAAAGTTATTGATCAATTGGATAGGAGTACAAAAAAAAATCAACCCGGGCGAAACCGCAGGCAAAAGCTGGTTTCATAAATATATCGAAGTGTTCCTTTTACTACGTAACCAAACCAACATACTGAACTTTCTACGGATGTTGATCTATCAAAATTATCATTTGAAAGATACTGAATTAATTCAGACAAACACAAGCAGGAAGCAGCAAGTTAGTTTTATTTACTCTACAAACTTTGAACGTTCAAAAACATCTACATAACAAGTACATCGCAATCTGCTCCCTACTAGGCTGTTGACCTATTTGCTGGGTTAAATTTAAGGGCCCTATTAGAATATTTAATGTACATTTCATGCACTAGTATAAACTTTAGACTTTAGTACAGCAATTAAGGCTGGGTCTAACCCCGTCATGGAATGACAGGGCGCACGATTTAAACAAGTTAGAAATTAGTGGACAGAGTTAGTAGTTAACAACATTGGGGTATTTATAAATACAAAGCAAAGACGGGTAAAGGTTTGCGGGATTCCTTTGAGAAACATTCATTGTGGAAATAAACCCTTGTTATAGTCTGGTGACTTTATTAAACTAGGTAAGAATGAGCTTTATTCTGTTTTCACATGGCTAACTGCAAATGTAAAGGATTAACTATCTGTCAAGGCTCAAAATAAAATATATCTCAAAATTCAGAGGACAAGTTCCATAACATGCTTTCGGTGGACTGCTGATATGGTAAATAATAATAATAAAATATATCACAATAAAAAAATATAATGTTATTTTGTGAGGTGGTAGAGCTAATACCGGGCTCGACTGTGGAGGTACCACCATCTTACTCGGAAATCCTCCCGAAGTTATTCGGGGGAGAGTAAGGGGACAGCTCTCAGACAAAACCAGGCGGCCCAACATTGCCTGGGACCGATGGATGGCGGTATATCCATCCCCAATTGCCGGGCCTTATATAAATCAGACTGGTGACGGGCAGCGGCGTCACTGGTGCAAAGGTTTCGGCACCGCGCTCACCAGCGTGTGTGAGTATGGGCATTTCTTCCAGGAGGATCGCCAAGAGTGGCGAAATCCTGGAAAGGCCTATGTCCAGCAGTGGACGAAACAGGCTGATGAATGGACGGATTACAATCTGAGTGAATTTGAAACTTGTGTGTATTACCGCTTTTATATAGAGTTGAAACAATAAAGTTTTTTTGTATTGTGTTTTGAGGTTTTTATGTTTTGTCGTGATAGAAGCCATAGAACTCTGTAAAAATTTAACTGGCTACCCATTACGGCTAAAGCTGTGGCTTCCTGTAACAGACGGACAGACAGCGGAGGCTTAGCCATTTGGCTGAACAATCAAAATAAAGACCTTTTATTTTCGGAAAAACATTATATAGGTTAGTAACATAGTATTGATTCAACAATTATTGTATTTAGTTGTCAGAGTCTTAGTCGCTACTTTCAGTAATTCTATCCGCGTGTAAGTTAGTATAAATGGTAAAAGTAATCTTTTTAACAAGTTTTTTATTTACTTTTTTAATTACTATCCTTTGTCACCGTGTAATTCGAGTTGAAAAGTTAATATTGTTTTTTTAAATAATGAAGGCGATGCATTCTTCAGTGAGCAGTTTTTGTTAACGTTGAGTGTTTAAAATAAACGGTTACTTATTAAAATATCCTCTTCTTTTACACATATATTTAACGAGGTTGACCATTTAAATCGCAAAAAGTAAAGGGGACGCCACACGTTGTCGTAATCACCTGCTGCGGTCTTTTCCGCCCTTACGATGTAACTTAGAGGTGGCCTTTTATTAACATAAACTTTTACTGGGCTAATGTCACTGGCGGAGTTTTTGTCGGAGAAAAATATGAACTCATATTTTGCTTTCTGTATATTTTTGGCCCCGGAGGATACGTCATAATGGACTTAATGTGGATGCTTAGTGGGAGAGATAAATAACCCGTTACGCTATTTGTTTGTTTCATTCGCACTTTAATATATTTAAGCATTTTATGAACTGACTTGGCTTAAGATATTTCCAAAAATTTGGTGTAGAATTACCTATTCTGATTAAGTAAGTGTAATCCTGTTTCACAAAATAATTTAAAAAATATTCTGTCCATGAAATATGTTAACTAAAACCTGTCTGACAAAGAAATCTCGACAACTATTATAATAATTTGAAATGAAATCAAAATCAAAATGATTATTTTTGCAAAATAGATACATAAAGTATACTTTTTACAAGTCAAAGTTAATTTTAACAATATAATATATCTTTAGAATATAAAAAAATATATCATAATACGGGTAATAAAATATACACCTGCATGAAATAGAGGAATCTAGGAATAAAAGTATTATGTATTACATAATGCAATGAAGAAATAAGTTCATAAATAAAAACGGGAAATACATACAAAAATATATTAAGGTTGGGCTACTAATCCAATGTTCATATCCAATATTCAAAACACAATGCATTTAGAAACTTAATAAGAGTAATTGCCTTTTAAGCTACTCTTGACCTGAGGAAATTTTCAAAATATTTTCTTACTTTGGATTTGATTTTAATTGATCTTTTCTGTCTTCTAATTTACTATTTATAATATTTCACCTAAAGAAGAATGCGACGTTGTTTCACAAACGTATAAATTTAGTATTGGTTTTATTATTTTTGAATAAAAATTATTGTGACTAATAATATTACGCATTAATAGTTTAATGTCAATCAGGCTTTTCTACCAAAATTGTGTTATTTTATAAATATTACTTTGTAAATGATCGTACACAACAAGTTCAATGCAAGTTTATATATATATATTTTTTTGTTTTCACGAAAATATTCACGAATTATAATCTATTTTTTTAGTATCGAGAAAGTTAACAAGGGCTATCAAATCGATTTTTTATTTGATTGATCTTTGATTATCCAAAGTACTTTTTGTTAATTTCTAAATTAATTAAAATAAACAAAACAATAACTCCCGAGATTGAGAGTTCAAAGATTTTTTTTTGTTTTTCTCGGCATTTCACCAAAAACAGACAACAATAACAAGACAAAAATCAACAAAAACTATAACAAACGTCAAAACAAATGGCACGTAAAGCAACCGCAACAAAAACACAAACCGCATACAAGATGAACTCATACTGATGCGATCCCTTAGGATGGCCACGCCGATTCATCGATGTATTTTCCATTATGTAGTGTCAGTACCTATGGGTTAACGTTCCGATCCACGCATCAAGTAGCAAAAAGACATTATTCTTTTCTTAATCTTTTTTTGTTAAATTTAACGAATACACTGTGATTATTGTTTCGATTGATAGATAAATAATTTATTGTAGGTATTTTTGCAATAATTATATACATTCGTTCTAAAACCTAACATTTTCTTTTGTACCTGGGTGTATGTACTATGGTGTGAGTAGTATAGGTGAAACGGAAAATTACGAACTGTCACCCATATCATGCTATGTCGAACATACTATAGGAAGCATTTGTTTGGTAATAGCAGGATAAATAAAATGTTTTCATGCTTTTAAGAGGATATGTCGCGCTTGCAAAGGTCACTGTTACTCCACGCGGAACGCCCCGCAGTGCGAGAGGGACGGATTCCGGAAAAAATAGCAAAATGTTGGTTTTAAATTGACATAAAATGAACTAAAATAGCTATCAAAATTTCCAACTGAGGAAATTAAGATATCGCTAAAATCTATCTAATAAAATATCGTTCAGGTCTGTATGTCATTCCGGTTTCTCATACTATGAAAAACAGTGTAGAAGAAGACCTCATTTCAATAATTATTTCTATCGAGCGAAAGTTACGCAATCGCGTTTTTGTACTGAATAAAACTAGAAAAAGGTTCCGAAATGTATATACTGATTTATCAAATTAGTGGCTTCATCTGAAAAGCAGGTAAAAGCATACAACTTACAAAAGTGCCATTTTTATCGAAATAGCCCCCGAAATAGCAAGTCTAGTCCCAGCTGCAGAAAACGTCAAATTTTGACAGCTCGCCGTATCAACGCACTCGCTTGCGTTCATTTAGTTTCGTGTCGCACGGTAGTAGTGCTTTCGAACAATAAATGACCCTTTTATAGTCTTAGAATTTTACCGCCTATACCGCTTTTATTCCAATGAAATAAGATTCAAATTTTAAATTAACCAAATGAGTGTACAGTAGAATTACGGAGGCCAGGCTCGTCATTAACCTGAGAACTCAATCATTATTTCGCTGGATCTAATTATTGTTTTTGCTGGAAAGTTCCTTTAATTACATCAATCAGAAGTTTAATTTCAATGGGACTTAATTTATTCACCTTTTGTTTCAACCCTGTTTAGACTGGCTGTTTTAAATTAATATATTTTTCTTGAATTACGTTGGACTATGGCGTAGCGGGTCTACGAAGCTTTTGTTTGCTACGCCGTAGCAAAAGGTGGATAATTGCTAGGTCAAATCTCGTAGGTCTTTACCACTCTGATGCATTTGTATTCAGCCTGCGTGATTCAGAAGGCATGTTAAGTTATAGATGGGTCTGAAATATGGCGATAGGCCCACCGCCCATCACGCTGACGCAATAATGTACGAATTGGAATTGTGACTTCCATTTCATAGTTCATACTCGGAAATCTCTGACACCCCTTTCGAAGATTCATGTCGTGACTATGCCTTTTTGATTTATTTATGTTGAGCTGTGTGATAAAACTCAGAGTGTTTCTGTCAATGAGGTGATTTACTAATTTTAAATAAAACATAAACAAAACGGGCAAGACGTATAATTTCTCTAAAATATAAAAAAAAACATCAAAAAGGTAATTGCTGACTTGGACGAAAGAAAGTAATTATAACCCGTGAAATAATTATAGAGGCTTCACTAAGACTCACCTCAGTTAAAAGCAGACCCAACACTTTGGCTTTTATAAATTAGGCCATTCAACCAAGATAATGGTTTTTTTTTTAGCTCTGTGGCGTTATTAGGGTACCGAACCCAAAGGGTAGCCAACGGGACCCTATTACTAGGACTCTGCTGTCCCTCTGTCTGTCTGTCTGTCACCAAGCTGTATCTCAGGAATTGTGAGAGTTAGACAGTTTATATTTTCACAGATGATGTTTTTTGTTGCCGCTATAAGAACAAATACTAAAAAACTGAATAAAATAAATATTAAAGGGGGCTCCCATACAACAAACGTGATTTTTTTCCTCGTTTTTGCTCGATATTGATAGCGGCAACGGGTAGATGCTTGAAATATTCACAGAATATTTAGTCATCATTCACTTTAAAAATAAATAATTGAATTGAAATAAAACAAATATTTAAGGGGGGCTCCCATACAACAAACGTGATTTTTTGCTGTTTTTTTAGATAATGGCACGGAACCAATAACCAATCACAATAAATAAATAAAAAGAGACATGGCTTTGCTAAGTTTCTTGCCCTTCTTCTTTGCAAGATTAATCGAATGGGCGGGTTTAGGCATTTTATGTATTATTTGGTTAGGCATTATATTTATATATGGTCTATTCAGTTTATTTTTCAACTTATTTATTAATTGCATTATGTATTTTCTTATTCAAATAAGACTTTATTTTATGCATATGTATAACATTATTAGCCCGACTTATTTCCCGTATTATATAGTGTGTGAGTATGGGAATTTCTTCCAGGAGAACCGTCAAGAGTGGCGAAATCCTGGAAAGGCTTATGTCCAGCAGTGGACGAAACAGGCTGATTATTATTATTATTATTTATTTATTTAAAAAGTATAACATTACAGCTTACACCAATGCGTTATACAATTATATATTAAAATTAATTATTGATTAAAATAAAATATAAATTCAATATGTACATTTAACAATTAAAAAGATAAAGTAAGATATACAATTCATTATAAATAGGGACGTTCCTTTCATTCATCACGCTCACAGAACGCCAGACATTTCTCACTCACAGTCATCAATCTATCAGCAAACAAATCACACTCTGGTACCGAAGACAACAGTGTGTTGAGTGATGACCGGGCCCGGACGAGCGGAGACATGCTACGAGAAACAGTATGCGACGCCGGAACCGACAATAGAACGTGCTTACGAGTTCGGAGGTATTTGTCAGGCACAAACAGTCGACATACTTGATTGGTGAGCTGTGGGCAGTCTGATTCACCACGCAACATGCGACATGCTGCAACAAGCTGCTCACAGTCTCGTCGAACTTCCAACGAGTTGAACCCCAGCATACCAAGGAGGTATTTTGTCGGATACATAAAAGGGTAGTACCCAAATTTCTTTTTGTACAGAAAACGGAGGAACGCTTTCTGCACTTTTTCGAGCAATAGCACGTATGTTGATTCATAAGGGCTCCAGACGATGGCTCCAGTTTCAATCTTACTTCTCACAAGAGCTGTTAAGAGAAGTTCTATTGCTTTTAGATTTTTGAAATCCTTAGCGTTACGAAGAACGAAACCTAGCCTTTTGGAGCAATCAGCAGCCAGGGTCTTTATGTGCTCGTGGAACGTTAGACGAGTATCAAAAGTGACACCAAGGTCTTTGATAGAGTTCACACGAGCAATCATTTCGGAACCAAGCACATAAGTTGCTTCATAGGTCTGGGTCGCCCTCGTGAAAGACACACAAAAGCATTTGCTGACGTTAAAGTGCAGTTTGTTCTGTACACTCCATCTTTACACAGCGTCTAGGTCCTTCTGTAATAAGTCACAATCAGCCATCTGATTTACATTTAGTATCAGCTTCAGGTCATCAGCATACAGAAGACAAGATACGTGTTTAAGAATGGCCTCTTTATCATTAATCATTATAACGAAAAGAAGCGGGCCGAGGATAGAACCTTGACTCACACCTGATCGCGTATGATAAGGTTTTGAGGTGTAACAGCCATACTTGACATACTGTTGTCGGTTTCTGAGATAGTCGGCAAACAGGCTGAGCAGACTTGGAGCAAATCCAATGGCGCACAGCTTTTCAAGTAGGACGTCATTATCAACCCGATCAAAGGCTTTTTTAAAATCGAGGTATGCTACGTCCACTTGGAAGCCACTCTCCATATGACCGGATATAGTGTCCGCCAGCGTCAATAGATTTGTGTTTGTTTATCGACCACTCCTAAATCCGTGTTGTGAATCTGCCAAGTATGGCTGAATTTGAGGGCATAATTTTTTATGCAATATAGTCTCAAAAACCTTGGCTGGAGAACAGAGAATCGCGATAGGGCGATAAAACTCTACATGGGAATGATCTGAGGTCTTAGGGATAGGGCTCACGCGAGATAATTTCCATTGTGTCGGGTACTTGCTACTTGCCAACACTAGGTTAAATAGGTAGCACAAGGGTGTAACAAAAACATCTGCACATGCTTTCAGGACATAAGCCGGAATATTGTCAGGTCCTACTGAACTACGGGGCTTTATTCTACGGAGTACTAATTCTACATCCCGCTCTGAAACATGAGAAATGTTAACGTAATTGGCCGTTCGCGTGTGATCAGTTTGATTTGTGTATTCTGCGCTTAATTTGGGTTCTTCTGGTAAAAATACTCCGGAAAAGAACTCCGCAAATGCAGTTGCAGCCGCCTCACCAACGAATTCCCAACGATTCACCAACAAATTGCTGATGGATGGATGGATGTATTATATTAGTTTAATCATATAATATTATTTTTATAAAGATTAGATTGGACATGTAAAACGTATAATTTATGTACCTATTTTACAAATGAACATTTTGAATCTTTGAAACCCTTCGTGCGCGAGTCCCACTCAACCTTGGCTGGTTTTATTTTATTTTAAAATCAAACAAATTTTATGATATCCCTCAATTACCTAAGTAGCTGCACAGGTAATGAACTTCCACTACTGAACAATTGGGCATAGGCCTTTCCAATATTTCGCCACTCTTGGCGGCCCTCCGGTTGTCGATCCAACGGACACAAGGACAGCCAACGCTACGCTTTGCTGCACATGGTCTCCATCATATCGTCTTTCAGCCCCAACGGCCATCACCTCGGCGACAGATATGGCCTGCCCACCAGTAACGAAGGATCCATATAATACGATTTGCATCGGCTTGCTTAGGAAATGGCATCCATACTACATTTCTTTATTCTGTGCTTTTCACTTTGTCAACATATTTGTTGAAACATTGTTCGTTAGGCCAAGTTGGTAGCTAGCAGATAATACTAGTTAGTATTAAGCTTACTTTTGTACAATATTTTTTATTTTGTGCAATAAAGTATTTTATAATTTACGTTTTTTTTTCTTCGCGGCTGTTTGACGTTTCCGGGGACCCAAAAGCTGAGGCATACCTTGGACAACGCTTTAGCTTGGCAATCCAAAGAGGCAATGCCGCAACCCTTTATCAATCACTAAAATAAATTAATGTTAAGAAACCACGATTTACATATTATAATTTGTAATTTTGTCACACTGTGGAAGGATACAAAATTCCTCACACGTTTCCACGTAAATCGGCACGGGTTAAAGGAAGCCAAATGTCTTCAAATTTGTTTTACAAGTGTTTAGGACCTATCGAATAAAATTACAGGGTTCGCTAAAACCTAAATACTTCTAAAAATATGGGCCCACCCTACTGTCTGTCTATCTCTCTCTTTCATTTATCTCTGTCACCTAGTATCTCTCTCTATCCGTGTTGCAAATTCTAACTTCACTCGAACTTATTTATGTTTGACGCAAACTGTAGGTACTGGGTACCCAAAAACTGTACATACAGATATTAATTTTTTCGGTCACGTAATTGCAACTGCCAGGATGTCGACGACGGTGCGATTCTAGGTTAGGGATAGCTTGGGGCTGAATGATACTTAGTATAAGGAAGTATGGGGTAAAAATAGGGTTGCCAGATGGAAAAATGAAAAAGGAAATTTTGAAAGCATCTTAATTTTAAAAATTATCCACAAATGCTGTAAAAGAAAACTGCAAAATTAATTTGGCCGAGTAGGTATTGGGGCACGTAAACCTAAAACTGAATTATAAATTGTAATTCCCAGTATTTGTCGCTTAAAAACATTATATGGCACATAACATTGGAAAAATTTCAATTACCAACTAGTTTCTATTTTGATATAGACCCCGTAACTAAAATGTTCTAAGACTAGCAACTTTATCATTTGGCAACCCTTATTAAGAGCAGATGGAAAAAAACCTGGAACTCGCTGTTTCCTTAAGAAATATGTCGATATTAGAATTCACTAGAATTTGAAAGGATATAACTTTTCACATTTTTAAATTACAGTTCTTATCAAAAAAATTGAAACACTACCGAAACTTTCTTTCTGGCGACAAATAACCCAAAAAAGGGAATAATTCTAAAACAAAAAATATTTGAATTTTAAACGTTTGTTTAAGGAATTCGGAACCTTGTACTACCTAACTGTTGTACGACATTTCTTTTTCCGTATAATATAATATTTTTCTAATAATTCATTAAAACCATAAACATTAGAAGTGTTCGATTTTTAATGAGAAGTGTATTACGGAATTCTTGAAAAAAATACTTTTTCTTTTATAATTTTTTACGGAATTTTCGACTAATTACTTGGAATATTAATTTTAAAAAATAACAAGCAGCTTTACACTTATAAATACAATAACTCTACAAAAATGCAGTCCAATTTAACTATAATTGGTCATATTGTAATTTTTTATAAAAGTAATAATTAACCAAAAATCCTTTGATATTATTGTTTTCTTTATCTATCAAGAATTCAGTTTATGAAACCATGGCATTGACGAATGTCACAGTTGACCCAATTTGATGGCATTTACCTAAAAACAACAATATTTATATGTGTCTAACGGAATTAGGGCAACGTCGTCGGTCATTACCTCGAAACATTTGTTGGTTTAACTTTTACTGCAGCATTTAAATTGCGGTTTCAAGATAATTACTTCATTAAAATAATTTATTTACCAGTACTTTATTCTGCTACGTGTCTTCTGTCTACACCATGGAAGAGTCACGTTATCTTCATAATCTCTAAGAAAGTTTCTTCGTATTTGTTACATTTTTCCACAGTATATAATGTATGTGTTTTGAATGTGTTAAAGGTTTTTTAATGATTTTGTATATTATAGTAAGAAAACCTGTAGGATACTTCCAGTTGACATAGAAACTTGAAACTTGAAATTCCGTACACATTTAGGAAAAAATACAAAAATTTACAAATATTTAATTACTAGCTTTTGCCCGCGGCTCCGCCCACGTGTTATTCGGTTTAACGTCATGCTTTTTTCCGAGATAAGAAGTATCTTATGTGTTAATTTAGGGTATAAGCTATATCTATTATAAATTTCATCCAAATCCATTCAGCCGTTTCAGCATGAAAGAGTAACAAACATACATACATACACACAAACTTTCGCATTTATAATATTAGTGTGATTTATGAAGTTTAATATAAAAGACTGTCAACATAATTAGACCCTTTAGATACGAAGTTAAATAGATATTAACTGTCAAGTTATTTTGGCCTTTTATATATGTTGTTCGAGGAATACGTTCGTGTTTTAAATGTTATGTACAAAACCCTCAGAACACGAGTTCTACTCGCAATTGACCAGCTTTTTAAGTTTTTCTGAGTTTAAACAAATATCTTACTATCAAATCGATCTATTAAAATGATTATTGTCGTAGCAGGATCACCCTCTTAAACTTACGACCACTAGCATAAATAAATTTGAATATAATTATGATTTCGAAGCAATCGGTGTGATGAAACATCACAGGATGGGTAATTGATAAGGTTGTTCGAGGTGGTAAACAGATGAAGTTGAAATTTTTATGTTTTTGACGTGAAAACCTTTTTAGAATTAATTTATTGGCTAATAAAGCGTTTTGTGATACAATCTTTTTGACAGTAATAATATATGTATAGACCGATAGCATAACTACCCAAATTTAGATATATTTAGCCTATAACTTACGCTTATAGCAATTGGTGCAATCTTGTAAGACACAGAAAATTCAAAGCAGTTGTATCCCGAACAGGCAAAAACGACAATCAAAGTATCTTTGAAAAACCCTTAAAGTTTATATTGAACCTCAAGGGATACCGGGAGTAACCAATCAGTCTCAGGCGTATTTGGGAGTAATCAGTAGTAGAATCTCAAATGGACGCCCCTTGAAAAGGCTCATTTACCTATACATACATATATACAATAATTGTAATATATACAATATCATTATTATATACCGTACGGAATAAATGTCGTTTCGTATCAAGAAGTCAAGTAGAAGGCGGGGTGCAGAAGTGAATGGAGAAGACTCCATCGACAAAAGCACAGCTCTTAAATTGTGAATGAAAATCGTACGGACATCGATAAACAATTATATTTCGCACGTATACGATATAAATTTCCACTATTTGGCTTAAAAAGTCATGTGTTAATAATTCGTTGTATTAAAGTTAAGGTTGAAGAGAATAAAAACATTATAAAGAAATAATAAAAAGATACTGAATTATAATACATATATTTATACATATATAATATGACTTGAATAGAAAAGAATTTATTCCGTAAAAAGAGAGTACAATCAAAATATTACAAAATTAATTTGGTATAATAAAAGTTACAAGAACACTGAGCTTAATATTTGAGATACGTAAAGTAAGGGTGTAGAAAGAAATATTTTTCTAAATACTCCAACAGAATTTAACAAATTGAAGGAAAAACAAACAATGTCACATTTTTTTGAAGTTGAGTTTTTTAGCTCTATGGATTCTCTGGACTTCAATCTACTATAAGAAGTCCCCTGGCATAGGAAATGGTAGCACTGCATATAATGTTGCCAATGGCTCACGTAGCATTCACCCTACTACACGTTCCTATTATTTACTTAACTGCGTTTTTTTATATATTAAATAGACTACTTTTTAATGAAAAAAAAAAGATATGTACAGAATGAAAAAATCAAAATTATCAATTATTTATTGATTTGTATTTCGCAAACATTACGTATGATCTAATGGTTTGAGTATCTATACATATCTCTCTGTACTAAAACGGTATTTGTTATTTCTTGTTCTAGCTCGACGACGTTTGTTCTAAATCGTCGAAGTCCCGTTTTTTTTCGTTTTTGACGATTTTTTCCAGGCGACTTAATGTGAACGCTTTTTTCCGATATGCCTGCAAAAGTGAATAGCTAATTATTATTTGCCCATTAAATTGGCCTTATGTTTAAAGGTGGTAACCCTATTTTACTAACCCGTCATTGCATTGACACGAGATCGAACCTGATTGAGAGGAATCGTGGTGCATTGTTTGCATTTTCTCTTTCACAAAAGGCGTACCTTCAACACAAACTCTTTCGCACTATTGTTCAACGGCTTTGACAATAATAACACATAATTTATCAAATAGTTTTGAAGAATCTGACTGATAGCAATATGACAGCAAAAGATTGACAAACAGTGATGCCAACATGACTCCAAGGGACAAGTTATGATGAATGATCTGTAGGTTTTAAATTATGAGCAAACATAACAAACGTCCGGTTGAAATATAGGTCGAAATTTTTAGTGTTTCTGGAAAAACAACCAACGTCCATAATGTATTTGGCAAAAAGAACCAAGGTCAAAGGACATTGGTTGTTTTTTAAAAAAAGTTATCTAAGGTTAACCGAAACTTGTCAAATTTTTAAAAGTTTATTTCTATATGAAAGATGTTTGATTTTCGTTTTCGTTAGCTATTTGTTGCTCAAATTTTTCTTTCTTGTGAAGTAATACCACAATGAACGCTATTGAAAGAAGTGACGATGAGTGGAAAGGACCCGTTGAATAAAGTTTATATGTTACGGGTAATACTAGAAGATAGGATACACTTAGGTTTACCCGGATAATCCTATACAAAACTTCGGAGGTGGCCTCGCTCCGCTCCGCTTTGCTCGGCGCCCAATGTTTGTTAACATGTCAACCTAACACGCTTGTCCTCGCTTCGCTCGTCATCGTACCTATTTTTGACTTTTTTCGGCCTTTTCCCAACTACAGGTTTTACCCGTTACGTATATATATATCTGCATTTTATGTCATAAACCATGATTTCTTAGGGTTCCGTCGTCCGACAAGGAACCCTTATGGTTTCCCCATGTCCGTTTGTCCGCGGCTCAGCTCAGAGACTATTAGTACTAGAAATCTGTAGTTTAGTTAAGTGGTAACATAAAACCTCTAAACATTTTTTTTAAGGGTACCTCACGAGAGGCACCAATTGTACGAACACGTAAAATTGGGGATGATTTTTTTTTCTCGTCTATCTAATAGTGTGGGTTATCGTTTGATAGGTCATTAAAAAAATGTGGGTGTGTGTAAACCATTTTTCGATTTAGGGATCCGTTGGCGAAATATTAAGCTCCCCCTACCCTTTCTGCCGGCTAAACGGTTGTTTATGATATGTGAAAAAATTCACAAAAGTAGTATATATAATGAAATTAAAAGGAAAACTATCACAGCTTAGTAGGCTTTATAGGTTTATGAGTACAAGTCGTGCCAAACTTTTAGTTCCCTCTAAACACTACAAAACGTATGGGCCGTTTTTCGGGAGAGCAACTTCCAAGTGGACTAGAAGTTTGGCGCGATCTGTATTAGTAGACCAACTTATAAAATGTCCTGGGCTACTACGAAACCCTACACTGCGCGTGGCCCGATACCCACTGGGTCAGTTTTTTATGCTATGAGTTCTAACCTTTCACACCTTTTCTTAGGAAGAACAGCCAATGTCCAGAACCCTGGCTATTATTGATGGCAAAATGATTTTTGGAAAAACTTAAATACACCAATAAAATAAAATAAATAAAAATACTTTTAATTTATATTTTATTTGTTTTCATGTCCTCAAATAAAATATTAAAGTAGTAAGTATTCCATTATTCCCATTTTATTAAATTTCATTTGTTTCCTGTGAAGTTAGATCTATGTAAGATGGTTGTTTTTCCAAAACACCCCTCTTAGTAGTGAACAGAGTTATTTAAAATCCATTAGGATTTTTATTCCTGGACAAGAAGACAGGTTACATGAAAATAGTTTCAAAAATTTTCAGTTTGAAACTTTTGCAAATTATGTCTGTTTGGCAATTTTATTTTAGTCTCCTCATTTCAATTTATCGCTTCATATGAATTATTTATATTAATATATTGTATTTTGTTATAGTCTATGTACATTATAATATAGTAAAACTTCATAATAATTTTAACTTTATGTACTACCTTAGATTCGAAGCGTAAAAAATCCACCATAATAAGCACACTCACAATCAAATACTGACACAGTACAGGTACACACTGAACATGCCCATTGTAACACTATAATAAAGCCGATTTTTAAGGTTTTAATTTCAAGCTAAGAAACTTACTAAAAAACGAAATTTTAAGTGACAGAAATATATATTGCTATTCTGAAGGGCACACCTACTAAAATTAGCAAGTCTTTTAAACGCTCTTAAATCAAACTAATGTTTTTAAATTAATTCAAATGACAGCTCTAAAATGTGCCTTGAAATTACTAAAATAAGTTAAAATCACTAAGTTGTTTTAGTAAAAAATTTTAGTTTGACGTTTATAAAATGGTGACTTGAAAAGGGCTCTTCGTTTTAATCATACTGAAATTTAATTTTATGTTACTAAAACAAAAGTCTTCAAAATTGGCTTTATTAATCACTAGCTTTTGCCCGCGGCTCCACCCGCGTGTTATTTGATTTAACGACATGCTTTTTTCCGGAATAAAAAGTAGCCTATGTGTTAAGTTAGAGTGTAAGCTATATTCATTATAAATTTCATCCAAATCCGTTTAGCTGTTTCAGCGTAAAAGAGTAACAAACATACACACACACACAAACTTTCGCATTTATAATATTAGTGTGAAGTGTGATATAAGAGTACTTTAATAGCATATTAAAATGTTAATTTAATATATTCTAATACAGGTTTTCGCAAAACTTACAAGGAGAGACCCACAACTTAAGGACCCGTTCTCCCTAACATTAAGCACCTCATTTAGCGTCAAGTAGAACTGAACTCTGTGACGTTTCATTATTGTTTAAAACAGTGCGCTATGAGCCGTGGCTGTTACGACAACCGAAACATCGCGCGCTCTAAAGAATCACGTTTCGATGCCGAATTATTATGTTCGATGGATAAATACACCAAGTTACAATTTTTGTTTGGCGAAATTAAACCAATCACACCATTTCGTATACTCTTAACTTACGGGTGACTGAATTTCAGTTTCCAAAATCATCTGGGAAACCGTCAATGGGAAATACGCGAAGAGCAATTTTACGTGATTTTTAGTGACTTTAGATTTTTTTTCTAGCTTGCTATGAATTCTATGCAAAAATCAAATTAATTAGGTTGTAATACAACTCTTCGAAAACTTGTGTGATTATTTATTTCTCAATAAACAAATATTTTCTGTCATGAATCAGCAATACGGTGGGGCGTGTTTAGGTGGCATGGACCCTTAATGATATAAAAATGTAAGGAAATAAAGAAAATTATGATTAGATTTTTTTTTCATTTGATGATGTCATCAATTTGTTTTGTTAGATTTTATTTCCCGGCCATAGATGTTTTTAGGGTTCCCTACCCAAAGGGTAACCAACGGGACCCCGATTACTTAAGACTCCGATGTCCGTCTGTTATCAGGCTGTATCTCATGAACCGTGATAGTTAGACAGTTGAAATTTTCACAGATGATATATTTCTGTTGTCGGTATAACAACAAATACTAAAAAATAGAATAAAATAAATATTAAAGGAAACATACAAGAAACGTGATTTTTTTTCTCGTTTTTGCTCGATATTGACAACGGCAACAGGTAGACGCTTGTAATATTCACAGAAAATTTAGTTAAATATTCACTTTAAAAATAAATAATTAGATCAAAATGATTAAAAAATATATACAAGTCCCATACAACAGACATGATTTTTTTGCCATCTTTATAGATAATGTAAAGTACCCTCCGACTCGCACTTGGCCGGTTTTTTCGAAATACTTTTCTAACTTGAAATTTGTTTCAATTGATTTTTTGCACTTTATCATATCAAAGTTTAGAGTATGCAAAGTATATACAATATCAGTAACAAGATTATTTGAATGTTCGTACTCGCAGAAACCAACGTTTTTTAAAGAAAAAAAATGGCTTTAAGACCGTACCTTCCAAATCTTTTTTGCAAATTGTGTCATCTATTTTCCTTTTAAGCGAGGTGACCAAGAATTGCTTACAAAGAGAGCAATTCGACATTTTTTTGCATAATGGAGTAAGGCATTGCTGAAACACACGTCTGTGGGCACAAAATAAACAAAATTTACTAAAATAAATAAAGGCAATGGATTAGAGAATGATTTAAATTTGAATCGTCCAAATACAACACGACTACGCGATTATCGCAAGTTCGCACGAATTTTAGTCAAACATACTGATGTCAAATAAGTGTCCTAATTGACATTCGCGCGATGTGGTCGCGCGACTAAAATATAAATGCAAAAGTTTGTGCGTGTGTGTATGTTTGTTACTCTTTCACGCTGAAACGGCTGAACGGATTTGGATAAAATTTAGAATGGATATAGCTTATACCCTAACTTAACACATAGGCTACTTTTTATCCCGGAAAAATGCATGGTTCCTGTAGGATATATGAATATCATTGAAAAATCAGGTGTCTAATTAGCGCGGTTCCTTAATCGTTTGTGGTAAAATAAGACAAGGCTATGATATCTCATCACACTTCACACTATTATTATAAATGCGAAAGTTTGTGTGTGTGTGTATGTTTGTTACTCTTTCACGCTGAAACGGCTGGACGGATTAGGATGAAATTTGAAATGGATATAGCTTATACCCCAACTTAACACATAGGTTACTTTTAATCCCGGAAAAAAGCATGTCGTTAAACCGAATAACACGCGGGCGGAGCCGCGGGCAAAAGCTAGTGATTAATATTAATAATCTATTCGCGGGAACTAAGTTCGTACGAGCGCGCGATCAAACATATTAATGTCGAATAAGTATCCTAATTGGAAATCACGCGATGCGGTCACGCGACTAAAATGATTAATAAAATCTATTCGCGGGAACTAAGTTCGTACGAGCGCGCTATCAAACATATTGATGTCGAATAGGTGTCCTAATTGAATTCGCGCGATAATCGCGGCGCGTCATTGGAGCGTGGGGTCAGGAGCAGAGCAGATCCCCGCGGGTCTTGCCGGCCGGCCGCCATTTTAAGAATGTGATTTGTAGAAGGCGCAGCGAACGGTAATTTGTTTTCGGAAAGCAAAATGAACTAATATATTAATAAATAATAAGCAAAATCATTCGCGCGACACCCAGTTTTTGTTATCGCGCGACTACGCGATGGTCGCATCGCTTACTCGCGCGATGACCGCGTAATCGCGTTGTATTAGGACGACGACGCCTCAAACATATGGAACGACTTTCTCCTAAAACTACGCTTAAAATTATCACAAAAAACATACAAGAATAAATTTAAATTGCTTCTTTTGTATACCTACCTAAATAAATTCCCCAGTTTGAGTAACCGAACACCTACATTCATATTATCATAATTTTTTAGCATCGTTGTTTATTAAGAGCAGTTTGCGTTACTTTATTTGATTTTATATTTTTATGAATATAATATTATGTGGTTTTAGATTATATCACTTTAAAAAGTGCCTTCTTAGTTGTATATACACTTCTGGACACATCTATTGGCCCACCTTAGAGTTTAGGTTTCGATGGCCCCTACCTAAATATGATTGCTAGATTGAACAAAAACTATTGATCCAGTTTTAAACCTAATACATTTTCCATCTTTTTCGATCATATTGTTTTAAACTTTTTGTTTGACCTAATATAAGTTTTTAGCTAGGACCAAACGAAACTGAAAATGCAAGGTGGGCCAATAGATGTGTCCAGAAGTATATTATGTATAACCAGTTCACGTGAGAAAAGGCTGAATACCAGCGCTGTGCTATGAATCTTAGATTAGATGTATATGCGCATCGAGTGCTGAGCATGTTCCCTTTTGAATGTTTTGTATTTCAGCATAGTTGCCATTTTTTACTTTACTGTTTAAGTTGTTGACCATAATAAACAGTTCTTATTCTTATTCTATGACAAACTTGGGAAAGTATATCATCTTCTTCTATAACTTATTATATTCAAGCTGCTATGAGAGTAAAATACATAGTATTTTATTTATTATCTTATGTGTTATGTTAGTTTATTGTATTAGTTTAGGTGCATGCACGTGTATGATATATTTTATGTAATGAAGAAAGATAGTAATTTTTAACAGATTCCGGGAACACAACGCGGTGGAACAGAGTACGGGCTTGTGAACATACGTTCTTAACATCTGTGAGAGTTTTGGGGGAAAAAATTAATAAATTCTAGTATACCAAAACAAAAGTTCAAAATGCGGGCATGAAAGCCTCGCTGCTTTGCTTAATGTTTGGTTATTTTATCGAATCTGTTATTATTTTTCGGATCAATAATTTTATAGTTCGTATATTTTCATTTTGGTTCTCATGGAATATGTTATATGTCTGACCTGTCTATGTCGCTAGGAAAGTACCCGCTCCCAGGGAACAAACTATAGCCTATGTCCAAGTAAAGAGACTGAGCATTACAACAGTGAAATAATTTTATAAAAATCAATTCAGTAGTTCCATAGATAACCATCCATCCATCCATCAACCTGTTTCATCCACTGCTGGACATAGGCCTTTCCAGGATTTCGCCACTCTTGGCGGTCCTCCTGGAAGAAATTCCCATACTCACACACGCTGGTCAGTCGGGTTGGTGAGCGCGGTGCCGACACCTTTGCACCAGTAACGCCACTGCCCGTCAGCAGTCTATTTTATATAAGGCCCGCTAATTGAGGATGGATATTGGATATACCGCCATCCATCGGTCCCAAGCAATGGTGGGCCGCCTGGTTTTGCCTGAGAGCTGTTCTCTTACTCTCCCCCAAATAACTCCGGGAGGATTTGCGAGTAAGATGGTGGTACCTCCACAGTCGAGCCCGGCATCAGCTCTACCACCTATTATAGATAAACCGCGCTTGTTTAATTAATGGCTATCTCCCTAGGGACCTGCCCTATCCCAGGGAACTAACTATAGCCTACATATGTTACTCAACAATAGTGTAGATTTCTATTAGAGAAATTATTTTTATAAATATTTATATATATATTAATTCTAGTTAAAATATGCACATAAATAAATTAGCAAGATATATTTCGAGTTCTTCTGGAGTTGCAACTGATGCCGAGTCTAGAAGAACTCGAAATATATCTTGCTAATTTATTCATGTGCATATTTTAACTAGAATTAATATATATATAAATATTTATAAAGAAATTATTTTTGGAACAGGTGCAGTATTTCCTGAGATTACCTATTACATACAAACAAACAAACTCTACTTATTTTTATAATAGTGTAAATGTAGACAAGTCACAGTTCACACTCTTACACCCAAGTTTCACCGACAATTATTACGTCCTAGCGTGATGGGCCCTTAGGTAGTTCGGGCACAATATTTGTCCATAATATAAAATATTTACGTCAATACTATTATAATCTAGCATTATCGAAGGGAGGGAAAATGTATTTTGCCTGGTTAAGGCTTCGTGTAATCACAGGTTTGACGTCATTCAATATTAACAGGCTTCGAGTATCGATTTTTTAACAAAACAAAATATTGCCTCACAGTACTTAAGCTGAAATCGATATGTTTTGAACTCTATGTAAAAAATAGTTTATACAGAGAAACCATACACGACGACGTCATTCAAACACCTAGCCGTTACCTATTGAGTTTTTGCCACTTTTCTAAAAGGTTCAAATGTTGTTTTTGACTCAAAACACTGTTACTCTTTTAAGAGAAGATATTTTTCTGAGCACAAATTAAAATACATTTATCACTTCGCTGCACTGTGCTACGCGAGTGCTACGCCGTAGTAACTGCCTCTACGAAAGGCTACGAAATACATTTTGTAAAGAGGCCGAATACCTATTTTAAAGTCAGAGCAACGTTACGATGGAGCGTAGAATTTTCCAACTGAAAATTTCTTGCATGAATTTATGGTAATTTCATTGTGTTGCCTTGCGAACATCATCTTTTAGATGTAAGAACAAGGATGTTTGACTTAATTTGGTAAGCTACTAAGAATATTAAAGGGAAGGTACATGCATAGTTTTACATAATACAGCAGAATAAACTCAGTACTGGATGTTATATGCTTCATAAATGTACTAATCTACATCCATAAATGTATTGAATATTTAAATGGTTTATTTTAATGTTTATGAATATTTAAATGTTTTTATTAGTAATCTCACGCCTAGACTTAAAAATTGCTTTCAAATAACGTTATTTTTGGTCAGATACACAACGAAACTATATCGTTATACACATCACTATTACTATCGGTAGCATAGATTTAGTATATACTACCGTTATATTGGTAATGCAAAAGAGAAAGAGAATATATACGCGTATATTAGAGCATGATAGATAGATGAGACCATTCGCGTTCACGCTATGGACCTAAGTGAAAGAAACAAATTCTGCTCACTTTTGCAAGATGTTTATTGGACATGTTTAATTATGGTAACGTATCCAGAGCCTAGATGTTACTCGTCTTAGAAAAAAAAACTCACAGAATTATACATTTCTCATGTACGTACTATTGATTGTTTTGTTGTCTAAAATGCAATGTTTTAAAACCAACACAAAGGTTTTGTTCGTAGATGGGTGAGAATAGTTATCGAATTTAATGACCTTATTGCTCTGAATACCTACGAATTCATTTTAAAATGATAACAAATACATGAATTTTAGCTGGTCATAACCTTAAGGCGAGGCATTGATAAACTTTTAATTTCAAATCGGCGCCTTAGGGGAGTGGAGTGAGGGGGACTTACTCCATAGAAATATGCGCTCACGAATTAGCTTAAACCGTAAGGTCGTATGCGGCAAAACAGTATTTTTCATTTAAAATGACAACTATAAGTAATTTAATTTATCCAATCGGCCACATTGAAGTGTATATGTAGACTAATTTAAATAAAAAACTTAGACGCTACATTTGCTCCCGTTTGTCACTAAAATAGAAATCTCTGATTTAAAAGAGGTTTTCTAAATATTTTTTTCTCTGCTATGAAAATTAATCAATCAACTATATCTTCGGGCAAAATGATGTCAATGAAATGCTTAATCTAGTACATAAATTGTTAATTACATATGTTTTTTTATTGCTCAGAAAAATGAAGATCCATGTCGCCAAAATTTCGTGGCGTCGCCTTAACTTTGCATAGCACGTATTTCATATTATCATCGTACTCCATCCATCCATCCATCAGCCCGTGTTCGTCCACTGCTGGACATAGGCCTTTCCCAAATTTCGCCACTCATGTCGGTCCTCCATCCTCCTCATCCAGCCGCCCCCCGCAACGTCCTTCAGGTCGTCGGTCCAGCGGGCACGAGGTCATCCTACACTACGCTTTGCTGTACGTGGTCTCCATTCTAAAGCCTTTCGGCCCCAACGGCCATCATGTCGGCGACAAATATGGCCTGCCCACTGCCACTTGAACTTACTGATTCTGCAGGCTATGTCGGTTACTTTAGATCTCCGACGGATCTCCTCATTTCGGATTCTATCCATCAGAGATACCCCAAGCATAGCCCGCTCCATAGCTCGCTGAGCGACCTTAAACCGGTGGATCAGACCCTTTGTAAGAGACCACGTCTCAGCGCCATACGTCATCATAGGAAGGACGCACTGGTTGAACACCTTAGCCTTTAAGCACTGCGGTATTGACGACGTAAATATGTGACGCAACTTTCCGAATGCTGCCCAACCCAAGCATATTCTTCTGTCAGCCCCGGCGTCGAAGTTGTTTTTATCCAGCTGTATGACTTGACCCCGATAAACATATTTTTGAACAACTTCGATGCTGACATTGTCGACGGTTATTGGCCCTTGGATGACGTGACAGTTGGACATGACCTTAGTCTTATCCAAATTCATCCGCAGGCCCACTCCTCTCGAAGAATCGCCAAGGCCGCGCATCATTTCCTCTAGTTCCTGCAGCGATTCCGCCATTATGACGATGTCATCGGCAAAGCGAAGATGTGAAATGTACTCTCTGTTTACGTTTATGCCTCGTCCATTCCAGTCTAGTGTTTTAAAGACGTCCTCCAGTGCGGCGGTAAACAGTTTTGGAGAAATAACATCTCCCTGTCTCACGCCGCGCTGAAGATGTATCGGTCTTGTTTGTACATCCTGTACTTGGACGGACATCGTAGCGGAGTCATACAGACACTTCAACAACTCCACGTAACGCCAGTCAACTTGGCAACGCTGCAAGGACTGCAGAACAGACCAAGTTTCGATGAAGTCGAAGGCTTTCTCGTAGTCCACAAACGCTAGACATAAGGGCTGATTATACTCTTGAGTTTTCTGTATAACCTGCCTTAGCGTGTGAATGTGGTCCACGGTGCTGTAGCCTTTTCGAAACCCAGCCTGCTCTGGAGGTTGGAAGTCGTCGAATCGTTGGGCGAGACGATTCGTGATAACACTTGAGAACAGCTTGTAGGTGTGGCTCAGGAGCGCAATTGGTCTATAGTTCTTAAGTAGGATTTTGTCCCCTGTTTTGAAGAACAAAATGACCGGACTCCTGCTCCACTCCTTTGGCGTAGTACCTGTGCGAATGACGGCATTAAAGAGGTCCTGTAGCTGTCCGAGTATAGGGTAACCTCCAGCTTTCAGGAGTTCAGTTGTGATGCCGTCCTCGCCCGGTGCCTTGTTGTTTTTCAGCTGTTCAAGAGCTATCCTAATCTCACCCATTTCGACATCCGGGAGTTCATCGGTGTAGTGGCGGACCAGAGGTGCACGTTTGTCGTCTTCATCGCAAGCAGTTGGCTTGGGAGCGTGTGAAGAATATAGGAGCCCATAAAATTTCTCGATTTCGGCGAGGATTTCTGGCCTAGAGGTAACAGTTCTATTGTCAGATGTATTCAGCTTCGTCAGATTGGTCCTTCCTAACTGCTGGGCAAAAACTTTTGAGCCTTTATTTCGCTGGATCGCGTCTTCAATGACGCGAGTACTATGTTGGCGCAGGTCAAAACTAATTTGCCTTTTAACACGCTTGTTAAGAAGGGAAAAATCTGCAGAATCTGAAGACATTTCCCGTCTCTGCCTCATCAGGTCCAGAGTTCCACTCGAAATTTTGGACTCCTTAGTCCTTCGCTCCGGCTTAAAATAAGCCCTTCCTTTCTCGCGCATAAAATTCGTGAAATTGTTAGCAAGCTGGTCAACATCCTCAGTGGTTTCCAACAGGGCAAATCGGTTCTGAAGTTCCATTTGGAACTTTTCAGCGGTTTGGCGCAGAGAAGGGTGGAGCGTAGGCTTCATCAGACGATTTTTCTCAAGCTGTGAGTCGATATTCAAGATGCATCGCACAAGTCGGTGATCGCTACCGGTACAAAACCTGTTGATCACAGATACATCTTGGATTATGTGCTTTTGATCCGTCATGATGAAGTCTATCTCATTTTTAGTCTTACCATCAGGACTTCGCCAGGTCCACTTCATTTGAGGCTTCTTTTTGAAGAATGAGTTCATCAAATAGAGACCTTGGCTCTCAAGGAAGCTAACCAGCACCTGGCCTCGAGGATTTCTGCAGCCATAACCGTGTGGTCCGATTACCGATTCACCATACTCTTGTATTCCCACTTTGGCGTTGAAGTCCCCCATAACAACGATAAAATGTATCTTGGTGGTGTTATGTCTGGCCTTTAATATGTCATCATAGATGGCCTCGACTACATCATCAGAGTCGCTCGACGTGGGGGCATACACTTGAATGACTTTAAGTGAATACCTCTTGTTGAGTCTAATAACAAGATATGCCACCCGAGTAGAGACACTTCCGATTTCTAACACGTTGCTAGTGAGGTCTTTGTTGACCAGCATGCCAACTCCACCGACAGACAATTGATAGCCCTCTCGATAGTAGAGCAGGTGTCCTGACTCTAGCGTTATGGTATCCTCACCTGCTCGTCGGACTTCCGATAGCCCCAGAATATGCCAGTTGATTCTACCTAACTCTGACTCGAGCTCAGCGAGGTGTCTGTCTTCCCGTAACGTCCGTGTATTATACGCCGCCAAAAAGAGTCGTTGGTGTTAGTGGCCATTCAACCGGAGATTCTTAGCACCCCCTGCCCCACCGTTACCGCGACCGCCACCGTAGTCGGGAATAGTGGGCTGCCGGGGACTGGGGGCCGTTTTTTTTTTGGTGTACATCATGTTTTGGGAAGAGATGCCCATACTCACACACGCTGGGCAGGCGGGTTGGTGAGCGCGGTGCCAGAACCTATCGCACCAGTGACACCGCTGCCCGTCACTAGTCTGGTTATTTAAGGTTCGGCAATTCGGGATGGATATACCGCCATCACACGGTCCCAGGATTGGTGGGCTACCTGGATTTGTGCCTGTCTGCGAGCTGTCCTCTTACTCTCCCCCGAATAACTTAAGGGCGACTTACGAGTAAGATGGTGGTACCTCCACAGTCGAGCCCAGCATCAGCTCTACCACCTGCTAAATCATCGTCCTTGGGGTCTTTTATTACACAATTGCCTAAACGACAACATTTACCCGAATTTTATTCCTTGTTGGGCAGAAGTTTACAAAAAGCGATTTACCCAGGTCAAGCTTTTTGGTCTCGCTTTCGTTACTCCATAGCCGATCTATTACTATTCTCTATCTACGAAACGAATCAATCAAAACGCTATAAAACACTGGTATTTTTAAAACGTTATAACAGAATGCGCGCCTGTATTACGGAAGAGTAGCGGTGTACTACACCTTGTCAACTTCATAAAGAGAATGTACTTCGTAGCATTTTTCAGCCCGTGTACGATATTGTCAAGACATACCGTCTGTCTCACATTGCCTGCTATAAGCTTGCTATTGGGGGCAAATCTTTTATAGTCTGTGGGTTGTATAGAGATAATCATGCTGCGATTTAGAAATGCCGCTTTTTCATTCACATTTTCTAGTTATCACACAAAAATTTTTATTCCGGGTGCTTTCAACTCGATCCTTATTTAAGTAAGGCGCTAATTTGATCGACGGGCATCCTTCTATGGTGACCCGGTGAGCGATAGCTTCTGTTTTTAGTCCACATATTTCCTTTGTCACTTTTCATTCATCCAACCTCTTTTTATGCTCGCTTTATCGAAACATTCCTATTTAGGTTTCTACTTTAAAAGATAATCGTTCTATATCGAAGCTGTCCGACTGCTCGTATTGTAACTTAAGAGCGGCTAAACTGAATAAGCTACAATTTGGCTTTTAAGTGGAAAATATTTTGTCTTGGGACCATGAAAAACAAACGTAGTAATTTAAAGCGAATCCTATTTCTTTGGTAATTAACTGGTCGTTATACATATCGTCGTCATATAAAAACAAACTTATGTGATATTCAATGATTAGCTCGGTTTGTCAATAATAACGTTCCGATTTGTCAAAACAAATAAAAATTATGTTACTGATATTAATAGCGATACGTACCATTAACATCATGCGTATTTGTTCAAAAATATCGTTTCAATAACGTTATTGATGGCGTAATTTCAATATATGGTCACGTGTGCGTCGATCCGCATTTTGGACAGTTAGTGACAAAATATATTCTGACAAGAATACACTACTGTTGGCTTTGTTATTACAATTCGACTAAAGTGCAGCACGTGAGTGTACAATATTGAGAGAACACGGCATCCGCGTCATGTTGTCGTGGCAATGCAAGTATGTTATCAAATCCCAGGCCCCGTTAAAAAAACGCTTGCAAATCCCCAGTGTGATAAGGCCTTAAATGTTTTATTTTTATTCTAAAAGCCTTGAAAGTATAACCGAAGAAAACTAATTACCATCATGAGAAATTCAATTTTTTAGAAGTCTTCGTGAGAAAATCTTTATTAATTAAATTTCAGTAATACGCTTTCAGACCAAGCCCGATACTCCCAAAAAGATCGTTTATCATTCGAGAGCATACGTCCATCTCTGACGCGCGGATTAAGAGTGTGATAGAGATGGATATACGACCGAACGAAAATCGATCGATTTTTTTCACTTCGGAGTAGCATCCCTGGTTTCAACAGCGCGTGTGTAAGACTTCTTTTTGGTCCATGTTGTTGTTAACCCAATTTCTTCTTCCCACTTAATTTCCTGCTGTAATATTTTTGGCAAAATACATTTTGTATAAATTTTAATAAAAAATCTTTACGGGATTCGTTTTACCTTCAATGAATTTGCGATCAAATAAAAAGTGCTACGCTAAGACTACATTAATAATATAACATGATGTGATGTCTAAAGTAATATCAATGTTATTTTATAATAAAAAATGTCTGTGTGTTCATCAGTTCGTTTGTGTGCTTTCAATTTAAATGGTAGCAAGTATATAGGCTTTGGTGGTAGCTTGTCACCACCCTTATGACGAAACCTAGCCGCCAAGTGACTTGTCCTGTTCTGACATGGCCTCATTAGAAGCTGTAGGCGGTTACAAGCAGTTGTGTAATATCAGTAATTCCGTGGATTTTACGAAAGTCCTTAGACTGATTACCGCCGTTCCTGCTTCACTCTCCCTCTTTTGGGGCGAGCGCTTTGATCCTTGGTCCCATCGACGCTTTATATCGAAAGCTTCCATGACATATCAATTTAAAAAAGCTTTGGTAATTCATTTAATATGATCAGTCAATCAATTACGAGTATACCATATTATGAATATTTAAAAAAAACGGATAGGGCTTACTTTTTTAACTGTGCAAGGAGGCACAGGTCGAACTTGCGATGAGATTATGACTCATCATCGTCAGGACTCTTTGGGAGTACATTCGCGCATGGCGGTCAGCCGAGTACTAAAGCTCGACCTGTGCCTCCTTGCACAGTAAATAAAGTCAATTTCATCACTCAATTTCAATGAAAATATATGATTTGATTACATTAAAAGATTCAGTACACCACGTGTTCAGACCATTCGGTTAAGAAATAATTTCGAAAATTTTGTTGCTTTCTTAAAATAAGCATTGGCTGATCATGAATATTAACTAATAACAAATAATGAACGAATAAAAAACGTAATAATTTATTATCTGAAAATAAAATCTAAATCCTAAAAAAATGTCGCACCGGAAATGACTTACAGGTTCAGTAGTTTTTTCTGTATGTCGAATTAGCCTTCTCGATCGTAAAAACCCATTTTATCAGTCGAACTCCTTAAATTTAGAGATTCGATTCGATTGTTTCTCTGGAATTGCCCCCCTGAACTTGCACCCCTACGAGATGCGAACTTCAACTTTCACTTCAAAAACGAGTTTATATCTATTTTCCAGAACTCAAACCCATTGGTAAATGGTAAATAATGAAAAATTTCAATAACACCAAGCGATTTCATTAAAACAAAACACGTCCCAACACTACATTTCAGGCATTTCTCATTCCAAATCAAATAGGAATGGTGCCAAAGTAAAATATTACATTCAATAATTCGCTCAATGTGACAGAGGCAATCACGTCGGATATCATATATGACCCCTTTGTGTCTTACTCGATTACCCAATCGAGGAATCTCGGAGAAACCACGTAACATAGATAATAAAACGATAAAACCATATAAAAGTAAAATACGATGGGTCTCAATGGAATATAAACCGTATTGTTGCTTGAAAATGTTTCGTTTTCACAGGCTGTATTAGGAAGACTGGAAATTCAACTTTTTTTTATTTTCAAATTGTAATAGTAGAATTACTTTGAAGAGTAATAAAGAACCAAAATAAAATGAATTTTAAAATATTGGACTACATGTTCCGCCCGCATTTGATTCAGATTTTATAAAGGAAAGGAAGAAAATAACATTTTTTTTGTGTTTTATTTTTTGGTGTTTTTGTTACGTTATGTACATATGTATAAAAATTTGAAAATGAAAAATATTTATTTATCACATAAAAATACAAAAAGAAAAACATGCAAAATAAATACAATACAGCATACAAAAAATAATAATCATACTTATTAATAAAACATTTCGATTGAATTTGCACATAATAATTGTGATAAAAGGGACAGACTCAGCATCTGCTGTGAGCTGTAGATCAGCAACACAACGCTGGTTTTCAGACTGTCCCTTTTCAAAACCTAAATTAATTTTTAAAATGCAGGTACCTTATAAATATAACATGCAACATTTTCAGCCAGGAATGGCATAGCATAACATGTCTAAAATTTAATAAAAACTGTGTTAATTTACAGATTTTCTCATTTTGAGGCATTTTTAAGAGATTTTAATTTCTTAAAATATTTGTTGACAATCGATGTTCGTTTATGGCTCGTAAATAATATTAAGACTTATTTATCCCCTGAAGATGAATTAATTTCCGAAACCGGTTGGAAAACTGTAATAAAATATTATTGAAACAAGTGTAGAAACGTTTTTGTTTTGATGACCATATTTTGGTAAATTGCTTACGGTCAATAACAAAAAAAAAAGAAATACAAGAAAAGGATTATTTTTTTTCCTTTTATTTTTATTTGAGCTTTTTATAGATCGATTAAAAGCAACTTTTCTATTTGAACTCGTATTTGATTGCCAAACGTCTTTCTTTATTTTGTCACTACAGTGACTATTTCTACTTTCATTCATACCCTCTATAAAGTATATACTCAAAATTCTTTTTTATATTTTAGTTAATTCATCTTTTTTCAAGCTGCAAGGATCCCGTAAGTGAGGAATACGTGGTATCGTACTATGCTTTACCGTCTTTATGTATGATCGAGCTGAAACAAATTATGTTAAAAATGCTATCTTTTTAAAGTCCATTATTTGCAGTTTTTATCCCATTCAGAGTTACAATTTTGGTTTGTTATTTATTTGCCATGATAGAGGCCATAGTAACACAGGATACGTGTTACTATGGCCTCTATCTAAAGACTTCACTCAACGGCCTCTTATAACGGCTGTAGACCACTGTGTTAAACGGATAGACAGACAGTGGAGGCCTAGTATTAGGGATCCGTTGGCATCCTTCGGGTACGGAACCTTATGCATCAACGAAGAAGTCTACAAGTTACAGAATTCGTTTTAACTACGAGTGTGTTAAAATTTAAATCCATTTTTCGTAATAATTTTGAACCGACCTTCATTTATGAAATTGTCAGGTTATCTTTCTAGCCTTCGAATATGAGCTACCAGTGTAGATACATATCTGAAGTTTTGTTGAAAAACAATAAAAAGCACTTAGATTCTAATGAGGATTTTAGAGCTCTTTGTGACAGCTGGCACACAAGCCCACGCCTAAACATTTGGGAGATTGGTTAAGATGAGGTTAACGAAAACCATTTTAACCTAAATTAAAAAAGTCGATACGGCGGCGGTGGGGCTCACTACCCATCACATTTGGACGTAATAATCGTCGGTGAAACGCGGGTGGTACAGGGTGTGCACTGTGACTTGCATTTCACAGTTTACAGTCGGGACCACCTCTGACACCTTGTCTTTATCAACTTTTTTGGTCGTTGCATCATTTTTAAATAATATTTTTATTCCTATATTAAATATTTTTTGTATGTATTTCCTTTATTAGTATATACATATTATTTTTTTATTTTATTTTTTATTCTAAAGATATTTATTGTAAAGATTATCTTTGACTTGTAGAAAGTATACTTTATGTATCTATTTTACAAAGTAAATATTTTGATTATGATTTGATTTTGATTTTTGACACCTCCTCGGAGATTCATG
The DNA here is from genome assembly GCA_910592155.1 of Ypsolopha scabrella. Lineage (NCBI taxonomy): Eukaryota > Metazoa > Arthropoda > Insecta > Lepidoptera > Ypsolophidae > Ypsolopha > Ypsolopha scabrella. The sequence continues at coordinate 26,138,083 of OU342969.1, read as the reverse complement.
TCGTGACGATATGTATGTTTGTTTAAAAATTCCAATTTTGTGTGGTACAAGATAGGGCGCTTGTTTTAAAAATCCACAAGAATGACATTATTTTGTAGTTCATTCGTATTTTTATAGAAAACTAAGGCGTAACCTAAGAAGGTGCTATATTTTTCATTTATATCAATGGTATAGATATATAAAAAGTGTTATAATGGGTCTGAAGATGCAGAAGAATTAAAAGTACAATAAATAATACGTTCTGCACGTTATAACCATACACTTTGTTACAAAATCGTGACGGAATTGAAGCATATTCTATTATTTGCTAAAGCAATAAGGAAAAGGTCCTACAAAATTTCCGAAGACTGAACCTCAACAAAAGTAAAGCAAAAACGACATGAAATGAAAGTGACAAAAAACAGAAAGAAAAATTAATATGGTTTCAGCCCGTTCCGTGCATCTGGAACGAACAGATTTGTCTTCTTTACTGAAGATTGATAAAAAGCAAAGATGTCTTCCCCAGTTTATTTAAGTCTAAATAGATTTAACTCCCCAGGTAATTTAAATCCCTAAGAATCTAAGATACAAATTTTAACATAACATTTCTCATATGACTGAATTAAAAATGATACTTGCTTATCAACTTAATGATTATTATTCTATAATGAGCCAAGTTAAAAATAACTTTTCCAGTTCATGTAAGTGATTTAATTCCCCAGGTAATTTAAATCTCTGAAAACCTTCGTTAAAATTTAGTTTTACAGCTCTCTACTGACTGAATTAAAAATTATACCTACAAATACCCTTTATACCTAAAATTTTCCCTAATACAAGTATTATAATTAAAATAAAACTTACTCAACGACTATTATGCTAAAACGACCAAATTAAAAAATTTCGTTCCCAGTTTATGTTAATCGAAATAGTTGGAGATGATTTAACTCCCCAACAAATAAATACCAAACAATTTACAGTAAAAAAAAATATTTCACATTTCTCCTCTAACTTAATTAGCGATGTTTCTAGCTTACCCAGTTACTGATTTTGATAAAATTTTCAAATTTACCAACTGTAGATTTCCAGATAAAACCTTATTTTCTAAAAAATACAAATTACAGAAGAGAACATCAGCTGGCAATCCCAGAATATAAATTCCAAAAAATACTTACGACATTCTTATCCCAGCAGTAAAGTCCTCAAATAAAAGTCAGCAATTAGCGCACAGAATACTGAAAAATAAACTTTGGACACGGAGTAGTCCCACTTCAACACACGCGCATCACACTGCACGGATATACGAAAGTCGATTTTTAAACACAACCGACGTCCGATCCTGCCAAGCTCTAGCCGCCGAATGATGATCAGGTGTGAACTTTGAGCGTTTGCTCTACCATGCAGAAACTACAAAACACTCGTGCAGATACATTAATTTGTAGCAGACTCAAAATAAGGTACATTTTTCCTTGTTTCGTAGGCATTGGGAAAGTGGTGTGAATGAAAAAGGCTTTAGTGTGGAAACATTTTTAAAGGCCATTGGAATAGTAGAATTTTCATGTGCCTCAAGTTGTGTGGTAGTGTTCTGGCGTGTGAATGGGAAGGCATTAGCATACTTTTCGCATAGTAAACTTGGTTTATGCGGCTTCTGTGGAAAAGTTTCGCTGAAAATCTATTATCCTGTAAAGAGTTTGGGGACTTTTGATGTTGAAAATATTTGATCCATTTTATCTTTATAAAAAGTTAACAATACGCAAAATATTTTTGGGTTCCCTGAACGAACATAATTCGTATTGTTGAAAAGGAGAAGTTACTAAAGTTAAAGCAGGGCTACGACCCCATTGTTTCCTGCTTTGTAGACCAGCTACGCGCACACGCAAATACACGATCGGGGATAAGAGCAAATACTCAATTTAAAGAACCGCTGTTTGGATATTTAAAAAATAGTTGTAAATTCAAACCCTTGACTTATTCAAGTCAAACAAACCCCGATTAGGTATCTTACGCCAAAAACTTTTCAAGATTACAAAATAATCAATTGTATTTGAATAACTGTGTCTGCGGTATGAAATTTTCTTTCTTAATGAAAGAATATTTTTTTGCTTCTAATGAAATAGCAGACCAAGGGTTATTTCTATATTCATTGTTTTTTTCATGGTAACTAGACCCATCACTATCATTTTTGAGATAAAAAGCAAACATTATAATATAAGCTCGCGTAAAGTATCAGTATAAACATCTATCGCGCTGAAATTTATTCCCGAATTATAAGATAAGAAACGAACAAATAACCAACTTTGAGGTTGAGTACGTATAATAGAATGTAGGTTGTTAAATTGTACTTTATCGGACGAAAGAAAAAACTTAGTAGATTTATCGGGGCTGAACTGTTAAAATAATTAAAAAAATATAATTCATTTTCTCTCGGTTTGTACGCTTGAAATTTACCTAAAATCTTCTGATCGTGTTTGGATTAGGTTTTCACTGTTATGAACTTCAGCAGTATCCAATAAAATAAAACAAATTAATTCCAACCAGCACGTACAGAATTGACCACTCGAGATCATTTATTTTGTTATTATTTACGCAATTGTAAAAAATATTTCGGCTTCAACTGGAGTATTTATATATAGTTAACGATTTAAAAAAAGATAACAAGAAGGATCGGAATTTTAGCGGGTGACTCCCAAAGATATCTAAGATACTATCAATAACGTGCGTCTGTAGAACTGTAGTTTCAGATTTGAATAAGATGCAGACAGATGAAAGGACGGACAGACAGACAAATCAAATCATTAACTTCAATATACTCATACAATACTCATTCAATATACTCATCAATATACTTATACTCATCAAAGTAGAACTCAAATATGCAGTATTATAATATTTGTATGTTTATTTATTATATGTATGTAGGTATGTATTAGTATGTTCATGTATTGTATATGTAAGTTTATGTCTTAGATAAGTCTATTTAGATATATATTTTTAGCTTGATCTTTCCTCACTGATTAGCATTTACTCCTTCCTTTTTATTCTGTCAACTATCTTTCTGTTTGCTTGCAAAGGTTGCCTGGAAGATATTGCTGTTAGCAATAAGTGCCGCCTTTGTACATCATGTTTGATTGTTTTGATATTTTGTATTGATTTTATTGTATGTGCAAAAAGTGTTATAAATAAAATAAAATAAAATAACTTCCTGCATTACCTATTTCATACGGTAATACAAGCTACAACTTGCTATTTTTTTTATTTCCAAGTAATTTGCACACACTTATACTCGTAGCCTTTACCTTTTAGCTACTTTTAGATTTTCTTTTTCAAATATACATACCAGCAAATATCTAGAGCAAAAAGAAGCGTAATGTTGGCGCATTTCAGCCTTTGGTCTACCACAGAGAGATTATGAAATATTTTGAAATTTTTCAAAATATTTTCCGATCTCTGTAGCGAAGAATTTTTTTTTTTTTTCATTTTCCATAGCAATAGAAATAACGTATAATCAAGACATGCACCCCCTAAGAAAAGCTAGATCTGTTTCCAAGTGTGTACTACAGAACAGTTAACAATCGTTAAAAACTCCGTTTTACCAACCATTTTTACATCCCAAAATCAGGTGAGCTTTACGCTTTTTACGTGCATGCTGGTTAATCTCATAACATTACTAAAAACTGAAGTAACAGAAAAATAAATAAATATTACAAACTTATTTTATAAATGGTTCTGAATTTAAAATTGAATTATGGTTTTATAAATTAGAGTCTGTCAATACGACTTAATCGTAAGATTATATCTACAAATAATATAACCACTCTTTCACCTGACTTGTACATTGTAGATGTCCTTCGCGATGACTGGCTTATATTGAATTTACCTAGCCAAGGCATCCACACGCAACCCTAACTTGCCCTTTTCTATTTCACCACGAATTAAAGACTAGCCTACCAGAATCGTCTCTATGACTAGTCGATAAAATTAAGCCATGTGTCTATAAATTGTGGTCATAAAGAAAGAGTACAGTCCTAATTTCCTTTCAATGAACAAGCAACATATTCCAAATGTTACGGAAGTCGATGTAACATTTCGGTATCGCGTGACTCGCTTGATTAGCACTCCGTAAAGTAAAAATAGAGCTTAAAACTAAGTCGCTAACGGCGCGCTTGATTTACGAGAGTTCAGATTTTACTGTCAAAACTTTCAGCGAGGAAAATCAAGCTGTAATTTTAGGTGACTTTGATTATATTCTTGTACCTTTTAAAATGCCAAATATTTATTTGTAAGAGCTAAAAAAAAAACTTGTTTTAAAAATTAAATCGGAATATATCCCCAAGACAAGGCTCGACTGTGGAGGTACCACCATCTTACTCGCAAATCCTCCCGAAGTTATTCGGGGGAGAGTAAGAGGACAGCTCTCAGGCAAAACCAGGCGGCCCACCATCGCCTGGGACCGATGGATGGCGGTATATCTGTCGCAGTAAAGTAGTTAAATCAGAGAGTTAGTTGAATCTCTAGAGAGTTAATTAAAGATCGACATTCAATCAAGTCGCTAAAGTTCCGTCAGACAAGTGAGTGAACGAAACGTTTAACGAGTTTCCTAAACGTTCCTAGGCGCATTTCAACTTTGGTAGGGTGACCTTTGTGAGGCGTCCCCGAGTAGGATACTAAATAGTCGCATAATGGATAGGTCGAAATGTATTTAAAAACACTAGGTTAGGTTAGGTTTGAACATTATGAAACAACTCAGAGCCGAGCGAAGCGGAGCGGAGCGAGGCGTCCCCGAGTAGGATACTAAATAGGTGCATAATGGATAGGTCAAAATGTATTTAAAAACAGTACGTTAGGTCAGGTTTGAACATTATGAAACAACTCAGAGCCATCATCTTGTTTTACATTATTAATCAATCAACACGCTGGCTTTCGGTCAGACAGATAGTTAAACGTTTTCGACGCTGCTTTATTTGAATCAAAATGCTAGCGACTTGATTGAATGTCGATCTTTAATTAACTCTCTAGAGATTCAACTAACTCTCTGATTTAACTACTTTACTGCGACATATCCATCCCCAATTGCCGGGCCTTATATAAAGCACACTAGTTACGGGCAGCGGCGTCACTGGTGCAAAGGTTTCGACACCGCGCTCACCAACCCACCTGCCCAGCGTGTGTGAGTATGGGAATTTCTTCCAGGAGGACCGCCAAGAGTGGCGAAATCCTGGAAAGGCCTATGTCCAGCAGTGGACGAAACAGGCTGATGGATGGATATCCCCAAGTGGTTTCAGAGAAGTTTTCGAGCTTGGACTGTCACTGGAACAATCGACACTCATAATTATCCCATGATTTTAACATTCCAACGTACTTCGGGCATAAATTCACGCTTTTGAGAGCAGACAACTTATCAGGTTTTTGCTTAATACAAACGTTGCCCTCAAGAAAATAAAAAGATACAGGCACATACAGTTATTCACACAAAATACTTATCAAAAACAAAAGTACATTTAATTAACGTGATTACAAAAACGCATAATATATTTGACAAAGGGAGTGTGTTCAGCTAAAGTGCTAGCTACCCCGTTAAAGGACCCAGCGCAGATTTTCAGCTTTGCTCGTATTTGCGCACAAACTAAGACGTAGTGGGTCCACAAAGCAGAAAAACAATGAGATCGTAGCACTTGCTACGCCGTAGTAAAGCAGGATGTAGACGCGTATCTGTCAACGTACAGAATAAGCATCAAGTAATGACACAAATATGCCCATACATTTCAAAAAAATTATGGGTGCATGCCCGATCGGTATGATTTAAACCTAGTTCTCAAGATAGAGATTCGATTGAGACAGGACGGCAGTCCTACAAACTAATTTACCACTGATAAAAATGATATACGGAAAATGATAAACACTATACTGTTTGTGAGACTTCTGGAAAAGTGGTAATTAAAAGAACTCTCCTGCTTACCCAGAGGTCGTTCCCCGACAGAACATTAATTTGTGATTGGTCTGCCTGCTTTGGAAGGCACGTTAAGCTGTTGGTCTATTTGTGTCTGAGGTATAGTGAAAGGCCTCACTATCCATTACGTTTGGAATCTTCGGTGAAAAGCGGGTGGTTCATAACTGTAGACTGTGCATTTCACAGTTTATTTGCCCTTTAATTAGGTGTACTGTTTCTTTATGAAAGACATGAACTAAAAGTCAGTAATAAATAAGGTCTTAACAGTCCCATTGTACACCCATTTCATAACAAACACATGACCATAAATCGCATAAAAAACGGGAAACATTACCGTCTTTTTCTTTCAAATCACTGCCTTTCATTCCATAATTCTCTTTTCAAAAAGGTCGGCACCGGAAGTGGCCGCCTCCCAGCTCTCATTAACAATGTGCCGCCTTACATTCAGCAGTTCCGGTCACGGATTTACAAAATATGGAATAAGATACATTTGACCTGTTTTGTGGAAATTGTTTCCCACAAATATTATTATACCTATACATTTAAAGATATAATAGAAAAATTTAGAAACTATCAAAAACTTTGTTTTATTGTAAATCAATACCAATAATGAAGTAACAAAAAGGTAATGTCTGTATATTTGATATCTCTTTTAAATTTCAAACGAAATGGGTTATAAGTATTGTACTAAAGCCAAAACTCTTTTTCGAATTTTTGTCTATCTGTTTTTATGAATGTTCCATTTTACCTCAAAAACCACTCAACGGATTAAGATGTGGTTTTCTTTATTATCATCGTAGTGACCCTAAGCTATGAGGAGTGTAAATAAAATAATACTTTTGCCGAAAACAGAGCCGAGATTGACTAAATGCGGGTGGAGCCGTGCGCGAAATGCTATAACTTGAATAAAATACATCCCAGTTGATCGGGCCCAATATACTTAAGTATATATCAGTTGTTCGTCCGTTAACTACTTCTGTATAATTTTACTCTTCCAGTTTTTAAGCGAACACATTTCATCGTAGATTTCATTGACGCTTTCCGTCAAGTATGATAGTAGCCATGAGAAAGTCCTCTTTCAAAAATAAAAAAAGAATTAGAACTTTTCTGATCCTCCCTATAAATTTTATCCGAGTATCCATAAAGTTAATTAATTTCAATCACATCTACGGTAGTCTCTAAACAAATGGGTTATTACTTCCATTTTTAGAATTGTTGTCTCTCTATCTGTCTGCATATACATACATATGTATGTTCCGTTTTTACCACCACCAACCACTGTACGGATTTGGATGCTTTTTTTTCCAACGCAATTGCCTTAAAACGCGCCGTGATTGGCTAGAAATGACATAATTTCTAATTTCTGACCTATCGCGACGCTTTTGAAGGATATAGCGATGGATATTGAAGTAAGACGATAAGAGGGCTGGTCAACATATAGGCTATAAGGAGTGTTTATAAAGAATCATGGCAGTTGGCGGCCCGCAATTTTCTTGTTTTAACACCATGTTCAAGAAATCAAAGTACGTGCATTATACAAAGCGCAAAAAACAGCATCTTGGAAAAAATTGCATGATATTTTAAAGTCCGGAGGGCAAAGTAAGTTTTTCTGAAAAATTAATCCAAATAAATGGTTTTGAACGTACGAATGACTGCCATCTTGAGAGCTGTCGATGGCTAGAGTCCGCGCCACCGCTGAAGTCCTGCGACGAAGTCTTTATTAGCTTTGGAATATGAATCATCGGACTTCAGTGGTTGTTATTATGTCTTTTTACTTTGTCGTTCCGATTCATGCTAAAAATGTTTACGTACTTTATATGCAGTTCAGCTATGTAACTTTGTACAAGCTGAGAAATTTTATACAAATTCATGTATAGAGCATGTCACAAAAACGCAAATATCTTGTTTCTCCATACTTTTAGATAATTATGGTTTTGATACAGCTTTGATTTCGGCAAAATCCTTTACATTTAACTTGATTTCATTATTTGAACATCACGGATTCATGGAAATAATACCGGGTCAAGTTCAGTACCAGACCTGCCATTCACCTTTACGCCCAAGTTAAAAACGGAGCACCGATTGAATAAGAGCGTGCGAAGCTGCGGGAAAAGGCTAGTAAACAATACAGTCAATAATTTCGTCGTTCCACTCACCAAGCTACAGCAACAAAGATCCTGAAAATGCAACAATACCCCAACCATTTCAGCGCAGTGTTTTAAAATCCGCATTCTGTGCGACGAGTACGACGTAGCTTGCGTCCGGTTTCTTCCAGAGTACTCCAATGTGTGGTCACATTGCAGGAACTTATGGAATGGAATTTTTGCTGTAGCGGCCGCTTCGCGTCGTCTCTTTAGACTGAAAACTAAACCGTTTTGTTATAATATGTAGCACATAGCTATGAGTTAGAGTGTACGGGTATAAATTGTTGATGATCATCATGTTTGTCGGCTCTGGTAATAGTAAAGTATTGCATCGAGTGTGAGTATGGAGTCCGAGCGAACGAGCGAGTGAAGGCTCTAAGAACACGAGTGCAATTAAAAATAATTTGGTCAAGTGCGTGGCGGTATCGCACACAAAGGGTTCCGTACCAAGACACAATACGTTTGCGAAACCCTATCAGTATACATACTGAACAATATTGATGATATAGTAATATTACGGCGATAAAAACAAGGCGCTAAAATGATGGCGCCTCACAAACAATTCAGCACCCTCTGAGATGCGGAACCCCAATTATACTATTTGTTGTTTTAGTTTAGAGTATGTAGAAATATGCGACCAAAGGAGAATGCAGCGTAATATATGGCGCCTCGAATATCTAAGAAATTGTATGACTTTTATTTGTTAGTGACGCAATTTGGTACGATCCCGTGGCATTCTCCTCTGAAACTTGGATGTATCCCGCCTTTGAGATGTAGCTAAATCAATAACATTTAAAAAATGCGAGGGGTCAGTCGCCCTTGACTGCTTTCAGTGATATTATTGAAAACCAAATTTATAAAGAAAAGATAAAATTTTGGGAACTCGATATAAAAAAGAGTATAAATAGTGGCATTTTAATTAGTAATAGCTAATAGAAAAAAAAAAAAAAAGAAAAATATCATTTATTGCCAAACAAGAAAAAAAATAAAATAACATAATTATAATAATAGATAAAATCTTAAGCTAATTTGACAAAAGGTCATGCGTTCAGCAATGCTGTCGCATCATAAGCAATGATTCGAACAGCGCTGTTTTTCACTGCATCCCTGTAAAATTAAATAATTTTTTGATACAATTGCAGAGGGTGCGTCTACAAAAGAAACAGTTACATTAAACACAAAAAGAAATAAATAACACAAAAAAAAAAAACTCTGAATATAGATATACATACCTCATTGTTAAAGGGATAAATGAACAATAAATTAAGTTAAACAACACCTAACATATCACTGTTTTTGATTGTGATTGATACACATGTATCATGGCCAATATACACATATATCATGGCAATAGGCCAATTTTAGTAGTAATAGAGTATAAAAAATGTATTTCACGAAAAGTTCTACCACCGAACCAATACATCTGAAGTAGATAATGATTTATTACGTAGTCATTCACGGGATTTGTTTTATCTGTACTGCCTAAAACGAAAAATAGGTAATTTCCCGGCTATGAACTTAAAGACGTTAGCATATTCTCTGTAATTGATTTTTCTCTGTAATATTTTTTGTTCTGTCTTCAACATTTGTATCGCAAAAATAATATTACAGAGGCTGCGAGAGGTGTATTTAATTTAATTTAAATTTATTTCAATTAGATATAGGACAAGTTTCATGAACTGTCAACAATAACAAGCGTCATGACTTTATTATAAAACCGGTTATGTGCGGTTCCGCATTTCGTCAGTTTTGGAGAAAGTCGGAAAAATGTTCGTTTGGTTTAGTCACAGCTTCCAAACTAGCATTATGAATAATATTCCTAATTTCTAACAATTTTAGCTTTTAAAATATTAACCCCATTTTTTTGTATATAAAGTGTAATTAAAAATATATTTAAACTCGATTCAATTGTTCAACAAAATGACACGCCACAAGCTAGGCTACGACAAAAAAATGTTCGCCCTCCTGTTTCAGGTATGCCCATAGTTGTAATTTGTGTAACAAGAGAGCAAAGTTCAAGTGATTTACATTAAATCACTTTGCTCTCGTGTGACACAAATACAACATTTCACTGCACAAGCGAGAAAATAAGAAACCCTTGATAATGGTGTAAAACCGAAATCGGTTGGGATAAATATAATTATTGTGTAATTTATCATCATGAGGAAATAAGATGTAAGAAAAATAATTGCTTTTAAAATGAAATTAGAATAAATTTAGGGAGTTTCTGAACGTTTCATTCCCTCTGATTCTGTATCGTAAAATCAGTTGCCAAAGCGAGTGCCTATCGTCGGAAACATACATATCTGCTTATCTAAGGAAACATTCGCACTTGAAATGACGTCACAATTCAAAAATCCATCCATCCCATCCATCCATCAGCCTGTTTCGTCCACTGCTGGAAAGATTAAAATTAAAATAATATGATAATAAAATTATTGGTGTAATAATTATTGGTTAAAATTAAAAATTAAATCAGATCAAGATGTAGTTTATAATTAAGAATATAATGGATTACAATAAAATTATTTAAGTGAATATTAGGCCTTTCCAGGATTTCGCCACTCTTGGCGGTCCTCCTGGAAGAAATGCCCATACTCACACACGCTGAGCAGGCGAGTTGGTGAGCGCGGTGCCGAAACCCTTGCACCAGTGACGCCGCTGCCCGTCACCAGTCTAATTTATATAAGGCCCGGCAATTGGGGATGGGTATACCGGCATCCATCGGTCCCAGGCAATGGTGGGCCGCCTGGTTTTTTTGCCTGGGAGCTGTCCTCTTACTCTCCCCCGAATAACTTCGGGAGGGTTTCCGAGTAAGATGGTGGTACCTCCACAGTCGAGCACGGCATTAGCTCTACCACTTAGTTAAAATAAATTTCATTATTTATCTGTTTTTGGTGAATAGCAACCATAGTTGGCAACCGATTCAAAGATACGTAATAGGCCCGCAGGAATCGTGAATTAATGAAATGAGAGAATCTTTTTATTTTGCGTTTTGCGTGCCCGACTATTTTCAGACAGACTATTGTAGTGCGCTGTTCAGTGGATCAAGGGTTTAAGCTGTGCCTTTGCGTGTGTTTTTTCGTACTCACTCGTGTTTCGCTAAAAGTCTATCATTTTAGACGCGAACTGACAGGACAGCGACATATACAGGACTTATAATATTTTAAAGTATACAATTATGGTTCGCTTTAAAGGACAAGTATCCAAAACCTTATAGAGGTAAAAATATAAAAAAATAGCAATGCCCATTCACAGTGCGTCTTTTTTTCACTGTATGAACAAAGATGATTTTTACTTACCGTGACATGGGGTTATTCGTGACATTTCAGCGATATTTTGGGACAAATAGGGATATAAAAATCAAAGGCAGATAATTCCACTACCACGAACGGTACAATTTATTACTGGGTAATTTGGGTAAGGCAATACTATGAATCCATAGACAAAAACTGATCTTTCACGTTTATTCTATTATGCGTATAGAAAGAAGATTTTTTTTATTTTTTATTGAAGAACACTTGTACTTGTCCACTTATTTATATTATTTCCCTTACCGGTTTCGCTGTTATATCATATTACAGCGAAACCGGTAAGAGAAATAATATATAATAAAATAAGTGGACAAGTACAAGTGTTTTTCAATCAAAAATGTATCAAAAGTTCCACCAAGTGCCAACAATTACGAGCATCAACTCCGGGAGAAGAAATGTTACGAAAATACTGTTATTTTTCTTAAATCAAATTTTAAGTGGCCAAAATCTTAGTTTTTCTTCATAAAATGTTGTTTTAATTTTACAACTAATTATAACACATTTCCCCGCGTATATTCGCTGAGTATTAATTAAATTAAATTAAATCTCTCGCTTCATTTTGTAAAAAGTAACAATAAAAGTTTTGCTTGGGGTTATTTGGGGACATATATGTGGATTACTTATTTTTTTCTCTTTTTAGACTTTGAATATTAATGTTTCAGCTTCGTCTAACATTTTTTGATTATTCTGTGACTGTTTTTTATGCTTATTCAAAAAATAATTGATTGTTGAATTAATTTTTATTCACCATTATTTAACGTAGTATTATCAAATTTTCTACAAAATTATATTTATTTTGGATTATTTTGTTCATTCGATATTTTTAAAGTATGAGGTATTAAAAAGCGACTATATTTTTTGAAGTAACCTTCTATATCTTGCGTTTTTTTATCTGTAATCCAAATAAAAGACATGCATGTTAATCTTTGATTAAAGTTTTTTGCAATGTTCTTATTGTCTTTTCACTTTTTCAAATTGAGATTTACGCAGAAAAATTCATTTAAGCAATTATATTTTTCTTCTGTACAAAAATATTTTTTTCTTAAATAATGAATACAAAAATTGTATAAATGTTATATCGCCATATGGAGGGGTTTGTGTACGCCACCATTTTAATTTATTTTCTCAGTCAATTAAAAAATATATTCATTTATATCACAGTGTGAACGGATTTGATAGGAACCCCTATAAAAATGTATGTAAACTACTTCTACTGAATGATATGTGGAGTTTAATATGGTACTGTAATATTTAAAATATTAAAATACGTAAACCAATAAAACTTCAAATTATACCAACAATTAATAATAAAATATTACAATGATGCCTGCTTAGCCCGTCCCTTTATGTCTTTTCAATATAATTTAAAGCGTGTGGGACTAATTGGTTTGTCTGCAGTGTTTCAATTTTCGTTAATTATTTAACTTATTTGCTGCAGTGAAAAGTACAATTACAGAGTAACATAAATTGAATACCGATTTAATTAGTCCACGCCACGATAAAGAAATATAAAACAACTCTCTATTCATAAATAAATAAATCTAATTTTACCTTGGTCTCTTTTTAATTGAGTAGAGTTAGTAGAGCTACACATAAATTCATTTTCAATATTCCGAAATCAAATTGAAAAGTATTAATGTGTACATAACTGTTTAAGTATATTTTTTGCTATTCTTGTTATTTATTTGTTAGACCAAATTAAGCATAGCGGAGCAGTAAAATATATTTTAAGTGAAATTCCTTCAATCACATTCTTATTTTATTGGAATACTAGCCTTTGCCCGTGGCTTTGCTCGCGTGAAAGTATCTTTCAATCAATGTATCTTTCAAACTATTATTGTCAATTTTTGGCTTGGGGGTTATTTTATTTCTTATTCTTATTTTATTTCAACAACCCTTATAGTCTATTGTTAACTAACAATATAATAGAACGCGGCTATGAAGTCAATCCTGACACATGCCTCTAGGGTTGTTATACGTTCGATCACTGTATCGATAAAATTCGTCAAGTGTGAGTAAAGTCGAATGCAGTTATCAGATGTAAGTATATGAAGAAAGTGAAAAAAAAAACATCTAGGTAGAGATCATAGAAGTAGTTTAATTACTTAATACTTCTATGGTAGAGATAATATTTATATTCTTTACTTTATTATGTATCACTTTCCGAAGCACCATCACCATTATCACTACTGGAATCGTTTGTATTAATAACTAACTCAAAGTCATTATCTAAAATATTATCCACTTTAATGTCTCTGTTGCAATCGTCCCATATTTTGGCTTTAGTTTTATTCACTACCATTTTCCAATTATTTTTGGTTACGTGATTGCACGCTTCTTCTAACAATTTCATCATTTTCGCTGTGGAAAATGGAGGTTCAGTATTATGGCGTGCCGCATGTCCTTTGATCTGTGCCCATATCAATTCGATGGCGTTATACTCGCAATGATACGGCGGTAAACGAAGTACTCGGTGCCCATGTTGCAGTGCTAGTTCATCAATGACGTATCGTTTTACTCTCGATCTGTGAATATTCATCAATCTAATCAAATCTCCTTTCAACATAGACATACTTGCGTCTACACCTTTTTTTTGAAGCCATGCAACCAGATGGGCTTTTTTCTCAGAGTTTGAAGGTGGCTTATCAACTAACATGGAGTGATAAGGTGCATTATCCATAATAATAACTGATGGCTCAGAAAGGCTAGTCAGCATATTAGTGAACCATTGGGTAAACTTCTCACCATCCATTTCTTCATGGTAATCACCTGTGGTTTTAGACGCAAAGGCCAATAAACAGTTGTCTATAAAACCACAGGCGTTGCCAGCATGACAAATAATTAGTCTGGCTCCTTTTCCGGAGGGGACTTTGGATGCCGATGCCGCCGTATCGTCCGTCCACGAGCGACCAACTGTGTGATTCGCATTTAGCCACGTTTCGTCCAAAAAAACTACATTATCCCAATCATCTATAGCTTTCGCCTCGCGTAAAAAATCAGTCCTTTTCATGGCAATATCCGATCTTTCCATTAGCACCTTTCGTTTGTTGCATTGTTTATATCGGAATCCAATGTTTTTCAAAACCTTTGACAATGACTTTTTTGATCCGGAAAATAATCCAGTTTCCTTTAATGTCTGCACTAAATTCGACAACGTTGGGTACTCTTTACGTAAATAATAATTGTAAATATGCCTGCGGATGGCGTCAACGTCAAAATTATCTACATCGGTAAGCTTCGCTCTTTTTCTCTTGTTGGGAGAATATAGAACATTATCTTCGATGCCAGTCTCACCCAATTTTTCTTTCGTGATTTTTATAATAGTTTTTTTGCTGATATCGAGAGCATCTGCAACTCGATCCAACACCGATGTCACGGGCAATATCGGTCCGCCGTTTTGAGCTTCTCGTTCAAAAAAGTCACGAACACGTATGATAAGCTCACGAGACTGACTGTTAAGAACGAATTTCTTCGATCGTTTTGGCATTTTAACAATTCCAAGTAGTAAGCATTTCAAATTCCAAGTTCAAGCCCTTGCTTCAATCTGCCCCTTGGTCAATGGGTGAGATGGGGGATGGCACTAGGTATTAATAGCCAAAAACATGCACAAGTTTAGCACAATCAAAAGTATCAACCTTTGGAAAAGCGATCAAGGCAATACTTAAAATTGTTTTATCATACCTATTGACGTGTCATTGAATTAATTGACAGGAAATATTGTACTTTACATTCAAATTCAAAAAGTTTTCTCTAGGTAAAAAGAGTTCAATTCCCAGAGGTTAGTAATAAAGAAACAAACTCATTTATTCATTAATATTTATAATTAACTGAAGGAGAATATTACTAATATATCTAATTTTACGTTTTATTTACAATAATGCACATCATCATAAAACATAACAATATTTTTAGCTATACGAACTTTTTAACGTGTATCGATATATTGTCTGTGATATTATTGCCACTCACTATTCTGTCACACGCAATAAGTAATTATGTAATTTTTTCCTATGTGGTTGACATTGTCATTATTCAGAAACTTCATAGTTGCGCAATGTGTCAGGATTAACTTCATAGCCGCGTTCTATTATAGTAAAAATCGCATCCAAATTCGTTAACTGGTTCTCGAGTTAAGGCGAGGCATTGATAAACTTTTAATTTCAAATCGGTGCCTCAGGGGAGTTGAGTGAGGGGGACTTACTCCATACATATATGCGCTCACGAACTAGCTTATGCCGTAAGTTTGTATGCGGCAAAACAGTATTTTTCATTTAAAATTACAACTTTAAGTGATTTAATAAATCCAATCGGCCATATTGAAGTGTATTTGTAGACTAATTTAAATAAAAAACTTAGAGGCATCATTCACTCCCGCTTGTCAGTAAAATAAAAATCTGTGTTTTAAAAGAGGTATCCTAAATATTTTTTTCTCTGCTATGAAAAATAAACAATCAACTAAATCTTCGGGCAAAATGATGTCAATGAAATGCTAGTATATAAATTGGTAATTCCATTATGTTTTTTTTATTGCTGAAAAAAATGGAGATCCGTGTCGCCAAAATTTCGTGGCGTCGCTTTAAAACGAATAATTCATACCTACAGACAGACAAAAATTCAAATTAGTGTATTTTTGGCGTCAGGAAATTACTAATAACTCGTTTGATTTAAATAAAATTTTGCAAGAATATTTAGTGTACAGACACGACTTTTTTACTATTTTATCATTAGTATAGATAGGTACAAGTATCGCAACGTCTTATGAGCGCCCGGCAAAAGTGGTGGGGGACTAGCGCATGTGTTCACTCGCGCACAAAATTAGTAAGTGCGATAGAGAAAAAATGACTAGCGCAGTCAAGGTCACCGCTTATAAACGGTTGCGACACTTGTAGAGGCAACGAGTAGGGTAAAGTGCATTTATTTTCAAAAATCAAGAGTTGATCGAGTATCGTTAAGAGATTAGATTCCACAAAATTGATATCTTTTCTTTTGCAAATCTCGTTTTCGCTCTTACATAGAAGTTGACTTTGTACTGGCAAGTGGAAAAATAATTTAGGCAAAATATATTTTCTTCTGGGATGTACTCGATTAACGACAAACAATCTACTCCAAAATTATTAAGAAACCCGAACTTTTAAGCATCCACACGAAAATGTATCTTCTAGACAGCTATCTGTATACGAAACCGGGGCTAAAGGCGGCATTCGGTTCTTAGCGGCCACGACCAGCGACGACCATACGCGACCGCGGCCCTCTGCATTGAATCTGATGGATGCAAGTGACCGCGCCGCTCGGAGCAGTGTCGTCTCGTAACGCGACGCAGCCAAGAAAGACATCAAAATGGCCGGGTTTTCTTCGAATGAGGACTAGATATTAATAGAATTAGTAGCTAAAAACCCGCCTATAGGTGTTTATGATACTAGGGCCCTATCGCATAAAGATAACATCGTTAGAGAAATTATTTGGCAAGAAATTGAAACGGCACGGTGTAATTATTAGAATATCCTAGCTTTTGCCCACGGCTCCGCCCGCGTGCTATTCGGTTTAACGACATGCTTTTTTCCGGGATAAAAAGTATCCTTTGTCTTAAGTTAGGGTATAAGCTATATCCATTCTTAATTTCATCCAAATCCGTCCAACCGTTTCAGCGTAAAAGAGTAACAAACATACACACACACACCCTCACACACGCACAAACACACACACACACACACACACACACACACACACACACACACACACACACACACACACACACACACCTTCGCATTTATAATATTAGTGTGAAGTGTGATAGTGTGATGTGATGTGATCATCTTCCAGTAACTGCTGAACAAATCTTTTCTATTCGTAGTTAAAACGCCTGACATAATGTTTGGAACACAACTGCCTAGTTTTACAACTGCAAGAACACGGAGCGTAGTATTATGGGTCGCCTCGCGACGGGCGACCAGAGTCGCATAGATTCTCCCCTCGCGACGCGCGACTAGGTCGCTGGGTCGCTTGGTCGCGGTCTGGCGCGTCGCGGCCTCTAGAAACCGAATGTTATGTTGACGAGCTTCATCCTAGGTCTTATCGAAGATAATTGATATTGAAGCCTATAAAAAAGCACATAAGGTAACAGAGGGTCTCGGTGCAAAATATATATTCTTATATTGTATTCCTTACTTTTCATTAAAAATATACAATAGATGCGTTTTAAGTGTAAGTTTATAATAATTATATTTTTACAGGAAAATTATGTTATAGAGTTTTTATTGCATTACACTAACAAACTTTAAAGCATGTTTACAGGCGTAATGTTAATGCAATCAAAATGAAACGCAAAAACAATCATTTCCTTGTTTAAACACAATTTTCGCGAATAAACATAATAGTACATTGTTCACCGAGTGGAGAACACTTTCTCCCGAGTGATACATTGTGCTTTATACTACACCTGCGAGGAAAATAAAAGACAAAATCACCCATTCTGCTATATCACTACTAGACGACATTTTGAGTTACTTTTAATAAAGATACAACCAAAGAAACAGATTGATGACTCACGTTCGATTTGCAGTTTTTAATTTCTTTTTTTAATTATGTACATAAATAACAAATGGCCAGTATTATTTAGCAAATTTAGACATAAAAACTTTTTGACTTTCACTTTTTTCATTTTTTCGACGCGTTCGAAGGCTGCTTTCAGTCATCCATAACATGAATTCACTTCACCAGCTTATTCTACATAATAATGTAAAAAAACAATGGCTGCCTGTTATTGTCTATTCTTTAGATAGAAAGAATGTTGTTAACAAGGAAGACCGATCGATAACATTTGTATTTTTCTTAAATATTGTACAGAGAATGCAAGTGGCCAGTATCATTTTGCGAACTTCAAACTTTTGTCTTTTGGAAAAAATTCTTATTCATATTACGATTAAATGAGGTTACCTACCAAGAAGTTTATTTTAACCAGATTCTGCTTGTTACCTTTATAAGGTGACTTTAATTTATTTAGCCAAATTGTTACTGAAGACTCGGTAAGTGCTCAGTAACAAGATTCAATTACCCTTTTTGTGAATTTCGTTAATTATTCTTTTCCTGTTACTTACAAATGCAAGCCCAGCCCCGAGTCAATTACGATGACACGTCAAGATTTTATTTTGAAAAAACTGTAATCGATCCGTGTTACTGATCACTTACCAAGCCCCTAATAAGAGTTTGGCTACAGAAATTATAGTCACCTTACATACCTAATTAAGAAAAGAAATTAAAAAGTAAAAATCAGGCACTAAATGGTTGATTATGTTTCATCGGAATTTTCAATTTGTAAAGTTACTACCTATGCAAAATGTCGTCTAAACAGTTTTCATTTTCATCAGCCTACGTTCGTCATCAAACTGAAACACTAGTCTAGCATAGCAAACCATATCAAGGTCGATAGCGCTTGATACCGTACTCTGTCTCACTCTTTTGATCTACCTAAAGAGGGACGGACAGTATATATCGAGCTGTCAAAGCTCAATATGGTCTACTATGCTAGGTACCCAGCTCATTTCTGTCAAGTATATCTATGGTACACAAGATAAGACTGGCAATTATTTTCGATAAAAAAAAACATACCTCAGACATGGCTGTATGAGCTAAGTTCCATTTGTCTTCCCACTATCTAGGGGAACAAAACTAAAAAAATATATTTAAAAAAATTAAATCATTAAACACTCGTGCGGTAAAGTTGACTTTGACAAGAGATTAGACGCATATAAAACAGAACTTTACGAGCACTTGCATTGAAAAAGGTATTTATTGCATACTTTTTATTCAGAAGCAAAGAAAACAATGATGACGTGCATTTTGCACCAAGATCCTCAGACTATCATGACACGATTCCACTTGACCTAGACCGGTTTTGTAAAACTTCTGAACCAAAAAATTTACTAAACAGGTTTCGGTATACTGCTACTTAAATTTTCATACTGAACAACATTAATAAAGAAACATAATGCGCATTACAATCAATTTTTTGATTTTAGTATATTTACTTCAAATTTGTAAACTTATTTTTTGAAAAAAAAAACTTAAATCCCGCAACCGCTTTCTTCTAAGGAACATTTTGAAACCAAAAGTGATATGTATACATACATAAGTACACATATTAATGATTTTTTATAGTACGTTTGCTTCATAAAAGATCAAAAAATTAACTATATTTTTAATAAGTATAAGAAGAGTCCTAATTCCTTAAAACGAATCCTTGAAAGTCTGACGTTGTTGGTGCTCTAGGCTCAGATCCAGCCTTAATCTTGAAACCTGATCTATTAACGTTTCGGTTTTTCCATGATGAGGCACGGAATCTTAAAAACCAATATTTACGTCTGAAAATAATAATAAATATCCTGTTAACCTTTAAATTATACCCATGTTTAGTTCGTCGTCAAAGTGAAATTTAGGCTCATTAAAAATACCAATTAACTACACAATAGAATGGCCTGTAGATCTGGGTGGCTGTAAAGGTAACATAATAAAGTACAGTCAAGAAAGTGTGTAAAAAAAATGTACTTTAATCAGCGGTAGCTCAGTCAGTAGCATGGTAGCTCAGTCAGTAGTGTGGTAACTAAGTCGGTAGTACGGTAACTCAGTTGTTAGTACGGTATCTCAGACGGTAGTACGGTAACTCAGTTGGTAGTACGGTAGATCAGGCGGCAGTACGAAAACTCAGTCGGTAGTATAGTAGCTCAGTCGGTAGTGCGGTAGCTTAGTCGGTAGTACCGTAGCTAAGTCGGTAGTACGGTAGCTCAAAAAGCGTGTGTTCGTGTCCGAAGTACGGTGATAGGGCTCGCTCCGAAGAAGAAGGGTATAAGAGTGTTGTTTAATGACAATCCATAGGATATGACGTAGGTAAATATATGTGTTTTTGGTTGTTGGTTGTTATTTTCCTATGTGGTTTTTGGTTTATCTAAATTTGATAATGTTGTCTCAAATAGTTAAAGTTATAGCAAGTAATAAACTGACTAAATTTTGGTATGTTTAGACTTTGAATTTGAAATAAAATATTAAACGTCTCGGTAAAGTTAATCACTTGTTCTTAGTTTAAAGAATAAAAATACTTCCATTATTTAGATTGCAGTCATGTCGGTGTAGCGTCCTCTTCCATCATTCTCTTTTTAAAGCTTTTCTTGGCAATGTGCGACTCCTGCCTTTGCCTTAAGATAGTCTTAAGACCCCTTGTGTTTTCTTCTCATCTATGGCTTTTATTAAAGGATCAAAAGTAAGTAACCATGTTTTCTTACAAACGGATGAATTTGTACAACATAACAATAGACTTTTAAGAAGGATCAATAACGCATTGTTGAATTAATTCAATTAATTGATTAACGACGTATTTCATTGTTTGCACGCCGAACCAATGTACCCTTAATAATATCCTGCAAAATGTGTTAGTTGTTAAAATACCCTTGATAATGGTGTCATGATAGAACGAGTTGGGATTAATATTGTTTAATTATTGTGAAACGAGTACAAGTGGTTTTGTTCATCATGTTGTTATCGAAGTTTCACCAAGTGCCGACAATCGTAAGTATTAATCAATCAAAATGGTTCGTCCTTGTGTTAGTTACATGAAACTTACATCTCGCAGGAGGCTGTTAATACTTTTTTCAAGAAATTCCAAGTATTTATAGAGAATATTTTTATCTTGCAGTTTGTCTGTATGTCCGCAATTCACGGAAAAAACAAACTCTAACTGAAAGAAAAACACAATTATAAATTAAATAGTTCTTAAAATGTATAAATTCAACATCCACCTAAGCTATTTCTTTGTCGACTGTACCTAGGGAGATAGAGAACAAGCTGTACATTTTAAGTTGGACAATGGAAAGTAATTCGCTACTAGGTATATTAGCTTTAGTGATTTAGCATAAACCCTTAGACTCTGCTCGTGGTAAAGTACGACGCGAGTGTACAACTTCGATAATACCATTTCTTTTTGTCATAAAATGATTAAATTTCTAAATCTTAAAGCGTAACATCGTATTTTATATAACGTGAAATTTATTTATGCAGACAGTTTGTAGTAAGTGTTGCGCTGACCCATCTAGATAACAATAGTAAAGTCTTATCAAAGAATATTATTCAAATGTAACAAGAAAATTAACATGTTGAATAATAAGTTTTTATTTCGACTTTTAAATCTATTTAATGATTGATTTTACTATTGTATTTTTATGACTTGTTAATTTCAATTTATAAATAATTCATTGTATATTGTATTGTATTGTATACTTATAGTGAAGGCTTGGTAAGTAATCAGTATCAAGGGTCGATAACACTTCTTGCTAAGTAAAGGATATATGAATATAATTTGCAATATTCCGCTAAACAATTCTTGTCGTGCTATTCAAAATGCAGACTCGTGCACCGCCCGCCCGCCCGCATAAAAACATGCAACAAGCATCTTGCTTGTTATTTAAGATTGCTTTGCTTGTATTGCTTGCTTGTTGCATGTTTTTATGCGGGCGGGCGGGCGGTGCACGAGTCTGCATTTTGAATAGCACGACAAGAATTGTTTAGCGGAATATTGCAAATTATATTCATATATCCTTTACTTAGTGATGGACTTCCGCAAGGTAACGCCTATTTCAATTAATCAACTTCTTGCTAATTTCGCAAAACGAATTATTGACGTCCCATACTTGGGTTTGTAAAGAACACGAAAAGAATAATGTATGACATTTACAACAAGGGTCATCTAATCTTAATACTGAGCACTTACCGAGTCCTCGGTATGCATTTGGCTGCATAAATAAATGTCACCCTAAACATCATATGCTATAGAAAGAAAATTTGTGAAACGCCAAGAATAATTTTGTGTTTTTTGTAAGATACCGTTTAATAAAAAAATATTACTACATGTATTTAAATCGATTTTAAATCTTATAATTAGGGCGCAATCAGATAAGTGACACTCAAATAAGAAACACTGTTTTTTTTTTACTGCGCGTCTTATATACTGGGAATCTCAACAAATTACAATTCAGTCAAAAACACTGACGATATCCACTATACAACATCAAAGTGACTGCATGCATCAACAGTTTTGACGTCGCTCGACTGCAGTTGGCGTCGGAAGGCGAAGGTCGAGGCTGCTTGACTAGGCTACCATCATTCGACAGCTGACGCCGACATGGTTCGAGCGAGCGATGGAAGTAACGTCAAAGTGCCGCTTGTCTGTAAGGACACCGTTGAAAATGTTACGTTAAAAGACCTATCACAAATTTTAACTCAAAAATTACTAAAATTTCCACTTTTCTTTTACTTTTCGTTACCTTCCATATCCATCCATCAGCCTGTTTCGTCCACTGCTGGACATAGGACTTTCCAGGATTTCGCCACTCTTGGCGGTCCTCCTGGAAGAAATGCCCATACTCACACACGCTGGGCAGGCGGGTTGGTGAGTGCGGTGCCGAAACTATTTCACCAGTGATGCCGCTGCCAGTCACCAGTCTGTTTAATATAAGGCCCATATACCGCCATCCATCGGTCCCAGGCAATGGTGGGCCGCCTGGTTTTGCCTGAGAGCTGTTCTCTTACTCTCCCCCGAATAACTTGGGGAGGATTTGCGAGTTCAGAGTGTTGATTTATAAATCGAAGGGTCACAGAAAAAGCATTCAAAATTCTCCTATGCAAGTAGTTCTTAAAGAAGTTTCGTTACCTTACTAGAATCTTAATTCGACGCTTTTCGCTCCTCCTATCATCTAAGCACTTCCTTGTCTTGAGGAGCGAGGCAACAAAAACCACAGGGGTGGCCATAAAGTTTGATTAGATTAGTTACTGGTCCGACCCGACAACATTAGAATGCGTGAATTGTTGCCGCACTGTAATTGAATTTTACACGTCATTACTCTTATTTCTTGTTACTTTTTAGAATTCTTTCAAGAATTGGAGTCCCTTTGGCCCAAAAAATGTAGTATCTTGATTTTAAAACTGACTGACTTTCGAACTTTTTGAAATGATTTTTTGTTAAAAATTAGATACTAATGTTGAAAATTCGTCACCTAAAGACCATTTTAATATGTTATCACTATGAAACCTTGAGTTAAATGAAAAGATTCTAATATTTCTACGATATTTATTAATATTTTCACCTCAAAGGGTAGAAATCTAAAAGGGATTATAGAACTTAAGCCTTTAAAATGCACAACAATAATTTTGCTAAGCTGAAGTGCTGTAAAGTACCTCTGTATTATCAGAATCCCTCCAGTGAAATGAGAAAAAGCGTCCGACCGTACATAAGTGGATTTTCTGAAATCATTCGACCGTTCCATCCATCCTAGTAAGGCCTATCCGATATATTATTTTTCACCTTGTTACCTAAAACGCGATACCAAAATGTTTCGTTAAAATAAGAATTTAATTTAATCGGAGACGGTGGGGTTCGAAAACGTCCTGGTGACATTAAATCCGGAAAGTTTTTGACAATATGAAGGACGTAGTAAAATTGTATTTAAATTTACTTTGTCAATTTTCGATATCAAGTCTTTTAGACGGTCGGTTATATATTTTGAAGTGGATAATGCTTTGTTCGCATCGCGTATAGGGAGGGAGGGGCGGGGGGGATGTTTCCAAACGAAATTTAATTTACTTTCTTATTTTTTGGTCACAAGAATAAACAACACAGTGGATTGAGCGGATATTATTGATGAAACGATAAAAAAACACCATTTAAATCTAAACTAAAAAAGGCAAAATTTTTCAAAATGTAAGGTGGCTCCGGTATATAAAGACTTTAAATTTGCTACAAAAATAGCATTCACTTGCCTACACAATATGATGTAAAAAACAATTTAAGAGATTTGAAATTGTTCAAAATATTTCCAATACAAAAGCGAGAAAAATGAAAATAAATATCCTAAGAATACATTATGGGTGTCAAATTGTAAATATGAAAGAGTTGATTATAAAATGTATACTTTCACTATATTTACTGTCACCGATTTCGAGAAATCTTTGAAAAACCCCAAAAAAATGCATATCCCCCCTTATTTCCGAATCAGGTAGACCGAAAAAAATAAAAAAATACTATTATACATAACTGGCCAATTACAGGAACAATAAAGCGATTAAAAAAAGTTGAAAATAAACGAGAAATATAAAAAAGATAATAAACTAAATTAAAAAAATATATAAAAGTAAAATATGGGTATCAAATTCAAGGTATTATATATCTGATTGTAAAAATATATAATTTGACTATATTTACTTGTATCTATTTCTATAGAAATCTTTTAAAAACCCCAAAAAAATGTGTGTCCCCCCCCCTTATCTACAAAACTAATGAATGGAGAAATATGAAAAAAATCATGGTAATTTGGGATTACGTAAAGAGTACATGAAAAATATAGCCGTTCAGAAATTCACTATGACAAAATGACAAAATTAAATTTTTCATTCAACAGTTTTATTTCGAGTAGGTACGGTATAAAATACTTGTGTCTCTTTTTTGTTGCTTCTATATTATGATTACGTGAAAATAAATATACCTATTAGATAAAGTATTTTATCATCCATAACAAATCGCAAGAGTACAAATAAACAGGTACCAAATATATGAGTCTGACTCGCACTTGACCGGTTTTTTTTCTCTACAAAATGGTCATACTGGGATTTCGGTAACTTTAAAAACACTGGAGATAGACATACGACAAAATGGTTTAAGTAATTTTTTTTGCGATACACAATGGTTAAAAAAGATTTATTCGCATACTGAAGTATGATATTTTCTGAAATTTGGTCGATTTAATCGATTTCACGTTTCTTTTTTTTTTGTTTCAATATACGATTACTTCATATGGTAAACAGTACAAAATCGACTTGACTCATAATATATTTAACAATGCATATTTTTTTTTATTGCTGAGTAGTAGTTTCAGCTTCTCAACAACATAATCTCTTAGATGGTATGTTTTCTACGGATACATGGTACCTAATAGAACTTCATGTTATCCCATGCCCATAACCCTTTCTTTCATTTTGTGTACAAAGTGTGAATGGTTTGTAAAAAATGTTTTTTGGCTCTCAGGTAAAGTAGGGGTTTTTTTGGGTTAAATCGTTATTGTAATTTGTAGGTGGTAGAGCTGATGCCGAGCTCGACTGTAGAGGTACCACCATCTTACTCGCAAATCCTCCCGAAGTTATTTGGGGGAGTGTAAGAGAACAACTCTTAGGCAAAACCAGGCGGCCCACCATTGCCTGGGACCGATGGATGGCGGTATATCCATCCCTAATTTCCAGGCCTTAAAACAGACTAGTGATGGGCAGCGGCTTCACTGGCGCAAGGGTTTCGGCACCGCGCTCACCAACCCGCCTGCCCAGCATGTGTGAGTATGGGCATTTCTTCCAGGGGGACCGCCAAGAGTGGCGTAATCCTGGAAAGGCCTATGTCCAGCAGTGGACGAAACAGGCTGATGGATGGATGGATGGAAATCGTTAGATTGAATTTACAGAGATATAATTAAAAAAAAAAACTTATTAACTGACTATGAATGCGGAACAAGTAAAAGGGGTGTGTCAGAACCGTAAATGATGGCAATTCGTTGTATTTATCTATCCTTCTGGATGAAACAGGTGTGAGTAGGTATAATTTATGTGTGTTCATTTCGTTTTGCCCTTGATTGCAGCCTTGTCCTTCTGGTTCACTCCTAATCTGGTCGAACTTGGAGGAAACTTTCTACGGAAGTAGCACATGTTCAGTAAGAAGATTTGATCTTGGTTTCACATTCTTACAACACATGTGTGGAAGTAGTTTTTTGCTACGTCCAAACCCCACTTTCTTATCGTACTTTTTATGTACTGTCAATGAGTGTCCTGGTTTTGTAATAGGTGAATCGTCATGTTGGGCAGTGCACCCAGTATATCAACTTAATTATGTACTCTCTTATAAACATTGACACATTCTGAATTATTAAGGGGAAAAGTTTGTTTATTTTTTGTTAGTTTTTTTGCGGCAGCGAATCGCAGGAAGTAGGCAACCAATTTTCAAAATTTTTATTTTTGTTTTTTAGAGTCTCTTTTGGACATTATTCTTTAATAGAGCACGGCAGTACTTGTGCATGTTTAAAAATTTTCAGAGCGAATATGTCATTAACAATGCATACAGATATAGGATTGATAACTGAAAAACGTTTTTGTATTTTTAGTTTTTCGGTTAGCCATGTGGGAAAACAAGGTGGTAGAGCTGATGCCAGGCTCGACTGTGGAGGTACCACCATCTTACTCGCAAATCTTCCCGAAGTAACTCGGGGGAGAGTAAGAGACAGCTCTCAGGCAAAATTGCCTGGGACCGATGGATGGCGGTATATCCATTCCCAATTGCCAGGCCTTATATAAAACATAATTTATACTTGCGATTGTTGGCACTTGGTGAAACTTGGAAAACATCATAATTAAATTCACTTGTACTTGTTTCACTGGTTTTAATTTTAAGGTTTACACGTTAATCCCGACCGGCTTCGGTTAATACACCATTCTCAAGGGATACAGAAATTCAGGAAATTAAACTAACATTACGACGAGCCGTTAAAAATATACACAATGATCATGTCGAAACGAAAATATAAACATGTACCCAATAAAAGTGTAAGTCAATAAAAACTTCAGTGATGTCATAGTAAAATAAATTCCCGAAAATGGGGAATTTAAGTCATGTATAATACAAGTCTATGCTTATTAATTTAGAATAATTATTTTAATGTCAAAACAAATTTAAATATTAATAATATACATGTCAAATAAAAATTGTGCATGTTAAAAGGTTAATTAAAATAATAAAACAGATGTGATTTGTTTATATCTAACTGTTGATTTATAATTAAAACCAGTGAAACAAGTACAAGTGAATTTAATTATGATGATTATATAAAACAGACTGGTGACGGGCAGCGGCGTCACTGATCCAAGGGTTTCGGCACCGCGCTCACCAACCCGCCTGCCCAGCGTGTGTGGGTATGGGCATTTCTTCCAAGAAGACTGCCAAGAGTGGCGAAATCCTGGAAAGGCCTATGTCAAGCAGTGGACGAAACAGGCTGATGAATGGACGTGGGAAAATAATTCCTCTTGCCCATTTGGAACTTCACTTTAAGTGGTATTGAATACTTAAGTATGTATATAAATATATACATTTTTTATATATAAATTAATTTTATATAATTTCTATTATATATAAAAAATTAAATAGGTGACAGTGACATTTTGTTGGAAACAGTTTTCGTATTGCTCTTTTGCAACACGAAACACAATGTGGGAATATTATTCCTCTAGCCTTATTAAGGTTTATACTGGGTGTTAAAGATGATGTGGCAGAAGCTGGAGACTGGTAATGGTTCATAAGAACTACTTTTACTATAGAACCATCAACCAACCCAAGATAGATTCAAGATTGATATGGAAAAAAACTGTTTCATACTTTTATACATAAACTCACACCTGTCTACCAGAGATTTTCATCTGCTTTGGTCCTGACACACGTCTTTCGTTTCTTCCACATCCATCAATCTTGGTTAGATCTAGATTGCAAGGTCTTCTTTTCCAGAACTTTTCACTTTGCCCTTCTTTTCTCTAGTACAATATATCGCCGAATTGGACGCAAATAATTTGCCTTCCATTTAAAATGGTAGTCTTTGTTGAACCGGCAGTGTTATTTTACAAGAATAAAATGTCTTTAACAATATCCATAAAAAAATATTTGCGCGCATGAATTTTCATTTGAAGATTATGTCAGAGCCGTGAAAATCCCTTGAGATATGTTTGAAATATCGTGCGAAGACGGCAGGCAGCCTTGAGTTGTCACATCTTCGTTCGAAGTCAGGTCATGTAACCAAGGCTCATTCGTATTATATATTAAATTATTCAGCGCGTTAGATTGACAAATATTTATGCGCTTTCTAGCATTCTTTTTGGATACGAAGGGTGCCAAACGAGACCCTATTGCTAAACCTCCGCGGTACTTCTGTCTGTCCATCTGTCACAGGGGCTACAGCCTCAGTCGTAATTGGTAAAGTTGAAATTTTCACATACTACGTGTTACTATGGCCTCTACCACGACTAATCATAAAATATTCAAAAAATACAAGAAACCTCGAAAAACTTGCATTATTTAAACGTTATTTTGGTTTTGATTCTTAATTAAGGAGGGCAAATAATACAAGTTTTAAAATTTCTTGAATTGTAGGACATACTCTAAAGTAAAATAAAAAATAATAAAAAGTAGGGTTCCGTGCGCAGACGGGGCCAAAATTTTCGTCAGGTGCTACCATTTAAGCGCCTTGTTTTTTGTAGCCTTCATATTTTATTGACATGTATGTTGTTGTTATTCACCATAAATATTTTTAGGGTTCCGCACTCGTATTGTGGGTTGGTACGGAACCCTTTGTGCGCAAGTCCGGACTCGCATTTGGCCAAATTATTTATCTATAAGGAATAACAAACTTTAAAATTGTGTATCATAACTTTATTATTTTATTTATGGTACGAACGAAATTATTTCAAAGCTGATCTGTTTTATTAACTCAATCATCAATTAATTGAAAAGATTATTGCAAAGAGATATAAATGGACTTAAAATCAAATTCATACTTGAGACTCAATAAGTGGTCCGGATCAAGGTTCAATAACCTTTTTTCAAGAACAACCCCTAGTCAATTAGGTAGTATAGGAAATTTAAATTTCATTTCTCACAAAAAGGGTATGTTATTGATTCTTGTTATTGATCACTTACAAAGTCCACTAATATGGCTACGTCAATCAGTCATTAAGGGGACTTTCGTTTATACTGTGAAATTCATACTGGAGACTTGGTAAGTGGTTAGGACTGAGCTTAATTTATCCATTCTATGAAAAACGCAAAATAAAATTTTGATTCCTATACTGAGTCGAGATTATTCTTGAACAAGTATAGAGGCAAAAAAAATATTTTCGTATTTCACAAACGGGGTCATTGAACCTTGGTCCTGACCTTAAGTCTCCAGTGTGAATTTCGCTATATGAGCCAATCTGTATAAAATTTATTCCGTAAAAGGCAATACCTTTTTACGCGTTTAGTCAGAAGCCTGTTTTTTACAACACCGTGGGACCATAGACTTCTGTAGGAGGTATTAGTTTCAGCTTGATATCTTCAACGGGGCTCAAGGAAAGGGGTCTTAGCGGACGAACGGATAGATGGAAAACAAAAT
This sequence comes from Ypsolopha scabrella, assembly GCA_910592155.1. Taxonomy (NCBI): domain Eukaryota; kingdom Metazoa; phylum Arthropoda; class Insecta; order Lepidoptera; family Ypsolophidae; genus Ypsolopha; species Ypsolopha scabrella. Next base: position 26,108,496 of record OU342969.1, on the reverse strand, counting down.
GACCCTATAAAAGTTATTTTCTTTTATTTTGAGATTATGTAGCCTAAAAATAACATCCAAACCAAAACCCAGCAAAACAGTTTACGCAAGTGAAAGCGACAAAATCAAAATAAAATATTTTATCCACGAACGTGGGTGTTAATTAAGCAAGATCTTGTAATATAATTTCAGTACTCCATATTCTGCCTCTCAGCATATGAATTTTAGTGTATTCTTAAACATACTATTTATTAATACAAGATATTAAATGATGCCATGCATTGTTGAATTTGAAATAATTAGATAATAACTAGCTTTTGCCCGCGGCTATAACACATAGGCTACTTTTTATCCCGGAAAAAAGCATGTCGTTAAACTGAATAACACGCGGGCGGAGTTGGGGTATAAGCTATATCCATTCTAAATTTCATCCCAATCCGTTCAGCCGTTTCAGCGTGAAAGAGTAACAAACATACATACGCACACACACACAAACTTTCGCATTTATAATATTATAGTATGAAGTGTGACGATGTCTAAATGTCCAAAAATTACGATACCTCTATAAAAAAAGATAATGTAATGAGTTATTTATAATGTTATGTCCGTAGACTTATCAATCAGAAGACGGATGACGGCCAAAGCTAGTGAAATAAATTGTAATTTCTATGTTGCAATGCACAACTGCGATATATTTACTTATGAGTACATGCAGTTTTAAACCGAGGCGAACAAGAGAAACCCCGAAGCATCAACTTCGTATTTTCAAACTTGTTCTTTATATCTAGTTCGAATCCGCTTTATCTACGAGAATAAAAGCAACACCCAACAACTTTGCTCTCATTTGTGCTCTCTAATTATTATTCCCATAGAAACTTCAATGTACTGAAACCGCCGGGCGAGCTAACTTTTATTCATGTTCTCTTTGTACATTTATTTTTCTTTTTTTTATTTATTTAATTATTTGTTAACAATAATTAACAGCATTACAAAAAGTGTTAACCTAAAAATACTACTTGTAGATACTGCCACTAATTTTGCTATGATAAATGTAAAATAAAATTTTCGACAGACTTGCTTATAAAGTGGCCCTTACTGCAGCGATCTTAGGATCATAATTTTTCATATTAAACACGCGTGCTTTTTATTTTACATTATCACACTAGTGTTTTTGAAAATAACAGTTTTTTTTTAATCTTAGCAAAGAATTTTGATGTTTTGAGAAATAGTAAACTTGTAGCGAATAAATAGACTGTCTCAGTTGAAATAATATATAATAAATAATCATTAAATTTCATCAAATTATTTATTTTTATCAACAAATAAATTAAAATTTTTGTTGTAAATACAAAAATATTCAGTTTGTTAATATTTAATATTTGTCTGTTTGGCAATATTTGGCTGTTTGGCTTTTTGCGTCAGTGCCTCTATTTCCATCTGCGCAAAAAACGAAATCTCCGCCGCCATTTTTCAAAGAATATTAATTGATATTAATTGTTAGTTCATAGCTGTGTTTTCGATTATGTGGAAAAAAGACGGTTAAATTTTATTATTTTTCCTCGGAAGTGTGTTGAAAAACGTCGTATGAAAGGCAGCTCACTTGTGTCATAATGTACTATTAATCAATTCTTTTATTAACGTAATCTACCGAAATACATAAAGTGTTGACTTGAAAATATTATCTGTACCTAGAAACTGCCAATAACTGATTTTAATTTCCTGAATATATTAATTTCTTTAATGTATTATGTAATATGGAAAACAGCAACACATTAACTAACATAAAAAACTATACCTAAAGTATACAATGAAAATTAATCCTAATTTAAAACAAATAAAAATTCTGTCGAGGTTGTCGCTGCCGCATGGCAGGGTGCCCAAGACGCTTGCCGCCTTACCTCGCTGTATGGCCAAGCTTATGCGTTGGCCAAAATAAGCTCCAGCTCTTGGGTCACCAGACACGTCGATCAAGCGTGACGAAATTTGCTGGAATATTCGTCGCGCTTCTGGGCCCCATGGCCCGAACGTTTCCACGCCAAACGGCACAAACATGCAACCTTCACCTAGAGCTGCATATTTGCGCCGCTTGTTGCGCTCAGCCGTTGCAGCCGCCGCGCCAGCCGTAGCAGCGGTCAACTGGAAGTGGGATGCAGCCAAGGTGTCGACGTAGGTCGCATCCCACACCAGGGAACGACCGTTCTACCACGGAATTAACGTCATCCCGTCGGGCCTCTTGCCATCGTCACGCGCAACGCGCGAAAAGGGAGACGGGAGATACGGCCACCACTACGCTGACACGACAGGCCATGGTGACCGAGTATTATGACATATATTAATTACTAACCAGGATCATTAAACTTGATATTTAATTTTCTAATATCAGTGACAAAAACTATAAAAGTGCAAGGTGGCGCAGTAAAACTAGGTTGCAGGTTCAAATCGTAGCCCAAGGATTTTACTTTATATTTGTTTGTAATTTATTTTTTCAAGATTATAATGCACTCTAAATAATATTTATATCCCTATAATTCTTTTGATATTATATCAAATAAAAATCTTTACGTGTGAAAGCTAACGCCTTTACGGGGCCCGTACATCAAATTACAGGTGAAAGAAATTGCAGACACAAAGCAATAAAAATGACAGGTTTTTATTTAGGAAACGGTCTGTGCGTGATGTGCATCCCAGATTGTGTGGGTCCCTTACTTTATTGTGTGTATGGTCGCATTATGTACGGGGAAATAAGGTTTTATTTGTTATGATTTCAACGTCGTAATTTAACCCTTTTAATTCTCATGATAGCTATAGCAATAGTAAAATGATAGATTGAAGTCTAGACGTGGAGGTGGTGGTGACGATGACGACGAACACGATAACTACGAAAACTTTGAAAAGAGACAAAATCTTTATAAAGAATAGAATGGAATAGAATTTCTTTATTTAAGATATATATGTAACAAACATAATTTAGACACTAGTAACCACTATAAGTTGTCTTGAAGCGTGGATAACTAGGCTCTATCCCGAAACATGTATTAAGAAATTATATAATGTAAATTTAACTTAAGTACAATATTTTTATATAATTAAAAAAGAACACAAAGAAATGGATAACAATTAGTTCCTAAAATACAAAATTTCAAAAGGCCAGTTTTACGAAGGTGTGTATTTGTGAGGGAGGGTGTGTTTGTGTGTCTGAGGGTGTGTATATGTGTGGGGGAGAGAGAGCGAGGGTGCGTATGTGTGAGTGAGAGGGTGAGTAAGGGTGTGTGAAGGTATGTTTTTAGTGCATATATATACCTAAGGATATGTCAATAGATAGTACAAATATATGAAAATGATAGTAGATTAATAAGGGTATCTATAAATATATACTTAAATAGATACAAAGATTAAAAGTATGCCGATTAAAAATAATGTGTTATTTGGTAACTACAAGAAGAGCTTCTGTTTGATCGTATGACAGACTTTGTAGGTGGTTCCTGACTCGTAATTTACAATCAAATAGATTTAGAGGGTGAATATTTAAGGATTTATTAATTTTATTACACAGAAAAACTGACAGGAAGCATTGAAATCGATTTGTAAAGCATGTTCGAAATTTTACATTTCTGAAAACAATATCAACTCGTCTTTTGGTTCTATTTGGGGTTAATAAGTTAATATTATTGTGTTGTCGAGTGATGGTAAGTAAGATAAAAAGCTGCCTTATTGTTAAAACTTTAGTGGCTTGATATAAGCTTAAGGTGGGTGTTCTAGTTGGCATGAAGTGACTCACTTTAAGGACGGCTCGTCGGGCTCTTTCGAGGTTAATAATATGAGTTTTGGCAGAGCCTCCCCAAACAGTTAAACAATAAGTGAGTATAGATTCACACAAAGTAGAATAAATCATTTTAATTATTTTAGGTTCAGCTACATGCCGTATGTTTTTGAAAATGTATATCAGTTTGCGGACACGGGCAGTATAAATATATAAACTCCCCATAAGGCGAGGTTATCCCGAGAAATCTGTCCTGCTCCAACGCTTTCATTTTACACATGTTCATCCTGCTCAGCAGAAGCAGGCCGCTCAGAAAACTCGCGGTTTCGAGTGGTTTTTATTAGTTATTTTGGAATTAGAGGGATTGGCTTTTAATATGACGGCCGTTTTATATCCCATTTTTTTCGACGTTTATTTTAGTATAGTTCTATTGTCCAAAACTTAATACAACTCATAGTTTATACCTATCTTTGCGATTTAATTGGATCGAGGAAAATGTGAGTAATCGTGTATCAAACGGCCGAAATATTAAGATCAAAGTGGAAATATGATATAATTTTTTTACAAAATTAAATCATCGCTGTTGATTGGTTTGTTTTTAATTTGAAAGAGGGAAAATCGGGATAACCTCCTTTTAAGGGACCATTGTCCTAATAAGTAAGATAACTTTGTTGGATGTTATTTCTTTCTGTATTGTTTTATGTAATGTGAAACTGCTGGTTTCCCAAATATAAATATAAATAAAAATAATATTGCTATAACAATTTACCTGAGCTTTGAATAATAAAAAAATATATAATTGCGACTAAAGCTATTCTATTTTGCAAAGTAGTTTTCTTATTCTTTTGTTCGTACCTACCTCTGCCCTGAATTCAATCCCCTATAGTTACTAAGCAAATTTATATTTTAGTACTAGCCTTTATCCGCGGCTCCGCCCGCGTTTATTGGTTCTCTGCCCCATTTTCGGCTTGGGCTTTATTTTATGAACACGCCTTGTAGCTTTAATGTTGACTAGGGTCACTAAGATGATAATAAAAAACCGTATCCAAATCCGTTAAGGGGTTTTCGAGTTAAAACGGGACAGGCAGACAGATAGACAGACAGACTAAAATTCTAAAAATGGTAGTTTTGGCCTCAGTACAACACTAGAACACTAATTATCCAATTCATAAAAAAAATATTAAATATAATTTAATTTGCAGATACGACTTATTTACTACTTTATTAAATAGTATAGATATCAACGCTTGTTATATATTTAACTAAAGAATAAATTAAAACGTTGTCTGGTTGTTAAAGAATTTTGTGAGAATAATTAAACTGGAGTTATTTTAATACAAAGATCTCAACATGGATTTAATTTCTAACTAGGTTAGTTATTTGTAATGCATACAATTTTATAACAGGCCCACGGACGTGGTTTTTGTAGTGTATTTTTTGTAAATTCCTAAACGTCAATTACATATCAATAATTTGGCCAAGTGCGAGTCAGACTTGCGCTCAAAGGATTCCGTACCACCACACAATACGGGTGTGGAACCTTAATAACAGACATATCAACAAAATAGATGCTATGCATAACAAAAAGCAAACAACGCCGTCTGAGTACGGAACTCAAATTTTATTATTTGTTGTTGTAGTTTAGAATTCTTACATATGTACAATAATGTGTGCAAAGTTGAAACTTGTATGTAATACCGTCTTTAAGAGAGAGCTAATAAATAACGTTAAAATAAAACCATTTTTTTGAGGTTTATTTTATGAGGACCGCCTCTGGGTTATATTTTTCATACTTATTATTTGTGGTGGTAGAGGCCATGGTAAATCGTATTTTGTAAAAATTTCAACTTTCTAGTTATTACGTCTGAAGCTGTACACCCCTGTGACAGACGGACGGACAAACAGACAGACAGCTGGGGCTTAGAAAAAGGGTCCCATTAAACCCTAATAAATTAATAAATAAATAAAAGTTAAATTATTGATTTTGTAAGTTAAAAATAAATTATCTAATCATATTACTCAAAAAAGAAACATGTATATGATAATAAAAAAAACATGACTTCCAGAGTAGAGATTTAATTCAGATTTCAGTGCAGTCGAGGGACATACAAAACATCACGTATCCAATGTAATAGTCTCCCTACTGCACCAAAATCCGAATTAAATCTCTTTTCCGGCAGTCGTGTTTTTAAATATTTTTTTATTTTGAATACCTTTTTTGTAAATATTTATAATCTATGCTACTCCGGATGCTATAAGGATTCTACCGATACCACACACTTCGAAATCGTTTCAGACATTAAGATGTTATGGTAGAATTGGAAAAAAATACCCACATGAACCCTAAAAACAATACACTGCTTTTTTGGGGTCAGTCGTGTCAAAAGTAGTTGTAATGATAAAAAGATACTCTGATCAAAAATTCGTACCCGCAAAAGAGTAATAAAAGAGGCCGTGAGTAAATGGAAAATGAAACAACACAAAAAGGCCCGTCGCGTCCGATGACCTGTAAAATTCGATTACAGAGGTGTCTCGGTGTCTGCATCTTAATGTTTTGCAGAAAGGTCGAAGAACATCCTTTATAATTTGAATTTGGCGATGAATAAACTCGGCATGAAATTACATTTTTGTTACAAACACGACTTAAAAAAAGAACTATCGCATAAAGTTTGGGTGATCCACCTGACTATAATTTACCCGCTTACAAGAAAAATAATTTGGTCAAGTGTGAGTCGGAATCAGTTTCGTGCCCGTATTTTCGGGTGGTACGGAACCCTAAGAATACTATGGTAAATAACAACAATATACGAGGGTCGGCGGAAAAATTTTGAGCCTAAGTACCTTTAATCACTAATGACTCACATGCACAGGATTAATTGCGAGTATCCTAAGTAGTATAAATATCAGGTTTCATGTCATTAGCATCATTACGCTCCAAGTAAATGAACCGTTAAAATCATCATGTCTGAGTCATCCACGCTTTGCACGAAATCGGAGTACAGAGCTGTCAAACAATTCCTCACAAAGAAGAACAAAACGCCAACAGAAATATTTGAAGAGATGTCTGCAGTTTATGGGGAGTCTGTACCTTCATTTGCCAATGTAGAACGTTGGAGCCGAGAATTCAAACACGGCAGGGAGTCCCTTGAAGATGATCCCAGGTCGGGATGATCAAACACCGCTGTTACCGAAGAAAACATTCAAGAAGTGAAAAACTTGTTCTCAAGCATTAGCAAGGAATGAATCGGCGACATTTTGCATAATCATTTGCACATGAAAAAGGTGTGCACGCGATGGGTGCTAAAAATGCTCACCCCACTGGACAAGCAGGTTCGAGTCACAGCTTCGCAGGAGTTTTTGGACATCTGTGGCGATAATCTTAATAATAATCTTTTCTCGCCTTGTCAATGTTGACGAAACATGGATTCGGCAGTACGATCTGGAGTAAAAACAAGAGTCAATGCAGTAGATAGAAAAGCCGCCACGGAAATTCAATGTGTAAAGATCTAAAACTTTCTACTTATTACAGTTGAAGCCGTAGACCCTATGACAGACAGACAGTGGAAGCTTAGAAATAGGGTCCCGTTTATTGATAAAAGTTATTTAGGATTATGTTTTTATTGCAAAATAGCATTGCAAGCTGGTTAGATCAAATAGTTACAAAAATATTCGGTGGACAAGTATGGTGGAAAATTTCAACGGTCTAGGTAAGTGTAACAAGAGGTCGCAGGTTCGAATCCTGGCCCGAGGAATTTTTTCAAACTCTTGTCTTTACATTTGTTTCTAATTTATCTTTTCTAGTTTGTAATGCACTCTAATAATAAAAGTTATGTACTTGATAATAGGCTTGTAGACAGGGTAAACAAAATATTATTCTATTTAGTCCGTCATTTAGATTATAAAAAAATATTGGACACGTATATTTTCTTTTGTCAATCAAACAAAACATGACAGAGATAAAGCGCGTCAAAGTTTGGGAGTGGGGGAAAATGACGTCACTTCTAGGTAAAATTGTACTTAGATGTGACGTCACGCGGAACTTCAGCGGGCTATATCTTCATCAATTTTTGTTTAATTGAAAAAAGAAAAAATAAGTGTCCATAATTTTATGAAAATCTAACTGACGGACTAATATATTTTTTTTGTCATCATGCCAATTACCTACCTATCGTGGTAAAAAGGGAAGAGGAAAATCTTTTGTGTTTCTTGACACTTTGAAGAATATTTATCAAAATTGTAGTCCTGAGCAAAATTTTAATAAAACCAACAAACAAGAAATGGTGCATGGAAATTTTGTAGTCATATTTGTAGTATGCCATATTTTTATTTGAGGCTTTTTAGAAAATTATCTGAACGTAATAATCTATACCTAGTATTTTATTATCTGTATCTATATACATACTAATAATAATAAAGAAGTAAAAAGTCGTGTCAGTACATTAAATATTTTCACGTAATTTTAAATGAAATGGGTTATTGGTACTGTACTGAGGCCAAAACAAAAAAAAATAGAATTTTGTCTATTTTAACTCGAGAACCACTCAACGGATTAGGATGCGTTTTTTTTATTATAATCGTAGTGATACTGGTCAACTGATAGGCTATAATGGATGTTCATAAAATAACGCCCAAGCCGGAAACGGGGAACATATTGAATAAACGCTTTTATAACCCGAGAACCACTCAATGGATGTGGATGCGTTTTTTTTTATTATCATCATAGTAACTGTGTTCAACACATAAGCTATAAGGTGTGTTCATAAAATAACGGTCAAGCCGAAAACGGGGCGAAGATTCTCTGAGCGCGGGTGAAGCAAAAGCTAGCCTTAAATAAACTTTAATAAATAATTATTAAATAAACTTTAGTAATTATAAACTTTACTAAGGTATTTGTTGTGGCAGGCAGACTTTTTTTCACTATACCATGATAAGCCGGCGAAAGCTTTTGCATGTAAAAAAAAGTTTTTTTCCTTATATTTCCTAGGTGTTTTCTAACACGCGTTATAAACGAATTTTCGCGCTACGCGCAAAAATGGAATTGTAATCAAAGTTTACGTGTAACGGTCCGTCCCTTGTCAAAATTCGTTACTGAACTCTGAGTGATTTTTGAGAACAAAAAGTTGAGTCTACGACTGAAACTTTGAGGAAAGGTTTGTGAGGTCTGTGCCTTGCTATTGTGATTTAAAGTAATACCTGAAGTGGATATAACCTGGCATCATTTCACGTTTAAAAATATCAGTAATATGATCGCAACAATTTTATTTAGAGCATGGTATTTTATGTTTTATATTAACCTAACCTTTGCCTGCGGCTCCACCGGCATTTATTCAGTCTGCCCCGTTTTTGGCTTGGCTTGGTCGTTATCTATCTATCCACCCATCAGCCAATGTTCGTCCACTGCCGGACATAGGCCTTTCCCAGATTTCGCGACTCATGGCGGTCCTCCGTCCTCCCCATCCAGCTGCCACCCACAACGTCCTTCAGATCATTATTCCAGTGGGCACAAGGTCAAGCTACGCTACTCTCTGCTGTAGGTGGTCTCCATTTTAAAGTGCCCCAACGGACATCATGTGGGCGACAAATATGGGTTGCCCACTGCAACTTCAACTTACTGATTCTAAATCTTAACTTATTTAAATGGTACGGAACCCCCAGAAGGGTAGGCAGAGGCTACAGGTTTCTATCTGCTACGATCCCGACACACTTTTTTTGCTTCTTCACATCCATCGATTTATATCATACAAGCTCTTCTATTCCAGGTACATTTTACTTTGCCCTTCTTCTGTATGTCACCTATATGGTCGGCATACGTCCTTCTAGGGCGGTCCGGTTGAGCTTTACCTTCCACTTGTGTAACATAAATTTCTTTCGTGACTCTTCTTTAATTTATCCTCTCTATATTCCCGAACCATCGAAGCATTCCTTTCTCTATTCTATTCACATCACAACATCATCTTTTAGGCCACAACGATCCCGTATGTCGATATTTTTATCCATATCATTTAAACCAGTAGAATTATTGCGATGTTTGCTTTTTCGACAATTTTTCCCGCCAATTTTGTTTTTGGCCATATCTCTGGAAGTAGCTGTCAGATTCTAATGCAGTTTTTTTTTTTTTAAACGTGATTAAATTTCCTATACGAAACAAAAAAGAACCTTCTTTTTCTGTGGGAAAGAGGGACGGGGTACTTTCTCCTGTAGAAAATTTTGGTTATATATATGAACATATATATATACTATATACATGTCTATTCAAATTTTATAATATGGTAGATAAAGACTATTTACAGAAAAAAAATAAAAAAATTAAATAATGATATTTACAGAATTAATGTGTGATGATGATGATGATGATGATGATGATGATGATGATGATGATGATGATGATGATGAGTCAATCGGTCGAGTTATGTCTGTCAGTGTTGATGATGCACACTCAACAAAACAAAACAACGTTCTCACATCATCCCAAACTCAAACTCATACACCAGTGGCACCTCCCCATGCCGACGGCCTCGCTGTAAAACATGCATTTTAATCAATACAGACACACACATCAACACACACCACACAACAAACACATACAGAACACAATCCAACACAAATTGCAAAACTAATAACTGCATTTACCTATTAGAATGCCGACATTGCCCGGCATTCTACATAGGTGAAACTAAAAACGCATTACACATCCGCATGAACCAACACAGACACACTTCAGACACTACACAAAACAACATCCTGCCCATCCCCACTCACACTCGCCTCCACAATCAACTTTTTAACGACTGCTTCACTGTGCGTATCACTAAGTCATTTACTACACCATTGACCGACATAGAACTGAGGACCTGGGAGACATCATACATCTGGTCACTTGGCGCACACTATGGACCCGGACTCAACAGACAACACTGACAGACATAACTCGACCGATTGACTCATCATCATCATCATCATCATCATCATCATCATCATCATCATCATCATCATCATCATCATCATCATCATGATCATCATCATCATCATCATCATCATCATCACACATTAATTCTGTAAATATCATTATTTTATTTTTTTATTTTTTTTCTGTAAATAGTCTTTAACTGTCATACAACAGATTTTAACTGTCACTCAACTGATGACGGCCTCATAGAAGAGGCCGAAATATTTTGAAAATTGTGTTTTTATTTAATTTTTATTGTAATAAGTAATATTTAAAGAAAATAATATGGTAGAAAAATATAAAGAAAAAAAATATATATAACTCTATATATATATATAGGTATTTTAAAAAAAGCGGGTAGGCATACAATTTGGGTCTCAAATTACAACCCACAACTCTTTTTTTTATTATTATATCTTTTTTTATTTTTTTTAGTTGCTCATCTTTCTAGCTTTCCATTGAATATGGGTATATTACTATATATTATATTATTATTATATTATTACAGTAGCTATCTACTCATAAATAATATTAGTCAACACACATTACGTTTAGTCAAGATCTTGGCACAGTGAAATTCTACTGGTCAATGTCAAATCAAACTCCGTAATGAACGCATTTCCACTACATTCAATACCTACTTCGATGCTCATCTTTCCAAACCCAACATTCTCTACCACACATAAGCGTAAGAGCCAACGCTTATGACGGTTAATATTACCTTAAGATATTATTTGCCGTAGTAGGCATCTATTTAGGTGGTAGAGCTGATGCCGGGCTTGACTGTGGAGGTACCACCATCTTACTCGCAAATCCTCCCGAAGTTATTCGGGGGAGAGTAAGAGAACAGCTCTCAGGCAAAAAAACCAGGCGACCCACCATTGCCTGGGACCGATGGATGGCGGTGTATCCATCCCCAATTGCCGGGCCTTATATAAAATAGACTAGTGACGGGCAGCGGCGTCACTGGTGCAAGGGTTTCGGCACCGCGCTCACCAACCCGCCTGCCCAGCGTGTGTGAGTATGGGCATTTCTTCCAGGAGGACCGCCAAGAGTGGCGAAATCCTGGAAAGGCCTATGTCCAGCAGTGGACGAAACAGGCTGATGGGTGGATGGATGGAGGCATCTATAAGAACACACTGCATCTCAAATCCATATCACAAGTCAGTATACTCGTATGTACTCGTTTGTACGTAAAGCTAATAAAATGTAACGAATTACCGAAGAAGGCACCCATCTCACAACTCGGTAAATTGGTACCAAAACACGAAATCCAACGTCATCAGTCTCCAACTTGGAATAAAACTATCCCAGCCACACAAAGACGTATGGCTTAACTTTTATTGTAGAGCAATAGAGACCATTGTTCAATAACCAGTGTCTAAAATTTTCGGTTTGATACACTCATAAATCATTGTTACCGTGAACACAACTCGCAATGCGAGGACAACTTCTACTTCGAATTGTGAAAGATGTGTTCCCGTGTTGATCCGAATTTCCTTACTTTACCGATTTTAACGTTCGAACGACGACAAGATGAGTTTCTTTTTGTAATTTTGATCAAATCAGAGATTTTAATATGTCGCAGTAAGATAGTTAAATCCGTGATATAATTATATCCCTTGATGCAATCTAAATAAATGTAATTGATTGACTTTTTATCTTTTGAATTATGATATATATATACATATGAATAAAACTAAGAAAACACATAGTTAAATCCGTGATATTATTATATGCCTAGATGCAATCTAAATAAATGTAATTGATTGACTTTTTATCTTTTGAATTATGATATATATATATATGAATATATATATGATATATTTCGGGCCATTCAAATGACTTTAACTTTGACTGTGGTAACCACAGAGCAACTACTGGTGCCAAACAATACCAACCATACAGAAAAGGTTAAGTCAATAGACAATGGAAATTTATTTAACTCATAACAAATAATAAAGTAGCAAATAAGTCGTGTCTGGACATTGAATATTTTCGCGAAATTTTAAATGAAACGGGTTATTAGTATTATACTGAGGCCAAAACTTATTATTATTATCTGTAATTCCGTCTCAACTCTAGAACCACTCAACGGATTTGGATGCGTTTTTCTCTATGATCATCGTAGTGTTCCTGCTGAATTTGACCTTTCTTGTGACTACTGAGATGGAAGTTATATCGCTTACATTAACAAATGGGCGCGTTAAAAAGCGCGACTAACGAAGTGGCACGATATCATGCTACGGGCGCTAGTCAACATATAGGCTATAAGGGGCGTTAATAAAATGATACCCAAGTTGAAAACGGGGCAGAGAATGGGGCGGCAGGCGGAGCCGCGGGTAGAAGGCTAATTTTTAATAAATTTAATTTTCTTTATGTTTGGTTAAGTCCAACCCCAAGCTCAATAGAATGATCAAAATTATATTTTTTATTTATTTTTAGTGTCGAAAACCTTGTTATTGGTAACTTATCAAGTATCTAGTGTAAAAAAAAAGTGGTAAATACAAAAATGTACTTTATATGTGTACCAATATATAAGCGAAATAAATTTCTGGCTTTGAGTAAAAAGCAATTTTAATCCACTGCGCCACAAAAATAGCAAAGCAACAAGGAAACGTGCAAAATGGGTCAGAAAAGTGGGCCGTCAGAGAACTGCGCTCGGAAGTTGTATCAACAAAGTCGAAGTACCACTGGTATAGTTCTTAATGACTGGCTATGGAGTTCAGATTTCGTTGGAGAAAGTGTATTTTTATAATAAGCTTGTAAAGTAAGGATACATACAGACTCGAGTTACTTCATTAGAAATTCGCAAACACAAGCCGAAAATAATGAACAATTTGCTTTTCTGTTTATGAATCTTATAATTTGAAAAGAAACTTCTCGTTCTGACGTATGAATAATGGATAGACAAAGTTTTTTAAAATATAAATAACAATCTTTTGTCAATGGTTCTGCCCAAGTTTACGAAAAAGTGCTCACAGCCTTCCCTCTAGCCCCGTTTATAACAGAGTAACTATTGAAATTAGTAATTATGTTTTAAACCTGGTCATAGGAGTTTCAATAACCCTGGTGATGTCTTACTATTTTAAAATAAAAAACCGGCAAGTGCGAGTCGGACTCGCCTACCAAGGGTTCAGTTAAAGACAATAAATAAATAAAATAAAATAAAAGACAAAATAAATAAATAAATAAAATATCTTTTATGATTTAATTACAAATAGTTTTTAGATATTTCCCAATACTTATATAAGACGGTATTACTTGCCAAATTTCATAGTTCTAGGTCAACGGGAAATACCCCATAAATTTCGATTCCCTTGACAGTGTCGAAACATACGTTTTTTGCAGCATAAACGGCCTTAACTTTATTTACGTTAACTTAGAAGTTTGATTTTTTTCACAGCTTCAAGTAACTGTAACCCTGAGTATAATGGTTTTAATTTCAACTAGATACATCCTCGCGTTTCCGAGATAAAGGGTCTTGACAGACAGACGGACTGACGGACGGACAGACAGACGGACAACAAAATGATCCGGGACACTAATAATAGCTATAGAAATATTTGTAAGCATGAAACCAGACAGCTCAAGACATCTACTCGTATGTATGTATACCATCAAGAATATAAATCAAGGAATTTATTAGACTTTGTTTAATTTAATGATTAGACTTAAATAATTTGAACAAAATTAACAAACTTCAAAATCTGCAAATTAAACCGCAAAATGAAGTTAGTCAACCATCGGATATGGAACCCTAAAACTAATCATGAATCGCCGTTGTCAGTATTTTTCGTTTAAATACGGTATTATGGACATTAAATGTAAATTTTAATTCCTAATTAGTTAAATTTTTGAAATAAGTCCCGTATCAAAAATGGTCTAAAACTGAAAAATTTTAAATGGGGGCCATTTCTTTATATCTTAACATAAAAAAATGTATGTATTGTTAAACAATGGACTGTATGGATGATAAAAAGGGTTTCTCTAGGTGGTCGAGTGTCCTATTTTGTATGATATAATATAGACAAACACCAAAGGAAAGAATGAGAGACTTACAGGGATTTCACTGGCTTGATCCCCATATCGCTGCGGCTGGGGGCCCCTTTGTCCATCAAACCTGATGCCGGCCAGCTAGGTACACTTCACTGATTGCATTTTGGGTAAAAGTTCTGTTGTTTGATTATTATAATAATTAATTATGGCGAGCTTTCATACCTCGTTAGGATCAACGAAGAGAGAGGGCGAGAAGGACTGAATGAATCCAAAGGAATGAAGGATTGAATGGGAAAAGGTAGGTAGTGGTTTGGCGGTGCATTTTGAAATTAATATGAATTCTTAACATGTATTTGTACTCAATGTGTATATAGATAATATCAGGTGGGTTCGTAATAAAACGTTTGATATCACTATTACACAGTTTATTAAGACTCACGACACCTTGAAATTTACATGAATTGTTAAAAGCTCTTTCTCGTCCCAAACGAAATCGCCATCTTGAATCTCTCTTATTTTTTGTCTCTCTCTATGTGGCCTGCGAGCTTTTACGGAAACAGTCGGAAATGCGCGCGCGTTTTGCGCTGCAAATTTATCAGCATTAATAAATTAAATAAATTTATCATTAATATAACATTAATAGGGCCCCGTTCTGTACTTTTCGTATAGAACCCTAAAAACCAGTCAAATGCCCTGGGGGTTCTGTACCATTCAAATAAGTTGATAGACTTAAATTATTTAAATAACAATTACAACTTATCCTTAGCGGCAATATGTATGAAACAAAACGGCCAAATTAAGTGGTCGAATTTTACTTGACAATTTGGAAAGTCTACTTAGCAGTGATAGTTTTCCTTTTAACTTCGTATTTAATCAATTACTTATTGAAAGCTAAAATTAGATCCACTTTTCTTCACATTTACAAGTAAGTTTCTGGGTCGTGAAATGTTAACGTAAATCGTTGCACGCGAGTGCCCACTTCGCTTTGTGATTGCCTGGGTTATTCCCATTACAACATATTAAACAAAAAAGTGTTGAAAGAAGATAAACCATAATAGACATGGGTAGATAATGACTAGAAAAATGCTAGAAGTACCCTATCACTTACACAATACTCTTCAGTACACCTCTTTATTTATACTTTTTTTACACTGAAAATTATATAGGCAGACACCAATTAACTGAAGGACTGGGATTTTTGTAGCATCATGTTTATATATTATAGTGGAATTGATCCCACAAAAAACATAAATGTGAAAAAGGGGCCGCTTTGCCAAAAAAAGAACTTAGATCAAATTTTGTACCACGGTTTATAGAGTTTTCTTCAGTCATAACTCATTGATGAAAATAGTGATTTTTGGACGTGAATATCTGAGTTTTAGGTACTCGCTGGGACCTTAGCTGATGTGTAAAATTGCAGCTTCGTAGGTCTAATAGGAAATGAGTTATGAGGGGTCGCAAGTAGCTCAAAAAATGTTATATATCGTGTTTTATATAACACACGGCTAATGCACCGGACTTTTATTTTTAGAACTCTACCCTGGACACGCTGCTGCGTGTCTACAGATCAATAGTTTAAAATTAAACAACAATAACGCACTTTTATGTGAATCGGACACACAATTACCATGGATTATTGTAAAATATAGTTAAAAAGCAACAAATCACTTTACTAATAAGATTTTATATCCATAAAAGTAACAAGAACGTATTAATGTATCGATGTTTAATTCCTTAGCGACAGAAGAAAGTGGGACAAAAATTAAATGATGATGCAGTTGTAAAGTGATAATCTACAAAACAAAAGATCTACAAAACTGAAGAAAGAAATACCCAAAAAATTGCTTCATATAAAGAAAATATTTACATACAAAGTAGGGTGCCTAGTATTTTTAAATAGATAGCAACCTGTAATTTAGACAAAGCTTTTTTTACCCACTTTTTGTGCTAGTTCTGTTCTGAAGCGATGGGAAAAGTCTGCTTTCACGTCTATTGTTAATGACAGAGATGAATCGAGTGCCCATAGAAAGAACGTTATTGACGTTGTAACGAGGCAAAACTTATTTCGTTTCGTAGGTCCAGCTATTTTAATCTATTCCAATCTAGGCTCTACCCCTAGGTTTCTTAGGAGTGACATAACATACTTATAGGAAAGTCTTATGACGTCATTGCTTTCCTTGTGTTTGATAATATCTGTCAGCAAGATCCTTTTTCTCAGACACGGCTAGGTATTCAGTTGAAAAATAAAAAAGTCATGAGTTCCTTACATAAATATCGTCATTATATGAATCCCGAGAAGGTGTCATATCAGAGGTGTGCCAAAGTGAAAAACGGTTAAACGGTTGTTCATGGATATGTGGAAAAATTCACAGAAGTAGTTTATAATAATATAATAAAGTTAAAAGAAAAGCTAATACAGCTCAGTAGGCTTTACAGGTTTACGAGTACAGGTCGCGCCAAACTTTTAGTCTCCTCTAAACACGACAATGTATGGGCCGTTCTTCTAAACGTATGAGACTAGGAGTCTGTATTAGTAGACCAACTTATAAAATGTACCGCGCAACTACGGAACTCTACACTGCGCGTGGCCCGACACGCACTTGGCCGGTTTTTATACCTAAATGTATACTTCCCATCTGATTGCAAAACTATAAAGGCACTAAGGAAAGTCTTTTGTCAGGTATTGATAAAAAACACTTAACTTATTATATTTGATTAAACTTACATAATATATATTATCAAATTTCCTTTATACAGTTATACATTATGCTTGTTTTTATTTTTTATACAAAATAACTTTTTTGTGATATTATGTAGTTACGAAAAAGTTAATAGGAACCAAAATAACTTAACAATATCTTAAATCACCTCAACGACCGACCTAACAGTTATTCCAATGAAGGAATTGACAACCCTCTTAACCACCTTCTATTAAACAATTTGACGTCCGTTTACTTTCGTTCTTTATTTTTTAGTATCAAGAGCGAAAACTGGATCAGTCATTTTTTCCGCAATGGTACTCATACGTAAACGCTACAATCTCAAACTACTAAATTATTTTGGGTTCAGTAACTTTTAGCGCTGGACTTTTCCTGCGCATCAACTGTTTTAATACCAGAGATAAGTGAATGGGCCCGTTTGAAATTATCCTCCCATAAAACTGGCTCAACATTTTGACTTACTTTGATCTAGCTTTTCTCCGCGGCTTCCCCTGCGTTTTATGACTGACTTTATATCAAAAGACACAGGTATGACAAAAGTGACAGTTTTGTGTTTTAGATAGAAAAAAAACTCAAAACATACATAGAATATGTCGTAGTAAAATTGTTATTTCCGTGTTATAATTATATCCCTAGTCCTAATTGTGATAAACGTATCGTACTAATAATCTAGTTAAATAGTTATAAACATACAGTAACATAATACACTGTTCTCTATTTGGCCGATGGCATTGGTGGCAAGCCTTTAGTGCAGAATAGAGCCGGTAGGTTAGGTTAGAAGGTTAGGTATGGCGAGTCGCGGGACGTACTTCCACAAACGCCAAACCTACCCAACCTAACCTAACCTCGTGGTTATTTTTTTATGACAATCCAGAAATCCGATATATGATAAAAAGTAAGCTTTCGACGCAATCTTATAGGATTTCAGTACCAGCAACATCAATGCAAAGTTTCAACCTAATCGGTTACGGCGAGAAGGAGTTACACAAATGTTGTAAATACGAACCGAGGTAAAACAAATAAGAAAGAACAAAAAAACTTAATACTGAAAATTAATAACAAAACTGAAAATTGTCCTAACAAAATAGCAAATGAGTTTAATAGATTTTTCGCAGAAGTCGGCGCAAACGCTGCGGGTACAGAGGAGGCGCGCGGGAAACCGGTTGTTAACCCCCCCTCCACCTCCATGTACTTGCGCCCGGTCACGTACAATGAGGTACTGATTATCATTCAGAAACTAAAAAATAAACACAGTTTTGGCATTGACGACATCCCCCCTATTCTGTTAAAAAAATGTGCACTAAAACTTGTCGAACCGTTAACGATCTTAATTAACCAAAGTTTCGAGGAGGGCAAATTTCCTGATTTATTAAAAATATCGCTGATCAAACCTGTCCATAAAAAAGACGATGAACAAATACCAGACCGCTATCGACCAATTGCCTTGCTGATAACATTTTCAAAAGTTTTTGAAAAGGCCATGTCAAACCGCTTATATTACTTTTTTGAAAAGTACACAATATTCGATGACAGCCAAAACGGGTTTAGAAAATCAAGATCGACAACAATTGCAGTATATAAATACATTCAAGCTGCACTGACCTACATAAACGATAAAAAGTGTGCACTCGGCATATTATTGGATATGACGAAAGCCTACGATAAAGTCTCATATAAAATACTATTATCTAAACTATACGGATCAGGAATTCGAGGTCCAGCTTTTTCGTGGTTTTCTTCTTATCTCGAAAATAGAAAACAAATTGTACAAGTAGAATTTTTCAACAACGTATCAAATATAATAGAAAATGTTAGGTCGGAAGAAAGAAACTTAATATGTTCTATACCTCAAGGCAGTGTCCTCGGATGTATATTATTTCTTATTTATATTAACGACTTACCTAAAGTGCTTAACAAAGAAACAACACTTACAGTTCTCTTCGCAGATGATATATCATTGCTTATAAAATGTGATGATGACTCGGACGCAGAAATGTTGATGAAACAAAACCTTCTTACTGTTAAAAACTGGTTAGACGATCACAACCTTAGCATAAATTATAAAAAAACCAAGACAATGCAATTCCGTCCATTTCAGAAACCCAGCCTTGACATTAATTTACAAATCGGAAATACAAAACTTGAATCTGTAAATCAATTCTGCCTCTTAGGTATAAATATAGATACGCACCTCAACTGGAAAAGTCATATAAAAAAAGTCAAATCTAAAATATCGTCATTCACCTATGCGCTTAAAAACATTGAGAATAACACAAACACTGAAACAGCGCTGTCAGCATATCACGCTTTCGCTAGCTCCTGGCTCAGGTATGGAGTAATGTTATGGGGCATCAGCGTAGACGCTGATCAGCTATTTATACTTCAAAAACGTTGCATTCGAATCCTTGCTCATGTGGACTCCAGAACAAGTTGTAAAGATTATTTTATAAAATTCAACCTTCTAACCCTTCCATGTATTTATATACATGATGTATGTATGTTTGTTTTTAAGAACATGAAGCATTTCAAACAGGTTAAAGACACGCACAATCATAATACCCGGAATAAAGAAAAATTACACTTGCCATTGTCTTGCATAAAAATGCTTAACAATAGCCCATACCACATGGCAATAAAAATTTATAATAAAATACCCGCAGAAATAAAATCGGAAATTAAAGAACACATTTTCTCTAAAAGGATAAGAATATTTCTAGTAAAAAAATGCTACTACTCGGTTGAGGATTTCTTAACAGAATAATTTATGATAGTTAATGTGCCCTTTTTAATTTATTTTTTTCTGTTTTTGTCCACCTTTAACACGATATCATAGTTATGCTATATTAGAATGTAAAATATATATATATTCAAATGTTATACTATATGTTGTAAATTTATTTTTATTTATATTATACGAAAATTTTATGTCTATATTGTGCCGATAGTTAAGCTTTTATGTTAACTTTAAGTTGTGTTACAAATTTGCAACGCCTATAATAGGCATCTAAGTTATAAGCGCCAAAAATACATAAAATCTGTACACACTTAGATTGCAATAAACGTTTGAGTTTGAGTTTGAGTTGTAATAACGGATTGGACTCACTTATATAAGGCGAGGTTATCCAAAGAAATCTGTCCTGCTCAAACCCTTTCATTTTACACTTTTCTATCCTGTTCAGTGGAGCGGGCCGCTCAGAAAACTCGCGATTTCGAGGCGTTTTTATTTATTATTTTGGAATTAATTGTCCATTTTTAATATGACGGCCATTTTGTATCTCATTTCTTAAGAAATTTGTTATGATATAGGGTTTATTGTCTAAAACCCAATATTACTCGAATGAAATGGTATTTATATAATAGTTTAGACCTATGTTTGCGATTTTATTGCATCCAGTAAAATGCAAGTATATCAAGCGGCCGAAATATTAAGTCTAGAGAGTGAAGTATGATATACAGGTCCTACAATAATATGTGAAAATAATTCTAGTTTAGGTTATGTATCGTAAACTGATCATAACCAGAAGAAAAAAAAAGTTTTTGGTCAAATAAGTTTTTCACTTCGCAGTAGAAAATGGTTCAATCACCTGATTAAATTTCTATGAAAAGGTAAAAAATACTTTTTTTTCTTTGGATTGTGGCCTATTAGGGATAGCCTATCATCTTTTGAATTTTTTTCACTTTGAATTATAGGACCTTATCCATCAGCCTGTTTCGTCCACTGCTGGACATAGGCCTTTCCAGGATTTCGCCACTCTTGGCGGTCCTCCTGGAAGAAATGCCCATACTCACACACGCTGGGCAGGCGGGTTGGTGAGCGCGGTGCCGAAACCCTTGCACCAGTGACGCCGCTGCCCGTCACCAGTCTGATTTAGATAAGGCCCGGCAATTGGGGATGGATATACCGCCATCCATCGGTCCGAGGCAATGGTGGGCCGCCTGGTTTTTTTGCCTGAGAGCTGTCCTCTTACTCTCCCCCGAATAACTTCGGGAGGATTTCCGAGTAAGATGGTGGTACCTCCACAGTCGAGCCCGGCATTAGCTCTACCACCTCTTATACAATAATATCGGACCTTATACAATAATATTTTTTTACCGGTAATTATTACAATTTTACAGATATAAATGTATTTGTAAAGAGACAGTGCCGGGATGACCCCCCTGAACTGTTCAGACGAGGCATAGCTCGACTTTTCGCTAAGATTATGAGTCATCATCAGGACTCTTCAGCATAGATGACAGGAATATATAAATTTTGTCTTTTGAAGAAACGTTTGACCAATGGACACGCAGGATGAGTCGTTTTGTCGAAGCGATGATCACGTGATAAAGCTTACTTGCGTTTCCATTGGTCAAACGTTTCTTCAAGAGTCAAAACTTCTCCAATATTTTCGTCCATGTTAGCTATGCAGAAGTTACACATCACTTTTCTATAGAAATTTGGCACCCTAATGCCAATGAAATGAAAAATAGCATATTAATGCTATTTGCTGTTTAGAACACAGACATATAATAATTATTACTAAGTAGCAGACCTAACTTATGGATTAAATAGCGTGACAAGTTTCCATACATAAAATAAGCTACATTTAGGCTTCATATTACGAAGAAACGTATAAAAATGGGTTGTTTTGGCTGGCTTATGCTTGGAACATATTTGTTAATTCCTTAACTAATCTCTGGTATATATTTTGTTTGGGAACAAGTAATATTTAAAAGAGCCCAAAGTTCACTGAGCTAAAATTGCCACGCGTCGACTCTATGCGTTTATTATTAATGTCTGCTACTATATTATATGTCTGTGGCTTAGAACAAAATTTGTGCAAACAGCCCAATCAGTTTAGTGGTTACGAGACGTGAAGAAGTGATGAACGTACATTCATCAATCTATACGTCCATCCAAACTTTCGCATTTCATTATTTAGTAGAATGGGATTTGATGTGTGTTTTAAGTGTGTTCTCACCAATTCGTCGTAGGTTCCACGCTTTGTTTTATTTATGAATCTGCTGTTTTAGTTAGCTGTCATATTAATAAAATCTTAATGATAAATTTAGGCTAACTGACTCGCAGTTGTTCTAAAGCAAATGTAGGGGCACATATATTATATTTTTTGCAAAATATGTTATTGGAGCTTGGTTCTTACCACTTACTAAGTCTCTAGTATAATATTGACTACATCATGCAAAGTCACCCTATACAGTAATGTATTAAAATTCAAAATGATACAAGTTTAAAAATTGATTGAATAATATAGTCAGATTTCGTCTGATCGTTAATTAATATAATTCTAAATCACGAACGTTTTTGTAATAAAATTGAGTTACTGTTTTGAATTTAGGTACTCTTTCTTATAAAAATAAATTTTGTTAAAATATACTAAAGTGCAGGAGATTAGAAAATTCAATTTGGCGAGAATTTTCATTCACATATTACATCATAGTACATTTTGATGCAAGTGCGAAAAGGTTGATATTTAGAGTCACGATTGACATTTGGAAATTGAACAGTCGGGACGAGAAATATCAACACTTTCGCACGTGTATCAAACTACGTTTTTTAAATACGCCTGCGAAAAATTTCATGTCTTTATGTCTTAAAGCCTTTCTGCACGCCTGCCTCTGTTCATTTCTTGTACTTTCTGTCGGGTTGACTGGGAGAAAATGCTTTTAGCATTAAGTCCGCCTGTTGTACATGTAACTTTTGTTTTGTGCAATAAAGTATTAAGAAAGAAAGAAAGAAAGAAAAAAAATAATAAAATAAAACCAATTTTGTTGCAAATCAAAACAGATACAAGTCGAAAGAAAAACACGCAGTCTGGTTGGCGCTAATCTGTAGTACAAAGACCAATGTCTCTTTCAAAAATCTTGTTCCTAAGATAGTTAAAAAAGAATATAAATTATGACCTCTAAAATAATTTTGAATTTTTAAAACATCTTTTACAGTTTAACATACTTAATATATTTAATAATAAAATATAGAAGTTTAAAAATACTCATTTTATTGTAGATTATCTGGTAATACAAAGGTTTACATGCTTACTAAATGACGTGGCCGTTTTCCCCTAAATGGCGTCAGTAGGTAGTAAAAACGAAAAGCACGAGTGCAAAATATGTCATTTTACGCACGCTAAACAGGCACGTAATCTATCGTATTTTGAGCAGGTGTAATAAAAATAAATATATTTCATTTCAAATATAATTTCAAATCACACTTGTACACAGAATATGAATAATGAGTGGTAAGTAGACAAAATAATACAACCAGTGGGTAACAGAATTTCAGCATGAAAGTTTCCGTTAGCTCCGTAGTAATGTTATCGGCTCACTCACACCCGGTGAACACAAAATAATTAGGTAGTCGGGAATCAACGGAGTCACGTGACCGCACGCACTCCTATCACAACAATTTTAGGGAGACTATTACAAAACGATGAAATTCTAGACAAATGTATAACAATTTGTCGAAAGTTTTGTGCATCTACATTTAATTGAAGAATCAGGGCAAGAGTTGTATATTTTTTTTTCGAAAAATGCTGTTTTTTACAGTAAAATCAAATTTCCTTAGCTCTCTCCCGTAAAAACAGCAAAAACAGAGTATTTGTACAAATATCTCAATAACTGGGGGACTACGATCAAAAACAAAAATATCTTGTATGAAAAAATACTTAATTTTATGTTTGAAAGAAAAGTTTTAATTATTTAAACAAACGTCGAGTAAAATAAGTAATTTTGCTGTACCAAGAGAAAGATCCACAAGAAAGATCTTAAGCCCAGCGGAACAGCCGTAAAATACATAAAATCAATAAAATATCATTTATTGAAAATAAATATAAGTCAAGTTTTGTTTTATAAGTGGGTTCTATTGTATTTAAAATTTACTAAGCATACACTTTTCTAACTGATATTGATCGAGGACAAGATTTCTGTAACTGACGTGAAAAACTTACAGGTAAAAGATGATAATATTATATGAATCACTTTTGTAAACTTTTATATGCTCAAAGACCGTAAAGCATGCTTTATTATTTTGTAACAATTTCAACAAAATAAATAAATTACAAACTATTTCGCAAAAATTCAAATAGAATCTTAGGTAATTTACAAGACTTGTTGGTCCTAAATTGTAACAACATTATTTTGTGAAGAACGTTCTCGAATATCAGTACGAGTAAGTCATAATGGTTCATAACACTTCAAGAGAACCTTGCCACTGAACCAGATGCCCAGAAAATACACTATCTTCCTGTGTTCATCCACTTCTGGCCATAAGACTACGACAATGGTGTCGATTCGGTGTATGTAATACGACTTAACGTATTTGACAGGACTAAACTTAATTTAAGCATTCTGTCTTTTTCTTTCTGTATCGAAAAGACAAGGACAGGACGCCTAAAATAAGTTTAGTCCTGTCAAATAAGTTAAGCCGTGTTGCACCGAATCGACAGCATTGTAAAGGACAAAAATAAATCCATTTTCCACTTCTGTTTACTTTATTACAGTTGAGATGATTATAATTATAGTTAATTTTGTAGGTTTAACAAGGATTTTAGGTTAGTTTTACCCTTTTTAATTTAGGTAAGTTTTATTTATATTCTATATTTTAACATTATGTGTGTTAATTATATATATAGTTGAGATAAAAGTAGCAAAATGTTTTATACAAGGTCCTACAAAAACAAGTGAAAATAATTCTAGGGTAAATTATGTATCCTTTACTGATCACCTTAAAGAAAATTTTTTTTTTCTTGAAATATTTTTTTCACAGTTTAAAGTGGTTCAATTAGCTGACAAATTACTATGAAAAGGTAAAAAAAAATTTCGTGCAAAAAAATTTCTTTTTTGGTGGAAAGTGGTATATTAGGGATACTCTATCAGTTCCTAAATTTTTTTCACTTTGAATTGTAGGACCTTATATATTTGTATCAAAATTTTCCATATTGTGTAAAAATTACGGCTGGTTTTTGTAAATGTCGTCGGAGTTAGGCATTTTATGATCTGCCTAGGCATTATCACAATTCTGTTAAAACTATAGGGATCACCTTGCTCCGCTCCGTTTGGCTTCGCTTGGCTTGACACCAAAATGTATTTACATGTTAAGCCTAAGACGCTTTTTCTTGCTCCACTCGTCTTCGCATCTATTTTTTACTTCTTGTTAAAAGACTTTCAATTTTGATATTCCCAATATACTTATATTTTTGGCATATGTCAAAACTATGCAATTTCATACATCACTTGCAAGTTAGTATACGTAAGTTACACGACACTTTATTTAGTACACTTTATTCATCCTTAAAATACCACATTATTAACCTCGCGTATCCTGTCATTTCTCTTGCGTTCTTAAAGCTTAAAATGGAATGACAAATCTCTTTAACCCAATAAAATAATCTGCTATTTTACTTACGAAAGCTACCTTTATTCCTTACCTTACAGAAAAAAAAACACTTCTTTTGTATGAACTTTGTGAAGTCTACTAGTACTTCTAGAAGCAACTACAAAATTACCTGCATAAGTTTCTCTTAAACAAAAACGCCTTACAAACGGCGTCCTCAAATTTCTCTTGCGCCACACCGTACCCACGAAACTGTGCAACAAATACACACACCAAAACCATTTTTATAGCCTTAGTTATAGGGTTCACTTTTGCTTGAAACTGCAAACATATCTTACTCTCAAATTTTAATGAACGCGCAAGGTGACTGGGACAATTAAAACTTTTACATAATTCAGCTCTCTTGCCTGCTGAGGATTCCCGTCGTAGTATACAGTCGACTGCCTATTTTTAACTCGTATACAGCGCTATAAAACTGCCTTTGGCTAAAAAAGAAAGCCTTTACTGATTATATTGAACAAAATATACATATTATGTTTATGTATAACACAAGTATTTATCCACAATATAGTTGTATTAAATATTATACCCAACCGGTTTCACTATTCAGCATTCTCAAAGGCTTTACTAAAATACTTATTTAATTACATTTTCAGAATCTACAAACAAAAATACGTGCAATAAAATAACAATATTATCGAAAATAATATTTAATACAACTATATTGTGGATAAGTACATGTGTTATAAATAAACATAATGTGTATTAATTTCCACCAAGTGCCAACAATCACAAGCATCAACTATAATATACAAATATATTAGTCCAGTAATAAGTGTAGACATGAATCCCCGATGTGTTTTCGGAGATGTCTCCACGTAGGTATGAACTGTAAAACGAAAGTTACGGTCAATACTCATACACCCACGTTTCACCGACGATCATTACGTCCCAGCGTGATATATGGTGAGATTGCCTTACTTTGGGACAATCATCTGAAATACGCAGACCGAATAGAAATGTGCTCACGGGATTTGAACGCACGACCTCCGGGTACTAATCCTTTGAACCACTAGCTAGATCACAGAGGCATACATTATATTACATTACATTATATTTGTGATCTACGCTTGTAAACCTACGTTTTACAAATAAGTTATTTGATTGATTGATTGGAAGGTATTAGAACAATAGTCTATGGATACTATCCATTTGATAGGTATATTTTTGTACGTATGTCGCCGTATATTGGCGTAAACTGCTTTTTCGCAAAAAGAAACAGCTTTTTAATGCAAATCTAAATTAAGGCGTAAACACAGTCCCATTACGTGGTAGATGGTTCACGAAAAAGCGAGATTAAAACAATTACTAACGTCTCTTAAGGGGTAACGAGTTCAGTGCAAAGTGCATAACATAAGTTTGTTTACCTTATTTTAAAATAAAATATATGAAATAAAATAGTTTAATCTTATTTTGCGACTATTTTTGAATAATTATCAGGGGTTTATAGCAGAATTGCGTCATTTTTATGCATTACGTTGTAAATGAATGGGTATACAAACTTAAAAGCGTGTTTTAAGTTTGTATAATTTTGGTAGAAAAGCCTAACAATGGTCGCGAAATGCCATATATCAAATTTATTTAGTACTTTTTATGCAATAGTAAGAAAAACAATCATAAGTTGTGCATTTTGCACCGAGCTCGAAACGTCCCCCCTTAACGAAAAGTCCAAAATAGGTGCGATGTGCGACTAACGAATAAAAGCAAAGCGAGTACGAGCATGCTAGGTTTACAAGTAAATAAGAATGGGAAGCCGAGTGAAGTGGAGCAAGGTCATAGTAAAAACAGACTAGTAAGTTATCTTCACAGAGATGTCGCCCGCGCGGCTTATATGTGTGCGAGCCACTGCGAGCCTGCACGTACGAACCACAGCACGCACACAACGACAATATCTCAGACTGTTTCTGGCGGTGTGACTAGGGTCGGCTGCGCACCGCAGTCGCGCTTACGTAACGTACGCCGCGCTACAAAACAGATAGGTATTTTGTGGCCGCGCGCCGTTCGTCGCATCGCCGCAAAATAAATTGACAGCCCTGCAGCAGTAGGCATTTATAGGCGGGTGACCCCGGTTACGTGCGTCTCAGTCACTCGCATGACTCGTCCCGTATGGATGTCTCCGTCGCTCGACGGGAAATCACGCTGCAAGCGCGCTAAAATATACCTAAATAATTAATAACAACCCAAGTTGCATTTTGTTCTCTTTAATAGTTCACATTTAGTTCTCTGGTAAGTTAACTTAGTTTAGTTCCTAAAATTGGCCACAAGTGGTTCAATGGCTGTATTAAAGTGAACAAATCCACTTATACCTGTATAAGGCATGTAAAGGAGTGTAAAATTGGCCTGTGAAGTAACTGTTGGTGTTATTATAGGATGGAATTACTCTTCTAGTCAACTTTCATTTTAAAAGCTGAACAAGAGCATTTAAGTAGGGGAAAACTACGGCATTGTCTATTTAAAGCTCCACATTCACGGTGTTATATAGCTGGCATTTTAATACAACACATGTGAACATTAATACAGCCAAAAGCTGTTATACATATAACCTTTTATGGAGCGATTATTCAGTTTGTTGCTGGAAGCGGGTCTAGTTTGTGAAACATGATCAAACTATTGATGAACTGAAACATTAATCAAACTATTAGCATTCTCTGCCAGTTAACCTTTAGTTATGTGGAGAGTTCAAGGGTAGTGCCAGATAATTGAATTAATTTTATATAAAAATTGGTACATATATATATATATATTAAACTACACTGAATTATAGATTACATATAAATATAATATAAACAAAATTTAAATATACATGTCTTCTCATAAATACGCAAATATACATATAAAGGTACATAAATACATAATAATAATTAATATTTACGAAAAGGAAAATGACTCAGGGAGACTTACAAGTGAGGTGACCAATTCTGTAGATGTAGATAGTGTTGATAGACTCTGGTTTTGAAGATGGAGATAAAGGGAGATTGTCGGATGTCAAGAGGAAGACTATTCCACGGGCGGTTTGCTGACACTGAAAGAATTAGTATACATTTTGGTGTGATGTTCAGGAAATCTGAGAAGTATTGCTCTACTTGATCGCTGAGGGCGGCCAAGGGATTCAACAGGGACAAACCGGTCTCGAAGATAGGGAGGAGAGAAAGGACTATTGAGAGAGTTATATAGAAGTGAGACAATGTGTGCATTCCTACGGTAGCGAATATTGAGCCAGTTTAACTGGAGACGAAACTGAGAGACGTGATCGTATTTGCGCAATCCGAAGATATATCTGATACAAAGATTCAGGAGACGATCTAATTTGTTTAGAAGTTCTTCAGTGAGATCAGGATAACACACATCGGCGTAATCTACAATAAGAAGCAAAAGAGATTTGACTAATGTAACTTTGGCGGAGTATGGAATAAATCTTTGCATGCGCTTTAGTGAATGCATTGAGGCAAATATCTTCTTACTGACTTCTGCAACCTGCAAGTCCCAAGACATGTTGTTGGAAATGTGTAGCCCCAAGTTTTTAACAGATTTGCAGTATGTAAGGGGAATGCCATTGAAGCAGACTGGAGGTAAGGTATATTACGCGCTCCACTATTTGATATCTAGTAACACTGACAGCTGTTTATTTGTTCACAAGTACCACATTGTTATCCTCTGGGCTGCATAATTATGTGAACGTGGTTTTATTTAACACTTTAGACACTTACACCCTTACACGCACCTCTCACAAGGAATGCCCTTGATTATTATTAATTTGCATTCAGTTGATATAGACAGGTATTTATAATTATACACTCCAACTAATTTGTGCTACTCAAACTAAATTTAATTTTTAAATGAGGATCTATAAAATGCATAAAAATATCTAAAAAGGACAGTCAACTATTTAAGAACTGCATACCAGCCCAGGGATGAATATGAACCTAACCCGGATATATTGTGCAGAAATTGACATAATGATGGTACACATGTGAACTTTTTGGAGCTCATGACATTATAATGATACACGTGTAAAACTTTGAAGGGGTTACAACATAAATATTGAGTTACAATGGTTCACTGTAACTGGAGACAATGTCCACCATTTTTTTCACTCACAACCTATAACGTTTCTGAATTAATTATGATTTTATCACATACTACGGAGTTTTATTGGTTAATTTTGTGTTTAATGTTCAAATACAAAACCATAGACTGATTTTGATACCATGATAATACAAATATGTTGTTAAAAAGGCATTATTCCTGAGGCGCGTGAAAATTTTTACTCTAAATAGGTATATACTATACAATCAATCTACATTACCCATAATATTAACACAATAGAATATAATAAAACAGAGTAATACCGGTCATAACAAAGTCACATAAAAATGGCTAAGACACTCACGAGTTCACGAGCAATAATATTTTGCGCATAGTCTAATACCTAAAAATATTTTTTATTACAAAATGTGGCACTCAAGTGATAGTTTCGAAAAAAGTGGCCTACTAGTGGTTTTAAGGATACACTTGTGAGCGTTAATTACTATAGAGGCTGTATAAGTGTTCACTCGTTTCTTCTTATAACTCTCTTGTCTGTATGAAGAACCACATGGAATCTTATATCGTGCCGTTGATCAGCCTTAAAACCACCTGTTCTCTCTTAAACTGTCATTAAAGTGCTAGTACTCTGCTACTGTGCACCTTTTGTGAACTTAAGGCTGAATAATTTGTACCGGTGGTATAAGGGCTGTATATAGTGCTATAGAGCTCTTATACAGCTTACTTAGACAGCTTAAAGAATAAATGTGTACCATTAGTCAACTGCTATAGAACCTCCAGTGCTACTTGGGAATTATCATAATTAAAATTCTTCAAAAATAATCAAGGGAAATCATTTGTTGTTATAATATCTTCAATTTAACAATTTTTTTATTTGTATTACTAAACCAAATATTCGTTTGAAATTAGACCTAGGTTTGTTATATATTATGTTAAAGATAAAAATTAAAAATTCTAATTGGGGCAAATCATTTCAGATATTCTGATTAATCCAGCCAAATTCTTACTGAAGACTCAGTAAGTGCCCAGTAACAAGGTTCGATGACCCTTTTTTTGAAACTCGTAAATTATTATTATTTTCATCTTACAAACGCAAGCCCATGCTGCCCCGAGTCAAGTACTATAAGGCGTCAAGATTTTATTTTGCAAAATCATCAAAAAGTGTTATCGATCTGTGTAACTGATTACTTACCAAGCCTCCAGTATGAGTTTGGCTGCATAAGTTAAAGTCACCTTATACATTTTTTTACTTTTTAACGTCTGATTGAAACTATCCACCAATTTCGACTTTCAAGGTCACCAGTATGTATTGCCCCCTTATTAGAAAATAATTTTGTAAAATAGAATGGATCTGCTGTTTATGCCATAATTCGGTTTTCTCATGAAAAAGCGCGCTTTTTTCATCAAAAACAGCTATCGTCATCATACGACGACATATCCATACATTTAGACTCTGATATAAAAGCTTGTCTAATGTATTATGTATTTCATACATTCCGGGAAAAGAACAAGAAGTGTGCCCGGCAGCTAGTTTTGCCCTAGTTTTGGGTATAAAACTACGCTGGACAATGTACTCATTATCTGGAACTTTGATTTTACTTTTTTCGTAGTTTTGTGGGAAATGGTAGTATTTTTGCATTTATCTTTTATCCACTTGCATTTTTCAGTTCATAGGAAACATCTCTGACACCCCCTGGGGGATTCATGTCGTATTATGTTCGTATGTTTCATAAAGTATCGTAGAAATGTCTGGGCAAAAAGAAATCGAGATGGCAGATTCAGATTGGTGACTTTATAGTAATTGTTATTTGAATGTTTTTGAAGGCAAAGATGTTTTTCCAAATTCACATTTTGGTGTCTGCAAGGGGCTTAAAATATCCCCCCGCCGGCCGTATTCCTGTGCTGCGTAGCGCTCAGACGTATCGTTCTATATCTCGATGCGTAGAGTAAAAAACTTGGTTTTCGTTAAAAAGAGGCACATGTATTAGTATATTCAAAATGTTGGAAAAGTGATCTCGAAAAATGCTCAAATTGTCTTTGGATGATCCAAATTCCGGATAATTAAATTAGTAAATGACAGCCACGAACAGTAAACAATAATTAACACTTAATTGCACAAATAAAAGTAATTATACAACTACTAGCTTTTGCCCGCGGCTCCGCCCGCTTGTTATTCGGTTTAATGACATGCTTTTTTCCAGGATAAAAAGTAGCCTATGTGTTAAGTTAGGGTATAAGCTATGTCAACGCTCATAAAAGTGTACGAGTTTCACTATGTATTTATTAATTAGCGACTAGTATTGTCTCTTAGACATCGTCTGGCTTGATACAATATGAACGGTCAAAATTTATAAGATAATTGATATTTATCAATTTTGACCGTTCATATTGTATCAAGTACACGGAGACTTTTATTAGCGTTGAAATGAAGTTCCATCAAGGAGTCACACCTTACAGTATAAATTATATGCTACATATATCCATTCAAAATTTCATCCAAATCCGTTCGGCCGTTTCAGCGTGAAAGAGTAACAAACATACACACACACAAACTTTCGCATTTATAATATTAGTGTGAAGTGTGATAAGTACCAGAGATCAAACAAATTTATAATTGGCTCATTAAAACAAACAAGTGCAAAACAAGAGATGATTTATCTATATACATATATTAACCTAAAACTAAACCTAAAACCTTACATTTAACGTAAAATTAAATAAATGTTACTCTTTTAAAATAGCAAAACTTAATATATTAATAATGTGTCAATAAATAAAAGCATTTTCGATACACATATTTGTTATTTGATTCATGTCACTAGCGTTCTTTTGACATATTTACCTTCGGTTCTTCGGAAACCACATATGGCCCCCAAAAAGTGGTATCAGAAAATAGCTTCTACTTTATTTATTATAAGGAAAAGGGTTTATATCTGCACACAAACACGGAGAGTTGGTTCTTTTTAAAGATATAGCAAATTTTAAATTATTGGCAATATTTCTGAGGGGGCTTAAAAGGGCCCTCAAAGCACAGGTTACTTTTCGTTGGGGAGGGGGGGCAGAATATTTCCCCTGCTGCACCCGAGGAATTATTACATTTGTGCTTTACGCAGTCAGAGTGTTAATTATATACAATTGTTATTTGTACGTTGTGTAAAATTTTAGTGTGCGTAAACGTCATATTGGTGTGTATTTCCTCAAATACTTTTCCGGCCACTAAAACATCCGTAAAATCGAAAGTATGGAAAGTCTTCGTCACAACATGTGGGTTCTCTCAGTGTAAAATTTGATACAACTCATATTTTATTTGTTTTAACTTTTCTTTTACTATTTCTTAGTCGAAACTATGATAGAAATTAATTTCTATATTTTAAACACTTGGCGATTTATCCATCGCAAGGAGATAACAAATTAAATAAAATCAGAAAAGTAAATCTGGACGTGAGGAGCTCTGAATCGGGGTTCGAACCCGGACCTCTCCGGGAATTCGCAGGTCATGTTGAGAACTGGATAGCTCAGTTGGTAGAGCGACCGCCCGGTAAGCGAGAGGTCCCGGGTTCGAATCCCGGTTCAGAGCTTTTCCGATTTTCTATACCGCAATGATATAAATTTATTTTGTCAACTTCTTGGTCATCAAATCCTATCTACGTACGTAGCTACGTACTGAATTTTAGGTCAGTCGGTCTCAGCAAGGACACTGAAGTCTCTATTCAAAAATTCTTAGTAGTTCTCAAAAAAATTTCACCGAGGACAAACCCTCGTGGCTTTTGTAGTTTGAGTTTTTGTTTTTATCAATAAATAAATCAAACACAGATGTCTAAAAGCATAGCGCTGTCTTTCGAAGGTAGTCTCTAATGAACTAAAACCCATTATGGCGGTGGCGCGGCGCGGCGGCGGTACAACCCCTACTTTAAGGGCAACGAAATAATTTTCCCTCAGGGCAAAGTTTGACAGGTAATTATTGTGATCGCCTGCTACTAGAACATGACGTAGCACAAATGGTACTCCTCCGTGCATTACTTGGTCTTGCGTCGTCGTGAATTTAAGGTCTGGCCCATGGGATACAACCATCCTATTCAGCGATTTTGTTCATTTTGTGCGCTGCCGCACGCGTATCAGTGAGTTTTTTTTTTGGATATTGGGAAAAAGTTAGATACTAACAGATACTTTTTAGCTTTAAATCGGAAAATAAATGATATTTTCTTGGTATTGCAGTTATTTCAGAAAAGAAACTCAAGCTGCTCAGATAAAAACGTATTAGGTCTAGGGGCTAGACTGCGATTGTTTTAGTTTTATTTAAGAGTCCCCTCCGTATTTTTCGTCTGTTTGATGCGAAGCATTATTTTAATTATTTTTCTTGTCATTTCCACGATATTTTTGTAAAAATCAGGGACATAAACCAGTCCATATTGGCCATCTAAATGAAGACCTAAAATTTATTTGATTCAATTGTTTCTCCTTTGCGCGTTATTTTGATACTTAGATATTATGAATAACTATTCAGAGCGAGCTCGTAAGTAATAAAATAATTTGCAAAAGAGAAACAATTCAATCAAATAAATTCTAGGCCTTTATTTGGACGGCCAAGATGAAGTGGTGTATGTCCCTAGTTTTTCCAAAAATATCGTAATAAACCCCAGAAAAATATTTAACATATTGTTTTTGATCAAAGTAGTCGTCGTCGCGGACCGGGCTCTTAAGCAAAAATTATAATTAAAAGGTTGAAAAATGTAACGACATCTAAGAATTTTTTTCCGCAAAGTCCTTCCATGCCGACAGGTCAATTAGCGTAGCCGTTTTCGTACAGATGGACGCCTGAACAAACTTTGGTATGAGAGTTTCTGTATATAGAACCCTAAATACACAACCTCAATCGTGGGCCGGAAGGAACAATATGGACAGAATTGAAATTATTTCGAAAACCACTGACATTTCAATGCCGTGTCTCGACTTGTTCCGCCATTGGAGCGTTGAAATTCAATTACGAAGTAGGTATCAGTCATTTGTACGTTAGCGATTTTCTAGAGAACCTTGACAGACTGATTGACGCCTTGCCTGTTTTTACTCTTCCCTTTCTGGGCGAGTGCCCTTCATCCTAGGTCAAAACGACGCTTTCTATTAGACATGGTAATAGCTAAACGTAAATGTGAATTTTTTAACGTTGTGACAAGCCCATGTACATTTCATTGGTGTGGCGTTATCGCGTGAGTAATGTTTTTATTTTGTTAGCGCTCGCTTGCGTTGGATTTATTCGAATGGACATACTGATGATGATCAATGTGCGAGTAATGATTCAGCTAGGTTGTGGTTCGAGTCTTATCGCCTATCTTACAAAATGCTATAAGAGCGAAATTCCCTTAATCTGCGGGACATTTGGCAAAGCTCTTTACCACAGGTCTTTTTATGATTTTGTAGTTGAGAGTTGTTGGTCGTCGAATCAAACATTTGCATATATTGTAAATGGAAAACGACTAAACTACACAGAAGGAAAAGACTGATCTTTCACTAAAGGCCCTAATTAATTTATATCAGTTAGTGCTATCAAAATAAATGCGGCATTGCGCAGATCCTATATGTAATATTATCACATTATCGTCCAAATATTCATAAATTTTGTAATAATTGTAATATTACACAGTTAATGAATATTTGTACGATAATATAGTGTCAAAAAAACCGGACAAGTGCGAGTCGGACTCGCCCACCGATGGTTCCGTTAAAGACTATATTTTTTATAATTTAATTTAATTAATTACAAATGTATAGTTTTCAGATTTTTCCCAATATTTGTAGTATAAGACGGTATTACTTGCCAAATTTCATAGTTCTAGGTCAACGGGAAATACCGATTATGCTTTTTTCAGAAGCCCATACTTGCCTTATACGCCAGTAAACACGCATGGGTCATCCTTGTAACAGCGGCTAATATGGATCTTTTAAATACGACCTACGACGACTATAACTCGTTGTATACGACACCATCCAAAACAATGCCTCGGTAAACTTTGCCACTGGTTTTGACCCCTTTTTAGTCAAAAAACGCTTCAGTTCGTTGAGAAGATCGTAAGCTCGCAGTTTTGATCTACATTTAGTACTGCTTTTATGATTCCGTACTCGAAGGATAACCAACGGAACCCTATTACGAAGCCTCCGCTGTCTGTCCGTCTGTCGCAGAGGTCTACGTCAGCTTCAACCGTAATAGGTAGAAAGTTGAAGTTTTCACACAATACGTGTAGCCTCTACCACGATAAATCATAAAATATTTTTTTTAATTAATGGGAGCCCAATACAAAAAAAACTCGAAAAAGTTGCATTATTTATTGGTTTTGGCTCTTACTTAAAGACGGTAATACAGACAAGTTTTAAATATAGTCAGATTGTAGTAGATACTGCAAAGTAAAACAAAAGAAAAAAAAAGTAGGGCTCGCTCCGTACGCAAACGACGCCAAATTTTTTGTAAGTTACTACCATTTTAGGAGCTTGTTTTTTGTAGCTTTAGTGTTGCTTTGGCATGTATTGTATATTGTTGTTATTAACCATTATGTTTTTAGGAATCCGCACCCGTATCTTGTGGTGGTACGAAACCCTTTGTGCGCGAGTCCGTCTCGCACTTGACCAAATTATTATAATCTTAGTCGCCTTTTTACGACATCCACGAGAAGACATGAAAGTAACCGGTTTCACCTTTCAAAAGCCGGGTTGGGTAATTTCTGATATTTCTCCAAAACGTTTCCTGATAATGAACATGTTATGGATGTATTAGTTAGATGATTCTCGGTTGTACCCTTTAATGAAGACATTGATTTTATGCGGTGACTTTTGTTTGAACATTTCAAAAATATGTAAACTGGGAGAGCTACGTAAATAAAATAAGAATACCTGTTTTGTTCTAGGGAGGTGTTAATTTGATAACCTTTTTTTCTTCAAACAATGTTCTACCCATAAATATAGATAAATGGTGCCAAGAAATCGACTGTTCCATAGAAAAGTTAAATAACTATACTCGATAAAAACGTATAAAACTGCTGAATTTTTAAGCAATTTCGGGGTAGGCCCCATAGTAAAAGTTGTTTATATTGATGGGTAGAATACCTCGTTTTATGGAAAAAGGTTATCTTCTTCATTTCAAGAGTACTTCCAGTTGACTTGGAAACTTGAAATCCCATTCCATATAGCACACGCTTTTCTTGCTTTCTACATATTTTTAATACTTTAGGGCAGAAAAGTGGCTCCTCTAGTCTTCTACTTTCAAAAGAAAAGCTATTATTGACGAGCATTTTTGAGAAAACAGATTATTTCAGCCATTGCTAAGTTTATTTTAGTATTTTATAATGCAAGTTCACTGAGCAAATAAAGCTTATTGTTGAACTTTAGGCTGCACGAAGAAGTCATGTTTTTGCCTAAACTTCGGCAAAACCATCAATCTTAGGGGTACAAACGGGAAGCAAGTCTCAAATTAGCTGCTTGTTCAAAGTGTGCCTTCGTCAGGGTAAGATGGCGCGATTTCCTTCAATTAGTCCTCGATTTCGTCGCGTAAATTGAGCGCAAGGGAAATGATTTACAGTTTCTGAAGGATTTCGTTTGAAAATGTTTGTACTGAGAAATTTTGTGACGAGGGAAATACGTAATCCTAAAATCCGTTTCAGGAAAGAATTTACGATTTATACTTGCGACAGATTAAAACTTGATACCTAATGAAACCTTGGTAGCATTCTGAGGAAAAACCAACGAACTAGAAGGCTATTCTGGCATAATTTCTCAATCAATATTGGACTTTTTTTTAAAGTTTGATAAATGCCATGCACATACAAGTAAAGTGGATTGATTAAATCTCATTAAATACAATCTTTGGAATATAAGGAATGTTCACTATTGGTTTCCAATCAAACAAATCTATAGTACACATACATAGAAAATACCTTTTAATATCACCTGAAATCTGGCTTAGAAATAGCCATTTATGAAAAGCCATCCTGGAATAGGTAAATTGTCGCGGTACCAATATGGCCCCAAAACCCCAAAGTTCTTCTAGTTCGCTATATTTTACATTTCGACGCAGATGTGGTGACCATAAAGTAGGGAGTTTTATGATAGCCTATAATTCTCATATTTGGATTTTTGATGTGGCTGCTTCTATATTCGCATCTTGTATAGCGGGCCTGCTGAGAACTTGTACGTCACTTCCGAGCCAAACTTCACAAAAAAGTCCCGCAGATTAAGGCATTTTCGTATTTAGTACTTGACAATAAAGTACATTGACAGCCCAGTTTATTCATGAAAAAGGCTTATTGACTATCTGCGTATTTGTTGACAGCGATCACACTGCCATCACCTTTGAAGATCACCGACTTATTATTATAATACTTGACCGCCATTTATTTCTTCATCTTTAGTTGAAGAAAGAGGCGACTTAACAATTATGAGTTTAAAAAAAATAGAAACATCAGCTATAAAGTCTTTTAAGATATAAAAACTATATTTCAAAAGAATCTCAACATAAAATTCAAGGATTAATAAACGAAACAAGTAGAACATCACTTTTCGTCTCCAGCTACAATTAAGTATTACACTGTGTTAGTGACATAATCATAAATAATTATGAAACTTTGTAGACATTTAAACGTCATTGGTAAAGGTAGCATCTCTCGTTGTCATAGTTGGCAATTATATTATATTCGTACTATAACCTCATTTTGTCTAAAGGATTTCGTAGACAGAAGGTGGTCATGCGTTCAAGCATCTCGTGTACTATTTAAGGTGACTATAATTTATCCAGCCAAACTCATACTGTAGGCTTGGTAAGTGACCAGTAACAAAGATGAATAACATTTTTGGCTAATTTCGCAAAATAAAATCTTGACGTTCCATAGTAAGTAATCGACTCGGGATTGGGCTTGCGTTTGTAAGGAGCACGAAATGAATAATTTACGAGTTTCACAAAATGGGTCATCGAACCTTGTTACTGAGCACTTACTGAGTCTTCTCTAAGAATTTGGCTGGATGAATTAAAGTCGGCCCATAAAAATTAATGTGATAGATTTATTGGTGTATTCGTTTGGATATAGTAAAAATCAAATAAAATGAAAACTCTGTCTGCAAAATCCCATAACTAAACCCAAACTTTTGGCCACAACAAATATCTCTTGAAAAAAACCGGTTCCTTAAAATAAATAAAATTATTTCCAAAGTGGCTTTGTTCAAAATAACATTGTTTTCTGAAAGCATTGATCCATTACCGTGATTTATTTAATTGTTTCTCAGCAAATTAAAGGCTTTTCCGAGGTGCCATTGAAAGGTTCTTGTTTGATTTTATAAGAACTTTACTTACTGAGTAAAACAGTTTACGTCAAGTATTTATTTATTCGAAAAAAAAACAGTCAAGTACAAGTAAAGACTCGTGCCCTGAGGGTTCCGTTCTTAGCGTTTAAAAGACAAACGTATTTCATGTGCAGTTATAAGTGACCATTATATGTTGTTATGGTTAGGGGTAACCATATATGGTGCTATGATTATGGGTAACTTGACACGTACGATCTATTAAACTCTATTTAAGTAAGTATTCAAGGGGTCTAACTAAATTGGCCAGGAATTTCTTCTTCAATAATGAAATGTAATTTTCATTTTTTTTTCCTAGCCTGTGACCTAAGTGTGAACGGAGTTTTGAGTTTATAATCAACTGGAAGTACCCTGTAAGTTTTCATGGTGAGCTAATTTTCTAAGAAATTTATTACGTAAAGTGCAATAAATGTTTTTCGCTCTAATTTAAAAGACTGTTTTTTACAGCAATATGGGTTCGTAAAATTCTGTAGGAAACTTTTTATCTTTAACGAGGCCTGCTGAGATCTTGACAGACGTACAGACAGACAGACGGACGACAAAGTGATCTTATAAGGATTCCGTTTTTTTTTCATTTCAAGTTACGGAACTCTAAAAATGGGTAAATTTATTAGTTCAATTCTTCATTCTTTCAGTAGCAAAATAATATAAATCCATTACATTACGTGTCACTACATTATTCGGTGATTACGTGTAAATTCATTAACATCATCTTCTTTGTAAACGCAATTTACCTATAAAAATATTACCTACGTTTGCATAGAAATCAAAGAATAAGTTATCTTTTACTGGACCAATACTTATTTTAGATACTAGCTGTTGCCCGCGACTTGGTCCACGTGGAATAAGATAATGCGGCCACAGTCAGTTTTTAAGATTGTATAATACCTCACTTCGCTTCGCATGATCCTACTTTATACCAACAAATACTGCAACGATCACTCTGAAATTGATATATGATAAAGTTGAGGACTAATGCTGTGTCAATGCTGTTGTGAAAACTTGGTTGCATTAAATTTTCTCGATAGTAAAAAAATTACAAATTTACCTCCAAACCGTACAATAAACCGATAGCATTCAATAAATATTTGAAATTAGATCTGCAACTTTGCATAATATAACTGATATTAGTATAAAGCAGCTGCAGACTGTTCAATAAAAATGAAAAAACCATCAGTGTAGACGCGTTTTCAAAATAACTGATGTTTTTGCGTGCGCGGCATCTGATTAGAGTAGGATAGACAGTTAAAAAGCAGAAGCGTTAGAGCAGGCCTGCGAATTGAGGTATTATGGGCCCTTAAGTTTGGTAATAAGTTATCGAACATCTCCATTCCTGAGTATCCTTGCTGAGGATCGAACAGTGGTAACGGCATCAAATCCCGTTCAGTACTTTTTACGCGATGCATGAAACACCGACAAAAGTTCTTTTTTTTTATCAATATCAACGCTATTTTTTTGGAATAACACATTTCTGAACTGTTGCTTAAGATGGGTGGTAGCACATTCTAACCATTTTTTACAAACGTTCGGAAATTATTATTTGCTACAAAACTTCTAAATTACTACCAGTACATCCATCCATCCATCCATCAGCCCATGTTCTTTCCCAAATTTAACCACTCATGTCAGTCCTCATCCGGCCGCCACCCACAACGTCACGAGGTCGGCCTACACTACGCTTTGCTGTACGTGGTCTCCATTCTACAGCCTTTCGGCCCCAATGGCCATCATGTCGGCGACAAATATGGCCTACCCACTGCCACTTAAACTTACTGATTCTGCAGGCTATGTCGGTTACTTTCGATCTCCGTCGGATCTCCTGATTTCAGACTTTTCAGATTTTTTCCTTACTACCAGTAGAAAAGTAAATTCCAAAACTCTTTAAATGACGATTACTTTTTTCCGAGATCCGATTTTAATGAAATAAAGCCCATATTCTATTCCAAATTAAGTTCTGTGCAGCTTTGGAAATTACATGAAAATCCATTCAGTAGTTTTAGAACAAACAGACGGACAGAAAAGAACTCTAAAAATCGTTGATTTGTGTTCTAATACTCCTCTTTAGTCACCCCGTTTCTATTTCTATTACTTTTCTTCAATGTACAGACACAGCGGTTTCTACTGTTTTACGTGTATGCATTGACAAGCTTGATAGCAAGTAAATAAAGATAAAGCAAGTTTTCGTGACAGTTCCAAAGGTATTAAATATTTGTAAAAACATA
This sequence comes from Ypsolopha scabrella, assembly GCA_910592155.1. Lineage (NCBI taxonomy): Eukaryota > Metazoa > Arthropoda > Insecta > Lepidoptera > Ypsolophidae > Ypsolopha > Ypsolopha scabrella. Next base: position 26,067,101 of record OU342969.1, on the reverse strand, counting down.
TTACACGTACATTCATAAAAATATTTAGATGTTATCTAGGTCTTAGTCCTTACAGTCGTTTTAATTATTTTGTAAACATTACTAAACGCGATTAGATGGGGTTTTTACAGTATGTATCTGTTTTAGTAACCGTTAAATTTTTCGTGTAATCACCTTATCAAGCTAAATATTAGCAAGAGGTATGTCAGGATCGTTGTAGATAGAAATCTCTAGTCAGATTAAACTGATACAATATGTGAAAACGACCGGTTTTTTCACGTATAGCTAACAATTTGGTCAAAGCACGGCGATAAACCAGCCAAGCAGCGCTTTTTCTCCCGACTGGATTCACAGATGTTGAAATTTCAAAGTAAAAACTTATTTTTGTTAAAATAAAATAAAGCCTATGGTACTCAACGCTAACGTAGCTTTTTATTATTTAAAGAGTTTTTAAAATCGGTTTTGTTGTTCCAGAGATTACACATGACAAAAAAAAACCTCTTTATACAGGTTGAAAATGAATCCCTAGCTTTAACAAAAAACTGTTCTACGAAATAAAAATACATGTTTTGTTATTTTTATCATGATTCACAAAACATAAAGATATCGACCCTCAAAAGAAGCACTAATACTTCTGTAACAGAGACGATGCTCTACGAAGGCGGCGCTGTATTATTTACCGCCGGGAATATGTATGGTTTATTATCAGTCACATGTTTCGTCGCGTAGGTTGTCAATTTATTCAAAATTAGGAACCAAAAACATTTTTTTTTTATTATTTTACGGTTTTGTGTTATATTAGTGATTCTGATTCATATACTTCAATAAAGCTAAGGGGTTCTGTTACAACCTGTATAAAGAGGAAGTGCAGATGTACGAGTAGATAAATAAATACTCAGTCCCAAGAGAAAAAACACAACTCTTGTTTATTACCTCCCAAAACTCTTTATGCTTTTGTATTATTTCTTTATTTGTATGTTTGGTATATTTTATTCTTAGTTTCCAAAAGAAACCGCTCTGAGAGCAAAAATAACGTTACTTTTCCGGACAAGATATTGTTTCTTAATTATGTTTGGAAATGCCGTTGAATGAACTGACCGTTCTGTTATTCTTTTTTTTTTCATTTTGAGGGACGGAACCCTGAAAAATAAAAGCTTGTATAAAATTCCTGTTCGTTTCAAAGTTTATACAAATTTGAATAAATAAATAATATTTTTGTATTGATTTTGACCAAATAATCTTGAAAGTTGACATGAAAACTTCTTCTATAGCATTTTTTGTTTTTTCTTTTTAATATTGAAATGACTTGTGAAGATTCTGTTTCGATAAGAGTTTGCATTATATCCTTGACAGATCTACCAGTTTTTTTTTTATGTAGGGAACAAATAAGTATTAATTGCTAAATTTTTCAAACAAATAAAATTATGCTTTTGCGGGGAAAATAGTTTATATTATATAGGTAATTTATTTGAGACTAACTGTGTTTTATTCATGTGTTTTTTTTCTGTCTTTACAAAATAAAACAGACGTATCTTGGCGGCTAAAACACTTTTTACAAAACAACGTTCTTATGAATGTGGCGAATTTTATACGCATCACAACCTGATGGCAAAGTAATTTTAACCGTACTAGTGCTCAATTTTTTTTTTTTATATTATTGACTAATGTTGGCAATCTTTCCTCGAGTACCATAGATAGACCTAGCGGAAATAAACTGCGTTCGTAGGCTGCGTTCAGTTTGATCGTCAGATGACACCCGCCTAGCACTGCAGTAGGACAGCCTAGTATCAAGGCATGTCTGGTGGGTGTCGCCCGACAATTGGACTGAAAGCATCCTGAACGGAGTGCTAAATTGTGAACGCAGTTTAATTCGAATTGTCAAATTGGTAGCAGAAAAAAAGAATGCCCGCCTAAAGTTCGTTTGGAGTACAGGGCCACGAGCTTGTCTGACCCTATTAGCCAAACTAAAATGACCTCTATATTCAAGAAGCGACAGTCCTCGTCACCGGGTCAGATAAGTTTGCTGCACTATATTTGTTGTTTGACGCCTATGATTTTTTCACCAGCATAGCTAGCATGTACGAAAATAATAGAATATTTTTGTCTCTCAAAATACGTTTACAGTTCAGAAGGTGAGACTGTAGAATTGCGATTGTGTGCGTGCATACCATTGTTTTCCACAATAACAACTCTTATTGCAGTGCAGGCAAGGTCTTGTTTTCAAAAAAGTATGGTTTGACTTTATCTTATTCTTCTTTTGTTACGATGCTAAGAGTTGTTTTCCACAATCTCAATGGTGTGCACGCACACAATCGCAATTCTACAGTCTCACCTTCTGCACTGTAACCCGGTTTGACCAATGGAAACGCAGTTAAGCTTTATCACGTGATCATCGCTTCGATAAAAACACTCGTCCTGCGTGTCCATTGTTCAAACGTTTCTTCGAGAGACGAAACTTTTCTGTTCGTGTCATTTAAGCTAGCTATACTGGTATAAGTATTTTAATCTTAAATGTTCCTAAAATGACTACACAACCAACTCTTATCATATCACTATGATTCCGTCTAATAACAGAAATTTATTATTGCAAAGTAAATTGCTTCTGTGACTAAGTAGTAGACCACTCGCCTGCTAACCCCAAGTTCGTAGGTTCAATCCCCGCAGTATACATTATTATTCGATGTTCACCGTAACCTGCATTTTCCTGTATCAAATTAAATCGCAAATTAGGCCTTATATATTTATATGATCTAAATAATCATTTAATTTGAGTTATATTAGATTACTAGCTTTTGCCCGCGGCTCCACCCGCGTGTTATTCGGTTTAGCGACATGCTTTCTTTCGGGATAAAAAGTAGCCTATGTGTTAAGTTAGAGTTTAAGCTATATCTATTCTAAATTTCATCAAAATCCGTTTAGCCGTTTCAGAGTAAAATATAGGTAGTAACAAACATACACACACACACAAACACACACACACACACACACACACACACATACACACACCCTCACACAAACTTTTGCATTTATAATATTAGTGTGATGGCAGAAAAAAAATCAACGTAAGAAATGTGATATTAAAAACCGATCCTGTCATCCCTTTATAAAATAAAAACACCACGAAATCGCTAGTTTTCTGACTGAGCGGCCCGCTTCCACTGAGAAATATAGACCAGTGAAAAATGAAAGCGCTGGACAGACTTCTCTGAATACCCTCACCTGAATTTTTGTTCGGCCTGTGGTTTTCGGAATGCTCGTGCAGCTGTTGGTCCATTTATGACCGAAGTACGTCGATAGGGCTTAGGACGTAATCCATAGGCCTTTCCAGGATTTCGCCACTCTTGGCGGTCCTTCTGGAAAAAATGCCCATACTCACACACGCTGGGCAGGTGGGTTGGTGAGCGCGGTGCTGAAACCCTTGCACCAGTGACGCCGCTGCCCATCACCAGTCTGTTTTATATAAGGCCCGGCAATTTGGGATGGATACACCGCCATCCATCGGTCCCAGGTAGGGTTGCCAGATGGTATCCAAAAGGAGGACATGTCCTCCTTTCCCATGTTTTGTTCTCCCGTCCTCCTTTACCAACTGTAAGTCCTCCTTTTTGAAAACGTTCAAAATTTTGTTCTCCCGTCCTCCTTTACCTACCGTAAGTCCTCCTTTTTGAAAACGTTCAAAATTTCGTTCTCCCGTCCTCCTTTACCTACTGTAAGTCCTCCTTTTTGAAAACGTTCAAAATTTCGTTCTCCCGTCCTCCTTTACCTACTGTAAGTCCTCCTTTTTGAAAACGTTCAAAATTTTGTTCTCCCGTCCTCCTTTACCTACTGTAAGTCCTCCTTTTTGAAAACGTTCAAAATTTCGTTCTCCCGTCCTCCTTTACCTACTGTAAGTCCTCCTTTTTGAAAACGTTCAAAATTTCGTTCTCCCGTCCTCCTTTACCTACCGTAAGTCCTCCTTTTTGAAAACGTTCAAAATTTCGTTCTCCCGTCCTCCTTTACCTACTGTAAGTCCTCCTTTTTGAAAACGTTCAAAATTTTGTTCTCCCGTCCTCCTTTACCTACTGTAAGTCCTCCTTTTTGAAAACGTTCAAAATTTCGTTCTCCCGTCCTCCTTTACCTACTGTAAGTCCTCCTTTTTGAAAACGTTCAAAATTTCGTTCTCCCGTCCTCCTTTACCTACCGTAAGTCCTCCTTTTTGAAAACGTTCAAAATTTCGTTCTCCCATCCTCCTTTACCTAATGTAAGTCCTCCTTTTTGAAAACGTTCAGAATTTCGTTCTCCCGTCCTCCTTTACCTACTGTAAGTCCTCCTTTTCGAAAACGTTCAAAATTTCGTTCTCCCGTCCTCCTTTACCTACTGTAAGTCCTCCTTTTTGAAAACGTTCAAAATTTCGTTCTCCCGTCCTCCTTTACCTACTGTAAGTCCTCCTTTTTGAAAACGTTCAAAATTTCGTTCTCCCGTCCTCCTTTACCTACTGTAAGTCCTCCTTTTTGAAAACGTTCAAAATTTCGTTCTCCCGTCCTCCTTTACCTACTGTAAGTCCTCCTTTTTGAAAACGTTCAAAATTTCGTGTCGTGTGACGTGCGTGCATGCGTGGTCAAAGGTCTAACGAGCGTGCGTATTATAATTTGAAGTTGCACGAGCAGTGGAAAATTGACTTCAAAAGTGCTAAAAGCATTGAATGTTTTTCAGATCTGCTCAAGATCTGCGAGTTTTATTTTTGTATAGCGCACATAACGCAAATGTGGAAAGAGTTTTTTCTCTGATTAATACTCAATGGAGCAAAGAGAGGAACAGACTAAATTTGCAGTCAGTTAAATCTTTAATTCTTACTCAATACAACTTTAAAAACATGAGTTGTGAAGATTTTCATAATTATTCGTTGAAAAATCAAGAACTTCTTGCAAAAATTGGCAGCTCAGCTAAATATGATTAAAATAAATTGAAAAAAATATAAAAATGGTTAGTTTGTGAATGTCCTCCTTTTCTGCAGAAAAACCTCCTTTTTAGACCCATCTGCCCTCCTTTATCAAATTATCATCTGGCAACCCCAGTCCCAGGCAATGGTGGGCCGCCTGGTTTTGCCTGAGAGCTGTTCTCTTACTCTCCCCCGAATAACTTCGGGAGGATTTTCGAGTAAGATGGTGGTACCTCCACAGTCGAGCTCGGCATCAGCTCTACCACCTAGTAGTTGGCACATAATAATCGTCGGTAAAAAGTGGGTGTACCAAGTTTGTACGGTGATTTGTATTTTACAGACTTGATAACACCCTCTGACACCCCATCGAGCCTGTCGAGATGTTATGTGTTTTATTATTATGTAAAAATATGTTTGCCGAAGACCCAAGTATAGAGATCGAGGTAGTTCTTTTCTTAACGACCTTCATAAAACTTCTCATTTTATATAGTAAATATCTTTGCCATAAATAATAAATAATAAATCGTACTTATATACAAATTTAAATGTTCAATTTGTTGGCTACAAAATTTCATGATGTACATAACATTTCAACTTCGTTACGATGAATTACGGCGCAATTACAACGTTAGTAACGTCGTAGAATGAACGTTAAATCTTCGTTGTGTTATTCAAGACTACTTTATGTGCCTAATTAATATCATAAATATTGTTTTAGGTGATTAAATTAACTTTGCAAAATAACTAATGAGCATATTCATTAAATAATAATAAGGCCAAGTGCGAGTCGAACACGCGCACAAAAGGTTCCGTACCACCATACATAACGGGTAAGGAACCCTTAAAATATGAAAAATAACAACAATATACACTGGGCCGCAAAGAAAGCGGGTCGGTTACAAAAATCTCAATAACTTCTAAAATACTGGAACTAGCTTTATGAAATAAAGACTAAATTAAAGTTTATTTTCTAAGAAATGTAGGAAGACGTAAAACCTTTTTATTTATTTTTTGGTGATTATATTTAAAACCATACATAAACAAAAACTAAAGACGATTTTTAAAATCTGAACATCTGTTTACTTTTGTTTCTATTCTGTAATATAAATATGGTATTTTTTGTGCAGAAATTTAATATTCCGTTTAAATTCAGTTAAAAACATGCCAACTACCCCTGAAAAGTGTACCAGAATTCTGACAATGCTTGAAGTCGGACGTAGTCAGCGCTATACAGCAAGAACTTTAGGCGTTCCGCTATCAACCGTTCAAAGAGTGCTCCAGTGATTTAAAGAGACTAGATCCAATATTCGTAGACCAGGAATAGGCCAAACAAGGCGCACAACAGTGCGCGAGGATCGCTATATGGTTTCAAAAATGTTGAGGAATCGATTTCAAACTGCTGCTGAAGTCAAAAATCACCTTTTACGTGCTGAAGGAAGCAATACTAGCACGTGTACAGTGCATCGGCGTCTTGTGGAAGCAAATTTGAAGCCATTTAGACCCGCAAATGGTCCAAAACTCGAAAGGCAGCATCGACATTCAAGGCCGAGTTACGTAAGAGAATACATAAATTGGACTCTGGATGACTGGTCAAGAGTAATGTTTTCGGACGAGTCGAGGTTCATGCTATACACGCACGATGGGAAGCAAAGAGTCTACAGAAGCCCAGGAGAGCGCTATAACCAAGCTTGCATTGAAGAGACATTGCCATACGGCGGAGGCTCCATACATGTGTGGGCTGGAATTTCTTCCGAAAGCCACGTGCTTAGAAAATGGAACTTTAACTGCAGAAAGATTCGTCAATGAAATCTTAAATGAGTGCGTTGGCTCATATTTAGTAAACATGGGTGACGACGCCATCTTTATGCAAGATAACGCTCGTCCCCATACCGCACGGATAGTGTTTGACTACCTTGAAGATGTATCTATTACACGCATGGAGTGGCCAGCACGCAGCCCAGACTTGAACCCCATCGAGCATGCCTGGGATGAACTGGGACGACGTGTACGCCAACGAAATTTCCCTCCAATCACACTTCGTGAACTAAAAGAAGCACTGAGAGAGGAATGGGAGAATATTCCTCAGCATCGGCTCAGAAATCTAGTGGAAAGCATGTCAAATAAAAGCTGTATTAACAGCTCGTGGTGGCAATATGAAATGCTAAAATGTGTGAAAATTGCATATTTGATACCGTAGCACATTTTTCGAAAAATTTGTTATTTTATGTTTTTACTACTTTAATAGTAAAATTAACTTAAAATTAATATTAATAAATTAATATTATAAATTAATATTAAATTAACTTCATTAACTTGAACTTCTTTGACTTTTATTTAAGCAACATAATATTGTCTATAATACAGTCTTTATTTTATAAAGCTAATTCTAATACTTTGGAAAATATTGAGGTTTTTGTTACCGACCCACTTTCTTTGCGGCCCAGTGTAGATGCCATAGCAACATCACGTCGTCATCAGCACAAAGGCGCTAAAATGATAGCGCCCGTCAAATACGGAGTATGGAACCAAGATTATTATTATTTGTGCTTTTACTTCAAAGTACGTATTAATCTTACCAAATTTAAAACTTGTGTCTTACAGATGGAGCTAAAAATAAAATCTTCTTGTTTTCCCCTTTGTTATTGAAATTTTTATTTATTTTTCATTATATTTCGTGTAAGAAGCCCTTTGTAATACGTACTCTCTGAAAATTTCAACGGGTACCTATTACGGCTGAAGCTGTGTGACAGATGAACAGACAGACAGACAGACAGCGAAGGCTTAGTAATATAGGGTTCTGTTTGGCACCTTTTGGGTACGGAAACCTAATAAAAACTCTGTAAGTAATAAGTTAAGATTACCCATTAACGATTGCTCTCTAACAAAAATGTGTACTTCTAGTGTAACTACTGTATCCCTTAGCTCTTAAATGTAAATGAAATCAAGAATTTCAATACCTTATTTATTTAATTAGTAGAAAATAAACATACATAAATAATTTTTTGTATTTTTAACTAACCAGCAAATTTTCAGTCAAACTTCTATGTTACATGTATATTGACTTTATTTTCTATTAATATTATATACAAGGTCACATTAATTTATGAAACCAAATTCATACTGAAGGCTCGGTATGTGCTAAGTAACGAGGTTCAATGATCATTTTGTGAAATTCGTTTTTTTTTCCTATTGGTTACATTTTTATTTTTTGAATCTCCTAAAATGTCATTTAAGTTCAGGCTTTATAAACATAAACAAAGAAGGGAACTAATGAATCTAATGATACGTACACTGACGTACATACAGTCCATTAATTTACTTAATGGAAGACAAAGCGAAGCGACGGACTCCACCTAATTCATGTTATGTCACAAACAATATGTGGAATATGCTTTCCTTAAAACTGCTTCTGCAGTCTATCGCGGGTTCAAATCTCGTTGCTTCGGAAGGCACGTTGAACTGTGGATCTGTATTTGAGCCCGAAGTACGGCGATAGGGCTCACCAACCATCACGATGAGACGTAATAATCGTTAGTGAAACGTGAGTGTTCGACTGTTGGGGACTGTTCATTTCGCCTGTGATTCATGTTGCAACGATAAATTTTTGCTTTATTCAAAAATGCTAATAGATCCAATCAGAATCAGAATGCTTTATTTGTGAACATAGGTATTTTAAACTAATTATAAAATTATACTTAGGTTGTGTTACATCATGTTTTATGAACACTATATTCTACCTCAAGGGTATACAAATAACTTAAATGAGTATTGAATTTAAAAAAAAACATGCACACGAAAATTTTATATCCATGTCCAGAAAAAGTTAAATTGAAACAGTGAATGAAATCAAATTGAAAATTTAAACGAGTCAAACTTTGCAACGATTATGTTTAATATTGTATAATATTGAAGAGTATTATCATTTAAAAACATCTCAACCTTGTAATAGCATTTTTTAAGTAAATTAAATAATGTATTTTTAAATTGTATCAAATTTTGATCCTTCATATTATTAGGAATCTTGTCAAATATTTTTGGTGCCATACAAAATATACTCTTAGGCATTAGAGCCGTTTTTGAACTTCTCAGACATAAATGGTGCTTGTATTGTATCCTAACTTCTGAGTGGTGTACATCGGAGACTTTAACAAACAATTCGGGGTTAGTTTTTACAAAGATCGCGACTACATATATGTAAAGAGAAGGCACGGTGAGAATTTTGAGAAACTTGAACATTGGCTCACAACTGTCCGTTTGTTTTAGTCCACACATGGACCGTATGCACCGTTCTTGAGCTTTGAAGACGGTAGATGGTTCTTTCTCTGTAGAATTGCCCCAGAATATAGTTCCGTACGGTAGAACGACTACGTGCTACGAGCCTATGGTAAGCTGTTAATAATACTGCATCTTTGCTTATGACATGAGGAAGTTTATACCGAAGAATAAAATAAACTCGTAATGAGAATTATATAAAAAAAGAATTGTTTAAAAAAATACAGATTGTGATAGCATTAGGGTGGGAATATCACTGAAAACTAGTATTTTTTCTGCGTCCTTGCCTGCCTAAACAGAACATCTGCTTTTAGCCGTTTTATCATAATCATTACAACAAGGCGTGAAATTTGCACAATGCCGTTGTGAGCGTTCAATATGTGCATTACAGGCTAGAGTATAAGTAGTTAGAAAATTCTAAAGAGTCTTTTAGATTGCATTGGTGGACAAACTGAGGTCGCTTGCCCCCCATAGTCCGTCCCATCTAAGATTTATTTTTCTCAAAGATTTTTAACATTAATTTCGAATATCTTGTGATGCAAATATGTACCTCAAGTTTCAAAAGCGATAGATTTTGCAATAAATAATAATGGTAGAATGAATTTATTTATTTACAAAAAGACATAACAGGTGTTGTTTACAGTATTGAAGTCAAACTACGTAGCAGTTTATCGGCTGTACTCTCGGTACATGTCTGTTTTAATTATACTTTATTTACATACAGGTAAGTAGTAGTAACACAAAGTTTATGAAATTGAATACATGAGACGAAGTACGGGTGCCTGCATAATAGGTTACCATTGGCAGCTCTTATAACAGTATCAGAACTACTGGCGTCCGTACCTACATGAAAAGTCGGAAATAAAAAAATACCATCGTAACCAATATTAACCTAGGCTTAGCAGCAGTTTATTTAAATTGTAACTTTATTCAATATAATCTAAGCTTTGAGTTATAATTTTTTCATATTTATAATACTTTGCCGCAGTTGTTTTTAGGCAAAGCATCATAATAAATCCACCCTTTCACCTCATCTCTCTTAATCCTCCAAGATATAAACAACAAATGCTGGGAATAATAGAAAATAGGGAGGTAAATTGATATCATCTCGTAGTGTCGGTATAAATTAATCCTGGCGTCAGTAGCGCCATCTTGAACAATAACATTGTATAGAAACGGTCTATAAAGACTTGCGATAAACTTGCGCCCGTATCTTACAAAGTCTAATAAATGATGGGTTGATATGGATATTACTGAATAATTTTGATATAATAGGTCGGGAAAATAATTTAAATAGGTGGTAGAGCTGATGCCGGGCTCGACTGTGGAGGTACCACCATCTTACTCGCAAATCCTCCCGAAGTTATTCGGGGGAGAGTAAGAGAACAGCTCTCAGGCAAAACCAGGCGGCCCACCATTGCCTGGGACCGATGGATGGCGGTATATCCATCCCCAATTGCCGGGCCTTATATAAAACAGACTAGTGACGGGCAGCGGCGTCACTAGTGCAAAGGTTTCGGCACCGCGCTCACCAACCCGCCTGCCCAGCGTGTGTGAGTATAGGCATTTCTTCCAGCAGGACCGCCAAGAGTGGCGAAATCCTGGAAAGGCCTATGTCCAGCAGTGGACAGAACAGGCTGATGGATGGATGGATGGAGGTCGGGGAAAAAGTAATTTCGTATTTTCCACGTATCAAGTTCCAATAAAGTCTCTTTGGGCGTACTGTTTGTATCGGGCATTTTTGAAGAGATTGATTACTGGTGTCCACCGAAAAGTGCATCACCTACGACAAGAAACTGCGAAAAAAGTCAGGTCACGGTCCAAGGGCGGTCAAGCTCCACAGACTATGCTAAAACCCGGATTAACAGGCAATAAGGTGATGCTGTGTGTATAGCGGGATTGGAAGGGCATCGTTAATTATGAGCTTTTAACGCCGGGCAAAACCATCGATTTGGATCTCTACTGCCAACAGCTGATGAGACTCAAGCAATAAATTGAGAAAAAACGGTCGGAATTGATCATCATGATAACGCCAGACCACAAACATCTTTGGCCACTCAGGAAAAATTGAGAGAACTGGGTTGGGAAATTTTAATGCATTCATCATATAGCCCCGACCTTGAACCCTCAGATTTTTCACCTATTTTGGTCTCTTCAGAATTCTTTAGGTATATAGTGTAAGATTAACGTCAAGAGAGGACTGTCAAAACTACTTATCGCATTTTTTGGATCAGAAGTCCCAAAATTTCTATAGCAACCGGATCATGTCACTACCTACAATATGGCAACAAGTTATTTAACAAAATGGTATTATAATTAATTGTAAATAAACTTTGAAAAAATGTGTCTTGAATTTTGATATAAAATTCGAAGAAACTTTTTCCCCGACCTATTATATTCAGCACTTCCTAGCGTTGACTCATACACCGATATAGAATTTACGAGATCTACCCCTGGATTATGTATCTTTGAGTCGGTTGCCAACTGGTTGCCAAACGTCAAAAACATATACTATATAATATAGTTATATTCGATATACTATCGAATATAATATATTCGATATAATATCTTTGAGTCGGTTGCCAACTGGTTGCCAAACGTCAAAAACATATACTATATAATATAGTTATATTCGATATACTATCGAATATAATATATTCGATATACTATCGAATTCCGATTATCTAAGGATACGTTCGTGCTTAAAGTGACGTCACAGTTCGTGAATAAGACGCCAAAGGCAATTTTGAAAGTTCGGTTTCTATCTATAGGTATGTTTTTAGTGCTTATCAACCAGCTGACCTATTATTGTAACTCAGTGTTGGTTGCCATCTATGGTTGCTATTCACCAAATACAGATAAAAAATGAACTTCCAAAATAACCTTCAATGGGTATTGAACTATTTACGAATTGTGACGTCATTTCAAGTGCGAACTTATCTTTGGATAAGCGGATATGTATGTTTTCGATGATAGGCACTCGGTTTAGCAACTGATTTTACGATACAGATTCAGGGGGCAGATGGCAACTGATACAAAGTTACATAAATAATAGGCACGCTGCTTAACCGTTAGCAGACACTTGGGTATTTTAATGTGTAAGCGACCTTATACTTCCACAACCAACGCTTTACTTTAGCATCGATTGAGATTCGTACAAAATATGTACAAATAACTTACAATGTAGAAATGCAGCAAACTTTCGATAACAATTTCAGAACAATAGATGTGGAGTGCGATTGCACATCGTGATTTTTTTAAATTTTTGATATATAACAGGTAAGGCACTGTCCATCCATCCATTCATCAGCCCGTGTTTGTCCACTGCTGGACACAGGCCTTTCCCAAATTTTGCCACTCATCTCGGTCCTCCTCATCCAGCCGCCACCCACAACGTCCTTCAGATCGTCGGTCCAACGGGTACGAGGTCAGCCTATACTTCGCTTTGCTGTACGTGGACTCCATTCTAAAGCCTTTCAGCCCCACCAAATATGGCCTGCCCACTGCCACTTCAACTTACTGATTCTGCAAGCTATGTCGGTTACTTTCGATCTCAAACGGACCTCCTAGTTTCGGATTCTATCCGTCAGAGATACCCTAAGCATAGCCCGCTCCATAGCTCGGTGAGCGACCTTAAACCGGTGGATCAGGCCCTTTGTAAGAGACCACGTCTCAGCGCCATACATCACCACAGGAAGGACTCACCAGTTGTACATCTTAGCCTTTAAGTACCGCGTTATTTACGACGTCACATAGACGCAACTTTCTGAATGCGGCCCAACCCGAGCATATTATTCTGTCAGCCTAGGCGTCGAAGGCACAGTGCCACATGAAAATATTCTTTATCAATAGCATATCCTACTTCTGAAGAACAAAAGCAATTCTCTTGAATTACATTTGGAATGTTATCCAAAAAAAAAAAACAATTATTTTAAATAATTTTATTCAATTCACCTCATTCATTAATTTAAAAAGCGGGTTTATCGAAGATTCAATGTACGTTATTTTGATAAACATACAAATATTAACTATTTTCAATCACAATATTTGTGCGGTGAATCTGAATAAAGTATGTATTATATTTGTCGTATCTTGGAAACAGATATAAAAAAATACACATATTAGTCCCCATAGTTCTTTCTATGTATCCATCCATCCACCAGTTTGTGTTCGTCCACCGCTAGACATAAGTCTTTCCCAAATATCGCTGCTCTTGGTGGTCCTCCGTCGTCTTCAACCAGCAGCCTTCCGCAACGTTCTTCAGGTCGCTGTCGGTCAAGCGGGCGGGCACGAGGTCGGCCTATGATAAGCTTTGCTGTTCGTGGTCTTCATTCTAACGCCTTCCATGTCAGTGACAGATTTGGCTTGCCCACTGCGAAACGGATGTTTACGTACTATCGGTGCCCCTTGATAACGTATACAGGGGGCGTACCAAACTGCTCACAGATTCAAGTTGATTATAAACGTTGTCCAGGTACATATCAATAATAAAGTGCAGTACCCATCATCTTGTCTGTTCATATGACACCGTTGTGGACTATTTGGTTAGAAATTTATTAGGAAAGTAGAAACTCAAAATGTGCAAAATACAACGACATATGTAAGTATTATTATGAATGAATGATAAATTAGATAAATAAATTATAATATACTTATATTTCATAATGTACCGATATCTTGTATTATTTGCTGTGTTTTTTTTTTACTTGTATTGTGTTTTTGTGAGATCCACCTTTGTGACGTTTTTGGTGTTTTGTGCGCTGTGTTACAACTGAAATAAATAAATTAAATTGAATAGAAATTGAATTATTATAGGAGTGCATAAAACGAGCCGTATTACCAAGATATTTAGCTGCCTGAGCCTTGGCGATTGATGCCGAGTTCAACACTCTGCAAAGGTAACTTAGCCCACACAGCCATGTCTAAATAACGTAAATAAATAATTAGACATGCATGTCTGAGGTTTATTTATTTTATATCATATTTGTTCAAGTCACTGTATATCCTTCTGAGCATCGTCTGAAGAATCCGTGAATCTTAGCGCGAACACTATTGAGTTTGAAAAAGTTTGTCAATGAAGTAGTACTGTGTATTTGGCTGTAAAGCCTATTGCTATAGTCTTAGAAGAAGAAAACACTTTTATGCACAAGAACATAAAAAGTAGTTTTAGTCCGCTTACACCTAGCTTAAACAAGAACTTTAAGAGCATGAGAAGTGAAAGATTATTTTTAGAACCTATTTAATAAAATGAAAAGTTATACGTTAAAAACCAAATACTTCGAAAATTATGGGACACCATATACTAGGCAACTGCCGTAATCATTCCTTTTGCTATCTCGTAAATGTCTTATCCCCTTTATCCTTTCCCTAAGAAACTCACCAAGGTATCCCGTTAATTTGTTGACCCTCCGCTCTTAATATCCTGATATAAACATTAAATATCTGAAAGGACTGCCTATGAGCCGTGAAATAGAGCCATAATGCCTTCATAATTACTATCTCCCAAGGCTTACTAGGCGTTAATGAAAGACCGTAACTTGAACGTTTTGGCTGTTATTGGATGAAGATTGCAGATATTGGCTAGGAAATATTTACCAGCTATTTGTCTATTTGATATTACCAATATCAAATAGGCAAGTAGCTGATAAATATTTTCTACACATATTACACACAACAAATTTTAACATAAAACTAAAATAAAAATAAAATAATTAAATTAGTATACATACGGAACTACATTATTATATTAACTAAGACAAAATTATACAAAAATATTAATTCAAAATGGGAAACGAATATTAAACAGAACAGAATTTTAGTAAACAGTTCTTAAACTTGGTCAAGGATATGTGAGAAAAGTCAAGATTCGGGATAGTTTGACACTTTTCATAACGTATATTAGGTGAAATTAAATCAACCGAACAAATTCATACTGGAGACACGGTTAGTCACCAGGAGCAAGGTTTAATGACCCTCCAGGTGAATTTCTAAAAAAAAATTTTTTTTTGCCCCATTTTTCCTGCACTGGGAATTGTACTTAAACTAGTCCAACCAGTAAGGAAGCAAAAAAATTTATTTTTTTAAAATTGGCCAAAAGGATTACTGAACCTAGTTCTTGATCACTAACCGAGTCTCCAGTATGAATTTGGTCGGTTGATTAAATTTCACCCTATATTCTCTCAAAATTCTGTTGATTGGTGAATTAAGACCCAAGTTAGTTTTATTAGTGGTAGGACAGCAAAATTTCTTATTAGGAAAGCTATCTATAATTTAATTTTCTGTCTAAAATTAAAAATTACTTTAGGATTATTATGATATGGGTGTACATAGAAATCTTTATTGTACAATTTAAAATGTGTGAACATAGGCCGATTGTTATTCAGTATTTTCTACTAGCTTAACTTTTGGCAATGGGGAAGTTGCTGAAAGAAGTTCTATGATTATAAAATATATACAATTGTACATGGGTTTGAATTATAGGTATATATAGTATATCACCTTAATAGTCAGTAAATTATTATATACTACATGCTAATAAACATATTAAATAATAACAGTCCTACATAATTTGATAAAACTTAAAAGTTTACATACATAAACATGTACAATGAAGATAGTTTATTCAATAAATAACTCTACACAAATTTAAAAATGTTTCTTTGAATTAAGAAAGTGTTGTGGTTATGTAGCGGCAAGCGAATTGCACTCACAGTAAAGAAGATTGTGCACATGCATGAACTAAACGCAGGTGTACGAAGAAGCCAAGTTTTGATGCAAGCTGCAGGAAGTAGCAATGAAATACTCAAACAAAAACATACTCGTAGAAACAGAAAATACTACCTATATAGGATGAAATTAAATCAACCGACCAAATTCATACTGGAGACTCGGTTGGTGATCAAGATCTAGGTTCAGTAATACATTTGGCAAATTTCGAAAAAAAAAAATTTCTCTCCCTTTCTGGTTGGACTAGTTTAAGTACAATTCCTAGTGCAGGCACTACAAGGCAAAAAATTTTTTTTTTCCAATTTCACCTGGAGGGTCATTAAACCTTGTACCTGATGACTAACCGAGGCTCCAGTATGAATTTGGTCGGTTGATTTAATTCCACCTAGTATAAGATGACTTTAATTTGTACAGCAAAACTCATACTGGAGGTTTGGTAAGTGATAAGTAACACGGATCGATAACACTTTTTGTTAATTTCGCAAAATAATATCTTGACGTCCTATAGTAATTGACTCGGGGCTGGGCTTGCGTTTGTAAGGAACACGAAAAGAATAGTTTACGAATTTCACAAAAAGGGTCATCGAACCTTGTTACTGAGCACTTACCGAGTCTTCGGTAAGAATTTGGCTGCATAAATTAAAGTCACCTTATATATTCGATATTCAAGAAAATCAAATGTTATATTGTTAGCGTAACGTAACGAAATTGATTCCCTTCGCAGAAAATTCTTCTCACTTTTTGCATATTCGATGAAAATTTCATATTCAAAGCTGTTCCTTCGATTGCCGAAACAGTTCGGCCGAAGTTTGTGTCGAGTTCGGCCAACCGGAGGTTTTCTCTGAAAATTAAATTAAAATGCTACAATTTATGGGTCAGGGTCTGTCATAAATTTTAGCGTCTAATTGGCTCTGCCGACTCGCTGCGCCGTAAACTCTTTTACAGCTCAATAGCTAACTTTATTAAAGAAGTAAAACCCATGTTCAAGATATTCTTACACAGTAGAACATGCGTTTTAATTTTAAATTTTATTAAAAAACGCCATAAACATGATAAGACAATGTACAGTAGGGTCAGTCTTTCTTTTTTTGAACACCCGATCTATGTTAAAGTAGGCTACAAATTATCTTTTAACCAGCATTTGAAAATATTCGAAGTACTTTAATTACGAGTAAGTATATACGAGTACTAATAATAAAGTAGTAAAAAATTCGTGTCTGTACATTTAATGTTTTCGCGAAATTTTGAATGAAATGGGTTATTGGTACTGTACTGAGGCCGAAACAACAATTTTTAGAATTTTGTTTGTCTGTCTGTCTGTCCGTATGTATGTTCCGTTTTAACTTGAGAACCATTCAACGGATTTGGATGCAGTTTTTTATTATCATCCTAGTGACCCTAGTCAACACAAAGGCTATGAGGGTTGTTCATAAAATAACGCCCAAACGGGGCAAAGATTGTATATACGCTTTTATAACTCGAGAACCAATGAACGCATTTTTATTATCATTGTAGTTACCCTGGTCAGCACATCAACTATAAGGAGTGTTCATAAAATAACGCCCAAGCCGGAAACGGGGCAAAGATTGAATAATCGCTTTTATAACTCGAGAACCAAGCAACAGATTTGAATGCGGTTTTCTTTATAATCATTGTAGTTACCCTGGTCAACATATAAATTATAAAAGTTGTTCATAAAATAACGCCCAAGCCGAAAACGGGGCAAAGATTCAATCATATCATACAATTTTACTACTAAAAGATTCGTGGTTTAGATTCATATTGACAGGAAACGGCTACTCACGATTTAAGGTGTAGTATTTTTCAACGGTCACTGTTACTCCATGCGGAACGACCCGTAGTGCGAGAGGGACGAATTCCGGAAAAAAATGCAAAATGTCGGTTTTAAACTAATATAAAATTAACTAAAATAGTTATCAAAATTTCACATTCACAAAATTTAGATATTGTTAAAATCTATCTAATAAAATATCATCCAGGTCTATATGTCATTCCTATTTCGTATACTATGAAAAAAAGTGTAGAAGCAGACCTCATTTCAATAATTATTTCTATCGAGCGAAAGTTCTGCAATCTCGTTTCTGTATTCAAGAAAACTAGAAAAAGGTACCCATATTTATATACTAAGTTATCAAATTAGTGGCTTCTTTTGAAAATCGGGTAAATAACTTCAAAAAGTGCCGATTATATTGAGGTAGCGCCTTAATAGTCAGATTTGGTTTGAGTAATTTCACTGTATTTGTAGAGTTTATTTGAAAACAAACATGGTTACGCGGCAGTTCTCAATTACATACACAATACAGTGAAACTAGTCAGGTGGAATCTGACTATTAAATCGTGAATAGCCGTTTCCTTCCAATATAAAAATCAAAAAAGTTTATTTACGTGGTACTTCAACCAACAATACAATTTATCTCTCTAATAAAGTATAATTACTTCTTATATATATATATAAGGTATACCTTATATATATATATAAATATAAGTATGTATAAAATGCCGAGCCTTATACAAACCAAACTGGTGACGGGCGGCGTCACTGGTGCAAGGGTTTCGGCACCGCGCTTACCAACTCACCTGCCCAGCGTCTGTGAGTATGGGCATTTCTTCCAGGAGGACCGCCAAGAGTGGCGAAATCCTGGAAAGGAATATGTCCAGCAGTGGAAGAAACAGGCTGATAGATGGATGGACTTCTTATAATCGTTTCTTTAAAAATTTATAAAATGACGAAAATGCATAATCATAAAAGATATTGTTCGTACATTTTCTGTTCCTGAGTTGAAATATTTTTTTCATCACTAATGCTCTGAAAGTAAGTCATATATAACTTAAAATGCAGGAGGTAAATTCGATTAACCAACCCCGGGAGGTAAATAAATTCGAAAATCGAACAACTCTTACAGTCTCTAACTACCTAGTAAGTCACTAGCCTCGCTAAATATCTTTTCTGCCTATTTTCTTTTATTTTGTTATTCTGTATTATATTTATTGTATTATGGAAAAATGTGACTTTCATATAATAGGTAAATATGCTAAGTAAAATGTTAAAAGACGTTTAATAGTTTTCATCACTAATTCTCTGAAAGTAAGTCATATATAACTTAAAATGCGGGAGGTAAATACGATTTACCTACCTAGGGAGGTAAATAAATTTGAAAATCAAACGAGTGTCCCTTACAGTCACTAATTATGTAGTCAATCACTCGTCTCGCCAAATGACAATGGAAAATATCTGTTCCGCCTATTTCCTTTTTATTTTGTTATTCTGTATATTATTTGTATATTATTATGGAAAAATGTGACTTGCGTAAATAGATAAATAATTATGCTAAATAAAATATTAAAAAGACGTTTAAGAGTGAATAAGTTTTATTTTTAAAACAATCACACTGGTCAGTAAGACACGATTGCACAAAAAAAAGACACATGAAAAAGAAATGGCGGCTGTAAAATTACCTTGTCGATAACGTCGCAAACATAACTTTGTAAGTTTTTTTTTTATTTCCTCGCATTAGTGATGAAAAGTAGAGTGTTACACACGGGTGTAAGTGATCAATTGCACCCTAGATATTCAGGTGCACGAGCACGAGCGAACTTACCTTCCTTGTATAACAATCTACTATTCTCTTCAATGTGCGTTCTTATCACACGCGCACTATAAGTTTCCGGAATGAATATGAAAAAATACTATTAAAGGTACAAAATTAATTTATTGTTTTTCAAAATAATCTCCCTTGGCGTCTATGCACTTTTTCATTCGATCAAACCAGTTTTGAAAACTTTTGTGCCACTCCCCTATGGTGACCTCTGAAACGTGTTTTTCATACTCCTGGACAGCCTCTTCTGGTGATGAAAATCGTTGACCGCGTAATTGGTTCTTAATTTTTGGGAACAGAAAAAAGTCATAAGGTGCCAGGTCGGGACTGTATGCAGGATGACTCATGAGTTCTACATTTTTCGTCTTCAAAAAGTCGTTTGTCTGTCTGGCCGTGTGAGAACTAGCATTGTCGTGGTGCAGGATGATACGGCGTTTACGGTTATTTTACGGAGTTCGTCAATAACTTCCGGCAAACAAATGGTCGTGTACCAGTCACTATTCACGGTACGACGATTCTCTAAAGCAACAGTAGCCACGTGTCCAGTTTTATTAAAAAAAGAAGCAATCATCCGCTTAGATGCACTTTTCACGCGCGCCACTTTGGTTGGTTTCGGCTCATCTTGAAAGACCCATACGCTCGATTGCTGCTTTGTTTTGGGATCGTAGCAATAAATCCATGTTTCGTCACCTGTTACTATGTCCCACACCAAATTTGACGCACCTTCGTTGAATCTGGTAAGCATGGCACTGCACCAAATGACGCGGTCCGTTTTTTGAGCCTCGGTCAAGTTGTGTGGGATCCACCACGAGCACAGCTTTCTCACACCCAAACGTTTGTGTAGGATTGATTGTATTTGACTCATGCCTATTTCTAAGGATGCGCGAATTTCATGGTAGGTCACATGCCTGTCTGTTTCAATCATACGGCGCACAGCATCGATGTTTTTGTTGGTCACAGCGGTGGACGGCCGACCATCGCGAGATTCGTCACTGAGATTGATACGACCACGCTTGAATTCTGCAAACCAGCTATAAACAGTCGTCTTGCATGGTGCTTCATTGCCAAAAGCTGTTTCAAGCCGAGCGATGCTCTGTTGAGCTGTCAAATTACACTTAAAATCGTAGAAAATCATACTACGAAAATTTTCCCGAGTTAAATCCATGTTGATGCAGACACACTATTTTTTAAATGGCGCCACAAGGTAAAAACAAAAGACAGTCAGATGAAACAAACTGCATTCTACAGCCAAAGAGTTCTATTTTCAAATGTTGCAATAAATTTTTAAATATTGTTTATGTAAGTGGCCAGTTCCGGAAACTTTTAGTGTTACCTATGTATCAATGACCTTCTACACAAGGACATCGCATCGGCGCCCTGTTGGCGGGACGGCAAAATTGTGCTTGAACGCAGTTTAAGCACACTTCTTTCGCAGTCGTGTTTTGATCGCCAAGCCGTAAGGATGCCGAAGTGTGTCATAAAAAAGTGCCGAAATAATACCCTTATAACGCAAAAAAAAGATGGTGTGACCTACCACCGGTAAGTAAATTTTATCTTAGAAAGATAACATGCAAAAATGCAAGATATTGTGTAGTAAATCAATTAAATTTCAAATAAAAATCATAAACAATCACAGACATGAGCAAAAAATGCACAAATATTCCCATTCTTTTCACACACACGAGCCAGAAAGAGACAGGTAAAAGGATGCAACAAGAATATAGTCAGAAAAGAAAACTATAGAGTCGCTTTTTTTCTAGTCGCATTTGCTTTGTTCTAAGTGTAAAGGCCTTTAGCTTTTGTTGTTATTTTAGGGTTCCGTAGTACCTAAAAGGTACAAAAGGAACCTATATGTTGAGACTCCGTTGTCCGTCCGTCCGTCCATATGTCACAGCCTCATAACTTTAGCACCGTTAAAGATAAAGACTTGAAATTTAGCACAAGAATAGCATTAGTTTGCCAACATCACATGGTGTAAAAAAGATTAAAAAATTTAAAATTGTTGATAATATTTCCAATACAAAGAGAGAAAAAAAAACTAAAAGGAATAAAAAAAACCGGCCAAGTGCGAGTCGGGCTCGCGCAGTGAGGGTTCCGTACCACCACACGATAGGAGTACGGAACCCTAAAAACATAGAAATTAATTCCACCTATCAGTTATAACGACCAACTTAACTTGGAACTTATGATTTATTAAAGTCTATGCTTTTGATAATCTAATTAAGTTGGTTTTTATAACTCCCAAAATAATTAAATGTTTGTAATTTTCAGACTTTTCTGTATGTGTATTCTATAAGACCTATCTGTAACCGAAATTTCAAGTTTCTAAGTCTAGTATTTATCTAGTATCTTTGGTAAAAATTGGATTTACAAAGATATTTTATTTTGAATATAAATAAATAGTTTAGGTTAGTTTATTGGTTCTTTTAAAAAAATAGGATTTTTATAAAGTTGTACACAAATAAGCTATATAAAAAAAAAAAAAAAATACAACATGGATATCAAGGTATTAAAGAGCTGATTATAAAAATACGTAATTTAGCTATATTTATTTGCATCTATTTCGAGAAATCGTCGAAAAAAGTCAAAAGAATGTACGTCTGCCCCTTATATCCAAAACATGAAAAAAAACATGGTAATATGTGCTTACGTAAAGATTACAGGAAAAATGTACCGGGTAAGAAATTCAAGAAAAAAAAAAGACAAAAATAAATATTCAGTTCCCAAAACTATCGAATTACGGAACCCTAGATACGTGGGTCTGACTCGCAACTGGACGGATTTTTAAATTTGTTAAGCAAATAAACAGGGCAAATATCTTCAAAGTTTGTGAAAAAAAAAACTTGCTGTTTCATACGAAGTGTTTATACCTACTTGGTCAAAATGTTAGTATTGTACAATCTACAATAGCAATTTATTTTTAGCTTTCCTGTACACGAGATTATGAGAGAGAATTGGCGCAAGTTGGTAGCAAGAGAAAGATCTGAAGAATTTTTCAAACCAAATAAGTCGAGCGTCATTTGCTCAGAGCATTTCCTTGAATCTGATTTATATTGCACCACTAAAGGATATAAGCGTTTAACAAAGACAGCTGCTCCGCATATTCAGGTTAGTTGTAAGTAATATAATATTTGGCGTCTTCCCCCAACTATAAATTACAGTTCAATTATTTCTTTTTAAATTATAACTTTAGAATTTTTATAATATATATATATAATTTTATTATTTACCTTCTATTATTGCTCGTTAGTGTTCAACTTTTATTTTAACTTCTATAGATTTCTGTATTTGGCCAGTTATGATATTTTATTCATATTTTTTGGTCTACCAGTTTTGGAGATAAGAAGGTGAGCCAAACATTTTTTTTTGTATTTTTTTTACAGATTTCTCGAAATGAGTGCCAGTAAATATGATAATATGATACCTAAAATAATTATTTTTACAATCAGCTCTTTTATATCTACAATTTGATACCCATATTGTGTTTTAAGGTTTTATTTTAAAATACTCATAATATAGTACTGGAAATATTTCTAACAATTTTAAAATAAAAGAATAAAATATATTTTTGTATACCATTTGATCTGGGCAAATCAATGCTTTTTACGTACTACGGAACCCTAAAAACGAAATATAAGTACATTCTGAAACTATAAAAATCTTTCTCTAATAAAGAAAAAAAAAAGAAAAATATCAGCCCGTTTCTACTCCACAGATATCTTTGCTCCTGTCGGCTTCTAAAATTAGCTTACGTAGCTTCGAGTGCGTAATTGTTATACATTACTGCTAAATCACCGAGGACATTTTTATGCACTGGAGTGTCAGCGGCAATGTATGAATAGAGCAGTCGAAGCTTAATATGCTAAAATTAGAGACACGTTCCATGCTTGGGCTTTGTTATTATATGACGTGATTACTCCTTGTGTATAGAATCTCATTGCTATGTATACTTATTCGCTTGATGTCAAACCATGAACGGCGTGTGCCTTAGGCTTGGCCTGTAACGATAGATTTAATTAAAAAAAACACGTTCATCTCACAATTCTGACCGCTACTGTAGTTCGAGGATTGATCACTAACCTGGACATCGCAGGCTCAAATCATATAGAGCACATTTGAGTTCGGTCCGCGTGGAACGTTTTAATCGTCGGTGAAACATTGGTGTACAAGTGGGGTCCATGACTTACATTTTCCAGACCATATCCGGAACAACCTCTGGTAGGCCCTCGGGAATTTATGTCGTCAGCATGTAATCATAAATTTTACATTGTTATTTATTTATTATGAGATATTAAACGATTAAAAGTGACAAAGGGTATGTCCATACTGTTATAAAACAGATAATATTGTATTTTTTTGCCAACTCATGGCGATTTCGCGGTTGCGTCAGAAGCAGCCTAAATATTAAAATGTTATGTAGAACGCAAAGTAATACAAAATTTATGAAAGATTGCTGAATAAATGCGCTAAAAGATGTTTTATTTATGTGATGAAAGACATGTCTGTATTCTTGAGAGGAGGTGAAAAGTTCGTTTGTGGCATATAGGACATGAAATTATTTGAATAATATTCAAAAAGAGCCTTTTGCCTACGGCTTCACCTGCGCTTAAGGAGTAAATTTAAACAAACTGTATCATTTTCTTAATGGGTGCCTGCGGGGTATAAAACGAACCTACTTGCCAAATTTCATGTTTTAAGCTCTATACGGTTTCAGAGATTTCATGATTACACTATTTTGCTTATATATCTCACCGTAAGATTGTAAAATCCGACAGTTTATAATTTCACTAGTAAGATTGTAATTTAACGGAAGTGTTTTTCAGGGTTGTTTATAAACTAACAGTAAAATTATAAACTATCGGATTTTACAATTTCACGCTGACATATACATACTATAGATAATTACTAGCTTTTGCTTGCGCGAAGTGCCTTTCAATAAATGTATGTTTAAAAACTAATGTCGACAGTTTTCGGCTTGGAGGTTATTTTGTCAATTCCTCTTTATATTGATTAGGGTCACTATGATGATAATAAAGAAACCCGTATCCAAATCCGTTGTTTGGTTTCCGAGTTAAAACGGACAGACATTTTTTTTTGTGTTTTCTTCGACCATACATTTTTTAATCAAAATTTCGCAATAATATTCAATGCACAGACACGACGTCATTACTATTTTATTAGTAGTATAGATTGATACCGTCTTTGCCTACTTTCATAAACAAATGTTTTTAAACGTTCATTTCAGTTTAGTAACTCAACAAAAAGTGTCCGCATACGTGGATCCCGAAACCATCAGTCAAACATCCATAAACCATAAAATATCCATCAACCCATCAAAAAGAGTTTCCGAACGAATGTGGAAGCATTGAATTAAGGGTTTCCGAACGTAAATATGGCAGCTTTGCGTTTCCATCGCACAGCTGTCACTTAACGTCAAACATAAAACGCTAACCCACTTTCGCGTGTGGGGAACTAGCATTTATATCTGGTTTTGTTTAGGTAGGTACCAATACCGTTTTCCTTGCTTCTATAGGCTTCTGATATCAATTTTTAAGTAAAAAATATTGAAATGTAATTCATCTTGTCAATAATTGTGATTCCCTAAAAATATTAGTGTGAAATATAGGGATATCCTTGATTCAGTGGGATCGTCGGCTTGTCCAATTAAATTATTAAAATCTTAACCGGGGAATAGTTGCCAAGGGTTATAACATGTTGGAGTATACTGGTTGTAAATGGACCCCCTAGCTGTATCAAAGGAAACTATTCTATGTACGAAATGAAAAAAATACATTATGCTTTGTTACTTTTGTAAAAAAAAATATCGACCGTCAAAAGAAGCACTATTACTCCGGTGACAGCGATGACGCTCTACGAAACCTAATATATATGTACATAGCCTCTGTGCATTACTTACCGCTTGGAATATCTACGGTCTATTGTCAGTCACATTTTGCGTCGCGTAGGTGAGACATTCTTTCTAAATATGTCAACCAATAAAAAAATGTTTTTTTTTTTACTATTTTTGTTCTGTTATTGATTCTAATTCATAAATTTCAATATAGCAAGGGGGTTGGTTCATTTTCAAACCTGTATACAGCTTAATTATTCTTGTAACTTTAAACTTATTTATAAGTGCATTATTGCGTGATTATGTGATGAAATATTTTATGTTATTTAGATTCCAGTGAACTTGTTAACAGCTAATCACTATGAAAAATCCGCTTTTTTGTAATTAGTAACTTTCCCTTGAATTTACATTTGAGAATTTCAAGTACAGCAATGCCCAACTATGAAATATAGAAGCAGCCCTGTGAACTCATTTTTTATGGAGGAATGTGTATCATTCACTTGATGATGCTCTAACAATAGATTTATTAGACTGATGTCTTTGAATACCTTTGAAAACCTTTGAATTTCCTGCAAATGGCTCATTTTTAAGTGAGTACAGTGCGACAAAGCTCTTTTGGCCGTGTGGATTGATTATAGCCAAAATCGTAACAAACGCCGCTATCCTAATAAAGATTGACATACCAAACCATGGACCTCGGGTCTAGTATAAAATTTACCAAAAAAGTGTCCTTAGTGACCATAAATATCCATCAAAATATGAAGAAACAAAACATTTTAATTTGAATGGTATGTCATTGGCTTACGGCTTAATTTTGATTGACGTGTGATTGACACCCTTTTTTAATTTTCAATGGTTTTGACTCTCTTTTCGTTCGGACACTTTTGAGCACAGACCCGATGTCCACTTGGTAGTACGTCAATGCTAATAAAACGTAACCCTAGTTTCACAATTGCGTCACTGTCAGACACGCGCCAAAATAGCCTCGTTACACTGCAACTACAAATACACTCAGTGGCACAAAATTTAGCTGAAAGAAACATTAAGAAGGTAAGTTAGGATACAAGATATAATTAGATTAGGTTGTCTTAATGTATCTTTATATACTAATAATAAAGTAGCAAAAAGTCGTGTCTGTACATTGAATATTTTCGCGAAATTTTAAATGAAATTAAATGATATTGGTACTGCACTGAGGGGCTATCTGAGGCTGAAACAACAGTTTTTAGAATTTTTGTCTGTCTGTTTGTCTGTTCAGTTTTAACTCGAGAATTACTCAACGGATTTGGATGCGGTTTTTTTTATTATCGTCGCAGTGATCCAGTTCAATACATAGGCTATAAAGAATGTTCATGAAGTAGCACCCAAGCCGAAAAGATTCACTGAACGCGGGCGAAGCTGCGGGCAAAGGCTAGTAAATAATAAAAACTATAAATTAAACATAATATGACTTTTATTTTTACATCCATATTCATACTGAAGACTCGGTAAGTAGTCGGTATCAAGGTGCGATGACCCTTTTTGGGAAACTCGAAAATTAATATTTTTCCTTTACCTACAAACGCAAGTCCAGCCGCGAGTCAACTACTATGGGAGGAAATTTAGAAAGATACTTTTTAATTTTTTATTTTTCTATTAAGGAACTTACACTATCATTACAGGCCGGACCTAATTTAATAGTGAAGTAACACATCATATACATCATAATCACTATACAACATACACATCCAATACCAACAACATACACATCCAATACCAACAACATACACATCCAATACCAACAACAATTAACTTACCTACATATATTTTTATCTTACACAATAATAAAAAACAAGGACAAAGACCCATAAAAACAATTAATTAACCACAAACCTAATAAGAACATAAAATTTGCAAAGTTATCCTTGTGAATTCACCCAGAGAACACGTGAAAACGTCCGTCTTTTCTGAAATTTTATTGAGCAACTTAATAGCTCTAGTTAGCGGCGCTTCCGCAAGCAAGTTGGTTCTGGCGCCGGGCACGCAGAGCAGCCGCTCCTCGCGCCGCCGCAGCCCATGCTCACCAAACGGAACCACCAGTCTAATGCTGTCAAGTACTGTAGGATTGCACAACATTCCTCTAAATATCTTAAATACGGTTATCGCCAAAGATAGGTCTCTCCTAACCTCAATTTTGGTGAACCCAACCATACCTAAGATAAATAAGGTTGGGTATAAAAATCGCCAAAAATCAACTACAAGTGAACAAATTTAATAATTATTACGACAAACGCACTACAATGTACCTAATCCCCACCCTTATAAATAATCTCCCAATTAGTCTTAGACAGGAGATAACCCCAATCAATATGAAGGATAAATTAAAATTACATTTTTTAAATCATTTGGACCACTAAACTGAAGCAACCTGTATATGATTTTCCTTATCAGTTTCTTCCATTGTAATTATCTTTAAGACCTTTGCAATGAAAAGTTACCCCTATTCCTGAACAAAGAATAGACATCATCACCATATGGTTAAATTTGTCTTTGTATTTATTTGCTAACTGGCAAAATATGTTCACGTCTTAAACGTTTAGTTGTAAGCACTGATGTTTTTATTTAATAATATAAGTTTGTAAGGTAGATTCATCTGCACCATACACAAACCTGTAAAGGTTTATTATATAAGTTCAATTCAACATAATGTAAATATTAAATAAATAAAAAAAAATGGATAGCCCGGATAGACTCCATATAGTTTTAAATATAAAAACCTTAAAAATTTGTTTTGGATCCGTTCCAGCATGAGACTATATTTAATTTCATGCGGAGCCCAGATGATCGCGTTGCTTTCTAATTTACTCCAAACTAGGAGGATAGATTACGATACGATACGATTTGTCATACTGACCACTTACCAACCCTACAGTATGAATTTGGGTGCATAAATTATAGTCACCTAGATAACAGATTTTAACAAATATTCGCTACCATTATAATTAACCTATTCTAAGCGTACATCGTTTATGGCTCGTCGTATGAACCAAATTCCCTATATTCCTTGAAAACGGTGTATTAACCGAAACAGGTCGGGAGTACTATTGCGAAATAAACCTCTGAAACTAGTACAAGTGTATTTAATCATGATTTTTTTGAACCACGAAGTGCAGATAATCTCAACTATAAATTATAAACATTGACCTCTCATAAACAACTAGACTACTTTCTCTAAGGAAAGTTTGTCAGAAAGTGTTCGAACGTGCGGCGTGCAAAGTAGCAAAAATGCTTCAACCAAATTAAGATGTTACGTCGTTAACATATGCAATTATTTCAATGTCAGTTGTACGAAATCGTCATTCAATTTCGTCACCCCATAGCGGTGACAAGATGCATCGCGGACACTTTTTGAGCGAGATTGTGAGTCTAGTTGTTTATGACAGGTAAATAATGCTTGTACACAGGGTAAGCAAAATATTATTCTATTTAGTCCGTCATTTAGATAATCAAAAAATATTGGACATGTATTTTTTCTTTTGTCAATCAAACAAAAAATGACAGAGATAAAGCGCGTCAAAGTTTGGGGGTGGGGGAAACTTCTAAGTAAAATTTTACTTAGATGTGACGTCACGCGGAACTTCAGCGGGCTATATCTTCATGATTTTTTGTAAATTGAAAAAAGAAAAAATACGTTTCCAATATTTTCTGATAATCTAACTGACGGACTAATAAATTTTTTTTAGTCATCATTTCTATTGTAAATGATAAGATTATTTGTTACTTGTTACAGTTTCCCAGGAATGAAAAACTACTAATACCTGGAACTTTAAACCGCAAGCAAAAACAAGGTGAATACTAAACAAACAGACGATCTAACTATGGCGTAGACTTTATGACTTACGTATCGTATGCACACGTTTCATGCCAGCATTTCTCAAAGCTAATTTCAGTTTAAAACGGTTTAAATAATCACACTGTAACATGCAAACGTTTTTGATGTCACAAGCTTCAAACGTAAACTTATAAAGTGTACTACAGTGTACATAATGCGATAGAATCTGTCAATGCAGGTGATTGTACTTCAGTGGTAAGACGCCGGACTCTTAAGGTGAAGTGGGCTTCGAGAAAACGTGCTGTGAGAGTGCAGGACGAACTTACCTACAATCGAGCGTGAATGAGCAAGATAGAATTTTTTGCTTCAATGAGCTTTCGCTTGGCTACTACCTCGGCTGATGGAAACCGTCGATGAGACCTAGGATGAAGCGCTCTCGCCCAGAAACCGGGAGAGCTAAAGCAGGCGAGGTTATCAGTCTTTCCAGGGACTTTCGCAAAAATATACGGAATTCAGCAACGGAAGAATGCAACGGCCCGTTAGTAAACATTCCCTCGATACGGCTACTCATGACGTTATGCCGGAACAGGAGCGAGTCGCTTGGCGGCATGGTTTCGTAATGAGGGTAGTCACAAGCTACGGCTAAAGCCTGTCACCTGTAAATAGGTGCACATGTCGTCTCTACAGAAAAAAACCAATGGTCTTATGACCCTCAACACTACAGACACATAGATTGTTGACATACCTTTCTATAATCCCTTTGAAAATGTCTTTCACGACATTCACGAGATGACATGAAGTAGCAATATTATTTTTAGATGACGTTGCCACACGCCACTAAAAGACATAGTAAATGAACGTTATCAAATTCAACGTAAGCGATATTTGTCCATCTTTTAACTACAAGTTTTTTTTTTTTTACTGACTGAAACTTATTAAAGAAGAAAAAATGTAGAAGTCAAAATATGGATAATTATCGCAAAAATATTCGTATCCAGTATTGTAATGATACAATCAACATTACATACATTAAACGCGATTAATAAAGTTTTTAGATGTCTCTTTAGATTTTTTCCATTCAGTGTGTGAAAACTTTGGTAATCAAAATATTTGTCATATCTTCGAATACAATATGTTTTCCTATTTTTCATTTCTGTAGCTACATACGTGATTCGGCTATTTCTCCAGATGTCCAAATTCTCTCAGGGCAGAATTTATATAACAAGATCGTAGAAAGAACTCCAGATGAATAGTGTTTAATTAATCTTTACTTTTGATACTACAAATGGTTATTTTACACCTAAATTTATATGATATCGTGGTCTAGTGGTGAGAGCTTTGGGCTCTCAACCCGGCGGTCGTGGGTTCAATTCCCACGGGGAACACACATAGTGGAATGTCACTTTGTAAATTGTTCTCAGTTTGGTTAGGACATTGCAGGATTGAATCACCTGATTGTCCGATTTATAAGTAAGATGATTGATTCCGTTCTCCGGGAGGCACGACGTTAAGCCGTTGTTGGTCCCGGCCACTTTCTAGTAGAGTGCTGGTTACATAAACCATGTCAGAGGCCGTAAGGCGGTTTAAAAACTCTGACACCAGGGCATGTCGGGCCGATAGGTCTTGCAGCCCACACGATAAGAAGAAGAAGAAGATATGATATCTGTACTAATAATAAAGTAGTAAAAAAGTCGTGTCTGTAAATTGAATAATTTCCCGAAATTTAAAATGAAAGGGGTTATTGGTACTGTACTGTGGCCGAAACCACTAGTTTTTTTACCATCACTGTAGTAATCCTGATAACACATAGGCTATGAGGGGTGTTAATAAAATAACACTCAAGCAGAAAACGGGGTAGAGATTGAATAAACGTGAGTGGAGCTGCGGGCAAAGGCTAGTTTATAATAAGGTTGTTACTGTCCGGATTGCGCTCAACAGAACGATAGTATAAATAAGTAAAGAAGCCACTGTGTAGGTCCGTATTCAGTACCAGACAGGCCTGTACGCAGGGTTGCGTTAACAATCTGGTTTTCTGAAAAACTCAATGCTCACTTCACCTTAAGAGGGTATGTAAATTTTATTTTTGTCACTCTCACTCTAAGCGAAAAAAGGCGCAGTGCGAGAGGGGCGGATTCAGCGCAAAAGAGAAAAAAGTAAGTTTTTTAATTTTATAAAAAAAACCTATAATACCTAGGAAAATTTCCAAAATTAAATATCCATATATTGTTACAACCCGTCTAATAAAATTTGTTTGAATTCTGTACATGTCCGACAAACGAGGAGAGAAAGTGTGTTTGAAGACCTCATTTCATTAATTATTTCTATCAAGGAAAATTTATCCAATCGTGTTTTCCAAAATCAAAACCCTAAATTATATGCGATTGATGCTGTATGTTGTCACTTCTTGATGGAACATTTACACAATAATAGAAAAATATTAAAATTACTTGTACGTTGTTCCACTAGTATTTAATTAAGGATGATCACGCTACCGGTTTCATCGATTTATCGACATCTTCAGGCGAAAACAATAAGGAAAAACATTAAATACACTTAAATACGTTAATTATAAAATCAACATCATATATGTATAATATATATACATAACATGTCATCGAACATGTAATTTTATAATTAACGTGTTTAAGTGTATTTAATGTTTTTCCTTATTGTTTTCGCCTGAAGATGTCGATAAATCGATGAAACCGGTAGCGTGATCATCCTTAATTAAATACTAGTGGAACAACGTACAAGTAATTTTAATATTTTTCTTTTATTCCGAAATTATATAGTCAATATGCATATACCAAAAATTCATAACAATTTTCCGTTTACTTCATGAAATACACAGAAACAATGCATCCGAAAATTTTTTACATAGCGCCTTAATGAGACCTTGGTTTAAATTTTGCCGGTCGAGCAACCAATGAGTTTTTCAGTATTTATGTGCATACTCTACTAGCTGACAGTGAAAAACCTGCATCCCCTAAAAAGCGTGTATTTTTCCTGGAAGTACGGCGATAAGAGTCACCCCCTACCACGTTGGGACAATAAAATCGTAGGTGAAAAGGAGGTGCTAAGCTTTATAACAATCCACACTTTACACACGTCTAACACCCTTTCAGAGGTATGTATGTATGTCCTTACAAAGTCACCTTTGACTTTAGTTAACATAGCCAAATTCACACTGGAGACTAGTGGAGACTCGGTAAGTGCTCAGGACCAAGATTCAATTACCCTATTTACGAAATAGAAAGAATATTTTATACACCCATATACCTGTTCATGAACAACCACGACTCAATTAGGATATGAAGTATTTTTATTTTGCATATTCAAGGGTCATTGAACCTTGGTTCTAACTACTTAGCGAGTCTCCAGTATAGTTTGGCTAAAGTCACCTTTTATGTCGTGACAATATGTGTATTTTCATATTACCACCGTTTTTTTTTTACCTCATATTTTAATTTCGTCAAGTTCTTGTCACAATAAATTACCTGAAAGTTGGAAAACCACTGGTTGATGTCTATTAACGAGGATCCAATTATATTCCCTGTTAACAGCCGTCATTTGTTCGCTTTGATGTTTTTACGTGTATACACTTGGAAATATTGCCTGTCCCACCTACAAGTAAGTAATTGACTGACATTAATTTCTTCGAAAATGTTTTGCCTGATCCTGAATATAAATGTGATTAAAATTGAAATTGAATTTTTTGTTGGTAAAATGTTTAATAGAATAAATGATGCCTATTAATATTGATTTATTTTAAACTTCAATGTCAGTAATAAAGTCGATTCTGAAGGCTTTATATAATATAATTTGTTCGTTTGCACGCGCAGCAGCAGATCATAAGAACTTGTATATAACAAAAAAACATGAATGTCAATAAGGTCGAAATTCCTACGACACCTTAGAAACTGTCCAAATCATTTGGACATAATTTCTAAGATATCAACCAAATTTCGCCCTTATTGACATTTAAAACCCATTTGTTTTTATCATTCTCATATACTCAGTAAACTACGCGGAAGCTGAATATAACAAAAAAACATAAATGTTAATAAGGTCGAAATTCGTTTGACACCTTAAAAACTGTCTAAATCATTTAGACATAATTTCTAAGATCCATCCATCGATCCATCAGCCCGTGTTCGTCCACTGCTGGACATAGGCCTTTCCCAAATTTTGCCACTCATGTCGGTCCTCCGTCCTCCTCATCCGGCCGCCCCCCACAACGTCTCAAACTACCTACATACTTAGCTAGATAAATTATTCTGAAAATTCAGCAGGTATTATGTCATAACGTTGAAAGTTCTCCCACTTTTATGATTAGATTTATATTTTCCCTGTCTTAAGTCAGATTTTATGACGAAATCATGAGCATATGTAGCTTATGCTCTTCCTCGTGCATGCCTAAAGAATATTATTACAAAGGCGATAGTAGTTTTTTTTCAAATTTCCATAGAAAAAGTATTTATCCTACGTTTTGAGTTTTTATCCGATAGAAACGGAAAAATACGAGAAAAATACGATAAAATATTTATCCCAAAAATGATAAAAACTAAGTAAATATCATTTCAGTTTTTATCCACCGCCCATCTCTCTAAAAAGGGCTGATTAATGTATATTTTGTAAAATCGTATCTCATCATTGTCGCAGAAAATAAATGTGTGAAGTTTTCATAATTAGCAAAATAGTGTGTATTAAGTAAGCATGCAGATTGCAGATCGATTCAAACCAAAATGAATTAGTAAGGCAATGGAAATTAAAATTGTCTTAACTTTAGTTTATAACTTGTTACGGAACGCACAGAGTGACGCATTGAGCGGATCCTTGATTCTAAAAGGCAGCAATGAACAGAAAACTACTGTTCGACAGTTACTGGAAGGAAGACATGCTTTTAGAATAAAAAGAGAGAAAAACTTGTGATCTTTTATTTAATAAACTATTTTATTTTTTTATAATACTTGTACTGTTAATGTACATGTAAGTATTTATATATTTTTGAATAAGGAATGAGTCAAAAAATTTAAGTTAGCGGCTCAAGGACTGAATTTTTTAACATTATGTAAATACAATTTTTTTTTAAACTGCCTATCTATACATCTTATAATAAAAACTTACATAAATAAACTAATTACCTACAAATAAATATTAATCTCAAGTATTACTAAATAAATCTAAAAGCTATAAATAAAAAACTGGGTCCAGGTCGCTGCCCCTCGGTAGGGTGCCCAGAATACTGGCTTCTGGCAGAATTACCTCTCTGGATGGCCAGACTTATTCTCTGGCCGAGGTAAGCACCAGCTCTCTGATCACCCGAGACGTCGACCAGGCGCGATGAAAGTTTCTTATATAGTTTTCTTGAAACTTAATTAAACCTGACACATTAGGTATAGTTGTCCCGAGAAATATACATAATATCACGGGGAGAGACGTCAGACGTGTTTTCAAGTGTGGGCTGTCACTAGAATTGTAACACTCGAAACACCCTCTTTTCTAATATCTATAGTACGCTTATTAGGGTGATGCATATCGCCACCATCAGCAATTCCGTTATTTTTAGGGTTACTTATCTCAAGAGGAAAAAACGGAGCCCATAAAGGATCACTTTGTTATCCGTCTGTCTGTCCGTCCGTCCGATCATCAGTCTGTCAAGACCCTTTATCTTGGGAACGTGTGGAGGTATCGAGTTAAAATTAAAACAATATACTCATGTCTACATTCTCTTGAAGCTGTAAATAAATCAAACTTCTAAATTAACGTGAAAAAAGATACGGCCGTTTATACTGCAAAAAACGTATATTTCGACACTCTCAAGGGAATCAAAATTTATGGGGTATTTTCCGTTGAACCGGAACTATGAAATTTGGCAAATAATAATATCTTTTACTCAAAGTATAGGAAAAACCTGAAAACTATTATACATTTGTAATTAAATCATTCAAAATAAAGAACAGAACCCTCGGTGGGCGAGTCCGACTCGCAATCTTCCGTTTTTTTTTTCAATTCTATGAGCTATTTTTACTGCTTTTCGGAATAAATAGGTTAATTTAGGAATTTAATTTTGAAAATGTAATATTTTCGTGCTTTTAACTTGCTATGCCGTAGCTAAATAACTACGGGTTCGTAGCCCTTGCTACGACGTAGCAGAATAACTACGGGTGCGTAGTAGTTGTTACGCCGTAGCAGAATAACTGTAACGTGGACTCTTAGCTATAAATAACTTAGGTAATTACATATCACTCTCTGGATATTCACAAAACTGAATCCAATACAAATTCTATTAAACGAACAATATTTGTATAAACAGGTTGTTAGGAAAAGTACTGCGAACCTTTCGACCAAGAATAATAAAAGTGTAATAAGTACCAAAAAAAATGTAATAATTATGCTTACCTATGAGAAGGATGTGACTGATAAGTTAGGTACGTACTCTGTTGTATCTACGTTTTGAGTTTAGTTAACTAATATAATTTAACTGTGTCTACCTAAATTATGCAAGTAGATATTTTCATTTCAATATCATACATGCACACATATACGTAGAGGCGTAGACCAAGACTACAAAATTTCCTTCCGTTACGATCCTGACACACCCATTTTGCCTCTTTCACATCCGACAATCTAACCACTAAGCTCTTCTACTTCAGATCAGCGTCCTTCCAGGGCGCCTTTTATCTTCAACACACGCGCCATAAAATTATTTCGTCATTTTAATTTCATTCGTCTAAACCACCAACTCCAGGTGGTAGAGCTGATGCCGAGCTCGACTGTGGAGGTACCACCATCTTACTCGCTAATCCCTAAAGGGGGAGAGTAAGAGAACACAGCTTTCAGGCAAAACCAGGCGGCCCACCATTGCCTGGGACCGATGGATGGCGGTATATCCATCCCCAATTGCCGGGCCTTTTATAAAACAGACTGGTGACGGGCAGCGGCGTCACTGGTGCGAGGGTTTCGGCACCGCGCTCACCAACCCGCCTGCCCAGCGTGTGTGAGTATGGGCATTTCTTCCAGGAGGACCGCCAAGAGTGGTGTAATCCTGGAAGGTCTATGTTTAGCAGGGGACGAAACAGGCTGATGGATGGATGGAAACCACAGAAGGATTGTTTTAAATTCTAGTCGCAACGATCCCCTTTGTTGATATTTTTCACTCAATTATTCAATGTCAAACCACGCACTACTTTGTAAGGAACGCATTTCCAATGCACGCTTACTCTACTTTGATGTTTATCTTGACATACCCAACATTCACTATCATACATAAATGTACAAACTTCACACTCCATTATGAACAGCCAATCGTGCCTTTGCAGTCACATTTTGGCTTTAGTTTCACCCTAGTTTCCGCATTCACTCTCTTTCAATGTCACCGTCGCGCTTTCCATCTCGCGAAAATAGATGACAAATATACAGAATGTTAGAAGAAGTACTGCGATACTTCCAACCACGTAAATTAAAAGCGAAGAAAATATAAAAAAGGATATTTTTAAATAACGCTTACTAATAGAAATATGTGCTTGATAAGGCAGGTAAAATATGTACCAGTTTTCTAAAAAAAAAAATCTTAACATAAACCATTCTGGCAGATCTTATTAACACAATCAATTTGTTACAGTTTTATAAAAAGATTTAATGTATGTAGGTAGCTCCTGCTTATGAACAATCATTTCTATGCGAACCATGAAAATTTACAACTTTTTTTGCAAAATGCACCAGTCTTTTGATCGGGGCAATTTGAAAGAGAGGAATTAAATATATGTATATCGAATTACACTAAGCTGCCATAGCAAAAGTTGTTCATTTCTTTTCTACCCATGCTTTGTGTTTTGGCACATATTTTATTATTTAAACTTAAATAATACGTTCACAAATAAATTGTACTCCTATAAAGATGAACCTAGGTAAGGTATTAGAATTTATTTACTCAAATATTAATTTAACTAAATATTTATGTGCAGTTAAAACATGAGATACTCGATGTTTTTGTATTTATATAAGTCTCATTTTTAATACAACCTTTATATAACTCAAAACAAAATCAGTTCATTCATAATAACCTTTAACACTACAATTAATTAACAATAGACTTCCAGCACGATCGGGCCTCCAGCCAACAATAAAAGGACAAAAAAATATTCAAGTGACAGATTGTTTTACTTAATAAGTTGTCAATCCACCAAGAACTATCGATCAAATGCATGAAATTATATAATAAAATAAATCGGAGATGCCTGCGGGTAGAGTTTCTTTTAGCGTGAGCGGAGCTGCGAGCAAAAAGCAAGTGCTATTATGGGTAGCCAGGGACTAGTATAGTATGTCCACTGCCTTCGCTGCAGAAGAAAACTACCCCTTTGGTTCTTTTTATAAT
The DNA here is from genome assembly GCA_910592155.1 of Ypsolopha scabrella. NCBI lineage: Eukaryota > Metazoa > Arthropoda > Insecta > Lepidoptera > Ypsolophidae > Ypsolopha > Ypsolopha scabrella. The sequence goes on along the minus strand of OU342969.1, from coordinate 26,029,553 downwards.
GTTTTACCCCTAAGAGTATAATTTAATGTCATTTTTATTTATACCAGCGAAAGCCTCGCAGCTTTGCTTGCTTGACTCCTGTTTTTCCAAATTTCCTAAAATACCTTCTAGCGGATGTCTACGTCATGCAAGGAAAGTACAGTACAATTTTTTTCTTTTTGGTCCACCAGTTTGGTTTGGGCGCTTTTAAGGTTTCTCTCAGCCTCCGCTGTCTATCTGTCTGTCACAGGAGTCTACAGTCTCAACCGTAATAGGTAGAAAGTAGAAAATTTCACAGAATACGTGTTACTGTGGCCTCTACCACGACAAATAATAAATTATAAAAATAATTACGAGGTGTTCCCCTATGCGAGAAACCTCGAAAAAGTTGCATTATATAAACGTTATTGGTTTTGGCTCTTAAGATGGTAAAACGTAAAGTTTTAAATATAGTAAAAAATAATGAAAAGTACGATTCCTTGTGTACGCAGACGGTGCCAAATTTTTTATCAGGCGCTACTATTTTAGCGCCTTGTTTTTGTAGCGTGAATGCTACTTTGGTATGTTTTATTTTGTCATTTACCATAATGTTTTAAGGATTCCGTATCAGTATTTTGGTGTGGTATGGAACTGTTTGTGCACGAGTCCGACTCGCACTTGGCCAAATTTATTTTATTTGCGCTTTTATTTTTTTTGGGAAAATTGTTCACTAATAAACAGTAGATTATTCGATTTTTTTTTAAGATTTCTGTCCATAAACACTCGGTATTTACCTACAAGATCACCACTTTACGAGTAAGTAGTGTGGAGAAGCAGAACTGAGTCCAATACTCTTTACGTTCAAGAAATACAAGAGAGCTGTACCAATTTAAGGGAGGTCCCCTACCTAAATTAGCAACTCGATTTGTGTTGGTACAAATATCGACGGAAAAGACATTGAAATAACGTTTATATCAGCGCGCAGGGCGAAGTGGCTGTTACGACGGTCGCTGCGTCTCCAAATAGCACAAAATAGGCGAAAATTTTAATTTTTACATGGACGCATTTATTAATTCAAAAGTTTTATTTGTGTAATATTTTACTTATAAAATTCTCTAATCATTCGTGTTTTTCTCGAAAATAAATAACGTAAATATTAGGTGTAAATGCATGAAATCAGTAAATATTTCTAACTGCAGTCATTATTTCGAAAGATAATATCTTAAGGTACTTAAAAGTTAGACAATAATTGATTAGTTAAACTGCACGGCAATTTATTGGAGATATGTGCAGTATTTTTATTAATTTTTATGTCTATACACAAACGAGTTATAAGGAAGCAAGAAAGGCTTCGCAGAGCACTTTGCTGGGGGACCCCTCTTAAAGGGGAAAACTGCTGTTTGCATGATCCTGAGTCTTAGTATAACTGTGACGAGAAAGCCTGTCAAGTCAAATATCAAACTATTACTGTTCTACATCCAACAATCTTCTATCACAGCCCGCTGGGAGTCCCCTGTCATAGTTATCATGTAGAGTGACAAGCAGAAACTAATTATGTAAAGGCACTGAATATTCTCGGAGTATTCCATTGGATTCAAATTTTAGATGACTGATTTAGGATTGGTTTCAGGATGAAATTGACGTTTTGGATAGAACCTGTAATGTACTAGAGCGTGTTTGTGATATACGCATAATTACATGACAAAATGATGTGCTGTCATGGATTTAGAATGATGATTTGGTATTAAATATTTAACGCAAACAATAAAATTAACGAAATAATCGAATTTCAGATATCGAAAATTTATATAGTCAATGATCCTTTATTACCTACACATTTTCTTTTTTCTTTATTTTGAATGTTGACAGAAAACTTTATAATAATACAAGGGAAGATACAGCATGCGTACGCAAAAATGAGATTTCTTCTAACAAACCAAGGTTGAAAAGGTAATCTTTATGATAATAAAATAATAAATATTTAATGCAATATTTAAGATATTTGAATGAGGTAAAAGCAAAATCCTGAATAATTGCTATATTTCGTTATTTCGTCACCAAAATGTTCTACTGTTCATACAATTTTGTCGGTTTTAACATGCAGTTAAGTTAAACCATTCGTAAATCGAACTCAGCTTTCGAAATAAATGCCAACCGCGCTTTTTTCCCGCCAAAATACACAAATTGTAGGCACCAAATAACATTTTCGGGTTGTGGAGCTAAACCAACAAAAAATACTAAAGTGCTTCAATTTTATACTGTTTCACGTTTACACTTATATTTGATAAACATGCGGCAGTTGTTCTGTTTAATAAAATTCAGTAAGTTCTTTGGAATAGTATGTCTACATATATTTGCTATAGTATGTGTGTGTGTGTTTACAAGCGTATGTCTCTGTATTGGTAAATTATTATTACAAATATTTGTATATTTTTGATTTAAATAAGTGGACAAGTAAAAGTGTTTTTCAATCAAAAATGTATCAAAAGTTCCACCAAGCGCCAACAATCACGAGCATCAACTCCAAATATTTGTATATACACAAGCAGGCATGACAATCAATAAATGCAAGTCACAAACCAGGCTCAATCATAAAAATGCAACTCATGCTTCCCATTAATTTAAAACTATAAAAATATTACATTGTTACTTTTCTAGTTTTTTATGAAACTAAAATTAATAAAAGTGTAAATTAAAACTGTGGTTCACCGATTGCGTCATTATTTTCGTACACTATACGTATGGCCCACTACTTCCCAAAGGTTTCCCATGTCTGTCATCCATTCACTTAAACTGGTGGTGAGCTTCTCCCGTGACTCGTCGTGTTATGAGAAAGCCGTACCGGGAAAGTAGTTACAGGCAGTGGCATAGTGTAAGTTATTTGTTACCGACTTTCGTAGATTTTGCAAAAGACTGCAAAGATATAAGAAAAACTGATACTCTTTATCTCCACCCTTTATTGCTGATCTCACGTTTTCAATAAAAAAAAATAGTAATCAAACGATAAAACAAAACAAAAAAAAACATATTTTTTTTTATCGAATTCTCCTAACGCATTCGTACTTCACAAAATCGGAACGATTCAACTGTGACACCAGTGAATGACTGTAGTCTATGTCGTAGGCACAAAATGCCACAAAAAAGAAAATAAAGCCACAAAAAAGGATCCCTTTTCGGGAAATTGCGGTACAAAACTTTTGCATGCAAAACGCAGCCGATGCGTGACGCGTGAAAAACCTAGTAAAAAATTGCAACGATTCGAAGTTTCGATTTGATATGTCACTTTGATAATATATTTCGAGTGCTGCACTGTTTTAATCTATGGCGAATTGTTCAGAAATAAAGAAAATATGTTTCAATTCCGTTTTGGTAACCATTTTGATGTTGTAATAGTAGATCGTTATACAAAGAGGTGTATCAATTGCACCCAAGATATTTAGGTGCTTATAGTTCAAGGGATCACTTACACCCGTGTGTAATACTCTACTTTTCATCACTAATGTGAGGAAATAAAAAAACTTACAAAATTATAACATTATGATTAACTGCACCTGCTACTTGTTTGTTTCACAGTAATTGTATTTGTCCCAACCGGTTTTGGTTTTACACTTTTATCAAGGGTCTATTAAATAACTAATAACACTTTTTTGCAGGATATAAAAATCGACGTGCAATCAATAAAAAATGTCGCTGATCAAATATGAAAATATGTTTGTAACAACGTTTTCAACGAGATAATTTTACTGCCGCCATTTTATTTTCATGTGACTTTTTCTTTTTTTTGTGCAATCGCGTCTTACTGGCCAGTGTGATGGTTTAAAAATAAAACTAATGTAGTTGCTGTTTTAAGTCATAAACGTCTTTTCAAGATTTTATTTAGCATATTTACATATATACACAAGTCACATTTTTCATAATAATATATAAATAAAAAACTGAAAAACAAAATAAAAAGGAAATAGGCAGAACAAATATTTTCCATTGTCATTTGGCGAGACGAGTGATTGGCTACATCGTTTCATTTTCAAATTTACTTACCTCCCTAGGTTGGTAAATCAAATTTACCTCCCGCATTTCGAGTTATATACGACTTACTTTCAGAGCATTAGTGATGAAAAATAATTTTAATATTGTTTATTTTAAAAAATTGTTGCGAGAATAACTTTTATACTACACCTGCTTGGAAAGTTCCTTCTTACTTTTTCGAAAACGATAGAGAATATACGTCATTGCTGTCATACCATTATGCGGGCGGAAAAAATGTATGAAAATCCATTGTTAACGTGCTGAGCGGGGAGAAAAAGTATATGAAAATCCATTGTTAACGTGCTGTTTTTTTATTTGTTGACAACATCCGTACGATAAGCATAAATGTTACATTAAAAAGGGTATAAATTTCTTTGGTACATAACCTAGCTTGAACAATAATGCCAAAAGATAAAACTTGTGTGTCTTAGTTTGCAAAATGATACTGGCCACTTGCTATTTATGATCATAAAAAAGTGAAAAAAGTGAAAGTCATAAAGTTTTTATGTCTAAATTTGCAAAATAATACTGGCCATTTGTTATTTATGCACATAATTAAAAAAAGAAATTAAAAATTGCAAATCGAAAGCGAGTCATCAATCTGTTTCTTTGGTTGTATCTTTATTAAAAGTAACTCAAAATGTCGTCTAGTAGTGATATAGAAGAATGAGTGACGCCGCCAGAATTAAAAGAAACTGCCCAAGCAGTTATTATATACGTATGTATTACACATAAATCGGAGATTATTTTTTCTCATCTATCCCTTAGTGTGGGGTATCGTTGGGCAGGTGGTTTAAAAAAAATGTGGGTGTATGAAAACCATTTTTCGATCTAGGGTTCCGTTGGCGAAATATTAAGCTTTAAAGTGCTAATTTTTGTTAGAGCCAAGCGTCCTCCCTCCCTCACCCTTGCCGGTTAAACGGTTTTTTATAAACATGTCAAAAAATTCACAGTAGTAGTATATATAATAAATTAAAAGGAAAACTATCACAGCTAAGTAGGCTTCACAGGTTTACGAGTACAGGTCGCGCCAAACTTTTGGCCCCCTCTAAACACGACAATGTATGGGCCGTTCTTCCAAATGTATGGTACTAGAAGTTTGGCACGATCTGTATTAGAAGACCAACTTATAAAATGTACGGGGCAGCTACGGAACTCTACATTGTGCGTGGCCCGACACGCACTAGGCCGGTATTTTTTTGTCTGTACCAAAAAAACTATGTAGGATGTAAAGGCAAGTGTTCGCGGCGGCGGTTTAATGAACTCTATTCCTCTTAGATGCAAGCCACACAGAAGATGCACGGCACAATTCATTCAAATTTCGTACGAAACGCATGGAAATAAAGTCGCAATTTGAACACACCGAATGGTATGGTATGGTTTTGTACGAAATTTGAATGACACCCGCGCGTTCGATGCGCGCCGCGCCGTGTCTGTGTGGCATCTTATACACTTGAATAAACTACGTGTCGTTAGCCTAAGCATATAACACGTCTTGAGAAATTGTAGTAGCTACAGAATTACTTTAAGACCTCAGATTCATGGGGCCACTAAATTATACGTATTTTAAAGCAGTGATCTGAACATTGTCGTACATTGTATACGACGTAAGTTCGATAGACTCTTTACATTCCTACCGACGCCCTCGTACTTAACTTTTATTCTTAGAAATCCTCCTACTACCAGACGAATAGCTAAATTAAGCAAAACCCCATAGATACATAGACTTGTCTCTCAGAAGGGTAGGCATAAACTACAAATTTTCATCAACTACGATCCTGACATATTTCTTTTGCCTCTTCCGCATCTATCAATCTAGTTATACAAGCTCTTCTATTCCGGATACTTTTGACTTTGTTGTTCTTCAGTATGTCTCCTATTTGGTCGGCATACGTCCTTTTAAGGCGATCCGATCAAGCTTTACCTTCCACTTGTGCAGCATAAATTTCTTTCATCATTCTACTTTCATCCACCCTATCTATCATGCCCAAACCACCGAAGCATTCTTCTTTCTATTCTATTATTGTTCCACGTTTGGATTGGGAATGAGGTGCAAACGTCAAATTTACGCGAATGTATGAAATGACGGTAACGAAAGGTAGGATATGCAAAAATACGTAAAAACTTTTTCAGTATTGCGAAATTATAATGTGAAGAAAATATTACATTTTACCAAAATAATATTTCGTAGAAATAAAATAAAATGATATTCTTAAAAAAATCAGCTCGCCATTTGTTTTGATGATCAAATCATCAACATTCAACATCAACGCCAAATAGTGACAGATTTTTCAAATAAAATTTAAAGATTTAATTTATAAAATCCCTTGAAAATAGATTCAGCAAACAGTTAAGACAACTAAATCAGTTATCATTTCATTTTTTGGAGATGCAATATTATTGATCAATAAACTTTTATAAACATCAATAAGTACATAAAAAATAATGCAAAAATTTGATCATTATTTTACTTGATGGTCTTAAGTTCATTTGTACTATTATGCAAACGGTACTTTTGAATCCCATTCCAATCGTGGGACAATAATTAGTCACTACATTTTCTTTCAAGCCGCAACAATCGCGAATCAACAATGTCAATAACAAACGTATTCCACGAACAGTTAACGATGAAACTAACTTGCCATTCACAATCTATTAATTTCCATATTTCTAAAGGATCTAATCACGTATCTTCTTCAATAATGATTAATATAGGTAATTTGCAGTTTTTTCCTAAACATGTGCTACAATACGTAATTTTAAACGTAATTTCGAGTGTGTAAGTCAACTGGAAGTACCCTATAGGTTTTTATGGTGACCCAAATTGTATGAAATGGATTACGTAAAGGGCCAAATTGTATGAAATGGATTACGTAAAGGGCCAAATTGTATGAAATGGATTACGTAAAGGGCCAAATTGTTTGAAATGGATCACGTAAAGGGCCAAATTGTTTGAAATGGATTACGTAAAGGGCCAAATTGTTTGAAATGGATTACGTAAAGGGCCAAATTGTATGAAATGGATTACGTAAAGGGCCAAATTGTTTGAAATGGATCACGTAAAGGGCCAAATTGTTTGAAATGGATCACGTAAAGGGCAATACCTGATTTTTAACAGCACCAATGGGGCTGTAAACATCTGTTGGAGGTAAAGTTTCCACAGAGGCGTCCCAGCAGACGGACAACAAAGTGATCGTGTAAGAGTTCCGTTTTTTTGCGGAACCAAAGAACACTTGACTTCATAACTTTTGTAAACCGATAAAATGAGTTTTTTCCTTTGCAGTAAAGTCTTTGAATTACATCGAATAATCCGTATCATAAAAGTAATACCAATAAATATAATTATATATACCTATACAAATGCCAACTCTTAAACCGCTTAGCAAAATTATTTGATATGTTATCGGTACGATATCATTAAAACATTAAAGGCAAATTAATAAGTAACATCAATGAGATTAATTAAAATATCTATTTGTAATATAATGATGGTAAGGGGTTATAAGGAATGAATTCCTATAAACAAGCATAAATAAATTGAAATTAATTGCCTTTGCAAGGGTAGTCGTTTCTTATTACCTATTAAATGAAATGTTATGTGAGTAGGTATATATGAGTAAATACAAGGTATTTCCTGCCTAACCCAACTAATTTATAAAAGTGTGATACCTACAGAATAATTGAATTGTTTTTTGTTTTGCTTTGGTTTTTTAAAAAACTAAATTGACATGAAACTTTCACTATTATATAGAGCAAGTAAAATATGAGGTGGCTTTGGTTGATAAAGCCAAATTCATACTGGAGACTCAGTAAGTATTCAAAACTAATATACAGTGACCCTCTCTGTGAAATACGCAAAATAAAATTTAGACTTCCCAGTGGTGTGCACAGATATAAGGACACGAAAAACCCGGGTCAAGGTGGAGAAAACGGTTATGCCCAGTTTATAATTATAAATTACAAATTAAGAACTAATGCAATGCATAATGTTGTCAGCATATAGTAGAATTGGGCAAATCCACAGACGTATAATATAGTAGCAGACCTAACATTAATAATAAACGCACAGACGTATAATTATTACTAAGTAGCAGACCAAACATAAGGATTAAATAGCGTCGCAAGTTTTCATACAAAAAATAAGCTACATTTAGGCTTCATGGTACGAAGAAACGTATAAAAATGGTTTGTTTTGACTGGTTTATGCTTGGAACATATTTATTAATTCTTAAACTAATCTCTAGTATATATTTTGTTTGGAAACAAGTAATATTTACATTTAAAAGAGCCCGTAGTTCACTGAGCTAAAATTGCCACGCGTCGTCTCTGTGCGTGTAATATTAATGTTAGGTCTGCTGCTACATTATACGTCAGTGAATAAACGTATAGATTATATGTCTGTGGGCAAATCAAAATCTGCTTAGACAGATCATATTTCTGTCAACACTAGGGGGGTTGCCTCGCTCTGCTCCGCTTCGTTCGAGTCCCCAAATCGAACACGCTCCTTTTCGCTCCGCTCGTTGTAGCACCTATTTTCAAGTTTTGGTGAAAGATTTTCGATTTCATACTTTAAGATCTACATTCTACGGTTTGCCGACGACACATACAGCGCGGCTATAAGTGGGTGTTGCCATTACCTTTAAAAAATCAGGAATTGCTTAGGCTGGTTAACTTAGGTATAAATAAACCTCTTTGATATAAACATTTTTATATATTTTATATAATTCTTATGTCATTCAAGTTCAAGTTCAAGTTAATTGTGTATACCAAAGACATTGTATAGAGAACAAGACTGTGCACTACGATACGAAAAACGAGCCGAGCGAGATGGGTGTTGGCACTCGTTGGTCCCTTTCTAACACGTTAGAAACTCAACAACCCTATATAAGTATATTGTATATATTATATACACTAGCAACTTGCTAGACAAGGATACACGAGTAGCGACAGCTATCTCGTTCGGCTCGTTTTTCGCTTGAAAATGGTATCATAATAATTACAACCGTATTTCTAAGGAAATTAAATCTAGTTTAGTTGAGCAACAATTGGACAGTGCACAGTCCTGTTATCATACAATGTCTTTGGTGTATACCTATATAAAAATATAATATTATAAATATCAAAAATCAAAAATAAGCTTTAAAAGTTTACATACATTAATTTCGTTATCATCCAGTGGGGCTCGAAATATATCTCGAGTTTGTTTTCGTGTTTTTATTTTATTCACAAATCGTACGAATTGGTACGAGAATTTATTTAATTGATGTGGCAATAATCTATCAAATTTGAAAATAACATATAACGTAGGCCACATTTTTTTTATTTTAATTGGTCAGGCAGAGGACCAAAATCGTAACCGAATGCCATCATCGACACGTGTTAGTCACGATAAATTCAAGCAGTTACGATAATGAGTTTATGTTTATCCTTTTAGGGTCCTGTCAAAAAATAGGAATCCAAAGCCAAGTTTTAATTTCGATCCGTTTGTTGTATCATTTCTCTATGTCCCAAACTGTACAAAAATTCAGTGTTTATTACGCTATCTGTGAAAGCCTACTCTTATATTGAATTGAAACAAGAGAGTGGTGCAGCTAAAACTGCAACTGCAACTAGAGCGAGCTCAGCAGAATGCTCAAAACGCCCTTTTGCCATAGCACATATCTCTTACATCGAGAAACAGGGGTTTTTATCGTGAGATGTTTCTTTATTACATTGATAATAGGAATCATACCTCAAAAAATTGTGGATGTTCTATCAGAAAGTTAGAGAACTAAAACTAAATTCTAAAAAAAAGTTTGATTTTTTTTTAGGTCTTTTCATCTTATATATAGTTAGTAAGAAACTGTTTCTTACTGATCAAACAAAGTTAAAAAGAAATTAGATTTTATCACATTCATTTGAAGACAATGAAAGTCATTGCATTATGTGTCATATCGTAGCTTTACTTGTCATGTGCCTAATATTTTCATACTACAGTTAAATTTTTTGTGAGATATTCATCGAATTCTCATATCTCGTTACTTAATAATAGTAATAATATCACTTTATTTCAGACCAAGTCCATATTTTTTTAGTAACAAAAATGCTTAAGACTATAATTAATTATCTATATTTATGTATACCTGATTCAACCACATAATCCTAGCTCAATAAAAAGTATATTAACATTGTTATTAATTTATTAATCAACGACTTAGATATAAGGGTGGATACGTCACTTGGTGAACAGACCGTACATATTTTAAGGAAGTCTTAGATATCTAAATGATCTTAAAGCTTCATACAAAATTATCACACTTGCGTAAAAACATGTTCACATTTCATATGTTTTTTTTTTTATATACACGAGTATGGCTAACAACAATATTCCGAAAGAACTGTATTGCAAATTACTACTACTCGTATTTTTTTAATACGACTATTCAATAGCATTGTGAATCTAAACCACGAATCTTTTAGTAGTAAAATGACTATTCAATTTCGTATCAATTTCGATTCGTAATAAAATCGTTATCAAAAATGTATTATACGACGCAAGATTTTCGCACAATCCCTCCATCAAACAATTAACAAAGCGATGTTGAAGTGGGAAGCCCATGACATTGCATGTAATGCAGATCAAATACCTTTACGAACATGGTAGCATAATGAGGAATTTACCAAATGAAATTTGCTAACCAATATCGCTACTTACGCCTCGTGCCTTTACGGCTGGGATCAGGGGACAAGTACAGGATTGAAGATTGGATGACACTGTGGTCGGAGGTTCCCGACGGGGATGAAACCAAAACCATCTACGAGTATATCGGCTAAAAGGCAGCAAACGCTCCAAGCAGGCGATTGTATGACTATTTTCACGTATAACGGAACATTTGTGTAAGATCAAGAAAAAATACCAGCTTTTGATAGGAAAAGCCTACCTGTCTGGGACGATATCGTTGCTGGACAGAATCTGTCGATTTGCTTAGATATTAAAACAGACGAGTTATGTATCCCATTCACCGAGGTGCGACCGGTAAACAATGTCCATCAGTATAGCTAGCATAGATGTCACGAACTGATTTGTCTCTCGATGAAACGTTTGACCAATGGACACGCAAGACGTTTTATCGAGGCGAAGATCACGTGATAAAGCTTACCTGCGCTTACATTGGTCAAACGTTTATTCGAGAGACAAAATTTATGTATTATTTTCGTCCATGTTAGCTATGGAGCATAATGTATAAAAGTCCTATCACGTATGGAACACAACTGAAAACATGCGGTTTGCAGTTTACCACGTCATTAATTTTGTTGTCGGTTTACTGAAATTAAACTTTCATTTCAGTGATTACATTTGGTAGGTAAATGACAGTAATTTATTAAACATTATTGGAATAATAATACCTGGCTGTAAAATACAAATATTTGTTGTGTTTGAAACATAGAGATCGTTCAACTCACGAAGACACCTATCAAAAGCCTTAAAACTTATAATGACTTTATTTGCACGGCATCGTGAGATAAACAAGTATACAATCTAAGCATATATACGCCTTTCTCCCAGAGGGGTACACAAAATTTATATAAATAGGTTTCAAGGTTTCATTTCGTTTGTAAAACAAAGGTTTACCAAAATTTTGGCTTTGAGCTGCAGAAGGTTTTCTAAAAAGTTGGAATTTTCAAAATGCTACAGCATGTTTATTTACAACCTTGTATCAGACTAGTTTTTGCCCAGTCATCTGTCTCATATTAAACCAGCCTTTCACCCGCGGCTTTACTCGGGTTTATTCAATATCTGCCCCGTTTTTGGCTTGGGCGTTATTTTATTAACACACCCCTTATACACCCCTATATAGAAAAGCTTTGGCAGAGAGCTTTTGAGCTATAGAAGAACATAAGCAAGACTTTCTCGTTAATTCACGACCGCTTTCAATATTGTTTCAAACACAAAACAAGAGAAAAGCTAAAGAAAATTTCACACCGCCTCATACAAACAAAAAGGGGAAAAAATGTTGAAAACTTTGCATAAATACCTTTGTAACAAATAACAATAGACAATTGTTTTGAGTTTCTACGACTAAAAACAACTAAAAACTCGAAATATTTTTCCGTTTCTCGACGAAACCTTAAAAATGAATGCAAAAAGGTTGCGAGTTTGTTATACCAAAATTCCTACTTGAAAGTAGGAAATAATTTTGTAGATCTTGACATTAAAAAATTGTAGAAATAGTGACCCGAAAAATATAGCGCCGAAAATAAAAGTGTTTGACGTAATATACAGGTGGAAAAAATTCAAGGGCCAAGGCTTTATTTTTTAATTTTTAGTTGGTTCGATTCCCGGGTGAGACAAACGAATTTTAGAAGATCTTTGAATGCAGTTTCGTTTCTTTTAAAAAATAAAGGAATGTTTTCTTTCAGTAGAATGAGCTAACTAAAGGATTTAAGGTAGTTCTCCTCCAGGGCCCTTGAAATTTTTCCATCCTGCATATTTACAATATGTATGTATGTAATGTATTAATTTGAAAGTGGTTTGAATTCGGAGGATTTCATTGTCATCACTGTTTTGTCAATGTCAATGGCTTAGTTAGAATTTTCTATTTGTCAGTATTACTGTATTACACCAATAAATAAAACACTGTATTTAAAATATTTCATCTACTCCCATACTACAATAAGACAGTTTCCGCAATACGTGTTTGGAATAGTTTACCGCTCGCCATTCGAGAGAGTCCATCAAAAGCCATCTTTAAAAATAGAGTCCATCAGCTCTTTTTAGATTTACAAAATAAATAACCTGCCTTCTCAGTCTTCGTATGAATTTTGAACCTGTCTCCTAATTGCATATCACTCATTATAAGTATTATTTATTTATTTTTATTATTTATTTTTATAATAAGTATATGATGTTTATTATTATTTAGTTTATGTAGATAATTGGAATATTTTAATGCCCCTGTCCCTATAGATTTTAGCTTTTGTCTACGACCGACACATTTACCGGCACTACCCAATAATGATCCACACCACCAAAGGTTAACTGGAAGACAATGCTAAATAGCATTAAGTTCGCCTCGTGTACAATATTTTAGTGCAATAAAGAATTTTTATTATTATTATTAAGACAGATTATAACACCACGGTTCTGTGCTATGATTGGCCCATAGACATAGAATAAGCTGGTATGTTAACTATAATTGCTTAAAGCATAGAGCAGTACAAAAAGCAAGAGACAGCTATTATGAGCTGTGACGCAATCGCCCGATTAATCAAATAGGTCTGCAAAGACACTGATTTTTGAGGTAAATATACTGATTTTGTATTGAAACGGTGTACGGACTTTGTCCACACATTTTATGAAATTTTAATTTATTTTATGGAAGACAATGCTAAATAGCATTAAGTTCGCCTCGTGTACAATATTTTTAGTGCAATAAAGAACTTTTATTATTATTATTAAGACAGATTATAACACCACGGTTCTGTGCTATGATTGGCCCATAGACATAGAATAAGCTGGTATGTTAACTATAATTGCTTAAAGCATAGAGCAGTACAAAAAGCAAGAGACAGCTATTATGAGCTGTGACGCAATCGCCCGATTAATCAAATAGGTCTGCAAAGACACTGATTTTTGAGGTAAATATACTGATTTTGTATTGAAACGGTGTACGGACTTTGTCCACACATTTTATGAAATTTTAATTTATTTTATAGAAGACAATGCTAAATAGCATTAAGTTCGCCTCGTGTACAATATTTTTAGTGCAATAAAGAATTTTTATTATTATTATTAAGACAGATTATAACACCACGGTTCTGTGCTATGATTGGCCCATAGACATAGAATAAGCTGGTATGTTAACTATAATTGCTTAAAGCATAGAGCAGTACAAAAAGCAAGAGACAGCTATTATAAGCTGTGACGCAATCGCCCGATTAATCAAATAGGTCTGCAAAGACACTGATTTTTGAGGTAAATATACTGATTTTGTATTGAAACGGTGTACGGACTTTTTCCACACATTTTATTATCTTGACACAATTGATATTTCCTTATAACATAGTTAACTTAAGTCAAGGTTGCTTATACGGCATTCGCTGGTATTGAGGCCAATTTCTAGTGCTATACGGAAGACGAAGTCCAAAGAATACTGCCAGCGACACATAATTAAGCAAGGTCTAAATTCATGTACAAGAGTCAGTTGGTTTCGTGCCGCTCACGAACATTAACATAACAATTTATTAATAACATAACATTAATATTATATTAAACAATATTATTAACAAAACAATAATTCTTTCCACTATTATCCTGCCAAGACATCTGGACTCGTGGTAGCGTTCGGCCGTCGCGTGCGGATCACGAGTACTTTCTGTAAGGGTGAGCTAGTCCGATATTAGCCCCTACCCTTCCATATGGTCCTTCGAGAGAAAATACAATCAGTGATTTGGTGAAACAGTGCGAACAGTAACATTATGTGAACAGTAAACATTAACATTTAATAAAATATAACATACATTTTTAAAAGTGAAAAAGCATTTGATAAGATATAACAATAATTTTTAACTGTGAATTATAGAGCAGCGAAGGAGGAGCAGTATTGCCTGAGTTTGAGTTTTGCCTCAGCAAGGTCTCGGCGCTTCTGAAAGCGCTTAAAGCTGGTAGCAGATCCCGGTGAGCCAGTTCCTATTTTTTGCTTTACACCATCCGTTGTAATAAACATGGCCAACTTGAAAGATCTACTTTTAGAGCAAGCCAACATACTGGATAGGATGAACTCGATCCATGACAATTTCAAAAAAGATCCTTTGTCTAGGAAAACAGCGGAATATCTGCAAATTAGATTGGAACGCCTCGAGTTAGCCTGGGAGAAGTTTGATTTTAATAATAGCAAAATACTTACACTTCCCGCGAAGAAGGAAGAAGAAGAATATTTTCTTCGAAACATATACAAGAAGGTCATGGAGTTATACAGCAAAACCAAAACATTGATATCGGAGAGCTCCAAAAAAAATGATACCTGCACAGATTCCTGAACAGCAAAGCAGAGCAGAACGGGTAGACGGAGAAAGCGAAAATGAAGGCAACATAAAGTTAACGGATTTGTTAAACAAACAAAGATCTAATGTGAGAGCGAAATTAACAAGAAAATTTGGGGTCAGAGCTATCAAGAAGAATCTGTCCCAAAAATAAATCTGCCATATTTCTACGGAGATTACGAACACTGGCCAACATTTAAAGACCTCTTTCTTGAAGCAATCCACCGCAATAAGTTCATCCCCACTGTGCAAAAAATGCAACATTTAAAATCGAAATTAAGAGGCGAGGCAGAGCGTCTGGTGAGTAGTTTGAACACAAGTGCTGACAATTATGAAATTTGTTGGAATAAATTACAAGGGAGATACGACAACCCAAGACTTCTTTTGACGTACCACATTAACATTTTGTTAAATCAACCAAGTATACAAATTCCTACAGCAGCAAAGATTAAAAGTATGCATGACATCACAATGGAATGCTTGGAAGCCATTGCTAATTTAACCAACATTGGAAATTGGGATCCGTTAATTGTGCATATACTCCTGCAAAAACTTTTGCCTGAAATCAACAACGCGTACATGGAATCAGTAGAAAATCCGAAAGTAATTCCTATATTGAATGGGCTTTTGTCATATCTAGAAACTAAATTCGTATCATTGGAGTCAAGTAATATGCAAGGAAAATCGGAGCAGAACAAAAACAGTAAATTCGCGAAACCTTACAACATACCTAGCAATGCGAATCCCCTTAACAAGAAACATTTTAAAACATATCAAAATAAGCTGGACTACAACCAAAAAGAAAGAAAACCATTAGCATATTTCAATTCCGTTAATAGCAGCGGTCCTATGACAAGTGGGCCTGGACCTTCCATAACATGCCCTAACTGTAAAACTTCAGGTCATGGTCTTTATGGCTGTTATCAATTTTTATACGCAACACCAGAAAATCGGCTGAAAATCGCTAATAGGCTGAAAGTATGTAAAAATTGTTTATTTAGTCATGGCCTAGATAATCAATGCACTTCAACAAAAAATTGCAAGATGTGCAATAAACATCACAACACTTTATTGCATGACGCACTCAATAATGAGGGCGAACATCAAGGAAACAAGTACCAAGGGCATGGAAAAGGAGGTCAGAACTGGCGCACACATGTAGGAAGTAATAACCAAAGTGAAGTTTTACTTGCGACGGTACAATTGAGGGTCCAATCAAGAGATGGATCTTATATAAATCTTCGCGGAATTCGTGACCAAGGTTCGCAGGTTAACCTGTTGTGCGAGGATGCAGCACAACGTCTTCAACTGCAACGCAATAAAATGAACGCAGTAGTAACTGGAATCGGAGCTCAACCTACTAACAGGTGCAAAGGAATGGTGCAGCTATCGTGCAAAGCTCTTCATAACAACTTTACTTTTAACATGGAAGCTTTAGTAATGAATACGTTAACAAGTAAATTACCAGTAAACAGTATAAGTACAGAATCGTTCGAACATTTCAAGCAAATACAGCATGCAGACCCGGAATTTAATATATCAGGGAATATTGACATTTTATTGGGAGCTGATGTTTATTCAAGGATATTGATGAAAGGATTGATAAGAAGCCCAAATACCTCCATAATTGCGCAACAAACGCAGCTTGGCTGGATAGTGTGTGGAAAATTTCAACCCCTCAACTGCCTAGTAACAATAAATAATATGGAGGATATTTCAAGGTTTTGGGAACAAGAAGAAATACATGAAGACAGTAAACAAATCGAAACAAACATGATAGAACAATGGTATACAAAAACAACAACAAGGCTAGAAGATGGAAGATATCAGGTACGCTTACCGCTAAAACCTGAGATCGAGAACAAACTTGGAACTTTGAAACCACAAGCGGTGGCGCAGTTCAAACAATTAAAACGAAAAATGAAAGCTCAGCCCGATTATTCCCGTAATTATAAGGAATTTATGTCAGAATATAAAAAATTAGGACATATGAGAGAAACTAAACAGAAAACTAACTTGGAGTATTTTTTACCGCATGGTGTCCATAGGGTTGAAGCAGTGACTACAAAATTAAGGGTAGTTTTCAACGCGTCATCACACCACCCCGAAAAGGATAAATATAATTTGAACGAATTGATGGAATGCGGACCAAATTTACAAAAGGACTTACAGTGTATTCTGCTGCAATGGAGGATGCATAAATACGTGTTGACGGGTGACATTAAGAAGATGTTTAGGTACATAGCCATGCATCCAGAAGATCAGCCACTTCAAAAGATAGTTTGGAGAGATTCCCCCAAGCAAGAGCTAAAGGAGTTCCAACTATGTACAGTCACCTACGGAACAAAGGCCGCGCCGTATTTAGCACTAAGAACGCTCAAACAATTGGCTTTGGATGAGGGAGACAAATATCCGAAGGCAAAGATAATCCTCGAAAATAACTTCTTTGTCGGAGTTGATGCTCGTGATTGTTGGCACTTGGTGGAACTTTTGAAACATTTTTTTTTTGTTTGATAAACACTTGTACTTGTCCACTTATTTATATTATTTCCCTTACCGGTTTCGCTGTTAAAGCATTATCAAAGGTTTGTTTGGTTGTTTACGTACAATATATGAATCGCTTGGCATGCGATTCATGCAACTTCTTTGTCGATGATGCCTTGTTTGGAGAAAATACGGTAAAAGAAGCCAAGTCAGCACGGGACCAACTCATTCATTTACTACGAGCAGGTGGATTTAACCTAAGAAAATGGGCAATCAACGATCCAAGATTAGTCGAAGACCTTCCGGAGTACATGAGGAGTCCAAACAACTTCGAATTTACAGAAGCTGAGACATCAAAAACTTTAGACCTTGGGTGGAATCCCATAAATGACGAATTCGTGTTTTCATCCAAGCTGAAAGATAACATAAAACTTACAAAACGAAACATATTGAGTAACATTTCAACACTATTTGACCCGTTAGGCTGGTTATCTCCAATAACAATTAAAATGAAAATTTTGTTTCAAGAAATATGGACAACCAAAATTCAGTGGGATGAGGAAGTCCCTGAAAGCAAAAAAAGAGAGTGGCTTAACATTAAAAACGACCTGAAAAACATTGATCAATTAAAAATAAAAAGGTGGCTCGGGTTTGCACGAGAAAACGAAACCGTTAGCCTACACGCATTTTGCGATAGTTCTCAAAAGGCATTTGCCTGTTCAGTATATGCCATACTTAAAAATAAATACGGCAAAACAACAATCAACTTGATAGCCGCAAAGACAAAAGTAGCGCCCTTAAGTACAAAACAATCGCTGCCACGCTTGGAATTATGCGGAGCAGCTCTTTTAGCAAAATTAGTCAGCAAAATAAAGAGCAGCATAAATAAACAAGATATTCCGGTAACAGCTTGGACAGACTCTATGGTCGTATTGGGCTGGCTTAAGGGAGACATAAACAGATGGAAGATTTACGTCGCAAACAAAGTAAAACAAATATTAGAGGTAGTTCCAGCTAATAATTGGAAACATGTTAAATCAGAAGAGAACCCAGCTGATTGTGCATCAAGAGGATTATTGCCTTCACAATTGGCAAAATTCTCTCTTTGGTGGGATGGTCCGGAATGGCTCAAATCGGGAAATATGCCCAAACAATCCGACTATAACACTAACAGTGAATCACCGGCACTCGAAGCAAAAATCCATACAACTTTAATATCTGATGAGCAGCCACAACAATTAATTTATAGTCTACTACATAAATACAGCTCTATCACAATGGCAATTAGAGTCCTCGCTAGAGTATCACGTTTCATAACATTACTACGCACGCCCCAGACAGCGAGTCTACCAAAACAGCTGACGCTAGTAGAAATACGCAGAGCGCACTCCATGACAATTAAGGCGATACAACAAGTTTATTTTGAAAAGGAAAATAAGGATTTAAAATTGAAAGGTAGATTAAATAACAACAGCAAACTTTTCAAATTGAACCCGAAGCTTGACAATGAAGGGATACTGCGGGTGACAGGAAGACTAAAAGAATCATGTTTGAGCGAAGATACGAAGTACCCAGCAATTTTGCCGCAAAATAGTAGATTGACGCAATTATTAATCAGACAAGCTCATATGACAACATTACACGGTGGAGCGAGACTAACATTAGCAACTTTACGACAGCAATACTGGATAATAGGCGGTAACAATACGGTGAAAAAACAGTTGCGTAAGTGCGTAAAATGTAGCCGCTTCAATGTAAACACTCACCAACAATTAATGGGTACCTTACCTGCAGCTAGAATAACACCTTCCAAACCATTCCATCACACAGCGACAGACTACACAGGATTCGTGGAGGTCAAGGCTACCAAGGGGAGAGGCGTAAGAATAACCAAGGGTTATATAGCAATTTTTGTGTGCATGGTTACGAAGGCAGTACATTTAGAACTAGTCTCAGACATGAGCACAGAAACCTTCATTATGGCGCTCAAAAGAATGACAGCCAGAAAAGGTGTAATTAAACATTTATATAGTGATAATGGAACCAACTTTGTAGGGGCAGACAGAGAATTAAGAAAACAATTAAAATTAGCACAAACCTTTGAAAACAGTAAGTTTGGAGTGTCTCTGTCTGATATGGGCATTGAGTGGCATTTCAATGTAGCTAAATGGTGTTCCGCAGGAGGGCTATGGGAAAGTGTTGTAAAGTCAATGAAGCATCATTTAAAGCGTGTATTGGGAGAACAAAAATTAACATATGAAGAATTTTCAACTTTACTAGCCCAAATTGAAGCATGTCTAAACTCTCGACCGCTCTGCCCTCTAACAGAAGATGTTGAGGACCTAGACTCAGTTTTAACGCCAGGACATTTCTTAGTAGGGTGGCCCTTAATAACAATACCTCATGAAGACATTCAGGGACCAATGACCTTAAGAAACAGGTGGCGTTTGACAGAAAAAATGATGCAAGACTTTTGGAAGGGATGGTCGTCAGAATACTTGCAACAGCTGCAAGTTAGAGGTAAATGGCAGCACAAAACAAGAAATTTGGCCGTAGGAGAGTTAGTACTGATAAAAGAAGATTTTATCAAATCAAATCAAATCAAATCAAATATATTTATTTCAGACCAAATTAGTCCATATTTAAACACAATAAAACAAAACATGAAAAAGAAAAACCAGGCAATAATAAAGATAAAAATGAAAATTAATAAATTAGAATTCAATGTAAAATATAAGATACAAAATACTTACTTTAAATTTTAATTTCAATTTAAAATAATTTTAATTTGGAGCGCCCAAACCTGCAGCTCCGGACATATGGCGGTATACCCAATGTCCCATCAATGGACAGTCCTCTCTATTCCTGAGAGTGCTCAGGATGCTGTTGGGACTGCAATTGACCTTATCTCTTAGTGAGGCTATGCGTTTACGAACGAGAGCATGAAAGTCATCAGTTCGAGCCTCCGCAAACATGCCTGACGCGCTACAAAATCTGGGCAGTCTCAACATCACCCTGAATGCATTATTATATTGCACACGGAGAGCATTGAAGGCCCTCTGCGTGTAGCTGACCCACAGGCCACCCGTGTAAAGTGACTGACAGTATGCTTTAAACAGCGTTATTTTGACTGGTTTCGTGCATCTTGCAAACCTGCGGGCCAGCATATTGCAGCGGACCGCCAATGCTCTGCGCTCTCGTTCTATATCAACGTCGTCGCTGAGATCTTCGGTGACCCAGTGACCCAGGTATTTAAACTGCGTTACCCTATGAAGAGGAGAATCATTAAGTGTGATGGTTGGCAAGGAGGTGTGTGTTTTCTTTCCTGCCTTGAATACAAGCAGCTCGCTTGCTTTATTCCTCGCTCAAGGTGGTTAATGGGTAGAGTGCAAGAAATACACCCTGGAAATGATGGATTGGTAAGAGTAGTAACAGTAAAAACAAAGAACGGAACACTAAAACGTCCAATAGTAAAGCTGGTACCTTTGCCAATAGATAGAGAAGAAACTCCAGTGCAACCCTCCAAAAACTCACCACCAGAAAACAAATCAAAAGTAGTGCAACAGAATGTTTTCGCAAGGCCACCAAGAATAAAACGGCAAGACCTGTTTTGCTTATTCGTGACATTGTTATCCATATTTCAACCTACACATACACACCAAACAGATGAATTCATAAGGATAACTCCGTTCGAGAAAAATAAATGTAAGATGAAGTATCTACATCCTACCAACGACATAACAACAAACTCTGGTTAACTACAAATTTAATTAATTATGAATTAAACTAAAGTAATTAATTATGTTAAACTGTAACGTAATGTACGAAATAAAATTATAAAATAATAACTTAAGCTAGGAAACTTAAAACAATTGTCTTAACTAATGTTTTGTCCATATAAAGTTAATTGTCCTTAAAATAAGTAATTTATGTAACACTGTCACTTCACTTTATCACTATCAGTCAGTACCAGTTAAGAGGTCCTTAATTTTTAACAATAATGTTTTCTGATCGCGCACTACACTATATATTAAACCGAGGCTTATCCGTGTCATTCGGTATCGATTTGATCTCGTACTGTACGGGTTTCGGTCTTTGTGGTAGAGTGCACATTTGTATTTCTTGTTGTTTTGGTCTGGTCTTATACCTTCTCCACTTTATGCACATCCATGTTGCCACTGCCAATAGGCTCGCTACTCCAAATAAAGCCCCATATGAAACAATATATTGATGGAAGTCGTGGCCTGACATGTTTCTCAAGTTACTTTGCTCCTTCATTTGATCAAGGAGTTTCTGCATCCTTTCAAACTCTCCTGCATTTTCTTGGTTAATTGCTTCCAATGGTGGTGGATTAATATTTGTTAAATTGTTGATGTCTTCTAAATAAGCCTTCGGCATTTGAATTTCCGAGTTGATATAAACATCGTTTTTGTAAATTCCTTTAGTGTATAAAGTGGCTTCTCCATGTTTTATCACACATCCTTGGTTCGCTCGTACGATTCCTGCTGCGTGAGCGGATTTGGAATTTATGTGGTCCTGGCATATTACTCTTAAAAGACAATCATCGCAGCAGAAATACATCCAGGTGTTTGGTTGTTGTAAGCTAACCCATTTATTCTTACAGCGGTTTTTGCTGTAGGTACATGAAGATATGGCTGCATGTGTTATCATGTCTATCTCACACGGAACTCGGCTATTTTTCATATTAAAGGTAGGCTGCTGAATGTTGCAAATCAAAGAACCTTCAATTTTTGTACAATGCTGAATGTCCGCTTGTGTTAAGGTCATGTATATTTCCTTTCTTATGTTAATGGCAATGTAATCGGAAGCGACATTTACCGTCAATGTGCTGTTGTTTTTTAGTATCGGTATGGGGACGGTTTTATACAACATAAGTTGATTATCACTTGTTAAGGGGATGTTGATCTCCATTATAAAATAATTGCCCACTATTCTGGATTTGACTGTTAACAACTTATAGATCTCAGCAAGATGACTTTGTGTTTTTTCTATTGGTAATGTTAGATGACTTGGCAACTTCCCGGAAATTAGGGTTAATTCCTGAAGCAACTGATCTTGCGAAATTAATCTTGAGTTAATTTGCCCATTATGTATACTCGTTACGGTGTCCAAAACAAGATATTGAATTTGTCTTAGCTTGGATATTATTATGTTTGCTGACATGGCCATCATGTTGAAGTATGATGTCGTTTCGGAAAGGTTCATTTTATCCCTTATGTTTTGGAAGAATTTATCAGTTGTAAAAATATGGGTTCGAATTTGTGTAAATTGTTGATTCATGATTTCTTCATTTCGCTTGAGGATGTTGTTATGTACTTCTAGTATAGATGTTTGATTTTTAATTAAGTTCAACAGATGCTGTGAGTTACCCTGCACCGTTTCGATGTCTTGCTTATACTGTTCAGCAAATCTTTCATCTAATACCCCGAATAGGCTATTTGCGAGGTAGCCAATGCCGTTAATTAGACCTCGTATTTTTCGTTTAGGTTTTTGGTTATGCTGTGCCATTAAAAGGAAGTTGTTGTGTTTTAATTCCTCTACTTCTTGATTTAAGCCCACTGTAATACTGCTACAAAGTACTCTATATTCAATTTGGCTGCAAATATTCGTTAATCGATGTACTAATGGCTCCACTTCCCCCATACCTTTCCAAAATGTTGTCATGTTATAGTAGGTAACCATTCTCCAGTTATCATGCACTCCTTGCATTCTTCCGACTTCATCGAAATAAATAGCTTTATTTTTCTCGAACGGAGTTATCCTTATGAATTCATCTGTTTGGTGTGTATGTGTAGGTTGAAATATGGATAACAATGTCACGAATAAGCAAAACAGGCCTTGCCGTTTTATTCTTGGTGGCCTTGCGAAAACATTCTGTTGCACTACTTTTGATTTGTTTACGGACTTTGTCCACACATTTTATTATCTTGACACAATTGATATTTCCTTATAACATAAATAACTTAAGTCAAGGTTGCTTATACGGCATTCGCTGGTATTGAGGCCAATTTCTAGTGCCATACGGAAGACGAAGTCCAAAGAATACTGCCAGCGACACATAATTAAGCAAGGTCTAAATTCATGTACAAAAGTCAGTTGGTTTCGTGCCGTTCACGAACATTAACATAACAATTTATTAATAACATAACATTTATATTATATTAAACAATATTATTAACAAAACAATAATTCTTTCCACTATTATCCTGCCAAGACTCGTGGTAGCGTTCGGCCGTCGCGTGCGGATCACGAGTACTTTCTGTAAGGGTGAGCTAGTCCGATATTAACCCCTACCCTTCCAAACGGTATATTCTTAGTCTATGGATTGGCCCAATTTATAACAACACTTAGATAACCAATCAGCGACTAATGTTTCTTCTTTTGTTTTGGGCTAGGCAAAGAGTATATCTGCCATACAGCCACAGAAAACCTTCAAAAAGTATTAGTCCGTAAGTTCCCGACGATTAGGGGATCTTTGTTTATGACATCAGTAACACAATCAGGAAAAGGGTGTATTTGTTTGAATTAGGACAGTGTATTTTATATGTCTCAAATCTGACAATCTTAATTTTATTCGGTTTTTGTTAACTTATATTTAGTAAGTACGATCCAGGTGTTTCATTAGCAGGTATGCCATTTGCTGTTGAACTGCCCACTTCTGTTTCCAAATACATTCATACAATGGTCTGGCTTCTTCTCGTTACAAATGTAGGTTCAGAACCTCTGTTAGAATCAGTTCTCGTTTTTATGCAAAATCAGTATATTTACTTTTTTGATTAATCGGGTGATTGCGTCACAGGTCATACTGAGCTGTCTCTTGTTTTTAGGGTTCCGCAGTCCGACAAGGAACCATTATAGTTTCGCCATGTCCGTCTGTCCGTCCGTCTGTCCGTCCGTCTGTCCGTCCATCTGTCTGTCCGTCTTTCTATCCATCCATCTGTCCGCGGCTTAGCTCAGAGACTCTTTGTAATAGAGAGCTGTAATTTGGTATGGGTATACATATTCATCACGCCAACAAAGCGGTAAAAAATAGTTCACTTCAGTGGGATAAATTACCCCGTAACACTGTTAATAAACCACATTTTAGCAAAAAATTGCGAACGTTTGCCACACACTTGGTAACTGTCTGGCATCAGATTCAAATGCAACTGCAAATCTTAAAGAATTTGGCCAAGAGCGTGTTGGACTCACGAACAAGGGTTCCGTACCACCCCACAAGACGGATGCGGAACCCTAAAAACATTATGATAAATAACAACAACATACGTGCCACAGCAACCAAAAAGCCTTGAGCTACAAAAAACAAGGCGCTGAAATGGTAGCGCCTAACGAAAAATTTGACGCCGTCTGCGTACGGAACCCTACTTTTTATTATTTATTGTTTTACTTGAGAGTGTTTCCTACAATCTGGGTAAATTATAACTTGTACGTGATACCGTCTCAAAATAAGAGCCAAAACCAATAATGTTTCGACCCCCTTATTTTTCGTTTTGTTTTATTATTTGTCGTGATGGAGGCCACAGTAAACGGATCCTTCTAAAATTTCAACTTTCTACCTAATACGGCTGAAGCTGTAGACCCCTGAGACATTCAGATAGATAGACGGATAAACAGACAGACAGACAGCGGATGCTTAGTAATAGGGTCCCGTTTGGCACCTTTTGGATACGGAACCCTAAGAAGTACATACATTCATTGTTTAACTTTTTTATAATTTTACAGTTAATTCAAAAAGTGTTGGAACAGGATGAAAATAGTTTACACGGTAGGCAAGAACTTAGTTCCGATCCAGCCACATGCGATTTTGCGGTAGAAACAAAGTTGGGTTTTTAGAACTCTACCCGGCTTTGTTAATGAGATAATCAGCTCTTCAACAACCTACTCTGTTGTAACCTAATAAGGTCTTAATTAAAAGTTAGTGTCTAATTACTTCAGTCGCTAGGCAGAAAATGTTTGTTTTCCAGTGCGGTCGAAATTGGAGGCTTTATCGTGTGGTTACGTCAGACTATGTGTAATCTTTGGTTAAGTTGGTGGTTTCACTGACTAAATTCATACGTTTTACTCGCTTTGATAGAAGTTGGGAGATATTTGTTGAATAACAATACAATGCTTTCTTTTGAAGACCGGCGTACAGGTTGTTGAATTGATAAATAACTTACTATAAAATCGGTTATTCTTCCATTTATATGAATAAATTTTACTACGCCAAACCTGAAATCGCGAAAATACTATCGGCAGTTCCGTAGAAAAGTTAATACCACTCAATCAATAAAGTTAATACTTGCGATTGTCGGCACTTGGTGAAACATCATCATGGTTGAAGAAATAATTTAATAGTGGAAAACCATAAATTTGACCAAATCACAAACTTCAAACCACTTCATATTTGTGAAAAAGGTAAGAAAATGAACGCGGTAAAATCTTTAGAAATAAATAAACTGACTCATTACAACGTTAAAAATCTTTTAAATGAACAACTGAACTTAAGCCAATCCCCACTGTTAAATTATTTTACTTATTAAATTATTTGACATTTTATTTTATTTTATCCGTCATTTTGACATTTCACACACAAAATTTAATTACATTTACACCTCTGACTTCTTCATTGTTGCTATTTAATTATTTGACTTTAATTTTACATGACGGAAAATTTTCCTCACTTTTAGGGAAAATTGTTTGACCATGAACACTGATTAGTAGACTACCCAACGAAAAATTTTATAGACGTTTGGTATTAATTAGTAATCAATGTTTGGTTTTAGGGATTATTGTCATCCTGTTTTCACATACATGAACAGCTTTTGTGATATACTCGTACATTTATGAAATCCTGGAAAATGCCGTTAAGGGCCCATAATACCTCAATTCGCAGTCCTGCTTTAACGCTTATACTTTTTAGCTGTCTATCCTACTCTAATCAGATGCCGCGCACGCAATAACATCAGTTATTTTGAAATCGCGGTTACACTAATGTTTTTTCCATTTTTATGTTACAGTCTGCAGTTGCTATAAACTAATATCAGTTATATTATGCAAAGTTTCAAATCTAATTTCAAGTATTCATTGAATGTTATCGGTTGATTGTACAGTTTGGAGGTAACTTTGTAATTTTTTTCTATCGAAATTTTTTTATGGATTCATGTTTTCACCACAGCATTGACATAGCATTAGTCCTCAACTTTATCATATATTAATTTCAAGTTGATTGTTGCAGTATTTGTTGGTATAAAACAGGATCATGCGAAGCGAAGTGAGGTACTACACCCTTAAGGCGAAACTAGTCGGAAATATAAATATAGTAATTTTGTGAAACAGTACAAGTGTTTTCTTCAATATGTTTGAAACTAGTTGTTCTTTTTTTCATGATTTCAGTATAGTAAAAGTTGTTTAGAATGGTCCATCCCATTATAAGGAAAAACGTTATATCCATGTAGAGGCTCTACATGGAAATGATCATAGCAATGCCTCTATAAAACAATAAAAAGATTTTGATTTCATCTCCAAATGTGTCCTAAGCAACATGTGCCCTATTTATCAAATACTACAAGCATAAATGCTTACAAGTTCAAGATACAATTAACTTTGAAAACTTTGTTTTTCCTTTGTTGCGAGTGGAGCCGCAGGCAGTAGGCTAGTAACATTTTAAAGACAAAATCCTTTATTATTATTCTTCAAAAGTTTCTCCTGTTATTCATGCTTAAGAGGCCATGTGAGTTTAATTTTTGTCACGGTTACCCCAAGGAAATAAACGGGTAGTGCGAGAGGGGTGGATTCAGAAAATTCAAAATTTAGATATTGTTAAGACCCATCTCTTAATAGTACATTTTGATGCAAGTGCGAAAAGGTTGATATTTAGAATCACGAGGGACGAGAAATATCAACACTTTCGCACGTGTATCAAACGACGTTTTTTAATACAACTGCGAAAAATTACATGAAATAATAAAATGAAAGCAATTTTGTTGCAAATCAAAACAGATACAAGTCGACAGAAGAAAACGCAGTCTGATTGGTGCCAATCTGTACTACAAAGACCAATATCTCTTTCTAAAATATTTTTAATAATTATTTGTAAGATAGTTAAAATAGAATATAAATTATGACGTCTAAAATCGTTTTAAATTTTGAAAACATCTTTTGCAATTTAACATATACAATATATTTAATAATAAAATATAAAAGTTTGAAAATACTCATCTTAAACAGTTTTAGTGTATCCGGTAAAACAAAGTCTTAAAGTCGTTTGCAATAGAATCCAACAATCATGTAAACAAACCAAATTGTCACGATTACTCCGTAATCACATACATTTGACGATCAATTATGAACATAGTCTGATTTCAACGAACGCACCATTGTTTTCACATTATCTTCAACACGATTTAACTTGTATTTATAAGTTAAATTTGTTAAAACATTTGCAACGTAAAAATTTCGAAGTATTTGACAAGCTGTCATCTTAGTTTTTTACTCATCGAACTCTATAAGTCATTGAAAAGTTAGTGTTGTTCGTAATCTGAAGTTATCTTTTATTTTTAATTTAATAAATTATTTTAATTTAATATTATTTGAATACAACAAAAATTTTTTTTTTAAGAGCTTAATATAATTAACCAAAACAGATTGTATCCTAAGCCATAAAAATAATGGTTAGTTTTTAAAAATTGACAGGTGGCCATTTTGTTAGAATTGTCATTCACAGTCATTCACTGTTCTGTGGGTTCGCTGTGCATTAGTGTTTTCTGTTTCCGTTTTCTGTTTCCGATTTCTACGACTTTGCATTCTCATTTTGGACTTTTGTTTTGCTTTACGATTTGGCTGGACATATTTTTCTTGTAACGACGACCTTTGCCCTGCATCACGGACTTTGATATAGCATACGATTGGTATTTTTTCTCAAGGAGTAATCAGGAGGTAAGAATGATTTAGATCTATTACCTACAACGGAAATCTATTAGACGCACTTTAATATTGTATTGCCCTCGTAACTAATTATTTGAATAGATCACAATTACTGAAATGTATGTGTGTAAAATTATATTTGTTTTTAAGGTTATAATGAGCGAGCCGCAGCTAGGTTCGTCGGGGACTGCTCCGCCGCCGCCGGTCAAAAAACCAAAATTGGCTGTTAAAAAATTGAGCTCATTTGGGCACAGGTTAAGTCGTATGTTGGGAGAAATAACAAATCTTTTAAAATGGCGGAAATAAAAACTTTATTGAACGAAGGGTTGGCGAGAATCGGAGCCGAACAATGGTCGAAATGCGTAAGTCACGAAGAGGAAGAAATGAAAAAGCTCGACGGCATTTTAGACACGGCAAGCGATGACACAGTGGTTCCATTTATAATTACGGTCACCGGCGACACTTCTGATAGTGATGATGACGAAGACGAAGATTTAAATTTGTTTTAATAAACACTTTTTTTATATATAATCAGTTTTATTTTATAGTCTATGGCTTATATATTTAATCTATTTAGTCAGTTTTATTTTAGTACCTATCCTACTATGGGCCATAGTCTATGACTTAAAATTAAAATAATTAGAAAAATAAATTTAATTAAAATTAAATTAGAACACTTTGACATCACTATGGGCATAAACAATACGCTGTCAATGTCAGTCCGCCATATTTGTTTACATGATTGTTGGATTCTATTGCAAACGACTTTACATGCTTACTGAATGATGTGGCTGGTTTCCACTAGATGGTGCCAGTAGTAAAAAAAAAGCACGAGTGCGAAGTATGTCATTTTACGCACGCTAAACAGGCACGTAATCTATCATATTTTGAGCAGGTGTATTAAAAAATATGTTTGAGGTCTGTTCGTGATTTTTATTCTTCAACCAAGGACAAAAAGTGTATTTGAAGACGTCATTTCATTAATTATTTCTATCTAGGAAAATTCATCTATGCATATCAACAAAAACAAAACCCTCGAGTATATAGGTTGTAAATAGACTGCGACCTTTATATAAAACTACATAATCTACTGATCGTACTGAACAACTCTCTGAAGAAAAATAACCGCGCAAATTTTATTTTATAGTTAACTTTATTTCTTAGGAGGAAGGTCTTTTTTAGAACGCTGCACCTGAACAGCTGTTTCACGGAAACGTTACCTCAAATAATGCCCGTATCACGGTTCGTTAAGATTCACGCATTTTTGTTTAACCAATCTAATTGATAGCGCGGGTATGTTTCTTGGGAAAAGTGGTTCAGTATGATCGGTAGAATATGTGGTTTCACTAAAAAACAGTTTATATACACGCGGTATAGTCAAAATGCATAAACAGTGTTTATTAAGCACCAGAAATTGATTGCAAAATTCTGTGTATTTCATGGAAAAATTACTCTATTTTCAAAAGGAAAAAACGGAACCCCTAAAGGATCACTTTGTTGTCCGTCTGTCCGTCTGTCTGTTAAGACCTTTTAGCTCAGGAACGCATGGAAGTATCGATTTGAAATTGATATCATACACTCAAGTCTACAGTTCCTTGAAGCTGTGAAAAAAACAAACCTCCAAGTTAACGATAAAAAAGATACGGCCGTTTATGCCTCAGAAACGTATATTTCGACACTTTCAATGGAATCAAAATGTATATGGCATTTTCCGTTGACCTAGAACTATGACATTTGGAGTACACGCTGATGAATTTATGAATTGGAAGTGCCACATCCAAGCCTTACAATGCAAACTTAGTAGCTTCTGTTACGCCCTTAGAATGCTAACTCATGTAGCAACAAAACGTGCTGCACTTCAGGCATATTTTGCCTTTTTCCAGTCGAGGGTACTCTATGGTTTGTCAATATGGGGTGCTAGTGTGGACATAAAAAAACTGTTCATATTACAGAAGCGTTGCATAAGAATAATTGTAGGGTTGACATCAAGCACGGTGTCTTGTAGAAATTATTTTAGGCAATTAAAAATTCACACGATTACGGCATTATACATAATTGAACTATGTAAACTAATCAAGCGGTATCCAGACAAATTCCCTATTAGATCACTTAGCCACAGTGACAGGTTAAGGGAGCGCTATAGATATGACATTGAGCAATCCCCTTGTCGTACAGCTGCTTGTGCAAGATCCACTAAAATGGTTGCTGTGAAGGTGTATAATGCGCTTCCAAGTGTAATTAAGTGCCTCACTGGATCTAAATTCCTTGATGCATTAAAAGGCTACTTGTTAAAAATCTCACCATATGACCTCAATGAATATTATAATTACAGCGATCTTTAACTTCTATCATACTTGCTCAGTGTTTGGCACTTTCGCATTAGAATAATAGTGTAATGATTCGTATCCGGAGTCCATTGTTGTTTGATTATAATTGTAAATATTTTGTCCATCCAAATTTATTTTATATAATTTATTTGTGTGCATGATATTGTTACACCCTGTGGGTATAATTACATTGATACATAATTATAATACTATTACCTATTATCATACATGTAATTAATTGCAATAAACGAATATGAATATGAATATGAAGTAATACCGTCTAATACAACAGGTATAGGAAAAAATCTTAAAACTTTACATTCGATATTAAATCATACAAAAATCATCGAAGTTAATTAACGGTATGCACGGTAATCATTATATGGGTGACCAAATATTTTTGTAGATTTTTTTAAACTTTTACTAATTTGTGCGGAACCCTCCGGGTTTTTTATTTACATAGCCTCTTAAAGCATTCAGATTTGCTTAGCTGCGTCAGACCATAATGTCAGACTTATTATGGCCAATTTTTAAATCTCGTTCCTTAGTAAAGGAAATAGTTTTACCGTAACGTGTTGGTGAATCTATATTTGAGGTAGTTGGTTCACAGAGTATGATGAAACTTTTCTCATCTAATCTGCCTCGGTCGGCTGTATGCGGTTGTATTATTGTGAAAAGCAAAAACCGTAAACGTAAAACTTGTACCAGACTAGTTTAAGCTTATTGGGTAGAAGTTGGCACAATGCAATTTTTGACTTTTCAAACGTTTTTAATGTACTTAAATAGTTTTATTTTTATTTTTATTAGTGAGAACAAAGGGAAGTTTCCTGCCATCCATCGTAAATCTCAAACCATGAATGCGTATTGAGCAGTTTTTTCTACATAAAAGGCTCAGAATACAGAACAAACTGTATTCGATGATAAAAGGATGTGAATAAAATTATTAAAAATAATCAGTTAATCACACTTGAACTATTATTTTTATAATAAATGATAAAATGAAATATTACACAGATAAAAAAAAATATTACGGTTAAATTCAATATGTGTATATTTTAACTTCAAAGGTACCCTTTTATAAAAAAAATTGCATGATAAATGTGCGAGAAGCCAAAGAGGTATATCAGGTTCGTAGCACATCGAGACCTGTAGTCTCTGCCTACCTCGTTAGGAGACTTGTGTGATAAAATGTATGTATGAATACACTAATCAAATTAATAGAAATGACTTAACGATTATTAAAACAAAATGACTGTTTAAATCCCGTAGGGGTACATTTGTCTTTGTTCTGCGTGCTTCGGAGATCATAGCTTTAGATCAAATTTGTGGCCGAAGAACGTTGCTATCAACCATCCATGGTTCACTATCCATCCATCATGCTGGCATGTAATAATCTTCGGTGAAACGTGGGGGTACTAGTGTGGATTGTTACTTGCGTTTCACAGTCAACGCTCGTAAACACCTCGACACCCCCCTCGGGGATTAATGTCGTGACGATTTATAATATGACGCGGATAAAATAAAGTAGTGTCGTTGTAAAATGAACGAAAACTTTTCGAATAAAAACTTTGGTTTGTACACTTTCGGAAAGCCCCTCCGAAAAGGTAAATTTTCACTGTAAATGGAGTTAGTATAGCGTAAATTAATTATTCCTGAAACCAAAAGGTCTAAAATGTTGGATTGCGATTAATAATATTATCTTTTAAAGGGTTAAACCCCTTCGGTATGGGAACTGAACTCATTAAATTAACAACATCTCGTATCGTAGTCTAAAAGTTCAAACAAAATTAAAATCTCATACGCTGTTGTAGAATTTTGTACCTTTTTGCCTTTGTTTTAAAGTTAACTTTAAATCGGTTTGAAAGATAGAAGATTTTCAATCGTACCGATCTAGCTTTTTATACTTTTTGAATAAACTTAACGATCATAATAATCTGGGAAAATAAAAAATAAATTGCTCGCCTTCACGCCTTTTAATATCGGAATAAAGGAGCGTTTATACCTATTTTAAAGCCATAATAACTCTGCACTAGAGGTTGTTACTTTAATCTTATTCTACCTTATTCTGTCTCACTCATTACAAGATCACTTTGTAACAAGACTTTTTTTCGTGAATATATATTTTTCTTTTTAGAGTAAACTGTCCCAATATGACTCAAGTTGTACAGAAATGTTTAAAAAAGGTAGGTGTATAATGTTATTTATTAGTTATTATTACAGTTGGGACATTTCGATTAGAGAGTGAAATGGAGTCGTTGTTATATAATATAATATTTTTATAATTGAATGAATGACTGAATGATTATTTTAATACGGGATATAAGATATATTAAAAGTTATTTAAGCATGTGCTATCACATTAAATGTCACTCAAACTTTAAAAGATTTTAATTAAAAATAACAACAATTTTATGTGAATAAACTTGACATGATTACGACTAGACGGTAACAATTTTATAAATACATTTTTTTTTCATCTCTTTTGCCGTAAATTTATGAAACGATTAAAAATGTTTTTCTATAAAATTTTGCTGTTTAATACTTTTATACATTTTTTCAAGTAGTTTGTGAAAAAACTGATCATCCGCGGGCGTAGAATTGATGAAACGTGTAGAAAAAAGTAACGTAATGAAATTACGAATGCTTTTGTCGTGGTTGTCGGTTCCTACAAGTTTGTATGGAGAGAGGCTTTGGACCATCCACCTTAAATTTTCATTTTTCTACTTTTAATTGCGTTCATTTGTAAGTACATAAAACGAGCTCCAAGAATGAAGTGGAAAGTTTTATTTTCAATGCGAGTGCTCGTAAAGGCCTATTTATATGTATGAAAACTGTCGTCAAAGTCAACTTTAACACTATTTATTGAAGAAATGTTGCCTTGTGTACCATAGATAAACTTGACAGAAATGAGCTGGTTTGAGTTTGATGCGTTCGTAGGCTGCGTTCAGTTTGATCGTCGGACGACAACGGCCGACCACTGACAGCAGGGCAGGTACGTTTTGTATGACTAAAAGCAGCTTTCAAACCCATCAAACTGAAAGCAGCTTATTTGCATCAAGTTGGTAACTCGCATGAAAAGAAAAAAAAAGCCCGCCTTAAGTTTATTTAGAGTATTTATTGTTTGTTTTCTGATTACGTTTCATTTATTTACTCACACTATGCATTGAAAAACGTAGTATGATACACGTAGGTAAGGGCGATAACGCTCTTGGTTCAAATAGTTCCTCGTAAGCTAATGCCCCCTTACCGCACTTACAGCCTATACTACTATTAAATGTACATATAATAAAGAGAGATTAAAATTACAGGGGGGCACTGACATGTTATCTAAGCGTTGTCGTTTGATGATAAAAACTGCATTTTTGGAAAACCACGCGCTTTTTCGTGAAAATCTGAATTATGGCGTAAAAATTTAGAGGTTTCTTCTTTCCGTTCGGAAAAGAGCGTCGTCGCACCTATTTTTGATCTTTTGTTTAAAGGCCTTCATTTTAGTAATTGTTTTAATCTCTACTTTTTCGCGAAAGAGCGGACAATTTTCCTGTAATTGTGTTTCAGTTTTTCACGAAAATTTGACTTTTTTACCACTTGATCTAACTACTACTATTATAGTTAGATCAACAGACTGTACATAAGAACATGAAATTCGGACTGTAGGTTCCTCGTATGACGTAGATATCCGCTAAGAAGGGAATCGGATCCCACGGGATCAAAAGAAATGGGATCCACGCAAGCAACGCTGTGGAGCATCCTTTAGCTAGTCCTTTCTTTATTATAAAACTAGCCTTTGCCCGTGGCTCCGTCCACGTTCATACAATCTTTGCCCCGTTTTCAACTTGGGCGTTATTTTATGAAAACTTCTTATAGTCTATGTCACTACTATGATAATAAAAAAAAATGCATCCAAATCTGTTGAGTGGTTTTATAGTTAAAAGCGTCTATTCAAATTTTGTCCCGTTTCCGACTTGGACGTTATTTTATGAACAATCATTATAGCCTATGATGGTGACGGGGTCACTACAATGATAGTAAAGAAAACCGCATCCAAATCCATTAAGTGTTTCTCGAGTTAATACGGAACATACAGACAAGATACCGGGGTGAAGTGCGGCGCGGGGGCGGGCGAAACGCATTATTTCCAAGTGCTGGGACATTTCCGACGTATTATTCGGAATTTCAAGTTTTTAAGTCAACTGGAGGTGCTTTATAGGTTTTTATAATAAGCCAATTTGTATGAAATTTACTAAGAAAAGGGCAATAGATATTTCTTACGTTGGAATAAAAGCCTGGTTCCAGCACCATGAGGGATTAGACTTCTGTAGGAGGTATTAGTTAACTTGATAAAAAAGGGTTTTGACAGACCTATAATTTCCTATAGTTCCATTTTTTTAGGGTTACATACCCGAAGGGTGCCAAACGGGACCCTATTACATAGCCTCCGCTGTCTGTCTCTCTGTGTGTCTATCATATTTAAGGGGGGATTGTATGTTCCCATACAAGAAACCTAAAAAAAGTTGCATTATTTTAAGGGCTTGCTATTGGTCCTTCAACAGCTTTTGTTTTAATATACTGAGTCAACTAGTTATCTGATCAATGCAAAACTTAGACACATGTTTTTTCAGACCTTTATCTTTCCGTGTAAGGTCGGTTACCTAATTGGACACATTTCACTCGATAGATTTTATTTTTGAAAATGATGCCTTTTTAAGTAATTCATTCGTTTTATGTCTAAACGGCTGGAGGTTTATGTCTGAAATTACTGGTGGAACAAGAAAACATGGTTTATTTTCCGATGTCAAATGAAAAAACTTCTACATCAAATAATTTTTCGTAAAATCCAGAAAAGCCTCGAAAATTTACTGATTTTGCGTGCCGGGAGCGCGCGAAGCGAGCATTCTAATGTAGACTTTCTGACAACATACTGAAGTTCAAAATCGCTCAGTAAGATTATCGTGCACCAGGGGTAAGGCCTTAACGTTACTTGTTTTGCCTTTTATTTAAAGACGGTAATACATACAAGTTTTAAATTTTGTCAGATTGTAGAACATACTCTAAAGTAAACCAAAAAATAATAAAAAATAAGATTCCGTACGCAGACGGCGCCAAATTTTTGTCAGGGACTACCATTTTAGCACCATGTTTTTTGTAGCCTTGATGTTGTTTTGGCATGTACATTAAAATAAATAAAATAATAAATAAAATTTCTTTATTCCAACCAGATTTACATAAAGACAATAAAAAACAGATCATATTACACGAAAAAAAAACAATAAAAAACCAAACAATAATAAATCCAAACAACACAATAAAAAAGAAAAAGAAAACTAAAAATAATAAACTCTATAGTACACCAAAGCTTGCGTGATATTGTCACGTGACATTGTTGTTATATAATGTTTTAGAGGTCCGCACTCGTATTGTGGGGTGGTACGGAAACCTTTGTGCGCGAGTCCGACTCGCACTTGGCCAAATTATTTCATGTTGAGTTACAGAACCTTAAAAATACCAACCAAATAATAATTTTACGCCTGGTATCGTGAGTTTCTTTCTTTACAATTCAAAAGCACAATTTCAAAGGAACAAACAGCTTTTGATCGCGTTAATTTTCTTGTACACTCAGTTAAATTAGATCTTAACATAATGAGGTACTCTGCATTTAGGTAAGGTGAATTGAGAGAGGCGCTTTTCATACACTTGTGATTTTAACATGCAAATTGTTCACACTTAATTTGTAATTTTTTATCCACTGCATGTGTAAGCAATTTAAGAGGCTTAGATTATCAGTTGGTACAATTATCGACACAAATGACATTGAAATAACGTTCATATCAGCGCGTATTGCAAAGTGGCTGTTACGACGGTCGCTGCGTCGCCGGATAGCGCAAAATAGAAGAAAATAATACTTTTCACGTATGATAAAACAGACACTGATGTTGTAAAAATCATGTTTGTTTTTTTTTTCTTGTTCGTGTGTTTGTGTATAAGCTTTTACGTAGTCCCTTTCGAATTGTAAAAAAAATCTATTTTATAGTTTTTAAGATTCCGTAACGAAAAGATGCCAAACGGGACCCTATTACTAATAACCCTAATAGGTAGAAAGTTAATTTTTTTACAGAATACTTGTTATTATGGCTTCTATCACGACAAATAATGAAATATTAGAAATAAATAAATTTAAGGGGAAAACCTCGAAAAAGTAGCATTATTTAAACGTTATTTGGTTTGGCGTCAATACATACAAGGTTTATATTTATTCAAATTGCAAGACTTATACTAAAATAAAATTATAAATATAGTAGGGTTCCGTAAGCAGACGGCGCAAATTTTTTGGCAGGTCCTACCATGTTAGCGCCTTGTTTTTTTAGCCTTAATATTGCTTTGGCATGTATACCAAATGTTCCGCACCCGTATTGTAGGAAGGTACGGTACCCTGTTTTCATGGGTCTGACTCGCACTTAACCAAATTTATTATTGCATTCTGAGGCATTTGGTAGATATTTATCTACTTACTGTAGATTAAAGTTTACAAGTTTTTTATTTTCACAATATTTTTATCAAAAAACCGGCCAAGTGGGAGTCGGACTCGCGCAAAAAGGGTTCCGTACCATCATCTATAAAAACGGCAAAAAAATCATGTCTTTTGTATGGGAGTGCGCAGGTCTGACTCGCACTTGGCTGATTTTAGTATTTTTTGTTGTAGCAGCAACAGAAATACATCATCTGTGAATGTTTCAACTGTCTAACTATCACGGTTCATGCATTATCTATAAAAATAGCAAAAAAATCACGTCTGAGATTGCGCAGGTCCGACTCATACTTGGCCAGTTTTCGTATTTCTTGTTATAGCGGCAATAGAAACACATCATCTGTGAAAATTCCAACTGTCTCTCTATCACGGTTCATGAGATACAGCCTGGTGACAGACGGACTTACGGACAGCGGAGTCTTAGTAATAGGGTCCCGTTGGTTACCCTTTGGGTACGGAACCCTTAAACATTGTGCTAAAATGGTAGCACCTGAAAAACATTTCAGCACCTTCTTAGTACGGAACCCTAATTTTATTATTTGCTGTTTTACTTCAAAATATGTAAGTACAATAACGTGTCCAAATTTTAAACTTTTATCTAATACCGCCTTTAAGATAGAGCTGAAACGAATAACGATAAAAATGACATTTTAAGACATTTATTGTATGGGGACTCCCGAGGGTTTATTTATTTTTTTGTAATTTTTCGTGTTGAAGGCCATATGTAACAGGTACCTTGTGAAAATTTCAACTGTCTAAAATATCTTATCTGTCTTTTTGAAAGTGATGTTCCAGGCCAATAGTGCAATAAGTAGATACTTTGCTATTATTTCAACCAAGTGAATAAATAATAAATACGCCGGCTCTGTGGCAGGTTGGCGAAATTAAGGCGAGGTTATCCAGCGAAATCGGTCTGTTTATCCTGCTCAGCAGAAGCACGCCGCTCAGAAAACTCGCGGTTTAGAGGTGTCTTTATTTATTATTTTGGAATTAGAGGAAGGCCGTTTTAAATTACATTTTTCAAGACGTTTCTTTTAGTAGGTATAGTTTCAGTGTCCAAAACTTAACATAGCTCAAATAAAATGATATTTAGAGTTCAGATCTATCTTTGCGATTTAAATGGATCGAGGAAAATGAAAGTAGTCGTGTATCAAGATCAAACATAGGTATGTTTTTTAAAAATTCTGTCGTCGCTATTTATTGCTTTAAATTTTATTGTAAAAGAGACAAAATCAAAATCAAAATCAAAAAAGAGACTAACTTCACCGGAGGCCAAAAGCTGGAGCCAGAACTTGAAATTTAGAACACATATAAAGATATACCGCATAAAAAAGTAGTAATATGTTTTTTTCTATGCGTACGTTCACCATTGTAACATAAAATAGTATGAAGCAAGACCGTTGCAAACAACTTTAATAGCTTACTTCCGTAGAGGGCTTTATAATTGTCACGTAGTAACTTTGTGAAGTGCCAAGTTACAACTTGGTACTTATCCATTAGGATATGTTATGTTTCTCACTTTAGTAAAGAAGAGGAAACTTGAAATAATATCTTTCTAATTTAATGCAACGAACGTATTTTTACCTTCGTATTTTTGAAGAACCACAATTTAATAATCTTCTTAGTTATTTTACGTCATATTTAGGGAATTATGTATGTTACGTTTATTTCTGTGCGGTTTTTTTTTATGTTTTTGCTAATGTTTCAGATGTGTCTACAGATGATGTGATGATGATGATGTCAGATGTGATACTCTGCCTTTTTGAGCCGCGCTTAATTTTAAGAAAATTTTGCAAACTATTTAGCTAACGACAATTTTTAATAAACTCACATGAAATCTAAATTTACAGTTATTTTATTATATTATTTACTAGCTTTTGCCCGCGGCTCCGCCCGCGTGTTATTCGGTTTAACGACATGCTTTTTTCCGGGATAAAAGTAGCCTATGTGCTAAGTTAGGGAATAAGCTATATCAATTCTTAATTTCATCCAAACCCGTCCAGCCGTTTCAGCGTGAAAGAGTAACAAACTATACACACACACAAACTTATACATTTATAGGTATAATATTAGTGTGATGTGATTAGTGTGATATATAGTAAGGAATCCTTCGTTCGCGAGTCTGACTCGCACTTGGCCGGTTTTTTCATCTATCTAGGATTTATATTCTGGTTTACTAATATGTATGAAATAACTTAGCCTTGTCTTATATCACCACAAACGATTAAGGACCGCGCTAATTAGACACCTGATGTATGAAATAATAAAGCCTTGTCTTAACTTCATCCATCCATCCATCAGCCTATTTCGTCCACTGCTGGACATAGGCCTTTCCAGGATTTCGCCACTCTTGGCGGTCCTCCTGGAATAAATGCCCATACTCACACACGCTGGGCAGGCGGGTTGGTGAGCGCGGTGCCAAAACCCTTGCATCAGTGACGCCGCTGCCCATCACCAGTCTGTTTTATATAAGGCTCGGCAATTGGGGATGGATAAACCGCCATTCTTCGGTCCCAGGCAATGGTGGGCCGCCTGGTTTTGCCTGAGAGCTGTTCTCTTACTCTCCCCCGAATAACTTCGGGAGGATTTGCGAGTAAGATGGTGGTACTTCCACAGTCAAGCCCGGCATCAGCTCTACCACCTATTGTCTTAATTAACCACAAACGATTATAACCGCGCTAATTAGACACCTGATTTTTCAATGATATTTATTTATTTATTTATTTTTATTTATTTTTCTATTAAGGAACTTACACTATCATTACAGGCTGGACCTAATTCAATAGTGAAGTAACACATCATATACATCATAATTACTATACAACATACACATCCAATACCAAAAACAATTAACTTACCTACATATATTTTCATCTTACACAATAACAAAAAAAAGAAAAAAGAAACAAGGACAAAGAGCCATAAAAAACAATTAATTAACCACAAACCTAATAGTAACATAAAATTTGCAAAGTTATCCTTGTGAATTCACCCAGAGAACACGTGAAAACGTCCGTCTTTTCTGAAATTTTATTCAGCAACTTAATAGCTCTAGTTAGCGGCGCTTCCGCAAGCAAGTTGGTTCTGGCGCCGGGCAC
Source organism: Ypsolopha scabrella (assembly GCA_910592155.1). Lineage (NCBI taxonomy): Eukaryota > Metazoa > Arthropoda > Insecta > Lepidoptera > Ypsolophidae > Ypsolopha > Ypsolopha scabrella. Next base: position 25,989,189 of record OU342969.1, on the reverse strand, counting down.
GCAGAGCAGCCGCTCCTCGCGCCGCCGCAGCCCATGCTCACCAAACGGAACCACCAGTCTAATGCTGTCAGGTACTGTAGGATTGCACAACATTCCTCTAAATATCTTAAATACGGTTATCGCCAAAGATAGGTCTCTCCTAACCTGAATTTTGGTGAACCCAACCATACCTAAGATAAATAAGGTTGGATATAACAATGGATAGCCCGGATAGACTCCATATAGTTTTAAATACAAAAACCTTAAAAATTTGTTTTGGATCCGTTCCAGCATGAGACTATATTTAATTTCATGCGGAGCCCAGATGATCGCGTTGCTTTCTAATTTACTCCTAACTAGTGCATTGTACAATACTTTTATCGTCTGTACATCTGAGAAGCCTTGGCTCCTACGGAGTACAAATCCCAAGGTTTTAAAAGCACTTTTACATGTGTCTACAATGTGATCACGAAAAGAGAGATCCGAGGATAGCCGTACGCCTAGATCCCGCACAGAGTGAACTCGCACTAGCGCGTCACCGTCTAGCGTGTACTGGTGTTGCCTCGGTGTATGCGCGCGGCTAAACGTGATCTGTACACATTTTGACCCATTGAACTGCAACCTATTGTCGTGGCTCCATTTCACTACTCTATCAATGTCCTGTTGCAGTTTAACACAGTCATTTTTATCCTTAATAGCTAAGAGCAGCTTGAGATCGTCTGCAAATAGCAAGCACGTGGCGTCCTGTACGATGTTCGGAAGGTCATTAATCATAATTAAGAATTCTAGAGACCCCAGGTTACTGCCTTGACTCACACCTGAGGGTGTGTAATAAGGCTTCGAAAAGCTATTTCCATACTGGACGTACTGCATTTTATTGTGCAAGTAACTACAAAAAAAGTTAAGTGAATGTGGTGTGAAGCCGATAGCTGCTAATTTATTTAGAAGAATATTGATCTATCCTACAGGAATCATGCAATTTTCTGGGATAAACAGTTTGTAATTAATTATGTCAATAGATGTCAGTGTTTTTTACGTTTCATGTATATGTCATAATTTTATTTTCTATGCGCCTGATCTCGACCCCACTGAGGGGTCGAAATATAGCACATTTTTATTTCTGTGTGTTAATTAACAAAAATAAAAACTAACAAATCAAAGCCATTAACTGGTTTTTTTGAAGGAAATTATATTTATTAAGCTATTTTAAAATTAGAAAACAAAATTTCGTGTTACTTATAAGTTTATGTAAGCGACGGCGCATGTCATTACTATAATCAGATTCATCGCTGTACCTTTAATTAGTTCTTTTTATGTGTTTGCTCACAGACAATTTTGAAAGCTCGAGTAGCGCGAGTCACAGTTTGATGACATGTTTTGGAACGTATCGCTTAAAATAATGCCCACCTTGAACCATCACACCAACGAACCGTAAAAAGGAACTTTAAAAAAAACTTAATATCAGTGAATGAGTCTATGAATGTCAATGTCAACAAGACATAATTTTTTTCACATTTTGTAAATTTAATTATTTATTTTGGTATAAAACGCTATATAATCACCAGTTTCGACAAAATTAACCGACAGAAACTATTCGATTGCCAGTGTATACATATTTTCAGCTCGGGCCACTCTGCATTGCTATTGCAAAATATACCCTAAACCTGAAGAAACAACCTACCAGAAAGTTCAAATTCCACATACGACTTCCTATCTCGTACTTGGATAAAGTAAATGCAGCATAGCTTCTCAATGTGTGATCTGTACGGGAATTCGTAATGACTTCAGACCCTCTTCCTCCATACCAGGCCAAATTCATCTATATAAGGACACTAACCTTGAAATTTTTACGTGCTTAGAATAATTTATAGATTCATTATTCATTACAGATTTTTTTTTTGTTACCTTCTAAGTAGGCATATACTTGTTTCTATATAATTAGGATTTAAATTTTACCATTTTAAAGCTAAATTCCTATTTTTACTACTATTCTTAATTTTTTAATTGTTATTTTAGGTGTATCTAATTATTATTAATTTTTTCTTAGTATTTTACTTTGTTTAGATTGAAATTGTTAAAATTAGTATGTAATTATATTTTTAATGAGCCTAAATGTCGCAGACCGCTGGCCCTTCCACGGGACCGGGTCCGGGGGTCTACAATAATGACCCATCGCCTGATTTTCTTACATGTCCAGAGTGTCCCCCAGATCGTACATTTAAAGGTAAAAGAGGGCTTAATATCCATATTACAAAGTCTCATAAACCATCCCAACTCTCTCCACAAATAAGTCAAACTGTCACTGATCAAGAACCCGATGCAGGCACACAAAGAGGAGATGAACCATTCCATCAAATATTGACAAAATTTAAAAACTTTCATCCCATTGTTAAGAGAATTCCTCGTGGGGCACGAATAAGTGTCGCTAGAAAACTCTCAGATATTATTTCTAATGTAGTGAAAGAAAATTCAGAGTGTGCCTGGGAGTCACTCCTCAGGTTTTCTTATGAAACTCTACATGTTAACGATAGAGTCAGGAAACAAAGCTCCCTTACACAAGGCATTAAAAACAACTGTATAAACCCACCCTTATTCAGAGAAACGTTGAAAAAATTTCATGTAAACTCAAGATACAAAAAAGTTGAAAATAAAATTAGCGACGGTGATATAAGGGGAGCCGCACAACTTCTGTTTTCTAGCGATGATATTGCCCCGGATTCACCTGAAACTCTTGCAATACTACAAAGCAAGCATCCTCCAGCCTCAGCAGCGACCTCTCTTCCACAAGCTCCACAACCTGGTGATCCTCAGATCCAGGTATTGGGCAAAGATGTTTTAGCGGCAATAATGTCTTTTAAAAATGGCACAGCTGGTGGCGTAGATGGCCTTAGCCCGCAGCATTTGAAAGATCTACTCTGCGGCACAACAGGTCAGGCAGGGGAGACCCTATTAAGTAACATTACATCCCTAGTAAATTTAATGTTAGCTGGCAAGGTAAACTGGGAAATTTCATCCATACTCTATGGTGCTAATCTGTATGCTTTGAAAAAAAAGGATGGTGGTATTAGGCCAATAGCCGTCGGTACAACCTTTCGGCGTCTGGTCTCTAAATTATGTTGCCGACACATTACTCCAAAGCTCACAGAGTATTTGCAACCCACGCAACTCGGTTTTGGATCAAAGGGAGGTTGCGAAGCAGCTGTTCATGCCTTACGTACTTATATTGAACAAAATGGGGGTGAGGTTGTGCTGAAAGTGGACATACAAAACGCATTTAATGCCGTCGATAGAGGTGCTCTGCTTAAAGAAGTTAAAGAAGTAATACCGGAAATATTTCCATACCTATGGTAATGTTACAGCCAGTCGTCAAAATTGCTATATCAGGATCATCTCCTTTTATCCTCAGTTGGTTGTCAGCAAGGCGATCCTCTAGGACCAGCAATATTCAGTCTAGCAATCCATAAGATTATCACATCCATGCATTCAAATTTAAACATGTGGTACCTAGATGACGGTACCTTAGGAGGGGATTCTAAAACTGTACTGAATGATTTAAGAGACCTATCAGAAAAATTTCGTCTGATCGGGCTGGAACTAAATAGCTCCAAGTGCGAGATATTTATCACCGATACTGTCCCTGATACCCAAAAAACCTCAATTTATGATGATTTCAATTCCTTAGCTCCCAATATAAAGATTTTGGATAAATGCTCACTTCGCCTCCTAGGAGCGCCAATCTTGAAAGATTCCATGCCTCAGTTTTTAGACAATGAGAAATCAAAATTCTTTGACACTATTCCACATCTCACAAAAATAAATTCACACATGGCTTTCCAAATAATAAGATATTGTCTGTTCGTTCCCTGCTTCACTTTTGTTTTAAGAAGCAGCCCTATGTTTAAATTAAAAAACTTGCTATCCACAGTAGATTCACTAATTCAAGTAGCTTTAACTCGAGTACTGAACCTTCCCATTACCGATCGTTGTTGGCTTCAGGCTTCCCTTCCCATCAGATTTGGGGGGCTTGGAATAAGAAAAGTGTCCGATGTCGCGCTACCTGCCTTTTTGTCTTCTATTCACAGCACTGAGACCTTGTATAAGAAACTTATTCAGCCTTCTTTGGTTGATATTGAGGTCTCGTGCTGTGATGAAGCCAAACAGGCATGGTCTGTGGCCTGCCCGTGTGAGGACGTCCCCGATAACTTTTCATCGCAGCGGCAGTGGGATGAGCCTTGTTGCAAATTGCAACAAAAAAAACTGCTTGCCTCAAGTAGGAATATCACAGAGCGAGCTCGGCTTCTTGCTGTGGCAGAGCACGAGTCGGGTCTCTGGCTCCACGCCCTCCCATCCGCCAACATCGGGACACTATTAGACGATCGGTCCTTCACCACGGCCGTCGGTCTGCGAATAGGGGCTTCATTAACTGAACCTCATCACTGCCCTTGCGGGGCTAGCGTTTGTCGGGCCGGACTCCATGGACTTTCTTGTCAGCGCAGTGCCGGCCGCTTGTCTCGCCATGCAGCCCTCAATGACGTTATCCGAAGGGCCCTTGTCTCCGTCGGTGCTCCGGCTACTCTTGAACCACCCGGAGTAGTTCGCGATGACGGTAAGAGGCCTGACGGTATGACGTTAATACCGTGGAAGCATGGGAGGCCGCTCGTATGGGACGCAACCTGCGTGGACACGCTGGCGCCCTCTCATGTTTCCATGAGTAGTAGGGCTGCTGGTTCGGCGGCGGCCGCTGCTGAGCTCTCCAAGGGGCGTAAATATGCGGCAATAGGTTCAAGCTACATGTTTACACCTTTTGGGGTTGAGACAATGGGAACATGGGGTCCAGAGGCGCGACAATTTATCAAGGACCTCTCTGTCAAGCTGATAGATACCAGCGGCGACCGGCGGGCTGGCTCTTATCTGGGCCAGCGTATAAGTCTTGCCATACAGAGAGGTAACGCGGCCAGTATTTTGGGTACTCTCCCGCAGGGCAGTGATCTGGAGGCAATCTTTTTTTTGTGATTGTTATGTGTGTACAGGTTTGCGTTTTTTTTTTTTAGGGTTATTTAGTTTCTGTTATTACATCTTCTGTTTTATTTATAGTTAGTTTATTTAAGTTTTTGCTATAAGTTGTTTAGTTTAGATATAAAATGTTATTTAAGTTAGAATTTGGGTATAATATACAGATATTTGATACAAGTAAATGTAAAATTAAACAATATCAGTAGAACGTCAATAAATACAGAAATAATGCCAACAAATGGTCAAAAGAAGAACTTTATCAAAAAGAAAACTTATCAAATCAAAATCAAATCAAATCAAAATATTTATTTTGTAAAATAGATACATAAAGTATACTTTCCACAAGTCAAAGTTAATATTTACAATAAATATCTTTAGAATAAAAAAATATAATAAAATAATAAGTGAATACTAATAATGGAAATACATACAAAAAATATTTAGGTTGGGCTACAAAGATTTAATTATACACCTACATAAAATAGAGAAATCTAGGAATAAAAATATTATATATAAATGATGCAACGAACAAACAAATTGATAAATAAATACGGGAAATATATATCCAAAAAATATTAAGGTTGGGCTACTAAAATGTAATAAAATAAAGAAATACAGGAATAAAAATATTATATATGATGAATTTCTATATGAAGCGGGGTCAGGAAGCAAGAACAATATCCTTATTTATTTAGTAACATATTTACTTTATTAAACACTGTCTTCGTCTTAATGGTGGACAGGAGCAAGAGAGAGAGAAGTACATACATTTATTTTATATCCGCTTGGCGGCAGCACCGCTCGCGTGTTCATCTCACATGTTGTGCAAGGTCGTGTTCATGTGTCTAGCTGTTTATAACTTAACACTCCCTCTCAATTACAAAGATCATGTTTGTTCTATTTAATCATATAAAATTAACGACTTAAATTCAAAACATTATCTTGTAATTGCTACTTAATATTTTACTTGAAATATTTATAACAGTTTACACTTTTAAAAAAATCTTTACTAAACCTACAACATATATATTTTTTCAATAATTTTGAATTCAATAAGGTTGTCTCTCTTGTCTCCCCCTCAACATTAATTTACAAATCAAATAAATTCAATGTTGCACATTAAAGAAAAATAATTAAGTTTTTTTTTAACATCATGCTTTGCTTATGTTTAAATTACAAAATTAATGAACTGAAGTATTATTTATATATTTATGTAATTATGTTAAAATATCTTAAGTGTATGTAGTTATACAAATGCAGTTCTAGTGTAAGTGTACAGTTAACCAATATTAAGTTTCTTACAAAAATATGTATGCTTGTTCAGACATAGTGATTTAGTTAAGATATCAGCAATATTATTATTAGTTGGTACATATGACAATTTAATCAAGTTATTTTTCACAGAATCCTTAATATAATGGTATTTTATGTCTATATGTTTGGTTCGCTTACTATTTTCATTGTTTTGTATCATGTTTATTGCACTCTGGTTGTCTATGAGAAGGTATGATTCTATGTTAACATTACAAAATTCCCTTGTTAAACCTTTTATGTAAATTAATTCTGTTACAGATAGAGCTCCTGCAACGTATTCTGCTTCTGCAGTTGATAATGCTACGGTTGACTGTTTTTTAGTGAACCATGAAACCAAGTTATTACAGTAAAAAATTGCGCAACCGCTTGTGCTCTTCCTGTCAGTGGTATCACCTGCCCAATCTGCATCTGAATATGCTGTGATGTTCTTTGCTGTATTAGACTTTGTGTATACTAAACCTTTATTAATAGTGCTCTTGAGATAACGCAAGATCCTCTTACCTGCCTTCCATAATTGACTGGTTGGCTTGTCCAAATATCTGCTCAGGAATGTTACTGCAAATGTGATGTCCGGTCTGCTGATAAGAGAAATGTACAAGAGTGACCCTATAAGTTCTCTGAAAGGAACGTTAATTATTTCTTGTTCTGTATAGCTTGTATTAAAGTTTGCCTCCATAGGTGTAGAAATTGGTCTACAATCTTGCATGTTGAATTTTATTAAAACTTTTTTTATCATCTCAGTTTGTTTGATTTCAATAGAATGTGCTTTCCTTGTAATTTGCATTCCCAGAAATTCCCTGACTTCTCCAAGATAGTTTGTATTAAATTCTTTCTTCAATAATGATATGATTCCTTGATCCTTTCCCGTTGTCAAAATATCATCCACAAATAATAGTAGCCATGTTTTATCTTTTGTGTATAGGCAACAATCATATTTAGACTGTGTGAATCCTTTCTTTATAATAAATTCGTGAAAACGCTGATTCCAACACTTTGGAGCTTCTCGTAGTCCATATAAAGCTTTCCTCAGTCTAAGTACTTTTCCTTTAGGTATTTCTACTCCTTGTGGACATTTTATGTAGACTTCTGTATCCAAGTTTCCATTTAAGAATGCTGTTGGCACATCTAATTGGCTAACATGTAAATCTTCTTGTACTGCATGGCTTAACAGTAACCTTACTGTTGATAGTCTAGCCACTGGTGAATAGCAATTGTATGTATTTTCTTCTTGAAAGCCTTTTGCTACTAGTCTTGCCTTTTTAACATCATTTTGTTTAGTCTTGAATATCCATTTTGTATCAATTGCCTTCTTATCTTTTGGTAAATCTGCCACTTCCCATGTTCCTAATTCTTCATGTGATTTTATTTCCTTTTTGATTGGTTCTTCCCATTCTTCTTTTCTTTTCATTGCATCATTGTAATCTTGTGGATCTCCTGTGTATAAACAGTATGCTGTATAAACTTCATAATCATCTAGCTTCTTTGGCGCATTTACTACCCTTCCTGTTCTTGTCATATTAGGTTGATTAATGTTCTGATTTTCTTTTTCGACGAAACAGTCTTCATTGGTTTTATTCTCTTGGATGTTTTCAGTTTCTTGTTCATTCTCCATTTCCTTTTCATAAATTTGTTCTTCTTCTGCTTTCTTTGAGCTTACTTCATTTACTTTAGAATTTTTGATTTCTTCCTCTTCTTCTTCAATGTATTGATAATTATTGTTTCACTTTGTTGTCCTTGTTTCTTGAAATACATAATCATTCTCATCAAATCTCACATCTCTAGAAGATATGACTTTGTCCTCTTCTGGAACCCATAATCTATATCCTGCTGTAGAATATCCCAACATTCGCGTTTCAATTGCTCTCTTTTCCCATTTATTTCCTTTAGGTAAAACCATTTTCCATGTCTTACTTCCAAATACTCTTAGTTTTGATAGATTCAACTTTCCATGCATAAGTTCTTGCGGTGTTTGAAAATTTATGGATGATGAGGGGCATCTGTTCAGCTGGTATGTAGCGCATGCTACTGCTTCTCCCCATAGATGCTTTGGAAGTTTTGTCTCAATTAATAAAGTCCTTGCTCTGTTGTACAACGTTCGATTCATTCTTTCAGCAACTCCGTTTGACTGCGCTGAGTATGGCTGTGTATACTGGATTAGAATACCTCTGTTCCTACAAAAATTGTCTATTTTATGATTCTTAAACTCTCCACCATTGTCGCATCTGATCTTCTTTACTCTGATTTCCTTCTCTGTTTCCAATTGTCTTATGTAGTCCAATAAATTGTCTGTGGCCTCACTTTTTTGTTTCAATAGATATACAACGCAGAAGTGTGAAAAATTATCAATTATTACCTGATAATACAACTCACCATTAATTCCGGGTATTGACATCGGTTCTGCCACATCCGTGTGCAAAAGTTCTCCAATCTGATAAGACCTCGGCTTTGGTACTGGGTTAAATGGTAAACGTGTTGACTTACCCATTCGACAGGGACTGCAGGTTCCCTCACTCGCTGGTAGATTCATCATTCTTAAGTAGTTCCCGTTCAGGTGACCTAGACGTCTGTGCCATAAGTCTGAATTACATGCACTATTGCATAAATTATCATTATTAGAGCAAATTTCCATCTCTAAAATAAACAGTTTTCCTGTACTTTTACCTATTAACTTTTTCATGGTTTTGTTACTAAAAATTTCCACATAATTGTTACTGAACCTAACGTTGCAGTTGCTCTCTATAACCTTTTTCACAGATAACAGATTGAATTGCAAATTTTCAACAATTATTGCATCTATAGACACTTCATTACCATTACATCTCAATAATATAGTACCCTTTTTAGTAGCAGTTATATATTCCCCATTGGCCAAGTATATTTTCATTTCCCTATCTAGTTTATTAATATTACTCATGTATGGTTCAAAACTTTGTTGTATTAAGTGCTCTGTGCAGCCAGAATCAATAACCCATTCTATTATATTTATGTCTACACTATTACAACAATTCTCTTCAATACCTGTTACGCAGCAAAATTTTTCCTCATCATCTTCCTCGACTGCTACTGCTGCTGCTTGATGCCAATTTCCTTGTCCTTGTCCATGACCTCTTCCTCGATATTGTCCTCTGCCTCTATTTCCATACTGACCTCGTACATGTCTATTAAACTGCCCTCGTTCGTGAAACTGTCCTCGTCCATGAAACTGTCCTCTCCCTTGAAATTGTCTTTGGCCTTGACCACGAAATTGTCCTTGTCCTCGTGATTGAACTCGTTCTCCCCGTGCTTGTCTAAATATGCTGCGACATTCTCTCGCAAAATGACCTGGTTGTCCACAGTTGAAACAATCTTTATTTTGCAGTGCTGTATAACTGTATGATGTTGTGTGGTTTTGCTCAGTATTCTTGATTTTTAATTCTGCATCTAATAATTTGCTTTTTACATACTCCATTGTTAATATTTCTGTAGATGTCTCCATGGCTGTGATGATGGGTTGATAACATTGGGGCAATGACATAAGGAGATACGTGACTTTGTCAGTTTCTTCCATCTTTGAAATATCTTCAATTTTCCTTACAATTTTATCAAATTCGTAAAAATATTCTTTCAAGTTTTCGTTTTCTTTGCACTTCATCCCAATGAGAGTCTTTCGTAGATAAATGTTTGATAACGTGCTTTTTCTTTCATAAACTTCGCAGAGCTTTTTCATCATATTACTTGCCGTTTCTTCATCTTTTATGTATTCCAGTTGACTGTCCGATACAGATTGAACGATAATATTTCGTGCCTTGGCGTCCATTTTCTTAAATGATTCTTTTTCTTCACTAGTCTTTAAATCAGATTTCGTTGACAATGCTTCGAGGCATTCTTTAAATTCCATATAGCTTTTTATTCGAAACATCCAGCTTGAAAAATTTTCCCCGTTGAAAATGGGCAATGTTCCGTAATTTGCGATATTTGCCGACGACGCCATTTTTGCTTCCTTGTAAAATTTTCCTTGTGATTTTAAGTTTCAATTTTTGGCACTGTTTTACTTTCTAACTTTGATCTGTGCCATCTGGCTTAAACCTGGGCTCATAACCTGATGAATTTCTATATGAAGCGGGGTCAGGAAGCAAGAACAATATCCTTATTTATTTAGTAACATATTTACTTTATTAAACACTGTCTTCGTCTTAATGGTGGACAGGAGCAAGAGAGAGAGAAGTACATACATTTATTTTATATCCGCTTGGCGGCAGCACCGCTCGCGTGTTCATCTCACATGTTGTGCAAGGTCGTGTTCATGTGTCTAGCTGTTTATAACTTAACAATATATACATAATGCCTAACCATCCGCACCATTCGATTAGAATTAGTATTAAACTTAGCAAACATGATTTTTTTCATTTGTAACATAAACTTAATCTATACAATTTTCTTATACGTACTAAAAGGCAAATATAAAATCATAGGAATTATGTCCAAGAGAAAAAATAAAATATTGATCTTAGTCAATCCGTCTGATATTGTCTATTACCTTTTACATCAAAGTCAGTTTACATATTAATTAACTATAAAGGGCTTAAGATTAGCCTTTAGCGGAATCAAACATTTCGTATTAAAATTTGCTTTACAATTTTGATAAAGATTATTATTATTTATTACCCCATGCTTCATTATCGTCCAGATAATCATTGATTTTATAATAAGCTTTTTAAGTAGTCCCTGCTTAATGTATAGTTTAAACTTATTTTCAGGCAAACTAAGGACCTCCTTTGGAAGTTTATTGTAAAATCTTATACCATGTCCTACAAAAGAGGTACCTTGGCAAGTCTGAATTTTGGAAAAGCTAGTTTATGTTTGTTTCTGGTTTCAACAGAGCGGTCCACACCAAGCCTCGGGAGATTATCAATATTTTTTCTGACATATCTAATAACTTGATAAATAAATTCACATGGGACCGTAAATACATTTATTTCCTTGAACTTTTCTCTTAATGAATCTCGATACTTCATGTTATAAATAGACCGAATTGCTCTCTTTTGCAAGACAATGACAGCTTCTTTATCGGCGGTTCCACCCCACAACATTATGCCATATGACATAATGCTGTGAAAATAACTAAAATATACTAATCTAGCAGTATCCTCATCAGTAATCTGCCTTATGCGTCTAACGGCGTAAGCGGCTGAACTAAGTCTACCACAGAGAGCTTCAATGTGGGGACCCCACTGAAGACGAGAGTCTATACTAATACCTAAAAACTTAGTTTCGTTTACTAACTCCAGCTTAAACTTAAAGAAGGAACTCACATATTTCAACTGAAATTATCCTCACATTATGTTAGGAGTTATGCCACAAAACGATTAGTAAGTTTCCGCGTAGTGTCACTGTAGCTGTTGGCCTGTTGCATGTCTACACAGGTAGCACCGATACGCTAATGCTACGCCCTGTAGAATGCCTACCTTGCATCGCTATGTTCTTGCTACGTCCTATGCTCGTAGTATGGCTACGCGCGCAGCATTGTTCATCATCAGATTGTTGCTACGCCCTGTAGAGTGTCTACGCGCGTAGCATTATTCATCGCTAGGTTTTTGCTACATCCTGTTTTATATCTACGTGCGAAGCATCGCTGTTCATGCTTCGCGCTGTAGTACATCATTAAATTATCTAGTATGTCTACGCTTTTAAAAGCGGTACATCTACATATGCTACGCCCCGAAACCAGTCAATGCATAAAGTCACGATAGGTACTTTCTTTGTCTTAGATGTGTGTACGTGACAACTGAGATTTACACTTTTTTGGAAGTTCTTTGTAAACCGTACTCTAGATATTTCAGTTAATTTAAGTTAATGTTCCAAAACAGTTAAGCTGAGCACAAACTCCATACGAAATTCGAATCTAAAACTGACCATTTACGTGGCGCACTTTCTGAGTATTAGCAAAATAATAGCTTTCAAAACGCTTCCATATTATAGAGCATTATTGTGGTCACCATTTTACTACTTTTCCTGCTACATCTTTACCGCAGCCTAAATGTTCTCGCGAGAAAAAGCTACCGAAGGTTTCAGTATGTAATGTGCGTTGTACAGAACTTCTATAGTCTGTGTGATAAATTCCATTAAACAGTGAAAACCACAGGCTAAGGCAATCCGTTTTTATGAGAGTCCATTGCATGGAGAACTGTTATGAGAATAGCTTTGAATGGTCCCACTGCGATTACTCTACGTCTGTGTTTCTGTACTCTGTGGGTTATGAACGTATCGTTGACTGGTTAATTTCAATTTATACATTATTATTTTCATTATCGCTTAAACATTATCGGAGAACAAATGGCAGAATTAGTTGCTTAAAGATCATAAGTTATTCTGAAATGAAATTTTGATTATAATTATGCTATGTTCAATACAAAATCGTGGCAAAGCGGCAAATCAAATCGGGAAAATTGATGGAAGTCTTTTTCATAGTTAATGTGGTGAATCATAAATATTCTGGTAGATTATGTGTCAAAAAATGTATATGTCTGAAGTTTTTTCATTTTTTTAGCAAATTTATTGAATTTGATTGAAAAATGAAGTAGACAATTTGAAGTTCAAAATCTTTTCGTATTTTTTTTATTTCCAGTTAGGAAAACGACATTTTTTACAAGTAATTCAGTACAATGAAACTATGTTTGGTTTGTCTTGGTCCTGGAGTCGACGATACAAAAGAATTATTTATGATCTAGATTCTAGGTAGCGAGATAAATGCACTTACAAAAATACTTTCATAATGAAAAATGTTTACACTTATAAATAAAGTGTGGGAGATTGATCACAACAAAAAAATAAAGTAGTATTTGTAAATTCCATTAACGGTCAATACGAAAGATTAGTGTGTGTTTAACATGTATTCAAGAGCATAAAAAATAAATAAGGCACTTATAATTTTACTCGAATAAAAACGTGATTAAACGTGAAATAGCCCTTAAGAGTAAACAAGTTTCGATATCTTAGCCAGGAGGACACTGAAATATTAATCAGATCATAATTAGATAATGAGTTTAGGAATTAAAGGGTGCATAGTATTTGCTTACTTGTTATTTGCTGCATTGAACACTGTAGGAAAATACTGCAGGGTGAAACTAGATACCGTAAAAAGCATGCTTTAATGAACGCAATCATTTTTGGTGAAAAACGGTTGTACAATAAGGATTAACTGTTTGGCACTTGGTACACCTCTGACTACCTTGGGAATACATGTTTTTTTTAATACTTTCTTATTATACTCATTAAAAATCGTGCAATTTAAATGTTTACATTGGTACGTGAAGAGGCAAGATTGAGGATAAATATTCAATAATGTTGTGACTAACAGCGAACTAAAAAGGAATATAAGACTCATTCCTAACAAATTGATATTCAAAAACCAGTCAAATGCGAGTAAGACGAAGAAGCTCTGAGGTTTCCGTACCATTCAAATAGGGTGATACGAGTAGACTTAAATTATTTGAACATAAAACAAAACTGCAAATCAAAATGAATGAAACAGAACTGCAAAATTAAGTTTATCGACTATTACTCGTTAACTAGTAAAGCCTACTTAGCTGTGTTAGTTTCCCCTTTTATAATATACAGGATGGAAAAAATGTAAGGGCCCTGGAGGGGAACTACCTTAAATCCTTTAGTTGGCTCATTTTACTGAAAGGAAACATTCCTTTATTTTTTAAAAGAAACAAAACTGCATTCAAAGATCTTCTAAAATTCGCTTACCTCACCTGGGAATAAAACCAAATAAAAATAAAAAATAAACCCTCGCTGTTTTATTATACGAATCGATAGGATTATTGTTCAGGATAAGTTTGTGTAATAAACATTTGGTCTGACACTCATTTATTATACGAGATACCCATGAAATTGAATATTATTACAAGTTCTTCATTAACGATTATTGAAACGCCAATATAACACAATGACAGCACGGAATGAAAGCAAAACAAAACAAAATTTGAAATTCGAACGAATACTTTTCTCGATTTTAAAAATGATGAAGTTATCGTTAGAATTTCAAATATATTGTCCCGCGTTGCAAAAAAAATACGTTCCATTTTTAAACTTTTCGTCAGTACGCCTAGTGTAAGAAGGAATTGTGCTGTGCATAGATTTATTATTACTATTTAACGATTTTCTTATCGAAATCTTCAGCAAAGTACTCAGAGGTAAATAACATTAGCAAGCTTGTTCTTCATACAATGTCTTTGGATGTTAGAGAGATAAGAAAATTATAACGTGTCATTTACTTATCACAAGTGAACAGTACTAGGTATTGTTAATAAAAATAGTAATAAATATTCAATTTCATGGGTATTTCCTACAACAAATGAGGGTAAGACCAAATTTTTATTAGACAAATTTTATCCTGAACAATAATCTTACCGATAAAATAGTGAGGGTTTATTTTTTTAATTTTTAGTTGGTTCGATTCCCGGGTGAGACAAGCAAATTTTAGAAGAACTTAGAATGCAGTTTTGTTTTTTTTTTAAATAAAGGAATGTTTCCTTTCAGTAGAATGAGCTAACTAAAGGATTTAAGGTAGTTCCCCTCCAGGGCCCTTGAATTTTTTCCACCCTGTATACCACTGCCATGAATTTTTTCACATATTCAAAATCAACCGTTTAGTTCGCAGGGGGTGACACTTGACTCGTAACAAAAATTTTCACTTGAAAGCCTATTCAACGAAACCCCACACCAAGGGATAGACATGAAAAAAATTATTCATCTCCACTTTAAGTGCAGAGAGGAAACCAAGATAAATTCACGCTTTTATCGGCGTGATATACCCTTATACCCAAGGAAAATTACAGCTTCTAGTACTAAGAGTCTCTGAGCTAAGCTGCGGACAGACAGACAGATAAACGGACGGACATGACGAAACTATAAGGGTTCCTTGTTGGCTACCGAACCCTAGAAATGGTACCAACACTCAAAAGAGCAAACAATGCATGATTGGTTCGTACCTACTGTGTGTCATACAACACTGGGCCAGCTGTGATTGGCCAACTTATAGAAGCAGTAAACGCCATAGGTGCAGCCGCCATAATAAGTGACCAATGTGATCATAATCAGACTTCTATCAAACAGTGAAAAAAAAAACATATATATGAAGGACGGTTATTCTTTTCTATTTCACCTTTCTTCATGATAAATCACTATACTTTTAGGAATAATTGTGTCAATAAGCAAGAATTGCCCGACGCTGCAAACTGTCAAACTGACAGCCCGCGAATAAACTATTGACATAGATGAAACTTCAATTCAATCATAGGTATAATTGTAATTGTATATTTTAGATAAATTGTAACAAATACGACAAATATTAACTTAAAAATATAAAATCACAGATTAATCTAGAATATTACTATAAAAGCGTTCTGTTTTGAGAATATTTCACATCCTCCGACATATAGGTATATTTATACGAGTATGTTGGTTTTGTTCACCGGTTACTCACAAGAACTTAGTAATGACTATTTAAGTAAGTATATGTTTGTGCTTAACTTGAGAATAATTAAATAGATTTTGGTGTGGTTTTCATTGTTGCTTAGTTTGCTAAGAGTTTTCAGTAAAAGGTTTTAAGATGAAATAAGGTGGATTTTCTTGTTATTTTGGGCCTCTATACAAGGTCGTTATAGTTTAAGTTGTCTTGTCAACAAACAAACGAATAAAAAGAAACGAATTAATCTGTGAGAGGGATTCAAACTACGATCTCAACTGACATGTATTTTTATGTATGTATAATATTTAATTCCTATTTTTTATTTTATATAAGTAGTCTTACTTTTTTTGTATTTTTTGTACTTATTTCAAATCATGTTTTATTAAGATGTTGACTCTATGTTCTTTATATACCCATTTTAAAAAAACTATTTGAATTTAACAATAATAAGAATTAAGAGGATTAAAGCTCTGTTTATCTCCTTTAAAGAAATAAATAGGCTTCCTTTTTGGCGAGTGCGTTCCATTCTATTGTATGTCCAATCAACGCTCAACATACAGGTAGCCAAGCGTGAGCTCATTATCAGTAGGTAATACAAATTATAAAAAAGCGTTTTGAATGTTTTAGGCCCGTTAAATTAAATAAAACAGAAACTGTTTCAACTTTTTCATTTTCCACGCCCATGCGAAAATCCTTCTGTTCTAATTGTCGTTGTTCAAAGAGTTGTTATTTTTACCCCAATCAGTGCTTCTCGAAATTTTTCGCTCCAAAAAGAGGCGCTCCCAGGACGTGGAGGCGTCAAAAGTTCCGCCATTAATAACGTGAGATTGGACAACTCTGTCGCCGCGATACATTTGTTATAGCCGACAAGAGCTGGGGATTCAACCTACTGAGGTACTGTGTCCCAACATTCCGAACTGATCTACTCTATTGTTCAAAATGTATTTAAATACATTCTGTGTAAAAAGTATCGGGAATTGTTCAGTAAAACCAAAAAAGTAATTTATTGGCCAAAATGTATTTTGTCGGCTTCAAAATAGACCCCTTCGCTTGCAATACAGCTACGCTAGAGCGCTTGACCTAGTTCTCCATACGTTTTTTTGTAAGCTGATTGGTGTATGGTCTTTAACTCCTTTTATAGCTTCAATCAACTCAAAACGCCTTCCTCTAAGTGGTAATTTTAGCCTCGGGAACAGGAAAAAGTCAGACGGAGCCATATCAGGCGAGTACGGCGCTTGGTCGATGACAACATTCGTCGAGGTTTTGTCTAAAAACTCTTGCACAATGATGGCTTTGTGCGATGGTGCATTATTATGGTGTAAAATCCACGAATTGTCGTTCCATAAATCTGGCCTATTTCGGAGGATATTCTCTCGCAAACACCTCATGAAGCCTAAATAATATTGTTTACTTACCATTTGTTCCTCTGGAATCGCTGCGGCAATCGAAGAAAACTGTAGTTTACTAGCATACTGTAGTATGTAACGTATTAGTAGGTATTTAGTATATGGGTAGCTATTTATTATCATATCTTAAATACATAATTGTGCATATACATTAAATATACCTTTATTTTAGTTCATGTACGTGTGTTTACTTATTGAACATAAGCAAACCCAAAACCTAATTTAATGTTTTGTATTTTTCCAATTTTAAATTTAACTATATTTATTTTTTCTATCCTAACGTGCGATAATTGTATTTATGGACCTATATTGCAAAAATAAAGTATTCATTTCATTGGTTTATTCTTGCACTAGCGAAAAATCATATTCAAACTAAAGCATGGAGAGGTTTAGTTTATGTTTTTTCTTGTTTTTAGACTTTTATTATTTAGTTTCGAATGTATTAAGACCTTAACTAACATTAGAAAACTTAACTAAAAATAATCTTAAATAAAAAACCTAACAAATGCAACCTAAAAGCTTAAACATTTATAACAAATAAAAAAATGCTGGCCAGATCGCTACCATCGTTGGGAAGGGTGCCCAAAAGGCTGGCAGCGTTACCACGTTGAATGGCCAAACTTATTTTTTGGGCAAAGTAGCTTCCGGCCCTTCGGTCACCTGAAGCGTCGACCAAACGCAATGAAATTTCTTTATAAAGTTGTCGCGCTTCTTGACACCACGGCCCAAGAGTTTCAACAGCAAAAGGCACAAATATGAAGCCCTCGCCAAGGGCTCCATACATGCGCCTTTTTACACCTTTTGATTTTTCGGCTGCCGTGCCTGCCTTTTTTGCGGTCACTTGGACATGGGACTGTGCCAATGTGTCAACGCATGTTGCGTCCCATATCAGTGACCGCCCGTTTTTCCAAGGAATGAGCGTCATTCCGTCGGGCCGCCTGCCGTCGTCACGTGCTATGCCCTTTGGCTCTAATATAGCCGGCACACTGGCACTGACAAAGGCCAAACGAATGACGTCATTCAAGGCTGCATGGCGCGGCAGATGTCCAGCACTATACTGACAGGGTGGCCCAATTGGTCGACACTGTGTCCACAACGGCAGCGATGTGGCTCATTTATTTTAGCTCCTATTCTCAGACCGACGGCCAGGCTGAAAGTAGTCCTCTCCAGTAGCGTCCCGATGTTGGCAGATGGTAATCCATCCATCCATCCATGAGCCTGTTTCGTCCACTGCTAGACATAGGCCTTTCCAGGATTTCGCCACTCTTGGCGGTCCCTCTGGAAGAAATGCCCATATTCATACACGCTGGGCAGGCGGGTTGGTGAGCGCGGTGCCGAAACCCTCGCACCAGTGACGCCGCTGCCCGTCACCAGTCTGTTTTATAAAAGGCCCGGCAATTGGGGATGGATATACCGCCATCAATCGGTCCCAGGCAATGGTGGGCCGCCTGGTTTTGCCTGAGAGCTGTTCCTTACTCTCCCCCGAATAACTTCGGGAGTTTTGCGAGTAAGATGGTGGTACCTCCACAGTCGAGCCCGGCATCAGCTCTGCCACCTAGATGGTAATGCATTTAACCAATATCCTGATTCTGGCTCGCTAGTTGCTTGAAGAAGGGCTCGCTCCGCAGGGTTTATTGAAGTTTCCAGTAGGTTCGTTTGAACCTGACTGCAGAGCGGCCCGTCCCAAAGCTTTTGCGAAGCCAGGTTGATTGGGATGCTTTCGTCGGGACCGGCGATTGTACACCAAACGTCCCTGGCCTCCGTCAAGCACGCGACCTCAACACCACCAAGTGATGGTTTTTTTTTTCGAATTATATTATCTTGCTGTTAAAGCTCGGTAATTCTAAGAAGATAGAAATTATATTTTCGTTACTGAAATTCCGAAAAAAATTGTTAAATTAAATGTGGGCTTAAAGAACCATGCCAATTTTTTTATAAATAATAATAACAATAATAATAAACACTTTATTGCACAAAAAACACGGATAAATAAAATTCACAATGTTGAAAGTACATGGCAAAGGCGGACTTATTTCTAAAAGAAATTTCTTCCAGTCAACCAAAACACAAATGGAGAAAATATGTACAAATTGGCGCTGAAAATTAATTCCAGTACAATATGTTTATAAATAAGATAAATCTACATACACTTATTAACCTAAAAGTATGCCTAACCTAACACCCTAAACACTAACATACCGTACTAAATTAGTACATATATATTTATATATATATATTTGACTACGATAAACTACATAAATACTTACAATATATACATATTTAGTAGATAAGACTGCTGAGAGGACAAAAAGTGCTTCTTCAAGTTGAATTTGAAAGAAGCAATTGAGGGAAGACTTTTAAGAGAGAGTGGAAGATCGTTCCAAAGTCGAACAGCGTCAACTGTGAAAGACCTAGAGTAACGTTCAGTGTAATGAGTTGGGAAAGATAACATAAGATCATGACAGGACCGAAGATTCCTTTTGCTCATATCAGTGCGAAAATTGAACCTATCTTTTAGGTATTTGGGGGAAGAAGGGTTGTTCAAGACATTATATAGTAGAGATAAGATATGACTATACCTCCGAAAACGTATTGGAAGCCACTTCAGTTTACGTCGAAACTCAGACACATGGTCAAACTTTCGCAAATCAAAAATAAATCTGATAGCCAAATTCTGAAGACGTTCCAGCTTGTCGAGCAACTCTTCGGTGGCATCCAAGAACACAACATCAGCATAGTCAAGAAGAGGCAGAAGAAGAGATTGGGCTAGAGTGATTCTAGTTTGCAAAGGCAAGAAGTACTGAAGGCGCTTCAGTGAGTGAAATGAACCGTACATCCTACGGCTAACTTCCTTAACATGACTCTCCCACGACAAAGTCTGATCCATGATTATGCCCAAGTTCTTGACAGTTTCGCTATACTGCAGAACTTCACCATCAAAGATAACACTTGCAATATTATTAGTCTCCAGTCTCGAAATATAATATTGGCTACCAATAATGATGACTTGAGACTTTCTCGGATTGACATTGAGCCCATAGCGTTTTGTCCAATTCCTAATAGCCGCAAGATCTGCATTAGTTGTGGCTATGGCATTGTCAATGTCATCCATCGGAGCAGCGGAGTACAACTGAAGATCGTCAGCATATAAATGAAAGGAGGAGGAGAGGGCAGAAGTGATAGAGTTAATGAAAACCGAGAACAGAATAGGAGAGAGGCAACCACCCTGTGGAACACCAGATGTAAGATCACACCAGTTGGAATGGCAACTGTCAACCTTGACTAGTTGTTTTCTGCCATGAAGATAGGATTCAAACCATGAGATAGCCAATGGAGAGACATTAAGAGACCTCAGTACTCCCACAAGAATGTCAAAATCGACAGTGTTGAAGGCATTACTGAAATCTAGCAGTGTTAGGACAGTAAGATTCTTCTGCTCTATATTGAGACGCAAGTCATCCGTCACTTTGACGAGGGCTATTAGAGACGAATATTAAATAGTTTCTTTTAATAGTCAAAGGGTTTGACCGGATTCAAAACCCGTAGACAGAATTGAAATTGACTTTCGTTTATACAACCTGAAATTTAAGTCATTTTGTTAAGGAAAGCTGGTGATAGTACTCGTCCATATGAACAACTTTTACTATGAAGCCAACACTGAAATCGTGAAAAAAAAATCAGCCGTTTCATACATTTTGGTCGAGTAGGTATTTAACTTTTCTGTGGAACAGCTGATATTTTTTTCACGATTTCAGGGTTGGCTCCATAGTAAAAGTAGTTCATATGGACGAGTACTATCACCAGCTTTCGTTAACAAAATGACTTAAATTTCACTTTGTGTATCCAAATTCATAGTGGAGACTCATTAAGTGATTAGATATGATCAATATTTTTTGTGCCTCTATATACCTGTTTAAGAACAACTTCACGACTCGATTAGTATAGAAAGTCAAAAATTTTTTCTGCGTATTTGATAGAAAGGGTCGTTGAACCTTGATCCTGACGCACTTACCGAGTCTCCAGTATTAATTTGGCAAAAAAAACGAAAGTCACCTTATTATAGGTGTACGAAGGTGGACTAGGACTTCCGCTTCTCAATTCATTTCCTCGGGAATACATTTCCTAACGATGTATTTTAAATTGAAAAAAAACAAATGTTATCAAATTAATACCTTATGATTTTTTTCATCAGGTTACATTAACTTAACGTATACGGATTTTCCCATTTAGCAACTAAAAAATTAACACGAAAACTTATCTTTACATGGGATTGGGTTCTAACAATATTTTTTTTTTTTGCCTCTTACAACATCTAGGTACTTTTAGTATAATGAAGAAAATTGTGATATAAATGAACAATTCCATCCAGAAACATGTAACTTGAAAAAAACAAATATTTAATATTATAGCATTCTCAATTATCTCTTTAAAACAGTATTGGCTCAGTAGACACGTCAGTAACATATAAATAAAATTAAAACACACGTTCAATCGTTTAACATTATATACTACCATACAAAGACAATGTATGCAATACCTAGGAATTATTTATAATGCCAATAGGGGATCACGCTAAGTCCAAAATCATACCAAAATAATTTATTAAATTATATTAAACATTACTTCACCCCCTCGAGGCTTCATTTATAACGTAAAAGATAATATGCTTTTTTATTATAATTGTTTTTGCATACGCTTGCCTATAAATAAATAAAAAACTCTTATTTTATCTCTACAGTAATTATTTTGCTTATTATAGATGAAACGAATAATTATGAGTTCGTAATAAGAATAATCTAAGTAGTACTTCAACAAATCAGCCTGTGCAGACGCATACGCGATTTCGCGAAGATTAAAATTTTTAATTTAAAAAAAATTTAAAAACACGGATGTAGACAACGGGTTTCTTGATCAGTCAGGAATGTTAACTAAACAAGAAACAACATCGAGATTCCCTCCCCCGTACCAGTGCTGTACGTCGTGATAATCTTATGTTGAAACTTCCAAGACTAGGCTAGGACTTAGGCCATAACTCTAGTTTACACCTGGCTTTCTACTGTAAACTCGGAAGAGTGCTTTACTAGAATATACCTTTGTATTCTGACAATATTTTATTCATCAGTTGAACTTACACCGTGCTGTGTTTCAAATCTTACAGTTTGAAATTGAACTATTTTATGCTAAGTTGTTGAAATACATTCGACGGTGTAAAAGCTAATTGACTAACCAGCATTTTTGCAACTTTACGGCGACATTTAAAGTTTTATTATTATGTGAAAAAATCACAACTGTCGTTTTTCTAAACGCAAGTTTAATCTAAAGATGCTTAAAAAGATCCTCTAAAGAAATTTTAGATTAAACTTGCGGTTAGAAAAACAACAATTATTCCCAGGGATAGGATATTCGGATCAATATATACCTAAAGATGAAAAAATATCAGAAAACGTTTGCAACTATGGAGTCGGCTTCTTAAAATATTATTTGTTTAGATAGACAAAGTTCCGGAAGTTACGGAGTTGCCTAAAACGTTACGATGATGTACCTAATACTTAATAGATGTTACCGTAAATATATGTATATTTTTCAGGTATTGTATGATAAACCCCCCTCTCGACAAGTACAATTTTGTTTTTTCTTTGCTGGGCCCATTAATACTGTATAGCCAGAAATGGGTTTTCCAAACGAGGGAGCTTATATACTAAATCCCATTATAAGGGTAAATGGTTCAAACACTCATGTTAATGTTCACGTTCTCGTCCTGGACGGGACCTTGGCCCTCGATCAAGGTCACGACTCAACCCTGGTTCAGAGGAAAGCACAGGTCCCCTGGGTGTGCGTTTCCTTTCTTCTGACGTTGATTGTCGTCGACCTTGGCACGGAGATTTCTGGCAAATGACCAGCCAAGCTAGCGTGTCAGCAGACTAGTATCCTAAACTCAACCCTCTAACCCATAGGATAGCCGGCCCGAGAAAACTATCACGATTTCAGTAAAACGTGGTAATGAGAATCTTTTCCCATCACCTTCCACTATTATTGATTTTACGAAACTTTTTGCGTAGGCGTCCCGGATCACAGTTAACACTGATTAACTGGTTTATTTCACCTTTTTACCCACTAATTTCCTTGAAACGTCGAACACATAACCTCTTGCAACTCTTGTTGTCTGAAAACACAATGGCCGTCGCACGACAATGCAAAGACCCTAAATTCGCATCTTTTAATAAGACTAAATCCCCTTCCTTGGGAGGCTCTGTCTTGTCTGTCCACTTCACCCGCTGCTGTAACAAATGCAGATATTCAACCGACCATCGATTCCAGAAGCCCTGGCCCATTTGTTGCAACATTTGAAAACGTGACAACCGGGTTGTACGTTCTTCCCTCCAAGGGTATTCCGGCAAGGCAGTAAGAGGCTGCCCGATCAAGAAATGGCCAGGAGTCAGGACCTCGAGGTCGTTTGGATCAGATGACAGGGGACAGAGAGGACGAGAGTTGAGGACGGCCTCAACTTTACAGAACATAGTGACGAGCTCCTTGAAACTTAAAATGGTCTCCCCGATGACGCGGTGGAGGTGGGTCTTGGCCGACTTCAAGGTGGCTTCAAAAATGCCCCCCCCCCACCCCCCAGTGGGGGCAAATTGGCGGGCTGAACCGCCAACTTATCCCCTTCTGAGAGACAATATGGCTTAACTTAGTACAATTATCTTCTAAAAATTTGTGTACATCTTTTTAGTAATTTGAGGTACCCTTGTAATTCGTGCCGTTGTCTGACCTAATTAAAGAAGGCAAACCTCTACGCGATACAAATCGGTCTAACGCAGCGATGAAGGCCTCCGTGGACAACGAGGACACTAATTCCAAGTGGACGGCTTTGGTGGACAGACACACGAATTTTTTATTTGTATTTGTATTTATTTATATAAGGAAAAAAAAATTGACATATGCATTCGTGTTTAAAAAGGAGCACTCGTGTTTGGGCCGACAGGGACGAATGTATCGACTGTGATAGCCCTAATGAGCCAAAGGCCTGTTACAGGACCATCAACTTTGATGCGACACTTTAATGGCTATAAGGTCATAGAGAGTAAGAGAGGGTTGGACGAGAAAAAAAAAAACACTACATGAATGGTAAAAAAGAAAAGAAAACAATTGTATGCTATAACAGCCTCATGCAAATTTACAAGTAATATTATTAAGTACTTATATAAGTATGTAATATATTTTTGTATCTAGTTATATGATTATATTAATATGTATATGTATATAAATTATAAATAATTTTAGTAATAATATATCAATTACACATGTATATAAATTAGTTAGGGTAACCGCACCTAAAATTCTTTTGTTTTTTTTTTTTGCCTACACAGCGTTTTCAATTGAGCAGTTTATGCCAGAGATCTCCAATTTCATCTTCACTTAACTCTAATAAATATTCTTTTAACTTTTTATTTAAAACTGATTTACGTTTTAAGAAAGGTTCTGTGTCAGTATCAATATAGTTGGAGACACTATCAGGTAATAGATGGTACAGACGAGGCGCAATAGAGTAAAAATTTTTTCGTCCGAAGAGGGTTGATTTAAAAGGTGCTATGTATTTTCGCCTTGTATCTATTCGAGACTTTCTATTCAAAATCAACAAAGAAAAGTCTTGGAGATGTTTAGACATATATACAGCTGTTTGCCAGATAAAAATCTTTCTGGGGCCCAAGACTTTGCATAGTTTAAAGATTTCACTAGAGGGAAATCTGTGGGGTTTGCGTTTAATAATTTTCAAGTTTTGCTTATGTGCTATTATTAACTTATTCATAACACTAGACCCACAGCTTCCCCAGCCAATGATCCCATACAACATAAGTGACTGTGTAAGAGCCAGGTAAATATGCCAGAGTAACTTTTCGGATAAAATATTTCTGAGTTACAGACACACAGGTATGCCTTAACAGTCCGAGCGTTGCGAAGACTAGACGTTCGGACGAAGAACGGTCCCCCCATGTCCGTAGCCACTCCATCAAAGGGTCTCGACTGAGTAATCCTATCAGCTGGCAGATCTCCCATCTGCGGCTGCATCAACGAGGCTCGCAGCCTTTAACAAGGAACACAGGAGAAGAAAACATTGCGAATTACCCGGCGAGCAGATAAAATCCAAAATTCTCGCTGTTAAATCACCAATAACGCGTTGCATCCCGCGTGTGAGTTACGGACATGTCGGTCGGACACCAAAAAGGACCCTCCTTGGGTAACAGCAAAGGATGGCGACTTCCGTATGGCAGGTCAGCTTTTCAAAGTCTGCCTCCAACACGCAGAAGTCCCTGTGAATCTATAAAAGGACCGCCCGCACCTCGCGAAGGATCTGAAATTCAGATTTGAAGCGGTCCGCCTGCAAAACATTGACCCAATGTAACAATGAATTCTGACGCTCCTCAGCACTCACCACTGGTGACAACTGTTTATTCTTTGGATTACGACAATTATTGATAAAACGTTTTATCCAACTGGTAACTGCCAACAATTTATGTAAACTACTATATCGTCCAGGTAGCCAATCAGGATCTAGTTTGGTCTCTACAACCAGAGCATGCACACGCAACCCGGGTAAAATCTGGGGTATCCTATCCAACTGCTGGACAGGCCAAGAAACCTCCGTTTCTTTAAGCCACTCCGGCCCCCACCATAGATGATGCGACACCAACTCCGGCGCTGTGCAGCCCCTCGATGCGCGCACCTGGGACGTGCCTCCAATTTATGTGAATACCTATATTCTGAACTTGTGAAACCCGGTTTCCTACAAAAATCTCTAAAGTATGTGGGGGCGCAACTTGACTATCTGACCATGCATACACGTCTTGAAACTCAACATTGGCAGGTAATTCGCTATGTACATGGTTCAATAACTTTGCTAAAAGATGAGCTCCACTCAATTCTAATTTAGGAATTGTAAGACGAGTACGTACGGGAGAAACTTTGCTCTTTGCTAAAAGTAATACAACATTGACGTGTCCCAGACAATCAATCGTTCGTATATATATATCTGCAGCGTATCCACGTTCGGAGGCGTCACAAAAGCCATGCAAAGAAGCTTGATACTTTCCTGGCGGCAAAATTCGGCGAGGTAAGGCAACTCGATTGACTTCCTCCAACGATGAAATCAGCTCCAGCCAGTCGTCCAACGGGGACCCGATGAGCGGCTCGTCCCACGACACGCCCAACATCCAAAGCCGTTGCATCAGGCACTTGGCTGAGAAGATCAACGGGCTGATCGAATAATTTGGATCAAACATGCGTGCAATCGTGGACAGCACCGCCCACTTGGTCCACACCTTTTGCGGTTCCAGCACCACCTGAAACGTGAAAATATCATATACCGGCTGATATTTCATACCTAAAACCGCTTTCATATTTGGATCGTCCACGTCAGCAAATAGATTAGGGTTCTGCTGGTGATCCTCTGGGATATCCTCTAGCAGACGGGGTTCATTCGACAACCATTTCCTTAGCTCGTAACCTCCCGCCACTAATATAGCGATTAACTCATCGCGGAGTATAAGCGCCTCCTCGACAGACTGGGCCCCGGTACACACATCATCTACATAAAGATCGCGTGTTAACACAGCGGCCGCGCGAGGGTAGCGGGTCCGCTCCCGCTCCGCCAACTCTAATAAACATCTAATTGCAATGTATGGACTAGATTTCAAACCATATGTGTTGGTGTTTAGCTCGTAGACTGTCAGTGGGTCATCCGGGTGCACCCGCCAGAGAATCAACTGGAAACGTCTGTCATCCGGATGAATGATAGTCTGCCAGAGCATCATCTTAATGTCTGCTCCAAACACCACCTGATGCCTCCTAAAATTTAAAATTATGTCAATGACATCCCGGTGTAACTTTGGCCCGGAATGCAAACATTGATTCAACGAAACCCCTGTTGAAGTAGGCGCCGAACCATCATATACCGTTCTCAGCTTGCCTTTAGAGGCTTTCAAGACCGCATGGTGAGGTAGGAAGTAGTGCTCAGTGGAGCTCCAATCGACTTGAGCCGGAGACATATGACCCAAGGCTTCGTACCCACGCATGAAGTCTTTGTATTTCTCACGGAGCACTGGGTCACGCTGCATGCGTCGTTCCATGGCCACCAGTCGTTTCTCCGCCAGTGCTCTGGACTGTCCTAAAACAGGAAAGGAAGGAACAAAGGGCAACCTTGTTACAAATCTTCCCGAATCCAATCTCGTCGTGTTGGCCTGGTACAAGGCCTCAGATTCCGCATGTTCCGAGTCGGCCCTAGGAACCGTGGGAAGCTCTTCTACTTCCCAGAATTTATGCATTGTCTTAGCAAGAGATGCTGTACTAACGACCTTTGACTCATCCGGAGTAAAGTCGTCGAAGACTGGTCCCAGCACAGCATATCCAAAAATTGTGGACACTGCCAACAGTGACGAAGGACCTAAAAGCTAAAAGAAGGACTTGCTGGGTACCTAAAATAATCCATCCTAATACATCCGAGCCCAAGAGGAGGTCCACTGGGGCGGGATTATAAAAGAGAGGATCAGCTAAATCTAAATAGGACATACACGATAGTACAGATGGGGAGATATCTGAGGAGGGCTGCCAGCCAACTATATTGTCCATGACCATGGCTGTAGCCGTAATCCTCATGGTGGAGGAACGTACCGAAGAAAACCTAAAATGTGTTCGGCCTGCTAAACGTTTGACTTCTAAACCACCGATCCCTAGGAGCGGTACTGAAGAAGGCTCCAAGTTCAAACTCAACCTATCAACTACCCGTGTAGTCACCATACAGCCCTGGGCACCAGAATCTAGAAGAGCTCTTACTCTAACTGAATCACCACGGGGGTCCCAGATACTAACTATTGCGGTGGGCAGAAGAACTGTCCTCGGCTCCGCACTGGTAGAGGGGCAGACTAGTTATTGGGGGCCCAGCCTCTCCAATCCAGGGTGCATCCATTGCCCCATATATGGTGAGCGAGTACACAACGCCATCCGAGATGGTGCGTAACCCGCTACCCTACCATATCTCGAATAAGGCGGGTGATACTCTAACCGCGGATACTCGTGCATCGGTGGAGAGTATCGCTGTGGCTCCGTCCTGCTATACTGTCCTACAGTGGGCGCAGGCACTGGTTCGGCAAACTGGGGTCCACTCATATAACCTTGAGTAGGGCCCCCACCCGATGAGCCCCCCTTGACGGGTGCGCTCTTCGTCCTAGAGAGGGGCCACTCGACGGACGTGACTGATGGGTGGACGGTGACGCGGCTCCCCCGCCCGTAGCGTGACCGTATGCTCCAGACCTGTTCGCACAAATTAAAACATTATGCGGCCTGCCACATTCAATACACATGCGCTGTCTGGAACATTCGCGCACTAAGTGGTCTTCCATACAAAAATAACACAATCTATTATTTTTTACTAAGCGCCGTCTATCTACTACCGGTAATACAGCAAAATCATGGCACTGCGATAACGCGTGTCCTGAGCGCCCACACTGGTGGCAATTTGGGCCTTCAGCAACAGCGGCCAGTGCAGCGAAACGTGCAGCAACGCGTCCCCGAAGCGGTTGCATTCCCTGTGGCCCTCTTTGCCCCGATTTACCGGCATGTTCCCTAAAACTCCCAGTAGGTGGCGCCACCTCCGACGTCGATGAAGATTCCACGGCCCTAGCCTCAAACTCCAAGAACTTCATTAGATCAGCGAAAGTAGGAAGCGTTGTTCTCCCTTTCCGCGGTCTCACGTTCGAAACGTGAACGAGTATCAGACAGTAACTTACTCAAAATAATATGTACCAACAAGAACGACCACTCATCCACTGGTAAACCTAACATTTTTAACGCGTTACATGCTACTGTAACTGGGGTTAGTAACTGCGTTCTAATATGAGCCTTATTACCTACCCTAAGCAGACTTAACAATTGGCTCGTATGAGCATCGGCCAACAGACGGACATTCTGATATCTATTATTTGGTAGTTCCCACGCTTTATTGTAGTGGTCGTCCTCTACTCTTAAATGTTGCACTATGCTCCTTGCCTCACCCTCTAAAGTGGACATCAATTATGCCATCTTTTGTGCATTTGTCAAATCCTGCCTACTGTCAACCAAGGAGGTGAACATATTTTTATAGGCCACCCATAGCTCCATGGTACCATCAAAGTGTCCTAACTCCAGAGTGGGGAGCCTACTGTGCAGCGATGGACCGGCGTGCTCGAAACACCTGATTGTCGTTTTTTAATCAGACAGGCGACCTGTGTGACCTCGTTGTAAATATCCATAATTTAACCCATGTCATTATTAATGGAGGACTGTACCTCGAGATCCTGGTCTCCATCCAGGAGATACGCAACCGCCGCTTCAGCAGTCTCGAAGCGATAAGCGATCCGACATCTGCTCGTATCGCTCGACAATCGCCTCGTCTCGGTCTGTCCTAGACAGCATTCCCTGAACGCCAACAAACCACCGCAGTTGAGCCGCCAAAGTCTTCCTCGAAGTTTGCATCGCCATTGCGTTAGACCGGGAAATCAAAGAAAATACCAACAATTAAGAACCGAACTAACACTGGCATGAATCACAGGCGTCCCCGTATACAATACTATTGTAGACCCAAATGTACTAGACTCTAGTCAGTATGTTAACTTCAATATATCAATACATAATACAACCCTGTTGTGAATTATGCAAGTTCAACAAAAATCTAATTTTTATCACTCAGATGTTTTCAAATAAACACAATTTCATAACTTTATGAACAGACAGACAGACCTTTTCTGTTGCTATATATATAATCCATACAACATAAGCCAGTTACTTACATTTATGTTACACTTTTGACACACAACTACGTCCAAGCTTTAAGCGAAGGCGTCAACAAGTTATCCTAGAAAATAAACAATATAAAACAAACAGGTTAGCACAAACTAACAGTATTCTAAAGTACTTGGCTCCTGATGGTATGTACTCACTTAATACACGTTTAAAAGACCAAACATACTCCAAAACAAACACAATTTAACAATTCAAAGTTATAAAAATATTATACCTAAGCGCTCGCTCAGTTAATATGGTTCACTTACAAAAACTACACATTACACATTAGCCCTGCTATGTACTTTGTAATTTATATAAGCCGAGGCTTTCAACAACTATATTATAACTGAGCCTAGCTCCGCTTACTAGAAATGGTATAACCCAGGGTTATGCTGTATAACTTTACAAACTGCTCTCAACTGCCAAAAAATTGTTTGCCGGGGTCATCTCATGACAAAACTGCGCACTGCTATCAAAACAATGTATGATAACCCCCCCCCCCCCCCCCCCTCGAAAGTTACAATTTCGTTCTTTCATTGCTGGGCCCATTAATACTGTATAGCCAGAAAGGGGTTTTCCAAACAAGGGAGCTTATATACTAAATCCCGTTATAAGGGTAAATGGTTCAAACACTCACATTAATGTTCACGTTCTCCTCCTGGACGGGACCTCGGCGCTCGATCAAGGTCATGACTCAACCCTGGTTCAGAAGAAAGCACGGGTCCCCTGGGTGTGCGTTTCCCTTCTTCTGACGTTGATTGTCGTTGACCTCGGTACGGAGATTTCTGGCAAATGACCAGCCCAGCTAGCGTGTCAGCAGACTAGTATCCTAAACTCAACCCTCTAACCCATAGGCTAGCCGGCCCGAGAAAACTATCACGATTTCAGTAAAACGTTGTAATGAGAATCTTTTCCCATCACCTTCCACTATTATTGAATTTACGAAACTTTTCGCGTAGGCGTCCCGAATCACAGTTAACACTGATTAATTGGTTTATTTCACCTTTTTAACCACTAATTTCCTTGAAATATCAAACACATAACCTCTTGCAACTCTTGTTGTCTGAAAACACAATAGCCGTCGCACAACCACCAGCAATTCACCCCGCGACAACTCGTGTTGCCATATCAATAAAAATAAAATATCTTGACAAATACAATGTGCGTTCAAATACGTTTTAAAGCGAACAAGTTTTGTATACAATTCCCTGGATTTTTTTAAATGACAAATAGATTTATGTCAAATAGCGTCGAGGGTCGAAGTGTAGACTATATATCTTCAACTTTCTACTGCGTCCGACCTAAATCTGCTTGGCATTTTAAAAAAATGCTAGTAATTGTTTACAATGCCTGAAAAATATAGATATATTTACGGTAACATCTATTAAGTATTAATTACATCATCGTCACGCTTTAAGCAATTTTGTAACTTCCGGAATTTTGACTATCTAAATAAATAATATTTTAAGATGCCGACTCCATAGTTGCAAAGGTTTTCTATAAATTTTTTCAACTTTTGGTATATATCGATCCGAATATCCTATCCCTGGTTCTGACATTATTAACAATGTTCAGAAAAACAACAGTTATGATTTTTTTACGTAATAATAAATCTTTAAGTGGCTCTGTGAAGTTGCAAAAATGCTGGTTAGTCAAATAGCTCGATGATATGTATGTTTAATGAACTAGGCTTACACAATGCTACTTTTGCAATAACTAAAGTAATATTTAAAATTAAGACGCGTGTTCACGATTAATATTAGCTGGAAAGTCAAGAAAAAAATTTAATCAAAAACATAAAACACAAATCACAGTCCACATTTTGTACACCCGTCACAACATGATGGGTGGTGAGCTCTATCACCGTACTTCAAACATACATGAACAACAACTACAACAAACACGCAGACCGAATACAAATTAATGTGCACCGCGGGAATTGAACCCACAACCTCTGGGTTAGCAGGTGAACTAGAGCTTAATTTTCAAATTACGATATATCCTCGTACATATTTCACTGACAATGTAAAAGTACTTATAATACAGACATTACTGATATTGAAACGGCTACACACGATTTTTGTAGTCAGATTTCGCCTGACTAGTTTCACTGTAGTCGTGAAACTGTACGAATACAGTGAAACTAGTCAGGCGAAATCTGACTATAAAAACCGTGAGTAGCCGTTTTAATATCAGTATGAATTTAAAGCACGAATCTTTAAGTAGCAAAATACAGACATTAAATAAAATATCTAGTTATTCTATACAAAACCGGGTTAGTCGAGACAATGTTTATAATATTTGATCTATCGTTTAACATTATATACTGTACCTAGGTAATACCTAGGAAATATATATAATACAATTAGAAGATCAAATAAAATTATACCACAATTAAATTATTAAATTATATTAAACATCACTTTCACCCCCTCGAGGATTCATTTCACAACGTTGTAGATTTGATTTTTTTTTATTATAATTTTGTCGTTGCGTACGCTTAACTGTAAATACAAAAAAAAACGTATTTTATTTCTACACTATCTTGCTTAAGGTGGATGCGACAGATTTGATTCTCAAACGCACAACTTGTGATTGGTTTTCTTATTTTTTAATAAAAAGTATAAAATAAATATGGTTTATAGCCATATTACGCGGGAATTGTTTAATGTCAGTTGGGCTTTTCTAGCAAAGTTGTGTTATTTTATACATATATTACGTTGTGAATTATCGTGCACAACAACTTAAAAACGTGTTTTACCAGTTGTTGTGCATGATCGTTTAAAACGTAATGCATCAAATAACACAACTTTACCAGAAAAGCCTAATTAACATTACTATGTTCGTGTCATTTCATAAATCACATTTATTTAATAATTCTATTCAAAAATAATTAAACCATCGCATGTTACGCCTTTGGGATAGAAAGCCATCGCATCCACCTTAAACCTCGAGCCCATTTTCTTGCGTAATATAAACCCAGAACAAGGGTGTCACTCAAGTAATTAAAATGGCGGCATACATTTGTAGGCATTAAAATTATCTTTGAAACAACTTCGGAATCAAATCTCTACGAGTACTTGGATTTTACAGCATCAAAACACTGTGCTACTTCACACCACGGTAGATTTTATTATCTTTGTGTGCCTTTAATGCAATGCTGTGCAAAATATTACTAATAACACTGGTAAACAAAATCGCACCTTTTATCTGTGCATGGAGTTTTTCAATTGTTTTTTACTAATTTGACGTCCCTGGTCAAAAATCTAACCTCAGGTATTTTCTAGTAGCTCGTGTTTTTGAGATACAGGTACCTCCTATAAATTAATCTTCCTAGTACTGAAAAGTTAAAAGCTGGAATTTTTATGGCCCACAGATCAGAAAATTAATTAATGATTCAAATTTCACCAATTGTATGACACTAGCTGAAAAATCTGCATAGGATTAGTTCGTTTGGGTAGTGAAAAATTTTTGGGGAAATAAAACGTCTAGCGACTACTCCCGACACATTGAGCAACTAATGCTGCATTTTCAGCTACTTGGATGCAACATGAGCATTGAGCTACATTTCCTCTTTAGCCATTTAGACTGTTTTCCTGAAAACCTTGGTGACTTAAGGAGAATGCTTCTATTAGGACATTCGCACTATGGAAAAGCGCAACCAGGGATACTGGAATGCAAATTTGATGGCTGATTACTGCTGAAGTATTCAGGGTGCTACTTCTAAGTCAGCTCATGCGAGAAAATCATATAAAAGGAAGTTCTATTCAAATTAATTAAGTGCAATTAATGGTTGTAACTAAATATTGCTATATTTTTTGTAAGACAGCTACTGTTAATATCTCCTAAACCAGAGCTGCTACTAAAAAGGGACTTCAGATTTGAAATCAAGGAGTAAAGTACATCTAGAAGCAGGAATAAAACTTCATGCAACAGGACCACTGTTTAGCAGTGTAATAAGTAAAATATAAAATTTACAAACATAGATGTTATTGTTATGATTATGACTCTGACCAATTTGGGGTACCAGATGACGGGAATTTTCCAGACATGACAGGAATTCTGGCCATCTGTCAGGGTATCAGGTAAATGTAAGATTTCTCATAAATTTAAGGAGATAGTGAGTAAATGCTTAAAATTATTATATTTATTGAGTCACATGGCGTTTATAACAAAAGCTTTTGAAAATCGTACTGCCTCCGCATTAGTATTAAACTTTTACGAAAATGTCAGGAAATTTATTGAAATATCAGGGATTTTCTCAGGAACTCACGTTACTGCATCTGGCATGTTTCTTTGAAAGAATTATTGTTTTGTGTTTTCAATAAATTACTTATTTATTTAA
This sequence comes from Ypsolopha scabrella, assembly GCA_910592155.1. Taxonomy (NCBI): domain Eukaryota; kingdom Metazoa; phylum Arthropoda; class Insecta; order Lepidoptera; family Ypsolophidae; genus Ypsolopha; species Ypsolopha scabrella. Next base: position 25,954,865 of record OU342969.1, on the reverse strand, counting down.
TGGGCATTTATACCCGGTATATAACTTTTCTTAAACTTCAAATATTATTCGAAGAAAATTTTCGTTTAATATATTTAATTAAATGTTTAGCGGGTATTTATTTCTTCTGATTTATTCCAAAACATATTTTAAATATGCTGTACTGGGAATAGATTAAATTATTTGTCCTTATGAAAGGTAAGCCAAAATAACCTGGCCGGGGAGCACCACTTCTTAAATGTTACCTTCTATAGATCTTATTGTGAACTTAAATCGTGCCAAGTTTGATCCCAGCAAAAAAGAGTGCAAGGTTGGATCCAATAACCTCCATTGTGTATAACAAATACTAAATACGAATTGGCCAATAAATTATAGTACAACAAACGCCCTTGTTTGTTTATGAAAACATTCTCATACGTGACTAATACATTTTCTGTAATTAATGTAACAATAAAGTCCTGGTCACACATGAAAACAATAAACTTATGCATAAATTCAAATTCTAATCCGATACTAGCTCAAATATTGTTTCAATTCAATTTCAAGTTAGATTTATGAGATATGAGCGCAGTATACTTGCCTTTTGCTATTGATTTACTTGTTTCATTTTCAATATCAAAGAGGAAAATGTTTATTTAAAAAACTGCTTCTGTGATAAAATCGAAACTTTCTCGCCACCTTTTTAACTTCATTTCAAAACATTGTTAATCTTAATTCCAATATATTTTTAGGTGACAAAACAGTAAATGCACTATCCGTTTAGCTGTTTTTACGGCGATGACTCTCACCACTTTGCAGGAAAAACATACTTTATCCGTAACTTTACAGAAACAAAGTCACAAGCAAAAGGTGTTATTAAATAATTAGTGTGACTGCCACCATGCAAAAACACTGGCAAATATTAATTTTAATATACATGCGTATAGAGACAAGCGCATACAAATTTTGCATCTACAAATTCAGAAACGCAATCGGAATTAGAATGGCATCCCTGTTGGTTTGTTCACAGAACAATAAATAAGCTAACTATAGCTGAAGCTTCAATGGTTATCTGTGTACTAATATTTCAAGTACTCGTGACTACTTGTTTTTGTAGTATAAACTCATTCTGATTGTACAATTTGTGTATATTTTAGTCAAGCAGGAGTATTTTCGTGACTCGTATTTCGGAGTAAATGTCATCTATAATATGTTACGGCTAATATTAGGTTTAATGAGGAACCAAATTAGCCGGTTAATCTTTTAAGTTTAGTTTTGAGCCATAGCTAATGTTTGGAAACAGTAAGTTTATTCCATCTTTAGCCGGCTAATCGTAAGAAGGTTATTCTTACGAACTTACGGCTAAAATTGAAAAACAAATGAAAGATGAAATAATATAGGGATAATTCATCAAAACTGCAAAAATAGTTGCGACGTCAGGGATTTTTGCGCTTCGCTTCGCTCGGCTCGTAAATATTTTACATATTACATATTAAACGTAACTCGCTCGTCGTCGTCGCACCTATTTTTTACTTTTTGTTGAATTGTTACTGCATTTTTTAATTTCTCCGTTTGTTTTACATTAAATTACAGCTTTTTAGTACTAAGAGTCTCTGTACTAAGCAGGAGACAAACAGACAGACAGGCGGACGGACATGGCGAAATTATATGGGAAAAGGAATTGTTGACTGCGGATCCCTAAAAAGGGGACGGTTTCAGTACAAAGGAAGTCCACTTTACCAAAAAAAACAAATTGGGTACCCACTTTTACGGAGGTTCCTTCAGTCATTAACTGCAATAATATTCCTACACCTACAACGTCGATGCTAAATCGATGAAAAAAGATATCGACCGCTTATGAAGCACATACTCCGGTGACAGAGATGCCGCTCTACAAAAACCTATGTGTGTTATTGTTCCACGTTTGGATTGGGAATGAGGTGCGATCGTCAACTTTACGCGAATGTATGAAATGACAGTTACCAAAGGTAAGATGTGCAAAAATACGTAAAAACTTTTTCAACATTGCGAAATTATAATGTGAAGAAAATGTAACATTTTACCAAAATAATATTTCGTGGAATTGAAATAAAATTATATTCTTAAAGCTCGCCATTTGTTTTGATGATCAATCACTCTGGGTTCATCAACTTCATCATCAATGCCAAATAGTGACAGATTTGTCAAATAAAATTTAAAGATTTCGTTTGTAAAACAGTTGAAAATAGATTCAGCAAACAGTTCAGACAACTAAATCAGCGATCATTTCATTTTTTTGGAGAAGCAATTATTATTGATCAATAAACTTTTATAAACATCAAGAAGTACATAAAACGCAAACATTTTATAATTATTTTACTTGATGGTCTTAAGTACCTAAGTAATTAATTCATTTGTACTATTATGCAAACGGTGCTTTTGAATCCCAATGCAATCGTGGAACAATAATACAATCATAGCCTATGTGCATTATTCACCGCCGGGAATATGTACGGTCTATTGTCAGTGACATTTCGCGTCGCGTAGGTTGGCCATTTTGTTGAAATTTTAAAACCAAATGAAATAATAAAGAAAATACTTCTTTTAAGTTATTTGTTTAAGCTCTATCGGGTAATACATTATACCAGTTCCAAATTTGATCATATTGTGTACATACTCTAAAGTAAAACAAAAAATAATAAAATTGGGGTTCCGTACTCAGAGTGTGTTGAAATTTTTGTCAGGCGTTGCCCTGTTTTTTGTCGCCTTAATGTTGCTGTAGCATCTATATTGTTGATAAATATGAATGTTTAAGGGTTCCATAAACTTATTGTGTGGTGGTACGGAACCCTCTGTGTGCGAGTCCAAATTGCACTTGGCCAAATTATTTTTGACGTTAATATATGGGACTGTTATCTCTTCCCGCCTATAGATTACGTTCGTAGCTATCTAGCTGCTGTCAGGCAGGATAAGAAGCTGTTAAATCTTCAGTCTTAACACTGCTTTTTTAATGGCTGTTTTATAAGATACCTGCCTATCCACATATCTTCCTACCTATCAGCCATTTGATTAAATGATAAAACACAAGGAAAATACTCTAAATTCTGGAATCCTAGGCCTGCATAATTACAGTACCTACTGAACCGACCTTAAATACTTAGAAAGTGCCCTACAAGCTATCATATTATGTACATGTCTAACCCCTAATTTCCCAGTAGAGAATTCCAAATGAAGCAGTACTTAATTATTGATTGGCTAATTCATCGGCTAAGTATCACTTAAGGTTAGACGGTAAATCTTTCGCGCGCGAGATTTGGATTTTCCCAATTGTTATAGCTGTTTCGGTCACTCGCGGCCGGCACGAGCGCGCCCTCCCCGCGCGCCCCGCACTTGTTCATCTTGTACCCACAGCTTGGACCCAAACCAGTACATCCTTTCTTACCTTCGTTTTTAGTGCTTTTGATTGTTTAATTCAAAATAAACAAATGAATGATCTCCTATTCGGCTTTGCTAAAGAGTTCAATATAATAGTTTCAAACGGACGAATGTAGGATACTAAAATATGTAAAATATTTTGGAGAGTTACTGTGTGGTCAAAGGAGGAAGTAAATTGATATTTACGCGGTAGTACTCCTCTAACGAACAATTTTTATTGTAGAGCTAATCTTCGAATCGTGAAAAATAATCATATATTACCTACTCGCCCAAAATGTTACTCAACATTATTCTTTTGTATGGAACACCTGATTTTTTTGTGATTTTACTGTTGTTTCAATAGTAAAAGTTGTTACTATAGACGAGTACTATCACCAGTTTGCGTTTCCAAAACCATTTCACCGCGTATTTTGTGCTCTTCTTCTTTATAGAACTATACAGGCTGTAAACTTAATTATGTACTTCTCATATTATATGTTTTGACCGTTGACAGAAAGAAAAGTGAAGTAAATTGAAAAATATGTTATGTGAAGTATGTACACATAATTAACTTTTAAAAGACAAATAAAACAAAATATTCATTATCCAGATATTATTGCACGTTTTAACATGGTAATTTTGAAAAAAATAATATTTGTGTGGAAGGTAATCTCTTGTAATTTTTTTATGCGGAGCCATCCAGATGTTTAGTTAAGGAAACGTAGTTATGGGATATTTCGTGTAAATTCCAAGAAGTGCAGACAATAATTACAATGATAACACAATATATTAAAAATGTGATGTTATGATGATTTTTTTTTCTTTATTTTATATTTTACATTAACTAATAGCAATACGTTCTCTAGCAGGCATATTTCTCGGTACTCTAGGATAAATCAATTCTGGAATAACACACTGCATGTAAAAATTTCTTAGAGGTGTTTGCATTTTTTTGTGATAAAATGCGTCATTTCTATTGATTTTTTGGTAAAGCAACCCATGTGAACTCCAAACAATAAAATAGCAATAAGCCCTTTGCGTCACATGAAGTTGACCTTGGACCTGATAATAATGGTTATGCTCTGTTTTCAGTTCTATACCTTGAGTCGTCACCTTACAAAATGTGATCAATCCCTTTTGAATTGCGTCTGCAGGACTCATGTCCGAGGCTACAAATGGGCATTTTATTTCTACAAGTCCTTCATTTCCTATGAGTCCATCCGGACTAGCTGCCAGAAAGCTATCCACAGGATCAACAAAAAGACCACATCGATCTACTTTTAGACCGGTATACTTTTCAAAGTCATGGATGGCGCGATCTTCATTTTGTTTACCATACATGGTCGCTTTATTGCCTTGGAATGTTGTATACAACAATTCTTTGATGGTGGACCCTACTGATGTTGACTTTCTCATTTTGCAGATCTTTCCAAATAAAGAGGCAGTAATCCTCTTTCGTCTTTCGTTAAGCCATTGAGGACATTCAGCTTGTTTGATTGTGGCTTTTTCTAATGCTGCAATTTCTGGATTTGTTATTTGCAGCGCTTTAACAAAAGCGGCACATTTTTCTTTAAGGATTTGTTCTGGCATATCTTCTTCCAAATCGTGTAACCCATAATCTTGACCAGAATTTGTTTTTTTTTGTTTATGCCTTATTTTTTTATTTTTTTCCGTGTATTGTTTTATGTATTCTTTTCGCTTTAACTTCTTTTCTCTGTATTTTTTGGTAAACACATTTGGAAGTTCACTTGATATTTTGTTCTGCAGTGGACAATGTATGTCACCAGAGTTGAAAGAAGTCACTGCACCAAAACATCTCCCTTGATAAGAACCTGAAAAAACAAAGTTTCAAAATTAATTAAGGGTTTATTATTGACAAGTGATGTTTTTTATTACTTTTCAACAACAAAATTTACCTCTTGAGACAAAACTAACTCTTTTCCCTCCAACAAACTTAGCCACAATTGCATTAAGGAGCTCGGCGTGATTGTTGGTGAGATCTAAAACAAGACTGTCTGCCTTGTCGATCAGGTTGTTCAGATGAATGATTATATCATCCCAAATCTTACAATGCTGTAGTTCGGACACAAAATTCATCTCTCTTTCATATTTTCTTTTGCAAAAATATGCTGCACAATTTGCGTGATCTCCAAAAATATGGTTCGGTATATTTATTAAATCTATTCGGAGAAGTTTGATTTTTTCTTCAAAAGATAAGCCCTCCTGATTCTTCCTATATTCCGTCGCTCCTTTAATTGCATTCCTAAATCGAGGTTCACTTTTTTCTACCTGTTTCCTGATCGTTACAGGAACCACACCATTTTTGTTTATGTGTTTTTGTGCCAAGTTTTCGGATTTTTTGCAAGAAATCTCTGTCCACCACACACACAATTTTTTTTCCACTTACCTACACGTAAAAACTCTTTGATATTCAATTGCACCCGTATCAAGCGAGAAAGGTGATTGAATTGAAATGAGTAAATGAGTTTGGTTAAATGGTTTAGGTATCCGCATCAAAAGCTTGATCGGTAGGAAGAAAGGCTCCATACTTTAGAGTTTAGGAATTCTATCTTAGTTTAATATACAATACATATTTATACTCACTTGTTAATTTTATTACCCCTTTTTTTTCTTTTTGCCGATAAACGTAGCTTTCCTTTTCCATAGTAATGAAATTAAGTCTCAGTATTATTTATCTGAATGTTACTTATGTTTCCGTATTTCACTGTTTTGTATAAAATGATCTGTTGATTTGACAGAAAAAAATCTCTCAAAACCGACGACATAACTATTTTAAGAGCACTGTAGTCGATCGATGGCTTGAATTCAGTCGCGCACGGGGTCGATATACTTGTTATTTCATTCTACATTCAAGTTCGGGTTATAGAGCACTGACTGACTGTTATTGGTTGACCCGAACGTTCATTTACCGAGCTCGTACGGAACTAATCTAACACGCTGTGAGACGCAAGCTAACGCGAGACAAAATTCATGTTTTGAAAAAACTCGAGAATGGTCTTGGGTCTTCCTATGAATTCAGGAGAAATATCCCAAAAACCGAAATGAAAAAACAATTTTTTTGAATAGTATAAAATATACTATGCGGTGAACTTAAAATCATTTGATTTGTTCTATCGCCTCTAGGACATTACTTTACATAAACATTCATCAAAATATGTGTAACATTCAGGACTTTTATACGCTTGTAACTTTTGTATGTATTTGATTTTGATAAATGTTTTAGGTTCAAGTCGTGGATGATGTATGTTGAAAAAAAAAAAATAATAGGCCTTATATAAGGATATTATCAGCGAACTGCGCTAGTATGGGAGTTGGGGCGAATAGAGTACCCTTAACTTCTGTATAGGGTCAAGTTGTAAAGTGTCCTTATGTGCATTTAATATTGAAATTTTTCGTTTATGCTTATTAATATATTCAATATTTCTTTAAGATTATAATTTTATTAATTTTTTTTACATCAATTTTTTCCTTTGCAGTTAAACGAAAATCTACTTTTGAACTTCACCGATCATCCGTAATAGATACTTAAATTAAGGCCAACAATACGAAATAAATAATGTAAACACACTTTCAGGCTTTCAAAACATTTTTATTTTATTAAATTTTATATAAATTTTGAACTTCCTATTCTAATCCTTGTCGTCTGTATAAAACAAAGATGATTTGTCGAAAGATTCCGAAATAGCCGTACTTATGAAAAAAAAAATGTATTATCATATCAGTCATGTTGTCAATCAATCAAAAATCAACAAGAAAATCAACAAGAAAAACTAACAGTAACGGATTAATAATAACAAAAAACTAAACAAACACGTAAACGAAATAATATCACTTCGAACGCAATCCAAATAGGAATGAACTTGTTCACAAAATGGCGGACCAAATATTGGTAACTGCAGTACTGACTGCTTACACAACCACACAACCCACGCAACAACAGCTGTCGTCGACCAACTGACGTCATTATTCTCAGTAACGGTCCGGTTGTTTACGTATTTCATCTCGTCTCGTTGGCCATACTTTAGTTATTAAATTTAGCCCCAGTATTAATTTTAACTGAATGTTACTTTTATTTCCGCAGTTCCCTTTTAGTATGTGATCTATTAGTTCCATGGAATAATCTCTCAGAATAAGAAGGGACTACATAATTATTTTTACCCCTGTATAAAGTAAAATTATTTTGCAAACCTAAAACAGAGTTTTTGTAATACGTAGGGGCTTAGCAAAATGCAATACTTTTTAGTTGCCCACCTGCCTCTTTTTTATAAAAAAAGTACTCAACAATTTTTGCAAGAAAACTCTGTCCACCACACTCAATACTTTTTCCACTAACCTACACGTAAAAACTCTTTGATAAATCAATTGCACCTGTATCAAGCGAGTAAGGTGAGTGAAACGAGTATAATCGCTCGTCCCGTGATCCCCCCGCATGTCTTCCCCACCCCTGATGCGACAGAGTACGATGCCGGATTTATGTAATTTGCGCCCGCGATTTCGAACGGTAGAGCATAGCTAATTACTGAAATCCTATACGTTCTATATACGAAATGATTGCATTTTACAAATATTTATGAACCAACACGAGTCCTATTTTAAAAGAAATACGATTTTGCTTGAGAAATGCTTAAGAAAATCGAATATGAAAATGGAACATTTTGGAGCTTAAAACACAGATTTTTAAGTGCTTGTATTTCTTATGCGTGTTTATTATCCGAAATTTAAAGTTAAATAGGACATGTAGGTTGTGCAAAAGATGAAGTAACTTAAAGTTTTGTGTGATTTAATGCATTAGCGTACAAATGAGAAGCTATCTCGTTTTGTATGGCCGCGGAGTCTATCGCTCTTCCCTTAGCGAGATTTTCTTAACTCAGAAACTGACCATTAGTCTTTAAGGGGGAACGTTTCGAGCTCGGTGCAAAATGCACAACTTCTGATTGTCTTTCTTACTATTGCATAAAAAGTACTAAATAAATGTGATATATGGCATTTCGCGACCATAGTTTAGTGTCAATTAGGCTGTTCTACCAAAGTTTTGTAATTTTATGTATTACGTTGTAATTGAATGGGCATACAAACTTAAAACACGCTTTTAAGTTTGTATGCCCATTCATTTACAACGTAATGCATAAAATGACGCAATTCTGCTAAAAACCCCTGATAACTATACAACAATAGTCGCAAAATAAGATGAAACTATTTTATTTCATACATTTTATTTTAAAATAAGGTACACAAACTTATGTTATGCACTTTGCACTGAGCTCGAAACGTTACCCCTTAACACCGGAATTCCGGGAGTCGATTGTCGGTGTCCCGAGTGTTGGAGGTCGTTTGCTCTGTTGTGTATTATGGATACACTAAAAAAATATATAAATTGAACAAGATCTTGTTAACCGTAAACCATGGTTTTTAATAAAATAAATTGGTTTTTATTTTTTTCATGTTATTTTTATCGTCAAACTTGACCTCATTGCTTTTCCAGCAAAAAGTCCAATGTACGCCACTGCCGCAAACAACATCCGCAACAAGATGTCAGTTTCCTGTACTAACTCAACTTGTTTACTTGATCATAAAAACATTGGAAACAACCAATAAGTTAAATCAATAAGTGACAAACAAGCCTCTTGATAGGAACCTATTTGTTTCGGTGTATAGTTGTACAGTGCAAACATTTTTCGGACGTCAAATAATTTGATAACTATTTTAGATTATAAAGTAACCGACCGAGAACAACGAAAACCAGAAATCATCAAAGTATCACTTTCAGAAAAAAAAATGAGCATGGTTGAAGGGTATATAGAAATGTTTCTATACGGTCTTGCGTTCCGTCAGCTGAGGAAAAACGCGGAGAAGCGGAAGGCACGCATAGCGGCATAGCGCACAAGGCAGCACTTCGAGGAGTCTTACAATAACGGAAACGTTACGGAGGATCTCGGTGCAAAAAGCACATCATAATAGTATTCCCTTACTTTTGAATAAAAAGTATGCAATAAATGCGTTTTATAGCAATTCGCGCATACTGCTTGTTAATAGTTAGGTGATCACATGAAAATTATTCAATTTTATGCGTTACATTTTAGCTGCATGACATTACAACTGTAAAAGTTAACTTTAAGTTTGTTAATGTAATGCAAACAAAATTTAATACGTTAAAGTACGTAATATTTTTGTGAAGACTTTATTATTAATAAACCATTTCCGCAAGTTGCTTTAAAACACATTTTTTGTATACTTTTTATTCAAAAGTAAGAAAAACAATATTATGATGTGCATTTTGTACCGAGGTAAAAAGTTACCCCCTTAAATGGATTTCCAAACGAAGACACATGTCGTCCACTACGGCAAAATGACTAATCGAATGGCGTTGCGTTGAACCGCTCACTGCAACTGTCACAGTTCACCAGAACGAAGCTTCAGTCAACAACAAAGGGAAAGAAAGAGAACAAATCAGCTACATAAGCAATGTTTTGTGTGAACGCGTTCTCAGGAGTGGCCCGCCCGACCCAGTATAAAGCCTACATAAGGCTTTCCAAAGAGATTTTTTTACGACGACGTAAACGCGTTGGGCCATTCCGCGGTAGTATGTTAAAATGTAAAATAACTGAGAGAAAGCAATTTACTTTTACGTCTTGAAGCAGTGTTTCTTGTTGTTATACGAGTATGTACACAGCAGGTATCATTGACGTTATGTTGTACAAACCCTTGACCAGAGACATTGTATAAAAATGTATTACTGTGGCCAAGTGGTAGAACCACAGAGTACATTATTATACTTGATAAATACAATTTTCTTCAAAAAACCTGATAATGGCTTTAATTTGTTAGTTTTTATTTTTATTAATTAACACGCATTAATAATAATATAGAAAAATGTGCTATATTTCGTCCCCTCAGTGGGGTCGTCATCAGGCGAATGGAAAAAAATATGTATAATACATCTATTGGCATAATTAATTACAAACTTTTTAGGAAGAAGTTGTTGTAGTTGCTCATATAATACTTGAGAACGTTATAGATGTTGTGGGCTCAATAGTAGTGGCTGCGTGTTTCGGACGGAAGGCATGTTAAGGCCTGGCCCACGGAGCACAACAGTATTATTTAACTAACTTTTGCCCGCGGCTCCGCCCGCGTGTTATTCGGTTTAATGACATGCTTTTTTCCGGGATGAAAAGTATCCTATGTGTTACGTTAGGATATAAGCTATATCCATTCTAAATTTCATCCAAATCCGTCCAGCCGTTTCAGCGTGAAAGAGTAACAAACATACACACACACACACAAACACATTCGCATTTATAATATTAGTGTGATTAGTGTGATTTGAACTTAAGGATATTGTCAAAAAGTTTAGATTAGAACTCTTGCTTCCCGCGCTGCCGGTACGCATAATCATTGAATTTTCGAGATTTTTCTGTATTTTTCAAAGAAATATTTGGTGCATATTTTAAAATTAACTATGTTTTCTTGCTATAGCGCTTATACACTATACATACACTATAAACTTACACTAATATTATAAATGCGAAAGTTTGTGTGTGTGTATATGTTTGTTACTCTTTCACGCTGAAACGGCAGGACGGATTTGGATGAAATTTAGAACGGATATAGCTTATACCCTAACTTAACATACCGGCTACTTTTATCCCGGAAAAAAGTATGTTGTTAAACCAAATAAAACGCGGGCGGAGCCGCGGGCAACAGCTATTTCTGACATAAAACTCAAGCTTCTTAGATGAGAGACGTATTTATCGCTTTAAAAGGTTTCATTTTCAAAAATAAAATCTATCGAGTGAAATATGTTTAATTAGGTAACTGTCTTTACAAAAGAAAGATGAAAGTCTGCAAAAATTTTATTGTGTGTTATACATTGATCAGGTAAGCAATTGACTCAACATTTTTAAGCAAAACCTCTTGAAATTTTGAAGGCAAGACCTTAAGCCGTTGGTCTGATTTTGTCCCAAGTACGGCGATAGGGCTCACCACCAACGTTTGTTTGTGGACTGTGACCTGCATTTCATATTTCACACTTATATTAGGGACATTTCCGACCAAAGGGGTTTCAGGTTGTGACGATATTCTTTTATCGTAGGTAATGGTCTCACAAATGCAGTGTAAAACGTGCCCATTGTTCTTGTAGCTACTACTTGTAGTTAGATTAAGATGCAATGACAAAAAGTCATATACAGCATATCATTATTTATTACGAATCATTGAAATACCAAACCATGGACCTCCACAGACGTATAATATAGTAGCAGACCTAACATTAATAATAAACGCATAGAATCGACGCGTGGAAACTTTAGTTCAGTGAACTTCGGGCTCTTTTAATTATAAATATTGCTTGTTTCTAAACAAAATATATACTACAGATTAGTTCAAGAATTAACAAATATGTTCCAAGCATAAGCCAACCAAAACAACCCATTTTTATACGTTTCTTCGTACCGTGAAGCCTAAATGTAGCTTATTTTTTATACGGAAATTAACGCTATTTAATCCTTATGTTTGGTCTGCTACTTACTAATAATTATATGTCTGTTTGGACCTCGGGTCTAGTATAAAATTTACCAAAAAAGTGTCCTTAGTGAAGTGTCACAATATTAAGAATCAAAACATTTTAATTTGAATCGTATGTCATTGCTGCACGGCTAAGTTTTGATTGACGTGTGATTGACATCCTTTTTTAATTTTCAATGGACTCTCTTTTGGTTCGGACACTTTTGAGCACAGACCCGATGTCCACTTGGTAGTACGTCAATGTTACGAATACCCTGTTATAAGAAGATTGATTCTTCATTTCATTACTTACCTATTCTAGGCGCGCGGCTTCGTTACGTCTCACTCGCAGAGAGTAATGGATATCAGTCTATCTATATTATAGCAAAAACAGTGAACACATCAAGTCACTCTTCCTCGATTTTCTATTTGAGAATTTCAATATAATTTTAAAAATTATATTTATTTAAATATCTGCATAGACAACATCCATGATATCTGGGAGTCTTACAGCTTAAGGCGTATAATTATAGGCATGCTACCGTTTTATAAAAAAAACTGATCTGTTTCTCTGTTGTATTTTGTTATAGACTAAAGTTTGAGACCTTGATACTTTTATACAGGCATTTACAAAGTCACTATTTGGCGTAAGTGTAAATTTTTTGTATAGGTACAATTTAAAGCAAGAAAACAACTTTGTATGTAAATCTGTACAGCTTGATAGCTTTAAAACAAAATCAATATTGGAATTTTCGGGAAAATGCTGCCTTTTAAAATATCACTACCAGATGACAGAGGTGTTGTACTTTGGTCTATAACAAAAACAACAGAGAAACGGGTTATCAAATTTTATGGCGTGCCTATGCGCCTTACGTGTAATGTATATAAGTGGTACTTAACTATGATATACATCACTGCAATTGACTTATTAGTAGCCTAAGTAAATCTTAGGGTAGGCAAAGCATAGGCTGGGAAATAAATGTACTACCCGCCCAACACAGTAAGGCCAATGTCAAAGACTTTATTAGCTTTTGATAGAGGCGATTATTAGTTGGCAATCACGCAGCAAAACAACAGATTGAAGAAGGGCTTTAGCTAATACTGAAATAATTATGTGCAAAAATTAATAGAATTCGACAATGTTCCCTTCGTAGTTTCATTACTTATTTTATGAATAAAAATCAAATCGATCTTTTAAAATTTTAAAATCAAAAATCAAAGGGCTGAATATATTTTTTGACTAAAGTATCTGTTTTTAGGGTTCCGTACCCAAAGGGTAACCAACGGGACCCTATTACTAAGACTCCGCTGTCCGTTTGTCTGTCCGTCTGTCACCAAGCTGTATCTCATGAAGCGTGACAAATGATGTGATGAAATGAAATGATGATGCGTCACAAATGATGTATTTTTGTTGCTAAAACCTATACCTAAAAATACTAAAACCGGCCAAGTGCGAGTCGGACCTGTGCACTCTCAAATAACAGACATATTTTATTAGTACGTTCGCTTACTAAAAGATAAACAAATCGTTTTTGATTTTTCTTTTAGAGACCCAGTTTCTTCAAACGAATCATCGGAAATTTTGCGGTTAATGTTCTAGGCTCAGTTTCCTCACGTTAGAATAATCTGTTGGATTATTGATCATACTCATGCTTGGGGGAGAAAACCAACTGGAGCGGAGCCGCGCACTAATTTCTATGCTAAAGAGTTTGTCATTTTCGGTGGGGGACGAGGTAGCGTCGCGATGCACGCACACTACAAAATACTCAAACACTAGCTCAAACTATACGCACACAATCACATTCACACACAGGGACATGTATCGTTTTTATTACCGGTATGCCCGCGGGGCTTATACCTTTGGCAGAGGGGTTCGCCTGTTGGTGGCCTGTCCATTTGGTTGTTTCGTCCGAGTACTCTTCATAATCCCCGGTGCCACTCACTAATAGGTGGGAAAAGGGATCTAATAAGCCTTAATAACACTTTGGTAAAAACAATACGATGGTTTGGACAGAGCAATAACCGACATTACCATTAGAGGACGTATAGTTCGCGCAATCTTACTTGGTTACTCGAATTTATAATCTCTTTTGCAGATATAGATTTTAAGGAAAAAAGATAAAGATAGAGAGAGAGAGAGAGAACTTAACTTCGGCCAAACTAGGTTCGTAGAAGACAGTAGATCATGCATCAATGAGTTGTTAGAAATACAAGGTGAAATTAAATTAACCGACTTCAATACTGGAGACTCTGTTAGTGATCAGGAACAAGCTTCAATTACCCTTTTGGTGAAATTCCATAAATACATTTATACTTCCTTACTGCCTAGACTAGGAGTTATACTTAAGCTAAACCAACGAATAACAGAGGAAAAAAAAAATTTGATTTTAGCCAAAAGGATTACTGTGCCTAGTTCCTGATCACTAACTGAGTCTCCAGTATGAATTTGGTCGGTTGATTTCCATCCATCCATCCATCAGCCCGTGTTCGTCCACTGCTGGACATAGGCCTTTCCCAAATTTCGCCACTCATGTCGGTCCTCCGTCCTCCTCATCCAGCCGCCCCCCGCAACGTCTTTCAGGTCGTCGGTCCAGCGGGCCGACTTAATTCGGTTGATTTAATTTCACCTTATATAGTATTTGTATACTTCACTTGTTGACTGCGTAAACAATTTAAGATAAACCTTTATACCCTGAGTGAATTTGTGTCCGACGTACACCGATAATTTAAAATCGTCGTTGAAAAGTGAGTGTCCTATGTTGACTTTTCTAGTATCAATAATTCACATTTAAAAGGCGTGTCGAAACCAGATTCTATTTCCTCTTCAACACACAAATACAAAGCAAACGCACGCCTTCATAAAACAAAGCAACCACAATAATAATGATGATTCAGGTATTTTCTACGCCGTTTCTCACAGGTAGCTTATTCGACGTGAGGTGGGAAGAAAAACATTTTCTTTTCTGTATCTTTCATTAATAGAGGCTTCATCTGGGGTCTGAAAGTAATGGGAGAATTAATGAAGGTCGTTATCTAAACGTGCTAAGAAACGAACAGTTGTAAAGCTTCCTACACTGTTACGTCACCATTTCTGCTAAGATTGTAACTGTTTCTATTACCTATGTTTCAATGTAACCCGGAATAAGAGCTTGTATGACTAGGTTGATGGATGTAGAAGAAGCGTACGAGGTGTGCCAAGATTGTGGCAGATAAAAAATTATAGTCGTGAGCATAATGTATGTCCCATACATGGACATAAAGCTATAGTGAAGTTTTTGGGTCCGCTACAATTTTATAACATCATTGGTCCGCTATAACTATTCCCAACTGTAGTAAAGTTTATTTACTTATAAACGAGTTCCATCAAAGTAGATGTTTACGTCGTCAATACCGCAGTGCTTAAAGGCTAAGATGCGTAATGCAGTGCGTCCTTCCTGTGATGACGTATGGCGCTGAGACGTGGACTCTTACAAAAGGCTTGATCCACCGATTTAAGGTCGCTCAACGAGCTATGTCGCCGACGTGATGGCCGTTGGGGCCGAAAGGCGTTAGAATGGAGACCACGTACAGCAAAGCCGACCGACGATCTGAAGGAGGTTGTGGGCGGCTGGATGAGGAGGATGGGGGACCGCCAAGAGTGGCGAAATATTGCGAAGGCCTTTGTCTAGCAGTGGACGATCGATGACAGGCTGATGGATGGATGGATGAATGGAGATGTTTATTAACCCTCTTAATTCTGGTTACCACTAAACATTCGTAAAACAATAAATCACAGTCCAGATCGTGGCTCGGACTCATCTTACAGAGCAACAACTTTAAGACATTTTCCTGACACAAAAACAATAAAAATGTACGTATTCTGATATTTTTTCTTAGTTTTACTGGAGTCCTCTCGTCTTTTCTCATCATATCAAAACTACTGAAAGGATTTTTATGATTTTAAAGCATAGTGCAGTTAATGTGAAATTGATACATTGTCAGTCTTAAATATAATGTAAGTAAAACAGAAGTACTGGTTTTTAAAGCAAATAATAGTGATGTTACTCACACTCCATGTATCAGTCTGTGTGGATTTCCCCTGAATGTTGTGAAAAAATTTAAATACCTGGGTCACATTCTTAGAGAAAATCTTAAATATAACAATGATCTCGAACGACAGAGACGTTCCATTGCAATGAAGAGTAATATGTTAGCCAGAAGATTCACCCAGTGCTCGGGTCAGGTAAAAATCACCCTATTTCAGGCGTACTGTCAGGCCTTCTACACCAGTCAGCTTTGGTCGAACTATACGCAGAGTGCTATGAACACTCTGCGTGTTCAGTATAATAATGCTTTTAGATTAATGCTAAAACTGCCTTGGTGGTGTAGTGCGTCAGGCATGTTCGCTGAGAAGGGGGTAAATGACTTCTTTGGCCTCATGCGTAGGTTAAAGACCTCGTTTCATAAAAGGATCATGAATTGTGGCAATAGCATTGTTAAAGCTACATTTTTGTCAGTTTATCAACTTTCCAAACCTTTCTGTTCGATTAAGAAGAATGACAATATTTGCAAAATGCCAAAGCAACCCAGTCGCCCTATTCCCCACTCTCTTGCCGAATAAATATTGTCAATACTACCCAGTCGCCCTGTTCCTCTCTCACTTGATGAATGCATGTAATAGTTTAGTTTAGGTTAAGTAAGTATAGTTTAGAATTATTTATTAATTAATGACATAATTTATAATGTAAATTAATTTGTATATTTAATCATTTAATATTTAATGATTTCAATTAGAATGAGCAATATTAAAGAGCTGATCTGAGCGAGAAATCTTTGAAAAACCACAGAAAAATGCCTGTCACCCCCCCCCCCCCCCCCTCCCCCTTATTTCCGAAACAAAGGAACCGAAAAATATGAACAAAATCATGGTAATTTGGAATTACGTGATTACAGGAAAAATATAGCGGGTGAGACATTCACAATAACAAAATGACAAAATTAAATTTTTCATACACTAGCTTTATTTCCAGTACGGTGTAAAAATATTTGATTCCTTCTTTTGTTGTTCAATCAATTAATTTTTTAGTTATCATAAACAGTTATGGGCAAGATTTCGAATACCTTCTTCCTCGCTGTTCCCAAAACTCTCAAATTACGGAACCCTAGGCATGCAAGTCTGACTCGCACTTGAGCGGTTTTTTTTAGTAAAGTTGTCTTGCGATAACCAGCAGGACAATTTCTTGTATATTTTCAAAAATAATTTCCAAGCACTTATACTAATAATAAAGTAGTAAGAATGTCGTGTCTGTATGTATATTGAATATTTTTAAAAAAATTCAATTTTAATTAATTATTTGTACCGAGGCCAAAACTAAAACTTTTTAAATTTTTGTCTGTCTGCCTGTGTGTATTATTATGTTTCGTTTTAACTCGAGAACCACTCAACCGTATTTGGATGCGATTTTTTTATTGTCATTGTATATTATTACCCTGTTATAAATATAGGCAATATATAGGGGTGTCCACAAAATAGCGCACAAGCCGAAAACGGGGCAGAGAAAAAGACTAGTATGCAATAATACTGTTCCCTTCGTCCTGTTTAGTAGAGACCGAGTGTAAATACCAGGCCTGTTATCTGGTCGCCACACTTGAGACCGCCGGACCACGAGGTATTACCCATATACCTACACACATATAGGTGGGTACTACCCTCAAATATACACAGACGCAAGTAGGTAGGCTTAGATAGATATTCTGGAGATAACAAGCTGCTAATGACTGCGGCAGTTACCTTTGTAACTTAGCGAATTAGCTTCCTTGCTTAGGTTTTGCGAAACATTATATGATCTACGATATTTAAGTTATTTTTAATTAAATTTAATAAATAAAAAATACTTTACAATTAAATAGCACTTAAAAATAAATAAATAATTTGGCCAAGTGCGAGTCGGACTTACGCACAAAGGGTTCCGTGTTACCACATGTTATGGGTACAGAACTCCAAAAACATTATGGTACAAAAAGGTTGACAAGACACTCTTAGCGCCGCGCCGTCTCGTCTCTCAGCTCACCAATGAACTTCTGTACAAAAAGCTTGCTCGTACGCTTAGCGACATCTATCGACAAGCTGTCAAACACATCGTTTCAGATGGCGCTATGGTTAACAAGATGTTTATTGTTTGGAGTTGGGCTTCATTTCTTTTTTAATTTTTGTATTTTTCGTGATATTTCAGCTGGCTACCTACCTAAATATTACGGTACGGACAGACAGATAGACAGCGGATGCTTATTGCTTAGTAATAGGGTCCCGTTTGGCACTCTTCCGGTATAGAACCTCAAAAGGAGATTTCCGGACACCTATTTAATAAATCAAATAAAATATGCGAGCCAGTACCTCTACCATGAGTTTGCATAGTAAAATCATTAGACGTTACTACAGTAGTTAACGTGAAGACGCCATTCGAATAGTTAAGTAAAACAAAGTCACCATGAGTTTCGGACTCGATAACTACTGTCGTTAACGTTAACTCGATAGTAGGTACAGTTTTTGACGTCATGTTGGTACCATAGCTTACCGTGTCTATGCTCACACTTATCATTGTATCTCTTTCTTATCAGTGAACTAAGACAAGGACAAAGTGATATATATCCGACAAAAATGTATGGGACCAGAAGTTTGGCGCGGTCTGTATTAGTAGACTAACTTATATGTACCGGGCTATGGAACCCTACATTGCGCGTGGCCCGACACGCATTTGGCCGGTTTTTTATAGTTACAGCCGTTGCAGGTAGTAACTAAAAATAATGGATGCTAGTTGTCATAAATTCTCGTTAAAGAATTGTAAGATAAATAAACACTAAATTAACCGTGTGGCTACTTGAAAACTTTAATTATAATTTCATTCATAATAACATTACTATTTAAATTAACTTCGTCATAATCAAAGACGATCTCAAAGGTTCTTTGTAAACCGTACCGAATGTTCAGTTTTTGATTTAGTTCCATCGGGTCTTTGTTCGCCGCGTTATCTCTTCAATAAACGTAGATTTATTGGCGACCACACTGCACGACGCTCTCGAGGATATTTCAAAAAGATTGTCTAATTTAAAACTGCTCCGATGCCCTCTTAATTTTAGCGTCCGCTTCTTAGATTGGATTCCCATTCTTGACTCCTTTCTTACTTCCTCCTTTGTCGATTAAGGATTTATGGTTGTTTATTGTGTGCATAGATAATATAAGGTAACTTTGATGCAACCAGATTCATACGACTAGGAAAAAGATTTAATGATCGTTTCTGTGAAATTTGCAACATTTAATTTTGACGTTCTGCTGCTGACGATTCGTTGTAACCCAACTTCACTTATTTGACAGGTCTTATCTTATTTTAAGGTCCAGGGCGGCGATTCTCGCACATGCGACAATTTGCGAAAGCCGAAAGCGGGTGATTTTTACAAGCTCTTTATGAAGAAACGTATCAAACTTTTAAAATATAAACCTGTTGTACGTATTTATAACATGCTTTACGTGCCTTTTAACGAGTTAAAGTTCATAGTATTATCATCACACGGCATTTATGACAAGATAAACAGAGGCGTATGAAAAGCAAAGCGTGTGAAAAATTTTGCGAGAATCGCCGTCCAGGATATTTTGGATTAGGATCAATAGCAGGGCTATTCAGAATTGCGAAAATTAGAATGTTGGAATATTGAATTGTGTGGCTGTGGCACTGAAAAGACTCCTCTAACATGTCGAATTTTACGAAATTCATAAAAGTGTCGATAACTCGAAAACTATCGAATTTTTACTGAGGTCTTATTTTGATATTCTGGACAGTCATGAGCTGGCCTATTAGCCCTCCAAGGGATAACGTTGACTTTTCGGACACCTGTATACACTGGGCCGCAAAGAAAGCGGGTCGGTTGTAAAAATCTCAATTACTTCTAAAATACTGGAACTAGCTTTATGAAATAAAGACTCAATTAAAATTTATTCTATTACGAAGAAAGAAGTAAAACCTTTTTATTTCTTTTTGGTGATTGTATTAAAAACCATAAATAAAAAATAAAGACGATTTGAAAAATTCTATCGTCAATTTTGAAACCATTTGTTTTACTTTTGTTTCTATTCTGTATTTCCTGTGCAGAAATTCAATATTCCGTTTGAACTAAGTTAAAAACATGCTACTAACCCCTGAAGAATGTACCAGAATTCTGAAAATGCTTGAAGTCGGGCGCAGTCAGAGTTATACAGCGAGAACTTTAGGTGTGTCGCTATCAACCGTTCAAAGAGTGCTCCAGTGATTTGAAGAGACTGGGTCTTATATTCGTAGACCAGGAACAGGCCAAACAGGGTGCACAACAGTGCGAGAGGATCGCTATATGGTGTCAATAATGTTGAGGAATCGATTCCAAACGGCTGTTGAAGTCAAAAATCACCTTCTACGTGCTGGAAGAAGCAATCCTAGCACGTGTACAGTGCTTCGGCGTCTTTCTGAAGCAAATTTGAAGCCATTTAGACCGGCAAATGGTCAAAAACTCGAAAGGCAGCATCGACATTACATCGAGTTAGGCAAGAGAATACATGAATTGGACTCTGGATGACTGGTCAAGAGTAATGTTTCTGGAAGAGTCGAGGTTCATGCTATACACGCACGATGGGAGGCAAAGAGTCTACAGAAGACCAGGAGAGCGCTATAACCAAGCTTGCATTGAAGAGAAAGTGCCATACGGCGGAGGCTCCATACACGTGTGGGCTGGAATTTCTTCCGAAAGCCGCACCGAGCTAGTCGTGATAGAAAATGGAACTTTAATTGCAGAAACATTCGTGAATGAAATCTTAAATGAGTACGTTGGCCCATTTTTAGTAAACATGGGCGACGACGCCATCTTTATGCAAGATAACACTCGTCCCCATACAGCACGGATAGTGTTTGACTACCTTGAAGATGTCGCTATTACAGGCATGGAGTTGCCAGCACGCAGCCCAAACTTGAACCCCATCGAGCCTGCCAGAGACGAGCCAGCGAAATTTCCCTCCAATCACACTCCGAGGAATTATTTCTCAGCATCGGCTCAGAAATCTAGTTAAAAGCACGCCAAACTGTATAATAGTTGTATAACGTGGTGGCAATACGAAATACTAAAATGTGTGAAAATTTCATATTTAATAACGTAGCTCTTTTTTCAAAAAACAATAATTTTTAATATTTTTACTCAACCTACTTTTATTTTAAATAAACTTCATAAACTTGAATTTCTTTGACTTTTATTTAAGCAATTTAAAATTGTCTATAATAGAGTCTTTATTTTATAAAGCTAATTCCAATACTTTGGAAGTTATTGAGGTTTTTGTTACCGACCCTCTTTCTTTGCGGCCTAGTGTACCTATAATATAATAACAACATTAATATCTATTAATTTCGTTTTG
Organism: Ypsolopha scabrella; assembly: GCA_910592155.1. NCBI lineage: Eukaryota > Metazoa > Arthropoda > Insecta > Lepidoptera > Ypsolophidae > Ypsolopha > Ypsolopha scabrella. The sequence goes on along the minus strand of OU342969.1, from coordinate 25,933,588 downwards.
TTTTTAATTTTATTTAACTCAACTTTTGGCCTGATTATCCGACTTTCTCTTGTCCTGTATCTTCTATCTCTTTACTGAAACATTGTTGTACCTATAAATGTAAATATTAATTATTGAAAAAAAAGACATGATCTTGCTAAGTTTCTTGCCCATTCTTCTCAGCAAGAATCAGAATCAAAATCAGAATATTTATTTGCATTAGACCAGTATGGTACACAAATCAGTATATAAAAAAAACAATTCTTACAAAGTATAAAATAAAATAAAATTGGTAAGATTAATAAAATATCACAGTAAAATCATTGAGAAAAAAAAACATTATCATGTCCCAACAAACATTACAATAAGCATTAGAAAAATAATTTTAGGAAGAAAATAGTAAGACTAGGTTTACACAAGAAAATTAGATAAAGAATAAAATGTATAACAAATAACCAGCGATCTTAAAATTACTAATCGAATGGGCGGAGTTAGGCATGTATTTATATATGTAACCTATTAGTATTTAGTATATAGATAGCTATTATTATTATCAAATCGTATATACATAATTGTATACATTAAATATACCTACCTTTATTCATGTACGTGTATTTACTTATTAAATATAAGCAAACCCAAAACATATTTTAATATATTGTATTTCCTCTTTTAAATTTAATTATTTTTATTACCTATTTAATTAATCCTAACGTGCGATAAGTGTATGTATGTACCTACATTGCAGAAATAAAGTATTCATTTCATTTTACACATAAATATTTTTCTTTTATGAGCCGGAACTGGCCGCCAGGAATATATATGTGTCGATCTACACACTCATAAGCCGGTGGGCTTAAACAAGTTTTCCCTAGGTAAAACTGATTTCTATGTTGTCGTAAAAAAGCACAATGGCGGTAGCCTTCTAACCTAGCTTACCGGCTCGTTTCTGCGCTGAAAAATGTTTAAAAATGTCTGAAGGCCTATTTTGGCCTAGCTTTAGGTTTAGCTGGTAACATTTACAAGGTTCCATGATACACAACAACAACAATGCCAAAAAAATCAGCTCATAAATTTCTTGTTGAACAACTAAATATGTGATTTTTTCCCAGACATATTATGCTGTAAGACCTAATTGTGAACGGACTTTCAAGTTTCCAAGTCAACTGTAGAAGTACCCGTAGGCGAGGTTTCCAAGGTGAGCCAATTTTTATGAAATTGATTAGGTACTTGAACTTTAAGGGTCGTAGATTTCTGTAGGAAGTATTTGTTTCAACTTGATATCTATAGCGGAGCCCGAGAAAAAGAATCTTGACAGACGGACAACAAAGTGATCGTAGATGGGGTTACATTTTTTCATTAATTTACAAAACTATTTATTTATTTTACAAAGTTTCTTAGATTAGGTACCTATATTACACTTTAAAATAGCTTATTTTTACAATTTAAACGTACAAGGAGTAGCCTGTCCCCTAATCAAAGTTATCTTGAAATGTTGGGTAACAGTGTCAATATCCTTATGCAAACCGAATTGTAACAACAAAGTTTTTTTTTATATAAGAAAATAAATTCAGTGAGGTACTCACTCTGAAGCACGGAACCCTAAAAACATTCGGACCAACTTAGCTGAAACTTTGGGATAATGTTGATCAAAAGTCTTTATGGTCTCAAAGTAAAGTTATGGCTATTTTCTAAGAAAATTACAACCACAATGTTAGTTTGGAAAACTTATTAAATTCTCGAATGTGTGCAAATAAACACTTACATTACGGAAAACATAATAGTAGTTTATGCCACAAGTGCGTAAAGGAGGCAATAGCTTACGAGGAACGTAAGGAATAAAACGTAAGGAATTAAAGGATTTAAACGTTACGAGTAAGTTATTGCCCTTACGCACGTGTATCATACTACGTTTTTAAATGCATAGTATAAGTAAAAAAATTAAACGTTATTAAAACAAACAAACAACAAATACTCCAAATGAACTTTAGGCGGGCATTCTTTTTCTTTGCACGCAAGTTGCCAACATGACGGAAATAGGCTGCTATCAGTTTGATGCGTATGAAGGCTGCTTTCAGTCATACATAACGTAAATTCGACTCCACCAGCTTATTCCAATAATGTTAACAACAAAGGATACCCGAAATTGTATATTCTTTAGATACCCACAAAGAATGAGGACGACCGATTGATAAAATTGTAATTTTTATAAATAATGTACAGAGAATGCAAGTGTATCATTTTGCGAACCCACATATTAAAACTTTTTGTCTTTTGGCATTATAATCAAAAAGTTCTCATTCATACGATTTAATGAGGTTACCTAACAAGAAGTTTATTTTAACCAGATTCCAGTCTTGTTACCTATATATTATCAAATGAAATAAAACATTAAAAATCTGGTGCGAATTGGTTGATTAAGTTTCATAAGTATTTTCAATTAGTAAAGTTACTACCTACTCAAAATGTCTTCTAAACAGTTTTCATTTCATTTCATAAAATTGAATGCAGCCTACGAACGCATCAAACTGAAACCAGCTCATTTCTGTCAAGTCTATTTATGGTACACAAGATAAGACTGGCAACTGTTTTCGATAAATTAAGAAAATAAAACAAACCTCAGACGTGGCTTTACGAGCTAAGTTCCATTTGCTTTCCCACTATATAGGGGAATCTAAACGAACCAAATTAATTAAAAAAAACACTTGTGCGGTAAAGTTGACCTTGACAACACAGATTACACGCATATAAAACAGAACTGTACGAGCACTAGCATTGAAAAGAAAATGTTGTTTCCGTTTGTTTATGAACCCCCCTTATAAGTTAAGTATTTTGATTTCAATGACGTAGCTTCTATTATCTAGTTTTCATTTCAATTGCAGGTATTATCAAATAAGCGTTTATTGATTCAATTCCAATTTTGTTAGTAATTATATTTTTTTCGAAACTAGCCATAACTTCATGACTTAATAATAACAATTTAATCAACATAACATAAACATAAAAAAACAGCAGCGGTAGCCCAGGCGGTAGAACTGGCCTCTCAATCTTGAAACCCAGGTTCGATCCCCAGTCGGGCATGTACCAATGAGTTTTTTATATGCATAGTACCTATTTGTGTTCTAAAACATCGTGAGGAAACCTGAATGCCCTAGAAAGCGTGTAATTGTGCCCCCGAAGTACGGCGATAGGGCTCACCACCCATCACGTTGGCACGTAATAATCGTCAGTGAAACGCGGGTGTTTCAGTTCACACTCGGGAACATCTCTGACACCCCCTCGGGGACTCATGTCGTATCTAATCGCAAAGTTTCAGCCAAATTGACTGAACATTTTTTCCCATATATTTTGTGCCGGCCTGTACGGCCATAACGACCTAAGCCAACAGAGTAGATATAGCATTTCAAGCTACTGTTGTGGCCATATTTTAAGAAAATTTTAGAAGTAAAAAGAGCTATAGCTTTATCTCCAATTATTATTTGCTGACTGTCAGGATAAATATAAAAAAATGAGACGTTTCAACGTCACTCGACTTAATTTATTTAACTTACATTATTTTTTAATTACCAATATATAAGGTGACTATTATTTATGCAGCCAAACTCATAGTGGAGGTTTAGTAAGTGATCAGTAACACGGATCGATTACACGTTTTGCTAGTTTCGCAAAATAAAATCTTAACGTCCCATAGTAATTGACTCGGGGCTGGGCTTGCGTTTGTAAGGAACGCGAAAAAATAATTTACGAATTTCTCTAAAAGGGTCATCAAACCTTATTACTGAGCGCTTAGCGAGTCTTCAGTAAGAATTTGGCTGCATAAATTAAAGTCTTCTTAATTATATTTTTTGAACCATTAAAATCCAACAGCACTACCATCACTGCGAGGGTCACAAGCACCTTCAATAATTCCATCCGAGTACCTCACCACTGCTCCTGCTTGTCCCATCAAGCTACTGAACTTGGGCATCACCTCTAAAACATGGCCCCTCCTTACTAAGTCATTAATTGTCTCCATACCAAACCTGCTTTCTATTCTAAGATGGTCGTAATCATCGTCTAGTTTGCGTCCAAATAGCCATCTAGGTAAACTGATGCATTTCTGAAGAGGTAAACCTTGAACTGCGTATCGATGGAATACTGCCGCTTGGAATTGCGGCTGCCCATCGCCACCTTCTGATCCGTAGACCATGATGCGTCCGTCATTCAATTTGGCAGCTGCAGGACTCAACGTAGAATATGGTTTCTTACCGGGTTCCAAAGCCAGTATACTGTTATTATTCAAGCTAAAAGCGACACCTCGATTTTGCCATGTAATCCCTGTAGATGGAAGCACTACGCCGCTGCCAAATTTGTGATAGATACTTTGAATAAACGACACAGAAAATCCTTTATCATCCACTACTCCCATCCAAACTGTATCCCCAGGCCCCTTTCCTTTTGCATACGCTGATGCTTTATCAGTAATATTACCAGCCATTTTTGAAATAGCAATTGGTGTGATCAAAGATTCGGGATCAACTTTCTGGTATTTAGGATCCGTAATGTATTGATCACGTAAAAGAAATCCTTGTTTTGTAGCTTCGATTGCTGTATGAACGAATTCGGCGTCATCTTTACCGGTGATATTTAGTTCATCTAGAATCCCAATAATAGCCAAAGATACTAGACCTTGTGTGGGTGGTGGAATGTTGTAAATCACACCTTTACTGTGCCTTATTTTTAAGGGTGTTACTCGAACAGGTTTGTAGTTTGCTAGATCTGCTTGAGTAATTGGAATACCCAAATATTCCATATCAACTGCTATTGCTTTTGCAACTTCACCGTTATAGAAACTGTTTAAACCATTTTCTGCTAATTTTTTCAATGTTTCCGCTAGCTTGGGCTGACGCAACATTTGTCCTTCAGGTATATTTCCATTTTGAAGAAAAACTCTTGCCACGTCTTTAGTAATCTTGTCTCTTTTTTTCAAATCCCTTAAAATTTCCAAGCAATTTTCACTAATGGGGAAACCGTTTTCAGCATAATTGATAGCATCAGCTAAAAGCCTTTTTACCGAAAATCGTCTATAGCCACACTCAGTCACATAATTTAAAGCTTCTTGCCATCCACCAACAGTGCCAGCAACGGTCAAAGCTGATTTAGGTCCTTGTTTCGGAATTGTTTTTTCACCTGCGTAAAATTCAGATGTTGCCAAGCTACCGGCAGGACCGCTAGCATCTATAGCTATTGGTACTCCGTTTGGCGGAATAATCAACCAAAAACCATCTCCACCAATGCTATTCATATGTGGATATACAACAGAAATAACTGCAGCAGCTGCGATCATTGCTTCAATAGCCGTTCCACCTTCTCTAAGAAGGGCTATAGCACTCTGACTGGCAAGGTGGTGAGGAGTGACCACCATGCCTTGTGCTGCTTTTATACTTGACTCCATAATGAGATTTTCGTGTTTTTCAGCTGAATCTTATTCTGAAACAGGATAAAAGAAAGCAGTATGTTAAAACATATATTTTCTTTCCCAAAATACGATAGTGTTCCCAAAAGTCGTATCGACGAAGACAATATTGGACTTAAATCTGTGTTAAAGCTTTCATAACATAAATTTTAACGTCCTGATAGCTTTAAACCTTTTCCCTCGTAAATAGCTACGCCAGAAATTACACTCGGGGGGTCCGTACAAGCTATAAAGTGACGTCATCGATAAACAACAATATAGGATTAGGATTGTAGTAAGCGCGGTTCCACAATTTTGCAATGTCTTACTTACTCAGTTCCCTTCGAAAGTCTTATTGGTATATACGAGTAAGTAGTTGCTTATTTATTATAGATAATGTAAGAAGTAAGGATATATATTATGCATAATCATAACTACCTACCTACTCTTAATTGTTAGGATGGCATTTTATTAATGAAAACATTACTGTTGACTCGAAAGATACACCGCAAGAGAAACAAAGTATCTCTGAAACAATTTATACGAGTAATAATAATATTTTGTATGTATATGTGACGTACTTAAAAGAGTACACCACATAAAATCATACGGAACAACTTTTGTTTTTCAACTTTTTATGTGAAAACCTTTCGTTTGTTTGCCCAGGTTTTTTTTGCGTGTTGCAACAAATTTTGTTCGGTATTATCAGTAGAATGGTTCCTTGGTTTTGTTGGATATCGCAGGTGCACTTTCTAATAGATACTTTTGGCTATCTTGTCTGTGTTTTCATCACATCAGGTTTTCAAACGCACAATTTACGACTGTTTTTTCTTAGTTTTGAATAAAATCAAACGCATTACGTGACAATATTTTAATATCAGTTAGGCTTTTTTTTTACTTTACGGCGTGTTTATAGTTGTTGTGCACGATCATTTACAAAGAAAAATGAAAGCAGTCTTATTTTCTTATTACTTCGGAAATGCATAGCATTTAAGAACTTGGAAGATAAAGTGTTTAAAAAGAAAAGATCGGCGGCTAGGTACGAGTACCTATGCAGCATAGGTACCAAGCCGCCGAACTTTTCTTTTTAAACACTTTATCTAAGACCTTGTCCTCATGCCGCGTTTTGCTCGCGCGAGAACTTGCGCGTAGTCGAATTACTAGGCTCCAATACATTGCGTCCACATGCTACGCGCGAGTCAACGCGCGAGCAATAAATTCGCGCGCACTAGCGCGTTAACGCGGCAAGAATCTCGACTATTTACGCGCACATACGCGCGAAACCCGCGCGAGTCGAGGTACTTGGAACCTGTAAGTCAAATCCGGCTGTCCAGTAAACGCGTGAGCGTTGGCGTAAACGGACATGTTCAAGGGAAAAATGGGGCATGATTTCGATACCGATTTTTTTATTAATGAAGTGGAATAAAACCAGCAATATAAGATATGAAATCTATTGGTTATGCCAATGCTAATTCTATTATTTTTATAACAATAACTATGTTATTCATGAGTTTAATTCAAAGTAGTAGTTTTAGTTTTTGATAACGATTTTTTTATTATTGTAGTGAATAGAAGACCCGCAATAAGGGATATCATATCGCATCTATTAGTTATGCCAATGCCAATTTTATTATTTCAAACCAATCAATTGGTATTCATTAATTTTAATTTAAAGTGATAGTTTTAGTTTTGCCTGTTCACACTGAACTGTTGTTGGTATTTTGGTGTTTTCAATTTTGCAAGCTAAAACTCAACGGCTCAGTCCAAATCCATATTGAATTCTACACCAAATTCTCGCACGTACATTGCGCTATGTGGACGCAACACACGCTCTTGTTCGCGCGAGGCCTCGCGCGTATACAACGCCGCATCTGGACAAGCTCTTTATCTACGTCAACAAATAGACTTTGCTTCGAAGTAAAAAATTCTGGTATATAAAAAGCGGCCAACTCTACGTAATGCTGATGTCTATGTCGCAGGCATCTGGTTAAATTCAGTGACTTAACTAAATGACTAGCCTTTTATTTTGAATGGTGGTAATAAAAAAAATTACCAGGAAGTTTACGTATGGCGGTCTTCTTCTTCGATTTAACCAAATGCCTGCGACATCTATAAAAACTATTCTTGCAACATAATGTCAACAAAACAAATTAGGTCCCAACAACGTTGCTTCAAGAAGCCAACAGTATAAAAAAATGTTGCCCTCACAAACGCCGGGCACGGGCATAAAATATGTTTTAGAGCTTTATCAATGCCGAGGGACATATTGAGCCCAAGGAAGGGATATTGAAAATGAAGTTTTTTGTATGCATTGAAGGGTTTTATGAGGGGAAAGGAAAATAACGACTGTTCTGATCACTTGCGGTGTATAAGTTGTTGTCCTGACTTGTGATCTCTATTTCCAAGATGGGTCCGAACCACTATATGATATGCATTGAAAGTATATAAGGGGGGGGGGGGCAAAGGGGGTCCAGACTCATAACGAAGACTTGGTAAGAGAGCTTAGTAATTGCTCAGTTACGAGTTGATGACCGTTGTTGTGAAATTCTTAATTTATTTTTATATTTGAAAGCAGTAACTATGTTGTTGACGATATAACTATGTAGCTGTCGGTTAGCCCGGTTTAATCTCTTTTTAAATCATTGTAATTGTTTACTCATAGAACAACTTTTCTATGGGCCCATCCCTAAAATCGTAAATTGTGTTCTTGAGAAAAGTTTATCGATCATACTCGACCGCATTCCCGCCAGTATTGTAGTAAAAGCATTGCCTAGAGATTTTTGTTTTTAAAGAAGACACTTGTACTTGTCCACAAAATATATTTCAATACACTCAACTGGTTTCGCTTATAAGCATTTTAATAGGATATTTGCTTAAATAAAATCCATCACACAATATTGTTTACAGGTTTCTTGCGGGCGATAAATGTCAAATAATTTCCGAGGGTATTTTAATATTGCGATGACAGAAAGCAAGTAACGTTAGATGTAACTTTGTTTGAATAAAGTGCGGTTTAATTATCATTGTCTAGAGGTTTAGAAGGCATTTTTGAAAGTTTAACTGCGAATAAAAATAATAGAGACCTGCTAACTTCAGATAACTTTAGTTTTCTAAACTTCTCCATTTCAAACAAAGTGTCACCAACAGAGCCATTTCCGATCACGAATTGAAAACATTCTTGCTTTGAAAACTCAAGAAAAGGTTATTTCGAATCTGTCAAGTTTTCTTGATGTTTCTCAGTAGTTTTAATGCAAGTTCAATTGTTTTCCTCGAGAGATCGTCGATCTGAAAAATTCTTACATTGCGCTTTGAGGAACACGAATGTCCTAAACCATAAACAACATTGGATGTGGCAAACCCTGATAGCTGTTCATAAATTAACACTTTCGTCAGGTTCTGACACTGACAGCAGGATAGCGTATACAATTAGCAAAGCGTGCAACAGAGATGGCATTAGAACCCGTGTCGAGACTCCTAATTTATGAACGTAGCCCTGAAGTATAGGTATTTGTACAGGAACTTTTTGTAGTGAAGGACTCGGGCCCTGAGGGTTCCGTACATTCGTTTAAGACATAAACTTATTTAACGTGCAATTGTGATCTATGAAATTCTTTGTATTCCAGGATAATTCCAGGGGTCTAATTAGGTTGGAAATTAAATTATCTTTTAGAATAATTGAATATAGGTAATTTTGAGTTTTTTTCCTATACGTGTGCTGTAAGATCTACTGGTGAACGGAATGTCAAGTTTCTAAGTCAACTGGCTTCGACCTATATGTTTTCATGTTACCTAAGCTAAGCCAATTTGTATGAAATTGATCGCTTAATGGGCAATATGTTTTTTTTTGTTGAGTTAGAAGTCTGATTTTTAACAGCACCATAGGGCCATAGACTTCTGTAAGAGGTATAGTATCAACTTTATATTTCTAACGTGACCTGAAAAAAAGGTTCTTGACAGACAGCAGTGGCGAAGGGTCCATATAACACGATTCCCATCGGCTTGTGTAGGAAATGGCACATGCTACAGTTCTTTATTCCGTGCTCTTCGCTTTTTCAAACATTTCCATAAATCTCAATACGACAAATACACTTGGCTGACAGGGAATTGCAAAGTACAAAAAATTGCATGTTTTCCTTGGTTGCTATTCTGAGTAAGGCGATTTTTTTGTCCGGCTTCCCTTTTTAAAATGTTCACTACTGAAGACAGACAACAAAGTGATTTTATCACAATTAAATTCACTTGTACTTGTTTCACTGCTTTTAATTTTAAAGTTTACACGTTAATCCCGACCGGTTTCGGTAATACACCATTCTTAAGGGATACAGAAATTCAGGAAATTAAACAAACATTACGTGTACATTTTTAACGGCTCGTCGAAAACCGGTCGGGATTAACGTGTAAACCTTAAAATTAAAAGCAGTGAAACAAGTACAAGTGAATTTAATTGTGATGTTTTCCAAGTTTCACCAAGTGCCGACAATCGCAAGTATAAATTATAAAAAAAAGTGATTTTAGCACGGAACAAATAAGTGTTTTATTCTTTGAAATATCTGTATACGCATTGATGCGCTGCGACTGCAGGAACGACTATTTCAGTTTGGCAATTATGGGTTCCCTCTATTACCATATCTTTCAGTTTCTAATACTTGACCCGGCCTTCTCCTTTAGTTTGTTTACATCTCCTCTTCTTCCTCTCTGTCCCTCTTTCTTTCTGATGAAAACGTGTCGTAGTGTATTTTTCCGACCATCATTTCCCTTTCTTACCCTTGTTGTACACATTATATATTATTATCTATAGATTTTCTACAGTTAAATAAATAGTATAAACCTCAATAGACTTCATTGTAAACCTGTAGTAGGTTATTTTATTACTAATAGCCTAAACGCTAGGTAAAAGTAATACGTATGCTATTTACGTAATAATGTATGTATTTTATTGATGTATAATTTGAAAAAAAACGAATTAATAATGAAAATTATAACAATCAGTGAAGGTAGGTGCACAATGCTGATCAACGAATTCTATTCTTATTTTTTTTAATATATGTGGTCTTAGGATGGCGAAAACTGCTTTGTGCGAGAAAGCGCGTTTCTTCGATAAAAACTGGGCCGGCGATTCTCGCAATTTTTTTCACACGCTTTGATTTTCACGCGCCTCTGTTTATCGCGTCATAAATGCGGTGTGATAATAATTCTATTAACTCCTTAAAAGACACGTAAAGCATAATATAAATACGTAACAGGTTTATATTTTAAAAATTTAATTCGTTTCTTCATAAAGAGCTTGTAAAAATCATCCGCTTTCGGCCTTCGCAAATTGTTGCATGTGCGAGAATCGCCGTCGTGATCTATTTATCTATTTTGTAAACATAGTCCCATTACGCGATTACACGAAATTGTGGCCGGTCGCCTCACTCCACTCCACTTTTCTCGACTCCCCAAATTTATTTACGTCATCATCTCCGTTCCTTCCACTTGACACCACTGAGTTGACACCATCAGTGGTGTCATACGGAAACACTATTCCGTATCACACCACCAGCTATTAGTGATGTTACAATCTAGCTATCACAAAGTACTCGTATATGTTAATACTAATACTCCTAGATTGGTCTTTATTAATGGCACTTTATATGCTTAAATGCATTCTGTACTATGTACCAGGCCGATATATATATATACTTATTTTACATAGGTATGTTTGTATTTCGTTTTTCCAAAACCTAATATTATTTCGGCCAATAAAAATTCGACGTACAGAAATATGAGGTTTCAATATATAGGCCAAACTAGCATATAAGGAATGTATTTTAGTTGTTTTTGTTTCCATTTATTTGAATGATTAATTAAATGATTATTAATTACTTTGAAATTAACTCAATCTTGCAATCCCTATTTATCTACAAGACAGTTTGTTCCGTGGCGTACAGAGCACAGTAACTTGAAAGTGACGTGGCGGTCAAAAGGTAAAAAGCGGATACTCCGTAATAAAAGCAAGTTCATTATTAATATTGAGCGTTTTACTTATTACCTAATTAACAGTTACAAGTTAAAATAAACAAGACATCAGTAGGGGGGTGTGAAACGGAATAGTGTTTCCGTATGACACCACTGATGGTGTCAACTCATTGGTGTCAAGTGGAAGGAATGATCGTCTCATGGGTATATTTTTGAAGTTTTGCTGAAAGACTTTCGTAGCTGTTTTAGTCTCGCTTTTTCGTGAAATATCTGCCTTTTCGCGAAAAAGCGAAATAATTTTGTATGGTCGCTTAATCTTAGTAATAACAGGAAATACTCTAACCTGAATTATATTGTTTGTTCTCCCTTGTTTAAAAGTCTTCGTTCTTTCAAGTTTCTTTGAGCTAGCACGACTGGCGATGGACGTCGCGTCGGACCCACAAAGAAAGTTTACTCTCTGAGCCAAAAGACAAATAAATTCGATTTATTTACACTGTCCAGCGAACTCTTCTAGGAAAACCGGTTATTTTAGTGTTGAATCTTCAGAATACCGCCTTTTGTATTGGCAATCATCGAGGATTGTTTTGTTTTGTACCCGACGCGAAAATATTTTCTAATCGATGCGTTTGTATGTTTGTTTTACAAATCACGTAACCTTTTCCGTTTTGCTTATTGTTTGGTTGGAGATAAAAATTATGATTTATAATAATTTGGCCAAGTGCGAGTCGGACTCGCGCACATAGGGGCCGTACCACCACATAATACAGGTGGGGAACCCTAAAAACATTATGGTAGGTACACTGGGAAAAAAACTCGGTTTTTGTAATCGGTTCAATTCACGGTAAAAGAGTAGTCGGTTGCCCAAACAAAGAAAAACCAACCGATTCAAAAACCGTGTCTTGGTTAAGCGAAAGGACACGGTTATCATAACTAAGTTGTCAGTTCCAGCAACCAAACACTCGGTTGCACTTAACAGATTATTGGATTTAACCGAACAAGTCCACTTAGTTACAGGCAGAGTTGGGAGTGTGATGACTGAGTACTCGGTAAAATTAACAAAGTAAAGATTGCCAAGTTCATTTTAAAGAAACTGATTACCCTGATAAAGGTTTTTCGCTGTGTTAAGTTAACCATCTAATAAGTTGAAAGATGTACTCACCAAAAACCTCGGTTAAGGTAAAACAACCAGAATCGGTTGATGATAACTGAGTCCTTGCTTAGCAACCTCCTGGAGACTTATTTATGGGCAGAGATTGGAGTGTGATGACCGAGTACTCGGTAAAGTTAAAAAAGTAAAGATTGCCAAGCTCATTTTACAGAAACCGATTACCTCCATGAAGGTTTTTAACTTAACAAAGAGGTATTTAAAAAACAAACTCGCCAAGTAAAAACACCAGAATCGCTTGATGATAACTGTTAAGACTGCTAAGTTTTATGTTCTAAGAAAACAATGTAGATGATGTTGTACGATTATAGATCGCGGTATCGATATTTCTTGTGCTAAATTGTTATAGTTTAATAATATTTTATTTCAACAGGAATCTTTCGCCTCTACATAGAATACCAGTATTAGTGGGACATTTTAGGTTTTTTTTCGACAATCGGAAAAGGCTGCTAGAAGTTGACATTGTACTTTCCAATCGGTACCGACTAGGTGTGTTTTACTACCTATGGTGCTTTGAGTATTGGTTTAACCGAGTAACCTTACTCGGATGCAAATCATTGTCCGAGTTCATATCACTTAACGTACAACGTTTTTTTAACGAGTACACAATTTTACATTCTTTAACCTAGTTCAAAAAATGTTTGGAGTTTAACCGTGCACTTCTAATCGGTTGCATATCGGGAACCGATTTTACGCAGTTTATGGTAACCGAATTTTGCCCTCTTTTTAGGGTTCCGTAGTCTGACAAGGAACCCTTATAGTTTCACCATGTCCGTGTGTCCGTCTGTTCGCGGCTTAGCTCAGAGACTATTAGTACTAGAAAGCTGTAATTTGCCATGGATATAAATATTAATCACGGTAAAATAAAATCTTGAAAAAAAAATTTTTTATGTGTACCTCTCATTCACGTACACTGGGGATGATTTTCTTATTCTCATCTATCCCATAGTGTGGGGTATCGTTAGGTAGGTCGTTAAAAACATTGTGGGTGTGTGAAAACCATTTTCCGATTTAGGGATCCAATGGTCATACTTCTCCGGTGTTCAGCCCGCCATACCAAAGCGAATACATTATTTTTTTTTAAATTCAACCATTTATGCCAGGCTAATTTTACACAGCTAATCATCGTCGAGTAGCCATTCACAAAATACACCATGCCATACTTTTCTGGCGGTTCCCAATGGCCGCCATAATGCCGCAAGGGAGTAATTTTTCTTTTCTTTTGCAATGTCGTTTGTACTCCCCTCAAACTTTTTTTAACAGTTCTCTGTACAGTGCAGTGAAATTGCGATTATGTGCGTGCATACCATTGACATTTTGGAAAACAACTCATAAAGCAGTGCAGGCAAGGTCTATTTTTGAAAAATCATGGAAACTTAAAGTATGCATCGTAACAAAAGAAGAATGAGATATAAGCCTACCATATTTTTTTGAATACAGACCTTGCTTGCACTGCTATAAGAGTTGTTTTCCACAATATCAACGGGGTGCACGCACACAATCGCAATTCTACAGTCTCACCTTCTGCACTGTATGATCATAAATAGAAGTCTGATAATGCCATACCTGTGGGAGGTGGCGAATGTGTACAATATTTTTTCAAGTTTTTCAAGTATGGCGCCACTTTTTCCCCCTAATAAAAGTATGGCAAATATAATAATGTGACCACACATTTTATCATATCATTTCCGAAAATCCAAATGCCATAATTGGTCCAAAAAAAATAATAATAAACATCTTGGCTTGGGGGGGTAACTTTTTACCTCGGTACAAAATGCACTTATAAAATTGTTTTCCTTACTTTGGGATAAAAATTTTGCAATAAATGTGTTTTAACCCCTTACTGCATGAATTATCAAGGAACAAAAAAAATTTTGTTTTAAAATGTTGATTTAACTAGCCAAAATAACGATAAAATTTGGAAAAAAAAATTACACATCTTATATTAGAAATAACAGTATGAAGCCATATATTATGGTTTCGTATGCATAATAGGTATACAATAGGTTATATCTAATTATGTAACTATAGATAAACAAAAAAAAATATTTTTTGTTTTTTAACCGGCTTAAAAAAAGGAGGAGTTTCTCACCTCCACTGTATTTTTATTTTTTTTTGGGTATGTTACTTCATAACTCTGGCAAATCTTCAGTGATTTAAAAATATATATTATATATAGTTTGGGAGGGTTTGTTTAGGACCCATTTTAGTTTGATCGTGATCTGATGATGGTCTTCAGAGATAGGCAGCAGAACTCCTCAACGGATGACGGCATTCACTCGACATTGAGGCAAATAGCTCCGGCATTTCTTAAACGATTTGAAAAAATAACTTTAGAATAGAATAGAATATTTATTTATTAAAGCAACAAAGGCTCAGTTTGTTAGTAAGACACACAAAAAAATGTTAGTAACAAAATAATATATACAATCAAATATAATAAAATTATAATGTGAGAAGGTGATGTGATAGTCATTTTCGCACCACCCCACCCGATGTTTCGCAGCAATGACCTATATAAGAGCAGTCCAGTCTACTTGCGATCATATTTAGGATGCTGTTGGTGCTACCCCGCACCCTGCGCACCAGGGAAGCGCATCTTTTGCGCATTGTTGCATAGAAACAATCAACTCGCGCCTCTGCGAACATCCCTGAAGCGCTGCAGAAGCGAGGCAACCTCAACAGCACCCTAAAGGCATTATTATATTGCACTCGGAGGACGTTATAAGACTTTTGAGTATAGTTAGCCCACAGGCTGCACGTGTAAAATGATGTGCAAAAAGCTCTTAACAGTGTTATTTTAACATTACGTGAGCAACGTGCAAACCTGCGAGCCAACATGTTCGCTCTCACCGATAACGCCCTCCGTCCTCTTTCAATATCCGCATCATCTTTGAGGTCGGGAGTCAGTATATGGCCTAGATACAAAAATTTGTACACCCTTTGTAATACACAGTTATTGAGGATAACTGGAGGACACTTGCTAATATGGTGTTTGCTCCCAGCCTCAAAGACCATGACTTGGCTCTTTTTTACATTGTATATCAGTCCATGAGTCTCAGCATACGCCTCACAAATGGCCATAAGCTTCCTCAGGCCGCAGACAGACGCACTCAACAGGACCATATCATCCGCATAGCTAATATTGTTGATGCTGACGCCGTCTATGTGACAGCCGACTCTGGTCCTACTAAGCTCATCTATCAGGTCATTCACATACAGGTTGAAGAGCGTAGGTGAGCTCAACCCCTCCTGCCTCACCCCGCACTCCAACCCGTACGGTCGAGACATGACCCCTTCCCATCGTACATTATTGACCTGGTTTCCATACCAATACTTGAGAACATTAATTAGTTCTAGTGGGAGGTGTGCTTTATTAAGCTTTTCCCAGAGTACATCGTAGGAAACCAGGTCAAAAGCCTTTGACAGGTCGAGAAAGCAGGCGAAAATGGGAGATTTTCGTTTCGTGTAATAAGTGACAGCGTGCTTAAGAGACAACACAGCGCTTTCCGTCGACAATCCCGGTCTAAACCCAAATTGATTATCATGCGGTTTGATAAATTTATTCAATTGTTTATTAAGCACGCTATCAAATACCTTTGAAATGACAGTCGCTAACGAGATTGGCCTATAGTTATTTTTATCCGCAAGATCGCCGGTTTTATTCTTCACTATAGGCACTACCACCGTTCTCAACATATCTGTAGGCATAAAGCTATGACCCAGGCAAAAGTTGTACAACATATACAGTACTCGAGGTAGATGCGGGCCAGCAAACTTTAGGTGCTCAATACTGAGCCCGTCGTGGCCAGGGGATTTACCTTTTGACATTGATTTAATTATATTTTTAATATCTTTAGCTGTTAATGTTATCTCCCTCTCCACTGCGGGCGCAGCATCCAACACAGACTGTCGTGAGGGCCCTAAAGGAGATTTAACAAAAAAGTGATCCATAAATAGATTGGCAATACTCTCAGAGCTACTCACACCGCAAACACTCACTGGGAGGCCTGGCCTACTCTGTAACTTGTTCGTATCTTTCCAGAATAACCTAAAATCATTCTTCGAATGATGGCAGGCAAGAATATCCATTTTGATTTGGTTCTCATGATCCTGGCACCATTTTAAACGAGACTTAAAAACCTTTATAGCCTCGTACATTTCGTTGTAGAGGCTACCTGAAGGAGGTCTGCCGTGCCAGACCCACAACTGAAACTTCAGTTTGGCCTCCCTGTGAGCCTCAGCCACATGTTTGTTCCAGCCCGCAACCACCTTTTTTACATATTTTCCTCTTTCACGACCTATCAAAGAAGCCTCACTCAGGGCCTGAACAATTTTCCTATATAAGTCATTTATAATTAATTTATGACTAGGATCATTACATAGTTTGTCACTACAACTCCGAAATTCGTATGGAAAATCAATTAGTCTCAATCTTTTATTACATTCTATTTGATAAGTATCGATTTCCTCAGAAGTTCTTTCTCCCCATAAGAATTTGTTGTGACCCACTTCATTAGCGTATTTCTTAGGTAATATAACATTAAGATTACATTCTACCACTAATGGATAGTGGTCCGACCATAATACGTCATACATAACATTTACTTTTCCTATTGAACATTTTGCAGCTTTGGTTACCAAGCAATGGTCGAGCCATCGTTTTGCTCCATTTATTTCACTTACGTAAGTGTAGGTATTGGAAGATACTCCTAGCACATCACTATCAACACAAGACCATTCTTGGTCACGACAAACATCCGTTAACTCGCGGTAAAATAGCTCTGACGGGTGTGCGTTAAAATCCCCCAACACATACGCGCAGTCTACTGCACAGCTATCTATAATTGCACTTACCGCACTTAGAATATCCGTAAATTCCGTTAGATTTGACATGGAGTCCGTAGGCATATATACGCTTAGAATTATTATTAGTGATTTATCACTTAGCACTATTTTTATTGCACATAACCGTGGGTTATTGCACTGGATAACGACCACGTCTTGAAAAATACTACGCCTCCACAGCAGAGCCACTCCTCCATACGGACGCCCCACCAGTATTCCCGCCGAGGTGTCCACCGCCGATACCCCATTATAGCTGAAGTCGTCATTTATGGTTTTTAAGAACGGTATTTCTTCCGGTAGTAACCATGTTTCTTGTAACGCTATAACGTCAGATGTCATACACAAATCACGTATGGCTTGCATGGATCGTTTTACGTTTTTACAATTAAAGGTGACAAATCTAAATATATTACTCATTTATTTATTTTTGAGGAGCCGTCACCTGTTACAGGAGTTTCATTAATTCGCTTTACTTTAAAGTTAATAAAGCGTCGGAAAATGATCCCTTGGGGCCATAGTTTTTCGTCCAGAAACAGTTGTAATTTGTGCTGGGACACGAAGAACTTATATGCATTATGGTCACACTCACGTTTGATCGATATTTTTTCCAATTTAACTGTTTCCTGTGTCTTCTTAAAGATGTAATTAACTATATCGGTTTCCGAAGTGTCCTTATGTACATTCGTAATAAAAAGTGGTAATTTTCTCTCTGCTGCTCTAAACTTCTCATCATTTTCAACCACAACCGTTCCTGTTTTTCCTTGAACGCGATTTCTTGATTGTTTTCTTTTCCTTTGTACGACCGTCCAGCCTTCGTCCGACTTTATTGCTTCCGCATAAGACACAGTACGCTTACTTTGTTTGGCGTGTTTGCTTCCAGGATGACAGTAAATAATTCGAGATTTCGGAAATCACTTTGTATTAGTGTGTTCATTGCAGGGTATTACTTGAGAATTGTCATTATGCTACCTGACCTTCGATCTTAGCCTCATCACCATATAGCTCCTCAACGTATGACAGCACATAACACGAGATTTCAGCAATCCCTTTGTGTAAGTGTGCTGATTCTAGGGTATTACTTGAAAATTGACAATTGCCCACTGACCTTCGATCCTGGCCTCATCACCAGCACATAACTCTCAATAGCGGTGGCAATAGCATTGTGTTAGTGTGTTAATTGCAGGAAATAACTTGCAATCAGAATGCTCACTGTAGTCTATCCATTTTTCACAATTAATCCTGTCAACAACACTAAGAAGCGTGAAATGAATAACAATCCGGCGTTTGTATGTATGTATGTATGAATGTTTGTTCGACGATAACTCGAGTACCGTTGATCTGAATGTCAGGACATTTGGCAGGCGAGTAAATAAGGCAAAACGAATTTTCAAGTTCGAACATGAGCCAAATCGGTCAAGCGCGAATCGGGCGAGCGCGAGTTCAAAGTTCGGGGCAAACTATTAGAATAGTAGATATTCACTAAAAAGTTCAAAATAACTACATACTGACCGATGGTATCAAAATAACGCTTTTGCCAACTTCTTTCTTCCTGAAACATTTGTTAACTAGAAGTCGGCGCATTTCGTATAGTATAGAACACAAAAATCAATGTGATAGCAGTCTGACAATAAATATGAATACGTTAAAATAATCTTCAAAGGCCCAATAACAAATTTTCAAGTTTATTGATAAAAAATATGACGCTTAAAAAAAATTTGACCAAAAAAGCAATTAAAAACCATTACCAGGCCTGTCACACTGTGTTATAGTTCCAACAAAAAATTATAA
Source organism: Ypsolopha scabrella (assembly GCA_910592155.1). Lineage (NCBI taxonomy): Eukaryota > Metazoa > Arthropoda > Insecta > Lepidoptera > Ypsolophidae > Ypsolopha > Ypsolopha scabrella. The sequence continues at coordinate 25,914,416 of OU342969.1, read as the reverse complement.
TAAAACATAACAAACTATGAAGAATATAGGTAGTTTTAAATAGTTCACCCATAAACTATTCTGTGCTTCATAATCTATGTATTTTCCGTATCTTTTCTACACTATAAAGAGGAATGATTTTTTGTTTGATAAACACTTGTACTTGTCCACTTATTTATATTATTTCCCTTACCGGTACTATAAAGAGGAATGATTTGTTTGTTTGTATGTTTGAGGTAAACTTTGGAACTACTGAACCGATTCCAAAAATTATTTCTGTTGTAAAAAGCTACACTATTGTTGAGTTTTTATTTTATTTTGATAAAAGTATGTTTTCAGTTTGAAAATTCAATATTTGTGAACCGTGTCGGGAGAAAAAACGCTGCTTAGCTGCTTTATCGATACGTGATAAAACCTGTTGTTCTTCCATTTGAGGAAACTGTATCAGTTTAATCTGACTAAAGATTTCCATCTACAACGATCCTGACACACCTCTTGCTAATAATAAGCTTGAAAAAGTAACTACAGCCAGGTTTAAGCATAGATACATTAAATACCATATGGTTTAAGTAATGATTTTTTCCCGTACGGGAAAACTATATCAGTTTAATCTGACTACAGATTTACATCTACAACGACCCGGACACACCTCTTGCTAATATTCAGCTTGAAAAAGTGATTACAGACAGGTTTATGCATTAATTTTTTCCCATGCAAGAAAACTGTATCAGTTTAATCTGACTACAGATTTCCATCTACAACGATCCCGACACACTTCTTGGCACTTTGGTAAAACATGGTGACTAGGGTCTGATGATGGGACTGGAATATGGGTACGGGATCTCCTCAAAGGACAACAGCAGACCCTTCCAGTTTGGGCTTATTTGATTGGTATTTATTAGCGCTTTGTTTAAACATGGTGTCCGGTCCGTTGCATATAGTATTTCAAAAAATCATATTCTTTTGTTTTCCTTATTTCCACGAAAATCTCTTCGACGCGGGCAAAAGCTAGTCATTCATAAATTACAAATTAGAACAATATAAACTTTTGTCAGACTTTCATTTTCGTGACAGCGACTTGTAACTCAATAAAAACAAAAATCTCCACGCTTCCTACGAGCACCCCGATCCCCTTCTTTTTCTCACGGTTCGACAGTAACAATTGGGATGGATGCATGAGAGTAAGGATGTGCGCCGCATTAGTGCAACAAATTAAAAACAAGTCGCCTATGGGTTTTATGTCTATGGTTTTATCACAGAGGTGCATATGTATGTGAAGAAAAACATTTATTTTATGGTAGGTAAGTAAAACATAATATCAAGTTATATTCCGTTTTACTTGTTACTATTACAGTCCAGTTTCTTGCTTTTATTTTTGTTTTATAATATTTAACTCTTTATGGTTAGAAGCCCTCCATGATGCTTCGTTTATCATTACCGGGCCTTTCATTGCCGTAGTTTCCCTTAACTTTTTAAGAAAATTATAATAGTTTAGGTACTTATTTTATAACATAAAGGTAGTTCTATAATCAATACGATTGCAATTTTATGTAAGTATGTTTGCTGATTGCAAAATAATGGCAAAATGGAAATTATTATTATTATTTTTGTTACAAAATTTGTTAATAAATTATTATTGTTTTCAGTAACATTAGATACTACAAACAACCTCAACACTCACAGTTATTGTATCAATTAATATTTCTGTTACAATGTTAGTTACCGACTATCAAAATGAGAAGAGCTAAAATTGAGACGAAAAAAGAAAAAATGACTTATCAGTTAGAGAAAAAAAAACAGTCAAGTGCGAGTCAGACTCGCATACCTAGGGTTCCGTAATTCGACAGTTTTGGAAACAGTCAGGAAGAAGGTATTTAAAATCTTGGCCATAACTGTTCATGATAACTAAAAAAAGAATTGATTTTACCACGAAAGAGAGACTCGAATATTTTTATACCATACCTACTCGAAATAAAACTCGTGGATGAAAAATTTCATTTTGTTATTTTGAATAAATTATACACAAATTCTTGTACTTTTATTCCACATATATTTATTTTTATTCTAACTTAGGCTACCGGTTTCGTATTACACATCATCGGGCCAACAAATTATTAATTATTTAACATGACAGAAAGAAAACAAAAGAAAACATTTTTAACAAGCAAATATAAAATAAGGTTTATTTTATATTTGCTTGTTAAAAATGTTTTCTTTTGTTTTCTTTCTGTCATGTTTAATAAACCTTATTTTATATTTGCTTGTTAAAAATGTTTTCTTTTGTTTTCTTTCTGTCATGTTAAATAATTAATAATTTGTTGGCCCGATGATGTGTAATACGAAACCGGTAGCCTAAGTTAGAATAAAAATAAATATATGTGGAATAAAAGTACAAGAATTTGTGTATAATTTATTCAAGATGATATTCCACCAAGAACCATCAATCGAATCCATCCAATATTTTGTTATTTTGCTACCGTGAGTTTCTCACCCGCTATATTTTCCTGTATACTTCACGTAATCTACATCTACACTTCTACACTTCTACATTATCTACATCTACATCTATCTACATCAACACTATATTATATTATTATATTATTTTATTGTATAAAGAGGAAAGATTTGTTTGTTTGTTTGTATGTTTGAGGTAAACTTTGGAACTACTGAACCGATTCTAAAAATTTTTTCTTTTGTAAAAAGCTACACATTTGTTGAGTAACGTAAGCTATATTTTATTTAAATAAAAGTAAGTTTTCATTTTGAAAATTTAGTATTTGCGAACCATGTCGGGAGAAAAAACGCTGCTTAGCTTCTTTATCGGCGTGCCCTGACCAAATGGTTATTTATTCGTGATAAAACCGGTTGTTTTTTCATACGAGGAAACTGTATCAGTTTAATCTGACTATAGATTTCCATCTACAACGACTTGGACACACCTTTTGCTAATATTTAGCTTAAAATGTAATTAATTGTTTATGTATTGATTTTTTCCCATACGAGAAAACTGTATCAGTTTAATCTGACTACAAATTTCCATCTACAACGATCCTAACACACTTCTTGGCACTTTGCTTAAACACAGTAACCAGGGTCTGATGATTGGACTGGAAGATGGGTACGGGGTCTCCTCAACGGACAACAGCAGATCCTTCGAGTTTGGGCTTATTGATTGGTATTTATTAGCACTTTGGTAAAACATGGTGACCAAGGTCTGATGATGGGACTGGAAGGGGGGTACGGGATCTCTTCAACGGACAACAGCAGACCCTTCGAGTTTGGGCTTAGGTACTGATTGGTATTTATTAGCACTTTGGTAAAACATGGTAACCAAGGTATGATGATGGGACTGGAAGATGGGTACGGGATCTCCTCAACGGACAACAGCAGACCCTTCGAGTTTGGACTTATTTGATTGGTATTTATTTATTAGCGCTTTGGTAAAACATGGTGACCATTGCACATAGTCGTTAAAAAGATTATATTCTGTTTTCCTTATTTTTACGAAAATCTCTTCGATGCGGGCGGAGCCGCGGGCAAAAGCTAGTCCTTAATTACCATGATTTCCATATTTGATTTCCATATTGTATTTTTATATATTTTTTTTCTCACTTTTGTATTGGAAATATTTTAAACAATTTAAATTTTTTTTGTACCATATTATGTAATGCTAGTTTTGTGGAGAATTTCAAGTCTTTATATTTAACGGTGCTAAAGTTATGTTATGAGGCTGTGACCTACGGACGGACGGACGGGCGGATGCACGGACGGACGAAAACGGAGTCTCACCATAAAGGTTCCTTTGGTATCTTTTAGGTACTACGGAACCCTAAAATATCTAGAAAGGTTTGCTAGTTTCACGTCTATTTTTGGTTTGGTATCTATTAATTATTTTCATATTATTTAATTACTTGACTAAACAATTATATCTTTGATACCAAAAGAATGTTAATTTGGTTGCTTTATTTAATAAAAAAATATATAGGTAGGTAGTTTATATAGTTGTTATGTTGTGATTTAATTACTGGTATTTTAATCTTCTAATAATTGTCTTAGTAATATTATAATGATGATTGATGAAACTTATTTACTCTTTTAGTTTATTTGATTGTATAGAATAAGTTTTTTTTTCTAATGTTCATTATAATTTTATTATACATTTATGTAATGAAATGGAATACCAAAAATATAATAATTATAAGTAAAAATGAACCCGATTTATTCTTTCTCTTTCTCGTAAATAGCTTTGTCTCTTTCTAATAAACGAGTGTTTCGCACGACGATCACACGTTTCGAAAAGTAAGTATCCTTTATGATAAGTACTCGCTCCGCTCGTACGTAGCAGGGCTTAAAATAACGTTAAAAAGATGGTAAGGTTACTATCAAACGGGATTAACGTTACTTCAAAAAGTAACGTTAAACCAGTTAACGTTATTGAAGTGACTTTTTAACGGTATTTATGTTTAACGTTACTAAGAATCTAACGTTAATTTTACCGGTAGTTATTTAACGTTATTTGTTGTTAAGAGTATTATTTTTCATCTCTATTCTACGCGCGTTGAGCCGGTCTTCATAGTTCTTTCACCTCCATGGGCGTGTGTAGATTTTAATGGTCTACTTTACCTGAAAATGGCTTTTTTCAGTAATAAAATGTGGTGGGTATTTGAGCGGTCAGACTTTGAACTAGAACTAAAATGGCGTTTAAAGACAAAGTAAAAAATGACTTCGAATCTTACTCCATAACACGTGTTGCAAGCAAAGATGCAAACAATAACTTTTGTTTCAACGAGCCAGCTCTTTCTCTTTGATAAATAGGTACCGGCGATGCAGCGTGAACAACACGTGATGCACAAAATGGCAACAATGCCGATGGTGGCTTCCGCGCCATTTTATGGCAAAGTGGCAACGTAGGATGAAATATCGTTATAAATAACGTTAGTTTTTAATGTTAGTTGGTAACCTTTATTTTACCGTTTCCTTAAGAGGTAACGTTATCCGTGATAACGTTACAGAGTTAGGTGCCATTATTAGCAGGTAAATTTTGACCAGAGCAATGCCACTTGTCACTTGGTTGGTAGTTGCCTCCTAGTCCCTGGTACTACCAAGTAGCAATGCTCTAGTCAAAATTTGCACATTTTTACCCAATAGAAAACAAGCTCTAAAAAGTACGCAGATGAAAAAATAATAAAAACATAATGTTAAAATGTATGATTATTGTGGCAAAGGATTTCATAGTAACTTACTCCATTAATGCTCTAAATAAATGTCAAAAATGTATGTTATTACCCGCCTAAGAACAAAAGGCGTGACTTTAGCAGTTTCAACTTGAAACTTTTGACATCTTTCTTTCAATCCAGTTATAATTCAGCCCGGTGTTCGTGGAAAAGCGTGACCGACGACGCGCGTGAAGTTTTTTAAAAATAGATTTAGATTATTTTTACGTATTGTGACGAGTTATCATATCATACATAACAGAACAAACAAATTACCTACGCCCGACCTCCAGCGAATTAAATATTACAGTTTTTTCTTTAGGAAACATAAGTGAAGTCACGAAAAATACTGTAATGTTTAATTCCTTATTGACCTCTATACTAACTCAAGCAAGTTGTCAAGAGGTGGGTAAGTTTTTCTTGTAATTTTCAGTATAGTTTTTAGTTGGATTTCGGTTCTGTGCATTTTAATAGGTATCCTGTAATGTGGATTTTGGCGTTGCCATTTTTGACCTTGTGATGACCGTCCTTGAATCGTACGGTATGCGGCAATTTGGAAACCAATTTTAATTATTATTACGTGATAGGAAAGTGTTACTAACCAACTCCTGCCACTGACCAATAACCTGATTAAATGGATTTTTACTGCAAATTGTTAAAAAACATAACCTTTATAGCTTTGACCCCACATGTTTGTTTGCTTAAAATTTGACATTACATTTTAGTTATTTAACACTTTTTTTACTTACCTTCTGCCATTGTATTAGTGATGATATTATTCTGTTTACTTTAAAATAACTTTATAAGAATAATTTCATTATCAATCAAATAGATGCCAAGATCCAACGCTATACCAGATAGGACTGCACGTCCATGTAATACTAACAGATAACACAGTCTTATCTGACAGACTACCAATAACTACCAATTCAGTTATAATTGTGACTTCGCTACAAAATGTCATCACGTCGGGTAAATTTATTTTTAATTACTTTATAATTAACTATTCACTAAATATTATGTCTTTTTAATGGTTTTGTGGTTCAATATTGTTTGTTTAAAAAGTGATGCAACGGACTATTTGTAGATTGTGTAGTGGTGTTTGTTGTAACTAAAATTGATTCAATCACTTTATCTTCTCATTAGTGGCAGATAATTACATAAATACGCTGACAATTGTGGTTGCGTTATGTTGAAAATCATATTTTCTGTTGATCTCTTTGTTGGTGAACTGAGATGCTCTTATCAATGTTACATAGAAGGTACAAATTCCTGGCACATAACATTGACCTCTATTTACTCACCTCCCCTGATTAATGTTATTTGCTGCACATTATACCTGTATCATTTGTGTTAATTTAAATCTTAAGTGAAATAAAGTACAGCAGCTATTTGCTTGTTATTATAAATTACAATGTTAGAAACAAAAAATGCCCAGTAGTGGACTTATTCTATCAAAGACATACACAAACTGCCTGTTAACCACTCCTCCGGTATAGCTACTTATGACAACATGCCAAAACATGACAAGTCCCATGGTGGCAAGCTTTCGTCATAAAGGTGGCTGAAGCCTTGCATCAGTAAATAGGTGCCTACATTGTTACTGCAGACAGGGCTAAGATCAGGCAACTACAGAGACTTAGATTGTTGGCATACATTCTTATTCTTACATCCACGAAGACATGGAGTGATAATAATTCTTTTTAGATGATATTGCCACACTTCTCATGTTGAAGTTAGTCAAATAAAAACTGCTCTTTGTTAATAAATAGCTAACACTGCGCCCAAATAAACATTATACACATTTATATACATTATTGGGTCTAGACGTGACACCTTGCATATGCAAACTGGATAACTGGAAATAAAAATGTAGTAAACTTGTTTTGTTGTTTCAAGGTCTGTTTATCGACTATAGATATAATATATTTAAATACAAATATAGGGGTTTCTTTTTTAATTCCATACAATCATGCTCTATTTTATTTTAAAAAAAAACTTAAGTGCCTAAGGGCCCTGGGTCTCTAAGTACGAGCCTGCCCATGTGAACATAATAGCATTAGAATTATAAATATTAATGTCTGTCTACATTTGACACTTTGTATATGCGAACCAGTAATCTTTCCAGGAGAGCAGAAAACTGTTGCTGATGCTTGTTGTAAGAGGTCACTAAAAGTATATTTTTTTGTTAACTGAGCCTTTTGCATTTACTAGTTGACACTAGACTTATGTGTAAGTAATAGGTTACTAATTACTTCAAGAAAATTTATGCAACAAAAAAAAACATTTAACTTTGCAGCTCTGAGGTGTCACATCTAGAGACTCTCAGCCGGAGATTCAGGGTGCATTTTGAGTCCGAACTCAATCTTACAAATGTCAAAAAGTGACGTGATCATGCTAGAGTGATGTTTGTAAGATTGAGTTTGGACTTAAAATGCACTCTGAATCTCAGCCTAATTCCTTAATATTAACCTTAATTCTCTTTTTGTCATTTACCTACCATGTCAAACCGTAAGGTTGCCCAGAGCTCCAAAAATTTCTTCCCACGGCTCCAGAAATTCAATTTAGTATTTATTATTATCATATTAATTTGATTCTTGGCGGCTCCAAAAGATTAACTGTACATACTAGGTGAAATTAAACAACAGACCAAATTCATACAGGAGACTCGGTTAGTCATCAGGAATAAGGTTAATGACCCTACAGGTGAAATTCGAAAAAAAATGTTTTGCCCCATAGTGCCTGCACTAGGAATTGTACTTAAACTAGTCCAACCAGCAAGGGAGCAAAAAAATTCATTTTTCGAAATTGGCCAAAAGGATTAACTGAACCTAGTTCTTGATCACTAACCGGCAGTGCCGAAGGGTGAACATTTTAAAGAGGGAAGCCGGACAAAAAATCGCCTTACTCAGATAATCAACCAATGAAAACATGAAAATTTTATACATTGCGACTCCTTGTCGGCCAAGTGTATTTGTCGTATTGAGATTTATGTAAATGTTTGACAAATCGAAAAGCACGGAATAAGGAAAATGTAGTATGGATGCCATTTCCTAAACAAGCTGATGCGAATCGTGTTATATGGAGCCTTCGCCACTGCTAACCGGGCCTCCAGTATGGATTTGGTCGGTTGATTTAATTTCACCCTATACATGCAGAACAGGACAAACAAACACATAGTTTAAAAAAAGTTAGAAAAGAGACACTTTGTAGTGAACTGTAGTATATTTATATGCTTCTACTTGAATTTGTTATTTATTTACAATGTGACTGTACATAATAGCTTTTGGAGCCAGTGAGAAATGAATATTTTCTACAAATTAATTTTTGGAGCCCTGGGAATCTCTATATGAAGGTTTAAGTTTTTGAGAACAATGGATTTTGGGGCTCTGGGAATAAGCCTGTTATTTTATGCATTGCTTTTTAAATAATCCTGCATAACAACTATAAACACTCTTTAAGTTGTTGTGCAGAATTACAAATCAGTGCACAAAATAATAGGTACAACTTTGCTAGAAAAGGCTAATAGTTTGTTGGCTAATATAGATTAAACTATTGTCATGTAGTGCCATTAATTCTGCGTTTAGGAACGAGACCTGGAGCAGCCATCTTAAGAGTAATAGTAATCCTATTATTTTATCACTAAAAAACCTAACACCCAAAACTTTTTTAACCGCTCAAGTCAACAGAAATTTATAAATTTTCAAAATCGATTAAGAAAGCAATATTATTGTTTCCAAAAAAATGAAATAAAAATACTTACAGTTATCACAGAATATATTCAGTTCTTGTTTTTTTTTAAAATATTACCAATTTAAAGCCATTTTATTAAATCCAGTACTAGCCTAGGAGGCAGGAACCGGTGCAGGTTCCAAATGTCTCTAGGAGTTAATTAATATCAATTAGGATGTGTAAGACAAGTTGTGAACTACTTCATACCTGAGAATATCCAGTATCAACTTTCAAACAAGAGAAATAATTTAGCTGCAGAGCCAGCACTTGTTCACCAGATGATAATTTTAAAACAATTATTTTAAATTTTACTTGGCTTTGTGTTACAAACACAATAGCTTATTCAATAATACTCTTTAAACAAAAATCTACATCTTTTTAAGAGAGACTCCATTTGTTTAAATAAATTATTGCGTAGGTAATACATTTGTATGCATTTTAAAAAGGTGATATTATAAAAATTGTCTGGGAGCCCATGATTAAAATTTACAGAAGTATACATAAATATACAGGTGATTGGTAATTAGATGCAATCCTTTGAAGGGGTTATAGAAGAGAACAATTGCAGTCGATTCGACTATATAATGCCCTATGCAAAAGTGAACCATTTCTGAGATATTTTGAATTTAACGTTTTTTTCTGAAGTAAACTTTAAAAAAATATATTAAAAAAACCAGCCAATATTTTAGAATTTTTTTATTTGTTTCGCTTTGATAACATCCCAAGCAATAAAAAATAACGCTAAAATGCACATTGTTGACGTAAACCTTGACACTGTGCTCCAAAACAATTGAAAACTCTTGAAAATCGCAAAAGATTTACACAAAAAAGCTAGGTTGAAACAAAAAGTCTCTATGCAATTTTCTGTGCGTATTAGCTTTAAAACATCTGCATTTTACTAGCTTTCGAATGAGGTACAAAAATCTCAAATTGACAGAGGAATAATAAAAATATGGACAAAACAATAGGAGCAGGTAGAAAAAATCAGTAACGCTTAAATTAGAAAACAATAGATTATAAACTTATATTTTGTGTGCATAAGATTTGTTTCTAATATTTAAAGGTATTTTTTTTTTCTAAATTAAAAAAAATCATTAACGGTTAAATTAGAAAACAATTAACTATAAACTTACATTTTGTATGCATAGATTTGTTTCTAATATTCTACCTGCTTCTACTCTATTGGCCATATTTTTATCATTCTTCTGTCAATTTAAGATTTTTGTACCTCATTCGAAAGCTAGTAAAATGCAGATGTTTCAAGCTAATACGCACAGAAAATTGCATAAAGACTTTTTGTTTTAACCTAGCTTTTATGTGTAAATCTTTCCCATTTTCAAGAGTTTTGAATTGTTTTAGAGCACAGTGTTAAGGTTTACTTCAATAATGTGAATTTTAGGGTTATTGTTTATTGGCTGGGATGTTATCAAAGCGAAACAAATAAAAAAATCTAAAATATTGGCTGGTTTTTTTAATATATATTTTTAAAGCTTACTTTAGAAAAAAAGCTTTAATTCAAAATATCCCAGAAATGGTTCACTTTTGCATAAGGCATTATATAGTCGAATCGACTGCAATTGTCCTCTTCTACAACCCCTTCAAAGGATTGCATCTAATTACCAATCAACCTGTATAAGAGATAAAAAAGAAAAATAATAGTGTTCCTTGATTTCATCATTTCAACTCAACACTAACAAAATTTTGTAATATCTAGGGGCACGGTAGTGCCCCCGCCAAGTCGAGCTAAAAAGCGGCACCATCCTTTTCTCGAAACAGTTCAGGCCATTTTCGACCCCCCTATAACTTCGTTGTGGATAAAACTAGAAGCCTGAATTTTCAGTAACCAAGCAGGCATTGTATAAACACAGTATATTTCAAATTTGTTACTTTTACTTGTACATAACATAATTTTATTTGAATTATGTGATTGTGTGTGTGACCTTCCCTATCAGATAATTTGATTGGTTTTAAGGTTTTGTAGTACCTGTAAGGTAAAAGGAACCTTTATGGTGAGACTCCGCTGTCCGTCCATCCGTATGTCAGAGCCTCAAAACATAACTTTAGCAATGTTAAAGAAAAAGACTTGAAAATTTCCACAAAAATAGCATCCACTTGCCTACATAATACGGCAAAAAAAAAATTTAATTGATCAAAATATTTCCAATACAAAAATGAGAAAAATAAAAAAATAAATTCAAAAATACAAAATGGGTATCAAATTGTAGATATTAAAGAGATGGTTATAAAAATGTATACTTTTACTATATTTACTGGCAAAGATTTCAAGAAATCTTGAAAAACCACAAAAAATGCTAATCTGCTGAGAGAAAGCCCTATTTTTGCTCCTTCGCAAGAGCCGTTGCCATTGAAAATGTCATGTTATCGCGTAAGACATTTACTTTCCAACCTACGAATAAGAATTCTCTAGAAGAGTAACTCTCCTACAATTACCGCTTCGAATTTGGTTCCATTCAGTTGACAAACTTACTCCAATAACAACGAAACACTCACACACTCACAAAGCTTGCACGTGATTGGTTGCGTCGTCAACGGCGCGGCGCAGCGCGCGCGGCGTTCTGTCAACATGGCGGCCACAGCAGCTAGCTAGCAGCGAGCAACAGACGATGAGTTTTCAAAATGCTTATTTACTTACGTTTGAAATTTATAAATTATAAAATACTCACGCTTCCTAGTTTATTCATTTTAGAAATAGCCAAGTATGCTAAACGTAATTTGCACCTGTTCCGCACAAACGCAAACATGCACGATGTCAATACCAGATGGCGCCACCTTCTGTACGTTCCCGCGAGGAGACGGTAAGGGCGAATAAGTCACTTCGAGTTATGGCCCCGAAGGTATGCAACAATTTTCCAAACGAAATAAATTTCTATTTAAGATTATAATCAGCGCTTTAACATCTATAATTTGATATATAGTAGCATTTTTTTCAATGTCGGAATCGGCTTAAGAGCTTATCTTCCAATAAATGGCATTGTTCTATTGTGAAGTTCCACCACTAATTAGCGGTGCACAACGAAACGCATAAACAACAAAATATTTTATGATAATAGCAACTTTAACGCCTGAACAAAAAGGCTCAAATTTGACGGTGGTAAAAGAAGTCCGTTGGATGTGGCCAGAATTGAAAATCGTGCACGGTAAGCCCTGACATTCTCAATCACAAGCGTCCATTAAAAGGTCTAACCAAGATATAGAGAAGGAAGATGCTTTGTACTTGGTTGGAATCTAACAAGACAACGAAATGGCCTGAAGGACTACGCTTCATCTAGTTTATGAAGAACATAGCTTATCACGAAGGAATAAATCGGAGTCCTTACGAAGCAATGTTTGGCTGCAAAGCTAAAATTGGATTAAGTCGTTTTCTCCCCAAGACTCGCTGATCAAACTTTCAACAGAAGAAGAGCTAGAAATATTATTCAGTCAAGATGAAAACCGGGTTGGCGAAGAAAAATAAATAGAAATTGAAATAATGAAAAGAAGAAAGGAGCTGAGGAATGAAACCGAGATTGACAAGGGGAAGGAAATCGAAACAGTGCCTTTAAACACTGATTTGCGCGTTGAAAATCTTATAGAAAGAGAGCAAGATAATATAGTGGATATAGCTGGTGATAATATAGTGGTAAAAATACCAGACGTAGACCGTGCCAAAGCCGATGACAGAAACATAGCTGTTATGATGTCGTAGGAGAAAGAAGGAATATGTAGTTAGGTACCAAGCTTGGGATTCTAAACCAACTCTACACGAGAAACCAGTTTGCTATCTGCAAAGAAACGTTTATTTCAGTCGATAGTGCTCCCGAACGTGAAGTAACCATTCGAGAATGCGCAAAAATAGAAGCACATCTTGGCGTTCAAGGATTTCAACACTGCAACTGTACTGGCGAATGTGTTTCTAATAAATGCAACTGAAGGGGTAAGGGGAAGAATCGGCTAAGTCACGGTTACAAAACTTTACATTGTCGATAATTTAAGATTTGATAGCACTAGCATCATATTAGCCCGGGCGGTAGCGTTGCATTTTAGGTAGTGATTTTACGCCGATAGATTGCCATCTTTTTCAATAGATCTGGAATTACTAATAAGTTAATAACAGAACCAAGCGTCAGCTGACGCACCCGCGGTGGTTGTGGGCGTTGGAGGTAGCGAAAGTGGTAAAAAAAGGTAACAGTACGTCGGCTGAAACTTTTCTCACAGATAGTAGACATCATACTGAGCTGAAAAAGAATAGTCAGCTGCATCGTGGGGGGGGGATTATGCGTCAGCTACTCGCATGAACTTAAAAAAAAAACGTAAAATAAAGTAATATTACGCCGTATGAAATTTGACTAGGTGATTCTTTAAATAATTAAAAGTACAAAAACAACATTTAGCTGCATGGGTAGCGGTGGAAAGACCACCAAAAACCAGCAGATTTTTTTTTACCTTTTTCGCAACCTCTCACACCCAAACCCACCGCTACTTGAGCAGCTGACGTTGGATTCACATATTAGTCATGTGAGATCTACGATCGATGTCAATATCAGCCGGCTTACTGTGACTTTTTTATTTGCAACGGTACCTCCCGGACTATATGGCTGGCTTGAAAATACTACGGGTATATACCTATTAAATCTTAAATCATCGATACCTACTATAAAGTTTTGTAAATGTGACTTAGCCGGTTCTTCCCCTTACCCCTTCAAATGTAAAAAGTCAAATATCTTGTGGAACTCAAACATAGAGAGAGATCTATGAACTCAAATGTCACAAGTCTCAATTCTAAGAATAAATAACTATAATTTTATGGAGTGGTGATTTACTGAGTATTAAGTTGAATAACACCGGTCAAGTGCGAGTAAAACTCGCGTCCTGAGGTTTTATAGGGTTTTGTTTCTTTTCCTGTGATTTGTCAAAAAGTACCTAGGTGTTTCTTTTTGATAGTAAAATTATACGTTCACCCATCCCTAAAATAAACGAGACAAGCGTTGCTTAACTTGAAGCAACAAAGAACATAAACATTAAAATGAACGCCGATGTTCATGCGCATGTTCTTCAAAGTTGGATTTGAATAATTATATCTTTTTATTTAGTAATAATGAGTGTAAGTAAAGAGATTAATCAAAAACTACAAATCTAAATATTGCGACTATATAACGTATCAAGAACTCATTTTATATCTGTAAATTTATTTAGTTACACTAATTATGATTTCACCTCCGTAAATACCCATTTCGGGTTGCAACCGGACCGGAATTATTCCTAACGGGAATCTTTCCGCCGCCCATCTTAACTTACGACTGATGTTAACTTTTATTTCGCTACTGTATTTAGATTTCACAGTTTTTGATTTCTATGAAATAATTAATTGGAATATGTCAGCGTATAGGTGTATTATGCAAATTTAAAATTAAAATTATTAGTTAAAACCGTTACTTATTATTAAAAGTTACTGTATTATTGCTGCACATAATAAAACAATGTTTATTAGCTTTATTTACCCGTGCAATATAAACAAAAATATATTGTTTTTAATTTTTTTGTCCAGGGCTTACTAGATATTATGTAAAATAGCTAGATTATTTGATTAACTCTGCCCCAACAATCACTTTGTCCAAATTGAATAGATATTCTAGTTAGTATAAATAGTTTCTATGTTACAGACAAAGTTATTAAATACCTACTAAACATAATAGCTGGATATTATATATTAACTAAATTGTGTACATAATGTGATAAATTAATCTATAACTAGACATTATTCATAAAAGCTAATCGGAATTGGTTAAAGTAATAAAAACGGTCCCACTGGCTTCCCCCCCCCCCCTCCTCATTTAGCTGTTGCGTGCCATCCCTGCATAAATGAAAATGTAAAAAGTCCAATATTTTGTGTAAATCAAAATGTCATAAGATTCCACTTGTAAGAATAAATAACCATAATTTTATTTTTTCACTTTTCAAACATAAATGTTGTATCAATTGTGGAGCGGTGATTTACTGAGTAATGTCACTTGTATAGTGTATTTTTAACATGATTACTTTTGTATTTATTCTATTATTGTTATGTATGAGGTTAAATAAAACTGATCAAGTGCGAGTAAAACACGCGCCCTGGGGGTTTCGTACCATTCTAATAAGTTAAAATTAATAAATAAAAATTATAAACTTATGATCAACTACAAAATTCATATAACAAAACTGCAAAATTTAATTGTTTTTTCGGCTTAAACCTTTTTTTCGACGATTTCGAGTCTTTGTATCTTTCTTTCGATTGTTTTTCGATCAAATTGTTATATGAGTGGTCGGTCACCAATGTTACTTCTATCATTATTAAAAATCACTTTATTATCGCTGCACATAGAATTTGGTCCACAAAATGTCTTATTTGCGATGTGAGCTTGTGATATGACATTATATCCAATCAACTTAACGTTTATTAGCTTTATATACCCGTGCAACATAAAATAAAGTTATATATTTTTTTTTTCTTTAGCCAAGTCTAAATAGATATTATGTAAAATTGCTAGATTATTTGATTAATTCTGCCCCAATAATTACTTTAATAAATTACTTTATCCAAATTGAACAGATATTATATTTATATTATATTACTAGTGAGTGATTTTGCATACACTTATATGCATCTCACTCCCACTTACCAGAGACCACATCTCTCTCTCCCCGCAAAGTGTTAGCTTAGCCAATCAGAGATTAAAAGATTTCGAACAAAGTGTCATTGCGACTCTTTGACCTTGTCCAGATGCAGCGTGAACAAGCAACTAGCTCAAAGGCCTTGTCCAGGTGCAGCGTTTTACATTACACGCGCGAGCAGTGCATTTGAAGTACTAGGCTCCAATACATTGTGTCCACATGCTACGTTTGTAACTAGCGCGTTGGTACGCGCGTAGCATATGGACGCAATGTATTGGAGCCTAGTACTTCGACTACGCGCGAGTGCTTATGCGCGAGCTCGCGCGTGTAAAACGCTGCACCTGGACAAGGCCTTTGAGCTAGTTGCTCGATGTCATATTCACATACACGTATTATTGTTCCACGTTTGGATTGGGAATGAGGTGCGATCGTCAACTCTTTACGCGAATGTATGAAATGACAATTACCAAAGGTAGGAAGTGCAAAAATACGTAAAAACTTTTTCAGAGCTGCGAAATTATAATGTGAAGAAAATGTAACATTTTACCAAAATAATATTACGTGGAACTAAAATAAAATTAAAAAAAATTGCCAGCTCGCCATTTGTTTTGATGATCAATCACTCATGGGCTCATCAAATTCATCATCAATGCCAAATAGTGACAGATTTGTCAAATAAAATTTAAAGATTTCATTTATAAAACAAATAGATTCAGCAAACAGTTCAGACAACTAAATCAACGATCATTTCATTTTTTGGACAAGCAATATTATTGATTAATTAACTTTTATAAACATTAATAAATACATAAAACGCAAAAATTTGATAATTATTTTACTTGATGGTCTTAAGTACCTACCTAAGTAATCAATTCATTTGTACTATTATGCAAACGGTACTTTTGAATCCCAATCCAATCGTGGAACAATAATACAATATGACAATAATTCTCTAAAGTTTTTAGTGGTAGGTATTCAACTTAATAATTATGTCTCATCACGCTTATTCCACAGGGGGTTGGTTATTTAAAACGGGCGGACACAGAGAAGCTCCATGAAATCTTCTTGAAGTTCGCCACAGTTGAGAAGAATGGCGAAAAATTCATCACAAGTCAAGACTTCGTTAGGAAATTCCTTGGTTTATTCGATGAAGGTATGTATAATTTTATTTACCTCTCCTATTGCAGGGAAAATATGATGAAGTGAAGAGATAATTAGGAAAAATCCTATAGATACGCTTTATTTTCCTATCCCTCGCAGTTCAAAGCTATCTATTGTATTGTTAGCTCACGTCACGCCGTCCCGTACAAGTCTGGTGGACAGACGTTGAATGCCACCGAACTTTGAAGGCAGCAGCCTTCTCGGGGCAAGAAAATTCAACACTGACTGCCTGCCCGGCGTGATAGCAAAGAATATTTATTAACTATTACTACTTAAACACCGCCGCTATATTATGTGAAGAGCAGTGATAATCATCATTAGCACATATCATGCCATAAACAAAAACCTTGGACGAAGACAAAAACTCATGCAACATGTCACTTCTACTTTTTTTTTATTTATATCATTGCCAAAATTTTTTCATTCGACTGATGACTGCTCCATACCGAGGGCCGAAATATATCGAAAAGAAATATTTCTTTAATAAATTATACACAAATTCTTGTACTTTTATTCCACATATATTTATTTTTATTCTAACTTAGGCTACCGGTTTCGTATTACACATCATCGGGCCAACAAATTATTAATTATTTAACATGACAGAAAGAAAACATTTTTAACAAGCAAATATAAAATAAACAGAGGTGAAATACGAAACCGGTAGCCTAAGTTAGAATAAAAATAAATATATGTGGAATAAAAGTACAAGAATTTGTGTATAATTTATTCAAGATGATATTCCACCAAGAACCATCAATCGAATCCATCCAAATATTTCTTTGTTTTTTATAATTATCTCCAATAAAATACTACTTAAAGGAGTGTGACACTCACCTCCCCCCGCCATCTTTAAATTAGAAGTACGACTGGGACTGGGGGGTACTCACTGTTTGGCTACTAGCTGCGACCACGCGCACACACAAACGTGTGCGGACATGCTAGTACTATATGCTAGTGCTATATGTAGAAGTAGTAGGGTTCGCTTGTATCGGTGATTGATACCTCCTTAGTACGTCTTTACAACGGTCGGTTATTTGTTCGTGCTGAAGCAACCATTTGAGAGCCGAGCCGCAAGCTACGTTACGACTTAGTTTAGGTTACAGTGGAACGACAATACCAACTCTAGGTTATTGAAAGGAGGTCCTCTGTAACTTGAACTCAAATTTAAATTCAAGTAATCACTTTCCCACTTAAGAGCAGCATATCACACCGCTGACGTTATTGACAAAACGTCAACTAACAACATTTGAGAGCCCTCTTTAGTAGTGGACTCGTAAGCTGATGGTCATCAATCCCTTTCAGATGACTTCAACAAGGAGTCAGTGGAGCTCATCGCTGGCATCGTGGACCTGGATAAGAACGGGCTCATCTCGTTCCCAGAGTTCCAAGCGTTTGAGGGCCTGCTGTGCGTGCCCGACGCGCTTTACAAGACCGCCTTCCAGCTCTTCGACACTAACGGGAATGGACTCGTCGCTTTTGGTAAGACCAGTGAATAAAGTAAGAAACGCTTTAGTTGTATGGGAATATGGAGAGGATGCATGCAAGAAGAGTGAGAAAAGAATTGCAGATGGAAAAGGCGCGCAAGTTGAAGGTAGAGCTTGACCTTGCTGACGTAGAAGGACGTATGACGATCTAATTAGTTACATACTGAAGAAGGGCTAAGTCGAAAGCAGCCAGGGTTAAAGCTAATTTCCATCCATCCACCCATCAGCCCGTGTTCGTCCACTGCTGGACATAGGCCTTTCCCAAATTTCGCCACTCGTGTCGGTCCTCCGTCCTCCTCATCCAGCCGCCCCCCGCTACGTCCTTCAGGTCGTCGGTCCAGCGGGCACGAGGTCGGCCTACACTACGCTTTGCTGTACGTGCTTTGCTAGCTAATTTAACCGTGGAAAAAGCAAAAGAAATGTGTCAAGATTGACTGTAGTAAATAGAGATCTGTAGTCTGTGCAGGGTTATTATGTGTATGTTGAGCCTGCCTGTAGTCTGCTGTGTTGTTTTTGACGACACCCATCAGTGTTTCTCGCTCGCTCGCACAATTTTATCGTGCACGGTGACGAGAAAACCTGTAACTCTTTGGTTCAGTTTTGGTTACATCTATACCCGAGGTGGTGCTTGTCAGTTATGGCGTTTTATTAATATATCGCACATCCGGTGAAAGAACGTCACAAGTGCAAAAAAGTAAAAACTGAGAAAAATGTATAAAAACGTACATAATTTGACCATAGCCTTAGCAAGAAAACATTACGGTTACGTTTAGTTTGAACGTAACGCGGTTTTGTATGGAATTCTGATAAGTTCCGCTACTGACCGCTAGGGGCGGTTATCAGATTTCATACACAACCGCGTTACGTTCAAACTAAACGTAACCGTAATGTTTTCATGCTAAGGGTACTGGTGCGTAGTTTTTCGTCCGAGGGCTCTTTTGTCTTTGCGGTTTTGGCGAAATTTAGCGAGTAACTGGAGAGACAACGTCTTAGGGTCAGTTGTTCCTCGCGCTCTCGGATGTACATGTGACGTTCTTGCACCGGATGTGCGATATATAAAGTGGTAATCCACTACCCTCAATTTTCCAAATGCTCATATACAGTTGACCTAATTCTAATTTGTAAACTAATCCAAAGACTTGCGGGGATCCATTACGGCTTCGGTGCAAAATGCAAACTTAGGCGTAGTTTATACAGAAGAGACGTGGCGAGGACGTATGACGATCAAAGTAACACAATGGTGTCGATTCGGTGTAACACGACTTAACTTATTTGACAGGACTAAACTTAATTTAAGCATTCTGTCTTTTTCTTTATGTATCAAAAAGACAAAGACAGGATGCTTAAAATAAGGTTAGTCCTGTTACACCCAATCGACACCAATATAAACCTTAATAGTACGTAACATAGCGTCGGCGTGCCGGACGTCGCCTGGAGGCGCGGACGAAATTCTCCTTACGACAAAAACGACGCTATGCTACCTACTATTAAGGTAAACCGTATAAATATTTTGTTACTTTGATCGTCATACGTCCTCGACACGTCTCTTCCGTATAACCCGCGCCTTATGATTGTTTTCTTAATCTTGAAAAAAAAAAGTAGATTTTGAGGCCGTAACGAACGAACCACTTTAACGTCAGTATTTCTTCACAGACGAGTTCATGGAGGTGATGCAGAAGACGGTTCTGCACAAGAAGCTGCCCTTTAATATGGAGAGCACCTTCGTGCGACTGTACTTCGGCAAGGTTAGTATTCTTTCGTAGTGGCCTTTTGTTCACGATAAAAAGTAGCCTTTAAATAAAATAGATTGGGATAGTTTTATTTTCACTCTGTTAACATTTCTGCAAATGGGTTGTGTGACTCCTCATTTAACCCTTCGTTCTTGTCTCATACCGAGAGATTTTCACACGAAATATTGGGCGCATAATGTCTACTGAAATTCACCTGACCCTTTTTTCGTCTGTCCAATGTTAACACGCTAACATCAACAATCACCACACATCAGATATCTACCACGGCCAACTCGAAAGCTCATGTAAAACATCAAACTGCATCTACATTCTAGAAAACAAAACATAATCTTCACATATTAACCAACACAGACACATATCGGATTCCATCACAAACAACACAGGTCTCCTATAACAGTATCCCCATTGCATACGCTGAAACTGTGAAAAACCTTGGTGTCATTTTTGACTGTAACTTATCGTGGACTGCTCACGTGAATGAAGTCAGTAGAAGAGTTTTTGCCACTTTTTACTCCCTCAAGCGTCTCCAGCGATTTCTGCCCCATAGAACAAAGGTAACTCTTTCACAAACCCTTCTATTGCCAACCATCCACTATGCGGATTTATGCTTCCTAGATGCCAATGAAGAGTTGCTTAGCAAACTACAACGTCTTCAAAACCTGGGGATTCGGTTTATTTTCGGACTGCGTAAGTTTGACCATGTGTCTCATTATAGAGAGGAGCTGAAATGGCTTCCTATTCGTCAACGACGAAATTTTCACATTTTATGTTGCCTCTTTAATATCCTTAGGAGCCCTACTACCCCTCCCTATTTGCGTGAACGCTTTAACTACCTTCTTTCCAATGACAAACAGAACAGACCACACACAGTATCTCTTTTAAAAACTCCATGTCATAACACGGGTGCTTTTAGAAATTCTTTCACGGTGACATCCATCAGACTCTGGAACTCCCTACCGCATACGATTCGTGACTGTCCTACGATCAGCCTATTCAAGAAGAAGCTTAAAGAGCATTATTTATAAATTTTTTTCCCTTTAAAATATATATTTATTTATTATTTATGCAGGTATATACACTGTATGTATTTATGTTTATATTTGGTATATACTAAATTCTTGTTTTAAACATATATTTATGAATACTTTTGTTATGTAGGTTTATGCCCATGTTTATATTACAGTATTTAAGTACGTTTGTTCTTTTTATATTTAAGTAATTATTAATTAATTTATTATGTAAGTATTTATTTAAAAGTTAGGTATATTTAAGGTAGTTTTAAGTTCATATTATCTCCACATTTTTATTTTTTATATAACTTTTTTCTTTATGTGTGCACACTTTATCACACACTTTTAGTTAATATTTCCTTAGCACCTAGGTTTTGCTGGCAGAAATCTCTCTCAGAGATAAGCTCGCCTATAGCACGTTTAATTTAAGACTGCTTGTACGTATAACTTTTCTGTGCAATAAAGAATATGAATATGAATACACCTCTTCCAATGCACACAAGACTTCACAACCTCCCGCACGGATCATTTAGACGACTCTATTCTCCTTAACTCCCACACTAGCGCTGTTCGCTGATAATATCCTTATTGATAGGTACTTGCTTATTATTTTTTCCTTTTCAACATATCCCATACAATTTCCATGACTTGAACCTAAAACATTTATCAAAATCAAATACATACAAAAGTTACAAGCGTATAAAGTCCTGGATTTTACACATATTTTCATGAATGTTTATGTACCGTAATGTCCTAGAAGCGTTACAACAAATCAAATAATTTTAGGTTCACAGCATAGTATATTTTTATACGATGCAAAGATATTTTTGTTTTATTTTGATTTTTGGAATATTTCCCCTGAAATCATAGGAAGACCCAAAACCATTCTCGAGTTTTTTCAAGACATGAATTTTGTCTCGCGTTAGCTTAGTGTTCGGTTAGTTCCGTACGAGCTCGGGAAATGAACGTTCGGGCCAACCAATAACAGTCAAGTCAGTGCTCAGTGCAGTTGTATGTAGAATGAAATAGCAAGCATAGGGACCCCGTGCGTGACTGACTTGAAGCCGCCGGCTACGGGCCTCTTCGTGGTATTTGGTCGCTTTGGTGCTCATTACGGTCCAGGTCTAAACAAGCAGAGATAAATTAAGACAGAACGCAAGTAAGAATCTATCTTACAACCTACCCTTCCGTTTATTTATTTTTCTGTCTGTCGATCAACCCCATCATTCCATCACTTCTTCATGTGACGTTGCCTATTTTATTGTATTACTTATTACTCTTATTATTCCACTGATGCCATTCGTTCAACTGACATTGCATCTTATGTTCATGACATAACGTCTTAATTTGGTTGAAGATTTTTTGCTACTATGCACGTCGCAGGTTCGGACGTTTTCTGACGAACTTTTCTTATAGACTGTGTATCTAGTTGTTTATGAGAGGTCAATGACTGATGCCGACAAATTTTGTTGAAATATATATGAATTAATACCGTGTTTTTTTATACATTCATAAATATTAAGGACAAATAAGTTGAACAAAAAATATATTTATTGAATATTAACAAACTAATTTTAGAAGTTCATTTTTTATTTTCCTCCTTTTTCAAATCCCGTCTTTCGATAACCAGGCTTTTATGGTGATAAATTTTGTTGAACTCCAGGACAAGAAGCGGCTGGTGACATACCCCGAATTCAGCCAGTTCTTACACGACTTCCACGAGGAGTACGGAGTGGAGGCGTTCAAGAAATGTGACAAGGATGGGTCCGGCTTCATCACTGCCAGCGACTTCAAGGATATCATGCTGACCGTCAAAAACCATCTGCTGACCAAGGATTTGAAGAACAAAGTCTTGAATGTAAGTATATACAAAAAACATTAAAATATGTAAGGTGACTTTCGTTTATGTTGCCAAATTCATACTGGAGACTCGATAAGTGTCAGGATCAAGGTTCAATGACCCTTTCTGTGAAATATAGACTATAAGGCTATATAAACAATTGTCGCCTTTCCTTTCCCAAAAAACATTCCTGCGGAAATAAAAAAATTGTTTCCCTACTAATTTTGAAAACCTACTGAGAATTCTGTATTTGTAGCTGCAATAATTTTTCTATTTGCGCAGAATGTTTCTTCGGGAAAGTTGGTTAGTATGACCGGTTGGTTGTATGGTGTCATTCAAAGCCATGTGACAGGCTTGCATAGCGGCCTGAGCAACTCTGATATGGTTAACGACAAATAACGCTTTAAACTGGACAAAGCATCTTTTTAGGGTTCCGTACCCAAAGGGTAACTAAGACTCCGCTGTCAATCTGTCACCAGGCTATACCTATATCTCATGAACCGTGATAGCTCGACAGTTGAAATTTTCACAGATGATGTATTTCTGTTGCCGCTATAACAACATATACTAAAACCGGCCAAGTGCGAGTCGGACCCGCGCACTCCCATACAACAGACATGATGTTTTTGCCGTGTACGGAACCCTTCGTACGCGAGTCCGACTCGCACTTGGCCGGTTTTTTTAATCAATGCCACCTGTATTTCTGGGGAGGGCCAAACGGTACTCTAGCGGGGGCCATGCCCCTTTGGCCCTTACCTAGTTATGCCTATGGGAGCGACCCAGATGTAAATTTCACTAATGGTCACCCATAACAGGATTGAGACTTTTCTAAAGAGTTTAAAAATAATGACCGGTTAGAACTTTGAACGCACGTTAAATTGGTAAGTTTCTTGCCCTTCTTCTTAGCAATACTAATCGAATGGTGCGGATGGTTAGGCATTATGTATATACAATATTTTTATTCGTATATTTCTATATTTTATGCAAGTGTATAACTTTATTACATTTTAGTAGCCCACCCTTAATATTTTTTGTATGTATTTCCCGTTTTTATTATTTCTTCATTGTATTATGTATATATAATATTTTTATTCCTAGATTCCCCTATTTTATTTATTTTTTATTTATTTATTTATTTAAAAACTTACGACTATCATTTATTAATGCAGGTGTATATTTTATTTCCCGTATTATTATATATTTTTTTTATATTCTAAAGACATATTATATTGTGTAAATTAACTCTGACTTGTAGAAAGTATACTTAATGTATCTATTTTGCAAAAATAAATATTTTGATTTGATTTGATTTGAATCGATTATCAAATCATATAATTTAAATTACTCGCAACTTGATGCAAACAATTGACAACATTTCATTTTAGTTAACCATTTGTTTTTAATATTTATATTGAAAGTCTGCGTAAAAAAGAAGCTTGTGTGTTTTTTTATTTTGTTTTATTTTATTTTTTTCCTGCATAATTTAATGTTTTCTTATTCACTCATTCTAAAAGGACGTAAGTCGCATCTGAGGATTTCAAAAGTTGATGTTCATTGCCAATGGATTATTAAAAAAAAGCTTGGCATGTTTATGTCTGCTGTCACATGGCATGAGAGTTAATTTTTTTTTTAAACTAACTGAACTTTAAGGCAAAGGAAATTGTTTTTAAAATCCTGTGTTTCACCAATTATTAATTTGTAATGTTGTCGATTGCAAGATTCTTCTTCATTCACAACTGATAATTTTTAAATAAATAATACTTCTATTGGGAGATAACATATAGTTTTTTCCTTACAGGCTTCAAGCTTCCCCCAAGGCTCTCGCAAAATCAGTTTCCCCTACTACATGGCCTTTAATTCCCTTCTAAACAACATGGAATTGATCAAGCGAGTCTACCTAAACGCTACGAATGGTCACAGAAATCAGGAAGTAACGAAGGAAGAGTTCCTCCATTCGGCTCAAATGATGAGTCAGATCACACCGTTGGAGGTTGACATCCTGTTTCAGCTGTGTGATACTCTTCAAAGTACTAATGGGTAAGTTTTACAATTACAGGTTTGTCTTGATAGTCTGGATGGGTAAGAAATTGAACCCTAGCGGAGTACCAAAACATCCGTATGTTTTTGTTTCTAATAGTTTTTTTTCCACGTAGGGCTTTTAGTTTAATGCCAAGAGGGTACCTAGCAGCGGCGAAGGGTGAACATTTTAAAAAGGGAAGCCGGTCAAAAAAATCGCCTTACTCAGAAAGCAATCAAGGAAAACATTAAATTTTTTGTACTTTGCAACTCCCTGTCAGCCAAGTGTATTTGTCGTATTTAGATTTATGGAAATATTTAACAGAGTGAAGAGAACGGAATAAAGAAATGTAGTATGGATGCCATCTCCTAAACAAGCCGATGGGAATCGTGTTATATGGACCCTCCGCCACTGGTACCTGGTATGGTAGATTTGGTGATTTAGGTAGCTTTGACATCTGTTTTAGATAGTAAAACATATGTCAAAGCTACCTAAATCAGGTAATAATAAATTGATGATAAATCAACAAAGTGAGACAGCACTGTATCAAGCGCTATCGAGCTCAATATGGTCTTTCATGTTAGAGGTGCAGGAGTGATAATCTCATCCATCCATCCATCCATCAGCCCGTGTTCGTCCACTGCTGGACAAAGGCCTTTCCCAAATTTCGCCACTCATGTCGGTCCTCCGTCCTCCTCATCCAGTGATAATCTCAGACGTGATTAATTTTATGAATTAAATTTCTATTCGAAATCTTATATGGACCATTTTGCAAATCTCGTAAAAAGTCCAATTGATCATGTTCTTCAATATAAATTTGGCTGAAAAAAGCAAAGTCACCTCATATTTATGACGAGTTTGCAAGGGATATTCCAAAGCCAGATGGAGGTTACTCTGTAAGTGAACGCACGTTTGTACACAGTAATACAATCGACCGCACCAAAGTCAAAGTTTCATAAGGCCTATCAGCACCGAAAGAATCGCCCGCGCCGAACACATGAAAGCATTGTGTACCTTAAGGCGACGCCACGAAATTTTGGCGACATGGATCTCCATTTTTCCCAGCAATAAAAAAACATATGTAATTACCAATTTATATACTAGACTAGATTGAGCATCTCATTGACATCATTTTGCCCGAAGATTTAGTTGATTGATTAATTTTCATAGCAGAGAAAAAAATATTTAGAAAACCTCTTTTAAAACAGAGATTTCTATTTTACTGACAAACGGGAGCGAATGAAGCCTGTTTTTTATTTAAATTAGTCCACAAATACACTTCAATATCGGCCACGATTGGATTTATTAAATTACTTGGAGTTGTCATTTTAAATGTAAAATACTGTTTTGCCGCATATGACCTTACAGCATAAGCTAGTTCGTGAGCGCATTTTTGTATGAAATAAGTCCCCCTCACTCCACTCCCCTAAGGCGCCGATTTGAAATTAAAAGTTTACCAATGCCTCGCCCTTAGCACCGATCGCTTCGTACGCATTGTCCGCGCCGAATCAGATGTCTGAATTCGTCTGGGATTCAGCTACCTTCCGATTTTTTCCGGCGATATGCCCGATTCGGCACGGAGCGAGGTTTCAAATGATTTCAAATAAACAATTCTAAAATTCATTTCGTTCGGCTCGTCCGACACAATGTGCATTCACCTTTATATTACAAAGACTGATGAAGGTCATTTCAGTGTGACCGAAACCGTTTTTCTTGTTTTAATACGGTAATTGTGACCATTCGGTGCAACACTACTTAACTTATTTGACAGGACTAACCTTATTTTAAGCGTCCTGTCCTTGTCTTTTCGATACAGAATGAGAAAGACAGAATGCTTAAATTAAGTTTTGTCCTGTCAATTTAGTTAAGTCGTGTTACACCGAATCGACCCCACTGTCTAATTGTTTTGTTTACATTATGATTAACTATTTCAGTGACTTGTAAAATAATATTTATGTAACCAAGCGATAGCGCCAAACATTATATATCGCATTATTGAGATATTAGGCTGATAAAACAAAGACAGTGTACTTTATCATTTCTGGTTGATTCAATCTTGCCTAGAAATTGGAATTTGAAATTGCACAGATTGTTTATCTTATGAAAGTAAAAAGATAAGACATTCTATCAACTTCGGAATTAAACGCATTCTGCATTTCTCAAAACCGGCAAAGCTTTGACAAATAACTAAACTATAGTGTAACTATAGTAATAACTACAGTACATGTTGCAAAAGTCGTAAGCTGTCAGTAGTACTCGTTAAATTATTTAACTGGATACTTCTTATGTCGCCTCTTTATTCAATCACACAGGTCGGAATCAATGGCGGCCTTAGATATCATAATAATATGTCAGTAATGGCATCGCATTCGCCTCCGAGGTCATTTAAACATTTTAATTTATTTGTATTCCGGTGAAATAAGCATGAACATAAAAAAAAACTAATAATAATAATCTATAATCAAAAATCACATCACCCTTCTTTAAGAAAGTCGTTCCGAAAGAGAACAACGAGGTATCCTCTTCAAAACATTATTCAATACGAAACATCTTCTGCTTCCAACAACTTTAAATATATGTCTTTCGTTGCAGACGCATCGTGTACAATGACCTGAACTCGATCACCCCCGAACAATACTTCAAGCAGGTCACTAGAAGAGTCGCAGAAATCAAAGCCGTTTCGGTAAGTGTAAACGCACCTTTATACCGAACCCAATCTATGATGATACTGTTGAATTAACCTCATCCCTGTGAATTGTTTATTTTTCTTTTAGTCACGGTGTAATTATTAATATCACAGTTTAAATATCCATACAGTTGTCCAACTTTCGGACGGAGTGGTTGTGCGAGGCGAGACTCTGAACTGCTTGTTCAAAAATTGTATGTAGCTCGGTGGCTTGTCTCGCCCCGCAACCCCGCACAGTTGCTCTGTCTGAGCGCTTTTAAACTGTGATTGTACTGTCAGATTCATACTGAATACTGGCTAAACGATTTACAAAACATATACACCGACACCATAAAAATTAGATTGATGTAAATAAGTATTTTTTTTGGACTTGTTTTTGATTAGCTACCAAGCCGCCATTATGGATTTGGTTGCATAAAAGTCACACGTTATTTTCATATCAAAGGTATCATCCTAAATTAGGCGAGGTAATTTTGTGATAATTTGACAACAGTAACAAAATTCTTACAGGAAACCGGGTCGAGAGTTGCACAAAAATCTCAATGTATGTTTAGACTAAATTAGACCATGTTTTATAAGAAATAAGTGCTGTTTTGGAAACATCACTAACTTAATAGCTTTGTGTTTTTCTCTCTCTTTCAATGCTTAAAAGGATGAGGTAAATATATTAGGACAGCGTATACAAAGGGTAGACTTTATGGGACGATTTTTGGTAAGTGCGTCGCTTGGAGTTATGATGTTTCTATCCTTTTCTCTCCTTCGCCGATAAGTTTTTGGTAATTACTTTTTATACTATAATTTATTTTGATTTCTATCTGTTGAGATATGCTTACCAAAAGCTCATCTTATGTTTACATTTTTCCATCTCATTGTTAGGATCAGCGCTAGTTTACATACATATACCATGATATTATCCTGTTATACTAAAATAATAAGCTTATTTGATACGAGCCCGAATTAATAAAGTTCAACAAATAATTGCACTTTAAACTGTATGAATTTTAGTATAACTTTCTATAGCAATAGGGAATTTAGTATATGATACACTTTAGAAAATCCAAAATATTTACATAAGTATTTCTATGTAAAGAGCTATACACAAATATCACGTATTGCTTTTGGCGTCCATGGTTTCATACGGGGCAAGTTACTTAGTATTACTGCGACAAAAATACATTTAACTTACACAGAATTTAAGTGACCTCGCTATACTAAGTTTATTTATTTAAACTGACTATATTTTGTTTTTTTTTAAACACAATTGTAAGTATACTATTAACATGAAATGATTTAATTAATATTACAAATATCATACTCTAAGTTAAATAGCAATTCAGTCCGAAATTTTGAAGTAACCAGAATCAAAACTTAGGAAAAAGTTAATACACCTACATATCTTATCATGTAACTTTCGTCTCTATTGCTATTTAATAAGACTTATTGTGAGTCTACATTACTTTTGTGTTGGCACTGAAGCGTTACAACCAAAAAAGTAATGAAAATATAGTGATATAATATGTGCCTAAGTCCCATCCCGATACACGCCCATTCCATACCTCACAACATTTTCCTCATATTTAACTACTTAGTTTAATCAAACATAGTAATATAGAGATTTATTTTGTATGTATGTTTGTTTCAGAGTCCTGAAGAGCGCGGTATTCTTATACAGATTTTGGAAAGTACATACAGATTTACACTTGGTGCTTTTGCTGGTGGTAAGTAGTTACTACTTTTCATCCTTTTTTCTATAAACCGGTTGTAAAAGGATAAGTAACATTAAATTACATCACATTCTATGTGCCAAATAACCGAAGCTTAGGAGGGCATTGTAGTTAGTTGATTTTAAAGCCTTTAGTTTAGGTTTGCTGCTGTCAAAACTACAATTTATTCAATGCAATAAGTACCTATAGTACTTGAAGCTTAAAGGACTTAATAAAAGCTAAATTTTACCTTGTAAAAATATTAGATTCGACAGCGCTAAAACTAAACCTTTAAAATCAGCTATACTACTTACAACCGTAATCGAAGAATCTGCAGTTTTACAATATTATGGTTACGAAAGTAGAAACTAAAGAACCCTTATAATTGAATAATGCCTGAGACATAAAAGTGGGACACATAGATAGCAAAATATAACAGTTACAATACCCTAAAATTACATGTCTTAACTAGACCCTTAAATAGACCATCAAGTAACTTCAACTTTCTTATCTTCGTAGTAGTTGTAAATAAAAGCATATTATTTGTCTATTTTTTTATTTCTTTTATACTTATCATTTATTTATTATATCATTTATTTAATCGACCGATGATGGCATGGTGATGATGACCATAGAAGAAATATATTGAAATATAGATTTTCTTTATTGTTATTATTTATAACATCAATTTTAAAGGAAATCGAAAGATAATAGATAGCAATTATATCTTTTATATATAAGTATTTATCTGTTAAAGTTTAGGTTAAAATTATGAAAAAAAAAAACTTATAAATAGTTTATTGTTAATTTCAGCCGTGGGAGCGTCAGCGGTATACCCGATAGATTTAGTAAAGACCCGGATGCAGAACCAAAGAACCGGATCGTTCATCGGTGAGGTGGCGTACAGGAACTCCTTTGATTGCTTCAAGAAAGTCATCAGGTCTGTTATTCTCTTCATTTTTAGGGTTCCATATCTTAAAAAGAAAAACGGAACCCTTAAAACACTTTCGTTTCAGTCTCTGCACATCTGTCACAGAGGTTTTTCTCGAAAACAATGTAACATAGAAATTTGCCATAACTTTATTTTGGTCCAATGGTTTTAATGATATCGAATATTGGATGGATACGATTGATGGTTCTTGGTGGAATATCATCTTGAATAAATTATTCACAAAGTACAAGAATTTGTGTATAATTTATTAATGATATCGCTTAAAACTCTATCCCTGATCGCCTAGGTATCTAAACCTAAATTACCCTAACAGATAATGAAAAATATGTCATGAATCAAAAAAAAAAAAACATTTGGTCTATTAACAGATTTCTGTAATATGGAATCCTAATTGTGCGAGCCCTACGCGGTTGCTTAGCCGGTCTTTTTCTATTCCCTCCTGCTCGAACACTTTTATTTCACTCTTCTCGATTCCCGGACAACTTGTTGTTTAATATTATAGTTGTTTACACTTTCTCATAATGCTGACCACTTATACTTGTCTTGAATTATTTTCAGACACGAAGGCTTCTTCGGTTTGTACAGAGGATTGGTGCCGCAGTTGATCGGCGTTGCCCCAGAAAAGGCCATCAAACTTACGGTATGTTGAGCTGATGTTTTTTGTGATTGACTGAAATTCTGGTGTGAAAGATCTGCTTTTATTATATCAATATTCGAGAATAAACATAAACTAAACTGTTAATGTATAATATGTACCCTGGGGAGGAAGTCAAACTCGTTTACTCACTTTTCAGACGTCCCAAAGCAAAGTGGGCATAAATAAATTACACAGACATATAATTATTACAAAGTAGCAGACCAAACATAAGAATTAACAAGTTTCCATACAACAAATAAGCTACATTCAGTCTTTATGGTACGAAGAAACGTATAAAATGGGTTGTTTTGACTGGCTTATAATTGGAACATATTTGTTAATTCCTAAACTAATCTCTGGTATATATTTTGTTTGAAAACAAGCAATATTTATATTTAAAAGAGCCCGAAGTTCACTGAGCTAAATTTGCCACGCGTCGTCTCTATGCGTTTATTATTAATGTTAGGTCTGCTACTATGTTATACGTCTGTGATAAATTAAAAGGGTAAAGAAAAATAAAGCCGTTTTCGTAGGGTTAGACACAAACCAAAGCGAACTCGATAACAGACTGAAAAATCGTTTTTAGTTGAAAAAAATTTGTATTCGTCGGATTAGGCTGCTGTTTTTCTGGTGTTATCAATTCATTAGACCAAAACTGTTCTAATATAGTTTGAGCATTCCTTAAAAGATTTTGTGTGCGGCGGCTGAGGGCGGCGCAGAGATGCCCATTTTATTTGTTTGATTAATTTACAAAATAATTATATTTGATATTTACATTTGTTAAAGGATCGGAAACCAAACTATTGCAATTTTAAACAAGTTACAATTCTTTGAAGAAATACAGGGCGGTATATAATACATACAAGCGAAAACAAACTTCGCTGTATATTTTTATTGTAACATATTTAAAATTACCATAATTTTATTTTTGGACCTTCAACAAATGTAATTATTAATTAATGCTACGTTGACTAGTAAACAAACCGGAAAGTCAGTCATCGCCCGCGCGTTACAAGGACGCGGGGGAAGACGACAAAAGAAATCGCGCGGGAAGCGTGCGGTAGACTTGTAAGAGTGTATCTCTCTCTCCCACTCACACTCAATGCAACATAAGCCCGCCCCCGCGCCCCTGTAGCATCGTGGACGAACACTGACTTATCCGGCCGGTCTACAAATGTTGTTGACTTCGAATTATTGCTTTCAGGTTAACGACCTCGTCCGTGATAAATTCATGGACAAGAAAGGTAACATCCAACTTTGGGCAGAGGTCCTTGCCGGTGCTTGCGTAAGTATTGTCCAAAATGAAAATAAATACTTCTAACCGTGATTCTGTTTTATCAGAATTGAAATCTGTAGTGTATATGAAAACATGACTAAGCGGCAGAAGAAAATCTAGTTAAACGATACTTAGGTGATTAATTAGCCAATCACGGCGTTGCATTTCACTGTTAATCATTCATCCACCCATCAGCCTGGGGGGCTACTCCGAAGTGAACAAAATCGATCGTTTATCGTTCGGTCGTATATCCATTTCAATCACACTTTTAATGTGTGCCATATTGAGAAAAAAAATACTGATAAAAAAAGTCATGATCTTGCTAAGTTTCTTGCCCTTTTTCTTAGCAAGATTAATCGAATGGGCGGATTTAGGCATTATATCTATTTATAGTTTATTTATCTATTAACTTATTTATTCATTGCATTATGTAGGTATTTATATACAATATTTAAATTGTTTACTTATGTTATTATATATTTGGCTAGGCATTATATTTATTTATGGTCTATTCAGTTTATTTATCAACTTATTTATTAATTGCATTATGTATAATAATACTCTTATTTCAATAAGTCTTTTTATTTTATGCATGTGTATAACTTTAGTTATTTATTAGCCTTATGTAGATGACAATAAAAAAAATATATATATTATAATTTTCAAAAAAAAAAGATAATTTTCTACAATAAATCCCATTGCTGAGCAAAGGCCTCCCCCATCCTGCTCCATTCATGTCTGTCGAACGTTAATCTGGTCCACAGTTCTCCGCCATATTTCTCCAGTTCATCACGCCATCTTGTTTTTGGTCTCCCTTTACTTCGTTTATGGTCTCTGGGGCACCATTCAGTTACTTCTCTGGTCCATCTGTTGTCTCTCTGCCTTATCACATGCCCTGCCCATTCCCATTTTAACTTTCTGGCTTGGCGTATAACGTCCATTAATCCAGTCATCTTTCTAAGTTCTACGTTAGATATTTTATCCAGCAGTCTTTTTCCGAGCATGCTTCTCTCCATTTTTCTCTGGGTTATTTTAAGTTGGTATATTTGCTGTTTGTTTAAGGCCCAGGTCTGTGATCCGTAGGTCAATATAGGTAATATACAGCTGTTAAAAACCCTGGCCTTCTCTCTAATCGATATTTTTTTATTTTTAAATATAAAACGTAAGCTCCAGTATCTTTTCCAGCTGTTGTTTATTCGGCGCTGTACTTCTTCTGACTGGCAATCATTAAAAGAATATACTTTCCCAAGATAAATGTAGTTGCTTACTTTTTCAATTATTTCATTTTCTATTGTTATAAATAAGTCTTCAGTATAACAATAACTTTAGTAGCCCAACTTAAATACAGTTTTTTTATATATTTCCCGTATCATATTTGTTTCATCATAAAATATTATTTTTATACATGTAAAACGTATACTTTATGTATCTATTTTACAAATAAACAATTTGAATCTTTGTGCGTCAGGGATGAACGTATTTCCGAACGATAAACGATCGACCGAATCTTTGGAAGTACCGGGCCTGGTTCGCCCACTACTGGAAGTAGGTGTTTGTCGTCTATACCATACCATTGTCTCAGGAACAACTAGAGCTATGAATAAGAATGTTTAAATAAAAATCAAATTCATTTCATTTTTTATAACAAAAAAATATTATTTCAGAATAATAATGTCGTTATCCTATTACCAAATAAATTTTTATAAAAAATATATATAACATGATACTTATATTGTAATTTGTCCGTCTTTACCTTTTTTATCAGTTATCACAAGAGTTATCACATCAAACTTCTTATATGATTTTTATACAAATTAAAACCCTTAGGGGCCGGTCAAGGAGTCTGGTCCACCGATGACGGTAATATCATGAACATAAGTGGCAATAACGGGGGGTCTTGCCAAAAGAGAAAAACTATTTTTAGGTGGTAACGGAGGATCTCGGTGCAAAATGCACATCATAATATTATTTTCCTTACTTTTGAATAAAAAGTTGCAATAAATGCAATTCGCGCAAACTGCTTGTTAATAGTTAAGTGATCACATGAAAATTATTCAAAACTATTTCCGCAAGAACCCATTTATTGCATACTTTTTATTCAAAAGTAAGAAAAACAATATTATGATGTGCATTTTGTCCCGAGGTAAAAAGTTACCCCCTTAAACATTGATTTTGTAATACAGATACCGAAATCACATCATTTTTGTGAGAGGGTGGCGTCATTGGATAATGACGAAAGGTTGATTGTAGTGTGGGATTGAAAATCGGCAAAAATCGATTACGTAATATGACAGTCCCTTAAGGGCTTGCCTTTGGTCTTTCAACGGTTTTTAATTTAATATGCTGAGTCAACTATTTATTTGATCTTATCTTATTTTTGCACGTAGCCGTTCGGACGCTTTCTGACGAACTTTTCTTAGAGACTGTGTGTTTAGTTGTTTATGAGAGGTCAATGAATCATCAAATACTCTTTCGTAAAATCCAGAAAACCCTCGAAAATTCACTGATTATGCGTGCCGACAGCGCGCGAAGGGAGTGTTCTAATGTAGGCTTTCTGACGACATACTGAAATTCAAAATCACTCAGCGTGCACCATGGGCCAAGCCTTATGGCACGAGTCCCCAGTCATATTATATAATGTATTAAGAGCCAGTCCACAAAATGACACTATCGAAGTTTCGGTAAATACGCTGCGTGACCTCTCATGACCCTCGAGCACGATGCGACGATGTTGCGAATAGCGCGACCTAGACGTATTGATGTTTGCATCTTTTATAAATATTATGATTTTTCAAAATTTAAAATAAAGTGGGTTGTTTGTTAGTATTTATTACTGTACTATTTTTTTTATTTTTGTCGGCCTGTCTTTAACTTAACTTATGTATTTATTCATTGCATTATGTAGGTATATACTTACAATGTTTTAATTTTTTACTTATGTTAGTATATATTTGGTTAGGCATTATATTTATTTATGGTCTATTCAGTTTATTTATCAACTTATTTATTAATTGCATTATGTATAATAATATTCTTATTC
Source organism: Ypsolopha scabrella (assembly GCA_910592155.1). Lineage (NCBI taxonomy): Eukaryota > Metazoa > Arthropoda > Insecta > Lepidoptera > Ypsolophidae > Ypsolopha > Ypsolopha scabrella. The sequence continues at coordinate 25,879,284 of OU342969.1, read as the reverse complement.
CAATAAGACTTTATTTTATGCATATGTATAATTTATTATACTATATATTTTTTAAATAAACATTTTTAATCTTGAATCTTGGTACCGTTTTAACCCGATAACCACTCAATGGATTTGGACGCGGTTCTTTTTTACCCTATTGTGTAGGTGTAGGTATTACCTACAAGGTGAGGATGTGGGAGTGAAGGGGTAGTGAAATTAATGTGTGAGGATCATTTTTGTCAAGGTTTATAAATAAATTAAAAGTTTCGTAAGATGTACATTTGTGTTTATATACATTGGAACAAAAATATATTGGTACCACAGTCAACAAATGGTTTAATTTTACGCTATACTGGGTGAAATTAAATCAACCGACCAAATTCATACTGGAGACTCGGTTAGTCATCAGAAACAAGGTTTAATGACAAACCAGGTGAAATTCGAAAAAAATTTTTTTTTCCCCCTTAGTGCCTGCACTAGGAATTGTAGTCCAACAAGTAAGGGAGCAAAAAATGTGTTTTTCGAAATTGGCTAAAAGGATTACTGAACCTAGTTATTGATCACTAACCGAGTCTCCAGTATGAATTTGGTCGGTTGATTTAATTTCATTATATATATATATATATATATATATATATTTGCCGTAAGGGCATTGATCTTGTCTTTCTGGGGTCTATGATTTCTTGCAATACGCAATCATGGTAAAACCGAGTCAATTTAGGAAGCATTTTTCCTGCCAAAAAACATCATCTCTGAGTATCCTTACGACTTTCAGCGGAAAATCCGAACCAGTCCATACAGCAAATAAACATACATTTAAACTAACACCAAAATATAAGATTATAAGTATTCCGGAATAAATACTATTATTTTTGACAACAAACAAAATTGAAGTACGAAAAAGTGTCGATCAATGATCAAAACTCTGCGATCGTATACGAGTATCGCGTACAGAGAGTCGAGACGCAGTATGGCGCGAAAAAACTGACATAGATCCTACCCGATTGAGCGCTCGCGCCGTACTGATCGGTGCGCGTTTGTGCATCGTAATTTATTGGAATTTGGAGTAAAGATAATGATGTTTTTGAGTCTAATTAAATAAAAGGAATGTCAACAAAATTACAGAATACAATTGATCAAAGTCATAGGCTATTTTGAAATGCAATTTTGAATGTAAAATAAGCTGTATTCAATACAAAAACTCGTTGTATACTGGCTACATTAATTGGGAAAATTGACGGAATTCTTTTATTTTTTTGGGGATAATGTGATTATTTATACATATTCTGGTAAATGATGTCACAACAAATTTATATGTCTGATGTACTGGTATTTTTTTTTAGCAAATTTATTGAAATTAATACACGGAATTAGATCCTTAAAGTTGACAATGTGATCAGTTTTTCGTAAACGAGGTGTGGGAGATTGATCACTACAAAAAATACAAAGTAGTATTTGGAATTGTGGTAAATTAACACACAATACGAAAGATTGGTCTATGTTTATCACGTATTAAACAGTATAAAAATCTTTCCTAAGATGATAAATTAGGCGCTTGAAAATTGAGATTACTTCAGGAAAGTGTAAGATGCCTCTTAAATGTTTTCAGGCGGGAGGGTCCCAAGTAGTGTTCACAAACCCGCTGGAAATAGTGAAGATTCGTCTACAAGTCGCGGGTGAGATCGCAGGGGGCGGTAAAGTTGGCGCCTTGTCCGTTGTTCGGGAATTGGGTCTCTTTGGACTCTACAAAGGGGCTAAGGCATGCCTACTAAGAGACGTGCCGTTCAGTGCTATTTACTTCCCTGCCTATGCTCATGTTAAGGTAAGATTTTGTTTTGTAGTGCCCGTATGCTCTTTTTTAGGTTTCTGGGACCCTATTACTAAGCCTCCGTTGTGTCTGTCTGTCACAGGGGTATATAGCTTCAACGGTAATAGGTAGAAAGTTGAAAGTTTCACACAACACGTGTTACTGTGGCCTCTACCGCGACAAATAATAAAACATTTGACAAATTACTCATTTCATTTTGTACTACATCTCACTCACGCACTTTCGTCAACGCTCCTAATGCACACAGACATCAGGTATCACAAGGTTCTATCGTAATAGCATTTTGAACTGATAGTACTCATAGATGCGCTTAAAGTAATCCACAACAAATTCAAAGCTGTGCCTGCAGAATTACCATTTGATCCAGTCGATGAAAACAATCTCTTCATCAGCCTGCAGGCCTATTATGTAACTTAGTGTCGGTTGCCATCTGGTTGCTGAACACTAAAAACATAAAAACTGAAATTTTAAAATTGCCGTCAGTGTATATTGAACTTTTCACGAACTGTGACGTCACTTTAAGCACCAACGTATCCTGGCATTCAGTTGGAAACCTACTCGACGATACATAAGGGGCTGGTTCGTCCACTGCTAGGCGTAGGCTTTTCCAGCATTCTGTCACATTGGCGGTACTCCTGTAAGAAATTAAAACAATAAAAATTACAAAAATTTCAGGCGAAATTTGCTGACGAAAACGGCTACAACCACCCCCTAACTTTGCTTGCGGCGGGAGCGATCGCGGGCGTACCGGCCGCTTCGCTCGTCACCCCCGCTGACGTCATCAAGACACGCTTGCAGGTAAATAGAAGATCCATCCGTTGCTATTACCTACATAAGGTGACTTTCGTTTATATAGCCAAATTCATACTGGAATCTTGGTAAGTGTCAGGACCAAGGTTCACCTTTCTGTAAAATACGCAAAATGAAATTCAGACTTCCTATACTTATTGAGTCGACGTTGTTCTTGAACAAGTGTAGAGGAACAAAAAAATATTTTTCGTATTTTACGTTGTTCCGTCATGATCAGTGGTCACACTTAAAAAGAGGCCGCTCCGTATTTTTCGTCTGTTTGATGCGAAGCATTATTTTAAGTATTTTTCTTGCCATTGCCGCGATGTTTTTGTAAAAATCGGGGACATACACCAGTCCATATTGGCCCTCTAAATGAAGACCTGGAATTTATTTGATTCAATTGTTTCTCCTTTGCACGTTATTTTGATACTTAGATATTATAACGATTCGGAGCGGGTTCGTAAGTAATAAAATAACTCTCAGAAGAGAAACAACTCAATCAAATGAATTCTAGGCCTTTATTAAGACGGCCAATATGAAGTGGTGTATGTCCCTAGTTTTTCCAAAAACATCGCGATAGAGGCCAGAAAAATATTTAACATATTGTTTTAGGTCAAAGTTGTCGTCGTCGCGGACCGGGCTCTTAATATAAATGAAAGTTATCTTAAATATATAAGTTTCTTGTTGTATCTCAGGTTGGCTAATCCAGAGTTAAAAATAAAATAAAGTTTGGCCAGTGTAGCAATGATACAGGGTCTTTTCTATTCTACTTGCTCTCTCACGCATACCGCGTTCGTTAATGTGCGAGAGAGTAAGTATGATGGAAAGACACTGTTTCAACGGCGCATGCTCTACCAAGAGCTTAAGACAAAATAACGCTATTTCTAAATGCTTTAGAGAACGCCTTGCTCTGCTTCGCTCGTCTAACCTAACGTAAAACAACACGGTTTTTCGGCCATATTTTGGGGCTAGATAATATCTAGTAGATATCATTAACACAGTAAACATATTGCTTAAATGAACTGCATTTTATGGTAGAAAATCAACAAGAATCTTTTTTTTATGTAAATCTGCCCTGTTTAAAATTTACTTTTCTCAGAGATTTTGTCTTAATCCACGTTTTGGTAGAGTAAGCATTTTCTTAGTTTTAATATTTATTTTTCTGTGCATTTTCAGTAACTTTATCAATTGAAAGAAGAATTAGAAAATCCCAATGTGAAGAAGCCGTCTGTTTTTGTTGTGCATACCGTATGTCACTTTCAACCGTTTCATAGATAAGCGACTAGTGTTCCAATATAATATATAAGACCTGTCAAGGTATACCTTGTTGGGACTATAAGCTGGACACGGGAGGGAGCTTTGGACCGGCTATATAAAATATAAGGTGACTTTAATTTATGCAGTCAAATTCTTACTGAAGACTCGGTAAGTGCTCAGTAACAAGGTTCGATGACCCTTTTTGTGTAATTCGTTAATTATTCTTTTAGTGTTTCTTACAAACGCAGGCCCAGCCCCGAGTCAATTACTCGGACGCGTCGAGATTTTATCTTGCGAAATTAGCAAAAAGCGTTATCGATCCGTGTTACTGATCACTTACCAAGCCTCCAGTATGAGTTTGGCTGTATAAATAAAAGTCACCTATTTTTACATCAATTGACACCCATATTTCTGGGGGGGGGGGGGGGGGCAGACGGTCGTCCTGGGGGGTCCGTGCCCCCCTGGCCCATACCTAGTTACGCCTATGTGGATAAGTCAGTCGCCCGCGACACGCTACAGGGACGCGGGGGCTGGCTTATGTTGCATTGAGTGAGTGTGTGTGAGGAAGTGAAAGATAAACTCTGTCTCTCTCTCACGAGCCTGCCGCCCGCACCCCGCTCGATTCCCTTTGTCGTCATTCCCCGCGTCCCTGTAACGTTGCGGTTGAAGATTTACTTATCCGGTTTGGTTGTAGTTTGATTTAGTTTTTAATCATTTTAGCCTACGTACAGTGGAGCCCGCATCAAGCTATACACATTGAGTATAAGCTGACCTCTCATTGTACGGGAAGCCTATTCAATGAGAGGTCAGCTTATACTGAAAGTGCTTAGCTTATTGTGGGCTCCACTGTACTATGCCTAGGTTCTATGCATTACTTGTAATTTTGATTGCACATTGTTTTTAGACCACTGTATTTTCGGTTTTTCGGGAAAATTTATTTTCCATAATTATACGTAGCTCGTATGTAGAGAAAATATAACACGTAACTTATGTACTGACCTTTATTACGCTGTATAAAAATACCAGTGTTTTATAGTGATTTGATCGATTCCTTTCATTAATAATAACGTTATGAATAGTTATGTGTCAAAATAACGTTATTTTATACGTATTTGTTCAAAATAATGTTATTTTATACGTATGTGTCCAAAATAACGTTATTTCATACGTGTTTGTCCCAAATAACGTTTTACTATTACAATAACGCGATATCAAGTTCAGCTTTAGTGAATTATTTTAATACTATAATGCAATAATGGTTGTTATATGTTTGTAGGTGGTAGCCCGGTCAGGTCAGACATCGTACACGGGAGTGATCGACGCAACCAGAAAGATCTATGCGGAGGAGGGCGCGCGCGCATTCTGGAAAGGATCTATGGGTAAATATTTAGTTTCATCATAAAATGCTTTTGAAAAAGTTATACACCCCTAAAGTTTTAGGGGCCATTTTATATTTCACATTGCTCCCCAGTAGCATTCCATACTATAAATGGCTGTTATCCAAAAAATTACCAAAAAAAATTTTTACACTAACATTTATACAATGTTGTTATTAGGTACAGTCAGCAAGGTTCCCGCCTGACCACCTTAAGGGCCAGTTTAGTGGGCAGTGGCTCGCGGCGACTTTTGTTTGTCTACCAATAGTCTGACTAAAGTGACAGATGGACTCAAAAATGCCATAAAAAGTGTGTCCCATAAACACTATTTAGTAAATAAAATAAAAGGTTTTGAAACTGGATAGGCGGGAGCCTTGGTGATGGTACATTAGATTACAATTAATCATATTTGTCAGTATCGGTAAGTTTCTGTACTGACAAATATGATTCCAGATCTGGCTATTCTGATTTTTGCTGAGTTGTTGGTCCAATGAATAATCCAAGTTTACGCTCCCAAGTGCCGAATTTGTCAAAAAATATGAACAAAATTTTTGACTTCGTTTTGATAATGACTATGGGTACGTCTTAAGAGTAAAAGGGTGATGAAATTTAGAATACTTTTGACAGCTTCGCGGCCAACTACATATCGTGACGATATTTGTATTATGTTTCAGCTCGTGTCTTCCGATCGTCTCCACAGTTCGGTGTTACACTCGTTACCTATGAGATTCTGCAACGTCTCTTCTACGTCGACTTCGGTGGATCGTGAGTATCTTCAACATTATTGGGGTTCCGTGCTAAAAAACATCCGTCTATCTGTCATAGCCACTTTCCTCCGAGACGGATAAAGCTATGTATATGTCGTCGGCATATCGTAGAATTGGGCATATCATGATCTGCTCCGCTCCGCTTCGCTCGGCTCCCTAATGTATGATCACAAGCAACCTAACACGCTCCTCCTCGCTTAGCTTCGCACCACTCGTCGCACCTATTTTTTGGGGAAAGATTTTCGGTTTCATACTGTACGATCTGCTCACGACATATACAATTAAACTTCTCAAGCAGACCTTTATAATATCGGTATATTGTATTTTACAGCGTTTTGATTTGATTCATATCGTTAATAATAAAGTTATGAAATATGTACCAAAACCAAACATAACGTCACTTTATGTGTAGGAATTTGACAAAAATATCGTTAGTGATGTCATCTTCAATAACGTCTTAACATAACGTTGTTTGAGTATATACAATGCAGAGGCTTCGTCTTTATATAAAATACTAGCTTTTGCCCGCGGCCCCACCCGCGTTGAATTAGTTTTTGTGTACTCCTATAAAAAAATCTTGTCAATATTTTTCGGACCGTTACCTACAGTAAACACAGCTGGTGAAATGTGTGTGTTATGCGCCTCTGTGTTTCCAATGTTGTATGTATCTTATACATATAGCTTTTCCATGGGAACTGATTTATGGAATAAAAAGTCGTTTTTGTCCTATTCTAGATCTAACTTTATTTGTGCAAAGTTTCAGTCTATATAAACTTGAAAACTCCTTTTCATCCCATGGGTAGCGATTTATGGGATACGAAATAGCCTATGTCCTATTCCAGGTCTAGAACTACATTCTTGCAAAATTTCAGCCCAATCGGTTCAGTAGTTACGGCGTGAAAGAGTAACAAACATCCATCCAAACTTTCGCATTTATAATATTGGCGGGATGGGATGGCACATTACAAGAATTTCAAAATATGTCATTGTTATTTTTTCTAAGGACTCAGCGTAATTCTGCACCTGACTACCTAGCCAACACAATTAGGCCATTGAATTTGGTCAGTGACTATTAGCTTTTGATTATTGGTTGACTGATTGACCTGATTATCTTGGACGGTACACCTTTACTTACACCTTTTCTTTCCTATGAATACGCCAACCCATTTCTTACTACTGCTTGATATAAGATCGATGCCTCCACAAAACCCTAAAACAATCTCACTTGAACTTTTCTTCCAGTCGACCAACGGGCTCCGAGCTGAACGTTTCCAGCAGCGTCGAGGAAACCGTAAAGAAACCCCATCACATCGGCGGTTACCAAGTCGCGATACCGGTATTAACCGGTTTGGAGACCAAATTTGGAATCTGCCTGCCACGGTTCTCGTTCGCTAAGCCTCAACAGTAATCAGATCTAAATATAATGAATGATACTAGGTATAAAAAGACAACTAGCATTTACTGAATTATTTATACTGATTATACTTAAGGATGCTATTACTAAGTGTTGAATTTTAGCACATTTTCGGGACATTCCGACAAATACTTCAAATTTTGTCAAATGTTCTGGCAAAAAACATTTTTGGCTCTTTAACTAGAGGGCTTAAGTTTCTTTTTTACTAAAAACACTGTTTTTAATCCAGCAAATACAGTTAGCTTCGTTACAAATATCTCAACTACTGAAGGATTTAGATGAAAATCAAAAATACCCTGTATAGAAAAAATTATCTTATCATGGAATAGTTAACTTGGTAATTTTCACGGATTAGTTATCATCTTACGATAGTCGACCACTTATCGTCATCACTTCTTCACTGTGCAACAGCGTCCTTAACTGACTTCCTAAAGAAACGTGCAGTTTTCATGCATATGTGTCCAACGATCAGATTTTTTTTAAAAGAATGGCCTTATAACCCTCTGAAGTTAATATCATATTTGGTACTTTTAAAGGGTAATATGGTCGTCGAAAACAAAACAAAAACCAAAAAGAATGCTTTGGTCGTTAAGCCTTAACTAGACGGAGACGTTATTGGTGGGGGGATAGCTGAGTAAGTTTATGTCATTTGCGCATCAGTATCAAACTATTTGCTGTCAGTAAATGCCAGCTGTCATTTTATACCTGTAATATGCCATATAGGTTGTCCCGTGGATCATAGTAAATTAGTATAATACTAGCTTTTGCCCGCGGTTTCCCTCGATTGGAATTGTCTTCATATATCTTTGTAAATTATCTATTATCGACAGTTTTACCATTATTCTTTCTATTAACACCCCATATAGCCTGTACGTTGAGCAGGGTCATGTGATAATAAAGAAAACCGCATCCAAATCCGTTTAGTGGTTCTCAAGTTAAAACGGAATAGACAGACTATTGAAAAAAAAATAGATTTGGCCATAATAACCCAATTATTTAAAATATCGCAAAAATATGTACCTTTTTTTGCTATTTATTATTATAGAATAAACATTGACGTAGACTTTCGAGCGCAGGTTAGAAAAACAGTCTGAAAATAAAGTCCTGAAATAGGTAAGATTTGAGCCAGGGCAGGGAATTAACCTTTTTCCTGCACCCTCACACGTTTAGCCTATTAATCTGCTGGATTATTATTATTGTTAAGGCAGCTTCAGCCCTTCGTATGTGGGCAATAAAATTGAACCAATAAAACCAATTTTCGCAACTTTCTTGTAAAGCAAGATTTGTGCACTGCGCAAAGCGGTTTGCCTTGAATTCCTTGTACAAAGATGAATAACAATAACGCGTTTTATTTCATTTATCCAAAAATTGCGCTCTATCTTTTTTTTACAATGAAAAATAAATTAACTTTGTAAATCTTAGTTCTATGTTTCAGTCTGTGTAATATGTCTAGTATATCTACGGGACTTCTTATATGGCGCTACATTTAGATTCAATTGTAGTTAGGAATTAGGGGCGGAATACGCCCCAAAAATGTTCAGTACTGTAGACATGTGGTGCTTGTTGAAATTCACTAGTGATTATCGGATATACTCTGGTGAATTTGATATTCTCCATTAAAGTTCAAATCGTTGATATAAGATAGGAAATAAATGATATTTTTGTGATTAGTCTTTATTTCTGAGTTTTGTAAAAACTCTAGTGATTGTCAACAAATACCACGTTTCGTAACTTCACAGTACGAGTACTATTGTGGTCAAGAGTGCATTCAAACATGTGTTTTAAGTAAATCATAAACGATTTTTTGTTTTATTACGTTGTTGATCTTTGGATACTGTTTTTTCTATACATAAAACAGTTATCAAAGCATTTATTGAGTAGGAAACCAGCAGTGTTTTTGTTAGCTTAGATACTGTCATTTAGGAAAGTTTAATATCTCTTTTTTTAAATAAAATGCTTTTGGACACGCCGCTTTGCTTAAAGATAACGAATCATTGCGTAACTAATGGCCTATGTTTTATTTAGATCGCCTAAGGGCAAAAGTAATTATTATTTATCATTATTTGTATTGTTATTAAAATAAAAACGTTTTTTTTGCTAAGAACTCATTGTTATATAATTTTATAAGTGATCTTTAGTTAGATTTCATTGAGATTAATCATAACATAAGAAAATGCGTAAAAAATAATCATAATATATAATTTTCACAAACCCCCAACATTTGACGAGGCAATTGTTTCTGCAAAATAACCAATGCATTTGTTATTTATAAACAAACAACAGTTATATACATATTTAAGCTTTTGTTTTATAATCTATGAATGCTATTGTGCGTATAAATACAATGGAAAGTTCTTCCAATATTTAGATTATGCAATACTATGTCCTTTCTGTTTCACCGCACTCGTGTACCTAGTATCGTAAAATGATCACAGATATTTTGTGTATTAATTAATTAGTATTCTAACTGGGGTATGATTTCATCTCTGACCTAAAATCCTGTTATTCACGAACAATCTAATCATATCAAGCAACTTTTCTACTTTCCAAAGCAATCTATTTTTATTTTTCAAGCAATATAATTTGCTCAATGCGAGAAATATTGACGGTTATACAAATGCACAATTTTTAAAATAGTGGTATGGACGGAGTACCTAATATGAATAATTTTTATGTTGTGAAACAACAGTGTATAAATTGAAACAAAGTGAGTTTAACGACAAGTGATAGAAATCCGATTTAACTACTATATTTATTGATATTGTATATTTTTGTGTTAAAAATAAATCGATTAAATCTGCTTTTTGGTTTTATTGTTATCTATTTGTTGCCTTGCAAATTTAACTTTTTATTAATCATCCATCCATCCATCAGCCCGTGTTCGTACACTGCTGGACATAAGCCTTTCTTAGATTTCGCCACTCTTGGCGGTCCTCCTCATCCAGCCGCCACAACGTTTTTCAGGTCATCGGTCTAGCGGGCACTAGGTCGGCTTACGCTACGCTTTGCATTCTAACGCCTTTCGGCCCCAATGGCCATCATGTCGGCGACAAATATAGCCTGCCGATGACGGTACCCTGGGCGGGAGGGGGGCTTCTGAAAAAATTTCACTCGTTTATTAGAAAGAGAGATCTATATAGGAGCAAGAGAAGGAAAAATCTGGTTGCACGAATCAGGTGGCCCAGTGTGATTTTCGCATTACTACGAAGCGTTTCAAAACACTTTCGTGCAACTGTCAGGTAACAGTTCGGTTACCCTCGGTTTAACTCTGGTCAATTTTTGAACGCTCTAGGGTGAAATTCGCCATCACTCCGAGTGAATTCACTAGTTTCCAAACGGAACCTAAATTAATCATCTGTCACTTTAACACCTGTCAAAAAATTAATTTCATTCAAAACGTTTCCTTGAAGTTTACGTACTGATTCATATATCTTTTGTGGTTATAGTAAGCAACCGTGTAGATATTTTAAAATATTTAATAAAGAAAAAGGTATTTACAGATAAGTAAGTATAACAAAAAAAACACAAGTCCGTAGATTAGGGTCATCTCATAAAATATATACATACCATACCTACGTGTGCTATTTTTGAATCCATTATCGTATAAATATAGATCACTTTGTTTTGCAATAACGTCCATATACGTTTAAAAAATTACCTATAATACAAACTTTTTTTTATGGTAGATATATAATGCTTGTGTTTTGAGCAGCATGATAATTAATTATAACATTTAATATTAGCATCCAGAAATGTTTAAATTTATTCAACCAAAATAAAGCCATCTCAATCTCACATTACTTTGGTGAAAGTTCAGTTAAATAATACGTAAAACTGATAACAAATATGTTAAAAATTATAACTAATCAATAAACTAGGAACCCCATTTGTAGGTTGACAGAATTTTATAAAAACCAGTTGTAAAAGAGTAGCTACAAAATTTGTATACCAAATAAAAGAGTATTTGGAAATTGCTTTAAATAAAATGTACAGTTTTTCCTTGCATGATTAAAGCGCCTATAGTGGGCAGAACATTTTCATATAGATATGTATTATATTTCACGAAGTCCATTTGGCAATGATTATAGTAGTGCGTGCACATTCACTTCTTTCCAGCAGGCCTACCATGAATTTAGCGCTACCATAGCCAAACGGACTTCGTGAGATATCTGTACCTAATAGTGTTTTTCTTATTTGGGTGTCTCGTATTCTATCGCTTGCTAGTTTTTTTAATACTTACAATACAATGCAAGAAACAATCCCTGTATGCAAATCTTTCACGCGTTTATCATTTTTACTCACCATGGACATGTTATAGGAGCAAACTTGGTGCGGAATGCGTGCGAGTACATACATGTCAGTATGAAATGGCCCGCACTCCCGCCTGTCGCGAAATTTACAAGAACTACATAGATAACTACAAGCATGCTCTTCTAAAATTAACCAACATGTTTCGCAATTTGTGACTTATATGCATGGCATAACTTGCGCCGCGTAAGTCTTAATTTTCCGTAGGTCAAAATCAGTATTATGCTCATATCAGACTGACCTAGACACACGGAAAATCAAAGGTTATGTTTTGACCGTTTTATTTCAAAAGTATAAATATTATAATTTCATACATGACCATTATTGTGTATCTAAAAAAAGGGTGCAATCTATTCAAAAATAGCGATAGGGTTCCTTTGTCCTCCATAAATAAAACTTGCTACTTTAGGCGTCTTAGATCTAGAAATTGTCCTAAACGCTACTTCGATGCTAGACTTCACCAAAGTTTGCATGCTTGGTTTCTTTCGCGTGTTGCTGGGCCTCCACTTGACCAGTGAGGAAAGTGTCACAGACCAAACACTTGAGCGTGAATTTGTTGAGGTCTGTGAATTGTCTAGAAGATTTGGCTTCATGTGCCAGCTGCTCGGCTTCACGGAACACATCCATATCCTCAGCGGGGAATATCGTTTGTATACCTCCCTGAAAATTCAAAACAAATTGTGTAGGTATATGGATTTCAAGAAAGCAAATGACAAAATAATTGAATAATCTTATCGTAGGTATATGCATTTTAAGCAGACTATTGCGAATTTGTAACTATCCAAGTTGTCAAGTTTAAGTAGATAATGTACTTCTGCAAAGTAAAATCTACTTCAATCAATAGATAATCGAGTGAAGGTAAATTGGGAAGTTTTTATACCATTATGACTCGTTGGAATGGACTTTTCTTTTGAATTGGCTACATTGTACATCTTTTTGGGAACAATAATTTGGCCAAGTAAAAGTCGGACTCGCGCAAAACGTTTCCGTACCACCTGAGAATATAGGCACGCGGGATCCTTAAACATTATGGAAAATAACAACAATACAGACATATCCCAAAACAACATCAAAGCGACAAGCCTGACAAACAATTAAGCACCCTTTGAGTATGGAAGATAGATTAAGATTTTTAAGATAGAGTTAGTAGAATTACTATTTATTTGTAGGTAATTAGTTTATTTAAGTTTTTACGGTAAGATGTACATACATATCTTCGGTTAGATAAAATATAATATGAGATTTCTGGAAATTGCAAAAAAGATAGAGTTGATTAATTAACGACTTTTTCGAGGTGTTTTTGCGCCTCCCTTGAATTTTTTTTTTGTTTTTTTGGTTGGCCTTGGTAGAGGCCATAGTACGGCTGAAGCTGTAGAATCCTGTGTCAGACAGACAGCAGAGGCTTAGTAATAGGGTCCCATTTGGCACACTTCACATAGGGAATCCTAAAAAGCATACACTGTTCACACGTGGAATCTCACCATAATTGTAGAAACTTACATCATTCTGTTCTAAGTACAATGGATCATAGTGCACTCCATCGAAAAGTAGAAATACCCTCTGTCCGTAGTTCTTGTCCTCTCCAAACCTATTGATTATTGCATTCAAAGTGTCCACTACCGCCATTTCGATCCCATAGAAATGTGATAGAATTGCAACCTGTAACAATGGAAAGTTTTATGTTAGGAAACTGAAGATCAAGAAAATATACTCAACTGATAAGACATTGTGAAAAACTGTATGAAAAATATTTTTTCATTTACAGTATCTAATTAGCATGCATTCAGAGAACAATACATAACAACACTTAGTATTGCTTAGCAACATTAATAAATCTTATTGATTTAATACCCTTGCAACTTGTTTTATGTGTTGTTATTTCATAAGCAAATCATGCCTTTTTGTTTTCTTTTTTCATAGCTTGATTAAACAATAAACGGCAATTCTCTTTGAATGTAGTTGTGCCGAATGAAATCCCTCACCCGTCAACTTAAATTTGACCTTTGTAAATAGTCACATATTATTTTATGTATGTATACTTGTATTATGTTACAAAATTAAAAACGGTCCAGGTCTGAACAGACAACACTAACCCCCAAAAGAAACAGCACAAAAACCTCCCTTAAAATAATACTTTTTATATTCTGTCTGTCTACCTGTCAAGCTGTAATTGTATCATCAAAATCAAATTTTATTCATTACACATTCATTAATTTTATCTTTTTATATCTTATTATTGTAAATATTATTTAATTCTACGAATATATATGTAACTGAAGCCAACCACATCAAGTGGTCGAAATATATCTTACAGAACTAGGTACCTTTGATTTATGTGTTTCCTTATTTATATAATATAAATACAAATTAAATAACATAAGACTATGAATATTTTTTTAATTCTTATTTTATGGTAATTTTGTTCTATTTAGAGTCCTGTACCTCATGAAAAACTATTATAGGATCACTTTTTTGTCAAGACTCTTTTTTTGGAACATAAGAGATATCAAGTTGAATCTAATATCTCTTACAGAGTCTAAAAGCTGATTCTGAAGGCTTTAATTTTAGTTTTTAGTAAATTTTCTTAATTCCAGAAATGGTTCTTTAGTGTAAACAACAGAAGCTGTATTAATTTGGAAAAAAAATAAGTTTTAACAGGACTAAAACTAAAATAACTGGCCTTCAGAATCGACTTTTACGGCCCCTTATAGCTGTTAAAAATCAGACTTGTAACTCAACGCGCTTTTAAGTAATCAATTTAGGCTCACCATTAAAACCTATATATAGGCACTTCCAGTTGACTTAAAAAACTTAAAATTCCGTTCACAAGTATGTCTTTTTGCACAGGAAGAATCGAAACTTATACCCACATTTAATCATTCAAAGAGATATTATGCCCAACCTAATTAGATTCCTTGGCTGCAGAGTTCAATGAATCGTGTCAAGTTAAATTGGTGTAAATAACGGCATGGGGAATAAGTTTGTGTTTTAAACGGTATCTACGGGAACCCCCAGGGCACGAGTATGTTTACTAACTTACAATAGACAAGAACAGCACTTGCCTTAAAAATGCTGCAATCGTATTAATGAAACGAACAGGACAAATAAAACATACCTCAATAGCGCCACCCCAAGAGGCAGGCTGCTGTATCCAACTGCAGTACTCAGCATTTGGTCGTCCTAGCATGCCCTCATTGTATGTGTCATGATCACTGGCTACTTCCATTGCGATAATCTGTCGCATTAGGCTATGGACAGTAGTATCCACTTTACCATTTAGTACAAATCCTGTAATGAAAAAAAATCTTAATAATACACTTTTTTTAAATGATCTCCAAAGGAGATCTACAATGACATAAAAACAATATTAGGGGATCTGCTCTATGAAAAAACGGGTTCAGAATTCAAACATCGACAATAGAACATCAAGATGACTCTTCCTCGGGCCGGCCCAAGATGTCTTAGACTAAAGAAACTTGGGAAAATTGCGTATTACATATTGAAAACTGTAGAATGACTATCAGGGTGATACCTTACGTATTGGCCACAAAATAAGTTGAGCAAATCCAGCACACAATTTCTCACAACTGTTTGCAAGATGCTTAAAGCTGATCTGCAAGATTAACAGATTTGTGACCATGGATGAAACTTGTATTCACCACTACACCCGAGTCAAAACAACAATCTTAAAAGTGGAAAAAACCTGCTGAAACAAAGCAATTGTCAGCTGGCATGCTGATGGTGTCAGTTTTGAGTGCTATCATAGACTACCTTAAACAATAAAACTCTACTACACCAAAGTACCCTTTTTGTGTTGTTTGCATGAAGAAATTAAACAAAACCATTCAGGATTACTGAGAAAGTGTTGTTAGACCAGGACAAATGCTTGCATTCATTGTGTCCATGGCTCAAATTCATGATTGTACTGCCCCACCCTGCTTATTTTACTGATTTGGCATCTTTATACTTTCATCTGTTTCCAAACCTAAAAAAACACATCTGTGGCCAGAAATCATCACCACCACCATGCGATTAGTGTATTTTGAGTAAAGAAAATCGTCTGGTACTTTATTTAGAGATCCCAGTATTAAAAAATATATATTTACTGATCATACTAACACACCCTTAAAGGATTCTTGCCTTTGCTTTTACAGCCTGTATAATATGTACTTTATTTGATTTACTTGGCTAGTCTGAACATTTAAATCTACTCTCATATCAGTATAAGTTGCTTAAAATTATAACACATTGGGGTAAACCTTTGTGGTTGTTTTTTATGACAACTCACAAATCTTTTAACACAGATGATGTCCCCCCTAATTGACACTGAATCACCAGAGGAGTAGGCACAGACCATAGAACTATAGCTGGTATGATCTTGATACACTTTTTTCATCAGCCTTTCTTTGCTAAACCGTAACAATAAAGATTACTAACCTATACTAGTGAAAAGGCATGAATTATCAGAAGGAACAACTTTCTTCATCAAAATCCCTGGTCGGAGGGGAGCATCATGTGACACACCATTCTCTATAGGCTTCGGTTGCTCAGCATTCTGTTCAGGTTTGCTAGGAGTCTCAATTTTAGGTCCCGTTTTCTCATCAACTATCAAGGTTTCACCAGTTTTAAGTCCTATTTCATTGAGTGTTTTACTGTCATTGGTAATATCTAGAGGCTTGGGAGGGTAACCACATAGCACGCAAATCCTATCAATGCTGACTTCTGATATACTAGAGAGAAACACCTTCAACTCCCCTACTGTACTTGCAGAGGTCAAATCTTTGAGTATCTGTTGCCCGTTTTTACTCTTCACTTTGAATGCTACCGCAGCCATTTCTGATGCTCTTATTATTCTATTAGTTTCTTGGGGTCTCAGAAAATGTAAATTACTTAGTTTTGTCTAAATTAAACACAAATGTGAAATAAGTAAATAATAAGAGAAATTCTACTCGATCGTGCGTGAGTGAAGTGAAGACGACGCTTCGTTCGTTCGATTTGTTTGATTGACTTGACAATCCGTACGGTCCGAAATAGAATTACATCGCTCAAACTGTGAGTGAGTCAGAGATAGCACACTATTTTTTTAGTAAGTGCGCTAAGGATGACATGAATTGTAATGAACTGTAAGATAGCTTACAATTAATTCGGACCGCGGAGACTGAAGATTTATTTATTTTATATATATTTTACGGCTCTGGAATCTAGTCCTTTTGAGCCAATTGACAATGAATGAATGACAGGGTGACCAGATCTAAATTGAACATTATGCTGCTTGCCTAAATTTAAATTCTGCTAGTCTGCTATTTTTTTTAATGCTAACATCTGCTAATGATTGAAGTTATAATTTTTACGAAAATATAAAAAAAATGAAAAAATAAATACTTAACTTCTTACTATAACTTCAAATTTTCTGTAGTAATTTTTAATTCACATTTCACGCGCACGACAGAACTAATTGATTGACGACACACACACAATTCGAAAGAAAATTTTAAAATATTTACAGGGACTTCCCCTAAAATTTACTTGATGGTTGCCAGTGGAGTAAAAATAATCGGAGATTATTTATGAATGATAGAATTCTTGAAATATCTCTAGCGCCACTACCCAAGTTAAGCACACACAAGTAATTTGTCATTAATCCTGCTAATTTTCTGCGGAGGATTTTTAAGATTCTGCTAAAATCAGATCTGTGATACAATCTGCTAAGCCCTAAATTGGGGGTCAAATTCTGCTACAATCACAGAATTCTGCTAAAACTGGTCACACTGATGAATGACAATTATATGAATGAACCACAGACTGAACAAAGTGTTCAGATTTACCATCTATGTCTACGAATATTACATTTTTATACCACGTTAGAAACTCAACAACACTTTATAAGCATATTGTATATATTAAATACACTGGCAACTTGCTAGACAAGGATACACGAGTAGCGCTAGCTATCTCACTCGGCTCGTTTTTTGCTTGAAAATGGTATCATAATAATTACAACCTTATTTCTAGGGGAAAAAATCTAGTTTTGTTGAGCAAAAATGAACAGTGCACAGTATTGTTGATAAGCAATGTCTTTGGGATAGGGTACCTACAGACCATTCACTATAAGAAGTCCCCTGCGGGGCTATTATGTAACTCAGTGTCGGTTGCTAGCTATAGTTGCTATTCACCAAAAACAGATAAAAAATAAACTTCCAAAATAACCTTTAATGGGTATTGAACTATTTACGAATTGTGAAGTCATTTCAAGTGCTTACTTATCCTTAGATAAGCGGATATGTATGTATTAGACGATAGGCACTTGGTTTGGCAACTGAGTTTACGATACAGAATCAGGGGGCTGGCTTAGGAAATGGTAGCACTGCATATAATGTTGCCAATGTTGCAATGGCTCATGTGACATTCACCCTACTACACATTCCTAATATTTACTTAACTGCGTTTTTTTATATATTAACTTTTTAATGAAAATGAAATGTAAAGAATGAAAAAATAAAAATTATCAAGTATTTACTGATTTGTATTTTGCAAACAATACATTTGATCTAATGGCATGAATATCTATACTAAAATTCTGTACTAAAATTGTATTTTTTATTTCTTGTTCTAGCTCGACGACGTTTGTTCTAAATAGTCGAGCTCCGAATAGTTACTGGAAAGAGTTTTGATTCAACCGATATAAATGAAGGTACTAGCCCGATTAAAATAGGTTTGCAACTGTTAGTTCACCAGTCAGTTTTTTGGTTCTAATAGATAGAATTCGAATGGTCCAGAATACCATAACAGCACCTAATTGACGATTTTTTTGAAAGGAATAGACTTTTTTAAGGTCATATATAAGTATAATTTTTTTTCTCCTTGAAATAAAAAGATATACATGAAAATATGCAGGAACTGAATAAATAGATTTGATGACGTAATAGTCATGTCATTTAGGCATTACAGGAAATAGGCCATTGCCCACAAGAAATAAAAGTAATGTCAAAATCTTCAGGTTTTATCCCCAACTTTTTTTTTATTCTTTCTTTACATCAAGGAACTCTCCCTATTGAGCCTAAACGGTATGACTATTAGGTCACATTTCCATTTCTACAAACTGATTTTCAAGAAATAATTTCGTTATAAAAAATACCACCTGGAAGTTACAGAACATCATGATTGAGGCTATATTTCCAGAAAAAATATACAAAAGGGCCTGTTACAATTTATGGTTGGTTCGAATTCATCACGTTGAATGGGCCTTATCGTCTAACTTCAATTGCAATCGCCATAAAGTTTTTCAATCGCCATAAACCTTTCAAGGGTGTCGTGATTACAACCATGATTGTGACTATAAAATGGAAAGTCAAAGTTTAAAAGTTGCAATCGCTTTGAATCGCTGAAAGAATGAAATGAATGACGAGCCCGGCGGTCCGCATTAGTAAGCTATCTTACAGTTCATTCAATTCACGCTGTCCCTATCGCACTTACTAAAAAAATTGTGTGCTATCTCACTCACTCACAGTTTGGGCGATGTCATTCTATTTCGGACCGTACGGCAAACAAAAATGAAAGTGACTGCGAAACCGCTAGCGGCTTCCTTAGTTTTAATTTTGTTCGACCGCTAGGGATAGGTCGCGACGACGAGCGAAGCGAGGAGGAACGGTTAGGTTGACATGTAAGTACATATTAGGGAGCCGAGCGAAGCGAGTCGACCCGCGTAACTTTAACACAATTCACGCTATGCAGAAAAAATAATTTTCCGAGCCTTTCCGATGACTTACGGTTCAATTTATAAAATTAAAGGACCGCTTCCCTTTCCGAACTGTACATTGCAAATTGAACCTTATCAGTTCAAGCTAAGAAAGATATTCCACCAAATAAATTAAGAATGATGGTCGGTGAACGAATAAAACATGGAAGCAGTCCCTTAGTTGGGTTGTTTATCAACGCCACAACTGCCACAGAAAAGAGATATGTAACGTTATGAAACAATGAACTTTTGTTGCATAAAAATGAATGTTATAGTTAATAAGTCTAGGTTGCTACTAGCTAGTGATCGAGATAATGAGCCACACCCACCACGGTCAAGTTTTCGTTGCGCTATAATGGAACGGTAGTGATGCTTCCATGTTTTATTCGTTCAACGCTTACGGTTCAATAATTTCAAAAATCAAAGGACCGCTAGCGGTACCGTAGTAACTTCCAATAAAATCCCCAGACGTAGGGATGTGGTATCAAAACAAAAGTATCGATAGCGGTATCAGTATCGACCAAAGAGCACGATACTAACGGGTATCGAGTACTATTTGTAATATTTTGGTTCCTGTACTCAATGCTCAATAATAGAGAGATTGTACCGGGTATAAATTAGGAAGTAACTAAGAGACCGTTTGCGGACCTTTAATTTTGAAAATTATTGAACTGAGAGTCCTTATTTAGCTGTTGGAATATCTTCCTTAGCACGAACTGATAAAGTTTAATTTGCAATGTACAGTTTGAAAAGGGAAGCGGTCCTTTAATTTTATAAATTACTTGCTTTTGCCCGCGAAATAAGGAAAACAAAAGAATATGATTTTTCGAACGACTATATGCAACGGACACCATGTTTTAGCAAAGTAATAAAAATACTAATCAAATAAGTCCAATCTCAAAGGGTGTGCTGTTGTCCGTTGAGGAGATCCCATACCCATCTTCCAGTCCCATCATCAGACTCTGGTCACCACGTTTTACCAAAGTGCCAATAAAGACCAATCAAATAAGCCCAAACTCGAAGGGTCTGCTGTTGTCCGTTGAGGAGGTCCCGTACCCACCTTCCAGTCCCATCATCAGACCCTGCATGGTCACCATGTTTTACCTAAGTACTAATAAAAACCAATCAACTAAGCCCAAACTCGAAGGGTCTGCTGTTATCCGTTGAGGAGATCCCGTACCCATCTTCCAGTCCCATCATCAGACCCTAGTCACCTTTTTTTTTACAAAAGAAAATATTTATTCTGAAAATGAAATTGAAAAATTTAAAAATAAATAAATTAAAAACAATTTTAAATAAATAAATAAAATAAATAAATAAATAAAATAAAAAGTGAAAAAAAAAAATTACCAGTAGGGGTTCGAACCCGCGACGATCGGCAACGCTACGGCACGGCGGCGAATCTTCTATGTTTAAATAAAATTGCGCTGCTCCCTTTTGTCATAGCGTGATGTGATGTGATGATGCCTAAAACCTTCCCGAAGAAATGCAGTCAGTGAAAACTGCATCAAAATCCATGGAGTGGTTCTCAAGTTATAAGCGAACGAACAGACAGACAGACGATGTATTTTATATGTATAAAGAAGAAGAAGAAGAAGAAGATTTATAGAGATAGAGAAGAAGATTCATGAATGCTCATGGAATAATTTGCCTCCGGACTACTAGTTCCATTGAACAGTATTTGTGTTTTAAACAGTATTTATTGAACCTAGTGTTGCATGAAAATCGATAGTCTATCGATACTATCGTGACCTTGGAAAAAAGTAACAATACCGATAGCGAAAATTCCATAATACTATCGATAGTATCGATTACATGTTAGCAATACTATCGATATTATCAATACTATAGATTTTATTATTTATGTTTATCAATTAAACTATCGATTGCATCGATACTATTGAAAGTATCGACTGTTTTGCTCCATCGATAGTACATGAAAATGTAATACTATTGCTTTGTCTTATTAATTTGTTCGTCAACGCGGTAAGCATAATAATTGTATTTAGCTTTATTTCCGATTTACTCGAAAGATGGCACTAACCAGACCTGGACTTGAGTGTTGCTAATGATCAAGGCGGTTCTGATGAATGTTGTCAGCTTTAAATAATTCTCATTTCATTTGCCACAAACATAATGAATGTCTGTGATTTTAGGTTATTTAATTTATCCAGAATTAGATTGCCTTTGGTTTTCTTGCGTAACATTTTTCGCACTTGAGACTTATTTTAGTTGTGGAAATAACGTAATGGAAAGAAAGTTAAATAAAAAGGCTTATACTTAAATGGAGATCCTGAAAAATGCTTTTTTCCGGTAACTTTCGCGTTGCGTCTCCGAAGCTCGTTTATCAATGGATCTGCCAAAGACCATGAACCATAATCCATTCTCGTTGTTGTTGAAGAACTTATGATGAAAACAAAGTCCGGAGTACAAGCAGAGGTCAAACGCAATGGCAAACGAGGGCCCAAGGTACACGCGAAGGTCAGTCGAAGTAAAGAGTCACAGAAGTCCAAAGAATAGCCAGAGTTGTTGAAATAATCACAAAACACAGACAGTAGCACATTCGCATAACCTCAAGGGAAACGAAAAAATGCAAATGATACCTACATCGAACGATAACATGGTAAACTTGCTATCGATTCGATAAATGAAAATGTAACTCTTATTTCAGTACATTATGGGTTATCGTTTAAAAATTATCGATTTTACCTGTCAAATAAAAAGGGCTGGTGTAATCTGTTGTCATGCCATGTATAATCAATTCCCTGAAGGGATAAATTAAAACCATGTCTAATCAACGCCATCTAATGAAATATATGGAACTATTTTTTATTATCTGTCAGAAAATCCCTCATTGGTTTCGTAACTAATTAAGAATGATTTCGAGAACTGTAATCTGGCAACACTTGCCAGCCAAGATCGAGAGAAGGTTTGTTTAAAAAAATTGTTGGAAGGGCATTAGATTATTTCCGCACTAATTAAGGGATGGGAGGGTAAGGGGGGGTAGGAGGGCGTATCCCTCACCCCATGGTACTCTCCTCTACTTGCGGAGATCAACCATTTTTTTTTACCCAAAATAGTTAGACACCTGGTCCTAAGAATTTTGTTCCTAGGCGTAGTCTAACAAACGTGGTTTAGTTTTTAGGAATAAACTATACTTGAATAAAATTTGTACATATACCTATGGCTTGTATTTAAACGAGCGCCAAAAATACTGAGTGACAGACTGTGGGCGAATAAAAATGTTGAAAACGGCGACTATACTATTAAAACTAGGGACGACGTCGCTCCGCTCCACTCCGCTTCGCTCGGCTCCTTAGTTTTTCTTACATGTCAACCTAACACGCTCCTCCTCGCTTCGCTCGTCGTCACACCTATTTTTTTTACTTTTGTTGAACGATTTTTCTCCCACATACCATAATAATATCATTCGATAAATTACAAAATGGCCGCTCCCGTGTAACACTTTCCATTCGACCTCAATAATTTTACAACAAAGATTTTTTTAGGCAGGGTGCATTCTATTGACATTTGTCACTGTGATAAACGGAACGTTATTTCATTTTGAAACTTCATCAACGTTTTGATAATGCAGATAAAGCAAAAATTTACGAAAAATGAAAAATTTCAAAATGTTATATCTTGAAAACCTTTGAGTTCCGCAAGCTGAAATTTTAGTGTGTTAGATCTAGTAACCAGACCAATCTACCATAAAAATAAGAAGTAAGTAGCAATGCGGAAATAATCTAATGATGAGCCAAATTGTTAATTATTGTGCGTATCTATCTTGTGAATTTCAAAAGTGGATTAACAAATCACGATGTAATACATAAATTATGATTATGTGTGTACCATTTAATTTCAAGGTGTTTCTTTTAACTCCCTAATACTATCGAAATTTAATGGATTATCGATTGACCAAAACAATCGATACTTTCAATAGTATCGATACAATTGATAGTTTCATTGAATAACGCACAAAAAGTGCTATCGATAGTATTGCTAACATATAATCGATACTATCGATGGTATTACTCAATTTGGGCTATAGATAGTATCTATACTATCGAAATAATCGATACCATCGATAGCACAATCGATATTGTTACTTTTTTCCAAGGTTAATTATCGATACATCGACTATCGATAGCTATACAACACTAATGGAACCCTCAAGGGAGCAATTTCGGAGAATAAATCGAATCGAAATCTCTAAAACTCGATCGTAAAATGTACAGTGTGTACAATGCACACCATTGACATTGTAGAAAACAACTCTTATAGCAGTTCAAGTAAGGTCTATTTTTGAAAAATCATGGAAACAAAGTATACGTCGTAACAAAAGAAGAATAAGATAAAAGTAAAACCATATTTTTTTGAAAACAGACCTTGGCTGGACTGCTATAAGAGTTGTTTTCCACAATTTTCGCAATTTCACACACATTCGAAATTCTACAGTCTCACCTTCTGCACTGTATGGAGTTCGACTGATGAAATGGGTTTTTAGGATCGAGAAAGCTAATTCGACAGACTAAATAACTCCTACTCGCACTTGACCAGTTTTTGAATGAAATATGTCTTCTCTTACAACAATTAATCAGTTCAAGGCTGTTCTATCTAGAGCACTTAAATTTTAGTCAGTCAGTTTAGTTTAGTCAGCAATTTTAGTAGGTAGGTTGGTACTTAAATACAATTTCGTAACTATTACCTGATCTTAAATGCTTAGATTCCCAGCCAACATTTACTACAAAGCTGCTGGTATAAGTAATCAAATTTGTCCTAAAGTTGGAAATGGGAAGTTAAGTAGAAAATACTGTATGAGATTTCTTGTTAGTTTAATAAAAAATGATTCTACAATTCTATTTGCTACGCTAAATTTATAAAACGCTAACAACGTACTCAAAATTTAAGTTTTTGGCACGCACAATGTTAAGTCATTAATTTAAAAAAATATATCAAAAAAGGCTTACATCATTAAAAATAAGTACGACATAATTTTGTTCTAAGTCATGATTATAAATAGACAAAATATCATCCTACAACTATCCTATTATCAATTATTGATAATTATTTACACAAGTCAACAATTGAGTAATACATACACACAGGATTTGATATGAAATTCAACAAGTTATACAACAATTACTTTCACTTATTTATATAGTAAACTTAAATTTACAATATTGTCATGATATTTTTTTTCTTATGAACTTATTTGTGCTTGTAATTAATAACACTTACTGTATTACATTCTTTTATTTTATTATAGACAAAAACGAGTATTACATTTATCAAATTATTTTATTATATTGATAACTACAGTTTATAAATGGCACTACGTACTTTGGTTGGATTACTAAATATCTATTCTTAATTAAGTTATGTATTCCTAAAACTAGTAAATATTCAAAGTTAGGTACGTTTTTAAATAATAACCATTGACCTCTCATAAGCAACAAGACCCACAGTCTCTAAGAAAAGTTCGTCAAAAAGTGTCCGAACCTGTACATGCATAGTAGCAAAAATCTTCAACCAAATTAAGACGTTATGTCGTTCACATAAGATGCAATGTCAGTTGTACGAAATCGTCTAGCGGTAACAAAATGCATCGCGGACATTTTTTGAGCGAGATTGTGAGTCTAGTTGTTTATGAGAGGTCAATGATAATAATAATAACCTATTTATTTTATTAAACCATTGCGTGCTGGTCGTTTAATCAAGATTTTGTCTGGTTAAAATTATAATTTAATTATAGTACCCTAAGTATGGATTGTCATTTATTTACAATTTGTCAGTCATGCATGAAAAATACAATTGTCAAATACATTTCTTCGTAATAATGATATTCTATCTGTTGAATTTTTTTATTTTCTAAAGTTTTCCTCAGTTAGATACCACGATAAAGATAATTTAAAAAACAAATATATTTCAAATTAAAAACAATTTTGTAGTAATTACTCGCGTAGCCGCCAATTTGTGACACTTTCAGCGTATTCCCTTGAATGCGGGAACCGCCGAATTTGTGGCGGAAGCATTCGTCTCACTCTGTGTAAGTTGATATCAAATAAAAAATCTTATGAATTGGGAAGCGTTTCAGAACGTGCGATCTTAGTGCGAAATTTCACTCGTTTATTAGAAAGAGATAGATCTTTAAAGGAGAAAGAGAAAGAAAAATCTGGTTGCACCTATCAGGTGGCCCTGATTTTCGCATTACTCGGAAGCGTTTCAAAACACTTCCGTGCAACTGTCAGGTAACAGTTCGTTTACTCTCGGTTTAACTCGGGTCAATTTTTGAACGGTCTCGGGTGAAATTCGCATCACTCCGAGTGAAATTCACTTGTTTCCAAACGGAACCTTAGCGAATCTCGCTGAGAGTCGTCAGAGTTTTTATAAAATGTGATAATTGACAAATCGGTGAAGCACACCATAGACGTACAAAAAAAAGGCGGACGGAGCTGAGTCGGCGCTAAGCAACTACTGAAGCATAGCAATGTCGGCGATTTACAAGTGTGTGAGTGGACTTACTACAGAAAATAGACCTATTATGATGTGAATGTGTGCGGGCCGGGCTCGTGCGTACACTATGGGTGCTTCAGTTTTTGGCTAACGAAACTTCGTCCGCCTTTTTTGGACGTTCATGTGAAACACCAAGAAAAGGTAATATTGCAGTTGGCGCCACTACTACCTACCTCGCTCAGAAATCTCTTTCAACGCTGTCAACTATAACATAATTAAACCGTACCTATCTATCCTAGTTGTTATAAAATGCACGCAAAAATGACTGTATCAGCATTTATGTTGGTTACCATGTTTGTGAGCTATTATTATCGTTATTATTATTATTATTATTATCCATTATCGTCTCACAACTATCTCACATCTGGTAAACTAATAATGGTGGACTCTAAAATAAAAGTAATTGCGCCAAATCATGATAGGTTTCAACTAACGTACATACGTATGATAAGTTGTTAAGATGAGATGGTGGATCTGGAACGAATATAACTATATAGGATGAAATTTAATCAACCGACCAAATTCATACTAGAGACTCGGTTAGTGATCAAGAACTAGGTTCAGTAATCCTTTTGGCCAATTTCGAAAAATAGTTTTTTTGCTCCCGTACTGGTTGGACTAGTTTAAGTACAATTCCTAGTGCAGGTTCTACGGTAAAAAAAAATTTTTTTTCGAATTTCACCCGGAGGGTCATTAAACCTTGTTCCTGATGACTAACCGAGTCTCCAGTATGAATTTGGTCGGTTGATTTAATTTCACCTAGTATATGAAGTAGCTTTGTGTGTCTTTCAATCTTTGAGCAGTATTGACAGTTTTTGACTTGGCGGCTATTTTATCAACACCTGTGTTGACCAGGGCTACTACGATGATGATAAAAAAAAGCATTTAAATCCGTTGAGTGGTTCTCTAGTTAAAACGGAACATACAATCAATCAGACAGATAGACAGACGGACCGACAAAAATTCAAAAATTATGGTTTTGGCTTCAGTACATACAGTAGATATACTAATAACTCATTTCATTTTCGCAAAAATATTTAATGCGCAGATTTTTAGACTTTTATGACCGAACTGTACAATTGTTTTTTTTTAATATGTATGCTTTTATTTCGATTTAATCCAGCCCAAGTCGAAGCGATAGTGTAACCATAGTGTAACTATCTTTCGGGAAAAAGTCATAATTCATCCCCATTTATTTATAACAAAAATTGTAGTGGGCATATTTATGCGAAACAATTTTCGAACATTATGCGCCAAAACCATAGATAATAGTTATTTGTGCAACAAGAGAGCAAAGGTAGTTTTTGTTGCGAGTGCCGAGTTTGAATCCCGAGCATTGCGAGTGATTCGAAGGCACAAGAAACAAAATTACCTCGCTCTCGCGTGACACATACCACTTTTCACCTCACTAGCGAGAAAATCCAAGATGTTAAAAATACATGCATACTATATACTCACGCCTGTCTCTGCGAAGAGGTGTAGTCAGAGACTAGAGATTTCTATCTGTTACGATCCCGACACACCTTTCGCTTCTAATAATCATACAAGTTCTTATATTCCGGGTACTTTTGACTTCGCCCATCTCCGTTTGGTCGGCATGTGTCCTGCCGACGACGGCCCGGTAGAGTCACTCTACTTTTATTAATTATTTCATCACTCTTCTGTAAATATAAAATTGTATTCAATTTTTTTTTCTTTATCTGACTTTCGAACGATAGTAGAGCGTGGTGAACGTGGTGGGTCATGACCATACCCAATGAAAGACTTGAAAGAGTCAGCCACAGGCCAAACAAATGAAAAAAAAAAACTATTTCGCGACCACCGTTTCCTCTGTGTTAGCGACATTCTTAATTCACAAACCTTTTTCTCACTGAGTGAGCAAAATTGACTTTTGCTCACTGATTTTAAGAAACAAAGGCGCGCTTTTTGAGCTAGTGAGGTGAAAATATAATTTATCTATGCCAAAATTGTCTGGAAACACTTTACAAACTTCAAAAAATAGTGTCGTTCTTAACCAATTAAAATCGGTCATGAGCGCGATGGTGCGGTCGTCTTTGCCTGCTGGGATGTCTTGGCAATGGCCATCGTCACGCGGGACGACGGACGAACCGCGGAAGAGAGGCACGAAGACCTCTCCTGCCAACAACTAGCGGGGGCATCCTCTCATCTTCTTCTTCATCTTCTCCCCCCCCTTCTAAGCTATCCTCATCGCTCCATTCTGGCTTGACCGCTTGGTATGAGGCTGAAAATCCCTTGAACATGATGGTGTCATCCGTACGGAAACGAACGAGCAAGGCTTCTGTTGTTGACACGATTTCGGGAGGCATCTGGAAAAAAAACAGAGGCAAAAATGTTGATTAAATTCTATCAAATTAATTACCTACGATAATTTCAAGGGTTCCGTTAAGGAAAAAAGAGAATGTATCAAGACTGTTTTTTTTCGGGCCCGTTAGATATATCAAATTGAGACTAAATACAGGGGTGTGTCGAATCAGGGCGTTATACATGTCTACTGACAGACTAATTAATGCCTCACGTGCTTTCACTCTTCCATATATGAGACGCGCTCCATCCTAGGTTCTAGGTCTCATCAACGCTCTCCATCAGGTGCACTACAGCCAACCGTAAGCCCAAAGCGTAAGTACATAACAATTATATTACAAAAAAACTTAAATTTCCAGCGCCGAATTTACCATCTTAAGAAAGATTTTAATGCTGTTGAATACATGTTAAACATAGAGTAGGTCAATCTTTCGCATTGAGCATTAATGTATCACATTTGCAAATACTAATTTATCATCCATCCATCCATCAGCCTGTTTCGTCCACTGATGGACATAGGCCTTTCCAGGATTTCGCCACTCTTGGCGGTTCTCCTGGAAGAAATTCCACGCTGGGAAGGTGGGTTGGTGAGCGCGGTGCCGAACCCCTTGCACCAGTGACGCCGCTGCCCGTCACCAGTCTGTTTTATATAAGGCCCGGCAATTGGGGATGGATATACCGCCATCCATCGGTCCCAGGCAATGGTGGGCCGCCTGGTTTTGCCTGAGAGCTGTTCTCTTACTCTCCCCCGAATAACTTCGGGAGGATTTCCGAGTAAGATGGTGGTACCTCCACATTCGAGCCCGGCATCAGCTCTACCACCTACCACTAATATATATTTTTTGTTAATCTTCTACACCTCATTTACAGAAAAATTTTTGCGTTGTCAACTTCAAAGAGCTAAATCTTTCATTCAAATTTAATAACTATGCTGAAAGAAATTGCCAAAAGGCTATTTACATATAATTTTGTTGGTACATAATTTAGCAGAATTTTTATTACCTATTTATAAAATTAACTGTTGAAAAAAAATATACTTTCATCGATTTTCCTGAATAATGTCGTTAACAAGATTTTTTGTAATGAATAAAGGAATGGATCAATATAAGGGTTTAAAAAAATATAATTATTGTTCTTAATTATTCTACGAAATAAACTAAACTAAACTAAAACTACCTAGCAAAAATATTTAATTAAATTAGATAAAAAATTGAGCTGAAATCGCTGTCGTCACGTGGAAGGAATAAAGGAATTAAAATGTCATATCACAATGACCTATGATACATAACCATCGAATTCTGCAATCATATTGACAATCCATTCTAATATAGGCCGAAAAACAAAAATAACATCACCCCAAATTCTAAGAAAATTACAATTCACAAAGGCACTCCATACAAAAAGCGTAATTTGGTGGAATGGCTCTTAAAAATAATAATAAACTGATGATAAAAGTTTTATCAGCTCAAAATACCTTCGTGCCACAGAAAGTTCCATAATCTCCAGCGCTGCCTTCCAGTCCTCCAAAGACCTGGACATAGTCGTACCCGCAGTTAGTCTCCGGCTCCAGCTCGAAGGTCAGGAAGGTCAGTCGCACAAACCAGCCGGTCGGCGCCACTATGGACCAGTCGCAATCAGCTCGGGACTCGTAGGAGTCGTCCCCGTACCGTGCGTGAGAGTACAAGTGCTTCACTGACTCCGTGGCTGAGAGGTAGCCCCCGCATGCTGGAATTATTGATACTTACATTGTTAACTATCTCTACTATTTTACCTATTTATATAATATCTACTAGTCTTTCATTCGCGGCTCCCGCGTTTATTCAATCTCTGCCCCGTTTTCAGCTTGGGCGTTATTTTATGAACACCCTCCTTATAGCCTATTATGTTGACTAGGGTCATTTTAATGATAATAAAAAAGGATCCAAATCCTTTGAGTCCTTGTCGAGTTAAAACGGAACATACCTAATGTACATACACATAATACAGACAAAAATTCTAAATTTGGCTACAGTACAATAGTAACAACCCATTTCATTTAAAATTTTGAAAATAATAATTTAATGTGTTTTTTTCTACTTTATTATCAGTATAGATAAATATGATTAACTTATTCCCGCGGTTTCGTTCACGTGGATATTGTTTTTATGACTGACTGACTTTATAATTTAAGAGTGACTGATGGCAAAATTTACAAATTTGTTACAATTTACAAAATTATTTACAATTTTTAAAATTATTTACATTTATTTACAATTTACAAAGTCTTTTGTCTGAATAATAAGCATCCTATGTTAATTCTCCGCCCTTAGTTGCTCTACGCTGAAATTTCAACGCAATCCGTTTAAATATAAATAGTTTCAGACCCTAGCAAACTAACAAACGTGTCCCCTCCACTATATTATTTTTATATAATTTATACTATAAATATATCATATAAGTAAGCGATAGATGTATGTAGACTGTAAATAGAGTACTTAGATGTAGGTGGGTAACACTATCACAGATTAGGTGTTTTGTGTAATAATGATAAATTATTTTTTCTCTAGGAATGAGAATATGTTTTGCTAATAATCCTAAGAACGAAGGAGGCCCTTCCTTTCCTCAAGCAATTCCTAATCACTATCACAACATTGGTTACCATTTATTATTAAAAAAAATTTGCTTTTTTTGAAATTATAAGAATGGCCATGATAACACTGCACTGTTCTGTACCTATAAATATTCTAAATTTTTTTACCAGTGGAATGTGTAGCCAGGAACCCTTTTCTCTGGACGGAGGCATCAGATTTAAACACCACATACATCTGGTTCTGCGACGCAACGACTGGGTGGGGAAGCTTGCTGCCACAGAACCGACCCAAGGTCTTCTCATCGGCTGATGCTCCATCAAAGATGGTGACGTGGTCGTAGGCGCATTCCTGAAAAAAAACATGATTGGTTACTATGCGCTTTTAGTAACCTCAAATGATATGAAGGAGCTAAGCGAGGTACTGGGCCAAGTGCAAGAACTGTTATTGATATCCACAAAAGGTGATTGGTGGTAGGAGTTTACCCTAGCATAACCCATCTAGTCACAATATTGGGCTCCATATCTGTTGTTCTTCGATTGCTATCGAAAGCTGAATGGATTGAGATCAGGGAGAGTAGATTGAAGTAAATGGCGCAGTACCTGATGTGGTTCCAATTCGAAGACATTAAAGATCAACTTGATACGATGCCCAGGTGTAGTTGAAAACTGCCACACGCAGTCTTTGCGTGAAGGATAAGTATCAGGATAATTTGGACTGAAAAATAAAACACAATTTAATTAAGCTCAGATCAAGGAACATTTAAGTTGTAAGGGTAAAACAATTACATCTCTATTCAAAGTACTTAAGTTCATTTTAGTGGTCATTTTAATCCAATTATCAGACAAATTATTTCCGAATTTTTGTGCAATGAAAATGTGACATCGCAGCCTTTCTTGTCACTGGAGCATTGAGCATACCTTTTCTTACTATACCTACCATGAGATGAGTAACGTAGGCGCCGTGTGCAGAGAATAATGGTGGGTGACTTTTATGCAGCTGCGTTTTTACAGAAAAAGTCAACCTCTATCATCCATCACCAACCCTCCTGCGGCCACTCTCCTTACACATACATTTTTCAAGAGAAGAAAACAACTTCGCTTTATCTCTTCCTAGCACTAGCCACAATATTCTTAGCACTTGTGCCTTTTAGCGTCACATTATTTTTCTTCTTACAATCATGCTTGTTAGAATGCAATCTGAAGCCACTCTGATAGGCACGCTTGTATCCACCTAAAGTTGAGGCACTGATGTTGACATCTACCGTTGTTTTCCGCACATTCTTTCGCATCTATAGCAGCTTACCTAACGATAGTTCCATGCGGCTGTGTGACGTCATGTTTACAACCTCCTTCCTTACAGTCATGCTTGTTAGGATGTAGCGTGAAACCGCTGTGGCAGGCACACTCGTATCCACCCAGGGTGTTGTGGCACTCGTGTTGACATCCACCATTGTTTTCGGCACATTCGTCTACGTCGATGTAGTAGGCTGCTGCGAAACCTGACCGGTGGACTGAAGCGTCTGATGTAAACTGAAAGGAAAATAAATACTTTTTGAAAGAAACGGGATTAAGCAAATCAAATATGGAGGTACAGAATACCCTAACATGCTCTTTATTCCGTATCAGTAAACAAAAGAGGTATTTTGCCGTTTTTTTTGCAAAGGGGCTGCTTCATTAAATTTTTTTATAAGTAATAATAACATGGATAAAATAACAAGAATATTTAATTTAAGTTATTAGGACAAAAAACAAATATCAGCCCGGACAATAATTACTGCAATTCGTAGCAGTTTTTCAGAATTTATGTGAAAAATTTCACGGTGTCTTTCTTGTTTTGTATGAAATTAAAAATTTACTTACACTATTGCTGGAATTTATGACTCAGAGGCGGCTATAAAATTTATAGCTTATAGATTCAGACTAGAAGAAATAAGTAATTTTAACTGATAACTCGCAGTGATGATAAAGGAGCTATTACCTGACATTTTGAACTTACTTGGACTCTTAGAACTGAACCATCTGAAGTGACCGGTGGAGGAAGAACGGAACCACAAAATGCTCCATGTCTTCTAAGCACATCAGTTCCTAATTTGGAATGAACGGTAACACTGTCGTACTCACATTCCTGAAAAACAAAATCTGGTGAATATGTTTTAGAGTGTACATACATAGTTATGTTTGCATATAAATTACATAAAGATATAGCTGAGATATGCGTTTATATTTTTATACCAAGCTCAGATAAAATTTACTGATTTTGTACACTTGGCCTCATCATAAATATACTCTTGGAAGTCTACTTAAAAGCCGCCTTTTCGTTATATTATATACCTGCTGATACATATGATTCCCTTCCAAGTCGAAGTGTGTGAAGTTCAGCGTGATCCGATGCTGTGGTGGTGCGACGATCTCCCACAGGCAGTTCTTGGACGGCGGGTACAGGTCAGGGAAAGATGGCGACGTGATGGTTCCGTTTGGAGCATAGAGGACTCCACCGCAGGCATCTGAAAGGGAAACACATGAGTTATAAATAAACATAATGTAAATATACATAAACACATTAGAAGTTGTAGATTTTATTATGATTCTGTATCCATCCCTTAAATAGGTCATCGTAATCAAATATATTCTTGGACATAGATCCAATTACCATGAACTAGATGGGCGGTTAAGTTGTAATTTCTAAAGTTTTCTGCTGTT
Organism: Ypsolopha scabrella; assembly: GCA_910592155.1. NCBI lineage: Eukaryota > Metazoa > Arthropoda > Insecta > Lepidoptera > Ypsolophidae > Ypsolopha > Ypsolopha scabrella. The sequence goes on along the minus strand of OU342969.1, from coordinate 25,845,718 downwards.
CTATTTCTGCTGTTCTGTCACTCGGTCGATTAGAATCATCTACTCCCTGACCCTGACACCTCCTTTGAACATGTTTTCCTTCCTATATGTAAATACCGTACTCTCATCAGCATGCTGGTGGACCGGGTCAGACTTGTTCCTGGCTGAGAGATCCTGGGTTATATGTTATTGTTTTTGGCACTGATGAATCGTCAACAGTTTGTCGTCAAAGCACCATCCGCTTGCTATAAAAGTATGGAGGGTTAAAATTGGGAGAAACAAAATGCTTCAATCCTTCCTAAAATAAGAACTGTACAGCAACTGCTGGTATTTGATCTACCTGGTTTTTTGAAACATGAGAAAACTTAAAAGTCTTACTTTCACACCGTTTCCCGTCCGAATGAAGTTCGTATCCAATTTCACAGGAGCACTCGTACCCGCCCAGGGTGTTTACGCAGGAGTGGCTGCAGCCGTGTTCGATGGACGCGCACTCGTCAAACTCTTTCATGAAGGTAGCGGAAAAGCCGGCCTTCTGCACCGTGCTGTCAGACTCGAAGATCACGAGCAACTTATTGGTGGTTGACCTGTACCAGAAATATGAGGCGGTGTTATACCATGTACACTCTCGAGAGAACCTTTCAGCTGACATATAAACATTTTCAGATAAATTGACAATAATCTATTGATCTTTTGTTCTTCCGACCAGAAAAAAGCCTAGGAACTTGTGATTAAAAATCTTAAAAGCGTGGAGAAAGTAAAACATTGAGTTATAAATGAAAGAAGGGTCAATATTTTGAGTACCTTATATCGGGAGGAATCTTGTACCCACAGAACATGCCAATAAGAGGACTGTCCATGGAGTCTCCATCCCTGACCTTGACCTTGTCGTATGAGCACGTATCGTGGTTCTCCACTTCAAACGAATGGAACCTCAGAGCTACTTGGTAATCCTGCAACAGGGGAAAGTCATCAGAAAATTAGATGCTATTATTATATATTGGCACCTCTGTGACTTGCACGATTACATGGTTTAGGTAAGAAATAAAATGAAACTGTCAGTTTAATTTTCACTTGCATATTAAAACACAGTTTAATCCGCCAAGCCAAGCCCTATTTCAGTTATGTCGCGGACATACAACGGGAGTTGTATGGAAGAATCCTAAACAAATAGTTATCTTACTGATGTTTAAGTCCTAACATATTAGACTCCGTCATACCCTAATTTACAATTTTTGATTCGCTGTTTTTCTACTTTTCATGTGTGGAATAATATGAAGAAAAAAAATATATTTACTAGATCATATCACACGTGGGTACAACCGACAAATACCTGATAGCTACAACTTGGCTCGATAGAATTAAATGTCAATTTTGCCTCTATTTTTAACTTTGTTTCGGTATTATGTCAACAATGTATGATCTACAAAGTTCATTTTTGAACTATTTTGAATTTTTCGATACAACGATTGGTGCGCCCGATATTTTTTTGTTTAAATAATTTTGAACATATTTGTCAATATAAACAAAGATAATGTTTACAAGATTACGTTTGTACTACGTCCAGGTCGCGCGCCTATTGGCCGATCAGTGTCGCTCTAACTCTCCGACGGGGAGGCTGTGTCACACAGGTCGTCGCATTAATTCGTCATGACGAATTTATAGTTATGACGAGGTTTTTATCTTCATCTGCGAATCATTTGTTCACTGTCTCCAATAATGGCAAGAAGTTTAATAAAAAAATACATTATGGCATAAACACAGACATATAATTATTACTAAGTATGTTACTACTATATTATACGTCTGTGGTTATAAAGCAGTTGCCTTTTTGTCATACATTTAGGTTATGTTTTTATAAAGATCTTGTAACCTCCGATTAAATTCAAACTCGAGGTTTCCCGCGCAACTCTCTAGTGTTCGGGGCGCGAGGGGAAAAACCACGCCCACTCGCGTATTTGTCCGAAACCTGCGGCCTCGAAAATAATTAGATTGTGTATCATTTACATTTCAGTAGTTTTTTTAATTAGTTATTCACTTTCCAGTATAGGCTGTTTCGGTTGCTAACTCGACATGTATGGAAACTTTAAGAAACATTCACTCAAAAAACATGGACCTGAAAATATTTTTACATCCGTGGCAGAAAAACATAATTTGTTTGGAATGTGACTTATAAACGATACTTTATTTTGTTTTACTTTGAATTTCGGAACTTTTCCGATGTAATAAAACAATAGTGCCATTACCTGTGGTACAGTGAGTCTCCAAACACAAAGTTTGTTGGGCTGGTAATCATCAGGGTAGTTCGGAGACTCCAGATGTCCACTGCTATCCACTTCTATGTCACCTCCACATACAGCTGGAAATAAATAACTGCATTGGTTCAGCGTCGAAGGAACAAGAAAATCATGTTATCTAATTTTGTAGTATATTGGTGGCGTACCCTCAGAACAATAACAATAGTTAGTGGTAGTAATAACAATTAGTTATTATTCTGCGCCTTAATGTGCACATAAGACAGGCGTTCTGATCATCGTAGTGCTAGCCTTTTCTTTTTTCGTAAGTAAAGATTCCTCGCTCACGAATGGGACGGTGTATCTACGTGGCACCATTTGAAAGAGAAAGACGTGGTATGCGGTAATTAGTGCTAAATACCAAACAAACACCGTAAAAATTACTTGTCTCTCGGTTTTTTACATGCTGCATGTTGAAGAGTGTGCACAGAAATTACACGATCTAATTTCCCCATTCCCCTTTACATGTTGAAGAGTGCGCAGAAATTACACGATCTAATTTTCCCATCCCCCTTTACATGTTGAAGAGTGTGCGCAGAAATTACACGATCTAATTTCCCCATCCCCTTTTTACCAGTGCGCGCAGCAAGTTTCACTCTTATGTTTATAATGGTCGGTTTTTTAAAATCTTCGTTTATATTTCAATATACAAAAATATGTAACCTAGATTCCTTTAAAAGAAGAGTAAATAGGTACTTTCTGGAAGAGCGCCTTGCACCTCAGGACTCATTGACGTCATGATTTGTGTTAGGGCGCGGTAGACGCCAACCGAAGAATGTAAAAAATGTACTATACTACTAATCGTACGTAGTATAAAACCGTGCCGGTAAAAAAATCTTAGTAAAAAAAAAAATAAAGTGGTTATTAGTACTTCAATTTTGTAAGCTAAACTACAATTTTTAGAATTTTTATCGGTCTGTCTGTATGTTCCGTTTTAACTCGAGAACCACTTAACGGATTTGGGTGCAGTTTTTTTTATTATTATCGTAGTGGCTCTAGTAAACTTTATAATTCATTTTTTTATTTATTACTAGCCTTTCGCTAGCGGCTCTGCCCACATTTATTCAGTCTCCGACCCGTTTTTGGCTTGGGCCTTATGTTATCAACAACCCTTATAGTCTATATGTTGACCAATGTCATTACGATGCTAATAAAGAAAACCACATTCAAATCCGTTAAAGGGTTCTCGAGTTAAAACGGAACTAATACTTACAGAAACACAAAAAAACTGAAGATTGTAGTTTTGGGTTCAGATCAGTTCGAATTCATTAAAAAAAATTAAAATGTACAGACATCATGACTTTTTTACTACTTAATTAGTATATATCTTATATATACCTAATATTGTAACTTATAGATATTGCAAGGTTGTTGCAAATACGTAGCGTAAGCAAAGTTTCCTCACCTTCATAATGTGCCCTAAATCCCCTGTGAGGTCTCAGCCTGGGTCCAGGTTGGTACACCACGGTGAGTCGGGACCCTGTCGACCTCAACATTGGGCCCTTGCCTGACCCACAGATACGTCCCAGGACCGGAGCATCAGGCATGTAGCCGTCGCGGACTTCAACCCATTCCGACCGGCATTCTTCCGATTTGTGAATGTCAATTTCTGCGAAAAAATAATGAGGAATATCAGAAATCAGTTTTCTGGGTTCCGTATTTTTTTGTCTTCTTACTTAACTTATAACGTTAGGACGTTTGCGTCACCCTGAAGCATACTTAGACCAAATGTTCTACTGAGAGTATTATATAATATCATTGTTTCTACTAGTAAAATTACTCTTAACCTACAACTCATAAAATTACGCATAGTAACATTGGATTTGGTATTTAAATTACTTATGGGGAAAGTGATTTCACTTAGCGCAATTTCAAAAATCATAACATAAAATACGAAATAGTGGTTCTACAAGACAATCGTAAAACTATAAGGTCGTAGCATGTTCGTAGCGTTTGCTACGTCGTAGCATATGATGAGAGTAAGTAAAATTACAGAACGCAGCGTGTGATCCAATTCCACATGATTATTAAAGAAATTATAAAAGAAGATTACTGGAAATATTATTGATTTATTTTAAACTGATAACTATGTTATAATGATATGATGATGAGTGATTGTCGCGCACGGTAGCGGCGGACCAGAACTGACGCAGCTTAGGTAAAACTGTTAACATAGCTAAATGTACAACTGGCTGGCTGTACATACGGTGTAAACACGCAGGAGCAGAAAAATAAAAGTTTTTCGTGTTTACAACCCAGGGAAAATACGCTTTAGTTGAAAATTTGTTATTATTTTTGTGATTTCTCAGGTAACGCAGTAGATATTACATCCAATGTACATGCATAGTTTTTCTGCAATTTTCGTGATATTTATATAAAAACCGGCCAAGTGCGTGTCGGGCCACGCGAAATGTAGGGTTGCGTAGTTGCCCGGTACATTTTATAAGTTGGTCCCCAGTTTACGTGTATGAGAGGTAACCATAAAAAATTTTTTTTCAAAGATTTTATTTTAGATTCAGATTCAGATTCATTTATTTTAGTACATAGGTGAAATAATTCGCACTTATACGAGTCAAAATTTACAATAATACACCTTAATATAATTAATATAATGAATAAAATAAATAAAATAAATAAATTAATCAAATGTCTTAATATTAAAAATATTGTTGTACGAATACATAGTCAAGATATATTAACATTAGCTGCCTATTAGTTAGACATAAAATATGATATATGTTCCGTGACCTAAGCATTAAGTAAATTAATAAATTTGTCATAGATATACTTGCAAATAAATTAACAAATGTGTTATCAAGAGTCCGTGAAGGCATTATTATCCATAAGGAAGTCGTTAATACAATAATATGCCTTTCTTAATAGGAATGCTTTTATATGTCTCTTGAAGGGTTTTTCGTTAAGGCTGTGCAACCTTTCTGGTACTTTGTTATAAAATTTAAAGCTCATACTATTGAAGCTATTTGAAACTTTGGCCAATCTAGTAAAGAGCACAATGATTTTATGTTTGTTTCTAGTCTCATAGTTGTAGACATCGTTGTTTTTCAACACATCACCTAAGTTTTTACTGGCATGTATAATTGATACATATATGTAAATTGAAGGCAATGTCATGATATTAATATCTTTAAATGTTTGTCTTAAGTCTTGAGGGTAATTGGAGTAAAGCTCTTACTGCCCTTTTCTGTAGTACAAATATACAGTCAATTGCACAAGACTGTACGGCCTATAACTCCAAAGTTAAGCGTCGGGGGTAGCGGGGGGTGGTATTTTTGAACTCAGGAGACACAGTTCTATCATGCAAAGATGTTAACTCCCAAGCCGTTACGCTGGACCATTGGAGTGCAGCATCCGTTGCACAAGTTGCAGCGTGACGCCTATATCTGCACATTATTGTTGATTCAACACTTATTCGAGTCCACTGATAGAATGAGCGCGAGCCCGTCGGGGCTCGTTAGGCGTTCTGTGAGACGTCATACAAACTTTGAATCCCCCCCGTTTAGATTTTATATGAAGGATTCAAATAAACAAATAACAGGAGGAAACCGTTATCGTAAAAATTGTTTAGGTTACGTGTGTAGCCGTTTCATCTCCATGTTTATGTGTATCTGTGAGTGATATAATTGCCGCCGGTGGACACTAATAGTCGAGGCGTGAAACGCTATGATTATTATGGCTGTTCTCCTGAGTGGTCTCTTTTTTTATAGCCTCGACAGAAACGTGGCGAAATTGTATCTGCAGAGCATTGAAATGCAGTAGTTGTTGCATCTTATGCTACAGGAACGCGGCAAGCATTTGTGCATGTCTTATGCGGTGATTGGGAATCAGTAGACTTGAAATGCTGGCTGCTGCTCCGTCTACCATGTACCGTTGAACAGATCTAGCTGACCAAGACCTAGCGTAACCACAACTGATAGCGTGAACTTATCATACTTACTTATGTTCCTAGTCTTTGTTTGAAGTAGCAACGGTGCATGCCATGCAGCGATACCATACGCTAGTATCGATGTGCAATATGTAGTTATTTGCAAGTGCATTTCAGTTGCTCGGCAACACGTGGAGACTGCTGCCATGGAGACTACGTTATCGCATCGAGTGATAACACTCGGTGCATAAGGTTGTCGCGCTTCAATCTCAATCTTCAATCTTCAATCTCGCACTCAACAATCTCGGTAGAGAATGCTGTGATAAATGAGACTTTTAATAGGGTGGCTATTTATACAAATTTTTATCAATATATGCCATCAATAACTAATGATGCCAGTTATAGACTCGTATCAATACTATCGCCTTATCCGTTGGTACACTGCGACCTCGTACTAACAATATGTCTCATCAAGATGTCTGGGACACGTCTAAAAATACTGTAGCCTAAGGTGTAGATAAGTAGGAAAGTTATAATAAAATTCTAAATAACATTGTGTACCTTTATTGAAAAATAGCTGCACATTAGGCGTTTCCGAAAATTCGTAAACTAATGAAGCTAACACATGCATAATCCGTCTACTCGCTGTTGTCACTTGTTTCAATGTCACTCTCTTCGGCATTTCCATCGTCAGCTTGTAGCGCTGCTAGCAAGATGTCCACCATCCGCTGGTCTGCCATTGAGCGAGCGTAGTCTAATACCGTCATTGAGTCCCAGTTTCTTGCACGCAAATCGATCCCAGGCTGTTGACACAACCACTCTGCAAGTTCATGATCACCATTATACACACTCAAGAAGAGTGCAGTGCAGAGTGAAGATCCATGTTGTGCATTAAGATCAGCTCCCAATTCAACTAGTACCTTCACGAGATTTTTTGCATGCAGCCCCTCGTGCTTTTTCACTGCGACGTGTATACAGGTCTCACCATCGTTGTTCTTCTCTCCCAGGATAGAATAGTATGGTTCATCCATGGTGGCTTGGATGCTGTACAGCAGCTCCAGGGATCCATCTTTCGCAGCTTCATGAAAGATGGTGTTGCCAGTGATGGGGTCTTTAGTGGAAAGTTGTGAAATTTTAGACACCGACATGATTCAGCACTTTTAGGATCGGTCTGATCTGCGTCTACTGACAGACTGAGAAAAATGAGCTCAACCATGAGCAATTCATACGAAGCATTGTGCACGTTATCGGCACTCCGATTTCGTACCGCATCTACGTGCATGATATTATCATTCAATAACACGTGAACAGGAATACTTTTTCAAATTGTTGGGGTTACGCGTGTAGACGTTTGATGTGTAAGATATATGTGTGCATATGTGTGCGTGTGTGTGTTAGTTATAATAAAAATTTAAATAACTTTGTGTACCTTTATTGCAATATAGCTGCACATTGCACGTTTCCAAAAATTTGTAAATCAATGAAGCTAATACATACATAATCTCTCTACTTGTTTTTGTCATGTGTTCCACTGTCACCCCCTTGCGAAGATAGATGCACATCTCCCGCTGCTACCAAGATGTCCCGCATGCGTTGGTCTTTCGTGATGGAAACGTAGTTTATTGGCATCATTTCGTCCCAGTCCTCTACACACAAATCGATCCCAGGCTGTTGACACAACCACTCTGCAAGTTCATGATCACCATTATACACCCTGTAGTAGGAACGCGGCAAGCATTTGTGCATGTCTTATGCGATGATTGGGAATCAGTAGACTCGAAATGCTGCTGTTTCGTCTACCATGTACCGCATCGGACCGATGTGCAGATCTAGGCGTCACGCTGCAACTTGTGCAAGGGATGCTGCACTCCAATGGTCCAGCGTAACGGCTTGGGAGTTAACATCTTTGCATGATAGAACTGTGTCTCCTGAGTTCAAAAATACCACCCCCCGCTGCCCCCGACGCTTAACTTTGGAGTTACAGGCCGTACGGTCTAGTGCAATTGACTGTACGTTCAGCATCAGCTGCGTTACCCCACAAAAGAGTACCATAGCACATAATACTGTGAAAGTAACTGAAGTAAACGATTTTAGCTGTTTGCATGTCCGTTAGTCGTCTAATGTTACGAATTACAAACACGGCAGAGCAAAGCCTCTTTGACAGCTTATCAATGTGTAGGTGCCAGCGAAGTTTTTCGTCAACTATTAAACCTAGAAATTTGACACTATTTTTAAAGGGAAGCGTTTCATTGTTAACTTCGAGCATACTGTCTTGTTTGTCACAACGCAAAGTAAATCTAATAGAGTTGGTTTTAGAAGCATTTAACAACAAGTTGTTCTTGAAAAACCATTTGTTTATAATTTTCCGGGCATTATTAATGTAATCTGCTTCAATTTTATTTTTTTCCAATTTAAATATCAAAGAAGTGTCGTCAGCAAACATTACTATACTAGTAATCTTTTCTACAAAATAGCTCAGGTCATTGATGTATACCAGAAACAAAAATGGGCCCAAAATTGATCATGATTAATATTTATATCCATGCCAAATTACAGCTTTCTAGTACTAATAGACTCTGAGCTAAGCCGCGGACAGACGGATAGACGGACATGACGAAACTATAAGGGTTCCTTGTCGGACTACGGAACCCTAAAAAGGTATCAAGCTAAACCAAAAACAAGACCCTTCCTAATTATTTAATCTACACGATCAAATAATCACAGAAGGACAGTGGAAACTGGTGAAACTGTTCGGAAATTGAGCTAAGTGATTAACAATGTCCGATATCTGACCAGTCGCTGATTCGAATCCCAGGGAGCACATAACAGTAAATTACGCCAAGGTATGCTCTTTCGAGGTGTCAAATGATGGTCACAAATCATGTCTCTTAGCTATTATCCATTATGAAACTATGATGAAATTGGAACTTGAACTTTTTTAGCTTTTACCCGCGTGTTATTCGGTTTCACGACATGCTTTTTTTCCGGGATAAAAAGTAGCCTATGTGTTAAGTTAGGGTATAATCTATATCCATTTTCAATTTCATCCAAATCCGTTCAGCTGTTTCAGCGTGACAGAGTAACAAACATATACACACACAAACTTTCGCATTTATAATATTAGTGTGATTATAGGTATAGTGTGATTTAATAAAAAGCCTTTTTTTAACAATATTTTACTTAACCCATGAACTAAAACAAAAAAGTTTAAATCGCTGAAACTGATTTAATAATTTATGTTGAATTATTTGTTTTCAAAAAGCTTGTCACGTGAAATGTTAATTTGGAAGTGCAGAGCATGTTTCGTTGGAGTACGCGAAAGAAAATTATGCTCTAATTCGTCAACAATTTCCGACGTAAAGCCCAAATCACTTTGACTGTTCGACTTGGGCCTTTAATTTGATTTTCCAAATATTGAATAACTTTATATTAACTTTAACATCTGTGTTTTTCGTTTTTTATGAGACAGTAGGTCCTATTCGAAGGTTTTAATTTTAGTTTTGGTGTTGTCAAAACTAAATTTTCTCCGTTACAAAATAGTTCTTTAGTGTTAACAACAGAAGCTATTACTTTGGAACATTTTAAGTTTTGACAGCACTAAAACTGAAATTAAATCCTTCAAAATAGGACCTAAGCTATAATTCGTCAACAATTTACGACGTAAAGCCCAAATCACTTTGACTTTTGGACTTTGATTTTCCACATATTGTGACTTATCGGGGAGCGAGGAACACATAAATGGAAAATTGCACATGAGTTCAAAGGCTACTGGTGTCTATCGTAGCGGAAACTAATTTCTTTCCCTCTCTTTATTGTTCCCTATTTTTTTTTCGTTTTAGTTTACCCTTACAGAAAAAAATAATTTTGGAGTGACTGGTGTTATACTTTATTAGAAGAAATGTTGTTTTTTATTTCTTTATGTATGCTTATTTCTGCGTTTAAATACATGGAAATAGATGGGCAATCAGTTGTCCGATAAGAAATATTGCAAAAACATGCACGCTCATTTTGAAGATTATGCTATCAACAATAGCAATCGAAAATCAACAAGAACTATGAGTATGTGCAATATTGTATATTTACCAAATATGGTTTAGATACTCTTTCATATTTTATTACTTTTTGAGCCAAAAAAGAATCTAAATGGTTTTCCCCACTAAAAGAGGGGTTCGATGATATAAGTAACCCAAATCTCAAAAACGAAACTCTATCAGATTGACATCCCAGCTTCAATGAAAGGACACCTAAAAGGGCATCGAGAGGCCTCAATTGTTTGCTAAGAGGGCCCCGCAACTCCATTTTGTTTTGAGGGCCCACTTGGGTGCCCGGAATTGTTATCAAGGATAAAGTCGATCCGAATATTGCAGATTTTGCAAAACTTTTATTAACTTTTAAACCCTCTTCAGGGCAATGATATCTATAAATAATTTGGCTAAGTGCGAGTCGGACTCACGCAAATAGGGTTCCGTACCACTACACAATACGGATACGGAACTTTAAAAATATGGTAAATAGCAACAATATAGTAGATGTCGTAGCAACATCAAGGCGACACAAAGGAAGCTGCTAAAGTGGTAGCTATGACTGACAATTCGGTTCCCTCTGCGTAAGGAACCCTAATTTTTACTATTTGTTGATTTACTTTAGAGTATGTACAACGATAACTTTTCCTTTTTATTTGTACGTTTTAGGTAATTTTAAGATTTTAGATTGTGTAGTTAAGTTTAATTTTATTGCAATGTTATTTTTATTTTTTCTGTTTTTACCAATAAATAACCCACAATAACTTATGTGTATCTTTGAGATAGAGCTGAAACAAATAACGTTAAAATGCAAATTTGTATTTGAGGTTTCTTGTATGGAGACCCCCCCCCCTTGGTATTAACAAATTAACCTTATATCACTGCGGTATAGAAAATCAGAAAAGGAAATCTGGACATGAGGAGCTTTGAACCAGAATTCGAACCCGAGACCTCTCGCTTACCGGACGGTTGCTCTACCAACTGATCTATCCAGTTCTCAATACAACCTGCGAATTTACCCATGTGCTTTCCAACACCGCAACGATATGATATAGATACTGACTTAATAGTAAGCCCCTCGGGGCGTCTAGAGGACGCTAGTGTATTCAAGACGAGTCTCAGACTACTATTGCCCAACCGTCATCTGTTACAGCATCGGGTAGTCAAACATTACTCTTATCGAAACAATGATCACAAATTTTTATATTTTAAAGACTAGGTTTTTATCCATCACAAGGATAAAAAGTAACTTTATATACCTAATTGGTAGAGCAACCACCCGGTTAACGAGAGGTCCCACATTAAAATCTCTAGAAATCTAGAGTCTAGATAGTGACTGCTTCACAAAACAGTATAATTTTTTTCTAACGGAGCATTTATTTGGAACTAGAACAAGAGTATACCTTTTAGATGACAAAGGATTTATTTATGTATTCCTTACCAAGAGTTTCAGGCATACCACGAATAGGGGGTGACTGAGCCGTAACGCCGTACTATGGGCAGCTTTTTAGAGCATGCAGTTTTACGTCTCTCTATTTTCCTTCACCATCAGGAAGTGGTAAGCTTACAAATAGCATGTTCATTACGAAAAACTTGACCGGTAGGATTTGAACCCGTGTCTTAGGGCGAGGTTATCCAGGGAATCTGTCTTGCTCCAACGTTTTCATGTTTAACCTGCTCAGCGGAAGCGGGCCGCTCAGAAAACTCGCGGTTTCGAGGTGTTTTTATTTATTATTTTGTAATTAGAGGGATGGGTTTTTAATATGACGGCCGTTTTATATCACATTATTTACGACATTTATTTTAGTACAAGTTTTAATGACCAAAACTAAATATTGCTCTAAGGAAATCATATTTAGATCTTAGTTTAGACCTATCTTTGCGATTTAATTGGATCGAGTAAAATGTAAGTAATCGTATATCTAACAGCCGAAATATTAGGATCAAAGAGTGAAATACGACATCTATTTTTTACAAAATTTAATCATTGCTGTTTATTGGTTTGAAATTGATTTGAAACGAGACATAATCCCCCCTTAAGATTGAGAGTCCGGTCTCCAACAGAATAAGCTACCGCTGCTTTTTATTTTAGTTTTCGATCAGGATGATTTAGAGCTGTCTATCCAAAACTAAAATCCAATAAGCTTTGGTTACAGTCCGGCCTCAACTAAATAATGTCTGTCAACTGCTTGGGTAGAGATTTACTCGTCAAGTTCATATTATTACAGACTGGACACTGTTTTGGGAAACAATTTATCGCTATATTATGCGCCTGTCAGAAATAACAGCTTTAATTTGATTTAGTGTTAAGGGTTTTCCATTAGGTAATTGTCTTTATTCATATTCGTTTTAAACCGTCAAATTGTAAAAATTATATTTAAAAAATTATATAGTATTTTACACTTTGAACTTAATATTTCGTCCATTTGATAAAAGACTGCTTGCATTACTGCATCCAATAAAATCGCAAAGATAAGTAAAAACTATGATATAAATACCATTTCATTCGAGTTATATAAGGTTTTAGACAATGAAACTTATATAAAAATAAACGTCGTAAGAAATGTGATATAAAACGGCCGTCATATTGAAAATTCATAAATGAAAACATGTAGTATTACGGCACTTAGGACGACTTGCACCAAGCAAACTTAACTCGTGTTAACTAACTTTTTATGTTTTGTCCCTTTCACATCAAACCATACAGATAAGGACAAAGCATAAAAAGTTAGTTAACCCGAGTTAAGTTTGCTTGGTGCAAGTCGGCCTTAATGCTTAAAGTTATGAAGGTTGTAAGTTTTTGAAAAACAAAATATTTTGCACATGAAACATGTATGTGTAGTACGCATACAGACGGATGTATACATAAAGGCAGAGTGTTTAGATAATATACCCGTGATCGTCGTGACATCCTCTCCCCCCATCGAGATTAATTCTAACCCCCCCCCTTTTAGGTTACCTCTACACACGATACGGGTTGTCGTTGGATAGGTCGCTTAAAAATATTGCGGGTGTGTGAAAACCATTTCTCGATTCAGGGATCCGTTTGCAAAATATTAAGCTTTAAATTGCAAATTTTTGGTAGAGGCAATTGTCTCCCTCACCTGCCAGCTTTAAACGGTTGTTTTTACATATAATGAGAAAAAAATTCACAGCAGTATTATGGCGCTACCTCACTAAAATCGGCACTTTTTGAAGTTATTTACCTGATTTTCAGAATAAGCTACTAATTTGATAAATTAGTATATTAATATGGGTACCTTTTTCTAGTTTTCTTGAATACAGAAACGATTGCAGAACTTTCGTTCGATAGAAATAATTATTGAAATGAGGTTTCCTTTTATACTTTTTTCATAGTATGCGAAATAGCAACGACATATATATTAGATCCGGACGATATTTTATTAGATAGATTTTAACAATATCTAAATTTTGTGAATGTGAAATTTTAATAACTATTTTAGTTAATTTCATATTAATTTAAAACAGACATTTTGTTTTTTTTTCCGGAATCCGTCCCTCTCGCACTGCGGTTCGTTCCGCATGGAGTAACAGTGACCGTTGAAAAATTCACATATCACCTTAATAAAAATTCACAGCAGTAGCTTTAAATATGGTTAATTCCAAGCCCTACAAAGAATAAAAAGCCGACTCCTTACTTATGATTTCGAACCAAAGAGATACATGGTGTTCAACAAGGTTCAAATTGGAAAATATATCAACCATGCATAAAAATTTAATTTGAAATAACTTTCAGCACAGAACAAAATGCCTTCAGTCCAATTTTATTCAAAATTAACGAATATTTGCCCGATAATAAATTGTCCTGAAAAACTATAAACCTAAAACTTTAATTCTACTTTAGACTGTAATTGTGTCTAGACTGTGATATTGTCTTGATATTTTGGGTGTCATTGAAACGAATTCCATCACATTTCAGTACCGAAATGTAAAAATGCTTATTTCTTGCCCATTGATTCGGAAATTCGTTTTGAATGCAATAACCGGCGATACGCCTCACCTTATCTAGTTTAATACGCTTTCTAGTATCGTGTTTCGACTCAATAATTCTCATGCATCATAAATTTTCAAGTCGTCTACGTTTGTGAATGAACGAGTGGATTTAAAATGGTTCAGTGTTTTGATCTTACAATGAGGTTGATTCATAGCGAAATGCATCGCTTTCGATGCTCTAAACTTTAGAGTGCGTTACAAACTAGAAATGATCAATACGTAACAAATAAACATTTTTATATATTATAATATTTATGCATAGCAACCCTTTAGATACTATTAAGGATACAATATACACAAGATATAACGACATAAAAGTATGGAGCCAAGATATTAATAACACACATAATAGCTTGAATTTAATACATATTAATATAAGATCATTAAGAAAACATTTTAATACATTTTTGGCACAAATTGAGAAATGTCAAGAAAAATTAGACCTTATGATACTTACAGAGATCAACATTAAAAAAGAGGAAATACCATTATACAGGATATAAAATTACGACATGTACTGGAATACAAGAGAAACTCGAAAAGGAGGAGGAATTTTAACTTATGCAAGGAAAGAACTAAATTTCTCCGCATCAAACATAAACGGAGCAGCGTCAGAAGTTATACACGGGAAAATAAATACATCACAACAAAATGACATTCATATAATATCAGTTTATAGACCGCCGAAAACCAATAAATTAAAGTTTACCCAAGAAATCCAAGATATATTGAAGACTATACCTAAGTTTACCGACATCGCCGTCGTAGGAGATACAAACATCAACCTTTTAGACGAAAGCATGAGCACAGCTATATCAAGATATAAAAACACTCTATATAGCCACGGCTTGGATAGTCTTATCAATGACGTAACGCGCGAGGAGATAATGGACGGCTGCGTCTGCAGATCCTGCATCGATCATCTGTGGGTGCGCAGCCGCCGACCGGTGCCCGCCGCGTTCCTACTTACGACGAAGATAGCGGATCATTACTTAATTGGTGTTACAATCTCTACAGGTGAAGACACGATCAGTGCTCCATTGAAAAGTAAAGTGATAATATCTAATCGATTAGTTCGTGAAAGTTTGGAGGCAGTAAATTGGGATGACCTTCGTGACTGTAAGTGTCCGTTAATATTATATGAAAAGTTGTGTTTAATTTTCGATAGTGCCTATGAAAATTCAAAGGTAGAAATATCATTAAACAGTAAACGCAAACGACCGCCTTGGATTAATGATAAGTTAAATTCAATGATAAATATTCGAGATGAACTGTTTAGAAAGTGGAAGTCGAAACCAAATTGTATGAATATGAGATTAGAGTATACAAAATATAGAAATAAAGTCAACAAATTAATTAATGTGGCTAGAAATAAGAGTAGACAAGAAGAATTAAAAAAGTGTAATAATGATGCCAAAAAGATATGGGCAAAAATAAACAGCTGGCTGGGCAGGGAGAAGCCCAAGTTAGATGATGTTATTTTAAAATATTTAGGTAAGTCAGATAATCTCGAAAATGTATGCAATAAGTTTTCGGAAACATTCACAGACGAAATACATAAAATAAAACATAAATGCAATAAAAAGTTTTTAAATAGAAATGAGTACATGAAAGAGAGTGATATGTCATTAAGATTCCGGAAAATTAGTGCACTTGAAATAGAAAAAGTAATCGATAACTTAAGTAATGACAAGTCACCCGGCTCGGATGGTATTCGAGTCGAGGATATTAAATATATTAAAAAGCAAATAAGTCCTATTATCGCTAATTTCATTAATATGAGTGTCCAACAAGGACTTTATCCAGATGATTTGAAACTGGCTATAATTAGACCCATATATAAGCAAGGTAGCCACCTAGACTACACCAACTATAGACCTATAGCTATTCTGTCAGTCATCAACCAGATAGCAGAAAAACTTATTGTAAGACAGATAAGTAATTTTTTAGATAAGCATGGTATTATCTCAGATAATCAACACGGCTTCCGACGTGGTCGTAGCACGGCGACGGCGCTTAAGCAGTTTACAGACTATGCTAACAACTCATTGGATCAACGGAAACAAGTAGTTGCAGTGTTTATTGATTTCAAAAAAGCTTTTGATACTCTGGACCATAGCCAGCTTTTGCAAGCAATGAGCGAATGTGGAATAAGAGGACCTTTAAACAACTGGCTACAGAATTACTTAAAAAATAGAACTATGGAGACATCAGTACATGGTACAAAGGGTGCAAAGGCCAATATAAGGTATGGTGTTCCCACCGGTTCCGTGTACGGTCCGGTCGGGTACATCATGCATGTTAATAGTGTCTGCAATGTAGTTAAGCACTGTAAAATGTTTATGTACGCTGACGATACGTGCTTACTATATGCTCATAAAGATTTGAATATTATTCAAAATTGTATACAAAGGGACCTTGACAATATTATCAAATGGTCACACGATAATGGCATTATTATTAATCTATCAAAAACAAACTGCATGCATATATTTTCGCCATACAATAAACCTAAAATGAATAACCTGCAGATAACTGGGCATAGTTATGATTGTTTCCATAATGACTGCTTGAATGACTGTAAATGTCCCGAAATTGAATTTGTAAATCAATATAAGTATTTAGGGCTTACCATAGATCAAAACATGTCATTTAAAACACATGTGAATAATGTATGCGCTAAGTTGAGATCTGTCCTATGTAAATTTTATCAGCTGCGAGGTGTAGTGAACAGAGCTACAATGTACTCTGTTTACTATGCACTCGCAGACTCGATCGTATCATATGGCTTGAGTAGTTATGGTTGCACTTTCAGAACGTATCTAGATCAGATCAATGCCGTGCAGAAAAGACTAATGAAATTATTAATTGATAAAAAGACAAAGAATAAATGTCGCCATGATTATGATAGACTGTATACTGTTTGTAAAATCTTACCTGTCCATGAAAAGGTTAAATTACTTATACTGTTAGAAGAGTTTAATAATAATGAGTATAAAACCCCTATCTCGCACCAAATAACTACAAGAAATATTATTAACAAAAAGTTAGCTGTTCCTAAAATATGTAATTACTATGGCTCAAGAACCAGAAAATATTTAGTTCCAAAAATTCTCAATGATCTTCCAACCGATATTAGAAATAATAATTTTACCAAACCTGTGTTTAAGAAAAAAGTAACAAATTCCTTATTAGAGCGTTGTGTTTATTAAAATAAAATTAAGTGTTCCCCTAATTGTTAAACCATAATATTATAGATAGAAGTACCTCAATTGTAAAGTTTAATGAGAGCATCAACTGCCAATAAACTGCCCTGCAGTTTGGCGGTGCTATGAAATTAATTTCCTTTTGTATTTATAAGAATAAACGTTTTTTGAATTTGAATTTGAATTATCTTACTTGAAATTTGTTTCTAATTGACCTTTTCTAGTTAGTGTTATACTCTAAATAATGTTTATAATAAAGATTGCACTAGCTTATAAGGTGGTAGAGCTGATGCCGGGCTCGACTGTGGAGGTACCCGCATCTTACTCGCAAATCCTCCGAAGTTATTCGGGGGAGAGTAAGAGAACAGCTCTCAGGCAAAAAAACCAGGCGGCCCACCATTGCCTGGGACCGATGGATGGCGGTATATCCATCCCCAATTGCCGGGCCTTATATAAAACAGACTAGTGACGGGCAGCGTCGTCACTGGTGCAAGGGTTTCGGCAGCGCGCTCACCAACCCGCCTGCCCAGGCGTGTGTGGCATTTCTTCCAGGAGGACTGCCAAGAGTGGCGAAATCCTGGAAAGGTCTATGTCCAGCAGTGGACGATACAGGCTGATGGATGGATGGATACAGGGTTATTTTCTCAAGAGGACGCTTAGTCAAACCAAAAAACTATAATAGTGAAAAATGCTCAAAGGAGTCTCGGGGCCGATTTTGATGAAAAACAAAACTGCAGCATTGGATATTCTTTGAAAATATTCTATATATCCGAGAGTCAAACACGCTGATTTTCAAATAAAATAAAACATATAACTTATTTTACCAACCGATAGTGTCCTTCTTAGTTACAACGATAAAATTCTGGGAAGCAATGATGTCAAACGGCAAACCAAATGTTAAAATCATGTTTTGTCTTCTTGACCTCATTTCCACTCAAAGGTTGTCTGAAAGAAATCGCTTTAAGCGATAAGGCCGCCAATTGTGAACTACTGTGTATTGTTTCTTACCGTAAGTTTTCTTTTCAAATGGTGCACAATAAAGAGTATTTGTCTTGTCTTGTCTTGTCTAAAGGCACTTACTGATTCACGTATGAGAAGATCAACGCAACCTTCATTGCGAAGAAAAGCTATTGTATAATAAAAATATTATCATGAAGTCATAAAATACAGCTCTATATAGCCTTCACAAAAGGTTTGGAGCCCGACGATCGTCATCAAAATTTAGATATTATCGATCTTATACCAACTGTATAAGATTGAAGCTTTGCTAATTTAGTTTTTCCTTTCTGACCGTACACATCTCACATAAACTCCTGTTAAATTCCCAAGGCTGAATTATATCACCGCAATTCTGTTGAATTAATGAATTTATAGCGTTTTCACTTAAGTGGCAGGATCCAAACAGTCATTTCACTGCTACCATAAATCTTCAGGCTCCCCGTTGTGTTGTGCTTGAACCGAGAATTTTTTTTCTATTGTGTTTTATTTTTAATTTTTTTTGGTGAATTTCGCAAGTACAACAAAGAGATAGGAGCAGTAACAGTTGCACAAAGAAAAAAGTATCAGGTATTTGAAGTTTGGTTGTGTACGTGTTGAAAATAATTGAGATTAAGGCATAAGCGTTATTAAGATTTAAAATTTAAAAGGGTTCCGTACTACCACACAATACATTTACGGAATCCTAAAAACATACATATCAACGTATACGTACAGAATACTAATAGACCACATTCTATTGAAAAGAAAAATTTTGGCGTGAACTTTTTTTTCACCTTTCCATAGAAATTAAGTCAGCTGATTCAACCACTGTACTGGGAAGTGAAAAAATAATTTGGGAAATTTTTTTTTTCTTCTGGTATGTGATCAGTTAATGATAATGTTCTACCCTAGAATTATTTTCCCTTATAATTGTAAGACCTTACATTACATTAAGGCGACAAAACACAAGGTGCTAAAATAGTAGCGCCAGACAAACAATCAACAACATTACAAATTAATAATTAATGCAAAAGTAAAAACTATTTAGAGATATGGGCTTTCTCAGCATCATATTTTTCTTTCAGAATTAAATCGTGGTTAAATTAAGAGATATATTCAAAAAACTAAAAATATGGTAAACAAGGATTTTAAAAACAATATCCTTTGCCTTTAAGTTCATTTTGTTTAAAAAAAAATCAACTGTCATGGCACGGGACAGCAGACATAAACATGCCAAACTATTGGCAATGAACATTTACTTTTGAAATTCTCAGATGCGACTTACGTCCTTTTAGAATGGGTGAATAAGAAAACATTAAATTATGCAGGAAAAACATAAAATTAAACAAAATAAAAAAATACTTAAGCTTCTTTTTTATGCAAACTTTCAATATAAATATTAAAAACAAATGGTTAAAGAAAATGAAATGTTGTCGATTCAGCACCCTCTGAGTACGGAACCCCAATTTTATTATTTGCTGTTGTACTTTGGAGTATGTACAGCAATGTGACCAAATTTGAAACTTGTATGTATACCGTCTTTAAGACAGGGGTTAAACAAATACATACGTAAAAAAATGCGAACCGACTGAGAGGCGGACAGCGGAGGCTTGGTAATGGTCCCATTTGGCATACTTCGGGTACGGAACCCTAAAATGGTCAATAATCTTTATACACGTATAGCTGAGTTTTAAAGACAATACCTTTTTGAGTCTGAGGAATCCATTTTCTATTATTCTTTTATTTTGTGGGACAGCACAAGTGATTAGCTGTTCATTGTGACCTATTCTCGTGCAGCAAACCTTACATTTAGGGTTGAAAAACCTAAAATAATACAAACTCATTTAACTTTTATCCATCTGCGTTAAAACCCATTTTGCAATGAAAAGTTTTAGGTTATGGCAGCTCTAGATCTAATATTTGCTACATGTGAATAGCTGTTCATTATGTTATCAATTTCTGCTTAAGAACCCACTCCGTATTCTTTGTATGTTTGATGCGAAGCATTATTATAAATTATTTTTCTAGTCATTGTCGCGATGTTTTTGTAAAAATCAGGGACATACACCAGTCCATATTGGCCAAGACCTAAAATTATTTTAACTCAATTGTTTCTCCTTTGCGTGTTATTTTGCTACTTAGACATAATGAATAACGATTCGGAGCACGCTCGTAAGTATCAAAATAACTCGCAAAAGAGAAAGAATTCAATCAAATAAATTCTAGGCCTTCATTTAGACGGCCCTAGTTTTTCCAAAAACATCGCGATAAAGGTCGGAAAAATATAACATATTGCTTTTCATCAAACTTCCTACTGTAATTGCTGTAATGCACTGATAATATTCAGAGCTTTCAAAGCGATGGATTTTGTTACAATTTATTGTTAGTTGTTTTTTTCTTTAGCCTTTATCGATTTTCGATAACAATTGATTTACAAATTACAATAGACCTCCGGCCCGATCGAGGCCGAGGGAACTCAACCGTAAAAAGTAGCTAACAAACAATAAAAAACATAAAAGTTTAAGTTTGCCAAGTAAATCTATAGGGCAGGCAGGATTTTATGTCATAATATAATACTCGTATATATTCGAGTTACCTAAGATTATATATATACTAGCCTTTGCCCGCGGCTCTGCCCGCGTTCATCAATTTCTACCGCCTTTTCGGCCTGGCGTTATTTTATGTACACCCCTTACAGCCTATAATATGTTGACCAAGGTCACTACAATGATAATAATAAGAAAACCGCATCCAAATCTATTGAGTAGTTCTCGAGTTTAAAGTGCTTATGCACCCATATAGTCTATATGTTGACCAGGGTCACAACGATGATAATAAAAAAAAACTGCATCCAAATCCGATGAGTGGTTATCGAGATAAAACGGAAAATATATTACGTACAGACAGACAGAAAGACAGACAGAAAAAATTCTAAAAATTGTAGTTTTGGCCTCAGTAGAAAACATTAGTTATATAACCAATTTCAATTAAAATTTCGCAAAAATATTCAATGTCTAAAGACATGAATTTTTTACTACTTTATTATTATTTACTTATTTATTAGTATACAGATGTATTGCTTTATATACTCTAAAAATAATTTAGAGAGCATGACATACTAGAAAAGATAAATTGAATTTTCAAATATTTGTCATCCATTTATTTCAATTGATCTCGAAGGCTTGTCCAAATTCGGTATAAAGAGGCACACTATTTATGTAAAGCTGATGCCGGGCTTGACTGTGGAGGTACCACCATCTTACTCGCAAATCCTCCCGAAGTTATTCGAGGGAGAGTAAGAGAACCGCTCTCAGGAAAAAAACCAGGCGGCCCACCATTGCCTGGGACCGATGGATGGCGGTATATCCATCCCCAATTGCCGGGCCTTATATAAATCAGACTAGTGATGGGCAGCGGCGTCACTGGTGCAAGGGTTTCAGCACCGCGCTCACCAACCCGCCTGCCCAGCGTGTGTGAGTATGGGTATTTCTTCCAGGAGGACCGTCAAGAGTGGCGAAATCCTGGAAAGACCTATGTCCAGCAGTGGAATGAATGATGGGTGGATGGATGAATTTATCTACAGTCAAGCGTCATCAAACTTAGCTTTACCTTACAGTTCGAAACATTGTTCCCTAAATTGTGTTTAAAACTTTGAACAAGCAAAACAATAGTTTCCTGAATTTTAGATTTTCTGTTACAAATAGTTTTGGCCATCCTAAACCCATTAACAAATATTGAACTTTAAATAAATAAAACTTGTTGATAGTAAAATTTTGGAAGATAGAGATTCCACAAAACACAGTGGAAAACGAGCCAAGTGAAAACACACACAAACTTAATTGTGGAATATTACGAAATGAAATGTAAATAACTTTACGAATTAAATGAAGTAATAATACTCAAATAGATATAGCAGTTTTTTTAATAAATTTAAACCACAGAAAACCGAACTGCTTAGCGTGTTTGATATTTAAAAAACGCCAAATTTACAATTTATTTTCTACAAGTCTCAATATTGATGTTCTTGTATGAAGAAAATTATTAATACCGACATTCAAGACACGCAAATTACTAAATCACAACATAAACAGACAGACAGAGAATGACAAACGCATTCTCAATCCTTAGTTAATCTTTGGCGCTTACGACCTTCAATATTTATGCCTTTTAAAAAACATGTGTTTTTTTAGGAGGTTATTACATATTTTATTTACATCCTTACTAGTCGTATAATACACTGATTAAAACATTAAAAACAATTAAAAACGATTTTTGCAAAATGATAATGTAAAATTTACTATAACATCGGTTTTTTCAGCGCTCTCATTAGCTTAATCTCATTATATCAGGGTTTTTGTAGTGTTATTTTTAACAAGTGAATTTTTTCAGTTTTTTTTTGTAGGGTTGTTAATTGACATAACTTCGACATTTCTAAACCGATTTGAATAATTCTTATTTTTTAGAATTGCATTTAAAACTAAATTAACAATTTAATCTAGTACGGCCAAACAGAAGAAGGGCGTTTTAGTCATTGATGACGTCACAATTTCGCATTCTTGGAACATCAGCGGGGAAGTGGCGATACTGCGCAAGTGATAGCTAAATTCACACGCGCCTTTTACGAAATTCTATGCGTTTCAACTAAACTAGAGCCAACGAGAGATGGAACCTATGACGTTTAAATGCCTACCAAGTTTCATAACTGTTTATCGGTAAGTGTCACTAAAATAATCTAATACTGCATTGTTGCTGGCAGCGAAAAGTGACGTACTACTCGTTTCGATCATCATTTTTCGATTTTATAAAGACTTTATAGCAAAAGTTTCTATTTTTTTAAAAACTCAAGGGATCATGAGGAATGTTAGTGGCTGAATTGTAATCAATAAATAAAAGGTTCTATTCTCCTTAATCGTACGGCTCCGTCTGTTTACAAACTATATCTTTTTATGATTAAAAAATTGTAAACCAGTTTTCTATATTTTATGGCTGCTTTGTTATGTAAGCAAATGCACATTTGCCATTTGTATTATTATGATGCATGTTGTATGACGTGTCAAATAAATCGATATTTTATTTACTCAAGTCGCTAGTTGCACTTGATTTTTATTTTTGCCGAAATTAAAATGCACCCCATCACTAAACGCAGCTGACATAGGTGCCATCTCTCGTTGGCTCTTCTATAGTTTCAACTAAAAGCGGAGTAAAAGTGGGATCGCACTTATAGGTAACCGGATTCCTTAGTCTGGGCAGGTAACTCACTCGCTAGCCATATCTCTTTCTCGCTCGGTGCGTGAAAAAGCGACAAAAAACGTGAAAAAGCGACAGCAAAATGGCGTCAGTCCAATTACCAATTACGTATTATTTGAAAACGTACTGGCCCGAATTGTATTTACGAGTATGGTCCACAATGTAGGGGTATATGGGCCCAGGACCTTTCAGTGTACCCTCTACACTACAATAAATCTCTGTTCAAGCTCTTTGTGACTAAGAGTCCCATTGTCACTTCGTCACTAGGTCTGTATGTATTTGTACGAGTACGTAAGTAAGATCAACTACAAGTAGAAACGGTCTCACAGGAAAACACTCTTGAAACAATGGTAACTAGATATACTAGGAGGTTGGACGATAAATATAAATGGGTATACCTCCATTTTGGGGTTCCGTACCCGAAGGGTGCCAAACGGGACCTTATTACTAAGCCTCCGCTGTCCGTCTGTCCGTCCGTCCATCCGTCTGTCACAGGGGTGACAGACTACACCTTCAGCCGAAATTTTTTCAGAATACGTAAAAATGGCATCACGACAAATAAAAATATAAACAATTTACAATATTAGACTCTATTAAGAAGAATATACGATAAGTCTAAAGTGTAAATAGCTTCAACAGCTTCATGTGTTCTTAATTATACAATCACTACAAATTTTTCTTAGTCTACTGTAAGCAGGGACTAGGAGATCTATACGTTGACTGTAAGTATAAAAATATCTTACTGAACCTCTATAAAATGTTCAATAACATTTCCCTCTCAGGCTGAGTGTACCTTTTGGTAATTAAATAAGCTCTCATAACTATAATCTGTGCGCGGTTGTCGCAAACTCGTTACGAAATCTGGTTATTAAATTGTACTGTCACTCTGTTATAAGTACTTCCATTATAATTGTTTCATATTGTTATACGGGACCCTTTCTGTCACGGAAACTAAACCGCAGCCGAGTGAGTGTGTACCACCAGGGCATTAATTAATTTTTACTAAAAGTATGTCGTTTGCACACACAGAATCTCATTATGCACGAAACGGTTTCCATGGCGACGAACAAAAAAACAAAGAAGACACCTTTTTAACAAATTTTCGTTCGAAACTGGTATTATTGTTCCACGATTGGATTGGGATTCAAAAGTACCGTTTGCATAATAGTACAAAATGAATTGATTACTTAGGTATTTAAAGTTTAGGTGGTTAAGTTAAGCCCATCAATTAAAATAATATAATCAAATTTTTGCGTTTTATGTACTTACTGATGTTTATAAAAGTTTATTGATCCATAATATTGCTTTTCCAAAATATGAAATAATAGTTGTCTGAACTGTTTGCTGAATCTATTTATAACTGTTTTATAAATGAAATCTAAATTTTATTTGACAAATCTGTCACTATTTGGCATTGAGGATGAAGTTGATGAACCCATGAGTGATTGATCATCAAAACAAATGGCAAGCTGACAATTTTTTTAAAGAATATAATTTTATTTTGATACCACTAAATACATATTATTTTGATTAAATGTTACTATTTTTCCATATTATAATTTCGCAGTTCTAAAAAAGTGTTTACGTATTTTTGCACATCCTACCTTTGGTAACTGTCATTTAATACATTCGCGTAAAGTTGACGCCAGCACCTCATTCCCAATCCAATCGTGGAACAATAATACACTGTTATTTCGAAATAACGGTTTCACTCGAGTTGATCAATGTGCTATTAATTTCGAAGCTTTCTAGAAAAAATCCTTTTTCTTGAATTTAAATGAAAGATATCCAGTTTTCAAAGTAAGGTACCCGCGCCTATAATTCATACTAAAAAAACCCGATCAAGTGCAAATAGGACTCGCAACTCCATACCTCATTAATAGTTATTAGACCTAAATGATTAAATGTATTAAACAAAACCGCAAAATTAAGCTAGTCGACTTTTCTTGTTAACTTGTAAAGCCTACTTAGCTGTGATAGTGTTTCTTTTAACTTCGTTATATAGGTTGAAATTTAATCAACCGACCAAATTCATACTAGAGACTCGGTTAGTGATCAAGAACTAGGTTCAGTAATCCTTTTGGCCAATTTAAATTGGAATTGGAATTGGAATTGGAAATTGAAATTGGAGGAAATATACGTCATAATATTTTTACCAACAAGTTGAATTATTCTTTGTCTTTTCTATGAATTAAAAACAAGCCAAGTGCGTGTCGAGCCACGTGTAGGGTTTCGTTGTTGCCCAGTACATTTTCTTAGTTGGTCTACTAATAATACAGATCGCGCCAAACTACTAGTCCGCTCGGAAGTTGCTCTCCCGAAGAACGGCCCATACATTTTGTCGTGTTTAGGGCGGACTAAAAGTTTGGCGCGACCTGTCCTCATAAACCTGTAAAGCCTACTTAGTTGTGATAGTTTATATGTATGCTACTTCTGTGAATTTTTCACAAATTCATAAGCAACCGTTTAGCCGGCAGGGGTGGAAACTTATTGACTCTAACAAAAATTAGCACTTTAAAGCTTAACATTTCGCCAACGGATCCCTAAATCAAAAAATGACAATTTTTTTCAACTACCTGTCTAACGATACCCCACACTATGGAATAAACGACAAAGGAATGAAATGAATTCATCCCCAATTTACGAGTACGAGAGGTGAAACAAAAAATTTCTTATTTTCGTTTTTTTTTATCCAATTTATTGGCGTGATAAATATGTATACCCATTCCAAATTACAGCTTTCTAGTACTAACAGTCTCTGGGCTAAGCCGCGGACAGACGGACTATGGAACCCTAAAAATGATGGCTGCCGAATTTCTATGAAAGCTATGCGATAAATTGAAATTTAGCCGATTTTGTTCCTTCGCTAACCCTTACAGGTCTGAACAATAGTAAAACAATAGAAGAAGGGATATATATCCTATCAGTTTTGTAAGGGTTAAATTTTTATCGATATTTAACCCAAATTCCTGTTCGCAGCTAAAGGCCGATTAAAATACGGTAATTTTTGGCCCATTTCCTCCATTCATTAAGTGCATAAAAATCTCAAGAATGTATCAATCACTAGCTTTTGCCCGCGGCTTCGTTCGCGTGAAAGTGTTTCTCAATAAATTTGTTTTGCGTGTAAGATAAAAAACCTTTTATCGACAGTTTTCAGCTTAGCGGTGATTTTATTAACTCTTCTTATAGCCTATACGTTGACCACTATGATGACGATAAAAACCGCATTAAAATCGGTTGAGTGGTTCTCGAGTTAAAACGGAACATACATACAGACAGAGAGACATGCAAATTTCAAAAAAATTGTAGTTTTGGTCTCAGTGCAATACTATTAACCCATTTAGTTTAAAATTTCGCAAAATTATTCAATATTTAATACACGACTTTTATACTACTTTATTATTAGTATAGATTTAAGCAAATCAATCTGTAAGGTATAGTTATACAGAGTGTAAATGCAAGTCAAGAATCCCTTTAGGGTATGAAAGTATACACGATTCTGATGTCATTACGAGAAAAAAATATATACCTTGAATTTTCACCAAAAATTCCATCCTTTTTCTAAGCTATGGCTACGCAGCTCACCGGCCTCCCCACACATCTAATTGCACCCCGCAACCCTCACCCGAGTGGCCAGCGACCAGCGAGGGTGTCCACGCGATTAGTGTATTTTGAGTAAGGAAAATCGTCTTATTATGAGGTACTGGGACTTTATTTAGAGATCCCAGTATTTAAAATAATATCTTTACCGATCATACTAACACACCCTTGAAGGATTCTTGCCTTTGCTTTTACACCCGGTATTTCACGGGATTTAAATTGATCCAGGCTGGAATATTACAACAGTTTTGTATTTTCAGCTAAACTGAATATTTTCGGACATAAAATGTATTCAGCGTAACGATCCGAAGTCACTAGTTAATGGCGTGAAAAGTTAACGTGGAAATACTCTGGAAATAGCATTGCATTGAGCGCGTAATTTTCCGTTGACCAGCAATTAACTAACCGAGCAGGGTTGTCAAAATTTATGAATGAGAAAACTAAACCGACTCCAAGCTCAAAACCGGTCAAGTGCGTGTCGGGCCACGCGCAGTGTAGGGTTCCGTAGTTGCCCAGTACATTTTATAAGTTGGTCTACTAAGACAGATCGCGCCAAACTCGGCCTAAGAACGGCCCATACATTGTCGTGTTTAGAAGGGACTAAAAGTTTGGCGCGACCTGTACTAGTAAACCTGTAAAGCCTCCTTAGCTATGATAGTTTTCCTTTTAAATTCATTATATATACTACTTCTGTGAATTTTTAACATACGTAAACAATCATTTAGCCGGCAATATTTCGTCAACGGATCCCCAAATTGAAAAACACCCGCAGTGATTTTGAACGACCTTTCTAACTACACCCCACACTATGGGATAGATGAGAAAAAAAAACCCAATTTAAGGGTATGGGAACTTCCCTAAAAATTTTTTTTTTCTAGATTTTATTTTTCTTTTGTCGGCGTGATTAATGTATACTCATGCCAAACGACAGCTTACTAGTAGTAATAGTAATAGTCTTTGAGCTAAGCCGCGGACAGACGGACGGACGGACCGACGGACATGGCGAAACTAAGGGTTACGGAACCCTAAAAAGTACCTAGGAGTCCCAAGAAATATTAGACACTATGATAGAAAAAACTTTTGTCCAACATTTTTTTTCGTCCATCGCGTCCATGTGAAAAGTATTATTTTTTGCTATTTTGCGCTAACAGGAGACGCAGCGATCGTCGTAACCGCCACTTTGCTATACGCGCTGGTATGAATGTTATTTCAATGTTGGTTTCGTCGAATTTTGTATTTTTTTTTATTGTTTTACACATATCGTTTTGCTAATTTAGCGTGGGCAGGCGCCATAAGACCTTACTGAAAATTTTGTATAGGCAGGGCCAATATTTTTTTCACTTTCGCTGGTACATTTCTTTGCGAAAGTTTATAAGTCTATTTACGACCGATATATTATATTTCTGTGATTTTATGTCTTATTTCAGGTGACAGCCCTAGCTCCTGTAGCCACCTATTGATTGATCACTCACAGTGAATGATGTTGGCGTGAAAATTACGACACGAAGCGGTACACGTTACTCTGTTTCCTATTTGACTCTTCATGCCAACGAAATAAAACCTATTTTTGCTTGCTTCAACTGCAAATAGTTAAAATTTGATTATTGGGCACAGAAACGACTCCATTTTCACTCTAACGTTGTAATTTTCGGTGGCCTATTTAACATATTTCACTTTATAAGTATAATTTAAACCCTTTATAATAAATTATGGAAAATTAGCTTTTTGAATGTAACTATGGCATCTTGCTTTGAATTGTAAAGAGTTGATTTACTTAAACTGATAAATAATGCTGTTGTGTACTGTTGTTTTGAATAAATAAATGAATGAAATAAATGAATGAATTGTATAAAAAAAATCTAAAACGATCACTTTGTTTTATGTCTGTCCGTGAAATCCTTTTGTCATGAACCGCTGAGAGTATTCAGTTTAAATGAAAACCAAATCAATATAAGGTGACTTTTGTTCATAAATTAAATTCATACTAGAGACTCGGTAAGTGATCAGGATCAGGGTTCAATGACAGTGTTTGCGAAAGACGAAAAGTATTTTTTGTGCCTCTAAACTTGTTTAAGAACAACCTCGACTTAATTAATAGAAGAGGTGTACATTTTATTTTGCGCATTTCACAGAAAGAATCTTTGAACCTTGGTCCCGACCGCTTACCGAGTCTCCAGTATATATATAATATACTATAGCCGTACTTCGGGCATGAATAAGGATCGACAATTCCGATAAAATCGACAAATTTTAAAGATGTATAACAGAAGAACATAGCAGAAGAAGAATCTGCACAACAGAAGAAGCCACTTTTGAAAAATTTGTATACAAACTTTGGAACCTTTTTCTTGTTTCTTGTACTACAAATGCGCGATTACAAAAATTTCGCTCGATAGAAATAATTATTGAAATGAGGTTTTCATCGACACTTTTTCACATAGTTTGCCGATTAGGAATGAGATACAGACCTCAACGATATTTTATTTGATGGGTTTAAAAAAATATCTAAATTCTTGTTTGAAATTTTGATAACTGTTTTAGTTTATTTTATATTTTTAATTTGTGTTCGGTCTGCGTGGTTCGGACACAGGACGTAATAATCGTTGGTAAAAACATATTTTTTAAACATAGTTTTTTGACATATTTTAGTCGTTATTTCTTGTTAAATACCCAGTAAAAACATAACAAAAATACTTGTAAATTTTTAATTAATAAGATTATATTCGCTGAACCAAACCTCAAAAAAAAAACATGAAGTGATTTTAACTTTCTTAAATTGCTATTTAGCTCCTAGACCAAAAGGTCGTTTACCTTTGACTAAAACTTAATAAACTATAAATACACAGCATAACAGCCAATAGCATTGCGCTTCGATAATGACATTATTTTAAAGTCGTTTTCGCCTGTATTTGTACCAGCACACATCGGGATGCTAATTTTGGTCATAAAAGCGCCCTAAGGTTAGATGAAATAGTTCAAAGTAGGTTCAAAGTAGGTACACAATATAGTTGCCGAAGTTACAAGCTAGCCAATGAGCCTATTGTAGCCAAGGTTTAGTTTCGCAAACTTCGGCTATTAGAGTTCTAAAGACTACATCTTACAAGCTTATAAAGGCATAGTTTCTGTTTTGTGTGTAAGATAAGCATGGGTATAATGTTCTGTGGAGCTGGGAGCAAATGTGAAATAGCCAAGAAATTTGTTTGAATAAAATCTTGCATCCCATCCCAACCCACTAATATTATAAATGCGAAAGTTTGGATGTATGGATGGATGGATGGATGTTTGTTACTCTTTCACGCCGTAACTACTGAACCGATTGGGCTGAAATTTTGCATGAATATAGGTCTAGACCTGGATTAGGACATAGGCTACTTTTTATCCCATAAATCAGTTCCCATGGGAAGGATTTAAGATTCTATAGAAAGGTGATAATTGGCTGAAACTTTGCAAAAATAATGTTCTAGATCTAGAATAGGACAAAAACTACTTTTTATCCTATAAATCAGTTCCCATTGAAAAGCTATATAAGAGACATACAAAATGGGAAACACAGATGTGCATAACACACACATTTTACCAGGTGTGTTTACTGTAGGTAACAGTCCGAAAAATATTGACAGATTTTATAGGAGTACACAAAAGCTAATTCAACGCGGGTGAAGTCGCGGGCAAAAGCTATAGTGAATAAATGAGTAAAGAAAATTTTGCACTGTCATTCAATTAGTTCTTAAAATATTGAAAACTCCTTTCTGCACTCACGTGTATTTTGTTTAAGTAGCCTGAACCCGGACAAATCCGTGTACAATAATTACAATTAAAATAGTACAAATAACACACTTCTCCAAGCAAATCAAAAAACACCTTTTTTTTTCTTGAGTAAATCTTCCTTCTCGCTATTATTTTCATCGCCCGCGGCTCTACCGCATTTATTTAATCCATGCCCCGTTTTTGGTTTCGACGTTATTTTACCAACACCTTTTAAAGCTTTTATGTTAACGATGTTCACTGTGATGATAATAAAGAAAACCGCATCCAAATCTGTTGAGTGGTTCTCAAGTTAAAACGGAACATACAGACAGACAAAAATATTAAATGCTATTATTTCAAGGTTTCTTGTATGGGGAAACACCCTTGCGTTTCAATTTCTTCAATATGTTATTATTTGCTATAGTAGAGACTATAGTAATAGGTATTCTGAGAAAATTTCAACTGTCTATCAGTTATGGTTGAAGCTGTAGACCACAGAACAAAAAAGTTGTATTTTTTGTTCTGTGCTGTAGACGTCTCTGCAGCGGAGAGACAGAAATAGGGTCCTGCTGTTTGAGACCCTTCAGGTACGGAATCCGAAAAACTGCATAGGTAAAATAAACCATTATAATGTAATTTGCATAAAGAATTTTTGAAATTGAATATATCTACATAATATAAAAAAAATAAGAAATTTTTATCAGTTTTTTAGTAGAGCACTCTACGTATGTTCTCTTATTGTCGATTAGATCAAAGATAACATCTACTTGTTAAACTGGGGTTTATTATCCAACTTCAACATCTATCGCTATTGCTTCTAAAGGTATCGTGATTGGGTAGAAATGACGCAACACTTCTAGTCAATGACAATACTTTTCATAGCGATAAACGTTGACAATTTATATTTGCCAGGTCCCGTGTTAAATGGTCTAAGCCGCAACGATATGTATAGATGCTCACTTAGTAGAGGTCCCGGGTTCGAATCCCGGTTCAGAGCTCCTCAGGTCCAGATTTACTTTTCTGATTTTCTATACCGCAGTGACATAAAATTTATTTTGTTATCTCCTTGCGATGGATAAATCGCCAAGTGTTTAAACTATAGAAATTTATTTCTATGATAGTTTCGATATACGTTGATGTTTCATAATCCCCTGTTGTACTGTAAAATGAATCTGTAAAACTAATACAAAGTGAATTTTGATCAGTATTCATTGAAAGTGTTCCCGATCTTTGATGAAACGGTAAAATTAAAAAGCAAGTCAAGTGGAATCAGTTGCGTTGCAAGTAATGGGGTCTAGGAGGTCAATTAATTAATCCAATGACCTGCCGTTCATCTTTTATCTCACGCGATGCAGAAACGAAGTAGATTCTTGTAAAACAAAGGCAAAGAGCTTTAAAATGTTAAACGAAAGATAAAATACCTTCGGTGAGTGTGTCTGTGTCGAGAAATATAAAAGATTTTCCCCACGCCATTAGCTTTTAGAAGTGTCTACAATTTTTTGAGTTTTTATCGTCTGTCTGATCCGTTTTAAGTCGAGAACGACTCAGCGGATTTGGATACGGTTTTCTTTATAAATCATTGAAGTTACCCTGGTTAACATAGGTTATAAGGGATGTTGATAAAATAACCACCCAGCCGAAAACTGTCGATACTGCTCAAACTTCGAAAAAACCTGCTTGAGTGAAGCCGTGGGCAAAAGCTAGTTATATAATAAGTTTTCTTATGTAACATAAAAAAGTAAATATCGTCACGACATGAATCCCCGAGGGGGTGTCAGAGGTGTTCCAGGTGTGAACTGTGAAATGCAAATGTTTTCTTATTTTGGTTAATATATTATGACTAGCTTTTGCCCGCGACTTCGTCCGCGTGGAGTTCGGTTCACCCCCTTAGGGGGCGAATTTTCAAAAATCATTTCTTAGCGGATGCCTACGTCATTACAACTATCTGTATGCCAAATTTCAGCGAAATCCGTTCAGTAGTTTCGGCTGTGCGTTGATACATGAGTCAGTCAGGTTTGCCTTTTATATATTCAGAAAGATTACGGGTATAAATCGTATTATTCCGTAAACAGAAAAACGTATTTACGAACGCCGAGATCGTTTTGTCCCCAAAATATTAGTAGTAGCTGTTATATTGCAGCTACGCGCTATCTGGTCAACGATAGTACGAGTGGAAGATTATTTGCATATATTATGATAGAGGGATCATGGCTTTCAACCATGGCCGCTAGCCCCTGATAGCAAACATGTTTTCTTGTAACAATCTTTCTGTTACTTAGATAAAGCAAAAAATCTAATTTAAGTTTATTATTAATAACTTTAAGTTTATTTTGTAAAACCATAACCATAGATATGATGTTATGGAAGAGCGGGACATCCTGGCATAGGCATTTTAATACTTAAAAGGATCTCCAAAGCCCAACATCAAATGTAATATGATAAGTGTTCTGCTAATAAATTATTTTATATATTATTTCTATTATGTGACTTTGATAGGTATGAATACTTACCAGTAATATTGAGCACGACTCTTTCTCCATGCGTGGCGACGATCCTCCACTCGCAACGCTCCGGGGTGGTGGGGACGGTATCTGTTCCCCACCCTGGGGAATTCAACCAGCCTGAGTTTCCCAGGAGAGTCTTGCCGCATTCTAAAGGAACAATAGATGTGTCAGTCAAAATCAAAGAAAAAGAGTGATTTAGTAAATTTTCGCGCACAAGTTCTCCTTTCTACTCCTCTAAAAAATAAAAACGTAATCTTAAGAACTACAAAAAAACAGGTTTAGATTCGTTTGTCACTATTCCAGAAACTTTTTAGGGTTTCGTACTCAATCAAGGGTATAAAACCGAACAAGTGCGAGTCGGACTCGCCCACCGAGGGTTTCGTACAAATTAGTAAAAGTAAAAAAAAATAGGTATACAATAAGATTTGGTCACCCGTACAATTATGACCGCGCATACCGTTGCTTAACCTCGATGATTTTTTAATGATTTAATTACAAATGTATAGCTTTAAGATTTCTTCCAATATTTGTAGTATTAGACGGTCTTGCTAAATTTCATAGTTCTAGGTCTACGGGAAGTACCCTATAAATTTTGATTCCTTTGAGAGTGTTGAAATATACGTTTTTTTGCGGCCTAAACGGCCATTTTTTTAAACTTAGAAGTTTGATTTTTAAATCTAGGGTAAAAAAACCGGACAAGTTAAGACTCCATTGCCCGTCCGACCATTCGTATGTATGCCACGGCTTCATCATTTTTGATCCGGTTTAAAGAAACTTGGAATTTACCACTAAAACATAATTAACCACAAACAACCAAAACAAGGGTTGTCGCTCACTTATGTCTCTAGCGAGTCTTGAGGAGGAAAAGTTATAATCTCATAGAAAGCTTGGCCTTTGTCTAAAATAAAGACATTTTAAAGTGAGTTAATCCGTATATTCACCATTTACTTGAAGTATGTACTCGTATTTTGACATAGTTTTCATCGTTAGCCAAGAAATTTCTTGAGAAAGGTCTCGAAAAAGGATATTTATCACTGCGCTGAAACTAAAGGCAGTTGAATAGTAACAGTTTTAAGACCATTACAGACAAGAGCTATATAATTTACAAATTTCAATAAATCTTCTCATAAGATCCTTCAGGGGCCTACGTACGGCAGCGTTAATGTATATTTTTAGAGTGGGAGACGCGGAAATATACGTATACCTACATTAATATATATGTATATTTCAATACAACTCCATATATTATATTACGTTACATTTTTTATATAAAGCGTGTTTCTGAAAAGATTATTTCAGAAGCAATTCGTTATTCGTTATTTTTCGGCGCATTTGTATCTAATTTCGTTATATCTTTTTTGATACGTTCATTTAGTTAAAAAAATGGGACTCCCTAAAATACTTGCAAAATGTTTTGTCTGATGATTCGTTAATAGTTGAAATTTTCCGCAATTTTCCCTATACCCATGTGATTGTTCTATTTTTAGTTCCCGGTAAGGCAATACGCGTATTAAAATCCGCAATCCGAATCAACTTCTAATGGACTATCCAATTAATCTAATCCATCTATCCATCAACCTGTGTTCGTCCACTGCTGGACATAAGCCTTTTCCAAATTTCGCCACTCTTGACGGTCCTCCGTCCTCCATATCCAGGAGGAGCAAAGACCTAAATCTAAATATTATTATTAGAGTGCATTACAAATCGGAAAAGATAAATCAGAAACAAATGTAAAGACAAGAATTTGAAAAAATTCCTCGGGCCAGGATTCGAACCTGCGACCTCTTGTTTTCCAGACAAGCACGCTACCAATTGCGCCACTTAGGTACTTACCTAGACCGTTGAATTTTTCCACCATACTTGTATTTGATCTAACTAGCTTGTAATGCACATACTGAACGCTCACGAGAGCGTTATGTGATTTCACGCCTTGTTCTTAAGAAACAGATGGCGCGGCGCTGTCGTCGCTACTATATGTGTTGCTTCAGACAGTTACGAAATTCACAGCTCTGAACGGTCTAGGTAAGTACCTCGGTGGCGCAATTGGTATGGTAGCGCGCTTGTCTGGGAAACAAGAGGTCGCAGGTTCGAACTCTGGCCCGAGGAATTTTTTCAAATTCTTTTCTTTACATTTGTTTCTAATTTATCTTTTCTGGTTTGTAATGCACTCTAATAATAATATTAAGAGTATTCCAAAGCGATGGATTTCGCAATAAAAACATAACCATAAATCTAATAACAATTAGTAACTAGACGGATCTATAATATTGGTTACAAATTGGAACCGCCTGTATATGACCTTGGCAGCTAAGACGCGTATCTACGGGATGTTACACCCATAGATTTAGTATATACTAATACTATATCTATGGCTACACCAGTCAAATAAAGGAAAGATATATAGATACATTATTTTACTTGCTACGTGAATCTAAAAATATACATCCCGAGATGTAAATATAAAATAATATAAAAGTTGACTTTCGTTTATGTAGCCAAATTCATACTGGAGACTCGGTACGTGGTCAGGACAAAAGTAAAATCAAGATGGAAATAGACGTCGTTTCCTCAAAGTCTTTTCTATATTTGAAAAGAAAAAAATATTAAACAAAATATAATTTTGCTAAAAATGTTTGTTGTGGAGAGGGATTGGACTTCTTTTGATTTCTGCAAAATCAATAACAGTGGTCTGTTGACCAAATTATATCTAAAAACAAGATAAATTTTCTCCTTATTGACCTAGACCATAAACACCATAAACCAATTTTTAACCTGTCTAGCACGATCAAGCCCCATGCCTTTGTTCTTCAATTAATATCAAAAAAATCGAACGGGTTGAAGTTGTTTCCATTTTCTAGATAAAATACTTTGATGCCATCTAATTGGCCATTAATGAATGAAATTTTATCAGAGCAATGTTCCGAATTATCCTGAAGTGGCATTGAGTGGCAGCCATGAACAAACAATACGAGCTATTAAATAAAAGCAAAGTGGTTAAAACAAAACGCCGAATTCAGTCTCGATCCTAAACAGACATTTAAATTAATGACTAGTTATCATTGAAATAAATAACCTTCAGTTTTAATTTTAAGAACAACAAAGAAAAAGTACCTAGGAGTCCTAAGAAATATTAGACACTATGATAGAAATAAATTTTTTTAAAATAAAAAACACTTGGCGATTTATCCATCAAGGAGATAACAAATTAAATTAATATATCACTGCGGTATCGAAAATCAGAAAAGTTAATTTGGACGTGAGGAGCTCTGAACCGGGATTCGAACACGGGACCTCTAACTGAGCTATCCAGTTCTCGACACGACCTGTGAATTTACGCTTTTGATTCCCAATACCGCAACGATATGCATAGATATTTAATAGTGAGCCTCTTGGCGCCTAGAGGACGCTAGTGTATTCAAGACGAGTCTCAGACTACTATTGCCCTACTGTCACCTAATAAATGTTAGATAATTGTAGGGAACCTTATGAATTTATTAGGCACAATACTATCATCCATGGTACTATGTAAAAAAAAGTTGCTACAGATGTTATTGTAGCGAGCGCAACGTGTAAAAACACGAGGGGAACAAATGAAATCATGTCACGACAGTCTAATATTCTGGTTTTCTTTTTAACTACTCTAAGTTTATATTAAAGCAAAAGTGACCTATTGCTTGTATCCAGTTAGATATGTACGTACATAGTATATGTTATTTTATAACCATATTTAAAGTGAGTAAATTACCTTAATCATTTTTTTTCACACTAATTATAATGTTGTGTACGTCTGTTATGCCTATAGATTTAAAACGTTTTAGAACGTTAATATAATGTGTCTAATAATATAAATTTTATATGTTTATATTGTTAATGTGCCCATTCTAATAAAAAAATTAAAAAAGTTTGTTATAAAGTTGTAGTATCAATAAAAGTATTAAGGAATTCTTTTAAGGGTTCCGTACCCAAAGGGTAACCAACGGGACCCTATTACTAAGACTCCGCTGTCCGTCTGTCTGTCTGTCTGTCTGTCTGTCCGTCTGTCTGTCCGTCTGTCTGTCCGTCTGTCACCAGGCTGTATCTCATGAACCGTGATAGTTAGACAGCTGAAATTTACACAGATGATGTATTTCTGTTGCCGCTATAACAACAAATACTAAAACCGGCCAAGCGCGAGTCGGACCTGTGCACTCCCATAAACAGACATGCATGACTGGTAGAAAATGGTTAATGCATTAAGTCCACGCTTTTGTACTTATACTTTGTGCAATGAAGTATTTATGATGATAATGATTTTTTGCCGTTTTTATAGTTAATGATACGGAACCCTTCGTGCGCGAGTCCGACTCGCACTTGGCCGGTTTTTTTAAATTCCCGCTCCCCAGTATAAATTCTGGTAACTTAAGGGCAGGCTACATTTTCATGGGAGTAATCTAAAATATCGAAATATAGCATATAGTCATTATTAATAATACGTAAGTGTTAAAGGCGGTATTTAATAATAATTAATATTACTGCAAATTGCAAGAAAACTACGACCCATAAGGCCCCGCCATACAAAAATCGTTCTGAACATCGTTTCTTCAATATTACTAGCCCTCCATCTCACTCGCTGTTCAGTTTCCAGCTTTTTCTTATTTAGACACATCAGGTGGCATATCATTCGTATACTTTTATTTCGCTAGATATTTATTTACCTAAAGCATTTCTTTATAATAAAACATATAAGGTGACTAAATTGGGCAGAGTAAGTAGTACAGCTGGGGGAGACTCTTTACTAACGCAGACTCAAGGGCTAATTAGATTTAAGCCAAACTGTTATTTTATTATGTAGTAATTTCTTAATTCATGTATTGTTTGATAATAACCCAAAATATAAATTTGTATTTGTCTTTGTATTTAATTATTCAATAAATAAATTTTGATTTGATTGTTACAATTAATTTAGTGGTTTTGAAGTTATAAGCTTTATTACATATTATTACAGTGATACAAATTGATTTG
The DNA here is from genome assembly GCA_910592155.1 of Ypsolopha scabrella. Classification (NCBI taxonomy): domain Eukaryota; kingdom Metazoa; phylum Arthropoda; class Insecta; order Lepidoptera; family Ypsolophidae; genus Ypsolopha; species Ypsolopha scabrella. The sequence goes on along the minus strand of OU342969.1, from coordinate 25,807,246 downwards.
ATTTGATTGAAATGTTGATGGTTGTGATTGTCGGCACTTGGTGGAACTTATTATACATCTTGTTAAATAATAATTATTTGACATTTATCGCACGTATTAAACATGTAAATATTATTTAAGTTATTTTTTATGTAATAAAGCCCTAGACAATGCTTATAAGCGAAACCGGTCGGGTGTATTAAGTAAAATTATAATCCTGTGGACAAGTACAAGTGTCTTATTTAACAAGATGATTTGATTGACTTTGGTCGATAAAGCCAAATTCATACTGGATGCTCAGTAAGTGGTCAGGATCAACGTTCAAAGACCCGGTTTGCGAAGCACGAAAAAAATAATTGTGGCCCTATACTGTTCAAGAATAACGTCGACTCAATTAGCATACGAAGTCTACATTCTATTTTGTCTTTTCAAAGAAAGGGTCATTGAGCCTTGGTCCTGACCAGTTACCGAGTCTCCAGTATGAATTTGTTTAAAAAAATATAGTTGCTTTAAAAGCTCTTAAGTTATTTGTATTGTAACAATAAAATGTTCTCAAGATATATTTCGGGCCCTAGCTGGGCCCAGCATCAGTTGAGTATAAAAAAAATATTGATAATATATCATGATTTGGTACATTTCATGAAATGTACAATTCTATGATTTGGTCAATCCATATCATGATATATTATCAATATTTTTTTTATACATGTATTTTTCATGAAATGTTCAATTCTATGATTTGGTCAATCCATATCATGATATATTATCAATATTTTTTTTATACATGTATTTTTCATGAAATGTTCAATTCTATGATTTGGTACATTTCATGAAATGTTCAATTCTATGATTTGGTCAATCCATATCATGATATATTATCAATATTTTTTTTATACATGTATTTTTCATGAAATGTTCAATTCTATGATTTGGTCAATCCATATCATGATATATTATCAATATTTTTTTTATACATGTATTTTTCATGAAATGTTCAATTCTATGATTTGGTACATTTCATGAAATGTTCAATTCTATGATTTGGTCAATCCATATCATGATATATTATCAATATTTTTTTTATACTCAACTGATGCTGGGCCCAGCTAGGGCCCGAAATATATCTTGAGAACATTTTATTGTTACAATACAAATAACTTAAGAGCTTTTAAAGCAACTATATATTTTTTAAACAAATTCATACTGGAGACTCGGTAACTGGTCAGGACCAAGGCTCAATGACCCTTTCTTTGAAAAGACAAAATAGAATGTAGACTTCGTATGCTAATTGAGTCGAGGTTATTCTTGAACAGTATAGGGCCACAATTATTTTTTTCATTACATTCTTCGTTAACCATTTCATGATATGGATTGACCAAATCAACGAATAGAGATCGTTTGACGATATAATCTATTAACATTAGTATTTCATGATCTGATAGACAATATCATGAAGTATGAAATAAGAAATTAGCTATAGACTTCCAACAAAAAGTTAAAATAGGTGCAACGACGAGCGAAGCGTGGACATTGTGTAAGGTTGCTTGTGATCTTAAATTCGGGAGCCGAGCAAAGCGGAGCGGAGCGGGGCGACCCCGTTAGTTTTCACAGATTTCACGATATTTGAGCAGATCATGATATGGTCAAACATCGCTGACCAAATCGTTAAACGTTGAACATTTAATGATCTGGTCAGTGACAGTTGACTATTTCATGAAATTTTCAATTCTATGATCTGGTCATCACGACATATACACATTTGGTATAGACAAAGTACGGAACCTAATTGATATTTCTTGTATGTCTGTCTGTCGGTAAGTTTAAATTAATTTAACTATTTATATTTTAGGCTTGTCCGTCTGTCTGTAGGTTAACTTATAACTAATGATTGTATTTTAATTATGCTACGTTGTGATGTCTGAATTTGGCTATAATAACTAAAGTTACCTAAAAAGAAACCTCTATTTAGCACCTCTATTTTCCTCAACCGAAATTTAATTTACTACCTCACATTTTAGTTATAATATAACAATGAATTAGTTCGACGACATAGCGGTTATAATACGCCGATGAAGAAATGTGGTGAGATGAGATATTCAGAGCTTGTTTCTTCAACTAAAACTATTATTTGTTACATTATTTGTAAAACTAATTAATAAAAGTCTTCAACAATTAAATCTTGAGCTACGAAGAAATGTGGTGAGATGAGATATTCAGAGCTTGTTTCTTCAACTAAAACTATTATTTGTTACATTATTTGTAAAACTAATTAATAAAAGTCTTCAACAATTAAATCTTGAGCTACGAAGAAATGTGGTGAGATGAGATATTCAGAGCTTGTTTCTTCAACTAAAACTATTATTTGTTACATTATTTGTAAAACTAATTAATAAAAGTCTTCAACAATTAAATCTTGAGCTACGAAGAAATGTGGTGAGATGAGATATTCAGAGCTTGTTTCTTCAACTAAAACTATTATTTGTTACATTATTTGTAAAACTAATTAATAAAAGTCTTCAACAATTAAATCTTGAGCTACGAAGAAATGTGGTGAGATGAGATATTCAGAGCTTGTTTCTTCAACTAAAACTATTATTTGTTACATTATTTGTAAAACTAATTAATAAAAGTCTTCAACAATTAAATCTTGAGCTACGAAGAAATGTGGTGAGATGAGATATTCAGAGCTTGTTTCTTCAACTAAAACTATTATTTGTTACATTATTTGTAAAACTAATTAATAAAAGTCTTCAACAATTAAATCTTGAGCTACGAAGAAATGTGGTGAGATGAGATATTCAGAGCTTGTTTCTTCAACTAAAACTATTATTTGTTACATTATTTGTAAAACTAATTAATAAAAGTCTTCAACAATTAAATCTTGAGCTACGAAGAAATGTGGTGAGATGAGATATTCAGAGCTTGTTTCTTCAACTAAAACTATTATTTGTTACATTATTTGTAAAACTAATTAATAAAAGTCTTCAACAATTAGATCTTGAGCTACGAAGAAATGTGGTGAGATGAGATATTCAGAGCTTGTTTCTTCAACTAAAACTATTATTTGTTACATTATTTGTAAAACTAATTAATAAAAGTCTTCAACAATTAAATCTTGAGCTACGAAGAAATGTGGTGAGATGAGATATTCAGAGCTTGTTTCTTCAACTAAAACTATTATTTGTTACATTATTTGTAAAACTAATTAATAAAAGTCTTCAACAATTAAATCTTGAGCTACGAAGAAATGTGGTGAGATGAGATATTCAGAGCTTGTTTCTTCAACTAAAACTATTATTTGTTACATTATTTGTAAAACTAATTAATAAAAGTCTTCAACAATTAAATCTTGAGCTACGAAGAAATGTGGTGAGATGAGATATTCAGAGCTTGTTTCTTCAACTAAAACTATTATTTGTTACATTATTTGTAAAACTAATTAATAAAAGTCTTCAACAATTAAATCTTGAGCTACGAAGAAATGTGGTGAGATGAGATATTCAGAGCTTGTTTCTTCAACTAAAACTATTATTTGTTACATTATTTGTAAAACTAATTAATAAAAGTCTTCAACAATTAAATCTTGAGCTACGAAGAAATGTGGTGAGATGAGATATTCAGAGCTTGTTTCTTCAACTAAAACTATTATTTGTTACATTATTTGTAAAACTAATTAATAAAAGTCTTCAACAATTAAATCTTGAGCTACGAAGAAATGTGGTGAGATGAGATATTCAGAGCTTGTTTCTTCAACTAAAACTATTATTTGTTACATTATTTGTAAAACTAATTAATAAAAGTCTTCAACAATTAAATCTTGAGCTACGAAGAAATGTGGTGAGATGAGATATTCAGAGCTTGTTTCTTCAACTAAAACTATTATTTGTTACATTATTTGTAAAACTAATTAATAAAAGTCTTCAACAATTAAATCTTGAGCTACGAAGAAATGTGGTGAGATGAGATATTCAGAGCTTGTTTCTTCAACTAAAACTATTATTTGTTACATTATTTGTAAAACTAATTAATAAAATTCTTCAACAATTAAATCTTGAGCTACGAAGAAATGTGGTGAGATGAGATATTCAGAGCTTGTTTCTTCAACTAAAACTATTATTTGTTACATTATTTGTAAAACTAATTAATAAAAGTCTTCAACAATTAAATCTTGAGCTACGAAGAAATGTGGTGAGATGAGATATTCAGAGCTTGTTTCTTCAACTAAAACTATTATTTGTTACATTATTTGTAAAACTAATTAATAAAAGTCTTCAACAATTAAATCTTGAGCTACGAAGAAATGTGGTGAGATGAGATATTCAGAGCTTGTTTCTTCAACTAAAACTATTATTTGTTACATTATTTGTAAAACTAATTAATAAAAGTCTTCAACAATTAAATCTTGAGCTACGAAGAAATGTGGTGAGATGAGATATTCAGAGCTTGTTTCTTCAACTAAAACTATTATTTGTTACATTATTTGTAAAACTAATTAATAAAAGTCTTCAACAATTAAATCTTGAGCTACGAAGAAATGTGGTGAGATGAGATATTCAGAGCTTGTTTCTTCAACTAAAACTATTATTTGTTACATTATTTGTAAAACTAATTAATAAAAGTCTTCAACAATTAGATCTTGAGCTACGAAGAAATGTGGTGAGATGAGATATTCAGAGCTTGTTTCTTCAACTAAAACTATTATTTGTTACATTATTTGTAAAACTAATTAATAAAAGTCTTCAACAATTAAATCTTGAGCTACGAAGAAATGTGGTGAGATGAGATATTCAGAGCTTGTTTCTTCAACTAAAACTATTATTTGTTACATTATTTGTAAAACTAATTAATAAAAGTCTTCAACAATTAAATCTTGAGCTACGAAGAAATGTGGTGAGATGAGATATTCAGAGCTTGTTTCTTCAACTAAAACTATTATTTGTTACATTATTTGTAAAACTAATTAATAAAAGTCTTCAACAATTAAATCTTGAGCTACGAAGAAATGTGGTGAGATGAGATATTCAGAGCTTGTTTCTTCAACTAAAACTATTATTTGTTACATTATTTGTAAAACTAATTAATAAAAGTCTTCAACAATTAAATCTTGAGCTACGAAGAAATGTGGTGAGATGAGATATTCAGAGCTTGTTTCTTCAACTAAAACTATTATTTGTTACATTATTTGTAAAACTAATTAATAAAAGTCTTCAACAATTAAATCTTGAGCTACGAAGAAATGTGGTGAGATGAGATATTCAGAGCTTGTTTCTTCAACTAAAACTATTATTTGTTACATTATTTGTAAAACTAATTAATAAAAGTCTTCAACAATTAAATCTTGAGCTACGAAGAAATGTGGTGAGATGAGATATTCAGAGCTTGTTTCTTCAACTAAAACTATTATTTGTTACATTATTTGTAAAACTAATTAATAAAAGTCTTCAACAATTAAATCTTGAGCTACGAAGAAATGTGGTGAGATGAGATATTCAGAGCTTGTTTCTTCAACTAAAACTATTATTTGTTACATTATTTGTAAAACTAATTAATAAAAGTCTTCAACAATTAAATCTTGAGCTACGAAGAAATGTGGTGAGATGAGATATTCAGAGCTTGTTTCTTCAACTAAAACTATTATTTGTTACATTATTTGTAAAACTAATTAATAAAAGTCTTCAACAATTAAATCTTGAGCTACGAAGAAATGTGGTGAGATGAGATATTCAGAGCTTGTTTCTTCAACTAAAACTATTATTTGTTACATTATTTGTAAAACTAATTAATAAAAGTCTTCAACAATTAAATCTTGAGCTACGAAGAAATGTGGTGAGATGAGATATTCAGAGCTTGTTTCTTCAACTAAAACTATTATTTGTTACATTATTTGTAAAACTAATTAATAAAAGTCTTCAACAATTAAATCTTGAGCTACGAAGAAATGTGGTGAGATGAGATATTCAGAGCTTGTTTCTTCAACTAAAACTATTATTTGTTACATTATTTGTAAAACTAATTAATAAAAGTCTTCAACAATTAAATCTTGAGCTACGAAGAAATGTGGTGAGATGAGATATTCAGAGCTTGTTTCTTCAACTAAAACTATTATTTGTTACATTATTTGTAAAACTAATTAATAAAAGTCTTCAACAATTAAATCTTGAGCTACGAAGAAATGTGGTGAGGCGAGATACTTTGAGCTTGTTTCTTCAACTAAAACTATTATTTGTTATTTTCTTTGTAAAACTAATTATGTAATAAAAGTCTTCAACAATTCAATCTTGAGCTTAAAAATCGCTGACAAAAGACAGTGGGCAATTTTTTGGCTCTCGAATGAATCAAACATGAAAATATTCAAAGTTGAGGTACTTACTGGCACATTTGTACAAGAGATTGGTCTGCGCTATATCACTGGCACTCAACCTCACCCTCTGTCCGATCTCGGGCCGCTTCTTGCCGTGCACTTCCAGGGGCAGGATGGTATCCAAGTACGTCCCTTTGCTGAACGTGTTCCTGGCGTAGTGCATTATGGAGTCGTAGTCATATGTCTGACCTAAGGAGTTGACCTCTTCCTCTGTCAGTTTGTTGAAGTTGTATTCTTGACCTGAAATTAGATAAAATTGTAAGTTAACGTGTCAATCCTTTATATTTTTTAACCGAAGGATCTGGGATTATTTCACACCAGAAATTTTAGTTAAGGAATCTGAAAGATATTATTATGGGTGACTTTAATTTATGCGGCCAAATTCTTATTGAAGACTCAGTAAGTACTCAGTAACATGGTTCGATGACTCTTTTTGTGGAATTCGTAAATTATTCTTTTCGTGTTCCTTACAAAAGCAAGCCCAGCCTCGAGTTAATTACTATGGGATGTCAACATTATATTTGTCGAAGTTAGCAAAAAGTATTATATAGATCCGTGTTACTGATCACTAACCAAGCCTCCAGTATGAGTTTAGCTGTACATATAAGGTCTTACAATACTAAGTGAAAATAATTCTAGGGTAGATCATCATCATCAATCATCATTCCAAAAGGAAAAACAATTTTTGCTCAAATAATTTTTTCACTTCCCAGTACAAAATGGTTGAATCAGTTGACTAAATTTCTATGGAAAGGTAAAAAAAAAGTTTGCGCAATAATTTTTGTTTTCGGTGAAATGTGGTCTTTAAGGGATACTCTATCATCTATTAAATAATACCTTGTATTGTAGGACCTTATAATATATTGAGATTATTATTATTATTATTTGGATTATTATAATACCATCCATTCATCAGCCTGTTTCGTCCACTGCTGGACATAGGCCTTTCCAGGATTTCGCCACTCTTGGCGGTCCTCCTGAGCGCGGTGCCTAAACCCTTGTACCAGTGACGCCGCTGCCCGTCACCAGTCTGTTTTATATAAGGCCCGGCAATTTGGGATGGATGTACCGCCATCCATCGGTCCCAGGCAATGGTGGGCCGCCTGGTTTTGCCTGAGAGCTGTTCTCTTACTCTCCCCCGAATAACTTCGGGAGGATTTGCGAGTAAGATTGTGGTACCTCCTCAGTTGAGCCCGGCATCAGCTCTACCACCTAACTAAGGTATTATATTATAATACATAAATTATCATTTTCAGACACAGCGTAGGTATTTTTCCCGCGTGTATTTTCTAGTGGGAGTAGATAGCGAAATCAGAAACTCAGAAATAGCAAAAAAGTGAGTTGTCTTATTCGTTATGACGGACACTGATCCAATTTTCGTGACGTAACAAATACTTTAAGTTATCTGGAACCAAAATAACTCGACCTGTAAACTGTTTTCAATAGCTTTTCAGAAGCAATAATTCCGAGAAAGTCAGCCGTAATTGGCTGAGTTAGAGACAATTAAAGCTTGGTTCATTGAAAACCGGATTAGGATGGGTGTTCACTGTTCACTGCAATGTTTTATTCTGTGAACTCGGGTGAATGGAGTTTAGTCCAATTATACTCAAGTGGGAGCCTTTTGTTAGGCGTGTTTGTTCTGTAAAAGGCCAGATGATGCTTCGAATTATATCGTTTAAGCAAAATTTTCTTGGGAAAATCATAAAGCACTTAATTATTTTCTTGTAAGAATGTCGTTCCCTGAAAAAATCTTAGCTAACGAAATTTAGAAGCTATTTTATGTACGGTCAACAAAAGAGATAAGTAACCAGACTTAGTGCAAAAACTTTTGCCATAAGACCCATTGACGAGTATTTGCTGAGATTAAGAATACTTAATCACTAGTGCATGTGTGTGTGTATTGACCAAGTTTTCTTCAGCTCGTCTATCACTCACATGATTGTGTGTCTTAGGATCGAAGTGTTTGCGCTGGCCCTAGTTACCTATCTCTTTTGTTGACAGTACCTATGTCCCTAACTTGGTAATCAAATCTGCTTGCTTTAAAACTATGACTTGAAACACGTGATATGCCTTACAATTTTACACCAATTTTCGTGATGTGTTGAATTCCTCCGAGGGTGACGGTAGACCTTGAAGGGTGACAGTTGCCCTGTCGCTAGAGATGGGATTCCACCCGGAATCTTTCCCGATTTCGTATTCCGAAAAGATTCCCATTGAAACCACCCGACGGGTATTTACGTTTTTCACTACTTTTACGTGGTATATTAGGAGTCATCTCACGGTTTTTATATTAAGCTAGGAACCATCTTAATGTATTACAGTTCATTAGTACATGCTGAGCAACAAATTGGAAAATACAGTCATTATGTGATTTGTGGTAAAAATTTATTACGATCAGTTTGTTTCTGTTTTTTTGTGTTTTGTCAAAAAGTAAAAAGTTTAAAAAGTAAAAGTGTTCCTTTTTGATAATAACATTTTACGATCACTCATTCCTAAAATAACGGACATGAGCGTTGCTTAACTTGAAGCACTAAAGAACATATACATTAAAATGAACGCAAATGTTCATGAGCATGAGTTCAAAGTTGGATTTGAAGTATTTTAAAATCATTAAGTCTTTTTATTTAGTAATAATGAGTGTAAGTGAAGAGATTAAATAAAAACTACAAAACTAAATAATCAGAGTCTATTACGTATCAAGAACTCATTTTATATTTGTAAATTCATTTAGTTACACTAATTATGATTTCACCCGCATAAATACCCATTTCGGGTTGCTACCCATTTTGGGTGGCGACCCGGAAAAATTCCCAGCGGGACCCATCTCTACCTGTCACCCTTCAAGTGTGACAGGTCTACATAGTTCACAATGCTTGTTCCACGAAGATAAAGTCGATATAGAATAGAATAGAATAGAATGACGTTTATTTCGATCGATTAAGATCATAATTATTAATACACATATACACAAAAAAACAATTATCAATTAGTACAAAAAAATATACACAATAAAATATATATAAAATTAAAACAATACTTTGACTGCTGTCAGCACATGAATCATGCTGCAATGATTCAGGTACTGACAGTCAAACCGTTCCGCAAATGCGTTCAGGATACAGTTGCGGCTGGCCCGCACCCTGCGCAACAGGGATGTGCACCGCCCGCGCATCGTTGCATAAAAGGAATCCACATGCGCGTCCGCGAACATCCCCGACGCACTACAGAAGCGAGGCAGCGCCAAAATGATCCTAAACGCATTGTTGTATTGGACTCGTAGCGCGCTGTACTGTCTTTGCGTATAACTCACCCACAGACTGCTCGTGTAGAAGGACGTACAAAATGCCCTGAACAGGGTGATTTTGACGTTTATTGAGCAGCGAGCAAATCTGCGGGCTATCATATTAGCACGAACAGACAACGCCCTACGCTCCCTCTCTATGTCTGCATCGTCTCTCAAGTCCGAGGTTACAACATGTCCAAGGTATTTAAACTGATTGACTTTATTAAGAGGATACCCGTAGAGTTTAATAGCTGGTATATTATGTAGATGTTTTCCTCGGGCCTGAAAGACCATGCATTCGCTTTTTCTCACGTTATACAACAGCCCGTGATTGTCAGCGTACTCTTCGCAAATGCCAAGCAGCTTTGATAAACCGCTCACAGAGGCGCTCAACAGCACCATGTCATCAGCATAACTAATATTGTTAATGCTAATTCCTCCAATATGACAGCCAACATGTGTGCTGCTGAGCCTCTCAATCAGCGCATTCACATAGAGGTTGAAGAGCTTAGGTGAGGTTAGCCCTCCTTGCCGCACTCCGCACTCCAACCTGTATGGGATCGAATAGGCCCCCGACCATCGAACGACATTGTCCTGATTCTGATACCAATATTAAAAAATGCTTATTAGTTCCTCGGGCATTGAAGTTTGGTGAAGTTTTTTCCAGAGAATATCATAACAAACCAGGTCAAACGTCTTCGATAAGTCGAGGAAACAAGCAAAAATAGGCGTATTTCTATCAGTATAGTACTTGACAGTTTGCTTTAAACACAATACAGCTGTTTCTGTGGAGAGACCTGACTTAAAACCAAATTGGTTGTCATGTACTTGTAGATATTTATCAAGCTGAGTGTTAAGCAAACCGTCAAGAACCTTCAAGATAATAGTGGCTAATGAGATAGGCCTATAATTGCTCCTGTCACTAATATCAACAGTCCTGCTCTTCACGATCGGCACCACCACAGTCCTCATCATCTGCGCAGGTAAGTACGAGTGCCCCACACACAGGGAGTAGAACATCGCCAGCACTCTGGGCAGATCATTACCTGCATATTTAAGGTGCTCAATGCTCAGGTCATCGTGGCCCGGTGACTTGCCCCGCGACATAGATTTAATAACCTGCCTTACATCTTTTGCCGTAAATCGGGCACTATTCTCCCGGCCACCACACCCAGCACCGCACAAAGACTGTGATGGCCCCAAGGGTGACGTTACAGTGAAGTGCTCCCTGAACATCTCGGCTATGCCTGTCAGATCGTTGATACCGTTGACACTCACAGGCAAGCCCGGCTTACTATTAAGTTTATTGGTTGACTTCCAAAAACTGCGAAAATCATGCTTGAAATGATGCGATGCCAAGATATCCATTTCAATTTGGTCACTATTATTTTGACACCATCGCAAACGAGATTTAAAAATCCTGGGACTAGTCTGCATTTCACTCCAAGCACAACCTTCCCGAGGCTTGCCACACAACATCCACAACTCAAACTATTGCCTGGCCTTCCTGTGAGCATCACTCACATACTTGTTCCAGCCTATAACCGGTTTTTTACCTCTGAGAGCATTTATATCGTATTTATATATATAAACTTGATAGTATGTTACTCCCCCAAAAAACGACAAATGAAGAAACACAGAAAAATATAAGGGTGTCTGTTTCTTGGTGTAACCCTAAAAACTGTTAGTACATACTCAAAACAAAAGCAGATTAAACAATATTACCATTTATAAAATATTGTATACCTAAGAATATTTATTCTTTTTAGTTAAATGCGCTAGCTAGTTGTTTCCATCCCGTAAGCCTACTCAAGGAAACCCCTAGGTAACTGAAAACAACATCAATATCCGTCCAAACATATGATATAATATGTGTAAATATCTAGGCTCAGGTACAGCCTTAAGCATAATATGAACATGAACAGCGCCAGATTTTCGAGGGTTCGTTCGAAGAAATTAGGACTCACTTCATGTAGAAAAAGAAATGTTTGATTTGTTGATCTTTTACAAAGCGAACGTACTATAAAAAAATCATTTAGATATACAGGCTGTCAATAGACTGCTACCATTAAATAAAACCACGTAGTCTACCGACCGTACTGAACCACTTTTCCCAAGAATCATACTCGCGGACACCCTTAGTTTAGGAAATAATTGAGTTCCAAATAAAAATGCGTGAACCCTAACGCACCGACATACGGGCGAGTTTAAAGAGAGCGTCGTCCGTGAAACAGCTTCGGATCGGTAGAATATGTAGTTTCATTGAATGGTAGCAGTCTATTTACACCCGGTATATATAGGTATATGTATGTCTGAAAAAATTTAACCCTTTAATTAATGGTTTTAAAATGTTCCTTAGAAGAACGCAGTTACGAGATTTACTTGTTTTTTTCCATTAAATAGGTAATACAAATTTGAATTAAATCTACTAAAATCCAAAAATTGCTTGACTATATAATATTTCAGTATTAGCTAAAAAACTTCATATCTGCTGTTTCGCGCGAGGTACGTAATACGTGATAGTGAAATATTCTCGAGTTGAAAAACCTAAAATAATACAAGCTCATTTAACTTTTATCCATCTGCGTTAAAGCCTATTTTGCCATGAAAAGTTTAAGGTTATGGCAGCTCTAAATCTAATATTTGCTACACGAGAATAGGTGTCAGTATTACCCGTCCAAGACAAAAAGGTCAATCACCCAACCAATAATCGCCTCTATCGAAATTTGACACTGGCTTTTTGTGTTGGACGGGCAGTAACATTTTTTCCTAGCCGAACTCTTGTAGTACTCCCATACTACAATAGATAGGGTTCTGAAAAAATAAATATTCTAAAGGAGGCCATTTCCAAGACGATAAACGTGACAGAGAAAAAATTCGCTGCATTGCAAAAAATGCAAAGTGAGGATTATTTTACTAGTTCAAAACAATTAGTCCAACCAAACGAATAAAGTTAAAATAACACATTAATTACTAAACATTTAAAACCTATTTTATAAAACATAGAATTGTATTTTTTTAAAAACGCTCTCGTGTTCATTTATATTAAAATTTATCACTACCCAACCTTTTTTTGGTTCTCCGCACTACTTTTTCAGATATTTTTATCTGTTTCGTTGTGCGATGGACCTATTAACTTTAAAGTGTCTTGAAATTGAAATGTAGAAACTATTAAATCGGTCTGCAGTGTACCTTCAACTTTAGTTTACTGGTCTATTGTTTGAGATTGAATTTCGATATTTTGTATAGATTGAAGGGTATTACGAAGCCCTCGACGCGCCAATTCGACTAAAACTTGACCGGGTTTTCCACAAAATCAATTGTGAAAAAGAAGAGTCTTTGATGAAACTCGTTAATAGTCTGTACTTCCTTTCTTAAAGTGATCCTATAAAGGTTAGATTTTTTTTCATTTTGTGGTACAGAACCCTAAAAAGAATTTATTCCTGTGTATTAATTAATCCACGACATTTCCAGACTATGTATGTATATGTCTACACTAAAGCTGATTTTGAAGGCTTTAGTTTTAGTTTGACATACATAAAATTAAACTTAAGTAGGGTTTAAAAGAAGAGCCATTTTCAAGTCACCATTTTATAAACGTCAAACTAAAATTTTAGTTTGACAGCCATAATTTACTCAACTTAGTGATTTCAACTTGTTTTGGCTGTTTTAGCTGTCATTTGATTGAATTTAAAAAATTTAGTATGATTCAGGAGGGTTTATGAGACTTGCTAATTTTAGTTGGTGTGCCCTTTAGAATAGCAAAATATAGTGCTGTCACTTAAAATTACGTTTTTTAGTAAGTTTCTTAGCTTAAAATTAAAACCTTCAAAATCGGCTTTACTATCTCTAAACGCGAGTATATTATCATAATACTCGTATCGTAAACACTAATAAAAAATATAAAATCGCGTCTGATTCATTTAATGGCTTCAAATTGCCTACAAAACCTTTAGTTACCATGCGTAATTTGATCATAGGTGGGAAATACACATTAAGGATATATCGACATCTATGTCCTATGTTGTACCGTCGGTAGATGCTGGAGTGCAAGTCGATGCTGCTTATTTTGATTTTAAGAAAGCTTTTGATTCGGTTGACAATGACATTCTTCTAAATAAATTAGCAGCTATCGGCTTCACACCACATTCCCTTAACTTTTTTTGTAGTTACTTGCACAATAAAATGCAGTACGTCCAGTATGGAAATAGCTTTTCGAAGCCTTATTACACACCCTCAGGTGTGAGTCAACGCAGCAACCTGGGGCCTCTAGAGTTCTTAATTATGATTAATGACCTTCCGAACATCGTACAGGACGCCACGTGCTTGCTATTTGCAGACGATCTCAAGCTGCTCTTAGCTATTAAGGATAAAAATGACTGTGTTAAACTGCAACAGGACATTGATAGAGTAGTGAAATGGAGCCACGACAATAGGTTGCAGTTCAATGGGTCAAAATGTGTACAAATCACGTTTAGTCGCGCGCATACACCGAGGCAACACCAGTACACGCTAGACGGTGACGCGCTAGTGCGAGTTCACTCTGTGCGGGATCTAGGTGTACGGCTATCCTCGGATCTCTCTTTTCGTGATCACATTGTAGACACATGTAAAAGTGCTTTTAAAACCTTGGGATTTGTACTCCGTAGGAGCCAAGGCTTCTCAGATGTACAGACGATAAAAGTATTGTACAATGCACTAGTTAGGAGTAAATTAGTAAATTAGATCATCTGGGCTCCGCATGAAATTAAATATAGTCTCATGCTGGAACGGATCCAAAACAAATTTTTAAGGTTTTTGTATTTAAAACTATTTGGAGTCTATCCAGGCTATCCATTGTTATATCCAACCTTATTTATCTTAGGTATGGTTGGGTTCACCAAAATTCAGGTTAGGAGAGACTTATCTTTAGCGATAACCGTATTTAAGATATTTAGAGGAATGTTGTGCAATCCTACAGTACTTGACAGCATTAGACTGGTGGTTCCGTTTGGTGAGCATGGGCTGCGGCGGCGCGAGGAGCGGCTGCTCTGCGTGCCCGGCGCCAGAACCAACTTGCTTGCGGAAGCGCCGCTAACTAGAGCTATTAAGTTGCTCAATAAAATTTCAGAAAAGACGGACGTTTTCACGTGTTCTCTGGGTGAATTCACAAGGATAACTTTGCAAATTTTATGTTACTATTAGGTTTGTGGTTAATTAATTGTTTTTTATGGCTCTTTGTCCTTGTTTTTTTTTTTTCATTTTTTTTGTTATTGTGTAAGATGACAATATATGTAGGTAAGTTAATTGTTTTTGGTATTGGATGTGTATGTTGTATAGTAATTATGATGTATATGATGTGTTACTTCACTATTGAATTAGGTCCAGCCTGTAATGATAGTGTAAGTTCCTTAATAAATAAATAAATAAAAAAAAAAAAATAAAAAAAAATATCGATATTATTCGATATCGCATTGTGGCTGAAAGTATTATAGTAAATTTACCACAAAACACAGAGGAAAGTGCCACAAAATTAGGAGTCTTATCTGGGAGCGATTGTTATTTTAAGCTTTAAGAGCTATAAGAGAATAAAGTTTTTCTGGCGGAGGTGATCTTAATTGTAAAATACAATTCCATATTTGAAATTTTTAACTTCCAAAGAACAATTATTTGAATTTTTAGCCCTATCGGAGCTTAATCACCTTTGGCCACCATTTTGATTTTTCTTATGTATTTTAAATACTAAATATAATATAGGTTCAAGTATGAAGTTAGTAATTTGTGTTTCAAAACATATTGAACGTTTCTTATTGTATTTATTTTTAATAGAAATGTACACAGGTAATTGTCTGTTATTTGTTTCGTAGATATGACCTTGCTTATATATATTTAGCAATTCATTATCCATATCAATTTAATGCTACCAATAAATATTTTCAATTTTCTACGTACATAGTTTTATAGAATCTGTTTTATCTACTTAATAATTCAATACAATTAGTAAAATAAACCCAAATAGCAGCTCATTTCAAATCAATAACCACAATAAAGCAATTCTTCGAGGGAATGCGGATATCTGCAACCTACAAAAGAAAACGGCAAACCTCATCTCCATTCGCCGCAAAAATGCAAAGGCAAAGATGCAAATCCAGTGCCGTATTCAGGAAGAAGTTCAACAGGAAGAGTAACTGTTCCGGAGACGTCATTATGCGTCAAACGTCACACTCGCGCGTCAGGACATGACGTGACAATCGGAGCTGAGGATTCTGTAGTTCTGTACTTTGTCCCGGTCCCGGATTTAGGTCAGGGGTGACGGCTACGTGACGCGAGGTGGTATATTATAAACTCTCTAACTTGTGTTTACTTTCTAGAGAGGTCATTTTAGTTTAAACCGGATTCAGAGTGTAAATCTATGGAGAAACTTCAATTAAAATATCTAACCAACGGTTTTCAGTCGCGCTGATTGGGTAACCAATAATACATGACATCGTGAAAAGTTTTAGCGAATCAGGACAGTCTAAAATGAGATCGCAGAGCGTTTTATTGATTTAGCAAAAAAGCTCTATAAGTTAATCATAATCATGATACTACAAATCGTATCCAAATTATGTTAACATAATAAGAAATATTAAAAAAAAATTTTTTTTTCTTAAATAAAGCAGTGTGTTCTAAAATTGTAGAAAAGTCTTTGCAGTGATATCATTCAAAGTATTTTGGCCTATTTTTTGAATAATAATAATAACTATGATGGAAATAAATTTCTATATGTTTTAAACACTTGGCGATTTATCCATCGCAAGGACATAACAAATTAAATTTATATCATTACGGTATAGAAAATCAGAAAAGTAAATTTGGACGTGAGGAGCTCTGAGCCGGGATTCGAACCCGGGACTTCTCGCTTGCCAGGCGATTGCTCTACTTCCAAGCCCTCTAGGCGCCAAGAGGCTCACTATTAAGTGAGTATCTATGCATATCGTTGCGGTTTGGGAAAGCAGATGCGTAAATTCGCAGGTCGTGTTGAAAACTGGATAGCTCAGTTGGTAGAGCAATCGCCCGACAAGCGAGAGGTCCCGGGTTCGAATCCCGGTTCAAAGCTCATTTAATACTAATAATATGAATGAATACTCACAATAAGTTTCCTGGCACATCCAAACCCTTAACCCCTTTAGTTTTCACTATCGCTATAACAGTATATCGCAGTCCAGATAGTGTGACTGAGTGACTGATCTATCTTACTTACAGATTGAGTACGAGATTGTTATTTTTTTTTTACTCTTTGTTATAATTCACCACTTGCTTATAAGGGAATTCCTGGACATAACTTTCAAAATGGAACATAATCTTGATTGCGTTATATGAATGTGACTTTATGTGACACATAAAATTATCAGCCTCTTGTGAGCAAAACTTTTAGAACCAATAGGTCAGTCGATAGGACGCCGGGCTCTCAATTTGGAGACCCGGATTCTAATCCGATTAGAAGATTATTCCTCTAATCCTCTAATCGGATTAGAATCCGGGTAATTAGAATCAATCTAATCTTTGAGTTGGTTGCCAACTGGTTGGCAAATATCAAAAACATACCTATAGATATAGGTACTATCGAATTCCGATTATCTAAGAATACGTTCGTAATTATAGTGACGTCACAGTTCAATATACACTAAAGGCAACTTGAAAGTTCAGTTTTTCTAATGCTTTTCGTGTTTAGAAACCAGTTGGCAATCAATACAACGTTGCATAATAGGACCGCTGTAGGTTGAGCTTGCAAAGACTTTCGGAATTATGTGCACAGTATTTGTATTCTTACCAATTGTGGTGATGGAATACACTATGAGGTAAACACTACGTATAAAAATCGTCGATAAAAAGAGGATGTTACGAGTGCTTGTGACAGTTCTTATTTGGAAAGTGCTCTGACGCCCCGTTGGAGATATATAAGGTCCTTCAATAACAAGTGAAAATAATTCTAGCGTAGATCATGTATCGTAAAATGATCACATTCCGGAAAAAAAAATTGCGCAAATATTTTTTTCAATTCCCAGTACAAAGTGCTTGAATCAGCTGACTAAATTTCTATGGAAAGGTAAAAAAAAAATTCGCCGAAATTTTTTTGTTTTCTGTGGAATGTGGTCTATTATGGATACTCTATCATCTATAAAAAAAATTTCACTTTGAATTGTAGGACCTTATACATATATATGTTACTGGCCAAACCCGATTTTAGGACAATCTAGTTTTTCCTAGGCCAAACTAAGATCGATATTATGGCTGGTAAGATCGTATTTTTGTTAATACTTAAGTCGCCTCGCTCCGCTCGGCTTCACTCGGCTCCTGAATTTATATTCACAAGCAACCTAACAAGTTCCTCCTCACTTCGCTCATCGTTTCACCTACTACTAGTTTGTCCTAAAATCGGGTTTGGCCATTAACATACGTAAGGTGACTTTCGTCTATATAGTGAAATTCATACTAGAGACTCGATAAGGTTAAATGAAACTATCTGTGAAATACGAAAAATAAAATTATGACTACCTATACCTACTAATTTATTTACTTAGTTATTTTATTGGTTCATATCTATAAATGTAACTCAAAACTAATGAGTACATATTTTATCAGTTTCTGATTATATTACTCCTAAACTACTTACTATCATTGTTGTGAATAGCTTTAAGTCCTATATTATTTTAAGCTTATAAAGGTGTCTTCAGCCTGTACAGGTTTTATTGTAATATGTTTAAGTGTACAATTTTTATTGTTCTTTTCAATGTATTGTACATTTGGATTCTGTACTGAAGAATTATTAATAAAGAATTTTGAAAAGTAAAAGTAATTGAGTCGGGGTTTATTCTTGAACAACAAAAAGGCACAACAAAAAGGCACAAAAAAAATTTCGTATTTCGCAAACAAAGTTATTGAACATTGGTCCTAAGTACTTACCGAGTCTCCAGTATGAATTTGGCTAAACGAAAGTCACCTTATGACACCTATTCTGTGTGGCATACACCTAAATTTAGAGCGCCCTAAAAAGTCACAATTTAAGGACACTCCTTAGCAAATTGGTATTCTGAGTAGCAACCAGCCCTAAATTTAAGTCACTTTTTAGAGGTTCCTAAGATGCTCTAAGTTGAATTCACAGAAGAAATTATTGATGAATTTTTTTTTTTCTGTGGTCGACTAGAGCTAAACTTTCATCGATAATTACCGGTTTATGAATAAAAAATCCTTTTGGCTTAGAAATGTTTAGTTTAAATGATTTTTAACTATGAAAACAATAATAATTAACGTATATGTGGCTAATTATTAATAAAAATTCCAATTTGGAGTTGTTCTTTTAAAATTTTACAATTTATCATAATGATTGTAGACCCAGACTAGTAAAATGAAAAAACAAAAGTCATACATTCTCTTTGGTCACAAGTTTTTGGATTTCGAGGTTATTTACCTTAGATAAATTTTTATTCCAAATCTGTTTATGTATTACATAATTACGAATGAAAATTCACCAGTGGGGTCTCTTACCGAGCAGAACAAAAGATATATGGCACGGGAATGACCGTCAGCTGTCAAGATTAATGGTACCGAAAACAAACAACAAACCAACAAAGTACTTATAGCTTAAACAGACTGAATATAAGGATCAGGGATCGCAACAAGGTCCACCTCACCTTTCTGTGCCAGATTTTGGGTCAGCAAGCAGAAGCCGTTCAGTTCTATTTCAAGGATATGTCCTCGCAGGGCTGGCCTAAAACTACGAATTTAGAAGAATATCTAAGATTACAAATTAGCCCACCGCTTTGCTTATGTAATATGCCATTGAAAATGTCTAAACGAAACTAAAATTTACAATAAACACAAAAATCCTTCATGGTGTTTCCATTTCCTTAAGTAGGACCATGGCTAGCAACAATAGTAGTGAGATGATGGGTCTAATTATTTTGGTGCATTGTAATAAAGTTATACTTACACTTTGGTCGGGGGGAGTTGTATCGAAGAGTATCCCTTACCTACATCTAACCTGCCCCCGCACCCCCCCGCAAATGATACCTCAGAAGAAGTAGAGACTGTTGTTTTGTGCTGAAGGACTTTCAGATTTATGAATTATCGTTTTGAGGTGCCTTACATATTAATTACCTATAGGTATATTTTTTTTCCTGAACTTCAGTAAGATTAAAACTATTCATGTTGTTTTTGAATTCAATATTAAATTTGCTACCTTGTAAGCATCTTTTATATTTTTAAGGCAGGCAGAGCCATGGGCACATCTAGTAAATATTAAACTTGTAAAATTGTACCCGTCTAGGTATTTTTGTATTTAAAGCAAATATAATGATTAATGATTTGTTGTAAATAGCACTCTCAATGCTCAATCGGTTTGCTGTCAGAATTTCCTTAGAGAGCTAAGCTCAACGCTGTATTTCTTCAAATAAAGCAAGGGGTTGGGAGATCAACACTATACCCTTTTAATAATATTAGTTTATTTTTGTGTCATACTATTTACTAACTTTGCAGCATTATTGGCTTACCAGTAGGCCTAAAACATATAGTCCTATGCGGGACACTCTATATCTATACCTAGGTAGCGTTCCAAATCACTTTTTCAAGATTAAAATATTGCTCGCTGTCAGATAAAAGTAGCTTGATGCTGGTTCCAAAACCTAAAAGAAGATGTTTTAAAGTTAGTAAAATCGCGTCTCTAATTATATTAAATAATTATTAAAAAAAAAAACGAACCGAGGGGAGTTGTAATAATATATGACTGTACTATTATTTCCAAACCATGTTACTACATAGTGTATCTTTAATTCGACCTCAACTCCTTCATTTATTGGACTATATGTAGGAATCGCTAAAATGTCTCCTAAGCATACCGCGGGCCGCAGCTGCTTTAGAGTCTAAAGCCATTCCCAGGCATTTAAACAGACGCTCAACAAATTCTTGTTGCTCCCTCCATGACTTTGGAAGTTTAACCTAGTGTCTCTCTCTTCAAAGCCCTGATTGCAATAAGGATTTTGTCCGAAGGCTATTAGTATATGGTTGTTTGTGGCACTTTTTCAAAGAAGTTCCGAAGGTTGCGTTTTCACTGAACGATGTTAGTAATGATTTTTGGGAATAACAGAAGCTTTTTGAATCTTTTTATTTTTATTTTAGGTTTTCTGCGAATGTTTTAACTTTTACTCGGTAAGACCGTTATAGAATAGTCTCCGGATTTGTAATATTTTGTAACAAAATCATAATAAATAATGATGACACCCCAAATCCAACTTTAAGCTACAAAAAATGTTTACAAATAGTTTGATATATGTATTAACTTATTTTTAGTGATATTATATTTAGTAGCTTCAAAATAATATGATTTTCCATAGGCGTGATTACGAATACGAAAAATCTCAAAATGATCGTAATCGCGAATATGGAAAATCTTTTTATTTACTATAAAAGTGAGACTGCGTAGTGAGATTTAATCCTTAGATTAGAATGTTGCCATGTGTACCTGTTTTAATATTCACGATTTTGTAAAAAAAACTGTTTTTATATAGGTATATTTATGGACATTGTTTTCCGGTGCGATCTGCTTTTAGGGCGTAAAAGTAAATTTTTACAACATCGTAAAGCAGTATTCATCTTTAGTTTAAGTATCTAATTTATTTCCACCATTTTTCAATTCAATAAGATCACTAGAGCATGTAGTTCTAGTTAGTTTCCTATCCTATCCTATCCTATGAAGACTCGCTTTTTAAATTCAATAGAGTATGTGGTTCCGGTTAGTTTTCTATTATATTCTATCCATTTAGAAAAATAGATGACTCGCTTTTTAAAATGCATAATCTAACGATATATTATCTAATATTAAAATTTTCCATTCTTGTAATGATGACTTTACTGAAAGTTTCGACATAATCTCTATTATCGTATTCACAAATAAATTTAACCATAAATACATATATTGGATGGATTCGATTGATGGTTCTTGGCATGACAGAAAGAAAACAAAAGAAAACTTGTTTTATAATTAAATTAAATATGTTAAATAATTAATAATGTGTTGGCCCGATGATGTGTAATACGAAACCGGTAGCCTAAGTTAGAATAAAAATAAATATATGTGGAATAAAAGTACAAGAATTTGTGTATAATTTATTATAAATACATATAACTCACCACCCTTTCTATTGTCTTTGATAAATCTGCACGTGGTGATCTAACAATAAGTACATTACTCACCAGCCATGATATTGTCTCTGACAATCTGCACGTGGTGATCTAACAATAAGTACATATTACTCACCAGCCATGATGTTGTCTCTGACAATCTGCACGTGGTGATCTAACAATAAGTACATATTACTCACCAGCCATAATATTGTCTCTGATAATCTGCGCGTGGTGATCTAACAATAAGTACATATTACTCACCAGCCATGATATTGTCTCTGATAATCTGCACGTGGTGATCTAACAATAAGTACATATTACTCACCAGCCATGAAATTGTCTCTGATAATCTGCACGTGGTGATCTAACAATAAGTACATATTACTCACCAGCCATGATATTGTCTCTGATAATCTGCACGTGGTGATCTAACAATAAGTACATATTACTCACCAGCCATGATATCGTCTCTGATAATCTGCGCGTGGTGATCTAACAATAAGTACATATAACTCACCAGCCATGATATTGTCTCTGATAATCTGCACGTGGTGATCTAACAATAAGTACATATTACTCACCAGCCATGATATTGTCTCTGATAATCTGCACGTGGTGATCTAACAATAAGTACATATTACTCACCAGCCATGATATTGTCTCTGATAATCTGCACATGGTGATCTAACAATAAGTACATATAACTCACCAGCCATGATATTTTCTCTGATAATCTGCACGTGGTGATCTAACAATAAGTACATATTACTCACCAGCCATGATATTGTCTCTGATAATCTGCGCGTGGTGATCCAACAATAAGTACATATTACTCACCAGCCATGATATTGTCTCTGATAATCTGCACGTGGTGATCTAACAATAAGTACATATTACTCACCAGCCATGATATTGTCTCTGATAATCTGCACGTGGTGATCTAACAATAAGTACATATTACTCACCAGCCATGATATTGTCTCTGATAATCTGCACGTGGTGATCTAACAATAAGTACATATTACTCACCAGCCATGATATCGTCTCTGATAATCTGCACGTGGTGATCTAACAATAAGTACATATAACTCACCAGCCATGATATTGTCTCTGATAATCTGCACGTGGTGATCTAACAATAAGTACATATTACTCACCAGCCATGATATTGTCTCTGATAATCTGCACGTGGTGATCTAACAATAAGTACATATTACTCACCAGCCATGATATTGTCTCTGATAATCTGCACGTGGTGGTCTCTGTCGGGTCTGGTGTGCTCGTGCCAGAAGCCGACCACGTGACCCAGCTCGTGCACCACGATGCCGAACTTGTCACAGTTCTTGCCGATGGAGATGGCTTGGGCGCCGCCGCCACGCTTGCCGACGAACGAGCAACAACTAGTGGGAGAAATAGTGGTATCCAAAGTTAATGATTATCACGTGATTCATTATAACAAAACACGCATGAATTTACAAAACTGAACAGCATCAGAGATTTTACATAATTATACACGTGGCGCGGCGAACGACAAAAAACATAGAAGACGCGTTTCTGATAAAGTGTGGCACATGATTGGTTCATATTGTGCGTCATGCGATACTGGGCTATCCGTGATTGGCCGATTCATAGACACTAGCCGATTCTGAAAACTTTTATTTTAGTCTTAGTGCTGTCAAAACTTAATTTTCTTCCTTCCAAAATAGTTCTTTAGTGTTAACAACATAAGCTATGTATTTTCATTTGGAAAAGTTCAAGTTTTGATAGCATTAAAACTAAAATTAATGCCTCCAGAATCGACTTTATTGACCCTATTGAAGATCCTGAGGTCATTTTCAGCGCTAATTAAACTTTCATGTTTTTTCTTTTGCTTTATACATCCAATAGTCAAGCGATTTATCTAAACAATATGGATCGATATCCCGACCCTTTGCTGTATATGTTTTCAAATTTTGGCAATACAATAAAGCGCGGTGAAGATTTTAGTATCATCATTTAAATAATTTGGAGCTATCCGAATGACCAAAAACGCTACAGAATCCAAAACGACGTTACCCGCAAGGTCTCTCAGTGAAGACGATGTAATCCTTATGATGGTCTAGCTCCCTCTCCACGAACTTGACGCAGGTGAAGTTCTCCCAATGCCTCATGGCTTGCTTGAAGAGAGACTTGTGGGCGCCGCTGAAGTTGCCGTCGATCTCATAAGGGATGACGCCGTTGTCCCAAATGCGCTCTTTGCGGTTGGTTGCGGCTCGAATGGAACGATGGCGCTTTGTTATCTGAAAACATTTAAAATTATTCTTCTGCCGTTTTTAGTTAATAAAAATGTAAAAAAACCTGTCAAGTATAATTTAAGAATGTAAGTGACCGTAATTAAATACTAGTAAAATTTAGTATAAAAATACGCTTTGAAATCTTTTTGTTGTGTTGAACTATAAACTTAAATTTAATACATCAGTGTGACGCTAGACCTTAGTATAAGATATTAATTTATTTTTATTTTATTTTTAACGTTATCCTGCGTAAACACTCTACACTCCCTTATGACCCGTCTACCATTAGTTCGATAAGACGATCGGACCTAGTCTGCAGGGTTGTGAAGCACAGGACTCAGTTAGCCGCTCGACACTACAAAGTTCTGAGTTCTCGTCTGTATAATAAGGTAAATAGAACGGTCAATATTTATCCTCTTCTCTTAGGCAAATGCAAGGTTGTGGTCTTGAACTGGCTGCTCTCACTTAATTACAAGGATTCAGAGGCACTTCTGAAAGTGATTGCGTAAGAGATATTAACAGTAATAGTAATTTCCATATATATAATTAAATATATATTGTGTATATAAATGTAGGTGATAAAACCAATTCTCCAGCATCCATAATTTCATTTATTGTATTTATTATATTTATTCGGACTCAGCTACACACATGCAAACACACCCTCACACACACACACACCTTCTCCCTTACACACACACACACCTTCTCCCTCACACACACGCACACACCCCCCACACACCTTTAGAGTATATTGCATGCAAATTTTTCATTTTTAATTATTTTTCTTTTTCTGTTATTCTTCCATGTAACACGTAAATTTTATAGTTATCGCTCTCCTATAGGAAGGCGTTGGTGACTGTATAACAATTTATATTACCACAGTTACCAACGGCACATTTTTCATGTTAATATTTATCCCAATATACAAATAATTTGTGTAAGATCTATGTACTCAAATATTTTCCCTGTTTTTTTGTACAATGTATATTGGTTGACACAATAAATAAATAAATAAATAAAAAATAAAATTAATTTCAGGTATCCGAACAAAAGGATCTTGAAACATGAACAGACAGTCGGACAGACGGACAACGATGTGATCCTGTAAGGTTTCGTTTTTCTGTGCTGAGATACGGAATCCAAAAAATATCTATCATGAACAAAAACAATTTTTTTACTTGTCCTCATTATACGGATCTAGCGTCGTAAAAAAACGTAAATAATAATCATTGACCCTTTTAATTCCAATTAACTCTAAAATAATTGTAAAACAATAGATCGTAGTCTAGACCGAGTCTCGGATCCATCAAATTTTCACAACATTTTTTTTACTCTTATGCCAGGGCTAAACCTGCGTCTTAATACGCTAACAATAACAACTAAGAAAAGTACTCTGTCACTGAAGTTATCTTCGGTTTGATCACATTCTTAATTAAGACGCATAATAGATTTTAGCGTGCTATGACACAGGTGGAGCCCTAGTGTTATCTGAAGTAAAAATTAGGTAATGTTATGTCAAAAGTTAAGACTACGTACTTGGAGATCCGTATCATTAGAATTAGTCACATAACTCTCAGCGGCCTCTAAGTCCTTGTCCGTGTCGAGAAAAAACCAGTTCTGAAACTTTTGAGTTTGATCCAGTGGTTTCGTCGAGTTGTATTTGGGTGGCGGTTTCACTTCGAATCTTTCTTCGAATTCATGTTCTGGTATCTCAGAAGCCTTTCTCTGTTCTTCTTGTTCTCTCTCTTTGTTAGCATGCTTCTTTTGGTGACGAAAAAATTTTCTTCTCATGTAATGGGATTCTTGATTTTGTTGCTGTTCCTCAGACTTTTTTAAAGAGTTCTTTCCTATTCTTTCTCCTGAGACGTTTCGTAATCTGCAATGCAATAGTTTTTTTCCTTGAAAAGAATTGTCAGATGTGTGGCGTTGGGATTGTATAAATACAAAATCAAAATATTTATACTTTGCTAACCTTGCCTAACCTTTACCTAAGCTTGCAAGAACTACATTGTGTTGTTAGAAGTCAATATCTTAGGTTTATTTACTCATTCAAAAATAGAACACTTTTTTAAATATAGCGCAAAATAAAATTTAAATATAGCCAAACAGAAAATTCTCTCTGCAAAAATTAATTTCTAGAAAGCCTAACAGCTTCGAAATCCGAATATCCGCCGCCATGAAATGGTAAAAACTTTAGCTGTTTACCATTTGCATTCGGGCGAAATTTAAACCTAATGAATAGCAGTATTAAAGGCCGACTGCAGGATAAAATATCTAGCGGTACGGCTAAAGGCATTGCGGTGCGGCCGTATTACTGTCGTTTTAATCCCTCCCTTTTGAAATTATAGGGGGCTCTTCTACCCTTGAAATAAGATATAAAATTCTTTACCAAGATGAATTAAGATCTATATAAAAGGTAAGAGATGAACCAATTACGCGACGCGTCACGGGAAACGAGCCTTATTCATAGCGAGGTTTTGCTGGGGCGGAGAGAAACCGTTTTAAAAAACATAAACATTATAGGGTTTTTACCTTTAAATGTAATTAGGCGTTATTTCTGTGACATGAGCAATCACAGAAAATATTTTAAGATCAAATTTATTTGGTTTAGTGGTCTGTTTTGATTTAGTTTCCTGTAAATGTAGATTCCTCTTTAATTTCATACATTTATGAACATAATTTGTTTTGTTTTTTCTAGGATTGTATAATTTATGTTGTATTAAGATGTATGTATAGATATATAATGTATAGTTAGTTCATCTAGGTTTTTAAGCATGTTAACCTAAATACATATAATAATAATAATAATTAACCTCACTTCAACCAACTTCTTTCGATTCTTCGACGTTCATCGATCGGGTCGGTACGACCCGAAGCTGTTCTATGACGGATGCCTCTGACTTGGCCCTTCTATGTTAAGTAGTCAATTGCTTGACATCGGAATCAACTTAGGACAACCTATCATGAGCATGACTTTGATTCTCGATACTCGTTATCGACTGCGTAAATTATTTTGTATTAAACATTCTGATTACTCGCGTAAACCGCTAGGGGTGCTGTAAAATATCTCACATAAATATTTTACACATGTCATATATGCCATGTACGAATGAACAGCAAATCACTTTTAGTATGCCACAAAAGTATTATTTTTAGGGTTCCGTAGTACGTAAAAGGTAAAAAAGGAACCTTTATGGTGAGACCATTAGGTGGTAGAGCTAATGCCGGGCTCGACTGTGGAGGTACCACCATCTTACTCGGAAATCCTCCCGAAGTTATTCGGGAGAGAGTAAGAGGACAGCTCTCGGGCAAAAAACCAGGCGGCCCACCATTGCCTGGCACCGTTGGATGGCGGTATATCCATCCCCAATTGGCGGGCCTTATATAAATTAGACTGGTGACGGGCAGCGGCGTCACTGGTGCAAGGGTTTCGGCACCGCGCTCACCAATCCGCCTGCCCAGCGTGTGTGAGTATGAGTATTTTCTTCCTGGAAAGGCCTATGTCCATGAGATGGTGAGACTCCGTTGTCCGGCCGTCCGTATGTCACAGCCTCATAACCTTAGCACCGTTAAAGATAAAGACTTTAAATTTACCACAAAAAATAGTATTTACTTGCCTACATAAGACGGTGTTCATAAAAACATTCCCTTGTTTGAGGGAGAGATTTTATTTACAAGAACAAAAATAAAATCAATAGTTTAAAAAAAGAGACAAAATGGGTGCGTCGACGAGCAAAGCGAGAACAACTACTTCTAGTCACTACCTATAGTCGGGAGCTAAGCGAAGCGAAGCGGAGGGAGGTGGTTGTTGAAAGCAAGTTAATTTTTAGGAAGAAAATTACCACACCCCCCACCTTCTTCCGTTAAGAAATACAGGGGTCACCTTGCTCCGCTCGGCTCCCGAATTTATGATTACCAGCAACCTAACATGCTCCTTTTCGTTTGGCATTTATATTTAACATTTTGTTGAAAATCCTGGTAAATTTCACACGTCTTCCGGAAAGATACTAATAAAAATCCGTCATTTAATTCTAACTCTATAGATGTGAAGATAACCCTGCGGCATATATAAGGTGATATTCGTTTATGCAGCCAAATTCATACTGGAGACTCGGTAAGTGGTCATGATCAAGGTCCAATTACCCATTATGTGAAATACGCAGAATATAATTTAGACTTCCTATACTAATTGAGTCGAGGTTGTTCTTGAACAAGTATATAGGAACTAGAAAAAATATTTTTCATATTTCGCAAACAGGGTAATTGAACCTTGGTTGTTACTGCGTCTCTAGTATGAATTTGTAAATTAATATAATTAAAACACTTCCTTGTCTTTATTGTAGAGTTTATAGGTGCAGTCTGATAGATAAATAGTTGGTGGGCACGAAATTACAATCAGGTGCTGTTTCAGGAGCATCCACTGACCCGCATTAATAAGAGCTTGGTGCAGGTTTTTTAATAGCACCTATACATACTTTTTACACATAAATAGGTTTGATTTAGGTTAGTAGGTACTCTATTTTTTATATTTTTTTTATATTTACTTCATTGTGGCTGATGCCAAATCCAAGAGAGGGCCCGAAAATATCTCACACTCAATTTAAATGTTATTTTATTAAGTAATATATATCCTGTATATAAACTCTATAGTATGAAT
Organism: Ypsolopha scabrella; assembly: GCA_910592155.1. Classification (NCBI taxonomy): domain Eukaryota; kingdom Metazoa; phylum Arthropoda; class Insecta; order Lepidoptera; family Ypsolophidae; genus Ypsolopha; species Ypsolopha scabrella. Next base: position 25,778,549 of record OU342969.1, on the reverse strand, counting down.
TTGGCTATAGAAACGAAAAACACAGATATTGTTTTTAGCTGGAGATTTTTTGGACATTATTTGTTTCTTCTGAATTCGGTCTCAATTTGAAGAATCAATCCTTAATGAAAGTAACGAACAAGTTAAAAAGTTATATTTTGTTTAGATTATTTTTTGTACTCACTGCAAAGTTTGTACAAGTAATTTTCTAGGGTAATTTCTTGTGACAATAGGTTAATATTTCCAATAGAGTGTGTGATTTTTAATGTTGGCAATATAGTTTTTAATTTATTTATGTTCTGGCTTTCTTTATTTTTGTTTTGTCATTCTAATATGATGGATTAAACCTTCTTAATTTTAGTAACTTCTAAATAAAACCATACCGTCTTCCATTACCATGCCTCCTGCGGCGTCTCCTTCTTCTTTTCTCTTCTTTTGTGGTTTCTTCTACTAACGACTGCAAGCTCTCTGTCGGTTTTAGGGATTCTTCAAAAGACTTAAGTTCTAGTTCTTGAGCTGTTTTATTAATTTCTATAGTTTTGACTAGTTCATCTTGGTCGCTATTTGATAGAATTCCGTTCGTGGGAGCTGGACCAACCGTAATATTATCTGGAACGTCTTTAAATTTGATATTATTGTTTGAGTCTCCGGTTATTTCTCTGCTATTGCTTTGAATTTTATTTGTTACTTCATCCATTTTATTTGTAGTTGAGTTAGAGATTTGTATATGAGGATACAGTTCATTGTAATTAAGAATATTGTCAGATGATACATTTACAAATAGTACACCATCTTGTTCTAAACTTTCTGATTCGGTTATATTTTCCATGAAAGTTGTTTGGTTAAATGTAGTACTTTCTGCAATTTTGTCTGTTTCTATCATTTCGCCAGGTTGCAGTTTTCCATTTTTCAATGCTATCGACTTATCTACACCTGCTGGTAATACCTATAAAGTAGAAAAATATAGTCAACTACGATCAAATTTCGGTATAATAGAGAATCGGATGGACACTGATTCCTTAAAAACATAAATACTAACCTTTGCTGATAGTACAGCTTCATTATACTTCTTTGGTTTATCTGGCACTGGCTGTTTTGTTCTCTTTCTTAATATATCCGTTAGACCCTCTTCTTCAACTTGAAGTCCTTCTAGAAGTACTTCTTTTTTCAGTCTTTCAACTTCTTCTTGTAGTGACTTATTTATTTTTGAGGTACTTGGTGTATTTGTTGCTGGTTTATAATAATCTATGTCTGGTATTGCGATATCACCTTGGAAGTTATCTGAAAAGAAAAGAAATGGGTTTAAGAATAATGCTTGAATCTTTAGATAAAGGAAACTATTAACTGGATACTTAATAATAAATTAAAAATTAGATTATCTGTTTAATAATATTCACTTATTGTTAACAGTTAAATTCCCCGTAGGGAAAAAATATTTAAAAAGAATTGGTCTAGATTTATAAGCACTACGACCACTTGAACACAGAACGTTGGGAATTGATTTGGTCACAAGCTTATAATACTAGTTTGATAACATAAAAATATATATGTGTTGGGTAAAGCCCGAAGTCGGTTAAAGTCCAAAAAAAGTCAAAAAATAGGTGCGATGACGGGGGAAGCGTTGAGGAGCGTGTTTGGTTGACATGTTAAAAAACATTGGGCGCCGAGCGAAGCGGACCGGAGCAAGGCGACCACCGAAGTTTTGTATGACACTAAACGGGTAAACCTAGGTGTAGGTACTCATTTTTCTAGCATACCCATAATATATACACTTCTTCTCAAAGGTTTATTCTGTGTGAAAAAATCAATGGGATGTGATCGGTGCTTAGAAGGTAACCAACCTGCTTTATAGCGAAATTGCTTGCACATTATTTTGTTCTACCTACCCTAAATAATATTTTGATGAAGTCCATGGCATACGGTTGTTTTATCTGCAGCTAACAGACAAAAAACAGCTATTAATTTTGGCTGTTTCATTCTGCTTTTGCGTACCTATTTATAATTTTATTTATATTTTACTCTAAGAGCCTACCTTTTTGTATCTGTTTGTAAAATTATTTCAGTTGTATGTTTCTGTTTTATATTTGTCTATGATTTGTGTATTATCATCATGTGTGGTGGCTTGAAATAAATAGCTTTTTCTTTCTTTCAATTAAGTTACAAAATAAATACTTTTTTTTTCATAAACGTAATGGCGGCATTACAAAAGTGCACTAGGTAACACCCTAATTTGCATCGTATCGTGTATGATAGCTAGGCTTGACCCAATTAAGTTATAAGTAATTAGTAATGTGTCTAATAAAACTACAAAAAAAATATATATATGAAGAAAAAAAATAAGAGTGACAAAATTATGATTAACATATTTTAAAGTAATTTAAATAACTTTGCCTTTGGATGTGCGAGTGTAGTTGTGTTTATGTAAGTTATGGGAAGTTTGTATAGGGGGCCGTCCATATATTGGAGAGGGTGGGGTCATTTGATAATGACGATAGGATGATTGCAGGGGGGGGGGTCGAAAATCAATGACCTAATTATGGACAGCCCCATAGTGAATGGATGGAGGGTTAGTGAAAGAATTATTCGGTTTAAAAATGCATGTAACAGTAAAAACTAAACACAAAAAGATAAATAACTATAATATAATAATCATTTAATATTATTCAATAAAATTGTTGTCAGATTGTTGTTGGGAGCCGAATATACGCACAAATCAGTTCACATTACACCTCGGTATGCATAATTTTTCGCACGATTTTCATCTTGTCGCGGTTGCATGATTTATATTTTGTATTTAATAATTAGGAAGAATATTCGGGGGAGAGTAAGAGGACAGCTCTCAGGCAAAAAACCAGGCGGCCCACTATTGCCTGGGACCGATGGATGGCGGTATATCCATCCCCAATTGCCGGGCCTTATAAAAATCAGACTGGTGACGGGCAGCGGCGTCACTAGTGCAAGGGTTTCGGCACCGCGCTCACCAACCCACCTGCCCAGCGTGTGTGAGTATGGGCATTTCTTCCAGGAGGACCGCCAAGAGTGGTGAACTCCTGGAAAGGCCTATGTCCAGAAGTGGACGAAACAGGCTGATGGATGGAATTAGGAAGAACCGTGACGTGTTGGAGAATATCCAACCATGTCATGTAACATGTAATATTTTAAAGATAAGCGTTTTTAGTGGTTGCTCCGGATTTCGTTCCCAAACAATTTATGTTAAAATATTACAATCATCACACTAATATTTTAAATGCCAAAGTTTGTGTGTATGTGTGTGTGTATGTTTGTTACTCTTTCACGCTGAAACGGCTGGACGGATTTGGATGAAATTTAGAATGGATATAGCTTATACCCTAACTTAAAATATAGGCTACTTTTTATCCCGGAAAAAAGCATGTCGTTAAACCGAATAACACACGGGCGGAGCCGCGGGCAAAAGCTGGTAATATATAAAAATTGTTTTTCTTATTTTTGATTATAAATTAAAAACTTTAAAGCATGTTTTTTAAAGTTGTTGTGCACGATCATTTATAACTCGGTCCCAATATCTGTGCACCTCGCTGGAATGTGGCGCCTCTCCCGCTTCCCCTGTCACCTCTCCGCGCACTCCCCGGTGCGACAGTACGGTTAGCATCTTCGTTGCCGCTACACGTCCCGATAATTTTGATATTTTCGCTTTATTGTTGTTTTGTTTTTTAATGTTTATTGTTAAGTTTAGACTGTTTACTGTTAAGTTTGGACTGGTTTGGTTGTTATTAAAATTGTTGTAGCTGTTAAACTGAAGTCACGGGAAAAACAATACACAGCGAATCAAGAAATTTAATCTTGAAAGTGCTCAAGTTTTTTGAATCGGAGAAAGCAAACAAACAAACTGGGAAAAGGATCATCTAGCAGATGACAACATCACACAACTGTTAATATCACTAGGGGAAGACAGTTCGGCGAGTTCAGAAAGTGAGAGTGAGGAAGATACAATGTCAGGCATAGAGTCAATAATTTATAGTGACTGAGTTTAATAATAAATATTTTTGTAATCAAAATTATTGTTTTTTAATAAAAAACCCTTCATCAATAATAAATTGATTTGAAAAGGTTAGTAAATTTTTTTTACCTCCACATTTCTCGAAAAAACTTTTTTTCACACCGTACCCAGACCGCCGATATGACGTCACGAGGTCAGGTGCACAGATATTGTGACCGGGTTGTACGTAATAATCCATAAAATTAAAATTCACACAATTAAAACACAACTTTTATAGAACAGCGTAATCGACATTAAACTATGTCCTCGTAGTGCCAAAACCACGATTATTTGTTACTTTTTAGTTTGAATAAAAAAAAACAAACATAAGTTGTGTTTGGGTACGAAATCCGGGGCAACCTCTGAGTAGTTTCATTATACCGATGTCAGGTATAAATAACGAGTGGCTACCTTCTTATTTTGTATATTTATTTTTAACAACATGTAACAAATAATATTTTTAGGGTTCCATACCCGAAGGATGACAAACGGAACCCTATTACTAAGCCTCCGCTGTCTGTCTGTCTGTCCGTCGGTCACAGGGGGTCTACAGCTTCAATAGGTATAGTTAGAAGATTTTCACAGAATATGTGCTACTGTGGCCTCTGTCACGACAAATAATAAAAACCGGACAAGTGCGAGTCGGACTCGCCCACCGAAGGTTCCGTTAAAGATTCTATTTTGTATAAATTAATTACAAATGTACAGTTTTCAGATTTTCCCCTTGCCAAATTTCATAGTTCTAGCCATAGACAAAATCGTGATCTGTTCGTCCATGGTTCTCGGTCAACGGGAAATACCCTATAAATTTTGATTCCCTTGAGAGTGTCGAAATATAGGTTTTTTGCGGCAGAAACGGCCGTATCTTTTTTTACGTTTACTTAGATGTATGTGTTTTACAGTTTCAAAAGTCTGTAGACCTGAGTAGGTATATGGTTTTAATTTCAACTTGATACCTCCTCCTCGAGATAAAGGGTCTAGACGAACGGACGGACGGACAGACGGACGGACAGACGGACGGACAGACAGACGGACAACAAAGTGATCTTTTGAGGTACGGAACCATAAACATTAAAAAAGTTAAACCCAAGGTAATAAATAGCGCCATCTGAGCTAACTTGTTTGACAGCTTTTACTGAGGTTCGAAGATGGCGTTAAGAATTGCTTGTCAATCTTTTTGCACCGAGGTTTGATTGGTAAGATGATAGATGAAGTTCTTGAAGGCGGTCATTCGTTAATCTTGTTATGTATCCTCATGTTTTTAGGGTTCCGTAACCGTAAAACATGGTGGTACGGAACTATTTATGCCCGAGTCCGACTCGCACTTGGCCAAATTATCAAAGTGAAGAAGCTTGTATTATAAATACGGAGTTGACTGTGGACGCTTTCTTAGCCTATGGAGTAGATGGACAGATCTTTGATTAATTAATCAAGTGAAAATGTTTCTCAAATAACAATAGCAAAGTCAGGTTTGTTTATTGTGAGCCTCAATTGGATAAAGTTTAAGGAAATTAATTTGCACGTGTAGCAAATAGCCATGGTTTTGTGCAAACTAAGTATTTGATTTCAAAATTCATATATTCAAAATTTTGGTAGTCGTAAATGGTGATTATATTCTATGTAAAATTTCACGGTACAATTCTTTTACCGTAATTCCGATGGTAAATATCTACGCAATTGAATTAAATCGCCTTGATTTGGTTCCGTATATTTATAAATATGGATAATCACATCGTTCAGAATTTTATTGAGCGTGTTCAATGCCCTCTTCATAAAAGAAAATTCAATAAAGGGGTATAAAAGGCGAGTTTTGGTCGGCGGCTCGTCACGGACCGCTTGTACGCTCGCAGTGCTCGGACCTGTTTTCGGTTGCGAATTCGCCCAATATTATTTATTAATATTATCGCGAATTGCGCCCGCGCCTCAGCTGCGCGGAGGGGAGCACCTACTTTTTAGAGCGCCTGAGTTGTGGCGCCGCTCGCTGTGCTTCCTACCTCGGCCTTCCACCAGCGGAAACCACCGAGGAAAGGGGCATGGGGACTGGCACACGCCACGATTCATAGGTCGCACGCGTAACACCCCCCCCGCAGCCGCCGCTCACTTACAATGAGCGGCAACAACAGCCCTTCTCAGGGCTCGCGTCCCAACAGTCCTTTTCAGGACTCCTACCACCACGCCACCACCCAGTCGTCATCCCAGGAAGTAGACCCAGCACTCCTGAGTCTACCCAGGGGATCAACGTCGGACTCCACCCCCATTAGTCGTGCGCACTCGCTCCACGACCTCCAATGGGGGGCCATCAGCACGAGCACCGAGTACGCCGTGCCGTTCGCGCTCGAGCAGCCGGGGTCTCCGCGCCGTGGTCTCGAGCTCGACGAGATTATGACGGCTCGACTGCGACGTGCTAACTGCTTGACGGAGGGACTCCTACTCACGATGGAGGCCCACCTTCGCCAGCGCCGCCTCGAACTCGCGGTCCCAGGCTCCCCAACGGCAGATGCAGCATTGGCGTCATCTATGCCGCTGACTCTGCCCCCCCTCCCTCCAAGGACGAAGAGAGCGCTCGACACGAGCAGCCCTAGGACAGAGAGCACGGAGAAGCGAGTCTGCGACGTGCCTTCTCCCGTGCCCTACTCCTATGCCGCCGCCGCAGCCACCCCCCTGCAGCAATGCCCGGATCCACCGCGTGCAGCCCAGGGAAAAGCGGCATCGCGCCTCCCAGTCGCGCAACGAGCGCGACCTGACCGCCCACCCCTTGGGTATCCAACGCCTCGCACCACCGCGCCGCGCGCCGTCGCGCCGCGCGCCGTCGCGCCGCGCGCCACCGCACCGCGGACCGTCGCGCCGCGCGCCGCCGCGCCACGCACCACCGCGACGTCCTCCGTCGCGACGACGCCCTCCGCCGCGACGCCGTCCGTCGCGACGCCTTCCGTCGCGACGCTCACCGCCGCATCGCCCGCTTCTGCGACGCCCGTAGTCGCGCCGCCCGCCGCCGCGCCGCCCGCCGCCGTGCCGCATGCCGTCGCGACGCCCGCCGCCGCGCCGCCGGCCTCCGCGCCGCCCCCCACCGCGCCGCCCGCCGCCGCGCCGCCCGCCGCCGCGCCGCCCGCCGCCGCGCCGCCCGCCGCCGTGCCGCGCACCGTTGCGACGCCCGCCGCCGCGACGCCTGTCGTCGCGCCGCCCGCCGCCGTGCCGGCCACCGCCTCACCATCCACGGCTGCCCCCCTAGCACAGGCCATGCCAAGGAAGGCCAGATATCCACCGCTCGTAGTGGATAAACTACCAAACTGGCAATTTCACATTCGTGAAATAGCGACCCAACTTGGCAGAACCCCGAACGCGCGCGCCTTCCAGCAAGGAGTACGCTTTACGCCCACATCGGACGAAGAGTACCGCCTCCTCCAACACTACCTCACCAAGCTGGACAAGGACCACGGAGTAAAGTGGTTCGCGTACTCCCTTCCCGCCGAGCGCAGCTTGAAGGTGGCGATACGAGGACTCCCCGTGAACACCGAGCCGGAGGAGCTCACCGACGCCTTACTTGAGCTCGGCTTCGAGGCAGAATATTGCAAGCCAATACGGGCCAGAGCGGGTCGCCCGGGCTGCATATTCTATGCCCAACTTAAGAAAACCCCAACACTGACGCCGGCTATATATGAAGTAACAGAGCTCATGTATATGCCAGGCGTCAAAATCGAAGCCTGGAGGGGAAAGAAGGGACCTGCACAATGCCACAGATGCCAGCAGTTCCGGCACTCCTCACACCACTGCCACCGCACACAAGCGTGTGTACGATGCGGCGAGGAGCACCCTGCAAAGGAGTGCCCACGCCCCAAGGAAGAGCCGCCGACGTGTGCTAACTGTGGAGGGCCCCACGCAGCCAATAACACGTCGTGTCCTGTGTTCCGGAGGGAAGCCCGGAATAAGAAAGCCGGTACGGTGGCCCTGACGGGCACTGCTACCAAGCCCAACCCACTGCCCTCGCAACCCAACCCTACAGAGGAAAGGACAGCTCCCTCCTCACTCACGGCCCAGGCAAATCCGCCTACGGCCAGAACGGACCCCCTCAAGCCACGCCGCAAGAGAGGGAGGAAAAATAAAAAGAAGATGGCTGAGCAGCCCATCCCTGCACCGGCCCCTACCCCAGCCACTACTTCAAAGGCCCAAACCGCACCTCCGGCACAGCTCTTCCAAGAAGAAAAGACCTTGGAACTGCTCAAGGCCCTTCTAAGCCACCCGGACGTCCTTAGATGCGTAGCCACCCTCCAGCTACAACAGAGCTCCAGTCACTAAGAATAGTGCACTGGAACGCCCAGTCGCTCACTGGGAAGAGACGACTGCTCCAGTTCTTCCTCAGAGAACAAAACGTCGATGTGATGCTCATCAGCGAGACCCACCTGTCAGACAAAGATAAGTTCAAGATCCCTAACTATCATGTCTACAGGAAGGATGAGCACTCCCCCGAGACTGGCCGAGTCTGGCGAGGCTTGGCGGTCCTGGTCAAGAGGAGGATAATCCACCAGCAAATCGCCTTCAAGGAGTACTCCTCAATATACGCTCTTGGAGTCGAGATCCAGGTCGCTGGCGAAACACTGCGACTATTTGCCACCTACAAGGCTCCTGCCCGGCGCCTTGACTTCAGGGACCTACACGATGTCCTCAGCGCGCCGCACCCTACCATCATAGCCGGCGACCTGAACTCCAAACACCCAGCGTGGAACTCCGCGAGGGCGAATGCCCAAGGACTCCGACTCCTCCAGGACTCGATCTCGCACCACTATGACGTCATCGGCCCCGGCGAGCCTACTCATTACTGCCCGCAAACGGGGCTTGGAGACGTCCTGGATATAGTGGTGTACAAAGATCTGAGAACACCGCCAAGCCAAGAAGTCTTTATCGACCTCCCGTCGGACCACAGGCCAGTCCTTCTCATTGTGGAGGACATGCCCACCCGGGTCTCGCCACCTGCAACACGTCGACGGTACAACTGGCCCGCCTTCGAGGCCTCCCTCCATGAGGCATCCATATCCTGCCCCGTCACCAACTCCGAAGATGTGGAGAGGCTGACGTCTGAGCTCACTAGCTGCATCCGAAACGCGCTGGAAACATCTTCGCACACGGTTCCGAGCACGGGAAGACTACAACCTCTCCCCGCTCGGATCCAAGAACTTATACGCGAAAAGCGACGGATCCGGAGGCGCTGGCAGCACACCCGCTGCCCCACGCTCAAGACTCGCCTCAACGCTCTCACGGAGAAGGTGAAGGCTGAACTCGACGCCAACGCCGAAGAATCTTGGGAACGCCATGTCGAGTCCATAGGCGAACACGTTCCCTCTGTACATCGCCTATGCCGGCAGCTGTCCACAACCCCAACTCCAGTCCGACCGCTGCTGGGCAGCGACGGCCACCCAAGATTCCGAGCCCAAGATCGAGCCGAGATATTCGCCGAGAGCCTCGAAGGCCAATTTACGCCAAACCCGACAAACGATGTGGAGCACGTCAGAGCAGTCGAGTCCCACCTGCGAGACTACTTCGCTGAGCCGACAGTCGCTGAAGAAGACCCCACCGTCTTCTCGCCTGGCCTGGTGAAGCGGGTGATCAACCGCACCAAACCCCGCAAGGCCCCAGGAGCTGATTCCATTACCAACCTGGCGCTCCGGCACCTACCCCCTCGAATAGTCGCTGCCGTGACGCGCCTTTTCAATGGAATCATGCGAACGGGGCACTTCCCTACTCAGTGGAAGGTCGGCCACGTCATCATGCTTCCAAAGCCAGGCAAGGACTCCAGACGGCCGGAACACAACCGGCCTATCACCCTGCTCAGCAACGTCTCAAAGGTGTTTGAGAAACTCCTGCTCGGGAAACTGACGCCCCACATCTCACCCCGCCCGGAACAGTACGGCTTCAGAGCTGACCACTCCACGACCCTCCAGCTTACCAGAGTACTGCACCACATGTCGGTAGGCCTTAACAAGAAGGAGTACACCGTTGCAGTACTTCTGGATATGGAGAAGGCCTTCGACAGAGTATGGCACGAGGGCCTGCTATACAAACTGTCGACCTCTCCAGCCCCTCGGCGCCTGGTTAGGGTCGTGAAGTCGTTCCTAGCTGACCGCCGCTTCAGAGTGGTGGTGGAAGACGCCATCTCCGGAGAGCGCCAGATCAAAGCTGGCGTTCCACAAGGAAGCTGCTTGTCCCCAGCCTGCTACTCCCGGTACACCGATGATATCCCTTTGGGAGCGGGAACCCAACTCGCTCTCTTCGCCGACGATGCGGCTTACTTCGTATCGTCATACAAGCCCTACCACGCTGCGGCGAAGATGCAGCGCACCCTGGACCTGCTCCCAGACTGGTTGTCCAAATGGCGACTATCGGTCAATGTCGGGAAGACGCAGGCCCTCATCACCGGAAGCACCAAGGAACCACCACCACTCCAACTCCACGGAGTCGAGGTCCCATGGCAGCCCCACGTGAAGTACCTGGGAGTCACCATTGACCGGAGACTCTCAATGCGGAAACACGTGGACAACGTCGTCGCCCAGGTGAAAGGAGCGCGAGCAAGACTGCGACCGCTCCTGTCTTCAAGCCTACCTCTGCGTGCGAAGCTCGGGATCTACAAAACTTATGTGAGATCCCGCCTCACGTACGCTGCGCCGGCATGGTACGCTCTAGTCTCGGAGACGAATAAGAAACGTCTCCGAGCCCAAGAAAACCTGGCCCTTCGCACCATCGTCGGCGCGCCTCGCTACGTGAGGAACGACGTGATCGCGAGGGACATGAGGATCGAACGCCTGGACGACTTCGTCAGCCGGCTCGCGACGGGGATGTTTACGCGCGCAGAGCATGCGCCGTTCTCACATCTTCGAGAGCTGGCGCCGCACCACGCGCGCCCCCCCGATCGCCGCCGCCTGCCACGGGACCTCCTCAAACCACCGGACGAGAACACAGATCCGCCCGACGCGACCCGCGCGTCCGCGACGACTGCGCCCGCGCCACGCGCCCCCGCGCCGCGCTCCCCCGCACCGCGCGCACCCGCGCCGCGCAACCCCGCGCCGCGCACCCCCGCGCCGCGCCCCCCCGCGCCGCGCGCCTCCGCGCCGCGCGCCCCCGCGCCACGCGACCCCGCGCAGGGCGCGCCCGCGGTACTCGCGTCGCGCGCGCCCACGCCGGACACCACATGACAACCGCGGCTCCTCCCTGAGTAGAGCCGAACTCCTCCCTGAGTCGAGCCGTGCTCCTCGAGAGTAGAGCCGCAAAACACCACCGGACAAGACAACCCAAGGACATGCCCATAGTCATGGGCATCGGAAGACGTCTCAGCAAGGGGGCACCCGCCCCGACGCTGAATACCCACGCCCCAGAAAGGGGGATGTGAGAAAACCAACGAGGGGGCGGCTCGTCACTTCACTAGCTGCTGAGCTGTCGGGCGAACAACATCAGTTGCTGCGGAGCGGCTGGGCGAGCAACACATCAGTTGCTGCGGAGAAGCCGAGCTAGCATAGCAACACATCCCGAGGATGCCTCGTTCAGAGGCGAAACACGTGTCGATAAGTTTTCTTGCTTGTTCTTTAAGATTGCTTTCCTTGCTTGTTGCATGTTTTTAATATAATATATCTTTAAGTACCATATTTGAAGCAAATAAAACTATCTTTATCTTTATCTTTATCTTTATCTTTGTTTTTATGCGGGCGGGCGGGCGGTGCACGAATCTGAATTTTGAATAGGACGACAAGAATTGTTTAGCGGAATATTGCAAATTATATTCGTATATCATTTACTTAGTGATGGACTTCCGCAAGGTAACGCCTACTTCAATTAATCATCAATAAAGGGGCATAAAATTCCTTTTTTAGGGTTCCGTACCCAAAGGGTAACCAACGGGACCCTATTACTAAGACTCCGCTGTCCGTCTGTCACCAGGTAGATAGTTAGACAATTGAAATTTTCACAGATGATGTATTTTTGTTGCCGCTATAACAACAAATACTAAAGAACAGAATAAAATAAATATTAAAGGGGGCTCCCATATAACAGACGTGATTTTTTATATTTATATTTGCTCGATATTGATAACGGCTACAGGTAGACGCTTGGAATAATCACAGAATATTTAGTTATTCAAGGTGATTTTAATTTATACAGCCAAACTCATACTGGAGGCGTGGTATGTGATTAGTAACACGGATCGATAACACTTTTTGTTAATCTCGCAAAATAAAATCTTGACGTCCCATAGTAATTGACTCGGGGCTGGACTTGCGTTTGTAGAGAACACGAAAATAATAATTTACGAATTTTACAAAAAGGGTCATCGAACCTTCATACTGAGCACTTACCGAGTCTTCAGTAAGAATTTGGCTGGATAAATTAGTGAATATATACACTTTAAAAATAAATAATTGAATTAAAATAAAACAAATATTTAAGGGGGGCTCCCATGCAACAGAAATGATTTTTTGCCGTTTTTGGAACCCTTAGTGCGCGAGTCCGAGTCGCACTTGGCCGGTTTTTATTTCTATGTTTTTGAAAATATTTTTATTTTTTATTAGCTTTTAAATTTTGGTTAAAATTAATAATGTTTGGTTAATCTCGTTTAATATTAGTACAAATTGTTGAATTTTTTTAAATTCAAATAAAGCCAAGTCTATTTATACTTTCTTTGTAATTTGTTTGAAAAATATTTATTTAGATATCTCACAAACCTGTTATTAAACAAAATGTAACCATAACCAGAAAACTTTGATCTTCAAAGAGCTTTCAAGTTCCAAAGAAACTTAATGGGCGTAGATATGAGATTAGTGTAGAGTTATCCAAAAATAGTTTTATCCAAATGTGGTCTAGAATCAATTAGAACCCTATCGCTCTAACTATATAACTAGGCTCAAATGAATGGTTCCATGGGTATTTATTTAATGACAACAGAACAGATACTTTTCAGGGCTCCGTATCCGAAGGGCAACAGGGAGCCCTATTAATGTCACTCTGCTGTCTATCTAAGTCACGGGTCTCTAGCTTGCAGACGGAATGAGTTACACAGATCTGAAATTTGGATGTAAAATGTTGACCCAAAACCGAATATTGAATTAAAAATTAAATTAAATTGATTTTCAGGGGAGAAAAATGAGACAAAAAATGTTTTTAGGGTTCCGTACCTCAAGAGGAAAAAACGGAGCCCTTACAGGATCACTTTTTTTCCGTCTATCCCTTATTGTTGAGACAGTTTTTTTTCTTACCCCGCCTTTGTGGGGTGTCATTGTCTAAAACTAACTGAGTAAAGTACATTTTTTTTGTATCTCCTAAAGTGCAGAATTGATTGGCCATCAAAGTTGACCATTTTGGAATATTTTTGTTACGGGGTCTATCTCAAAAACTAAACTAGTTACAAATTAGGAATTTTCTGTATAGTATGTGGCATATATACAGTATAAACGACAAATATTAAAAACGACGTTTTTAGTACGGGTTTTTGGGTTAGGTACCCGATTACTCGACTTACTTAATTTTGTCAGTTTTGTTTCATACATTTTCTAATGATAAGTTTGTAATATTTATTTAAATCATCTGAGTCCATTTACTTATTTGAATAGTACGAAACCCTCAGGCGCGAGTCCTACTCGCTTTTGACCGGATTTTTAATTATTTGTTGAATAGGTTTTTAGATTTGGTTATTTAATTTATGTTGTTTGTGTTCTCGTTTAAATCAAAAAATTAAATAACTCCAAACTAGTCGTTTTTAAATGACAAATCTGAAGAAAATTTCATTTGAATAAAATATTTCATACAGGGCTAGAGTTCGTCTAATCTTAAACTGCACGCCACTCTACCTACGTTTTCATCAATAATTATAAAAGTACTATATTATATATATATTTTTTTATTATTACTAGCTTTTGCCTGCGACTCCACCCGCGTGTTATTCGGTTTAACGACATGCTTTTTTCCGGAATAAAAAGTAGGCTATGTGTTAAGTTAAGGTATAAGCTATATCCTTTCTAAATTTCATCCAAATCCGTCCAGCCGTTTCAGCGTGAAAGAGTTGCATTTATAATATTAGTGTGATATGATAGTTCTGATGGATAGAATCCGAAACGAGGAGATCCGTCGGAGATCGAAAGTAACCGACATAGCCTGCAGAATCAGTAAGTTGAAGTGGCAGTGGGCAGGCCATATTTGTCGCCGAGATGATGGCCGTTGGGGCCGAAAGGCTCTAGAATGGAGACCACGTACAGCAAAGCGTAGTGTAGGCCGACCTCGTGCCCGCTGGACTGACGACCTGAAGGTCGTTGCGGGGGCGGCTGGATGAGGAGGACGGAGGACCGACATGAGTGGCGAAATTTGGGAAAGGCCTATGTCCAGCAGTGGACGAACACGGGATGATGGATGGATGGATGGATAGTTCTATAATATTGTATAAATATATAGATAAAATTAGAAGTATAATAATAAGATATAATATAGTACTTCTATAATTAGAAATAAAAACGTAGGTGGAATGCAGTGTAGTGAAGTGCAGATTACATTATCTCTACATCATATTGCCCTATTCTCGTGTAGCAAATATTTGATTTAGAGCTGCCATAACCTAAGACTTTTCATTGTAAAATAGGCTTTAACGCAGATGGATAAAAGTTAAATGAGCTTGTATTATTTTAGGTTTTTCAACTCTTAATTTAAGGTTAGCTGCACGAGAATAGGTCACACTGTCTACATAGCAAAATGTTTCCACAAGTGCCGTCAACTCAAGTTTATTTTGTGTTTTTTGTTCGCCTGACTTCTGATATGACGTATTATCGAAGAAAAATCTGCTGGCTCACTTATCACCTTTATTGCAATAGTAATAAGTTCAATAAGTAGGTCAGCGGCAATTTCTTTGATAGTACATTGTTTGTGGTTATTTTTACCGGTACCAGAAGAATTTCACCCAACCTCAGCTAACTCGAATTGTATACTATTAATAGGGTTGCCATAACTTCGAGGAACCAATAACGGGACTTTTTGACACTTTCGGCATAGTAAAAACAGACTAGTAAGCTATCTTCACAGAGTGTACTCCGCACGGCTAATATGTGTGCGAGCCATTTTGTGCCTGTACGCACGAACCACAGCACGCACACAACCACAATATCTCAGGCGGTTTCCGGCGGTGTGACTATAGGGTCGGCAGCGCTCCACAGTCGAGCTTACGTACAACGCGCGCCGCGCCGCGCCGTTCGGTCGCATCGCCGCAAAATAAATTGACATCCCTGCAACAGTACGCATCTAAGCCTCGCACGGCGTGGGAGTTGTTCTACTATTCTGTTTTTACTATACTTTGAGTGACCAAAATGCAGTATATAAATACACTCAATACCAAAGTGACTACATCGTTCCAATTCATTGACCTCTCATAAACAACTAGACTCACAAATTCGCCAAAAAGTGTCCGCGATGATAAAAACTACTTCACCACCTTTTGCAACATAGAATGACTCTACTGACTGGCGTATAAATAAGTATCGATGAATTTATCTACCTATATATCTAACTAAACCTATGTAAGAGTATAACTGTATTCATAATTAATTAGTAAGAAAGTCGTCTGTGTACAATGAAGAATATTTTTTCGGAATTATAAATGAACTGTTAGTAGTGTAGGTACGTACTGAAGCCAAAACATTTTATTTTTATTTTTGTCTGTCTCTCTGTCTGTATTTTTGTCTGTGTATCTGTCTGTTTCCCTTTTATCTTGAGAACTACTCAATATTTCGATGCGGTTTAATTTATTTTATTACCATCGCTGTGATCCTGGTCAACACTAGCTGTGTCGTGATATAGGCTACAGGAGTGTTAATTAAACAATTGCAAAGTCAAAAACTGTCTATAATAAGGTGACATTCGTTTATATTGCCAAATTCATACTGGACACTCGTTAAGTGGTCAGGACCAAGGTTCAATGAGCCTGTTTGCAAAATAGGAAAAATAGTTAATTGGTTAATTGAAGCTCGAACGCAGCCGGTTAAAGAAACGAGTGTTATTGTAAACATAAATATTCAGGGTCTCTATAATTATGTTTACATCTTTTTCCTAATCAAAAATTTAGTTGAGGTAGTCGAGTAACTCTTATTGAACTAATCTTAAATGTTGAGCACAAAAAAGATTATATTCGAGTCGAGCACTTATACAGGTTGACTATTAACCTAACCCCGATAATTTAGTATTTTGTAGAAGAATACAAACAGAATACGCGCTAAGTTTTTTTCATTATTGATCCCACTATTTTGGATTATTTTCAACTTTTTCTGTATCGGAATGGCTAGGATAACCATACATTTTATTTTCAAGTTACATTGTTTAATAATATTTTGACTTTTAATTTTAATTGTTTTAACATTTAAAATGTGTTCTACTAACTTTTCTTAATAACCTCTGAAATTATCGGGGTTAGTTTGAAAGTCAACCTGTATAAGTGCTCGACTCGAATATAATCTTTTTTGTGCTCAACATTTAAGATCAGTTCAATAAGAGTTACTCGACTACCTCAACTAAATTTTTGATTAGGAAAAAGATGTAAACATAATTAGAGACCCTGAATATTTATGTTTACAAGAACACTCGTTTCTTTAACCGGCTGCGTTCGAGCCTTAATTAACCAATTAACTATTTTTCCTATTTTGCAAACAGGCTCATTGAACCTTGGTCCTGACCACTTAACGAGTGTCCAGTATGAATTTGGCTATATAAAGGAATGTCACCTTATATATAAACTTTTCATTGAGTGGGTTGGTTAGCTTACAGCTACATTATTTCTAATCATAAATCATTACAATAATAAGTGAAATAATTCTAGTGGGTTACATACACAAAGCATACAATACAACGAACCAGAGTTCTAAATTCAAATTAGAAACAAACACTTGGTCTGGTACTGGCCATTAACAAAGCTGAACACATGGCTGCACAACTATCATAAAATTTAAGGACACATCGGTACAGCTGTCGCCTAACGCCGCTTGCCAATTCATTAATCGTTTGTGCATGCTTACATGGCACGAATTGGACAGGTTGGTTTACGATATGGACGGCTGGTTAGTTTGAATATTCATGCTCAGGCCATGTACTAAGATTTAATCAGATTGTTCTGGATATACGAGCAATTAGATTAGGAAGTATAAAGAATATTATATATCTAGGTTACAATAAAATAAACATTGTTTTATGAGGGTATCATGGTTAATATTACCATTGATATAACAAAAGGTAGATACGGTACGTTCTTATATCGCCAACTGAAAAATTGACCTCATTTTTGGACAAGCGCCACCAAACGACAGAGATAAGATAGGGCGACAAGCTTCGGCAGTGGCGCGACCGATACAAGCTACACAAAACAGGCCCATTGGGCCTATATTTGCAGGACTGCGCACGAGAAGCGGGGTACCGCATCTTTCTTTTGTTTTATTATCTAAGGCTATTACTACAAAATCAAAAATTTTTGAAGTTCTTTCTTTGCTTAACAGAAAAATCCACTAATTAGATAAACTGGAATTCAAATTTTGAAACGTTTTTAGGGTTCCGTACCCAAAGGGTAACCAACGGGATCCTATTACTAAGACTCCGCTGTCTGTCCGTCCGTCTGTCACCAGGCTGTATCTCATGAACCGTGATACGTTAGACAGTAGAAATTTTCACAGATAATTTTTAACAGAAATTGCCGCTGTAACAACAAATACTAAACCGGCCAAGTGGTTTTTAGAGATAATATAATATTTATTAACTCGCTATAAATACAACTTAAATAGATAGATAGATAAAACATTTATTAATAAAATCATAAATTCCATACACTACCAAAACATACCTTTTTGATACGTAAAGCAAATAAAAACGAAATTTAATGTATTTAACTAGTTCCGCAATGTTGTTTTTTGGGTTCCGTAGTCCGACAAGGAACCCTTATAGTTTCGCCATGTCCGTCTGTCCGTCCTTCCGTCCGTCCGTCTGTCCGCGGCCACAGTATAGGATCTCGGTGCAAAATGCACATCATAATATTGTTTTCCTTAATTTTGAATAAAAAGTGTACAATAAATGCGTTTTATAGCAATTCGCGCAAACTGCTTGTTAATAGTTAGGTGATCACATGAAAATTATTCAATTTTATGCGTTAAATTTTAGCTGAATTACATTACAACTGTAAACACGCTTTTAAGTTTGTTAATGTAATGCAAACAAAATGTAATACATTAAAGTAAGTACGTAATTTTTTTTTGTGAAGACTTTACTATTAGTGAACTATTTCCGCAAGTTGCTTTAAAACACATTAATTGTATACTTTTTATTCAAAAGTAAGGAAAACAATATTATGATGTGCATTTTGTACCGAGGTAAAAAGTTACCCCCTTAACTCAGAGCTCAGAGAATATTAGTTTTAGAAAGCTGATGATGATAAAATCATGAAAAGAAATACTAGGTGAAATTAAATCAACCGACCAAATTCATACTGGAGACTCGGTTAGTCATCAGGAACAAGGTTTAATGACCCTCCAGGTGAAATTCGAAAAAAAAATTTTTTTACCCGTAGAACCTGCACTAGGAATTGTACTTAAACTAGTCCAACCAGAACGAGTGCAAAAAAAAATATTTTTTGAAATTGGCCAAAAGGATTACTGAACCTAGTTCTTGAACACTAACCGAGTCTCTAGTATGAATTTGGTCGGTTGATTAAATTTCACCCTATATTTTAAGGTTACCGTAAATTAGGTATGATGATATTTTTTCTCCCTCTATGTGTGGGGTATCGTTAGATAAGTAGGTGGTTCAAAAACATTATGGGTGCGTGAAAACCATTTTTGATTTAGGGATCCGTTGGCGAAATATTAAGCTTTAAAGTGCAAATTTTCGTTAGAGTCAAGTGTCCCCCCACCCCTGCCAGCTAAACGGTTGTATATGGTTATGGGAAAAAATTCACAGAGGTAGTATATAATACATAATGAATTTAAAAGGAAAACTATCACAGCTAAAGCTTTTAATCCCCTCTAAACACGGGGCGATTGGTATCGGCAGGAACAAAATTTATGGGCCGTCCTTCGGAAGAGCGACTTCCGAGCGGAGTAGAAGTTTCGCGCTCTCTGTATTAGTAGACCAGTCCGCATATTGTGTAGGGTAACTACGGAACCCTACAGTACGCGTGGCCCGACACGCACTTGTCTGGTTTTTTATGAAGTGATAATTTACTTTTTTGCTTATTTAAAACATATCGTTTCAAGTTTTTTGGAAAAAGAAGCTTTAAAGATACCTCATTTTGAAAGTGAAGTCCAACGCCACAGTGTTATTTTAAACTTTGCCAATGCGCTGCCTTTAACTTCATTTCTTAGAAGAAATAAAAAGCACCTATTATTTTATGTTCTTTATCTCAAAAGTTTGGGGTCGTCCATCACGCGATGTTTTTAACTCTCCCCTCCCACCTGATGATACGTGGTGAGGTTTTAGACTACGCCCCACAACTTGTTTTGGTAAAGTATCTTAAAAAATTAAATCTAGCTACAACCATAAATCAGCTAGTGGGCGCCGCTTTTCGGTTTAGAAATCGCGCGTCCAACGAAAAAATAAATACACTTGATATCTCTCTAGACCCCCCCCCCCCCTACCCCCTTGTGACATTTCGTGATTTTTTTTAAACTCCTCCCCCTCCTTTTGAGCCTCAGTGATTAATGGACGATCCCTTGATTGTATATTGCGGTTTGTAGATATAAAATAACATCGTAAACCTTTAGTATTTCAATCAATCTGAAAGCCATAAATAGAAAACTTTTAGGGTGTCATCAAAAGACGACCAAGAATAAAAACAGATCAAGTGCGAGTAGGATTCACGCCTGAGGGTTCCGTTACATTTAAATAAGTTATTAAAAATTTCAAACTTATCAGTACGTAGAAAATGTATGAAACGAAACCGGTAACCTGTACTAAAAATCGGCACTTTCTGTATTTGTTGTTTAAATGCAACATAATGAACAGAAAATTCCTATCTAGTTTAAATATGGTCAAAAATTTACAACTTCGATGGCCCCTCATTTATTTACTGTAGATCAAAAAAATGTATTTTATTCTACTTAATGAGTTCTAGAAAATATGACATGATAAGAAAACAAAAGATTTTTTGGTTCCTTTTTCATGATCCCCCCTAAAAATTTATTTTCGATGCAAGTGCTCGTAAGGGCCTCTTTTACTTTTTTTGTGTACCATAGGTAGACTTGACAGAAATGAGTTGGTTTCAGTTTGATGAGTTCGTAGGCTGCGTTCAGTTTGATCGTCGGACGACATCCGCCTACCACTGAAAGCTGGACAAGTATGTTATGTCTGACTGAAAGCACCCTTCGAACACATCAAACTGAAAACAGCTTATTTCTGTCAAGTTGACAACTTGCGTACAAAGAAAAATAATGCCCGCCTAAAGTTAATTTGGAATATTTATTGTTTGTTTGTTTCTTTACGTTTCATTTATTTACTCACACTATGCATTGAAAAACGTAGAATGATAAACGTGGGTAAGGGCAATAACTTACTCGTAACATTTAAAGCAATCGCTTATGGCTCGTGTTTCAAATCGTCCTAGTAACCTATTGCCTCCTTATCGCACTTATAACATAAAGTACTATTAATTTAATTTTATATTCAATATTCGGTTTCGGGTCAACATTTTACATCACAATTCATATCCAAATTTTAGATCTGTGCCTCATTCCGTCTGCAAGCTAGGCCGTGACATACGGACGGGCAGACAGCAGAGCGACATTAATAGGGCTTCGTTTTGCCTTTTGGGCGCGGAACCCTAATAAAAAGGGTATAGTGCATCAGTGATCATAATAGCGAATTGTTCTAACTAGCTTTTGCCCGCGGCTCCGCCCGCGTGGAATGGATTTTCGTGGAAATAAGGAAAACAAAAGAATATGATTTACCCACCTTCCAGTCCCATCAGTAGACCCTGGTCATCATGTTTTACCAAAGTGATAATAAATACGAATCAAAGAAGCCCAAATTCGAAGAGTCTGCTGTATCCGTTGAGGAGATCCCATACAATAACTTTTAATTACTACCAGTAGAAAAGTAAATTCCAAAAATCTTTAAATGACAATTACTTTTGTTTCCGAGATCTGATTTTAATGAAATAAAGCCTATATTCTATTCCAAATTAAGCTCTGTACAACTGTGAAAATTACATGTGCAGGAACAAACAGGCAGACAGACAGACAGACAGACATAAAATAATTCTAAAAATCGGTGATTTGTGTTCTATAACTCTTCTTTAGTCATCCCCTTTCAATTTCTATTAATTTTCTTCAATGTACAGACACAGCGGTTTCTACTGTTTTATTATAGGTATTGATTGATATTGATGATGATAATTGATTGATGATGATGATGATTGATTGATGATTAGGCGAAATAAAGGGTTATGAAATACACTCATTTTGGATGGAAAATTATTAATTAAAAATAAAGGGAAATGGGTTACTGTGGTATTGTGCTGAGGCCAAATTTTTTTTTAATAATCACTACGGTATGACAGCTCACGGCAAGATTTAGGTGGTGCAGTAGTGATTATACACTGTATGTGTCTTCCTTTTAAATCAACATCTCCACCAAAACACTTCATTATAATACATAACTGATGGACGTTCTGTTTATCCTTGCGTTAGTTAGATTAGAACACCTAAATATATGGTCACGGCCAAGACATGAATCCACGAGGAGTTTTCAAAGCTGTTCCTATGTGTGAACGGTGAAATACAAGTAATATTCCACACTTGGTACACCCGCTTTTTACGACGATTATTACATCCCAAACGTGATGTGTGATGAGCACTATGGCTTATTTTGACTGTATTATTTTAAAATCATTGTGCACCGCGGGGAGCGCTCTCTACCACTCGTCCGTGGAGGCGGAAACAGTAGTTAAGTCAGAACTTAGATAGCAATTAGATTATTTAATAATTGAAACGTCCATTAGTGCAGATTCAATTTTGTTTAAAATCTGCACTGCGCCAGGTGCGGTACAGATTCAAGAATAACGAATACATATCTACTTGCTAATGTGTTTCTCAGTGATCCGTATTCAACAATTTTAAAATAAAACCCTTTTGAAACGACTTATATGTAATTTGTCCGTCTTATCGCTGATTTTTTTGGGTTATTCCTTAAGACACCCGATCCTTGAGCACCCCGAAAATTTGATTAAATGCTTATTATTAATTATTCTGTTTGAATTAAGTAAAAAAAACGATAAAGGGTGCCTCAAGGATCGGGTGCCTCAGGGAATAACCCATTTTTTTTAGGGGTCTGTACCTCAAAATTAATAATTTGGTCTATAGTTACTACGTAACAGTTGCAGCTACACCACTTCCTTGTAAAACGAAAATACCTACTGTCAGAAAATACATGCAAAAATCTGTCGAAGACACTTAGCGTTGTTATTACTTGGCACAACGCGCGATGTACCGGCGCGCGCTGACATGGCATGGAGTAGCAATAGGGTTGACATAGTGAATTAAAATTATGTTTTTATATGTTGTTTTATTTCATAACAGCCTTTGCCCGTGGCTCCGCCTGCGTTTATTCAGTCTTTGCGCCGTTTTCAGCTTGGGCGTTATTTTATAAACACCCCTTGTTCGCTTTAAAACGTATTTGAACGCAGCATTGTATTTGTTAAGATATTTTATTTTATTGATATGGCAACACGAGTTGTCGAGCGGTGACGTGACGGTGGGTCCGCGATTGATTGATGGCTTTTTAAGACAACCAGAGTTGCAAGAGGTTATGTATTTGATATTTCAAGGAAATCTGTAGTTAAAAGTGTGAAACAAACCAGTTAATCAGTGTTAACTGTGGTCCGGTACTCATACGCGAAAAGATTTGTAAATTCAATAATAGTGCAAAGTGATGTGAAAAGATTTTCATTACCACAATTTTCTGAAATCGTGATAGTTTTCTCGGGCAGGCTAGCCATAGGGTTAGATGGTTGAGATGGATACAAATCTGCTGACATGCTGGCTGGGCTGGTCATTTGTCAGAACGTCAGAAGAAAGGAATAGCACGGCCAGGGGACCTGTGCTTTCCTCTGAGCCAGGGTTGAGTCGTGACCTTGATCGAGCGCAGAGGTCCCGTCCAGGACGAGAACGTGAACATTAATGTGAGTGTTTGAATCGTTCACCCTTATAACGGGATTTAGTATATAAGTTCCCTTGTTTGCAAAACCCCTCTCTGGCAGGGTTTAGATTCTATTCAATATTAATGGGCCCAGTCACGAAGAACTAAATTGTACCTGTCAAGAGGGGGGTTTTCCATACATTTAGGCTACGTGTTGACCAGTATCACTACGATGATAATAAAAAACCGCATCGGGGTTTTCGAGTTAAAACGGAACATACAGACTAAAATTATAAAAATTGTGGTTTTGTCCTTAAATACAATACTAATAACCCATTTCGTTTAAAATTTCTCAAAAATATTCAATGTACAGACACGACTTTTTTACAACTTTATTATTAGTATATAGATAACCTATTTACCCGTCAGCTAATCTTAAGTTAGACTTGGTTATCCTTTGATTAAAAAATTACGGTCTCTCTGCCCGTTACCGTGGAAACAAATTGAACGATAAATTCAATAATAAGTTGGTAAGCAATTGAGTAGGTAGGTATATTTAAATAAAAAATCAATCCTAGTTTATAATATCTATGCCGTACGTAAGCACACGAAAACGAAATGTCCATCGTATACGACTTGAAAATAAGTAGGTAAGAATCCGATGACAGAAATGTACAGATTAGATTTGACATGTAAAACGTATACTTTATGTATCTATTTTAAAAATAAACATTTTGAATCTTTGAAACATTTCCCGCACCCGAACGGTGGCAGCTGACTGGCGAGAAAGCCGTCGAACAGTCACAAAAGTTTAGACACTTATCGAGGAAGCTAGCGGCGAGAGTCTGAATCGCGCACAAAGCGTCGTACCATCCCACAATATGGGTGCGGAACCCTAAAATCAACTACAATATATACAAAAAAGCAACATCAAGGCTACAAAAAACAAGGCTCTAAAATGGTAGCGCTTGACAAAAAATTTGGCACGGTCTGCCTACGGAACCCTACATTTTATTATTTTTTGCTTTACTGTAGTAGAGTATGTCCTACAATCTGAATAAATTTAAAACAGTGTTTAAGTGAGGCAAAACATTATTTAAATAATGCAAGTTTTTCTAGGTTTATTGTATGGGAACGGCCCTTGATTTTTTTTAAATATTTTATTATTTAATAGATAGATGTTAAGTCACTTAACGTATGGGAATTGTACGGAACCGTCAGGGCGCGAGTCCTACTCGCACTTGACCGGTTTTTGAGTCTTGAATTGTATGTTGGTGGCTGGTCTTCCCTAAATTCATCAAAGCCCCTCCCTCAATAAATAACACAACAAACATTGAGGCACATACATTTATTGTCCAACATCGAACTTTTTAACACAGTAAAATGACTACAACTGTACAGACGTCAGCAGTCCAAGCCATGAGGTCAACTAGCGATTCCAAACGCACGCACACATATAAATACGTGTATTTATTAACTAGGACGGCGATTCTCGCAAATTTTTTCACACGCTTTGCTTTTCATACGCCTCTGTTTATCGCGTCATAAATGCCGTGTGATGATAATTCTATTGAGTATAACTCCTAAAAAGACACATAGAGCATTTTATGAATATGTACAACAGGTTTATATTTTAAAGTTTGGTACGTTTCTTCATAAAGAGCTTGTGAAAATCACCCGCTTTCGACCTTCGATAATTGTTATGTGTGAGAATCGCGGTCCCGAATGAGTTTACCGAGATCGTCGTACGTACGCGTCTATGTGTGCGTGCGCCCGGAATCGCTGGTTGTATGGAGCTGGCCTTCTGTATATATTTATTTTGTGCTATAGGCATTGCCATGCATACATAATTTAGTTACAGGAATTGGGCACAGTGCAACAACCGGTACAATCGCCGCTGTTGGGCGCCCCGCAAGTGTTCGGTCCGGTGCATGAGCCGTCGCCTCTTCCGGAGTTGGCACCTCTGCAGGAGCCGTTTCCGGTGCAGCTCCCCGCGCCGTTTCCGGAGTTAGGCCCTCTGCACGAATTTGGGCCCGTGCACGATCCGGCGCCTCTTGCTTCTATACTCTATGGAACGAGAAATTTACTTACCGGGTGTCAATTGACAGTAAACTACATACTTTACTGATCATATTGAACAACTTTTCCAGAGAAGAGAAAGAAAGTAAAATGGACGCGCCCGTTCGAAATTTCAAATTTTTAGGGTTCCGTACCCAAAGAGTTACCAACGGGACCCTATTACTACGACTACGCTGTCCTTCCGTCCGTCTGTCACCAGGCTGTATCTCATGAACCGTGATAGTAAGATAGTTGAAATTTTCACAGATGATGTATTTCTGTTGCCGCCATAACAACAGATACTAAAACCAGCCAAGTGCGAGTCGGACCTGCGCACTCCCATACAACAGACATGATTTTTTTGCCGTTTTTATAGATAATGGTACGGAGCCCTTCGTGCGCGAGTCCAACTCGCACTTAGCCGATTTTTCTGAAATGACAACGAGGAAAACGTTCATCGAATTTACGTCAGAAGATTAATAATTATTCTGTAACTCGTGCACACGGTAGCGTACAGCCAAAACCTGTGTATGGTTCAACGCTGAAGGTGTTGAACCTGCACAGATTATGTCCGCACATTTCAGCTCACCACCCTCAGATACCCGGTAAAACCCATAAATGGTAGCTGCCGTATAAAATAAGTAAGTCAATTTAGTAAATTGGTCCAGCACTTCAAAAGCCCATCAATACCTCATTAAGTCATTACTTATCTCTACAACGAGTATCTATACATATAATAAAAGAGTAAAAATGTCGTGTCTGTAAACTGAATATTTTTTCATAAATGAAAGGAGTTATCAGTTTTGTACCAAACAAAAACTAGCATTTTTAGAATTTTGAAAAACCTGTCCTTCTGTATGTTCCGTTCAAGTCGAAAACCCCTCAACCTATTTGGATGCGGTATTTTTATTTTCATTGAAGTTACCCTGATCAACAATAAGCTATAAGTAGTATTTATAAAATAAAGCCCAATCTGAAAACCACGCAGAGACTGAGCAAACGCGGTCGGAGCCGCTGGCAAAGGCTAGTTTCCCATAATAGTAAGATTACATAGCTAGACATAAGATACAGACCTGTAAAGCGACAAGACCGATGATACATAATGCAAGCATCACCTTGGAGTTTAAAGTAAACAACATTTTGAAGTAAGTATTATAGAGTTATTGAAGAATTATATATCCACAATACGACTTCTTTCCGCTGCTCAATTCACACAGTAAACTAAATAGGTGTAATCTTCCGCTTATATACTGCTGCTAAGGTTCTTAACCTGCTATAAATAATTGCGATGATGCGAGAGATTGACCATCTATTCGGTTTAGGAACTAGTTAAATTGTTAAATTTGAATTTTTATCACTTGTAGGGGGAGTTGGGGTAAAATCAATCTATTTTTTTTTGTAAATTTTCTCCGTCTCCAATGTGTATCTGTGACCTGCTTTTAAACTGAAACCACATGTTCTATTGATCACACTTAACAATTCTATGACACAACACATGTTCTATTGATCACAATTAACAATTCTATGACTTTAAATGGTGATTGACCATCCTAAGGACCAAGACTCGTTTCACTTTAAGGATTTTTGTACACAGTCATTTATAATTATTGCATATAGACAAGGTGATATTTATTCATGCAGCCAAATTCATACTAAACGTTTGGTAAGGGATCAGTAATACGAATCATTTAAAAATATTGAGATATTGTTTTAAAAAAAATGTCTTTCCGTAGTATTGACTCGGGGCTGGCCTTGCGTATGAAGAAAAAAGAAAATTTTCGAAATTCCCAAAAAGGACCATTAAAGTTTGATACCTCTTCATTCAATGAATTATATTGCTCTACGAGCCGATAATTATCGAGTCTTCAGTATGAATTTGGCTCTATAAATAAATGTGACCTTATATTTATAGTGAAAAAGATTTTTTTTATATATTTTACGATATATTTTATAGCGTCTTCAATGAATTACATTTCCCTACGAGCCGAAC
The DNA here is from genome assembly GCA_910592155.1 of Ypsolopha scabrella. NCBI lineage: Eukaryota > Metazoa > Arthropoda > Insecta > Lepidoptera > Ypsolophidae > Ypsolopha > Ypsolopha scabrella. The sequence continues at coordinate 25,751,385 of OU342969.1, read as the reverse complement.
GAAAAAAATCAAGAAACCTTAGCGCGCCACTATGTTTAACGTTCGTCAAATGGTAGCGTAAAAGAGTTTTTTTCTGCTTTGTCAGTTGTCCCCAACCTCCCCTTCTTTTCCATAATATGTGGAAAAGTACAACATGTTTTTTCATTAAAGCAGTAAATAAAACAGCGGAAGGTCAACTAGGCGGGTTTTTACGTTTTCTTCACAGACATATAATTATCACCTACTAAGTAGCAGACTAGACATAAGGATTAAATAGCGTGGCAAGTTTTCATACAAAAAGTAAGCTACATTTAGGCTTTATGGTACGAAGAAACGTTTAAAAATGGGTTGTTTTGACTGGCTTATGCTTGGAACATATTTGTTAATTCCGAAACTAATGTTGATGGTTGTGATTGTCGGCACTTGGTGGAACTTATTATACATCTTGTTAAATAAGACACTTGTACTTGTCCACAGGACTATTGTGGACAAGTACAAGTGTCTTGTTTAACAAGATCCGAAACTAATCTCTAGTATATACTTTGTTTGGAAACAAGCAATATTTATACATAGAAGAGCCCGTAGTTCACTGAGCTAAAATTGCCACGTGTCGACTCTATGAATTTATTATTAATGTTAGGTCTGCTACTACCTGTATATAGGTATTATACGTTTGTGGGTTTCTTGAGATAATTACCTTACGCTTGAACTGGAATCATTACTTATATGTATAGTTTGTAAGATCATTGTTACTAACACATAAGGATCAATGTTATCTGAAATAAATGGATTATTATTTTTATTCCGCAGTGTCGTCGCTTTTTGAGTTTTTTTTCCATCCATCCATCAGCCTGTTTCATCCACTGCTGGAAATAGGCGTTTCCAGGATTTCGCCACTCTTTGCGGTCCTCCTGGAAGAAATGCCCATACTCACACACGCTGGGCAGGCGGGTTGGTGAGCGCGGTGCCGAAACCCTTGCACCAGTGACGCCGCTGCCCGTCACCAGTCTGTTTTATATAAGGCCCGGCAATTGGGGATGGATATACCGCCATCCATCGGTCCCAGGCAATGGTGTGCCGCCTGGTTTTGCCTGAGAGCTGTTTTCTTACTCTCCCCCGAATAACTTCGGGAGGATTTGCGAGTAAGATGGTGGTACCTCCACAGACGAGCCCGGCATCAGCTCTACCACCTATTAAAGTTTTAGAGTTTTTTTTTAGTTATCATTATTATTATACATGACAACCAATTCGGTTTTAAGTCAGGTCTCTCCACAGAAACAGCTGTATTGTGTTTAAAGCAAACTGTCAAGTACTATACTGATAGAAATACGCCTATTTTTGCTTGTTTCCTCGACTTATCGAAGGCGTTTGATCTGGTTTGTTATGATATTCTTTGGAAAAAACTTCACCAAACTTCAATGCCCGAGGAACTAATAAGCATTTTTAAATATTGGTATCAGAATCAGGACAATGTCGTTCGATGGTCGGGGGCCTATTCAATCCCATACAGGTTGGAGTGTGGAGTGAGGCAAGGAGGGCTAACCTCACCTAAGCTCTTCAACCTCTATGTGAATGCGCTGATTGAGAGGCTCAGCAGCACACATGTTGGCTGTCATATTGGAGGAATTAGCATTAACAATATTAGTTATGCTGATGACATGGTGCTGCTGAGCGCCTCTGTGAGCGGTTTATCAAAGCTGCTTGGCATTTGCGAAGAGTACGCTGACAATCACGGGCTGTTGTATAACGTGAAAAAAAGCGAATGCATGGTCTTTCAGGCCCGAGGAAGACATCTACATAATATACCAGCTATTAAACTCTACGGGTATCCTCTTAATAGAGTCAATCAGTTTAAATACCTTGGACATGTTGTAACCTCGGACCTGAGAGACGATGCAGACATAGAGAGGGAGCGTAGGGCGTTGTCTGTTCGTGCTAATATGATAGCCCGCAGATTTGCTCGCTGCTCAATAAACGTCAAAATCACCCTGTTCAGGGCATTTTGTACGTCCTTCTACACGAGCAGTCTGTGGGTGAGTTATACGCAAAGACAGTACAGCGCGCTACGAGTCCAATACAACAATGCGTTTAGGATGATTTTGGGGCTGCCTCGCTTCTGTAGTGCGTCGGGGATGTTCGCGGACGCGCATGTGGATTGCTTTTATGCAACGATGCGCGGGCGGTGCACATCCCTGTTGCGCAGGGTGCGGGCCAGCCGCAACTGTATCCTGAACGCATTTGCGGAACGGTTTGACTGTCAGTACCTGAATCATTGCAGCATGATTCATGTGCTGACAGCAGCCAAAATATTGTTTTAATTTTATATATATTTTATTGTACTAATTGATAATTGATTTTTTTGTGTATATGTGTATTAATAATTATGATCTTAATCGATCGAAATAAACGTCATTCTATTCTATTCTATTCTATTATCAATTATTCGCAATAGCAGAAATATATTTTTTGCATAATATTATTAGAATAAAATTCGAGTGAGGTGTTGTAGTGTCTGTCCCGGTAAAAACAACAACAAAGTATAACACGAAAGCTGGCATAAGGTTGGCTGTCACCTGCGCGCGCAGTGTCTCCGTCATTCCTTGTCGACGCACTTTTATTTCGCAAATATGACGTCATCTAAATCGAGTGGACAGCGGGCCTATCACGTATCTTTGAATCGGTTGCCAACTAGGGTTGCTAGTCACTAAAAACAGATAAAAAATTACTTCCAAAATAACCTTCAATGGGTATTGAACTTTTTACGAATTGTGACGTTATTTCAAGTGTGAACGTATCTTTAGATAAGCGGATATGTATGTTCTCGACGATAGGCACTCGGTTTGGCAACTGATTTTACGATACAAAATCGATAAATAATAGAAACCTATCTGCAGAAATTTAATTATGTATAAGAGTTTGGAAAAAAATTTGGTCGTTATTATCACACAGTCATGTGGCCACCCCATATACTATGACCAAAACAGTTTTGGTACTTTGTTAGATTATAATTTTTTATTAATTTCTCAATGTACGTACAGGCGATATAACATAATGAGTTTACGCTTTGAAACGATCTGATTTTATCATAATAGCAGCAGTGTCACTGTGATTTCTTTTGTGCTGTTGCCTGAACATAGCGAAGTTTTATTTATTTATTTACTAGCCTTTGCCCGCGGCTCCGCCAGCGTTTATTCATTCTTTGCCTTGCTTTCCGTTTGGGCGTTATTTGATGAAAACCCTTTTAGCCTTTATGTTGACCAGGGTCACTACGATGATAATAAAAAAACGCATCCAAATCCGTTAAGTGGTTTTCGATTTAAAAAGCGTTCATTGAATCTTTGCTCAATCTCCAGCTTGGGCGTTACTTTATGGACACCCCTTGTAGCCTATGTGTTGACCAGAGTCACTACGATGATAAAAAAGCACCGCATCCAAATTCGCGAAAATATTCAATGTACAGACACGACTTTCTTACTAGTTTATCATTAAATTTGATGCTTGTGATTGTCGGCCCTTGGTGGAACTTTCGATACATCTAATAATAATAATTTGCAATGTTAACTTTTGTCTCGCTCGCTTTCACTTGCTGCGGTAGACTTGTTGTCTCGCTCACTCGTATAGGAATTGTGACCCACGGGCCACGACTCAGTGCGCAATTTGTCAGTGCGGTACACCAATGAACACCATGTCTATACATAGAACTCTTTGGCTTCTTTTACAGGATTTAAATAAGTCCACAGCTTCAAGGAGAATGATTACCTTAAATCCCCTTTAAAGCGAAATACCTGAGTCCTATGTTCTCAATTCAATAAAATCTTACTTTCTTTCCCCTAATAAGGCCCTTTTCATGACGTAGCGTAAAATCTGAAATTCTGAAACCTTGCTCCATATCAAATATGCCATTCCCAGCTCTGATTTGATTGCTTTCGTATCCAATCAATTAGTGTTAAAGGCAAAGCGGGTATATGCCAATAGTGGAATATTGGATTTAGTCAAACCGATGCGCTGGTAACATCTGCTACAACTTTGAATGGTACTACCGAATTTATACTAAACTAGCCTTTGTCTGCAACTCCGCCCGCGTTTATTCTGCCTATATGTCGACCAGGGTCACTACCAATAATAATTAAGAAACCGTATCCAAATCCGTAAAGTGGTTCTCGAGTTAAAATAAAGCATACTTACAGAAAGACAGAAATATAAAAATTGAAGTCTAATAAACCAATTTCATTTAAAATTTTGAAAAAAAAACATTTAACTGCCACCACTATTTTACTACATAATATTTAATTTACACGTTTCCATATTTCCAACCATTAAGAGTCCGGTCCGCGACGACGACAACTTTGATGAAAAACAATATGTTAAATATTTTTCTGGCCTTTATCGCGATGTTTTTGGAAAAACTAGGGACATACAACACTTCATATTGGCCTCTTAATAAAGGCCTAGAATTTTGCGAGTTATTTTATTACCTACGAGCCCGCTCCGAATCGTTATTCATAATATCTAAGTGTCAAAATAACGCGCAAAGGAGGAACAATTGAATCAAATGAATTTTAGGTCTTCATTTAGATGCCCAATATGGACTGGTGTATGTCCCTGATTTTTATAAAACATCGCGGCAATGACAAGAAAAATTACAATTATAATGCTTCGCATCAAACAGACGAAAAATACGGAGCGGGTTCTTAATGTTGTGTGTAAGAACTTGCCAAGTTAAAGATTTTGTAGTAAGCAAGCAAAATTATTTTCTTTCATTTTTTACACCGTTATGTTAATTCGACAGAACTTTAATAGGATTTGGCTCCTTCATACATCTGAATTCTTTGATCGGCGAAGCTGAAAAACCTATTTGGTCTATTTGTATCGGACTTATCTTTTTTCCACATTTTTTGTTTCTGATGGGATATTCCCTATACAATATTTTCCATAATGTGTTTTATCTTTTGGCGCCATATAATATTTCTATGGATAATATAGATATATCTGTATCTAAAATTTAAGTTATCTGAAGAGCGATCGATTTCCATAAAAAAACATAATATATTGTAGCGGCCACGGCGCACAGTATACGATTTGACCAATCTAGATAGACAAAAGTCGATGTCAGACTTAAGAGATCCGAAATTACCTAAAGTCAGAATTAGCACATGACTTTACATTAAGTGATGATGCGGCAGCAAATAAAACACATTTCTATTAATGATGAAAAGTTTATTCAGTTTTAAACAAAAACATGATATCAGTTTCATGTTTTAAAAGGCTTTTTCTTGGAAGTTTTGTTAATAATGATATATAGGGATCAGATGATAGTAACAAATACTTAATAAGATCAAAATTTGTGCGGATCCGAGAAGTTTTCAAGGTGTGGCCCAGTCTTGCCTTGCGTATTTCTTTGTTTTTGGCCTCTGGAGCCTCTTCGGACATTTGTCCTATTGGAACAATATTTCTCAATATCTCTGCTCCGTGAATAAGTATCCTATGTACTGTAGTCGGCATATTATACCAATCGTATAAGGTGAGATACAAATCTCGGGTTTCTGAGCAGTAATGTTTAAATTTGTCAGGATCAATGTCATAGCCGCACGCTATGGCTGCAAGAAGCGTACTGAAACGGTAAAGAAGGTTTTCATCGAGACCGGTGATACGAGCAGTTTCTTTGTAATTGTGAAAAAACCTTCTTGCGGTATTCCCGTCGTTACTCGTTCCAAATCCCGGTTTAACTTTGTTTTTAATGAGGCCAATCTCCTTGAATTTATCTCTAAAAACGTCCTTCCTTTTCTTAAAATCTTCTTTATTTTTCTCACCCTTGACTTGCCACTCTCGTATATACTTCCGGTAAGCGATATTTAATAGGCAATCCATTGTGCGGATGTATGCATGAAGGCTAGATATCCCAAACCGGTACATATTTTCGTTAGGCTCTCTAGCAGTTGTTGCGGAATTCATCTCCTTCGATGTAGTTTTGCAGATAAAACATGTCTGAGTGGATCTATTTTCAGAAAGCACATTGCATACTTTACCGTCTATCATTGAGAGAATCGATTCGAGTTTTATAGAGATATTACGTTCATCTATATGTACAATAGTAGGTACCAACTCCTGAATTTGAGTCTCGATATCGTCACATTCTTCTTTTATCAATGTCTCTGTTTCTTTTTTGTATAAAAACTTTATTGTTCTGCAGAATCTTGGTGAAGATGGGCGCGGATTTTCCCCTATGACTAATTGTTATCTCTAACAAGTCTCAATGGCACCATCGATACAACAAACATATATTCATCTGTATCTTTTGAATTTTCAAATGGCTGCTTGTAAACACTGTGGCCTGAGGAGCCGTCACATCCCCACTTGTAAATTAATCTGTAGTTCAAGCCATTTACGTCAGGCCTTAATACTTTTCCAAGAATGCAAGCGCATATTCTTGTTGCGGTATGGTTCAAAACTTGCAAGCTTGCAACTCAACCTTGGCATACGTATCTGTTAGAGTGAATTTATCCACAGGAGAATAGCTCCGTTCTCTCACTTTTGCAACTAGGTCATAGCATGGGTAAAGACGGAACCCTCTTTCTTTCAACTCGTGTTGTATATTCTTATATGTCTGCACATTAAAATCATTAGAGATAAATGATGCCAAAGCTTCTTCCGAGGTGTAAGGCCGTTTTTTACTTTTTTCGCTTATTCTTCTTCGAGCTTCCTTAAATCCAGTTGCTCGTCTTGGTGAAGCTGAAGAAACTCCCTAGATCAACTTAGCAGCGTCACGTTTCCCAGTTGCTCGCACACTTAATTGTGCTGCAAAAGATAGGTGTGCATCGTCATATTCTTCCAACAAATGTTGAATTTTTCGCTTTTTGGTTTTCTTAGAACTGTCTCGAAAACTCTTTTTGGGTCTGCCAATACTGGAACTTGGATTTGGGGACTGTTCTTGAAACATAGTGAAGACTAACTCTACATTCAACCATTCTTCGTTAGCTTTCAAAAATAAATCCAATTGTCTCTGTTTACAAAGCCATTTAAGACGAATCTTCTCGCATTCCTTTTTCAGAAAGACCTTCAAGAGCTTCTCCTGATCTTCTAGGAGGATCAAATTAACAAATATTGACTTAACGGACATCAGAACTTTCTCTAATCTGCCTTTGGGCGGAGTTGAATGCCAAAAGTCAAATAATGACTTTCGCCGAATTCGGGCGCCTGTAACAAAATAAATAAGAAATAATTAGAATCGCAAGAATTCGCAAAAAATATACATATTTTCAATAAACTAGAACAATGTGATAATACTTTAACAGCTAAATCATGACGTGACTCACCTTGACTACATACTTTAAGACTACGTAAACTTATTAATTTTTTGTAGATGTATAGAAGGTGTTTTTTATGACAGTACTAATAAGTCTTCACGAATAAATTGGTGGATTTAAATTAAATAACATATAAATAATTACCTCTTCTTATAGAATCCATCACTAAAAAGTACTTAAATTCACACAAAACAGAGAAACACATACACAACGCTGACGTTCAGTTTGGCACAGGGCGAGCGGGCGGCTACCTGAATCCGAGACGCTAACTTCAACCCATTGTTTTAGAGGGGACCGAGCTTCAAAAACGTTGTAGGGTCCGTTCAAGATTAAAGTGATACTTAAAAAAACTCTGTTTTAACGTTTTGATTTTAGGACTTTCGTCTCTCTAGATTGGTCGGATCGTATACTGTGCGGCGTCATCTGTTTCCTAAGAACAAGGCGTGAAATCACATAACGCCCTCGTGAACGTTCAGTATGTGCCTTACGAGCTAGTAGAACAAATAGTTACGAAAATTCGGTATGCAAGTACCAGTATGGTAGAAACAATCTTACGGTATAGTATAAGTATCTCGGTAGCGCAGTCGGTAGCGCGGTTATCTTGATAACAAGAATTCGCAGGTTCGAGTCCGGGCCCGAAGATTTAATCAATTTCTTGTCTTGTATTTTGTCTCCAATTAATATTTTCTAGTTTGTAATTCACTTTTATAATACGTATCTGAAATTTAAATAAAATGAAAGAATTGCGCGAATCAAAACTGCCTTAAATTGAAAGTTATCGGGAATATGTCAGTTACTGACAAGTTTTTAAATAAATCATCAAAGAAATTACTGCTTATCAATATTTCGTTGTTATTGCTATTTCGGATATAAAGGGCCCGAGGACTTTTCATTGATTGTACAGTGTACACACTGCAAACAATTAGACAATACAAGCAAACTCCGACAGCAGTGCTGCACCCACTACATTCTGTCAGGAGTCAGGACAAAACACATCCACCTACACATACATCATACATTCACAGCTTTAGTGTATTCGTGAATGCTTTACAATAAAATACAATACAATCCATACTAATAAAAACCAGTCAAATGCGAGTCAGACTCGCATACCTAGGGTTCCGTAATTCGAACAGTCAGTTTTGAGAACAGTCAGGAAGAAGGTGTTTAAAATCTTGCCCATGACTGTTTATGATAACTAAAAAAAGAATTGATTGTACCACAAAAGAGAGACTCAAATGTTTTTATACCGTACTCAACATAAAACTCGTGGATGAAAAATTTAATTTTGTATTTTGGTATCGTGAATTTCTGAACGGCTATGTTTTTCATGTAATCTTTACGTAATCCCAAATTACCATGATTTTTTTCATATTTTTCGGTTCATTACTTTCGGAAATAAGGGGGGACATGCATTTTTTTTTAGTTTTTCAAAGAAACATTTTTATGATCAGCTCTTTAATATCTACAATTTGATACCCATATTGTGTTTTTGTAAAATATTTTTTTAAATTCATTTTACATATTTTTTATATTTCTCATTAGTTTTAATTTTTTTTTATCGCTTTATTTTTCATGTGATTGGCCAGTTACGACCTATAATGTTTAATTTTTTTCATATTTTTCGGTCCACCAGTTTCGGAAATAAGAGGGGGGGGGACTTGGATTTTTTTGCGGTTTTTCAAAGATTTCTCGAAATTAGTGCCAGTAAATATTTGTATAATCAGCTCTTTAATATCTACAATTTGATAACCATTTTGTATTTTAGGTGGTAGAGCTGATGCCGGGCGAGCCGGTCGAGACTGTGGAGGTACCACCATCTTACTCGCAAATTCTCCCGAAGTTATTCGAGGGAGATTAAGAGAACAGCTCTCAGGCAAAACCAGGCGGTCCACTATTGCCTGGGACCGATGGATGGCGGTATATCCATCCCAAATTGCCGGGCCTTATACTCGTATAAAATAGACTGATGACGGGCAGCGGCGTCACTGGTGCAAGGGTTTCGGCACCGCGCTCACCAACCCGCCTGCCCAGCGTGTGTGAGTATGGGCATATGGGCCTATGTCCAGCAGTGGACGAAACAGGCTGATGGATGGATGGATGGTATAGGAAATATATGGAACATTAAAAAAAAATGTTTGACGCCTTATTGTGTAAGCAAGTGAATGCTATTTTTGTAGCAAGTTTTAAGTCTTTTCCTTTAACGTTGCTAAAGTTATGAGGCTGTGACATACGGAGTCTCACCATAAAGATTCCTTTTACCTTTAAGGTACTACGGAACCCTAATAAAGTAGTAAACAGTCGTGTCTGTACATATATTCAATGTTTTTAAACTTTTAAATGAAATGGGTTATTAAGTGTTGTACGCCCTCGTGAGCGTTCAGTATGTGCATTATAAGCTGGTTAGATCAAATAGTTACAAAAATATTCGGCGGATAAGTATGATGGAAAAATTCAACGGTCTAGGTAAGTACCTTGGTGGAGCAGTCGGTAGCGCGCTTGTCTTGATAACAAGAGGTCGCAGGTTCGAATCCTGGCCCGAGGATTTTTTTCAAATTCTTGTCTTTACATTTGTTTCAAATTTATCTTTTCCAGTTTGTAATGCACTCTAATAATAATATTTATTGTACTGAAGCCAAAATTACCATTTTAAAGACTTTTGTCTGTCTGCTGTTTATCTGTCCTTCTGTCTGTCTGTATGTGTGTTCCGTTTTATCTCGAGAACCATCTTAGTGACTATGGTCAACATTATAGGCTATAAGACTGTTGATAAATTAACGCCCAAGCCTATTGGCATTATTATGGGGCAGGATTGAATAAAGCGGGCGGAGCCGCGGCCGAAAGGCTATACAATAAAAAGCGCCATCTGAGATGACTTGAACGTTAGATGGCGGTAACAATAAGAGAAGCTTGTCAACCTTTTTGTGCAGAGGTTCATTTGTGAGCTAATAGGTTCCGGACCCGTAACAAGTGGTGGTACGGAACCCTTCATGAGCGAGTCCGACTCGCACATCAGTGCTCTTGCGTGTACATGTACGTTTAAAATCGATTCGATATATCGCATCTAGCAGTACAATCGTGTACATTAGTGGACTCGCAGTGGCGACGTAAATTTAATCTGCTAGTTTCCGCCGACCGGAATCCGGCTACTAGTAGAGATGGGAATTTTGCGGTTCTTGTGTCTTAGCGATGTAATTAATACGTTTTTTAAGTATTAATAACTATTCCTGAAAAAGTTTTTCATACAGGAGTTAGTGTATCTGAAATCTGACCCTAGCTCGCTATGGCAAGTTGCGGCAACTTTGTGTTTTCATATTCTTCAGATCCTTCTTTTTTAAATTCAAATGATGTTAATGGAAATGATTACTGACAATCTATATCTAGGTAGCTATATCTATACCAATAATAAATTGGTAAAAAAGTCGTGTCTGTACATTGAATATCTTTATAAATTTTAAATTAAATGGGTTATTAGTATTGTACTAAGGCCAAAACCACAATTTTTAGAATTTTTGTCTGTCTTTCTGTCAGTCTGCCTGTTTGTTTGTTCCGTTTTAACTCGGGAACCACTGAACGGATTTGGATGTATTTTTTTCATTATAGCCCTAGTGACACTGGTCAGCACATAGTCTATAAGGGGTTTTCATAAAATAACGTCCAAGCCGAAAACGGGCCAAAGATTGAATAAACGCTTTTAACTCGAGAACCACTCAACGGATTTAGATGCAGTTTTTTTTTTCATTATCATCGTAGTAATGCTGGTTAATACATACGCTATAAGGGATGTTCATAAAATAATGCCCAAGCCGAAAGCTGGGCAAAGATTTAATAAACTCAGGTAGAGCCACGGGCATAGGCTAATTGTTTTAATAGTCATAATTTCATTATTTTTCAGCTACATACACCGATTTATAAAAAAAAATGAGGTTAGTTTTTGATATGTGGCAGTAATGCGTATTAAGTCGAACAGTAGGCTAATTAATGGCTGGTGAAGATTCGTGGTTTAGATTCATAATGCTATTGAATACATCTTCTGCTCCAGCGCTGAACGCGGACGAACAATAGCTCCGCTTGTCATCCCCACCACCTTCACCAACCCCCGCGCCGATCTCGCAGCGAGCCCGCCGCGCTGAAAGACGCAGTGTCAAACGGGGAACCGCCGCGTAACCATGTTTGCCTCCGAAGAAACTGTATGAATACAGTGAATCTGACTACATAAAAATCGTGCGTAGCCGTTTCAATAGCATTATGGTTCATAATAGGTAGTTATAAATGAGGTATCGACACTATCGACAAGTTTTTAAATAACACCTACAGCGGACAATATCCGTAAATGAGGTAGATCTTTGCACGGCCATGTTCACATTTACAATGACCACAGCAATTCAACTTCTACCCCAAATAGGTAGAGTTCAGATTCGAGTAGATAATTAAATTTACGTGAACTGGGAAGGAAGTTTGTCCATCGAACATAGTAGATGTTTTTGTTGCTTTGTAGTCATGGTAGTGAGAAACGTAATAAAGAATTCGCGTTATTACCGAAATATTCTTTTTCAATGCAAGTACTCGTAAATACCTATTTTATTTACTTCAAAACTGTTGTCAAAGACAACTTTACCACACTAGAGTCATATTTTGTTTTTTTTTATTTATTGAAAAAAGTTGCCAGTCTTTTCTTGTGTACCATAGATAAACTTGACAGAAATGAGCTACGAACGCATCAAACTGAAAAATTTCACTTCAAAGCTTAATATTTCGCCAACGGATCCCTAAATCGAAAAATAGCTTTCACACACCCACAATTTTTTTAAACGACCTATCTAACGATACCCCATACTATAGGATAGACGAGAAAAAAACGTTTACGTGTTTGAGAGGTACCTATAAGATTTTTTTTTCGAGATTTTGTTTTACCATTTTGTCGGCGTGAGTAATATTTATATCCATGCCAAATTACAGCTTTCTAGTACTAATAGTCTCTGTGCTAAGCCGCGGACAGACGGACAGACGGACATGGCGAAACTACAGGGGTTCCTTGTCGGACTACGGAACCCTAAAAACAGACCCCTTATACGATGACTTTGTTGTCCATCTGTTTGTCTGTCTGTCTGTTAAGACCCTTTATCTCGTCAAGATGAAACTAATAACTCCAACAGAAGTCTACGGCCCCATGGTGCTGTATAAATATAAAGAAAATGCTTTATGAATAAATTATACACAAATTCTTGTACTTTTATTCCACATATATTTATTTTTATTCTAACTTAGGCTACCGGTTTCGTATTACACATCATCGGGCCAACAAATTATTAATTATTTAACATGACGGAAAGAAAACAAAAGAAAACATTTTTAACATTTTTTGTTTTCTTTCTGTCATGTTAAATAATTAATAATTTGTTGGCCCGATGATGTGTAATACGAAACCGGTAGCCTAAGTTAGAATAAAAATAAATATATGTGGAATAAAAGTACAAGAATTTGTGTATAATTTATTCAAGATGATATTCCACCAAGAACCATCAATCGAATCCATCCAATAAATGCTTTATGCATTAAGTCCGCCTTTTTGTACTTATTTTTATGCAATAAAGTATTGATGATGATGATGATGATGATGATGATGATGATGATGATGATGATGATGATGATGATGATGATGATGATGATGATGATGATGAAATATCAAGCTTCTAACTAAATGACGAATCCATTAACAACTTCATCACCTGCGGGGCTATTATGTAACTCAGTGTCGGTTGCTAGCTATAGTTGCTATTCACCAAAAACAGATATAATGAACTTCCAAAATAACATTTAATGGGTATTGAACTATTTACGAATTGTGAAGTCATTTCAAATGCAAACTTACCCTAAGATAAGCGAATATGTATGTTTTAGACGATAGGCACTTGGTTTGGCAACTGAGTTTACGATACAGAATCAGGGGGTTGATCTCCGGCAGAGCGATTTCAAATACGGCTCTATAGCACCCGTCCCAAGTGCCTTTAGCAAGTATTGTATAAAGTACACACATAAAGTTAGTATAGGTCTTGTCTTTGTCCTAATATATTGTAGAGCGGAGTGCGACTTATGTATGAAAGTGACAGCATGAATTTTTGAAACTCTTGAAACGTAAACAAGCAGAATTTCTAGGACCATTTTAATGTTGAAAGTCAGCAATAAATAATTTGTTTTGGCTTTGCTGGGTTTCATAAGGAAGTGATTAGATGCCAGTCATTAATTGAGCTTCTACAACCAAATTATACACCGAAAAACATTTCACAGGCTGTCGATTATCAAGTTCTTGGAGTTGGCAATAACATGCTCGTGCGTGGCACTGCACTACTACAGCTACAATCCGGAACCTGATATTGGCATGCTGGTCACCGGCACCTTCGTCGGCTACCTCATCATCTTCGCCGGTGCTGCTGCAGGTTACGTGATGCAGACGCCTTCACACAAGCGCATCGACATATTCTACTCGCTGGTGGGCGTGGCTTTGTTTCTTGCCAGCGGAGCCTTGATCATCGATAGGTACCGGCACTTTTCCAATGGTCAATACAAAGATATAAATCTAGTGAAGGCTTCTCTGTCTATCATCAACGGCGCCGTACTGTTAGTGGATGCTGTGTTGACGATACGGGGACGCTAAACTATATCGCCTGTTGATGACTATGGATGAAGTTGAAGAAAGGACTTTGGTTGACTGATTGTTTTGGACGATAAGAAAGTATTTATTTAAAAAATTATTATTACTGTATTATTTTTAACAGGTGATTCTCGTCTGCATTGGTACGTTTTGTTTTTTTATTTTATTGAAATTCCAATCTCCGATAAGCATTGGGTTTTATGAGGTTAGATATATTAGCTGTAAATCAAGTTTAAATATAAAAACAGATATTTTGTATTTGAGAAATAGTTTGTTAATGTTAATAGGTGATCTTAATTAGTACCTAGTTATTCAAATCATATTTACTGATCATACTAAACAACCCTACAAAATAAACTTTCCTGGGGAAATAAACACCTCTTTTCACGTTTCCTTAGTAATTTTGAAATCCTACTATTGATTTTGTATGAGCGGTCCAATTTTTAGGGTTCACCTCAAAAATAAAGAAAAACGCAACCCCTCTGTGATCTGTTGTCCATCTGTTCGTCTGTAAAGACCCCTTTTTTAGGTACCAGGCCTCGGGCAACGACGTACAATTTATTGTACAATTTTGTATGAGCTTGACGCCGACTCTTGCAGCGCAGAGCGAATTCGCTTGGAGCGTCGTTGCCCGTGGCCCTCGGGTTAGAGATCAGCGTTGCCAGATCGTGCTTTTTAGTACGAAAATCGTACTATTTTGCCGTTCGTCGTAACTTTGGCGTACCTTGCTTTAGATCGTACTATTTCGTACCTTTTTACAACTTGACCCCAAAATGTACTATCAACTCTGAGCTCGCAATAAATTAAAAACATAAAAATTCTAATTACCTTATCTATGGTACCTTATTGCACTTGTTCTACCTCGACAATTTCGAAGGAGGTAGATATATCCGATTCTTAGATAATTGAGAGAGATAATTCGACGTAAATAAACGTTTAAAAGTGACCCTACAAAGGATTTAAAATTTGTGAGTCTTCAAAAGCTTGTGTAAGAAAAATATTACATACTTATTAGTTGCATGTACACAGTTGTTATTTAATTTTAATATTTTTTGCCGAAACCTTACTTCAAGCCTTATAATTAGGTATGTACGTGCACGTGTTTACTAACAAGCATTATTCACATTATATATTTAAATGGAGAAAAAATTGCGTACTTTTACAACGATTTTCGTACTATTTCTGGAATCGAGACGTACTAATTTAGAGACCACTACTGGCAACACTGTCAGAGATATCAAGTTTGAAACTAATGCCTCCTGCAGAAGTCTGCAGCCCCATAGCGCTTTTAAAAAATCAGGCTTCTAGCTCAATGCAAAAAAAAGTTATTTCCCTTTACGTAAACAATTTCATACAAATTATCTCACCATGAAAACATAAAGGGCATTATCAGTTGACTTAGAAACTTAAAATTCCATTCACAGTACATAGGTCTTATAGCACAGGTAGAGGGAAAAATCAAACATATGCCAATACTTTATTATGTTTGTAAATATTAAAGTCCAACCTAATGAGACCCTTTGGATACATAGAGTTTAATAGATCGTAAGTGTCAATTGAGGTTGGTATTCATAACTGCACGGGGAATAAATTTGTGTTTTAAACGGTATACGGAACCTTCAGGGCATGAGTCCTACTCACTCTTGATCAGGTTTTTAGGGAAAAAAAGGAAAGGAACTATAAGGAACCCTTATAGTTTCGCCATGTCCGTCTGTCTGCCTATCCGTGGCTTAGCTCAGAGACTATTAATACTAGAAAACTGTAATTTGGTATGGTTTTATATGTATATCAATTACGCCAACAAAACGGTAGAAAAAAAACAATAGAAAATTTTTTTTTTAGATGTATCTCCCGTGCTCTTAAATATGGGATGAATTTTTTTTCAGTTTACGTGTATGCCGCAGAAGCCGAAAGCGCTGCAGTCATCGAATTTCTATGAAATCGTATCACATGAATGTCGCACAATGCGGCTCCTAAGCTGCAACGCGGATAGGCGCACGACGACGTTGCATACAATTAAATATATGGCAACTTTGGTTTATATAGCCAAACTCATACTGGAGACTCAGTAAGTAGTCAGGACCAAGTTTCATTTACCCTGTCTGTAAAATAAGCAAAATAAAATTTGGACTTCCTACGAGGTTGTTCGAGGCACAAACAATTTTTCTCATTCCACAAACAGGGTCATTCAAGCTTGATCTTGACCACTTCAGTCAACAGTATGAATTCGGCTATGTAAACTAAAATCGCCTTATATAAGGTGACTTTAATTTATCCAGCCAAACTCTTACTGAAGACTCGGTAAGCGCTCAGTAACAAGGTTCGATGACCCTTTTTGTGAAATTCGTAATCTTTTCGTGTTCCTTACAAACGTAAGTTTAGCCCCGAGTCAATTACTATGGGACATCAAGATTCTATTTTGCGAAATTACCAAAAAGTGTTATCGGTCCGTGTTACTGATCACATACCAAGCAACCAGTATAAATTTGGCTGCATAAATTAAAGTCACCATACATAAAGATTTATTATAATTCAATGACTGCAGCGAGCAAAAGCGCCTTTATTTTAAGCGATACTTTGGTGTTGCATCAGCTAATCACAGCAATTTCAAATTCGACATGTTTCGTTAGAAAAAGATTTTGTGCTTATTTTATTGTTTTGTTTTTGTAAATTAGGGTAACAAATTGTGGCGGATTTCCCCTAAGACAGACTAGGCCCGGGCCCCTTAGGGGCATCTAATCTGCACCCACGGTCGGGTTGGTAGAGAAAGCGCTATCTAGTTCGAGTTGTATGAAAATTTTATGAAAAACGGATTTGAATGTGGTTTTATTTATTATCATTGTTGACCCTGGTCAACGTAGATGCTGTAAGTGGTGTTATAAAATAAAGCCGTACCCAAAAACGGTACAGAGGTTGAATAAACGTGGGCAGAGCCGCGGACGAAAGGCTAGGTGTGAAAATAAAATCTTCAATCTTCGAAATAAATACTCTTATAGCGGGTTCAACCGAACGCAACGGCAATTTTCATACAACTTTACAATTCTACGCTGAAAAGTTGGGGAAAAGGGCGGCTGGTACTGAATGGCCTAGGGCGGCTAGAATGGCAAATCCACATCTGGTAACAAAGCTACAGGTAAACATTTCAGTTATTCACGGACACTATTGGGCAAATGTTTAATGTACTCAATTTTTTTGGCCTTTAGTGTGTGATACTTTGAGAGATGTCGATTCAACTGCATACAGACTGACATCAGATCATGCAACTTTATTCAAATTGTATTTTACACATTCACGTAAAAAAATACTGCTCTAATTACTAAATATTGAAACTGAGGTATTATTATTTATTAACATATTGGCTTTCCAAGGCATTTATATAAAGCCTGCAGGTATGTGCATTTGGTTTTTGCAATTAATTGCCGTTTATCCTCCTTAACTAAATAAAGTAGTAAATATATAAAGTTACTGAAGGCTAGCAAACTTTGTCCACACGTGCCCAAAACTCAAATTCCCAACTATTAAGGGGGACTATCCCGACTTTGTCCCTTTTCAAATTAATTTCAAACCAATAAAAAGCGACGATTAAATTTTGCATAAAATATATGTCATATTTCACACTTTGATCTCAATATTTCGGCTATTTCTTACACGATTGCTTACACTTTCCTCGATCCGATTAAATCACAAAGATAATCACTAAGCTACGATCTAAATATCATTTCATTTGAGCTATATTAAGTTTTGGACAATAAAAATTATACTAAAATAAAGGTCGTGAAAAATTAGATATAAAACGGCTATAATATTAAAAAACCGTCCCTCCAAACTCCTCAAAACCACGAGTTTTTTTAACGGCCCGCTTCCGCAAAAAAACACGTTTTAATAAAATAAAAAACCGGTGAGTGCGAGTCAGACTCGCATACCTGGGGCTCCATAATTCGACAGTTTTGGGAACAGTCAGGAAAAAAGTATTTAAAATATTGCCCATAACTGTTTATGATAACTACAAAAGAATTGATTGTACCACAAAATAGAGAAACAAATATTTTTTTACCGTACTCGAAATAAAACTCGTGAATTTCTCAACCACTTTATTTTTTCTGTAGTCTTTACATAATCCCAAATCACAAATTTTTAAATTTTTTTCGGTCTACCAGTTTCGGAAATAAGGGGGGGACATGCATTTTTTGTGGTTTCTCAACGATTTCTCGAAATCGGTGACAGTAAATACCTATAGTAAAAGTGTATATATTTATCAGCTCTTTAATATCTACAATTTGATACCAATATTGTATTTAGGTTATTTTTGTCATTTTGAACAACTTGAAATTTTTAAATTTTTTTGTGCACCTTATTGTGTAGGCAAGTGAATGCTATTTTTGTAACAAATTTCAGGTGCTAAAGTTATGAGGCTGTGACATACGGACGGACAACGGAGTCTCATCATAAAGGTTCCTTTTACCTTTCAGGTACTACCGAACCCTAAAAATAAAAATTACTAGCTTTATTTAGTATCATATTACCCGACAACATCGAAAAACGCAACAATCATTGCGTTCAAAAAACATTTGACAGTAAATCTAATCTAAGGAGTTATGAAAATAAACATAATGTTTTAAAATAGTTGTAAATAGTATATTTTTTTTTAGCTAATATAATAATTAGTACTTCTTAATGTGTATCCAACTTATATGCTAATAAAAATATTTTTATTGTAAGATAATGGAGTAAAAAAAATATTATAGCTAATTAAAAAATTAAATATCGAACTGAGTAAATTGTAGAAATATTAATATTAATATGAGTACTTACCCGTTTATGATATGATAACATCTATATATGGAATACAAAGACAAATTAGATAGAACAAAAATTGATTCTTCGTTGGTGATTGATCAGGTGGTAGAGCTGATGCCGGGCTCGACTGTGGAGGTACCACCATCTTACTCGCAAATCCTACCGAAGTTATTCGGAGAAGAGTAAGAGAACAGCTCTCAGGCAAAACCAGGCGGCCCACCATTGCCTGGGACCGATGGATGACGGTATATCCATCCCCAATTGCCGGGCCTTCTATAAAACAGACTGGTGACGGGCAGCGGCGTCACTGGTGCGAGGGTTTCGGCACCGCGCTCACCAACCCGCCTTCCAGGAGGACTTCCAGGCGAAATGACGTAACAGGCTGATGTATGGATGGATAATGATTGATTACTAGTTATTTTACAAATTATTTTGTAAATTCTCCCATAAAGACATACAAAAACGTCTCATTAAGGGTAATTCATGGTAAAAAAATGTATAATACGTGTTTTGTGCTCCTCTGTGGTCTTGTGGTTCGAGCACTCAACTACGAATCAGAAAGTCGCAAGTTCAAATTCGTAGAGGCACATTTGTGTCAGGTCTGCATGCTTCGGAGCTAATACCAATTTGTATTCGAAATACGGCGATAAGGCTTAGTACACATAACGGTGCACGTAAAACATCACTGTACGTGTATGGAGTCGTGTGACTTGCATGTCACAGTTCACACTCGGTAAACACCCCCTCGGGGATTCATGTGATGGCAATGTATTTATTCTAAGCTATCCAGAATGGTATACCACCTTTCTGTTAGCGACTGTACAAGCCAGCCTTGGAAGAGAATCAGGACGGCGATTCTCGCAAAAAATTTCACAGCACGCTCTGCTTTTCATACGCTTCTGTTTGTCGAGTAATAAATGCCGTGTGATGATAATTCTATTAACTATAACTCCTCAAAAGACACGTAAAAAGCATGTTATGAATACGTACAACAGCTTCATAATTTAAAAGTTTGATACGTTTCTTCTTATAGAGCTTGTAAAAATCACCCGCTTTCGACTTTCGCAAATGGTCGCATGTGCGAGAATCGCCGTCCTGATATTTTCTTAAAGAGACATGTCTGGGGAAAATGCCTCAAAAATATCTTAAATATTTAATGTATAGGCAGAACAATAACACGTTTATAAAAGGCTGTACATTTCTGTTTGATAGCTAAGGAATAATTCAGCTGAAGTACCTACACAAGGGAGTATTCCTACATATTGTGATGAATTGTTTTTCTACATTTCTAATTACAGTTATTTCAGTTCGTTATTTTTTCAGGGGGAGCGTTATTGTAAGCGGGAGGGGGTTATCCCGATTTGTCTCGTTTCAAATTAATTTTTAACTAAAAAAAAGTGAAAAAGCTACAATCAAATGAAAAATATGTCACATTTGACTCTTTGTTTTGAATATTTCGAACGTTCGAAATATTATATATATATATGTGTATATATATATACGGTTACTTGCATTTTATTGCACTCAATAAAATCTCAAAGATAGGCCTAAACTATAATTTTAGTATAATATTATTTGAGCTTCTGGTTTTGGAAAATAAAACTTATAGCGAAATAAACATCGTAAAAATGGGATATAAAACGGCCGTCATATTAAAAACTTGTCCCTCTACCAAAATAATAACTAAAAACACCTTGAAATACCAAGTTTTCTTAGCGGTCCGCTTCTGCTGAGCAGGATAGACAAGGGTAAAATGAAAGCGTTGGAGCAGGACAGATTTCTGTGAATACCTTCGCTTAAACAAAACATGTAGTATACAGTAGTAGGTACAATATATAGTTTTATTTTACCTGTCTACTCTCAATTCTCCATTTCAGGCTTGTTTCCTAAACAGAGTTGGGGGTAGTTCGTGCATTAACAGAAGTGTACCTGTTGGTGACATTGTGAGAGATGGCTGTTGTTTTGGAACGCAATTTCCACGTTCTTGCGTTGTGAGCCTTTGAGCTTCAGCTAAAAACGAATGAGCTTTTTAAACTTTTATCAATTCCAGAGCTTTTTTGAGAATTTCAAGTTTTTCTCCGTTTTCTGAGAGATTTTTCACCAGTAAATAATATTCCGCTAGGAATTTTCTTCCCACATCAAGGGTTTATGTAATTCGTTTTCTAAGATTTGAATTTATATATAGCTCGTTGCTCCTGGCTCCAAAACTCGAGTTGTTAATTAATAACCATTATTTTACTAATTCATTATTTTTAGCTTTCAAGTTTTACCCGTCTTTTTGTAATAAGAGCAAGTTTAATTAATGGTTTTTAATTAATGAGTGTAAGAAAAACTATTTCCTTGCTATTTTCTTGTTCGGTTTTGCCAGTCACTCCCACGAATCGGAAAGGAAGTAAACCGATTGATAAAGGGTCCATAGACTAAAGTAATCCGAGGTAGATTCGCAGTATGTTTTCGGAAGTATGTATAAGTTGGTAAGGACAAAACTACGCAACAGGAGAATAGGACATATGAAGACAAAAGTCGACAAGTACCTTGCCAATAGACATTTGAAATTGTAGAAAAATATGTTTTTTTAATAACAAAATTTTGCAGAACATCTTTTTGTTGGTAAATATTGTAAAAGTAGGTAAAGAAGGACCTGCGAAACTTTTTAATGGTAGTTTTCAATCGGTTCAATTACCAAAGTACACGTATATTGTATTTATACGTATACGACAGCACACGCACTGTTAAATCCATTCTAATCAACAAATATTGTTTATGTTAATCTACAAAAATACGACACCTTTTAGTAAAACACCCCAAAGACATTGTAGGGTGATATTGTTTATTTTTATCACAAAATCTCTCCTCAAATATTTGTTTGGAAAATGGAGTACGCTCTCCCTAGCAGAAAGGGCTCAAAGTAATGGTAAATATAAATAAAATGCCTCTAACCTTCAGGCGCGGCTGGTAGATGTAAATAAATACGTCGGTACTTATACTGGTAGTAATGAAAACCATAACCCCGGGGTTAATTCTGTCAACGGCTATTGCGGCGCTTACGGAAAAATCGAATCAATACGAAAATGTATATCGATTGTTTCGAATAAAATTATACATTTTATTTTAAACACATCTTATTTTGTACAAACTTTTTGATCGGTATCGTTTTTATTATGGACTTATATTTTAAAGTTACGAATGTTACAAGTTTCAAATGTAAAAGTGACAGGCCTCAAAAGTGACAGATGCAGCGGATAATCACAAAAGTGACATAATATGTCATATTATGACATAAGTTACAAATGTCAAAAAAAAGTGACAGATGTCAAAATTTACAGATATTATCTCGTTTCTTAGCACGGAAATTAAGTGCAAAATTGTCAGATGTCAAAAGCGACAGAAGTTTAAAGTGACAGCAAAGCGACAGATGTCAAAAGACACAGAACTCAAAAGCTAACTAAAAGTGACAGGTGAAAATTGACAGATGTCAGTGGTGCAACCCGCCTATCCAGCATGTGCAAGCATGGGCATCACTTCTAAGAGGGCCACCAAGAGTGGCAACATGTTAAAAAACCTATTTTCAGCAGTGGAGAAAGACAGGCTGATGGATGGATCGATGCACTCGAACCACAAGACAGGAGGCGGTCAAAAGAAAAAGAAACTTTTCATATTGTAAAGATGTGTTTGTTTCCGATAACGAACATAACCATTTAATATTTAACATTAATCGTAGGAAATAGAATGAACATTATGCTCTGAACTACTCTTGGAAATAAAAAACATTCATTAACCCGAAACTGCATAAGACAGATTTTCCATTTCAACCCGCTTAAACTCGTTCTTGCTAGGGTTAACCATTTGTAAAAATATAAAGTAGTACAGAAGTGTAAAGTTTAAAAAAAATTTGCAGTGAACGTACCTACTACGGATTATTTTAAAGTCAATATCGATTAGGTACGAACTTCTTGCGAACTTGTATCGGTATCACCCAAGATGGATTACTTTGAAGTGGGGCGCTGACGGCATCCACAGCGCCATTTACAAACGGATCGTCAACATTAGCGAGCATGGACTTAAAATAATGGTCTCTTCTTGGATTTCTACTGAGAATGCCGCAAAAACACGCCATTTTTACAAGCAGCACCATGAAAAGCTTTTGTTGTTGTAGGCAAAAAAACAAACAGAAATGAGAGGGTTTAGAGCAGGCTAAGAAAAGAAGAGTGACTCCCTTCTTTGTAAGGATTGTCCCCGAAAAACCATAATTTTTTTTTCCTCGTTTGCAGAATCTAGCAATACTAAATTATAAAAAAAATGTACTTCTGCCAAGAATATGTTGCATACTCCTATCGTAACAGAATCATATTGATCAAAAAACAAAGATGAGTCTCAAAAAGTTTTCATGTCAAGGTTAAAGATTTATTTAAGCAAAAACCCATATATAAGGTCCTACAATAATAAGTGAAAATAATTCTAGGGTATGTCGTGTATGTATCGTTTACTGATTACTGATTTTTTTCCTTGAAATTATTTTTTCATCTGCCAGTACAAAGTGGTTCAATCAGCTGACTAAATTTCTATGAAAAGGTGAAAAAAAAGTTCGCGCGAAATATGTTTTTTTTGTTGGAAAGTGCTCTATCAGCTCCTAATTTTTTTTCACTTTGAATTGTAGGACCTTATATGTTATTTAAGTGCTTAAGACGGTAAAAACTTGATTAAACTCTGAAATGAAAAGATATTTCAGGAACAGTCTCACTCGCACTGCGATTCTTTCCGTATGGAGTAACAGTGATCGATGCAAGTTCTTTAGACGTTTAGTAGTCGTTATTAGTGGAGTATATTGACAGGATCTAAAATACATGATAAGCGCAATATCTAACCTCGATCCTCACTTTTTGGTGAAATCTGGGAAAGGCTTATGTCCAGCAGTGGACGAACACGGGCTTATGGATGGATGGATGGAATCCAGGATAATGTCATCAAGGCAAACAGTTGTTTATGCTGATTCTTCTACTAAACTATGAAACCTGAGCAACAAATGAATGAGGATACACAATGAACATGTTTTGACATCGCCATTATGAAACGGATCCTAGAAAATATCAAAAAAATCGTTTTCAATAGTGGTGCTTCTGGAAAGTATGTTCCACAGCGAGACTCCCATAAAATCGAGAAACTTTTCATGATATAACAATTGATATATGAATAATTTATGTTTGAATTTTATTGCAGAAACGGTTTTTGTACACTAACGTACTGTTGATGTAAATGCCGAAATTTCATCAGATGGCATGTAGTCAAAAACAATAAAATGTGTTATTAATAATAAAATAATTTAGGATGTCAGCTCACGCGAGTTTTAGGCTGGGGTTATCCCGATATTGTCTCTTTGTAAACTCATTTTAAACCGTGAATTTGGAATAATTATATTTGAATAAAATACGTGTTATTATATATAACTCTCGAAATTTAATATTTCGGCCGCTTGACGTAAATTTACTTGCATTTTACTGCATCCAATAAAATCGCAAAGATGGGCCTAACTATGATATAAAAACCATTTCGAGTTACATTAAGTATTGGACAATAAAAATTATACTAAAATAAACTTCGTAAGAAAAGTGATATAAAACGGCCATCTTATTAAAATACTTCCTCTTAATTTCAAAAAAATAAATAAAACACCTCAAAATCGCGAGTTTTCTGGGCAGCCCGCTTCCGCTGAGCAGGATAAACATGTGTAAAATGAAAGCGTTGGAGCAGGACAGGTTCCTCTGGTTAACCTCGCCTTAGTATTTTAGTTAAAAATTTGTAAAAACCATTTTTAAAAAAACTACAGCGTTTGGCAATGTTTTGACGTAATGGCATTGCTGAGCGAATTAGCAATGCTTTGGCAAAAGTACAAGCGCTTATACAAAGGTGCTGTATCTATTTTTGTAAAACAAAATACGGCTTGAAAGTGGTAGCCCTATTCCTTCCACAAACCCGGAACTTGGCCCGGACCGGCCATAAGGGGTTAACCTTACATAAATTCAGTTTGCCAGTCGCATGCCTTACTTCCCCCTTTTATAGCCGGATTTGGGCAGCTCTTGTACGGGACTGCATAGGCTAAGATATTGTTAGAGATTCGTACATTTTTGGATAGAAAACGGAAGTATCTTTTTTAAACCAGGAAAAATTCTAATGGTCAGAATCAAGATCTATCTTTTCAAATAAAATAATGTTTCTAGTAATAATAGTAAGTGAATATGACGTAGTGCGGAGTAAAATAAAATGAGCACAATCATATCATATCATATTAATTCATCATATATTATTCTTTATTAATTGCCATCATAAAGTACATTTTAGTTTTATCGTATTCTAGAAAATTTTTTGATATTTCATGATTCCCTAAATAAGCACTGAAATATAATTAAGTAACATATACTGTGGCCATACAGACATTTCGTGGTTATTTTTCATTACAACCCAGAAATCCTTCAGTTACTATCTCAAATGCTATCCTTAGCCAAAGTCTAGGGATCTTTTCCTATTATCTTGATTATGAAGGTTGCTAAATTTTATTTAAATAGGTTGTTTCTAAATATTCAGAGCACCAAATTTTATAGAACAATGGCTTGAAAATTACATTGAAAAGACGGGTTCTAAAATTAAGATAAGAGACTTCAAAAGAACCAATATGAGAGGACAACATAATTAAATGCCGTATCGATATTTCCATCAACGGTTTTTTCCTAAAATCCTGTATTTACTCGTACTTTCGTCCAAACTCACTCGTCAAAAAGTTCCACTTTTGTAAGTACCCTCGACAAACAAAAGAAAACCCTGCCAAGTATCATCGTAAAGAAGGTACAACGGGTTCCGCTTTGCCTTCAACATATTTAATTACGTCCATTGAATAGAAGTCCATTGTAAATCAACTGTTATCGATAATAAATAATTAAAGAGTGTTAAGGATACCCCATGTGTTTTGTTTATTTAAGGCCTGGCTCATGGGGCACGACAAACTTATTGAGTGGTTTTGAACTTGAAAGTCTACACAGAAACGCTCGCTTCGCGCGCTGCCGAATTCGTGAATTTTCGAAGTTTTCTAGATTTAACGAAAAAGTATTTGGTGCAAGTATTTTCAAGCTTTACGGGTGAAAATAAACTATGTTTCCTTGCTATAGTAGTTATTTTAGACATAAAACTCAAGCCATTTAGATAAAATACGTATTTATCACTTAAAAAGGCATAATTTTCAATAATTAAATTTATCGAGTGAAATGTGTCCATTTAAGTACTTCATTACAACAGAAAGATATTATGTCTGTGAATTTTACAGTGACCAAGTAAATAGTTGACTCAGCATAAAAAAGCGAAAATCCTTGAAATATAGAAGGCCAGGCCTTAAGCGTTGTCTTTATAGATAAATATCACAGACAGAACAGATAGGGAAATGCCTTAAAGCTTTGTGATCTTATAAGCTTGTTGCATGGCATGTTTTTCATGTTGTGCGCTGTAAGAAAATTCGGTCTGTTCTTTCTTCAAATTCATGTTTTTACAATGATCAATTTACTCAAATCATACCAATACGTCCTGTTGCCGTCAAACTATTTTAAGGGAAGTAGCATTTAAGGCCATAATTTGGACTGCGATATTATTAGCTAGCCTTTTGCCCGCTGCTGCGCCCGCATTTATTCAATGTCTGCCGGTAAAGTTTGTCATTCTATTCGTAAAATATGTAGAAAAACAAGTTTAAGTTAAATTTTGGTGAAATAGTTGACCTGTTTATTCAACAATAATAAATAAAACCTATCTACCAAGGTCCTAAATTATACCTACCTGAGTCTTAAAACTGCTTTATTATTCACTAGCTTTTGCCTGTGGCTTCGCTTGCGTAGAAGTATATTTCATTCAATGTATATTTTATTTGCGCGCAAGATAACTGTTATCGACAGTTTTCGGCTTTCAGTTTTTTTTTATCAACACCTCGTATAATCATTAGTTTGACTAAGTCTACTAAGGTGATAGATAATAAAGAAAACCACATCCAAATCCATTCAGTCGCTCTCGAGTTAAAACACAAGGGACAGACAAAATAAATAAAAAATGTTGTTCTCAGTACAATCTAAGGACAATTAACTATTTTATTAAAAATTTCGCAAAAATATTCAATGCACAGTGAAGAACACGTCAAGTTATACATTTACAGGACGATATTAGTCTCTACAGTGAAGGATAAAAAAGTACAAAATCCAATGTGTATAATTTGATGTGTTATTTACTGTATAAACACGACGTTTTTACTAGGTACTTTATTTTTCGTATAGTTTTATTATGTCAAAAAAAAATTATTTAAGTGAAGAACACGTCAAGTTATACATTTACAGGACGGCATTAGTCTCTACAGTGAAGGATAAAAAAGTACAAAATCCAATGTGTATAATTTGATGTGTTATTTACTGTATAAACACGACGTTTTTACTAGGTACTTTATTTTTCGTATAGTTTTATTATGTCAAAAAAAAATTATTTAAGTGAAGAACACGTCAAGTTATACATTTACAGGACGGCATTAGTCTCTACAGTGAAGGATAAAAAAGTACAAAATCCAATGTGTATAATTTGATGTGTTATTTACTGTATAAACACGACGTTTTTACTAGGTACTTTATTTTTCGTATAGTTTTATTATGTCAAAAAAAAAATATTTAAGTGAAGAACACGTCAAGTTATACATTTACAGGACGGCATTAGTCTCTACAGTGAAGGATAAAAAAGTACAAAATCCAATGTGTATAATTTGATGTGTTATTTACTGTATAAACACGACTTTTTTACTAGGTACTTTATTTTTTGTATAGTTTTATTATGTCAAAAAAAAAATTATTTAAGTGAAGAATACGTCAAGTTATACATTTACAGGACGATATTAGTCTCTACAGTGAAGGATAAAAAAGTACAAAATCCAATGTGTATAATTTGATGTGTTATTTACTGTATAAACACGACGTTTTTACTAGGTACTTTATTTTTCGTATAGTTTTATTATGTCAAAAAAAAATTATTTAAGTGAAGAACACGTCAAGTTATACATTTACAGGACGGCATTAGTCTCTACAGTGAAGGATAAAAAAGTACAAAATCCAATGTGTATAATTTGATGTGTTATTTACTGTATAAACACGACGTTTTTACTAGGTACTTTATTATTCGTATAGTTTTATTATATCAAAAAAAAAATTATTCAAGTGAAGAACACGTCAAGTTATACATTTACAGGACGGCATTAGTCTCTACAGTGAAGGATAAAAATGTACAAAATCCAATGTGTATAATTTGATGTGTTCTTTACTGTATAAACACGACGTTTTTACTACGTACTTTATTATTCGTATAGTTTTATTATATCAAAAAAAAATTATTCAAGTGAAGAACACGTCAAGTTATACATTTACAGGACGGCTTTAGTCTCTACAGTGAAGGATAAAAAAGTACAAAATCCAATGTGTATAACTTGATGTGTTCTTTACTGTATAAACACGACGTTTTTACTACTTTATTATTCGTATAGGTTTATTATATCTAAAAAACTAACAGATAATACAAGCCTCATTTCTATGGTTTCTTCGCGAACCCTAAAAAGTTTTGGTCAGTAATCCCTTTTTCTTTGCCCCTTATCCGATTTGCAACGAGAATGGATCGTGATTGAGTCCAATGTCAATTTACTTACCTACAAACTTGTCTCTTTCCTTTATCGAATATACGAATATCTCCTCCTGTTTATATCTTTTTTGACAGACTAAAAGAAACCGGTCAAATGCGACTAGGGCTATACCCTGAGGGTTTCGTACATAGGTACCGTTTAAAATACAAACTTATTCCACGTGCAGTTATGATTAACCAACTTAACTTGACATTTATGATCCATTTAACTCTATGTATCCGAGAGGTCTGATTAAGTTAGTGTTAATATCTCTATGAATTATGAAAAATAGGTAATTATTCAATTTTAAGGGTTCCGTACCTCAAAATGCAATATGAAACGCTTATATGATCATTTTGTTGTCCGTCTATCTAGACCCACTTTCTCGGGCCCATTTTCTTTTTATATCTTTTTATACAGCTATTAATATTAAAAAGTAAAATATATTTTTGGCTACTTGATATATTATTTTAAATATCCAAATTTGACAAAAGTTATAGGTATCAAATCTGCATTGGTTCCTTTAGTTAGATTTAAAGACAGACTATTCAAACTGTTATTAAAGCAAAAACTGTCTTTTAATTTAAACAAGTATTGTACAAACAAAGCAATATCTTCTAGAGTTTATAAATTCTCTGACGAGGTTGCATACAGGATTTGAATCTCATGCTAAACCACATCTTTTTCAAACAACATTGAATTTTTTCATTTCATAAAAACTGGTCAAATATGTATGAGGTGACTTATGTTGATATAGTCAAATTCATACAGGAGGCTGGTCAGGACCGAGGTTCAATTCTCCTTCGTTGAAATAGACCTCCTGTACCAATTGAGTTGAGGTTGTTCTCGATCAAGTATAGGGGCACTAAAAATATTTTCGTATTTCACAAACCGGGTCACTGAACCTTGGTTCTGACCACTTACTGAGACTCCCGTATGAATTTGGCTCTATCACCAAAAGATATTTTATAAAGGCTGGATTTTTCATTTCTTACAAACAACTTGTTGTACAAGTACTTTGGCTTTGGTTTGGAGCCACGATTCCAATAACGAAAAATTATTTGCTGCTCCATACATTTTAATCAGGTACCATCCATCCATCTATCAGCCCGTGTTCATCCACTGGTGGACATAGGCCTTTCCCAAATTTAGCCACTCATGTCGGTCCTCCGTCCTCCTCATCCAGCCGCCCCCGCAACGTCCCTCAGGTCGTCGGTCCAGCGGGCACGAGGTCGGCCAACATTACGCTTTGCTGTACTAATCAGGTATATTTTTACCTTTTCTCTGAAACAGCTGTTTTTTTCGCAATTTCACACTTCGTAAAGGTTGTGAATATAGACGAGTACTATTTATTTCCTGATTTTGGCTTTTCAATGGCCGAAAAGTTTTTTTTTTAAATTTTATACTAGTAAACGTTATTCTTGCCATACTTGTTTAGCGAGAGTGCGTTGAGCCGCGACATCGAGTAAATTGTACAAAAATGCCCCACAACCACGTACCGGGGCGTAGCAAAATAGTATACCTCGTAATTTTGTAAAAATATATAATTTTTTATTACCATACCGTGTCAAAACTATGATAGAAATAAATTTATATATTTTAAACACTTGGCGATTTATCCATCACAAGGAGATAACAAATTAAATTTATATCATTGGTAGAGCAACCGTCCGGTAAGCGAGAGGTACCGGGTTCGAATCCTCCTCACGTCCTGATTTACTTTTCTGATTTTCTATACCACAATGATATAAATTTAACATACTGTGTAATCTTAAGAGGTTTTGAAAAATTTTGTGTATCCTTAGAACACTGAATAACATCTAACTGTAATTCATATTTTAGAGTAATTTTATTACACACCTGTGGAGGCACGTCCTATAACTCTTCGAGGTGTACGTCGTGATGGTATTTTATATCATTATAATAGGTCTTTACTTTTGAAATTGCTGTTTTGTATGGAGAATTTGAAGAAATCTCAGTTTTCAGTACAAACGTTTTTCTATTTATCTTAGGAATAACAAATCTAAATTTTAATAAAATAAATACTATTTTTATGACTTCTTGAGCCTTTAAATATAGCTAGTTATATGGTAAATATGTATAGAGAAACAAATAAAAAATAATAATCGATATATATTTTGACCCACTTGTGATCGTTGTCAATCTAAATTTTATAAAACAAAATGTGTATCAATGAGCCAACATTTAAGTTAACAGAAATAAAAATAAAAATATTGAAAAGTGTCACCTGTTAAAAGTTATTACGAATCTTATCATGAAAACGAATGACACTTAAGGGCTTGTATTGGGTGTTTCAACGGCTGAGTCAACTACTTATCTGATCAGTGTAAAACTTGAACACGTGTTTTTTCAGACTTTTGTCTTTCCGTTGTCAGGTCGGTCACCTAATTGGACAAATTTCACTCGATAGATTTTATTTTTGAAAATGATGCCTTTTTAAGTTATTATTTCGTTTTATGTCTAAACGGCTTGAGTTTCATGTCTGAAATTACTGCTATAATAAGAAAACATGGTTTATTTTCCGATGACAGGTGGAAAAACTCCTACATCAAATACTTTTTTGTAAAATCCAGAAAAGCCTCGATAATTCACTGATTTTGCGTGCCGCAAGCGTGAGCAGAGAGCGTTCTAATGTAGATTTTTTGTGTCATTTTTTGTTTGATAAACACTTGTACTTGTCCACTTATTTATATTAATTTCCCTTACCGGTTTCGCTGTTAAAGCATTATCAAAGGTTTGTCAAAAGTACAAGTATTTATCAAACAAAAAATGTTTCAAAAGTTCCACCAAGTGCCAACAATCACGAGCATCAACTTCTAATGTAGACTTTCTGACAACATACTGAAGTTCAAAATGGCTCACTAAGGCTGCACCAGGGGTAATTGATGATAGATAATTTGCAATATTCATAATTATATTGATGATTTTTATTATTTGTTGTTTTACTTTATCATTTGACCAAACTTGAAACTTGTTTGTATTACCGTTTAGAGCTAAAACAAATAACGTTGAAATATTCTATTGTGCTATCAACTTGGTGTTTTTTTATGATAGTAGCACGCATTTTATGAAAATTTCAACTGGCTACCTACAGACTGACGGACGGACATACAACATAGGCTTAGTAATACGGTCCCGTTTTGAACCCTTTGGGTAGAGAATCCTAAAATGTAGTTAATCTCTCCGTTATATGCTGTTAAATCAAAGAAGCTAGAAATTACAATGGAGACACTCTTACTCGTTAAATATCAGAACATTCTCGCATCAACTTAACTATAAAGTATACAGTATGTCCGTAAGAACAATTAATTTACACAGTTAATTACGTTGTCAAAATACCAAACCTATGCAAAGAGAAATTCGATGGCCGGTTCTCATGGCCGAAATAAAATATATCCTTTGCCTTTAAATAAAGTAAATAATTCGGAATGCAGTGTTTTGCCAGCAAACGGTGAAACTGCCGCTGGCATACGCGATGCGATACGTTACACGATATGAAATATACCGATAATATTTCGGCTATTTCGTTTGAAAAATACGCTTGCGTTGGAAATTCCGATTATTTCCTCTATGGCACGGAAAAATATCCAAGCATTTTCTATGATTGTTTTTCACAAAGCAAATTGGTATATTTTTTCTAGCTGTATGCAAAACTCACAAGTAGGGTTGCCAACCGTACTTTAAAATAAAGTATCTTAGCAATAAATTAATTGCATTATGTAGGTATAAAAATACCCTTATTCCAATAAGTCTTTTTATTTTATGCATGTGTATAACTTTAGTAGCCCAACTTAAATACAGTTTTTTTTATATAGTTACCGTATCATATTTGTTTCATCATAAAATATAATTTTAATACAGATTAGATTTGATATGTAAAACGTATACTTTATGTATCTATTTTACAAATAAACAATTTGAATCTTTGAATTACATGAAAATACTTCTCGACGTGAAATTAAACGTAAACAGACAACACCAGCCCGCGAAAACAGCTATAGGAAATTCCAAGCAAAATGTTATGACGTGTATGTTTACGTTTGTGCCAAGAGCACAAACTAATACAGTTTCACTAATTTTAATAGAGGATACTCATTTTTTAAAGGACTATACTTTATATTTATTTTCTCTAAAATTATATACCTATACAATATTTCTCCAAAAAAAAGTTGGCAACCCTTCTCACAAGGGACTTACAGGCTGGTACTGTATGATAATGTGAGCATTTATCTATCCCTTGATGGTATATTTGTTGAAGGTTATAACCCTAATCAAAATTGTTTATTTTCCACAAGTATTGCAATAATTTGATTTATAATTATTATAAACAGCCAACTATAGTATTTGGATGTTTGATTAGAAATATAGATGCTTTTTCTCAGACACTCCGCAACGGCCTCACGGATTTTCATGAATTTTTTAAGAAATTCAGATAACGCCTTTATTCTAGTTTTTAGAGGAAAAGGCGTTATCTGAATTTTTTAAGAAATTCAGATAACGCCTTTATTCTAGTTTTTCGAGGAAAAGGCGTTATCTGAATTTTTTAAGAAATTCAGATAACGCCTTTATTCTAGTTTTTCGAGGAAAAGGCGTTATCTGAATTTTTTAAGAAATTCAGATAACGCCTTTATTCTAGTTTTTCGAGGAAAAGGCGTTATCTGAATTTTTTAAGAAATTCAGATAACGCCTTTATTCTAGTTTTTCGAGGAAAAGGCGTTATCTGAATTTCTTAAAAAATTCAGATAACGCCTTTATTCTAGTTTTTAGAGGAAAAGGCGTTATCTGAATTTTTTAAGAAATTCAGATAACGCCTTTATTCTAGTTTTTCGAGGAAAAGGCGTTATCTGAATTTTTTAAGAAATTCAGATAACGCCTTTATTCTAGTTTTTAGAGGAAAAGGCGTTATCTGAATTTTTTAAGAAATTCAGATAACGCCTTTATTCTAGTTTTTCGAGGAAAAGGCGTTATCTGAATTTTTTAAGAAATTCAGATAACGCCTTTATTCTAGTTTTTCGAGGAAAAGGCGTTATCTGAATTTCTTAAAAAATTCAGATAACGCCTTTATTCTAGTTTTTCGAGGAAAAGGCGTTATCTGAATTTTTTAAGAAATTCAGATAACGCCTTTATTCTAGTTTTTCGAGGAAAAGGCGTTATCTGAATTTTTTAAGAAATTCAGATAACGCCTTTATTCTAGTTTTTAGAGGAAAAGGCGTTATCTGAATTTTTTAAGAAATTCAGATAACGCCTTTATTCTAGTTTTTCGAGGAAAAGGCGTTATCTGAATTTTTTAAGAAATTCAGATAACGCCTTTATTCTAGTTTTTCGAGGAAAAGGCGTTATCTGAATTTTTTAAGAAATTCAGATAACGTTTTTATTCTAGTTTTTCGAGGAAAAGGCGTTATCTGAATTTTTTAAGAAATTCAGATAACGCCTTTATTCTAGTTTTTAGAGGAAAAGGCGGTTTAATCGGATTTTTATCCGGAATATATTTGAAAATTACGTCCTGGAGATACATTTAACCAGTAGAATTATTGATTCTGGATAACAATCGATTTACAACTTCCGACACGATTGTAGCTGAAAAAATTCTACTGCGTAATATAATAGAGTTAAAATAAAGGAGTATTTAAGAGTATTATGCCCGCGGAGGGAGGTCTTTTTAGATCGCTGCGCGAGAACAGCTGTCTTGAAATAGTACAAAGAGCGAATTTATCATCAGAACATTTTTAGGGTTCCGTATTCAACAAGGAACCCTTATAATTTTGGCATGTCTTTCTAATAATAAATAAAAAATAAATGATGCTTCCTTGCACTACCCCGTAGTATGGGATGTTGTTGGATAGGTCTTTTAAAAATATCGTAGTTGTATGAAAACCATTTTTCCATTCAGGAACCCGTTTGCAAAATATTAAGCTTAAAAGTGCAAAAATGTTTGGTGTGAATATTTAAAAAAATTCATGATAGTATTATTTATAAGCCCCACTGTGAATTGTAGGATCTTATATAACGAAATTAAAAGGAAAACTATAACACCTGACTAGGCTTTACAAATTAACTAGTAATTTTTATACATTTCATAAATTTGTAATTTTCATTCAAATCATTTAAGTCTATTAACTCATTTTAAACATTACGGAACCCTCAGGCGCGAGTTCTACTCGCACTTGACCAGTTTTTATTCCCAGGACACAGTCCCATAACTACAATCATTCAAAATCTTTTGAGGAAGATCACAATAACAACTCATCCACAAATGAATAAATCATACTTGGTACAAAATGTATTAGGACACAAACTATTCAAAATCGAGGGAAAACAGATATTCATAGAGAATATCCATCTAAAACTAAAAATAACAACACAACTTATCAACGACAAAACCAATTTTCACCTAGGACGTTTCACAAGTAGTACAAAGCTCTCATTTTATTTCGGTAAAACAGAGAACTCCCCCGGGAATAACGATTATTTATGTACGAGTAAACCGCACAATATCCCGGATAATAGTTATGACGGTTCTTAGAACTCACCAAAAATCTTACAAATCTTACCACTTTTTGATTGTACTTGGATTTTCATAAGATCCTCTGGTGTATGTAATGTTGGCTCCCCTGTCTATCAACGATGTTAAATCAAGGGGTGCGATTATGGCTTCCAACAGAATAATCACCTTCAGCTATCGTTGTAATGTCGGCCACGAAAAAAAAAACAAATAAACACATTCAACTGACCCCCAATAGTCGTTCGTTATGGCTTGAAGTTAGCCGCACAACGCGTTTGACAGCCTATTTTTCCCAACGATTTTTGACATTTGATGAGGTTCGTGACCGAATCATGGTTGTTTATTGTAGAAAATTGTAGTTTATTGTGGACTCATAACCGCACTTAAGGTAGATGATTGGATAAAACAAAATTTTATGTCTATGGATTGGATCAATCAAACTGGATTGCATTGCTACCAACATTACGGAATAGGAACTATTTTATGAAACGCACTATTAGCTGTGATTTATTGCCATGCCAATTCAGAAGTCATAGTAATAAACGGCTGTGTCAGTTTAGTTCGGCTGTTTTCAGATGAATTTTATCCAAATAAAACCGGCCAACTGTGAGTCGGACTCGCGCACGATGGGTGCCGCACCATTACGTATAAAAACGGTAAAAAAATCACGTCTGTTGTATGGGAGTGCGCAGGTCCAACTTGTTCTTGGCCGGTTTTAATTTTTTTTGTTATAGCAGCAACAGAAATACATCATCTGTGAAAATTTCAACTGTGTAACTGTCACGGTTCATGAGATACAGCCTGGTGACAGACGGGCAGCGGAGTCTTAGTAATACGAGTAGAGTCCCATTGGTTACCCTTTGGGTACGGAACCCTAAAAAGGCAATGATTACGAGCAAGTCAACACTTGTCACTTGCAGACGGAATGTTTCTCGAATGATATTATAGACTAAGCTCATGCAGCATTAAAATTTTATGCATATCCCAAATTCTATGCTGACAAACATTTCAACGCATTTGTTCATTGCATTATGTATATTATATAATATTTTTATTCCTATATTTCTCTATTTTATGCAGGTGTATAACTTTATTACATTTTAGTAGCCCAACCTAAATATTTTTTGTATGTATATCCCTTATTAGTATATCTTTTTTTATATTCTAAAGATATATATTTCAAAGATTTACTTTGACTTGTAGAAAGTACAAACAATAAAAAAAGTTAGGCAAGTGCAAAGATTCACGCACCAAAGATTTCTTAACGAATTAATTGTGTTCTTTTTTATCTTAACATTGCTAAGGTTTTCTCGATTTATTGACATAGGTACCCATGCATTTTAGAATATTTAGATATTTTTTGATTTAAAATTTTATTTTGCTGTCCAACTAATTAATATTATTAAAATTATAATTCTTTTTTATGTTTAATTGTTTACTGTAGACATGAAGGCTAAAAATAACTAATCAAGTTGTTAGCTTTATCCATTTAGGAGAAAATAGAAAGTTAGATGAAGAGACACATGAGTCACATACGGGTTCCTATTTTTGGTAGGAACTCTAAAAATGCCCAGCTGCCAATGGTTAAACACTACGACAAAGCAAAATTTTAGGACCTTTTTATATCCATTAGGATCTGCTGGGTAGATTCCAGCGCAAATAAGCAAAAAATGAACTCGGTAAACTTAGAGCGTTTCCGCCTAAATTTTGCAGCATTTAAAAAAGGACAAGGGTTTTTCACTCCTATAATTTTCAGCAGTAACACAAACAATGACAAATGTCCCAAAGGTTTTTAAACTGGACCTACGGAGTGATTCCCATTGGAACTATAGTGTTAGTCCCAGTGGAAACAATAACTTAAATTATTTAAATAAAATACTCAGATCATTTATTTTCCAATGTCAGATGTAGCCTTTCTAAAATCTATAGTTTGTTTCGCATCAAGCCAATGGAAATGAAAAAAAAAGACAAAGCTCTCCTAAATTATCATGCTTTGTGTGCCCTAAAAATGTAAGTGGCTTTTCTAAGATCAAGGTTTAGAATTTTTTTTCTTTTAAGTTTTTTTTTTCATAGGAATATCTAATTCTCATTTTTTTGTTTTCTTTAGCCAGTTTTCTTAAATACAATGAACAAAACAAAAACAAAACTTTAACATTACGCCCAAATCTTTTACCACAAGTTTCTAATTTGTAGTTTAGTTTGCCGAGAGACATAAAAAAAGGAGCACTGTACAAAATTACATGTTTTGTGTGCCCTTAAAATTTGCTGTAGGTAAAGTATTTAAGTACAAACTGAAAGGCAACTCGAGGAGGGCTAAATTGAAATATAAGGGTTCGCGTCGCAATATTTTATACTTAAGCCCTAACTGGGGCGCCCTAGCCAGTAAGCGTTGCAAATTAGGTACGAATTTTTAATTGCTTGATGTTTAGACAATTTAATGTTGAAATAATTATAAACAAAAATCAAGTATAGATCTGCTACAAATATAATGCGCTTAGAATTCTATGGACGATCGACCGGAGGTGCACTTTCTGTCATGGATTGTACCGAGAGCATAAGGAAATGTGACCTTTGCCTAACTGTGGCGGAGATTCCGTGCGCATTATTTAAATGGTAACACTGCACTGTTTGTGTCTACTTTAAAAAACAGAAAGTTTTACACCTCACGAATCTATCCATCTTAGTTAAACTACTTGTAGATACATGGGCGTCGGAAGACGAAAGTCTAGGGTGGGGCAACCTTTCAAATATCAACGAGATTTATAGTTGAAAAATAAAAAACGAACTTTTGTGCAAACAAAAACTGCCGATCGGTCTTGTCTCTCATATGTCCGCCGTATGTGTAGTTTAGTCGTGCTACGAAATTCTATTTTTTATTAACCCATTCCGTTTCCAGGGGGGTAGCTGCCCCCCCCCCCCCCCCTTGCCTCCCCTCCCCCCTTCCGACGCCCATGTGTAGATAATAATAATAAAGAAGTAAAAAGTCATGCTGTACAGAGTGTATAGTGAATAGTTTCGCGAAATTTTAAAATGAAATGGGTTATTAGTAATGTAAAGTATTTATTTTCGCAGAGCTATGGTTCTGAGACCAGCGCCATCCAAGACTAATTTGGGCCAACATTACTCTCCGTTGAATAGGCTATCAGCTCTACTCAATAAACACTCACAGCATCTTGACTTGTTTTATGGTAATAAACATCATTTAAAAAAATCTATTTTGTCGAACATTTTTAAATCAGCCTATGAATAGCATCATAACTTCTTTCGCTTTGTTATTATTTTTTTTTGTGTTAGGATTTTCTTTTATAATTGTATATATAATTAACCTATTAATATATTTAATTTATTTTTTTTGGTTTACTA
Organism: Ypsolopha scabrella; assembly: GCA_910592155.1. Taxonomy (NCBI): domain Eukaryota; kingdom Metazoa; phylum Arthropoda; class Insecta; order Lepidoptera; family Ypsolophidae; genus Ypsolopha; species Ypsolopha scabrella. The sequence goes on along the minus strand of OU342969.1, from coordinate 25,713,091 downwards.
TATTTTATTACATAATCTCTGGCATAATAATTGTGTTTAAATATTTCATGTGCAAAATTTGTATTGAATTGTTATAATAAATTATGATAATTTTGTAATTTAATAATGTATAATCTGTATCCATTTTGCATGCTGTGTCCGCCTATAATTGTCTAGACATATACCCTATGACTTATAACTCGCTAAACAATGTATGTATTTATGTACTAGATGTTGGTGGTCCAAATAAATAAATAAATAAACGGCCCGAAGAACAGGTATTGTAGCGATGACAGCACCATTTCTGTTTCTTTGAAAAAGGCGTGAAATTGACCGCGTTCAATTTGAGCGTTACAAAATATTGAAAAAATTGGTATGGAGTATAGTGGACAAATTCAGCAGTCTAGGATGGGAACTCGGTAGCTCAGTTGGCAGAGCACTACCTTCTTAAAAAGAGATCACAGGTTCGAATCCAGGCCTGTTTTTTTTTCAACGATTCGTCCTACTTTAAATTTATTTCTAATTGATCATTCCTGCCTGCAAGGAAATAATATTTGTCTCTCATAATATTTAGAGCATCCAAAGCGATGTATTTCGGTATAAATCATTTAAGAGGCTATGTAAATAAATACAAAGTTGCTTTGTTTCTATGTATTTCATGAAGTACATGAAAAATTGTAATACATTTTTGGTATATGAATTTTATCGAGGGTCTTTTTTTTTGAAAACACGTTCTGATAAATTTAGAGATGGGCGTGGATAAATTCCCATCGGGAAAATTCCCGGTGTTTATCGGGGTAAATTTCCAATGGGTGGGTATTTTCATTTTTCTCCACAAATTCTATGAAACTTAAAATGAAACTTACTGAAGGTGATAGAGGAAGTCACAGCCAACATTTTATTTCCTTACACTTAACTGCGAAAATATGCGCTTTGGAAACCACAGGCACTTGAAAATATTTAATTAAAAGATCAAATAACAGAAATATTTTTTTTTAGTGCTGGACTTTTGACGCTATTACAAACACCTTTTACTGATAAAGTTTTTCTGAAAAATGTATTACTTTCTGAGAAAAAAAATATTGTTTTATTTTTGAATGAAGAAAGCAATGATTTTGTCAATTTATTGAACAATTCATATTTATTTAAAATGAAACTAACTGCAGGTGATAGAAAAAGTCACAGCCAACATTTTATTTCCTTACACTTAATTGCGAAAATCTACACTTTGGGAACAACCTGCACTTGAAAATATTCAATTAGAAGGTAAAAGAATCGAACAATTTTTTTTGTTTGACTAAAGTTATCTATAAAATGGAAAACAAAATAACACTCGTGCGCAAGGTACGAAACCAAAACGACGCATGACTCAAGCTCGAGGTGTATCGTAGCGCGGGGCGCGGGGCTGGGTGGAGGGGCAGCAGACGTGCCAAAAAAAAAACGGTTTACCGAGTCAGTGATGAATTATTTGTTCACTCGTCTGATCTGTCGAGTAATCCATAATAATACTAACGTGTAGTATACACCCAATGACACAAGTCCGTACGGCCTATAACTCCAAAGTTAAGGGTCGGGGGGAGCGGGGAGTGGTATTTTTGAACTCAGGAGACACAGTTCTATCATGCAATGGTGCTAACTCCCAAGCCGTTATGCTCGACCTATTAGAGTGCAGTATCTGTTGCACAAGTTGCAGCGTGACGTCTATATCTGCACATCGGTCCGATGCACATTACATGTGCATGTAGCCTAGCAGCAATAGTTTGTTATTCACTCTTGACGTAATCTCAAAATAACGCAACGAACATTTTGGAATAGTAAATGTTATCTGGAGTCTTGTAATTATTAAATCCAAATTGATCAAAATCGCGTTTTATTTTTGATTCATTTCCCCAGAGATAACACGTGAGAATTGTTACTGCTGACGACGCTATGAGGCGTTTACGCGGCGGATTTATATAGTGTTCGGATTTAGTATGGTCGATATGCTCGAAGGAATCTTCGGTCGAGCTGCCCGTAGCGTTTATTCGATACGCTCGCTTTTCTGAGCTCTAAACATTATTTTCTTCAAGTTCTATACATAATCTTAAAAGACTTCGTGTCGGAGTCGTCGCACCATCGAGCTACCGATAAAACCGCGGTGCACGTGACTCTCCAACGCTGCATGGAGCTCGCGGTCACACAATGGAATGAGGTGCAGCGACTGTGCTATCTTTGAAGAAAAAACCATGTATTTTACTCAGGCTTATCGACAGCGGCTTGGCGCCCATCAGCGAACACGTCGCAACATACAAAAGTCCTGCCGTGATTTTGTTTTCAAAGGTGCGCATATAGCAACGGGGCGCGGCGAGAATGTTTAATTAACTACACGATAGACGCAACCTTGGCTGAAATTCAGGTGAATTCCCAATGACATCATTCGGCCTTGCCACACATGGTCATGCCTAGCGACATACCTTTTAGTGATCGTTATCCTCATTACAACGGGTCGATAAGTCAAATAATTATTTGACCTATACCTATGGGTTTAATCGTTTGGCTAACAAGGAAAAATACTTCGGGAATCACGAAATGACGTAGCAACGAACCCGTGCTAGTTTTTATAAAACCGAAGATAAGGTATTTGGGATTATTTGGTTGCTACACAAAAGTAAAGTTTGACAACGCTTTTCGCTAACATAGCGAAACATCTCGCCGTCCGAGGGTCCGAGCAGAACGGTGACGGATAACACACAGCTTTCATAATGTAAATAATGTTTATGCAACATTACACCATCGATGTGTCTCGAGCGTTGCGGCGCATTGATACAGAGTGCATATATCAGACGTTCGTACTTGCGCTTGCTGCTCCGGCACCCTAACGTTATACTATCATTGCTGACATGCTGACTGCTACATGACGACGGTCGTAGTAAACGTAGTAAAGACATGTTCACGTCATACTATCTTACCTATGCAACATACGTGTACGTGTACGATAACTATATACATACACACACATATACACATACAAACGTGGTATGATCTCTACATTCGTCACGAACGTTTCAAGATTAAGGAATGTCTGTAGCAAAGGTCTACGAGCAGGTGAGCTTACGAACGACGTTACGTTACATATAATCTTAAAAGACTTCGTGTCGGAGTCGTCGCACCATCGAGCTACCGATAAAACCGCGGTGCAGGTGACTCTCCAACGCTGCATGGAGCTCCCGGTCACACAATGGAATCAGGTGCGGCGACTGTGCTATCTTTGAAGAAAAAATCATGTATTTTACTCAGGCTTATCGACAGTGGCTTGGAGCCCATCAGCGAATACGTCGCAACATACGAAAGTGCAGTCGAACGTTACACAGCGGGTGCTCGCCTGCGAGGCGCCCGTAAACTCGCCTACGGGCGCCGCAGTGTCGCAGTCATAATTTCTAATTATATCATTACACGCCCACATTCCGCTGAAATTTACTGGGGTTTCCTATTAAGACACTTAGCGTAGCGACACTTCGGGCGCGCCGCACATAATTTTTGTTTATGTGATTCCACGCCCAAGGTACTTGCCGCAACCTTGGCTGAAATTCACTGGAATTCCCCGTTACGACATTGCATGTATTTGCCACATATATTCAGGCGACTTTTATCGATCGTTTCATTTGACGACGGGTCGTTTATAACGAGGAAAAGCACTTTGTGAATCGATAAATGAGGTGCTAACACACCCGTGGAGTTATTATGAAAAACCCAAGATAAAGTATTTGGGTTAATTTCGTTGCTACGGCCACAAAACAAAACTAAAGTATGAAAACGCTTTTCGCTAACATATTTGCTGCTGCTTTCGCCGTCTGAGAGTCCGGCGGGCAAGACGGTGACGGATGACACACAGCTTTATAATGTAAATAAATAAAATGTTCATAAAATGTTCGTACACTAACTAGACACACACACACACACACACACACACACACACATATACACATACAAAAAAAAACGTGACATGATCTCTACATTCGTCACGAACGTTTCTAGATTAAGAAAGCCTAGCTAGCCTAGGATCGACGTTACGTTACTAGAAGTCTAAGTTTTGCGCCGTGGGCTTCATGGGCTATGCAACTGTGATTTTCTTACTTTTGTGCAACACCTGCAAGTCTTTTGCAGAGATTTATGTCTAGAACTTATCCAGGAGCAAGCCCGGAGGCTCGCAACCACCGTTTGTAGTGAAAAAATTCAAGTGCATTTTGAGTGAAATGCATCCTAGTGCATCGGGTTAAGATTGCAATGGCAAGATTCTTAGTCACACCTGAAACTGCATTCAGGCATTATAGACCGGACGGATCTGTGTTCCTGGCTGTAGATTCAAATTAATTAATTTAAATCAGTGATTTTAATCGCGATTAAAATTAAGTGGTTAAAAAAAACAATGATTTAAATCAATATTTTTCGGGGCTTCCCCCGACATAAATGTTTTTGTTAATTTTATTAATAATTAAAATAAATCAATATTATGATCTGCTTTGTGAAATGATAAACTTACTTCCAAATATAAAAATGTCAAGAGTATTTTGTAATCGTTAGATTTGTGTGTTAAGAAGATTGAAACCTTAGGTGTCGTCTTAAAAAGACCACTGTAAGGTTTTTCGACGATAAAGTGTGTTTTTTTTTTAAAAAAAGAACCTCGACATGGTAAGAAGAACTTTCTGTCATTTAGCTACAATACTGCAAATCTACGTATTTACCATGGTGGATAGCTTTTATTTCAAAATATATTAAAACAAAATGTCAAAATGAAAACACCCGAATATTTACCCAAACGGGTGTTTTCACGGAAACTTTCCGGGAATTTACCCGCAATCGGGAATTTTCCCGGGTGGAAACCCATCTCTAGTCACGCGTACGATTATGACCGTGTATACCGTTGCTTAACCTCGATGATTTTTTAAAGATTTAATTACAAATTATTATTTATTAAGAAACAAAACTTAAATCTATCTTTACGGGTTCTTACCTAATGCGAAAGACAAGCTAACACTAATACTACACCGGGTGCAAAATAGAGTGCGACCACCAAATGAAACCACATATATTCAATGTATAGTTGTAGGATTTTTTCCTATACCTGTAGTATTAGACGGTATTACTTGCCAAACTTCATAGTTCTAGGTCAACGGGAAAAACCCTATAAATTTTGATTCCCTTGAGAGTGTCGAAATATACGTTTTTGTGGCATAAACGGCCGTATCTTTTTCTTACGTTAGCTTAGAAGTTTAATTTTTTCCCAGATTTAAGGGACTGTAAATTTAAGTACCTATATGGTTTTAATTTCAACTCGATACCTTCACGCGTTCTCGAGACAAAGGGTCTTGACAGACAGAGAGACGGACAACAAAGTGATCCTATAAGGGCTCCGTTTTTTCCTCTTGAGGTACGGAACCCTAATAAAATTTACAAAAGGTCCATCGTACAATAAAAGAGATAAACTTATCTGAAAAAGTGCGCGACCGAGTAGTGCGGTGAATCAAGGAAAGGTTGGATATTCCTGTATTTTAGTGAATATTCTCACACTAATGCGAAAGTTTGTGTGTGTATGTGTGTGTATGTTTGTGACTCTTTCACGCTCGGCTGAACGGATTTGGATGAAATTTAGAATGGATATAGCTTATACCCTAACTTAACACATAGGCTACTTTTTATCCCGGAAAATAGCATATCGTTAAACCAAAAAAAGGCTACTTTAATATAAATACAAACGAGTGCGTTTTATCTAAGATGTTAGTTATGTTTTCGATAATAGGTTGATATGTTTACAATAGCCATTATTGTTGTTTATACTTAATTAGTTTGGACGGACTACTGTATTCAACTAAAAAAATAGCCATCACTTTGCAATTTTTTTCATTGCAGCGAATTTTTCTCTATCACGTGTTGGGCTTTGTTGTCGTCTTGAAAAAGGCCTCATTTATAACATGTTTTTTTTCAGAACCTTATCTATTGTAGTACTATACTGTATTATTAATGTACTTCTATCCTACTGTTTTAAAATCTAATTTTTTACTACATACACATGTCGTCTTTATCTCCTAATTATTTCTCATGTACAAAATTCCTGATTACCAATATAAATATAATAATAAAAAAGAAGGACTAGTGCGAGTCGGACTCGCCCACCGAGGGTTCCGTGCAAATTATAAACATTTTTTGAAATTTAATTAATAAAATTTCTTATGATTTAATTACATATGTATAGTTTGCAGATTTTTCCCTATACTTGTAGTATAAGACGGTATTATTTGCCAAATTTCATAGTTCTAGGTCAACGGGAAATACCCTATAAATTTTGATTCCCTTGAGAGTGTCGAAATATACCTTTTTTGCAGCATAATCGGCCATATCTGCTTTTTACGTTAACTTAGAAGTTTGATTTTTTCACAGCTTCAAGGGACTGTATACTTGAGTAATATAGTTTTAATTTCAATTCGATACATCTTCGTGTTCCCGTGATAAAGGGTCTTGACAGACAGGCGGACGGACAGACGGACAACAAAGTGATCCTAAAGGATTGCATTGCACCTTAAAAGGGTTGCATTGTTTCCTTTTGAACTACGGAACCCTAAAAATACAGTTTTTGATATATTGATTTGACTGATAATGGTCTCGTATATGAGGCTTAAATATATCGAAAAAACCGTTTTAATTATCTTTATTAATGATGGGCTGGGTTATCTAATTTCGGGTAAGAGTACTTTTGTATTTAAAAAAAAAGAGAAATCGAACGAAGATGTTAAAAATAGAACACAAACATCAGATGAATGACCAACGAACCGACTTTATAAATATAAAGAGGTCGATAAGTTCAATATAAAGTTGTGAGGAACTTTTAAAGGGAGAAGTTTACGTGAAGAGATGGCAGAGTATTATATAAATCATTGTATCGATGAAGTAGTTATATCGTTTACCAGTGAGAAACTTCTTTCTATGACAGAGATAGGCCGTTGGTTCATTGCTTCAAATAACGAGCCTCATTAGCCAAAAGCCTTTGAACAAGTTGACATAAGAGCAGTAAATAAGACTATTTATGTTTATTTCTTTACTACTTCCTGAAATGACAAAGAAAATAAAAGTATCCCTCCCTCTGCACCGGTACAAAAACCGGTCAAAAATAAGTCGTTATTTCTTAAACTCTCCGTTGTAAATTCGTTATGCTGATTGATTTAATGATTTTTGCATGTTTTGTTCCATATGTGTAAGAGGCGTATTTCATTTAGGTATATAGCCAAATTCATACTGGAGACTTAGTGGTCAGGACCAAGGTTCAATAACCCAGTTTGCGAAACACGAAACAAAATGTTTTGTGCCTCTATACCTGTCCAAGAACAATCTCAATTTATTTAGTTTATTTTACAGATAGTGTCATTGAACCCAAGTCCCGACGACTTACCAAGTCTTCAGTATGAATTTGGCTACATGAACGAAAGTCGCCTAAAGCCCCTAAATGTGATTTATGACATTGGGCGACCATATTTTAATGGCAATTTGGCTTTTCTAGCAAAGTTGCGTTATTTTATGCATTTCTTTGTAAACAAAACAATTTTAAAATTAATTCTTGTACCAAATTTTCAAATTTATAAAAAAAAATCACAAATAAGAAAAACAATCTTAAGTTGATCGTTTGGAAAGGAAATATTTACATTAAGCCTTCATCGATTGTTCTTCAATCGTTATCGAGAATTGATAACTGAATGGGTTTAAATCAACAAAACAAAATATCAAGTACATTTGAGATAAACACATTAATACTCGTAAATAGCTCAGTGGAATTGAATAACGTACTCATTATTTATAAGATGTGTGTCGAGATCGAGTCGAGCCACCATCACACCACAGTCGGAACGAGGATACATAGACTTGTATTCGGTACTTCTAAGTTTTGACACTTACAACAAACTTCAGTGCACCCGCACGTACTCATTATTTATAAGATGTGTGTCGAGATCGAGTCGAGCCACCATCACACCACAGTCGGAACGAGGATACATAGACTTGTATTCGGTACTTCTAAGTTTTGACACTTACAACAAACTTCAGTGCACCCGCACGTACTCATTATTTATAAGATGTGTGTCGAGATCGAGTCGAGCCACCATCACACCACAGTCGGAACGAGGATACATATAAGTTTTGACACTTACAACAAACTTCAGTCCACCCGCACGTACTCATTATTTATAAGATGTGTGTCGAGATCGAGTCGAGCCACCATCACACCACAGTCGGAACGAGGATACATATAAGTTTTGACACTTACAACAAACTTCAGTCCACCCGCACGTACTCATTATTTATAAGATGTGTGTCGAGATCGAGTCGAGCCACCATCACACCACAGTCGGAACGAGGATACATATAAGTTTTGACACTTACAACAAACTTCAGTCCACCCGCACGTACTCATTATTTATAAGATGTGTGTCGAGATCGAGTCGAGCCACCATCACACCACAGTCGGAACGAGGATACATAGACTTGTATTCGGTACTTCTAAGTTTTGACACTTACAACAAACTTCAGTCCACCCGCGCGTACTCATTATTTATAAGATGTGTGTTGAGATCGAGTCGAGCCACCATCACACCACAGTCGGAACGAGGATACATAGACTTGTATTCGGTACTTCTAAGTTTTGACACTTACAACAAACTTCAGTCCATCCGCTTCAACGGTGACTGTGATTTTCCCGAACTATCGGAAGTTCATTTTACAATTAAAAAAACAATATTGATTGTAATTTTTTTTTTGTAATCAAACTAAAATTATTTATTTTTCAATGCAAGTTCTGTTCCAATCTTATCATGTGTACCATGGATATACTTGACAGAAATGAACTGGGTACCTAGCATAGTAGACCATATCGCATATCGAGCTTTTACAGCTCGATATACACTGTCCGCCCCTCTTTAGGTAGATCAAAAGAGTGAGACAGAGCACTGTATCAAGTGCCATCGAGCTCGATATGGTTTGCTATGCTAGAGACTAGTGTTTTAGTTTGATGTGTTGGTAGGCCGATGAAATGAAAACTGTTTAAACGACATTTTGCGTAGGTAGTAACTTTACAAATTGAAAATTCCGAGGAACTTAATCAACCATTTTTAGTGCCTGATTTTTACTTTTTAATTTCTTTTCATAATATATATAAGGTGACTAATTTATCCAGCCAAACTCTTATTAGAGGCTTGGTAAGTGATCAGTATCACGGATCGATAACAGTTTTTGCTAATTTCGCAAAATAAAATCTTGACGTCTCATCGTAATTGAATCTTGTTACTGAGCTCTTACCGAGTCTTCAGTAACAATTTGGCTGAATAAATTAAAGTCACTTTATAAAGGTAACAAATAAACTTCTTGATAGGTAACCTCATTTAATCGTAATATGAATAAGAACTTTTGGATTATAATGCCAAAAGACAAAAAGTTTGACGTTCGCAAAATGATACTGGCCACTTGCATTCTCTGTACAATATTTAAGAAAAATACATTGTTATCGATCGGTCTTCCTTGTTAACAACATTCTTTGTATCAAAAGAATAGACAATATCGGGCAGCCATTGTTGTTTACATTATTATGTAAAATAAGCTGCTACACTCGAATTCATGTTATGTATGACTGAAAGCAGCCTTCAAACGCATCAAACTGAAAGCAGCTTAATTCCGTCAAGTCGGCAACTTGCGTGCAAAGAAAAAGAAAAAGAATGCCCGCCTAAAGTTCATTTCGAGTATGTATTTATTGTTTCTTTGTTTATATAATTATATTTAATTTATTTACTCACACTATGCATTGAAAAACGTAGTATGATACTCGTGCGTAAGGGCAATAACTTACTCGTAACGTTTAAAACACTCGCTTATCGCTCGTGTTTCAAATCGTTCCTCGTACAAGCTATTGCCTCCTTTATGCTCTCGTAGCATAAACTATTATTATGTATTTAAACATCTATTATATCGTAGAATAAAGTATGAAATAAAAAAATTACGATAGACTTCCAACAAAAAGTCAAAAATAGGTGCGACGACGAGCGAAGCGAGGACATTGTGTTAGGTGCAAGCCACACAGAAACGGCGGCGCGGCGCGCATCGAGCGCGCGGGCGTCATTCAAATTTCGTACAAAACGCATGGAAATAAAGTCGCAATTTGAGGTATGGTAGGAACGCCCGTTCCACGCCCGACACCGCCTGAAACATAACAATCGGTGTGTTCAAATTGCGACTTTATTTCCATGCGTTTTGTACGAAATTTGAATGACGCCGCACCGCGCCCTTTCTGTGTGGCTTGAACCTTAGGTTGCTTGTTAAATTCGGGAGCAGAGCGAAGCGGAGCGGAGAGAGGCGACCCCTTTAGTTTTTAACAGATTTCACGATATTTGGAGAGATCATTAAATGATCAATTCTGCCATATGGCCACGACAGATACAATACAACAATGTAATTACAATTTCAAGTCTCTACCTTTAATGGTTTAAAAGTTATAGAAAGCCTGTCATAGAAACAGAATCTTACCATTTTTACTCTTTGGATACGGAACCCTAAAATCCCTATTTAGTCAACGTAGAGCCGGAAATAACATCAAATCCGACGTTTTCTTACCTTTTTAGCCCGGAAATAACGCAAATCGATTACAACATGGGAGCCAAAGTAAACGGCATGTTAAAGTTAAAAGCTTCCGTCAGAGGTCAGCGCTGGAGAAACTTACAAATTGCTGCAACAAATCAGTTCTTTCAGAGGGCATATTGCTTTGTGAATTCTTAGAGTTCCCACGAAATTTGGATACCTTGTTGTAGTGTCCAAACATTGTGTGTCTTTTATTTATCCATATAAGTTTTACACTTAAGTATTTACACTTTACCTATCCCGGTCATGTGACATAAATACAAACCAGCAACGAAGTCTCACCATAATTTATATTGTACCCTCTAAGTACGGAACCCTAAAAATACGGCACATGAAAGTATGAAACTCAGGTGACGCCACTAGCTAAAGGCTTGTAAAAATTAACATAAGGAACCAAAGTAAATCTACGTGTCTCGTGTAATGTTTCTCATTCATTACAGTCGCATTTCTATTCCAGAAGAGAGCTGTAATGAGACAGCCTTTTTCAGGATATGAGCTTTTTCAGTGCGAGATAAAAGAAACAGTGCAGGAAAGTAGAAAAAGTAGCTCGGGTACGGTTGCTTTATAGCTCTATTTTTTTGCCCGGCGAGACTGACTTAAAGAGTTTTCAAGTTCGTAATTATAGAGCTTTCAATAATGAACTTTATTTGTTGTTCATCAATCATAAATAACATTCAATCAATTATGTAAATAACATTTCGTTTTAAAACTAAAATAAATCTGAGTTACGAAAATAAAGTAAATAAATATGCTCCAAAACGTTCAAATAAAATGAAAACTTTTGGGTGCCCAAGAGACTGGCAGCATTACCCCGCTATTAATTTCATTATTTTTTTAGGGTTCCGTACCCAAAGGGCAACATGGAGCCCTATTAATGTCACTCTCTGTCTATCCGTCTAGGTATATCACGGGTCTCTAGCTTGCAGACAGTCCGTCACTTATTCCAAGTTACGGACCTGAAATTTGGATATGTTATGTAGAACGTTGACCCAAAACCTAATATTGATATATTGAATTGAAAATTAAATTAGAGTATAATTTTTATTTTAAATCTCCAACAGTAAAGAAACTTTATTACATTTTAGTAGCCCAACCTTAATATTTTTGTATGTATTTCCCGTATTTATTTATCAACTTATTTGTTTATTGCATCATTTATATATAATATTTTGTTCCTAGATTTCTCTATTTTATGCAGGTGTATAATTACATTTTAGTAGCACAACCTAAATATTTTTTGTATGTATTTCCCTTATTAGTATATATTTTTTTATATTCTAAAGATATATATTGTAAAGATTAACTTTGACTTGTAGAAAGTATACTTTATGTATCTATTTAAAAAAAAAAAAAATTTTGATTTATTGATTGAAATAGAGAGCTATAAAAGTTGTCAGTTATTTTTGTTACGGGAACTATTTAAAAAAACTGAACTAGTTAGGAATTTGGTATGTTCTGCATGTTATATGCCATATACTGTCTTTAAACAACAAATACTGAAAACACCGATTTTTAATACAGGTTTAGCGTTACTTACCCAAATAGTCGACCAACTTAATTTTGCAGTTTTATTTGATAAATTTATACGTTTGTGATTTTTATTCAAATAATTCAAGTCTATTATTATCTTATTTAAATGATACCGAACCCTCAGGGCGCGAGTTTTACATTTTTCATTAATTTTAACTTAGTAATTTAAATATAAAAATAAATCAATAAGTTATACTTTTTAAAAAAATATTGAAATACTACCAAAAACTGTATAATATTCGAATAATAAAAAGTATGTTAATATAGAATTAAAAATGCGTACAATTTTGTACAATAGCGATTTTTTTTATGTCTCATAAAAATATTTGGTGTGGGACATAAAAAAACTAAACATTCCAATTCCCAAAATAGATGTCGACAAATTTATTGTGTGTAATTACTTCTGATAAATAATAGCCTTGCTACTTGAAACTACTTTCTTTATAAATTCCATTTGATCTTTGGAAACGGTGTTAACATTTGAAATTATAAGCAAATACCTTGAAAGGAAACCTTTTGTCTTTTGTCAGATAGTATCAAATCAGAATTTCAATCAGGTTCCAATTTTTGAAATTTCGCACCCTTTCATTGGTGCTGTAAATTTTAAAGCAATATCAAATGACGACAAAGAAGACAGATAAAAGTGTACAAAAATTCATTTTTACACCTTTTATTCAAATTTAAAGATTTCAAGAGTCCAACAAAAAATATTGATTGTCCCAGATGTCTATAATTTCTTTTCATTACGTTTTTCCACATGCTTTAATACATACAGCGCCCATAAGAAGTATGGTTAACAATTCAAACAAGAATAAAAAAAATGTTTATCTAACCTCATATCGTAAAATCCTCATTAAGAACTCAAAACTAAAAAATTAAAAAATTAAATAGGGTCTAGGTCTCCGAACAACATAATGCTATAAAAAAACTTTTTCTGAGATTACAGTACATGTGATACGAACGAGAAAGGCAAAGGGAACTTAGCCCATACAGCCATGTCTGAGGTTTAATATCAAATACCAATGAGGTTTTTATATAATGTTCTCCAATACGTAGAAAACAACAACGAGGTTACAGTCAACATTATTTTCGGCCAGTTATTGTCTATGGCTTACAGCGCGTTGGACGGACTCAGTCTCTCAATGGATCAATGGATGAACTGAACTGTTTGTTGCGCCATAGTTTTTAAGGAAATTTATTCATTACATACTGTGGTTTTATGGGTCAAAATAATTATTTTGCCCTAGAATTATTGACAGCAATATGGTGATGATATTTGATTCCACCTGAAATTCTGGAAATAACGACGACGGAAAATACGTATTTAGAACAAGCTTTTACAAGGAAAATCAAAAATGGCTAACGGAAAACTTGCCAATATTATGATAACAAGTTAGTAGGCATGAGTTTAGATAAAGTAGTGTATGAAACTATACATAACGAGGTATTAAAACACTCGTGTTCTATTAAAAAACTCGCGCTCGTGTTTCTAATAACCTTTTTATGTACCAGTTTCATAAACTACTATTATAACTCTTTAAAATGTTTATGTAACGATTCTAATAGAATGTTGAATTTTATAGCTATACAATTTATCCTGCCCAAACAATCGCTACACAAGCAAAAATTTAGTAATTTTGCAATCTGCGGTATCTGTTAACGAGTAACACAATAAAAACTGTAAATCTAATTAAATGAAATAATATTTCGGCTAAAAACCTTTTTAAGTTGGTACTTTAGGATTTTAATTATTTGGCCAAGTGCGAGTTGGAGTCGCGCACAAAGGGTTCCGTACCACCAGGTACAGAAACCTAAAAACATAATGGTAAATAACAACAATATACATGCCAAAGCAACATTAAGGCTACAATAAACAAGCGCGAAAATTGTAGCGCCTGACAAAAAATTGACACCGTCTATATACGGAACCCTACTTTTTACTTTAAGGTAGGTGATCTACCGTAGGTCTACAGTCTGACTAAATTTAAAACTTGTCCGTTTTACCGTCTTTATGTAAAAGCCAAAACCAATGACGTTTAAATAATGCAACATTTTCGAAGTTTCTTGTAACTAAAAAATATTTTTTTTAAATGTTTTGTTATTTTTCGTGGTAGAGGCTATAGTAACACGTATTTTGTGAAAATTTCAATTTTCTACCTATTACGGTTGAGGCTGTGGACCCCTGTGACAGACGGACAGACAGAAAATAGACAGCGGAGGCGTAGTAATAGGGTCCCGTTTGCCACCCTTCGGGTACGGAACCGTAAAAATGGTCGAATAAATAAGTACGTATGATACTTGAATATTCAAAAATTACAAATACTTTATAAAAACATGTTTAAACATGTCGTGCAGTACCAAAGTGCATCTTGTCCAATTAAATAAAAAATAAAAGCAAAAATGCCGAAAGTTTATGGTTGTAAGCAGCCATTTTCTGCAATCACACGTTTGTTCCTAATCCCATCTTGTCCAGTACAAAATGAATTTAAAAAAAGACTTTACTTCCAAAAGACCTCTTGTCCATGTATGTACTACCAAAACGCGTGTTGTCCATTTTAAATTCTCACGTCGTTCATTCAGTCACTGGCTGTGCAAATAGTACATTTTTTGTAAATTTTATCATTTATTTACTAATTAAACATGGAAAACGAAGAAAATGATATCAGATATGTTGGACTGGTGACTCCTGCAGACAAAAATCAAAAGAAGAAGTCATCGTTGGGCCAAATGACTATCATAAAACTTTCTCTGTATTATTGTACACAAAATAGGCACAGACTTCCAAATACAAGATTTCAAGTCTTATGCAGTTCACACTCTTAAACCTCCTGGATTGTGGCATTTTCAGTTTAAACAAGCAAAGTGATTTATTTTGAAAAGAAAAAGAAATGGAGATAATATTTTATTCAGAGGTGAACCTAATTTCAAATTAAAATGCAAATACTGGAATAAGGTGCAAAAATTGCAAGATGTTAAGACTTTACTCAGCAAACATTACGGAGAAGAATGAGAGCAAATTCATGAATTGTCGTACTGCAATAACTTTTATTGATGATTCGAATGAAATAGAAAATATTGATGAAAGTGAAGACAAACCAATGGATGATGTTGATTTAAGAATTTAATTTTATTAATTCATATTTACATTTTTATTTCCGTTCATCGTTTTATTTCCATATATATGATATATTTCCAGAACCCCTCTTGTCCAATGTTTTAATGTAAATTTAATCTAATTATGATAAATGCTATACATATTTTAATTAAAAATAGATCCTTCAAACACAAGTCAAATGAAAAGACCAAGTCTTACACTCCTAACGGTTTTCGATAACACAGGAACAGTTTTTTTATCAATAACTCCTTTTGAGCTCAAATGGACAAGATGCACTTTGGAAATGCGCGACTCATATTATAACTTGAGCCCATACGCCCCCATATTTCGCAAGTATTGGCAATTTTTCTATCAACTGGTATTAACAATCAGTTTCATACGATTTTGCCCATTGCTTGTCATTTTCCACTCACGGTAGGTAGCTGCACGCAACGTGGGCTTACTCTAATAATACCATTTTTTGGGATCCATATCTTAAAATAAAAAAAACGGAACACTTATTTGCACTTTGTTGTCCATCTGTCTGTCCGTCTGTCAAGACCCTTTTCCTCGGGCCCCGTTAGAGTTATATGAAGTTAAAACTAATACCTCCTACAGAAGTCTACGGCTCTAATACTGCTGTCAAGAAATGAGGAGCTATTGCGCTTTACGTAATCAATTTCATGCCAATTGGCTCACCACAAAAACTTTATAGGGTACTTCCAGTTTACTAAGAAAAAATCGTTTACAATTGTGTCGTATAGTATCAAAATTGGCCAAAGCCAAATACATGTCTTGGATTTCGCCACTTTTGATACTGTACGACACATCGACAACATTTCATTTTAGTTAACCATTTGTTTTTAGTATCTATATTGAAAGGCTGTGTAAAAAAGACGCTTACGTATTTTTTTCATTTTGTTTTATTTTACGTTTTTCCTGCACAGTTTAATGTTTTCTTATTCACTCATTCTAAAAAGACGTAAGTCGCAGCTGAGTCGATGTTCATGGCCAACCAATTATTAAAAAAAAAAGCTTGGCATGTTTATGTCCACTGTCACATGATATGACAGTTGATTTTTTTTTAAACAATATAAACTTAAAAGCAAAGGAAATTGTTTTAAAATCCCGTGTTTACCATATTTTTGGTTTTTGGAAAATATCTCTTAATTAATCACGATTTAATTCTTAAAAAAAATATGATGCGCAGAAGGCCCATATCTCGAAATGGTTTTTAGTTTTGCACCAATTATTAATTTGTAATGTTGTCGATTATTACTTTCTCATTTTCGGAGGTAATTCAGAGGTTAATGTGGAGGAATGTTCCTGAGGGTCTACAGAACATGAAAAGAAATATTTTTTTAAATCGGTGCTATTCGACCACTTTTCCACATTTGACACTTTTTCCGGTTTATTTCCTGGACATCTAAGAAAAAAACGTCTTAGATAAAAAACAGAAAATTACCGATATTTAGTTATTTCAGAAGAAATTAAGTACAGACCAACTTAATTATACCCTTTCGATACATGGAGTTTAATAGATCGTAAGTGACAAGTTAGTTTGGTCGCTTATAAGTGCTCGTGCAATACGTTTGTTCTTTTGTTCACGAAAAGCTCAGGGCACTTATTGGATTTTCTATTTAAAAACATATTTTTCTTAAAAATTATTCCATGAAACGCCTTAAAGGCTTCGTCAAGTCTCTAAACCAGGGTGTCTTAAACTGGGGTCCATGGACCACCTACACAGTTCACTCTTAACATATTTATTATTCTGAGTTCAAACAACAGTATCTTTTTCATTTACTTAGTTTTGATACGATTTGATGAAGTATAAAAATGTAAACTAACCAATAAAAGTGATTTTTAATATGCTTTATTTTCTTTTCCTAAAAATTTTTGCGCCCCTGTCGTGAAATATTTGAAATTCTAAAAGTGGTCCGTGGCTACAAAAAGTTCAAAAACCACTGCTCTAAGCAAAGGCTGTCTTGAGATAATAGATAACACATGCCTGGGTCATACTGCGTGTCTTTTCATACACCTGGTGATAGCACCAAATTTTAAAGAACCCTGAGAAGACTAATAGTCAGTTTAAGTAGAGACTATTTAAGGCTGGTCTAAAACATGTTTACTTAGTAATAGGTCGACATATTAACGAGGGTTTAACTATGAAATGTGGTCTTTTGTTGAAAGGTGCCAAGGTAAATGATATAACGGTAATGTCGGGTTTAATTTTGAATAGCTACCTGTTTATTTAAGCAGACAACGGATAAAGACGGCACCCAACGGAACACAGAAGTGACGACGTAAAATTTAGGAAGGTGTTTCTCAATTAATCTACGGGATGACATTATGTAGTAGATCTAGAATACAAAAAACAATTATAACATACAGCAGGAGCTGACAAAAAAAAGTAAACATACAATATACATACTCAGGCTTGTGTCCCAGAAGGGTAGGCAGAGACTACAGACAGAAGGCCAGCTACGGCTAACCTTGATATTAAATACCTACTCATCACATGTATCACTCGTGACTAGTCGTACTGGCATTCGACTGAATCCTACCGAGATCGTCGTACGTACACGTCTATGTTTTCGTGCGCTCGAAATCGCTGGTTGTACAGAGCTGGCCTTCTGTACCTACCTATTTTGTGCTACAGATTTCCATCTGCTACGATCTTGACACACCTTTTATGATTCTACATCCATCAAACTAGTCGTACAAGATCGGCATAAAATAGGTAACAATTGTGATATTGTGAAAAATAGTTGAGAGGTTTATTATGATTTATACAGGGACTCTATAATTCGTTGGATTTATAGTGGAATCCATCGCTTTTGGATAATGGAAACATTATTTATACAAAAAATCTGTGTACAGGTATGGTGGAAATATTTTATGGTCCAGGATACGTACCTAGATGGCGCAATCGGTAGCGCACTTAACTGTATAAGCAAGAGTTTGCAGGTTCGAATTGTGGCACGAGGAATATATTCAAAATACTTGTCCAACTTGAAATTCGTTTCTAATTGACTTTTTCTAGTTTTTAGCGCACTATAAATTATGTTTAAATTGTTAAAAGCATATTTTGATTAGAAGAAACTAGTAATTTGTTAATTTTGCTCCCGCCACCTTTCTTCGCAAATTGAGGTTACAAAGTTCGATTTTGCTTAAGAAAATAGTTACAAAGTTTTGGTAATCGTATGTTTAGCTTACGGATTCTCGTGAGTTTTGTTGAGGAGAATGGTGACACATTTTTAGGGTTCTGTAGTCAACAAAGAACCTATAGTTTTGCCATATCCGTCCGTCTGTCTGTCTGCGGCTTAGCTCAGATTAATTAATTATTTTATTAGAAAGCTGTAATTTGGTATAAATATAAGGTGGCTTTTATTTATGCAGCCAAACTCATACTGGAGGCTTGGTAAGTGATCAGTAATACGGATCAATAACACCTTTTGCTAATTTCGCAAAATAAAATCTCGAAGTCCCATAGTAATTGACTCGGGGCTGGGCTTGCGTATTTAAGGAACACGAAAAGCATAATTTACGAGTTTCACAAAAAAGGGTCATAGAACCCTGTTACTGAACACTTACTGAGTCTTCAGTAAAAATTTGGGTGCATAAATTAAAGTCACCTTATATAGGGTGAAATTTAATCAACCGATCAAATTCATACTAGAGACACGGTTAGTGATCAAGAACTAGGTTCAGTAATCCCTTTGGGCAATTTCGAAAAATATTTTTTTTTTGCTCTTGTACTGGTTTAGTTCTAGTTTAAGTACAATTCCTAGTGCAGGCACTACGGGTCAAAAACATTTTTTTTTTATTTCACCTGGATGGTCATTAAATCTTGTTTGAATGACTAACCGAGTCTCCAATATGAATTTGGTCGGTTGATTTAATTTCACCTAGTATACATATTAAACACGTCGACTAAATGGTAAAATTAAAGCTTGGAACCTTTAGTACACCCTACACGTGAAGGGGGGATGATTTTTTTGTCTTCTATACCATGGTGTGGGGTGTCATTGGATAGGACGTTCAAAACATATAGCGTGTGTGTGAAAACCATTTTTCTAAAAAATTCACGGCAGTAGTATATATAACGAAGTTAAAAGAAAAAATATCACGGCTAAGTAGAATATGCAAGTTGACAAGTAAAAATGTCGGCCGGTTTTTAGACGATATTAGCCGTTAAACCGTGAACTTGATCGATATTCATAGTATCAAACTAAAAACCCCTTCACGCATGTCAGTCGTTTCATGTACATGTAATACGACTTCCCAAGATTGTATTTATGTGGTAGACTCTAACAACACCTCACACAAACCCCTAAGGGTTTAAGTGGTGTATAATTAATGTAATATTTCTAAACATTTATCCATGTGTAAATATATAAATAAAAATAAGTCTGCATATTGTGACGGGCAACTACGGATATCTACACTGCACGTAACCCAACACGCACTTAGCCGGTTTTTCAATTTATTTTACTGAGTGCGAAAGAAAGAAAAGAACAAACAAAAATATACTTCGTAGGTCCCAACACATAATTATTTTATTTTTATATTTTATTTATTAAATTTTTGTACATTTACACACATATTAAACAACACATTTTAACAAACAGAACAGACATTGAGTACAAAGGCGGCACTTATTGCTTTTAGTAATATCTCCCAGGAAGCCTTTGGGTGGAAACACAGACTAATTGTCGATGGGTTAAAAGAAAAGACGTTAACTAAATTGAACTTTAAATCACTAGTCAGAGTTGCTTCGTATCTAATTCTGTTTTCTAAAACGGGAATGTTTTATCCAAAATCTACAATTTATTCCCGCTTATCATCCTAACGCGCTAATGTGTAAGTCATACAAAAGGTTAATCCAGACGATGATTAATTCCCGTGTAAATCACACGTGTTGTACAAAAATGTTATTTTCATTTTTGCGTTACATTCGTATTTGAATCACGGCTCTGCATCCTCGTGAATTGTGCTCGTCCAACAAGGGGTCGCGGGGAGGGTACGAAATAAAATATGAATTTGTCGCTGTTTAACTGAGGTAACGCTTAAGGCCTTGCCTTTTAGATTTCAAGGGTGTTTGCTTAAATATGCTGAGTCAATCACTTAAAAAACATGTCTGTAAGTTTCACATTGATCAGATATACCAGATTAATGTGAAGCTTACAGACATTTTTTTTCAGTAAACTTTAAACTTTCGCGATTTTCAC
The DNA here is from genome assembly GCA_910592155.1 of Ypsolopha scabrella. Lineage (NCBI taxonomy): Eukaryota > Metazoa > Arthropoda > Insecta > Lepidoptera > Ypsolophidae > Ypsolopha > Ypsolopha scabrella. The sequence continues at coordinate 25,692,613 of OU342969.1, read as the reverse complement.
ACATTATTAACTTTTTATTGGGGTCTTACTCGCGATAACGTCAAGCACATATCTATCTATTAAGGTATGTTATTAGTTATCGCGAGTAAGACCCCAATAAAAAGTTAATGATGTTTTTTCAGACCTTTATCTTTCTTTTCTAAAGACAGTTACCTAATTGGATACATTTTACTCGATAGATGTGCTAAATACGTTTTTCATTTTAGCGGTTTGAGTTTTTTGTCTGAAATTACTGCTATATTAAAAAAAAAGTTTTTTTTCGGACGAAAAGCTAGAAAAATACCTGCTACAGAAAATCACAGTAATTAAGACAATTTTTTCTTCGCGTTTATGGTATTTTCAAATGAATTATACTTACGTATCAATTATAATTAGTGTTAACATCAGAAAAATTAATGACACAGAAATAAAATAGACCATTTGAGATATTCTAAATATCACTTGGCATCTGCCTGCATTACCAAATTTTCACAATCTTGTATTACATTAATAACACTTAAAATTATAAATTTTATGCTATAATGTATTTGTTTTTACAGAGTAAATGAAAAAGTTGATATCTCATTAAATAAAACGAAATCTACCCAAGAACTAGGTTTGGATAGACTGAAGTATATGATATAAAATATGGTACTGAAATGATTTAAAAGCAGGCGGAATCATATGTTTTTCCACTCGTATAATTGAATTAGGCCTTGATTGAAATAGAAGTGGTAATTTCAAGGGAAATCCAAAAAGTTTACTAACTTTTGCAAACATTATTTTAGGATGAAAAAGAAAAAAATGAAGGCAGATAAATTATTTTGTCTCATTGTTAAGGCGCTGCAAAAAAAAACACCAAATCCGTAACAAAATATATTAATTTTCAAAGTTTGATAATACGTAATATAACAGTATCGTCTCTGTTTGTAGAACCTGTGCTACGCTGCCGCCTACGCGCCTACGTGGCTACGAACGTTGCTACGATTATTGCAAAAAATTCAATCAATCTGCCCACAGTATGATTCGAGAGCGAGCTTTTTCAAATTAAAACTTGCATTTTGCAAGTGGTTTCACCCGCGCCAAACACCGTTTAAGGTAAAAATAAATAAACACGGTCCAAAAGGATTTTCTTTGAAAATTTAGTTCAAGCGCTAACTTTTGGCTTTAGATATTTTATCGTAATTTAAATTATTTGTTACTCCTGGGACACTAAGATATTTACAATATGGAAAATTTTATCCAAATTTGATTTGTAATTTTAGGAAAATCATGAACATAGAGACCAACGGAAAATTCTGTTAATTTGTTAAATTTTTAGGCATCCCGGGAGGCCATCTGGATTTTTTTCGTGTTTTTTCTTTGTACGGATAAAATCCTAATTATTATTTTATTTACCGAAAACATTACCTATCTTTCTCTTTTACTTTTAATAACAATACAAACTTTAAAATTTATTTTTATTATTGTACTGTGGCGGTAATTTTATCTATCTATACTTATCATAAAGCAGTAAAAAAAGTCGTATCTGTACGTTGAATATTTTTGCGAAATTTTAAATGAAATGGGTTATTAGTATACTAAGGCCAAAACTACAATTTTCTGAATTTCTGTTTGTCTGTCTGCCTGTATGTATGTATCTTCCGTTTTAACTCGAAAACCACTCAAAGGATTTGAATGCGATTTTATTATTATTTTTGTAGTGACCTTGGTCAACATACATGCTACAAGGAGTGTTCATAAAATAATGAAAACGGGACAGAGTTGAATAGACGTGGGCAAAGCCGCGGGCGAAGACTAGTCAAACGAAATTATAGAAATTAACGGATAATAGCGGGGTCTAGTGGTTTGAATGTCTCGCTCGAACACAAATCTTTAGATCGTGAGTGCAGTCTCGGAGAGGCATATTTGTCTGTTCTACGTGCTTCGAAAGGCACGTTAAGGTACTCCTTTTGGCCAAAGTATGGTGATAGGTCAAACCACGCATTACGATAAGTTGTAATAATCGTCTGTGAAATGTGGGTGAACAAGTGTGATTTTCATTTCACAGTCCACACTCGGTTACACCTCTGATACATCGGGATTCGTGTCGTGACGATATATAATAACGAGTTTTTACCATGATATTGTATTTTATTATTGTTTTCCAGTATTTTGGCGAAATTGCAGCCATCGTGATCCCAAGGAAGTAAGATTATGTTTGTATAGCGAAATTAAGCGCTTTGAATACTCTAAATATGATTAGAGTGCATTACAAACTAGAAAATATCAACTGGGAACAAATTATAAGTAAGACAAGAATTTGAAAAATTCTTCGTGTTAGGATTCGAACCTGTTGTGACCGCTTGCTATCACGGTATGCGGGCTACCGACTGCGCCACTGAGGTTATCCAAGACCGTTGAATTTTTCCACCATATTTGTACACTGAATTTTTGTAACTATTCGATATACACCCTTCATACTGAATGCTCGAACGAAGGCTGACATTCTGGTTTTACTTGGTTCCTAATTGATATTTTCCATTTTGTAATGAGCTCTAATAATATCCGTGAAACTAACTTAAATATTTAAATATTATTATTAGAGTGCATTACAAACCAGAAAAGATAAATTAAAACAAATGTAAAGCCAAGAATTTGAAATATTCCCCGGGCCAGGATTCGAACCTGCGACCTCTTGTTATCAAGACAAGCGCGCTACCGACTGCGCCACCGAAGTACTTACCTAGACCGTTGAATTTTTGCACCAACTTGTCAACTTGTTTTTGTAACTATTTGATCTAACCAGCTTGTAATGCACATACTGAACGCTCAGTATTCCAAAGCGATGGATTTCGCAATAAAAACATAATCTTAGTTAAATATTTAATATTCCTAAAAATGTAATCCCCCGACAAAACTTTAAATAAGAACATATTAATAGGGATACAAAAAGAGTAATTAGTTCTGATCGCTGACCCAGTATATTAGTCTGTCAAAAATTGTTGAAATGAATATTGAACTTTATTAAATTTAGGTAAAATATTTATGAAATAACAACGCGGTAAACTCGATTTAATAGATTTTGTACTTGTTTGTTTGGTGTAACCAGGCGAAAGAAAAATAGTTCCTTCAATATTAATTTCAACTCTTTTCTGAGAGACTGTATCTAGTGTGCTAAACCAGTCAAAGTATCTTTTATGGGTATTTTAAATTGACATTGACATTCGTGAGGCTCGCGCTCGCATGATCCTCCAGCCTGCGACCTCACACTTTCAGCTTGTCCCTTATCCTAGCTTGAATATTTAATTTTTGCTGTGTGCGTGGAATCAAATAAAGTTACTGTTCATTTGTTTAGTGTTCCGGACCCAACCTGAAACCACTCTTAGATCCTTAATTTACCAGTTACGGTTCCACGAGAACCTTTTAGGCTCAGAATACGCAGTGAATATTATATCAAAGTGCTAAATTTCACTCTAACAGTGAAAAAATTAAATTCAAATCGAAATATTTTTTATTTGCAAAAGTATTCAGTGTTTTCAGTGATTTCAGTGTTAATATGTACAGTCAGCAAAAGATAAAGGTATACTGGCCCATCGCAAACACTTTGATCTTAATCTTTATTGATTGATCTTGATTTGTGATCTTTGATCAATAGTACATGTGTATATGTATTGGCCTAGTATACCTTATCTCATATATCACTTACCTGTTGGTCTTAGGATCAAAGTGTTTGCGATGAGCCTGTATACCTTTGCTGACTGTACTTAAAGTTCTTCATACAGCGTAAAAATATATAAAATTACGGTCACTTGCATGCCTTTGTCTGACCTAGCATGATATATGTATTTATGGCGAGGGTATTCAGAGAAATCTGTCCTACTTCAACGCTTTCATTTTACACTTGTCTATCCCGCTCATTGGGAACAGACCGCTCAAAAAACTCATTTTATGGCGTTTTTATTAGTTTTCAATGTTTATTTCAATCAATTTATAAATAATGTTTCTATAAAAAACTAGACAATACTAAATCCTTTCACTTGATAATTTTTTATTGCAATACAATGATTATTCAAGAAATGGAATTGTTTTTTAGCTGAAAATTATGTACATGTTTCAGAATTATTTAATTCAGTGAAGTTAAATAAATTGTGTGAAAATGTTCATAATAATTTAAATAAAGATATGAAGAAGCATATATATATATTATAGGTGGTAGAGCTGATGCCGAGCTCGACTGTGGAGGTACCGCCATCTTACTCGTAAATCCTCCCGAAGTTATTTGGGGGAGAGTAAGAGAACAGCTCTCAGGCAAAACCAGGCGGTCCACCATTGCCTGGGACCGATGGATGGCGGTATATCCATCCCTAATTGCCAGGCCTTAAAACAGACTAGTGACGGGCAGCGGCGTCACTGGTGCAAGGGTTTCGGCACCGCGCTCACCAACCCGCCTGCCCAGCGTGTGTGAGTATGGGTATTTCTTCCAGGGGGACCGCCAAGAGTGGCGTAATCCTGGAAAGGCCTATGTCCAGCAGTGGATGAAACAGGCTGATGGATGGATATATATTACTAGCTATTTCCCGCGGCTCCGCCCGCTTGTTATTCAGTTTAACGGTATGTTTTTTTTCGGAATAAAAAGTACCTAGCCTATGTGTTAAGTTAGGATATAATCTATAACCATTCTAAATTTCATCCAAATCCCTCCAGCCGCTTCAGCGTGAAAGAGCAACAAACATACACACACACACAAACTTTCGCATTTATAATATTAGTGTCATGTGATTTTAAATTTTAATGAACCCGAAATTGATTTAAAAACGAGCCTTTTTTTGGTAAAACAAATGAAAAGAATAAGGTTTAGAATTGGAATGTTGGTTAAACTGACCATGTGTCCCGTATTAACAAACATACACGTGAAACGCATAACCCGTCTCCTTTTGGTCGGCGGTTAAACTAACGATCACACGGTCCAAAAATTAATCCCACGTACACGAACAGAACGGGGCAAAGCCATCAAAATGTATCACAAAACAAAAAAATAATACACATAGGGGCCGAATAAACAAAACTGTAAAACTTTTCATTCCGGAGTGTCCAGAATAAATCCCAGCAGCAGGGTTGGCAAAAACCGATTTTATCTGATTTTTACGGTTCGCGTGACGAAGGTCTGTTTTATTGACTTTAAAGGTTTATGGAGTGCTGGATCCCACTTCAGAGTATCCTGTTGTCCACTTTCACCGAGGAAAGTGATTTTGTCTTTTATTTATAAAGTTTGAATGGACCCTTTTCAGTAGGCTATGATTTTGAAGGGACGTAGTTTTGTTTAACTACGTTTATGTAACTAATACCAGAAGTGGGGTGTTAGTTCAGTCTGTATGCCGTCTCAATCTTGACACCCAGGTTCGATCTACTGATTAAGCATGCATTTATGAGCTTTTCAGAATTTTTGTGCACAGTATTTGTGTACTTACTAAAAGCGATTAACGATTGCTTCTCTGGAGGATAGACGTGCCTGTCGTGATATTTTATTTTTATATAAAATTATCCACAATATGTTAGATTCTCCCTACCTTTTAAGTAACATCGGATTTAAATGTCGAGCTTTCACTACTCGGAATAAGTGTTTGTTCAGTATACCACCCGCAGGTACAAACTACGCAAAAAATAGATTTTTGGTTAGGGCTTGTGATCTTTATAATAAAGACTTTATTGATCTTGACATATTGCATCTTTCGCTGGGACAATTTAGAGGTAGATTAATTAAAACGTTCGTGAAAAATAAGTAATTTTAAAATTGTAGACGCCTTTTCTTGTATTATTTTGTTTTTTAATAGTAATTTTTTGTATCTTGTTTTCCGTTGATTTTAGTAAATCGCTGTATGTGTTTTTTTTTTTTACTGGTAACTTGTGTTGTTGTAAATGTCCGTGCACTAATTAATTTTGTTGCTAAGATTTATGTGGAAACTTTTTTGGTTTTATATTTTAGCTATTCCTGATTGTATTGTGTGATAAGAAAACTGTTTGTTTCCCAATAAATAAATAAATAAAGCTAAAAGAACACTGCGATGAAAGCAAAAAAGCTCCAAGTGTGGTCCAATTGCTTCCATCCAGAACTATATGAAGACGCCAAAAAAAGTTTCTCATTGTTTTGTCATAAATTTAAAAATGTACTTCAACCTCCAACGACATACAATGAAAAAAATCATCTTCCAAAAATAGAAGACCAATCCGTCCCTTTTGACTTAAAAGGAAAAATTCCATTCTAATAAGATGGATTTTGGTGGGTAATTGTTGGAGGGAATATTAATGTAGATGATTATCCCATCATCGTGCAACATTTTCTTTGCTAATTTTTGTCTGTTTTAGTTGAAAATCCAAGAAATCCTTCTGAATTCCGGCAGGAAAATTGCAGTTTTCTGAATTGGTTGCTAATTGTTAGAGGGAATATTCATGTAGAAGATTATTCCATTTTTGTGCAATCCTTCTAATAAATTACCTTCGGTGATTTTCGTCTCTTTTAGTTGAAAATCCATGAAATCCTTCTATATTATGGCAGGGAATAAATCCGCAGTTTTCCGAATTAGTAGGCATAGGTTGGAGGAAAAAGTAATTTTTTGGTAGGAAACACAGTCAGAAGGATAAACTGAGAAGAAAAGTCAGGAAATTTCAACTTTAGGTCATTGCTGTAATCTCGTTAGTTTTGATTCTTTGACTTTTAGAACAACAAGAAGTCGAAAAACCTATTTTCAGTTTTATTGAAATTTCTTACAAAGTACTTTACTTATTATAAACCGGACCATTCTTTATACTTGTAACTGTGAATAGAATTGTACTATACATGTATTTTAGTTAAAAGTTTTATATATATTTTTAAGTGATATTCAAATGCAATATAATTGTTAAATGAATTAAATAAATGAAATGAAATGAAATGAATTAACAAAGGTTGGATAACTTATACGGTGAATCTTCCCCGTCATTTTCTGAATTGGAGTAAGCAATGATTGCAAGATTTGTGATAGTCATTCCAAAATTTAAAAGCTACACTCTTTTCTTTGGACAGCTCTTCTCCCCTCTGCGTTACAATTTATACTATATCTGCGTCTTTTCTTTGACTCGGTCAAAGTAATTTCTTCTAGACCATTTCTTCTCTTTATTCATGTATCTTTTCTTCTTTTATGTTTTTATGAGAAAGAGTTTTTGTGAAACTAGTGCTATTTTATTCCCTAAACGTAAATTTATTTTAAAATAAAACGGTTGATGTTGGCTTTAATAATTCATTATTATTATTATTATTACTTCTACTTAAACCCTCTAAATAAGTCGAATGATCAGTAACCCTGTAGTTTTATAAAACGTTCAATAATTAATGCTTTGCACCAAAAAACGTAGATGTGTTTGTTATATTAGAGTACGAAACTTTCGAAGTAAACTCGCACTTGCCTTTTCAGGTAATTTAAATACAATTTAGAAGTCACAAAAATAAACCCATCGTGCTCCGAAATAGGTCTCGAAACTTCCCCGACTTGGTACACAAAAGAGAGGAACACAAGATTGCCAAATTGCTACACAATTAAGTAATTAAGAGTAAGCGTCCTCACAAACCTTCGCAAAGTTCCTTGGACCGAACTACTCCGTACTTTACAAAGTGGAATTAAATACGTCCCTCGAGGGACATTAAAAAGTGCTGAAATTGAAATCACGCGACGGCGAAAACTGAGCAGTAGACGCAGAGCTTTATTTTTAAGTTTATTAAGTTTGTATAAATATCTGAAATAAAAAAAAAACAGAACTGGATCTTATCTCGGGCAAAGCATCAGTCTTGCTATCGAACGAGGTAATGCGGTTAGTGTCTTGGGTATCCTGCCCGGTAGCAACGACGACTTAAATAAAGTCTTTTATTGAATTTAACTTTTACTTTTTATTTTTTAAGTATTTTAGAATGTAAATGTATTATAATTTTAGTATAATTTATTGTAATGTTTATATTAATTAAACGTCAAAATTAAAAACAGAACACATGACTTTTATTTATTTTTCAGATGGTTAACAGTTATCTATGAGGCATTACATTCATTCACCAAGACTTTGAGTGAGTGACATCAAAAAGAGAAAATGATAAATATATGTATTTATATGTCTGTTTTTTTTTTCAGATAGTATTTTTGAAAATTTATATTCTAGCTTTTACCCGTGGCTCAGCCCGCCTATTTATTCAATCTATGCCCTGCTTCAGCGATACTTGATGAACACCCCTTATAGCCTATATGTTGACCCGGGTCACTACGATGATAATAAAAAAAAACGCATCGAAATCCGTTGAGTGGTTGTAGAGTTAAAACGGAACATACATTTATACATACAGACAGACAGACAAACAAAAATTATAAATGTGGTAGTTTTGGTCTTAGTACGATACCAGTAACCCATTTAGTTTAAAAATTTGCAAAAAGTTGTCAATATACAGATACAACTTTTTTACTACATTATTATTAGTAACCTAAATATGGGATCTAAATTTTTGAGCATTATGATTTTGGGCAATCTTTTTCGAACAAGTAATCAAAAGTTAAGAGATAATAAAGATATGCGATCTCATACTAAAGAATAAAAAGGTATTCTTCTTTACGATTTCAGGAAAGACGCGGTGATAACGAGAGTTCCTTTCTGTGATGGATATCCCTTACTTCAGGACGGCAATTCTGACACATGCCTAAAGCGAATATTTTAATGTAAAAACCTTTTGTCCGGATCCATAACATGTTTTATCTTTTACTTAGTAGAATTACCACCACACGAACACGAACGCATTTTTTACGAATACGAGAATGCCCGTTTCCGTTCGTTTATATTTGCTTCTGTGCTTTTTTATTTGTGGTAATAATAACATAAGCCATTGTTACACCATCCTATTTAATGGCAACTAGGATAGGATTGGACTAAGGACAGTGTTCACGTTTAGGACGCTCTGTTTCTTCGCGCGTCCTAATTGGGATCTTAGTTAGGGTCCCGATAAATCGGATGGAGTGATCACAGCTTTGTCAGCTTATTCCTTGCAGTAAGAAGTATTTTTAATATTAAACTAAGCTTTTGCGATTTTTACAGACAATTATATATAAAATTCTCGTCTTTTTGCTTATTTACGTATATAAGGCACCTTTGATGTTACGGGAGGGTAGTTTATATTCATAATTAATTTTATTATAAATAGCCACTCACGTTAGGAAGTCAGATAACTAGTTTTAATATAAGTAATAGTTAAGCATCTTTGGAGACAAATAATAATTAGAATTAAAGTTAATTTATGTCCGTAGAAATAAGCTTTAAATTTTGAACTTGTGAAAAAAAAGAATCAATTAAGAAAAGAAACAAGTATACAAAACTTTGAAATTAACAGAAAAAGAGAGGAGTTTATACCTTGTTTTATGCATACAATCCTCTAATTGTTGGCTTTGTCTTATTTTTTGTTAGACATAATAGTATTAAAAATATTATAATATTATATCTTTAATCACTAATATAACTTTTATTTCTAATATTATACTGTAACTTACCAGCTTTACAAGGATCCATTCCAAGATCTCCTGAGTCTTTGTTTTCAAAGTCTGTTGACAACAACTCATCAATAGTAAACTGATGTGGTTCGCCTCTGTCTTCCCCTTCAACAGAAGTTACTTCCAACATTGCACACACTAGAACGGTCATTAAAGCGCCAATCGCCGAAGAGAACGGACGCGTTCTACAGCGGAGTCTCATTTTGATATTTTGCTTGGAATTCAAGCGCACACTATGACATAATCAAAAATATTTTTGGAATCACATCTGAAACAAACGAAAAACCTCTTTTAGTGAATAAATAGAATAAAAGCACAAACATCGGAAGTTAGATCGAGTAACGGATACTCTAAGGTCTGTAGGATACATAACTCGGAAACAGATGGCCCTATTTTGGCATAAAGAATAATATAAAATAATTTCATCATAATCAGATGTCAAAATTAAGCGTCATTTTAACAACAACTCCTGTTACTGAATATTTTACCTGTATCAAAGACAGGTTTAATTTTTTTAAATATATATGGGCTATTAAAGTTCTTAATTTAAATATCTTTAGATTTTCTTCTTTAAGAGGCCTCAACCCACAGAAATCTCCATACCAAAGGTAAAAACTGTTTGTGAAGTCAATAGCTTACTTTCCTTATATATTTTTTAATAAGTTTTACCTAGCGACATCTAACTACGTACCTATGAAGCACAAAAAGCTATATCTGATGATATATCATCATAATAGCTCTCAGGTATATCGTGAATATTGCCCCCTTTTTACGCAAAGCGTACGATTCGTACAATTCGTAGCTGTAATAGAATTAAAAAAAAACGCTTCATACCGCATTCTTTCATATAAAGAAGATTAAATTTAAACACTATTTTATAAATAAATACACGGTTTCATGGTAAACAGTTTTTACCTGAAAGCATTTAACAAACTCAGCGCCGTTCTAATATCGATAATGGTAATGAAATAACTGCAATTTTTCTTGGAAAATTTATTATTATTTACTTGTAGCCGAAAAGAACATTTGTAGTTTTACGAAACGTTGGCCAACGTTTGTATAGAAACCGTAACGTTCAAAATTGACGTAAAATTAAATATTTTACCGACATACGAAGAAGAAAAACATTACGTATGTATGAGTAGATACATATTGTCACGAAATGAATCCCTGAGGCGGTGTCAGAGGTGTTCCCAAGTGTGAAGCGTAAAATGCAAGTCACAGACCAAACTTGCTACACTTGCTTTTTACCGACGATTATTACTAAAGATGCAACGAATACTCGGCAACTATTCGGTATTCGGCCTATTCGGTCATTTTTCAAATATTCGGTATTCGGCCGAATAGTAAATGGTATTCGGCCGAATACCGTATACCTAATAATGAAAATAAAAGCACATTTTAATCAGAAAGTATATATTTATTCTTATTCTTATTCTTTATTGTACACAAAAAAGGAGATTACAAATATTTGATACATTAATTTGAGTACAGCGGCGAGCTTATCTCTCAAAGAGATTTTTTATAGCAAACTGAATGGGTATAGGAGTGCTTTAAAAAATAAATAGGTAACCATATGTGTACGTACTACATGACTACTACATACTAAAATACTTACATAGGTGTGTATATATATATATATATGCCACTAAAATATATCTAACATACATACTAATATAACTAACTTTAATATAAACTGACTATATATAAACATGACTATATACATATAAAATGGATATATAAGTATAATGAACATAACGATACATAATAATTGATAATACAGCAATAAATAATTAAACGTATTTAGGATAGCTTAAGGATTTGCTGAATAGTATTCCTTTAGTTTCTTTTTAAAAGAGGAGATAGTGCGACAATCTCGGATTGTGTGCGGAAGTGAATTCCACAGCCTGATGGCTCTAACAGTGAACTAATTTCCGAAAGCTCCGGTATTGTGAGAAGGCGTTTTAAGGAGTGTGACTGTGTGCGACCTGAGTGGTTTATTGATATCTCTGCTAAACAGGAAGGTAAAGCGCTCACGAAGATAATCCGGAGCTGTTGAACTTTTGAGGACATTGAAAAGGCAACACAACGTATGGAGATTTCTGCGCTTCCGAATAGGGAGCCACTTAAGTTCCGCGCGGTAGTATGAAACGTGGTCGTATTTGCGCAAACCATACACGAATCTGATGCCTAGATTCTGCAACCTTTCCAATTTACCCAAAAGCTCTTCATTCGCGTCAATAAAACAAAGATGGCAGAAAAACTTGTTTTTATTTGCTACAATCTGCTATATAAATAAGTGAAAATAAAAACGCATTTTAATCAGAAAGTAGGTATATATTTGGTAAGTTGGCAGAAGAGCTTGTTTTATTCACTACAATCTGCTAAATTAATAACTACGTAAGTATTATTAATATTTAAAATTAATCAGAGGCAGATTAGATTGAATTTTCAATTGTTTGTTATAAAAACTTAACAAAATCAAACACAAATTGCGATCACAAAAGTAAAAAAACACTAACACAGCGCGCCCGTGACACGCTAGATGTGCTCGAAAATGAGCTTTCTTCCACCACCCCGTCACCCCGCACCGGGACAGGTCGTAACGTAACCTGTACGAGTGTACGCGTGAAATGCAGAGATCGCTCACCAAATATTCGGCCACCGAATATTCGGCGCTTCGCCCTAAGGCGCCGCCGAATATTCGGTATTCGGCCAAATCGCTATTCGTTGCATCTCTAATTATTACGTACCAAACGTGATTGGAAAAACTAAAAAAATATCCATAAGCTTCTTTATATCATAAAAGTACTCGTACCTATTTTAATCTGCAAACCTTTGTAAACTCGTAAACGACTCGTGGTCAATTGTGTATGACACACCTTTTTTACTTGATTGTAATTTTTTATCAACCACGTTTTGATGTCTTTCTGACAATAGAACATTATTATGTTAACAAAGTTCTTAATTCGATGTCATTGAAACGTTTATTAAACATCTGCCTAGGCCATCATAAAATTACATAATGTGTTTAAAAAAGAAAATTTGTTGTCAATTGATATTTCTAGTCTAAAAATTTCTACCGGGGAGAAGAAAACAATAAACAAATTAAAAAAAAAACGAAGCAAAGTAAAGAAACAAAGTCTTCATGTTTTTTCTGCATGCCAATTTTGGTACACAAGTGTTTGTATACATGAATTAATGAATAAACATTATTACACAGAAAATAAAAATAATAATACAGAATGTTGATACTTTTGATTGTTGGCACTTGGTGGAACTTGGAAAATATAATGAACAGAAGATCACTTTTTTTGTAATTTTATAAGTGATCTTCTGTTCATTATATAACAATAATACCTACATGTGAATTTCCTCTGGCTGATAAAGGGTTAAAGCTATTATTTAAGCGTAATACTAAGCGATGGTTACATCTGATAAATAGACGGGGATTGTGAGAGGCCACAACCAGAACTTCTTCCCGCGAACTTGCGGTCTGCGCCATTAGCAAACTAACCGACTACTTTTGCGTCGCTGCTTTGTGTTTACATAAAATACTTGCTATTTTCTTGCTATACCTACTCGTTAATCTAGAACGCGTGTTACTCGTGTTAGAGATTATCTTACTGGCAATCTTTCTGGAAGTTCGAGTACTGAGTGTGAAAGAAGCTAAGTGGGACTTCAGAAAAATGCCGTGATTTTTAAGTTTCAATAAGTTGAGTTTCATTAAATCTTGGACTTAGTATTTTAGGGTCTCGAAAATGGCACCAATATTGAAATACCCATATGTAAATGTTATATTATAACTAAGCTTTCATAGTAAACTAGCTTTTGCCGTCGGCTTCACCCACGTTAATTTTTGTTAATTTTTGACCGTGACTCGCATTTCACACTTCACACTTGGAAACACCTCTGACACACCGTCGGAGATTCATGTCGTATCGACATCGAAACAAACCATTATCTTTGTCCAAGTGAATAGTATAACCATCACAACAGGAAAAGTCTTTAAAAAATCTTTGACCACCGTTTAAAAAAAAAGGTGTGGTGAGTTTTGGTCGGTGGCTCGTCATTAGCTGCTGAGCTGTCGGGCGAACAACATCAGTTGCTGCGGAGTGGCTGGGCGAGCAACACATCAGTTGCGGAGAAGCCGAGCTAGCAACACATCCCGAGGATGCCTCGATCAGAGGCGAAACACGTGGCGATAAGTTTTATTGCTTGCTATTTAAGATTTCTTTGCTTTTATGCTCGTATTGCTTGCTTGTTGCATGTTTTATGCGGGCGGGCGGGTGGTCCTCAAGTCTGCATTATGAATAGCACAACAAGAATTGTTTAGCGGAATATTGCAAATTATATTCATATATCCATAACTTAGTGATGGACTTCCGCAAGGTAACGCCTATTTCAATTAACAGTAAAAGTATTGTCAAAATCGTTTCCTTTGTTCCAGAGATTACCTGCTTGAATTTAATTAACGGTTATGTCCCCAGGCAACTGCCCCTTCCCAGGGAATGAACTAGTTAAGATTCTAACCATTAAATATTATTATCGGAGTGCATTACAAACCAGAAAAGATAAATAAGAAACAAATGTAAAGACAAGAATTTGAAAAAACTCCTCGGGCCAGGATTCGAACCTGCGACCTCTTGTAATCAAGACAAGCGCGCTACCTAATTGCGCCACCGAGGTACTTACCTAGACCGTTGAATTTTTCCACCATACTTGCCCACCGAATATTTTTGTAACTAATTACAGATTGCCCGCGCGATTGTAATTTATGACTACGTCCCTAGAAAACTGCCCGTCTCCAGGAAACACATTATAGCATTTAGCATCACTCAGGAATAATGTAGACTTCTATCAGTAAAAGCATTTTTAGAATCGGATGATCCCTTACGTAGGGACTGAATAAATTAATCGACTTGGATTTACATGGATCTTATAACTTTTTACGGTAGAAGAATTAAGTTGCCAGACTTGTTTTTTTTTACAAGTTTTGTTTTTGATGGCATCTCATTTCTTTTTGTAGATAGTCCTACTTTTTCCTTTCCGGTACCTTTTACTTACAACTAAAAAAATGTAACTTTGTAATCACATATATTTATATGGGATTACAAAGTTATTTATGCATTTGGTGTACCTAGAGCACTGGACCGAAATTGCAAAATATTTTAGTTTTTTCTTGATTCATACACTAAACACTAATTGTATTCCACATTTGAAGCTTCTATGTCTGCTAGAAGTGCCTTAGAGTTTTGATGATCGGTCAGTCAGTCAGTGAGTGAGTGACAAAACTGAGAAACTTCGACTAGTTATAATTCTTAAATTACTTTTTCAAATTGAACGAAATTTGAAATGCACGCGTTTCGTAAAAGTGAATATATCGAAAAAACGATTTTCTCTCTAAGAGTTTTCAATTGCTAGCGGAACCTTTTGAAAAGATATGAAAAGAAAAGTCCTTTTACAATAAGCCCGAGATGTTGTACAATACACCCTATATAAAATTTTATTATCACTCTCTCAGGAGAGCAGAGTGTTTTGAAAATAGCGGAAACCTGAATGAGAAAAGTTCCTTTTCGTAGCAAACTTTCAAAAGAAAATAATGTCCTAAACAGGAAATAATAATAAATATACAGACAAAACCATAATATCTTTATCACTTGAAAGTTCAGGGTCAATTTATAAGAGTTTGAATGGCAGATCCTTTTAAATAAATTTTTTAGGGTTGCGTAAAGTATAATATAGCGAAGCCGTGTTTTCTGTCTATGCGCCTATCCGTGTCCGAATGAAAAGAAATCTGAAAAACAAACGAAACCTTTGAATTCGTCAGAAAAAAAATGTTGTTTGCTTATATTTTTAGACAGTTTTCTTCTGCACTGTCGAAACTCGTAGATCCTCAAAATATTTTGTTGATTTCAATTTTGAAGTTATGTCAAATACAACATAGATTACATATAAAGTTGCTAAAATAACCTTTTTACTCATAACGGGGTATTCTAACAATTAATATGAAAAACATGAAAAAATCGCGAAAAAAAAATCTTTCAGTAAAAAAGGTTACCTATCTATCATCTTAGCAACCTGCATTAAGAACCCGCTCCGTATTTTTCGTCTGTTTGATGCAAAGCATTATTTTAATTATTTTTCTAGTCATTGCCGCGATGTTTTTGTAAAAATTAGCAACATACACCAGTCCATATTGGCCATCTAAATGAAGAACTAAAATTTATTTGATTCAATTGTTTCTCCTTTGCGCGTTATTTTGATACTTAGATATTATGAGAAACGATTTGGAGCGGGTTCGTAAGTAATAAAATAACTCGCAAAAAAAAAACAATTCAATCAAATAAATTATAGGCCTTTATTTAGACGGCCAATATGAAGTGGTGTATTTCCCCAGTTTTTCCAAAAACATCGCGATAAAGGCCTGAAAAATATTTGACATATTGTTTTTCGTCAAAGTTGTCGTCGTCGCGGACCGGGCTCTTAAGGTTGAATTTATTTATGTAGCCAAACTCATACTATAGGCTTGATAAAAGATGATCAGTTAAATGCAAAGTAAAATGTTGACCTCCCGTTGTAATTGACTCGGGGCTGGTCTTTGTAGGGAACACAAAAAGAATAATTTACCCGTTTCACAAAAAAGGTCATCTAATCCTGATACTGAGCGCCACCAAGACTTCAGTACGAATTTGGCTGCATAAATTAATTATATGAACCGATACATCATTAAATATAAATTACTATTTACTCCCGAAAACATATCTCAATACAGCAAAATATGTATATTCTCGCCATTTGAACGTTTTATCAACAAAACAGCACATTCATTGTAAGCACCAGCAATCAACATTACCAGTAATCAGGCAATGTTCTTTGACCCTTGCACTTCATCTGTCACTTCACACTCAATAATCGACTGTATTCCATTCAGATAGAGTCGTATCCCCAATGAAGGCGTGAGGCGGTTGTGATGTTACTCCGTTATGATGGATGACATAGACCGGCGGACTTGGTTATCACTAGGTGATAAGCGTGATACATTCCAATAATGGGTCTAAGCTTTCTCTGTGTGGATGTTGATGGAAATTGTTCTTAGGACCTTTTCTTAGGTAAGTGCTACACCTAATGATAGACCGTTTATGACACTAATCCTATCTAGATCTAGGTACTACATAAAGTATAATGTATCAGGTGACTTTCGTTTATACAGCCAAATTCATACCAGAGACTCGGTAATTGGTCAGGAACAAGGTTCAATGACCCTTTCTGTGAAATATATAAATTAAAATGTAGATTTCCTATACTGATTCGAGGTATTGTTATTTTATTGCACGTATTTTTATTTGTAGATTCTGAAAATGTAATTAAATAAGTATTTTAGTAAAGCCCTTGAGAATGCTGAATAGCGAAACCGGTTGGGTATAATATTTAATACAACTATATTGTGGATAAGTACATGTGTTATAAATATACATAATGTGATTCGAGGTAGTTCTTGAAGAAGTATAGTAGCACAAAAAATATATTTCTAATTTCCCAAATAGGGTCACTGAGCCTTGGCCCTGACCACTTACTGAGTCTCCAGTATAAATTTGGCTATTTAAACGGAAGTCATCATATTACCTATATTTTTTAAACCTCGACTGCTTCTGCGCAGAAATTTATTTGAACGTCTCAACTACTAGTTCGTAAGTTGCGGGTTAATATCCTGCAGTTATACGTTTTTTCTGGAGAATTTAAAGAAAACTCAGTTATCAGTACAAACGTTTTGCCACTTATTGTAGGAATGACGAATCCAAATTTTATAAAAAAATTGTATATTACAATTGGACAACATTAAGCTAATAAAAAGTATAATGTAGTTTTTGAAAAGTGTCACCGGCTAAAAGTTATTACGAATCTTATCATGAAAACGGATGACACTTGATACGAACTGTCATTGAAGACTTAATTTTAGTAAACAAACTGAAAATAAAAACGAAATTTTATACGGAGATATTAAACCCTGAAATCAACTTTCAAACAAAAAACTAATAATGGAAATAGCTATCGACTTACAGAAATTATTTATATTTATATTTTTATTATTTATATTATTTGTGTTTGGTCTACGTGCTTCGGAGATACGGTAAGATGGTAACAGAGGATCTCGGTGCAAAAAGCACATCATAATATTGTTTTCTTTACTTTTGAATAAAAAGTATGCAGTAAATGCGTTTTATAGCAATTCGTGCAAACTGCTTGTTAATGTTTGGTGATAGTGATCACATAGAAATTCTTCCGTTTTATGCGTAGCATTTTGACTGCATTACATTACAAAAGTAAATAGGTACGCTTTAAAGTATGCAGTAAATGCGTTTTATAGCAATTCGTGCAAACTGCTTGTTAATGTTTGGTGATAGTGATCACATAGAAATTCTTCCGTTTTATGCGTAGCATTTTGACTGCATTACATTACAAAAGTAAATAGGTACGCTTTAAAGTATGCAGTAAATGCGTTTTATAGCAATTCGTGCAAACTGCTTGTTAATGTTTGGTGATAGTGATCACATAGAAATTCTTCCGTTTTATGCGTAGCATTTTGACTGCATTACATTACAAAAGTAAATAGGTACGCTTTAAAGTATGCAGTAAATGCGTTTTATAGCAATTCGTGCAAACTGCTTGTTAATGTTTGGTGATAGTGATCACATAGAAATTCTTCCGTTTTATGCGTAGCATTTTGACTGCATTACATTACAAAAGTAAATAGGTACGCTTTAAAGTATGCAGTAAATGCGTTTTATAGCAATTCGTGCAAACTGCTTGTTAATGTTTGGTGATAGTGATCACATAGAAATTCTTCCGTTTTATGCGTAGCATTTTGACTGCATTACATTACAAAAGTAAATAGGTACGCTTTAAAGTATGCAGTAAATGCGTTTTATAGCAATTCGTGCAAACTGCTTGTTAATGTTTGGTGATAGTGATCACATAGAAATTCTTCCGTTTTATGCGTAGCATTTTGACTGCATTACATTACAAAAGTAAATAGGTACGCTTTAAAGTATGCAGTAAATGCGTTTTATAGCAATTCGTGCAAACTGCTTGTTAATGTTTGGTGATAGTGATCACATAGAAATTCTTCCGTTTTATGCGTAGCATTTTGACTGCATTACATTACAAAAGTAAATAGGTACGCTTTAAAGTATGCAGTAAATGCGTTTTATAGCAATTCGTGCAAACTGCTTGTTAATGTTTGGTGATAGTGATCACATAGAAATTCTTCCGTTTTATGCGTAGCATTTTGACTGCATTACATTACAAAAGTAAATAGGTACGCTTTAAAGTATGCAGTAAATGCGTTTTATAGCAATTCGTGCAAACTGCTTGTTAATGTTTGGTGATAGTGATCACATAGAAATTCTTCCGTTTTATGCGTAGCATTTTGACTGCATTACATTACAAAAGTAAATAGGTACGCTTTAAAGTATGCAGTAAATGCGTTTTATAGCAATTCGTGCAAACTGCTTGTTAATGTTTGGTGATAGTGATCACATAGAAATTCTTCCGTTTTATGCGTAGCATTTTGACTGCATTACATTACAAAAGTAAATAGGTACGCTTTAAAGTATGCAGTAAATGCGTTTTATAGCAATTCGTGCAAACTGCTTGTTAATGTTTGGTGATAGTGATCACATAGAAATTCTTCCGTTTTATGCGTAGCATTTTGACTGCATTACATTACAAAAGTAAATAGGTACGCTTTAAAGTATGCAGTAAATGCGTTTTATAGCAATTCGTGCAAACTGCTTGTTAATGTTTGGTGATAGTGATCACATAGAAATTCTTCCGTTTTATGCGTAGCATTTTGACTGCATTACATTACAAAAGTAAATAGGTACGCTTTAAAGTATGCAGTAAATGCGTTTTATAGCAATTCGTGCAAACTGCTTGTTAATGTTTGGTGATAGTGATCACATAGAAATTCTTCCGTTTTATGCGTAGCATTTTGACTGCATTACATTACAAAAGTAAATAGGTACGCTTTAAAGTATGCAGTAAATGCGTTTTATAGCAATTCGTGCAAACTGCTTGTTAATGTTTGGTGATAGTGATCACATAGAAATTCTTCCGTTTTATGCGTAGCATTTTGACTGCATTACATTACAAAAGTAAATAGGTACGCTTTAAAGTATGCAGTAAATGCGTTTTATAGCAATTCGTGCAAACTGCTTGTTAATGTTTGGTGATAGTGATCACATAGAAATTCTTCCGTTTTATGCGTAGCATTTTGACTGCATTACATTACAAAAGTAAATAGGTACGCTTTAAAGTATGCAGTAAATGCGTTTTATAGCAATTCGTGCAAACTGCTTGTTAATGTTTGGTGATAGTGATCACATAGAAATTCTTCCGTTTTATGCGTAGCATTTTGACTGCATTACATTACAAAAGTAAATAGGTACGCTTTAAAGTATGCAGTAAATGCGTTTTATAGCAATTCGTGCAAACTGCTTGTTAATGTTTGGTGATAGTGATCACATAGAAATTCTTCCGTTTTATGCGTAGCATTTTGACTGCATTACATTACAAAAGTAAATAGGTACGCTTTAAAGTATGCAGTAAATGCGTTTTATAGCAATTCGTGCAAACTGCTTGTTAATGTTTGGTGATAGTGATCACATAGAAATTCTTCCGTTTTATGCGTAGCATTTTGACTGCATTACATTACAAAAGTAAATAGGTACGCTTTAAAGTATGCAGTAAATGCGTTTTATAGCAATTCGTGCAAACTGCTTGTTAATGTTTGGTGATAGTGATCACATAGAAATTCTTCCGTTTTATGCGTAGCATTTTGACTGCATTACATTACAAAAGTAAATAGGTACGCTTTAAAGTATGCAGTAAATGCGTTTTATAGCAATTCGTGCAAACTGCTTGTTAATGTTTGGTGATAGTGATCACATAGAAATTCTTCCGTTTTATGCGTAGCATTTTGACTGCATTACATTACAAAAGTAAATAGGTACGCTTTAAAGTATGCAGTAAATGCGTTTTATAGCAATTCGTGCAAACTGCTTGTTAATGTTTGGTGATAGTGATCACATAGAAATTCTTCCGTTTTATGCGTAGCATTTTGACTGCATTACATTACAAAAGTAAATAGGTACGCTTTAAAGTATGCAGTAAATGCGTTTTATAGCAATTCGTGCAAACTGCTTGTTAATGTTTGGTGATAGTGATCACATAGAAATTCTTCCGTTTTATGCGTAGCATTTTGACTGCATTACATTACAAAAGTAAATAGGTACGCTTTAAAGTATGCAGTAAATGCGTTTTATAGCAATTCGTGCAAACTGCTTGTTAATGTTTGGTGATAGTGATCACATAGAAATTCTTCCGTTTTATGCGTAGCATTTTGACTGCATTACATTACAAAAGTAAATAGGTACGCTTTAAAGTATGCAGTAAATGCGTTTTATAGCAATTCGTGCAAACTGCTTGTTAATGTTTGGTGATAGTGATCACATAGAAATTCTTCCGTTTTATGCGTAGCATTTTGACTGCATTACATTACAAAAGTAAATAGGTACGCTTTAAAGTATGCAGTAAATGCGTTTTATAGCAATTCGTGCAAACTGCTTGTTAATGTTTGGTGATAGTGATCACATAGAAATTCTTCCGTTTTATGCGTAGCATTTTGACTGCATTACATTACAAAAGTAAATAGGTACGCTTTAAAGTATGCAGTAAATGCGTTTTATAGCAATTCGTGCAAACTGCTTGTTAATGTTTGGTGATAGTGATCACATAGAAATTCTTCCGTTTTATGCGTAGCATTTTGACTGCATTACATTACAAAAGTAAATAGGTACGCTTTAAAGTATGCAGTAAATGCGTTTTATAGCAATTCGTGCAAACTGCTTGTTAATGTTTGGTGATAGTGATCACATAGAAATTCTTCCGTTTTATGCGTAGCATTTTGACTGCATTACATTACAAAAGTAAATAGGTACGCTTTAAAGTATGCAGTAAATGCGTTTTATAGCAATTCGTGCAAACTGCTTGTTAATGTTTGGTGATAGTGATCACATAGAAATTCTTCCGTTTTATGCGTAGCATTTTGACTGCATTACATTACAAAAGTAAATAGGTACGCTTTAAAGTATGCAGTAAATGCGTTTTATAGCAATTCGTGCAAACTGCTTGTTAATGTTTGGTGATAGTGATCACATAGAAATTCTTCCGTTTTATGCGTAGCATTTTGACTGCATTACATTACAAAAGTAAATAGGTACGCTTTAAAGCAATTCGTGCAAACTGCTTGTTAATGTTTGGTGATAGTGATCACATAGAAATTCTTCCGTTTTATGCGTAGCATTTTGACTGCATTACATTACAAAAGTAAATAGGTACGCTTTAAAGCAATTCGTGCAAACTGCTTGTTAATGTTTGGTGATAGTGATCACATAGAAATTCTTCCGTTTTATGCGTAGCATTTTGACTGCATTACATTACAAAAGTAAATAGGTACGCTTTAAAGCAATTCGTGCAAACTGCTTGTTAATGTTTGGTGATAGTGATCACATAGAAATTCTTCCGTTTTATGCGTAGCATTTTGACTGCATTACATTACAAAAGTAAATAGGTACGCTTTAAAGCAATTCGTGCAAACTGCTTGTTAATGTTTGGTGATAGTGATCACATAGAAATTCTTCCGTTTTATGCGTAGCATTTTGACTGCATTACATTACAAAAGTAAATAGGTACGCTTTAAAGTTTGTTAATGTGATGCAATCAAAATGTTATCCATTAAATCACATATTTTTTTGTGAAGAGTTTATTATTACAAATGCATTTATTGCATATTTTCTGTTCAAAAGTAAGGAGAACAATATGATGTCCATTAAAATTAGAGTGAGTTGACATCATAAATATTTAATCCGTTTTTCCGTCCTATCCGTTTTTTAAATATTTATTATGATGTCCATTTTGCACCGAGGTAAAAAATTACCCCCTTAAGCTGAAGTACGACAATATTTATTAATTATATTGTTACTTATTTATTTTATTTAACAACTGACACTATTACTACAGGTTGAAAACCTAATGCAACAGTGCAGTTATAAAACACCAACAATCTAAATATAAAAAAATCTAAAAGCAATAAAAATAAATCTGACGACCACCACCTATCACCGTGGGATGTGATAATCGTCGGTGAAACGTGAGTGTACCAAAGAACATTGTGTTATCATAGTCCATACTTCATAACACCTCTGACACCCCGTCAGGGTTTCATATCGTGACAATTTATGTGTAGGTATATATTCTTTTGAGGAAAGTTCGGAAATATAGTCTGCAGCTTAAGATACTAGCTTCACATAGTATTTATCAGCCAAGCCTGAATTAAATATAAACTGTTAAGACGACGTGCGCACAAAGGGTTCCGTACCACCACACAATATAAGTACGGAACCCTAAAAACATTAAGGTAAATAACAACAATATCGATACCATAGAGCAAAGTCAAGGCGACAAAAAACTAGGCGCTAAATTGTTAGCACCTGACAAACAATTTGAATCCTACTTTTTATTATTTTTTTTTGTTTGATGATAGAGTTTTTAATACAATCTGATCAAATTTTAAACTTGCATGTATTACCGTTTTAAAGATGGAGCCGCAAGAAAACACGTTGAAAATATGTAATTTTTTCGTTGTTTCTTGTATGAGGATGCCCTAGGTTTCAGTTTCTTGGATATTTTATTATTTGTCGTGATAGAGGCCATGTAGTAAGACGTATTCTGTAAAAAAATTGACTGTCTACCTATTACGGTTAAAGCTGTTAGCCCAGACCAAAACGTGCTACAGAAAAGTTTGCTGCATCGAACAAATAAACCAAAGTGAAGGCTGTTTATTTAGTTTCAAATAGAGTCCGTCTAAACCACATGCATAATTACTACCAGACCTAACTAATAATAAACGAATAGAGTCGACGTGAAGCAATTTTAGCTCAGTGAGTAACGGGCTCTTTTACTAGGGGGATCAAAAAGTAGTGAGAACGACATATATACTCCTTGGTAAGAAAAAAATAAATACTGGCAAGCATAGCTCAGATATTTGTAAAATTAATAAAGAACAAAAATCTTCGTTCTCTTATGTTTTTTGTCGGAACGTGTTTTCGAAAATAGAGAAAAACGAAGTGCGAGCCGGCGAAAACCAATTTAGATAAGGCGTGGTCCAAGTCATGGCAAGAGTCCCAGAAATTAATTGGCAGACATTATGGTGCAATTCAACCTGATATCCCTCAGCGCCCGTGGTTTTTTAAATTCCGTGATGCTAATAAGATTTCCACATCCATAGTTTGTCGTCTCCGGCTAGGTCATGTATATTCTCCCGTTTTCCTGGCAAAAATCAGAGTGAGGGATCATTCCCTCTGTGAATGTGGCTTGTATGAAGGTACTGTAGATCATATGAACATATGTTCTTTGAGTGTCAAAGGTTACAGTATTCTTAATATGATGTTCTCCCTCCGCAAATCCTCCGTCCCGCTAACTTCAGCTTTCTGCTGACTTTTGTATATAGTCATTTTGTATACACGTTATGTAAGTTTATTAAATTAAATAATATAAAACTATAAAAGTAGCATAGTGTGTTGTATAGGTACTTACTAGTGTTTTAATAATATTCAGTATTTATTGTAGGTAACATATTACGGTTTTATTAATGTTTATTTTTCTCTGTGTATCTATTGTGTACTTGCTTAGTAATGTTGTTTATATTTTATTGTAGGTTAACGCTTCAGAACTCAAGTTAACCAAATTTTAACTTGAAAACTTCCAGCAAGTCTATTCACTTAAAACTAGATATTGGCGGAACTAATGTGCGGAGACACATTATAGGAAGCCAAATAAAACGGCTTTGATTGAAGTGCGAGCCGTTATTAAAGACCTCTGTTAAAAAAAATTAACGACGCAAGAGAACGTGGGCTTCTCAATTTCGAGTAGGGAGAACGAGCACGGAAGAGGAAAATCGTTGAGGCCGTCCATCGACGTCAGTCACCCAAGAAAATGTTGTGAAAGTCCGGAAAATTGTATTGAGCAATCGAAGAATTACCATCTGTTACTTAGTTCAAGAAACGGGCATTTCATACGGAAGTATTCAATCCATATTGAAAAATCTTTGAATATGAGAAAAGTCTCCGCAAGATGGGTGCCGAGAAAGTTAACCGACAGTCAGAAACAAAATCGACTTGACATTTCGAAGACATTGTTGGACAAGTTTCAAGAAGATTCTGAAAACTTTTTGTCTCGTTTCGTAACAATGGACGAAATTGAAAGTGAATGAAGTCCATCATTTTGATCCCGAGACAAAACAGCCATCTTCGTAATGGAAACGGCCATCATCACCAACCCCGAAGAAGTTTCGTGCCGTGGCATCGGCTGGTAAGGTTATGGCCTTAATATTTGGTACTCAGAAGGGTTATTGTTGATTGATTACCTGGAGCGTGGAACCACTATTACTGTCCAATATTATGCAGCTTTAATTCACAAGTTGAGGAATGCCATCAAAGAGAAATGGAAAGGGAAACTTCGAAGGGGCGTGCTGTTTCATCACGACATAACACCCGCGCACAGCTCGGCGGTTGCGATGGCTGCCATTCAGCAAGCTGGCTTCGAATTGGTTGACCACCCTCCTTATTCACCAGATCTAGATGCCTAGCAATTTTCATCTGTTCCCCAAATTGAAAGGAGGGGTACGAAGACGATAACGAGGTGATGGATGCCATGGAGAGCTTTTTGCAGGACCAAGACAAAACTTTTTTTTTAAAGGGATTGAATCCTTGGAAAAACACTGGACTCGGTGTGTAGAGAGACTCGGAGACTATGTAAATTATTAAATTATCAATAGTCATTTTATTCTATCTCATTCTTATTACTTTTTGATCCCTCCTCGTAAATATAAATATTGCTGTTTCCAAACAAAATTTATACGAGAGATTAGTTTAGGTATTAACAAATATATGTTTCAAGCATAAGCCAACCAAAACCACCGATTTTTATACGTTTCTTCGTACCATGTATCTTATTTTTTGTATGGAAAATTGCCACGCTATTTAATCTTTAGGTTTGGTCTGCTATGTCTGTGGTCAAAACTTATAAAGTAAAAATAACAATACTTAATGACAGGTGAAGTACATGTATAAACCAAGTATGAAAAACACAATAAAAGCGTTTTGTAAACGCACTTTAAAAAAAACCACATAATCCGAATTTTTAGTAATTCACCGCACTAGCCGGACACAATTTTTTTCAGATATGTTTATCTCTTTCGTTATGCGGAGGACCTATTGCGCCTTAACCAATAGAACGTCAATTTATTAAGCTAATAATCATAACATGCAATTAATTCAGTCACTTCAATTTAAAGAATATTGCGAGTAAGGTGACAACGTAGGTACTTGAAGAAGATCGCCATTAGAATATCCGCTTATTTGATATTTTATCAGCACATTTCATAGCTTATTATATTATTACGGATTTTGGGCTCGTAAGTTGTAGTTTGTGCTTAGGTGGTAGAGCTAATGCCGGGCTCGACTGTGGAGGTACCACCATCTTACTCGCAAATCCTCCCGAAGTTATTCGGGGGAGAGTAAGAGAACAGCTCTCAGGCAAAAAAACCAGGTGGCCCACCATTGCCTGGGACCGACGGATGGCGGTATATCTATCCCCAATTGCCGGGCCTTATATAAATCAGACTGGTGACGGGCAGCGGCGTCACTGGTGCAAGGGTTTCGGCACCGCGCTCACCAACCCGCCTGCCCAGCGTGTGTGAGTATGGGCATTTCTTCCAGGAGAACCGCCAAGAGTGGCGAAATCCTGGAAAGGCCTATGTCCAGCAGTGGACGAAAGAGGCTGATGGATGGATGGAAGTTGTGTCGAAATTTATCAAGTTAGTGCTTTCAGAGTTTTCTCGAAACACACTACAGCAGACAAAAACAAACAGCTTTTTGGCCTTGACACAACACCAATAAAATATCATTGAGTTACTATTTCTAAAAACGAATTCAAGACAATCTTCTTGCAATTTAATTGTTTAACTGTGTAATACCCTTACGCTAGTAGTTTCTGCCCACCCCCTTAGAGTAACAGGCGACGTAACACTCTACATTTAACGCAATCACATTATATAACCTCATTGTACAGATTGTTTCGGCCTCAGAAACATCCTTGCTCCACACTCGAGTAAACACCTCGGACAGATAAAGCGACACACATTCTAAACTAGTTCTTACTGAGAATCGGGCTCACCACGTGGGTACTACTCTAGGTCACGTAGAGTTTGTTTTGTTCCTAGCCACAAATAGTAGATCTGTATAAATGAAAGATAATACGAAAAGTGGCTAGGTTTGTAGTAAAACCGGTGCGGCGGGATGAAATCATTGTATACATATAAGGTGACTGTAATTTATCCAGCCACATTCTTACTGAAGAGTCGGTAAGTGCTCAGTAATAAGGTTCGTTGACCCTTTTTGTGAAATTCGTAAATTCATCTTTTCGTGTTCCTTACAAACGCAAGCCCAGCCCGAGTCAATTACAATGGGACATCAAGATTTTATTTTGCGAAATTAGCAACAAGTGTTATCGATCCGTGTTACTGATCATTTACTAAGCCTCCAGTATGAGTTTGGCTGCATAAATAAAAGTCACCTTATACAGGTTGAAAATTAAGTCACTAGCTTTATTGAACTCTATGGTTCAGAATCACTATTAGAACACAAAACGGTAACAAAAAGATTTTTTTTTCAGTTTTTTTTACCAAATTTCGAAAAATGCCAAATTTACGCGATGCAAAATGTGACTGACAATAAACCGTACATATTCTCGGCGGTAAATAATGCACATAGGCTATGTACACATAGGTTTTGTCTCTGTTACCGGAGTATTAGTGCTTCTTTGGCGGTCGATATCTTCAAAACATGTATTTTTTATTTCGAAATTTGTTTCTTGTTATAGAGGTTTCATTTTCAACCTGTATTATAATATGTTATGAACGCCACTATACAGGTGTAAATGCAAAGTCAAGAATCCCTTTAAGGTATGAAAGTATATACGATTCTGATGTCATTACGAGAAAAAAAATACCTTGAATTGTCACCGAAAATTCCATCATTATTCTAAGCTATGGCTACGTAGCTCACCGGCCTGCCCACACACCTAATTGCACCCCGCAACCCGCACCCCTCATCCTAGTGGCCAGCGACAGTGAGGGTGTCCACGCGATTAGAGTATTTTGAGTAAAGAAAATCGTCTTATTATGAGGTGTTGGTACTTTATTTAGAGATCCCAGTATTTAAAATAATATCTTTACCGATCATACTATAAACATACAAACATACTCTTAAAGGATTCCTGCCTTTGCTTTTACACCCGGTATACCAAGCGCTGTGAGTCACGAACATCCCAAATTAGTGGCATTGCTACTTCCTTCAATAAAATAATACCTGCATAGAGCACAGATGACACGAATAGATAAATTTAGTCTCTCGAAGAAACGTTTAACCAATGGACACGCAGAATGAGTCGTTTTGTCGAAGCGATGATCACGTGATAAAGCTTACCTGCGTTTCCATTGGTCAAACGTTTCTTTGAGAGAAAAACTTCTCCAATTATTTTCGTCCATTTAGCTATGCTGGATTCCCATCTGCGGCTTAAGTACTTAAATACATTCTAAGCATTCATTCGCCGCGAACTTTGAGCTTCAATCTTAACTAATTGTGATAGACTTGCACAGGATCTTTTGAGTGATCACGTGCCTCAGTGCCATTCTGTATTTGCTTTTAAGCATATTAATTCACAAACTGTCATAAGGGCCTGCCCGCACTGCGAATTTTCACCGCGCGGATTTTTTCTCGCAATTCTGTAACACGTTGAATCTTATACGAGTATTCGCACTAGCGATATAAAATAAAATATAATAATACACGGAAATAATTCGCGAGAGTAAATATCGCGCGGTGAAAATTCGCAGTGCGGACAGGCCCTTAAGCATTTAAATCTCTTAACTTAAAAAAACCCGAGGACTTATGAGGCCTACCTGTTAAAGTTGTAAGCTGTATTATTGATTTAATAGCTCCATATTTAGCTTTAATCTTTAATAAATGTGTAGATGATGGTGTCTTTCCTGATTTAATGAAGTTGAGTAAATTGATCCTTCTTTTTAAATCAGCCGACAATGAAGACCCTTCCAACTATAGACCGGTCTCAGTTTTACCATTATTTAGTAAGATTTTCGAAAAAATTGTTTTTTATCAATTATTATCTCATTTTAACTTAAATTAGTTGTTTCACAGTGAACAATATGGATTCACTAAAGGGAGGTCAACCACTGATGCAGGAGTTGCTTTAGTCAAGCACATATTTGACGCTTGGGAAGCAAAGCAGGATGCGTTCGGTGTATTTTGTGACCTCTCAAAAGCTTTTGATTGCGTTAATCATGAAACACTTCTATGTAAATTAGATCACTATGGAGTTAAGGGTAAATCTTTGGCGTTATTTAAGTCATACCTTAGTGACCGGATTCAAAAGGTAGACATTAATGGAGTAAAGTCATCTGGAGCATGGATGTTACGCAGGGCTCCATATTGGGGCCCCTATTGTTTTTATTATACATAAATGACCTTCCTTACTTAGTTAGAGACTTATCTGAGATAGTTCTATTCGCAGATGACACGTCACTTATTTTTAAAGTGAATCGACATAACGATATTCTTGATGACGCGAATTCAACTCTCTCTCTGATTCTTGATTGGTTCACTGTAAATAATTTAGTTCTTAATGCAAAAAAGACGAAATTTATAAAGTTTATTGTACCAAATGAGTAGATGTCGGTTTATTTTTGCAGGGGTCTAAGTTGGAGTTAGTTAACGAAACTAAGGTTTTAGGTATTACTATAGACTCTCGTCTTCAGTGGGGTCTAGCTCTCTGTGGTAGACTTAGTTCAGCCGCATACGCTGTTAGACGCATAAGGCAGATTACTGATGAAAATACTGCTAGAATAGTATATTTCAGTTATTTTCACAGCATTATGTCATATGGCATGAGATTCATTAAGAGAAAAGTTTAAAGAAATTAATATATTTACGGTCCCATGTGAATTTATTTATATAGATATGTCAGAAAAAATATTGATAATTTCCCGAGGCTTGGTGTGCACCACTCTGTTGAAACCAGAAACAAACATAAACTAGCTTTTCCAAAATTAAGACTTGCCAAAGTAGGTACCTCTTTTGTAGGATATGGTATAAGATTTTACAATAAGCTTCCAGAGGAGGTCGTTAGTTTGCCTGAAAATAAGTTTAAACTATATATTAAGCAGGGACTACTTAAGAAAGCTTATTATAAAATCAATGATTATTTGGATGATAATGAAGCATGGTGTAATAAATAATAATAATCTTATTCAATATTGTAATTAATAATTAGCATATTTTAATACTGTATGATTCCTCTAAAGTCTTAAAATTAATTAATATGTAAACTTACTTTGTTAAAGGTAATAGACAATATGAGACGGGTTGACTAAGATATTTTTTTTTCTCGTGACTAGTTCCTGCAGTCTTATATTTTTTATGCCTTTACTTGAATAGGTATGTATATGATTTTGTATCATATGTTTTATTTTGAAAAAAGGAATGTTTGCTAAGTTTCTTGCCCTTCTTCTTAGCAATACTAATCGAATGGTGCGGATGGTTAGGCATTATGTATATATAATATTTTTATTCCTATATTTCTATATTTTATGCAGGTGTATAACTTTATTACATTTTAGTAGCCCAACCTTAATATTTTTTGTATGTATTTCCCGTTTTTATTGATGAACTTATTTCTTCATTGCAATATGTATATATAATATTTTTATATTTTTATTCCTAGATTTCTCTATCTTATTTATTTTTTATTTATTTAAAAACTTACGACTATCATTTATTTATGCAGGTGTATATTTTATTTCCCGTATTATTATATATTTTTTTATATTCTAAAGATATATTATATCGTTAAAATTAACTTTGACTTGTAGAAAGTATACTTTACAGTCGCCGTCAATAGAA
Source organism: Ypsolopha scabrella (assembly GCA_910592155.1). Taxonomy (NCBI): domain Eukaryota; kingdom Metazoa; phylum Arthropoda; class Insecta; order Lepidoptera; family Ypsolophidae; genus Ypsolopha; species Ypsolopha scabrella. The sequence continues at coordinate 25,662,000 of OU342969.1, read as the reverse complement.
ATTGTGGACTATGTAAACAAAGCGCCATGTTGTCTTTGTCTATGAATAGGTGAACTATCTAGAGATGGGTAAGTATGTGATTTAAATATGTTAGGTGCTTAATTAATTTTCTTTATTTGATTCATCGCTAAAATATTCTAATGAATCGCTAGTCAAATCGCCCACGTTAATTACAAATGGTTCCGTCACAGCGTCGGTGGCCGTATCTATTATCCCATCCAGTTCTTTAATTTTTTCTTCTACTTTTAGGACATGAGCTACACATTTCACCCACTGTTCTGGCCGATCCGCGCCAAACCTTGGAGCAACAAAATCTTTACATCGTCCATTTTGAATGTTTTGTTGTTCCTTCCAACGTAACCTATTACTTGCGCCCATATCAACTCTATCGGGTTAAGCTCGCAATGATATGGTGGAAGGCGCAAAACTGTCACATTTTTCGATGCCACCAACTCATTTTTTTATATTTTTGCTTGTATACTTTAGCTATGAGATTCGCTTTGATTTCGGTTTCTTGAAATTTGATTTCTTTTTCGCGCAACCAGCTTTGGATAGCCTCCTTCCGCCAACTCATGTTGGGCGCCTTTTCGATTTGACGCGAATGATATGGGGCATTGTCCATTACTATGACGGAACCAATTGTCGTTGTTTCAAGGTAAAACACTATCCAAATCACAAAGAAAGATCAGTAAGAGAAGCCTACAGAGGCGTCGAAACGTCAAGCACATACCTATTAAGGTATGTTATTAGTTATCGCGAGTAAGACCCCAATACAAAGTTAATAAAGGGAAGCAAAGTCGCTAGAATACCGAAAACACAAAAGATTTTAGAGCAACGCTGGAAGATCACACAGCTCTCGATAGAATCACACACACGTTATGTCAAAGATTATGAAGTAACGCTATCAAAAAAAAGACGGAATAAAATTGCATCACGAATAAAATAGGTTTATATTCAAATAGATTCGTACAACACTAATTTTCAAAGACAATACAGATTCGATGAGAAAAAAATATGACAGCAATCTCGTCGCAGTACAGATTTGACTATTGATTCTATAATTTTCCGTAATTAACTGGTGATTATTGAATATTTCATTATGAAATACAGTGAATGGCAGGTAAGACTTGATGCTTCTTGACTGATTTGGAATAATGTTCAGTGAGACTCCGTGACAGAACCTTGAGAAAAATTGAGAAAACGGTTTGTTTACATAGTCCACAATTTCTATTGACGGCGACTATATGTATCTATTTTGCAAAAATAAATAGGTATTTTCATTTGATTGAGTTGAAATAATCGCCGTATTCTATTTGACAGTGATTGCAATTCGTATATAAGGTGACTTTACAGCCAAACTCATACCGAAAGCTTGGTAAGTGATCAATAAAACGGATCGATAACACTTTTTGCTAATTTCGCAAAATACAATGTTGACGTCTCATAGTAATTGACTCGGGGCTGGACTTGCGTTTGTAAGGAACACGGAAAGAATAATTTACAAATTTCACAAAAAGGGTCATCGAACCTTGCTATTGAGCACTTACCGAGTCTTCAGTAGGAATTTGTCTGTATAAATTAAAATCACCTTATATATATTATCTTACCGGCGCATTTTAGGGTTTAGCTTAGGCTTAGGCCAAACTAGTTTAATGCAAATCCTTCAGCGCAGAAGAGAGCCGATAGGTTAGGTTGAGAGGTTAAGTATGGTGGGTTGAGTTTAAAACCGTCGTACATAACTTTTGTGGTTATTGTTTTATGACGACCCAGAAAAACTTTGGCAAACCACATCAAATTGTCCTAAAATCGCGTTTGCACGGTTACATATAATATGTATAGCAAAGTTGAAGCAAGACTTTTTGTACATTTTGTATGAAGTATAACTAATTATATCGCTGGATGTTTGCAGCATTTGAGTTATTTGTTATTTTGACGTTTCTTAAAAAATACTAAAAGATCGAGCAGCATTTGCGTTGAACACGACAAAAGTTGGACCGATTCTTTCATTTTGGGAACAAAATCAAATAACACTCAAGAAACACCATCGACTAAAAAAAACATAAGCTATTAATAATCTATGATAATAAAAAAACTCAAGTTTGTTTAAGTAATTTCAGTACAGTTAGTAATAATAATAATATTTAATTGGATTTGCTATAGATGTAAATCCAGCTGTGGGTTCCCAAAACATACTAATTTCACAATTAATAATCTATGATAATAAAACAACTCAAGTTTGTTTAAGTCATTTCAGTACAGTTAATAATAATAATAATATTTAATTGGATTTGCTATAGATGTAAATCCAGCTGTGGGTTCCCAAAACATACTAATTTCACAATTAATAATCTATGATAATAAAACAACTCAAGTTTGTTTAAGTCATTTCAGTACAGTTAATAATAATAATAATATTTAATTGGATTTGCTATAGATGTAAATCCAGCTGTGGGTTCCCAAAACATACTAATTTCACAATTAATAATCTATGATAATAAAACAACTCAAGTTTGTTTAAGTCATTTCAGTACAGTTAATAATAATAATAATATTTAATTGGATTTGCTATAGATGTAAATCCAGCTGTGGGTTCCCAAAACATACTAATTTCACAATTAATAATCTATGATAATAAAACAACTCAAGTTTGTTTAAGTTCATTTCAGTACAGTTAATAATAATAATAATATTTAATTGGATTTGCTATAGATGTAAATCCAGCTGTGGGTTCCCAAAACATACTAATTTCACAATTAATAATCTATGATAATAAAACAACTCAAGTTTGTTTAAGTCATTTCAGTACAGTTAATAATAATAATAATATTTAATTGGATTTGCTATAGATGTAAATCCAGCTGTGGGTTCCCAAAACATACTAATTTCACAATTAATAATCTATGATAATAAAACAACTCAAGTTTGTTTAAGTCATTTCAGTACAGTTAATAATAATAATAATATTTAATTGGATTTGCTATAGATGTAAATCCAGCTGTGGGTTCCCAAAACATACTAATTTCACAATTAATAATCTATGATAATAAAACAACTCAAGTTTGTTTAAGTCATTTCAGTACAGTTAATAATAATAATAATATTTAATTGGATTTGCTATAGATGTAAATCCAGCTGTGGGTTCCCAAAACATACTAATTTCACAATTAATAATCTATGATAATAAAACAACTCAAGTTTGTTTAAGTCATTTCAGTACAGTTAATAATAATAATAATATTTAATTGGATTTGCTATAGATGTAAATCCAGCTGTGGGTTCCCAAAACATACTAATTTCACAATTAATAATCTATGATAATAAAACAACTCAAGTTTGTTTAAGTCATTTCAGTACAGTTAATAATAATAATAATATTTAATTGGATTTGCTATAGATGTAAATCCAGCTGTGGGTTCCCAAAACATACTAATTTCACAATTAATAATCTATGATAATAAAACAACTCAAGTTTGTTTAAGTCATTTCAGTACAGTTAATAATAATAATAATATTTAATTGGATTTGCTATAGATGTAAATCCAGCTGTGGGTTCCCAAAACATACTAATTTCACAATTACGGTGAATCAAATAATTTAAAATCATAATTATTACCATTAAATGCCCGTTATTGTAAAAGTACATTAGTTGTTTACTTATACATTGTTTGTTTACTTGTAGATTGTTATATTTGTTTTAAGTTTGGAGCGGTATTACGGGCCTTATATCCTAAAATTTCGTAATAATCGATCGGTTACCAAATTCCATCCATCCATCCATCAGCCTGTTTCATCCACTGGCGGTCCTCCTGGAAGAAATTCCCATACTCACACACGCTGGGCAGGCGGGTTGGTGAGCGCGGTGCCGAAACCCTTGCACCAGTGACGCCGCTGCCCGTCACTAGACTGTTTATATAAGCCCCGGCAATTGGGGATGGATATACCGCCATCCATCGGGCCCAGGCAATGGTGGGCCGCCTGGTTTTGCCTGAGAGCTGTTCTCTTACTCTCCCCCGAATAACTTCGGGAGGATTTGCGAGTAAGAAACCAAAATTTACCAAATTAATCTGAGTGAATAAGATTTTAGAGACGATACACGAAATCACTGATGCAAGACAAGAATATGTAAAAAAATTGTACTTACTAGTTACATAACACAAAAGTGTTTTTGTTTTTTGTATTTTTATCAATGTGTAAGGTAATATTGACATACATCAAACTATTTGTAAATGTAGATCGATGTCTTTTACAGCACAATAGTACCCAATTTAATTAAAATTCAGACGAAGCATTAATCCGATGACAGACAATTGACGAGTCATAATCAAAATTATTCAAATGAAACACACGTAAAATATATTCTCCTGGCAATAAAACAGGAAATTAAATGTAGAACCGCTATAGTACGTTCTAAAACTTCCAAATTAATATAAATTGCCCTCACTTCACACGCGTGATGACGTCACGGGAGCCATTTTATTCAACAATGTCGTAAATTTTACGCAGGTGACATGGAGGTGGATGTGTTTTAGAATTTATGGCTGTATGTATTAGATATATTATTGTGTAAATTGTGATTAAAACCTGTGGTCGTGTGAGTTGTGACTTCTCGCTTGTTCGCGGTCTGCATGAGTCTTAGGTCGAAATGTTCCTATTTTATACATAACTAATGTGACTATTTTATTATAACTTTTTTTTGCGCATAAATAGGTTTTCGCTTTATCTCCGGGAATGATCCATTTCTGTTTAACTTCCTGTCTCTGGGGACGTTGTCGATAGAATGATCGAAGATATCGAATAGAGTTCTTTTTTACAAAAGGAACGTTTTATTTCCGCAGCTTAAGGCCTTACCTACCCATACGATAACCTTACTGAGTTATTTTAAACTTCAGTATGTTGTCAGAAAGTCTACATTAGAACGCTCGCTTTGCGCGCTACCGGCACGCAAAATCAGTGAACTTTCAAAGTTTTTCTGGATTTTACAAAAAAGTTTTTGATTTAGAAATTTTTTCACCTGACATCGGAAAATAAACCATGTTTTCTTGTTACAGCAGTAATTTCAGACATAAAACTCAAGCCGTTTAGACATACAATGAATTAATAACTTAAAAAGGCATCATTTTCAAAAATAAAATCTATCGAGTGAAATGTGTGCAATAAGGTAACGTAGCTGACAACGGAGAGACAAAGGTCTGAAAAAACACGTGTCCAAGTTTTACATTGATCGGATAAGTAGTTGACTCAGCATATTAAAACAAAAACCGTTGAAAGACCAAAAGCAAGCCCTTAGCAATAAAGAGTGTTGAAATACTACGTTTCTATACAAATAGTTCAAAGAGTCAAAGTGTATTAGTGTAGATATAGACGAGCCAGTTTTGCAGCTTCTGTGTATACTTACGTTATGTATAGATTCTGCGCTTTTCCAGTTGAATGTGCAGCGAAGAAAATAAAACCATTATCGTACCGTTCCTTTGTCCAGTGCTCAGCAGTCGCGTTCAAAAACTAATGGATGCTGGGACTGTGACATGGTAAGGATACTTATCAGCCCTTGGACTCTTAACTTCCCTAAGTAAAAACCTCAACTTCCACCTCAGAACAGTACGAGAAGTCAAGGTCTATCGAGGCCGCTACATAAAGGGCAGTGCGTACATTACAAACAATGTAATGTTAGCATATACACTTTATGTAGGTACATTGCAATTCATGACAAAAACATAATTTTCAGAAAATAATGTAGATACAAAGATAATCGACTCATTAGTTAAAGATATCGAGGTCTAAACTATTTATGTGCGATTACAAAAATTTAACTTTTTTCACACGCTGATGTATCTAAATATCACTGTACAAATATAATAGATAACGGTTACTGGAAACGACTATTGTGTATTTCGTATGCTAATCTAAGGCCATCAGTTAAATAGTTTGTTTTATTCGTGTGATTTTCTGTTTAACCAAGTGTTTATTTGTCTGTTAATTAGTCATTTTCTTATCAAATTATCAAAAGTGACATTACAAATTACAATCACTGAGGTATTGTTTTGAAACTGAGTAACGCATGAATGTCAATAAAATAAATACAGTTTCGGATTTAGCGGTAAAAGTATTTTTTTTTTAAGCTACGCCGTTATTTTTTTTTGTATTGGACTTAAAATATTTATTACTTTCTACTTGCAGTCTAGGGCCCAAAAATATTTTTTCCTTGGTTTATTTATTTTTTGATATTAAACGAAACACTTATTCTTAAATAAAACTTTACAAATAGACATGAATAAAAGCAAACTTATGTCAAAGAAGATATTTCTTCCCGTTTACCTCTGGAGATAAAGAATATAATTACTACAAGGTAGACAATCTTAATACTTAAGTGTACATTTTATGATAATTTACATACATTGAAAAGGAAAAGGCGAAAGAGGGCCTTTTCCACATCAATTAATCTAACCATACAAGCTTTTTTATTCAAGTACTTTTAACTTATCCCTTCATCAGTATGTCGTTATTTTGATCAGCATACCTTCTAGCTAGGGCATACCGCCGAGTGATCTACACTATTATATATTTTATCAAGAAAAAAAAATTCTTTGTTTGTATGTAATAGGTAACCTTTGGAATTACTGAACCGATTCTAAAAAAATCTTTTTAATACAGTTGCTCAAAAAGTGGCGTATTGCAGGGACGCATAGCGTTCGGGATGTGGGCTATTACATACTCGAGCCTTTTCTTTACCTTTTCCGAACTCGTGCGTTCTCTTTCCCAACTGTCAAAATAATGTCTATAAAAAGGAAAAAATCTCTGTTTATATTCTTTACGGTTGGCGCGAGTAATTTTGACGATATTTTATTTGAATGAACACCACCGGAACTCAGTATAATTGCACAAAATGCTTCGGAGAACATTTTACCGGAAAAGTCAAAAAGTCGCTACATATCTACATACGACGAATTTGTTGCGTGGAGAGAAGAGAAAAAAGCAAAAAAGAAGTTGAAGGAGATTTGCTTAGAATAGTGCAAAAATATATGAATCAGCGGTCCCAAAAAGCAAAAACCGACCGTTTTTTCCAAAACTATCAAAAGGGAAGCTCAAGCAATCGGGATAAACAAATTTGGTAATATGCCAAAAGAAATAGCTACGTTTCTTGGTCTGCCGGATGCTGAGTATTATACTGGGCACAGCTTCAGGAGGACCTCTGCTACATTATTGGCAGATTCAGGAGCCAATTTGACGTCCTTAAAGCGGCTAGGAGGTTGGAAGTCAGACAAAGTTGCAGAAGGCTATATTGCTGATTCATCAAACAACAAACTAGAAACTGGGAAAAAAATCACAAAATCCATTAATTAAATGTCCAGTCCGTCTCCTTCACATGACAAAACTGAAGAGAACGTTCGTCCATCTACCTTCGTTGATAATGATAATTCATTAGATCCAATTCCATCAACTAGCAAACGCCATTTTATAACACCTTTGACAAATATACATGAACAATCATACGAAACTAATAATGGTTTGTCTCAAACAGTAAATATGCGACCTATAACTTCCCCAGTTTGTATAAAAAACTGTACCAATTTCAATGCATATGTGAATTATAACTTTTATAAGAAATAAATTATTAGTTAGTTGAGTTTATTGTGTTTTTATTATTTTATTAAATTGCTTCATTTTTTCGCAACTGTATTAAAAATAGTTGTTCAGTACATGTGCGGAACCGTCATTAAAACTTATTCCGACTGTCAACCCTCACCTTCGGCTGCGCCTAGGCTCGGGTAGACATTTGTCGGAACTCTTTGCAATGACAAGCTTTCCGCACTTGTAATGAAATATACTATTTACTAATAAAAAGCTACACTATCGTTGAGCCACGTAGGCGATATGTTTTCAGTTCGAAATTTTAACATTTGCGAATTAAGTCGGGAGAAAAACGCTGCTTGGCTGGTTTGTCGGCGTGCGTTGACCAAATGTTTCGTTATACGTGAAAAAAACCGATCGTTATCCCGTACGGAGAAAACTGTATCAGTTTAATCTGACTAGAGATTTCCATCTACAACGTTTCTGACACATCTCTTGATAATACTAGGTTTGAAAAAGTGATTATAGAGAGGTTTAAATACTTTACTGTACCCAAAAATATTAATCAGAGCTCGAGGCCATAGTAACACGTATTCTATGAAAATTTCAACTGGCTACCCATTACGTACGATTGAAGCTGTAGACCCCTGTAACAGACAGACCGATGGACAGACAGCGGAGGCTCAGTAACAGGGTCCCGTTTGGCACGTGGATCTGCGGGGAAGAGCATACCCTTCTGTTTTTTTTGTCGGATCTATGACAGTCAACCCTAAGTTTAGAGGATTGATACTCCTTTCTCCAGGGTTCAATGCCGATTCTGTCCAGTAAAATATATTTGGTTGTCTGTCTCAACTTATGATAATTTGCTGAAGAGTGAAAAAAATCATTTTATACTAGTAGGCTTGGATTTGCTTGGATCTTTAGCGCCTCTCCGACAAGGGCATTATTAGACTATCTACTTTATGGGAGATGCTTATTTTACTCATAACTGGTACCTACCTAGCTCGTATGTCGTTAGTCGTTACCACAGAGCCGAGAAGTTTATTCGTTTAACGTCTATTTTTATAGAAAAACTAGCTTTTGCCCGTGGTTTCAGGCGCGTTGAATTAGTTTTTGTGTACTCCTATAAAATCAGTCAATATTATATTTTTCGGACTGTTACCTACAGTAACCACAGCTGGTGAAATGTGTGCCTCTTTTGTCATTTTGTGTGTCTCTTTTATAGTTTTTCCATGGGAACAAAGGGAAAAAGTAGTTTTTGTCCTATTCAAAGTCTGGAACTACATTTATGCAAAATTTCAGCCTAATCGGTTTCGTAAGCATGGCGTGAAAGGGTGACACATCACTTTTCTATAGAAATTTGAAAGCTCATTTTCATCCAATGGGAACTGATTTATGGGATAAAAAGTAGCCTATGTCCCATTCCAGGTCTGGAACTACATTCACGTAAAATTTCAGCCCAATCGGTTCAGTAGTTACGGCGTGAAAGAGTAACAAACATCCATCCATCCATTCATACATCCAAACTTTCGCATTTAAAATATTAGTGGGAAGTGGGATAGTGGGATCAGCTTCTCTTCTTGTTACTGATATTGAAACGGCTACTCACGATTTTATAGTCAGACTTCGCCTGACTAGTTTCACTGTATTCGTACAGTTTCCTTGGAGGCAAACATGGTTCCGCGGCGGCTGACACTGAAGTAGACTAATAAAATCGCGAGTAGCCGTTTAAACATCAGTATAACTAAACCACGAATATTTTAGTAGTAAAATTCTCTTTTTGGTCTTTCTTTCTTTCACCGGTTCTAAAAGTTCTAAATAAAATAGGTATAATAAAATAATATGTAATAAAATAAAAGCCATGGGATTCACTATATGAAAATCAATAACGTACAATATCCCTTTTAAAATAATATCCCTCTTTGCGCACGCGATGATCACGTGATAAAGCTTACCTGCGTTTCCGTTGGTCAGATGTTTGTTCGAGATAGAAAATTTCTCTATTATTTTCTGTCATGTAAGCTCAGCCCTGTGATTCTGTATTGTAAAATCTGTTAATCGTTTTCATCGTTGTTTTTAACATAGGTATGAAGTTTCACATGAGAAGTGAAATTCTTAATTAGATATCATCGACCCTTATAAGAAGCGTTGCAAGCTATAAAGCTCGTCAGAGTTACAGCTTACAAGCGAACGACCGCTTCAGTCTAAGGGGGGGCTACCCCTCCCTGCCCGTACCTCGCTATGCCCTTGAGTGCCCATCGTCGAAAACATACATATCCGCTTATCTAATAATATGTTCGCACTTGAAATGACGTCACAATTTGTAAATAGTTCAAGTCCCATTGAAGGTTATTTTGGAAGTTAATTTTTTATGTTTTTGGTGAATAGAAACCATAGTTGGCCACCGATTCAAAGATACGTAATAGGCCCGCTGCTGGTCGTCTCAAAGATTGAATGACGGCGCCCTAACTGACTGAGCTAACGCTGCTATATTTTCAAACACATCAAATTTAAGGCCCGTTTCACAAAATTACGCTTTTTGTACGCCGTGGATTTTATGCATCGTAATTTTCTTGGAATTTCGTGTGATATAAATTATGTTTTCCGGTATTATGGAATGAAACGCTTAATTGTTAATAAAAATGCACAATTCGTTTGGTTAAAGAGCAAGTATTTTCGGACATGAAAATCGTGGTAAACTTCATTTATCATCAAAAAAATCGAAACTATTCTCAAGTTTATGTTTTCAATGGATAATTTAAAAAATATTGTTCTATGCGGATAAAAATAAAATGTCCTACAACAGTAAGTAGTACAAGTTTCCGAATCCTCTGTACTAACGTTCCAAATTCTAATTAATTAAAAGAAAATATTAAACCTCTTTTTTTAGCGCCAGAAAGAAAGTCTTGGTAGTGTTTCGATTTTTTTGATGAGATCTGTATATTTTATGTCAAAGGTATTTATAAAAATATTTTCTAAAATTATAAATCGGGCGCTCGAAATTTTTGAATAATCGCATTTAAATGTAAAATGGGCCTTAACCAAATATAGCAACGCAACCACAATCTTACTCGTTTAAAGGGTGACTTTGATTGATATAGCCAAATTCATACTAGGAATTCGGTAGGTGGTCAGGACCAAGGTTCCATGACCCCTTTTGCAAAATAAGAAACATATTATTTGTGTCCCTATACTTGTTTAAAAACAACCCCGAGTCAATTAGTGTACGAAGCCTGAATTTGATTTGCGTTTTTCACAGAAAAGGAAATTGAACCTTTATAATGATCACTTATAGAGTCATAAATTTTGCTGTATCAATAAAAATCATCGGTAAATTTCTTACATAATAAGTTTGATAAGTTTTTTTAACCACTATAAGATTTAAAACGCCATTTATTAATTCAATTTCTGCCCCATTTTTGGCTTGGGCGTTTTATTTTATCAACACTCCTTATTGCCTATATATTGACTGGATCACTACGATGTTAAAAAAGAAAACTGCATCCCAATCCTAAAAAGGGTAGTTCTGGTTTCATTGTAATACAAATAACCCATTTCTTTTAAAATGATTAAAAAATATTCAATGTACTCACACGACATTTTTACTACCTACTTTATTGTTTATTACTTAGTATAGATATAGATACAGACTTAAATATGAGAAAGGACTTATTCTCGTGTTTTAATCACGTCACAAAATTATAACTAAATATTATGTGATACTTATTCATATTCATATTTTTTATTGCACAGAAAAGTTATACGTACAAGCAGTCTTAAATTAAACGTGCTATAGGCGAGCTTATCTCTGAGAGAGATTTCTGCCAGCAAAACCTAGGTGCTAAGGAAATATTAACTAAAAGTGTGTGATCAAATGTGCACACATAAAGAAAAAAGTTATATAAAAAATAAAAATGTGGAGATAATATGAACTTAAAACTACCTTAAATATACCTAACTTTTACTTGCCTAACTATGCATCAACATCTTTAGTTTATTGCCTGATCTATGATAAAGATATATTATTATTGTTATATTTCAATAAGTAACTTACATGCTTAATCACTTTTCATACACTTCACTACACAAAATCACACTCACGAAAATTTCCGAAGAAACTTAACACGTCAACTGCCGAAGTGAGTCGCAAACGCGCGTCGTACGGTCTGCAAACGTCAAAATGCAAGCACCCGTGACGCGGTCCTACTGACAACTGATACCCGCATGTCACACTGAGTGACTCCCGTTGTGCCGATAGCAACGGCGGCGGAGGACAGATAAATTATCTTATAGGTATTGTGTGGATGTGAAAAAGTTGCGTTATAATGTGCAGTTTCTTACAGTTTCTCAGCTGATCCGTCATCTCATAATTTGATAAGTTCAAGTTTAAATGCTTATTTCAAGTTTAAAGGTTCCTTAAATAACTGGCCAAAAGCGAGTACGACCTCGCGCTCTGTTAAAAAACGCAAACCGACCAACTTGACTTGACACTTAAGCTAGGTTTACATTTAGGCTAGTTAGAAGTAGAGTAACTAGTGTACTGTTTATCCGACTACTCTACTCTACTCACTTTTGTCTAGTAGCCGTATACATCAATACCAAATAGTGCGAACTGTGAAATAGGTAAGTAAAAAAAAATAAACGATGGATGCTGTTCGACGTCGTCACCGTTTGAAACGAAGATAATTTAATCTAACGACCTTATTGTTAAATGAAGTTTCAGATGTTTTAGAAGAAAAAATATCAAAGGCATAAAGAATATGGGTTAGAGATTGGATCAAAAGAAGATATGAGAAAGGAGCATCTGCTAATCTACTTAGAGAATTTGCAATAGAAGATCCCAAAAAATTCAAAATGTATTTAAGGATGACGCCAGCTAATTATTTATTCTTTTGAATTTAGTTCAACCGCCCGGTGCTTGACGATTTTGACTCGAAGCCTGAAGTAGAGTAGAGTCTACTTTACCGCATGCGTTATCTACTCTACTCTCCCAGCTACTATCTTTAGAACTATTCTGTAACTGTTTACACTAAGCTAGTAATGTTATTAGTACCTTTTATCCCTGGTACTCTATCTGCCTACTCTACCCGTGTAAACTAGGCTTTACGATCTATTAAATTACATGTAGGTATACAAAGGGTCTAATTAAATATGGTAATAATAATTCTTCTTACATAATTAATTATCTGTAAATTTTAGTTTACGGAATTTGAAGTTTCTGAGTGCCCTGGAAGTGCCCTATAGGGTTTCATGTTGAGCCAATTTGTATGAAATTGATTACGTAAAGGGCAGTAACTTTCTTTCGCATTAAGTTAGAAGCCTGATTTTTTATCAGCACTATGGGACCTTAGAATTCTGTAGGAGGTATAAGTAATTTTGAGGCACGGTACCCTAAAAATTAGCTTAGTGTGAGTAGGACTCGTGCCCTGAGGGTTTGGTACATACCATACCCTTTAAAACGAGTATCGTGGACAAATTTTTTGTTTTAAACGGTACATACAAAACCCCCAAGGCATAAGGCCTACTCGCAGTTGACTAGTTATTTGGTAAGTTATTTACTATGATCACATAGTTAGATGATATTTTAATATCTGCTTGAACGAAAATAAGAAAATTTTCCATTTAAACTTTTATCTCATACTTTCCTACTATCCCTTTAAAGGATAATCCCCAAAGTGCTAAAATAGCATTCTCAATTTACAACCAAAAAACTTACTACCAATTTTCATGGCTTCCACTACAAATATTCCAGAATACAAATTTTCACCCCCTAATTTACCCTTTAAGGAGATAAAAATCCAAAAAACGCTCAAACATTTCAATCTGAATTTCCAACCAAAAGGCTTTATTCAAAGTTTTATCGTTTTAACTAAAAAAACTACAGATTTTCCATTAAAAGTTTCATCCCCTATTTTATATATTTAAAGGATGATTTTCCGAAAACGCTGATTTGTTTTATTTTTAATTTTAAACTTAACGGCTACCACATGTCATGATTTCACCTAAAAATAACGAATTTCCAATGCAAACTTTTATCCCTCAGGAGATTATTTCCCAAAAACGCAAAAACACATTAATATAATTAATCTTAATTTCAGGTAACGTACCCATAAAATACCATTGTAAAATTTTTAAATACAATAAAATAGGAATAAATTATTTATTTTCAACCATAAGGGTACATAACAATTTTCATGGTTTCAACTATAAAAAAACCGGACCAAGTGCGCGTTGGACTCGCCCACCGAGGGCTCCGTTAAATACTATATTTTTCATGATTTAATGATAAACGTTTATTTTTCAGATTTTTCACTATATTTTTAGTATAAGACGGTACCTATTACTTGCCAAATTTCATAGTTCTATGTCAACGGGAAATACCCTATAAATTTTGATTCCCTTGAGAGTATCGAAATATACGTTTTTTGCGACATAAACAGCCGTATCTTTTTTTCACGTTAATTTAGAAGTTTTACTTTCTTACAGCTTTAAGGGACTGTAGATTTAAGTATATGGTTTTAATTTCAACTCGATATATACACGCGTTCTTGAGGTAAAGGGTCTTGACAGACAGACGGACGGACAGACGGACAGACGGATAACAAAGTGATCCTATAAGGACTCCGTTTTTTCTTTCGAGGTACGGAGCCCTAAGAACGAACTCCTATATTTTGATCTCCTGTTTAACAGCTTCAGGGATTGATTTTCGGAAAATCGTTTCTTAGCGAAAGTTTACGTCACAAAAGAAACTTACTCTACACCGAAATTGTTTTTTTTTTCGTATTTCGCAAACAGATTGATTGAACCTTGATCATGGTGGCTTACCTAGTCTCCAGTATGAATTTGGCTATATCAACCAAAGATGATGATAACCAAACAAAATCAGCTGTTCCATAGAAAAGTTAAATACCTACTCGAACTAAATGTTTGAAACGGCTAATATTTTTTTCGCAATTTCAGGTTTGGCCCCATATTAAAAGTTGTTCATATTGATGGGTAGAACACCCCGTTTTAAGGAAAAAGGTTATCATCTTAACACCCAGTATACATAGATACATACCTTAATATATTGGCTCCTACCTTTAAATGAAACTGCTGTCCATTTTCACCCTGTTTATGGCTGTGTGCTATTTTGCCAACCCTACCATTAAGTTATTATGGCGTTCTTAATTCAAACGAAGCTAGTCAAAACTGAGCCGCACAACAAGACAACAACTCAAGCTCCCACATCGTATTGAAGTTTATCTCGTGTAAACATGTGATGATTGACTGTCTGTAGTCGCCCTTCACACTTGTTTGCGATTTAATTAAAGTTATTGAGAATTGGCACAGCATAATGTAAAGTGAATTTCCGAGATTACAGTAATTTTGTTTCAACTGAAAACATAGAAGGTTCATATAATTAATCGCGTATGTATGTAGGTGACTTTAATTTATGCAGTCAAATTCCTACTGAAGAGTCGGTGACTGCTCAGTAACAAGGTTCGGTGACCCTTTTTGTGAAATTCGTAAATGATTCTTTTCGTGTTCCTTACAAACGCAAGCCCAGCCCCGAGTCAATTACTATGGGATGTCAAGATTTTATTTTGCGAAATTAGCAAAAAGTGTTATCGATCCGTGTTACTGATCACTTACCAAGCCTCCAGTATGAGTTTGGCTGCATACATTAAAGTCACCTTATACATATATCACGAGATAGGCTTGGCCTACGGCCTTAATCAAGATTTTTAAAGAAGAAATAAGGTGAGAGAACAAGAAAATAATTTCGGAAAGAAACCTTAAAAATGCAGCTTGGCCTTAAGCACCGCCGAAAAATACCTAAATTAAATAATTAGGTTAAAGAAATCTATACTAATATATAAGGTAGTAGAAATGTCGTGTCTGTTATTAGTATTGTACTGAAGCCAAAGATACCATTTTTAAAATTATAAAACTAGAATTTTTGTCTGTCTATCTGTCGGTCTGTATGTATGTATGTACGTCCTATTTCTACTTGAGAACCACTCAACAGTTTTGTGTGCGGTTTTATTTATTACCATTGTAGTGGCCCTGATCAACATATAGGCCCTATATTATAGGGTATAATGGGTGTTGATAAAATAACGCCAAAGCCGAAAACGGGGTAAAGATTGAATAAACGCGAGCGGAGCCGCGGGCGAAAGACTAGTATTTTTTTTTTGATGAGGAGCAGCCTTATCAAATCACTCTTAACCAAAGGATAATGTGAAATAAATGTAAAATTAACTAACTGGATTCCATACTACCCAAACATTACTTAATTTTTCATGAAACGGCTTTCCATGGTTTCCTTCCACAGTATTGTAATGTGGACAAAATATTTTTTTTGAGTCCAGCTAGAAGGGTAGGGGCTAATATCGGACTAGCTCACCCTTACAGAAAGTACTCGTGATCCGCACGCGACGGCCGAACGCTACCACGAGTCCAGATGCCTTGGCAGGATAATAGTGGAAAGAATTATTGTTTTGTTAATAATATTGTTTAATATAATATAAATGTTATGTTATTAATAAATTGTTATGTTAATGTTCGTGAGCGGCACGAAACCAACTGACTTTTGTACATGAATTTAGACCTTGCTTAATTATGTGTCGCTGGCAGTATTCTTTGGACTTCGTCTTCCGTATGGCACTAGAAATTGGCCTCAATACCAGCGAATGCCGTATAAGCAACCTTGACTTAAGTTAACTATGTTATAAGGACATATCAATTGTGTCAAGATAATAAAATGTGTGGACAAAGTCCGTACACCAGCTTTTGTTTTTTTTTCTGAAGTAAGAAAAATAGTGTTATTACGTCATCGGGGTAGTTATTTATTTTAAAAAGTCATCGGTGTACTTATGTCAAATAATTGCTTACGTCCTAATAAAATTACAACCTTGCATTATTTCCCTTTCCCGGTGTAATTTTGTACGATTGTAGAATATAAAATATTTCTGAACGATGGCAACTCTGTCATCGCTCTCTCGCTCTCTCTCTTGCATCTCCGCCATCTTACAATTACGTTGTGCGTTCTACAAAATAAATCAATAAAATATCTATCATGTGCTTTTATTGTACATGAAGTGGTGCCGAAACCCGAATCTAATAGTACATAAGGACATTTTGATTTCAATCCAATATGGCAGAACAAGAAACAGCGAAGCAGATCAAGCGTCTCAAGGCCCAGATATCCCAATTTAAGGGCCAAATAACTCGGGCCTACACCTTCATAGCAGAACAAAGAGGACAGGTGCTACTAGACGTTGAAGCCATAAAACTACGTGTGGAATCCTTGCAGAAATCATTGCATGTCCACAGGGAGGTACAGTTAGATCTACAGTTGCTGCAAAATTGTGCAAATGATTCTGATTTTGAAGAAGATGAGATTGAGGACAAATGTTTGAAGGCGATCTCGGAGCTAAGAAAAGTCATGACTCCTCCTTCAACACCATCCTCTCATGCTCCTGGGAAAACATCACCACCAGCTGACAGATCAAAGAGCAACCTTCCTCATCTGGAAATACCAACCTTTGACGGAAAGGATATTATTCAATATAAGACATTCAACGACATGTTTACTGCAGTCATTGACAGAGACTCAAACATTACGCCGATTGAGAAGCTGTTTTATCTGCGCAAATACTTGAAGGGAGAAGCTCTGGCAGCAATAGAAGAACTGCCATTAGTTAGTGAGTCTTATCCACTAGCTTTAAGTAATCTTAAGAAAAGGTATGACAACAAATGTATTCTGATCACACACCATGTACATTTTTTATTGGATCTTCCGCCAATCTCAAAGGGGACCTCTGGCAATTTAAGACAGTTGGTTTCTCAAGCTCGCCAACAACTAGGAGCGCTAGAAGGCTTAGGGCAACCAGTAACACACTGGGACATGGTAATTGTGCCCATTTTGATTAAGAAATTAGATGCTTACTCCTGTCGGGCCTATTATGCTGATAGAGATCAAACAACGCTACCCACACTCAAAGACTTTTTTGAGTTTTTGGAACGAAGGGCTGTGAGCTTCGAGGAGAGTGGACATGCTGAAGGTAAGAGCTATCAAATCTTTAAAAATAGAGTTAGCAACTTAGCGAGTACTAGTGTTTCTAAAGAACCTCAAGCCGTGTGTAAATTTTGTCAGACACCAGGTCATAAGTTATTTCAGTGCAAAAAATTTAAAATGCTGAGCTTTAATGACAAATCAAGTTTTGTGGGCCAAGAAAGTTTGTGTAGGATTTGTTTGAACTCACATGAAAATAAATGTCGTTTCCATTTTAAGTGTTCTTTCTGCAAAAGCAAGGAACATCATTCTTTGTTACATACAGAGCAAAATAATGTCACTACTTTGCAAAACAACGTCACTACCAAAAATATGGTCTTATTGCCTACAATAAAATTGAAAATTCAGGCTAAGGATGGCTCATATGTGGTTGCAAAAGGAATTGTTGACAGCGGTAGCCAAACTTCTTTTGCTACTAGTGACTTGGTTAAAAAATTAGGTCTTGCAACGTTTAGGCATAGTCTTAAAATATCTGCTTTGGGTTCAAGTGAAAAATCCATAAGCCAAGCTATCAATTTAAATTTGCATTCTTTGCATAACGATTATAAGTGCAACACAATGTTTTCTGTAGTAGACAAAATAACTTCATTTCTGCCACAGACAAAATTCAATTTAAATAATGTTGCCATACCAGATACTATACAATTAGCCGATGACGAATTTAATATTCCTAGTGAGATTTCCTTCTTACTTTCTGCAGACATTTTCTTTAAGATTTTGCTGCCAAATAAAATAGAATTGAAGGAAGGCAATTTAGTCTTGCTTGCGACAAAATTCGGTTATGTAGTGGCTGGCAATTTGCATTGGGACTGTGTTTCCTTGTGTAATCAAAATAAAATTAATGATAGTGTTGTTTTGCATGCTACGATTATAGATAATGTAGACCACCTCCTGCAAAAGTTTTGGGAAGAACAACACACTCCCGAAATAAATAAGGAGGTCATATTAAAAGCTGATATCTGCGAAACCGAGTTTTCCACCTCGGTACAGTTAATTAATAATCGGTTTCAGGTGAAGTTGCCGCTCAAAATGCCAATCGATGATTTAAAATTGGGGGACTCATTTTCTTTAGCATTGCAGAGACTGAACAGTTTATCTAAACGATTCAAAAAGGATAATGATTTAAAAATTGCTTATTCCAAATTTATTAAGGAATATTTGGACTTAGGTCATGCCAAGATTATTGATTTATCTGCAATCAAAAAACCGATAGAAGAAAATTACTTCATGCCTCATCATCCAGTAATTAGAGAAGAAAGCAAGACTACTAAGCTTCGTGTCGTTTTTGATGCTAGTGCCCAAGCTGACTTAAAGA
This sequence comes from Ypsolopha scabrella, assembly GCA_910592155.1. Lineage (NCBI taxonomy): Eukaryota > Metazoa > Arthropoda > Insecta > Lepidoptera > Ypsolophidae > Ypsolopha > Ypsolopha scabrella. The sequence goes on along the minus strand of OU342969.1, from coordinate 25,643,059 downwards.
CAAACAGCCTCAATACTGTGCTTCATAATGGCCCTGTAGTACAAAAGAGTCTTTTTGACATCTTGGTTTTATTTCGAAAGTATGAATTTATTGCCTTAGCTGATGTGCGTCAAATGTACAGGCAAATTCTTATAGATCCAACTCAAACTCACTTGCAAAATATACTATGGAGAGAAAATATTGATGATCCTTTAACATGCTTACAGCTGCAGACTGTGACCTATGGGGTAAGAAGTTCCAGCTTCCTTGCGACTCGATGTCTGGTGGAGCTCGCATCAAGGTATGGTAAACAGTACCCACTGGCTGCGAAGGTGCTTATGAACAACACATATGTGGACGACTGCATTTTTGGTGCTGACAATCCTGATATGCTGAAGCAGGTATGTGACCAATTGATTAAACTATTGAGCTTAGGAAGTTTTGACCTCCACAAATGGAGTTCTAACAATCAAAATGTTTTATCTGACATTCCCAACGAAAAGCATTGTTTTGGTAAAGACCATGATTTTTGTCAAGAAGGGTTAGAATTAAAAGCATTAGGTTTATCATTAGATATTGCTAATGATAATTTAAAAATTAATAAACCAAAAGGGGACATTCCTAAGGAATGGACGAAGCGAACTGTCTTGAGTTGTATTGGGACTTTTTTTGACCCGTTGGGATTGGCTGGTCCTATAGTTACTAAGGCCAAAGAATTCATGCAAAAGGTGTGGTTGGAAAAACTAGAATGGGACAGCCCACTTACTGATAAATTGTTACTTTCTTGGAATGAATTTTTCTGTGACTTAATGAACATGGAGTCCATATTGATAAAACGTAATTTAAGAATATGTAACGCCGATTATGTAGATATGATTGGTTACTGTGATGCCTCGAATATAGGGTATGGCTGCTGTATTTACCTTAGAGTTGTTCACAAAAATGAAATACAGGTATCATTAATTTGTAGCAAATCAAGAATAGCTCCGATCAATTCAAAGTTAACTATACCACAATTAGAACTTAATGGGGCGGTTTTGTTGGCCAAGTTGTATAGCAAAGTAAGTTCTGTATTTCATGACTTGAAATTGAGGCATAGATATTTGTTTACTGATTCACAAATTGTGCTTTGTTGGCTCAAATCTGTAAAGACTCCTACTTATGTTCTAAACCGAGTAAATATAATTAATACATTAACCAATGATTGTAGTTGGCATCATGTAAGCGGGATAAATAACCCAGCAGATTGTCTGTCACGGGGTTTAAAACCCACTCAGCTAGCATCTCACCCCACTTGGTGGCGAGGTTCACCAGAATTGTATAATTTAAATTACATTCCAAATAATGACAATATTAATGATATCAGTCTAGTAGAGTCAGAATGTAAGGAGTACATTTCAAGTATAAACTGTAACATTAATGAGGAGTTGTTTCCTTTTTCAAAGTTTTCATCAATTTTGAAATTACAACGCGTTTTTGCGTATATGTTAAGATTTATAAAAAATTGTAGAAGCCCTAAAGACGAACGAAACTTTAAAAACTTATCTGTGGCTGAGATGAAGGACTCTATGTCATGCATAATTAAAAATGTTCAAGCATTACATTTCGCTAACGAAATAAATTGTATAAATAAAAATAAGAATATAAATAGTAATCTTAAGAAAATTAATCCTTTCATTGATCAATTGGGTGTTATGCGTGTGGGAGGAAGACTCGAGAATGCAAATATACCATACAATCAAAAGTGCCCAATAGTTTTGCCAAAAAAATGTCATACAACTGCTCTTATTATTCGAAATGAGCACATTTCTTTATTGCATGCTGGATTAAAATTAACGTTGTCAAGTTTAATTCAAAAATATTACATTGTCTCTGCTGTTAAAGAAATAAAAAAGGTATTACATAGATGTACTAAATGTCATAGATTTAGAGCTGAACAGGGGCATCAATTAATGGCGTCTCTTCCTCACACGCGTGTAACACAAGATAAGGTGTTTAATAAAGTCGCAGTTGACTACTGTGGCCCGTTCCAAATAAAACAGTCGACATTGAGAAGATCATACATAAGTAAAGGCTATGTGGCAGTTTTTGTATGTTTTGTCACCAAGTGCATACACCTCAAGCTAGTATCTGATTTGACAACTGACTGTTTTCTAGCAGCATTGAAGAGGTTTTGTTCTAGGCGTGGAATTCCAGGCATGATAAGTTGTGATAATGCCTCTACCTTTAAAGGTGCCAACAATCAGTTGCGAGAATTGTTTTTGTTAAATTGCTCAAAGCAACATAAAGATGTTATAACAAATTATTGTACTTTAAAGGGTATAGATTTTAAGTTTATTCCAATGTACTCCCCGACCTTTGGAGGTCTTCACGAATCAGCTGTTAAGTCGTTTAAGTATCATTTCAAAAGAGTAGTGGGGAAAACATTGTTAACATATGAACAATTTTGTACTGTGATGATTCAAATTGAGGGAATCCTTAATTCGAGGCCATTAACTCCTCTATCACAGGACATAAACGATTTTTCTTTTTTGTCTCCAGCTCATTTTTTGATTGGAGCACCATTAAATGCAATCCCCGAGCCAGACTTGACTTCAAAGAATGTAAATGTATTGAAATTTTGGAAAAAGTGTACCAAAATACAGCAAGATTTCTGGAAGGTATGGCACAAAAGTTACTTGTCACAGTTGTTAGAACGCTCTAAATGGCAACAGTCTGTGCCTAACATTCAAATTGGTACATTAGTATTATTAGTAAGTGAAAATAACTTGTTGTCGCCATTACAATGGCCTTTAGCTAGAGTTACAAATGTGTTTCATGGTTCAGACGGTAAAGTCAGAGTTGTTGAAGTCAAGACTGGGTCAGGATCTCACAGAAGGGCTATTAATAAGGTGGCCATTTTGCCCATTTATGATTAATTTGTAATTTTTGTTGTAAGGCTTGTGTCAGTGTAGAACTTTGAACACTTGATAAGTAATGTAAAGTGCAATATTTATATGATAATAGCATGTAAGTTAGTAGAATTTGTATAATACTGTTCCGTCAGTTATAAAATGTTTGTATTTAGTTGTGCTTTTAGAACTGGTGCAGCATTTAAAGTAACTTTGAAATATATTTGTTCAGTTTTATGCAATGCTGCCCCCCCCCCCAATTTATGTAGAATATAAAATATTTCTGAACGATGGCAACTCTGTCATCGCTCTCTCGCTCTCTCTCTTGCATCTCCGCCATCTTACAATTACGTTGTGCGTTCTACAAAATAAATCAATAAAATATCTATCATGTGCTTTTATTGTACAACGATTTCCCAGAATTAGGAAGCTTTTCTTATAAGTTATTAGCTAAATACACAGTTGATATATCAATAATAAGATGATTAATTGGTTCCTTCATTATAAATTAGATAACAAACAAATCAATAAAAATAAATGCACACTAGAAGTTTATCTGTAACATCCTTAATTTCCTGGTGATGGCCACTGGATAACAGAGATATTACGTAAAAGATGTGTAGCCGACAGTACGTATAGTATACATAGAAATAGTACATTACTACTAAGACCAGGAAATAAGCAATCCTGGACGAGTAAGTTAAAAGTCCGAGTCCGTAGGGCGAGGAGTTTTATATACGAGGCCAGGATTGCTAATTCATGGTCGAAGCAAGTATAGTGCTTTTTATCAAAAATAAAATAAGACATTTCCATGATTTTCATTAATGAGTTATATCAAATATAATAAACTGACTACGAAATATTAAAAGTTACTTACTTGCTCATATTTGGGCGATTAGTCATGTTTATTGTTTTTGATTTCTTCAGCAAAGCATTAGTGGAGTACAATCTATATCAGAGCTCGCTTCTGGGTACCTAGCATAGTAGACCGTATCGAGCTTTGACAGCTCGATATACACTGTCTGTCCCTGTATAAATAGATCAACAGAGTGAGAGAGAGCACTGTATCACGCGCTATCGATATCGATATGGCTTGCTATGCTAGACTAGCTGGACTCATTTTGTAATTTATTTGCACAAAATAATTTCAACTAAAATTTATAGCAACATAAATCCTCGCTTTTACGCATTTTTTTTTATTATTGCCAGCTGGGCAAAGGTATTTACCGCCATGCAGCCTTCTAGCCTTCTTCATCGACAACGCCATCTAGAGGAACGCTAAGAACTAAGAAAAAAAAAACAACAAGAAAAACCTCATTAGTCTATTAGAAACATAGACACGGATAGTTTTAAAAAGAAAACAATACTCTGTGAACATATGGTATGTAATGGATTTTCATACGAATTTCCTGGATGAAGTATTTTCTGGTAGGTCTTTGCAGTATGTAATGGTAATATTACAATGTATTTTTGAGAAAAATATATAACGCCAATATTAAATAATTATATTGATGATAAATGAGATACGCCAGACAGAAATATACAAATTCTAGACCTTAATACAGGGTGGGCCAGAAAGGCGTACGATTTTGAAAAAATAATAATAAAAAAACTAAATACAATTCACATACAAATTTTTATTTCAATTAAAATAGACATCTGGGAAATTCATTTCTTAAAAATAACATCATCCAGGTGTGCACCATCGCGCTGCAAACATTCCTCGAATCTGAACCTCACATTGGTAATAACTCGCTGGCACATTGCGCGGGGAATAGCGGCCATTTCTTCTCGGATATTAGTCTTCAACTGGTTAATTGTGGCTGGGTTATTGGAGTAGACTCTACTTTTCAGGTATCCCCACATAAAAAAGTCCGGTGGCGTTAGATCCGGACTTCTAGGCGGCCATGCAATGTCACCTCGGCGCGATATCAGTTTCCCAGCAAACATCTCGTTTACGACCGCCAAAGAGGCATTAGATGTATGGCATGTCGCGCCATCTTGTTGAAACCATGTCGCACGATTATAAGCTTCAAATTGTTGCAGTTGCGGAAAGAAAAAATCCCTTAACATGGCTATGTATCGGTCAGAATTTACAGTGACAGATTGCCCTTGTTGATTTTCAAAGAAATAGGGTCCGATAATTCCGTGCGCTGATATGGCCGCCCAAACAGTTACTTTCGGCGAATGCAGAGGCTTTTGATGTTTTGCACGTGGGTTCTCTGCAGCCCAGTAACGGCAATTCTGTTTATTGACATGCCCATTTAAGTGAAAATGGGCTTCGTCGGAGAACAGAATATTGTTGAAACTTCGAAAGCGTTCCAACATTGTTTGAACAAAAGCTCGTCGTGAAATTGGGTCATTTGGCTTTAATTCCTGCACAAGTTGAATTTTATACGGGTGCAAGTTCAGATCTTTCAACAAAATGCGACGCAAAGATGTTCTGGATACCACAAGTTCGGCTGATCGCTTGCGTGTCGATAGACCAGGATCACGTTGAACTGAAGCTCTAACTTGTTCAATTGTGTCATCCGTTCTTGTTGACCTTGGGCGTCCCGCAGGTTTCTGTTTGAGAACTGAACCAGTAGCTTCAAACTTTCTGACCCACGATCGAATCACACTTTCCTTCGGACACTGATTTAGGTCATGTAATCCAAACTCACGACGAAATAAACGCCGAACAATAGCGCACGAATCGCCATTTTTGTAATAATGTTTAACGCAGAATGCACGTTGCGCTCCGGTGAAGTGATCCATCGCGACTAAATTTCCGAGAACCGAGCTTCTCAACCCCACCACCCGCGCAGCCCCCTCTCTTAAGGTTCAAACACAAGAGTGTTTTTAAAATCGTACGCCTTTCTGGCCCACCCTGTACCTTAAATTTGTAAATTTTGTAAGTTGAATTCATAAATAAAAGATTCACGAAATAATTTTTGAAACAGTCTCGTATCGAGGAACAAAAAAAATCAATATCAAAATTTCATTGTTTCCTTACATTTTTATTTAATTAAACTGTGTATATCTCCTTGTAAGTTTTGCAAAAACCCGTTTTAAGAGAACCCCTCTTTTTTGCAATTGTCTTCAAATATTGCAAGGATAATATTGTATGTAAGTGTAACCCGTCACATCTTTTAATTATGAATTCAACTTACATTAGTAACAAATCTAAAAGTGATACTAAGGGCACAGAAGAAACAACAGTACTACGTACAGAAGATCCACTCTTCAAAGACACATAAATTCAAACAAAAGCTAGTGTCGTTACGCTGCAATAAAGCGCAATTCAGCTCGCACAGCGCTGCGGGCCTAGAATCTTCCCTCTCTGCGCGTCTCTTTCTATCGCGTAATTCTATCCCTTCTTAACTTATTGGCGGGCCGCCAATGTTCTTCTATACTCTATTTCATATAACATTAGAAAAAAGAAGATAACAGAAAGGAGGGATTTGAAACTATTTCTAGAAAACACTACAGAAAATCTATAATTTGGCTTCACATAGGTACTACTTTATGCAGAATGTTAATTATTTTACTATTTATGTACACAAGTATAGAGACAAGGCAATTATAAGACGTACTTAGTACAAAGAGAGCATTCTGAGTCACTCACTAAAAATTCAACATAAATTAACAACAAACCGTTGCTTAGCAACGCATTTCATGTAAGACGGCGACACGATAATCGGATAAAATTAAAACGTTATACTTTTGCCGATGGTCACGTCCAATGCCACGAACTTTTAAGTGAATGCATTATGCTTCCTTAAAAAGATTAGAGAACCCTGCTTCTTTAGGTCTTTCAACAGAAACATTTTGTAATTTTGTTGTTTGAAATAATATTTCGCAGTTTGGAAGGTCTTTTTCGCTATAATAAGTTAAACATTAATCATTATTTTATGTCAGGTTATAATAATCATTAAGATTTCATGAAGAACCTATTTTTCCTTCTTTTGAAATAGAGTATAGCTTCTTGTAGCCTCAGGGCGTAGTGGAACGAGTATCTCATTAATCATTATTATAGTTGTTCAATATTCGAGTTTCATATCCTTATATTATTTATAGCTACCTATACATACGGTCGGCCTAACTTCAACCTAATCAAAGGGTCTTCTCAATACTTTAATAGGAGTTGGAATTGGAAAAAATAATACATTTGGTTTGGGCATATAAAGAGGATGAATGAAAGTAGAGTGACGAAAGAAATGTATGCTGCAAGTGGAAGGTGAAGCTCGACCGGGCCGCCCTAGAAGGACGTATGCCGACCAAATAGGCGACATACTGAAGAAGGGCAAAGTAAAATGTAACCGGAATAGAAGAGCTTTTATGACTAGATTTATGGATGTAGAAGCAAAAGCAGATCATAGCAGATGAAAATCTGTAGTCTGGGAGACAGGTGTGAGTATATATGTATGATAGAAGTTTGCGGGAAGAAGTAGGCATTAATGAATTAAAAACCGTCTATTACGCCCTTGTTGAATCAAAACTTAGATATAGCATACAATTTTGGGGTAATAGCTATCAATACAATATGGAAAAGGCTTTCAGGATACAAAAAAGAGCGATACGCACGATTGTCCGTATTCCGTCATGGGACTCGTGCAGAGAACATTTTATACGACTGGAAGTTTTGACAGCTCCCAGCCTATACGTTTTGGTACTTGTAACAAATCTAGTTAAAAATCTATATAAATTTGAAAATGCAGAAGAACAAAAAATAAGACTAGCCTCACGACGTAAAGACCTAGTAAGTAGTTTTTGTCCCAAATTGGAGATTACCAAACATTCAACCAGGCATCAATCAATTGTTCTGTTTAATAAGCTGCCGTCGTACTTGAAGGTAGTTACGGGCCATACTTTGTTTAAAAAGAAACTGCGCCAGTTCTTGTCAAAGAGGTGCTTATATGACATTGAAGAATTGTAATAATGATAAATTATCTCCGTGTTTTATAAACTTAGTATTGTACATATAAAAAATTGTGTATCTTTATTCTCCTTTTTTTATTTTTCAATTTTTGTTACTGTAATGCTTAGATATACTTGTAACTGTGAATAGAATTGTACTATACATGTATTTTAGTTAAAAGTTTTATATATATTTTTAAGTGATATTCAAATGCAATATATATTGTTAAATGAATTAAATAAATGAAATGAAATGAATGAAATGATAATTTGAACTGCAAGCGTTTACGTACCACCGTAACAAATCCTTTTAATGTTGTGCGTTGCATTATTATAAGTCGTTGTGTGACCAACTCTACTTTGTGGGAGAGCTAATGTATGGACGGTCACGTTACGTCTACTGAGTCTATGCAACCGGTCTATCTCTTAAACTACCAGGGTAACATTAAATTAAGGAGGCAAGAGCTATTAAGCTGCATGATTTTGATGAGTGAGTCAGTTTATATTAAATACGTGCTCCGAAGGACCGTATCTTTTTATTAAATTTTGGTGTTAAGTTTTAGACATAACTATGAGGTGTAAAGGCATTAAGGTGGATTTTAGTACTCGTATTTTAAATAAGAATAGTTTATTTGTGAACCTAGTATTGTAGAAATTAAAAGATATGAGCTCTATATCCTCTGTGTTATATAAGTTATAACATTTGTACGGCGTTACACAGTATATAGTATAGTAATAATATAACTAAAAAATAATACATAGTACATAGTCCTTCATTCACATACAAAATTATGTCTAAATTATTTAGACAAAATAAAGGAAATACACAGTAGGTGTCGTTAATAAACCGGCAATAAATAATATTATGCACATTGTCAAAGTTACTACGATATCATAATTTCATTTTTCATTTTCAGTTATTTCAAAAGAGATAAAATATAAATAAACCTAGTAAATTTCGTAACAAAACAAGACGGTTTTTTGCAAAAAAAAGTGAGAGAATTCTTCCGATGCTCAGCACGGCACTTTCTCGACTAATCTCAAAGCTGCCGCTCAGTGGACGTGACATATTCCTGAATAGTTACTTAAATAAGAAGTATCTAAAAACCAATTATAATAATAGAATTTTTAATACATAACATATTTAATGGATTTATCGATTATTGAAAATACCGAAAATGACGGTTTCGTACTGTCCCATCGGCGAAATTTGTAACTTCTGACTGCGTTTTAAAACATTTTTCTTCTATAGGTTTAAGTTATAATTTGTTTGTTGTTAAATAAAATAGTATCTTGGGTTTTATTTTATATTAATGATTTATTTAAATAATTTTTACGGAAATGTATAATGTATAATTTTATCACTAAAATATAACTTTAGAGAAAATTGTTATTGGTGAAAAAAGGAAGAGGCCAATTTATCAAAAACTTAGTTGCTCGAGAGCGCGTGATATTTCGTTTGGCTAAGAACGCGCTATTTTCGAAAATAATGAATAGTTCTACTTGGTGCAAAATGGCACTTGCCTGACCCAATTCTTGTAAAAATAATTGCTTATCTTTTATCAACGCTACTAAATGAAAGCGTTTTGAGTCAGAAGTAAAGTTAGATACAGTTAATTTTTCCAGTAAATTCCAGCGTACCTTCCAGTAAAAGGGGACGCTATTGAAAGAAATGTTTTTGCAGACTTTGAGTGTAAATTTAAGGGTAAAATGTTCAAAGAGCGGAACCTTCTAAAATGAAGTTTTGTTTTGGCAAGTGAAACAGATTCAATGAAAGGATTTTTCTCGAATAGTGAGATAAATAAACGATGGTTCTTTAAATTTCCTCTTTTTCTACCTGTACTTAGACTTACGTTTTTTTAGGGTTCCGTACCCAAAGGGTAATTAACGGGACCCTATTAAAAAGACTCCGCAGTCCGTCCGTCCGTCCGTATCTCATGAACCGTGATAGTTAGAGAGTTGAAATTTTCACAGATGATGTATTTCTGTTGACTCTATAACAAGAAATACTAAAACTGGCCAAGTGCGAGTCGGACCCGCGCACTCCCATACAACAGATATGATTTTTTTGCCGTTTTTAGGGTTCCGTAGTTTGACAAGGAACCCTTATAGTTTCGCCATGTCCGTCTGTCCATCTGTCCGCGGTTTTTTTTAAGGGTACCTCTGATACACGTAAACTGGGGATGATTTTTTTTTTCTCGTCTATCCCATAGTGTGGGGTATCGTTGGATAGGCCGTTCAAAAACATTGTGGGTGTGTGAAAACCATTTTTCGATTTAGGGACCCGTTGGTGTAATAGTAAGCTTTAAAGTGAAAATTTTAGTTAGAGTGGAGCGTCCCCCCCCTTCTGGCTAAACGGTTGTATATAGAAATGTGAAAAAATTACAGAAGTATGCTGTTGCTTTGACATGTATATTGTTGTTAATATTCACCATGAATATTTTTTTCATTATATGCAATGAATTTAAAAGGAAAACTATCACAACTAAGTAGGCTTTACAGGTTTACGAGTAAAGGTTGCACCAAACTTTTGGCCCCCATATAATGTATGGGACCAGAAGTTTGGCGCGGTCTGTATTAGTAGACCAACTTATCTGTACCGGGCAACTACGGAACCCTACATTTCGCGTGGCCCGATATGCATTTGGCCGGTTTTTTATAGATAATGGTACGGAACCTTTCGTGCGCGAGTCCGACTCGCACTTGGCCGGTTTTATTTTCTTTCCATGTGATACTTACTAGAATCAAAATACGAGTACTTTATGAAAGATTTTCAAAAATATTTATTAAAATAATCGTTTAACAGCAACTTCTCTTATAGTTTCTAATAATTTGGCGAAGCGCGAGTCGGACTCACGCACAAAGGGTTCAGTACCACCCCACAATACGAGTTCCGAACCCTAAAAATATTTATGGTGAATATTAACAACAATATACATGTCAAAGCAACATCAACGCTACAAAAACCAAGGCCTGACAAAAATTGGCACCGTCTGCGCACGGAACCCTACTTTTCATTACTTTTTTGTTTTACATACACACTCAAAGAAATTTCCCTACTTTTCTTCTGAGTTCATCCTTCTGAATGTGTTTCCTACCAAAAAATTACTTTTTCCCTCCAACGTTTTCCTGCCAAAATATAGGAAGATTTCTTGGATTTTCAACTAAAACAGACGAAGATTTGCGGAGGAAATGTTGCACGATGATAGGATGATCTTCTACATTAATATTCCTTTTAACAATTACCCACCAAAATCCATATTAATAGAGTGGAATTTTTCCTTCTGAGTCAAAAGGGATGAAAATAGTGCTATTCTTTCATGTTTTAAGAAAATAAAATTGTTACTTTGTAGTTGCTTATAAAATTTAAACAAGCATAAAATAGACAATCTGTATCTGATTACATACTCGAAAAACATAAACACCTTTCTCCCTGACATTACTTCTCGCTTATTTTATTGTAAAAAGTGTGGCGGGACGAGTTGGGAACGGAAAAAATAATTAATTTGAAATTCCTCAACTGGGCCCATTGGGACGAGTTAGCAGTGGGACGAGTTGAGGAACGAGTCTTGAATTCGAAAGACGAGCAAAATGGATACCTAGCGGATGACCGAAGCAAACGAAGTCTGAGCTGAGCACTGGGATCTGATACTGTACTGACATCGCGCCACCATGCGCCAAGTTTGACCAAATTATTTAATTCGAAATCGCTCCAAATTTTGTCTTTTAATTGTTATTTTTATCTTAATACATCTAACAAAACACATTAAAATAATTTGGAGTTGATGCTTGTGATTGTTGGCACTTGGTGGAACTTTTTATACATTTTTGATTGAAAAACACTTGTACTTGTCCACTTATTTATATTATTTCCCTTACCTAAACCTTTGATAATGCTATAACAGCGAAACCGGTAAGAGAAATAATATAAATAAGTGGACAAGTACAAGTGTTTTTCAATCAAAAATGTTAAAATAATTTATCCCAGCATCAGTCACATCAAATTATTCAAATTTTGACGCTGTAATAAGCAAACTAAAATCTCCTTTTATGTTGGTACTAGCTTTTGCCCGCGGCTCCGCCCGCATCAATGAGATTTTCGTGGAAATAAGGAAAACAAAAGAATATGATTTTTTGAACGACAATATGCAACGGTCACTATGTTTTACCAAAGTGCTAATAAATACCAATCGAATAAGTCCAAACTCGAAGTGTCTGCTGTTGTCCGTTGAGGAGATCCGTACCTACCTTCCAGTCCCATCATCAGAACCTGGTCACCATGTTTTACCAAAGTGCTAATAAAGACCAATAAAATAAGACCCATCGATCTGCTGTTATCCGTTGAGGAGATCCCATACCCACCTCCCGCAGTCATTAGATCCCGGTCACCATGTTCTACAAAAATACTCATCAATCCATCCATCCATCAGCCTGTTTCGTCCACTGCTGGACATAGGCCTTTCCAGGATTTCGCCACTCTTGGCGGTCCTACTGGAAGAAATGCCCATACTCATACACGCTGGGCAGGCGGTTTGGTGAGCGCGGTGCCGAAACCTTTGCATCAGTGACGCCGTTGCCCGTCACCAGTCTAATTTATATAAGGCCCGGCAATTGGGGATGGATATACCGCCATCCATCGGTCCCAGGCAATGGCAGGCCGCCTGGTTTTTTTGCCTGCGAGCTGTCCTCTTACTCTCCCCCGAATAACTTCGGGAGGATTTGCGAGTAAGATGGTGGTACCTCCACAGTCGAGCCCGGCATCAGCTCTACCACCTTTACCACTCATCAATACCGATCAAATAAACTTAAACTTGAAAGGTCTCCTAAGAAAAACATTTACCAGTGGATGATTGAAACCCCAACGATGAGACTACATACGTACGACTACGCAAGGCGTACATACCACACGATTAACTAAAAATCTTATTGAGTGCTTAAAGAATTTTTAAAGTTAGTTCAGTAGTTCTAGATATTACCCATTATATGCAAACAAACAAACAAATCTTTCTTCTCTATATAATAGTGTAAACAAACTTTAACGTGAGTTGATTTGAACCAGACTGCGTCAAATTCGATATTTTGAAACATGCAGCGCCATCTAATGTATTAAAATAAAAACAATTTCAACGCCAGCTTACAAACAATTTCATTGTCTCATTAAAATTCTCATTTGTCATAGCGTGATGATACATAGCTCTAAACCTTCCCGAAGAAATGCTTTATCTTTCACTGAAAACTGCATCAAAATCCATTGATTGGTTCTCAAGTTATAAGCGAACGAACAGACAGACAGACAGACAGACAAACGTTGTATTTTATATGTATAAATATTGGGAGCTGATTGCAAAAATATGTAAGGTGACTTTCGTTTATATAGCCAAATTCACACTGTTTGCGAAGTACGAAAAATAATTGTTTGTGCCTTTTTGAACCTTGGTTCTGAGCACTTACCGAGTCTCCAGAATGAATTTGGCTACATAAACGAAAGTCACCTTTTATAGTAGTGCTATATTATTTACTTGTCCATATTTCTATAAATCATTGCCAAGTTTTATTTTTCTATTATCTGTAGGCCTACCATGAGTTTTGCTCACGATACACGTTACCGTCTGCGTAAAATACAATTTCTCATATAAATATTTTACGCAGTAGTTAACGTTTATCGTGAACAAAACTTATGGCAGGCCTACTTGTGAGCATTCAGTATGTGACTTACAAGCTGGTAAAATCAAATAGTTTCAAAAATATTCGGCGGACAAGTATGGTGGAAAAACTCAACGGTCTACGTAACGTTGGTGCAGTCAGTAGTGCGCTTGTCTTGGTAACAAGAGGTCGCAAGTTCGAGCCTTGGCCAGAGGTTTTCTTCAAATTCTCAATTCATATTTGTTTCTAATTGATGTTTTTTAATATAATAACCATACACTTACACACACACCCTAACACCCTCCCTATCACACACTTTATACACTCCCATTAATTTACAATTACATACAATCTGATGAACATGTTGACACATATCAACATACATTTATTATTGTAAATTATGGCTGCCTTAGCTGGAATAAAAATCATTTATTATTATTATTATTATACATTCACAATGGTTCCATTATCCAATATGAATAAGGTAATAAATTTTTATAAAACTATTAATTTGTGATCTTTTTGGTATTGTAATTTAAATTTTATTTATGTCACTATTTAATCTTTTACGGACGGTGCGTATACTTATTCAAGCACCAACTTATCAAAGTAACAGAAGATAAATCCGTAATTGGCCTTTGTTTTGATACATATAGTTACTATTTTATATTTGTCATGAAAAGTGCTGGGAATTTTATTTCATTAATTAATAAATAAATAAATATATTTAGAGTAGGTATTCCAAAGCGATAGATTTTGCTTTTAAAACATAATCACGTAAATAATTTACCGTGCAACTCACACGTCGTTGGTCTGTTCCATACATTTTCTGCTATCAATTATTCTCATCAAAATCTGTAAAAAAGAGATCACCGTGACGTGCGCAATTTCATCAATTAGAATTAAACTTGACAAGTTCGTAAAAAACAAAGGATTTTTTTACAACCGTCCAATAATAAAATTCTTCTTTGGAAGTCTGAAGACAGGAGTGGAAAGCTTATTTCAGCACTGTTACAGTCCTGATTCGAATATTAGTAACAGAAGATTCTCTCCCCCTCTCAATTTTCTCGTCCGAACAGATCATCATTCTTTGACCAGAACGTTTACTTGGTCTCGAGAACAAAAAAGTATCGGGTTTTATCAGAAATACCGTGAATTACTTAATGCAGCCTTTTTACTCAATCGCAGAGCATAGACAATGCGCAGAGCAAGTAATCAAAGGCGGCCATGTAATAAGGTGACTTATATTTATGCAGCCACATTCTTACTGAAGACTCGGTAAGTATTCAGTAACAAGGTTCGATGACCCTTTTTGTGAAATTCGTCAATTATTCTTTTCGTGTTCCTTACAAACGCAAGCCCAGCCCCGAGTGAAGGGACGTCAAAATTTTATTTCTTAAAATTAGCAAAAAGTGTTATCAATCCCTGTTACTGATCACTTAAGAAGAGTCCAGTATGAGTTTGGCTGTGTAAATTAAAGTCACTATATATATTATAATATGTCAGGGATAGCAGATCGTTCGTTCACAAAGTCATTTTTTTTATTATTCAGGTCAAATAAGCCTTACCTTTTTGAGGATAAATCAATACAAAATATGGAACGATCAGAAAACTTTGATCCGAAAGGTAAAGTATCCTTGTTGTAGGTAAAAGTTTCTGAACATGACCGAGATACGAACAAAGAAGTATAGTATCCACTTTAAATTATTTCGAATAATTCAGTTTAAGATTTGAAAAAATTGCAAAGACAAAACAATTTATTACAAACGTGGTTGGGTGTCTCCAGCGTCGTAAACGATCTTCGGTTACACTTACAATAAAATTTAATCGTGCCAATAAAGGCATGGCCACATGACCATTAATAAATTCTTCATTATTATAAGCTTATTTTAAGATACTGAACAATTTTTTGTCCGTGGGAAAAGTAGGCAAAGAAGAGAATATGATACGATATAAGAGCCTATTAATTAAATTACGCCTGCCGTGATCCGTTAAGTCGAACTTATCGCGCAGTTCTTTATCTGCTAGGAAGAGCTTTCGCGATTCGGGTATTTCGCTCATAAATTTCGTCATTATTAGATGAGCAATTTCGCCTGCTGATAAATCGCAGCAGTTAAGGTGTTAAGCGACATTTATCTTTGGAAGTAAATGACGCGTCTACATTGCGTCATTTTGCTGAAAGACTTCATTACGCGCCTGAAGTAAATGTGTGTTTAAGGTGATGGCAATAAAATGTTAAATTGCAGAGTTTTATGCCAATGTGTTTGGCTTTGGAAATAGTGTGAAGATTAAGGTTATATCATTTATATCGAAATACATAGCTTTTGGATACACTAAACATTATTTAGAATGTAATATAAACTGGAAAAGAACAATTAGAAACAATCAAGCAAGACAATACTATTTTTTTTAATCCTTGGGCGACGAATCACATAGCGCCCTTGTGAGCGTTCAGTATGTACATTACTGCCTGGTTTATTAAGTAGTTACAACAATTCGATGTACAGACCGTGTTTGATTGTGCGGGAGAGCAACAAGGATTGATGAAGGCCTCATATTATGGGCCGAAATATATCGAGTAAATACAGATAGGTATAATAAATTTTATTTTTCTGTAATTGTTATCTAAAATAAAGAATAAGGCTAAAAAAAAATTAAATATTATATTTACATAAAAAACCATTGATTTGAAGCATTTGTTGTACCTTAAGTAGGCGCTTAAAATAGCTTAAGAAAATTATTGTATTAGTACAACTCTACTTTATTTGTTTAGGTATGTATTTTGTTTTCTTTTATATTTGAGTAGGTATTAGGTTTTTTTATTTTTATTTAGTTAAACTTTTAAAATAAATAAACTATCCCTGTCTATGTAATTTCAAAAATAATGTGTGAAATAGCTGTTTTTTTCGCGATTTCAGAACTCAATTATATTGTTGTTTTACCATTGTTGGAGCAACCATGGAGCATGTCACCCTATCCGTCTATTTCATAAGCTTGCGTTTGAGACGAACCACGGAGCAACAATGTTGTATCTCACCCTACCCGTCTATTTCATAAGCTTGCGTTTGAGACGAACCAAAAAGCAACCATGTTGCATCTCACCCTACCCGTCTATTTCATAAGCTTGCGTTTGAGACGAACCATGGAGTAACAATGTTGTATCTCACCCTACCCGTCTATTTCATAAGCTTGCGTTTTTGACGAACCATGGAGCAACCATGGAGCATGTCACTCTATCCGTCTATTTCATAAGCTTGCGTTTGAGACGAACCACGGAGCAACCATGTTGTGTCTCACCCTACCCGTCTATTTCATAAGCTTGCGTTTGAGACGAACCATGGAGCAACCATGTTGCATCTCACTCTACCCGTCTATTTCATAAACTTGCGTTTGAGACGAACCACGGAGCAACCATGTTGCATCTCACCCTACCCGTCTATTTCATAAGCTTGTGTTTGAGACAAACCATGGAGCAACCATGTTGCATCTCACTCTACCCGTCTATTTCATAAGTTGTGCGTTTAAGACAAACCATGGAGCAACCATGTTGCATCTCACTCACCCGTCTATTTTCGCATATTATTATCAGTTCGCTACATTTTCGCGTTCCGCAGCGTCGCTGTGCAAAGGGAATAACACAATGAAAGCTAGGAAGAAGCTTAAATTAAGCTCGCTATCTATTGTCACCCTAGTTCTCATCATGTACAACTATGCGTTGAAGTTTTGAAAGTTTTGTAAGCATATTAGTATTCGGTCTACGTGCTTCGGAATACACGTAAAGCTGTTGTTGCATTTGTGCCCGAAGTACGGCGACAAGGCTCACCACCCATCACGTTTGGGACGTAATAATTTGTCGCTGATACACGGGTGTACCAAGTGACGACTGTGACTTGCATTCAAAGTTTACACTTGGGAACACCTCTGACACTCCTTCGAGGATTCATGTCGTGACGATATGTTTTTAGTATGTAATAATATCTACATATTATATAAGTGGGTTTTATCAATTTCCCATTAATTTTTTAACACCGTACATTATAATTTTCTTTTTATTAAATATTTCTGACCTCACCTCCAAACATGAACAAAAATGCAGCTCAGGATTATGATAAATTAGTGAAAAATAAAGGAACGAGTGTTTTAACCTTTTTATTCACTCGTTAAACCTCTTGTGCCACCCTTACAATCTTTTCCCCTAAGAGGGGACAAAAATAAACATTTATATGTTTTAAGGTATCTTAAAAATAATTTTAAAAAAACTACACCGACTTGAAAGAAGAAATAAAAAGAAAATAAAAAACCAGACAAGTACGTGTCGGGCCACGCGCAGTGTAGGGTTCTGTAGTTGCTCAGTACATTTTATAAGTTGGTTTACTAATACAGATCACGCCAAACTTCTAGTCCGCTCGGAAGTTGCTCTCCCGAAGAACATCATTGTCGTGTAGAGGGGAGTAAAAGCTTGGCGTGACCTGTACTCGTAAACCTGTAGTGTAGAGCCTAGTTAGCTGTGATAGTTTTCGTTTTAACTTCATTATGTAATACTACTTCTGAGATTTTTTTCACATTTAGCACTTTAAAGCTTAATATTTCGCCAACGGGTGTTTTTCACATCTATCCAACGATACCCCGCACTGTGGGATAAACAAGAAAAAAAGTCATACCTATTTTACGTGTATAGGAGGTACCCCAGGGCTCGAATGTAGGCAACACCTTATTTATTATTGTTATGAACGACCTCCCGCGGATAAATCAAAATGCTGACTTTGTCATGTACGCGGATGATATCTGCGCGGTCGTCGCTGCACCTACCGATGATCAACTTATTACTGACTTGCGCTCCGTTATCAGTGACCTCACTATATGGTTTACTGCTAATGGAATGCAAATTAATATTGACAAAACCAAGTTGCTTAAATTTTCCCCCTCAACAGTTGAGGCTATTAGCGAACCATTGACTACGGATGACTACACCATACAATTTGAAAAATCTACCAAATATGTTGGATTCACACTAGATTCAAAATTAGGGTGGCACAGCCACATTGACAGTGTGTGCAAAAAACTTAATCAGGCTTATTATTCAATATCCAGGTTGGTACCAACCCTGACCATGCACAATTTGCTGTCTGCCTACTATGGTTATTTTAATGCTGTCCTATCGTATGGCATAGACTTATGGGGTATGTCGGCTGATAGGGATCGACCGTTTATAATCCAAAAGAAGATGGTACGAAGGCTATCCAGAGCCATACCAGGTACTCACTCGAAGCCGCTATTTATCAAGCTCGGTATTTTGACTGTCCCGTGTTTGTATATCCTGGAGGTTGCAAAATATGTGAGGCGGAACCCTACGGAGTTTCCTGACAAAAGTTATGTCGATCACGGTTATAGTCTCAGGCGTCTACAAGACCTTCGAACACCGAAACATCGTCTCACCAAAACTGGAAATTCGCTTTTTGTAATGGGACCGCGTATTTATAATAAAATACCTGACTCCATAAAAGAATGTAGGAGCTTCTCATCGTTTAAAAATAAACTTAAAACATTATTAAAAAGTAAAGCTTACTACACTGTTAGCGAGTTCCTTGCTGGGTAAATTATCGTTACCTCTGTTTGAAATATGTATGTACACAACAATTTAATTTTATATTAATTGACATATTTATACGCTTATTTTTTGTATTAATTTGACATTTCAATCTACCAATATTATAATTACCTAGGCAAGCATTTTATTTGTTAAAATATTGAATGTGTTTTAATTTTTAACTTAATAATTAATACTATAATTATATGAACTTAAAATATCCTGTATATTAACTTGACGATGTAATTTACTGAATAAATGAATATGAATATGAATATGAATACCCTTAAAAAATGTTTTCGAGATTTTATGTTACCATTTTGTTGGCGTGAATAATGTATATCCATGCCAAATTACAGCTTTGTAGTACTAATAGTCTCTGAAATAAGTCGCGGACAGACGGACAAACGGACATCGCGAAACTATACGGGTTCCTTGTCAGATCACGGAACCCTAAAAACCGGTTAAGCGCAAGTAGGTAGGACTCAAAGCACGCAGACAGAACGTAAATGTGCCCCCATGAGATTTAAGCCCGAAATATCTTGATTAGTAAATAAGTAGAAATCAAAGGCGTTCTGATGATAAAAATCACAGGATTAATAGTGAACTTTTTTCTTTCCAAATGAAATACGCTACGAGTACACAGTACTCTTCTTAAAATTATTTGACAAATCATAGAGAATTCGACCAAAAAGTTTTTGTTTTACTTTAAACTAAATTAAAAACATTTTATTTTGCTCTTTTAACGTTACAAGGTTATAGAGAAATCTTTATTTGCATAAAAATAAGCTAAAATAGGAATGTAGTAATAGTCGTATCTCATACCAAGCCTTATGAAAAAGTTTTCATATAAAATTGGGTGATGTAAGCGAACAAAAATCATACACGGAGAAAATGTTTCAAACCAACGTACACATACGCAACGAATTCAAAACCTCTATCAAATATGTTTAAGACAGTTAAAATATTCAAGAGTGAGTCATTGGTTGGGGATAACTCCCCAGACGTCTGGACAACCTGGGAGGTTGCTTCTGAGAGATATTATAATAACATTAATAACATTTACATTAAAATACTGACAAAAATAGCTTTTACATATATATTACATTTATAAATGAAACGAAATTAAGATAATTTTTAAAATCATTGTTATGTAAAAGGATATTCCCACCCATTGTATTTGTTATATTATTATTATATTTGTTCAATAAAGAATATAATAATAATAATGATGAAGTATTTTTCAGTCTTGGAGTAGTACGGACAGTTTTCGGCTTGGCGGTTATTTTATGAACATCCCTTTAAGCCTATATATTTACCAGGGTCACTTTAATAAAGAAAACCGCATCCAAATTTTTTAAGTGGTTCTCAAGTGAAAACGGAACAGAGAGACAGACAAAAAATCTAAAAATAGTAGTTTTGGCCTTAGTATCAAAATACTTATCAACCGTATATACACCTTGTGTTGCTATATTATTTTTCATGTATGTATGTAAATTCTTTATTGCACAAAAAATATACACCACACAAAGGCGAACTTAATGCTAATAACCATTCTCTGCCAGTTAACCTTTGATTATGTGGAGAGTTCAAGAGGGTAGTGCCAGATAATTTTATTAATGCGATAAAATTATTATGTTAAATATTTAATTACACTAAAAGTTGGTGATATTTATATATATATATTAAACTACACTGAATTATACTACACAGATTACATATATTGTATATGTAAGTTTATATATATATATATATATATATATCGGGGGGACTTACAAGTGGGGTGACCGATTCTGTAGCTGTAGATAGTGTCGATGGACTCTGGTTTTGAAGGTGCAGATAGAGGGAGATTGTCCGATGTCAAGAGGTTTCATCGTTATTATGTTTCCGAAGGGTGCCAAACGGGACCCTATTACTAAGTCTCCGCTGTCTGTCTGTCTGACAGGGGTCTACAGCTTAAGCCATAATAGGCATTAATCTAATAGGCAGAAATTAGTAGTTGAAATTTTCACAGAATACGTGTATACGTGAACTCTAACACGGTAAATAATAACAAAAAAAAATGTATCGCAGGATGCTCCTAGAAACGCTATTTTGTCAAGGTTATAATTACGTTTCAGCTCTATCTCAAAAACAGTAATATAGACACATGTTTAAAATTTTGTCAGATTGTTAAACATACTTTAAAATAAACCAACTAATAACAAAAAATAACGTTCCGTGCTCATGTAGGCGTACTATGCCGAACTGTCGTCTTGTTGTTGCTAAGGCATATTGTCGTTATTTACCATAGTGTTTTTGGATTCCGTACCCGTGTTGTGTGCTGGTACGGAACTCTTTGTGCTCGAGTCCGGCTCACACATGAGCAGACCAATTTTTTAGGATTCCGTACTTTAAAAGTTAGACAACGGAACCCCTGTACGATCACTCTGAAAGAAAAGAAAAGAAATAAAGAAAGACATTTATTGCTGCAACAAACATTTACAGATACAGTAGTAACACATAAAATACTAACAAAACATAATATTACAACAGAACATAAAAAATAAAAAAATAAAAATCATTGTCTTAATTACACCAAAAAGAAACAAGAAGAAAAAGCAGTTGTTGTCATCAAGTGTCAGTTGGTATCATCTGCTGCTGAAAAGGTTGTTAGCCTGTAACTCAGCATACAGCGCCTCCATCTTCAGGTATGTAACAAACTAAACAAATCAAACTTAAAATATTAATAATAACTAGATTAGAGCAACAGTATAACATATTAACAAGGAACTTAAAAGCTACATTAAATTGAGAAGTGCATAAGGAGATTATGTCCTGACTTTGTGTGTAGTGGGGTTATGTTTGAGTGTATGTCAGGGGATGAGTAAGCTATAGAGGAAATTTATTACATAAAATATATATTTCATGAATAAATATATATTTAAGGGGAGGTTATCCCGATTGTGTCTCTTATCAAATTAATTTTTAACTAATTAATAGTGAAGATAAAATTTTGTAAAAAATATGTTATATTTCACTCTTTGATCTTGATATTTCGGCCGTTCGATACACGATTACTTGCATTTTCCTCGATCCATTTAAATCGCAACGATAGGTCTTAACTATGATCTAATTATCATTTCATTTGAGCTTTGTTAAATTTTGAAGAGAAAAACTTATACTAAAATAAACAACTTAAAAAATTAATATAAAACTGCTGTCATACGAAAAACCTATCCCTGTAATTCCAAAATAATAAATAAAAACACCTCAAAACCGCGATTTTTTTAAGCGGCGCGCTTCCCCTGAGCAGGATGACCATGTGTAAGACGAAAGCGTTGCAGCAGGACAGATTTCGCTGGAAAACCTCGCCTTAAGCACGAATTGATAATAGGTCTTCTGTGTCATTGTTCGAGAGTTTCTGAAGCCAATTTGAAATGTATTTTGCATGCAGTCTTAGTCTTTGGATAAATGTTTAAGATCTTATTAATTTTAGCGTATAAGTGAGGGCCAAGAAAAAGGTAGAATCTGTAAATAAAATAATCTAACATATCACTCGGTTCTGATCACGTAAAATTACTCCTATAAGATTATGTGCTAAGACATTTCGACGCCTCTCGAGGCAGTTGTGGTCAGAAGCTTATTGTTGTAACTCAAGGCATAGCAAGGTTCTCATATAATCTCAGTGCAAAATGCACATCATTATATTCTATACCTACTTTTGAATAAAAGTATGCAATAAATACGCTGGCAATTCGCGCAAATTGCTTAGTAAAAATTAGGTTTTACGAGAAAATTATGTACTACTATTTATTACCTTTACCTATTTCACGCAACTTGTTATTTTTCTATTTGTTTCTCGATATTTTTAACGAAACTTGTTTGTCAATTGTCAAACATTTTTTCGCCTTTTCTTTAGACCCTTCACTTTGCTGCGTAACGTAGCGGAGTGGAAATATTCTAAAAACGTGACGAAAGTGACGACTTATTGACTTCCGTCGACAAGCAATGGGAAATCAAGACTTTGTCACGTTACACGAAAATGTAAAATAAAAAAAGGTTATTTATTTTTCGTTATTTCTTATGATTTTTGTGCCAGAGCAATCGCTTTTTTAATAATTTTACTGATCGATTCGTCTAGCATTAAATACCATAATACTGTAGATAAGAATTAAGGATATAAAAGTGACGTCATATGTACTTCGTATAACCAAGACGGGTCCAAGCAATTAAAAAAAAATCTGCCTAAAGTAATCGTTGTCTGAAACAAGTACTTAAACCATAGACTAAATAATGCTTAAACTTACGCATTGCTTTGAAAGTACTCCGACAATCAAACTTATGCATGGCTTCGAAAGTTCTCCTACAAATTTGAAACTTATGCATAGCTGCAAAAGTACTTCCACAAATTTTAACTTTAAGCATAGCTTTGAAAGTACTTTTTATTTGAAAAATAGTTACCTATGAAATTTTAAACTTATACATAGCTATGAAAGTGCTCCCACAAATTTGAAACCTACGCATAGATTTGAAAGTACTCTGACAAATTTAAAACTTATGCAAAGCTTCGAAAGTTCTTCAAATTCCTGAATCTGAGAGGCGTTTCTGAGTATAAACTGAAGTACAAATTAGCGGTTACCCTCTCTTGCGTTTTAACGACGACTATGTCCCAGCGATAGAATCCTTATGCCGTACCTACTTCGGGTATAAATATAGAACACTTTAACGTATCTCTGATTATCTAAACGCTATATCCGGATCAGTGGTGGATGCACTAGACCAAAAAGTCTGCCACGACTGCCCACAGCACACACCAGACCACATACGCATGTGATTAAAATAAGAAAAACATAGTTCAAGAGACACATAGAATTGAAAGAGCCATTAATAATGTGCACGTGCATGGAACCCTTAGTGTACACGAGCTAAAGTAAAAAATTCAGTTAAATCTTTTTCCGCCAGTTTTTTTTATAAAAGACTTCATAAAACTCGCCATCGCAGTGCAATTTTCATGATCAGTTTCTGTACAATGCGCCGACGGACCCCGGTCTCTATCAAAGGGCTGTTTAATAAAATCTCCTCGAGAACCCCATAGTTGCAGGACGTGACCAAGTGCTACACGGGCTGAAATGTTCCGTACATTGAGTAAAAGAACCTTTTCTTTGACTTTAAGCTCCCTTTTACGATTATTGGTTGATGCTATTTCTTACCCAAATTAGAAAATCTCAAAGGAGTTTGTAGGGGTGCTGTGTGAGTGTATCCAAAAATACAAAGAAAAGGCGTATACGGTTACGAAAAAATTGTACATAGGTTTTAAGAGCCACTTCACAAACATACGCTTTTTGTATGGCGTGTCGTTATGCATCATAATTGTCATGGAATTTAAAGGAATATTTTCGGTCTAATTAAATAAAACCATTGTCAATACAGTTGCAGAATTGGATTGGTTAAAGACGATTGGTTATTCTAACATGGAACATACAAAGCAACATAGTAAACAGACGACATAAATCAGGAAAAATTTAAGGAATTTTTTGTTTAACAATTAATCAATCAAAATCAAAATATTTATTTTGTAAGATAGATACAAAAAGTATACTTTCTACAAGTCAAAGTTAATCTTTACAAAATATATCTTTAGATAAAAAAAAAATATTATATGTATATACTAATAAGGGAAATACATACAAAAAATAATATTTAGGTTGGGCTACTAAAATGTAATAATAATTATACACCTGCATAAAATAGAGAAATCTAAGAATAAAAATATTATATATAAATTATACAACGAACAAACAAGTTGATAAATAAATACGGGAAATACATCCAAAAAATATTAAGTTTGGGCTACTAAAATGTAATAAAGTTATACACCTACATAAAATAGACAAATATAGGAATAAAAATATTATATATACATAATGCCTAACCATCCGCACCATTCGATTAGTATTGCTAAGAAGAAGGGCAAGAAACTTAGCAAACATGAATGAAAGAATTGTAACAAATTTATACGTCTGATGTTTCAGCAATTTTTTTAGCAAAGTTATTGAATTTAAATAATAGATTTCGCTCTTTGAAGTTGACAATGTGATTATTTTTCCGTACCGAGGTATAGCAGATTAATTACTACAAAAAAATTTGTATTTATAAATTAGATACATCAACTGTCAATACTAAAGACTGGTCTATGTTAAACATGTACATATTCAATAGTACAGAAGTATTTTTTAAGATCATAAATGAGGCGTTGGTTTTATATTACTCGCATGAATATATGAAACGGTCCTTAGGCAAACTCGAAGGGTCTACTGTTGTTCGGTGAAGAGACCCCGTACCCACCTTCCAGTCCCATCATCAGACCCTGGTCTCCGTGTTTTACCAAAGTGTTAATAAATACCAATTAAATAAGACCAAACTCGAAGGGTCTGCTGTTGTCCGTTGAGGAGATCCCGTACCCATATTCCAGTCCCATCATCAGACCCCAGTCACCATATTTTATCAAGGTGCTAATAAAGACCTATCAAATAAACCCAAACTCGAAGGGTCTGCTGTTTTCCGTTCAGGAGATCCCGTACCCACCTTCCAGTCCCATCAGCAGACCCTGGTCACCAAGTTTAACCAAAGTGCTAATAAAGACCAATTAAATAAGCCCAAACTCGAAGGGTCTGCTGTTGTCCGTTGAGAAGATCCCGTACCCACCTTCCAGTCTCATCATCAGACCCTGGTCCCCATGTTTTACTAAAGTGCTAATAAAGACCAATCAAATAAGCCCAAACTTGAACTTTGTATCCGTTGAGGAGATCCCGTACCATAACTTCTAATTACTACCAGTAGAAAAGTTAATTCCAAAAATCTTCAAATGACGATAACTTATTTTTCCGAGATCCGATTTTAATAAAATAAAGTTATTATTCTATTCCAAATTAAGCTCTGTACAGCGGTGAAAACTACATCAAAATCCGTTCGGTAGTTTTAGAGATGTGCGGGAACAAACAGACAGACAGAAAAGAATTCTAAAAATCATTGATTTGTGTTCTATTACTCTTCTTTAATCACCTCTTTTCTATTTCTATTACTTTCCTTCAATGTACAGACACATGATTTCTACTGTTTTATTATAAGTATATTGATGATCATGAAAATACGAAAATTAGCAATCAGTAGAATTTCAGATTGTATTCTCATTAATGTTTTTACTTTTAAAATGTAATTTTAAATAAGTAAAAGCAACTCCGCAACGGACCAGTGAGCCGATGAGAATAACTCCGAAAAACAACAGAGAAAAGGGTTACCACATTTTGTACTAAAACGGTGTAATGCTTATGCGCCTTAAGGTCATAGGACCAGTGTATAAGCAGAATATTTTTCAGAAACTGCTGCATTACGTTTGATCTAGTATTAAGTATGCAGATCTTCGTATTCTTCTTCTTGTAGTGTGGTTAGGCCAACCTGGTATCAGAGTTGTTTAGGCTGCCATACAGGCCCCTCTGAATGGCTTAACGAATATTATCTTTCGATATTAGTCGGAAATAATAGCATTACGTGCTTTCCAAGGCACGGAGGGACCCTGATGTAAATGGACACTAATGGTCACCCATCCAAAGATTACAAGCGTTGCTTAACCGCGGATCTTAACTGATCACTCGGCCGCACGCTGCTGCAGGCCCCGCAGTACGTAGACAATAAAACTTACAAATACTCACGCCTGTCTCCTAGAAAGATAGGCAGGCACAGAGAATAAAAGGCAGGTTTCCATCTGCTACGATCCTCTTTTGCTACACCTCTTTTGATTCTTCTACATCAGATAAATAATAATAATCAGATAATATGTTTTGAGGGCTCCCTAAAAAAAAAAACGGAACTTTGTTTTCCGTCTGTCTGTCCGTCAAGATCCTTTTTCTCGAGCTCCTTTAGAGATAACACGTTTAAACTGATACTTTCTACAGAAGTCTACGGTCCCTCAGTGCTGTTAAAACATCATGCTTCAAACTCAACGCGAGACAAAGTTATTGTCCGTTACGTAATCAACTTCATACAATTGGCTCACCATAGAGACAAGGGTACTTCCAGTTGACTTAAAAACTTGACATTCCGTTTACAATTAAATCAGAATCAGAACATTTATTTGCATTAAAGGGGTAACTTTTTACCTCGGTACAAAATGCACATCATAATATTGTTTTGATTACTTTGGAATTAAAAGTAGGCAATAAATAAATAGTTTTTTAATAATAAAGTCTTCACAAAAAGTTACGTACTTTAATGTTTAACATTTGGTTTTCATTACATAAATAAACTTAAAAGCTTGTTTACAGTTGTAATGTAATGCGGCTAAAATGTAACGCATAAAATAACATAATTTTCATGTGAGCACCTAACTATTAACAAGCAGTTTGCGCGAATTGCTATGAGACGCATTTATTGCAAACTTTTTATTCAAAAGTAAGGAAAACAATATTATGACGTGCATTTTGCACCGAGACCCTCCGTTACCACCTTAAACAAAAAAATACGAGTATCTTACAAAAGTTTGAAATGTAATAAAATTGGCAAAATTTATAAAATATTACAGTAAAATTCTAAAATAAAGTTAACAGTCCCAACAAATATCACAATAAACATTAAATTTGGGAAATAATTATGATAAGCAAGCAAGCAGATCTTAAACAACTATTACGGTCGTAGGTTGAAAGGACCATTGTTTATTAACTTAATAAATAAGCTACCAGATTGTGTAGTAAATGAGAGAAAGCTTTCCAAAGCTAAAGATTTGCTAAAAAAGTATTATCTGTCATAATTAACTTCAAACTTATGTATCAGTTACCAAGTATTATTTATATTAAGTATTAAGGTGTGTTCATAAAGGACAAAAGTAGTTAGGGTTGAGTTAATTTAAGTAGAAACTATTAAAGCTGCTACGTTTTCGCAGACAAACTGCAAAGTTTTGCGAAATTTATGTACCTAGTATAAGTAAATTACCTGTGTGTTAAATAAAAAAATAAAAAAAATAAAAAAATATAGCACACATACACATATCGTCACGACACGAATCCCCGAGGGGGTGTCAGAGGTATTCCCGAGTGTGAACTGTCAAATGCAAGTCACAGTCCACATCCGGTACGCCCGCGATTCACCGACGATTATTACGTTCCAACGTGATGGGTGAGCCCTATCGCCGTACTTCGGAAAAACTCATTGGTGCATGCCCGACCGGGGATCGAACCTGGATCTCAAAGATTGAGAGGCCAGCGTTCTACCCCAGAGCTACCGCCGCTATATAGCACACATCTAGAAGAAAAACTGAAAATAACCTATATATATTTTTTTAAAGAAGAAATTGTTTACCAGTTTAATTAGATCCTTTGAATACATAGAGTTTATAAATAATAAGTTCGTCAGCTATAACTAGTCATGTACGGAACCCTTAGGGCCCGAGTCCTACCCACGCTTGACCAGTTATTTTGTAATTTACTGACAGAAGCTTTGCTATAATGGTTTCCATTTTTTTATGAAACCCTAAAGGCAGCTTGATTCAAATTTTTACACTCGCAATTTATGTCGTTCGTTACTCTTCTGCGAAATACCAGAATAACACTGAATATGTCAGAAAAATATGCCCATTAGCAAAACCTCACGAATTCATACGTGTTACACGATCACAGCCATAATACTTTTCGCTTTTTATTTTGTTCAGTGATAAAAATAACCTTCCGAAATTGAACGACATTTATTTCAAATATATCGTCGAATAATGGCTACCATCGAAGTGATTCACCCTCGTCACTTGTATGAGACACGAAGACTCGGATATAATGCTTTTTTATCAATTTCATTCTCACCTCATTTCATTGAAACGCTTTGTTCAGAAATCGTGTCTATTAAGTTTTAAGGGTTAGTATTAAAGGGGCTTATCCAGATTTTGTCTTGTTAAATTAATTTCAAACTGTGAAATTGCGACTATTTTATGTATAAAACTTCTCTGCTTTCAATATGCGACACGTTTTTTATTAGTCGACAAAAAAAAACAATTTGTCGTTATTTAAGTTTTTTTTTATAAAATTTACTTAACCAAATGATATAAAATTGCAGATTATTAAAGAAATTGTACTTGAGTTAAGTATTTTAACGGATACTTTATAAAAAAATTACCGTAAAAACGGTTTTTTGAGTTATATATGCGTTTTTCGAGAACGCTCTATGTTTTCTTTCGGCATAAAGCGCGCTATTGCTTATTTTAATTTAATGAAACCTCGAAATTAAATTAAATGAATACTTTATTTTTGCAATGTAGGTATATAAAATACACTTATCATCAATGCAAAATGAGGGATAACGAGTCCTTAAGGCCTTACCCCTGGTGCACGATAATCTTACTGAGCGATTTTCATACTTCAGTGGGTTGTCAGAAAGTACATTAGAACGCTCGCTTTGCGCGTTGCCGGCACGCTAAATCAGTGAATTTTCGAGGTTTTTCTGGATTTTACGAATAAGTATTTGATGTAGAAGTTTTTTCACCTGACATCGGAAAATAAACAATGTTTTCTTGTTATACCAGTAATGTCAGACATAAAACTCAAGCCGCTTAGACATAAAACGAATTAATAACTTAAAAAGGCATCATTTTCAAAAATTATAAGTATCTATCGAGTGAAATGTGTCCAATTAGGTAACCGACCTAACGACGGAAAGACAAAGGTCTGAAAAAACACGTGTCCAAGTTTTACATTGATCAAATAAGTAGTTGACTCAGCATATTAAAACAAAAACCGTTGAAAGACCATAGGCAAGCCCTTAAGTGAAACGTCATATTAGAAAACTTTCCCAAAAAATTATGTATATTTTCAGAGAGTTGTTAATTACGATAATTATAACATGTGGTTACAGTTAAAAGCTATGTATGTCCATTTTCACCCGGTACAAACTTTAAATAGCTGAGTTCACGCCGTTATTCAAATTAACTGGAAATTGGAAATGTCTGTGTGAAATATGAAATTGCGTCATACTCGTGACATGACATGAAACCGAATCGACACATTTCAATAACATTCTACTCTCTCGGTGCGATACATTGCGGTTATTTAATTTGAACCCTCTTTTATATAATTTGTATTTTAGACAGACAAAAACATCAACTAACATACATACAACTTACGCCTGTCTCCCAGATGGGTAGGCAGATACTACAAATTTCCATCTGCTATGATCCTGCCACACCTCTTTTGCTTTTTCTACATCCATCAATCTAGTCACACAAGCTCTTCTATTCCGGGTACATTCTATTTTACCCTTCTTCAGTATGTCGCCTATTTGGACGGCATACATCCTTCTAGGGTGGCCCGGTCGAGCTTTACCTTCCATATTAATCCAAAGGTCACAGATTCAAATCCCGCAGGGGCCCAATCTTCGGAAGGCACGTTAAGTTGTGGGTCCATATTTGTGCCTGAAGAATGGCGTTGGGCTCACTACCTATCACGCTGGGACGCAATAATTGTCGGCAAAACGTGAGAGTACTAGTGTAGACTGCGATTTGCATTTTACAGTCTGTGCTCGGAAACAATTCTGACTATTTCTGACACCCCCTCGGGGATTCATGTCGTGATGATTTTACACAAAAACTTTTTATTTTGTTTTACAATTTAGAGAGCAGATCAAAAAGTTGCACGTGCGTTTTTTGACGCGTCCTAATTGTATATTCACACTTTTTGATTCCAGATCTGAAATATTCGACATAAGATGTAACCCGAATCATATTTATAGTAAATGCTGCGTTGGCACCAGGCCCTCAATTCTGGAACATGCGCAAAAATTACGAAGGCATATTGCGGGTGATCATAAAAGGGATTTCGTACAGATAAGTATTGTATTTATTGATTGAAAACATAAAGTGAACATTCCTTATATCCTATAGCTTTAATTTGATGTGGTTAAGTCACTCTTATTCCCATCGCATGGCATTTATCAAGCTTTAAACAAATATACTGATAACGGCGGCTATTCTGGCATTATTTTTCACTCGCAGTACCAGTCGTTCGACTTTTGTTTACAGTATAATAAATGTAATGCGATATAGAGTGACTAGATCGCATTAGATAAAAACTATAAAAAATCAGTACATACTCGTATCCGTAGAAAATCCCTTTTAAATTCACCCGAAATCTGCCTAAGCAGTTTTTCCACACGTGACGGAATAGTAATCCAAAATATAGCAGTACAAAATATTAAAAAAAGAGATGGCATGTTAAATGGGTGTCGCCAGACGATTAAACAGAACGCAGCTATGGGCAGCAATTCTAGCACATGCGTAAAAAAATTCCCAGTACAAATTTTTAAGCCAAAATAAAAATTTACAGATTCGCCGTTTGTAAAAACAGGTATGTACTTAAGGATGGTATGCTCCACAAACCCTTATTTTTATTGACCTTGTTTCCCTAAGTCTTGTAAGTGCAGTGCCGAACTGTGTTTGTTTAGGTCCCTCCCTAATTGCCGTCCCAGAGTCTTTAATGCTCTGGCCCATAGCATGGGCGGATACTTATGAAGAAAATAACATTCTTGAGTCATGTGAGATCGGAACACGGGTGCGATTTAAGGCGCTACCAAACATAAAAATAAAATCCCGGGATTCCAAGAAATTTCTTACATGATTTGGAAATCCCGGGATTTCTGAAGTCGAAAAATTCCCTACTACCTAACTTGAGTTTAAAAAAGGGTCTCCAAATCGTGTTTATTTGTCTTAGAAAAAATATTAAATTTTATATATAAGTGCATTTTAAAATTTAAAACACTGAGTACCTAATATTACCAAACTTGCATTCTTGCAGTCTTTTCCTACTAGTTGCTGGACTACAATTTTGCAAGAGTCAAGTAAAACATTGCTACACAATAATTACTGTTTGCCAAAATATAATCTGCAATCCTTTTTTACGGGTAAAAAAATGCTAATTTAACAAGATTTTAATAAAATCTACTCACCCAAACAACGCCAATTCGTTTCAAAGGTATCCAATCCAGTTGCAAAATATCGAAATCCGTTTATCCAAGCCAAAAATGCCAAATGTAGAGAAATACAAAATCCAAGTAACAAGCAAGGGTCAAACAGATAGATCGATCGCACAAAACACACAGACAAAATACAGCACTCGACAAACCGAAGTAAGTGAATGAGTCAGAATCACACCTACAAATTTAAGCGAACCATAAAATAGAAAGAGACAAAAATATCTTAATGTTGCCACATGTCACTACGCACTTTAACCTCACTTGCGTCTTATCCTTAGGGTAAAAAAATAAGGCTTCATATCCTCAGCCAAGCGACGACAACGCCCCCTTTGCCACAGATTTAAGGGAAATGAGGGAACAGCGCGTAGCGACATGTGGCAGCATTAATATCTTTTTGGACCCTTTCTATTTTGTGATTCGCTTAAATCTTAAGTGTGGCATGTGGCAACATTAAGATATTTTTTATTTTATAAAATGGAAAGAATAGAATAGAATAGAATAGAATAGAATAGAATAGAATAGAATAGAATAGAATAGAATAGAATAGAATAGAATAGAATAGAATAGAATATAATAGAATAGAACAACTTTATTTGGTATATTTACATTTTTGTACACATCTTATAACTAGGAACTAATAAGGATACCAAATAGGTCTCCACTCAGCATGTGTCATAAGCATAACATGTGCCATGACGCTGATTTTCAGTGGATGCCTACATATTATCTTAGTTATATAAATTGTTAGTAAAACTTAAAATTAAAATTCTAAATTATACAGGAAACACATTTGAAGTTCAGAGTTCAGAGTGCTACATAAAAAGGGACAAGAGATATCTTGATGTTGCCACATGCCACACTTAAGATTTAAGACTTAAGAAATTATGGATATACTCTAAAAATCACAAAATATACTCTAAAAATCACATGATTGTTTTATTTACTTAGTTTAGTAACCATTTCCTGTTATTAATTTAAAGAGAAAGATTGTGTATATTACAAGCAGTAGAATCATCCTCATTCGGAATCCTTGTAATGTATTTATATCCGTTACTAAAGTACCGATTACCAGGAAATTTCGGGATTCTTAGTTCTATTAACTTTTATTGTAATTGCACCCGTAAGAAATACCGGGATTTTTAGTCATATCTACTTTTCATAGTATCGCGTGATTTCGAGTCATCGTGTAAATATAAATAACTGAATAACTTAAAGTTCGTTAACAGCGCTATCTAGTAAGATAGTAGAACGTAAGCTCTAGCAGACAGCATACAAAAAGTTTATGGGGTAGCTCGTAGTCGCTGCGCTAAATTTTGGGTGCCCTTTCCAAGCTAGTTACCCAAAAAAACCGTTTTATGGGATCGCTTCTCTGTTCCCAATATATTAGGTACTCAGTGTTTTAAAAATTTTAAAATGCACTTATATATAAAATTGAATATTTTTTCTAAGATAAATAAACACGATTTGGAGACCCTTTTTTAAACTCAAGTTAGGTAGTAGGGAATTTTTCGACTTCAGAAATCCCGGGATTTCCAAATCATGTAAGAAATTTTTTGGAATCCCGGGATTTTATTTTTATGATTGGTAGCGCCTTAAATCGTACCCGTGTTCCGATCTCTGTGTCCAATAGCTACAGACCTCTAAAAAAGGTCGTTATGACAAGTGTCAAGGTTTACATTTTTAAGTGAGGTATATATATTTTTATAGGTGATAAATAAGATAAGGCCTTTGATTGTCTGTGCTGATGAATTTTCATGATATAACTTGTAGAATTCCAATATAGAGCGCAGTTTTTTTTTTAGTACTCTGTAAATCTGAAATTTAAGTTTAGACTGCTTGAGGCTACAGTTCTGTACCTTGGATTGCGTAAAATTAAGCAGGTAGTGAAATTTATCATGTTTTTAATTGCTTATAGGTATATATAGGTAGACTTCAGCCTTATTTTTCTAGAAATCGTTCTTAAAGTGATATGTTCGTTTTTGTGTCATAGACAATTAGATGCACGATCAGAAAATACTCATACTGGAGGTTCGGTAAGGAATCAGTATCACGCATCGATAGCACTTTTTGCTAATATTGCAAAATAAAATGTTGACGTCCCTTAGTTATTGACTCAGGGCTGGGCTTGCGTTTGTAGGGAACATGAAAAGAATAATTTACGGATTTCACAAAACGGTTTATCTCACCTTGATACCGATCACTTAACAAGTTTTTAGTATGAATTTGGTTGCATAAATCAATGAAATTTCATTCAAATTCCTTTCATTTCCTTTCATAAAATAACCACCAGAGATGAACAGGTAGGTAGGACGAGGTAGAGTGAATTTATACTTTGTGATCTTGATATGTACAGCTTGGCAAAAAGGAGTTTAGAAATAATTTGGCCAAGTGCGAGTCGAACTCGCGTACAAAGGATTTCGTGCCACCACACAAAACGGGTAAGGAACCCTAAAAACATAATAAATAACAACAATATAGATACCATAGCAATATCAAGGCTTCATATGATAGCACCTATCAAATTATTTATCATCCTGCGAGTACGGAACCCTTATTTTTATTATTTGTGCTTTTACTTTAGATTGTAAAACAATCTAACCAAATTTGAAACGCGTGTATATTATCGTCTTTAAGATATATATTTTTTAAGTTTCCTTGTATCGGACCCTATTTTTTAAATTGTATTATTGTTTTTAATCACAGAGGCCGTAGAAGTACGTATTCTCTGAAATTTTCAATTAGCTACCTGATAGGACTGATGCTGTACACCCCTGTGACAGACGGATGGACGGACAGACAGACAGCGGAGGCTTAGTAATAGGGTCCCGTTTGGCATCCTTCGGGTACGGAACCCTAAAAATGAGGGCGCTATACGACAAGCATGTGGTCATACATACCATACACTACATACACCCACTGTATATACGACAAACATGTGGTCATACATACCATACACTACATACACCCACTGTATATACGACAAACATGTAGTCATACCATACACTACATACACCCACTGTATATACGACAAACATGTGGTCATACCATACACTACATACACCCACTGTATATACGACAAACATGTGGTCATACCATACACTACATACACCCACTGTATATACGACAAACATGTGGTCATACCATACACTACATACACCCACTGTATATACGACAAACATGTGGTCATACCATACACTACATACACCCACTGTATATACGACAAACATGTGGTCATACCATACACTACATACACCCACTGTATATACGACAAACATGTAGTCATACCATACACTACATACACCCACTGTATATACGACAAACATGTGGTCATACCATACACTACATACACCCACTGTATATACGACAAGCATGTGATCATACCATACACTACATACACCCACTGTATATACGACAAACATGTGGTCATACCATACACTACATACACCCACTGTATATACGACAAACATGTAGTCATACCATACACTACATACACCCACTGTATATACGACAAACATGTGGTCATACCATACACTACATACACCCACTGTATATACGACAAACATGTGGTCATACCATACACTACATACACCCACTGTATATACGACAAACATGTGGTCATACCATACACTACATACACCCACTGTATATACGACAAACATGTGGTCATACCATACACTACATACACCCACTGTATATACGACAAACATGTGGTCATACCATACACTACATACACCCACTGTATATACGACAAACATGTGGTCATACCATACACTACATACACCCACTGTATATACGACAAACATGTGGTCATACCATACACTACATACACCCACTGTATATACGACAAGCATGTGATCATACCATACACTACATACACCCACTGTATATACGACAAACATGTGGTCATACCATACACTACATACACCCACTGTATATACGACAAACATGTGGTCATACCATACACTACATACACCCACTGTATATACGACAAACATGTGGTCATACCATACACTACATACACCCACTGTATATACGACAAGCATGTGGTCATACCATACACTACATACACCCACTGTATATACGACAAGCATGTGATCATACCATACACTACATACACCCACTGTATATACGACAAACATGTGGTCATACCATACACTACATACACCCACTGTATATACGACAAGCATGTGATCATACCATACACTACATACACCCACTGTATATACGACAAGCATGTGGTCATACCATACACTACATACACCCACTGTATATACGACAAGCATGTGGTCATACCATACACTACATACACCCACTGTATATACGACAAACATGTGGTCATACCATACACTACATACACCCACTGTATATACGACAAACATGTGGTCATACCATACACTACATACACCCACTGTATATACGACAAGCATGTGATCATACCATACACTACATACACCCACTGTATATACGACAAACATGTGGTCATACCATACACTACATACACCCACTGTATATACGACAAACATGTGGTCATACCATACACTACATACACCCACTGTATATACGACAAGCATGTGATCATACCATACACTACATACACCCACTGTATATACGACAAACATGCGGTCATACCATACACTACATACACCCACTGTATATACGACAAAAAGAATTACTTGCAACCTGTATACACCACCTGAATTATAACAAAAGTTTGCTTCAACAATTAAGAGCCCGGTCCGCGACGACGACAACTTTGATCAAAATCAATATGTCAAATATTTGTCTTCTTTATCTGGCCTTTATCGCGATGTTTTTGGAAAAACTAGGGACATATACCCTTTATTGCACCAGTTGATACTTTTTGCTACCTACCCTATTTGTGTAAGTTGTGATAAAATTGGTGGTTATATATATATATATATATCTTTATCTTTATTGAAATAAACCATGTACATACATTTTTAATAGTGTTCTCTAGTCCCTACACTAGGATTCCCTTTAGGTTGTAGGTAACTAGTCTCTAACGCTCTGCTATGATTTATATATTTATGTATAATTTAATAAAATTTTAAATTTAATACAATTTAGAATTTTTAGATAAAACTAATTTAATGTTAACTATTTGAAATTGAATATAAATTAATGTTAATATAACAAACAAACAAACGGGATACTTATTTACAATTATAACTTATGTGTGTAATAACTTATGCTAGTGTGTATGTATTACGAGTGGTGGAAAGGAAAAGGTGGGAGGGGGTGTGTGAGTGTATGTAGGTGATTTTTGTAGGATGTATAAATTGGGAAATGTGGGTAAAAATTTATGAGTGTGGGTGGGTACAAATGTTTAAAGAAAAGATTTGTAATTATGATCGAAGTAGTATTGCAGGTAGTCTTTATTCGTGAATACACAGAATGTCCTCAGTCTTATCGTAGCTTACCTGGAGTAGCCACAGAGTTACTTGTTTTCTACAAGTGAATCTAGTAGCTCGACTAATGTTAAGACATAAGTTAATTTTGTTGTACAAATATGGACCAAGATAGAAGTAGCTTTTTTGTGCAAATATCTCACTTATATCAATTACTACTATCCAAATTTAAAATATGTAAAAGTATTAATATTATTATTATATAGGGTCCTGAAATTCAAAGTAATATTATTAAGAAAACAAAAGAGGTGATGGAGTATCGCAAATAGACCACTTTCCGCCGAAAGTTCAGTTAGCGATACACAGTCTTCCCTAGAATTATTTACACTTATTATCGTAGGACCTTATACCTATATTTAAGAGAATTACTATTAGTTGTAAACTATATTTAATACTTTTTTAAACATATTATTATACATATATACCATGGATTCTTAACCACGCAAATGCAAATACGCTTACACACGCACACAGACACACACCCTCTCACACACACCAACACACCCTCTCACACACCACACACAAACATGTTATGTATAACCTCTCACGTTTTTTCTTCTTCAAAATAAAGGTTTCTGTTATTTTATTAATTTATATAATCTGTAGTTGTACTACCTACAAACAGCACAAGAATAATGTAACAACTAGGGAAGAACGGTCCCTTCTAATACAGGTTTTGTTAGCTTAAAAGGAGGGTCCAAAGTACTTATAAATTACTTGTGTATAAAATAAATAAATTTTATATTGGCCGTCTAAATAAAGGCTTAGAATTCATTTGATTGAATTGTTTCTCTTTTGCGAGTTATTTTATTACTTACGAGCCCGCCCGTCTAAATATCAAAATAACGCGCAAAGGGGAAACAATTGAATCAAATAAATTCTAGGTCTTCATTTAGATGGCCAATATGGACTGGTTTATGTCCCTGATTTTTACAAACACAACGCGGCAATGACACGAAAGATAATTAAAATAATGCTTCGCATCAAACAGACGAAAAATACGGAGCGGCCTCTTAGGGTATGAGTGAAAAGTGGCTTACCGTAACTTTCCCCGATACACATAAGTGTCATAATAACAGTTTCAGAGCTTCACTAGTTTATCTCATTAAAGCTATATCGGTTTCAGTGGTAGAGATATCACAACTTGCAACAGTAATTTTATAAAACACAATACTCGTATTCGTTAATTATATTATGAGCACATCTCACCGTCGCCATCCGTGTTTGAAATATACTGTCTGATGAAATATAATATTTATTTACATATTTTGGTTAATTATGCATCATTTGACGACTTACAAACAAATTTTACAACTATGTTAGATGAGATATAAATAAAGAGACATGTACCTATTACTTGGTTTTTCGACAATATTCATCAAAATTATATATTTATGATTTATTATTTACTAAAATTTTAATCTAAATAATCAACAAGCAGAAGGCGCGTGAAAATTTTAAAAGAAAACACATGTATTGTAAAATGACATTCTCACATATTTTTCATTGCAAGCGCTCGTAAAGACCTATTTTATATGCTTCAAAACTGTTGTCAAAGTCAACTTTACCACACTAGCGTTTCATTTTTTTTATTGAAAACCTATGCCACTCTTTTCTTGTGTACCATAGACTTGAGAGACAGAAATGAGCTACAAACGCATCGAACTGAAAGCAGCTTATTTCCGTCATTTTGGCAACTTGCGAGCAAAGACAAATAAAACGAACTCCTCCCTAAAGTTTGGAGTTTTTACTGTTTTTTTGTTTCTTTAGCTAAGTTCCATTTACCTCCATCTATCCATCCATCAGCCTGTTTCGTCCACTGCTGGACATAGGTCTTTCCAGGATTTCGCCCCTCTTGGCGATCTTCCTGGAAGAAATGCCCATACTCACACACGCTGGGCAGGCGGGTTTGTGAGCGCGGTGCCGAAACCCTTGCACCAGTGACGCCGCTGCCCGTCACCAGTCTGTTTTATATAAGGCCCGGCAATTAGGGATGTATATTGTATATACCGCCATCCATCGGTCCCAGGCAATGGTGGGCCGCCTGGTTTTGCCTGAGAGCTGTTCTCTTACTCTCCCCCGAATAACTTCGGAAGGATTTCCGGGTAAGGTGGTGGTACTTCCACAGCTGAGACCAGCATCAGCTCTACCACCTAGGTATTATTTACTCAAACTATATTATTTACTCACATTGAAAAACGTAGTATGCTACACGTGGGTAAGGGCAATAACTTACTCGTATGTAACGTTTGAGACACTCGCTTATTGCTCGTGTTTCAAATTGCCTCCTTACCGCACTTATAGCTTAAACGACTATTGTCAATGCACTCAAGTGTAAAACTGCAATAAAAAGTTACTAACCTGATAATAACTGAGCAGTTATGAAACCAATTTCAAATTGCAAATTAATTTATTCAGCATTTTTTTTTCTAAAACACCTGCAATTTGGCGGTAATCTATGAGCTACAATGTCTATCAATGTCTACCATACCTATTAAAATCTATATTTAAGCCTCTGAAATTTAGCATAACAGGGGAGCAGTAAATTTCACAAAATTATTATCTGTATATTAAGACCACTGGACCAAAAATTATAAAAATATATATATTTTTAGTATCTTTAGAGGTAGCACTTTCCAATGATACCTCACACGATATAATCAATTAAAACTTCATTTTTTCGTTGGACCTAACTTGACCCCTGTTTCAATCTAAAATATATACGAGAGTGATCTTATAAGGTTTCGGTTTTGCCTTTAACCTCCTTAGAAAAACATACAATATTCAATATTTGTTTTCTGATAAAAAAATACTTGTTTAGAATTTAGAGCTAAGCACAAACACCTAAAATTATATTATTACCCAAACATAACACAACAAAACACTACCCGCACCTACAACTTCGGTTCACCGAAGAGATAACTTGGGCAAAAACGCGGACAGTGTTAGTTATCGGCTCTTTGAAAGGTTCATAGTTGTTTATTGACTAATCTAAGCTAATTACTAAGTTTTTATTGATATTTTGCTGTAGAATCTTGGTCATCGAATTCGATTTATTTTTTTTGCATAGATGTATTGTGTTTTGCTCCCACACAATAATGAAACTCAACTTCATGTCGGTTTATATGGGGTGAAAAGCTTGCGAATTTTGCAGTCCTTGGACCTTATTGTCATTACTTATCGAGTCTCTAGCATGTATTTGGCTGTATAAAGACATCAGTACAATATATAATTTATTATAAACCGCTACCACAGATTATTACAATAGTTACTACAATTGTCGACAATTCTTCAAAGAAACATTCATCTTCACCAGGAGCTTTACCTAGCCTACACAGTTTATCCCGATTATGTTGCCAGTAGGCTGGAAATTTGGCACAACAAGAGAACTTGCCTTTACTATGTACGTTCAGTTTGGGACTCTGATGTTCATTAATTAACTAATATATTATTATGACAATTGTAACGTTATTTTTATGCAGA
The DNA here is from genome assembly GCA_910592155.1 of Ypsolopha scabrella. NCBI lineage: Eukaryota > Metazoa > Arthropoda > Insecta > Lepidoptera > Ypsolophidae > Ypsolopha > Ypsolopha scabrella. Next base: position 25,602,164 of record OU342969.1, on the reverse strand, counting down.
TTTATTAGTTATTTCGTTTAAAAATGCTATTTTCATATAAAATAATTATTATAGATTAAAACAAACACTTTTTTTGTTTATTTATTAGGTTTTGGCTCTTACTTAAAGACGGTAATTCATTAAAAAATTAACTTTAGTCAGATTATAGGAAATTCTCTAAAGAAAAATAAAATAGTAATAAGATAAGCGATCAATTGCACCTGAGATATTTAGCTGTATTTAGCGAGGGTGCATATAGTTCGAGGGTGCAATTCTGTTTTTTACCACTGTTGCGAGGAAATAAAATAAACTTATCTAATTATAACATGATGATTAACTGCACCTATACTTGTTCCACTGTAATTATATTTATCCAACCGTTTTCGGTTTTACACCATTATCAAGGGTCTATCTATAATTAAATAAATAGTAACACATTTTGCAGGATATAAAAATTAATTCGACGTTCAATCAATGAAATATGTCGTTAATCAATTATGAAATTATGTTCGCAACAACGTTTTCAACAAAATAATTTTTCTGCCGCCATTTCCATGTGACTTTTTCTTCTTTTTTGTGCAATCTCGTCTTACTGGCCAATGTAATTGTTTTAAAAATAAAACTAATTCAGTTGCTGTGTTAAGTCATAAAACGTCTTTTTAAGATTTTATTTAGAATATTTACGCAAGTCACATTTTTACATAGTAATAGTAATACATACATAAAATTCAGAATAACAATATAAAAAGGAAATAGGCAGAACAGATATTTTCCATTGTCATTTGGCGAGACGAGTGATTGACTACATGTATTTATATATTAGTGACTGTAAGGGACACTCGTTTGATTTTCAAATTAACTTACCTCTCTAGGTAAATAAATCGAATTTACCTCCCGCATTTCAAGTTATATATGACTTACTTTCAGAGCATTAGTGATGAAAAATAATAAAAGGTATGGTTCCGTGCGCAGACGGTGCCAAATTTTTTGTCAGGCGCTATCATTTAAAGAAGCTTGGTTTTGTTTGGTTAAGCTTAGTTGCCTTTAAAACTTTGGAATAATACCCATCAATTTATTTAAAAAATAACCCTAGTTTATACGTTTTTTTTCGTCCTATGCTCTTAAGGTGGTAGGTAACGGAGGATCTCGGTGCAAAATGCACATCATAATATTGTTTTCCTTACTTTGTAATAAAAATTATGTAATAAATGCGTTTTATAGCAATTCACACAAACTGCTTGCTAATAGTTTGTTGATCACATGAAAATTATTCCATTTTATGCGGTAAATTTTGACTGCATTACATTAATTAGAACTCTAAACACGCTTTGAAGTTTGTTAATGCAATGCAAACAAACTGTAATACATTAAATTACTTATTTTTGGTTGAAGATGTTGCGTTTTGTAGACATAAATTTGTAGTTTATACCTCGGTTTAATACTAATAACCCATTTTATTTATAATTTTGCAAAAATATTTAATATAGAGATAAGACTTTTACTAATTCGTTATTACTTTAAGGGTACAATCCTTACGTTTTTTACATATTTTGAGAAAAAGTGGAGAGAAGTGGAAAGGTTCTTTTCAGTATTAAGTTTTACAGATCACCGGCTTCATCACTGCGTAAAAATAACAGTGTAATTAAAGGGAGCTCCTATTCATAAACCCTACAAAATATTTTATTCTTCCAAAAACTGCACTTTTTTTTTAAACCAATATTATACTTAATTATTTATACACAAATACAATAACAATTTGATACCATTAAATGCGCAAAGGTATACCTTACCTTCATTGGCCATAGTTTTAGCTTTAAACTGAAAAATCAAAGTCAAAATCTTTACCATTCACAACTCAAAATGCCGAGAAAAAAGACGTGCGGCTTATGCAAAGTCAAAGTTCCGACCGAGATGGCGTCGGGTGTGCGGGAGGGGAGGATAAAGCACGGTCGCTATAAAATGGATTGGTTATTAACCTATTCAGAACAACATGGCAATATACGTATCGACGCTGTTTGTGAATTGGACTTTTAACCGGTTTTTGCGGTCAAATAATCCTATGTGCGTCGTCTATAAGCTCTAGGATGAAGCGCGCTTGCGGGTGTTGGTCACTTGCTCACCGTTGTCAGTTTTTAGACCCTTCTAACTACTTTTATGACCAAACCGACCAGGTCGGCAATAAGACACTTGCGCGCAAATTAGGGATTAAGATTAGATGTTTATGACCCTACCCTTACCCTATTTTTAGAATATTTCTATCTTTTATACGGTAAGCACTAATGTAAAATCAAAACCTAATGGAACATCACTTGTCCTGGACCTGTCGTTGAAGGCGAAACAAATCTACGAAATCATAGTTTCAAATAATCTAATTCGCATTTACCTTAATACCCGAGGACATACTTTTCTCACAATGATACTTTTCAGCAATATACAGATCAACAAATAATAAAAAAAATCCTTTAAACAATAACAACATAGCCTTTAACATATAACCTTTTCACCTGAATTTGAGCTACTTTTGTTTTTCTACAAAACAATGCAAAACCTACAGCTGCATCATATCTTTTTTCAATGAATTTTGCTAATGGATTTCTTAAAATGTATAACAATGGTCGGTCGATATGTAGTATAATTAATCTTTACAAATTGCCTAAGTTGTAAAGATTTGTAAGGGTTTTTCAGACAAAGCTGCCTCGAAAATAAAGGACTTTGGTGCCAACGGCAAATCTATGTAAGTAAGCAAACTTATCAATTTTACTTCTATTTATTTTTATTTCTGAAATGGCTTTTGTGACTGACAGTTCTCCAATGTGAAATAAATGAAGATTTTTAATTGTCAAAGAGGAGACGAATTTACACCTAATATTTGATTAACGCAGCACGAATCGACACCAACACAAAAACATTTTTGCAAGAATTTACACGGCACGTCTGGTACCTGCATGAAGTTTTGACCGCGCGCAACTATCGACGCGCAGCTGACCGGTGGTATTTTCTGCTACCTACATGAGTTTTTAACCGCGGCGCGTAAGTGACCCATGCCCGCGCTTGCGACCCGCCCCGCTACCCGTGTTTACAGCACCGGCGAAGCCTTTATCATCGAGATTTCGCCAGCGTTACCGCGAGCGCCCCTGCCGCTTCCAGTACGACGCCCGTGCCAGAAAAGGCGCCGGACCGGGCTAATGATGATGGTTTTGTGACAGTGCAAAGGAAAAAGCGCCAACCGCGAAAAACCTAGACCCGCTGCGGCAAAGCTCCTTCGGAGCCAAACCTGAACTGAGTGCCGCGAAGCCGAACACGCCGGTACATCTCCCATCTGAACTACACAACTAAGGCGGAGGACATCGCGGAATACATGCGCCAAAAGACGGGGTACCCGCCGAGGGTGCAGTTGCTGGAGTCGCGCCGCAACGTCAACTTTTCGTGGGGCGAGTAAAGAAAGCAGTCCGGCTTTCTGCACCTCGTTATAGAAGAAAACTTTTGGCCGCAGTGCGTGGTGTTCCGTCGCTTCCGCGGACAAGTGCCACAAGACAGCACAAAGACACAGTGCAAAAGTGAAGTGATACTAACATAGTAATTAAGCTTTATTAACTAACTCAATTTTATCAACTTACTACGAGGTAATGTCGCCAGGGTTCCCAAGACACCCTTCCACAGCGCAGCGATCTGGACTAAATTGTTTATTGAAATTATTTTCTTTTCAAGTATATTATATTTTCATTATTATTATAAGTATCTTGTATTTTAGGTTTTCTAATTTATTTCGTGTACTTTTTAAGTTATTTTAATTTGTTTGTAATGTGATTGATTAAATTTAAAATATACTGTAATATATGTATGTTTGTAATCTATGGGCCACAGATGACTGACAATAAAAATTAATTGATTTGATAAATATCTATACTGATAATAAAGTAGTTAAAATTCGTGTCTGTACACTGAATATTTTTGCGAGATTTTAAATGAAATGTGTTGTTTTATTGGTATACTAAATCCAAAACAATTTTTTTTGACTTTCTGTCTTAATGTTCCATTTGAACTTAATAACCACTCAACAGATTTGGGTGTGGCTTTCTTTATTATCATCGTAGCGACCCTGATCAACATGTAAGCTATAAAGGGGTGTTGATAAAAACTGACAATAACCCGAGTCGAGCCGTGCTCCTCGAGAGTAGAGCCGCGAACACCACCGGACAAGACAACCCAAGGACATGCCCATAGTGATGGGCATCGGAAGACGTCTCAGCAAGGGGGCACCCGCCCCGACGCTGAATACCCACGCCCCAGAAAGGGGGATGTGAGACAACCAACTTCGTCGTGTCAATAACAGTGTTTATTGCAAAACACATCAACGCAAACAAAGCCGCAGGTTTAAGCTAGTCAACAATATAATTTGATTTTCGTGTTATAGCTACACTATAATTAATAACACGCTTTGACATCACAAAAAGTTGCGAATTGATCGTTAGTTCCGCAGTTTTCAGTAAAAGTTATTGAAATGACCACCTCAGTGGAAATTTTTAATTAATCCGGATTACGGGGATTAGTGGATTACGTATGTGAGCTACGCAGTCCTCGTGAGAGCTTTTCACCCGGTTTTACCAACTATTTTAAGGTTACAGCAAATTAAATTCCTTAATCTACAAATTTTATAAATCCGGAAGTTGGTTTCATTGTTTGTAGAGGTCGTTTCTTATTACTTTCCGAGTCTCCAGTAATAATTAAGCTGTATCAAGTCACTCTATATACTGGTTGATACGGTGGTGGGTTTCTTAACTTTTTTCCTTCAGAGTGTTCTACCCGTAAATATGGACAACTATTACTAAGGTGACAACCCTCAAATCGCGAAGATAAAATCAGCTGTTCCATAAAAAAGTTAAAAATCTATTCGACCAAAATTTTTCAATCAGCAGAAATGTTTTTTCACGATTGGGGTTGGCCCCACAGTGAAAGTTGCTTATATTATATGTTATATAGTTAGACTGATTCTGCCCACACGGTATTATTTAGTCATAAACAAGGCCCGCAAACTACATTTATGTATGGTTAAACTCATGATAACAAAGTAACTTTTTCTATTCAACTTGGCTGTCCGCTAACTTTTATAATTTGACACGTTTTAAAGTTTAATCGCGCTTGAATTGGGCTTTTTGGCTTTGATCAAAAATTCAAAATCATTCAAGCTTTTGCCCCTCACATGTATTTTAATTTATATATACACAAATAAATAAATAGTAAAAAAGTCGTGTCTGCACATTGAATATATTTTCAAAATTTTAATTGGATTAGTTCATTAGAATTGTGTGAATAATAAAACGGGCTGATGGATGGATGGATAGATGGATGGATTAGAATTGTACTGAAGCTTAAACTAAATTTTTTTGTATTTTTGCCTGTCTTTCTGTACGTACGTTCCGTTTTAACTTGAGAACCACTCAACAGATTTGTATGCGATTAGCTTTATTATCAATGTAGCGACACTGGTCAACATTGATAAAATTACGCTCATACATACCTACTAAATACTCAAGTAAGAGAAAACCTCAATAAGATCGACTGATCTTGAGATTGATCAATCGTGGCCCTCCATTGCAAACCTAACCCTCGTAATTCTCATAATAGCCAATACAATATTTAAACAATTTTGCAGTCCATGGCTCTGAATAGTTACGTTACGTTAATTACAGGTTAAGTTAACCTCTTATCAAATGTGAAATTGGGACTAAATCTAAAAGTATGTAAATAGTACGCTACACTATGTTCTTTCAGATTTAATAAGGGGCTATGAAAATTTAATTTTCACTTCACTAGCTCAAAAAGCGCGCCTTCGTTGCTTAAAATCAGTTAGCAAAAGACAATTTTGCTCAATCAGTGAGGAAAAGTGTTTTGAAAAATTTAGAGCGTCGCGAACACAGAGGAAATTCAGTGGTCGCGAATTAGAATTTTTTTTTTGGCCTCTCTTACTTGCATTGGCTATGGTCATGACCACCACTACTATACGTCCACCACGCTCAACTATCGTTCGAAAGTCAGTTACGCAAAAAAACAAATTTTTATATTTTAAAGAAGAGTGACGAAAGAATAAATGAAAGTAGAGTGACTCGACCGGGCCTTCCTAGAAGGACGCATGCCGAACAAATTTGCAATATACTGGAGATAAGCGAAGTCAACGTACCCGGAATAGAAGAACTTGTATAATTAGATTGATGGATGTGGAAGAAGCAAAAGAGGTGTTTCAGGATCGTAACAGATAGAAATCTCTGGTCTCTGAACACCCCTCTTCCCAGAGACAGGCGTAATTATATAGTATGTTTCTAATTATTTTTTTACATCTTGTATTTTTTCGCTAGTGAGGTGAAAAGTTGTATGTGTCACACGAGAGCAAGGTAATTGTTTTTCTTGTGCCTTTGAGTCCCTCACAACGCTCAGGATTCTCGATTGCTCGGGATTCAAACTCAGCACTCGCAACAAAAATTACCTCTGCTCTCTTGTTGCACAAATAACTACAACCGAAAAACGCGCAGTACGAGAGGGGCGGATTCAGCGCAAAAGAGAAAAAGTATGTTTTTTTAATTTTATAAAATAATATTTTTATCAAATATGCTTGAGTTCTGTTCTTGGTTTCTATGCGTCAAGTGAGGAGAAAAAGTGTAATTGAAGACCTCATTTCAATACATTTTTTTATCGAGCAAAATTAATCCAAGTGTTTACCAAAAACAAAACTCTAGATTATATGGTCAAAATGCATATAGAAATTTATACAAATTTTCTATGTACTACATGAAATACACAGAAGCAAAGCATGCCTATTTTATTTACATAGTCTCTTAGCTTTTGCCTGCGGCTCCGCCCGTATTTATTAGGTACAATCTTGGCCCCGTTGTCAGCTTGGGCGTTATTGTATTAACATTACGTATAGCCTATGTGTTGACTAGGGTCGTTACGATGATAATAAAAAAAACGCATCCAAATCCGTTGAGCGGTTCTCGCGTGAAACCGGAACATCCGATACATACAGACATACAGAAAGACAGAGAGAGAGACAGACAAAAATTCAAAAAAATCCCTCAGTTCATTAATTACTCATATAATCCACTTCACTTGAAATTTCGCAAAAATATTCAATGTAGAGACACTACTTTCTTACTGCTTTATATGTATACAATTTCTATTGTAATGCAACAATCAACATAATATAGTGTGGCGAACAGGCAAATAATATTGAATCTAAAAGTTTACGATTAACAGAGCTCTGCAAATGAAAGCCGTAGATTTTACTGTTGAGAGTTGAATTAATTATGAAACTTTTTGAAACCCCAAGAATTAATACTCGTACCTTTAAATCGGTATTGTAGCTGCATAAAGTAAATTGATTGAAAAACTTTTCAGCCATCCTTCACAGAAGGGTGGAGTACGGTCCTTCTTTGTTAAACCTTTTCTTTTAATGATTTCAATGCAATTAAGGAAACAAGGTATTAAATAACCTTCGAACGCGAAGGGAGAGCTGTCAATCTGCCTGGCTCCAACGTTCAAGTTGAACTTAAGTTATTTATTATATGTTTTTTTGGTCGTTACGGACATTTTTGACAAGACTAGCAACTTTATTATCACTTTTCCAAACAATTTGTGAAAATATAGTAAGAACCGGCGAATGGTAAAAATAAATATAGTTCATTATAAAAGTTGTTAATAGTTAAGACGACGTAGGTAGTAAGACTGGAGTTTTTGAACAAGTAATACTCCCAAACTACAATAGATATGGTTCCGAAATAAATACATGTTATAAACAAAGCATTTTCCAAGGCGACGTATTAGCCCAAAACGCGATGGAAAAAAATTGTCTCGTTTGAAAAAAAATGCAAAGTTAAGGCTATTTTTTCATTTCAAACAAGCAGTCTATCGAAATTAATAAAGTAAAAATAACAATGATTAATGTTTTAAACATGTAAACCTATTTATCTAAACGATTTTCTTATAACACATTTATATGAATTTATATGATATTTTGTTCCTTGAAAAACAGCACTCTCTTCACTATCCGCTCTCTTCTTGATTTACCGCACTGTTCAGACGCGCGCTTTTTCAGATATGCTTATCTCTTTCGCTGTGCGATCGACCTACTACGCCTTAAGTGTACAAGCAGCAGTTTTGGAAATTAAGTGGTTTCACGAACACTCATTATTTAAAAGATAAATATATATATTATTCATGTCTTCTAACTAAAGCATTTCGTATTTGTTATTGATTAATATAATATATAAGGTCCTACAATAATCAGTGAAAATAATTCTTTTTTTTTGCTCGAATATTTTTTTCACTTCCTAGTACAAAGTGGTTCAAACAGCTGACTAATTTTCTATGGAAAGATGATAATTTCTAAAAATGTCTTCCTTTGGAAAGGGGTCTATTAGTGATACTCTATCATCTCTTCATTTTTTTACTTTGAATTGTATTGTACCTTATATACACTCGTAATTTTTATTCGTCTGATGATGACAACAAGTTGGTCAAAATATATACCTACATATTTAATATAAAAATATACGAATATGATATACGAAATAAATGTATCCTTTTTTATTTGACGTTTTAATCGCACTTTAAAATTAATGGTAATAACGTGTGTATTTTTTAGAGGTATAGAACTTTGAAATGGAATAAAACAAAGATGATATTTTTTTATTGATATGAAATTTATTTTATTCGAAAGACAACCTTCTGGCATTATTATTTAAATATGACTTCTGGCATATATCCGCCACGGCTGGCTCGGACGTAGTCTAATCTGGAGGTCCAATTTTCAATGACTTTTTCCAACATTTGTGGCCGTATATCGGCAATAACTCCCAGAATGTTGTCCTGCAAGTGGTCAATCGTTTCGGGCTTATCGGCGTAGACTTGCGACTTCACATATCCCCACAGAAAATAGTCAAGTGGCGTTAAATCGCAAAATCTTCCATAAAGTGGATGGACACATATCCAATTCCTGTGCACGGTGGCGGATAGACTGGTTCGGGTCTTCCTCTACGCTACGCTCTATAGCAGCAATGACTTCTTCTGTACGCACTGTACGACAACTCTGTGGATGCGTATTATCATTTAGAGTAAACGTGGTGCAAAAACGTTTCATAGTTAATTGAATTAATTGCTCTGATGGACGATTATGTTAACCGTAAATTGGACGTAATGCGCGATACGTCTTTCGAACAGAACCATGATTTTCAAAATAAATTTACACAATTTGGAAGCATTGTTCAGGCGTCAGTCTATTCATGTTGAAATGCCAAACCAAACTAAACATAAATCACTTTACAGCTGACAAAATGGCCGCCAGTTAAAAAAGTGTTGCCAACTTAAAGTTCTATACCTCTAAAAAAAACATCCTTTATCAACAAAAAAATGTAAGGCACTACAAAAAAATAATACACCTTTGATTAAATATGACCATTTTAAAAACCCTATAAATATACAAATAATACGTTTGCACAACAAAGTAGTATTAAGATACTAACCTAGTTTTTATGCATACAATTGTTACTAAGATATGGATTTCGGTCCGAAATAAATATATTCATTCATTCATTCATTCATTCAATATTCGCGAGTACAAAATAATTGAAACGCTTCAAAAATAATACTTTCACACATAGACATTATCTTTCACACTATAATCAACAAAAACTATGTCTCTGAACGCCTGAATTGAAGCCTGTACCTGATGTCTTGTCTTTGCTGATACCTATTAGTGGATAAATGAAGACCCTTAAATATTAAGGAAACAATAAAGTCAAAATATGGTATCATCAAAAGATCCCTCCACCAAGTAGAGTCCGCTTACATTCAGGATTATAGCAACACATGCCTTAACTGGTCATCTTTTGATGAATATGTCGAGTGCTCTACCTGAATGTTTGAAACTAAATAATTTATTTTAAATTTATTAATTTATTTTATTTTTAACTAACATTTTTATATTATAGTGCGAAATTAAAGTGCAAAATATTAAGTAATTTTAAAGCTAAGCTTCTAGCTATCATTTACATGGTCAGCAAATTAAAGAGGTTTTGGTCAGCTCTAAAGTATATTTTGTCAGCAAACAAACAGAGTTTTGAAAGTTATGTGATATTGGACAGCCTTAAAATTTATGTCATAGGTAATTAAATATATCTGCAGCAATATTAGTAATAAAGCAGCAAATCGTGATACTAATGTAACTAAATTTTGGCAAGCTGTACAATTTATTTTGATTCACTAATTATTTCTACAGCAGCAAGAGAGGGCAATTTTTGCTGCATTAAGTTATTGTGATATAAATTTATTGCATACAGAAATGGACTGACCACTCCAAGCACTAAGAGGAAATAAATTGAAATTAAATTAGGAAAACATATACATAAAATCGCTAATGTAAACTAACAAAATATATTTTTATAATGGTTTATTAGTATTGTGCTGAAGTCAAAACAACCATTTTTAGAATTTTTGTTTGTTTGTCTGTCTCTCTGTCTGTATGTTTGTTCCGTTTTAACTCGAAAACCACTCAACCGATTTGGATGCGTTTTTTTCATTTATTTTATCACCGTAGTAACCCTGGTCAACATATATTATGGGCTATAAGGATGTTCAAAAAAAGCAGGCGGGGCCATGGGCAAAGGCGAATGAAAACGCTCACACGCAATTAGCCGCTCGTGTTACGAAATTCCGCTTAATTTAACCGATCATTGCCACTTTTTCAATAAAATTGCGCTAATTTTCAATTGTTAGCTGACATAAATTTTATAATGCAGACTCTTAGAGATTATAGCTTCATCCATCCATCAGCCTGTTTCGTCCACTGCTGGACATAGGCCCTTGCAGGATTTCGCCACTCTTGGCGGTCCTCCTGGAAGAAATGCCCATACTCAAACACGCTGGGCAGGCGGGTTGGTGAGCGCGGTGCCGAAACCCTTGCACCAGTGACGCCGCTGCCCGTCACCACTCTGTTTTATATAAGGCCCGGCAATTGGGGATGGATATACCGCCATCCATCGGTCCCAGGCCATTGCCTGGCCTGTGGGCCGCCTGGTTTTGCCTGAGACCTGTTCTCTCTTACTCTCCCTCGAATAACTTCGGGAGAATTTGCGAGTAAGATTATAGCTTATTAAATATTATATTACTGCTAATCGATTGTATAATCTTGGTGACTGAATAATAATTTTATATTGGAACTATTTATTTAGCAGACATATACATTATCAGACTGACCAAATAATACCTACCTACTTATCTTCTGACAATCCTTGATTTAGTTGCTGACCAGGTATTGCTGGTGGTTTTTTTTTACAGCCGACAAAAACATTCCTTTTCTGGTACAAACAAATACGAAGTTAGGAGAACGAGTAGTGGCAATGTTGGAATTTTGGCCTGTCTGCATTATGTATGAACTTGAATTACATCAACTGTTGTGACACCAGGCTAGATTTTTGTTTAAATTAACATACGCAGCCGATTTGGTTTTATGAGGCTATGTAAATCAAACATGGATGTTTTGTTTCTGTGTATTACATGAAGAAAACGTAAATTAAAAAAATATATATATAACTAGCTTTTCCCCGCGGCTCCGCCCGCGTCGAAGAGATTTTCATTGAAATAAGGAAAACAAAAGAATATGATTTTTCGAACGACTATATGCAACGGACACCATTTTTAAGCAAAGCGCTAATAAAGACCAATCAAATAAGCCTAAACTCGAAGTTTCTGCTGTTGTCCGTTGAGGAGATCCCGTACCCATCATCAGACCCTGGTCACCATGTTTTACCAAAGTGCTAATAATGACCAATCAAATAAGCCCAAACTCGAAGGGTCTGCTGTTGTCCGTTGAGGAGATCCCGTACCCATCATCAGAACCTGGTCACCATGTTTTACCAAAGTGCTAATAATGACCAATCAAATAAGCCCAAACTCTAAGGGTCTGCTGTTGTCCGTTGAGGAGATCCATCTTCCAGTCCCATCATCAGACCCTGGTCACCATGTTTTACCAAAGTGCCAAGAAGTGTGTCAGGATCGTTGTAGATGGAAATCTGTAGTCAGATTAAACTCATACAGTTTTCTCGTATGGGAAAAAATCAATACATAAACCTGGCTGTAATCACTTTTTCAAGTTAAATATTACCAAGAGGTGTTTCCGGATCGTAGTAGATGTAAATCTGTAGTCAAATTAAACTGATATAGTTTTCCCGTATGGGAACAAATCATTACTTAAACCATAGTATTTAATGTATCTATGCTTAAACCTGGCTGTAGTTACTTTTTCAAGCTTAATATTAGCAAGAGGTGTGCTAGGATCGTTGTAGATGGAAATCTTTAGTCAGATTAAACTGATACAGTTTTCTTGTATGGAAAAACAACCGGTTTCATCACGCATAAAATAAAAATGTATTTATTGGCCATAAATTTACAAAAAATCAGTACACACATTTCTTATATTGTAGGTGCTATTTACAATTAGCTTGTTAATAATATACTGGCTTATTTGTAAATTGTCTTATAATTGATTAATAAAAATGTCACGTTGGCAACTGTTTTAGTGTGACACTGTATTACAGTCACCAGCGCCTTCCTGTTGTAACAAGATTATAGCTCTGTACCGCGTGTTTATTCAATTAAAGTTAGTATTAATACAGTGCTGATAAGACAAGGAGAAGACAATAATAGCGTGCAACAAATACATATGTAATTTCTAAAGACTAAAAGAAAAGATAATAAAAACTACATACCTAGCTAGATATAAGTTAAAAAATCTGATGAGGAGTGTGAATGTTTGAGGAGGTAAGAGAAGTTGGGTGTGTGAGGTTGTGTGTGTGTGTGTGTGTGTGTGTGAGGGTTTGTGTGTATGTGAGAGGATGTGTATGTGTGTTTAAGGATGGAAGTCACAAATAATTTTCTGGAAATATAGCGTTTGGTATGGTTTTAATATATGATTTAGTATGTTAAATTTTACTTTAATACTTTTAGTAGGGTTTCAGTATCGTCATACGTCAGAGTGAAAAGCCAACTCCGAGTAACTAATTTGCATTTGCTAAGAGGGAGTGAATATATATTTTGTAATTTATTTACCCTGTTGTAGAGACGGGAGCTTAGGACCGCGTAACTAACTAACCATTTGGTCAAGGAATGCCGATAAAGCAGCTAAGCAGCGTTTTTTCTCCCGACATGGTTCACAAATATTTGATTTTCAAACTGAAAACTTACTTTTATTAAAATAAAATATAGCCTATGTTACTCAGCAATAGTATTAAAATTGTTCTATAGGTACATTTTTTTAATCTTTTCAAAGTACTCTCCACCAGCCTCTATACAAAGTTTCATGCGTCTAAACCAGTTTTCAAAACACTTTTTCCAGTCCGCCGCAGACACTTCGTTTACAGCCTGCTCGAACGCAGCCAGCGCATCTTCCGGCGACGAAAATTGTATTCCTTTGAGTTGATTTTTTATTTTAGTAAATAAAAAGAAGTCACACGGTGCTAGATCAGGGCTGTAAAGAAGTCCCTCGTTTTGAGTGCGGTGTGCGCAGGTGCATTGTCGTGGTGGAGCAGTAGCCCGCGGAGCCCTGTGTTTGGTCGCTTGTTGTTAACAACAGAGGATACTTCTGGCAAACATTTGGTAGCATACCATTCGGAATTGATGCTTCTTTGATCCCGTAAGGGAATTGATACATACCATGTGGCTACTTAAATTAAAAAAAACTAGTGATCAAAGTCTTCCCCCCGCTTCTAGATCGCTTCACTTTGGTAGGCGTTGGTTCATTTTAAAACACCCAAACAGTCGACTGGCGCTTGGTTTCTGGGACCTATTGATAAATCCAAGACTCATCACCTGTAACGATGTCGTAAACACGCCAAGAAGAGCCTGCCTCAAATTTGTTTAGCATATCACTGCACCATTCCACCCGAGCCTGCTTCTGAGCATCGGTGAGGTTGTGCGGCACCCAGCGAGATACTATCCTCCTCACGCGAAGATAGCTGTGTAGAATCTCCTGATATGTAATTCGCCTATTGTCTTGGATTAAATTTTTCACTGCCAGCACGTTTTCTTCGGTAACAGCCGTCAAAGGGCGACCGCTTCTTTCTTCATCCCCCAAAGTTGGTCGACCGCGCTTGAATTCGTTACACCAACGATACACGGCTGCCTTAGAAGGGCCTTCATCCATGAATGCCATTTGAAGTCTATCGTACGATTCATCTGGTTTCAGGCGACACTTGAAATCGTAAAAAATCATAGCTCTAGGATGTTCCCAGCGCAGATGCATATTTCAGCGAGACACAATACTTTGAATTAACTCGCAAAAAATGTGGAGGGACGTTCAAATCAGTTATTTGCTAGGTGATGCTCTGAATCTGCTCTGCGCGTTTTTTTGCTTGGAGTGATAATGACGAAAATAAAATTCACAAAGCCTCTGAATGCGGTTGCCTAAGAAAATCATCTATTCCCAGCATTGCAAGTTGGATTCGTTGGAGCGCAGCTTCATAGATACGCTTGTGCCACGCCTGCTAACGTTGGCTTCGTCGCATGCCACTTTGTCGACAACGTTTCGCAGTTTTGTAAGTAAGCAGTGTACGCACACAGAGCGAATGATTATCACGAAGCTACGCCTTCGTGGACAGTCTCTCTTAAGAGGCGGCTTACATTTTCATGCGAAAATCTAAAATTTCCAGTGCCTAATTTACCATATAAAAAAATACTTAAATACTGTTGAATACATGTTAAATGTAGACTAATGTTTCGACTTCCGTAAATTTTACTCACTAATGTCGCCAGTTTTTCACGATTTTTGTAATGAATAAAGCATAATTACACAATATATCACAATAACCTATGATCTTTAAACAATAATATTATAAACTTCTGCAATTATATTGAAAATCCGTTCATTTAATTATACCGTAAAACATAATTAGCATCTTATTAACTTTGTATTGGGGTCTTACTCGCGATAACTAACAACATACCTTAATAGATAGATATGTGTTTGACGTTTCAACGCTTCTGTAGTCTTTGTATAATTAGCATCACTCCAAATTCCAAGAAAATTATGATCCATAAAAGAACTCCCTACAAAAAACTTAATTTGGTGGAATGGATCTTACGTGCTTCCCAAAGAACGTAGACAGGACACAAAATGTATGTCCGCCCGCCTGATCAGCGGCCAAGACGTCCGAATTACCAAACTACAGAATGGTCTATAGCTTTTATCAAAAGCTGAATGTATAACTAGGTACGCACTTTATTAAAGTATCAATTTTATGAAATTCGTCCCCAGTACACCCGCGCGCCCTGTGGCAGCGGCTATCAGACGCACCTGATTGTTTGAAACAAATTAATGGCGCGTCAAACACAGCCGTGCATTTTGTTTGCGCCCTTCACGACTCAGGGTTAAGGGTAAACGATGCGCAATGTGAATGAAAGTTTCAGCAAAAATTTTATTAAAGTTTAGATACATTAATTTTCAATAAGCTTTGTGTTTCCCTCTTTTAAATAATAGGTTGGGGAAAAACTCTTTTCGCAAATAGTATGTATGAACTTATAATAAAATCTCTTTGGCTATACCATTTGTATCTGGCTGGTTTTGGTATTATTTAAAAGTAAATTTTATAAAAGATAATTCCAAATTCAAATTAGGTAAAATGTGTAATTTTCATTTGTTTTTCTTGCTGTTTAGATGAGTGAATCTAATGAAAAAATTTGATACATTTTAAAATTTTACTACAAAAAAGGTAAAAAGGCAAAGCAAGCCGCGAAAAAAATTTGTGATATTTATGGACCTAGTGCAGTGTCTGTGAGAGTAGCACAAATTTGGTTTAAGCGTTTTTAATCCGGAAATTTTGATGTCAAAGATGCACCTCGCTCTGGGCGCCCTGTTACGGATAAAATGGATGCCATTTTTGAAAAAGTGGAGCAAGATCGGCATACGAGTTACGATGTAGCTGAAGAACTGGGGAATTGACCACAAAACAGTTTTGGCGCATTTGAAAAAAGCTGGGTACACAAAAAAGCTCGATATTTGGGTGCCTCATGAGCTCACTGAAAGAAACTTAATAAACCGTGTACTCATTTGTGATTCTTTATTACGACGTAATGAAACCGAAACATTTTTGAAAAACCTGATAACTGGTGATGAAAATTGGATCACGTACGATAAGAACGTGCGAAAAAGGTCGTGATCAAAGGCTGGTCAGGCTTCACAGACTCTGGCGAAACCCGGGTTAAGGTAATGCTGTGTGTATGGTGGGATTGGAAGGGCATTATTCATTATGAGCTGTTACCGCCAGGCAAGACCATCGTTTCTGAACTCTACTGCGAACAACTGATGAGATTAAAGCAAGAAGTTGAGAGAAAACGGCCGGAATTAGTCAACAGAAGGGATGTGGTTTTTCATCATGCTAACACTAGACCTCACACATCTCAAAAATTAAGAGAGTTAGGCTGGGACGTATTAATGCATCCGCCGTATAGTCCTGACCTTGCACCTTCAGATTTCCACTTGTTTCGGTCTCTTCAGAATTCTTTAGGCAGTGTCAGGTTAACATCACGAGAGGACTGCCAAAACCACTTGTCATGGTTTTTTGATCAGAAACCCCAGAATTTCTATAGCAATGGGATCATGTCCCTACCTACAAGATGGCAGAAAATTATCGAACAAAATGGCACATACATACTTTAGTTAAATGTAAATAAACTTTATTAAAAAATGTTTTGAATTTTCATATAAAATGCGAAGAAACTTTTTCCCCAACTCTTAGTGGCGAAGGGTGAACATTTTAAAAACGAAAGCCGGACAAAAAATCGCCTTACTCAGAAAAGCAACCAAGGAAAACATACAATTTTTTGTATTTTGAAACTATTGGATGGATTCGATTGATGGTTCTTGGTGGAATATCATCTTGAATAAATTATACACAAATTCTTGTACTTTTATTCCACATATATTTATTTTTATTCTAACTTAGGCCACCGGTTTCGTATTAAAAATGTTTTCTTTGTTTTCTTTCTGTCATGTTAAATAATTAATAATTTGTTGGCCCGATGATGTGTAATACGAAACCGGTAGCCTAAGTTAGAATAAAAATAAATATATGTGGAATAAAAGTACAAGAATTTGTGTATAATTTATTTTGAAACTCCCTGTCAGCCAAGTCGTATTGAGATTTATGGAAATGTTTGACAAAGCCAAGAGCATGAAATAAAGAAATGTAGTATGGATACCATTTTCTAAGCAAGCCGATGGGAATCGTGTTATATGGACCCTTCGCCACACTCTTTATTATATTGATTGTTGCATTACCATAGAAATTAAAACACTAAAACTAAAAGTTAAAAGTAACACAAAAAGTAACACTAAAAGTTTCCGGAACTGGCCACTTACATAAACAATATTTAAAAATTTATTGCAACATTTGGAAATAGAACTCTTTGGCTATAGAATGCAGTTTGTTTCATCTGACTGTCTTTTGTTTTTACCTTGTGGCGCCATTTAAAAAATTGTGTGTCTGCATCAACATGGATTTAACTCGGGAAAATTTTCGTAGTATGATTTTCTACGATTTTAAGTGTAATTTGACAGCTCAACAGAGCATCGCTCGGCTTGAAACAGCTTTTGGCAATGAAGCACCATGCAAGACGACTGTTTATAGCTGGTTTGCAGAATTCAAGCGTGGTCGTATCAATCTCAGTGACGAATCTCGCGATGGTTGGCCGTCCACCGCTGTGACCAACAAAAACATCGATGCTGTGCGCCGTATGATTGAAACAGACAGGCATGTGACCTACCATGAAATTTGCGCATCCTTAGAAATAGGCATGAGTCAAATACAATCAATCCTACACAAACATTTGGGTGTGAGAAAGCTGTGCTCGCGGTGGATCCCACACAACTTGACCGAGGCTCAAAAAACGGACCGCGTCACTTGGTGCAGTGCCATGCTTACCAGATTCAACGAAGGTGCGTCAAATTTGGTGTGGGACATAGTAACAGGTGACGAAACATGGATTTATTGCTACGATCCCAAAACAAAGCAGCAATCGAGCGTATGGGTCTTTCAAGATGAGCCAAAACCAACCAAAGTGGCGCGCGTGAAAAGTGCATCTAAGCGGATGATTGCTTCTTTTTTTAATAAAACTGGACACGTGGCTACTGTTGCTTTAGAGAATCGTCGTACCGTGAATAGTGACTGGTACACGACCATTTGTTTGCCGGAAGTTATTGACGAACTCCGTAAAAATAACCGTAAACGCCGTATCATCCTGCACCACGACAATGCTAGTTCTCACACGGCCAGACAGACAAACGACTTTTTGAAGACGAAAAATGTAGAACTCATGAGTCATCCTGCATACAGTCCCGACCTGGCACCTTGTGACTTTTTTCTGTTCCCAAAAATTAAGAACCAATTACGCGGTCAACGATTTTCATCACCAGAAGAGGCTGTCGAGGAGTATGAAAAACACGTTTCAGAGGTCACCACAGGGGAGTGGCACAAAAGTTTTCAAAACTGGTTCGATCGAATGAAAAAGTGCATAGACGCCAAGGGAGATTATTTTGAAAAACAATAAATTAATTTTGTACATTTAATAGTATTTTTTCATATTCATTCCGGAAACTTATACTGCGTCCCACGTACATAATATAGATATGCACCCAGATCTATACTAATAATAAAGTAGTAAAAATATCTTTACGAAATTTAAAATGAAATGAGTTATTAGTATTAGTATTTTACTGAGGCCAAAACTACAGTTTTTGTTTGTCATGTATATTCCTTTTTAACTTAAGAACCCTCAACGGATTTATCCAATCTATTTTTCGATTTAGGGTTCCGTTGGCGAAATATTAAGCTTTAAAGTGCTAATTTTTGTAACTAGTAGTTTCGTTTATGAAGGAGCAGGGCATACGGAATAGCGGTTTACGCCGCTGCATCCGCCGCGAATTCCGCAGGGGCGCACTCGGTGTCGTTCATTGCAGCGCCTGCTGCGGCTACCGCAGCTACTTCTTAGCTATTCTTGCATTCTACCAGTCGTGTTCGAATAGTAATAACGGGAAAATGTGTGTATTTATGTTTGTAATCATGGGCGTTTTATCGACATATTGCAAGGTGTGCTGGGGAACAACAGTGTCGATTCCGGTTGCAAACTTGCACTAAACGACTGCATACCCCGCACCTCTCCCTCCCCTTCCTTGCCGCGTCTATCGCGGCATCGCCTGTCGCTTCATCCACCGCGTCTCCCGTTGCGTCATTCGTTACTTTACCCGCCGCGTCAATCGCAGCGTCGCCTGTCGCTTCATTTGCCGCGTCCTACGCGGCGTCCCCCGTCGCATGCGACGCTACGATTCAAACAAACGCGTGCAAAAACGCTTCTCCTTGAACGCTCCATGCATCGGTGTATGTTTGTGTTTCCGGCGGCCCGCTTCGCGCACGTCAAGCGTCTCCATGTTCGTCGCCTAAGAATTGCGATGCGGTAGCGACAACCTCGACAATATTTTTCATGTGTTTTAAATAGTTTTTTTGTGGTAATTTGTATCACTTTAATAATATTATTATTATATAATTACTCAAACGGAAAACAAAAAGCGGCTTTTAATTTACAAAAAAAATGGTAACGGTAAAAAAAATTGCTTAGTTCTGAATTTCGTTTAAACAAAAGAAAATACATAAAATTTGAAATTCGACGTCATCTGTGTTTTGAATTTGAAATTCAGTATTACCACAAAACTATTAGTCATGTATCTTTACATTCAACTTGGCTAGTTTTCATAGCTAATTGAATAAAATAGAAAATTTCAATAACAAAAACTTGCCTATATGGTTTAAGGGAGTTTTGTGCTAAGGAATCAATTTAAACAGTTTGCAAGTTCGGACTAAGCTATAATATTTGTATTTGGATAACTGTAACAAAATCGGTAAAAGGACCTATTTTCAACCCTACTGCTAAAAGGAAAGGATCTAAAATTGCGCCTTGCAGAAACTTAAGAGGCCCAAAATATCATCAGAGTAAAATTCACAAAGGGACGTTGGACCGCAATTGAGATTACATTATTGTATGTCAAATACTTTTCGAATTCTTAGTGTGGGTAGCTTTGAAGGGTCTCTGAAACTTTGTTTGGTATTTAGGTTGCGAGGGTATTCGTTGTTGACAAAGATAAGATTCAAGTTAAAAGGTTCATGGAGACTATATTACACTGTCGTGATTTTTTTTTTGAGCCGCATGCATAGAAATATAATTCTTTTACTGGAATTTTCGATAACAATTGATTAAAATAGACATCCAGTACGATCGTGGTCTGGAGCCACCCAAAGGGTTAAGATTAAAGTATTTTCATATTTTTATTTTTGTGACTTGTGCTCACTTTGTCCACAATATAAAGTGAATAAAAAAATATTCTAGCACAAATAGCTTTAATATATTTTTTAATTCCGCTTTTGTCTTTTACTCGTAATTTATATATTTGTCCAAATCTATCAAAGGCGAAATGAGTCCAGTGAAGGGTGCTAGTAAAACAAATAACTAATAACTAATAACTTTTCCTTGTAATAATATTATTATGTTAAGAAATAAAAATTACTTGATTTCTGTTTTCAATTTCGAGTGAAGCTGCTAAAGGATGACTTTCTACAAGACAAATCGTATTCTCCTTTGTATTTTTGCTACGGCGTAGCAAGTGCTACAAAGCCATAATTTTTGTAATAATACTAAGTGATAATAAATAAAAATTACACGATTTCTGAATTGTAAATTTCGAGTGAGCTTCCAAAGGAGACTTTCTACAAGACAAATCAATTATGATACAGAAGAATTTTCCTTTGTCCTTTTGCTACGCCGTAGCAAGCGCTACAACGCCATAGTTGTAGTAATAATATTATATGATAAGAAATAAAAATTACATACTTGATTTCTGATTTTCAAATTTCGAGTGGAGCTGCTAAATGATGACATTCTACAAGACAAGTCGAATTTTTTTATGTTCTGCTGATACAGAAGAATTTTCCATTCTCTTTTTGCTATGGCGTAGCAAGTGCTACAACGCCATATTTTTTTTAATACTACTTGATAATAAATAAAAATTACTTGATTTACTTGAAAAAAATCCCAACACCCGTGACCCGTGACAAAATTACCCGTGAATAAAACTATAAAGTAAAAGAAGATGTTTCTATTAATAGGTTGATTTAAAAATGTTTGATTGAATGGTTTTTTTAAATAATATTTATTACCATAAAATAAGTCGTTTGCCGCTATACCGTCTTATTTAATTATTAATACTCGTATACGAACGTGCATTTGTAATAGTAGTTCTAGCCAAACCACATGTCTGCAGTTTGCACGCGTGGCTGAAGTGAGTGCTGCCACAGTACTTCATACAAAAAGCTGTAGGTGTTTGTGGCGTCATGTTTACGACAATATACCTATATCCATCCATCCATCAGCCTGTTTCGTCCACTGCTGGACATAGGCCTTTCCAGGATTTCGCCACTCTTGGCGGTCCTGCTGGAAGAAATACCCATACTCACACACGCTGGGCAGGCGGGTTGGTGAGCGCGGTGCCGAAACCCTTGCACCAGTGACGCCGCTGCCCGTCACCAGTCTGTTTTATAAGGCCCGGGGATTGGGGATGCATATGCCATCATTATATTCCTACATATACAGGGTAATTGGTAATTAGATGCAATCCTTTGAAGGGGTTGTAGAAGAGAACTATATAATGCCTTATACAAAAGTGAACCATTTCTGAGATTTTTTGAATTTAACTTTAAAAATTATTAAAAAAAAACAGCCATTATTTTAGATTTTTTTCATTTGTTTCGCTTTGATAACATCCCAGCCAATAAACAATAACCCTAAAATGCACATGGGCGTGTCAAGGTTTACGACACTATGCTCCAAAACAATTGAAAACTCTTGAAAATCGCAAAAGTACTCCACTGATGCTTTGCTGAAGAAATCAATACAATAACCATGACCAATCGCCCAAATATGAGCAAGTAAGTAACTTTTCATATTTCCTACTTAGTCAGTTTATTTTATTTTATATAACTCAAAATCATGAAAAACATGAAAATGTCTCATTTTACTTTTGAGAAAAGCACTATACTTGCTTCGACCATTAATTAGCAATCCTGGCCTCGTATATAAAGGTTCTTTTAACTTACTGGTCCAGGCAGGATTGCTTATTTCCTGGTCTTAGCAGTAATGTATTATTTAATTAAGCCAAGGGCGTGTTGCCAGCCAAAGGGCCAGGGATATCTACGCATAGGTAAAATAAATACGATATGCAAAGATTTAATCGTTTATTTTAATATAAAATATATACTCAATTAAAACAAAACCTTCGTGGGTTTCTAGAAAGTTTTCGATTATTATTAAAATCTTGCAGGTTCTCAATGATAATCTTTCGATTAACACTCATCAATGTAAGACCACTGAGGCAACTTTTCACTATACTTCTTAATTACGTTTTAATTCGTCTCAGGCTGTTACAAAATCAGACAAGAAATTACCTGGTATCTTTTTTTTTATCGAGTGTCTAGGATAGGGGAAGCAGTATCCCCCCTATTTACGACACCCTTGTAAACTGTGACAGAAACAAATTTCTATTCTTTGACATTTAGCTATACCCTAATAGATATTAGGTATTTGTTGTTATTGGATTGCCTGTCTGTCTGTCTATCAACAAACAAAACCCTTTGTCTTAGGGACGTAGATTGGAATGATAAATTTAAAACAAACGTGAAATTTTATTTGAACTACTTAAAACCTGGCCCTTGGGGCACAACAATCTTATTCAGTGATTTTGAACTTACGTAAAGTGTCAGCTTCATTTTTAGCAGTCACGCCGAAACAGGAAATTTTCTAGTTTTTTTTTTAGGATATTCCAAAGAGGTTTTAATAGCTTCACATTGGGGAATAGACTATGTTTTCTTGTTATTTTAGACATAAAACTCATGCCACTTAGACAGAAAAGCATAATATTACTTAAAAAAGGGGTCATTTAAAAAAATGACATTTATAGAGTGTATGTATCCAATTATGTAGCTGATTGTCTTAACAACAGAAATATGGTCTGAAAAAACATGTATATGAGTTGATTTATTGATTATTTGTTGAACTACTTGTAAAAAATTTGATGACCAATTTTTCACCGTCCCAACTCCTAAATTAGACTTTTGCCAAAGTTTATAGAACACCTAAGAACCTCAAGCGTACGTAAGTCTATTTTAATTTACTTTACTTTTATTTTACTTATTGAAAAATAAAAAAAGAAGACCCGTTGATAAAATCATAAACAACACTCTGTATCCACGTTTTGGAAATACAAAACATAGTTTTGTACTTCTAAGCATGTTCGAGCCCAATCTAAATAAGGTATCTGTATTTTTAACCTACACCTAAAATTTAATTTAGCGTAATTCCCTAAACATTTATTTATGGGGCCCTGTGTTTGTTTACTCACCAAGTTTCCGAAATGGCGGTATCAAGGACACCCTACATGAAAACTTAATTTGCTTCGGTGGTTTGGGCATCTAGAGGATAAAATGAAAGTAAAGTCACGGAAGAAACTTATGGTTCGCAAGTGGAAGGTAAAGCTCGACCGGGCCGCCCTAGAAGGACGTATGCTGACCAAACAGGCGACATACTGAAGAAGGGCAAAGTAAAAAGTTCCTGGATTGGATTTGTATTGTACTGAGGCCAAAACCACACCTTATATAAGTTTTGTCTGTCTGTATGTACGTATGTTACGTTTTAATTCGAGAACCACTCAGAGGATTTGGATACGTTTTTTTTAATTATTATTCTAGGGATCCTGGTCAACACATAGTGTAGCATTCGCTACAGTTATTCAACCCGTTTCTTCGATTTTAGTTTTTCTTTATCTTTGACACTTTTACAGAATTTTCAAAATTTAAAATTTCGAAGGTCTTGTCTTGGTTTTTGTTTGTTTTTCTCATTTTGAAGAGTACTGTCGTCGAGTCCACAAGACTAAATAAACTAAATAAATTTCTGAATTTTAATCCCTTGGATTCGTAACACGGGATACATTTGCTTTGAAGTCTATTTTCAAGCCTTTTCTCTTCTTCTCCTGGTAAGTTTTGTGTACTTTTGGTTTCATTCTCTGAAAATCCCTTTTGTCCTTTTTCCAAAACGTTTGTTTCCTTGCTCGGGTTTCATGAGCACTTCTTCATTCTGTTGTTTTGTCTCTTTACAGCGACCCTTCAGGCTTTTAAGGGTTTAAAAAAGTAATATACAGTTTCAAACTAACACCATCCTCCTGGTATCTTGTGTGGATGCACAACACGACCTCATTTCCACGACTTCTGGAAGACAATCCTGTCGCATAGCGGTGTCTGGCTGCAGTTCACGGCGTGGTGAGGATTGGCTAACTACGAGCCAGCGTTTTGGGGACCACCCCATACCAGAAGGCCTGCCGAATCGACCCCAGGAAGGAACCAGGTTCTTGGTAGTTTAGTAATTATCTTATTCTGTTTAGGTCATTTTCTTTCCTTATGTAAGGCTGAATAACGACAGCTCTTAAAACTTTCACTCATTAAGATATATTTTCTCTCGCCTAAGATTTATTAATATTTCCGCTATATTTATTGGGATCTCAAAAAAAATAGATTAACTTTTAATTTCAAATTTATAATAAAATAAGCTTAAAGCGTCGTTTTAGCTATATTAGAAAATTCTAAGCCATAAAAAAGGTGATTTACTAAATTAAGTTTTATTGTAAAATTTTTAAGGCTCGACGATATACTTTTCTACAATTTTGTTTTTACACCTTTTTTATTTTATTTTCGTTGTTAATTCTAAATTCTTGATATTTAAATTATACTTTTAACCAGGTTTATCAGCATTTTTTTGGGGCTGTCTCTAGGCTTCCCTGGCGGCAGCCTTTTTAAATCCAAATTCTTATCTCGTAAAGTGCTATCACTACAATAGGCTATAAGGGCTGTTCATGAAATAACGCCTAAGCCGAAAACGGGGCAAAGATTGAATTAACGCGGGTGGAGCCGCAGGCAAAAGCTAGTACATAATACATATTTTGATGAGAACCCAAAATCAACTCGCCAATTTTTGGCACCCTGAGACGACGGTTAACAGAAAACCCCTCAACACTCAGTAGCCCATGGCTATTGCCACAGTTTTCCAACGTCTGTTAGCTAGCATAGATGACACCAAAAGAGAAATTTTGTCTCTCGTAGAAACGTTTGGCCGATGGACACGCAGGACGAGTCGTTTTGTCGAGGCGATGATCACGTGATACAGCTTACCTGCATTTCCACTAGTCTTCTTCACGTTTCTCCGAGAGATAAAATGTCTCTATTATTATCGTCGATGTTAGCTGTTGAGCTAACTCTAACTGAATTACTTCTCGTAGTCACAAATGTGCCGCGACCTACAAAACAAATATAACACGGGCCGGATAAAAGGAAAGTCTTGGAAAGTGTTTTGTTGTGGTTGGCAAAATACGATTATTTAAACTTCTTATATGAAAATAATGAGCCAAACTTGGAAGGTAAACTTTTAAGAAAAAGCCAAATGTTCAGTCGGTTTTAAACTTCGGTGTTCTATTCTGCCTCTTTGTCTGAATGAATAGAACAATTTACGTGTGAAATATAATAGTACATTACGATACGAGAGCGATGAAACGTTTTCTGACGAGTGTGAGTTGCAATCACACGAGTCGAGAAAAAGTTTCTCGCACGAGTTTCGTATAATATTTTATAGCACAAGTGCGGAAAATGCCGACTTTACGCAAGCGTATTTAAAGTAAGTGACGTCATCATAATAATATTGAATGATACTGTTGAATACTCGGACCCGATTCAAATTTTTGGAAGCGTTCAAGAAGAAGAGCCAATGAAAATATGTGGTGTTAACGTCACTGAAGGTCAAATGAAAGACATCGTTTTTATTTAATAAAGGCGTGTTTATTTAGTCTATGATAAAGGTACACATTCGCTTATTTAAAAATCTCTTTACTAAAACATTTTAAGAAAATCTATTCTTCTTAAAGTTCTTGAAATGTAGATATCGGAAATGGGCCACATAAACAGTAAGAAAAGACATTAAACACACACATTCTTTGGACAGAAGATGATTTTAAAATATATCAATGAAAAGACATATACATACATCAATACATGAGTCAAAATATTTAAACTTAAATTCCAGTAAAGGATCAGTCTTGCAAAACGCTTTTATCTGATGGTCGCGTTATATTAATGTCACCTTATAAACCCAAAAAGGTCATAATCCAATATTCACAGCTAAAACGTCCCCCAATCAGAGGTCCCACGATCCATCAAACCCTTATGAAAACCCTTAACCCTTCGGGACAATCAATGACCCTAAAATAACAGACTGTTCTTTTCAAAGAAAAAGGCGGGAATGAGCCTGGAATTTGTCAGGCAATGTCGATTGCGACAAACGGAGAGCGAGATTATCTGGGGTAAAGGAATTCCAATAATATTTCACTGGCGGCCAGTAGACTTGGGTAGGGTGTGTGGCGCAAAACCTCTAGCGTCCAATATTACTAGGAATTATATGATATATAGAGAAATCCATCGCATAGAGTGCATTTCAAACTGGAAAATATCAATTTTACTTAATTTCAAGTGCGAAAAGTATTTTGAAAAAATACCTCGGGCCATGATTCGAACTCGCGTCCTCATGTTTTTACGGCAAGTTGCGCCACCGAGGTCCTTAAACTGGACCGTTGAATTTTTCTACCATCATTCACGTAATGCTATTGAACGCTTAAGATGTTCACGCCTTGTTCTTAAGAAACAGATGGCGCTGTCGTCGTTACAAAATGTCTTGCTTCAAACAATTAAAAAATTTGAATGTATCAATTGATATTTTCCAGTTTATGCAATCTTAATAGATGTTTATACTATAATGTTATGGTTTTGAAAGTCTTATTTTAAACTAATTGAGTTATAACAAAAATTAGAACGGTCCTGCGTTAGGTACGAAATATTTCGTATTCTGGAGTCGTCTCGCCCGTCCGTAACACTGATTTGAAGAGCATCAAAGCTGCTTGTGTTATCTTTCATATAATATAATGTATTTGTTTGTTAAATACTACGTTAATTTTATTTTTGTCACTGTCACTCCAAGCGAAAAAACGCGCAGTGCGAGAAGGGCGAATTCAATGTGAAAGAGAAAAAAGTATGTTTTTTTTATATTCTCAAATAGCTGGCCAAATTTCCAAAATCTATATATTATTAAAACCCATTTTATAAAATATGTTTGAGTTCTGTACATGATTCCTAATTGTCGAACGAGGAGAAAAAATATGTTTGAAGACTTCATTTCAATAATTGTTTCTATCAAGTTTCCATTTCTATTTTCAAAAATGAAACTCTAGATTACTAGAAATTTATTGAAATTTTCTTTTTATTTTATATTTTAGGTATTATAGGAGGTAATGTAGCCAGCATTCTGGGCACCCTATACCGAGGGACAGCGACCTGGACCCAGCTTTTTATTTATAGCTTTTAGGTTTATTTTAGATTACTATTTACTTGTAGGTAATTAGTTTATTTATGTAAGTTTTTATTCTAAGATGTATAGATACTTTAAATAAATGTTAATTTAAGTATAAAGTATGTAATTTTAAAAATATTTTTTTTATTTTGCTTAGAATACTAGGATATTACCCTAAGGTATTATATATTTTATTTACATAGCGTGAATGAAAAAAATTCGCACTATAAATGGTTGTCGTATGTTGCCATCAACGAATTGTACATTTGCTTGCTTTCGCTCATGTCTTGGACCGTCTATAGCATATGGGGTTTGAACAGATCTTTGCATCACGAATCTGCCTTTGACGTTTCATTAATTTGCGCGACTGCCGTTTAGCAAGCCTTTCATTTTAATGCTTTGTATATGATACTGATTAGCATTGCCATACATCCCTCTTTTCATGCGAAACAAGTGGGCACTCTGTTAATCTGTCTGTTTATGCCAAATTTCAGCCCAAGTAGATCCTTTATTTTTATATTATGCTGCGGACCACCCGCGGACAGACGTCAAAGTTGATACGATAAAACATTTTAACACGATAAATAAGGGAAAACACAATAAGACAAATGAAAATTATATTTCATTAAAAAATACATTATATAGGATGAAATTAAATCAACCGACCAAATTCATACTGGAGACTCGGTTAGTGATAAATAACTAGGTTCAGTAATCCTTTTGGCCAATTTCGAAAAATGATTTTTTTTGCTCCCTTACTGGTTGGACTAGTTCCTAGTGGATGTGGGGCACTATGGGGCAAAAAAAAATTTTTTTCTTCTTTTACATGGAGAGTCATTTGACCTTGTTCCTTATGACTAACCGAGTCTCCAGTATGAATTTGGTCGGTTGATTTAATTTCACCTAGTATTAAGAGACATTAATAATTCACCAACCATCACTTTTAAGACGTAATAATTGTCGGTTAAAATCGGATGTACCAATTACCTCAATGTAATATGGGAGTGGATAAAATAATTACATTACTGCCTGCACTACCAAGAGAATTAATGATTTCGTCATAAAGAAACTCTAAATCATTGAAGCACTTTTCAGCTTAAAAGCTCTTTGGTCGTATTGTAAATGGCCTGACACTCTGCTGCATGAATTATGTAGGAGATGTAATAAAACCTTAGTTTTGACGTATGTCATTATTTGGGAACTAAACACATATTTTCTAAAGAACATGTATATACCTAAAGCTGTATTTTTTTTAAACCGCTATTTTATGTACGGTTTCGTATGCATTAAATTCTGGAAGCACTCGGAAGTTTAACACCATTAATTAACCTAGTCTGAAACTCTGAACTAATGCTGAGGCAGTTTTCTGGACGCTTTTTCCTCTTTTTTGATTGAGTAACTATTCTAGGATTATACTAGAAATATGGGCTATGTGACTAGCATTATCTGGACAATGTTGAAGTCAGCTTTAGGTTCATAAAATGTGAAAGGACATTCTCTTTTGGAAAAAGTTCTATTAGGTAGTTATCATAATTATAAACGGCTACACACGATATGGCGTTATGATAAACATTTTTAACCAACCCTGAAATTTTGAAAATAAAATCAGCAGTCAGCATACATCTCAGTCAGGTACTTAACTTTTCTATTGAAGAGCAAACTTATTTGAAGTAATAAGGTTATGAAATTAACACTCTGTGTAATAGTCAGATTTCGCCTGACTAGTTTTTTGGATTCATTTTTAATTTTTCTATCGTCATCATCTTTAAACGATTTCGTTTAATTTCCATGGATAACTATAATTCATCTGGGATCTCTAATTATGTTGATGTGAATTCTGGCTAGATCATAAGCATCTTCGTCATCGGACATTGAACAAATATCTAGTAAAGATTCGTAAGCATAGAAGTCTTAAAATAAAGCAGATATCAGTTTAAAAATACATACGAATCCAATTATTAATCACAGCGTGTCTTAAAATCGTGTTTGGCCGGTATCTATAAATATATCTACATATTTACCGGGTGTAAGTATACCGACCCTACTGAACCACTTTTCCCAAGCCGAGAATCATACCCACGGACACCCTTAGTTTACGAAATAATTGAGTTCCAAACAAAAATGCGTGAACCCTAACGCACCAACATACGGGCGAGTTTAGAGAGAGCGTCGTCCGTGAAACCTGAAGCTGTTTCTGATTCTTGTGAAAAGTGGTTCAGTAGGGTCGGTAGAATATGTGGTTTCATTTAATAGTAGCACCCGGTATATAGTCGTACTAATAAATAAAGTAGTAAAACGGTCGTGTCTGCACATTGAATATTTTCCGGAAATTTTCAATGAAATGGGTTATTAGTGTATTGTCCTGAGGCCAAAACTACATTTTTTTCTGTCTGTCTGTTTGTATGTATATATATGTTGCGTTATAACTCAAGAACCACTTAACAGATTTGGAAGTGGTTTGTTTTGTCATCTTAGTGACCCTGGTCAACATATAGCCCAAGCCGAAAACGGGGCAGAGATTGAATAAACGCGGGTGGAGCTGCGGGAAAAAGCTTATGTATTTCCCAAGTACATATTCCTCATCTCATCTTTCATCTATCATTTAATCACTCGTCTTTGGGTCTAGGATCAAAGTGCTTGCGCTGGGCCAACAAGGGTCTCTTGGCACGTGGATTGCTCGTGGCCAAAAAACGTAACCCTTGCTTCACAGCTGTCGATGTCATCCAAATTCTTACTGAAGACTCGCTAAGCGCTCAGTAATAAGGTTCGATGACCCTTTCTGTGAAATTCGTAAATTATTCTTTTCGTGTTCCTTACAAACGCAAACCCAGCTCCGGGTCAAACTATGGGACGTCAAGATTTTATGTTGCGAAATTAGCAAAAAAGTGTTATTGACCCATGAAAAAATATCAAAGCTCTAAAAAAAAATTCCCAATTTGATGATAAAATATGTGGTTACTTACCACCTTTATTGTTGCATAATTCGTTGCTTCTGACTGTAAAATATCGTCACCATATCACCTTTAAATGTTACTGATGATCACTTACCAAGCCTCCAGTATCAGTTTAGCTATATAAATAAAAGTCACCTTATATAGGACGACAAATTATACATTTATTTATTATTTCTTGTTTAAAAATTAGGGTTCAGTATTCAGAGGGTGCCGGATCGTTTGTCAGGCGCCACTGTTTTGGCGTCTTGTTTTTTGTCATCTTGGTGTTGCTATGGCATATATTATTGTTGTTATATACCAGTTGTAAGTGTACCTATATCGTGTGGTACGGAACCCTTCGTGCGCGAGTCCGACTCGCACTTGGTTGGCTTTTAAATTTTCTGTATCTTCAAGTAGATAACAACTTCACCGAACGAACTCGCGCAAATCTAAGCAAGCCTTTTAAATCCATTTCAATCTTTTAGGAAAGTTAAATCAAACGTACCTAACAGGATTTTATTTTTCTCTACCTTTTGAAAAATCCCTTCGTTAGTTATTTCATTGAAAAGCCGCTTAGGCTTGTACAAAAACGAATTCATTTATTTTTTAATTATTTTCTTAACTTTATAATTGAGATTTTGAATAAAAAGGTCTTATTTAATTTAGTAGTATAATGGAATTCCTTTGTGACGAGACTGTTAAAAAATCCAATCAGTAACATATTTGATTTTGGGGTAATTTTACTCTTTGTAGTTCCTCTGACAATGTTACTGTAATAGCTACTAAGCAAATTATGATGATTACATACCTTCTATCTTCATTAATACCTTAGATGCCTGCGTAATTAATCAAAGAAAAATTTATTAATATTATGAAAAAATATATAATATGCCATAACTTTATTGTTGACGATTTAATTTGCAAGCATTATTCACTAAAATTAAAATTCACTTACACACATTGCGATCAATGCTAAAAAAAAGAAAATATATCCGTCATTATTAAATTCACTTGTACTTGTTTCACTCGTTTATATTTTAAAATTTACACTTTAATCCCGGCCGTTTTCGGTTAATACACCATTCTCAAGGGCTTCAGGAATTCAGGAAATTAAACTAACATTACGACGAGCCATTAAAAATGTACACAATGATCATGCCTATTAAATTAGAATAGGTAATGTCAAACCAAATTTAAATATTAATTAATATAAATGTAAAATAAAAATTGTGAATGTTAAAAAGTCAATTAAAATAATAAAGCAGAGGTGATTTGCTTACATCTAACTATTGATTTAGAATTTTATCTTATTCTTTGTACATTTACTTTATTTATCTCCAATGCTTCTAAAGCGGTCATTTGTAGGGTTCCGTACCCAAAGAGTAACCAACGGGATCCTATTACTAACACACTGCTGACCGTCCGTCTGTCTGTCTTCAGGCTGTATCTCATGAACCGTGATAGTTAGACAGCTGAAATTTTCACAAATGATGTATTTCTATTGCCGCTATAACAATAAATACTAAAACCGGCCAAGTGCGAGTCGGACTCTCGCGGTCCCATACAACAGACATGATTTTTTTGTCTGTTTTTGTATAAAATATATCTAGGCATCGTCAGAGAATATAAAGTAACTGTAGCATCGTTCAGTTTGATCGTCGGTTGACGCCCGCCTAACAATGTCATCTCTTTTGCTCCCATTGAATTTTATTTATTCTATCCCGCTGTCAGTGGCAGGCAAGCTTCAGCGGGCAATCAAACTGAACGCAGGCTTGAAACAACATTTTTCAAATTTTTCCACCGTTCTATTAAATATAGTAGGGGAGTATGCGTTCCTTGCGAAGTATGTGTGGTTTGTTTGACATTGAATGATAGAGTGAAAAATATTGACATACGAGGCCGATCCGATCTTTGCGGCCTGAATAAAGATGTAGAGACTTGAATAAACAAAGGAATGCTTCGGTGGTTTGGACATATGGAGAGGATGAATGAAAGTAAAGTAACGAAAGAAATTTATGGTGCGGAACATGGAAGATAAGCTCGACCGGGTCGCCCTAGAAGGACGTACCATACTCCGACCAGATTGGCGAAATGCTGATGAAGGGCAATGTCAAAAGTACTCGGAATAGAAGAGCTTGTATATCTAGTTTGATGAATGTGGAAAAGGTGAAAGAGGTGTTTCAAGATCGTAGCAAATGAAAAACTGTAGTCACCTTCCCCTCTGGGAGACAGGGAAGAGTATAGTATAAAGGTTAAAATGTGTCGTAAGTTATATCTATACATATTATAGACTATTTTCATAGTAAAAACAGAATAGTAGAACAACTCCCGCGCCATGCCTACTGCTGCAGGGCTGCCAATTTATTTTGCGGCGATGCGACGAACGGCGGCGGCGCGGCGCGCGGCCACAAAATACCTATCTGTTTTGTAGCTCGGCGTACGTAATAAGCGCGACTGCGGAGCGCAGCCGACCCTAGTCACACCGCCAGAAACCGCCTGAGATTTGTCGTTGTGTGCGTGCTGTGGTTCGTACGTGCAGGCTCGCAGTGGCTCGCACACATATAAGCCGCGCGGGCGACATCTCTGTGAAGATAGCTTAGTCTGTTTTTACTATGCTATTGTGCTCCATTGCTGGAGATCATCGTTATTTAGTACAGTTCCGTAATTTTAATGAGAATTTTCTTATCTTCTTTTTTGGGCCAATAGCTCCTGGAAACCTTGAAAGCCACTATTAAGGGGCGGTTACATTCAGATGTTACTTTAGTAAATAATCTGAAAAATAAAAGATAAACAAAAGAATTTATTGAATTTTGTGCTTAGATTTATATTTTTTAACTGAATAAATACAAAAACTAGGTCCAAATTAAGACTATTTAAGGCTAAGACCTGAATTAAATAATTAATGAAGATGAAAGAAACAAACTGAAACTATAAATTGAAGATAATAAAATTGATAATTAAAGCATTTTATTTATTATAAAATTATTTTTTTAGGTAAAGTTGAGCGCGTCTGCAGCTTGATTCCCCCTCGAACGAGAGAGAGATCAGTATGGGACTAGTCGTGTGAGAAAGTGAGACGCACGCAACAAGCAGCCGTTTTCGCCTTAATACAAACGTGGCGATAAAATTTCTTGCGAAAAACAGCTTAATACGCTAAAAAAAGAAAATAAAAATTACAGCCGCTAATAAATTCTATAATAACTTGAACTAGAAGAAAACTAGAAGTTTATGTCTGATACACTCTATAGCAACTTAAACTAGAAGTAGATTTTTTTTAATAACTGCGTGTCAGGCGGGTACGTTGCGTAGTTCCTAAATTATTTATTCCTGTCCTTTAATCCTTTTAAGTTTTCTGCATTTTACCATGTGGTTTGTAGAAGAACAGAAGAACTTGTAAAGAAACTTTATTTGCAAATTGTAATTAGAGTTATGTGACATTACCATGATAGTAAAAATAAGAATAAAACATTTACAATGCGCCAATTTGAGCTCCGCCAGAAAAAGAACAGATGAATTTATGAACAGTGAAAAACAAACACCAAATGTCTCATTATATGAGAGGATATGGTAATAAGACATTTATGAAATGAAAAGGGAAGTTAAAATATGCAAAACATACACAAAACACAACCATGGATGTCTTGGTTCTTGCGCTTAGGACTACTTATTTGTTACATTTTCCGGTTTCCTACTTCCGATCTCTATTATTGTGCCAAAGTCCTAACTGTGCGAAAATTGTTTATTCACACCCTTATTTTATTCCAACACCGGTTTATTAATCAAAGTACAGTTAAGCTAAAGGAGAATTGTCGCCTGAAGCATAGGGTCTGCACTACGCCTGAAGTGAAGCTTAAATTTGCTGCCAAACACTATTCTTTCTTAGCCCCCTTTATATATAATTCTGTTAATAAATGTTTGAACATAGCTAAGCTCACAAAACATGTTTGCTGTAAATTGGTTTCTAAGGGGATTTAGGAACTTTCCTATGACGAAACGGAAGCTTTGCCTAAATCTCAAATCTAAAGTAAAATAAATTTATACCGATATTTATAGGAAAAACGGTCCATAGACAATGTATTTGTATTCTACGTAATATTTGTAATACCATTAAGCGGTAATATTTGGGTAAGCCCAGGTTTAAATTCACATAGTAAAACGAGTAAATTTTTTTGCGTGTGATAAAAATCAATCAATCACTATGTTCGTAATTTGTAACTGAACTTTTTTAATAAGCACTCAAAATCAAACACTGTTCTTACGAGTATTGGTGCAAGAGCAAATTTTGGAAGTTATACATTGGTAAGGTAGTCTGCTTACCCTTGAACAGAGAATTGTAGCTTGGGAGTCAAGAATTACCTTATCATTTAAACAATATATATTTTGCTATAAAAAATGACCATTTCATAAACCTAATCAAAGATTATTGCTATAAATTAATAAACATAACTTACCAATGTCCCAAGACCACTACTCTCGTCACCACGAAAACATATAGTTAAACTTATTTCGCGAGCGCGTATATCGGAGCTTTTCTCTCTAGCGAGTAGACGTGCTCTCCGGTCGGAGTCCGGAGACGATATGCCGCCCGCCCTAGCTCGCAGCTCGTGGGCGGTTGAATGTTACTTTGCATAACTGAAAATAGGGCTGAAACTAGTAGCGGCTTTCAACTCAAATTAAAAGCAAAATTAATCACTAAAATATATAGGTATTTTCCATTCGCCTGGTGACGATCAGGGGTTGAAATATAGCGCATTAAACTGTTTGTTTCCTTGATTTTATTAATATTAATATAATATTTAATAAAAATTAAAAGCCATTAATTGGATTTTGGTCAAAATATATTTATAAACTTATTATAAATTGTTAAGACATCTTTAGATAAGTAAAGGTAAGACAAGATCTATTCTGACTCTATAGTACAAGTACCATCTAAGAAATTGCGGCTGACCCACGTTTACATTGCAATACAGGTGATAAGTAGGCCTGCGGATTTTTCTTGGATAGTACATAACAAGTTTCTTCATTGTTCACTGAGTTTGTTATACCTGAGATACGATCTTATCGGAACTATGCTATGACGGTTAAACTCAACAACACAACTTCTAGACAAGGAGCTTTATCTAAATCGGCTCTATAGCTTGCCATTGACAGTGTCTGCATATTTAAATGTTGGTTTTGTATGTATTTATAAATGTATTTTATTTACTATGCTCACTCTCAATGAAGCTTGCGAAGGCAACACAATCGCACCGATTTCGTCATGGGCACAAAATTGTGTCAAAGAAACAAAATTTTGGTAATCCTGTGAAGGTTTTCAAAATTGATATTGGTCAAAGCTAAAAAATATAAGCTTGTGATCTTTACAACAAAGACTTTATTGATCTTGACATATTGCACCTTTTGCTGGGTTTATTTAGAGGAAAATTATTTAAAACATTTGTAAAAAATAACAAATTTTAAAATTATGTCGCCAGCGTACTGGGCACCTTGGTTTTTTTATTTGCAGGTATTTGTTTATTTGAATAGGTATATATTTTGTTTTCTTTTATATTTATGTAGGTATTAGGATTGTTTCGTTTTTATATAACTGCATAGCCTATTTAAATGTAAATATATTTTTATTTAGTTATTCGATATTAACAACTTATGTAACAAGAGATTATAAGCTACTTAAATCAAAATTTTAATTGGTTTAGATAATTAGTATTGTACTGAATCCAAAAAAAATTTTTTTTTAAATATTTTTCACAGACGTTTTAGCTCGAGAACCACTCAATGGATTGGGATGCGGCTTCTTTATTAAAATCGTAGTGACCAACATTTGGGATGTGAGGTGTTGATGAAAAAGTCAAAAACGGGGCTGACATTAAATAAACGCGGGCGGAGCAGCGGGAAAAAGACTATTACTAATTTCCACAATACAAATAAATCATGAAAATCAGCATTTTCTAAACTTATAGCAACTTTACTTTGATTTTCAGTCCGTCTCAATACATATTTACCGAGTAAGTAAAACTTTAGAATATTAAAACTACTTAACTCCCGAATTCACATTTGAGAATTTCAAGTTAAGCAGTGCTTTGTTGTTGTGATTTGTTGAGTCATCAGCATCACCTAAGTATCACTTAAAGAGATTTTCTATACTTGCCCTTATGCTTTAGGAAAAGTAAGTAGGAGAACTTTCAAGGTAATAAAACGTAGCTAATGTTTCAAAGTTTAAATAAAAGTCCTCACCTTAACAGAACAGGAAAGAAAAAAAGGGCTGCAGATCCAACTCACGTGCCGAGGGATTCGTACTAGCATTTAAAAATATATATACAACGTGAAATTTAAGTCAATTGCTAATGAAAACTGGTGATAGTAGGTACACGTCCATATCCATCCATCCATCCATCAGCCTGTTTCGTCCACTGCTGGACATAGGCCTTTCCAGGATTTCGCCACTCTTGGCGGTCCTCCTGGAAGAATTGCCCATACTCACACACGCTGGGCAGGCGGGTTGGTGAGCGCGGTGCCGAAACCCTTGCACAGTGACGCCGCTGCCCGTCACCAGTCTAATTTATATAAGGCCCGGCAATCGGGGATGGATATACCGCCATCCATCGGTCCCAGGCAATGGTGGGCCGCCTGGTTTTGCCTGAGAGCTGTTCTCTTACTCTCCCCCGACTAACTTCGGGAGGATTTGCGAGTAAGATGGTGGTACCTCCACAGTCGAGCCCGGCATCAGCTCTACCACGTCCATATGAACAACTTTAAATATGAAGCCAACCCTGAAATCGTGAAAAAAAAATCAGCTGTTTCATACATTTGGGTCGAGTAGATATTTAACTTTTCTATGGAACAGCTGATATTTTTTTTACGATTTCTGGGTTGGCTTTTGTACTGGCTGTTCTGAACGAGTACTATTACCAGTTTTCGTAAACAAAATGACTTAAATTTCACGTTGTATACAATGCGTTTATGTAAACAGTCAGCATTTCTATATCCAATGTAACAAACACTGTAAAAATGTTTTAAAATTTATTAAAAGATTTTTTTACTGCCATATTTTTGGTAATAGAGACTTACAAACTGTATAAGTTGGCATCTATCTATCGTCTACCACCTTAACTTTTAAATAATTTAAACAAAAACCTATTTGTTTTGGAGTTAAGGGATTCTAGTTTAGTTAAACACATTTCATATTTGTATTAATAAGAAACCATGGTCACTTTTGTATCGATTGACGTTTATCGTTCGAGCATACGTCCATCTTTGACGCACGCATTGAGAGTGGATAGAGATGGATATACGACCGACCGATACTCGATCGAATTTTTCCACTTCCCCCTGCACCACATTTTCAACAATGACAAAACCCGTGTTATGTGAAAGCTTTTGGTGTATTCTTTATTTCATAATTTTCATACAGCTTCGTTCAAATAAAGTGTGAAAATTCACCCTTCTTCCTCCACTTCGTCTCCCTGCCCTGCCGCTCTTCACCCGCTCTAGGAATTGGGATAGCATTTAATATAGCAAAAGAATTTTTTTCTTTTAATTTGAACACCGCTTTGTTAGGTATGTACCAAAAGCTTTTATATGACATAATTTCATCACTGTAAAGGCTTGGCACAAAATGACTCAATATGGTTATTTCAAGTGTCTACCATAAAAAATTCAATAGATATGAGTTTGTGAGGCTCTGACATACATACAGACTGTCGAACGGAAAATGGAGTCTCAAAATCTCAACTTTACGGCTCCGTTTTTACCCTTTGGGTACGGAACACTAACAAAACTAAATACGTTCCATTTCCTGATCCCAGCTTTCTGTGCAGCAGTTAAGATAATCCCGACAATTAACAAGCCCCCTTAAAAGGTATGGACGGCATTTTTTTTTATTGTCCCCGGCTTTCCCGGGAAAAACTGGAGATTAGCCCGGGTAAGACGATAAAATATTGTTAAGGTGGTAATGGTTGCAAAATTTGATTAATTTTGACTGCATTTGACTGAAGGCGATTGGTAACAGTCCAGAGCGGCTATTCCGGCATTATTACGCATTCACAATATCAGTCATTAGATATTTGTTTAAAGTTTGATATATGCCATGCGATGGAAATTAGACTCACTAAACCACATCAAATAGAAGCTACAGGATATAAGGAACGCTTATTATAAGTTTTCAATAAAACAAATCAATGCATATCCGTACAAAATCTCTTTTAAAATCATCCGCTATCTGCCTTCGCAATTTTTGCGCACGGGCCAGAATCGACAACATTACAAATTAATAATTGGTACAAAACTAAAAACCATTTCGAGATATTGGCCTTCTGAGCATCATATATTTTTTTCAGAATTAAATCATTATCAAATAAAGAGATTATAAAAAAAACAAAAGTTGGTTAGCACAGGATTTTAAAAACAATTACCATCGCTTTCATGTCATGTCATTGTGACTGTTGACATTGACAGCGAACATAAACACGCCAAGTTTTTTTTTTATAATCCCTTGGCAACGAACATCGAGTTTGAAATTCTCAGTAGCGACTTACGTTCTCTTAGAATGAGTGAATAAGAAAACATTAAAATGAGCATTAAAAACACACAATAAAACAAAATAAAAAATACGTAAGGTTTATTTTTACACAGACTTTCAATATAAATATTGAAAACAAATGGTTACCTGAAATGAGATGATATCGATTAAGGGCCAGCCTACTTATTATCTAATAAGTAAATCTCTACTATAAATGCAGGTGATATAGAAATGTATCGCATTGTAGATAATAATTACAGAACTAATAATAATAGTGACTGCATTACTCTATAAGGAGGACTAAGTAATTTAATGACTACTAAAAAAAAAAAACAAATGTCCGACACCGAAGGCATACTTTCCTCGGGCCGCACCAATAAATCGACAATCGCCAAAAAACTGTCGAGGTGTTTTTTGAAAATATTGTCTGGTAATAACTTAAAAATAATGGGCGATTTACGCATTATTCATTTTTTTTTCAGAATCCTCTCGCACTGCGGGTCTTTCCGCATGGAGTAGGTAACAGTGATTGATGAAAACGCGACTTAAATATCCCTTTAAACTTATTAATTGCTCCAAAATCAGTCATTTAAGACTCCCGGGCTCTCATCTCGTAATTCAACTTGTATACCAGCCGCACTACTACTAACAAAATCGCTTTATGCATCGTGGTCCTAGTTGTATTATTACTCTTCAGCGCCATCGACATTTTTGCCGAAGGTATGTACTCGTAGAAAAATGATATTTTGCAAATTGTGTCAAATGCATAATTCATTATAACCATCACCATGTTCTTGTTCCTTTATTTTTAGCGTTACACAAATTTTACTAATTTTATAATTTGTGTAAATTTGTAAAGAGCTTATATGCATAATTATCGTATTTTTATGATTATTACTAATTATTATATTACAAGTGTTATTTGTAAGTGTTCATTGTTGGTGTTGTAATTGTTTGTTAACTTGAATAAAAATAAAATAAATTAAATAAAAATATATAATTTCGAAACGACATGATCACTGTTTCGCAAAAACCAGTAGGGGTTGTAAATTGTAAAATAAGTTTAACTGAATTTAATTATGATGTTCTCCAAGTTTCACCAAGTCCCGATCATCGCAAGTATGAATAAAATTCCATCTATACCACAGACATATACCAGATTATATTTTTTTAAACAATATCATTGATTTATTTGATCTCTGTGTGATTTAAACTTATTCATCATTATTATTTTGCCCACACATAAACCAGATTTTAACTCCTCGCGGCTACCTCCTTGGTTGAATATGAAGAATTTTGTGCTGTGTGGTTTTGTTAGGATATCTATGGCTTGATTTGTCTTTGATAAACTGTTCAAAATGGTTAAAACTTATTATTCAATCAAATTTGAGAGTTTTCATCAAGCCAAAAGTTATAGGCAAGCTTTCAAGCCTCGTGATTTTAACGATTTAAAAATATGCTTATCTACTTATGTTTTTACTCGATCGCTTAATGGACTTTGTTAATGAATATTTGTCTGCTTGGGATTTCTTATATTATAGTTTACGAAACTCAATAATACGATCATGGGACCTTCCTGGTGGTGCATTGAATAGATACAGGTCGAGTTACAATAGTAAGTGAACGATTTTAGAGTATATATTCCATTTACTTATTACAAATTGCCCACATTTATGTTTGGCCCGCTACCTATGATAATGATAAGCGACAAGACAGGAGTTCGGGTTAGTAGATACAGCATGTACGTAGAGTGCAACGAGGCTCTTCTGGTGGTGTGAATTCAAATTTCTTTTGCCCATGATTTGCAAACTTTACAACGTATGAACATGAAATTTGGCAGGTATGCCGCACAAGCACCCGGCACCCGGTAAGAAAGGCTTTTGTAAAATTCAAACTACATATAAAGTATAATCACAGTTTGATACAGAGTGTTGATGTTTATTTCTACGGGCCAAAAGATCCTCTTACACTGTATACATATATCTAATTATGTCGTCGGCAAATCGTGGAATTCGGAATATCATGATTTGCCTGTAGATTGTAAAGTATGAAATCTAAAATGTTTCACCAAAAGTTATTATTAGGTGCGACGACTAGCGGAACGAGGTGGAGAGTGTTACATTTAAATAAATTTGTTTTAACAGAAATATGATCTGCCTAGGCAGATTATGATATACGAAAATCTACGATATTACATTATAGATTTAGAAGATTGTGCATGACCGTCCCGAAGGGCGACAGATGTTGGGGGGACAAGAAAGCTTGAAACAACGATTATATAAAATGGCACTTCCTTTTCAATTTCATGATGAAGCTGTTAAAGAAATTGGTAATATTAATTGAATTTAAATGGTAGACTTTAATGAAGCGATAGCGTTTCATTCAACTACCTATATTCTTTCTCGCAGTCCACAAACGCTAAACATGTTTATGAGCTGATTATATCTCAGATTTCTGTATAGTCTCCCTTAGCGTGTTAAAGTTGTCTACGATGCTGTTTGAAACACAACCTGGACGGCAATTCTCGCGCATGCGACAATTTGCGAAGGCCGAAAGCAGGTGAATTTTACAAGCTATTTATAAAGAAACGTATCAAACTTTTACAATATAAACCTGTTGCCTGTATTCATAACATGATTTACGTGTCTTTTAAGGAGTTACAGGTTAATAGAATTATCATCACACGGCATTTCTGACGCGACAAACAGAGGCGTATGAAAAGCAAAGCGTGTGAAAATTTTTGCGAGAATCGCCGTCCTGCTCTGGCTGGAGGTTGAAAGTCGTCTGTTATGTGTTAATACACCTAATGCTTTGGATAGTAAATGTAAGCCGTAAAATGATAATTCCTATCTTAGACATCCTTCTGCTTCACTTGACTTCTATCCTTAATTGTTCCATTTTCACGGATTATTTTTCAAATTTATGGAAAAACGCTCAAGTTACTATTTTAATTTAAAAAGCTTACACACCTTAATATTTTAAATAGCGTCTTATAATTTCTATCCTTCCGTTCCTTTCTAAGGTGCTATTAGAGCGTACTGTTCACTATCAATTAATAAACTGATTTTCAAAACAAAAACAAGCTTTTAAATTCGTATCAATCGGGTTTTAATTCTTTATCTGAGATCCTGATCATAGAACCGTTATGGTTTTGTTGAAAATAACTGATTTATGACATCTGAAAGGGTATGGTCAGTGGATAACTGACACTTCTGACTCTACTAGACTTTTTAAATGCATTTAGTATAGTTTACTTTGACATACTCTTAAGAGCGTTACATTCCCTTAACACAACTCCTACGGTGATTGGCTGCTTTCGTAGTTATCTACATGGGCGCCGGCAACGCAACGGCATTGATGATTACTTTTCTGATTGGTACGATATTTCTGCCGGTGTTCCTCAAGGGGGCGTCCTCTCTCCTCTACTTTTCGCTATATTTATTAACAACATTTCACAATTTATTTCTTCTTTCTACCACATTTATGCTGATAACCTCCAAATATATACTCAAGCAAAATTGGAGGACCTCTCGTAGGCCATAGCAGTGATTAATGATGACCTGAAATACTGAAAAAGTAATATATTAAAGAATAAAAATTACACGTCACGTTTTTACTGCACGCTATCTCTATCGAGAATATCTGCGGAGAGTAATGAAATGGGTTAAGACATATCAAGACATAATATTAAGTTAATCTAACAATTAAGACTTCAATAATTTTTTGAGCCAATTTCTCTGTCTCTTATAGTTTAGATTTTCCCCAAACTGCCCTATCGCAACGCGCTGCCCAGCGTGTGTGAGTATGGGCATTTCTTCCAGGAGGACCGCCAACAGTGGCGAAATCCTGGAAAGGCCTTGGTCTAGCAGTGGACGAAACAGGCTGATGGATGGATGGAAGTACTCAAATTATTAAAAAAAAAAATTTTGTTATAAATATATTACCTACATAATATTTTCCCTTACCTCTTCTGAAATCCTTTCAAATACAAATTCTTCCACTCAGAGGTTATCTGGAAGAGATCAATTTGACGTCTATTTGTTCTCACCCTTCTCGTATTTTCAAGTTTAATGTTATTGTTTTTAGGATTTCTCACCCAATGGGTAAGACAGACAAACTTCATTTTGCAGTTTAGTTTCATACAAGTTACATTGTATTGTATTGTATTTTATTGTAGTTTGTTGATTCGACGTTAAACTTGAAACCGGACAAGTATGAGTCGCCACTTGCCCACCGAGGGTTCCGATAAACGCTATATTTTTATGATTTAATTACAAATAGTTTCAGTTTTTTCCCTATACTTGTAGTAGACGGTATTACATGCCAAATTTCATAGTTCCAGGTCAACGGAAAATACCATAAGACAGACAGACAAACGTTTTAACGAAATAATATAAAAAAGTATGCTGGAAAACTGTCACAGGTCAGTAGAAAAACCTTTACCTACCCTTCATTTGGCCCCCCAAAAATTTTTGATTCAGGGCCCGTCTGCCTAAAGATTTCATTTTTTTGTACCTACATTTTTATCGGAAACAATATAACTCCATTCCATATAACATTAGAAAGAAGGAAAAGTAGGTTCTTCATGGCTCACATTTCGATAAAATGGTGACAAAAACGTTAAACATTAATATTTTGTGTCATTTTATGTGTAAAAGTATATATGGCATAACCTTCTTTCTTAACGATTACCTAAACAAAATTACGAAATAAATGTTCCTGTTGAAAGCATTTTGAAACACTTAAAGATGCAAAGGTCTCTAATATTTTAGGGAAGTATAATGCAACCAATTAAAAATTCGTGGTAGGTTAGTTAGATGTTACAGTCTTCGATCAAATTATTTGATCAAAGGTTACAATCGGCAAAAGTATAATGTTTTAATTTTAAGTCATAAATGAAACGCGGTGCTAAGCAACGGTTTGTTGTTTAATTTATGTTGACTTTTTAGTGAGTGACTGGCGTTTAGCTTTAAGCATGAGTGCGGAGTGCATCCGGGTGCGGACCCTAGTGGCTCCACAGCATCCGCAGTCATAAACCAGCAACAGCAACCTCAAAATACTCTCTTGGTACTAAGTACGTTTTGTAATTTGCCTTGTCTCTATATTATATTTGGGCACAATAATAGTAAAATAATTAATATTCTGCATAAAGTACACACGTGAAGCCAAATTACCTTAAGTATAGATTTTCCGTAGTGTTTTGAAATTATTTCAAAACCATGCTTCTGTTAGCTTCTTTTATCTAATGTTACATGAAATGGAGAACTTATAGCCTATAAGCTTAGAGTAATGTACATTACTCTATGAAATGTATATTACTCTAAGCTTATAGGCTATAAGTTATAGGGCTAATGACCGACGACGAGCGAAGGGAAGCGGGGCGAAGAAGAGCGTCTTA
The DNA here is from genome assembly GCA_910592155.1 of Ypsolopha scabrella. Lineage (NCBI taxonomy): Eukaryota > Metazoa > Arthropoda > Insecta > Lepidoptera > Ypsolophidae > Ypsolopha > Ypsolopha scabrella. Next base: position 25,557,811 of record OU342969.1, on the reverse strand, counting down.
AGTTTACATGTAAATAGATTTGGTGAGTTGAGTGCCGAGTGAAGCGAACCCCCTAGTTTTAATGGAATTATTGTTTATCATTATCGAGCAACTTATGCAACGTAATCACGTGATTTTGTCGGTTAAATAGCAAATCGAACATTTACGTTGCCACTAGTGGCACGGCAGACACTTATTGGCAGCCGTTGACAAAATTCTTGTGAAGTTATGACATTCAGGGACAACCAGTAGTTCAATGTAAGCCATGGTTTTTTAAATTTAAAAAAGTTTCGAAGCGCGTTATTTCTGTTATTATTAGGCTGCGCTTAGGTTTTTGTTGTACTCCAGTATTTTTGCATAAAATCAGAATCCGTGACAACTCGCTTTGCGAATGTGGACAAGGAGATGGTGACCTTAACCATATATTTTTCCAATGTAAATTGAACCAGAAGTCTTTTGATTTATACAAATTACTCCCGAAAATAAATATTCAACTTCCTGCAAACTTTTCTACTATGATTTCTCATTTTTCAAAGGATCTTATAAGGGCTTTAATTAGATTTGTGAGAGAAAATGAAATTAAATTATAGGTGGTGGATTTAAGTTTTTTTTTTTTTTTTTTTTTTTTTTTTTGTGTGACTAACTTTTTTTTTTATTTTTTTTTTTATAAGCTTTCATATTTATATTATATACGTATAGTATCTATTACTAACATATATGTTGTGTTTGATTCAGCATCTACAAGGTCAACCTCTTTGTTGTATATATATTTTATCGGATAGTGCGTTTGCAATCTATTACGTGACACTGGCAGAATAGTCGACACCGGCTTCCGTTGCCATAAAAAAAATTGAATTGAATTGACATTTTATTTCTCTTCTATAAAAAAAAACTAAAAAAATGGCTGGTATAGGAATGTGCGAAACTCCTGGTTGCAAATCTATTGCTCAGTTACAGTGTCCGACGTGTAGAAAGCTTGGTATACAGGGCTCTTTCTTTTGTAACCAAGAATGTTTCAAGAGCTCGTGGAAAAATCATAAAATCATCCACTCCTTAGCTAGTAAGTGTCGTTTTTAGGTTAGGATCCGGTATTATATTTCATGGTTCTTATGTGTTTTGGTTTGTTGCAGAGGGCGAAAGTGCTGATGGCTCGAAGGGTGAATATAATCCTTGGCCCTCTTATAATTTTACGGGGAAGTTGAGGCCTTTCCCGGCAGGGCCTAAGCGCACAGTGCCTGCCCATATTGGTAGGCCTGATTATGCAGATCATCCGACTGGATTTCCCGCGTCAGAGAATGCTGCTAAAGGCTCTGGTCACATCAAGGTGCTTGATGATGAAGAAATTGAGGGCATGCGAGTGTCTTGTCGTCTTGGCAGGGAAGTGTTAGATGAAGCTGCCAGGTTAGTACCTAGGGATTCTGTGACATCATAGTGTCGAGTTTTTGCAAGTCACAGTTGTTGTTGTTGATTTTAGTTGGTTAACCTTTATAAATCAAAATATCTTTTCTGTTTTGGTCTCTAGATCTACTGTTTATTACACCTTGTATTTTATTTGTATGCAAATGGACACAACCCATATTGGATTATATCCAACAAAATTGGTAAAATCTTAATGTAAAACTTTTTTAAATGATGTTGTTAATAGTATAAAATAGAGGCAGAAAATAAAGGTGTATGTCATTTTGGTTTCAAGTTTTTTTATGCTTTATTTACTTCTTTTCATTCAGTTGAAGTTGGCGACACTGTAAACTATAATCATTGTTGTAAATTAATCAATTCCAGGGTCTGTGACGTAGGAGTGACAACTGAAGATATTGACCGTGCAGTCCATGAAGCATGTATTGAGCGGGAATGTTACCCGAGCCCACTCAACTATCACAACTTCCCCAACAGTTGCTGCACCTCTGTCAATGAAGTTATCTGCCACGGCATTCCGGATCTGCGTCCACTGCAGGTTTGTTCTATATTTATGAAATAATGTCAAGAGACAGAAATATACAGAATAATAAGTTCCATCTCCTGCGATCTCCTGCGATCTCCTGCAGTTTGGTTTTCTTATGTACAACATATCTCTCGCTAATCTGCCACCACAAAATGCTGTTCATTGACAGATTACTGAAATCTCATGATTAATAAGATAAGTTTTAATAGCTTAAATTACCTACATAAGTTAAATAAAAAGTTTGACCAAAACGTCATGATTTTCTCGTAATAAAGTGAATCTTACTTAGCTGTAGTCTCTTTTTCGTAAATATGGGATATAATCACAAATATTTAGGTAGTTCGAAAAAAAGGAAATCACCTGTACAATTTACACAGTGGACCGCCTGAAATGCGTGCTCCCAAATAAAATGACACATACAATACTTATAATTATTGTAGATAGATTTAAAGGCTAAGGTTTGTTGCAATACAAAAATGTATACGGGGTGTAAATGGAGTGCGGCCATTAAATGAAACCACATATTCTACCGACCCTACTGAACCACTTTTCCCAAGAGTCATACCGGACACCCTTAGTTTAGGAAATAATTAAGTTCCAAACAAAAAACGCGTGAACCCTAACGCACCGACATATGGGTGAGGTTAGAGAGAACATTGAACTCAAATAGCTGCAGGTTTCACGGATGATGCTATGGTTGTAAATACAACCCGTATACATTTTTGTATTGCAACAACCCTTAGCCTTTAAATCTATCTACAATAATTATAAGTATTGTATATGTAATTTTATTTGGGAGCACTCGTTTCATGCGGTCCACTGTGTAAATTGTAAAGGTGATTTCCTATTTTTCGAACTACCTAAAGGTAGTTCGTTCGTTCAAGTATGTTTTAATGAAAAAAAGGTAGGATGATTTAATACTTAATAAATAATAATTTACTTCTCATCAGAAAAATCGAAACACTTCTCAAGTTTGTGTTTTTAATGGATCATTAGAAAAATATTGTATTATATGGAAATAATTAAAATGTTGTACAACAGTAGGTAAAGTCGTTTGCAATAGAATCCAACAATCATGTAAACAAATATGGCGGACTGACATTGACAGCGTATTGTTTATGCCCATAGTGATGTCATAGTGTTCTAATTTAATTTTAATTAAATTTATTTTTCTAATTATTTTAATTTTAAGTCATAGACTATGGCCCATAGTAGGATAGGTACTAAAATAAAACTGACTAAATAGATTAAATATATAAGCCATAGACTATAAAATAAAACTGATTATATATAAAAAAAGTGTTTATTAAAACAAATTTAAATCTTCGTCTTCGTCATCATCACTATCAGAAGTGTCGCCGGTGACCGTAATTATAAATGGAACCACTGTGTCATCGCTTGCCGTGTCTAAAATGCCGTCGAGCTTTTTCATTTCTTCCTCTTCCTTTAGGACGTGACTTACGCATTTCCGACCATTGTTCGGCTCCGATTCTCGCCAACCCTTCGTTCAATAAAGTTTTTATTTCCGCCATTTTAAAAGATTTGTTATTTCTCCCAACATACGACTTAACCTGTGCCCAAATGAGCTCAATTGGGTTGAGTTCGCAGTGGTAGGGAGGAAGGCGAAGCACAGTTATTCCTTTCGATGCGACGAGCTCGTCAACGTATTTTGTAACATAATTTTTTTTATCAAATTTTGTGAGTAACTGTGCTTTTATTTCACTTGTTTCAAAAGCTATATTTTTGCTACGTAACCATTCTTGTATAGCATCCTTCCTCCAGCTCATGTTGGCATTTTTAAAAACTAACCATTATTTTTATGGCTTAGGATACAATCCGTTTTGGTTAATTATATTAAGCTCTTGAAAAAAAATTTTTATTGTATTCAAATAATATTAAATTAAAATAATTTATTAAATTAAAAATAAAAGATAACTTCAGATTACGAACAACACTAACTTTTCAATGACTTATAGAGTTCGATGAGTAAAAAACTAAGATGACAGCTTGTCAAATACTTCGAAATTTTTCTTCTTCGATTTTTGTTTCTACAAATTTAACTTATAAATACAAGTTAAATCGTGTTGAAGATAATGTGAAAACAATGGTGCGTTCGTTGAAATCAGACTATGTTCATAATTGATCGTCAAATGTATGTGATTACGGAGTAATCGTGACAATTTGGTTTGTTTACATGATTGTTGGATTCTATTGCAAACGGCTTTAGTACAAGGTTTCAAATTCCTTAAACTAACATTTCAAATTCAAATTATTTTATTTTTAATGAATTAACCCTCTTTTTTGGTTATTTGTCGCCAGAAAGAAAGTCTTAGTAGTGTTTAGATTTTGTTGATGAGAACTGTATTATAGTATGTGGTTATCATAAGTGATAACACAGGTTTCTTTCACAATTCACATTGTTGTTTCAATGAATGTCTCCCCCGAAACAAAAGTCTGGATAAGTGCCTGAAAAGTAGCCTATGTGTTAAGTTAGTTAAGTTATTGTATACATTAAATATACCTTTATTTTAGTTCATGTACGTGTATTTAAAAAATAAGCAAACCCAAAACCTATTTTAATAAATTGAATTTCGTCTTTTAAATTTAATTATTTTTATTATTTAATAAATCCTAACGTGCGATAAGTGTATTTATGTACCTATATTGCAGAAATAAAGAATTCATTTCATTTCATTTATTATATTCAATTTTACACCTATTATTATATTATTCTGAGTTAATTGGAACATAAATTGATCACAGCTTTTATTTACATTTTCAGGATGGAGATCTGTGCAATGTTGACGTGACTGTATATCACAGAGGCTTCCATGGTGACTTAAATGAGACATTCTTTGTCGGAAATGTCCCCGAATCCAGCCGCAAGCTGACCCAGGTTACCTACGAATGCTTACAGAAAGCTATTGATATCGTGAAGCCAGGAGAAAAGTATAGAGAAATTGGGAACATCATATCGAAGCACGCTCAGGCAAATGGGTTTAGTGTGGTTCGGTCATACTGTGGTCATGGTATTCATAGGCTATTCCACACTGCTCCAAATGTGCCTCACTATGCTAGTAAGTATACGAGATTGATTAATAATACACTCAAAGGCACAATTAACCGCCCACTTAAATTTTCCGACGTAACTTCAAAAATTCATTATGGAATGTTTTTTTTTCTTGGCGGCATTTTACATTAAATAATTTCAGATGAAAAAAAATTAAAATAAAATTTGCTATTGCTTTAATTTTTTTATTATGAAAAAAGTTTTAAATTACCAATTAATTACAAAAACAAATGTGATGATAAACAATCTAAAACTTTTTGTTGACATTGAAAACCTAAATTTTAATAATGAGTATTGCCTCCTCTGCCTCTTATGACCTCCTCCAGTCGATTAGGAAGACCATCCATTATGTCTTGAATATCTGACTGCGGTATATTCTCCCATTCCTCGACCACAGCAATTTTTAACTCATTAATGGAGGTAGGAACCGGAACCCGACTTCGTACTCGCCTTTTAAGATTGTCCCAAACGTGTTCGATAGGGTTTAGGTCCGGGCTGCGAGCTGGCCATGGTAATCGTGCTCTACCCACGGCATCAAGGTACTCCGTAACCACTCTAGCGACGTGCGCACGAGCATTGTCGTGCATTAAAAGAAAATCTTCTCCAATAAATGGGGCAAAAGGGATGACATGAGGTTCTAAGACCTCTACCACATACCTCTGAGCATTTACGCTGCCTCTTTCAAGCACAACCAACCCTGTACGAGCCTCATAAGAAATACCACCTGTTACGGACTCCTTCGCGGCTGGCCACAAAACGACCATAACTTTAGATTTGACACTGACTTGGACTTGAGACTGGAAAATTAGCAAATGGACAGGCTTCTTTTCTTATCTTTATTGATTCAGACTATGTTACGGACTCCTTCGCGGCTGGCCACAAAACGACCATAACTTTAGATTTGACACTGACTTGGACTTGAGACTGGAAAATTAGCAAATGGACAGGCTTCTTTTCTAAATAAAATAATTATCTTTATTGATTCAGACTTTCAATACCACCCCATACCATTACTGAGCCACCTTGATAGCCCACTGTTTCGACAACAGCACACTGTACAAACCTTTCACCGGGGCGTCGGTACACGCGCTGGCGTCCATCGGGACCTCTTAAAGCGACTCTCGACTCATCAGAGAAGAGAACGTTCTTCCATTGCTCTATGGTCCAGTTTCGGTATTGTTGAGCAAATCGAAGTCTAGCTCTCCGGTGCTCTGTGGTCAACGCTGGAACTCGAGCTGGCCGGAATCCAGTCAAATTACGCTCTGCAAGCCTTCTTCTTATCGTTCTAAGGCTAATGCTTACATTTCGTACCTCAAATAGGCGATTACGAGCTTCGGGAGCCGTAGTGAAGCGATTTCTTAGAATGTTGGAAACGATGAAGCGGTCATCTCTTGCAGAAGTGCACCTCACACGACCTTGTCCCGGTCTCCTCGTGTAAGATCCAGTTTCTCTGTATCGTCGGATGGCATCACGTATCGTGGTTCGAGGATATCCCATCATACGGCCCATGCGACGCTGGCTATACCCAGCATCTGAAAGCGCCACCGCTCTAGCTGCACCAGCTGCATCCAATGGCATTTTACTGGGTAAAAAGCAACTGACAAACTCTGACGTACCTTAAGAACTAAGAAATGTACCTAAAAACTTCAAAGGCAATACTTTATGTACGCGTAAAACAATCAGTTCGAAAATCAACATTCGACTGAACTCAATAAAAGAGACTCACACTTGAGGGTATCTTTAAAAAAGGGTCATAAATTGTCCTAATTTATCATAAACTACCCACTTAACAAATTGTCATTCAACATCATAAGCATTCAGTTATTGTAAACAAAGTTATGCTACTTCAGCAGAGTGGGCGGTTAATTGTGCCTCTGAGTGTAGAAAAATATTTTAACTTCTTGTACGTTACTGTACTGTTGATTGTTGGAACTTGGTGCAACTTTGAATACATAATGAACAGAAAATCACTTTTATTATTCCACGAATATATTTATTTCCTGACCGGTTTCGCCTTTGTGACATTTTCAAAGGATTTATAATTGATCTTAATATAATACAAATAGTCTACATCAGAGCAATCAATGACAACCTTTTTATACGTTGTTCCACTAATATACAATGTACAAGATTATTAATGGGAGTGCCTCCGCTGCCGGCGCCGGCACCCATAAATACCGCCGTTGGGAACCGGCAGTACATTACTGCCGGAAGCTGAGATCAAAAATATCGGCTGCCGGCGCCGCCAAGTCCCATAATGGACAACGGCGGCAGCGCTGACGGTATTCCTTACGCGCAAAGGATGTTAAATTTTGTGTGAGATTGTGTATTATGTATTGTGTTTCTTTTTTTGGAAATCGTTGAAATCGGTGACTTGAAAATACAAATTTGAGTTACTGTCAAAACTAGGGGCGTCGTCGCTACGCTCCGCTCCGCTTTGCTCGGCTCCTTATTTTATCTTACATGTCAAGCTAACACGCTCCTCCTCGCTTCGCTCGTCGCACCAATTTTTTTTCTTATGGTGAAAGTTTTTTTTTACTATGACTTTAAAGACCCAAAATTAAAGTCAGTGCCGGCAGCCAATTTAGCAACCGGTGCCGGCAGCTGAGGCACTTCCGATTATTCATATATTTTTCTGTTCTTGTTAAAATTTTCATCGAAAAGTGACAACATACTTATACTATTAATCGCATAACGAGTTTCTTCTTTTATTTCTTCCTCTTTCATCAAATCAGTCATTCAAGCTTAGAGTGCGACAAGGCTCTTGACATTAACCGGGGGGCGCAGTTATGAAATAAAGGTTAGTTCCGATGCTATGTAGTTCCGATTTTGGTCACGACCAATCCACGCGCCAAAAGACCCTCGTCTCACTGTATCTACTTTGGTTGCTTTCACTGTTTTGTATGAGTGTAGTCAATCATCATCATTCTACAGAGATATAAATCCCAAGAAGTGCCCCTACCATACATAGGCCTCGCGAAAATGTGTCAATGTTGAGAAGAGCGTGCTCACTCCTCACGGTTTAGTCGCTTATGGAATGAAGTGAGTGATCCACGTGATCAAAGCTAAAGGTGTTACCTTTCTATTAAATAAACGTGTCAATGTTGAGAAGAGCGTGCTCACTCCTCACGGTTTAGTCGCTTATGGAATAAAGTGAGTGATCCACGTGATCAAAGCTAAAGGTGTTACCTTTCTATTAAATAAACGTGTCAATGTTGAGAAGAGCGTGCTCACTCCTCACGGTTTAGTCGCTTATGGAATGAAGTGAGTGATCCACGTGATCAAAGCTAAAGGTGTTACCTTTCTATTAAATAAACGTGTCAATGTTGAGAAGAGCGTGCTCACTCCTCACGGTTTAGTCGCTTATGGAATGAAGTGAGTGATCCACGTGATCAAAGCTAAAGGTGTTACCTTTCTATTAAATAAACGTGTCAATGTTGAGAAGAGCGTGCTCACTCCTCACGGTTTAGTCGCTTATGGAATGAAGTGAGTGATCCACGTGATCAAAGCTAAAGGTGTTACCTTTCTATTAAATAAACGTGTCAATGTTGAGAAGAGCGTGCTCACTCCTCACGGTTTAGTCGCTTATGGAATGAAGTGAGTGATCCACGTGATCAAAGCTAAAGGTGTTACCTTTCTATTAAATAAACGTGTCAATGTTGAGAAGAGCGTGCTCACTCCTCACGGTTTAGTCGCTTATGGAATGAAGTGAGTGATCCACGTGATCAAAGCTAAAGGTGTTACCTTTCTATTAAATTTCGTAATTTCACTTCAATTACTAAAAATCCAAGCAAATAAATGGCATCTTGATTAAAGAGAACGATAACAGTTTGAGTGAGCGAGACATCGCTATTTTTCCCTCAATAGTGAAACAGTATAAGCCTGAGTTTTTCATCGAAATAAACAGAACTTAGATACATTCTTTAAATTCAGGTAACTTTTCTTTGGTTTAACAGTATTTCACAAACTTTTCTTATGTGATTGTATGAAGCTGACATTTCATTAAGTCCAAGGGCAAAGCGCTACGTAGCAGGAGCAATTGGCGGAATGTCTCCCCATTTTAAATCTGGACATAAAATACCCGAAGTTTATTTGACACATCTTTATTATGTTGTTTTTACGGTTCCGTACCCAAAGGGTAACCAACGGAACCCTATTACTAAGACTCCGCTGTCCGTCTGTCACCAGGCTGTATCTCATGAACCGTGATAGTTAGACAGTTGAAATGTTCACAGATGATGTATTTGTGTTGCCGCTGTAACAACAAATACTAAAAAACAGAATAAATATTAAAGGGGGCTCCTATACAACAGACCTGATTTTTTTGCCGTTTTTATAGATAATGGTACGGAACCCTTCGTACCGAGTCCGCACTTGGCCGGTTTTTTATTATTTACCATTTCCAACAAATTTTCAGAGAACAAAGCAGTAGGGGTGATGAAGCCAGGCCACTGTTTCACCATCGAGCCGATGATCAACGAGGGAGGCTGGCGCGACGAGCAGTGGCCCGACCACTGGACCGCTGTCACCGCTGACGGCTCGAGATCAGCGCAGGTAAGACAAAACTGTCTGTCTGTATGTCTGTCTGTTTGTAAGGATGTTTCTTTTTAACTCGAGAACCACTCAACGGATTTGAATGCGGTTTTCTTTATTATCATCGTAGTGACCCTGTTCAACATAAAGGCTATGAAGGGTTAAATAACTCCCAAGCCGAAAACGGGGCAGATATTGTATAAACTCAGGCGGTGCTGCGGGCGGAAGGCTAGTAAACCGTTAACGCGTGGATCAAAACGTACAAGTAGAGGTATCAAAACTTGATCTCACTTCACCAACCTCCTTAATTACTTGCGATTGCCGGCAATAGGCACGATGACAAAAAAAAATTATTAGTCCGTCAGTTAGATTATCAGAAAATATTGGACACGTATTTTTTCTTTTTTCAATTAAACTAACAATGATGAAGATATAGCCCGCTGAAGTTCCGCGTGACGTCACATCTAGGTACAATTTTACTTAGAAGTGACGTCATTTTCCCCCATTCCCAAACTTTGACGCGCTTTATCTCTGTCATTTCTTGTTTGATTGACAAAAGAAAAAATACATGTCCAATATTTTTTGATAACCTAAATGACGGACTAAATAGGATAATATTTTGTTTACCCTGTCTACAAGCCTATTGGTGAAACATCATCAATTAATAAATTGTTTAGGTAACATCTGAAATGAAAAAAAACCATCACACCTAAACAATATCTATAGTTATTATACCCTGATGATGCCGTAAGGTGAAACCTGCTGATTAAATAAAGTGAATATAAGTGAAACAGTACAAGTGTATTTTTAAGATTTCCTTAATTCCAGTTCGAACAAACCCTCCTGGTTACGGAAACGGGCTGCGACATCCTGACGCGCCGCGCCACTGGGAGACCTCACTTCTTGGACCAAATGGAGAAACTAAACGCAAACTAGTATGTGATATACTTTGTAAGTAGGAGACCGTCCACTGAGGTTCCTGATAGGTCTCCAATTTATACCCTTCGAATAGTGTTCCCATTATTTCGAGCTGCTACAACCACGTTTTCCACGAGCAGCATAGCTAACATGGACGAAAATAATAGAGAAGTTTTGTCTCTCGAAGAAACGCTTGACCAATGGAAACGCAGGTAAGCTTTATCACGTGATCATCGCCTCAACAAAACGACTCGTCCTGCGTGTCAATTGGTCAAACGTTTCTTCGAGAGACAAAATTTATCTATTCGTGTCATTTATGCTAGCTATGCTAGGTATCGAATCAATATAAAAAAGTATACTTTTTTTTGAAAAATATCACACCCTTTTTTTATTAATCATGTATTTACAATATTACAGTTCCTGTGTGTTATAAAGGCGCTAAAAGACGGTAGATGAAACACTGTGATCACAATAATACCGAGATTACTCTTGCTAATATTTATAAACTCAAACAAATATATGTGGAATAAAAGTACAAGAATTTGTGTATAATTTATTCAAGATGATATTCCACCAAGAACCATCAATCGAATCCATCCAATATTTATAAACTCCCAGTAAGGTCTCACGCCCATGGTATGCGCGGGTCGCGGGGCGGGAGGTGCATGTAGTAAAAAGTACGCGATTGAGAAAAAATGGGCTCGGAAGTTGATTGTTGAGATTGTCGGCACTTGGTGGAATTTATCAGACATTGTTGTGATGAAAAACACTTTAACATTTCCACGAATAATATTTATATTACACTACCTAACCGGTTTCGCTATGTAAGCATCATCGGGGGCTTTTAAATTTTAGTAAATACATATTATTAACACAATGTTTGTATTGCTAGATGTCGTACATAAAATATGTATTTACTTTAATTTAAAGGCTCCTGATGATGCTTACATACCGAAACCGGCTGGGTAGTATTATATTAAATATTATTTGTGAAGTACAACTGTTTTTCATCCCAACAAATGGACTCGCTATACTGAATTATTATCTATATCCTTTAAAGTGCTTCATTTACTACAAAAAAATATTTTTCATCCCATAATTTCTAAAATAATATCCCAAATCCGTAGGGGCATTTTTATACTCTAGCCAACGAGAGTTTGCAGATTTGTAAAACTTCAATAAACAAAAGTACAAACTTCTTGGAAAAAAAAACTGCTAACTCGTGGGCTACAGTACCTATACTTATTTATAATATCAAGAATAGCTATCGTTTACATCAATCTATCGAATCACAAATAAAACGTATAAAATAAACAACTATCACTGCCATAGTACAATAGGGCAAAAATCTCAGTGGATTGGTCTTTGAATTGTAAAATAAGTACTTTTTTTTGAATAAGTGACTTGGAAAAAACTTCACGCTTCTCAATAATTTAGTTTAAATCTCGTCTCTCAAATCAGATTATGGAAATTGCTACGGAAATATACTATTTTAAGGTTTCTTGCAAATCACCTCAAATAACCAACTTGATTGTTTTGATAAATACCTTTGCAATATTATGAAATAACTCTTTTTTGTCATCGTTTGACTAAATTTTACTAAGTGAATGTAAATTTGAATAGTTATTGATAAATAAATAAAAAACATCGTTTACACTTTCGGTTTATTAATTTAACAACACTAATAATTAACAATCGGTAGAACTAAAGCAATAACAATAATAAATAGTGCCTAAATGCATTATATTATTAGTCTAACTTTGAATATTTGTAGGTAATTTTATTATTTACATTAAAATTATTTACAATATGTAGCACCAAAGTCTTATATGGAAGCTAAACGCATATAAGTATTGTTTAGAGGGCATTATAAACTAAAAAAGATCATTTAGAAACAAATTTCAAGGAATACAAATATTTTGAAAATATTCCTCGAGCCAGGATTCGAACCTGCGACCTCTTGCTTAAATGGCAAATGCGCAACTGAGGTACTCATCCTAGACCGTTAAATTTTTCCACATTATGTGTAACCCGAATTTTGTTAGGTAACTATTTGATAAATCAGCCTGTAATGCACATACTGAACACTCACGAGGGTGTTATTTGATTTCACGTCTTGTTCTTACGAACAAAGAGCGGTGTTGTCACTAGTATGCGTGTTACTTCAGAGAGTTATAAAATTAAAAAATCTTGTTTATGTTATAGTATCCAAAAGTGATGGATTTTGCTATAATTCATTATAATCTTAACGCATATACTCGTATTTTTGGGTTGATATGTGAACATCTTGCAAGTCAAATAGAAAGTCTTTTCGGTCAGTCTTTGAAGAAAGTTTACTTAAAATGAAATAACTTACCTATATGTATAGTTTAACCTACGGTACCCAATCTTACCGCTAATCCTCACCCTCGTCAAATATAGGAGTTATATCATCCAACCTGTCTTTAAGCTTAAGACCAAATTGCGCCACTCTGTTATTATCAGTTCCCGATTGTTCTTTATCCAAGGCTTTGACAGTCCCTGCTTTCCAATTGTCCACTGTAGAATCTTGTTTCCTAGCCATCACTTCTTTGACGTGCTTTATGTTTGCCAGTTTTGATGCTATCATTTCCTTCTGAAAAAAGTACAATCATAAAATGGCACTTTGATTTCTTTCGATTAACGATTAGGGAATTAAGAAAGTATTATTTTTGTAGCACATTTTATTATTCGCCTCTGAGGCAGTTGCGCCGCCACCAGTCGTGACAAAAAGTGAAGATTTATCCCCCATTGTTAGGTTATGCCTGCCCAGCGTGTTAAGTATGGGCATTTATTCCAGGAGGACCATAATGTGTTAACATCTTGTAAAGACTTATGTTTAGCAATAGACGAACTAGGCTAATGGATGAATGGATGTTAGGTTATGATTAATTCATATAACATTCGCCAAGTAAAGGTACTCGTACCTCATACGACTACATAAGCACTCGCAGAAAAAATACCAAGAGGTGCAGCCTCAAGTTATTTACGTAGATCAGTGCCATGCCACAGAATAGACAATTTTAACTAATAGCTATGTGGCTTGAATCACATACAGTATGAAACAACTCAGACTCAGAGGCTCCATAGGGAAGGTTACAAAAATAATTATAGGTATCATATTTTACTACTAAAAGATTCGTGGTTTAGATTCATATTGATAGAAAACTGCTACTCACAATTGAATAGCCAGTCAGGCGAAATCTGACAATTAAATCGTGGGTGTAGCCGTTTCCTATCAATATGTATCATGTTGATCCTAGAATTCCCAAGGGGGCAACACCTAGCACCTTCATGACGTATGAAAAAGTTTGTTCTGGGTCGCAAGTTTGTATAATTTGTGTATTTTAAATTTATCATTCATTTATTTACCTGCAAAGGACTATCGATATAACTGGCGTATATCCGCAGGATTGGTTCACCAGTCTTGTCGTCAAATGTCAATTTACTTCGAGGTGGAATCTTGGCTTTGACGATTGTTACTTTCGGAGCAATAGTCGTTGTAGTAGTTGTTGTGGTTGACTGTGTAGGTTCTTTAGTATCAGTAATAGTAACCAGTCTAATTGGAGCTCTTCTCGATAATAAATCAGATTTTTCTTCATTGAATTCTTGATCCTCACTTATAGTGGCCTCGACTATTTGACCAGCATATACTGTCCCATATTGGGTTATCTTTGCATCCTTATCGTCAGCACGAAGTAGAGTGTATGCTACTTTGACTGATTCTGTCTTTCCGAATGGAACTCCTAGCAACGGTTTCATTGAATGATTGTTTTCATCTTTTGCAACATTCTGTACGAAGTATTGCTTTAGATCTGGATTTATAGTAGTTGTTGTCGCAATAATTGTAGTGTTTTCGTCTTTCTTAGCTTCTACTGGTTTTGGAGTTTCAACTTGAGCCAAAGCCGCTGCAGCTCTGACGTCATTGATGGCTGAATAAAATCCACTTGCTACCACATTACCCACACTTTCACCGACTTGTGCGTAATAAATAGGAGTGGTATTCTGATTTTCTTTCGTGAAGTCTATTTTTTCATTTAGCAATGTACTACCTTCTATCACATATTTTGTAGTAGTGGTTACAGGTTGAGATTCAGCTGCTACTAATTCAATAGTCACGTTTAGATTTTGAGGCTTTGTAACAGTTATAACTTCTACTTCGTTATCTGAACTCCTGTTTTCTGTATTACTAGCACTCAAACCTTGCGGTACCAATGTAACATAGTTACTTTCCTGCGTTTCTCTGATAACATTTTTATGGTTTTCAAATTCTTGTTGGTTTTGCAAAGGAACTACGGATAAAGGTTGATTATGCTGTTGATGTACGTGATTATCTTCGTTGCCATATAGGTATACCTGTGTTTGTGTTGACACTTGAGGTTGTAGCTCTTGTTCAGCATTGTAAGGAACGAACTCAACTGCTGGGAAGCTTTGGAGCAGTTGCGCTTGGATTTTCTGCAGGAATGTAGGATCCGATTGCATTAACACGTTGGGTTGTATAATAATACCTTCTAGTCCGTGACGCATCAATTGTTGTGGTTGTGGAACGCCATGGAAACCCTGCAACTAAAGTATGGTTTAGTTAATTCGCAGACCTGACTTGCACCGGGGTCCAAAACATACAAGGCTAAAAAGGCAAACGACGCGTACCTAAACGATGAGAGTTTCGTGATCTAATATTTGACATAGCTCCGTTTAACATATTCTGGCCATACAAAACACATCTTATAGGCCTTTAATATTATAAATGTGCACCTAAGAAGAGTTACAAGTCAATGTTCAATAATACAATCTTGTATTGCCCCAGTACGGCAAAAGGTCTCACCACCCACCACGCTGCGGCGTAAAAATAGTCGGTGAATGTGGATTTACGAGTGAGGACTGTGACTTGCATTTCACTGTCCATACTTGAAAAAGCCTCTGGCACCCGCTCAACGGTCAAGGCAAAAAAATCAATGAAATGACATGGTTCAATGACTGAACTACTATTATGATTCACCAATAATCATTCGTTAGCGATGCATGTCCAAATTGGACCAAAAATTATATACCTACCTCAAAAGGCACTGGGCGCGCTTGTATCAAGGGCGCTGGTTGTGGAGTGATGGCGATTGCTGGTAGTCCCAGCTCTGAAGCCAGCTGTAAGGCGGCGCCGTTGCGGATGTAGGTATTCAGGTCGTGGTCCGGTAGCGACTTGAAAATGGAATACGTAGCTTGCAAAATTATTTACAGTACACCAGTAGAGCACCTGGCCTATTAGTAGAAAAAAAAGTTCCATGTACAAAGGATAGCGAATTTACGCATTTAACAGTTCGAGCTAGAGGCGAATTCGCGCGTGAAGTGTGTTGTCACCTGCGCAATATCTTCTCGCTTACTCTCTGTCGAAGTTCCTAATGTCCCCGTCACGAGAAGCTATAAATTTTGTAAATAAAGAACTCCTACTAATTTACGTAGTGACAGTTCAATCAACAACAAATAATGCCAAATTCAATCAACTCAAAGCAACATACTTGTAATACGAAACTAACGAGCAATTTCACTTGGTCCGGTTATATTTTAGCGATATAAAGCGCTGTCGTCTAATGTTCTCATAGAACGTAAACATTTGGGCCGCCATTTTGAAGTAATCACACTGACGCTGTCAATGCGTCTCTTGATCCAAAGGATGCGGACCCCTGAATGTGTGTTTACAAAATTTATAGCTTCTCGCGACGAGAGTATAGAATTCAATGCGACGTCATCTGTGGCTAACTTCACGGTCGCCTCCTAACTGGCTTGAACTGTAAAGTAAATTTTTATCGCCGCCGTGATGTGTGCGATTTTAGTGCAAATGTGCCTCTATTTATTTAAACTATTTATAATGGCATACCTACTCGTAATTTTCTTTCGTATTTTATATATAAAGACCTAAAAACATTGGATGTTATAGTGATTATTTTTATATATTGCGTACATTAGGATGGTCGGCGTCAGTAAAAATTATAAATCAGCAATTTAAATTGGGTTTAATGGATTTCACCACAGAGTTAGGATAGGCCTTGGTTTTGCATTCCAATGAAATGGTAATTGGTGGTGTCATATCACCACAATATAATACCATTGTTTCATACATACATTATGTTTAGAGAAACCTGCAGGTATTGCTTCGACGATTTTTGTCGCCGTGTTGTAGGACATCGGATCGACGATTTTTTCAGTCACGTCGTACGTTGGTTTCGGCTAAAAAAGGGGTAATAATTGTTGAAAATATCATCGAAATGTGGATAGAGGATTGGTACGTGTATAACACTTAAATATTGTCTAGTGAAACAAGGGTTACGTTGTATTAGGATGGTGGCGTAAGTTCCAAATTTGGTCACGATAAATCCACCTGCTAAAAAAGCCTTGTCCTAATGTAGAGTTTCTGTACTTATTCCGTCATGAGTTTTCTGATCGAAATATGGTTTAAAGCAATTATATTTATTTAAATTGTCTATCTAATGTAACCTTTTTTATTGTTATACTTTTGTCTCACATTATACAGGTTAAAATGAATGACCATCTTGACAGACTTTTCTTCATGAATTGCCATCTCCTGTCGGAAGTTGGCTATCGTTGCTTTATATGTTCTACGGACTCTGGGAAGACTATTTCCTTACCGCTTCTGAATTAGCACCGTGGTGGTGATTGTGTGCCGCAGCGTGGTCAGACTCTAACACGACGATTGGCTTCTCGGACAGGCTCAGGTTAGGCGCTGGTATGGTGTGGATGGCACCTGAAGTTATACAAACTCTGAATCATTTTGTTTATGTCCACAGGGTAAGAGAATACCATCAAATGGATGTAGCATTGTGGGTACTTGGGATGTTATCCTCTCACTGTGGACATTGTTGGAAAGTGCTTTTTGTGTACAAGGTAGAAGATGAAACATACGAGAAGTAATAGGTACAGCGTAACGATAATATATACGCATATAAAATATTACTCATTGTGCGTGCATTCTGTTTTATTAATGAATTTTGTCATTTTTTAGTTTCTATTACTTTTATGACCTACAGATCAATTAATGAATGTATAATTATATTTTCGGGGAAGTAAATCACACACGGCCATGTTCTACGGTCTGTCTTTTTTCTACGATTGCCATAAATATCAAAATAATTTTAAAATAGGGAATTCTAAAGGTGGTGATGTGAATTCCCAAACAATCGTGTCGCAGAGATGATATAAAATTCTTATACTGGACACTACTCGGTAACATAATAGGCAGGATGACAAAAAAAAATTAGTCCGTCAGTTAGATTATTAGAAAATATTGGATATGTATTTTTTCTTTTTTCAATTAAACAAAAAATAAAGAAGATATAGCCCACTGAAGTTCCGCGTTACGTCACATCTAAGTACAATTTTACTTAGAAGTGACGTCATTTTCCCCCACTCCCAAACTTTGACGAGCTTTATCTCTATCATTTTTTGTTTGATTGACAAAAGAAAAAATACGTGTCCATAATTGGATAGTATTTTGTTTACCCTGTCTACAAGCCTATTAGCCCATTAAGCTCTTGGATACCAACTGAAGACCATATGCCCTGAGAAGTTATGAAGTTAAAAGTAACGAAGAAACAAAGACGGTGCAGTGCCGCAATTAACCTTTACCACCATTTGATTGCACCCTTAACGGATGGGAGGCTGCCGCTCGGACGAACTCATATTCCTGGGTAGAAGGTGAGAAAGGGAGTCGAGGCGTGGTCTTCCACGGGCCACTGCTCACGGTGAAAGTGCGCGTTCCCTGGGTCGTGGGCTGGTGTTTTACATATCTGGAAAAGAAAACGATATCGTTACAAATTATATATGGGACTCGCAACCAAGAGCATAGCAATTATTTTTACTGGGGAGGGCCACATTTTTCAAATTCCGACTGTTGACCGACTACAGATAGATAGAGACAACTAAAAGCGGTGCAGGTTGCAATAAACTAGTACTTCGCCCGGAACTGCATTTTCACAACAGCATTTTTTCTAGACAAAGCTGTAACATACTTCTGCTCATTAACTTTTTAAATCTGTTGTTTTTACTGCTCAGTAGTCAATTCCGTCAGTTCTCGTTCATCCCAAGGTTTCAATGAACTTTAACTCAGTCTTTATCACAATAAGTTTCTTAGGGTTGAATCTCTAGGCTCGTAGCAAAAACCAAATTACACGCAGAAAAAAGGCTGAGATCGAGAAGCAAGTTCCGTCCTCTGCCAATATACAATTATTAACAGGGGCCAGAATCATTATTGTTTCAAGTACCTACAGTAAATCATTCAAGTACCTACAGTAAGCCAGGGCTTATGCTAATGCTTCGTATTGTGGGGTCGAAAATTAGAAAAAAAAACTTGTAAAACATAACATAACCTATTCGATTTGGGGAGTGAACTTTCATAAATACTAGTAAAACACAGCATAAGTACCATGTCGTGTTCAACCCTATGTTTTCATAAAGTTGAGGTACCTATACTAGGTGAAATTAAATCAACCGACCAAATTCATACTGGAGACTCGGTTAGTCATCAGGAACAAGGTTTAATGACCCTCTCGGTGAAATTCGAAAAAAATTTTTTTTTACCCTTAGTGCCTGCACTAGGAATTGTACTTAAACTAGTCCAACCAGTACGGGAGCAAAAAAAAATATTTTTCGAAATTGCTCAAAAGGATTACTGAACCTAGTTCTTGATCACTAACCGAGTCTCTAGTATGAATTTGGTCGGTTGATTAAATTTCACCCTATATAGAGGTGGTTGACATAACACGTAATAATAAGAGTATCGTACAAATATTTTGGGGATGGTAGGACACCCATATCCCGCCCTCCAATCTACGGGCCTGGTAGGATTTATTTGAATCTATTTGTCTTAGCTTAAATTAACAAATATTTTTGGCCATAAAACCTGGTCAATTTAATAGGTAAGTATCCTTACCTATGTTGCTGTGGGAGATTCCTGTACAGCACATAAGGCGCTCTATGCGAGGCTGCCTGCACCAGCCTTGGATGGTTCCAAAATCTCTGCTGCTCTAGTCTGAGGTTGACTCCAGGTCTGAACGGGGTGGGGGCCCGCATCCGGGATATGGCTGACATTCGGCTGACGTAGACCGCTTGTGTTGATATCAAACATATTGCGAGGTAGAGGATCTGGAACTGGAATCAGAAAATATATTTGAGTGGAGTGTGCTCGGGATAATGCCAAATATTTAATTTCGAAAAATTTTCAAAGATGTTAAGAGCTATCATCTATAATGCGTCATGACATGAATACCCGAGAAAGTGAAGTGTTTCCGAGTGTAGACTGTAAAATGAAACAAAAAAAGCACCGTCCACACACGTACGCCCACGTTTCACCGACGACTATTACGTACCAGCGTAATGGGTGGTGAGCCCTATCGCCGTACTTCGAGCACAAATATAGAGCCACAATTTAAGGTGGTAACGGAGGATCTCGGTGCAAAATGCACATCAAAATATTGTTTTCCTTACTTTTGAATAAAAAGTATGCAATAAATGTGTGCGCAGACCGTACCTACACAGATGTGTCCCTACGGGATTTGAACCCGCGATCTCTTGACGAGGCGTTCGTATCCCATGACCACAGAGGTGGTCATTTTATTACGCCGTAAAGTCAATTGGACGAGGCAACGTGCAAAAATAGCTGCAGTTAAAATAATCTATAGTTGTTATACCGGGTGTAAATAGACTGCTACCATTAAATGAAACCACATATTCTACTGAACCACTTTTCCCAAGAATCATACCCGCGGACACCCTTAGTTTGGGAAATAATTGAGTTCCAAACAAAAATGCGTGAACCCTAACGCACCGACATACGGGCGAGTTTAGAGAGAGCGTCGTCCGTGAAAACTGAAGCTGTTTGAGGTCGACACTTTCTAAACTCGCCCGTATGTCGGTGCGTTAAGGTTTACGTATTTTTGTTTGGAACTCAATTATTTCTTAAACTAAGGGTGTCCGGTATTATTCTTGGGAAAAGTGGTTCAGTAGGGTCGGTAGAATATGTGGTTTCATTTAATGGTAGCAGTATATTTACACTCGGTATACAAACATCATCTTCGACCTTAGATTTTGAAATATTAGCCAAGTAACATTGCCTCTTTTCATGACTTTCAATATACCAGACCCGTGCAACCAGCGGCCGTAGCATGCTCTTTAGAAATTTCCTGAATTTTCTTCTGAGTTTATCCTTCTGATTGCGTTTCCTACCAAAAAATAACCTTTTCCCTTTAAGCTTCACCCACCAATGCAGAAACTGCAGTTTTCCTGCCAGGATTTCTTGGATTTTCAACTAAAACTGACCAAAATTACCCAAGGTACAAGTCGCGCAACAAGATTTTAGCGCTCGGCGAAAGTGGTGAGGGACCAGCGCATGTATTCACTCGCGCACAAAATTACTAAGTGCGATAGAGAAACAATGACTAGCGCAGTCAAGGTCACCGCTCATAAAACCGTTGCGACACTTGTAATTTATTAGAAAGATTGCAAGAAGATGGAATAATCTTCTACATTAATATTTGCTCCAACAATTACCCACCAATTCAAAAAACTGCAAATATCCTGTCAGAACTCAGAAGGATTTATTGGATTTTCAACTAAAACAGACTAAAACTTAGCGAAGGAAATTTATTATTAAATTGCACGATGATGAGGTACATCTTCTACAATAATATTCCCTCTAAGAATCATTCACCAAAATCCATCATAGAATGGAATTTTTCCTTCTGAGTCAAAAAGTGTTCGTGGTCTTCTATTTTTGGAGGATTATTTTTTTGCGACGCCACATTGCCTTTGTTTTGACGACTGATGTGTGAGTTATATGGCTTATTTTATAAGATGTGCGCGTAAAATGCGCGATAAGCGAAGTCGCACAGTATCAATTTATCACGCTACTGGCGCAGGGCAACGTAAAGTCGACACGTATTTTTCCCACCTACTTAGACGCCTATTTCCAGTCCATCCAGTTCAGTCCTAACATCGTAAGTACCCGACTCTCAAGGCTGGCCAGCATACCACATACACCGTTAAAACAAACATGTTCTGCAACAGTTGCAATTACAATACCAGTTACATACCATAAACGTCCGTGGAGAGAAAGAGAGATGGCTTTAAGAGTAAGTATATCAGTCAAGTAATTGCTAGGGTATTTGTATTTTCTGAAGTGTCTCTCATTTTTAGCGTCGTTGCCAAAAAGGTGCCAAACGGGACCAATATTGCCTAGATGTTGGTATGGGATCTATACAACGTGAAATTTAAGTCATTTTGTTAACGAAAACTGGTGATAGTACTCGTCCATATGAAAAACTTTTACTATGAAGCCAACCCTGAAATTGTGAAAAAAAATCAGCTGTTTCATACATTTGGGTCGAGTAGGTATTTAACTTTTCTATGGAATTTCAGGGTTGGCTCCATAGTAAAAGTTGTTCATATGGACGAGTACTATCACGAGTTTTCGTTAACAAAATTACTTAAATTTCACGTTGTATTGTTGTTATGTAAACATGAACGTAGAAAAAAAGGTAGGTAACATAATGTTTTTAGGGTTCCGCGTCTCTAATCCAAATTGCACCTGGCCGGTTTTTGAACCCAACCTTTGGAACTTTAAGCCATAGAGACCACTGAGGGCAGATGTGTAATTGCTTAAAAATTAAATATTATAATGATGACTATAATGAATGATACGCAAACTAAGAAATCATCATTATATTTTACGTTTCTACAATCTTTACGACACAAAATCAGACTGAGGTAACAGAGAATGAAATAATAATAAAGCCGTGTGGTTTTATTTTAAACAGAGACACGTGAGGAATGAAGGGCGTGCGTCAGGAGATATTCAAATCTCTGACGTTTCCAAACACAGGCGGCCAGGACACGGCGCCTGTGAGGTTGCTAGCTCGCGATAAGTAAAGAGGCGCACAGTAACCGATGTAGACGCGGGGTGTTCTCTTATATCATGTAATTTAGTATTCAAAATTGTTTTATGGGTACATCACCTTGGGTTTCAATTCATGTTTTAAATACTTCAAAAAAGGAGGAGGTTTGCAGTTAGACAGTTTTTTTTACTCCATAATAACTCTAGCATTTCTTTAGAGATAAGACTAGATCTCGACTTCTAGAGAATACATGTTTCAGGAAAAACAAGTCGCCAAAAGTGATATTTTGGTATACCATCGGTAATGTATTTAATTACGTATTTTAAACTTTTTAGTAAATGTCTGCCTTCATTATGAAAATGGCACCCAATGAGTATGCTTTAATATTTGAAGTCGGTTATTATTTTTTTGTTAAAAGTTTATTTATAATTTTTATTACTTGCCATGATGAAGATCTCCTTTAAGGGCCTATAATACCTCAATTCACAGTCCTGCTCTAACGCTTCTGCTTTTTAACTGTCTATCCTACTCTAATCAGATGCCGCACTCGCAAAAACAAGTTATTTTGAAATCGCGGCTACACCATTTCATTTTTAAGGAACATTCTGCAGCTGCTTTATACTAAAATATATTATGCAATTAATTATATTTATTTGATATCATTAGATTTATTTTAGATTTAATTTCTTAGATAGGTTTTATGTTTATATATAATTTAATAAGTATTTATGTTTTTATAAGTAACCAAAACAAAAACAAGCGGTTAAGAACTGTATTATAAATTATGCAAAGTTTCAGATCTAATTTCAAGTATTCATTGAACTATCGGTTTATTGTACGGTTTGGAGGTAACTTTGTTATTTTTTTCTATCAAGAAAATGTTATGGAATCAAGTTTTCACAACAAAATTGACATAGCATTAGTCCTCAACTTTATCATATATTAGTTTCAGAGTGATTGTTGCAGTATTTGTTGGTATAAAACAGAATCATGCGAAGCGAAGTGAGGTGTTATAGCCCCTTAAAGTCCCTGGAAAAAAGGCCAAGAAACACGTGTCTATAAGAATTTCAACTAGATACCTATTACGGCTGAAGCTTTAGAGCCCTGTGACAATTATTATTAAATGTTCTGTGCCTGTGATAGACGCACGAACGGGCAGCGGAGGTGTAGTAATAGGGTCAAGTTTGGCACCCCTCAGGTATGGAACCTTAAAATGACCCAATTGCTTTTTACCTAAACATAAATGTTCTTGAAAAAAGTGGCTAAGCATTTACATCAGCGGTGGACCACCAAACTGAACCTAGTATAGATGACGACAGGCAGAGGCATAGACATAGGATTCGCTTTGCAACTTTCTAGTGATGTGGCAGACAACACATACCAGGTAGTCGATAGATATTTTTTTTGGTACGCAACAAAATGAGAGTTAAATTATTAATACATTTTTATTTGAAGGAACATTTTATTCCATCCATCCATCCATCAGCCCGTTTCCCAAATTTCGCTACTCATGTCGGTCCTCCGTCCTCCTCATCCAGCCGCCCCCTGCAACGTCCTTCAGGTCGTCGGTCCAGCGGGCACGAGGTCGGCCTACACTACGCTTTGCTGTCCGTGGTCTCCATTCTAGAGCCTTTCGGCCCCAACGGCCATCATCTCGGCTACAAATATGGCCTGCCCACTGCCACTTCAACTTACTGATTCTGCAGGCTATGTCGGTTACTTTCGATCTCCGACGGATCTCCTCGTTTCGGATTCTATCCATCAGAGATACCCCAAGCATACAATTTATTTAATTGTATTCCAAGATACATTTTATTCATCACAATCAAAATAAAATGAACTTGATTGCGCAAATGAACTTGTTGGGCATCGCTACAAACACGTAAGGAGTCTGTTCTGAAAAGGAATTGTTTATCTGGCCCTACTGCTTTTGATTCGGATTTTATTCTGGACATAGTTCTTTTCGATATGCCGGTGTAAAACACAAACACAGCCCTCTCCACTATCTGATTGACAGGGTGTTTTTAACAATTAAATTTCAATGTCACAATTTTACAATACTTTTCTGGCTAGTTCTCGTGCTTGAGTGAGAATGGATTATTGTTTATTTTTAACACGTGACGAGGAGGCAACCGAAGTTGCATAATAAAAGAAAAAAAATGTCGTGGTGTTTTCCAATCTTTTGTCTTTGAGTAAATTTTCAGATTCCGCCATTATATTTAATTTAGTAATTAATTTATAATTAATGACCGGCATTTTTCGTTTCGTTACACTTTCTATGACGGAAATTGTAAAATATAGGAAGTCTACAGAAAATACGTGGATGTATTCTTTCCACATACAGTCAGCAAAAGATAAAGGTATACAGACCCATCGCAAACTCTTTGATCTTAATCTTGATTGATTGATTGATTGATTGATTGAATAGAATAGAAAAAGTTTATTTGACTAAAAAACACATAAAAGTAACACAACATAATTAAACACAGAAATACATTAAACAAAAAGGAGACAGCTCAGCTTATGCTGCGAGTATGGTAAAACATATCTGCACAGCACTGATTTTCAGCTGATCCTGTATCATCTACGATTAAACATAAAGTTCGGTAGGTGATGCACAATATGAACTACAACACAGCAATCAAAATATACATAAAAATACACACCAAATTACACTTTCAAGAAACAAAAATAAACCACTATTGAAAAATAACATACTTGAGCATAAAAAAATTATTTATATTTGATTTTAACGGCTTTCTTGCTTTTGTTTGTCAAAAAGATGTTTTTTTAACTTTGACTTGAACGTGTGAGCTGTCACAGACTTGCGCAAAGGGGGAGGCATGATTGATCTTGATTTGATCTTTGATCAATAGTACACGTGTGTATGTATTGACCTAGTATACCTTATCTCATCTATCACTTACCTGTGGATCTCAGGATCAAAGTGTTTGCGATGGGACTGTATACTTTTATCTTTTGCTGACTGTACAGCTTAAGGAACTCTGAATGTTTTTTTTTAATAAATATGAAACTGTTTATTATATTTTTTCAACATCTCTTGCTCAGTATCGGTCTTGCTTGCCAGATCGGCTTGACGGATGATTTGGGACAATTTTTTTTTATGTCTCGCTCAGTAACCCCGCTAAAACAGAACGGTTTGGGAAATTTTCGGAAATAATTTTATTTCAATATGTTTTATATAACCTTGCCAGAACGGAAGGACTTGACGGATGTTTTGGGAGTATTTTTCACAAGAAGCATCGCTCAGTAAAAACAGAAACTATTGCGATAAAAAAGAGTCAAATACAAGGTGACATTAATTTAAATAGCCAAATTCATACTGAAGACACGTGAAGTGCTCAGTTCCAAGACGCTTTTTGTAAAATTCGTATTTTTTTCTCTATATATATTACAAACGCAAGCCCAGCCGTTACTATGGTTGGTCAGCATTTTATTTGCGAAATTAGCCAAAAATGTTATTGATCTATGATACTGATGCCATACCAAGCCACCAATATGAATTAGGCTGCATAAATTACTGGCACCTTATACATGTTACGGGTAATACTAGAAGATAGGGTAAATCTAGGTTTACGCGGGTAATGTTATACAAAACTTCGGGGCTCGCCTCGCTCCGCTTCGCTTCGCTCGGCGCCCAATAACACGCTCCTATTCGCTTCGCTCGTAGTCGCACCTATTTTTGACTTTTTTCGGGCTTTACCCGTAAGGTAAAATTTATATATTGTACAAGTCTTATTGTCGCGTGTGGCGTAGCAAGACATGTGTATGTGAAGATTGCGTAAATAAATCTCTTGACAGAATAATTCGCGTCGTCGTGCTAGACCGGCCGATGACCTCAGTTTTTCAGCGTCATTATCTACTTACGTTTATATATAAAAAACCTGAATTTTTCACAAATGCCTCAATAAATAAGTACACAACGTCGTACGAGTACACGTCTCACAGTGAAATGATCGTCACGGTCGTTACGTTTGAAATCGAATGCGCATGCGACCATTTTATTAAATACCTAGGTACTTATTAGAGTAAACGCTACGTAAAGTTGAGGCAGATTGGGGCAATTTGGTATTTATTCCTTTCCAATAAGTATTATGATTCTTTCTTGGTGTTAACTCTAGATGCCTCGTGTTGTACGTATAATTATATTATTATTATTATGTAGGTACACTTTTCAGTCACGGGCCCATAGGGGCCCGGTCATTTGAAAGGCACTCATGGAGCCGAAGCCAACGTTGAAGAGGCCTTAGTACCATTTAATCTAAATGTGAGATAGCCGCATGCATGGAGGCCTCTCCCTCAATGTACCTTTGGGATACACTAACAGACAGTCCCCCATAGTTGCCAAACTATTACCAGGAAGGAAGCGACTTGGAGTGGGCTATGAGGATGGGATGATAAATGGGCCGGATAACAGGGCTATGGAGTGAGATAACGGACATCTGCCTCAAAAATCTCTCACAAATTTAGTTCTGGCAGACGGTGACCCGCCGCCAGCTGGAAAACTAAGTGTATGACTAGATGGAATAAGGGGAACCAAGCAGTCACCGGATGGCGACAAGCAGGCAAAATCGTTGCGAGCGGCTAAAGGGTGTAGAGAGGTGTGCACCGGTTTCACCATCGCGAGTCACGAGTAGCGCGACTCGGAGCGGGTTTCCCCGTTATTACGCAGATTGAGCACTTCCACCCTTACGAGCATATAGCTCTAACGCTTCACTCTGGACGACCAATGAAGGCAAGCCAGAGGCGGGGACGAGATGTTGTTGTCCCCCGGAAACCTCGGGTCGGTGGTGTTGCTACTCACCAACAGCTCGCCACAAGCTGCCCTGCGGTTAGCCAGTGTTAAGAGGTGTGGCCCCGGTTTCTGGATCACGGATAAAATCCGATCAGCCGTTCCCTGCTATTACGACATTAGACACTTCCACCCTCGAGCTGAGAAGCTCTAACACTCCACTCTGGACAACCAATGAAGGCAAGCCAGAGTCGGGGACGAAATGCTGTCGTCCCCAGGAGTACTCGGGTCGGTGGTGTCGCTACTCACCAACAGCTCGCCAAAGCTGCCCTGTGGTTTTATTATTATTATTATTAGCAAATAAAAGGCTGGTATAAACTCTGCTTATTATAATACTGGCCTTTGCCTGCAGGTTCGCTCGCGTGAAAGTATAATTTAATCTTTGAGTAGTATCGACACAGTTTTCGGTTTGGTGGTTAATTTTATCAACCTTTATAGCCTTTATGTTGACCAAGCTCACTAGGATGATAATAAAAAAAACCGGCCAAGTGCGAGTCCGACTCGCGCACGAAGGGTTCCGTACCATTATCTATAGAAACGGCAAAAAAATCATGTCGGTTGTAAGGGAGCCCCACTTATACATTTATATATTTACTTAAATATTAATTTTATTATTTATTTTTAAAGTGAATAATACTACTCAATATTCTGCGAACATTTCAAACGTCTACCTGTTGCCGTTATCAATATCGAGCAAAAACGAGCAAAAAAATCACGTGCGTTGTTTGGGAGCCCCCTTTAATATTTATTTTATTCTGATTTTTAGTATTTGTGGTCATAGCGGCAACATCTGTGAAAATTTCAACTGTCTATCAAGGTTTATGAATCATGAGATACAGCCTGTTTACGGAACCCTAAAAACGCATCCAATCAAATGATTCTCAAGTTAAAACAGAACTTATGAACATACCTACATCGACAAAAAAAAACTACTAAAAATTGTAGTTTTGGCATCACTACATTATAGTAATGTAATGAAATAACCGAAGTGTTGATTGTTGGCACTTGGTGTAACTTTGAATCCTAAAGCAAAATCCTATAAAAAATAATTAAAAAGCCTTTGTGCTGAATATGGTTACCAAGATGATAATAAAAAAAACCGCATCCAAATTTGTTGGGTGGTTCTCGAGTTATAAAAGCGTTTATTAAATATTTTTCGAGCTTCCGGGAAAATTTTATGAACACCCATTTTAGCCTATGTATTGACCGAGGTCATTACGATGATAATAAAAAACACCGCATTCAAATTCGTTGAGTGGTTCTCGAGTTAAAACGGAACAGACAGACAGACAGACAAAACTTGTAAAAATTGTTGTTTCGGCCTCAGTACAGTACCAATAACCCATTTCATTTAAAATTTCGCGAAAATATTCTATGTACAGACACGAATACTTCATTATTAGTATATATAGATACTAGCTTTTTCCCACAGCTTCGCCCGCGTTAAGATAATCTTCGCCCCGTTTTCGGTTTGGGCGTTACTTTATGATCACTTCTTATAGCCTATGTGTTGAACATGGTTACTACGATGATAATAAAGAAAACCGCATCCAAATCCGTTCAGTGGTTCTCGAGTTATAAAAGCGTTTATTCAATCTTTTCCCCGTTTCTATCTTGGGCGTTATTTTATGAACATCTCTTATACCCTATGTGTTGACCAGGGTCACTACGATTATAATAAAAAAAAAACGCATCCAAATCCGTTGAGTGGTTCTCGAGTCAAAACGGAACAGACAGACAGACAAAAATTCTAACAATTGTTACGAGTACAATACTAATTTTAAGTTTCGTATGCGAATCATGCGGATTCGTATGCAAATTGAAATTCGAATGATTCAAAAATACACTCCCAGTACCAATAACCCATTTCATTAAAAATTTCGCGAAAATATTCGTACTGAAGACTCGGTAGTACTGTGTCAGGTTCGGTGACCCTTTTTGTGAAATTTATAATTTATTTTGGTTGTATTCCCTACAAACGCAAAGTAGGTACTAAATATGGAAAATCGCGTATTCCAAATTAATCTATAAACCTATATAAAGGTTCACATGTGTGCCGCTATACCGAAAATGTCAGTAAAATGTAGTTTGCGTAAACTCATATCCAGCACTAGGCCTGTTATTCGGATCTTCATAAGTTAACATGATCACTTTAACCGTCTATCAGAACTACAATACAGGTACATTATATTTGTTCTATCAACTACAAGTTTTAGAAGTCCGTTTTCAAATATGCCGATCCACAAAATATGTTTTAGTATTTTTCATATTTTTGTAAACTTACACGGACTGAAAATAGTAAATTCATAAAACATTTGAAGCAGCTATCAATAGTTGTAATTATAACTTGTGAATAAGCATGTGTTACGATAATTAAAAAAAAATCCAAGCTTGTTCAGTCCATATAAACTCACATAATAATATCATGTGTAAAATGACGAAAAAATACAATTTCATTTAGATTTTGGTCGTTCTGCAATAAATTACATCAATGCAAATGGCGAATGGTGTCACAAAGGTCTATGTGTATTCAATTATTCAGCCTGAACCACACTGGTAATTCATTTGAACATAAATACAGCCTTAACTGTCTGATCAAGGGCGGCTGCGGGTTCAAAGGAGCTTACCCTTGACGTGTGGCGAAATGAAACGACGATTTGAAATATTAATGACACTGGCTTGATTTAATCGTGCTTTAGTTTACTGGATTACAAGTTATTTAATACAAACAATTGTATATAAATGATACATGATACGCGTGCGACGACGCAGAGAGAGAGAGAGGTAAAGATAATGGATGCGGGAGGGTGCGTTTCACAGTTTTCTTTGACTATGTTCCATATATAAATCTGAATTCATATTTAAATTTATTCAATTAATTTCTATTAACATTAAGCATCAGAATATTCTTAATGTGTAGCACATTAATGCTTTTTTAAAGACGTTCACACTAACTCTCTTTAAATGCCAGCATTATTTCACCTCTAAGCAATGATTCACGTATTTTGCCGTCACTAAACTGCTCTTATGCAGCTTCTGAAATTAAAGCTGACTAGAACTAGACTTATCGCCATTTTATAAACACTAATGGTAGATTTACGAGTAATAGAGCAGTTTGATACATAATACTCTGTACAGTATCTTCATTAGCTTTAAAGTCCAATGTGAACCATAATACGAGTTTATCTACAAATGCTTGAAGTTTACATTTACTCGGTCGTTTTTTAAACATCAATCTGCAATTTTTTCTCCTTTTTGAAATAAATATATTAATTTAGGTATGTAATTTTAATGATAATTTTTTTTCGTGCTTTTAAACCGATTTTATAAGTATTTACAGGAAGTGACGTCATCTTGTTAGGTTATATGGTAGGCTCTTTGAAATTTTAGGATGCGTTCAAGAAAAATAAAATGTGCCTATGGACATAATGTGGTGATGACGTCACTGAAGGTCAAATGAAGGACATTGCTTTTTGCCATCTAATAAAGGATATGCACGTTTATTTTAAAATCTGTCTCCTAAAAAAAGATCAGAAACCTATATTCTTCGAAACGGTTTTCGAATTGTAAATATTGGCAAAAAAAAGAATAGGCCGATTATGGAGCATTTTGTGCTACTGGAAACGGAAATAAACAGTGACCATTTAGGTGAAATAAGTCGAAGAAAATGCGGTAGAAAGCAGAGATTCCAATTAGCGCTGGCAGAGTAACAGAATAATAAGATTAATAAAACTTGTTTGGTCAGTCATTTACGAGAAAATGTACATTTACGTATAGTACAAATAAAAATAAAGAAAAATCAAGTTGCCTTTATACTAAGTATTTGAACAACAAACTGATTTTATCTAACGAATGACCAACCCCCTTTTATGGAAGAAAAATACTTTTATCCTTGCATTTTCTACATTAAACTACCTCAAAAAGAAGCCTTCATTCGAAAAATCGAAATTTTAATTGGAAGAAGAATGTCATAAAGAGTTTTTGGTCACAAACATCGCTGAGGTACAACTTGAGCCGTCATATTTTCCACTTATATCAGTCCCATGCCTAGTATTTGAATAAAGAAAGTGTTTAACGAGCTACTTGTTGATTCTAAATGCACGTAACACGCGCTGTAACGGACCTCTTCAGTCTAATAATTCCTCCGTTAGAGAAAATTACCGCCATCTTGAATAGGCATTGGCATGCTATTTAGATACGTTATCTAGAGTTTGCTACGGATTATCTAATGTAATAATTAATATATGACGTTGAAAAGATCTAGACATAACAAGTGAAAAGTTATTCTGGGGTAGATTGTCTACCGTTTACTGTAACTAACTAATAACATTCAAATAGAAAATGAAAAGTTTTGGTCGATAATTTTTTTGTACTTCCCAGTACAAAGTGGTTCAATAGGCTGACTTATTTCTATGAAAATATGATTAAGGCGAGAAATTTATTAATTTCAAATCGGCGTCTTAGGGGAGTGGAGTGAGGGGGCCAATCGGCCATATTGAAGTGTATTTTTAAACTAATTTAAATAAAAAATCTTAATTCAATTATTAAAATTGAAATGTCTGTTTTAAAAGAGGTTTTCTAAATATTTTTTCTCTGTTATGAAAATTAATCAATCAACTAAATCTTTGGGCAAAATTATGTCAATGAAATGCTTAATCTAGTATATAAATTGGTAATTACATATGTTTTTTTATTACTGAGAAAAATGGAGATCCATGTCGCCAAAATTTCCAATGAGCCTTAGTACTTGCAATTGGTCACTTGGTGAAACATCATCAACATACATAAATACACTTGTACTGTTTCACTGATATTAACTTTAATGAGGCTCCAACTAGTTTTACCTTACGGCATCATCAATGAATAATAATTAAATAATATATATTTTTTTATTAACTTATTTAGTTTTTCATTTTTATAATTATATATTTTTATAGATTTACAAAAACACGTTATAATAACCAGATATATTTCGACAAAATTGTCGGCATCAGTGGAATAAAAATAAATTATAATACTATGTGACAAAATGTTCAAATGATGTAGATGATTGAAAGACAGAAAAAAATAAAAAAATAAAAAAGGAGGAAGTAATGAGGTGTGTGGTCTTTTTGCTGTTAAATTTATCTTTGTCTATTGAGACCTGGACCGTAATGGGCACCAAGCGACCAAATATAGGACCCTTCCCATGTTCTGAGTTGAACGTCTGTGAGTGGTGGTGAGAATGATTTTATGATGCGTGCGGTGAAGCAATTGTTAAATGTCAGGTTGTGAAGTCGTGCGTGGGTAGGGATGGGTAGGGTGTTGTTTGGGATGGAGTGTGATGTGTGTCTGTGTTGGTTAAGTCTGATGTGAAGATTGTTTTTGGTTTCGCCAATGTAAAATGCAGGACAGTGCTTTCATTCGAGAAGGTAGATGCAGTTCGATGTCTTACAGGAGCTGTTAGGTTGGGCATGATAGGTGTGTGATGTGTAGTGTGTGTTAATGTTAGTGTCTGTGTTAATGATGGCGCATGTTTTACAGCGTGGCCGTCGGCATGGTCCAGTGCCAGGTGATGTGATTGTGTTCTGAATGGATGGTTGTTTCTTTGTCTTGGTGACAATGGATTTGATGTTGAGATTTTGTTTGTAACTTATCTGGACGTTGTGAGGTAGAAGGTCTTTTGTATCATCGTTTTGTGTCAAGATGGGTTGAAAGTATTTTATAAGTTTTTTGAGTTTGTAGCTTCCATGGAAGTATGTGTTAATGAGGCGTGGTTGTGTGTTAGTGTTTTGTGTATTTCTGTCGCTATGGTATAATATATATGGCCGATCGTGAATATGTTTAATGAGAAATTTATTTGGATAGTTACGATTTAAGAGGCCTGTGTGTATTTTATTTTGATATGTTGTGAGTGTGTTTTGGGTGTTGCAAATCCGACAGCCACGGAGAGATAAAGAGTATGGAATGGATGATTTTATGTGTTGTGGATGACAGCTATTGAAATGAAGGTACTGTAGTTTGTTGGTGGGTTTGAAGTGTCCTGATGTCGTGATTTGATTGTTGTTGCCTAGTGTTATGTCTACGTCTAAAAATGTGATATTGGTGCTGGAAATTTCATGAGTGAATTTTAATGGACTGAATTGGTTGAGTTTACTGATGTATCTGTTGAAAGAGTCTATATCGTGCGGCCAGATCACAAATATATCATCGATAAATCTTTTCCATACCAGGGGTTGAAGGGGTTCAGAAGCAAGAAAACTGGCTTCAATGGAAGCCATGTATAGATTAGCGTAACTTGGTGCCATCCGAGTACCCTTTGGTGGTAGAATTGTTCTTCGAATGAAAAGTAATTGTTTTCTAGAATGATTTTGGCTAGATCTGTAATGAAATTTGTAGATGGTTGATGAGGTGTCGGTCTCATGTTAAGATGATTGTGGAGAGCTGCTAGGCCGGCACTATGAGGTATGTTAGTATATAGTGAGGTGACGTCGATGATGGCAAGGAGTAGGTAATGGTGCATTAGGAGGAAGATTAATTGATTGAATTGTTTCGATGAAATGTTGTGTGTCTTTAATGAAGGAGGGAGGGTTTTGACTATTGGCTGGAGGTGATGATCGACGAATGCAGATAATCGTTCTGTTGGCGAGTCATATGATGCGACTATTGGTCTTCCGGGGTGATTGGTTTTATGGATTTTTGGTAGCATATAAAAATGTGGGGTCCTCGGATGGCTTGGCAAAAGGAGTTCTTTGTCTTTCTCGGTGAGTTCTTCGGCTGTACCCCTGGTTTGAATAATGTCCTCGACAGTACCTACGATCTGACCGCATGGATCGCTTGGTGCTGGACTATAGAAGCTTGTGAATAATATCTAAACAACCACTTACCAAACCTCCAGTATGAATTTGGCCGCATAAATTTTATCAACTTCCATAAAGTCCTAAAATTGAAAGTGAAACAAATTTAAGACGTGATTGTGTATCGCTAATAGACCACTTTCGGACGAAAATTATGTTATGTTTGCGCGAACTTTTTCTTTTTATTTAGAACATTTTAATATATATATTGAAAGTGAAACAAATTTAAGACGTGATTGTGTATCGCTAATAGATCACTTTCGGACGAAAATTATGTTATGTTTGCGCGAACTTTTTCTTTTTATTTAGAACATTTTAATATCGATATTTAGTCCAAATTTGAGTTCGT
This sequence comes from Ypsolopha scabrella, assembly GCA_910592155.1. NCBI lineage: Eukaryota > Metazoa > Arthropoda > Insecta > Lepidoptera > Ypsolophidae > Ypsolopha > Ypsolopha scabrella. Next base: position 25,523,456 of record OU342969.1, on the reverse strand, counting down.
TTAAATAGCGAAGGAAAATCTCAGTTAGGAAAGTTCGGAAAACTTATAAATACTATACAGCTCAATCATAACTTTTAGTCCTATAGAAATATCCTATAGAGTTTGCAACAACTATTAATTCCCGAGTCGCTTTTTAGGGTTCCGTAGTCCGACAAGGAACCCTTATAATTTCGCCATGTCCGTCTGTCCGCGGCTTAGTTCAAAGACTATTAGTACTAGAAAGCTGTAATTTGCCATGGATATAAATATTAATCACGCCAACAATATGGTAAAATAAAATCTCGAAAAAAATGTTCTTAAGGAACTCATACACGTAAACTGGGGAAACTTTTTTTTTCTCGTCTATCCCATAGTGTGTGTATCGTTGGATAGGTCGTTTAAAAATATTGTGGGTGTGTGAAAACCATTTTTCGATTTAGGGATCCGTTGGCGAAATATTAAGCTTAAAGTGAAATTTTTAGAGTGGAGCGTCGCCTCCCCCCCCCCCCTGCTGGCTAAACGGTTGTTTATAGAAATGTGAAAAAATTCACAGAAGTAGTATAGTATATACCTAATAATGAATTTAAAAGGAAAACTATCACAGCTAAGTAGGCTTTACAGGTTTACGAGTACAGGTCACGCCAAACTTTTAGTCCCTTCCAATTTATGGGTCTAGAAGTTTGGCGCGGTCTGTATTAGTAGACCAACTCTTACATGTACCGGGCAACTACGGAACCGTACATTGCACGTGGCCCGACATGCACTTGGCCGTTTTTTTTTTAAATAGGTTTAAATAGATAGAGTTAACCGTATAAAGAGGACTCTCTTGTAAACGTTTATAATGTTCAAAGATGGTAGTAAAGCATGCTTTATGATTTTGTAACAATTTAAATAATTTTATTAAATTAAAAAAGAATTTATTTTTATACTTGCTTAACTTGGTTTTAGATTTGTTTACATTGTTGAAATTGTTATAAAATCATAAAGCATGCTTTACTACCGTCTTTGGAAATATAAACGTTAGCAAAAGTGATTAGTCTTTTCTACTTTTAAGTTATTCACGCCAGTCACAAATATCTAGTCCTCGACAAATATCAGTTAGAAAAGTGTACACTTAATAAATATCGATACAACAGGACCCATTTAAAAAACAAAAATTAAATGATATATTATGGTTTAATCGACAACATTTCATTTTAGTTGACCATTTGTTTTTAATATTTATATTGAATAGATATAAATTGAACATAAAAAAGAAGCTTATATATTTTTTTCATTTTGTTTTATTTTATGTTTTTCCTGTTTAATTCAATGTTTTCTTATTCACTCATTCTAAAAGGACGTAAGTCGCATCTGAGGATTTCAAAAGTCAATGTTCATTGCCAATGTATTATTAAAAAAAAAGCTTAACATGTTTATGTCTGCTGTCACATGGCATGACAGTTGTTTTTTTTTTAAACAAAATGAACTTAAAAGCAAAGGAAATTGTTTTTAAAATCCTGTGTTGACCATATTTTTAGTTTTTTGAAAATATATCTTTATTTAATCACGATTTAATTCTGAAAAAATATGATGCTGAGAAAGCCCATATATCGAAATGGTTTTTACTTTTGCATCAATTTAATTTGTAATGTTGTCGATTGGCATTTCTGCTGGGATATGTAGTAATGTAGAGAAAAATAGCCTTTACTTTCTACTGGCAACGAAAAAACAAACAAAAACTCTAGACAGAAGCAGTTTAACTCATCATCTTTAGCTGGATGAGATGAGATGCCATTCAGAATGACGGCCATCCCGTCATTAAGACAGCTTCGTCTTCGTCATGTGAAACGTCGACTGACCGGTCCGCCAGCTCTCTTCAAAGCCTATCAATACCTATACCTTTATCTATTACAAGTATACTTACTCGAACTTGGTTGTTCTTTTATGGCAGGTGACCATTTGTAATATTCTTTCAAGTGCTGCTAAACTCCTTCAAAATACATGGAGATTCTCAGTAAAGTATTCCGACACCGTTTCAGCGAGAGTCTGAATTGGCGATTAATCAAAAATTTTATATCAGAATGATTGAAGACTCAAAATACGTGAATAGCAGGGGCTATAAGATGATATAAAAGAGTTTTGGAAATTCAAAATACATTTTCAAAAATCATAAACAGCAGTAAACTTTTTGGTGTTCTTTCAGGATACCATAAAACGTTTTATTATGTTGTGTAAGGCGCAAGACCTGTGAATTTTCTGGCAAGTATTCGCATCGCAACATCTGCCAAACATTAATTTTATGTTATGGTGAGAGTAAGAGGACAGTTCTCAAACAGGCACAACCATGGCCTGGGACCGATCGATGGCGGTGTATACATCCCAAATTGCCGGGTCTTATAGAAAAACAGGCTGAGGACGGGCAGTGGCGTCACTGGTGTGAGGGTTTCGGCACTGCACTCACCAATCAGCCTGCCCAACGTGTGTGTGTTTGGGCATTTCTTCCAGGAGGACCGCCAAGAGTGGTGAAATCTTTGAAAGATCTATGTCCAGCAGTGGACGAAACAGGCTGATGGATGGATAAGAACATTCCATGGTTTCCATATTTATTATCTTGATTGATGCAAAACTTACTATTGACTATAAAATTGTTAAAAAATCACATCAATGTATAACTTGGCCAGACAACGCGTGCCTAGTATAGATTTATCTAATTTTTTTTTGTTGGATTTAATTTTTAACAACATTCAAAACGATAAATTAAGGCAAAAGTAAACGAGTATGGTTTTTCAGACCATAAAGGCGTCTGCGTAGGTATACCTTTCCATATACCAATACAAGATAAAATACAGTGGCACATTGAAAAACGGATTTTCAACCAACAGAACAAGCAAAATTTTAAATTAGAACTTGCAAAAAATTACTGGAATGATATTATAAATTGCAAAGAAAATATAAACTATAACTTCAATTTATTTCATGAAAAAATAATAAAAACCTATAAAATACTATTCTAAAAATGAAAATCAAATTTGAAGAATAAAAATAAAAAGATATGGCTAACAAAAGGATTAAGGGTATCTTGTAAAAATAAACGTTTACTTTAAATACTTGTAACACGAACAAATACAAAGATCTTAAAAGATTACTATAAAAAATATGAAAAAATGTTAAAATGAATAGAATTTAAGTCAAAAAATCTACAATATAAGTATAAAATAAAAAAACAGATAATATAATTAATGAAAGCAACGTGGAATATAATTAAAAAACGGACAAATAAAACTACTCAGAATGGCAAAAGGAATTTGAAATTAAAAATAAATAATGTGCTTACAGAAGATCCTAAAAGAATTTCAAGCCATCTAAACGACTTTTTCGCATCGATAGGCTCACAAATGCAGTGCAGCAATCTTCCAACACGATCTGGCCGGCCAATACTGGTATCGACACCTAACTCTATATACCTAGTTGGTGCTTAAATTCTGTCACAAACAAAAATATAATGTAAATAAAATGCTATATAAAAGGCTATAAAATGAAAACTAGTCATGATATTCAAAAAAAGTTTTTTTTAAAAAAGGTAATTTAATTAGCTTACTTTAAACACAAAATTTATTCAAAATGATTGCCACCATTTTTCACACAAGCCTTCAATCTTCGCGGCCAATCATCAATAGCAGCACGGACCATATTCATGTCGATATCGGCCACTGCTTTAATCAATGATGACTTTAGGCTGCTCAAATTTTGGTGAGGTTCAGAACAGACCTTCTCCTCCAATTCCTGCCAAATTTTGTAATCCAGTGGATTGAGGTCAGGGCTAGATGAGGGCCAATCTTGATGCCTTATTAGCTCGATATTCTGGCGCTCGAACCATTCCTGAGTTGTTTTGGCCTCATGAGCAGGTGCGGAGTCCTGTTGAAACACAAATGGCCGTCCTCCAAAGAGTGTCTGGGGCAGATCTTTTACTATGCGATCTAAAACCGTGTCTTGGTACACTTTTGCACTAGTTTTTTACCTTTTTCACAAAAATGCACTTCAGTAGGGCCATAGTAGGACACTCGCAACCAAATCATGACTGATGATGGATGAATGAATGGCATTTCCAGCGCTGCGTAGCTGGTAGCGTACACCCTGTCATTTTGTTTGTTGTACTTGTACTCTCATAGCTATCAGACGCGCGTTCAGAAGATGTCCACTCTTTTTTCGGTAAGCTCGTAGTCTCAGGTCTTCATTGAGTAGTTTTTTACGGTGCTTCTGGTTAATCCCATCTCCAAAGCCATCAGTTTCTGCTTGCGGGCGGGATTTCTTGCAATACGCGCCTTGATTGCTTTGATGACCCCTGGAGTCCTAACGGAACGAGGTCTGCCAGTTCTTTTCTCGTCATCGACACTAGAGGTTTCATTGTACCTCTTGATGGTACGGTACACGAACCTCTTCGTGATTTTTAATTTTTGAAGCAAGTTGAATATCGTCTTCGGTGGATGGCCGCAACGATGCAATGCAATTACTGCTACTCGGTCCTCCATATAATTTTTTTCTAGGTGTTCTATTTTTAAAATAAATGGCCAGTGACAGTATTTAAGAACCGACTAGGTTTATAAGCTCTACAAATCCGAATGTGATACTTTTAATTGTACAAAAGTAAAAAAATAAACGTAGCTATTGTTTTGACGAAATACCACCAATACTAGTTAAAGAATGTGTATATCTACTAGCCAAACCCTTAGCACTCTTGATTAATCAGTCTTTATCAGAAGGAACATTCCCAGACCCATTGAAAATTGCCATTGTAAATCCTGTACATAAAAAGAACGATGACAATGACAGCAACAATTACCGCCCTATTATCTACCTTTGCAAAAAATTTTGAATCTTTTATATATAATAGTGTATATGCTTTTTGTGAGAAACATAACATATTAAATGATAATCAATATGGATTTCGAAAAGGACGCTCAACACGATTAGCTGTACAAAAATATATAGAGCAGGTACTAAAAATAATAAACAATAAGCAACATGCTGCAGGTGTTCTACTAGACATGAGCAAAGCTTACGACAGAATTTGTCATGAAATATTATTAGCAAAGCTAAAAGGTATAGGAATGCGCGGCACCACCTATGACTGGTTTGAAGCTTACCTTAGAAACCGCACCCGATATACAAATATAAAATAGTATGACTTCTATACCGAAAGAATAAATAATATAAGATCAGAAAACAATATTTTAACCCAATCAATTCCACAAGGCAGCGTCTTAGGCTGTTTGCTATTTCTAATATATATATAAATGACCTCCCAAATGTGGTACCTTGTATCCTTTTTGCAGATGATATCTCATTAGCAATACCTTGTTCTGACAGTTCACATTTAAACGATTTACTGAATATAAATTTAACTCAAATACAAAACTGGCTAAATTATCACAATTTGAAAATAAACTTCGACAAAACTAAGCTTATGGAATATAGACCACACCAAAGGCACCCTCTTTATATAAATTACTCATTTGATAATACCCTATTACAAGTAGTTAACTCACACGATCTCTTAGGCATAAACATTGATTCAAATTTAAATTGGAAAGAACATATAAAGAAGTTTCAGCAAAATTATCAAGTTTTACTTATGCTCTTACAGAACTGAAAAAGACTACAGACCTCGAAACAGCCACCGGCGCATACTATGCATATGCAAACTCATGGCTTAAGTATGGGATCATGCTCTGGGGAAATACTCAAAAAAAATGTATTAGAATACTCACCAATATAGACTCCATGACCAGCTTTAAAACCTACTTTATCAAATGTAAAATCTTAACTTCAACATCATTATATATTCTAGAATCCTGCACATTTGTAAAGAATTATCTTCATTTATACTCTCAACACACTCGTCACGAAAAATTAAGACCCAGAACAGACTAGCAACAGTAAAACCACGATTAGAATTAGTCAACTCTGGGCGGCTATTCTGGCATTATTGCGCATTCGCAATATCAGTCATTAGATATTTGTTTAAAGTTTGATATATGCCATACGGAGGAAATTAGAGTGACTAAACCGCATCAAATACATAGGTAACACTAAAAGTTTCCGGAACTGGCCACTTACATAAACAATATTTAAAAATTTATTGCAACATTTGAAAATAGAACTCTTTGGCTGTAGAATGCAGTTTGTTTCATCTGACTGTCTTTTGTTTTTACCTTGTGGCGCCATTTAAAAATTGTGTGTCTGCATCAATATGGATTTAACTCGGGAAAATTTTCGTAGTATGATTTTCTACGATTTTAAGTGTAATTTGACAGCTCAACAGAGCATCGCTCGGCTTGAAACAGTTTTTGGCAATGAAGCACCATGCAAGACGACTGTTTATAGCTGGTTTGCAGAATTCAAGCGTGGTCGTATCAATCTCAGTGACGAATCTCGCGATGGTCGGCCATCCACCGCTGTGACCAACAAAAACATCGATGCTGTGCGCCGTATGATTGAAACAGACAGGCATGTGACCTACCATGAAATTCGAGCATCCTTAGAAATAGGCATGAGTCAAATACAATCAATCCTACACAAACATTTGGGTGTGAGAAAGCTGTGCTCGCGGTGGATCCCACACAACTTGACCGAGGCTCAAAAAACGGACCGCGTCACTTGGTGCAGTGCCATGCTTACCAGATTCAACGAACGTGCGTCAAATTTGGTGTGGGACATAGTAACAGGTGACGAAACATGGATTTATTGCTACGATCCCAAAACAAAGCAGCAATCGAGCGTATGGGTCTTTCAAGATGAGCCGAAACCAACCAAAGTGGCGCGCGTGAAAAGTGCATCTAAGCGGATGATTGCTTCTTTTTTTAATAAAACTGGACACGTGGCTACTGTTGCTTTAGAGAATCGTCGTACCGTGAATAGTGACTGGTACACGACCATTTGTTTGCCGGAAGTTATTGACGAACTCCGTAAAAATAACCGTAAACGCCGTATCATCCTGCACCACGACAATGCTAGTTCTCACACGGCCAGACAGACAAACGACTTTTTGAAGACGAAAAATGTAGAACTCATGAGTCATCCTGCATACAGTCCCGACCTGGCACCTTGTGGCTTTTTTCTGTTCCCAAAAATTAAGAACCAATTACGCGGTCAACGATTTTCATCACCAGAAGAGGCTGTCGAGGAGTATGAAAAACACGTTTCAGAGGTCACCACAGGGGAGTGGCACAAAAGTTTTCAAAACTGGTTTGATCGAATGAAAAAGTGCATAGACGCCAAGGGAGATTATTTTGAAAAACAATAAATTAATTTTGTACCTTTAATAGTATTTTTTCATATTCATTCCGGAAACTTATAGTGCGTCCCACGTAGAAGCTATAGGATATAAGGAATGCTTACTATAAGTTTTCAATCGAAAAAATCAACACACGTTCTTACAAAATCCCTTTTAAAGTCACCCGCAATCTGCCTATGCAATTTTTGCGCACGTGCCAGAATTGAGGGCCTGGACGGCTATTCCGGCACGTGCGTAAAAATTGCAAAGGCCGATTGCGGGTGACTTTAAAAGGGATATTGTAGGGATATGTATTGATTTTTTTGATGGAAAACTTAAAGAGAGTATTCCTTATATCCTATAGCTTCTATTTGATGTGGTTTAGTCACTCTAATTTTCATAACATGGCATTTATCTAACTTTAAACAAATATCTAATGACTGATATTGCGAGTGAAAAATAATGCTGGAATAGCCGTCCAGGCCCCCATTTCATGTCCGCAAAAATTCCACCAGCTTCAATAAAATATATCACGAAAAATAATGTTTTCAAAACTAAACTAATCCAATATTTATCCCCAAAAGGTTATTACACGCTGCAATAGTTTCTTAGTAACGATGATATAATAACGACGATAAATCGATTAAATAAATAAAAATAACGGCTAGTTATTACGAATTTCGTACCTTATTATAATTTACTTTAATTAATAAAAAGTGCCATTTTTAAGTTAAATTTTTTAAGTTTTTATTTAGATAACTTTAGTATGTAATTGCTGTGCCCTAACAGGGTTCATGTTTTTGCACTATACACCTACCTACAACATGAATGCAATAAATGCGTTTTTTTATTATCATCGCAGTGACCCTGGTCAGCATATATAAGGCGGGTTCATAAAATAACGCCCAAGCTGAAAACGGGGCAGAGATTGAATAAACGCAGGCGGAGTCGCGGGCAAAGGTTAGTACATATTATAATATGGAAAATGTGCGTTTAAGGTAAGTATAACTTTTGGGTGGGATCTGCTTGAACTCCATACATTTATCGTAAGCACTATGTGGACCTTATTATTCCGCAAGCCGTTGTGACTGAGGTCCTCACGTGATCGTTTTCTAGAATGAAACCTATGCTAGTTGCTTGAACTTTTCAAGGTACTCCCATGAACTTAATCTCAATAATTTGGCTAAGTACGAGTCGGACTCGCGCACAATGGGTTCCGTACCAACACATAAAACGGATAAGGAACCCTAAGAACATGATAAAAAACAACAATTAAAGGTGTCAAAAAAGCCGCTAAAATTATGTATAGCGCCTGTCAAATAATTCGGCATCGTTTTAGCAAGGAGCTCAAATTTTCTATTATTTATTCTTTTATTTTAGAGTATTCATAACAATCTGGCTAAATGTGAAATTTGTATGTATTACCATCTTTAAGATAGACTGAACCAAATTACCTTGAAAATATTGTATAGGTATATTCGCCAGGTTTCTTGTAGGGGGTCAAAATTTGAAATTTTGGGTCACGTTGTAATTTTTACAGGATATGTATTAATATGGCCTCTACAACGACAAATGATAAAAATTGGAAAAATATGATATACAAAGGGGGTCCTTTGTATATTGTATTTTTCAAATTTTTATTATTTGTCGTGCTGGAGGCCATATTTAATACATATGCTGTAAAAATTTCAAAACTGTCTACCTATTACCGCTGAACCTGCAGACCCGTGTGACAGACGGACAAACAGACAGACAGCGGAGGCTTAGTAATAGGGTCCCAAATATTTTTAGGGCAGTTTTGTTGAGTTTAAGCAGGCAATTTAAATAGCCACCCATACCTAAATTTAACTTATTGCGTGTCATAAAATTATGTACTTGCAAATGGCTACTCTTCAAATTTCGTAACATTGGAGATAAATATTTCCAAAGGATTGTAATGTGATTTATTGCGAAATCCATCACTTTGGAAATTCTAAATATTTTGAAAGTGAAAAATAGAAGAATTAATTAATTGGTAACAATTGTTTGAAAATATTGAATCGAAAATCTCTGCTCTGTCGACAATGTTTGTCTACAAGATTCTCCCTAATTTTGTAACTACCACCAGCGAAAAGAAAAGTAATTTGGCGTCGTACCCGTGCACAAAGGGTTCCGTAGGCACACAATACGGGTGCGGAAACCTAAAATCATCATGGTACATATCAACAACATAGCAAAATTAGGGAGACAAGAACAAGGTACTAAAATGATAGCGCCTGACAAACAATTCGGCACTCTCCGAGTACGGAACCCAAATTTTTATTATTTATTTGTTTACTTTAGAGCAGGAATAACAAATTGACCAGATATCAAACTCTCTAAGATAGAGCTAGAGCTGAAACAAATAACGTTGAAAAATTCAAATTTTTCGATATTCAACCTCCTTGGGTTTTAATTATTTTTAATGTTTCTTATTTTTTGTGAAAAGTATTCTATGATGAAGTATTCTGTGAAAATTTTAACTGTTTTCAACAAATTTTAACTACAGTTGAATGATGCTGTATGTTTTTTATTACTACCGTTGAAACTGTAGACCCTTGTGACCGCCGGACAGACTGACAGACAGACAGCGGAGGCTTAGTATTAGGATCCCGATTTGCACCCTTCGGGTACGGAACCCTAAGAAATACCATAGGGTCCTTATCATATCCATTAGTTTAAGTATTATTATGTGTATCAGAAAAGTGAAAATCCAGTAAATAATGGCCAATATGTATGTTTGCCATAAGTAGAAATATCTAGTTATTTTTTTAACGTTGGTAAAATACATTTAAACGACTTTTTGATATCACGTTTTCGGGAATGTCCTGAAAACTAATTATTTGAGAGCCTCAGGCTGGATTTGTGGCGAACCTCCGACACTCAATAAACGCGAACCGATTGATTATTGAGCGAGCGAGCGAAGTTCTCCGAGTCTACTGGAACAATCCGGCGTTTGTATGTATGTATGTATGAATGAATGTTTGTTCGATGATAACTCGAGTGTTGTTGATCGGAGTATCATGAAATTTGGCAGGCGAGTAAATAAGGCAAAAAGAATTTTTAAGTTCGAAGATGAGCCAAATCGGTCAAGCGTGAATCGGGCGAGCGCGAGTTCAAAGTTCGGGGCGAACTACTAGTTTACTATTACTACATGAGCAAGGACTGTCCACACACGTTTGTGTGTGCGTGCTCACAGCCAGTAACTTGTAGACAAGCGAGTACCCCAGTCGCACTTCTAATTTACGGCGATAGGCGAGTGTCGCTTCTTTACGTAGTAATAGTTGATATTCTGTGGTCGCGGTCTATAATGTATACTACGCCTGGGTCGTTGGACGACCTTGCCAAGGTCTAGAAAGTTGTAAAGTAGCTACACTGTCCAGTTTATTACCCTTCTACATATATCTATAATATAGAATAAAGATAAAATAGATAAACGTCGTAAAAATGTCGTGTTTGTACATTTTTGTGAAATTTTAAATGCAATCGATTAATTTAGGTTAAAACAACAGTATTTAGAATTTAAGACAATCTATCATGGATTTGGATGCGTTTTTTTATCATCGTTGTAGTATCCCTGGTCAAGATTTATGCTACAATGAGTGTTCATAACATAATACCCAAGCCGAAAATGGGCAAAGGCTAGTTGTTAATAAAGTCGATTCTGAAGGCTATAATTGTAGTTTTAGCGTTGTCTAAACTGTAATTTTCCCAAAGTAAAATAGCTTCTGTTGTTATCACAAAAAACTGCTTTGGAATGAACAAAGTTTCGTTTTGACAGCTCTAAAACTAAAACTGAAGCCTTCAGAATCAGCTAAAATGTATTATTTTGTTTATTTCGTTCAACTCCCGTAAACTATAAAGTTATGATACGAAACCTTTTAGAGAAGCCTCTTAAGAATAAAGCAGGTATAAATAATCAAATCCTTAGAGTTCTAACACTCTTACCCACATGTACAAGTATGTAATATTTAATATGTCTTTTTTGTGAGCTGAAGTCAAGTTATCAAAATCAAAGTTTCCTTAAAATAGAGTGTAATGGTAGTGGCCAGGGGGGCTGGCCCTCCCCAGATTACCGACCCCCCTCCCCCCGAGCCCCCAGAAGTACGGGTATCATTGATGTAAAAAGTAGCTTTATCAAATTTAAGGCTGTACCTGACCCTAGGACATGAACAAAGCCAGATTTTCGAGGGTCCCTTTGAAGAAAGTAGGACTATCTTAATATTGGAAAAAATACATTTAATTTATTGATCTTTTATCTAGGTGATCTGCTTATAAAAAATGTACTACGATTTATACTTTTGTCAGTTTGTTTTCCACCCGCTTAGTTTTGGTTTTCAAACGTTTGTTTCAAGAACGCGGCCAAGAGATCAACTTGTTTTTTTTTATATAATAGGTAATAGAAATATAAAGGTTTTCTACTTAAATCCAATATTTTGTTCCCTATAAAATATTTCAGTATTAGCTAAAAACCCTCCGATCTGCTGTTTTGCGCGTAATTATTAGTATAACGCGTCCTAGACAAATAGGTGAATTAGCTAACCAATAATTGCCTCTATCAAAAGCTAATAAAGTATTTGACATTGGCCTTTTTGTGTCGGACGGGAAATAACATTTTATCCTAGCCTATGCCATACTCTTAAGGAGTAATTGTTCATGGCAATTGGCCCCCTCAGCCACAAATCCTAGTTTCCCATATGCTTCTCATCCTTTCATGCCACTATAATATTATAAATTCAAAAGTAATTTGTGTTCAAGTAAAAGATGACAATACATTTTTTTTTTCAAGGTAGACAAATTGCCTTTAACTCTAAGTTACTTTTTATCCCGGTCGTCAGTTAACTGGCGAAATTAAACGCACAATAGCGATTAACGCGGGAAAAACAAGGAGTAAAAAATAACTTACTCGCTTAAGCGAATATACGTATAATAAACATATTAAACGATATAAAGGAGAAGAAAATAAATTGTGCTTTCTTAAAAAAGCGCATAAAAAAACATCCCCCAATTTAAGACTTCGAAATTAAACAAGAGCAAACCTTCATTGTAAAGCCAAAACACCTCTTTCAGACCAAACACCATAAAATTCACACACCACTTAGTTCACATAACAGTCTTTACCACATTTGCAATAGAACTCAATATTGCACTTCACTAGGCCACAAGTTTTCTAAGCATGAACGTTGGTCGCGGCGATCGGTCAGTGTAAAGCGCAAAATAGGTCACAGCAAGACTTTATATCACCCCCACTGTTGGCGTTATGCTCGGGTACTTGCGACTGCACGATTTATTCATGATTCCTCTTGTCAGCGAAGTGTTTAGATGAGTTCTGTATAAGACTAAACCGCTAGAGGTAAACTGCGCGTTCGGTTCCTTCTTTTCTGTCTTGTTTCACTAAACAGCGACTACTAAGCCTCTGTTAGCCTCAGGGCAATAGGCTTGTAGACAGGGTAAACAAAATATTATTCTATTTAGTCCGTCATTTAGATTATCAAAAAATATTGGACACGTATTTTTTCTTTTGTCAATCAAAAAATGACAGAGTTAAAGCGCTAAGTAAAATTGTACCTAGATGTGACGTCACGCGGAACTTCAGCGGGCTATATCTTCATCATTGTTTGTTTAACTGAATTAATATATTTATTATAATATTTTCTGATAATCTAACTGACGGACTAATTTTTTTTTTTGACATACCTTGAAACCTTTATAAGAGAATCATATAAATACACTCTTAAGGTGGTTGCTCAAGATCTCGTTCCCAAACGCATAACTTATATCATCCATCCATCCATCAGCCTGTTTCGTCCACTGCTGGACATAGGCCTTTCCAGGATTTCGCCACTCTTGGCGGTCCTCCTGGAAGAAATGCCCATACTCACACACGCTGGGCAGGCGGGTTGGTGAGCGCGGTGCCGAAACCCTTGCACCAGTGACGCCGCTGCCCATCACCAGTCTGTTTTATAAAAGGCCCGGCAATTGGGGATGGATATACCGCCATCCATCGGTCCCAGGCAATGGTGGGCCGCCTGGTTTTGCCTGAGAGCTGTTCTCTTACTCTCCTCCGAATAACTTCGGGAGGATTTGCGAGTAAGATGGTGGTACCTCCACAGTCGAGCCCGGCATCAGCTCTACCATCTAACAACTTATATCATAACCTGTATTTATTGTTATGAATAAATGTCCATAAGGCTTTTCTATAAACATTGGGATTTTTTAGGAATTACTTTGTAAATGATCTTGTACAAGAACTATTAATACAAGCTTTAAAATTGTTGTGCAAGATCGATAATTTACAAAGTCATGCATAAAATAACATACCTTTGATGAAAAGTCTCATTGACATGAACCTTTTGTCGCATAATGCCATAAATCACATTTATTTCATAATATTTATTCAAAAATCAGGAAAACGAAACTCCGAGCAACCACCTTAAGAAGTACAAATACTAGAAGCATGAGAATGAGAATTGGTAGTGAATTTGTCAAATAACTTCAGTAAAGCTGTTAAATACGTTAACAATAAGATTTCAGAATTCTCTGTTCAAGTAATTTCGGATATGGTGTCATTGCGTTCAGTATGATCTCCTGAACACACGTATATGAGATGACAAGGGTGTAGACTGTGGGGGTAGATACTATGACGTCATTAAGATGGCGGTACAAAGAAAAAATAAATTCATTGAAATATTTCATATGTATATAACTTCAGTAAGGCTGTTAAATACGTTTAAATAAAATACGTTAAAAATAAGATTTCAGAATTCTCTGTTCAAGTAATTTCGGATATGGTGTCATTGCGTTCAGTATGATCTCCTGAACACACGTATATGAGATGACAAGGGTGCAGACTGTGGGGGTAGATACTATGACGTCATTAAGATGGCGGTACAAAGAAAAAATAAATTCATTGAAATATTTCATATGTATATAACTTCAGTAAGGCTGTTAAATACGTTTAAATAAAATACGTTAAAAATAAGATTTCAGAATTCTCTGTTCAAGTAATTTCGGATATGGTGTCATTGCGTTCAGTATGATCTCCTGAACACACGTATATGAGATGACAAGGGTGCAGACTGTGGGGGTAGATACTATGACGTCATTAAGATGGCGGTACAAAGAAAAAATAAATTCATTGAAATATTTCATATGTAAAGGATGTTTTTTTTAGAGGTATAGAACTTTGAAATGGAATAAAACAAAGATGATTTTTTTTATTGATATGAAATTTATTTTATTCGAAAGACAATCTTCTGGCATTATAATTTAAATATGACTTCTGGCATATTTCCGCCACGGCTGGCTCGGACGTAGTCTAATCTGGAGGTCCAATTTTCGATGACTTTTTCCAACATTTGTGGCCGTATATCGGCAATAACTCGCCGAGTGTTGTCTTCCAAGTGGTCAATCGTTTCGGGCTTATCAGCGTAGACTTTTTTCGTTCATCAATTGAACAACCATGATGTGCAGGAGTTGTGGTTTCAACAAGACGGCGCAACATGTCACACAGCTCGTGCCACAATTAATTTATTGAAGGAAACGTTTGGTAACCGCATAGTTTCACGTTTCGGACCCGTGAATTGGCCTCCAAGATCGTGCGATTTAACGTCACTTGACTATTTTCTGTGGGGATATGTGAAATCGCAATAATAATAAATCGCCGATAAGCCCGAAACGATTGACCACTTGCAGGACAACATTCGGCGAGTTATTGCCGATATACGCCCACAAATGTTGGAAAAAGTCATCGAAAATTGGACCTCCAGATTAGACTACGTCCGAGCCAGCCGTGGCGGACATATGCCAGAAGTCATATTTAAATTATAATGCCAGAAGATTGTCTTTCGAATAAAATAAATTTCATATCAATAAAAAAAATCATATTTGTTTTATTTCATTTCAAAGTTCTATACCTCTAAAAAAAACACACGTTATATAACTTCAGTAAGGCTGTTAAATACGTTTAAATAAAATACGTTAAAAATAAGATTTCAGAATTCTCTGTTCAAGTAATTTCGGATATGGTGTCATTGCGTTCAGTATGGTCTCCTGAACACACGTATATGAGATGACAAGGGTGCAGACTGTGGGGGTAGATACTATGACGTCATTAAGATGGCGGTACAAAGAAAAAATAAATTCATTAAAATATTTCATATGTATATAACTTCAGTAAGGCTGTTAAATACGTTTAAATAAAATACGTTAAAAATAAGATTTCAGAATTCTCTGTTCAAGTAATTTCGGATATGGTGTCATTGCGTTCAGTATGATCTCCTGAACACACGTATATGAGATGACAAGGGTGCAGACTGTGGGGGTAGATACTATGACGTCATTAAGATGGCGGTACAAAGAAAAAATAAATTCATTGAAATATTTCATATGTATATAACTTCAGTAAGGCTGTTAAATAAGATTAAATAAAATACGTTAAAAATAAGATTTCAGAATTCTCTGTTCAAGTAATTTCGGATATGGTGTCATTGCGTTCAGTATGATCTCCTGAACACACGTATATGAGATGACCAGGGCGCAGACTGTGGGGGTAGATACTATGACGTCATTAAGATGGTGGTACAAAGAAAAAATAAATTCATTGAATATAGTATATAACATACTGCAACATTTTTACTACTTGGTCAAATAAAATATTATAAAACGTTAAAAAATGACACAATTTAGAGTTGACTTTGAACTGCTGTAGATTGAAAATCACTGGACAGATTTTTACAAAATATATATCAAATTACTTAAAATATGTTCTATAAAGCTTAAAAAAATATTTACAAAAATAATTGAAAACTTAGTAGCCCAACTTAAATATAGTTTTTTAAAATATTTATAATTCTATTTTACAAACAAACATTTTGAATCTTTGAATCTTTTTTGAAAATAAGAAATGTACCTATGTATACATCAATTTGAATTACAGTATAATATCCTGATTTTACAATAATTGCCCTGCGACAAAATATACCCAACACCGGGTCACTAATCTCATTTTTAGGGTTCCGTACCTCAAAATGAAAAACCCTTATATATATATTAATTTAATTTTCAAATTTCAATTTTTTTATTTGGGTCTACAGCAGCTTATGGTTAAGTGAATAATATATTAATAAATAAAAGATACAGTAAATGAAGCCAATAAAAGTTGTCCACTAGTCATACAATTAATACATTCCTAGTACAAAATAGTTAGATTAAGGTATACAATTATTACTTTTAAAATAATATGTAGCTATTTTCATTTTATATACAATAGTTTTATTATAAATTATTATTGAGATTTTACAAATTAAATAGAATTGCTAAATTATTAAATGATATTACAGTAGTTTTTGAGAAACTAAATAAGTGTATGTTGAACTTGTGTGTGTGTGCTGTAAGGGTGTGTGTGAGTGTGTAAAAGGGAGGGGGGAAGGATTTGGAAGGAATTAAACGTATATAAAGTAGTATATTTAAAGCGGGTTTAGAATTGAATTTTCGACTTTATACTTAAATGATAGTTTAGATTCAACGAAGATGTCGATATTATTAAATTTAGTGTTGTAAGTGTCAGGCAGCCGAGCAAGGATAGAGTTCCTACCGTATTTTGAGGTACGGAACCGTAAAAATAGGATCACTTTGATGTCCGTCCGTCTGTCCGTCCGTCCATCCGTATGTCTGTTTTGACGTGTGTCAAAAGCGTCTTTTTTACTTTTTCCGATCTACTATGGCTCTATTTAAAAAATGCTCTTTTCGAGAACATGTTGGTTTTGTGCATGTGATAGACACTATAAATTAAATAAAAAACAAAATGGCAACTGCCTTTTAAAATCTCTGTGCGTTCGAGAGTGAATATCTCGTGAAATCCAGTAATGGATAAAACTATGGCTGAAATTCTAACATCGTTCATGGATCCTTTACAACTCATTTCCATGTCCAGCGACCGATCAATAATTGACCTTACAGGAAGTCGACGGTTTGGCTCATTACCCTTACTTTCCATAAAGTAATTGTACCTGCAAGTCCGTAATTAAACTGTATGGTGTGCGGTTGAGTCGTTGGTCAGTGCGGCTGATTTGATCGCCTTAAGCCGATGAACTTCATACGGTTGATGGAGGAAATGGAGAAGCTTGGGTAAATTCTAATTTCCGCTCCCATGTATCTTTACGGCGTGAATCACTGAGGTGTCAGAGATGTCCCCAAGTGAGAGTTGTGAAATGCAAGTCATAGTGCACACTTAGTACACCCGCTTTTCACGGAAGATTATTACTTTTTAAACGTGGTAGGTGATGAGGCCACGTTGATGATTAAATAATATTAATGTGCAGCGCCGGGATCTGGATTAGCAGGCGAGTGCTCTACCACTCCATACAAAGGTGGTCAATGTATTCCTATCATAGTTATTAAGAAAGATTTATTTAAATTTTAAAGTAGCATATAACAGGCCGGAAAAGGGGAATTAAGAAAATCAAGTAAAAATTTAATAACTTAAATCATTTTTATTTGTATCGGACCAGAAAAGGTGTATTTTTGTGCTACAAAATAAAAATCACAAGTATTATTGATAAAACTGAACACATAATTTAACGTGAGTAAAGAAACTCAATTTTCCATTAAAATTTCTCAAGTACTGAACGCACATTCATTTCCTATACGTTGACGGAGATTGCGGCATCACTGAGCTGAGTTGCAGCCACCCAAGAAGAATCATTTTCGGCATCAGCACAGCAGAGACCTTAGTCAAGGGACTATAGCGCTACAGTAGGAGTTTGTCCCCATGCTCCGTGAATGGTTTGTCAGGAGAATATAATATACATAATAATTGTTCCCGCACACTCGCACTCTCCTGACAAACCACTCACGGAGCGTAGGGACATACTCGTACTGTGGCTATTATACTTTACTATCATATTATACTATCTATTATCTTACACTTCATATATTTTTATCTGAAAGAAATTATTTCGAGACTATGATAGAAATAAATTTCAACAAATCTCGTTGCTCGACCAACCGCCCGGTAAGCGAGAGGTCGAGTTCAGTTCAGAGCTCCCCACGTCCAGATTTACTTTTCTGAATGATACTGCAATGATAGAAAATTTAAATTATTTTGATTTCATTTGATTATTTTTAATTAACTATTTTGGATGCATTTCTCTGCTATTTTTTGGGATTCAACATTTTGCAAATTCAAAATTTTAGGAAAACATTTTGGGCCTGATCGGTTTTTTTGTGACCCTTTCAGTGATAGGGATAAGCTCTTTCTCTCTACTCTTGAAACCATTATTTTTGGTATCTCATCCATTGCTCTTCATTAACCCTGATGACATCTTCGCGCCTATCGAGAATTTGAAAATATATAAACTCAATGGAAAGCTGTAGGCTATATTTTAAAAAACATAAAATTCTAACTTTAACATCAGTACATTCTTGAAGGAAGCCTATTCGTTAAAGATTTAAGACCACATAGTAGGTCAGCCCCCCCTCCCTTACAAAATTGAAAATTGTATCTTGTGGTCCATTTTCAATGTGTACAAAATCTATAATAATATCCCTAAGGAAATGAGAGACATGAGCGATATAAATAAATTTAAAAAATGTTTAAAAGAGTATCTGTCTGAAAAAAGTTTTTACACGCTGCAGGTGTTTTTTGATGTTAAATAAATGTAATTAAACAATGTTATAGATTTATTATATAAATGTAGAATAACCCATTCAAACAATTAAGTAATAATTTATATGAGACACGTTTGTAAATTGCAAATACTATTTATTAATAATAATAATATATTTAACTATTGTAATCCGATAAAAATTTCACTATTTATATACTGAATCACCAATTACAATTCAATTTGTTTAAAATAATAATATTGTTTAAATTTTTAATTCAAAGTTTAACAATATATAGGTATTATGAAAATGTTATCACTCTACTAATATAAGCTGTACACAATTTAACATTAGGTACGTATTTAGTTATAAGTAAACCTTTGCTATGCCCTTGCTGGGCGCTATAATGTTTTTTTCCACACCTATACAACCTCTGTTCATCTTATGTATTTGCGTTATAGCACGCAATAAATATTTGAATCTTGAATCTTGGTACACCCACCGAACCTTTCCTTGCGGTCTTCTCTCCCACTCTGTTACTGTCACAGTCCACCTTCCGTCTTCCCGCCTGGCCAGATGTCCTGCCTACCTTCACTTTAATCTTGTGACTTATTCACTGCCAACATCGACTCGTGTTTTATCATACGATCTTAATCAAAACATTTGTCTTCAGGCATCTAAGGCCCATAGATAAATACCTTACAAACTAACATATCTAGACAGTATATAATTACAAAATTGTGTCAGTAAATAAAGCTTATTACTATGTTAGTATCACTTCACTTTTGAACTTTGTCTTTGTGCTGTCCTGAGTCTTGTGGCACTTATCCGGGGAAGCGACGGAACACCACGCCTTGCGGCCAAAACTTTTCTTCCAGCTTTCTGCAGTCCGGTACACGCACTACGATGAAAAGTTGACGTTGCAACGCGACTCCAGCAAATGTACGTACATACATATACTCACGCCTGTCTCCCAGAGGGGCAGGCAGAGACTACAGATTTCCATCTAGCTAATAGTCAGCATGTATGTTTCAGCACCATAAAATATTATGAAATATGTCTATAAGAATAGACAATATATTATATGTCCTCGAGATATGGCGGAATATATTTGAATTACAGAGTTCTTTAAGTTTTCTGCCCATCGTAACTGAATACGTTTTATTATGTTAGTTCCTCCAGCGTAGCTAGCATAGCAGACGATATGAGCTCGATAGAGCCTGTATCTCTTCGATTTTGACAGTTATTCCAAGATGGCAGCCAATCTTATCGTCCTTTCTATTTCGCTAACATTGTACCAAGAAATAAGCAAGTCTTTCTATTTTGACAGATCGAAAGAAACCTCTTTTTTGTAATTTTTTCTTTCTTCTTTTGCTAACATTGTTACACCTTTCTTTCTACTTTTTGACGTTTTTGGAGGAAAGCTGTATCACCGACCCAAGGAGGTGGTGATAGAGTTCGATAGAGCGTGAATATTGTTTTGTTGTGGAAAATGTGGGGATTATATCATACGTTTGTGGCGTTTTGATCGATTAACTGATTAACAGACCAAAAACCACAAAATGGCTAGGCCTTATAATGTTGTGCGACTAAAGCAACTCATTTTTATTTTAAGCTATATGTAAATCTACCAAAATTCTTTGTTGGGCCTCCGTGATTCTCTTTCTGGATCTATAAAATAAATTCGTGTATGCACCTATTTCTTTTTCTAAAACCGACCCGACTCGCTATTATTTGATCTTCGAATGTAAGTTTTCGATATTAAATACCTATTCGAAAAATTCATCTTTACACTTGAGAAATAGTCAAATAATAAGAATATTAAAATGACTTTCACCAAAGATATTTAATGGTAGGTACCATTAAATATCTTTCATTTCACATTTACTTTTTTGAGAGGTTATAATATAATGCATGAAAATAGAAAAGTAAACAAGAATTTGTGCTGATGCACATTGCCAACTCAGAAAAATAAGTGAAGAAAAGCAATGTCAAGAAACCGAGAAAACATTGACCATGTTTGAAGAAATGATGACGAATAAAGATTCAGACCCTGTTGAGACCATTGACCTTACAACTGAGAATAAATGCTCAGCTAGAAAAAGTATAAATGGCTCAAATAAAATTAAAAAGTATGTTAAAATAAATAAGTACATACAAAAAACTCGAAGATTAATTCATAAAAACCGCCAAAGTTTTAACAAATTGCCTTTAAGAAAACAAAAAATAACATTACAAAACGAATTAGAAGAACAAGAAAAAGAGTTAATGCAACAGAAATTTAAATATGAAAAGCAAATGTCCCAATTAAACGCCAAGATTAAAAATATTGAATGCTCACTGAAGGAAATGACTGAAAAATACAATATAGCCAATAACACTATTATTGAGCACAGCGCTGCCATGGATCAGCTGATAGCCATGAGTAATGACAATTTGGAGAGATTTACATCCCTGTCCAACAAAGAAGCCAGCTGCATTCACACTGGCTGCCTGATGTGCGGGCCACCGGCAACTCCTGCTTGCCCGGACACTCAGCCTGTACAGGCCTCTCGGGATCCTCGGATCTCTATAAGCTCCTCACCATCTCAGAGCCCCAGACCACCACTGGACTCCACACCTCAACCCAAGAGTAAGGCTGCCCGTCGACGGCAACGTCACCGCTCTGCTCGCCTTCGTAGAGAATCAAAACAAGAAGCTGAACCCTCATCCACTCCTGCAGCAGAGCCCTTGTCAGCACCTTCATCTACGTCTGACGCGCCAAAAATGCCGAACTCTTCTCCTCGGCCCCCTACGCAACTTTCAGTCGATGCGCATGAGTCCTCGGAGTCCAAGGAACACCGCACCATTGTTTTTTCTGATAAAATTGGCAAAAACTTAGGACTTTTGTTAGGAAACAATATGATGCAAAATGTCATTAATATTTGCATGCCAGGTGCATCATTCATTCAAATTTTGGAACATATTATGAAAATGAAATTCAACAGCAATGTAAATACTACAATTATTCTATTATTAGGAGATAGTATTGATGTAACACAAAGTAACCTATTAAAATACTTTGAATTTATGTTAAAACTTAGTGTTCATAAAATCATACTCTGTGAATTCCCTTACTCAGAATCACTAACGGGGTCACAAAAAAATAATTTATATAATTTAAATATTTGCATGCACAAATTTTCAGTTAGTCACAGTGACAAAATAGAATATTTTGACACGAATTCGTACATTCGAGATTTTGTTTTGACAAATGGTACTCTATACCTTCCAAATTTTTATAAAAAACAAATGGCTACTAAGTTAGCTAGCATTTTACCACGTAATGAATCTGTTACAATGTGTGTAACAGGATTTTTTTCAATACCAGTCATAATTGATGGTATTTGTAATAATAATTCTTTTCATAGTTTTGTCCCTATTGACAAAGTTAGTATAAGTACTAACAAAATTGTACCAAATCCTTTTTAGATTCAACGACAACGGGAAAGCCTTCTGTATATAAACTAGTACATCAAAACATACAAGGCGGCTTCCTCGGCAAAATACTTTCAATAGAGTTGTTCCTAGAGGAATCAAAAACAGATATTTTGTGTTTAACTGAGCACCATTTACCGGAACATAATATACAATTTAATGTTAATAATTTTAGTGTCCTTAGCTGCTATAACAGATTAACTATAGAGAAAGGTGGTTCTATGATTCTAGTCAAGAATAATATAAAGTCAAAAGAAAGAAAAGACATTGTAAAACTTTCTGTTGAACACCAAGTAGAATTGGCTTGTATAGAAATGAGTAAATATATAATTCTTTGTGTCTACCGACCCTCGGGACAAGATTACAATATTTTTGAAAAAACAATGGAAGAAGTGCTAAAGTTATTATTTGATACGAAGAAAAAAATTATCGTCTGTGGAGATTTTAACGTAGATATACTAGAAAAGTCGGTTATGACCACGAAATTAATTCAGTTATTCAAATCATTAAATTTGTCTAATGTGTTCTTAGAACCAACTAGAATTACTCAAAATACAGCAACTTGTCTTGATAATATATTCTGTGATTGTGACTACTCAGACAATAAAGTTATTAACTGCTTGCAGTCTGATCACAGTGGCCAAACTGTAACTTTCATACAAAGTGTGAAACAATTGCCCAAAAAAGCATTTTACAGGCCTGTAACAACTCACAGACTAGAATGTTTTCAAGCAAACTTAGAACTTAAATTACCACATTTTAATCTTCTCCAAGATGATCCAAATGCTCTCTTTGCAGACCTGTTTAACATAGTTTCCAAAGAATTTGAAAATACGTTTACATTGCGGAAAGTTTCTAACAGTAATAAAATCACTTTTAGTGACTGGGCAACGCCAGGTATTTACAAAAGCCGAAATCATTTATACGAATTGTACGACATAAAATCCTACAATAATAATATTGAATTTATTGAACATTTGAAAATATACTCACGTACTTTCAAATTAGTGTGTTTAAAAGCAAAAAGTATATTTCTGAATAAAAAACTTAAAATGGCCGATAACAAAGTAAAAGCAGTATGGAAAATCATAAATACTGAAACTGGGAAGAGTAACAAACGGAATAATGAACTAAAATTGAACATTAACAATGAAGTTTTTACAGGAGATAAAGAAGTTGCGAAGGCCTTTGAACAATTCTTTACTGACATTCCTTCCTTGACAACTAAAGGCTTAAATTCAAGTCCAAGACTTGCACAGGATCTTTTGAGTGATCACGTGCCTCAGTGCCATTCTGTATTTGCGTTAAAGCATATTAATTCACAAACTGTCATTAAAGCATTTAAATCTCTTAACTTTAAAAAAACCGAGGACTTATGGGGCCTATCTGTTAAAGTTGTAAGCTGTATCATTGATTTAATAGCTCCATATTTAGCTTTAATCTTTAATAAATGTGTAGATGATGGTGTCTTTCCTGATTTAATGAAGTTAAGTAAATTGATCCCTCTTTTTAAATCAGGCGACAATGAAGACCCTTCCAACTATAGACCGGTCTCAGTTTTACCAGTATTTAGTAAGATTTTCGAAAAAATTGTTTTTAATCAATTGTTATCTCATTTTAACTTAAATAAGTTATTTCACAGTGAACAATATGGATTCACTAAAGGGAGGTCAACCACTGATGCAGGAGTTGCTTTAGTCAAGCACATATTTGACGCTTAGGAAGCAAAGCAGGATGCGTTCGGTGTATTTTGTGACCTCTCAAAAGCTTTTGATTGCGTTAATCATGAAACACTTTTATGTAAATTAGATCACTATGGAGTTAAGGGTAAATCTTTGGCGTTATTTAAGTCATACCTTAGTGACCGGTTTCAAAAGGTAGACATTAATGGAGTAAAGTCATCTGGATCATTAGTCAAAATGGGTGTTCCGCAGGGCTCCATATTGGGGCCCCTATTGTTTTTAATATACATAAATGACCTTCCTTACTTAGTTAGAGACTTATCTGAGATAGTTCTATTCGCAGATGACACGTCACTTATTTTTAAAGTGAATCGACATAACGATATACTTGATGACGCGAATTCAACCCTCTCTCTGATTCTTGATTGGTTCACTGCAAATAATTTAGTTCTAAATGCAAAAAAGACGAAATGTATAAAGTTTACTTTACCAAATGTAATTCAAGTAGATGTCAGTTTATTTTTGCAGGGGTCCAAGCTGGAGTTAGTTAACGAAACTAAGTTTTTAGGTATTACTATAGACTCTCGTCTTCAGTGGGGTCCCCACATAGAAGCTCTCTGTGGTAGACTTAGTTCAGCCGCATACGCTGTTAGACGCATAAGGCAGATTACTGATGAGGATACTGCTAGATTAGTATATTTCAGTTATTTTCACAGCATTATTTCATATGGCATAATGTTGTGGGGTAGAGCCGCGGATATAGAAGCAGTCTTTGTCTTGCAAAAGAGAGCAATTCGGTCTATTTATAACATGAAGTACCGAGATTCATTAAGAGAAAAGTTTAAAGAAATTAATATATTTACGGTCCCTTGTGAATTTATTTATCAAGTTATTAGATATGTCAGAAAAAAAAATTGATAATTTCCCGAGGCTTGGTGTGCACCACTCTGTTGAAACCAGAAACAAACATAAACTAGCTTTTCCAAAATTAAGACTTGCCAAAGTAGGTACCTCTTTTGTAGGACATGGTATAAGAGTTTACAATAAGCTTCCAGAGGAGGTCCTTAGTTTGCCTGAAAATAAGTTTAAACTATATATTAAGCAGGGACTACTTAAGAAAGCTTATTATAAAATCAATGATTATTTGGATGATAATGAAGCATGGTGTAATAAATAATAATAATCTTATTCAATATTGTAATTAATAATTAGCATATTTTAATACTGTACGATTCCTCTAAAGGCTTAAAATTAATTAATATGTAAACTTACTTTGTTAAAGGTAATAGACAATATGAGACGGGTTGACTAAGATATATTTTTTTTTCTCGTGACTAATTCCCGCAGTCTTATATTTTTTTATGCCTTTACTTGAGTAGGTATGTATATGATTTTGTATCATATGTTTTATTTTGAAAAAAGGAATGTTTGCTAAGTTTCTTGCCCTTCTTCTTAGCAATACTAATCGAATGGTGCGGATGGTTAGGCATTATGTATATAAAATATTTTTATTCCTATATTTCTATATTTTATGCAAGTGTATAACTTTATTACATTTTAGTAGCCCACCCTTAATATTTTTTGTATGTATTTCCCGTTTTTATTATTTCTTCATTGTATTATGTTTATATAATATTTTTATTCCTAGATTCCCCTATTTTATTTATTTTTTATTTATTTATTTATTTAAAAACTTACGACTATCATTTATTAATGCAGGTGTATATTTTATTTCCCGTATTATTATATATTTTTTTTATATTCTAAAGACATATTATATTGTGTAAATTAACTTTGACTTGTAGAAAGTATACTTAATGTATCTATTTTGCAAAAATAAATATTTTGATTTTTGATTTTGATTTTGAATGGAAGTGACTAAAGGTTCGCTAGCGGCCCTTTTAAAATTATTGGACCGTGAGTCATCATTTAGCTGTTGGAATATCTTCCTTAGCACGAACTAATACAGTTCAATTTGGAATGTAGGGTTCGGAAAGGGAAGCGGTCCTTTAATTTAATGAATTATTGAACCGTAAGTCATGGGAAAATGCTCGGGAAATGATGTTTTCTGCTTGTCGTGAATTCTGTTAAAAACTACGGGGGCCGCCTTGCTCCACTCCGCTTCGCTCGGCTCCCTTATATATACTTACATGTCAATCTAACCGCTCCTCCTCGCTTCTCTCGTCGTCGCACGCGCGCAACCTATCCCTAGCGGTCGAATATAATTAAAACTAAGGGAGCCGCTAACGGCTGTTTAGTCACTTCTAACAAAAATTACACCGGATTATTGATGCTGTCCTGCCATTTCCAAAACTCTCATTTTTACATGCCTTGCAAAAGGCAACAAAGACTCTTTAAATTAGTCGTTTATCAGGAAGAGGTTTCGTTCATTCAAAAAATCGATTTTTCTTTCGATTTACCGACAAAAAGTTCTGTGAACGCGATAAAGTAGATACAGACTGTATCGGCATCTCTATCTCGTTTTTTCCCAAGTGCAATGTTAGCTAAGTGGAAACAATCATGGTTTACGATAGAGGTTTAGAAAAAGATGACAGTCGATACAATATTAACTGTGCTAGCTATGCAGCAATAGATAAACAGTGTCCAGAGTAAATATTTTCTTCTATATACGACCTCTTTGACAGAACACTTATACATTGATATTGTGGCTTTGGTAGTATTGCCAGTCATAATCTTCGTCTGGAGATGTTCATCTTACGGCCATGCTTCAGGGATGTTTCATGGAGTTATCCACAGATAATGCACACAAGTAAAACTCTTTTAGAGCGGCCTTGCCCCATCCAACAAGATAAAGGGGTGAAACTGTCGCAGTATGAGTCTTGGCTAACCAATATCACTTTTCTAAAGGCTCGCGTGCTGTAGAGTCGGTGAACCTACATCGTCGTCGGATTAAATTAAATACAAGAGCAACTCTCACTGCTTGCATACCCACGCATAACTTCGTTCGCTGTAGACTCGCGTACTGTACAGAAACCACACCTATTGATTGTCAATAAAGATCAAGTCATTACATTTGTAGGCTTGGGAGATGATAGTTTTTCACATCTTGAGGCAGACGTAATTGAATGCTCAAACTTGGCATACGAAAATGCAGTATTCGAACGAAAGGGCGGTGACTAAGATAGGAAATGTAGATGCACCCCTTATTATTTTATAGGTTTCCATACGGCAAACGAATAAAACGACGCGTTCCTAATTGTCATTCGATTACTGTTTATTATATAATCCATCCATCCATCCATCCTATCCTATCCATCCTATTATACAGGGTGCAAATGCAAAGTCAAGAATTCCTTTAGGGTATGAAAGTATACACGATTCTGATGTCATTACGAGAAAAAAATATATAGCTTGAATTTTTACCAAAAATTCCATAATTTTTCTAAGCTATGGCTACGCAGCTCACCGGCCTCCCCACGCACCTAATTGCTCCCCGCAACCCGCGCCCCTCATCCGAATGGCCAGCGACCAGTGAGGGTGTCCACGCGATTAGTGTATTTTGTGTAAAGAAAATCGTCTTATTGTGAGGTACTGGTACATTATTTAGAGATCCCAGTATTTAAAATAATATCTTTACCGATCATACTAACACACCCTTAAAGGATTCTTGACTTTGCTTTTACACCCGGTATAAGGTGGCTTTAATTTATGCAAATTCTTACTAAAAACTCGGTAAATGCTCAGTAACAAGGTTCGATGACCTTTTTTATGAAGTTCGTAAATTATTCTTTTTGTTCCTTACAAACGCAAGCCAAGCTCCGAGTCAATTACTATGAGACGTCAAGATTTTATTTTGCAAATTAACAAAAAGTGTTATCGTGGGAAGTGAAAAAAATGTTTCTTCTTCTGGAATTTGATCAGTTAACGATACATGATCTACCCTAGAAATATTTTCACTTATTATTTATTTATTTATTAACTTATAATAAGTTGCTGTAAATACTCGTAGGTAAGATGAGGATTCTGGAAATAAAACGATTCTCCCCTTGTGTTCATACCTATTCAGATGGCTGCTTGATAGAAAAACACACAAGTAGGTAGAATAATTACAGAGTAGCCATTTGACGTTAATGACTGAACAGATAAGTAGTATAAAATCATATAAATAAAAAGACTTTTCTCCTTATGTTTGTAGTACCAGATACGAATAAACTAAGGCTATATTTTACTTAATCTTACATAGGTAATTCAGCATCCTCATACATAATAAAAGGAAGAGATGTCCAATATTGTCCATACCCACACACGCTGGGTGGGCGGGTTGGTCAGCGCGGTGCCGTAACCCTCGCACCAGTGACGCCGCTGCCCATCACCAGTCTGTTTATGCAAGGTGAGCCGATGGCAATAACCCCGTTATCAATATAGGTCATAAAGTATTATAACTTTTGGACGTCAAGTACTAAGTGTTACACAAAAAGTAGAGCTAGATAGGTAGATTTTACCACGCATTACCAGATATTTCAAAAACAGTAGATTGTAATCTAGTATAGGCCTATGTCCAGCAGTGGACGAACACGGGCTGATGGATGGATGGAGATGGGCTGATTTGGTTGTAATTTGGTATATACTCGTACCATACTCGAAAACATGGAAAAAAATTAAACACCGTTTAAATAAGTCAAACCACGTATAACCTACAAGTCAAATGATTATGGTTACCAAAGTAATTTTATTTATCTGGAATATCTCAGGTCCCTTACTAATAATTATGTTAGTTAACATAATTTATTATAATACAATTTTAACAAAAAACCAGTAACCGACTTCTAATGTAACAGCAGACGTTCACTAAAAAGTTTTAAGGTGAGCGATGGTACCAAAATAACACTTTTTTCGACCTCTTTCTTCCTTAAACTTATGTTCTCTAGAAGTTGGCGCCCTTATATTGGCTTTGTTTTGTTTTTTGTTTTGGATATGTTTCACGGAGTAGTTTACTATTTTTATTAAAAGATTATTTAATTCACTTTTTTGTGTTGCCGATGTTGTTGGTGGGTCTAGGATTGAAGATCAGATAGCATAATAAAAAATGTCAAGTAACACCCTGCAATTAACTTTCTGGTACAAAGCGTTTACCTCAATATTAGGTGATATGATGTCGTCCATTGCGGAATTCCACTGCCCATCTCTGAAGACCATCCTCAAATCACGACTAAACTAAAACGGAATTACCTGAAAGCGCACTTTTTCAAACAAAAACATAATCTTTAAAATCCGTTAAGAAAGGGCAGAGTTATGAAGTTACGGATTTACATGACCAAAAGTATCCCAAATTGAACCCATGTGACACCATTCTTAAATTATAAAGGAATATTAAAGATGTCATGTCAACCCGTATAAAAATGGCATCTTGCTTGTTTAGTCCATAAAGTTGTACAAACAAAGAGGCCGTTATATCTTTATGCAAAATTCATCTGAACAAAACACTTCGGTACACATATTTATATTAGGAAAACACATTAAATTATGATATCAAGACATAAGACCTCGAGCGACAGGAGTTGTTTTAAAATGTGGCGTCTAAGATTTGGAATGAACTGTTTAGATGACAACTGCGACGTTTAAGAAACGCGTTATAAACATTTATTTTGAAACAAACATAAAATGGGCGCTGCATTCTGTGAGACACCCTATTGTATACAAAGTTAATGTTGATTAATGTCCTTTTTTATTTATTATTTTTGTTTTATCATTTTAATTTTAGTATTGTGAATTTAATTTTTTATCTCTTTGAATTGTTAAAAAATATTTACCCTGTTGTGTTTTGTACTACTTTGAATGCGAGGACAGGTTGAAAAAAAGCTTTGTGTGACTGTATGTTCGCAACTCACAACACAAGCTGTGGGTCTGGCCCTTGTCGTCATTTTTGTTTTGTATTTTTGTGTGTGTACTATCAAAGACCTTTAAGCGGTTGTGTACGATAGATGACGAATACATTTATTTTCTTTAAACATATAGTCGAACAGAGAACGTCCTCATTTTTTGAAGTCGGTTAAAAATAAGAAAAGTACCTGCGTTACATCGTCATGTAAGAAAGTTATTTTCGGGTTGCGTGTATTCTTACTTGATCCGGTAATTAAAATTTCCGGTTCAGGTACCATCTGTGTATATGTGTATCATCAAAGAAAGTTTCACTGACTCACTGTTTACTGATATTATTATTACAATAAGTTTGAAGAGTGGAGCCACGGACTTTTCTTCGATAAGTAGTAACTATGTTATCTAAGTATGTATTATAAGCACAATAAAAATGAACATAAGGTTCCGTTCTGCTACTTTTGTTACGAAACCCTAATACATCTGATTTTTTTTCATGTAATAAGGAACTCACTAATTATACAAATAAAATAAGTATTCCATCTAAGGACCGGGGTCATACATGTCATACATACTATAGGTGATCCAAAAGCACGTGATAAGATTACCGAAATAAAACACTTGAAATATACGTATATCGCTGCAGTGAGCTTTTCATTTATATATGTTACTTATAAAAAAGTAACTTTTACACATGTTTTACTCAAAATGTGAATCAGAATTGAATAAATTTCTATGTATTTTTTTAAGTACTTGGCGATTTATCCATCGCTATGAGATAACAAATTAAATTTATATCATTACGGTATAGAAAATCAGAAAAGTAAATCTGGACGTGAGGAGCTTTGAACCGGGATACGAACCCGGGACCTCTCGCTTACCGGGCGGTTGCTCTACCAACTGAGCTATCCAGTTCTCAACATGACCTGCGAATTTACGCTTGTGCTTTCCCACCGCAACGATTTGTATAGGTACTCACTTAGTAGTGAGCGCCTAGAGGACGCTTTTGTATTCAAGACATGTCTGAGACTATTATTTGCCCTACCGTCACCTGTTACAGCATCGGGTAGTTAAGAATACACATTACTCGTGTTGAAATATGATAGAAATAAATTTCTATATTTTTAGCTTTTCTGATTATCTGATTTTCTATACCGTAATGATATAAATTAAATTTGTTATCTCCTTGCGATAGATAAATCGCCAAGTGTTTAAAAATATAGAAATTTATTTCTATCATAGTTTCGATACGAGTAATGTGTATTCTTTGCTACCCGATGCTGTAACACGTGACCGGTAGGGCAATAATAGTCTCAGACATGTCTTGAATACACTAGCGTCCTCTAGGCGCCAAGAGGCTAATATTATAGTACAGTGATTACAGAGATTTCTTTCACAATTCACATTGCTGTTTCAATGAATGTCCCCCCCTGAAACAAAAGTCTGGATACGTGCCTGTATATGGCCATACGTTTTTTTACAATAACACAGAGGAAAATAACAATTTTCCTCTATAATAACTTTGATAACTTTCTATCAGTTACAATCTACTGTAGATTCTAATATTGATATAAAAACGACCGTTCATCAAACCTTTTCAGTACTTATCCTTTTTCAACTCGTACAACGTAAAATAAGCATTTGCAATTTACAACAAATAGTTAGGATTGCCATTTAAGTCAGGTTTTACGTTAAAGGAGTTAAATTAAAGCACCGCTTTCCTTGGTTCAAGAAAATATTCCAATGAGTACTGTAATTTGATATTCGAATTTCAGACTAAAAAAAATTCAGTGAGCTCTGAAGTAAAAACGTAGAGAACGTGTAATGAGAAAAATGTCGTGTAGGTATACGAAAAACCGGTCAAATGCGGGTGGGACTCGTGCCTTATGGGCATGGGTGTCGTACCGTTAATAGCTATCTACATAATATTATAATTAAAAATATATATGAAAATATTCAATGTAGACACGACTTTTCATGTGTGTACGTTCAATATTTAGGCGAAATTTTAAATGAAATGGGTTATTAGTATTTTTTTAATTTTTATTGTTTAACTAACGGATTTGGATGCAGCTTTCTTTATTATCATCATAGTGACTTTAGTCAACACATAAACTATAAGGAATGTTCATAAAATAACGCCCAAGGTGGAAACGGCGCAAAGATTAAATAAACTTGTTAGGGGGCATCCATTAATTAGGTGATGCGTTCAGGGGGAGTGGGGGTCAAGCCAATTCTCACCCAACCTCACGTGGGAAAGAAGGAGGGTCCTGGCAAGAATCACGTAATTTTTTCCCGCAGAAAATAGTGTAAAATTGCGAGAAAACTGGGTTGAATTGAGCAAAACGTGTTTTTCTATTAAAATATGATTTAATTCTACACAATAATATTTATAATTTATTAATTAATAGCCTTAAATAAAAATAATGAAACAAATTGTATTTTTTTAATAAATTCAACGCAATGAATGATTTATTCCTTCACTTGTACCAAAACACCTACCTTCGAAATTGTTTATGTACCATAAATGAGGTGACATTAATTTATGTCACCAAGTTTATACTGGAGGCTTGTAAGTGACCAGTATTACAAATCAATAAAAGTACCTGCGAAGTTTTA
The DNA here is from genome assembly GCA_910592155.1 of Ypsolopha scabrella. Classification (NCBI taxonomy): domain Eukaryota; kingdom Metazoa; phylum Arthropoda; class Insecta; order Lepidoptera; family Ypsolophidae; genus Ypsolopha; species Ypsolopha scabrella. The sequence continues at coordinate 25,490,984 of OU342969.1, read as the reverse complement.
AAAGTAACATTTTGACTATCCTTAGTTTTGATTTGGGGCTGGGCTTGCGTTTGTAGGGAAAAGATTTTTTTTTAATTGACAGTAAATTCCTCGGCTTATATCCAAAGATATCGCTAAGCTGTCAAAGGCCTATATGGCGGCCTGAACAACTCTGACACCTGGTTCGAAACTGACCACATAGAACGAAGAAGTTTTCCAGTGACTAAGAACCCACTCAATACTTTCCGTACTCTACGGCACCTTGATCACAGTGCCATGCCCACCACAACCGGTCATTGGATCTGTTTCCTGCAGAATTAAATCAGATCCATAATCAGTTCGGACAAGTTCGGTTATACTGGAGTTGTTGTGTTATGTGATGACTTCCTCTTAGAGTCCAACCGGTGTCGGTGTTTATCTTCCTTAATATTGTATTAATTACTTAGTTAAATGGGTGTACGTACAGCTAGATGGCGCTGTACACTGAATCACGGAGATCAGCGTGGACGAAGTCACGGGTCAAACTTAGTTTCAGCTCAGTCCTGTGTCGGTTACCAGTATTTACCAATTTATTTATGTGTAGAACAGAATATTTAATTTTCAAAACGAAAAATCTAAATACTGTTTTGGAGTAAGTTATACTACTTAGTATAGTAGTTCATGAAACTATACGTAATAAAGACGTTATTAAAACACAAGTGTGGGTTTAAAAATGAGCCGTACGCGAGGGGATACAAGGTGACTTTCGTTTATATAGCCAAATTCATACTGGAGACTCTGTAAGTGGTCAGGTCAGGACCAAGGTTCAATAATTCTGTTTGAGAAAAGTATTATTTATTGGTAAAAACAGAAAAAATAAAAATAACATTACAATAAAATTAAACTTAACTACACAAAAAACTACTACTAAAATCTTACAATTACCTAAAACGTACAAAAAAAAAGGGAAAAATTATACTAAGTAAAATATTTTCTCTAAATCACCGCCGTCGATCGGCAGGGTCCCCAAAAGGCTGGAAGCATTCCCCCGTTGAATGGCTAGGCTAATACGCTGCCCGAGGTATGCCCCAGCCCTTGGGTCTCCCGAAACGTCGACCAGCCGCGGAGATATTTCTTTGAAAATTATCTTCGCGGCTGGACCCCACGGCCCTAAGGTTTCTACTTCAAAAGGCGCAAATATATAGTCCGAACTTAGATCTGCATACTTGCGCCTCTTGGGGCTTTCGGCCGTGGCTGCCACAGCGCCAGCTTTAGAAGCGGTCGCTTGAATATGAGACGCCGCCAATGTGTCGACACAAGTGGCGTCCCATACCAGCGACCTGCCATTTTTACAAAGAATTAGTGTCATTCCATCGGGCCTCCTGCCATCGCTGCGCGCAATACCGTTCGGCTCCAGTATAGCTGGGACTCCAGCGGTGGCAAGGGCCCGACGGATGACATCATTCAGACTGGCATGCCGCGACAGCCGTCCAGCACTCCTTTCGCAGGACAGACCGTGGTGTCCAAGCTGGTCGACGGTGACACCACATCGACAGCGGTGAGGTTCGTTCGTCCTGGCGCCGATCCGGAGACTCACAGCCAAAGAAAAAGTTGTTTTGTCCAGCTGAGTGCCAGTGACGACAGATGGTAAAGCGTGCAGCCAGTAACCTGACTCCCGCTCACCAGCTGCAAGAAGACGAGCTCGGTCCGCAGCATTAGTGGTGGTATCTAACAGGTTCTTTTGAACCTTGATGCAAATCGGCTCGTCCCATAATTTTTGAGCTTTTACATCTTAGGCAGCGTCCAAGCGTGCCTGGTCTCCACCAAACACGAGGCCTCAACATCACCAAGTGATGGGCTTATGATTGTACCATAGAGGTCCTTCGTGCTGTGAATGGAGGACAAGAAAGCAGGGAGCGCTACACAAGAAATTTGTCGAATCCCCAGGCCACCGAGCCGAACCGGGAGGGTGGCTTGGCTCCAGGACCGGTCAGTGAGTGAGCAGTTTAAGATAGTCACTAATGTTTGGCGGAGAATATTATCAAAAATGTTGAGGTAGACGTCGAATTTCCAAAGGGGGCAGCAGCGCAAAACGTAAGTTAATTTTGGGACAAAAAGACAATATCTTAAAATGAAGAAAGCAATGTGGGGATTGATGCTCATTAAACGGTCAGAAATAGCTATGAATTTGGCTACCTGCTCATTCACGTAGCCGGGGATGGATTCGTTCAGAACTGGGGCTCCAAGGAGGCGCAAAGACTCGTTACCGACAATTTTTATGTTAGGAGCAATACTATTAAATTTGGAAATTATATCAAATTTATCTAAAGGGTTGACGAAATTTTGAAAAGTTAAGTTCAAGACCTACACGTTTAAATTCCTCAATTAAAAGTTCAAGGTCAGTAAGAACGGTCGAGGTATCGCCTCCAATGGACCTGTCATCCAAGTACCAAACATTGAATTTTGAATTTAAGGATTTAATTATTGGAAGAAGAAAAAAAATTTTTTTGCTTAACAATCTTAAACTTTAAAGCAATCTCGACTCAATTGGTATAGGAAGGCAAAATTTTATTTTGCGTGTTTCACAGAAAAGGTTATTAAACCTTAGTCCTGACTACTTGCCGAGTCTCAAGTATGGATTTGGCTACATAAACAAAAGTCACGGCAAAAAGCAAGTGTTTAGCGAAAAGGCGTGTCAAAAATAAGTGCGGGGCGAACGACAGATGGATTGTGATATGAATATTTTATGAAGTCTATATCATATTTCAGGGACTTAGGTAAAGCGAGTTTTTAAGTTTATGTTACTGTCACATTTATCATTATCAACCAACAGGACCTGTTTATTTAATAAGCATGGCAGACTTTCATTTTATTTAATTTTATTGCTTGAATACATTTAGAATATAAAGCGCCTGTAGAAAAATTATACAAAATCACAACAAAGATATTTGTCCTACAAAAAGCAGCAGGCGCCTACATCAATATCTAACCAACAGGTGCCTACGAATATTCTATTTTTGTGCTAAACTTCAAGATTGTATGAATGTTTTGATGATAAGTGACGGAGTGGGACTTTTTGTATAAAAATGCGCTCTGAAGGGTATAGCTCTTTATTGCATTAATCTAGCAGCTTGATTTTGTACAACTGTATGAGGCTATAGACTTTATATTATAAAGTACCTATTTTATTATGAATCTTTTGTATCTTTACGACGAGCTAAAACAAATAATAAAAAAATTTAATCTTTGTTCTTCATATTTTTAAAATTCTTACTTTTTGTAGCTTAGGCGGTAGAACGTTGGCCTCTCATCTTGAGACCCAGGCTCGATCCTTTCGAAATTTACGTGCATAGTATATTTGTGTTCTTACCTAGTACTTACTACTTACTTGCTGAACGGTGAAGGAAAACATCGTAAAAACCTGCATGCCCTAAGAAGCGTATAATTGTGCCCAAATGACGGCGACAGGGCTCACCACCCATCAAGTTGGGACGTAATAATCGTCGATGAAACGCGGGTGTATCGGGTGACTTATATTTCACAGTTCATACTAGGTAACACCTCTGACAACCCCTCGGGAATTCATGTCGTGACGATATATTTTTATGTTGGTTTTGTAATGCTAGAAGCCATAAACGGACAGACAGACAGGGAGGCTAAGTAATAGGGTCTCGTTTGGCGTCCTTCGAGTACGGAACCCTAAAAACAGTTTTGTATATTGCCTTTTCTGATAAAAAGGATTCTCAGACTGACCGATTTATCAACGCCTAGACCAAACGGCGGAACCTAGGCTAGGACCATGAAATTTGGACTTATATAACGTAGACAGAGATTTTAGGGAATTCTCACAGGACCGAGAGACACGGAGCCGCGCAAGCAGGGCTGCAGAGTTTGTCTTTAGAATTGTTGTAGGCACTTGAATTTTGCTCCTGGTTTTTGTATTTTTTTATTATATCTCGATTGTATAAATATTGAAAAAACTCTATTTATTATTATAATTATCACGGGTGACCCACATTTCTAGGCCAGCGAATAAGCTTAGCAATTTAACGCGGGACTGTCGCCAGCATACTGGGCACCTTGCCGCAGAGCACCGACTTAGATGAGGTTTTTAATTTGTAGGTATTTTTATTTCTTTGTATTTTTTTCTTTTATATTTATGTATTAGGATTATTTAGTTATTTTTTTTTTATTTAGTTAATATGAAAACTTAGTTTATGTTTAAATGTTATAAAACTTTATATATAAATAAACTGTGATATAATGTATGGCTGATTTGATTCAATAATGCATGTTTGGTATTTAAATTTAATTATAATTTATGCATGCTAAATTAAGTATATCGATCCATCCATCAACCTGTTTTGTCCGCTGCTGGACATAGGCCTTTCCAGGATTTCGCCACTCTTGGCGATCCTCCTAGAAGAAATGCCCATACTCACACACGCTGGTCAGGCGGGTTGGTGAGCGCGGTGTCGAAACCCCTGCACCAGTGACGCCGCTGCCCGTCACCAGTCTGTTTTATATAAGGCCCGGCAATTGGGGATGGATATACCGCCATCCATCGGTTCCAAGCGATGGTGGGCGGCCTGGTTTTGCCTGAGAGCTGTTCTCTTACTCTCTCCCGAATAACTTCGGGAGAATTTGCGAGTAAGATGGTGGTACCTCCACAGTCGAGCCCGGCATCAGCTCTACCACCTAAGTATATCTCTTGTTTTAATGTAAAATCCGATGTATCTCAATTTTAATCCGATGGTACTATGTGGACCCTTACCCTGAGAGTCAGGGCAAGGTCTCAGTTCAGGGTAGATTTCACTTTAAATATATTGATATTGTGTATTTTTATGTGGAAGGAAATAAATGATTTGAATTTGTTTTCGTTTCTTGAATTATCACTACTTCCACTTTACAAGTAAAATACGAGTATACACCGTGTTTTGATGACGTGCTCACAAAATTTAACCACATTCTCTACTGATTATACTGAACCCAGTGTTGCCAGTATGTATGTACTTCAAATTTCGGACGCGCGCTTTCTGAAAAGGGACGATTTTGGAAGAAAAGGGACGGCTTTTCCATGTTGCGTGAAATAAAAGTTTAAATTAGCTAATTTATTAACAACCATAAAAAAATTGTTCAGCTTTGAAGCTAAAATTTAATTAATATACAACAAATTTTGTCTTAATGCTTAATATATGAAAATTCTGGCAAGTCCGAAAAGTGAAGTACTTTGATGATAAGGGACAAAAAAGGATGGTTCATCGTTAAAAAGGACGAAACTCGTCGTTTTTAGGACGATCTGGCAACTCTGACTGAACCACTTTCATAAAAGATCGGTTGTAACAATGCGAAAGAAAAAAAATTCGCTTACATTTTTACAATAACTCCTACCGGTAATTTTAGATATCGCTTTTTTCCATCGGTATATTGTTGACATTTAAATAACAGCCAAATTCATACTGAAGACTCGGTAAGTAGTTGGTATTGAGCTTCGATAACCCTGCAGGGAACTTTGAAAATCTTTTCTTTCGTTTTCCCTACAAACGCAAGCTCAGCCCCGAGTATCACTTACCAATTCTCCCGTATGAATTGGGCTGCATAAATAAATATCACCTTGTATACATTTTTAGGTATCATTGTAATTTAAAAACCGAGGGTTAGTTTTCTAATCACATAATTTATTTACAAAAAAGTATAAAATGTATAAATAATGCCTAATTGAGCTTTATGTACAGATATCATACGAAAAAAAAGTACAACAGAGTATAAATTTCGCTAAGTAGAGACTAACTAAGACAATATCTTAATTTTATGTAAATACATGAAATCATATACCTACATTTACGAGTTATGCAACAATAATGGTAATCTTGTAAATATACATATAAATAAATGTAATTCAATGTTTGTGAACTCAATGTGCATAAATTTTCCACTTGCATTTTTACTTTTACATTACACTCAAAAAAATGAATATTTACATTCGGTATTAATAAGGATATTAGACCCGTAGAGCCATTACTCACTTTTCTGGTTTCTTTTACAAGAAACAAAAAAAAAACTAATTTATTTATCTACAATTCTACATACGTATTAAGATACAACTATCACTTGTATGTTGGGCAATTTTACACGTTTTATATTATTGTGATTTTAATAATTCTGTTTAGTCAGAATATATTTTTTCGACAAAATTAATGCGGACGAAATATCCTTCTTTGTATTTTCGGCTGTGCTGTTTTGATATAACTTTTATCTTATATTAATTTCATAACAAGGCCTTTCAAGATCAAACATATTCAATATAATAATTAACACCACATGTTTTTTTAACTCTCTTTAAAATAATAATACTATAAGAACTCGCGTAAGCTGAAGTACTAAAATATTTTAAAAACGGTTGGCATAAGTCACTCAGTGAGTAAAACATTTGTTTCTACCGTAAAAAAATACGGTATTGCCATATACACAATATGCTAAAGAATTTTCGCCACTTTTCAGCAAAGGTCGAATATCTGAACACTTTCTATAAAATCCATGACAGACACTGCACTTACGGTAGCTATAGGCAAAGTAAAACAGAATTTTACTATGATATAGATAACGAAAATGATTGCTTACATAATTATGTTAAGAGACTTCGAATAAACCTATTTTCTCTTTCATAAGTCTCTAAATTCCAGTGCAATATTTAGGGCACTAAACTATTTATGATTCGATTATTTGAGAGAATATTAAAACTAACGAAGATTTCTATGCACATTAGATTAGTGGCAGATCTTTAATTTGGTTTTTACTGATAGTGCGAACAGTAAAGAACATATACAAAAAGTTGTATACATTAAAGAAGAAGTGTATGCAAGGTACGAAGTAAGTTCACACATTCTACTTAATTTCTCCGAAATAACAATATTTATTTAGGTATTTATTAAATACTTAACTATTTTATACAACATAACCAATACTTAAAGCACCAATTGCAACTCACATCAATCGCAAGTATTAACTACAACTCACTTACTATAATTTTGTATTTACACATTTGATTTTTCTCCGTGTAAACGCCTGAAAAAAACTTCATACAGTGTTTGGTACAAGATCTTGTTGTGTTATAATAAGTTTCTATTTGTGTAATTTATTCTCTTATTATGAGTTGTTTTGTATTAGTTTTAATTGTCTAGTATTGATAGTTGTTGTAATTGTAGTGTTGCAGTTCTTCGGCACCCAACACCGCGGTGTGAACTGGAATTTCTGAAAAAGTTTACAAAATGTTTTATAAATTTCTCATTTATTTCCCTCTCAATATTGTAAAGATCGAGATGTAATAGTGAAACAGTGACGATGCAACCATAAACGAGATTTTATACCATTTTAATGAGAACTTATCCGAACAGTTCCAAAAGGAAAAAGACATGTCAAATTGTATGAACAAATTTTGTAGGTACAGGATATTAAAAACTATTTCGTAATATTTCTCGGGTTGGATGGCACACAAACCCATTCCACTCACAATATTTTAAGGAGCAAAATCTACAGTTATAATGAAAGAAGTCTGTTTCATTGTTCCATCTCAAGTCAGGCAGTCTACTAGTATTTACCACTTTTTCCCAATAATTTGCTACTTGGCAAAAAGAGAGTTTGTAAAAAATTATGGCGCTATATCACACATGTGGCCTCACTATATACTGCTGCCAAAACGCTATACTACGATCAAAATATATAGTTGCAGTTGCATCTGTCACCGCGTCAAACTCTTTTTGCCAAGCAATACTAATTTTAACCTTTTAAAAAACTAATATAATACTGAAACTGCTGAAAAACAAACTAATTAATATCTGTGAAAATATGACAACACTACAAGTTAATACTACATTCAAAACTAACTACAGCTAAAATAACATGCAAGAAAAAGTAAGGTGTGTGTGTTAGTGCGATTTAGTCATTTGTTAGTCAAAGTAGTCAAGTCGTCTACGTAGTCATCATGACCTACCTAATCAGTCAAGTTAGTCAGTCGATAGCTCAAACTATAACTATCTTGTTCCCTCGTAAGAGATACTTCACGTCTTTTCTTCTTCGAGTTTTCTCGTCAGTTTCTGGTGGTGCAGTCGTCGTAGTCGTTGACGTCGTGGTAGTCGAGGTAGTCATGGCAAGCGAAGGGGATTCAGAAGGGAGGTAGTCAGCGGGAAGAACTCCGATCTCTGTGTCAGTGACTACCGGAGTCGGTAAGAAGGGAACCATTGCTCCTTGCTGGAACATTTCACGGTAAGCATCGAGACCATTAAACCTGGGAAGCTCTTCAGAAGACCGTTGCATCAGCTTTAGATGAGCTATCTTGTCCAAATTCTTGGAAATCTTGTGAAGTTTTTCAGGAGTCAATCCGTGGGTTATGCTTATACTTGAAGGTATTTTGGGGACTGTAGATTTCTTCGCTGATGCATAATCGAAAGACTGATGTGGGGGATAGTTAGCGTAAGAGTCAGGAGTGGCGGGTTCTCCATAAGAATTGACGGCTCCCCACGTGGGTTTGAAAGGGGGAACTGGTTGCGGAGGAGGGGGTGGTTGATCATGAAGTTCAGTGTGGGTTGTCGGGTAGGCGAGTGACGGGACAGCGGAGGAGAAGACATTTTTGATGGCACTGAAAGCCGTATGTAGGATGGAAGGCGGCGGTTCTAGGGGCGTGTGTCCAAGGTGTCCAGAGCCGGTCGGTGGCACGTGATGGACGTCGCTCGAAGTCTCTTCGGCTATCGGAGTCAGTATAACCAGCCCAGCATGCACCCCGCTCAGTTTGCTTCGTCCTGTCTCAGAAACAGTGGTCACAATTACGTCACGGTCAAGAGTCAGGTGTGTGCGTGGCAAGAGATGAAGTACCTATGCTGCGAAAGCTTAGAGGTATGATCTGGTTGAGAGATGCGGCGGAGGTTCCTAGAAAATTGTATTATTGTCATTAGTGTTGAACTAAGGAAGAGACTGTGTATAAAATTGTAAGGAGATTGTCTCGTATGAAAAGTTATGAAACATCTAAGCTTTACGAGTAAATTGGTGATTTATTGTGACGCTCACCACATTATGTCTTGCGACCAAAACAACTATGCAATAACAAACCAACTCCGAGTTTTACGAAACATTACATGTAGCGCAACCGCCGCTTTGAACTGAGAGGTAACTGTCAAATTGGGCTCTATAACGTTATATTATTTGGACCATCCTTTCACGTCTTAAGGCTAGTTTACATTTGCACGAGTTAAGGACAGAAGACAGAAGGCAGGTTAACTCGATCTTTGGTCAAGTTGTAAGTACCGTCCAAACAATCGCTGGATAAATTTACTTCCAATTTACATTTTCTGTCAAGTTATGGTTGTCAGATGTCACTATGCCTGTGAAACATGGAAGAAGAAATTCGTAATAAACTTCGTGAAATCATAAGGGAAATAGTATCTGTGCTCGCAGCAGAGTATGAGTATTTAACAAATGAGTATGTGGTGGATTCCGACCGCTTCATTTTAAATATCCACAAAAGATAAACTCAAATACAATGCGCGCGTCTTTGTTTTGACAACAAATGCACTGTACTAAACCTAAACTCCTCTGTTTTATCCTCGGCAAGACGAGTAAAGTTGCCGGGGGTGCGGGAGGTGCGCAGGAGGAGGTTCTCCATACTTAACTGTCCAAAAAATAGAAAACGCGTTCGCGCATCTTAACTGGTAACTTAATACTGAACTCGTTTTTCGCTGTCCAAACGCGGCCAGTAGCTAAACTCGCTAGGTACGCTACTTAACCCGCTACTAAACTCGTCCAAATGTAAACAAGCCTTTAACATCTTTCACGTAGCGACGCCTGCGCCGGCGATACATTCGGTAACTATTGCGTAACACCGGCACCCAGACTTCCTACTCAAACAAACTATAGTTCGCTGATCAATGCTAAATGTAATGTAGAGGCTGTAGAGCTTAGTTGTTAGGGTAAATAGCAAATTTTCGTGTTATCTGAGCCGTGTCATCGTTTTGACACGATTCGTCAACATCCTCTGTGAAAATTATGAGGTTTTAAAAGGAAGTCAGGTGTCGCAATACGTTTATGTTCTTGATAAATAATATAGTTGTACGTAATTTTGTTCAAGTGCAATCCCGCCGTTTGAAAGGTAGACAACCAAAGAGCTATAGATATCTACTTATAGACAACACACTAAAACCCTTTCCAAACGCAGTAATTAAGTTTATCGCGTTTAGTTATATATAATTTATATTTTTTAGAATTTATTCATGATTTTATCATTTCTATGTGTATATTTATTTTAAAGAAGAGTGAATTACTTAGTAGGCCAGCGTTTAATGCTAACACTCGTTGATGCTTTTCATCAGAAGCAGTGAGCACATAGTTATAAAATAAACTGGACAAATGTGAGTCGGTCTCACCCATCGAGGGTTCCGTTATAGACTATATTCTTTATGATGTAATAACAAATGTATAGTTTTCAGATTTTCCCTATTTCATAGTTCTAGATCAACGGAAAATACCCTATAAATTTTGATTCCCTTGAGACTGTCGAAATGTACGTTTTTTGTAGCATAAACAGCCGTATCTATTTTTCATGTTAACTTAGAAGTTTGTTTTTTTCACAGCTTCACGGGACTGTAGACTTGAGTATATGGTTTTAATTTCAACTCGGTAACTCCACGCGTTCCCGAGATAAAGACGTACCGACGGACGGACAGAGAGACGGACAATGAAGTGATTCTATAAGGGCTCCGTTTTTCCGTCTTGAGGTACGGAACCCTAAAAAAAAGAAAACGCTTGTACTTTGTAACAATAATTACATACAATTTACTAAGGCAAAACTCAATTAGGACGCCCTTGATAATGGCGACTCGTAATAGTGAATCCGGTTGGTTGGGCAGAGTAACAAATAATATGTAATAGTTTGTGGAAAAACATAAGTGATTCTTCAAAACAATGTATGATAATTGCCACTAAGTGCCTGCCGACAATCACAACTTTCAACTTCCAAGAATAGGTTGTTGTAAATAATTGTAATGTCTAATTTAATAAACCTTTAGTTGGATGGATTACAAATATTTCTCAAGATTTGCATCATAAAAGAATTCGCCATATTATAGGTAATTATAACTTCATTCATGTACAGATTACATAAACAGGAAGGTATTTCCTTTAAAGGTTTAATCTATGTAGGTCACGTACCTAAAACAATTTTTTTATATTAGGTGGTACTATTTTTTCGAGTGTATGTAATACCTATTGTAATACGTAATATAGTGCATTACAAACTAGAAAAGATCAGTTATAATAAACAAATGTCCAGTAAAAAATTTTAAAAATTTTTTTAGGGCAAGGATTTGAACCTATGCTATGGCCCTTTTCTTTCAAGACAAGGGCCCTATTACTGATTGCGCTACCGATGTATATGTCTATACTCACCTAGACCTAAATAATTATAGTAACTAAATGAAATAAATCTATATTCTGATCTTTTTATAAAATTAATACTTTCGTTTATTGAACAAAAACATATTTGCTATGGGAAGCTGTTGAAGCTGGTAATCGGGCATTAAAATACTACTTACTGCCTACTTCTACATAACTTTTTAGTTCTAAGAAATAAATTACACTCATCGAAACTGGTAAACGACATCGTTTTTCTGTTTATCTGAATATGACTCATCACATCACTCATTAAGTATCAGTATTTAGTTCATCAATAATATTGTTTTTACTTGACGAAACTTCTAACCAGTAAATACTTTCACATTCATGCAAAATTCACAGACAAACGGACTAAACATTAATAATAAAGGCATAGAGTCGACTTGAAGCAATTTTATTTCAGTGAGTTACGGGCTCTTTTAGATATACACGGAAAAAAAAGATTTGGTGGTTTCTTTACGGCAAGAGTTCTCGATGTCTTGGATATATTTTTTACCGTGAAGACATTATTTTTTTGTATTGAATTTGTGAGGCTTAAAACAAAATAATGAGGTTCTTAAATATAGATCCATTTCTTTCTTTCATGCAAAACATTTTTATTCAACGAAAATAATGCATTGATTTATCGAAGGAAAAATTATGTTTTATACCAATAAAAAACTAGTTTTCCACACAAATCCGTTTCTTACAACCAAGTAAACGGTTTTTCAAACAAGACAATATTAGTTTGATTTGAATTAAGTCACTGAAAGTGATGGCTTTTTTCGTTTAAGAAAATATATTCTTCGATGGATATTTATGTACTTTACCTGAATAAATGAAATGGAACAGTATGTAGGCTTTATGCAACTCAATTTAACATTGCAAAGTAGATGGCGTTAGTAGTATTCCACATCACGATATATTAATATTTCTGGACTATACATATATTATGGTCTTAGTTGATCCACATCAAAAGTTGATTTACTATTGTGGCTTCTACCTATCTCGAGCAAGATGTTTACGCATTATTCTTCAGATAATTCAATAACGTCTTGCTTGAGTTAAACAGAAACCGCAAAGATGGAATAATTGTTTTAATTATTAAAACTGAGGCATTGGGTTTTAATATCACATTTTTTTATTTGAAAATGCACATGCTTTTCCTTGATGGCGCTGACTGCTGTTGGTTGACAAAAGCCTATTATACCAAAACAGTATTTTCTTGTTTGAAAATGGGAATATTTTCCTGTGAGATAATGATCGTTTGAGTTAAGAAAACCATTCTCTTGTTTGAATATAATATTACGTTAGTGAGAAAGCAGTAATTTTTTTCACACTGTAAATAAATATTTTTCAAGAACATGTTAATTTCAAAATATAATTCGGTTGAAACTTTAAATCAAAGAAAATTCCTTATTTGTAAGAAATCATTTTTTACCGTGTAAATATTGCTTGTTTCCGAACAAAATATCCACGAGAGATTAGTTTAGGTATTAACAAATATGTTTCAAGCATAAGCCAGCCAAAACAACCCTTTTTAGGGTTCCGTAGTCCGACAAGGAACCCTTATAGTTTCGCCATGTCCGTCTGTCCGTTTGTCCGTCTGTCCATCTGTCCACGGCTTAGCGCAGAGACTATTATTACTAGAAAGCTGTAATTTGGCACGGATATAAATATGAACCACGCCGACAAAATCGTAAAATAAAATCTTGAAAAAATTTTTTTTCAAGAGTACCTCTCATACAAGTAAACTGAGGATGATTTATTTTTCTCGTTTATCCCATAGTGTGGGGTATCGTTGGATAGGCCGTTCAAAAACATTGTAGGTGTGTGAAAACCATTTTTCGATTTAGGGATCCATTGGTGAAATATTAAGCATTAAGGTAAAAATTTTAGTTAGAGTGGGGCGTCCCCCCCCCCTGCTAGCTAAACGGTTGTTTATAGAAATGTGAAAAAATTCACAGAAGTAGTATATATAATGATTTTAAAAGGAAAACTATCACAGCTAAGTAGACTTTACAGGTTTAAGAGTACAGGTCGCGACAAACATTTGGCCCCCTATAATGTATGGGACCAGAAGTTTGGCGCGGTCTGTATTAGTAGACCAACTTATATGTACCGGGCAACTACGGAACCCTACACTGCGCGTGGCCCGACATGCACTTGGCCGGTTTTTTATACGTTTCTTCGTACCATGTAGCTTAAATGTCGCTTGGTTTTTGTATGAAAACTTGCCAGCGCTATTTAATCCTTAGGTTTAGTCTGTATGTCTGCGGCGAAATTACAATCTAAAAAAGAATGTCTCGTTTAACAGCCTTGCAGACTTGCTGCGGTCGAGCGCTGAGATGTGCAGCGGTGCAGAATGCGTTATGAACGCCACTCTCTATGTCGAGAGGTGGAACTCGCGAGCAAAGTGGTTTACGCTGCACTCTGCAGCATTTGAATTGCCTGTCACTTAGAGGTTTCTCGAAATAACCGTTCATAACACATCAAGCGCTTAACACTTCAGTGCTACATGCAGTGTTCTTGATGAACACGATAAATGATTGATCACCAGCAATGAATATAAGTCTAGCAAAGACCGCATTAAAGTTGAAAGTGCGGCGACCGCAAGCAATGTCGCGGCTTGCAACGTGATCACGCAGAGTTGGATTACGTGTGAGTGTGAATGACCATAATCTAAGTAAGATTCTATAGGGTCAATGACTTATTTTATTACTGAATGACAATAAAGAAAACGTAATTCCTTGATGAACTCGAAAGAAACGCAAATTATAAATAATAATTAAAACAATATATTATGTTGCATCATCCAAGTATAGTAAATACATTGTATTTGCACAAAATTATATATGCATTACACATAATTATTTTTTAACTATTTCTATTTATATAACAATAGAAATATAGATAGCAACACTGAACAATTCATATTGTTTATCCATGTTAATTAATTCATCTCTTCTCTAATTGGCATAATTAACCGCACATATGACGCATGTTCTAATGTTGACGCAATTGGCAGACAGAACCCACTGATGTCTTAATGAGGTTATGATATCTGTAACATTGCCATATTCACATATGGCCTAAATAAATAAATCTACTGCGTTTACTATGGCCCCCATACACTAGTACAATAATTCCACGAATGAAAAGAACCTTGAGTGGCATAAATTGCTTATTCCAAATAAGAGATAGGTATCGATCCGAGTTATAACGCATAATTGTTTTTAAATAACGCAAGTAATCATCAGTTTTAACCCACCAAGAATGGGTAACGACCCATATTATAAGTCACTGTGGGCTATAACCTTGGTCGTTACCCATCTCTACTTTAGATATGCTCGATGCACCCTGGACAGTTAGAGGAGGACCTAACTAACTGATATGCTGATAACACCACTTCAACCGGTGCTGTTAGGTTTTGGCATTGGTTTCTCATAAACTTTATGACAAAACCTTGCCCCCATACATACTAGCAAAGCAATCCGACGAATGAAAAGAAACTTGAGTGGCATAAATTGATTACTCCAAATAAGAAATGGGTATCGATTCGAGTTATAACCCATAGTTGGTTTTAAATAACGCTAGTTATCACTTGTTTTAACCCACCAGGAATGGGTAACGACCCATATTATAACTTTATAACTCACAGTGGGCTAATAACCTGGGTCATTACCCATCTCTACTTCAGATATGCCTGGTGCACCCTGGACAGTTAGAGGAGGACCTAACTAGCTGATATGCTGACAACACCACTTCAACTGGAGATGTTATATTTTGGCATTAGTTTCTCATAAACTTTATGACGAAGCCTTGCCCCAAAGCGACTTGACGTGTTCTGGCATAACGGCATAAGAAGGCCGCTTTATTCTAGTTCTCAGTGGCGTTTTAAATCTGGTGCAGTTGTTGCCAAGTGTATATCATAACGTATTAAGAAAATTTCTGGAGATATTTAATATAAGAATACAGGTATTATTACAGTGTATTACAAAGTAGAAAAGATCAGTTCTTTACAAATTTCAAGTAAAAATATATTTTGAATAATTTCCTTTTGCCAGGATTCGAACCTGTGATCCTTTGTGACCCCTGTGAATGACAAGCGCCCACTAATGATTGCGCTAAAGATGTAGGTACTCACCCTAGACCGTTAAATTTTTCCACCATACCTGTACACCGAATTTTTGTAGCTAATTGATATACCAGCCTGTAATGCACATACCGAACGCTCACAAGGGCGTTATATGATTTCTGATTCCTGGACTGTCTGAAGCAACAGGTATTATAGCGATGACAGGAACATCTCTGTTCTAATGTCACGATATACATTGCCATTTTTCATCCCATCACAGAGACTGAATTCAGAGGTTTAACCAGTGCGACTAGGTGTTGTATACCTACGACCCCGCACCGTAGTCACGATAATAAATAATCCTATTATGTCAATAAAATATATCCTTGTTTGCCCGTTTTATCAAATAGAATCTGAAACGGGATAATTTACTACGAATAATAGTGGAAAAAATTGCGTTAAAGATTTATTAATGACAGTGGGCTGGTTGTATCCACAAAAATACCAAAAAGTAAAATAATATAAATCGCAGTGAACGAATTCACGAAAAAAGACCACGCACAGGACGGCGTACATCTTAAGACCTTTAATAGATGATGATTAAACTGCAATAATCAGTTCAAAGGGAATCGAATCTCCTAAAAGTAAATAAGGCGTTTTATTATCAAAAGATCAAATAGACCATAAATAAAAGGGAAACCAATATACTGCTACTAAACAATTTATCAAATCACATAGTTTATTTTGTGAAATAGATACATAGAGTATACTTTCTACAGGTCAAATTTAATTTTTATAAAAACAATAGAATATTATGAAACCTGTGATGACGTATGGCGCTGAGACACTTTGCCTTACAAAGGGCCTGATCAGCGAGCTATTGAGAGGGCTATCTCTGATTGATAGAATCCGAAATGAGGAGATCTGTCGGAGATCTAAAGTAACCGACATAGCCTGCAGAATCAGTAAGATGAAGTGGCAGTGGGCAGGCCATATTTGTCGCCGACCGAAAGGCTTTAGAATGGAGACCACGTACAGCAAAGCGTAGTGTAGGCCGACCTCGTGCCCGCTGGACCGACGACCTGAAGGACGTTGCGGGGGGCGGCTGGATGAGGAGGACGGAGGACCGACATGAGTGGCAAAATTTGGGAAAGGCCTATGTCCAGCAGTGGACGAACACGGGCTGATGGATGGATGGATGATGAAACAAATATAATACGGGAAATATATAAAAATCTATATTTATATTGAAGATGATATCAGAAATCTATTATCTAAGCTTTGGTTCATTCAAAACTGATATTCAATAACGACAACATTTTATTCTATGGTGGTCATAGCACCAAGAAGTAATTCCTTCTTAAACCTTACAAAACGTCCAAGTTCAAGGTTTGCGTGACTTAATACAATTGATTTAATTTAAGTTGCGTGTCAAAACAATTTGAGCCAAATCTAATGCGCCAATTTGTTTGTGTGGCAGCAGTATACTGTCGCAGTAAAGTGCTCCATTCAAAATATCGAAACCCACGAGCGAACAAACTGGTCCACAAACCAATTTTTGGTTGATTTAATAAAATTGTCAGTCCTTCAAGAAGGTAATACTTATTTAATCCAGACTCTTTCATATTTGGAAACTATAATATATAAATTCAGATTATGTATTTTTTTGTGTCAACGTATAGTATGAGAGCGATTGACCGCCAATGTGGTAAAACTTTAAACAACCCCAGCCTTCTCACAGTTGTAACTTTTAGTTATCTAAACAAGAAAACCTTCAAACCTGGAACAGGAAAAACTGACTCAGATGGAGCGAACATGTTGACTGCGGATACGGGCTTGCCGAAAATTACTAAGTTTTCACCAGCTTTCATAATATAATTTCATTTCAAAATTAAAGTAAAAACAAGGGGGAGCAGTTCTTTAAAAAAAAAATTTAAGCTATTTGTATTGCTTAAGAAATTTTGTCGAATGTGTCTTCATTATTTATACATACAGGGAGTACACTGACTTGACACCGCCAACATGTCAGCCCGTGATGCTCCATATAACGGAGATACTGTAACGAGTTACAGAACGGGTTCCGTGACATAACCCGCAATCACTTTCACTGCCTAAATGTTGCCTGCGCTGCCTGGTGGTTCTGATACACTTCGTTGTTTATTTCCAGTTTTTTTTTAGTGGGATAGCGTGATGCTTGTTTCTTGCAATTTGGGCGTTTTATTAGGATTGAAATAACCAATAACGTCTCTGCTTCAAACAGCTCGCCGGGTTCCGGTATGACGTCATAAGAAGCGGTACCGGAAGTGTGGTTAATTTTAGCTTAATTTTAGGTCACATAAAAGATTTCTATCGAACCCGGTAGTGGCTCAGCGTAAGCCCAAAGTAAATAAAAAATACAATATAAGACGGTTATATTAAATGACATATGTACCTAAATTAGGGACATGCCATAAAACTAACTTGCATGATAAAATCAGCAACCTTTAAAATGGATAATCAATAGGTACTTCAACAACAAAAGCTGTTTAATGTCTTGTAGTGAGTACGTTACTGATATGCCTATAAATTTGCAATACTAAATAATTTTCAAGCAACAGTTTTTCCAAAGGAAAACTACAATAATTATATACTCAGTGTCGGTTTTCCGGCTTTTTTGCATACATATTTAACAGTACTTCACTAAAGATGCATTTTATTAAAAAGACATTTCCCAGTTACATTATTTCAACTAGCTTAATTGTGAAGGTTCAAACAAAGATGGTGCTGAGTACGTATATCTTGTAAAAAACAATCGCATTCAATATATCTTGATCTGTGGGCATTGAATGTCAGTATCAAGCTAAAAATACAGCAAAAACCTGTCGCAAGCCGAGATCTCACTTCGTATAATTCCCATACTTTTACTATCAAGAATATGTAGTCAGCTACTCGTGAAGTGGAAGCAGATTATACATAAATGTGATTCGAGAAAGAAATAATTAATATCTGAGGTAAGGGACCATCTGATTCCTTTTGTAAAACAATTTAATTAAGTCTTTGTATATTGGTAACTACGTTCTTTTTTACAATTTGGTTACGCTTGGCCAGTTAGCATCGATGATAAACCCCAAAGGTGGGAGATAAAGCCCAAAAGTGGGAGATAAAGTCCGAAAGTGGAAAATAAGTCCAAAAGTGAGAGATTGAAAGCTGATGAGGTGTTTATCGGCTTTTCCAGGGACTTCTGCAAAATCTACGGAACTGCGGATAATACGCGACTGCCTGTAACCACTCTCCTGTTACCACTTCATGCCAAAACACCACAAGTCGAATTATATTCAAGTCAAGTCAAGCCTATTCTGAAAAGATTTATCAGTTAGTTGGGTCTTGGTCCAACTGCCCAAGGTGCGCCCGACGTATTTGGAGCAATCAGTGTTTCATGCATCACTATGTATCAGAAAATTACAAATATGCATCTTGCATTGCGCTTTCTCCCATGTTCAATACCGTTACATCCTAATGTAATTGTCCAAAGTCTATTTATGCAGAGACACGAGGGTCATTCAGTCAGCCTTTTAATAATGCACTTTCCTCACCCCATAGCTGGAAATAAATTTAAAATTACATGTATGTTATTGATTGTATGTTGGTACCTTTAAAATAGATATTCTTATTTGCATTCAAAGCTTAAATTTTACAAATTCCTTCTTATTTTCGAGTAAATAATCGTTACTTTAGTAAAAAAATATTATCGTTTAAATGATTTTAGTTACAAACACAGACGGAATTAATCTTGAGGTTTTTTACTGGCTGCTATTCAGGCACTTCTAAAAAGTGCATCGAAGATGGGAAAGATAAATCTCAAACGGGACTTTACCCTTATCTCTGGCATCCCAGGTAGGATAGTGCAGTAAGAAAGATCGTATCAACAAAGACATTTTTGACTCATTGGATTTGGATGCATCTTAGGTATTAACATTCGAATCTCTGACCATCTTACATCTGTAAGACCCATTTCCTCGTTATGTTGTCTAAAAATCTAAAGAATGGGTGCAAAAACACATTACCAAACATGAATTAGCTAAGTTTTTTAACGGACGCAGTTATTTGTATGTCACACGCTGAGGTGAATATTTCGTCATCCAGCTGACTGTTTCCGTTCGAAAGCGAAAGCAGCAGTTTATGTAAATCATCGACCAGACTGAGGTTTTGGATACCTATTAATATTCGTTTGACTTACTTACGAAAGGTAAGTGACTAAAAATAAGATCTATAAAAAAAGTGTTATGATCATAATACTTTCTGAACATAGCAAACTAGAAAATTTTTGTTAATTAAACTTTAACATAATATTATCCTCCAAAAAATTACCTTTAGTTCACTTATTTCATACAAAAACAAAAATAAGTAATAAATTTAACAAATACCATAATAAAATATAACAAATACCTATGAGTATTACAGCAAGAACATATCAACTAGTTAATGAGATATATAAACGTTTCAACATTCTTCTTAAGATATTAACATTAATAATAGTAAAGAAAAGTTATTTCTTACTTTGTTATTTTTGTTTAAAATTAAAAGAAACGTGTGCGTTAAAGATACATAAGAGAACATATATATTAAAGAAATAGAACTTGCTAATGCATTGATTTCAAAAGATAGTTTACATATCAAGAACATGCGAGTCTACTTTCAGAGATAGAAGAAAAGATTAACACTTCAGTCAAAGAAGAATATCTTTTCTTCTTACCATCATAAAGCCTCTACTAGATTGTAATAAGCCTCGTATAATTCTAACGAGGGTTCTGGCGGCGGTCGATGGTATTCGTCTTCGTCATCGACAACTGAAGATACTGCTAACATTTCTGAAAATCATTCGTTTATCAACTTGCACAACCTTAATAATTTTAGAAATATCCTGGCGTAGGGATTTTATTTTGGCTGCAGCATAATCTTTTTTGCCATTTTAGTTCAGCTTTAAGTAGTTGCATGTTAGATTTGATTTAAATAGTTAGATATACTTAATGTTTTTTTAACTTTTTAAACACGAATTTTAATGATCTAAAATTGTATATTCTTTACTTTGTTTTGTTTATATTGTCGAATTTAAAAACTGATAATAATGAAAAGATAAATCTATAATTTTATACAAAATTAATAGTAAAACACAATTGTTATTTTACTATTTAGTATAACTTCTTTGCTTCAGCTACATAATCTGATATAATAATCAGATTCCACTTTTACACTTGGCCAGTCTTTGCGTAAGTAGCTGTATGTAGCATCATAAATATTAGATCAGACTGTATTGGGCACCGTTTATAGTTCAATTATGTCTGCATCAATGATTTCTTTAAGTAAGAGTAACGCAGACACAGAATTAGTCAAAAATAATGTTTTAATTAAAAAAGTGGTTTGTTGCATCTAATTCCCTTTTTAGCAGGATTTTACTCTAAGGATTTAATTTTAGAAATATTAAGATTAAGAAATTTTAATAGGTTTATTTATTTTTTATTTTTTATATCTACGGGATTAACAATATATTATAGAATTCGGTTAATATTTTACACTATAATTAATGATTATAATAGAATACACTTGATCAAAGCCAGTCTAATCAATATATTTAAATCTTTTCCCAATTCTAATTGCTTAAGCTGTACCTGTCCTTAATTGGTTTAATTTAAATATGTAATACTAATCTACTTTGTCGGGTTATGCAAAGTTCATCTTACTTCCGGAATAAAGGCTATGAAATCTTATATTTTGAAATGTTTGACCCGCCGTGCGAAGTTTGCTGCTCGTTCTACTTTAATAGGTATTGGATTTTTTGGATTGTCTGATTTGAATCCCACTGCTACAAAATACAATGTTTATTTTTTCGTCCAAGTCTCTCCTTATAGAAATGCAACTTTTACAAGTACAAGTAATGATATACCATGAATGACAACTTTTATTACGTTCATCTAAGTTGATAATTGTTCGAATATGTACTAGTACTTCAGTGAATGGTTGGTGAACACTCTGATTCATATGTTTAATTTTTGGTTGGGTAACTTAAAGTTAATTTTTATTTTAAGACATATCATATCTAGGTTATCTAAGTAGGTGGTTTTGACCAAGAATAGTGCTCCGGTCTAACTTGTGACTTTTTTTTCCGTAAACGTGTTTCTTTCACCTACTTTTTATGTCATCTACATTATGTAACGTAAAATTTTTCATTGCTTTGTTCAACGACGTTCCAGTTCGTCAACATAAGATTGTTTTGTACCATTATGTCATACCACACTTCATTATTTTGTTTAGTCGCAATTTTTGGATTAAGTGATTTCAGTAACATTGTTAGAGTCATTGTTTCAAAGTTGCCTTCTTTCCATTAGTAAAATACTTAAATTTATGTGATTTGTCTTTTGTTTTTATTGTTGTCTAGCGTGGCTTTCCCTAGCGTGGTTTATCCCATAATCAGCCGCTATATTTTTAAATCTTTCCCATTTTCAATATTTAACCATGTACATAAACTTGTTTTCTAGACCACGTGAGTAAGTATCACATTGAGTAAGATCATGACTTGGTTCCTCGTTTAACTTCAAACCTTGAAAGTTGGGATTTCTATAACAATATTTGTTATTTTTATTTAGATGTCGGTATTATTTTTATTAACGTAGTCAATACTGCAGTGCTTAAAAGCATACATAACAAGTGCGTCTTTCCTGTGATGATGTATGCCGCTGAGACATGGTATCTTACAAAGGGCTTGATTATTTTATTATCTTCCACCGATTAAAGGTCGCTCAACGAGCTATAGAGCAGGCTATGCTTGGTGTATCTCTGATGGATAAAATCCGAAATGAGCGGATCCGTCTGAGATCGAAAGTGACCGACATAGCTTGCAGAACCAGTAAGTTGAAGTGGCAGTGGGTAGGCCATATTTGTCACCGACAAAACGGCCGTTGGGGTCAAAAGGCGTTAGAATGGAGACCACATACAGCAAAGCGCAGCGAAGGCCTACAGGACGTTGTGGCTGGGTGGCGGCTGGGTGAGGAGGACGGAGGCGAAATCTGGATAACGCTTTATGTCCAGCAGTGTTTGTTCAAAACACAGGCTGATGGATGGATGGATGGATTTCATTCCATTGCGTGTATTATGTACATTTATATGTAAGTCTATAAATATTTAATTGACAAGATACACATACCGCACTAGTTTAATAATGCTTACAACAGTTGTTGTTTAGTTATAATATTTAATATCAATAAAAGCACACACAACTGCAAATAAAGCACGCAATCTATAATATGCATCCATCCATCCATCAGCCCGTGTTCGTCCACTGCTGGACATAGGCCTTTCCCAAATTTCAGCAGGCACGAGGTCGGTCTATGCTACGCTTTGCTGTACGTGGTCTCCATTCTAAAGCCTTTCGGCCCCAACGGCCATCATGTCGGCGACAAATATGGCCTGCCCACTGCCACTTCAACTTACTGATTCTGCAGGCTATGTCGGTTACTTTCGATCTCCGATGGATCTTCACATTTTGGATTCTATCCATCAGAGATACCCCAAGCATAGAACGCTTCATAGCTCGCTGAGCGACCTTAAATCGGTGGATCAGGCCCTTTATAAGAGACCACGCCATACATCATCATAGGAAGGACGCACTGGTTGTACATCTTAGCCCTTAAGCACTGCGGTATTGACGACGTAAATATGTGACGCAACTTTCCGAATGCTGCTCAACCTAAGCATATTCTTCTCTCAGCCTCGGCGCCGAAGTTGTTTTTATCGAGCTATATGGCTTGGCCCAGATAAACATATTTTTGAACAACTTCGATGCTGACATTGTCGACGGTTAGTGGCCCTTGGATGACGAAACAGTTGGATATGACCTAAGCCTTATCCCAATTCATCCGCAGGCCCATTCGTCTCGAAGAATCGCTAAGGCCGCGCACCATTTCCTTCAGTTCCTGCAGTGATTCCGCCATTATCACGATGTCATCGGCAAAGCGAAGATGTGAAATGTACTCTCCGTTTACGTTTATGTCTCGTCCATTCCAGTCTAGTGTTTTAAAGACGTCCTCCAGCGCAGCGGTAAACAGTTTTGGAGAAATAACATCTCCCTGTCTCACGCCGCGCTGAAGATGTATCGGTCTTGTTTGTACACCCTGTACTTGGACGGACATCGTAGTGGAGTCATACAGACATTTCAACAACTCCACGTAACGCCAGTCAACTTGGCATCGCTGCAAGGACTGCAGAACAGACCAAGTTTCGATGGAGTCGAAGGCTTTCTCGTAGTCCACAAACGCTAGACATAAGGGCTGATTATACTCTTGAGTTTTCTGTATAACCTGCCTTATATATCTATATATCTATAATAATATAGTCTAAAATAACGAGATAAAAATTAAATATCTGGCAGATATTGTTATAGAAATCCCAATTTGAAGTTTTGAAGTTAAACTAGCAACCCGTAACCAAGTCATGATCTAACTCAATGCGCTGCGTGATCCGGGAAACAAGACTCGTTTATGTCAATAACAATTTGTTTACGTAAAAACCATAGGTGAAAAAAGTTCACCCATGACTTCATAACTTTCGAACTTATGCAAATAGAAGATGATTATCAACGAAACGATTTTGTATACAATGTAATGTTTGTTTAAAATCTGTGCACATCCAGTTCTCATAGATTATAATTTTGTTTAGTTTCTTACAAAACTAAAATACTCTTTCGTCATAAGTCGGAGGAAGTAACGCAATTTATTCCTCTAAAAAAAAAATTCTATAATTTAAACACTTGGGGATTTATTAATCGCAAGGAGATAACAAATTAACATTATATCATTGTGATATCGAAAATCAGAAAAGTAAATCTGTACGCAAGGCTCTGAACCAGAATTCGAACCCAGGACCTCTCGCTAACCGGGCGGTGGCTTTACCAACTGAGCTGTCCAGCTCTCAACAAAACCTGCGAATTGACTCATATGCTTTATATGTCACAGGTTCATGATAAAATCAGGTTTTTGATCTAAAATCTGGTCTTTTAGTAAATAATAGTAATCCAAGTTGTCTAGCCAGTAAAGTTATCTTTTGTGACTTTATGCACATTGAAATGATCAATAATTGGCTACGTTCAATTTGCGTCAATAACATATTATGTTTACGTCCCTAAAGTGGGATAATTTTATAATGAGTTTGTACTTCTTTCCTGTTGTCTGATGATATAATTTACTAAGGGAACTTTGATGGAAAAACATCACTTCCATGATTCATTTTTGAATTTAAGATACACAGGGTACTTCCATCTCATTGCGTTTACAGTGGGAGTTCACATTGTTGAAAGTTCGTGATTTGTTAGAAAGCTTTATGATGCGAGAAAAAGTTTCCCATTCAAAATATTAACACCAACTGGATATGGGAAACTGTTTTTTTTTCCGAATATTGTTCGGAATATGAAGTTTGTTTCAATGATTTTGTATCACATTAACAATAATACGCACTTTTTGCAATTTCAAGTTGTATCCTAACCACTACTAGTACCTACATTATAATCAATACTTTTTACTTTTCTCAACAAGATTTTGATCTCTTCCACATTCTCTTCGATGATACTCTACATCAGTTGGTATAATTTATTTCTATATATTCTGTAATCGATTATGTTTCAGTGTAATTCTGTGTTTCAGTACAGTTCAAACCAGTATAGAATGCAGACGTGAAGTTAGTCACAGATGGCGTCGCAGGTGTTAGCTAACTTCACGTGCGCCTCCTTTTCTTGGTCGAAATGTAGAAATACATACTATGTATGTAGAAGACTGCTTACCGTCTAAATGGGCCGGGTACTTGTGAGCTGCGAAACCAGTCGGTGCAGAAGGTGCAATGTGAGCGTATGATGCAGGAGCCGTGGGTGCTCCGTAGGCACTGGGGGGGTAGTCGATGTGGGCTGGTGGTGGCCCGTAAACCGCTGTCGCTGGAAGGTTGTACATGGGTTCTGTGATGATTGGTGTTGTAGAGCTCGTGGTTGAAGCAAGGTTCGATGTTTCTTTTGATTATTGTTTATTCAATTTTGGATGTACAAAATATTATTGAGAGTTTGTAACATCGTAGAAAAATTGTTTATTAGAGGGTATGATTTTATGTAATAGTAAATAGCAATTACTTTTTATTCGTTTAGTCAAAAGTATCTACAAATGATTTACAGTTATAAGCTTCAGAGACTTAAGGCAATTTTGTCAAAACTTCCGAAAAAATGGTAAGTATCAGTATATAAAGTGACTTTTATTTATGCAGCCAAACTCATACTGGAGGCTTGATAAGTGATCTGTAACACGGATCAATTACATTTTTGCTATTTTCGCAAAATAAAATCTTCACGTCCTATAGTAATTGACTCGGGGCTGGGCTTACAAATAAGCAACGCGAAAAGAATAATTTACGAATTTCACAAAAAGGGTCATTGAACCTTGTTACTGAGCACTTGCCGAGTCTTCAATAAGAATTTGACTGCATAAATTAAAGTCACCATAAGTATATACAAAATTTACAAATTCATACTGAAGACTCAGTATGTGGTCTCGTACAAGGTTCAATGACCCTTCGTGTGAAATACGCAAAATAAAATTCAGAATTCCTCCACTAATCGAGTCGAGATTTTTCTTAAACAAGTAGAAAATATACAAAAAATATAATTCGTATATCTCAAACAGGATCATTGATCCTCGGTCCTGACCACTTCCCGAGCCTCCAGTATGAATTTGGCTGCATAAATGAAATAAGTCACCTTGTATAAATAAGGATGTATAAATTTTATGGACATTGCTATTGTGACAAAGTGTAAGGCTCCTCAAAATAGAAGAAAGTGGCGAAAGTCCCTGTATAAGGAAACTCTTGAGTTGAGGAGTATGGTGGATAACTATCAGTATTACGTACGGTGCTGTGGACTTACTCGTAACATCACCGTGAAGTTTTACTGTCGTTAGTGCACACCCAGAAAATTATATACAAGGAAACAGTGAAAGTGTTGTGTCGTTCACAAATTCACAACACTCTGTAATCGTACTCTACTTTTAACCATGTTATAGTTAGAAGATATATAAATAGTACTTACAATGTGGCTTCTTATGACTTAAAGCGGCAGAACTGACGATCTTCTTGCCAAGATTACTGACGGCTTCCCCCTTCACTGAGATGACTTTCCCAAGGGTCGACGCTAGAGCACCACCTCCTTTGATGAGCTGACCTTTGAGGATCGTGACTCCTCCAGTGATTGCTTTGACAGCTTGGAAAAGTGTATACAGAATTGACTTTTTCAATCCCCAGAAGTCAACTTTGCTGTCATGCTGTAAAATAAAATCATGTGTTATTTTGGTTAGGTCACCGATTTTTTGTAATTTACATTATCAATATTTCTTTATTTTCCAGGTTAACTCCTCTTAATCAGCTTCAAAAGCATAAATTAACACCACCACGCCAGATGACTTTTATTATAATTAGAAAAATAAAACAATTATCATTAAAGACTTGTTTTAACAAGTCCCTTTCAACTGAATCGTTTGAATTGTACATAATTGAGTGTTACGGTAAGTGTACCGGTTCGTAAGAATATCCAACATCCTCATGTCCAGACTTGCTCGAAGCTGAACTTATCAAGGACACAGCTCCGGCTGAAGCTTGTCCCAGGAACCCAACTTTCTGACCCAGGGACGAAGCAGACGATGCTTTTGACGCTACGGATGTCAATGCTTGTGCTGATGACCTCTTCGTCCTGAGAAAGAAAAATATCATAGAATAAAGTACAATAATAATTGAACTAACTAAGAATGTCTCATGCCGTAGCACAGCTAAGTTTTTGTTAGGCTCAGATAGAACAATCAACTCATTAGGAAGGAAATCTTTAGATGATAAGTGAATTGCAAATTTCTCAATAGCTCTCATAGTCTCTGCGTTAGATGTGCTAGTTCAAATCATTTATGTAGAATTGCAGATATGTAAAAATTGTTATTGAATAATACATATTTCCTGATAAATAAATATATCAGTTTGTCTCCTAAAAGGAGAAGCATCTTTCACGGCCAATACTGAATTAGTTCAAAGCCTAACCTCATCATTTCTTGTGCTGCTAAGCCCTCAGCTAACGACTCTAGCTGTTGTGGTGTCATCCGACTGATCGCTGCCAGGTCTATGATGTCCATATGTATTGGCCCGTACTGGTACTGTAGTTGTGCTGGTGCAGCCATCGACGTGGCTAAACAGGCTAGGCAAACCCATAGCTGGAACAAAAAATAACATTTTAGTGACTGGCATATTACCACAAAAGAAATAATAGTACTACAGAAGATCCACTCTTTTAACACACTTGAATAAAAATCTACTTTCGCGACGCGGCAATAAAGTGCAATTCAGCTCGCACAGCGCTGACTGGCTTAAATTTTATTCAACTTTGAGGCGCCTCTCTGCGCATCTCTTTCTATCGCGTAACTCTGTCCCTTCTTAACCTACTGAATAACCCGCCCGGGCGGGTCACCGATGTACCTTTAGCTTCTTGTAGCCTTCGAAAAACAACGATTTTCACCATAACCCAAAAATAACATTAAACTAGCGATAAAATATCAAAAGTACGCGTCGTTATAAATATTTAAATGGTACAAGTAATAGCAGTATGGGAACAAAAACTACAAGCAAGCACAGTAGAAATAATAAAGCGTATAAAGAATAAGAATTGCATAACAAAAGAACATAACTGAAAGCAATCGCACATAAACGGGTTAAAAATATTCCAACAGTTGCGTTAGCTGGATCAACGACCGAGGAATATGCCGCGATGTGTAAAGGAACCACAACTTATCTTGTCTAGACTCAAATAACGAGATTTAGAGAAAATAAACAGTCAAATGGTAACAATTTACTGTTGATTATAGACAACATGCTACCGGTTAGTGCAGGCTACTTGCATGTAGGAAACAGCTGCAACGCGCTACGCTACGATTCGATGACTCGCAACGCAACCTGATCATGGTCGGCAAGACTGACGGTTAAATTGCGCCCACTGTCCATGAGTAGGTTGTTATGGCACTTGCATGACTTCTTGATGCAACTGCAGTACAACGAATATAGATCTGATGGATGGTAGTGAATGGTCCGTGTGTGGACTGCCAGTCATTTTTATGATCTGTAAAATTGCATTACCTCCGCCAATTGGTTATGATTGGTCTGCCACTTACAGTCACCAGTGTACATTGATGGGCACATTACGTAAGAGCATCGATCGGTTACAATAAATACGTACGAAGAAAAAATTACGAAACATCACTAAATTACTATGATAGGAACTTTAGTGCTATAAACTGTTTTAACACCTGGCAATTTTTCTATCGAAAAGAGATTTATAATATTTATGTGTGGTGCTCGAGTCTCTTGACAAAATCGAACTAAATTTCGGCAAACATATTTTGTAAATACCTAAAACAAAAACAAAATAGCCTGCCGCTAAAATTGTGACGTGATAAGATAACTATTTTTTTTCCATTATAATTTATCTCCAAATCATCCATTTTCACAAGGTTTTATGAACAGCTAGGGAATGTATTTTTATACACCTTTATTTACGTCGTCCAACATCTGTCAAAATATATAGAAATCATCATTCTCACAGAATCAAAATGAGATTGGAACTACGAACTATAAACAGTAGAACTAACAAAAGACTTCCTTGAATTATTTAATTATTCGCTGTAATTGCTATATAAATATACGCATAAAAATAAATACATATTCACGACTTACATCTTCGAGGGATAGTCAGAGGTATTCTGAGTGTTGACTGATAATAGAACAACAATTTTACGTCCCAAAAGTGATAGCGGATGAGCTTTATCGTCTTCACGCACAAATATACACTTTATAAGGTAGGTATACAGGGTGCAGGTTGTTTAACTTTACAGAGTTTTTCCTTCACCAAGTAGTATAAATTCTATGCACATAAATTCCGAAAAACTCATTGGTGCAAGCTCAACTAACAGGATCCAAACCCTATGTCTTATCGACTGAACTAGAGCTGCAAGCGATTAATCGTATCTAGAGTCTACAAGATGAGGACAGCATTCTTCATGTAGAGTTTCACCAACAGTCAATGACCGTCCCACCGGGTCTGTTTATGATGGTAAGACACCTTGTCTAGTCATTTGCGTGGCTATAAACAAATTGATCGCGATAATCGCTTCTCGGGTTGACGGGGTAAAGCGAAAAATTATAGCTGAGGATTATAACACCCTAACTAATTAAGGATCCTCTATCTGGATAATGGTTACCTCTAATGCACTGACATCTACCTACATCTATACTAATAATAAAGTAGTAAGAAAGTCGTGTGTTTGTACATTGCATATATTTGCGTAATTTTAAATGAAATGGGTTATTTTTTAGTGAGACCAAAACTATTTTTAATTTTATTTTGTCTGTCTGCTTCGTTTTGACTCGAGAACAAATCCGTTGGATTTGAGTGCCGTTTTCTTTATTATCATCGTGGTGACCCTGGTCAACATAAATATGTTATAGAGTTGTTGATAAAATAACCGCCTAGCCTAAAACTGTTATTGTAGATAATACTTTTTATCTTATATACTCGTGCCTTAGTCCCAAAGGAGTAAGCAGAGACTACTGATTTCCATCTGCTGCGATCCTGAAACAACTTTTTCGCTTCTTTCACATCCATCAATCTAGCCTTACAAGATCTTCCATTCTGGATACTATTGGCTTTGCCCTTCTTCAGTATGTCACTAAATTATTTTTGTGGTATATCCTTGCTAGTACCCAACAAATACTTTTCATCAAGCCTTCTAAGTAGAAAGTTAGAGGGTTTACTTAATTATGATCTCACAGGAAAAAGCCAGACAAAGTTTGCATTTCATTTATATCATTCACACCAGATCGGAATCTTTAGACAAATATTTCATAATCATAAGTGTCGTATCGCGTAAACAAGCGAACAACATCGTCGCGGATCGCCTTGGCAGTGAAAAGCGAAAGTTTCTGTGTGCCGGCGGAGCTGTGACGTCACTAGCCGCAACGCACCGCTGAGTGGGTCGCCTCTTCTTCCGTTTCGGTGAGGTAAACGATGGTATCACGATTGATGGTTTTATTAGACGTGGAAGCGTAATCTTTAGTAGCGGCGGGGATTTAATCATTAATCTGTAGCATTATTGATTTTTCGGTAGATTAATCCACAATATTATTTCCAGCACGCTAGGTATGTGTAACTACTATTTCATCGTTTTGCACTTTTTATTGCACTTTTGAAATTTAACCCCTAAAATAGATTTAGCTACAGTCTTGCCTCTACATATATATTTTTTTTAGTTTTATTGTAAACTAAACAGATTAAAGTAAACATCAAATACCTTATTCGATATCATCTGAAAAAGGAGATTGTTATACATGGGACGTAAGCTTTGCTCGCTCGTGCACCTAAATATCTCGGGTGCAACTGATCACTGACACCCGTGTGTAACACTCTACTTTTCATCACTAATGCGAGGAAATAAAAAAACGTACAAAATTATAACATGATGATTAACTGCCCCTGTACTTTGTTTCACAGTATTATATTTATCGCAACTGTTTCGGTTTTACACCATTATCCAGGGTTTATATTTAATAAAATAAAATAACTAATAACACATTTTGCAGGATATAAAAATTAATTCGACGTTCAATCAATGAAATACGTCGTTCTTATATCAGTGATGTCGTTAATCAATTATGAAATTATGTCTGCAACAACGTTTTCAACAAGATAATTTTAGCCGCCATTTTATTTTCATGACTTTTTCTTTTTTTGTGTCTTACTGGCCAGTGTGATTGTTTTAAAAATAAAACTAATTTAGTTGGGTTAACTCTTAAACGTCTTTTTAACATTTTACCTATAAACGCTAGTCACATTTTTCCTTAATAATATATAAATAAAATACAGAATAACAAAATAAAAAGGAAATAGGCAGAAAAGATATTTTCCATTGCTATTTAGCGAGACGAGTGATTGACTACATAGTGACTATAAAGGGACACTCGTTTGATTTTCAAATTTACTTACCTCCCTAGGTTGGTAAATAGAATCTACCTCCCGTATTTCGAGTTATATGTGACTTACTTTCAGAGCATTAGTGATGAAAATGATATTTGAAGTCTCTCGAGAATCGAGAAAAATCTTTGAATGTTTTCGTCTTAGGCATACTGAGGTTACCTGATGATTAACTATTAGCTATTGCAGGGTAAGGTTTAGTATCTTTTACTAAATTGTTAGTCTACAAACAGGTCCCAGGTTCAAATTCCGGTGCAGAGCTCCTCCAGATTTACTTTTCTATACCGCAATGATATAAGGTTAATTTTTATCTCATAGCGATGAATAAACTGACATGTGTTTAAAATAAATAAAAATCCGTCGTGTTTGTCAGTCAACAACGTGAAGGATTTAATTTTCCTTCTAGTGTATCTTGTACTATCTGTGCCTTAATTGCTAGAAAATGTTATTTTTTTTCTTTTTTAATGTGTAATAAAGATTTCAAATTCAAAGATTCAAATTGTTTATTTGTAAAATAGATACATAAAGTATACGTTTTACATGTCAAATCTAATCTGTATAAAGATAATATTTTATGATGAAATAAATATGATACGGGAAATATAAAAAAAAAACTGTATTAAAACTTATGTACAAATGCATAAAATAAAAAGACTTATTGGAATAAGAGTATTATTATACCTACATAATGCAATTAATAAATAAGTTGATAAATAAACTGAATAGACCATAAATAAATATAATACCCAGCCAAATATATACTAACATAAGTAAAAAAATTAAATATTGTATATATAGGTACATACCTACATAATGCAATGAATAAATAAGGTAATAGATAAATAAACTATAAATAGATATAATGCCTAAATCCGCCCATTTGATTAATCTTGCTAAGAAGAAGGGCAAGAAACTTATCAAGATCATGTCTTTTAATCAGTATTTATATTCATAACGGTAATAACGATATTATTCAAAATATTTCATTTTTTAGCGATTTAAACTGTATATTTAGCAAGTAATCAGAAACGTAGTCCAGTGATAACTCTTTTTGCACAATTCGCAAGATGACATTTGCATATCCCATAAAAAGCGACTTATATATAATTTATTTAATAGCGACTTATATATGAATACTTGTAATTTATTTCCAAAAAAATACGAATTCCTTATTTTTTATCTTATCACCAATCTCCAGAGTGAATTTGATTGTAATAATGAATGACAAAGGAAAGACAATAAGTATAATCGTACATATTGAGAAAAAGGAAACAAAATTAGATTTGAATTTTCTATAGTTTTAATTTGGAAACCAAATATAAGTATAAATTCAATGTCAAACTAACGTACATTATGTACGTAGTAGTTATAGCATGTAATTTACAGATGAGTCTAAGGGAGTTTTTAAGTTTCATCCACTCCATGCCGGATGAACCGCTGTGCGTAGAGGAACGGATTCCGGAGAAAAGTGCAAGATGACAATATTCTTCACTCATTTTATTATTTAGCAAAATTCTGGAGTGACTTCACAAGAGTTTGTTATGATAAGAGCGTGTATTTTTTGGCAGAATTTTTTTACATGTACGAGTTGTCCTGCTAGATTTTTCAAACCACAAAGAATATATTACGATTTTGCGGGGACTATTCTCTGAAAACCTTCACAAAAATACCGGACTGTACACATGTAAAGACCGCGTTGCTATATGGCCAAAGGGAAAGTGAACTTCGAAATGCCATCTACCTTTACATAATCTTACTTCTTTTCCCACTCGTAAAAGGGACAATAATCAACGACAATGTACATAAATAAAAATACAAAACTAAATTAAATTTTAGTTCCATATTTAAACATGAATATAACCGTTTAAGAGCAAGGAGGACTCGTCTGAGTACCGTTAATATCTGTACATTGTTTTTTTTTCATGAAACGTGTTATTATTATTGCATTGGAGCCAAAACTATAATTTATAGAGTTTTTATCTGTCTATCTGTCTGTCTTCTGTGTATATTTTGTTTTAACTTGAGAACAATACTACGGATTTCGATGCGGTTTTCTTTTATGCTCTTATCGCGCGCGGGCGGCACGCCTCACAATTCAGCTATGGGCTTTTATTACACCATTCATTGTAAATATTGTAATATATGCTAAGATTAAGTGGCGAATAGTCCATATAACACGATTCCCATCGGTTTGTTTAGGAAATGTCATCCATACTACATTTCTTTATTACTTGCCCTTCGCTTTGTCAAACATTTCCATAAATCTCGACATATATACGACATATTTGTATCATAAATACGACAAATACACGCTGACAGGGCATTGCGATACAAAATTTTTATGTTTTCCTTGGGTTGCTTACTTTTTGTCCATCCATCCATCCATCAGCCTGCTTCGTCCACTGCTGGACATAGGCCTTTCCAGGATTTCGCCACTCTTGGCAGTCCTCCTGGAAGAAATGCCCATACTCACACACGCTTGGCAGGCGGGTTGGTGAGCGCGGTGCCGAAACCCTTGCACCAGTGACGCCGCTGCCCGTCACCAGTCTAATTTATATAAGGCCCGGCAATTGGGGATGGATCGGTCCCAGGCAGTGGTGGGCCGCCTGGTTTTTTTGCCTGAGAGCTGTCCTCTTACTCTCCCCCGAATAACTTCGGGAGGATTTCCGAGTAACATTTTGTTTGAGTAACTTTTTGTCCGGCTTCCCTTTTTAAAATGTTCACCCTTCGCCACTGCTAAGATTTATTATTTTATAAAAGTCAAATTTTGTACATGTAAAATGTAGCATCTTCTCTTCTCTATACATATAAAATACAACGTCTGTCTGTCTGTCTATCCGTCTGTCTGTCTGTCTGTCTGTCTGTCCGTTTGTCCGTCAGTCTGTTCGTTCGCTTATAACTTGAGAACCAATCAATGGATTTTGATGCAGTTTTCACTGAAAGATAAAGCATTTTTTCGGGAAGGTTTAGGGCTATGTATCATCACGCTATGACAAAAGGGAGCAGCGCGATGAGAATTTTAGTGAGACATATGGAAGGTTCGCAGCCGTAGCATTGTCGATCGTCGCGGGAGCAAAACCCCGACTGGTAAAATTTGTTTTGACTTTTTATTGTTTATTTTTCATTTTATTTTCAGAAAAAATATTTCCTTTTGTAAAAAAAATATTAAAGCAGAAATTATATTTCTTGACTGCGCAAAGAACAATAACTAAAATATTTTTATTTTCAAGTGCTTAGAAAACGCCATCTCTGGGAAGCTATCCTGGATAACGGCTCAGTAAGCTGGCGTTGAAATTGTTTGTAAGCTGGCGTTGAAATTGTTTTCTATTTTAATACACTAGATGGCGCTGCATCTTTCAAAATATCGAATTTGACGCAGTCTGGTTCAAATCAACTCACATTAAAGTTTGTCTACACTATTATATAAAGAAGAAAGATTTGTTTGTTTGTTTGTTTGCATATAATGGGTAATTTCGAGAACTACTGAACTGACTTTAAAAATTCTTTAAGCACTCAATAGGATTTTTAGGTAATCGTGTGGTATGTACGCCTTGCGTAGTCGTACGTATGTAGTCTCATCGTCGGGGTTTCAATCATCCCCTGGTAAATGTTTTTTTAGGAGACCTCTCAAGTTAAGTTTATTTGATCGGTATTGATGAGTATTTTTGTGGAACATGGTGACCAGGATCTAATGACGAGACTGTGGGAGGTGGGTACGGGATCTCCTCAACGGATAACAGCAGACCCATCGAGTTTGGGCTTATTTTATTCGTCTTTATTAGCACTTTGGTAAAACATGGTGACCAGGGTCTGATGATGGGACCGGAAGGTAGGTACTGGATCTCCTCAACGGACAACAGCAGACACTTCGAGTTTGGACTTATTCGATTGGTATTTATTAGCACTTTGGTAAAACATGGTGACCAGGGTCTGCTGATGGGACTGGAAGGTGGTTATGCGATCTCCTCAACGGATAACAGCAGACTCTTAGAGTTTGGGCTTATTCGATTGGCCTTTATTAGCACTTTGGTAAAACATGGTGACCATGATCTGATGATGGGACTGGAAGGTGGGTACGGGATCTCCTCAACGGACAACAGCAGACCCTTCGAGTTTAGGCTTATTTCGTTGGTATTTATTAGCACTTTGATAAAACTTGGTGACCGTTGCATGTTTTTTCCTTATTTCCACGAAAATCTCTTCGACGCGGGCGGAGACGCGGGCAAAAGCTAGTCTTTAAAAAAATTATAACTGACTGATAACACTGAACAACTTTCCCAAAAGTACCTGCGGAAATGAAATAGTATTTTAACGTTTCCTTATTAATTTTGAGAAACGCTGTGGTTTAGTGTGGGCGAATCTATTTATTTTTCATTTGCGAGGTTTTGTTTCTTTGGGAAAGTTGTTAACTATTGTCACTAAATTCTGGTTTCATTTCAAGATACTGTCATATATCAAATGACCGTCACGATATAGACAAATTTACAGTGGAGACCCGATAAGTGGTCAGGATGGACAAGACAAATGCAACAAAAACATTTGGCTTCCTATAAAAGGTGACATTAATTTATGTAGCCAAAAGTGAAGACTAGGTAATTCCTCAGTAGCAAGGTTCGATTACTCTTGTTTTTTCATGTTCCCGTAAGCCCAACCTCGAGTCAATCAATTATTATGGGAGGACCATATTTAATTTTGCAAAATTAACGAAAAAAATATCGATCCATAATACTGATCACTTACGAAGCTTCCGGTTTGAATTCGACTGCGTAAATTAACTTACATAATTGACACTGGGTTATTTTTAAGCAAGTACAGGGGAACAAATGCATTTTTTTGTGTTTTTCTAAACGGATCATTGAACCTTGGTTCTTTCTGACCACTTTCAGAAACTATACAGGTTGACTTTCAAACAAACCCCGATAATTTTTGAGGTTAATAAGAAACGGTAGTAGAACACATTTTAAAAGTAAAAACAATTAAAATTAAAAATCAAAATATTACTAAAAAATGTTAAATACTCGGAAGTAAAATTTATGGTTATCGTAGCCATTCCCACACGGAAAAAGATGAAAATAGTCCAAAATAGCGGGATCAATAATGAAAAAAAAAAACGCGCGATCTAATTATCTTATTTCTTCGGGTGACCATGATTTCTTGGGCTCCAACTTGAAAAAATATTTATGAATATGATTTTGAATAGCTTTAATAAAACCAGTTTGTATTCTTCTACAAAATACTAAATTATCGGGGTTAGATTAAAAGTCAGCCTGTATATGAATTAGGCTTTTAAATATTTCGTGGCCATATCTAATTGATAATTTCATAATCTGCTCAAAAATATCATGAAATCTGTGAAACTAAGAGTTGCCTGAACTTATGCTTCTTATACTTCCTCCTCTATTTTCTTGTTGTCGCACCTATTTTGGACTTTTTGTTGGAGTCTATCATTTCTTGTTTCATACCAAACGGTTGTGGAATTGTTTAAGAAAATCGTATTCATGTGACAGGCAAAAACGTCTATTTCAATTGTCAAACTGACAATTTGACAATTGAAATCGTACGTTTTAAACCGTCAAATGAAAACACTATCTTACTCCACTCGTACAACATTATCTGCTGTATGATAATATAAACTAGTCGATAGTTATCGGATTTTCTTTCTTTTTGCATTTATTTATTTAAAGACCTTGTCAACTGCTAAGCTCTTGAAACGATTCGATGTCATTAGAATGTTATGTCTTTTTAATTCATATTTCGTGACCGACGCGCACGCATAATTTCTTCTGACACCAAGATTTTTAAAGAAAGTTTGTCTTGGCGTAAACAGCCTCTGGAACTTCTAAACCAATAAAATGGCATGTTTTATTTTATTTGATCCATGCTATTGGGACCTTGCTACTTTTATATTATTATACTTTTTATCTGTCACACGTAAGAAGCTATGTTTGTTCAATTATTGTAGGTATTGCCACACATAGACACGCCTTTTTTTTTCATCATCCTTAGTAGTTATATAAAATAAAAAATGCCATATTATACCATAAAAAACCGGCCAAGTGTAAGTCGGACACGCCAACCGAGGGTTAGGTTAAAGACTTTTTATTTTTTCATGATTTAAATATAAAGGTATAATTTTTAGTTTTTTTCTTATATTTGTAGTATAAGACGGTATTACTTTATAAATTTCATAGTTCTAGTTCAACGGGAAATACCCTATAAATTTTGTTTCCCTTGAGAGTGTCGAAATATAGGTTTTTTTGCAGCATAAACGGCCGTATCTTGTTTTCACGTTAACTTAAAAGTTTGATTTTTTCAAGGCTTCAAGGAAGTAGACTTGAGTAGATAGTTTTAATTTCAACACGATACATAAACGCGTTCCCGAGATAAATGGTCTTGACAGACAGACGGACGGACAGACAGACGGACAACAAAGTGATCCTATAAAGACTCCGTTTTTTCCTCTTGAGGTACAGAACCCTAAAAATTATGTAGTCTAATTCTATCTAGTGCTCAGAAGACTGCAACGAGTTTGCCAAATTGTTATGATTATACGATATATTTTTCTATTAATTTATTCATATTTATTTGTTTATTTTGTGCACATCTGTTTAAGGTGGTAGAGCTGATGCCGGGCTCGACTGTGGAGGTACCACCATCTTACTCGCAAATCCTCCTGAAGTTATTCAGGAGAGAGTAAGAGAACAGCTCTCAGGCAAAACCAGGCGGCCCACCATTGCCTGGGACCGATGGATGGCGGTTTATCCATCCCCAATTGCCAAGCCTTATAAAAAACAGACTAGTGACGGGCAGCGGCGTCACTGGTGCAAGGGTTTCGGCACCGCGCTCACCAACCCGCCTGCCCAGCGTGTGTGAGTATGGGCATTTCTTCCAGGAGGACCGCCAAGAGTGACGAAATCCTGGAAAGGCCTATGTCCAGCAGTGGACGAAACAGGGTGATGGATGGATGCATGGACATCTGTTTACGCTTTCAAACAAATATTAACTTTCAGACTTGTTTGCTGGAAGAAACCTCAGTTTTGAAATAAGCTCACCACTGTACCATCGAAGAACCTGCCGTAGGCCTGCTTTTCCCTCTTATCACCTTTAAAATACGGGTGAAAAGTAGGTCTGCGGATTTTTCCCCGATAGTACATTATATTTAACACGTTGGTACGAACATAGGCGCCTTCGTAAGTATGAAAAAACGCACAGCATTTTTCCATACTAAATATCTGACGTCGCAACTTACATCACTCACAAAGAACCACTACGAATGTATAATTTCTCCTAAATGACGCACAGTGAGTTGGCTTACAGGTAATCTAGTGCAAAAGAGCCCGTTGAGAGACGTTGTGTATTTTTTAATATTTCATATTCCACCGTATATAGACGTTGTGCGCTTTTGTGATATACTTGTGTAACGTTAAATGACGGTTGTTCGTGCCAACGTGTTAAGACAAAAATTGTAACGTTCGGACACGAGTCCTTGTTTACGGAACAAACAAAGTAAGGACACAGGAATATATTAAAAGCAAAGCCACGAGGAGTAGAACAAATAAACATAAAGCTAATTTAATTTGGACAATATTTTACTGAAAATCTGGAAACTAAGCGAAAAAAAATCCTCCCTCGTGCAAAGTTCAAATACTATCTCGAAAATAAAGAGAAGAAGGTGATCTGTTTTGGCGTAATATTTTTTTTTTTTGTTTGAGCAGGTTACAGATATATCTTGTATGTATATGGAGCTGCTCCATTGGAGCATAAGTATAAAATTATATCATTCCAAAATTTCGATTGAATCTATGCGTTGAGTTCTACTTACCTTTGGCTTCTTTATATTTATTTCAAAAGCACCTGAGTTCGCTGCAAGAAAACAAAAGAGATGCTGCGCTCTCAGTAGCCAAAATATTGAATAACTCGACATAATTTCACTCCTCTTACATTTGATGTTATAAACCACGAGATTGTGGTCGTACTGAAAGTGAATTATGCGGAATGAAAGATAGACAATGATACTCGAAAGTATCCAAAAATCTCACCAGGTTTCGTTTTAATTTTATCTGTAAAATTGTTCCAACACGATCTGGAATGCGTAAATCTATTCTTTTAGGGTTAAAAGTAACATAAAGGCGCATAGGCATGCCAACGTTTTAGTACAAAATTTGATAACCAGTTTCCATAATGCTATATAAACGGCTACTCACGATTTTTACAGTCAGATTTCGCCTGACTAGTTTCACTGTATTCGTACAGTTTCTTCGGAGGCAAACATGATTACGCGGCGGTTCCTCGTTTGACACTGATGTTGTTAAATGTTTGCCTCCGAAGAAACTGTACGAATACAGTGAAACTAGTCAGGCGAAATCTGTCTATATAAAAATCGTGAGTAGCCGTTTCAATAGCATTATGAATCTAAACCACGAATCTTTTAGTAGTAAAATAACCCGTTTCTATGTTGTGTTTCGTTATAGACAAAGTTTGAGACCTCTATATGTTTAATACAGGCAATCACAATGTCACTATATCTAGCTGAAATGTACAATTTAAGGCAAGAAAACAACTATATGTTAATCTATCCCACTTGATATCTTTAAAACAAAATCAATACTAAAAATTATTTTACCAAAAAGTATTTGATGTAGGAGTTTTTTCACCTGACATCGGAAAACAAACCAGTTGTTATAGCAGTAATTTCAGAGATAACACTCAACCCGTTTAGACATAAAACGAATTTATGATTACTTAAAAAGGCATCATTTTCAAAAATAAAATCTATCTAGTAAAATGTGTCCAATTAGGTAACGAACCTGACAACAGAAAGACAAAGGTCTTAAAAAACATGTGTCCAAGTTTTACCTGTGGTTTTACATTGATCAGATAAGTAGTTGACTCAGCATATTAAAACAAAAACCGTTAAAAGACCAAAGGCATGCCAAATAAATAAACCCAAACAAATGCTGTTTGTCTAAACTCTATTTACAATTTACAAGTAATGTTTATATCTTTTCCTGTTTGATATAAGTCAGTAGACATTTATTAATTCACTATTCACAATGTTGTCAACTGTTATTTATAACACCTTGAAAGCGACGTCTCCCTTCGTATTCACAACGTTATATTAGCCAATGCCATGCTCTGTTACCTACACACTATAGAAGTGCAATAAAAACAAACAATTCCGTAACACCACGATGGCAAGATCGTTCCTTTAAAACCATCTATGTGCTCATCTTGACATTCATCTTCAAGCGAATATATATCTTCTGGTTGCAAGAATAGATTTCGTTTTTCTTGACAATGGGAGGGTTGTCATGTGTAATGTCAACAGAACATAAAAATGTCACATTTCAAGTGATTCGGTCCAATCAGTACAGCCAGTTGGGCATGAAATGATATGCTGCCTGCAACGTCATTGATTGCTTCCTTTGAAAAAACCTTTTTTATGTTAAATTGCATTTGCGGTGTGTTAACAACAACAGTTGTATCTAAATAAGCTGTTTTAACATTAATAAATATACTTAACAATATCCTCTTTATTTCTCAAAAGTATCCTTCCTGTTACAAAATAAATACCTACTTAATGAGGACGTAAAAACAAAATCCGCACAGTGGTCTTTATGTACCTCGTCATGACATGAATCCTGAAATAAATTCTGAATATTTAATAAGTTCATAAAAAGGAAGATGGATGAAGGAAAGAGATATGGGGATGGGTGATAATAATGACCTCAGATCAGAAAAACTAATAACAATATGTATAATGTTCCATCCATCCATCCATCAGCCTGTTTCGTCCACTGCTGGACATAGGCCTTTCCAAGATTTTGCCACTCTTGGCAGTCCTCCTGGAAGAAATGCCCATACTCACACACGCTGGGCAGGTGGGTTGGTGAGCGCGGTGCTGAAACCCTGGTGAAGCCGCTGCCCGTCACCAGCCTGTTTTATACAAGGCTCGGCAATTGGGGATGGATAAACCGCCATCCATCGGTCCCAGGCAATGGTGGGCCGCCTGGTTTTGCCTAAGCGCTGTTCTCTTACTCTCCCCCGAATAACTTCGGGAGGATTTGCGAGTAAGATGGTGGTACCTCCACAGTCGAGCCCAGCATCAGCTCTACCACCTAAATATGTATAATGTATATGTATAATGTTATGTATACTTAACTTTATTTTAATGAGTATTAAAGATATTCTGTTTCAAAAACTCTAAGGAATTTACGGGAATGTTTTCCCGAATATGCACCCTGTTTCATGAAATTTTATTCACATCATTACTGGGTCTTGAGTTTACTATGTAATTATATTACATAAAAAAGGAATCCTTTTTTCAATCTCTTTTTAATATGTATTCATTGTCACCATGTCATTTTATGTGCCATCATTTCATTGTAAATTTGTCATTATTATATCAACTGATGCCGGGCCCAGCAGGGTCCGAAATATATATTGAAATATTTTTTTTATTCTTTAGTGTATTTAACATAATATAATAAAACACAAAAATAAAAGAATAAGCTGTTAAAGTTTATATATATTTATTTTATTTTTTCTATATAATTATAACAATTTCACTGTACCTCTCAAACTCCACTCTCTTTTATGTAACTATAGGAGAGCACCAGACAAACCGCATATTATCGGAAGGACAAGAACAGCTTTCATTCTGAAGTGCGTTTCACAAAGTTCATGCCAATTTAAACCCTTTTCCAATGTAATGCACACTATAATAAAATGGTTTTATTTGTTTGTACTCTTAACCCTCTTGCAACTTATTCAGTTGGTTTAGTGTGTGACAGTCATTCAGTTAAGGATTTTCCTCCTTTCGAACGTGATTCATTCATATAATTGACACGCACGTAAGTATAAATTTTAAGAATCGTGGAAGTCATAGCATGATATAAGTAATCAATAAAGGTTTTCCCAATATATCGAAAAGAAATTACAGTAGAAACATCTTTGTTTTTGACAAACAATTGGTATTGGTACCAAAAAGCTTTCCTTTGCCTAAGAAATACTTATTTATAATATATTATACTATAGGTAATTTCTCCGTCTTATTTCTCGTACTTTACGTCACGTACTAGTGAATAATATAATTCGTCTAAATCTTGTCCTTATTTCATAACTCTATGTACAGCTTCTTTTTAAGATTTTGGAATGAAACAAATACACTGGCTTTAATTTCAATCAGTGAAAAGATAAAAATTTGAGATAGTACTCCTCTATACGAATAGACTTAAATTTGGCTCGACTGTGGGGGTACCACCATCTTACTCGCAAATCCTCCCGAAGTTATTCGGGGGAGGGTAAGAGAACAGCTCTCAGGCAAAACCAAGCGGCCCACCATTGCCTGGGACCGACGGATGCCGGTATATCCATCCCCAATTGCCGGGCCTTATATAAAACAGACTAGTGACGGGCAGCGGCGTCACTAGTGCAAATGTTTCGGCACCGAAACTCGCTCGGTGTTCGGCTCACCAACCCGCCTGCCCAGCGTGTGTGAGTATGGGCATTTCTTCCAGGAGGACCGCCAAGAGTGGCGAAATCCTGGAAAGGCCTATGTCCAGCAGTGGACGGAACAGGCTGATGGATGGATCGATACGAATAGCTTTTACTAGAGCCGAATAACTTTTACAGCATATAAACCGGGTTATCAAATTTTACATTTTTAAAGTCTAATACAACATCTGTAAGAAAAATGTGCGAAACCAATCAATATTTTTAATGCTTTTTGGCAGCAGTTGCTTCCTGATCACTTTGGTACAAGTCCAAAAGAATTAAAATAACTACTCTAATCTCAGATAAAGACAGGTTATTTAGATAAGTCTTTAATTATAACACAATCCGTAATTAAAGATTTGTAAACATATAGATAAATAATAAAAATTAGGCAATTTTCATTTTACTAGCAAGTGAACATGAATACTACATACAGACAGATGGTGCATTATATTCGAATAAAGATGTGGTGAGCATAAACTTTGCCGTAATAAACATCGTTCCACTGTCATGAGCTTAGTTTATCTCTTGGTACTTCCGAGAGTTCACAGTTAATTAGAGTGTATTTTACCGTCTTTTACTTCCGGTTGTATGTTGCACTTTCTTTCGTCGCAAACATCAGCATTACTTTAAATTATTTTCAGAAATGTCATCGCTGGTATCGTCTTTGAATACTTTGAATATTAATCTAAATCCTGAAATTTGTTTCCAATTGATCTTTTCTAGTTTGTATTGCACTCTAGTAATGAGTCACCGCTGGTACTATATCGATTTTATTATAGTAGAACCAGTAAATGAGGCCGAATAAATCATAGAAGAAGAATCCTGAAGAGGAAAAACGGTTTGGTGCAAAGACACGTAGAAACGATTGAATTTTATCATTGCAGTCCAGATTGTGGCTGGGATCCATTTTACAGATTATTATCTACAAATACAAATATGTTCATTGAATTTACAAAAAAAAATACAAAACTAAAATATTCTGGATTGCAGGGTACCAATCCATGTTGTATAATTTTAACGGAGAAAACAGACTGAAAGGAGCCTCCCGAGATGCAACTTCTGATTACTGCAAATGCTCCTGGTGCACCCTGGAAAGTTAGACCAGGACCCAAATACTAACAAATCCTTTACTGGTTGTAGGTTTTGACCGTGGCTTGTCACCACCCCTTATGACAAAACCATGCCGCCAAGTGACTCGTAGTGTTTCGGTACGACGTCGTGAGACTGAAGCTGCGGGAAAGACTGGGCGAGCGCACTTTATCCTGGCTCTTATCGACACTTTCCATAAGACGGGAAAAATTGGTAGTGAAAGAGACATAAACACAAAATTAGTTTAAAGAAACCGAGAGCAAATTGAGGTGATGGTCTTAGACCCCAAAGTATGCCGTCACTAAATTCTATCTCCGAGTAGGTGTCCACGGTGTTCCGAGTCTCAATATTCTTTACCTTTAATTCCCTATCACCAACGTGAGAGGCAATGGGCCTTTTAAGCTACTTCAGACAGAAATACATAAGTACAAGCTTTATAGAATATCACCCTTTAGCGAGAGAAGTTCGGGCTGGAATTGACATTGGACCTAGCTTTTAATTGAAAATCCAGCAATCTGGTGATTAAGCTGTGGAGAAATACATGTATATCATGTGTTTGTATACC
This sequence comes from Ypsolopha scabrella, assembly GCA_910592155.1. NCBI lineage: Eukaryota > Metazoa > Arthropoda > Insecta > Lepidoptera > Ypsolophidae > Ypsolopha > Ypsolopha scabrella. Next base: position 25,446,320 of record OU342969.1, on the reverse strand, counting down.
TATTTAGTTCACGAACTTCTTTATGTAGGGTGAAATTAAATCAACCGACCAAATTCATACTGGAGTCTCAGTTAGTGATCAAGAACTAGGTTCAGTAATCCTTTTGGCCAATTTCGAAAAATAATTGTTTTTGCTCCCTTACTGGTTGGACTAGTTTAAGTACAGTTCCTAGTGCAGGCAATACGGGGCAGGCAAAAAATTTTTTTTTTTCGAAATTCACCTGGATCGTCATTAAATCTTGTTCCTGATGACTAATAGTATGATCTAGTATAGTCTTAAGATAAACAGGAACCTTCTCCAAAAAGCTTGCCGTTTTAGAAAGTAGACCAATCCTTTCACCAAGAATTAGGTTTATCAGTACGCAACCTATGATTACCTAATGTAAATCTGGTTTCTATACAACGTTTCATGCAATAGTGATAGTATAGTTGTTTTGGTGGGAATAGGTCAAAGCGCAATTAGTAAAACATTTCGTTGATCTGATTGCAAAATCCTCACATTAAATGACCGCAATATGCACGTACTTTGTGAGTCCATAAAATTAAATAAACCGTAATCTATGCTATCCTACATGTTATCAAACTACATCATCACATCGGATGAATATCAACTTTAACTTTTATGGAGTAGCAACCTGTTTGTACGTTTCATTTTGGTCGAGATCTAATGAAATAAGGCAAGAGGGTTGGAATTTGATGCCTGTAATTTTTTTTATCTCATTTGTATTCTGATGCATAAAACGTTTAAAAAAAGAGGCAGTAGTGGGCCAGTCGATAGGACATCGGCCTATTTATCGTGAAAACTGGGTTCAAATCCTGCCGGAAAAACAATGAGCTTTTTGGAATTTATGTACTTATCGTATCAACGATGAGGGAAAACATAGTTACATAATGTAGACTTTTAAGCTGCCAGTTTAGCAGGTAACTTAATGTTCTTAATGCCTGGGCATATTTTGGACAACGTTTTAGCTTGGCAATCCAAAGAAGGAATGCCGCCAGCCTTTTGGGGACTCTGCCACATAACGGCGGCGGCGCGGCGATCTGGCATTTTTTTTTACATAGTGTACCTTACTGTATTTTAGTTTAGATTAGTTTAGTATTTTCAAGTATTTTTAGGATTCCTATTTACGTTATTTAAGTTTATATTGTTATTCTAAATAAAAACTAAATTTTTCAGGTCGTCTAATCGATGTTCCAGGATTTTCTTACATCGTAATTTTGTTTTTCAAAATGCTCATTTTAGGGCGCGACTACTTTCCATCTAGCTACTTTCTGATAACAAACAGAAGCTCATGGAAACAATATGAATTGAACAAGTATGTATAATTTTCTGACACCCCGATGACGTTCGCTGGAGGCAGAAAGCAAGACGGATTCACTTTCGTTCGATACGTACTCGAATAATGGAGACTATACACACACGACCTTACCCGGTCGGTCGGACATTGACCGCATGGATTGAGAAACTATAGGTGTGAAGCTTTTCGGTCAAGTATTTGAGGATGACGTGTTAAGTTATAAAGGCATTTGAGTTTAACTTAAAGTGATAACTATGTGAATTAGGAAGCCCTGGTTATATCAAGTGCTTTTTTACGGAGAAGTGAAGACTTACCTATTTGTCATTGTAAACTCATTTATTCTTTTTGTTTGGAAATGTAAACTGGCCGGTGATTCAAGAAACCGTGTAAGAGAAAGTATCGCATTCAGATATATATTTAAATATTAAATATGCAACAATAGTTTTTTTATAGTAGCTTTAAGACATTTGGATAACATAGTTGTGAATAGCCAAATAAAGAATTAACAATTTAAGATATTTGGCTAAATTCACAACTATGTTATCCAAATGTTTTATAGTTACTATAAAAAAAACTACTTTTACATATTATTATGATTTCGTTCCTACAATGAAGAATCGATCCATACGTATAATGGTATTAAATTTGCGATAAATGTTTGAATCGCATATTGCATGCAAATTAATACCAATATAGCCCCCCATCGGCCCATGACTTGAACAAAACTAGATTTTGATCCTACTAGATAGGACCGCGTGTCTCTGTGTCCACCTTTCTAGGCAGTTATACGGGTATTCTACTATAACGGTAATTCCATTGTGTTGTGGCTATTCGTAGCCGTGAAGGAGGACAAGACATTAGATAATATTCGTTAAGTAATAGAGAATTGGAGAACTCGTGATGGTAACACTCGTAAGAGTTATAGAAGTGGTGGTTCTTTTGTTTGCAATTTAAAATTTTATTCAGTTGCGTACTTTTTGATTTTTTTTAATAAATAAATTATATTTGCTCTTTTAAAAGCTTTTATTTTGTATTTTATGTACATAAGGTAATGAAGAGGAAAACAAAATGCTCAATAAATTTCGGGCCCTACTTGGAACACATGTTATAATGAGTAATGACTAATGAACACAAGTACCTAAGTTAAATATTATAATTTTAGAGAGCATTACAAACTAGAAAAAAAACAATTAGAAACAAAATTTACGACAAGAATTTGAAAACCTTCCTCGGGACAGGATACAAGCTGGATAGATCAAATAGTTACAAAAAAGAAGTCACTGGACAAGTATGATGGACAAATTCAACGGTCTAGGATAAGTACATCGGTGGCGCATTCGGTAGCACGTTTATCCTGATAAAGTCACAGGTTCGAATCCTGGCCCGAGGAATTTTTTCAAATTTCTGTCCTTAAATTCGTTTTTAATTGATCTTTTCTAGATTATTATGCACTCTAATAATCATATTTACAGTATTCCAAAGCGATTTGCTATGAAAACATAATCTTAGTACCTAAGTTTTTTTTCGCTCACCGTAGTTTATGTTGTATAAATCTAAATGCAGCAAAATTAAGTTAATTTAAAATTTCCTATTTGATAATATACGAAAGAATATGTAAAATGCGTTACTAGACATAGTTAGTCTTCAGTTATGTTGCTTAAAATTGAATGACATAGGGCCAGTGTCCGAAGTATTGAGATTTCTGAATAAAGAAAACCCAAATCTACAACTATACTAATAATTAAGCAATAAAAAAGTCGTGTCCGTGATACTATTTGCTTGATTCTTCAGCATTTAACTGAAGCGAAACCTAACCATTTGTAGAATTTTTGTCTGTGCGTCTGTCTGAGTGTATGTATGTTCCGCTTTAACTCGAGAAACACTCATCGGATTTGGTTTCGTTTTTTTATTGTGATCGTAGTGAACCTGGTATAAAGGCTATAAAGGATAGGTTGTTCCATATTTTTCGAAGTATTTCGTTTTAAAACGCACACCCCGTGATTTTAGTCCATATGTCCCAAATCACTTGTAAATAAGTTTTAATTTCCTTTAACCCGTGCCTCGACTTGCGTGGAAACCTCAATAGTATGACAAAATTACGAATTATGTAATCGCCTTTACGTTTGTTTCTAATTTAATTTTTCTAGCTTGTACTACAATAATATTTATGTAATTAACTATTTTTTTAACATTATTTTATCTAACCTCATATCGTAAAATCCTCGTTACGAACTCAAAACTACTGGCATAGTGAAAAATATGTTTCATGAACGTCTCTAAAAAAATTTAATTATAGTTTAGGTCTCCGAACAACATAATGCTATAAAAAAACTTTTTCTGAGATTTCAGTGTACATATGATACTAACTAGGAAGGCAAAGGTAACTTAGCCCAAACAGCCATGTCTGAGGTTTAATATCAAATACCAAAGAGGTTATCATATAATATTCTCTAACACGTACTAAATAATATTGCGGCGTGACAAAGGAGGTCACAATTTCATTTTATTTTCGGCCTGCATTGTCTATGGCTGCCGGCGCGCGCAACGCGTAGTACACATGCGTGGTTGTGTTGTATTTTGGCGCCATAGTTTACGTGGAAATTATTATTTACTGTGGTTTTATGGGTCAAACCAAGAGTATTATTTTGCCCTAAAATTACTAACAGCAGTGATGGTGATGATAATTTGACTCCACCTGACATTCTGGAAATAACGACGGAAATTACGAACACTTTTAGAACGAGCTTTTACAAGAAGAATCAAAAATGGCTAACGACAAATTTTATCAAGATTATTATGAAAACAGGTTGTTAGGCATGAGTTTAGATAAAGTAGTGTATGAAACTATACATAACTAGGTATTAAAACGCTCGTGTACTATTAAAAAACTCGCCTACGCCTCGTTTTTTAAACCGACACTCGTGTTTTTAATAACCTTTTTATGTACCAGTTTCATAAACTACTAATATAGTAATTGACAGTTCACATTATGCAAGCAAGACTGGTATAGCTCTCCTTATGTCAATGCACTCGATGTCTATAAGGTGACTTTCCTTTATATAATCAAACTCATAATGGAGACTCGGTAATTGGTCAAGATAAAGGTTCAATGACCCTGTTTGAGAAATACGAAAAAAAATTTTTTTGTACCTCTACGAGTAGATATACTTGATCAAGAACAACGTCGACTCAATTAGTATAAGAACTCTAAATTTTATTTTGCGTATTTCGCAGAAAGGCTGATTGAACCTTGTTCCTGACCACTAACCGAGTCTCCAGTATAAATTTGGTCGGTTGATTTAATTTCTCACCATATACATATACCTTTCAATACTAACATCAAATAAATTCGTGATTCCAAAAATATTTTTGTTTTCTTCTCCCCTTGGAACTTCTTGTGTTCTTTCTTGAGAAGTTGTATTTATGCAATGAAATTCTACAAAGAGTTATTAAAATGTAACTTTTCTTAAATATTTGACCTTTACACATAACGTAACTTCCGTTTAATATTCTTTAAAATTCAGATGAGTAAGTGTGACTGTTACGTGTGTCCTGTACAATTATACAATCAGATGTTTACGTTCAAAGATACTTTCTTCTGTACCTCCGGAAATTCATTGACACATATGAAATTATCAAAATCAATAGTCAGGTATCACATCACATCACACTAATATTATAAATGCGAATGTTTGTGTGTGTGTGTGTGTATGTTTGTTACTCTTTCACGCTGAAACGGCTGAACGGATATGGATGAAGTTTAGAATGGATATAGCTTATACCCTAACTTAACACATAGGCTACTTTTTATCCCGAAAAAAGCATGTGGTTAAACCAAATAAGACAGAGCAGAGCCGCGGGCAAAAGCTAGTTACAAATAATTACAATTACCAAAACCAAAGGAAAAAAAAACAAACTATTTAAAAAACATAGCGTTAAGCCATATACAAGCGACGTTTATTTGTGTATCCAAATTCATACTGAGGCTTGGTCCGTGATCAGTTTCACGAATCAATAAACATTTCTGCGTAATTCAAAAACAAAATTTAAAATAGATATATGGATGCGACGGTGTGCGAATCATTATCTGGTGAAGAACCGGATCACTGGGCTGTTCAAAATAAAAGAGACTTTAAATTATATAAATAAAAGGGATAATAATATAAAATAGAGGAATTTAAGAAGCCGTTGAAAATCGTTAGGTATCATAAATATGTATTACCGCCGAAAATTTTCATTAGTTAGGAGTAGGTGGAAGAAAAGTAAAATCAGAATTGTGGAATGGTGATTTTAAAAATCCATGAAAGAAAAGAAGAAAGCATGGTTTGATTTTTTAGCTATATGTACATTATAATACAAGTCAAGTTTAGCTAGGGGACTCCTCCTAAGAGACGGGTTCTATGATTTTTACCACCATCTTGGAGACGCGTGAGGGACTCAAGATGAAAGGGTGCCTCAGATATAGCCTTCTCTTGTTGTGCCACCAATTCCTGCCCTGGGCTGATCTTATCCATTTTCTATACTGTAAATGAAATCGGCCCATCGGCAGCTAACTCCTTGCCTGCCGCAATCTCCTGGCCACCATTTTGTCATTCCACTCAACCGGCCATTACTTCGCTGGACCAAGTGTCGTGCTCATTTTAATCCTGTGATTTCCTATCCAATGTTAACAACTTCAGTCCAGAATTACTGTATTGGGGACATGATATAAGCATGTCTTGCTCCGTCGCTCTTTGTGCAACCATGGCTTCCTTTGTTAGCACCTATTTCTTGACACCCTATGTCCCTTTAGGCAACACAAAATTTCAGGACTTTGGTATCAGGCATTACGACATTTTTTTATCCCTAAAAATGCCTTATGGTTTTATGCGGTGGGAGATCCCGTTCTAATCTGACGTTCAAAAGATAAACAATATCTAAGATAGATGGCCAACTCGCGTTTGACTATAATATGAAATTGACAAGTTCATCTTAAGGTTTGCCACCTTTAAAGAAGCACATACAGCTGTTTTAACAATATCTGTTTTAATAAAGTTTATTTTAGAAACAATTAAAGAAAATTTGTATTTTGAGATATCAAGTTATCATAAGTTATGTAGAGTAGAAGTAGGAGCAGTTTTAGGTCAAATGCCGTTTAGCAAGTACTTTACAAATCAACGACAAAGACATATACGTGGTGTAAGTAAATTTTGTATATAGCTCCTGTTCACTATGGAGCTTTAGAACTTAAATGGCCTTAGATTTGAGTACATATTAAAGTTCATCATCATCATCATAATAAATACTTTATTGCACAAAAAATAAGTACAAAAAGGCGGACTTAATGCATAAAGCATTTTCTACCAGTCAACCCACAGATGGTACAAGATAAATAGGTAGGTGGGCGTGCAAGAAGAGTAAAAACTTTAAAATTACAAATTAAATGAAGATACTACTCTAAATTAATAACTATAGGTAACAATACCTAAAAAGAATATATGTTAATACATAAATAAATACAAGTTTTAATAAGTATATTGTAAATAAATACATAAATAAATACATGCCATGACTGCAAAAAATAATAAGAATTAAAGAAGTTCATATTTGTGTGTTTTTGGAGAGGTAGTGTCTGTGCACAGAATACTTAAAAGAGTTACGGGAGGGGGCTTTTCTGACATCGTCGGGAAGTTCGTTCCAGAGACGAACAGCAACCACACTAAAAGAATTGGATACAAATCCGGAATGATGCAAAGGAATCGAGAGAAGAAGGTTATTTGAGGATCTGAGCATTCTATCGTGATTGTCAGACAAGAGATGTATCATTGACTTGAGGTATGAGGGGGTATTTGGATCGGTAATTATACTATAAAGAAGGCAAACAATTCTTAGGTTTCTACGGTCGCGAATAGGAAGCCAGTTGAGTTTTGCACGAAACTCTGAAACGTGGTCATATTTCCTCAAGCCAAATATGAAACGGATGCAGGTGTTAAGCAAGCGTTCCAGTTTATTGAGATGCTCTTCTTTAGCATCCAAATAACAGGTATCAGCGTAGTTAATAATAGGGATGAGAAGGGAATTGGCGATAGAGATTTTCGTTGAAATAGGTAATACGTTTTTCAGACTTAAAAGAGAATGGAGAGAGGCATAAAATTTTCGAGAAACTTTTTCGATTTGAGCATCCCAATTAAAATCCTGATCGATAACTAAACCTAAATCATTAACGGTAGAAGAGAAGCTGATACCGCTACATATTAAAGTTCACATTTGTTGGCATAAAACAACGGTGATTTGTGTGATTTTACTATGTCTGTGGATTTTTTCTCTTTTTCACTTACGTTGGGTTCTTAACACTTATGCGAAAAAGAGATAAAATCGCACAAATCACGATGTCAAGCCCATTCATTAATGTTCCACAAAGTTATAATTTTATTGTTTGTGTGGTGACGTTAAATAGGTACTTGAAGAATACACTTTTTCCTTTTTATATATGTTTTTTTCCCTCTGCTTGCTTTCTTATATAATGCATATTTATCATGTATTTATTTATGATTACGTATTGATGTGTTTCAATTTTTATATTAAATACATTATTTATTGATATATTAAAAGGATTGTACAAATTAATAAATATAGTTGTCATCAATATATATAGTTATAATTGTAATTGTGAACAGACAGTGGAAGCAGTTTTAGGTCAAATGATTCAGTATTAAGTTTGTGATTTACTTTCTTGCAAATTTTGCCCTTAAATTAAGCTTACCTTTAAGCTGTGTTGACTCATCATCCTGAACAAATTAAAGAGCGAAAGTCACTACCACAAAGTTCCTCACAATCACCTTCCTTGTCACCAATCACTTTACACTTAATGTGTGAACGAGACGACACTATTCAACAACTTTCAGTCCCTAAACACTTGTCATCAGAAAATCCCTTCAGCTGCTATTCCTTTTTCAACCCCTGTTTTTAGTAGTAAAACAGTTGACAGTTGCGTTCGCGCCAAATTCAAATTTCGAAAGGAACTTTCTCGCGCGAAACGTACGCGCGTGCGTCGTTCGTAGTGGTAGAGTCACTCTCACCTCTTGGGAAGGAGACTATTTCTTTTAAGTTGCCCTCCCCGCTCTGCAGGTTGTTTATTATCACATCACAACATCGCTGTTATCGCAAGTTATTTGGGACACCTGCCATTATAATGTCTGATATTCATCCTAATAGACGGTTAAACAGTAATCGTAGGCCAATTGTGTAGCCTAGTTGTTCGGTTGCAATGAAATAGCCCCCAGGGATCTAAGATCGAAATTAGTATTTTGATGTGGGGAAATTCTGTACACATACTGAAACAAAGTCATCATTGTACAAAAAAGCGCATCCGTGTGTAATTGTGCTGTAAAACCGACTGACTCTTGCAAACCATTTTTCCAGAAAGTTCTTAATGTTGGCTTCGTTGTATGTTTTGGAGGATGGATTTTTTGTAAAAAGCCACCTTGAATTGTTTCCGGTAGTTAGCGGCGTCTTCAATTATAATTTTAGAGACCAAATAAGCTCGTTTTTTCCAAAATGAAATGTAAGCTGTTTAGTACGAACAGTTACCCGATGACCATAAGAATTATCAAGAAAATTCCTCGGGCAATTAAAGAACTTCCATTACCACATTTTAAAACGAAATTCACAAAATGTTAACCATATAAATTAAAGATTACTTGGAATATTGATTATTATATTTTAATGACTTCAGAGCTATTTTTGACTATCTAATTTATATATTATGATTGTATATACATAGACTTTATGTAAATAATAAAATAAAATAATTTTAGGTGAATGTTCCTCAATTGAAAATGACATCAGTAAGACACACATAGCATCATTTAGCCATTTAATCGTAGAGAGGGTAAACATAAGTCTGTCAGTTCTGAAATGGCAATGTTATTACTATTATTACAAAATAAAGTGTGTCTGAGTAAGGACCCAAATTTGAATCCTACAGATTCCTTTAGTGTTGCGGCGGAACCTTTTTCAATATTCCAAATTATTTTTAACCCACTTCAAAAAAGGACGAGGTTCTCAATTCAACTTTTTTTTTCGTACTAGACAGTAGTAACAACACAGATTTAGTCTAATGCGGATATTGTAGACATATATACTTTTATATGTATCGCTTTATATAAGTATGTATTTCAAAATAATCCACCGGAATATACGAAAAATATTTTTTTGCCAAAAATGCACCCATCTTCTTGAGTCAAAATCATGTAATCTTTCCCTACATTTCCAAAAGAGGTGATTTAAAATGCTGAAAAAGATTGCTTTTGTTCTGTTAAAAGAGAGGAGAAAATAGTACATTTTGATGCAATTGCGGAAAGGTTGATATTTAGAGTAACGATTGAATTTATTGCCGAGACGCGGTCGAAGCAAAAAACAGTCAGGACGAGAAATATCAACACTTTCGCACGTGTATCAAACGACGTTTTTTAATACACCTGCGAAAAATTACATGAAATAATAAAATAAAACCCATTTTTTTGTAAAAAAACAAATACAAGTCGACAGAAGAACAATTGGCGCCAAGTCTGGTTGGCGCCAATCTGTACTACAAAGACTAATGTCTCGTTCTAAAATCTTTTTAATAATAATTTCTAAGATAGTAAAAAAGGATATAAATTATGACGTCTAAAATCGTTTTGAATTTTTGAAACATCTTTTACAATTAAACATACATACATAATATGTGTAATAATAAAATATAAAAGTTTGAAAATCCTCATCTTAAAGTATTTGGTAAAATAAAGGTTTACATGCTTACTAAATGATGTGACCGGTTTCCCCTAGATGCCGTTAGTAGTAAAAAGAAAAAGCACGAGTGCGAAATATGTCATTTTCCGCACGCTAAACAGGCACGTAATCTTTCATATTTTGAGCAAGTGTATAATTTTTTTTTTATTTTGCTTTTACGATAACAAGGAGGTTTCTAAGAAAGTTTTTATATACAGAAAGCGTTTAGTTTCATAGTTTTGACACAGACAGGTATAATTATTACTAAGTAAGTTTTGAAAAAGGCACATCTATTCCTATACTTGACAGATACTGATGCGGTTGTCTTCATTGTTAAAATAGAGGGCCAGATTTTTATACTCAGTGTCTTTGCTTAGAAATACATATTTAAATGATCCTTAGACATAACTTTGGTTCTTATTAAGGTTTAAAATATGCTGTCGCAAATTACAATTAGAAGGTGCTTTTTAGGCAAAATTTATATTCGTAAAAAAATTTTTTTTTTTTATATAATAAGTCAAATATTTTGTAGCAGTTCTTGTAAGGGGTGTAAAAGCTGGTAATAATCAAATAATAGCTAAGGTAGAAAGACACTTTTCAAGTGAGGAGAGCTGTGTGCAAAAACTCGAAGCCATAACCCGTTTTAGTGTTATTTTTCCCATTGATTATATTATTTATAAATAAATAGGATTAATTTATTCCCATGTTATGTACATTTAGACCAACTTGTGGTCGTGTTCAGTCGAATATTATCAATTGTGGTATCTTCCGTGACACCAGTACAAAGATCGGGACTTTTTGCCATAACTAGAAATACCCGTACCAGATACCATCCCAAGTTACCCCATTTATTTAGCTTAATGGATTTATTTTATCAAAGAGCTCAATTTCGAATCTTTGCATTGCACCTTCCTGAATTACCTAACCACATATCCTCAAAAGAAAACCCTGAAACTTCAGCCTTCAATTCTAAATTTTGTACGCTATTGACCCGGCGTAGCATATTATTATATGTAAACGTTTTCGAGAAGCCTTGGTTTCGTAAGCGTCCGTTCTACATTTTTTACCTTATAACCCCATGCGACCTCATGGTTCGTCCTTGGTACACGTTTAGTTTTAAAAAAAAGTAATTTGCTCCATATGATCTACTACTAGTGCTTAACCAGTTTAATGATGATAGTGATGTTTCATGGCCGTGTTTGGACACAGTGACTGATCGAAACCATCATCAGTATCATTGTGGTATTAACACAGTTTCAAAATAACATGGTTTCAAAACGAAGGTTCTAATAAATAGTTGTGGTTAAAATAAAGAGTAACAGTAAATTATTCAAATGCAACAGCAAAAACGCAACTGGTTAACGTTTCGTTATGCCGCCACTCGTATTACACATGTATGGTGTAAAAAAAGTGTTTTCATAAGATATTCAACGGGGTTTATAAATTAACGATAGATAACATACACAACACAGGCTATGTGTATTTTATTTTTGTCACTGTCATTCCAAGCGAAAAAACGTGCATTGCGAGACAGGCGGACTTGCGAAACAGAAAAATAATATATATAGAAAGTCTGATATAATTTTCATTAAAAATAACTAAGAATTGCAGTTTGTAAGTTAGCAATATCCAAAATCTAGATATTACCAGAGCCCATCTAAAAAAAAAGTGTTTGAGTTCTGTAAGTGAATCCTATTAGTCAATCAAGGAGAAAAAGTGTGTTTGAAAACCTCATTTCAATAATATTTCTATCTAGGAAAATGTATCCCAACAAAGTTTTCGGAAAACAAAACCCTAGTAGTATTTTCAAAATGTAAACGTAAGTATTTTATTAAATACACAGAAAAAGAGCATCCCGATTTTATTTATATACCTATATTTAACGAAAGAATATCTTATGACTGAGAAATTTTAAATTTCATAATTATGAAAGCAGGATAATCGGGATATTTTGCTTGAATCGGAATTACAAATAAAATATAGGCAAATAAATTAGAGTAATATTGTGATATTTTTAATACATAGAAACAAACAATTTTTTTTTTGTTTTGTTGATGGAAATTGTTTTCCATTTGCAAACGAAGAATTTGTGATTCCAGGACTTAATAAACAACACTGACATCAGACGATGACTATTTATGGACACCTGAACCTGACTCACAAAAATATTACATGTATGTATATATTAAGACCAGGGTGCCATAAACAGCAGTGTCTTCTTGCGGTCTTCGGTACGTATCAATGATATTCCAAGTAAATGTCGGGATGTCGGGATGTTACGGCCGGAAACCGCAATATGGCTCTACAACCGAAATAATTTTTATTTTTGGTATTTAATATATATATTTTTTATTTTTTTCCATAATTAATGTTAAAAGTAGGTTAGTAGATTCGTAGGTTAATTAGTCCTAAGGTTGTATATATCATCATGTCATTTTTACATTATGTCATTTAAGTATTCGACTGATGCCGGCCCCATAGTGGGCCGAAATATATTTCGAAAATTATTTTTTTTATTATTAATACAAGTTAAAGGAAACTAAAGGCTTTATATAGCTTAATTATATATATTTATTTCAAGTTAATTCGCAAAAGCGACAATATTTGCTCCATCCCACAATTATACTACAGAAGACACCTGGTGAAACTGCACGGCTAAATTTAAGAAATACTCTTGAACGTCTTCCTACAAGGGCTTCTGAAGACGGCTGCTGCAGTGTGGTAGACCTATGTCAACATAGACTTGGAGGAGATCACTGGAGCTAGTTCTTTGTATCAATATCGTCTGCTGCCTGAAGCTCCGGATCGGTGTCGACACGCAGATGAGGTCTGCTTGATGCGGTTGCTACACTCAGGAATACAGAGCGGCGTGATTCTTGATGTATTACATTGGGCCTTTCTTCTGTGATATCTTCCAACAGTAACAACAGTGGGACAGGCGCGGGAAAGAGGTGGATCGCTTTATTGTACCTTGGTCTGGGTATTTTACTGTTCCTTTCACCTAATTTTACTTTGTAAACTGCTTTATTTTTTAGCATTTTTATATTTTCTTATCATTTTTCTCAGCAATAGGAGTCAGAAAGAATCTAGACCAGACCCTTGTCATAGTCAAAAATTGACACTTACATCCAAAGAGTAAAATTCAATGAAACTTTGAGATTTCCTTATCTATGATTAATTAAACCTCAAATGATATGAAAGAGGTGTATAACAAAATAAAAACTACAATCGAAAAATTATTCCAGTACTACACACATCTAATATTTCTCAGAAAATGCCTGGAAATTGGTGCAGCTCCAAAGGGGCTCATTCCAAAAATACCACTTCACACAATGCCACCAATAATAAGGCACAACATGACCCTAACAAACTACAGTAACGCCTTCAATACAACATACGTTCTTTATACTCAATATTCCCTTTTATGTATCCACTATAAAAATAATCTAGATGCTCTCCTGAAAGTTACCCTCATAGCATACCCACATCTCTTTCTCCCTGTTCAAAATTTACTATCTAAAGCCAATACCAATCTTTTCAGGGAAAACGTCAGGCTTGCAAAAAAACTTTTCAATCTGCAAACATACTATAAGCAAAATAATATAAAACTACCTATAAAAAACAATTCATTTACTGAACTTCCAAACCTCAACCTAGCTCCCACAGACCTATCGAACCCTTTTTCTATACCCCCACCCCCACCGATTACAACTAAGGAAAAATCTGACGAAAATCATATCGTAAATCTATCTTCAGTCTATTTATCACTCACTGACAAAGCTGTAATTAACAAGGGACTATCGTTCTGTCCCACCAAAAAACTAGACCGCATAAAATTAATTAATGACTTTGTTCACTTTGGACGAAAATTAAGATGGAAACACTTTTGGAGCACACATCCCCATCAAAGTATTGATAACACACATCCAGCACTAACAAAATTTAAACCGCCATCTTCCAATGAACCACCACAACTCCCCGCAAATCACCCAATAGAAATTTTCATGACTAATATACTGTCAAGATTATCTAACGATAGATATATTAGAAGTTTACAGACAAATACGGATAATCTGACTTTCGAAGAACGAAAATCAATCCGTAAACTTGAGAGAAACGAAAACATTATTATATTACCATCTGATAAAGGATCGGCAACAGTGATCCTTAATAAAAATGATTATGACAACGAGGGACTTAGACAATTAACTGACTCGACATTTTACACACGCACACCAAGTGATCCCTGCAGCCAGATCGTGGACATTGTCAAAGACTTCCTCCAAACTAAGGGCATAAACGAAGGATTGTCGGAAACTGACATAACACTGATGATACCGAGCCATCCGAGAACCCCTCATTTCTATATGCTGCCTAAAATCCATAAAGAAAATAACCCAGGCCGGCCCATTGTGACATCATACAATGCGCCAACAGAAATCATTTCCGCTTTCGTTGACCATCACCTACAACCCATTGTTCAAAATCTAGAATCATACATAAAAGACACAAATCATTTCCTCGATATCATACATTCACTTCAACTTCCAACAGATGAACATTTACTACTGGTTACAATAGACGCTGTTTCATTATACACCAACATTCCACATGACACCGGTCTATTTGCTCTCAGCTCTTATTTAAATAAACGCCCCATCCCTCATCAACCATCAACTGAATTCCTGACAGAACTAGCAGAATTAACCTTAAAAAATAATTATTTCACCTTCGAAAATGAGTACTATCACCAAATTAAAGGCACTGCTATGGGGACTCGGATGGCTCCCAGCTACGCCAATATCTTCATGGCCTCGGTCGAAACTGCATTCTTATTGTCTGAACCTCATAAACCACTGGTGTGGAGGAGGTTTATAGATGACATCTTCATGATCTGACCACACAGCAGGAACTCACTGACTATCTTCCTGGAAAGACTTAACAACTGCAGCCCATTAAAATTCACTCATTCCATTTCTACCGACACAATCACATTCCTAGATGTTGACATCACCATTAATGACAATAACCACATATACACTTCAGTCCACTTCAAAGAAACAAACAAAATGCAATATCTTCACTACCACAGCTGTCATCCACCACACACAAAAAAATCGATACCATATTCACTATCGCTCCGTGGTCGTCGAATATGCAACACACAAAATGCACTCGACAACTACCAGAACAAAATACACAATGGACTTCTCAAGAGACACTACCCTGATCACTTCCTACGAAAGCACATATTCAATAGACCAAGATTCCACCATAATAATAACATTAACAACAGCAATACCAACAACAACAACAACAACAACAACTACAACAACAACAACTGCAACAACAATAACACTTCTTCTAACCAACCACGACTAATCACGACATATTTTCATGGAAGCCAGAAACTTAAAACACTCATCACCGATCATCTACCCATTCTCCAACAAAACGACGAAACAAGAAACTTAATTCCCAAAAATCCACAAATATGTTATCGACAAAATCCAAACCTCAAATCATTACTCACAAAAACAAAACAGCAACCACAACAAAATGTCAACATCACAATATCTCCTGGTACATCACCATGTCGACGACCACGGTGCAAAACATGTCCAATCATCAATACAAGCACACAGATCAACACACATCACACCACACATACATACAAAACTCAACCTAACAACAACTGCAAGACACAGAACTGCATTTACCTACTAGAATGCCGACACTGTTCGGCATTCTACGTAGGTGAAACCCGGAACGAACTACACATCCGCATTAATCAACACAGGCACACATCGACGATCCATAATAACAATCTCCCCATCCCCATCCATGTCCGCTCCCATAACCAAACTTTTAATAACTGTTTCACCGTCAGAGTCATAAAATCATTTAACCCACCACTGACAGACATAAAATTAAGGACATGGGAATACTCCTACATATGGTCACTTGGTGCGCACTACGGACCAGGACTTAATAAACAACACTGACATCAGACGATGACTATTTATGGACACCTGAACCTGACTCACAAAAATATTACATGTATGTATATATTAAGACCAGGGTGCCATAAACAGCAGTGTCTTCTTGCGGTCTTCGGTACGTATCAATGATATTCCAAGTAAATGTCGGGATGTCGGGATGTTACGGCCGGAAACCGCAATATGGCTCTACAACCGAAATAATTTTTATTTTTGGTATTTAATATATATATTTTTTATTTTTTTCCATAATTAATGTTAAAAGTAGGTTAGTAGATTCGTAGGTTAATTAGTCCTAAGGTTGTATATATCATCATGTCATTTTTACATTATGTCATTTAAGTATTCGACTGATGCCGGCCCCATAGTGGGCCGAAATATATTTCGAAAATTATTTTTTTTTATTATTAATACAAGTTAAAGGAAACTAAAGGCTTTATATAGCTTAATTATATATATTTATTTCTTTTTAATCCTACTAATATAATATATATAAATAATATACATATATACTAATATTATGAATACGAAAGTTTGTGCGTGTGTGTGTGTGTGTGTGTGTGTGTGTGTGTATGTTTGTTACTCTTTCACGCTTAAACGGATGAACAGATTTGGATGAAATTTAGAATGGATATAGCTTTTAACCTAACTTAACACATAGGCTACTTTTTATCCCGGAAAAATGCATGGTCCCTGTAGGATAGATAAATATCATTGAAAAATCGGGTGTCTAATTAGCGCGGTGATTATCGTTTGTGGTAAAATAAGACAAGGCTTTGTTATTTCATACATCAGGTGTCTAATTAGCACGGACCTAATCGAATGAATGAATGAATGAATGAATGAATTTTATTTATATAAGTACAATAGGAAATAATTTATAAGTATCTTAATATATTACTTAAGTTTATCTTATTTACATTTAATTTGCAATTTACGTACATATAATCATTTGTTTGTGGTGAAATAAGACAAGGCTATGTTATCGCATCACACTCCACACTAATATTATAAATGCGAAAGTTTGTGTGTGTGTATGTTTGTTACTCTTTCACGCTGAAACTTCTGGACGGATTTAGATTAAATTTAGAATAGATATAGCTTATACCCCAACTTAACACATAGGCTACTTTTTATCCCGGAAAAAAGCATGTCGTTAAACCGAATAACACGTGGGCTGAGCCGCGGGCAAAAGCTAGTCTCTAAATAAAAAATAAGACGGCACGTTTTAAAATGTCTTGTTCTTACTTGATTTTAATTTTAATATTTTAATAAAGTTACTGAAAGTTCAAACTAAATGGTCCTACGAGTGTACTGAATTACGTACATATTAGTAAATGAAGTATCTAAGAGTTAACTAATCCTATGCAATATCCTTTCCAGATTATCTAAATTTTCCGCTAGAGTATATTGAATCAGTTAGTATTAGTAACAATATTCACTGTAGTTTAAAAATTAACTCGATAAGAATGCCTATGCTATTTGTCCTAGTTACCTAGGTTGAAAATAAAATAAATAAACACAGAAACAAAACTTCTTGTTTCAACCTCCTGAGAGTTTGGTACCTATGTGTGTTAAAAAAGCACCGATATAGACTTTAAATAACTTATGTAATTAACTTCTTGCTGATACTACATCTTTTTTAGGGTTCCGTATCCGAAGGGCAACACTGAGTTCTATTAATGTCGCTGTGCTGTCTGTCCATCTGTCCGTCCGGGTACGGGTCTCTAGCTTGCAGACGGAATGAGTTACAGACCTGAAATTGGGATGTGTTTGTAGAATGATGACCCCAAACCGAATATTGAATTTAAAATAAAATAAAATATTTTTTGGGCGGTCCCATACATGAAAAGGGAACCGAAAAAAGAAATATTTTTTCTTACTCTTTCTATGTGGAGTATCATGGAGAGGAGTGTCATTGTCTAGAACTCATTTAGGCGACGCCACGAAGTTTTGGCGACAATGGATCTCCATTTTTCTCAGTAATAAAACAACATTATGTAATTAACCATTTATGTACTAGATTAAGCATTTCATTGACATCATTTTGCCCGAAGATTTAGTTGATTGATTAATTTTCATAGAAGAGAAAAAAATATTTAGAAAACCTCTTTTAAAACAAAGATTTCTATTTTACTCACAAACGGGAGCGAATGAAGCCTCTAAGCTTTTTATTTAAATTAGTCTACAAATACACTTCAATATGGCCGACTGGATTTATTAAATTACATATAGTTGTCATTTTAAATGAAAATTACTGTTTTGCCGCATACGACCTTACGGCATAATCTATTTCGTGAGCGCATATTTGTATGGAGTAAGTCCCCCCCCAGACCACTCCCCTAAGGCGCCGATTTGAAATTAAAAGTTTATCAATGCCTCGCCTTAAGTAGAGTATAAATATATTTCTTATCTCAAAAAATAAAGTCAATTGACAGTTTTAGACCTTTTTTGTTCCGGGGTCTATCTCGAAAACTAAACTAGTTAAGAATTTGGAGTTTTCTGTGTGTTATGTGCTATATACTGCATTTCAAAAACAAATACTGAATACGCCGATTTTAATTCAGGTTTAGGATTGTGTCCCTGAATAGGTCTCATAAAATGCGGTCGCATGGGGTTATGGTACTCGATCAACCTAATTTTGCAATTCTAAGTTTTGAATTTTTATTCAAATAATTTAAGTCAATTAAGTTTATTAAATGGTACGGAACCCTCAGGGCGTGAGCCCTACTTGCACTTGACCAGTTTTTTTTTTCTTGTGGCTTATGGCAGCTATTTAAGGCGCCAGTTTTTTGTCAGTGTCAGCTAAAATTCTTACTTATTCGAACATAGGCATAGAAACATATTATATGTCAAGCCAATGGCCAAGTAGAGAAAAAAAACCGGACGAGTGCGAGTCGGATTCGCCCACCGAGGGTGCCGTACAAATTAGAAAATGTTTCAAAAATCTACAAAAAGATTTGGTTACCCGTTTATGACCGCGCATACCGTTGCTTAACCTCGATGATTTTTTTCATGATTTAATTACATATGTATAGTTTTAAGATTTTTTCCTATATTTGTACTATTAGACGGTATTACTTGCCATACTATAAATTTTGATTCCCTTGAGAGTGTCGAAATATACGTTTTTTGCGGCATAAACGGCCATATCTTTTTTTGCGTAAACTTGGAAGTTTTATTTTTTCACAGCTTCAAGGGACTGTACATTTGAGTATACGGTTTGAATTTCAACTCGATACCTCTACGCGTTCCCAAGTTAAAGGGTCTTGACAGACAGACAGACAACAAAGTGATCTTGTAAGGGCTCCGTTTTTTCCTCTTGAGGTACGGAACCCTAAAAACGATGTCGTTGTATTCAACCGACATGTCCCAAAGCTCGTTGCACCGTGTCCTTGTACTTTCGTTTCAAAATGGACATCACCATTAATTTCAGAGTTGAGCTGTGGGCACAAGAGGAAAAAGCTTACGAAATTCGCCAGAAGCGTTTATTTAGTTTGTTATTGTATTTGTAATTGTGTAATGTGGCCTGTTTTATTGTTATATGTAAACCTGGCTGGGTAAAAACAATATATATTAACAGAAACCAATTAAGACTAGTCCTAGTGATATGAAAAATCACATCTACCTTATCTGTATTTACATATTTCGTCTGTCACAGGGGTCTACAGCTTCAACCGTAATAGGTAGACAGTTAAAATTTTCACAAAATACGTGTTACTATAGCCTCTACCATGACAAATACTGAAATATTTAAAGAAATGGTATTTTGAGGGGTGGTCCCCATACCAGAAACCTCGAAAAAGTTGCATTATTTAAACGTTATTAGTTTTGGCTCCCACTTAAAGACGGTATACTGTGGTCGATTCGGATTGAAAAACTTACTTTTTGATAAAAAACTTTTCAACATAACGATCATTCGATTTTTCCAATGGCGGCTGCACATTTTAATCTGTGTAACCATATTGATTATAGTAGTGATGTTCCACTTTTACACAGATTAGAAAAAAATCCAATGAACAAGTGATAAGAAGACGTTCTGTGTTTTCCCAACAAAATTTACCGTAAGCACCGATTATAATAATTTCGTTCATATGTCTTTCATCGCTCAAGCATTCGCAAAATGTTTGACATCCCGAATCGTAAGGTAATCGAGCTTTCGTAGAATCCCGTATGCACCATGAGAGCTTAAACATTACAGATCACTCTTTGCCCCCATTGCAGTCATTTATTTTAGTTTTTTATGGTTAGGAAATATTTAATTATTTATTTTAATTTTAATAACGTTTTTAAATTTTTGAAGCTCGGCAATGCTGAGGTCCCAGATCAATAACGGATGGGCATCTGAGCTCTCATTGAAATAATTGAACATCGCCACTGTTAAAAAGGTACTCGGGTACATCACTATAACTGTCAAAAGTGGTCAAGTGTGAAAGAATCACTGCTCAATCCGACTTGATCGTAGTATAACACATACAAGTTTTATATTAATTCAGATTGTAGGACATACTCTAAAGTAAAATAAAAGTAATAAAAAGTAGGGTTCCGTACGCAGACAGTGCCAAATTTTTTGTCAGGCGCTACCATTTTAGCGCCTTGTTTTTTGAAGCCTTGAAGTTGCTTTACACATACAAGTTTTATATTAATTCAGATTGTAGGACATACTCTAAAGTAAAATAAAAGTAATAAAAAGTAGGGTTCCGTACGCAGACAGTGCCAAATTTTTTGTCAGGCGCTACCATTTTAGCGCCTTGTTTTTTGAAGCCTTGAAGTTGCTTTACACACACAAGTTTTATATTAATTCAGATCGTAGGACATACTCTAAAGTAAAATAAAAGTAATAAAAAGTAGGGTTCCGTACGCAGACAGTGCCAAATTTTTTGTCAGGCGCTACCATTTTAGCGCCTTGTTTTTTGAAGCCTTGAAGTTGCTTTGGCATGTATATTGTAGTTATTTACCATAGTGTATTTAGGGTTTCGCACCCGGTAGTACGGAACCCTTTGTGCGCGAGTCCGACTCGCCAAATTATTTACTTGCGATGAAAGATTTTCAATTTCATAGTTTACGATCTGCCGAGATACATTTATGATACACCGAATTCTACCATTTGCCGACGAAATCTGAGATATGAACAACTTTTACTATAGAAACAAGCATCGAATCGCGAAAAGAAGCTGTTCCAAACATTTTTTAATAAATACTCAACCAAAGTGTACGAGTATAAAACAGCTGATTTTCTTTTTTAATGATTTCTGGTTTGGCTCCATAGTAAAAGTTGTTCGAATGCACGAGTACTATCACCAGTTTTCGTTTACAAAATATTTTTTAGGGTTCGTTACCTCAAGAGAACGGAGCCCTTAAAGGATCACTTTGTTGTCCGTCTGTGCGTCAGTCCGTATGTCCATCTGTCTGTCTGTCAAGACCCTTTATCTCGGGAACACGTGAAGGAATCGAGTTGAAATTAAAACCATATACTCAATTGAGTCTACAGTTCCTTGAAGCTGTGAAAAAAACAAACTTCTTAGTTATCATAAAAAAAAGATACGGCAGTTTATGCCGCAAAAAAATTATATTTCGATACTCTCGAGGGAATCAAAATTTATGGGGTTTTTTCCGTTGACCTAGAACTATGAAATTTCGGAATTTTCTTATACTACAAGTATAGCGAAAATCTGAAAACTATGCATTTGTAATTAAATCATAAAAAACATAGTCTATAACGGAACCCTCGGTGGTCGAGTTCGACTCGCACTTGTCCGGTTTCTTCCAAAAGTTTAATTATAATAAAATTTAAGTATAAACAAAGACGACAACCACCTGTTGCATGAAGGTGCACGTGGATGATGTCGCCTTCTGGAAAACATAAATGTGGACAAAGCATTCAAGTAGTCATGTCGGTTTTGGTCTGAGTAGTTAAGGCGCGTGTTCCCAGTAGTATTGAGTAATTAAACGTATAGCGGTTAAAATTAGCACGCTAATTATTTTTCACGAATAGCGCGCGCTAAAAAGGATTGCGTTTAGAGCTATTTTTAACGAGGTTCGACATCGCGCGCTTTGCTTAGCAGCAGCGGATCCCGACGGAAGCCACGCGACGCGATTCGTTCGTTTCGTACAGAGGTCACTCACCCCGCACCTGTGCCCCGCGATGCGGATGCATTTCGCGCGATTTTATGTCATTTTTGAATTGATTGTTTATTTTAACGTTTAGTACCGAACAGCTTTCGCTTGAGGGTGTACGCCTACCTAAATTAATTTCGTGCGCGAATATTAGCGAGTATTTTTAGTAAATAAAAAAAGCTTTTGTGATAAATTTATGCATCTAGAACTTTTTAAGAAATATAGTTTGGAAATAGTTCGTTTTAAGTCTAAATAACTGAGTATCATTAATTTTATTTCCTAATAATAACGACTCAAGCTTAAATAGCGTTTAATCATTGACAGTCCTAAGCCTGCAAAGTATGAAGGGAAGTTCATTGAATGTTTGAAACCGTATATATTTATTAATATAAACAAAAATATCGTACGTCGTAACATATTAATAAAAACTGCATTCAGTAAAATTTAACAAAGTTACGTTTTTTTTTCAAAACAGCTCTCTCTCGTTTATTATAGCTGACAGTCGCTAAAGCTACAACACAACGAACATTCATGCTTTTTCATTCGTTAAAACTATAGATGTAGCTAATCTAGTTTTAAAATATAACGTTAGAACATAGCTAAAAAAATAGCGCGCTATTTGCAATTAGCGTATAGCTTTTAGCGTGTTAATAAAATATAGCCGTTATGGACACTACTAGTTCCCAGCGTCATCCGAAAATTACTTCAATTGATGAAGTTATTTCTCTTATGCTGAGATTCAGAGTGCATTTTGAGTCCGAACTCAATCTTACAAACGTCAAAAAGCGACGTGATCTCATGCTCAACACATATTTTAAACTCAGAAACGCGAGTTTAGTGACTCATCTCTAACTCTGGCTAAGCTGAGTATGAGACGGGCTGAGTTCTCGATATCGGACACTCAAGCCGAACTCAGCGCTACAGTAGCGCTATCTACGAATCACAAAAATTACGTTTCTTTTATTTCACTTACTCATTTGAATTTTGGATGTCCCATCTTTATCTAGTAACCATCTTATTTGACTTGTGAACTCGGCTAAGCACAACAGAAGTAAAAGCCTAAACTTGTCTGTGAATACAAAATTTGTGAGTTGCAGTCCGGAGCATGAGATTTAAACTCTGCTTAGCCACGTAGAGTTGTGCTCAAACGACAACACTGTGAATCTCAGCGGCTAACTTAAAAATTATGAAAAAAATGTATGTCATTATTTAAAGTAAAAGAAAAAATATCATCGCAGGAAATTATTAAGGCCCTATTATATATTATATTAATATATAAATAGACTGTTAAAAAAAATAGGATCTCACCAAAAACATAAATGTGAAAAAGGGGCCAAGTTCAGAACAAAGGCAGTGCAGGTTGTCGGCTTCGCCAAAAAAAGAATTGAGATCAAATTGGGTGCCTTGGCTTATGGAGGCTCCTTCAGTCATAACATAACTGCAATAATGTACAACGTTCTTCACTTGTTTTAAAAGAAAGGGTTCTTACCACAAAAATTTAGACCTTGGCATGTTTTCTTGTCTAGATCGTGACGACATATACCCCTGAGGGGATGTCACAGATGTTTCAGAGTGTGGACTGTCAACGCTCGTCACACCTTCTTTTCCCTGACGATTTTCACATCCCAACGTGCAGATTTACCTCAGTTTACCCTTTCAGCAAGGGGTAAGTATTAAATACAACCTAAGTAACATGCATTTTTACCCAGCAATGGGATGACCCATAAAAAACGTAATAATGCATGCATGATTGTTTTTTTAATATATATAATTATAATTAAATGTATATGTATAATAATGAATACGCATGCTTAAACTTTAAATAAAATAGGTAATTCAATTAATAGATTTATAATTAGGATGTGTGTATGTTTAGGTCAAGAATTTAATATGGTGTACCTATTTAAGCATGATATACTGTAATAAATTATATTTAGGAGGCTTATTATTTAGGATGATCTGATCTGCAGATGCAAGTTAGAATCCCGCCGGTTGAGCAAGGACCAATGAGGTTTTCATAATTTATGTTTACTTTTTTATTTATTATTCATTTATTATAAGCTTCCTAAATATAATTTATGGCGTTTTTCTTAATCAGGGTTGCTATACGTCCGAAATACGTCCGGAATTTGCCGGACATGTTCGGAATGCGGGGGAATTTTAAGATGTCCGGAATTTTCACACAAATGAACAAGGAGAAATTATAAATAAAATAAAATAAATGTTTTTAACTAAACCAACATCAACAGAACCTGCTAGACCTATTAGACATTCAACACAATTATAATTGTCATATTAAGTAATTGACATACCAACCCATGGACCTCGGATCTAGTATAGTATTTACCAAAAAAGTGTCCTTAGTGAAGTGTCAAAATATTAAGAAACAAAACATTTCAATTTGAATCGTATGTCATTGCTGCACGGATTAATTTTGATTGACGTGTGATTGACACCATTTTTTAATTTTCAATGGTTTTGACTCTCTTTTGGTTCGGATACTTTTGAGCACAGACCCGATGTCCACTTGGTAGTACGTCAATGTATTGAGTAATATAGGTATGTTTTCATGTTAATATAAAATGTACAATTATTTTTTTGTTGTAATTTATTCTCTTTCATATTTAAGACTCCCAGGGTATATGGGCAGCACTTCTGTTTTTTTTATATAATTTTTATAAAATATTTACATGTCACATCTTTAAAATTATATTGGGTAATGAAAAGAATCAATACATGCGTCGCTTCATGGATGAAAAAAAAATGGAACTTTCACCGGTTTTTTTTTAGTTCCGTAGTACCTAAAAGGTACAAAAGGAACCTTTATGGTGAGACTCCGTTGTCCGTCCATCCGTCCGTACGTCACAGCCTCATAACTTTAGCACCGTTAAAGATAAAGACTTGAAATTTTCTATAAAAATAGCATACACTTGCCTAGATAATGCGGTAAAAACAAAAAACTGAGAGGCTTCATTCGCTCCTGTTTGACAGTAAAATAGAAATCTCTGTTTTAAAAGAGGTTTTCTAAATATTTTTTTCTCTGCTATGAAAATTAATCCGTCAACTAAATCTGCGGGCAAAATGATGTCAATGAAATGCTTAATGTAGTACATATATATACAGCCCTTAGCTCGGACTGCATATTTGTGCCTTTCGGGGTCGAGACCCTCGGGCCGTGGGGTCCCGATGCTAAACTCCTTTTTAAAGAACTATCCACACGGCTGATCGATGTTTGTGGGGACCCGAAGGCTGGTGCGTATCTTGGCCAGAGAATTAGCCTGGCCATTCAAAGAGGAAACGCTGCCAGCCTTCTAGGTACCCTTCCATATGACGGTGGCGATTTAGACAGGATTTTCTATTTAATTTAGTCAATTTTGTAGGTTTAACAAGGATTTTAGGTTAATTTTACCCTTTTTAATTTAGGTAAGTTTTATTTATATTCTATATTTTAACATTATGTGTGTTAATTAAATAAAAAGTGTGTTTTATGTAGTACATAAATTGGTAATAACATATATTTTTTTATTGCTGAGAAAAATGGAGATCCATGTCGCCAAAATTTCGTGGCGTCGCCTTAAGGAACCCTAGGTATGCGAGTCTAACTCACACTTGACGGGTTTTTAGGGTTCCGTAGTCCGACAAGGAACCCTTATAATTTCGCCATGTCCGTCTGTCCGTCTTTTCACTGCTTAGCTCAGAGACTATGAGTACTAGAAAGCTTTAATTTAGCATGGGTATACATTATTAATCACGCAAACAAAATAATAAAATGAAATTTAAAAAAAAAAATGTTTATGTTATGTGTAGGTAAATTGGGGATGATATTTTTTTCTCGTCTATCCCATAGTGTGGTGTATCGTTGAATAGGCCGTTCAAAAACATTGTGGGTTGTAAAACCATTTTTCGATTTAGGGTTCCGTTGGTGAAGTATTGAGCTTTAAAGTGCTAATTTTTGTTCGAGTCAAGCGTCCCCCCCTGCCGGAAACTGTTGTTTATAGATACGTGGAAAAATTCACAGAAGTAGTATATATAATGAAATTAAAAGAAAAACTATCACAGCTGAGTAGGCTTTACAGTTTACGAGTACAGGTCGCGCCAAACTTTTGGCCCCCTCTAAACACGACAATTTATGGGCCATTATTCTAGACTAGAAGTTTGGCGCGATCTGTATTAGTAGACCAACTTATAAAATGTACTGGGCAACTACGGAATACGGAATACTGGGCCTACATTGCGCGTGGCCCGACACGCACTTGGCCGGTTTTTTGATATGGAAAGCCTATACCGAAAGAGCTGCTTTTCGACTCTATCAGCACAGTGAGGTCCGGTTTCGGTTTGGGTGATAAGAATGGAATCACCACATGCATTGCTTCATGGATGAAATCAACGTGCTGTGAAATTATAAATTTTAAGGAACATGTCAGGAATTTTCACCGCTTTTCTTTTTTTGGATATGGTAAACCTATTACAGAATGAGATGCTTTTCGACAATCAACACCACGAGGTCTGGTTTCGCCCTGGGTTTCTCCTGACTGCTTCTAGCCCTAACATTGTTATGTTCTTCCACGTTGTTACGTATACAGATTGTTAAAATGATAACCTTTTTCATTAAAACGGGGTATTCTACCCATTGATATGAACACCTTTTACTATGAGGCCAACACAGAATCGTCCAACAACATCAGCTGTTTCATACATTTTGGTCCAGTACGTATGTTACTTTTACTATGGAACAGCTGACTTTATTTTAGTGATTTGAGTGTTGGTGGTAGAGCTCTAGGTGGTAGAGCTGATGCCGGAATCGACTGTGGAGGTACCACCATCTTACTCGCAAATCCTCCCGAAGTTAGTCGGGGGAGAGTAAGAGAACAGCTCTCAGACAAAACCAGGAGGCTCACCATTGCCTGGGACCGATGGATGGCGGTATATCCATCCCCAATTGCCAGGCCTTATATAAAAACAGACTGGTGATGGGCAGCGGCGTCACTGGTGCAAGGGTTTCGGCACCGCGCTCACCAACCCGCCTGCCCAGCGTGTGTGAGTAGGGCATTTCTTCCAGGAGGACCGCCAAGAGTGGCGAAATCCTGGAAAATTCGCAGTGGACGAAACAGGCTGATGGATGGATGGATGAGTGTTGGTGCTATAGTAAAAGTTGTCCATATTCATGTTTAGAGGATCCTCTTTGAAGGAATAAGGCTGTCAAATTAACAACCTCTATAATATTGACATCTGTATAAAATCCTTTTTTTTTCGCATGTTGTCACCGGAATGTCTTTTCTAACACATGCTTGTTCTAACATGCATTTGTGTAATGTTGACGATTTGTCGCGGAAACAGTGCATGGACAACACCACTCCACTATGTCTTTAAAACGACATTATGAACATAGCATTTAGGTTCAAATTACTTTGCTTGAGGTCCAGGGGTTACAAAACTGTGATACAACAGTGGGTTGTCCTGTATTTTATTTAATCTTGATGGTGTTTTAAGTGACATAATGGTATCGTCCTCGCAAATTGTATGAAAGAATAGTGCAATGTGTAATTAGCAGGTAAGTTAGTGCTAATTGACATATTTATTGGGGCATTCTTGTTTCTCGTGTTTATTATGAAAGGCTGTGTTATCTTATTCGTGAAATACTTTGTGACGTCGTTCCTGTCTACGTATACAGGGATATTTTTTCAAGAAGGCGTAGATGGCCAAGTCCAAAACTATAGGGAACAGCGAGTAGGAGGAGACGATTTTAATGGAAACCGAAACAGCAAAAAAATATTTAAAAAAAAAAAACCCTGCATTAGACGAGCCGATTTTTCAAACTAAAAGTATATACCTGTACATATTGCACCATCCAATAGTGTCGCTTACAAGAATCAAATTCTGGGAAATAATGTGAAACGGCGAACTAAAGGAAAGGCCTAATTCTCTTACATTACCTAAACCTTATGATGCCTATTATTCTAACACAATATATTCGGATTCATCGTCTCAAGGATTGCACTCATTCCACACCACAAGTGCTATAAAAATATCTGCCACGGCTGTAATGGGAGACTGTATTGTATATATAGATTACAATAGTAACGATATTTTATTGATCTAAGGTCATACATTTTTTTATACAAAAAAATGTGCGTTTAAGTTAGAATTGATTTACTTGCATGAAACCGTCCTGTAATAACAAAAAACAGTTGGAAAGAGAGAGAAATTATTTTCATTGATGAAACGCCACATCGCTCGTAGTTTGTGAATCACTTTATGCGGATTAAAGTAAATGTGTATTTATTAACTTTATTTTCTCAAACTTATATAAATATTCCGGGGTACAAAATTTCTTCACTATCTTAATCTACATACACAATACTATCTCTCATTGCAGCCGTGGCAGATATTTTTTGAGCACCTTATATAAGTACTTACATTATGTATATTGAATAAAATAAAATAGAATAGTACATAATTTATTTGTTTTCAAAATAACATATACAATTTGAAATAAAATATAATAAAATAAATCTGGAAAACAAAATGGTCAAAAATGTGATTTTCAGTCTAAGCCAAACATCGGCTTAAAGTAAATTAGAACACAATTGAAAAATAAATAAAATCACAAATAAAAAGTATATTCAATCACTAAAATGTTAAAATCGCCAGTAAAGTATATTAAATTGGGTCATTATGTTATTAAATAGTTTATCATATCATAATCAAAAACAAAAAATATATTGCGAGCTCATAAGTCAGTATGTCATAAAGGTATCCCAAGAGCCAAGGATTGCTTTGAGAGCTTTTACACTTCATTCGGACGGAAGGCAACGAGACACTTAGACTCAAGTACTGGTAGTGGTAAGACATTCCAGCATTTAGATGTTGCGATCCCTTTCTTCATCTAAGTGAATGTTTTGGGACAAAAAGCGTTGATGTTCGTACCCTAGTTGACAATTTTAATTTGTTGTACATACAAAGGACTTTGGTTTTTGAACAAAAACATCCAAAACATGTCCTCATCTTTGCCATGATTAAAATTTTTGCATCGAGGCATGGACCAAACACCAAGTCGCAGTAAGAGTCAGAGACAGACAGACAGAGTCGCAGACAGGAAGTACTAAACTATCGCAAAGCTGTGATCTGACCTGAACACTGAGAATTGTCTAATTTTATAAGTTAATAAGATGTATATGTTACCCTTCGGCTTTTCTTTATAAATATTTATATATATATTAATTCTAGTTAAAATATGCACATAAATAAATTAGCAAGATATATTTCGAGTTCTTCTGGAC
This sequence comes from Ypsolopha scabrella, assembly GCA_910592155.1. NCBI lineage: Eukaryota > Metazoa > Arthropoda > Insecta > Lepidoptera > Ypsolophidae > Ypsolopha > Ypsolopha scabrella. Next base: position 25,416,876 of record OU342969.1, on the reverse strand, counting down.
TCGGCATCAGTTGCAATGACAAAGACAAATAAATATAAATATGACAGGATAAAAAAAAAAAAAAAAAAAAGGAAGAAAAAAAGGAAGAAAATAGTAGTTTTGTGTGCCTAATTTTATAAGGAAATCTGAGAGCTCCGAAACAACAACCAATTTTAGATTGAAGATTTGTGTCCCGAAACGCAAATTCTCGTCAATCGACATCATTTAATTTCAGGTAACCATTTGTTTTCAATATTTATATTGAAAGTCTGCGTAAAAATAAAGCTTACGTATTTTTATTTTGTTTTATTGTGTATTTTTTATGCTTATTTCTATTTTTTTCTTATTCCCTCATTCTAAAAGAACGTAAGTCGCAACTGTGGATTTCAAACTCGATGTTCAATGCCAAGGGATTATTTAAAAAAAAACTTGGCATGTTTATGGTCGCTGTCGATGTCAACAGTCACAATGACATGACAGTTGATTTTTTAAAATACGGAATGTACTTGAAAGCAAAGATAATTGTTTTTAAAATCCTGTGTTTACCAACTTTGAAAGTTTATAAAAAGTATCTTTATTAGACAATGATTTAATTCTGAAAAAATATATGATGTTCAGAAGGCCAATACCTCGAAATGGTTTTTGGTTTTGTACCAATTATTAATTTGTAATGTTGTCGATTATCAGTCCCAAGTTCCGGACACAGTGATCAATTGGGATTCTAGCATCCTGCAGCCTAGTGATTGGACCTAGAGGTTTCAATGAATCTACCTGATGTTTTGTACCGCAGATCATAGTAATGCTTTTTTAGAGTTGAGTACCAGTTTATGAATTTGAGACCAATGTGATATAGCCTCTAGATTAGTATTACATTTTGACGTGATAAGTCGTACATTATCTTGGGTTGCATTAGTGTACACGTACAGTTGAGTATAAGTGATAACTCGAATTCTAAATACAATTAATTATACCAGACGTATAAATGGCGAAAATTGTAGGTCCCAATAGGTAGAACCTTGAATCAAACCCCTAAAACCGAAAAGTAGTTCAGAGGTGCAATTGTGTAAGCCAATGGTATTCAAATTGATTCTCATATGGCTATTCGGCTAAGCAAATTAGCCCGTTTGACAATTGAAATCGTACATTTTTGGCTATCAAATGGTTACAATTGTCTTGTTTTGTTGTTGATAACCAAAACATACGATTTCAATTGTCAAACGGGCTTATTTGCTTAGCCGGAAATAGCCATATGACAATCAATTTGAATACCATTGGCTTACACAATTGCACCTCAGATGTCATCATTAACCCTTATTATTGACGCATTGATTTATTTGTGATCGGTTTGTAAAATACGATGTAAACCACTTGCACACAGATTCAGAGAAACCGATAGATCTTAATTTTGAAACAAGAGTAGTAATGCAGACTCAGTCAAATACTCGACTAAAACCTAGCAAGACCAAAAGAGATCCAGAAGTAAGGATGTCGTCGACTATATTTAAACGGACAGAGGTTGTTTTGGAAACCAGATTGAAGTTGAGGAATAATGTTGTTGTGTTGCAAAAATGGTGTGATCTGCATATGAACAACCTTTTCAATAATCTTAGAGATAGCGGGTAAAATGCAAATAGGTGAGGTCGTCATATTCCTCAATCTGAGGTTTTTTGGAAATTGGTTTAACAATAGCGCATTTCCATGACTTGGAAAAATCGCCTTCCGACAACGATTTGCTTACAATCGCTGTTACTGCAGACTATTAGCGGTGAGCGTTGAATGAATGGACTAGTTAAATCAACCGTTAACTTATCATCGACGCTTCGACGGTCTGCGTTCATCGGATGGACTAATTGAATTCGTAGACGGCTAAACGAAGAGTCCATACGTTTGTAACAAGACGTAAGCGACTAGACTTAATATTTATTGAATTTAATAGTGTAAAAATTTAAATTTGAAGATGATTGAATACAATTTTTATTCACTGTATTTATGTACTTGTTACATGTTTAACTAATTACACCGTTAGCCGTAGACACAGCCGAAACGAACAACGTTACGTCGCAACAAGAGAGACCACTGTCGCGTTGAGGTTGACACGTTAACTATAGTTCATGAATTTAACTAGTCGATCGATTCAAAGTTCAAAGTAAGATTTTTATTCATCGAATAACCAAGGTACAATTGGGTGTTATAATGTTGGTGCGTGCTTCAGCTCCGCTCTGCCTTCTAAGGCGTACAAATATTTTTTTACCTAAAAACAAGATATTCTAAATATAATTTAACGAATCAGAAATAACAAATTATGTAACACAAAAAATAAAATTAGAATCATGATGATTGCGGAAAATTCATGAAAGCGGCGGTAGCTCAGGGGTAAAACGCTGGCCTCTTTGAGATAGCTTTGAGATCCAGTTTCGATCCCCGGCCGGGCATGCACCAATGAGTTTTTCGGAATTTATGTGCAGAGTATCTAATACTTACCAATTGCTGAACGGTGAAGGAAAACATCGTGAGGAAACCTGCATGCCCTAAAAAGCGTGTATTTGTGCCCGAAAACGGCGATAGCGCTCACCTTGGGACATAATAATCGTCGGTGAAACGCGGGTGTGCCGAGTGTGGACTGTGACTTGCATTTCACAGTTCACACCCGGGACACCTCTGACACCCCCTTGGGAATTCATGTCTTGACGATGTATAAACATCATGATGAATCTGATGAATAAGTCAATAAAAAAACAAATACAACAACGACAAAATAAAAAAAAAATTTTTAGATAACACAAGTCCAGTAATCAGCAAATCGAGTAGTGTCACGATCCGAAACTTAAATTTATAAGTATAGTTAGTTAATTAATTTTTATATTACCGAAATTCGTCCGAAAGAAAATGTTTTATGTCATAATGGGCTTTATCAATTAATACTTACAGTGCTCCCAAAGTGATAATGCGCATTGTAGAAATCTATAGCCGAGCGACTCGACGCGCAAAATCTGTCATTGATTCTATAGTAAGGAAATACGAATTTAGCCGAACAGTGGCGAAGATTTGTATGCGCATTATCACTTTGGGAGCACTGTAATTATTTTAAATTGTCAAGTTCTGACTGTAGTAGGTTATTATAAATACGAGGGCCCATACCTGAAATACTGCTTGAGGGAAATTATGCTAATAGGTTTTGAAGCCGTAAAAGCCCAAATAGTGGTAAATCCTAGGATTTTTCGGTAAAACCTAAGATTTACCAAGTGGTGATGGTAAAAGTCCGAACTGTTCTTAACAATCGTCAATTTCGGGCTTTTACCGGCAGTCACTGGTTAGTCTTCGGTTTTACATCAGAGTCATGGTAAATGCTAAAAATTACATGTTCATGGTTTGTTTGCTGTACACCTGCACGCTATTTTGGAAACTACGTGAAAACAAATAAGCTATAATTCATTATATTTTTGGTTCTCATTAATTTATATGTGTTTTGCCTGGGCATATCGTATTTTTGTTGACACTATGGGGGTCGTCTCGCTCCTCTTCGCTCGGCTCCCTTATTGGCTTGTTCGTCAATTTGGTTGTTTCCAATGTTTTTATGATCAAGTAAACAAGTTTAGTTAGTACAGGAAACTGACCATCTTGTTGCGCTCATAGGGAGTTTCTTGGATGTTGTTTACAGGTAAAAAGATCTTGTTCAATTTACATATAGATATATATATTTTTTTCAGTGTTAAAGTATGGTTTGCACATACCTCTGCTACATGTAAGGTGGGGATGATATTTTTTCGCGTTTATCCTATTGCGTGTGCGGTCGTTTAATAGGTCTTTTCAAAATTTTATGGGTATGTGAAGAACATTTTTCGATTGGAGATCCGTTTGCGAAATATTAAGCTTTAAAGTACAAATTTTTGTAAGAGTCAAGTGTCCCCCCCTGCCAGCTAAACGGTTGTTTTTGGATATGTGAAAAAATTCATGTCAATAACATATAAGGTGAATTTGGCTATATAAACGAAAGTCACCTTATACGTAGATATACTATATGACGAAGGCTTTACAAGTTAACGAGTAAAGTCAGCCAACTTAATTTTGCCATTTTGTTTCATACATTTTCTAGGTAATGTAAAATTTGTAATTTTTATTTGAATGGTACGGAACCCTCAGGCGGGAGCCCTATTCGCACTTTACCAGTTTTTTTAATCTAAGTAATCGCCTTGAGGTATTCGGCAACGCCTACGCGGACGAAACCTTCTATTTGCTCGTGCCGGAGATGCAGTGACATTAACGCCTGGTAGCAAATTGCCAAAGCAAATAACGTCGACGCTAAGCAATTGCTACTTCCATTTACTAAGGCGTTTTAGGTGCTAAACATTTTTAGATCTTACTCATACAAATAAATTAAAACATTCAAGTGCGTGTCAATCTCGCACACTGAGAGTTCTATCAAAATAATGGGTTACATACGTCACATAGAAAATAATTACGTAGGATGACGCCAGGCAAACCCTTTATGTATAACGCAGATGTATCATTAGGTAGAATGCTCATCACATCGAAACACATTTGGTAAATAAATCGTTAGGTAGGTGTTTGGTTTAAAACCGTCTCGGAACGCGTCATATTATTTAAGAAGGTGTTTATTTTATTGATCTGGCAACACGCGTTGTCGAGCTGTCAATTGTGACGTTAGACGTCTTCCGGTAAAAAGCTTTCAGACAACTCGGGTTGCGAGAATTTATATAATTGAGATTTCTAGGAAATCATTAAGTAAAAGTGTGAAATAAACCAGTTAATTAGTGTTAACTGTGGTCCGAAACCTAAGGATTCTTGAATTCCAGTGATTGTGAAAAGTGATGGCAATCGATTTAAGCAATCACATTCTGCTGAAAATGTGCTGCGAAAGTATTAACTTGGGTTTTTTTGGGAAGGCTGGCTTGGGGTTAGGTATTTGAGTCTAGGGTGCTAATCTACACCTGCAAACTGATGGCTGGCCTGGTCATTTTCCAGGAGCCTCCGTGGTACGAGCGACAGACGACGACGACGGCGTAGCCTGCGCCGGCTTCTGCAAGCTGTTCTGGAGCGAGGCTCCAACAAAGCTGTTGCCAAAACTGTGAGTGAACTATTGAATACCCTCCGGATTATGAAAACTTTTGGTTCTTATTTGATTTCTTAATTTTAAGCTTGGCTGCACAATTTTCACAACTCAATGGACCCAGTAAAAATGTGCGTGTAGCTTTGGTGGGTAATTAGGTATATCAAACATAGGAAGTAGAATATCACTTACAACTTAAAAATCACTTAAAACGAGATATAGATTTATTGAAATATCTCCAACTATTTTTTTTTAATATTAAGTCAAACAATAGTAGATTACACAACAAGTGAAAAAAAAGGGAATTTCTTTCGAGGCTCAAAGGTGGATCCCGAGAGGAGCGAAGGATTCTAGAGTAGAATACTGAGCGGAGCGAGAGATCCAAGAGCCGAGATGGAATTTTTTTTTCACGAGTTATGTACTCTACTTTTCACCATTGACTATGAGAAAATAAACAGTACCATATTAACTATTTGAATCAAATTTTATTATACTTACAACCAATCGGTACATAGTAAATTAATAAGAGAACGAAACATAAAAATGGCGGTTCTTTTTTTTTTGGTCTTTTTTCCAAGCGGCCAGCCAGTACGTTTGGTAAGATATTTTTTTATATACTGCATTTACACTTGTTCCAAATTTAAAATGCTTTATTCGGGCATTTTTGTGGAACATAAAATGTAGTGATTGCAAGATTTATAGTTTATAGCTTCTCGGGTGATTATGTTTTAAGATGGATGTATGGTCACAGATACCTTTGCCATGCCTTAGCCTATCCAAAAAGTTTAAAAAGTTACTTGTTCTCACTCAGTGAGGAAAAGAGCGTTTTATTCACTGTTTTTGGTGAACCGATAACCCCTTTTCGAATAGTAATGGTGAAAAAATAATATAATTGCTATCATCGCGAAATATGCCTTACGTTTCTAGCATTTAACATTGACGCTGGCAAAGGCCCGATGGCTGACGTCGCGTCGTGGCGTGAGAGTCATCCTGCACTAATTTCACAGGATAGACCATGGTCTCCGTGTTGGCCGACATCTTCGCCACCGGGCTCGGTAAGTTTTTAGACTTGCCGGGCTCAGGGTGTTCCAACAGGATAATAGGCATTCTATGTTATTATCCTAACCCACGCTTACTGGGGGCCAGGAGACGAGCCCTGTCTTCTAGAGCTGATGATATTTCGGGGAGGTTTTTTTGCACCTGTAGGCCTACCATGAGTTTTGCTTACTATACACGTTAACTTCTGCGTAAAATATTTATATGAGAAATTGTGCAGCGCCCCTAGCGGCTTACTGCAGGAACCAGCATTTCTCATACAAAATATTTTACGCAGACGGTAACGTGTATAGTAAGCAAAACTCATGGTAGGCCTACTGGGGTGCTAGTCCGAAGTGAAAAAGTTCGATCGAATATCGTTCGGTCGTATATTCGTCTCAATCACACTTGTAATGCGTGTGTCAGATGTATATTTGACATGCTCGAACGATAAACGATTGACCGAATCTTTTTGGGAGTACCGGGCCTGTTTACAGAGAGGCTCGTCCCATAGCCTCTGTGAAGATTATGATGTTGAGGTGGGATGCCTGCTGGGCTCAGGCGGATGGTCAGCTCTCCAATTGAAGCTATTCCATCCAATTCCCATTGCTTGGAGCTTTGGTATCCTAATGTCCCAGGGGCATTAGGATACCAAAGCTCCAAGCTAAGGTGTGTTGAATCTCTTTTTATTTACCACCTTTTTCTAAATGTTAAAATCCTGTTTTTTATAAAATAAATATTTATTATGTTATACATTCTTACTCTTTGTTAATTCTAATTGAGTGTGATTTTTTATGTCTATTTTGTCTATTGTTGGAGGTATTTAAAATAAATTGCTTTTTTCTCTTTCTTTCTTTCATTCCCTCCTCAAATCTTTTGCTTCTTTTAATGAGTCTGAGTACATTAGATACTGTTACTTCAGATTTTCTTCCTTGATGTGGTCATCACCAAGTACCTCCCATCTCAGGATAGAATATATAAAGCATTCACCTAAGTAGTGTAGATGTCTGTTTAGCCTACAAAGGTCAGTCAGAATACCTATACCAACAAACTGAAGATGGGGTAATGTTGTAATTTTCATTAGGGCATATTAGTTATATCAATTATCATATCAGTCTATCTACTGAACCATCTATATAATTGCCTTTCGACCTAAAAAAAATCTACCTAATGATACATTTACGTTTTGAACTGTCTATGTAGTGGACTTGACCTAATGTAGTTCTACGTAATGATTTTTTATGTGACGTGTGTAACCCTAAAATAGTATATCCATCCATCCATCAGCCTGTTTCATCCACTGCTGGACATAGGCCTTTCCAGGATTTCACGACTCTTGGCGGTCCTCCTGGAAGAAATGCCCATACTCACACACGCTGGGCAGGCGGGTTGGTGAGCGCGGTGCCGAAGCCCTTGCACCAGTGACGCCGCTGCCCGTCACCAGTCTGATTTATGTAAGACCTGGCAATTGGGGATGGATATACCACCATCCATCGGTCCCAGGCAATATTGGGCCGCCTGGTTGTGCCTGAGAGCTGTCCTCTTACTCTGCCCCGAATAACTTCGGGAGGATTTGCGAGTAAGATGGTGGTACCTCCACAGTCGAGCCCGGCATTAGCTCTACCACCGACAAAATAGTAATAGTATAAAGTAGTAGTATATACTGATTTATTTTGCAACTAGCTCCATCCTACGACGCTATAGCTCGTTGGCTCCATCTATATCAGAAGAACTGACAATCAAAGCCTATAATTCATAAGGTAAGTGACATTATTCACAGAAATTGGATCTGTCCTGCTCCAAAGCTTTCATTTTACCATTGACCTCTGATAAACAACTAGACTCACAATCTCGCTCAAAAAGTGTCCGCGGAATATAACACACGTGGCAAAAACTTGTGCAAGGTGAGTGATACAGAGATTTTAGAAACCGATCGATCGTAGGAGAATATAAAACGAATCCAAAAATGTTATGGTTCTAGCGTAAAGGCAGTACCGGCTATCCCAAAAGCATGACGTATGACTCTCAGCCTTTACATAGTGAGCAGGAGGTATGCATGGCCTTTAGCAAATCTTTTTAAAAGATGTTTGGTGTTCCAGCCACTTCTGGGGGCAATCTTCTTTTTATGATTATTGTGTTTTATTTATAGTCAGTTTATTTAAGTTTTTGTATCTTGTTAGCCTAAGTTGCTTTGAAAATAAATATATAAAAATAATTGTTATTGAGAATATAAGTAGCAAAAGGTCGTATCTGTTCATTAGAGAAATAACAATGACAAAACATATTTCAGAACCATAGTAACACAATATATAAAAATAATAATAATAAATAATAAAAATAATTGTTATTGAGAATATAAGTAGCAAAAGGTCGTATCTGTTCATTAGAGAAATAACAATGACAAAACATATTTCAGAACCATAGTAACACATTAAAAAAAACAGGCTAAGTGCGTGTCGGGCCACGAGCAATGTAGGGTTCCGTAGTTGCCCGGTACATTTCATAAGTTGGTCTACTAAAACAGACCGCGCCAAACTTCTAGTCCCATACATTAGAGGGGATCAAAAGCTTGGCGTGACCTGTACTCGTAAACCTGTAAAGCCTACTTAGCTGTAATAGTTTTCCTTTTAAATTCATGACATATACTACTTCTGTGAATTTTTTCACATTTCTATAAACAACCGTTTAGCCGGCAAGAGGGGACGCTCCACTCTAATTAAAATTTTCACTTTAAAGATTAATATTTCGCCAACGGATCCCTAAACCGAAAAATGGTTTTCACACACCCACAATGTTTTTGAACGACCTATCCAACGATACTCCACACTATGGGATAAACGATATAAAAAAATCACACCCAGTTTACGTGTATGAGAGCCTACCCTCGAAAAAAAATATTTTCAAGATTTTATTTTACCTCGAGGTGGTAGAGCTGATGCCGGGCTTGACTGTGGAAGTACCACCATCTTACTCGCAAATCCTCCCGAAGTTATTCGGGGGAGAGTAAGAGAACAGCTCTCAGGCAAAAATCCAGGCGGCCCAACATTGCCTGGGATCGATGGATGGCGGTATATCCATCCACAATTGCCGGGCCTTATAAAAAATTGACTGGTGACGGGCAGCGGCGTCACTGGTGCAAGGGTTTCGGCACCGCGCTCACCAACCCGCCTGCCCAGCGTGTGTGAGTATGGGCATTTCTTCCAGGAGGACCGCCAAGAATGGCAAAATCCTGGAAAGGCCTAAGTCCAGCAGTGGACGAAACAGGCTGATGGATGGATGGATGGATTTTACCATTTTGTCATTTTTAGGGTTTCGTACCTCAAAATAAAAATCGGAACCCTTAAAGGATCACTCTGTTGTCCGTTTGTCTGTCCGTCCGTCCGTCCGTCCGTCTATCTGTCTGTCAAGGCCCTTTATCTCGGGAACGCGTGGAGGTATCGAGCTGAAATTAAAACCATTTACTCAAGTCTACAGTCCCTTGAAGCTGTGAAAAAATCAAACTTCTAAGTTAACGTAAAAAAAGATATGGCCGTTTATGCCGCAAAAAACGTATATTTCGACACTCTCAACGGAGTCAAAATTTATAGGGTATTTTCCGTTGAGCTAGAACTCATAGTTCTAAAATAATACCACTACAAGTATAGGGAAAAGTCTGAAAACTACACATTAGTAATTAATTCATAAAAAAATAAATTAAATTAATTTCGTAAAATATTTAAGTATAATTTTTACCAACAAATTTGTACGGAACCCTCGGTGGGAGAGTCCGACTCGCACTTATCCGGTTTTACCCCCATTAGTGGAGTGTGCCTACACTCAGTGGAACCCCATGTCGTTATGAAGATGGGTATTTAGTTCCAGATTAGTTCTATTAAACCCAATCAAATTTTTAATTTGTTACGTCAAAATTTATGAAGGACACGATTTTACGGGCGACCTCCAGCCAGCGAGACTCTTCCTATTTATAAACCTCAGGAACTCCAAATGGGTGTTAAACTTTATTGCATTATGTTCGAAGTGAAAACATGTTTCTGATAATTATATTAAGGCTTGAAAAAACCTCCAGCAGCTGACAATTTTTTTTTTCATGAGGCTTTGGAATCTATGAGTTATATCTGGGGCACGGCAGTGCCCGCGCCAAGTCGAGCTAAAAAGTGGCACGCCGTACCATCATTTTCTCGAAGCTGTTCAGGCCTCCTTTAACTTCGGTGTGCATAAAAGTAGAAGCCTGAATTTTCGGTAACCACACAGGCATTTTATAAACACGGTATATTTCAAATTTCATTCAATTTGAATTAGTAGTTTAGGAATTATAGTAGTCAAAGTTTCTTAATTTTTTCACTCACTCACTGACTGACTGACCGATCGTCAAAACTCTAAGGCACTTCTAGCAGACATAGAAGCTTCAAAGTCAATCTATTTAATTAAAACATAAAAGATTTTTAATATTGATATGGTCACTATAAGATGTTGTTAGGTTAGCTCATTATGTAATAACTTAAGACAGAAGGATTACGAAGATTTACGTGGATCTCACAATTTATTACGGTAGAAGAACTAAGTTGCGAGACTTGTTTTTTTTACAAGTTTTGTTTGTGATGGCATCAATCTTTTCTCCCTGATTAGTTCTACTGACTACATCAAAACGCCCTTATGAGCGTTCCTTACGAGCTGGTAGATCAAATAGTTATAAAATACAAAAAAAAAATGTTTAAAAAGTTAAAAAGGCAAGCCACAGTCTAAAGTTGGTACAACCGTTTTTCACTGATGATTTTTACGTCCATAACTTTTTACCTCGGTCCAAAATGCACATCATAATATTGTTTTCCTTACTTTTAAATAAAAAGAAGGCAATAAATGTGTTTTAAAGCAACTTGAGGAAATAGTTTATTAGTAATGAGGTCTTTACAAAAAAATTACGTACTTTAATGTATTACATTTTGTTTGCATTACATTAACAAACAAAAGCGTGTTTACAGCTGTAATGTAATGCAGCTAAAATGTAACGCATAAAATTGAATCATTTTAATGTGATAATCTAACTATTAACAAGCAGTTTGCGCGAATTGATATAAAACGCATTTATTGCACACTTTTTATTCAAAATTAAGGAAAACAATATTATGATGTGCATTTTGCACCGAGATCATCCGTTACCACCTTAACCCGCCTTCTCCAAATACTAATACCAACCAAGTTGTTTTTCGTATGTTCTAGTCACTACATAGCATATTATTTATGTTGTAATTTACTCTGCAACAACTATATAATTATAAATTACTCACTTTTGTCTAACCAATCTGAGACTGAGTCAAATTGGTGGAAATCCCTCAGTGCTTCCTCAGTTATTCTGTGCGAGTTGAGTGTACAGAGGTACTATTGAAGAAAATCCGCAGACATATTTATCACCCGTACTGCAAAAGTAATAAGTGCGATAAGTGGGTCAGTGGGAATTTCTTTGATAGAACTTCACGTTATACTAATTTTGCGAATAAAGAACAATTTTAGTACGCACAAAGTACACACACCGTAGAAAATAAACGCAGCGTTTTTTTTTTCATTCAACCAGTAGCAGTTCTGTGGGTTGTATACAGGATATAAATGCAAAGTCAAGACTCCCTTTAAGGTATGAAAGTGTACACGATTCTGATATCATTACGAGGAAAAAAAATATACCTTTTTCTAAGCTATGGCTACGCAGCTCACCGGCCTCCCCACACACCTAATTGCACCCCGCAACCCGCACCCCTCATCCGAGTGGCCAGCGACCGTGGGGGTGTCCACGCGATTAGTGTATTTTGAGTAAAGAAAATCGTCTTATTATGAGGTACTGGTACTTTTCAGAGATGCCAGTATTAAAAAAAATATCTTCACCGATCATACTAACACACCCTTAAAGGATTCTTGACTTTGCTTTTACACCCGGTATAAAGTGACTTTAATTTATACAGTCAAATTCTTACTGAAGCGAGTAAGTGCTCAATGAAAAAAAATCCAATATATTATATTTCAATCCTTCCTATTACCCGTTTTTTTTTTTCATATTCTATTGTTTTTGTAAATATTAACCTTGACCTGTAGAAAGTATATTTTATGTATCTTTTTTACAAAATATATATTTTGATTTCGATTTTTACAAGTTTCGTCAAGTTTGGCTGTAAAAATAAAAGTCACCTTATATACATTTAAGGTGAAATTTATTTAATTAATTTTATTTATACAGCCAAATTCATACTGGAGGCTTAGTAAGTGGTCAGTAACACGGATTGATAGCACTTTTTGCTTGTTTCGTAAAATAAAATGTTGACGTTCCATAGTAATTTCAACCTAATATTATGACGTCACTTTCTGTAAATATTTATAAAATAGGTTTAAAAGCACGAAAAAATGTATGTTTTAAAATAACATTCCTAAATTGGTCTGGGGGCAAACCACCCTTAGCTATTAATTTTATTATTTGCCACGCTAGAGGCCATAGTAACAGGTGTAAATATATTGTGTAAATTTAGTAATCCGGTAAATATCTATCTATAACGGCTGAAACTGTAGACCCCTGTGACAGACGGACTCACAACGGAGGCTAGTAATAGGGTGCCGTTTGTCACCATAGAGTAACTTATAAACTGGGAATAGACTCATCAGTTTTATCTCGGTTTAGTGACATCTCGTGGGTAACGACGGCCTTAGTTCGTTATTGTACCTACCTATACCTACACAGGTATATATATATATATATATATGTATATATATATATATATTTATCGTGTAGAGCCCAGCCGTACTGCATTGTATTTTTATTTTTCAAAAGCCAAGCCATACTCTTTGATCAAGATGTAGGGTTTGTAGAGTTAGGGCTTGAAGAGTTAGTCCTTTTAGAGTTAAGGGCTTGGCTCTACATGGGATCTGATAACTTTTTAGCCGTGAAAGCGATATATGAGCTTCTGAGTCTTGGCGACCTAGTTTACATGAAATGTTTTTGTTGGGATCTACTTACTCCAAAAAGCAGAGAAAAATAGCATATTGAAGTTTAAAAAACAACTGAATTGTCTGAATGTAGCTTATACCTGTACAGCCCTGCGTTCCCGCTGCGTTTTTCGACCCCAGCGTTGCTGTGCCCGGCAAATTCTTGTATGAAAAGCGCGTACCTAGTTAGTCAAAGCGCATGCATACAAAAGAGACAAGTCGTCGTCGGTCGGGCACAAGACAGTCTTACACAAAGTTACGTCGAGAACACACGTCCGTGGACTGGTTCTCTAAAAACAAGTGAAAATATACGCCACCGAGTGAAGAAAAGTGATACTTTGGTTGATATATTTATTTTTGTGTCGTGAATATGTTGCTTCCTTCTGTGTACGTCATCGTCTTGGTAAGTTTTAATGTTGATATTACAGTAATGTGATATTTAATTATGTGGAGTTGATACATACTTGGCGGTTTATATATACGTATATATTATATCAAGAATGTTGAAGAACAAAAAGAATCTTCACGACACGAAACCCCGAAGGGTGTCATGTCAGAGCAAATCACAGACCACACTCGTACACCCACGTATTGACGACGATTATTACATCCCAATGTGACATTTGTAAGCTATATGTGGATAACACAAATGTGTCCCTACGAGAATTGAACCCGGGATCTTTCGATTGTCATATTTAAAAGTAATTTAATTAGTTTATGTATTTTATTTTAAGCCTGTATTTAATAAAGTCCCACTATTAAATATATTGGTTTATTTGTTATTTAGGTAATTCCTTACTTAAATGGAGACCCCAAGCACTGTAAATAACTTTGTATGATTAAATTGTGAAAAAATAAAGTGTTATTATTATTATTTATATTTAAAAAGATGTATAATGGTAAACTTCATAGCAATGTTTCCGGAGTTGCTTATATTGTAGTGAATAGGTACTAATATGTAGTATTTAAGTTATTTGTTAGTAATTCTACACCTACATAAGTACTTTTACAAGCCTTATGTCAGTAATGCTTTAGTAGGGTTACCATCCTTCCGGATTTGTCCAAACACGTATCACTTACTTTACTAGTTCAAACATAAAATAATGACTAAAATTTTAAGTTTTGACAGCACTAAATCTAACATTAAATCTTTCAGATTCGACCTGAATGTCTGTATAAATATCGACACAAACGACATTGAAATAACGTTCATATCAGCTTGTATTGCAAAGTGGCTGTTACGACGGAAAGCGCGAAATATAAGAAAATAATACTTTTCAATAAAACGTTACGAGCTACGATTAAAAATCACGGTAACAGTTACTGTCTTTCATTAAATTGTCCGGACCTTTCTTAAAATATCCGCCATTTTTTTTGGATTTTTCAAATTTCGGAATGGTACCCTCTTGAGCTATACCGGTTGGACAGACAGGCATAGAGTCAGGTTCCAAGGCTTTTGGAATAATGGTTTTCATTATTTAAGAACCATACAAAACGAGAATGTCATTACAATACATTAATTTATCTTAACAAAAACTGCATTAGTGAGGCCAATTAACTATCGGTATGCAGAATTACACATATTGCGCAATATTGTGATTTAATATCTAATTATTTATTATCTATACATTTCCATAGAAATAATTAACTTGTAAGGTCGTGTCTTTGTGTTTATCTAAATGTGTCTATGGTCATAAATATAAACGTGTTCGACGATTGTGCCTTAATCCATAATTAATGCAAAACAAGAATCTTCACAATTATGGTTACCAAAACAGGTTAAATTATTAGTTCCTCGTAAATTGATAACATACTTTACTAATAGGTGATACTCGCCTATCGCCCGCGGCTCCGTTAGCGTGTATTCAATCTCTGACCCGTTTCGGCTTTGCGGTTATTTTATCAACACGCCTTACCTTACAGCCCATGTGTTGACAAGGGTCACTATGATGACATCAAAGAAAACCCCATCCGAATCCGTTGAGTGGTTCTCGAGTTAAAACGGGACAAACAGACAGACAGACGTACAAATATTTAAAAATAAATTGTTTTGGCGTCAGTAAAATACTAATAACCCATTTTATTTAAAATTTTTAAAAAATATTCAGTGTACTGGCACGACTTTTTACTACTTTATTATTAGTACTAGTTCGGCTGCTGAATTCAAGCAACTACAATAGGCTTGTACACAGGGTAAACAAAATATTATTCTATTTAGTCCGTCATTTAGATTATCAAAAAATATTGGACACGTATTTTTTCTTTTGTCAATCAAACAAAAAATTACAGAGATAAAGCGCGTCAAAGTTTGGGAGTGGGGGAAAATGACGTCACTTCTAAGTAAAATTGTACCTAGATGTGTCGCCACGCGGAACTTCAGCGGGCTATATCTTCATCATAGTTTGTTTAATTGAAAAAAGAAAAAATACGTGTCCAATATTTTTTGATAATCTAACTGATGGACTAATAAATTTTTTTTAGTCATCATGCCTATTTTGCAAATTTTACAGGAGAGCTTAAACTAATTTTCTCGTTATTTACTCAATATTTTGACTTGATTTTCAGCATAGTTTATCTATACAGATCATATTATCATCGTTTACATTATTTTTAGTTTTTTTCTTTTTTTTTAGCTTATCCAAGTGGCAAAATAATGGCCAGGTTTTCAAAGTTTAAAAACAAGCAAAGCTGCTTTTGCCCGCGACTTCGTCCGTGTGGATTTTGGATATCCATTCGAATCAGATTTTCCCATAGATTTATATAACAATTTTGAGGTTTATGTAGGCTGTTTTTCAATGTTGTCAGAGTAATATTCAACAAAGCCGTTAACTGACCCTATAATTTTTACAATATTTTTTTGTAAACAACATTTTTTACTTTTACATTGGGGGGGGCGCAAAGATAAGGAGGCTTTTAGGAAAACTTATTCTGAGCCTTATTTAGCGTCATGGCAAAACAGACTTTTGTTTGCTTACTTATTTATTAACGCTTTATCACCTTCTAACACGAATCGCTTCGCCAACGACTTGAAAAATCTCAAATATGACCGTTTCTTTTTTACTGGCCCTTGACCTTTCAGTTTCGTAAAACATCTGGAAATCCTGAAACACGCAAATGTTGATTTTACCTCAAGAGTTAACATTCAACGTTTCGGCTGCCTAGCGAGAATGGTGTCGGATGAATGGAGGTTTTTTGTTAAAATGTTGACACCCTTTTTGAACCCATTGGGTGCCAACTTAAAAAAAAACCTTTCTTAGTGTGCGTTTTGACCCTTCTATAAATAAACCCTCAATATATCAAGTCTGTACGTCCACCAGTTTGGGCAGTAGGTACCTTGTCCGTAAGTCAGGGCAAAGCTATTCTCTATTTTATGCAGGTGTATAACTTTATTACATTTTAGTAGCGCAACCTTAATATTTTTTGTATGTATTTCCCGTTTTTATTTATGAACTTATTTCTTCATTGCATTATGTAGGTATATATTATTTTTATTCCTAGATTCCTCTATTTTATGCAGTTGTATATTTTATTTCCCGTATTATTATATATTTTTGTATATTCTAAAGATATATTATATTGTTAAAATTAACTTTTACTTGTAGAAAGTATACTATATGTATCTATTTTGCAAAGATAAATATTTTGATTTTGATTTGATTTTGAAGCCTTTTATATTTATAGTTTAGAGAACGAGAGTACCTACGTATACTTTATTTTGCAATGTAGGTACATATACATATACGTACATAACTTATTGCACGTTAGGTAATTAAATAAAGCTAATTAAATCTAACACAGGAAAATACATCATATTAAATTAAATTAAGTTTACGCATATGACCTAAATTAAAGGTTAGTATACCATGTAGTATATACAATAATGTTTATACGATACACATGATAGCTACCCTATATGTTTCACAAATAAACTTTTTGATTGACTGATTGATTGATTGATTTACACTAAATAATACTAATACGTTACATATACATATATATATAAGTATATAAGTTCATGCCTAACTCCGCCCATTCGATTAGTCTTGCAGAAGGTCAAGAAAATTGACAAGAGCATGTCTATATTTTTTTTTGGTCGTCATTATTTTTAGATAACAGTGTTTTAGCAAAAAAATGAAAAGTGCAGGACAAGAAGAATTGGAATAATCAGGCAGTGGCGGTCCGAGGGGGGGGGGGGGGGTCACAGGGGTTTCCCCCCCCCCAATCATCATGTCAACGCGAAAAATACCCTAAAACTTGACGGTTTTCGAACATTGAAAAGGTCGCAAAATATACGTGCCAATGCGGATGTTGGTAGTGGCGGCCGCATACCCCATAAAATTATTAGAAGCCATCCATTTTTTGTTTTATGATTGAGATTTCTTAATTTTATTGAAAATGTCTATATTTGCTTAAACTGTTTTACTGTTAAAATTTACTTCTTGAACTGTACTTGAGCCAAGATGACCCCCCCAAAATCTTGAGCTGCGACCGCGCCTGTAATGGCAATAGGGTCGAATATAAACCTGGATAAGTGAAAAACGGGATTCAGTATTGTATTACCTTCTGTGATGTGCCAATGTATGAATGGAAATGCTATGACGGTGCATTATAGTGTGTTATAAACCTGGATAAGTGAAAAACGGGATTCAGTATTGTATTACCTTCTGTGATGTGCCAATGTATGAATGGAAATGCTATGACGGTGCATTATAGTGTGTTATAAACCTGGATAAGTGAAAAACGGGATTCAGTATTGTATTACCTTCTGTGATGTGCCAATGTATGAATGGAAATGCTATGACGGTGCATTATAGTGTGTTATAAACCTGGATAAGTGAAAAACGGGATTCAGTATTGTATTACCTTCTGTGATGTGCCAATGTATGAATGGAAATGCTATGACGGTGCATTATAGTGTGTTATAAACCTGGATAAGTGAAAAACGGGATTCAGTATTGTATTACCTTCTGTGATGTGCCAATGTATGAATGGAAATGCTATGACGGTGCATTATAGTGTGTTATAAACCTGGATAAGTGAAAAACGGGATTCAGTATTGTATTACCTTCTGTGATGTGCCAATGTATGAATGGAAATGCTATGACGGTGCATTATAGTGTGTTATAAACCTGGATAAGTGAAAAACGGGATTCAGTATTGTATTACCTTCTGTGATGTGCCAATGTATGAATGGAAATGCTATGACGGTGCATTATAGTGTGTTATAAACCTGGATAAGTGAAAAACGGGATTCAGTATTGTATTACCTTCTGTGATGTGCCAATGTATGAATGGAAATGCTATGACGGTGCATTATAGTGTGTTATAAACCTGGATAAGTGAAAAACGGGATTCAGTATTGTATTACCTTCTGTGATGTGCCAATGTATGAATGGAAATGCTATGACGGTGCATTATAGTGTGTTATAAACCTGGATAAGTGAAAAACGGGATTCAGTATTGTATTACCTTCTGTGATGTGCCAATGTATGAATGGAAATGCTATGACGGTGCATTATAGTGTGTTATAAACCTGGATAAGTGAAAAACGGGATTCAGTATTGTATTACCTTCTGTGATGTGCCAATGTATGAATGGAAATGCTATGACGGTGCATTATAGTGTGTTATAAACCTGGATAAGTGAAAAACGGGATTCAGTATTGTATTACCTTCTGTGATGTGCCAATGTATGAATGGAAATGCTATGACGGTGCATTATAGTGTGTTATAAACCTGGATAATTGAAAAACGGGATTCAGTATTGTATTACCTTCTGTGATGTGCCAATGTATGAATGGAAATGCTATGACGGTGCATTATAGTGTGTTGACTCCAACAGTGATGTATGGTAGTCGGAATGGCAATATAAGCACCGGAAAAGAGTAAATGCAGTGAAGGAGAATGCCTGGTTCGACACTGGATGAAAGAGTTGGAAATATGGACTTAGGGGATCGTTGCGGCCTAAAAGAAGATGCAATCACTGGAATTGGAAAAGGAATGCATTGAGAGTTTGGTCATACAGAGGAATGAATGAATGAATTGGCAAAATGCGAGTCGGACTCGCGCACAAAGGGTTCTTTACCATTACCCAATACTGGTACGGAACCCAAAAACATACATATCAACAATATAGATCTATAGCAACATTAAGACGACAAAAAATAAGCCGTTAAAATGGTAGCGCCTGTCAAACATAATTCAGAACCCTTTGTGTACGGAACCCTAACTTTATTATTAATATTTTATTGTTTTACTTTAGACTTTAGACCATGTATAACAATATGACCAAATTTAAAACTTGTATGTATTACCGTCTTTAAGTTAGAGCTAAAATAATTGACGTTAAAATAATGCAAGTTTTTCGAGGTTACGTACGGGGACCCCCTTAATTTTTTTTAAATAGTTTTTAGTATTTGTAGTGATTGAAGCCACAGTAACACGTATTTTGTGAAAAATTTCAACATTCTACCTATTACGGTTGAAGATGTAGACCCCTGTGACAGACGGACAGACAGACAGCGGAGGCTTAGTAATAGGGTCCCGTTTGGCACCCTTCGGGTACGGAACCCTAAAAAGTGTGGCGAACTCTTGAAGAGGCCTATTTTCAGCAGCGGATGAACCAGGCACATTATTAAATAAATATGTTAAATAATTAAACTAAAAGATCACTACTATAATGAACTACACCCCTGACTCATCCAATATCTATTCATGTTATATCTTATCCAAAATTATCATTGATTTATTATGTCTGCGTATATTTATGTATTTATACATAGGTAACACTAAAAGTTTCCGGAACTGGCCACTTACATAAACAATATTTAAAAATTTATTGCAACATTTGAAAATAGAACTCTTTGGCTGTAGAATGCAGTTTGTTTCATCTGACTGTCTTTTGTTTTTACCTTGTGGCGCCATTTAAAAAATTGTGTGTCTGCATCAACATGGATTTAACTCGGGAAAATTTTCGTAGTATGATTTTCTACGATTTTAAGTGTAATTTGACAGCTCAACAGAGCATCGCTCGGCTTGAAACAGCTTTTGGCAATGAAGCACCATGCAAGACGACTGTTTATAGCTGGTTTGCAGAATTCAAGCGTGGTCGTATCAATCTCAGTGACGAATCTCGCGATGGTCGGCCGTCCACCGCTGTGACCAACAAAAACATCGATGCTGTGCGCCGTATGATTGAAACAGACAGGCATGTGACCTACCATGAAATTCGCGCATCCTTAGAAATAGGCATGAGTCAAATACAATCAATCCTACACAAACATTTGGGTGTGAGAAAGCTGTGCTCGCGGTGGATCCCACACAACTTGACCGAGGCTCAAAAAACGGACCGCGTCACTTGGTGCAGTGCCATGCTTACCAGATTCAACGAAGGTGCGTCAAATTTGGTGTGGGACATAGTAACAGGTGACGAAACATGGATTTATTGCTACGATCCCAAAACAAAGCAGCAATCGAGCGTATGGGTCTTTCAAGATGAGCCGAAACCAACCAAAGTGGCGCGCGTGAAAAGTGCATCTAAGCGGATGATTGCTTCTTTTTTTAATAAAACTGGACACGTGGCTACTGTTGCTTTAGAGAATCGTCGTACCGTGAATAGTGACTGGTACACGACCATTTGTTTGCCGGAAGTTATTGACGAACTCCGTAAAAATAACCGTAAACGCCGTATCATCCTGCACCACGACAATGCTAGTTCTCACACGGCCAGACAGACAAACGACTTTTTGAAGACGAAAAATGTAGAACTCATGAGTCATCCTGCATGCAGTCCCGACCTGGCACCTTGTGACTTTTTTCTGTTCCCAAAAATTAAGAACCAATTACGCGATCAACGATTTTCATCACCAGAAGAGGCTGTCGAGGAGTATGAAAAACACGTTTCAGAGGTCACCACAGGGGAGTGGCACAAAAGTTTTCAAAACTGGTTTGATCGAATGAAAAAGTGCATAGACGCCAAGGGAGATTATTTTGAAAAACAATAAATTAATTTTGTACCTTTAATAGTATTTTTTCATATTCATTCCGGAAACTTATAGTGCGTCCCACGTATAAGTAAGTTTATTCTATATAATTTCTTCTGTGTATGTTTATGTATCAGTTTATTATAGCGGTAGGAATCACTTATGTTATCTACTCACGTATTTTACTTTATTATCATCCTCTCTTTTTTCGTTTGCACGCTCCCTTTTTATGTTTTATTCCTTATCTACTATTTCACCCAAAGGTTGCCTGGAAGATATTGCTGTTAGCAATAAGTGCCGCCTTTGTACTCTATGAAATATTTTTAATATCCTTCTTCATGTTTTCGTGTAAATGTACATTAAGTGTAATAAAATAAAAAATGAAAAAAAAATTAAAAATAAAAATAATTAAACAACTTACAAACATTAAATACATTTAGAGATAAACATAAATTTATTTATGTAAATGTGCTTCTAAATAAATATTTCTAGATATACATAGTATATTGTGTTGTGTTTACAATGAGGACAAAGTTAAAGTTGAATATTACTAGTTACTAAGTATATAACTGAGTATACCTATACGGAGATAATGTTTTATGATCCAGAAAAATTAGGTTTATTTTTATTCTTATTAGTTGTAAGAAAAGCATTTATTAACCTGATTTGATTTATAATTGATTTTGCTTAATTTTCACTATGAATTAAGTTTCCTAAAATGTTCTATCCGTATCAACAAACTGGTCTTTGAAATCACGAATATAATTAATAGTAATACCGAAATCAAACATTCAAGAAATATCCGTTATCATAAAAAATGTTCTTTTTATGTTTTTAAATTGCAAAGTTTAGCTTAAAATTGGTTTTGCTCGTACCAGATTTAGAGTCTGCATACCTTTATGTAAATTGGTCACGGTCAGGGACTCAGTGCAACCAGAGGCGGCAGCAATCTACCTACATAAAAAAGCTTATTATATTCACTTACATAAACGCTAAGCTAAATTCGTTTTATTTTTTTGCCCGCGGCTTCGCTTGTTTGGAAGAGTCAGTAAAAACTATTATCGACAGTTTTCGGCTTGAAAGTTATTTTATCAACACACAGCCTTTTCAATTCTTTATAATTAGTTGTCCAGCTTATTTTAGGCTTGCCATAAGCGTAAATACCCGTGAAACCAGTGTCAAGCAATACTGGACGTTTACATATTCACTGCTTCTCAGCTAACTAACACCCGATAGTTTTTATTTTATTTGATTTCTATAACTACCGGGACGGCGATTCTCGCACATGCGACAATTTGCGAAGGCCGAAAGCGGGTGATTTTTACAAGCTCTTTAGAAAGAACCGCATCAAACTTTTAAAAATATAAACCTGTTGTACGCATTCATAACATGTTTTACGTGTCTTTTAAGGAGTTATAGTTAAGAGGGGGTTATCCCGACTTTGTCTCTTTTCAAATTAATTTTAAACTAATAAAAAGCTACGATTAAATTTTGCAAAAAAATATATGTCATATTTCATTCTTTGATCCTAATATTTCGGTCGTTCGATACACGATTGCTTACACTTTTCTCGATCCGATTAAAACGCAAAGATAGGTCTAAACTACGAACTAAATATTTGAGCTATATTAAGTTTTGGCCAATAAAACTTATACTAAAATAAACGCCGTGAAAAATGTGATATAAAACGGCCATCATATTAAAAAACCATCCCTCTAATTCCAAAATAATAAATAAAAACACCTCAAAACCGCGAGTTGCAGCTGCCGCGCTGAGCAGGATAAACATATGAAAAATGAAAGCGTTGGAGCAGGGCAGATTTTTCTGGATAACCTCGCCTTAATAGAATTATCATCACACAGCATTTATGACGCGAGAAACAGAGGCGTATGAAAAACAAAGCGTGTGAAACATTTTGCCAGAATCGCCGCCCAGTGGCGTGCATTGAACTTTTTGCTGGAAATGCAATGAGAAGGTCAAGTTTGACGATAAATTAAGATGAAATAAATTAAAAAACAATTGGATTTTTTTATGAAGTCATATGAGTATATGAGTGTAGGCAGTGACCTACCCTGGCATCATACAAATAATGATTTTGAAAGTGACATTTAATTTTTTTTCATATTCTTTTATTGCCAAACTTGACCCTCGCATTTGCATTTCCAGCAAAAAGATTTTCATACAAATTTTTGCCATCAGATTCTGGTACACATATACCTGCATTATTTTGTGTCTGTTATTTTATTTTATTTACTTTTTGGTCCTCGTATGTCAATCTAACAAAATATCCTGAGACTTGTTATTTTATTGTGTACCCAATATCTTCACAGAAATATCAATTTAGTAATGTATTTATGTAAGGAAATTATATCTATCTTATACTATAAGTCCATCCGTCCATCCATCCATCAGCCCGTGTTCGTCCCCTGCTGCACATAGGCCTTTCCCAAATTTCGCCACTCATGTCGGTCCTCCGTCCTCCTCATCAAGCCGCCACCTACAACGTCTTTCAGATCGTCGGTCCAGCGGGCACGAGGTCAGCCTACACTATGCTTTGCTGTACGTGGTCTCCATTCTAAAGCCTTTCGGCCCCAACGGCCATAATGTCGGCGAAAAATTTGGCCTGCCCACTGCCACTTCAACTGATTGATTCTGCAGGCTATGTCGATTACTTTCGATCTCCGACGGATCTCCTCATTTCGGATTCTATCCATGAGAGATACCCCAAGCATAGCCCGCTTAAATTCACTTACCCACCTTAAACCGGTGGATCAGGCCCTTTGTAAGATACCACGTCTCAGCGCCACACGTCATCACAGGAAGGACGCACTGGTTGTACATCTTAGCCTTTAAGCACTGCGGTATTGACGACGTAAATATGTGACGCAACTTTCAGAATGCTGCCCAACTCAAGCATATTCTTCTCTCAGCCTCGGCGTCGAAGTTGTTTTTATCCAGCTGTATGACTTGACCCAGACAAACATATTTTTGAACAACTTCGATGCTGACATTGTCGACGGTTAGTGGCCCTTGGATGACGTGACAGTTGGACATGACTTTAGTCTTCTCCAAATTCATCCGCAGGCCCACTTGTCTCGAAGAATCGCTAAGGCCGCGCACCATTACCTCCAGTTCCTGCAGCGATTCCGCCATTATCACGATGTCGTCGGCAAAGCGAAGATGTGAAATGTACTCTCCGTTTACGTTTATGCCTCGTCCATTCCAGTCTAGTGTTTTAAAGACGTCCTCCAGCGCGGCGGTAAACAGTTTTGGAGAAATAACATCTCCCTGTCTCACGCCGCGCTGAAGATGTATCGGTCTTGTTTGTACACCCTGTACTTGGACGGACATCGTAGTGGAGTCATACAGACATTTCAACAACTCCACGTAACGCCAGTCAACTTGGCATCGCTGCAAGGACTGCAGAACAGACCAAGTTTCTCGTAGTCCACAAACGCTAGACATAAGGGCTGATTATACTCTTGAGTTTTCTGTATAACCTGCTTTAGCGTGTGAATGTGGTCCACGATATACTATTATTTTGTTACTAGTGTGAGTAAAGCTTTAGAATATAATTTATCCGCTAATATGAGTAGTGGTACACATCCAATCCAATCCATCAGACAACATCAGCCATTACTGGACACAGGCCTATCAAAGGGCACGCCACATGTTTAGGCTTTCGTACCCAAAAGGTGCCAAACGGGACCCTATTAATAAGCCTCCCTGTCTGTATTTCTGTCCATCTGTCACAGGGGTCTAGAGCCTCAACCGTAATAGGTTGAGAATTGAAATTTTCACAAATTACGTTTTACTATGGTCTCTACCACGACAAATAATAAAATATTCAAAAATTTTAAATCTAAGGGGCGTTCCTATACAAGAAACCTCGAAAAAGTTGCATTATTTAAACGCTAATGGTTTTGGCTCTTACTTGAAGACGGTAAAACAGACAAGTTTTAAATTTGATCAGACTGTACGACATACTCTAAAGTAAAATAAAAAGTAGGGTTCCCTACGCAGACGGTACCAATTTTTGGTCAGGCGCTACCATTTTCTGTAGTCTTGATGTTGCTTTGCTCACCATTAATGTTTTTAGGGTTCCGCACTCGTATTGTGGGGTGATACGGAACCCTTTGTGTGCGAGTATGACTCGCACTTGGCCAAATTTTTCTATCAGCCATCCTCATTCAGCTACTACGGGTAATTTTCCGAGATCGTCAGTTCAGGGAGCGGCGGACGTACTACCATTATGTACTTAAAGCAGTCATCATAGCAAATACCACTTAGAAACTTGAACCTACTTCTCTAGTTTTCACTTGCCGACTTGTAGGTACTTTGTAAGCGGCAAGAGAAATCTAGACTTACTTGTGTACTTCATCGATACTTTCCCATCGTCTGTTTAGAATATTGTATCGTATATAACATACAAATACCTATAGGTATATACTTGAAATATCTATAGAATGAATGAGTAAATGGATATTTGGAAACATAAATAATAAATTGCTTATCTCTACAAAATATTTAAAAAAATGCAATTCGTGTTTGTCTGTGTAATTGCTTCTAAGTGGTAAACTTCTTAGTGGATTTTAATATGGTTTCACGCTTTACCATTATCTATTCTAACGTGAAATGGAAGGTTTATAATACATATCACAAATTTCTTTAGTAGAGAAACATCAAATCGGCAAACCAAACCTAAACGTTCTAGTAACTGACTCTGAACGCATTTGAATTTTCCATGGAACGTATTCCAGAAAGGAATTGCTCAATTCAGAATCTCGATTAATCAGCAATTTAAAAAAGAACCAGAGACTAAATTTCAACATCAGCATATTTACGTTTCAATTTCCACCCGAAAAAGTGTAATTTCATCCAAAAATAGCACGAATATACGAAACAGAATACTGACTAACAAACATATACGAACGAAGTACTAGAATTCCTCACTTTGGACCTCGGATTCTTGATAATCCTGGTTTAATTACCAGATTACACTCACGCAATTATTGTACTACCGACACCGCTAGGGGCGCTGCACAATTTCTCATATAAATGTTTTATAACCTACTGTAGGCCTACCATGAATTTTGCTTACTATACACGTCTAGGTGGTAGAGCTAATGCCGGGCTCGACTGTGGAGGTACCACCATCTTACTCGCAAATCCTCCCGAAGTTATTCGGGGGAGAGTAAGAGAACAGCTCTCAGGCAAAAAAACCAGGCGGCCCACCACTGCCTGGGACCGATGGATGGCGGTATATCCATCCCCAATTGCCGGGCCTTATATAAATTAGAGTGGTGACGGGCAGCGGCGTCACTGGTGCAAGGGTTTCGGCACCGCGCTCACCAACCCGCCTGCCCAGCGTGTGTGAGTATGGGCATTTGTTCCAGGAGGACCGCCAAGAGTGGCGAAATCCTGGAAAGGCCTATGTCCAGCAGTGGACGAAACAGGCTGATGGATGGATGGATACACGTTAACGTCTGCGTAAAATATTTATATGAGAAATTGTGCAGCGCCCCTATCGGCTTACTACAGGAACTAGCATTTCTCATACAAAATATTTTACGCAGACGGTAACGAGTATAGTAAGCAAAACTCATGGTAAACGTTCTGGACGAAAGTCTTACTTTTATCGATCACATCAGGTCATGAAACTGTTGCTGATATAGAGTTGCTCAAGACCGTTTATTGGCTCTCTGCCAATCTCTGCTTCTCTACTGCAACTCTGCTTGGGGTGGTGTTGCCGAAAGCAATTTACTATCGGTTGAACGAGCTCGACGCTCAGTATTCAAGGTATTGCTTGGAAAAAGTCAACGTTCCCGACTACAAAGCTCAAGAATGTTAGTTGCTAACTGTCCGTCAGATAACATTCAAAAGATAACATAAGTATGCTAAAATCTCCGGACTATTCTCGCTGTTTGGATAAACGTATCTTCAAAGCCACCACTCCAAGTGTCAAAACGTCATTTGCGCAAAAATTCAGCTCGTTTTCCTCCCCTCGCATCTTTAATGCCGTTAACAAATTTTGCTCCCTTAAATCCCTTACCTTTCATCAAGTCAGAGTCAAAGTCGCCAGATTTCTAGTTTTTTCCTTTTTCATTGGATTGTAATAATATTATTAAATTAATTCTTGATTAATCAAATGTTTCTATCTTCTACCAAATCAGATAATTGTTAAACCGTTGTATGGGCCCTCGCAAAACAAGTCTACCTTTTGGGAGGACCAAAATTATTGTTGTTAAATTGTAAATTTAATTTGGCAAACAAACTATTTTTTTTTAATTATTTTTTTATTATCGGGCCTGTGCTAAGCCTAGGGCATGTATATTCTAAGCCATTTCCGGGGCGGAATAATAAAATTTTATTACTTTTGATTAAATTAATGACGAATGTTCCTGGGGGTCTAGGGAACACGGTAAAGAAAGAATTTTTCAGATCGTATTGATTTTTTAATGGCAGCTATCCAGCTACTTGTTAGTACTTACCCCCCTAACTTTCTCAACTTCGGAGGTATACAGAAGTTATTCCTGAATAAGGGTCTAGGAAATACGTGAAAAAGGAATTTTTCAAATCACAGCTGTTCCGCTACTTCTAGACATTTTTAGGCTTATTTACTCGACTAGTAAGTTATACAGAGTGTTGAAAAAAGTACTCCGATCCTTTTAATTACGTGTAGTATAAGTGTAATACAATCCAAAAAAAACTTCTTTATAAACATGTTATATACCGACCGACACATAAAAAAGGTCCCGTCCCTATCCTACGCACACAATTTTTTATAATTATTATTTATTTATCAAATTTTGCCTTCCTGCAAAAAAAGCAAAATTATCCTTAAAATAAACTATTCTGGCAGCTCTTGTTTACACAACCAACTTGTTACAGTTTTTTCACAAATTTAAAGTTTGTAGGTATAGGTGTACCAGAATCTCATGGCAATAAAATATATGGAATCATAGACAATTTTCATATAAATTTTTGCCATCAGATTCTGGTACACCTATAGTAGGTACCTACCTAATCAATCACTTTTACAAGGTGTTATTTAAAAAATATCTATATTACATTTAAACTATACGTGGTTGAAAGGATCGCTGTACTTTCCCCAACACCTTGTTTAATGAAGTATTCCATACTAATTAAATGATACCCATTTAACACCCGGTATAATGAAACATTTGCATCGTGCAACTTGGTTTCATTGGCAACTGCGAGTCACTCACACACGCTCGGCTGCAACAGAATACCAGCGTTGTGTCGAGATGATTACCTACTTCGAGTTGCGACCATTTTGGTAGCACCAAACACTTTTATTTAGATTTAGTTTTAACTTTTCTTTTTTAATTTTTGTTTTTTTCATTTTGTGTGTTACGGAATAAATTTATTTTCTTTCTTTCTTCTTTCTTTCTTTATATTATCTCGCTCTGGGTCACCGCTTTTGTTACATAAATAAAAAAAAACGATTATTTACTAACACTGTAGACGACACACAAATAAAATGATCAGAAGAAACTAGACAAAACAAAAATATAAAATAAATCAACCAAAAATACACTTTTTTCGTTATTTTCGTAGTGAAAATCGTGGACAACATTAAGTATACTAAAGAGTGATGATAAAATAGCCGCTAAACCAAAAATAGACGATATTTTATCTGACGCACAAATAAAAGATACCTACATTTATTGAAAGACACTCACCCAAGCGAAGCCAAGGGCTAAAGTTTTCTAATCCATCCATCAGCCTGTTTCGTCCACTGCTGGACATAGGCCTTTCCAGGATTTCGCCAGTCCTGGCGGTCCTCCTGTAAGAAATGCCCATACTCACACACGCAGGGCAGGCGGTTTATAATATAATCACACTAATATTATAAAAGCGAAAGTTTGTGAGGGTGTGTGTGTGTATGTATGTTTGTTACTCTTTAACGCTGAAACGGCTGGATAGATTTGGATGAAATTTAGAATGGATATAGCTTATACCCTAACTTAACACTTATGATACTTTATATCCCGGAAAAAAGCATGTCGTTAAACCGAATAACACGCGGGCGGAGCTGCGGGCAAAAGCTTATAAATGATAGCGTACATTCTAATATTGTAACAACTCTTAGCCTTAAAACTGTAAATAATACCTCATATACTAATAATAAAATACTAAAAAAGTCGTGGCTCTACATTAAATATTTTTGCGAAATTTTAAAGGAAATGGGTTATTATTATTAGTATTGGTACTCACTGTACTGAGACAAAAAACACATTTTTTTAATTTTTGTCTTTCTGTCTGTATTTTTACTCAAGAGCCACTCAACGGATTTGGATGCGGTTTTTTTAATGATCATCATAGGGATCCTGGTCAACATAGCGTATAAGGAGTGTTCATATAATAACGCTTAAGCCGAAAACAGGCCAAAGATTGCATAAACGCGGGCGGAGCCGCGGGCAAAGGCTATTGTAAATACATATAATATTTTAAGTTTGAGATTAATTAACTCCATGCATTTTTATCTTCTAACATTTTTATTACGTGCTTATACTTAAGAGTGAGACACTTAAAACATTCAAAAGCACGCTTTATTTTAATGAAACATTTTAAATTAACAAACGAGATTCGCAATATTGATTCAGTTATTAATTCTGGATTGCACATAATATGCAATAAATTTATTGTGAGTGGAAAGAAACAAAATATAGGTATATTGTATGATAATAAGTGTTACCTCACATTTATTTATTAGTAAGCATAATTTATGGAATCTACCAGAATAACTTTGCATAAACTGTACTGGCGAATCTAAACTTACTTTTCACCAGAATTTCTGTAGTCAACGCCGCGTCACGATATAGCTGTCGTCAGCAGATCGTAAAGTATGAAACCGATAATCTTTCACCAAAAGTGCAAAATAGGTGCAACGAAGAGCGAAGAGAAGTAGAGGGAAGAGGAGCGTGTTAGGTTGCGTCTGATCACAAATTAGATTAAAGCAAAAAAAAAAAAAAAATGTTAAATAGGTTCAAGCTTGAAACTTAATGAGACCAGAGGTGCAATTTTGTAAGCCAATTGTATTCAAATTCGATTGTCATATGGTTATTCGGCGTTTTTGGTTGTCAACAACAAAACAAGACTATTGTATTCATTTTACAGCCAATAATTGCTTAGCAAAATAGCCATATGACAATCGATTTGAATACGACTGGCTTACTTAATTGCGCGACAGCAGATTTTGCCCGTTATTTCGTCTGCGCTGTTGATCTCATAATAGATTTCTCAGTGTGCTACTAAGTCTAAATTAAATAAATCTTTGAACAAATTAATCTCTTGGCTTTGTATCGCATTTATTTATTCTTTATTTTGGAAAATTTACAGCAATATACAAGTTTAAATACCGGGTGCATATAGACTGCTACCATTACATGAAACCACATATTCTACCGACCCTACTGAACCACTTTTCCCGAGAATCATACCCGCGGCAACCCTTAATTTGGGAAATAATTGAGTTCCAAACAAAAATGCGTGAACCCTAACGCACCGACATACGGTTGAGTTTAGAGAGAGCGTCGTCCGTGAAACCGTTGTTGTGGCGGTGCAGCGTTCTAAAATAGACCTTCCTCCTACGAGATAAAGTCTTTGAGTTACAGTTGAATATCTTTTTCTGTGAAGATTTTCGCGGGTTTTTCTCGAATAGTTGTTCAGTATGATCAGTAGAGTATGCGGTTTCATTTAATGGTCGCACTCTATTTACACCCGGTATAAATGACACGAAAAAAATAACAATACAGTCAAAGGTGATTTTCAGTTATCTATCACAGATGTGATTAAAAGCATTACAAAATATACACGGGCAGTTTTCTTGGATGCGTCCTTGCCTTCAATAAAACTGAAAGTTGGTTAAATCTGTTGTAAATTTTGTATGGGCAGGTCCAAGTTATTTTCTAAATTTGAGCCTTTACCCGGTATACTGAGCGGAGGACCGCCAAGAGTGGCGAAATATTAGAAAGGCCTATGTACAGCAGTCTAAGATGACCAGGCTGATGGCAAGATTATGGCTTGAAACCGTTTTACGGGTTCCATGAAAAATTAAGTAATTTGGACTTGAGACACGGTCTTGCCGACTATCTACTGTTTCAGAAATGAGGTTTTAAGTATTATGTGATATCATTGTGTTTTAGCTATTATTTTAGCCGTACAATTAAATGCGAAATTAATGCCATTTCCACCTTGTTGTGATCGCGTCTTACTTACCAGTGGACTACGGCTATTATCCTTATACGTACCCACTTACTTAAATTATGTTTCAGTACCTACATAACATGTTTCTTTGTTTACATTATTCAATCCAATACTAATTTTAAACGAGTAATATTTCTCTTTATATATTTTGTTTGTAATCGTCGAGTTCTAAAAAACGGCTCTAAGAATTTCTATATTTAAAGTTTAATAGATTTTTAGGGGCGAAAAATCAAGACTGTGTTTTTAGGGTTCCATACCCGAAGCGAAGGGTGCCAAACAGGACCCTATTACTAAGCCTCCACTGTCAGTCTGTATATAACAGGGCCTACGGCTTCAGCCGTAACAGGTAGCCAGTTGAAATTTTCACATAATACCTATAACTATGGCCTCTACCACGAAAAATTATAAAAAATCCCCATACAAGAAACCTTGAAATAATGCTATATTTTTCAAGGTTATTTATTTCAGCTTTATCTTAGAAACGGTAATATACAATGTGAAATTTAAGTCATTTTGTTAACGTAAACTGGTGAAAGTACTCGTCCATATGAACAACTTTTACTATGGAGCCAACCCTGAAATTGTGAAAAAATGTCAGCTGTTCCATAGACAAGTTAATTATACCTACTCGACCCAAATGTATGAAACAGCTGATTTTTTTTCGCGATTTCAGGTTTGGCTTCAAAGTTGTTCCTATGGACGAGTACTATAACCAGTTTTCGTTAACAAAATGACTTAAATTTCACGTTGTATACAAGTTTAAAATTTATGTTATACGTACTATAAAGTAAAAGAACAAATAATAAAAATAAGGGTTCCGTACTCAAAGTATGCTGAGTTATTTGATAGGCCCTATCATTTCAGAGGCTTTTTTTGACGCCTTAATGTTGCTATGGCATCTATATTGTTGTTATTTATCATGTTTGAAATTATTTATTTTATTTTATATTATTTATTAAATTATTTAATCGAGCGGAACTTGGTCCCAGGTAGTTCTACTTTGTGAAAATAAATACCTGTTTTTTTAAATTACAGATGACATTCCTCAACCTACAACATACATCTGCGGCAAATACAAAAAGAAGTAAGTACATACCCACGAGTACATATTATTGAGGAGGCCATATCTATTCCTTGTGATGAGATAGGTTCATAATTTCAAAAATCTATTTTAGTACGCTGATTCCTTCGCAGTCACTACTACAGAATATTTATAGGAAATTTAGGAACATCAATTCACATCTGAAAAGTTCAAGTTTTGAATATATCATTTATTGAAATTTGCGGGAGTCCATCACTAACTTATATAATTTGCAATATTCCGCTAAATATTGCAAATTATATTTATAATAAATATTTAAAAACGGATTGGACTCACTTTTTTATCTGTGCAAGGAGGCACAGGTCGAGCTTTCGATGAGATTATGACTCATCATCAGGACTCTTCGGGAGTACTTTTGCCCACGGCGGTCAGTCGAGTACTAAGCTTCCTCCCCTCTCTCGTCGCCGCTCGTCTTTCCGCTCTTCGGCTGCGTTCGGAGGTATCCGGTATCGAAGCCAGACTCGACCGGACATTTGATAAAGTTTTCACTACTACTTCCGGGTCACTTGTTTCACTAGGTCCAGTCACACAGACGGCACTGATAATGTCCTCAACCACTGTTGGCACTTTTTTGTCATACGAAGCGTCAAGCACAGGTTGCCAAGTTGGCGCCAGATGCCAACCACGGTCTCTATTGAATTTCGGATGCCTACCAATTTCGATTGCTTCCATCACCTTACGGGGAACAAAAAATTTCTCCTTAGCCAGTACGGTGGCTTTATCAAAACGATCTCCTTGCACAGATAAAAAAGTGAGTCCAATCCGTTTTTAAATATTTATGATGTCAACTCACTCTAATTTTAATGAATATATTTATAATCATTATTTTATAAGTTTTTAAATATATACTTATATATATACTTATTTTTTAATATATACTATGACAAGAGGTGACATTAATTTTTATAGCCAAATTCTACTATATCTACTAATACTAATACACTATTAATAAAATGGTAAGAAAGTCTTGTCTGTACATTGAATATTTTTGCGAAATTTTAAATAAAATGGATTAATATTATGTACTGAGGCCAAAACCACATTTTTTTAGTTTTAGTTTGTCCATCTGTATTATGTTCCATTTTAACTCGAGAACCACTCTACAGATTTGGATGCGGTCTTCTTTATTATCGTCGTAGTCACCCTTGTCAACTTATAGGCTATAAGCGTAGTTCATAAAATAGCCGCCAAGCCGAAAACGGGGCAGAGATTGAAAATAACACGGGCGGAGCCGAGGGCAAAGGTATATATATGTATATATACTATATATAAAGAAAGTGATATTAACTACAGCTAAATTCATACCTGTGAAGGGTAAGGTAAAGAGGCTAAGTAAGTGATCAGTACCACGAATCGAAAACATGATGAAGATTTCCCAAAATAAAATATTGACCCCTAATAGTATCTAATTGGTTAGATGGGGCTGGACCTTGGCTTAGGAAAAGCGAAGAAAAAATTACCTTCATACTTTGCAATTGCGGGGTCTTCACTTCAGTATGAATTTGGCTTTATAAATCAATGTCATATTACAATAAAATATACAGAGTTATCAGACGGAAGAATCAAGAATTAGAGCAATAATTAATCAAATAATCCTTTACACTCTGATTATCCTGATTCCCCAATAGTTATATTTTCGTGTTCTAAATTTAATTAGCTTTACCTATTAAATAAAACCTAACGCGAAATAAAAATTTACTTCGTCGTACAAATTTTTAATACCTCCTTGGAATTTATTTGTTCTTTTTTGTGTTTTATCAAAAGTTTTTTATGGAAGGTGGTTCAGGATGATCAGTAGAGCATGTGGTTTAATTTAATGAGCACGTCATGATTACACCCTGTATAAGCTACACAATTTTAACCTTTATGACAGCGCCAATAGAACTGCCATTGAGAAAGTTAACGTGGTGATGACCGTACTGTTTGTCCAAAAGTATTTCCATATCCGTCGTCTTGTGTTCATCATAATCATGTTCATACCTAAGTTCCTACTTAAATGGTCAAAGAAGTGTTTGACCTTAAAAGTAGAATGGTGCAGAAAACCTGTTCTCGATAACCAGAATGACAAAGAACAGGTTAACAAAGTAATGGTTATGGCAACTATGTATACAAGGTTTTTATTGTAAACATTAATTTACGTATTACAAACAGCCTTTACCTGCGCCTTCGTAGTATCGACAGTTTGCGACTTCGCGCTTATTTTATCAACACCGCTTATCACCTATGTATTGACCAGGGTCACTACAATGATAATAAAGAAAACCGAATCCAAATCCGCTTATTGGTTCTTGAGTTAAAACGGAACATACATACATAACAACAGACAAATTCTAAAAATGGTAGTTTTCACTTCAGTGCAATACAAATAACATATTTAATTTAATATTTTGAAGAACTATTTAATGTAGACACGAATTTTTACAACTTTTTTATATAAGAACTAGCCTTTGCCCCCGGCTCCGTCTGCTTTTATTCAAGATCTACCCCGTTTTCGGCTTGGAAGTTACTGTATGAATGAACACCCCTTATACCCTATATGTTGACCAGGGTCACTACGATGATAATGAAAAAACCGCATCCAAATCAGTTGAGTGGTTCTCGAGTTCAAACGGAAAAATTAAAAATTAAAGTTATCAAAATTGTAATTTTGGCATCAGTACAACACTGATACTAATAACCCATTAATACTAATATAATAACCCGTGAAAAACCTAAAGGTAAAAAAAAATGAAAAATGCGAATCACTTTTCCCAACGTTTACCTACCTATACGTTGAAGAACGGTAAAAAGGCATGCTTTTTTTCATCTTTCAAAAAAGTAATTCGTCTTTTCCCTTTGAGTTTTTTACATAATTTACAAATATCTAACCTACGACCAAGATCTGTAAAAAACATCAATGTCCTTTTTAAATTGGATAACATTTATCTATTAAAACCTAAAAACGTGACTCGTGAATTAAAACGTACTGTTCATCCATGATTAAAACATATTGCAAACTTATTAGGCTAATGTGTTTATATGAAAAGCATGGGTTAATTTTTAGATATCATTTACCTGATTGAAGAGGTTTGGGGGTAAGGGGAGAGGGGGGAGGAGAGCCCCCCTGTGCCGCTTTTTCTTGCCGGAGACACGCGATTTTTTTTATCGAATTTTGAAAATCGTTTAATCGGCGACTTGAAAATACAAATTTCAGGTACTGTTAAAACCAGGGACGTCGTCGCCTCGCTCCGCTCCGCTTCGCACGGCTCCTTATATTCTTACATGTCAACCTAACACGCTCTTCTTCGCTTCGCTCGTCGTCGCAACTATTTTTCTACTTTTGGTGAAAGTTTTTTTTTTATATGACTCTAATAAAGACCCTCCATTTACCCAAATTATAAAAAGAATTATTGTTATTTTACCCAAAAACGTCAAAATAACCCGTTACCATGGGCGTCGGAAGATGAAAGTTTAGGGTGGGGCTACCTCCTTCAAGATTAACAAGATTTATAGTTGAAAAATAAAAAAGTACTAAGTATTATGCACACAAAAACTACGGTCTGACTTGTGTCTCGTATGTCTGCTGTATGGGTATTTTTGTACTATTTTTTATTGTCCCGTTCCGTTTACAGCCCCCCCCCCTGCTCCACCCTTCCGACGCCCATGCCCGTAACCATAAATGACATGCACCGTAACGGAACGACATTCGATTCACTAAGAGTAATAAAAATGGCGAATTTGTGATCGGTAAAACAGATTTTCAGAGCGTTTTCGAAAAAATAAAAAAAATTACAAAAGCGTATCCGGCAAAAAAAAATATCACTGTGAATCATAGTTTGGGTCCCTGAGCCCAAATACTGTTATGTACTCCGAATCAAGGTAGATAGTGTCTTATAATTTACCGGATATTAAGTGGAAGTTTTCATCCGATTATAATAATAATTCACATGGATCTCTAGACGATCCAGTTACAGGTTTTGAACGACTATTCGAAACCTTAATGTCATTCTTAAACCTATCACAATATAATAATATAATCAATCAATTTGGACGATTACTTGACCTTGTTCTCTCCAATACAACATGTATTGTTTCACTTTGCGATGCACCTCTCTCAAAAGTTGATATTTATCACCCTCCTTTGACATTAACTTTACCTATTCCTATCACTACAAATTCTCTTCCAAATGTAGAAATTCCAAAATACAACTTTTTTAAAGCTAATTATGTCTCCATTAATTCCAAAATTTCCAAGATAGACTGGGTGAACGAACTTAGTGCCTTGACTATCGAAAATGCAGTCAATCGTTTTTATTGTATTATATACGAGATACTGAACGTTGATGTCCCTCTTGTTAAAACGAAGCCAGCCAAGTATCCTATTTGGTTCTCACGTGACTTAATTAGAGAGTTGAGAGCAAAAGAAAAGGCATGGATTCGCTGGAAAACTTATGGCTCTCTGTCTGATTACCAACGGTTTTCAACATATCGTTGTCGCGTAAAGCAATTGCTTAAAAGCTGTCATGTAACATATATAAAAAACGTTGAAGAGTTAACAAAGACTAACATCAAATCATTCTGGAAATACACATCTTCTCTGAAGAAAACAAATACTGGGTATCCATCTACAATGACATTTGAGGATCAATCTTCTCACAGTCCTTCCGATATATGTGAAATGTTTTCAAAGTACTTTTCTTCCGTTTTTGAACCAGTGGATCACGATGCTTATAACACAGATTTTATTGCTTTAAATGACGGCCCATCTTTGGCTACTCCTTTGTCTGAGATAAATCTTTTAGAGTCCGAAGTTGAAAAAGCCCTTCTTGATCTCGATAGCAATAAGGGCCCAGGGCCGAATAAAATAAGCTCATTCTTTCTAAAACATACAGCTTCTACAATCTGTGTTCCATTGACTTTGCTCTTTAACGTAAGTCTTCACGTTGGGATCATCCCTGCAAAATGGAAGATAGCTCATGTGACTCCTATTCATAAGGGAGGTGCTAAAAATCTTATTGAACATTACCGCCCCATTTCTCTCCTATCAATAATCCCCAAAGTATTTGAAATGTTAATTCACAACAAAGTATATCTTTACGTTGAACCACTTCTAGATACTCGTCAGCACGGATTTGTGAAATCAAAATCTACCGTTTCAAACCTTTTACCCTACACAAATTTTCTTTTTAAAGCTCTTGATGATGGTGTAGCTGTTGATTCAGTGTACACAGACTTCAGAAAAGCCTTTGATAAAGTGGATCATAAGCTTCTGCTGCAAAAGCTTTATTTTAATGGAATAAAGGGTAATTTGCTGCGATGGTTTTCATCTTACTTGTGCATGAGACAACAGGCTGTTGGTTTGAATGGGCATATCTCGTCCTACATTACTGTAACATCTGGAGTTCCCCAAGGCTCAATTATAGGGCCACTGCTTTTTATAATATTTATTAATGATATTACACTATGTTTTAAGTACTCTGAGTTTTTGATGTATGCAGATGATCTAAAAATATACAAACGTATAGATAACAATAATGATTGTCTGCAATTACAGGACGAGAACTTACTTGCTGAGAACAAATGCAAAGTAATGGCTTTCTCTAAGAAGAGGCATAAACACTGTTTTCCCTACAAGCTTGGGAATGACTCCTTGGAAGTTGTCAATCAAATACGTGACCTTGGCGTTTTATTTGACTCTAAATTGACATTTGACCTCCACATTGAAGATATCATAAAAAAAGCATATCGCATGCTAGGATTTATTCTTAGAGTAGCCAAATGCTTTAAAAACCCCCTCACATATATAATTTTGTATCAGAGTCTGGTGAGGTCAAAATTAGAATATGCCTCAGCAATATGGAATCCGGTGTTTGATATCTATGTTCGGAAGGTTGAAATGATCCAAAAAAGATTTGTACGTGCCTTGAACTATCGTCTTAATCACAGCCGTCTGTCCTACAGCGATCTTCTTGCCAAGTTTGGGCTTATGTCTCTTGCAGATCGCCGACATGTGACTGATTCAGTTATTCTTCGAAATATATGTGTTGGAGAATATAAATGTGCAGACCTCTTAAGTCAGATTAACTTCCAACTACCCAGTCTCCGTCATCGTAATAATAGACCCAAATATCTCTTTCATCTCAGAAGAACTAGAACTCAGAATGGAAAAAGAGCTCCGATACATCGTATGTGCAATTACTACAATGATAATGTTTTAAATATAGATTTCTTTAACTGCTCTCGTAACAGATATAAAAATAAAGTAAAGAAAGCGTTCATAGAAAAGAAAAAAAAAAGGAAATAAAACAAAAGAAATAGGGTAAAGCAGAAATATATGTCTTATTCTTAGGTAAATATAAAATGTATCTTTTTCTTTATTAATTTTTAGTTTTAATGATTTTTTATTTTAAGTTTGCATGTGCATGCTGTAGGTTTTTTGCTTAGTCTGTATTTTTGGCTTTGGGTTTATAGCCAATATTGTCATAAACCATTTATCTTCTTCATCTGCTTCATTTTTATCTCTTTATGTAATTTGTGAGAATGTTAAGGGAATAGATATACTTAAACTAATGTTATCACCATTGTTATTGTCAAACATGTATCTATTTCTGTTTTTCTCCTATCAAATAAATAAATAAATAAATAAATAAATAAAGCCAACCCGGTTTTTCTTATATAAAATACGTTTAAAATCACCTGGCATCTATTTACATACCTTCGCAATTTTTTCACATCACCGTCTGGTTTCGCTTGATAAAAATATGTGTTTAATTATGATCTTTCATTTCCAGGTCCAGATCCAGCATTAGACGCTATCCAGTACCCAGGACCGGCTAAAGACGTTAGCCCAGATGCGGACGTCCCAGAAGCATGTCGAGGCAAGAAATATTGCACCATCAAACCTCCAGATTATCCTCAAGAGAAATTTGATAAAATGTTCAAAGACTACGTAAGTACTTGTTGATGCAACTATGTACCTGGTGAGATAAAAAGTAGCTATCGCTCTTAAGGAAGATAAACAAAAAGACTGGATTTTTCGCTGCAAGCCGAAAGCTGGTGATAGTACTCACCTATATGAAAAACTTATAAAGTGGTAGAGCTGATGCCGGGCTCGACTGTGGAGGTACCACCATCTTACTCGCAAATCCTAACGAAGTTATTCGGGGGAGACTAAGAGAACAGCTCTCAGGCAAAACCAGGCGGCCCACCATTGCCCGGGACCGATGGATGGCGGTATATCCATCCCCAATTGCCGGGCCTTATATAAAACAGACTGGTGACGGGCAGCGGCGTCACTGGTACAAGGGTTTCGGCACCGCGATCACCAACCCGCCTGCCCAGCGTGTATGAGTATGGGCATTTCTTCCAGGAGGACCGCCAAGAGTGGCGAAATCCTGGAAAGGCCTATGTCCAGCAGTGGACGAAACAGGCTGATGGATGGATATGAAAAACTTTACCATGGAGCCAACCCTGAAACTATTACACACATTAAAGTGCCGCTTCTCCTGGATGTCTCTCAAATGAAAGAGAGCTGTACCGTCGCAGTGACAAATTAAAGGTGCTACCGGGAAATTACAGTTAAAAGGGAGAGCCTGTAACGCATTTGCTCCTAGAATTAATGATGCCAAGAAGATCTACTATTTTTTACATTTTAAGGAAGTCGATTCAATTGCCTGAACCACTGAAAAGTCAGACAAATGTTTCCTGTTTTCAGAAACGACCGTCGATGTTGAATCTCCAGCCTGCTTTGGTAACAGACCCCACCTTGAACAACCGGCAAGGTGATCCCGATGAGATAGATCAATGCCTATCCATGGTCACGGTAAGCAACTTCCGTTCAGTCGGACATTGGACCATTAAACTCTGACTATCGACAGATGATACTTGAAGCAGAGACTAAGTTTATTTTTATTATTATTATCAACCCCAAATATGTAACGGCACAACTAGCCAAACATTTTAAAAATTTACCCCGTAGTATAGAGTAAATAATAGTACCAGTAATATTTCTGCAAATATGTTGTGTAGCTCTCTGATCCCATTATCATTTGCCTCTTTTTTTCGGTATCAGCATTTGATAGACAAATTAAAAAAAACATCCTCTCATTCTGAGATGAGTGCAAACAGTATTTGTGCTTAATTGTAATGTGCTCGTTTGTCAACTGCAGGCCCTTGCAGAATAACAGCGTTGCGGGATGTTACTGGTAACACCCGTAGCATATGATAAGTTAGAGTCCTTTTTATTGCCACGACACATGACCTTACACGTTTATATGAATTGATATCCTTTGCATTTGTTTAGTATTTGTTATGTTAACAGAATTGTAATTCTATTTCGTATTATTGTTTCGTGTGTGTTGTGGCACTTAAATAAACGGATCTTTATCTTTTAATTCATTAATTGTGATAAATTATTGTAATTTTGGTTCCCTCTTGGCATACTTATTTTTACCAAGCTACCATTATTAATGGGTGCATTTATTCACTTTTCAGTACGAACCGCTTTACAAAGTCCGATCAAAGCGTGGTGATTGGCGAACTGTCGTCAATACGGAAGCCCACGATTACGTACAGAAAGTCAGACTAGAGACATGCATGTAAGTGTCACAGGTTCTAAAAGAACTCTTTTGTTCAATTTTCAGTACGAACCGATTTACAAAGCGAAGGACAAGCGCGGCGACTGGCGGACGGTTATACAAGTCAAGGATCATGATTTCGTGCAGAGGGTTAGATTAGAGACTTGCATGTAAGTTCCAAAATTTAGAAGTATTTTCATTTATGAAACCCT
Source organism: Ypsolopha scabrella (assembly GCA_910592155.1). NCBI lineage: Eukaryota > Metazoa > Arthropoda > Insecta > Lepidoptera > Ypsolophidae > Ypsolopha > Ypsolopha scabrella. The sequence continues at coordinate 25,375,748 of OU342969.1, read as the reverse complement.
CAGCGCGTGATTTGTTATCATAGCAAATGTAATATCGACCAATCTCAAAATCAATTTTAACAATAGATAAAACGATAGACTACATACAGATTGCGATGTACAAACGGGCTTTAGAAAGGGCATACATTGCGTTGACCAGATATTTTATTTATGAAGTACATCTGAAAAATGTCTTGCAAAACACCAGAAGATGAATGTACTGGAAACGCGTTGTGTGGTTTGATATTTTAAATGAAAGAGTGAAAAATATCGATATAAGGGATTATTGGGGCCTGAAAGAAGATGTAAGTATATTATAAAAAGAATGTTCCGGTTTAAAGAAGGTTTAGCCTTCGTGTTTTCCGTTACTGTTCAAATAATCATAAGTGAACAAGTAGGCTATAATGAACATGAATTCTGAAGAACTCTTCGGTACGTGCTCTACCTCAAAAATGAGAGTCTAAACTCCACTGCTTTTAATTTCAAACCAGCTGACACTGCTGCTCAAGCAATTCTTTTGTCTATTCCAGAAACCCGGGTGGCACTTGCTTCAACAAAGTATTCGCCAAGAATGGAGATTACGAGACATTCTGCAAACAGAAGGAAAATACTTGGGAAGTCGTAGTTGATGGCAAAGATGGACCAGAGAAGATCAAGACGGAGCTCCCCGTCTGCTGTTCCTGTCACTATAAAAGCGTTGACTTGGCTTCTCGGTTTGGGGGTAAAGGGAAGACTTCACCCGCAAACTAGGGTAGTTTTAAGCTAGATTAGAATAACAGAGATGTCAAGCGAACATATCGCATCCACGCGGCCTCATAACCACATTATATAAAAACACTAAAATGATATCCCTCGCAAATAAATATGTTAAGAACTTAAAGTATACGTAAGCAATACGCGCACATTTCTCGTTGGTCGCTGTGCCAGAGCACTTCCCTTTCAGACTTGAGCTAATTTGTTTTGTTTCTGAAAGCAGTTTTTGCAATTCACTACCGCACATTTTACCACTTTCACAAAATTTGGCACACGAGGTGCTTTGTGACTAATTAGAGATAACCTTGAAGTGTTGCACTATTTATAACCGTTATTTATTGTTCATACTCGGTCGCACGCGCGCTATATGTAGGTAGCTTATGTATACTCTCAATTTATCAATGACATTCCGCAAAATTTTTAGAAAACGGGGATAATTTTCCCTAACCAAATATGTTTGTCCACTCACATGTAACTTTAACTAGGTTAAGCAACGATGTTCCTACCAACATCGTAGAGGTTAAGTATAAAGCCGATGGGAATTACAAAGCGAATATATCGGATAATCTGACGAAAATTTGAGAGAAAAATCTGTAATAGTATTGAAACTTGCATGAACTGACATACTAAATTATTATGAAAGAGACGGTTGTAAACTCTCGTATTATTCTAGTTGACTACATGCCAAACGCTTCACTTTTCAAAAAAATACATTTTCCCCACCTAATTTAATTTAGTTCATGAGAACACTTTTTTGTAAATTAAAGAAGACACTATCTTTTTGCAGCCGATCAATGATTTAGTTGTAGTATTTCTTGTGATCGTTTGAGCAAAGCTTGCTTGTAGTAGGAAGAAAATATAAAATTTTAGATAGACCACTTAAAATTAAGTAGAGGTAATTCAATAGATGCTCTCTATTTTTAAGTCTATTTGTTGATAGAATAAAAACGTTAAATTTTGACTAGTCATTCGAAACAATCAAATAAAGTACCTAAATATTTGATATTTTTATATAAATTATGCAGAACCTGTAGAACAATAAACGAAGTATTGTTTTCTTTGCAATTTCTACTTAATGGTATGTATTTTTCTAGAAATTAGTAACTATTTTAACTATGGTAATAAAACGTGAAAATTGTTAATTCAATAAAATACAAAAAATAAAGTTTAGTTAATTAAACAATTCTGTGAATTTTTACTAATAGGCGACGGATACACATCGAGCGGTCTAGAGTTTTGCGTTTTAGTTACAAACAATCAGAACGCACGTTCTATACAATTCTAAATGCGTAGCGGGGGCCAGGAGTCCTGCACTGACTTTCCGCGATCGTAAGTATTGTGCACTTCCCCCCGGTCAGTCAGCCAGCCAGGACAGCTCCTTAAAGTGGAGCCGAACAGCTTCAGCATGCTGACACAAAAACTGGTCCAGTGAAGTGAAGGTGGAGCTCGTCGCTGCTTTTCGTCTTATGTCTTCCGTTGCAAAGCAGTAGAGTACTCTACATAGAGGGCTATCGGTGCCACCTGTAGTGATAAGGTGCTTATTCATGTTACATTGTGTGTCCAGTTGTGATACCTACCATTTCACGTAGATCGGACCTTTTTAGTTTTAGTAAGTATCGTGTTACCTTACCATTTGCCTGCGGTACCATTCTTCTTGACAGCCGGCAGTCGTTTCGTTCTGCCCGCTTTTTGTTGTGTACACTCAGTGCTTGATAGGTTTTGTAGTTCTGCGTGACAATCTACAACGATTTTGGATCTACTTACAGGTTTGCTTAGCGCTGTTAATGTAGCCATACTGTCTGTAGTGATTGTGACCTCCTGTATGTCGCAAGGCCTACTTGTGCGAATTGCATTTGAAACAATTCGATTTGAAACACCGTGTTAAGCTATTGAGTGAAACTGCTTTACTGAGCCCTAGTTCCGGAGACACGTAGCTGCACAGCCATCCTTACTTTTGGAGCCGTCAGTATAAAATGCCAGTACGTTTCAATGGGAGCTTGGTTCTCCCTGAAAATGTGTCTCATATCTTTGATCCATTATGTAGGATTAGTTTTTGTATTGTGTAACCTTTCCATTGACCAGTGGACTTAACTCGAAGGGCTGCTACCATCACCTCTTGCTGTATGTGCAAGTGTGGCTGTGTGAGCCTTAATAAGATGCCTAGTAAGATGTCTTGTGCTGCAGAGGGTGTTGAACTCATTCATCCGCTTATTAGTGTACATGTTAGTCTTTGGAGTTGCTGTAGTTTATTCTCGGTCGTAACTAACTATGTTCTTGGCCACCACACCAAAACTCCGTAAATTAGTACCGGTCTTACTACTACTTTGCATAGCCATTTGCAGAGTTTGGGTGTGAGTCCCCAGTCCCTGCCCACAGCTCGCCTACACTGCCATAGTGTGTTCGCTGCCTTTCATATTATATGTTCCACCTGCTTTCGCCACAGTTTGTCATCCAGCCTGACACCAAGGTACTTCACCTCCTCGCTGAGAGTTAGCTGGGTGCCAAACAATGTTGGAAGCTTTAGTTATCCTAACTTTTTATTTTTTTGGAATAAGATAAGCTTGGTTTTTGTCAATTTACGGATAGATTATGCTTATCACACCAGCACCATACCATATCGAGCTCGAGAGCGCTTGGATACAGTGCTCTGTCTCACTATGTTAATCTACCTAAAGAGGGACAGACAGTGGTGTATCGAGCTGTCATAGCTCGATATGGTCTACCATGCTAGGTACCCAGGTTTCAACTGTCCGTAGCGCCAATTGCAATTTGTTGCTCAGCGTTCCTTCGAAAAGGCCTGATATCATGATGACCAGGTCATATGCATAGCCTAACGTGCAAAATCCGTCCATGTTCAGCTCTTTAGGAAGGTGTTTGATGACCGCTACCCAGAGCTCCCTGAGGGCATCCCCTTGTTACATGACAGCGTGTTCGCTCTGATATTTCTTTGAATGCGACGCGTTTGCGCAGAATATTAAATATCATTTAATGACTTTTATGTGCTTTTCGAGCCCGTGTACTATGCTAGGAAATGTGTTTTATCAAAATCACCCTCGATATCGATAGAGGTTGCGAGGCAGGACTGCTTCGCTTCTATAGCAGTCTCTGCTTTCTGTACTACCTGGTGCAATGCAGTTTCTGTCGATTTGCCTGCTAGATAGGCATGCTAGTTCTGATGAGGTGGCAGCTCTTTCTCCTTGACCGTCCCGATCTGTTTGTGTAAAGATCCAAATGAATTAAAAAATAAATAAATAAATAAAATAAAAATCATTTAATTCAGAACTGGGTTCCATATGATCACACAAAAAAAATAAAAATTAACAATAGAACTAAAATAAAGCGGTAATAAAAACGATATAATTTTGATTACTAAATATTATGATTATTATTAGCATGTAGTGTCGTCCAGTGATGGCTGATAGGACACCCGCACCCGCCTCCCACTACCTTCAGAATGGTATTGTGGCCGCCGCACACTCTGTGCATGAGAGAAGCAACTTTTTTGCGCATAATTGCGTAAAAATCCATTGTTCGCGCCTCAGCAAACATGCCGGATGCGCTGCAGCGCCACGGCAGCCCCAACAGCATCCTGAAAGCATTATTGTATTGCACCCGTAGAGCGCTGTAGGTCTTCTGCGTGTATCTCACCCACAGGCCGCTCGTGTAAAAAGATTGACAGAACGCCTTGAAAAGTGTAATCTTTACCTGCTCTGTACAACGAGAAAACCTACGGGCGAGCATATTGCTTCTGACCGCCAACGCTCTACGTTCGCGCTCAATGTCCTGGTCATCTTTCAGGTCCTCTGTCACAATGTGGCCCAGATACTTGAACTGCTTGACTCTCGTCAATGCAGTCCCGTACAGCGTTACTGGGGGTACATCTTGTGGAGAGCTGCTGCCCGCGGCGAAAACCAAGAGCTCACTCTTTTTGGTGTTGTACTTCAACCCATGAATTTGTGCATAGGTTTCACACACGTGCAATAGCTTCCTGAGTGCGCTGATCGACGGGCTCAGCAGGACCATATCGTCCGCGTAACTGATGTTGTTGACTTTGACGCCATCAATTGAACATCCCGCATGCATGCTGCTGACCCTCGGATCAGCTGGTCCACATACAGGTTGAAGAGCCTGGGAGAGGCCAACCCCCCCTGCCTCACCCCGCACTCCAACCTGTACTCCTCCGAGCGCTCCTCCCCCCATCGGACGTAGTTCACCTGGTTTTCATACCAGTGCCTGAAGATGCCAGTGAGCTCAGACGGAAGATTCACCCCATCCAGCTTGTCCCATAGCACTGGATATGACACCAAATCGAAAGCTTTGGACAAGTCTAAGAAGCATGCATAGATTGGCGTGCTCCTGTCCGTATAGTACCTGACGGTGCGCTTGAGCGCCAAGATGGCGCTTTCTGTTGACAAGCCTGCCCTAAACCCGAACTGAGCATCGTGCAGACTAATATGCTCATCTAAGCGCTTATCAAGCACACCATCGAGTACCTTAGCTGTTATTGTAGCTAACGAAATGGGTCTATAGTTGGTCTTATCAGATGAATCTCCAGTCTTGTTTTTGACAATCGGCACCACAATTGTCCTCATCAAGTCTGGCGGCAAGTACGAATGTCGTATGCAGAGGTTGAACAAAAGCGCCAAAACCCTAGGTAAGTGAGCTCCCGCATGTTTAAAGTGTTCTATGCTAAGTCCATCATGACCAGGAGACTTTCCCCTGGTCATGTGTGCAATAACCTTCCCAACTTCTTTAGCTGTAACTAGCACCGGCCGCACACACGATGGTTTGCTCTTCTCTACACCAGCAACAGCATTCGGGTCCTTTGCCTGCACTAACGGTTGTGCCGGTACTCTAAAATGGTCTTTGAATAAGTTGGCAATGGCTGCGGGCTCACTCAGCCCATCCACACTCACGGGCAGGCGCGGCTTGCTGTTCAGTTTATTAACTCCCTTCCAAAATTCACTAAATCGTTTTGAGTTATGTTTCGTTGCCAAAATATCCATTCTTACCTGTTCTGCATGTTTAATGCACCACTTCAATTTAGCCTTGAATTTCTTTCTACTATCACACATATTATTGTAAAATATTCCACTTCTCGGTCTCCCACATAAAAGCCACATTTGAAAGTCAAGCCGCGCCTGTCCGTGCAGAGATTTGACGTGTTTATTCCACCCCACGACGTACGACTTTTTGTTCGGGCGTTTGGTGGGTCTATCACACTTAGTATTGGTCGCAATGGCTGCGTCAGATAGTACGACAACCAAGTCACGGTACAAGTTATCAATTACATCTTTATGGTCATTATTCGTGCACATAGAATCATCACAACGTTCACATTCGACAGGAAAATTTAATTTACCTAACTTATTATGACATATTGTATAATATTCCTTAATTTGATTTATATAAAAGCCAGGTCATGAATCCCCGCGAGGGGGTGTCGGAGGTGTTTCCGAGAATGGACTGTGCAATGCAGTCTCAGTACAACTCATACCCACGTTTCACCAACGATCATTAAATAAAGATAAGATAAAGAGGCACTAAAACTTTAAGTAACAAACTAAAGTAACATAAATTGAAATTGTATAATTGATATCCCACGCATGTAGTGCACAAAATCAAGTGGCTATTCATAAATAAAATAATAGCCGACCTAAAAGACAAGGCAAATAAATACTCTTTATCCAACCTCTTATCGTAACATCCTCATTACGAACTCAAAACTACTGGCATAATGAAAAATAAGTTTCATGAACGTCTCTAAAAAAACAAAATGGAGTATTTAGTATCCGAACAACATAATGCTTTAAAAAAACTTTTCTGAGATTACAGTACATGCTCGTTCTATGTCTATGAGTCTATGAGTACATGTGATACTAACGAGGAAGGCAAAGGGAATTTAGCCCATACAGCCATGTCTGAGGTTTAATATCAAATACCAATGAGGTTTTTATATAATGTTCTCCAAAACGTAGAGAACAACAACGAGGTTACAGACAACATTATTTTCGGCCAGTTATTGTCTATGGCTTGTAGCGCGTTGGACTACACTGAACTGTTATTGCGTCATAGTTTTCGAGGAAATTTATTCATTACTTACTGTGGTTTTATGGGTCAATATAATTATTTTGCCCTAAAATTATTGACAGCAGGGATGGTGATGATATTTGATTCCACCTGACATTCTGGAAATAACGACGACGGGAATAACGTATTTAGAACAAGCTTTTACAAGAAAAATCAAAAATGGCTCACGAAAAACTTACCAAGATTATGGAAACAAGTTAGTAGGCATGAGTTTAGATAAAGTAGTGTATGAAACTATACATAACGAGGTATTAAAACATGTTTTTAATAACCTTTTTATATACCAGTTTCATAAACTACTATTATTGAACACCATTTAAAAAGAAAACTTACTAGGGCTTATAGCATAAATCGATTTCTTTCAGACAACCTTTGGGTGGAAATGAGGTCAAGGAGAGAAATCGTGACCTTCAATTGGAGATGACACTAAAAGAAGAAGTGCATGGTCCGCGTCCTGGGTTGAGTTGATGTTTAGGTGTCGAGCATCAGGAACCGCCACTACTGGTTCCAGATTCAAGTCCCGGCTGCGCGTTTACAAAGGCTTTACTATTTGAGTCACGGTCCCAACTATAATAGACTAATTTTTGTCTGTGCGTTAAATGGTTAAAGTTAACAAAGTCTAGTCTTAAAGTACAGATGATGACTATAATAGCATAGAGTTTGTACCTAAGTATATATATATATATAACTTGTAAAAAAACCGAGTCTGATTAACTCAAATAGATTATCTTTTGTTAGAAGTTTCCGATTTCCAAATCTAGTCGACTTTGATATCTTAGGCAAACAAATATAGTAGAGGTAGAAAAATTCTAATGCAAGCGACATCGACCCCTAGGAGAAATATAGAGGCTTACAGAACAGCAGTCACATTCAATCAGGTAGAGCAACCATAATTATATAACAAAATAAGAAACCCAAAAGACCATACAACATAACTTTTAATCTATAAAAAAATCAACCAAGTGCAAAAAGCACCCGTTTACATTTTTTTGAAATACCCTGCAAGAAATTTATATAAATACGAACATGTTAACCTACCTTCCTTATACATAAAGTGTTATCAGAAATTATACTATAATATCAGTCATCATATGTACTTTAACAGACTAGACTTTGTTAACTTTTATGCACAGATAAAAACTAGTCTATGATAGTCGGGACCGTGACTCAAATAATATAGCCTTTGTAAATTCGCGTCTAAGTTTTTTCGTTTAGTTTAGTTCGTCGCTTAGCCTTCTTCGCATTTTTATTGACAATCCATCGCCCATATTTCTCACATTCCAAATTCGTCAAAACGTAAATGTACCTGGATCCATGAATCTACTAGTGAACAGATAATTATGATTTTAGTCGACTAATGTTTACAAAAAGCATACATCCGGTTATACAAATTACAAAATGACGACCCAAGACAATCGTGTGAGACTTTACAAAAAACGTACACAAATTACCACAAGACTGAGGAACCTAAAAATACTGAATTAAACCTTCCAAAACTTCCTTTCGAAAAAGGACGTTAACCTGGAGTAAGTAGCTCCAATGGCAATTGTTGTGATTCATGCAGAAGTAAGAAATATAACAGCATCCTTTTAAATTAATTATAAATGGCGTTTGTTTACCATATTTTTATTATTTGTTGTGGCCTGTGTTAATTTTAACAGTCTACCTATTACGGCTGAAGATGTAGACCCCTGTGACAGACGGACGGAAAGACCGTGGAGGCTTAGTAATAGGGTCCCGTTTGGCACCATTCGGGTACGGAACTCTAAAAAGAAATAAAAATGAAATTTCCCAAAGGCATTCACAATTTCACTTGATACAAAAAGATTTTTAAATTGCTTATTACACTTCATTTGTAATAAAAAATGTTTTTCTACTGCAATACTTAAATACAAAGTTAATTAAACCAAACCCAAATTCAAAATGTGTTGCTAACCACAACTTTAAAAAATTGTGTATGAGGTTTTCCATTACATTAAAATTGTGTATGAGGTCATCTATGATCAAATCAAATCAAATCAAAATATTTATTTTGTAGAATAGATACATAAAGTATACTTTCTACAAGTCAAAGTTAATCTTTACAATAAATAAATTTGGAATAAAAATAAATATATATATATGTATATACTAAAAAAATCTTTAGGTTGGGCTACAAAAATGTAATTATACACCTACATAAAATAGAGAAATCTAGGGAAAAAAAATTATATATAAATGATGCAACGAACAAACAAGGTGATAGATAAATACGGGAAATACATCCAAAAAATATTAAGGTTGGGCTACCAAAATGTAATCAAATCAAATCAAAATAATTTATTTCGGATAAAAATCCATATTTTAAACATTAAAATTATAAGACAAACAATACAAAAATTAAGTTACACATTCAATACAATTAAATTACACATTCAATATAAAAATTAAATTAAATTAAATTAAATATCCATAGACAAGTCAACGCATTAGCCCGTATAAAGAATTGGGATGTTTAATACGCTGAACCCAATGCTCCATAATAGGACCCTCCGTATTTTCAGCAATCACCCTCAGAATGCTGTTGTCACTGCCTCGAACTCTGCTCAGAAGTGAGACTGTTTTTTTGCGCAATATTGCCTGAAAACAGTCAGTACGCGCCTCGGCGAACATTCCGGACGCGCTGCAGCGCCACGGCAGTCCCAACAACATCCTGAACGCGTTATTGTATTGTACCCGCAGAGCGCTGATGGACCTTTGTGTGTAGTTTGTAATAAAGTTGATGATGTTTATGACACCTGATGTTTATGATGATATCAAAATGGTGTACGTATGAGGTCATCTATGACATCAAAATGGTTTATAAGGTCGTCCATGACATCAAAATCGACGAAATATTTCAAAGAGATTAAACTACTCGTAGGTCAGCTGCAATAATATAAAGTGACTTTAATTTATGTATCCAAATTCTTACTGAAGACTCGGTGAGTGCTCAGTAACAAGGTTCGATGACCCTTTTTGTGAAAATCGTAAATTATTCTTTTCCTGTTCCCCACAAACGCAAGCCCAGTTACCCCGAGTCAATTACTTATAGGAAGTCAATAATTTACTTTGTGAAATTAGCAACAACTTTTATCGATCCGTGTTACTGATCACTTACCAAGCCTCCAGTATGAGTTTGGCTGGATAAATAAAAGTCACCTTATATGGATGTACCTCTAAAGATGTTCATTTTGCATGATCCAATATAATAATTTGGCTAAGTGCGAGTTGGACTCACGCACAAAGAATTCCGTACCACGACACAATACGAGTACGGAACCCTAAGAACATGGTAGATAACATTTGTACTGTAGTCTCTGCTTACCTCTCTGGGAGACAGGCTAGAGTATATGTACATAATGTATTATATAGGAAGATAATCGTATTCATGTGGCGGGAATCTTTGGAAAAGTTTTTACTGACAGATGGTAGGAGGCGTGCCTAGCTACAATAAATTACTCTGACCTTGTCAAGTGGGCAATTAGCGGGTACGACGCGGAACAAAACATAATATTGCAACTATTGTACGCCAGTACAAAGCCACTTCGTACAGAAATATTACCTACTACTGTACCAAATAACTTTATCGTAATCCCGTTACCCACTGTTACCCCAAATACGTAAATTCTCTTCTGCCGGCGTTTATTCAAGCTTCAATCCGTTTTCGGCTTGGGCGTTATTTTATAAACACCCCTTATAGCCTTTGCATTTACCGGGTCACTACGATGATAATAAAAAACTGCATCCAAATACGTTGAGGTAGTTCTCGAGTTAAAAAGGTTTATTCAATATGGGGTGAAAATAAATCACCGACCAAATTCATACTGGAGTCTCGGTTAGTGACCAAGAACTAGGTTCAGTAACCCTTTTGGCCAATTTCGAAAAATATATTTTTTTGCTCCCCTTCTAGTTGGAATAATAACTTAGTATAAGGACAATTCCTAGTGCAGGCACTAAGGGGTAAAAAAAATTTTTTCTAATTTCAGCTTAGGGGTCCTGAAACCTTGTTCCTGATGAGTAAACTAGTCTCCAGTATGAATTTGGTCGGTTAATTTAATTTCACCTAGTATTTGCCTCGTTTTCGGCTTGGGGGTTATTATATATTTATGTGTTGAGCGGGGAGGTGATAATATAAAAACCGCACCCATAATCCATACTCGTTCAACATACAGACAGGCCGACAAAAATCCTAAAAAATATGTTTCGGCCTCTGTACGGTACCAATAACCCATTTCGTTAAAAATTTCGCGAAAGTATTCAATGTAAAAACACGACTTTTTTATATGTAGTTATTATAACTGCAATGTAAGCTCCTATCGATTGCAATTCGAATGTAAATGTAGTTCCAACAAAAATCGAATAGTTGTTCTGTTCACGGCAATTCACACGTGTTATATGTAACCAATCGAGCAAGACCTCCCTATCTTTGCACACCACCTTGGAGAACAAGACTTCTTGAGGTCTTCGATAAATGGCAAAAGTACTGTCACTCACGTAATTTTCTATACTGACCAGTTGCGCCTTGAACATGGTCTTCGACGGATGTCTGTGATTCAGTGTTTTATCTATATAGAACTGAGTGCGTCATACATTTCGTGCTATAATTAAGTGTACAGACATGATATATGCCAGTATCCACGGACCAAGCGTGAACTCAGGTCAAGCGGAGACCCTGAACGACCATGATTTTGAGATTGACAAGTGAATATGTCTGCTATGGCCATCAGGATCTTTCAATTACTTCTTTGGGCAGATTTTGTAAGTACTTTTTGCGCGAATTGTGTGCTCTGTTTTGCAACTACGCTTTTAGAAGTTTTAAAGTGCTTCCGTAGGTGTGATGATGTTTGCGTTTTTATAGTCTCAACAAAAAGTAAAAGTAAACATTCGCTCTCACTTTCCTTGATTCTTGAATATGTATGTACCCATACATACATTATGTTATGTATGACAGTCAGGTCCGAGTTCTTATCGTAAACTTCAATGTTTATATATTTCTGTATCGTTTTATACCGCTTGCTGTTGGCAAGACATGGTTTCATCAACTATAGGGTGAAATTAAATCAACCGACCAAATTCAAACTGGAGCCTCGGTTAGTGATCAAGAACTAGATTCACTATTGGCGAATTTCGAAAAAAATAAATTTTCTCTCCCTTACTGGTTGGACTAGTTTGAGTACAATTCAAAATTTTTTTTTCAATTTCTCCTTTAGGGTCATTAAACCTTGTTCCTGATGACTAACCGAGTCTCCGGTATGAATTTGGTCGGTTTATTTAATTTCACCGAGATATCAAACACAATTAGCTGAGATAGCCAAATTACTACCGGAGACTAAGTAAGTAGTTGTTAAGGTTGTTGACGTCTGGAACAATATTTAAAAACACTGCTCTAGATATGAATAATTTCATTTTGGCTTTCCATATTGACAAGGAGTTGGGTTTGAATAATATTTAAACTGCTACTTTTAAGTACTTAAATGAAATTACACACGCTACTGATGATACTGGTCAACTTTTCCAAACAAACAAATTTGTTCTCCATAAGAACTACTGTAAATTTTGCATGGGCCGATGCATTTTTTTTTTCATTTATGCGTATATTTCTTTGCTTAGTTTGAAATTTTAAATATATTTATATAAGTAATAATAGGTACATTACACGTACTACCTTTGACCGCGGCTTCGCTCGCGTTTATGAAATGTTTTCTCAGTTTTCGGCTTGGGCGTTATTTTATGAACAACCCGTATAACTTATGTATTGACCAGGGTCACTACGATGATAATAAAGAAAACCGCAACTAAATCCGTTGAGTGGTTCTCGAGTTAAAAGAAACATACAGACAGACAGACATTTTTTTTTATTATAATCGTAGTGACCTTGGTCAACACATAGGCTATAAGGGGTGTTCATAAAATAACACCCAAGCCGGAAACGGGGCAATGATTTAATTAACGCTTTTATAACTCGAGAACCACTCAACAGATTTGGATGCGGTTTTCTTTATTATCATTGTAGTTACCCTGGTCAACACATATACTACAAAGGGAGTTCATAAAATAACGCCTAAGCCGAAAACGGGGCAAAGATTGAATAAACCCAAACGGCAAAGGCTACTATATAAATCTATGGGAAGTCTGATTCGAATTTATATCCGAAACCCACGCGAACGAAGTCGCGGGCAAAAGCTAGTATTAAATAAATTGGTGACGGGCAGCGGCATTATCGGTTCGAGGGTTTCGGCACCGCGCTTACCAACCCACCTGTCCAGAGTGTGTGAGTATGGGCATTGCTTCCAAGTGCACCGCCAAGAGTTGCAAAATCTTGGAAAGTCCTATGTCCAGCTGTGGACGAAACAGGCTGATGGATGGATGCTTTATTGAATCATTTTATACCTTTAAATTAATTAATTAGTATGACTGGATTTGGAGACTATAAATTTGGATTCTGATTAACTTCCTTCAATGAAATTGTAGTAGCCAATAGTATAGCCACCGCACATTTAGTAGAAGATAATGTAAGAACCGAAGAAATTTCACACAAGTAACTTTATCGGTGATTTAAGATTAAAGTACAAGTAGGTATTTAGTTAAGATGTATCGCAATTATAAATCTTAATCGACAGTTAAAATGCACTCCGCATGCCAGTAAAATTATAAGAATAGATAATAAATAATCACAGTTGCCACGCGAGCAAGAGCAACACAGCTGTGCGGTTGTGAAAAAGAAACATTAAAGAAATATCCTATTGCTTGTCACCATCCATCCATCCATCAGCCTGTTTCGTCCACTGCTGGACATAGGACTTTCCAAGGTTTTGCCACTGTTGGCGGTCCTCCTGGAAGAAATGCCCATACTCACACACGCTGGGCAGGCGGGTTGGTGAGCGCGGTGCCGAAACCCTTGCACCAGTGACGCCGCTGCCCGTCACTAGTCTGTTTTAAGGCCTGGCAATTAGGGATGGATATACCGGCATCCATCGGTCCCAGGCAATGGTGGGCGGCCTGGTTGTGCCTGAGAGCTGTTCTCTTACTCTCTCCCAAATAACTTCGGGAGGATTTGCGAGTAAGATGGTGGTACCTCCACAGTCGAGCCCGACACCAGCTCTACCACCTATTGGTATATGTCACCAGCGAACGAAAAACACAGAGAGAACAAATTTACAAAATGTTCTTTCAAAAATGCCACCAGACACCTCAAAAGAACAAAAGTTCATGATTGTATTCGTACTGACTGTGTGTCATGCGAAGCTGAGCTGGTTTACAATAACAGTGAACACCATAGAAGCCAACGCAATACTAAACATGTGCCCGGCACAGTTTTCTTGGGATAATTTTCCAGCGCTAACCAAACTTCTACGTTTTTCGGGGTCCGTTCCACAAAATGACAAAAACGGAACCCTGTTGCGATCACTATGTTGTCCGTCTGTCAAGACCCTTTTTTTCGGACCCCGTTAGAACTATTACTTCCTACAAGAGTCTACAGCCCCACAGTGGTGAAAATTCAGGCTTTTAACTTTAAATTAAATTAAATTATGCCCTTTAAGTATTAAATTTCATACAAATACAAATTGGCCATGAAAACCTATAGGGTTGACTTAGAACTAGGGTTCCAGTTGACTTAGAAACTTGAAATTCCGTACACAGTGAGGTCTTTTAACACAAATTTAGGAAAAAAAAAAACAGAAAATCACAGATATTTAATTATTTAAGAAGATATTTAATCGATACCATTTCATTTTAGTTAATCATTTGTTTTTAATATTTGTATTGAAAGTCTACGTAAAAAAGAAGCGTGAGTATTTTTTCATTTTATAATTTTATGTTTTCTTATTCACTCATTCTAAAAGGACGTAAGTCGCATCTGAAGATTTCAAAAGTCGATGTTCATTGCCAATGGATTATTAAAAAAAAGCTTGGCATGTTTATGTCTGCTGTCACATGGCGTGTAAGTTTTTTTTAAAAAACAAACTGAACTTATAAGCAAAGGAAATTGTTTTTAAAATCCTGTGTTTACCAAATTTTTAGTTTTTGTTTAAATATCTCTTTATTTAATCAAGATTTAATTCTAAAAAAAAATTTGATGCTCAGAAAGCCCATATCTCGAAATGGTTTTCAGTTTTGCACCAATTATTAATTTGTAATGTTGTCGATTATACAATTAGACCGTTTGGATACATGGAGTTCGTAGGTGACAAGTTAGTTTCGTCATTTATAACAGCTCGTGGAATACGTTTGTGTTTTAAACGGTATATACGGAACCCTCACGTACGAGGGCACGTACCCTACTCTCTCTTGAACAGTTTTTTTTTCATTCGCTGCAATCGCCGACACGTCACGGTAAACAATAGCTTACGTAATCTGCGTAAAGGTGATAATCGTACAACAAGGTACACCATAGCGTGTGGCCATGTGTAGTTAGCATCGGGGAAAGTTCTGCGGGACCATTTTTCACTTTTATTTCAATCGTAATAACGGCGAAAATAGGGTCTGCTGCCTTTTTCTAGGTAAGTCCTTTTAATGGACTTTTATATCCGAAGGTGTACAGGTTTCTTTATTTGTTGCTTCTACAGTCTCTTCTTGGAATAAATAACAATTATACTTAGTGCACTAGATTACTCCACTTGTTGTCAGGCACGTATGCAGGGGGAGGGAGCGGTCTGGACCCCCCCCCCCCTATATTGTACAGCGCGCGTTGAGGCAGCAGTAAGGGGAAAATCTATAAGAGATAGAGAAATTTGCTCAAAGTACTCTCGTCATCGATTCAGGAGAAAATAAAACTGCATTCATGGATTTTAAAAACATCACTTGCCCTAACCGAGAATCGAAACGAGAAAAAATGTATATTTCTATCTAAACAGGTCAAGCTTAAGACCTAGTTAAGGTTCGATTGGTGTTTTTCCTAGGTATTTTTTTAGTAATTCCTATTCTTTAGTGGGCATTTGTCACCCAGGAGATTTGCCCGCTATGACGTCACCAATTTTTATAACGAAATCTCTCTTTTTTAAGGTTCCGTAGTCCTACAACGAACCCTTATATTTTCGCCATGTCCGTCTGTCCGTCGGCCTGTCCGCGGCTTAGCTCAGAGACTATTAGTACTAGAAAGGTCTAATTTAGTATGGGTATACATATTAATCACGCCAAATAAAGGGTAAAAAAAATCTCGAAAAAAATGTTTTTAAGGGTATCTCCCATACACGTAAATTGGGGATACATTTTTTTCTCGTCTATCTCATAGCGTGGGGTATCGTATTCGCGTCGGTATGGCGCGCTGTAAGTCACACCGGAGATAGGGCATTACGCTACCGCCTACTTCTTTTTTCATCGACTATCAGAAAATACAAGAATTTTCGTGTAACAAATCGTTCGACACTGGTTATTTATCCAACATGTTCGATTAACGCCCACGCGATTAGGCCGCCGCGCCGCGCCGGTACCAGCGCTATGACCATAATTTTCCTTTTTCTCATAGAACCGCCATACTGGTACAAGTGACCTAATATTTTGTGTCACCATCTCCCGGTCTAGTATTAATAGACCGACTTATAAAATGTACTGGGCAACTATGGAACCCTACACTGCGCGTGGCCCAACACGCACTTGGCCGGTTTTTTCACATACCTGCTATTGTGGATATCAAATGAAATACATACTTTTATCAAATGAATGACTTTTGTTTATATAGGCAAATTGAAATGAGAAATATAAAAAATATTTTTTTGCCTCTATACTTGTTAAAGAACAACCTCGACTCAATTAGTACAAGAAGTTTAAATTTTATTTTGCGTATTTTACAGAAAGGGTCATTGAACCTTGGTTCTGACCACTTAACGAGTATGAATTTGGCTTTATAAACGAAAGTCGCCTTAGGGACCATTAAGTACATTTTAGTGCCTAAGTAATAAAAATAAAAAAAACATTTTAAAAAGACGCAGTTCTAGCCATTCGGATGACCAAAGTTCCACCCAAGCTAAAATTTATTATTTACTATGACACGGATTGTTCAGTCCTGATTCCTGGAAAAAAAAAATTCCCGACACAACCTTATGGGCCCATAATATCTCAATTCGCAGTCCTGCTCTAACGCTTCTGCTTTTTAACAGTCTATCCTACTCTAATCAGATGCCGCGCACGCAAAACATCAGTTATTTTGAAAATGCGTCTACACTGATGGTTTTTTCATTTTTATGTTATTGTCTGCATCTGCTTTGTACTAATACCAGTTATATTATGCAAAGTTTCAGATCTAACTTCAAGTATTCATTAAATGCTATCGGTTTATTGTACGGTTTGGAGGTAACTTTGTCATTTTTTTCTATCGAGAAAATTTAATGTAATCAAGTTTTCAACATTGCGTTGACATAGCATTACTCCTCTAGTGAGGTATTATACACTCATAACCGATGTAATTACATGGAAATGGACGTTTAAGGGGGTAACTTTTTACCTCGGTACAAAATGCACATCATAATATTGTTTTCCTTACTTTTGAATAAAAAGTATGCAAAGTGTGTTTTAAAGCAACTTGCGGAAATAGCTTATTAATAATAAAGTCTTCACAAAAAAATTACGTATTTTAATGTATTACATTTTGTTTGCATTAGATAATCAAACTCAAAGGCATGTATACATTTGTAATGTAATGCAGCTAAAATGTATTGAATGATTTTCATGTGATCATCTAACTATTAACAAGCAGTTTACGCGAATTGCTATAACACGCATTTATTGCAAACTTTTTATTCAAAAGTAAGGAAAACAATATTATGATGTGCATTTTGCACCGAGATCCTCCGTTACCACCTTAAGGAATTTGGACGATAGACATTCGGAGAAAAGGACGTAACAGACCGAATCCGTAATACCGAATACTGTTACAATGGAAGTTTTTTCAATTAGTTGTAATCCCCCCCAGAGACCTCATAAAGGTATTTTGTGTATTAATAAATAAATATAAATAATCACACAATGAAAACAATAATTTTTATATTTTATTTTTCGGCCCACTTTGGGGTCGGCATCAGTCGAACATATTTTGTTGTAGAGCGATGTTTTTTATTTTCCTGTCACAAGAAGGTTTTATTTATTATTCGTAAGGTTGTTAATTTTATGTAATTTAAGTTTGTCATACATTCGACTGATGCCGGCCCCAAAGTGGGCGGAAATATTTCTCAAAAATATTTAATTGATCGTGTTAGTTAAAGCACAATATGTAATCAAATAACCTAACCTACACAAACTATACACGTATTGATAAGTCCATTAACAGAAAAATCGGAATCACTGTAATATCAAGCGTTTATAATTTATTTATTCAATGTAGGTATCGGTAATTACTAGATCAGTATCAAATTGAAAAGTTTAATTACGTTTAAGCATGCAATAGAGTCACTATTTTAATAACACAGCTATGAAAAATAGTCACCAAGTGGCTGGTTCTACTTCTTACAAGTACAAAATAAAAATAAAATGTCTGTGAATCAAAACACTAATATATGGTGGACAGAATATAGAAGAAAACAATATAAACCACGAAAAATGTTGACAAACGAGATGATGTTTCGAAATTCTCTCAAAGAAAGCACACAAGAATATCTACAGAACAGTTCTCTTTCTGGAGTCAGCCAAATGATTAATGCAAAATCGACAATATATCAAAAAATATTTTGGTTCCTTATGATATTAACATCCGTTGGTATACTGGGTTACTGCATGAACTTTGTTTGGTCAAGCCTTTCGAAGCCACTTATCGTCACTATGGACTCTACTACTCATGGAATTAACAAAATTGACTTCCCTGCTGTTGCCATATGCAACATCAACAGGGTCAGTAAGCGTAATGCTGATATTAAAGCTCAAGAATTGTACGAATTAGTCGTTTTGTCAGGACAAACTAAGACCCATAAATCCGATAACCCTGAATTCTACAGGTACTTGTTTAGAAACGCAGGGCGTTTTATCGACTTCGAGTACAGCGAAGAGTTCGATAAAAATATTTCCAGTTTTGATTTCCAAGATCTTGCCAGTTTTTCAACACACATGATCACTGACATTATGGAATTCGTCTCCCCGCAATGTTCAGATATGTTACTGAAATGTTTTTGGGAGGGGAAATCATATCCTTGCATGCAACTGTTTACAGTAAGGCGTACCATCAGAGGACATTGCTGCACATTCAATTACGTCCAAAAGTTTAAAGGAAGTATCAGCAACGAGACAGAGGATATTAAAAGGCAGAAAGTTCGTGGATTGAGAAAAGGCTTGACTGTGATCCTAGATCCTATGATCGACGATTACGCATACCCTTTATTCCCCATTACTGGATTCGAAATCCTCCTCTTCGATCCGCATAATTACCCTGATTTCAGCAGCGGAAGAGTTGTGCAGAGGTTTGTTCAAAATGACATGATAATTCTTGTGGAGTTGAAGTCAACGACCCAAGTTGCAACGAAAGAAGTAAGAAAGTACTCAAAATCTACTAGAAAATGTATCTTTCATGATGAAGAACCACAAAAGTACAACATGCACGATTATTCCTTCAGCACATGCATCGTGAAGTGCAAATTTGAAACGATTCGCACGCTATGTAAGTGTACACCGTACTTTTTGCCCTTTGTCGAAGTCGATGGACCCATCTGCTCTATGGACAATTTGAGGTGCCTTAACAAGTACAGAGAAAAGATTTTGTATCTCCAACCAAAGAATCCAGAAACCGAAGAAGGCTTGGAACTAGAAACGAAAGATTCTCTCATCTGTCCCAACTGCTTACCAGACTGTGAGCATACACAGCACTTTTCTAAAGCTAACGTAATAGCAATCGATGATCATACTAAGTTGTTTCCTGAAAATTTTTCACGAGGACTCAGTATGATTAATAAAAGTGTAATTAATATTTACCAAGTGACTTCTGATGGAACTCTGAATCGTTTGGATGTTGTATACTACTGGTATGAGTTGTTAAGCAACATTGGAGGGTACGGTGGTCTTCTATTGGGGTTTTCGTTTATTGGAGTTATTGAATTATTTTACTTCACTATCATTCGTCTTTTTGTTGTGTTTTATGAAAATTATGTAAAATTTCATTAAAATTATTTCCTAATAAATTGTTCGTCTGCGGTGTAGTGGTATAATTTCGACTTACTAATCCAGAGGAACATTTATTTATGCAGCCAAATTCATGCTACAGACTCGGTAAGTGCTCAGTATCAAGGTTCAATTACCGTTTTTGTGAAATTCGTAAATTATTTTTTTATGTTTCCTAAAATCGCAAGCCCAGCCCCGAGTCAATTTACTATACGACGTCAACATTTTTTTTGCAAAATTAGCAAAAAGTTTTATTGGTCCGTAATACTGATGACTTACCAAGCCTTTAGTATGAACTTGACTGCATAAATAAGTTTCACCTTATATATTTTGAGATCCACAAGTTTATGAATATTAATATCGTAACTTGCAACCCAAGAAAGTCAATCCAATGTGACAGCAAAGGGAAAGGATAAGCTACTCAAACAACTCCGGACCGCTTTGAATAAATTACAAGATTGCTGGAAAAGTTAAGTTTATGAATTACTAGCTTTTGCTTTTGGTTTTGCCCGCGTGTTATTCGGTTTCACGACATGCTTTTTTCCGGGATAAAAAGTAGCCTATGTGCTAAGTTAGGGTATAAACTATATCCATTCTAAATTTCATCCAAATCCATCCAGCCGTTTCAGCTTGAAAGAGTAACAAACGTACACACACACATACACACCCTCACACACACCCTCACACACACACAAACACAAACTTTCACATTTATAATATTAGTGTGATGTGATTATTAAGCTGTGTGGGAACTATACAGTTGTTGCAACCCACGACGCGACGACTGACCTGCTCTTCTTGTCGTAAGTCGTGTATATGCACGTTGCTCTAGTGTGCGTGCTTCCCAGAGTCGTACACACAAATTTCCTTGTTTTATACATATATAGGTACTTAGATACTTCCTAAAACTTTACAAGCAAAGCTGATTAGTCGTCGCAGATGCAAGGACTATTACAACAATTTGGAAAAGCCCTGATTTAACGGGTTGGTTCCATCGTCCCCGGTGCATCGTCCCCGGTACCGGGGAGGATGGGAAAAAAAGTCCCATCGTCCCCGGTGAGAACTGCAACGGGGACGTTGGCACCTATCATGTACAGTCGAAGTGCCATCGTCCCCGGTGGTTGTTCTAACGGGGATGTTGACGCTTATCATGTGCAGTCTCCGGTACAGATACTTCAACTCATCTGAGCGCGCGGCGCTATGTGTGCGTGTACTTGTAAATATAGTGTATATATGAAGCTTTGAACACACATAGCGTCACAGAATCAAGCAAAACAAACTAACACAAGCGCAGACACACATCGCGCCGCGCGCACAAATGAGTTGAAGTATCTGTAATAGTGGTTATTTGGGAAGTCTTTGGCAAAACAGAGGAAAAAAGAGATCAATATTTTAGTTATTAGTGCAAAAAATACGCTTTTCAATAAAAAGATTTGTTTTGTGTGATCAGTTTTTTATTGGTATGAACATTATCAATCTGTTAAAGAAATAATCAACATTGCGAAAATACATCATTATATAACTAATATTTATTAGTGCTACAAGCAGTCTTGTTAACAAAAAAACTCTCAACTCCTTTAAAACTAAAAAAATTATAACAAACTATTTGAAACCTTGTAAAAGTTATCTCTTTAATAATAATCCACATTACAAAAGTTGCCTCCTTTATTAAAAAAAACTTCCAATATCGTCGAATGCGGCTTATTTGAATTTAGTCCTTAATCAATTTTGTCAAGGACCAATTTACAAAAATTATACATGTATTAGCGCTATCTTTGACAAACGCAGCTGTGGTAAAACAAAAGATGCGCATATATCTCAGCAAATTTTGCGGCTCCGCTAATTTTTACCTTATAGGATTATTGCATTTGGTTCTTAAAGTGACGGTTTAAGGTTTAATTCACATTAAAATAGGTCGAGGGGCCAAAAATACACTGGTCTTATAATAGTTAAAATTCACAATTGTATCTGGAATTACCATTGTCACATTTTTGTACAAAAATAAATTCTTAGAAAACAGGTACGGCGCAGCTGCGAATTTGGTAATAAAATAGTGTGGGTCTTTTTTTAAATAGACAAAAGAACCCAAAATTCAGCTATATAAAAAACGAATCTGTTTGTGGAGCACCGTGCTCGGTGGCTTGAAGTCAAGCGTATTCTTGTTTCAGTAATAACTAAATATAATCTCCGTCTTTCCCTTTGTTTTGCCAAAGACTTCCCAAATAACCACTATTACAGATACTTCAACTCATTTGTGCGCGCGGCGCGATGTGTTTCTGCGCTTGTGTTAGTTTGTTTTGCTTGATTCTATGACGCTATGTGTGTTCAAAGCTTCATATATACATTATATTTACAAGTACACGCACACATAGCGCCGCGCGCTCAGATGAGTTGAAGTATCTGTACCGGAGACTGCACATGATAAGCGTCAACATCCCCGTTAGAACAACCACCGGGGACGATGGCACTTCGACTGTACATGATAGGTGCCAACGTCCCCGTTGCAGCTCTCACCGGGGACGATGGCACTTCGACTGTACATGGTAGGTGCCAACGTCCCCGTTGCAGTTCTCACCGGGGACGATGGGACTTTTTTTCCCATCCTCCCCGGTACCGGGGACGATGGAACCAACCCGATTTAAGTTAACGCTTTTGTTTTATCATTAGTGTCGATTCGGTGTAACACGACTTAACTTATTTGACAGGACTAAACTTAATTTAAGCTTTCTGTCTTTTTCTTTCTGTGTCAAAAGGACAAGGACAGGAAGCTTAAGGGTCCGTATAAGCCTAGATGCCCAACTTCAAATGAGGAGCATTTCACTTTGTGTAACTTGGTTAATCGGTATAGTAAAATAATACAGACAGTAGACTATAAATATAGCTGATAGGCTGATCTTGGAAAAAACGCAAAAATTTCAAGTTCGCCCGATAGAACAAAATTACGAATTAAGTGTTCCTTAAATCACAAAGCCTTGAAATTTTTATTAAAAAATAAGTTAACAAATGACATCGTCGGCTCGTCTTAGAATATTTTAAAATGTGCCACTGTCTAGGCTTACTACTTTATTTTTATATCCCAAAAATAAAAACGCAGAATTTTGTGGGTGCGTGTTTCTTGGTGGTCGTAACAGCCACGGCTGGGAGCGCGCTATTTTAAACTACACTCGGCGTCAAAAAAATCGCACCTTTTGAAAAATTTACTTCAAACCATTTTAATTCCTATTTGAAACCAAATATGGGAGAACTATTTGGTATCAATTGAAAGGGCATTAAACGACCTTGAAATAAACAATCGTTTCATTTTATAAACGATAAAAATCTCTCGAATATCGTGGTATTAAGAAAAGTATTGCTCAAATACGCGTTCAAACGGTCGCTAGTTGCGCTACATAAAAGGGGTATAAAAAGGTAATTACACGTCAAATGTATTCACTATCCAAACTTTGAAGGTGACACACGTTAAGCGCACAAGCAAAAGATACTACCCTCAACATGGATACTACTCCTGAAGAAGCTGCACAAGTTCTTGCACTGCTGCGCCGAAGGGTGCGGCAGTGTGATATTGCCCGGCAACTCAACCTAAGCCGTTTTGCTGTTCGAAGAGTAGTCCAGTCCACTAAAAGGAAACGCCATGGAGTTCAGTTCTGATTGATGCAAAATAAGGTGTTCAATCTGACCTTACATGCAGCCTTAAAATAAATTTAGTCCTCTCAAATAAGATAAGTCTTGTTACGCCGAATCGACATCACTGTCTTTCTCGCCCTAATCAACCGCCGCCGCCGTGCATGCAAAACCTCAGTTATTTTGTTTTTTTTTGTTACATTTTAGCGTAGTGCAGGAAATCGTATCGGAAAATTGTTTTCTTTATCATGTTTTTTGATGTATTACTATGGTTCTGTCATATGTTTCTTCATTGTTATAAGAAAGCGACAATGATATACGTTATAGTCTTCCTTAAAATTCCTGATCTTTTTCTTAAGTCACTATAAAATTACACAGCAATTATTTTTACGATCTGCTACTTCATTTTTTAGATCAGCAAGGTGGTATTGATTTTGTTTAAATATTTAAATAATATTTAAACGCTGTTTACACGATTTAGAGTTACAAGACGTTAAAGTGCAAGTAAGCAAAGAGAAAACGGTTGGGGAAAAAGTTTTTTCGCATTTTATATGAAAATTCATAATTTTTTAAATAAAGTTTATTTACATTTAACTAAAGTATGTAGGTGCCATTTTGTTCAAAAACTTTCTGCCATCTTGTAGGTAGGGACATGATCCCATTGCTATAGAAATTCTGGGGCTTCTGATCAAAAAACCGCGATAAGTGGTTTTGGCAGTCCTCTCGTGATCTTAACCTGACACTGCCTAAAGAATTCTGAAGAGACCGAAACAAGTGGAAATCTAAAGGTGCAAGGTCTGGACTATACGGCGGATGCATTAATACGTCCCAGCCAAACTCTCTTAATTTTTGCTGAGTGGCTAAAGATGTGTGAGGTCTATCGTTATCATGATGAAAAACCACACCCCTTCTGTTGACTAATTCCGGCCGCTTTCTCTCAACTTCTTGCTTTAATCTCATCAGTTGTTCGCAGTAGAGTTCAGAATCGATGGTACTGCCTGGCGGTAACAGCTCATAATGAATAATGCCCTTCCAATCCCACCATACACACAGCATTACCTTAACCCGGGTTTCGCCAGAGTCTGTGAAGCCTGACCAGCCTTTGACCACGACCTTTTTCGCACGTTCTTGTCGTACGTGATCCACTTTTCATCAACAATTATCAGGTTTTTCAAAAATGGTTCGGTTTCATTACGTCGTAATAAAGAATCACAAATGAGTACACTGTTCATTAAGTTTCTTTCAGTGAGCTCATGGGGGTTTTATATTAGATTAATATGTTTTTGTCAAGTTGATATTAAATCTTTAATTGCTTATTCATCTGTAGCTTATCTAATCCTAGTTTATAAAAAAAATTATAAAATCATAATTTTTAAATAAATTTTAATTAAATTGAAATTTCACCTAATAATTTAATATTTATTTTAATTTTATTAGATTTATTTTGAGGCATCCTAATATCGAGCTGTTTTGTGTACCCAGCTTTTTTCAAATGCGCCAAAACTGTTTTGTGGCCAATCCCCAGTTCTTCAGCTACATCGTTACTACTGAAATGTCGATCTTGCTCCACTTTTTCAAAAATGGCATCCATTTTATCCGCAACAGGGCGCCCAGAGCGAGGCGCATCTTTGACAACAAAATTTCCAGATTGAAAACGCTTAAACCAAATTTGTGCTACTCTCACAGACACTTCACTAGGTCCATAAACATCACAAATTTTTTTCGCGGCTTGCGTTTCATTTTTCCTTTTTTGTAGTAAAATTTTAAAATGTATCGTATTTCTTTATTAGATTCACTCATCTTAACAGTAAGAAAAACAAATGAAAATAACACATTTTACCTAATTTGAATTTAAATATTTATCTTTTTTTAAATCTAAACTTTTTAATAATACCAAAACCAGCGAGATACATATGCTATAGCCAAAGAGATTTTATTATATTTTCGTACATACTATTTGTGAAAAGAGTTTTTCCCCAACCTATTATGTACTAGTATAGCAGTTGACAAGTATGTATAAAGCATTACGTTCTTAACCATCAACACCATTTCTATTTCAGATTCTGATGGCAATCAGTCAACACGCGTACCAGCAACGTGTTGGGTACACATCTTATTATGATGACATCCGTGAGAGCCGTAGACCGAATCCAAATCCAATCAGCCGAATAGACCACTACGAAGCAGAGCCAGTGAACCAAAGACCGGTACAAAGAATGAGTGAACGATCTATTCCGTTCACCAGCGCCGTCCAAAGAATACAGGAAAAAGAGAGGAGAAGGCTCCAATCGAGGGTTGAGGAACCAATTATATCCAGAGTAGAAAATGGATCGTACAAGATAGTGAACTATCCAAAACTCAACATTGCCAACAGAAGAGGTACGAGTACGTATGATTTGTTAGTAATTATTTGTGTGTCCTCCGCTGTCTGTATGTCTGTCCGTCTGTCCGTCTGTCATAGGGGTCTACAACTTCAGCCATGATAGGTAGATAGTTGAAACTTTCACAAGATTGTATAACTATGGCTTCTACCACGACAAATAATGAAAATTTGAAAAATATGAAAAACAAAGGAGGTCCCCATACAAGAAACCCTGAAAAAATTCAATATGTATAAAATACTGTGGTAATACATACAAGTTTCAAATTTGGTCAGATTGTTATACATAGTAAACGAATAAATAACAGAGATTAGGGTTCCGTACTCAAGGGATGCCGAATTATTAACAGGCGCTATCACTTAAGGCGACTCTATTCGCCTGAACTCCCATACTAGCGCAGTTCGCTGATCATATCCTTAATTATAGGTACTTGCTTTATTTTTTCTTTTTTAACATATCCCATACAATATCCATGACGTGAAACTAAAACATTTATCAAAATCAAATACGTACAAAAGTTACAAGCGTATAAAAGTCCTTGATTTTACACATATTTTGATGAATGTTTATGTGCCGTAATGTCCTAGAATTGATACAACGAAGCAAATAATTTTAGTTTCGCAGCATGGTATATTTTATACTATTCAAAAATATTTTTGTTTCATTTCGATTTTTTGGATACTTCTCCTGAAATCATAGGAACCACCAAAACCATACTCGAGTTTTTTCAAAACATGAATGTTGTCTCGCGTTAGCTTGCCTCTCACACCGTGTTCGGTTAGTTCCGTACGAGCTCGGGAAATGAACGTTCGGGCCAACCAATAACAGCCAGTCAGTGCTCTATAATCCGAAGTTGAATGTAGAATGAAATATCAAGCATAGCGACCCCGTGCGCGACTGTCTTCAAGCCGCCGACTACAGGCTTCTTAAGCGGCTTTTTTGACGCCTTTATGTAAGGTGACTTTAGTTTATACAACCAAACTCATACTGGAGGCTTGGTAAATGATCAGTAACATGGATCGATAATACTTTTTGCCAATTTCACCAAATAAAATCTTGACTTCCCATAAGTAATTGACTCAGGGCTGGGCTTGCTTTTGTAAGGAACACGAAAAGAATAATTTAAGAATTTCACTAAAAGGGTCATCGAACCTTGTAACTGAGCATTTACCGAGTCTTCAGTAGGAATTTGGCGATGTGTATATAATAATATACATCGCCTGTATAAATGTTTATGTATTAAATTAAAATCACCTTATATTTCTGTGGTATCTGTTGTTGTTTTATCATGTTTTAGGGTCCCTTACCCATATTGTGTAGTGGTACGGAACCCTTTGTGCGCGATTCCGACTCGCACTTGGCCAAATTATTTTATCCGTATCAAACATTCTTTAATCTCCATTAATTCTAACCTTTTCATTATTAGTACTTCATGTTATTTGTGAATACGCGTAACCAATTACAGTCTGTCAAAAATTGTTGAAATGGATATTGAAGGAACTATTTTTCTTTCGCCTGATTACACCAAACAAACAAGAACAAAATCTGTTGAATCGAGTTCACTGCGTTGTTATTTCATGACTACCTATATATTACCTAAATTATCCTACTTGAACGTTTAAAGTTCAATAAAGTTCATTAAAGTTCAATATTCATTGACAGACTATAATACTTAAAGAAATTCACATAATGTTATGTATGACTAATATGGAAAAAATAATTGTCTCTTTCTATTTTAAGAATCATGCTTTGCCTGTTTACCTCGGTAATGACAACCCTTACATATTCAATATTCACGCCATATATACATACTTAAATGATTTCCTCATTTTATAGACATCATTAATTTTATCTAATTAATTAAAAGCTTATTGTTCAGTCACACATATATTGATTGAAATATATTATTACAATCCATCCATCCATCAGCCTGTTTCGTCCACTGCTGGACATAGGCCTTTCCAGGATTTCGCCACTGTTGGCGGTCCTCCTGGAAGAAATGCCCATACTCACACACGCTGGGCAGGCGGGTTGGTGAGCGCGGTACCGAAACCCTTGCACCAGTGACGCCGCTCCCCGTCACCAGTCTGATTTATTTAAGGCCCGGAAACTGGGGATGGATATACCGCCATCCATCGGTCCCAGACAATGCCTGGTTTTTTTGCCTGAGAGCTGTCCTCTTACTCTCCCCCGAATAACTTCGGGAGGGGTTTCCGAGTAAGATGGTGGTACCTCCACAGTCGAGCCCGGCATTAGCTCTACCACCTAACTATTATTACAATAGTTTACTGTAACCCACGGGCCTACAATTATGTATAAAGTCCTAACATATAAAATAAACATAATTCTGAGACAAATTGTGTTGCGTATCGATCACTAACACACAAAATGAAAAATGAATGCAACTGATGCCGAGTCCAAAAGAACAATATATCTTGCTAATTTATTTATGTGCATATTTTAACTAGAATTAATATATATATAAATATTTATAAAGAAAAGCCGAAGGGTAACATATACATTTTATTACAAAATGAAAAAGATATTGCTAAAATTAATGATTCCCTTCCCAGTAACGTGGCAACTCGAACTCTAGAAATCTATTATAAAGATATAAAGTGACTTTTATTTATACAGCCAACCAAACTCATACTCACACAGGCTTGGTAACGGTAAGTGATCTGATCAATCAGTAACACGAATCGATAATACTTTTTGCTAGTTTTGCAAAATACCATCTTGACGTCTCATAGTAATTGCGGTTGGGCTTGCGTTTGTAAGGAACACGAAAAGAATAATTTACGAATTTCACAAAAAGGGTCATCGAACCTTGTTACTGAGCACTTACGTCTTCAGTAAGAATTTGGGTGCATAAATAAAAGTCACCTTATATAAGGTCCTACAATAATAAGTGAAAATGAATCTAGGGTAGATTGTGTGACCTATTTTCGTGCAGCAAACCTTAAATTTAGAGTTGAAAACCCTAAAATAATACAAGCTCATTTAACTTTTATTCATCTGCGCTAAAGCCTATTTTACAATGAAAAGTTTTAGAATATTGGATGGATTCGATTGATGGTTCTTGGTGGAATATCATCTTGAATAAATTATACACAAATTCTTGTACTTTTATTCCACATATATTTATTTTTATTCTAACTTAGGCTACCGGTTTCGTATTACACATCATCGGGCCAACAAATTATTAATTATTTACATTACAGAAAGAAAACAAAAGAAAACATTTTTAACAAGCAAATATAAAAAAAAAATTTTTTTTTTTTTTTTTTAATATTTGCTTGTTAAAAATGTTTTCTTTTGTTTTCTTTCTGTAATGTAAATAATTAATAATTTGTTGGCCCGATGATGTGTAATACGAAACCGGTAGCCTAAGTTAGAATAAAAATAAATATATGTGGAATAAAAGTACAAGAATTTGTGTATAATTTATTCGAAAAGTTTTAGGTTATGGCAGCTCTAAATCTAATATTTCCTACACGAGAATAGATGTCATTGTATCGATAACTGATCATCATATCAGAGAAGATTTTTTTTTGGCTATAATCAGCTGACAATATTTCCATGGAGTGAAGACAAGTTCGCGCAAATAAAATATATCTCACCAATCATCGCGCGGGACGTAATTATCGTCAATAAAATGTGGGTGTACGAGTCTGACACCATATTCCAACGTGAAGAGACATAAGCCTTACATCGAGGGAATCATCAAAAAATACCTGGGAGTTATATTTAATACTAGCCTTTGCCCAAAGCTTCGCCCGCGTTCAGTGAATCTTTGGCCGGTTTTCTGCTTGGGCGTTATTTTATGAACACCCCTTACAGTCTTTGTGTTGACCAGGGTAACCACAATGATAATAAATAAATCTGCATTCAAATCTGTTCATTGATTCTTGAGTTAGAAAAGCCTTTATTCAATCTTTGCCTCGTTTCCGGCTTGGGCGTTATTTTATGAACACCCCTTATAGTCTATGTGCTGACCAAGGTGTCTACAATGATAATAAAGAAAACCGCATACAAATCCGTTGATTTGTTCTGCAGTTATAAAATCATTTATTCAACATTTGCCCCGTTCCGGCTTGGGCGTTATTTTATGAACACCTCTTATAGCCTATGTGTTGACCAAGGTCACTACGATGATAATAAAAAAACCTCATCCAAATCCGTTGAGTGGTTCTCGAGTTAAAACGGAACATACAGACAGACAGACAGACAAAATTTCTAAAAATTGTTGTTTCGGCCTCAGTACAGTACCAATAACCCATTTCATGCATACTTGTAGACTATTTAAGGTAATCGAAGTCAGAAGGTTGTGTTTACAGTAGTTGTATACATAATGGATCACACATTAACGTGTCCTCGACCGTAGGTACTTATGCAGTCATACTTATTTATGTACGAATAATTTATTTGCACAACATTTATGAACACGTTAACATGTTAACCACGGAACCCTATTACTAAGCCTCCGCTGTCTGTCTGTCCGTCCGTCTGTCACAGGGGTCTACAGCTTCAGCCGTTATAGGTAGCCAGTTGAAATTTTCACTGAAAACGTGTTACTATGGTTTTTATCAAGGCAAGTAAAACATGGAAAAAATAGGGGAACTAAGAATATGGGAAACAAAGAGAGTCTCCACAAGTAACACTGAAAAAATTTGAAAAATTGAACGGGTGCCGAATTTAGGGGCCTTGTTTTTTGTCGTCTTGATATTGCTATGGCATCTTTACTTTTTTATCATGTTTTTGGGTTCTGTACCCGTATGATGTAAACTCCATGTGTGCGAGTCCGACTCGCACTTAGCCAAGCTATTATTTATTCTGTCAGACATAACATGTTGCGAACAAAGGCGATGAAACCGTTTATTTATTTTCTAGGGCAAGTGGAAGATTCCAGTCAAAAAACCCGGGACAGCGTGGTGTTCCCAGGACCAACCACAAAGACCTCGTCCCGGAATTCTTTCAGTCCCGAGGTCCCGGCTGAGTGCAGCAGTATAGGGATATGTGAGAATGTTCCCAATTATCCAGAAGACCTCGTCAATGAGCTGCTCCTACAGGTAAAGTTACTGATTCACACCATTATCGACTTAAATGTTAAACTTTCTGGTGAAGATTGTGTCAGAATATGAATTGAAAGGTCTGGTTTCAAATTGATAAATTATGGGGAATCTGTTCTCACACTTCCCACTTAGGTATTGAGCATACGAATTTTAGCCATCAGTTTTATTTATGTAAAGTGACTTGTTAATGTAGCCAAATTCCTACTGGAGACTCGGTAAGTAGTCAGGTCCAAGGTCCAATGACCCGATCTGTGAAATACGCAAAATAAGATTTACACTTCCTATACTAATTGATTCGAGATTGTTCTTGAACAAGTATAGGGGCACAAAAAAATATTTTTCGTATTTCGCAAAAAGGGTCATTGAACCTTGATCCTGACCACTTACCGAGTCTCCAGTATGAATTTGGCTACATACACGAAAGTCAGCCTATGCCAGGTGTAAAAAAAAGCAAAGGCAAGAATCCTTTAAGGGTATGTTAGTGTGATCGGTAAATATACTTTAAATACTGGGATCTCTAAATAAAGTACCATTACCTCATAATAAGACGATCTTCTTTACTAAAAATACACTAATCGCGTGGAAACCCTCACGGTCGCTGGCCACTCGGATGGGGGGTGCGGGTTGTGGGGTGCAATTAGGTGTGTGGGGCGGCCGGTTAGCTGCGTAGCCATAGCTTAGAAAAATTATGGAATTTTTGGTGAAAATTCATAATGTATTTTTTTTCTCGTAATGACATCAGAATCGTGTACACTTTTATGCCCTAAAGGGATTCTTGACTTTGCATTTACACCCTGTATAAAGGACTAGCTTTTGCCCGCGTGGAATAAGTGTCTTTCAATCTTTTAGTACCAAGAGTTTTCGGTTTGGCGGTTATTTTATCAAGGCCCCTTCTATAATTAAGTTGCCGAGGGTCACTACGATAATAAAGAAAACCGCATCCAAATCCGTTGAGATATTCTCGAGTTAAAATGGAACATACAGAAAGACAAAAATTCTAAAAAAAATAATTTTGGCGCCAGTACAACACTTCTAAACTAACCAACTTCAATTTAGGTACACAACTACAGACACGACTTATTTATTATTAATTTATTAGTAACAGAGAACTTGCGACTCTTGCGAGTATACATTTGAAATAATTTTGGCGTCAATACAACACTTCTAAACTAACCAAGTTCAATTTAGGTACTCAACTACAGACACGACTTATTTATTATTAATTTATTAGTAACAGAGAACTTGCGACTCTTGCGAGTATACATTTGAAATAATTTTGGCGTCAATACAACACTTCTAAACTAACCAACTTCAATTTAGGTACACAACTACAGACACGACTTATTTATTATTAATTTATTAGTAACAGAGAACTTGCGACTCTTGCGAGTATACATTTGAAATAATTTTGGCGTCAATACAACACTTCTAAACTAACCAAGTTCAATTTAGGTACTCAACTACAGACACGACTTATTTATTATTAATTTATTAGTAACAGAGAACTTGCGACTCTTGCGAGTATACATTTGAAATAATTTTGGCGTCAATACAACACTTCTAAACTAACCAAGTTCAATTTAGGTACTCAACTACAGACACGACTTATTTATTATTAATTTATTAGTAACAGAGAACTTGCGACTCTTGCGAGTATACATTTGAAATAATTTTGCTTACGTTTGAAAACCACGTCTTCTTAGAGAAAAATCGTTTTGTACATTTCTAGAAAAATATTAAGTTATAGTATTAATATTAATATAGTATTAAGTTAATATTAAAGTTAACATTTTTTGTTTGATAAACACTTGTACTTGTCCACTTATTTATATTCTATATTATTTATATTTCCCTTACCGGTTTCGCTGTTAAAGCATTATCAAAGGTTTGTTTGGTTGTTTACGTACAATATATGATTCATTATATGATTATTATATTGTACGTAAACAACCAAACAAACCTTTGATAATGCTTTAACGTTTTGTTTACGTACAATATATGATTCATTATATGATTATTATATTGTACGTAAACAACCAAACAAACCTTTGATAATGCTTTAACAGCGAAACCGGTAAGGGAAATTAATATAAATAAGTGGACAAGTACAAGTGTTTATCAAACAAAAAATGTTTCAAAAGTTCCACCAAGTGCCAACACACATCACGAGCATCAACTCCAAACTTAACATTATTTACATCATTATTAAAATACGTTAATCTATACTTCTTATAAATTAGTCAAATTAATAATAATAATAAAGTAGTAAAAAGTTGTGTCTCTGCACTGAATATCTTTGCGAAATTTTAAATGAAATGGAAATCACAACTTTTATAACTTTTGACGGATTTGGATATTACTGAAATCGTGCTTTTGTGGTTGTCAATAATAAAACATTCACAGCCAAAAATGTACGATTTCAATTGACAAACGGCTAATTTGCTTAGCCCAATAGCCATATGACAATCAATTTGAATACGATTGGCTTACACAATCGCATCTCTGATCAACATAAAGGCTATAAGGGATGTGTACAAAATACCGCCCAAGGCGAAAACGGGGCAGATATTGAATAAACTCGGACGGAGCCGGGGGTGAAAGAAAGGCTAGTCGTAAATAAATACTTAATACTAATCAGCTGTTAGGTCATTGACTTGACCCTGATATTGTTTGTTTGGGTTTTATGGTTGACTGGTGTGTGAGTAGGGTTACCATTTAGGAATTTGAAAAGTTGTGACAAAAAGCCTGACATTTCGATAAAATTCCGAACTTTTTAGTCACCAAGTGGAAACATTACTCACTTAGTTACAGTGCTATGACGGCTATGGTAGCAGATCGCTCGCACGTAGAATAAATAGGATAGGATAAAATATAAAGACTCATTTGATATTACTTAATATGTAATTTTGTTACCCATATTCCAAAATCTGGACAAATTAAAGCGCCGGACAAAGTCCAGACTAGAGTCCATAAGTCCGGACTAATCCGGACGGATGGTAACCCTATGTGTGAGTGATGTGATGATGAGTTTAGATTAATTAATTTTCATTTTAATTTTAATTCAATGCTTTGTTATGACAATTTATAAAATAAATTTTACTGATTAGATAAAGTACTTCTTGATTGAAACGTTATTCAAGTTGTTGTGTTAGTCTAGCACCTAGAAATGTTTATATAGATGTTGTGCAGCGCCCCTAGCGGCTTACTACAGGAACCAGCATTTCTCATACAAAATATTTTACGCAGACGGTAACGTGTATAGTAAGCAAAACTCATGGTAGGCCTACGGGTAGCGTCATTTTGATGGTTCAGTTACCATTCCTAACATCCCCTTTAATTATCTGAAATTAATAAAGAATGAATAATAAAAAAAAGCTTGCCTATTCACTTGAAATGGATTCCCGTCAAAAAAACATGTTTTCATTGTGTACGGATGGAAAATATTTTATAATATTTCATATTATTATATTTTCTCAACACATAAAACACAAAACTTTATTTTATTTTCGTTGTAACAAATCGTGTATTAAATGAAAAACCTTTTAATAAATTAAACAAAAATTAATTAATTTAAAAATGGCATTATACTTAATTTATTACTAATACATACCAACAAATAAACCAGAATAAAAATAACCTTACATACAGAATGACATAATATAACTTATACTTGCGATTGTCGGCACTTGGTGAAACAGAAAGCATCTTGATGAAAACCACTTAACAGTACAAGTGTACAAGTGTACAAGTGGTTTTCATCAAGACAGAATGACATGTTAACGAAAGTCTGAAATTACTGTCCAAGACAATTAGGCCAATGAGCCAACCAGTAATTACCTCTACAAAAGTCTATGCCAATGGCCTTATTGTGTTTGGAGAGGTAGTACCAATAAATTATTATTTTTAAATGTTTATTGAAAACCCCTAAATGAATTTGTTTGGTATACTTGAATACCATCGAAATCTTACTGCATATTATAGTGATACACTTTACGAAAATAGAATTTGGTGCTAAAAAGGCTGCCGCCAGGCAAGCCTGGAGACAGCCCCAAAAAAAAATGCCGAAAAAAAAGTGATTTTTACAGCACTATAGGGCCGTAGACTTCTGTAAGAGGTATTAGTTTCAACTTGAAATCTCTAAAGGGACCCGAGAAATAAAAAGAGTCTTGATAGACGGACGGACGGACAACAAAGTGCCTATAAAAAGGGTTCCGTTTTTCCATTTTGAGGTACGGAACCCTAAAAACATCTCAACAGATCACGTTTCGACTTCACAGACTTTTTATAAATAAGTATTGAAGAAAATCTTCTTCTATCACAGCTCGGCGAAGGTAGGAGCAGGTTCAAGATCGATGAGTTGGAGCCACCGGAAATAGCACAAAGGATCGGACCTCCTGAGGAAGTGGAGCTGTGTGAATTTGACGAAAAAGTAAGCTTTACTCCATCCAAATTACAACAATAATCGCTTTGAATATTTAGAAAAACGGATAGGACTCACTTTTTATTCGCTTTCGAGTACAGTACTCGACAGACCGCCGTGCGCAAAAGTACTCCCGAAGAGTCCTGATGATATTAAGTCATAATCTCATCGAAAGCTCGACCTGTGCCTCTTCGCACAGTTAAAAAAGTGAGTCCTATCCGTTTAACCGTTTTTAAATATTCATGATGTCAACTCACTCTAATTTTAATGAATTAATTGCTTTATTGATACAATATTTGATTGAGAAAAAGAAATGTTATTTCATCAATGCGTGAGCAATGTCATGCCACGCAAGGGTCATAATCTGCTTTTCCTTCAACTACTGTAAATATAAATAGTCTGTATTAAATAAAAGTCACATAAAGGTGTGCAAATGAAAAAAATACAGCTGTTTCATACATTTTGTTCGAGCAGATATTAACCTTTTTTATGGAACAGCTGATGCTTTTACGCAATTTTATAGTTGACCCCATAGTAATAGTTGTAATACCCCGTTTTAGGGAGAAAGGTTATCACCCTAACACTCTATATTGCCGTTTAGAAAAGTAATGAAATGATGACAAATAATATTGACATGGTGACAATGAGTATTAAAAAGAGATTAAAAATAAATCTATTAACTTTCTTAAAATATAAACTTTTTAGAGACTTGTGGAAGAGGATAGAGGTGAGGACGAGTACGTAAGTGGGGTGAAGGGGTGTTTGTGAGTGAGGGTGTGTGTGTGTGTTTGAGAGGGGAGGTAAGAATGTTTGTATGAGTGTTAATTATCTGTGTTTAAGGGTGTAAAGTGAAAAGTAGAAAGACATTTATTATTCTCGGCGTTAGTTCTACCGAGCTTTCTTATCTGAGTTATTGTGTCCCTAGTTGTTGAGCCTCAAAATAATGTGATAATTTGTATGTTTCTGTGACCTTTTTTTTAAAAACTCCAG
Organism: Ypsolopha scabrella; assembly: GCA_910592155.1. Lineage (NCBI taxonomy): Eukaryota > Metazoa > Arthropoda > Insecta > Lepidoptera > Ypsolophidae > Ypsolopha > Ypsolopha scabrella. The sequence continues at coordinate 25,339,341 of OU342969.1, read as the reverse complement.
GTGATGATCCCCAAAGCAGCACAAGACAAAGACGGAAAGTGGTACTACATTGTGAATCAAAGAAAATATGCGCTTCAAGGAGTCCGCGTGGAAATCTGCAGGTACTTGTTTTTAATACCAAATATGTCATTCGAAGTGATATCGTAAGTCATATTACATAACATAACATAACCCATCAATAACTAGGTACTTTAAAGCCATTGCTTTTATCGGTAGGTAATTGTCTTGATATGACCACAGATAGAATAATACTAGATATGAAATTTGCTTTCTGTTGTTGATATCTACATTCATTATTTATCCGTAAGATTGTAAAAGCTGGCAATTTATATAAGGTGACATTTACTTATGCAGCCAAATTCATGCCGTAGAATCTGTCAATGACGAAGAAGCTAAATCAGTTATCGATGTAAAGATTAATAAAACAGATCGATTTCAAGAAGTTATCCCTCAGAGAGAGAAAGATAAACAAGGCCGTTCATCCGTACATATCGTGTTACTGATCACTTACCGAGCCTTCAGTATGAGTGTGGCTGCATAAATTAAAGTCTACTTATATGTAAAAAATACCCTAACGAACTGATTTATCAATGTCTAGGCCAAACGGCTGGACTTACAAACAAGAAATCTGGAATCTTCTTGCATAACGTACTTATATGTAAAAAATACCCATCCATCCATCCATCAGCCTGTTTCGTCTACTGCTGGACATAGGCCTTTCCAGGATTTCACCACTCTTGGCGGTCCTCCTGGAAGAAATGCCCATACTCACACGCTGGGCAGGCGGGTTGGTGAGCGCGGTGCCGAAACCCTTGCACCAGTGACGCCGCTGCCCGTCACTAGACTGTTTAAGGCCTGGCAATTGGTCCCAGGCAATGGTGGGCCGCCTGGTTTTGCCTGAGAGCTGTTCTCTTATTCTCCCCCGAATAACTTCGGGAGGATTTGCGAGTAAGATGGTGGTACCTCCACAGTCGAGCCCGGCATCAGCTCTACCACCTACAAAAATACCCTAACGAACTGATTTATCAATGTCTAGGTTAAACGGCTGGACTTACAAACAAGAAATCTGGAATCTTCTTGTATAACGTAGACATCAGGGAAGGATTTTATTTAATTCCCTTGGGATCGAAAGAAACGAGATAACACCAGCAACATCTTCTCTCATATCGGCTCCAAAAGAAAGCAGAACTAACCTAATATCTGCCAAATAGCAACGCAAATAATGATATTGTTTTCCTAAATTTCCAGGCCAGACAAAGGATCATGTGCAAAGATAGCATCCTTTCCATCGTACTACGAGGCGAAGTGCAAACAGAAGTTTGCGTTGCGCCATCTAGCGGCTTTGGACGAAAACGGGAAGCTCATCGAGCGATCCTTCAAACTGCCCAGCTGCTGTTCTTGTGTTGTTAGGCAGAATGATTGAATTCAATGCCGAAGATGATCTCAGAAGTTGAAAACTTTATTTGTGGTGCTCCTGATTTCTAATGACTACTCTAATTCCCAACCCAAAAACAAAACAAAATATTTATTATCAACAAAATATTTAGTTTAGCAGCTGTTTTTAGGGTTTCAGTACAATTTCACATCAAGGTAGAGCCAGGTACACACGAAGGCATCCATTTTGTGCCATGTGTAAAAAACGTAGGAATAAAATATGTGAGTGACCAGAAAATACTATGTTTGATAAAGTATGTAGAGGTAGTAAAAAATATCTATGTAACTGAAAAGGATAAAAAAACAAAAAGCCTTTTCGTTGAAGTGTATCAATTTAAACGTAGGTAGCAAGTGGGATTTAGTTTTCTAGAGCTCATTGCAAGAAATTCTATTCAGACTGGAGCGCTGACTTTCTTTCATGAGGCCAAGCCTTTTATGAGTAATAGAGATACATCCAAAAAGAATAAAATTTCATGAATAAAAAAGATAGAGATACAACTAAAGAGAATTATTATAAAGGCCATTTATTTTAGTATGCGGTTTTCAATAGAGATCATCACTCTTGTCTGGTAATAAGCTTCTCGATAACTTCTTGGCACATTGAATAGAGTACAAATACTCGTATTATTCTTCAAAAACAAATAAATGAGGTTCGTCAAAGTTATTTGTTTTAGACAATCTTTGTTGAGGGGTCTACATATTTACCATTTAGGAATTTGAGATTTCTCTGTATTATACAGTATTTAAACAAAAATTACTGAAAATACCTATTCATAATGTAGTTTATAAGATGTGACCAAAACAAACGATTTTTATTCTCTCACGTGTTGTTACAGCGAGGACCGATCGATCGACTCTCATTTGGTCGGTATTTTTATAGAAGTGATAAGGTTGTGTGTTTCTTCGATTTTTTATTGTCTCTACTATACAATTTTAGCAAAGCTAGGCATTTTCCATATCGTAAAATTTACCATTTCATGATCATAAAATCTGTTAAAACTAAAGGGGCGGCCTCGCTTCGCTCCGATTCATTTACCAACAACCTAAGTTAGGTTACCTAACTTGCTCCTCGCTTCGCTCGTCTTCGCACCATTTTTTAAATGTAGAATTACGTTTGCACCTGATGTTCCTCAGATATTACGCAAAAAACCTTTAGAGGCTAGAAGCTTTACAATAAAAATTATGTTGCTAAATATTTTCTTAATTATTCTGGATTTAGGGGTACCTGCGTCAATATGCCTTACTTGTTGGCACTTGGTGGAACTTTTCATACATTTTTGATTAAAAACACTTGTATCTACTTGTCCACTTATTTATATTATTTCCCTTACCGGTTTCGCTGTTATGTTTAATTGAACAAAGAAAAAATACGTGTCCAATATTTTCTGATAATCTAACTGACGGACTAATACATTTTTTTTAGTCATCATGCCTATTATTATAAAATTATTTAAATAAGAGTTTCTAATACAAGCGGAGCTGAAAATAATCTAACATAATTTTTAAAATTAAGGCTCATCCATAATATATTTAAATACGAATAAGTTTATACATGTACATTGCATCTGTTAAGTATCATCGCAAAAAGTTTCAAACTTTTCGCTCTTTTGACCTTTAAGAGGATAGTCGGGCTTGCTTCAACCACTGCTACTCCATGCGGAAAGACCCGCAGTGCGAAAGGGACAGATTCCAGAAAAAGTAAAAATCATAACACTAACTTTATTATTTAAATTGAACGAAAGGTTTTATGAAATGGATTTTAATACACATTTTTAAGTATAATATATTATTGCTAGATTCTTAAATAAAACAAGGAAGAATAAACTGTGATAGAAATAAATTTCTACATTTTAAACACTTGACACTTTTTGGCTTCAATTTTGTTGCACTCTACATTTATTTCTGTCTTCATTTTGTCTACTGTTATTTTCAAACTGTGTAGTGTATATGTTTTCAGCACTCTCGTGATCAGTTTATCACCCATTCTTTTGTGCGAACATTCATAGTGGAATTGTTTTCGACTAGTTTACTTTAGAAATTATAATTTTTTTATTTTATCTTTTTTTGTGCTGACATAACAGTGATTTTGTTGATACATAGATGAGATATTTCCTAATCATAAATTGGAGTTTTATTTCATACTACCTTTATTTACTTTCCACTTAGTAGAGTTAAAGACTTAATGAGTGTATGTGTTACCAGCCAAACCCGATTTTAGGACAAACTAGTTTTTCCTAGGTCAAAGTAGGTGCGACGACGAGCGAAGCGAAGAGGAGCGTGTTAGGTTGCTTGTGAATAAAAATTCAGGAGCCGAGCGAAGCGGAGCGGAGTTTTAACAAAAATACGATCTTACCAGCCATATCATGATATCGATCTTAGTTTGACCTAGGAAAAACTAGTTTGTCCTAAAATCGGGTTAGGCCAGTAACACATACATGCACAGGCTTTAAATAGAGTGCGACCATTAAATAAAACCACATACTCTACAGATCATACCGAACAACTATTTAAAAAAACCGCGAAAATCTTCAGAGAAAAAGATATTCAACTGTAACTCAAAGACTTGAGAAAGAGGAAGTTCTATTTTAGAACGCTGCACCGGAACAGCTGTTTCACGGACGACGCTCTCTCGATACTCGTCCGTATAGCGGTGCGTTAGGGTACACGCATTTTTGTTTGGAACTCAATTATTTCCCAAACTAAGAGTGGCCGCCGGTATGATTCTTAAGAAAAGTGGTTCAGTAGGGTCGGTAGAATATCTATATCGCAGTGGCGTGCATGGATCTTTTTGCTGGAAATGCAATGAGAAGGTCGAGTTTGAATATAAAAAGTATGAAAAAATTTCAATATCACTTTAAAAAATCATTATTAGTATGACGCTAGGGTATGCACGGCTACCCCTAGAGTACATGATTTCATACCATTTTTTTATGTTAATTTTATTTTCAAACTTGACCTTCTCATTGTAACTATTAAATCTAAACATTTTGCCTTGCATCAGGTCGGTCACCTGCAATTTATGGATATGTTATGCTAGTAGAGGCCTTCATTTAAAATGCAAGTTCTCGACCTTGGGGTGCAGCTGGGGGCTCTGCCATGTCCATAAAACAATAAAAATTTTGACGTTTTTTAATTTTTCATTTAATAAATCCCAAACTAACTGTTTTCTAATGTAATTAAGTAGACTAAATGCGCTACAATTTGGTATTTGAATCATCTTTGTCTACTTAATAGTTACCAAGGTACGATACTTCAAAATATAAGCAGTTAGGACTAATTCCACAAAATTTCGATTTCCTTTACATTTTATATTACATAAATCCTGAATCTGGTTTTAATGAAAAAGATTTAACCAGAAGTTTAAACAAGACTACATGGGCTACAATTTGCTCTTTGAATTGTCCTTTTATAAATAAAAGTTCCCATGATATGAAACTTGCAAAGTCTCAGCCAATGTGGAGAAAAAGAGGAATTGATTTTCAAACATTTAGATTTCGAACTGAAAATTTATTATTTATCAGAAATTAATGTATCACCAATGTACTCAGATGTGTACGAATTGTAAGAGTTACGAGTACGAGTTATCAGTGTAAGAATTTTTAGAATAAGCTTAGTAGTTCCAGAGATTACCCTATAAATACAAAAAAATATACGAATTTTACCTCTTTTTAATATCAAATATTGAAATTGTAATCAATAATAAAATTAAAAACAAACAGAAGGTACACAGCATATGCAGACCAGAAAATCTACAATTTTCGACGCTCGGATGGACCTGGCGTATCATCTTTTGCTTAATCACTATCTATATTATGTTACCGTTCTTTGATCGTTCAATAGTACAGTGAAGCCCACATCAAGCTATACACATTGAGTATAAGCTGACCTCTCATTGTACGGGAAGCCTATACAATGAGAGGTCAGCTTATACTGAAAGTGTTTAGCTGGATGTGGGCTCCACTGTACATTGTTCACCGACCGTATGGTCCGAAATAGAATTACATCGCTCAAACTGTGTGTGAGTCAGAGATAGCACACTATTTTTTTAGTAAGTGCGACAGGGACGGCATGACTTTGAATGAACTGTAAGATAGCTTACAATTAATTTGGACCGCGGGGCGAGTGGGGAAAGAGACCGATTACCAACGTGGGTGAGGTTCGAGGCGCAGCCTAGCCGAGGTCCTCAATACACACGAGTTGGGAATCGCACTTTCTCCCGAGTGATACATGGTGCTTTATACTACACCTGCATGCCTAACATGGTTGCCACTTAAACACCATTTTAAACACCCTTTGACAGTAAATTCCATCATGGCGGCCGTTTAACACCTCATTTCCTTGAGGCTAACATGGCACCTCAATATTTTAATGCTTTGAAAGGAGTTAAGGAAATACAGGTGTTATGTTTTTTTTTCTTTTTTATCCATAGTTGGTAACATGGGTGACCATTTTAAACACCTTTTGACGTTTGTATAAGAATAATTTGTATAGTAATTTCCATCATGGCGGCCGTTTAACACCTCATTTCCAAGGCTAACAGGGCACCTCAATATTTTAATGCTTTGACAGGAGTTAGAAAAATACATGCGTGATCTTTTTTTTTTGACCTTTTTGAACACTCTATGACACTTGATTAAGAATATTTTCGTCTTCGATCTATTGAGGTGGTGAACATTTTTCCAATAGTTTGCCACTCCTAAAACGCAATTGCATGCAGTCATGGGTTCCCTCTTGGTGCATCGAGGAGCACTTGGACATGTGGTCAGAAGATCAGGGGGTTGAGCTTCACATCCGCATAATGTGGTGGATTTCTCTCCTAATATCCGGGGTCCTGTACCCGACGGAACGTTTAGTTTTTTGATTGGTGTTGGCTAAGAGCAAATGGTGACCAGGCAACAAGTCTCGTTGAGTACAGTGTCTACTTGACCTGTATGTGCTGAGTTATTCCACACAGCGCAAGCATATTCAGCAACTGAGTAACTTAAGCACCCTAAGAACTACCAATCATTCTTCGGATTAAGTTGTTCACAATCCAACCAATATTTGTGTCAATGTTGCTAATCTGTCTGCAATATTTGTGTCAATATTGCTAATCTGTCTGTTTTTGATGTTTCATGAATTGTGATAATTTGAATATTTATCCTACAGTATTTCATGAATTGATAACTTGGAAACTACAATTTCAATCATTATGTACATATGTATCTTACGGCAAGCACTATGGTGGTACCGTTCGGACAAAAAATACTCACCATGCGCTCAGGGGTACTTGGGTCCTACACAAAAAATTCCCACCGTACCCCCAGTGGTATGGGGCAGTGGTACCGTGTGTCTGACACATTTATACTCGTATGACCTATTACAAAGACAACTTTTTGCCGTCTATCTCATTATACTTCATAATATAGGTTGCACTGTCCCTTCGAGTGTACTTTTTCAAATCGCACCATGTAGTCATCTACTGTTCTCCATCTATTACATGGCCCATGTTTAACCAAAAGACCCGCCAGCTTTCGCCACATTTCTTTAGGATCCTTTGCTCCAAGGGTTTCATCATAATCCCTGTTTGCAAATAGCCATGTAGTCAGCCTTATTTGGAAGTTATTCTTTTTACACTTTATCTAGAAACGTAATAAAAATACAATAAGGTCTTTGACTGTTTAAAATACCGTGGAATTTTTCAGAAAATTAGTGTTTAGAACACCTTCTTTACTTACTTTTTTAGAGATTTCATTAAGGTTAGATTAGGTTAATTTGCTAGCAAAGAATATACCCTTCTACCGTTCGCTAGATGGACACAAATTTTAACAAATAGTCTTCTCTGAATGGCTTCAAACAATTAATCACAGCACAGATCATTAAATCATCATTTATACTAAGATAGGTATAATTAATTTGTGTCATTTGTGTGTGGGACAAATTATCAGAAACAAAATCGGTGCTATCTTATCATATCCAAAAGTCATCCAAAGTAGGACGAAAACGAAAGTAAAGGTGATAGAGTCTGTCTAATGAAAGCTGAGAGTGATAAATAATTAATCGTTTTCAGGAACTGGCCACACTAGCTCACACTGCGATGTCAATTCTTGTTTTTATAACCTCATCACCCAACCGTATTTCTGAATAATTTTGTGTATTTCGACCTAAATAATGCCTAAAACAATAAGAAGCGGTGTCAGAAAGATTTTATACGGTTTAATTAAAAACTACCAGGACGAGAAAAGTTAACGTGATGCTGTTCTCAATAAAAAGTGCAATTGTTTACATTGATTTCGGAAATTGCTGGTAGGTTCTACTGTACTGTGGAGTCTATCGAAATATTATAAATACTTCGATGGTGGATTCGAACGTGGGCGCCGGCAGATTTTATTGTCAGGGGGCTATAAATTATAATGATATAAACTTATTTGCATCCTTATAATTATAAAAACAAGATAACACGTTCGGACATTTACGTCGCGTCTTTTCATAAAAAAAGTGCATCCTCTCGCACTCTCCTCCCGGTCCCATGGATTATAATTGTAATACAGCGAATAGAAATCGCGTGGCATCAAAAAAATATTTCTAATATAGCATGTGTATATTGCAGACGAATGTATTGATGATCCTACAAAGCTTCTGACAATTCATACCTCAATTAAGGAATTGAAAGACTTAGAAGAAACTAATATCATGAATAATAAAAGAAATGGAAAAACTAATAATAGAATCATTTTCAAGCATTACGCCCAATGACTGGAAAAAATGTACAGACCATGTAATTCATGTTGAAAATGGATAGGTACAAGAAAAGAGACAATATACTTGAGGATGAACTAAATCAGTGTATCATTAATGTAAGAGATGGTAGTGATAGTGATGATGAAAGTGATGATGATATGGACGATTTTTTTACTTGCATTGAATTCGTCGAATCAGACTTCGATTACGATTCGTAATTTTTGTATAATATTTCTATATTAAATATATTTTTATTAAAAAAAATCCTTTATTATTATTATTGATGTAGTCTTGTTTAAATCCCTATGTTTTCTTCTAAGGAAACCTCGATAGCAGGAAACATAGAATTATATACATCGCCACGACATGAATCCCCAAGGGCGTGTCAAAGATTTACAAATCATCAGAGGTGACATGGGATTAATGCATAGAATTTTGAAAACTACACAACTAGCATACGTAATTAATTAGTTCAATTGCAATCAAAATGTTAATGAATACTTTATTATTATTAATTTCCTATGCGTGTGCACCCAGTCTTACAATCATAAAAACTTCTCTAGACATTTTTTTGCTTTACAATTTCCTTTTATTCCTTAAGCTAAAAAGTACATAAGTATCAAATACGTTTATTCCTAGTAAATCCGGGGATACCCAACCTATATTTTTTAAATTTGCCGCCGTTTTTCACTCAGCTTTCATTATGTAGACAGACTCTATTTCATTTTGTTGAGTAATAATAAAAATCTACACATTTCTGTTGATACTAGAAGAGAGTAATTTACTTACATTGAACTAGTTTTCAAGTTGGTAGGATAATAATGTATTTAAAAAAAACACATCAAATCGATTCAATTATCCGATTCATTGCCAAAAACTCTGTGACGGACTTGAGCGTTTTATCGCGGTGTTTATTTTGTCTACCCTAGCCACCATATTACCAATATGGAATAATATCGAAATGGGTGAGATTAGGATAGCGCTTGAACAGCTGAAAAACAAAAAGGCACCGGGCGAATACGGCGTCACAATCAAACTTCTGAAAGCTAGAGGTTCCGCTATACTCAAACTGCTACAGGAGCTTTCTTGCCGTCATTCGGACCGGATCCACGTCAAAGGAGAGGAGCAGGAGAATAGTTATACTAGTGAAACTCATGTGGGGAAGCCCACCGTTAAGTATTGTTGTAGGGCTTGTAGCCCGACTAACTAAAGAAATTAAAAAATGACGTCTACTCCTAATCGCAACCGCCATAACTTGAAAAACAGTTTCCTTTTCTGTGAAACGTCAAAACGACAGGTAATTCGTAGTATGATAGTTGTTGAACGCGACAATCGTGTCAATTCGGGCAAACCACCGTATAAACTTAATTTACGTTGAAAATTGACACGAAAACATTATTTGCTGTACGAAATATTTGACTATAGATGTGCCATTAAAATATTTTAATTTTATTTTGAATGATTAATAGGTATAGTCTGTCAAAAAAGTGTTGAAATGAAAATGAAACTTTAATGAACTTCATTGGACTTAAACGTTCAAGTAGTATAATTTAGATAATATATGTATGAAATAACAACGCGGTTAACTCGATTTAATAGATTTTGTACCTACTTGTTAGGTTGATGTAACCAGGCGAAAGAAAAATAGTTTCTTCAATATATATTTCAACACTTTTTTGACAGACTATAATTTCCAAAACAGTTACTTACATATTTATTATCGAAATTGTCTTATCGATATTCGTGACGTCACCGCTTTATCAAGCCCTAGCGTACCCGACAATTTTACTTGAAAAAACATTGTCATATCGGTTCTTTGTTGTGCATCTCTTTCTCTCTTGCATGGTGTTCATAAAGGTAGGACGTCTCATTTACACGCTACGTGCGTCTTTTCAGCGCAAAGTAATCCTATGTCCTGTACTAGTTACTATACTCTTTGCCTATGTCTATGGTAAAATTATAGTGAACGTAGCTATGAAATGTCAGCTTGACAGTTCGATAAAAGTTGAAAATGTCTACCGTGCCACTAGTGGCAGCGTTAAAAAGTCCGATTTGCTATTTTGCCAACTGTCACGTGATTTCGTTTTAGATGTTTGCTTAATAAACAAGAATTATTGTTGCCAATATAATGAATTTTTGCGTATATAATTAATGGGGAGCACCTCTAATACACTCAGCGTCAAAAAAATCGCACCTTTCAAACCATTTTAACTCCTGTTTGAAACCAATATGAGAAAACTGTTTGCTATCAATTGAAAGGGCATTAAATTATCGTTTCATTTCATAAACGATACAAATCTTTCGAATATAATGTGTTCAGAAAAGTATTGCTCAAATACGCGTTCAAACGGTCGCTAGTTGCGCTACATTACAGGTGTATATAAAGGTAATAGTATATAGGTGGTAGAGCTGATGCCGGGCTCGACTGTGGAGTTACCACCATCTGACTCGCAAATCCTCTCGAAGTTATTCGGGGGAGAGTAAGAGAATAGCTCTCAGGCAAAACCAGGCGGCCCACAATTGCCTGGGCCCGATTGATGGCGGTATATCCATCCCCAATTGCCGAGCCTTATATAAAACAGACCGGTGACGGGCAGCGGCGTCACTGGTGCAAGGGTTTCGGCACCGCGCTCACCAACCCGCCTGCCCAGCGTGTGTAAGTATGGGCATTTCTTCCAAGAGGACCGCCAAGAGTGGTGAGATCCTGTAAAGGCCTATGTCTAGCAGTAGACGGAACAGGCTGATGGATGGATGGATAAAGGTAATCACACGTCAAATATTGGTCATTCACTATCAAAACCTTGAAGGTGATAAACGTTAAGCAAAAAAAACTACCCTCGACATGGATACCACTCCCAAAGAAGCTGCACAAGTTATTGCACTGCTACGCCGAAGGGTGCGGCAGTGTGATATTGCCCGGAAACTCAACCTTAGCCGTTTTGCTGTTCGAAGAGTAATCCAGTGATTCCGGGAGACTGGTGGATATGTCCGAAGACATGGATCTGGGAGACGACGCTGTACATCTGAGAGGGATGATCACATCATAGTGTCGACGAGTTTAAGAAATCGGTTTTTCAATGCTGTTGAGATAAAACAGCAAATCCAAGCAGTTCGCGGGACAACTGCAAGTGACCCTACGATTAGGAGAAGATTTAGAAGATAAGAAAATAGCTTAAAAATTTAAATATACAATTTTTCTGAATAATTTAATCCTTTTGTTATAGAGTGTAAATAATTTTTTTTTTCTTTCCCAAACAACCTTTTTTTGTTCCTTGGTAATAAAAAACACAATCTATTTAAATACAAGCTTTTGCCCACGGCTCCGCCCGCTTGTTATTTGGTTTAACGAAATGCTTTTTTTCCGGGATAAAAAGTAGTCTTTAAGTTAGGGTATAAGCTAGGTATATCGATTCTAAATTTCATCTAAATCCGTTCAGCCGTTTCAGCGTGAAAGAGTATCAAACATACACAAACGCACACAAACTTTCGCATTTATAATATGAGGTTCCGTTTCGAAACCAGCAAAAATCACTCGGAGTGATACGAATTTCACCCTAGAGCGTTCAAAAATGGACACCAGTGAAACCCAGGGTAAACGAACTGTTACCTGACAGTTGCACGAAAGTGTTTTGAAACGCTTCGGAGTAATGCGAAAATCACACTGGGCCACCTGATTGGTGCAACCAGATTTTTCTTTCTCTTGCTCCTACGTCGTCAGTCGTCGTCGTCAGTTATCTAGTGACCACGATAGCCTACAGAGGCGTCGAAACGTCAAGCACATATCTATCTATTAAGGTATGTTGTTATTTATTGCGAGTAAGACCCCAATAAAAAGTTAATAATGTGTGAAAATCACGAAAGTTAAAAGTTTACTTTGTGATTTGACATTAATTGTTGATTGTGGTTGAATTATATGCTAAGGAATTCGAAAAGCTGGAGGCATCGTAGCATTCCAACCTAATGCTGACAATGCTAAAAACAAAGCTCTGGTAAATAATTTAGCCTATGCAAGATTATTTTCATACAGTTTCAAAATTATACGTGTTGAATGGCCTTAAAAAAATACCCCATTTTCGGGTATTTTGTGTTTGAAGCGGGTAAAAGTGGGTATTCTTGTGATTTGTTGCGGGTAATCTGATGATTCATGTCTTCAGGTAGTCCTTTCTACAACTGCACCAAAAATTTAATGTAGGTAAAAAAAAAGCGGTGAATCAAGACGACAACAACGCAACGTAATGAAATGACGTAACTGTTGGCAAATTAGCAAATCATCGAAGTAACCGAACCATCGGCATGGTAGACAAGACAGTCAATAAGCTAAGGTTCTTTCCGTCAAATAATATTATTTTATTTTTTTTGAAAACTGGCTTGTCCTATAAAATGCTGAAAGGTTTCAGCAGGAAATCGATAATAGCATTGTATTTAACAGTTTTCAGACCCTGCTTTGTTGTGGCTCAGGCGAACATGTCTTCTGGAAGTGTTGATGCAGGTTAGTGAATCTGAATGTTTATCAATGCTGAATGTTTTTATTTACATCGAATTAATACCTTTGCTACAATAATATTCTAGGTTTGGTTTCAAAAGCATACATTTCTAGCGCCTTTAGGTAGTCGCAGATATTTTAAAAGCTTAGGATTAAAGTATCAATACGCGGAGAACGAAATAATACTGTTCAAGTTATTGATTACTGTAGTTAGGGCGTACTGAGGTAAAAAAGTTGCTAGAATGGCAGTCCGCACAAATTTGTTGGCTCATCATTAGATTATTTCCGCATTGCTACTTACTTCTTATTTTTATGGTAGATAGGTCTGGTTAGTAGATCTAACACACTAAAATTTCAGCTTGCGGAACTCAAAGGTTTTCAAGACATAAATTTTTGAAATTTTTCATTTTCCTTAAATTTTTGCTTTGTCACCTTATTAAGTTTCAAAATGAAATGTCAATAGAATGCACCCTGCCTAAAAAAATCTTAGTTGTAAAATTATTGAGGTAGAATGGAATGTGGTGTTTTACATGGAAGCAGCCATTTGGTAATTTATCGAATGATATTATTATGGTATGTGGGAGAAAAATACTTCACCAAAAGTAAAAAAAATAGGTGTGAAGAGAGGAGGAGCGTGTTAGGTTGACATCTAAGAAAAACTAAAGAGCCGAGTGAGGCGATGTCGTCCCTAGTTTTAATAGTAAAGTAGCCGTTTTCAACATTTCTATTCGCCCACAGTCTGTCACTCAGGATTTTTGGCGCTCGTTTAAATACAAGCCATAGGTACCTATATGTACAAATTTTATTCAAGTATAGTTTATTCCTTAAAACCAACCCACGTTTGTTAGACTACGCCTAGGAACAAAATTCTTAGGACCAGGTCTCTAATTACTTTGGTAAAAATTTAAAAGAAATGGTTGTACTCCGCAAGTAGAGGAGAGTACCATGGGGTGAGAGATACGCCCACCCCTTAATTAGTGCGGAAATAATCTAATGCCCTTCCAATTTCTTTGCCCCCTAATAAACACTGACTAAGCTGATTCTGAAGCTTTCTTCCAGGGGGACCGCCAAGAGTGGCGAAATCTTGGAAAGGCCTGCAATGTCCAGCAGTAGACGAAACTGGCTGATGAATGGATGGATGACCAAGCTGATTACAAGCCAACCTAACAAACAACATTTCCTGCCTTTCCCTTCCTTGGTCTCCTTATTAAGGAAAACAAGGAGTTAGTAGCAAAAAGTTTGGTTATCCATTGATGTTATCTTCTCTGTGCTCCCAGAAAACCAACAAACAATTTAAAATTAAATCAAGATTTTCCATTAATTTCAGATAAGTACTCGGTGGCCTATGTAACAGTACCCAGCACTGATGTTGGCAAGTCCTTGGGCCATGGCCTCGTGAAGAAAAAACTGGCAGCATGCGTCAACATCATTCCTCAAGTCACATCTATCTATGAATGGAAGGGTGAGATGAATGAAGATAGTGAAGTGAGCAACTGCATATTTTCTCATTCTCACTCTTTATTGTACACACAATAGCACACTATGATACAAGTAAGCTGCGTTAAGCTACGCCTCAGGCTGTAATACCTCCTCAACTGTAATGTCTAATGCTCACGTGTTTCAGACACGTTTTTCAACACACTTGCGAGAATAGTACATTATGATACAATAAGTGAGGTGCATTGGACATTACAGACGAGGCGGGATTGCAGCCCGAGCCGAATGGCGAGGGCGTAATGGAGCCGAGAGTGTAATGTCTAATGCTCACGCGTTTCATACGACGTTTTTCAGCACACTTGCGAGAAAAATAATCAAATTTCACTGCTTATTTTTCCACATAATCGAAACCACAACTATGAATTGACAATTTTCTTTGAAAAATTGCAGTGGAGGTTTTCTATGCGATTGAAATAGAGGCACTGATGCATCCCCCAAACAGCCAAATATTGCCAAACAGCCAAATATTAATTATTTGTATTTACAACAAAAACTTGAGCTAATTTGTTTATAAAAATAAATAATTTGATAAAATTAAATGATCATTTATTATATTTTAAATGAGACAGTTTATTTTTTTGCAAAAACTTTACTATTTCTCAAGAAATCAAAACCCTTTGCTAAGATTAAAAAAAAACACTACTGCGATAATTGTAAAGTAAAAAGCACGCGTGTCTAATATGCTGAATTATGACCCTAAAAACGCTGCAATAAGGGTCACTTTAAAAGCAAGTGTGTTGAAAAATACATAGTTACACAGGTAATAATTAAAATTTATGTACCTATAGCAGCATGGTTATCTATCTCTATAAAAGATTTCCTTCAGCAAATTGTAAGAAGATCAGAACCACAGGACAGAGGGATACAATGATCATAATAATATGACGTGTACATACTCAAAAACAATATTTCATACAGTAATACTTCCAATAAACAAAAGGATCTATAACTAACCTAACTAAGTACAATACCAATGTATAGGTACATAACTTATAATTAAATTCCACAGGTACCCCAAATAAATAAGCTATTTGTTTAATCAGGGGGACTCTCTAATAAAGGGTACAGATATTCTATATTAAAGGTACAAATATTCTATCTCACAAAGTCCTTTTGACTATGGTTTAACTAGTAATGTGTATAAAAGCATGTTTTGTGTGTGTGGAGCTGGTTGTAGCGCTCCCAAGGTTACACATACTAGAAAAAAAATTAACTACGACCATAGCCAAACGGACTTTGTGAGATAGAATATCTCTACAATATATACTTACTAATACTACTCTGATTCGTGTCTGAATCAGTACAGTCCCACCTATCTTTACGTTGGTCATCCCTTTTTAATTTTCTCCTTGGCATGCAAGCATTACTTATTTGTCATATGGCCTTGTTCTTTTTGGAGCATACAGCATGCACAATCAAGGCCTTCAAACATTGTAAAAATACTTCTTAAACTACAGATAGCTTCTGCTACATTCAGCCATGATAATTATGATAATTCAACAATCATAATGTTTAATTTTTTCATGTTCCAGGCCCTTTTAATGATCAAAACAAGGACATCTCAAGTGGATAAGCTAACAGAATATGTCCGGGCTAACCACCCGTATGAGGTGTGTGAAGTGATCTCCTTGCCAATCCAAAATGGGAACCCGCCCTACTTAAAGTGGATCGGTGAAAATGTGCCTGAAAGTACTTAATTCATAGCTAACCGTAAGGGTGTTGTCTAATTTTAGGTATTAACTCCAAGCTGAAAATATGACGCTGAGAAAGACTGCTATGAAAATTAAGTTGTTTATTTTGTCATTTTGTGAAAATATTAAGAGTTTAATCGTGTAATGTTTAACCTAATTGTACAGTTTATTTAGGCGTAATATTAAGGCATATGATTAAGAATAAGTAAATATGAGGTTTTCTTCTATTTAAAATAAAACTATGTAAAAATTGCCAACTGTCTTATTTTGAGAGGCTAGTCATACATACATAGATACTATTTCGTCACGACATGAATCCCCGGGAGGGTGTCAGAGGTGTTCCCAAGTGTGAACTGTGAAATGCAACTCACAGTCCATACCCGGTACACCCGCGTTTCACTGACGATTACTACGTCCCGCCCGACGTGATGGGGAATGCTTAATTACATGCTTTTTAGAGCATGCAGGTTTCCTGAAGATGTTTACCTCAGTAAGTGTTAGGTACTCGTAACAACACAAATACTATGCACATAAATTTCTAAAAACTTATTGGTGCATGCCCGACCGACGATCGAACTTTGATCTCAAGATTGAGAGGCCAGCATTCTACCGTTCTTGACCATGAGCATGAACCAAATACTGAGAACATGGACGTAGCTATAGCTTTCTCATGGGGGAGGTCTAAGGATCCATAAATGCAATATGAAATGTTGACCTCCCATAGTAATTGACTCGGGGCTGGGCTTGCGTTTGTACGGAACACCAAAAAAATAATTTACGAATTTCACAAAATGGGCATCAAATCTTGATCCTGAGCACTTACCGCGTCTTTAGTATGAATTTGGCTCCATAAATTATTAAATTAATGTCACCGTAAATTAATGTTGTATTTTATGGCACGGGTAATCCGTAATGGATTTAAAATGTAAATATTAAGAACGCGAATATTTCTTTTTCCTCGAGTACTAAGGAAGGGGGATGGTCCGGACCTCCTAAAACTAAATCAAATAAATAATAATATATTCAAGGAACCAGAAACAGCTTAGCCTAATTAAATTTAAATTTATAAACTTAGATAACATTACTTTTTTATACTTACAGAAATATGTAGGCACACAAGAGTTAACAAACATTAGGTTTACATAATACAGTACAGGCATACCTATAGCGATCTTTGAATATTAGTTTGAAAGTGTTAAGCTTTGTAAATATGAACCCTGAGTCGTAAGCCAGTTTGTAAACAAACTGTATTTTAAGTCTCAGTTTCTCCCCATTTATGATTTAGTGTAATGCGATGCAATTTTCGCGCCCTGTTGGTTTTTAATAATATTTAGGTGTTTGGAATACTATAGATGTTAATCTAAATCTGTCTGTCTGTTTGTATGTTCCGTTTTAACTCGAGAACCGCTCAACGGCTTTGAATGCGGTTTTTTTATTATCATCGTAGTGACCCAGGTCAACACAGGGGCTATAAGGGATGTTAATTAAATAACGCTCAAGCCGGAAACGGGGAAAAGATTGAATAAATGCTTTTATAACTCGAGAACCACTCAACAAATTTGGATGCGTTTTTTCTTATTATCATTTTAGTAACCATGTTCAACACATAGGATATAAGGGTTGTTCATAAAATAACGCCCAAGCCGGAAACAGGGCAAAGATTAAATAAATGCTTTTATAACTCGAGAACCAATCAACAGATTTGAATGCAGTTTTCTTTATTATCATTGTGGTTACCCTGGTCAACACATAGACTATAAGGGGTGTTCATAAAAGAACGCCCAAGCTGAAAACGGGGCAAAGATTGAATAAACGATTTTATAACTCAAGAATCACTCCACGGATTTGCATTCGGTTTTCTTTATTATCATTTTAGTTACCGTGGTCAACACAAAGACTACAAGGGGTGTTCATAAAATAACGCCTAAGCCGGAAACGGGGCAAAGATTAAATAAATGCTTTTATAACTCGAGAACCAATCAACAGATTTGAATGCAGTTTTCTTTATTATCATTGTGGTTATCCTGGTCAACACATAGACTATAAGGGGTGTTCATAAAAGAACGCCCAAGCTGAAAACGGGGCAAAGATTGAATAAACGATTTTATAACTCAAGAATCACTCCACGGATTTGCATTCGGTTTTCTTTATTATCATTTTAGTTACCGTGGTCAACACAAAGACTACAAGGGGTGTTCATAAAATAACGCCTAAGCCGGAAACGGGGCAAAGATTAAATAAATGCTTTTATAACTCGAGAACCAATCAACAGATTTGAATGCAGTTTTCTTTATTATCATTGTGGTTATCCTGGTCAACACATAGACTATAAGGGGTGTTCATAAAAGAACGCCCAAGCTGAAAACGGGGCAAAGATTGAATAAACGATTTTATAACTCAAGAATCACTCCACGGATTTGCATTCGGTTTTCTTTATTATCATTTTAGTTACCGTGGTCAACACAAAGACTACAAGGGGTGTTCATAAAATAACGCCTAAGCCGGAAACGGGGCAAAGATTGAATAAACGCTTTTATAACTCGAGAACCACTCCACGGATTTGCATGCGTTTTCTTTATTATCATCGTAGTTATCCTGTTCAACACATGGACTACACGGAGTGTTTATAAAAAAATGCCCAAGGCGAAAACGGGGCAAAGATTGAATAGACGCAAACGGCAAAGGCTACTATTTATATAGTAGATTTATATCTATGGGAAGTCTGATTCGAATTTATATCCGAAACCCACGCGAACGAAGTCGCGGGCAAAAGCTAGTATTAAATAAATACGTAAAAGTAAAAGGAATTTGTTTAGAGTAGTATAGCTTCAGTATCTATATAATATAGGAAACAATCTGGGAATACAATGTTTACAAGTGTTTCTGTGGCTTTCAATCTTTAGCGTATGAGTAGTCATATCGTCAATTTTAATTATTTTTGTTTACAAGATTATACAAATAACTCAAATGAATGAATGAATGAATTTATTTATTTCAGACGACCCATAAAGATTTATATACAATTCCTATTATTACAATAAACACACAAACTGACATAGAGCATTACAAAACAATTACGACAGCGCAAATACATTTAAGGACAATTACAATATTACAATTAGAATTAGAATTACAATGTCAATTTCAAATTAAATTCAAACAAATAAGGTCTATTATATAGGTTTTATCAGCCCCTCCCCAAACAAGCACACAATAGCCCGAGATCGACTGGCATAATGATATGTATACCGACCGCAGCAGCTGTACGTCGGCCACGTGTCTAAGGTGTTTAAAAATGTAAAGGAATAAGTTAACGCATCCCACTGGTTAACTAATCTATAAGTGCATGCCATGTGACGTGCTGATCGAGACACACCCCAAACTCGGACAGTCGATGGGTTGCCTTATGCTGTTATCACACTCATGCACTTTTAGTTGGATAAGGTTTGGGTCTGGGAATGTACGACTCGTAAGTGTACAGCAAACGTATTTGCTTTTTTTTGACATTCAGGGTTAGAAGATTGTTATTTAACCAGGATGAAACCGCTTGGAGACCCAAATTAGCAGAACTTGCTGCATACGCCCAGATTGTTCCCGTAAAGATTATGGCAGTCTCATCAGCAAAAAAAAATATTTTAGCGTTTGGCAAGGACTTATTATTATTAAACAGGTCATTAATGTAACACAGGAACAGCGTAGGGCCAATTACACTGCCCTGGGGTATTCCGTATCTGACGTCGTACAGTCGTCTCTTACAGTGTTACTATCTCATTCTAACACTTGTAAAATGGCCTTACTATCTATATCACTCGGATTCATACAATACAATATCTACCTATCGCTCCTTTCTAAAAAGTTGCCGTGGCAGGCAGTTTAACTGCTTCTAATTTCAATTAGGTTTTTTTTGTAAATACCTACCACTTATGTTTAGGTAACAAGTGTTTTCATTCGAATTTATAAGTATTTAAATATTTTAAGATGAGCTCCTTTTACAGTAGAATAGCAAAATACTTTTTTCTAAAGTAAAACGGAAATTGTTTTAGGTACTATTTAAGTAACTACACTTGCCAGTAAACCGTAGTACATTTTTTTTCACAGTATGAACAGTAAAAGTTAGAAAATAAAAAAATTAAAACTTGTTTTTAGGGTTCCGCAGTACCTCAAGGGGACAAAAGGAACCTTTATGGTGAGACTACGTTGTCCGTCCGTCCGTCCGACCGTATGTCACAGCCTCATAACTTTAGCACCGTTAAAGATAAGAACTTGAAATTTTCCATAAAATAGCATTCTCTTGCTTATTTATGATTACGTAAAGATTACAGGAAAAATATAGCGGCTGAGAAATTCACGATGACAAAATTAAATTTTTCGTCCACGAGTGTCATTTCGAGTATGGTATAAAAATATTTGAGTCTCTCTTTTTTGGTACAATCAATTCTTTTTTTAGTTATCATAAACAGTTATGGGCAAGATTATAAATACTTTCTTCCTGACTATTCCCTAAACTGTCGAATTACGGAACCCTAGGTATGCGAGTCTGACTCGCACTTGAACGGTTTTTTTTTTCATTACAAACGCGTATCATATTAGTTTTATTTTGTACTAGGATCAATAGCAGGGCTATTCAAGATTGCGAAACAAAAATTAGAATCTTGGAATATGGAATTGTGTAGCTGTGGCACTGAAAAGACTCCACTAAGATGTCAAATTTTACGAAATTCATAAAAGTATCGATAACTCGAAAACTATCGAATTTTTACTGAGGTCATATTTTGATATACCAGACAGTCATGAGCTGGCCTATCAGCCCTCCAAGGGATAACGTTGACTTTTGGGACAACCTGTATTTTTTATTTATTGACATTTATGTAAATCCGATGAACCGAAAAAAAAACGAAAATCGGATGTCGAAAGATTAAGATAGCTCTTGAACAACTGAAAAACAACAAGGCGCCGGGCGAGGACGGCATCACAACTGAACTCTTTAATGCCGTCATTCGTACAGGTACTACGCCGAAGGAGTGGAGCCTGGTCATTTTGTTCTTCAAAAAAGGGGACAAAATCCTACTTAAGAACTATAGACCAATTGCGCTCCTGAGCCACACCTAAAGCTGTTTGCAAGAGTTATCACGAATCGTCTCGCCCAACGAGACGACGACTTCCAACCTCCAGGGCAGGCTGAGTTTCGAAAAGGCTACAGCTTCGTGGACCACATTCACACGCTAAGGCAGGCTATACAGAAAACTCAAGAGTATAATCAGCCTTTATGTCTAGCGTTTGTGGACTACGAGAAAGCCTTCGACTCCATCGAAACTTGGTCTGTTCTGCAGTCCTTGCAGCGATGCCAAGTTGACTGGCGTTACGTGGAGATGCTGAAATGTTTGTATGACTCCTCTACGATGTCCGTCCAAGTACAGGATGTACAAACAAGACTGATACATCTTCAGCGCGGCGCGAGACAGGGAGATGTTATTTCCCCAAAACTGTTTACCGCCGCGCTGAAGGACGTCTTTAAAACACTAGACTAAAATGGACTAGGCATAAACGTAAACGGAGAGTACATTTCACATCTTCGCTTTGCCGACGACATCGTGATAATGGCGGAATCGCTGCAGGAACTGGAGGAAATTGTGCGCGGCCTTAGCGATTCTTCGAGACGAGTGGGCCTGGCGGATGAATTTGGATAAGACTTAGAAGGTCATGTCTAACTGTCACGTCATCCAAGGGCCACTAACCGTCGACAATGTCAGCATCGAAGTTGTTATATAAAAACGAGCCGACGCTTAAGGCTTTAGAATGGAGACCACGTACAGCAAAGCGTAGTGTAGGCCGACCTCGTGCCCGCTGGACCGACAAGCTGAAGGACGTTGCGGGGGGCGGCTGGATGAGGAGGACGGAGGACCGACATGAGTGGCGAAATTTGGGAAATCTCATACCAGTGGCTCTAATTTACTCCTAAATATATATTTATGTAAGTATATTATTTTATTAAATTCATTTCTCTCTACATTATATTATATACTTTAAATATTGAAGATGGAAAATTTCACTGAACGGGGATTTAGTGGAAGGTAAATCTCGACCGCGCCGCCCTAGAAGGATGTATGGCGACCAAACAGGCGACATACTGAAGAAGGGCAAAGTAAAAAGTACCCGGAACAGAAGAGCTTGTATGACTAGATTGATGGATGTAGAAGCAAAATAGGTGTGTCAGGATCGTAGTAAATGGCAATCTGTGGTCTCTGCCAACCCCTCTGAGACAAGCGTGAGATGCATGTATGCATGTAAGTTGTAATTTTTTTTAAATAAGAATCACCGTACTCGTAGATTTAAAAAAAATCCCTGTCTGAACCAGGCTGAATCAGTCAAAGAATAAACAAACCTATAACATATATAATATGTAACCTAAACCTGTCAAAAAAGTGTGGAAATGAATATTGAAGAAACTATATTTCTTTCGCCTGGTTACACCAAACAAATAAGTACAAAATCTGTTAAATCGAGTTAACCGCGTTGTTATTTCATAAATATATTACCTAAATTATACTACTTGAACGTTTAAAGTCCAATAAAGTTAATTAAAGTTTCATTTTCATTTCAACGCTTTTTTGACAGACTATATTTTTATGACCCCGACAGCAAGAGTCAATTATGAGAACTTTGCATTGTATAAGCTTATGTAACAAAAATTGAAATGAAAATGAAAAAGACACGATCTTGCCAAATTTCTTGTCCTTCTTCTTAGCTAGACTCATTGAATGGGCGGAGTTACGCATTTTATTTAGTTTTGGTTTATTTATAGGTATAGTTTATGTAGGTATCAACTTATCCATCCATTGCATTATCTAAATTAAATACAGTGTTTTTATTCCTATATTTATTTATTTTATGCAGGTGTATAATTTTATAAAATTTTAGTAGCAGAACTTAATTTTTTTTAAATGTACTTTCCGTATTATATATTTTTATCATGTATTCTATTATTTTTTTAAAGATTAATATTTACTTTTATATAACGCCCACTTTACTTACGTACCTATTTTACAAAATAAACTACTTGAACTTGAGGGTTAATTTTTCCAAAATAACATGCAATCGATTTGTGGCCACAATAAAAAAAACACAACGATGGAAAGTTGATACCTAGTTAGTGGCCAAAATCTTCAAAACCCTTTGTTCTGTAGTTATTTGTGTTTCGTTTTTGCTTATATACCATGGCGTATCAAGAAAGTTTTGTCTTAATTTAAGCATACTTGTTTAACTATAAAGACCAATTATAACCAGACAGGCCAGCTCACAGGCTGCAGCTCAGATGACAATTTCTTTGTTGTAATTTTGTCAGTATTTAGTAATAATATCCATACAATTTTGAGGCATAGACGACGTGGATTAAATACTTATAATAAGTTGCATAGATATCTAATGTACAAAATGAAGCTTTCTTTACGTTATTTATTCTTAAAAAACAAAACATCTAAATTCGCAAGATCGCAGGCTAAGAAAATACGTTACGTACAACAAAATGAGGTCAATACTCTGCGCTACTCTTTGCCAAAATTTTCTTTATCGGAAGTCGCACTCATTGTCTATGCATTTCCTACGACAAAACGTGCAGACGAGGCAAAAAATAAGATCATATGAATATAGTGATGAAATTTTTATTTCCTTACTCCTCACACTAACCAACTTTCGAGGTAGCAACCAAAAACACGAAACTATACGGGGATGATAATAATCTAAAGTGCCAATAAATATGTTTTCACGACTACCGAAATTCCGAAGCTTTTGTGAAGGACAAAGAAAAAACAATCCGTAGATTCCGTAGCAAGAACAACGAAACGGGGCGACCAATCGTAGCAGCATACGCCGCTACGAAGTTTGTGGCGGTCCGTAA
Source organism: Ypsolopha scabrella (assembly GCA_910592155.1). Classification (NCBI taxonomy): domain Eukaryota; kingdom Metazoa; phylum Arthropoda; class Insecta; order Lepidoptera; family Ypsolophidae; genus Ypsolopha; species Ypsolopha scabrella. The sequence goes on along the minus strand of OU342969.1, from coordinate 25,315,622 downwards.
AAGGTCTACGAAGTGCGCTACGCTTGTGACGCATCGAGCGGTAGGGCGGCGGCGTAGAGCCACGCTTATCGGAAAACACTGACCTTTCTCGAACCACGAACGTCCGCATTCCCACGAACCCGACTCTCATTTTATCAACGATGTAAACTATGTGCCTAGACTTCGAAAGATCAGTTTTATGTTGCTGCGTCCTGCAAATTATCAAAATCAATAGTGACAGTTGTGTTTCTAAATAATTTCGAGTTGACTGTGTTAGATGTGATCGGTCGAGAGCGGGGATCCCTGGATGGCTCAACGGACAATGGTTGTCGAGGCGCGGAGGTGCTGACTGGGGCAGGGCGAGCCGTGGTCGTGCCAGGGCCAGCATGAGGCGGTAGTGCGGAAGGGCGCAGAAGCGCATCGATCGCGTGACATCGACCGCGGCGGCGGCGGCGGCGGCGGGCGGCGCGGCGGGCGGCCACAGTCGCGCGCGGCCCCGGCGTGCGAGCGCGCGCTTCGCTACACGTGCATGGCGCGCTTGTCTGAATGCCTCGTGCCCTCGGGGAATGGCTTCGTCCGAGGAAGAGGCGACTACCCCGTCGATCGTTCCTGAAGATGATTGCCTCAGTGTCCGAAAATGGTGGTGCTTTATCCTATCGTCAATCTTCACGTTTATCGCCGGGCTGCTCATCGTGCTGGTATGGCGGGCTTGCGCGTTCATGTGCTGCCGCAAGGAGCCGGAGCTGTCGCCCAACGACCCGAAGCAGAAGGAGCAGAAGGCGGCGCGGCAGAACAAGCAGGAGTTCGAGGGAACGTTCATGACCGAGGCGAAGGACTGGGCTGGAGAGCTCATCTCTGGTCAGACCACCACCGGCCGGATCCTGGTAAGTACCTACTCCGTTCTTTAAGCTCTTCTTTTATATCTCAATCCGTGTCGTCCTTTTCGGAAGCGGGCCAGATACATAAATAATAGAGGCCGTTTAATGGCCCATTTGAAAATAGAAAAGCGATTGTCAACTCATCGTACGAACGCTCGAAAACTATGACGTCATAGCTAATCTTGCTAATGCTTTCTCCGCAGCATTATCCCAATGAAATTCTAATGAATATCACCTACCTTTTCCGCAGGAACTATTTTCAAGACAGGCGTTGTTTTATTTATGCAAGATTTCCTTTATCTACCCGAACCGAAGACGTTTTATTTTGTTTCATTTTACTCCTATTAATTATTTATTATATAGGTATTGCATCGATAGTGATTTTAATTAAGGCGAAAATTTCATTAAAAATCGATAACTTGCACTAATGTGTGTTCAGACGGTACCTCCCATTTTAAGCGGGTAAGGAGGTAGGCAGATAATAAAAAAAGTAAATTTTTCATTTCCTTTTAATATTTGATAAAGTTATAAATTGTTTTTTGTTTGTTTAGGGCTCTTACCTTTAGCTGCCGTTTGGTTCTTGTATGAATCTAACACTGTATTTTTAAATGAGAAGGCATACAGAAACAAGCAACTTATCACAGTTTTTCTTTAAACTGGGTCACTGTAGAACTTTGCTACAAAATCATGTCAAACCACAAACTAAGGCTTCAACTCCGTCGCTAACAAGCTTACGTTATGTACTCGTAGTATATAGCCACATTATGGTTTCACTGCACGAAGTTTTAACTCTTAAATGGGGACTATTTGGGGACGTCAATCCATTAGGTGTGATCATATATGCTTTGTATTTAAATCTACGTTTTAAATTGATCAATCGATTGATCGGTATCGGACCTGTTTGTTTACGTAATGTAACAATAGTATATTGTTAACCGATGGAAGAAATAGGTCGATTAGCTGAGGGCCTTGAAACACACGAGCTGGGGAATGGCATTTTCTTCCGAGTGATACATAGTGATTTTTACTACACCTACCTACGAGAAATATAAGGTGACATTTGTTTATACAGCCAAATTTATATTGAAGATTCAGTAAGTAAGTGTTGAGGTTCGATGACCCTTTTTGGGAAATTCAAAAATTCTTGTTTTCATTTTACCTACAAAGCCCAAGCCTCGAGTCGACTACAATCGGAGATCAATATTGTATTTTGCGAAATTGGCAAAAAGTGTTATCGACCCGTCATACTAATCACTTACCAAGCCTCCAGTATGAATTTTGCTGTTAAACTTTAATTTATGCAGCCACATTCATACCGAAGAGTCGGTACTAAGTGCTCAGTAAGAAGGTTCGATGACCCTTTTTGTGAAATTCGTAAATTATTCTTTTCGTGGTCCTTACAAATGCAAGACAAGCCCCGAGTCAATTACTATGGGACGTCAAGATTTTATTTTGCGAAAATAGCAAAAAGTCTTATCGGTCCGTCATACTGATCACTTACCAAGCCTCCAGTATGAATTTGGCTATATAAATTAAAGTCACCTTATATGAAAGGCAAATTCTTTTAATTTCGGCGACGTCATCAAATCTTCACTATCACTATTTTGCACATAAAAAGTTTTTGTCTTTTTCATCATAGACATTTAAAAAAAAGTTATTTAGTTTAGTTATAAGCAGTTTATTTTGCGTCGTTTTCAAAAAAGTAAGGAGGTATTTTCCGTATAGGAATACATTAATGAAGGAATACAATAATTATTTAAATTATGTATATTTTTATATATATCTCTTCATTTGAGTTTTACTCTTAGTCTACCCATAAAGTTCACCGCTAAAATTTAGCTTTATTTTTTCGTTTAGCATTTCCCAGTTTTGCTGGAATTATCTGTTGTCGGTACCTATCGCACCTTCTCGCTCACTATTTTTCTTCATCAGGCGAATGAATCAGCGCGAGCGATTGGTGGGCCGCTTCATTAAATAGTTACCTACATAATTTATTTTTTATTATTTCCTTTTCTGCGTAGTGCAGTTTTCTTGAATTCTCTTCTCTTCGCTATCGACTCTGTCAAGCTTAGGTTTGTTTTCCAAGGGGCTATTACATTGGCAAGCATCTAAGGCTTAGAACGTTTAGAATTAGAACGTTTCGGCCACTAACCCAAACGTTGCGGGTTAAGGCTGTACCTGAGCCTAGAACATGAACAAAGCCAGGTTTTTAGAGGGTTATTTTGAAGAAATTAGGACTATCTTAATATTGGAAAAAATATTTTTCATTTATTGATCTTTCATCTAGGTGGTCCACTTATAAACAATGTACTGGAATTTATAATTTTGTCAAAAAAAATGCACCATCTTTTTTTGGTTTTAAGAGATCAACACTTTTTTTATAAAATAGGTTACAGAAATATAAAGGTTTTCTATTGAAATCCAATTTTTTTTTCCCTACAATATATTTCAGTATTAGCTAAAACCCTCCGATCTGCTGTTTCGCGCGTAATACGCGTCCTAAACAAATGGGTCAATTAGCTATCCAATAATTGCCTCTATCAAACGCTAATAAATTATTTGACATTGGCCTTTTTGTTTTGGACGGGTAATAACATTTTTTGCCTAGCCTATGCCGTACACGGCACATTTGTTCGGGCTGCATGTTTCCGAATGCACGTTAAACTGTGGCTCCGGAGTTGCCAAAATACGGAGATAGGGCTCATCCCCATCACGCTGGGACGAAATAATCGTCGGTGAAACGTGGGTTGCATTTGACAGTTCACACTTGGAAACACCTCTGACATCCCTTCGGGATGTCGTGACTTTTACGTATACTGTACCTATAAGACTACTTTAAACTGATATTACATATTTTATTATTCGTGTTAATTTTGATTGGAATTGAATTGAATGTGTATATTGATTGAATTCAGGCTTCACTCGTTCAGCACGTGGTAAGTTTACCGTGACCTAGATCTAATATCGACGTAGCCCTTACCCTTAGTTCAAGACCGTAAACGCGCTTTACAGTGCCCATCGGTTACAGACCTGAGCGATATTACACAGGTTAAGCAACGCGAAGGTGTGGGTTGTACTCGGATGGGTGACCAGTAAAATTTAATTGTCTGTGCGTGCAATCATTGTTTTGAGATCCTTAATATAATTTGTTGATTCTGTGTGAATTAATTAATTATCTTTTAATTGCACTTTACCTCGAGTTTATTGCAACCAACACAATATTACTGATAAGAAAAATGTAGTCTTGATAATAGACTGAAAAAGATAGACGGAACTTGAGGGCTGGCACAGATCGTGCTAAAGTAGCCCACTTTGGGCCAACAAGTTGACTTTGTCTATGCTGCGAAAACACTAGGGATAGATACACCCTTCGGACATAAAAAGGCATACTTAATCAGAAATAGATATTTGGCTGGGGTCTAAGATTTGAGTTTTAAGATCCTCTTTGTTTTTCTGTATAGTCCTGGAACTCAGTAACTGCTTACATAGGCTCATGCCTACCCTTAATTAGCAACTCGATGTGTCAGTACCAAATTCGACACAAACGACATTGAAATAACGTTCATATCAGCGCGTATTGCAAAGTGGCTGTTACGACGGTCGCTGCGTCGCCAGATAGCGCAAAATAGGAGAAAATAATACTTTTTACACGGACGCGATGGACGGCCAAAATATGTAGAACAATAGTTTTAGAGATAATTTATAAATTGTCTTTAGTATGGGGAAAGAATCATTATGCTTGAAGCGATTTAAGCATTCGTAAGAGTAAGAAAATTCTTGCGTAGATCATAAGAAACCTTCGATTTGTTTTTGTCAAAAGTAAAGACAGTTAAAACAAAAACTATCTTAAAAACCAATTCAGAACATTGATTTCTTTTATATTTTCAATAAGAAATTTGGCAAATCTTTTAATACAATACATCGTCCCGACATTAATCCCCGAAGACCCCTTCAGAGGTGTTTCCGAGTATAGACTGTGAAATGCTGGTCACAGTTGCACCCACGTTTCACCGACGATTATTATGTCCCTGCGTTAGTGGAGGTGAGCCCTATCGCCCTACTTCGGGGACAAATGGGCTCACAGTTACACATGCCTTCTGAAACACACAGACTGTACACCATTGTGCCCCTCGGGATTTGAATCAACGACCTCTAAATAAGTGGTCGCCGTCGGGTATTCAAACACACACAGAGGCGGTCAAATCAATAGAATCCCCAAAAATTTAAAATAGTACTAAAAAACCGGCCAAGTGCGAGTCGGACTCGCGCACGAACGGTTCCGTACCATTATCCATGAAAACGGCAAAAAAATCATGTCTGTTGTATGGGAGTGCGCGGGTCCGACTCGCACTTGGCCAGCTTTAAGTGTTTTTTGTTATAGTGGCAACTATATTATATCATCTGTGAAAATTTCAACTGTCTAACTATCATGGTTCGTGAGATACAGCCTGGTGACAGACGGACGGACGGACAGCGGAGTCTTAGTAATAGGGTCCCGTTGGTTACCCTTTGGGTACGGAACCCTAAAAAGTATCTCATAAAAATGCTATTATACGATTAAACTATTTTTAGAAGAAATAATATAAGATGATTTTAATTAATTTTTTTATATATTGTATAATTTACTGTTTATCTCTGATTTTTATTTACCTCTCGAGTTTATAAGTAGTTTTAAGTTTAAAATTGCTGTGCCTAATCCGGGTTTATGTTGAAACTATAATTATATTAAGACCTTTATGTCTAACATAAATGCAATAAATAATTGGTGGTCTTCCTGGAATAAATAAATGCCCATACTCACACACGCTGGGCAGGCCGAAATTCTTGCACCAGTGACTCCTCTGTCCGTCACCAGTCTATTTTATATAAGGCCCGGCAACTGGAGATGGATATACCGCCATCCATCGGTCCCAGGCAATGGTAGGCTGCCTGGTTTTGCCTGAGAGCTGTTGATATAGTATTGAGTATAGTCAAATGAATTTGTCTTTAAATACGTAGGTACATATTCGCATTGTAATCTCAGAAACTGTTGAAGTGAAAAGAAACTAATTTCGATAGCAGTTAGGTTTATTGAGGCGACATAAAATCAGATAATAAAACGAGCTACTCTCCAATTTGGTGGCTTAATAAAACTTCTGTCTGCGTTTACGAGCTCCATGAACAACTCTCATGATTACTATCATTAACTGAAGTAGTATTTAATTAGATGTCTGAAAATTTCAGTAATGTGTCGGAAGAATGGGGTCAAGAGCTTTCTACAACAAGTTTTGCGGATGTTGTGTTGGGCGTGTTTAGAAAAAAAAGTTTTGCAATGGTGATATTATTCGTAACTGTAGTCTGTAAGATCCATTGAATGAATAATTGAATTTATTTCTATATAAGTACGAGTATAATATGAATTATTTTACACAGTATCTTATGTTTTGAATCTTATAATATATCGTCACGACATGAATCCCCGAGGGGGTGTCAGAGGTATTCCGGGTGTGAACTGTGAAAATGCAAGTCACATTCGGCACACCCGCGTTTCACCGACGATTATTACCTCCCAACGTGATGGGTGGTGAGCCCTATCACCGTTCTTCGGGCTCAAATACACGCTTTTTAGGGCATGCAGGTTTCCTCATGATGTTTTCCTTCACCGTTCAGCAAGTGGTAAGTATTAAATACTCTGCACATATATTCCGAAAAATATCTTATAATATTACTTAGAAAACAAGTTAAACCAGAAACTAATCTAATATTTTGCCATTTACGTACATATATGAATATTAAAGATTGCCTTAAATTAAAGCATTATAATTATACCCAAATAAAATAAAAAAATTCAAACCATAATCTTATGTAATGAAAGAACTAATGTACAGTAATTAGTACTAGTACTAAAGAGTTGTAGTCATTTTAGGTTCAAGAGAAAGTAGAAAGACCAGTGATTCTATAAATCCCGCCTAAGCCACGGACAAATGCCCAGATAATACGAATTTTAATTTCTATTTCTACGCTTAAGGCGAGGCATTGATAAACTTTTAATTTTACCTTGCGGAAGTCCATCACTAAGTTATGGATATATGAATATAATTTGCAATATTGAAAGAATTGCAAGAATTTTTTAGCGAAATATTGCAAATCGTATTCATATATCCATAACTTAAATAGTTAAGTACAAAAGTATACCTACGGCCTAGCACACGAAGTCGTGGGCATAAGCTACTCTTTATTAAATGAAATATACAGTAACTCAATTTACATATTAATTTATACATAATATTATACATCAAGTATTGAATAACAAAATGAAAAGGACAAATAAAAACAAGATTTTAAACAAATTAAGTGAAAAAAACGCCCTTGAAAAGACACCAACGCGTAGCGCAAGTTTTTGACCTCGTAACGAGTGTATTGCATTCCAAATATCGTCCGTATACATTAAGTAGGTAAGGTCAAAGTCGTATAAATTAAAATGATAAAGGTAAATTGTTGGTCTTAAACTGTGACCTAATAAATAAACAAATCGGATTTATTCAGTTCATGAACATATAATAATGAACATATACTCAATGCTTGCTTATCTTTATCGTATTTCCCTACAGTCTGGAAGCATGCTAAAGTGATTGCAATAAAAAAACCAGGAAAAGATGACAGTATACCCACTAGTTACAGACCTATTAGTCTGCTTCCAGCTCTTGGAAAATTGTTCGAGTCGGTTATCTACAAGCGATTGGTTTCAGTCACCAACCATCTGCTCATTAACGAGCAGTTTGGTTTCCGTCGTGCCCATTCAACCACTCAGCAGTTGGCCAGAGTTTCCGAACACATCGCGCACCATCTGAATCTTAAACAGTCAACCGGTATGTTTCTGTTGGATATAGAGAAGGCGTTTGACACGGTCTGGCATGATGGCCTTTTCCATAAATTGGTTTGCTCTGAAATACCATTGTCACTTGTCAAGCTTATTGAATCTTACTTAACCTCTCGGACTTTTAGTGTGAATGTAGGTGACTTCTTCTCATCCAAAAAATTAATACCTGCTGGAGTACCTCAAGGATCTATTCTTGGGCCATACCTCTTTCTGATATTTCTAAATGACATCCCTAAACAAACCAGGACCCAACTGGCCTGTTTTGCCGATGACACCGCCTCTCTGTCATCTTCTAATGACACAGATCTTATCATTGATAGGCTTCAATTATCAATTGACCTTCTCAATTCATATTTCACTAAATGGAAACTTAAATTAAACTCCAACAAAACTGAAGCTATCATGTTCACCCGCCATCGCTCTATGCCTACAAGGCTGCTCAAATTAAACGGTCACCAAATACCTTGGCAAAAAAGCGTCAAATACTTGGGCGTAATACTTGATGATAAGGTAAACTGGACAAAGCACGTTACGGCAACAAGGTTAAAGGGGTTCAGAGCTATGAACGCCCTTAGTCCTATTTTAAATCGGCGAAGTAAATTGAGTTCTAGAACCAAAATGAGCATATATTCTACTTTAGTCAGACCCTGTATTACATACGCCGCTCCTGTTTGGAGCAGCACATGCAAAACTAATTATAGTAACCTCCAAATTTTACAAAACAAAGCTCTCAAAATTTCTTATAATACCCCTTTTAAGACTAACCTATTAAAATTACACAAAGCTATAAATTTTCCTCCCTTACCAGAATTCATTTTAAAAATGTCCACAAAGTTCTATCGCGATAAGAATCCCCATCATTCAAACTGTCTGGTTTCCTCCATAGGTCAAAAGCGTAAACATGATTTACCATATATCGATAGATACAAAACTTATCGCCTGCCCCATCACTATGTGTTGCTAAGTGAGCAGTAAAACAATGCGAAGCGCTTTGTTAACTAGTGGGTACCCTCAAATTTGTTTTGCCGGCTACTTGGTGTTAAAATACCGTCGGTATTTATTTAGGTTTAATTCGTGTATGTACATATTAATTAATTACTTTGTAATTTCTTTAGTGACTAAGTTCTAGTGTTAAATATTTATTTATAGCAATAAGTGTGTCTCATTAACGACAAGAGAGCACAATTTCTAAGCAAGCCTGGTAAATTTAGTGAATTTTTGTAGTCTATCGTAGTTTAATGTTTTCATGTATTATTTCTGTTGTTAAATTGTATGGAGGCGAAGGTAGCCTGGTTATAATAATTGTATAATTTTAAGGTTTTTTAGACTGACAACTTGAATTTGTAGTTGTCAAGTACTTGTTTTATAATATTTTATGGAAATAAAGAAATTTTGAAATTGAAATTGAATGAACATATAATGGTAGTCATCCCGCAAAGTATGCTTAAAAACCCGCTCCGTATTCTTCGTCTGTTTGATGCGAAACATTATTTTAATTATTTTTCTAGTCATTACCGCGTTGTTTTTGTAAAAATCAGGGACATACACCAGTCCATATTGGGCATCTAAATGAAGACCTAAAACTGATTTGATTCAGTTGTTTCTCCTTTGCGCGTTGTTTTGATACTTAAATATTATGAACAACGATTCGGAGCGGGCTCGTAAGTAATAAAATAACTCGCAAAAGAGAAACAATTCAATCAAATAAATTGTAGGCCTTTATTTAGACGGCCAATATGAAGTGGTGTATGTCCCTAGTTTTTCCAAAAACATCGCGATAAAGGCCAGAAAAATATTTAACATATGGTTTTTCAATCTTTTAGATGGACCGAGCCACGATTTGAACTGCGGTATATTTTACTATTGTTTCAGCTAGAATGAGAACATAGAGAATCACACAAGGATTACATGATTAAAAAGTTCACTGTTAGAAACTGCTCATACTCGTAGAGTTGCAGGCTGCGAACTTTTAAGTTCACTGTCAGAAACTGCTCATAGAGTTGCAGGCTGCGAACTTTTAAGTTCACTGTCAGAAACTGCTCATAGAGTTGCAGGCTGCGAACTTTTAAGTTCACTGTCAGAAACTGCTCATAGAGTTGCAGGCTGCGAACTTTTAAGTTCACTGTCAGAAACTGCTCATAGAGTTGCAGGCTGCGAACTTTTAAGTTCACTGTCAGAAACTGTGCTCGGAATTTTTCTAGAACCTTTAAGAGGATTATAACTGCTGGTGACCTTGTAAGTCACAATGAAGTGCTAGTTTAAAGTAGTTGAAATTAAATATATACATATATGGTACATTATAGCAGGGATCAGCAATAAGTTTCATTGCGGGTCCGTTTATAACAAAAATAAATCTAACGCGGTCCGTTTGCTAGATGATAAATAGCAACCTAGGTTTAAAATGTCAATGGAATCAGAAGTGAAATTGTGTAAGCCAATGGTATTCAAATTGATTGTCATATGGCTATTCAGTTAAGCAAATTAGCCCGTTTAGTTGAAATCGAACATTTTTGGCTGTCAAATGAATACAACTGCCTTTTTTGTTGTTGACAACTAAAAACGTACGATTTCATTTGTCAAACGGGCTTATTTTGCTTAGCCGAATAGCAATATGACAATCAAATTTGAATACCATTCATTGGCTTACACAATTGCACCTCAGAATACTTTATTATTATGATTTAAAGAAATAAAGTAAGTACCTAATATTAATGCGAAAAATTTCATGTTTTACTCTGAACCATCTGTCTGAAGTCTTTATGTTGATATTCTTCTGGGTCCGCACAAAATAGGTCGGCGGTCCAGATACAGACCAGGGTCCGCCATTTGGTGACCCCTGTATTATATAATACCTATAATTAAGCTTTGATTAAAATGTTTCATTTTTATCAATAACTTTGACTGAATAAATACAATTTAAGACTAAGATCCGATTTAATTAATTAAATGTGCAAGGAAACAATTGCAACTGAGTTCCATTGATTATCTTGAAAAAAATTAGTAATTATTATAAATTTAGGTAAATTTAAGCGTGTTCTCAGCATGATTCCCCTCGAACGGCAGAGACATCAGTATGGGATGAGGCGTGTGAGAATGTGAGACGAACGCACCAAGATCACTAGCAGTAGTTGTCGCCTTAAGAGATGACGGGAGACGGCGTGGACTTTCCTTTTTTAGAAGATTCTGAAAGGACAGAGTACATGTATATTTTGGTATCAATAGCTAAAAATGTTCAACATAATAATATTAGTTTTTTCTTTAGATGTCTGATTTTTGTTAAAAATCAGAACCATGATGATTTTTCATTTTATTTTTACGCTTATAGGTTAGACTCCCACCCGCGGCTCCACCCGCATTTATTGAATATTTGCCCCGTTTTCGGTCGAGCGGCTATTTTATGAACATCCTTTACATCCTATATGTTGACCAGGATCACTATGGTGATAATAAAGAAAACCGCATCCAAATCTGTCCTCGAATTAAGACTGAACATACATACATACAGACGGACAAAAATTCTAAACATTATTGTTTTTGCTTCAGTACAAATAAAATTTCGCAAAAATGTTCAATGCATAGACACGACTTTTTGCAGAAGGACTAATTCTGGAAAAAAGTCAAAATTTCTTCACCAATTTATTTATTAAGAAACAACTATAGTGTGCATGAAATATCCGTTTATACTCATACAGATTTTAACCTATAAATAAAACGTAGGGATTTTTTATCAAATAATATTTAACCTCGACATAATACATTTTTAGAGCTTTATTGGTTTCATATTTCTCAATATTGCAATGACTTCTGAATATTCTGTTTTGATTAGAGCGTGCGTATTCTTGGCAGAAGTACTATCTTTAAAATATGTAGTTTGCTAGATTCTTCAAACAAGGTAGAATAAATATGGTTTTGCGAAGACCACTTAATTCCACAGCACACCAACAACGCCATACATAAACAATGGTTTTTGTTGCGTGACGTACTTCCTGTTCCCTAGAGTACAGTACTCAAGTTGGTTACAGCTGTAACTGTAAATACACACGGGGGTAAATAGGACACCGTTGTGGTACCTCCTTTTGTTCAACTCTTGCGTTTTTACTGGACATGGACAGAAATGTCCGTATGTTTTATATTATTTGTTTATTTTAAACTCTTTTACTTATCTACATACATTTTATGTTCTTTACTAGCCTTTGCCCATGGCTCCACCCGCGTTTATTCAATCTTTACCCGTTTTCGGCTTGGGCGTTATTTTATGAACATGCCTTATATCCTATACATTGACCAGGGCCACTACGATGATAATAAAACCCGTGCAAAAACATGCAAACCCGTTCAAACGAACAGATAGACAGAGAGACAAAAAATCTAAAAATGGTGGTTTTGGCGCTAGTACTATACTAATAAACCCCTTTTGCCCGCAGCTTCGCCCGCGTTCAGAGAATCTTCGCCCAGTTTTCGGCTTGGGCATTATTTTATGAACACCCCTTATAGCCTATGTGTTGAATACGGTTACTACAATGATAATTAAAAAAACGCATCCAAATCCGTACAGAGTGGTTAAGTTAAGTTTTAAGTTAAGTTAAGTGGTTCTCGAGTTATAAAAGCGTTTATTCAATCTTTTCCCCGTTTCCGGCTTGGGCGTTATTTTATGAACATCCCTTATAGCCTATGTGTTGACCAGCGTCATTAAGATTATAATTAAAAAAATCGCATCCAAATCCGTTCAGTGGTTCTCGAGTTAAAATGGAACATAGAGACAGACAGAGAGACAAAAATTCAAAAAATTGTTGTTTTAGCCTCAGTACAGTACCAATAACCCATTTCATTTAAAATTTCGCGAAAATATTCAACGTACAGACAGGACTTTTTTACTACTTTATTAATAGGATTTATTATGCCAAACCAGTGTCGCTATTGAGCATTCTCATGGACTTTAAACATATTGTTTGTCAAAATTTTGACGTTTTACAAGTAATATTAAATGCAATAAATGACAATAACAACGAAGTGATTAGGGGAATGGAAGGTAGTTGAATCAACGTTTTTAGGTTAGGCTAGTATCAGTTCTGTTAGGCCTTACGTATCATAACATAACCATAAATATATCGTCACGACATGTATCCTTGAGAGGGGGTCACTACAACTATTACACTCGTAACACCTTATTTTCACAGTTATTCTGAATAAATTTAGTTTAGTAACGAAAACAGAAGACAAAAATAGCATTAAATAAAATTAATCAAACTACTTAAAATAATAACCATAAAAAATCTTAAGATTACCTAAAATATACCTACGCACAAAAAAAATATACTAAATAAAATTTTTCCCTAAATCACCGTCGTCGATAGGCATGGTCCCCGAAAGCTGGAAGTATTCCCCCGTTGAATAGCTATATCTTTTTTGGCAAGTATTAAAATATAAATAGGAAAGAAAATACACATATATTTTTTAAATATATTTTGATTATTCTTCAGTCAAATATAGAATAGAATATAAAATTAAAAAATTACAGATTTCAATTGTTTGACAGAAATATTGAATGACTGACAATTATTCTGCTGAGACTCTGTCTTATTATTATTATTTTATTACTGAATATATTACTATTTTTGTCTCAGTATTGTTTATAAAAATTTTAAGCTTTAACCCAATTTCGAACACAATACTCGTTTTGAACGATTTCATATCAATTTAATTTTTATAATACAGATAACAATTTTTTATGCACATTTTGTTTTTTGTATGTGGATATTCGCAATATTATATATTCCTTAAACATTTCCTTTTTTTTTACTTATTTATTTGTATAATATTTAAATTGCTAGGTAATTTTAATTTTTAAATTAGTTTATTTTAGATATAAATTGTTATTTAAGTTTTAGATTATAATATTCTATTGTAAATATAAATAAACAATACAATATTCTTTAGAAATACAGAGTTTTCACTTGTACATAGACTATAGTCGCTTCCCTAGTGACCGTTTAGTTTCCTAGGGACCAAGTCGTTAATAACTTGCGCGGGTGAAGTCGCAGACAAAAGGCTCTAGTTTATTATAAATACAGAATCAAGAAAGATTCAGTCAGGTCATCAATTTTTAATTCGGACACAACAGATTTTGATGTCAGCCGTATCAAATAAAACGACCAGGCTACATTTAGAATAGATTCGTGCTCACCTTTCGACCTATAAAACTTTAGACTAGACCATTTTAGAACATTGAGACACGAGGGGGCGGGGAGCCGAGAAAATATAGGTCGGGATATTTATTTAAAGTTCCGTATTTGCCGAAACCGTCCGTCCTATTCAATGTGACCTTTCAAAAGTGGGAGGCAGCTTCTCATACCCTATCTATTTTCAAACGGAGCGCCTTGCTTGTTGAATTTGCAATGTGCCTGAATTTTAGATCCCTTTTTAAACAATTGAGTTTGCTTTTTGGTGGTATTTTGTGTTCTCGCTTTGGTACTGTACGAAAGATGTTGCTAACAAACTATGGACTATACTAACCTGTGATTTTTTGGATTCTGTATGCAAAGAGTAAAAAAGGAGGAATCTTTTTGTCAAGATTTCGTTGTCCATACGTCCGTCTGTGTGTATGTCACAGCCTCGTATTAGTAATAATATGTACCAAGTTTTAGAACTTATTACTAACTAGCTTTTGCCCGCGACTCCGCCCGCGTGATATTCGGTTTAACGATATTCTTTTTTCCGGGATAAAAAGTAACCTATGTGTAAAGTTGGGGTATAAGCTATATCCATTCTAAATTTCATCAAAATCCGTTCAGCCGTTTCAGCGTGAAAGAGTAGCAAACATACACACACACGCACAAACTTTCGCATTTATAATATTAGTAGGAAGTAGGATAACTTTAGAACTTTAAAATATGTTTCGCTCTAAATTTCACAATTAAATATTACCCAAAATTAAGGCACCTTTTTGTATTTGCAAATTGATAAAAACATGAAAAATCGAGAATTAATACCAATTAAACTTTATTTCTTTTGTTAAATTCATAATAAAACTATTGATTTACGGAATTCTTGTGTTTTCTTGAGTCTACAGAAATAACTACGACACAGGAGACGGGCCCATTGAAATCAGTAATAATAACTGGACGCCCGAACCGCACTCAACTGTGAAGGCTTTTTTTTTCTATATTAGTGAAAACGCTTGAAACGCACCCAACTAGCTTGTTTACGAAAAATGACGACGCACGAACCGACCCCAGAGCTAACTAACAGAGAAAGAAATAATCCTTTTCCTAAAATACAATATGGATGGAATTATATGTACCAAAGAACTTATATCAAAGATGATGCATACATTTCGAGAAATATTTGAAAATCTATCAAAAAATGGTATAGGAAGGCCCTTATGTTCAAAGCTGATTGATCGAAAACTATTTTAAGGAAATATGTAGGAGTATACACATTGCATAGCTTTCAAAACTCTAATGTTGATGACACTATACAAGGTGAAATTAAATCAACCGACCAAATTCATACCGGAGACTCGGTTAGTGATCAGAAACAAGCTTCAATTACCCTTTTGGTGAAATTTGATAAATACATATTTTGCTTCCTTACTGACGGGACTAGGAATTGTACTTAAACTAGTCCAACCAGTAAGGGAGCAAAAATAAATATATTTTTCGAATTTGGCCAAAAGCATTACTGAACCTTGTTCCTGATCACTAACAGAGTCTCCAGTATGAATTCGGTCGGTTGATTTAATTTCAGCCTATATATAAAATACATACCACATAAATATATACTAAAAATATATTCATTAACTTCTTTGATGTTGCTTTTGTATGAAACCCTCGGCGCTGGCATATATAACCGGCATTTTGTTTATTTTAGCTTTTACTTTCTAAAGAAAAGTTTATAGTATTGTTCAGAAGTTTCAGATAACTTTTTATTTATGACATTGTATTTACAAACAGGGACTAAAAGGGTAGATCTCCCCATGTTTCAACAACTGCTTGTTTATGTGTGGGTGTGAATTCATGACTTATACCTACCATTGTCCAATTATATCATGATATCATACCGTGATTAATTCAATTATGTACCGTGCAACAAAGTAAATGGTATATTATTCTAAAATCACGATTAATTGAATATCATAATAGTATACGGTTTGTAATTAAGAATCCTTAGAAACGCTCACGTAATCTCTTCGCCTGTATAAAATTAAAAATGACATTTACGGGACGATTTTTTACTGATATTGAAACGGCTACTTCTGATTTTATAGTCAGATTTCGCCTGACTAGTTTCACTGTATTCGTAGTTTCTTCGGATGCAAACATACTATACGAATACAGTGAAACTAGTTAGACATCTGTCTATAAAACCGTATTATCCGTTTCAATCACAGAACCATTTCTTGTTATGTGGTTTCAATATCAGTATGAGTCTAAACCACGAATCTTTTAGTAGGACGATTACCATCGTTGTCTATGTTGCCCAAAAATAGAGATAAAAAGTCTCTTTTATAGATGAGTATTTAAACAAAACTGACCAAATGGAATACTTGAATAATATATAATTGCAGAATATATGTACTATGCATTTTTATAAATTCATTCCGTTTGACGCGCTGCGCCGCAGCTGAATATTTCACAGCGTCATTTTTAATTATCTATTTTTGCATTTTTCATGGAAAGTGGTTTAGTATAATTTTTGGTGTACATAGTTTCATTAATGATAGCAGTCTATTTACATCCGGTATATAAATCCTATATAGGTTTTGGAGAGAACCGAAACAATCTCATTTTGAGGGTTTCAACATAATTAAACTAAACATTTGTGATGAATATATCCCAAATGGAGAAACCGATCGTGATGTCGATGCGAGTGTATACAAAGAAAGAGATAAAATATTATCTCCCAATTAAGGCGAGGGTATTCAGAGAAATCTGTCATTTTTCACTTGACTGTCCTGCTCAGTGGGAGACTGGAAGCGGGCCGGTCAGATAAATTGCGATTTCAAGATGTTTATATTAATTTTCAACTTTTATATTATCTTTTTTTTCAAAACACTGTTTCCATAAAAAAAACTATAAGACAACATTAAATCCGTTCAATTGATATATTTTTCACCTCAAACAATTCATATACAATAAATAAAACTGATTTTAAGATGAAAATTATCTACTTGTTTCAGGAGTATTTCAATGCAGTGAAGTTAAATAAATTACTTAAAAATCCCCGTAATAATTTTAAAAAGACACTTTTATTATTTTGTAATTTCTTACTCATATTTTGATAACCCCAAAATAGATTAAAAGTTACATTTGTAGATAAAACACGAATTCCCTCGCTTTAAGAAACTACGGTCACGAAGACAAGTTTTATGCGGATCAAAAGTCAGAATCTTTAATAACTATATAAAGTTTGTCCTCTTATACGGTTGTAAAACATGTTACGTGCACAAAGACATAATCGATAGGCTCCAAATGTATATAAACGAGTGCCTTCATAAAATTTTCGGACTTCTTTGGCCACAGACCATAAGACACGATGAGCATTGGAAAACAATCCTTGAAACATTTTATGATCAAAGTTCACTCTCTTACTTAAATTGGAACCAAAGACGGGATGGGGTTGAGGGGGTCCCTCAATCTCCCATTGTGTACGCCCATGGACGGCGCAAATACCTGATCATGACTATCAGAGATTCGGCGCCTCTTTACTTAAGCTAATTGCTCCCTGACCTCCACAAGCCTAATAAATCAAACAAACTTGGATCACTTAAATGAGCAGTTTACCCCTTGATAAAGCTTAGGCTGGGCGCAAGTCTGCCAATAGTACAGAGGTCTCAATTCTTCAGTCTAGACGGTTTAATCTAATGTGATTCAACGAATGGTGCACCTTAATAATTATTTTGACCGGAATAGCTGATCAGTCGCTTAAGTTCATATTGCCTTCGTCAGTGCGAGTAAACACTGTGTACGGCGACAACGTATGCTGGTGACCCAGGGTACATGCGTCTCACTCCCCCGCGCGACTCGTCCCGTACTCTCCATCAATCGACGGGAAATCAAGTTTAGAACGCACTAAAATGTACCAAAATAATTAATCACATTTATAATAACTAAAATTCTTCAAAAATAATCAAGGGAAATCATTTATTGTTATAATATCTTCAATTTGACTAAGTTTAAATTTGTAATTTGACCGTACCTTTATTTAAAAGATTTTGCTCGTACCTTTATTTAAAAGATTGCCCATGCCCATTCTCACAGACCTAAATACACTACTCACTACTCATAGTGCTAGGGAATATCACCCTCTCATTCACACACACACACACACCCTCACACTTCACACAATACACCTCCGCACACACCTTAGTTTATTATAAGCTTCCTATCTGGAAGCTGCATGCTTTGTAATCAAATATAAATTTTGTAAATTGTTAGTACTAGTAATATACATGTATATATATTATTTTTAATGTATTCATGTAATCATATATATTGAAAAGGAAGAGCTTGCCGCCTATAGCAGCGGTACATACACCCTTGTAGGCGTCAAGGCAATCCTAACCTTTTTGTGTAAATTTCACTATGAATAAAGCATATTCTATATTCTATTCTATTTTGATAAAAAAACAAATTATAATTAAGGTACATCATTTCAGATACCCTGTACTTTATTATTATAAATTTTTTATATTTTTAACTTTTATAACGTCTGATTAAATTCGATTTTGGAGGTCACCAGCAGGTAAAACCCTCTTAAGAGGCCTGTAGTTGGCGGCTCGAAGTCACTCGCGCACGGGGTCGCTATGCTTGCTATTTCATTCTACATTCAACGTCGGATTATAGAGCACTGACTGACTGTTATTGTTTGGACCCAACGTTCATTTCCCGAGCTCGTACGGAACTAACCGAACACGGTATGAGAGGCAAGCTAACGCGAGACAACATTCATGTTTTGAAAAAACTCGAGTATGGTTTTGGTGGTTCCTATGATTTCAGGAGAAATATACCAAAAATCGAAATGAAACAAAAATATTTTGAATAGTATAAAATATAAATACCATGCTGTGAAACTAAAATAATTTGATTTGTTGTATCTCTTCTAGGACATTACGGTACATAAACATTCATGAAAATATGTGTAAAATCCAGGACCTTTATACGCTTGTAACTTTTGTAAGTATTTGATTTTGATAAATGTTTTTGTTTTAGTTTCACGTCATCGATATTGTATGGGACATGTTGAAAAAGAAAAAAATATTATGCAAGTACCTATAAGTAAGAATATGGTCAGCGAACTGCGCTAGTATGGGAGTTCGGGCGAATAGAGTCGTCTCAAACTGCTAGCGGCTAGCGGGAAATAATGAACTGCTAGGGCTTTTTTATATTTTTTTATGTCAGATTTGAAGTGTCAAAAAAATAAAATGGTTTGTCTTATGTCATTTATTATTTAGTTCCTTTTAATTATTATTATAGTATATTATCAGCTATTTCGGTATTTCACGATCATTAAATTTAAATTCAGTTCATAATAAACTATATAATAATAATAAAAAAACCGTTTAATTTAATTCGTGTCGTGTATTTAACTCACACGGCTAACAAGGCAATGCTAAACCCTTAACATGGTACGAGGAAATGAAATTCGTGGTATGAAGATGAAGGTGATGGCATGAGAAGAGGAGGCGGTATATCGATCTAGCTTATCAGGTTACCGATATGCAGGGTGAAGCATCCACTGAAATCATCCCGCGAACGAGTTACTAACTATCACCCAGCGTGAAAACCAACCAGCGGACCTATTATGTAACTTTGTATCGGTTGCAAATCAATGAATAAATTAACAATTTATTGCACAAAAAAAGAAGACATTTACAAAACAAACATACAACAGACAGAAAACAAGGCGGACTTATTCCTATAAGAATTTTCTTCCATCAACCTTGGGGAAAGATAGAAACATTTTATCTTTTTTTTGTTTAAGTGCGTAAATATGTAAATTAATTTTAAACTTATCTAAATACAGGTACTACATACATTACTAATAAGATCTATACTTTCAAAATTGCCTTCAGTGTGCATGGAATTGTCCATGAGCTGTGATGTCAATTAAGGCTGTATAGATATGTTCACTCACGAAGGAACGCCCTTCCACATTTCATTCATGTAGTTGAAAATGTATCTGTACAACGCGTCTATGTGTGCGTAGCACGGAGCGTTCCTCAGTCGCGAGCGCTCAGTCGTTCGGATAACACCTGTTTTCGTTCCCGGCCGCTCTTCAAACGGGCGTACGGTCAGCATGTCACCACGCAAAAGAAAGGTTGTCCGCAGTGAGGTAAATGTACTTTTATTTTATTTTCCTTAAAATATTAGGTATGTTAGGGTTCTCTCTTGTATAAATATATCCTATAAATCACAGTTATATTGTTGTTATGTTGCAACCTTTTAAGCGTTTTATATATGATATATGCAGTGTTAGCAGATTTACTTAAATCCATGTGTGACTTATGCGGTCGGGTTGTTAGTATCTCAGTAGTAATGGCATTGTAATAAATAACATTATTATTTTTAGGGTAGATCAATCATAGCAAAGGTGTATCATTTTATGAAATCGGAGGCAGAAAACGGGGTACAGCGTTTGACAGATGCTCGCTGGCGTACTGCTCAAGCAACAGAAGTTTCAGAGCACACAGTGACTCGAATACTCAGAGAAGAAAAGAATTTACCTACAACAACCTCTAAGTTCACTTCTCCGATGAAAAAACGGACAAAAAGGGCGAATAAAATCGATATAGACAGTTTTAAAGTCGATGTCATACGACGAACGATACAAACATTTCATATGGAATTTAAACAGTTGCCTACAATTGGGAAGCTGAAGCAAGTTTTAGAGAAAAAGATTAATTTTGATGGATCAGCTAGTACGCTGCAAAGATTGCTGTTGAAAATAGGTTATAGGTGGCGTAAAACCTGTAATAACCGCAAAACATTGACAGAAAGACATGATATTCAAACGTTGCGTCTAAAGTATTTAAGCTTATTGCAAAAATATCGTTCTGAAGATAGACCAATCGTCTACACAGATGAAAGTTATATACACACAGACCACGTCCGAGGAATGACTTGGGGTAATAAAGATAGCACACCATTCATGAAGAAGCTTTCAAAGGGCAGTCGGTTTATTATTGTGCATGCCGGAACAAAAGCAGGTTTTATACCGAATGCTTTGTTAATGTACAAAGCTGACTCTAAAACCGGAGATTATCACTCAAACATGTGTTACGATAATTATCAAAAATGGTTAAATGAAAAATTGTTACCAAATGTTCCACCAAACTCGGTAATAATAATGGACAATGCTGCCTACCATAACGTTCGAGCTTCAAAGATTCCAACATCAAACTCAAATAAATCGGAACTGCAAAAATGGTTGCAAGACAATGACATAATTTTCGACGATAAAATGAAAAACATCGAATTATATGATTTGGTGCTGAGAAATAAAGAAAGATTTATCACATTTAAAATTGATGATGTGATAAAGAGTAAAGGCCATGATATTTTAAGATCACCACCATATCACCCGGAGCTCAATGCTATTGAAAATGTCTGGGGAATCTTGAAAAACTATGTTGCAGTCAAAAATGTCGAGCAAAATATTAACTCGATTAAACAGAGCGTGTCAATATGATAGACAGCATAATGTGGGAAAATATTTGTCGTCGTGTTGAAGAAGTCGAAAAAGATTATATGAAATACTTTGATGCAGATTTTACTTGCGTGGTAAATTTACAGGAAGATTCCGAGTCCACAGATTGTGACGATTTTGATTCCATGTCAGATGATTCAACATAGAAATAAGTATTTTTTACTGAATAAATGGATATATTTTAACATAAAGCTAATATTTTTATTGTATACCTACATAAATCTAAAAAAACATGAATATAATTTAATTTAAAAAACAACTACATAAACGAAAGCAATCGTATAATTTCATCAGCATCTTTTTGCTGTCTGTAGTGCCAGCCTTTACACGCACACTAACACATCTTGTACGCACATGCTTTACTCGTACTAATGCACACCGATAATTTACTGTGGAAGGGCGTTCCTTCGTGAGTGAACATATCTGTACCTGACCCTAGAACATGAACAAAGCCAGATTTTCGAGGGTTCTTTTGAAGAAATTAGGACTATCTTAAATTAAAAAAAAATCTTTGATTTATTATTTTTTATCTAAGTGATACACTTATAAACAATGTACTACGACTTATACTTTTGTCAAAAAAAAAAATGTTTTCTACCCTCTTATTTTTGGTTTTCAAACTTTCGTTTCAAGAACGCGCTATATGAAATAAACTTTTTTTTTTTTTTCATAAATTAGGTAATAGGAATATAAAGATTTTTTACTTACATCCAATATTTTTTTTCTACAAAATATTTCAGTATTAACTAAAAACCCTCAGATCTGCTGTTTCGCGCCTAATTATTAGTTTTACGCGTCCTAGACAAATAGGTCGATTAGCTAACCAATAATCGCCTCTATCAAAAGCTAATAAAGTATTTGACATTGGCCTTTTTGTGTTGGACGGGTAGGACATTTTTTCCCAGGGTATGCCATACTCTAATATTATTAAATACATGGTGTCGACTTGGTGTAGCACGACTTAACTTATTTGACAAGACTTAACTTAATTTAAGCATCAATTAAGCATTTAAGACAGATCTTTTGCTTTCTGTATCGAAATGATAAGGTTAGTTCTGTCAAATAAAGTCGTGTTAAACCGAATCGACACAGGTACTGATATTTATTTTAGTTTGTGTTCAAATGGAAGCGCTTTTGCACAGAAATAACGACTTGGTATCGAAACACCCGCGCTCGTTATTAGGGAAATGCGCTCTGAGTTTCACAAAAGGATATTAGAGACTTTCAGGTTCTGTCTTATTTCGTTATTCGTATGCACGGTGACTTTGATTGACATCAATTTACACCGGAGGTTTTTAAATTGATGAATGAGAAACAAGGCGCAATGTTTCTTTTTGCGAAATTCTTAACCTGTTATTTTGGTTATATGTATGTATTGATGAATTAAGTATGACACAAATGTTTTTGAATTTTATAATAGAAGTGGGTCTCGTTTATTATCCTTTGCCAAGGCTTCAGTATGAATTTTCATGTATCTAAGTTATATTATACACAGATCACTTCAATATTCGTATTGGAGACGGGAATCGAACTCTATCTTCTCGGTTTGTATATTCTCGGTTCATTATGTTACATATTCAATTTAAGTTGAATTTAAGTTATTTTCCACTCGCTAATAGTATTAGTCTTTCGAATTTTGTTTACAGTATGATAAATTTCAATGACTAAATCTCCTATAGAATATAAGGAACGAATTCCTAAACGTTTTCAATCAAAAACAATCAACACCTTCTACATATCCGAAGAAAATTCCTTTTAAAATCACCCGATATCTGCCTTCGCAATTTTTGCACTTGCTAGACGGCTATTTTGGCATTATTTTTTATTCGCAATATCATTCGTTCGACTTCTGTTTACAATATGATAAATGACATGCGATTTAATAAAACTCGAGTGGCAAAGCTTTATCAAATAAAAACTGTGGAATATAAGTAATGCTCACTATAGGTTTTCAATCAACAAAATTAATTAACATGTTTAGAACGTCCCTTTTAGAATCACCCGAAATCTACCTTGGAAATTTCTTCACACGTGCCAGAATAACCGTTCAGGTTATTTTGATTTTTTGTAAATAAGGTCCGACCGAACCCGGATTTTCAGTCTCGGCCGAGAACGAGACCGAGACCGAGAAATAAATGAACTCTCGGCCGAGACCGAGACCGAGATTTACAGATATATTTAAAAAAACTACGATGAAAGTGTCATCAATCACTTTTACGACATAAAGCTAAGAGAAAAACAATTCAAAATATGTTACTATGGTCGCCCTTTATTTGATTGCCTACTAATTTGTGTTTTTTTTTTACTCTAAAGTCTTGTCATTAAAATGTTGTAATTATAGGGCGTATTTCTAAAAACAGTACCTACCTAATTACTCTCGGCGCGGCCGAGATTCTCGGCGTGTTTTGGCCTCTCGGGTTCGGCTATAAATTTTGCCGAGACTTGCCGAGACCGAGACGAGACCGAGATCTCGGTCGGATCTTATTTGTAAATGTTAACAGTGTGCAAGTAGGTACAAGGGAGACATCGTACCTCCGTATCAAATGACCACAGTCGTAATATCCCGCTGATTTGCGATTGAAAAATCTATGACTGGCCCTCGATTCTGGCACGTGCGCAAAAATTGCGAAGGCAGATTGCGGGTGATCATAAAAGGGATTTTGTACAGATATCTATTGATTTTTTTGATTGAAAACTTATAGAGGGCATTCCTTATATCCTATAGTTTTTATATGGTGTGGTTTAGTAACTTTAGTTTTCATCACATGGCATGTATCAAACTTTAAACAAATATCGTATGACTGATATTGCGAATGCGCAATAATGCCAGAATAGCCGCCCAGGAAATAAAATGAAATTAATACTTTATTTTTGCAATGTAGGTACATAAATACACTTATCGCACGTTAGGATATATTAAATGAGTCAACTGATTAAATTTAAAACAGGAAAATACAATGAATTAAATTAGGTTTTGGGTATATATCCTACTTCCTACTAATATTATAAATGCGAAAGTTTGTGCGTGTGGGTGTGTGTGTGAATGTTTGTTACTCTTTCACGCTGAAACGACTGTACGGATTTGGATTAAATTTAGAATAGATATAGCTTATATCCTAACTTAACACATAGGCTACTTTTTGTCCCGGAAAAATGCAAATGGTTCCTGTGGGATATATCAATATCATTGAAAAATCGGGTGTCTAATTAGCGCGGTCATTATCGTTTGTGGAGAAATAAGACAAGGCTTAGTTGTTTCATACATCAGGTGTCTAATTAGCGCGGTCCATATTCGTTTGTGGTGATATAAAACAAGGCTATGTTATCTCATCACACTAATATTATAAATGCGACAGTTTGTGTGTGTGTGTGTGTGTGTGAATGTTTGTTACTCTTTCACGCTGAAACGGCTGGACGGATTCGGGTGAAATTTAGAATGGATATAGCTTATACCCAACTTAACATATAGGTTACTTTTTATCCCGGAAAAAGCATGTCGTTAAACCAAATAACACGCGGGCGGAGCCGCGGGCAAAATCTTGTACATAATAAGTTAATCGTACACGGTAGGTTGTTATAATACAATAGCATTTTTTGGTTTTCGACGGAGATACGCAGTTTTTCGCCTGATACTTTAGACCATGGAGATTTCCAGGCAGGCGCGAGCCGAGCTTGACTTTTGGGGGATCATGGAGCTTTAAGAATAATAACTTCAAGTTTAGATTTTATTTATTCAACCTTCGTCAAGCCTTATTAGTCCGGTTTGGTCAAACCTATAAAATAATGACAGCGAAATTGGTCAAGAATGGTCAATGTACACGGATTTCCAAATTTCACCTTTAATTTTGCTTCTAATTATAATAAAAATACCAATTTGTGTTTGTTTATTCGCTTATAGTTTGTTTGAAATCGATTCAAGTTTTCAATTTATGTCACTTTTCTATACAGAATACTATGCAGGCCGGTTATAGGATTTACAAACTAGAAATAATTTCCAATTGATACAAATTTCAAGAAAATCGAATATTTAGCGAAATTTTCTTGGGCCGGATTCAAGATACTCTGTCATTATATTATATTAATATTTATAATTAAATAATATGCAATAGTAAAAATATACATAAATCCGCTGTTAATTACACAAAAGGTCCGAACTCAGGTCAGGCAATTAATGGGTAGAACTGGCTACCGACAGAAGTGATGGGTCATTCATGTCTCTTGCAAGCCAGATTTACTAAGCCCCTTTGTTTGTGCCCAATGAGTCGACCTGATTGTTATGTGACATAAAAAAATGCTCATTTCCACTCCAATTCCTTGTTGTATGGGCAATTGCGCCAGTAGATGGTTTTGTAGACCACCGACCCACCTGAAAGCATTGGCAATGCTTGAATTGAAATTGAATATCTTACAGATAATCTATCTCACGAAGTCCGTGGCTATGATTGTAGTAATGCGTGCACCACACGCACTTATTGTAGTGTGCGTTACCTCGGGAGCGATAAAAATGCGCCACACACACAAAACGTGCTTATCTGTCAAAGCCACTACTATAACCATAACCAAATGGACTTCGTGAGATAGAATATCTGTACAAACACCAACATGTCATCGGAACAGACAAAAAAGTTTTAGTACAGTTACGATTTCATATTCGCTCTGTGAAGTATTGTGGATTTTATACTGATAATTAAATATAAATACGAGTATATCGTCACGATATGAATCCCCGAGGGGGTGTCAGAGGTGTCCCGGGTGTGAATTGTGAAATGCAAGTCATAGTCCACACTCGGCACACCCGCGTCTCAACGACGATTATTACCTCCCAATGTGATGGGTGATGAGCCCTATCGCCGTACTTCGGGCATAAATACACGCTTCTTATGGCCTGCAGGTTTCCTCACGGTGTTTTCCTTCAAATACTCTGCACATAAATTCCAAAAAACTCATCGGTAAGTGCCAAAGCTCTTCGTAGGTCCGGCGATCTATTGCACAGTAGTAGTTTTGGCACGGGTATTTCGGCTGAAAAAATAGTGGGTGTACAAATTGGTGAGCAAAGCGTGAAATTAAAATATTAAAAATAGTTACCTGTAGGTATTTTAAGACGGCTGCTTTTAAATTTAAATTGATCCTCTGGTATAGCCAACAGAGTTAAAACTGTTACAGTATTCAGTTAGCGCTCTATTTAAATTAGTAATAAAATAAATAATCGTCTTTGTGAAATAAATAAATGAAGAGCAAAAAATCACTGGTCTGGTCGTTTTCTCAATAAGAGAGTTTTTGAGAGTCACCAGCGATTTTTGCCTTTTAGAAAGTTACTTTTAGAGTAACTCTGGTACCAATCCTTTTATTGCCAGTTATTGAATATGTGGATTTGTATTTCCTAGATGCCAATGAAGAGTTGCTTAAAATCCTTAGGAGTCCTTTGGGGTACCTCCCAATTTGCGTGAATGCTTTGACTTTTTTCTTTCCAAAAACAGACAAAACACATCACACACAGATAAATTGGGAGACTATGGTATTAGAGGTGTAAACAATGATCTCATTAAGTCACATTTAAATAATAGATCTCAAGCAACACAGATTTGTAAAATAAATAGACATACAAAAAATGAGGAACAAATTCCCTCTGATCATCGCAAAGTAGTTCAAGGTATGCCTCAAGGAAGTGTCATGGGCCCTTTATTATTCCTATTATATATAAGTGACCTCCCCAGTGTTATAAGTCACCCAATGGTTCTATTTGCAGATGATAGTACGGCTGTCTTCATTGGTAAAGACAAAACTAACCAAGAGACTGAAATAAATTAATCTTTAGGTAATATAAATGACAGGTTGATCTAATAATCTTTTAATTAATTTAGGTAAGACTAATATAATGAAATTCCGACAAAGGCTACAGCCCGAAAAAAATTACATAAGATACAGCTAAAAATGAAATAGAAGTAGCAAAATTTTTGGGAATATATATAGACTGTCAGTTAAAATGGAAGCCTCAAGTTGCAAAAAGTTGAATAAATTTTTTTACGCTCTGCGCATGCTATCTAAAGTGGTTAATCAAAACGCAGTACTTGAGGCCTATCATGGTTTTGTAGCATCAACTTTAAGGTTCGGTATCATTTTCTGGGGCAAGTCAACCGATATATAGGCTGCTATTAAATCGCAAAAAAAATGTATCTACTATGCTACTTTTTATCCCGGAAAAAAGCATGTCGTTAAACGGAATAACACGCGGGTGGAGCCGCGGGCAAAAGCTAGTCTAACATATTTAAGGTTCGGAACTAGATTTGCTGACACTGGATTGTTGTGCAAGAATTGTGTTATCAAATGTCTTTTTTTCTCTTTTGTTGTTGTTGTGTTTGAATTACTCATTCATCAGACTCATATTATTGTAATTGTTTTTTTTTGTGTGTTTCATAATTTGTTATTTGATTGTTGAATTGTAATTAAAATATCACGTTTTCTAGATATGTAACGAAATTATTTGTATATGCCTCTTACAAGGCAGAGCTGAGCTGAAAGTGCTGAAATACGTATACATTATAACACCCTATTGCACCTTGGTTCGACAAATGAATATGCTTTGAACTTTGAACAATATATCTTTTAAAAACTACTTGTCACGACACGGGTGCTTTTGGGAATGCGTTTACGGTGATTGCGATTCCTGATTGTCCTACGATCAACGTATTAAAGAAAACACCCAAAAAGCATAATTTATAAATATGTGTAGGTAGGTATATGCGTATTTATATACACAATCAGTATTTAAGTTAAGAGCCATTCCACCAAATTACGCTTTATGTATGGCGTAGCTTTGTTGGAATTTTGAGTGATGTTACTTATGTTTTATGGACTAATTAAATAATTAGATTGTCAATCTAATTGCAGAATTCAATTGGTTAAGGATCATAAGTTATAAAGAGATGAAATTTTATTTATTTATTCTACACAAAAAATTGTGGTAAACTGGTGACATTAAAAAGAAAATTTTACGAAAATATTTCTTTTTCATCAGTTTTTGAGATAAATAATAAAAATTCTGGTACATTATGTTTTAACAAATTTATATGTCTTATGTTTTGGTATTTTTTTTCCGCAAAGTTATTGAACTTGAATGAAAGATTTAGCTCTTTAAAGTTGACAATTTGATTGTTTTTCTGTAAACGAGGTGTGAGAGATTAATCACTTTAAAATAGTTTGATGGTGCAAATGTGATAAATTAATATTCAGTGCGAAAAATTGGTCTATGTTTAACATGTACTCAACAGTATTAACATTTTTCCTAGGATGATAAATTAGGCGCTGGAAATTTTAGATTTTTGCATGAAAATGTAAGTTGCCTCTAAGTATTTTGTACAAATTTATTTTAATATTTACGTCTTTGTCACGTAATATATATTATTTGAGCTTTAAGTTTTTCCTTCTAAATTATTTTTAGCACGCACTTTTTATATCACATATCCTTAAAAAGTTTTACTGGTAGAAATCTCTTTTAGGGATAAGCTCGCTGTTGTGTGCGATAAATAATTTGAATAAGTATTATTCCTTAAAACTCAAAGAATTAAAGTTTTATCTTCTGCACATTTACCAATCTTTATCTCTTTTAGTATATTGGCTCTACGAGTAATATCGGCTTTCACGACCTACATCGAATCTACTAAAAGCTCCTAAAACAACCATTCCATGCCGCTCTCAACCACCGCTAAGTTCGCACTCGTTTCAACTTATCCGTGAATCCTACCCCCTTTATTTAAAGACCGTTTTTGAATGTGAAGTCGAGTGAGGGCCTAATCCGGGAATATAGGTCACGAGGGAGGCGCCCTATCGATTGCACACACTTGTACCCGGACCTCAAGCCAGCCCTGCGAAGGCATACGCAGGATGTTCACTATTTCACTTTGCTTTTCTATATTTCTTGGAAGTGGCTTTATGCAGTGCTGTATAAGAATCTGCACCTTGCTTATAGCAGGCTTTCTCAAACTTATAGCCCCACGTACCCCTATGAAATTTCCCAAACAATGGGGAACCCCTACAAAACTGCCTATAAAAGAAAATAAGATATAAAAAAATATATACAGCCATAAATAATAATGTGCCTTTAATTTGTGAGATGTATAAGCTTTATTCTTGTCACAAATTGAGTCTATTTTAGGGGCATTTTTCCTCAGTTTTAAACTGCATTCAGATTTAACATTCAGTAGATTCATGTACTCCGATGTTACTTTGAGATGTGAAAACTCACTCTCACATAAGTAGTCACGAAAGGCAAAAGGAATTCACCGCTCTGCGTGGGTGTCCGAATATTCTTCCTGTATTGCTGTCCATTCATGAGAAATTAGCCTGAACAGTCTACGTCTACTTAAATTTTATCGCGTACCCCCTAAGATCAACTGGCGTACCCCTAGGGGTACGCGTACCCTACTTTGAGAAACCCTGGCTTATAGTATAGCAGATTGCAGTTGAAGCCACCTGCGGGGCTTTTATGTAGCTCAGTGTCGGTTGCTAGCTATAGTTGCTATTCACCAAAAGCAGATAAAAAATGAACTTCCAAATAACCTTTAATGGGTATTGAACTATTTACGAATTGTGAAGTCATTTCAAGTACCTATGTTTTAGACGATAAGTGAGTTTGCGTTTGGCAACTGAGTTTACGATACAGAATCAGGGGGCTGATCATATCGTTTCTAACCGTAGCAGATAAAAAATGAACTTCCAAATAACCTTTAATGGGTATTGAACTATTTACGAATTGTGAAGTCATTTCAAGTACCTATGTTTTAGACGATAAGTGAGTTTGCGTTTGGCAACTGAGTTTACGATACAGAATCAGGGTGCTGATCATATCGTTTTTAACCGTAGCAAATAAAAAATGAACTTCCAAATAACCTTTAATGGGTATTGAACTATTTACGAATTGTGAAGTCATTTCAAGTACCTATGTTTTAGACGATAAGTGAGTTTGCGTTTGGCAACTGAGTTTACGATACAGAATCAGGGGGCTGATCATATCGTTTTTAACCGTAGCAGATAAAAAATGAACTTCCAAATAACCTTTAATGGGTATTGAACTATTTACGAATTGTGAAGTCATTTCAAGTACCTATGTTTTAGACGATAAGTGAGTTTGCGTTTGGCAACTGAGTTTACGATACAGAATCAGGGGGCTGATCATATCGTTTTTAACCGTAGCAGTTTTTTTAAGTTGTGGTAATTAAATAAAGTAATTAAGTAAATCAACAGAAAAGTTAGATCTTTTCTTGTCGTGACGAGATGTTTACGTTCAAGTTATAAATACGTTGTAAATTATTACTATTACATACTGTAAAGACCTATCAGAAAATAATTCATCCTGGCGAGCTATTTGAACCCGAAAAAAAAATTGAATTGTATTTTCATAGAACTATAAATTGTGTTTAGTATGGTGAAAGGATCATTAAAATCGCTTCAAGCATTCGGAAGGAGTAAGAAAATTCTTGTGTAAATATAACTTTCAATTTGTTTTCGTTAAAATAAAAGACAATTTTTGAAATAAATGTGAGTGGTTACGCGAAAAGGGCTCTGTAGGGATTGAAAACGCTTTTCGGTTTTTTGATGATTTTAATTCCTTAGACTTTCCTCTTTAACTTGTTCCAAACAGATTTTTTTTAAGTCATATAGTTTTTTTTAATACATTTTTTATGTTACTAGTCACTCGTCTGAATAACCGCAACACTTCAGTTTAAAATTGACACTTGTACATTAAATAAATAATATTTTGTAATAAACGCAACGCACGTATTGTTGTTTACTGTCAAGGAAGCTTAATGATAATGACATCAAAACATAGCTGCAAGGACACAAAAACCTACACGTCACCGTAAAAACCATAAAACATATCTGTACACAACTCCAAACTTTGAACTCGATTTTATCGATATCATTTTTTTCCCTACAGGTCCCTTTTCGCGTAACCACTCACAAATATATTGATAGGGCTATGTACTCACGATTTTATACAGTCAGATTTGATCGTGAGTAGCCGTTTCAATATAATTATGAATCTAAACCACGAATCTTTTAGTAGTAATAAAATACATGGTATTTATTTTTGTTTATGTTATACGTATTATATACTTTTTCTAAAGTGTTGGACCACTCTTATAGAAGGAGTAGGCCTTCAAAGACAGATCTAATATTGCAGTTTGAGTATACTATATTCACCTTATGGGGGTAACTCGGTACAAAATGCACAGCATAATATTGTTTTCCTTACTTTTAAATAAAAAGTATGCAATAAATGCGTTTTAATGCAATTTGCGGAAAAGATTATTTAAAAATAGGCATCACAAAAAAATTATGTAGTTAAATGTATTGCATTTTGTTTGCATTACATTTACAAACTTTAAAGCGTGTTTACAGTTGTAATGTAATACAGTCAAAATATGACGCTTAAAATGGAATAATTTTCAATTAATCACCTAACTATTAACTAGCAGTTTGCGCGAATTGCTATAAAACGCATTTATTGCATACTTTTTATCCAAAATTAATAAAAACAATATTATGATGTGCTTTTTACACCGAGATCCTCTGCAACATATCTTCCCGCGCCCCTTTGGCAATGAAATCACACAACAACTCAAAACTACGTCAACCAACAGCGTAGGCGCATTTCACAGTAATTACCTGCCAAAAGTGGTTTTCTACCAGTTCTATTATAATGATGCGTGCGGACAGTTAACGATACATCAGTTAACGATACATGATCTACCCTAGAATTATTTTCACTTATTATTGTAAAACCTTAGATATGTAGTAGAACATTTTAGATTTTCTTTTTTTTAACGGGTTGCTTCGCAAATAAATACTTGCTTTTGAAAACTAGTATTATTAAGAAGTATAAAAAGTCTAACATTTTATTACAATCATTAGGAAATTATTTTCAAAAGTAGTATGAGAATATGTATCGGTCACAGATAAAAAAAAATTGCAACACTTTTTAAAAGTCCTTGTTTTTGTTTTATCCAAGTTATGGAACAACCTAGTGACGGGTATAATATCCTCCTGTATAATGATTTGTACCATTTGCACGAAGTAATATTTTCACTTCCCAGTACAAAGTGGTTCAATCAGCTGATTAAATTTCTATGGAAAGAAAAGACAAAAGTTCGCGAAATTTTTTTTGTTTTTCTGTTGTATGTGATCTATTAGGGATAATGTATCACCTGTTGAATTTTTTTCACTTTGAATTGTAGGACCTTATAGTAGACCTTCTGAAAAAGGGGATGCGTGAGCTCTAGTTGTAATATTCCCTAACGTGAGCTATTATTAATATAATAATATAAATTAACCCGCATTTATAACATAACGGCAAAGATTACTTTTATATAAGAGTGGATGTTATACGTACTGACAAGGAAATATAATACCTAAAAATAAAGCAACCTTAAAATAATACAAAACTATAACAAATATAAAATTAAAAACCTTATCGAGATTGTGGCTACCACATGGCAGGGTGCCCAAACGCTGATGTCAAACTGATGTGTAAATCAAAAAAAGCTCCAGTTCTTGGGTCACCTGACATACGTATTTTTTATATTAATCACTTAACGAGTCCCCGGTATGATAGAGATAAGTATAAAAACAAGTATAAAAATGTGGTATATGGACTACTTATCTCTATCATATAGCACAGGTTTGAGTTCAATGAATTCAAGAAGTCACAAAACGGATTCAGATTTCCAGATGCTGAAAACTGAAAAAATTCAGACAGACTAAAGAGCCGAGCCAGTCAATAACCACAAATCCAATAAAGGGAATTGCTGAGTTAGGGCGACTCTATTCGCCCGGACTCCCATACTCGCGCAGTTCGCTGATCATATCCTTATTTATACGTGCTTGTTAATTACTTTTTCTTTTTCAACATATCCCATACAATGTCCATGACGTGAAACTAAAACATTTATCAAAATCAAATACATAGAAAAGTTACAAGCGTATAAAAGTCCTGGATTTTACGCATATTTTGATGAATGTTTATGTACCGTAATGTCCTAGAAGCGACACAACAAATCAAATAACTTTAGTTTCACAGCATAGTATATTTTATACTATTCAAAAATATTTTTGTTTCATTTCGATTTTTGGGATATTTCTCCCAAAATCATAAGAACCACCAAAACCATTAACCATTTTTTTTTTTCAAAACATGAATGTTGTCTCGCTTTAGCCTGCCTGCCTCTCACACCGTATTCGGTTAATTCCGTACGAGCTCGGGAAATGAACGTTCGGGCCAACCAATAACAGTCAGTCAGTGCTCTATAATCCGAAGCTGAATGTAGAATGAAATAGCAAGCATAGCGACCCCGTGCGCGACTGATTTCAAGCCGGCGACTATAGGCTTCTTAACTGCGACCACACCCGAATAAATGCTGAAAGAAATTGTGACGTCATAGCATAGAAATGGTTATAGTTTGGCCACAATTTGCAAAGCTTCCTATCAATATGCAAATCGGGGTAAAGGCTTTATTTCGCATTCTTGTTTGGCTGTTAACAAAGTTTTCCGATACGGAAGCATTCGTTTTCGCCTAGGTTCCGTAGCATTCAAACAAAGAGGAAAATAACCAATTTTCGCAATAGACGCGAAAAAAAAATCTTCCCACATTACAAGTAGGTAGAATTTTTTTTTTAAATATTTTATTTTACCACTCTGTCGGCGTTATTAATACGTATACTTTTGCCAAATTACAGCTTCTAGTACTAAGAGTCTCTGAGCTAAGCCGCGGACAGACAGACAGATGGACGGACATGGCGAAACTTTGGAGTTCCTTGTTTACTACGTAACTCTAAAAAACAGAGGTTACTTTAAATTGTGTTATAGTGTCTTTAAGCGCCTCTATAAAATGACTTTTGTTCCGTTAAATTCACTTGTTTAAATCGTCCAGCAGCATCAATTTCTCTTCAGCATCTGTTGCTGAAGGCAGTCTTAACCCACCGCTACTTTTAGACCGACACTTAGCTCTTATTAGCTGATAATAGCAAAGACTTTTGATAAGCCGACGCGTCTACAAACAGTGGTAAGTATAGGAGACGTAGTTTTAGTTGACCACACTGGCTGGTGCTCGGTGGTTTTCTTGGCACTGCTCCACGTCAGCTGTCCCTAACTGTCCACTCGAGCTTATTATTAAGCGATTTATTTATAAAATGTTTTGTTTTGATTTAAATTTTCAAGTCACGTGTATTTGCGATTTGGACGGCTTATACCTGGTGATGACTCTTAGTTCTATCTACAGTTGAAGGTCTGCTATCTTGGTACAGACCTTGAGGATTGCCACCTGTCATCGTCCAGGAGATATGAAATCAGAAGATCATAATACAGTTTTATTAATAGCTCTGGTGGAATCCGTAAAAAATTTGCAAGCACTCCGAAATTCATTTTAAATGTTGAGTGGCACTGACCTGATTATACAAGGGCTTAGCGTAAACTTTTTAAAGAAAACTTGGTAATGATTATTATGTATAATAAATCTTTGCAAATATAGTATCATTAATTTACATACCTAAGTAGTTGTGGGTTATATCTATTTGCATTCTTTTTTTAAACCACACACAAGCAAGCCAAAATATTTTATCGATGATGAATTTATTCATACTCTTTCAGATAAGCAATCTCAGGATAATATTAATAAGTTTAAAATAAAAATAAAATGTTGTCTACATAATGATTGATAAACCCGCACATATTGACGTTAATAAGAAGAAGTTTTTACCTGAAGATATACAATAAAAGCCAAGAGTGGCGAAATCCTGGAAAGGCCTATGTCCAGCAGTGGACGAAGCAGGCTGATGGATGGATGGATATAATAAAAAGCTTTCTAGAATAACCAATTTCTACTACGTCACTATCTACGTTAGTCCATTTCCAAATAAAAAGTACAAAAATAAAACTAAAATACGAGAAAAAATTATAGATACAACTGCAGTTCTATTTGCCTTCTAAAAGTGTTCATGAAATACTTATTCTATACATATACGTGATATAAATGTATACGAACTTAGTACTCTAACTCTTCGCGTCGATTCCTCACCGCTGAAGGTCGTGACCCCTCTGCAGTAGGACCTAACCCCTTTACGATTTTGCGCTACGTAGCACCCCAAGTTCTTATTCCATTTCAATAAGGTCGCGAATCGTCTATTCCTATTGACAAACGGTAGAGTGGCCGCTACGATCCTGCGCCATCTGTGACCGTTGATATCAGGATACAGGATACTACATTTGACGAGAAAACTTGACATAATTACATCTGCAGTTCTTTTATTAGTATGTATACTTTTTATTTAAGAATACAAGTATGGGGCTGTAGAATTTATTAGCCAAAGAAAAATGCGGTAATAACTATTACATCAATTCAAATGGTCCAGAATACCATAACAGCACCTAATTGTTGATTTTTTCGAAAGGAATAGACTTTTTTAAGGTCATATGAAAGTATTTTTTTTTCTCCTTGAAATACAAAAGATATACATGAAAATATTCAGGAACTGAATAAATAGCTTTGATGACGTAATAGTCATGTCATTTAGGCATTACAGGAAATAGGCCATTGCCCACAAGAAAAAAAAGTAATGTCAAAACCGACGTCTGTTTTTTTTATTTTCAGTTTATTTTCAGTCAGGTTTTATCCCCAAATTTTTTTTTTCATTATTTTTTTACTTCAAGGAACACTCTATTGAGCCTAAATGGTATGACTATTACGTCACATTCCCATTTCTCCAAACAGATTTTCAAAAAATAATTTCGTTATAAAAAATACCACCTGAAAGTTAAAGAACAGTATGTATCTTCATGATTTAGCCTATATTTTCAGAAAAAATATACAAAAGGCTCTGTTACGAATGGTTGGTTCGAATTATTCCGAATGAAGAGCTCTTGGGTAAATTGGAAAGGTTGCAGAATCTGGGCATCAGATTCGTGTATGGCTTGCGCAAATACGACCACGTTTCATACTACCGCGCGGAACTTAAATGGCTCCCTATTCGGAAGCGCAGAAATCTCCATACGTTGTGTTGCCTTTTCAATGTCCTCAAGAGTTCAACAGCTCCGGATTATCTTCGTGAGCGCTTCAACTTCCTGTTTAGCAGAGATATCAATAAACCACTCAGGTCGCACACAGTCACACTCCTTAAAACGCCTTCTCACAATACCGGAGCTTTCGCAAATTCGTTCACTGTTAGAGCCATCAGGCTGTGGAATTCTCTTCCGTACACAATCCGAGATTGTCGCACTATCTCCTCTTTTAAAAAGAAACTAAAGGAATACTATTCAGCAAATCCTTAAGCTATCCTAAATATGTTTAATTATTTATTGCTGTATTATCAATTATCATGTATCGTTATGTCATGTTTATATATAGTCAGTTTATATTAGAGTTAGTTATATTAGTATGTATGTTAGATATATTTATATATTTATATATATTTTATACACCTATGTAAGTATTTTAGTATGTAGTACGTACACATATGGTTACCTATTTATTTTTTAAAGCACTCCTATACTCATTCGGTTTGCTATAAAAAATCTCTTTGAGAGATAAGCTCGCCGCTGTACTCAAATTATTGTATCAAATATTTGTAATCTCCTTTTTTGTGTACAATAAAGAATAAGAATAAGAATAAGAATATTCCATTATTTAAATTAAATTTATATCATTGCGGTATACATTATTAAATTAAATTTATACCGACCCTACTGAACCACTTTTCCAAAGAATCATACCCGCGGACACCCTTAGTTTGGGAAATAATTGAGTGCCAAACAAAAATGCGTGAACCCTAACGCAACGACATACGGGCGAGTTTAGAGAGAGCGTCGTCGCTATATAGCGATATATGTTGAAGTTAGACAATAAGAGGGCAGGGTCACTACGATGATAATTAAAAAACCGCATCTAAATCGGTTGAGTAGTTCTCTAATTAAAACGTAACATACAGACAGACAGACAAAAATTCAAAAAAGTTACAGTTTTCTTCCTCAGTCCACTTTTAATTTAAAATTTCGCAAGAATATTCAATGTACAGACACGACTTTTTAACTAGGTACTAAAGTCCATTCTGAAGGCTTTAATTTTAGTTTTACTGGTGTCAAAACTTAATTTCTTCCAAAGTAATACTATAGCCAAAATAAATAGCTATTTTGGAATACAGAAAATTTAGTTTTGACAGCACTAAAACTGAAATTAAAGCTTTCAGAATCGGCTTTATATGATATCAATGTAGAAGATATACTCGTATATAGTTTTTGTTTGGATAATTTGCATACATTTTAAACGATTGGTGTTTCAGCGCTTATACGAAAACCTGCTTGCAATAAATGCAGCTACGAGTAGCTCTTCCATTTCAGACGACGTCTAGAAAACACGTCACAGGAGTTCTCAGTTGGAAAGTTTCAAGTATTTTTCTAAATTGACGCTGGCAGGGTGAGTGACTGATCAATACTGGGACAGTGGGCGTGGACATTCTTCCACTGCCAATAACCTCGGAGTGATGACAGACGAGACTGAAGATACGATGAACCACTATCAGTTTAGTTATTAAATAAAGGATCTGTCTTAGTAACAGCTGGGAGAATTTTATGGCCGATACGGCGATAAGGCTCATCACCGTTTGGGACGTAATATTCGTCTGTGAAAGCCAGGTGTACAAAAATGTCGACTGTGATTTGCATTTCACCGTTTACACCTGTGTACGCCTGACACCCCTTCGGGGATTAATATCGTGACGATATATGTATGTCTGAAATTTGTATGACCGCGTGGGTTTCGTTTTAATTAAGTATCTATTGGACTTGATTCCCGGGGACCAAACCTGATTTATTTGGTACTTCTGCTCATGGCAATTCCTTGATGGTTTCAGTTTTATGTACTTAAGAGCCATTCTACCAAATTATCTTTGTGGATCGCGATTTTCTTGGAATTTGGATTGATGTTAACTATGTTTTACGGTCTAATGAAATTCATAGATTGTCAATATAATTGCAGAATTCGATTGGTTAAGGATCATAGGTTATTGTGCCATGAAATTTTAGTTGTAAATGCTTTTTTAAATACAGAAAACCGTGGTAAGCTGGCGAAACTAATCAGAAAAATTTCAACCGTTAATGGGATAAAAAATAAAAATTCTGGTACATTACGTAACAACAAATTTTTTTCCGCAAAGTTATTGAGTGAAAGATTTAGCTCTTTGAAGTTGACAATGTGATTATTTTTCTGTAAGCGAGGTGTAGGAGATTAATCACTACAAAAATTATAAGCTATTATTTGCAAATGTAATAAATTAATGTTCAATGAAAAAAATTGGTCTATGTATTGTATAACATGTATTTAACACATCAAAATATTTCTTTTGATGGTAAATTGAGCTGGAAATTTTAGATTTTCGCATGAAAATATAAGCGGCCCCTGAGCGTTTATTGAAATACTCTGAAATGGGTTATTTCCTAAGCGGTATAAGCAAAAATTATTGAAAAATATATGTTGGTAATAAAACTATAACCTTTAGAACAAATCAGGCATTTGGTTGTTAAGTTTGTAAAACTAGATTAATTTATAACGCAAAATCATCAAAGTCATACTTATTCTTGATTCAAACTCTGGTTAACTCTGGAACCAATGGCTTGATTTTAATAGTTCTTGTTTTAAAATTTAAGTCAATTATAGCTCAGGGGAATAGACGATGGAAATATGTTTCCGTCAATCGTGTCCATGTGAAAAATATTATGTTCTTTTATTTTGCGTTATCCGGAGACATAGTGACGCACATTGCAATGCACGCTAATATGAACGTTATTTCAATGTCGTTTTCCGTCGATATCTGCATCGACACACATCGAGTTGCTAATTTAGATGATATACTCCTTAATGAAGAAACTAATTTATACTCCTATGTATAATATTAGTAAGAACTATTTCTATAGGTTAGATTTTGTAGCAGAGTACTTACGTCCACTGTTGAAGGAATTACCATTGGCTCACTTTTCGCTCTTTTCACCATACCAATAGATGAAAAATAATGATGTAATGGTAAATATGAAAAATATGGCCTCAGAATCGGTATTTTAAGATTTGAGCATAAATTCTGGTGGTTGACTTTTTGTAAATGAAATATAAAACCTTTGAACTTTTTGTTTTATTACATGTGTCTCTAAGTTATTTCTAAATAAAGCTGTTTTCTGTCCACCGTCTCTTTCAGAATGTTCCGGTTGTCAATCGTAATTCAGTGGAATAGGTCATAACATAATTCCTTCACGTCCAATTACAGCCAATGGCAGTGTTTATAAGCGAATTCTGCGACGACATGGAAAGACGTAAATAGGCTCAGCCAGCTCACTCAGCAAATTTATTTTTATCCGTTGAGTTCTCATTATTGCTAAAATAATAGATAAACAATAGCTGCAGGGAAGATCGTGGCTCCAATCTAATTTACGAGCAAAACATGAATAATTAATATGCTTATTCGGAAGAAATTGGAAGTCTGTTTTGAAATGTTTGAGCGTACGTATTAAATTGTACTGCACGGTGTCAAAAAACAGAGCAGGGATTCTACTCAGGCAGCGTGGGCGGAACCGCGAGCGAAAGTCGAGTAAATTCATATCACAACCTAGCTACCTTTAGCCTTTACACAATTATCTACATATTATTATATGTATAATAGAACATGAAATTGGACTGTAAGTAGGCATCTGCTAAGGAGGAGTTTTAAGGAAATATCCACGTCAGCAACACCGCGGGGCGTGCGCTAGTTATTATTCATATTTTTATACCAATTGTAGTGTGGCCAAGCTTTAGAGATTTCTATTTAAAAGCTCCAGCCTGGCGCGGCTGCAGTTTCTATGAAGCGAGCCAGCTGTTTATCCACTAGCTTCGCAAATGC
The DNA here is from genome assembly GCA_910592155.1 of Ypsolopha scabrella. NCBI lineage: Eukaryota > Metazoa > Arthropoda > Insecta > Lepidoptera > Ypsolophidae > Ypsolopha > Ypsolopha scabrella. Next base: position 25,275,287 of record OU342969.1, on the reverse strand, counting down.
GTTTGTCGCCGGTTGCGTGCGGTACACGTGAGTCGGTCTATTAATATCGGTCTATATCGGTGGGAGATGTCGCCGCTCTCCACTCTTCCTCCACTAAACTGAGCCTCTAATACCTTGAAGTAAGCACGAAGATAGTCTAATACTTGGGACAGTCGACATGGTGCGAGGATGAAATTGATGACACCACGCTGGTGGCGTAGTTGGATAAGGTTCCGGGTTGGTTCAGGAGTAGATTTATCTTTCTCGTTTCATGGAAGAGATTAAATGATGCGTGAAGGGGCAGAGAGAGATGTGCGTGTAGCGATGCCAAGATTCGAAAACGTTATCACTAGATTTAGAATCTAAATTACGATTCCGGCTGAGTCTGTTGAAGCCTAAGGCATTAAGTTTTTTAAAGACGTTAACACTTTTAGCAAAGTTGTAGGCTATATCTGTGGAGCCAAAAAGTTCCATCAGTATAAAACAGCTGAGCTGATTGTCTATGGCACATTGGCGGAGAATTATTCTGGGACCCGAAAAAAACCCAATAATTTTCTACCACTTCACATTTTGCAAATATTTTGAAAATGCCTGAGGTGTATAATAAAATAAGGAGCTTATCTAAATGTGACAGACTCGTGTGTACACGTAACAGACTTCATTTACACCATACATTTTAACGAAGAAATATATTAATAGATTATACAATAACTATGTATGTAATTTTTTGTAAGTATAACATATTTTTTATAATCTTAACATCCTATTATCTTTGTATGAAAATGGACAGGTTGAAAACGAGCGTTGACTGCTGTTTTTAGCTCACAACAAATGTTGAGCGTGTTCCTTTTTGCCACAGTCATTATTAAAATTAACACTTAATTTTTTTCTTTAGTATTGTACTCTTTTTAATTGTTTTAAAGTGTAATCTGTCTCATCTTAATACTACTTAAAGTTGTTTGTTCTTAAATAAAATTATCTCCTTATCCATAATATGCTTTTCAAATTTCACAACACATTATTAGCAGATTATTTATCTAATGCAGAAATAAAAATTCCCGAAATTCAGGAAGGTGCGAGGAGTTCCTCGGAAGAAACATCAAACACATTTATTTGGTCTACTTCTATAAGTTTTTCCAGAATAGGCCACGGGCTTAATGTTAATTTAACGAAATTTCATTCTGAGATGTTAATTCTAAGAATTTCATCTCCGGCATTTTTAAAATACCTTAACCGGGAAATGATGTGAAATTCTTCGGTGAACTTTCGTATTGTGTTCATAATATCATAAACACATCTTGTAGGTATGTCTAAATAAACACTTAGTCGTGACATCTGTCTATCGGAATCTAAACTGTACAGGTGCTGACTGACTGACACGGAACTGTGTGTCGAATACGGAAGCTGTTGATGAACATACATACACTCATGGATAAAATTTTATGATAATATTCCTACCAATATGCCATTTTTTCGGATCTTTTTTGAACTAAAATACTAATATTTTACTTTATATTTAATTTCTTGACGTCAGAAAAAATGTTTTGTGCTTTACTTTTATTTCACGCTTTTTATAAATGTGGCAATTTATTTTATTTTTCATTCGATCTGTTTCTATTTCTAGACGTATCGTTCTATTTAACTCATGCAATATTACAACTTTGTAATATTCTCAAATTATATATGTACCTATAATAATAGATTTTTCACAATCTAAAACTTCCCTAAGATCACATTATGTATGCGGATGCTTCTCCTAGTAAACCGTTGAAGTATATATTGAGAAAACGACCAATATAATAAATCTGTACCTAAAATAAATTATGACGTCTTATAAAGTGATTTTTGTATGTACCTAAATATGTCCACAACTTTATTGTCCCACGTCTTTATAGACGGACAGTTATAATGAAACTGCATCTGATTAAGTCATTAAATTGGACTTTGTGTCGTAAAAGAATTACGATTTCCGAAGTGAGTTTTTAATGCTTAAACGTTAAAATCATTGTTCGTCACGCTATCATTTCGTCAAGTTGGTCGTGAATTTTTTTTATTTTTTTTGTTTCATTAATTACAAAGAGGTTTTATTTTTCTCTTCGATTTATTTGACTTTTACTAGTACTATCATGAAAAGTCTTACAGTTAAGTATAGGTAGTGTGGTTTTGTTAACAGTTAAAATACAGGCTAGTGTGTTGTGATGGGGCATTATGGAGAAAATCTAAACTATAAGAGAAATATCTGCTCAAAGGACCCTCGACATCGATTTTGGAAAAACTACATTAAAGCCTTTAGAAAAAATACATACTGCATTAGCTCGGACTATATATTTGCGTCTTTCAGACACCTTAGGGCCGTGGAGTATCTTCGCGGCTAGTCGACGTTTCGGGCCACCCAAGGGCTGGTGCCTTAGCTGAGATTCAGAGTGCATTTTGAGTCCGAACTCAAGAAGAACTCAATCTTACAAACGTCACTCTAGTATGGGATCACGTCACTTTTTGACGTTTGTAAGATTGAGTTCGGACTCAAAATGCACTCTGAATCTCAGCCTTAGACCATTTAACACGGGACCTGGCAAAGCGCGACTCTTAGTACTGAAATTATTCTGCCGTTTTCCACGGGAGGGGAGGTAAACACGCACAGCACACATTTACTCATTCACGCACACTCCTGCGAAAAATTGATATGTCACACTAAATCAAAAGCTGCAGCACAAACACAAAACGTGCACACAAGCAAACTTACATGAACAATTGTTCATGTACTTCGACAGAGAGGGATAAGTGCGCTTGCCTAGTCCCGTGTATGTCTAAGGCTGGGGCATACCTCAGGCAGCGTATTAGCCTAGCCATTCAACGGGGGAATGCTTCCAGCCTTTTCGGGACCCTCCGATCGACGGCGGTGATTTAGAGAAAATATTTTATTTAGTATAATTATTTCTTTTTTTTGTAGGTAGGTATGTTTTAGGTAATTTTAAGATTTTAGATTGTTATTATTATTTTATTTTTGTATAATTTTTATCAATTTATTTATTTTATAAGTTAAAGAGTTTAACTAAATAAAAAAAACCTAATCCTAATGTTATTATTTTAGAAAGATTAAATTTTATTTAAGTAATGTTATTTTTCTTTTTCTGTCAATAAATAATCCATACTGCATTTAGTGCTAGTAAGATGTTGCTATTAAGTTCTTGCAAAGAAACATTATGTTTCAAATCAAACGAAATGTCTTAGTTTTTGCATTTTTTTGAAATTTTTATTGGTATTTACTAAATGGTCATATTTTTGTGATATTGGAATTTTTACAAACAAATAGCCCAAATGAACACAACAGTGCATGGATTTCGTTCCTAAGTGTTTTTTCATTGCAATTGTATTCTGTGAAAGTTTCATGGCTACCTATTACAGCTAAAGCTGTGGACCCCTGTGACAGACGGCCGGACGGTTGTACACCGGAATATTTATTAACATAATTTTCTTATGAAAAAAATCCCATTTGGACCCTTTGGGTACGGAACCCTAACCAAATAAGCTTACTTATCCCTCCTCCAAGGAAAGAAGCTTCTCGAAATTTTAAAGATAAAACGCAAATATTATTGATAAATTATATTAATACACAGTATTAGTTTATGAAGATAGAATTATTACGGAAGTGGCGCGTTTAAAGCTCGTCAATCGTAGTTGTATAAATACTGGAAGGTTTATTTTATTGGCAACATCCGCGTGTCCAATGGTTTATGGAAACATTAATAGTTTTTAAACGAAGTAATGAAATGTTAATTTGTGATGAAAGACGATAAATAATGAGAATCTATGTATATTGGTGTTGGTTTTTAAAAACTCGTATATGAAGTAGGATCGGGTGTGTGTAAACAAACTGCAGTCTTTAAATGAAACCACATATATGATCAAATCGAACAACTTTCCACAAAAGACATACACGCACAAACGAAAAAATAAGTAATATACCTCCAGTTCCGAGTGGTTTTCGAGTTAAAACGGAACATACATACAGACAGACAGAAAAAAAACAAAAAATGGTTGTTTTGGCCTCAGTACAAAACCAGTTTATTTAAAATTTTGTGAAAATATTCAAGGTACAGACGTGACTTTTTTACTACTTTATTATTAGTATCGATAGATCATGTTGACCCTGGTCACTAGTGATGATTCAAATCAGAGACTAGTCCCGATGTCACATTTAAGAATTTCAAGCAAAGCGATGCTTCACTATGAAATACAGCGCTGTGATTGGCTGATTAACGCTCAAGTAACGCTCAGCGAGATTTTCTTAACTCAGAAACTGGCCTTAAGTGGGGAAACCGAGCTCACCAAAAAAATAATATGAATTTTTAGGGTTCCGTACCCAAAGGGTAACCAACAGGACCCTATTACTAAGACTCCGCTGTCCGTCTGTCACCAGGCTGTATCTCATGAACCGTGATAGTTAGACAGTAGAAATTTTCACAGATTATGTATTTCTGTTGCCGCTATAACAACAAATACAAAAAAATTTAATAAAATAAATATTAAAGGGGGCTCTCGTACAACAAACGTGATTTTTTTGCTCGTTTTTGCTCGTTATTGATTACGGCAACTGGTACACAGTTGAAATATTCACAGAAGATTTAGTTACCTATTCACTTTAAAAATAAATAATTAAATAAAAATAAAATAAATATTTAAGGGGGGCTCCCATACAACAGACATGATTTTTTTTCTTTTTTATAGTTAGTGGTAAGGAACCCTTCGTGCGCGAGTCCAATTCGCACTTGGCCCGTTTTTTACTAATTTATTAATAGTATAGATTAGAGCGTGATTTGAGATTGATTAATAGGCAAACATTCAGAAAGATGTTACGAGATCGCTGTCTGACGTTTCAAAACATAAAATTAAACACATCAAACGAAAAGTTGCTGTCGGGAACATACCAAGCTGATTGATTTGATACTTTGTAATAAGATTTAGAAATAGAATGAAGTAAATTTTCTTTTCACCAAAATTATAAGTTTGTCTGATGTTTCTATTAAGTACCACCATCAAAATTAGACCAATGCCAAAGACTTTATTCCTTTCTGATATTGGATGGGCTCATTGGCCCAATCGTGATGCGATTTATAATGTATATTGTCTTTTCCTTATAAAACAGTTAAAAAATAATATTGAAAAAAAAACATGTACATTTTTCCAATAATATTTTTGTCAGTTTCATCGATTTAATCGACATCATCAGGCGAAAACAATTTGAAACAATAAATATATTTTATACAAACAGATCAATAAAGAAAGAAGGTAGAATGTCTGAGTGTTACCTTTCGTCATCGCAAACAAATTGTTAAGAAATGAGAAGGCTAGTGTAATGTCACTATTTTAATGAAGTTACCACAATACATAAAACGTCTTTAAAAAAATCGGATTATATGTTTCTAAAATATATTTTTACTATAGGCACCGATTAAAGTTGAAAAGTTACTTTAAAAATCCAGTCCAAGCTATACTGTGAAGCTATAACTTTAGTCCTCAATACCGTATCGTGATAATTAAAAGCCTTACTGCACTACGCAGTATAACAACCCGTCCAAAACCAATCCGTTATCCATTTTGTCCTACGATTTTATTATGAGTGAAGATTAACCAAGGCGACGCGCCGTAGTGAGTCTACGAAGGTACTACGCCGTAGCCATTATATCTACCAACGGCCAGTTTCTGAGTTAGTAATTTCAGTTAAGCATTTTCTCAAGGTATCCATTTGAGGGAATTCTTTGAAGAATGCTACTTTAAGGAAAGCTGAAATTTTTTACTCAGAAACCCGCCGTAAAACTCTTATTATGGCGATATGTATTCTATAATAAGGTACATAATATATTAACTAAGGATATAAATCAACCTGCTCCTGTTTTACAACCTAAAAAAAAATATTCTTAATTCTTATTGTACACAGATAAATTATTCACAATGGTTGTCTTATGGCGAGTGGTGAGCTTATCTCAAAACTGAGATTTCTTCCAGCAAACCAAGCCTGAGAGTGAATATTTTGTTAAAAGGGGAAATATGTGCACATAATAAATGACTTAATAAAAATAAATGAACATATCTATTAAATACTAATTAACCTAATCTACGAAACCAACTTGAAAATATTTGACATTAATATTTGTTATCACTTTAATTTCTTGAACTACGTATTTTTCAAGGATTTTTGATACAACTAGATAATGTTTTCGTTACTGAGTCCTTAACTTCTGAATCAAACATAATTATGTTGAATTTTAATATAAAAACCATATTTGCATAACTAACAGTTTTAAGAGTATTAAATTGAGAGACGAACAAATAGACAGAAAGACAAGATGCCAAGAACATCTTAAAACCTTAAAAAATGCCTGTAATTCCATGTAAAGCTTTTCTGGGTATCCGCAATCGGTCCAGAGCTTTTGAGTTTATTTATTTATTATGAAACTTACACTATCATTACAGGCTGGACCTAATTCAATAGTGAAGTAATAAAGTAACTTGTGCTCCTAACAGACAGACGGACACTAAAGCTTCACTATAAGGTTTTCCCTTATCGACACTTTTATTTTTTGGCAGTTGTGATGATTTTCATAATTTCAGTGACATAAAAAGTTAATAAGCTTTAGGATTTTATACACGCTCATAAAAAGTAGATATATAAATCTAGGTCATGAAAGAAGAAGAAAGAAAGAAAAGAAATTTATTTCAAATACCTCCAGACATAGAAAATCACACATAATTAAAATTAGCAAAGAGTAAGAATGTAGAAAATAATATAAGTAATAGGATTTAAATATTTAGAAAAAAGGTGGTAAATAAAAAGGGCTTCAACTCAGCTTAATGCTGCGATAAGTTTTATCTGGTTCCATAGGTACTTCAGAAGCAGTAGTTTATTCTGGTTCCCAATTGGTATAGTCAGTTCATAATTACCTAAATCCTGGTACAGAACTTTGCACGTAAATATCGTTTGCCGGCCGAGTTGCAAACATTTTTATTTTTAATGCCGCGCGAAGTTTACAAACTCTCACGGATACTGGAAGTGGGTTATGTTCACAGAACAAATTAAACTGGTTAATTTGTTCTGTGTCAGTACCACTCTATAGGTACATCTGGTTTTCATGGTGTTTTATATTCGAACATCCCATATTTAGCTAAATGATTGAGCCAACTTATAGACATCTAAGCTCATAACTTTAGTGAGCTTCACTCTTAACTTGTCCACTATTGTTCATGTGCACTCCATATAAGATTATCCGTAATTTATTATATATGTGTAAGTCTATGTACTTAATTATGTTTGTCTATTTTTTTATAAATATTATATTTTTTGTGTAAGTTCATGTATTCGTTTATTGTAGCTTTAGGAATGATTAATAAGTCTTTCATTTGTAGTTGACTTTATTTTACATTTACATGCTTCCTTCTCATCTTGTCTCACCCAAAGGTTGCCTGGTAGACATTGCTATTAGCAATAAGTGCCGCCTTTGTACAATATGTTCTTTTTTTATGTCTTGTTTTTATGTATCTTTTGTAAATGTACATTAAGTGTAATAAATAAAATAAAATGGTGGAAAATCAAGAAGTTACCTATTACCACTTGTCAATGAACCATGGGTACGTTCATGAGCGTTTTTAACAGAGGAGGGTTTAGGGGTCCGGACGCCCCTCTTAAAATCGGAATAAGAAATATTCCCGTAATATTTACATTTTATATTCGTTACGGATTATCCGTGCTATATAATATGATGTGACATTAATTTATGCAGCCAAATTCATACTGCACACTGCACACAGCTCAATATCAAGATTTGATGATCTTTATTGTTTTTTTGTATTCCTTGCAAATGCAAGCCCAGCCCCGAGTCAATTGTTATGGAGGTCAACATTTTATTTTGCATTTTTGGATCCTTGTAACCCCCCCATAAGAAGGCTATAGCTACGGCTATGCTTATACGTTGTAAGTATGTTATTTTTCCTATATAACCGTAAATGTAAACCGTTCGGTAGCGTGTTTGTAAAATATTTTCCTAATATTCTTTATCGTTCCCTAAAGGCACGTCGAACCATCGTTTTTCCTCAAGACCGCTAGTAAAGAACATGCGAACACCCTTTTTATTCAGAAATACCCTCGCAGCCATAGGAAATAGCCAATAAAGTCAAAGTAGGTGGAAAATGGGGAACTAAATCGGCCATATTGCTACACTATGCACGCATGCTGGTTCTCACAGGTGTAAAAATACGTCGTACAATATACAGGTTGTTGATTTAGTCCACAACTTCCGTCACATGCTGATGATATACACAGTGTTTATTTCAAGAAACAGTCTCAGAAATTAAAAAATATTTTGGGATGGAGATATGCATAGTTTCATTTGTCCTAAAAAGTATTCAAGTTAGTTTAGAATGTTTCGAAACGTTAATAACTGACGGCGCATCTTCCTTTCATTCGCACGACAACTCTGCACCACTGCTAATTGTTATAATAATAAAAACAATTAAAAGGGAGTTCAACAAACAATAATACGACAGTAAAGAATAAAATGAAAGAAAAAATTCTAGAAAATATCAAGGTATCTTTTATGTATTTGTTTTGGCATCACTACATTAGCATCCCTGTGTGAAGCAGTTGTGAACCAGATCAACATACTGTATAGTTTGGGACAACCAAGCAAGCCGGGATGAATTTAGTCAAAGATGTCGTCTCAATTATGCATTCACGACAGGAAAGCGGGGATTCGCGGGAGAATACAGCTAACTTCACGCCCGTCTTGTTGGTTTGCCCGAATTATACCGGCTTCGAATGTAATTCGTATAAAAGGACGGTACAGTGCCACCAATTTATCTGTTCAGATGATGGCGGCGCTAATGCACTATACTAATATATAAAACATATTTAGTAAGCCAAATCTGTCAAAAGAGGAAGCAAAATGTGTTGTACAAAACAACCACCAACATAACTTAGGTATTTTTTAACCTTTTTAGTGTAATTAACGTCAAATGTTGTCTACCTGAACCTAAGACCATATGACATGGGACTGGGCAAGCGCACTTATCCCTCTCTGCCGAAGTACATGAACAATTTGTTCATGTAAGTTTGCTTGTGTGCTCGTTTTGTGTCTGTGTTGCAGCTTTTGATTTAGTGTGACATATACATTTTTCGCAGGAGTATGCGTGAATGAGTAAATGTGTGCTGTGCGTGTTTTTCCCTCCCGTGGAAAGCGGCAGAATAATTTCAGTACTAAGAATTGCACTTTGCCAGGTCCCGTGTTAAATGGTCTAAGACCTGAACTGATTATGGGTGACACTGTTTCTGCAGGTACAAGGCCACGCTGGCGCATACAACGTCAAAATCTGACATCTTGGAAAAATCGCTACTTTCCGGGGTCGATGACCATGATAGTAATTTTTCATACTTCGATTTAATTACTACCTTCATACATTGAATACATACACATACTTTAAATTTTTAAACATTAAGAAAGGAATTTCAGTGGTTTTGGAAACGAAAACTGTTGATGGAGTATAAAATACTCGGACATGAAAGTTTTATAAAAGTATAAAGACGTTGCAACATTTCTACGACATAACATGTACCGCGAAGGTAGATAGTTATACGTACTTCCCTTGCTCAGAACTGGGTTACAGAAATAGGAGCAAAAGTAATATTTTTCACCAGGAAAAAGCATTATGTTAGCATTCGTTGGACTTTATTGCGTTTTCTAGATTTTTAACGGTGGTCTGAAAAGTGCTAAGAAGCTTAGTTTCGTGAAAATAACTGATTTAAAAAGTACCGTCCTTAAGGCACGTGTAACATTCAATTATTGAAAGTATTTTCGAATCTGTTACATCTACGCTTTGAAAATAGAGTGAATGACTTACTAGTAACATATGCAAACGTCTGTTTTTTTTTTACAAGAAGTTAACATATTTTTTTTTTTGAGAAGGGGTAAGGTTAATTGATGGGTTTTATGTTAGATTAATATGTTTTTGATATAAATATTTAATATATATAAAACAATACTCGGAATATTACCCCTTTCTATCTAAAATTGAAGTTCGAACAAATAGGATGTATGCTTAGGGCATCTAAATGTAAAAATTAAACATATATATTAATGGCGTGTGTGCAACATCAACTAAAATAGTACATTGTTCACCGAGTGGAGAAAGAAGCACTTTCTCCCGAGTGATACATAGTGCTTTATACTACACCTGCGAGGAAAATAAAAGACAAAATCACCCATTCTTCTATATCACTACTAGACGACATTTTGAGATACTTTTAATAAAGAAGAGACAACTAAAGAAACAGATTGATGACTCGCGTTCGATTTGCAGTTTTTAATTTCTTTTTTTAATTATGTACATAAATAACAAATGGCCAGTATTATTTTGCAAACTAAGACATACAAACTTTTTGTCTTTTGGCATTATTGTTCTAGCTAGGTTATGTACCAAGAAGTTTATACCCTTTTTAATGTACCATTTATGCTTATCGTACGGATGTTGTCAACTAATAAAAAAAACAGCACGTTAACAATGGATTTCCATATACTTTTTCTGCCCACTCAGCACGTTAACAAAATGAAATGAATTTTGTATGAAAATCCACATTTTTTCCGCCCGCATTTTGGAATGACAGCAATGACGTATATTCTCCATCGTTTCCGAAAAAGTAAGAAGGAACTTTCCAAGCAGGTGTAGTATAAAGAATATTGTTGCTCTATGTCTTCTCGCGGATGTTGTAAGGGGAAACTAAGGGACAATGAAAATGTATGCCTATCTTTGTAGTATTAAGGGGCATAATGTTATCGGATCTTGGCCCCGTCTAAAGAGACGACTACTTATTTTATTTTTTTAAATTTATTAGTTTCACAGCCCATATTTCACAATAAAGAATTTTTGAAATCAAAAATTTTAAGACGCCTGTAACGAAACTAAATGACATTACATTTACACATTAAAAGTTAAAAAAGTAAAGACAAAAACGAGGAGTACATTGAGAATCAAAAACAGAAAGAATGTTACATTAAAAAAAAACTTAAAAGAAAATACCTGAGTAAGTAGAACGATAAGAAGGGGGAGGGAGGTGTGCATGAGGAAGGATATGGGGTGTGTGTGTGTAAGAAGTAGGGGTGTGTTTTTGTATTTAAGTGTCGAGAAGGTGGTTGTTTGATGAATATTACACAATTATTGATTTTTAAGATGTTTCGATATGTGACATAGGTATTCGTTACGCTTTAAGAAGATATTTACTGGTGGTAGGCTTCGGCCGTGGCTTGCCACCACTCTCATGACGAAACGAGGCCGCCAAGCGACTCGGCGTGCCGGCATCAGTGGCCGTACCGGGGGAGTGGTTAGTATCAATATTATATATATTTTGGTTTATTATTATAATAATAATAATTATAATCATTCTATAGATTTTGATTTAGAAAGACTCATATCGCCTCGCCTGTCGTCACTCTCCCAGTTTCTGGATGATCGCTCTTCACCCTAGGCCTTATCGACGCTTTTCATCAGCCCATCAATGAGCCCATTGTACATAAAATTAATTTGGCTAAGTGCGAGTCGGCCTCGCGCACAGAGGGCTTCGTGCCACCACGCAATACCAGTACGGAACCCTAAGAACATTTATGTTAAATAAAAACAATATACAAGATGCCGAAGAAACATCAAGACGATAAAAAACAAGGCACTAAATGGTAGCGCCTGAAAAACAATTCGGCACATTCTGGGTATGGAACTCTAATTTGTAATATTTGTTGTTTTACTTTAGAATATATGTATTTTCAAATTTGAAACTTGTATCTATTACCGTCTTTAAGATAGAGCTGAAATAAATAATGTAAAAAAATTCAACATTTTCGAGTTTTTTTTTTTGATGGAAATTACCCAAAAATTTAACAATTGGCCATGTTCACCAGAAAAATAAAACAAAATTTTTATATTTTTTATTAAATACCGGGTGTAAATAGACTGCTACCATTAAATGAAACCACATATTCTACCGACCCTATACTGAACCACTTTTCCCAAGAATCATACCCGCGGACACCCTTAGTTTGGGAAATAATTGAGTTCCAAACAAAAATGCGTGAACCCTAACGCACCGACATACGGGCGAGTTCAGACTTTCAGAGAGAGCGTCGTCCGTCAAACAGCTGTTACGTTGTAGCGTTCTAAAATAGACCTTCCTCCTACGAGACAAAGTCTTTTAAGTTACAGTTGAATATATGTTTCTCTTAAGATTTTCGCGGGTTTTTTTATAGTTGTTCAGTATGATCGGTAGAGTATGTGGTTTTATTTAAAGGTCGCACTCTATTTACACCCGGTATATACCATTTAGTGATCTTAATTTAAACCAATTTTAGTTTTATGCAGTCAATAATTTTGAATATATATTATCTGACGTCACTTGTTTCTTTGTGATACAATAACAAAGGATGGTACGAAAAAACAATTCATTAGACAAATTAAAGAGGTAATGTGTAATCTTCGTGTCAAAGAGAAAAAAGAGACATAAGATACCTCAGAATAACATTACATACGTGACAGATCCTTCTGTTCAGCAAATTCTAAAAATATCTTTAATCTAAAGGTATTTCGCTGATATGACAAACAAAATATTATCTCGAAACGGTTTATCAATCAGTACATATACGAGTACCTTGGCATAAACTTCTCATACCCAAATACGGCTGAAACTATATAGACTCCTGTGACAGACGGACGGAAGGACAGCGGAGGCTTAGTAATAGGGTCCTTGGTTTCGGGTACGGAAACCAAAAAAAACATTAAAGTTAGAAGATCATTCGTTCGGCATTCACCTTTTCGCATTATGATGAAATATAAATTATGGAACTAGGACAAAACTACACGTAAGCTTTTTCATGTGGAAAATCTAGGTCTTCAACCAAGCTTGCACAATCATTTATTACTCAAAACATGAATAATAGAAGAAGTTATCGCGGTGAACAAGTTACCATGGGAAAAAACAGTTTTATTGAAGTTACCACGTTTTTGTCTTTTTAGGGTTCCATACCCGAAGGGTGCCAAACGGGAGCCTTTACGAAGTCTCCTCTGTCTGTCTATCACTTGGGTCTACAGCTACAACCGTAATAGGTAGAAAGTTGAAATTTTCACAGAATACGTGTTGCTATGTTCTCTATCACGAAAAATAACAAATAACTTTAAAAAAATATTAAAGGTGTCTCCCCAATAGTCAACAGAAAAAGACACCTCGAAAAGGTTGCATTATTTGAACGACGTTTTTGGTTTTGGGTCTTTGTTAAAGACGGCAATACACACAAGTTTTAAATTTAGTCAGATTGTAGCACATAATAGTATAGTATAACAATAATAATAAAAATCAAATCAAATAGTTTATTTTGTAAAATAGATGCATAAAGTATACTTTCTACAGGTCAAATTTAATCTTTATAAAAACAATAGAATATTATAAAACAAATAGAATACGGGAATTATATAAAAAATCTATATTTAAGCTGGACTAATAAAGTTATACATATACATATGCATAAAATAAAGTAATATAGTAATGAGAATATTATTATACATAATTCCATGAATAAATAAGTTGATAAATAAACTAAATATACCATAAATAAATATAATGCCTGTAACCAAATTAATGTTTTTTTTTTTTATTTTGGCTCTACTTTCATACAAGTTATAATCAATAATAAATAAATTAAAATAACTTAGTAAATAAAGTAGGGTTCTGTACGCAGACGGTGTCAATTTTAGAATCTTGCTTTTTGTAGTTTTTATGTTGTTTTGGCATCTATACATATATTGTTGATTTGTTGTCATTTACCATAATGTTTTTAGGGTTCCCCACCCGTATTCTGAGGTGGTACGGAACCCCTTTGTGCTCGAGTCCGACTCGTACTTGCCCAAATTATTTAGGCTTCCTTAGTTGTCGTCCTATAATCACGTAAGATTCGAACAGGGGTACGAATAACATAACTACAGGAGAGGGGAAGGGATGTTGTGTATATCGAGCGACCACGTGAAATTCCAACTAAGGTAATTTGTGTCTAAAATGCAACATACAAACAATACTCTTATTTTGCTCTGAGCTGGCCTCCCGCGCGCCATATAAGTGGATTAAATATCCTCGCGTGTTTAAAAAACTACTGCTCCTTAGGTAATTATAACTAGGAAGGTTCTCTTCATTCAAGAAAGGAAAAAAAGGTTAATAAATTATATTAAAATAAACCAGTTATCACTTTCATGAAGGGCGTGCGGCTTTGAGAAATGGCTGCGGCGGCAAGGGTGCACTTGCGACTGCAATATTTTACATAATTGGATATCCTCAGCCCAGCTCGTAACTGGATTAGCCTTGAGTCTGATGCACTGCCCTTCGGAGGTGCCGTGGAAATCTAATAACCATAATATTAGTCGGGCGGAATACTGTGGAGTTTATAACGGACAAATCACTCATATGCATAAATAAATGCGATTATCGCAATGATTTTTTAAAATCTAAATCTTAAGTATATGTGTTTCGGGAGGATTAAGCTTTCACGGCTACGCTGTATCACCTTCACGGCTACGCCGTAGCATTTTGGTCTTGCTTCGGTGTCTTATCTATACTAATAATAAAGTAGCAATAAAGTCGGGAAATTTTAAATGAAATAGGTTATTAGTATTGGCACTGAGGCCAAATCCACAATTTTTAGAATTTTTGTCTGTCTATATGTATGTACGTTCAGTTTTAACTCAAGAACAGGTCAACGGATTTGGATGCAGTTTCTTTCATTATCATTGTAGTGACCCTGGTCAGCACATAGGCTATAAGGAGTGCTCATATAATAACGCCCAAGCCGGAAACGGGGCAAAAATTGAATTACTGAAGCCAAAACCACAATTATTTGAATTTTCGTCTGGCTGTATGTATGCATGTTCAGTTTGAACTCGAGAACCATTCAACGGATTTGGATGTGGTTTATTTTTATTATCATCGTAGTGACCCTGGTCAACACATAGGCTATAAAGGTTGTTTATAATTTAATGCCCAAGCCAAAATCGGGGCAAAGGATGTTGTTAAACAAAATCAGTTGTTTCATAATTTCGTTCGAGTAGATATCTTTTCTGTGAACAGCAAATTTTTTTCGTGATTTCAGGGTTCGGCCAACACCTACTTTCAGAAGTAAAAATTGGAATACCCCGTTTTAAGGAAAAGGTTTTTATATTAACACATTGTATATGATCCCGTCATGATAATATGTATATTATAATTGTTTTTCACGGAGTTTTCCCAAGCGCAATATATATTATCTTGTTAAATATCCATTAATCTTGTACACTAATTGACTCAATTTATGTGAACTTTGAAATATGATATTGTGAATACACGGAACTTGTCTCTTTATTTGGATTATTCCAGTTGATGATAATTATTTTAATGGTACAATTAGTTATAAAATAACAAAGCAGACAAACAAACAATTAGTTAGAAAATGATATTTCCTTGTTAGAGTTTAGAATCAGAATACGAAAATGGCAAAACGAAGCCCTATTAATGCCACTGTACTTCCGTCTGTACGTTAATTAGGTAGCTCATACACGAAATGAGTTACAAATCTGAATTTTGGATGATTTGTTTAGTATATTGACTGAAAACCGAATATTAAATAAATACTATTTTTTTTTTTTTTCAGGGAGGGTTCCAATACATTAAAAAAGAGCAGATTTTATTTCTTACATTGGCACATGCGTTTGCCCTTGCCCAAGCCAAAAACGAGGCATAAATTAAATAAACGCTTTTAACTCGAGAAACACTCAGATTTAGATTGATTTGATTTGATTATATTCTTAAAATATATATTGTTAAGATTAACTTTGACTTGTAGAAAGTATACTTTATGTATCTATTTTGCAAAATAAATATTTTGATTTGATTTGGATGCGTCTTTAGGGCCCCGTACCCAAAAGGTAACCAACGGGACTCTATTACTAAGGCTCTCCTGTCCAGACGTCTGTCTGTCTGTCAGTCTGTCACTAGGCTGTATCTCATGAACCGTGATAGTTAGACAGTTGAAATTTTTACAGATGATGTATTTCCGTGGCCGCTATAACAAAAAATACTAAAACCGGCCAAGTGCGAGTCGGACCTGCGCACTCCCAAACAACAGACATGATTTTTTGCCGTTTTTATAGATAATGGTACGGAACAATTCTTGCGCGAGTCCGACTCGCACATGGCCGGTTTTTTTTTTAATTATAATTAAATTGTGTGTTGCCCAATTGTGTTTGGGTACACATAGGCTATAAGGGGGGTTCGTAAAATAACGCCCAAGCGGAAAACGGGGCAGAGATTGAATAAACGCGTTCGGAGTCGCAGGCAAAGGCTAGTACATAATATATTTAAGGTATGGTAACAAACGAGAACGACCTAATTTCCCCGGCTCGTACAGTCATGGAAACCTTATATGAATTACAACTGGACCCAAAGCTTTCTTATGCTAATACACCGAGCTTTATCCTTCAGGCTTTAACTGAACTAATCCGCCCAAAGAATCCGCCTACGAGTACGTAGCATATGAACAATATAGTTGTCTGGTCTACTTATATTTACGAATTCCTCTATTAATTCATTACTTTTTTAGGATTTCCTAGTCAACAAGGAACCCTTATAGTTTCACCATGTCCATCCATATGTCTGTCTGTCCGCGGCTTAGCTAAGTATCTTAGTACTAGAAAGCTGTAATTTGGTATGGTATTAATCACGCCGTCAGTGGTAAAATGAAGCCTAGAAAAATTATATATTTTTGGTACCTCCCGTATACGTAAAGTGGGGACTTTTTTTTCTCGTCTATCCCATGATGTGAGGTGTCGTTACATAAGTTGTCCAAATATATTGCGAGTGAGTGAAAACCATTTTTCGATTTAAGGATCCGTTTACGAAATAATAAAGTGATTTTTTTTTAGTCAAGTGTCAGCTAAACGTTTGTTTTATAGATATGTAAAAAAATGCAATTAAGTAGGCTTTACAAGTCAACGAGTAATAGTCGATCAACTTAATTTTGCAGTTTGTTTCAAGTATACATTTTGTAGAAACTATGATAGAAATAAATTTCTATATTTTAAACACTTGGCGATTTATCCATCGCAAGGAGATAACAAATTAAACTTTATATTATTGCGGTATAAATGGTCGACTGGTACAAACCCCTAAGGGCGGGAGTCCTTCTCGCACTTAACCGGTTTTTTTGAAGTAACAATGAGCTTGACCTGACCACTACTGTGCCTAATAAAAGCGACGATGAGACCTGAAAACGCAGAGCATGCTGAAAGTCAAATTGCACTCCCCGGTACGGCTTCTAATGACGTGAAGCCGGAACAAAGTCCTTGGCGGCATGGTGTCGTCTTAAGGCGGGGTGAAACCACCAGTAGTAATGCCGCGGACACACAAATAGACAACAAAACGTGTCGGGATGTCCGCCTGACAAAACCCTGAGAAATTACGTAACCTTCGTATCCTTGGCGAATAAGGCAAGAAGGACGATGGGATCAATATGTAGACAAGGCGCCACATAAATTGTCCTGTGAATTACAGCAATTCCGAGCCTAATACCACGCAGTAAAAACTAAGGTCGTTGTGTATCAGGCTGTGACTCACTCGGGCTACATTCATATCACGAACCGTGCATATATAATTAGGATTCCAGATCGCAAAGCATTTTCATGAATAATGACATCATAAGCTTCATTATTAAAGTCGGAATGTATGATTGAATAAGTAATTGCTGGATCTGATTAGAAATTTAAATGATGTTGATCGTCAGCATCACATCAATCTAGATACCAACCAATTATCCCATTTGATGTTGGTATCAATTGGTGGCCTTAAGGCGAGGCATTGATAAACTTTTAATTTCAAATCGGCACTTTAGGGGAGTGGAGTGAGGGGGGCTTACTCCATACAAATATGCGCTCACGAACTAGCTTATGCCGTAAGGTCGTATGTGGCAAAACAGTATTTTTCATTTAAAATGAGAACTATAAGTAATTTAATAAATCCAATCGGCCATATTGAAGTGTATTGGTAGACTAAATTAAATAAAAAACTTAGAGGCTTCATTCGCTCCCGTTTGTCAGTAAAATAGAAATCTCTGTTTTAAAAGAGGTTTTCTAAATATTTTTTTCTCTGCTATGAACTTTAATCAATCAACTAAATCTTCGGGCAAAATGATTTCAATGAAATACTTAATCTAGTATATTTGACCGTATCAATATTAAAAATCTTTCATGTTTTAAATAAATAGTTTGACTTGGCTTGACTTGACTTGGTCACTATAAGATGTTGTTAGGTTAGCTATTATGTAATAACTTAATACAGAAGGTCCCTTAAGTAGGGACTGGATAAATTAACCGACTTGGATTTACATGGATCTCACAACTTTTTATGGTATAAGAACTAAGTTGCGAGACTTGGTTTTTTTAAAAGTTTTATTTTTGATGGCATCTCATTTCTTTTTGTAGATAGTCCCAGGTTTTTTCCTTTCCGGTACCTTCTATACTTACAACAAAAAATTTAACTTTGAAATCTTATATATTTATTGGTGTATCTAGAGCACTGGACCGAAATTGCAAAATATTTTAGTTTTTCCTTGATTTATACACTAAACAATAATTGTATTCCAAATTTGAAGCTTCTATGTCTGCTAGAAGTGCTTTAGAGTTTTCATGATCGGTCAGTCAGTCAGTCAGTGAGTGAGTCAGTGAGTGACAAAATTGAGAAACTTTGACTAGTTATAATTCTTAAACCACTGGTTCAAATTGAATGAAATTTGAAATATACTGTGTTTATACAATGCCTGCTTGGTTACTGAAAATTCAGGCTTCTAGTTTTATCCACAACGAAGGTACAGGGGGGTCGAAAATGGCCTGAACTGTTTCGAAAAAAGGATGTTACGGCCGTGCCGCTTTTTAGCTCGACTTGGCGGAGGTACTGGCGTGCCCCCAGATGATTTCCTTTGTAATTGAATTATATTACTAATATTTTACCCATTTTGTTTGATTAAACTTAAAATGCGAACATTTTCTCGATTGTTTATAAGGAGCTTTTTAGTCGGAAAGCATTACATTTCGATGTTACATTGTTTCTACTGTGATATAGATTATCGTGACATTTATTTTTGATTAATTATCATTTGGGGTTTTAAGGCACAATTAAGTCCATCGCACAAAGAAAATATCTGAAAAATTTCGCGTCCGGGTAGTGCGTAGAATCGAGAAAAGGTTGGATAGTGCTGTTTAATTTATACACAAGAGAGCGTTTTAAAAAAACGAGTTTCTATGTTTGAGATAATAGGTTTGTATATGTTTACAACAGTCGTCATAATTGTCATTTTCACTTTATTAGTTTGGATGGACTACTGTTATGAACTGAAAAAACAGCCTTCACTTTGCAATTTTTTGTCGATGGAGCAAATTTTTCTGTATCACGTTTTGGGCTATGCTATCGTCTTGAAAAAGGCCATCTTTATATAAGGTTTTTTTTCAAGAGCCCTATCTATTGTAAGGAGTATGGGTGTTTTACTGTTTTAAAATCTCATTTTTTACTACGTCTGTTTCCTAGACATTCCCCACACGTAAACATCAAACTTCCTATCGGGATATTTTATAATGTTGTCAGATCTTTAAAATGTCTCTTTTGTTAAGAGGATATGTCATGCTTGCAAAGGTCACTGTTACTCCATGCGAAACGCCCCGCAGTGCGAGAGGGATGGATTCCGGCAAAAATTGCAAAATGTCGGTTTATTAAATTAATATAAAATTAACTAAAATAGCTATCCAAATTTCCAACTGACAAAATTTAGATATCGTTAAAATTTATATAATAAAATATCATTCAGGTCTGTACGTCATTCCTGTATGTCATACTATGAAAAAAAGTGTAGAAGAAGACCTCTTTTCAATAATTATTTCTATCGAGCGAAAGTTACGCAATCGCGTTTCTATACTGAACAAAACCAGAAAAAGGTTCCGAAATTTATATACTGATTTATAAAATTAGTGGCTTCATCTGAAAAGCATGTATACAACTTCAAAAAGTGCCATTTTTACCGAAATAGCCCCTTAAACATATCTGTCTCTTTCTATTCCAGGTAGTGTTGGTGTTCATCCTGAGTATAGCATCGCTTATCATCTACTTCATTGACGCATCCAGGTGAGACCTTATTCTACTCTTCAGTTGTGCAGACGTCTACAGTTCAATCTACCCATAACTACTCACACACGCTATATAGTTGGCGAATAAAGTGCTGGGGAAATTAAAATGAACCGGGCAAGTGCGAAGTCAAATCGCGCACCTAGGATTCATTCACTCTACTTCAAATGCAGTGCTTTTGCCGCTCAACCCATAGTCGATTCTGAAGGCCTTAATTTTAGTTTTAGTGCTGTCAAACTTATTTTTTTCAAAAGTAATATAGCTTCCGCTGTTAACACTTAAAGAACTATTTTGGAATGAAGAAAATTTACTTTTGAAAGCACTATAATGAAAATTAAAGCTTTAAAATCGGCTTAACTTTATAGGTAGAGTAAATTTTCCAAAAATACAGAGAGCGGAGCGTAGTCTTTATATAAATGCTTCCCCGGAGAGCTGAAAGAATACCTTACAAATTTATTATCTTAATATGTAAGTCACGCATAAGCTTAAGAAATTGTAGCATTTATTCAAGAAATAAATTAATGCTATGATACCCCGCATGACAGGATCAAAAAATGATTCTTTTGTGTTAAAATTAATTAGTATGAGAGCTAGTGAAAATCAAAATGGGATAACTTTGGGCAAGCCCAGCATCTTCAAAATATTTAAAGCTATTATTTATGTGATCAAGAAAACCTAAGACTGGCTTGTAGGCAGCGGGTTCGTTATTTTTTGCCCAAAGTAGCAATAATTGTTTGAAATTTATTTAATTAATTGTTTGGATTCGACTTTAGCAAAATAAAAATATATGAATCTTAGTTTTTATCATTCTGAACATCTGGAAGAGTTACCTCGATCGGTCGGGTCTATGTTATGGAACCCAAAATAGCATTTACGTTTCTTCAAATTTGTATCAAATTGTAGTAATCTTCCTAACACGTATCAATGAGAGACATCCGGATAAGTCAGGTCTAAATGTACCGAAAATATAAAATGAAAAAAAACAGGGTCGTCGTGGCGGGGTTAAAAACTATTATCTTGCACTTTTTCAGACCAAGACCCCGTTACTAAGTGCGAACAAGTACCTGAAGCTTTAATAATATTCCAAATAAGTTGATACCATTACATAAAAACTGACAAACGAGCTATAGGAGTTCTTATTTCACATGTGAATTGGAAAATATTTTCTACCAACCAGGTGTCATCTGTATTTCTAGAATGCCTTATTGTTTGTCAATAAAGAATTAAATAATTTCATGGTCCATTCAAAAAGAGCTTAAACAAAAAAAAATTAAAAAAATTACACACTGTCCTTAAAATTGCAATGGCTTTATATATATCTTCACACGTGATTTTAATTTCAATTCCAGTGAGGAGGTGGAGCGGTGCCAGAAATGGAGTGACAATATCACACAGCAGATCGACCTTGCCTTTAACATATTTTTTATGGTCTACTTTTTTATACGAGTACGTATCCCGTATCCGTATTTAAGATATTGAGATCCTCAGTGAATCTATAAGTTATTGTCAAATCTATAAGTTATTTTCCGCTTCAAATCGTGTGTACTATAACTATCCCATTATGATTTTTTTATTTGAGCACTGATTCTATATGAAACTGTATTGAAAG
This sequence comes from Ypsolopha scabrella, assembly GCA_910592155.1. Classification (NCBI taxonomy): domain Eukaryota; kingdom Metazoa; phylum Arthropoda; class Insecta; order Lepidoptera; family Ypsolophidae; genus Ypsolopha; species Ypsolopha scabrella. The sequence continues at coordinate 25,253,484 of OU342969.1, read as the reverse complement.
CCACCCAGATTTGTTGTGTTTTTTTTCTGTTTCAGTTTATAGCAGCTAGTGACAAACTATGGTTCATGCTCGAGATGTATTCATTTGTAGATTATTTCACGATACCCCCATCATTTGTATCAATATACCTGGATAGAACATGGATAGGTAAGTATCAATGTTCTAAAATTTGAAATTAAGATAAAAGTTTAGGGTTTTTTTTTTACACTGAACATTTCCAAACATTGTGCTTTCATAGAAGTTATAATTTTTTGATTGACTATGCGAGTCATTGTCGTTGTTCTATTTAAATACCAAATATTACGCAAGAATAACTTTATAACAACTTTTATACAAGAATACTTTTATTATGTAGCACTAAACTTACCTATTTTGTTCCAGGGCTAAGGTTTCTAAGAGCTCTACGGCTAATGACCGTGCCTGATATTTTGCAGTACCTCAATATATTAAAGACATCGAGCTCAATTCGGTTGGCGCAATTAGTTTCTATATTTATATCAGTGTGGTTAACCGCCGCCGGAATCATTCATTTGGTAAGCAAACAAAAATGGACACATTATAGGAAGCGTTACGTGTCTACTAATAAATCGTCAATAAATAGCACCAGTTTAGTTCAATCTGCCTCAGAATGCCAGCTGTTTGGATCTTTCAATATAAAATATATTCTTAGCGTGTATACCGAGCCAAATAAAACCAATGTTGAATGTACTTAGTCATTAATATGTGGTTTTGTGTTGTTGTTTTCATTGCCCATGTATAAAGCATTTGGTATTAACCGGCATACGGATCTAAAACGATCCATCTATCCATCCATCAGCCTGATTCGTCCACTGCTGGATATAAATCTTTCCTATATTTCACCACTTTTGGCAGTCCTCCTGGGAGAAATGCCTATACTCACACACGCTGGCAGGCGGGTTGGTGAGCATCGTGCCGAAACCAATGACGCCGCTGCCCGTCACAAGTCTGTTTTACATAAAGGCCACCGATTGAGGATGGACATACCACCATCAATCGGTCCCAAACATGGTGGGCCACCGGATTGTGCCCGTTTGTAACCTAACCTCTTGCTCTCCTCCGAGTAAAATGGTGTATCTCCACATTCGAGCCCGGCAGCAGTTCTACCCACCATGAGAAACAATAAACACACAATGTTATTTTAGTTCTTTGATTGTTTAATATGCTGTTCGTGTGACATATTATTTCTTTATTCCAGTTGGAGAATTCAGGTGATCCACTTGAATTCGAGAATGCGCAGCAGCTTTCATACTGGACTTGCGTGTACTTTCTCATAGTCACCATGTCCACAGTAGGTTACGGTGATGTGTTCTGTCACACTGTACTTGGCAGAACCTTTTTGGTTTTTTTTCTCCTCGTCGGCTTGGTAAGTTTCATTCCCATTTGTTTATTGATAATTTCTAAGATTACTTTATACTTGAGAATAAAATACATTAAAAATTAAAGTCTTATCATTGCAAGGAGAGGCAAGGTTTAATATTTTTTTGACATCTAATGATTGTGTCTGACACTGTTACTCATTGTACAACATTCATTGTGTTGCCTACATTTTAAGTAGTTTACGGCTATTCCGTCTCAGTCTCCACGCTTGCGATTCCTTGCATAAATAGCTAATAATAACAAAGCAAAAGGAAATAATAATGTCGTTTATGAATAGTCAATCGTTCACGTGGGACTTGTTAGAGGATTAATGTACTGGTTTAATAATAAGCGCACAGCTCGTTGAATGGTTGTAAGCCTGACTAGTGCACCACTATAGTGAGCATGAGCTAAGAATTGGTTGACATGCGGGATGATGCCGTGTGGCCGCCTCGCCAGCCTCGGCCAGCCCTTGCTGCAGCTGTTCGCCGACACCTTTCTAACTTCTTGGTCGCTTTCGTCATTTAACAATATATCGTTGTATCGAACACGAAATTAGCTTCTTGGAGCAATCATTTGACTGCATGGGTGTATTTTATTTTTCTTTTGCTTTGTTATGTAATAACTTAAATACGATTGTGCTGCCGAAAGATCTCTATTTCCTGTGCTTTAAATACTGAAGATGTGTATATTGGGGACATTCGTACCGTTGCGACCCGACATGTACAGAGTTGAACCGGAGTGGAGGCGTCATGGCCTGGGCCGGTGGCGCCAACCGCCCGCCGCGCTGGCATCCCGCGCCGCGTCCCACCCCTCCCACCTCGCGATCTCTGCATGCCGCACCTGTGCCTGGCTGTGTTCAGTTGCTCACTTCACCGGTAGACACACACTCGTTCCTTTTTTTTTCGCTCCGCTACAAGCTACACCTTTAAATTATGTCATCATACTTAGTTTTTAAACAATCGAGGTGGACATTGTCGTGCACCACGCGATGGTGTCCGCGTGCGCCAGTATTTAATGTTCGATCGACACCATGGTCTGTTGCAGGCAATGTTCGCTAGTAGCATTCCTGAAATTATAGAGCTGGTAGGAAGTAGGTCCAAGTACAGTGGCGAGCTGAAGCGTGAACATGGAAAAAGGTATCAGTTTGATATTTAGAATGACCGACGAGAGTGAAGGCGATTCATTCCGCGGTCAGTGTGGAGTCCCCCAAACTTCCCACCCACCGTCTTCGGACTGAATCACCCGATCCCTCGAAGACGATGTGATACTTATCATCACCTATACGAAAGCTTGCTCAGTGCCGTCAGATGTATTGTGTTATCTACTCGCGTACACCTGTTGGTCCCACACTTGACAGTAGGAGGTCTCTTACTCTCGCGCTATTGATGTCTGTGCTTCCGAGCCGGACTTCTGTAGAGCAAGACCAAGAGATCACTCGAACTGTAAATTGCGGAGGTCTGCTCGTGTTCGTGTTCTACCAAGCATCTATATCGAATGCCCATCGTCTTAGTTTCGGTTCCGGCAATACCGATTTCTTTTTGAGTTCTGTTCATTGATTAGTTAGCGAATGTAATATCCAGGCTTTGCATGCACCCGGTCACCGGTCCCTGTACGCGCGTCACGTAGTTCCCGTCGCTAGCGTAGCTCGGCACGGCACCCATGTCCCGCACCCACCCACAGCCACCAGCCACAGCCACCACGCAGACAGACGACACTCAAGCCACACAGCCTTGTGCGAGCGCGAGGGTTCGCGGCCGCGGTCGGGCGGGGCGGGCGCGCGCGGGTAGCGCTTGGAGGGCGGTCACTCACCTCACGGTGTTTGCTGTGTATCGTAGGCTGTGTTCGCCAGCTGGATCCCCGAGATCACGGAGCTGGCGGCGCAGCGGAACAAATACGGCGGCCGGTACAGCAAGGACGTCCGCCGCAGGTACCCTGCTCTCACGCCCCCGCTCCACACGGCTTCCTGCCTTCTTACCTCTCACGGTTTCGATCTGACTTGGTTGATTGAATGCGGAGTTTGCTAATGAAATTTATTAATCCTTCACTAGAATCGGTCTCTCGGTGCCGTGGCGCATGCTCGAAGAGTTAGCTCCCGGCGGCCGCGCCCCTCTCCCCGACACTCGAGAGACAGGCGCGCGGTCGACCGACGCACTACTACATGCCTTTTTTCGTAAATTTTACTCGAGATACCATTAAGCTTTTTAATCCTTCTAACGAGACTAGAGCTGGAGAGAGCCGATGTAAAGTTTGGTAATGCTGTCGATGAAGTAGTGTTTGGTTTGTTCGCTTGCACACGATGCCTGTCGCCACGCTGTAGCGCTAGCTCGGCACCAGCCACGAGTCCCGACGTCACACACAGCCAGTGCCCGCGCGCCCGCCCCGCGCCCCGCGCTCGCCCCGCGGTCTCCTTATACCCAGCCCAACCGTCACTAACAGATGATTGATTGATGATATTGATGACTAACCGCCCGATCTGCGTATGCCCGGCCCGCCAGAGAGGAGCTGTAGGAAGCGAAGGGCCCGCCTGGCCTCACCAGTACCTACTCATCACCCGGCTGATACGGCCCTTCGCTTCCACCGCCATCCTCAACACTAACTGGTCGATTTGAATGTGTATGTCTTGTTTTGTCTGTCGGCGTTTAGGCGATATTTGCCAGTTGTATCCCAGAGATAATTGACTTAATCGGCACTAGACCCAAGTATGGCGGCACCCACAAGAATGAGCGGGGACGCAGGTGAGCCGCTGTCTTCACTCCGTTCCGTTGAATGTGTTCCGTGTTGTGACATCTATATCTTCCTTTCCTCTCTTAGCACGCTTATGTGTTCTCACTTATCTTTGGCGGGACGCGAGTCCCGCGAGTTGTCTTTGTTTTTATAAATCGATATATTAATTGATTGTAAATTTATCTATGAATTCAGTTGTATAGTGAACAGCAGATAGTGGCTAGTGTTTTTCGCTCGTCATTATAGGTATCATGATTATGTTCTGTTAGTTGTATTAAGTACTTAAGGAATGTTAAAAGTAAAGCTTAGTTACGTACGGAGAGTTAAATGTTGAGTGGTACCGTAGTGTGTTGTGGGAGTCGCTCGTGTCAGTGCGTCGACAGCTCCTCTCTGTGACCGGTGCGTGAGGATGTGGCTGAAGAGCGCTGCGCAGCGCCGGCCAGCGGCAGGGGCTGTTGATGCGACCTTTACCTTTACCTACCTACCTACCTACCATAGTGTGAGTGCCATCCGCTCTGTCTGTGCCTATCTGTACTACCTGCCTGCACGAACCATCTACTGTACTGTACTGTTGACCCTCTTTACTGTTTTGCAATCTATTTTTCTTATCGATCGACCCCCCGGTTAATGATTTAGTTTAATGTATTTACGTAACCATAGAGCGTGGCAAGGCTGTGTGCATTGAGGACATTTATTAAACGCAAATTAGTTTAGATATCGACTTTATCATGATTGATTTATCATCTTAGCAACAATACACAAATCATTTATTGGAGATTATAAATTTATTAATTTCAAAATTTGTACAAATGTAATGCAATCGTAAATACAAGGTAGTAATTTAATCGTTAAATTAAAATAAATCAGTTCCTTGGCCACACCTTAGTTGGATAGTTTGCATGATGTAGCTACCTGCAAATGTTTGACTTTCTGTATCTTTTCTTCGTCTATCAAGTGTTGATTTCTGTTACGGCATCTATCCTTTATTTGTTTGTATTTTGCAATAAATAAAACATTAACTTCAATGATTGTGTTGTTATTTCTGTCGACTGTCTGTATCACCTCATATATCTCGATCTTTTACCATAACAGTCTGACAATACTAACATTTAAATCTCGAGATGAACTTTAAAAGAACTTTGCCAAGTTTGAAAGGTAAAATATGTTTCCTCGCCACGACAGTACTCTATATAAATGTAAGCGACTGCATTGAGCGCAAAGCTTTTATATTTCGACATCATTTACCAAAACTCTTTCATACCTTTTCATCGCACCTTTACATTCAATTATATATATATATATATACCTATATACCCCAAGACCCTCGCAATGAATGTAGAACTTTGATGTTTTATTGTTGTTACGTGAACCCAATAATTTAGTCAAATAAATGAACTGTTTGTCTTTATAAAATGTTGATTGACTGGTTTCATCATTGCAAGTGTCACGCACACGTACTCCCTCGTTCATTGTGTTGTTTCTCTTTCTTGGTTTGGTTTTTGTGTGGTAGTTTGTTGTAGAAGTATCACAATTTCCTGGACGAAACTGAGCTGTTAAGTATGTTTGTTCATGGTTTTGTTGAATGGATATATATTTTTGGTTTGTTTTTAATACTCGTAATAGTTTTCCTTTCGATGATATCCTCTGAGAATTCATGGACAGACTACAATGGTATATAGCAATGACTTTATTGTTCAGCTTGCAAAATATTTTTCGTACGTAATCTAATATAATATTATGTAGTCTTGAAGTATAAGACTTATCTAAAACAAGATAAGAAACAAAATAAATACATTGCTCGTTGTTTTGAAGTTTGATCACGCTTTTGTCACCTTTTGTTTTGTATAACCCTGTGGCGACTAAATCTTTTTTAAAATATTTTCGGAAAAAGTCAATTTCATGTTTGTCGGCAGGTGTTATATAAAACTTGAATAAAATTGCTTTCTCTCTTCTATCTTTAAGGTTTTGGAGCTGAGCTTGTACAAACTTGCTGTTTGGAAATAAAGCATAAGCAATTTAAATTTTAAAACAGCACTATTTTATTTTAAAAAATACATTTTAAATTATACATTTTTAGCAACTATGGCGATGGCAAATTTTAAAATCCAAGTCAATTTAATTCAGCAACGCTTTCAGAAAGCTTCTTTTCTTATATCTTAGCAGCACCCTTTACCCTTATTTAAATGTTTTCTATAATATTTATGTACGTTTTCAGGCACATAGTAGTATGTGGACATATAACATACGAGTCAGTAAGCCATTTTCTAAAAGACTTCCTACATGAAGACAGAGAAGATGTGGACGTTGAGGTTGTTTTTTTACACAGGTCAGTAAAGAATCTAAAAGTTAATACAAGAGCTTCTTAAAATAAGATATTATAAATTCAACTCAATTACTTACATAAAAAAATATTAATTGTGAAATTATTTGTGCGATCTCTCAAAATCAATATTCAACGTACGATAAGTGCCTAAGAGGCCTACCTGCTCAAAGAAGATTGGTGCACGGTGTATCATGTATGAAACGACGACGCTTTCAGAAAAGAGCCTGATCTTGAACTGGAGGGTCTGCTGAAACGTCACTACACCACCGTCGAGTTTTTTCAGGGTACAATGATGAATGCCGTCGACCTTGAACGAGTCAAGGTTAGAGTAAGACAGAATAGAGCAGGCATTTAGATTTTACGCACGACCGTATCTTATCACAGACGCGTCCACGTGATCCAGTATTTTTTTCATTTTATGTTCTAATACAATATTTTTCTTCTGTCATAACGTTTCATAGTCACAGTAGGATTTTATCACTTTGGTAACTTTATCCTGTGGTTCTTTTGATGCAATCATTGCTTTGTTCACTGTGAGACGGTAGCGCCTTTGATCGGCTCAAAGATCCCACAGAGGCGCTTCGGTCCCACACCACTACTGCGTATGTTGGTACTAAGTACATAGAGTGCATGGTAAGGTCGGCCCACGGCAGGCGGTGGAATGTCCCAATATTGAAGTCTGTAATGTTAACTGAGCGTTGATGACAGGAAACCGCCCGACTTGGAGCTCGAAGGCCTGTTCAAGAGACACTTTACTACTGTGGAATTCTTTCAAGGCACCATTATGAATCCAATCGACCTTCAGAGGGTAAAAGTAAGTAGCACTGCACACAACAGGATGTGATCTTTTGGGCGTGGTGTCGGTTTGAAGCTGTACAGACTGTCCTTTTAAATTCTAGACGTATAGAAATGCTAGTTCACAAATAACCAAGCAGAGACGAAAGTTTTGCCCTTGGAGCAGTGTTGTTCCCATCTAATACCATAAATCTGTTGCCTATCGCTAATGTAACCTTTCATTGTGTGCGTGCTCCTGGTTTAGTAATTGGCAACTAGATGTCGTCTAACCTGGATGCGTTGTGTGTCATAAGCATAACATAAGATGTTGGTGGCCCCTCGCGCCGTGCCACATCCTGGCCGAAGGGCCTTTTCTGTACGATACTGGGTGTTGTTTGCGATGCTGGCCCGTGTGTACTCCTTTTCTAAACAATCGATATCACTGTCTTGTACAAGTCTTCAGTAATTCATAAAAAAAATTGGCAATAATGGCTGCCCCAGAAAGGATTTCAATTTTCAAAATTAAATTGTTTAGTAGTCGCAAGTGCAGTTGTCGATTGTCCTAGTAGATGGTTGTTGACGGTAAGTCGGTTGCTAAAAGCTTGGCATGGATTGTTGAAACTGTAGATTGTATATAGGTGTGCTTCACATTATCAGTTCTATTATTTTTATAACACCCACCGCTTTTTCAAAAATGCTATTCTATAACACGGAGTTGTCGATGCTTTTAGTTGTTTCTATTAACTGATGCTTGTCTGTTTTGCTTTTCTTCTGCATATTTAAAGGTATGGGTTTGTCAATCATCAGTAAAATTTACAGGTTTTCTTTTCTTGAAACATTTTATACAAAATGGGTAAATCTTTTTACTTGAGCATCGCTTTAAAAAATGATTGATAAATCCTCACTAACTGTTAAATCTAGTATATATCACATTCAAAGTAAAAGAAATGACGCGATTGTTTTATCATCATAATTAAACTCAAGATACAATGAATTTAGTGTCCTTTTGTTGCTCAAATTAGCGGCAATATTCACTTTTACACTACAACCGTTTTCATTGGAATTATGTGATCTCTACCAGGTACAGAATCTTTTCAAATAATTTTGTCCCGTTGATAAAATTTAACTTTGTTTGCATGTTTACTTACAGTTAAATACGTACACTCAACAAAATAAAAATTAAATATAGTATTTGCAAATGGAAAATATTGCTTTAAAGTGACTACATAAAATTTAAAGAATTTATGCTTATTTATTTTTTAAATGTTTAATCTGCAACTGTCTTCAACAATATAGGTACACGAAGCTGATGCTTGCCTGGTGCTGGCCAACAAATACTGCCAGGACCCCGATGCGGAAGATGCAGCTAATATCATGAGGGTCATTTCCATTAAGAACTACTCCGATGATATTAGGGTTATTATTCAGCTGATGCAGTATCATAACAAGGTACAAAATATTCTGCTGCTTAATGGGCCATTTTTAGAGAAATAATCAAAATACACATTTGAGGCATTTTCGCAAAATAACTACACAGTGTTCTAACTGATAGAGTGTGTAGTTCGGTAAATATAAAACTAGCATATTCAGCGGGTATTTTTTAAATTTGATTTGACAAATTTCTTAAATTATGACGATTTTTCTATTATCTAGGAAAAATCTCTTTTCTCTATATCTCTTAAATGTCTTTGATTCTTTAACTTTCTCTACACGAAATATAACCAAACGTCTTTGATTCTTATTCCAGGCCTATCTTCTAAACATTCCATCGTGGGATTGGAAGCAGGGTGATGACGTCATTTGCCTCGCGGAGTTGAAGCTCGGCTTCATCGCACAGAGTTGTCTAGCACCTGGCTTCTCCACTATGATGGCAAATCTCTTTGCCATGAGGAGTTTTAAAACGGTCAGCCTTTTTTTTATTAGAATCTTATAAGAGTTGTAGCAATTAAGAGATCTTGAAGATATGTAAGTACATTCGAGGTAGTTGAATAGAACACGATGATATAAAAACGTGAGACGCTCGCGGAGTACCTCGAACGTTCTTAGAGATCGTTAAGTAACGTATCTTATGCGAATATTCCAGTCCCAAGACATGGCTATATGGACTAATGACTACTTGCGCGGCACCGGCATGGAGATGTATACCCAGATGCTAAGCACCACGTTTGTCGGGATGAAGTTCCCTTCGGCTGCAGAGTAAGTGCGCCGAGTCCGACACTTGCAAGTGACTATTGGATGTCTGTCACACACACAACTATACAGTATCGTACCCTGGTGTCTTCAAGCTGTACATTCCATGGCTGATTAATAAACCTGGGGAAGACTAACCGATTATGAATAATCGCATAGCTTTTTTAATTTAGTATCTCTTGGTTGCAAGCTTAAGTATATGTGATTTTGAAATTTCCGTGTTTTTAAATCTTGTCAATTGTCACAATAAAAGAGATATATACTGCACTGAATAACTATTAAAATGTATAAAAGTGGATAACATCTCCGTGCCCCTCAACACTAAAATAACATAGAACCCATAGAAAGGTAGGTATGTCCCAACTAATTTTGGGGATTTTCAATGTGAATTGTTTAATACATAGTTAGACGATTACTTTATGAATGAAGGATTTCCAGCACAAAAATAAAAGGTAAATCTTGATCCCTGGCAAAATGTTTAACCATAGCCTCAGCGACTAAAATGTCGGCTGTGACTAACAAGGCATGAGCGTCTCCCATTGGTTGATTGCAGTCTCCTGACACCCAAGCTTGGCAGAACGATTACCTGCAAGGTACTGGCTGCGAGATGTACACGGAGACACTGTCGACCTCATTCACGGGAATGAGCTTCACTCAAGCGAGCGAGTAAGACCTCACCCACCCCTCTATATCCTTTGACCCTGCCTGCAACCCCGCACCTAGGAGCACCGTAGACTCTGTGTGCAAACCCTCTTAGCTAACTGAATGTCTACTAATACCTTTTGAATCCCTATCACGATGTTTGTAGGTTGGATTTTATGAAGGTCCTATAAATTAAGGTTTTCTAATTTTCAGACTAGATTGTGCATGTTGAATGGGTAACTATGTATTAAGAATATTTGGTAAATAGAATAGATCATAATCATGTTTTCAATTCATGTAGAATCGGAATATTTTAGCTAATGAATGGAATTGGTTTGGAAATTATTGTTCCTTTTCTGCAACTATAAGACAATTAAGAATATGTAACAGTAATTTCAGTGCAGTAATTTTTATGTACGATGATAGTAACACTTTTTTTACTTGCATGATTTTGTTGTTGGGAAATTATGAATGGAACCTAACGTTTTTGCTCACAAGGTCTTCTATTATTGCATTGAGTAACTAACTTGCTGCTAATGCACCCAAACGCTGTAATTAAAACTAAAAAATAGTTTGTGCTTTATCCTTCACGCATTTGGATGTCACTGCTTTATACATTTCTACTCTACAATACACACACACTTTAGATATCGACTGCACTTTCTCATTAAAAATACCTCAGTAATACAAAGAACTATTTTACAAATATTACTTTGCATGAGTTCAAGTACTATAAATACCTACAACAATACCCCTGATTTATGGAAACACGTAAAATACTCAGTAACAATTTTGAATAAACCTAACTTATTGTTTAACCACTTACAATACCAGTAAACTTATTTTTCTCAGGTTATGTTTTACCAAGTTAAAGCTGCTCCTTTTGGCCATTGAGATTAAAGGAGAAGAAGGAGCTGATAGTAAGATCTCCATCAACCCTCGAAATGTGAAGATACACGCCAGCACACAAGGATTCTTTATTGCTCAGTCAGCAGATGAAGTCAAAAGGCGAGATTCTTTTATCTTTTGACATGAGTAATGGCTATTTTTAACTAGAAATGATGGTGTAAAGGAAAGAGTGTAAATTTGTAAAAAGACATAAAAATATATATTTCTTCGAATTTATTGGATATACTTATACATATACATATTGTACTATTTTTTATATAGAAGTAAACTAAATTTTTGTTATTATTTATATCGAAAATAGGTAGGTATAACTTATGTTTCATTTCTATACGATACTCATTAAACTTTAGTATAGTGATAGTAAAGCCGATTTTGAAGGCTTAAATTTTAGTTTTAGTGATGTCGAAACTTAATTTCCTTCATTCCAAAATAGTTCTTGAGTGTCAACAACAGAAGCTATATTACTTTGCAAAAATTTAAGTTTTGACAGCACTAAAAATTAAATTAAAGCCTTCAGAATGGACTTTAGTGTCATACTAAAAGTAAAGTGTATATTTTCAGAGCGTGGTATTACTGCAAAGCCTGCCATGAAGACATCAAAGACGAGACGTTAATCAAGAAATGCAAATGCAAAAACTGTAAGATCATTTTAATACTTTTTGTAACAATGTTAAGTACTTAGTAAGAGTAAAGAATTAAGCTAATAAAAACAAAGATCTTGATAGAGCTTTAACATAACGTAATAGTATTTGATACTTACAATATTATTCTGTGACATTCTTTCTGGAGAAACTGGTATGTTGTTGTTCAAGAGCTGTGTTATTTATCTAATACCCGTAAGATTCACAACCTACCTATAAACACTGATGTATCCTCTAGATATTTACAACAAAACATAAGTGGATCTGTCTGTCACTGAACACTGTATCATAAGAACACAACACAGCAACAATTCTCTTGTAATCGACGTCACACGTTTGAGCTAAATTATATGTATATTTGTGAGACATTAATGGAATATTGTTCGGCTAAACTTTTAGTGACCGCACACCAGCGGAAGGTTGGAGCCGACCTAGGTAACTTGCACCACACCTAACCTCACCAATTGGCGTTTTCCGATATTTATTTTTCGTGTCTATAATTTAAGTTGCTTTAGTGGTGTTGCGTCCTATACCTCACAAGACTGGATCGACTGCAAGGCATTATCTTGACCCGTGCTCGTTCACCCTATAGCAATCATTGTGTATGTCCGCTCGCTCGTTTATGAAAACTGCCACGTTTACGATAAAAAGCACTTTGACACTTCATTTTTCTATGCCTTTGAGATATTTCTGGCTCTGTTCTAAATATTTATGGATATTTGATGAGGCGTTAAATGCATCATACAATTCTAGTACCTAGAGTTCTTAAAGTCAATTAATTGGCTATCAAACAAAAACTCTATCTTTGAGATAGAGAGTACACAAAAAACTTCGGGCGCGACCAACTTGAGCTTTTTAAATTTAGATATGATGCACTTCATAGCCCAGCACAGACTTTATGATGCATGTATGAATTTAATATTTTTTAGAATATACAAATATCGCAAAATTAAAAGTTGCACCGCCACTATACTTTCAACAACACCTAGTTATGTTTAATCATATTATTAATGTAAATCCACGAAAGCATGTCTCAGAAACATGTGTGAAGAGAATCACAAAATGCTAAAACAAAGACTGCCCATCGAGAGTGAGCTTTGGAAATACAAAGACTTTTTAGAACAGTTCCGATGCTTTAGTCTGTGCTAATGACAGTGACTAACACTATGTCAAGGGAACTAAAACATTGCTCGCTACCCACCCATTGTTTCATCAATAGAAATTCAAAATAGCATCGATTAGAATCAAATTCTTGTACAATAGTATCAAGAATTTGTTTCTATCAAAGCCAAGCCCTACCAATAGAACTGGGCACATGTAGGTGCGTACATTCGTGTGTGTCAGTGTTTGGATTTTTACAGATGTCGGAATGATGATGATGCAGTCGGGGATGGTGAAACAAAACCTAAATATGTATCGAAGTTTTAACGACGGTACGGAGCCTTAAGAGCTCATTGCCATAATACCGTACCTCACAACACGTTTAGTTTGTTTGCATCGACTAACCATTGCTCATATATGAAACAGTGTAACTTGAGCTACTACAGTACCAGCTAATTCACAGTTAATGATACACGCAGCTACTAGTGCAGCAAGGCCATTGTCCACAATGACTATTGCTAGGAAATCGCTTGATAGAACTATTATTAGACAAACAGCTCCTTCTCAGTACAAAGACATTGAAACACCTAGCAGCACATACCCAATTTTAGGTCATTGAAGGGTGCTAAAATTTAATGCATTTGTCTTGAATATTATAAAGCTTTAACTCGCTGCCTTTTCGTTGTCCAAAATATTAACAGCAGTAGATATTCACAATGTAAATATACGAAGGCCACGAGCTTGAGCATTTATAACAGCGCCTATAGAACTGGACGTCATCATATCCTTAAATCACAAAGGAATCTCTATCAGCTTTGCATCTCTGTTTGCATATAATAACGTACATATATGATTTGCGAACTCCTTTTGTGGTTTCCCGATTTAGTATTTAAAAAGGTACAACTAAATTAGATGTTCTAACAAAAGAATTAAAATGATTATTTCTCGGTTTAGTGGCTACATTCAGGAAGGGCGTACGCGCCGTGCAGATGGTTGGCAGGGCAAGTACGTAACCTAAGTATACGGATCAATGTAAATGTCGATGTGATGTTTTATATGAGCCGGTGGCGGGTTATGTAAAGTGGCCAGCCTAACACACAACGGCGATTTAGCAAGTTCGTGTCCTATGTGATAATTGTCTTGTCTGATTCGTTACTCTATGTGCATTACTATATTATCAGCAACTAGATGTTTGCCTCTCTCTTAGTTGGATTAAATATTCATTCAAAAGACATTGATGTCATTTACTTTATCGATGTTGTCATTTTTACTGTACGAATCTCTCAATATTCCTATAGGAGTACTATTGTATCTCTTAATGTTGCATCGAGTTAGTCCCTCTGATATTGATGTTGTGGAGTAATAGTGTTTCATTGAAGTTACGTGTATATGCTTACGAAAGATATGGTTTCTAAAATTTAACTGTGTCAGAATATTCATGTTTTACTTTAGGGAATGTTCAATTAGTTAGATGGTCCCGCCTTTAGAACCATCTGAACTAAGTTCAGTTCAACTGCAAGAGACCCGCGCGCCGTGGCAAATGGTACCTCTATCATTCCCATGTCTAAAAAATTCCTTGTAAGTCTTAACTACATATCCATTTTTTTGTATTATTGTCAGTCTTAATAAAACGTTAGTACGCTCAATGCCATTTCATTTAGATTTTTCTCTGTATTTTTTCATTGCCCTTTCCTGCTAAATTTAAATTCATTGTAGGGTTGATAAAAATCACGAGTAATAAAAATACTTCCAAAGTAGCCAGTTAGTGTACACTGTATGCTTGTCTATTAGTTCGAATTTTTATTTTCGTGTTTTATAGCTTTATTGTTTGTTGCATGTGAATGTTTTTACTAATTAAATAACTTTACTAGTGTTTAACTATTAAAACTTTGATTTTGTAGATACTCGTATCTAATTCAATATGAACTTCAGAACATGACTCAGCTTGACAAAATTAGATTTTTTTAAATTCTGGAGGTAAATATTTTTGCTTTAAATAAAAGATAAATACGCATCACTAAAAAAGTCAGGCTGAAACACATGGTCTGTCTTCATCTATTGTATCATATAAAACATGTATAATAATCTCATGAGATATGGTATCGATATTGAGATGAGCCAGTAGGTGTACTGTATTTATTGAGTGGTGTTCCGGAATGCGATCTTGTGCTGATGTTTTGCAGATGACCACCATCCTCCCCCCACCTTCACGCCGCCAGAGTTGCCCAAGAAGGTCCATGTTCGAGGTACATCTCAGGCTCAAGGACTGAGTGGTTTTCTGTTTTATTTTTATTACATTACATCATCATTGGCCCACACTTTTCCACACACCATTGAACAGCCAGCAATATGCTTTGTTTATCGAAATGATTCTGTCCTGCACTTAGATGCTTCTCACGCATTGTAGCGCGCACTGTTAGGAGCAAAGATGGTGACACACTGTCGGATAGTTCTCACAAAAACTTAAAAAAGACTGCTTGACCAGGCATGACCCTAGCAAAACAAAAAGTTTCACTATTGCTTATCAAAGCGAAGACCTTAAAATTTAAATTTAAGTTATTGTCCAAATACTTATCTAATCGGAAAATTCAATTGCAAAATCCGATTGGGAAAGATGATAAAAAATAACACACGCTACAAACTCACTTTAAGTTTTCATATCATTATGCACAAATCTTTAGTTCCCAAATTCAATGGTACCAAAAATTTTAACTTTGCAATTTCCATCGACCGTGCTTCTTGGTTAACTCTAAAGCGGATGTTTCTATCATTTATGGTTTGTACCCTGCCGTACATTGCTGTTTATTTAATGGTATTGCATCAATAAGTCTGATTCTTTCGAATAGGTATGTGTCCTTTGAATGCATTTGTCTTATTTGCTTTTGTAGAGTCATTTTTAAAACCTTTAATTATTCTTTGTTTGTGAATTATATTTATTCTTGAATGGGTCTTCCTGTTGAGTTTTATAAATATCCAACTTTCGAAATAAAAATTATTGCTTTAACGGCAGTTAAATGCTTACATTCGAGTCATTAAAATCCTTTTAAATAAAAATCCATTAAATTCCTTTTTATTTTGATTGCCTGCATCATCAACACATTCCTGCTTCCAGGTGAAATCGCAAGAGAACGGGGCGAGGACATTAGTTGTAAGTATCTCCAGCATCGGCTTATGTTTTTTATTCAATTCCCATCGAACTGAATGAGATGCTGTTTTTAGTGATAAATCGAAATCATCGAAGTGCGGCGCCAACAGCGCTCCTATCACCGATGGCCAACCAACTGATGAACACCACGACAACCCGGCAAGTGAACAAAGTCAAACCGAACGTGAACAGAGCACCACCCGACACGTGAGTTCTTCAAACTTCGGTAATAGTTTTAAAGTAACGAATTGGGAACCGTAGTCCATGATATGATAATACTACTTATTCAACAGAAAATTAAGTTTATATTAGATTACATTTGTATTGAAATTCATAACGAATGACTTTATTTATTTTATAAATAGACAAATATAAAATGAAATTAATACTAAAGACTGTGGCTTGATTAGAAGAAGATCTATGTCAGCCTTAAATGTTTTGACGTCACATGTTTCGTTTGGCACTCGGCGCACGACGCAAGACGTAGTGTGTTTTACACTATTTATTTGCTGCACATTTGATTTGTTTTTCTACTTTACAATTTTCCTTGAATCCTTGAAGCATTGGACACGAATCTTTGGCCCTGTGTTACAGGAATCCGCAAGAGCAAGATACGAATTACCAGGCGTACCATCTTGCCTACGAAGTGAAAAAGCTCATGTAATTCATTTAAAATTTCTATCAGCTAGATTTGTTTTTCTATCCGTAGATTGCAGCAATTATGTAATGATCTGATGTCATTACATTTTATGTTTTATTTTGTATTGGGAATTGCGTAGGTATAGTGGAAACAGAAGTAGATAATGCTTGTCATATGTTTATATGTACAGTGCATATGTATATGTGAAGGTGTTGTTTCGATTAGAACCTCCGTAAAGGATCCATTTTATGTAATATAGTGGCACTAAAGTGTAGTTGTTATTTATATCAGCCTATTAGCACGAAACACATTATTTTTTTGTATTGAAGATTATTCTTGTCTCAATTAGATACCTCCTTGATACAGCATGTCATTACGTATATGCACTTATTTTATCTTGATTTTTATCACTGCAACTTGATACTAACATTATTACCGTAAATATTTTGAATTTTAGAGATAGTCCTGTTTGATATTGAACCAATCAAAAGTATAATATGAATATTGGTAATTTTTACGATCATGGTTTAAGGTATATGGCAGTTTGCATCTTTGATAGATGGTCACAAGGTTCAATATCAAGTGGAGCTCATATTTAGTAGATTTTAAACATGTTGTATAGTTAAATAAAATGTTAACTCGTCAGTAGATTAAAATTTATGTTGTCAAGTGAACTGTTAGATTTAAGACATGTCTAAATTTCACAAAAAAAACACAAATACGATGACAAAATTAGAAAACCACGCAACGACAAAAATGTACAGTGACAGCGTAAACTCGTTAAATTTCTCTGTTCGAAGTTATTATTTCTATTTTTGTTTTGCCAGGCCGACGAGTAGGAGTAGTGGTGGCAATCAGAACAGCAACGGTGTCAGTTTACCGGCCGGGCTGGCTGACGACCAGTCGAAAGACTTCGACTTTGAAAAGACTGAAATGAAGTACGATTCAACAGGAATGTTCCATTGGAGTCCTGCCAGGAATCTCGAGGATTGTATATTAGTAAGCTTTTTTATACAATATAATTTTTTTAGAACCATTGTACCGCTGGAAACCGCGATTATGTACAAGTAACCGATAACTTCAAAAACAAAGTGGTTTAGAACCCTACATAAGATGTCTCAAGGGATGTTTCATGCCCTCCTCTGCTACAAAAATCAAGTAATACGGACGTAAAACGTACTATTTCAATTGTCAAATGGCTATTCGGCTAAGCAAATACCTTTTTCGCTGGCAAATGAATACGTTTGTCTTATACAATTGCACCCCTGATTTCGTTGTGAATGGCAGTAAATTAAATGGCGTAAAATCATAAGTGTAGCGAGGGAGAGTGTTTTGGGATTCAAACAAATAAAGGCAAGAACCTCTTCAACGCTCTTGTTATCTTAAGTTTCTAACCAAAGTTGCTAAAAAATTCAAGATTTCAAGACTTCTACTGTAACCCGAAAAAAATCTGATTGTGCCAATGCGAAAAATCCTACGCCTTACCGTAACGTTACCTAATCTATCTAGGGCATAGACTGGGTTCAGCGGTTGACCTGTATAATCAACTTCCTCTTGTGACTTTTCAGGACAGAAATCAAGCGGCCATGACAGTTTTGAACGGGCATGTTGTCGTATGTTTGTTCGCTGATCCGGACTCGCCACTAATAGGTTTAAGGAATCTCGTGATGCCTCTCAGGGCTTCAAATTTCCATTACCATGAGCTGAAGCACGTAGTGATAGTCGGCAGTGTGGATTACATCAGAAGAGAATGGAAAATGCTACAGAACCTGCCGAAGATATCTGTCTTGAACGTGAGTATCGATTACTGTCAAAGGGAGTTAAGCTTTAACAAGCTTTTCAAAGTCAAAAAGATACTTATTCGCAGCAGACTTTCCAATTGCATGACTACCTCAGAAATTTATTCTCAAAAAATATCCTTAGAATAGTTTGGATCAATCCTGGCTTAAGTAGAAAGTCTCTTGCAACATGGTGTTGAGACTTTTTAAAGTTACAATACGACATGACCTGAATGAATGAAGACACATGACGCTGCTGTTTTAGAAGACTAATATTTTGATTCCAGGGTTCACCGCTAAGCCGAGCCGACTTGCGTGCAGTAAATGTGAACCTATGCGACATGTGCTGCATCCTGTCAGCGAAGGTGCCATCCAACGATGACCCGACGCTGGCTGACAAGGAAGCTATTTTGGCTTCACTGAACATCAAGGCGATGACCTTCGACGATACTATAGGAGTTCTTAGTGCTGGAGCGACAAACGGGAGTACTAGTGCAACGCAGCCGCCGCCGGGGAACCCACCGGCGCCAGTGCTGCTGCAGCGAAGAGGGTCGGTGTACGGTGCCAATGTGCCTATGATTACGGGTGAGGGTCGATCAATACAGTTAAAAATTGAAAGACAAAGACAAATTCGTCCAACTTAAGTAACAATCAAGATATTACTCTAGTACTCTAACCCCTGATCGATAAAACTGCTGTTGTCCATTACAATCTTATTTCACGGGCAACCCTTTCCCTGCAGAGCTGGTGAACGACAGCAACGTCCAGTTCCTTGATCAGGACGACGACGACGACCCTGACACCGAGCTGTACCTGACGCAGCCCTTCGCCTGCGGGACTGCCTTCGCCGTCAGTGTGCTCGACTCACTCATGTCCACTGTACGTTAACCTTATATGTCACAAGAACTGATGCCATCTTTGGCCAATAGCCGAACGGTAAGGAAGGCCTAATCTAATTTTCAAAACACGGAATCAGAAGTGGCCAATGTATCAGAAAATACACATCAAGGCAGTGATGTGGTAAGAGCGGTAAATCTACCCCAATAAGCCTGACTAAGCTATTGTGGACATTCCAGGACGCCAAATCGGCAACTCGCGACCTTGTGCTAGCAATTAAAATAAGTTACAGAGTAATCGAGTTTTAGCTGCAGAAAAGCCATGGCCAATTGAATTGGTATTTGTTCCAGACCTACTTCAACCAGAATGCCTTAACGCTGATCCGGTCCTTGATAACCGGCGGCGCTACTCCGGAGTTGGAGCTCATCCTCGCCGAAGGAGCGGGACTCCGCGGCGGATACTCCACGCCCGAGAGCTTAGCTAACAGGTTACAATTCTATGTTAGCTTCTGAGCAAACCACCCCTAAAAATAGGAGTATTCGAAATGTTAACAACTAAGTATCGTAGAGAACGAACCAACATTTATTGGTTGATGGAAACTGTTATATACTCGTAATTACAAAACTCATCTAGAGCACGAAACGACCATAGATGATGTTGCGCCGAAAAGATTTATATATTTTTAAAGGCGACCCTTTCCCGGTATCATGTTGTAAACTAGCCTGGCTTTGCATCAAGGTCACAAGTCACAGTAATGTGTTTAAGAATATCTTCTTGAGAAATTTTTATGACGATCAACACTTTAGACTTAGTGAGAAGTTGACTTTAATGACTTCAGTAAAATGGACTTTGTATTAGGCACAAAATCTCTATGTTCCACTTTTCTTGTGTTACAGAGACCGGTGTAGAGTCGGCCAGATATCCCTCTACGACGGTCCGTTAGCGCAATTCGGCGAGGCCGGTAAATACGGTGACCTGTTCGTGGCAGCGCTCCGGGCCTACGGCATGCTGTGCATCGGCCTCTACCGGTTTAGAGATACCTCGTCCTCATGTGATGCGAGCAGCAAGAGATACGTCATCACGAATCCGCCTGATGACTTCTGTTTGCTGCCTACTGATCAGGTACGGGACAATTTATAAGCAGATTGAAAAAACATTCGAGAAAACCAAATAAGCTTTTGAACAAAGTGAAAACTATGATAAGTACATTTTATTACATTTCCTACCAGGTATTCGTCCTAATGCAATTTGACCCCGGCGTGGAATACCGTTCGCAGCGGCGAGCCGGCTCGGCGACCGGCGCCGGCGGCAAGGACGAAGCTTCCTGACTATTGCTGTGCAGCGCCCTCACAGACGGGCCCTACTCCTATATATAAGCAGTAGGGGTCCCGCCACTCCACCCCCCCCCGGCCCCCACCCCAACTAAGGCCGACCGGTTCCTCTGTATCATTGAGTTACTCTGCACTTTCAAACACTTTTGGTTTAGATTATACTCTCCGCACGGAAAAGGTCAGTTTACACTGGTTAAGGAAAGAAGTTATTATTTCATATCATAAAGATAAAAAAGCTTGTCATGTTTCACTAATATTAACTTCAATAGTTCCAACCGGTTTCGCCTTAAGGCATTATTAAAAAATAATAAGAACTGGATTAATATAACTATGAATAATATATATATATATATATTTATTCATAGTTATCTTTTATTAAGTTCTTATTATCCTTTGATAATACCGTAAGGCGAAACCGGTTGTAAATTGTTAAAGTTAACATCAGTGAAACAGTAGGAACAAGTGTTTTCATCAGTATGTTGATGATGTTTACCAAGTGCCGACAATCGCAAGTATGCATGATCTAAACCGAACTACTGCGTTTAATCTTTCTCGTGTAAACAGATCTCAACTGAACACTCTTTTCTCAACACTTTCATTGCACACAATTGCGGTCATTTTTTTGTTCATTTTTGACGTCTCTGAGTGTTACAATCTCGGACAGTCTTTTCTAAGTACACTGGTTGCTTTGACTGCAGGATAAAATAAGGACGTTCTTCTATTAAATATTAACTGTACCATGAATAATTACACTGTAACTATAATATTCATAATCACACTTAGTATTTAGTACAAATTTTATATAATTAACAAATTACTTGTGATTTAAAATATATTTTTAATTGTGATATTGAACAATGTCACTTATTAAGAATTTTTAAAATCTATCTTAACATTGTTATTATTATTATTACACACGTAGAGCTCATTACTCTCCATTTTCCAACAAACATTTTTAGCTTCTCAAATAGTAATCACGGATAATTTCAAAACATAAGCATTATCCGTATAAGTAAGTGCACGCGATGTCTAGTTTTAAATTATATTTGTTTAGCACTGATAAAGGTTTGCTCAACTATCTTGCTATTGTATTTTATTTGCATGACAGTGTACTTTTCAATATATTTTTCTGGCATGCTTCTTTATTGTACGAAAGGCACATATACAATATCCATTCCATTTCTATGAATTTGGCAATGTCAGAGCGTAAAGTTGAATCTTAAAAGCAAAATTTGAAAACTTAATATATTTTTATTGTAAGCATTTAAAATACTCATTGACTGATACATTTTGTTAACTTCTACTGCATACCCTTATGTATGCTGTGGTAATTGGGCAATTAGTTATTTTAAGTTTTGTTAGGTCTGGTTTTTGAATTCACATTGAATTCTTCATTTAGTTTATAAGGAGTCTTTTTTTATTCATTTCACACGTTTATGTAGTACACATCAACAGCACCTGTATATCCTTACTTTTACCTAGTCATCTTCATGTTTAACACAGTATCAAAATGTCCACTAGTTTAACACGTTTCTTACTTCGTTATTTCATTAGTACGAGTACATTTTTGTTTCGATTATTTAGTTAAAGTTTTATTTTATTTTTTCAATAAACATTTTTAAATATGTTTTGATTTTTATTGTTTTTGAACGTCACATTATTTTTTCAACACATTTTCCTAGTGTTGGGCGGGGATATAAAGTGAGAGTGGTTAACGGCGCTGCACAGAATAATAATAATGAAAAAAAAGAACAATCTTATGAACTGAAACAAATTATACGAAAATTATGAAAAATGCCATTACGTGTATGTTTGCGTCGCGAACAATGGAAGTGAGTCACTGCGAAAACAGTGCTTTGTGTAAATTCTTTGTAAATGTGTGATATTATTTTCGAAAAATCGTTGTTAATATTTAGAGCCTGCGATGTGTAAGTGTTAACACCAGGTGCTTCGAAGATTGTGGACTCTTTATCATATTTTACCACGTCCTTTTTGATTGTATTACATTGTAGGTTCTGTTTTAGTAGACCACGACTATGGGAGATCCTACAAAACGCGGCTTTGCATACCGAAATACACAGTCAGTCAAGATATATCTTTAATACTGAACATTTTAAAAAGGAATAGAAATGTCGAACAGTCTATCCATATCAAATTAATTAATTTACAGATAAAACGCAGTCGTGTTCTACTAGAATAAACTTTCTTAGAATTTATTAGAAATTAGTTACTTATTCGCCTCGCTAATGTTAAATATCATATTTCTGAACGAAAATATTGTAGTTTCGAATCAAAATTTTAAAAAGATATTTGAAAAATTAATCCTAAACAATATTTAGGCGAAGTTGCCTCGTAACGGGGCTTACTTACACGCAAAATAGCACCAATTTAAATAATAAATAATGAATTACCTCAATTACCTGATAGTGAATACCTTTGTTTTTGAAGTATGATATTTTTTTTATCTGTATGTATATAGAATCAAATCATCTCATTACCTACTAGATTTTCATTAGATCATTTAAATAGAATAGGCAAAGCCGGCCTTAATCTAAAGCTAAGTAAGTGTGGTTGTCTAATGTAATGAATAAATGTTCTTGTTTGTAATGAAACGTCAAAAACTTACATGAGAAGACCATTTTTATTTATCACATAGAGATAGCAGTGGCGTGCATTCCATAGAGGCAAAATGACACTGTAGCTGATTCTGAAGACTTTAGTTTTTGGTATAATGCTGTCAAAACTTAAATTTATTCATAGCAATATAGTTACTTCAATGGACTTAATAAAAGGTAAATAACCTTGCAAAAATGTTTGTTTTGACAGCACTAAAACTAAAATTATAAATTTAAAATGATAATTGCCTTTAAAATGAGCGATATTGCCTACCCTGAATAATACGCACTAGCCGGAACTGCGACCATATCACCCTAGAGTCGCTCGATCACGTGTTTAGGTTGTTACGAAGTAAACGAATTTAATTTTATTAGTTTTTCATTACTAAAAGACATACGATAAATAAGGATGAATAGATAGTCCAAAAATTAAAAGTTTGTTTTGCAATCGCATAAAATAATGGTTAATGTGAAAGTTGTTCCGGCAATTTCTGTGTACAAAAGGTGAGAAACGGTGCGGTTTCCATGCTGTTTTTGATGGTATAAAACATCACGGGACTGACCGTGTTTGTTTTTTTATATTTTCGCGACTTTTCGGCAGTTACATTTGATGAAACAAATGATACAATGTTGAAGGGCAGCAAGTGCAGCGATCTAGCCTCCATCTCTGACGTTTATTGCTACTTGCGGTGACGACTGCAATTTCTCCATACCGACCGACTAGACATCTCCACTACACTGACAGTATACAGAACAGATAATTCCAAGATGACTAAAGGCTTTAATATTGTTATGCCATGACTCCAAACCGTGCACGGCACTGAGAGTTAGCTCTAACTTAGAGAGACATAAGCCGATAGTTTTCCTATGAATTTCAAAACGTTTTTTTTTTCACACCCATTTTTTACTTTTAACAAAACTAGGTAAATCTGATATTCACATTATGTTAAATCGAAAATTCCTACAGAGATTTATTTTAGAGCGTTCGTGACTTTTTATGTTTGGCGCACTTTTGGTTAAAAATACTGGATTAAGATTTGTCACTAACTTTTTTTATGGGCTCTTATACTATACTGCTATCTCTATGTTTAGAAAAGGAATTGAACGCAAACATACTGCCATAACAAGTTTTGTAAATCCACATGTACTAAAACAGCCACACGTGAAATGCAAAACCCAACATACCGTCGAAAAAACAAGAGTTAAAGATGACGGAATTTTTTTTTCAACCATGCATTGCATCGTCATTTATTTAAAATTTATAAAATGGTTGTGCACGATAGATTTTAATTATAAAAGAGAAAGAGAAAATATTTGTCCAAATAATCTAAAACAAATTCAATGAGTGACCAAAATTCGAATGTACATAGATGGTATGAGATTGACAAAGAAAAGAACGCAGAGGGCCACCTACCAGTTAAACCGGTAAAATCCAAATTATATTTAACTAAATGAGATATTAAGCCTGGTTTACACAGTAGAAAATACACAAACACATTGATATGCTATAAAATCGAATTTAAAATATTTGGTGTTCCATTTATTTATTTTTAATACACCTGCTCAAAATATGATAGATTACATGGCTGTTTAGCATGTGTAAAATTACATATTTCGCACTAATCAAATAACATATATTTCTTGTTGAGTTATTTGGTATTTCATTTTTATAATTGTATAATTTTATGTACATACAAAAAACACGTCATCTAATAGACAGATATATTTCGAGAATTGTCATCATTGTTTTTTTAAATAAAATTATATAATTATAAAAACATGTCGCACTAGTGTTTTTTTGTTTTTACTACTAACGCCATCTAGGGGAAACTGGCGACATCATTAAGCAAGCAGAATTCTAGGTGAAATTAAATCAACCGACCAAATCATCAGTAACAATATTTAATGACCCTCCAGGTGAAATTATGATTTGGTTGGTTGTATAGGTACGGTATATATAGGTTGAAATCAAATCATTCGACCAAATTCATATTGGAGACTCAGTTAGTGAGTTCAGTAATCCTTTTAGCCAATTTCGAAAAATACATTTCTTTTATTCGCTTACTGGTTAGACTAGTTTAAGTACAATTCCTAGTGAAGGCAATAAGGGGCAAAAAATTTTTTTTTCTAATTTCACCCGGAGGGTCATTAAAGCTTGTTCCTGATGACTAACCGAGTCTCCTGTATGAATTTGGTCGGTTGATTTAATTTCACCTAGTATAAACCTTGTTTTACTTGTTTTTTTGTTGGTATATCTGGAAGTAACCGGATGCACTAAAAACTGTTTAGGATGAGTATTTATTTTCAAAGTTTTATATTATTATTAAATATTTTGTATTTAGATGGTTAATTGCAAAGATGTTTTAAAATTTCAAAACGATTCTAGACGTAATATTTAATTTATATTCTATTGTATCTATCTTAGAACTTACTATTAAAAAGATTTTTGAAACAGACATTGATGGTCTTTGTAGTACAAATTGGTGCCAACCAGACACTGCGTTTTCTTCGGTCGACTTGTATCTGTTTTGATTTACAGCAAAATTGCTTTTATTTTATAGTTTCGTGTAATTTTTCGCAGGTGTATTAAGAAACGTAGTAATGTAGTACTATTTTCTCTTATTTTGGCGTCATATTCAAACTGAGTTCATGTGCTAAGAGAATAACAAGCCAATGCCGTTATGAAAAAAGATGAAAATAAATGTTGTACAATAGATTTTGGGATCATTAAAAAATATGTGAGCTCAGTTTTCATATTATTGTATAAAAACATGAACCTTAAATAAATTAAACTGTAATGGATTACCACACTTTTGGTTCGATTTCATAAACTCAGATAACTCGTTCACCGTCATTCTTTTCCTGAAGTGACATTTTACTTCACATTAATCTAAAAAATTACTATAAGCAGACAGTAATTGCTTCATAATCTTTGAGATTTTCTACTAATCGTGTGTAAAACGGGCTTTAGTGGTACGTTTGAGCTTGAACAATTTAGTTTTTAGACTACCAGCCTGCATGTTTGGAGCCCTAGGAGAGCAAACTACGCGTAGCGACGAACCTAAATAGCGTTACCGCGTGTGCTACATTCAATTTTATCATAATAGCTAGATTGTTGTAAATAGCAAAATGTAATTTTGTATGTAACTTAAGGATTTTTCAGACATCTTTGTATTTAAATAGAATGCTATGACAACACTAAAAAAAGTTTACTCTATCGTGTGTAGATTGTTGTGGATCTAGGCTTATCGTCTATGTCACCGTTTGCTAGCTAGGACTAGAGTGGATCTAGGCTTATCGTCTATGTCACCGTATGCTAGCTAGGACTAGAGTGTGGGCGTCTCACTGTAAAAATGTAATATAATCGCTATTATTTTGGATTGAAATTATGAATGTTAAATAAGATAGGTAACTATTAAAATGACGATTTTTTCTTTAATATTTTTATACAGCATTACGGATATTTATTGCAATTAAAAGTTTAAAAGATGGGTCGGTGTGCAAATTAAATAGTGTTTAAATTTGTATAATCGCCTTACTGAGAGAGAATATTGCTGAGGCCCTTCCGTGCGTGTGTTCGCTTGAGATCTAGTATCGTCAATTCGTCACCATTGTTTTGTATGCGAGTCGCTCACTACCTTTACAAACACTGGCTAAAGTTAACAAAACATGAAAAAAGAGACCCAGTTTCAGTATTAAATACACGGTGGGATAAGTGTCTGAAAACAGAGCAGATAAATAGTTTTTTTGGAATTCCAAGATCGCATCAAATATTGTTAAATTGTTACAAATATAGCTGAAGCCAGTGCAGTGTATTGTTATGTGCGACATTACTGCATATTCAGTTGCATATAATGAGCTCAGAATCACATCTACAATAAATCAGTGTTACATATCTTGTCATATGAGTTAGGTAGGGACTGGTAGGTATGTAAGAGTAAACAAAGATTCGTTTTGAACAATTTCCAATAAGAACTTGCTGACAAACGTATGCCAATTACGGAACACCAATTCTCGTGTTATAAGTAGAAGCTATTGTTTTTCCATTCGCCACCCCGATGTGACCTAAGGGGAATCTTCTACCTTACATAGATGCCAAAGGTAAAAGAACGTGATTCTGAGTCCATTATCTTCCTTCATTCACCCAGCCCTCTGGATGTGTGTCAAACCTTGTTACTAGATATCTTAGACGCTCTTTTACTACTTATATTCACTAATATATTATCTCCAATTGACCTAATGTTCAAATCGAGTCAATAGATAAGTTTATTTAAAATGTTTATTTCTAGAAACTTACATTAAAATTGTGCTTACGCACAAAGTTAGAGTTTATTATTTGTATATAAAATATTTAAAAACAATGTTTAAATATTGTTAACACTTTTCGTGTATAAACTTTCTTTTAGAAGAATTTTAGTGATGGTTTCTTTATAAAAATAAAATATTTGGTATATTATACTCTCACAAGCCAACTTCAACGTCTAATCTAGGTCGAAATATACAAACTAAAATGCCTATTTGCAACTTAGAAAATTCATATTCTGTGTGTAAATCCTAGAATTAAAACAACATTGTTGACTATTGCTATAGCTTGAGGTTGTTATCGTTTTTAGAACGGAATGATGAATTTTTCATGTATAATATATATACGTATATATAAATCTTCGACTTTCAATACTACGAATGTTCGCTAGACCCTTTTCTAAGCAGCCACCATCTTGTCCGTGCCATATGACACGTGTAGTCCTCTTCTAATTAAAGTAGTATCAATATATAATGATGGCTGTGAGGTAATTTATTATAACAATTAAATTTTTATTATGTAAATGTCGAAATAAAAATAGTTCAAATGGTTCGCTCTGCCGCAACGACTGGACATTCTGATGCCGCATACCTACTGACAATATTGTCATCAAATTGCAAAAATAAAACTAAGGATATATGTGTATAATACAAAAATAAATAAAAAAACATTAACCGCTAAGCGTGCTGAATCAAGGGTTGCCACATGTTTCTGTCCTTTAACTTTTTTGCTGTAGCATAGGGCATCAACAAATCTGTTACAAATAATCATTTTGTAATTCTTTTGTAATTCGTGGCAACACCGAAGTAAAGCTCACAGCTCTCTCCGCTGATTGCTCAAATATTTCAGCACGGGAACCCCATATTTTCACGCTTCTAGTCTACCATTTGCAGAATCAAACCACGACTTTTATCTCAGGTAATATTACATTCCTCTGACACAATGTGTAAAATAATTAAAATAAATTTAATATGACTGCACAAAAATATGCAGGAGAAATGTAATATGACAGTTGACTGTTTCAAAGTGTCACACCGCAAGGACAAAATTATTTAATATTGTTGATGTTGATTGTTAATAAAATGCAAATAATGTAAATATCAAAATAAATTCTGTATTTGTATTTGAACTTTTGTTTCTATTGGTATTTTTTTTCCACTTTATTAGCATTAAGGGGCTTCAGAAACCTAGGCTGGGGCCTTATATTCTAACTTCAACATCTATCGCCATCCCTTTCAAAGGTATCGTGTGAATTAACGTCGTCACACATCATTTCTAGCCAATCACGTTACCTTTGAAAGTTATAGATGTTGAAGTTATAAAAATAAGGCTTTTGAAGACGTTTTTAGAATATCTTTAGACTTTGTATGTACCATCAAAGAAATGGCCGCAGATCTACTTTTCGCCCGTATTGTAATGATAATAAGAGCGAAAAGTAGGTCTGCATGAACAAAATAGAATTTCGAAATAAACATATGACACTGAAGAAATTAAAAGCCTTGAAACTTTAACTTAGAATAAATAAATATATATCTTTCAAATGCTAATAAAAGACGAATGAAATGCTTAATTTTTTTTATTCGAAATGGACTGTCTTTTAGTGTACAAGAGTTTGTTCCGTGCTTGTACATACATTCCTACACAAAAAGTATAATTTTCTCCTGTTCGCGCTATCCGGGCAACGCAGCGATCGTCGTTACAGCTACTTTGCACTACGCGCTGATCGTTACTTCAATGTCTGTTCTGTCGATATTTTTACCGACACACATTACGAAGGGTGTACATGTAAAACCATTATGGCTGTTTGGGTCCCTTGGTTGACACTAGTAGATATTATTAACAGTTCAACACCTCATGCAAGAGTTACGTTCAAAAAAAGTACCAACTTTATTCAGTAACTAACTTTTGCTGGCTTCGCCCGCGTCGAATGATTTTTGGGCATTCCTATCGAATTTGTTAATATTTTTCAGACCAATAATTTTATAGTACGTATTTGACTTTGAGTTTTGGTCCCTAGGGAACTACTAGTTTCCAGGGAACAAACTATAGCCTAAATCCAAGTGAAGAATCTAACCATTTCAACAGTGAAAGCATATTAAATATACGTAGTTTCAATAGTGTTTAATTACTGGGTCCCTAGGAAACTGCCCAACCCCAGGGAACAAACTACAACCTATGTCCAAGTGAAGAGACTAACCATTTACAACAGCAAATTATTTCTGTAATTATGCAATTATTTTTCTGTATCAAAGATGTCAATTTTTCAAACCCTAAATTAAAAGAAATTTATAAATAAATTTCATTTTTCTAGACAAGCTTTATATTCCCAGAGGCGACAACGGATTGACTAAACTATCGTTTGGATGCCTGATTTAGTATCAATAACGTGTAGATAACTTATATGAATGCGATGGAGCTGGTCTTGGTGACTGACGTTGGTGCCTTTCGTAGGTACAGCTGTTGAAATACGTGTTATTGTTTAGTAAACTAAACGATTATTAGTATGGCTGCTTCAAGCACAGTATAAAGTAATACTTTATATTCTCTGATAATACTGCACAGTAGCTGTATAGTAGTGTAAAAACTGACATGATTCGTTGATTCGTTTAGTAGATATTACACCTGGTAAAATGTATGGGAAGCAAAGCGCTTGCAACTTCGCTCGAGAGAGTAAACATGACAGAGTGCCTTACTCAAAGTTATTAGCAATAACAACAAAGTTGCAGGCGCTATACATTTCATCACCTTTCACCTACCTACTAATAATAATTAATACCACTTTCTAAATAATGTCCCCGTTACACGATACTACATTTATATTACAAAATTACATTTTAGTAGCGCAACCTAAATATTTTTTGTATGTCTTTCCCTTATTAATATATATTTTTTTTATATTCTAAAGATATATATTGTAAAAAGTCAAAGTTAATGACTTGTAGAAAGTACACTTTATGTATCTATTTTACAAAATAAATATTTTGATTTTGAGATTAGCGGTAAAAAATAGGGAATGATAAATTTATGAAATTAAATATGGGGCAACAGGCTTTTTAAAATCTTTTTGAGTATTTTTTCAAATCAAAATGTTTGACATATTTTATACATTTTGAGTTCTTGCAAGACAAAAAAAATATATAAAACTTCTATTCACATAATGATAATTTCTTTCTAAGTTTATATTTATTTATTTTGATTAATTTTGGTCCAGTTTCACCCCTTTTTGTTTTGCCCTTTATCGCTGGACCGGCTGTATTGTATAGTCTATACAGTGTGTGCCCCGTAAAAGTGCACACCCGAAAGGGGGTGAAACTAGACCCAATTTTATCGACAAAAAAATGGAAAAAATTAGTCTGGCATTTTTTGTTTTTTTTTTATACTAATTTATTTTTTCGAAGTACTTGTGGTAGACCCTGTTTGAAAAAATAATCGTATCTTTTGAAATACCAAGTGTATCTCGCCGAAACAAAATTATTAATGATTAGGAATAATAGGCACACAAGATCAAATAATTAAAAAAGCCATACATTTACACGGTTAATTAAAAAACAGGTTTTTGTAAAAAAAACATCAAGTTTTTGTTTCGAATTTTTCAGTTATTACTAAATATCTCGAAAAAAACTTCCCCTTTAAGCCAATTTATTATTGCTTATTTTGATTCTGCATTTAATTACACGTTAAATAAAAAAAATAGTTGACTTCTATCTTCAAAAGAACTCTTGCTATGAGCGAACAAAACTAGTCATTCCGAGCGCAACGTCAATCATAACGGTATTCTGTGTCGTAACGGCACATTTTTTCCATTTTTTGTCGATAAAATTGGGTCTAGTTTCACCCCCTTTCGAGTGTGCACTTTTACGGGGGACACACTGTATAATATACCCATCTTTTTTAATTATTCCGTACAATCAATTAAATTTTTAGTGTTCATAAACAGTTTTGATTTTAAATTACATTTTCCTGACTTCCCAAAGCTGACGAAATGCGAAACGTTAGGCTTGACCGGGGCCGAAGAAACAGGAAAACCCTCAATAATATTCAAGTGAATTTATATGAAGTTTTTCAATTTCGTAGGGGCCAATTTTTAAAGGTTCACGAATTCAACCAAACAATTTTATTTGAAACGAAATTAAGGTTGTAAACCCTTAGTTCAGTCTAAAACAATTAAATATTTGGGCATAGTATTGGACGATAATGTCAACTTCAAACAACACATCGAAACAATGAGTAACAGAACTCGTAAACTAATTTACGTATTTAAGACTTTGAGACACGTAATTGAGCCTAATCACCTGAAAGAAATATATTTTGCTCTATGTCAGTCACTAATCACCTACTGCATATCTTCATGGGGTGGCGTACCAAAAACGACGCTTAAGCCATTAGAAGTTGCACAAAGAGCCATTTTAAAAGTGTGTACTTTTAAACCTTATATCTACTCAACTGAGCTCCTTTACAAATATTGTGAAGTACTAACTGTGCGGCAGCTCTTTTTGCTTAGCATTGTGATGAAACAACATAGTGAGTTGGAATACAATCCTGATCATCTAACTAGGCGAAGAAAATATGCAGTGTGTGATCGAAATATGGGAATCTCAATGAAAACCTCTTTTATTCGGAGATATTACCCCTTCCTAGGTCCCTACCTATACAATAAAGTTAATAAAATACTGAATATTTATACCTTGACCAGGAGAGAATCAAAAAAGGTTTTGACAAATTGGCTCCAAAAAATATCCTACAATGAAACAGAAAAAATATTAACCGTTGTGAAATAAAATTGTAATTCTTTGAATTTTTATAACTAAATTTTTGTTTAGCCTAATTGAAGACTCTTTATTTACTTAAGGCTACATTTATTTATCGATGTATAAATGTTATAAATGTATGAATAAATACAAATTATAATGTATATATTTTAACCTCCATAATATTTATACATCTAACAGTCAGTCACTTCACTACACATACTATTCACCCTCTCACACACACTCACGTACATCTTCATTTCACACACAGAGAGGACTGAAGTTAACATGGTTTATTGTTTATAATTTACATCCTTTTTCTATTTTGTTAACATTTGATTATATCCTTTGTTTTCCTTGCACGCCTGAATTGTTTTTAAAATGGGCTTTGTAATATAACTATATATCTGAGGATAGAGGCGCTGTATGCTGAAATACAGGCTAACAACCTACTCAGCAGCAGATGCTACATATGTGATACACAAAAATATGTTTGTTAAGCAGAGTTCTTTCTATATGTATAACCTGTGTTATGTTAATTTTTTGGAATTAAATAAATTTATTATTATTTATTTATAACTTTTTACCTCGGTACAAAATGCACATCATAAAATTGTTTTCTACACCTTTGAATAAAAAGTATGCAACAAATGTGTTTTAAAACAACTTGCGGAATCAGTTTATTAATAATAAAGTCTTCACAAAAAATTACGTACTTATTACATTTCGTTTGCATTACATTAACAAACTTAAAAACGTGTATAAAGTTGTAATGTAATGCAACCAAAATGTAACGCATAAAATTGAATAATTTTCATGTGATGTAATGCAGCCAAAAATGTAACGCATTAAAATTGAATAATTTTCAGGTGATCACCTAACTATTAACAAGCAGTTTGCGCGAATTGCTATAAAATAAAACGTATTTATTGGACTTTTTATTCAAAAGTAAGGAAAACAATATTAAGATGTGCATTTTGCACCGAGATCCTCCGTTACCACCGTAAGTGCTAAAATTTCCAACCGCGAGGCAGAGAGCCGTTGAGAAAAGGAAGCATATAGGTTTATTCTGATGAATTAATACCTACCACTAATAAAAACCGCTTGTGGTCTTAGGATAGATTGCAAGTTGGCAAAACCAAGAAAAAAAATGCCATAAAATAACAAAAATATATTTTATTGTTCCAACACACATAAAATTCTACCGGCCACCAAAATTCGTTTTAAAATAAATTAAACGGTAATAGTTTAGGTGAAGTCACAAAAATTATCACTTCAGCATAGCTAGCACACGAATAGATACGTTTTGTCTCTCGAAGAAACGTTTCACCAATGGACAGGCAGGACAAGTCATTTTATCGAGGCGATGATCACGTGATAAAGCTTACCTGCGCTTCCATTGGTCAAATATTTCTTCGAGAGACAAAATTTCTGTATTATTATCCATGTTAGCTATGCTGGTCAGTAAAGAAGGCGCGCGTTAAGTTAGCTCTGCGCAGTTTCTTCCCGCGCACTCCCCCGTTTTAACTTGATTGCGATAATGCGCCATTGCAACGCAGTGCTCCCATCCTTAGGGTATTTTCCCCTAAACTCTGGTATTTTTTCATGTTCATGGGATTTTTAGGGTATAAAATGATTCAGGATGTTTTTAGGGGAAGTTATTCGGGAAGTTTCGGGCATCGAATGCGTGTACCGGAACGTGGTGTGCAGTTCTCTATTGCTAGCAACTAATAATATATATTTTTAATAAGATATTTTTCAGTTGACTTCGAATCTCGATGTAATGGTAGCTTTCCTAGACTATTTCAATGACATTGTTCATAGTTAAATAAATAACAGTTAACCTTCAATTGTATTTTACTTATGCTTGGGGGGAAACAGTCTCAAAAGTATCCAATTTTAGGCATTAGGGGAAAATCAAAATCACAAGGTAGAAACACTGTTACGACGCCATTTGTCAGTTTATCAATACTTAAGTGTTTTTTTTTGGAATTTTCACAAGGAGTTAGGGGAAAACCAAAACCGAGTGTGGAAACACTGTTGCGACACCATCTGTAAGTCTATCACTAACTTCACGCCCACCTTCTTTGTAATATGACCTGACCAGTACTACATTAAGAATTTCGTAACAAATTTTCTGACTAGAATAAGATATTTTAAAAAATATATGTAAACGTAAATGCTACTTCCAAAAAAGAATACCAAAATATACCAATAACCGACTATTAATTACGATGGTGTTGCTAACTAAACAGATGAACCAGATTTTTCAATCTTACACAAAATAACTCCTCTATAAATTATATTTGGGCAAGTAACTATCCTAACACAACCATAGAAGGCGGTGGCCAGAAACCACGTGACTAAAATGTTGACAATTTGTAGGCAAATTCAAAAAGGAGGTTGTTAATTTGTTGGTGATCCGATTATCATAAAATTCGTCTTCAAACAAACACATCTTCACTTTATGTAAACTACTCGTATATGCTTGTAAATATTTCAAAATAATCATTTAAAATTACATTGCCATCAGCAACCAGGCAAATCAGAAGTCTGTATACCTTGACCGTAAGCGCTGTACCGCGCCTTGGGTGGCGAAAGAAGTGGCGGGGGTAACGTTGCCGAACGAAATGACAGCTGCTAGACCCCCCTCCCGCTCCCCGTTCAGCTAAAGCTACCACTAGCAGCTCCATAAGGCGCGGTATAGCGCTTGCGGTCAAGGCATAATTAAAGAGCATAGTACTATCACGCGACGGTCACGTCCCCTTCTGACCAGACATCACGTGACGTACGCACGATTTCCACCAAAATATAATATCACGTGGTATATCAATTATCCCAAAGCTCTGATTCAGTGCAAATATTCACATCATCCTGTACACAAAATGCACATCTAAATATTTTGTGCATGTAAAATTATTTTGTACATTCAATGAGATCAATTTCAATGTAGTCAATGAAAAAATTTTAATCAACTGTTTCATGATTCCTAGATTACTATAAAATATCTGTATGGAACATACCTGTTTGTACAGGAAATTCAGTCACAACTATTTGTTCAAACCTCAAATATGCTTGACTCTATCTAAATGAAATAGACTTTTCTGTGCACCTTTTCTAGATTTTGCTGTTGAAACTTTGTTCTTCTTTGCAGAATTAACAGTTCCTATCTTCTTTCTCTCATCCTCTAGTTGCAATGGTGGCAAAGATACTTTTCTCATATTCAAATGGTGCACTGAACCATTTGGCACTCTTGATAGATCATTTTGATGATATTCCAATGTGTAAAGTGGCTCCAGTTTAGTCAGATCTCTATGTCTTGCTGTTGTAACTCTGTTCATTACTTTATCGCGATCCGAGGCACTTAGTACCATGTTGTTATAGTTTCTGGTGTCCAAAGATATAAAAGACTTAGCACTATTTCTATCACAGTTTATAGATGAGTCAGGTCTATTGTTTCGCATCCACCGTGAAGATGCTATTTCAGATTTTATAATTGAAGAATTTTGTCTCTTTCTACATGGACTGCGAATTTGCATTGGTGAAATTTGCAGTAATGAACAGAAGTCATCATTAAAGTCATCTTCATCAAAAGTCTGAAGGAATGATACTTTTTCTCTGAACAATTTAGGTTCAGTGGTTTCTTCTGAGAGAGAAACTCTTGGGGAGTTCTGAGGTGTGGTATCTGTACTACTTTGTGATAACCTTTCAGCACTTTCACTAAAGTCCTCATAATCACTGTAATGTTGGGCAATAATCTCTTCATGTTCTATTTGACGGTAGTTCAATCTTTTGTCTGGCAGTGGAATAGCTTTTCCAACAACCCTGTGAAATTCAACACAATTTTATAAGTATACCAGATCATTAGTCACACAATTTCAATACATTTAAATATACAAATACCAATACATTAGTTTTGTATATTTGTCCTTGACATAAATATCTTATTATAGTAATAAATTAACAGTAGTAGGTTGGGTTATAGACACAATAAATCTGAAGGTTGTACATTAAATTGTGTGTGAAATAATATAATGAATGAGGGCATTTACTTCCTATGGGATATTTGTGATTTAAGTAAAACCTACCTAAAAGCTACATTCACAGCTTTTTAATACAAAATAATAGTAAGGTACCTACATTAAATTCTCAAAATAATAGCTGATTCCAATATTACCGAGAAATTAAGCAAAACGATAAATATGCAGAAAAAGTTTGAAGAATTTACAAAAAAGCATAACGACTAATCAGACAGTGTCAATAAGGGCAGATACTTAGAGAGAGAAACTCTTAGGCAAAATATTAACTTTCCGATGATTTTAATTACCTTAGCTGAGGATGAAGCTGCATCCACTGCCGGCATTCCTCAAGCATGTTGGGACGATTGATCTTCTCTCCTTCCTCCTCGAAGATGGTCCTCTCAATCCTTTCCCACTCATCTGCGAGGGTCTTACTAGCCTCAGCCGTATTCTTCCGGAGCACCGACCCGGCGCTGCTATCGCTCTCATCACTTTGCAGATCTGGAGTTCCTGTAGCATTGATAAATTATTATATTGGCTAATTCAATTGCCATGTTTACATTTTACAATACTTAATGTACTGAAAATAATAAAGCAAAAGGGTAGGAACTGTTTAAGGCTGTTTCTTAAATACCTGTCTCACTTTCAGAGAAGAAATCTGAGAGGGGACTACCCGCCCGGCCATGGTTATCCAAGTCTAAGCCATACGATTGAACCTCGAAGGAATAGTTGATATTGCGATTGATGAAATTGTTTGTGTTCGCAGATAAAGGGGGCAACCCTTCCCCTGAACGATAGAAGAACTTTTGATGATTTATTTGCGGCAAAGAATCGATAAGTTTAGTGTAATTTTTATCACGAGCTGAATAGTAATTTCTAGCAGACATAATCAAAACTTTTTCAAGCCCATTTTCGTACAGGTCATGAATAATATGGGACGATCACAGAATTTAAAAACAATTATCAATTGGTCACCAATTCCACGAAAACATAAAATTCCGAAGAATATGTACGAAACGAAACTTTTTTATTTCCATTTCTATTGACTATTGACGTTTTTTTTTTTGGGTTTATTCGCCTTGTCAGGCAGGCAAAGGTTTTATACCGTACAGCCTTGTCATAAGTTAGTAGTTTTCCATGTTTTTTTTCAATCGGTGTCTTCATATATTACCAAGTCTTCAATGTCTTTACAATAAGGGCAACTAGGCCAAGTCTTTAATGTCTTTTCAGCGCAAGACAACTAGGCCAAGTCTTCGATGTTATTTACGTAAAATCCGGCTATAGACAGTTTTGCCAAGTCATTAGATCGTGTATGTCTTATCCGGTAAGGGTATTAAGCCATGTCATAATCAAATTTCGCCAATTGTGGACTCCACATATTTATAAATAGGAATAAAGGTTGCTGGGTTTTTTAATAATTCCTGAAGCGAGCGCGGGACGTTCAGGTCTTCTTCGAAAATATTTAACAGTTGATCAGCCAAAAGTATCCTTTGGACGGCAAAAGCCGGACATTCGTAAAAAATGTGGTGAAGAGATTGTGGAGAAGCTGTGTTGCATTGATCACACTCATCCGAAGAAATTATATTCAGTCTATTTAAATGAGCATTGAAGCGTCCATGACAAAATGACAAAATATAATTCCGAAATGACCAAAGATTATGGTATGAAATTTTCGGAATATTAATTCAGCTCCTTTGACAAACCAAGGTTGAGATATTTCCTTGTTGATTTCGTAATACCATTTTCCTTTGAGGGTTACTATTTCTTGCCAGTGATGCATCCATTCTTTCTTCATGGCGTCCTTGAGTTGTATTGTTAGGTCAGAGCTTGGAACATTCAAAGCTCTAGTAGGTAGACTTAGGGGACATGATGTAACCAGATCGTTATCCTCTGTAATACTCAAAATACTACTACCTCTAGGATCAGTTGTACTGCTGCCCCAAGTTGTGTTATGTGCATTAAAGTCACCAGCTATTATGAAAGGTTTAGGTATACTTTTTATTAAGATATCAAATCTATTTTGTTAAACCTAGGAGTACAATTCCCAGGAATGTACATACTTACTAAATGTAATATCTTGTTATTAAAATTTAGTTCTATAGCGATATTTTGTAAAGAATTATCGAAGTAAGTGTCAAATAGTTTAAAATTTAAACTTTTATGTATTAAAATAGCTACTCCATTATGAGTATTACCGCAATCATTTCTTAAGACAGAATAATGTCTAATTTTTAATCGGTTATGCAGTTTTAACCAAGTTTCTGATAAAAGAGCTACATGAATTTCATTATCATATAAAAACTGAGTTATAAAAATATGTTTGTTTCTCACAAGACTTTGAGCATTCCATTGTACTATTTTTAATTGTTCTGTGAAGATGAGGCAGTGAAAGATTTTTTCTGAAATGTTTTCGTAATTTTTTCGTAAATAAACATTTTTTCTTAGACATGTTTCGTCATAGTCCTTTATCTTTTTTCTTTTTTTGTTTCGTTCAGCATTTTTTTTTCTTGGCCATTTCATATTTTTCTGGATTCTGTGACTTAATTTTTTCTCGGTACTTTTTTTGCTTTTTAGCATTACTTAAGGCCATCTGAAAATCAGAAATATCAGTGTTAATATTAAATGGAGCAGTCTAATACGGTTTGTGTCTGTAGATGTCAGGATGTGCAGAAGGAATATAAATAAGCACTATTATTAAAAACGGTGAAACAGCTTCATGATTTGATATTAATCAATATTTTTGGTAATCTTTGTTTTATTATTATATTATACTTAATGCCCATAATTGTTTAACTATAATAAATAGTTATTGATTTAACTGAAAGCAATATGAATACAGCCTTGTTTCACGACTGTTATGTAACACATCAGTAAGACTTGGTAACATACGGTAACTTTCGTGAATCAAAAACATGCGCGACATAACCTTATAATTGTTTTATTTGGAAATGAATGATGTTAGCGACGAGTATAATATATAATCGTTACAAGCATTAGTGTATCTATGAGCAAAATATACAACAGATAGACATTTCGCATATTTACCTTGATATTTCCAAGCTAAATCTCACTCAAAATTCTCACGACAGACAAAAAACTTCACGAACGCGACGTCGTCGCTCACCCACTCAAAACAAAACTTTATTGGCGGATTAGTTCATTAAGTTGCCTATACTGCATCAAAAGGTTGCTATTTGCAAAGAAATTATAGTGGGTGTCCTTCTTTTACCAAATGTCGATCAAATTGGTAACACAAACAAAATGTAACATTCAAGAACCGAAATAGGCGACATAACATTTAAAATGGATATTTTGTATAGATATAAAGTCAAAGTCAAAGTCAAAACGTATTTATTGCCACAACATGTACACAGAAATACAGAAAATACATGTTAAACTAGAGAACTTAACTAAAAATAATAATAGTATTCCTCCGCACTTAATGTGGCAAAAGGAACAATCTCAGACATGTTGCGTGTTGTGTAGCAACAACGCAATGCTGGTTTTCAGACTGCCCCTTTTACTATGCTAAACTTAAAAAATATTAGATGAATACTCTGCAATAAAATTAAAGTGGAGTTCATCTTATAATTTTCTATAATATGCGGATTCATCTATATAAGAGCGCTTTACACAAATAATTTACAGATAATAAACAGAAAAACAGCAATGTTTGTATGTAACAGTACCTACACTAAAAAATATAATTAAATAATAAATAAATAAATAATAAAAAAGAATAATGCCTAAAAAAATTAAATTAAAAAGTGTTTATATGAAAAGTGTTTTATCCTAGATGAAATCTTAAATAAAATATCATATTTATATACTTTTTTTCATCAAATATTTATATGTTTCGTAAAAAAAGAAATATTTATAGATATGCAGGATCTTGTTGTTGTTTCAGTAGTAACAAATAACGCAATTTAGTTTTAAATGTATTTGGGGATCTTATTTCTATTAGGGGCGGAGGTAAATCGTTCCGAATTTTGGATGCTGCGTAACTGAAGCTTCCTTTAAATCCGACAGTTTTATGTATGGGTATGTTCATTTTATTATTGGATCTGTTTCTTTTGTTATACGTGAGAATATCCCTTTTCCAAGTTATTTTTTGATGAAGGTATTCTGGTACTTGCTTATGCACAACTTTATGTACAAGATTAGTGCTGCCATTTTAAGGATACCTTTTTTATTGAGGAATGGTGTGATATGAGCTCGACTGGGTATCAGGAAATACTCTGGAGTAAACCCATTTTACGTTTTACCAACCACTAATCCCAGGTTATTTTCGTAATACTCCGGGTATAGCGCTATTCTACCGATTCTCGCGGTATACCGACCCTTATTCATAGATTAAGTTCAAAAATCAAAATGGCGAACGAAGAGAACAGCTGCTCTGTCAAACAAACACTCCGTCCGTCCGTGAGAGTAGATCGTTAAGTTTTTATGTTTACGTGGTGAAAAGTAATTATCTACCAATTAAAATGATGTCACGCCGTCTAAGAGATATGATTGACGATTCCGACAGTGACGAAGAGATTTTAAGACCTAGGCGTCCAAGAGTGGTTAAAGAAAGGAGCAATTATTTCGAAATTTTACAGTGAGGTTTCGATTATCCAAGGCATCAACTTTATTTATTTTTTATTTTCGATGACGCCAAAATGTTCCTCCACAAGGCCCAGCAATAAATGCTTCTCGGAAGGTAACCAGTTAGGACTACGTTTCCGTTTCTCGTTGTCATTTTCCATATTTATTAACCGTATCAATAATCAATAAACTTTTACAGGGCAAAGAACAATTCATACACGCAAAAGCAACAAACGACAGAACAGAACAGAATAATAACCTCCTACCTAAATTCTTTTTTGACGTTTGACGCCTGCCTGTAAGCCGGCAAAATTGAAGTAATGCGACATTTGGTACTTTGGTTAAGGGAATATTAGCACAGTTATTTTGTCGGTTTATACGTTCATTCAACATTCGTTCACGTACCGTTCTTATTCTTTCGAGTTGCTATTCGAGTATAAAAATGGTCTGGAAAAATGTAACAAATTATGCTAAGATTAAAATTTAGGGAGTAAATATATTCCGAGATTAGTTATTCTAGTTTAAAGCCGTTGTTGGTCAAATCGGCCCTTAGCAAATAGTCTCGGGCCATATACGACATCCCCGAAATTGAACAGCGATAATACAAGTGTTTCAGTTAGAGTTATTCGTACTTCCTCGGATAGAAATTCTCGATATCCATATAGTACTTTGAGCCTATAAAAAGCGTTTCTGATCTTGTAGTTTATGTGATCTATAAATCTTAATTCATTGTCAATAATTAGCCCCAAGTTTCTAGCAGATTTTACCATATCTATTATATTGTTATCTATTTTAAGAATAGGTGATTGTTTTGTGATTGCGCTAGACTGATTTTTGGTACCTAGTACCAGAAATTTGGATTTTTTAGGATTTATTACAAGGCAATTTTCTTTTGACCAACTTGTTATGGAGTTAAGGTCTTCATTTATCGCTTGTATATTTTCATTTGTATGGAGTGGGGCAAATGAGCGGTATATTTGGGTATCGTCCGCATAAAGATGCATTTTACAATATTTTAGACATTTAGGCAGATCAGCAGTATATATAATAAATAATAGCGGATTCAAAATGGAACCCTGAGGGCATCCCCTCGGTACATCAAGGATTCTCGACTGTTTCAGGTTCCCGTTCTCATCGATAGTTTCAACATACTGCTGTCTATCGTTTAGATATGACTGAAACCATGGGCAAGCTGTTTTTGATATACCATAGTACCCTAGTTTAGCTAAAAGCAACTTGGTATTAAGGCAGTCGAATGCACGGGAAAAATCTAGAAGTACGAGAATACTTCCTTGGCCCTTATCTGAAGCTGCCAGAATGTCATCGGTGACGTGAGCTAGTGATGGGTCTGTGCCTCTTCCGCTGCGAAAGCCAGATTGCATAATAGGGAGAATCTTCTCCTTTTCTAAATATTTGGTTAGCTGCACACTTACCACCCTTTCAATAATTTTTGACAGTGCTGGTAGTAAGCTGATAGCTCTTAAGTCTTTGACCTACGTTCGTTTTTGGCAAGGGCTTTACTTTAGCCAACTTCCACGCTTTGGAAACGGTATTTGTCTCTAAAGACTTATTAATTATTAATGTTATTATTGGCAATGTGCAGGGGCGAGTCATACGTATCATGTCTATAGAGATTGTGTCAAATCCAGAAGCGTTTGTACCTATTGATTGAATGATTTTATTTACCAGATCCTCAGAACATAATTCTAAATTAATTTCACTGAACGTATATCTATTGTGAGCGTAATATTGCATTTTATCTGATTGAGTATCTGGGCTTCCAGGGACATCCAAGAAGAACTTGTTAATATCGTCCGGTCTATTCAAATGCTTAGGTATGTGTGACTGATCGGGTTTATATGTAACAGATGAGCGCCTTAGATATTTCCACATGTGCTGTGGTTTTTTGATGTTTTTATTGACATAGTCTTTGAAAAAAGCAACTTTTTCAAAAGAAAAAGTTGCTTTTTTCAAAGAGCTATTAACTAAGTTTTTTAGTTGTTTATAGTATTGATAGTGGCTATCTAATTTAGTCTTATTAGCTCGCTTCAGTGCTTCATCCCGGTATGTCATCATTATTTTAATAACGTCTGTGATCCATGGATGTTGCTTATGTGAGGCGCGAATTCGTTTCAGTGGCGCGTGTTTGTCAAATAAATTGATTATAAATTCATTAAACAGATTTAGCATCTCATCCACGTTTCTTAGTACAGTAATAGAGAACCATGGTAAGGAGTTCAAGTCTAACATAAATTCATCGTAGTTTATTTTGTTTAGAAGACGCTTGAATACAAATTGGGGGATTTCTTTTGGTTTTTTAATGTGCAGTTCCGCCAAAACAATGCCATGATCACTAAGTGCCCGATTGTGATGGACATCTATCTTGCATACCAATTCCGGGCTATCTGTAATAAATACTATCTGTATAAATACTTCGCCCGGCTCCCTTATATGTGCTTACATGTCAACCTAACCGCTCCTCCTCGCTTTGCTCGTCGTCGCGACCGAACAAAATTAAAACCACAGACCAAACATTAATAATAAACGCATAGAGTTGACTTGAAGCAATTTTAGCTCAGTGAGTCACGGGCTCTTTTAGATATAAATATTGCTTGTTTCCAAACAAAATATATACGAGAG
Source organism: Ypsolopha scabrella (assembly GCA_910592155.1). Lineage (NCBI taxonomy): Eukaryota > Metazoa > Arthropoda > Insecta > Lepidoptera > Ypsolophidae > Ypsolopha > Ypsolopha scabrella. The sequence continues at coordinate 25,210,157 of OU342969.1, read as the reverse complement.
ATTAGTTTAGGTACATAGTAACAAATATGTTTCAAGCATATGCCAGCCAAAACAACCCCTTTTTTATACGTTTCTTCGTACCATGTAGCTTAAATGTCGCGTGGTCTTTGTATGGAAACTTGCCAACGCTATTTAATCCTTAGGTTTAGTCTGCATGTCTGTGATGAAAACTAAGGAAGCCGCTAGCGGTTTCGTAGTCACTTTCATTATTATTTGGTCGTTCATTTCATTCAGCGATTCAAAGCTATTGTGACTTTAACTTAGACGATTCCAATTTATAGTCGCAATCACGGTTGTAATCACTATCCTACGTAATAGAAAGCAAGCAGTCTTCATTAATGGTCAGTTCTCATCTTACGAAATAAATGACATAGGAGTTCCACAAAGATCAGTTCTGGGACCGGTATTATTTCTTATCTATATAAATGACTTGGCTAGCTCTCTACCAGAATGGGCTTTCGTTTCCTTATTTGCTGACGATACTCATGTGGGTATAAAGGATAGTAGTTTATTAGGTATCGAACAAAAAACCAAATTAATCTTGGATAAACTGAAAGAATGGTTTGAAGCTTATGGTATTATTTTAAATAATGACAAAAGTATTATTATGTCCTATAAAACTAGAAAAAATAAAAATGACTTTATTCATGCTAAGGAGACTACTTTCTTAGGTTATATCATAGATTACACTCCGACTCACTCGGCCCACATTAATAAAGTCTGCAAAAAACTAGCAAGCGCAAACTACGCTTTACTAAAATTAAAGTCTCTTGTTAACAGAAAAACCCTCATTGCTGTTTATTATGCCTACATTCAATCTATTATAAATTACGCTATCACAGTATGGGGAAATGGAGCTGATATAAAACGAGTCCTAATTTCTCAAAAAGGGGCAATAAGAATTGCTTCCTAAATCCTCCTGCAATTTACGTCTATCTATGACAGAATTGACGATACGAAATATTTTCATATCGTCTGCGTATTGGTGGTTGGAATTCATGAAAATACTATCAATATCATTAATATACAGTATAAAAAGAAGAGGACCCAAGTGAGAGCCCGGGGGACGCCTGAACTTATTGGGAGAAAGTCTGATACGAATCCTTTAACAGCTACAGCTTGTGAGCGATTTTTAATGTAAGACTCAATCCAGCGGAGGAGGTCACCATGTACACCGATGGTAACCAGTTTTCTTAGTAGTAATTTGTGACTTATTTTGTCGAATACCTTTGAAAAATCCGTGTACACGGCGTCCACCTGTTGGCCAGCATCTAAAGCATTGAGAATTGGTTTCGATATTACGATTCTTTATGAAACCATGCTGACAAGGAGCTGTCTGCTGAAAATACTGATATTTCTGAGCTATAACTGCTGAAAATACTAGATATTTCATTAGTTACTATTTTCTCCAGCAACTTTCCGAATAAACAAAGTTTAGATATAGGACGATACTTAGTAATGTCTGCTTTATCCCCACCTTTAAAAACTGGCGTAATGAGGGCTTTTTTCCACAATTTAGGAAAACAACCCTCGCTTAATGATTTTTTGAAAAGAATAGTCGAAGGGACACATAGTTCCTTTGAGCATTTTCTTATTAAAAACGGGTGAATACCATCGGAGCCGGCTCCCTTATTAATGTTTACTACCTTTAATAGCTTTAGAAAAAGTTTCTCTGTAATATGAACGGATGAAACATTTAGTGCAGACTTCAGTAGCGTTGCATTTTAGGTAGTAATTTTAAGCCGATTGATTTCCATCTTTTTCAATAGATCTGGAATGGCTAACAACAGAACCAAGCGTCAGCTGACGCACCCGCAGTGGGTGTGGGTGTGGGAGGCAGAGGAAGTGGTAAAAAAAAGTAATAATACGCCGGCTGAAACTTTTGTCACGGATAACTGAGGCCATAATAAGCTAAAAAAAATCGTCAGCTGCATAGTGGACGGAGGAAGATGCGTCAGCTGCTCGCATGCACTTTTTTGCATTTTAGGGAGTGATTTTACGCCGATTGATTTCCATCTTTTTCAATAGATCTGGAATGGCTATTAACAGAACCAAGCGTCAGCTGACGAACCCACGGTAGGTGTGAGAGGCTGCGAAAGTGGTAAAAAAAAAGTAATAGTACACCGGCTGAAATTTTTTTCACAGATAGTTGACATCATACTGTGCTGAAAAAAAATCGTCAGCTGACGCACCCACGGTGGGTATGGATATCTAACACCCAAACCCACCGCTACTTGAGCAGCTGACGGTCGATTCACATATCAGTCATGTGAGATCTACGATCGATGTCAATATCAGCCGGCTTACTATGACTTTTGTATTTACAACGTTACCTCCCGGGCTATTATGAGCCACACCCACCACGGTCGAGTTTTCGTACTATAATGGAACGGTAGTAATGCTTCCATGTTTTATTACCTCTAGGTATCCGAACAAACTAAAAGTAGGCATTATACGGCCTATTTACAAAAAAGGCAGTCATGCTGACTATAATAATTACAGACATATAACCATATTATCCTGCATAGACAAAATAGTGGAGATGTATTTTGGGAACGAAATTAACAAATATCTAGAAAAAAATGAAATATTAAACAACAAACAGTTTGGCTTTCAAAAAAAACGCAATACTTCTCAACTATTAAGTCAGTTTACCGATGAAATCAACGAGCACTTGAATCACAAAAAACAGGTGCTCGTTGTTTTTATCGACTTTAGCAAGGCGTTTGATAGCCTTGATTATAAGATATTATATACAAAGATGGTATACAGGGTCCTCTCCTAAAATGGTTCAAAAATTATCACGAAGAAAGATTCACATCTGTTAAAATAGACAATAATTTCAGTGATAAAGTCAAAACCGCCAAGGGCACCGCCCAGGTCTCAATTATGGGTCCAACAGAATATCTTCTTTATGTTAATGATATGTGCTACATAATTGAACAGGGATCTGTATATCAGTTTGCCGATGACACGTATATTGTAGTTGCAGAAAGAGATATAAAAAAGCAGAGCTTCAATTACAAAATAACTTTAATATCTTATGTAAATGGGCGCATGATATGGGACTGGTTTTAAACGCGAATAAAACAAAAGCAATGCATATTCATTCCTCTCATAGCAAAATATCTCACCAGCCATCTATTGTCGCACATGATCATCACTGCCTTCATCAAAATATGTTTCAATGCAGATGTACGGAAATAGAATTTGTTAAAGAACACATGTATATTGGCATGGTCATTGATAATAAATTTACCTGGCGTCCGCATATTAACTATATTAGTAAAAAACTTAGAGCTATTTTATGCAAGCTATCTATTCTCAAATATAAAGTACCGTACAAAATATTAAGATTATTATATTTAGCACTTGCTGATTCCATTATTAGTTATGAACTAAGTAGTTACGGTAGAACACATAAAACTCACTTAGAAAATATATTTAAACTACAAATTAGACTTCTCAAAACAATTGTACCTAAATATGTAAAAGAAAAAAATTGTCAAGATTATACTAAATTTTTTCGTTATTGTCATGTAATACCTATTCAAAATAAATTAAAATTGTCTATCCTCAATGAAGAAAAAAAAAAGTACCACTTTTGCAAAGAAAAACACGATTTAATAAATTAAGGCAACTATCCGATACTAAAACCTTTAATTTACCTAAATGTAATAATGTTTTCGGAACTAGGCATTGGGAATTTATACTACCAAAAATCATCAATAGCCTTCCAAAAGAGTTGCAAAAATGGTATTTTAATAATAAAAATAATGATATGACAAAATTGAAAAAGTACATGGTGGAATGTAGTGACCTCAACTACATTTTGTAAATAAAATAAGCTAAATTAACCTATTTGTATGTATAAAGTGTAATGTAGAACTCACTATCGGCAGATAAACCTTCGTGGCTTACGTCAGATAGTTCTATAATAATTGTTTTTAAGTGTAATGTGTATAAATTGTTCAATAAACTGATAAAAAAATAAAAAAATTCGTTCACAGCTTACGTTTTAATAATTTAAAAAATCAAAGGACCGCTATTGGTACCTTAGTAACTTAGTAACTTCCAATAAAAATCCCTAGACGTAGGGATGTGGTATCGAAACAAAAGTATCGATACTGTACTCTATGCTGATATCGTGTAAAAAGTATCGATAGCGGTACCAGTATCGACCAAAAAGTATCGATACTAACGGTTGGATTATTTTGGTTCCTGTACTCAATACTCAATATTTTATGGATTTTACCGGGTATATACTATGAAATAATATAAAGTGAAACCAAATATTCCACTGATTATGCAGGACAACTTTTCCTGCATTAGTAAATTTCCTTTTTCGTTTATTCTCACAAATTTAAAATACTTTCTGTGGTTTTTTTTTGCGTATTTTTTATTTCGGGTTTGTTTCTAATAAGCATGATAAGTGGAATAATTACGTTTCACAATAATGTTACCATTCTATTTACACCCGGTATTCATGATTAACTTTAATACTTCGTATAAAATATAAAAATAGTTGGCAAATCAAGTCTGGGAGTATAAAAACTCAAATGACTCATAAAATATTTCTAAAAAAGCCCCTTCACGAGTAGTACAAGATTTATATAATCAATGAGACACCATGATGTCGATGATATAGTGACCACAAATATCACTGGTCAGAAATGTATTGTATGGGAATAATTACGGAATTTCTTCTTCACCGCGACATATCAACTTAACTTTGTGCATATTTTATTCTAAAGTTGTATCAATTCCCGCATAAAAGTTATCGAGTAAAGTGAAAAGTATCGATGCGTAGCAAAATATCGGAACAAAAATATCGAGTACGAAAATACTAGGTATCGTAACAATAGTATCGACTTTACTCAAGTATCGAGTAAACTCAAGTATCGATACTATTTTCGTAACCCTACCTCTCGGAGGAAATAGAACTGAAGACGGCGGCATTTGGCGAAAATCTCATACAACTTATTCTGCCAACTCAGGTGGGGGACGGGGTAAGATCCGCACAAAGCAAAATCACTTTTATTACACAGGTATAAATTTGATATTCCCATACCTACGACATAATTTGACGTAAATCGTATCGCTTTCTTATGTGTGCATTAGAGCGGCTGGACTTGGACATATGTCGATATCGATAAATTCGATTTTACTCTTGATTCAGCATCAAGGTAACACTAAAATTCTAGAAAATTTCGCAATCATGATTAATAGGTATTTAATACATTTACGGAAAATAATAAAATACTAGTTATGAATTTGTCAATAAGTCCTTTAACCCTTAATTAGGCGCATGGGGTCAGGGCCACTTGAAATTGGAAAAAAAATGTTTTACAGTGTTTAGAGCGCGCTCACGCTCTTTCTAGCTTCCTCACTCCCCGCGGGGGACGCAAATTAGTCGCGTCCAGAACATCAACGCGTGCGCACGTATCGCTGCTCTCTAAATTTTGGGTACAGCCAACAACAAAAACAAGATTTGTCTAATAGAAGACTGAAGCAGGTTAAATTAAATCACCTATGGTATTTTGAGGTAGCAACTACACATAATATCGTGAGAAAGTAAGTCCTGGGTAGCCAGTACAGTTGCACAGTAATTTTCTACTACTAAATTTTCTTGTAACGTAACAAAAAGCTGCTCTAAACATATTTGTCATATTGGTATTTCCTTTTCATTTTAACAGCAGAGTTAATTTCTTAATTATGACAAAAGGCTAACTTAATCATAAAAATTGTCCACTGAGACAAGTAATTTCAGCAGTCACGAAGTTGGAGACATCTACAAATTACGGAGTGTTTTATAATTCAAAACAATTAATTATAAAACAGATCATACTAATAAAAAACGAAAATTTTATTAATAAACATCGCTGTTAGAAAATTATCGATAACCTGGTTGTCGATAGTTATGGAACACCTTAAGTGCAAATTCGGTGACTCCCACGAGACTAATTTTTAACTGTGCATTAGCGAGACTATTGTTGCCAGCGTTTTCAATGTGGTTTTTAACCGTTTGTTGATATTTATTTTATAAATCGCGATCAACTTTGGTCACGTATATTTTTAATTCTAGTTTAACCAGAATATTAAGTTTTTTTTTATATTAAGCTATAGTATCATTTAAACAAAATTCTATTTATATCTCTTAACACAGTAGAATTTGCAGCAGTATTCCGATAAAACAATGAAACGCTTTGGCATATGAGAAAATTTTCAACAAACATTTAACAGGTACTTCGTGATTAAATAACATAAGCTCCATAGAATTTAAAGAGGTGGTATCTAATTTAAACATAAGTAAATTTTCAGGGAAAGTATTTTATAGCAGCTGTCAACATTATTTATGTAGTCTCGTGGGGAGTGCGCCTACGTCATAAATTATTTGGCTTGCTTGTCGCGAGACTACGGCGCCAAATTCAAATTTTATTTGTTTAAAAATGAGAATTTTCGTACTAAAAACAATAAAAATACTCGAAACTATACTTAAATGTGAAAAGTAATGCCATCTTTTTGTAAGTTTGACGTATTTGATTTGTTTTTACACCAAAAAACAGCATTTTTATCGGAGCTCTGTTCGCTACGACGTCAGGAAAAGGTTTGTTGCAAAATGGCGGTGAAACTAGTTTTATATAATGCACTGGATTCTTTATCTTATACCTTTGGCAGAGGGAAACGCCTGTGTATGCCGTCTCCAGTTCTATTTCCTCCGAGCCCTACCTAGACTTGCACAGCCTCGGAGTTTATTTGTCCGAACGCACGGCTGTTCGATTACTACGTTTCGTTAATGCTAGGTTCTACTGTTTAATCGATTGAACTAATAATGAATATTTGAAAGAGAAAAATAACAACATTTTATGTAACAATGTTATTTATATGCAGAGAATTATTATTTATCCTGTAAAAAACGAATTTAGTGTTTCGTTTATGTGACCAAAAAAGTTATACATAAAAGCACGAAACGAAACGCTAAAACGTAATGTCAAAAAAATGCTGTCTGCAGGGATGTCTATTCTATTCTTTCTAAAATAGATCGATTTTGAGATCAATTTCAAATCGTGGTGAATTCACAAAAATTTATTCAAAAATAAAGTTAAAATAATGTAGTTGTTTATTTTGAAGAGTTTTATTGCCAAATTAACTTGAAATGCACATACAAAACATTATTATTTTGTTAATATCATGTAACAATATTTCTGTATGATGAGTTTCATACACTAGTAAAGCTGGGGTGCTTGATAAAGCTAGGGGTAGCTGTTAAGGGATGGTGACTCCGAAGAGAGCTAAGAACCAAACCCAACGAGTGATGATCGAACACTTCTTTTAATTAAGAAGAATTACTGATCATGATCCCGTTCTGCTTAGCTTAGAACTGAAGCGATCCCGTGAAAAGCCAAAATCTAATGGCATCCGTATTGACAAGCCAAAAATCATACATGACCTGTTAGAGAGTGATTTCTCAGATGTTTTGTCATTTAGCGATGCGGAGACTTGTGCGGAGAAATTTGTATCCCAAATATCCTACATTATAACACAGAACTCTCACATCACTAAAATTCCTCGTAAAGATCGTACTATAAAACCCTGGATTACGCCTGGTCTCCTAAAATGCATAAGAAATCGTGATCGCCTACATAAAATATTTAAAAAGGATTCTCTTAATATGGAAAGTAAACTTATATATACCAGATATCGCAATTTCTGTAATAAACTACTAAAAAAATTAAAACGCAGTTATGAAAGGTCTCTCTTTGAATCAGCTAAGAATAATGCCAAAGCTACATGGAAATGTATTAAAAATATAGCACAACTGAATAAAGCCACTCCTCCTCCGAAAGAACTACTGAATTTAGCAGGTGATGTAAAAGCATCAGTAAATGTTGTCAATGACTTCTTTGCTAACATAGGTAAAAGTCTAGCGGAAAAAATTGTTCAGGGCAGATCAGCAACGATTCGTGCTCGTTCTCCTCAGTCATTTCAGAAATGTAAGGATTCCATGGCCGTTGTGGAGACGGATGAGGCAGAGATAAATGGGATCATTTTGAGTCAGAAAAGTGATTGTGCCGTTGGTTGGGACAACATTCCCACCACCATAATCAAGGCTGCGCGATTTTCTCTCGTTTCGCCCCTTACAATAATTATCAATCGGTCCTTGTCGCAGGGAGTATTTCCTAAAGTTTTCAAAAAAGCAATTGTTCATCCAATATACAAGAGTGGGAACAGAGATAGTGTCAATAACTATAGGCCTATTTCAGTACTGTCTACATTATCAAAGATCTTTGAAAAAATTCTCAATACTAGACTCGTTAAATACCTTAATAAAAACAATATCATTGCTGAAAATCAATATGGTTTCAGACAGGGCCTCTCTACTGAGGATGCCGTTATAGACCTCACCAACACAGTTGTGAGGAATCTTGAAAGTAAAAATAAATGTATAGGAATATTTCTAGATCTCACAAAAGCCTTTGACACTGTCTCTGTCCCCTTACTCTTGACAAAGCTGGAGACCATTGGTATTAGAGGTCTTGCACTGAGTATCTTTGACAGCTATCTCAGTGATCGGACGCAATGCGTTAAAGTTAATTCACACACAAGTGACCATGAAAATGTGACTTTTGGTGTTCCTCAGGGCAGCGTACTCGGCCCAACGTTATTCTTGGTCTACATTAATGATCTATGCTGTTTAAATTTGCGTCACTGTAAAATCGTGACTTACGCAGATGACACGGCTTTGATTGTTCAAGGAAAGACATGGCCCAGAGCACAAAAGGCTGCCGAGGAGTTACTTCATGATGTCATGACATGGCTTAGTGATAACTTGCTGACTTTAAATACCTCGAAAACGAAATACCTTACCTTTTCCCTGAAATCATGTTACCAACCATCGCAAAATGAGTTTAAGTTGACCGCTCATGGGTGTGATTATAGTCTGACAAACTGTTCCTGTTCACCACTGTCCCGTGTAGACAACATTAAATACTTGGGTATCCATATTGACAGTACCTTAAACTGGCACCAACACATCAAAGCACTAACTTCACGAATCAGAAAACTTTGCTTTGTTTTTAAGAAATTAAGAAGTGGTGCTGACCTAAACACCCTTAAAACAGTCTACTTCGCCCTTGCTCAGTCATTACTCACTTATTGTATTCCTGCTTGGGGAGGTGCAGATAAAACATCTATGTTGAATCTGGAGCGGGCGCAGAGAGCTGTGCTGAAAGTGATGACCTACAAACATTACAGACACTCCACAACCTTACTATACAATGAGTGCAATGTTCTGACAGTCAGGAAGCTCTTTGTGCTCAATACAGTCTTGCGTATACATTCTTCCCTGGAGTACGATCCTACACATTTGTTAAATAAGCGTCGTAAAGATAAAGTTTGTCCATTATTGCCTCACAGAACAACATTTGCCAAAAGACATAATTACATCATTGGCCCTTTTTTGTATAACACTATTAGCAAATCTTTCCCCATTTATCACCTAACTAAATTCAAATGTAAAACCGTTTTGTCAAATATGTTGATGAAAATGAAATATGAAGAGACAGAGAATATTCTCCGCGTAGGAGAGTGAAACATATCACAAGTCACAGACCCTTTCAAAACCCTCAGCACACACACACACACACCCTCTCACATACACCCTCACACACACCCTTGCACACACCCTCACACACACCCTAACCTCAACATCTTACATTACGTCCTACATACATACACACACGTTCATAACATTATTCATTCTACTTCTTCTCATCCTCTTGCATGATAATATCCATAGAATTATGAAAATGTAAATAAAATAAAATAAAATAACAAAATGAAATGATATAAAATAGTGTTCCTAATAAAGATATACTTAACCCACTAAATCAATTACTATAGAGTAAGTACTTCAAAATTGATTATAATGTATATTAATTAATATCCCTGATTGCTTTACGTCATTTCATTACTAGCCATCAAATTGTAAATACCGTAATATTGTATATGTTTGTTATTTTTAAAATAATTGAGATTAATTAAATCCATCATGTATGTTACTTTAGTTAATATAAAGTCAATTTCATGTCTTCTACGTAATAGTATATATCTATATATTTTGTAATTTTTAACGTTAGCCGGTACACAACAACAAATTCAAAAAATGTATCAATTTATGTGAAGAGCGCTGGTCGTTAAATCTCAGGCAGGTTCCTGCCTACCTTAATGGCCAGAGTTCCAATTAATAGTGTAACATGTGATTTTAAATCAATAAATATATTTTCATTTTCATTTTCATTTTTCATTCTTTATTGGTATTGTTTTCGCAAAATAATTGCTAAATACAAAGTGCAAGCTGCCAAAATGTAATTAATTACCTAGGTAAAACCTGATTCTGTAAAATGTACAAGTGAGTGTTAGCTCGTACAATTTCTCTCAATTACCTACTCCAACTTCCTATCTTCAAATGTAAGGCTGTTCATAAATAATAATTTTGAATTCAAATACTTGCCAGAAAAGTAATTAAATGTAGGTACTCTTTTTATTTGTATGTTATTTGTTCGCAAAATTTTCCGTGAAACATCGTGTTCACGATTCTGCGGTTGTATGGATCGATTCTAAGATCGAATCGCTTCGAAAAAATCGATTTTCTTGGCCCCAATTAATCGATCTTCAATCAAAGCGATTTAAATCGACATCCGTGTTGCATTTCGTATTTCGTATACGCTAATTTCATATTGAGTACTATATACTATCGTACACTTATATACTATAATTTGTCCTCTGACATTACTTTCTTACCCTCGTTGTATCTATGGCGACACCGTACCTGGAATTCACGGACGGGGATTCCCAGCACGATGAAGTTCATCGAGGATGCGTTAAAAAATTAACTTCGATGAGTTTTGCAGATTGCGAGAGAGTTTTTAGCAAAGTGAATTTGACAAAAGAAAAACACGTAACAAACTGGCAACTTGGTTAATTGCTCACGTATGACGCTATTAAAGACAACAAGACCAAAAATTGTACTGAATTTGAACCAACCGATAATATCGTCGCTATCGTTACATACAAGCGTATCTTACTTTAACAGTTTTGTGGGAAAGTATTAAAAAACTAATTGATTTGCCAGATTGTAATACATTTTATAGTTTGCATCGTAAATGGAGCTTTGTCTATTATTAAGTCTTACTATGAGCTCTTTATTAAAGTTACATCAATGATAAAAAGAGATCAAAAATGAAAATTGTATCTTGAACTAATTTTCAGATTTTTATGAGATATATACGCTTGTATGTAACGAGGGTGACGATATCATGATTCATCCGTCGAATTAATACGAAAGACGATGTTTCCATCGAAGAAATAGTAGACGTTGAGATAATCCTGCCATAGAAATGTGTGACATAGTTATATTATGTACCTAGTTACTTACTACACGGTCACAATATCTGTGCACCTGACCTCGTGACGTCATATCGGCGGTCTGGGTACGGTGTGAAAAAAAGTTTTTTCGAGAAATGTGGAGGTAAAAAAAATTTACTAACCTTTTCAAATCAATTTATTATTGATGAAGGGTTTGTTATTAAAAAACAATAATTTTGATTACAAAAACATTTATTATTAAACTCAGTCACTATAAATTATTGACTCTATGCCTGACATTGTATCTTCCTCACTCTCACTTTCTGAACTCGCCGAACTGTCTTCCCCCAGTGATATTAATGAGCACTTTCAAGATTAAATTTCTTGATTCGCTGTGTATTGTTTTTCCCATGACTTCAGTTAACAGCTACAACAATTTTAATAACAACCAAACCAGTCCAAACTTAACAGTAAACAGTCTAAACTTAATAATAAACATTAAAAAACAAAACAACAATAAAGCGAAAATATCAAAATTATCGGGACGTGTAGCGGCAACGAAGATGCTAACCGTACTGTCACACCGGGGAGTGCGCGGAGAGGTGACAGGGGAAGCGGGAGAGGCGCCACATTCCAGCGAGGTGCACAGATACTGGGACCGGGTTATAGTTATATTTTTATTCAAAAAGTTTATTTAAAAAAATTGTACTACTATTTTCGTTAAAATTTCGTTATTTTCCATAGACTATAATTTTTCGATATCTCGAATGCAGCACTGCTGCCAATAAACCAATAGTACTCTGTGGTCACCACCTACAAATAGGTATGTCCGATACCACCTAAGTATCGATACCTACTCAAATGAGTAGTACTCAAATCGTATTACGATACTACTCAATTGAGTATCTGAAAGGTATCGATACTTACTCATATCGATACATTTTCTTAAACTTTTTATAGGAATGAGATAAAATTAAATTAAATAAATTATTTAATTTATGCACATAGTCAAATAAAACACATAAATGTGTTAATTCATATAGTTATCATCATTAAAATCTAAACAGTTTTAAGGACTGCGCGGTACTTACCCAAAAAGCACGGTTCATCTACAGATTAAAAATAACTCATAGAAAGTTTCCAAAAAAAAAGAGTAGGTAATTACTGATATTTACGAGATATGTAACTTATTTATCACCTAAAAAGCACACACGATACGAGCTCAAACTGCGCAGTTTTTTGCAATGCTTGATGGGATGGTGCATTCAATAGAATTGACGCTAGATTTATCAATTATGGCGCCGGCCCATAGCTAAGATACGTTTTAACACTGGCAAATTTTGCACGCGTGCGACAGAGATGGAATAAGAACCCGTGTTGCAACACCTATCCGTAAACCCCTAGGTTTCGTTTCAAAACGATTCGTTCGGTAATTATTCGGAAGCGTGGTGCAGGTGTCGACGCAGTAAGGATCATTCAGAATTTAGTGTCGCTTGCGCGATTCGATTCGATACAAGTACTTATTTTCCGATACCAAGTAAGTATCGAAAGAAGGGATTCGATACCAAAAGTACTTGTTATCGAAACAAAAGTATCGAGTACATACTCGTATTTACTTGTATCGGAACATCCCTATCTACAAACTACAAACAACAGACAGACAGCTCAGCTGCTGATCGTGCTAAATTGAATTTATGTGAATTTCGATTGATTCCGATAATAAATAAAACATAAATAGTTTCAAACTAATATAGTAGCTCTCGGAAAATGTCCCAAGTTTACACAAAAAGCGGTGACAAAACACAGGATGAGGTACAGTAAACATAACTTATTTCAGTTTATAAATTATAATTTTTTACTTTTCTGCCGAATTATCTTCTAAATTGCCAACTATTTTGTTATTAAAATAGGCATACTCTTAGATATTACCTATATGGGGGGCCTATTGTTATACTAACGTTCTTAAAATGATAAATGTCGCAATGCGCCGTGTTTATGCCGCATGCGGCAGTTTGCCCTGAAAATCGTTTTTCTTTGTTATTATGTATCAGTAGTATTTTGATCTTCATGTATGTATCAGGACCGCATGGCGGAAGTCACTAGTCCTTAGTTTGGAATGAAAGTTGAGTTTATTTTTTGTTACATTACTGAGTTCCTTTAGTCTTTAATGTGTAGCCTTTTAAGGGTGACATTGTCGCTGTGCAACAAAACCTTTAAAATAAAATGTATCTATCACAAAGTGTGTCTAATTTTCATCCTACAGTATCAGTAAAAATAAATTCAAACCAAAATTAAATTAAAATTTTGCCAACAAAATTTAAAAGAAAATGTCATTATTTTAGGCATTCTACTTTTTTATTTTATTTCTATTAACATATCGAAAACTCTTTTTGTTTTTTCAGAAACTGCTTCAGCCATATACTTATATTCAGCAAGTACCAGGCAAGCAGATCCGTACAAAATTGACTTCAGCATTTAATTACTGGCTCAAGATTTCTGATGATAAGCTCCGAGCGGTTGGGGAGATTGTGCAGATGCTTCATAATTCAAGTCTGCTGTGAGTTTGGTTCAAGTTTCTTTTGTGAATTTATCCATTTTATTTGTGTGTCTTGAGTTTCTGTCAGTGTGTCAATTATAGGGCAAAATTCTAGGATTGCCCTAATGTCATAAAAAATACCATATCTAATCTACAGGCTTGCTTCTGTGCTGCAGGTTTTATAGATTGTAAAAAATTTCTAGATCTCTTTACCCCTTTTCTACAATCCACACTAAGTTTCAGGTTTTGCTTGGTCAAAGCAAATTATGCAGTCATTTTTATACTTAACAATATTAGCATTTAGACTTTTAAAGCCAAACAGATAAAAAGCCTAAAACCACACATGGATTTACCCTATGCAAAAAGGTTAATTAAGTTAAGAACTTTTAATGAATCTTAGTTTGGACTACAGATGTATAATATAGTCGCAAACCTAACATTAATAATAAACGCATAGAGTCAACGTGTGAACTTCAGGCTCTTTTAAATACGTGGGACGCACTATAAGTTTCCGGAATGAATATGAAAAAATACTATTAAAGGTACAAAATTAATTTATTGTTTTTCAAAATAATCTCCCTTGGCGTCTATGCACTTTTTCATTCGATCAAACCAGTTTTGAAAACTTTTGTGCCACTCCCCTGTGGTGACCTCTGAAACGTGTTTTTCATACTCCGCGACAGCCTCTTCTGGTGATGAAAATCGTTGACCGCGTAATTGGTTCTTAATTTTTGGGAACAGAAAAAAGTCACAAGGTGCCAGGTCGGGACTGTATGCAGGATGACTCATGAGTTCTACATTTTTCGTCTTCAAAAAGTCGTTTGTCTGTCTGGCCGTGTGAGAACTAGCATTGTCGTGGTGCAGGATGATACGGCGTTTACGGTTATTTTTACGGAGTTCGTCAATAACTTCCGGCAAACAAATGGTCGTGTACCAGTCACTATTCACGGTACGACGATTCTCTAAAGCAACAGTAGCCACGTGTCCAGTTTTATTAAAAAAATAAGCAATCATCCGCTTAGATGCACTTTTCACGCGCGCCACTTTGGTTGGTTTCGGCTCATCTTGAAAGACCCATACGCTCGATTGCTGCTTTGTTTTGGGATCGTAGCAATAAATCCATGTTTCGTCACCTGTTACTATGTCCCACACCAAATTTGACGCACCTTCGTTGAATCTGGTAAGCATGGCACTGCACCAAGTGACGCGGTCCGTTTTTTGAGCCTCGGTCAAGTTGTGTGGGATCCACCGCGAGCACAGCTTTCTCACACCCAAATGTTTGTGTAGGATTGATTGTATTTGACTCATGCCTATTTCTAAGGATGCGCGAATTTCATGGTAGGTCACATGCCTGTCTGTTTCAATCATACGGCGCACAGCATCGATGTTTTTGTTGGTCACAGCGGTGGACGGCCGACCATCGCGAGATTCGTCACTGAGATTGATACGACCACGCTTGAATTCTGCAAACCAGCTATAAACAGTCGTCTTGCATGGTGCTTCATTGCCAAAAGCTGTTTCAAGCCGAGCGATGCTCTGTTGAGCTGTCAAATTACACTTAAAATCGTAGAAAATCATACTACGAAAATTTTCCCGCGTTAAATCCATGTTGATGCAGACACACAATTTTTTAAATGGCGCCACAAGGTAAAAACAAAAGACAGTCAGATGAAACAAACTGCATTCTACAGCCAAAGAGTTCTATTTTCAAATGTTGCAATAAATTTTTAAATATTGTTTATGTAAGTGGCCAGTTCCGGAAACTTTTAGTGTTACCTATGTATAAATATTGCTTGTTTTTAAACAAAATATATACTAAAGATTAGTTTAAGAATTAACAAATATATTCCAAGCATAAGCCAGTTAAAACAATCCATTTTTATATGTTTTTTCGTACCATGAAGCTTAAATATAGCTTATTTTTTGTATGGAAACTTGCCATGCTATTGAATCCTTATGTTTGGTCTGCTACTTAGTAATAATTATATGTATGTGGTTTGGACAAACAAAATTGTTCATACTTTTTAGTATACCCTGGTTTATTAAAGAAAGGAATCTTAAATGGCACCCAAAATCATCTGCTCTCACTCGCACTGTCTGCACTGTCATACTGTCTGTCATTAGTCACACACTTGTGTACTGCATGCACAAAAAATTGTCTAGTATTGCCGCTCAAGATTACTCCATTATTACTCCTGTTAATTGTGTTGTTTTTGTTAATTTTGACTGTTAGTACTGTTTATAATAGTATAGAGATAATACAGTAGAATCCGAATATAATGAGTTCGTTTATAACGTCTGTCCGTTTTTAGCGACGAAAACGCAAGCTCAATGTTGGTTTCATATAGACTTACTATGAAAACATATCCGTATAGTACGACTCCAGTTTAAGCGACCAACTGCTTATAGCGACCTATTTTGACAATAAATCGTCCGGCTAGAACGACATGCAGTGTTTTGTTTACAATACCTATGCACAAACAATACCTCGCCACCCCGATTCCCTTTCGCCCTGTACAATGTTCTTACTATCGAACAAAAATCGGTCACAAACAAACTAAAATTACAGACTTCCTACCTATATTTTATGTAATTTCATCCATAGTCCATTGAGGAAAAAGGTAAAACATGCAATGTTGTATCATTAAAGTAACTCTTTGTTAATTCTGATACATATTTTTTTAAAATAGAAATTAATCTAAATGCTTACATAAAAAAAGCTTAAATTGTTAGTCGTTTAGTGCGTCGTCCGGTTAGTACGACGTAATATCGCCGGTACCTTGAACGTCGTTATATCCGGATTCTACTGTCGTGTAAAAATATTTTTACACTGTGCTAGTAGTCCTCAGAATTTTCACAAAATATTATGTGTAAGTAACACTTAGTAGTGAAGATCTTAATAAAAATTAAAAATATTATTAAAAAAAAAACTACTAAAGAAATAAATAGAGATAAGATTACAATGAGATTACCTAAAAACAAATAAAAAACCGGACAAGTGCGAGTCTGACTCGCCCACCAAGGGTTCTGTTAAAGACTATATTTTTTATGATTTAATTGCAAATGTATAGTTTTCGGATTTTTCCCTATACTTGTAGTATAAGACGGTATTACTTGCTAAATTTCATAGTTCTAGGTCAACAGAAAATACCTTATAAATTGTGATTCCCTTGAGAGTGTCGAAATATCGAGAGTGGCCGTATCTTGTTCTTACGTTAACTTAAAAATTTGATTTTTTCACCGTTTCAAGAGACTGTAGACCTGAGGTGCAATTGTGGAAGCCAATGGTATTCAAATTGATTGTCATATGGCTATTCGGCTAAGCAAATTTGCCCATTTGACAAAACAAGACAATTGTATTCATTTGACAGTGAAAAATGTACGATTTCAATTGTCAAATGGGCTAATTTGCTTAGCCGAATTGCCATATGACAATCAATTTGAATACCATTGGCTTACACAATTGCACCTCTGAGTATATGGTTGTAATTTTAACTCGATACCTCCACGCGTTCCTGAGATAAAGGGTCTTGACATACAGACAGACAGACAGACGGACGAACGGACGGACGGACAGACAGACGGACAACAAAGTAATCCAATGAGGGCTCCGTTTTTTCCTCTTAAGGTGCGGAACCCTAAAAACAAATAATAATGGCTTAAATTGGATAAAGCATCTTTTTACATCATTGACACCCGTATTTCTGGGGAGGGCCAGGCGGTACATTGGGGGTGGCCGTGCCCAAGGGCGCCGTAAGACGAAAGTCTAGGGTGGGGCGACCTCTTTCAAATATCAATTTATATTTTGTAGTAGAAAAATAAAAAACGTATTTTTGAGCAAACAAAAACTTCCGATCGGTCTTGTCACTCATATATCAGCTGTACTACCAACTATGGTCAGAACTCGCTCCTTACCCAATTGCCTCAAACCTACAACACCATGTTTGACGACGTAGATATCTTTCTTGGATCCAAACTGTCATTTAAAAATAAAATTGAATTAGCTATCACAAACTCGCTTTAGATAAACCCCCCCTTTTTATTTTTTTTCCTTCCGTTCCCCTCCACACACCAACAAGCCCTCACACACACTCTCACACAAGTACATTACCTACATACCCTCACGCGTGCCATACTGTCTGTTGACTTTAATTAATTATTGTTTGATCATTCTATTTATAATCATTTTTTTTTATAATTATTATCAGTCAGTATTTATTATATCATTGGTGAATAACTATTATTGGCTCTATTTAGTGTATATTTTTGTCTGGACTTATATTTTAACCTAATCATAAGCTATTGTTATTCCGAATAAAGAAATTGACATTGAAATTGAAAGTGTATATGACCGTATGTGTACTTTTTTTTACTGTCCCATTCCGTTTCCAGCCCCCCCCTGCTGCTGCTCCTGCCCCACCCTTCCGACGCCCATGGCCATGCCCCCTGAACAACCTTCCTATAGAATAACATACCTACATAAACAAAAGGTCTATTCAGAAATCGGCTATTATCTTGTGCGATGATCCTTGCGCTAAAGAAAAATCTTCTGATCTATACGATTACTGTTATGAAGGTATGTTTTCTAGAATAAATGATGTACTCCTTTACACCAGAGTTTTATACCCAGGATCGACGACATCCAAGATAACTCGATCCTCCGTCGCGGCATTCCCGTGGCACACTCCATCTACGGTGTGGCCAGCACAATCAATGCGGCCAACTATGTTATGATCGTCGCCCTAGAAAAGACCTTGGATTTGGGGCACCCACTGGTAACTATGTTGTTTAAGATTTTAGAGCAATTAAAAACTAGTTACATTGTAACCATAGCCATAAACTTCCAAAAAAAAGTGCACGGAGTCGACTCTAATAAACAACTGAAGCATAGCAATGGCGGCGCTTTAAAAGTGTGTGAGTGGACTTGCTATGAAATAATAGGCTTACTATTATGTGAATGTGTGTCCTTCCGCCTTTTTTTGTACTTCCATAATCGTAACGACATGAATCCCTTAGGGTACGTTCGAGGAGACGCGGCGCGTCAGGCGGCGCGGTGCGCGCTCCATACATCGGTGTATGTTTGTGTTTCCGGCGGCCTGCTACGCGCACCGCGCCGCTTGTTCGTCGCCTTAGGGTGAGGCAGAAGTGGGGGCAGTGAAATGCAAGAAAAGACACTGTCTACCCGGTGCATCCACGTTTTACCGACGATTATTAACGTCCCAGTGTGATGGGGGCGCCTTATCGCCGTACTTGGGGCACATGTTGGAATTACAGGGTTAAGGCCTTGTCGCTCAAAAATTCAAACATCTGTGATGAGATAAGCCTAAAGTTTATTTCAAAACGATTATTTTGAGATTTTCTTAAGGGGCGTAGAATTGTTTTTATTAATATTTAGTCCGACAAAACTCTAAATAGTATCTTTCTTTGTTAATTCATAATTTTTCCAATGATAATTAAATGCTCAAACTTCCAGAATTTCGTACCAAAACTCAGACGTTTCTCAGGTAAACAGCCATTGACAGCGCCTTAACGTTCCTTCCGAAACATGCAGACCGAGCACAAATGTGCCCCTACGGGATTTAAACCCGCGATCCCTGGAGTAGTCGAGTCCTGGAACCACCGGACTACAGAGGCGGTCACTAAAACCATAAAACACTAGTAGTTCGGTTTATTGACCCAGCCCCCTGATTCTGTATCGTAACATCAGTTGCCAACCGAGTGCCTATCGCCGAAAACATATGTATACTTACTATCGAATTCCGCTTATCTAAGGATGCCTTCGCACTTGAAATGACGTCACAATTCGTGAATAGTTCAATACCCATTGAAGGTTTTGAATTTTTTATCTGTTTTTGGTGAAGAGCAACCATAATTGGCAACCGATTCAAAGATAGAAATAGGTCATTATGTTCAAATCCAATCTTCCAGTGCGACAAACACATGGTAGTTCCTATAATTTTAAAAGCCTGTAAATATGCGTCGTAGGGGTTCCGCCATTGAAAATGTAGTATATTTGATAAAATCCTGTATTTATCACCGCACACAAATTTTCTATAATGGTTTTTAGGGTCCTGTACCCGAAAGGCAACACGGACAAAAGCGACAAGAGTTGTTTTTTTCGGGCTTAATAAATATATAAGGTGACTTTAATTTATGCAGCTAAATTCTTACTGAAGACTCAGTAAGTGCTCAGTAACAAGGTTAGATGAGCCTTTTTGTGAAATTCGTAAATTATTCTTTTCGTGTTCCTTACAAACGCAAGCTCAGCCTCGAGTCAATTACTTATGGGAAGTCAAGATTTTATTTTGTGAATTTAGCAAAAAGTGTTATCGATCCCTGTTACTGATCACTTACCAAGCCTCCAGTATGAGTTTGGCTGCATAAATAAAAGTCACCTTATACATATAAACGTTTACAAAAGTGATACGTACTAAGTTATTTACATCAGCTATAAATATCTAGTCCTCGAAGTCCTAGTTAGAAAAAAGTAGATATTGAGCAAATATCCATACAATAAAATCCATAAGAAAAACCTTGACTGGGAAATTAAATCATTTTTATTGATTTTTTTATTATTTCCGCTGGGCTATTAATAGTTGGTTGTTGCATCGAACAGAAAGTGACTTTTTTCTTGCATCGAGGGACTGTGAATTTGGAGCCCGAGCGAATGTTTATACTAGGTGAAATTAAATCAACCGACCAAATTCATACTGGAAACTCGGTTAGTCATCAGACACAAGGTGAAATTCGAAAAAATATATATTTTTTGCCCGAATTAATACTGGAGACTCGGTTTAATGACCTATTCTGTGTAATAGGCAAAATAAAATTTAGACTTCCTGTACTAATTGAGTCAAGGTTTTTCTTGAAGGTGGCAATACATATTTTTTTCGAATTCCGCATACCTACAGAGTAATTGAACTTTGGTCTTGACCACTTACCGAGTCTCCAGTATTAATTTGTCTATATAAACGAAAGTCACCTTATATATTCAGTAGCAAGGAAAGACAAACTCTCTTTTAATACAAGTAAATAACTGAATACTGAATAAACCTCCGTAAACCTCGGCACCTAATTTGATCTCTATAATTTTTTGACAATCCTGCGCTGCTTTTGTACTGAACTTGGCTCCTTTTCACATTTATGCTTTTCGCATACATACATCAGCCTGTTTCGTCCACTGCTGGACATAGGCCTTTCCAGGATTTCGCCACTCTTGGCGATCCTCCTGGAAGAAATGCCCATACTCACACACGCTGGGCAGGCGGGTTGGTGAGCGCGGTGCCGAAACCTTTGCACCAGTGACGCCGCTGCCCGTCACCAGTCTGATTTATATAAGGCCCGGTAATTGGGGATGGATATACCGCCATCCATCGGTCCCAGGCAATGGTGGGCCACCTGGTTTTTTTGCCTGAGAGCTGTTCTCTTACTCTCCCCCGAATAACTTCGGGAGGATTTGCGAGTAAGATGGTGGTACCTCCACAGTCGAGCCCGGCATTGGCTCTACCACCTTGTATACCTTGTACCTTTTCGCATAAATTCATTTAAATTACATACTCGTACGTACCTACTACACTACATTTTAGAGCAGTACTTGAATTTTTCTAGGGGTGGCAGCCCCCCCTAGACAAAAATGCTAATTACGCCAACGCCTTGCCCCAATAGTTGCCTTTTAAATATCAATTTTCGAATACTGTATTACGTATATAAGGACAGACAGCTTTTTATATTTTAGTGTAAGTTAATGATTTCTTAGTATTTGCATGGAAAAAAATTAATATGTTTCACGTAAAAATTTAAAATTCCACGATCCCGAGATTTGCAATAGGCATATCCATCTTATGATCTACGTATCTACTTAAAAACTACCTGTTCCGACTCCTACTAATTAAACAGGTATAAAATAAAACGAACGCCAAAGGAAAATATTAATAAGGGGCATAAAAGTGTTATCTTCTATTTATAGAAGACATGAATCCCCGAGGGGTGTCAAAGGTATTACCAAATGAACTGTGTAATGCAAGTCACAGTCCAAACTTGGAACACCCACTTTTCACCGACGATTATTACGTCCCAACGTGATGGGCGGTGAGCCCTATCGCCGGAATTCTGGTACAAATGGATCTGCACGCTGACCGAATTATGTGCACCGGGGGATTGAACCCATGACCTCTGGGTTACCACTCGGCCACAGAGGCAGTTCTCTTCGTTATGATTTTCATTATCTTCAATATGACAATAATTTTGATACATCAAAACTGTTGGTAAAGTAATTTTTACCGCACTAGTGCTTTATTTTCATTTATTAACAGAAAGTTGGCAATCTTTCCTTGTGTACCATAGATAGACTTGACGAAAATAAACTGAGTTCAGTTTGATGATGGTCAGACGATACCAGCCTACAAGCATCAAGGCATGTGAGGTGGATGTCGCCCGACGACCAAACTGAACGCAGCTTACGAACGCATAAAACTGAACGCACTTTATTTCCATCAAGTTGGCAAATTGCGTGCAAGAAAAAGAATGTCCGTCTAAAATTCATTTGGAGTATTTATTGTTTGTTTCTTTGATTATGTTTCATTCATTTACTCCCACTATGCATTGAAAAAACGTAGCATAATTGGGTAAGGGCAATAATTTACTCGTAACGTTAAAAACACTTACTTCGCTCTTGTTTCAAAACTTTCAAATCGTCCCCGTAAGCTATTGCCTCCTTACCGCACTTGTAGCATAAACTACTACTTTAGAATAATTCACATCAGAAATAGAACTTAACTTTATTTGTATTTTACAAGTTGATCTTTATCGACTCAAAGTATTTGTTACACAGGCCACAACAGTATACACGGAGCAACTCCTGGAGCTGCATCGAGGTCAGGGCATGGAGATATACTGGAGGGACAACTTCACCTGCCCCTCAGAGGAAGAGTACAAGGAGATGACTATCAAAAGTTAGTATAACCCGCATTGGCGTAACTAGGCTTTGTACCCGGGGGGGCGGCCCCTGGCTCCACCTTGTGAAGCCATCACAGCACACACAAACCAATAAATAAGACAAAAAATGGATTGTTCCACTAATCCCCTAATTCCCATTAGTTTCGAAATAAAATATAAATAACAACATAGTAATTTAAATAACATATACATATTTTTATTGACTTATTTAGTCTTTCATTTTTATATCATATATTTTTATATATTTACAAAAAACACAAAATAAATTATAATAAAATATATAAATTATAATAGTCATCTGCATTATTTGACCATTTTGTCACATAATATTATTATTTATTTTTATTCCACTGATGCCGACAATTTTCGAAATATATCTGGTCATACATAGGTAACACTAAAAGTTTCCGGAACTGGCCACTTACATAAACAATATTTAAAAATTTATTGCAACATTTGAAAAAAGAACTCTTTGGCTGTAGAATGCAGTTTGTTTCATCTGACTGTCTTTTGTTTTTACCTTGTGGCGCCATTTAAAAAATTGTGTGTCTGCATCAACATGGATTTAACTCGGGAAAATTTTCGTAGTATGATTTTCTACGATTTTAAGTGTAATTTGACAGCTCAACAGAGCATCGCTCGGCTTGAAACAGCTTTTGGCAATGAAGCACCATGCAAGACGACTGTTTATAGCTGGTTTGCAGAATTCAAGCGTGGTCGTATCAATCTCAGTGACGAATCTCGCGATGGTCGGCCGTCCACCGCTGTGACCAACAAAACATCGATGCTGTGCGCCGTATGATTGAAACAGACAGGCATGTGACCTACCATGAAATTCGCGCATCCTTAGAAATAGGCATGAGTCAAATACAATCAATCCTACACAAACATTTGGGTGTGAGAAAGCTGTGCTCGCGGTGGATCCCACACAACTTGACCG
This sequence comes from Ypsolopha scabrella, assembly GCA_910592155.1. NCBI lineage: Eukaryota > Metazoa > Arthropoda > Insecta > Lepidoptera > Ypsolophidae > Ypsolopha > Ypsolopha scabrella. The sequence continues at coordinate 25,186,359 of OU342969.1, read as the reverse complement.
AGGCTCAAAAAACGGACCGCGTCACTTGGTGCAGTGCCATGCTTACCAGATTCAACGAAGGTGCGTCAAATTTGGTGTGGGACATAGTAACAGGTGACAAAACATGGATTTATTGCTACGATCCCAAAACAAAGCAGCAATAGAGCGTATGGGTCTTTCAAGATGAGCCGAAACCAACCAAAGTGGCGCGCGTGAAAAGTGCATCTAAGCGGATGATTGCTTCTTTTTTTAATAAAACTGGACACGTGGCTACTGTTGCTTTAGAGAATTGTCGTACCGTGAATAGTGACTGGTACACGACCATTTGTTTGCCGGAAGTTATTGACAAACTCCGTAAAAATAACCGTAAACGCCGTATCATCCTGCACCACGACAATGCTAGTTCTCACACGGCCAGACAGACAAACGACTTTTTGAAGACGAAAAATGTAGAACTCATGAGTCATCCTGCATACAGTCCCGACCTGGCACCTTGTGACTTTTTTCTGTTCCCAAAAATTAAGAACCAATTACGCGGTCCACGATTTTCATCACCAGAAGAAGCTGTCGAGGAGTATGAAAAACACGTTTCAGAGGTCACCACAGGGGAGTGGCACAAAAGTTTTCAAAACTGGTTTGATCGAATGAAAAAGTGCATAGACGCCAAGGGAGATTATTTTGAAAAACAATAAATTTATTTTGTACCTTTAATAGTATTTTTTCATATTCATTCCGGAAACTTATAGTGCGTCCCACGTATAACGTGTTTTTTGTAAATATATAAAATTATATAATTATAAAAACATAGTAATTTATAATCAAGAAGTCTTTATTTCTTATGGAGGTAAATAAAATCTTTGTTTCACACTCACAACTAATTATTTATTATGATTTAATTTTATTAATGATTGTAAAACCGTAGTTTTATTTAAATTGTAAAAATCTGTGATTTTATTAATAATTTTAAATCGGTGATTTTATTAAATAATACGACACTTTAAAAATCTGTGGTTTTAGTAGTGAGTGTGGAACTAAGATTTTATTTACTTCTATAAGAAATAAATCTGAACTATGATTATAAATTACTATTATTTATTTCTAACCTAATGGGGCTTATGAACTTTTCTGAAAAAAAGTTCACAAATCCCCATTGATGGGGATTGTCAATGGGGATTAGTGGAACAACCCCAAAAAAGGCCTTCAGCTGGACAAAGCATCTTTTTACATAGTCAACTGTCATGAAAAGAAAGACCGCCTTTTTTGGGCACTTGCAAATAGGTTCGCTCTATAAATTTTCAAGGTTGATCCTCGAGGGTAAGAATCCCGGAAAAACATTACATCAAAATGTGGACTGGACTAAAAAGCTTCTGAGACTTGAAGGATAAAACAACGGATCGCAAGCAATTTTTAGCCTACTGACCTCCAAACTTCATTATGAAGATGGCACTCAATGATGATGATGATTGAGAAAGGAATCTAAAATGGCGGCTGTTACTTGTATTTCATTGTCATATTAGTCAGCATAAAAAGTATTTATCTATTTGTTTTATTTTCCGAATAATATTTTTATAAATATAGTTATTGTTATATGGATACTCTTGTGTGGGAAGTGTACCTACCTACCCTAGCTTTATTGAAACATGTGACTGACTATTATAGATATATTAATACTATTATTCTGACAATAGACCGTACTTATTCCGGGCGGTAAATAATGCACATGGCTTCGTATGTAGCTTCGGCTTCGTAGAGCGTCGTCTCTGTCACCGGAGTATTAGTGCTTCTTTTGAGGGTCGATATCTTTAAAAAAAATTATGGATCATGAGTAATCATGACAAAGTAATAAAACATGTTAGTAACATTTTAGAAGTGACGTCATTTTCCCCCACTCCCAAACTTTGACGCGCTTTCTCTGTTTTTTTTGTTTGATTGACAAAAGAAAAAATACGTGTCCAATATTTTCTGAAAATCTAAAAGACGGACTAAATAGAATAATATTTTCCTTACTCTGTGTATAAGCCTATTCATGCCGCCGTGACGATAGGTTTGGTTTTTTCAGAAACGGGTGGCCTCTTCATGCTGGCTATCAGGCTGATGCAGCTATTCAGTGAGAACAAGTCTGACTTCAACAAGCTGTCGGCGATCTTGGGCCTTTACTTCCAGATTAGAGATGACTACTGCAATCTTTGCTTAAGAGAGGTAAGGACTAGAACTTAACGGCGAAATGGCGGAACCACCCTCTTGTAAATGACACTAAAGTCGCCGTCAATAGAAATTGTGGACTATGTAAACAAAGCGCCATGTTGGCTTTGTCTATGACAAAATGTCTATGAACTATCTAGAGATGGGTAAGTATGTGATTTAAATATGTTAGGTGCTTAATTAATTATTCTGATGAATCGCTAGTCAAATCGCTCACGTTAATTACAAATGGTTCCGTCACAGCGTCGGTGGCCGTATCTATTATACCATCCAGTTGTTTCATTTTTTCTTCTACTTTTAGGACATGAGCTACACATTTCGCCCACTGTTCTAGCCCGATCCGCGCCAAACCTTGGTCCAACAAAATCTTCACATCGTCCATTTTTAATGTTTTGTTGTTCCTTCCAACGTAACCTTTTACTTGCGCCCATATCAACTCTATCGGGTTAAGCTCGCAATGATATGGTGGAAGGCGCAAAACTGTCACATTTTTCGATGCCGCCAACACATCTACATACATTTTTTTAAGATATAAGATATTTATTCACCATATAACAATGTCCGTTATAAAATATTTTATATTTTAGCTTGTCTACTTAAGCTATGAGATTCGCTTTGATTTCGGTTTCTTGAAATTTGGTTTCTTTTTCACGCAACCAGTTTTGGATAGCCTCCTTCCGCCAACTCATGTTGGGCGCCTTTTCGATTTGACGCGAATGATATGGGGCATTGTCCATTACTATTACGATAAAATCAGTAAGAGAAGCCAAGTCGTTAGAATACCGAAAACACAAAAGATTTAAGAGTAACGCTGGAAGATCACACAGCTTTCGATAGAATCACACACACGTTTATGTCAAAGATTAAGAAGTAACGCTGTCAAAAAAAATTACGGAATAAAATAGCATCACGAATAAAATAGGTTTATATTCAAATAGATTCGTACATCACTAATTTTCAAAGACAATACAGATTCGATGAGAAAAAAATATAGTGAATGGCAGGTAAGACTTGATGCTTCATGATTTGGAATAATGTTCAGTGAGACTCCGTGACAGGACCTTGAGAAAAATTGAGAAAACGGTTTGTTTACATAGTCCACAATTTCTATTGACGGTGACTGTAGTATATAATACACATTTGGTATTATTAGGTTCCTCAATTACTTCAAAAGTAGTTGATTGAGTTAAGGGGGGGTTATCCCGATTTCGTCTCTTTTCAAATTTATTTTAAGCCAATAAATAGCGAAGATAAAATTTTGTAAAAAAAATATGTTATATGATATTGATATTTCGCCCGTTCGATACACGATTACTTACATTTTCCTCGATCCATTTAAATCGTAACAGGTAGGTCTGAACTATGATTTAATTATCATTTCATTTGAGCTATGTTAAGTTTTGAACAGTAAAACTTATACTAAAATAAACGTCTTAAAAAATGTAATATAAAACGGCCGTTATATGAAAAACCCATCCCTCTAATTCCAAAATAATAAATAAAAACACCTCAAAACCGCGAATTTTCTAAGCGGCGCGCTTCCGCTGACCATGTGAAAAACTAAAGCGTTGGAGCAGGACAGATTTCGCAGGATAACCTCGCCTTAATTAAACAATTTTGGAAGAGGACTGATGCCTGTGTAATAGGTTTATTCTTAACCCTTACAGGACTTATGGGAGAGCAATACAATTTTTTCTTCCATTTCCCAGGAGACAGATGTTCTTCAATATCAGATTATCAAACGTTCTCAGGTTTATCAGAGAAAATAAAATCGAATTTCTTGAAACAAATAATTGTTGGAGTATAATGTGTTATCTCGTATATAGACCTTCGAGTGAATATCCTCCTAAAACGATTGATACGGCTGTCTTTACAATACGATGACGTTCTTGTACCAGGCTTCCGTCAGTAACTTATACCCTGCGTTTTGGAAGGACACCACGGGAGCCTTATTAGCAGTAAAGGCAATTAAAATGTATTATAGTCACTATTTTTGGGCGCCATTTTTCCAATATGGCGGCGCAAACGCAAAAAATACGAAATAGCAAAATAAAAATGCGAAAAAAACACGTCGGAATCTATAAAAATACAAATTTTCAAAACTCTGGAAATATGGGTACCCATGGTTTCTAATACTAAGTCTCTGAGCTAAGCCGCGGACAGGCGGACATGGCGAAAATGTAAGGGTTCTTTGTCGGACTACGGAACCCTAAAACGAACCTCCTTCCGATATACTATTTATAGCAGTTTAATGTATGTATACACGCGCTCTCTACATCGCGATATCGTTTGTTTCTCAACAAACTTATACTGTGTTCGTTCCATTTCATTGACGAGTCCACCTGAAACTATTCATTTGTTATTTAATTATATTTTTGAAGGGGTCCACTTTACCGGACTCTCGTAATCATAAATTGTATCGGTTGCCTTTATTTAAAAATTATAACATCGCATCGACTAAGAAAACGGACAAGTGCGAGTCGGGCGGGCTCGCCCACCGATGGTTCCTTTTAAGGCTATATTTTTATGATTTAAATTACAAACAAATGTTTAGTTTTCATATTTTTCCCTATACTTGTAGTCTACTAAAACGGTATTACTTGCCATATTTCATAGTTCCAGGTCAACGGGAAATACCCTATGAATTATATAGTGTCGAAATAAATCTTTTCTTTACGTTGATTTTTTTACAGCTTCAAGGGACTGTAGGTAGACTTGGGTATATGGTGCAATATCTTCAAACTTAACACAGGAGAGCGTCCAGCAGGCTTCAATTGGCCGCGAAATGTATGAGGACGGGAGTGGGTAACTGTGCTTACCTCTGCCATAAGTGTGGCTGGTGGGAATCAGCAGCTTGTGAATGTAAACATCAACAATAAACCACATTGTTTTCCAGTGCCCCATTACTAGATATAACGGACCAGCTAACGATTTCTCCAAACTTACCAGCGAGGCTATTGAATATCTTAATATTTGTAAATTTTAATGTAGTATTTCAATTTATTTAAATTGTAAGTGTAAAAATGCCAAATAAATAAATAAACCCATAAGTTTGTATTGGAAAACTAAATGATTGCATTATTCCTGTAAGGGTTAAATCTATTTTAGGTATCAAAAACCTCTATTAAAATAAGATGTTTTTAATTAGCATTTTCATATGTGTTACTAGGTATCTGCTGGAAAGAAATTATACTTATTCGTATCCAAATAAATTCCTTTTGCAGTACGCAGAAAACAAGAGCTACTGCGAAGATCTGACAGAAGGCAAGTTCAGTTTCCCCATCATCCACGCCATCAGGAACCAAGAGGGTGATAAGCAAGTGCTGCGTATCCTTTTCACATGGTATTCGACCCGAAAACTCAGGCGCGGATTCAAGGGGGGGGGGGGGGCAATGGGTGCAATTGCCCCTCCTTGACTAACGACCGAAGCACTTAAAATTTTGACATCGTCATCCAAACAAAGAATTTTTCAAATATATTTAATTAGTATATTTGTAAATGCAAGTATGACATAGATAAGAAACGAAAATCTTAACAATTTTTTTGCTTAGAACGAACTTTTCGGGAGATAGATAATTCAAACAAAAATTGCCCCTCCTGAGCGAAATGCTAGATCCGCGCCTGGGAAAACTTGACTGATTGATCAGGAAATTAACCTGTAATATTTATCTGCGTCCTTAGCGTCAAATAAAAATTAATAGTAAGTACTAACGTTTTAGTGTAATCTTGGGCCACTGTCTGTTTCTCCACTCTCAGCATGAAAAAAATGCTCATACCATAGATTGCCCCTATATGCCCCTAGATTATGTATCTTTGAGTCGGTTGCCAACTAGTTGCCAAACATCGAAAACATAGATATACTATCGAATTCCGATTATCTAAGGATACGTTCGTGCTTAAAGTGAAGTCACAAAATTCCTGACTTCGGCAATTTTGAAAGTCCAGTTTTTGTCCCTGTTTTTAGTCTTTAGAAACCAGTTGGCAACCGATATGTAATATAATAGGCCCTCAGAACGCACAGATATAATATATGTAATATCTGTATTAGAATAATAAAGTAGTAAAAAAATCGTGACTGTACATTATATATTTTTGCGAAATTTTAAATGAAATTGGCATTTTACTGAGGCCAAAACCACATTTTTTTTCGATTTTTTGTCTGTTTGTCTGTATGTTCCGTTTTAACTCGAGAACCCCTCTACGAATTTGAATCCGGTATCAACCATAGACCTCTCATAAACAACTACACTCACAATCTTGCTCAAAAAGTGTCCGCGATGCATCTTATGTTAACGACATAACGTCTTAATTTGGTTGAAGATTTTTGCTACTTTGCTCGTCGCACGTTCGGACACTTTCTGACGAACTTTTCTTAGAGACTGTGTGTCTTAATAATAATAATAGAATTCTTTATTGCACATAAAAAAATTGTACACAAGGCGAACTTAATGCTAATTAGCATTATCTTCCAGTTAACCTCTGGTGATGTGGATAAATTTGGGTAGTGCCGAAAGAATAAGGTGATATTTTAATGAGTACCAGTTTTAACCTAAAATTTAAACCTAGATATTTGTAGATAAAATATATTATACACACATTAAAAATAAAAGATTACATTATTTACGAATATAATTACTAAATATATATGCAAATATATATACTAAAGATCTATAATATTATATATAATAAATATTTATATGCTACACATTTAAGACAATACTCTAAACTCCATACAAAAGAAGAAACGCAACCTGTCTTGTTGTTTATGAGAGGTCAATGGTATCAACTTATAGGCTACAGGAGGTGTTCATCAAATAACGCCGCGGCAGAAAACAGGGCAGAAATTGAATAAACGCAGACGGCAAAGGCTAGTAATAAATAATAGGGAAAGCAATGCCCATATCCTGGTATAAGACAACTAAATGACTGCATCAGTCTAAGCTTTTTACTTTTAACACGAAATTTACTTAGTATGAAGTATTTACTCAGGCCGCAATAAAGAAATTTTACATATTATTTCTAGAACGCCTTTTAAGGCCTTACTCCTGGTGCACGATAATCTTACTGAGCGATTTTGAACTTCAGTTTGTTGTCAGAAAGTCTACATTAGAATGCTTGCTTCGCGCGCTGGCGGCACGCAAAATCAGTGAATTTTTAGAGGTTTCTCTGGATTTTACGAAAAAGTATTTGATGTAGGAGTTTTTCCACCTGACATCGGAAAACAAACCATGTTTTATTGTTATAGCAGTAATTTCAGACATAAAGCTCAAGCCGTTTGGACATAAAACGGAATAGTAACTTAAAAAGGCATCATATTCAAAAATATAGCAAAATGTGTCCAATTAGGTAACCGACTTGACAACGGAAAGACAAAGGTCTGAAAAAGCACGTGTCCAAGTTTTACATTGATCAGGTAAGTAATGACTCAGCATATTAAAACAAACCGTTGAAAGACCCAATAGAAGCCCTTAAATCCACCGCGTGACGGTGTTGTAGTTACTTCTTAGCATACAAAGAATGTATTTTAAACATGGGAACGTGATCAAAATCCGAATTCGATGTTATTAATGACATCATGCTGCCTTGCCCATTGTTTTGTATTATACTGAAGATACGGTCCGATTCACGGTCATGGTTGCTACCAGTTGAATCAATGAAAGGTTTACAGTCTTTTACTCGACTGTCTAAAATAGGAGTGTATTGTTTTCAGGTTACATGTGGGTATTTTTCTTAATTCCACCATAACTTCTTAATGCTTCAACCGATTTCGAAGTGTGTGATATCGTTAGAATCCTTATAGCATCCGGAGTGGAATAGACTATAAAATATATAAGGTCCTACAATTTAAAGTGAAAATAATTGAACAGATGATAGAGTATCCCAAATAACTTTTCACAGAAAAATGAAATTTTTGCGCGATCTTTTTTTTTTACCCTTCCATAGAAATTTTGTCAGCTGATTGAACCACTTTGTACTGGGAAGTGAAAAAATTATGTGATAAAAAATCTTTTTTTCTTCTTGGTTGTGATCAGTGATCGATACATGATCTAACCTATAATAATTTTCACTTATTATTGTAGGACCTTATATACAAAAAAGTATTGAATAAAAATAAATAATAAAAAATATAAACAACACGACTGCCGGAAAAGAGATTTAATTCTGATTTCAGTGCAGTCAGACTATTACATTGGATACGTGTTGTTTTGTATGTCCCCCGACTGCAGTGAAATCCGAGTTAAATCTCTGTTCCGGCAGTTGTGTTTTTTAATATTTTTTATTATTTATTTTTATTGGTTAAATGTTAGCATGATTTTCAACAAACTGGGAGCGAATACTTAATAAGTGTGATTCGGACCGATGATCTCTGCCTGCTACGATCTTGGCACACCTTCTTCGTTTCTGCCGTAATCATCAATCGAGTCATACAAGCATACAGGCTTAGGATCACTCAGGGTGCCTTTGACTAGGTCCTTCCTCAGCTTGTCATCAGTTTAGTCCTTAAAGCTAACCCATCTTTCAGCTTGCTCTCCGTATATAAGTTGACTTTGGTTACATAACCAAATGCATACTGGAGATTCGGTAAGTAGTCAGGACTAAGTTTCAATGATCTTGTTTGCTAAATGCGAAATATATTTGTATGTATCCATAGTAGACTTGTTCAAGTGGAAACAAAATTAAATTTTGCGTATTTCACTGAAAGGGTTGTTGAATTTTGGTCGTGACTACTTACCGAGTCTCCAGTGTGAACATGGCAATTTAAACCAAAGTCACTTTATATTGCTACCTATCCTATTTTTGAAATAAATTTTCCGTAATGAATGGTCCAATGAGGGCATCATTGGCATTGAAACGTAGTCTATCTAAATTGGCTGTATGGACGCACAAAGCATAGCGCAGTACAATTAGTTGGTAATGAATGAACGCATTCTCTAATAATTTGTTATCTTCGCTGTCGACGTCACGTATTATGTAACCTTTGAGTAAAGGGGAAATTAATGATATCTAACACCAATGAGTTTGCACAACACATTTCAGATTGTAAACCCTGATAAACGTAATTTTCCGCTATGCAAAAGAACGGGTAAAGTTTAAGTGCTCACCAAAACGGATAAACGGTCACCAAATATGGTCAAAGCCCGAAGTCGGTTAAGCTCCGAAAATAGGTAGCGACGACGAGCGAAGCGAGGAGGAGCGTGTTAGGTTGACATGTTAATACTGGTGTTGATTCGGTGTAACACGACTTAACATATTTGACAGGACTAAACTTCATTTAAGCATTCTGTCGTTTTCTTTCTGTATCGAAAAGACAAGGACAGGACGCTTAAAATAAGGTTAGTCCTGTCGAATAAGTTAAGTCGTGTTGCACCGAATCGACACCATTGGGAGCCGAGCGAAGCTAAAATTTACTTCATGAAACACAACTTGGTGAGCAATTATCCGTTTTGGTGAGCATTTATCCGTTTTGGAAGTAGTATATGTTCATTTTTGGTAGGCATTTAAACACAAGACCATGAGAACAATTTCGTCTACGACAATAAAAACGAAGAAAACTTTTACAGTTGAGAATTTCAAGTTAAACTGTGCTTAACTATAAAATACAGCGATGTGATTGGCTGTTTCGTCGTCTAAGCGAGATTTTTTAAATTCAGAAATTGACCCTAGGGCATTTACAATAAAATACGAAATGTTTAAATGAAATGGGTTATTGGTATTGTACTGAGGCCGAAAAAACAATTTTTTGAATTTTTGTCTGTATGTTCCGTTTTAACTCGAGAACCACTTAACGGATTTGGATGTGGTTTTTTATACTATCATCGTAGTAACCCTGGTGAACACATAAGCTATAAGGGATGTTAATAAAATAACACCCAATCCGCAAACGGGGCAAAAACTGAACAAACGCGGGCGGAGCCGCGGGCAAAGGCTGGTTTACTAATAAATCATTAGTAGAGCTCATTACAAATAAATCGGAAACTCTGAACGTGTGATATACAGATGGGGTTTAAATCTATTTTATCGCGGGTTAAACCACCTTCTTAACGATTTCTATTTTTAGGTTTTGTTCACCGCTTGATTCTTCAACCAGTAATGAGTTTTTCCTTGGCCAGACCTATTCTATCTGACGAACTAAATGAAAACTAGTTTGTCTTGGTTGCAACTTCATTATTAAAACAAACTCAAGTTTATAGTACAACTAGTTTGAGCCCGCGTGTCTTTCAATTTTAATGTAACTTTTATTTTCTATCATCATTTTCATTTGCGTGTAAGATACAAACTTTTATTGACAGTTTCCGTCTTGGCGGTTATTTTATCAACACCTTTATAGCCTATATTTTCACCAGGGTCACTACGATGATAATAAAGGAAATCGTATCTGAATCTGTTGAGTGGTTCCTGAGTTTAAACGGAACGTACAGACAAAAAACGTTTTTAAATAAACCATTATAAATTTCAATGTACAGGGACGACTTTTTTACTCTCTTCTTATTATTTAATATTTTCTTATTATACGCACTAAAAATAGGAAACGGCACTTACCTAACAGCATAGTTTTGAAATTCGGCTCTACTTGAGAATTGCATTGACATTAATTTATGCTGCTAAATTTATAATTAAGACTCGGTAAGTAGTCGGTATCAAGGTTCGGTGCCCCTTTTGGGAAACTAGAAATTTCTTTTTCCTGTTCCTACAAACGCAAGCCCAGCTCCGAGTCAATAAAATGCCCTATTTTACATACATTGTAATCATAATACATTTTACATCTACATTTTTTCTTATTAAAAGTAAAATATAATTAGACATTTTTTTATTTTTTTTATTTATTGTGTCAACCAATATATAGGTACATTGTACAAAAAACAGGGAAAATATTTGAGTAGTCCGTAATACTTGTCGCGAACTCCTTTTATAATACCTTTACTCTATTATTTCTGTAATTTTTTAAAAATACGTAGGTATTCTTCCTTCTGTCATTGTATGTCATGGTCTTGTACATATGAAATGGTTCTCTCTATTCGAGTTTCTTTTAATTTTTAACAAATAATACCAGAAAATACAGTCCACCATTTCATCCGTTTCAATACTTATCAATTACCATAGGTGTAACTAGATAGCGGCCAGGGGGCACGGACCCCCTAGTCTGCCCCCCCAGAAATTGGGGTGTCATTGGTGGAAATAAATACTTCATCAATTTTAAGGCGTTAGTTGTTTTGTATGATTTCTTTGAATGGAGGGTTGTCAATTTTTATTATACTTGTTGATGGTTTCATGAGTAAGTCCGAGGGCCGGCCAGCTACAAATCCTAGTTATGCCTTTTTGTCGCCTTGGATTCCACAGTTTCCTGAACCAATATCCTCAGACATACTGAGACAACGCACTCGAGATATCGAAGTAAAGCGATACTGCATATCGTTGCTGGAGAAGCTCGGCAGTTTCCGATACTCCAGAGACACCTTGCAGAGACTCGATGAGGAGGCTAGAGCGGAGGTAGGAAAATCAGCGCTGCAGTTCGATGATGCTTATGCTGAGTCGGAGCCTTTTTGTTGTGTTAAAATGTGTCCCATCCATTAGCTTGTATAAAATGTGTAGTTAAATCATTGACCTCTCATAAACAATATGGAATTATTTAACTATTTATTTCAACACATTCATAGTAGGGCAACTATGCATAGTGTTAAGAGGGTAATAGAGGATCTCGACGCTATATGCACATTTTAATATTGTTTTACTTACCTTTGAATAAGAAGTATGCAAAAAATACATAAAATCAAACCATTTTCTTGTTAAAACATAATTATCACTAAGCAATTTTCGCGAATACATATAAAACGTAAGTATTTATTGTATACATCTTATCAACAAGTAAGGAAATCAATGGTTTCATGTGCACTCTGCACCGAGATCCTCTTTTACCAACTTAAAATAAATTATGTTATCTTGGGGTTTCTTCAAAAAGTAAAAACCTTTAAATCCCCGGTAACAGTCCGCAACATTACGCGGGCTGGCCTATACTGCGTAAAGTGATAATCACCGGGTAGACAAAACTTAGTACCTATAACGCTTTTTTTTTCAAGGGTGCGCCCCTGAAATTTACTACAAGCAAGTTACTGTTAAGTTGATTTAATGAATAATATTTTCATTATTAAATATGAAAAAATACATATTTAGTATCACAGAAAATGTATCTACATTTTAACCGAAATTTTTCATGTATGAAAAATATTTTATAAAGAAAAACTATCTAAAGAAACCCAAAATCTAACAATGGCGTGTGGCGTTTTAGTCATTTTAACAACTTAACTGTAGAATCTCAAACTCAATTTCAAACCATCAGAAAGGTGTAATATATATAAGGTCCTACAATAATAAGTGGAAATAATTCTGGGGTAGATCATGTATTGTTAACCGATCATAATCCAGAAGAATTTTTTTCACTTCCCCATACAAAAAGTGATTCAATCAGCTGACTTAATTTCTATGGAAAGGTAAAAAAAGATTATTTGTTTTTTCGTTGGAAAGTGGTCTATTATTTGTAGGATCTTATATTTTACGAAATTTTTTTATAACTATTTTGTCATTCCATACCCAGGTGGCCCGTCTCGGCGGCAACCCACACCTGGAAGCGCTGCTGGACGAGCTCCTCAGTTGGAGACGACTTGACCAGTCCAACGAGCAAGAAGTCAACGGCTCTTAAACTTATACCTCAGGGGCTTATACCAAAGATGTGCTGCTTTTGTTTGATGGAGCTGTAGGATTCGATAGAAGGTTGCAGGGGCTGCGTAGTGACAGTCGAAATCAGCGTTTTCAGTTAAAATTCAGGCCGGACTTGTATGTCTAAGGACGACATTGTACAGCAAAGTTATGTGGATGGGCAGTTATATCGGTTACTTTTTGCACAAAAAAGAAAGTACTATCCGTTTCAAATGCTATTAGGATAGGACCTTGTCATACTTGATGTCTGTGTGCGTTAGCAACGTTTACGGAAGTGCGTGAGTGAATGAAATGCACACTGTGCTAACGCACACATGCACAAGGTCCTGTCCTAATAGCATTTGAAACGGATTATACATGCAATTTATTTATTTATTATGCTTGGCTTCGACTAGGAAAACCGACCCTTCATGCATCAGTTTTCATATGAAAGCAATACGTTTGCTAGCAGATGTTAACACCAAATTCTACATCTCCTACGTTTTTATATTTTTTATGATCATGTACTTGCTTAAGAATTTAATAAAAAACGAGTGTTGAGAACGGGTTCGTATATCTTGTTCTACGATAGAGCAGAATGGATTTTAAAAAATCCATACTGTTTTACTGCTTAGAATGACAATGGATGCGACTAAGAGATTCTTATTAAAATATGTAGCCCATCTACAGATAGCGCGCGAGTTGAATGCAGTCGGGGGCTGAGGTGAAGGGCGGGAACACGTCCCCCCGCCGTCTGCACACCTCCCTCGCACACCCGCTGTGTAGTGCTGTGTGCGCAGAGAACGGCTGTGTGTGTATATAGCGCATTCCTTAGCTCTGCACTCAACTCGCGCCCTATCTGTAGTTCGACCAGTAAAATTTAGACTGTTCTGCAATAATGTGAGTATAGTCAAAAAACATTTTGATTTACAAACTGCTCGGTACGTATAAAACATCGCCACTGGAAAAGGGATGCGCATTATGGAAATGCTAGATTACAGTTATTAGAATTTTATGAATTCCTTACATTGAACAATACATTTTAATCAATATAATCGATTTATTAATACGTACTAACATAGCGAGGTTTTAAGTTAATGTTTAAAATGTACTTATTCGATTTTACATTCTTAATAATGTATTGTGTAGCAGATTTAATATGAAATTATCATTCACACAACCAGAGTGTAATAAAAGTTACACTCAGGAACATAATTAGAAGAACGCAAAAAAAGTTATTATTTTTCATGTGTTTTTTTAAATATAAGTATGTTAATTTTGTGCATTACGTTTTCCAAATATGTAAAATATTTTTTATAACTCAATTCATACTCGTAACTTAGGGGTAGTAATAAGCAACATTTGTTCAAACTTTTTTGTTTAGTTTCAATTCTCTCATGGGATGATCCAGAGATTTGGCTTACATTTAAAATTTTAATTTGTAAACAATATTCTTATCAGACATTTTAACTAAGGACTTAACCTTTTAGTTAGTATAGGAGTAGTTCTGAAACAGTTTTCACTCGTTGTTTCACAAGCATGTCTTTTTACTTGATAAATAATACTTGATTCGACACAAATCTTGCATAAAGATAGCAAACGGACTGTTTTTAGCAATCACAAAACGGTGCAGCCCAATAAAAAAAAACAAAGTCACTAAAAACTTCAATGAACTTTTCTTGCGTTCCCCTCAGAGTCCCTGAGTGTATTTTCGGATTCTTTATTTAATAACATTGACATACCAAACCATGGACCTCGGGTCTAGTATAAAATTTACCAAAAGTGTCTTTACTGAAGTGTCAAAATATTAAGAAACAAAACATTTTAATTTGAATCGTATGTCATTGCTGTACGGCTTAATTTTGATTGACGTGTGATTGACACCCTTTAATTTTCAATGGTTTTGACTCTCTTTTGGTTCGGACACTTTTGAGCACAAACCCGATGTCCACTTGGTAGTACGTCAATGTTTAATAATCTCATTTTTTTAACATATACTTATTCAAATTAAATTTACAAAGACGTCGAAGGACAAAAAAAAATCGTCGGACATTTTATTATAGGCCTACCTATGAGTTTAGGCCCTGATACTCACTATAAAGCGATTTGCTAGCGGTTTACGAGAGATACCAGAATTTTTATTACAAAATATTCTATGATTCTATGCAGTTTATCGAGACCAAAACTCATGGTTGGCATACTGGTCTAGCTTAGCAGTTTGGTAATAGATAGTTGTGGTTTTGGAAATCGGTATCCTAGTCAGTGTTTTTTTAGGAATACTGCCAGTTTTTTAAATATAAACATTTACATTTACCAGAAAAGTGTATTCTACAATTTTGCTCTAATAATAGTGACAAATATCCAGTGTTTACCCGTGGTCCCGGTGGGTGGACCCATTACCGGGCCACGGGTAATTTTAATTACCCATGGTTCCATGGCATTAGGGATTGTTCCCTGGACTTCTGACTATATCGATAGAAAATGAAAACCACATTTACATACAATAAAGTTTACTCAAGCATAAGCAAACAAAATAATTCCATCCTTGGGCATAAAAACATACTCATACCAGAACCAATATTGAAAATGATGAATTCATAACCGATAGGTACAATACACTAATGCTAATGACTTTATGTTATGACTCATAAACTATCTTAACATTTCTAGTGCGTATCCAACTGATATTTCGCTATTAATTAATTCCATTAGTGTATCGGTTATGAATTCATCATTTTCAATTCCTATTTTTGTTCTGATCCAAATTGGACTATTTTTTTTAGTTTTCGATAATTTAACCAAAACGTATTCAGGAGACGCATCATGATTGTGCAATTTTTTTGAAATTTAATTTTGTTATGCCAAGACTCCAACACGTTATTGGTTCGGTGCCTTTCTCCGAAGACACTGAGAGTCTTAACAATATCATTCTTCAGACAAAAACGTTGCAAGTATTTTGAAAATTTCTGGATTTTTATATTTTTGTGTTGCACCGGAATTTTACATATTCCCACCCTTCTAAAAGTCGTTCACTTGGTAACAATGGCAATACTGAACACAGTGACACAACTCTGACTTGAGGTTTACTTTTTGTCTTGCTGAATATCTTTTTGCCCATCCTCCAGAGAGCTTGCTGCCAGTGATAATGGCACCCTTTAATCTCAATGTCGGGAAAAACATTGTGTATGGCATTTAAAGCTGCAAGCTCAAAATCACAGTGGTACTTTAATGGTTCCCAATTCGGAAACTGTGATTTTAATACATTGAAAAGGGCTGTATATGTTTCACTTAGTATAGCGTAAATTATTGCTTTTACTTTAGTTATACTAGCAGTAATGCCTAATTCAGTGTGTATAGCAAAAAAATCAACGAAAGGGGGGGGGGGGGGGGCTACAATATTCATTCCGCGTGGCATAAAGAGAATGCTTGACACTGTTGAATTCCGGAAAGGGAATCAATATATTGTTCCCTTTATCCATCCAGCTCTCTTTCGCCTCTTTACACAATTGTTTAATAGGTCGATCACTTGTTCGCGCCTCCAATTTCAAACTCTCTACAGATTCGGTCAGTTCATTAGATATAATATCTGGGCATGTATGAGATAAATTTTTGATTGAAAAACACTTGTACTTGTCCACTTATTTATATTATTTCCCTTACCGGTTTCGCTGTTGTAGCATTATCAAAGGTTTTTTGGTTGTTTACAACGTAACAAGTACAAGTGTTTTTCAATCAAAAATGTATCTAAAGTTCCACCAAGTGCCAACAATCACGAGCATCAACTCCATTGTATGAGATAAGTTTTTTATTACAATCTGTTCCTGTATGAATGGAGTTCAGTGCGGACTTACCTCTAAATAATTATGTCAAAATGACAAATGAGAACAAATGGATATATAGGTAGATCCTGCTAATTATGACAAAATGACTAATACAGGAAAAAGGTTACTTACTCTCTTTGTAGTATGTGATCTCTTTTGACGTATTTAAAATGCTGTTATTATGGATTTGTATAAAATCATAAGTAGGTTCATGGTTGTAATTAATTTTATATACGAGGGGTGGCTGAAAAGTAATCTACCTGACTATGAAAGAAAATACATGGATTAATAATTTATTTTTTATTTTTCAATATAGTCCCCTGCAACTGAAATGCACTTACGACATTTGTCAATAAGTGACAGCATACCATTAAAATAATAATTATTATTTTGTTCGTCAAAATAGTCATTCACAGCGTCCTTCATCTCTTCGTCTGTTGAAAATCTGCGCCCTCTCAAATTTTTCTTTAAATTTTTAAATAAGAAGTAGTCAGAGGGAGCCAGGTCTGGACTATAGGGTGGGTGGTTGATCTCTGTAAAGCCGTTTTTTGTCAGAGATGACCGCGCCTTAAAGGCCGTGTGCGCGGGTGCATTATCATGCAAAATCAAAACGCCTTTGCTAAGTTTGCCCCTCCTGTCTTCTTTTATTTTTTTGCGTAGCTGGTCAAGTAAGTTCGCATAGTATTCAGCATTCATCGTGGTGTTTTTTGGCAGGTAATCTATCATAAGAATCCCCTCAACATCCCAAAAAATGGTTGCCATTAGTTTGCCCGCTGACAGCCGGACCTTAAACTTCCTTGGTGGTTTTTCCCCTTTAAATTTCCATTGCATCGATTCTTGTTTGCTTTCGGGATCCCACTGACGAATCCAAGTTTCATCACAGGTCACTATTCGCAAGATAGTTTCTTCCTCTTTATCCTTTACCAAGTCTAAAAATGACTGACAACATTCCACACGCCTTTGCTTATCAAACGGGGTCAACATTTTAGGCACCCAACGTGCGCTCACCTTGGACATTCCCAAATGTTCATGAATTATTTCATGAACTCGTTCCTTGCTAATGCCAACATCTCTAGCTATTTCCCACTGCTTAATTCGCCGATCGGCAAGGATCAGTTTCTTCACTTTTTCCACATTATCTGCGGTAACTGCAGAAATGGGCCTTCCACTACGGGGATCGTCTTCTAAGCTCACACGGCCTTGTTTAAACTGCTTTGACCAAAACTTTATTACAAATTCGGAAGGACATGAATCTCCGAACACCTTAAACATGCGCTCTCGGATCTGCGTCGGCGTATTCCCTTCTTTACCGAGGAATTTAATCACAGCGCGATACTCAATTTTATCCATTTTTAATTTTATTGCAACTTGATAAAAACGAAGACGCGCCAAAAAAAAAATTGAACTCGTAGAAACAAATAAGTGTCATAATTTTTAAAAAAGGAATAAACAAAGAATACGAGAATATAGTGGCCAGTAACATTTTTTAAACTTTCTTTAACAAAGGAGATTTTATATCAGCCACCCCTCGTAGATATAATCAGAAGTCGAAATATTCATCAAATTGTAATGCCTAGTGCAATGGGACCACGGGTAATGGGTCCACCCACCGGGACCACGGGTAAACACTGCAAATATCATATTTAGTAGAAATTTTCAAAACTTACATAATCATCATGTTCGTCTAGACTTTTAAGATGTAAGATGACGTTTAAATATTTCATGTGCAATATTTATTCTAGATTTTGCTTAAATCATATAATTTCTACATCTACTTCTAGGCAGGTAGCATAACTGGGTACCTAGCATGGTAGACCATATCGAGCTGTCGATATACCACTGTCTGTCCCTCT
Organism: Ypsolopha scabrella; assembly: GCA_910592155.1. Lineage (NCBI taxonomy): Eukaryota > Metazoa > Arthropoda > Insecta > Lepidoptera > Ypsolophidae > Ypsolopha > Ypsolopha scabrella. The sequence continues at coordinate 25,167,812 of OU342969.1, read as the reverse complement.
TTATGTAGATCAACTGAGTGAGACAGAGCACTGTATCAAGCGCTATCGAGCTCGATATGGTCCTTCATGTTAGAGGTGTCCGTCATCTCATTTAAGCTGTTACTCGTGTGCAAATTCAATCAATTGTGTCTACCTTCCGAACTTGATTAAATGATGCGAAAGATTAAAGATTTATTGTCATAGTAGACCTGTGGTATTCATTGTTACTTTGATAGATACTTTTGTAGTACCTATACGATAAGTGCTTGTTTTTTTAATTCTATTTTGTTAGATTGCAGCCACCATACTCCAAAGTACAATTTGCATAGATCAGAAAAAAAAACAAGAAAAATACTGTCCTTGAACTTTGTAGTCTGGTGGCCACAATGCTTTTACTTATGTACATAATGTAATAACAATAATTTAATGTGCGTTACTATAATAGCGTTTTTTGTTACTTGATGACTGAATTCTAATAATGTACTTAAGTACATCAATATAAATTATTTTAAAATATTGTGCCATAGATTTTATTTTTTTCACCATTTTGTTTCGGTGCTTTGTTTAATTCAAATAGAAGTGCATGGATGGTTTTAAAAACAGATTAATGCTTATATTGAATTTGTTGTTTTGTAATGGGAATTATTGTTCCACGTTTGGATTGGGTATGAGGTGCGATCGTCAACTTTACGCGAATGTATGAAATGACAGTTACCAAAGGTAGGATGTGCAAAAATAAGTTAAAAAAAATTCAGTACTGCGAAATTATAATATGATGAAAATGTAACAATTTACCAAAATAATATTTCGTGCAATTAAAATAAAATGATGGTCTTAAAAAAAATTGTCAGCTCGCCATTTGTTTTGATGATCAATCACTCATGGGTTCTACAACTTCATCATTAATGCCAAATAGTGACAGATTTGTCAAATAAAATATCAAGATTTCATTTATAAAAACATTTGAAAATAGATTCAGCAAACAGTTCAGACAACTAAATCAGCGATCATTTCATTTTTGGAGAAGCAAAATTATTGATCATTAAACTTTTATAAACATCAATAAGTCCATAAAAGTACCTAAGTAATCAATTCATTTGTACTATTATGCAAACGGTACTTTTGAATCCCAATCCAATCGTGGAACAGTAATACTAACTTATGAAACTTATTGAATATTAATATCATATTATAAAACCATCAAACACCTCATAGATAGAGGATAGGTGAATAGGGATAATTGCATTTTACTACTTTGTGGCATATTATTTCGTTAAATAAATAAATGTTACTTGGAGTTTCTCAATTTCTTGCACGTGTGTATCTATCTATTAGCTTAGAAAGCACTATGTACTTATGGAATATTTAAAAATGCGAATCTACGGGTTGATGTGCTAAGATGGGACAGGCCGCGGAAAATCTAAACCATAAGACTTAGCGAAATTTGCTCAAAAGAATCGTCATCAATTATGAATACAGCAAAAACTGTACTTTATTCTATGTGATTAAGAATATTAGAAAAAAGGATACTATAATTCTTAAGGGGGATGGTCCAAAGCCGCTCTCCATACAAACATGTCGGAACCAACAACCACGACAAAAGAATTATAATTTCGTTGTGTTACATCCGCAAATAACCAGATTAAAAAATATATATTGTTACTATCAAATTTTGCTGTTGAAAAAATTTATGGAAAGTATTAAATAGCAAAATTAGATTGTAAAAACTTTTTTTTTGTGAAAAGTTTGATTATTCGCGGGTGTAAATTGATGGAACGTGTAGATAAAAGTAACACAACGAAATTATAATGCTTTTGTCGTGGGTTGGTTCCGTCCGACAAGTTAGTATGGAGAGCGGCTTTGGACCATCCCCCCAAGTAACAATTGATTGTTTATAAAAACAAGACCACGATGGTTTATTGAAGTGTTTTCTTCGACTAGTTTCCTGTTTAATACGTAAAAATGTATGGGACAATATCTCCATTCTGGTGAGGTTTAGATCTAGTCTTGCTGTGAGTCAGCTGCAGATCTACGGTGGGAAGCGGGATCGATTGCCTGATCGATCATTCTTGTTTCAGGAGTTTTTATCCGACACTCGTACTTTATTGATTATTCCGATCTTAACGCGTCAGCCTGTTTATTGACTTGTTATCTTTGTAGCTAAAAGAATTTATGCATATATTTAATAGAGTATGTTGTAAACATTGGCTACTAAAAAATTGAAAAACGCTTCGTCTTCCATTTCAGGACAATAATAAATCGTTAGTAAAAGAATTACCATAGAAAACATAGTATAATTAATGATCTCTTTATCTAGAAATCAATATAATATTTAGAACAAATTATATATTATGTTTTATTTATATTTCCAGATTCCGGTTTATCTATTAGTAAATCGTTAATTATTAAATGAAAAACGACTGTCTGTATCTTGTTTATGTAATGTTTATTTGTTTTTTACATTGTGTCACAAACTACAAAACTGTTTGACTCTAGCAGTCGAGGGTTTTCGTTGAATTATAAATGTTCCTGGACCGTAATACCAAAACATATAAATCTATTCATTACAATAAAATTAAAAATCATTATAATAAAATTTAAATTAAAATAGAATTATACTTTAAAAATCTAAAATTCATATACAAATAATCTCTCTTATTTTGAAATTAAAAGACAAAAAATCAAAGCAGTTTTTCTTTATGGAAAAGACTTGATGTTTTATCACAATATTATGGACACTTAGTTCCCCCAGTTACTAACAAATATACATAAAGTTACGTTTTATAGTTAAGCAATTTATTTTTATAGATTTTTCAAAAAAGCAGAAGGTTAAATAATTTTACATCTAGATTTCATTTCATATACTTGACACAGAAAGCCTTCTTTAGCCGATTTGTTTCAAGACTTCTTGAAGCTTTGACATTACTTTAGCAGTGAAGAAGGCACATTCAAGCCTAGTGCTAATTTGAAAATTTCAAAATCCATTGACGCAGAACATGGCTTCTTTAATTTATTTTTCAAATGAACTAACCCCCTGTCGGTCGTACTGTCATGCACACTTACAAAAGATAAACGATATAAAAACAAGCAGTTTTAGGAAACTACTTGAATATATAACTACAGTTCTAAATATATAACTTGTTAGTAGGTATTATAGCTGGCAAGTACTTGAACACATTTAACTCTACAACATCAGTCCACCTCGAAAGGGACGTAGATTGAAGATAGAAAAGAGAACCATGTTTCGCATTAATGGAATGTGCACATCTATAGTATAATATATTACATTTCATTATCGATATAAAAATTAATACGATTATTAGCACACTAGAATAATAATTAATATTAAATTTTATACTAAAACATATCATTCAGTCAAGAATTGTGATTTTACATTCCGTTTCTCCTACAAAATGGGCCTGCCATTGTACTTTGATCTTAGGGGGAATAAACACAGCAAAACTTATAAGATTTCAGGTTTACACAGTCGAAATAAACGAGACTCGGGTCACACAATATTATGAAAAATGAAACGGTAGAAGGGGGTTTGAAGATTTTGGCCCCAATCGAATTTAAGACATTCTATTTTTTTCAAAATTTTGTCTCTAGATATTTTTTACTCAATTTGTAAAAATCGAATGCTGACATAAATATAAACGAAAAAAATATCCTTAACTTGAATTGATAACTTGTATAAGGAAAATACAGCGTGGCTCTCCTCTACTAGCACCACTCACGGTGCTACTTTAGAGCGCGAAATTTCGTTCCCAATAAAACTAGTTGCTTATATCCTCGAAATGTTACATTTTACTAGCTTTTGTCCAAGTTTTCGGGGCACCTATTTCGAAACAAAATAAAAATGGCCAATGTAAAAAGTTGCCAGTCTCCATACTAAAATCTTCGAACCCCACGTTAAGTCCCGTACAAACAGATATCTATTTTTAAAATTACGCTTCTTTCTAGGAGCCCTTTTCGAGAGTGTAAACGTCACCCTGATATTAAGAAGACCTTATTCGTTTTAGTATTAAGATTTTGTTTCGTTTGAATGGGAGTGTCACCACAATTCTTGTTGCACTCAAGACATTCGATCGTCAGTTATACAGTTCCTGCTCCTTTGTCTCGTTGTCATTGTGTCGAGAGTAGGTTTTCATGTTAGAATTATAAAATATGTACTTTTCTTTGCATTGACGACTTAAAAATAACAAGTAAATGATGTAAACATATCAATTCCAGTTTAAAAATGCATTCACAGTGGATATCTCACCAAGGATATTGAGTATTAGTCACTAAAAATATTTCATAGGCGATCAGTTTTCCGCCTCAAACTATATCTCCGAATAAATCCAAAATCAACACTCATCTAAAATAGGATAAGTCGCATAAGTTAATATAACAAGTTAATATTCTTGCCTACATTTTGGTATCTGAAAGCTTTGTAATGTTGATTGTCAATTTATAGATGCCCCTCAAGCGGGGCGTGTTCTAGAGTCAAATCAACTTATCGCACCTGCTTCTTCAACTTGGGGCTACTGTATTTTTTTGTAACCACTGCTAACAATAGAGATTATTTAATTTTTTCCCGTGCGACGGACATGACATCCGACATAATTTTTCACTCTCCCTCCCAATGACAACGGGCCTAGGACCCAGGGCTAAGCACACATACGTAAGCGAGCTCTGATAATACAGCGGAGAGCAAGATCGCTAGATGACGTTAGATCCAGCCGACGACGTAGCTGCGGCTGCGCGTGAACCGCGTCATGCGACGAATCCGACCGCCTGAGGAACGAACGGGTTGTTTAGTTTTGTGAGGAGAAACCGAGCTTGTGGCACACTTTAAAAAATCCATTAAGTTGTCCAACAAAGGCGCTCAGAGCAATTTTACGGGGAGAGACGCGGGAGGTAAGCCACTGAGCTACATACAATTTTCGAACAAGCAGTTCAGAGTCTCGCCTCGTTCGACAACTGTATAAATTTTTAAACTGTGATTATAGCTTTGGAAAGGTGTGACCGTAAAGCGAGTTGAGCGTGAAGTAAAGCCGCATAAACTGAGTGTTAATAGACAGATGCGTACATAAATTTAAACCATATTAGTACTAAATTTAACTAGAAGTTGGACTTGGTTGGCGGTTCAAAATATACCCGTGGAAATGGGCCATACACAGGTAAAACACCCTTTGTCCACTAAAATCCATTGAAAACATCCATTGATCGATTTCTGTGGACTTCTATGTCTACTTTAATACCCGTGAAAATGGTTTTGCTCCAGTAGGTATTTAAAATGTGAGTGTCTATAAATATAAACTTTGGGAAAGATGATAAATATGATATTACACATCGAGCTTTAGAAAGAGATTCGGCTTAGTAGAGCGTCGTCTCTGTCACTCGATAGATAGTAACTTCGTGCGACAGAGATGACTCTACAAAACCGAATCTCTTTCTAAAGCTCGAAGTGTAGTATTTATTGTCGGGTACTGCATGTGGTTTTATTTAAGTTACCTGACTATTTGCCCTTAGTATACAGATTAGCTTTTAAATTTAAAGCGAACATGTTTGAATGCTCTCTCTCTCTCTGTCGCCACGCCTTTCCAGAGTTAAGAAATTATAATAAAAAAGCACCAGAGATGATTTTCCTTAAAAAGCAGAAAAAGTTAATTCGTTAAAGCTAGAACCTAGAAAATTATGATCAATATTTATTATAGTAGGCAACTTAATTGCTTTTATAATAACTTCTCCGTATAAAACTTGATGAATTAGAAATTGTAATACTTTATAAATATTTTCACATTCTATAAGTTTTTATTAATTTTTATTTTACACTTAAACAAAAAAATTAAATATCTTTTTCGAAGATATATATAGTCGGTCAAAAAAGTGTTGAAATGAAAATGAAACTTTAATGAACTTTATTTGACTTGAAACGTTCAAGTAGTATAATTTAGGTAATATATTTATGAAATAACAACGCGGATTTTGTACTTGTTTGTTTGGGGTAACCAGGCGAAAGAAAAATTGTTTCTTCAGTATTCATTTCAACACTTTTTTGACAGACTATACAAATTTTGATCTACTTTAGGTCGTCAGTCGAATACATATGTATTTTCTAATAAATTTCATTTTAAGGCACAATATACATAATACTATTGAAACTCGCGTGAGCTGACGTACAAAATTATTGTAACGGTTTTACACGTATTATTATTGTTGTTGTCTTACTATATGAATAGGTTGGCACATAGCCAACAATACGTCAGTGTGAAAACCGTTGTTCAATAATAGATATACTGGGTGTAAATACAGTGCGACCATTAAATGAAACCACATATTCTACCGACCCTACTGAACCATTTTTCCCAAGAGATGACTCTTGCGGACACCCTTAGTTTAGGAAATAATTGAGTTCCAAAAAAAATGCGTGAACCCTAACGCACCGCCATACGGGCGAGTTTAGAGAGAGTGTCGTCCGTTTCATGGACGTCGCTTCACGGACGACGCTCTCTCTAAACTCGCCCGTATGTCGGTGCGTTAGGGTTCACGCGTTTTTGTTTGTAACTCAATTATTTCCTAAACTAAGGCTGTCCGCGGGTATGACTCTTGGGAAAAGTGGTTCAGTAGGATCGGTAGAATATGTGGTTTCATTTAATGGTCGCATTCTATTTACACCCGGTATATATCTATATAAAAGCTAAACGGAAAGTACAATGTTGAAAAATGCAAGTTTAGATTTTTTTATTAAAGCAGGGAAAGATATTTTCAGCTCTAAAGTTTAGTTTTTGTGACGAGGATAGTGAAAAATTTGGTATGAATTAGTTAAACTAAATATTAATAAAAGCTTGTTCATAGTAAACGCATTATTTCACATGAAATTAAATTAGTAATTGTTGCCTAAAATATTTCAAAAACCTGGTCTCATCCCTTATTTTTTGATTTTTTACGACGCTTGATTCCAAAATATTTACCTTACCTTCATTTATTGCAAAACTAAATGGTAAAATAGGAATATTTACAGATTGTGTAATGGAGGATGATCGGAAACATGCCATGGAATACAAACAAAAGTTACATAAAATACAAGAGAACCTGTAAAAAATAGTGTTAAACTTGTGCGTTCCGAAAAGTGAGCTACAGTGTAAAAAAAATGTTTACATACTACATGTGTGTATGTTTTAAAAGAATGTGGCGATAAATGGCTTCAATTTAATAAAAAGTTGCTGCAATGATCCCCTTTAGCGATATGAAGTAAAAGTACGAACAGTTCTGAGACTCACCGTTGAACAAACACTCAGAAGTCTACTGGCTGCTCTGGCTCCTCCGCTGGCGTACTGTAACATACAGGGGCACGCGGGGTCAAGGGGGGTCTATTACACTACGCTATGGACATTCACTGGTTAGGTTCTAGGTTATTGTGGTCACTTGGAGCCCAAGGCCTTGGTAGCATTACGGATCGATTTGATTTGAAACGAAATTATAAGAAATAATTATAAAACTCAAATACTACCTCCCAGCTTAAACTTGTACTAAAATAATATACTAGTATTATGCTAAAACGGATTATGGTATTATAATTATTAGTTACAAAATAATTGGATTTTCTATTGCCGTAGATGTTGCTGCATATTCCAAAAATATCGAAAATCACATAATTTTGAAGCTAATTTAAATAAGAAAAGTCTGTTTACATAATTTTTTGCTGGAATTTGTGTTTTATAATTATTTTTTAAGATTTCATTACAAAATTGAAGACTAGATCCTTAAATAGGACTTTAATTATTATGACTACAAAATCTGTAGCTTAAATCTTTGTGGGAAGGGGCAAGTGAACGTCCATATAAGGTAAAGTATTTTAATCAAACTCTTTAGTAAGTGAGAGGTGGTATTATCAAAATGGTTTAACTTTGGACAGACAAATATTACATCAAACATTATAGGGGTTTACATTTTAGTAGACATGCTCATATCACAGTTTAATCGAGACTGATATTCACAAACAAATGTAATTTAGTTCCATCTATGAATTCCGGTCTCAATGTTAGATCACACAATACATATTCTGTTATCATTATAGAAAACGCACACACATGCGTACGTTAGTAAAATTTTGCTTACGAAAAACAATACGAATGACCTATTTCAGATTGAGTTCTCATTTCTGTAATAAATGCAATGTTAAATTCATACTTATGAAATAAGTGCAGAACGGACAATGACAAAATTACATAAATTCCTGTCCTATATGGTATTTTGTTTCGACTCGGCGGACTAAGCAGTTCTGTAGATTAGCAGAAGCCTTGCTGTGAAAAAAAAGTTATTTCCCGAAAAGAAAAATGTAGGTAGCACGGGCCTTCTGTAATAAACAGCCGTTTAAACATTCGCGCTAAATAGGGAGTCGATTTTTACCAATGCGTGTCTCTCAATCAATTACTATTCGTGATGTGTTCTTGACTCCCCTCGCGACTAAAAATAAAATTGTTAACGGTTAATACATAAAAAAAAACAAATAGAAAATTAGTGAATTACAATAGATGTTTCAAGATCGTCTTCACAAAAGAATGAGAACAGATTTTATTTATGAAGATTTTAATATATTAAACAATATTTATTTAAAAGATTGGTTTGGAATTTAAATAAGATAGATTTTTTTAAACCAGGATATGTTGCTCTTTTTGTCTGTGCTTCCAATCAGCAAAAGCCAAAATATAAAAAAAAGTAAACTGAAGGTCAATTTTTCACAGATCAGAAACACAGATACCAAAGAACGGTAAAAAAAAACTTGTAAGTTGAGTTCACATCAATCGTTAAGCTGTCTGTAAAGCGAAGTCGTGTTATAAGCCTACTCAGCCGTGCTTAGATCACTTAAGTCCGGCTCAAACCTTAGTTTGTGTGTCTTATTGGCTACGAGCCCCCTTTTGCAGGTTCTTAAAGAATCTGTATTGGAGTCGCAGCGTTAGGTCTTTCCGTACTGCAATAGGAACATAGAAAGAATTTTCACTATTGTGCAAAGTGTATCGCTAATCTATTAGTATAAGAGATGATACGTTTTTGGTAACAATGTTTACGCTGACCTGTAGATATCAGAGACGCAAACTCTACTCGAATGCTTCGAATTACATAGAGCCATCCCGTGAAGTTCTAAAAAATACTATTTAACGGTGTATTTGTAATATTTTGTAACAAAATCATAGGAAATAATGATAACGCCCAAAATCCAACTTAAAAAATTTATTATTTTAAAGCCTAAAATAATATCATGAAATATAAGTCTGTAGGAATATTAAACTACATATCTTTTTTTTTTTTTTTTTTTTATTTAACCAAATTACAGTAAGAAATAGTCTTAAATGATTAAGCCGTCTCTCTGAAACCCGTACGGGTTTATGCGAGTGACACGCTACCAGCTCGCTACGAAGTAGGTAATACAATTGATTAGTTATATGCTAACACCCACGGTAGTATTCTTTCACTAGAGATAAGGTTTTTCTTCTGGATAGTCCAGACAATAATTCTGCGCACAACTCGGCCGGCAAGCCGTTTAGAATCTCCGGTAGAAGGTATTCCCACTTCCTCATGCCGTAGACGTTAGTATATCTTGGCAGCCGATATACAGGGAGGTAGGGTAAGCTACGCAGTCGATTTTGTCTGCTATATTTAGTCAGTAAACTAATTTTATCTAGTTTATCTAGTAAGAGAGATAAGTTTACTTTGTTATAAACTGACATTATCTTACAATGATTGAACAAACCAGCTTCATCCTCTTTGTATTTTTGTTTAATACTTTTCGACACCATGTTCTTAAGGATAGTTAATTGTAGTTTGTATATACTATGCAAGTATGTCTTATATGTGCGCCCATAGCTACTCAGCCCGTAGCTTATGATAGAATCAGCTAGTGATAGGTATAAAGTTCGTAGAATAGTAAACGGCAGTTTGTATTTAAGGATAGCTAATTTGGCGTTAATCGATCTCAATTTGTTACACAGTTTTTCGATATGAGGTCTCCAATGTAGGTGTTTGTCAATTATCAATCCTAAGTAGGTATGTTTATCTACCATCTGTAAGCATTCGCACGAACAGGCAATGTAAACATTGTTCGTAGCTAAAAGTAGTTTTCGGGCCAAAATAATTATATTAATATTATTATTAGAAAGCAATACAAACCAGAAAAGATAAATTAGAAACAAATGTAAAGACACGAATTTGAAAAAATTCTTCGGGCCAGTATTCGAATCTTCAACCTCTTGTTTCTCAGACAAGCGCGCTACCAATTGCACCACCGAGGTACTTACCTAGACCGTTGAATTTTTCCACCATACTAGTCCACCGAATATTTTTGTATCTATTTGATCTAACTAGCTTGTAATGCACATACTGAACGCTCATGAGAGCGTTGTGTGATTTCACGCCTTGTATATATCATAATATAATAATATTTAGAGTATTCCAAAGCGATGGATTTCGCAATAAAAAACATAATATAATAATAATAATTTGATTTGGTTACAAAATATTACAAATCCGGAGAGTAGCCTCTTAAAACGGCATGGATTCACGCAATAAGTGGTACCCAATAGAGCAAAATGTTTTTTGCAATCCTGTTCTCTCCAAGTCAGTTGCAACGTGGCGGTGTTGCCAACAATATACCATCTCTTCTCTATGGTTCGTTTTATGCATGTGAGAGTCTACGACAGGCAAAGGGGCTACTCAAAATGCCACAACATGTAACGTGTGTGTGTGAGTCAATACACCCGTATACTCACGAGTGGGGATTGGGGTTTATATCTGGGGCTGCAGCAAGCACAAAGGGGATCTCTGGCATCGTGACCGGTGAATCGGTTATTTGTTTGTCTTCTTCTTTTATCGGTGTGACGGCTTCAGCGCTCGGAGGCGTCATCAGATTGAATATAGAACTGTCGACTCCTATCGCAGGCGGTCGTCCTCTTGGCAACCGAAGGCTCAACGATGCACTAGCTCGTTTTTGTACTCGGCAATCTGATGATATTGATTTTCTCTTTGGTATCAGTCTCTTTTCTCTATGGTATTTACAGGTGATTTTGCTTGTGGGTTTTTGTGCTCGTGACGATGACCAGAGTTTTTGTTAATTTAAGCGAAATCTAGTTCTACGGGTGTGAAACGGCTTTTTGGAGTCGATTGTGTCATTTACAAATGGGGAGTTGTGTAAATACATATTTGTACATAATGGCTATTAAAAGGGAGTTGCCTACATCTACTTCTGAAACAAACACGGTCCTTACTAAAGCAAACATTGTTATTTTCTGCTGTTTTTTTTTGTAAATTATTACAAACGAAAATAAAAATGCCTTAGTAAGGATAAGTTGTAATTTAGCGTTTTAAGGTTACAAAATAAAGGGTATTTACGACCCGTTATATTGCAGGATCAGATAGAGGAAATGTGCACTTTAATATATGTGTAATAGAGGTGAAAACTCAATAACATATACATATATATGATTACTAGCGGGTTTGTTCGTGAGGCCACCATTTCGTTCGACGGTGTTGAGTAGCGCCATCTGTTGATTGATTTTCGCCTTATTTGTTATGGTTGATTTCAATGTGACTCGAAAGATTCGTGATTTGATACTGTTATTGACAGTATGATCAAAGCATTGAATGTCAAAGGCACATAATGATGCTGAATTCATTCAGAAGCAAGAAAGACTTAAAAGCTAGTCTTAAAATTAAATATCAACATCATTGTTAAACTCGGCTACAAATAATACTTACAATAAGTTGGAAAAAAAACAAGTTTTATCTAAAAGTCCATTTATAATCCTCTACAAAATCTTTTGTCAAGAAAATTACGTATTACGCCGCCTGTTTGTAGGGCCACACATAGGAAATTGTGTCTCACTGTCCACCACAGACATATAATTATTACTAAGTAGCAGACCAAACATAAGGATTAAATAGCGTGGCAAGTTTCCATACAAAAAATAAGTTACATTTAGGCTTCATGGTACGAGGAAACGTATAAAAATGGGTTGTTTTGCCTGGCTTATGCTTGGACCATATTTGCTAATTCCTAAACTAATCTCTAGTATATATTTTGCTTGGAAACAAGCAATATTTATATTTAAAAGAGCCCGAAGTTCACGGAGCTAAATTTGCCACGCGTCGACCCTATGCGTTTATTATTAATGTTAGGTCTGCTACTATATTATACGTCTGTGCTGTCCACAGATAATCAAAATTACGAATATTCTTGAAACAGTTGCTGCAGAAGCAGGAAGTCCCAATAAGGCGTGCAACCTGTATAGTACTTAATAAAGCGTATATAAACGACGGCATGATGTGACGAGAAGCCGTACCGGGAGAGCGGTTGCATTCCGTTGCGTCATCCGTCCGTTACCGACTTCCGTAGATTTTACTGGACAGACTGATTATCGTCTCACCTGCTTTCTAGGTCTTATTTTAGAGGTGGTAGAGCTGGTGCCGGGCCTGTGGAGGTACCAACATCTTACTCGCAAACCCCCCGAAGTTACTTGGGGGAGAGTAAGAGGGCAGCTCTCGGGCAATACCAGGCGGCCCACCATAGCCTGGGACCGATGGATGGCGGTATATCCATCCCCAAATGCCGGGCCTTATATAAAACAGACTGGTGACGGGCAGTTGCGTGACTGGTGAAAGGGTTTCGGCACCGCGCTCACCAGCGTGTGTGTGTGTATGGGCATTTCTTCCAGGAGGACCGCCAAGAGTGGCGAAATCTTGCAAAGGCCTTTGTCCAGCAGTGGATGAAACAGGGTGATGGGTAGGTCTTTTCATCAGGCGGTGTAACGTTCACTCTTGGAGCCTATAGTGTACAGAAAGAAGTCTGCAATGAGAGAGGTCGGCTCACTTCTGTCGATGTTGCGCTGCAGATGCGTGGCGACGCGGTGGCGCGCGTCGCTGTACTCGAGATGCAAGCCTAGTCGCAGCAGGGTCGGGTTCTGTTCCACCAGCCCCGTGATCTCCATCTCGATCTTGTTGCCGAGCACTTGCGACCGCTGGGGAAAAAGACAAGAAAACATATGTTATCTAACCTCATATCGTAAGAACCTCATTACGAACTCAAAACTACTGCCATAATGAAAAATATTTTTCATTAACGTCTCTAAAAAATTAAATTATAGTATAGGTCTCCGAACAACATAATGCTATAAAAAACCTTTTTCTGAGATTACAGTACATGTGATACTAACTAGGAAGGCAAAGGGAACTTAGCCCAAACAGCCATGTCTGAGGTTCAATATCAAATACCAATGAGGTTATCATATAATATTCTCTAACACGTAATAAATAATATTGCGGCGTGACAAAGGAGGTCACAATTTTATTTTATTTTCGGCCTGCTTTGTCTATGGCTGCCGGCGCGCGCAACGCGTATTACACATGCTCTTGGATTTTGGCGCCATAGCTTACGTGGAAATTATTATTTACTGTAGTTGTATGGGTCAAACCAAAAGTATTATTTTGCCCTAAAATTACCAACAGCAGTGATGGTGAAGATAATTTAACTCCAGCTGACATTCTGGAAATAACGACGGAAATTACGAACATTTTTAGAACGAGCTTTTACAAGAAAAATCAAAAATGGCTAGCGACAAATTTGATCAAGATTATTATGAAAACAGGTTGTTAGGCATGAGTTTAGATAAAGTAGTGTATGCAACTATACATAACTAGGTATTAAAACACTCGTATTATATTAAAAAACTCGCCTTCGGATCGTTTTTTAAACTGACACTCGTGTCTTTAATAACCTTTTTATGTAACAGTTTCATAAATTACTATTTCAATGCAAGTGCTCGTAAAGTCCTGTTTTATATGCGTCTAAACTGTTGTCAAAGTCAACTTTACACTAGTGTTTAATTTTTTTTTTTTGGTTTTGTTCTCCCACATAGTGCGGAGGCAAAGGGAACAAAGAAAAAAAAATATTTACAGCACGTAGGTTATGTCTTAAAATATTAAATGAGTTGTTAAGCCCTTGAAAATGAATTAAATTTCGAAACCGGTTGGGTTAAAAGTACCTATAGTTATAGTAAATTTGTGTAAACAGTGTACAAGTGGTTTTCATCAAGATGCTTTCCATGTTTCACCAAGTGCCGACAATCGCAAGTATAAGTTATATTTTTTATTTATTGATCTTGTGTACCAAAGATGGACTTGACAGAAATGTGCTGGTTTCAGTTTGATGTGTTCATAGGCTGCTAGACTCACTTTCAGCTCGTTTTTAAAATGACACTCTTGTTTTTAATAACCTTTTTATGTACCAGTTTCATAAACTACTATTTCAATGCAAGTGCTCGTAAAGTCCTATTTTATATGCGTCTAACCTGTTGTCAAAGTCAACTTTACACTAGTGTTTCATTTTTTTTTCGTTTTATTCTCCCACATAATGCGGAGGCAAAGGGAACTTGCCAGTCTTATCTTGTGGACCAAAGATGGACTTGACAGAAATGGGCTGGTTTCAGTTTGATGTGTTCATAGGCTGCTTTCAGTGTGATCGTCGCGTCGGACGACAATCGCCTAACACTGACAGCAGGACAGGTATGTCATGTATGACTGAAAGCAGCCTTCGAACGCATCAAACTGAAAGCAGCTCATTTCCGTCAAGTTGGCAACTTGCGTGCAAAGAAAAAGAATGCCTGCCTTAAGTTCATTTGGAGTATCTATTGTTTGTTTGTTTCTTATTTACGTTTAATTTATCTACTAACACTATGCATTGAAAAACGTAGCACGATACACGTGCGTAAGGGCAATAACTTACTCGTAACGTTTAAAACATTCGCTTATCGCTCGTATTTCAAATCGTTCATTTGAAACACGAGCGATAGCCTCCTTACCGCATTTATAGCATAAACTACTATTTTAATACCATGATATGTAGATTGCATGCGTTGACGTGCCTGTTCAGCGTGCGTAAAATTACATATTTCGCACAAGTGCTTTATTATTTTTACTACTAACGCCATCTGGGGTAAACTGGCGACATAATTTAGTAAGCAGTGTGTAAACCTTGTTTTACTTGTCGTTTTGTTGGTATTTTTGGAAGTAGCCGGATATACTTAAAACTGTTTAGGATGAGTATTTTCAGACTTTTATATTATTATTATAGTACATTACGATACGAGAGCGATGAAACGAGAAAAAGTTTCTCGCACGAGTATCGTATAATATTTTATAGCAAAAGTGCGGAAAATGCCGACTTTACGCAAGCGCGGCGTGCGTAAAGTGGTCATTTTACGCACGGTGTGCTATAAAATACATTAAAGCCGATTTTAAAGGTTATAATTTTAATCTAAGAAACTTACTAAAAAACGTAATTTTAAGTGACACCACTATATATTGCTATTCTGAAGGGCACACCAACTAAAATTAGCAAGTCTTCTAAATGCTCTTAAAACAAACGATTTTTTTTTATTCAAACAAATGACAGCTCTAAAATGTGCCTTGAAATTACCAAAGCAAGTTAAAATCACTAGAGTAAATTATAGCTGTCAAACTAAAATTTTAGTTTGACGTTTATAAAATGGTGACTTGAAAATGGCTCTTCGTTTTAACCGTACTTAAGTTTAATTTTATGTATTTCAAATAAAACTAAAGCCTTCAAAATCAGCTTTATTATGTATGTTAAATTGTAAAAGAAGTTTTAAAAATTTCAAACTATTTTAGACGTCATAGTTTTATCTATCATATCTTATTAAAAATATTTTAGAAAGAGACATTGGTCTCTGTAGTGTAGATTGGTGCCAACCAGACACTGCGTTTTCTTCTTTTGACTTGTATTTGTACCTATTGTTTTGATTTGCTACAAAATTGCTTTTATTTTAATGTTTCATGTAATTTTTGCAGGTGTATTAAAAAAGTGTTCACATTTCTCGTCCCGACAGTTTGTTTAGTCGTGACTCGAAATATCTAACATTTCGCACTAGGATCAAAATTTACTAACTTATACTTAATATTGGCACCCGCGTTCGTAATCTGGCTGGTGGAGCATACAGAAATGAGATGATAGATTAGAGAATCTATGTGCATAGTATTTGTATTGTGAAGATAACCTGCATGCTCAAAAAGCATGTAATTGTGCTCGAAGTATGTCGATAGGGCTGTTCTAGTAACAGTCCACACTCGAAAATACCTCTGACAGCCCCTCGAGAATAGTCGTGAAGACTTTTAAAACAAACTTCGAAAAAGTCAGTTCAGGTTGGCTACAGCTCTCATACCTAGACCGCTAGCGCTGTAACGCGCCTTGTGGCGGGGGAAAACGTTGACAAAACGACAGCTGCTTGACCCCTCTCCCCTACCCCGCTCAGCTATAGCTACTACGAGCAGTTACCCAAGGCGTGGTATAGCGCTTGCGGTTATAGTCGTTTGCAATAGAATCCAACAATCATGTAAACAAATATGGCGGACTGACATTGACAGCGTATTGTTTATGCCCATAGTGATGTCATAGTGTTCTAATTTAATTTTAATTAAATTTATTTTTCTAATTATTTTAATTTTAAGTCATAGACTATGGCCCATAGTAGGATAGGTACTAAAATAAAACTGACTAAATAGATTAAATATATAAGCCATAGACTATAAAATAAAACTGATTATATATAAAAAAAGTGTTTATTAAAACAAATTTAAATCTTCGTCTTCGTCATCATCACTATCAGAAGTGTCGCCGGTGACCGTAATTATAAATGGAACCACTGTGTCATCGCTTGCCGTGTCTAAAATGCCGTCGAGCTTTTTCATTTCTTCCTCTTCCTTTAGGACGTGACTTACGCATTTCGACCATTGTTCGGCTCCATTTCTCGCCAACCCTTCGTTCAATAAAGTTTTTATTTCCGCCATTTTAAAAGATTTGTTATTTCTCCCAACATACGACTTAACCTGTGCCCAAATGAGCTCAATTGGGTTGAGTTCGCAGTGGTAGGGAGGAAGGCGAAGCACAGTTATTCCTTTCGATGCGGCGAGCTCGTCAACGTATTTTGTAACATAATTTAATGTCCGTGATGCCGTGCAAAGGTCGTCGTTCCAAGAAAAATATGTCCAGCCAAATCGTAAAGCAAAACAAAAGTCCAAAATGAGAATGCAAAGTCGTAGAAATCGGAAACAGAAAACGGAAACAGAAAACACTAATGCACAGCGAACCCACAGAACAGTGAATGACTGTGAATGACAATTCTAACAAAATGGCCACCTGTCAATTTTTAAAAACTAACCATTATTTTTATGGCTTAGGATACAATCCGTTTTGGTTAATTATATTAAGCTCTTGAAAAAAAATTTTTATTGTATTCAAATAATATTAAATTAAAATAATGTATTAAATTAAAAATAAAAGATAACTTCAGATTACGAACAACACTAACTTTTCAATGACTTATAGAGTTCGATGAGTAAAAAACTAAGATGACAGCTTGTCAAATACTTCGAAATTTTTACGTTGCAAATGTTTTAACAAATTTAACTTATAAATACAAGTTAAATCGTGTTGAAGATAATGTGAAAACAATGGTGCGTTCGTTGAAATCAGACTATGTTCATAATTGATCGTCAAATGTATGTGATTACGGAGTAATCGTGACAATTTGGTTTGTTTACATGATTGTTGGATTCTATTGCAAACGACTTTAAGGTATACCACAAACTTGCAGTCAGACGGCTGGTGTTTTACAAGGGTAAAATTTTGCACCTGTACTCTACAACTTATTAACTTTGTATCAGCAAGAGCTTTCGAGTCACAGTTCAGCTTGCATCATTTTTTACATTAGGTATAAATGTCGCGAACGACATACAGTGTCGACATTTGTGGATAATCGGTATTAAAATTGTGTTATTTGAATCCGCACAAATATTTCAAATATAAAATCATGTTACCTGGTTAGCAGCTCTGAATTCTTCCACAGTATTAGTAGCTAACAAGGACTTGACGAGTTGCACCACGCCCTGCGGACTGATGAAGTTCGTCTCCACATTCACTACCCGGAGACTGGTGTTCACAGACAGGGCCTGAAACATATTATATTAAACATGAAGAACAAGAACATAATTCGGGATTAGAGTTGCCAGGCCCTAAAATACAAAAGCCGGACTCGGATAAATTCAAACTGACGACTGTCTTAACACTGACAAAAAGCCTGACAAAATCCGAAAAGACCGGACATATAAAGATTTGGCCGGACACGACCGTAAAAAGCCAACATGTCCGGCTTCCCTATTCGGGGTGGAAAGCAGCCGAAGCCAGGAATTGAACCCGCAATCTATCGAATCCCAAAAACTAGTAACCCTCATGAGGAGTTAAGTGTTTTTATATCGAGCTCAGTTTTGAATTTTCATTTAAATCATTAATTAAATCAATAGAATACACTGGGGTCGATTCGGTGTAACACGACTTAACAGGACTAAACTTAATTTAAGCATTGTCTTTTTCTTTCTGTATCGAAAAGACAAGGACATGACGCTTAAAGTCATGTCCTGGTTAGTCCTGTCATAGACAAATTCATCCATGGTCCTGTCAAATACGTTAAGTCGTGTTGCACCGAATCTACACCACTAGCGTCCTCTGGACGCCAAGTGGCTCACTACTAAGTGAGTATCTATACATATCGTTGCGGTGTGGGAAAGCACATTGGTAAATTCGCAGGTTGTGTTGAGAACTGGATAGCTCAGTTGGTAGAGCAATCTCCCGGTAAGCGAGAGGTTTCGAATCCCGGTTCAGCGCTCCTCACGCCCAGTTTACTTTTCTGATTTTCTATACCGAAATTATGTAGATTTAACTAATTGAACCATAAGCTTTTATTTTAACTGATGATAACCATCTCAATGGTCGAAGTTGTATATTACAACTACATATTTTGTCATTTTAAAAATATAGTGACAACGTCCAATATAATCGTATAGTGTTAGGTAGTAATAGTTACCTCTGCGAGCAGACCGGCGCCGCGGTCGGTCAGTCCAACGTTGACGAGACAAAGCACTTCGAGGTGAGTGTTGGTTTTCAGGCTTTCAAATAGTTTGTCGAATTTCTCGTCGCTTATATTCTGGAACATAACATTTTTATTGAAAATTATATTGGTTTTACACTGTGAAACATTCCCAAAGGGGTCCGGTTACTACAATTTATCTATGCAAGCTAGATTCCATAGAAAAAGTACGTCCCTATTTGACCAAAATTTATCGAAGTTTTTTGGCTCCATAATAAAAGACAAGAACATACTATACTATCGACACAAATCCAGCCTGTATACATTGAGGTGCTTCATTTATTACTCCTAAGGATTTTGACAGCGTCGTGAGGTGGGACTGCCAGTGGAAAATCTTGACAGAAATGGAGAAACCATATTACTCCGTCATAGTACTAGTCTCTCCTATACTCGGAAAGAGACAGTCGTTAAGATCAATGATGTAGTATCTCGGCCATTCACCCCAGAAGGGAGTTCGACAAGGATGCATACTGTCCCCTATATTCTTCTAAATTTATTACGTGTGTACCATAAGAAAAGCCTTGGAAGGTGGGTTAGTATTCGGGGGTAAGAAATTAGCAACTTGCCATTCATAAATCGGACCACACTTAGACGGAGTCAAAAAAGATAGCAAATTGGTGGGACACAGAATCAACAACTTTAAGACAAATGCTGGAAGGGCTGAATACTTAGATCGTACTATAAACCTCGCTGATTTCGAAATTGTGAGCGAGTTTGTTTACTTGGAACGATATAGATGAGGATCTAGGAAGGAAAACTCGCAGGAGAACACGGTTGTCTAAATCTCCTATGAACAAACTCACTAGATAATACGGTAATAATAGATGTTTTATGAGGCAATATTTATAAAGTTTTGAACCTAGTGTGACTCAATAGCTTTGGATAGAGTGATAAAAATTCTCAACCCTCCGTACATAATACGTGTATGTATAATGTACCAGAACGTTTATTGTTTATCACACTAACTGTTGAAAAAAAAATTCACTTGTTTTTAGAGGTATCTGTCTTTTTTACCAAAATAAATATTCCCCTACCAAAATAATTTCTTACAATATCTCGAGAAATATTATACCCACAGAAATTAATGAAGCCATTTTTTGCACCACATAATATGAGAGTAAATTCAGCATTAGATGATTTTCTCGTAGCTCCTATAGTTAATTAAAATTCTTTGCTTGAAATGGTAAATTTTGCCTGTCGTAAACTTTGTGCGTAATGCGCCTAGTGATAAATTGGAGACGGTTTGTTATATAAAAAAAAATATTTAACCTTATTTGTAGCAAATTTAATAAGCATTATTTCTGTCTTGAAGTTTCTCGTAACTCTTATAGTTTTCCTTAAAAAATTAAAAAACCGTGAACAGGGACATATTTTAGGGCGAGGGGGGGGCTGCGTCAAGTGGAGGGGTACGGAGGGTTGTGAATTTTGAAGACCCAATCCAAAGCTATCCAAACACACTAGTTTCAAAAGTTTATAAATATTGCCGTATGCGCCATACATTGATTTTCCAGAATTACTTAATTAAGAATATGAAAGTGTCTGAGACCAAGATATTTGATTATTCTACCTTACAATGCACTCTATAAATACTTATATTCTCTTTGTTTCTGTACAATTCAATACCCTCTTCCGGGCAACACAATAGACGTCATGAAAATTAGCATACGTTTTCAATACTTTAGATAGCTACGAAAGCAGATAAATCCATCACCATGCAACTTACTGTAAAGAACTCTATAATTGATTACCAATGAATTCATGGTAATTAAGGACGGTAAGGTAACGGTTTCGTCAAAATTAACGTTTGCAGAATACAGGCGGTCTTACCTTAATATTATTCCAGTTGAGATCAGTGAATTTCTCTTCGTCGTCGGCCACACGCTTGATGGTTTCTTCAGGGTCTGTGTCATTCGGCGGGTCCATTGGGAATATCTGCCAATTGCACCATTTACCATTACCAAATAGCCTGTGCACAATGTAAGGCTTCCAATATTACATTTGAGTAAATGAGCGCTAAGTGAGGTTAACATCTCTGACGCTTATTACACACAAGTTAAGATAATCTTAACAACACATTAGTAAACAAGAGAAGCCGCAAAGTATTACTAAAAAGGATGTTCTGTTCTATGGTTGCACTCGCTTTTGCAGCCGTGTCCGCGTGGATGTAATTCAGCATAGTTAATAAAAATTAATATTTGCGTTTAGGTCTCTTAAATGTTAGGTCATTGAACACGGGTCAGGATGAATTGTTTGCTACTGTTGCAAAACTAAAATTAGATGTACTAGCATTAAATTAAATTTGGGTTAAGGAAGGCGCAGAAATGATCGCTCCCAAAATTTCAGGATATTCTCTGAAGCTTCAGGCTAGATCCGCGACAGATAGAGGGGGCGGGGTAGGGTTCTATGTGCGTGGAGGACTTCGTGTAAAAGTGCTGGGGCACCCTATCTCTGACCTTTAGCAGATGTGGTCAGAGATATCTATATCGGGTGTACATATAGCTATGAGTACTGCGTACATACTTGAAGAGTTTAACCGTAGAGTGGCAACACCCCTTATACCCTATATGTTGACCAGTGTCAATCAGTTTATAATAAAAAAGCTGCATCCAAATCCTTTGAATGGTTCTCGAGTTAAAATGGAATATTAGTTCCACAGAGAGACCGATAAAATTAGCATAAATTGAACTTCTGGCCTCAGTACAATACTAATAGCTTATTTCATTTAAAATTTTCCAAAGATATACAATGAATTGTACAGACACGATTTTTTTTATTACTTTTACTATTAGTCTTCTAGATAAATCTCTAAGACAGTAATTTCCTTTCCCTTCTCAAAATCAAAATCGTACAGGAAAACAACATATTTTGTTAACTGATAAATTCATGATAAACTAATAGCTGTGGCAATTTGTTAAACGACGTCTTCTATTGCCGCAACCGTACTTACACGTAAATATATCATCTCACCTTTTGTTTGCTCGCCTTCGTGATACCGTCCCATCCGAGGCCGACAGGCTGGCCCTTGTTCAATAGAGAGGCATGGTACTGGTCTTGATTCATCATGGAGTGGAAGCCGAGGATAGCTGGAAAATGCAAGAGAAATATCGTCAAAACATAGCCTTGAGTTGTTTGAGGTTTTTTCTAGTGCGGACTGTCACTGGAACAGATAGTCAACATTCGTATACCCCCTTTTCACCGACGATTTTTTATGTCCCAACGTGATAAGAGGATGAGCGTGATTGCCATATCTTTTTTGCTGTGGTCTGTTACGGTATGAGCCTGATTGCCATAATTTGATTTTGACTTCGGCAAAATCTACGGAAATCGGTAATAGACGGACGACTGATACTACGTAACAGATTGTAACTACTCTTCCGAAACGGATTCTCATGACGCCATGTCGAAACACGTCGGGTCGCTTGGCGGCTTGGCTTCGTCATAGGGCAGTGTCAAGCCACAGTCGGGCACAAATACGAGTACACACTTTTAGGGCATGCAGATTTACATCAATGTTTTCCTTCGCTGTAAGCAAGTGGTACAATACGATTAAAATCAGTTAACGATTCGGCTTTTCTCGGATATCATCGCCTAAATCCCGAGACGGAAATGACACCAAATACATTACCGCGATTTCTTTTAGGTAGCATTCAATTTGAAGTATCATAAACGCAATGTATGGCACCTGCCAAGATGACATTACTAACCGGTAGACCTAAGAAATTTATTATGCAGAAGCGACATGAATTTGAACATTCATTATTTACTGAAGCTATACTTGTATACAATATATAAAAAATACATATATAAGTCAATATTTTACTGTTTGATGAAAGTAAAAGTACGATATTACGTCGGATTAATAATTAATAATTAATTTTTATTGACACTAAGAAGTCATACTGTCAAAATAGTAAATTATTTTTCTTATTTCAATATAAAGGTTGTGTTAGTTTTGAGCTACAAAGGAGGTTTTGTTGCTCATATCGTTCTTGTATCGTATTCAATACGACAACGAGTAATATAATTAAAGGTCATATCTGTAAATTGATAACTCTATGTGAGAGATGAGGGATTCACGACAATTACCGAGGTTGGCCGAATCGTTAACTGATTTTAATCGTACTGTACATAAATACTTTGGACATAAATTCTGAAAAACTCATGCATGCTTGTTCTGGATTATTTGACCCGGTCTCAAGGTTGAGGCCGAAGTCCTGACGACTAAGTTACTGCTGCTTTAATTAATACAAAAGTAACATGGATATCGTTGCCTTGATACTACTTTTTATTTTCTTTTGCCACGTTACATAATGGGACTAAAAGCAATGGGTGTTCAGCGAAAACTATACAGGGTTAGTTTTTCAAGAAACTCTACGGAATAGCAGAGGCTGCTCAAACGAATCTCGGGGTCGATCAGCGGACCCATTTGAGCCTTTTACGATATTTCCTATAGCTTCAGATTTGGCCATCAACGCTCACTTAAACAACTAACTCTGTATAAGTAACTTTTTACACCACCTGCTGGACAATGTCCAATTACATCATGCAACCTCAACTTAAAGTAAAGCATTATATCTTAAGGGATATAAAGTTGTATGAAACTCCCTAGAATATAGAAATAAAGTGATTTGAATTTAGAACGTCAAATTCGCGTGGAAAACTCTAAGTAAAAAATGATTATATGGCATTGTAAAGAGGTTTGTTCGAAAATCGAACTGGGCACCATAAGCAGAATAAAAAAAAGAAAAAGGTGCGTTTACAAAGAATATGAAACAAAAGACGGTGTTTGGTGCTGTGATTGTCAGTGAATTTTATTGCAATATTCATGTTGATAAAAAAATGTCGAGCGATAGTGATTCTACTCCAGAGTTTATCAAAACAGACGCTTTAGAGATTATTAATAATCTACTACCGGAAAAATCAAAACACATATGTATACGAAAAAGCATATGACGAAAAGACTTAATTTACGGAGCCCTGACTTTTTATTGTCTCGCAGAAGGTGTGAAAAGAAGAGTATGCTCCTCTGGAATAAAGCCTGTCTTCGTCTTGGGCAGCTTGAGCCCCTCGCTTGACTCAGGATTCTATACAACTCCCTCGTTACGGTCAGGGTTCAATATGCTGCCCGCGACATAAGACACGCTGCTTTATTCCCTTAGTGCATAATCTACTATTGTAATTTTTCTGGGTACGTATAAAACTCTTTGTATCATAATATAACGGCCAGGTGTGCCCAAGAAAAACAGCTATAAAGTGCCACCTTTCAGTAATTTCAGAAGGACATTACTCGTGAAAATAATTATGACAACAACACAAGACATTATTGCGTTGGATGCACGCCAATTCTCACAGGAACCACAACATCTATTTGTCATCTCGATAAGGTTGAATATGTTATCAGAGATATTTTTTACGTGTCATTGCTATGTTATTTATAGTAATAAACTCATCAAATGTAAACTTTAAATTACTCCGCAAAGGATAAAGATCAACCTCGTCCAAATTATTTATGAAGTACATTCGTACCCCAAAAATATATATAAAATAATGTCGTAAGTAGCAATATTAAACGGTAGCAATATTTTTAAATGTAAGTATTTTATATTGCATTAAAATAAAAATATCATTCACATACATTCTTCATATTTTTATCAGAAAGTGAGCTCATGTTCAAAATTCGATGCTTTAAAGTCGCGATTTAGTTCAATATTTCATTAAAAAGGATTTGTCACACAATATTATAAAATGTATTTCTGCTGATACGGTTTTCAACAAAAAATTTAATGAAAAACTTGTTGATACTGTGGAAACAGATTAATATTCTTGTTATGAAAACTCGGTCAACAAACCGGGCCACGCGCAGTGTAGGGTTCCGTAGTTGCCCAGTACATTTTACAAGTTGGTCTACTAATACAGATCGCGCCAAACTTCTAGTCTCATAAATGTATGAAGGACGGCCCATACATTGTCGTGTTTAGAGGAACTAAAAGTTTGGCGCGACCTGTACTCGTAAACCTGTAAAGCCTACTTAGCTGTGATGGTTTTCCTTTTAAATTCATTATATATACTACTTCTGTGAATTTTTTCACATCTCCACAGACAACCGTTTAACCGGCAGACTTGACTCTAACAAAAATTATCACTTTAAAGCTTAATATTTCGCCAACGGATCCCTAAATCGAAAAATGGTTTTCACACACCCATAATGTTTTTGAACGACCCCCACAACGATACCCCACACTATGGGATAGACGAGAAAAAAAAATCATCCCCAGCTTACGTGTACGGGAGATACCGTTAAAAAAAAATCGAGATTTTTTTTAGCGTTCTGTCGGCGTTATTAATATGTATGTATACCCATACCAAATTACAGAATTCTAGTACTAATAGTCTCTGAGCTAAGCCACGGATAGGCAGACAGACGGACATGGCGAAACTATAAGGGTTCCTTGTCGGACTACAGAACCCTAAAAATGAAAACTGTGGATGCCATTTTTTTAAGTTCCAATGAAAAACACGAATCATAAACACGAACGAATCGTTGAAAAACCTCACATAAATACACAAACGAAGACAGTTATTTGATAAGCTATCACCCACACAAAATCTCAGGTGCAGTCACTTATGACATCACTGATGGAATCACTTAGGTAAACGACCACTTCACACCCACAAAATTTGAACCAAATCGCGATGATAATAAGGACGATTACCGGTTGAATGAGTTGAACGGAAAATTTGTAAATCTATAAATTGGCCATGACCATGATATTGCTTACACCTTATTTCATAATTGATGTTCAAATAAGTGTTTGATCAAACTACCAACGATTTGGCGACTACCGGAAACGACCTACGCATTTCTATGACTTCTACTGTGCCGTTTTAGCCTAATTATCATAAGAAAAACATTAAATTTTTATGAGAAAGCAGCAACAAAGGTTGAACTTTTTAAGATAGCCATTCATAGCATAAAATCGCTGCCATTGGTTGAAGTTTACAAATGTAATAATGAAGCATGGTTGACCTTTGAGAAGTCACGGGCCAAACATTAATGTTTACGATATGAAGTCGTCGAGCATATGTTTACAGAATAATGACGCAGCATTTCTTTTACCTTTTTTCACAAAAGTTTTTGTGGTGAACTACAAAAGCTACATGTATCATCTAGTGACATCGTCTCGAAATGCAAATTAAGGGAAGGGTTTTGAAATATTCCGTACACTGAATTGAAAGGCGCTGGCCGGAGGTTGCCCATGCCTGATCCAACAACACAGTTCTACAACCTTAAAGTTCTAACGACAGCGCAATAAGATCGAATCTAGCTTGACTAAACAGCCCGAACATTAGTTTCACTATTCATAATTGGGTGTGACATAATCAATTACTTTTAACTCGCTGGATCGATGACCTCAAAACCTATGCTATGGCCTTTGACCAACATTACCTAAGAGTCATTTATGCACGATCATACAGTCACTATTATTATCTTTCGTTCTCTAGCGTTTACAACAGAGGGAGTAAGTTTGTAAAGCGTAAGTGGTATGCAAGGTTATGGTTTGTCCGTGGACTTACAGGAATTCTTTATATCTTAAGAGATCAACAAAGTACTTTTTCAGCTTTGTGGTCTTGGATTATAGTGAACTATACAGAATGGTCAAGTTAAGAAAATACCGTAGATAGGACGAAAACTGTTTGCCTATGTAGTACCCAAAATCGGACAATGCCTTAGGGAAGACAACAATACGTTTATTAATGATATCTTGGTAATTTTTGGCTAATTAGACATATTTTTGGTCTTAATTTTTTTCGCGGTTGCTACAAAGCATCAACAAGACCTATAAACAAGCGAGCCCAGAATGTTGATACTGTTCCAACAATATGGAATACATAATAAACAGAAAATCACTTGTACTATCCCATAAAATTATTTATCTCCTGACCAGTTTCGCCCTAATTACATTCTCAAAGGAATTAGGTAGTTGTATTAGATCTTATTATACACGGAGGACCGTGTATAATTAAAAGGGCTTTGTCCAGCAGTGGACGAACACGGGCTGATGGATGGATGATACATATTGTTTACATCAGTGCAATCAATGACACTGGTGGAGATTACACTAATGTAAACAATATGTTATATAAAATTATTAGATCTAATTATAACAATTTATAACACATTCCTTTGAAAATGATATAAAGGCGAAACCTGTCAGGAAATAATGTTGGGGGATAGTACAAGTGATGTTCTGTTCATTATATCACACTCATAAAATACCTCAACCGAGTGATGACAATCCAACTCACCAGCCAAGTCAATAATTTCCTCCTGCGAGGCGGTGTTGAGCGCTTTCTCGTATTCATCTCCCAGGTCTATGGAGATCTGTTCCTCTGCGTCCCGCATCTGTACGGGCTGCGGGGGCGGGATCCACTGCGATAAAGACAGTATAATGATAATAAAACTAAAATGAAAGCCTTCAGAATCGGCTTTATTGTAATGATAAGATTCTAACGGCCATTTGCAATTACTAGACAGCATAATGATAAGATTCTTATCGCCATTTGCAGTTTCTGGGGTGCGTACCGGGTGAGTATTGACAGGTGTCCTTGGATGAAATCACATAATATACTGATCATACTAAACAACTTTCCTAAACAAAAATAACTTCGCAGATAAAAAAATATGGACCAGGCCATACTAAATTCACAATAGTTTAGAAAATTGGTAAAGGGCTGTTCATTTATTACGTAAGACGTTTTGGTGAGGAAAGGGTCAGACCAAATCCTATTTTCGCTTGGAGGCGGATAGATATTTTTTATGTAAGATTATATGGCATATTTTTCAATGGCTAATTCTTTATCTGATTGGCTGTAGACAGCTCTTGGGCCAGTCCAGACTCATGGATAGGTTTTCTCTCTTCAATTAAAGTCTTGTTTTGTAAGCCGACCAATAAATTTCGGCTTTTATTATTATTTCCTTTAAAATTTGATCTTAACTAAAATTGATTAGGGGAGGGTTCAATCAAACATATAGCATATTTTTCAATGGCTAATTCTTTATCTGATTGGCTGTAGACAGCTCTTGGGCCAGTCCAGACTCATGGATAGGTTTTCTCTCTTCAATTAAAGTCTTGTTTTGTAAGCCGACCAATAAATTTCGGCTTTTATTATTATTTCCTTTAAAATTTGATCTTAACTAAAATTGATTAGGGGAGGGTTCAATCAAACATATAGCATATTTTTCAATGGCTAATTCTTTATCTGATTGGCTGTAGACAGCTCTTGGGCCAGTCCAGACTCATGGATAGGTTTTCTCTCTTCAATTAAAGTCTTGTTTTGTAAGCCGACCAATAAATTTCGGCTTTTATTATTATTTCCTTTAAAATTTGATCTTAACTAAAATTGATTAGGGGGAGGGTTCAATCAAACATATAGCATATTTTTCAATGGCTAATTCTTTATCTGATTGGCTGTAGACAGCTCTTGGGCTAGTCCAGACTCATGGATAGGTTTTCTCTCTTCAATTAAAGTCTTGTTTTGTAAGCCGACCAATAAATTTCGGCTTTTATTATTATTTCCTTTAAAATTTGATCTTAACTAAAATTGATTAGGGGGAGGGTTCAATCAAACATATAGCATATTTTTCAATGGCTAATTCTTTATCTGATTGGCTGTAGACAGCTCTTGGGCCAGTCCAGACTCATGGATAGGTTTTCTCTCTTCAATTAAAGTCTTGTTTTGTAAGCCGACCAATAAATTTCGGCTTTTATTATTATTTCCTTTAAAATTTGATCTTAACTAAAATTGATTAGGGGGAGGGTTCAATCAAACATATAGCATATTTTTCAATGGCTAATTCTTTATCTGATTGGCTGTAGACAGCTCTTGGGCCAGTTCAGACTCATGGATAGGTTTTCTCTCTTCAATTAAAGTCTTGTTTTGTAAGCCGACCAATAAATTTCGGCTTTTATTATTATTTCCTTTAAAATTTGATCTTAACTAAAATTGATTAGGGGGAGGGTTCAATCAAACATATAGCATATTTTTCAATGGCTAATTCTTTATCTGATTGGCTGTAGACAGCTCTTGGGCCAGTCCAGACTCATGGATAGGTTTTCTCTCTTCAATTAAAGTCTTGTTTTGTAAGCCGACCAATAAATTTCGGCTTTTATTATTATTTCCTTTAAAATTTGATCTTAACTAAAATTGATTAGGGGGAGGGTTCAATCAAACATATAGCATATTTTTCAATGGCTAATTCTTTATCTGATTGGCTGTAGACAGCTCTTGGGCCAGTCCAGACTCATGGATAGGTTTTCTCTCTTCAATTAAAGTCTTGTTTTGTAAGCCGACCAATAAATTTCGGCTTTTATTATTATTTCCTTTAAAATTTGATCTTAACTAAAATTGATTAGGGGGAGGGTTCAATCAAACATATAGCATATTTTTTACATTAGGGAAAAAGAAGGTAAAAAATAGGCCATAACTGACTTATCTAATATATTTATAAGGTCCAACAATAATAAATGAAAATAATCCTAGGGTAGATTATGTATCATTAACTGATCACATCCCAGAGGAAAAAAATTTTTTTATGGTCAATTTATTTTTCACTTCCCGGTACAAAGTGGTTCAATCAGCTGACTAAATTTCTATGGAAATGTAAAAAAAAGCTCGCTCAAAAAAATGTTTTTTTCTTTGGAATGTGGTCTGTTAGCTTAGGTCAAGTCTATTAGGGATACTCTATCATCCCTTAATTTTTTTCACTTTGAATTGTAGGAGCTTATATAAACAGCCCTTAAAAGGAGAAAATGTTATTTTTATTTAGTCAGCTATGTATTTTACGAAAGGTAGTAACAAAACAACCTTGCCACCTTGTTCCCCGTTAGTGATAAGTGTATGTTATGAGCCACCGTCTCTCCTTTACGCATCACAAATAGTTCCTTAGCAGTCACGCTGGCTGCCCATGGAGATGTATACATTTCGGTTCCTTGATTAGTAATTAGTTCAGCTGAATTACCGTCTCTATGTCTATAGCAATAAGAGCCACGTACCTTCTTCCCTCGTACGACGCCCGCCACGTATGGCTTCACTTCCGGTCTGTCGGGCGTCTCTAGCGCCTGTTTGTTGATGTGTTCTATCAGCTTCTTCCGGTTTAGGGGGCCAGTGGGGTCCTTTTCACAGTCGTAGTTGTTTCTTTGAGAGGGCGGTAAGAAGTTGTCCTGAAAGGAAATTGTGTTTAGATAAGGACTCGAGGATAGTAACATAAAATTGTACATAATCTATATCTACTAATAATAAAGTAGTAAGAAAGTCGTGTCTGTACATTGAATATTTTTGCAAAATTTTGAATGAAATAGGTTATTGGTATGGTACTGAGGCCAAAACCACAATTTTTAGATTTTTTACTGTCTGTATCTAGAGCATCCAAAGCGAAAGATTTCGCAAAAATCATTCTCTCCTTAGGTCTACATATAATAAAGAGCCTACAGTCAAATGACTTTCAGTGACGTCATCATCCCAAATTTCCACAAGCATATTTTACTTTCTTGAACGCATTCTAAAGTCTCAAGCAGCCGGCTATTAATTACGTCACTTCCTATTAATATTAAAATACTTATAAAATCTGTTTAATAGGACGAAAAAATTAACTATTGAAACTACATGTGTACCTAAATTGATATATTTATTCAAAAAAGAAGGGAAAAATTGCACATTATGGTTTAAATATTTTGGCCAAGTGCGAGTCGGACTCGCGCACAAAGGGTTCCGGACCGGATAAAAACGGATAAGGGACCCAAAAACATGATAAAACAACAAAGGCGTCAAAAAAGCCGCTAAAATGATGGCGCGTGTCAAATAATCCGGCATCCTTTAAGTACGGAACACGAATTTTTATTATTTATTCTTTTACTTAGGGTATGTATGTATAACAATTAGACCAAATTTGAAACTTGTATGTATTACCGTCTTTAAGATAGAGCTGAAACAAATAATCTTGAAAAAAAATTCAAGGTTTCTTGTTTGGGTATTTTGAACCCCCCTTGTTTTTCATATTTTTCAAATTTGTATTATTTGTCACGGTAGAGGGCCTCTACTGGAGGCCATAGTACTACATACCCTGTGAAAATCTACCTATTACAGGTGTAGACCCCTGTGACAGACAGACGGAAGGACGGACAAACAGACAGACAGCGGAGGCTTAGCAATAGGGTCCGGTTTGGCACCCTTTGGGTACGGAACCCTAAAATCGACCGAATTTAGAGAAACAGATACTCAATTCTGAAATTTGCTAATACCTTGAAAGGAGAGGTTTTTTCAGTAGCTCAAGGATTTAAAGGGTCGAAGTTTAATAAACTGTGTGGCTAGCACGCGCCAGAGATACAGTGTTTATCTATCCTGATCATATCGAGGTTTAACCGCTCGATACAGAATGTTTATCCCTCTCGAGGGAGATCAACAGAGTGAGCGAGAACACTGTATCACGCGCTATCGAGCTCGATATAGTTTGCTATGCTAGACTATAGCTGGTCTTAGGCCACATACGCTGCCTGCTAAACGAAAACACTGCAGTTGAATCAATCTACTATAACATTTCAGAAAGAAAGCCCTCTTTTATTATAAACCTAGAAACAATGAGTTTATTTAAAGGCCATAGCGACCTGAATTTTGTTAGTTATCTTTTTAAATATCAATAAAAAAAGGATACAAATTATTAGTCATGTAGAGTGGTCGCTTTATTATAAGTATAAGACCAAATGTTGTCGAAGAGTACATGTCATCTTTTCTTATAAAATAAAAAGGTAAAGGTTATTGTTTACATATTATTTTGTGTATTATTATCCCTAGATTACTCCCTGAGGAAACCAGGAGAAAATGTTAGTAAGTCTAGGAGATAAGTCCATTTTCGTGATTTTTCATTTTGTAAATTTCTATTATTTTAGACTAATACTAGGCATACTTGCAGAACTCAACGTAACTAACCACAGGATAAAATTACAGGGCAATAGCTATCGAGGCATTTTTCCTTCTCTTGCCTTGCCTTTCGATAAGATAATTTAGCAATTAATGATAACTTTACGTGACAGAAAGGCGTAGAGCCGTTTTGTATTGAAAACAGATTAGCACTCACCGACAAAGATATGTAATGGCACCATTGGTAGAAAGGTCGATTTGATAAGGTAGCTATTGTTACTTTGTGCAATTTCGCCTTGAAACTGTTAGCTAAACGTTTGAAACATGTTTCATTCTCTGCTTTAGATACAACAACTCGAAAATGTCATGACTGCTTTAAAAAGGCCAGGTTTTAGAACTTTTGTCTCTAGTATTATTTAACTACACTAGCAGGTACTAATGTGGCTTAGTATTAGAGCGATCGCCTGCTTAACCAGAGGGGGTAGGTAGGTTCAATCCATGCGGTGTACATAGTGTTTGGTCTTTGTGCCCGAAGTATGGCGATATTACCTTTGGGACGTAATAATGGCCGGAGAAAATCGGATGTGCAAAGTGTGGACTGTGACTTGCATTTCACAGTTCAACACCTCTTACACCCATCAAGGATTCATGTCGTGACGATATGTTTAATGTACCCCACGTCCTAAGGGGGTACTAGAGTGTTTCGAGTGTCACTAAAAAGAAAAATATTCGTACGGACATTTGTCATCGACGATAATTCCGACCTAATAAGATAGGGCGTTTAGCCAATCGCCGTACTTCGGGCACAAACATGTTTTAAGGGCACTCTATTCGCCCCAACTTCCATACTAGGGCAGTTCGCTGATAATATCCATATTTATAGGTACTTGCTTATTATTTTTTTTCTTTTTCAACATATCCCATATCAATATATTTGATCCTAAAACATTTATCAAAATCAAATACACACAAAAGTTACAAGCGTATAAAAGTTCTGGATTTTACACATATTTTGATGAATGTTTATGTACCGTAAGCGATACAACAAATCAAATAATTTTAGGTTCACAGAATAGTATATTTTATAATATTCAAAAATATTTTTGTTTCATTTCGATTTTTGGGATATTTCTCCTGAAATCATCGGAAGACCCAAAACCATTCTCGAGTTTTTTCAAGACATGAATTTTGTCTCGCGTTAGCTTGCCTCTCACAGCGTGTTCTGTTAGTTCCGTACGAGCTCGGGAAATTAACGTTCGGGTCAACCAATAACAGTCAGTCAGTGCTCTATAACCCGAACTTGAATGTAGAATGAAATAGCAAGCAAAGCGACCCCGCGCGCGACTGACTTCAAGCCACCGACTACAGGGCTCTTAAGGACATACAAGTCTCTACATCACATTGTTTGTTTAAGGCGCGTAGGCACGCCACCGTTTTAGTACAAAATTTGATAACCCGTTTCTCTGTTGTTTTCGTTATAGACCAAAGTATAAGACCTCTATCATCTGGTACTGATATTTTAAAATGCACCATTTTGCCAAAATTTTCAATATTGATTTTCTTCTATCGAGCTGGACAGATTTACATACAAAGTTGTTTTCTTGCCTTAAATTGTATCTATACCAAAATTTTACATTTCAACCACACATTGTGACCTGTTCTCATGCAGCAAACCTTAAATTTAGAGTTGAAAAACCTAAAATAATACAAGCTCATTTAACTTTTATTCATCTGCATTAAAGCCTATTTTGCAATGAAAAGTTTTAGGTTATGGCAGCTCTAAATCTAATATTTGCTACACGAGAATAGGTGTCAGTGACTTTCTACCTGTGGCAAAATGTATCTTTTAAATATAAGTAGAACCTAATTAGCCCCTCCTTATCAAGTCAACATACCTACGTGTTTTGGGGGCACTGTACGATTGTGTCATTATTTGTAACCCGGTTTAGGCTGCAGCGGTATTCGCGGTTGTATCTATACCTCCTAGTAATAAAAAAGCCGTGTTCGTACAGTGGAGACGATATCAAACTATACACTTGCAGTACGACATTAGCCCCTACAGTGAAGAATATAAGATAGGTACAAAGTCAGAAGTGTCTAACTTGATGCGGTCTCCACTGTACATTGAGTATTTTTTCAAAATTTTATTTAAGCTACCATTTTTGGAATTTCATTTTGTCTGTTTTCTTTATTATCATCGTAGTGACCCTGGTTAACATAAAGGAATGTTGATAAAATAACACCTTAGCCGAAAATGGGGCAGAGATTGAACTAAAGCGGGCGGAGCCTAAATAGTTCTAAATATAAACATTAAAGTGATAGTCCTACATCTACCTAAATTAAATTGGTTTATAGCCTACCAAGCATTTCCAATCCTACAACATCAAAATCAATAATTTTGCTTATAACGGATGTGATATAAAGTGACATTTATTTATGGAGCCAAATTCATACTGAAAACTCGGTAAGTGCTCAGTATCAAGGTTCGAGTCATCAAAAAGGTTCACATAATTGTGAAATTCGTAAATTATTCTTGTCGTATTCCCTACAAACACAAGCCCCGCCCCGAGTCAATTACTATGGGAGGTCAACATTTTATTTAGCGAAATTTGCAAAAAGTGTTAGTATCCTCCAGTATGAATTTGGCTGCATAATAAAATTTCACCTGGGTGTTAAGATGATGTCACGGAAGCCTCAAACTGGCGATTGAACTCGTGCACAGAAAAAAAGGTTGTGAAAAAAACTTGTAACTGTGAAAATAAAAAAACATTTGTTTTATAACTTTTAGTCAAATAAGTATGTAACTTTTCTATACAATAGCTAAAATTCTTGCGATATACACAGAACAAGTTGATCGTATGGACAAGTACAGTGGAGCCCACATCAAGCTATACACATTGAGTATAAGCTGACCTCTCATTGTACGGGAAGCCTATACAATGAGAGGTCAGCTTATACTGAAAGTGTTTAGCTTGATGTGAGCTCCACTGTACTATCGTCACGCCCAGTTTCCGACTTCCGGCACATCATCCTAACAGCCTGTATAATGGTGCCTTCTTATTTAAATTGTTATACGATAGCGTGCGAAACGTGATCACTAGCTCTAACGGTTACAGTTCTAACTCTAAGTGCGAGGAGTGCGATTCACATTCGCCCTTCATTTCGATGAAATTCCATATGTCGTTAGTGCTAGCGGTACAAACCGAAATTCAGTAAATAGCTCGTAATTGTGTTAAAGTAATGAAAATCGGAACGATAGATCTTTAGGCCAGATGAGTCAATTTCAACAGTATCACGAAAAAAAAAGGAGAGGTGTTATGTCATCGTCTTTTTTTTGTACGGGATTTTTTTTTAAAGCCTATCGTGTGTGGTATCAAATGAAAGGGCTTTCCGAGCCCATTCGGGTGTAAATAGAGTGCGACCATTAAATGAAACCACATATTCTACCGACCCTACTGAACCACTTTTCCCAAGAGTTATGCCCGCGGGCATCCTTAGTTTAGGAAATAATTGAGTTCCAAACAAAAACGCGTGGACTTTGACGCACCGACATACGGGTGAGTTTACAGAGAGCGTCCGTGAAGCGACGTCCATGAAACGGACGACGCTCTCTCTAAACTCGCCCGTATGTCGGTGCGTCAAAGTCCACGCGTTTTTGTTTGGAACTCAATTATTTCCTAAACTAAGGATGCCCGCGGGCATAACTCTTGAGAAAAGTGGTTCAGTAGGGTCGGTAGTATATGTGGTTTCATTTAATGGTCGCACTCTATTTACATCCGGTATATCACATCAACACAATTATTCACTTGTTTTAAATTAAAATGAAAATCATTTTCAAAACATACCAAGTTTGGGCTTCATATGGCCTAAAGATCTATCGTTCCGATTTCCATGCCTTTAATAATACCATTTGCAGCCATTTTGGGCGTGCCGCTAGCACTACGTCAGCAGATCGTAAAATTGAGAGATCTTAAAGTATCAAACCAAAAATCTTTCACGAAAAAGTGAAAAATTGGTGCGACGACGAGCGGAGCGAGGGGGGGGCGTTTTAGGTTGCTTCTGATCATCAATTTGGAGAGCCAAACGAAGCGGAGCAGAGCGAGGCGGCCCGCCTAGTTTTAATATAAGTATATAAGTACAAAGAGAAACATCATCAATGTCATTGAAAACAGAAGAGGGAAATTTGTTTGGGCACCTTCTGAGGCATGATTCTCTAATAAAAGTTATTGTTGAAGGGAAAATAGAGGGGAAGAGGCAGGCCAAGGGTCGAGTTAAGTAACCGTTACAAAGAACTTAAGGATTACATATATGTAGGCTATAGGGGTGTTGATGTTGAAAACAAAAGAGGGAAAATATTTAGGTACAATGAATATTTTCGCAAAAATTAAAAAGAAATGGGTTATTGGTATTATTATTCCACGATTGGATTGGGATTCAAGAGTACCGTTTGCATAATAGTACAAATTAATTGATTACTTAGGTACTTAAGACCATCAAGTAAAATATTATCAAATGTTTGCGTTTTGTGTACTTATTGATGTTTATAGAAGTTTATTGATCAATTATATTGCTTCTCCAAAAACGAAATGATCGTTGATTTAGTTGTCTGAACTGTTTGCTGATTCTATTTTCAACTGTTATATAAATGAAATCTTTAAATTTTATTTGACAAATCTGTCACTATTTGGCATTGATGATGAAGTTGATGAACCCATGAGTGATTGATCATCAAAACAAATGGCGAGCTGACAATTTTTTTTGAGAATATAATTTTGTTTAATACCACGAAATGTTATTATGGTAAAATGATACATTTTCTTCACATTATAATTTCACAGTACTGAAAAAGTGTTTACGTATTTTTGCACATCCTACCTTTGGTAACTGTCATTTCATACATTCGCGTAAAGTTGACGATCGCACCTCATTCCCAATCCAACGTGGAACAATAAATATTGCGGCTGAAACAACAATTTTCGGAATTTTTGTTGGTCTGTCGTCTGTCTGTATGTTCCGTTTTAACTCGAGAACCATTCAACGGATTCAGACTCGGTTTTTTATAATCATCGAAAGGTCCCTGGTCAAAATGTAGGCTATCTATAGGGGTGTTCATAAAATAACGCCAAGCTGAAAACAGGGCAAAGATTTGAAAAAACATGGGCGGGGCAGCGGGCAAAGGCTAGTTCTCCAATAAAAGTAATAGTAATAGTTCTGTGATCATCTTAAGACAAAGGCAGGAGTCGCACGTTTACCAAGAACTTAGGATTACATAAAGAACACAAGGGATGTTGATAAAATAACGCTCAAGCCGAAAACGAGGCAGAGATTAAATAAACGCGGGCGGAACCGCAGGCGAAAGGCTAGTTTCCGATAAAACTACATACAAGTAGTTTTAATATTTTTCTATGAATTCCATAAAACAAGTGAAACGTTATAAACATTAACTTAGGGCCTTCCGATTCAATGTAATGAGACTGTACCTAGTTTATCATTACAGCAACACATAACATAATTATGCAAATGATTGCAAATAACTAACACAAGGAAGCATAATTAGCAGGCCAGAACCATTTCTATGTTAATATGTTTAGTGGAGTGTTAAAAGTAATATTGGAAAAGATACAGTCTGTTATGTACTACATGATGTACACTGACACCGATACCCATTTATATTATTGTTTTGTGTTTTAGGGTTCCGTACTCAAAGGGCAAAACTGAGCCCTTAAAAATGTCACTCTGCTGTATGTATGTCTCTATGACTGTTGAGAATGTAGAATGTTGAGACAAAAGCGAATACTGAAACAGAAATTAAATTAAATTATTAATCTTTTTTTTCTTGCGTTGCGCGTTTCTTTGTCTAGAACTCATTAGAGTTATTGAAATAAAACAAATATTTAAGGGGGCTCTCATACAACAGACATGATTTTTTTGCCGTTTTTATAGATAATGGTACGGAACCCTTCGTGCGCGAGTCCGACTCGCACTTGGCCGGATTTTTTTAATTCTTTATCTGTTCTCAAAAATGTCAAAGTTGTCAGTTTTGGATCATTTTCGCTACATCAAAAACTCTCAAATCTAAAAAACTCAAGTACTTTAGGAATTTGTCCACCCATCCATCAGCCCGTGTTCGTCCACTGCTGGACATAGGCCTTTCCCAAATTCCCGTATCATATTTGTTAATCATAAAATATTATTTTTATACAGATTAGATTTGACACGTAAAACGTATTTTACAAATAAACAATTTGAATTTGAATTGAATTTGAATTCCGCCACTCATGTTTCTCCTCCGTCCTCCTCATCCAGCCGCCCCCAACCTCCTTCAGGTCGTTGGTCCAGCGGGCACAAGGTCGGCTTACACTACGCTTTGCTGTACGTGGTCTCCATTCTAAAGCCTTTCGGCCCCAACGGCCATCATGTCGGCGACAAATATGGCCTGCCCACTGCCACTTCAACTTACTGATTCTGCAGGCTATGTCGGTTACTTTGGATCTCCGACCGATCTCCTCATTTCGGATTCTATCCATCAGAGATACCCCAAGCATAGCCCGCTCCATAGCTCGCTGAGCGACCTTAAAGGTGCGCGTCTACTTGCCGGCATCGGACGCTCCGCAGTAATCGCATCAGACGGATTTTTGAGCGCAATGCCGGGGGGTGCGTCCACTGTCACCGCATCAACCGGATTGCCGACGAGATCGCCATTTGCAAACGAATTTTCAACATTGCCATTGGGATTTTCATAGCAAGCGGACTCTGATGTTTATGACATCGGACCTTCACTTTCCAACGAGTACTAGACCGTAAAATGGTTTTCTATGATTGGTTATGTATAAGTTTTATTTACAAATAAAAATAGCGAAAAATGTAGATTGTACTGATACACACTACCCATCGACTGAGAAATACTCCCAAAGAAAAACCCGCTAATGAAAAACATACAATGTAAGCGGGAGGGGAGGAACAGCGGACGGAGCGGGCGTGCGAGTGCGTCCACTGATCGGCAATCCGAATGACGTCATCTGCACTAAACGGAAAAGTTGCCTCATTGAGAATCCTCGCCGGCATTGCTAACAGTCCGATGCGTCCGCTCCGTGCGCTGCCGATAAGTGAACGCGCTTGTATGGCAAACCATACAAAGAATACTAAAATCCGTTTGATGCGGTCACTGCGGATCGTCCGATGCCGGCATGTGGACGCGCAGCTTAAATCGGTGGATCAGGCCCTTCGTAAGAGACCACGTCTCAGCGCCATACGTCATCACAGGAAGGACGCACTGGTTGTACATCTTAGCCTTTAAGCACTGCGGTATTGACGATGTAAATATATGCCCAACCCAAGCATATTTTTCTGTCAGCCTCGGCGTCGAAGTTGTTTTTATCCAGCTGTATGACTTGACACAGATAAACATATTTTTGAACAACTTCGATGCTGACATTGTCGACGGTTAGTGGCCCTTGGATGACGTGACAGTTGGACATGACCTAAGACTTATACAAATTCATCCGCAGGCCTACTCGTCTCGAAGAATCACTAGGGCCGCGCACCATTTCCTGCAGTTCCTGCAGCGATTCCGGCATTATCACGATGTCAT
Organism: Ypsolopha scabrella; assembly: GCA_910592155.1. Taxonomy (NCBI): domain Eukaryota; kingdom Metazoa; phylum Arthropoda; class Insecta; order Lepidoptera; family Ypsolophidae; genus Ypsolopha; species Ypsolopha scabrella. Next base: position 25,128,350 of record OU342969.1, on the reverse strand, counting down.
CGGCAAAGCGAAGATGTGAAATGTACTCTCCGTTTACGTTTATGCCTCGTCCATTCCATTCTAGTGTTTTAAAGATGTCCTTCAGCGCGGCGGTAAACAGTTTTGGGGAAATAACATCTCCCTGTCTCACGCCGCGCTGAAGATGTATCGGTCTTGTTTGTACATCCTGTACTTGGACGGACATCGTAGAGGAGTCATACAGACATTTCAGCATCTCCACGTAACGCCAGTCAACTTGGCATCGCTGCAAGGACTGCAGAACAGACCAAGTTTCGATGGAGTCATAAGCTTTCTCGTAGTCCACAAACGCTAGACATAAAGGCTGATTGCCCTTCTTGAGTATGTCGCCTATTTGGATTATACCGGAATAGAAGAGCTTGTATGACTAGATTGATGGATGTAGAAGTAGCAAAAGATGTGTGTCAGAATCGTAGCAGATTGATCTGCCTACCCCTATGGGAGACAGGCGTGAGTATTTGTATGTATGTAAATTATTTCTTGCAAAATATCACACTTACTTAACTGTTGGTTTATTTACTTACTTACATTAACCAAGCCACAGTAATAATCAAGTTAAGCCTGTTTAAATTTATTTGAAAAAGCAGATAATTTTCATTTTTATTACTTATTTCTGAATTCTCTTATTATTATTTTAATTATTACTTAGAATTATTGTTATCACTATGTACTTAAACAAAGTGTTAATTGTTTAATATAATATGTTACATAAACATTATACAGTGTGTGAACAGTTTCACATTGAACAATTTCATATGACGTCTTGTCACACCGACAGATGTTATTTTACGCGTATTCTGAAGGCCAATCAGTATAATATGGTTATTTACGATGGATGATCAAGAATTATCATTACAAATACAGTTTAAGTAGTATCACAGAATAAATAATGTAATACATGAACTGGCTACTTTATCTCCCAGTGGGAAGGGAGACTCACCTCTCTGTTACTGCTAATATTGGTAATACTGGCACCTAACACATATGTGCAGTAAATTGATTTTTATTTCAAGCAGTAGATTTACATATTTGGGGCCACAGAAACAAGATCTTTCCACCAATCTAAAATTCTAAATTCGAAGTTTCCACCAATCAAATCAATTTTATTTCATTTCATTACTGCCCGGCTTGACTGTGGAGGTACCACCATCTTACTTACAAACCTCCCCGAAGTTATTCAGGGGAAAGTAAGAGGAGAGCTCTTAAACAGGCACAACCAATGGCCCACCATTCACTGGGACTGATTCATGGCGGTATATCTGTCGCAGTCATCTGGTTGAATCTGCTATTCGATTGAATGACTAGTGCGTTCCTTGAATGACGAAATTAAATTGAATGACTAGGCCAAACGTTGATTGAACAAGCGTCACTCAACGTCCAACTAGTTAGCGGATTGTAACACAGCCCTATGAACAGAGCGGACGTAAAATCAGTCAGGTGATTCAAATTTTGTTCATTTTTTTTCCACTGCGGCGCTAGTAGTCACCAAAACAAATATGGCGTCAAACAGCTCGCATAGATAGAACTGTGTTTATATATTTTTCAATTAAATTTACTTTATAGTGCGTTATTTGTAAATGAAACTGATCCTGTGATTTTAAGTATTTTTTTTTAAATCTAAACCCTCATTTCACTAGGTGACAAAGACTTAATTTAACAACTTTTTGGAGTCCCAGAGACTCGCATATTCTAATAAATTACTTCTGAAATAATATGATCAATTTTTCTATGTTTTTCACTTTTTTATACGAAGCAAAAATATGAGATTAAGTAGAGCATTGGAAATCATGCTACAATCTTTTATTATTTTAAGCTTAGCAGTTTATAAATCAGTAATTTTTAACTCTCCCAAAATTCTCATGAGCATTCTACCTAATAAGCAAACCTAATCTTTATGGTCACCCTACATGGGACCCCACTATAGACGACCTAAAATTTTGGCGGCCAATTATGAAACTTACGGCAATCGACAGTAATATCGTAAGGTTAACTTTTAAGTTGCGAACTCATGGTCACCCTAACCAAACATTACAAAGTGGGTTATATCCCATTCAACGACTTCGCTAAATGACGTTCAGTCAAGATGTTGAACGTTACATTCAACGACTTGACGTGTTGTCCTTTAGTCATTCAATTAAATGTCGTCATTCAATAGACGCGCTAGTCATTCAATCAAATAGCAGATTCAACCAGATGACTGCGACATATCCATCCCAAACTGCCATGCCTTATATAAAATTAATAAACTGTTGATGGGTAGCGGCGTCACTGGTGCTAGTATTTAGGTATTGGTACCAACCCGCCTGCCTTGCGTGTATGAGTATAACATTTCTTCCAGGAGGACCGCTAAGAATGGCGAAATCTTGGAAAAGCCTATGTCCAGCAGTGGACAAAACAGGCTGATCAATGTGGATAGATTGATTACTGTCATTTATTTTTATTATTCAATTTGATTCATTAATAGATTTGTATCCAGGGTAACAAATATGTAGGAAACACTAATCGAAAATAGCTGCTGTGTTTTGATGGCAGAATATAGAGAGCAGATTTTAGAATTCTGCTCTGTCCATCAAAACTATATTTATCAGTTAGTTGCCAGGACGGCTATTCTGGCATTATTTTTCACTTGCAATATCAGTTGTTTGACTTTTGTTTACAGTTGCCATGCAATGTGAAGTGGAGTGACTAAACCTCATCAAATAATAACTACAGTATGTAAGGAAAGCTATCCATAGGCTTTCAATCAAAAAAACAAATACATATCTATAGAAAATCCCTTTTGAAATCACCCAAAAAGCAAAAAAAAAAAAATGATTTTTTGCACCTGCCAGAATAGTTGTCCAGGTGATAACTGCTAATCTTTAAAGAGACTCAGCAAAGGCAAAGGTTCCAAATCTTTTTGGAGGGCTGAAGCAAAATTATGCAAGCAATAACAATTAACCTTTAATGCAATTGGACTATGCACTAGAATACACCACTAGGGATTATCTATCTAATCCATGACTGATTGCCCCTCATGGTGCTCGTGTTGCTGCAGAACTTCTCGAGCTGCTCATCTGATCAAGGTGCTGCCCATTAGCACCAGGTTCACTTATTGTTGCCACTAATTAGTGTGCATTGTCTACACATACTTTGCATGTGAGAGTAATGAATAACTATTCATATACAGTATTTTTTTATGCATAACATGGTAGGTATTATAGGATGTCAGCTAGGTATTTGCATTATTTTTATATAATATTGCAGGTTTTTACAGTGGACATCTGCTAAAACTCTAACAACATTGGTAATGGGCTGAACAACAAATAAAAAATGGCTTTTATATGTTCCATCCAACCTTCAAAGAAACTAAGTACCTACTTCTCACAATGGCGGGCAATTGAGGTAGTAACAATGAGTCTCAAGGTTTGTAGTAAACATATTATCATTTGTGCTCATGAATGTTAGGAAATTATATAATGGGATATTTTCACACAATCATCTGCTTGTACTGATGATGATTTCAATTTAATTTCTAGGATTTTAACATGGGCATTATTACAATCAGTGAACTTGCATGGTAATAGGTAGGCATTTCTTCATAGAATAGATGTAGTTTGATTACAGGTTTGTTATATAAGGTTTTGTGTTCTTTCACAATACTTGCTTACAGAGTGTTACTGACCTAATAATGTTACCAGCAAGATATTAAGAATTAAGATACAGGTAAGAATATAAACACACACCTACTTTAAAAGCTCTCTCTCAAACAGAAAGTTTCAAGAAGTGTGGAAGGTAGCGTTTATAACAAGCCTAACTCTACTGGTCATAAATCTAAAGATTACATTCAGAGGATGCAGACCTTAGATATCATGCCACTAGAGACCTTAGATATCATGCCACTAGAGACCTTAGATATCATGCCACTAGTTATGTCTCACTAGGTAACATCTTCATGAAACATGAGCTCTTCGTAAGATAGCATCTGGAGACTGCCTATATAGGTATTATGTCATTGATTTTGCTGACTTTCGACATCCCCTCCCTGCAGTCACCTTATCGTCATTATCCAATAACCCCACCCTTTTACAAAACTGATGTAATTTTCGTTATCTATATTACAAAATCAATGATGTTGTTTAAACAATAGTTTTTTTCTTTTGGCAAGCAAGACCCCCAATTATTGACATCTATGTTCATGATATTACCATCATCCATAGACCAGACTCCTCCCCTGATTTCAAATGACATTATGTATGGACAGCCCCCTGCCAAACGGAAAATAAACTATGCTGACTGATATATTCAAGCATTGATAGCCAGCCTGTGCAAGAGATGCTAATAAAATAGTATGAAACATCACTCTGCTCTTTTTAGGTGGATGTTTGGCTTTAGGGTTAAGTGCTATATTGTAACCTATGTCAAAATCACATAGATACAGGTGTTTCTGTCATTAATATTTGACAATAAGTACTTTGAGATGGGCCTTCTTTTGTGGTTCTTGCTCTTTCGACATATAAATAATATTAGAATTGGAAACCCAAACCCCTGTCTAAACTTTGCTTGGATCCAATCCCTCCCTCAGATTTTTTGAAATACTTTGTAATAAATGTTAACTCTATAAAGAGTTTCGCCACCCACTAGCCATGTCGGTTGGGGTGTTAATAAGGGGGTACCATAGGAAAAAGACTTGGAAAATGTCCAAAATCCTTCAAAAGTGAGCCTGTAGGTTAGGTATGGTATTAGAGTGACCGCCATGACAACCCCGAGATCCTTCAGCAGAGATTGTGCCCCCATATCGACATTCTGACCACTACGTCTGGGATTCATCGGGTAAAGATAGTGGGAGTATGTATGTACATTGTAAAAAGGCAGCAACTACTCACATCAGGGTCGACCTCCTTGGCCAGCATTGTCAACTCTTCAGTCGTTAACTTGGACAGCAGTTCGTCAACATCCACCTCATCTAACGAGGACATGTCACGACCGAACAGCTTCGCCGGTGTCGTCATTGTCGTCGTTTTTGTGCTCGACGACTTCTGCGAGCAAAGAAAAAAAAACCACTCAGATTGTGACCTCTTTCTGATAACACTTTTTAATCATCTATTGGCATCTTGTTTAGCGGTGGTGTTGCGATTCCAAGACGTGAAGACACTAAGAATGCATTGGAAATTGATAAAAACACACAATTTGCCTATCTATGTTTCGGCGTACACCACACCCAGACAGATAAAATTAATTGTTAGCTAAAAACTGAGCAATTGCACTAAACTTTACAATCTTGTCATATCCTTAACACTAATAAACGTAGAAACTTTTATGAATATTTTCTTACACTTTTTACTCTGAACAAATGGGTTTTATTTTATTGACAGCCAGACACAGCGGCAGCGGCGAGCGAGCGACACCGGGCGACACAAAACACACGAGCGAGCGCTTGCTTGAAACAGAAACAGTGGTCGTGGTCCCGAATGTCTCGATCTCGAACGTCAAAATGCGAAATCGGTAGAGTTGTCAACAATTATCGGTAGATTCATACCCAAAACCGGTAAGTTAAAAAAAATACAATTAAATAAATACTATACAGGAAATACAGTATAATTTGACACAAAATTACTACCTACCGATTACAGTACCGGTACGATTAGTTTAATACTTTACAATGTTTTACCTACTCAATTTACATAGTCAATAATATTATAATAATATTATGATGGCATCCCATTGACTTTAAATCAATGTTAAAGCCACACAAAACTTAAAACAACGAAACTTAAACTTATAGAACAACGACCGGATTCCCCTGTAAAACAAACGAAACGGTGTAAAATCGGTAAAAATTCGGAAGAATTTCCTCATACTCTGATATCGTGAAAAAATCTTTACATTTCGGTATTTCGGTAGGAGAGGCCCCATATCGGTAGAAATACCAAAAAATCGGTAGGTTCGAGACCAATTGAAATAACAAGTAAGCACAGCACAGACCAGGGTCTTTTAACTTATACAATTTTTTCTTTGTATAAGAAAACGTCGAAGCCCTATTTTCGTCGTTCCTCAATAGATTGCGCTACAAGGGGTTGTTTCAATCACTGCTGCCATTTTAGCCCGCTACATCTAATGGATTTTTGGTATGGTTAGCCCGCATTTAGAGCGGTGGAGAATTTAGTGGTTTTATTTCGTGTATTTTTTTCATTTCTATACATTATGTATTTTACATTACATATTTTTATCTCCGAATTTTGTAAAATCTAGCGCTTTTTTGAGCGTTGCTAGTGCTGAATGGGGTTTTTGATCTGGCAGCACTGGTTTCAATTTCAAAATGTCTGTCTGTTTCTGTTTTAATCTGCACTTGTGGTATTCATGATCTAAAGACGCAACGAATATTCGGCAACTATTCTGTATTCGGCTATTAAAATAAGTGAAAATAAAAACGCATTTTAATCAGAAAGTATATATTTTGTAACACAGCGCGCCCGTGACACGCATGATTTGCTTGAAAATGAACTTTCATCCGCCACCCCGTCGCCCCCGCGTGCCCCCGGCACGAGTGTACGCGCAAAATGCACAGATCTCTCACCAAATAGTCGGCCGCCAAATATTTGCGTCAAATATTCGGTCCCGAAATATTCGGCGCTTCGGCTTAATGCACCACCGAATATTCGGTATTCGGCCAAATCACAATTTTTGCATCTCTATTAAATACCTATCTTGTGCAATTTTATGTTTAAGCCCCGGTGCATGTGACTTTAACGAACATATCTTTTTTCAGATATACGTTATTATAGATATTCACGTGAATTGTGAAAACTTGTGTATTTAAGTCACTTTAGAATTATCTAAAATGTATTGTTTACTTAAATTACATTTATATCATTAATTTGTTAAATGTTGTTTTATTTAACTAATACCATGTAGTATATGAAAAATAAAAATACAATGCAGTAAGGCTGGGCTATACATGAGATATGTATAATAATAATAATAATAATAATAAACACTTAATTGCACAAAATAAACACAGATAAATACAATTTAAATTCTGAAAACAGAGGGCAAAGGCGGACTTATTTCTAAAAGAAATTTCTTCCAGTCAACCATAAAATACAGAGATGAAGAAAAAAATAATTACACATTGGCTTAATTGATTTTAAGTGCAAAAAGATAGATATATACCTATAATATTATATATAGCCTACATAAACTTATTAACCTAACAATATACCTACACCCCAAAAACTAAACTTACAGTACAAAAAATATGTACATACAGGTACATTTAAATGTGACACACTACATGAATACTTACAATAAATACATATTAGTAGCTAGGACTGCTGAAAAGATAAAAAGTGCTTCTTCAAGTTGAATTTGAAAGAAGCAATTGAGGGAAGACTTCTAAGAGAGTGTGGAAGATCATTCCAAAGTCGGACAGCGTCAACTGTGAAAGACCCAGAGTAACGTTTAGTGCAATGAGGTGGCATTGATAACTTAAGATCATGACAAGGTCGAAGATTCCTTTTGCTCATATCAGTGAAAAAATTGAACCTATCTTGTAGGTATTTGGGGGAACTATATGACTATACCTTTAATATATTATATATAACTATATTATATTAATATATTATATATAACTATATTATATTAATATATTATATATAACTATACCTCTAATAACGTACTGGAAGCCACTTCAATTTACGTCGAAACTTGGACACATGATCAAATTTTCGCAAAACAAAAATAAATCTGATAGCTAAATTTTGAAGACGTTCCAGCTTGTCGAGCAACTCTTCGGTAACATCCAAGAACACAACATCAGCATAGTCAAGAAGAGGCAGAAGAAGAGATTGGGCTAGAGTAATTCTAGTTTGCAAAGGCAAGAAGTACTGAAGGCGCTTCAGTGAGTGAAATGAACCGTACATCTTACGGCTAACTTCCTTAACATGACTCTCCCATGACATAGTCTGATCCATGATCACGCCCAAGTTTTTGACAGTTACGCTATATTGTAGAACTTCACCATCAAAAACCACACTTGCAATATTATCCAGTCTCGAAATATAATATTGGCTACCAATGATAATTACTTGAGACTTTTTCGGATTGACATTGAGCCCAAAGCGTTTCGTCCAATCCCTAATAGCCGCAAGGTCTGCATTTGTTGTGGCTATAGCATTGTTAATGTCGTCAATCGGAGCCGCTGAGTACAACTGAAGATCGTCAGCATATAGATGAAAGGAGGAGGATAGGGTAGAAGTGATGGAGTTAATGAAGACCGAAAACAGAATAGGTGAGAGAACACCACCCTGAGGAACACCAGATGTAAGATTACACCAGTTGGAATGGCAATTGTCAACTTTGACTAGCTGTTTTCTGCCATGAAGATAGGATTCAAACCATGAGATAGCCAATGGAGAGACATTAAGAGATCTCAGCACTCCGATCAGTATGTCAAAATCAACAGTATTGAAGGCATTACTGAAATCTAGCAGTGTTAGGACAGTAAGATTCTTCTGCTCTATATTGAGACGTAAGTCATCCGTCACTTTGACCAGGGCTGTGACAGTGCTATGGCCCGGTCGAAATCCGGACTGGTGAGGGCTAAGGAGATGGTTGTTTGATAGGAAATCTGCAAATTGGACTTGCACGATATGTTCTAGAACTTTTGAAAGGATAGGGAGCAAGGAAATAGGACGGAATTCAGAAAAGCAGGAAGGATTAGATATTTTGGGAAGTGGGATGATGTGTGCTTTTTTCCAAGCACTGGGAAAGGAACCTGTTGTCACAGAGTAGTTAATAATATCCACTACTACGGGAGCTATAAAATCGGAGATAGGCACAAGCATATCCCTGCTAAGACCGTCGTCACCAACTGCCTTAGTAGGTATAGAAGGAAGAATCTTCTGAACATCTCCAGAGGTTATCTCACGGAATTCAAAGGGAGGATAGTTAGATGGGATACAGTTTTGAAGAGAAGTAAGGGTGTTAAACTTATCAGCGCTAGAGAGAGAAGAGGAAGGTGAGCTAAAGTGCTGGTTAAGTGAATTTAGGTCGATATTTGAGAAAGGTCTAGATTTAGACTTACCAATGCCTAGAGTTTTTAAAAATTTCCAGAGGTTATTAGGAGGGCAGTTTTCGATGGACTCAAATATATGCTGACGCCTTGCATTTCTACAAATTTTATTACAACAGTTACGTAGAATTTTGTATCGCTGGATATTATGCTCAGAAGAGTCCCTTCTACAGCGAGTGCGAGCTCTGTCTCTTTGAGCCATGAGTAATTTTATATCCTGAGTGAGCCATGGAGCTGGAAGATGCTTTACTCTGGTCTTTTTAAGTGGAGCATGTTTGTCAAACAGAGATAACATTAGTTCGTTATACCTGTGTAGGTAGGTACAATATCGAACTAAGTCCGTCGTTACCCACGAGATGTCGCTAAACCGAGATAAAACTGATGACTTAATAACATAGAGTAACATAATTAGGGGGGTAACTTTTTACCTCGGTCCAAAATGCACATCATAATATTGTATTCCTTACTTTTGAAAAAAAAGTATGCAATAAATATGTTTTATAGCAACTTGCAGAAATAGTTACTATTGTTTATTTTTAATTTATTATAATATTCACAAAAAATCACGTACTTTAATGTATAACATTTTGTTTGCATTACATTAACAAACTTAAAAGCGTGTTAACAGTTGTAATGTAATGCAGCTAAAATGTGACGCATAAAATTGAATAATTTTCAGGTGATCACCTAACTATTAACAAGCAAATTGTGCGAATTGCTATAAAACGTATTTATTGTATACTTTTTATTCAAAGTAAGGAAAACAATATCATGATGTGATATACTCGTATGATGCCGAGAAAAAAAAATCTTTGAATTCTCAAGCTCGGGTGTTATTGGTTCGTTTAATTTAATTAATGTAGGAATTAACAAAAAGTGGTTTGGATAATCAAAGATCAATCAAATAAAAAATCGATTTGATAGCCCTTGTTAACTTTCTCGATACAAAAAAAAATCGATTCTATTTCGTTAGGGCCATAACTATAACTGTCAACTTTGAACTGCCACCCATATCAAGATAACTCGAACATATGTACTTTAAAGTAGGTATAATGCAGCAAACTTATTTATTAAGTGATTAAAGTAGAGTTTTTAATTCAGCGAACACTTCTGACAGATAGAGTGTTGCCATTATTCGAAAAAAAAAGGGAATGACATACATCGATATGTCGATATCGATATTAACTGCAGCATGGCGTATGGTGCTGATAAATCTGTAGAGTCTATCAAATGAAAGCTGAATAACTTTACCTGAAACGAATATAGCAACAAGGTCAAAAAAAAATTGCGTAAAGTTACACTCAGCTTTTATTAGGCAGACTATATTCATATACTGACTGACTGATGTACTTACTCAATTCTTCACTCAAAACACACACTCATACACACAAACATACACCCTCTTTCATAACTCTAAAAAAAAACACACACTAATTAATCAATCATACAGTACTATAAGATTTGTACCTTTCGTTAGGAATTTGCATGCTCTTCTCTTTTTGGCTAAATTCAACCTGTATCACCTTGAGTAGAAGAAACTGACTCTTAAATGACAGACCTCGCCTTATTATGAGTCAGTTGATCACTTGTACTGTATATACTTAGCCTTAAAACAATATTGTTATTCTAGATTAAGTTTTTTGTATCAATAAATAATTTTTGTATTTTTATTTGTATATGTTTTACTTACTTTATTTTATAAATTAAAAACGTTTCGTTTGTAAAATAAGACGTTTAAAAGTTATCGATTCGAGGGAGCTGACTAAAATACCATTAAGATACATTATCTAATTGCTGGAGTAGAATATGCACATCAAATTAGCAGTTACTATCGCCTGTAGCACCTTATGTTTCTTTAGTTGTCTAAATATTCGCAAGATGAAAAGTATAGATTGAAAAAAATATGTATTCATTGACACATTTTTAATTGGAATGAGATTCAATTTCTAATAATAAATGCTATTTTAAATTATTATGTAATAAATGCTATAAGGATAGATTAGCAACGTTGACGGAAGTGTGTGAGTGAATGAGATGCACATAGTGTGCTGACGCCCACAGGCACAAGGTCCTGTCCTAAAATCCTTTGAAACGGATAGCATAAACTTAAGTGAACTGGTGTGCAGTTTTAGATAAGACGGACCTTACGGGTGCTACGTCTGCTTTGGATTTTAAAAGCTCCCTTTATTGATTTTTAAATAAAATTGCACGTTTTTATTTCCGGTAATAACTGTAAAGCAAACATAAGAAGATCACTTCGAAATAAACAAAATAATTTTCAAAAAAGATAGTGTGAAGCTCTAATGTTATGTTTTTGTTCAATTTTGCGTCATTTGACCGTACGACCATTTGAGTATAAAAAACTCAAAAAACTCATCCTGGAGCCGTCAAAATTTTATGATATTGATATGAGCAGCACTGGACTGGCTAGAAAGTGGCAATATTATGCTTTTTGAACTGTCAAACTTGAGTCCACAAAAACTATGTATATACAATAAACACCAACGATTCGGTCATGAGCATCACCAAATGTCAAAAATCGTGTTGTGCGGCTAACTTCAGGCCACAACGAACGACCATGCTAAGGACTATGGGGGTCGGTTGAATGTGTTTATTTGGTTTATTTTCGTGACCGACATTACAACAATAGCTGAACGTGATTAATCTGTTGAAAGTATAGAGGTCAGTGTCCTATATAGATCTGTCTCTTTCTAATAAACGAGTGAAATTTCGCACCATGATCGCACGTTCCGAAACGATTCCATAACTTAGGTATGAAGTTGGCGCATTCTGCTTCTTCACAGTTATTTTAGCATGTTTAATTATCAAGTTTTGGGCTTCTAATTATCTCTATAATGTCTATATATATATAATACAACGTCTGTCTGTCCGTTCGTTCGCTTATAACTAGAGAACCACTCAATGGATTTTGATGCAGTTTTCACTGAAAGATAAAACATTTCTTCGGGAAGGTTTAAGGCTATGTATCATCACGCTATGACAAAAGGGAGCAGCGCAGTGAGAATTTTAGTGGGACATATGGAAGGTTCGCCGCCGTAGCGATCGATCGTCGCGGGTTCAAAACCCGACTGGTAAAATTTATTTTCACTTTTTATTTTTTATTATTTTATTTTCAGAAAAAATATATCCTTTTGTAAAAAAGTATTAAAGATGAAATTATATTTCTTGACAGAGCAAAGACCAATAACTAAAATATTTTTATTTTCGAGTCCTTAGAAAACGCCATCCCTGTGAAGCTATCCAGTAGCCTTAGCATGAAAACATCACAGTTTTGTTTAGTTTGGACGTAATGCGGTTTTGTATGGAATTCTGATAATTTCCGCTACTGACCGCTAGGGGCCGTTATCAGATTTCATACAAAACCGCGTTACGTTCAAACTAAATGTAGCCGTAATGTTTTCATGCTAAGGCTATTGGATAACGGCTCAGTAAGCTGGCGTTAAAATGGTTTTTATTTTAATACACTAGATGGCGCTGCATGTTTCAAAATATCGGATTTGACGCAGTCTGGTTCAAATCAACTCACGTTAATGTTTGTCTATACTATTAAATAAACAAGAAAGATTTGTTTGTTTGTTTGTTTGCATATAATGGGTATTAACTAGAACTACTGAACTGACTATAAAAATTCTTTAAGCACTCGTAGTCGTATGTAGTCTCATCGTCAGGGTTTCAATCATCCACTGGTAAAAGTTTTTTTTAGGAAACCTCTCAAGTTTAAGTTTATTTTATCGGTATTGATGAGTATTTTTGTAGAACATGGTGACCAGGATCTAATGACGGGACTGGGAGGTGGGTACGGGATCTCCTCAACGGACAACAGCAGACCCTTCGAGTTTGAGCTTATTTTATTGGTCTTTATTAGCACTTTGGTAAAACATGGTGACCATTGTCTTTTGATGGGACTGGAGGGTGGGTACGGGTTCTCCTCAACGGACAACAGCAGACCCTTCGAGTTAAGGCTTATTTTGTTGGTATTTATTAGCACTTTGGTAAAACATGGTGACCAAGGTCTGTTCATGGGACTGGAAGGTGGGTATGGGTTCTCCTCAACGGACAACAGCATACCCTTCAAGTTTGGGCTGATTTGATTGGTCTTTATTAGCACTTTGATAAAACATGGTGACTAGGGTCTGCTGATGGGACTGGAAGGTGGGTACGGGATATCTCCTCAACGGACAACAGCAGATCCTTTGAGTATGGGCTTATTTGATTGGTATTTATTAGAACTTTGGTAAAACATGGTGACCGTTGCATATTATCGTTCAAAAAATCATATTCTTTTGTTTTCCTTATTTTCCCATCTCTTCGACGCGGGCGGAGCCGCGGGCAAAAGCTATTTCTAAATAATAAGTAGGTAGTCGAATTTGAAATTCGGATTTCTTGAAAGATGTTTTTAGAAAATTAAAAAAATACAACAAAATATTAAACTTAGCGATTTGCTTAGAAAATTTTTTGTTCCTTTTGAGGACAAAATAAATTCAGAAAAAATTTTTTTTTCATGTTCAAAACCGGAAGTAAAATTTTCAAAACAAAAATTTCGGAAGTCCGACCAATTCCTTTTTTTATATCAAAATTATAATACACCAGAAGTTTGAAAATGGGATAGGGATATAGGTAAATTAATGTACGTACATGTCGCACTCCGTATGATGTTAAGTAGGCTTTACAGGTTTACGAGTACAGGTCGCGCCAAACTTTTAGCCCCCTGACAATGTATAGGCCGTTCTTCTAAATGTATGGGACTAGAAGTTTAGCGCGATCTGTATTAGTAGACCAACTTAGAAAATGTACCAGGGCAACTACGGAACCCTACACGGCGCGTGGTCCGACACGCACTTGGCCGGTATTTAATAATTTCGTTTTTATGTTGCTATGGAATCTGTATTGTTGTTATTCCCCAAAATGTTCTTGGGGTTCCGTACCCACATTGGTACCCAATTTGTAAACCGTATTATTTTGTGCTTTGTGCACAAACGTAAACGTACAAGTTATAAAATTTTGCTTAGATTTTCTTACAGTCGTGTTTTGTTGGCTGATGTTGTCAGTTTACGTTTAATTTCATGTCAAGATTGACCTTGAAGTCAAAATAAAGTATTTTCTCGTACTTTATTGCTATTCAAAAGTATAAAGTACCGAGATGCAAAATAAGGTAAGATACTTTAGTTTAAAATACGGTTGGCAACCCTAGTGTTGATCAAGGCGAGAGCCATTTGAAGAAATCTTTTCGGCTCTAACCGAAAAGTGAAAGGATAATTCTTTCAAAGCAATATTTTCAATATTATATTATTTAAATTCATTTTAATTTGGTATATTGTACCTACACTTGTTTCTCCTACACAGCGGGAGGTGGCCGCTCAGAAAACTCGAGATTTCGAGGTGTTTCTATGCATTAGGGCCCTGCCCATGGGACACAACCATCCTATCAATTGATTTTGAACTGTCAGAAAGTCTACATTAGAACATTAGAATGTACGCGGGCACGCGTAATCAGTGAATTTTCAAGGATTTTCTTGAATTACTGAAAAATACAAAAATGGTCTACAAATGTCTTTGGTTACGTGCAAAGAAAATTCAGAAGTTTCAATTCTCTAGCAGAACAACTTCGCTATAAACACATGTATTCTCAATTTGGGGAGCTTACTTTGCGATTTTTTTCTATCGAGCAGAGATCAACGTTTTTTTACTGTCAAATGGTGTTTAAGGCGTGTGTTCCCGCGTCATCCGAAAATTACTCCCATTGATTAAGTTATTTCTCTTAAACGGCTTACTTAAAAATTATTAAAAAAATATATGTCATTATTTAAAGTATAAGAAACAATCTCATTGCAGGAAATTATTCTCGCCTTTAAGAAACACCTTGAAAATATTTCCCAAAGTCAAGCTGTTTTTGGAATAAAATTGGCTATTTCTTGGAAACCGCTGATGTTATTTGTATGGTTCTTGCAATAAAATACCAAAAAAGTATAGCTTATAAAACTCATTGCAGTAAGGAGATCATCCATTTTGGAAAAAAATTTAAAGTGCCGGCCAGCCAAAAAAAATGTCATTTTCCGGCAGAACACAATATAATATTTATTTTTTATTATGACGGCTCAGCTGTATCATCAATTCTTCACATGCTATGTAAGTTTGAAAAATCATAATTTCGGTTATTTTGATTGAAAAAAAATATTTTACTAGGGAAACAAAACGGATCTAATCTGTTAGAATATGATATTCTGGTGACTATTTGTTATGACAGCTAAGCTGTACGACCAATTGTTGTGTTTTTAAGTAAAAAAAAATAAAAATATTGTACTTGTATGCTTTTATGGCCATTTGCTTTAAACAATACCTTTGAGCTTAAACCCCGCTACCTGGGTTGTAGTAATTACTATTTGTTATGACAGCCAACAACAACAACAACAACAACAATACAGCTTTATTTGTACACCAAAATAAAAGGAAACAAAAAATAATGTAACACTTAATGTAACTTATTGGGTAAATACAAACAGGCGGCCTTATCGCTTAAAGCGATCTCTTCCAGACAACCTTTGGGTGGAAGAAACTGGTCAAGAGGATTGTGCTAATGGGTTATTCAAATGAAACTGTTATTCAAATGATACAATACAATGCAATAAAATATAATTTATGGTCATTTGCAATAGCTTTACAATATATCTTTGGTCATGAATCACCGCCACCTGGTTGAGGTGAGGTGTTGACGTTGTTTTTTTTGTGATATTGGGTTGTTCAAATGATATAATTAAAACATTAGTATAAAAATTGTTATTTATTAAGGTATAAGGTTTACATTGAAAAAAATGTTAAGGTAACATGACATTGAAAAATTAACTAAACTTCATTAATTGAAACGATTACATTTTCTAAACCTGCGGCCGGTGGCCTTATTGCTTCTTGTTCGTGTCTGGCAAAACACATGTACCATAATATGCACATGGTATGTGAGCAACAAC
The DNA here is from genome assembly GCA_910592155.1 of Ypsolopha scabrella. Taxonomy (NCBI): domain Eukaryota; kingdom Metazoa; phylum Arthropoda; class Insecta; order Lepidoptera; family Ypsolophidae; genus Ypsolopha; species Ypsolopha scabrella. The sequence continues at coordinate 25,112,297 of OU342969.1, read as the reverse complement.
CTATCGTCCTTTTGCCAATTATACATGTGCAATAGTAATGTGCTACTGCACGCCGACCGTTTTGTGCTCTGTCTATAGCAATAGAAACATAATATTGTTTTGCTCTAACGTGTCAGGATTGAATTCGTCCTCTGATAAGGATCTTCTCCTTCGAGATACCTGAGATGTTCCGGAGGTATTTTTCCACCAAACTCAATGATGAATGCCCCACCCGGTTGCACATGTTCACCATAATAGCTTCTTGCCTGTTTTAACTGGTATATCCCAAGACTAAACAATATTAGGTCTTCTTCAGTTAGCCTGGGAAAGTCGTCGAACTCTGGCATATCTGCAGTCATTGTACGAAACTCTGCTCGCCGTCTATTATAATTGTGTCTGTGGACAAGGTCAGCTAATGTATTGGGCATGTTGATTCTTTCTGGAATTATTTCCAAGAAGGTGGCAGGGTTGACGTTATCCACTATTAACACGTGGTAAGCATTTATTAAGGCCGCAGCTATTTTCAAATACTCGTGCAGAGTCGGTAAAGTTACGTTTATATAAACATTTCTTAAAAGGCGGAAATCCCTCTTAAAACGACCGTTTACAATTTCCACCACCCAACGACAAATTATAACACGTCAGGAATTGTTGGCTTGCTCTGTCGTCAATTGAGTTTCGCGTGGAAGCTTTGACTCTGGCATATGTGCCGTATAGCCATGATTTTCAAGAAACAAAACCGCGTCTCCGAAACCACAGTCTAAAATAAAGACATCGCCCTCTCTGTAAAACCAATTGAAAAGGTCGTCACCATGATCGGTTTAATTATCAAGAACATTGTTCATAATCTTTGCGTCGGAAGAAGTGGCGGCATGTGGGCCAGATACTTCAATTATATACCCATCGCAGCAAACAAATAAAAACGGTTTCAGTAGGTTTCTGTACTTATGGTTGCTACTACTAAAAGACATCCGTTAAAAAAATCCTTTTTTTCATCTGGTGGTCTGTTGGGATCACCGAAAAGGTTTTCTGGGACAGTGAGATTTCTTCGTGACACTTCTTCACGTGTTATATGGTCAAACCCCAAGTGCAACGCTACAAAGTCTTGCAATAGTGCATCAAACTCTGTTTTTAACAAACGAGCAAACGCAGATTCATTGGTTCTAAAAATAGACGAAAGCCTGGCATTTGAATCTCTTGTCTGGAGTTTCGTTAATAAAACAGCCAATATGGTTGTTTTGCTTCTGATATTATCAAGACTGGGAAGATTTCCTAATAAATCTGAGAATTGTTCATGGGTGAGGCCAATCCATGTGTGGAATTCTCTGGGATTGACACTTTCGTACTGTTCGAAATCTAAAACATCTGAAGTGGCATGATTCTTCAGTATCGTCAAAGCAGTAACAATCTGACTAGCAGTAAAAACATCAGTGTTGTTTTCTTGCACTGCAAGCGTATGCCATGAACCCTGCTGTAGATGTTCAAGACAAACACGTGTGTTCTCGCTTACCAGCAGGTTATAACGGGTAAGCATTCGAAGAGTTATGTTATCCGGTATTCCGTGTCTTGTAGGATTTTGACAATGTTGAAATACATAAAGTATAAAGCTATCGTTTAAGGGAAATGGACATAAACTATTATACTCGAGTTTTATTGGATTGTATTGTATCATTTGAATAACCCATTAGCACAATCTTGGCTGTCATAACAAATAGTCATCCAATTACTACACCGTAGGTACTTAACCTAACCCAGGTAGCCGAGTTTCAGCTCAAACCTATTGTTTAAAGCAAATGGCCATAAAAGCATACAAGAACAGTATTTTTTATTTTTTGAACATAAATAAAAACACAACAGTTGGTCGTACAGCTTAGCTGTCATAACGAATAGTCACCAGAATGTCATATTATAATAGATTAGATCAGTTTAGTTTCTTTAATAAAAAAAAATTGTTCAATACTAGATATTTTGAGAGCGCGTGACGTCAACGTTGCCGTAAACGGCAAGTTTCAGAGCAGTCGATTATAAAATCAAATACAAGGTTTTAACGTTAATTTTCACTTTGTTTAAAATATCTCAAGGTTATTGGAGGCTACAAGGGCCTTAAAATGGTGTTGAAGTGGCAACCATGTTAGGCCTGCTGGCCTATGCCATACCACAGTTTATGTAACAATACTATGGCCATACTCTTACATTGATAAAGGGGGTTCCGAGTATGGACTGTTACATGCATTTTACAGTTTACACCAGATAAGATAGTTTGGTTCAGACTCGGGAATACCTCTGACACTCCCTCGGAGATTCAAGTCTTCCATAAATTAATCACAACTTTAATAAATATAATATCAAGAATATTGTGATACTAGTTTTTAGGGTTACGTAGTCCGACCCCTTATAGTTTCGCCATGTCCGTCTGTCCGTCTGTCCGCGGCTTAGCTCAGAGACTATTAGAAATAGAAAGGTCAACAAAATGGTAAAATAAAACCTTGAAAAAAATTTTTTTGTGGTACTTCTCATACACGTAAACTTGGGATGAATTTTTTTTCTCATTCATCCCATAGTGTGGTATCGTTGGATAGGTCGTTTAAAAACATTGTGGGTGTGTGAAAATCATTTTTCGATTTAGGGATCCGTTAGCGAAATATTAAGCTTTAAAGTGAAAATTTTAGTGAGAGTGGAGCGTCCCCCCCCCCCTGCCTGCTAAACGGTTGTTTACAGAAATGTGAAAAAATTAACAGAAGTAGTATACATGTACAGTGAATTTAAAAGGAAAACTATCACAGCTAAGAAGGCTTTGCTTAAGGCAGGTTTACGAGTACAGGTCGCGCCAAACTTTTGGTCCCCTCTAATGTATGGGACTAGAAGTTTGGCGCGGTCTGTATTAGTAGACCAACTTATAAAATGTACCGGGCAACTACGAAACCCTACATTGCGCGTGGCCCGACACGCACTTGGCCGGTTTAGTAACTAAATATGTGCATAGGCCAAAAGAAGGCGGACACCACCGCCTAAGGAGCCAAAAATTAGGGGATTAAAAATCAAGAAGCTCGTGCGGGGCGCATGGTCTGTATTTGTAAAAACAAGATCACCAAGCTCAAGAAATAACATGCTTCTAGCGGGTTCGACCGAACGCAACGCCAATTTTCATACAACTTTACCTTTTCAACGTTGAAAAGTTCGCGGAAAGGGGCGGCTTGATCACCAAACTCAAGAAATAACATGCTTCTAGCGGGTTCGCCCGAACGCAACGCCAATTTTCATACAACGTTACATTTCAACGCTGAAAAGTTCGCAGAAAGGGGCGGCTGGATCTAAACTGCTAAGGGCCATTTGATGTTCACATTTTAGACATAAATAATAAAACTGCGTAAAAAAATATAAAAAATGTATCTTAATGTGGTGAAACCTACTCTCGCACTTGACCAATATTATTTGGCGCAACAAAGTACGATTAATTAACACAAGTGCAGTGATTGGTTTGTATCGATAAACGATAGTTCATCGCCACGCGGTTGCGCCGGAGTGTCGGCATATTATTGGCGGCTCGCCAGCTATCTATAATTGGTGGTCGCCGCAGAGACAGTGGTATTCTTAGCCACCCACTCGGCCACTGGCCTTCCTACAGCACTGATGCGATTCCACCAAAAAATAAATAATAGTTGCAGTCTTTCACGCACTTGACCCAGTCAAGGCTAGGTTTGCCTACATTTTCGATTCAATTAGCGAGATACGGGATAGGTGAATGACCTCTTTTTTAATATGTATAAAAAATGTTATTCGTATATGTCAATAAAGTGTCTGACAAACAAGATATCTTGTGCATTGCTGACAGGAGTAAAATTAATTTTTGGAGAGCTTATTGTTTCATATCTTACGATATAATCACGGACCAATTAAGGTCCGTTGATATAGTACAAAAACTAAAGGAAAACGCCCAATGCGGCTACCATATGGACCACCCCAGCCGGTTTCCCCAGTCATTAGGGGTGCGAGATGGGCGTTATTGATCGCCGGGATTATATACGGCCGTACGAAGCAAGTTATTTATAGTAAACGGGAAACGGAGTTTAGGAAGGAAGAAGCTGAGAAAAAAGCAATTCGTGACAAAATAAAATGCGAAGAAAGAAGGAGACTTCAAGAAGAAGAAAATAAAATGTTTTCCAATCTTTAGACCTACGGGAGTAAATACCAAATAAATACATTTGAATATGTACAAAATTCGTATTTCTACTTTATTTTAACATGCCGTAAGAGCGATTTCCATCAATAAGTAGGCGAAAGTTGAGGTTTCACAGCTTTTCACTTCTCTCGCAACGTAAGCATTGTCTGTATGATACACACATACAAAGCTACCTAATAAAATCACAAGGCTCTGCAGTACAAGGTGAGAGTGTGCGCTGCGATGTCAAACTTTCTACGGCGGATGCAGCTTGCTGCCTGATTTGGGCTGCATATGTAAATCAATTTACTTTTCCCCTTTTATGGAATCCTAGGAAAAACTAGTTTATGCTTGTAATTTTTGGCATTATTATACGTACTCGTATTATTACATAATTGCGACTGTCGGCACTTGTAAAACATCATAATTAAATTCACTTGTACTTGTTTCACTGGTTTTAATTTTAAGATGATTCAGGGATTCAGGAATTCAGGAAATTAAACTATAATTATGACGAGCCATTAACGATGTACACAATCGTATATATTATATGTTTCAGTAACTATGCGAGTTTAATTTTAAAATGTACTCCTAGAATTTGATTGAAATGTGCGCCAGAGCCCCGGACGGGCACACCGAAGTACATTTTTTACTATTTTAGATTTAATAGACTCAGATGTAATGCAGTTCGGAGCAGTAAAGAAGGCGGGCACGTATTAGTCACAGAGCTTGGAGGAAGAGTGCGCGGGGGATAGTAAGCAGGCGAAATAGGTCAATCTCGCAGCAAAACAGATGAACTTAATCTGAAAACGTACGCGTCCGAGACCCGAGTAGTGCGGTAAATCAAGAAAAGTTATCCAACATAATGCTGATTTTATTTAATAAAATTTAATATAATAATAAGGAAGGATGGACTGCTGTTTTGAACTGAAAAAACAGTCTTCACTTTTTTTTTTTTTCGGTGCTATCGTCTTGTAAAAGGCCTCCTTTATAATGTATGCTTTTTTTTCACTACTCTATCTATTGTAGCTTTTTGGAGTACTTCTGTTTTAAAATCCCATTTTTAGGGTTCCGTAGTCCGACAAGGAACCCTAATAGTTTCGCCATGTCCGTCTGTCCGCGGCTTAGCGCAGAGACTATTAGTACAAGAAAGCTGTAATTTGGTATGGATATATATTAATCACGCCGACAAAATAATAAAATAAAATCTTAAAAAAAATTTTTTTTTAGTTGTACCTCTCATACAAGTAAACTGGGGATGATTTTTTTGTCTCGTCTATCCCATATTGTGAGGTATCGTTGGATAAGCCGTTCAGAAACATTGTGGGTGTGTGAAAACCATTTTTCGATTTAGGGATCCGTTGGTGAAATATTAAGCTTTAGAATGAAAATTTTAGTTAGAGTGGAGCGCCCCCTCCCCCTACCAGCTAAACGGTTGTTTATAGAAATGTGAAAAAATTCACAGAAGTAGTATATACTAGGTGAAATTAAATCAACCGACCAAATTCATACTGGAGACTCGGTTAGTCATCGGAAACAAGGTTTAATGACCCTCCAGGTGAAATTCGAAAAAAAAATTTTTTTTGTCCCTTTGTGCCTGCACTAGGAATTGTCCTTAAACTAGTCCAACCAATAAGGGAGCAAAATAAAATATTTTTCGATATTGGCCAAAAGGATCACTGACCCTAGTTCTTGATCACTAAGCGAGTCTCCAGTATGAATTTGGTCGGTTGATTTAATTTCACCCTATATAATGAATTTAAAAGGAAAACTATCACAGCTAAGTAGGCTTTGCAGGTTTACGAGTACAGGTCGCGCCAAACGCGCAGAAGTTTGGCGCGGTCTGTATTGGTAGAACAACTTATATGTACCGGGCAACTACGGAACCCTACATTGCACGTGGCCCGACACGCACTTGGTCGGTTTTTTACTACATAAGTCGCCTAAACATTCACGAGCGCCTTCTGTACCAGCCCGAACTGTAAATAAATTCTAGCGGGAGATAATAGATTTTCACACTACTTTATCTAGGGCACGTTACTTAGTTACCTATTACGTTAATATTATACTAGAGTGAAAAAAACATTTACCTCTAATTACTGTCTTGGAGTTCCAATTATCTATGGAAGCGTTGCTTCTTTAGTTTTAAAATAACGATAGCCCAGTAGCCTTTAGTTTGAACCTAACGCAGTTTTGTATCGAATTCTGATAAGTTCCGCTACTGACCGCTAGGGGCCGTTATCAGATTTCATACAAAACCGCGTTACGTTCAAACTAAACGTAACCGTAATGTTTTCATGCTAAGGCCACTGGCCTTTGAGCTACAAACAATCAAACAAAACATTGTTTTTATTTGGAAGTTATTGGGCCACACATATCTCACATAATAATTCGTGTATTATGGCATTATAGTAGTTATATGTCTTGTCCGCACCGCACTTGGTTATGGAGTGTTGGTCTTGCACTTTTCCCCTTTTTGCGTTTGAACGGAACAAATGTAATGCACAGAATCTGTAAACAATAATTTATAAATGAATCTTACGCCCCTTAACCGAAAATCCAGCTTGATGTTATAGATCTGGTCTGGGCAACCTTTGGGAAGTCGCGGGCCAAACAATCATAATGCTCATGGATTCGCGGGCCATAGGTTGATGCGTATAGTATACGAAAATAACGATGCAATCGGTGAAGCGTAGGTTTAATTTTAACTTCTTGAAATTTAAGTTTCATAATGAACTAGAAAAGTTACAATGTAATATTTTCATAATTTTCAATTGATGTAAAGCTAGAGCCTGATTTCCTGGAAAGAATTTTGCTATTTTTTGTAGGTCGGCTTGGTTCGTGTCTTGGATTTATTGATTTTCATGCCTGCTTTTGTACATATTTGTTAAATTTAAGCTCTGGCTCACTTCTTTATCCAGATCGGAAAAGAATTTAAGCGCAGCCTGTACTTTACTCTTTCAGTAACAGTGACCGCCCATAGGTGTTCTTCCATTATTCTTTTTTTTCGTCTCGTTATGTCCCTGAAAGTATTAAAGTTGTAGAGAAACATCGAATCGTGACTTTTTGGTAAAAATGTTAGCCTGATTTTAGATTGTTCCTCGCCGCGGGCCGTATTAAAAACCGTTACGGGCCAGATGCGGCCCGCGGGCCGGTGGTTGCCCATATATGTTATAGATAACCGTAAATGTATTTTTTTTTATTTGTTTGTCATATCATTAACACTTACGACTTTCTACTTATTGTTTCCACGAAATGCTGTCTGTTTTACATTTGCAAATCGATTCAAAGCGCTGGAATTTCCACGTGTCTAGACATCCTTATGTTGCCAACGCATTTCCACCGCCCTGATAACATTGGCAACACTATTGTTTTAATCGATCGTGTACTTCATAATTAGTTTTAATAAACTGTACGGGCGACTGAGAACTTACTTCTTCGCGGTATGCTAAATTGTCATTACATTTTAATAAAGCTTTAAGCTTTAATTACTGTCGCGATTTAACACTGAAGCTTCTATTATATCCGCGTATAAAAGTTATACCTATACTTATATTCAAACAAAAATAAAAATCTTACTTTAATACTTTATGTCTGTAAAAAGAAATTAAGAGGTATTTATAAACTTGAGTAGGTACTTACTTAGAAAAAAATGCGTAGTATTCTTCTCAAACCTAGAATATTGCATGTATAATTGCACATAGATTTTAAGACCAACCTTTGTTTATTTGGAAAATTGAACCCCTACTTGACCGTTATATTTTGTATTTTTAAGTACTAAAATGAAAATTTCTCCTCCAGAACATTCTCCCTCTTTGAAGTCGATTAATAAAGCTTCCGCTAACTATTTACTAAATCATTCCAAATACAATTTTATACAACGTGAAATTTAAGTCATTTTGTAAACGAAAACTGGTGATAGTACTCGTCTATAAAAAACAACTTTTACTATGAAGCCAACCCTGACACCGTGAAGAAAAATCAGCTGTTCCAAAGAAAAGTTAAAAACCTACTCGATCCAAATGTATAAAACAGCTGATTTTTTTCACGATTTCAGGGTTGGCTTCATAGTAAAAGTTGTTCTTTATAGACGAGTACTATCACCAGTTTTCGTTAATAAAATGACTTCAATTTCACGTTGTACGTTGTACAAGATTCATAATTTACAAAAAGATATCGACCGTCAAAAGAAGCACAAATACTCCAGTGACAGAGACGACGCTCTACACAACCTATGTGTACATAGCCTATGTGCATTATTTACCGCCGGGAATATGTACGATCTATTGTCAGTCACATGTTGCTTCGCGTAGGTTGGCCATTCTTTCTAAATTTGGAAACCAATAGAAATTTTAAGAAAAACTTTTTTTTTCTGTTTTGTGTTTAGTAATTCCGATTCATAGATTCCAATAAAGCTAGGGGGGTTCATTTTCAACCTGTATATGAAGGCGATAGTATAATTATTACGTAAATATACAAATAAAATCTAAATAAAAATTATTAAAAGACACGACTGTCGGAATAGAGATTTAATTCGGATTTCAGTGCAATCCGAATTAAATTTATGTTCCGGCAGTCGTATTTTCTAATATTTTTTTATTATTTAATACATTTTTGACTATATTTATAGCCTCTTCCACTCAAGATGCTATAAGGATTCTTCAGGCATTAAGAAGTTATACCTACATGAACCCTGAAAACAATACCTCCTTTTTTGGGGTCAGACGTGTGGCTATATAGGTACTATTTTTCCCGGAAAACGAATGTTAAATAGCCCCATAATAAAAGTTGTTCGTATAGTTGAGTACTATCACCAGTTTTTGTTTCCAATACCACATGAAAGCCGATTTTGAAGGCTTAAACAAAATTTTCTTTATTCCAGAATAGTTCTTTAGTGTTAACAACAGAAGCTTTATTATTTTGGAAAAAAAAAAGATTTCACTGCACTAAAACTAAAATTAAAGTCGACTTTAGTTTTTATATTTTCTACGTAAAGGAGTCCTGGCCTGGCTATATTATTTTGAAGGCCCAAAATATGAGCGATTTAGATCAATTTTTCTCGGTCAAGGCGTATTTTAAACTTCATTCTATGTCGGGGGTGTTAGAAGTGGCGTATTTACACGGACCAAATACAAATCACATACTACATCTGAGTTGTGGGGTTAGTTTTGTACTGAGACTTAGTTCATTGCTCGTAACTGTATTTTTCACTATTAAGATCATGATCCGTGACCGGAATTATTCTCGTATAGCCTGTAGTTGTTTTTAGGGCTCCGTAGTCAACAAGGAACCCTTTGTCTGTCTGCCTGTCCGCAGCTTAGCTCAGAGATTTTTAGTACTAGAAAGCTATAATTTGCACGGGTATGTATATTAGTACGCCGACAAAGTGATAAAATATAATATTGAAAAACTTGTATCAAGTGCCAACAATCACAAGCATCAACTAAGTCTATTTACTTATTTGAATGCTACGGAACCCCCAGGCGCGAATCCTACTTGCACTTCACCGGTCTTTAGCTACAACTTTAGCACGGTAATAAAAGCCATTACAGATTCTATGTGCGTTCACGCTAATACGCTGAAATAGTTCAAAACATTGTTTTTGCTCTTGTTATATTACATCGCAGTTTAAAGCTGTATTAATCTAACTTAGAATGCAAGTTTCGTTTCTCGAAGTAAATAAACCTATAGGAGTTGTTGTTATACCACTAAACATACATTTATGGACAGCACTTCTACTTGTTTCTAAGAAACTTGTTCGCAATCATGTTTCTACACTACATACATCACATACATCACATACACATATGTCACATACACACACTATAACAACATAGTTGACTGCTGATGGGTGATGTGAATGTACTATCGATTTCCCTTCGAATGCTTTTAATGTCATTGAACTTACTTTAGAATTATGATATATACATATATATGAATAATTCGTCCATGATAAAACTAAGAAAACATTTGTTTAGTACGCCTAGTTCTCATACGAAAACTATACGTACTAAACAAATGACAATATTGCACCAAGTGCAGCAGAGGCATTTTCGGCCACTGCGTACATATTGTCTGTCAAAAAGTGTTGAAATGAAAATGAAACTTTAATGAACTTTATTGGACTTTTAAAGTAGTGTAATTTGGGTAATATATTTATGAAATAACAACGCGGTAACTCGATTTAACAGATTTTGTACTTATTTGTTTGGTTTAACCAGGCGAAAGAAAAATAGTTTCTTCAATATTCATTTCAACAATTTTTTGACAGACTGTAATTATCTATTTTTTTCAAATTTTGCAATTCTGACAGTGTTGCACCCGAGGAGCGTTATACCGGGTGTAATAGTTAAGTGTGACCAGCCGATTATTCCGTAACTATTACAGATATCAAAAAAATTTAAACTGATATCGAAAGTACATTACCTAATCAGTAAAATGACATCAATAACTTTTTGAAAATCAAACGAGAAGTATTCAAAATTTTGACTTTTAACACTCCCATACATTTAATTTAGTATGAAATTAACAAGGACGTCACTTCGAACGTCTGCTTTGAATGCAAATTTTTGCACTTACTAAGAAATAAATAACTATTATTCAATAAAAAAATAGTTTTATTACTTTGTTTGGTTAATAAACAGTTTCCTTTAATATCAGTACTAAGCTAAAATAACCTTTGAAAATAAGGAAACTAAAACCTTTCTACTAATCTCATACTAAATATATGGGAGTGTTTAATTTCAAAATTTTGAATAATTTTCGTTCGATTTTTAAAAATTTATTGATGTCATTTTACTGATTAGGTAACGTACTTTCGATATCAGTTTAATTTTTTTTGATATCTGTAATAGTTACGGAATAATCGCCTGGTCACACTTAACGATATCCATGACTTGAACTTAAAACATTTATCAAAATCAAATACATACAAAAGTTCCATCCATCCATCAGCCTGTTTCGTCCACTGCTGGACATAGGCCTTTCCAGGATTTCGCCACTCTTGGCGGTCCTCCTGGAAGAAATGCCCATACTCACACAAGCTGGGCAGGCGGGTTGGTGAGCGCGGTGCCGAAACCCTTGCACCAGTGACGCCGCTGCCCGTCACCAGTCTGTTTTATATAAGGCCCGGTGATTGGGGATGGATATACCGCCATCCATCGGTCCCAGACGATGGTGGGCCGCCTGGTTTTGCCTGAGAGCTGTCCTCTTACTCTCCCCCGAGTAACTTCGGGAGGATTTGCGAGTAAGATGGTGGTACCTCCACAATCGAGCCCGGCATCAGCTCTACCACCAAGTTACATACATTATTATTACATAAGTAACACTAAAAGTTTCCGGAACTGGCCACTTACATAAACAATATTTAAAAATTTATTGCAACATTTGAAAATAGAACTCTTTGGCTGTAGAATGCAGTTTGTTTCATCTGACTGTCTTTTGTTTTTACCTTGTGGCGCCATTTAAAAAATTGTGTGTCTGCATCAACATGGATTTAACTCGGGAAAATTTTCGTAGTATGATTTTCTACGATTTTAAGTGTAATTTGACAGCTCAACAGAGCATTGCTCGGCTTGAAACAGCTTTTGGCAATGAAGCACCATGCAAGACGACTGTTTATAGCTGGTTTGCAGAATTCAAGCGTGGTCGTATCAATCTCAGTGACGAATCTCGCGATGGTCGGCCGTCCACCGCTGTGACCAACAAAAACATCGATGCTGTGCGCCTTATGATTGAAACAGACAGGCATGTGACCTACCATGAAATTCGCGCATCCTTAGAAATAGGCATGAGTCAAATACAATCAATCCTACACAAACATTTGGGTGTGAGAAAGCTGTGCTCGCGGTGGATCCCACACAACTTGACCGAGGCTCAAAAAACGGACCGCGTCACTTGGTGCAGTGCCATGCTTACCAGATTCAACGAAGGTGCGTCAAATTTGGTGTGGGACATAGTAACAGGTGACGAAACATGGATTTATTGCTACGATCCCAAAACAAAGCAGCAATCGAGCGTATGGGTCTTTCAAGATGAGCCGAAACCAACCAAAGTGGCGCGCGTGAAAAGTGCATCTAAGCGGATGATTGCTTCTTTTTTTAATAAAACTGGACACGTTGCTACTGTTGCTTTAGAGAATCGTCGTACCGTGAATAGTGACTGGTACACGACCATTTGTTTGCCGGAAGTTATTGACGAACTCCGTAAAAATAACCGTAAACGCCGTATCATCCTGCACCACGACAATGCTAGTCCTCACACGGCCAGACAGACAAACGACTTTTTGAAGACGAAAAATGTAGAACTCATGAGTCATCCTGCATACAGTCCCGACCTGGCACCTTGTGACTTTTTTCTGTTCCCAAAAATTAAGAACCAATTACGCGGTCAACGATTTTCATCACCAGAAGAGGCTGTCGAGGAGTATGAAAAACACGTTTCAGAGGTCACCACAAGGGAGTGGCACAAAAGTTTTCAAAACTGGTTTGATCGAATGAAAAATTGCATAGACGCCAAGGGAGATTATTTTGAAAAACAATAAATTAATTTTGTATCTTTAATAGTATTTTTTCATATTCATTCCGGAAACTTATAGTGCGTCCCACGTATTATCATACAAAAGTTACAAGCGTATAAATGTCCTGGATCTTACACATATTTTGATGAATGTTTATCATGGACGAATATGTTTATGTACCTTATTGTCCTAGAATACAACAAATCAAATAATTTTACAACAATTTACAATAATAGATACAACAAATCAAATAATTTTAGGTTCACAGTATAGTATATTTTATATTATTCAAAAATATATTTGTTTCATTTCGATTTTTGGGATATTACTCCTGAAATCATAGGAAGAACCAAAACCATTCTCGAGTTTTTTCAAGACATGAATTTGTTAGTTCCGTACGAGCTCGGGAAATGAACGTTCGGGCCAACCAATAACAGTCAGTCAGTGCTCTATAATCCGAACTTGAATGTAGAATGAAATAGCAAGCATAGCGACCCCGTGCGCGCCGACTACAGCCTGATTGAGTCATTCTGCAGCATTTCCTAAGTACACGAAAATCTGAAGACAAGCAAGCAAACAAGCAACAAACCAATCATCTGTTTACAAGTATATTTCTATTATTTTTCGTGCCAAAAAAATGAAAACAACAGTCGGTCCAGCGAAATTCCTTCCTTCCTATTAATACTCTGCGATTCTTGAACATTTAATAAATACTCGTATATAATTTGGAGTTTATGTGACATTCCGTTCTTGCCCGTGCCGTAATGCGAAGGTCACTGGACGCCCACTTATGACAACAACAATAAATATTTGGACTACTTCCTATTCGTATTCTCTATGTAGGTCTAGGCTTCAATAACGGCATGAAAAGTAATGAAGATGATGATGGTTTTATATAGGGATGAAACAGTGGTTTTATATTTTTGAATGCGAAATATGTGCCATTTGTAAACTTGAAAGTGGAATAAGATATTTGCTAATTAGTAGGGAATTACGCGTGACTACAAATTCCACTATGTTTTCTTTTGCTGTATAATTTTGGGTCATTTTCTTTGCATCGTTTGCTGTTGATGTTGTTAAGATTGTGTCTTTATGTTGTAATTTGTACCTATTGTAATTCTTTCTGTATGTTTGTATTCAAAAGGTATATTTTAAGATAATACCTATCGATGTGTTGGCAACAAGAGGAGGTTTGCTTTTTTCTCTTGTATAGAGAGATATATTTTTATTACAATAATGTTTTAAATGAATCATGTTAATTTTTTTCAGTCAGTCTCGTTCACAAAAATATTGGCGTGATGAATCAGTTTTTATAAAAAGTACTTGAACACCTACACGTTCTTTTGAATCGACAAATTATCTAAATCTGCCAGCTTTTTAATTGATCGTGAAGAAGACCAGAATTTCGCAAATGTCTCGTCGTCTTCTTCGTCGAGTTCAGTGTTCCCATTCTATAAAATCTCCGTTTTATGTATATTTACGTTTTAAAACATTTCATATTTCTAGGGAAATTCATATTTTGGCACTGGCACCTGAACTTAAGCCGGTTTAAATCTTGTTAATCTTGTCTGAGTTTTATTACTGAGAGAAATAATTTTAGCATAATTGCATCAGTTAAATCATAATATAATTTAGGTTTTTAGTTTTATACAAAATGAACATCATCCAATTTTTTATTGAACTAACAAAATTCCTCTCTTTCTGTTCCTGTTGCTGGCAGCATGTTCTAAGAACATGGCATATTATATTCAAATTCAAATAGCGTTTTGTAAAATAGGTTACAAAATAAAATATAAACGACTAAAGTGATAGACATATCGCATTAGCAGTGCCGGTGAGAAGGTATTGAAATTGATATTTTTATTTTATTTTATTTTGATTGTATGATTCTATTATTGTAATTTTTATTTTATTTTATTTCGATTTTTTTAATTTGATTTTATATTATATTAGTTATTAATTATTTGATTTATGTACCTATGTAACAAACAAATATGGATCACTGTTATCCGAAATAAATGAAATTTAATTTTTTTTTTAATTTAAAGTCCAACTAATCCCAACACAATCTGCTTCAGAATCTTCTTTACAGACCTTCCGCAATTCAACATTAGAATGACAAATATTGCGTAACGTACCTAAGCGGCGCGGCGTTTGATAAAAACTTGAGCTTGCTAATAGTAATATTTGTATTTTTATGTCCTCAAGCAACACGTGTACGCAAATTTAAAGATTAACACGAAGCTGGACACTTTGTACACCTTTTCCTTGCCAATGAACAATTAATTGCATCATATTGATTGGGAATATACATATTTCTGCATATTATATAGGAGTTTTATGGGTAACTTATTACTTTGGGAGATGATAGAGCTGATGCCGGACTCAACTGTGAAGGTAACATCATTTTCTTCTAACCCCTCCCCCCAAAGCTATTAGGGGAATAGTAAGAGCACAGATCTCAAACAGGCACAACCATGCCTGGGGGACCCACTGATAGCAGTATATATCCATCGAAAATTGCCAGCCCTTATATAAAAGAGAGCGCTTTGCTTAGCAATCCACATGCCCACCTGAGTATTTCAGGAGGGCCACCAAGAGTGGCGAAATCTTAAGAAGGCAGAGGCAGTCTAACAGTGGATGTTAAAGATTATTTAATATTAAATGAAATTAAGTATACTTAGATAAAAGTAAGGTAAAGTTACTTAAAATTGTATTGCAATAAAACCCCATGAGCTGTGTTATGAATAGGTTTGCGCGTGAAAACATGGCTAAAATAATGACATAATTTAAACAGGAAATGAATTATTGGACTTTGAAGAAAGTTTAAAAACAGGTTTTAATGCTCTCATTAAAATTATTTTATTTCCTCGACGTAATTAAGTAATTGCAAAAATCTACAAACATCCCAAACATCGGCAGTAAATATACAAAAGTTTCATAATAAATAGAAATCAGCTGTACGATGATGTTTATATATCTAAATAATGTTGTAATGTAAATGCGGTTTAAAATACCTGAATAAGCTAACCATAAATAAAAATATGTATCTAATACATCTAAAAATAACATGACCAAATTTATCCTAAAAAAGCAAAGGTCCTACAATAATTAAGATTGTTCTGCCAAAGCAAGAAACCGGGCTCGCTGATAATATTCCTGCTTGAGGCAAGCATCTTTTTGTTGCAGTTTGTAACAAACCTAATCACACTGTTGCTTCTATGAAAAAATTATCAGGGGGTTCTCATCTGGGTAGGCCACCGACCACGCCTCTTTAGCTTCCTCACAGCATGAGACCTCAATGTCAAAGAAGGTAGAATAAGTTTCTTATACAAGGCCTCAGTACTATGAATGGAAGACAAAAAGGCAGGGCTACATCGATCACTTTTCTTACGCCAAGCCGTTCAAACCTGATGGGAAGTGAAGCTTGGAGCCAAATCGACAGGTAATGGGAAGGTTGAGTATTTGTGTTTAGCATGAAATTGTTGTAATTTTGTTTTAATGCTTGAATTTGATACAATATATTTTTATTTCTGTCATTATCAACAGTTATGGGTACCTTTTAGAATACAACTGTCCTGACTTCCCCCAAAACTGACGAAACATAGAATCAAAGAGTTTGAAAGTTTTATGTATACTTGAACAGTTTTTTTTTTTCATTTTTTCTTCCAAAGTATGCAAGTATGCATCTGTTATGATTATGATTCATTTCTATAGCTTTACTTACTAATCCATCTTTCAACACCATCTTAAGCGTCGAATCCCGTCTTTGATGTTGGTATTTCTGTATCAAGAAGTTATTGCTCTTGTATCCTACATTCGCACTACCTATCTATTTATATCCAACCTTGTTAAAGTACTATTTTTAAATGCGCAACGATTTTACTTGATTTCCAAAAATGTACCTATGTATCTCGGCTGAGGAGAGGGTTCGGATCTATTTTAGATTTGGCTGCACGCAATTCAATAATGTTTTATTTAGTGGACTGCTGCTTAACCAATTTCAACTCTGTTTTTATAATTATAAGATACTTTTTTCGTTGTGTCATGTTTATTTAAACTCTGCATCTGGTTTCGCAGAAATATTTTCTTTATCATTTCAGTTTAGACAACCAGCGTTTATGGCACCCTTATTGTCCTCAACTTGAAACAACTTGTCATTCAGTCGATTTATGTCTTCCTTAAAAACGGATTATCAAAATAAATCAATCAACAAATCTCTTACATCATCAGAATTAGATTTAAATTCAACATAATTATGCCTAGTAGATCCATCGGCCCATCTTCTTGGGATGTTTGGCTCGTATCATTGTAGTCTTCGAATACTGTCGTTTACTTGTCTTGGACAATTAGCACCTTGTGTCAGTTGTCATCGACACGTCTCGTAAACTCTCTGAACTATCGTCTCAGTACTCGCGTGTTTACAAGACCACCACTGTATTACACATGTTTGTTTCATTCTATTTGTTATACATATATATATATATATATGTTGTCGTTGGTTACTGTTAGTTTATATTGCTCTTTCTTTACTTTAGCCCCTTAAGGGCTATGCTCTAACTAGTATTATTACTTTTGTATAGTACAGGTGTATCGTGTTCTATGTTCTTTCTTTTTTAGCCTTCTTCTTGTATGTTTTTAAAGGTACTAAGAAAAGTTCACCAATCATTCTGTGATTCGTCCAAGTTCATCATATACGCTTTTGATCGCTATTTTCAGAGTACACGTGGGAATAAAGTAAATATTTGTGTCCTGTGTTTTTAAATGATAGTCTTAAGTGTAACAATTTTGAAACTTTTTCTTTCATTCTGTTTTTATTGAAATTTAAGTAACATCGTAATCCACCCCTGTGTTGTAGTTAACAAAGAACATGATATAATGTGTTATTTATGTAAGTATATACATATGTACATACATCCAACATAAAGGCTCATCCTCAATCAGCTAAAAGTTTCTCGAATTCTAAGGAATGGATTAGCTATTTAAAGAAGTGTTTCAACACTAATATAAACATTTACAACATTGGAGGGGAGAGTACGATGACCTCAAAAGATTGAGGATTCTATAAACTAAATAACGAATAATGTAAGAATTTTATTGCATTACACTACAAAGTTTTCAATACTTGGGAGAAAATAAGGTATCTGATTAATAGAAGGCTTTGCTATTGTGGATAGATAAAAGAAAATGAAAATAAAAGAAATGCTATGTAGAAACATAGAAAAATGTATTATAATTTTGTTTTAAAAGAATATGCATTTTAATCGTTTACGGAATGAGAGGATTACAATAAAAAAATATATCTACACAGAGATAACTCGCGGAAAGAAAGCTGTAAAATACTTACTGAATTATGACAAATGAACACTTCGAAAAATGTGGGAACAAAATATGCCCCATCTATTGTCTTTTTTTAAGACCAACCATGAGAAAATGTTAAATAGAATCTTCCAACAATTCTTCATTAATGAATGCGACCTCATGTAAAACCGCAAGCTGTATTGTATTGACCGATTTTCTTTGAGCGCAACACAATAAATCTAAATAATTTTTAGAGCAACCAAGTAAATAACTCATTGTTATAACATTGTCGCAAGGGGACTTATTTTTGTAAAGTGGGTCGACTATGGCCGGGTATATCAATGAATCATAGGAACGTGCGGTTACACAGTTTACTGTTGTTTCCTAAAACAATACGAGTATGTGGTACTTTTAGACACGAGATCAGCACTTGCGTAAGTAAATGTTGTTGTAGGTCGGGCTTAAATATAGCGACGCTATGTAACGTGGATAATAATTATACTGAGTGTAAATGAACAAAAAAAAAACTAAAATAAAACACGTCTTCTTACTAATTTTGCAAACCTACTGTGAATTTTGTATGGGCACGTCATGATTTTTTATTTCTATTTTTATGGCTCTTTGGGAAAGTTCTTCAGTACTATCAATGTTGGGTGGTTTTTACAATCAGTTTTATACTGTTAATTAATCTGTTAAGTTCTTATCATCACTAAAAAATAGATAGCAGCCAAGATCGTAGCTTGAATCTCCATATCTTACGGGTTATGCTACCAACTCGGACGAGAAGTTTTCTCCTCCAAGGCTGCCGATATCACATATACTTCAATTAATTATTATGAATATTATTAATTTATTTGTTATTTGAAAGCTCAATTGAAAAAAGTGAATTAAAATGTGTGCAGCAACGTAATTTTTTCATCTTCTTTTTGAACAATAGAGCTATATGCATAGTAGTGCGTTACTAAACAGGGCCTTTATTCTTTGATTACCTGTAATAAAAGATCTTTTTGTTTGCGCCACCAAGGTACTTACCTAGACCGTTGAATTTTTCCACCATACTTGTCCACCGAATATTTTTGTAACTATTTGATCTAACCAGCTTGCATTGCACATACTGAACGCTCACGAGGGCGTTATGTGATTTCACGCCTTGTTCTTAGCAACAGTCAGTAGCGCGCTTGTCTTGATAACAAGAGGTCGCAGGTTCGAATCCTGGCCCCAGGAATTTTTTCAAATTCTCGTCTTTACATTTGTTTCTAATTTATCTTTTCTAGTTTGTAATGCACTCTAATAATAATATTAAAATCACTAAGTTGAGTAAATTATGGCTGTCGTGTTTGACGTTTATAAAATGGTGCCTTGAAAATGGCTCTTCTGCTTAACCCTACATATGTTTAATTTTATGTAAGTATGTCAAACTAAAACTAAAGCCTTCAAAATCGGTTTTAATTACTTTGAAAAAAAAATAGTTTTGAGAGCACTAAAACCAAAATTAAAGCCTTCAGAATCCACTTTATTGTAAGATACTTGACTACGAATATTATGAGGAACACCGCTAACACCATTGTAGTGTTTCCTCACGATTCTAGCCCCACGTTCACAGATTATTAAACACGAGCCAGTCTGTAGATCACGACTGTTGCTGCAATGGAATATTGAAAACGCCTTCTTGGTACTTTGGTATATCTTGAATATTGAGTAACGCCATTGTTTGCCTCAGTAAGGGCATTGTTATCCCTATTTTAGGTCATATTGCTGATCTCTCTGAGAGATTACTGTTCTGCACTGAAAGATTTTTAAGAATGAAGTAAGAGACTCACCGTCGTTTTTAAACAGTGGATATTTCAGTTCTTTTTTCTGGCTTTGAAATGAGCTTAATAATTTTGCAATATCTTAATAAATTTTATTTCAGTTTTAAATAAAATTTGCGAGGTTTCATGAGAAAAAATTGGTAGGGTTTACTCACAGTTTATTAGGATTTCAGCGGAAAACTCGCGACAATTTGACCTAGGTCATGGATTTGTTTTCATTAGCACCTTTTATAGATTATTTATAACTTAATCGGGCATCTTAGATTAACAATAAAGAAAAACATATAAGAATCCGTCAAATTATAACGAAACAAAACTCTAAAACAAAAGTCGATAGTTTAATCGACTTTTTGTTTAATTAAGAAATAAAAAAAATTACTTTCAGTTAATATCACATCGGGCATAAATTAAATTCTGATAAGAAAACGTTAAACTTCAAGTTATATTGCTGTGACCCACAAGCATAGTTTTTTAATGTTTCGTTTATCTTAGATTGAGCTAAAATTAAATAAAGAAATTTAAAAGTTTTAGAAACAGACTGGTAATCACATGAAAGAGCATTACCCTCAGTCGGATATTCTTGGTGAAGGCTTCACACAAAGGGACAAAGGCACAAATAATAACGGGCAAATAAATATAAAGGGCTGACATTAAAATGATGACTCAATGATGAGCATGACTCAATAAAGAATCCAGCAGTTTCTGTTTTATGCACAAAGAATGAAGAACATTCGGTGTGGAGCGAAGCGAGCGTTGCAGTTTTTTTAACTTTTTTCCATTTAGAGTACATGAAGTAAGTATTATCAAAATCTGAATTTTAAGTTGCGTGATCACTGAAATGAATGTACGATCTTTGACACCTTTGTTTTCTCATTTTTGCATATTTAGTGTTATCTCAATAATCACCATGTTGTCATGCACTCTTACTGCGCAATACGTAATTTAATTGATTTCGTGAATATTTGAGTAAGTACAAAGTCTTGTTTCTTTGAAAGACTGACATTTTATCGAGCGTGAAGTAAAAGAATTTTCACAGAATCTGTAATGAGTAGCTGCGATTAGGTTTGGATCCAACGCCAAGATTTTGCACGGGAATGTAAAAAAATATATTTAAGAAGAATATCGTTCGAGATTGTCATCTTTGAGACAATAAACGTCGTGTACAGTCATTAACAACTCGTAGATAGTGCAACGGAATAAAATTATCAATTTTTAGAACCAACAGCTGTTTTGTAATGACAACCATACGGGACCAGTCAATGAGCATTTCTTTGGATCAATGAGAATTGTGTTAACGGGTTACTACTATAATGAAGGTCTTTTTCTGGCCTTCAACATTTGAAATAAGATCTATAAAAATATTCGTGCAACTGTAGATTTTCGCAAACAGAATTCATGCTTTGGGTGAAGAAAAATGTCCCATATTTTTAGAATAATTTGGCCTGTGCGTCACGTTGATTTAGATAAAGAGTTGACAGTTGACGTTCTTAGCTCGCCTTCACCTTGGCTGGTCTCTGGAGGCCTGTTTCATCTCAGAGGCTTGAATTAACAACGTCCGTGACATCGCCCCGGTGGTGGTGCTTTCCAAAATAAACACACCTGACAAAGATACAGATCTCAGTTTTTATCTTTCTTGGAGACTGAACAATAAATTGCTGAGAGCAATAATACTATAATCCTGTTGTTGGATGACGGTTAAGAATTTTTTAGATTTAGAATCTGAATTTTCTAGAAGCTACACACTTCGATTGTTGGGGCTACAGAAATATGATCATCGGAGCGTATCATCAAAGGTGCAATAACGGGTAAACAATATACGGATGTAGTTGTGTTAATGCATGCGATGCTAAATAAGGAGCTGTGGCTGAATTCACACCGCAAAAGTCTCGTTTAAGGTAAGTACTCGTAATTAAATAACGGGAAAACGTAAAGACAAACGATTTAGACAAATCGGTATCTGTACTCTTACTGTAGTCCTGGTTTTCTTTTGCCTTGTACTGGTTGTGGTTGTGGTAATCTCCTCCACGGTTTCTTCCATCTCCTCCTCTAAATCGGAGCCCTTTTTTTCGGGCCATGATCCAAAAAATTCCGTCATCTTGGCTAGTTTTTGACACACCCACTTCACTGACCTCTCTGAGGCTTTTCACACACATTAACTGCACCGATTATATGCACTTTAGGTATCGATTTTGTTTCGTCTTTTAATGTAATTTGGCACATCCATTGCCATCTGACGCACTAGGATTCTAGTTGCGGGCAAGGTTTGTTGATATTATTAATTCGACTCGGAGCACCGTGGAAGCGGCCAGTGCTGATGTTGCTCAAAATCCCACTGGAAAACTGAAATAACCACGGCTAACAAAAAGCACCAGCCAAAACATTTCACGTGCACGATTATTATTAGTTGGACGATCTAGCCGAGAGCGCTAAGTGTCTCGTCGTGGCCTTTCACACAAATATCACAAGATTGATACAGCTTTATTTCCAGCTCAATAAAACATTTTCACTGTTATTCGGTCATTGTGTTCTGAAGACGTATTAGTCTTGCCAATGATTGTTTGCAGCGATGTGCCGTGGCTCTCTCGTTTCCTAGATGTCTTGTTACTGTCTACATAAATTTTTGTTGAGTACATACTTTGTTGCAATTTCTTTTTCATTGTCATCTCGTTCCTATATTTAATTCCTGGGCATTTTTAGAATTTTTAAACTTTTTGAGCATAGTTTTGCGTTTGAATGGTCAGCAATATTGAATAGAACCGTCCATCCAGCTGCTTCAGCGTAAGGTGCCGACAGCTCTTCCACTTAATATAAATACTCCTAACATGCCGCGATAAATCCATCCCGTATGATTCGTATCCCAAAGTATTAACACTCAAATTCCCATTTTAATCGCCAATCGATAGAGTCCTCAATCCAATGCCCACTCGAGAAAAGAGGGGATTTCTCGGAAACCGCGAGGCTTAGAGAAAATTGCGTCGTGTGGGTGTGGAAGTAAAGTATGAAATTAAATGTTAAAACTATATATGCTACAGGAGTCAGTCCCAATGTTTAAAAAACTGCTAGTAATCTTTAACTGGATTGTCTAAAAATAGAATTCCGATAACAAGATATCTGCATGGTTAGAGTTAAGGATGACATTTTAAAAGCGATAAATGTATGAATCATCAGAGATTTTTTAAGTTAATTCCTATTACTTACTTTCCTCTGATTTTACACTTTTTCCCTCTGCTGGGGTTTTGGCCATCTTTATCCGCTCCAAGGATTTTTTCTTCCACCGTGGACATAATGTAATGTATTCTTTTCGCATCTCTTTACTCTTTCTTGTTCATGTTTGATTGCTGCCACTTACCTGAAAAATAATATTAAGTATTTAGATTTTTGTGACAACACTGAAATATTACCTTTCAAATCCGATTTTTGTGTGATATAAAAAAGGGACCATAGAGTGGATCGTAGATAAGGTAGTTGTATTATAACAATAAGATAGGACTGTAAAAATGTTAGTGTGTAAAATCTCATAGTTTGCAGGGAGTACTTAAACGAGTACATCAATGTATCGAGTTTAAGAAATGTAGGTGTTATATTTTGTACAGAATACGGTGGAAACCACCCTGCAATAGTACAATCAGTAAGTACCACGTAACATTGTACGCAGAACTTTAGAATCACATAAAACTAACCCTCCAGGGCAAACTGCCAGGAAAACATACGCATGTGATACTACATTTCCATTATTTCTTAATTATTTACGGTGACTAGTCTTCATGATTCATCAATTCGTTTTCCGTCTCTTTCTCTACAGACAAAGTAAAATTGTAATTCGAAATTTTCTCCCACTTTTCCTACACTACATAATGTTATATGTTTATTATACATACATACATGTTGACTCTGAAAGCTTTAATTTTAGTTTTAGTGCTGTCAAAGCTTGAATTTTTAAGGTTCCGCACCCAAAAGGTAACCAACGGGACCCTATTACTAAGACTCCGCTGTCGGTCCGTCCGTCCGTCTGTCACCAGGCTGTATCTCATGAACCGTGATAGACAGTTGAAATTTTCACAGATGATGTATTTCTGTTGCCGCTATAACAACAAATACTAAAACAGGCCAAGTGCGAGTCGGACCCGTGCACTCCCATACAACAGACATGATTTTTTTTACCGTTTTTATAGATAATGGTACGGTGGTTAATTCGTCCAAGTACGGAACCCTTCGTGCGTGAGTCCGAATCGCACTTGGCCGGTTTTATTCTAAAGTAATATAATAATAATAAATTTAATTTATTTTGGATAACAGTCATCCATATTTGTTTGTTACATAGGTACAGTGGAGCCCACATCAAGCTAAACACTTTCAGTATAAGCTGACCTCTCATTGTATAGGCTTCCCGTACAATGAGCGGTCAGCTTATACTCAATGTGTATAGCTGGATGCGGGCTCCACTGTACATGTTTAAAATCAAATAATTAATAACCAATATAATATAAAATCAAATTACAAATATCAAACTAAAATAAAATAAAAATTACAATAATAGAATCATACAATCAAAATAAATAAAATAAAAATATCAATTTCAATAGCTTCTGTTGTTAACACTAAAGAACTATTTTGGAATGAAGAAAATTTATTTTTGACCGCACTAAAACTAAAATTAAAGCTTTCTGAATCGGATTTAATAAATGCGAAAGTTTGCAAACATGATTAAAGATGGATGGATGTTTGTTACTCCTTCACTTCAAGCAGTACCACCCACTAAACCGATTGGGCTGAAACTTTGCAAAAATGTTGTTCCGGACCTGGAATAGGACATAGGTTACTTTTTATCTCATAAATCATTTACCATGGGATGGCGATGGGGTGTCAAGTGTATATAGAAAAGTATTGTGTTTCAACTTCACGCCGTAGCTACTGAACGGATTTAGCTAAAATTTCGCACCAATGTTGTAGTACCTATAAGCAACTTTTCATGGCGTCAATCAGTTCCCATGAGTCCGCATTAGGAAAAATACACAACTGACCGCAGCCACGACTACCCGCTTGGGGACTATCTGGCGCAAAGGATTTCCATCTTCAACGTGACAAAGTACCTAGTCCGCGTCATGGGAACCCTTAGAGCAGCCTTTTCGCACTTCGTTTGGTTTGTTGGAAATTTAGTTCAATTGTATTTTTAGTTACTTTTCATATTATCATTTGTTATTTACGTACCATCCATCCATCCATCAGCCTGTTTCGTCCACTGCTGGACATAGGCCTTTCCAGGATTTCGCCTTGCTGGTTTTGCCTGCGAGCTGTCCTCTTACTCTCCCCCGAATAACTTCGGGAGGATTTGTGAGTAAGATGGTGGTACCTCCACAGTCGAGCCCGGCATCAGCTCTACCACCTATTACCATCTATTTACGTACATTCTTACAAAATTCACCTGTTTCAGGAATACACAGACACTACAGATTTCCATCTGATCCTGACACACTTCTTTTGCCTCTTGCATCCATCATCGTAGTTACACAAATTCTTCTATTTACTTTGCCCTTCTTCAGTATGACGCCTATTTGGTCGGCATACATCTAAACGGCGTGTGCCGACCATGTAGAGATATACCTCTACTTTGTTACTTCCTAAAATTAAGGCGAGGTTATCCAGAGAAATCTGTCCTGCTCCAACGCTTTCATTTTACAGCCGCTCAGAAAACTCGCGGTTTCGAGGTGTTTTTATTTATTATTTTGGAATTAGAGGGATGGGTTTTTAATATGACGGCCGTTTTATATCACATCTTTCACGACGTTTATTTTAGTATGAGTTTTATTGTCCAAAACTGAATGTAGCTCAAATGAAATGATATTTAGATCGTAGTTTAGACCTATCTTTGCGGTTTGATTGCATCGAGCAAAATTTAAGTAATTGTGTATCGAATGGCCGAAATATCAAGATCAAATAGTGAAATATGATATATATT
This sequence comes from Ypsolopha scabrella, assembly GCA_910592155.1. Classification (NCBI taxonomy): domain Eukaryota; kingdom Metazoa; phylum Arthropoda; class Insecta; order Lepidoptera; family Ypsolophidae; genus Ypsolopha; species Ypsolopha scabrella. The sequence continues at coordinate 25,086,573 of OU342969.1, read as the reverse complement.
TTTTACAAAATTTAATCATCGCTATCCATCGGTTTAAAATGAATTTGAAAAAGCGACAAAACGGGATAACCCCCCTTAAAGTTATATCTACCTACATTTTTAAGAATTTTTCTTTTGTAAATAGGTACATTTGTGAATTAAAAATGTGTTGTAAGTTTTATAAGTGCCTATTTCAACATTTATCCGTTATCCGAAAACATTAACAATATATCAAGTATATTTAATGTTACAGTTCAAGCAGAGTTGCAGCCTTACTATAATAATTAATAGTTTTTGGATAGGTTGTAGACTTTACATATGTTCTGTGCTTTGCATTGAAACAATTTAACCTAAGCTATGACCTGACCTTTTATTATTGACTCTCATTATATCGCGATATTTATTTAAGTAATCAATAAAACCAATAAACCATGTCGGTTCATAGTGATATGTCAACACAATCGACAACATTATAAATTAATAATTCGTGCAAAACTAAACACCATTTCGAGTTTTCAGAATTAAATCGTGATTAATGAAGAGATATTTTCAAGAAACTAAAAATATGGTAAACACAGGATTTTTAAAACAATTTCCTCTGTTTTAAGTTCATTTTGTTTTTAAAAAAATCAACTGTCATATCATGTGACAGTGGACATAAACATGCCAGGCTTTTTTTTAATAATCGATTGGCAATGAACATCGACTTTTGAAATCCTCAGATGCGACTTACGTCTTTTTAGAATGAGTGAATAAGAAACCATTAAATTATGCAGGAAAAACGTAAAATAATAAAATACATTAGCTTCTTTTCTTACGCAGCCTTTCAATATAGATATTAAAAACAAATGGTTATCTAAAATGAAATGTTGTCGATTCAATTGCTAAGGCTGCAACTGAAATAAAGTTCCTGGAAATGTCATCAAAATTTTAACTCGAGTCTGTCTATTGGCAATTGAATCAGCTCGCTTTTTTACTTTTTGGCGTAAGCATACTAGGACGTCGTGTGCTATTTAGAATTAAATTCAGTCAATCACACTTATATACACATATTCATAGTCAAGAAATTGGGTCATCTGTTTTTTATGGTTGCTTTTCCTTTCATGTTACGTGATAATGAATATTCACTACAAAAATATTAAAATTCAAGTTATATAGAACGATCAGGATGGCTATCTTTCAGGATGGCTAATTTTTCACTAGCAATATCAGTCGTTCGACTTTCGTTTAAAGTATGATAAATGCCATGCGATGTAAAGTGGAGTGATTGAATCTCATCAGCTTAAAACAATGGAATATAAGGAACGCTCCCAATAGGTTTTCAATCAGAAAAAATAATATTATCCATAGAAAATTCATTTCAAAATCACCCGAAATCTGACTCAGAAATTTTTCCGCATCTGCCAGAATAGCCATCCCAGGCGTCCATAGTGAGCATTCTTTATATTCCACAGTTTTTACTTGATGAGGATTTACTCTACTTTACTTTGCATGGTATTTACGAGTATATTTATCACACTCTAATCAAAAGTCGACCGACTGATATTGCAAGTGAAATATATTGCCAGAATAGCAGTCCTGGGCGGCTATTCCGGCATTATTTTTCACTCGTAATGTCAGTCATTAGATATTTGTTTAAACTTTGATAAATGCCATGCAATAAAAATGAGAGTGACCAAACCACATCAAATAAAAACTATAGGATAAGGAATACTAACTATAAGTTTTCAATCAAAATAATCTATACATATCCGTACAAAATCCTCTTTAATATCACACGCAATCTGCCTTTGCAATTTTTGCGCACGTGTTGCGAATGACTTTAAAATGGATTTTTTTTATTTTATTTAAAACTTATAGTAAGCTTTCCTTATTTCCTATAGCTTAATTTGATGTGGTTTAGTCACTCTAATTTCCCCCGTATGGCATATATCAAACTTTAAACAAATATCTAATGATTGATATTGCGAATGCGCAATAATGCCGGAATAGCTGCCCCGATAGTGAAATTAGACAACTTTTTCGTTACGGTTACGTAAGCTATAACTATTAATGATTTACGATTAGAATTTTGATTTTCATACTCACTTTAATTTATAGTTAGACTGTTAATAGATGTGACGCCATTAAACGAGTGTTAAGTCATTAAATTGTCTAATAAAATAGCCAGTGTGAAGACGCAATACAATTAAGCTGACGACTTTCTCTAATAAACTCAAACAACTGCTATTTAAAGGGTCGTTTAAATCCTTATCGGATTGGGGAAAATGTCCGAGAAGGAGCTACGAATGGAAAGTCATGTGAATAAAGTTTTCCAAACGCATCAACTTTCTTTCCGATAGCATCGGCTGATACTATGCTGTTGTTTATTCTTGATTAAAAATACACAATAAATATTCTTTATTCTAAAAGGACGTCTTAAAGAGTCGTTTAATCTTTCCTACCGCAGTGAAAGCCCACAAAAATGAATACAAAACAGTTATTACCAAAGAGAAAAAACTAATATTGTCATGCGTTGAAAATACATATTATGCGGTAGTGAATTACTACTGTTGCAAAGCTCCTATCTTACGGTTAAAAGAAAATAAAGAGTTTGCCAATTATTTATACATAGTTCTAAAAAAAGACGTCAAATCAACGATGTGTGGCAACAGCTCGCGATATGTATCCTACCAATTGCGTCAGTTACAGTATAACGCGTGTTGGTTCACACATGTTTAAAAAAGACTGGATTTTTAAGGTGGTAACGGAGGATCTCGGTGCAAAATACACATCATAATATTGTTTTCCTTACTTTTGAATAAAAAGTTTGCAATAAATGCGTTTTGTAGCAATTCGCGCAAACTGCTTGTTAATACAAGGCATGACATGGCTTGCTTGGTGATCACATGAAAATTATTCAATTTTATGCGTTACATTTTAGCTGCATTACATTACAACTGTAAACACGCTTATAAGTTTGTTAATGTAATGCAAAAAAAATGTAATACATTAAAGTACGTACTTTTTTTCTGAGGACTTTATTATTAATAAACTATTTCCGCAATTTATTGCATACTTTTTATTCAAAAGTAAGGAAAACAATATTATGATGTTAATTTTGTACCGAGGTAAAAAGTTACCCCCTTAAGTCGCTGAAAAGCGGAAAACTATAGTGATTGTACTTGCCTAGGTAGCAAAAATAAAGCCCGCTCTTTCATTCATTTTTGTAAGTACTTAGTTATGTACCTTTTCCTGATTATCTTTTAGCGATTTATAGGTAACTCTGTTCCATAGGAAAGGTATCTGATTTTTGGCTTTTGGACAGCAAACATTCAGCTTGCATGTTGGATGTAGGTTAAAGCGGACAGCGGCATCTAGCCGGCGGAGTATGAAGCCAGTTTCCCGTAGGGATCATATCAAACGCTGATCGATTAAATGCCATGTTCTGGTTGGTATTTTTGGCACCATGTTGCAACTCTTCGATTAATTTTAAGCAAATTGGTTGCACCGTAACTCTAGATTGACTACTCTAGTGAAACTGAAGATTCGTAACGTCAATTTGAACAAAAAGAAAAAGTGAAGACAAAAAGATTTTGTAATATTAACCGTAACTAAATTCTGACCGGAACTCGACCCAAATAATTTGATTTTTGTACACCTGATAGATAATAAATTTCCCTTGAATTCAAACTAAATAAAACATTGTGACGTCACTTCGCCGAAGTACACATGCCCCTTCAATGAAAATATATCGGAATAAATCACGTCTTGTCAAATGTCCTAAGTTTGTCTCGTACACGATGCCAATAACCTTAGTACTTGCCAATATATCAATCTTAAATTTTATTTGCCACACCCCGCCGCGCCGTACAATGTGAAATCTCCATACATGTTCTAATGAATGACGTGCCTACTTAGAATTGTATATTATAGAAGTTTGGACTTGCATTGCGAGAAATGGGTCATCAATACTGTGTCATCCATCAATGAGGTTTTATAGCATTGTACGTATACATCAATGATAGTATGATATAATATCACTGTGTGTCATACATATCATATCATATATAGGTATATATAATGACACCTATTCTCGTGTAGCAAATATTAGATTTAGAGCTGCCATAACCTAAAACCAGGGACCATTTTAGTTACCCTATGAAAGGGTAATCCTGTGGGTTTTACAAAGTGTTTCTGCATGAAACCCTATGTTAAGTGTCACCCTATCCGTAAGTGGTAAGCAAACCCTATTCAAATTAAGGTAAGCAAACCCTATTAAAGTCGCTAAGGTAACCCTGTAACCCTATCAAAAACTTAATGTAACTCCGAATAATCTGAGAGTGTATGTATCCCTGTACGACCCTATATAACCCTATGAAATGCTGGGTTAACCCAATAATAGGGTTACACCCTATTGAGAGTTTACCCTATGGCAAGCTTAACTTTCAAACCCAGGGTGACCCTATAATTGAGTTAAGCTTATGTCTGGGTTATACCCTATCAAGGGTTAACCCGATGATAGGCTTAACTTTTAAACCCGGTTAACGTATCCCTGCCTAAAACTTTTCATTGCAAAATAGGCTTTAACGCAGATGGATATAAGTTAAATGAGCTTGTATTATTTTAGGTTTTTCAAGTCTAAATTTAAAGTTTGCTGCAAGAGAATAGGTCACTCTATACCTATAATAGCATAGGCAATCTAGTACACTTCATCCATAGATAAACGTGCAATATTGATGTTTCGTCGCAAAGGCGAAACCAGGTTTTTTTTTCGGGGGTTCTGGTATTGATGTTCTGGAGATTTTTGTTATAATATGTATTCGTATATCGGGCATTTCAATTGTTTCTTTAAACATGAAGTACCTACAAGTTCATTAGAAATTATAGTTAAGTACAAAAATACATAGGCGAGACCAGGATTTTTTTTCGGGGCGTTGCGGTTTAAAATCTCCATAGACATAAAATAGTCCATTTTGATGCAAGAGAGAAAAGGTTGATATTTAAAGTCACGATTGAAAAACAGTCGGGACGAGAAATCGCAACACTTTCGCACGGTATCAAACGACGTTTTTTAATACACCTGCGAAAAATTACATGGAATAATAAAATAAAAGCAATTTTATTGCAAATCAAAACAGATACAAGTCGACAGAAGAAGCGCAGTCTGGTTGGCGCCAATCTGTACTACAAAGACCAGAAATGTCTCTTTCTAAAATCTTTTTATAATAATTTCCAAGATAGTTATAATAGAATACAAATTATGACGTCTAAAATCGTTGAATTTCTGCAACATCTTTTATAATTTAACATACATCCATCCATCCATCCATCAGCCTGTTTCACATGACATAGGCCTTTCCAGGATTTCGCCACTCTTGGCGATCCTCCTGGAAGAAATGCCCATACTCACACACGCTGGGCAGGCGGGTTGGTGAGCGCGGTGCCGAAACCCTTGCACCAGTGACGCCGCTGTCCGTCACCAGTCTGATTTATATAAGGCCTGGCAATTGGGGATGGATATACCGCCATCCATCGGTCCCAGGCAATGGTGGGCCGCCTGGTTTTTTTGCCTGAGAGCTGTCCTCTTACTCTCCCCCGAATAACTTCGGGAGGATTTGCGAGTAAGATGGTGGTACCTCCACAGTCGAGCCCGGCATTAGCTCTACCATACTACAACATACATAATATATTTAATAAATTATTATAAAAGTTTGAAAATACTCATCTTAAACAGTTTTTAGAGTATCCGGTAAAACAAAGGTTTACATGCTTACTAAATGATGTGGCCGGTTTCGCTAAACAGGCACGTAATCTATCATATTTTGAGCAGGTGTATTAAAAAATGATTTTTTTGTCTTTATTTCAGGGGAGGTTTAACCCCTAAAACACCCAAATTCGCTACGCCTGTGTCCTGTCGAAATATTGGTATTGATTGTTACCTGGCACCACGGATAAAACACAAACCTGGCACCTATTTACTTAACATCTTACAATTACAATGTTATCTACAACTAAAAGATGGACCATACATAAATTGCTCTTCTCGGCTTTTGTAAAAGGTAAATAATTTCTTCTAAAATTCATTTTGATAACCTGACTCAGTCATACATATGTAAATAGCGTTAATTATATCTCGTCAACAACCCATACTTTATTCTTGGCCATAAAGCGTCAGAGCAATGATCAATTTTAATTCCTCATTAAAACACGGTCAGTTCATATTTTATGACCAAAGCATGGTCAGGAAAGGTATAAATATTCCTAATTACAACTTGTATAACACATTTATGCTCAGGGTCAGGATAACCAAAAATATATAGAAGTCATATCAACAACCTAGTGAAAACTACATTTTGTATTTTAGTTATAGTTATACGTACTTATGGTATATTAACAGTATAGCTATTTCCGACATGTCTATAGATTGTATCTGTGCCTTCCTAGCCAAGGTTTGGTTTGCTGCTTTTGATCAAGGAAATCAGTAGCTCAAGCCAAAATTACGTAAAATTAGTAAAAGATAGTACTGACACGATGAGCTAGAAGACGTTCCATTACAAGCACAGTTTGTGTATAGGTAATTAGGTAAAGACAATATAATCACTTTGTGTATAGTTTCTAATCGGTGAAAGGTTATTGTAAGAAAAGCTGCAGGACCAAAACAACTAATTAAAGATATTGTTTCAAATCAGAGGAGGGTTTTGCAAATGTGACTCCACAGAAATATTGGTTGTAGAATTGGCAAGACCTATTGTCATAATTGCTGACGTGTACGCATAAGATTGACGATTGTTAACAAGGCACATTAGAAGAAGGTGATTTTAATTAACATAAAACAATTTTTTAGTACTTGTAGCTGTTAAAAGGCGTCAAAAATGGGAATTGTTATGCTTAGTGGATGGCATAAATAATGAAATTTCTCTAAATCTATTGCTCAATCTGGCTACAAGCTTTACTAATAATTAGTGATTATATTTATGATGTCAGCTGTGTGCGCCCACGCACTGCACGTTTGTTTGTCTGTCTGACACGTTTGATCGAGATCTCTAGTTGTGAAATCTGGGAGAGATGTGCCGTAATGTAAATTTGTTATAATAACAATGACGATTCGTTTGACTTTTAAATTTCCATAATATAATAGATATTACTATGTAAAAATTAAATAACTTTACTATACAGTTACAAATCAATATAAATTAAAATCACCTAGCAATATAAAATAAAATCTTAAACTTATTAAAAATAACTTAACTACAAATAATTTTATTGTTCTAAAATTGACCCCTGCGGCATGGTGCCCAGAACGCTGGCCACATTTCCTCTTTGGACAGCCAAACTTATACGTTGGCCGAGGAATGCGCCAGCCCTCTGGTCACCCGATGTGTCCACTAAAAGATGAGACAAATCTTTTACGAGTTTGTGGGCGCTGGGACCCCACGGGCCAAAAGTTTCAACCCCAAACGGCTCAAACATATAAAAGCTGATTCGGCGGCCGTACCAGTGGCCCTGCTGGATTGGGAGACACGGGAGGGCGCCAGCGTATCGATGCAGGTCGCATCCCACACTAGCGGCCTCCCCTGTCTCCATGGTATTAAAGTCATACCGTCGGGTCTCCTGCCATCGTCACGTGCAATGCCTGTTGGTTCCAGAATAGCAGGCACGTTGACGGTAGCAAGAGCCCTTCGGATGATATCATTGATTCTTGTATTTCGTAATTAAGCTACAATCAGTAGCATTCTTTCTGTCAAATGAAAGAAAGGAGTATAGAATACACCCTCACTTGCTAGCTAGACCTTAGGTATGCAACTTTAGCCAACGAATCAATTCTCTAATCATAATGTTGTAAGTACCATATCGGGTGTAAATGGACAGGTATCTTCAAATTAAACCTCATTATCTATTTGATCATACTGAATAATTTTCCCAAAGGTACAAAATCTATCCATCCATCCATCAGCTTCGTTGGTCCACTGCTGGACTTCCAAGATTTCGCTACTCTTGCCGGTATTCCTTGAAGAAAAGCCCAAAATGTAATGAGAAAAAAACCTTCCCATATAAATTTCACAGTAGGTTTCCAAAATTAGTAAGGAAATTTGAAAATATTTTTTCATTTCCGCAGGTATGTTTCTTTAGGAAGGTTGTGCGTTACGTTAGATTATGTGGTTTTAGTTTTAAAAAACCTGTTCATTTACCTATACATCCGGTACCTACATAATTTCAAGACTTCAATGCTGTCGTCACAAAATAGTTTTCAATCCGTTGAAGCGCATGATTATGTCTGTCTAACATTTGTGGTTGCTGATTCTGTATTATTGTTTCTTTTTAAATTTTTATAAGATTGCAGATACTCACTAATCCGACCATAACATTTAATGTGTGTCTTATGCAACAATTTCTGGACGAAGTTCCGATAGTCATCACAGTGATATACAGTATGTTTTGAGAAAGCGTGGTCTAATTCTCAAACTCTAGAGATATCACGCAACACCCGATCAACGAAACTAGTTTATTTTGACCTTTCCCATAATCTGTTCAGAAGACATTTGGTTCTGAGGAACGACATCTCTTATGAATACTGAGGTCTTACAATGTTGGTCGTTTATACATTTTGTCGTCTCTCGTCACGCCATTATATCAGCAGTTTTCCGAGTTATGTTGATTAATCATGTACATGAATCCAATCATCATCATGGTCTTGGTCTACTAATTTCCACAGCATCAAAATCATCTCCTCTGTCACCGATGCTTCATCGACTAGATTGTAATCAAAAACTTGTAGAGAAACAAATCTCTCTTAAGCTAGATTAGCTCGATCTGTTATCAGAAAGTCTATATTAGAACGCTCGCTTTGCGTACTACCGGCACGCAAAATCAGTGAATTATCGAGTTTTTTTTGGATTTTACGAAAAAGTATTTGATGTAAGAGTTTTTTCACCGGACATAGGAAAATAAACCACGGTTTCTCGATAAAGCAGTAATTTCAGACATAAACTCAAGCCATAAAGACAGAAAGACCAAATTCTTTGATATTTTAGGAAAATACCAGAACGTTTACAAAATCTTCATGTTTATCCTCATCAATTTCATATTGAAATTGAAAAGCAATTTAAGAATTTATTTTCTAGTTAAAGACCAACGACCTACGTCTGCTTGAGTCACTACGTAAAAGATGCTGCTTGCGTGCGCGCATCTAGGTCGGACGTAAAATTTTAAAAGCTAATGTAAACGCTGCTTTATTTTCAAATGTATTGCGGTTTAGTAGCGGAGATTTGAACTCATAAAACAGTCAATATTTTCGTGATTTAATTTGAAAGGGTACATTATTTGGTTTATTAAAAAGGCATATGCATCTGATAAGTATTCTCATTCAAGAGGTTAAGTTAAAAATGTTTATGTCGAAATGTTATAAATAAACAAAACATGGTCTATAAAGGTGATTTGGCCATTGCTCCACTTTCAAATAAAACAAAATGTAAACAATCTTTTCCTGGGAGATTCCATTATTTATCAATACGTATAAAATTGTTCTTAATTTTATGCTCTAGCTCACGTTAATAAATTTATCCCGAAGATAAGATATGTTTGCGAATTGACGAATCATTTAAAATTGTGTTGATGCTCGTGATTGTTGGCACTTGGTGGAACTTTTGAAACATTTTTTGTTTGATAAACACTTGTACTTGTCCATAATTGCATAATGCTTTAACAGCGAAACCGGTAAGGGAAATTAATATAAATAAGTGGACAAGTACAAGTGTTTATCAAACAAAAAATATTTAAAATTGTTGTTCCTGTGTTTATACCACGGTATTTTTAAGTATTCTGCTCCCAAAAGACAGCCTAAGAATACCAGTCCAGCTTCTAAAATAAGCCATTAAGTGTCAATGACCTGAAGAACGGTCAAGTGTGTACGAAATAAACCAACTCTACCTGAGAGGTGCAATGCCAGACCGAATGATAAATTACGCATTATTTTTCTTTTTACGCATATCTATTGGCATTAAGATTTAGCTTTGACAAAGGCCACTTCTAAACCTTTGACGTGAAATGACTAAAAATTTAATGTTCCAAATACAGACCATTCACTATAAGAAGTCCCCTGGCATAGGAAATGGTAGCACTGCATATAATGTTGCCAATGGCTCACGTAGTATTCACCGTACTTCACATTCCTATTTTATATATTAATTGAGACTACTCTTTAATGAAAATAAAATGTGCGGGATTAAAAATTCAAAATTATCAATTATTTATTGATTTGTATTTCGCAAACAATACGTATGATCTAATGGTATAAATATCTATACTGTATCTCTTAACTAAAATGGATTTTTTTATTTCTTGTTCTAGTTCGACGACGTTTGTTCTAAATCGTCGAGCTCCTGTTTTTTACGTTTTTGACGAGTTTTTCCGGGTGACTTAATGTGAACGCTTTTTTCCGATGTGCCTGCAAAAGTGAATAGCTATTTATTATTTGCCCATAAAATTGGCTTTATGTTTAAAGCTGGTAACCCTATTTTACTAACCCGTAATGACATTGACACGAGATCGAACCTGATCGAGAGGAATCATGGTACATTGTTTGCATTTTCTCTTTCACAAAAGGCGTACCTTCAACACAATCTCTTTTGCACTATTGTTCAACGGCTTTAGCAATAATAATACATAATTTATCAAATAATTGCAAAAGTTTGACAAGCAGTGATGCCAACATGACTCCAAGGGACAAGTTATGATGAATGGTCTGTAGTCACAATAGGGGAAGGAATGTTAAATGCTGAGAGAATATTATAGTAAGAACGTATGGCTAAGACCAGGAAGTAAACGCGGAATAAGAATATAAGCCTGCTGATATTATTATCTGCTGTAGAGGTATAAATCACAGTGAACACTTAGTAACCCACTCGAAATTTTATTGGTTTTGTAAAATTAGCTGATCTATACATTTCGGTTTGATATTAATGTATCGTTCTGCAAGTCCTTAAGACAGTTAATTTGGTTCTCACGATTTTGGTTTCTTAAAATTGCTGTTTAAAGTTATGTCATCCAAAGTGGATCTTCTACGGTACAACATTGTATTGTCATTATCTTTTTGTATTAGTTTACTATTCAATTTAATTTGACCCACATTTATAACTATTGTTGTCCAAGAACGTGAATACCAACCTCCTATACAGTGAAATATATTATTATTTTTCATTTGTAATATCAGTTAGCTTTCCCACATTAAAGTCATGTCAAAAAAAACCTGGATTTCACACTTTCTGGGTATTAAAATTATCATAAACATCTTCTGATTTTAAATTCCAATAAATCATTATGTAAGTGGAGACAATATGCAAGGAATGATTACCTCGACATTGGGTGCGCTCGCGCCGTCGCGCCAGGCTATTTCTGACCACAGAGCTTCGCGGCTCGTTTTTCATTTTCGGACTACTTCTATTCCATTTCAATTAGACTAAAAGTCAAACTCTAAGTCAACAGTAATAGAGCAGGTTATAACTCGTCTTAGGGAATTATTTATCATGGTAGGATAGAGTATGGGAAGTGTGGCACTATCAACACTTCTTGAATGAACGCTGGTGATAAGGAATTATCTTTGTTTTTCGGTTTTGAAAACGGGTTTGACAAATGTCATAAATATGTCGTTTATATAATTGGGCAGATCGTAAAGTATGAAACCGAAAATCTCTCACCAATAGTGAAAAATAGGTGAGACGACGAGCGGAGCGAGGAGGAGCGTGCGAGGTTGCTTGTTGTGATCATAAATTTAATGTACCTGGGCAGATCAAGATATACCCAATTCTACGATCTGCTGACGACAGCTATAAGGATACCTATATTATCTGAACTAGTTAAGGCGGTATGTTTTCGCTTCTGCCCGCTTGAGTATTTTTCTCTTCTTTTAAATTGTATCAACTTTTGTTTAACTGGAATTCGATTAAATTGTTATAACTGTAGAAGAATATACTCGTATACCTAAAATATTGTTTCTTCGTAAAGTTTTCAGATCCTTGTCGTGGTTTTTTTGTGTTTGGGCAGCTGCATTTGAATTTTCATAGGGATAGAAGGCCCTTTTAGCCATAATTTTGCTTTTTCCTATTTTCATGTCAATGTTCATTAATTACCAGTGCTTGTGCATCATCTTAAACGTTTCTTAGTGAATCGGAGACAATAACATGCTTTTAATTGTCTATTTTAAAATGTACACTACATGTGCGCTCTATTAATTGCTTTTTGAATACTCTTGGCTGGCTTGACCCGTACACAGTTTTGGCTGTGTTAATTTTTTTGAAATTAGGTACATGTGGTTTTACATTTATGGGAACTTACGATCAGGGTCATGACGCCCATGCTAAAACTGAGTTATACGTAGAGAATCAACAAGTCTTTTGACGACCTTTTCTGTGTGACATTGGGAAATTCTTGAAATTACTTCAGTGTCAAAGAACTGAAATTAAAACAGGTTTATGTCTTGTTTACAAGACATTAACATTAATAGAATTTATTTTAATCAGTTTAAAATTAAAGAGTTACGAAGATTCACTTTCGCCTTCTTCCATATTTCTTGGGGCATTTCAACCACCGTCAATTCAGTATGTTTTATTTCATTATTGATATGATGCGATGACTCATCGAATATAATATTTCTTACAAGGTTGTCATGGAAGTTAAAACTGTTTCAAAAGTTAGTCCAAAAAAGGTTTATTTTAGTTTAGAATTACATGAAATGAAAACTAGAAGTAGACTAGAATATGAAAAAGGATAATTCGACTGTTTGGTGAAAAGAGGATGGATAAAAGTAGAGTGACGTAAGAAATTGAAAGTAAAAGATACAGCTCGACCGAGTTACTCAAGCTAGAACATGTATGCTAACCAAATGAGAGACATACCACAGAAAAAATAATAGTGGTACATACTCAAGACATACTAAAGAAGGACCTAGTAAAAAGCACCCTTAATACACAAGTTTTATTGATGAAGATGTATCAGAGATTAGAATCAGAAGAAATAGAAGTCAGAATCGTTGTGATCTTTGTCCATTTCTATGGGAGACAGGTGTGTGTGCACGACTATACTCATATATATATGACATGACTTATGATATGTGGAAAAACCGTTTCCAGGGAGCGATAGCAGGCCGACCGTATTCGCGTGTTAATCACAAACACATCACAGCCACAGATTTGTCCGTCCCGTTTTAATTATATCCGCTGTGTTCCATTTTCACGCCGCGGCATAGCCAACGTTCCGTTTCACAAGTCTTCCGCGAGACGATGATGATGCGTCGATCACTCGATCGGTTGTCGAACGATCATTGATGCAGATTTAAAAAGTGGAGCAGGAGGATCTCATTTTAGCATGTTCGTCACGTAAGTCATTCAACTAGAAAATCTAAGTCGAAATTAGGGTCAAAATGATTGTAAGTAATTAAAATCATGAATGCATAACGCTTCATTTTAAATTGATGAGAAGAGTATAAAAATTAATTTAAACTTTGGAGTTATCATGTCCTACGAAAAGAGAGATGTAACAAGAAATTTTATACAATCCAGACCATGACTCGGATACATCTTACAGATTAATATTCTTGTTTTTGAATGGTTTATAAAATATTTCAGTTACGTAGACATTCATAGACATTCATAATCACGCTTGGGGGTATTTTCTCACTAGTGTGTGTTTGTTGTGGAAGGAGGTTTGTGTAATATAATAAATTACGACGAAACAAAGTTAGGTAACTATGTACTTAAAATATTGGACATATTCTCTAGAATTTTCTGATTCATATTGTTTTCTGAAACTTTCCCTATTGATTTTACTGGTAAATAATGGAAAATATATTTAAAAAAAAACAATTGTATACGGAATCTGTATGAAATACTTACAAGGAAATATTTACATTCTTGAACAATAAAAGAAATCATAGCTACAAGTTTTGTGTGTGTTATTCTTCAATCTGTATTTTAATAATATTTTTTTTAAAGTATTATTTTCGTATTGAGCGTATATTATCCTCACTAAAACAAAAAAATATATATATCTGAACTCACTACACAGATACGCTGTTCTTAGATATGAGACCCTAAACATCCTCCGTCTTTCTGCACTGTCTTTTAAGTTTACGACCCAATCAATCTAGACTTGATGTTTTTCATGTTTCTAAGACGCGTGAAGCGTTTCATTTAATTTTCGCCCATCTGTTTTGTCCTGCTCTACTCTGGTCATGTTGGTGAGGCATTTTTACGCCACACGGAAAAAAATGATTCATGAGAGTAGAGTAATCAACCTTGCCAGGTGGACGTTTCATTTTTCGTCATCTTTCGTGCCCTATCCTACTTCCTACAATATTATAAATGCGAAAGCTTGTGCGTGTGTGTGTGTGTATGTTTGTTACTCTTTCACGCTGAAACGGCTGAAAGGTTTTGGATGAAATTTAGAATGGATATAGCTTATATCCTAACTTTACACTTAGGCTACTTTTTATCCCGGAAAAATGCATGGTTCTTGTAGGATAGATCAATATCATTGAAAAATCAGGTGTCTAACTAGCGCGGTCCAAATCGTTTGTGGTGAAATGAGACAAGGCTATGTTATCTCATCACACTTCACACTAATATTATAAATGCGAAAGTTTGTGTGTGTGTGTGTGTGTATGTTTGTTACTCTTTCACGCTGAAACGGCTAGACGGATTTGGATGAAATTTGGAATGGATATAGATTATACCTCAACTTAACACATAGGTTACTTTTTATTCCGGAAAAAAGCATGTCGTTAAACCGAATAACACGCGGACGGAGTCGCGGGCAAAAGCTAGTATTAAAATAATTTCCTCGCCTGATGCTGGCAACATGACGGGTCGAACTCTACCGGGTCTAAGGCTGAGATTCAGAGTGCATTTTGAGTCCGAACTCAAGAGGAACTCAATCTTACAAACGTCACTCTAGTATGAGATCACGTCGGTTTTTGACGTTTGTGAGATTGAGTTCGGGCTTTGAATCTCAGCCTAAATGAACAGCACATAATCTAATATACTGAACAACTGTCCTAAATTAGGTAACGGAGATTGGCCGTTACTCGCGTCCGTTGATTTACCACGAAGACCCGACACGTGACCTCCAGGTGGTGCTAAACGAGTAATAAGAGTCTATTCATAGATTTTACCCAGATTTAAAAAGAGGTCTCTAACTTTCGGGTTGGAGACGCCCTGGTTGGAACTACGGGTCCAGCTAGGTTTTAATGGGGACTGTGGGAGTCAGACTCGAGCCGGTCTGCATGAAGCTTGCTAATTGCTTGTCTGACATGGGTTTGGGTTCGTAGTAGCATGTTATTAGTTTCGACTTATAACTAAGTTACGGTAAAATGTAGTGCTCTCAAGTACTGTCGCTGGTTGTCGTATGTTATTAACTTCAGCCAAATAATATAAACTATTTGCTTCAGCGGTGCATTAGCCGCTCTCCATACAAAGTTGTCGGAACCAAAAACCACGACAGAAGCATTATAATTTCGTTGTTTTAGTTTTTAGGGTTCCTTAGTACCTAAAAGGTACAAAAGGAACCTTTATGGTGAGACTCCGTTGTCCGTCCGTCCGTATGTAACAGCCTCATAACTTTAGCACCGTTTAAGATAAAGGCTTGAAATTTTCCACAAAATAGCATTCACTAATAAAGGGTGTAAAGAAAATGAAAAATTTTAAATTGTTCAAAATAATTCCAACACAAAAGTGAAAAAATAAAAATAATTTCTTAAAAAAAACATGGGTATCAAATTATAGACATTAAAAGAGCTAATTGTAAAAATATATACTTTTACTATATTTGCTGGCACCAATTTTGAGAAATCTTTGAAAAACCACAAAAAATGCATGTCCCCCTTATTTCCGAAACTGGTGGACCAAAAAATATGAAAATAATGACGATTATAGCTGGCCAACTACAGGAAAAATATAGAGATTAAAAAACACAAATAAGGAATATAAAAATATAAAATAAATTACATTTTATTTTGTGTGCCAGGCACATACCGTATGTGACATAATACGTACACAAGTGCTATTATTTAGAGTAAACAAGCCAAAATAATAGCACGTGTTTAGTTATTATTAGTGCTTAGACATGTAATTTATAGGTAATACTGTAGCGGACACATTTTTGTCACATAAATTAGTTTCTTCAGTAGCATTTGCTATTATGGGCACTCTATTCGCCCGAGCTCCCATACTAGCGCAGTTCGCAGATGATATCCTTATGTATAGGTACTTGCTTATTATTTTTTCTTTTTCAACATATCCCATACGATATCCATGACTTGAACCTAAATTATTTATCAAAATCAAATACATACAAAAGTTACAAGCGTATAAAATTCCTGGATTATACACATATTTTGATGAATGTTTATGTACTGTAATGTACTAGAATCGATACAACAAATCAAATAATTTTAGGTTCACAGCATAGTATATTTTATACTATACAGAAATATTTTCGTTTCATTTCGATTTTTGGGATATTTCTCCTGAAATCATAGAAACACCCAAAACCATTCTCGAGTGTTTTCAAGGCATGAATTTTGTTTTTTTGGTAAGTTCCGTACGAGCTCGAGAAATTAACGTTCGGGCCAACCAATAACAGTCAGTCAGTCCTCTATAATCCGAACTTGAATGTGGAATGAAATAGCAAACATAGCGACCACGTGCGCGACTGACTTTAAGCCACCGACTACAGGACTACAGCCTTAATGGGAATATATCTCCTAAATTAAGAGTATGGCCTACCCTAAGAAAAAATGTCACTACCCGTCCAACACAAAAAGGCCAATGTCAAATACTTTATTAGCTTTTGATAGAGGCGATTATTGGTTAGCTAATCGACCTGAAACAGCAGATCGGAGGGTTTTTAGCTAATACTGAAATATTTTGTAGGGAAAAAAATACTGGGTTTAAGTAGAAAACCTTTATATTTCTATTACCTATTTTATTTAAAAAAATCAAGTTGATCTCTTAAGCGCGTTCTTGAAACGAACGTTTGAAAACCAAAAAAAGAGGGTGGAAAACACATTTTTTTGACAAAAGTATAAATCTTAGTACATTGTTTATAAGTAGATCCCCTAGATAAAAGATCAATAAATCAAATGTATTTTTTCCAATATTAAGATAGTCCTACTATTGTCAAAAGAACCCTCGAAAATCTGTCTTATTTCATATTCTAGGGTCAGGTACAGCCTTAACAACTCGACGTGTAGCGGTACAAGTATCGACGGAAACGACACCGAAATAAGGTTCATGTTAGCGCGCATTTCAGAGTGGCTGTTACGACACTATAGTTGCTGCTACGACGTCGTTGCGTCTCCGGATAGCGCAAAATAGGAGAAAATAACACTTTTCAGATTAATGCGATGGACGGAAAAATATTTACATCGTCTATTTTACTAAGCTGCACAAGCTAAGCTCAATTCGAATGGTCCAGAATACCATAACAGCACCTAACTGTCGATTTTTTTTAAAGGAATAGACTTTTTTAATGTCATATAAAAGTATTTTTTTTCTCCTTGAAATACAAAAGATATACATGAATATATTCAGAAACTGAATAAATAGCTTTGATGACGTAATAGTCATGTCATTTAGAGATTACAGGAAATAGGCCATTGCCACGAGAAAAAAAAGTAATGTCAAAACCGACGTCTGCTTTTTTATTTTCAGTAATCCTATTTTCAGGTTTTATCCCCAACATTTTTTTTTTAATTTTTTCTTTACGTCAAGGAACTCTTCCTATTGAGCCTAACGGTATGACTATTACGTCACATTCCCATTTCTTCAAACTGATTTTCAAAAAATAATTTCGTTATAAAAAATACCACCTGAAAGTTAAAGAACGGTACGTATCTTCATGATTTAGCCTATATTTTTAGAAAAAATATACAAAAGGGCCTGTTACAATTTATGGTTGGTTCGAATTAGATTTTTACATAATAACTTGATAAGAACTATTAAAATCAAGAGAGTAGTTCTAGAGTTTTCTCCAAGTTCCAATTTTTTATCCAGAATAAGCATGATTATGATTTTGCATAATAAATTCGTATGGTTTTAAGAACCCCAGAACAAAATGTATCGTCTATTTTATAGGTTTTAGTTTAATTAGTAATAACATTTTATTCAGAATTTTTGCTTGTACCGCTTAGGTGGTACCCATATTCAGTGGAGGCTATTTCAATTAACGCTAGAAAGAATCGCCTTAACTACTCATGCAAACATGTCCAAAAAAAGAACATAGCGAACGTCAAAAAAAAATACTTTAAAAGGAAACCAAGAGGATTCTTCTAGAGTTTACAATATATAGCAAAGTAAATGAAGAAGAAAATGTGCAGGAATCTGATTGGTGTAGAACACTAACTACCATCCTACTTCCTACTATCCTACTTCCTACTAATATTGTAAATGTGAAAGTTTGCGTGTGTGTGTATGTGTGTGTGTGTGTGTGTGTGAGGGTGTATGTGTGTGTGTTACTCTCTCACGCTGAAACGGCTGAACGGGTTTGGATGAAATTTAGAATGGATATAGCTTATATCCCAACTTAACACATAGGTTACTTTTTATCCCGGAAAAAAGCATGTCGTTAAACCGAATAACACGCGGGCGGAGCTAGCAAAAGCTAGTGTAAAATAAAAGTAAATCTTTCATTAATAAACGACTCCTAATTGTTATTTTGGTACAATTAGTATAAACTTCTTTGTTGTTTTCGCTAACATACTTCAGTCATGCTGGAGCGTGATCAAACGGTCGAGATGTACCGAGACCGTCAATTAGGGGAATCGCACATTTGGCAATGCTCCCGGACAGTTGTTCAGATAAGACATGTGCTGTTTGTTGTATGTGGCGCGGACTGGACTACATCCTCGCCTTAAAAGGTTTTGAGATACGAATGAAACCATCTTTAGATAATTTATTCAGCTGATAGAGCCCTGCAACTAGTAAATCTTTGCCCATTCTTGTATTTTGTGGAGCTCTTTATTTGTCTTCTTCAATATACCTATTTGGAGCATTATCTCTCATATAATTTATTGATCCCCCACCAATATGAATTGGGTTGCGAGTACTTTAGCCTGCTTTAGACGATGATGAATTCAGTTTAGCAAATGATAAATTTGTCACAGTCTCTGTCAGACTGATTCAGTGTCCGGTATTGATCATCGTCCCGAGGGCCTTTATAAAATACACAAATTCAATGCAGATACAATAAACTTTTATCTTATAATACAATAAACTTGAATTTTATATACAATAAACTTTGTAAAGCACGTATTCACGGGGATGGATAGTTGGGGTTTATCCCCCCCGAAATTTGGCTTGACATACAAGGAACCGGGAATGTTTATTGATAACCACTGAAGTAAGTTATAGTACGTTTTAATAAAAAAAGGTACGACATTTGATACTTAATATTATGGCACAGTAATTACACAGGTTTCTGTCACAATTTACATTGTTGTTCCAATGAATGTTCCTCCCCGAAACAAAAGTCTGGATACGTGCCTGAACTTGGTGTATGTCATTCAACGTAGAAGGGGCTATGAAGAGCACATAACAATAAAATCAACAGTGCAAGAAGATGCTTGACATTAAACTTGACGAAAGAGATTTTCATGGACAGCTGAATTTAAAACGAGTGCGGTCATTGAAAAATGTGAAATAAACATTATTTTTATGCAATAACGTATGTCTAAACAAACATTTCAATGCAATAATTCACATAACCGAGTTTTGGCAATTTACTAAAGATATGTAAAAAAAAATAATGACTATGCAACTATATGATCCATAAGATTATTTTCGAGATGATTACATCACAGAAGATCTAGAAACGTGGCTAACAATATTATTTGTTCCTATTAATTGTGTGAAATGCCTTAATTGTCACCACACTTATCATGACGATATCGGCTGCCAAGGTAGTCATGTTTCGGCATAACGTCATAAGCCATACCGGGAAAATACAATAATTTACGGGCAGTTACATAGTATCAATAATTCGTCAGTTTTCGACTTCCGTAGATTTTATGTAAGTTCCTAACGGGTGCCCCAGCGGGGGCGGTAGTGACAAAGCGTGAGCCCAATGTGTATAAAAAATAATAAAGAAAAAGTTAGCAATGTATACTCCAACTATAACTAAGCATACCAACCCTGCAGGCATAATAAACACAGAAGAGAAGGATAACTCCCGCGCCTAATACTATACTGTTGCAGGGTTGTCCCAATCTCTTTTGGTTTTGTAGCTGATACAGAATAAGTACATACGGATACGTAGGTATGTAGGTATCATATTTATATATGTTCGTTGCGAATTCCTAACGACCAGGTGACAGAAATCTCATACGCACATTTAATATCCAAGCTTTACGTTACAACAAATTCTCAAGCTCAGATTTATTGATAATGATAGCTATGATTGACTAATTGTAAGCGCGACTGCGATGCGGACTGCGGACTGCGGAGCGCGGCCCTACTCGTACCTACCTAAGCCGACTTAAATATTGCCGTCGTGTGCATGCTGTTGTTCGTACGTACTGGCACGCACACATGTTAATCGCGCTTGGTTCCTTTATGGTTGCGGGCGAGCCATAGGTACATGTTTTACAGTAGGTACATATAAGATTCCGAATACAGACCTACCCCAACAGTGGATAACATTCAACTAATTTAGTCAACAGTCGTCATCGTTATTCTTGCATTAATGAGCGACGCACTGATCGGTCGTAACTTTATCTGTACATACCAGTGTTACATTGCAGTTTTGCCAACTCTACGACTACGAGCAGTTCACGGAAGCTGAAGCGTAGTTTGGTGGTTATTGCACATAAAGCATGTACAAAATTAAATGAACATGTACAGTAAAAAGCCCATAAAGCTGTGCACATTGGACTTGTACCTCCTTATATACTTCACTGTAGGGGCTAACGTCTTGGGTACTTCAAGTGTACAAAACGAGCTATTGACTGTACAAAGGCAGTTAGCATTTAATTTTTTCCAACTAACCTTCAGCGATTTGAAGTGTAGTCTTCAACAACAAATATATTTAAATAAGTATGTATAATTAACAAGATCATAAATTATTCGTAACCTAAAGTTTATGTAAGTGAATAGTTTTGTATACAAATAAACTAACTAATAATAAGGACAATTGAAAATGTTAGAATCGAATACTATTTTATAGTTACTATAAGTATTGTTGAAAAGTTAACACTACAAAATATGATAAGAGATAAACATTTGAAATAGTCAGCGGACTTGACCCAGTGGATGTTTCTGCATACTTAGAGATGACTCAGAGGTAATAATGTGACCTAATTCTCGTGCAGCAAACCTTAAATTTAGAGTTGAAAAACCTAAAATAATACAAGTTTATTTAGCTTTTATCCAAGCTTTAGGTTATGGCAGCTCTAAATCTAATATTTGCTACACGAGAATAGGTGTCAATGTTCATGCCTTGTAAAAGTAGTTACTAGCCGAAGGAACTTCACATAAATAAAGGCTACTCTCGAGACGCAATTCGGAAACACATATATTTGTATTAAATGTTGAGGAATATGGAGAAGCAATGAATATTTGTTAAGAGAAAAGAAAACAGTAAAGTACTTAATAGTAACAATGTAGTTGAGCCCACCTAATTTATTTAGAACTCGTTTAGATCGGAAAATAAGTTAATCAGAGAAGCAGATATCAGCGTACTTAATCTAAAATAGTAAGCACCTCACTTTCGCGAAGAACTGTCAATATCTTTGCTTACTCTATAAGTATAAGTTAAGTATATTATACTCTTACTCTTATAGCATCATCCATCACGATTCTAACTTATTTATATGTTTTGAAAGTTAATCCCCGAATTCTTCTAAAACATGTAGTAACACCCATCTTGCTTACAGGGGAGATAAAGACATCATTAGTGTAAATAAGGTAGAAACTGAAGCTGATTACTGTAATCAAAGTGTTGATGAATATAGAGAATAGAAGGAAGGACGAGCAGTCTAGTACCTACACTACTTTGTGGTACCGCACCTGTTATCTCAGACCAGTCCGAGGAAGTATCGATAAGACATTTTTAAGGATGTCATAGTCAACACAAATTGAAAGCACTCTAAACTGAGGTTAAGGATAGCGGGTTGTTATTCGTCCATTTATATACCCTTACGAAATTTGTCAGTAAGTAATTTTAATAAGAACAAAGCTAGTGCTACAAGTTGGACGAAAAGAAAATCCCAATTAAAGAGGGTTAAGCTGCAGTGCTTTAGAGAAGCATTATAACATGAAATGGTGGGAGAATGAAGGTTCAAATTATTTAAGTCAAGTGAAGGGTTGAGTTCCTGCTGCCAGATTTCAAGAACTAATTTTACGCAAAACTTAGTTTAAGGATATTGGAGTTACCTCGATCTTACTCAGGTCCAACTTGATAAACTCGAACGTCTTCAGAATTTCTGTATTAGGTTCATTTTTGGTATTCGTAAATTCGATCACATTTCTGAATTTCGTTCGCGTCTTAATTGGCTTCCTATTCGTCGTCGTCGCAATTCTCATATTCTGTCTCTTTTGTATTCTGTATTAAATAATCCTGCCACCCCATCATATCTCAAAGCTCGCTTTCAGTTTCTTCATGGTACTCATGACCGTATCTTACGGTCCTCTCAAAATCTACTCCTGGCTACCCCAATACATTCATCGACCTTCTATGACAATTCCTTTTCAGTACAAGCCGTCCGTTTGTGGAATGATCTTCCTCTATCTATAAGAAGAGCACCTTCCCTACCAGTCTTTAAGAGACTGGTAAAAGAACACTACCTCTCACTCTGACCACTGAACTATCTACATTCCTCTTAAAGTTTATTTATTATTTATGTAATATATGTATGTATGTATATATTTATTCATTCATGTTATTTATCTATAATACATAATTTTTTTTTTTTTTTTAATTTATTAATGTAGATTTTGTATAGTATATTTAAATATTATTTTAAAATTAGTGCACCGCCTATTCATCAATCTCCTTTTAAACCAGATTCTACCCAAAGGTTGTCTGGAAGAGATCGCTATAAGCGATAAGGCCGCCTGATTGTACCTACGTTATTTGGCTATTGTAATTTATATTATTTTTGTTTCCTTCTTTGTGGTGTGCAAATAAAGTTATATTGTATTGTATTGTATTGTATTGCTTTAGAGAAGCATTATAACATGAAATGGTGGGAGAATGAAGGTTCAAATTATTTAAGTCAAGTGAAGGGTTGAGTTCCTGCTGCCAGATTTCAAGAACTAATTTTACGCAAAACTTAGTTTAAGGATACTGGAGTGCTTTAGAGAAGCATTATAACTTGAAATGGTGGGTGAATGAAAGTTCAAATTATTTAAGTCAAATGAAGGGTTGAGTTCCTGCTATCAATTACGCAAAAAAATGTTAAAGGTTTACTTGAGCTAAGGCTTTCGTGTAGTTCGAGAGATAAATCATAATTTTAAACTTGTAATTTAGTGAACCATAAAAAAACCACACTCGGACAATTACTGACTATCCAACTATACATATTGTATGCCGCTGTTATTGTGAATCGAAAGAGGTATATAAACAAGAGTTCAACATTCATTCATATTCTTAATTAATAATCATAAGCCATAAAAGTGTGGGTTCTTAATGAAATGATGAAATTAGTTAAGGTAATCAGTCTGTATGTATAATAATCCACATAATTCTGTTATTTCTATCTAATCTAATTAATAAGCGTAACCGATAGAAAGTGACACAAAGAACTTGTAGTCAGCAACTTAGCAAGTTTCCGCTCCAGTTGGTTTTTCTTTACCTTTATTTCGTGTTTACTTGTGTAAGTCATAAATGCAGGTCATTGGGTTATTTTTTCGTGATGGTATTCGGCCGCTCCAACTTCACCGCGGAAATACAGGAAAAATAAAATTTTGTTTACAAGAACGCAACTGTTTACACCCCAATTTTTCTTAGAAAATAAGTGTAAATCGGAGGTTTTAGAAAGACGAAATTTTAGAGTTTCTACATTGCGCTGTTTTCGGTGGATTGGATCTTATGCTGAGTAGGGTACTGGAGCGCATATTGCAATGGCGGCAACTATGGTATTTATCATCCATAATTATCTTAGTTTCATGTGTAGTTAGTAGAGTGTACCTACCAACTGTGCACAATTTCAATGACATTTATTACTTATGCTTATACTCCTTATGTATTACTTACTTAACATGTCTACAAATGCTACATATCTATTATACAAATTCTTTTACAGTTTTCCAGAAGCAGAGGGCGAGCGCAAAGAATTTGCGCAGTGACAGCCAGCTAACCTCTGTATTAGCCTGATGCCCTTTCTGTACAGGTTTTGAATCATTTATTTTAAGGCTTAGCGTGCACCGTTGAAATTTTTCTTTAATAAGTACATACTTGTTATTTTCAAGTGGGCTTAATTTGGGTATGTTTTTTATGACAATGGAACTTTCACGACACTTTTACAGGTTTTTGCTTGATCAAAAGTAGAGTTAATAATGCCTATTAAAGTTTTTTTTTCTTTTCGCAAGTGGAGCGGCGTGATCGTGGTACGGTCGCAAAGACAAGTGGCCCAGACGCACACATTAAAATGTTCGCATTAGCATTGTGAACAAACATCGTAATGTAGCAGATAAACTAGGATGGGAGCCAAGACGAAAATATGCCAGCGCGCGTTTTCCCATCGGATTTCACGCTTTGCTAGCGAATAGAAAGAATGTCTCGCTCGATGAATTGCTTGTCTTATCAATTCCTAGATCAATTTCAATATTTGATTAGAAACAAGATCTGATGCGTCTATTGTGGGTTTATAGGTTGTGCTAATTCAGTGGGTATTTAATCGTAAGTGGGTCTTCGTGCGGGTACATTACATACGTACGTTTAATTTTAAATGTTACATAAAGTGTTGGATGAAACGCCTGGATTTATTTAAATTGCTCAGACATCGCGAGTCGACAAACGATTTCAAATTTGAAAGAGAATCATTACATTACACAGAATGTTCTTGATGTTCGGTTGAGGTCATCAGTGCGTTTTAAAAGTTTGTTATTTCACTGTTATGTAGTCAGTTGCGTTCGTTTGTGCTGTGTCAAGGTGCCAAAATAAAGCGGATGAATTCTTTTGAAGGATGTTTTGTTGTTCATACATTAAACACAGGTCGATGCACACGCGTCAAGGTGGGTAGGTAGGAACGGAAAATTTCATTCAGCCGCGCGGTCTATTTACATCCCCACAAATCATAAGTGCCGCCTCACGCGCGCACTTCCTCGCCGCTGACGTAGGCACTAAATGGACCTTCGCATACACAGCGTACTCTTCAACCGAACGCTCCGATTATAACTCCCGGAATACCGGAGCATCCGCGTTGTCTCTCACCACGGGACAAAGAAAGAAGTAGGAACTAATTTGACTGACGAGTAGCGTCTGCGCTCCCGAAAGTGGACCGTTTGGATGCTCACGCGCAAGTGACGTAAGCGCCCATGAGAGTGCAGGATAACTGTGTTGTTTACGTTCGTGTTCACTGTCAAGCGTGTTATGTGAGCAGGTGTGTGTGCGCCGGCTATTCGCGGCTTCGTTACATAATCGCTCCTCACCTCCTCGATCTTTAGGCTGGTGCGGACCACCTTGCGGGTGACCGCGCTCTCGTAAGATTCTTCTATCGTCTCCGCCATGGCTGCGGTTGCGCGGACGAGTTTCGCGCGCGGTGTCTACGGCGGTACTGAGCCGGTACGCGGTTATTTTTAGACTTCTTCAGTCAGATTCGTTCACGGGACGCCAGGGTAACGGAGCCAGCGAGCCGAGGCGGTGACTGCTGCGGTACTAACGCAGGGTGCGATTTAACACTTGTTTGTTGTGGCGCCGGGTGAAGGGGCGCGATGGATGCGTGACGTCATCGACAGCTTGCCCTCTCGGCTTCGGTATAATGCGCTTTAATCCGACTGCGCTTTGTCAAAAGATATTTAATGGCAAGCGGCCACATTTAGTGTCGACTACTGAGCTTTGGACAAAAGCTTTGAAAGAATGATAATTTGGGGGATAGAAACAGTGGATGAAGCATAGATTTTCTCTATGGGATGAAGTAAGGAACCCCAGATCTCGTTATCCGCTTCTACTTCTTCGTTTTTGTTTAAATCGAATTCTATTTTGATATTTGTTAATTGATCGGTTATCTTCTTAAAGGATTGAAGGCTTCTATTAATCAATTTAAAATACTTTTGCATTAGTTGATTGCAGTTTAATCTACCTATGTTTATACCATTTTTATGACACGTAGCAAGTTGACGTGCGGGAGATGGATCTACGTAGTTTTATCTTAAGACAATCTGATTCTAAGGTGTGTTTGGGATGAAACAAATGAATAATAGAGTGTTAATAATAAAACAAATACTAATTGTTAATTAAGATCTTTATTTCTGCGATATCACAAACATGCAACGTTTCTCAACAATACTCCGGTATCGTTTACAATTTACATTTAAATAAATACAGAAATACTATGACTAAATGTAAAATTACAAGAAACATTTACATAAATATTAGGTTTAATATATCACTGGATAATATACATCTAGATCTTGTTATAGTTCGGGCAAGCAAAGAAGGCGCGCCATGCAATCCCCTCTCACCCCTCCTCACTCGTCGAAGCTCCAAGAATGCGAGAGGCAACGCCATATTACGCCCGCCTTCTATGCTGACCCAAACTGTTCATCACTGTAACTTTTACTAATACTTAACAAAAATAGTTGCTCTTGTAACTCCTTTGTGCTTATTCGACTTGGCTGAAAGAAAACAGAACATAAAGTTAGTCATGTATATTCAGTTTTAGTACTGCTGTCGCCACCTGTTGAGCAACTAATCAAACTCAACTACTAAAATACTCTAGCACAGAGCGCCATCTGGCGGTGAGTTCATTTGGAACTAAAATAACTTGATAGATCTGAGCGGCATCTCTACTTCAATTTCGGAAACTTTTGCCGATATTTTTGGACACTGTGACTGTATAACCACAGTTTAAAAATTGATACAGTTGTCCAACGAAAGCGCCCAAACAGAGCAATTGTGCAGGGCCTGCGGGGTAAGAGGCGGGAGGTAAGTCACCAAACTACACACAATTTTCCCCGCATAACTGCTCCTTCTGAACGCCTTCGTTGGAAAACTGTATGCATTTTTGAACTGTGGTATAACCTGTGACGTCCCTAGTTTCTTTTTGAACAATTTTAAACTTTGTTCACTTTGATCAGTAAACAAGAGGTTTACATTTTAAAGCAGCTCACAGATACACCTTGTAAATTGTTTTAAGTTAAATAATATTAGTGCTCAAAACACGTGGACGTTTAGTACTCGTCCATATGATAGATATACAAAATGTTTTCATTAGGGCAAGTTTTGTCTAGGTTTTGAGTTCCACAAACTTATGTAAATTATACAACTTTAAACTCTCCTGTTTCGTATACATAATACTATTTAATCGGGTCTGCCGCGATATTTATTATCTTTTTTTTTTTTGGAAAAAGAGACACGACATTTTCACTACCTTAAAAATGGAGGGTAACATTCCACAAAAATGGTTGTTAGGTACAATAAATATCGCGGTAGACCGATTAAATAGTTTATTGTAATTTAACCCTCTTGTTAAATTTTCATGAACGTACTTAGGTAAAAGAAAAATGTAGGTGTATTTTGGGACCTAGACAGAATTGCAGCTCTTATTGGCAATCTAAAAATGTAGTATTTATTGTTTAAATTACATATTAATCAACCACAATCTTGTGCAGTGCCGCAATGCAATGGCTAATACGTAATTTTTGACACAAGTGGCTGTAAAATGAAATTTCAAATATGTTCTCTGTTATTTGTTTAACTTTTTTCTGTTATTTGGTACCCCACAGGGTAGTGTTTTGGGGTCTAGGCTTTTCGTATACTGTCTGTTAACATGATATTTTTTCCTTCAAACAGGCCTTCTAGTTCTACCCATGAGTATGGACAACTTTGAGGACGGTGCCAACACCAATGCCGCAAAGAAAATCTGCTGTTCCATTGAAAAAATTAATATCTACTCAACCAAAAAGTATGAAATAGCTGATTTTTCTTTTATGATTTCGGGGTTGGCCTCATTGTAAAAGTTGTTTATATTAATGTAACAAACACTCCGAATAAAATATAATATTTTTGAAACTCATTTGGGCTGATATACTAAAATAATTTGAAAACGGATATTACACACACGTATGATTGTTGACAACATGCCAACTGTTAAACCGATTAACGACGGTGATCGCTACGTGTACGGTGTTTCTGTTGTACACCATACATGAGAGTTAAGTAGTTGGGGAAGATGAGGAATCAAGAGAAAACAGTGAGCAACGAAGACAGTACATAATTTTTCCCAATGGTTTTATGTGCATGTCAATAATTTATATAGATTATTTAACTTTCTTTATAGCACACCGTGCGTAAAATGACCACTTTACGCACGCTGCGCTTGCGTAAAGTCGGCATTTTCCGCACTTTTGCTATAAAATATTATACGAAACTCGTGCGAGAAACTTTTTCTCGACTCGTGTGATTGCAGCACTCCCCTTCGGCTCGTGCCGCAAACTCACACTCGTCAGAAAACGTTTCATCGCTCTCGTATCGTAATGTACTATTTAACTCTTTAATTGTACAGCGAATTGGATTCGTCTGTAATGCTGTGCAAATTTTTGATAAATAAATAATAAATAATTAAGCTTTTTTCTTCTAGTTTATAAGCAAACTGTTAACATGCATACTTTTTGGTCTAAATAAATATTATTCTTCTTATTCTTTCTTTGTTTTAATTTCCCTGGTTAGTTGTAAAGTAAAGCTGTTGTTTCGTTACTAAAGTCTGATATTACTTATAACGTAAAGTAGGGCGTTGCAAGCGCAGCAGAATTATTTAGGTACAAATACAGATGTACGAGTAAGCACGTTGTCGTCCTAAGAACGACACTAACCTTGAAAATGCCAATATTGTATCGGTGAAACAGTTGATATTTAGTCAACAACAACAGTGAACTAAGAAGGGTTTGAAGATACATACATGATACGCAAGGTGTTGGTGTATCCAGAGCCCTGCTTCCACCCAGTGACCAGTACAACTTGGTCCCCGGTCTTCACAAAGCCTCGTGCTTGACCGAACTTGAGTCCGTATTGCACGCGGTTGTCCACATCCTTCAGCCAGTCGCTCACTGGGGCCTCTGAAGATAATAAATAATTTAATTATTTTCTAGTGCAGACTAAAGGGTTCGCCAGAAAGAAAGCGTGGCGTAATCCACCTAACTATCAAAATAAAACCAATTTTATAAATTTAATCACTACCTGTAATATAACTAAGAACTGTGTCTTAAATTTACTATTGAAACTTGACATTACAAAGGGTGCAGGTAGCGATGGTATACCCCCGTCTTTCATTGTAAAATGTGCTAGCTCCCTAGTACTCCCATTAACTATTATTTTCAACCGCTCTGTTTGTGAAGGTACTTTCCCTGATCAATGGGAAAGCGATTACCCGCACTGTGGACGGTAGACGTACCTCTGTTAATTCTCGCTGTAAATATTAATTACCAAAAGTAATATGTCGCAATTATCTATTGAAAATGTGGTGTCTGAGTTGCAGAAAAGCGTTATGATTTTATGCAAAAAAGTGGAAGCATTAGAAAAAGTGATAAGTGACCAAACCAAAACAATAAATTCTCTGAAGACATTACCAACAAAGAGTGCGAGTGTTTCTACCCCCAAGGTGCAAGTGGAAACAATAACAACAATACAAAAACCGTTAGCTCGAGCTGCGAAAACCCAGGCATCCTCAGCTATCTCAGGAAACGGTAGCAAGAAGTCTAACCATATTAAAAAACATGACGGGAATCAAACCGCTGTCGCTGCCGCCGCCGACGCCGCTCCTTTACTGTCGCAGCCCCGTAGCTCTCCCGTAGTCCCGAGTGCAGGACAAAGAATTGTTAGCAAGACGTCGACTCCAGCGACCGCTGCAGCGTCTCTTACCTCAAATGACAACCATGCTTATATGGACATTACCAATAATAACGATTCTGAATGGACGAAAGTACAAAATAAACGTAGACCCCGGCGTCCGATTATAAAGGCAACAGGTGACAATGATGCTGAGCTGAGTATTGTGGAACAAACAAGGTACATACACGTTTGGAACTTTGATGTCAAGGTAACAAGTGATAGTATCATGAAATACATGACAAAAAAGACCCCTGGCGTCACCTTCAAAGTCGAAAAGCCATCACCAGTACACTCTGATCATAACTGTTACATCGTTGGTGTACCTACAGAGTCGTACAGCCACATATCTGCCGCGAATTTTTGGCCCAAGGGAGTATCTTTGCAACCGTGGTACAAAATACGTGGGACACGCCATTCTTCCAACCTCAGCAGTCTGCAATCTGGAAACAAGTCGCCCTTTCGTGACTGATCCTGATCCTACACAAACAACGATTTGTTTACTACTACAAAATGTGCAGTGTTTATCTAATAAAACTACATTGATTGAAAGTTTAACCCAAAATAACTTGGCCTATGACTTTCTTTTATTCACAGAGCATTGGCAAACTGTAGAACAATTAAATGTCATTTCCTTAATGAACTACACTCTGGTATCTTCATATTGTCGTCCCCTCCGTGAACACGGTGGTGCATGTATTTATGTAAGGAATAAGTCTTTTACTGTAGTGGAACGAAGAGATCTTTGTCAATTTTCTATGGAGATGCATTTTGAAATCGCAGCAATTCAGTTAATAGAACATAACCTAATTGTAGTATGTGTCTATAGATCTAGCAGTGAGGGTGATTTTGACATATTTACAAAACAATTGGAACGAATGTTACATTCAATAATAGATGAGAGCTCCAACATTCTACTTACAGGTGACATGAACGTTGACTTATTGAAATATTCAACCAAAAAGCGCAATATCCTCCATTATTGCAGCCTCTTTAACCTGTTCTCATTAGTGAATTTTCCAACCCGCATCACAGATCAGTCTAAGACTTGTCTGGATCATGTGTACACAGATATTGACCGGTGTAACGTCACTGTTGAGCCGTTATTGGCTAGGATCTCGGACCACCGCGGTGTAGATACAAAAATAAATTTTATAACGCACAAAATGCAACAAAGGCACTTACTAAAACGTGTTGTATCACCAGAAAATATTCAACATTTCTTTACATCACTATCGTCTATTGATTTTAATATTACTTCACAAGTGAGTACCAATTTCAATAATTATTTTATTGAGACACTAGTCAAAACATACCATGAATGTTGTCCACTTAAAAAGGTTCCAATACTTACACAAAGTAAGAAATGGACTGATGAGAATACTCGACAGCTCAAATCGTTACTAGATCTAGTCGAAATATATTCTGACCACCATCCAACAAGCGTTGAAGTAACTCAATTCTATGCCCGTATAAAAACTAGGTACGTAGCTATATTAAATAAAACCCGCAAAGCTTTCCTTAATGGGATTATAGCAAGTAGCACAAACACGTCTCGGGCCCTGTGGAGCATTATCCAGTCTGAAACGAACAAAGGCAAGCACGGCCGGAAGGACCCGTTATCTGTGTTACGTCATACCGCATGTGGACATTTAGGTACAGATAGGCAGTTAGCGGACCTTCTTAACAACTTTTATCTGTCTATAGTGCGGGATACCCCACTTAGACCTGACATTTCAGCCGCCTTATCTTACCTGCGACTGTATATACCATCAGTAAATAGAAGCATGTTTTTACTTCCATTTAGGGTATCAGAGCTTACCAAATTAATTAAAAACATAAAAAAGAAAAACACGAAAGACATATACGACATACCTACACATTTGTTACACGAATCGCCCGTTGAATTACTATCCTTACTATGCGATTTGTTTAATGAATGTGCATGTAGTGGAACATATCCTACAGCCCTAAAAACTGTGAAGGTCACGCCGGTCTATAAGGGTAACGGTGGTACTGGTGACTACACCAGGTACAGGCCAATTGCTCAAGTGCCTGCGTACTCAAAAGTGTTTGAGATGGGCCTCTGCAACCGTTTGTTTAGCTTTATGTCACAAAACGAAGTCCTATGCGATGAACAGTATGCTTACCAGCCAGGTCGCTCGACGGTAGCAGCCGCGCGTAGGGTCAACAACCTTATCTTATCTCATCTAGAAAACAAGAAACAGGTGGCAGGCGCGTTCTTTGATCTCTCACGAGCTTTCGATCTCGTTGATCACAAACTAGTCGCAGCCAAACTTGAGCACTACGGGGTCCGAGGCACCACGTTAGACCTCATTGACTCATTTCTTGCAGACCGCTCGCAAATAACACAGGTAGGCAGCGACAAGTCTAGCCCAGGTCTCGTCGGTGACCGCTCTGTACCCCAGGGCTCGAATGTAGGCAACACCTTATTTATTATTGTTATGAACGACCTCCCGCGGATAAATCAAAATGCTGACTTTGTCATGTACGCGGATGATATCTGCGCGGTCGTCGCTGCACCTACCGATGATCAACTTATTACTGACTTGCGCTCCGTTATCAGTGACCTCACTATATGGTTTACTGCTAATGGAATGCAAATTAATATTGACAAAACCAAGTTGCTTAAATTTTCCCTCTCAACAGTTGAGGCTATTAGCGAACCATTGACTACGGATGACTACACCATACAATTTGAAAAATCTACCAAATATGTTGGATTCACACTAGATTCAAAATTAGGGTGGCACAGCCACATTGACAGTGTGTGCAAAAAACTTAATCAGGCTTATTATGCAATATCCAGGTTGGTACCAACCCTGACCATGCACAATTTGCTGTCTGCCTACTATGGTTATTTTAATGCTGTCCTATCGTATGGCATAGACTTATGGGGTATGTCGGCTGATAGGGATCGACCGTTTATAATCCAAAAGAAGATGGTACGAAGGCTATCCAGAGCCATACCAGGTACTCACTCGAAGCCGCTATTTATCAAGCTCGATATTTTGACTGTCCCGTGTTTGTATATCCTGGAGGTTGCAAAATATGTGAGGCGGAACCCTACGGAGTTTCCTGACAAAAGTTATGTCGATCACGGTTATAGTCTCAGGCGTCTACAAGACCTTCGAACACCGAAACATCGTCTCACCAAAACTGGAAATTCGCTTTTTGTAATGGGACCGCGTATTTATAATAAAATACCTGACTCCATAAAAGAATGTAGGAGCTTCTCATCGTTTAAAAATAAACTTAAAACATTATTAAAAAGTAAAGCTTACTACACTGTTAGCGAGTTTCTTGCTGGGTAAATTATCGTTACCTCTGTTTGAAATATGTATGTACACAACAATTTAATTTTATATTAATTGACATATTTATACGCTTATTTTTTGTATTAATTTGACATTTCAATCTACCAATATTATAATTACCTAGGCAAGCATTTTATTTGTTAAAATATTGAATGTGTTTTAATTTTTAACTTAATAATGAATACTATAATTATATGAACTTAAAATATCCTGTATATTAACTTGACGATGTAATTTACTGAATAAATGAATATGAATATGAATGGAAAATTGCTCACATAGTTCCAGTGCATAAAAAGGACTCTAAAGCAAACATTGAACACTATCGACCTATTTCCATTCTATGTACATTTGGAAAGGTATTTGAAAGGGTTATTTATGAACATGTATATCCAGTTGTAATGCAGGGGGTCCCTGATGAGCAACATGGTTTTGTTAAGAATCGCTCAACAACATCTAACCTTGCTATTTTCGTTAGCGATGTTCTTACAGGCATGAGTGCACAGGGCCAGGTTGACGTGATCTACACTGACTTCGAAAAGGCTTTCGACCGTGTGGATCACGTCATCCTGCTCCGTAAGCTGCAGGGGCTAGGTATACACGGAGACCTGCTTCGATGGATGGAATCTTACATAACAAACCGTAGGCAAGCTGTCGTTATAGGTGGGTATAGGTCTGACTTCATCTTTATTCCTTCCGGTGTTCCGCAGGGGTCTTTATTGGGCCCACTGCTTTACATCGCTTATTTGTACGACATTAAAGAATGTTTTCGTCATTCTAAACACCTGATGTACGCTGATGACAAAAAGATTTACTTAAGCATTAATAACACCACCGACTGTCAGTTATTACAGGACGATCTCAACAGATTATGTACCTATTATGATCAAAATCTTATCAGTGTAAATGCTAACAAATGCGTTCAGATCACTTTTAGCAGAAGCCGAAATCCTGTTGTCTATTCTTACAATTTGAATGGCAAAAAATTAAACAAAGTCAACAATGTCAAGGACTTGGGTGTCATTTTAGATTCTAAATTGACTTTTTCGACGCAGATTGAGTCTATTGCCCACAAGGCACTAAGGAATCTCGGATTTATTATCCGCGTTAGCAAGCCTTTTTCAGACACAGCATGCATAAAAATTCTTTACTATGCCTATGTCCGCAGCGTACTAGAATACTGCGGTCCTGTCTGGAATCCACAATATGCTAAATACGATACTGATATCGAACGTGTTCAACGTAAGTTTTTGAAACACCTGAACTATCGCTCAAGGACTATATGTAAGGATTATGAGGAGTCCTGCAGCCAACACAGTTTGTTGCCATTACGAGACAGACGCATCATGTCAGATATGTCATTACTCCATGATATCTGCTCAGGTGCACTCGACTGCCCAGCATTAGTAACAGAGGTGCTCCGACTATCAGCTCCATCTACCCGTACTCGACACACTAAGCTATTTACTACCCGCCTCTCACGTACTAAATACGAATCAAACTGTGTTTACCGTCGGCTTCCTACAACATACAACGAGCGCTTTGCAGATTTGGATCCATTTTGTACAAGTAAATCTGTTTTCAAACGCAACATTTTTCAGCGGCTGCTGGATCAACTTTAACCAACTTTCATTACTTGCACAAGACAGACATAAAAAACATAACATACCTTACCCATTACTCGTATTCACTATTTCACTATTTATAATTAACATTGAACACCGTTAATAAGCTGTAAAATACCACTTAATAATCCTTTGTATAAAACTTGTCATACAATTTTCCATGTAAACCCACCTTTATTTACATCTTTATCTGAGTTTCACTCACCCACACACCCTCACACGTACACATACACACTTATCAATCTACCCACATACTCTCGCAAAAAATTCCTAGTTAGTAACCAAACACAAAGTCTTGCGTCTTTATTGTCTCTAAATTGAATTGTTTAAACTTATAAATTAATTATCATGTTCCCAGTCAATAGTATGTATTTATTGTCTAGCATAGTGAAATCCTTTATTGGCCTTGTTAGCTGATGTTATTATTAGTTTATATTTAATGTATTTGCTGTGGATTTTTGTTCATAAATAAAATAAAAAAATAAAAATAATCGGGGCGCGATTATAGTGTGTGGTTGGGGAGTTATTTACCGCAGAAATACCGGGTGTAAATAGACTGCTACCATTAAATGAAACCACATATTCTACCGACTCTACTGAACCACTTTTCCCAAGAGTCATACCCGCGGACACCCTTAGTTTTGGAAAGAATTGAGTTTCAAACAAAAATGCGTGAACCGTAATGCACCGACATACGGGCGAGTTTAGAGAGAGCGACTTCCGATTCTTGGGAAAAGTGGTTCAGTAGGGTCGGTAAAATATGTGGTTTAATTTAATGGTAGCACTCTATTTACACCCGGTATATAGAAGACGCCACTTCACACCGAGGTCCTGCGGCGTGAAAGTTATTATACCTCGGGATGTTCAAGTTTGTTACTTATTATCATACCATAGTGGCCTGCTTGGCGGTCTGGGGCTGCCTTGTAACCGCGGTAATGGGGCAGCGCGGCCGGCACTTGACCAGCAGATTGATGATTACGTACTTGCACTACCTACAGAGTAGACAATGGTGAAGCACTTGGTGGAAATGCTGAACGTACCAGAGTAGACAATGGGCAGCACGCCGCGGTACAGATGCGCCTGCCTGGCGGTCTGGGGCTGCCTGGTGACCGCGATTATGGGGCAGCGCGGTCGGTACTTGCTCAGCAGATGCGCCGAGCGGCCGCTGGTAGTGATCACCACGATGGCTGAGGCCA
The DNA here is from genome assembly GCA_910592155.1 of Ypsolopha scabrella. Taxonomy (NCBI): domain Eukaryota; kingdom Metazoa; phylum Arthropoda; class Insecta; order Lepidoptera; family Ypsolophidae; genus Ypsolopha; species Ypsolopha scabrella. Next base: position 25,050,423 of record OU342969.1, on the reverse strand, counting down.
GGCACTTGGCGGACGCTTCCACGGCGGCGATCGCGGCCGAGTGGGCTGGCTCGGTGGGGATTTGCACCTGTTATTGAAGAAATATGATGTTTAGATGCTTGTATACGGACAGGGGTGCATGAAAGAATCAATCACAGATAGACCAAGGTCCAACTGGTGGTAAATTTTGGCCGTGAGTCGTCGTGTTCCGAGAGGCTTCTCTACTTCTCTGGACAGACTGATTAACTCCTCGCCTGCTGTCACTCTCTCAGATTCTAGGCTCCTTTCGTCTTATGTCTCATTGACAGTTTTCATCAGGTACGTAGGCCAAGCGCAAGCCCATAATGTGCAAAAAAAAATGTTTGCCACAACATTGTATAAGCCCAGTATAGTCTTCCACTGACCTGCTGACTGAGGTCATTGAACAGTTGTTTGTGCCAGATGGCGGCTTCGGCTTCCTTGCAGATGTTGGCCATCGTCAGTACGCACTCGAGCGGGTAGTCGCCCTTCGCCGTCTCGCCGGACAACATCACGCAGTCGGCGCCGTCTGGAATACGGAACATTATATCAGTTATACTCTGAGACCTGCCCCCTGATTCTGTATGGTAAAATCAGTTGCCAACCGAGTGCCTTTCGTCGAAAACATACATATACTATTTAATTCCGTTTATCTAAGGATACGTTCGTACTTGAAACGACGTCACAATTCTTAAATCGACCATTGAATATTATTTTGGAAGTTCATTCTTTATCTGTTTTTGGTGAATAGCAACCATAGTTGGCAACCGATTCAAAGATACGTAATAGGCCCGCGTAGGACGTTGTGAGTGGCGGCTGGATGAGGAGGACGGAGTACCGCCATGAGTGGCGAAATCTGGGGAATCTTAAAGGCGTCTTAAGGATACAAAAATGCAAAAAAATTATGTTGACCTCAATGTATAAAAGAAATATGTGAGTCATAAAACGTATACTTTTGGGGCTTCAGCCCCTAGCCTCCTTTTGGATCCGCTACTAGTGAATAGCTTCTTGAAATTATTAAAACAATACGGAGCGTACGTTTGCCGGTCAAGCTTTTTTCCGGTCTACATAACTTGATTCTACGAGGGTGTCGCTAGGTGCAGTGGCCGAAACTTAACGGGAATTTTGCACTTTTAGTACTGCCTTCCGAAAAAACCGGAAAAGTGCGAGTCGGACTCGCCCACCGAGGGTTCCGTTAACGACTTATTTTTTATGGTTAAATTACAAATTATAGTTTTCGGATTTTTTCCTTATACACGGTATTACTTGCCAAATTTCATAGTTCTAGGTCAACGCAAAAAACCCTATAAATTTTGATTCCCTTGAGAGTGTCAAAATATACGTTTTATGCGGCATAAACGGCCGTCTTTTTTACGTTAACTTCTATTCCATTATTAAGTCTAATTTTTTACAGCTTCAAGGGACTGTAGACTTGAGTATATGGTTTTAATTGAACTCGATACCTCCACGCGTTCCCGAGATAAAGGGTCTTGACAGACGGACGGACGGACGGACAGACAGACAGACGGACAGACAAACAGGCAGACAGACAGACGGACAACAAAGTAGTCCTATAAGTTGATGCTCGTGATTGTTGGCACTTGGTGGAACTTTTGAAACATTTTTTGTTTAATAAACACTTGTACTTGTCCACTTATTTATATTAATTTCCCTTACCGGTTTCGCTGTTAAAGCATTATCAAAGGTTTGTTTGGTTGTTTACGTACAATATATTGTACGTAAACAACCAAACAATATACAATACAATATATTGTACGTAAACAACCAAACAAACCTTTGATAATGCTTTAACAGCGAAACCGGTAAGGGAAATTAATATAAATAAGTGGACAAGTACAAGTGTTTATCAAACAAAAAATAGTCCTATAAGGGTTCCATTTATTTCTTTTGAGGTACGGAACCCTAAAAAGCACAACGAAAAATTCTCAAGGTTTAAAATTTTTAGTACTTTCAATTATAATTCAAGATAAACATTTAATAATGGATCTTTATTGTTACATTGGCCAATTTTATTCGTTAGTAAGGTAACAAGTGACGTCGAAACTAAGATATTTTCATAGCAATATAGTCCACAAGCAAAGGTAATAAAAGTTAAACGACCTATTGAACGCCAAACATTTATCAAATAAATTAAAGATGAAGTCAACGCCCGCTGGAAATGACAAGACAAAACATCACTTTTAATTAATTTAACAAACCTTTCTCCCACACCCTATCATACACACACACACCCTCATGCACACACACAAATACTCCCTCATCCTACAGGCTCTATTTAACCACGACTCTTTGAGTCATTTATTCTTGTATAATGTCATTTTTTTCTGAGTTTTATAATGTTAATTATGTATCTCTAGTAATTTGTTTCATGTTATGAATTTTATGTTTTAAAATTAGTTTAATAATGCATGTCATCTAAAACGTATGTTACACTCACTTTATTTATATGAACAGTCAATTACTGGCTATATGTACTAATTTTTATTCTCTAAGCTATACTTTTTGTAATCGCTGTTGTTTTTCTAAATACCAAATAAATAAATAAGACTTACCGAGGATCGCGTTGGCGACATCGGAGGTTTCAGCGCGGGTCGGGCGGGGCTTCTTAACCATCGATTCTAACATTTGGGTGGCGCAGATCACTGGCTTGCCGACCTGCAATTTCATTATAACTCAGACTATGATAAAAAACATTATTTTTGTACCAAATATATAACAGTCTTATTCATCAATCAGCCTCTTTCCTCCACTGCTGGACATAGGCCTTTCCAATATTTCAAGTTCGCCACTTTTAGCGGTTCTCCAAGAAGAAATGCCCATACTCACACACGCTGGGCAGGTGGGTTGGTGAACGCGCGGTGGTAGGGGGGGGGGGAATAGGGGGGGGGGGGGGTTGCGTAGTACCTCCGCAGTTGAGCCCGGCCCCACCACTACCACGTGTAGAAAATCTTAGTAGACTATTTAATTCCGAATCAGTTTTTGCAAGACCATCGCTACGATAAAAATATAAATCAATTAATAATGTAATATTTGGGCATATTTAGGAGTTTTATTCATGAACTGACCTGGTTGCAGCGAGCAATCATGGTCTTCTGGGCCAAGAACACCTTTTCCGGAGGGATCTCAATACCGAGGTCACCACGGGCGACCATAATACCGTCTGAGGCCTGAAAGATAAAGGTAATAAATACAAAATATAGCAGACATTATCAACAATCATTTAAAAAGTATTAAGGGCAATTGCCATTTTTCTCTTCAATACGAAACATTTTTGCTTTCTATTTTATGCGATCTGCGTAAATAGCTTTTCTTTGGTGTTGACAGTATTTCCATCAAATAGGCCATTATTACCTGACCATCACAAATTGGCTAATGAGCCAATTAATAATGCTTCTATCAAAAGATGATAAAGTTTGCCTTTGGCCTAACAGTGATGGTCAGATATTGGTATCGATTCGATGTAACACGACTTAACTAATTTGACAGGACTAAACTTAATTTAAGCATTCCGTCTTTATCTTTCTGTATAGAAGAGACAAGGACAGGACGCTTAAAATAAGGTAAGTCCTGTCAAATTAGTTAAGTCGTAGTACACCGAATCGACACCAATATGTTGTTTATTTGATGTGACAGTTACTACACAGTCCGGCTGGATATTATTACCATAAAGAATCGTAAGTTCGAATTATAATTAGACACAAAAACCATTCATTTTCTTAACGTAGGATCTTAGTTGGACGAGTATAATTGGTATAGTTTTAAACAGATGTGCTGTATATCAGCAGTTTGGATATCTCAGATATCATATCTGCTATTTTAAATAGACTTATATTAGACATAAACGTATGTACATATAAAAAACTTAATACATATATTGTATACTTTATGAAGGAGACGATCACTAAGAAAGGATTTTTGGACAAAACACACTAGCCCAAAACACTTACAGCAATAATTTCATCCAAGTTGACCATGCCCTGATGGTTCTCGATTTTAGAGATGATCTTGATGTTTTTGCCCTTCTCGCCGAGGATACCGCGGATTTCGGACAATGCCGCGCCATTTCGGATGAAAGATGCGAAGATCATGTCCACCTGGCGAAATGTTACATTTATAACTATGTGGATTAGAGTGTTCTTTATTTCTTCATTCATGAATATCCATTAACAAATATGAGGTCTTATAAAATGCATCGACAATAAAAGAGACACAAGCTATATAGATGCTTTACTATTTAGACAGGAAATACGTGGGACGCACTATAAGTTTCCGGAATGAATATGAAAAAATACTATTAAAGGTACAAAATTAATTTATTGTTTTTCAAAATAATCTCCCTTGGCGTCTATGCACTTTTTCATTCGATCAAACCAGTTTTGAAAACTTTTGTGCCACTCCCCTGTGGTGACCTCTGAAACGTGTTTTTCATACTCCTCGACAGCCTCTTCTGGTGATGAAAATCGTTGACCGCGTAATTGGTTCTTAATTTTTGGGAACAGAAAAAAGTCACAAGGTGCCAGGTCGGGACTGTATGCAGGATGACTCATGAGTTCTACATTTTTCGTCTTCAAAAAGTCGTTTGTCTGTCTAGCCGTGTGAGAACTAGCATTGTCGTGGTGCAGGATGATACGGCGTTTACGGTTATTTTTACGGAGTTCGTCAATAACTTCCGGCAAACAAATGGTCGTGTACCAGTCACTATTCACGGTACGACGATTCTCTAAAGCAACAGTAGCCACGTGTCCAGTTTTATTCAAAAAAGAAGCAATCATCCGCTTAGATGCACTTTTCACGCGCGCCACTTTGGTTGGTTTCGGCTCATCTTGAAAGACCCATACGCTCGATTGCTGCTTTGTTTTGGGATCGTAGCAATAAATCCATGTTTCGTCACCTGTTACTATGTCCCACACCAAATTTGACGCACCTTCGTTGAATCTGGTAAGCATGGCACTGCACCAAGTGACGCGGTCCGTTTTTTGAGCCTCGGTCAAGTTGTGTGGGATCCACCGCGAGCACAGCTTTTTCACACCCAAATGTTTGTGTAGGATTAATTGTATTTGACTCATGCCTATTTCTAAGGATGCGCGAATTTCATGGTAGGTCACATGCCTGTCTGTTTCAATCATACGGCGCACAGCATCGATGTTTTTGTTGGTCACAGCGGTGGACGGCCGACCATCGCGAGATTCGTCACTGAGATTGATACGACCACGCTTGAATTCTGCAAACCAGCTATAAACAGTCGTCTTGCATGGTGCTTCATTTCCAAAAGCTGTTTCAAGCCGAGCGATGCTCTGTTGAGCTGTCAAATTACACTTAAAATCGTAGAAAATCATACTACGAAAATTTTCCCGAGTTAAATCCATGTTGATGCAGACACACAATTTTTTAAATGGCGCCACAAGGTAAAAACAAAAGACAGTCAGATGAAACAAACTGCATTCTACAGCCAAAGAGTTCTATTTTCAAATGTTGCAATAAATTTTTAAATATTGTTTATGTAAGTGGCCAGTTCCGGAAACTTTTAGTGTTACCTATGTACAGCTATTTACATTGCTATATATAGGTACACACGTAAATTTGGCGGTAATCAATTGGTGTGATTTTCATTTCAATTTAGAGTTTTAGTATAGGCCAAATATCCTCAAAAGTGATTGTGAATAAAATAGACGTCGATAAAAAATCCCAAAAGTGATGGTGAATAAACACGTAGACATTAAAATTCCCTTTCACCAGCAAACTTACGTTTGTTGGTCTCTTTATAGTACAAATATACCTTATAATAGTTTACAGTATTGATATAACACACATTTTTCTTTTACTTTGGGTAGCATAGTGATAGAAGTAAGAATCACACCGGTATCAGCTTTTATTCGTCATTCCTTATCAGTTCATCACACCGCGTCGTGTTACTCCTATCTATCATAAACACTGAGCGTGCTTTTTACTTTTTATCAGCAGAATAAATTGACAATTGGTCATAATAAAACAAGTAATATTAGGTCATTGGATTCGGTGATTACGAATAGACGTTGTGAATCACATAACTTGTGATAATTAACGCTATCTTTTGTTTACTAGCGTGGTTTTATACTAGGCAATTACGGGTTTAAGATACTTCAAGTGTGACCTTTATTTCTTCTTGAGTTTTTATCGATTTGGAGTTATAAAATGGCTTTTATGTGTACTCACACCCTGCTCGACACCAAACAGCAAGTCAGACTTGTCCTTTTCTGAAACAGCTGGCAAGTCAACGGGCAATCCTGGCAGATTGACACCCTTGCGAGATCCCAGCATGCCTCCGTTTTCAATCTGACAGACCAAAGCATCAGCGGTGACACTTTGACAGATGACCGAGATCAAACCGTCGTCGATGAAGATGCGGTTGCCTGGTTTGACGACGTTGGTAATGTTCTTGTAGTCAACGAAGACGATGGACGCGTTGCCCTTTTCGCCGTAAGCGGCGTCCGTTGTTAGCTTGATAGTTTCACCCTTCTTGAGTTCTACTTCGGCTGAGCCACCCTGGGAAGGAGAATAACGATGTAATTTACAAGCTAAGGGAGATTAATTGAAACTTCATGATTTTTGATAACAGAAGAACTAGATCACGGTTGTTCAAATCCTCATGTTGTATACAACCTGTTAGAGTATTACAGGTTTTATTCGTTTTTTCTTTATCCCTATGGACTATGGATATACATTATGCATTTCAATTGGCTTGAACCATTGGTGGTACAGGTTGTATTATAAGATAAGGTATTAAATAGGAAGTACAATATTACTAAAGATGTAAATAGACTGCCTTCTTTAAATGAAACCACATTCTCTACTGAAAATACTGAACAACTTTCCCAAAGAAACAAAACTCGTGCAAATGATAATTAAAGTTTTCCTGCCTATAAACATATTTCAGTATGTTTTTAAAGTTAGAATGGAGAGATTTTTTTTTTCATTTGCGCGGTTTGGTTTAGGGGTAAATTGTTAAGTATTATCAGCTAAGCATGTGGTATCATTCCATCCATCCATCCATCAGCCTGTTTCGTCCACTGCTGGACATAGGCCTTTCCAGAGTTCACCACTCTTGGCGGTCCTCCTGGAAGAAATGCCCATACTCACACACGCTGGGCAGGCGGGTTGGTGAGCGCGGTGCCGAAACCCTTTTATTTATTTATTTATTTATTTATTAATAACGGAACACCAACAGTACACATATTACACAAACTTAACAAATTAAAACATAAAACTAAAATTCTGATATGTGGACCAGTGACAGGCGTTCACAACATTCAACAATAAACAAGTGGTAAACACAAAGCAGACATTACATTATAGACATTTACAGCAAGTACTAATTTTTTTTATAATTACTAATACAAAACAAAACTATTAATTAACTAACACAAAAAATATCTACAAAATGGGAAAATAAGATTAAACTTAACAGAATCTTTGCAAACTGGTCCTAAAATTGTTCAAGGATAAGTGAAAAATGTCAAGATCTGAGATAGTTTGACACTTCTCGTTATATTGTCTTAACATTCTAGTGATTGGTGAATTAAGACCTAAGTTAGTTTTGCTAGTGGGACACCAAAATATTCTAGTAATGGGCTTACGAGGCATATTACAGGGCACTGACACAAAAATCCTCCCAAGCAACTGTGGACACGGTGTTGAACCACTCACTAATTTGTGTAAGAAAGTCAAATCAAGCATATTTCTTCGGCTACGTAAAGATGACATATCAAAAAGTTTCAAACGTTCATCATATGAGCATCTATGTGACATACCCGGTGAGATAAAAGCTAAATGTCTTGTAAAGGCACGCTGGATACTTTCAATCCTTTGTGAGTGAATCGCATAAAACGGATTCCAAACCGAACTAGCATATTCGAGTTGGCTACGGACAAGAGAATTAAAAAGCAATATTTTGATCCCTTTTGACTGAAACCCACGACTATTTCGCTTGACAAATCCGAGCATCTGTGCGGACTTCTTGACCATTGCGTCAATCTGGGGTATAAAGTTCAGTTCTTTGTCCAGAATTACTCCTAAATCCCGAATTTGCTCCACCTCTTCAAGAGCTGCGCAGTCCAGGTGATAGTGCGATTCAATAGGCTTTTTTCTCCTCGTGAATTTTATATGAAGGCATTTTCTTACATTAAGGAGCATACCATTTGACGCACACCACTGAGATAGTCTGTCCAAATCACTTTGAATAAGTGTAGAATCCTCTACAGAATTAACAGTTTTATACAATTTTAAGTCATCTGCGAAGAATAAGTATTTACAATGGTGAATTTGCGACGAAAGGTCGTTAATGAAAATTGAGAAAAGAACAGGTCCAAGATGAGATCCCTGAGGCACTCCTGAATCAGAAATATATGTCTCAGAAACGTGACCATTTACAACCACCATTTGAGGCCGATTCAGCAGATATGACTTGAACCAGTCAAGCATTAAACCATACACACCCGCTAATTTCAGTTTGTACAAAAGAAGATTGTGATCGACTTTGTCAAACGCACTGCTGAAGTCAGTGTAAATGGAATCTACCTGATATCCCTTGTCCACTTCGTGAGAAAGATCAGACACAAAGTCAACCAGGTTAGTTTGAACAGAGCGACCTTTTCTAAAACCATGCTGATGAGGAGAAAGAATCCTGTCCAAGTGGCGAGACAATATTGGTGTTATTAAGGATTCAAATATTTTGGAAAAACATGATAAAATTGAAATCGGCCTGTAGTTGCTAACATCATCTAATTCACCCTTTTTATAAACTGGAAATATTTTTGCCTTTTTCCACTCGTCCGGAAAACAGCCATCATGCAGAGATCGATTTATAATAAGGGTAAGGGGAAACGCAATAGCTGCTCCACAACGTTTTATGAAAAGAGGAGGAATACCATCCAGCCCAGGTCCCTTGAATATATCAAGTGATTTAATTTTCCTAAGAACCTCGTTTTCGGTAAAACTTACACAATCCATGAATAGATCTGATTTCACCTGATTAGTAGGGACAACGTTACAAGAACCATTTGAAAAAACTGACGAGAAATGATCAGCGAAAAGATTGGCCATTTCAGGTCCATCATTAGAAGTTGTATCATTAAGATGCATTTTCTCAGGAATAGATGCATTTCCTTTGCGTTTATCTTTTATGTACCGCCAAAAAGCTTTAGGGTTTCTGGCTATATCAGCCTCAAGATTTCGCAGATAGGTACTATGACAAGCATTAAGAAGTTTATGGCATCGTTCTCTCAATAAGTCGTATTCGATTCCATCGCGAGGATTACCGTATCTCCGATATCTTGCTCGCATTTTATTCTTTTCAGATAGTAACTTTATTAGTTTTTTGGTGAACCAAACCGGGTGCTTTCTATTTTTTGGTTTATGTTTTTGGTTTCTGGTTTATATAAGGCCCGGCAATTGGGGATGGATATACCGCCATCCGTCGGTCCCAGGCGATGGTGGGCCGCCTGGTTTTTTGCCTGAGAGCTGTCCTCTTACTCTCCCCCGAATAACTTCGGGAGGATTTCCGAGTAAGATGGTGGTACCACCACAGTCGAGCCCGGCATTAGCTCTACCACCTATAATTTAAATCATTTAAAGATGTCTATTAACACCCGGTATTTAAATGTATATGAAAGGTTTTACCACGTTTCTGTTTATTTTTTGAGTTCTTTGTGGTTGGGCGCTATGCACGCGCCATAAACGCGAATAGACTGAAGACAGCTTAAAGAAATAAGAAAATGAAAAAGTGCTTACACCCTCCAACAATCCAGTCCTGATTTCAGGTCCCTTGGTATCCAGCGCGATAGCAAGCGAGAAGGGCATGCCAAGTTTAGCACTGTAGTTCTTCTCTGCTATCCTGCAGTTGGCAATAGTCTCAGCATGGTATTCGTGGGAACCGTGGGAGAAGTTCATGCGGGCCACATTCATGCCTGTCTCCATCATCTGCTCAAGGGTACCGACATCGCGGGATACGGGGCCTGGAAATAACAATATTTTTGTAAGTATTTATTTAGGGAGTGGGCCAGATTGCACAAAATAGTGTGGTCAAAAACCACACTTCACGCCACGGTAATTATTTAATCAACAAACAAAACTAATGGTTAAATAAACGTCCATGTGTACGTAAGTTGTCATAAAAGCAAATATGTATCATACAATCTAATATTTATCAGGTACATGCAATTTTTCTATTTCCCGAATTTATTTCTGTGACTGATGCCGGACCCAGGAATCAAGAAGTCAAGATCAGGAGTCAAGAATCTACCATGAACTCAGTTTTATTGTAGTTTAATTGTTTATCGAATAACTGTTTACCTAAAAAAGTAAAACTTGTTAATTTCTTTACCCCACTGTGATTTTACCTTACTCTTCACATGCATGTTTCCTAACGCCAACACGCTCTTAAAAAGGGGGCCCGAGGTAGGAATACTTCCCTCTCAGAAAACCAGGTGCAGGTCATTGAGAAATACCAGGGCATGTCCGCACCCTTCAGAAAACAACGACAGAATTCAGAATTTTGAGAAAATGAGTTTTAGTAATATATTGACCCAAAATCCAAGTTTCCTCAATAAAACAACGACCGAAAAGGAACTTGAAGAATACATTGTGTTTTCGTTCGTTTTTACCCAAATTGGGAAGCTCGTTTTTTTGGGTCAGTGTTTTACTAAAAACAAATTTTGTCAAAATTTCTTTTTCGATCGTTGTTTTATTAAGAGTGCGAACGTATCTACCCTCTTGCATTTCTAGAATAAAATTGATAGCTATGTTCATAGGTCCTACCGGCAGTGGCGTGCATAGAACTTTTGCTGGAAATGCAATGAGAAGGTCAAGTTTGACAGTAAAAATAATATGTTTTTCATTATTTAAATGTCATTATTTGTATGACGCCAGGGTAAGCTAGGCACTGCCCAAGTGCCCACCCTAGACATAGTACATGATTTCATACATTTTTTTTTTCTAATTTGTTTGTTATTTTTATATTCAAAATTGGCCTTCTCATTGCTCTTCCAGCAAAAAGTTCTATGCACGCCACTGCATACTGGTCTTTTGACGGTATGCAAAAGCGAGCGGAAGGTAGTGGCAAACTGGAAATAATCTAAATATATATTTTTTGTGGATTCCTTATCCAAGTCCTTGCAGTTATAAGGTGAAGGTGATTCTCGTTATCTTGTCTCCTCTTTTAACAGATAAGCTAAGCCTATTCTAACTCGGTAATTGTACGCAGTGATATCTACAACAATATTATCGATGCAATGAGATAGATATAACCAATTCAGAGGGGTAGGCCGAGACCATAGATTTCCATCTGCCACGATCTTTACATCCATCGATAGAGTCATTACTCTTTTCGGGTGCTTTTGACTTTGCCCTTCTTCAGTATGTCACCAATTTGGTCGTCCTGTCACGGTGGCCCGGTCGAGCGTTACCTTCCACTTGCTCACCATACATTTTTTTGGTCGCTCTCCTAATTAGTAAGCGGTAACATCCTACACTACACAATGATAAAATAGGGGGCATGACGTTTGAAGTTCCATATCCGTTATAAAAAGTACCAATCTTGGATTCCTTACAAACACAAATGGCAAGCAATCAAAGGAATCAAAATTTATAGTTGGAGAAAGTATCTTACCTATAGTACAGATGATGCCGGACAAACGCACGTATGATGCCTTGGAGTCGATGTCCAGCGCACAGATGTGCTGCAGATGGGATGCTGCGTCGGCGGCTGCCATTTGCTGCGCGGGTTTGTTTGCTGAACCGGCCTAGAATGAAAGAACGTTATGAGAATAATCTCGGGTACGATAGATGCCGCTGTAGTAGTCATTGTTGGTAGATGATACTAAGAAGCTCGCCTTTGTATGACATTTATTTTGTGCAATAAAGAATTTTATTATTATTGCTAAGAAAATAATTGTTTAGTAGTTTCAACACAATTTGGTTTGATTATTCTAGGTAAGGTTCTTTATTTAAGGTCAAAGCTAGCTTTGAAGCAAAACCCTGCCACGTAAATAGTTAGTTATGCCAAAATAAAGTAGGAAGGGACCTACTGTAACAAATCCAAATTGGAAAGTTTTGTAAGATTTTCGGGTTTTATGCAGTTTTTTTTTTGTTACGAAGAGCAACAGACTTTTGCTGAAGGAAAACATTTCGGCGAGTGGCTAAGCATGTTTCCAGGAAGTTTTAAGGTGAGTAATGTTTGCCAAAATAATGATGTAAGCCACAATGCTAATGAAAGACTCAAGAATTTCGTTTGACCTTCTTCTAGTGAGTCTAGTCGGATTGTTCAAATTATCGCAATATAAATGGACTTGAAGCACAATCTGTGAATAGAGAGAGTGGAAAATATAATACGACTTTTATTTTTGTTTGGAATGATACGTTTCTGTGATAGTTTCAAAGAAGATTCAAATACACACACAACACTACCCATGCGCGGGCCAAGAGTGTACCATGTTATCCCCCCCCAAAAGCCCAGCGCCATACCCTACCATGGCTGATTAACATTACGCCTTTCACTAAAAGAGGCCGATTTGAAATTTTCAGGCACTAGTTTATTTCGCTAGCTAGAGTCTTGGTAGTTGTCCTATTTATGTGGATGGCGTAGGTACTATACTACAAACGAATTGTAGTTGATAACACGAGACCGTGTAGGTTCAAACCAGGTGATACCTGATACACGTAAGTACGTATTTCCGCTCTTGTACAGTTTGCTTGTAGATGTATGCAATAAAGAATCTGCACACACATTATACTCATCAAATAACTTCGCGGCTGAAAATTGTACTTACTACCATATGCTAGTACATAGTTTTTTATGCAAATTTTTTTTTCTTTCCCCATCATGTGGCTTGTCACTGTCTAGAACTCATTAAGTTGAATACAAATATGTGTATATCTTTTTATGTCCAAAAATAAATAAATTGGGGGAGTACATCAAAGGTGTCAGGTGTAGACTAATTTTATTACGTGGTCTATCTCAAAAACGAAAATAGTTAGGAATTTGGATTTTTCTGCGTATTATGTGCCTTACACTGTATTTAAACAACAACTAAAAACACCGATTTTTATTTACATAGGTTTAGGGATACGTACCCAAATACTTGATTAACTTAATTTTGCAGTTTTCTTTCGTACATTTTTGTAGGTACCTACTGATAAGTTTGTAATTTTTATTCCAATAATTTAAGTCTAATTATTTCAAAGGTACGGAACCGTCAGGGGGCGACTCCTACTCGCACTTGACCGGTTATTTCTTTTTAACTAAATAGGCCCGGTACTCCCAAAAAGATTCGTTCAATCGTTTATCATTTGGGCGTGCGTCCATCTCTGACCCGCACATAGTCGTAACTAGGTAGGGGCCAGGGGGGCACGGACCCCCTCAGAATATCGTCTGGTCGCCCCAGATATACGGATGTCATTGATGTTAAAAGATGGTTTATCGAATTTAAGGCGTTATCTGATTATTTGTATTGTTTCTTGGTTTGTATGTGATCTCGTGTACAGGTTTATCTCTATATCCTATTACGATCAAATAATCAAGAACAGATACAGAATACAGAACTTTATTCATAACGGTCAGTTACATGTCATATTGTTATCAAATAACAAAATAATTAAATTAAAATTGAACAACAAACAATAATTTCTCTAAGCAAATATGTCATACACATACACTGTGTATGAATTATAAGATAATTATAATGTCATTTAATACAAACATTATTTGTCATATTATTTAATGTCATCACATCGTCTAATTTAGATACAAGATATAATAAAAAAGTCAATTGAAAAAAGATAAGGATTTAAAATAATTGAGAAAAGATTTATTGTCGATGGCTTCATGAATTGGAGCTTGGGGCCGCCGCCCCCCCCCCCCCCCCCCCAGCTACAAATCCTAGTAACACCAATGGACACGCATCAAGAGTCCCATAGCGATGGGTATACGACCGAACGATAATTATCATTGACCGAATTTTTTACACTTCGGAGTAGCGTCTCTAGACTCTCTTTTGCTCACTAGACGATATTTTAATCTGTCAAGCTATTTGTTCCGCTGACGCTGTTACGCTTCATAAATGTTGATTCCTTTTTCAATGTTACTAAAGAGCTAGTTAGTACCTATGACGAAATTGCTTTCACGTGACAAAGAATTATGTATGTTACAAACAGTCACGTACATATGTGTCAGATATTTATTTATATCATACATAATATGTATGATATAAATGATTCTCGTATCATACTAAATAAATATTCTCGTGAACTAAATACATACATAAATTATTATGTTGGCACTTTCATGTGTAATATAACTTAGTGATTTGAAGTAACTACCCTGCTTACTGATAGACTGATATAATTTTTAAACAAGGAACAAAATGTTGCGATAAAAGTTACTCTTAAAGATAAGTATATTTTATTGAGAAATAGGTATTACATTGATTGCAGATATTACAGCGTAATTATTGCCGATGCAAGTGCATTTTATAATTTTATTTTCGTTAACTTTGATTGATTATTGCTAACTCTACAAATTAACGGGTTTGTGTTTTCCGGTTTTTGTTTTCAGGAGTTAATCTAATGAACCGTCATAGACAATGACCTTTGAGGTCATACGATCAGATGTTTTATCCCATACATATAATAGTATATAAATTGTAGTTATAATGGTACAACATTAAGTAAATAAGTTTCGGTTTTGTATACATTAAATGGTGATGCGAGTGATTTTAATAACAAATTCAAACGTGGAAAATCCCAGTTTTCAAGGTAACGTTCAGTTTATTCCTGAATACTAGACTGATAATAGGTCATGTAACATGCTATTAACGTGAAAAAATTGCTCGGAATATCTACCTCAGTCTTGCCGTCGTAGATCGTCGACCAGACCATGCTTATGGCGTTATTATGGAATAGTTGATTGAAAAACTGAGGAAACGCCGCCGAGCGTGATCTTGAGCTGCCCTTCCGTGTCGAAAA
Organism: Ypsolopha scabrella; assembly: GCA_910592155.1. Classification (NCBI taxonomy): domain Eukaryota; kingdom Metazoa; phylum Arthropoda; class Insecta; order Lepidoptera; family Ypsolophidae; genus Ypsolopha; species Ypsolopha scabrella. Next base: position 25,035,411 of record OU342969.1, on the reverse strand, counting down.
GACCTCCCCACTGCGACTATCCGAGTTGCGTATTGGACGGCTAGGAACTGACGCACTGCGCAGTCGCGGAATAAACGCGACGCGGGGGGTGCAAAATCCGTACAAATTACAGAAAACCGAAATCTTCCCGGTCTTTGGTGAGCTTCTCCCGACAATATTCTTTTGTTTTTATAAGACAATCAATAGATTCTGAACAGCCAGTAGCAGACTAGTTTAATATTCTAAATTTAAACCTTTGAAAAGGTGCCAGTATTTTGCGTTTGGCGCGCACGATGCATTTAGTTGTTCTATGGCAGTTATATCGGCGTAGCGAGCGACACGTGAACCACTATTTCACATTCAAAATGTAAATTAGTTTTTCGGTCTTAAGGTGAATCTTGAATTCTTCTGGTGTTTGTGATTTCCAGGACTTGCGACCTCCGTATACCTTTGTATATTTTTTAAACCATTTAACATAATTACCTATCTACTAATTGCACGTCGTAGAGCTGAACTTATTATCATTGGGAATTTTAGCCAGCCGCAGACATACATAGATGAAAACCTTTGGCTATTGTTTCAAATGAAATTATACATTATACTTTAATCCATAAATAAAACAATGAACATTGTACAACACAAGGAACATTGAATTAAAACTGAACACTTCTGATTCAACACGGGAAATATTAACTAGTATTTTAGCCCGAATAGGATCGCCTGCGCGCACACTGACAATGACTAACTCTAAGATATTTTTTACTTATTTTTTTCACAATGAAAATATGGATTGTGTGACGTCATGAAAACAGGACGGCCACTAATGACACGCAAAAGGATACCTGTTACAGTTGGTGAAAATTATCATTGAAAAGTTCAACACTATTACGCCAGTTGCGATTACCGTGAAACTATACCGAAATTCACAATAATTAAGGAATAAATTAAAATGCCAGAAACAGCCCAAAATAGGAATTTTTATATTTACTAAGGTAAATACTGGAACCTGGAATTCACCAGCCTGAGAAGAAATGCAAGAAACTCATTTGGCCATTGAACATTAAAATTTTATAGTGAGAAATGCTGCATGGAAAGCACCATGTATTGTCTGGCCGCATTTGTATATAATTGGAAAGTATTGTTAGCAGAGTCTTAGGCACTTATAATCATGGATACAAATACCCAATCTAATCTTTGCGTTTTAGGCACGTATAGACGCATAAAATAGTTATTCTGATCAATAGTGTAGAGCTTTTCTCGAATATGAAATGATCACTGATTTATCTAAACTATTTTTGAAATCGAAATATTTCAATTTAATTTGACAAAATTGTCACCGTTTTGGCATGTATGTTGTTTTCATAGACTTAGGAATACGCTAGTATATCCTAAGTCTATGGTTGTTTTCAATTATGAACTAAGCTTTTTCCGCATTATAATGTCGCAATACTAAAACTTTTTTTTAGTTTTTTTGCCATCTGTAACTTATTTACGCTCCGTTTCCGTTCTCATCGTGAAACAATAATAAAAAATACAACCTGTACAATAAGTACATTATTTTATTTTATTTTATTTATTACCTGTCATGACTTTTTCGTGAATCGGAATATTTATACATTAAAAGTATAAAACAGGTTACTCTTATTTAACTGAAAACTTAAACGATGTAATATGTTCATTCAAACATAAATAAATTCTTAGTGATTTTTTTTTTAAGTTTTATTTGTATCACAGTGAAGTTTAAATAATTTTTAATACCTCTGTTGATAAAGTTCTGTGGGTCTTTGTCAAACTTATGTATTTTTCAATTTTTGTTTTTAGTAAGTATGTCTCAATAATTTTTTTTTTTCATTTGACTTTCTGTCACATTCACATCAGAGACATCAATACTCATAGCACCAAATATTTACATACTTACAGAAAAAAAACTATTAGTATGATTTAAATTCACGCGCGCGTTTAATCTTCAAACGTTTCCACATGCTCATACCAGGGTGCCAACTCCTTTAAAATATTCATAATTCCCTTAAATTTACCCCTAAAAAATCCCATTAAACACTTTTCCCCCTAAATTTAGGGACCCCCGGCTCTTAGTAGATTCTCCTACTGATAGAAGTAAGAAGACTAATACGTCCTAATGCTTCTACTGTGAGGTCATACGTATACAATACAATAACTCTTTATTGAAATAAGTATAAATATAGGTACAGCAGTAGTTGAAGCTCTGACTTCTAAACCAATAACAATAAAAGTATTGAGTCAGTACTAAGGTCCATCAAAAAGCACCAAGTTTGTCTTTGCAGCCACAGTAGGTATTATTCTGTAAGCAATTATTACCTATGTGTTTCGTTCAACTGATCATTGCTTGGATTTTTTTGGTCATTTAGTTAGACTTATTTTGTTATATGGGCCCTAAGCTGAAGCTAACCCAAGACTGAACAAAAGGAACTGAAATGATGTAAATAGGTGTAATAGTTTCTCACTTACTTATTCACCTAAAAAAGCCATAACAAATAATAATAACTAAAAAAAAATGTAATGCACACAGAATAAAAGAAATCTTCTAGGGTATTTTCCATTTCATCAATATTTATTAGGCAAATTTTCTGTTTAAAAATATAAAGTAATCCTAAAATAAGAAAAGTGATAAAAATTTCATACGGAGGAATGTGTTTTTAGGAGCCTATTAGCCTACCTAACTACTTACTAGCGATAAAAAGAATGAGTAACATACCTGTACCTATTTATTAATCTATCTACTGTCCCAGCACATAATATTTTAAAGTACATACATACATACAATACACATGTATATACTCACGCCAGCCTCCCAGAGGGGTAGGCAGAGACTACAGATTTCAATCTGCTACAATCCTGACACACCTCTTTTGCTTCTTTTTATAGTATACCTTCTTACTTACTAGGTACAAAAGATAATAAAAATTTCAGGAACTAGAATCTGAGGTGTGTTACTTCAGACAGTTAAGACATTCACAGTTCTCATTAACTAAGATTAAAATTTTCTAGTGAAATCCATCACTTTTGAATAATCTAAATATTATTATGGTGCATTACCAAGTACAAAAGTAGTGTACAAGTAATGTGGGAAAAATTCAATCGTCTAGGATAACAACCTCAGTAGTCTTGATAACAAGATTTAGCAGGTTTCAATCATGGCGTTAGGATTTTTTTTAAATTCTCGTCTTGGAATTTGTTCCTGATAGATAATTTCTAGTTTGTTATGTACTGTCATAATATGAGTATTCAAAAGCAATGGATTATGCTATAAAAACATAATCAAAAATCTAAGGTTTTGAAATGTTTTCATAAATACAGCAGAGCATTGATTTACCAGATTACCCTCTTAACTAATTGAGGGACATATTATGTAGATGTTCAAAAAACGAATTTATTCAGATAATCAAGCTATGTAACTTACCAATAAAATTCATATATATATATCTCTTTTATTACTGGATTTTATTTAAGGCTGCCAATTTTCCTAAATCAAAATGGGAGACAGGGACAGTATTAGCTAATTACAGGGATGGCTAATTATGCCTCTCTCTCTTTCGTCTTTGTGATCTCATCATGACAACACTGACTCGTTTAACCAAAGTCATTTAAAAGTAAGTTAATCATATATGGACGCCTTTCAGTTGTACTGTTTTTAAATTAGTAGCATTATTATTACTTAAATGTTCCCATTTGCACGCGCACAATACCTACGCTGATTTTACTGTGGCTCGCTGGGGGCCTAGAACGAGGTATAAAAAGAATGTCTTCTGAAAGCGTCTTCACCTGCCAAACTTGATCTTATACATACAAAAATAATAACATGAACATGAGCTTAAATGGGAGACAAATCTGTTGTTTGTTGGACAATGTGGGACGTTTTTAATAAGGGGAACCAAAATGACAAATGTGGGACAGTCCCCCCTTATGCAGGACCATTGGCAGCCTTACTATAGCAATAGTTTAGTTGACTAACATTTGGATAATTGACGTTCTTCTGTAGTTACTTTTAAAGCTATCTACGAATCTGAGTCATTTTTTCATCTTTTTTTCTAGGTTATCTTTCAGTAGATGGGTAGATATTCAAAGTTAACTTTTGCCTGTAGAATCTGTAAGTACTACCTATAGAATAAATCTATAATATATTCATTTTATTGATAACAGATAATAAGAACCTCATATGCTTGTTTTTAATTAACAAGAAATAGGTGTATGTACTTGTAAAAACTTTTGGCATAAAATACATGACACAAAACTAAAAGATTGAAGATTGTAGGTTAGAATAGATTAATTAAGTTTATTGTCTGATGGATGTATTAACCACAAATATAAATAATTTATAAGCAAATGTTACACCGGTGCATTAGATTAGTACCCCGGAGACACTAATTAGAATATAAGTACTTGTTTTGATCTAAAATGTCCGATCAATAAAAGTAAAATATCAACAGAATCTTTATCATAATTATAAGAATTAAGTAAAAACTTACAAATGCCATGTTTGGTTTGGAGTAAACTTTCCCAAAAAATAAATCCACGTACTTAAATCTCAGATGATCAAGACAAATGACAGTTGATAACTAAAAACTTTTAGAGGTCATTGCAATGTCAAATGCAGGAATTTTTACGCCTTGCCACATTGCTTTAAAATGCATTCATTTTTACAACTTCGATTCGATTTAATAATATTACATAGGTACCGAAAAATATGACCAAATAAGTGAATAAATTAGGTATTATTTCATAATATTGCATATTCACAATTATTAAATATATTTACCTACTTTCTAATTGGTAATTTGTAATAAAAAAGGTTTGCTATCCACGCCCTACGTCAACGTTAACTAAGCCATATGAATAATGGGTAAGATTAGTTTAGTACCTACCTACCTATAATTAGAGTTCTAAGATAATAAATAGCTTCTAATTCTTTACTTACGCGAATTTGTCTCCCTGTAACAGCCTTCATATTTCCAAAGTAATTCACTAGCACAAGCTGTCGGGAAGAGCACCGATACCCTTATGAAAGTATAACTAGACTATGTATAGTATATAGTTACCGTATCAGAACTAACCGGTCTTTGTACCAAGCTGTTATCTTTATCAACTGTCAATAAGTCGCTCTATAAAAGTGTAGGTCAATCAAAGATGCAGACAAGTGTTTTTCAAGGTCATATTAATTTTGTTTGTATTCCGGAAGATTTCATAGGCAATTGCAAACTTGCATAATTTATTAAGAACGTCCACAATCTGATGATTAAAAAGTTAGTGATTCAGGTATTTTCATTAAAAAAAGTCGCACATAATGAATGAACTTATTTTTATTAAAACTTCAATTTACAATCAAACTCATAACAATATGGACCGACCAAATAAAAATCGTAAGTAATAGCTACTGACAAGAATTTTCACCTTTTTTAAAGGTATGGAATGACAACGGCAACAACTAAATACTACAGGATTTCTACAGCCATCGCTTCACCAATCAGAAAACCTCAAAAGTATACGATAAATCTATGTAATAATGTCACAATTAAACTAACGAGAATACGAACACATTTTTGTCCATGAACAAGTTAGTAAATGTTTTTCTAATGAACACTTTATGACAGATTGGTGAAACGGGCCTTGCTTTTTGTTCCCGTTGAGCGTTATTCTTATCAATAAAGTAAAGAAACACTACATAAATGTACCACAAAATCATTACGTTTAAGGTTCGGCTACACTTTTATTCCATTTGTATTTTAAAAATGTAAGAAAGCAGTCCTTTAGCAAGCAAGTGTCTTAATGGTCAATATTGAACAAAACGTATATAATGTAAAAAATATTGTAATTTTAGCATTATTTAAAATACTCCATCTTTCATTTAACATTTCTGTAATTTGTATATCAACGTTTTGTTATAATTTCTCTAATGAACTTCGTTATTTTAAACGATTATTTCAGTAAATCGAAGCATAAACATTTAGGCCAATAGTTCTGTGTTATTTCAGTGGCAAATACAATTTCCTACACTTAAATATTCATGCAGATAAATACTTTATGTTAATCGATAAACATTCGTTATACAAAGAAGGTACTTTCGAAATGTAATATTTGGAGCACATATTGTCATTAATAACAAGTGAAAATAGCGTGAAACACTATAGTATACTTATATTTTACTATATATTTGATCCATTTCTATTAAATCTTACGACTTATAAATTTTAACTACACTCGTAATATCACTTCGGACGACACATTTTTTTTTATTTTGCGTCTGCAACTTACTTAGTATTATACATATTCAAGATATTTTAAAGCCAAGTCTGGCCTTTGATATACATACATCAATGTGCTTATAAGATACTTTTCGATATTTCATTTAAAACGTACTAATGCGCCACTAGTTTCAGGAAATAATTTCCATTTGAACTATTTATTATAGTTTCATTGCAGATAAAACAACCTCTATGTGGTACTAAAATGTTAATAGTGGGTTACAGTTGGTAATAATGCGGAATGGTATCAGACTATCTTTTAATATTAGTCACTTTTGACATATATCCGTCACTCATAAATAACTTTGGTCACGGTCATGACATTCACCACGTTTTTCCATACTACGATTTTTGACTGAACAATCATCGTGTTATTGGTGAAAAATTGTAGTTTATTGTGGATTCATAACCACGGTCTTTGTCACTTTTGACACATCTGTCATATAAATTCGGCCTGAACTGCGTGCCGACAGAACTACAAACACTAAGAAATATCACGATTGATTGTAAGGTTACCAGAAACACCGAAGTTGATATTTTTTCAAGAATTTGGCATTATGCTGCGGGTCTAGAAACAAAAACGAACACGTTTCATTCGTCCCGTCTTCGACAAACGCCGAAAGGAACAAACCGATACGAGTAAGCGCAACAGATTACAGTCATCTTCCTCACTTGCGTAGCTGTGTCCCTTTCGTCGTTTATCGAAAATGAGACGAATGGGCCGTGTTCGTTTCTAGACCCGCTGTGTAATTTTGTGACTAGGACACTTAGCATTTTCAGATATTGTCCTATCGTGACAGTCTGATACCAAACCGTAATTTACCAAAAATAAAATTGTTCAAGTTTATACACAACACACATTTGAAAGCTTCTGATACAACTTTGCAAAAATATATAACTAATTATATAGGTCATTTAAATCAGGCTTTATCATATAAAAAATAATCAATCAATAAGATATGGGGTGTCAAGTGGTTTTTCGAGAGTAAAATAAACAGTCACACTAGTTTATGTACTTTTCTCAAACAATACTATATACGTTCATAATTTAAGGAACCTTCTTCCAGATAAAATGAAAAACAAGCCATCAGCGGCCGCCAATATCAATATTAAAATTCATCTGTCGTTTTATGACGCCGCCAATTTCACTATACAAATCCGTAATAGTCGTGTTATTTGAATATGGAGTGAGATTTCGTGACGTTTACTCACCAAAAATTTGAAAGTGCAAAGAGGTTACTGGCTGAATACAAAAGAGGTAACGCAAAAAAACATAGCGCGCGATATGTGAAAAGAAAAATGGTTTAATTTTCAATTATTGTTTGAATATCCGCACATTGTTTGAGAAAAGTACTATACAATCCTTGGGTATGTGTGCCTCGGCTCCGCCTCGTCCCGCATTACCACGTTCGACCATCAATGCCTAACTTGGTGGCCGCTGTAGTGATCTACTATCCCGATCGTAATAGAAGACAAACCTGCCTGTAGCTACTCCGAAGTGACAAAATTATTTTGATTATCGTTCGGTCGTGTGTCCATATCTATCGCATGATAATTGCGTCTGTAAGAAACAGACGTGTGAATATGACTTTAATGACCATCTTGTCTCTCAGTTGTTCTCGCGTTGCCGAAGGGCATTCTAGCCACTTACGACCCTAAAACCATTTTGCACGAATATTGTCCATTAGCAATTTTTTATTCAGTATCGCGGCTTCGCTGTAATAGAAACCTCTACTAGTAGATACTAACATATGTCAACCATCGGCGGAAGCAATCAGGGGAGAGCTGAGAAAACACACTCTGACTGCACACAATAAAAAGTGGGTAGAACAAAACGAGTGCTGGTTGCCAAGACTAAGATACCGCAGTCAAGTGGTCCGACCCGATATGGTAGGTATCATAACTGGGCACTGTACCCTAATTAAGACCTTTACACTACAGATGGCACCGATAGCCCTCTATGCAGAGGTTGCGTTTTAGAGGACGAGACAGTGAAGCATGTGCTTCACTCCACTGCTCTGCAACCGAAGACAAGAAGGACGAGCTTTTGTATCAATATACTGAAGCTGTTTTCTACTTCATGGAGCTGTCCTGCCTGAGCTGACTGACCGGGGAAGTGCACAATACTCACTTAAGGGGGATGGTCCAAAGCCGCTCTCCATGCAAACTTTTCGGAATCAACATCCACGACAAAAGCATTATAATTTCGTTGTGTTACTTTTTTCTACACGTTCCATCAATTCTATATCCGCGAATAAACAAACTTTTCATAAAAAATATTTTTCACAATCTAATTTTGCTATTTAATACTTTTTTAAACAGCAAAAGTTATTAAAACCATTTTTTTGTGTGAATAAACTGATTATTCGCGTATGTAGAATTGATGGAACGTTTAGAAAAAAGTAACACAACGAAATTATGCTTTTGTCGTGGATGTTGGTTCCGACAAGTTTGTATGGAGAGCGGCTTTGGACGATCCCCCTCAAGACTCAGGACTTATTGCCCCCACTACGAATTTAGAATTAGGGTAGAAATTTCCCGTTTATGCTGCTTTTTTCTTGAATTTGACTCACAATATACAGTGACTTTATTGTGGCAACTGCTAAAAGCACGATAAGTTACCTTATTCCCATTTTTTTATTTGAGAAAATTGGTGTCTTATTGGAGAAGGACAAAGAAAAATGCATCTAGATTTGAAGAGCTGGTACGACTAAATCGATGGATGTGAAAGAGATGTGTTAGGATCGCAGTAGTTTCTGTCTACCCTCTTGGAAGTGAGACGGATATAAAGTTATTCATATTTAATTTTGTTTGTTGCCTGGAGTGACTGGCGTAAAAATGTTGCCAGAAGTTGGTCATAGCATAGCCCAAGTCCATATTTTTATAAACTTATTCACACAATTTGAACAACACGTTAAATGTTTTGTGCAACCTACATCTCATGAACCATGTTTTGTGCAACTGGTTCTTTTAAATAGATATTCTAATAATTTACAAGTGGTCAATACCACAATCCCCTAGTTTAGAGCGATTTTCCTTTCGATTCTTAAAAGCGACAGTTTGGGAAACCGAGATAACGTTTGCCCCGCTCACTCGCATGAGTTTGTCCCTTTTCACTGTCAGTTTTAAGTATCGAAATGTGCGCTTTAGCCGACCTCACTCTTGACATAGAACAGTAGGTAAGGGGTGGCTGCTGATCTAAACTTGGGTTCCGCAGACAGTAAGTCTTCGAACTCTTCGTTGGAGATAGGTTTGACAAGGTCGTCGTCACAGGCAAGCCAGCATTCTTCTTGTCTAGGGCGGGGAACGCAGCACTCCTGGAAGGAAAAATAATTATTAAATAACAAATAAAATAAAATAAACATCTTCAGGACATGAATCCTCGAGGTGTCATAGATGTTTCCGGTTGTAGACTATAAAATGGAAGTTGCAGTCCACAGTCGTACATCCAAATTTACTTCATTCGCTATGAGCTGACTTTTGTCCACTACAACACCCAATGGAAAGCGCCAAAGAGACCTTGAATGAAGCTCTAGTCCAAAAAGTGGGAAAGTAAAAGATGTCGAGTCAAATAATGAGTCCGTCCAACCCCTTGATTACGTATCGTTGAGTCGGTTGCCAGCACAAGCAGTTGGCCCCTTTTCGTAATTTTAATTTTATTTATTTTTTGTTACTTATGTTTTTGTGTGTGTATATTGGATGACGAATACATTTATTTTCTTTCTTTTAACTGGTTGCCAAACTTCAAAAACATAGATATACTATCGAATTCCGATGTAAGGATACGTTCGTGCTGAAAGTGACGTCACCGTTCTTGAACAGTTCAATATATACTGTAATTTTAAGAGTTCAGTTTTTGTCTATGTTTTTAGTGTTTAGCAACCAGATGGCAACCACAGACATATAATATAGTAACAGACCTAACATTAATGATAAACGCATAGAGTCAACGCCTGGCAATTTTATCTCAGTGAACTTCGGGCTCTTTTAAATATAAATATTGCTTTTTTTCAAACAAAATATATACTAGAGATTAGTTTAGGAATTAACAAATATGTTCCAAGCATAAGCCAGCAAAAACCACCCATTTTTATACGTTTCTTCGTACCATGAAGCCCAAATGTAGCTTATTTTTTGTATAGAAACTTGCCACGCTATTTAATCAATATGTTTGTTCTGCTACTTAGTAATAATTATATGTCTGTGATGGCAACCGCCACTAAGTTACATAATAGGCCCGCTGGGACTTTAGCAAAATCTACGGAAGTCGGCATCTAACGAATGGCTGATACTACGCAAATGCTTGTAATTACTCTCCCAGTTAGAAAATTTTCTAAATGTCTGTTGTTGGTATACTTTATTTCTAGGGCAGATGGAAAATCGGTCATTAACTGTGGTCGTCGTAGATAGTGCAATTTGGGGTGACATTATGAATAATATGGGTGTACCCCCGGGATCCCGGGATTCTATTGATTACCTATTTACTTTATAGCTAGCAATATTTCGCTTTAATTGCTAATTATTTTGGCAGAGTAATAATAATCAAATTTTCCGGGGTTTATACGTTGCTGTCAAGAACAAATTTATTTCCTTTTGAATTGATAATTAAATGCGAATCCCAGAAATCAAGATCTAATCCCGGAATAAGGGCATGTTCACGTTATGCTAGCATTCATGAATGCATGTATGAATAAATAAATAAAATGTAATGAATGAACCTACGCCGACCATTGGTCATTAACCTTTGCGCATTTTGTACTGGACCCCGTACCAGCAATTTGCGTTAAGGCGTATAGTATAGGTATGCCACCGTTTTAGTACAAAATTTGACAACCCGTTTCTCTATTGTTTTTCATTATAGACTAAAGCTTAATACAGGCATTTACAAAGTCACTATTTGGCTGAAATATAAAATTTTGGCATAGGTATGTACATCTTTAAAATAAAATCAATATAAAAAAATTTGGCAAAATGGTGCCTTTTAAAATATCAGTACCAGATGATAGAGGTCTTATACTTTGATCTATAACGAAAAACAACAGAGAAACGGGTTATCAAATTTTGTATTAAAACGGTGGCGTGACTAAAGTATATGGCGAGATTGGCGAGCGATACGTATCGTTTCCTTTAGACGTGTAGTTTTTCCATCTGCCCAAGGAACAGACTATAAATTGACAGGTTTCGTTCTAGTTGCTTACCTTAGCCTGACATCTATTGCTCTGCTTGCTGGTCCTATTGAACAGCGCACGCATGAAGCTCGAGCTGGTGTTGCCAGTGTTGCCGGCCGTGTCGCCGGTCTCGCGGCAACACTTGTGCTCGTTGGGAGTCGAACGGGCGTACGCTACATAATGGCCGCCCGATAGAGACTGTCCGAGGTGCATTATTACCGCCCATAGAATGTACCTGAAAATGATAATGGCGGGAATCTATTACAATACAATACGTTTATATTGCGTCACATATTTACGTCGTCAATACCGCAGTGCTTAAAGGCTAAGATGTACAACCAGTGCGTCCTTCCTGTGATGGCGCTGAGACGTGGTCTCTTACAAAGGGCCTGATCCACCGATTTAAGTACAATATATTGACAATATTTATACTAAACTAAATTTAAAATGTCAAAGAGGATTAGAAATCAGAAATAGATACATACATATACTCACGCCTGTCTCCCAGAGGGGTAGACGAAAACTACAGATTTCCTTCTGTTACGATCCTGACGTACCTCTTTTGCTTCTACATCCATCAATCTAGTCATACAAGCTCTTCTGTTCCGGGTACTTTTCACTTTGCCCTTTTTCAGTATGTCGCCTATTTGGTCGGCATACGTCCTTCTAGGGCGGCCCGGTCGAGCTTTACCCTCCACTTATTTTAATTAATTTCTTTCGTCACTCTACTTTCATTCATCCTCTCTAAATGCCCAAACCACCGAAGCATTCCTTTTTCTATTCTAGTCACTAGAATCCCACTATCCCATCCCATCCCACTAATATTATAAATGTGAAAGTTTGGATGTATGGATGGATGGATGTTTGCTACTGAACCGACTGGGCTGAAATTTTGCATGAATAGTGTTCTAGATCTAGAATAGGACAATAACTTCTTTTTGTCCCATAAATCAGTTCCCATGGAAAAGCTATAAAAGAGACAAACAAAATGGGAAACAGAGGCGCATAAGACACACATTTCACCAGCTGTGTTTAGTGTACGTAACAAAAATATTGACAGATTTTATGAGTACACAAAAAACGAATTCAACGCGGGCGAAACCGCGGGCAAAAGCTAGTCTTCTATAAATCAAAAATCAACCAGAAATAATCAGAAAGTATGACGAATGCTCGTTATTTATACATATTTTGAGAGTTTAAGGTCGTTGCGATGACCTTCGTTTCCAAATGCACAACAAATCATTGTTTTTCTTATTTTGAATAAAAAGTATTGAACAAAATGTGGTTTATGGCACCACGCGACAATATTTTAATGTCAATCAGGCTTTTCTAGCGAAGTTGTGTTATTTTATGCATTACTTTGTAAATGATCCTGCGCAACAACTATATAACACGCTTTAAAGTTATGCAGTATTATTTAAAAAGTAATACATAAAACACATTGACCTCTCATAAACAACAAGACACAGTCTCTAAGAAAAGTTCGTCAGAAAGTGTCCGAACGTGCGACGTGCAAAGTAGCAAAAATCTTCAACCAAATTAAGACGTTATGTCGTTAACATAAGATGGAAAGTCAGTTGTAAGAAATCGTCATTCGATTTTGTCACCCCATAGTGGTGACAAAATGCATCGCGGACACTTTTTGAGCGAGATTGTGAGTCTAGTTGTTTATGGGAGGTTAATGATAAAACAACACAATTTTCTAGAATAGCCTAATTGAAATTAAAATAGTGTCGCGTAATGCCATAAATCACCGTTAGTCGAAAGTTTAATATTCAGAAATCACAATGTCTAATACTTGATTCAAAAATAAGAAAAACACTCACGAGTTGTATATATTAAGAAGAAAAACATAGATAAAAACTGTACTTTCACAATTGCCTTCAGTGTATTGAACTGTTCACGAACTGTGACGTCACTTTAAGCACGAACATATCCTTAGATAATCAGAATTCGATAGTATATCTATGTTTGGCAACCGACTCAAAGATATATAATAATCGACAGCCTGCGGTCTCAGTCTCTTTACATTAGACTTGTTTAACAAAGAAAGTCTAGTCAGCTCCTATTAGGTACAGCGTTATGATACAAACTTAAAGGTATCCCAAAGAAGCTCACTAGGTAACGGTTTAAGGCGCATCAGGATCCGTCTAGTTACTCTGCGTTTCAAATCAGAAAACCACATTAAAATCCGTTCAGTGGTTCTCGAGTTAAAACGGAAGATACATACAGAGACAAAAAAAAATAACATTTTAGTTTTGGTCTCAGTAAGTACAATACTAACATCCCATTTAATTTAAAACTTCGCTAAAATATTCAATGTACTGAGGCGACTTTTTCACTATACCTTGATCGTAAGCGCTATACCGAGTGTAAATAGAGTGCGAATATTAAATAAAACCACATACTCTACCGACCCTACTGAACCACTTTTTTCCAAGAGTCATACCCGCACACCCATAGTTTAGGAAATAATTGAGTTCCAAAAAAAAATGCGTGAACCCTAACGCACCGCTATGACGCATTTTTGTTTGGAACTCAATTATTTCCTAAACTAAGAGTGTCCGCGGGTATGACTCTTGAGAAAAGTAGAATATGTGGTTTCATTTAATGGTCGCACTCTATTTACACCCGGTATATACCGCGCCTTAGTAGTAGCCTGCTGTTAGTAGTTACAGTGCCGCGTTCATAAACTCGGGGTCGCTACACGGGTCCTAATGCCATCTTTGTCGCACGCTTTGCTAATTGTATACGCTATCCTGCTGTCAGCGTCGGAGCCTGACGAAATTGTTAATTTATGAACGGCTATCATTTGAGCGGGAGGGGAAGCGGGGGTGGAGCAGCTGTCATTTCGTTCGACAACGTGCCCAGCTACAGCGCTTGCAGTCAAGGTATACATTATTAGTATAATTGTATGGAGCAGTAACCTGTGCTGCGGGCTATCCTTATCTTTGGCGCAAGGCTCACACCAACACGGCATCGATTCTGGCGTCGGCGCGTGCCGCGTGATCTTCGTCATACCGCCGCTGAACCTGGAATGACGTCACACATTACAAATTTAGAACAGAATAGAATATAATTTATTACGTAAAAAAAGGATACCAGAGATTTAGAAAAACACTCGTCAAAAACGTAAAAAACTGGAGCTCGACGATTTAGAACAAACGTCGTCGTGCTAGAACAAGAAATAAAAAATACCGTTTTAGTACAGATATACATGTATAGATATTCATACCATTAGATCATACGTATTGTTTGCGAAATAAAAATCAATAAATAATTGATAATTAAGATTTATTCATTCTGTACATATTATTTTCATTAAAGAGTAGTCTAATTAATATATAAAAAAACTCAGTTAAGTAAATATTATGAATGTGTAGTAGGGTGAATGCTACGTGAGCCATTGGCAACATTATATGCAGTGCTACCATTTCCTAAGCCAGGGGACTTCTTATAGTGAATGGTCTGTACAGAGGTTTTATTAAAGTGCAAAGAGGTCTGGCAAAAAAGAGGTAACACAAAAAAAAACATAGCGCACGAAACGTGAAAAGAAAAATGTTTTAATATACTAATTATTGTTTGAATATCCGCACATTGTTTGAGAAAAGTACTATTTCTCAAAAATACATTGTAATATTAACATTCCGCGTTTCGGAGACGATCTGATTCTCTTGGCTGAGGACGTTACAGATTTCCAAAGTATGCTCGCAGAACTGCATGAAGCATCCTTGAAGGTCGGCCTTAGGATGAATATGTCAAAGACAAAGATTATGACTAGCAATTCTACCAACCTACCCAACATCAGTGTAGGTAACTCTATAATAGAGAGGCGGTAAAAGAGTACATCTATCTTGGGCATTGTTTATCCTTTGGCGGTGAATCTCAGGTAAAGGAGATCGCAAGACGAATTCAACTGGAATGGGCTGCCTTTAAAAAACTGGAAGATGTCTTAAGAGCTAAAATCCCGCAATGTCATAAGACCAAGACATTTTAACCAGTGTGTCCTGCCTATACTTACTTATGGTGCCGAAACATGGACGCAAACCAGAGCTCATATCCACAAAATGAAAGTGGCACAGAGGGCTATGGAGCGTGCCATGTTATGCATCTCTCTTATGGATCGTGTACCGAACGTCGAAATTCGACAACGAACTCGAGTCGAAGATGTCGGTAAACAAATCGTAAGACTTAAGTGGAGTTGGGCGGGACATCTGGCTAGACGGGAAGATGGACGGTGTACTGGGGCAGTAACAGAGTGGCGGCCGAGGCCAGGAAAGCGTTCAGTAGGTAGACCGATGGCCCGATGGCGAGACGATATCGTCAAGGCTGTCGGTGGGCAATGGATGAGACTGGCGAGAGACCGACGGAAATGGCGTGGAGAAGAAGTAGCCTATGCCCAACAGTGGGTGGATGCGGGCTGATTGATTGAATATTAACATTATATACTGTAAATACCTTTCAGAAAATACTTCACCCTGGTGAGCTATTTAAGTATTTAAGTGTCCAGGAACTTCGTATGAAAATCCATTAATATACCATATGTTCACAGAGTACATTTCATATGTTTTCTTTTTAAAACTATCCGTGTCTATGTGTTTAAGAGACTAAGGAGTTTGGCGATCATAAGGTTTTAAGTTCCTTTTTAAAATGTTCACCTTTCGCCACTGCAATACATATCGTCACAACATGCGGGTGTGTCAGAGGCGTTTCCGATAGTGCCACGTTTCGAAGGACGCGGACGAAACCCAAATGTGCGATTTACGGTATTTGAACCCTTTACGATTAGCGGTCGAGAAGTTTGAAACAATACACCACAAAAATTTACAATTTAAGTTTATATAAGTAGTTACAGCAACAAGAGCAATGCTCTTAAATGTTCCATGGGCACAAACCTCTTTAGTTGCAGTACCAATAGCCGCGGTAGTCTCGTGTACCCGACACAACGCCGCGCCTCCACGTAGCGGAGACACACACTGCACCAGTACTGTGGAGCACAAAATATATTTGATCAAGTAACGATAAACAACTGAAATTAACCAAACACAAATACATATCGCCATGGGTGTTTACAATTGTGGACTGTTAGAGCAACAACAACTCTCTTTTCATTGACGATTTTTAGGGTTCATCTCTCAGCAGCTCCGTAGTGTTGGCGGCGGCTCTGAACGGTTCCCTCGGGTCGGGCGGCGCTTCTCCCTCGTCCGCTACTGGCACACACGTAACACATCGCTTGTAACCGTCCCGTCACTAGCCGCGACCTCACCTTGTTCTGATCTCTGAGCAGCTCCGTAGTGTTGGCGGCGGCTCTGAACGGTTCCCTCGGGTCGGGCGGCGCTTCTCCCTCGTCCGCTACTGGCACACACGTAACACATCGCTTGTAACCGTCCCGTCACTAGCCGCGACCTCACCTTGTTCTGATCTCTGAGCAGCTCCGTAGTGTTGGCGGCGGCTCTGAACGGTTCCCTCGGGTCGAGCGGCGCTTCTCCCTCGTCCGCTACTGGCACACACGTAACACATCGCTTGTAACCGTCCCGTCACTAGCCGCGACCTCACCTTGTTCTGATCTCTGAGCAGCTCCGTAGTGTTGGCGGCGGCTCTGAACGGTTCCCTCGGGTCGGGCGGCGCTTCTCCCTCGTCCGCTACTGGCACACACGTAACACATCGCTTGTAACCGTCCCGTCACTAGCCGCGACCTCACCTTGTTCTGATCTTTGAGCAGCTCCGTAGTGTTGGCGGCGGCTCTGAACGGTTCCCTCGGGTCGGGCGGCGCTTCTCCCTCGTCCGCTACTGGCACACACGTAACACATCGCTTGTAACCGTCCCGTCACTAGCCGCGACCTCACCTTGTTCTGATCTCTGAGCAGCTCCGTAGTGTTGGCGGCGGCTCTGAACTGTTCCCTCGGGTCGAGCGGCGCTTCTCCCTCGTCCGCTACTGGCACACACGTAACACATCGCTTGTAACCGTCCCGTCACTAGCCGCGACCTCACCTTGTTCTGATCTCTGAGCAGCTCCGTAGTGTTGGCGGCGGCTCTGAACGGTTCCCTCGGGTCGGGCGGCGCTTCTCCCTCGTCCGCTACTGGCACACACGTAACACATCGCTTGTAACCGTCCCGTCACTAGCCGCGACCTCACCTTGTTCTGATCTCTGAGGAGCTCCGTAGTGTTGGCGGCGGCTCTGAACGGTTCCCTCGGGTCGGGCGGCGCTTCTCCCTCGTCCGCTACTGGCACACACGTAACACATCGCTTGTAACCGTCCCGTCACTAGCCGTGACCTCACCTTGTTCTGATCTCTGAGCAGCTCCGTAGTGTTGGCGGCGGCTCTGAACGGTTCCCTCAGGTCGGGCGGCGCTTCTCCCTCGTCCGCTACTGGCACAAACGTAACACATCGCTTGTAACCGTCTCGTCACTAGCCGCGACCTCACCTTGTTCTGATCTCTGAGCAGCTCCGTAGTGTTGGCGGCGGCTCTGAACGGTTCCCTCGGGTCGGGCGGCGCTTCTCCCTCGTCCGCTACTGGCACGCACACGTCACACATCGCTTGCGACCGTTCCGTCACAGTCTCACACTCAAGGCAGGTGGTCCGCATCACCATCGTTCCTGGGAAATTTATAAAATATTATAACTACAACATTGACCTCTCATAAGCAACTAGACTCACAATCTCGCTCAAAAAGTGTCCGCGATGCATCTTGTCACCGCTACGACGTGACAAGATCGAATGACGATTGCGTACAACTGACATTGCATCTTATTTTAACGATATAACGTCTTAATTTGGTTGAAGCATTTTGCTATTATGCACGTCGCACGTTCGGATACTTTCCGACGAACTTTTCTTAGAGACTATGTGTCTAGTTGTTTATGAGAAGTCATTGAACTACAATAAAGAACTGTCCCGAACTGCTATGTTATTGGGACGCTTGAGGGCAGATTTACACTACAGACACAATTAAAATGGTATCCTTTTTTACCGCTACACTAAAAGTTAGCACGTTATCGTCATGAAAAGTATCCTCAAAGGGGTTTCAGAGGTTTTTCCAAGTCCATCCATCAGCCTGGTGCATCCACTGTTGCACATAATCCCTTTCAAGATTTCGCCACTCGTGGTGGTCCTTTGGTCCTTTTGACGATTTTTACGCTTAATCGCCGAACTTCCAAGAACATTAGTCGTTCATTTCATGACGCTTTGTTAGTCTAAAGCATCACATAGGGGTTTACGTGTCTATTGGCCCGTTACCAAATCAAATCAAAATATTTATTTTGCAAAAGTAATAAAGTATACTTTCTACAAATCAAAGTTAATTTTAACAATATATATCTTTAGAATATAAAAAAATATAATAATACGAGACATAAAATATACACAGGAATAAAAATATTATATAAATGCAATGAACAAATAAGTTGATAAATAGATACGGGAAATACATACAAAAAGTATGGAGCTACTAAAATGTAATAAAGTTATACACCTGCATAAAATATAGAAGTATAGGAATAACCTACCTTCAAAGTCATCAGCTACAAAGTCCCTCCCAGGCCTCGTAGTTTCGTCCTCCTCTTTGCTCGGCGAGGGGGGACGCTCCACGGGGGGTTCGACGACGTCTTTGCGTTTCTTCCAGGATTTGCGTAAGTTGCCCAAAGTGGGCTTGCTGCTGTCCCCGTCTAACGACGGTTGCCGGCCTAGTCCGTTGCTACAGGACAAATTAATTACATTTAGGGGAGGTTAAGTGAATCCCAACCACGTCTCAAAAGCAGGATGCTGCACATTCAAATTATTTACAACTAGCTTTTGCCCGATGCTTTGCTCGCATGGAACTGTCTTTTAATCTTTGAGGAGTATAGCAAGAGGATTTTTTTTAAATATTTGTCTTAGCACTAGCTTTTGCCCACGACTTCATCCGCGTGGAGTTCGGTTCACACCCTTAGGGGGCGAATTTTCAAAAATCCTTTCTTAGCGGATGCCTACGTCATTACAACTATCTGTATGCCAAATTTCGGCGAAATCCGTTCAGTAGTTTCGGCTGTGCGTTGATAAAGTCGTTTGCAATAGAATCCAACAATCATGTAAACAAATATGGCGGACTGACATTGACAGCGTATTGTTTATGCCCATAGTGATGTCATAGTGTTCTAATTTAATTTTAATTAAATTTATTTTTCTAATTATTTTAATTTTAAGTCATAGACTATGGCCCATAGTAGGATAGGTACTAAAATAAAACTGACTAAATAGATTAAATATATAAGCCATAGACTATAAAATAAAACTGATTATATATAAAAAAAGTGTTTATTAAAACAAATTTAAACTGTTTTTTAACAGCCAATTTTGGTTTTTTGACCGGCGGCGGCGGAGCAGTCCCCGACGAACCTGGCTGCGGCTCGCTCATTATAACCTTAAAAACAAATATAATTTTACACACATACATTTCAGTAATTGTGATCTATTCAAATAATTAGTTACGAGGGCAATACAATATTAAAGTGCGTCTAATAGATTTCCGTTGTAGGTAATAGATCTAAATCATTCTTACCTCCTGATTACTCCTTGAGAAAAAATACCAATCGTATGCTATATCAAAGTCCGTGATGCCGTGCAAAGGTCCTCGTTCCAAGAAAAATATGTCCAGCCAAATCGTAAAGCAAAACGAGAATGCAGAAAGTCCAAAATGAGAATGCAAAGTCGTAGAAATCGGAAACAGAAAACACTAATGCACAGCGAACCCACAGAACAGTGAATGACTGTGAATGACAATTCTAACAAAATGGCCACCTGTCAATTTTTAAAAACTAACCATTATTATTATGGCTTAGGATACAATCCGTTTTGGTTAATTATATTAAGCCCTTGAAAAAAAATTTTTATTGTATTCAAATAATATTAAATTAAAATAATTTATTAAATTAAAAATAAAAGATAACTTCAGATTACGAACAACACTAACTTTTCAATGACTTATAGAGTTCGATGAGTAAAAAACTAAGATGACAGCTTGTCAAATACTTCGAAATTTTTACGTTGCAAATGTTTTAACAAATTTAACTTATAAATACAAGTTAAATCGTGTTGAAGATAATGTGAAAACAATGGTGCGTTCGTTGAAATCAGACTATGTTCATAATTGATCGTCAAATGTATGTGATTACGGAGTAATCGTGACAATTTGGTTTGTTTACATGATTGTTGGATTCTATTGCAAACGACTTTAGATGAGTCAGTCAGGTTTGCCTTTTATATATTCGGATTATTGAGCTGGAAAAGATCAATCGAAACTTTCGAGACAAATATTTGGAAAAAGTAACTCAATTGCACTAAGTAACGCTTACGTGCTACGTAATATAGGGGTATTTTCAAAACATTTGTCTTAGCACGCTTTGTAGCGCACTTGGCGTGAAGCTAAGAGGTAGCAGGTTCGAATCGTAGCCCAAAGTATTTTTCTTCAAATTTGTTTCAAGTGACCTTTTCTAGTTGTTCGTGCAATCTAAATAATGTAAAGACAAATAAAAAAAACGGTTATGTAATAATGATGCTGGTCAATTAATAATTTTGTTGCGCGAGCACTTATTTGGCAGTCACGATTTGTCAATTGCCGATATAATCAAGTTTATTTTGCAGAACAAGTGCAACAATGTTTATTATTTATTGCCGACAAAAAGATTGTTTGCTGTACAAACGATTTAACGGCTGATTATTCTTGCTGAACGAATTTAATTAATGGCAAAACACATAATTAGTTCTTTTACGAAAAAAACGCGAAACGTCGTTTTCGTTTAACAACATTAATATAGTTACACAATATGTTTGCTATCGGAAGTCCTATAGTCTATGGTTGTAATACATCTGATACATTTACAACTAGGTATACAACCAGTGTCAACGCGCTAATAATATTTAATTTGCCGCGTGTTTACAGAGTCATAGTATAAATAAGTAATAGTATTCTATCTTCATAGAAATGGACCGAAACGACCCCCCCCCAACTCGGTACAATCCGGTTTACGTACAACAGTCGCGGTCGCACCGCAGTTACGTGCGCACGTTGTCGCTGTGACGCTCCCGCGCATTTTCGTAAATTATGGCACGAAATTACAGAGTATATTGTGCATTATATGGTTGCTTAAATACAACTTTTATAATAATAAAATAGCGTTATCAAATACGTAAACAGTCAGTTGGCAGCCCTAGGGCGTGTTTAGGCGCCGAGCGGCCGTAGGTATTGATTTCAAGGACACCGCCTAGTTAAACTACTGTTGTTACCTATACTGTGACAGTCAGTGGCGGCTGGTGCCTCAGAGAACCGGTGGTGCACTGCATGGTTTTATTAAAAAGATCAAATAAAATGCCGCAATTTAAGGAAACAAATTTTATTTATATTCCGTCCAAATCGCTTCTCCGCCGAAAATAACACAAGGAAAGCAAAAAAAAAGCATTTAGTCTCTCACATCCACATAACCATTTCTTTTTAACATACATTTCACTTTTGAACGTTCTCGTGAACGATTTATTTTTTGTTTTGCATTCCTGTTTTATATTATGAATAGACCGGGTTTTCATAAGTCCTGTTGGTTTTAATAAAGTCAATATTGTAATTTAGACTCATTATTATCACTCTTTGGTTTACTTTTTTACATAATTATAGTAATTAAATAAACAATTACTCCTCCTCCGCAAGCGCGCGCAAAAAGTGACAAACTGACGACAAAAGCATCGTGCGTAGGTCAAGGCCTCGGGGTAACGCGAGTGAACTACTCGTTTCGCTTCGTATTATTTCGGCAATTTCCGGTCGCGTGCGGCGCACGAATCTAACCTAAAACTGCCATACATTTTGTACTAAACATCTTCTGTCTCACGCGCCGGGCTGTTTACACCGTGTTTCATAGAAGTTGTATGAGCTCGCTGCGTGCGCTTTCCCGAGCGCACGCGGTACGGGGCCGATTTTGTTCAAGCAAAAATAAGATTTATTTCCTTTGCAGTAGAAATCTATACATTTTTATATACCTCGTAATAACAAAACATGTATATATATGCACTATAATCAGATATTTATTTTCCGTATAGGGCAGTATGGATGGATGGGTAATGATAGGTATAGGACATTATTGTGTAAGTTTAATTTAAATGGTAGTGCGGCGCACGGGCGCACTTAAGGTGCAGCCGCCACTGGTGACAGTGTCATCTTCCGATAGCTGGACAGTAGTCGCAACTTGATACAAGCAACTGGACACCCTTATTCTATGTATCCATCACGGTATAGCCACAAGGTCTAAATTCAAAGCGCAATATTTCGTTCGGTAATTGTGATACTTGCAAATCGATGATTGGGATTCGCGTTAGCAAATATACCTAGTCCTGCCAAAAGTTCTGTCCCTCACATTAAGTTGGATATTAGTAAAACTAATGAATGGAATTTGTTAGCTAGTTAATCCAACACTTTAAAAATATTACAGCTGCTCAAAGCAGTGACCATTAAAAAAAAAACTATCATTGAAGCGTCCGAAGCAGACATCTTAAAACACACGACACAATTTGAGCTTTTCGCCTCATAACTTTTTCAATCATAGCCCTTACAATTAGAATTTTTGGTAAGGCTTAAAGCTGACTATTTTCTCTTGGAGATAAGTCAATAAACATTGGAAAACAAAGGAAATATTTTGGGAGCCATTTTACAGCACCACCGTTATGAACAAATCACGTCAATTTCTTTTATGTCTAAAAAAAAGAAATGTTTGCCTAGCGATTTCACGAATTATTTTGAGGATTTATAGATTGTAATAAAAAAATATTGTCATTGTCTATCCTATCATTGGCATAAAAATTCAACCTTTAACTCGTTTTCACCCATCCCAATGGAATTTTGTAGACCCAAAATCAAACCGTGTTTTTACAATATAGATCTGCTACTTGGAGACTCGTTAAAAATACACATTTTATAATATTATATTACAATCACTTGTTTATTGTAGTTTGAAACCTACTCGTTCCTGTGGATATAGATTTGGCTTCTAGGGTTTTCTTGGAACCTTAGAATTATTCATAAAAACAGGGACAGAACTTATGGCAGGACTAGGTAGTACGTAGGACACAAGTTGCCATCTTTGTATGGCTTTCAAACTGTCAAGCGTCACCACTGACCCATAAGTGTCCAATCATATTGGTGCTGTCTCTCTCTACGGTTACCTCTCTCCGTTCTCGTTGACGTGAAGCCGCGAGGCGCGCGCCGCCAGCGCTCGGCATGTCTCGCGGATGTTGTTGAGGATGCAGATCAGCAACTCGTGGGCATCCTGCTGCCGGTTACCTGCGGGTGCAGTTACTTTACAGGTTGCATGGCGATACAACGTTTAGTGTATCCACTATTTCTTGAGAGACGTTATTTAGTTTTTTTTACATCTAAGGCCCAGAACAGACGGTGAAACGCAACTGCAACGAAACCCCTTTGAAATTATTAGTTTGAAACCAGTTTCAATCGTTTTCCACAGACGCCGCAACCCCACAATCATTTCAGTGTTCTTTGAGAACAGACGTCAGCAAAATGTCTGGTTCAAGTTATGAAGAAGTTGTGGTTATGTATTTGTATCTTCGACAAAGAAAAAGGCGTAAAAGAAGAACTATGTGGATACATCCCTACATTGAGAAGAATATTAACTGTTGTATGTTTGTGGCTGCCAAAGAACTACAACAAACTGATAAAAAATTTATGGATTGTTATCGTATGAGCAAAATACTTTTCAACTTCTAGCACAAATTGAACGTTTTTATTTTCGGCGTCGGTCATTTTGTTGTACCGAAAAGACGCCAAAGTCGATGAAACGCAAACACAAGTTTACTGCACGCCAGTTTCAACGCAACTGGGTTGCAATGAGTTTTAAACCGGTTTCAAAATGGTCGCGCCATGTGCGGTCTCAGTCTATGGCAGAAATTCAAACGAAACTCTAAAGTAACTAGAGGTTGCAGTTTCATTGCAGTTGCGTTTCACTGTCTGTTCTGGGCCTAAGGTGTTTTTTTAGTTTATAGATCTGATAATAATAAATAATTAACCCGTCCCACGTCAAGGAACAAGCAATTTGCGACACGTCACGGTAAATCCGGTTCGGTAAAGCACCATTGTAGCGCTCGAAACACTACTGATAAAATCCGAAACGAGATCCGTCGAAGATCGAAAGTGACCGACATAACCTGCAGTATCAGTAAGTTGAAGTGGCAGTGGGCAGGCCATATCTGTCGCCGACGTGATGGCTGTTAGGGCCGACAGGCGTTAGAATGGAGACCACGTACAGCAAAGCGTAGCGTAGGCCGACCTCGTGCCCGCTGGACCGATGATCTGAAGGATGTTGCGGGTGGCGGCTGGTTGAGGAGGACGGAGGACCGCCAAGAGTGGCGTAATTTTGGGAAGGCCCATGTCCAGCAGCGGACGATATGGATGGTTGGATGGATCCTTTTTAAATGTTTGTAAAACAATTTGTTTCACTACCGGTTCCTTTTGTTACGTGTTATATTAAATCATGTCATGATAATGTTTAACAAAGTGCAGCCAAGTTATTAAGTTTTTTTTATGTAAAAGGGGGTCATTTATATAGTTGGTGTTCAAACACTTGGCCTCTGCCGCTTGCAAAGAGACGGTTTAATAAATCCGCCATGTTGTTTTATATGTACGCATGGACAATGTTCATGTGAGACTCACCTTCAAAAGTGGAGTTGACCTCCCTGAGGGCGCACAGGAAGGCGTCGGCGGCGTACGGCTCGGGGGAGGCGTCAGCAGAGTTGCTGTTCAGACACTTGGTCTCTGCCGCTCGCAACGAGGCGTAAGTCTCATGGAGTCGCTCTGTTGCTATCTATAAGACAATTTTTAAATGTAAGAAGTTAACTGAAGATTGTCTTTGTGAGTTAGACTATAAAAATACAGAGGACCTAGTTAAAGTAATCCAAAAATAAATTAATAATAAAATGATATTTACAGAAAGACATGCTTATGCTTACATACAACAAGCCTTTCTTCGGGGCTCTGCCCGCGTTTATTCAATTTTTGGCCTGTTTTTGGCTTGGGCGATATTTTATAAACATCCATTATAGCCTATGTGTTGACCAGGGTCACTACGGTGATAATAAAAAAAAAACGCATCCAAATATGTTGAGTGGTTCTCAAGTTAAACGGAACAGACAGTAAGACGAAAAATAAAAAATAAATGTGTTTGGTCTCACTCAGTACAATACCATACACAAAAATTTTATTAAAAAAAATTGCAAGAGTATTAAATATACAGACACGACTTTTTAACTACTTTATGATTAAACAGTATAGATATGTAATATAAATACAATATAATTACACATAATACATACGTTATTTTTATTTTGGTTATATTTTATACAAGCTATCTTGAGTCTGATAGATCTTTCAATGTTGTGTGATTTTTTGCACAAATTTTATTACTGAATTATTTTCTTAAGCGTAATTCAGGTATAAGTTTAGTTTATATGATTAATAAGTTACCAACCTAAACAGTAGAGGGTAATGGGCGCTGCTCTGCCGTTGAACAGTTCGAAGTAACATGGAGGGCAGAGATCAATATCGTGAACTCTATATAGCCGTGTTTACAACTTGTTTTAATTTTACCACCTATCTACGAAGTGTAACTATGTGACTAGCCTAGGGCATACCCCGAGTTAAAATACAATGATTCTATTTTATAATATTGGAAATTTGGAGTCAGATGGTGCTTGACAAGGTTAAATAAAGGTCAAAGTCGAATATGCGAAATAAATGTAGATATGACTTTCCAGTATTGATGCATCGAGGTTCGGTAGTTAAGCTGTTTTTAATACCTGAAATTGTAATTTTTATTTTGTTGAATCGGTATCATATGCTACTTGGCAAAAACATGAATATATTTATTTATTACAAATACAAATCATTTATTTCCACATAAAAATACACATATTTTAAACAAACATAATACAATTATACATAAAGGTGTACATAGGTAACACTAAAAGTTTCCGGAACTGGCCACTTACATAAACAATATTTAAAAATTTATTGCAACATTTGAAAATAGAACTCTTTGGCTGTAGAATGCAGTTTGTTTCATCTGACTGTCTATTGTTTTTACATTGTGGCGCCATTTAAAAAATTGTGTGTCTGCATCAACATGGATTTAACTCGGGAAAATTTTCGTAGTATGATTTTCTACGATTTTATGTGTAATTTGACAGCTCAACAGAGCATCGCTCGGCTTGAAACAGCTTTTGGCAATGAAGCACCATGCAAGACGACTGTTTATAGCTGGTTTGCAGAATTCAAGCGTGGTCGTATCAATCTCAGTGACGAATCTCGCGATGGTCGGCCGTCCACCGCTGTGACCAACAAAAACATCGATGCTGTGCGCCGTATGATTGAAACAGACAGGCATGTGACCTACCATGAAATTCGCGCATCCTTAGAAATAGGCATGAGTCAAATACAATCAATCCTACACAAACATTTGGGTGTGAGAAAGCTGTGCTCGCGGTGGATCCCACACAACTTGACCGAGGCTCAAAAAACGGACCGCGTCACTTGGTGCAGTGCCATGCTTACCAGATTCAACGAAGGTGCGTCAAATTTGGTGTGGGACATAGTAACAGGTGACGAAACATGGATTTATTGCTACAATCCCAAAACAAAGCAGCAATCGAGCATATGGGTCTTTCAAGATGAGCCGAAACCAACCAAAGTGGCGCGCGTGAAAAATGCATCTAAGCGGATGATTGCTTCTTTTTTTAATAAAACTGTACACGTGGCTACTGTTGCTTTAGAGAATCGTCGTACCGTGAATAGTGACTGGTACACGACCATTTGTTTGCCGGAAGTTATTGACGAACTCCGTAAAAATAACCGTAAACGCCGTATCATCCTGCACCACGACAATGCTAGTTCTCACACGGCCAGACAGACAAACGACTTTTTGAAGACGAAAAATGTAGAACTCATGAGTCATCCTGCATACAGTCCCGACCTGGCACCTTGTGACTTTTTTCTGTTCCCAAAAATTAAGAACCAATTACGCGGTCAACGATTTTCATCACCAGAAGAGGCTGTCGAGGAGTATGAAAAACACGTTTCAGAGGTCACCACAGGGGAGTGGCACAAAAGTTTTCAAAACTGGTTTGATCGAATGAAAAAGTGCATAGACGCCAAGGGAGATTATTTTGAAAAACAATAAATTAATTTTGTACCTTTAATAGTATTTTTTCATATTCATTCCGGAAACTTATAGTGCGTCCCAAGTATCAGAAACCTTTCGAGGTTTTTGTGCACAATCGGTTCCAAATTCTAGTCAGAAAACATTATTTCAACACAGGCTGTCTCCTAGCTTTTTAATAACATTAATGTTGCCATCGATTAGGCCGGTAAACAAACATCATGCAAATGTTGGTTTAAAATACTAGTAGAAAAGTAAGGCGAGGGGGCGTATTTGGAGCAATGTGGAAGATGCCGCCAGCGATAGAGATGCAGAGTAATTGTGTCTGCCCTCTGTCCCGCAGTTAGGTCTTAGAGCCTATGAACACGGCGTCTTTTTTATGCGCAGGTGATGCGATACAAACGCGATTCTTACGCAAACTAAACGTGCGTCAGCCGCAGCTAGAAACCTTTGCAGACGTCCAAATTACAGTCAAGCATATGCATTGATACAAACGCGCAGATATGTCGATACAGACGCGCTGTGAACGCGCTGCGGACACGCATTTGTATATCAATTTTTCCAGTAGTAAGACGCAACAGTAGTATGATAATGGCGTCAGCCGAGACAACGTTTCTTATGTTGGCTGTATTTAAAAAAATACATAATACGTAAAAATAAATGCCCCCTTCGATTTTTGCAACGCAATGCTTACGCGCTTTTGAATCGATACTTACGCGCAGGCAACGTTTTGTTTTGTATCGATATAAATGCAACAATCTGCTTTTTGGACTGAAAACGCGCAGACAACGCGCGTTCGTGAATCGCGCGTCGCCGGTGCGTAAAAAAAACGTGTGCATAGGCTCTTAGGACGCAAAGTATTGGTTCAAAATGTGCAGTTGCCAAAAAAAATAACAATTTGTTGTCCGTGAGACAGGTAGCACAGAAAGTTTGTTGTTTAGTAGTTTGTATTACTTCGAATGCAAAAAACGTTCAGATTAAAAAAGTAATGGGTTGGATCAGTGACCGAATCGCAGGCTAACCCATTTTTTTTTGGATTCTTTAAAACAGATTAGTGCATGCATATCGAACGATTGATAAACTAGGTTTGTGTAAGCAAAATATTTCAAGCCTTAATACACGCTAAAACAAAGTTCATTTGAATGTATAGTCCTACTTTTAGAAGTCAGTACGGTTATTTTATTTAGTAGGTGCGTCAGTAAATAGGTAAGAAGGTCGTTATCTGATAAGAATTTGATATGATTCATGATAAATTGAGAGGGTTTTTCTTAAATATATGTAAACTTTTTTCTTATCAATGTTTATCAATATAAATATGTGACTGTTACTTTCCCTTTTTAAGAACTATGTCGATGAATTTTATTAGAAACACTAACTGATAAAAAGTTCAACAAACGTATGGTTCTATCAATATAGTTATCTATTTAAAAATAAGACGTTCACTTAATTTCATACTTAAAAATAATATTGACATTTTCAACAACAAATACGATTTTGAAGGCTTTAATTTAAGTTTCAGTGCTGTCAAAACAATATAATTTTGACAGTATTCAAAATAAAATTAAAGCCTTCAGAAGTGTGTTCATTAAAAAAACCCCAGGCAGGGTAGGGACACTGGGGTTGCAACGCTGAGTTTTTGAATGGGTTTGGCCGAGTTGCTACACTGCAAACGTCATTTATAGGCTGTCCGAGATATCATGATATGGATGACAGTTCAAAGTTACAGTTATGTACCCTAACGAAATATAATCGTATTTTTTTTGTATTAGAGAAAGTTAACAATGTCTATCAAATCGATTTTTTATTTGATTGATCTTTGATTATCTAAACTACTTTTTGTTAATTACTAAATTAATTAAATTAACCGAACCAATAACTCCAGAGCTTGAGATATTTTTTTTTTTGTTTTTCTCGGAATTTTACCAATAACAAAACAAAAAATAAACAGAAACTGTAACAAACGTCAAAACAAATAGCACGTAATGCAACCGCAACGAAAACACAAACCGCATACAAGATGCACTCATACTGACGCGATCCTATAAGATGTCCGCACCGATTCATCGATATAGTTTCGATTATGTAGTGTCAGTATCTATGGATTAGCGTTCGGATGCACGCATCAAAGAGCAAAAAGACATTATTATTTACTGAATCAACTTTTCGTTAAATTTAACGAATACACTGAGATTTTGTTTCGGTTTATAGAGGCATTTAATGTATTTTTGTAATAATTATATGCATTATTTCTAAAACCTATAATTTTCTTTTGTGCCTGGGTGTATGTAGTGTGCTGTGAGTAGTATAGATGAAACGGAAAATTACGAACTGTCACCCATATCATGATAACTCGGACAGCCTATAACATATTTGTAATAGATTTAGTATTGATTTTTATCTGTAATTTTGACGTCCCTATACGAACCTTGCGAACCCAGCTCAGAGTTGATGTAGCAAAATTCGACACCGGTGTAGCGACACTGCTATTTTTGAACAGTCGGTGTTGACCCGTGTCGATTTTTGAGCGGGTTAGTGTAGCAACATGGGTAGGAAGCCCAACCCAGTGTGAGCTTATCGACTATCAGAATCAGCTAAAATGACATCTTAGGTCAGTCAACTACTCGTATAAATATTCTATCTCACAGTCCGTGGTAGAGCTAGTTATAGGTGGTAGAACTGATGCCGGGCTCGACTGTGGAGGTACCACCATCTTACTCGCAAATCCTTCCGAAGTTATTCGGGGGAGAGTAAGAGAACAGCTCTTAGGCAAAACCAGGCGGCCCACCATTGCCTGGGACCGATGGATGGCGGTTTATCCATCCCCAATTGCCGAGCCTTATATAAATCAGACTGGTGACGGGCAGCGGCGTCACTGGTGCAAGGGTTTCGGCACCGCGCACAAACCCGCCTGCTCAGCCTGTGTGAGTATGGGCATTTCTTCTATGAGGACCGCCAAGAGTGGCAAAATCCTGGAAAGGCCTATGTCCAGCAGTGGACGAAACAGGCTGATGGATGGATGCATGGACAAAGTCCGTTTGGCTATGGTTGTGGTGTGCGTAACCTTGAGAGCGCCACAAAATACGCCACACATACAAAACGCGCTTATCTGTACACGTCACTACTACAACCATAGACAAACGGACTTCGTGAGAGAATATCTGTAAGTAGGTTTTAACTATGTTGTGGACAATCGGAGACAAAAACAAACCTGCCTAATTTTACTGCTACTTTTTGGAACTTTTTTGAATGAAAATTTTTGCTGTTGGGCCTTTGCCTTTAGGGTGAGGGGGACAGAGAGTGCCCAACCTCGATAAAGTTTACAGTCTGTTTTTAGGGTTCCTTACCCAAAGGGTAACTAACGGGACCCTATTACTAAGACTCCGCTGTCCGTATGTCCATCCGTCTGTCACCAGGCTGTATCTCATGTACCGTGATAGTTAGATAGTTGAAATTTTCACAGATGATGTATTTCTGTTGCCGCTATAAAAACAAATACTAAAACCGGGCAAGCGCGAGTCTGACCCGCGCATTCCCATACAACAGACATGATTTTTTTGCCGTTTTTATAGATAATGGTACGGGACCCTTCGTGCGCGAGTCCGACTCGCACTTGGCCGGTTTTTTAAAAGTGAGGTGGATAAGGATGGGAGACAAACGACCGGGCATGTACTTATAGCGTGTCGTTGCGTAATAACCAAATTCTACGCCGCCGTAGCGAGTTTAGCGTCAGCGGAATATCAGGTGGGGTGTTTGTTTTAGACCGTCTTCGTCTGCGAGGACGGTGTAAGTAGGGCTTGTCCTATTTCATCGTCAGAGTCTAATAATATATTTCTAGGTCGTCTGCACGGTTGTGAGGCTTTTGGAATTAATCTGAAGCGAATCTAATAAGGACTTTCTAGACCATTAATCCTTACGTCGCGGGTTTGTGTTCGGGCTTCGTGCTTCGGAAGAAAAGCGGTGATATTGACCTATTTGAGCCCGAAGTACGGTGAAAGGGCTCAGCACTCAACATATACTCGGAAACACCACTTAAGGGGAGGTTATCCCGATATTGTCTCTTCGCAAATTCGTTTTAAACCGTGAAATTGTAATAATCACATTCGAAAAGATATATCACTTTGAACTTAATGTTTCGGCCGTTCAATATAAGATTACTAGCATTTAACTGCATCAAATAAAATCGCAAAGATAGGCCTAAACTATGATATAAATACCATTTATTTGGAGTGGAGTTTGGGTATTAGACAATAAAAATGATATTTAAATAAACGTCTTAAGAAATGTGATATAAAACCGCCGTGATATTAAAAATAAATCCTCTTGATTCCAAAATAATAAATAAAAAGACCTCGAGATCGCGAGTTTTCTGAGCGGCGCAGTGTAAAATGAAAGCTGGACTAGGAAAGATTTCTCTGGATAGCCTCGCCTTAAGCCATATGATGATGTATTTATATTTTTTAGCATACCTGTATCTTACTCTTGCCAGTACTGGTGTCAGACTGTCCAAGAGACAGTAAGTCCTTGCTGCTCCAACTACGAGTACCGGACGAGGCCAGGCCGGTGCCGCTGCGGCCCAGCGACGAGCTCTTCAGTCGGATGCTGCCAAGCTTCTGCTCTACTGTTGACAAGTCGGTGACCAGGTGGTGCAGGTTGTGAAGGAAACGCGGGGCATACCTGAAAATTGTTGTGAAGTTTTAATATCAGCTAGATCATTTACTGCACCGTAGAGAAACATAAAAAGTGGATCTGAATGTGAGAAGTTCTGAAGTGGGGATTTCGCTCCTTGCCTTGAGATTTACTGTTGTTCTGCATTTCTATAGTGCAATGGTATAATGTTAATTAATATTATCTAGGTATATCAGAGTCTGGTGGCAAAAATTCATGTGAAAATTCTCTATGGTTGATCGCTATGATTCTGGTATACATACCTATATCTCTTTGCGATTGACAAAACAAAAATATAGAATCTCAATTCTATCAGTTTAAATAACTATTTGGTTCTTCATTGTAGTTCATTTCAACCACAATTTCCATCAGTAAATGGGATGTATTCATAATCTACTCGCAGGTTTTGAGGGGTGTGAGAACTACCTCTGGTACTCCCTACTTGGAGATAAACCTAACACGTTCCTACTCGCTCAGATTAGTTTCGTTCGTTGTCACACTTATTTTTTTACTTTTGCTTGGGTTTCACCATGGTGAAGGGTACCAGAAGATCACCCCTCTTACTTAACTCGTCAAGTTGAAAGTTGTAACAATGAAATACCTACATAATTTTAATCTTAAATCAAAATAAATTTAAAATTAGTATCCCTCACGAACTAAGAATCTCCGGGGACGGTACAAAGGTACAAGTTATCCCCCCTTCCTCACTCTTTAAAGCCCGCGGCTGCATTCTAAAGCCAACCCCTGTAAATGACTATTGCTACTAAATCACTGTACTCCACGACATTGACAGTGAAATGGAAGTGTCCAAATGTTTCCACAAGAGTTGCAATGAAGATTAATTTTAGACCCTTTGACAGGTATATTAATTTTATTTTCAGACTGCAGCATAACAGGTTTGTCATTGGAATGCAAGACATAATGCATGCTTTATATTTTTATTTATGTAAATTAAACATATTTCAAGAGAATGTTTCTTGCATGGCGATCAAAATTTTCAATACATTGCCACAAGAATTCAAAAGCTTGCCAATAAAAATCCTAAAAAGGAAATTACATACATGGCTCCAAGATAAATGTTTTTATGATATCAAAGAATATTTAAACAATTAAAATGTATATACTTATATTAGGATGTTTACTTTCATATTGTGCAAATTTCATAATAAATATCTAATATAATAAATAATAATATGATAATGTATATTCGTACAGTATAATAATTAATAACGTAAATACAATACATATGAGGTAAATTAGCTTATATTGTTGCATGTTAGTTTTTTAAGAATAAATATTTGCATACTATATAATATGGTAAAATGTGCTGTTTCTAATATTAAGATACAATAAGACCTGTACTTACAACGCATGTTTATGCAAATAAATTTTTACTTTACTTTACTTTATTTATACTGAGTGTAAGTGGACAGCAATCTTTAAATGTAATCACATGATCAACTGATCACAATGAAGGACTTTTCCTAAAAAACATACCCAGGCAATCTTCGGGGAAGAAGATATTCTACTTTAACTTAAAGACTCTATCTCACAGGAGGAAGGTCTATTTTAGAACGCTGCGCGTGAACATCTGTCTTACGGGTGACGCTGTCTCAAAACACGCCCGTATCTCGGTGCGTTAAGGTTCACGCGGGTAGGTTTCTACAGTAACTCCACCTCCTTTTGCGCGTCACAGCCTTCTAGACAGAACGCCACCAAAAAAACATGCAGGCATTACAGTTTTGGAGAAATATTCCAAGACTATAGGGCTACGGGAGCGCAGTGGATCGCTTGGTGCATGCGATGAACTTAATAAAACTAGATTTCTATCAGTGAAAAGGCTGAGACCAGATGATGACTACGAAGAGGAAGCTAGAGTAGATGAAATGGCTCTCATTACTAGTAAACTTGCAAGAACCATTGCCGCCCTGGGCAAATTAGTAGGTGAGAACCCCAACACAAAAGTTGAAATTAAAACGTGTGCACGAGAACTCAAAGGACAGATAGGAAGCCTAACTACAAAAGTCAAGGCGCTTAGTGAAAATCCTCAAAAATTGCAAAAAAGGCACCTGATTTCTCCGATGCCTGACCTGTCGGTAAAAGACATGGGCGTACAGACAGACATCATTAGGACAGAGCAAATAAATACACCAAAAACATTCACAAGTGCAAGTACTCAGACCGACCCAACACAAGATGACGAGGAGGAACTCAAAATAGGAATATTGAAACAAAATATCCGGCAAATAAACAGTTATGCTACGTTCTCCGAGGTTGTAGATAGCGACTGGCCAGAGGACATCTTTTCTGTAACTTCAGTAGAAAAAGGAAGCCCACTTCATGACTATAAAACATGGGACCTCATTGTGCTGGCCCAATATGGTAAAATGGAGCCAAAAAGGACAAAAGGAATGAGAAAACTCTTGAGTAGCGGATTTCCGGAAGTTATAGAGCTTCTTAATGAAAGTGAGCTGGACTCAGTCGAGTACACAGTACGTTCAAACAAAAGCTCTAGAAAAGGAATTGCAGAAGGAGAAAAGTACGTTTTTGTACTACCTAGTACGATATCACCCGAAGAGAATAATAACCCAGAAAAACATTTTAACCAAATAGTCGAGCTGAAGAAGATAATGGAAAAATTAGGAAGACCCAAAAAGATTACTTTAGTGGCTGAAGAGGGTATAGATAAAACCTTTATTAGAAAATGCTGCGAAGCTATCTACAAAGAAGAAGGTTGGGAAATTAAAATACTGACCGATGGATCAGAACTGAAAAGGAAAGAAAAACAAAAAAAACGGCGGACGGAAACAATAGTTATAAAAGGGGAGGGGTCATATGCAGATGTGCTCAAAAAAATTAAATCAAATGTGACTACTTCAGAGATACGTCAGCTAGGGATTTCTATCCGATCCGTGAAGAAGGCTGGTGAAGGTAAAGTGATGATGAAAGTAATGGGAGACACCAATCGCATGGAGGCCCTTAAAACCAAACTAACGGACAAAGACGATAAAACTGAAGTAAGCATGGGAAGGGAAACTATCTACCATATTACTGGAATTGAGGCTGACGTAGACCTAGAAGAGGTGAAAACATCAGTTGAGGTAGAATTAAGCGTACCGGCTCAAGTCAGATCCTTAAGGCCTACTAGATACGGCTGTCAGACCGCTACTATCGCAATAAGTAGCAATCTCACTCGAAATCTGGGAAACAACCCATGGGTCACCATCGGATGGTCAAGATGTAGACTAAGGAAAAGAGTAAACATTGATAAATGTTTTAGATGCTGGGGGGCCGGGCATATTGCTGTAAACTGCAAGGGCCCAGATAGAGCAGATCATTGTCGGAGGTGCGGCAAAACTGGACATAAAATGGCCACGTGCACGGCTGAAGAGCACTGCCCGCTATGTGACACGCCAGGCCACAGAGCTGGTGTGACTGGATGCCCGCTTTTTAGAAAGGCAATAAGGGATGCTGAGTACGAAGGCAGCAGCAAAAAAAAGGTGAAAGTACGAAGCAAGCAAGGCCGTGACTCTGAAGATATTGCAGGGCCAGCAAGGAGAGAAAGAAATAAAAATGACCCTTAAAATCCTCCAGATTAACACCGACCGAGTTCGTGCCGCTCACGGTCTCCTCGCGGTGACGGTTTCAAATAGGAACATTGATCTTGCATTAATGGCGGAGCCAAATCGTAAAATTGCTGAAGCTGCTGGCTGGGAGAGAGATAAAAGAGGAGACGCGGCTATAGTCTTATTCAATAAATCTATAGTAGTTGAAAAAACCTTCAAAGGAAACGGCTTCCTAGGCGTACGATTGACTGGAATCACTATATACAGTTGCTATATATCACCAAACTGTAGTTATAAACAGTATGAAGAAGACCTTGATGAACTACGGGAAAGTGTGAAATGCCAAGAGGGTCCAATAATAGTCGCAGGAGACTTTAATGCCGCCTCTAAAGCATGGGGAAGCAAAAAGAATGATAAGAGAGGACGGTACTTCCTAGATATGCTGGCAGACCTGGACTTACTTATTGCTAACTCCGGCACTGAGCCAACCTTCGTAAGGGGACCTAAAACGTCTAGACCTGATATAACAGTGACCAGTTCAGACGTTGCAAGCAAGGTTACCAACTGGCAGGTCCTAGATGAAGAAACCATGAGTGGTCATAAATACATTACCTACCAAGTAGGGAAAAAAGAAGCAGTTACGAGAAAAGCCGAAAGCAATGGTTGGAACCTGCGCTTGCTGAATCGGGAGACATTCCAAGAGTCTCTGACAGATGCTGATATAAGGAATACCGAAGACCTCATCCGAGCCACGAACACAGCCTGCAATAAAGCAATGCCTAAGAAAAAGCCCAGTCACAAAAAGCCGGTATACTGGTGGAACGATGAAATAGCAGAAGCCAGAAACAAGTGCATTCAATGCAGAAGAAAATACACCCGGGCTAACGTGAAGAAGAAAAACTCACCAGTCACTAGCGAAAAACAGGAGGAGAGTAGGGTTTTGTACAAAACATCTAAATTGACTCTTCAACTACTAATTACAAGATCGAAAGAAAGACAGTGGAAAGATATATGTGAAGATGTGGACAAAGATTTGTGCGGATTGGGTTACAAGATCGTAGCAAAGAAACTGCGCGGAACTCCCCCATTGCCGATCGACCTGACAAAGATGAAGGAAATTGCAGAAGTGCTGTTCCCTGTGCATGCAGACTTCCCACGAAACATCCAGAAGGCTACGGAGGTACCGGAAATCACAAACGAAGAGCTGCACTCTGCATGTGCTCGCATTAAAACAAAAAAAGCACCAGGACCAGACAATATAGCCCCGGAAATTGTTCACCTGGCTGTTAAAGTCATCCCAAATGAAATAAGACAAGTAATGAACCAAGTCTTGCAGTCAGGAGAATTTCCGGTGG
This sequence comes from Ypsolopha scabrella, assembly GCA_910592155.1. Classification (NCBI taxonomy): domain Eukaryota; kingdom Metazoa; phylum Arthropoda; class Insecta; order Lepidoptera; family Ypsolophidae; genus Ypsolopha; species Ypsolopha scabrella. Next base: position 24,998,216 of record OU342969.1, on the reverse strand, counting down.
TATGGAAAATGGCAAAACTTTTACTGCTCCGTAAGCCCAACAAACCCGCAGATGATCCAACAGGACATAGGCCGCTCTGTTTATTGGACTGCTATGGGAAGTTGCTCGAGAGATTGTTGCTGAACCGAATTGAGACGCTGCTCCCATATCATGGAGGCTTGGCAAACATGCAGTTTGGCTTCAGAAGTGGTCGCTCTACACTCGGCGTTATTGAACAAGTGATACGGATCGCTGGTGATGCCAGACAAGGTACGCATCGTACAAGAAAACTATGTGCTTTGATAGCTCTGGATGTGAGGAATGCGTTCAACTCTGCTCCATGGGAAGTAATAACGCGAGAATTCCGGGATCGAGGGTTTCCAGCTTACATCTGCAATCTAGTGAACAGCTACCTTGACAACCGTAGTATCACTATGAAAGATGCGGCTGGAAAAACAGCCAAAATCAAAGTAAGTAGTGGGGTACCACAGGGATCTATTCTGGGCCCGACACTGTGGAATATCCTCTACGATGACGTTTTCGGACTCTGGCTGGGAGATGGAGCCCATTTGGTAGGCTTTGCGGATGACCTGGCACTGCTCATCACCGCCCGCAAAGAGAACGAGCTTATGGAAGTCGCTAATGAAGCACTCAAGGATATAAGTAACTGGATGGGGAAAAGACGGCTAAAACTGGCCCCTGAAAAGACAGAAGCTATTATGCTGAGTGGGAAAAGGAGACATGGCCCGGTATCATTCGTAGTGCAGGGTGTAAATATCCAGCCTAAAGAAAAAGTAAAATACCTTGGCGCATGGCTGGACAACAGTCTTTCCTTCCGAAAACATATCGAGGAGATCGCAGGGAAAGCTGATAGACAAGTCTCATCATTGGGGAGACTGATGCCCCGAAAAGGTGGACCCAGAGCAAGCAGAAGAAGAGTGCTTGCTTCTGTGGCTCACTCAGTTATGCTGTACGCGGCACCCATATGGGAAAAGGCCCTGCACGTAACAAAATATAGGCAGATGCTTAGCAAAGTGCAAAGGAGGATGGCTATATACATCTGTGGCGCATATAGGACCATCTCACTGGAGGCAGTACTGGTAATATCGGGTCTCATACCTATTGAAAGATTAGCAAAGGAGCGGAGTAGAATTTATTACAGAGAAGAAGGGATGTCACCAGCAGAGGAGCGTGTTAGAACCATAACTGAATGGGAGAGCCAGTGGAGGGAGAGAGGAAAGGGAGCATGGACAAGAACTTTAATCCCAGACCTAAAACAATGGCTGCAGAGAAAGCATGGAGAAGTGGATCGATGGATTACTCAAGCTCTCAGTGGACATGGCGTCTTTAACACCTACCTGAGTGCAATAGGCAAAGCGGGTAGTGATGAATGTCCAGATTGTGGTGAAATGGACACCCCAAAACATGCAGTTTTCGATTGTGTAGCATCTGATATAGAAAGAGTGAAAGCACAAGGTGCAGATAAGGTGATAACCCCTGATAACCTAATACCACGGATGCTGTCAAGCAAGGATGAATGGGATAAATGTGCCAACATGCTCAGAAATATAATGAAGAAGCGCGAAAAAGACGAATGGGATAGGCAAAAAGAAGAAACGACCTAGATAACAGCCACCTTGCTGATGCAATGCGTTAGCGGTTCCGGCAAGGAGGAAGTAGAGTGGGAGGAGGTTTTAGTCCGTAGGTCCCTGGACCTTCAGGGGAGTCGGGCATGCAATGTTGCTCTTGCTGCCACTCTGGCTGCAATGGCACATGGTATCCATGAGGATTTCCTCCTCCCAATAAAAAAAAAAAAAAAAAAAAAAAAAAAAAAAGGTTTCTTTGGAAATGTTGTTCAGAGTGATATGAAGAATTTGTGGTTTCAATAAGGGATAGCTGTCTATTTAAATTAAAGTCCCTTTCAATAGAATCCGGCAACAACGTAAACAAACCAATTATTTGACAGTTGTCTATGATCATACTGTTGTACATCATTGCTTCAAATGCTTACATCTTTTTTAAATAAATTCAAACATTGAAAAACACTAACTTTCCAAGGACAAATAAGATTTTAATGATTAAAAATTAATATGAAATTTGACAAAACTATTGAAATTTTAGTCGTCCGAGTATTTTTAGGGTTCCGTAGTCCGACAAGGAACCCTTATAGTTTCGCCATGTCCGTCTGTCCGCGGCTTAATGCAGAGACTATTAATACTAGGAATCTGTGAATTGGCATGGATACCTATAAATATTTATCACGCCGTGAAAATGGTAAAATTAAATCTCGAAAAATTTTTTATTTTATGGTACCTCTCATACACGTAAACAGGCGGTGAATTTTTTTTTCTCGTCTATCCCATAGGGTGGGGTATCGTTGGATAGGCCGTTTAAAAACATTGTGGGTGTGTGAAAACCATTTTTCGATTTCGGGATCCGTTGGCGAAATATTAAGCTTTAAAGTAAAAATTTTACTTAGAGTGGAGCGTCCCCCCCCCCCCCTCCCAGCTGGCTAAACAGTTGTTTATAGAAATGTGAAAAAATTCACAGAAGTAGTATTTATAATGAATTAAAAAAAAAACTATCACAGCTAAGTAGCTTTACAGGTTTAAGAGTACAGGTCGCACCAAACTTTTGGTCCCCTATAATGTATGGACTAACGCACTTGGCCGGTTTTTTTTTAAATTAAAATAACTATCATGAAGAATTTATTTGGTGTCGAAATGATTGTAAGAACAATGTATGCTTCCTTGAAATGTGAATATGATCAGGATTGATATTCAATGTAGGTAATTGCGGAGTTATCGTGTTTAAATTGGTTTGTTTACATTATTGCCAGATTCTATTGAAAGGGACTTTACATAGTAGATTCCATAATGCTATGATTTGAATGTGACAAACCTTAAAGTATACAGGACACTATTGAGAAAGCAGGTATTTCCAAGGTTGGAGAGAGTAGCTATTGGAGTTTTCTTAGCCGGTGCACTGTTTCCACAATACTGACTCTCCGTCTGGTGATGGCCATTCAACATTGCAATGCTGGGCAATGTCTTGCTAATTATAACCAGTTCTGCGTCTTGAGTTATTTCTGCACAAAAAACACACATTAATTTGTACTAAAGTAAAAAAACTGTAGCCCAACTTTTACTCCTATTGCAATAATAACATTAGTGAAAAGTCATAAAATCATCAGAACTGATGATAGTATTATCTACTGTTAAGTAACTAAGGGAACACAAAAAGCTTGACCTGCACCTCTAGCATGGTAGACCTAGGGATGTAACGGAGGTCAGTTAACGGAGGCGGATGTTTTCAAATTGAATTTTGCAGAGGTGCAGGTTAACGGAAGCGGGGGCGGATGTAACGAAAAATTAAGAAAACATAATAAATTTTTTGAGTTTTTAGTTTTTACTAAAACCGAAAAACTTATATGAACCATCTTTAGGCATGGTTGGATACAAAATGTAAAAAAACACTTATTTTTATAGAATCAACAATCATGTTCAATCAGGAGAGTAATTGTATAGAAAGTGCTTTTAATCAAAAATGTATAAAAAGTCCCACCAAGTGCCAACAATCACAAGCATCAACTCCGTAGTATAGAACTGTTATCAACTTCTGTAGATTTTGCGGAAGATCTGATTGATCACCAGCTTTCACTCTCCTGGTTTCTGGGCTACAACAACTTTGTCTTTACGCTCTATCAAAAAATACAAATGATTTGTGTTGAAGTGCCCACCGTCGCCCTACAACATCTGCCCCTTGCCCTTTCTGCGCAAGTTCAAGGAGAGACCTTCAAGAGGCTGAGCTACGATTTCATGCGGGAGTTCCGCACTTGCGGATGCGGAGTTCTGTTACATCCCTGGTAGACCATATCGAGCTTTGACAGCTCCATACACCACTGTCTGTCCCTCTTTAGGTAGATCAGCAGAGTGAGACAGAGCACTGTATCAAGTACTACCGAGCTTGATATGGTCCTTCATGTTAGAGGTGCTGGGCAGATCACCTTTAGTTGACAAAGGCCCAAACATAGAATCAAAATGCAAATCAGCCAAATACTAGAGGCTGCTTATCTACAGCCATGGCAGGCAGTAGAAAGAGCGCTATCTAACTCAAGTTGTATGAACCAATAAATATTAATTGCATTATGATCACCAATCTTAAAAATAACATACTTTTAGAGTGGTAAACATCCATTTTCATACAACTTTACATCTGATAAGTTCTGAGACAAAGGTAGCTGCAACAGAATGGCTTAGGGTGGCTAATCTGCCTGTGCACATGTAGATTAAAAAGGCATGAAAATCCACTTTATTAAATATCATTTTGTAATAGTATTTAGATAGCTTTGGAGCTATCTAGAAAAGCTCAAATATAATAGGAAGTGACTAAATAGCCGTTAGTGGCTCTCTTAGTTTTAGCTTTATTCAACCTCTAGGGATAGGTTGCGATGACGAGCGAAGCAAGGAGGAGCAGTTAGGTTGACATGTAAGTAGATATTAGGGAGTCGAGCGAAGTGGAGCGAGGCGAACCCAGTAGTCTTAACAGAATTCACAATATTCAGAAAAAAACATTTTCCAAGCACTTTCCGATGACTTAGGGTTCAATAATTTTTAAAATGAAAGGACCGCTTCCCTTTCAGAACTGTACATTGCAAATTGAACTCTATTAGTTCATGCAAAGGAAGATATTCCAACAGCTAAATAATCACTTACGGTTCAATAATTTTAAAAATCAAAGGACCGCTAGAGGTCCTTTAGTCACTTGATTTGTTTTTTTCATCTTTGTTTTTTTTGTTGAAGCTTTAAGTGAGTATATCATAAAAAATATATATATGTTTCACTTAAGGCTGTATACGTCACTTTGCTCCGCATGATCCTGTTTTATACCAACAAATACTGCAACAATCACTCTGAAATTAATATATGATAAAGTTGAGGACTAATGCTATGTCCATGCTGTTGTGAAAACCTCCGCACCTCCAAACCTTTGGTGTTACCTCCAAACCGTACAATAAACCGATAGCATTCAATGAATACTTGAAATTAGATCTAAAACTTTGCATAATATAACTGATATTAGTATGAAGCAGCTGCAGACTGTTCAATAAAAATGAAAAAAACATCAGTGTTGTAGCTGCAATTTCAAAGTAACTGATGTTTTTGCATGCATGGCACCCGATTAGAGTAGGATAGACAGTTAAAAAGCAGAAGCGTTAGAGCAGGACTGCAAATTGAGGTTTTATGGGCCCTTAACATATCTAAAATTGAATTAAAAGTGTGAAAAATGCACTGAATTTGAGTCATTTTTACCAGATTTTTCTTTTGTACATCTGATAAAAATTTAAAGTCTTACATTCTGTAAAATTTTGAATCAAATGCATAGGCAGAAGGTGTAGTCCAATGTTTTAAATTGTATTTTATTTGAGCTTTTTATAGATCACTATTTAAGTAATTCAAAAATAACAATAAGAAATTCAAAGAAGTGTAATTTAGAGCCAGCATAGTGTATATGCTCCTTCTATTTTGCATAACCAATCTAACAATACTAAATCTATGATTGACACAGGCATACATACCTGCAATTTTAGGAATTCCACTGATGGTTTTGAGTTTTTTGCTGTTGTTCAGGGTATTGTAGTAAGTACTTTTGTAAGGCCTTTTTACAGGTTTGTTCTCTTTATTATCGGTACTCAACACTTCTCCAAGATCACTGTTAGGTTTCGAGTCTTCCTTTGACTTCAGAATTACGTTTTCGTTGCTAAGATATGGTGCATTATTTCTCTTTAGAGAAAAGGGAAATTTAACCTTCACGACTTCTTTTTTCGTTTCCGATACTGACTTAAATGGCATCTTCAGTATACCTGAAAAATAAAAGCCGATATTTAGCAAAAAACGTAGCAAAATAGTTACTGGAGGCCACGACTAGCCAACTTTCGATGGAAGTCAAGGATAATAAGAAAAATCGAAGTATTCAATAGGAAACTACTTACGGATTCAATTGTATAAGGCACATTGACTTACATTATATAGTAAGACAATGTAATAATAACGCAAACAACTATTCCTCATTTATCTCTAATTTCGGAAAAGATAACCGCGGACAACCTCTTCCGTAACAATCGGCCATATTGAAATTTTAAGTGACAGTAACGCTGTGTTTCAAAATCAACTGTTAGCAGTGCTGCCAGATGAGAAAATTAAATATGCGGTAGCAATGCTTATAAAACGCGTATTTTTACAAAAAAATACGGAATATTGTTTTAACATTTACATCGATTTTTCTCTTTCAATAATAATCATAATTATGTTTTTAAATGCAGTATTCTCGATGTGCCGAGTATAATAATAACATTAATAAACGTTTATTTCAAGCATTTTAAGCTCATATCAAAATACAAATTAACACAACACATAACAAAACACAAAATAATAATAGCAAAACAAGCATTACAAATTAAAAGTAAAGACAACTTAACTAACGAAAAGGAAAATATGTGTCAGCAATATCAGTATGTGCTATTTCTATTTACATGAACATGAACCCAATGTTGTATTGCGTGGTTATCTAGTCTATTGGCTATCATCTGTAAAATAGAGTTGGAGCTACCGTGCACTTTACAGAGCATCGAGGCGCATCTCTTGCGGATGATGGTGAAAAAACAATCTGTGTGTGCGTCGGCGAACATTCCTGAGGCGCTGCATGCGCGCGGCAGCCCAAACAATGCTCTGAAAGCGTTGTTATAGAGTACGCGAAGGGCATTATATGTTTTTTTGTATATTTATTCCTTAAACTACATGTGTAGAAAAAAGTGCAATATGCTCGGAAAAGTGTTAATTTAACCTGTGCTGTGCAGCGACTAAATCTGCGTGCTATCATATTGGCCCTGACTGATGATGCCCTTCGCTTTCTTTCAATGTCTGCATCATCACGTAATATAATATATAATCATCATAACCTTACTATCACGAACTGTCAATTTCCTGCTTCGTGCAAAAAAATATACTTTGTGCCTTAGTGTAACCATACTAACTATGAAATAAATATATATAATTTAGCTATATAAAGCCTTTAGTTTCCTTTAACTTGTAATAATAATAAAAAAATATTAATTTTCGAAATATATTTCGGCCCACTATGGGGCCGGCATCAGTCGAATACTTAAATGACATAATGTAAAAATGACATGATGATATATACAACCCTAGGACTAATTAACCTACGAATCTACTAACCTACTTTTAACATTAATTATGGAAAAAAATATATATTAAATACCAAAAATAAAAATTATTTCGGTTGAAGAGCCATATTGCGGTTTCCGGCCGTAACATCCCGACATCCCGACATTTACTTGGAATATCATCGATACGTACCGAAGACCGCAAGAAGACACTGCTGTTTATGGCACCCTGGTCTTAATATATACATACACGTAATATTTTTGTGAGTCAGGTTCAGGTGTCCATAAATAGTCATCGTCTGATGTCAGTGTTGTAATTTTTCATACTAACTATGGTGTTACCGCCATGAGTGTGAGAAAAAAACGGGTTGTTATAGCAGATTTGATTAAAGCGGAACCGCATAGCTTAAAAGCGGAAGGCGGATCCATTGTCAAAAAGGCGTAAAAGCGATGTATCTAGCAACACTGACTGTCAGTCACATAAAGTCACTTTCCTATAAATCTCGTGTCGGTGATGTGTCGATGGCTGCGCGACCCTGGCTTGGGCCGCGTTCAGTTTGATCGCACGCTCATCACTGACAGCAGGATAGCATATACAAAATCATGGCGTGCAAAAGAGATGTCATGATCACGGGCGTCGTCGGCGGGCGATCAAACTGAACTCAGCTCAGCCCTGGGTTAGCAGCCGAACGCTCTACCACTAGCGGAGCGTCCATAAATTTCGTGACACACACTATTTAACTGAATTTTGACCCCCCCCACCTCCTTTACTGATATTATGGTGACGACTCCCCCCTCCCTATTTCCCGTTACTTTTATCATATTTATGAGTGAAAGGCAAATAAATTTATCAACGAAATTAAAGGAAGTTTATTGTTGAAATTGTCGCCACTTGATGGAATTTACTGATTTAAATGACTTATTTTATGGATGGCGTTGACCTCACACAGCTGCAGGTTTCACGGACGACGCTCTCTCTAAACTCGCCCGTATGTCGGTGCGTTAGGGTTCATGCATTTTTGTTTGGAACTTAATTATTTACTTTTTGGTAGTGCCTCAGCTGCCGGCGCCGCGCCGCCGTGTCCCAAGTTGGCTAATGGCGCCGGTTGGTGAATTAGCTGCCGGCACTGACTTTAGAAAAATAAGCGGGAAATGGGGTTACCATATTAATTACCTATAGGGCTAGGAAGGATAGGATAGGAAGTAATTTTGGGTCTTTATAGTCATAGTAAAAAAAAAGCTTTCACAAACAGAAAAAAAGTAGGTGCGACCACGAGCGAAATAGTGTTAAGTTGACATGTAATATAAATTGAGGAGCCGAGCGAAACGGAGTGGAGCGAGGGGACGACGTCCCTAGTTTTGACAGTAACTCAAATTTGTATTTTCAAGTCACCTATTTCAACGATTTCCAAATAAACAAACACAATACATACCAATCTCACACTTTTTGAAATTTAAAGTCCTTTGCGCGTAATGTCCATTATGGGAGCCGGGGCGGCGCCGGCCGCCGATGTTTTTGAGCTTGGCTGCCGGCAGTAATGTACTGCCGGTTCCCAACGGCGTTATTTTTGGGTGCCGGCGCCGGCAGCGCAGGCACTCCCTACTTTTTTACTTGGAGGAGAAAACCAACTGGAGTGGAGCCACGCACTAATTTCTATGCAAAAAAGTCTGTCATATTCGGTGGGGGACGAGGTAGCGTCGCGATGCACGCACACTACAAAATACCCAAACACTAGCTTAAACTATACGCACACAATCACATTCACACACAGGGACATCTATCGTTTTTATAGAACCGGTATGCCCGCGGGGCTTATACCTTTGGCAGAGGGGTTCGCCTGTTGGTGGCCCGTCCAGTTGGTTTTTTGGTTGGTTGAATGACATTACACTAGCATAATTATTGCAAAAATAACAAAAGAAAATATAATCAAAATTATCGGGGTGCTCAAGGATCGGGGCCCTAAAGGACGGGTACCTCAAGGAAAGGAATAACCCAGGATTCGGGTTATAAAAACTTGGACGAATTCGTCCAAGATAAAAAAAATGGTCAAGCGCGTCTGAAGGTTCCGCACCATTAAAACAAGTTAATTAATAGAATTAAATAATTTGAATACAAATTACAAACTTATGAAATGTGAGTAATAAACTGCCGTCATACTACCTCGAATGACTTCGGGGTGGGGGGGGGGGGGGGGTCATCTGCGAGTAAAATTTTCAAATGAAGCACTTGGGTGAAGTGGGGTGAGGCTAATAGTAACAATGATGTAAATAATGAAAAAATATTAAAAAACCTTTCATGTAAATATTAAATAACCTATACACCTGTATAGATCACATGCTGTAGCGAATGATCTGGAAGTTGTAATAATTAATTTAAGAATAAAATTTAAATCTTCTTTTTGAAAATTTATAAAGAATAAGCTGAACCTTAAAAGTGTTTGAAAATTCAAAAAAGTGAAAGCTTACAGCTTGTGCTATACACTTGTATAGGTCACATGCTGTATCAAATGATCTGGAAGTTGTAATAATTAATTTAAGAATAAAATTTAAATCTTCTTATTGAAAATTTATAAAGAATAAGCTGAACATTAAAAGTGTTTGAAAATACGTAAAAGTGAAAGGTAACAGCTTGTGCTATACACCTGTATAGGTCACATGCTGTAGCAAATGATCTGGAAGTTGTAATAATTAATTTAAGAATAAAATTTAAATCTTCTTTTTGAAAATTTATAAAGAATAGGCTGAACCTTAAAAGTGTTTGAAAATACAAAAAAGTAAAAGCTTATAGCCTGTGTTATACAACTGTATAGGTCACATGCTGTAGAAAATCTTCTGGAAGCTGTGAGAGGGCATATTCTTTATGTTTATATGAAAATGCACACTCAAAATTGAATTTTAAAAAAGTTTTCATACTTTTGACCCCAGATATACGTGCAAATGATAGACACTAGCTCCTGGCATACACCTGTACAGGTTTCAAGCTGAAAAAAACCTTCTGGAAGCTGTGAGAGAGCATGTTCGTTGTTTTAAAATTCAATTGCGCATTTTAAAACTTCCTACAGGAACAGTTTTTCATTCTAATACCCCAAAAAAATATAAAAATTATAGATGCTAGTCTGTGGCATACACCTGTACAGGTTTCATGTAGTATCAAATACTACATGAAACCTGTACAGGTGTATGTGTATGCTATAGAGAGCACATTCGCTTTTTTTAAATTAAATTGCGCATTTAAAACTTCCTAAAGGGGAAGTTTGCAGTCGTAAGACCTCAAAAAACATGCAGATGATAGACACTAGCCCCCAGCATACACCTGTACAGGTTTCATGATCTAGCAAATCACCTGGAAGTCCCAAAGCGAACATACTTGTCACTAGCCCTAAAAAGTCAGTAGAAGCAATTTGCATTTAAATTACAACAATATGATATCCAGGTGATCCGCAAAAATGCCCTCCATACACCTGTATATCTGAAGCTGTAGTAACTTATGTGAAAGTCATAATATCAATTTAATATTGGCAGCATTTCCAAATGCGCTAGTGCTGCCATCACTATGCGACGTCGAGTAGCAGAACTATCTCCTCTTGCAAAAAAAACGAATTAAAACGATATTTTCGTTTAAATGGCAACAAACAATATTCCAGATAAAGCATATTAGACTGTGGCATGCTTCTGAATGGGGTATGATATACGGTTTCCTCATAATTGTCTTTCAATTGCAATAAAATTATAACCACGCTATGTGCTAAAATCCTCCACATACGCATTTATATAAGTATCAAGCTGCAGCAAATCATCTAGAAGTCAATAAATTTATATTCCATCAAAATATCATTTTACAATTACTTACGCCATCTAGTAGACAGTTACGTTATTACTAACGGAACGGGTTTCTCAAAATTGACGAGGATTACGTAAGTTTTCTTAATCTGCATAGATGGCACGGGGTCTCATTTGTGAAACTATGAATTTTCAAAGTTTCGTCAAGTTTTCCAAAATATGAAACACTCGTCTCTTTTAGAACTTCAAATCAAATCAAATCAAATCAAATCATTTATTTGTTCAACATAGGTCTTATAAGATATTTACAGATTGAGATGTCCAGCTATGTTGCGCCTTAGTGGCATACAAATATTATTGTTTCTTAAAATTAATATACACGGTAGAAATACAAATAAAACTAAATTAAAGTTACAAAAAACAATTATTTGAAATGTCACAATTTCACAAAATTTTTATAAAATCATAAATCGGTCGTGCCACCTATCTTCTAAAAACTCATTAATGGTATAAGGTCAGGTGGGGTAAGGGGAACACACTCCATTTTACACAAAATATTTTGAGTCATAGCTACCGCATTTGATGTCTTTTAATTGTTTTGATATACATTTAATGTACCCGCGCTTGTCAGCTTTCCATGATTGAACGTCTTTTCATTCTAATTATTATTATTTAAACAACAAAATGCTAAATCCTAATACTAGTTCTGTCGTTCCCCTTTCCCGGTTTTTGGGGTAAGGGGAACAGTCTCAATAAATGTATCATAAATAAAAGTTTTCTACATTATACCTGCACTATTCCATTTTTTCCAATTTGGTTTTCAAATTTAAACTCTGTGCTTAGTGAAATAAGAGTTGTTAACAGAACAAATTAGTGAGAAATTGAATTTGGGGTAAGGGAAACATATGACTATGAGGCAGGGGTCGTCAAGTAAAAACGAAGTGCTCTTTTTTAATTTTTATTGAATCATACTAATCAGTCTCAAGTAGTCTCAACCTACCTTATAGGAAAGCATTTTCATTCAATTCAAGGAACATTTTCAACTTACATTTTAACATATTTGTAAAACTATGCACGAATATACTGAATATAGTATCAGTTAAGATGTTTAATATTCAGTAGAAACATATGTAAGTAGATATGATTCTACTGTATCTTAAACATCTTAAAAGACATTTTAAAAATAAATTGGCCTCTTCGGCTTATTGTAGGCTGAGGCAATTTTGTAACAATGTCCGCCGTGTGTTTCACTTCAGATATATCGTCTATCACGGGGAAAGTAAAAACATTTTCACTTTCTGCTTTAGTTTTCTTCTTTCTGGTGTATTTTACTACAGGGGACCCGTAGTCATTTGTGCTTCACACTACGCCCAAATAGTGTTTCACTGACTTTTTGGTGCAGAATTTTACCAAGACCCAGTCATCCTTACGATATGGCTCATGGTTATCATAATTTTCTTTGACGGCATCATGGAGTTCTGGACTTGGAGCTTCATCATCTTCGTTATCACTATCTTTCAGTAAATTCTCCCAGTAGTCATTATCATGACTATCTTCGTCATATATTATTTCAGCTTCATTTTCACTTGAAGACGTAGAATATTTTCGTTTTTTTCCATGTTTTTTAATCGTTGTTTTGTTTCTTCTTCATTTTTGAATTTTGTGCAACTTTTTCTTCTGGTTCTCGAATTTTCCCCTATTTTGCTTTCCTATCTAATAAATTATTTATCTTCTTTTTTGAACTCTGCTCAACTTTGTATTCCAGGTTTTCAGTTTTATCTTCTTTTACTTTTCTTCTATCTTTTTCCTTTGTCAAAGCTGCTCTAACATTTGCCTTTGTTTTTTTTTACTTTTGTTTCATTTTTAGAAGTTTGTGCCTCTAAAGTTTTTTTATACACATCGTCATGCGTTATAACTTCTGCACCAGTTGCCATCCGTTTTTTCTTTGTTTTAAAGGTGGTTCCTGCTTTAATTTTCATCAGGAGTAAGTCCTCAAATGTTACAATCCGGTCTTCAAGTACCTGAACTATTGATGTTTCCTTCGGAATATTCATCGTATTGGATCCTACGAATTCTGCATTCAGTTGATTAGATAAGCTAACACAACTGTTTTGTGTATGTTGTGACAAACGAGTTTGAATTGTATGACAATTACCATTTAACATCAAGTTCACACTTTTTAATGAAATAGTGAACAGCGAGTCTGGCTTTGGTCTGTTGGTTTCGGTTTCGGGTGACTTTTCTTTAATGATTGAGTCAGTATGTTTGGATGTTCCCACACGAGGATCTTGAACCTTTGTATTTGCGGCAGTCTGATTATCACACAACGGTACATTCATAAATTGCTGTTTGGTTGAATCTTCGATAAAATCCGTAGCATTGCACATTGATTTTAGCTTCCATTGCCGCAGAAGATCTTGGTTGAAATTTTTTTCTGGGACTGCATTTTTGTTTAAGGGGTAAATGCCTCCTTTTTTAAAACCAGCTGCACATATAGCTGGACCCAACATATTCCAAATTGTTCCAAGCTTTTCAGCAAAATCTTTTTTTGGTAAATTGTTTCCTTATATTCAATATTTGCCATTTTACTAGTTCCTGGTCCCATTTGTCTTTGAATGATTTATTAACAGCCAAATCTAGTGGCTGTAAGAGATGGCTGGTGTGCGCAGGTATTTTTAAAATGGTGATGTTAGCTTTTCTGGCTTTTTCGACAAGGTTTATGCCTATATGCGTGGAATGGCCATCATAAATTAAAAGGATCGGGCGCTTTTCTCCCACAGTTTTAAAAAATACCTTTTTGAAGAAGGCCTCAAAAACCGCAGTTTCCATCCAGCCGTTAGTTGTTGCAGCGTATGCTGTTCCGGGATAGCCTTGGTCTGTAGTCCACTCATCCCAAACATATTTGCCCTTGTAAACAATCATGGGTGGAGTTTTCTCTCCTATGGCGTTACACCCCAACAAGACGGTGGTGTTTTCTTTTCCAGGAGAAGGAATAACTCGCGTTGCAATACATCCTTTACACCCAACCACCTTGGACTTCGAAGGGTCTTTGCTAAAGCTAGTTTCGTCGACGTTCCATATATGTGATGGTTTGTTGCTCAACTCCAATTCGTTTACTGTTTTTTCCAGTAAATCAAAGTACGGATATATAATTTGAGGACTGCATGCTTGTTTGCGGGCATACTCGACAGGCTGTGGCTTTTTGATTGACAAATTATGCCTCTTTTTGAATGCCAGAAACCAATCTTCTCCAGGCACGCCATTTTTAAACGGATTTTTTATAACGTTAGCCGAAACGTACTCACCCACGGTCTCTAATAATTCTTTTCTGGTCAGGCCGAAACCATATTTCTCCATCACACTCAGGTTTTTTACTAGACATTCTTCTGTTTCACGCGATAAGACGGTGGCTCTTCCCAAAGTGTTTGATTTTAGGCCTTTGCGATCATATACCTAAGAACAAAAACATAAGTAACTTAAGTTAAACTTAAGTAACATAAGTAACTAAAACAGCTAAAAACAAATTCAAGTGAAGTGTCTAAAAAAGTAAAAATAAATAAAATTATTTGAAAAAAGAACAACCGGCTTCAGTAGCTACCAAGTCCAAGCAAGTTTTTGATATAAACTCACCCAATTTATAATGGTTGACCTGGGTATTCCATATTGCTTAGAGGCCGCATACCCAGACAATGTGCCACTTTTGACGGCTCTTACGGCCTCTAATAATTTTTCCCTCGGGTACGTTGCATTGTCAGTTTTACGTTGATAATTTCTAGGCATTTTGAATGTTTCTGTAACAATTAATATTACTCGTACTTAGCAATGTTAGGATCGCAGTACTTTGGAAACCATCGTCTCTGCTTACTGGGATACAGGCGTGTTTGTGTGTATGTAGGTACCTTAAAAGGTTTATAACCTCTGTCATCGGGAAAGGGAAACATATGTTCCTCTTTCCCCGGCTATGGTAGTTTCCCTTCCCCCACTTATGAATTTGTAGGTTATGTATCGAATAATAAAACAATTAAATATAATTAGGAAGATTTTTACAAGATTATAAGCAAATACTCAAATTATAGGGATTAAACTACACTCACCAACATTGACAGCCTTATCACAAACCTTTTTGACACTCTAATGAACGCTGTAAAAATTCTCGGCGAACTCGTGGTTTTGTCGTGACCAACTGATTTTTTTCTTACTGTCGCACACCTGCACAGAACAGACATAGCGCCATCTGTGTTTTTGCTTGGGAAATTACTCTTAAATGACTGTTTTACCAACCGAGCAACAAAGAGCTGCAGTCTATGGTTTTTAATTTACGAACTACTGTTTCCCTTCCCCCCTAGTCCCCCTTACCCCACCTGACCTTAATATGCTTTTCGTGATAAAAAATGAATCAAAGTGGATTTAAAAATATATAGATTATTATAGTTTATTATAGATCTTAGGACCCATACCCAGAACACTTTTTTTAAGAGGCCGGTTTTTGAGGGTTTACACGCTATCTTATTTTGATACCTTATACTTTTGAAATTTAAAAACAAGTGTTTATTAGTTTTAACAAATACTGCTAGCTCATAAATGTATAAGGAGCGTAAGGTTAAAATTTTTAGCTGTATAAAATGAGCCTTGCAGTGATCTGTTTTCCGAAGTTGTTCTATCGCTCTTACACATCTCTTCTGTATTCCTTACAAATATAAGGGGCATTATATGGTCGCCTGCAGTTCAAGCAAATAGTTTTATTATTACAGTTTAATACGAAAGCTTTATAAAAACTGCTATTGGAAGTGCGAACGACCGTACCAAAGTAAAATAACCTTCAACACATCACATTAATAACAACTTTAATGCTACTATTTTTACACAAATAATTTAACCTCGAGCACAAGGGGTTCTGTACTACCACACGATTCGGGTTCGGAATCCTAAAAAAACATTATGGTAAATAACAACAATAAGTATAGATGTCTTGTCAGCATCAGGGCTACAAAAAATCAGCTGCTTAAATGATAGCGCCTGAGAAAAAATTTGGCGTCGTCTACGTACAGAGCTTTCATTTCACATTCCACACTTGGAAACGCCTCTGACAGCCCCTTGGGAATACTTGTCATGACGAGGCATGAATTATTTTACTGAAGGGGGGTTGCAGTTATACTCCTCTGCACGTTGACTAAAATTTCTCCTCTCACACGAATCTGAAAATGTAATGTAATGCATTCATGAGTATTTCATTTTAATAATATTTTTAAATATTTAGATTTTATTAACCCGTTGGCCGCCGCCAGTTTTTACCCGTTGGCCGCCGTCAGTTTTTAGGATACCGTGCCCAAACGACAAGATGGAGTCGTCTGCCCTTTCGCATGTCACGGGTCTCTAGCTTGCAAACTGAATGTGTTACAGACAGATCTGACGTTTGGATATGTTGTGTAAAATGTTGACCCAAAACCGAACATTGAATTAAATTAAATTAATTTTCAGGGGTATCCCGTATATTGAAAGGAGCAAAACATTTGTTTTTCTTACCTTATTAACTTATCATTATCAAGTATAGTACAAATATTTTTTTCAATTCTGTCCGTACGTATGTCATGGGTGAATACAATGAAGTTCAATTAAATAATATTTCAGGGGGCGGCCATTCACGAAAAAGGAGACTAAAAAGAAATTTTACTTTTTCGCCGTATTATGTGGGATTACATTGTCTAGAGCTCAAGGTGGTAACTTTTTACCTCGGTACAAAATGAACATCATAATATTGTTTTCCTTACTTTTAAATAAAAAGTATGCAAAAATTGCATTTTAAAGAAACTTGCGGAAATAGTTGATTAATAATAAAGCCTTCACAAAAAAATTACCTACTTTAATGTACTTATTACATTTTGTTTGCATTACATTAACAAACTTAAAAACGTGTTTAGAGTTGTAATGTAATGCAGCTAAAATGTAACGCATAAAATTGAAATTTTACTTTTTCGCCGTATTATGTGGGATTACATTGTCTAGAGCTCAAGGTGGTAACTTTTTACCTCGGTACAAAATGAACATCATAATATTGTTTTCCTTACTTTTGAATAAAAAGTATGCAATAAATGCGTTTTATAGCAATTCCCACCAACTGCTTGTTAATAGTTAGGTGATCACATGAAAACTATTCAATTTTATGCGTTACATTTTCAGGCGGTAGAAGATAGCGGAAATTTTCGTTAACCACCTCTATGACTTGGTAACAAATACAAGGGTTTTCCAAGCAGCGTGATGTCATTTTAAATTGAATATGGTGGACGCCCCAAGATGGCGGACTCAATATCTTTAACCTCATCTTTAACGCACCCTCTTGTCATGGTGAATTAAAAGGTTTTTACGAGCAAAATAACGTTGCTCACTAAAGAGTATGAAATAAAAATAGAAAACCTTTTACTTATAATAATAATAAAATAAAAAAAGCTTTTACTTAAGCTCTGCCCGCGTTTATACAATCTCTGCCCCGTTTTTGGCTTGGGCGTTATTTTATTAACAACCCTTTTACCCTATTAAATTGACTAGAGTCACTACAGTGATAATAAAAAAGAACCGCATCCAAATCCGTTAAGTGGTTCTTGAGTTAAAGCGGAAAATACATACAGACTTACAGACAGACAAAAATTCTAAATATTGTGGTTTCGGCCTCAGTACAATATTAATAACCGATTTCATTTAAATATTTCGCGAAAATATTCAATGTACAGACACGACGTTTTTTCTACGTGTAGTATACATTTATTATGTAGATATGTTTATAATTATAGGTGGTAGAGCTGATGCCGGGCTCGACTGTGGAGGTACCACCATCTGACTCGCAAATCCTCCCGAAGTTATTCGGGAGAGAGTAAGAGGACAGCTCGCAGGCAAAACCAGGCGCACAGTGTGCCCTGTAGAACAAGCTAGCTGGACAAAATTATTCTCATTGTTTTTGTGACATTAATTGTTATGTAAGCAACACATAACTTAAGTAGCATAGTCTATGACATCGTTTCTCAAACTATGGGTCGCGACCCCAGGGGGGTCGCGTTTAGGTAAAAGGGGGTCGCAATTTGTCAAAAACATAGGTTATGTCTATAAAAATATCTATATCTAGTAAAAATATCTACGTGAGCCGTTTTTGGCGAGTAAATTTTCGCCAATTTTTAGAAATTTCTCTTCTACTGATAGAAAACGAAGCCTCTGAAACAAATCAAAAACTCATAAGTCGCACATTTTTGCAGAATCGCTTTTAGTTATTTTAAAAGATAGATGTCATAGCTAACATATAACTGCTAATTCAGAACTCGACAACATCCGACACTATAACTTTATCACCATTTAATTATCGAAGCATTGCATATTTTTTGTCTTAAGATTAACTAATTTTTTTAAGTCACTTAATCTTAACAAAAGTAAAAAGTAAATGTGTACCAGGTATCTCGAAATCCATAACAACAACCACGCTAAATTATTTTTTGACAAGTGCACACTCAAGTGTCAGGATCAATGTTTGAAACAACACTAAAATTTCTTTTACGAATATGAAACTTGCAGAGACCTGTTTTCTTTTGTCTACTGTGCGCGCGCGCTTCACAAAAGGCCCGTTTAAAGGTTGAATTTAGATAGCTTGATGTCTTATTATATCAGCTATAAGGTGCATTTTTGTATATTTTGAATTTCCTACTTGGTACTTTTGTCCAGCTGGCTTCTTCTACAGGACATACTGTGAGGCGGCCCAATATTGCTTGGGACCGATTAGTCTAAGATCTAGCGACCAAATCGGTCATGTGGCTTCAGCTGTATTGAAACTCCGTTAGCTACTTCCCTGAACAACCTTTTCCCATAATCTCCGTGCTGGCAGGCCGCGGGCGGTGGGTGCGGGTGTAGTGGGGTGGGGAAAAAAATGAAAAAAAATGTGGGCTCAGCGGCTTTAATTTTTTTTTCAAACTGTTGCTCTGTACTCCCTGTGCACCCAAAAAAAATTTTAAATCGGTCGGGTGGTGGTAAGGGGTTGCCAGCGTTAATTAAAAGTGCCAAAATAATAATAATTTTCATGTAGGCTCAGCTGTATTGGCTTTTTTTTTGACGCGAGATTAATTAATATGTGAGCCCCAAAAAAATAGCCATGCAAAAATATCGGTGGGAACGTATAGAAAAAAATTGTTGAAATCGTTGGATTTCATTCAAAAATGAGCTGAGGAGAAGGCAAAAGCGGACGTGGACTTCCCAGTCGGCGAACGCGTCAGCGCCCTCACGGCGCGTCGATTTTGTTCTGCTAACAGAGAGTAGCCGCTGTCCTTCTTGCACCCGTTGAACGGGAAAACCCGAACGTTTCCGAACGAGCAGCTGCTTCAGCTGTGCGTCTACGCATTTTCATAGAAATTTAACTTATTTTTATTCGTGCAAAAAAATATTCCTTGCTTCTATGCCTTTTTTTGTCCATTTTTATTTACGAAAAATACTCTATTTATTTATATTTATTTATTTTTTCATTTTTATTTATGAAAAAATTTAATTCAAATTTTTTTTTCTCGTAATTATTCATTCAAAAAATTTAATTCAATTTAATTTCTTTTTTTCTCGATATTATGTATGCGAACAATTGTATTAATTTTTATTCCTCTTTTTATTAATTATTATTTATGCAAAATATTCTATGCCTTACATTTATATTTTTATATTTCTTTACTTATTCATTTTTATTAACGCAAAAAATTTAATTCATTTCTTTTCTTCTTTTTATTTATTATTATTTATGCAAAACATTCTATTGATTTATATTCCTTTATTTATTCATTTTTATTTATGGCAAAAATTTTATTCGATTTTATTTCTTTTTTTTCTCATTTTTATTCATGCGAACGATTGTATTCATTTTTATTACTCTTTTTATTCATTATTATTATGCAAAATAATTATGCAAAAATTTTATTCAATTGTATTTCTTTTTTTTCTCATTGTTATTTACGCAAAAAATGTTGTTTCTTTTCTCATCATTATTTATGGAAAAAAATGTTGTTCAATTTTATTTATTTTTTTTCTTATTTTTATTCATGCGCAAAATTCTATAAATTTTTACTCCTCTTTTTTATTCCTTATTATTATTCAAGATATTCTATTTATTTGTATTCCTTTATTATAAAAAAATTCAAAATATTCCTTTTTTTCATTCATTTTTATTCGTGAAAAATATGAATTTATTTTAATTTCTTTTCTTATTCATTTTTATTCATATGCGAAAAAATTGTTTGCACGTAGAAAATTCATTGTGATTGCTTTTTTTATTCATTTTGATTTATGCAAAGAAATTGTATTGATGTAAATTTCATTTGTATTCTTAATCTTATTCATTTTTATATTTATACAAAACAAATTGTAAAGTATGATTTAATTAACGTCCAATATTTGATTGATTGTTAGCTGTTCCTTCTATTCGTACTCATCGGTATCGCTGTCACTTCCGGAGTCGCTCTCACATTGATGGTCCTCTGAAACATATTAATTGTATTTATTGAATAACAATTTTAGCAGTGTTCATTTTATTCGGACTTTCAATTACTGTTTGTTTTTTAATTGCTTTTTGGAATTGAATTTTATTTTATTGGGATCGTGATTGTGTTAATTTCATATGAATTGTCAACGTTGTTTTTTTTAACATTTTCTTGTAGGTACGTATTTCATTCAAATGATTGTTAGTTTAATATTGCACTCATACCTGATTCTATTTTGTCGTCTTCATCGATTTCATCAGGTTGAATTATGACATCTGTTGTAAACTTTGGTAATTGGTCACCTTCGAACCAAACGAAGTTGTACGTTGACTCTTCTTCAATCCACCCATTTCCTTCAGGTTTCAACGGTGAAGGAATGTCCAGATGAGCATTGTTCCAGATACTAGTTATATATACACTCCGCTTTTGCCTTCTCGTAAGCTCATTTTCGAACGCAATTCAACGATTTCAACCATTTTTTTCGATACCTTCCCACCGATATTTTTGCATGGCTATTTTTTTGGGGCTCACATATTAATTAATCTCGCGTCAGAAAAAAAGCCAATACAGCTGAGCCCACATGAAAATTATTATTATTTTGGTACTTTTAATTAACGCTGGCAACCCCTTCCCACCAACCGATCGATTTAAACATTTTTTTGGGTGCATAGGGAGTACTGAGCAACTGTTTGAAAAAAAAATTAAAGCCGCTGAGCCCACATTTTTTTTCATTTTTTTCCCCACCCCACTACACCCGCACCCACCGCCCGCGGCCTGCCAGCACGGAGATTATGTGAAAAGGTTGTTCAGGGAAGTAGCTAACGGAGTTTCAATACAGCTGAAGCTACATGACCGATTTGGTCACTAGCTCTCCGTCCAGATGGATGGCGGTATATCCATCCCCAATTGCCAGGTCTTACATAAATCAGACTGGTGACGGGCAGCGGCGTCACTGGTGCAAGGGCTTCGGCAACGCGCTCACCAACCCGCCTGCCCAGCGTGTGTGAGTATGGGCATTTCTTCCAGGAGGACCACCAAGAGTGGCGAAATCCTGGAAAGGCCTATGTCCAGCAGTGGACGAAACAGGCTGATGGATACATGGATGGATGTTTATAATTTATATATTATATAGAAAATAATTATTTGTGCGTTTGTCTGTATAATATGTATATAACTATATGACTATGTATGTACTTTAACTGACATAACTTTACTATGATTTTATTTATTTGTATTTTATATGTACACCGCCTCTTAGCTATCCTTTCGTAAAATTTCTCCCACCTAAGGGTTGTCTGGAACAGATCGCTGTAAGCTATAAGGCCGCCTATTTGTAGTTACCTTACTCGTAGTTTTAAGTTCAATGTTATTGTTTTCTTTTTGTTTTGTAGTATGAGAATAAGTCTATATTTTATTGTATTGTACGACAAGACTTTTTTACTACTTTATTATTAGTGTATAGAAGATTATTTGCTTATAAAAATAGGTACCAAATTGATTGGTAAGTAACCAGAGTTTGTTATGTGCGACAAGCTATTCAAAAACGAATAATTCAATATTAAATCAGTTTCAGAGATACAGTATTGTACGAAGGACAAAAAAAATATTTTTATTTTTTTGCTGTCTTAACCGTTTTAACTCGAGAACCACTCGACGGACTTGAATGTGGTTTTGTTTACCATCATTGTAGTGACCCTGGTCAACATGTAAGCTATTGATCGGGTTGTCGATAAAATAACCACCAAGCCGAAAACTGTCGAAGAGATTTCCACGCGAGCGACGCCGCGTGCGAAAGATAGTAATAAAATAAAATATGATCCGAAATGTTGAACTTTAATTCGAGAAGGAAGAATATCATGTTAACATTTTCCTGACGTCAGAAATTAAATAACTTCTTCAGTCCGAAAAGGATCTTCAGCGCACACTAACCCAGACCACAAAATAGATAGGTACAGAAGGCCAGCTATGACTGACCTTGATTTTAAATACCTACTCATCACATTGTATCGCAAAGCGCAAGCACTGGTGACTAGTCGTACTGGCCCTAAATTCTGGCACGTGCGCAAAAACTGCGAAGGATTTTGTACCGATATGTATTGTTTCTTTTTAATTGAAAACTTATACCCGCTTACATCCTATATATTGTATTTGATGTAGTTTAGTCACTCTAATTTTCATCGCATGGCATTTATCTAACTTTAAACAAATATCTAATGATTGATATTGCGAGTGAGAAATAATGCCGGAATAGCCGCCCTGTACTGGCATTCGACTGAATCCTACCGAGATCGTCGTACGTACTACACGTCAATGTGTGCGTGCGCTCGAAATGGCTGGTTGTAGGGAGCAGGCCTTCTGTACCTATCTATTTTGTGCCCAGACATCTGGTTACTAAGGTCCCCTAACTCCCAAACAACCAGCTAGGCATGTCAAGTTGCCACGCGTACAAAGCTGCAACTTGTTTATTTGTCCCGCGCTTCCCCTTTAATGGGCAAATCCATTAGAGTTATACAATAGGCAAGCAAAGGTTGGGCACGTTTCTGGGAAACGTTTTGTTTTAGAGACGAGATCACGTTAAACGAGCAATTATGTTGTAACTAGAGGACGTCCGCGACTTCGTCCGCGCGGACTAATTTTGGGAAATTTTTATGTTTGGTGTACGTTTACAGTTTACACCCCTTAAGGACAGCCATCAAGCGAAAACCCCAAATCAAATGCAAACAAAAAAATATTTTAATCTGACAATTTTTTTTGTCGAAGTGAGATTTAAAAAAATCGAGTTAAAATGTATGGAGTTCGACTGATGAAATGGTTTTTTACGGTCCCGAAGGCTAATTCGACAGACTGAGAATATGCCTATCCTATACAGGTTGTAAATGCAAAGTCAAGAATTTCACCAAAAATTCCATCATTTTTCTAAGCTATGGCTACGCTGCTCACCGGCCTGCCCAGTGCCCACACACCTAATTGCACCCCGCAACCCGCACCCGAGTGGCTAGCGACCAGCGAGGGTGTCCACGCGATTAGTGTATTTTGAGTAAAGAAAATCGTCTTATTATGAGGTACTTGTACTTTATTTAGAAATCCCAGTATTAAAAAAAATATCTTTACCCATTATACTAAAACACCCTTAAAGGATTCTTGCCTTTGCTTTTACACCCGGTATAGGGTGAAATTAAATCAACCGACCAAATTCATACTGCAGACTCGGTTAGTAATGAAGAACTAGGTGAACACGTGACGATGGCAAGAGGCCCGATGGGATGACATTAATCCCATGGAAGAACGGCAGAGCCATGGTGCGGGATGCAACATGTGTTGACACACTAGCACCGTCCCACACCGGTGTTACTGCCGTTAGAGCTGGTGCGGCTGCGGCAGAGCCATGGTGTGGGATGCAACATGTGTTGACACACTAGCACCGTCCCACACCGGTGTTACTGCCGTTAGAGCTGGTGCGGCTGCGGCAGAGCCATGGTGTGGGATGCAACATGTGTTGACACACTAGCACCGTCCCACACCGGTGTTACTGCCGTTAGAGCTGGTGCGGCTGCGGCAGAGCCATGGTGTGGGATGCGACATGTGTTGACACACTAGCACCGTCCCACACCGGTGTTACTGCCGTTAGAGCTGGTGCGGCTGCGGCAGAGCCATGGTGTGGGATGCAACATGTGTTGACACACTAGCACCGTCCCACACCGGTGTTACTGCCGTTAGAGCTGGTGCGGCTGCGGCAGAGCCATGGTGTGGGATGCAACATGTGTTGACACACTAGCACCGTCCCACACCGGTGTTACTGCCGTTAGAGCTGGTGCGGCTGCGGCAGAGCCATGGTGTGGGATGCAACATGTGTTGACACACTAGCACCGTCCCACACCGGTGTTACTGCCGTTAGAGCTGGTGCGGCTGCGGCAGAGCCATGGTGTGGGATGCAACATGTGTTGACACACTAGCACCGTCCCACACCGGTGTTACTGCCGTTAGAGCTGGTGCGGCTGCGGCAGAGCCATGGTGTGGGATGCAACATGTGTTGACACACTAGCACCGTCCCACACCGGTGTTACTGCCGTTAGAGCTGGTGCGGCTGCGGCAGAGCCATGGTGTGGGATGCAACATGTGTTGACACACTAGCACCGTCCCACACCGGTGTTACTGCCGTTAGAGCTGGTGCGGCTGCGGCAGAGCCATGGTGTGGGATGCAACATGTGTTGACACACTAGCACCGTCCCACACCGGTGTTACTGCCGTTAGAGCTGGTGCGGCTGCGGCAGCGGCCGAGAGAAATAAGAGGCGCAAGTATGCAGCCCTTAGCTCGGACTGCATATTTGTGCCTTTCGGGGTCGAGACCCTCGGGCCGTGGGGTCCCGATGCTAAACTCTTTTTTAAAGAACTATCCACACGGCTGATCGATGTTTGTGGGGACCCGAAGGCTGGTGCGTATCTTGGCCAGAGAATTAGCCTGGCCATTCAAAGAGGAAACGCTGCCAGCCTTCTAGGTACCCTTCCACATGACGGTGGCGATTTAGATAGGATTTTCTATTTAGTTTAGTTAATTTTGTAGGTTTAACAAGGATTTTAGGTTAGTTTTACCCTTTTTAATTTAGGTAAGTTTTATTTATATTCTATATTTTAACATTATGTGTGTTAATTAAAAACAACTGTAACCTGATATAATAGAACTAGGTTCAGTAATCCTTTTGTGCAATTTCGAAAAATATATTCCCTTACAGGTTGGACTAGTTCAAGTACAATTCCTAGTGCAGGCAATACGGGGCAAAAAAAATTTTTTTTTCGGATTTCACCTGGAAGGTCATTAAACCTTGTTTCTGATGACTTACCGAGTCTCCAGTACGAATTTGGTCGGTTGATTTAATTTCACCTAGTATACAGATTCGTATGATTATGGTGAGCGGTCCCGGAATTAAATAACTTTTAACCGACACTGTAGGACGTAATTGATGAAAGCAAGATTTTCTTAGAATCGTCGACATTTTGAATTTCAGGATGGCTCTAAAGCTGAATATTTTCAGTTTTTACTAAAAATGAATTAGCTTTGATAATCAAAGTGAATAAGTTATAAAAATTAAAGGCAACCGATAGATTTAGAAAAAAAAAATGTGTACTTCCAGTTTTCCCAGATATTTTCGTCAACAGTAAAGGCAAATTGTTGTTCCTACTACAAGCGACATAAAACGACGGAATACAGTACTGTCTATGGTTTTCCGTATCAGTGAGCTCCGTGTGGGCGAAGCCGGAGCTTCATCACACCAAACTTGACACTGGACCCGGCAGAGCTAGGACTAAACTGAGCCAAAGTTTTGTACCTATTATAGGTATAAGGTGACTTTAACTTATATAGAAACAAAGAAAGAAAATATATTTGTTTTACCATATTTACACATAATTACATGACAATGACAGTAACACAATATTTATAAACAAAAAAAAACAGCATTAATCAAAAAACTCTTATGTGGTAAAAGGGAACAAGCTCAGCATTTGAGAAATAATAAAAAAAGAACCAAAAACAAACAGCAGGAAAATCAACAATCGGCGTATGATTATGTTCCACACTGTAATTTGAAAAAGAGTTTTCTTACCTGTTTTTTAAACGCAGTGGGCAACAGCCAAATTCTTACTGTGGCCTTAGCATGAAAACATTACGGTTACGTTTAGTTTGAACGTAACGCGGTTTTGTATGAAATCTGATAAGTTCCGCTACTGACCGCTAGTTAATATTCGACTGACGACGACCCCGAGTGGATCGAAACATATTTCGAAGTTATTATTTCTTTTTTTGCCTATATATGAAAACATTACGGTTACGTTTAGTTTGAACGTAACGCGGTTTTGTATGAAACTCTGATAAGTTCCGCTACTGACCGCTAGTTAATATTCGACTGACGACGACCCCGAGTGGATCGAAACATATTTCGAAGTTATTATTTATTTTTTTGCCTATGTATGAAAACATTACGGTTACGTTTAGTTTGAACGTAACGCGGTTTTGTATGAAATCTGATAAGTTCCGCTACTGACCGCTAGTTAATATTCGACTGACGACGACCCTGAGTGGATCGAAACATATTTCGAAGTTATTATTTCTTTTTTTGCCTATATATGAAAACATTACGGTTACGTTTAGTTTAAACGTAACGCGGTTTTGTATGAAATCTGATAAGTTCCGCTACTGACCGCTAGTTAATATTCGACTGACGACGACACCGAGTGGATCGAAACATAAGGTAAATAATTTGAAGTTCAAATTATTTCTCTTGGCCTTTCTGGGAAATTAGCGCTGCAGTATGGTTTTTTAGGGTTCTGTAACAAAAAAAAAAAAACGGAACCCTTATATGATCACTTTGTTGTGCGTCTGTCTATCCGCCCGTCCGTCCGTCTGTCGGTCTGTCAAGCAAACTCTTTAACTCGGTAACGCGTAGAGGTATCGAGTTGAAATTAAAACCATATAGGTACTCAATTTTACAGTCCCTTGAAGCTGTGAAAAAAAAAACAAACTTCTAAGTTGACGTAAAAGAAAGATACGGCCGTTTATGCCGCAAAGAAACGTATATTTCTACAGTCTTATGGGAATCAAAATTTATAGGGTATTTTCCGTTGACCTAGAACTATGAAATTTGGCAAGTAATACCGTCCTTTACTGCAAATATAGGGAAAAATCTGAAAACTATACTTAAATTTTTCATTAAATATTAATAAATATGATTAGTCGACTTCTTTGTCTTTATTATAACGTTTATATACTTAGAGATAAATTGATTAATAAAATAAAATTAAAATTGAAAGTGAAATATATTTCGGGCCCTCACCTGGGTCCGGCATCAGTCACAAATGATGATGTGACTGATGCCGGACCCAGGAGAGGGCCCGAAACATATTTCACTTTAATTTTTTTTATTATTTATTAATCAATTTATTTCTAAGTATATAAACGTTACCATTAAATATTAAAAATTTAGTCCTTAACGGATCCCTCGGTAAGCGAGTCCGACTCGCACTTGTCCGGTTTTTTATAATATAAAGCGTCTTGGATGAAACTTACTTTAACGACAAAGCAATAATTACAAGATACAATCGTCATTTCCGATCCAAAGATAAAGCACTTTCTAGCTGAGATTCTAAATTCCCAAGAACTTTCCATTTACGAAAGTACTAATTAGCTCGTTGAGCCCTTAATGAACAAAAAAGCCTTTCTAACCCAATTTGTAACTTTATGAAACCTTTTCTGTTTTATTTGTGCGAATAAATAAATGAACGTAGACGGAGAGAATGACGCGTCACTTTCCTTGCGGTCCGATTCACGAATATTTTCGATTTTAGTTGAAGAAAATTCATGCTGTCCTTTACTCGCTTACCCAGAACAATAATAAGCTGTCTTTCGTTCACAGAACAGTGAGAGTGTCACGAATCGCAGCCCAAGATCCGTGAGCCTTCTTTCCGGATGTGTGGGAGAAGGGGAATAAAATACCGGGAAATGTTGGGGAAATGTAACAAAATTCGTGTTCTTTACGGAGTAACGTGCTTTGCTTGACATATTTGTTTGTGAATCCCGACTGATCTCTCTTTTGTTAGTAATCTTCCCTTATTCTAACAAATTAGTACAAGATAATATAGGTAGGTATGTGATGGTCTAAAGGTTTACATTCATATTCTTTATTGAACAAGTTGGTTATGAGTGCAGTCTAAGAATCTAATGTTATTTGAACCGCTGATTGCAAAAACAAACCAAAGGACATTTTTTCCGAAAATGAGTGAAGTATGCAAAATCATTCCTAATACACAGATACACACATTGAATGTAAAAACTAACTGCATCCAAAACGTTTTCTTAGAAAAGTGAGACGGTCAGAAAACTGGTTGGGTGCATAAACTGACCATTTCCTGTCTATGGTACGTTTTACACTCAAGCTAGCAGCACTAAAAAACAAACTTATTCCAAGAACAACCTACAAAAATAGTAAAAAAGTCGGACATTGAATATTTTCACGTTTAAATGAAATGGGTTATTTTTACTGAAGCCGAAACAACCATTTGTCTGTCTGTCTGTATGTTCCGTTTTAACTTCAGAACAACTCAACAGATTTGGGTCCTGTTTTTTATTACCATCGTAGTGATCCTAGTCAACACATAGGCTTTAAGGGGTGTTCATAAAATAACGCCCAAACTGAAAACGGGGCAAAGATTGAACAAACGCTTTAACTCTGGAACCACTCAACGGATTTTATAATGTTAAGCAGGAAGAAGAGATTTCTACGTGCGTGATCAAAGGATATAAGATATCGATTTACATTATTTACTAGCTTTTGCCCGCGGCTCCACCCGCGTGTTATTCGGTTTAACGACGTGCTTTTTCCGGGATAAAAAGTAGCCTATGTGTTAAGTTAGGGTAAAAGCTATATCCATTCTAAATTTCATCCAAATCCGTCCAGCTGTTTCAGTGTGAAAGAGTAACAAACATATACACACACACACCCTCACACACACACACACACACACACACACACACACACACAAACTTTCGCATTTACCTATATAATATTAGTGTGATTTCTCATTATCATTATTTTAGTAAAATACGCAACACCAAATAAACGCTAAAATAAATTAAAAGTGAGAATGAACACGTTTTCTTTACGAGAAAGATCGACAAACTTATGTCAAAATGTTTTTTTTGTACCCTTTGAAATTTGTACCCTTTTTTACAATAAATCGAGTCGTGTGTTGCTGTTGGGTTATAAAGCCATGTATCTAATAAAGAATATGAATGTAAACCTTTAGTTTAGACCACCACATAAATACTAATTAAAACGGATGGTAATGATGGACTGTATTTGCTGAGATGAATAAATGAAGTACATGTTCTAAATATTATTATTAGAGTGCATCACAAACTAGAAAAGATAAATTAGAAACAATAGTAAAGACAAGAATTTTGAACAAGCGCGCTACCAATTGCGCCACCACCACAGATATAGATCCAAATAGATGCCGCGAGTGTATGTACTTCGCGTGCCCAATTGCGCGCCAAAAGGGAGAGCAATGCTCTTCCTTCACAGATATTGACTCCTCGAACTTTGACTCTTATGTATTATGTCTTAAGTCTTACAATCCCTTCTAAGATTCAAACCGCTGTCAACCAATTTCATTGTAAAATGTGACACGCTTGATTTTAATAGAGTTTGATGCACTTGCGTCATCTATTTAGATCTATATCTGTGGCCACCACCTAGGTACTTACCTGGACCGTTGAATTTTTTCACCATACTTGTCCACCGAATATTTTTGTATCTATTTGATCTAACTTGCTTGTAATGCACATACTGAACGCTCACGATGGCGTTATGTGATTTCACGCCTTGTTCTTAAGAAAAAGATGGCGCTAAAGTAATAGCGATAAATGGAAAAAAACAGTGTTTTATATGTTTCAAACACGTTTAAGAACATGTTTTAAACACGTACTCGTATATTTGTTCTTAGTGTTTTAACCCTGTTAAAAAAACTCTTGATTTACACACTGTTTAAAAAATCTTTAAAACAAATGTTTAAAACAGTGCCAACGCTATAATATCAGATAAGAACAAATTTTGTTTGTCGACAACGCAAATATCACTGTAACTTTGTAGGAGAGTTGAAAGTAGCATTCTTATCTATTAGATCGATATAGTTGATTTATTTGCAATGATAGCAAAGAAAATATTTGTGGTTCTTTTGGATCGAGAGGAGACCAGGGGTAGTATTTTACCTTATCATTGAATGAACAAGAATGCATCAGAATTCTTTGCGAATGGGTTATTGAGCTAAAGGCGAATATGGTGATGCAATTGAAATTTATATTTTTGTAGTTATTTTTAAGTGTGTAATTTATATTGTGAGGTAATTTTAGTTTAGAATGAGTTTTTGTTTTTTTATGTTTTAAGTTATTGTAACTATGATATAAATAAAATGTAATGTATTGTTTTTGAATTCATCAGGAAACCATTGAAATTTCATATAAATTAAATTAGGGGGAAATATTGGTATTTTATGGAACTATTGATACTTGTGTTCCAAAAATTTCAAACACAGAATACAACAAGTTTAAATCTCCATTTATATGTTGAATTTAAAAGCAGAGAGACAAAGTAACCCTAAAAAGACCTAGATGAGTGCCTTAACTAAGCTAATATTTACAGCATTTACCCTTAATACCAAGAAACGTAATAATTTCATTCATTTGCGCACCACCTGTTACCAGAGAGAACAACTAACTTTATTCAGGAAGATTTATTGCTGAATCCCGAATATTAATTAAGGAAGGGCAAGAGTCAGCAGCTGGAAACTTTTTTGATGATCTTGTAGAAACAGCCTCAGTTTTGCTAATGCCTGCTGAAGTTACTTATTTGGATTCTGTAACCTGACTATCACCACACTAATTGGAAGCAAAAAAAACTTTTATTATATCATCAAGGTAAACCATAAACAGTTCTAAGCGTAGACGATTTTCTTCAAATAAAATTAAATATTATTTGTTTTCTTAAGAGTATATGTAGTTCGGTTATGTTTTGTTTTAGCAGCATGTAAAATTAAATATTTTTTTCGTTGAGTTTCGACTAAGCGAAGAAATGGGCATTAAAAAAAATCATCACGGGATGTTATGTACCGATAAATGGGTTTATTGGGAGGTATACAAGATGAAGCAAACGAATGCCCCCTGGAGGGAAAGTACTTTAATTTGTACAATAACTTTTCAAGATCTATAAATTGTATTTATTATGGTAAAACAATAATTAAAATCGCTTCAAGCATTCGGAAGGAGTAAAACACTCTTGCCTAAATCATAGGAAACTTTTAATTTGCTTTTGTCAAAATAAAAATAAGGACAGAAAAAATATATGAAGCATGGAATTAATTTCTAATTAAATTATGCCTATCATGTTTTTTAAGTATTTGTACTAAGCCTTCAAAACATGTCTAATATTGCATTTCAAGTATGTATAGTTATAATATAACTGTCCCATATGGCCCCCACCAATAGTCGGAACTCAAGTTAGTGCCTACAAAGGATGATGTCTACAAAGGATGATAACTGTCTACGTATTTACAGAGTGGCGAAAAGTGTAGAAAATTAATGAGGACACTGTTCTTGAAAACTTAGTTTATTCTGTTATAGGGTGGCGAACTTAGAGGTAGACAACCTTTTTTGCCGCCATTTTTTTTTGGCGCCATATTTGACAGTTATTTGATAACAATTATTTCGTGTAGATACGGCAAATTCGATAAGAAGTATTTTTGGATTGGACAACGTGTTTTAATTATTAAAACGTTCTACTCAAAGCAATCTTCTATTGCGAAAACGCTGGGAAAATTGCTAACAATTTTTGGTATAAATCACCTTCCTTCGCGGCTAGCAATAACTCGTTTGATGAATAACTTTGAGCAGCATGGCATTGTAACAGATAAACCAGTTCTTCATCGTGCCAGAAGAGTTCGTTCGTCGTAAATTCAGTAATTTTGTGCTAACCCAATTGGATAACGACCCAGATTTTCATGAAAAAATCATTGAGTGACGAAACCCATTTCGACCTCAGTGGATCTGTTAATAAACAAAATTCTCCCTAAGATCACCGGATTTACCAGCTCCTGACTTTTTTCTTTGTGGCTATCTAAAGGGACGTGTCTATGCTAACAAGCCGAGAAATATTCAACATTTAAAGCAGAATACCCGAGACGCAGTCAGTTGGATAGCGCCGGAAATGTGCGAAAATGTGATTAAAAACGCGATAAAAAAAGCTCACATTTGTCGCGCTGCTAGAGGTGGACATTTGGCAGATGTTGTTTTCCATACGTAATTGCCAAGCCTTACTTATTGTAAAACTTACCGTGATGTTGTACAGTCAAGACGTGTTATCGTATGCTTAGCTAAAAATATTTTCAAAAGTGTGTCAAAACCGTCGGAAATTAGATAAATCTTTAATCAGTTTGTTCAGTAAAGTGCGTAGTTTATAGTAATAAAAACATTTTTTACAAAAAACTCAGTTATAGATACAAAAATATCAAAAATACAATGATAAAATACGGTTGCGAATGAAGACAAAGACAGTGCAGTGATTAGGACGTTAACTTTGTGATGAATCATCTACCAAGCATCACACATATCACATACCTAATTGTGACAACCATAGCACTTAATTCATCTATATGCCAAGGCAGCCAAGTGGCCGAAGCGTTACGCTGTCTAGGAATCTGATCCAAAGGTTCTGAGTTCGGAACCCATCTCACTACAAACTTTTTGTATTTTTTTTTCTGCCTACTGATAAAAAATATAATGAATAATAAAAATAGGACTCAAACTAGATCTCAGAAGAAAACTGTGGAAAAGATTAGAGAAAAACAAATAAGTAAAATAACACCCATGGGGAGAAAATCACCAAAAACTATTGGTACTTTAACAAACCGGAGTGAATCAGTCAGTGAAGCACAAGAGAGTCCTATTAACCAACAAACGGGAGGAACTATGAGCACACAATGTACTTCCAGGTCTATTTCTGAAACACAAGACACCCTGAATCAAAGTATCGATGAGCTAAGTGTTAAAAGTTTAACAGGTAGCTTACCAGATCCATCGATAAGAGCCGAACATTTAATGCTCGATGAATACAAGAGTGAGATAATTGATATAAAAAACGAGATGGATGCAGCTCATAAGGAGATAGAAATTTTGATTACAGAAAACACAGAACTTAAAAACGAAGTAAATGCTTTAAAAAAGAAGGCTGAAAGATATAAAACTATGTACATTAATGCAATGAATTCTCCTAAAAAACGAAAACTACTATCACAAGATGATAAACATAATAAAACTTTAGAGGATTACTCCACAAAAAATGATGCTTTTAATGAAGAGAAAGACCAGACTAGTTTTAGTAACGATATTATTACAGATGATGGAGATATAAGAGAAATATCAAACAAAGAGCATGAAAATACAATCTCTGAAGAAATAATAAAAGAAAAACCACTACACGAAGATACGAAAATTAATAATCAACCAACAAGTCCGGAACTGATAGAAAATGATGCTCAACCAGAAATTCAAACTTCTAAGCGACAAATTTATATATTTGGAGGTCAACAATGCAGTGGTTTAGCTTCAAAACTAATTAATTCAAGAGAAACTACGAAATATGAAAAGTATCAGATTGCTTCTTCTGTAAAGCCAAATGCAACATGTGAAGAAACACTTAGAAGCTTTTACTCAACAAAAATTTCAGATCAGGACAAAGTTATAGTGTGTGTAGGAGAAAACGATCCAAATCCAACAAAATTACAAATTGTACTCAGTGCCGTTATTAAGAAAATAGAAAAATCTGTATTAATATTGTAGGAGTTTGTAGTAGTAGATTTTTAAATGAGTGGAAATTAAACAGTAGCCTTAAGCATTTATCAAATAATTCAAAAAATTATTATTGCGTCGATGTAAATGCAAATTATTTAAACGCTAAAGATTATTTTCAGGATATTTGTCACAAAATCAACCTATGTGTTGATTCACATGACTACAACACAAAATATTTAAGTTTTGGAAACTTAAAGAACACACCGAAGTATGATGGCATCTAATCTGATAAACGGTACAAAAAAGGAACGATACCATATTACTTTGAAATAATGTAGCAAAAACAATCTAAGCGAGGAAAAAAAACCAGTTTCATTAATTGAGTAGATGAAAATAATAAAAAAACTATTTTTTTTTTGAGAATAAAGTAACCTTATTTCATCAAAATGCTCAAGGAATCTTAAGTTGACGAGAATTTCTAGAAATATGTGTTGAAAACTTTTCAAGTGATGGTGTGTTTTTGGATATTATCTGTATTTCGGAAAAATTTATTAGAGAAGGTGAAGAAAAGAATCTTCATCTTAAGAATTTTAAATTGGCTTCCGTTTACTCTAGAAGTCACGAAAAACGGGGTGGAGTTTGCATTTTATGTAGAAGTCATATACAGACGAAAGAGATTGATTTAAAGGAATTCGGTATTGATTATAAATTTGAATGTTGTGGCATAGAGGTACCAGAAATGAAATTAATAGTAGTTTGCATATATAGAATACCCAAAAAGAAATTCACTGAACAATTCTTTATACAACTTGAAAAACTTCTTTTTAAATTAATCAATAAAACAAAGTATAAGATGATCCTGGCAGGAGATTTTAATATAAATATTCTCGAAGATGATAAAGATACTAAAAAATTTCGAAGGATATTAGAAAATAATAACCACATAAACGAGCCAACCAGGAAAAAAGCATGCTTAGATTTGTTAGTAAGTAATATAGACGAAACGCACAGTGGTGTCCACAAACTAGGTTTCTCAGATCATGAACCGGGTCAGACACTAAGCTTTTGCGTAGAAAATAAACCATTACCTTTTCAACACTTTTATATAAAAGAAACTACAGTACTGAGAACATCCAAAAATTCTGCGACTGTTTACAAAATCTAAGTTGGAGTGACGTTTATGAAGAATCAGATTTAGATGTAGCTTTCAAAATATTTCATGATTTATTTACTTTATTATATGAATTGTGCTTTCCTGTAGAAAAAACTAAAGTACACAATAAAATAAAAAAATCACCATGGTTGAGCAAAGGTATAAGAAAATCTTGGGTAAAAAAACGCAATTTGCATCTAAAGTATTATAAAAAGAAAGACCCATTAACGAGACAAATGTATCAAAAATACAGTAAAATACTTAAAACTTCTATCAATTATTCACAAACGGCTAGAAATAATGAGTATATAGGTATGTCAAAAAACAAATGCAAAGCAGCTTGGGACATTATAAAAAATAAAAGAATTGGTAGAAATAATCAACTTAATATCATTGAGATAGAGCAAAATGGGAAAATAATAACTGATCCGCAAAAAATTACCGATATATTTAATGACAATTTCATTATGTTAACGAAAACTGAAAGTCTCAAACCAACCAGATTAAATTTAAAATCATCAAATTCAAGTATATTTTTATATCCCTGCAACGAAATTGAAATCCTAAAAATATTGAGGTCACTTAATGCAACAAACGCTGTAGGATTTGATGGCATTTCAACGAAAATTTTAAAGATAAGTGCACCATTAGTAGCAACCGTTCTTAGCCACTTGATAAATGTATCTTTCTTAACAGGTCGCATTCCAGTTACATTAAAAAAATCGATAGTAAAGCCGTTATATAAGAAAGATGACAGGTCGGATTTAAACCATTACCGCCCTATAACATCGATAGCGATATTTTCGAAGATTTTTGAAAAAGCAATGCACTCACGTCTATCCAAATTTCTTGAAAAATTTAAAATAATTAAAGAAAATCAAAATGGGTTTCAAAAAGGTAAATCGACTTCACTAGCTGCTTTTTGCTTAATAAAGAACATAATGGAAAATGTAGACCAACGAAAGCCATGTTCGGTTATTTTTTTCGACACGAGCAAAGTATTCGATTATGTGAACCATAAAAGTGTTTTTTTTATCACAACAATGTTTGATAAATTCCACCAAGTGCCGACAATCTCAACTATCAACTTCCTTCAACCATAAAAGACTTTTGAAAAAATGTGAATTATATGGTATTAGAGGACCTGCATTAGAATGGTTAAAAACTTATTTGAGCAACAGAACACAATGTGTGGAAATAAATCACATTAATGAAAATAAACAACGCACTAGTTTTAGGTCTTCATTCAGGGAAAATAAATCAGGTGTCCCACAAGGTAGCGTTCTTGGTCCCCTCTTATTTTTATTGTATATTAACGATTTGCCAGAAATGACCAAATATCGATGTATCCTCTTTGCCGATGATGTGTCAGTTCTAGTACCATGTGATAACGTGGATAGCTACAACAAAGAGTTAAACGATACAGTATTTAATATTGTGAAATGGTTGGATAGTAATAATCTAAAAGTAAATGTGTAAAAGACCAAATTCTTTCAATTTTTTAATAGAAACCTCGGGTTTCAAAATCTAAATATTAATTATGCCCAACAACAAATTTTAGAAGACAAGGAAATAAATTTTCTTGGTATAACGTTAGACAATAAATGCTCATGGATACCTCATATTACCAAGGTATGTAAAAAGATAAATCGTTTTGTTTATGCCTTGAGGAGATTATCTACTTTAACTGATCAGAAAACAGCATTGCTTGCTTATCATGGCTTTGTAGCATCAGTGCTTCGCTATGGACTGATACTTTGGGGTAATTCATATGAAATGAAAAGAGCCTTTATTAGACAAAAAAAGCATTAGAGCAATATGTAAGGTTTCACCACTCGCTTCCTGTAAATTGTTGTTTTCAAAACTAAATATTTTAACCTTACCGTCAATGTAGGTATATTTTCGAACAGTGTATTTTTGTGAAAAAATATCCATATTTATTTAAGAAAAGTATTAATACTCAGTAGGTAGTTATTGGGACTTCTGTATCTTCCAAATTTTGCATCAAGTTCACGGCTTAAACGCCGTTCACTCGATGAAAATTTTGACGATCCAGCAACCCAATAACTGGATCGATTGGTCAAAACGCAACGTACAGTTCAACGTGACGCCGCGCCGCTGTCCATCACCAGTCTGTTTATAGTCCGATAGAAATGGGTTTGCATTTTGCAGTAACTTTTAATTCACAAGTCACTTTTTTAGTTTTAATATTTAGTGTTAACCATGTTGAAGCGGATCTTAATGTTTCAACAATTTATTAAAATACAAAGATTATTAATTTATATAGTGCAAAAAATAATTTAATATTTATTTACATTGTTAAATGTTTATTATATTGTTTGAACATATGAATCGTTATTTTTTTCTCCCCTTAAGTTATTCAAATCATTAACAAATACCTAGTCCACGACGACGATTAAAAAAAAAATATATATATATTGACTTGGGAATTAAATTATTTTTTAAATGATGTAAGTAGTATAGTATTTCTATCGGACTATTAGTCCAAGGCCCGACAATTGAGGATGAATTTACCACTAACAATTGGTCTTATGCATGATAATCTTTCCGGTTATATCTGTTTGAGAACTGCCTCTTACCCGCCTAGAATAACTTCGAGAGGTTTTCGAGTTGACACGTTTGACCTACTTTTCATGAATTGGTTATATTTTACGTCTGCATGGTTTTCGCAATCGGCTGGTTGGTAATTAAAGTGAAATTACTATTCAGAATAGTGAAACATCTGCATTTTCACAAAATTGCAAGGTTTATTATTATATACAGGGGCATTTTTTTAAGGCCAGTACATTTACTTAAATATACAGAGGTATATTTTCAAGGATACCTAACTTCACATCGTCCCCAGATGGTTTATTATTGTACTCATTATGTTAATTTGTAATTGATTGTAAATTTCCATCTATTCGAACAACTAATCGATAGATACCTGCAGTACATAAAATGTTTCATGGAAATATAAAGAGGTAATATGTACATATTACCTGTTTATTATCAAAAAGTGTCCTTAGTTTGTATGGGAAAGCTAGTTCCATGGAAATTATTTTTAATCCTAATTGTTTTTGTTTTTAAAGGAATATATATGCTTAACCAATGCTGACATAATATCAACAACTACCTACCCAGATGATTATTTAATATGCAACTTAATTATGGAAGCCATATAATTTTATGATCAACCTGTAGATACTGACCGGATGGTATTTCGTAATATCATAGTGGTAATTTGCTTAATCGATCATATTAATAATTTGCAAATTTGCGAATTTAGCTGCACCACTTATTTCAGCTGCAGAGGTTGTCAACAATGAGGTATAAGTGAATTATGAAAACAAGCTAAAGCCCCTGCTTCACTCGAGAGTAAATGTATTAATTTGGTTATTATCCTAAAAATGTACATTGATACACAAAAAGTTGGTACCTATGCTTTAAGCCTGATTCAATTAAAAATTTTGTCTTCCTCTCTCCTAATTTGCTGTGCCCAACAGGGTCCACAACTTGTATGATGTGAATGTGTTGCATTAAGAAACATTTTGTGGAACGCAAATAAAATTATTGAGTATTGAGTATTAAGGGGCATATTGTCATCGTAGTAATAATACAGTACAGAGAAGTCATTGTTGTAGTGCTATAACGTGTGTGCATGGGCGACAAAGATTGATGTTTCAATATAATAAATGTTTCAATATAATAATATCATCTATCTATCATCGGGCATGGGTCACTTGCGCGCCGCCGTCAAAAACTCATGCAGGTAACAGAAAATAAACCGGTCAGTTGCGCGAGTCACGCCACTTCTAACCTAAGCTACCGCCTCTCTTCTGCGCAGCAGGACTTAAGAAAATTTTCCTCTTCCTGATTTAACCAGACGACGGTGACTACATTACATTGCTCTAAGGTTTGTTGTATATTCCATGCTGCTGGAACAAGATACCCATATTTGGGTTTTATTTAACGAGAAATAAAATTGACAGTACGTTTTTATTTATATATAGAGAAACCTACCAATTGTACATATGCAGCAAAAATTAAACTGGAGCGTACAAAAATTGTTGACAACGCCTGACATGCGTCATTAATTTTTGCTATAAAAACTACCAAAATGTGACAAATAATTATCAGTTCTCTACGCTCTTCGTATAAGTCAGTAAGTGCTTGTACATACTGTACAAGTTGTTCGCTCAGTTCCGCCGCCAGTGCTGCTGTTGCTATCTACTGTTGGTTGCTGCTTCAAACTGCGAATCCACTGTCTTCAGATAATGTTAGTAAGTTCTATTTACGTTTTTAATTTCCTTATTGCGTGTATTTTTCATTTGATTGGTGACGGCACCCCTTATTCATAAGGTATAAAAAGACATATTTATGATTAATCATTATCCTAGTCAGCCTCCACATCTCACCTAATTTAATGTTTCAGTTTTAGTATTCATTTACGTTATCAATTAACATTGTAGGCAGGTTTTTTTTGTGGTATGTAAAATAACTTATTGAATTTGTATCATTTTCAGGTCGGACTCTGAGTACTATAATATCAGGAAGTCGGTAGCAAAGGAGAGGAGCCAGTTTGATACGGACGACGAGGTAGCGTTTGTGAGGTATGTTTTTTCCCTATATTATTACAATACTAGGTCATTGAGTATTTTGTGACTTCTTTGATGGTTTTGGATCTCGTTTTAAGCTATCAGGCTTTACAGATTCGATCACCCTAGGACCTGATCGATCGTGAGATGGGACGATCTGTCTACTTTTGTGCATCTTTGCTATCCATGTTTCAATTTTTTTTTTATTATTATTATTTTCATTATTTTTTTTTTTGCCCCTACCTGCACTAGGGATTGTACTTAAACTAGTCCAACCAGAAAAGAGCAAACAAAAAAAAATTTCTTTTTCGAAATTGACCAAAAGGATTACTGAACCTAGTTCTTGATCACTAACCGAGTCTCCAGTATGAATTTGGTCGGTTGATTTAATTTCACCTTAAATGCATGGGCGTATCTTTGCAAAACAAGTATTTTTTTCTTTTTTAGGAACCGAAAGAAAACGAGCCCCCAGGCAACAACTACAAAGCGGGTCGTAGACTCAGACAACGAGTCGACGACAGTTCAGAGGTCAGTATCGACTTTTATTTATTGTAGAACAATCCGTTGAATATAATGTCACCGAGATATTGTAAAATCTGATTTTCTGTAATTTCACTAGTCAGTTTCGTTTTATTTTATTCTTCAGTTTTTTTTTTTTCGTTTTTGTTTTTTATAAATATGTGTATATTTTTATATTATATTTATATATATATATATATATATTTTTTTTTCAGGAACAAAAAGAAGACAATCCCCAAATCAGCAACCACAAAGCGCGTCGTCGAGACGGACAACGAGTCGACAGTTCAGAGGTAATTATCTACTTAAATTATTAGTACAACAACTTCCTTTTTTTTTTTTTTTTTCTATAAACCAAGTAAATTCATACTTTATATAATATTTTAATTTGAATTTTCGTTTGTTTTAGGAACAAGCCAAAGGTGACAACATCCAAGCGAGTTCACGACTCTGACGACGAAACAGCGTCTGGGTAAATATAATTTCTCTCCACTATCACATTTTGTATTTTACTTATTTTTTAATGATATAAACATTTTATATTATTAATTGTATCATTATTTACAGACGCAAACGGGCAAAGGAGTCCAAGACTTCAGTAAAGCGGAAGCAACCCCAGAGAGCATCATCCTCTACGAGTAACAAGAAGTCAGACTGGCGGTTGTTAGACTCGGAGAGCGAGGACGAAGCTGTCACCAAGGTCTTGCCACTGAAGTCAGCGTACACCAAGCGGGTTGCTGACGGCGTCGTGCGTCGCACCGCGGACCTAGAGGGGGACCTGTACTTGGATCTCAAGCTGTACCAGGTGGACGACATCAAGAAAGTCCACCCCCTCAAACGGCACGAGAAGGCG
This sequence comes from Ypsolopha scabrella, assembly GCA_910592155.1. NCBI lineage: Eukaryota > Metazoa > Arthropoda > Insecta > Lepidoptera > Ypsolophidae > Ypsolopha > Ypsolopha scabrella. Next base: position 24,957,327 of record OU342969.1, on the reverse strand, counting down.
GTGTTGGCTCTGCGATACCAGGCTGATCATGACTCGCCGGAGCTGGCTGTGCTGCAGCAGCTATTGAAATGCTGCAAGAAAAGCTTCGTTGAAGAAGGTTATTTTTTTGGTGACAAAGCCAAATTTGAGTAGTTTTTAATGTGTTTTTATAATTAATGTATAATAAAAATAAGTCTAATATACCAATTTTCTTTTAGTGTGCCTTACGAAAGAGTATTTATTTACATAATTAATCATCAAATGAAAAACAATCCAAAAGGGTTCTATCATTTAATAATAATAGTTCCATAATTCAATAGAGTTAAAAATTTAAATAAATAAAATAAAATTGAATAAATAATAAAATTAAATCAAAATTAAATGTTTGAATGATATATAAAAATTCAATAATACTTTATTTAATCAGTACCACACTTTCAATACTTTTAACAAAATTTCAAACTTACTGTCAGCATGTCAAATAATAAATCGATATACTGTTCAGTATGTGATGTATCAGTTAAAAGTAAATCTTTTTCTTCTCACTTGCGAAGTACAGTGCATAAAAATAACAATTCTGTCAAGGAATGCGAAGGTATCGAAAAAGTATCTGGCGCATTTCGCAACCGCATAGCCTCATACAGAGTGAGTGGAATATCGGATAGCGACGATGTGGGCGTCGCGTGCCCCCCGGAGACGTTCCTGCACTCGCTGCGCAGGCGTGTTCACCAGCTGATAGATGCACGACTTGACTCGTTTATCAGCTTGAAGGTAAATTTTGAACTGTTTGCAGAGTTTTCACTACCAAAAAATAACAACCGCGAAGTAAAATCGTTTGCAACCGGGAACATCGTAATAAATAAAAATTACAAATTTAAAGAGATTTATAAAAATGTTGTTAGCCAAATTGTTGCTAGAGTTGATGAATTTCAAGAAAGAGACAGTGGGTGGAGCTTTGTTGCTAACTCGTATCTTGAAGTAAATGTTAATAAATATAATCCTCTACGGGCTTCTGGATTCATTGAACTGCCTAGAGCTATAAAATTGAAACATGCATGTATCAACATTCAAAATGCGGATCAATTTTGTTTTCTTTGGTGCATTATGGCATCCCTATTTCCTGCTAAACAAAATTCAAATAGAACATCTTCATACCCTCATTTCGACGCTTTACTAAGCACGAAACATATGACTTTTCCAGTCGGCTTGAGGGATGTTAAGGTGTTTGAAAAAAACAATGTTAACATAAGTATTAATATTTATGGTCTCCAAAATAATAAAACTATTGTTGGACCCTTGTACAAAACTATGCAAAAAAGAAAAAATCATGTTAATCTTTTGTTTTTGGAAAACGGCACACAGTCACACTACTGCTTGATAAAGAATTTAAGTCGGCTCGTTAGAAGCCAGGTAACAAAACATCATGGCAAAATATTTTTTTGCGATGATTGCATGCTCTTTTTCTCAAACAATATTAAACTTAATGATCATAATTGCGGTGGCGTTAAAACAACTCTCCCTGGAAAAGGCTCTTTAATTCAGTTTAAACATTTTGAGCGAATGCAAGATATGCCATTTGTTATTTATGCTGATTTTGAATCTTTGTTACAACCTAGTTTGGGTGAGCAAAACTCTAAATATACAGAAAATTTACAAAAACATGTTCCCGTCGCATTCGGTTATTACATCGTATGCTCTTACGATATATCATTAAATCGGTACGTTTCGCATCGTGGACCTGATTGTGTACAAGTTTTCTTGAAAAAACTAGGTGCAGACGTAGTTAGGATACATCGAGTATTAAGCAAGCAACTTGATATGTTACCACTTACTAATGCTGAGTTAAAAAACTTTTCCGAGTCTAAATTTTGTTACCTTTGTAACAAGTTGATGTTTGAAGATAAAGTTAGAGATCACTGTCACCTGACAGGACACTATCGTGGAGCTGCTCATTCTTATTGTAACATTCAGTTTAGGCTTCCTAAGTTTTTGCCAGTTTTTTTCCACAATCTATCAGGCTATGACTGTCATTTATTTGTACGAGAGTTGGGCGAATTGCCCGGCAACATAAATGTTATTGCAAAAACAAAAGAAAATTATGTCTCGTTTACAAAATTTTTTCCAATCGGGAAAAAAGAATTCATGGCGGTACGTTTTGTAGATTCTTTGAAATTTTTGGGCACGAGTTTAGAAAAAGTAGCAGAAAATTTAGCAATTGAAGATTTCATTCATTTGTCACACTTGTACCCCGAAAAACAGAAATTTGATTCATTAAGACGTAAAGGAATTTATCCATATGAATATATGAAAAATTGGGAATGCTATAAAGAAAACAAACTACCGCCGCGTAGATGTTTTTACAGCAGTTTAACGGACGAAACAGTATCAGAGTCTGATTATGCTCATGCTCATCATGTTTGGCAATTGTTCTGTTTGTCAAACCTTGGTGAATATACTGACTTATACTTAAAATCTGATGTATTATTGTTGACTGATATTTTTGAAAGTTTTAGGCGAACATGTAAGAGTAATTATAGGTTGGAACCTGCCTTTTACGTCACTGCGCCGAGCTTAAGTTGGGACGCAATGTTGCTAAAGACAGGAGTTAAATTAGAGCTAATTGAAGATTTAGAAATTATTCGAATGATACAGCGTGGTATTCGCGGAGGAATTTGCTTATGTTCAACTCGCTATGCCACTGCTAATAATAAGTACTTGTCTAACTACGATCCAACTACCCCAGATAATTACTTACTCTACATAGACTGCAACAATTTATACGGTTATGCTATGTGTAGTTACCTACCATACTCCAATTTTGAATTGATTGATAAACCAAAGTTTCAGGTTTCTGACATTCTCTGTTTAAAAGACGATTCTAAAGTAGGTTACATTTTAGAGGTTGATTTAGAATACCCTGAATTATTACATAGCTTGCACAATGATTTACCTTTCTGTCCACAAAAATTTGCACCTCCTGGGTCTAAAACTACAAAGTTAATACCAAATTTGTATGACAAATATAACTACGTCATACACTATGTTCATTTGAAAACTTGTCTCAAGCATGGTTTAAAGTTAAAGAAAATCCATAGAGCCATAAAGTTTAATCAAAGTCCTTACTTAAAACAGTATATAGATTTAAACACGGAGTTACGACAAAAAGCAAAATCTCAATTTGAGCAAGACTTTTTCAAATTACTAAATAACAGCATTTTCGGGAAAACTTTAGAGGACACTGAAAAAAGATTAAATGTGAAGCTAGTAAACCAATGGTCTGACGTTGGTAATAAAACAAAAAAACGTTTTTGTGCAGAACAACTTTTAGCGAGACCCAATTACCATAGCTCAACTATTTTCACAGAAAATTTCGTTGCAATACAATTAAAACCCGAAAAAATTACTCTTGATAAACCCATTTACATAGGATTTTCAGTTTTAGAAATATCAAAAAGTCATATGTATGACTTTTACTATTCTGTTATGAAACCTTTTTATGGATCTGACTTAAATATGGCGTACAGCGACACGGATAGTTTATTATTGAGTATACAAACAAAAGATGTCTACAAAGATATAAGATTAAATTTTCTAAAATATTTTGACACTAGTAATTATGAGGATAACAATGTTTATGACATACCTAAGCAAAACAAAAAGGTCCCTGGATTATTTAAAGATGAGTTAGGAGGACAGCTTATAGTCGAGTTTGTTGGACTAAGGTCTAAACTTTACAGTATCAAAACTGAAGAAACCGAATTGAAAAAAGCAAAAGGGACAAAAAAATCTGTTGTTAAAAAATTGAGTTTTAAGGATTATAAAAGTGTGTTAGTTGATAGTAGCTTATTGAGGAAAAAGAATATGATTTTCAAATCACTTAAACATGAAATTTTTACGCAGTCGCTTGATAAAGTAGCTCTTTCGTTTAATGATGATAAGCGTATTATACTTAAGGATAAAATAAGTACTCTTTCGTGGGGTCACGAGTCTGCTTTACTTTAGTATAGATTAAGTTATTTTAAATAGTTTTGTTAAGTTTTATGGTAATTTTCTAAGATTATAAATAATGTGTAAGTAAGTCGTTTTAGGAAATCAAAATGGAATATAATGTTTACTAACCATATTTTTTTTGTTTTTTTTTTTTTTTTTTCACCAAAATAGATTTGCTCAGTAATAAAGATAAAATGTCAGAATTTTCATGTTTGATCAGGTTACAGTGTCGTAATAAATCAAAGTGCATGGTTGCAATGCCAGTAATATGATTCTTTATGCAATCAAACACGCGGACGTTACACGTGTCTAGTTTAATGAACTGCACTCTAAAGTAGGTCGCAAAGTTTAACGAACCTTTAAATTAAAAACATTTGAATACACGATTCTACTGGGTACGTTTATCATCACTTTACAGCAAGAAGCGGGGCGCAGAGGACTTGAACTACTAACTCCACCAAGTAACATCATAACGTTGTATTATATTGTAAGTAATAATTTCAATGACTGATTAGCAGCTATTACTTCTTAGTTTTGACAATGCTAATTTTTCATTTGTTTCAGAAAATGGATTCTTCGGACTTATGGTTCCAACATGCTCAACCATTGGAAGATTACGACAACTTGGAGGAAGATCCCACTCCTACACAGAACAGCAATGAAAAAATGAAAATAAAGAAAAGAAAATTAGAACTGCGAAAAAAGCAAAAACCAAAAGTGCCATCGTCATATGTAATATCAAAACCGTCAAGAAGGCCCCTTCGAATGGTTAAGATTGAAATATATGACCTTAGTGCAGCGCAAACTTCAACAAACTCAGAAGATAGTGTTGTTAGTGCACAATATTTGGCCACTGAAATTGTGGACGAAATTATTGACATGTCAGAAAATTTGGTAAATAAAATTTGTAAGAAGTTGTGTAATGATGTTATGTAAGCAATTTTATTTATGTAAGGAACTTAAAAAATAAAGGTATTTACGCTAATATATTGGTGTGCTTAAATTTTTCAACCTGGTTACGATAAAGATAAAATAAAAGAAACTGATAATTATTACATATTATTTATTTAAAATTTAAAACAAAATAAACTTAATTGCTAAAATGTATATTAATATTTTAAACATTAAACTTTATCGAGTTATCTATATACCATTTCTTTATAACTAAAACGTTTTTCAATGCACAGTTGATTTTATGGCTTAAGCAACTAAAATTATTAGTATTGTTGAAATTATAGTTTTTAAGGAGTTCCACTAAATTTGGACACGCAATTTCTTCCATATTTACAACGGTACAGCTCTCACATAACGCCTTAATCCATTTAATTTTTTCTAAACCTTTAACTAGAACATGTTTATTTTCTAGGTATGGTTTAATTATCCTTTTGAAATGAATATAATCTATGTGTCCTTCTGACCATCGGTATCCTAGGTTACTTTCGATCCAGTTTACATGTCTCTTTTCAGAATTAGTTAAATTTCTATAGGCATACGGAGGTTTTATGAGAAATACTTGAGTATATTCAGCAGTAGCTATTGCAAGTTCCTTAACGATAAAGTCATTTTTATAATTTTTAAATCCTTGCACATCAGCAAATAAGGTTTTTGCGTTCATGATATTTTTCTTACAATATTACTTAACGGTTTATATTCGATCAAACACTCATTTAGAATTAGACAATACGCAGAAGTTTGATCTGGTATTTCTTTCTCACTTTCGAGCTCTAGCCGCACATTAACCACGGGTCCAGATTTAAGGTTATCGCTTTGTCTTGAACAGTCGATAACAAATAGAGGTGCTAAGTCTTTAAACTCTTTGGCACTTAACAAAGGTTCAGCTCTTCGTCCGTAATAAGACTGTTGAAATCTTACGTATTGCTCATATAATATAGCTATCGTATCGTTAGAAAAACTCGCATTCATATTATCGTATGGAAAGTAGGTTGAATTCAGGTACACTTTAACATCCCTTATGTTACAATGATCAAATTGCGACATGTCTTTAGATGTATTATTCTTTCGTTCTGTTTGTAAACCCATAATAACATACCTAGGTTTTTCAATTTGTGATGATGTTTTGATTGACCATGTATGCTTTGTAGTTTTAGGCAAAAGAGGGTATTCATATAAATCCCAATTTCTAAAAGCTACTTGTATTGGTCTATCTTTCTCTAACAATCGCAATAGATTAATTCTTTCTACATCAGAAACTTTTATGTGTGGAACACGCCATACAATTTTATTAATTACGACATCTTCTACGACTTCTCCGGTATTTAATTTTAAAGCATTAATGTTAGTATTACTGCGCAGCAAAACAAGTTCATGTTTACAGTTAATTATAACTTTTTTATAGTCTTCTGCAAATCCTAAAATATTACAGAGAGGTATAGACGCTGAAAATTTTCCTGAATGCACATTCTTCGTACCGTTGATATCCCAACCCCAAACCTTAGACATTTTGGACTCGCTCATAGATAACAAAGATTTTATAGTAGTGGTTATACCTGCATTTTTAATTTTGTCTATCTCAACCCCATTCAACTCATATCGTATATCTTGAAAAAAGAACAGCAACGGATTATTTGTAAAATAAACACTAGACACTTTCTCCTTTGTTTCTCTCTTAGATACATTGACAACGCCTTCCAGATATAATGAGCTTGCTGATGGAAGTATGTACAGATCCTGCTGGTTAATCGGTATACGAATTTCATCGTTTCTGTTGAAACTGGTCACGTAAGGTTTATACGAATGAATCTCAATTCCATCAATGCTGTTATCATAAACAGGTGAACTCAAAATATCTAATATACTCATTTTAACAACCCAATTAATTTGAGAAACTTTTTATTTTCGAGAGATATTTGTTTCTTCTTCTGAGTACTTGCCTTGTTAATGCTAGAAATGTGACTAATGTTTTTTTGGTGTGGTGGAGGCTTTTTACTAAAGTCAATCATTTTTTCTTCAAATGTAAATACAATTGTACTTCTTCACCGCGTAAGTTTAGCAAATGATTATTTATATCCAATATTTTTATATTTATGCTACTAATATTAGTTTGATTAACAGGAAAATAAATAACGTTTTTCGGTATTTCTATTATTCTATAACCCGGTGGAACATTAGGTGCAAACTCATGAATAATGTGACTAGATATGCCGTTTATATATGATCCGCTAACTACATCACATTCTACCCTCACCACAGTTGTTGAAAGAATGTTGACTGGATGCTTTGACTCATGTAATTTATTTGCATCAAGAACCTGTTCACCGAAACCTAGTAAGTTCCCGAGACTGTTCTCTTTTTCAAAATGTATATCTTTAGAACTAAACAAATAAGTTTTTATAGTATTATTGTTGCAGAATAGATTGAAAGAGATATCTTTAATTTTTTCTTTAAGGTAATCTTTTATGTCTTCCAATTCATATGCTCCTTCAGGTATTTCAAAAATATCTTCATCTCCATAGTAAAATTTATTATTCTTATGGTCAATGTTTGGAATTGAATTAAAAGTGGATAAGTATAGTAGAGCACATTCATATTCACCCTCTAGTTGCAATGGTGGGGAATAGTTTGTTGTCAAAAGTGACTCATTACCAGTTATTGATAGTGTGAAAGACATAATCTTAATGATGAAATCAAAAGGCAGCCATATTAATTTATACGTTTATTCCAAAAATCTTGCAAGTATTTCAGGCACAAATGACCGCAGTTTACAGTATTGAACGCCTGATATTTAGTATAATTATAAAACAGTTCACGATTATTAAGATATTTCAAAAGTGCTGTTGGTGGTTTCAGATTCCCGAAACTATCAAAATATTCACAGTATTCTTTCACTTTTAAATAGGCTACCCAATGAGTTCCTTCGTTAATGGAATCATCTAAATTTACTATACCACATTCTATACTCCTAGGTTTGGTCGGTAGATTATCTTTCATAAAAACCCCTCGGAAATATGGTATTTTTTTTGCGTATTCTAGTATATCTAGATTTGTTAGAGCACGCTTAGGTAGCCTTTTGACTAGTTTTTTGAAGAATTAATAAATAAACCAGTACCGCTTTTGTACGGTTTAATGTATAAACCTTTTCCCAATGCAACTGATTCCATTTTATTATTATGACGTCTAGATTCTTGTAAATTCTGTTGTGCTGTTTTATAATCACTTAAAGTTTTAGCTATTCCTGCTGCACCTCCAGCTAAACTTCCTAAAGCTGATAGTCCTGCAAAAATTGGTAGCAGAGGTAGAATCCCTCCAATTTTAGGAAGGGGAATGATTCGTGGTGTCTTTATGTTTTTATTATTAACTAGTAGTTTCTTGGCAGCTATGTAAGCAGATTTAATAGCACTCTTATTATTATCTAGTTTTTGTTTCTTAAGATGACTTTTTATTTTTGATACAATAAAATTGAATTTTTTAACTCCGGCACCGGATTTCAGTTTAGACTTCATGACTTTGCTGACTATCCATGATGCAAGTTTTTCTCCACCTCGCGCATCTTTTGCTTTAAGTCTTTTTTTCGCCATATTTAATAATTGCCAATCAGCTTTATGTCTATTTTCTAAATCGTTAAATTTTGTATATGCAATATCGTGATGCATACAAGCGTCGTCTAATTGGTTCACACCCTTATCTCCTCGAGACAATCGTTTTTTTAGCTTTGTGCCAGGTCCACAGTAATTGTATCCCGGAAGATGTAACTCGAACGGTAAGTGGTTTATCACACTATTAACTAGTCCTCCACCTTTCATAACTAGTATGAAACTAAGAATATATTTTAAACAATATCCTTTTTATTGATCCAGCTATTTTCGTTTTTGTCCAAGCCTAACCATTTAACAAATAACTTATTTCCTTTTTTCTTAATGATTTTTTCAATTAAGTATACATTATGATATTTGACTTTCTGAAGTTCTTGGTCGTAAAAACAACCTAAAATTGGTTGGTGTCGAATATCTTCGATGATGTATGTTACAGGAGCAGTATTCTTTACCTTTTTGATAGTAAATATTTCTGCTGACCAGTTAGGAGTATAACCTTTTTTAAAACAATTTTTATGCTTGCTTATTCGAACGTAATCGCCAATATTTAATTTAGGTTTCTTCATGTTGTTTACTTTTCTTTGAAATTTAAGAATATTTATCATCACTTTATTCTCATTCAATTTATTTACGTTTGCAGGCTTTTGTTGCGTTACACGATGCTTAGTATTATTGTAACAATTGATAACATTCTCCAGTTGCTTGCTAAACCACTTGTAACTACCTTGGAGACTAAAAGACTTAAACAAATTTGTTTTTAATGTTCTGATTAATCTCTCCACTATAGAAGCTTTTTTAACAGTATATGTGGAATAGTGGTTTATTTTATAAGAATTCAGCAGTTTTTTGAAAATATTGTTATAGAATTCAGTGCCCATATCTGTTTGTAAATTATTAGGTTGTCTCAGACTTTGCTGCAAAATACTTTCAAAGGCCACAGATACTTCTTGTTTCGTTTTAGTTTTCAGAGGTACAGCCCACGCATACTTTGAAAAACAATCTATAACAACTAGAATATATTTAAAACCTTTATTATACCCTTGCAATGACATGAAATCAATCAAATCGGCTTGCCACAAATCATCTATACCCTTGAGAATAACAGAGCGACGTACAAAATTTTTCCTTGCATTTTTATGAAGTTCGTTTACCACTTGTTGCTTCATGTTTAGCCAACGATTTTATGATCATATCTACCTCAAGCTTTGTGTAAACATCATTTATAAAGAGATCCATTACCCTTCGTACCTCTTTCATAACTTCGCTTAGCATGAATTTAGCTTCCTCTTTTGTGCATAAATTTTTTATTATCCCATCCACGTACTCCTTATTAACAGCGTCATTGGATTCTCGAGGGGCTTGTACACCTATTAACCGTGCCGATTGGAGATCAAAATCTCCGTTTTCCTTTTTGATCAAAGCATTTTCAGTAAAATCAAACAAATCTGACAAACGTAAGCGTTTGTGAACGTGGTGACCAAATTTATCAATATTCATAGTAGGATAATATACAAGTTATAGGGACAAAGGATGAGTTAGAAATACACCAAAAGATAAGAATTGTTATATTTATTCTAATTAAGTAAACCACTCTCTTTTAATTCTTCTATGATTGATATAATTTCATTGTCAAGTCCTGTGTTACCAGCATCTCGAGATGCAATTAGTAACTTTAATCTGTCCACTAACTCGTTCGGGTCGTCCCAATATACATAGTCAATATCCTTTTTCCATTTTTTCATTATTGGTAATCCTGAACCTTGAACTTTTTTGAGAGGACTGTTACAGTTATTAAAAAGAGGTTTTATAACTTTCACGTATTTTATTCCTTTGTTACTCTTTATAGGTTTATTTGGATCATAATCTCTTCTATGGACGTTTGTCTCTAAGAGCATCAACTTGTAGTTTTTGGTGTCCTCCTCAGTTACATTTAACAAGTTAGGTGATGCCTTGGTTAATAATTCTATTAAACCAAAAGTATTGTTGTATTTGTGCCCTCCTACTATAATTTGTTTGTCGTTGATAGTAACCACAGCTGAGCCCATCATAAGTTTGCCTCGAACATGTCTGACTCCAAAAGGAACATCTTTCAAGTATTCTGATGATAATGACCATGAAGAACAATTAGAGTTAGAGTTGTCAATACACGATTCCATCGACTTTTCTGATATATCACTTGTATTTTCGTCTTCGTATTCATTTTCAGAAACTTCATCTTCTGTTTCCATAGAATCAGTAGGAGCCATAAAGTCATCTGATTTTCTCTTTTTTATAATGGTGTCATTGGATGCACTCCATTTAATAAGGCTATCGTCTTCACTATTAGGTTTATTTTTATTTGTTTCTGTATGTTTTATAGCATTAGTAATTTCACTGAGAGGACGAACAACTGGTTTAAAAACATTTTCAAGAGATTTTTCATACTCAGAATCAACGCTACGCATTTTTCTAAATTTTTTCTTCACAGCTTCTGCGGCACCTACGATTTGTTTTAAATTATCCATCTCCTAATTTTTTCGCTTGTGCTCCTGCTTTTACTAAGATTAATGGTAGTATTGCAAAAAGTAGTTTAAGTCACATCTTATATAGGGATTTATCATTCATGAAGAAAAGATTGCAAATGTGTCGAACTGCTTTCGATAACAACCTTTATTTTTTTCACAATCTTTATTAATGACCAAGTAGCTGTAACGTTCACTCCAGATCTTTGAACACATATCTCGAAATTCACTCCATGTCATATCTGTATTCACATGTTCGTCATAAACATGACGCAGATTAATGTCATCTTGTTTAAAGAGCACAATTAAGTTCGCATTATCTCTAACAAGCTGTTTGGGTATTTTACTGTAAGTCTGGTTCAAATAAAAACTGTCAATATTTTTGTGTCTGCCCATTGCAAAATAATCACGCATATTACTTTGATTTTCACATGCAACGTCATCAAATATTACTACAGAATTTGACTTTGCTTCCTCAGTGCTTAGTACTTCCTGGTTAGCATGAAATTTGAAGAAGGACACGTTAGGCACTAAACTTAAAACATTTTCAAGAAAAACATATTTAGGTTGATGTAATGTTTTCGAAAAAACGTAAACATTTTGGAAGTGAAGTCCATTTTCATGTAATAGAAGACCAATCATAAGATTAGTTTTACCACAGTTTGATGGTCCACAAATAACACATCTTATTGAATTTGGTAAAAGCTTTCCGTGACGAAATGTTTTAATTGTGGAGTCTAAAGTACTTAAGTTATCGAAGCGTAATGAACTTTCCTGTTTTAAAAATTTCATTTTGCGTTGGGTATGGACCATTTGAAAATCGGTGTCAGACTAAATATTATCTTGGAGCTTGCAATATATATGAACAGAATGTTCATAAGAGAAACAGGAGCTACCGAAAAAGTGCTTTGAACTGTACGTTGCGTTTTGACCAATCGATCCAGTTATTGGGTTGCTGGATCGTCAAAATTTTCAACGAGTGAACGGCGCTGCAGCCGTGAACTTGGTGCCAAATTTGGAAGATCCAGAAGTCTCAATAACTACCTACTATACTCAGTCAAGAGATCAAAATAGACTGATCTTACCTAAGATGAAAAGTGAATTATATCACCGCAGTTGTTATCCAATGGCAATAATATTATTTAATACTACCCACAAGTGTAAGAGAACTGCCTCTTAGCCTTTTTAAGGGAAAACTATACAAATTCTTATTAAACAAATCTTTTTATTCTGTAAAAAACTACCTAGAAAGTAAAATTGCGTGTCATGATTTTTTTGCTAAGAAATGATTATGTACCCTAATGTTGTAATGTAATTGAATACTATGCGTTTATAAATGGACATCTTTATGTTTATTATATCTTATGTTATGTTATATATGACACAGATATTATTCATATGTAATTTTTTATAGTAGGTAAATTAATCCTAACTATTATAATTTAAAATAGCTTATGTGCTTTAATAAATTTTCGTATACCAGATGTGGTGAAATATACTGTGCTATTAAATATTTAAGACCTTATGTATCTACCATATTTCAAGCGAATAAAATTTATTCTATATTCTATTCTATTCTATTGTATATTCTATTCTAACTATAACATTTTTGAAACAATACCTAGTAATTTCCATTCTATGCAAAAGAAAATTTATAAAATAAGTTGTATACCTCTTAACTGGCCAGCCTGTATTTATTAATGCTTATGTTATTTAGTGTGACAGTTAGGGCAGTTACCTCGTCAAACAATCTATAGATTTTATCTTCATTCTGCCTCTTGTGCCCAACTGCACATACCTGCATGAAACAAATGCTCAATATCGATTAAATTTACACATGACGTCCCATCACTGGAAGTTTGAAGAATCACCCCGTGTAGCTTAGCCAATCATAGAGCGTTATGTCTGGACGAAAGGCAGAATTTATTTCAAAGAAACCAAGCGTCTTCTCATCTGTGTTGCTTATTTTCAAGGATAGAATCACAGATGAAAATTTTCCTCTATGAATAGAATCTCAGATTAAGAACCTTATCTTTATCTGAGGATATTAATACACAATAAAACTTTGTGACAGTTTAAGTGAATTATGAAATTAAATAAAAGTAGAAGACTAAATTTATCTTAGCCAATTTATAACAACTCTACAAGGCATGAAACTTGGATTGTTAACTGTTTTAGCAGTTTCAAAGTTTTCAAACTAACAGCTCCAAATTTAAAGAACTTTCTACTGCTATTACTTAAAGAGCAGTGGTAATCAAGTTGGTACAGGAGGTCGGATTGTTAATCTTCAGATCGAGGTTCAAATCCTACCGGAAAAGCAAGGATTTTGGTCAATTTGTCGTAATATGATTAAAAATATAAAAGAAATAATGACTTTAATTTATGCAGCCAAATTCTTATTGAAGACTCGGTAAGTGCTCAGTAACAAGGTTCAATGACCCTTTTTATGAAATTCGTAAATTATTATTTTCGTGTTCCTTACAAACGCAAGCCCAGCCTTGAGTCGATTACTATGCGACGGTAAGATTTTATTTTGCGAAATTAGCAAAAGTGGTATCGATACATGTTTCTGATCATTTACCAAGCCTCCAGTATGAGTTTGGCTGTATAAATTAGAGTCACCTTATAACGTAGGGTAATTTCAGGACAGACGCCGCATTGAGATAGTTACCCCAGTGTCAAAATCTTGCACATCCCGACGAGTGGACAAACCCGTGACACAATAATTTGAAAGCGCACCCCTTTCCCACATCAGTGCATCGGTGACGTCCCAGATTCTTGCCAGTGGCTCCCATAAAACGTTTCGTGCCAATTTCTGTTTTCCCTAAATAATTTAGTATTGTGCCAAGTATCTTCTGTATCTTTTGATATGAATAGTATTTCGTTTTGTGTTGATGTAATTATTTGTTCAGTCTTGTATTGTTAGTACGTTTTTGATGATTTCGAGTGTTTATGGATTTCAGATTTATCTAAATTGAAATAGGCATCTATCCTTTACAAAAAAGTAACTATTTTGTTATGTTTACCTTCCACTTGTGCAGCATTAATTTATTTCGTCACTCTACTTTCATTCATCCTCTCTATATGCCCAAACCACCGAAGCATTCCTTTTTCTATCCTAGTCACTACATCTTCTTTCAGGCCGCAACGATCCCTTATGTCGATATTTTTCACTCTATCATTCAATGACAAAACACACATTCTCCGTAAGGAACGCATTTCCACTGCATTCACTCTACTGCGATGCTCATCTTGCCAGACCCAACATTCAATACCATACACCTATTTTGCATTCTAGAATTCAAAAATCCGGATATTGCGCTTACATTGGTAATGCTGAAGTAACTTAATCCTGAATCTGAATTTCGCATTAGACGGAAGAGTTTTAAACTTTGCTCTCGATAAATTTTAACAAGATATACTCGAAACAGAATTATTTAACAGGAACTTTCAATCAAGTTCCGGCCTTACGCATAAAGCGCTTAAACTCGTCGTGACATTGTTAAAATGGGTTTCAAATTTAATTTGCGATGTTGTGTCGGATGAATTATATCATCTTTCATAGCGGGCAAAGGCTGGGAATATTTCTAGGGTTCCGTACCCGAAGGGTGCCAAACGTTTTTTTATTATCATAGTAGTGAAGGTTGAATAAACGATTTTAACTCGGGAACCACTCAACGGCTTAACCGATTTTGAGGAAATTTGGAATGGAGAAAGTTTGAGACCCTGGAAAAGACATAGGCTATTAAGGTTGTTCATTAAATAACGCCTAGGCCGAAAACGGGGCAAAGATTGAATGAATGCGAGCGAAGCCGCGGGCAATGGCTAGTACAAAATATTTTATGCAGTCGGTAACGTGTATCGTGACCAAAACTCATGCTAGGCCTACTGATGATCCTCAGTCAGATGCAGCTAGGGCATGTTATAAGTGTTATAAATAATAGATGTGATAAAAAAGGCTCCCCTTTTTCCATTATAAAGTACGGAATTCTAAAAACTTTCATTACCGGGTCAAATGAGTCCAAAAAGAAGAAAAGATTCTTAAAACTCACGTGAGCTGACATTCTAAATTATTTTTTAATAGGTACCGGCTTTAACACTCACGTATTATTATTGTTGACTGAATGCCAACTGTTTCACCGAGACAATTTCGGCATTCTCAAGGCGAGTGTCGTTTTTGGGACGACGACGCGGCGTTCACCGTGGCCGTGTGACAACGTCGCGTCGGTCGTCGTCCTATATAAGAACGACAATCGCCTTGAGAATGCCGAAATTGTCTCGGTGAAACAGTTGGCATTTAGTCAACAATGATAATACGTGAGTGTTAAAGCCGGTATTTAATAATTATTAAGAAAAGATTCGTTTCTATAATTAGTTTTATTTCCTGCTCATCTTTAATATGGAGTCAATCATGTAAAGGGAAAAAAAGCATTGTTTTTGAAAAATGTTGATTTGCATGGAATTTATTTATCTCTTGGTTTAAGGGGGGTTATCCCGATTTTGTCTCTTTTCATATTCATTTTAAACCAATAAATAGCGATGATTAAATTTTGTAAAAAATATTTCACTCTCTGATATTTCGGCGGTTCTAAACACGATTACTTGCATTTTCCTCGATCCAATTAAATCGCAAAGATAAATCTAAACTGTGATCTAAATATCATTTCATTTAAGCAATATTAAGTTTTGGACAAATAAAAAAAAAAATATCCATCTAATTCCAAAATAAATAAAAACACCTCGAAACCGCGAGTTTCCTGAGCGGCCCGCTTCCACTGAGCACGAGATTTTTCCCTATACTTGAAGTCTAAAACGGTATTACTTGCCAAATTTCATAGTTCTAGGTCAACGGGAAATACCCAATAAATTTTGATTCCCTTGAGAGTGTCGAAATATACGTTTTTTGCGGCATAAACAGCCGTATATTTTTTTGCGTTAACTTAGAAGTTTGATTTTTTCACAGCTTCAAGGAACTGTAAACTTGAGTATATGTTATGATATATTGTTTTAATTTCAACTCGATACCTCCACGCGTTCCCGAGATAAAGGGTATTGACAGACAGACGGACGGACGGACGGACAGACGGACAGATGGACATACGTACAGACACGCGGACAACAAAGTGTTGTCGCGACAAAAAAATAATATGTAGATATACATATACATGTGACATAAATAATACCTATGTATGCTCAAATATTGTTAGCCGAGGCATGAAAACTTTTTTATATAGCCAGGAATTACTTCAGAAGATTCTGTTACATTACCGACTGTGTAAAATATTTATTATTTGAGAAACTGTGCAGCGCCCCTAGCGCCTTACGAGAGGAACCACAATTTCTGAGGGTTGTTCCACTAATCCCCATTAGTTTAGAAATAAAATAAAAATAACAATATAGTAATTTATAATCCCGAAGTCTTTATTTCTTATGGAGGTAAATAAAATCTTAGTTTCACACTCACTACTCAAATCTACTACTTTATTTTGTTATTCTGTATTTTATTTATATTATTACGGAAAAATTTTACTTTCATATAATAGTTAAATATGCTAAATAAAATGTTAAAAGGACGTTTAGAAGTTAACACAATAACTAAATTAGTTTTATTTTAAAACAATCACACTGGCCAGTAAGACACGATTGGCACAAAAAAAAGAAAAAGTCACATAAAATGAAAGAAAATGGCAGCAGTAAGATCATCTTGTAAAAAACGTGGTTGCAACCGTAATTTTGTAAGTTTTTTTTATTTCCTCCCATTAGTGATGAAAAGTAGAGTGTTACACACGGGTGTAAGTGATAACTTACCTCCCTTGTATAACAATATACTTTTATGCAGACGCTAACGTGTATCGTGCGTGAATAAAAATTAAGTACTTAGTATTGCTAGATTCTTCAAACCAGGGTACCTAGCATTGACAGTTCGATATACACTGTCTGTCCCTCTTTAGGTAGATCAACAGAGTAAGACAGAGCACTGTAAGTATCAAGCCTATCGAGTTCGATATGGTTTGCTATGCTGGACTAGCTGGAAGAATAAATTATGTCTGGAGGAGAACGTTCTTGGCGCTTCCTCCTTTTATCCATTAAAGTTGTAAAGGCCAAATATTTTATGTACTTAATGCATTAATCACTCCAAAATAGAAATCTATTGCGTATCAAAATGAACGCATCAAAACTTTTAGAAGTTTTTATTGAACGCAGCTGGAACTGCTAGTATTGCTGTGCAATTTAAAAAAAATTACTATCGACGCTCTGACTTTCTAATCTCTTATACTGGAGATTAACTGTTACCACACTTATCTGTTCAGTTGGATTATCCACCCATCTCTTTCTAGTGCGGTAGAAAAGAGTATAATTAGAAAGAGACGGCGAATGATTTTACTGAACAGTTAAATTGGTGGCACTATACCACAAAGCTCTTTAGGTTCATGGGGGGGACAGGGGCGGCTCCAGGATTTCAAGGGAAGGGCGGGGGTCTTCAAAAATATTGCTTGTTGTATTAGCAAGAATGTCGACTGGTGTGAGCATGGCCCCAGAAACCCTGGAACCAGCTCTGTGCCGCAGATTTGAATGTTATAATTTCCAACAGCTTATTTGGAATTAAGTGAGCTGTATTCCACATGGCATCCCAGACAAATTGCATGTTAAATATGCTAGTGCAAACTTCGTGTTACAATGGCTGGTTCTCTTAAATTAATGCGTTTTGATTTAGCTGGCTTCAAAGGTACTATTTGTACCTAACATGTGATACAAAACATGAACTACGTGTTTTACTGATCATATTAAAAAAACTCTGTTTCACATTATTCAGAGTGACCGCGACTTGGTGTGACCCTTAAGGCTTGCCTTTGGTCTTTCAACGGTGAGTCAACTACTTATCTGATCAATGTAAAACTTGGACACGTGTTTTTTCAGACCTTTATCTTTCCACTGTCTGTTACTTAATTGGACACATTTCACTAGTCAGATTTTATTTTTGAAAATGATGTCTTTTTAAGTTATTAAATCGTTTTATGTCTAAGCGGCTTGAGTTTTATGTCTGAAATTACTGCTATAACAAGAAAACCATTGTTTATTTTCCGATGTCAGGTGAAAAAACTACTACATCAAATACTTTTTCGTAAAATCCAGAAAAAACTAAAAATTCACTCATTTTGCGTGCCGCCAGCGCGTGAAGCGACTGATGTAGACTTTCTACCAACATACTGAAGTTCAGAACCACTCAGTAAGATTATCGTGCACCAGGGGTAAGGCCATAATGATCAGAGGGATCAATAGGGTTGTCACCTCTCTTGGATTTCTGGGCGTTTCATGGAATCGGGCCCGGAAAATAAAAATTTCCCACCTCCCGGAGGTATTTAGAAATAACCAAAATACTTTTGATAAAATAAAAAAAATGGAATTAAACAAATAACACACAATAATAAAGTAAAATTTAAAAAATCACGTTTTTTATTGTTGCAAAGCAAACCTAGTGATCGTCAATACTACAGAGACATAGTTTATCCACAAAAAGACATGGATGGAAAATATTATTTTTGTATAACGACGTCACACGCCGATTACACGAATTAGGTAGAGTTATTTATGTACTTGCATAGAAATGTTGATATTAATATGGATATTCCCGGGATTTCTAAAGGACAATTCCGTGTGGACAACCATATTAAAAATAAATAATAATAAAAACCTCAGAGATAGATAAGTAAATAACTTTTTTATTTAATAAATCACTGGATTTTTCTGCTCTTTAAAATTCTCTGGATTTGAGGCATATACACTTTATTCTTTCGCTATATGGAATCAGTGTAAGTACATAAATAACTCTATCTAATTACGACCTCTTACTTTGGCGAACATTTTATTTTTTGAACAACATATTGAATTTTTCTGCAGAGCTTTATGTATAGTTTTTAATATCAGTTAAAAACGGGCATTTTTCAATTGTAGACTTCCATCTACACTACCGGACCGGCATCGGCATAGTGACGTTGTGCCAAAATAATATTTTAGTTTAGTCTTAGTTTTTAGTATAAAAATATATGTATTATTAGTTTATTGTTATGAGCCTTGGTGCTTGAAACAAAGCAATTTATTATTATTATTTTTAGATTGTAATCTTTACATGCTGAAAGTGGTTATCGAAAACTGGTGGTAGAATTAGTCCATAAAAACCACTTTTATTACGGAATTATAACCGAAATTGAGTTAACAGAAATCTACTTTTTCGTGCATATTGGTCGCGTAGATTCTACTTTTTATAACATATCCGCCTTTCGCCTGCTGCTCCGTTCGCTTTTATTAAATTTCTACCCCATTTTCAGCTTGAACGTTATTTGATCAACATCTCTTATAGCATATTATGCTGACCAGGGTCCCTACGTTGATAATAAAGAAAACCGCATCTAAATCCTTTGAGTGGTTCTGGGGTTAAAACGGAACATACAGAAACATACATACAGTATACATACAAAAACAGACAGACAGACAAAAATTACCTATCATACACGTAAATTGGGGATGAATTTTTTTCTTGTCTATCCCATAGTGTAGGATATCGTTGAATAGGTCGTTTCAAAACATTTTGGGTGTGTGAAAACCATTTTTAGATTTAGGGTTCTGTTGGCGAAATATAAGCTTTATAGCGTCCCCCCCCTGCCGGCTAAACGGTTGTTTATAGATATGTGAAAAAATTCATAGAAGTAGTATATATAATGAATTTTAAAGGAAAACTATCACAGCTAAGTAGCCTTAACAGGTTTACGAGTACAGGTCGCGCCAAACTTTTGGTCCCCCTTGAACCTGACAATGAATTATTCTCATCAATTTCCGCTAATTACTTTACAACGCAATTTTTTGATGATATTATGATGTGCATTTTGCACCGAGATTTCGGTTTCTGCATGCAGCTGATGGACATGCAAACAGATAATAAAATAGGATAATACAATACAATCAATACAAATGCGAAATTTGGAACAAACAATATTAAAAGATGTCAATAACTATAATTGATAATGTTAAAAAATACAAAATAAAATAAAATTATGTAAATCAAAACACAAATAAATAAATAAAAAAACGAGGTAATGCCGCCAGCCTTCTAGGCACTCTGCCCGGCGGCGGCATCGATTTGGACAAATTATTTTACCTTTTGTAGAACAAGTTTAGTTTTAGATTAAATAGTTTTTCGTGTTCTATGTTATTGAATTTAGTATTTTTAAGTATTATTTATGTTATCTAAGTTGTTCTCTTATTAAACAAAATATACTTACAAAAATAAAAAAACTAATTAATTAAAGGCATCCCATATCATGGCCGGATAGAAAGACGCCGTATTTATGGGTTCTGTTCTGATACAAAATGTTTAAAGCTTCGTGTGAAAACAAGACTCAAATCTTAATTACATTTTCGATTTAATGTAGCGTTCGACAAATATGAAATAAAATTATGGAATACCTCGGGTACTGAATTATCACAAAATTGAACCTCCGTCATACGAAACGCTCTCTGACAAGGTTGTTGTCATACTGTGCTGGTAAAATACTGACAAATTCGATTCCAGTTCACTGCGGGTCTATCCATAAACAACATTTTCTCTCAATTTCATTGAGCTGCGTTCACAAACTCGGTATAGCGATCGAGGTTTTATTGCAATATATTATATTTTGCACAAAATGTATTATGTATCCTGCTGTAAATTTTTGTATGTTCTTCTGAGTTACTGACGGCCTGAAGGAGGTTGTGGGTGGCTGGCGGCTGGATGAGGAGGACAGAGGACTGCTAAGAGTGGCGTGGGAAAGGATTATGTCCAGCAGTGGACGAAGACAGGCTGGTGGATAGACCGATGGATGAATGACTCTGAGTTACTACGTGGGACGCACTATAAGTTTCCGGAATGAATATGAAAAAATACTATTAAAGGTACAAAATTAATTTATTGTTTTTCAAAATAATCTCCCTTGGCGTCTATGCACTTTTTCATTCGATCAAACCAGTTTTGAAAACTTTTGTGCCACTCCCCTGTGGTGACCTCTGAAACGTGTTTTTCATACTCCTCGACAGCCTCTTCTGGTGATGAAAATCGTTGACCGCGTAATTAAGAACCGCGGTTCTTAATTTTTGGGAACAGAAAAAAGTCACAAGGTGCCAGGTCGGGACTGTATGCAGGATGACTCATGAGTTCTACATTTTTCGTCTTCAAAAAGTCGTTTGTCTGTCTGGCCGTGTGAGAACTAGCATTGTCGTGGTGCAGGATGATACGGCGTTTACGGTTATTTTTACGGAGTTCGTCAATAACTTCCGGCAAACAAATGGTCGTGTACCAGTCACTATTCACGGTACGACGATTCTCTAAAGCAACAGTAGCCACGTGTCCAGTTTTATTAAAAAAAGAAGCAATCATCCGCTTAGATGCACTTTTCACGCGCGCCACTTTGGTTGGTTTCGGCTCATCTTGAAAGACCCATACGCTCGATTGCTGCTTTGTTTTGGGATCGTAGCAATAAATCCATGTTTCGTCACCTGTTACTATGTCCCACACCAAATTTGACGCACCTTCGTTGAATCTGGTAAGCATGGCACTGCACCAAGTGACGCGGTCCGTTTTTTGAGCCTCGGTCAAGTTGTGTGGGATCCACCGCGAGCACAGCTTTCTCACACCCAAATGTTTGTGTAGGATTGATTGTATTTGACTCATGCCTATTTCTAAGGATGCGCGAATTTCATGGTAGGTCACATGCCTGTCTGTTTCAATCATACGGCGCACAGCATCGATGTTTTTGTTGGTCACAGCGGTGGACGGCCGACCATCGCGAGATTCGTCACTGAGATTGATACGACCACGCTTGAATTCTGCAAACCAGCTATAAACAGTCGTCTTGCATGGTGCTTCATTGCCAAAAGCTGTTTCAAGCCGAGCGATGCTCTGTTGAGCTGTCAAATTACACTTAAAATCGTAGAAAATCATACTACGAAAATTTTCCCGAGTTAAATCCATGTTGATGCAGACACACAATTTTTTAAATGGCGCCACAAGGTAAAAACAAAAGACAGTCAGATGAATCAAACTGCATTCTACAGCCAAAGAGTTCTATTTTCAAATGTTGCAATAAATTTTTAAATATTGTTTATGTAAGTGGCCAGTTCCGGAAACTTTTAGTGTTACCTATGTATTACGCTTGAACTATTAGATCTAGTTGTTTTAGACAAGACAAGACAAATACTCTTTATTGTGCACCAAATACAAATAATAAAAAAACAATACTGTATGAAAGGTAACAAATGGTAACCTTATCGCTTATAGCGTTTTCTTCCAGACAACCTTTGGGTGGAAATTAATTGTGGGAAAAAAAACGTGAAAGGCGGGTGTACAAAATTAAAAAGATAGCAAATTAATAATTAAAAAAATAGTTACATAAATTATAATTATAACATTGTACATAAAAATACTAAGAATACGATAAATAATTAAAAATAATAAAATCTGCTGTCCGTCCGTCCGTCCGTCTATCACCAGGCTGTATCTCATGAGCCGTGATAGTTAGACAGTTGAAATTTTCACAGATGTTGTACTTGTGTTGCCGCTATACCAACAAGTATTAAAACCAGCCAAGTTCGAGTCGGACCTGCGCACTCCCCTACAACGGACATGATTTTTTTGCCGTTTTTATAGATAATGCATGAACCATGATAGTCAAACAATTGAAATTTTCACAGATGATGTATTTCTGTTGCCGCTATAACATAAAATACGAAAACCGGCCAAGTGCGAGTCGGAACTACACATTCCCATGCAACAGACATGATTTTTTTGCCGTTTTTATAGATAATGGTACGGAACCCACCGTGCGCGAGCCCGACTTGCACTTGGCCGGTTTTTTATTTTAAAAACGCACTTGTGTGATTTTATACTAAATTTTATTCATTGAAAAACAGCATTATTATTCTTGATTTACCGCACTTATCTCTTACTTCCGTTGTGCGATCGACCTACTACGCCTTAATATGAAAATTGAATCTGAAAGCTACAATGTAAAGATTGTTTGGTAGATACAAGCATAAGCCTGATTCATATTTGATTAAGTTAAAAACAATGTTTAACGGGGTTTTTATTTTAACTGAACCCTGTAACTTATCTGGTAATGTGAGCCCATTGCTAGACAAACATCTAATATTAAACTATTGAGCGTTTCTTAGGATCTTGACCATTAGATAATATCTATATCTGATCTCTACACCCGTTTACTGTTTCCCCTATGTCATCCAGGTTATGCTATGGTGAGGGGGGCAGGGTACTTCCAGTGTTGGCAGTTTTTTTTTGTAGAGTCCTAGGAATGCGTCTCTAAATTATCTATGCATCTTAGCTCAGAGGAAGTGCATAATGCGTTTTACGACCAAATGAAGATAAATCAGTTGGATTTTAACTTGTGACTTAGGTAGTAGCTTTTGAAATTAATGTAGTATTTTAAAATCTATTCTGGAAGTTTAAAAATTTGTTTTTCTTATTTGTTTGATTGTATATAGGAGCTGTTTATTTATTGCGTAAGTTGTTTTACGAATCTTATTTTTTCCTACATGGCGGAGGGGGGTCTAGATATTTCTTACGTAAGGTTATGTGACATATTTTCCAGTTGCTTATCCTTTATCTGATTGACTTTTGAACTCTTTGGCTACTCCAGATTCATTTATGTTTTTTCCCCTGAGTTGTAACACGGGTATTGTTGTACACCTCACTAAAATAATCAATGGGTTTTTATTAGTATTTTCTTTGAACTTTAATCATACCTACTTAAGGGGGTAACTTTTTACCTCGGTACAAAATGCACATCATAATATTGTTTTCCTTACTTTTGAAAAAAAAGTATGCAATAAATTGTTCTATAGCATCTCGCGGAAATATTTGATAAATAATAAAGTCTACACAAAAAAATTACGTACTTTAATGTATTACATGTTGTTTGCATTACATTAACAAACTTAAAACCGTGTTTACAGTTGTAATGTAATGCAGCTAAAATGTAACGCATAAAATTTAATAATTTTCATGTGATTACCAAACCATTAACAAGCAGTTTGCGCGAATTTCTATAAAACGCATTGCATACTTTTTATTCAAAAGTAAGGAAAACAATATAATGTTGTGCATTTTGCACCGAGATCCTCCGTTACCACCTTAAGATTGATTGGGGGAGAGGGTTGAAACAAATACAAATAGTTTATTGGACTAAACAGAAATAGCATGCATATAGTCAATAAAAATAATTGTATTACAAAAAAAAATAATTAGACCCTGGTATCTGGGCTGGCTACATAGCCGTCCTGCAGCACGACAGTAGCAAAAACTAATAATTAGTAGGGATGAATACAAAAATAGTAATTATTATTTTAAGCGCACGCATATGTTGTAAATTTGTGAGGCTGTGTGTAATTGGTAACAAGGTATGTATGTAAGGGGGTGTTAGAAAGTGTGAGTGTAAGAAGTGTGTGAATGTGTGACTGTAGATGAGTGTTTATGGTATTGGTTAAATTTGAGAATACCAAATCGTATCAATTTATCTAGTTATCACCAGCAGCTCCGCCGTATCATCATAATCAAGGTTCGTTAACCATAATTTGAACTTATGGGTATATTGTTTTGGTTCCTCGACGTCTGAAGCTCTAGTAAATTTCTTATAAATGTAAACAAATCTTATTATTTCTACATAGGGGCGGGAGGGGGTTGAAAAAAAGTATTACCCGTATTACGTAATAAATTCAACCCCAAGTATCATATTAATACTAATAATTTATTTATTTTTTATTTATTTATTTTTCATTCCCCTATCATCTATCTTTACAGGATGCATCCTAATGCGATAGAGAAGGTTTATTAAACATTAACACATAACAATTAAATTTACAGACACAATTCAACTTTTACATTAATACTTAGTATGGCCTGTGTGAACTCGCTCACGTTACAATTAAACAAATCAATAATAAAGTAGTACAAAAGTCGTGTCTATACATTGAATATATTTGCGAAATTTTAAATGAAATTACTAATTTATATTACTTAGTACTAATAATAGTATAAATACTGAGGCCGAAACAACAATTTTTCGAATTTTTGTCTGTCTGTCTGAAGGTAACTTGAGAACCACTCAAAGGATTTGGATTCGGTTTTTTTTATTACCATCGTAATGACACAGGCTATAAGGAGTGTTGATAAAATGCCAAATCGAAGACGGAGCAGAGATAGAATGAAAAAGCTTGAATTGAAGGCTAGTCTAATATGAAGTTATTGAAGTCTTGAATCAAAGTAAACATTAATAAATTTAGAACCTTTATTATGATTTCATTTGGAAATAAATCTAATCAATGAAGGCATAACGAGAATATGCCAGTTCGAAGTGAATTATCTCGCGAGTGTTGGATTTATATTCCATTTGCTCATCCACATCTGTTAGCACCACGAAGCACGAAAAAGTTGAGATCCTTCGATCAAATATTTTAGTTTACATTTTTTTATTTTACATTTAAATTACCAATTTTATGAAAAAAAAAACAAGTTGATCTCTTAGTCGAGTTCTTGAAACGAACAAAAAAAAAGAGGGTGGAAAACAAAAGTATAAATCTTAGTACATTGTTTATACGTGGATCACCTAGACAAAAGATCAATAAATCAAATATATTTTTTCAATATTAAGATAGTCTTAATTTCTTCAGAAAAACCCTCGAAAATCTGGCTTTGTTCATGTTCTAGGCTCGGGTACAAAATGTGTATACCTAATTACGCGGGTCATGCCAAATGAAACTAGATATTCAAAAACTATATTATTTATTCTTTATTGTAGATATCAGACTTCTCAAAGTATTCACCCTGAGCACGTAGACACTTTTTCATACGTCTAAACCATTTAAAAAATACCTCTGCCCACTCTTCTCTAGACACCTCTGAAATCTCGAAGTTATATGTAGCGAGTGCATCTTCTTTGCTTTCAAACCTCTTGCCTTTTAATATATTTTTTATTTTTGGAAACAGGTAATAATCGCAAGGTGCTAGGTCAGGGGAATAAGGCGGGTGAGGTAGGACAGGCACATTTTTCGAATTGAAAAAGTCGAGTGTTCTGGCAGACGTGTGCGCCGAGGGATTGTCGTGATGCCAGAGAAGCTGCCGGTTTCCTGACTTCGGCCGCTTGTCACTCCAAGCTGACAGTACCTTTGGGGCGCAAACTGTCACGTACAATTCAGAGTTAACGGTTTTTTGATCCTCTAACACCACAGTAGCAATATGACCTGTCTTGAAGAAAAATGAGGCGAACATTTGTTACTGCATGCTTCGTGCACGGCGACATTTCGTGGAAGTTGGCTCATCATCAAAGCACCATACCGTCGACTGGCGCTTTGTTTCAGGGTCGTAGTTACATAGCCATGTTTCATCACCAGTCAGTATATCATAAACGTTTTTTTTCTCGCCGCCGTTGAATTTATCTATCATAAATTTACACCAATCCACGCGACGCTCTTTCTGCTCATTGGTGAGTTTGTGCGGCACCCATCTCGAACAACGCTTACGGAGAGAAAGGTCGTGTATGATGGTCTGCATTGCTGCTGATCCAATGCCCACTTCTCGCTTGAGCTCTACATAAATATGTAATTCGCCGATTTTCATGAACAAGTTTTTCGATTGCTCGAACATTTTCTTGAGTGACCGCTGTTGGCGGCCGAACAGTCTTCGCCTCATCTTCAAAGCTTTCGCGTCCTGTTCTAAATTCAGAAAACCAATTATAAACTATTGCGCGTGAACAAGCAGATTCACCAAAAGTAGTAACCAAAAGTTGAAAACATTCTTGAGGCTTTAAACCTTTTTTATAGTCATAATAAATCATTGTCCTAAAATCTCTTCGAGTGAGCTCCATTACTACGAACGAATTCCCGCCAAATTCTCTCGGAAAAACTAAAAAAATATATATATATATTATTTAACGAGTGTTCTATATTTAAAATTATTAGCTGATATGATAACCGGCCTATACGTAAAGTTCTAACGTGCCAGTGACAAACCAATAAGTAAAGAGTATCTAACTTCTTTTTGCATGCCCCTCGTATATTTTTTATTCATCGCAAATAAAATAAAAATAAAAAATAAATCGTATGGCAGATATTAATAGTGGATTGTGCACTAAGGAAATAAAGCAATGTCTTACGTCGCGGGCGGCATATTGAACCCTGAGCGTAACAAGGGACTCTAGGGTTAACTCCCGGGCGTAGCGAGATATAGAGTCCTGAGTGAAGCGAGAGGTTCAAGCTGCCTAAGACGAAGACAGGCTTTATTCCAGAGGAGCATACTATTCTTTTCACACCTTCTGCGAGACAATAAAAAACCAGGGCTCCATAAATTAAGTATTTTCGTCATATGCTTTTTCGTATATGTGTTTTGATTTTTCCGGTAGTAGATTATTAAGAATCTCTAAAGCGTCTGTTTTGATAAACTCTGGAGTAGAATCACTATCGCTCGACATTTTTTATCAACATGAATATTGCAATAAAATTCACTGACAATCACAGCACCAAACACCGTCTTTTGTTTCACATTATTTGTAAATCTTTTTTTTCTGCTTATGATGGCCAGTTCGATTTTTGAACAAACCTCTTTACAATGCCATATAGCATTTTTTATTTAGAGATTTCCACGAGTTTCTACACGAATTTGACGTTCCAAATTCAAATCACTTTATTCCCTAGGGAGTTTCATACAACTTTATATTCCTTAAGATATAATGCTTTACTTTACGTTGAGGTTGCATCAGTTGCATGTCGAGCAGGTGGTGTGAAAAGTAGTTTAAATCCACTTTAAATCACACATTATAGGCATTTGTTCAAATCAATGAGTTGTCGAGTCGTCGTCGCAGGTAGTCAACCACTGCTGGGGTCATGGTTTGAAGGTCCTCCATGGTCCATGGGGCCGTTGTAACAGTACAGTGGGCAGTCGGATATAATATAATATATTAAATATGTTTTAGCGATTACTAAGTAAGTACGTTTATTTTTATTAGGGTCTAAATTGTGAAATATGTATGTATGAATAAATATATATTTTACTCTTTTAAGCATTATTATTTATTTAGGACAGCTATTAATATTAAAAAAATTAAATATATTTCAGCCCATGGTAAATCAAATCAAATCAAATCAAAATATTTATTTTTGCAAAATAGATACATTAAGTATACTTTCTACAAGTCAAAGTTAATTTACACAATATAATATGTCTTTAGAATATAAAAAAAATATATAATAATACGGGAAATAAAATATACACCTGCATTAATAAATGATAGTCGTAAGTTTTTAAATAAATAAATAAATAAAAAATAAATAAAATAGGGGAATCTAGGAATAAAAATATGATATATACATAATACAATGAAGAAATAATAAAAACGGGAAATACATACAAAAAATATTAAGGGTGGGCTACTAAAATGTAATAAAGTTATACACTTGCATAAAATATAGAAATATAGGAATAAAAATATTGTATATACATAATGCCTAACCATCCGCACCATTCGATTAGTATTGCTAAGAAGAAGGGCAAGAAACTTAGCAAACATTCCTTTTTTCAAAATAAAACATATGATACAAAATCATATACATACCTACTCAAGTAAAGGCATAAAAAAATAAAAAAATATATAATATATAAAATATATATGGTATAGGGCCGTCATCAGTCGAATGACGTATATAGGTAGGTATGGTCATTTAACGCACATAGGCTGCCACCGTTTTAGTACAAAATTTGATAACCCATTGCTCTGTTTTTGCGACCTCTATAGTTTAATAAAGAAAAGGGCAATATTATATAAGGGCAAGAAAACAACTTTGTATGTAATTCTGTCCAGCTTGATATCTCTAAAATGGTACCTTTTAAAATATTAGTACTAGATGGTAGAGCTTATGCTTTAGTCTATAAAGAAAAAAAACCGAGAAAAGGATTATCAAATTTTGTACTAAAACGGTGGCGTGCCTATGCGCCTTAAGTAAGGAAGTATCTGGGGGCACAGCAGTGCCCCCGCCAAGTCGGGCTATAAAAGCGGCACGGCCGTATCATCATGGCCAAGTCAATCTATTTATTTAAAACATAAAAGATTTTTAATATTGATAAGGTCACTATAAGATGTTGTTAGGTTAGCTAATCACGTAATAACTTGGACGAATTAAAGGGGTAAGGGCGAATGAGGCCAACGTCTCGTATCCCGTGGTGAATTCGTCTAAGCGTAATAACTTAAGACAGAAGGTTAAGGTCCTTCAAGTAGAGACTGAATAAATTAACCGACTTGGTATTACATGGATCTCACAATTTTTTACGGTAGAAAAACTAAGTTGCGAGACTTGGTTTTTTTTACGTTTTGTTTTTGATGGCATACCTATTATTTGACATTGCATACCTTCACTTATTCATATTAGTACGAAGCTAAAATAAAAGCATGTTTTAAGAAAGTTTCTATTCTTATTTTATTTTGTTCTTTTTGTTAGTACGTCTTAAGGCGCGTGTTCCCGCGTCATCCGAAAATTACTCCCATTGATGAAGTTATTTCTCTTAAACGGCTTACTTAAAAATTATTAAAAAAATAAAAGTCATTATTTAAAGTATAAGAAACAATCTCATTGCAGGAAATTATTCTGGCTTATAAGAAACACCTTGAAAATATTTCCCAAAGTCAAGCTGTTTTTGGAATAAAATTGGCTATTTCTTGGAAACCGCTAATGTTATTTGTATGTTTCTTGCACTAAAATACAAATTCAAATTCAAATTGTTTATTTGTAAAATAGATACATAAAATATAAGTTTTACATGTCAAATCTAATCTGTATAAAAATAATATTTTATGATTAACAAATATGATACGGGAAATATATAAAAAAACTATATTTAAGTTGGACTACAAAAGTGAAATGCATAAAATAAAGACTTATTGGAATACGAATATTATTATGACTACACAATGCAATTAATATATAAGTTGATAAATAAACTGAATAGACCCTAAATAAATATAATGCCTAGCCAAATCTATACTAACATAAGTAAGAAATTAAAATATTGTATATACATACCTACATAATTCAATGAATAAATAAGTTAATTGATAAATAAACTATAAATAGATATAATGCCTAAATCCGCCCATTCGATTAATCTTGCTAAGAAGAAGGGCAAGAAACTTAACAAGATCATGTCTTTTTTATCAGTTTTTTTTTCTGAATATGCCTTAATACTATTACAGTTTTTTAAACTTGTATAAAATAATACTAAACAATGTATTAAAAAAGGATAAAAATATAAAAGACAGAAGGAAATTGTGTCATGTGGAAAAAAATATATATCTTAGTCTACCTGTCTAATGAGGTAGTAAGTTAAAATACTAAGCAAAACATCATCCACCTGTCTCATATAGTTTATCACTTTTTTGATAGTCAGATTATCAACTAAGTAATAAATGCTAAGTTTAAGTTATACAATGTTCATGTCAATATGTAAAAAGAAATGTCAAAATAATGATAAAAAACAATATAAAAATATTAGTCTACATAAAAACAGATGATTTGAAACACAAATCAGTTAGAAAATAAACGAACAGTAGTATCAATCAATATTCTCATGACACCAAGCGTCACTATCATCCAAATAGTCATTAATTTTATAATATGCTTTCCTCAAGAGTCCCTGCTTAATATATAATTTAAACTTATTTTCTGAAAAACTAAGGACCTCCCTTGGAAGTTTATTGTAAAATCATATACCATGTCCTACAAAAGAGGTGCCTACTTTTGCAAGTCTAATTTTTGGAAAAGCCAGTTTATGTTTCTTCCTAGTGTCTATAGAGTGATTCTCACCGAGCCTATGGAAACTATCGATATTTTTCAGATATATTTAATAACTTGGTAAATAAATTCACAAGGAACTGTTAAAATATTAATTTCTTTGAATTTTTCTCTTAATGAATCCCGATGATTCATATTGTAAATAGCACGAATTGCTCTCTTTTGCAAAACAAAGACTGCGTTTATATCCGCAGCTCTACCCCACAGCAACACACCATATGACATAATGCTGTGAAAATAACTAAAGTACACCAATCTAGCAGTATCCTCATCAGTAATTTGCCTCATCCGTCTAACAGCGTATGCGGCTGAACTTAGTCTACCACAAAGGCCTTCTATGTGGGGACCCCACTGAAGACGAGAGTCTATATAGTAATGCCTAAAAACTTCGTTTTGTTGACTAACTCTAGCTTGGACCCCTGCAAAAGTAGATCAGCATCTACTTGAATTACATTTGGTAATGTGAATTTCATACATTTTGTCTTTTTCCCATTTAAAACGAAATTATTCGCAAAAAATTATATTACAAAAAAGGTAAGTATAGCTTATAAAACTCATTGCAAGAAATTTAAAAATGTTGGTTTACAGCAGAGTTTATAAATAAAAACTAGATATTTTCAGAGCGCGTGGCGTCAACGTTGCCGGAGCACTCGATTACAAAACCAAATTGACTTTGTTTAAAATATCTCAAGGTTATTGGAGGCTACAAGGGCCTTAATCTGTGCATTTCTATAAAACGCATCATTATTCCAAGGATTTATTATTATTTATATAGACTGATAACTTTTATTTAGCTTATCGTATTCTGCTCGCTAAATTCTTTTTTTATAGCCATGTCATGGGTGTGGTTATGGAAATAATAAATCACAGTTTTAAGGGTTCCGTATCCAAAGGGTAACCAACGGGACCCTATTACTAGGACTCCGCTGTCCGTCCGTCCGTCTGTCACCAGCCTCATGAACCGTGATAGTTAGACAGTTGAAATTTTCACAGATGATGTATTTCTGTTGCCGCTATAACAACAAATACTAAAACCGGACAAGTGCGAGTTGGACCCGCGCACTCCAATACAAAAGACATGATTTTTTTACATTATATAGAGAATGGTACGGTACCCTTCGTGCGCGAGTTCGACTCACACTTGGCCGTTGTTTTTCGTGTTCGCCATATTGGATTCACCATGACCAAACGTGTGTGCAAATTTTTGGCGTAATCGGTTGGGAAAAGTGATTAAAAATTTAGTTGTAAAATTTCGCCTAAGCGTACTAACTAACCGGTGAAGTTAAATAAAAGCTTTCAATATTTGTTCCACAAAAATCTGAAACTTGGAAAATCCCGTCTTGAAATTTCTAACGTCAACAGTCTGCGCAAACAGTTAACTTACGAGTAGGCAGTATTAGTTAAGGAGATCTTGGGTCGGGTGGTGATTCGTTTTTAGGGTTCCATAGTCAACAAAGAACCCTTATAGTTTCGCCATATCACCGCGCTCACCAACCCGCCTGCCCAACGTGTGTGAGTATGGGCATTTTTTCCAGGAGGACCGCCAAGAGTGGCGAAATCCTGGAAAGGCCTTTGTCCAGCAGTGGACGAAACAGGCTGATGGATGGATGGATATGTAAATTGCATTTCGCGACCAATGTCAATTAGGCTTTTCTACCCAAGTTATGTAATTTTATGCATTACGGTGTAAATTAATGTCCACAACACTTTAAACACGCTTTTAAGTTGGTTTGGATATTCATGCGAACTATAATCCATAAAATGACGCCATTCTGCTAAAAAACCCTGGTAATTATTAAACAACAGTCGCAAATTAAGATGAATCTATTTTATTTCATAAATTTCATTTAAAAATAAGATAAACAATTATAAGTGTTGCATCCTACTATTTCCCGAAACCAGGCCTTAAAAATACAAATATGTATGTAACTTTTCTTCCAACTTTGCTATTTTCAGGAGTTAAACCGTACTTGACAAACGGGCCTGAGTTTTCTTCGAATATGCTTCTTGCTTCTGCTCTACATGGTAATGAAAACCTGAACACAAAAGTGGAGACAAAATGAACAAAATTCCTGTTACACACCTGTGTAAGTAATATTCTTGTTATGTTTAGGTTGAAGACTGGCAATTTTAACTCTCTTTTAAGCAAAATTTTGTTCTTGGCCCCAGTCAAATTGGCGGGAAAAACGGCAACCGAACCGAGCCGCGAGAGTTACTCGGTTGAGAGGGAATATTTACATTTACGAGCTAGTTCACAATATAATAGTAATACGATAAAAAAATCTACTAAAACTAATGAAACACGTAATTTTTTGCCAAAATTTTGTTTCCACAACTTTATGTGTCTGCGAATTGTTTCACCAAAGCTCCTGATTAATCCTAGTAGCAATTATTAAAAACGTTCGTTGCTGTTGGCGTTTCATTTTTTCTTGCAGGCGCTTTCAAATATTTTCAAGATATTTCCCTGCAAAACGAATTATAGAAACAACATCCAAATATCAAACTAAAATTTTATAAACCACCTGAATATGTGATTACTCCTGCATTTTATTGCGTATTTGACGAGAAGCAGATGATACACGTTTTTGTTTTTATAGTTAGGTGTAAAACTTATTGTAGCTTTAAACTGATATATTTTGTAAAAACTAAAGGCATGGTATCTTAGAATAAGGACCAAGATATGTTTATGCAGAGTTTCAATTTCCCAAATCGGCAGGTTGCAATGTCTTCGACGTTGTAAAATGTCGAATTTCATATTTTGACAGGGATAGGAGGCATCTTAAATTTGTAAATACGTACTCTTTCCTGGGTACCTAGCATAGTAGACCATACCTGTCACAACTCGATATACCACTGCCTGTCCCTTTTTAGGTGGATCATCAGAGTGAGAGAGAGCGCACTATCACGCGCTATCGAGCTCGATATGGTTTGCTATGCTAGACTAGCTGGTAATGTAAAGCAAAGAAGCAAAACTACCGATTCCAGAAATCTAAAGTATTCCGTGTTGTTAACAAATTTATTACTCCAGTAAGATTGTTATTTTTGTTATTCGGAATCTTTGGTGAATAAATTTGACTCGCTGGTCAACTGATAAAATTGTATATAAATATTTAACAAAAAAACTTCATGATGTTTTTAGAAATTTTGTTACCTTGGAGAAAATAACCGTGTGTTGTGTACTGACTGGCATTTCACAGTTCACGCTTGTGGAACGACTCTGACACCCCATTGAGAATTCATATCGTGATGTCTATCCAAAATTATTTACAAAAATACAATACGCTTTTATTGTGTGCCGTGATTAAAACTTACTATATCTGTCGAGCTTTATGGACGTCATTGGGCCTACATAAATTAACTTATTTCTCAAAATAAGTTAAATGCATAATATTTGTTTACTTAGTAAGATATTCATAGGACAAAAAGTTTTGTGAGTCTGAAAGCAAATTATTGGAATTGGTGTTTTATTTATGGTTAATTTTCCTTTAATTTTAATACTTTCAATTCGGAATAAAATAATATAGTCTGAGTTTTCGTTAAAATAAATATTTTTTAAATAAAAAAACACGGGTAGAAATAAAGACAAAAACTTCAGCCCCTTTTTTATTTTGTGACAAATTACATATATGCAAGAATATTTAATATTTAATAAGTCATGAATTTTATCAAATTAAAATTTGTATAGCTATAGGACCCTACTCGTAAGTCTTTTATTTATAATAAGTTTGAAATAATGCTATAATCATAAAATTCTTAGAAGAAACAGTTTGTTTAAAATACGAAAACTTGTGGAGTTTTGTTCAACCCCCGGGCTTCAGCCCGGAAAAAGATTTCAAATGGTTCTGTTACCGTTATTAAATACTGTACTCTAAAAATGTGTATATTCTTCATAAAATAGTCAATGATCTTTGAACTAATACCAATGTGTGCGAACCAGTTCCAGGTGGAACGAGTTCACGACGGCTATCACAGAGGTTGCTGTGCAAGGAGGTGCTTCATCAAGGAGGTTACTGCAATGTCTCGGAGCGCCACGCTGCTGGCAGGTTGGAAACGGTCGAAGCAAATGCTCAGGGCCGGATTTTGGGGTATGTAAATATTTTTATTTATGCTTTAACTTTTTGTGCCGCATTTTGATAAAGAATGGCACCTATTCTGTGTGGCACACACCTAAATTTAGAGCGCCCTAAAAAGTCACAATTTTAGGACACTCCTTAGCAAATTGGTATTCTGAGTAGCAACCAGCCCTAAATTTAAGTCACTTTTTAGAGGTTCCTAAGATGCTCTAAGTTGAATTCACAGAAAAAATTATTGATGAAATTTTTTTTTGTATCTGTGGTCGACTAGAGCTGCACTTTCATCGATAATTACCGGTTTATGAATAAAAAATCCTTTTAGCTTAGAAATGTTTAGTTTAAATGATTTTTTACTATGAAAACAATAATAATTAACGTATATGTGGCTAATTATTAATAAAAATTCCAATTTGGAGTTGTTCTTTTAAAATTTTACAATTTATCATAATGATTGTAGACCCAGGCTAGTAAAATAAAAAAAACAAAAGTCATACATTCTCTTTGGTCACAAGTTTTTGGATTTCAAGGTTATTTACCTTAGATAAATTTTTATTCCAAATCTGTTTATGTATTACATAATTTCGAATGAAAATTCACCAGTGGGGTCTCTTACCGAGCAGAACAAAAGATATATGGCACGGGAATGACCGTCAGCTGTCAAGATTAATGGTACCGAAAACAAACAACAAACCAACAAAGTACTTATAGCTTAAACAGACTGAATATAAGGATCAGGGATCGCAACAAGGTCCACCTCACCTTTCTGTGCCAGATTTTGGGTCAGCAAGCAGAAGCCGTTCAGCTCTATTTCAAGGAGATGTCCTCTCAGGGCTGGCCTACCACTACGAATTTAGAAGAATATCTAAGATTACAAATTAGCCTACCGCTTTGTTTATGTAATATACCATGGAAAATGTTAAAACGAAACTAAAATTTATAATAAACACAAAAATCCTTCATGGTGTTTCTATTTCCTTAAGTAGGACCATGGCTAGCAACAATAGTAGTGAGATGATGGGTCTAATTATTTTGGTGCATTGTAATAAAGTTATACTTACACTTTGGTCGGGGGGAGTTGTATCGAAGAGTATCCCTTACCTACATCTATCCTGCCCCGCAAATGATAC
Organism: Ypsolopha scabrella; assembly: GCA_910592155.1. Classification (NCBI taxonomy): domain Eukaryota; kingdom Metazoa; phylum Arthropoda; class Insecta; order Lepidoptera; family Ypsolophidae; genus Ypsolopha; species Ypsolopha scabrella. The sequence continues at coordinate 24,921,229 of OU342969.1, read as the reverse complement.
CTCAGAAGAAGTAGAGACTGTTGTTTTGTGCTGAAGGACTTTCAGATTTATAAATTATCGTTTTGAGGTGCCTTACATATTAATTAGGTATATGTTTTTTTCCTGTACTTCAGTAAGATATTAAATTTTCATTTAAAATGATTCATATTGTTTTTGAATTCAATATTAAATTTGTTACCTTGTAAGCATCTTTTATATTTTTAAGGCAGGCAGAGCCATGGGCACATCTAGTAAATATTAAACTTGTAAAATTGTACCCGTCTAGATATTTTTGTATTTAAAGCAAATATAATGATTAATGATTTGTTGTAAATAGCACTCTCAATGCTCAATTGGTTTGCTGTCAGAATTTCCTTAGAGAGCTAAGCTCAACGCTGTATTTCTTCAAATAAAGCAAGGGGTTGGGAGATCAACACTATACCCCTTTAATAATTTAAGTTTATTTTTGTGTCATACTATTTACTAACTTTGCAGCATTATTAGCTTACCAGTAGGACTAAAACATACACTCTATATCTATACCTAGGTAGCGTTCCAAATCACTTTTTCAAGATTAAAATATTGCTCGCTGTCAGATAAAAGTAGCTTGATGCTGGTTCCAAAACCTAAAAGTAGATGTTTTGGAACCAGCATCGAGCTACTTTTGTCTGACAGCGAGCAATATTTTAATCTTGAAAAGTGATTTGGAACACTACCCTATTTGGCATTTGTGCCCCCCCAAAAATAAATCCTGGATCCGCCCTTGAATGCTTGGTATACGTACCTAACCTTTTAAGAATAAGTAACAAATAAAAGTCATTATTTTGTAAAATAAAATTTTAATAATAAGTAAATCTAGAAACTTTCCCTTTTGTATTACCTACCTACCTATTTACTGCTGCTGATTGATCAACACATGAAAAAAGCAGTAGTACAAACAAAATTCACTTGAAATCATAGCAGTGTTTTCACACATATTCCAGCTTAACTGCTGGATTATGAAATTAGGTAAGGTACAAGAACACACCTGTGATTATTCAGTTCCACCTAGAAACCAAATAAAACTTACTAATACTGGGAAAAGGGTGGAAAAAACTCGCATTTATACTTAGTAATATTTTAGAGCGCACCTAAATAGGTGTGCCCTAAAAATCTCTAAAATTAGAGCTGTCAAACTTTAAATTGTTGCTTCAGAATACCAAAAAACCCAAGTTGAATGCTTTAGAGCTGTCATCGTAAATGTGTCGTAAATTTAGTAACAATCTTAATTTGACGTTCGTAAACGCCAGCTTCAGGATACCAAAAAATTTTAGGTCACTCTAACTCATTTTAGAGCACTTTTTATAAACGTCAGATTAGGACATGTTGCTTCAGAATAGGTCTCAATGTCGTCGTAATTTCAACATTAATTATAAAATAAAACTGTATGATTTAGGTAAGAATTTGTATAATAATAATATACAAACATAAGTCAAGACAATTTTTTTCGTACATTTTAAATACATAATACATTATATTTTTTCATGTATATAATACATTCGGAGGGATCGAGGATGAATTTTTCATGAATTCATATTCAACAATCAATCACAACAAAGTAGATCTAACGGTACATTGGTACAACGGTGCGAAAAGCACGGAATAAGGAAAATGTAGTATGGATGCCATTAGTTAAAATCAATGATATTAGTTAAATCAATGATAACATTATAATTTGTAGTGAAAAGTGTACAATAAGTGTTAAATAACCAGTGACATTAAAGGCAAACTTTTAAACTAAGATTTAAGCCCGTATTTCTAATTAAAATATCCAAGACTATAAAACGAGAACAAAACAATATAATAGTGTGTAAAGTGCTTCAAAATAGGAGTAAATGTTCAAATAAGTGATTCCCTAAACAATAATTGGTGGTTTCTATTGAATTGTGGCGTTTACTCCGAATAAGTTATTACTAACCGTTACAAAATAATCTACTGGATAAAGAACATTCCGATTTGATTAGTCATCATCATTGAAGACCTGATGTATAGATGAATTCTGCACAAGAGTTCAAGTACCACCGTGGACGAGTCGGTTAGACGGCCGCTTCAATACGTGACGAGTCAGTGTCGCGTCGTCGTAGGTTCAATCCTCGTCCATAACACTTTTTTTAACTTTTTTTTTTTTTTAACTACTATAATTTTCAACTTGCACCGAAAAAATGAATTCATTTTCGTTTATCTCGAACATAACTACAAGAAAACCACGAACACAGTCTACGTCGGAACTAGAAGAAGATACTAATACAATCAAAGGGTCGTTAGATGGCAGCTCCAGCAGTCTACCAATTTTATCCGATGATGAAGACGAAGAAATAATTAAACTGAAACAGCAAATAGAAAGTCTTAAATTGGACCTAGCCATAGCAAATGAGGAGATAAACAACTTGTCACTTGAAAATGGATCACTAAAAGATAAAATATCAGAAATGGAGAAGAAACATGCGATATTTAAAAAGGCAACATCGACCCTCAAAAGTAGTCCCATAATTAATAAACGAGCGAATCAAACAGTCTTGGACTCACCCAAAACGACACCTAAGAATACAAAATCGAATAAAGCAAAGTCTACTAAAACCATATCCAAATTGAACGCAGCTTCAACTTCACACGCTACAAATGATAAAAAGAATAAAACGACCAAGACTAATAAATTGAACAAACCAAATGGCGATGGAGACGTCTCCGAAATTGACGCAGCTTCTACATCACATGCTGCTACACCCGAACCACCCAGACCAAAGACAGATGTTACAAAAATGACGAGACAAGTTTACCCGAAAACTCTGAAAAACCAACACAATGAAACACAGAAAAATAAAGGTCACATACAAATTATAAGCAGCAACAATAGAAACAGTATTTTGAGCATTTCAGAGAACACTCTAGATGGCTTCTCTATATTACACAAAGTAATCCCTCAAGTTGGTCTGAGAGATCTTCTACTTAATGGAATTGACAAATCAATTGAGCGTCTAACTAAAGATGACTACTGCATAATTATGATTGGCGAGACAGATTTTCAAACAACCAACAACTACTTTGAACTGATTTTTGTATTACGAGAAACTCTTCAAAAATTCGGAAACACGAATATCATACTATTTCTCCCGACATTCAAATGTACGGACTTCAGCGACATGTTCAACTGGAGAATAGAGTCCTTTAACAGCTTATTATGCTTAGACAATTCAACGCATCAATACGCCTACATACTGGATTCAAACCTGAACCTAACATACGATTTTGACATGTTCGACAAACGGAATGGCAAAATTAATAATAATGGAATTTATAAAATACTCCAGGACCTTAGGAAATTGATAAATGACATAGAATTGACAACTGAAAAGCAAAACTGCAATACCCCGAATATTAGAGAGAATAACACCGAGCAGTTTTTTCGTGACAAATAGTATATATGTTCTACATCAAAACATAGCTGGATTAATAAGCAAAGAAGACATGTTAACATTGCATCTTGAACAACTCCACGCTAAAAGTTTAACGATTGATGTCATCTGCATCACAGAACACAACATGCAAACCGGTAGAGAAGAATACCTTGCCGTACCAGACTACCAGCTAGCGTCACACTACTCTAGAGATAACAGAAATAAGGGTGGTTCTTGTATATTAGTAAAAGAAGGCGTACAGTTTAAGAACCTGCCAGATATTTCAAAATTATCTGTGCAGAATGTGGTTGAATGTTGTGCCATAGAACTAACTAATTACCAAGCTATTGTAGCATGTATATACAGAATTCCCAAGAAAAAACAAAAAGCTAAATACCTAGAAATATTTTACGAGAAAATGACAGCTATCCTTAATAAACTATGCGTTCTTAAAAATAGGCGGGTAATTATTTGTGGAGATTTTAACATAAATATTTTAGAGCAAAATAGTAAGACGAGGGAATTTAGGGATTTTTTGCTAGGATTTAATCTAACATTAGAGCTATCTGAACCTACCAGACCTGAGAGTGGTACGTGCCTGGATAATTTTGCTCATAACATAAAACGCGGATGTAAATGTGAGATCCTTGATTACGGCCTCTCTGACCATACTGCGCAACTATTAAAGTGTCCCGTTAAGAAAACGTGCAAATTGGATTTTTGGACAACTCGAAAAAGAGATTATAGCAAGGAAAACATGGAAAAATTTAGGGAACATCTAAAAAATTTATCTTTCTCAGAAACGTACGAGACAAATGAACCAAATGAATGTTATGATATGTTTTTAGAGACTTTCCTGCTCGTTTATAACTTGTGCTTTCCTTACGTAGACGTAAAAATAAAAATAACAAAAAAGTTAAAATGGATATCGAAAGGCATCAAACTGTGCAGCAAACGAAAAAGACAACTCCTGTGGCAATGGAGATCCAATCCATCGACATGTAATAAAAAAACATTTACAAGTTATTCCAAGACACTCAAGCGAATTATAAAATTAACCCAAAAAGCACAAAACAATCACAAGATCAAACAATCTACCAATAAATCAAAAACTGCTTGGAATATAATTAATAATTCTAAGACAACACTTCCCAATGAACCAATTAGAAAACTACAAGTGGATGACTACGAAATAACAGACCCTCTAAAGATTGCGGAAGCCTTTAATAATTTTTTTATTGACCAAATAAAACCGATAAATGAAGACCTTCCGTCTTCCGAAACAAATATAAACTATCAAAGTCAATCGATGTTTATGAACCCTGCAACTCCAGTCAGCATATGGAAAATAATTGGTTCACTGAAAAACAAAAATAGTGTCGGTTATGATGGTGTACATACTAAGGTACTAAAATACGTCAGTGATATTATATCTCACCCACTTAGCCACATACTTAATGTTTGTATTGAATCTGGTGTATTTCCAGAAAGTCTCAAGCCAGTAATCATTAAGCCGCTTTTTAAGAAGGAGAATAGAGAGTTGATGAAATTTTATCGACCAGTCGCTTTAGTATCTGTATTCTCTAAGGTTTTTGAAAAGTACATATACCACTCTATTGTATCTTACTTAGAAAAATTTGATATACTCACCGAGGAACAGAAAGGCTTTCGTAAGGGCAAATCAATAAATATGGCAGTCTACGAATTCCTCAAATACGCAACAAGCAGTGTAAATAAAAGTCAACCCATAGTAGCACTTTACATGGATATGACAAAGGCTTTTGACTACGTAGATCATACGTTACTAATAAAAAAATTATATGCATATGGCATAAGGGGAAACCTACTAGATTTAATACAATCTTATTTAAACAATAGAACGCAATCGACTGAAATTTCGCAGATTTGTGTGAAAAGTAAGCGCGAAACAAAATATCAATCAAATGCAAGACTTGTTAAATATGGCGTTCCTCAAGGAAGTGTTTTAGGACCGCTGCTTTTTATTATTTACATAAATGATCTCCCGGAAAATGTTTCACACCCTATGACATTATTCGCTGATGATAGCACTTTAATTATAGAATGCAATGAATTTGATGACAATGAAACCAAAATTAATGACGCTTTAAAAGAAATAATAATTTGGATGAATAGGACTAATTTAACCGTTAATTTAGATAAAACTTACATGATGAATTTTTATCAAAATATTTCAAAACTAGGCAATTTAAACATTGAATATAATGGCCAAAAAATTTACGATATCCAGTATACAAAATTTCTAGGCCTAACTATAGACAGAAAATTAGATTGGAAACAACAAATAAAAACTGTGAGAGACAAACTCTGCAAATATGCCTTTCTATTATCAAAACTAGCAAAAATCCTAAGCGAGGCAAACTCTCTAACAGCATACCACGGTTTTGTTACGTCGACTTTGCGATATGGGATTATTTTTTGGGGAAATTCAACACACAAAGAAATTGTTTTTAAGGCTCAAAAACGGTGTGTTAGGGCAATGTGTAAACTTAAAACAAGAGATAGCTGCCAACCGTATTTCAAAAAGCTAAAATTGCTAACATTACCATCACTTTATATTTTCGAGATTGCTATTTTCGTAAAATTGAATCCGGAATACTTTGTTAAAGTCTCCACTACGCACAATAAAAGTGTACGCATGCAACATCGCCATAGACTATGTTTACAAAAATCCATTACTGCATTAATGAATAAGAGTGTTTTTTGTATGGCCCCATTAATATATAACAAGGTACCAAACGATATTAAAGACATGCATGTAAATTTGTTTAAAACTAAATTATTTACGCTACTTGTTGACAAATGTTATTATAGCGTCATTGACTTTTTAAACGATAAAACAATTTAATTTATTCATAATATTGACATCCAATTCCAATAATTTTGACATAGGTATTGTATGTAATTCTCCAAGACTTTGTTTCATTTCTTTTGATAATATTTAATTATAATTGGGTGTCTGCTAATTAATATTCATATGCCCATATGGGTAGAACATGGAGTGTACTGTTAACTAATTTTAAGACCTATTATATTGTTTGACACATGTTCATGAATAAACGCTACTTACTTACTTACTTACTTACTTACATACAGAGTCAAATCAGTCATTCTTTTCAAAGCGGTAAATGAGTTTTTACAAATCTTTTAAAATACAAACGCCGGTTTCTTTTTCGGAATTACATAATGTACCGGGTGTCAATAGACTGCTGTCCTTAAATGAAACCAATACTCTAGTATTATACTGAGCTACATTCAGTACAGTTCATAAAGTAAGTATGGAAAGGAGAACAATTTTGTTCATTTGCACCGGTATGTGTCTTTGTAAAAGTTATTCAATATGATCAGTAGAGTATGTGGTTTCATTTAAAGACACCCTTGAAAATTTTCAGGCCCTAGTATTGCTGACATAATTATGACGCCCCGTAAATATAAAGGGTTTAGTAGAATTTTTGTTCTAAGTCTAGCACGATACTTAGAGATAACCTACTTAGTACCGTAGTAGTATCACTACATTAATAAGAATAAACATTGTACCTAATTGAAATAATATAAAATGAGAAAATAAAGTAATAATACAAAAAATCATAATATACAATCCACTATCATAACATAACCTCTAAATAATTCAACTTAGTTATATGAAAATAAAGAAAATAGTAGGATCTTTCTTTAAGATATTTTCCATTTTTTTAGGGCAGCGAATTGTTTCGGCGTCATCTTTTCTGCAACAAAGTAAGAATAAATCTTAGTTACCTGAATGAAAAAACCATCTTTAATACTGGTCGAAGCTTTAATGGATGCTGTAAGATATCTAAAAATTCTAGGAGGATTCGTGATTTAAATTGAACTGCCATAAGAATATAAAAAAATGGATCATAAAATCTTCGACATTAAATCATTTAGCTTTATAAATTTTACTACTTGATAAGGGGCTATTTTTCGGTAAAGAAAGAGAAGTAAATTGAGAAGTGCTTCTATCAAAAATTTGCATTTTTTATTCAATGTAGTTTAGATGGAGGGTATTAGTTGGACAGAGAAAATAATCAATAAGGAAGTGCTGAAACGAGTTAAATAAAAAAGCAACACAATAAGTGTTATTGAAAACAAAAGAGAAAAAAATTCGAAAACCTTATGCATGATCCTCTTTTAGAAGTCTCATCTGAAGGGCAAATAGAGGAAAAAAGAGGAAGAGAAAGACTGAGAATCAAGTTCAGTGACCATCTTAAGGCAAACGCAGGAGTCACACGTTACCAAGAACTAAAGGATTTAGCTCTGGACAGAGGACGATGGGAGATACTTGCTACACGGATAAGAACAAGGCTATTTAATAATTGATGATGGTTTGATGGTAATTAAGTCCTGCTTCAAGAACTCAGTAAGACAAGCTTTAAGGCTGCGTGCAAGCAATTAATTTGAGTATTTAAGCAAGCACTGTTTAGAAAACGACTGGAAGAGTTACTGGATCATGAAAGAGCTGATGAAGGATTACTGTTCATTATCACATTCAGTCCATGCATCCTCCAAGTTCTAACCAATATTAAAAATCAAAGCTCAAGGGTTCAATGAAGCGCAGTCAGTGTATTTAATGTTAGAAAAACAACAATTTGCGCTTCAAAACTTCTAATATTAGAATTAGAATATTAGAATAAACTGCTAAACGAAATAGAGATCGGTGGATGGAGGTCGCTATACAACGACGGAGTGACAACTAGACTGGCTCTGCAAAAGATGGCAGGATCTCGTGACTTTCTTGCCATAGGAGGCTGACAAAGTGGTTTCGTGAAAGGAAGGTTATTTCCCAGAATTGGCAAATATTGCAAAGTTCTCATCCATACCTTCTCATTTAGACGATGCCGCTGACCCTAAACTCGAATGTGAATTCTTCTGCAAGAAGGAGTCACATACGAGTTTAGAGTCAGACATATCATGCCTTCTTCGGGAACATCTATAGTATCTCCATTCCCCATTTTCGGGGATATGTCGCTTTCATCCGGAACATTCTTCTTTACGTCTGCTTTTGTGGATGTGCTATCTTTGTCAGTACGGTTATCTACGTATATCTTCTGTTTTTGCCAATATTTTCTCTCGTGTTCTTGGAGTATGTATTATGATGGTATTTGGATATAATGTTGACTCAATTTGGATTATATATAACTGATGTTGTTGAAGCCAGATGTTTTAAATTTTTGTTGAACCTGAAAAAAGAAAACATTGCACGTTCAAAATTTTATTACTACAAGATTTAATTATAAACGAAGAAAAAGATTTTCTTTTATTTTATTTATTTATGTATATAAGGTGACTCACGTTTATATTGCCAAATTCATACTGATGACTCGGTAAGTGGTGTAATATGCAAAATAAAATTTAGACTTTCTATATTGAGTCAAAATTGTTCTTCAACAAGTGTAGAGGCACAAAAAATAATTTTCGTATTTCGTAAACAGGACCATTGAACTTTGGGCCTGACCACTTACTGAATCTCCAGTATGAATTTGGCTATATAAACGAAAGTCACCTAATTTGGGCCTACAGTAATAAGTTAAAATAAAAACCGATCAAACCAAAGAATAATTTTTATTTCCCCGTGGTGCAATCAGCTAACCAATTTTCAATAGAAAAGTGAAAAAAAAGTTCGTGCATTTTTTTCGTTTTCTGTGGAAGGTGGTCTATTCTTTTAGCGATACTTTATCACCTCTTAATTTTTTTCACTTTGAATTGTAGGACTTTATACTCGTAGAATAAAACACTTTGGGGACGGCATCAGTCGAAAGAAGAACAAGTATGACGTAAAATATACAACCCTATGATGTGTACAGTACGACAAGACTCTTTTCACGCATGGATACAAACTTCAACACTTTGTGACACTCTGTGTCATACCTATTCAATTTAAATATCACAGAATGTGGCTGTGTGGCTTGAGGAATCTACCTCCAAATTTCAAGTTTGTAGGTTATGTAGGCCTATGTAGACGAACACGGGCTGATGGATGGATCGACTTTGTGTAAATGTGCAAAAAGTGGGCAAAAGAAACCTGTCTCCATGCCCCAAAAGAGCCTTGTCGTATTTTAACCCACTTGGAACAGAACAAATACATGAAAATGTTTTGGTTGTTGACAGAAACTACCTTGCGTGCACTACCTACATGCCTTATCCCGACATTTATCTATAAATTATATATATACTATATCTATATACTAATAATAATAAAGTAGTAAAAAGTCGTGTCTGTACTGGTACTGTACTGAGGCCGAAACAACAATTTTTGGAATTTTTGTCTGTCTGTCTGAATGTTCCGTTTAACTCGAGAACCACTGAATGGATTTGTATGCGGTTTTTTTTATTATCATCGTAGTGACCCTGGTCAACACAGACTATAAGGGGTGTTCATAAAATCACGGCCAAGCCGGAAACGGGGCAAAGATTAAATAAACGCTTTTATAACTCGAGAACCAATCCACAGATTCGAATGCGGTTTTCTTAATTATCATTGTAGTTACCCTGGTCAACACACTGACTATATGTGTTCATGAAATAACGGGGTAAAGATTCACTGAACGCGGGCGAAGCTGCGGGCAAAGGCTAGTAATGTAATAAATTAAAAGCAAAATAAAATAAAAAAACTCCTTCTCTGTACTTATAAAATGCAACGTAGGTCTGTCTGTCCAACCAAACACCGCTTTGGATGCGCTCCATTAAAATAATAATCGTAGAATAATACATATTCCAAACTAGCCTTTGCCCGCAGCTTCGCCCGCGTTCAGTGAATCTTTGCCCCGTTTTCAGCTTGGGCGTTATTTTATGATCATCTTTTATCTATGTGTTGACCAGGGTAACTACAATGATTATAAAGAAAACTGCATTCAAATCTGTGGATTGGTTCTCGAGTTATAAAAGCGTTTATTCAATCTTTGCCCCGTTTCCGGCTTAGGCCGTTATTTTATAAAAACCCCTTAAAGTCGATGTGCTGAGCAGGGTAACTAAAATGATAATAAAGAAAACCGCATTCAAATCCGTTGACTGGTTCTCGAGTTAAAACGGAACATACAGACAGACAGACAGACAAAAATTCTAAAAATTGTTGTTTCGGTCTCAGTACACAGTTCGCGAAAATCTTCAATGTACCGACACGACTTTTTTACTACTTTATTATCAGTATTTAGTATACCTATAGATTACTATGATTTCTCATATCACGCAACCACCAGACAGGGTCTGGTAGACTCTCACGGCAGGGCGACAACTACCGCTTGCGACCTTGGTGCGTTCGCATCACTTTCTCACGCGACTCGTCCCATACTGGTCTCTCTGTCGTTCGAGGGAAAAATCATGCTGTGACCGAGATCTTTACTTCAATAAATAATTAAGGCTGTACCTGACCCTAGAATATAAAAAAAGCCAGATTTTCGAGGGTTCTTTTGACGAAAGTAGGACTATATTAATATTGGGAAAAATATATTTGATTTACTGATCTTTTATCTAGGTGATCTACTTATAAACGATGTACTAAGATTTATACTTTTGTCAAAAAAAATGTTTTCCACCCTCTTTTTTTGGTTTTCAAACGTTCGTTTCAAGAACGCGCTTAAGAGATCAACTTGATTTTTTAAAATAAAATAGGTAATAGAAATGTAAAGGTTTTCTACTTAATTACAGTATTTTTTTCCCTACGAAATATTTCAGTATAAGCTAAAAACCCTCCGATCTGCTGTTTCGCGCGTAATTATTAGTATTACGCGTCCTAGACAAGTAGGTCAATTAGCTAACCAATAATCGCCTCTATCGAAAGCTAATAAAGTATTTGACATTGGCCTTTTTGTGTTGGACGGGTAATAACATTTTTTCCTAGGGTATGCCATACTCTTCAACAATAATTCTTAAATGAAAATAAATAAATAAAATAATGTTAAAAGGACTTCATTTGTAGTTATAATATCTTCAATTTGACTAAGTTTCAATTTGTTTTGGTATTTATTTAGTTATAGTTAGGGACTAAACGCTGTGCGCGCTTGTACTCCCGAAGAGTCCTAATGATGATAAGATCAGTCAAAATCTCATAGAAAGCTCGACCTGTGCCTCCTTGCACGGTTAAAATGTAAGTCCTATCAATTTTAAGGGTTCCGTAGTCCGACAAGGAACCCTTATAGTTTCACCATGTCCGTCTGTCGCTATGTCCGCGGCTTAGTTCAGAGAATATTAGTATATCTAAACTGTAATTTGGCATGGGTATACATATTAATTATGCGTACAAAATGGTTAAATAAAATGTAGCAAAAATTTTTTTTTGAGTTTCCTCCCGTTCACGTAAACTGAGGATGATTTTTTTTTCTCCTAAAAAATTGTAAGTGTGTGAAAACCATTTTTAGATTTAGGGATCCGTTGGCGAAATATTAAGCTTTAAAGTGCAAATTTTTGTTAGAGTCAAGTGTCCCCCCACCCTGCCGGTCAAACGGCTGTTTATGAAAATGTGAAAAAATTCACAGAAGTAGTAACCACTTTTAGTCTCCTGTAAACACGACAATGTATGGGCCGTTCTCCGGGAGAGCAACTTCCGGGCGGACTAGAAGTTTGGCGCGATCTGTATTAGTAGACCAATTTATAAAATGTACTGGGCAACTACGGAACCCTACACTGCGCGTGGCCTGATACACACTTGGCCGGTTTTAAATATTCAAAGTTAGAAAATTTTAAAAATACATGTAATCCCAAAAGTCAAATCAAGTTTCTAAACTTTTTAAAGAACCTTTTTGAAGTTATCGTAGTTTCTTCTCATTACAAGAGTCAGAGTCACTATATGCGAATTCTTAAATAGTCAAGAAGTATTATTACTTGAATTTTTCTTTACTCAGTGGTCTTTATGGTCTTATTAAAATGTCTTAGATATTTAGATTATTTTTGACTAAACTGGGGGCTTAGAGATGAAGACGCGATGGCTGTTGCCCGGAACAATAATTTGTATAGTATCGTTTTAGAAATCTTGACATCATGTATTAAATAATTATTTTAACACTGTGATTTATTGAAATTTTGGACATTAATTTAAACTGTAAGGTGTGACTCCTTGATGGAACTTCATTCAAACACTAATAAAAGTCTCCGTGTACAAATTACACGTTTTTTTTTGTGGTTGACTTTTATTGCTGTTGGCCTTTGGGCCTTTACGGCTTTACCTTAATATAGAGGGGGACAGAGAGTACCCAACCTCAAGTTTATTGTCTATTTTTAAAAGCACATGATATTGATATTACGTGAGTGCCAAATTCCACTATATATATTTACAAGCTTTTGCCCGCGGCTCCGCCCGAGTCGAAGAGATTTTCGTGGAAATAAGGAAAACAAAAGAATATGATTTTTTGAACGACAATATGCAACGGTCACCATGTTTTACCAAAGTGCTAATAAAGACCAATAAAATAACCCCAAACTCGATGGGTCTGCTGTTATCCGTTGAGGAGATCCCGTACCCACCTCCCACAGTCCCGTCATTAGATCCTGGTCACCATGTTCTACAAAAATACTCATCAATACCGATCAAATAAACTTAAACTTGAGAGGTCTTCTAAAAAAACATTTACCAGTGGATGATTGAAACCCCGACGATGAGACTACATAAGTACGACTACGCAAGGCCTACATACCACACGATTAACTAAAAATCTTATTGAGTGTTTAAAGAATTTTTAAAGTCAGTTCAGTAGTTCTAGATATTACCCATTATATGCAAACAAACAAACAAATCTTTCTTCTTTATATAATAGTGTAGACAAACTTTAACGTGAGTTGATTTGAACCAGACTGTGTCAAATTCGATATTTTGAAACATGCAGCGCCATCTAGTGTATTAAAATAAGAACCATTTCAACGCCAGCTTACTGAGCCGTTATCCAGGATAGCTTCCCAGAGATGGCGTTTTCTAAGCACTTGAAAATAAAAATATTTTTGCGAATGTCAAGAAATATAATTTAAGCTTTAATATTTCTTTTACAAAAGGAAATATTTTTTCTGAAAATAACATAAAATAAAAAAAATAAAACGTGAAAACAAATTTTACCAGTCGGGGTTTGAACCCGCGACGATCGACAATGCTACGGCGGCGAACCTTCCATATGTCTAACTAAAATTCTCATTGCGTTGCTCCTTTTTGTCATGATACATAGCTCTAAACGTTCACGAAGAAATGCTTTATCTTTCAGGGAAAACTGCATCAAAATCTATTGATTGATTCTCAAGTTATAAGCGAACGAACAGACAGACGGACAGACAGACAGACAGGCAGACGGACCGACAGACAGACGTTGTATTTTATATGTATAGAGAAGAAAAAGATAGAGAAGAGATTAATTAGCCCAATTCGGATTATTAATAAATATATAGTAGAATTTGTACACGGAGATTTTTATTAGTGTATTATTATTTATTACTATTTTATTGATCAGAAAATTAAATTTTGTTGACATTTCCAATAATTTAATTATATAATGTTCAGTTTGTTCCTTATTAATTTTAATCTAAAATGTGCATTATTCAAATAGTTCTCAGACATGCAATCAATTACGGAATGATTCTCTGTCATGTAATTATATATTTGCAATTAAAATAATTAAAGACATCAAAACCAATTCTAAATACACAACTCGCACTCCGATGTCATGTAACACATACCAACTAATCCCACAGACATAATTATTACTAAGTAGCAGACCAAACATAAGGATTAAATAGCGTGGCAAGTTTCCATACAAAAAATAAGCTACATTTAGGCTTCATGGTACGAAGAAACGTATACAAATGGGTTGTTTTGGCTGGCTTATGCTTGGAACATATTTGTTCATTCCTAAACTAATCTCTTCTTTACATTTTGTTTGGAAGCAAGCAATATTTATGTTTAAAAGAGCCCAAAGCTCACTGAGCTAAGATTGCCACGCGTCGACTCGATGCGTTTATTATTAATGTTAGGTCTGCTACTATATAGGTATTATACGTCTGTGATTAATGCCAAGTTTTATTTACCACACTGCAAATAAATTTCGGGTTCTGTACATCTTGTTGCAATCATCTACAGTTAAAATTTTATAAACCACTGGTGATGGGCATCGGCGTCACTGGTGCGAGGGTTTTGCCACCGCGCTCAAAGCATGTGTGAATTTTGGCATTACTTCCAAGAGGACCACAAAGAGTGGCGAAATTGTAGGGAACGAACCAGACTGATGGATTGATAAAAGTTATATATTATTTACGCTACAGTTCGCGTCAAACTTAAATGCGTACTGACATAGGTAGATTCAAATTCAAATAATATAAGCAAGATAAGCAGAGAGATGGACGAACTTCGGAGGTGCATCGAACAACACAGATTGAACAGAACTGTACTTACTGTACGTATCAACTGGAATTGAACTGGATCTGTTACTTGATGTTAATTATTGAATTTGTAATTATTCCAGGTTGTTGGTGTATTGAAACTATGAATATTTGTCTGGATATATAAAGTTAGATAAAACTATCAAGAACTAAGTTAAGTAGCGACCTAAATATTATCTTGATCAAAGAGGCTTACTTGTGTCACAGAACCCTAAAATTAAACCTCTCAAATTTTATGCCTCCGTTGAATTCCAATAAATATCAAATGGCTCGACCTACCGCAGTGCGTCACTCTTCTTTGAATTTGAGAGTTCCAAATAAGTAGTCCTAATCTGGAGGCCGTCATCCGCGGTCGGGTCTCCAGGGTGAATCCGTCAGCTTGGTTCGTCTACTGCTGGACATAATCCTTTCCAACTTACTCTTACACGCTGGGCAGGCGGTTTGGTGAGCGCAGTGCTGAAACCCTCGAATCAGTGATGCCACGCCGCTTCCCGTTACCAGTCTGTTTTATACAAAGACCGGCCCTTGGGAATGGATATACCGCCATCAATCGCTCTCAGGCATAGTGGGCCACCTGGTTGTGCCTGCTCCACAGCTGTTTTCTTACTCATCTTCAAATAACTTCAGGGGGTTGGCTGGTGAGTAAGATGGTGGTACCTCCACAGTCAAGCCTGGCATCAGCTCTACAACCAGGTTTTTGATAATTACCTTGGCTATTATAATGTAACAAGTAATCACTAGAACTACTACTACTAAAGCTAACCATAGTATATATTGGACTGCTGATAGAATTTAGGATAAAGGGAAGTCAACCGCGAACAAAGCCACTATGTTTGACTTCAATATCCAATCAGTTGCAGAAAACAAAGAGATACAAAGATTAAAATATGAGATCGATCAAGATAGAGTTCCTGTTTACAGATTAAACACACACAAACAAATTCCAGAGGGAAAGTAAAATTTAAAATTCAGATAAAAGAGGTTGGTACTGAAAAAATCTTTAAGTCGATGGAAGATGAAATTGGCTCCAAAGTCTATATATTTATTGTTATTTTACTATTTTTATCTTTTTCAGGTGTGTAATAGGTATGGTGGGTAGAATAAAAGTAAAGGAAAAAATGTTACAAAACCTGCAAATTGGCAAGCAGACCGGCTTATTCGTCAATTTGGGGAAGCAATAACCATCATCACTTATCTTCTTCAATAGAATTGCCCGGTAAACACTGAAACAGTAAACATTTTTCATACATTCATAACAAATGGATTTGTTCGATTACATCGTACCTATTTAGATTTATGTATCTAAAGGTATATATAAAATTCAAAGTCCTGACTGACTGACTGATATATCAAGACACAGACTATAACGCTGGTCCTAGAGGCATGAAATTTGAAGGGTGTGTTCTTTGTGAAGAGAAGGTATCCACTGATATGGGGGATTGAATTTTCTGTGAAACTTTTTATTCTCTGGGTCCATTAACTCGAAAAACTGTACACACACACTGTCAATTAAAATTTATAGGGCTTCGAAAATCCTACACGGCATGGTAGACGGGTGCGCAGGGTGGCACAGGGCGTGCGGGTGAGCGGGCCAACCACGCGCGGCGCGGGATTATTTAACTGTGGTATTTACGTATTAGTAAGTAGATAGAATTTTTCTGAGATAGAGGTGAATCTGTAATATGTACCTGATATTACTATGAACGAATATTTGCAAGTAATAAGTAAGTGCATGTAAAAAAACGCGTTTTTTTCTTTATTAAATAAAAATTAATATAATAGGAACAGTCTGGTGATGCTATTGAAGGAAAAACAAAAATATTGTTTACAAAGAAATACTGCTGTAGGTATAGTATTCCGTTTTAAAAAATATTTATTATTTACTATCCACTTCTGGTTATGCTAGCTAGAGAGGAATGAAGAGATGCTAGAGAGAGATGAAGAGGTGCTAGAGAGGGATGAAGAGGTGACTGAATGTAAGGTTAAGATTGAAGACGAGGAAGTGGAATAGGTTAAAGAATTTGTCTATCTAGGTTGTCTATTTTACACGCGATGGAAAGTGTGACGGTAACATTGAAAGAAGAGAAACAAAGTGAACGGAACCCTGTCACTCCTTTATGGGCAGCCAAATTGTGACTGCAAAGGCACGATCGGTGGCGGTTCATAATGGAGTGTTGGCTCCTACGCTTATGTATGGTAGTGAATGTTCGGTTTGGCAAGATGAACATCGGAGTAGAGTGAATGTAGTGGAAATGCGTTCCTTACGGAGTATGTGTGGTTTGACATTGAATGACAGAGCGAAAAATATCGACATAAGTGATCGTTGCGGCCTGAAAGAAGATGTAGTGACTAGAATCGAAAAAATAATGCTTCGGTGGTTTGGGCATGTAGAGAGGATGAATGAAAGTAGAGTAATGAAAGAAATTTATGCTGCACAAGTGAAAGTAAAGCTCGACCGGGCCGCCCTAGAAGGACGTATGCCGACCAAATGTGCGTCATAAAGTATCCAGAATAGAAGAGCTTGTATGACTAGATTGATTGATGTAGAATATGTAAAAGAGATGTGTCGGGATCGTGGCTGTAGTCTCTGCCTACCCCTCTGGGAGACAGGCGTGAGTAAATGTATTCTGGTTGTTTCCTAATTAGATCTCTTTACACACGGTTTGAGTTCTGTTGAAATCATACTGTTAAGTACTTTCATCCCACAGATTAGTTAAGTTTTACGGAGAATTTCGTCCTTATTGCTTTGCTTGGGATATTGTCAGTTTGTATACCTATATTCGATTGAGGGAGAGTGAGTACGCTTATATTGTTTGTTCTGAAAAAATATAATGAGCACATATATTTTTTTAAAATAATATTAAATTATTACGAATAACTTATTTAATGCAGTTGTAAGAGTATATACGCTACCATATATAAGTTTTACAATAAAGGCTGTTGTAAGGTGTTAAGGTGTTGATAAATCGAAGGGTGCTATTTGATACTTAACCCTTGGAAATTAATAGTCATTGGTAAACTTTCCTTTAGAGTCTTTACTAGTAGAATTTGTAAGAATCCTTAATTCAGGTCAAATTCAATTGTCCTTGTCATGTCACTGCGTCATCTCAGTAACTTGAATATAAGGTACTTCTGGTGCTCTGGTTACAAGACGTTTCTTTTAAAATTTTATTTCTTTCGAATAATATTTTTTCTTCAAAAAGGATTTTTCTCTATCTCAAAAGATACGGACAAGCACAAAAAAATTGCGCATATAAAGAAATTTTTAGTGTACTTTCTGAGCACAATAACACATTGAATTTGTGCCCCTTGGTTTAACTGAGTACTCAATTTGTAGAACGCAGAATCCTACCAATGCTTCTCATCTTACTTGTAAACAACACAAAGGGCTCCAATAAAAAATCTTGACCTACGTAACACGCAGTGCATTTATGTAAGGGCCAAAAGGTATTGTATACTTTATTTTTACTAGAGACTGCAGATAAACTTCTACGTTTAAAGGCTATCCAAATCCACATTATGTTAATAATTCTTCAACCAGTTCTCCAATATTAAGAGGCATGGAACATATATTTAGGTTAAATTTTACAAGTTGTATTTGTAGGGCACTCATTATTCAGCTCATAGCAGCCTCCTGACGGGTATAGACGTCTTTTTTGCCACACCATTCTAGTCGGTTTTTGCCAGACTTCTCCATTGACCTCTAGTAGCTTCTTTATCACAATAAAGTTCATTATCCTAAAATTGTACTTACAATTTTCGGTATTCATTTCCAACCCATGATTCCTATGTATTACACTTATCTGATATATTTATAGGGATTCATCAAGAAGCCTTTGACCATCGTCTATTGTTAAAAAGTTAACTTTGGAATAGTCATGTTTGTAACTAAATGTAATTAACTCACCTTTGATAATTCCTCGTTTGATAATAGAGATTTTTTGTAAGCAAGAGTTCGTTTGCTTCCTGGAATAACAGCTAATATTGTTCCAGACAACAGGGTGTCATCATCTGAAATAAATAAAAAATATATTAACTATTATTATTTATATTTGCGTCAAAAGAAAATCTGAAAAAAAAACTTATCTTTAAAGTCAATTTTCAAGTCGATTTACTACAAAATAAAAGAAAACATTTAATCAGGGATATAATCATATAAGCCTTTATAATATTGATGGTTTTATTTAACAAAATATAATTATGTATGACTTTTAAAATATCAATGATAGGCGATTTAACTATAATGACGAAAACGTTTAGTCATTATGTTTGTCTTACACTGTGGGAAAAATAAAAGCATTATTTAGGTGAGGTAGTAAGAAAGTCACTTCTTAGTTTTAACATTGATCAAAAACATTGTGTAGCGAAATTTCATTTCTTGTCAATTCTAAACATCTTTTAGAATCTATAACGAGACTGTGCATATAGGTATTAGAAATATCTATTTAAATTTAGATCGAAACCATAGAAACGAAATTTTGCGAAAGACACTTGACCTGCCGAATTCATGATAAGTTTATCAGTTGTCAAAGATTATTATTTTGATGAGGCATGCAACAGTGGACTTAAATTTACTTATTTATCCACATTGACATAAGACATAAGACCTACCACAGATTTCCCACTCATCAGACATCACCACTAGAGTTTTCAGATTTGCCAATAAGTTGTGTTATTTGCCATGGTTGATGCTTCTACTAGTTATGACACTTGACGCAACTTACATTTCTTTATTTAAATTATATGTGGTGATGAGTATTCAGTGCCTCTGATTGAGACAGAAAAACTAGGATATAATATTATTTACTTAAAAAACAGAGAAAACAATACGTGAAGCTACAATTTGACTGCTTTGTCAGTAGCAAACATGGACCATTTCAAAGAATTTCTGTCGTAATCACGAAATCTACCAGAGAAGTGTTGGCAAATCATTACGAACCCCTAGAATTTATCTAATACCTAGAGTCAAAGCCAAGAAAGAACAGCACCAAGAGATTAAGATAATGGGTACTACATAGTGTGGATGACTCAGGCTGGACATCACAGAGTGCAAAACCAGAAATGCTTAAAATGAGCTCGGAGAGAAGACGCTCAAGGTAGAAGTTAGTAGCAAAGGTTCTACCAACTAAATTGCAGTGAAGGTATCATTATGAAGATTTCTGTGTGATGCACACAGATGACTTCCTAGGGGTGAAAACGAGGTTAACCAGCCGTAAAACAAAATGGGCACTTGTTCTCTACCAGAAACTTGAAAAACACATCTTAACTTATGGAGTTGCCTAAAATGCAGCTGCAATGGTTGCTGGAGCACGACTTTTTGTCTACCTTGAAACCTTGGTGAAGCACTCCGGAACACTCGGGAGCGGCGCAGTTCGGACACGCGCACTCCGTTTCATAGCCCGACGTAAACTAAACCCCCGGGGCGCGCGGGCAACATCGCGATCGACCGGTGGCGCGATGCGATAGCCGCGCTTAATAAAAGCTGATTGGTCAATCTACAACGGTTGAAGTTTCTTTACCTTCTTGGCCGCTCCCCCTCAGATGCCCTCGCTGTAACCATATATGGTAATGCAAATGTTCATGGCCTGGGAGGGGAACAGGGACCACATACGATGCCACTTGAAGCCATTGATGCAATGCAAGAAGAGTTTAAATCATCACAATATTATTATGATTTTAATTTATTTTGTGTATTATATGACCTCATACGAAAGCGTATAGAAATTTATAGATGCTCCTAACACTTTCAGTGAAAAAATCGTGTTTTTGAATAGCAGGTAAAATTTATTGCTATTCCATTTACTTTGTCATGCCATAAGGACCAAGTCAGTTTGACAGACTTAAATGCGATGTAACAAAATCACCAAACTGATTAGAAAATCAATAAGAAAAAAAACATGTGCTGAAAAAACCATCATGTTATTACACACAGCCACATATTTTATTCGATTCATTGTACTCATGAATCGAATAAAATATTACTGAAAATCATTTAAAGACATTTTAGATCAACTTAATAATTTAATTTAAATTGAATTTTACAATTGTCGCAGCCGATAAGTTAATAATCTTCAAGGTATACATGTATTTTTGTTTTAATGATGAAACATTGATTTATGTAGGTGTACATGAATTTTAGAACACTGTGAGATTAGGTTTAAGAGTAATACTAAATTTTAAACAAATTACAAAAGACTTCCGCAAGAATAAAGATATAACAGAAATTTATGCCAACGTCCTCTACTGAAAAATAATGATATCATCCAAAAAGCAAAAACCTTAATAAAGGTATACTTCAAGACCAAATTCTGATATAAAAAATAAACATTTGGTCCAAATTGGGGAGCCCTGTAGGACTCCTTATATATCTTGAAAATATCACAGTTTGTGGGAACCACAAATAGGAACATTGAATGTATGTGATATGCATTGGTGAAATCTGTTTCTCATACAACTCAGAAATTTCAATTCACATAACATTCTGATAAAAAAATCATGGTCAAGTGTTTCAGAAGCTTCGCTATGCTTCTCATGACAAATTTATTTTATCCAAGCGACTTAGGTGCAGGATATATTTTTAAATGGTTCTCAGTGCTATGGAGAAAAAAAAACTTCTTAGCTTTCAGTTACTCCTTGAGGTTGTCAACTTATAAAATTTTACATACAGGCTTTCCTCATTTTTACCTATCCTGACCTTTCTTCCCCGTGCTATGCAGTTGGTATCATGAAAACAGCGTTTTTCTCCAGATAAATTCAATAAGTTAGTTTTGCGTGCATTTCTCCATTGCTTCCGATACAAATATTAATTTCTTCGAAAACATTTTTGGTGTCGAAATTGTTTTTACAATATATCTCAACGCCTTTATTTGCTTTCAAACAGGAGCGTCATGAATTCTCTTATTTATTCCAAAACCAGGCCATGCCATTAATTCTAAATATATTGATTCCATCTATTTCATTTGCAGACCCAGGGATTTGCAAATCTACAATTGCTGCTGTTACATCGTGAATTTTGTACATCAATTATGATTAGAATTATTTTTTTATTGGCTATCGTTTTTAACAAGCTCAACTTTGCCAAATTTACTTAATGTAATTTTTTAAATTATGACTACAATCATTAATGATTTTGAAATAAGTTATGCACATACATTGGGTTCTCTAACTTTTGTACTCGAAGAAAGATTAGAACACAGAATCATCAATATAAGACGAAGACTACACCACAATGAGAAATGTGTAGAAGTAAGAAAACAAAACCAAGGAGGTGTTATCGTAATGGTGAGTTGTTACTTGGGATACTAAAGCGAGAAGAACATTAAGCTTTGTGTTGCTGATAATACCGAGATCATTGAAATAATAATATTATGAAATAATCTTCGTACGGTGCTTTAATGGCTTTAAACAGCGATACCGGTGGTCCTTGCTCCCCTCAGAGCCAAAGAACGTTGCATTACCATATATGGCCACTAGAAGGGCGTCTGAGGGGGTGCGGTCGAAAAAGCGTTGAGACTCCAACCAACCATTGGAGATTGACCAATCAGCTTTTGGAAAGCGCGGCTATCGCATCGCGCCACCGGTCGATCGCGATGTTGCCCGCGCGCCCCGGGGGTTTCAGTCTGCGTCGGGCTATGAATCGGAGTGCGCGTGTCCGAGCTGCGCCGCTCCCGAGTGTTCCGGATTGCTCCACCAAGGTAGCCAGTAAAGCCAAGTTGCAACCACTTCGATTCGATGGGAATCTCAAAAGATACTGCCCATCAGGTTAAGCAGGACTCATTGTGTAATTCAAGAAAAAAATCATGTTCACTGATCTGCGGTATTTGAATTTCTGACATGATAGAGTCTGCAGCAAGTCTTGACTACCAATCATCATCTTCGTATTTTACGTCCGATAGCATCTTCTTTTTCAGAGGTCCATATGAGCCCTTTGCGTGGCCATTAGTCCAAAACCTTTCTAAGTTTTGACATGCTAGACCTGTGCCTAGTTTGACTCTACTCCATTATTACCACTACCATTATCTTTGTGCTCATCAAAAGCTTTTATGAGCACCATGAAGAAAAGATGTGTTCCTTTTTTTTACCTACTCACCTACAATTTCTCTATGTGCTCCAGGATGCAGTGGCTTACCAAAGTTGTGTGAAGGTAAAGGTCTCATTGCAACTTCCATGTCTCCTATCGGGATTTTTTCTTCCCTATAAAACAAAGATGTTTGCATCTCGACGAGTGTCATCCAATCGACAGAGAGCAGCACATTATGCAAGTGGCATTGAATTCATTTTGACTTCTGGTTATGTGTAATTCTGTTTTATTGGGCTCTGTGCCAGGTTCTTGTGTGACAATTTACTTTTTCTCAAGTTGCAATTGCTTATATTTTTGTAGACTAGACACAATGTTTTAATTCCTTTTGACAAATTCTAGCTTTCAGTTTTCTAAAGAGAAATTATTGTAGTCATCGTTATGACTAGGTTATTTCAAGGTAAACGAGAAAATCAATCTTCTCATACTCATATACATGTCCTCTTTAGAATGGTGATGTAATTATCTAATTGCAACTTTTCGAAGGGTTTTTCGTAGTATCTTATTGTATGGACTTGCTCTAATAATGTAGATAAAAATTATCTTACAGAGATGAAAAGATATTTTGAGGATTTTCAAGAACTTACTAATAATTATATTGAAAAAGACAGGTAGTAAATAAAAAACGACAATTCAAATGTTCTTCTCAAACCCACTAAGACACAGTTTGTCAATGAGTCAGGGCAACTTAATCAGCATAATTTATTTAACAACCGTATTAAAAAAATCTTAAGTTGGATGTTAAGACAGCAAGAAATGATGAATAATGTAGTAAATTGCACAATTAGCTTTAACCCTTACAAGATTTATGGGATAAATATCCCATCGTCAGTTGTTTTTCTGTTGTTCTTTTTTGTTCAGTCCTGTAATGGTTAACAAAACTTATAAGATTTGTACTTAAAGGCTTGTACCAAATGTCCTCAGAAAAAAAATGATTATATTGCTAACAACCCGAAATGATGATCACCAAGAAAAAAAAAACAAGCAACAATTCTTCTCAAGACTGACAATTTTTTGCTCGCGATATCTAATAACATTTTCTCCATTCTTTGTGTTTCAGATAAACACTCAAATTGATGTGAAAATGCCAAAGCTGTAAAGTTGATTACGCCTTCAAGTGGTGCCAACATGTCAACGCCTGCTCTTAGTCTCTGTGCTTTAATCAGAAGTCATGAGGCCCCATCTTCCTGAGCTCCATCCATCACGTCGTCATAGCATCACACCAAGAACACTTCTTCATCGACATCAGAACCATTGCAATTTGCAGTGCGTTGCCAACCATTGTGAGCTGTTTTGGTTATTTATCTATACTAATAATAAAGTAGTAAAAAAGTCGTGACCTGTACATTGAATATTTTTACGAAGTTTTGATTGAAATGGGTCATTTTATTAGTATTGTCCTGAAAGCGGCGGTAGCTCAGGGGTAGAAGGGTCTCAATCTTTGGGATCCAGGTTCGATCCCCGGTCGGGCATGCACCAATGAGTTTTTCGGAGTTTATGTGCATAGTATTTGTTCTTACTTACCACTTGCTGAACGGTGAAGGAAAACATCGTGAGGAAACCTGCATGCCCGAAGAACGGCGATAGGGCGCAACACCCATCACGTTGGGACGTAATAATCTTCGGTGAAACGCGGGTGTACCGGGTGTGGACTGTGACTTGCATTTCACAGTCACACTCGGAACACCTCTGACACCCCCTCGGGGATTCATGTTGTGACCATGTATTTTTATTATTAAGGTTCAGTGCTACCTAAAAGGTACAAAAGGAACTTTATGGTGAGACTCCGTTGTCCGTTCCGTCCGTCCGTCCGTGTGTAGAATCGTTTAAGATAAAGCATTGAAATTTGCTTCAAAAATAGCATTCACTTGCCTCACAGTACGATTCAAATTATTCGAAATATTTCCAGTACAATAAATCCAATATTTAAAAAATACAATATGGGTATCAATTTGTCGGTATTAAAGAGCTGATTATAAAATATATTCCTGTACTATATTTACTGGCACCGATTTCGAGAAATCTTTAAAAAACCACAAAAAATGCATGTCCCCCCCCTTATTTTCGAAACCGGTAAACCGGAAAAAATTACGATTATAGGCCAGAACTGGCCAATTACCGGAAAACTATAGCGATTGATTGATAATTTCCCGAGGCTTGGTGTGCACCACTCTCTTAAAACCAGAAACAAACATAAACTAGCTTTTCCAAAATTAAGACTTGCCAAAGTAGGTACTTCTTTTGTAGGACATGGAATAAGATTTTAAAATAAGCTTCCAGAGGAGGTCCTTAGTTTGCCTGAAAATAAGTTTAAACTATATATTAAGCAGGGACTACTTAAGAAAGCTTATTAAAAAATCAATGATTATTTGGACGATAATGAAGCAGGGTGTAATAAATAATAATACTAATCTTAATCAAAATTGTAATTCATAATTAGCATATTTTAATACTGCATGATTCTTCTAAAGGCTTAAAATTAATAAATATGAAAGCTGACTTTGTTGTTAAAGGTAATAGACAATATGAGACGGGTTGACTAAGATACATTTTTTCTCGTGACATAATTCCTGCAGTCTTATATTTTTTATGCCTTTACTTAAGTAGGTATACATTTTTTTGTATATTTGTAATATGGTTTTGCACCAAATATAAAAAAAGGCATGTTTACTAAGTTTCTTGCCCTTCTTCTTAGTAGTACTAATCGAATGGTGCGGATGGTTAGGCATTATGTATATATAATATTTTTATTCCTAGATTTTTCTATTTTATGCAGGTGTGTAATAACATTTTAGTGGCCCAACCTAAATATTTTTTGTATGTATTTCCCTTATTAGTATATATTTTTCTATATTCCAATGATATGTTGTAAAGATTAACTTTGAATTGTAGAAAGTATACTTTATGTAACTATTTTACAAAATAAATATTTTGATTTTGATTGAGAAAAAGATGAAAATAAAAGAGAAATATAAAAAAACCATTTGTTTGTAAAAATCAATATGGGTCCCAAATTCAAGTTATTAAAGAGCTGATTCTCCCTTAACTCCAAAACTAATGAACCAAAAAATAATTAAAAAATCATGGTAATTTGGGATTACGTAAAGATTACAGGAAAAATATAGCAGTTGAGAAATTCACGATAACAAAATGACAAAATTAAATTATTTATCCACGAGTTTTATTTCGAGTACGGTATAAAAATACTTGTGTCTCTCTTTTGTTGCTTCAAATATTATGATTACGCGAAAAGAAATAAATATAAGATAACCTATTCTATCATCCATTACAAAGTTCAAGAGTACAACAGTCGAATTACGGAACCCTAGGCATGCGAGTCTCGCACTTGACCAGTTTTTTTTTGTCTTGAGGCAAAGTCTACAAATTTTAGTATTTTTGTCTGTCTGTCTGTATTTAAGTTCCGTTTTAACTCGAGAACCACTCAACGAATTTGAATATGGTTTTCTTTATTATCATCGTAGTGATCCTTGTCCATATAATAAGCTATATGGGTGTTGATAAAATAACCGCCATCTGTCGATAATCCTCAAAGATTGAAAGACACTTCTACGCTAGCGAAGCTTTGGACAAAGGCTAATTTTCAATTTAAGCTTACTTTTTCTTTCCTTAAAGTATTTTTTGTTACTAGGCTATTGGCTTGCTTTCTACCACTTACCTTTTCTGTCAAAACTAATAAAGTACCTATGTGATTGCGAATTCCAGTGTTGTAGCTCTGCGAACTGCAGTCTCCAATATCAGACATACGATTAAAATGCATCCATACTATAGCGTCGTCTCATGGCAACACGAGGCTAAGTTTAATTAAAGAGTTAAATTCATAAAAGGTTTGATATCTGGCTTGGATCAAATGACGACAAAAGGTAACTGCTTATGCGAATTTCATTTTGTAATTTTAGTATACCTTTATTCAAATTATGGACAACCTCCACGAAATAGTCATCAAAGTATAAGTTTACAGAAGATTTGAAGGGCACAAGAAAAGAAGAGGCTCATCGACAACAAGCCTAATTTGAAAAAAAAAGTTAATTAAGAGTTACGCATTCGGAATTTTTAAGAACAAGTGTTTTTTAATCAAGGACATGCAACATAATGAGCACCTCAGTCGCAGTTTTTATTATATTTTGTTATCTCAAAGGTCTAGTTATTTGCTAGCGAATAGCATCGTGCGTAATTTTTTTTTATAGCGATGTTCCTCTTCTTCTCCTATACCCTTCATTTATGTAATAAGTGTGGTATAGCGCTTGCCTACTAACCTAGAGGTTGTAGGTTCAATACCGCGTTGCATATTTATTTGTGTTCGATCTGCGTGTTTCATTGTCCGTCCATTTGTACCCGAAGTACGGCGATTAATCGTCGGTGAAAAGCGGGTGCAGGAAATGTATCACAGAAGTGTTGCGTGAAAATCGATAGTCTATCGATAGGCTATCGATACTATCGTGACCTTGGAAAAAAGTAACAATATCGATAGTATCGATTATATGTTAGCAATACTATCGATAGTATTATTTAGGTTTATCAATTAAACTATCGATTGTATCGATACTATCGAAAGTATCAATTGTTTTTCTCCATCGATCCACGAAAATGCAATACTATTGCTCTGTCTAATTGCTTTGTTTGTCAACGCGGTAAGCATAGTAATTAAAGTTCAATTGGTTTCGTAACAAAATAAGAAAGATTTTGAGAACTGTTATTTATTTGATAGGAGAAAAAACAAAAATAGATACATGTTTGACAATAACAATGGTGATAACATTAGTTTAAGTATATCTATTCCCTTAACATTCTCACAAATTACATAAAGAGATAAAAATTAAGCAGATGAAGAAGGTAATAGATAAATGGTTTATGACAATATTGGCTATAAACCCAAAGCCAAAAATACAGACTAAGCAAAAAACCTACAGCATGCACATGCAAACTTAAAATAAAAATAATTAAAACTAAAAATTAATAAAGAAAAAGATACATTTTAAATTTACCTAAGAATAAGACATATATTTCTGCTTTATCCTATTTCTTTTGTTTTATTTCCTTTATCTGATAACTCTTGCCAGCCAAGACCAAGCGAAGGTTTGTTTGAAAAAATTGTTAATCATTGTGCGTATATATCTTGTAAATTTTAAAAGTGGATTATCAAATCACGATGTAATACGTAATATGATTATGTACTATTTAAAGTGTTCCCTTTAAGTCCCTAATACTATCGAAATTTAATGGACTATCGATGGACCAAAACAATCGATACTTTCAATGGTATCGATACAATCGATTGTTTCATTGATTAACGCAAATAATACTATCGATAGTATTGCTAACACATAATAAATACTATCGATATAATCGATACCACCGATAGCACAATCGATATTGTTACTTTTTTCTAAGGTCAACTATCGATACATTGACTATCGAGAGTCATACAACACTACCTCACAGTTCACACTTGGGAAACCACTGACACTCTCTTTGAGAGTTTTGTCGTCACGATATGTTTATGATTGTTTGTTGGTCATATCCGGTTCAGTTTTCCATCCATTCATCAGCCTGTTTCGTCCACTGTTAGACATAGTGCCTTACCAAGATTTCGCCACTCTGGACATTATATATATATATATATATATATATATATATATATATATATATATATATATATATATATAATTTAACATTATATTTATTTATATCATTCCAATACTCCACCATGCCCAGTGTGTGTGCGTAGCGTAGGGGCATTTCTTCTAAGACTGCCCAGAGTGGTAAGGGAAATAATATAAATCAGTGGACAAGTACAAGTGTTTTTCAATCAAAAATGTATCAAAAATTCCACCAAGTGCCAACAATCACGAGCATCAACTCCGTTAGTAGGACACATTTTAAATGTAAAAACAATTAAAATTAAAAGTCAAAATGTTATTTGAAAATAAAATTTATGGTTATCCTAGCCATTTTCATGAATCTAGTCCAAAATAGTGGGATCAATATATATCTTATCTCTTCGGGTGACAATGATTTCTTTGGATTTTACGAAAATCTACAAAGGGCTCCAACTTTCAAAAATAATTATGAATATGATTTTGAATGGGTTTAATAAAACCAGTTTGTATTCTTCTACAAAATACTAAATTATCGGGGTTAGGTTAAAAGTCACCTGTATATCGTCACGACATGAATCCGCGAGGGGATGTCAGAGGTGTTCCGGGTGTGAACTGTGAAATGCAACGTGATGGCTGGTGAGCCTTAAATCGTCGTCCATCGGGCATAACTACACGTTTTTTAAGGCATGGAGGTTTCTTCACGATGTTTTAATTCACCGTTTTGTGTTAAAAAATACTGAATCTGCTGATTTGGTTGCGTGAAAGCTCACTCTCTCACACGATTCGTTCCGCACAGATATCTTTGTCGTTCAAGGGGGAATCACGCTGCAAACGCACTCAAATATACATACAAAATTACAATTACTATAATAAAACATCTTAAAAATAATCAAGCGAACTCATCCCGCACGTAGCCTTAGCATGAACGTTCAAACTAAACGTGACCGTAATGTTTTCATGCTAAGGC
Organism: Ypsolopha scabrella; assembly: GCA_910592155.1. Lineage (NCBI taxonomy): Eukaryota > Metazoa > Arthropoda > Insecta > Lepidoptera > Ypsolophidae > Ypsolopha > Ypsolopha scabrella. The sequence goes on along the minus strand of OU342969.1, from coordinate 24,891,748 downwards.
TACTGATCTCTTTTTCGTTCGAGAGGAATCAAGCTGCGAAAGCGCTCAAATATACATGGTCACCGGTTTGTGATGGATATAGGGCCATCAATCGGTCCCAGGCTTGGACGAATAAACCACGTCCCAGGCAATGGTGGGCCGCCTGGTTTTGTCTGAGAGCTGTCCTCTTACTCCGTTTGCGAATAAGGTGGTACCTCCACAGTCGAGCCCGGCATCAGCTCTACCACCTTGTTGGTAGACAACTCGGGTTCAAATCCTGTCCCTTGAGCAGGCGCCAAATTTTTGGGAACTTATCAGAAAATTATTTGTGCTGTTACTAAAATTAATGTTGAAAAATTCGTTACTATTTTCTTAAATCTGAAGAAAAATAGTAAGGTAAAACTGCATATTCTAAAAAGCCTGTATTTTTATCAAACTCGTAAAAAACGTAAAAATTGATTGATAGTTAATTTTTAGGGTTTCATAACTAAAGGGCAAAACGCAGCTCTATTAATGTCACTCTGCTGAGTGTACACCCGTCCATTTATCACGGGTCTCTAGCTAGCAGCATTTTGTCTATGCTAGTAGTTACAGACCTGAAAGAGCGTTGACCAGTTTGTAGGCTTCTCTATTAAGTACTATCTGATATTTTTCAAAAGTCGCGGTTATTAAGATAGTAGTAGTTTATGAAACAGGTACATAAAAAGGTTATTAAAAACACGAGTGCCATCTTAAAAAACGAGCCGAAGGCGAGTTTTTTATTAGAACACGAGTGTTTAATACCTAGTTATGTTTAGTTTCATACACAACTTTATCTACACTCATGCCTACTAACTCGTTCCCATAATATTGGCAAGTTTTTCGTTAGCCATTTTTGATTTTTATTGTAAAAGCTTGTCCTAAATACGTAATTTCAGTCGTCGTTATTTCCAGAATGTCAGATGGAATCAAATATCATTACCATCCCTGCTGTCAATTATTTTAGGGCAAAATAATTATTTTGACCCATAAAACCACAGTAAGTAATGAATAAATTTCCTTGAAAACTATGGCGCAACAAACAGTTCAGTTCATCCATTGAGATACTGAGTCCCTCCAACGCGCTGTAAGCCATAGACAATAACTGGCCGAAAATAATGTTGACTGTAACCTCGTTGTTGTTTTCTACGTATTGGGGAACATTATATAAATACCTCATTTGTATTTGATATTAAACCTCAGACATGGCTGTATGGGCTAAGTTCCCTTTGCCTTCCTTGTTAGTATCATATGTACTATGCATGTATAGTCTGTCAAAAAAGTGTTGAAATGAATATTGAACTTTAATTAACTTTATTCAACTTTAAACGTTCAAGTAGTATAATTTAGGTTATAAAGTCATGAAATAACAACGCGGTAAACTTGATTTAACCGATTTTGTACTTGTTTGTTTGGTGTAACCAGGTGAAAGACAAATAGTTTCTTCAATATTCATTTCAACAATTTTTTGACAGACTGTACTGTAATCTCAAAAAAAGTTTTTTTATAGCATTATGCTGTTCGGAGACCTATACTATAATTTAAATTTTTTAGAGACGTTCATGAAAAATATTTTTCACTATGCGAGTAGTTTTGAGTTCGTAATGAGGATTTTACGATATGAGGTTAGATAAAATAATTTATACTTTCATATTTTTTAATCTGGTCGTATTTTATTCACTGAATGCAGCAATAAAATGAACTGGTACAACTTTGCATTATAATCTGAATCGCAATACCAAATTTCTGGTAATAGGCCTCGGCCGTGTCTTGTCTCCACGCTACACACTCATGTCATGACGAACCCAGCCGCCAAGAGACTCATCACGTTCAAGCATGACGTCATGAGTAGTCGTACCGAGGAGTGGTTACAGGCAGTTGCCTAGTATCAGGTATTCGTCCATTATCAACTTCCGGTAGATTTTTGCCTTGAAAGACTGATTACGGCTCGCCTAACTGGCACTCTTCCAGGTTATGCGCGAGCGCGCGTCCCTATGTCTTATCGAGGCTTTGTAAAATAATACAGTTTCTGATGAGTTTTTTATGGTTTATATTTAATTAAAAATAACGGGACGAACCCGTCTAAGCCCCTCTTGCAATTTCGAATACTCCCTGGATCTGGATGTATGACCTAAACTGAGTAGCCCCTTGTAGAAAATTAAATAAATACTTGTAATAAGATTAAAGAGTGACGTTCTATTGATAAATAAAATAATAGGTGCTTTCGAACTGGTAATTTTGGAACTAAATAGTTTTCTTGCTCTCATCGAGCTCTGTCTTCTGTGCTTCGTCTCTTCTTTCCTCTTTTTCCTTTTGTTGGTCTTCTTCATGCTCTTTTGTGATTTTTTCAAGTTCCTTCTCAGCGTTTTGAAGATCTTCTTCAGTTATGTTCAGGTCAGGAAACCGTTTCTGAAATGGACCAAAGGATATGTCTAAGTTATTATTCTTGAACACGTTAAACATTCATTGTTTGGCCGCTATGTTTCACGTTAATTACATTGAGGGACTTTCATATTTCATAGTTATGTGCTCGGAAATGCAAACACGGAGACATTTGATTTACATCTTGGGTATTTAAGCAAAATGCGATTTTCAAATTGAAATATTTCACACCAATGACCCATAAGCGTCGGCAGCACAGTCAGTAGGACGGCAGACGTAAAGGCGTAATAGGTCGATCGCACAACGAAAGAGTTATGCATATCTGAAAAAGAGCGCGTCTGAGCAGAGCGGTAAATCAAGAAGAGAGTGGATAATGCTGTTTTTCAAGGAATAAAATTTTATGTAAATTAACACAAGTGCGTTTTAAAAAATATCGCTGAGCTATTGTTTAGATAATAAGTTTACATGTTTAAAACAGTAATCATTGCTATTTTTACTTTATTAAAGGCTATTCGAGATATCATGATATGGGTGACAGTTCGTAATTTTCCGTTTCACCTATACTACTCACACCATACTACATACACCCAGGCACAAAAGAAAATAATAGGTTTCAGAAATAATGTAAATAATTATTGCAAAAACACAATAAATAATGCCTCTATAAATCGGAACAAAAATCTCAGTGTATTCGTTAAATTTAACGAAAAAAAGATTCAGTAAATAATAATGTCTTTTTGCTACGTGATGCGTGAATTGGAATGCTAAACCATAGGTACGGACACTACATAATCGAAAATATATCGATGAATCGGTGCGGCCATCATATAGGATCGCGTCAGTATGAGTACATCTTGTATGCGGTTTGTGTTTTCGTTGCGGTTGCTTTACGTGCTATTTGTTTTTACAGTTTTTGTTGATTTTTTGTTTTGTTATTGATGAAATTCAGAGAAAAACAAAAAATAATAATCTTTGAACTCTCAAGCTCTGGAGTCATTGGTTCGTTTAATTGAACTAATTTAGTAATTAACAAAAATAGTTTGGATAGTCAAAGATCAATCAAATAAAAATCGATTTGATAGCCCTTGTTAACTTACTCGATACTACAAAAAAAAAATCGATTGTATTTCGTTAGGGTACATCACTGTAACTGTCAACTTTGAACTGCCACCCATATCATGATATCTCGGACAGCCTATAGTTTCGATAGACTGCTTGTTTGAATTAAAAAAATAGCCTTCACTTTGCAATTTTTTTTGATCGAGCCAATTTTTCTTTATCGCGTTATGGGCTGTTACATCGCCTTGGAAAAGGCTTTGTTTATAACATGTATTTATTTCAGAACCATATCTTTTGTAGTTTGGGAGTACTACTTGTTCAAAAAAAGTTTGTATGTAGAATGTCAGCTCCGGAACTACAGATCCGATCATAAAAATTATTTACTAATATAATGCTACATTATTTCTGAGTATTAATAGACTATAGTTGTTCCCTGGGGACAGGAAGTTCCCTAGACACACAGACATAAATTACAACGTGAGCAATCTGTGAAACTAATAAATCGATTTTGAAAAATTTTTCACTCTTGTAATGTTAAGTTAATACTCTTCACTTGGACATAAGTTCAGAGTATGGTTTGTTCCCTGGGAACGGGCAGTTGCCTGGAGACATATCCATTAATTAAATAAGTGGGTAATCTCTGGAACAACTGAACCGATTATTTCACTTTTGTAATGGATATATATATAATCTTCATTTGGACATAGGCTATTGTTTTTTTCTGGGGGTGGGCAGTTCCCTAGGGACATAGTCATTAATAACTACGAACCAATTTTGAAAATTATTTTGTTGATTTAATGGCTAGATCTTCACTTGGACAAAGGCTATAGTTTGTTCCCTGGGTAAGGGCAGTTCCCTAAGGATATAGCTATTTATTAAATAAGCGCGGGTTGTATTCCATATACCTACCACTAATTTATTACATTTTTTCACCCAGGTTATAGTTTGTTACCTTGGGATGAGCTTGTTCCCTTGGAACAAAGTAATTAATAAGTATTCATATTGAAAATTCTTTTTCACCTCACTAGCTAAAAAGCGCGCGTTTGTTGCTTAAAATCAGTGAGCAAAAGTCAAATTTGCAAAAGTCAAATTTGCTCACTCAGTGAGAAAAAGTGTTTTTAACTAAGAATGTCGCGAACACAGAGGAAGCTGAGGTCGCGAAATAGTTTGTTTTTTCATTTGTTTGGCTTTAGGCTGACTCTTTTGCATCTTGTATTTTCTCGCTAGTAAGGTGAAAAGTTGTATGTGACACGCGAGAGCGAGGTAATTTTGTTTTTTGTGCCTTTGAATCACTCACAATGCTCATCAGGGTTCTAACTTAGAATCACTCGCTACACTCGTGATTCAATTATAGAATCCTTCGCTTGCTCGGGATTCAAACTCGGCACTCGCAACAAAAACTACCTTTGCTCTCTTGTTGCACAAATAACTATTACTGTTGTAATGATTAGACTCTTTACTTGGACATAGGCTATAGTTTGTCCCCTAGTTTAGTTCTATAGGTAGTTCCTAAGGACATAGACAAAGAATCAAATAATAAACAAAACTCCTCACGGTATACATAACGATAGTACGTCAACATGAAATTGATAGCCACAGCTAACCTGAAGTTCCTTCAAAGAGTTTTGTATCTGGTCCTGCTGGGCCCGCAGCCGCCTCGGCAGCGTGAACACAGTGTTGAAGAGTCTCAGCATGATCCAGCACACTACGGTTAGCGCACCGTACAGCAGCATCGCCTTGCCCATCGCCCAGTAATCTACGCTCACTTGTTGGTGCTTCATCTTGCTGCTTTTTGGGGACTTGGCTCTGGGATTGTTTTCCTATTTCGTGGAAAAGTAATTTATGTTTAACTAACCTGGAAACTTCCTTTAGGTACAGAGTAATTAATGATCTAGTATGTTTTTCTTTAGTTTAAAACCTTTGCATATTTGTATTTATTAATGTGGTTTATTCTCTGCAGTCTTTGCGGGTCTCGCGAAACTTAAATATTGTTGATGCACCATTGATATCTCTTGTTTAAAATGTTTACTCTTCGTTACATTTGGGCTACTCAACTCTTTTATAGAAAAGAAAATTATTTTACAATTTTGTGGTTGTCTTTTTGGTAAATGATGTTTTTAGTAGAGGCCTACGTCCAAAAGTGAGACACTTTATAGGATAAAATAAAAAATAAACCGGTCAAGGGCGAGTAGGACTCGCGACCTAAGGGTTCCGTACAGACTGTGTAAAAATCAAAATTAAAATCAAAATGTTTACTTTGTAAAATAGATACATAAAGTATACTTTCTACAAGTCAAGTTAATTTTAACAACATATATCGTTAGAATATAAATAAATATATTAATACGGGAAATACATACAAAAAATATTTAGGTTGGGCTACTAAAATGTAATTATACACCTGCATAAATTAGAGAAATCTAGGAATAAAAAGAATTATTATACATAATACAGTGAACAAATAAGTTGATAAATAAATAAGGGAAATACATGCAAAAAATATTTAGGTTGGGCTAATAAAATGTAATAAAGTTATACACCTGCATAAAATAGAGAAATATAGGAATAAAAAATTACATACAATGAACAATTGTGTTGAAAAATGTACTAAATAAACCATACATAAAAATAATGTCTATCCATCCGCACAATTCGATTAGTATTGCTAAGAAGAAGGGCAAGAAACTTAGCAAACAAACATACTCCAGGAGCAGTTAACTAGAGCAAACTAACTTGACTTGTATCCAAAGGGTCTAATTAAATTGGTTCGTATTTTCTTCCTGAATGATTAAATGTCGGTCGGTAATTTTCTGTAATTTCATTTAATAATAATTGTAAACGGAATTACGAGTTTAAGTATACTATAGGTTTTTATGGTGAGCCAATGTATATGAAATTAATCATGTAAAAATAACTTTTTTCCCGTTAATAAAGAAGACTGGTTTTTTATGGGCCCGTAGAGTTCTATAGGAGGTATTAGTTCCAGCTTGTTATCTCTAACAGGGCTTGAGAAAAAGGGACAGACAGATAGACAGACTGACAATAAAGTAATCGTATAAGGGTTCCGTTCTCTCATTTTGTGGTAAGGGTAACCCTAAAAACATATAAAATCTGCTTGAGCAGAAGCATAAAAAATTTGCCAAAGAAATTGCCGAAAAAAATAAATTATTGTGTCAACCCATGAACTTTAAAATTATGTAGGAGGCTGTCAAGTGTTTGCAAATACATTAAAAATAGGTTGACGAATTCAACCTTGTTAATTACGATGATACTCGCTCAGATCAAATAAAAAACGGTCTGAGGTTACCCTTTGAATGAATGTTTGCAGGCCTGGGGGCACAGACCACCTGGGGGCCTAGAGACAGTGTCTTTTGAAAGCGTTTTCTGCTGTCAAACCTGATTTTTAGTATCTTATTTGACAGCTAAAAACTCTTTCAAAAGTCACTGTTTGTTCCTCGTTCTAAACCCCTGTTCTATTAGCTGCAGAAATACTTACTTTGATAATAAAAGAGTAAACCCAGATGTTGTCTTTTGTCAACAAATTGGTAAAGGATTAAGCACTTGATTCCGACTGCATTCTTCGAAGATTCGTACTCTGCATTTGTTATCCGTTATAAAAAAATTTATCTTTCACTTTATTATAATATTAGGTAAGTATCACAGCCATGATAGAGCGAGTAACTTTGAAACTGAAGCTTTCAGTTATAATTTTGTTAGTGAAGTGACGGTAACCGTGGTGACCCATATACCACCAACAGGCCGATGACGTAGACACACGTAATAATTGATGGGTCAGGTGCGCCAGGTGTCAACTAACTTTGGTTGCGAAATGATCCACCTTTGCACTGGGTGTAAATATACAAATAGCACATATAAAATAGAATGTGGGGACGTAAGGTAGGGCAATAGAATGTGAGGTAGGGCAACATTGGCTACAGGTAGGAAATATACACAGGAAAGTTATTAGCACAAAATTAACCCCTCAAAATTGAAGAGTGTTGTTTTGTTATGAAAATGTATCAGTGTTAAATCGTTTATTTCACAAAATATGTATTTTTTGCCCCACAATGCCAACCTAGCTACGGCCATGGTAGGGTTTTGGCCAATATCATAATTATGTTCTTGCAAACAAGGAATTACAGACGTATTTTATCATACAATTAAGATTTTTTGGCATAGTTACAAAGTTGAAAAAACCGGCCAAGTGCGAGTCGGACCCATACCATTATCTATAAAAACGGCAAAAAAATCATGTCTGTTGTATGTATGGGAGCCCCCTTAATATAAATTTTATTTTAATTAAATTATTTATTTTTAAAGTGAATATATAACTAAATATTCTGTGAATATTTCAAGCGTCTACCTGTTGCCGTTATCAATATCGAGCAAAAACGAGCAATAACATGACTTTTGTTATACGGAAGCCCCCTTTAATATATATGTTATTCTGCTTTTTAGTATTTTTTATTATAGCGGCAACAGAAATACATCTGTGAAAATTTCAACTGTCTAACTATCACGGTACATGAGATACCGCCTGGTGACAGACGGACAGCGGAGTTTTAGTAGTAGGGTCCCGTTAGTTAGCCTTTGGGTACGAAACCCTAAAAATAATATATATTGGGCAAGCATATGCAAAAAAATGATAATGGTATATTTTATATACAAATATTTTTCTGAAACTTGAATAATAAAAATCTATTAATGAAAAACGTATGAAAAATATGGTAACCAATACCAAATAATGTTTTCAAAACGACCAGTTTTCAAACATGGATCTAGCATGTCTATCTCTGTAAAAAGCCGGTTTCTGCGAGTTTTCACAAGCTTAATCTATCTTGTCTTGCTTTCGTCTTCGTAGATAAAAAATTGAAAAGGCACGTCGTCGGTGGCTCAGTTGGCAGTAGAACGTCTGCATGACGGCAAGAAGTCCCTGGTTCATACCACACCGGAGGAAAAGCATTTTTTCCTTTTTTTGTCTCCTTATGTCCTCGCAGATTGTCACGTTTTTTTTGTTCCGTACTTATTAGTTCCTAAAGAATTATGATCGAGCGGTTATATAGACATAAATAGTTGACAAGCCCTGGTGGCAATCTACAAATCGATGGTGGCGACTATTTTACCGTTTAAAAAGCAATAACTGGCCAAGTTCGTGTACTTCTACAATACACGCATTTGTTAAAGGCGATGAAGCATAATTGGAAACAAAAACTGAGTTTTTTTATAATATTAAAACCATCTTTGAAAACTTGTGTGGTTTTCAAATCCTAACTTATTTTCTACTTACGAAGGCGGACGAGTAGTTATCGCGATAGATGGCGTCGCAATTGCTCATAGGAGTGAGGGGGAGCGCAGTTACAGAAACTGGTCAAGTGCGAGTCGGACCTGCGCACTTCCATACAACTGACATGATTTTTGCCGTTTTTATAGATAATGGTACGGAACCCTTCGTGCGCGAGTCCGACTCGCACTTGGCCGGTTTTATTTATCTGTTTTTGGTGAATAGCAACCATAAATGGCAATCGACACTAAGTTACATAATAGGCTCGCGGTGTGAATAGTTTTTCACTGAAAATGCGCTCTACAACTATAGGTACATAAGTAAGTTTTGTTGCACGCGCCATCTAACCAGTCAGCTGCCATATCGTAAATCTTGTTGCGAACCCCCTACAACCAACTAGTGAACCCCTAAGGGTTCACGTACTCCACTTGGAGAAGCCCTGTAGGCCTGTTCTCAGTCTGTCAAATTAGCCTTCTCGATCGTAAAAACCCGTTTTATCAGTCGAACTTCACACATTTTTAGATCGAGTTTTAGAGATCTCGATTGAATTGTTTCTCGGGAATTGCCTCCCGCTCTAGTTTGTGTCTCTTTGCTGTGTGTATATTATCCGGCAACTCAGCCGTTTATTGCTGGGTAGAAACTGTATTATCGCGCGCTCTAGAGACAAATCACAGTGATCAAAAAACCCCTGGGATCGGACATTTATATTTGACTCTGTGGGTCGACAGGGATGGGTACTTGAAATGCTTTAATCAAATTCCTGCATGCCAATTTGTGCACAGTTTTAAAGAAAAAAAAACAAAGCTTGTCTTTTTTGGCAGTCCCGAAAACGAAAAAAAAAAAAACATATCCAGTTCAAAGTCCTAATCTTGATTGTTTTTTATTTTTACTTTATTTTTCTCTTAAAATTATACAATATATTAGACTTTTCGGAATTTCGCCAAGGCACTTTTCAAGCAAAGATGATAACACCACCTTTCTCTTTCTTACGGTTCCTGTTTATTAGACTAACCGAATCAAAATTAATAAAATCAAAGCTATGCTCATCATCCACGAGAAATGTTTCGGTGGGTCTTAGCAGAAGGAAATCATTTACCTTTTCCAATTTTTTTTTTCTAGTCTACTCCATGGTTTCCGCAATTAAACTTAAGGCGAGGAATTGATAAACTTATAATTTTAAATCGGTGCCTTAGGGGAGTACGCTCACGAACTAGCTTATGCCGTAAGGTCGTATGCGGCAAAACAGTACCTATTTTTCATTTAAAATGACAACTCCAAGTAATTTAATAAATCCAATCGGCCATATTGAAGTGTATTTGTGGACTAATTTAAATAAAAAACTTCGAGGCTTCATTCGCTTCCGTTTGTCAGTAAAATAGAAATCTCTGTTCTAAAATAAATATTTTTTTCTCTGCTATGAAAATTAACTAAATCTTCAGGCTAAATGATGTCAATGAAATGCTTAACCTTAAATATAAATTGGTAATTACATATGTTTTATTATTGCTGAGAAAAATGGAGATGTTTGTCGCCAAAATTTCCAATTAAATAATAATTAAATATACGTAGGCATACTTTCTATGCGCAGAAAAATATTCAGTAACCAATCGCGTGGAGAGTAAGAACAATATCGATTTGAAAATTTAAAGAAGCGCCTGTTGGTTTTGTTAAGGCAGAGTTCATGATTTAGTACCTTAACAAAATGGTTGCTAACACTGAAATATGGCGAAACAGATGCCTTATTGTTATCAGTGTTGTGAAACAGCCCTGACTTCAATAAATAAAAAAATAAAAATAAAAATCGTTTATTGAGCTAAAGAAGAGTTAGGTACAAACCATTTTCTTAGATGAATAGACACTTATATAATCAAAAAAAATTGACAATTGATGCCTAAGCTAAGTTTAGTTAAAAACTTGTACGATAGACATCAATATCCCCTTACGCTAAGCTATAAATAATGAACAAGGCTATACCTGCTTCTTGTTATAATTATACAAGTAGATATAAGTACTAATCTATAGAAACACTATTTAATATAACAGTATAATTTGTTATAAGTATGTTAGTAGGTGTTGAGGGAGTATTATTGAATGATGTGTGGATGTTTAGTGTAGTGCTTGTATGTAATATGTGGGTGTTGTGTATGAGCAGTGTGCTTTAGAAAAGAATAACAAAATTAAGGCAGATACTTAGATTTGCGAGGCAAGCAAAGCCTCGGTTTCATGGTAATTCAATTTCTGAATCCATTCAGTCAATTTACGTTTGCAATTATTGTAATTTAGAGGATACAGTTCAATTTTTTTACTTATAGTGTTATATAATTTGTCATATAGATAACAAGAAAATCGATGTGAAAAAGCTGTGGTGAATGATTCCGTATGACATATTCTATCTTTTCTTCGTTCGCTTTCATAGGCGATTTTATTAAAATGTAATTTAGTGTGCTTATTCAAAACTAATTGCTTGATGAACAACTGCCTAACTGTAAGTACTTTACAATTTTTATACAGGTCTTCAGTTGGAAATCGATAATTTCGGAAAGTGCTACTTTAAGCACAGCTCGTTGAGCTCTTTCGAGAACTAGGAGGTGAGTCTTAGCTGCGCCACCCCATGCTACTATGCAGTATTGTAAAATAGATTGGCAAAGTGCAAAATATATCATTTTAATTATATTTTGTCCTGCAACGTGCCTTACGTTTTTAAAAACAGACATTAATTTTCTGGTACGCTGTGATAGTAACTTGATGTGTTCACTAAAGGTGAGGCAGTTGTCGATTACTACTCCTAGATACTTAATAGTTTTAACTAGCTCAAGTTGATGACAAGAACAATCAGTACTATCTTCAGTCAAGCATTGCAAAGAATGAACTGCTATAGGAGTGTGGAAAGACGGTTGCGTATTGTTGCGAATTGAGAAACACATATATTTTGTTTTACCAGTGTTTAGGGACAATATGTTATTTCTTAGCCAATTAACAACAAGGTTAAAGCCTGTTTGCGCAATACCAAAGAAAACATGGTGTATTATTTTGTATTGTAATAGCTCTAAACAGTAAAATATTTCGAGTTTACTTAAATTTGCATACATTTAGTTTTAAGTTTTGTGTTAAGTTAAAATGGTATAAACCTAGTACTTATTTTTTATTCATTGTATAACATACTACCTCCTTTTTTCAAAACTCCGAATTTATTCTTTTTGTTATCAGACCACCGGACAAGTTAGACTTAGTGTGCGGTCCACAATTAATCATACACAACACTGCATGTTATTTAATTTATATTTGTTAGTTTAAAAGTATATGGAGCATGTAATATAGTGTAAGCTTTTTTGATAAATAAAGATATTGTATTGTATTGTACTCTTAATAAAAACACAGGCGTTTAGGGTCGCCTTCAGGAGTAACTGGCATGTATTTCTTTTCTCTGTTGTAATTTTGCTTGCATGTGTGTTTTCGTGAATGTGTAAGTATATTATTATCATTATAAGCAACCACGCGCTCTCGAAACAATAGTTATTATCCATTGACCTCTCATTATGTGATGTCAATGGTATTATCGAAAAAATGTTTGTACTACCGTCGTTTTATTCGACTTCACAATTGTGCGTGTATATTGTTTCACGATACTTTTCAATTAAAAAGTAGCTTTGCCTGCGGCTCCGCTCGCGTTTTTTTATCTTCGCCCCGTTTTCGGCTTGGACGTTATTTTATGAACACACCTTGTAGCCTATGTGTTGACCAGGGTCACTACGATTGTTATAAAAAAATCGTATCTAAATCCGTTGAGTGGTTCTCGAGTTAAAACGGACCAGACAGACAAAAATACAAAAATTCTAAAAATTGTTGTTTTGGCCTCAGTACAGTACCAATAACCGATTTCATTTAAAATTACGCTAAAATATTCAATGTACATTATGAAAAAATACAGTATGATGAGGTGGTAGAGCTGATGCCGGGCTTGACTGTGGAGGTACCACCATCTTACTCGCAAATCCTCCCGAAGTTATTCGGGGGAGAGTAAGAGAACAGCTCTCAGGCAAAAAAACTAGGCGGCCCACCATTGCATGGGACCGACGGATGGTGGCGGTATATCCATCCCCAATTGCCGGGCCTTATATAAAACAGACTGGTGACGGGCACCGGCGTCACTGGTGCAAAGGTTTCGGTACCGCGCTCACCAACCCGCCTGCCCAGCGCGTGTGAGTATGGGCATTTCTTCCAGGAGGACCGCCAAGAGTGGCAAAATCCTGGAAAGGCCTATGTCCAGCAGTGGACGAAACAGGCTGATGGATGGATGGATGGATTCAATGTACAGACACGACCTTTTTCCTACTTTATTATCAGTACACTACACTACACGTACCTACCTATACTTAGGTAGATATAGATTTTTGCTGCATACGCTCCCGTACCCATAGTCTTGTTGTATACCTAAGAGGCGCGGGAAATCCACCGAAGAAGACCATTTCTCAATAAAAATTAAGCAGGCAATGAGGTGTAATAGAACCGGATTCCGAATCCGATAGCCGGGAAATTGCCCTGTCCGGATGTCTCTTCAGGATGTCTGCCACATTAGTTCGCATTTCGTTGGCTGGAGAGGGTTAAGGAAACATATCGAATATCGATGTTGTTTTTTAAGGTTCCGTACCCGAAAAGAAAAAAGGAACCAATGTATGAGAGGCGGAATTTTTTATCCTGTAAGAGTAGAGTTCAATGTTTTATTAGTCACAAGGTTGTATATATTGTATTTATTGGTTAGGCATTATATTTATTTATGGTCTATTCAGTTTATTCATCAACTTATTTATTCATTGCATTATGTTTATTAATATTCTTATTTCAATAAGTCTTTATTTTATGCATGTGTATAACTTTAGTAGCCCAACTTAAATAATTTTTTTATATATATTTCTCGTATGTATCATATTTGTTTCATAATAAAATATTATTTTTATACAGATTAGATTTGACATGTAAAACGTATACTTTATATATCTATTTTACAAATAAATATTTTGAATCTTTGAATCATTTTTGTATGATATATATTTGGTGGCATTTATTTATGCAGCCAAATTCATACTGATGCCTCGGTAAGGCCTCAGTATCAAGGTTCGATGACCCTTTTGTCAAAATCGTTTTCTTTTATTCGTGTTCTATGACGCAAGCCTAGCCCCGAGTCAATTTATTTGTCAACCTTCGATAAAACTATATCGAAATTCTCAACATTTTATTTTGCGAAATTAACAAAAAATGTTACCGATCCTTGATACTTACTAATCACTTACCAAGTTTCCAGTATGAATTTGGCTGTATAAATAAATTTCACCTTATAAAATGAAAATACTTGTTTTATTCATATATCTAACATTTCTTTAATTATTTTGAGATATCCATCCATCCATCCATCCATCCATCAGCCTGTTTCTTCCACTGCTGGACATACTCCTTTCCAGGATTTCACCACCCTTGGCGGTCCTCCTGGAAAACATGCCCATACTAACACACGCTGGGCAGGCGGGTTGGTGAGCGCGGTGCCGTAACCCTTGCACCAGTGACGCCGCTGCCCGTCACCAGTCTGTTTTATATAAGGCCCGGCAATTGGGGATGGATATACCGCCATCCATCGGTCCCAGGCAATGGTGGGCCGCCTAGTTTTGCCTGAGAGTTGTTCTCTTACTCTCCCCCGAATAACTTCAGTAGAATTTGCGAGTAAGATGGTGGTACCTCCACAGTCGAGCCCGGCATTAGCTCTACCACCTCTTTTGAGATACAAATTTGTGAATTTAGTATATTAAGCAAGGTTTTGGTTAAGAATAACTGTGAAAGCTTTTTTTTAATGTGTTTATTTTATCTTGTCTGGATTATACAAACAAAAAAAAGAAATGTTTTTAAACATGAAAACTGTAAACAGAAGCTTAGGCATAAATTAAAGGGACTTATGTAAATCACCAACGTAACTCGTTTTTTATCGTGGCTCTGATTTTCGACAGGCATGTTAATGAGATTTTGAAGATCCCTTGGCGCCAAATAATATTCAGTATAAAATGATTTCCTTTATATGGAATTGAAGAGGGCGTTAAAAATAAGAATAATGAAAGCAATATACGGGTTGAAAATGGACCCTCTGAATCAGAATCACTAATAAAACACAAAATCGAAAAAAAAAGTTTTTTTCTTTATTTTGTTTTTTTTTTTTCGATAAAACGGCCACCCTACGCGACGCAACATGTGACTGACAATAGACCGTACAAATTCCCGGCGGTTAATCATGCACATAGGCTATGTACAGTGTACACGTAGGTTTTGTAGAGCGTCGTCTCTGTCACCGGAGTATTAGTGGTTTTTTGGCGGTCGATATATTTTTAAAAAATTATGAATCATGAATGACAAAAGTAACTAAAGGTGTATTTTTTATTCCGAACATAGAATAGTTATAGGGTTCATTTCAACCGGTATGTGGAATGTAGAGCTCAAAAAACGTATGGTGAACAAATTTGTGCAATCATTAGAAGAAGAGTTTTTATGATTTGTTTGATAGATATGAAATATTAAAAAAATATATTTTAGGATTGTGGTTGATTGAGATCTGTGGTATGCTTACATGTCTGGAATACAGGAGTTAATGTAAGTATGTATGCACGCTATCTATACTCAAATACTAAAAGAGCGTAAAAGGGTTTTTTTTTTCGTACAATGGAAGTAAATGTTAGAATGTGGCATCTTGGGCCACTAAGCTCGTAAAATAAATAGAATAAATATCAACTATATCAAATAGTTGTTCACGACACTACACAAATGAAACACTGCACTGAAACACTGCACTGAAACACTGTGGAACTAGTTAACAAGAATATATTTCGATATCGCGATCTACAATGCACGTACTGCCATCGATTTGTAGACAGACGAGACAAAAACTTATAAATTGTACAGAGGTCATGACCCCCCCCCCCCCAAATCTTCATGTCAACTCGATATACGTGCCAACGCGGTTGTTGGTGGCGGGGCGGCCGCGTACCCCATAAAATTATTAGAAGCCTTCCATGTGTTTCATGATTGAGTCTTTTCATTTTATTAAAAATGTCTATATTTGCATAACCTGTTTTACTGTTAAAATTGGCTTCCTGAATTGTACTTGAGCCAAGTGACCCCGCCCCCCAAAATCTTGAGCTGCAACCGTGCCTGACTAGGCTGTGGTGTAGCTTGATATTTTGGTAGTAACTTATAGGGCATGTTATAAACATATTAGAAAAAAAAAATATTTTTATCTTTTCTCAAAAAATCAGGAGAAGGTTGGATAATGCTGTTTTTAATGAATCAAATTTAATATAAATTTACACGAGAACAGTAATTATTGTTATTTTTACTTTATTAATTTGGACGGACTACTGCTTTGAACTGATAAACAGACTTCCATTTGTAATTTTTTTTTCGACGCAGCGAATTTTTCTCTATCATGTTTTAGACTTAGAAAAGGCCTCCTTCATAACATGTGTTTTTAATGAGAACCCTTTCTGTTGTGGTTTGAGAGTACTATTGTGTTAAAAACTACCTTCTTTTCTACCTATTTCGCCTCGTAATGGGACGAATAATTCGATGGGGCCTGGCACTGCACACAGATTCAAAAAATATTAAGGGACCAAGTCGTGAACAAAGACTAGTGATGGTATAATTATACAAGATTTGATTATGGATTACACGTGAATAAAATAAAGGATGTACACTAGGGTGGAGTGATATTTGCGTTTTTTTTGGATTTTCATTTTGGCTGATGCGGAAAAGTTGCTACAAGTAAATAAATAATGGAAAAAAATAGTGAAAAAATAAATTGAAAAAATTGAAGTTTAACAAAAATACGAAAAGAAAAAAAAAACTTTTTTCTATTTCATATATTTTTAACCCTTCTCGTCACCATTATCGCTAAAATAATAGTAATAAAATAAATCACAGTCCAAAACGTGGCTCGGATCACAGATTCATAGAACAAGGCGAAGGAATTCGTGTTTTACACTAAAATGCTTGTCTTTAAATCAATTTCTGCAACATTACATGGATTAAATAAATCAAAATAATGCACAAGTAATTTAAATTATTATGGGATTTTTAAGCTTCTTCTTCTTATCGTGTGGGCTGCAAGGCCTATCGGCCTGACAAGCCCTGGTGTCAAGAGTTTTTGCAAGCAAGCAATTTATTTAGTTTCACCACATTGAAATAATTCTGAAACATGTAAATAATTTCAAACTAAAAGACAATTTCATTTATTGTATATGAGGAGTTCAGTTCGGCGGTGTCAGGATGCCGATTTAGATCGTCTGTGATCACGTCTGATGACAGGTTCAGGTATGGATGTCAGGATGCCATCATCAGAGTCACATACCACGTGCTCTTTGATACGTCGACCAGTAGATCTCGTAAATAATAGCACAGCCAGATGGTTTACAGTGTCTGTATTGATAATCTAATGTCACACACTTGAAAAACAACGCGATGCACTAGATAAAAGGCGATATCATGAGTATCGGACATTATGAAATTACAGAAAAGCCTCATAGTGGAAACAGACAAGTTTCTTCGCACCCAGTTACTTCGACCACGCACCACACAAATCTCAAAAGGCAAATTAACTAAACAACACATTTCATGACAATAATCCATCAGTGCAAGAAACCTAAATAATAAAAACAAAGCATTGGAGCAGGGCAGCTTTTCTGAATCCCCTCGCCTTAAGATGAAGCTCGACCGGGTACCGAAGTACATCTGCTGACCAAATTGGCGACATACTGTTGAAGGGCAATGTCAAAAGTAACCGGAATAGAATAGCCTGTATGACCTGATGGGTGTGGAAGACCTGAAAGAGGTGTGTCGGGATCGTAGCAGATAGAAATCTGTAGTCACTACCTACTCCTCTAGGAGACAGTAGTGAGTATGTAAGATGGGTAAATAAATGTGATTTATGGTATTTCGCGACCATACTTTTATGTCAATTTAGGCATTTATAACAAAGTTGTGTTATTTTATGCATTACGTTTTACGCCCTAAAGACCGCGAAGAAATCACATGAAGCTTGTCCCTAATTTTATTATTTGAAAAAGAACTGAAAATTATATTAAGAGTATTATATATTATATATTCATAAAATATTGTATCTATTTAAAATTAATATAGATTTTTATCCATAAATATACGTACCTAGTATGTGTGGGTTTTTAAATGATAACTTTTTTTAGAGCTATCTTTGAATTATTTTATCACAATTGTAATGCCTTCTGAAGATTCTGTTTTGATAGGGATGAGCATTATACGAGATATTCTTGGCGATAGTATCTTCAAAATAGGAAAAATAAATGTTGGTTTTGCTGGGACTTTCTTTATAAGTTTACTACTATTAAACAATTACTTAACTACGGAACCATTCACAAAAACAAGAGCTTATTTCTACGTGTTTTTTCACGAAGATGAAGTTTCTATTTTAGCGACAGGGAAGGAGCACGCCGTGAATAATGAATGAATCAAATCCCATTTATTAAAAAAACTGCTTTAGGTTGTTCGAAATAAAAGTCGTTTTTGTAAAATCTCTCTACCGCTACAGGTTTAAAGTTTCATCAGCTTTGGAGTAGGAAAACACAAACCGAAAATGTCTAGAATCGTAAGGATATTTGATTTTCTGTTAGAGGAGTAGAGGTGCAACTACTCATATCGACGATGATACGGTGAAGTACAAAAGTGCTGCCGGTCCAAAGAGTTGTGTTTTGATTCATCATCATAAGCGAACAGTGAACGGACCGTCAGCTGGCTGCGTAGCGGTGGGTGTGGATGTGGAAGTGGCTTTATCTATGTCTATAATATCTATACTAATAATCTATTAAGGTATACTAATAATAAAGTAGTAAAAAAGTCGTGTCTGTTATACACCGGGTGACTTTTCGAACATCGTCCAATTTTTTTTAAGCATTTTCATAGAGGCCATTTATGAAAAAAAATAGGTAGGTAAAATTTTCACCTCAACATATTTTTTTCCCAAGATTTTTTGTACAGCGTTGTCACTACACTAAGCTACGAACGGCGAACGGAAGGCGTGTAGCTGCGTAGCGCGTCCGCCGCATGGTGTCTACAAACGTAGCCGCGTAGTGCTACGGCGCATGGTGTCTACAAACGCAATTGTTTTTGGGATAACTTTGCATAGCCGTATCTTAATATTTTAGTACTGGGTGATACTTAAAGAAAAAACACGTATTTTATTATTTTCACTAAAGATTAAAATATAATATATATAGAGTCAGCATAAAAATAGTTTCTTTAGTATTGTTTTTTATGAGTAAAATTTTACTTTTTCATAACTTTTCCTTGTTAAGGGTGTACATTTGTGTGACAAGTATAGTTATAATATACCTTTAATATCATAGGCAATAATATTACACGTATTTAATAATAAAACTCGTGTGAATTAACATACAAACTATAATAATAATAAACTCCTATAATTATTGTTGACTTTATGCCAACTGTTTCACCGCTACAATTTTGTCATTTCGAAACGGACGGAACGTGTGGAGTAAGCTTTAGCGGCGAATCCAGAACCCAGACTAGCTTGCTAGACATGCAAAAGCATGCAGTACGAAAGTGGGCGACTGAAGACAGACATACAGTGCGAGTGGGAGGGGATGATTATCAGCGCCATTTTAGATTCCTTTCTTTATTCTCGGCGGTTATACATTGAATATTTTTGCGAATTAAAATGGGTATTGGTACTGCACTGATGCCGAAACAACAATGTTAAAATTTTTGTCTGTCTGTTCCGTTTTAACTCGAGACCCACTCAACGGATTTGGATGCGGTTTTTTATTATCATCGTAGTGACCCTGGTCAACACATAGGCTATAGCCTATACGGGGTGTTCATAAAATAACGCCCAAGCCGTAAACGGGGCAAAGATTCACACGCGGGCGAAGCTGCGGGCAGAGGCTGGTATTGAATAAACGTGGGCGGAGTCGCGGGAAAAGGCTAGTACAATATAAAACTATTTTAAGAACTAGACATTTGTATAAATACATACTAAGGTTGTGTCTCGGGCTCGGCCCGCGTTTATTCAATCTCTACCCTGTTTTCAGTTTGGGTGTTATTATATGAACACCCCTTATAGCCTATGTGGGTCACTACACTGATAATAAAAAAACCGCATACAAATCCGTTGAGTGGTTCTCGAAGTAAAATGGAAAGGGAACATACATACAATCGATTTAACATAGGTATTGTAAAAAATATTCGGAACCTTTTGTACACGGGCTCACTAACTACGAGAACGAAAACCCGCACTTTTGTGTGGGACAGGCAAGGTTCTGATGAAGAATCAATAATAGTAGTTTATGAAACTGGTACATAAAAATATTAATAAAAACAAGAGTGTGTTAATACCTAGTTATGTATAGTTTTATACACTACCTTGTCTAAACTCATGCTACCTATTTTCATAATCTTGATAAAATTTGTCCCTAGCCATGTTTTCATTTTTCTTGTAAAAGCTCGTTCGAAAAATGTTCGTAATTTCCGTCGTTATTTCCAGAATGTCCAGTGGAGTCAAATTATCATCACCATCACTGCTGTTAGTAATTTTAGGGCAAAATAATACTTTTGATTTGACCCATAAAACCACAGTACGATCGTAAGATGATGCCGTTTTGGTTTTTATCAAATTCGGTCCTGGGACTGCTTTGATAGTTTTGGATTTTGCCATGAACGCCCACTTGAAACCTGTATATGTAAGTTCCTTTTTAATCCGAGAACTACTCAACGGTTTTGGACGCGGTTTTCTTCATTACAGTAATCCTGGTCATCATATAGGATACAAGGGGTTTACTAGAACTACCACATAACCCACAGTAAACTAACTCGAAAGATTTATTAAAACAACTCAGTAATGTACAATTTTTCTCAGACGGAACTCCATCGTCAAGTATTAGAAGTACAAGCCGAAAACGGGGCACATACTGAACAAACGCGGGCGGAGCCGCGGTCGAAAGGCTAGTCATAAATAAATGCAAGAAAAAATAAACATAAGCGAAGTCTAATCTGAAAAAAAAACCAAACAATCAAACATATAGTCACGACATGAATCCCCGAGGGGGTGTCAGAGGTGTTCCGAGTGTGAACTGTGAAATGCAAGTCACAGTCCACACTCGGCACACCCGATTATTACGTCCCAACGTGATGGGTGGTGAGCCCTATCGCCGTTCTTCGGGCATGCAGGTTTCCTGACGATGTTTTCCTTCACCGTTCAGCAAGTGGTAAGCTGATTATTATTATTATCATTATTACAAATACTATGCTCATAAGTTCCAAAAAACTCATTGGTGCATTCACGATCGAACATGGGTCTCAAGATTGAGAGGGCAGCGCCTACCGCGTGAGCTACCGCAGCTTCTGAATCTGAACAAATCCGCATGAAACGCTATAGTTAATATCATCAAACTTGTAAACGGTAATAAAGCGCTTTATTAGCCTATTCCGGGCCGAATAGTTCTCTTGAGTAAATCTTTGGGGTTTCATTAGACCCTTGAATCCTCCTGCAATTGATGATGGCAACAAAATGAACAAAAGAAGTTTTTTTTGTTTCCTGTTATAGGTTCCGCCAGTGAAATGTTCAAATATTCAAAGATTCAAAATGTTTATTTGTAAAATAGATACATAACGTCAACATATAGTATACGTTTTACATGTCAAATCTAATCTGTATAAAAATAATATTTTATGATGAAACAAATATGGTACGGGAAATATATAAAAACGATATTTAAGTTGGGCTACTAAAGTCACATGCATAATATAAAGACTTATTGGAATAAGTATATTATTATACCTACATAATGCAACTAATAAATAAGTTGTTAAATAAACTGAATAGACCATAGATATGTATTCATGCGTATTCAGTATTTTTTGTATCACAAAAATTTCGAAAGCGTAGAATTAGTTTTTGTGTACTCCTATACAATCTGCCAATATTTTTCGGACTGTTGCCTACATAGTAAACACAGCTGGTGAAATGTGTGTGTTATGCGCCTCTTGTTTCCCATTTTGTATGTTTCTTTTATAGCTTTTCAATTGGAACTGATTAATGGGATAAAAAGTAGTTTTTGTCCTATTCTAGATCTAGAACATTATTTGTGCAAAGTTTCAGCCCAATCGGTTCAATAGGTACGACGTAAAGGGCTATATATATAAGGGCTATATCTCTATAGAGACTTGAAACCCCATTTCCATCCCATGGGAACTGATTTATGAGATAGAAAGTAGCCTAAGTCCTATTCCAGGTCTAGAACTACATTTATGCAAAGTTTCAGCCCAATCGGTTTCGTAAGCATGGCGACACGTCACTTTTCTACTTAAAAACTCATTTTCGTCCCATGGGAACTGATTTATGGGATAAAAAGTAGCCTATGTCTTATTCCAGGTCTAGAACTACATTCATGCAAAATTTCAGCTCATGTTATGGCGTGAAAGAGTAACAAACATCCATCCATCCATTCTTTCGCATTTATAATATTATATAGTGGGATATTTCCCAAAATAAATGTATATAGGCGAGCTTAATGCTAGTTAGAATTTTCTTCTAGCTAACTTTTGGCGATGTGGAACTAGTTAAGGCTAGTGCTTTGATGAGAAAACAGTTTTAGGGAAACATTAGTGTAAAATGTTACAAAATCATAAATAGATAACTTATTATTATGAAATACGTTACCTTTATATGCTAATAATAAATACACTAATACATATAAAAAATATATAAACACAATTTGTATTATGAGAGGTTAAACTCAATTGAACAAACAAATTTAAATGTATATTTTTAAGGAACTTCCTAGACTTGACCTTATATATTTTTAAGGAACTAGCTACTTAGCCCAATGGATTGTTCTCTAAGCTGAGAAAGTGTTGATATACCTTGCTCATAAAAGTAGTCAACGATACATCGTCGTATATGAAGTGGAAGGACGGTCATTCCAAAGACGAATTGCTGATATTTTATGATGAATAGACATGATGACTAAAAGAAATTCATTTGTCCGTCAGTTAGATTATCAGAAAATATTGGACACGTATTTTTTCTTTTTTCAATTAAACAAACAACGATGGAGATATAGCCCGCGGAAGTTCCGCGTGACGTCAGATCTAGGTACAATTTTACTTAGAAGTGACGTCATTTTCCCCCACTCCCAAACTTTGACGCGCTTTATCTCTGTAATTTTTTGTTTGATTGACAAAATAAAAAATACGTGTCCAATATTTTTTGATAATCTAAATGACGGACTAAATAGAATAATATTTTGTTTACCTTGTGTACAAGCCTATTTTATGATAAGACTGGTAAACGCCTCGCTTGCTTTCAATCTCCCATTTTGTGGACGAACGCCCTTCATCTCAGGTCTATTAACGATTTCTATCAGGCCCGGTAAGTGGCCAAGAAAGCCTATTGTATTTATTTAAAAAAACTTACCACAAAATCAAGTTACCTTCCATTTTTCTCTGGTAAATCCTGTATTATAAAATCTATTATATTTCTGTAACTTTCAAGTCCTGCTGCAGATGTTAAGAGCAAGGAATGAATCAACAAGAATAAGGGTTTTTGTTTACTTTACTGGAGGAACCCTACGGCGTTATACATAAAAGGTTCCGTGTAACTTTGTTCCGAAAACGAAAAGAGAACAAATGTTTACTCGGATCAATTTTACTAAGTTAAAGGACCCAAGCGATGTGTACACTGCTGTACACATTCATACATACATAATACGAGTAATGTACAAACAGTACACATTTTGAAAGCCAGCATAGCTTATGAATATGATATATTATATCTTTAAAGAAACTGTATAAACTTACCACCAAAAAAAAAATACAACAAAAGAATTCTATTGTTACTTTAGACGAATTCACCCGTTTTAAGGACGGTTGTCATGAGCGTAGCAACTTAGTAGAAGACCAAATGTAATGCTATTTAATTTCGCTATTACGTGCGCGCTCAATGAAACCTGCGAAGAATCGCACAAATCTTGTTGCGGGCATAAAATTGAAACATATATCAGGAAAAACAGAATTTTGGCAATGCTGTGAAGTTTTTCAAACATATATTATTATTAGTTACAATTTAACTTTTGCTCACTGATTTTAAGTAACAAAGTCGCGCTTTTTGAGCTAGTGACCCGAAAACAATATTAAAATATGCATTTCGCACCGAGATCAGAAACAAGCGTGAAATTAAGCATATCATGATCTGCCTGGGCATATATAAAACATTTCGATCACAAATTTTTGATAAATTACGGAATATAAACAAAATGCAAGCTTTAAAATTTACATGACATCTGCATCAAAATACGCTACAATAGAAAAAGATATATAGCTAATGGTAAAAAAGCCTTTATGTGTGCGTTTGAACTTTAACGTAACTTATAAATACATAGATAAAAAACCGGCCAAGTGCGTGTCGGGCCACGTGCAGTGTAGGGTTCTGTAGTTGCTCGGTACATTTAGAAGAATGGCCCATACATTGTCGTGTTTAGAGGGGACTAAAAGTTTGGCGCGACCTGTACTCGTAAACCTGTAAAGCCTACTTAGCTGTGATAGTTTTCCTTTTAAATTTATTGTATATACTACTTCTGTGAATTTTTTCATATATCTATAAACGTCCGTTTGGCCGGCAGGGGTGGGGGGGACACTTGATTTTAACAAAATTAGCACTTTAAAGCTTAATATTTCGCCAACGGATCCCTACATCGAAAAATAGCTTTGACGGACCCACAATGTTTTCGAACGACCTATCTAATGATACCCCACGCTATGGGATGGGATAGATGAGAAAAAAAAAATCATTCCCAATTTACGTGTATGGGAGGTACCATTAAAATATTATTTTATTTTATTATTTCGACATGGCGAAACTATAAGGGTTTCTTGTTGGACTACGGAACCCTAAAAACGTTTATTACGTTTTCCATGTGAGCTTTATAAAAATGAGCTAAGAAAATTAATTGTAAAGCTAAGTTACTAAAAGCAGACTCCCCTTATTAACACAAAACTTTCAGATTCATTAATTTTATTGTTTAAAAATGAACACCAAGTCAAGAACAAGAACAAAAACTTATTCCACAGCACAAAAGGTCCTACAAAACGCTTTGTCATCTTTAACATCTCAAAAGACGAAGCATTCCTTCTCTGAAATTTCCACCAGAAAATTGCTTCCATTAAAGCTAATAATAAATTCAATTAATTGAAGAATTTCGTCGCATTTATCTTAAGTAAGATTCAAGGTAATATTATGAAAACTTACAATAAAGCCGTCAGAATAGGGCATAATTTTATGAAATGACGCAATATGGCAGATTTTTACTAATAATAAACCACTTGTCAGTTTCTTAGGAAATTAACCTTGGAGCATAGAACGAGGCACAAGAAGAGTGACTTTTGAAACAGTCTTCTGCTGTCAAACTTGATATTGAGTATGTACATGACGGGTCAGTAAAATAGGGATACCAGATTTAAACATAAAGCCAATTTTATGTCGCCTGGGAAAAATCGTTTTAGTACAGAGATACATGTATCATGTCATACGTATTGTTTGCAAAATACAAATCAATAATAATTGATAATTTTGATTTTTCATTCTGTACATTATATTTTCATTAAAGAGTAGTCTAATTAACATATAAAATGAATGTGTAGTAGGGTGAATGCTACGTGAGCCATTGGCAACATTATAATTATGCAGTGCTACCATTTCCTAAGCCAGGGGACTTCTTATAGTGCATGGTCCAGACCATTCATCTCACATCATCTCATCTCCCTTGGATACATGTTGGCATCACTGCTTGTTTGCTGTCATTCTGTTGTCAGTCAGGTTTTTCAAAATTATTTGTGTTGAACGTACTTACGCCTTTTGTGAATGTGAAAATGCAAACAATGCACCGTGATTTCTCCCGATCAAGTTCGATCTCGTGTTAGTGCCATGAAATAAACCTTAACAACTGAAGATTCTTTCAAAGATACTCTTTTTGTGCCTCGTTCTGGGCCCCCTGTATTTTTCTGCCAATATTTGCGATTCGGAAACCATTTCTAGGAATAGCTTTTCTCAGACTGTTTTAAGACAAATTTTAAAACAAGCGCGCACAAACTTTATTAAATGAAAAAAATGTATGTCTTTCATTTGACTTCCAATGACGTCATCATCAAACATTTCGATAGACATATTTTATTTTTATTGAACGCATCCTAAAGTCTCAAGGAGCTGACCATGCAATTTGATAGAATGACTTCTTTCTGTAAATACTAAAATACTTATAAAATCGGTTTATAAACACGAAAAAAATTGTAATTGAAATTACATACCTAAATTGATCTATTTATCCCACAACCGCAGAGAAAATGGCACACCGAAGTTTAGAAAAACCGGTCAAGTGCAAGCAGCGGGCCTATTATGTAACTTAGTGTCGGTTGCCATGTATGGTTGCTTTCACCAAAAACAGATAAAAAATGAATATCTAAAATAACCTTTAATGGGTATTCAACTATTTACGAATAGTGACGTCATTTCAAGTGCGAACGTATCCTTAGATAAGCGGATATGTATGTTTTCGACGATAGGCACTCGGTTTGGCAACTGATTTTACGATGCAGAATCAGGGGACTGGACTCGCGCCCCGAGGATTCCGTACCATTTAAATAAGTTAATAGACTTCAATGATTTGAATACAAATTACAAACTTATCAGTGCCTAGCCTATATTTATTCTAAGGTACCTAAAAATTGTATTAATCTAAACTGCAAAATTAAGTTGGCCGAGTATTCGTGAACATAACCTTAAATCTGTATTAAAAATCGAAGTTTTCAGTATTTGTAGTTTAAAAAAGGTATATGGCACCTGTTATACATAAAATTCTAGTTCCTTATTAGTTTTTTTATTGTAAAAGCTTGTTCTAAAAGTGTTCGTAATTTCCGTCGTTATTTCCAGAATATCGGATGGAGTCAAATGATGATTACTAACACTGCTGTCAGTAATTTTAGGGTAAAATAATTCTTGTGACCCATAAAACCACAGTTAATAATAAATAGATTTCCCAACATCCATCCAATGACAGACTGAGTCCAACGCGTGTCGTCAGCCATAAAAAATCCTGGCCGAAAATAAAGTAGAACTGCTTGGTCGCAATATTGTTTTGTACGTATTGGAGAATATTATAAAACCTCATTGGTACTTGATATTAAACCTAAGACATGGATGTATTGGCTAAGTTCCCTTTGCCTTCCTAGTAAGTGTCAAAATGTACTGTAATTTCAGAAAAAGTTATTTCATAACATTATTTTGTTCGGAGCCTATACTATAATTTATTTATTTTTCTGTTCAGAGACGTTCATGAAAAATATTTTTTGTTATGCAAGTAGTTTTGATTTCATAAAGAGGATTTCACGATATGAGATTAGATAAAAATATATATTTCTACATTACTTAAAAAGTTCTAGGACAATGACACCCCACATAAAGTAAGAATTTATTAAATTTTTTTTCCATTTAACATTCTACTTAACTTTATACAAATATCAGGTCTGTTACTCATTTCGTATGCAACCTAGAGAGTCTAGAGACCTGACATACTGACATTCGAACGGGCAGACAGACAGCAGAGCGACATTACTATAGCTCCGTCTTACCCTTTGATCGCGGACCCTAAAAAATGACTGAATTGGGCCATTTTAAAAAATGCCGCCCGACAAAATATTTTTGAATAAATAAAATGAATCCCGTAGCGTTACTACTTGTTATTCTTGATAGTGAAGATCAATTATGAATACCTACTTAATTATAGTTATAAGGAGGGTTTTTTCACCAATAGTAAGTACATAATTACATAGATTTATTTAATTAAAAAAAAAAACTAATTACCAATCAAATAACGATGTGAAAATGAGAAATTTTGGAGCTACATATATGTAATGAAAACATGGTTATAATGTAATATTTTTATGTTAATGGCAGGTGGATTTTCATTTTTATGTTTATTCCTAATGTACACAGAAAACTTAGTAACAAAATACATCTTAAAAGTTATGCACAATGGCGTGTAGGTTAGCATCCCATTTTTGTCGTACGTATGAATTATACCTCTAAATATGGTTTATAGCTGTCGAATTCCATTTTAAACTATGCGATAGTTTAATTTATTATCAGGTAACTTAACTTGTACTATTAAAATGTTTTATAGCAAAAGTGCGGAAAATGCCGACTTTACGCAAGCGCAGCGAATTCGCCAGCTATAAACCATATTTAGAGGTATAATTCATACGATTATATAATATTTTATTATAATTGCTCCAAAATTTCTCATTTTCACATCGTTATTTGATTGGTAATTAGTTTTTTTTTTAATTAAATAAATCTATGTAACTATGTACTTACTATTGGTGAAAAAACCCTCCTTATAACTATAATTAAGTAGGTATTCATAATTGATCTTCACTTCGGTTCGTGCCGCAAACTCACACTCGTCAGAAAACGTTTCATCGCTCTCGTATCGTAATGTACTATTAAGTTACACCTTACATCATTTCCAAGGCAAATAACGAATACTGACAAAGGGTCAAAGGCTGTAGCGGCCGAAAATATTATAAAAGGTTCCTTTTGACCTTTGTGTAACAGAACGCTTGATCTTTAGGCCCCGTACAAATTAAAATAAACATTTTATTTAATTCATACTGTCAGATAATGATCATGTTTAAAATACAAAAATAATCTATGTAACAATAGAGGACATACCTAAGACATTTTTAGATCTGAAAACGTAATTTTATTTAACTTCGCTCTATAAAAAAGAATCGCAAAATTCAAGTTTAAGAAAATATTGAATTGTGTTAATGATATGGATTTTTAAAGCTATAAATCTCCAAACAGTGATAATTTACTCCATACATTATTCAAAACTTCAAGACGTTTAGGTGAATGTATACTCAAACTGCAATTTAGACCTATGTTTGAAGCCCCACTCCTCCTCCAAGGGTTGTCCAAATACTTAAAAAAATACATAATAAGAATTACATAATCAAAAATAAATTCCATGTTTAATATATAAAAAAAGTCTTAACTTCTGACAAAAACAAATCGGATGTTGTCGAAAGTTTCCTGTAATTTACGGAAGGATTTTTCTGCTCCTTCCGAATGCTTGAAGCGATTTAATGGTTCTTTCACCATAATTAACACAATTTATATATCTACAAAATTGTTATTAAAAAAAAAAATTCCGACCATCGTGTCCATGTGAAAAGTATTATTTTATCCTATTTCGCGCTACCCGGAGACGCAGCGATCGTCGTAACAGCCACTTTGCAATACGCGCTGATAGGAATGTTATATAATGTCGTTTCTATCAATTTTGAGACTGACAAATAGAGTTGCTAATTTAGCCTTAAGAGAAGGAATTTTAATAACATGTCCTAATGCAGCCGTATATTCAAAATAGCTTTTACCCGCGGCTCTGCCCGCGTGTTATTCGGTTTAACGACATGCTTTTTTCCGGGATAAAAAGTGGCCTATGTATGAAGTTAGGGTATAAGCTATATCCATTCTAAATTTCATCCAAATCCGTTCAGCCGTTTCAGCGTGAAAGAGTAACAAACATACACACACACACAAACTTTCGCATTCATAATATTAGTTGATTAGAGCAGGATAGGAAATTAAAAAAAAAGCTTGACTGAAGTTTACCCACTCTGTGAGTTTACTTTTATGGTAATTTGGATCAGAGCTTAAGTTATAGTGATGGATAGGAATAATATTTCCTGTTTCCCACAGGTCTTGCCTTTTTTTGTTAGCAGCCCATCGGAGAGAGGCTCGTTTGGCAGGTTTCTTAAATTTATGGAAACGCCCTAAAGAGATTTTTTTTCAAAGTTTTGGACAAGCGTCTAGTAGTCGCATAAGGTGACATTTATTTATGCAGCCAAATTCATATTGTTGGCTAAGTAAGTGATCAGTATCACGGATCAATAAGACTTTTTGCAATTTTCGCAAAATACAATATTTGGGGCTGGGCTTGCGATTATAGGTAAAACAAAAAAAATATTCATGAATTTCAAAGAGTAATTGAATCTTGGTACTGAACAATAACCGAGTCTTCACAATGAATTTGGCTGCATAAATAAATGTCACCTTGTATATTCATATCCAGACGGAGTGATATAAAAACCGTTCAAGTTCGAGTTAGACTCGCATACCTAGGGTTCCGTAATTCGCAAGTTTTGGGAACAGTCAGAAAGAAAGATAAAGAAAAAAAGATAAAGATAGTTTTATTTGCTTCAAATATGGTTCTTAAAGATATATTATATTAAAAATGTCCAACATATTTCACCTTAAGAAGGCATGCAAATATTTACAAATGGTATGTAGAAGTTAAATTCACCAAACACACAAAAAACATTAAGAGAAAGCTATTAAAAGTTTCACACAAAGAAAGAAAAAAAAAAAAAAAGAATACATACACATTCCTCTCAAAAACTAACATGTCAAGAAGGAAATAAATTAGAACAGAATTAAAATTACAATGTCACAGAAATTTGCATACGAAATTTTTATTTTACAATTTAAATTACCATTTCTTATATGTCACAATACACATTAACTATATTTTATTTCTATACGTCAAGAATTGAGTTACACTATAAAAACATTTCTCAACGAGCCAGTTGTATAGTCTCCTATTAAATAATTGAGGGGCTACATCTTTAATTTCACTTGGTAGGCTATTGTAAGTTCTAATGGCCATTGGAAAGCAGCTGTCTGAATAGAGAGCACTTTTTTTCATTGGAATAGTCAATTTATTTGGATTTCTTAACCTATATACACCAAAAGCTGCTTCTTGCTTCGTCTTGAAAAAAGTTGGATACTTTTTGACGAAAATACAAATTTCAAAAATATACAAACATGGTAAAGTAAGCAGTTTGAGTTTAGAAAATAATGGCTTACAGGAGTCTAGGGGTTTTGCGCCACATAAAGCACGGACACATTTCTTTTGGGCGATAAATGCTCTGTTTACTTCCGTAGATTTTCCCCAGAGAATAAGACCGTACCGAAGAACTGACAAAACATACCCATGATATGCACTGAGAGCAACTTGTTCATTCGCTAATGACCTTAATCTATACAGGGCAAAAACAAACTTATTAATTTTTTTGCAGACTTTGTCAACGTGGGCTTTCCAATTCATATTTCTGTCAAGAGTGATCCCTAAGAAATTAACTGTGTTGGATTCTTCAATGTTGTTGTTGTCATACTTTATTTCTAGTTTTAAGGGTACATTTTTATAATTTTGAAACTGTACAAATGTCGTTTTTGATAGATTTACCTCCAAGTCATTGTTTTTAAGCCACTTTATGATAGATTGAATACTTTCGTTTGTTTCTTTTTCGATGCATTCTCTTTTACATTCTATAATCAAAGATATGTCATCAGCAAACAAGACAGTTTGATGCTTTGTACAGTCCGGAATGTCATTAATATATAATATAAACAAGAGTGGGCCAAGTATACTGCCCTGAGGCACTCCCGTTTTATTAGTTCTTAAGGCAGACCTGTACACAGTGGTATTGGAATTCCTATCTAGGTTAGTTATTTCTACACTTTGTTGCCTGTTTCTAAGATAACTTTTAAACCAGTCGTAAGCAGGACCTCGTATACCATATTTTTCCATTTTATGAAGTAAAGTTCTATGATTTACAAAATCAAATGCCTTGGTCATGTCAAAAAATACTACTAATGCTGGTTCTTTTTTATCTATTTTCTCACATATACTTTTTACTAAATGAAAAACTGCAAGACTCGTGGATTTGTTGGTTTGGAACCCATTTTGTTCTGTTTTTATTATGTTAAATTTTGTCAGAAATTTGGACAACCTTACATGCATAGCTTTTTCAAAAATTTTTGATAATATTGATATCAATGTAATCGGTCTATATCTTTGTATATCGGTTTTTGGACCATTTTTATGCAAAGGTTTTACAATTGAAATCTTAAGTGCCTCAGGAAATATACCATGGACAAAGGATTCATTTATCAAATGGCTTAGAATTGGAGCAAGCAGAATGGTACAAATCTTTATTATTTTTGTTGAGATTCCATCATAGCCGACTGAATTAGTGTTATTTAATGAATGGATAATTTTTTCTATTTCACATACAGATATAGGCGTAAGAAATATAGAGGAATTATTCATTTCAATTTTATCAGATTCATTATTATTATAATTATTACGTGTTAAGATATCATTTTTACATATGTCAACAAAATAATTATTAAAAATATTTGCAATGTCATTAGGATTAAAAATAACCTGGTTGTCAAATTCAATTTTGTCAATTACATTGTGTTTAATGTCTTTACCCTTAGTGTTTGCATTTATTATATCCCATGAAGCCTTACATTTATTTTTCGACAAGTCCATGTAAGCCTTATTACATGTTTTGTGTGATCTTTCAATACACTTTTTTAACATTTTTGCATACTTTTTATAAGTAATTTTGTTGCATAAGGTTTTTTGTTGGTAGTATTTTTGTCGT
The DNA here is from genome assembly GCA_910592155.1 of Ypsolopha scabrella. Classification (NCBI taxonomy): domain Eukaryota; kingdom Metazoa; phylum Arthropoda; class Insecta; order Lepidoptera; family Ypsolophidae; genus Ypsolopha; species Ypsolopha scabrella. The sequence goes on along the minus strand of OU342969.1, from coordinate 24,859,440 downwards.
AAATGTCTTTTTGTTAAACATGATCTTCGGAGTCCTTTTGTGATCCATTTAGGCTTTCCTTTTTTAGAAGACACCTTGATTTTGTAAATTGGAAAGCACAAATTGTAAAACAAAGTTATAGTTTCATGGAACATATCAAAGGCTTGATTGAAATCTTCGATTTCGTCATATATTTCAGACCAGGTAAGGCTTTGAAGACACTCGTAGAATTTTCTTATGTTGTCATGACAATAATCTCTTTTGTACACGTACCAATAGTCTATTGGTCGCGTTTTGTTAGATGTAAGGAAGCCCAATGTTTGTCCAGTTTCATGATCTGATATACCTAGAAGATGTACTTTTCCTATAGCTTCAGGGATGTTGCTTATGAAATTATCAAGACAAGAGTTTTGTCTCGTTGGTTCGGTTATGTGGAGTTCCAGTTTAAACCTTGACAATATATCCCTAAGCTTTACCGAATTGTTTTCTGACTTAAGTGTATCTATATTTAAATCACCGGTTATTACCACTTTTTTTTTTGAGGAAGCTACAAATTTGTGCAATAAAATTTGAAGTTTCTCAAAAAATGTTTGTTCATTAGTTTTGGATAGTTTTGGTACTCTATATAGGCAAATAATAATTGTTTTTGTAATTTCAATTCCGCAACACTCAAATATACTGTCACATGCTATTTCATCAAGATCAAGCGGTAGAGATTCAATGTTCTTTTTGGTAAAAATACAAACACCACCTCGACGCTCGTTTATTCTTTTACGATTTGGTTTTGGTTTCTTACTAATATTCTTTCTGCAATAACATGTGGCTAGTTTATAATCATGTAAATATAACAAAGATTCCTCCCCTGGCTTAACAAAAGTTTCTGATAAACATATTACATCAAAAGAATCTTGTGTACGTTCGAATTCATCGATGCAAATTTCTAATTGGTCCCTTTTACTAATAAAACCTTCCACATTTTGGTGAAATATATTGAATTTGTTTGTATCTATCTTATTTTTAACTTTAGTGACGAAAAAATTCCGTTTGAGTTTTTAATTGCTGGGACGATTTCGTATTTGTTTCATGAAGTCTTTCTGACACGTTAAAGTAGTACGGTATAGTTCCCTTGCGATAGATCGTTGTTGAGGTAGTAACAGAACCTTTATCACCCTTAACTGATTTCTTAAAGTAGTAGGGTATAGTGCCCTTTTTAATTAATCCTGTTTTAGAAGGTATTTACAATCTTGCCCTTAACTCTTTAGATAACTAAAAAAAGAATCGATTATTCTACAACAGAGAGACTCAAATATTTTTATACCGTACTCGAAATAAAACTCATTACCAAATAAAACATTTTGCTATCCTGAATTTCTCACCCGCCATATTTTTCCTGTAATCTTTACATAATCCTAAATTACTACGTGTACGAGGCAAGTCGTACAATTTACTGCGTAAGCAGTTGACGCCATCGGACTCACTTTCATGAACACGAGTCAGTTCGTAATTGTTAGCAACAAGGCCAACACGCGTGCTCTCCCACTATCATACCATCAAGTCATTCAATCAAGTAAATAAATCACGGATATTTTATATACTCGAGTATCAATTATTATCAATTATATCAATCAAATATCAAGACTTCCGTCAAGTCGGAACACTACGATTTTTTTCATATTTTTCGGTTCATGAGTTTCGGAAATAATGGGGGGGGGCATGGATTTTTTGTGGCTTTTCAAAGATTTCTCGAAATCAGTGGCCGTAAATTCTGTAAAAGTATATATTTTTATAATCAGCTCCTTTAATATCTAGAATTCGTTACCCTTTTTTTTTATTTTGCATTTTTTTTTACAATTCTAATTTATTATCAACTTTTTTTCAATCGCTATAGTTTTCCTGTAATTGGCCAGTTATGGCCTATAATCGTCATTTTTTTTTTCATTCCACCGGTTTCGGAAATAGGGGGAGGACATGCATTTTTTGTGGCATTGCAAATATTTTTGAAAATCTGTGCCAGTGAATATAGTAAAAGTATATATTTTTATTTTCTTTAATATCTACAATTTGATACCCATAGTGTATTTTTAGGATATTTTTTTTTCTCAATTTGTATTGGAAATATTTTGAACAGCTTAAATTTTTTTATTTTTTTTCTACCATATTGTGTGGGAATGTGAATGCTATTTTTGTAGCTAATTTCAAGTCTCTAAAGCTATGAGGCTGTGACATACGGACGGACGGACTACGGATTCTCACCATAAAGGTTCCTTTTATCTTTCAGGTAGTACGGAACCTTAAAAAGCATCAAAGCAGATTTAAAATTACTACAGCGAAAAATTGTTCTCGGGAAAACTTTTTATGAATAAAAAAAAAACTTAGCGTTGCTCGCGACATATTAGGACCAATAAAAAAAAATTGGAAGCTGATGATGTGCGGTATATCTTAAACTTTTGATTCGTTATATATTTCTCTTGTCCTATATTCTCCATATCTTTACAAAATCAAATTTTATTAAAATTCTGTAAGGAGTACGTTAATAAAAAGATAAAGCATCAAAGAACATCTTGCTGTTTCCGCCGTTTTTTGTCAGCTAAGTCACAGACTTAGTATTAATACTCGCCTGGACACAGCTCCTGGCGGTGAGGCGCGCGGTGCGGCGAGCGCGGCGCCATTTGCGATGGTATGGCACAGCTCGCCGCGCGACGCACACTGTTCCCATATCACGAAATGGCGGACGTCAATTTGAAAGTCAAGGAATCGAACTGATTTTTGTTTGGCAGACTGCTGACTGCTGACCTTTTACTGATGTAGTTTTTCTGAAATATGCATTACTTTCAGAGAAAAAAATATTGAATTAATTGACAAAAACATCACATTCTCCATACAAAATAATTCAATATTTGATTATTCATAATATGGAAGCCAAATCCGCGACATTTATTACATTTTGAGAAAAAAATAAAATGTGTTTTCCTCGATACAAAAAAAAATATGTCGAAAACTATCACTTTTACAGAAATTTACCAATCAGTATCACAGTGTCACTTGAAATATAAATATCCATTACATAGAAAACCATCAGGTTGATATTTTGTCTTGGTCGCGCCGCCTGCCGCGCCGCCTGCCGCGCCGCAATTCCCACCTCCGGTAGCTGTAGCATATTTGTGTTCACCATTCGCCGCTTCCCGCGCCGCAAGTCGCGCCGCGGGTAGTTGTGACTGAGCTGTTATGGAAAGTATAAATTAATATCATATCATTACGGTATAGAAACGCATACGATATAAATCCGAATGTAAGGAATTCTGGACGGGGATCTGAGTTCTTCACACCCGGATTAACTTTGTTAGGGTTCCGTACCCGAAGGTTACCAAACGCGATCCTATACCAAGCCTCCGCTGTCTGTCCGTCTGTCACAGGGGTCTACAGCTTCAGCCGTAATAGGTAGACAGTTGAAATTTTCACACAATACGTGTTACTATAGCCTCTACCACGGCAAATAATGAAAATGAATAAAAAATTAAACCAGGGGGGATCTCCATACAATAAACCTCGAAACAAATGTATTTTGTAAAGTTATTTCTTTCATCTCTACCTTGAAGACGGTAATACAAACAAGTTTCAAATTTGCACAAATTATTGCACTTACTCTAAACTAAAACAACAAATAATAAAATGAGGGTTCCGTAAACATACGCACGTGGTTGCTATGCTTGCTATTTCATTCTACATTCAATTTCGGATTATAGAGCACTGACTAACTGTTATTGGTTGGCCCGAACGTTAATTTCCCGAACTCGTACGGAACTAACCAAACACGCTGTGAGAGGCAGGCTAAGGCGAGACAAAATTCATGTAATGAAAAAACTCGAGAATGGTTTTGGTTCTTCGTATGATTTCCGGGGAAATATCCCAAAATTCGAAATGAAACAAAAATATTTTTGTAAAGTATAAAATATACTATGCTGTGAACCTAAAATTATTTGATTTGCTTCTAGGATATTACGGTACATTCATCAAAATATGTGTAAAATCCGGGACTTTTATACGCTTGTAACTATTGTATGTACTTGATTTTGATAAATGTTTTAGGTTCAAGTCATGGAAATTGTATGGAATATGTTGAAAAAGAAAAAAAAATAAGCTATACCTATTCTAAATTTTATCCATATCCTTTCAGCCGTTTCAGCGTAAAAGAGTAACAAACATATATATACACACAAACTTTCGCATTTATAATATTAGTGTGTTTATAAGATACGTGGTACACACATTGTATGTAAATAAAACATTATTAAATTATGAATTTCAATTACTACAAAGTACCAGATTTTGCCCGCAGCTTCGCTTGAGTAGAGACCGCTTTTTAAGGTTCCGTACCCGAAAAGTTGCTACAAGTAAACAGTTAAATGAAAAAAATATTTCAAAAAAACTTTTAACGTTTGGTACTGCCCTAAGGGGATTGAAGTTTAACGAAATGTATAAAGGGAAAAAAAAATAGTTTTTAATATTTTTATATATATATATTTAGTTAAATCCATAGGTAAGCAATTTACATTAAAATAGGTCATGAAAATTCTGTTGCGTTCCGAAGTTGTAAGACAAACATTGCCTAAAACCTAAAATTGCCTCAAATGGGACATTCTATCAATTTGCATAGTTTTTATTTAATTTGATACATGTGAATGGACGAATATTTTTATGTGATATAGTTTCTTTAACGAAAACAAATATTAAAACTATTTTTTTTCTTTCATACATTTTGTTAATCTTCAAATGCGGTATATCCATTACAAATGCCGGGCCTTATAAAAGAACAGACTGGTGACGGGCAGGGTCGGCATCGCGCTCACCAACCCGCCCAGCGTTTCTTCCAGGAGGACCACCAAGAGTGGCAAAATCTTGAAAGTCAAAATCCAGCAGTGGACGAAACAGGCTGATGGATGGTTGGATGGATTCGTCTGATGACGACCCCACTGACTGTAACAATAAAACTACAATTTACTAGTGTATTTACACGCATATTTGACGTTCAGAACAGAAAGTGTATGGATAATACCAATATATTCACGAAAGAATCCTACGACTCTGACGAAATCAAACTGAAAAACGCCAACTTGCCAGCACCACCTGCGTGTGCGCCGGAATAACTGCGATGTTGATACGAAACGCGCCCAAATTTATTAATAAAATTTGATTCAGATCAACGAGGGCAAAGCCGCGAGCAAACGATAACATTTTTCTTGATAATGTTTTCGGAGATTGATGGCTGATAATGACTTTAAGTCATTTAAGTCACATTTTTCCATAATAATATCTAAATAAAATACATAATAACAAAATAAAAAGGAAATAAGCAGAAAAGATATTTTCCATTGTCATTTAGCGAGACGAGTGATTGACTACATAGTTAGTGACTGTAAGGGACACTCGTTTCATTTTCAAATTTACTTACCTCCCTAGGTTGGTAAATCGAATTTACCTCCTGCACTTCGAGTTATATACGACTTACTTTCAGAGCATTAGTGATGAAAATATATATTTTTTGTTCAGTTCCTGGATACTTCCGTTGACAGCGAAGGCGAATATTATTTGTTATTTAGCAGGGTGCGATTAACAAAAAGGTATGTTTCTAAAAGTCATTTTTGTTTTAATACTCCGAAAAGTTAGAAAATATAAGAATGTGAGCAAAAAGAGAAAAAAAAGCCGCCAATGCTTCTAATGAAATTTAAAGAGGCATGATTATTAAGTGGACATTTTGAACCTTCAGGGCACGAGCTCAACCTACTCCACAGGCTGTTTGAATAAAACAACATACTATTAGCACTAAAAAGCGTTTCTTTGCTGTGTTTCCACATAGAACAAACCTGCGAGCGAGTATGTTTGCTCTGGCCCTAGTTTCAGACTACGCTATACTATTGTGCTATATAGTATAGCAAAGGAGGACCTAATATAGTAAGCGTATAGTAAGCCAATAATATATAGTACAGTACTGTGTGAACGTGTCCATAACAATGTATGGTGCGCGATATTGTTGTGCTATGAGCTATATACTATATGCTATTATATTATAGCGTAATCTGCCCCCTGATTCTGTATCGTAAACTCAGTTGCCACACCAAGTGCCTATCGTCTAAAACATACATATCCGCTTATCTAAGGATAAGTTCGCACTTGAAATGACTTCAAAATTCGTAAATAGTTCAATACCCATTAATAGTTATTTTGGAAGTTCATGTTTTATCTGTTTTTGGTGAATAGCAACTATAGCTAGCAACCGACACTGAGTTACATAATAGCCCCGCTGGTCTAGCGTAGCTTAGCGGCTTTCAGACTACGCTATAATATAATAGCATATAGTATATAGCTCATAGCACAACAATATCGCGCACCATACATTGTTATGGACACGTTCACACAGTACTGTAAAATATAATTGGCTTACTATACGCTTACTATATTAGGTCCTCCTTTGCTATACTATATAGCACAATAGTATAGCGTAGTCTGGAACTAGCAACATCTATCCTTATCGCTTGAATAACATTACACATAATTTTTAGTCAAATATTTAACTTTAACTTAAGGTCATTATTCCGTTTGTTACTCTTCCCAGTTTCGGTATTAATGATATTCCATACTGCTTTTACTTTATTATCGGCCATTTTAGGTTTTTTATCCAAAAAATTACTTTTTGCTTTTGAACACGCTGATTTGAAAATACGTGAGTATTTTTATAAGTATTCAATAAATTAAATATTATTATTTTAGGATTTTATGTCATACAATTCGTATAAATGATTTCTGCTTTTGTAAATACCCAGCGTCATCGCCCAGTCACTAAAAGTGATTTTGCTATTGCAAGAAACTTTCCGCAATTTAAACGTTTTTTTTAATTCTTTGGAAATTATGGTACACAGGTCTGCAAAGAGAGCATTTGTATCATCTTAGAGAAGATTCAAATGTGGTAATATAACTTCTAAGTTTGCTTTAAAACATTCTAATTTGTGAGTTGAAAAGGCTTTTTTGAGTAACTGTTTCACGCTTTGTATGAAAGTTACACTGTAATGATCAGACTGCAATAATAAGTTATTGTCTGAGTAATTACAATCACAGAATATAATATATATAATAAAATATTATTGTCAAGGCATGTTGCTGTATTTTGGGTAATTCTAGTTGGTTACACACATTAGACAAATTAAATGATTTGAATAACTGTATTAATTTCGTGGTCATTACCAACTTTTCTAGTAGTTCTACGTTAAAACCTCCACTGACGATAATTTTTTCTTTGCATCAAATAATAACTGTAGGTCTCTTCCATTGTTTTTTCAAAAATATTGTAATCTTGTCCCGAGGGTCGGATGACACAAAGAATTATATATTTACTCATTTCTATACAAGCTAATTCTACTTGGTGTTCAACAGAAAGTTTTACAATGTCTTTTCTTTCTTTTGCCTTAATATTATTCTTGACGAGAATCAGAGAGCCACGTTTTTAGTAAATCTGTTATAGCAGCTAAGAACACTCAAATTGTTGACATTAAACTGCATCATAAGTTCAAGCAAATGGTGTTTAATTATACATTATAATAATCAGTTTTTGTTTCTCTAGGCAAAACTCTATTGAATGTATTTTGCCGAGATAGCCGCCTTAAATGTTTTGATGTACTAGCTTTTTATTTCGGTAAAAAATGCACATCATAATATTGTTTTCCTTACTTCTGAATAAAAATTATGCAATGAATGTGTTTTAAAGCAACTTGCGGAAATTAGTTTATTGATAATAGTCTGCACAAAAAAAATTACGTACTTTAATGTATTACATTTTGTTTGCATTACATTAACAAACTTAAAAGCATGTTTACAGTTAAAATTTAACGAATAAAATTGAATAATTTTCATATGATCACCTAACTATTAACAAGCAGTTTGCGCGAATTGCTATTAAACGTATTTATTGCATACTTTTTATTCCAAAGTAAGGAAAACAATATTATGATGTGCATTCTGCACCGAGATCCTCCGTTACCACCTTAAATACAGGCGGCTTTTCCGCTGTCTATATTTCTAATTTCAATTTTGTTAGTACTTTACTAAACTTGTCATTAGGGACAAAATTATAAGAACTACTAGCTTTTGCCCGCGACTTCGTCTGCGTGGAGTTCGGTTCACCCCTTTAGGGGGTGAATTTTCCAAAACCCTTTCTTAGCGGATGCCTACGTCATTACAACTATCTGTATGCCAATTTTCAGCGAAATCCGTTCAGTAGTTTCGGCTGTGCGTTGATAGATGAGTCAGTCGGGTTTGCCTTTTATATACCCAGAGATTTGTGTCACGTTGTGTGGTAACTTACATATTGTTGATTTTACTGCACTATTGAATTGGCCTAGCTGTAAAGATAGTGTAATGTGGTTAAATAAATAAATAAATAAATAAATCATCAATAGTGACTGGTATTGAGAAGTTTACTGTTACACATACTGTAACAGATTCATAACGTGGTAAAATGCGAGCTTACTTAGTAGCTAATTGTTTTTTGAAATAATTTGGAAGGTACAGTCAATACAGTGTACCATTTGACAAAACAAAATCTCTAATGTGCGAATTCGTGTCAAAGTATTCTATCTTGTCACTGAGACCAACTGAAAATGTATGCATGCACATATTTAAATTATATAAATTATTTTGTTGTGCCCCGTTAGAGATTCAGAGTAAGGGAATTCACAGAATATGATTTTACGAACGCTAAGATTTAATATAAATTCTAAGTATTTAAGTAGGTTACTGTGTGTGATATCAAAACTATCTCCTATTTATAGAATAATTGTGATAATTACATTGCTATTGTACTTCATTTTTACCAGATGGACCATTATTTGAATAAATGAAGCACCTGGCCCTCAATTCTGGCATGTGCGAAAATATATCTAAGGCAGATTGGGGGTGATTTTAAAAGGGATATTGTACGGATATGTATTGATATTTTTTATTGAAAACTTATAGTGAGCATTTCTTATATACTATAGTTTTTATTTGATGTGGCTTAGTCAATTTTCATCGCATGGTATTAATCAGACTTTAAAAAAATATCTAATGACTGATATTGCGAATGCACAATCATGTCTGGCATGCAAATACGAAATAAATATTATTAGCATCATATTGTTTCATAACAAAAGACCTAAGTTTTTAAATATTTTATCAGAAAATATCACGGTACAGTGTTCTTTTGACTCTGAGGATTTATGCGCATCGACTGACAGTGGCTTATAGGGCTGAGGAGAAGAGTTCGACATTGTTGGCGCGTCAGACGTAGGCGAAGGTTCTGACGGGGCCTCTGTTGCAGGAGTGGATGAAGAAATACACCAATGTACTGTATTCTGTCAATTTCATACGTACATATGACCTCAAACTGTTGTTTAACGCGGTCACTCTCTATCAGGGCAAAGATATGGTCAGAATGGTCGTGACGGGAGAACTTTATATTTGAATTGGAAACAGAGACTAATCAATGAAACATCAATTGCTAAGGCAGATTTTGTACGGATGCGTGATGATTTTTTAAATGAAATACCTATGGTGGACATTCCTTATCTTCCATCGCTTTAATTTGATAATGCTTTGTTAAACCACTTTACGTGACACGTATCATGTATCACACTGTAAACAAAAGTCGAACAATTGATATAGCAAGTGAAAAATAATGCCACAATAGTAAACTTTAAACTTTCGCGATTTTCACACATTATTAACTTTTTATTGGGGTCTTACTCGCGATAACTAACAACATACCTTAATAGATAGATATGTGCTTGACGTTTCGACGCCTCTGTAGGCTGTCGTGGTCACAAGCTAACTGACGAGAGTAGCAGCAAAAATGTCCTTGGCGAGCTGACGATAGGTAGCACATTTTTTTTTCTTTTTCCTACCCGCACTTTGTCTTTTGTCAATTAATTGTTTCTTTCGTCACACACGACAAACAACATTAACAGTATCGAGGCAAATATTCGAAGATAAATCACGAGGTTTGAATTTCTGTAAGACTGAACTCCACGCCGAAGATAACTTAAACACGTCTTCCCGATTGAAATTTTTTGGGTGTTTTTTAATTTCAATTGCTTCTCGCACAATTCTCGGGTAGTAGTGGCGGTCAGTAGAAAGGGTTTTGGGTCATGAAGTTCTATCCAGTGGTTTGAACCAGCCGTTAGCAGGTGTTCTGCAATCGCTGATTTATTTATTTGCCTGTTTTTTACAGCTGTGATGTGTTCCTTGACCCTTTCGGCTATGGTTCGCTTTGTTTGGCCAATATATACACTTCCACAGCTGCATTGTATTTTATAGACACCAGGAGTCATGTATGGTATAGCATCCTTCGGTGAGCGAATATTTATTTATTTATTTATTTATTTATTAAGGAACTTACACTATCATTACAGGCCGGACCTAATTCAATAGTGAAGTAACACATCATATACTACATCATAATTACTATACAACATACACATCCAATACCAAAAACTTACCTACATATATTTTCATCTTACACAATAACAAAAAAAAGAAAAAAGAAACAAGGACAAAGAGCCATAAAAAAACAATTAATTAACCACAAACCTAATAGTAACATAAAATTTGCAAAGTTATCCTTGTGAATTCACCCAGAGAACACGTGAAAACGTCCGTCTTTTCTGAAATTTTATTCAGCAACTTAATAGCTCTAGTTAGCGGCGCTTCCGCAAGCAAGTTGGTTCTGGCGCCGGGCACGCAGAGCAGCCGCTCCTCGCGCCGCCGCAGCCCATGCTCACCAAACGGAACCACCAGTCTAATGCTGTCAAGTACTGTAGGATTGCACAACATTCCTCTAAATATCTTAAATACGGTTATCGCCAAAGACAGGTCTCTCCTAACCTCAATTTTGGTGAACCCAACCATACCTAAGATAAATAAGGTTGGATATAACAATGGATAGCCCGGATAGACTCCATATAGTTTTAAATACAAAAACCTTAAAAATTTGTTTTGGATCCGTTCCAGCATGAGACTATATTTAATTTCATGCGGAGCCCAGATGATCGCGTTGCTTTCTAATTTACTCCTAACTAGTGCATTGTACAATACTTTTATCGTCTGTACATCTGAGAAGCCTTGGCTCCTACGGAGTACAAATCCCAAGGTTTTAAAAGCACTTTTACATGTGTCTACAATGTGATCACGAAAAGAGAGATCCGAGGATAGCGATAATATGATGCGCTACTTTAGAAAACGGCGTATATACAGTCTTGATGGAGTATTTACCTAGTGCTGTTCCGATTTTGTCCGTTATTCCTTTCACATATGGCATAAACGCTCTCTGTCGGCTGACCTCAGGATGCTTTTCCTTCCTTAGTTTTTGTCTTTGCCTTCCCACCTTGTATCCATTTCGTTTAAGTACCTCCTGAACATGTGAAAGTTCCTCTCCTAAATGTTCAGGGTCACAGAGATCGTACGTTCTGTTTGTGAGTGAGGTCACAACAGATTGTAGGTGACGAGGATGGTGACGTGAAGACGCGTGCAAGTATCTATCAGTGATCAGTGTGTGTAGGCTTCCTGTATACAGAGTGTGCCAATGAACCGTCAGTTCTCACCATTACCTTCACATCAAGAAAAGCTAAGGATCTATCCTTCTCCAATTCATAAGTAAACTTAACCTTTGTATGAATGGAGTTTAGATGTTTACTATACTGTTCTACTTGCTCATTACCTCCTTCGATAATACAGAAGATATCATCCACATATCGTTTCCAAAGTCGTACTGTAGAAGGCCCGGATCGTAAAGCTTTTTCTTTAAAGTGTTCCATCCAGATATTAGCCATAACGGGTGCGACTGGACTTCCCATAGCCACGCCATCTATCTGGAGGTAGTACTGACTTTGGTAAAGGAAATAATTACCATCTAAACAATGTTCCAAGAGAACAATATACTCCTGAGGTAGATAATTTTCAATCACTTTAGTTTTGACAACATCCAGACACTCTCTTATTGGACCATTGGTGAATAAAGACTCAACATCAAAACTCACCATGACTTGACTGTGTTCCAGCTTCATATCTGTGATTATCGTAGCAAAATAGCGAGAATCTTTCACAGAAGATGATGTCTTTCCAACCAGTGACTGCAGTACTCCCGCAACGTGTTTTGTTAGATCGTAAGTAGGAGAACTAATCTGACTTACAATTGGACGCAAGGGAACGTTGGACATATGTACCTTTGGCAAGCCATATAATTTTGGTGGTTATGAGATCTTTGGCCTGTGCAAGTTTTGAAACTCATCTTCCGTGAACAGGCCTTCGTGATCTTTGATGAGCGTGCGAATACGACGTGTTACTCTGGCGGTGGGGTTGTAAGACACTGGTTTGTAGAAATTTGTATCCGTCAACAACAATCGGATTTTACAATAATAATCGACAGTATTTAGAACCACAGTGGCGTTGCCTTTGTCAGCTTTCAGCGCTAAAATGCCTTTGTTTTTACGAAGTAACTTCAGCGCTTGACGCTCTGCTATGGACACGTTGGTCTTTGGCAGGCCTGTTTTACGTAATATTACAGCAAAATCTTGTCGCAAAGTTTCCGCGTCACTCGATGGTATTTTGTTACGTAAAATAGCTTCCTCAACACTGCCTATTATGGTTTCATATGGAATCCTGTTGGGCGTTAAGGCGAAATTCATCCATTTTTCCAGAACACTAAGGGTTTCATTATCCAAGGTGGCATCCGACAAATTTATTACGATATTTACAAGGTCACCTGTGTTATTTCTCTTGCTGTTTCCCATATTTTGTTGTAAGACCAATTTGTCGAACTTTTTCTCGTGTGTAGCCGTACTGATTTCAAATATTCTCGACGCTAAGATGGATGTAACCCGATCACACAATTTGAAATCACTTTCCGATAGCCACTCACTGCAATCCTGGTGTAACACGTATAAATCACTCTGCACTTGGAATAACTTGTAACGGTTATTTCTAATTAACTGTCTCAGAAGTCGAACACTTGCTTCTCTTAGGATTCCTTCGAAATGCGCAATGTCTCGTCGCGGTTTAATACGCACACATGTAGGAGACACTTTTTCATCACGGCATCTCAGGAGAAATGCCAATGATGCTTCAAGTCGCGCCCGTTTTTTACGAAGGACCTCTAGGTGTTGAATTTTTCTTGCATTTTCCGGCCCGTAATGATCTATCTCAGGAGTATGTTGTTCTCTTGAAACATTGTTTAGATGGTAATTATTTCCTTTACCAAAGTCAGACCTTACCTCCAGTCTTTACCTCCAGATAGATGGCGTGGCTAAAGAGGAACTTTCACATGTTCAGGAGGTACTTAAACGGAATGGATACAAGGTGGGAAGGCAAAGACAAAAACTAAGGAAGGAAAAGCATCCTGAGGTCAGCCGACAGAGAGCGTTTATGCCATATGTGAAAGGAATAACGGACAAAATCGGAACAGCACTAGGTAAATACTCCATCAAGACTGTATATACGCCGTTTTCTAAAGTAGCGCATCATATTCGCTCACCAAAGGATGCTATACCATACATGACTCCTGGTGTCTACAAAATACAGTGCAGCTGTGGAAGTGTATATATTGGCCAAACAAAGCGAACCATAGCCGAAAGGGTCAAGGAACACATTACAGCTGTAAAAAACAGGCAAATAAATAAATCAGCGATTGCAGAATACCTGCTAACGGCTGGTTCAAACCACTGAATAGAACTTCATGACCCCAAAACCCTTTCTACTGACCGCCACTACTACCCGAGAATTGTGCGAGAATCAATTGAAATTAAAAAACACCCAAAAAATTTAAATCGGGAAGACGGGTTTAAGTTATCTTCGGCATGGAGTTCAGTCATACAGAAATTCAAACCTCGCGATTTATCTTCGAATATTTGCCTCGATACTGTTAGTGTTGTGTGCCGTGTGTGATGAAAGAAACAATTAATTAACAAAAGACAAAGTGCGGGAAGGAAAAAGAAAAAAAAAATGTGCTAACCTATCGCCGGCTCGCCAAGGACATTTTTGCTGCTACTCTCGTCAGTTAGCTTGTGACTACGACAGCCTACAGAGGCGTCAAAACGTCAAGCACATATCTATCTATTAAGGTATGTTGTTAGTTATCGCGAGTAAGGCCCCAATACAAAGTTAATAATGCCACAATAGCCGTCCAGGGGGCATCCCCGGATCTACGATTTTTTCGAACCGGGGCAGAACCTTGATAGTAGCAGCTCCAGCGTTTGAGATAAATTGCTAAAAAAACTCACAAATATCTATTATACTGGGTGTCATTTTTCGTGAATAGAAAGAACCCTCTAATAAATTTGCACTATTATCTACTTATTACCTAATAAACAACTTTTTCATTTGTGTGACATAAAATTATACATAAGAAAGATTTGACCAGGAAAGACAACAGACAATCTAGACGAAACTTTGGCGCCTGAATTTCAGAATGAATCCTTAGGATGTGATCAAAAACCAACTGCGCGTTTTAAAACCAAATGAGTAATTGATAGAACAACGTGCGCTGCATGCTAGGCGCTTTGTGGAGCAAGTTTATATGTTCAACCATATTAAGATAATTAGAAACAAATGTACAGACAAGATAATTTATACTTGCGATTGTCGGCACTTGGTGAAACTTGGAAAACATCACAATTAAATTCACTTATACTTGTTTCACATCATTTGTACATCATATCATTAATCATTGTGTACATTTTTAACGGCTCGCCGTAATTTTTGTTTAATTTCCTGAATTTTTGTATCCCTTGAGAATGGTGTATTAACCGAAACCGGCCGGGATTAACGCGTAAACCTCAAAATTAAAAAGCAGTGAAACAAGTACAAGTGAATTTAATTGTGATGTACAGACAAGAATTTGAAAAAATTACCTTGTTATCAAGACAAGCGCGTTACTAATTGCTGCCACATGTAAATCACTTAGATTTTCATTACGATATAATATAACCAATATACATATATAATACTAATTAATATCCATATGATGAATTTGTAATATTACATAATTTCCTTTTGAAGTCAGTTAATGGATCTAAATCCCTTCAGGTTAAACAGTTTGACATTATTTACATTTATGTCTGAATAGACAAAGTAATTATAAAACATAATTAGGAAATTTGAGCCGTCTATAACTTTTGAGAGATAGCAATGATTACCTTATGTAGAGGTCTTTGCCAGTAACAGAAAAAATGTTTGATATTTTAAAAACAATTAGGTATTTAGGAAATTACGGTTATAACTTCGACGTTTGCTCTTGTTACATAGTTGATTTTCTTTTAAGATCCCAAAACGGAAATCTTTATGGTGAACCTTCAATGCATGTATGTCTGTCCAGAGCACAACTCAAGGAGAGGTTAGTTTAGTAACATGTTAGCAAGTGGGAACGTCAAAAAATATGAAAATCGTCCAAGTGCGTGTCGGGCCACGCGCAGTGTAGGGTTCCGTAGTTGCCCAGTACATTTCATAAGGTGGTCTACTAATACAGATCGCGCCAAACTTCTATTCCGCTCGGAAGTTGCTCTCCCGAAGAACGGCCCATACATTGTCGTGTTTAGAGGGGACTAAAAGTTTGGCGCGACCTGTACTCGTAAACCTGTAAAGCCTACTTGGCTGTGATTGTTTTCTACTTCTGTGAATTTTTCCACATATTCATAAACAACCGTTTAGCCGGCAGGGGGGACACTTGACTCTAACAAAAATTAGCACTATATGGCTTAATATTTCGCCAACGGATCCCTAAATCGAAAAATGGTTTTCACACACCCATAATGTTTTTGAATGACCTGTAGTCCAACGATGCCCCACATTATGATATAGAAGATAAAAAAATTCATCCCTAATTTGCGTGTATGGGAAATACCCTTAAAAATGTGTGATAAATATGATTATGATAAGCCGCGGATAGACGGATGGAAAGACGGACATAGCGAAACTATTAAGGGTTCCTTTTAGGACTACAGAACCCTAAAAATCACATTAGACATAAAAATATATATATTTGTCAAATGAAGCATATTTACAAGAACCTAACAATGTTAATGGAAATTATTCGTCACTTTTGACACTTGCATAAAAAGGAATCATCTGTCACTTTTGACATCTGTCATAAACAAGAAATGATCGATCATTTTTGACACCTGTATAAAAATAAATCATCTGTCACTTTGACATCTGTCATAAAATTTATATATTTTTTTCTGTGATAAAATCCATATAAAAATGAATCATGTGTCACTTTGACAGCTATAAGAAAGAAGAGTTAAAAATATCAATCACCTTTGAATGGAATTAATGCGAATATCTAATATTGATGTTTGCAGCAGTAGCTCCATTCAAAATTTGAGTTTTCCTTTCAACATAATATTGTTTTCTAATTATATTATTGATAAAATATGACTAACACGACAATTAATATAATTAAACAAAGAGAATCTAAAGTAGTTAGCACACAACATACCTCTAAGGAGGTGCAATAGAGGTGAATCCAACTGTTGTGGTCATTGACGTTCTACCAAGTGGAAATCAGGTCTGTGCTCAAAAGTCTCCGAACCAAAAGAGAGTCAAAACCATTGAAAATTAAAAAAGGATGTCAATCAAAACTTAGCCGTGCAGCAATGACATACGATTCAAATTCAAATGTTTTGTTTCTTAATATTTTGACACTTCACTAAGGACACTTTTTGGTAAATTTTATACTAGATCCGAGGTCCATGGGTTGGTATGTCAATGGTTGTGGCAACATAATTATTTAACATTTTCTATTTTCACGTTTAGAATGGACGTTCAAGGAAATGTAAATTCGGGGAAATGGACGTTTTGGGAAATTGATGCTTGGGGCTAAACTGGAAATTCGGGGAAAAGGACGTAACCGACTTAATCAGAACCCCTACGTTATTATCGAAAGACGGATCACAGAAGTTACTTCAGCCCCAGACCCTTAGCATCTGGGTTCAAAAAATAAAAAAATTCCCCTTACAGTTTGACATTTATTACTAAAATAAAGTAGTAAAAAAGTCGTGTTTGTAAGTACTGTAGTGTAGGTAGACAATCTTAGGTCATATGATTAGATTATAGAACTCTTTAGGCTCGTTATTGTTTGGCAATCAGTAATCTTTATGATAATTTTGTACGTCGGATTGATAGATTTATCGAAGTATTCCAAAAATAAAAGGATGTCTAGAAAAAAGAGAAAGAAACGAGCTGAGTTCTGGTTAAGATCGATTTGGAGAGTCCCCGTGAATGTGTTCAGTGATATGTTAATGTCAAGGGTATTTAAATAAATACTGAAGAAGTGAAGAAAAGCTTTGATTTAACAAGCAAGATTCCTATAGAACATAAAATATTTTCTCGAAATTTTTACTGAGGTCTGAACCACGATTTCTAGAATTTTTATCTGTCTGACTGTATGTATTTTCTGTTTTAACTCGAGAACCACTAATGGATTTTGATGCGGTTTTTTCGTTATCATCGTAGTGACCCTGGTCAACACATAGGCTATAAGGAGTGTTTATAAAAAAACGTGCAAGCCGAAAACTGGGCACAGGTTGAATCAACACTTTTAACTTAAGAACCACTCAACGGATTTGGATGCGGATTTTTTAATATCAGCGTAGTGACCCTTGTCAACACATAGGCTATAAGGAGTGTTTATAAAAAACTTCCAAGCCGAAAACGGGGCAAATATTGAATAAACGCAGGCGGAGCCGAGGGCAAAGGCTAGTAAAAGTCTTACTGGAGTAGAATTTAAAAAAGTTTATTTAAAAATTTAAAATAAATAAAAATGGTATTTTTTTTTGTTTTTGATGTCTCTTTATTTAGATCAACAACAACCACTTTTCAATTTAAGGCTTGTTCCATGGTGCACGATAATCTTACCGAGTGATTTTGAACTATAGTATGTTGTCAGAAAGTCTACATTAAAACGCTCGCGCTCTGCCACCGGCAAGTGAATTTTCGAGGTTTTTCTGGAATTTACGAAAAAGTATTTTAATGTAGGATGTTTTTCACCTAATATCGGAAAATAAACCATGCTTTCTTTTTGTAGCAGGGATTTCAGACATAAAACTCAAGCCGTTTAGACATAAAACTAATTAATTACTTAAAAAGGGACAATTAAAAAAAAATGACGAGTGAAATGTGTCCAATTAGTTAATTGACCTGAAAACGGAGAGATAAAGGTCTGAAAAAACCGGCCAAGTGCGAGTCGGACTCGCGCAAGAAGGGTTCCGTACCATTATCTATAAAAACGGAAAAAACATCATGTCTGTTGTATAGGAGCCACCTTAAATATTTGTTTTATTTTAATTCAGTTATTTATTTTAAAGTTTATAACTAAATTTTCTGTGAATATTTCAAGCGTCTACCTGTTGCCGTTATCAATATCGAGCAAAAAAATCACGTTTGTTGTATGGGAGCCCCCATTAATATTTTTTTTTTCTGTTTTTTAGTATTTGTTGTTATACCGGCAACATAAATAGCTGTGATATTTTCAACTGTCTAACTATCACGGTTAATGAGATACAGCCTGGTGACAGACGGATAGACAGATGGACGGACAGCGGAGTCTTAGTAATAGGGCCCCGTTTGTTACCCTTTGGGTACGGAACCCTAAAAACACGTGTCCAAGTTTAACATTGATAAGATAAGTAGTTGACTCAGCATATTAAATCAAAAACCGTTGAAAGACCAAAGGCAAGCCCTTAAATACCTATAATATAGAAAAAAACGTCTAACCGGGTTACTTTTTTATTAGAGGAGTTAGTTTGTAAATAATAAAAAGAAAGAATACATATTTTCACGCGTGGCCCCGCGACCTCATAAACTGTGCCTTACGAAGTTGTACCTAGTTAGAGCGAGAGCGGGAATCGGGGGTTGACAAGGCCACAGGTTCGATTCTTAAGATTTGTAACTAAGTCAAAAGAAAATAACTATGACGCCCAAAAACTGGCTCTCAGATAAAAGTAATGTAGGTATATGAAAATAATGTACTAGTATCTATACCTTTTTACAAAGCTATATGCAAAAATGATTTTTTTAAATATTTTATTAACTTCAAAACAATTACATTTCCTACGTGGGACGCACTATAAGTTTCCGGAATGAATATGAAAAAATACTATTAAAGGTACAAAATTAATTTATTGTTTTTCAAAATAATCTCCCTTGGCGTCTATGCACTTTTTCATTCGATCAAACCAGTTTTGAAAACTTTTGTGCCACTCCCCTGTGGTGACCTCTGAAACGTGTTTTTCGTACTCCTCGACAGCCTCTTCTGGTGATGAAAATCGTTGACCGCGTAATTGGTTCTTAATTTTTGGGAACAGAAAAAAGTCACAAGGTGCCAGGTCGGGACTGTATGCAGGATGACTCATGAGTTCTACATTTTTCGTCTTCAAAAAGTCGTTTGTCTCTCTGGCCGTGTGAGAACTAGCATTGTCGTGGTGCAGGATGATACGGCGTTTACGGTTATTTTTACGGAGTTCGTCAATAACTTCCGGCAAACAAATGGTCGTGTACCAGTCACTATTCACGGTACGACGATTCTCTAAAGCAACAGTAGCCACGTGTCCAGTTTTATTAAAAAAAGAAGCAATCATCCGCTTAGATGCACTTTTCACGCGCGCCACTTTGGTTGGTTTCGGCTCATCTTGAAAGACCCATACGCTCGATTGCTGCTTTGTTTTGGGATCGTAGTAATAAATCCATGTTTCGTCACCTGTTACTATGTCCCACACCAAATTTGACGCACCTTCGTTGAATCTAGTAAGCATGGCACTGCACCAAGTGACGCGGTCCGTTTTTTGAGCCTCGGTCAAGTTGTGTGGGATCCACCGCGAGCACAGCTTTCTCACACCCAAATGTTTGTGTAGGATTGATTGTATTTGACTCATGCCTATTTCTAAGGATGCGTGAATTTCATGGTAGATCACATGCCTGTCTGTTTCAATCATACGGCGCACAGCATCGATGTTTTTGTTGGTCACAGCGGTGGACGGCCGACCATCGCGAGATTCGTCACTGAGATTGATACGACCACGCTTGAATTCTGCAAACCAGCTATAAACAGTCGTCTTGCATGGTGCTTCATTGTCAAAAGCTGTTTCAAGCCGAGCGATGCTCTGTTGAGCTGTCAAATTACACTTAAATGCGTAGAAAATCATACTACGAAAATTTTCCCGAGTTAAATCCATGTTGATGCAGACACACAATTTTTTAAATGGCGCCACAAGGTAAAAACAAAAGACAGTCAGATGAAACAAACTGCATTCTACAGCCAAAGAGTTCTATTTTCAAATGTTGCAATAAATTTTTAAATATTGTTTATGTAAGTGGCCAGTTCCGGAAACTTTTAGTGTTACCTATGTATAAATGTGAATTAGTGAGGAATGGTTAAAATATTCTAAATTCAATACTATGAATTATTGAATTACCTGTGAACATTGTTTTTAACTGTGAGTTGCTACAACACCGATCACGTTTGGGACGTAATAATGGTCGGTTAAAAGCAAGTGAAGTGTGCACAGTGACTTGCATTTCACAGTTCACACTTGGGAACACCTCTGGCGCGCCCTCAAGGTTTCATATCGTGACTATATGTATCTATGTATTTGTCGCAGGCATCTGGTTAAATTCAGTGACTTAACTAAATGACTAGGCTTTTGGTTTAAATGGTGGTCATAAAAAAAGTAACCGTCTCTTCTGCCTGGTTTAACCAAATACCTGCGGCAGATGTACTATTTCTTAGTCCCAAAGCTTAAATTAATTGCTACCTTCGATCCATTTAGAGAATAGTCTCCCCAGTGAGTCTGCGGCTAACGACGCCGTATGATATGAACAAAGCGGCTCGACGTGAAGTAGGTAACTGAATTTTCATAGCCCGCACATTTTCTTTATGGTTCAAGTTTCTGGCGTTCTCCTTGTGTAACGATATGCCTGTATAATGAGGGACCCAGGAGTATACGAGGAAATACTCAGCACCTTCAATATTGACAAAGCTGATTCGGTTTCCGAAGACTTGAATCTTTATAGCAATACAATATACAAGACAAATAGCAACTAATCCGTCATCCGTCGTAGGACTCGAAAACTGCTGGTCCAATTAAGCTACTTATTTACCAAATAAAGCTGTGTTTTTGTTTAATTCAAAACTAATGTGGAATCACAAAGTAAGTGCCCTTCAAGTACGACTAATAACTGCGTTACAAATTTTGAAAAAAATTAAGTACCCACTTCAATTGTTCCTGTTTATTTATTCATGCACATCACTTAATAAGAAAACATATGTATTTTTCGTCTACCACGTACTATTTTTGAGGTATAGTAGCTATCAATTTTATGTAAAAAAATAGAAAATTAGACGTCCAGTATACAC
This sequence comes from Ypsolopha scabrella, assembly GCA_910592155.1. NCBI lineage: Eukaryota > Metazoa > Arthropoda > Insecta > Lepidoptera > Ypsolophidae > Ypsolopha > Ypsolopha scabrella. The sequence goes on along the minus strand of OU342969.1, from coordinate 24,838,034 downwards.
ATAGCTTTATTTAATTATCAATATTTTGAATAAACCTGCCAATAAAACTTATAATTTATATATTTTCACACAATAAAATATATGGTAAAAAGTTTATTGTACACAAACAATTAAAAATATTTGACTTTTTCTTTGTTGTTTGAAAGTATCTTCTCGCTTTAAACGCCATTAGTAATCTCCTGACATAGCTGAGTCCCAGCGACCTGGAAACCGTTCGTCACTAATACTCCAAGATTTGAAGGCAAAATACAGTTATGGGAATGAAGAAAGTGAATTTTTAATGACATCCGGCAAACCACATTTTTGTATGCATTTAAAAAATAATTTACCAAGAGTTCTGCGTTTTCGGCTCTGTGATTGATTACGTAGAAAAACCTTTTATCCTAGCTTATAATAATGTCCATGCGCATGGATTACCGTCTTTTAGGTGTTTGATTAAAAATTTGGTTTTTCATTAAAAAGTGTATTCGTGGACCAATAAAAATCCCTTCTACTTTGCGCCATTTAATGTTGAAAAAAAAAATCCTTCGCCATTTTTATCCATTGCTTTCACAAAATTCTTCATTAAGACCAGACTACACCTGAAACATTATGTGTAGCGGAGGTAAAATGACGTCTTTGGGGCTACTTACGGGCAAGCATTTTATAATTGACATCCTACACACAAATTCCGTTAGTTTTGGCCAATATTAAATCAAATGACGCTTATCAGTAGATCTGCTGTCCTACATGCAAAGAAAACAACGGTGTAAATCCACCTTTTAAATCAATGTACTGCCCACACACGTTACAAAACTTTTTTGGTGAATTCTTGCACTGTTTTCTCAAAAGCGATTACATTACTAATATGGAAAAAATTAGGGTCTTTTAAAAAACGGTTATCGGTGTGTACCTTAAAAATAAGACGTAATAGAAACAAAAGACATCCACTGCCACTACTATAACTAATAGAAAACTATAATAGCAATCAGTTTTTCGGGTACTGAAATCGTGTCACGTAGAATTGACGAATAATTTGATAATATCATTCTTTTTTGAAACAGTTACAAGTTTTAGGGCGTATTTATTTATTTATTTGATATTAGTAATAAAGATTTATTTTAGATTTAATTTCTTAAATAGGTTTTATGTTTATATAATATGTGTTTTTGTTTTTATAATTAGGTTGTTTGTGTTTGGTTCAATAGTATTCATGTTTACGGCTAGTACAAGAATAATCGTTATATTAATACATGTATAATCTGTAAAGGTATATAAAAGATTTGACTTCATAGAAGAGACCTAAATATATCGAAAATAATTGTTTATTATTTTTTATTATTATACCAGACAGCTACCTTTTACGGAAACCTCATATTCTACTGATCGCTCTGAACAACTTTTCCAAAGAAACATTCCCGCGCAAATCATTACTTTGGGAAATATTTCAATTTGAAGCAAATATGCGTAGAGAAATAGAATCCACACAAGGTGACTGCTAGTCTACTATTTATAAAAGCGAAACACCACTTCAGTAACAAGCTGATTAGTGACATGAACGTAGAGGGAGAGGGTTCTTTCCTTCTTATAGCGTCTTCTCCCTCTAAGCATGCTACTAACGACTATACGACTAGTCGCTCGCAAAAATGAATTTCTTAAAATCCTAATTATAAGGAATACCTTCAGCGTGGACGTAGCCGTAGGTAAAAGCCTATTATCGTATATCTCAAAACTAATGGCTCTAATTAACACAAGAATCAGCGTCTAAAACATAGAGCTTCCTTTCTCTTAACACATTTTTTTCTCCCCGATATTCGGACGCGTCAATGCAGAACCGTGATCCCAATCTCGGGGGTTTCAATAATACATTTATTATGATCATCTCGAGCGGTCGGGATAAGGACGATAAACAGCGTGTCAACTTCTTTCGACGCTCCATTGATGGACGGTGTGAAACCATGCTGAAAGATGCTGTAGTCTGACCAATGATACATACGTGAAACTGCCGCTAGGTTTCGCTGTTGAAGCTCTGAGTAGAAAGGTAATAGGTAAGTTTTTACTAATTTACACAACATAAAGTATACTAAATAACTCCGAAAACTTACCTAACTTAAAACATAATAAATATCAATAACAAGAGAACAAAAACTAAGGAGATGAGATTGAAAAAAACATGCAAAACAAACGGGTTTATTGGTTTTACTTACTCGTATTTCTAGCTCTGGTCTAATGTCCAAGTTCTACTTGCTTCAGCGATGGATGAGATGGTTCCAGTTATAGATGATGCTTTTGAAAGGAAAGGAATGAAAATGGTTATGGTCCTATAAAGAGATAAAGTAATATTCAGTCACCGCAGGATTGAGATTAGAGATAAGAAAACAGAACGGATTACCGAATTTCTCAGTCTTGGTTTTCTATTTACGCGCGGTGGTAAGTGTGACGGTGACATAAGAAGAGTGAATGTGGAAAATGAAGTGAACGGAGCTGCTCTTCTTTATGGGTAGTCAAAATGTTGCCTCTTGCACTTACTCCTACCTATTTGTATGTAATGATAGTGAAGTTGAGGTAGTGAATGCAGTGGAACGACGTTCCTCACCCTCACAGAGTAAGTGTGGTTTGACATTAAATGATGGTGAAAATATCAAAATATGGGATCGTTGCTACCAGAAAACAGATGCAAACTAGAATAAGAAAAGTAATAGTTTGGTGGTTTGGGCATACGTACAGAGAGGATGAATGAAAGATAGGTATGTATATCGTATAACGCAAGGTCAACCGGGCCGCCCTACCACCTATGTTCACTTGCTGACATTCTGAAGAAGGGCCATGTCGAAAGTACCTGGATTATAAGAGGTTGTATAACTAGACTGATGGACGTAGAAGAGGTGAAAGAGGTGTGCCAGGATCGTAACAGGTTTCTCTCTCTAGGAAACTTGAGTATGACGCATGAATTTTTTTCTTTAGCTGTAGGAAAATGAGCAGGAAGGCTAAGTTTCAATGGTCTGTATTGGCATCTCTCGGTCGACGATCATCCATCAAACTAACGACAACATCAGTTCGCTTAACTTGAAGCCGGTTGCGGGAAAAAAATCGTGGTCAGCTCCTTGCCGCCTAAACACCCCAACCAGTAGCCCAACCTTAATATTTTTTGGATGTATTTCCCGTATTTATTTATCAACTTGTTTGTTCGTTGCATCATCTATATTTAATATTTTTATTCCTAGATTTCTCTATTTTATGCAGGTGTATAATTACATTTTAGTAGCCCAACCTAAATATTTTTTGTATGTATTTCCCTTATAAGTATATATAGATATTATTTTGATATTTTTTTTATTCTAAAGATATATATCGTAAAGATTAACTTTGACTTGTGGAAAGTATACTTTATGTAAACTATTTTACAAAATAAATATTTTGATTTGATTTGATTGACACCCGAAAAAAGGATCACCAATAGAAAAAAAATGCAACAGAATAAATGGCAAGGGAATCAGAAATATTCAAAACAATAAAAATAAAAATATTCAACTTATTTGTCTTTTTCTTTAAAAATAGCATATAATCGTAGTATACCTATACTCTTACAACGTGAAATTTAAGTCATTTGGTAACGAAAACTGGTGATAGTACTCGTCCATATGAACAACTTTTACTATGGAGCCAACCCTGAAATCGTGAAAAAAAATATGCTGTTTCATACATCTGGGTTGAGTAGGTATTTAACTTTTCTATGGAATAGCTGATATTTTTTTCCCGATTTCAGGGTTGGCTCCATAGTAAAAGTTGTTCATATGGACGAGTACTATCACCAGTTTTCGTTAACAAAATGACTTAAATTTCACGTTGTATTATGTGGAAGTTAAAAAGAGAAGATATATGTATAGGTATATTTGAAATATATTTATTTTCACCTTTATCTAAGTAGGTCTTTGGCATACATAACGTAATGTTAAAATTACAAAGTAAATGCTATTATTATCTACTTTAAAAAATTATTTGACAGATTGATGGATGTGTTAAAAAATATAAATGATATAGAAGTATAATATTTTATAGCAAAAGTGCGGAAAATGCCGAGTGTGTGTGAAAAAAAGTGGTCATTTTACGCACGGTGTGCTATAAATGATTTTAAGGCCATTCATGGTGGTTCCCTTATATAGTTATTTTTAGGGTTCCGTACCCAAAGGGACCCTATTACTAAGACTCCGCTGTCCGTCTGTCTGTATGTCTGTCCGTCTGTCTATCCGTCTGTCCGACTGTCACCAGGCCGTATCTCATGAACCGTGATAGTTAGACAGTTAAAATTTTCACAAATTATGTATTTCTGTTGCCGTTTTAGCAACAAATACCAAAGCCGGCCAAGTGCGAGTCGGACCTGCGCACTCCCATACACCAGACATGATTTTTTGCCGTTTTTATAGATAATGGTACGGAACCCTTCGTGTGCGAGTCCAACTCGCACTTGGCCGGTTTTTCATATTACACATTAAATGTTGTTTGTTCAGACTGGGACAATAGTGGCCACCGCCGCCACCGAGCGACCATATTTTATAGTATATGAGGCTTCTCAGGTCCGGAGTTGAATTTTTTTGAAGTTTTTAAGTTCTACTTAAATAATACGACATGCAAAAAAATAACTCACATAAAATAAACCAAAGGTATTTTTATCTTATAAAAACAATACGCATTTATATATAATTCATGGTATATCTACAATAATCTACATATTCCAAAACAAGTTATGCAATTTCTGTTGATTTTATCATTGAAATAAAATTTAATGTCCTCCATAATACATGTGTGCAACTCTGCAGCAAAACTTTTGAATACTCCATATTTCCTGGAACAATTTCGGCGATCCTAGTTAATTCTGCGTATGATTAAAATGGATCAAGCAATTGGATAAAGTTTCACATAGAAGTTGCGGTAGTTGGCAGCTGTTTGACTATCCAGAAAACCGATGAGATCAAATCTGACATTTCATCTGAAAGTCATCGCTTCGGAAAAACATTATATATTGTTAGAGTTACAAGATATTTAAGTTATTACTCTTAGTACAGTTAAGATTATACTGATTGTTCTTTATTGACATAATAACATGTAAAATTCTTTATGTAAGTTTTTTTTGGTAGGAGCCTAGTTTTCACTACTTAAGGACTGTGGGAACTCGTGTTTTATTTATATTGAAAACCATTTTTTTGCAAAATAAAATCATTTTTAATTTCTCTAGGTAGAAAACCCATTAGAAACATTTTCAGAGAAGCTCAAAGCTCAGAATTGGCTCAGGCTTGAATCGTTATTTCTGCCTGTAACGGGCCAGTTATCTTTGTTCATCGAGATCTATTAGACTCATCCGAGTTTTTTAACTACTTAATACACCATTGATTGCTAGACGCACATGTAAACATCCACAAAGGAATTTTCTTACAGAATTTGTTTCTAATTGATTTGTCCATATTGTGTAATACGGTTTAATCATTGTTTGTCTCACATTGTCTACATTAATATTGTCCTCGTAAATTCAATGTGACTTTTTGATACACCATTGATTGCTAGACGCACATGTAAACGTCCACAAAGGAATTTTCTTACAGAATTTGTTTCTAATTGATTTGTCCATATTGTGTAATACGGTTTAATCATTGTTTGTCTCACATTGTCTACATTAATATTGTCCTCGTAAATTCAATGTGACTTTTTGATACACCATTGATTGCTAGACGCACATGTAAACGTCCACAAAGGAATTTTCTTACAGAATTTGTTTCTAATTGATTTGTCCATATTGTGTAATACGGTTTAATCATTGTTTGTCTCACATTGTCTACATTAATATTGTCCTCGTAAATTCAATGTGACTTTTTGATACACCATTGATTGCTAGACGCACATGTAAACGTCCACAAAGGAATTTTCTTACAGAATTTGTTTCTAATTGATTTGTCCATATTGTGTAATACGGTTTAATCATTGTTTGTCTCACATTGTCTACATTAATATTGTCCTCGTAAATTCAATGTGACTTTTTGATACACCATTGATTGCTAGACGCACATGTAAACGTCCACAAAGGAATTTTCTTACAGAATTTGTTTCTAATTGATTTGTCCATATTGTGTAATACGGTTTAATCATTGTTTGTCTCACATTGTCTACATTAATATTGTCCTCGTAAATTCAATGTGACTTTTTGATACACCATTGATTGCTAGACGCACATGTAAACGTCCACAAAGGAATTTTCTTACAGAATTTGTTTCTAATTGATTTGTCCATATTGTGTAATACGGTTTAATCATTGTTTGTCTCACATTGTCTACATTAATATTGTCCTCGTAAATTCAATGTGACTTTTTTAAAGTTGTATTTATCTTCACATGCGTCTTTAGATACATTTGGGTCATGGTGATCATACCTTCGGTATAGGAACATAAGCTGAGTCATCGTCCTTTTTAGGGTTCCGTAGTCCGACAAGGAACCCTTATAGTTTCGCCATGTCCGTCTGTCCATCTGTCCGTCTGTCCGTCTGTCCGTCTGTCCGTCTGTCCGCGGCTTAGTGCAGAGACTATTAGTACTAGAAAGCTGTAATTTGGCATGGATTTAAATATTAATCACGTCGACAAAATGGTAAAATAAAATCTTGAAAATTTTTTAAGGTTACCTCTCATGCAAGTAAACCGGGGATGAATTTTTTTTTCTTGTCTATCCCATAGTGTGGAGTATCGCTAGATAGGCCGTTCAAAACATTGTGGGTGTGTGAAAACCATTTATCGATTTAGGGATCCGTTGGTGAAATATTAAGCTTTAAAGTGAAAATTTTAGTTAGAGTGGAGCGTCCCCCCCTGCTGGCTAAACGGTTGCTTAAAGAAATGTGAAAAAAATCACAGAAGTAGTATATATAATGAATTTAAAAGGAAAACTATCACAGCTAAGTAGGCTTTACAGGTTTACAAGTACAGGTCGCGCCAAACTTTTGGCCCCCTATAATGTATGGGACCAGAAGTTTGGCGCGGTCTGTATTAGTAGACTAACTTATATGTACCGGGCAACAACGGAACCCTACATTGCGCGTGGCCCGACACGCACTTGGCCGGTTTTTATTAATTGTGCCTTAAACTTAACAAATAAGACTTTAGTTAGATTTAAGAACTGTTTTTTGTATTATGGTCTGTTAAATAAATGTCTTTTTATTTAAATATTACAATACAATATAACTTTCATTACAATGCAATTTAAAAAAAACGATTGACCTACTTTTCACCTCCTTTTTGTCGTCACTATTGTGATAACGAAAAGAAAGTCCACAAAACCCGAGGTAGTATCAAAATTAGTGATAGTCTAATTTGAAAGATAAATAAATGTATATTTTACTCTTTTTGAGCCTTTATTTACAATATTAATATTGAAAAACACAAAAAATATATATTTTCAATTTTTGATATATTTCGGCCCACGGTATGGGATGATGATGATGACGGCCCTATACCGAGGAACGAAATATATCAAAAATTGAAAAAATATATATTTTTTTGTGTTTTTCTAATTTGAAATAGTGGTTAGTAATAGTAATAAATATCGTCATTTTGACACAGTTTTCCGTAAAATATTATTTTAAGTCATGCTAACTCTTTAAAAAAAGGAAAGTTCCTCGTCGGTATAAATAAAGCTTCAAACAACCACTCGACCATACACAGAACAGAAACTTAAGTTTTGTTTGTGGCGTAGTTGACTTCCAAACTTTCAGTCTAACGACCGCCCATTTGTTTCTAGGACAAATTGCTGCTATTTTATTTTTAAATCGGTCGTTATTTTCGAAATAGGCGCACGCTTGTTTATAAATTCAGCTCACAGCGGAGTTTTTCATTTACTGGGTAACTTTTTTTAGGGAAATTATTGTGTTTCTCTGTTAATATATTAGCAGAGTACATATATGGTTACAGTTCATCTGACCTGTATCCTTGCACCCATAAATATATATAAGTACATCATAAAACAAAAAATATATTCATGTTTACTACATTACAAATTGTTTTTTTTTCCATTAAAGAGAAAAATTTGGTCTACGAAAAAATAAAACGCAACCAGAAACATCATTATGGGATGACAGTTTTCTTAAATTTCATAAAGGAACCCTTATAGTTTCGCCATGTCCGTCTGTCCGCCTGTCCGTTTGTCTGCGGCTTAGCTCAGAAACTATTAGTACTAGAAAGCTGTAATTTGGTATGGGTAGGGTATACATATTAACCATGGCACCCTCAGGGGTGTTCTCCAGGCCGACAAAATGGTAAAAAAAAGTCGAAAAAAAAACGCTGCCTGTCGCCATAAGAGAAAAAAGTAATACTTTACATTACATTGCGATAAAATTTGAACTTTAAATTAAGAAGACTGTTATCGTGAAACAAATTGGTAATAAATCTGATACAGTTTAATGAAGAGAACGTGTGAAAAGTGTGAAAAGGTGTTCTATTTAAACTTTTCCGTTTTATATTTCTGCAGGCTTACGATTTATCCAGTTTTCACCGAGATATACTAAAGAGGGTCCCGTAATTAAATGGTAAAATGAAACCGTTGCTGAGGTTTTTGAATGTTGATAGTATTGACTGTTGGCACTTAGTAGAACTTGTAATACGCAATGAACAGAAAATTCCACAAAAACAAAAGGAAAAAATTGGGTAAATTTTCCCACACACCCACACAGTATGGTGTGTTAATTTTTGTTCAAAATATTACTACTACTGAAGAGAAAATATATTTTTTATCCTACAATATAATAAGGGTATCAAATTTTATGCACTAAGAAGCAGATTGCGATATTATATGTAGTAACTACTTGTACAGCTTTAGAGAAATCTTTGAAAAACCTCAAAAAGTTATATGTTTCGGGTTATCTCCGAAAATGAAGTACCGAAAAATATGAAAAAAAAAACGATGGTAATAGGAGATTACATAAAATTTACGGAAAAAAATATTAATTACGAAATTCACGAAAACTAAAGAGATGAAAATATTGTCCTTACTCTTTGTAACCACGATATACATGTATAGTATATGTACATATATATATTATATTGTATACCCATATTTTTCTATGATTTGGTACAATTAATCATTCTTTGTATAATCATGGTTATGGGCACGATTTTAAATACCATTTTGCTGACTTTCTCCATAACTGACGAAATACGAAAACCTAGGTGCGCGAGTCTGATTCGCACTGAATGGTTTTTTCCATTTTCGCGAGTGTTTCTTCAACAAAGTTATGGTTCACAAGGTCTTTTAGATTTTAAATAAGAAGTTCATGTCCACCCATCCATCCATCAGCCTGTGTTCGTCCACTGCCTTTCCCAAATTTCACCACTCTTGGCGGTCCTTCGTCCTCCTCAGAAGTTCATGTTACATGTTTAAAAAAATCATCTTTCAATTTTGACAACTGCATAAAATAAATCATCTCTTACTTTGACACCTGTAATAAAATGTAAAAAACTAAAAATGTAATCTATCACAAAATCCGTATAAAAATATAATATCAGTCACTTTGACACCTGTCAAAAAATAGGAGTAAAAAAAATACTTTTAATGGAACTAAAGTGAATGTCTGATTTGATATTCGCAGTACTTCCATTCCTAGCAATAATATAATAAGCGTAAACTCATAAACTTGTAGAACCATAATAGAACTTGTTGTAAACAAATAAACAATTGAAAACAATTTTTCATAATAGATTTTTCTTTGAACCAGACCCTCACAAAAAGAAGAATAAAGTAAAAACATTCTGAAATATACACTTGTTTTAGCTCGTAGACTAATTGGATTCTGGGATTTAAAAGTGTGACAGACAAACTTGACAAAATGAAAAAGGTTTTGAAAAAGGAACCCCAGGAATCGAATGGTTACAAATGTAACAGGTCTTGAGTCAATGCTATTGACTGATTGTTTGTTGAAAAGCCAATCTTATCTTTACAAAGGATAGTGGTATACCTAGTTACTTTTAGATCAGTCAGAAGCTGTATATTCTCCAGTACTTGTCGATCAGAATAATATAAATGTAGAGAATGAACTTTTGAATGTAGCTGTTTTTAAAGGCTTTAGTTTGAAATTCAATGCGGTTAAAACTAAAATTGATTGATTGCAATATAGTACTAATATGGACATAATAAAAGCTAAAGAATTTCAATTTTGACAGCAATAAAACTAAAGCCTTTTGGTTTTCACATTTGCATTTCACAGTCCACACTCGAAAAACACCTGTGACACCGCCTCGGGGATTCATGTCGTGACGATGTATTTAATAAATATGTCACGGATAATGTCAGAACAAACCGATTTATCTGGTTACACCTAAAATTGCCCAAACTCCTTGGGTAAAGTCCGAAAATTACCAAGGACCACCAACACTGATTAATATAGAAATAAAAGGAACTAAATGAGGCAAAAACATGTGCGACGTCGAGCGAAGCAAAGCGGAGCGAGGAAGAGCATGCTAGTGAAGCGAAGTGGAGTGAGGCAACACCTCAACACCTAACATTATCTAGACATAGGTCTATCCGGGTAAACGCTAAGTTTCAGCTCAAAACCTAACAAAACCCAATCAGCGTTGCGTAGATATAGGGTAAAACAAGTTTTACCCATTTTTCTAGCATTACCCGAAACATCTATTCAAAACACAAGCCGTCTTTAATAACAGCACACTCAGAAGCTAATGTAAAAAGGAAACCTCTTTCAGCAAAAGCACGATGTCACACGATGACTCGTGTTTGCTTTTATTATGACAATATGTAACAAACTTGCTTTGTCACGACGCATAACAAGTTGTCAGCTAGCTCAATACATTTTGTCGCATGTTTATTTTTTGACTTCATATTTACGAAGTGAGCTAGATGTCTTCTAATGCTATGAGTAGACGTTCAAATACTCGAAATGCAGGATTAAATTAGTTGACAACTACACCGAATTCAAACTATAAATCCCATCCCACTATAATAATAATATTATAAATGCGAAAGTTTGGATGTATGGATGGATGGATGGATGTTTGTTACTCTTTCACACCGTAACTACTGAACCGATTGGGCTGAAATTTTATATGAATGTAGTTCTATACCTGGAATAGGACATAATAGGCTACTTTTTATCCCATAAATCTGTTCCCATGGAATAAAAATGAGCTTCCAAATTTCTATACAAAAGTGATGTGTCACCCTTTCACGCCATGCTTACGAAACCGATTAGGCTGAAATTTTGCAGAAATGTAGTTCTAGACTTTGAATAGGACAAAAACTACTTTTTCCCTTTGTTCCCATGGAAAAGCTATAAAAGAGACACACAAAATGGGAAACAGAGGCGCATAACACACACAGTCCGAATAATATTGAATGATTTTATAGGAGTGTACAAAAACTAATTCAACGCGGTTGAAACCGCGGGCAAAAGCTACTAATTAATATAATAATGGCCATAGTTGTCTCTGATACGCAAGCGTTTAGGGTGCATTGTAGGTAGCATTCATGGGAGAAATAAATGAAACATTCATAAAATAAAAATAACATCCTAAATAACAAATGTCAGTGTCGTTCATATTGATATTATACCTATAAATATTTAATTATAGCTACCTTGTATCTTCCTGTACATTTTGGTATTTACTTATATTAAAAAGACAAATGTACCTGAAATATGTAACTGTAAAAGGTGATGGACTATTAAGAAACAGACAGACTAAGTTACATTTTTTCCCATGACATAAATTCCTGCTGCCTTGTATTTTTACACGACTGACTCCAAAAAAGAAGTGTATTGTTTTCAGGTTTCATGTGGGTTATTCTTCAACCGATTTCGAAGTGTGTGGTATCGTTAGAATCCTAATAGCATCCTGAGTGAAATAGGCTATGAATATATACAAGAATTAAATAAATAAAAAATAGCCTTTATTAAAACGAACTCACTTAACTAACATCTTAAATAAACTAAGCAAATATGTTTCCTTAAGGTGGTAACGGAGGATCTCGGTGCAAAATGCACATCATAAGGTTCTTTATAGGATAAGAGATTACCTTTGTGAAGACATGAGAGTTAAATTGTGTGAAGCCCTGGTGCTCTCTAAGCTTAACTACTGCATTGCTGTATATGGGCCATGTCTCCTTAAAAGGTCCATGCGTCTAATTCAGCGGATCCAAAACGCCTGTGCTCGCTTCTGTTTTCGCATTCCACCGCGTGCTCATGGTACTCCATTTTTAAACAAAGCCAACATTCTCAAAATGGAGTCTCGGCAAAAACTACATTTAGCATGCTTGTTGTTTGGGGTTGTAAAAACTGCTTCTCCTAAATATATTTATAATAAGTTACATTGGTCTTCTTCATACAACAAATATAGATGTAGGTTCAACCGCATTCTGTGTCCAAAACACAAGACCGTATCATTTAGAGGTAGCTTCAGATACTTAGCTTCCAAGTGTTGGAATAATCTTCCCCCTCCCATACGTGAACTTAAGTCTAGGATAGGTTTCAAGTCCAAGCTTAAAGCGTATCTTCTCTCGTTACAAAAGTCCCAACATTAGCTAAGCATTTGTGGATTATATTGTACCTATATATCTAGATTAAGACTTATTTATAATAATTGCCGTATTTATTATATTACTATACAAAAATTATATTCATTATCTAAGTAAACATATATCCTGGAATTTAAATTATTAATTATTTTATAGTCATAAATATTATGTATGTAGAACTCTCGCACCGTTATTTGTGTTCGTGCGTCACCACTATTAGGCTCTGGCAGAATAACAGCGCTGCAGTTTGTACTGAGTACATTGCAGCACATGCTGAGTTTAGAGCCCTTTTTTTGCCACGACACATGATACATTAATTACATGGCTGTGTGTGTGTCATTAATAAGGTTAAATGTACTGCGTCTCATTGTTGAAAATTGTTAGAGTTAAGTCCTTTTATTTTGTCATGTCATGTGTTTTGTGTTGTGGTGATTAATAAATGATTATCTTATCTTATCTTATCTTATCTTATCATAATATATTGTTTTCCTTACTTTTGAACATAAAGTACGCAATAAACGCGTTTGATAGCAATTCGTGCAAACTGCTTGTTAATAGTTAGGTGATCAGTGATCACATGAAAATTATTCAACTTTATGCGTTACATATTTTAGCTGCATTACATTACAACTGTAAACACGCTTTTAATTTTCTTAATGTAATGCAAACAAAATGATAATACATTAAGGTACGTGATTTTTTGTGAAGACTATTATTAATAAACTATTTCCGCAAGTTGCACGTTTATCGCATACTTCTTACTCAAAAGCAAGGAAAACAATATTATGATGTGCATTTTGTACCAAGGTAAAAAGTTACCCCCTTAATTATAACATTTTGAGAACATAATTTAATAATTCTTTAAATAAGTGAGTTCACCCACATTTGGGTGAAGGCCTCCTCCATCTTTGCCCAAGCGGCTGTCTCTGGCAGTGCGCGTCCAACAGCGGCCAGCTACCTTTACAATATCGTCACTCCAGCGCAGTCGTGGGCGTCCCCGATGTCTATTGCCATCCCGCAGATGCCAGTGTGTGACTTGCTCGCTACATCTATCATCTGTTGACCGAACTACGTGTCCCGCCTTTTTCCACTTTAATTTGGCAGCGATTTCCAGAGCGTCTTTATGGAGGTAATGGAGGATCTCGGTGCAAAATGCACATCATAATATTGTTTTCTTTACTTTTTAATAAAAAGTATTCAATTCACGCAAACTGCTTGTTAATAGTTAGGTAATCACATGAAAATTATTCAATTTTATGCGTTACATTTTAGCTGCATTACATTACAACTGTTAACACTCATTTAAGTTTGTTAATGTAATGTAAACAAAATGTAATACATTAAAGTACGTAATTTTTTGTGAAGACTTTACTATTTCCGCAAGTTGCTTTAAAACACATTTATTGCATACTTTTTATTCAGAAGTAAGGAAAACAATATTATGATGTGCATTTTGTACCGAGGCAAAAAGTTACCCCCTTAATGTTTTGTTTTAGCTCTGATATCTCGATTTCGTTTTCTGGTTATACTCAGCATGCTTCTTCCAGGAGCGCTTTGGAATACTTTGATCTGGCGTTTTTGTTAGCGTCCAAGAAGCCGTAGATCAGAGTTGGCTTATTGTAAGTGTCCATTACTTTTGCTTTTAGTGATAATGGAATAAATAATACAAAATATTGAAAAACACGACTGCGGGAATAGATATTTGGATTTCAGTGGAGTCGAGAGACTATTATATACATTGGATACGTGATTATGTGATATTGTTTTAATTTATCAAAGAATTATTGTCCAATGTACTTTTGCGGTCTTAAATAAAAATACATTCATGAACAACATTGTAAATAGAAAAATTGAGCTTAACATTACTAATTTCAGTTTTATAATTTGCAAAATCCTTATCCATTTCTACGTATCACTTAGTACATCGTTGTAGAATTCCTCGAAGGATAAATATGGCTTCCTAGCGTCTAACACGTTTATATTTAATTCGATTGCTGGAAGAAAAACATCAAGTATTAGTTATAGACGGAAATGACTTTTCTTTAGTTAATCGCTTAACAACGACAAGTATATCGTTGGTCAAAATCATTACTGGAACATTTTATATTTACATAGACGCGTACGTACGACGATCTCGGTAGATTCGTGCACTGGTACTCGACCGACTTTTACCGAGATCGTCGTACGTACGTGTCTATGTGTGCGTGCGCCCGGAATCGCTGGTTGTATGGAGCTGGCTTTCTGTACGTATTTATTTTGTGTCACAACCATCATCACGAAACTGTACCATCCACTTCCGGGCGTTCATAATTTTTCACTCGATTGGATATGTAATTTACTACTATAATATTGATTGTTGACCCGGAAAATGCGCCATCTCTCTTAGCGGCATAGTGCCCAGTGCCCTTTGCAATATTTTTCTCATTCGTGTTTTCTGTGATTGGATTAATGGGCCTCAAGGGATCTGCTTCTGACATTTTCCTTGAACGGACCAAACCCTACTTGCAATTTCAATATATGTATAAATATAAATGCTTTAGTAAAACAAAGATTTCTGCTAGGTTGAAAGTAACCTAAAAATGACACGGATTGAAATTAATTGAAAGGCTCCAATTTCCAGGATGTCTTGAGAAAATATATAGCAGCCATAATCATCAGGAACTCTGTTATTTCTGAACCAAACCAAATTCAAGACGATTGACCTTGGATAAAATAAACAAGCTTCGAATAGTTGAAATTATTAACTGTTGAAAATTTTCGTTGGTACTGGTCTTTATACCTTATTTTTGTTAGAAATCAATCTTTAGGCCAATAAAATATGTGGAAAACTTCATTAAGATTTGAATTTTATGTCGACTCGCTGCGGGGCCGGAAGTCCCCGTTGAAAGAGTGACGAAAAATGTAAAAAAATACATATAATTATAAATTACATATTAAATAGTGCCTACACTGTTGATCGAAGTTGAAAACCGAAAATTCTACACTGAATTGCGGAACCCCAAAAACTGTTTGCTTTTTAATTCGATGACTGCAAGGAAAGCTTATGTAAGATATTCTATACTAAGAGAAATTAAATCAACCGACCAAATTAATACTAGAGACTCGGTTAGTCACCAGGAACAAGATTTATTAAAAGACCAGGAGAAATTCGAAAAAAAAAATTTGCCCCTTAGTGCCTGCACTAGGAATTGTACTTAAAGTAGTCCAAACAGTAAGAGAGCAAAAAGAATTATTTTTCGAAATTGGCCAAAAGGATAACTGAACCTAGCTTTTGATCACTAACCAAGTCTCCAGTATGAATTTGGTCGGTTGATTTAAATTCACCCTCCACTTACCTAGTCTTTTGCCCGCAGTTTCAACCGCGCGAGTTGAAATACGAGTATGTCCGTCGCGTCACCAGGAAATGAACTTTATCCCATGTCCAAATGAAGTGTCCGTAAAAGAATTTTCGCAAACAATCGGTTCCAGAGTTTATCCCCTCTTACATCTACATAAAAAAAACAAACAAACATAGATCATGTTTTTATTGCAAAATCCATCGCTTTGGAATACTCTAAATATTATTATTAGAGTGCATTACAAACTAGAAAAGATAAATTAAAAACAAATAATTTAGAATCCTGGCTCGAGTAATTTTTTCAAATTCTTATCTTTTCATTTGTCTCTAAATCTTTTCTGGTTTGTAATGCACTCTAATAACAAACAAACATATTTAATCTTTTTATAATATTTTTATAGATAAACAACGCCTTTTGTACGGTTCCAAACCATAAATTGCAAAAACAGTATGCTTAGGAACACTTTGTTGTCCGTCTATCTGTCTTTCAATATTCTTTTTCTCAGGCCCCGTGAGAGATATTAAGTTGAAACAAGGATGTCTGAGGCCTTAGGTGGAAGCCACACAGAAACAACGGGACGCGCATCGAGCTCGCGGGCGTCATTCAAATTTCGTACAAAACGCATGGAAATAAAGTCGCAATTTGAGGTATGGTACGGACGCCCGCTCCACGCCCTACTCCGCCCGAAACATACCATTCGGTGTATTCGAATGGCGACTTTATTTCCATGCGTTTTGTACGAAATTTGAATGCCGCCCGCGCGCTTTTGGGTGGCTTGAACCTTATGATGCTTGTGTGATAAACCCCCCTCTCGACAGGTAAAATTTAGTTTTTCTGGTGCTGGGCCCATAGATATTATATCTGAAATTCAGGTTTGAAGTGGTCCACTTGCAAAACATTGACCCAATGTAAAAATGAATTCTGACGCTCCTCAGCACTCACCACCGGTGACAACTGTTTATTCTTTGGATTACGACAATTATGGATAAAACGTTTTATCCAACTGGTAACTGCCAACAATTTATCTAAACTACTATATCGTCCAGGTAGCCAATCAAGATCTAGTTTGGTCTCTACAACCAGAGCATGCACACGCAACCCAGGTAAAATCTGGGGTGTCCTATCCAACTGCTGGACAGGCCAAGAAACCTCCGTTTCTTTAAGCCACTCCGGCCCCCAACATAGATGATGCGACACCAACTCCGGCGCTGTGCAGCCCCTCGATGCGCAGTCGGCAGGATTACATTCACCTGGGACGTGCCTCCAATTTATGTGAAAACCTATATTCTGAACTTGTGAAACCCGGTTTCCTACAAAAATCTCTAAAGTATGTGGGGACGACGCGCGTAGCCATGCTAGCGCAACTTGACTATCTGACCATGAATACACGTCTTGAAATTCAACAGTGGCAGCTAACTCGTTATGTACATGGTTCAATAACTTTGCTAAAAGATGAGCTCCACTCAATTCTAATTTAGGAATTGTAAGACGAGTACGTATGGGAGCAACTTTGCTCTTTGCTAAAAGTAATACAACATTGACGTGTCCCTGACAATCAATCGTTCGTATATATACAGCCGCAGCGTATCCACGTTCGGAGGCGTCACAAAAGCCATGCAAAGAAGCTTGATACTTTCCTGGCGGCAAAATTCGGCGAGGTAAGGCAACTCGATTGACTTCCTCCAACGATGAAATCAGCTCCAGCCAGTCGTCCAGCGGGGACCCGATGAGCGGCTCGTCCCACGACACGCCCAACATCCAAATCCGTTGCATCAGGCATCGGGCTGATCCAACCATTTGGATCAAAAATGCGTGCACCGGCTGATATTTCATACCTAAAACCGCTATCATATTTGGATCGTCCACGTCAGCAAATAGATTAGGGTTCTGCTGGTGATCCTCTGGGATATCCTCTAGCAGACGGGGTTCATTCGACAACCATTTCCTTAGCTCGTAACCTCCCGCCGCTAATATAGCGATTAACTCATCGCGGAGTATAAGCGCCTTCTCGACAGACTGGGCCCCGGTACACACCTCATCTACATAAAGATCGCGTGTTAACACAGCGGCCGCGCGAGGGTAGCGGGTCCGCTCCCGCTACGCCAACTCTAATAAACATCTAATTGCAATGTATGGACTAGATTTCAAACCATATGTGTTGGTGTTGAGCTCGTAGACTGTCACTGGGTCATCCGGGTGCTCCCGCCAGAGAATCAACTGGAAACGTCTGTCATCCGGGTGAATGACAGTCTGCCGGAACATCATCTTGATGTCTGCTCCGAACACCGCCTGATGCCTCCTAAAATTTAAAATTATGTCAATGACATCCCGGTGTAGCTTTGGCCCGGAATGCAAACATTGATTCAACGAAACCCCTGTTGAAGTGGGCACCGAACCGTCATATACCGTTCTCAGCTTGCCTGTAGAGGCTTTCAAGACCGCATGGTGAGGTTGGAAGTAGTGCCCAGCGGAGCTCCAATCGAATCGAGCCGGAGACATATGACCCAAGGCTTCCTACTCACGCATGAAGTCTATGTATTTCTCACTGAGCACTGGGTTACGCTGCATGCGCCGTTCCATGGCCACCAGTCGTTTCTCCGCCAGTGCTCTGGACTGTCCTAAAACAGGAGAGGAAGGAACAAAGGGCAACCTTGTTACAAATCTACCAGAAGCCAATCTCGTCGTGTTGGCCTGGTAGAAGTCCTCACATTCCGCATGTTCCAGGTAGGCCCTAGGAACCGTGGGAGGCTCTTCTACTTCCCAGAATTAATGCATTGTCTTAGCAAGAGATGCTGTACTAACGACCCTTGACTCATCCGGAGTACAGTCGTCGAAGACTTGTCCCAGCACAGCATATCCAAAAATTGTGGACACTGCCAACAGTGACGAAGGACCTAGCACTTGCTGGGTACCTAAAAGAATCCATCCTAATACATCCGAGCCCAAGAGGACGTCCACTGGGGCGGGATTATAAAAGAGAGGATCAGCTAAATCTAAATGGGACGTACACGATAGTACAGATGGGGAGAGATCTGAGGAGGGCTACCAGCCAACTATATTGTCCATGACCATGGCTGTAGCCGCAATCCTCATGGTGGAGGAACGTACCGAAGAAAACCTAATATGTGTTCGGCCTGCTAAACGTTTGACTTCTAAACCACCGATCCATAGGAGCGTAACTGAAGAAGGCTCCAAGTTCAAACCCAACCTATCAACTACCCGTGTAGTCACCATACAGCCCTGGGCACCAGAATCTAGAAGATCTCTTACTCTAACTGAATCACCACGAGGGCCCCAGATACTAACTATTGCAGTGGGCAGAAGAACTGTCCTCGGCTCCGCACTGGTAGAGGGGCAGACTAGTTATTGGGGCCCCGGCCTCTCCAATCCAGGGTGCATCAATTGCCCCATATATGGTGAGCGAGTACACAACGCCATCCGAGATGCTGCGTAACCCGCTGCCCTACCATATCTCGAAAAAGGCGGGTGATACTCTAACCGCGGATACTCGTGCATCGGCGGAGAGTATCGCTGTGGCTCCGCCCTGCTATACTGTCCTACAGTGGGCGCAGGCACTGGTTCGGCAAACTGGGGTCCACTCATATAACCTTGAGTGGGGCCCCCGCCCGATGAGCCCCCCCTCCTCTTCGGGGGGTGCCTACTTGGGCCCGCTGTCGCGGAAGCATGGGGTCCACTCCTAATATCCTGAGTGCGACCCTGACCCGTTGAGCTCCCCCCCATGAGGGATCCTCTTCTCGGGCCCGCAGTATAGCTTCGTATCGCAGGCGCGCGATTCACACCACTATCAAACTGAGCACGACTCACGCGAGGGCTCTCTCCACTCTCCGACGGGTGCGCTCCTCGTCCTATAGAAGGGCCACTTGACGGACGTGACTGATGGGTGGAAGGTGACGCGGCTCCCACGCCCGTAGCGTGACCGTATGCTCCAGACCTGTTCGCACAAATTAAAACATTATGCGGCCTGCCACATGCTCTACACATGCGCTGCCTGGAGCACTCACGCGCTAAGTGGTCTTCTAAACAAAAATAACACAATCTATTATTTTTTACTAAGCGCCATCTATCTAATACCGGTAATACAGCAAAATCATGGCACTGCGATAACGCGTGTCCTGAGCGCCCACACTGATGGCAATTTGGGCCTTCAGCAACAGCGGCCAGTGCAGCCAAACGTGCAGCAACGCGTCCCCGAAGCGGTTGCACTCCCTGTGGCCCTCTTCGCCCCGATATACCGGCAGGTTCCCTAAAACTCCCGGTAGGTGGCACCCCCTCCGACGTCGATGAAGATTCCACGGCCCTAGCCTCAAACTCCAAAAACTTCATTAGATCAGCGAAAGTGGGGAGCGCCTTGTTCTCCCTTTCCGCGGTCTCACGTTCGAAACATGAACGAGTATCAGACGGTAACTTACTCAAAATAATATGTACCAACAAGAAGGACCACTCATCCACTGGTAAACCTAACATTTTTAACGCGTTACATGCTACTGTAACCGGGGTCAGTAACTGCGTTCGAATTTGAGCCTTATTACCTACCCTAGGCAAACTTAACAATTGGCTCGTATGAGCATCGGCCAACAGACGGACATTCTGATATCTATTATTTAGTAGTTCCCACGCTATATTGTAGTGGTCGTCCTCTATGCACTATGCTCTTTGCCTCACCCTCTAAAGTGGACATCAAGTATGCCATCTTTTGTGCATTTGTCAAATCCTGCCTAATGTCAACCAAGGAGGTGAACATATTTTTATAGGCCACCCATAGCTCCATGGTACCATCAAAGTGTCCTAACTCCAGATTTGGGAGCCTACTGTGCAGCGATGGACCGTGCGCTGCACGACTTACATAAGACGTGCTCGAAACAACTGACTGTCGTTTTTTAATCAGACAGGCGACCTGTGTTACTTCGTTGTAAATATCCATAATTTGACCCATGTCATTATTAATGGAGGACAGTACCTCGAGATCCTGGTCTCCATCCAGGAGATCCGCAACCGCCGCTTCAGCAGTCTCGAAGCTATCCGACATCTGCTCGAACCGCTCGACAATCGCCTCGTCTCGGTCTGTCCTAGACAGCATACCCTGAACGCCAACAAACCACCGCAGTTGACTCGCCAAAGTCTTCCTCGAAGTTTGCTTCGCCATTGCGTTAGACCGGGAAATCAAAGAAAATACCAACAATTAAAAACCGAACTAACACTGGCATGAATCACAGGCGTCCCCGTATACAATACTATTGTAGACCTAAATGTACTAGACTCTAGTCAGTATGTAAACTTCAATATATCAATACATAATACAACCCTGTTGTGAATTATGCAAGTTCAACAAAAATCAAATTTTTATCACTCAGATGTTTTCAAATAAACACAATATCATAACTTTATGAACAGACAGACAGACCTTTTCTGTTGCTATATATATAATCCATACAATTTGAACTGCAAACAGCTGCATCGAGCTGCAAACGCGCTCAAATTTAACTAAATAAATCATTACGATTATTAAATACAACTAAAATTATTCAAAAATAATCTACATAACTCATTTATCATAATATCTTTCATTTTACTACGTCTCAATTTGTTTCTTTGCATTAATCGGATCTTAGTCTTAAGGCGGAACGTTTCGATCTCAGTGCAAAATGTATAACATAAGATTGTTTAAGTATCTCTTTTTTAAATAAAAGGTATGAAATAAAATAGTTTCATCTTATTTTGCGACTATTTTTTAATAATTATCACGGGTTTTTAGCAGAATTGCGTTGTTTTATGGATTACAGTTATCGTGAATGTCCTTACAAACTTAAAAGCGTGTTTTAAGTTAGTGTGGACATTCATTTACAACGCAATATATAAAGTTACAAAATGTTGGTAGAAAAGCCTAATTGACATTAAACTATGGTCGCGAAATGCCATAAATCACATTTATTTAGTACTTTTTATTCAATAATAAGAAAAACAATCATATGTTGTGCATTTTGCACCGATATCGAAACTTTCCGCCTTAAATTGCCTTTATTTGGAACTTGTTTTGGCATTTACTCGTATTTGGTTAAAGTTCTTGATAAAAAATTAACATTCTAATTAAGGTACATCTTTCCAGATATCCTGTAGTTTATCATAGCTATGTTGATCAGGGTCACTATAATGATAACAAAGAAAGCCGCACCCAAATTCGTTGAGTAGTTTCCCAGCTAAAACGGAACAGACAGATAGATATATAGACAAAAAAAACGTTCTTTTATAAACTTATCAATACAAATAACCCATTATAGGTACATTTAAAATTTTGTAAAAATATTTAATGTACAGGCACGACTTTCTTATTACTTCATTATGTGTATAGAATCTATACTATACTGTAGATATAGATCGTGATATAGATATAGAAAACAAAAGCAGACGTTAGTTTTCAGTTACAATGATATCCTTTAAATTCAACATGGCTCCGAATAGTGATGTGACGGTTTGGAAATTTCTCAAACCGACTTAAACCGGTTAGAGCCTATACGCAAACCGGTTGCAAACCGAACCGACAAATTTTATGTAACCCGGTTAACAAACCGTGTTGACAAAATCGATGCGACAATTTACGATATAATGATAGTTGGATTAAGAAACTGGATTATGAAATTAAGTTTAATTTAGTCTCTGCCAAACCTCTTAAAAAAGCAAAAAGTTTTGTAAGTATTTTTATTGAGATCATCATAAACATAATTGCTTGATACTGAAAGTCAAAAAAACGGTATAATTCTTACAAATAGACATAAAACACAACAGTCTTGCTTCTTAAATATTTGGGTAGGTACATGTAAATCCAAGCACTTAACGTATTTTCTTGCAACTATTTAGAATCAATATTTGGTAAATTTTTACCACCACTCACTCTAACCGTCCAACACGGTTTGACATAGACTCAAACCGGTTTGGATGGTTTGAGGCTCAACCCGGTTTGAACCGGGTTGGTAAACCGCGTCGTTACATCGCTAGCTCCGAACAATAATTAATTAACTGAAATTGGACCCAAGTTCAATTTCGACGTCTTGAATTAGCGACAATTCGTACTCGAGCAGGTTTATATAAATTGATTGAAATATAATATTATTTGATGTAAATCTGATCTTTCTTCTGATTGAAGATTGTCTCTTTGATGATAAAATAAGACTTCCAGTCAACTCCTTGGGGACTTACGAAGGAAATGCTTTCAATATGAAGCGTTCTATTCCGTCATAAGGTTAGTGTATATACCAAGTTATCGGATGATAAAGAGAGAGATGATCTATTAATTTGTTTTAAATCATATTTTATAAAATTTTGACTATCCGAATTCCTTTCGTCCTTTAATATCTGTAGAAACAAATTAAATTAAATTTCTGTAATCAAAAGTCTGTTATGTGAAACAGACTGATCACGTGCAGCGGCGTCACTGGTGCAAGGGCTTCGCCACTGCGCTCACCAACCCTTCTGTCCAGCGTATGGCTATGGATTTTACGGCCAAAAGTATAAATTATGGAAAAGTTAATGTCTCGTAGTGGACGCACTATTGATTGAGAAATGGATGGAATTAATAAGGGGAAAAAAATTAGATACTTACTCTAACTAACATTCTTGCTCTTCTTCTTAGCAAGACTAATTAAAGTGGCCGGGTTAGTGACTTTAGCCGATGAAGCCAAATTTATACTGGAGACTCAGTAAGTGGTCCTCAAGGTTCAATTACCTTTTTTGCAAAATACGAAAAATATTGTTTGTACCTGTTTAAAAACAACCCCGAGGTGAATTAGTGTAGGAAGCCTATTTTTTATTTTGCAATTTTCACAGAAAGGGTCATTGAAACTTGTTACTGATGATGACTTATAACGTCTCCAGTATGAATTTGCCTTTATTCACCATAGTCACCTTATATTATATGAAATACATTAAGTATTTAGTACTGGAAAATGAAAACCAAAAGTTATTGCAAAACCCTGTGTCTTAATATGAACCCGTATCAATGTCTTATATAATAGTCTTCAAAATTCCTTAAGACACTATGAAGTTTAATCAGATGTAGGAGGAAATTACTTTGGAAACAACAACCGTCACAGAAATTGCCCTAAAATAATAACCATTGCAATATAGGTAAAAAGTGTGCCCGCAGAATTTCATTTGATAGTACATATCACTCATGTCTGCAAGGGAGGTAAGCAGAGACTACAGATTTCCATCTGCTACGATCTTGACAACCTTATGCAAATATTTCTAATGCTGGTGCTTTTGACTTGGCTCGTCTCCAGTATTTCACCAATATGGGCGGCATACGTCCTTCTAGAGCAACTGGTCGAGCTTTACCATTCACTAACGCACCATAATGTAAAGCACGAAGATTTGACAAATTAAAGACGATTAGGTACACGGCTGTCTTCCAACCAAGGTTTTAGTTTTTCCCATTGATGATACTAATGTTATAAAAATATCTTGTCATAAAAATATTTCCATAAAAGCTCTTTTTAACGCCAGGAAATAGTAGACTGTTATACAAGGGACGTAAGTGATCGATTGCACCCGAGATATTAAGAGCGAGACCGAGCGATGGTGCTTACAAATTCAAGGCTGTAATTGATCACTTACACCAGTGTGGAACACTCTACTTTTCATCACTAATGCGAGGAGATAAAAAAATACAAAATAATATTTGCACCAACGTTTTCAATGTGACATAATCTTTTTTCATGCAATCGTGTTGAGCTGTCCAGTGCGATTGTTAAAAAAAAAACAAATTTATCACATTAAAACATTTATAGTTAAACATTGTTTAAAAATTTCATTTAGCATATGCATGCATATATTATATTTACACCTATATATTTTATTGTATAGTCATATTATGCCATATTGTTAAGAGATTAGGAGAACACATTTTTTGACTTACCTACTAGTAAGAGACTGTAAAGGAGCCTCGTTCGATTTTTTAATTTACTTACGTCTGTAGGTTAGTAAATCGAATTTACATTCCGCATTTTGAGTTAAAAACTTTTTTTTTCAGAGCTATAGTGAATAGTAGATTGTTATGCAAGCGAGCTAAGTTATCAATTGCACGGATTGCAATCGAGATATTTAGGCGCATGAGCAAACGAAGCGGCGAGTGTGCTTATAGTTCGAGGGTGCAATAGATCACTTACACCCGTGCGTAACACTCTACTTTTCATCACTAATGCGAGGAAATAAAAAAAATATAACATGATGATTTACTGCAACTGTACTTGTTTCACAGTGATTATATTTATCCCAACCGGTTTCGGTTTTACATCATTATCAATATCAAGGGTCTATCTATAATAAAATAACTAATGCTAATAACACATTTTGCGGTATATGAAATTAATTCGACGTGCAATCAATGAAATATGTCGATAATCAAGTATGAAATTATGTTTGCAACAACGTTTTCAAAAAGATAATTTTACTGCCGCCATTTTATTTTCATGTGACTAATTTTTTCCGTCTTACTGGAGAGTGTGATTGTTTTAAAAATAAACGAATAAAACGAATTTTATTGCTGTGTTAACTCTTAAACGTCTTTTTTGGTTACAGAGAAAAATTTAAATGACATATTCAAGCATTATTTTTTTGTATTTAATTATCAATTTACATATACTTATACTTTAATGTTAATGCCCATGTCAACATGACATGGATTAGATAACATTGCATATAATTTTAAATGGGATAACGTGTCAATTACATATGTTATTTAATATTTGTACACCATAACCGGCAGGTTTTTGTGCACTTTATATACATTTTTAACATCTTTATATTTTACCAAAAATCGAATAAATAAATATTTTTCGGTTTCTGTTTCTGTTTTTAACATTTTATTTAGCATACACCTATATACGCGAGTCACATTTTTCCATAATAATATAATAAATAAAATACAGAATAACAAAATAAAACGGAAATAGGCAGAAAATATATTTTCCATTGTCATTTAGCGAGACGAGTAATATACTACATAGTGACTAGTGTAGGACTATGACGGACGGACGGACGGACAGACTGACAGACAGATGGACAACAAAGTGATCCTATAAGGGTTTCGTTTGTTTCTTTTGAGGCACGGAACCCTAAAAACAGACTAGCGACGGGGGCAACGGCGTTACTGGTGCGATGGTTTCGCCAACCCGCCTGCGCAGCGCTTGTGAGTATGGGTATGGGCATTTCTTCCAGGAGGGCCGCCAAGAGTGGCAAAATCTTGAAGTGGACGAAACAGACTGATGGATGGACGGATACCAAGATATTGGGATTTCGTCATGAGTCTTGTGTAATACAGATCAGACTGTTAGTGACCAGAAAGATTTCTTACAAAACTGGAACCCACCGTGCAAGAGATTTAATAATCCGCCGTAACTACTGAACCGATTGGGCTGAAATTTTGCATGAATGTAGTTCTAAACCTAGAATAGGACATAGCTACTTTTTGTCCCATAAATCAGTTCCCATGGGATGAAAATGAGTTTTCAAGTTTCTATAGAAAAGTGATGTGTCACCCTTTTACGCCGTAACTATTGAACCGATTGGGCTGAAATAAAGTTCTAGATCTAGAATAGAACAAAAACTACTTTTTATTCCATAAATCAATTCCAATGGAAAAGCTATAAAAGTAACATACAAAATGGGAAACACAGAGGCGCATAACACACACATTTCACCAGCTGTGTTTACTTTAGGTAAACAGTCCGAAAAATATAGATTTTATAGGAGTACACAAAAACTAATTCAACGCGGTTCAAACCGCGGGCAAAAGCTAGTGACCAATAAAAATACCAGAACATTTAAGCTTGATGATGAATGATAACACTTGTACTCGTTTCACAATAATTGTATAATATTAATCCCAACCGGTTTCGGTATTACACCATTATCAAGGGTTGTTATCGAAGTTTCACCAAGTGCCGACAATCGCAAGTATTAATCATATTCAAGCTTGAGTTTACTCTTACTTAATAAAGTATACAATACTAGCGTGTAGTTTACTAACGGTACACTGGATTGCGAATGTGTTAAATTTTCAATTGAACTTCTTAGTTCTATGAAAGGAGTGAGCCATCGGATATTGGACTTGTAGATTTACTTGCAGTCAATATTGACTCGTGGCCATTTGCATATTTAGAGTTCTATTCTACTATTGGTTCCAGTGTAGGTTCGCTCACAGAAACGGACTCACTGGAGAAACTTGTGAAACTGACAAGTGATAATTGTTGTCATCTATTATTGTTCCACGTTTGGATTGGGTATGAGGTGCGATCGTCAACTTTACGCGAATGTATGAAATGACAGTTACCAAAGTTAGTATGTGCAAAAATACGAAAAACATTTTCAGTACTGCGAAATTATAATGTGAAAAGAATGTTACATTTTACCAAAATAATATTTCGTGGAATTTAAATTAAATGATATTCTTGAAAAAAATTGTCAGCTCTCCATTTGTTTTGATGATCAATCACTCAAGGGTTCATCAATTTCATCATCAATGCCAAATAGTGATAGATTTGTCAAATAAAATTTAAGGATTTCATTTATAAAACAGTTGAAAATAGATTCAGCAAACAGTTCAAACAACTAAATCAGCGATAATTTCATTTTTTTGGAGAAGCAATATTATTGATCAATAAACTTTTATAAACATCAATAAATACATAAAACGCAAAAATTTGACAATGATGTTACTTGATGGTCTTAAGTACCAAAGTAATCAATTCATTTGTACTATTATGCAAACGGTACTTTTGAATCCCAATCCAGTCGTGGAACAATCATATACTCTACTAGCTTTTGCCCGCGGCTCCGCCCGCGTGTTATTCGGTTTAAAATAAAAAGTTACATATGTGTTAAGTTGGGGTATAAGCTATATCCATTCTAAATTTCATCCAAATCCGTCCAGCCGTTTCAGCGTGAAAGAGTAACAAACATACACACACACACCCAAACTTTCGCATTTCTAATATTAGTGTGAAGTGTGATGAGATAACATAGCCTTGTCTTATTTCACCACAAACGATTATGGACCGCACTAATTAGACACCTGATTTATAAAATAACAAAGCCTTGTCTTATTTTGCCACAAACGAATCACCGCGCTAATTAGACACCTGATTTTTCAATGATATTGATCTCTCCTACAGGAACCATGCATTTTTATGGGATAAAAAGTAGCCTATGTGTTAAGTTAGAGTATAAGCTATATGCATTCTAAATTTCATCCAAATCCGTTAAGCCGTTTCAGCGTGAAAGAGTAACAAACATACACACACACTTACGCACAAACTTTCGCATTCATAATATTAGTGGGATAGGATTAGTAGGATTAGTAGGATTTCATATAAAATTAGAAACAAGGAAAAAAAGTTTCTTCA
This sequence comes from Ypsolopha scabrella, assembly GCA_910592155.1. Taxonomy (NCBI): domain Eukaryota; kingdom Metazoa; phylum Arthropoda; class Insecta; order Lepidoptera; family Ypsolophidae; genus Ypsolopha; species Ypsolopha scabrella. The sequence goes on along the minus strand of OU342969.1, from coordinate 24,809,749 downwards.
TGCGCACACTTCGACGAAATGGTGACGAAAAACGTAAAACATTATGTTTTGTGCATAGACTATCCTGTCTATGGTTTTGTGTCATTTTATGTGCAAAAGTCTGTAGGGTATAACCCTTTAAACGAATATTAAATACCTGACCTAAAATAATGATTTATGTTTAACTTATTTTAATGAAAAGGACCTCCCAAGCTACGAAATATTATTTCAAAAAACAAAATTACAAAATGTTCCTGTTGAAAGACCTAAAGAAGCAGGAGTCTCTAATCTTTTTAGGGAAGCATAATGCAATCAAATAAAAATTCGTGGCATTAGACGTGACAATCGGTAAATAACGTTTTAATTTAATCCGATGAAATGGTTTGTTGTTAATTTATGTTCACTTTTTATTTTAGTGAGTGACTCAAAATGCTCTCTTTGTATTAAGTACGTCTTATTAATTGCTTTGTCTCTATATTATGTATATTATTTAAGTAGTACCCATGTGAAGCCAAATCACACTAATATTATAAATGCGAAAGTTTATGTGTGTGTGTGTGTGTGTGTGTGTGTGTGTGTGTGTGTTTGTGTGTGTATGTTTGTTACTCTTTCACGCTGAAACAGCCGAACGGATTTGGATGAAATTTAGAACGGATATAGCTTATACCCTAACTTAACACATAAGCTACTTTTTATCCCGGAAAAAATCATGTCCTTAAACCGAATAACATGCGGGCGGAGCCGCGGGCAAAAGCTAGTTAAAGATAAATTATAGTGGTTTTTAGTATATTTAATAATATGTATGGTATGAAATAGTTTCAAAGTCCTGCTTCTGTTATCTTCTTTTATCTAATGTTATATGAAATAGAGTATAGTAGGAGATAATAAAATAATTTCTGTAAGAAAAACTGGTCATTTGCAAGTAAGAATCATGCGCCGAGGGTTTCGTTTATACCGTTTATAACACAAACTTATTCTATGAGCAGTTACAAGACTCGAATTCAACTTGACAATAAAGTCGATATTGAAATCTTTAATTTTAGTTTTAGTGCTGTCAAAACTTATTTTTTTCAAAAGTAATATAGCTTCTGTTGTTAACATTAAAAAACTAATATATTTTAGAATTAAGAAAATTTTGTTTTAACAGCACTGAAACTAAAATGAAAAATCCTTCAGAATCGCCTTTAAGGCGAATTTTCCCGAAGTCCTATACTAGCGCAATTCGCTGATCATATCCTTATTATTTTTTCTTTTTCAACACATCCCATAAAATACCCATGACGTGAAACTAAAACATTTATCAAAATCAAATACATACGAAAGTTACAAGCGAATAAAAGTCCTGGATTTTACACATATTTTGATGAATGTTTATGTACCGTAATGTCCTAGAAGCGATACAACAAATCAAATAATTTTAGTTTCACAGCATAGTATATTTTATAATATTAAAAAAAAAATTTTGTTTCATTTCGTTTTTGGGATATTTCTCCTGAAATCATAAGAACCACCAAAACCATACTCGACTTTTCTCAAAACATGAATGTTGTCTCGCGTTAGCTTGCCTCTCACACCGTGTTCGGTTAGTTCCGTACGAGCTCGGGACATGAACGTTCGGGCCAACCAATAACAGTCAGTTAGTGCTCTATAATCCGAAGTTGAATGTAGAATGAAATAGCAAGCATAGCGACCCCGTGCGCGACTGACTTCAAGCCACCGACTACAGGCTTCTTAATTACGATATCTATTAAACTCTATGTACCCTGTGCACGCAGCGCCCCCTAGCGGTCGCCACGTGGCTATCTCGCGTTTCATGCAAACCGCCCGCGATTGTTCGCGGAACCAAAAAACTACGACACGATCAAGTGTAAACTAGTGTGAATGTTAGGTACCCCTTTTGGGATAAACGGTACCCCCTTTGGAATCCAACGGCACCCTCAAAACCGCAGGTTACGAGTTTCCGAAAAGTATAAATAAAATGCATGAAACTTACCAGTGAGACGTCCCAGAAACAGAACTCCGTCGGGAACAGTGTGATGTGTTTTATGTAACTATATTGCTAATGAAGATGTGATGTACGGTTAAATAAATTACATAAATCATAATTATATAACTCCGCAACTCCAACGGCAACTTATCACTGGGGGCCAAACAACCAAAGAGCTTCGTATATGGTCCTAATTTATCTTTAATGATAGTTTATCCAAATGAACAACTTTGAAATCACAGTTAATCCAAATTAAAACCAAACGGTGTCGTCCCGTATTCACTCGTTCACAATTAGATCACAAAAGATAATGCCTGAAAATGCATAAAATATATTTTTGCATCAATGACACCCATATTTCTGGTAGGGGGGGGGGGCAGACGGTAGTCTAGGGGGTCCGCCCCCCCCTTGCCACTTCCTAGTTACGCATATGAACATGAGCAAACAGTAACATGCAGCAAGATGGTAGAAGTATAGGTAGATAACACAGAGAAATTAATAAATATTTTTAGTGATTATTCAGATTTATGTTTAAGGCTACAAGCTCATTATAAAAATTCTTATAGAAAGGAACTGGCATGGATAAAAATTCAGCAAAAGACCGGTTTGGATAACACAATGGAAGCCTAATTGTTCTGTTGGTTTGTAAGGTAAAAAAGCTTGTACAGGGTAAAAGCCGTAAAGGCTCTCTAGAGTCTAAAAACAATTATGCAGTTCTATTACAACTAAAATAAGTTCCAATTTACATATTTCTATGTTATTTTGTTTTCTTACCCGTAACGTAAGATAGTTTTAGTGAAAATCAGAATTCAACAAGAACCTGACAGTTGGTTTCCGCAGGACTAGGATGGAATCGAACTTTTTTGTTTTCTTTTATTTCTTGTATGAATACTTCGAAATCCTAAATGGATCCAACGTTGCACTTTATTCTGCTGGTATGAAACTTGGTACGATTCAAGTGTGACTATATCTCTAAGCACCAATTTTCAAGGCGCATATATAGGCATGCCAACGTTTTAGTACACAATTTTATAACCCGTTTCTTTGTTGTTTTTCGTTATAGACTAAATTTAGTTCGAGATTTATAGTTATAGTATCTTTCATATAAGAAGTCCCGGCTGACACTACTCAGAGCTGAGCTTTAGTGCAGAGACACTTTGAATCGACACTATATTCTACCGATTTTCGATTATTGTTATAAACAGATTAGAATCGAATCAAAACATCTAATATTGGAACCTATTGTGATATGGAGTTCAAAGATCTTATCACGCTAACAATTACTCAGAAAGAACACAGCGTACTCGTATGTCTTAAAAATTACATAATTTTGTGGTGTATGGCAGCATCATCTAAAAAGAATATTGTCACTCTAAATCTTCTCATGGATGTCGTAAAAGGCGATAAGTTTTCTTGGATTTGAAAGCAGGAAGGCAGTTTGGAACAAAAAATATCTTATCTAAAAATATGACATTACCTATATTATTAGTAGGAAATTGCATCTAGCTAGTGCTATGTCTCCTCGTTCCATCAAAATCTTTCTTTTATCACTTTTTTTTGTAATTAAAGCCAACTTTTCTTAATACTCTCCATAAGGAAGTCGTGCTACCATGAAATGATCCGGCTTCTCGTAAAGTATTCATTAATTTAGGGAGAGATGGAAGTTGGTTCCTGCTGTAGTAACCATAAATATGGTTTCTAATGGCATCAGCATCAAAACTGTCCACTTGTGTAACGATTGGCCTTTTAACCCTCTTCTTTGACGGCGATTTTAATATGTTCTCCTCAGTGGTTTCTTTTCCAAATTTTTCCGTGCTAATACGGGAGGCCGTTTTTCGGATGAGACCAAGAACAGCAGATACTCATTCACACACTTGAGATAGTGGCAACAACAGTCCGTTATTTAGCGATTCCCTTTCGAAATAGTCTCGTAGACGCACAACAAACTCACGTGCTTGTCTATGCAGCAAACCCTTTTTAGTGGTATTTACCATTTTAATAACAAAATAAATACAAAAAATAACAATTTCACTGAAATAATTTCAAAATACAAGTCAGACTCACAGCTTGTTAATACTCTGTTATGTTGCAGGTTTAACGAGTCAGGTGTCAACATGACAATCATACCTTAAATATTTTCATGAAAGAAAGAATGCAGACCGTCTATCTCAATATATACTAAAAACTGGGTAAATGTGCTTATTTTAGTGATAGACGGAAGGATAAAGACAGTCATCGTCGGCTTAGTAAAAGGGTATCATCGGCTCCGTTTGAGTACGGAACCCTATAAATGAAATGGCTGAAATGAGTCTCGTTACTTATGCGTCGTTTTGTCATAAACGTTTACTCACCATATCGATTGATCGGCTGCTTACCGATTAATTGAACGATTCTTCGTCTCGTCACTATGAAAAAATAGGCCTAGTGCATAACGGTGAAATAAAATGATGTATCAATATGTTATTTAAAAACCTAAGGATTAGTGAACGCAATAAATTGATTTTTATTTGATTGTAATAATAAAACAATTTTGAAATGTTGTGTTTTGGATTTACAGTTTAAAAGTATTATTTGGAACTGAAAAACCATACTCGTAGTTGTATCATGCATGTCGGTAATTTACAATGAACATACACGCTTACTTTTTTTAGATGTGTCAACCGGGACTTCTTAGCTGAAAGATACTTATAAGTACAGGCATTTACAATGTTACTATCTGGATTTAATGTAAAATTTTGGTATAGGTACAATTTTAGGCAAGAAAATTACTTTATGTGTACACAAATCTATCCAGCTATCTTTAAAACAAAACCAACTCGTATTTTAAAAATATTGGCAAAATAGTGCCTTCTAAAATATCAGTATCAGATGATAGAGATCTTACTTATGCTTTGGTATATAACAAAAAACAACTGAGGAAAGGATTATCAAATTTTATACTAAAACGGTGGCGTGCCCAGATATCTACTTAATAAATCATACTAAGTTTCATCTCAGCTAAAGAAAGTGCAAGGTAGGATAGAACGTACCTAACGTAATCAACCTAATCTTGCCAAACGTAGATCAAAGAACTCCAGTTGTAGCTGTCTATATGGATCTTACCAAGGCTTTTGATCATGTGGACCATGATTTACTAGCAAATAAATTATTTGCCTACGGAATACGGGGAAACGTACTAAAGCTGATTAAGTCTTACCTTGCAAATAGGAAGCAATACACTCAGATTTCTAAAGTATGCCCTAAAAGTAAACAAGAAAGAAAATATTTATCAACCGAAAGAAACGTTTTGAAAGAAGTTCCTCAGGGCAGTGTACTCGAACCACTGCTATTTATTCTTTACATAAATGACTTACCGCGCAATATTTCAATTCCCATGACATTATTTGCTGATGACAGTACTATGATTATACAATGCAATGAAAATGACAAAAGTGAAATGAAAATTAACAACGCTTTAAAAGAAATAATGACATCGATGAATAATAATAATTTGCTTGTTAATTTAGACAAGACTAAAATTATGAATTTCTTTCAAAGAACGACGAAACTTGAAAAAATTATTATTAATTACCAAAATAATTTAATTGACGAAGTTAAGTCTACAAAATTTTTAGGCTAAGAAATAGATCATAAATTAAATTGGAAAAGTCACTGAAATGCGCTTTGTGAAAAGCTATGTAGCTATGCTTATCTTCTCTATAAAATAGCAAAAATTTCAACACAGAAACAGTATTAGCTGCTTATCATGGTTTTGTAGCATCCCGACTTAGATATGGTGTTATTTTCTGGGAAAACAGTACAGAGAATAAAAAAGTATTCAAGTCTCAAAAGAGATGTATAAGAGCAATGTGTAGTTTAAAAACTTGGAATACCTGTCTGCCGTACTTCAAAAAAATAATATCCTTACGTTACCCTCACTATATATTTATGAGATGGCGATATTTGTCAGATTTAATCCACATTATTTTAATAAAGCTTCCGAAAATCTTAGCAAAGTTCAACGTTCCCAATATCGCCACAAAATTCTTGTATGTCAATGTAACACACAACTTCAGAAAAACAGTGTCTTATGTATGGCCCCAACAATTTACAACAAAATACCAAATAATATTTATCAAGGACATGAGCAATAATTAATTTAAACTAAACTTTATGTTCTCCATCCATCCATCAGCCTGTTTCGTCCACTCTTGGCGGTCCTCCTGGAAGAAATGCCCATAATCACACACGCTGGGCAGGCGGGTTGGTGACCGCGGTGCCGAAACCCTTACACCAGTGACGCCGCTGCCCGTCACCAGTCTGTTTTATATAAGGCCCGGCAATTGGGGATGGATATACCGCCATCCATCGGTCCCAGGCAATGGTGGGCCGCCTGGTTTTGCCTGAGAGCTGTTCTCTTACTCTCTCCCAAATAACTTCGGGAGGATTTGCGAGTAAGATGGTGGTACCTCCACAGTCGAGCGTGGCATCAGCTCTACCACCTATAACCTTTATGTTCTACTAGTAAATACATAAATGCTGTTATAGTATAAATGACTTTTTGAATGATACCTGTATTTAAGTTCCTTATTTTTCAATTTCATATTTTGTTCTGTGCATTTTATATAGCATGTTGGTAATTTTTACTATTATTTGATTGATTTGATATGATTTTTTATGATTTTTATGATTATTCTTTTATTAATTTGTAAATAATTAGTACCTAATTGATACATTCATACGCCGAAAGGCAAAACATAGAGATCCTTTATAATTTATTAAGATTTAATGTACATCATCTAACCTATGTTTATGAATAAATATATTTTTATTCTTATTCTTAACGTACTAAAATTCGTGCAAACACGCACTTGGCCTCTTGTTGACTAGGAAGAATAAAATTAAATAAAGTAAGAGAAATTTTGTTTTCATTTCTCAAGCCTTTTTCTTTTAAAACGTTCCGTTCCATTGAACAAAAATAACATCACAAATTCAGGGTAAGCGAAATAGAAACAAAATTTTACTTTTCCCGCTGTTTCAAAAGCGGTTCGCTTAATTGTTACGTTTTGGTTTAAGCTTTGTCATTTTGGCCATCCCCGCTTCTCAACTGAAAGTTTCAATTAATGACAATGGAGGTGAGAAAAAGCTTAATTCGGTTGATTTTTTCAATCCTTGAATGTCTTTAAAATGCAACACAGACTGGAAATTTGGCTCAGAGATATGTTAAACATTATAATATTATTAAAACTCACATGAGCTGATATTCTAAATTATTATTTAATACCAGCCTTAACACTCACTCATTGTGTCAGTTAAACAGTTGGTATATAGTCAATAGTAATAATACGTGAGTGTTGAAGCTGGCATTTAATAATAGTGTCATATATTATTAAATTTTAAATATTTCGGGAAGAATAATGTGAAATAATGTTTTTTTAAGCTTTATTTATTAAAGTAGGATAGCTTATTAATATAAATACAATAAATAAACTCATTTTCGATATACTTCGATCCTCAGTATGGAACCATTATCTTTCGAACTGTTGATGTTATGTTAGATAAAAGTTATAATTATTATATTTAAACAATAATAGTAAATTTTCCGTACAAATATAATTGTCATCAATAGTCATCACATAACATATACATTACAATACAAATAATAATCCCTGAATATCAAAAGATAAAAAGCAAAACCAATTCAAATAAGTTGGCTATTAATTTTCCTGATACCTTATTGATACCTCAATATTGGTCTGGCCACGTTGCCTGTCTAAGAACTTTTCCTATTACAGCAACAATGCCTTTTACCTGACCTGAAGCCAGTTAATTTCAGCCAAGAGTCTTCGGTAGATAGATATGTAGTTACGTGATTAGGTTATTTATATTTCTATATCTATACTACTCGTAATAATGAAGCAGTGAAAATGTCGTGTTTTGTACATTTAAATGAATTAATTCGTATTGTACTGAAGACAAAACTACCATTTTTAGAATTTTAATATATCTCTCTGTATGCATGTATGTTCCATTTTAACCCAAGAACCACTCAACGGATTTGGATGCGGTTTTCTTTATTATCATCGCAGTGACCCTAGTCAACATTATATGCTATAAGGGGTATTGATAAAATAACGCCCAAGCCAAAAAAGGGGTGAATATTGAATAACGAGCGAAAGGCTAGTTGTACTTTAACGTTGTACTGTAGAGGCGAACCCTATATGTATATAAGTTCTTAACATATTTATAAATAAATATATCATCACAACGTTCGGCGAGTGGTAAGTATCATTGGTGCATGCCCCGGCCGGGGATCGAACCTGGATCTCAAAGATTGAGAGGCCAGCGTTCTACCCCTGAGCAACTGCCGCTTGTTATATTTATATTTATATTATATATAAAAAGCCTAATGGCTTTAACAGTGAATGAATTTCCAAAAGCTCCGGTATCTGTGAGGGACCTGTGATTTATGGTTATCGCTGCTAAACAGGAAGATAAAGCGCTCGAGAAGATAATCAGGAGCTGTTGAACTTTTGAGTAAATTGAAAATTTACCGCATCCAAAACACGTTGTATGGAAATTTATGCGCTGTCCACTGGGGAGACACGCGGTAGTATGAAACTATCTTCATCGAACAATTTGGACATTCTGTCATGTGTGCAGCCATGACCTGGAAGGCTTCAGAGCAGCGGCTTAACCTGTGCGTTGCCTGTCATTCAATGAACTGTTTTATATATATACTGGCTTTTGCCCGCAGCTTCGTCCGCGTTCAGAGAATCTTCGCCCTGTTTTCGGCTTGGGCGTTCTTTTATGAACCCCCGTTATAGCCTATGTGTTGAACACGGTTACTACAATGATAATAAAAAAAACTTCATCCAAATCCGTTCAGCGGTTCTCGAGTTATAAAATCGTTTATTCAATATTTTCCCCGTTTCCAGCTTGGGCATTACTTTATGAACATCCCTTATAGCCAAGGTCACTACAATCATAATAAAAAAAACTGCATCCAAATCCGTGGAGTGGTTCTCGAGTTAAAACGGAACAGAAAGACAAACATTCTAACAATTGTTGTTTTGGCCTCAGTAACAGTAACAATAACCCATTTCATTTAAAATTTCGCAAAAATATTCAATGTACAGACACGACTTTTATACTACTTTATTACGAAACTCAGTTTCTACACGTTTTTAAGGTCGCTCTTTGTGTTCCAATAAGCGAGGCTGAAGGCCGAGTCGGTGACATACTAACTCGGCCGCAGGACGAGCCCGGAGGAAGCGAGCGCCAGAGGCCAGACATTCAAGACGTATCAAGTCAAGCAGGACGAGCAAACGGTTCACAGAGGGACGAGGGCGCGCACCGCAGGTGCGCGACTTAGTCCACATACATTTACAATTATTCTTTTTGACACATCTTCCAACCGATGACAGGTTTTGACACTCGACACACATCCCATCCTCTGTAAATCACGGATTTTCTACCGATTGCCTTTAAATTCACTGTAGAACGAGTCCAATATGTCACAGATACAAAGAAAAAAACGCATATTAAAAAAAACATAGGCACAATACACCTCGCGGGCTGCTTGCAGCCCGCACACCACGCAAATGCTAGTATATAGATATATAGATGGCAGTGTGACATTGTAAAATCCGATTTTCGTGGCAGGTTCAGTTGGTGATAAAGACTGTCCATGTGAAGTTTCAGGTGGATCAGACAAGGTAATGGCAGGTCACGTGATGTCGAGAATCATATGCATGTATGAATAAAATGTTGATTATGATATGTGAGTGGACACCGTGTGTGTATAGCTTTGGATTCAGCATGTAAATTTGTGTATAAATTTATTGGTTTGATCAGTGTTTCTCAATTAGTGTTTTCTTTCTATTAAATTTCCAACTGTTTGGTCTGACCCGCCTTAATCTTTACATATGCATACTGAAGCTCCATTAAACTATTAGGACGGTTGAATTAATTTCACCTATACAGGATGAACCAAACGAATGCCCCCTGGAGGGAAAGTGCCCTGAATATTGAAGATAAAGGAAACTTTATTATAATAATAGTTAAAGGAACCTGCATTTTAAGAATTTTGAAAAATTTCCTGCCTGAACCGGAAATCAAATTGGACAAATGTCTAAAAAACAGCCCTCTATTTTAATGATACCCATCCAAAGGTTCAAACATCAAAACCAAATTCGTGCAAGTAACTTACTATCGTAAAAGGAAGACCATGAAATGTAACATTTAAATAACAAAACTCTTAAGAGGTATCCAAAAATTTAACATCGTTAGAAGTACGGAAAAGACGCAGAAAAAACGAAATATTCATTTTCCTGAACAACATTTTAAAATAGCACATCGATACAGTAACTCATAAGGATCAAATCAGGATGTAATTTTAAAATGTTGTTCACGAAAATTGTACTGTAGGTGGTAGAGCTGATGCCGGGCTCAACTGTGGAGGTACCACCATCTTACTCGCAAATCCTCCCGAAGTTATTCGGGGGAGAGTAAGAGAACAGCTCTCAGGCAAAACCAGGCGGCCCACCATTGCCTGGGACCGATGGATGGCGGTATATCAATCCCCAATTGCCAGGCCTTATATAAAACAGACTAGTGACGGGCAGCGGCGTCACTGGTGCAAGGGTTTCGGCACCGCGCTCACCAACCCGCCTGCCCAGCGTGTGTGAGTATGGGCATTTCTTCCAGGGGGACCGCCAAGAGTGGCGTTATCCTGGAAAGGCCTATGTCCAGCAGTGGACGAAACAGGCTGATGGATGGATGGACACGAACATTAATACTATTTTTTTCCTGCATATTTTTCGCACTTCTAACAATATTGAATTTTGGGATATCTTAGGGAGTTTTATTATTAAAATGTAAAATTTCATCGTCTTCCTTTAATTTACGATACTACTCGTATGTTGCTTAGAAGAATTTGGTTCTAATGTCCTAAAGCTTATTCAAGATTATATTTTTTCAGGAAAATTGTACTGATCAGTAGTTTAAGTAATTTTACTTATAGATACCTGTTCATTGAAAACTTGTATATAATGTGTGAGTATGATTGTGCTCTTTGATAGGTAAAAGAAAATGACCGCAGACAAAGTTCTCTCCGAAACAGGTGGAGGATTTGAGCAACTAGGAAAAACTTTTAATTAGAAGAGTATTTAAGGTGAACTCCCAAAGACGCTTAAGTTAGATCTTATTTTTTTGCACCAGAGGTCAGCTTAGGTTTTTGCCAAGTGGTTAAAAGTAATAAGACTAATAAGACAAAAAAGTGACCATTAAAGAACACTGTAACATCCAAGTTTCTAAATAGAAGGTAGATTTGAAATCCCTTCAAATATTTACCTACATTTAGGATTCAGAGTGAAGCATTAGTCAAATAAAAGATTTATTTCAAGCACTTTTTGCTGTAAGCTCCAACAAAAAGCCACTTTAAATACTTAGCTATTTAAGTAGCCAGCCACAAGGGTTTTGGTGAAGCGAAGCTTTTTTGAGACCCATAAGTGACAGATCAATCATAGATTTTGTGCTTTGTGAATTGTGCTATTGTAAGGAAAAATAATGTGAGATGGACAAAATGTATGAAGTCTGTCGATCTATTTTAGAGCTCGCTCATTTGATACCGCACAAATTTGTTTAACATTAGTGTTTTAAGATTTTCTGCACCTATATGCCAAATTTCAACACAATCCAATCAGCAATCTTCGGCCTCCAAAATCTAAAATAGTAAAGTCACATAATGTTATACTAATAACTTTAGTGTATTCCAAAGGGATGGATTTCACAATAAAAACATAATCTCACATAATGTGATTGCCGAAAAGCAGTTTGGTTTCAGAAGTGGAATATCCACGGAAGATGCTGTATTGCTTCTAACGATGACTGCTTTTATCAAATACTAGCTTTTGCCCGCGACTTCGTCCGCGTGGAGTTCGGTTCACGCCCTTAGGGGGCGAATTTTCAAAAATCCTTTCTTAGCGGATGCCTACGTCATAACAACTATCTGTATGCCAAATTTTAGCGAAATCCGTTCAACTGAACTGAACTACTTTCGGCTGTGCGTTGATAGATGAGTCAGTCAGGTTTGCCTTTTATATATTCAGAGACTATACTGTTAGAGCGTAAAATACCAGAGGTATTTTCCTGGACCTCTCATTTTCACACTGTCACTGTCCCAATCCACAATTCTATGTCAAAAGTTGGAGCACATTGGCATCAAGGGCGGAAAACTGGATATTTTACGAAGCTACTCCAGTGAACGGTGTCCGTATGCTAAACTAAACAAATACACTATTGATGAAGAATCACTTACTTTATGGTTTCCTCAAGGCGACAGCGACAGCTTGTTAACAGCTACCCTCTGATCTCAAACGTAGTGTAGTGGGCTTCAAAGGTATCGAATAAATTCAAAGACAGTCTGTGAATAAATTTAATAAAGAGATCTAAATTTTATAACTCAAAGATTTTTTAACCGACTTCAAAAATGGAGGAGGTTCTCAACTCAACTATATTTTTTCATCTTTTTTGGGTATGTTACTCCGTATCTCTGGCATACATAAACTGATGTGAAATATTTTTTTTGTTTGGGAGAGTTTACTTCCGGGTTTTAGTTTGGTCGTGATCAGATGATGGTCTTCAGAGATAGGCAGCAGACGTCCTCAATGGATGACGGCATCCACTCGATTTTGAGGCAAATATCTCCGGCATTTCTGGAATCCTCATCACCACATGGAACTTCTTAACGGATGACAGCACATATAACGAGATTTCGGAAATAACTTTGTGTGAGTGTGCTGATTCCAGGATATTACTTGAAAATTGACAGTATGCCCACAGGACCTTCGATCCTGGCATCATCACCATAGAACTCCTCAACGGATGGCTCCTTTTCCACGTACCGGCAATCCACCGGCATCGGCATCGGCAACGGCGACGGCGACGGCCCCTGCTAAGGTGGTAAAAATGTATATACATATATTTATTTATTATTTGATTAAGATATCATACATAGGAAACACTAAAAGTTTCCGGAACTGGCCACTTACATAAACAATATTTAAAAATTTATTGCAACATTTGAAAATAGAACTCTTTGGCTGTAGAATGCAGTTTGTTTCATCTGACTGTCTTTTGTATTTACCTAGTGGCGCCATTTAAAAAATTGTGTGTCTGCATCAACATGGATTTAACTCGGGAAAATTTTCGTAGTATGATTTTCTACGATTTTAAGTGTAATTTGACAGCTCAACAGAGCATCGCTCGGCTTGAAACAGCTTTTGGCAATGAAGCACCATGCAAGACGACTGTTTATAGCTGGTTTGCAGAATTCAAGCGTGGTCGTATCAATCTCAGTGACGAATCTCGCGATGGTCGGCCGTCCACCGCTGTGACCAACAAAAACATCGATGCTGTGCGCCGTATGATTGAAACAGACAGGCATGTGACCTACCATGAAATTCGCGCATCCTTAGAAATAGGCATGAGTCAAATACAATCAATCCTACACAAACATTTGGGTGTGAGAAAGCTGTGCTCGCGGTGGATCCCACACAACTTGACCGAGGCTCAAAAAACGGACCGCGTCACTTGGTGCAGTGCCATGCTTACCAGATTCAACGAAGGTGCGTCAAATTTGGTGTGGGACATAGTAACAGGTGACGAAACATGGATTTATTGCTACGATCCCAAAACAAAGCAGCAATCGAGCGTATGGGTCTTTCAAGATGAGCCGAAACCAACCAAAGTGGCGCGCGTGAAAAGTGCATCTAAGCGGATGATTGCTTCTTTTTTTAATAAAACTGGACACGTGGCTACTGTTGCTTTAGAGAATCGTCTTACCGTGAATAGTGACTGGTACACGACCATTTGTTTGCCGGAAGTTATTGACGAACTCCGTAAAAATAACCGTAAACGCCGTATCATCCTGCACCACGACAATGCTAGTTCTCACACGGCCAGACAGAAACGACTTTTTGAAGACGAAAAATGTAGAACTCATGAGTCATCCTGCATACAGTCCCGACCTGGCACCTTGTGACTTTTTTCTGTTCCCAAAAATTAAGAACCAATTACGCGGTCAACGATTTTCATCACCAGAAGAGGCTGTCGAGGAGTATGAAAAACACGTTTCAGAGGTCACCACAGGGGAGTGGCACAAAAGTTTTCAAAACTGGTTTGATCGAATGAAAAAGTGCAGAGACGCCAAGGGAGATTATTTTGAAAAACAATAAATTAATTTTGTACCTTTAATGGTATTTTTTCATATTCATTCCGGAAACTTATAGTGCGTCCCACGTATGTGTTTCAGCTTTTTTATGTTGACGAGAACACAAAAGCAATATGAGAGCGCCGACTTCTACAGAACATGTGTTTCAGGAAGATAGAAGTCGGCAAAATAAAAAAATAAAAAGATATATGTTGCAACAGGAGACATGAATATTAGACATTATAGATCTGAAAACTCACGCCTGTCTTCCAGAGGGGTAGGCAGAGTCTACAGATGTTCATCTGCTACGCTCCTAATACACCTCTTTAGCTATAAGCAAAAATTTACTTCATAAGAAGCCTTTTAATAATATGTCCCAATGACATTTTTATTTAAAAATAAGTTAATTATCATGACGTAATTAGTTTTATTACAATTTTTATTTTTATTATCATAGATCTTATTATATCTTACCGATTTTTGATGGACTATGACGACTTGCGCACACAAAACTTCAGTTATTTTTAATTTAACTTGTCTATGATTTGCGGCTACATACGCATATTAAAAATAACTGAAGTTTTGTGTGCGCAAGTCATCATAGTCCATCAAAAATCGGTAAGATATAATAAGATCTATGATAATAAAAATAAAAATTGTACACTTACTCTGGAAATAATAATATTGATGATCAATAAAAACATTTATTTCATTACTTTTATCTACATAACGAAATAACACTCATATCAGATATCAGCGCGTATTGCAAAGTGGCTGTTACGACGATCGCTGCGTCTCCGGAAAGCGCAAAACAGGGGAAAACAATACCTTTCACAAGGACGCGACGGATGGAAAAAAATTTTGAACAATGGTTTTGAGTAAGCTGAAAGAATCATTAAAATCGCTTCAATCATTCGTAAGAAATGGGAAAATTTCAAAGTACAGACAATTAAAAAAAAAACAATTTGACATTATTTTTTTTTTTATTATAAATGTATATAATCGTCACGACATGAAGCCCTGAGGGGGTGTCAGAGATGTTCCGTGTGTGAACTATGAAATGCAAGTCAAAGTTCACACTCGGCACACCCGCGTTTCACCGACGATTATTACGTCCCAACGTGATGGGGTCATTTTCATCGCTGTTCTTCGGGCACAAATACATGCTTTTTAGGGCATGCAGGTTTTCTCACGATGTTTTCCTTCACCGTTCAGAAAGTGGTAAATATTAAATAATAAATTTTTGATTACCTATGTTGAGACTATTATGTATTTTGGACCATCCGTATAGGAGGATAGGCCTCCAAAGATGGGTCTAAATTGCAGTTTAAGTATAGTATACATACATTCATCTTAATAGACGAATAAACTGACAAATGTTAAGGGCTGAAAGGCATCAGGGTTTCAGTATTTTTTGGAGCCCCAAAACGAAAAAATCTCTCTCAATGCCAGGAAGTATAACCCGTGTAACTTTTCACAATTTGTTCTCATCTCGAGTAAATGAGGTCTGAAGGTACAGTTCCATTTAAGTGTGTGTTCAGTACTTTGTACAATTCAGTGGCAATTAAAAATTTATAATCCTTATAAGTTTAACAATTAGAGTTATATTTATAAAAGTAAGTACACTGTCCACACTCACAGGTACATCTAATTGTTTTGCAGTACTACTAATTTTGATTTTGAACAAGTACTATTGATATCTCGGCCATTTAAAAAATAATGCACCCCTATCATTGAAAGATGGAAAAATAAATAAGTGTTGATTGAGTTTTAATTTCCATTACAAATACCTTGAAAATTTAATACATTTTAAGGTTCACAAAAATATTTTGTATATAATGCTATTTGTTTTCATTATTTGAATTTTTATTTATAGTTACGTAACAAAAAAGACGTAACAAAATCAGGGCCCGGTCATAGAAATTTCGAATTATTTTAAAATTCCTCACAGATTTAACTATAAACAGTACATGTTTCCCATTATAGATAAATCATTTTTCATTTTCGGTTATTAGTTTTATTAGTATTAGTATATTCGGTTAACATTTTTCATTTTTTTGCGACATAAAGTGAGAGAATTCTTCCGATGCTCAGCACGGCACTTTCTCGATTTATCTCAAAGCTGCCGCTCATTGGACGTGACATATTCCTGAGTAGTGTTGTTCCAGCTTAAGTTATTTCACATTTTTCGGCAAGTTAATGATCGTTACAAAAGTAGACATGTCTCAAAGATGTGAAATCTTGGGACAAGCTTTAAAACTGTTTTTTTTCGAAAATTATTCATTATTGAAATAAATTATTAATATAAAATAAAACTCAAGATACTATTTTGTAAAACAACAAAAAAAAAATTATGTAGACGAAAAATGTTTTAAAACACAGTCAGAAGTTACTAATTTTGCCGATGATGGGACAGTATGAAACCGTCATTTTCAGTATTTTCAATAATCGATAAATCCATTTAATATGTTATGTATTAAAAATGCAATTATTGTAATTGGTTCTCATATACTTCTTATTTAGGTAAACAATAAGAAACTTCCGTGGCTACCAGCCAGGAAATAGATAAAAAAAATGCCTCGGGACAATCCAAAAAGGCAAGGGGTGCATTATTTTTGATATTACCCATCTAAATAAAAACAGGACTTTAGGGATCACTTGGATTTGTGGCACCGTGTTCGGCTAAACCTTGGATTTCCCCATGAATATGAGGAGATTGAGTCTTTATTTTGGCATATTTTGGCATTTGACTAAAAACCGTGATATAAAAAAATGCTAGGTATTAAAAAAATCTGACTAACTTCAGTTTAATCCTTCACTAACTTTTGCCAGCGGCTTCGTTTGGATGGATGTGTCTTTAAATATCAGACAATTTGCAGCTTGGTAGTTATCTCATAGCCTACATGATGACCAGGGTCACTACTACGAGTATGATAAAAAAGAGAACAGCACCCAAATCTGTTGAGTAGTACAGACGAAAATTCGAAAATTTGTAATTTTAGCCTCAGTGCAATACTGATAACCCATTTCGTTTAACAACTTGCAAAAATATTCTATTTACAGACACGACTTCTTTATCACTTTATTTATTAGAGCTAGGTTTTTTAATACTTTTTTAT
The DNA here is from genome assembly GCA_910592155.1 of Ypsolopha scabrella. Lineage (NCBI taxonomy): Eukaryota > Metazoa > Arthropoda > Insecta > Lepidoptera > Ypsolophidae > Ypsolopha > Ypsolopha scabrella. Next base: position 24,792,471 of record OU342969.1, on the reverse strand, counting down.
TAATATAGATATAAAGACGTATTTGTTGTGCGGCTCTCCTACTTACGGGTATTGCATGCTCCTTTGATGAAACTGAATCATAAAACCCTCCTTACAGTCTCAAGAAACGGCAGGCGCCATTAAAACGCATTTCAAACAGTTTTATTACAGCTTATTTGATATCAAACACGTTTTAGGGTTCCATACTCATAAGATAAGGAAATAATCATCGTAGTGGAATTGTTTGGTATGAGGCTAAGAATACAAACGGGAGTGAATACCTGCCCCCTGATTCTGTATCGTATAATTAGTTGCCAAACCAAGTGCATATTGTCGGAAACATACATATCCGCTCATATAAGATTCGGTTTTTAGGGTTTCGTAGTCCGACAAGGAACCCTTATAGTTTCGCCATGTCCGTCGGTCCGTCCGTCCGCGGCTTAGCGCAAAGACTATTAGTACTAGAAAACTGTAATTTGGCATGGATACAAATATTAAGCACGCCGACAAAATGGTAAAATAAAAAATTTAAAAAAATTTTTTTTTAAGGTTACCTCTCATACAAGTAAACTGGGGATGATTTTTTTTTCCCGTGTATCCCATATTGTGGGGTATCGTTGGATAGGCCGTTCAAAAATATTGTGGAAATGTGAGAACCATTTTTTCGATTTAGGGATCCGTTAGTGAAATATTAAGCTTTAAAGTGAAAATTTTAGTAAGTGTGGAGCGTCCCCGCCCCTGCTGGCCTAAACGGTTGTTTATAGAAATGTGAAAAAATTCACAGTGGTAGTATATATAATAAATTTAAAAGGAAAACTATCACAACTAAGTAGGCTTTACAGGTTTGCGAGTACAGGTCGTGCCAAACTTTTGGCCCCCTATAATGTATGGGACCAGAAGTTTGGCGCGGTCTGTATTGGTAGACCAACTTACATGTACCGGGCAACTACGGAACCCTACATTGCGCGTGGCTCGACACGCACTTGGGCGGTCTTTTATCAGTTTTTGGTGAATAGCAACCATAGATGGCAACCGACACTGAGTTACATAATATGCCCGCTGATGGATGACTGCTATTATATTTTCATGACAACTCAGAAATCGTACAATGATCCCTCAAAATACGCCGACCGCCGAACCAAATTTGATGTGCAGTTATTTAGTATTTTTAATATGACACTTTAGTCAGCATTTGTATTATTTTCAGGTGCGTGATTGATTAAATACTTACTATCCGTTTATTTATTTTATTACAGTTTATTTTACTTTTATATTTACATTTCATATAAATTATTTTCCTTACTTATACCCATTTCCTGCATCGCTGCAATCGCTGCAGGAACTGGAGGAAATGCTCCGCGGCCTTAGCGATTCTTCGAGACGAGTGGGCCTGCGGATGAATTTGGATAAGACTAAGGTCATGTCCAACTGTCGCGTCATCCAAGGGCCACTAACCGTCGACTATGTCAGCATCGAAGTTGTTCAGAAATATGTTTACCTGGGTCAAGTCATACAGCTGGATAAAAACAACTTCGACGCCGAGGCTGACAGAAGAATACGCTTGGGATCAGGCAGCATTCGAAAAGTTGCGTCACATATTTACGTCGTCAATACCGCAGTGCTTAAAGGCTAAGATGTACAACCAGTGCGTCCTTGCAGTGATGGCGCTGAGACGTGGTCTCTTACAAAGGGCCTGATCCACCGATTTAAGGTCGCTCAGCGAGCTATGGAGCGGGCTATGCTTGGGGTATCTCCGATGGATAGAATCCGAAATGTGGAGATCCGTTGGAGATAGAAAGTAACCGACGTAGCCTGCAGAATCAGTAAGTTGAAGTGGCAGTGGGCAGGCCATATTTGTTGCCGACATGATGGCCGTTTGGGCCGAAAGGCTTTAGAATGGAGACCACTTACAGCAAAGCGTAGTGTAGGCCGACCTCGTGCCCGCTAGACCGACGACCTGAAGGACGTTGCGGGGGGCGGCTGGATGAGAGGACGGAGGACCGACATGAGTGGCAAAATTTGGGAAAGGCCTGTGTTCAGCTGTGGACGATGATACCCATTTTGTGTAATTCGTCATCAAATGACAAGTAATTAACAACTTTTTACTTTCACATTAACTTGGTATATCAGCCAAAACTTTTGAAGCTCGTATTTAGGCTGAAATTTAATTAGTTCAACCGCCTCAAAATTAACTTTATTACCTGACACCTAAAACCGAGTGCTAAATTGTGTTACAAATGTTGTAATACGGTTAATTAACAATTTAATACGACTTTATGGCCCACTTGTTTCCCCTGTATCAAATACGTACATTAGGGTTTTGAGGTAAATACATACTTACTCTGTAGTTACATTGGTAATGGAATAGCTACTGATATAATACTATATATAATAGATAAACCGGGTGTAAATAGAGTGCTACCATTAAATGAAACCACATATTCTACCGATCATACAGAACCACTGTTCGCAAGAAACATACCGCGCTAACCAGTTGTATTTGAGTTTCAAACAAAAATGCGGGAACCTTAACGCACCGACTTTGAAACAGCGTCTTTCGTAAAACAGCTGTGTGTAACGCAGCGTTATAAAAAGTCTTTAAGTTACAGTTGAATACCTTTTCAAGTCAAAAAAAGAAACTGTTAGAAAAGCTTCATTCTTGGCTTTTATCGCATTCATATAATGACATCGAAAGTCTATTATGTGTTATATCATAGCTTGCTAGTCATGTGCCTACTACTCCTCATACTTATAACTATCCATCATGTACATATTTAAACCAATTACCTACTTAAATTATATATAAAAATGCCAATAAAAGGTTAATAGAAAAATATCACACTTGCATTCGCATTATGTTATTCAATTATAGTATATTTATTGTTTTATATAGGTATGTATTTTTCATAATTTTGTTTCTAATTTTGTATAATAATTTCAAGCACTAGGCGCCTTGTGGCGAAAATAACTTAAGTGCATCCCATGATACGGAGGACTCTAGTCTGGGAGCCGGTATAATTCCACCTATATTGTGTTTATTGTTAGTTTTTACAGGTGTTAAAATTGTTACTTTAAATTATCGTTCTTTACTGTATTGTACTAACCTTAGGTTAAGTTTTTTTTCCACTTTGTAATACTAACCATTTAAATGAAATAAATTGAATTGAATTGAATTAAATTTTTCTCTGAAGATTTGCGCGGTTTTTTTTTTCTTCAGATAATTGTTCAGTATGATCAGTAGAATATGTAGTTTTATTTAAAGGTCTCAGTCTATTTACAGCCTGTATACCATAATCAGTATTATTTTACTGATACTGAACGTTGTTTAGGATGCAAGCAGAAAAGTCATGTCGGACGGTGAACATTATGTTTGAATTAAATTAGTATTTTAGTAAAGCCAACTAAAATTTTTGTTTGTCTAAGTACGTATGTTCCGTTTTAACACGATAACCACTCGACGAATTTGAATGTGGCTTTTTTATTTATTTATTATCATGTTGTGAACCGGAGATGCTATTGTGTAAGCTAATCGTATTCAAATTCGATTGTCATATGGCTATTCAGCTAAGCAAATAAGCCCGTTTGACAATTGAAATTGTACGTTTATGGTTGTCAGCAACAAAACAAGACAATTGTATTCATTGGAGGCCGAAAACATACGATTTAAATTTTCAAACGGGCTAATTGCTTAGCCGAATAGCCATATGACAATCAAATCGAATAGGATTGGCTTACACAATTGCACCTCTGGTCAACATATAGCCTAGAAGGGCTGTTAATAAAATAACGTCCAAGCCGAAAACCGGGCAGTAGTTGAATAAACGTGGACGGAGCCGGTGACAAAGGCTATAGTAATGACATATAACTTGTAAAGGAATTCTATACTACTTTAATTTAAAAAATAAAAGTAATATTTATAAAGTAAGACATGTACATGAATGTATACTCCTTTACTGTGTTCAATGGTCGAAGCCTTCACCGGTTCGTTTCTTTATTTTGCAGAGTATTTTTAATAAAAAAAACCTTGATCTCTAAATAAGAACACTATCAAGGGACAAAACATAGACTCAGTTCGCTTTGTGGTCCTGTATCCGACGGCAAAACCCTGGATTTCCTCAGGCATATTCCTCTCGTATGAGTAATATTTAAGTATGTATTTTAAATTATTTAAGTATATATTAATGTATATTTGTATTTATTCATTCTTCATTTATATCCATTAAATTTATATCTATAATTTTATTCTTTTTTTTTTATTTGTATAGAATAAGTTGTTAAAATCCTTTTGTATGCTTGCTGCCAACCTAGGTATTTCGTGTATTCTTTCATCACAGTACTGGTTGGCTGGAAGAAACCTCTTGAAGAGGTAAGCTCGCTTTTGTGCATATTTTTTACTTTTTTTGTTATTTTAGTTTTTACTTTCTGTGTGTGTGTACAATAAAGGAGGATATAATATAATATGATGTAATCGAGTCTTTATTTTGACATATCTCAGGATTTAATCATAACCAGGATATCATGTGACACAATGCTCTGAAAATAATCCTGAAATACGAATAATCCCGGCTTATTATTCATAATAAAGTGCGTCGTATTTACTATGTGACTCGGTTAGGAATACTACACGTTCCTTTGATGAAACGACGAAATCACGAAACCTTCCTTCAAGTCTCAAGAAACGGCAAGCGCCATTCAAAACGCATTTCAAAGGGCTCTATTACAGCTTACTTTATATCAAAACGTTTTAGGGTTCCGTAGCCATTAGTAAGTAGAGAATCATCATAGCCAGATTGTATATGATGTTAAGGCGGGGGAATTGTGTTCTACCAAAAAAAAAAAAAAAAAAAATTCTCGGGCCAGGATTCGAAACTGCGACCTCTTGCTATCAAGACAAACGTGCTACGAATTGCTCCACCGAGGTACTTACCTAAACCGTTGAATTTTTTCATCATACTCGTCTAGCGAATATTTTGTAACTATTTGATCCAACTAGCTCGTAAGGCACATACTGAACGCTCACGAAGGCGTTAAGAGATACAAAGTAACATAGGCCCCCAGGTCGAATGCGGTAAACAATAATAATATCATCTCTTAGGTTGGGGAAAAAGTTTCTTCGCATTTTATATGAAAATTCAAAACATTTTTTAATAAAATTTATTAACATTTAACTAAAGTATGTAGATGCCATTTTGTTCGATAACTTTCTGCCATCTTGTAGGTAGGGACATGATCCCATTGCTATAGAAATTCTGGGGCTTCTGATCAAAAAACCGCGACAAGTGGTTTTGGCAGTCCTCTCGTGATGTTAACCTGACACTGCCTAAAGAATTCTGAAAAGACTGAAACAAGTGGAAATATGAAGGTGCAAGGTCAGGACTATACGGCGGATGCATTAATACGTCCCAGCCAAACTCTCTTAATTTTTGCTGAGTGGCTAAAGATGTGTGAGGTCTAGCGTTATCATGATGAAAAACCACACCCTTTCTGTTGACTAATTCCGGCCGCTTTCTCTCAACTTCTTGCTTTAATCTCATCAGTTGTTCGCAGTAGAGTTCAGAATCGATGGTCCTGCCTGGCGGTAACAGTTCATAATGAATAATGCCCTTCCAATGCCACCATACACACAGCATTACCTTGTTGCGAGATAACCCGGGTTTCGCCAGAGTCTGTGAAGCCTGACCAGCCTTTGACCACGACCTTTTTCGCACGTTCTTGTCGTACGTGATCCACTTTTCATCACCAGTTATCAGGTTTTTCCTCAGACCAAAAATGGTTCGGTTTCATTACGTCGTAATCAAGAATCACAAATGAGTACACGGCTCATTAAGTTTCTTTCAGTGAGCTCATCAGGCACCTAAATATCGAGCTTGTTTGTGTACCCAGCTTTTTTCAAATGCGCCAAAACTATTTTGTGGTCAATCCCCAGTTCTTCAGCTACATTGTAATTACTGAAATGGCGATCTTGCTCCATTTTTTCAAAAATTGCATCCATTTTATCTGTAACAGGGCGCCCAGAGCGAGGTGCATCTTTGACATCAAAATTTCCGGATTGAAAACGCTTAAACCAAATTTGTGCTAGTCTCTCAGACACTGCATTAGGTTCATAAACATCATACATTTTTTTTCGCGACTTGCGTTGCATTTTTACCTTCTTCTTCTTCTTCTTCTTCTTGGTGGGCTCGGTTACCGCACCTAGTCTCACATTTGGACCTTTGTGCGTGGAGATAGTGGGATTGGCTATTCTAGCCAGCCCAGCTCACGCCAGAACCCCAAGAGGCGGCCTAGGTCACCGGAGCGTCCCCGGTTCACCGAGGATCTTGGCCCGTTGTGTGCTGACACCTACGCAGTCTATATAGTCACGTGGGTCGGCGTTTCTTCGGCCCCCATGCAGGCTCTGCACAGAGGGCTGTCTGTTAGACCTATAATATAGAAATGTCTGTTAAGGTTGCTATGTCCTGTAATTAGCCCTACCATCATGCGAAGGTTGGTTCTATTAAGTCGTAGCAGTTTCTTCGTCAGGCGACGGTCCACGGTGGGTAACACCTCTTTCGTCTACCTGCAGGTTGTCACGCTTACCCATTGTTCAGCATGTTGAGTGCTGGTTCTCTCCCGCAGCCATGTTCTTATCTGGTTAAAAGGCAGGGGTACCAGTGGTTCAACACCTACCGGTTTTTGTTTTGCGCCTTTCTTTGCCAGTTCATCAGCCGCGTCGTTACCCAGCGATCCGCTGTGCCCTTTTATCCACTGGAGGGTTACTTTATTGTGTCGGCTTACCTCTTCCAGTTGGTTTAGACATTGTAGTATGAGCCCAGAGTTTACCGTAGTCCTGCTTAGGGCCCGGAGTACCGCAGTGCTGTCAGAGAGTATGCGAATGTTGAGGCCTTTAGCTTCTCTGCTGAGCACCGCGCTTGAAGCCAGGATTATACCGACGCATTCCGCTTGGAAAATCGTGTTATACTTACCTAAGGCTGTTGATTTGTTAATATTAAGTTCAGCTGAGTACGCTCCGGCCCCAGTACCCTCTTTCGTTTTGGACCCATCTGTATATATCCTTATCTCATGGATATTCGATTGGTCCGTTGGCTCCCCAAAGAGTTGGACATTGTACTGTCTATTGAAGATGTGCATTTTTGGGATTCTATCACACGGCGCGTCCATTAGTGGCTGGTGGGACACGGCCAGCTCAAGGATGCGCGTATGTGGTGCCCTGTCGTCGCTTTTCCACTGTCCAGCTGCCCTGAGTCTGAACACCGCAGCCGCTGCCTCCTGTTGTATGAACAGGTGCAGCGGTGGTATGTCCAAAATTATCTCGAGGGCCGCGGTTGCAGTGGTGCGCATGCAACTTGTGGTAAGCATGCTAGCAAGCCGTTGAAACTTTTCTAGGTCTTTCTGTACGTAGCCGACGTCCATCCTAGGCCACCAGACGACGGCACCGTACGAGACCATTGGTCTTATCACTGCTTTATATAGCCATAGCATAATGTTTGGGCGTAGTCCCTATTTCTTGCCCATCATGCGTTTACACTGCCATAGTGCTATGGTCCCCTTTTTCAATTTGTTTTTCATATGTTTAGTCCAGTTCAGCTTGTTGTCAAGTAACATTCCTAGGTATTTGACTTCAGTCGATAGGGTTAGTTCAGTGCCGAAGAGTTTTTTTACCTTTTTTGCAGTAAAATTGTAAAATGTATCGAGTTTTTGCCTCCGGACCACTAGTACCATTGAACAGTACGATCAATGGAATTAGTGGCACTGATTTGTCCCACTAGTACCATCAATGGTACAAATGGCACTGATTTGTCCCACTAGTACCATCAATGGTACAAATGGCACTGATTTGTCCCACTAGTACCATCAATGGTACAAAAGGTACTAAATTTTTTTAAATTGATTTTTATAGGGGTTATTAACTTATTAGCTTAGTACACTACAACTAAAGTTTTCACTTTGACATCTGTCAAAAAATGTAAAAAAAAAACATCTGTCACTCTGACATCTGTCAAAAAATCATCTGTCACTTTGACATCTGTCAAAAAATCTAAAAAGAAAACATCTGTCACTATGACATCTGTCAAAAAATCATCTGTCACTTTGACCTCTGTCAAAAAATCTAAAAAACAAAGAATCTTTCATTTTTAATTTTGTCAAAAAAACAAAAAAAAGCATCTCTCACTTTAACATCTGTCCAAAAATCTTGAAAAAAAATATCTGTCACTTTGACATCTGTCAAAAAAAACATCTGTCACAATCTGTATAATATTAACCATATTTCATCGGTACTTATGCTAATTTTGATATTCGCAGTAGTTTCATTACATAAATATGTGCTCCACTTTAGTTGTAGTGTACTAAGCTAATAAGTTAATAACCCTTCTAAAAATCAATAAAAAAAAATTTAGTACCATTTGTACCATTGATGGTACTAGTGGGACAAATCAGTGCCATTTGTACCATTGATGGTACTAGTGGGACAAATCAGTGCCACTAGTACCATTGATGGTACTAGTGGGACAAATCAGTGCCATTTGTACCATTGATGGTACTAGTGGGACAAATCAGTGCCACTAATTCCATTGATCGTACTGTTCAATGGTACTAGTGGTCCGGAGGCAAAAACTCGATACATTTTACAATTACATTTTACATTGATGGTACTGTTCAATGGTACTAGTGGCACTGATTTGTCCCACTAGTACCATCAATGGTACAAATGGCACTGATTTGTACCATTGATGGTACTGTTCAATGGTACTAGTAGTCCGGAGGCGAATTTTTTTATTTGATTCACTCATATTAACAGTAAGAAAACAAATGAAAATCACACATTTTACCTAATTTGAATTTGCAATTATCTTTTTTAACATTTAAACTTTTTAATAATACCAAAACCAGCCAGTTAAAAATGGTATAGCCAAAGAGATTTTATTGTAAGTTCATACATACTATTTGCGAAAAGAGTTTTTCCCCAACCTATTATTACATTTTATCCACAAGTAAACATATTTATCTGTTTGAGAAACAGAGACCCTTTTAGTTACAAGCATAAATGGCAAATATAATTTTATTTAATTAGCTTTTTTTTAGGGAATGGTAATTGTCTGTGTACCGGTAAATGGAGCTATAAACCAGTAGTCGAGTTTAATAAACGCCTCGTATGTTATTGCGTTTTGTCTTCTTTCTTCTTTGCAAAAAATAAAATCCTCACTCAGTGCGCAACAACTGATCGTACTTCACCAGTTTTATTAAAGGTATGTATCTATAGAAAGAAGCAACGATTCTTAGAAAGGTCCTTTTAAATGAAAATTAGTTCTTAGAGGAGAAATCTTTAAACATTTAAGCCTTTGGTGCCTTTCAAGTCTGTGGTTCTATCAAATGAACAGAAACACCTATTCCGTAACATGTCCGTAAACCCAATTTGTTGAGCTGCAGGCCTAAGATGGCCAAAAATCAAAACTACTAGCACTGAAAGTCTCAACTCTAAACTCAAACCCAAACTTATCCATTTTTTAACATGGTGGCAAGGGTTAGACAAAATGAACACCGCGATAAAACCATGATAAAACGCAAAACTCCGTCACAGAGTAGTTGGCATTTTACGTCGATGAATCGGACAATTGAATCGATTATGATGTTTTTTTTATTACATAATTATCCTACAGCTCAATATTAGTAAATCACTGCCACAAAGCAAAGATTATATCCATAAAGTATCAATTGAGATGTGTAGATTTTTATTATTACTCAACACAATGAAATATCGCCTTTACTTTCGTAGTTATCCTACTTACATATATCAGATATATAAATAATCCACGGTGAAATGTGGGTGTACAACTCTGTGCAAAACTATCCATCCATCCATCAGCCGGTTTCATCCACTGCTGGACATAGGCCTTGGACGAATCGTCCAAGACATAGGCCTTTCCAAGATTTCGCCACTCTCGGTGGTCCTCCTGGAAGAAATTCCCATACTCACACACGCTGGGCAGGCGGGTTGGTGAGCGCGGTGCCGAAACCCTTGCACCAGTGACGCTGCTGCCCGTCACCAGTCTTTTTGGGGTTCCGTACCCAAAGGGTAACCAACGGGATCCTATTACTAAGGCTCCACTGTCCGTCCGTCTGTAACCAGACTGTATCTCATGAACCGTGATAGTTAGATAGTTGAAATTTTCACAGATTATGTATTTCTGTTGCGCTATGACAACAAACACTAAAACCGGCCAAGTGCGAGTCGGAAATGCGCACTCCCATACAGCAGACATGATTTTTTTGTTGTTTTTATAGATAATGGTACGGAACCCTTCGTGCGCGAGTCCGACTCGCACTTGGCCGGTTTTTTATTTATTTAAGGTCCGGCAATTGGGGTTGGATATACCGCCGTCCATCGGTCCCGCCTGGTTTTGCCTGAGAGCTGTTCTCTTACTCTCCTCCGAATAACTTCGGAAGGATTTGCGAGTAAGATGGTGGTACCTCCACAGTCGGGCCCGGCATCAGCTCTATCAACTCTGAAGTAGTGCAAAACTATACTCAGTATTATTTAAATATTACTATCCATAATTAAAATCAATAAACTACCTATATATTTGTAAATATGGAGACGAAAGCTCGAAACTTTTATTTCATGTACCGGTACAATCCAGTCAAACTAAAAATGTACAGAGTAGGTTGAATTAAATGAGTCGCGCATTTCCAAAGTGTTGTGAGTTATTGATAAAAAACTGTTCCTGTGTTATCGAAAACCGGTGTGTAAGACTTGGTCTTTTCATTTGACTTGTGTTTTAAGGATCTATTTTTAATTATAACATTTATAGCATTAATCATAATTAGATTAAATTTACATTAAAACATTGGACAAGAGGGGTTCTGGAAATATATCATGGACAACAAGAGATTTGGAAATAAGACGATGGACAACATGCTTTACGGAAATAAAAATGCAGATATGAATTAATAAAATTAAATTCTTAAATCAACATCATCCATTGGTTTGTCTTCACTTTCATCAATATTTTCTATTTCATTCGAATCATCAATAAAAGTTATTGTAGTACGATAATTCATGAATTTGCTCTCATTCTTCTCCGTAATGTTTGCTGAGTAAAGTCTTGCAATTTTATTGCACTTTCATCAATATTTTCTATTTCATTCGAATCATCAATAAAAGTTATTGTAGTACGATAATTCATGAATTTGCTCTCATTCTTCTCCGTAATGTTTGCTGAGTAAAGTCTTGCAATTTTATTGCACTTTCATCAATATTTTCTATTTCATTCGAATCATCAATAAAAGTTATTGTAGTACGATAATTCATGAATTTGCTCTCATTCTTCTCCGTAATGTTTGCTGAGTAAAGTCTTGCAATTTTATTGCACTTTCATCAATATTTTCTATTTCATTCGAATCATCAACAAAAGTTAGGTATTAATACGATAATTCATGAATTTGCTCTCATTCTTCTCCGTAATGTTTGCTGAGTAAAGTCTTGCAATTTTATTGCACTTTCATCAATATTTTCTATTTCATTCGAATCATCAATAAAAGTTAGGTATTAATACGATAATTCATGAATTTGCTCTCATTCTTCTCCGTAATGTTTGCTGAGTAAAGTCTTGCAATTTTATTGCACTTTCATCAATATTTTCTATTTCATTCGAATCATCAATAAAAGTTAGGTATTAATACGATAATTCATGAATTTGCTCTCATTCTTCTCCGTAATGTTTACTGAGTAAAGTCTTAACATCTTGTAATTTTTCTACCTTACTCCAGTATTTGCGATGAAATTAGGTTCGCCTCTGAATAAAATATTGTCTCCATTTCTGTTTCTTTCCAAAATAAATCACTTTGCTTGTTTAAACTGAAAATGCCACAATCCAGGAGGTTTAAGAGTGTGAACTGCATAAGACTTGAAATCTTGTATTTGGAAGTCTGTGCCTATTTTGTGTACAATAATACAGAGAAAGTTTTACGATAGTCATTTGGCCCAACGATGAATTCGTCTTTTGATTTTTGTCTGCAGGAGTCACCAGTCCAACATATCTGATGTAATTTTCTTCGTTTTCCATGTTTAATTAGTAAATAAATGATAAAATTTACAAAAAATGTACTATTTGCACAGCCAGTGACTGAATGAAAGACGTGAGAATTAAAAATGGACAGCACGTGTTTTGGTAGTACATACATGGACAAGAGGTCTTTTGGAAGTAAAGTCTTTTTTTAAATTCATTTTGTACTGGACAAGATGGGATTAGGAACAAACGTGTGATTGCAGAAAATGGCGGCTTACAATCATAAACTTTCGGCATTTTTGCTTTTATTTTTTATTTAATTGGACAAGATGCACTTTGGTACTGCACGACTCAAATGAACACTGGGTGTATCAGAATGCATCTATTAAATTATTGAAAAAGTACAATTTACAAGAATCCCTGATAAATATTTTTCAAAAATTACCAGCTTAAATAGACCATGCAAGGATAAGAAGAATGTTGGTGAGATCAGGAGTCTAAATATTTTATAATCAATTTTTTAAATACGCACTTTCATATGGCGGGGGCGGGGGATGTAGTGGTAATGTATGACAATAATATTTCCAAACCATTTCATTTGTGTAACTTTATTTCAACCTCAATTCTTTAATTTACTGCTGACTCATCACGAATTCTATAAAAGTATAGAGCGTACAGTACTCCTAAACTTATAATGCGCATACCAATCTTCGCCACTGCTCGGCAAAGTTCGTATTTCCCTACACTTTCTATACAAGCAGTAAGGTCACGTGGTACGTCTGGTCGCTCAGCTATAGATTTCTATGCGCATTATAACTTTGGGAGCACTGTACAAACATGTTTGGCAGGCAGGAGACGGCATGCCTTTTTTAATTCTAAATTCTAGTTTTAGTTGTGGTATACAAGTGTCGAGGTTTGTTACTTTTTCAGCGAGGCCGAAGCCGTGAGCATGAGGCTAGTACCTCAAACAACTCCTATCATCTACAGTTTTGAAGTTCTGTCTGCCAGTATGTAATTACAATTAGTTTCCGAGCTAAATTGTGAAGTGGCATAAGTAGGTTTAACTTTGTTCTCTAGCTCTCTGAGTAATTAGTCTTCTATTATGTGTACTATGTATCCACATTGTTCAATAATTGCTTTTGCATTCCGAATGTGTAATGTAAAGGAATCTGTTAATTTTAATATTTTTCAGAGGAGTATGAAAAAATTCGAGTGTTTGCCGAATAATCCAAAATTCCCCACATTACGTTACGTAGCGCGTCACTTGGATTGAAAGTACTGATCTCAAATCTCTCTCATAAGTCCCGATAAAAGAAGTGCTCTTATGCTATAAATACTGTCATGGTTCAGCCTGCAGTATTCGTTGCTAAAATTACTTAAAATTAACTTAAAATTATGGATATATTTATATTTTCCAATATTTCTCTAAACTCTTGCTACGCTATTCAAATTATCTTGGACGCCACACCTGCCCGCATAAAACATGCACAAGCAAGCAGGTATAGGCAATTTTAAAAACATGCAAGAAAAACTTATCTACACGTGTTTTAACTCTAAACGAGTTCTTACTTTATAATGTTTTTTTTTCACTTCTAAGTAAAATTTAATAATAAAAGTAATATACAATACACCAATTAGAAATAAAGATTAACAAATAATAATAAAGAATAACACACAACACACAGATAATACACACAACAACCATAAAACCAAAGCAAAACCCCGATAAAGGTCAGACTTTATAATGTTATTCTTTAGAATGTGTTACCGCTGATGTAAATAGGATTTGTAGCTGGGGGGCGGCCCCTGGCTCCCACTCATGAAGCCATCAGCAACAACACCAGTGTCTGTTCCCGATTATGTGATGGTAATAAGATAAGTAGAGATAACCGTCCATACGACGAGATCACAGACAAACCAAAAACAAAAGAAATACTACATTAAAGTATCTTTTTTCTACAATCAATGACACCCATATTTCTGGGGGGGGGGGCTTCGTCTCATAGATAAGGTCCTTTGTCTGAGCCTCGTCTCCATTTTAAATAGCATAGTAAGAGTGGTTACTTTGTGAATATTACTTGCAATTTTCAGCACTTAGGAAATCTTTGAATTTTAATATTTTATGTTGAATTATCTGTTTACAAAAAGCTTGTCACGCGAATTGCGAAGAAAATACATAAATACTTTGGCGAGTATTCACCATCCAATGCTGGTTTAATGAGATTAATTGGTACCTACTTCTATGAACATTTTAAGCGATAGATTATAGAAGTAGTTACAAGCATTTACGAAGTCACTATCTGGCTGAAATGTAAAATTTTGGTATAGGTACAATTTAAGGCAAAAAAACAACTTTGTATGTAAATCTGTCCTGCTTGATATCTTTAAAATAAAATTAATATTCAAAATTTTTGCACAATTGTGAATTTCAAAATATTAATACCAGATGATAGAGATCTATAACGAGAAACAACAGAGAAAAGGTGGTGTACCTATCCGCCTATTTATTAAAATGTTTATTATTATTTTTTATAGCACACCGTGCGTAAAATGACCGCTTTACGCACGCTGCGCTTGCGTAAAGTCGGCATTTTCCGCACTTGTGCTATAAAATATTTATAGCACACCGTGCGTAAAATGACCACTTTACGCACGCTGCGCTTGCGTAAAGTCGGCATTTTCCGCACTTTTGCTATAAAATAATATACGATACTCGTGCGAGAAACTTTTTCTCGACTCGTGTCGTAATGTTCACCTTCGGCTCGTGCCGCAAACTCACACTCGTCAGAAAACGTTTCATCGCTCTCGTATCGTAATGTACTATTAAATAACCTGAAATGTTTGTAGATTATATTTGACAAGACGCTAAATGGAAAGAGATGCCTCTTTCAAAAAGTTGCCAGATGAACTACTGGCAATATATTATTTGAATTTTATTTATATCACATTAAAGGTAGACCAGAGCAAAAAAAATAACACGGGAAATGAGCCTCAACAACGCCCTTTTTTGAGTTGCAAGAAAAAAAAAACATTTCAAAGATTTTGCATATATTAATTTATTTCGAGATTTAGACACTTAATAGTAGCAAGAGTAACAACTAAATATATCATTACATTTATCATATAAAACATCATGTTTACACAGTAAATATAAAATTACAACCTAAGTATTTCATCGACAATAACTAGGTATTAAGTTACTTGTTCTGTAAGAACACAGACTGAATGTATTTACGAAATCAAATATTTAAAATCAAATTTTAAATTCATTCCATTCCCCAACATTATTTCGTGGACTAAATTTAATGTATTCTTACCACTGTTTTGTTTCATTCATGAGTTATTGATATTTCAGCGGAACTGCACTCGTCATGAACGCGGTTAAGCTCCCCGAAATGCAATTTTCGACAATTTCAGAATTCATTAATTTAATAAAACTGGGGTAAGAACCCGATAAAACATTTGTGTTTTTTTATAAACAACAATAATAATAATCATATCCCTGACTATACTAAGCTTATTTTCTATGATTAGTTACATTACACTCTTATCTATCAGAAACGGTATAAAGGTACCTGTAAATTTAAATAAAATCACAGTTACGTTACGTGGTGAACTAACTTTATGGTTAGACCATAAAGTTACATTATTTAACTATACATATTAAACAGGTACCCACCACCTTAATACCATATTCCAAATAAATAAATCCCATGATATTTGTTGTAATAAACTAATAAGTAATAATAATAACATACATAAACATATACGATACGAATCCTGGATGTCAGAGTCGCGGTATAGGTATAATGTGACAAACTCATACTGGAGGCTTGGTAAGTGATCAGTAACACGTATCGTTATCAATTTTTGCTAATTTCGCAAAATAAAATCATGTCAGACATGTCGACAGTCCCATAGTAATTGATTCGGCGCTGGGCTTGCAGTTGTAGGGAACACGAAAAGAATAATTTACGTATTTCACAAAAAGGGTCATCGATCTGTGTTACTGATCACTTTCCAAGCCTCCAGTATGAGTTTGGCTGTATAAATTAAAGTCACTTTATATTATGTGACTTTTGCTTATATAGCCAAATTCATACTGGAGTCTCGGTAAGTGGTCAGGACCAAGGTTCAATGACCCTTTCTGTGAAATACGCAAAATAAAATTTAGACTTCCTATACTAATCGAGTCGATGTTGATCTTGAACAAGTTTAAAGGCCCATATTTAGTCCAGTCATTGCAAACTTCATCTCAGAAATTATTCTTGGAATCAAACTTGATCTTGGCCAAAATATGAGTAAACATTTACAATCCAGTCAGTCTGAATAACTCCAACATCGGCATGTGATACTATGGATTCGCCATATTCGATACCTTTGTAAAACACCTTATTACAATGAAAATAAATACAGGCTAGCGGCTAGATGATCACTTGTTGTACACTCGTTAGTTAGAGCAACATATAGGTACTAATAACAGAGTAGTAAAAGGTTGATGTCTATGTACTTTGAATATTTTTTATTTTTAGGATTCCGTAACTCAGAATTAAATAACGGAACCCTAATAACATCACTTTATTGCCTGTCTGTCAGTCAGATTGTCAGTCAGTTTTTATCGAGCCTCATTAGAGATATCAAGTTGAAACTTGATACCCACCTACTACAGAAGTTATTGCCATTTATATTATCAATTTCATACAAATTAGCTCACCGTGAAAACCTATATAGGGTACTTTCAGTTGACTTAGAAACTTGAAATTCCGTACAAGATTAGGTCTTATGAAAGACGTATATAAAAAAAATCTTTAGATTGTCTAAGTATAATTATCAAAGGAAATTATTAGAACAACTTAATTATTCTGGTTCACCTGATTATATTCGTGATTTCATGAATAATCCATTTCAAAAGTTTATTAACCCTAGAAGGATGTCACATCCTTCTATTACAACCTGCCTCATCTTCCTATGACATTATCCAAATAAAAAAAACAATGTTTGATCTTCAATATAACGTTTTATTAATATTTTCACTATTATCAATATTAAAAACACGAAAATTGTACGCGTAAGCGGTCTGTCGTCTGTCGTCGTCTTAGAACGACCAGTCTTTACAACGAAGAGTGTGGCTCACGCGTTTGTTTCGCGTTGCGAATACATTGCGTTTCGCACGCTTACCAATTATTTAATTGTTTCAGCGCGTGGGGAGCAATGTATTCAACGTAAATGCTGTCTATCCGCGTGTGTCAGTCCCAAAAATTGTAAATTATAGTAAAAAAGCATTGTACAAGAGCCGAAGACAGTGTAATGGTAGATTTCTAGTATGCATGATCCCATAAAGTGGCATAAATCCTAAACACTTCCTGATAACAAAGCTCTCTAATTTCAAAGTCCACACAGAAACAAATGCATTTTTTATAAATCACTTTTTATTGCCTCTTTTGGGAAGTTTCCTAAAAACGTCTGACTTTGGGTCCAATGTATTCTACACATTAATGCGGATGATCTTATATTGTCAGTTTACCGGAATCAGTTTTTTTGTGATCATTGACCATCTTCAGAATGGTATAATTCCGAGACGCTTCCTATTTCGCAACTGAGACTTATATTTTCGATATCTCCTACAAAATGCGAACCTTACCATATCAGTCTGAACCAGAATCAACTCGATCTCTTTTTTCCTGAGAACGCGGTCTAATAGGCTTTATCAAGATTTCGCCACTCTTCCTTATCTGGCAGTCACCCGCTACGCCCTTTGGGAGCGTATTTTTGAATCATTCGAATTTCAATTCGCATATTAATACTCATAATTCGCATACGAAAACTTGAAATAATGAATTAGAATCTACGCAAGAATGACATGACATTAAATTGCAAGTAAAAATTTGTTGATGCATAACCATAATATACTGGTTGTCTTTTTGAACATCGTCCAAATTTATTTATTTTAATCTTTAGTGAAAATAATGAAATACGTGTTTTTTCTTTAAGTATCACCCAGTTTATATTAAGATACGGCTACGCAAAGTTATTCGGGGGAGAGTAAGAGAACAGCTGTCAGGCAAAACCAGGCGGCCCACCATTGCCTGGGACCGATGGATGGCGGTATATCCATCCCCAATTGCTGGGCCTTACATAAAACAGACTGGTGACGGGCAGCGGCGTCACTGGTGCTAGGGCTTCGGCACCGCGCTCACCAACCCGCCTGCCCAGCGTGTGTGAGTATGGGCATTTCTTCCAGGAGGACTGCCAAGAGTGGCGAAATCCTGGAAAGGCCTATGTCCAGCAGTGGACGAAACATGATGGATGGATGGATGGATGCAAAGTTATTCCAAAAACAATTGCGTTTGTAGACACCATGCGCCGTGCGCACTACGCGGCTACGTTTGTAGACACCATGCGCCGCACGCGCTACGCGGCTACGCGCCTTCGACTGTACGAAAAATCTTAGGAAAAAAATATTTTGAGGTGAAAATTTTACCTTACTATTTTTTTTTCAAAAATGGCCTCTATGAATAACGACTAATGCTTAAAAAAAATTTGGACGATGTTCGAAAAGTCACCCTGTATAGGTAGAAGTGAAAACAGACAACAGAAACTCAATCAAAAGGAAAGGAAACACAACAACGTGAGAACGAAAATGTCGATGAGAGAGAGACTGCATTATAAACTTTTAATTTACGTTCCGTTCACCTCCATTCTTACCGGTTTTTAAAATCAACAAAATAGTGCTTTCCAGTTTTTATTTTTTCTGCGTGAAACGAAAACCGTTATATTGATTTCTACTGATTCAAAATACGTAAAATTGTGACCAATCGAATTGAATTTCGCAAGTGAATTGTTTTCGTGCGTGATGAGATGATTCATGGCGAGTGATTCAAAAATACAGCTCCGGTCGTCGGTCCAGCGGGCACGAGGTCGGACTACATAAGAAAGGCGTATTTTTTTCCTTGGGCTTGTTTTTATAATCCCATTTAATAATAAGTTATTATGTTTCTCTACAAAACTTTTTCAACGGTGCATAAATAGCGGGCGGTCTGTCATCCAACACAAAACCATCTGCTGTTGTGTAAAATACTGCGTACCTGTATAGATATTTTCTGCCTTTGACAAAATTATTTATAAACTTTACATATGTATTGGTCCACTTAAATTTACGTAATTATTTACATGGTCATACATATGGTCTGACATCATAACACAAAATATTTAGGATTTCTAGATTTATTTAAAATTTAACCAACACCGATGATGATATTTGAGCTGAAAACGACAGTTCGGGAATCGGATTGTTCTGATTGTCTATCTGCTCACGCGTACAGGTCCTGCGGGGTGAGAGCAGGTTGCGGAGGGCGGGACGCGCGTCATATCCACGTGCGCTCGACTTGCGCGTGGGCATGGTCACTCGCGATGTGACTGTCGGCGGCACTGGCGGCGCGCGCCCCGGCCGTGCCACGCCGCTGTCAGGCCGTGCTCAACATGGTGTTATTGTACGTGCTGTGCAGTGACATCCTCATCGTACCTATTTGAATAAAAACATATTAGGTATATCTTAAATCGGTATTTATATACGTACGGATGTAAATGACATGTAATAGGAGTTTATGCTATCAGTGCGGTAAGGAGGCAATAGCTTTATTGCCCCTACCCACGTGTTTCATACTACGTTTTTTAATGCATAGTGTGAGTACATAAATGAAACGTAATTAAAGAAACAAACAATACATAAATACTCCAAATTAATAAGCTTTAGGCGGGCAATCTTGCAAACTTGACGGAAATAAGCTGCTTTCAGTTTGATGCGTTCGTAGCTTATTTCTGTCAAATTTATCTACCTATAGAGGAGAAAGAGAGAAGCAAGAAAAAACCGTCAACTATTTTTCAATAAATAAAAATAAAACACTAGTGTGGTAAAGTTGAATTTGATAACACTTTTGAAGCATACATTATACGTTTTTCTTTACGAGCACTTGCATTGAAAAATAAATGAAATCACATTATCTAGGTATATGTTATTGGATATACATAGATACATGAAATACGCCTTTATATGTATATAAGGTCCTATAATAATGAGTGAAAATAATTCTAGGGTCCAAAGGAAAACAATTTTTGTTGGTCTAATATTTTTTTCACTTCCCACTACAAGTAATTTAATCACCTAGCAAAATCTCTATGGAAAGGTGAAAAGAAAGTTCGTGCAAAAAATATTGTTTTCTTAGGAGTGTTGTCTATTAGGGATAATCTATCATCTCGACTTGCGCGTGCGCATGGTGACTTGCAATGTGACTGTCGGCTGACAGTGGTGCGCATGGAAGACGACCGACTGCCCAAAGAAGTTTTTTATTCTCAGCTGTCGAACGGAGTGCGAAAAGTCGATGGACGGCATCTTCGCTACAAAGACAACCTGAAAAGGCATCTCACCGCTAGTGGGATTCCACCTGATGGTTGGGAGAAACATGCTCGCAATCGCGAAGAGTGGCGCTCGACCATCCATAACCGAGTGAAGGAGTTCGAGGAAGCCCGGCTCGAGACCCTCAACTCAATAAAATATTTATAGCACACCGTGCGTAAAATGACCACTTTACGCACGCTGCGCTTGCGTAAAGTCGGCATTTTCCGCACTTTTGCTATAAAATAATATACGATACTCGTGCGAGAAACTTTTTCTCGACTCGTGTCGTAATGTTCACCTTCGGCTCGTGCCGCAAACTCACACTCGTCAGAAAACGTTTCATCGCTCTCGTATCGTAATGTACTATTAAATAACCTGAAATGTTTGTAGATTATATTTGACAAGACGCTAAATGGAAAGAGATGCCTCTTTCAAAAAGTTGCCAGATGAACTACTGGCAATATATTATTTGAATTTTATTTATATCACATTAAAGGTAGACCAGAGCAAAAAAAATAACACGGGAAATGAGCCTCAACAACGCCCTTTTTTGAGTTGCAAGAAAAAAAAAACATTTCAAAGATTTTGCATATATTAATTTATTTCGAGATTTAGACACTTAATAGTAGCAAGAGTAACAACTAAATATATCATTACATTTATCATATAAAACATCATGTTTACACAGTAAATATAAAATTACAACCTAAGTATTTCATCGACAATAACTAGGTATTAAGTTACTTGTTCTGTAAGAACACAGACTGAATGTATTTACGAAATCAAATATTTAAAATCAAATTTTAAATTCATTCCATTCCCCAACATTATTTCGTGGACTAAATTTAATGTATTCTTACCACTGTTTTGTTTCATTCATGAGTTATTGATATTTCAGCGGAACTGCACTCGTCATGAACGCGGTTAAGCTCCCCGAAATGCAATTTTCGACAATTTCAGAATTCATTAATTTAATAAAACTGGGGTAAGAACCCGATAAAACATTTGTGTTTTTTTATAAACAACAATAATAATAATCATATCCCTGACTATACTAAGCTTATTTTCTATGATTAGTTACATTACACTCTTATCTATCAGAAACGGTATAAAGGTACCTGTAAATTTAAATAAAATCACAGTTACGTTACGTGGTGCACTAACTTTATGGTTAGACCATAAAGTTACATTATTTAACTATACATATTAAACAGGTACCCACCACCTTAATACCATATTCCAAATAAATAAATCCCATGATATTTGTTGTAATAAACTAATAAGTAATAATAATAACATACATAAACATATACGATACGAATCCTGGATGTCAGAGTCGCGGTATATAGGTATAATGTGACAAACTCATATTGGAGGCTTGGTAAGTGATCAGTAACACGTATCGTTATCACTTTTTGCTAATTTCGCAAAATAAAATCATGTCAGACATGTCGACAGTCCCATAGTAATTGATTCGGCCCTGGGCTTGCAGTTGTAGGGAACACGAAAAGAATAATTTACGTATTTCACAAAAAGGGTCATCGATCTGTGTTACTGATCACTTTCCAAGCCTCCAGTATGAGTTTGGCTGTATAAATTAAAGTCACTTTATATTATGTGACTTTTGCTTATATAGCCAAATTCATACTGGAGTCTCGGTAAGTGGTCAGGACCAAGGTTCAATGACCCTTTCTGTGAAATACGCAAAATAAAATTTAGACTTCCTATACTAATCGAGTCGATGTTGATCTTGAACAAGTTTAAAGGCCCATATTTAGTCCAGTCATTGCAAACTTCATCTCAGAAATTATTCTTGGAATCAAACTTGATCTTGGCCAAAATATGAGTAAACATTTACAATCCAGTCGGTCTGAATAACTCCAACATCGGCATGTGATACTATGGATTCGCCATATTCGATACCTTTGTAAAACACCTTATTACAATGAAAATAAATACAGGCTAGCGGCTAGATGATCACTTGTTGTACACTCGTTAGTTAGAGCAACATATAGGTACTAATAATAGAGTAGTAAAAGGTTGATGTCTATGTACATTGAATATTTTTTATTTTTAGGATTCCGTAACTCAGAATTAAATAACGGAACCCTAATAACATCACTTTATTGCCTGTCTGTCAGTCAGATTGTCAGTCAAAACATGATACCCACCTACTACAGAAGTTATTGCCATTTATATTATCAATTTCATACAAATTAGCTTACCGTGAAAACCTATATAGGGTACTTTCAGTTGACTTAGAAACTTGAAATTCCGTACACGATTAGGTCTTATGAAAGACGTATATAAAAAAAAACTTTAGATTGTCTAAGTATAATTATCAAATGAAATTATTAGAGCAACTTAATTATTTTGGTTCACCTGATTATATTCGTGATTTCGTGAATAATCCATTTCAAAAGTTTATTAACCCTAGAAGGATGTCACATCCTTCTATTACAACCTGTCTCATCTTCCTATGACATTATCCAAATAAAAAAAACAATGTTTGATCTTCAATATAACGTTTTATTAATATTTTCACTATTATCAATATTAAAAACACGAAAATTGTACGCGTAAGAGGTCTGTCGTCTGTCGTTTGGTCGTCGTCTTAGAACGACCAAAGTCTTTACAACGAAGAGTGTGGCTCACGCGTTTGTTTCGCGTTGCGAATACATTGCGTTTCGCACGCTTACCAATTATTTAATTGTTTCAGCGCGTGGGGAGCAATGTATTCAACGTAAATGCTGTCTATCCGCGTGTGTCAGTCCCAAAAATTGTAAATTATAGTAAAAAAGCATTGTACAAGAGCCGAAGACAGTGTAATGGTAGATTTCTAGTATGCATGATCCCATAAAGTGGCATAATTCCTAAACACTTCCTGATAACAAAGACGAGGTTATTTTATCAATTGGACCCTTCTTCACTCTCTGATTTCAAAGTCCACACAGAAACAAATGCATTTTTTATAAATCACTTTTTATTGCCTCTTTTGGGAAGTTTCCTAAAAACGTCTGACTTTGGGTCCAATGTATTCTAGACATTAATGCGGATGATCTTATATTGTCAGTTTACCGGAATCAGTTTTTTTGTGATCATTGACCATCTTCAGAATGGTATAATTCCGAGACGCTTCCTATTTCGCAACTGAGACTTATATTTTCGATATCTCCTACAAAATGCGAACCTTACCATATCAGTCTGAACCAGAATCAACTCGATCTCTTTTTTCCTGAGAACGCGGTCTAATAGGCTTTACCAAGATTTCGCCACTCTTCCTTATCTGGCAGTCACCCGCTACGCCCTTTGGGAGCGTATTTTTGAATCATTCGAATTTCAATTCGCATATGAATACTCATAATTCGCATACGAAAACTTGTAATCAGTATTTTTGAAAATTCATTCCGTGAATTCTGCACCGAGTGGTCTGACCCACTCGTTTTCCGATTTCTACTAGTAGAATCTACGCAAGAATGACATGACATTGAATTGCAAGTAAAAATTTGTTGATGCATAACCATAATATACAGGTTGTCTTTTTGAACATCGTCCAAATTTATTTATTTTAATCTTTAGTGAAAATAATGAAATACGTGTTTTTTCTTTAAGTATCACCCAGTTTATATTAAGATAAGGCTATGCAAAGTTATCCCAAAAACAATTGCGTTTGTAGACACCATGCGCCGCGCCGTGCGCACTACGCGGCTACGCGCCTTCGACTGTACGAAAAATCTTAGGAAAAAAATATGTTGAGGTGAAAATTTTACCTTCCTATTTTTTTTTTCAAAAATGGCCTCTATGAATAACGACTAATGCGTAAAAAATATTTGGACGATGTTCGAAAAGTCACCCTGTATAGGTAGAAGTGAAAACAGACAACAGAAACTCAATCAAAAGGAAAGGAAACACAACAACGTGAGAACGAAAATGTCGATGAGAGAGAGACTGCATTATAAACTTTTAATTTACGTTCCGTTCACCTCCATTCTTACCGGTTTTTAAAATCAAAAAAATAGTGCTTTCCAGTTTTTATTTTTTCTGCGTGAAACGAAAACCGTTATATTGATTTCTACTGATTCAAAATACGTAAAATTGTGACCAATCGAATTGAATTTCGCAAGTGAATTGTTTTCGTGCGTGATGATTCATGGCGAGTGATTCAAAAATACAGCTCCGGTCGTCGGTCCAGCGGGCACGAGGTCGGACTACATAAGAAAGGCGTATTTTTTTCCTTGGGCTTGTTTTTATAATCCCATTTAAGAATAAGTTATTATGTTTCTCTACAAAACTTTCTCAACGGTGCATAAATAGCGGGCGGTCTGTCATCCAACACAAAACCATCTGCTGTTGTGTAAAATACTGCGTACCTGTATAGATATTTTCTGCCTTTGACAAAATTATTTATAAAATTTACATATGTATTGGTCCACTTAAATTTACGTAATTATTTACATGGTCATACATATGGTCTGACATCATAACACAAAATATTTAGGAGTTCTAGATTTATTTAAAATTTAACCAACACCGATGATGATATTTGAGCTGAAAACGACAGTTCGAGAATCGGATTGTTCTGATTGTCTATCTGCTCACGCGTACAGGTCCTGCGGGGTGAGAGCAGGCTGCGGAGGGCGGGACGCGCGTCATATCCACGTGCGCTCGACTTGCGCGTGGGCATGGTCACTCGCGATGTGACTGTCGGCGGCACTGGCGGCGCGCGCCCCGGCCGTGCCACGCCGCTGTCAGGCCGTGCTCAACATGGTGTTATTGTACGTGCTGTGCAGTGACATCCTCATCGTACCTATTTGAATAAAAACATATTAGGTACATCTTAAATCGGTATTTATATACGTAAGGATGTAAATGACATGTAATAGGAGTTTATGCTATCAGTGCGGTAAGGAGGCAATAGCTTTATTGCCCCTACCCACGTGTTTCATACTACGTTTTTTAATGCATAGTGTGAGTACATAAATGAAACGTAATTAAAGAAACAAACAATACATAAATACTCCAAATTAATAAACTTTAGGCGGGCAATCTTGCAAACTTGACGGAAATAAGCTGCTTTCAGTTTGATGCGTTCGTAGCTTATTTCTGTCAAATTTATCTACCTATAGAGGAGAAAGAGAGAAGCAAGAAAAAACCTTCAATTATTTTTCAATAAATAAAAATAAAACACTAGTGTGGTAAAGTTGAATTTGATAACACTTTTGAAGCATACATTATACGTTTTTCTTTACGAGCACTTGCATTGAAAAATAAATGAAATCACATTATCTAGGTATATGTTATTGGATATACATAGATACATGAAATACGCCTTTATATGTATATAAGGTCCTATAATAATGAGTGAAAATAATTCTAGGGTCCAAAGGAAAACAATTTTTGTTGGTCTAATATTTTTTTCACTTCCCACTACAAGTAATTTAATCACCTAGCAAAATCTCTATGGAAAGGTGAAAAGAAAGTTCGTGCAAAAAATATTGTTTTCTTAGGAGTGTTGTCTATTAGGGATAATCTATCATCTCGACTTGCGCGTGCGCATGGTGACTTGCAATGTGACTGTCGGCTGACAGTGGTGCGCATGGAAGACGACCGACTGCCCAAAGAAGTTTTTTATTCTCAGCTGTCGAACGGAGTGCGAAAAGTCGATGGACGGCATCTTCGCTACAAAGACAACCTGAAAAGGCATCTCACCGCTAGTGGGATTCCACCTGATGGTTGGGAGAAACATGCTCGCAATCGCGAAGAGTGGCGCTCGACCATCCATAACCGAGTGAAGGAGTTCGAGGAAGCCCGGCTCGAGACCCTCAACTCCAATCGGCAGCAGCGCAAGACTCGTCCGAAGCCCACATATACTTACACGTACAACAGTGGCGGTGAACTACACTGCGGTCGCTGTAATCGGACTTTTAAAACCAAGCTGGGCTTCGCGAGTCACATTCGCGCCCACCGCCGTAGAAGTCCCACAAACCATGAGGTCGCCGCTTGGACAAATTATTCGTCCAAGGGTCGGCGTCGTCGGACTACGACATCATCATCATCTCTTAAATTTTATTCACTTTGAATTGTGGGACCTTATATGTACAGTGGAGCCCGCATCAAGCTACACACATTGAGTATAAGCTGACCTCTCATTGTACGGGAGGCCTATACTAGTGTGGTAAAGTTGACTTTGATAACAGTTTTGAAGCATACATTAAACGTTTTTCTTTACGACCACTTGCAGTGAAAAATAAATGAAATCACATTATCTAGGTATATGTTATTGAATATACATGAAGTACGGCTGTATGTATATAAGGTCCTACAATAATAGTGAAAATAATTTTAGGGTAGATTGTTCATCGCTAACTGACCACATTAGAGAGTAAAAAAAATTTTTTTTGTTACCCAGTGCTAAGTGATTCAATCAGCTGACTAAATTTCTATGGAAAAGTGAAAAAAAGTTCGCGCAAATAAAAATTCTTTTCGGTGGAAAGTGGGCTATTAGAAATATTGAATCACTTCTTACTTTTTTAAAATTTTAGTCTTACAATTCAAAGTGAAATGATAGTGCGATGATAGAGTATCCCTAAAAGGCCACATCCTGGTGAAAAAAAAATGTGTCAACTTTTTTTTCACCTTTCGATAGTAGTCACCTGATTGAACCACTTTGTTTGTAATAAGAGAAAAAATATTTAAAATAAAAACGAAAATCTTCTGAAATGTGATGATCAGTTAATTATACATGGGGTAATATTTTCACTTATTCTTGTAGGACCTTATCTATGTATAACTCTTAGGAATTTTATATGATAACAAACTCGTCAGGGAATGTGTAAAATTAAGTTCTATTCTCGACACGCATTTCGCAGGAATTGTACATATTTCCTGAATGATTATTTATTTATGATAAATCATACATTTCCCATTTTTTGGCTTAACACCCACGATAACATTGGGTCGTTATTACATGACCTAAAATGACGTCCTCATAACGTAACCTAACCTAAAAGCAATTGCTACCTGGGATATCCATGTAAAACGAACTGAAAATTATATTCGGAATATATTTTGCCTAACTAAATATTTATTTTAAAATAATCCCCAACTAAACGGGTTCAACACCTGTCGGAAGTACGGTCGGAGTAACTCCAAGTTGGTCGGAGCGTAACCTGTGAACGCGGCCTGTGAACGTGATTTGGTTTATAAGAAAAAAGAAGACGGTCTTGTCTATGTTTTCTTGGGACGTGGAAAAAAGGGGTCTGATAAATTAAAAAAAGGAATAATCCTTTGTAATCTTCAGATTAAGTTAAGTTTTCGGAATTTATACTTTTGTATTTTGTGATGGTTGTTCTTTTTGTCATTTGGGAAAAAATATTTCAACGTTACGATAGTCAGATATTATAATTACGAAACATTACTTCATTGCAAATAATGTTGTTGTCAATCTGTTTGAATCATTTATTAGCTCTTGTTGTATGTGTTTCTAATACAATTTCGATGCCTTCACTTTGTTTATAAATGAGAATTTCTGTTTTACGGCTATTATTGCACCGAAATAATTACCTATGTAAAATGTTGCTGCGTAATGAACATTTACATTTTGTGGGTTTAGTCATTTAGTCCCAATATTTGTTTGTATGAGATGAAATTTATATCTCTGTGCTTAGGTACTTAGTTGGAAAACATTATTTTAACAATTAATAACATTTAAGTTCACAAAGTTACCTCAATTGTTACATTGTTACAATTTCTTGATTTAAGTTATTTTAATAGGGTTGTTTATCACAAATTCAAATTGTTTATTTGTGAAATAGATACATAAAGTATACGTTTTACATGTCAAATCTAATCTGTATAAAAATAATATTTTATGATTAACAAATATGATACGGGAAATATATTAATACGGATTATAGGGGAGTTAAAATATACCAGAACGTTGTTTTACTATAATATCTTTTATTTATAATCTTGTACTAATACTATTCTTAACACACCAGCGAATACTATAATATATTGTATTTTTTATTTAATCATGTGCTCCCAAATATAGCCCCTCGGTATAGCTGTTTCCAATGCGTTTTATTTATTGCCAATTCCTTCAACTCTTGGTATGACACTACTCCATTCTTTTTCCAATTCGTTTTACTCATTGCCAATTCCTTCAATTCTTGGTATGACACTGCTCCAATATTTTTCTTTGATTGGTCTACATAACTCATCCTGGGTCCTCTTATCCATATATATCCAAGCAAAGATAAACTTGTTTCAACTATACAATACCATAATACGTAAAAATTTCCTTATCGATAGGTCTGCCACAGAATAAATTAAAAATAAAGCTGATTATGAAGGCTTTAATTTTAGTTTTAGTGCTGTTAAAACTAAATTTTCCGCATAGTTCTTTAGTGTTAACAACAGAAGCTAATATTACTTTGGTAAAATTTAAGTTTTGACAGCACTAATAAAACTATAATTAATGCCTTCAGAATCGACTTTATTATCTACGCGTATCATCAAATCAGTAGATCTGTCGCCAAATAAATTGATCTGTTTGCCCCGAGGTTGTTAGGGCAAACTAGTTTAACCTAGGATAATCAACTTATTGGGAATGATTTCTAATCTAATATTCATTACAGTCTCGACATATATTCCCGACGGGTATCAGATGTGTTCCCGAGAATGAATGAATGATCACTGGTCTCTGTAACATGTCACTGTCTATTGCATGCAGCTTTATCTCACAGTGGTGACGATTCGGTGTAACACGACTTAAGCGGGGTTATCCAGAAAAATCTGTCCTGCTCCAGCGCTCTCATTTTACACATGTTTATCCTGCTCAGCGGAAGCGGACCGTTCAGAAAACTCGCGGTTTCGAGGTGTTTTTATTTATTATTTTGGAATTAGAGGGATGGGTTTTTAATATGACGGCCGTTTTATATCACATTTTTTACGACGTTTATTTTTATATAAGATTTATTGTCCAAAACTTAATATAGCTTAAATGATATGATATTTAGATCATAGCTTAGACCTATCTTTGCAGTTTAATTAGATCGAGGAAATTGTAAGTAATCGTGTATCGAAAAGCCGAACTATTGGGATCAAAGAGTGAAATATAACATCTATTTCTTAGAAAGTTTAATCATCGCTATTTATTAGTTTAGAGTGAATTTGAAAAGAGACAAAATCGGGATAACCCCCCTTAACTTATTTAACAGGACTAACCTTATTTTAAGCGACCTGTCCTTGTCTAACGACACGGAAAGAAAAACACAGAAGGCTTAATTTAAGTTTAGTCCTGTGAATGAACACCAATGTTTTCCTTCACCGTTCAGCAAGTAGCAAGAATAAAAATACTGCGAAAAAGTAATTGTTACATGTTCCTCCGACAGGATTTTAACCCGCTCTCCTCAAGATTGAGAGGACGGTGTTCAATTCACTTGAGCTACAGCACAATTATGCCAAAAAATTATAGGTAAACCTAGACCGGATACATAAGCCTTTGCCCGCGTCGTTACAGGCACGTGCGGGGATAGCGACAGGGAAACGCGCGTGGAGCGATGAAGTGGGCGGCGGAGAAAGAGAGAGAGAGAGAGAAATATCTGTCACACATTCCCTTATTGTAACATAAACCCACCCTCGCGCCCCTGTAGCGTCGCGGGCGATGAGTAACTTAACCCTGTAAACTCAATAAGTAGGTATCTTTGTATGTGTCGCCGTAAAGTATTCAGTTTTCACCACGACGTATATGAAACAGCACATATAATAGGCGGTGAGCCGCAACATTTCGCGTTATCTTATCAATTACTCAATCTGTTATGATATGACTTATGACTTGTATGGTTTGCTTGTTATTTGAGGATGCCTAATTATATTTTAGTTTTTTTTTATTTGGTTCTCAATATTTTAGAGATGCATCGGAGCCACGGTTTAGAATGCAATTTATTGTTTTCACAATAAAGAGAATCAGGAGGGTTGACTAAGCCATAGGATAAATAAGTAATAGTATTCTATCTCCATACAAACGGGACGAAACGAAGCCCCCCCAAAACTCGGTACAACTCGGTTTACGTTACGACAGTCGCGGTCGCACCCACAGAGTACCTTTGTATGTCGCACCGCAGTTACGTACGCACGTTACCTCTGTGACGCTCCCGCGCATTTTCGTAAATTATGGCACGAAATTACAGAGTATGTTGTGCATTGTATGGTTGCTTAAATATAACTTTTATAATAATAATATAGCATTATCAAATAAGTAAACAGTCAGTTGGCAGCCCTAGGGCGTGTTTACGCGCCGAACGGCCGTAGGTATTGATTTCAAGGACACTGCCTAGTTAAACTACTGTTGTTACCTATACTGTGACTATGCTAAATTTAATTGTTGATTGTTTATTAATTAAGTGCTTCTATTTTGTCGGCGGAGCTACCTTTCTGAGCATAAATCTGATTATTTAAGCCTGTAATTTCCGAATCAGATTAAGGAATTATATTGATGATCGGTAAAACCGCACCCAATAAATATTTCAACAAGATATTAAACCCCCTCACAATAATTTCATAGTTTAGTTTCGGCAAAACATTTTTAAATATTAGCTGTAAGATCCTATTCAAGTTCTTTTTGCGCAAATAAATAAATATTATTATTGTATTATTAATAACAAATTTTAAAGACTACGAATATTATTTTGATAATTAAAAAGTTTTGTGTTTAAAATGTATGCAATGTTGCCATGTCAAATTCATTATTATTCTTTAGGGCTCCGTAGCCAAAAATAAGAAAAACCGATCAAGTGCGAGTAGGACTCGCCGCGGGGTTCCATACCGTTCAAATAAGTTAATAATAGACTATGTATCAAACAAAACTGCAAAATTAAGTTGGTCTACTATTACTCGTTAACTTGTAGAGCCTACTTAGCTGTGATAGATTTCCTTTTATCTTCGTTTATATAAATATGTATAGGTACAGCTGAAGTGAATTTTTACGCATATCCAAAAACAACCGTCTGGCAGGCTGATGGGGGCGGGACTGGACTCTAAGCAAAGTTAGCACTTTAAAGCTCAATTTTTCGCAAACGGATCCCTGAATCAAAAAGTTGTTTTCGCACACCCACAATATTTTTGAACAACCTATCCAATGATACCCCACACTATGAGATAGAAGAAAAAAAACACATCCCAAACATCCAAAAACAGCTTTCTAGTACTAAGGCTTTCTGAGCTGATAGACAGACAGACATGGTGAAACTATAAGGGTTCCTATTGAATATGGAACCCCAAAAAGGAACCTTTATACGAGTCATAACTCGTGTGTCAGAGCGTCTCTCTGTGTGTCAAAACTACTTTCCCACGAGACGGATAAAACTATTAACATAAAATTAAAAACTTATTTGACCACAGTTAAGTCGATTTCGTCACTCACTCACTCACTCACTCACTCACTCAATCACTCACTGATGATCATCAAAACCTCTAGGGTACTTCCCGAAGTCGTGTAAACCTGAAATTTGGTATGCAGGCTAGAATTAGCACACAATCAACAGATACATTAAGAAATCTGTAACTTTCACTCTCCTAACCCTCTTAAGGAGGGTCCGGTTTTATATTGTTAAAAAAAAATTCCTAACGTCCAAAAATCCTTCAAAGCTGAAATTTGGTATACAGGCTAGTATTAGTACACAAACAACAAATTAATTAAGAAATCTGTAACTATCACCCTCAAATCCCTCTTAAGGGGGGTCCAGTTCTGTTTAAAAAAAATATATATATTCCCAACTTCCAAAACTCCCAGAAATCTGAATTTTGGTATGAAGGCTACGATTTGAACACAACCAACGAAAACATTTAAATATATTAATATATTTGTTAATTTTACCCTCCAACCCCCCACCCCATAAACGGTCAAGGTGGCAAAAAACAAAGCGCTACAATTCTTGCGTATGGCAAACAATTCGAGATATTATACCAACGGCATTTTACCGTCCAAATTATACCTGTATCCATTTTGGATAATACATTGTTTATTCTTTTGATTTTTTGTTATAATAAAATCTGTGTCCATATTTTCACCAATGTTTTACAGATTTAGAAGACTAATGTATAGTGAAACTAACTAAATATAATAGTCGCCTAAATCGTTTTACACAATACAGCTCTAATGACAGAAAGAGGACATAAGATAATTTTCTTTATGACGGAAATGACTCACATGAAGTGGCCAGTACTCGACCGGTAAAGCAGTATGTTATTAGCAAAAAGTATTTAGTCTCAAGTAGTAAAACTAAAACATAATAAAATTAAACGGATCAAATCTCTAATAAAAAGAGCTAATCGGAAGGAATACTAGTACTTAGGGTGTAGCGATGTAGTTACATAACTAGTATAATAAGGTAGATATCAAACGCGTCGCGCGCGCTTAGCGTCGCGTCGCCTCAGAATGCCACGTCGCTGCCGTCGCAGCCCTGATCTATCGGTTATTGCAATAATAAGCTGACAAGGAAAAGAGGCAAAGACAGAGGGTGGTATTATTATTATAGCTAAAACAAAAGACCACAATCCAAACCGTGGAATGGATCCATCTAATTATCTCAGTTTTCTTTTATCAATTTAAGAGAATAGGTTCCGATTGCATTGATCGCTGTTACTCCATGCGGAAAAACCCGCAGTGCGAGAGGGACGAATTCTGGAAAATTATCAAAATGACGACTTTTATCACGAATTTTATTATTTAAAAAAAACTAAAGTTTGTATCAAATATCTGTTCAGATAACAGTATAATAAAGTTTATACAGATTTTAATTAATAAATAATATAATATGATTTTGCTCAAATAATGTTAAAACTCGACATGAAACCTTTTTTTGGAGTCATATTTGATTTTTTATGGCTCAATGTTGGAATGACTTCTGAAGATTCTCTTTCGATAAGAGTGTACATTATATTCTTGACAGAAGTCCAATTTTTTTTCAAATATCTAGTATTGCTAGATTCTTCAAACAAGGAAGAATAAATTATGGTTTTTCGGAACCTATCCTCTTAAGGTGGTAACGGAGGATCCCGGTGCAAAATGCACATCATTATATTTTTTACCTTACTTTTGAATAAAAATTTTGCAATAAATGCGTTTTGTAACAACTCGCGCAAACTGCTTGTTAATAGGTAGGAGATCACATGAAAATAATTCAATTCTATGCGTTACATTTTAGCTGCATTTCATTACAACTGTAAACACGCTTTTAAGTTTGTTAATGTAATGCAAACAAAAGGTAATACAGTGAAGTACGTAATTTTTTTGTAAAGACTTTATTATTAATAAACTATTTCCGCAAGTTGCTTTAAAACACATTTATTGCATACTTTTTATTCAAAAGTAAGGTATGTGCATTTTGTACCGAGGTATACAGTTACCCCCTTAAGGGGGGGGCTAATCCGGTTCTTAATAGCGAACAAAACCACACAGTTTCAGCGTATATTTTAGTTGTAAGTAGAACTGTGATTTTTATGTAAGATGTAAGGTTAAATTCTTAAGAGTGCTTTGATTATGAATAATAAATAAATAACATTTCTATTTTACTTTTTATTTGATTTTCTGTTGTCTGTATGAAAAATGGGTGTGTAGAAAAAAAGTTCAATTTCTGACGAATGTACAACAACCCTAATAGAGTTTACTAGCAGCATTGAGTATCATTTTAAAGAGCGTTGCTCAAAGATTTCAAAATTATTTGAAACTAGCTTTTGCCCGCGGCTCCGCCCGCGTGTTTTTCGGTTTAACGACATGCTTTTTTCCGGGATAAAAGTAGCCTATGTCTTAACTTAGGGTATAAGCTATATCACTTCTAAATTTCATCCAAATCCGTCCAGCCGTTTCAGCGTGAAAGAGTAACAAACATACACACACACACACACCCTCACACACACACACACACACCCTCACACACACACACACACACACACACACACAAACTTTTGCACTTATAATATTAGTGTGATAAAAACCACGCACACGGGTTTGAAAATTTTAAAAATATTAATTATTTAATATTATAAGTTATTATAATATAATAAAATGAGGACCGAACTTAAAAATACGAATTCTTTGTATCTTAAAAAGGGCATGGTTTTATTTACAATCGTTAAAATCTTTAAAGTGGACAAAATAATGAACTGTCATGGCATATTGTTTTATGAAGTTGACTTTACAGCTTATCCTGAGGGAGTAAGTTCTGGGTTCCTATGTCTCTGGTCGCCTCAACTTTGGTGATGTCCTTGTCAAATCCAGCCAAAGAGACAGCATGAACGTTAGTAAGTGAAGCCTGAAGCAATATTGTTGGTACAAGTGGGCTTCAGTAAAAAGATCAAACCAAACCTTTGTCATCCCGGGACTTCTAAAATGTTCACGTCAGATGTCCCGACTCCCGTCACCCTTATTTTTCAGAACTTCTAAGAGCTCACTTGTGTACCAGTTTATGCACATTGAGGTAAAGACAAAATATACAGGGTGTAAATAGAGTGTGACCATTAAATAAAACCACATACTCTACTGATCATGCTGAACAACTATAGAAAAAAACCGCGCAAATCTTCAGAGAAAAAGATATTCAACTGTAACTCAAAGACTTTATCTCGTAGGAGGAAGGTCTATTTTAGAACGCTGCACGCTAACAGCTGTTTCGCGGACGTCGCTCTCTCTAAACTCGCCCGTATGTCGGTGCGTTAGAGTTCACGCATTTTTGTTTGGAACTCAATTATTTCCTAAACTAAGGGAGTCCGCGGGTATGATTCTGGGGAAAAGTGGTTCAGAAGGGTCGGTAGAATATGTGGTTACATTTAATGGTAGCAGTCTATTTACACCCGCTACATACTCGTATACCTACGTCATATTATAGTTTAAGGGCGTAAACAACGTTTTGAGACACATTTGTTTTGCAGCTTGGGCTTGTGTGTCCAAGTAAAAGGATTAAAATAATTGAAAAATCCTACCCAAAAGACGTTTCGTATGTCTCCATAGTTGTAAAGGTTCTTAAGTGACAAAATAACAAGTAAAAATCAAATCAAATCAAATCAAGATAGTTTATTTCAGACTAAAATATTTACAATATTTGTCCATATAAAATTAAAATTAAATCGGTAAAATTGAGTTATAATGCCAATAAATTGAATTAACAAGATAAAATAAAAATTAAAAACGAAACAATAAATTAATATACAATAAAATATCAATTTAAATTTAAATTTTAATTAAATGCCCCCATCCCTGAAACATGGGTGAATGCAAAGCCGCCCAGTGCCGCTGGAACGGCCCGGCCCGTCCGACCTGGTGGCGACTAAAGCTAGGAGTGAGAACAATTTAAGCGTGCCTCGGCAAACATCCCCGAAGCGCTGCAACAGCGAGGCAGGCGCAACAGCATCCTGAGCGCGTTATTAAAAAACAAAATAAAAAAAATGTAATTCATCTTTCGTTCGTTTCGTAATACGCTGCACGAGAGACCCAAAAAAATATCACGTGTTTTCTTTCTCTCATTTTTCACGAAAGTGTAAGTTGAAAAGCTTATTATATTATTATTAATAAGACACAATACTTCATCTACGACTATCAAAAATATCGTCTTCCCGTGACGCTATTCATAATATTTTCAACTTACACTTTCGTGAAGAAGGAGAAAAAGAAAACACGTGATATTTTTTTCTATTTTTTCCTGTAAGTTTACGCAAGGATCGTTCTGATAGTCAGTCTTTTACAGTTGAAGTTATTCTGTGATTCTGTGGGAGCATTCGAGGCTGCATGGTAGAGATACCTTTGCCTAGCCCAAAGCAAAAGAAGAAATGTTAGTTGCTGATTGATTTGTATTGAATATCTATTTTATTACTTTATTTTTATTTTATTTGATTTTATTTTTATTATATGGATTATTAGAACATACAACTTTTACATTTAATACTTTACTTCTACATTTCATATCTAAACAGTGTATAATAAATTGGCCCAATCACACCATAGAATTGCAATGTTATACCTAGTCGGTGCTTAAATTCTGTCACAAACAAAATTAGCTATAAAATGAAAACTGGTCATGATATACAAAAAAAGTTTTTTTTAAAATAAAGGTAATTTAATTAGCTTACATTAAACATAAAATTTATTCAAAATGATTGCCACCATTTTTCACACAAGCCTTCAATCTTCGCGGCCAATCATCAGTAGCAGCACGGACCATATGCCACTGCTTTAATCAATGATGACTTTAGGCTGCTCAAATTTTTGTGAGGTTTAGAGCAGATCTTCTCCTCCAATTCCTGCCAAATTTTGTAATCCAGTGGATTGAGGTCAGGGCTAGATGAGGGCCAATCTTGATGCCTTATTAGCTCGATATTCTGGCGCTCGAACCACTCCCGAGTTGTTTTGGCCTTATGAGCAGGTGCGGAGTCCTGTTGAAACACAAATGGCCGGCCTCCAAAGAGTGTCTGGGGCAGATCTTTTACTATGCGATCTAAAACCGTGTCTTGGTAAACTTTTGCACTGGTTTTGACACCTTTTTCACAAAAATGCACTTCAGTAGGGCCATAGTAGGACACTCCCAACCAAATCATGACTGATGATGGATGATGGCCGTGTTGCACTCTATTGTGTCATTTTGTTTGTTGTACTTCTCTTCGATATTAAAAATTTTCTCGTCTGTAAACAGGATATCGCGGTGTCTGTTTCTTGCGTACCGCTTTAGCAAAACTTTGCATTTTTTCGCTCTCATAGCTATCAGACGCGCGTTCAGAAGATGTCCACTCTTTTTTCGGTAAGCTCGTAGTCCCAGGTCTTCATTGAGTACTTTTTTACGGTACTTCTGGTTAATCCCATCTCCAAAGCCATCAGTTTCTGCTTGCGGACGGGATTTCTTGCAATACGCGCCTCGATTGCTTTGATGACCCCTGGAGTCCTAACGGAACGAGGTCTGCCAGTTCTTTTCTCGTCATCGACACTAGAGGTTTCATTGTACCTCTTGATGGTACGGTACACGAACCTCTTCGTGATTTTTAATTTTTGAAGCAAGTTGAATATCGTCTTCGGTGGATGGCCGCAACGATGCAATGCAATTACTGCTACTCGGTCCTCTTTGCGAGTCCACTCCATCGTAAAAAATGAATGAATGGAATTGTGATTTGGCAGATTATTAATCAAAAAATATTTGAAAATCTAACACCATTTCATTTTATTTCTAGGTGTTCTATTTTTAAAATAAATGGCCAGTGACAGTATTTAAGAACCGATTAGGCATATATATTTTTTTTAAATGTACGTAATTATAAAAACGTTTTTGATGTTGTAGTTATATACCTTATTATTGTAGTATTGGTAGATAAACTATTCAAAAGTATCAACTGTGGAGGTCTACAAAATACTTCGATCAAGCGTTAGAAAACTGGGGGGCAATCCCGGAGAAACAATCGAATTGAGATCTCTAAAACTCGATCAAAAAATGTATGGAGTTCGACTGATAAATGGGTCTCTACGGTCGAGAACGCTAATTCGACAGACTGAGAATAGCCCTACTGGTGCGTAGACGTTATAGGCACGAACAAGCTTTCTACAGATCCACTAACTTGTCTTTTCGGCATGTGATATGCATTTGAACCTGGCCCGACCCACTCAAAGTTTGTCAATTTAGGTTATGTAGATCGTTTGTTTACCGTTAGTTTACGATTGCTTCATTGAAATCATCGTTTGTTTGGTATCACAAGGGTGATTTTTGAAAAATAATTGGGTTGCGGCTTGTTTCTTCACAACCCAACCCAAACTTTATAAGGTTTGTTTGATGATTGATTCAGGTTCTGTACGGTCAGTTTACGTTTGTTTCAACAAAATTTGCGTTTGTTTGACGTCAGAAGAGTAAAAACGATTACTTCATAAGTGGGTGCGGCCAACTTCCCACAGCCCGACCCAAATCCAAAATCGTTTGTTTGGCTCATGGAAGTGGTATATTTATGTTTTATTCTGTTTGTTTACCAATAATTACCGTTTGTTTCATCTCCTACATAACTAGATAATTTTTTAAACGTGTTTGAATCTCGTAATATTTGAATTTCGCGCCTTTGAAGTTGACAGATGGTGCTGCCATTTATCAAATACAGTAAAACTACTAAAGTGGAAAAGCTTGTTTTTGTTTTTGAGTACAATATTGAGGTATTATAAACTAAAAATATAACAATTTTAAGTATGTAGATCATTTATTTCTTTACGATTGTTGAATTGAAAAGATTGTTTGTTCGGTGTCGCAAGGTGATTTTAATAAAAATATTTGGTGCAGCTAGTTTCTTAATAACCCAACCCAAACCATAAAGGGTTTGTTTGGTAGTTGATTCAGGTTCTGTACGGTTTGTTTACGTTTATTTAAACAAAATTTGCGTTTGTTTGACATCGGAAGAGAAAAACGGACAACTTCAAAAGTGGGTGTGCCCAACTTCCCACAGCCCGACCTAAGTGCAAAATCGTTTGTTTGATTATGAAAATGGTATATTTATGTTGAATTTCGTTTGTTTACCAATAATTATCGTTTGTTTCATCTCCTGTATATCTAGATAATTTCTTAAACGTGTTTGTAACTCGTAAAATTTGAATTTCGCGCCTTTGGAGTTGACGGACGCTTGGTGCTGCCATCCATTGTCAAATACAGTGAAACTACTGAAGTGGAAAATTTCGAATCGGAAATTATGATATTCTTGTTTCTAACCGACTTTAAAAAAGAAGGAGGTTCTCAATTCAACTGTATTTTTTTTTGTTATGTTTCTCCATAACTCTGGCAAATCTTAACCGATTTGAAAATATTTTTTTTTAGTTTGATAGGGGTTGCTTCCAGTTAGGTCCCTGAAAGGCAAACGTATCCTAACAAAAAAAAAAACAATTACTGGAGGCAAATATTACCTAACAAAACAAAATTCAATCGCTTGAGAACTAATGGAATTATATCGACGGTTGGAAAGCCAATTGACTAACGAGCCATTTTGCCAAAAATGAGTTATATCCATCAACAGAATCAGAAAGTGTGTAATGAGCCGTGTTTTGGCTTAATTGGACAGTTTTTAAGTCTTGTTAGACATTTTAAATTGCCCAAAAATGGTGTAACTTCGAATTAATGAGGTTCAATACAAGACCATTTTTTATTTTTTAGGTTATAAATCACCGAAAATTAGAGAAATTTTGATGCTTTTTTTGGAAGTCAACAAGCATTCTATTCAATACTCTTATTTGAATAACAACAAATTTTGCCTGCCAGCAGTTAACTGGTATAAGAGATATAATGCGTTTTGTCTTGCCACAAGAACATGAAATATTTCTTGTTAGTCTTTTACCCCGACCATTTTATTTTGTTATCGTTAGTCATTTTTCCGTGTCATGCACGATAATTTTATTACTGGTTAATTTAAAAGCTATGTTTTGAACTTCAATAATATAACACGTTAAGTAAAAGAGCTGACGAAATTGGTTACCTTTTTTTCTTTTCAATAAAATAGGGTTTCTTTTCTTAGGTATGCTCTGAGTTGTTGTACATTTTAAAAAACACATACTTCGAAATGGATGTACATGTTAGTCAATTCATATAAATAGGTAAAACCGCCGTTTTAGTTTTTAGTCCTCTTATGTCATCCGTTGAGTGAATTACTGTGAGTTTTGCGCGCCAAATTCTCGTAAGCTGTAGTGATTTTAAGGTACGTAACTCTGTTAAGTATGTTATTTTGTGTTTTTGGAATGCTTTTTTTCTAAACTATACTTTATTTGTTGCAAAGTTTTATTGTATTTTATTGTTGCTTTCATGATGATGATGATGATGTTGAGGTGGGACGCCTGCTGGGCTCAGGTGGATGGTCGGCTCACCACTTGGAGCTATTCCATCCAATTCCCATTGTTTGGAGCTATGGTATCCTAATGTCCCAGGGGCGTTCCCTCCTCAAATCTCCCGCTTCTTTTCATGAACCTAAGTATATCTGAATACATAAGATGCTTAAGATCTTCTTCCTTGATGTGGTCATGACCAAGTATCTCCCATCTCAAGCTAGAATATATAAAGCATTCTCCTAAGTAGTGCTTGCTAGTTTCTTCCTCACCGCAGTGTGGGCAGGAGGGGTCGTCTTGTACCTTCATTATTGACAGATGCCTATTTAGCCTGGAATGGCCAGTTAGAATACCTACCAACATACCCAGGTTGACTCTGCTTAGGTTAAGGATATACCTTACTTTTTTGTAGACAGTAGCCGAGAGAAACATCTTCGACTGTCGGCAGCCCTCGATGTTCCTCCATTCATCTGCTGATTCTTCTGAAGCCAGACGGCTTATTACCTTGTTAGTGACGTTTGCGGGAATTGGCAGCCTAGGTTCTGGTCCAATGAACCTGTCCTCTGCCCCTTCTCTAGCTAATTCGTCTGCTTTTTCATTACCTTCAATGCCTTGATGTCCTGGGACCCAGGCCACTATTGTTTCAGTTTTTTCACCTAGCTTATTGAGTCTTATTTTACACTCTCTTACCAGAGCCGATTTATTTACTGGATTTTTCAACGCAAAAAGTGCTGCTTGGCTGTCCGAGTAAATAATGACCGTTTTCTCGTTTATGTCCGACCTTAATAGTACCATGCTGGCGCATTCCATAATAGCGTATGTTTCTGCCTGAAATACGGTAGCTAAGGTACCAAGTGAGTAGGATGCGCTTCTTTCTTCTTCATCAGATATATAGACACCGGCTCCTGCCAGTCCTGTGTTACCTTTCCTTGAGCCGTCCGTGTAGCAATTAATACTCGGTCGGTCTGTCACTAGCTTCCAGTCTTCTCTAGTTCCTATATGTATACGATATTTTTTATCGAATAATATTTCTTTCTTAGTCAGATCGTTATTGGCTAAAAGCATTTCCAAATGACTGCCTGATATGTTTGCTATGGAGGCATGTTCTTTATCCATAAAGTTGCCCTTCCACTCTTTGTTTATTACCATTCTGTACCATTGTTCGGTAGCTCTTTTTTTAACCTCTATATGCAAAGGGTTTAGACCTATTATCACTTCAAGAGCCCTAGTTGGAGTTGTTTTCAGGGCTCCAGTGATCATGAGACATGCTAGTCTTTGCACTTTGTCTAATTCTTTTCTCGTGGATTGTATGTCTGTTCTTGGCCACCATACAATTGCTCCGTATAGCAGTCGCGGTAAAATGATGGCCTTATATATCCAATGCATAATGCTAGGCGTCAGACCCCATTTACTGCCTACTGCCCTTCTGCATTGGAAAAGAGTTCTAATTACCTTACTAGATTGGGTTTTAACATGAGTATCAAATCTCAATTTGTTGTCAAAAATCACACCAAGGTACTTTAATTTTTTAACTTCTTCCAGAACTATGCCTTTTAACTTGATAGGTTGTAGTTCCTTGGGCTTTCTCTTATTTGTAAAGAGAACTAGTTTTGTTTTGCTGGGATTAAGATCAAGTCCTTTGTCTTCAGACCAGTCCAATACTTTTCTTATTGCGGTTATCATCCTAGATCTCACCGTACTTAAGTCTTTACCTACTATCATTATAACTCCATCATCCGAGTACACTTGTAGGTAGATGTGCATTCTGTTAACGATGGTTATTATTGAATCTATCAGGAGGCACCACATTAGAGGAGATAGGCACCCTCCCTGAGGAAACCCTCTTTTTGCTTTTATAGTGTAGGTTTCCCCTGCTAAATGCGCAGATATAACTCTGTTTTCTAACATTGTTATCACCCATCTTACTATTGCTTCACCAATTCCTTCTCTTTTGAGGGATTCCTCTATTGCTCCAAATGTTGCCCTATCAAATGCTCCCTCTACATCGAAGAAACACGCGAGAGCATATTCTTTGTTACCAATGGCACGCTCAATCTTAATAGCAAGACTATGAAGTGCAGTCTCCGTGGACTTCCCCTCGATGTATGCATGTTGATTAGCATGCAGCGGAGAACCACTTACTTTTATTTTGTTCCTGATGTGTTTATCTATTATTTTCTCTTGTGTTTTCAAGATAAATGAAGATAAGCTTATGCTCCTGTACGCCTTGGCTTCTTGATATGTCTTTTTACCGGGTTTTGGCAAAAATATTGCTTTGACTTTCCTCCAGTTATGAGGTATATGTCCTAGTGCAATGCTACTTTGGTACAGTTTAATCAGACCTTTACCTATGAATCTGCATGCATGTTGTAGTAGAGCTGGAAAAATACCATCTGGCCCTGCAGACTTATAAGGAACAAAAGATTTGATTGCCCATTCTACTTCTTCTAGTTTAATAATGTCCGAGCAGTTCATCCATGCCGGGTTTGTTATCTGTTCTTTTTCTTTTTGTGTGGTTTCTTCGCAGCCTGGAAAATGAGTTTTGAGCATTGTCTCCAAAACTTTACGAGGCTCTGTTACCACTTGCTCTCCTATCTTTATACTTCCAAGCTGACACATCTTGTCACTAGCAAGCAGTTTCACAAGACGTGCTGCTTCAGAGTAGTTGTTGATTTCTTTACAGTAAAGTCTCCAGCTTTTCCTGCTTTCTTTAGTACGAGCCTTGCTAAATTCGTTCCGAAGCTGTCTGTACTCATCCCAGCTACGGTCATCATCCTTTTTCAAGGCTGATCTCATAGCTCTCCGAGTTTTTTTTCTCATTTTTTTCAATTCTTTGTTCCACCAGATTTGTCCTTTGCCTTCTGGTAAGTTTTTCAACGGACAGGATTCGTGGTAGGCCTGTATTAGTACCTTTTCCAATTCCATGGCACCTTGTTCTAATTCCTCTACCGATCTATAAGAAGACTCACTTGGATTCCATTTGCTTACTTCTTCTTCAAATTTAGTCCAGTCAGTCTTCCTAGGATTCCTTATTTTAACTACTTCTGTGCAACAGTTAAGTTGAAAAGTGATCCGTCTGTGGTCCGACATAGTGTCTTCAGGGGCCACCTTCCAACCACTCACTAGCTTACTTATTGAACCTGACGTCAGTGTTATGTCAAGTACTTCTCTACGAGATCTCGTGATGAATGTTGGTTCATTACCGACGTTTAAAATTGATAGATCTTTTTCCACAATAAATTCTAATAGTGCTTCTCCCTTGTCGTTGGTGTCTGTGCTGCCCCACACCTCATTGTGTGAGTTGGCATCAGCTCCAACAACAAAGGAGACCCTCTTACCTTGGTAATATTCTATTAATTCTTCAACCTCTCTCGGTGGTGGCACGAAGTCTCTTTCACTCTGCATATAGCTCGAGATAAACGCCACCCTCGTCTTTTGTGTCTCTGGAGAGATGATGACTACTTCTATGGCCACTAGGTCTCTGTAACAGCAAAACACTGTACATCCTAGCGCCCTTATTCTGTTATTAACATAAATACAACTTCTAGCAGCTTGCTCACCTGTAGTGTCATAGTAGAGCTCGCCGCCAAGGCTACCCAGCCCCACAACTCTCTTATCCCGAGTGTAAGGTTCTTGTAGAAGGGCTATGTCTACTTTGTTCTCCACTATTATTCTGCTTAGTTCGCACATGGCGTCTTTGCAGTGTTGGAGATTTAGCTGACAGATTCTAATTGGATTTTGCAATTTTTGTTGCTTTCATAGGTACTAGAGCTGATGCCGGGTTCGACTGTGGAGGTACCATCATCTTACTTGCAAACCCCCCTTGAATTTATTCAGAGAGAGCCGGAGAGAGATCAAACCAGGTAGCCCACCAAGCCTGGACCGTTCGATGGCAGCATATCCATCCCAAATTGCTGGACCTCATATAAACAGACTAGTGACGGGCAGTGGCGTCACTAGTCTGAGGGGTTTCAGCACAGCGCTTACCAACCCACCTGCCCAGCGTGTGTGAATATGGTCTTTTCTTCCAAAAATGATTAACTCTACGAATAAACGGCACCCAGTTCCTTAAAGCCCCACTATTGCCGCTACGGGGCCGACCACGATAACGGTGGGAAATTTCCGGTGGAATAGCCATCAACACTGGCCACTCTTTTTGGCGACGTTTAACACATTGACGCAACGGGAGGCTAACTGAGCTCATGTCAGCATTGGATTGAATCAACTGGGTGTTATCGGAAGTTCAACGAGACTGTGAGGGCAAGGTAACCTTGGAATCAGAATACCTAATTTACTATCAAGACGGCGATCAATTGATTGTCTAGTATGTCTGTCGGTGTTGGGTCATGTTTGTTAGTGCTGTCAACAGTTTAGCTTAGAAGGGTAACCATAACTTTATTCTTAATTATAACATTTAAAAAAGGGGTAAACACATCTACTCTTCAAATAAAAGCGGTGGAACGCAAAAAATATCTTCATATATGGAGACTCCTACCTGAAACAACAACAGAAAACTTAACGGAGTACTTAGAGAGCGTGATTGGAAAAGATAATTACTTAAAAGTGGATAAAATTATCCACAAAACTGAGAGAGGATACTCGTCCTTTAGAGTCTGCGTATCCGAAAGTAATTTCGAGAAAT
Source organism: Ypsolopha scabrella (assembly GCA_910592155.1). Lineage (NCBI taxonomy): Eukaryota > Metazoa > Arthropoda > Insecta > Lepidoptera > Ypsolophidae > Ypsolopha > Ypsolopha scabrella. The sequence goes on along the minus strand of OU342969.1, from coordinate 24,747,628 downwards.
TAAGTAATCCGGACATCTGGCCAAGTGACGCTGAATACAGCGAATGGATCTGGTTTTTTCGTAGACCAACCGCAAACCCTCAAGAACAACAACCAAAAACCACGAAGTAAAATAATAAATATATTTTATCAGAATGTAAGAGGTTTAAGGACAAAATCATCAAAATTCCTATCATTAGTTGAATCCTCAGGATCTGATCTATTCGCAATTACGGAGACTGGCTGCAACGAGTCTATTCAAAACGCGGAGATCGCACTGCCAGGCTACCAGCTTCTGCGATGCGATAGAGTAGACGGACGCAAGCAAGGCGGCGTACTTTTAATGGCCACACCGCGATTCGAGTTGCGGCAGGTACCGATGCCTGATAATGTAAATATAGACGATTATAAGTTCGAGTTAATTTGTGCTACAGTTCATTTACAAAACCGTTTTTTATTTACATGTTGTGTACTTTATACCGCACCTAAAACTGAAGAGAGTGAGTACACTGTGATGTTTAATTTAATAGAAGAAATATGTATTAGATATAAGAACAATTTAATAGTATTAGGAGATTTTAATTTGTATTCATGCAATAATTACGTTATTAACTATTATGAATACTTGATGGCATTCTGTGAATTCGTTCAGTGTAACGAGGTACCCAATAGTAGTGGAAGGCAGCTGGATCTCGTGTTGAGCGGGCGCGGAGTTGTGGAGGTGCGAGCGGGAGACGAAGCGCTGCGGCCGGTGGACGAGTATCATCCGTCGCTCGCCGTCACCGTCACCGTAACGGCCGGCGCCCCCGCCACCGCCGCCGCGGATTCGGACCGCGGACATAGCCGGGTAACACAATGGAATTTTAATAAGGCTGACTTCAATCAATTATATTGTTTAATAGCGAATATAGATTGGAGCGAAATGTACAAATTAACAGATACTGATTTAGTCACAAACTACTTTCATGATAAGATCAATGAAGTTTTCGATGCTTGTGTACCTTTAAAAAAGAAGAAGCAGGGAAACGCTAGGTATATTTACCCTGTATGGTATACGTCAGATATAATAAGAAACATTAAATTAAAGTACATTATGCATAAAAAGTACAAGAGAAGTAAGTCCCGTAACGATTATGAGGTATTCGCTCAGTACAGGGCGAGAGTAAAGACTGACACTGCGCTGGCTCACGACCGTTACAGGGACCGAGTACAAAGTCATCTGGCCACGGACCCAAAGGCCTTCTGGAGCTACATGAGATCGAAAAAAGGTAACTCGAGCCAACACAGACTAACCAAGAATGGACGAGTTCTATCAGATCAAGAGTGTGCAGAAGAATTTGCAGGGTTCTTCCAGTCCGTGTACAATCCGGAACCAGCCGAATTGAGCGTGCCGGTGGCGAGCGGCAGTGGCGGCAACGGTGGCTTGCGGACCCACCTGGCGCTGTTGCAGCCAGCCGAGGTGCAACGTGCGCTTGCCCGCCTGCTGCCAAAGCGCTCGGTGGGACCAGATGGCATACCGCCGTTCGTGTTTAAGGATTGCCGCAGAGTGCTGGAGGCACCGCTGCTGTACATATTCAACGTCTTTATCACGAACACAACCTTTCCAGAGCGGTGGAAACTCACTCGGGTGGTGCCGGTGCCAAAAGGTCGTGGAGGTCACGAACCCAGCGACTACAGGCCCGTGGCGGTGTTATGCACTCCAGCCAAAGTGTTCGAGACAGCCATATACCATAGTCTCTATGCGCAGGTTAAGGCCCAGTTGTCAGACGCACAGCACGGCTTCCGTTCCGAGCGGGGGACAACGGGGAACTTGCTGAGTTTGATGACGCGATTAGTACCAGTGGTTGATTCCGGAGGACAGGTAGATGTCGCTTACTTCGATTTTAGAAAGGCTTTCGACACTGTTGACAATGATATTCTGCTCACGAAGTTGGCAGGCGTGGGCTGCACGCCGAACACGCTAGCCTTCTTCGCCAGCTACTTGCAGGACAGACGTCAGTATGTCGATTGCAGCGGACACAGGTCAGAGCCCTATTTCACAAGATCGGGCGTCAGTCAGGGTAGTAACTTGGGACCTCTCCAGTTTATCATAATGATAAACGATTTACCAGAGGTGGTTACTGAGTCGACATGTTTACTCTATGCTGACGACTTGAAACTAATGATCGAAGTAAGCGACATCGGGGATCATGACAGGTTACAGAAAGATATAGATCGACTTAGTAAGTGGAGTCAGGAAAATAGGTTGTATTTTAACATCAACAAGTGCTCAGTACTGACATTTAGTCGCGCGCGCACCCCGCACCACCATCGGTACCATTTAGAGGGAGAACCGCTACAGCGCGTCACAGAGATCAAGGATTTAGGCGTGCGATTCACCGCCAATCTAACTTTTAAAGAACACATTGTCGATGTATGTAAGAAAGCATTTCGCAATTTAGGTTTTATCCTGAGGCAATCGAACAGCTTCAACAATATATCCGCACTACGTGCCCTATATGAAGCCCTAGTAAAAAGTCATCTGGAAAGCAGTGCTTTGATTTGGTCTCCACACGAAGCGAAGTATATAATAATGTTAGAGCGCATTCAGAATAAATTCATGCGATTCTTATATAAAAAAATATACGGTGTTAATCCTGGATTTCCATTGTTATATCCGACTTTGTTTGTTCTTGGCATGGTAGGATATTACAAATTGGAAGTGAGGAGGGAAGCGTCCACCGCCACGTACTTGTTTAAAGTGCTACGTGGAAAAGTGCACAACCCGAGCCTCCTTCGGGAGTTGCAGCTGTGCATGCCCGAAGAGTATGTGTCGCGGAGGCGGCGGCCACCGTTGCTGAAGGTGCCGCGCGCGCGCTCCAACTTGTTGCAACAAGCTCCGCTAACGCGAGCACTACGCTCGCTTAACGCGACCGTTGGACACGTTGATGTATTTTCTTGTACGTTGAACGAGTTCGCGGGGGCCATATTAATTATATGTACTAGGTTAAGTAGTAATTAAGTTATCTGGGATTTATTTTTGGTAATTTAATTATATATTTCTATTATTATGTGAGAATTTAGAATTACTAAACTAACGCAATAGGTAATTCTGTAATGTTAGTTTTAGTTGATTATAATAAATAAATAAATAAATAAATAAATAAATGAAAGTGATATGCATAGAACTTTTTGTTGAAAATGCAATGAGAAGGTCAAGTTTGGCAATAAAAAAAGGAATTTCAATGTCACTTTTGAAGGGACTTTTAAGGGGGAGATGAAGTGTAGTAACAACGAAGAAACGTTGTTTTATAATATCACTGCGACATGCAGCTATTGACTGCAACATTGTGACGCACGCTGCTTGAGTTATTATAAAATCGATTGATGTATATTTTTAGGGGTTCACTCTAGTCACAGCAGTCAATAGCTGCATGTCGCAGTAATATTATAAAACAACGTTTCTTCGTTGTTACTACACTTCACTTTAAATGTGAACAATCATTATTTGTACGACGCTAGGGTGGGCAGTGCCTACCGTAGAGTACATGATTTCATACATTAAAAAATATATATATTTTTATTTATTTTTCCTGTTATTTTTATCGTCAAACTTGACCTTCTCATTGCTTTTCAAACAAAAAGAAGTTCTATGCACGCCACTGAAATTTAATGTTCATTTTGACACATTAAACTAGCACCACTTACTATAAAATTTAAATGTAGTAGTCTTCTTTGGCAAAGATTTGCAGCACAATAACTCTCTTGTAAGGCCAAAAGCAATACAAATTGTATCTTATTTATATAGAATGACAATTAGTTGTTCTCCTATGCACATAATTGTACTAATGATATAAATAGACGCTTTTCATGCCTTCAAATAACAGTTCTATTCTCTAAAAACATGTAACTCTGAAATTTTTTAATGCATAAACGTTTTTAGCAAGTTATGCAACAAATCAATATATCAATACTTATTATAAAACAGTAGAAATCATGTGTCTATACATTGAAGGAAAGTAATAGAAATAGAAAAGGGGTGTGACTAAAGAAGAGTAATAGAACACAACATAATTCCCGATCCAATCTTCAATATTTGTTGAATCTCCTGATATCTAATTCACCCATTGTCTTGGATTAAATTTTTCACTGCCAGCACGTTTTCTTCGGTAACAGCCGTCAAAGGGCGACCGCTTCTTTCTTGATCCCCCAAAGTTGGATTCGTTATAACAACGATACACGGTTGCCTTCGAAGGGCCTCCATCCATGAATGCCATTTGAAGTCTATCTATTGATCCGGTTTCAGGCGACACTTGAAATCGTAAAAAATCATAGCTCTAAAATGTTCCCGGCGCAGATCCATATTTCAGCGAGACAAAATACTTTGAATTAGCTCGCAAAAAATGTGAAGGGAAATTTTGAAATTAGAAAATACCTATTTTTATTTATAAATAATCATATTTTCGAAAAAACATTATAACTGGCCATTCTCCCATATATAAAAACTTTTTTTCGCAATACTTTCCGAGGGGCCTGGTACCCAAAAAAATACAGTCGAATTGAAAACCTCCTCCTTTTTTGAAGTCAGTTAAAAACAAGAATATTATAATATTACTCGATTAGAATTTTTCCACTTCAGTAGTTTCACTGTATTTGACAATGGATGGCAGCACTGAGCGTCCGTCAACTCTAAAGGCGTGAAATTCAAATATTACGAGTTACAAACACGTTTATGAAATTATCTAGATATGCAGGAGATGAAACAAACGATAATTATTGGTAAACAAACGAAATTCAACATAAATATACCATTTTCATAATCAAACAAACGATTTTGCACTTGGGTCGGGCTGTGGGAAGTTGGCCGCACCCACTTTTGATGTTGTCCGTTTTTCTCTTCCGATGTCAAACAAACGCAAATTTCGTTGAAATAAACGTAAACAAACCGTACAGAACCTGAATCAACTACCAAACAAACCCTTTATGGTTTGGGTTGGGTTATTAAGAAACTAGCTGCACCAAATATTTTTCTTAAAATCACCTTGCGACACCTAACAAACAATCTTTCCAAATCAACAATCGTAAAGAAATAAACGATCTACATAGCTAACATTGTTATAGTTTTAGTTAATAATACCACAATATTGTACTTCAAGCTTTTCCACGTTAGTAGTTTTACTGTATTTGACAATGGCAGTACCAAATCAAATCAAATTAAATCAAATATATTTATTTCAGACCAAATTAGTCCATATTTAAACACAATAAAACAAAACATAAAAAAGAAAAACCAGACAAAGATAAAAATGAAAATTAATAAATTAGAATTAAATGTAAAATATAACAAAATACTTACTTTAAATTTTAATTTCAATTTAAAATAATTTTAATTTGGAGCGCCCAAACCTGCAGCTCCGGACATATGGCGGTATACCCAATGTCCAATCAATGGACAGTCTTCTCTATTCCTGAGAGTGCTCAGGATGCTGTTGAGACTGCAATTGACCCTATCTCTTAGTGAGGCTATGCGTTTACGAACGAGAGCATGAAAGTCATCAGTTCTAGCCTCCGCAAACATGCTTGACGCGCTACAAAATCTGGGCAGTCTCAACATCTTTTACGGTCAATGCTGTTCGGCTTTGGAATGAACTTCCGCAAAATCTCAAAGATCTTCCTTCTGTGTCCTCTTTTAAATATCACTTGAAAAAATTTTACCTCTCCTCTCTCTGAATGACTTACTGACTAAGCTACTTGGTTATTTGTATGTATGTATTTGTGTATTTAAGTATGTATTTGTATTTAGTATATTTATAATTAGATTATAGATTTAGAACTAACTTAGAATGTACCTATGCACTGATGTGAATTTCTTCAATAAAAATGTTTTATATTTTCCCAAGGTTGACTGGAAGAAATTCCTTTTAGGAATAAGTCCGCCCTTGCCTTCTGTCTGTTCTTTGTATATTTGTAAATATCTTGTTCTGTGTGCAATAAAGTGTTTATTCATTCATTCATTCATTCATCACCCTGAATGCATTATTATATTGCAGCACCGAGCGTCTGTCAACTTCAAAGGCACGAAATTCAAATATTACGAGATTCAAACACGTTTAAAAAAATTTTAGATATGTAGGAGATGAAACAAACGGTTTCCGTAACAGAACGTACAGAACCTGAATCAATCATCAAAAAACCTTTTATAGTTTGGGTCGGGTTGTGAAGAAACTGGCCGCACCAAAAAAAAATTTTTCAAAAATCACCCTTGTGATACCAAACAAACGATGATTTCGATGAAACAATCGTAAACTAACGGTAAACAAACGATCTACATAACCTAAATTGACAAACTAAAATACTTTTGGAAGATGCGACCGATAAGTATAAAATCAGCTGTAATTCATATATAAAAAAAACTGCTTAACATTCTGAGGATTTGCAGCTGTATTTTAAAACATGATAATTTTCATTTTCATTGATCTCTCAGAAATAAGGCCCTAAGAGTGCTATGGTGCAGTTTAGAAAAAAAATCTTACCAGGGTATTTTTTCAAATTCTGCTGAAGGAAATAGCAATGAAACATTTTTTATAGCAAAGTTTTCATAAACACCGTCTATTCTATTTATAGGTAAAATTTTAACTTATCGTTTTGAGCAAAAGTTAAAATTTTAGCTTGTCGATCATGCTGTCTATGAAAACTATGCTATTTAAAATCAGTTCGTTGCTATTTCTGGGCATTTAATTGAGCAGACTTTCAATTACTATTCTAGTTAGTGGGAAATCGTTATTTTCTAAAGTGGCATCACTTGAGCAGCTCTCAAAATCTTAATTAAATTTTAAAACAGTAGTTGGAGGGTAGTTGGTCCCCGGAGTTTTATTTGAGAATGTCGTTTTCGGCGGAGCCGTGTCACCTATGAAATAAAATCATGTTTAACTTTGAAAACTATTTGTATAAACAAAGTTAACCAATCGATATTTATACATAAAAAAGACGTTTTACGTGGTATAGAGTAGAACGTTATCTATACTAATTATAAAGTAGTAAAAAGGTCGTGTCTGTACACTGAATATTTTCGTAAAATTCTAAATTAAATGGGTTATTAGATTGTACTGAGGCAAAAAACACAATTTTTAGAATTTTTGTCTGTCTATCTGTATGTTCCGTTTTAACTCGAGAAACGTATTTGGATGCGGTTTTCTTTATTATCATTGTAGTTACCCGGTTAACACATAAAACTATAAGGGGTGTTCATAAAATAACGTCCAAGCCCAAAAAGAGCAAGATTGAATAAATGCAGGTGGAGCCGCGGGCAAAGGCTAGTGTGAAAATAAAACATTAAGTATTAATCTTTATTCCCGCGCCCCGCACTCCGTTTACACGCACCCCTCCCCGCGCCCGCTATGCCTGTAAAACTTATAATTTCATTTTGCCAAAAAAAGGCTCGGACTTTATTGAAATGTCCGGCTTTTTGTCAGGACTTTTCACATTTCGAAATATATAGGGTGAAATTAAACCAACCGATCAAATTCATACTGGAGACTCAGTTAGTGATCAGGAACTAGGTTCAGTAATCCTTTTGGCCAAATTCGGAAAATATATATTTTTTGCCCCCTTACTAGTGGACTAGTTTAAGTACAATTCCTAGTCTAGTCAGTAAGGAAGAATTTCACCAAAAGGGGACTTTTATCTAAAAATAGCTCGTTTCTGATCACTAACCCAATCTCCAGTGTGAATTTAGTCGGTTAATATAATTTCATCTTGTAAAAGGTCCTACAATTCAAAGTGGAAAAAATTTAAGAGATGATCTTTCCAAAGAAAAAAATTATTCGCGCAAACTTTTTTCACCTTTCCATAGAAATTTAGTCAGCTGATTGAACCACTTTGTACTGGGAAGTGAAAAAATTAATTCACAAAAAAATATTTCTTTTTTCTTCTGGAATGTGATCAGTTAACGATCAATATGATCTACCCTACAATTATTTTCACTTATTATTGTAAGACGTCAGTTCTGGGGTAGATCATGTATCGTTCACTGATCAAATTCCAGAAGAAGAAAAAATTTATTGCTTGAATAGCCCAATACAAAGTGGTTCAATCAGCTAACTAAATTTCTATGGAAAGATAAAAAAAGTAAGAGTATTTTATTTTTTTCGATGGTATGTGGTCTATTAGGGATACTCTATCATTCTATGATTCTATGACCATCTGTTGAATTTTTTTCACTTTCAATTCTGGGATCTTGTACGTATAATATATCAGTAAAACTGGTCGTACCATTTTTCCTGTTGGGTGATACTGAGCGCGCAGAGCGGTCTGGTCCAAAAGCGCGATGTCTGCTGAGTCCTTCGTCACCCAGAACTCCGCAGCACCAGAAAAACTGCTTGAAGCCTCGACGGAACCTAAAATAAGACGTCATTAAGTGAAATCAACGAAAAAATACACATGTGAATTAAATCTGTGAAACGGATATTTTTTATTTTCTGTTGTAGAAGTATAGAAGTAACGGGTATTTTGTGAAAATTTCAACTGGCTGCCTATTACGGCTGAAGCTGTAAACCTCTATGACAGACAGACGGACGGACGGACGCACAGTGGAGGCTTGGAAACCATTGGGTACGAAACCCTACGAAGAAGATTTGTACAAACCTTTGTAAACCTGCTTGTAGCGCATATCAATAAATTAATATTAATACGCGCAAAATCTATATAGGTATATGTAGGTACTGATAATAAAGTAGTAAAAAAGTCGTGTCTGTACATTGAAAATTTTCGCGAAATTTTAATTGAAATGGGTTACTGGCATTGTACTGAGGCCGAAACAACAATTTTTTGAATTTTTGTCTGTCTGTCTGTCTATCTGTATGTTCCGTTTTAACTCGAGAACCACTTAACGGATTTGGATGCCGTTTTTTAGGGTTCCGTACCCAAAGGGTAATCAACGGGACCCTATTACTAAGACTCCGCTGTCACCAGGCTGTATCTCATGAACCGTGATAGCTAGATAGTTGAAATTTTCACAGATGATGTATTTCTGTTGCCACTATAACAACAAATACTAAAACCGGCCAAGTGTGAGTCGGAACTGCGCACTATCATACAACAGACATGATTTTTTTGCCGTTTTTATAGATTATATTAAAATATAATTAATAAATATTAATAAATATATTATATAAAAATATTTTTTTTTGCCGTTTTACGGAACCCTTCGTGCGCGAGTCCGACTCGCACTTGGCTGTTTTTTTATTATCATCGTAGTGAACTAGTGACCCTGGTCAACACAGTAGCTATAGGGGATGTTCATAAAATAACGTCCAAGCCGAAAACGGGGCAAAGATTCACGGAATGCGGGTGAAGCTGGGGGCAAAGGCTAGTAAACAATAAATTCCTTTCTTGTATTAATTTTATAACTTTAGAGATTCTAAGAAATGTTGGGTAAAAATTCCAAGAAATCTTCCATTTGCCTTAAATCCATTGTTTTAGGCTGCGGCTCCGAACACAAGATTCTTTGCCTTCAGCAATTTAAGAATTATTCTGAGAGAGAGGTAGAGCGTTCGTCTGCTAGCCCAGAGGTTGTCCCCAAACCTAACCGATTTATTAGTATTGTCTACGTTCCAAATGCTAGCTTTCGGAATTTAATTTACTTCTTAATATCATGGAAAAAAATTCGCGCAATGTATATGTAGGTATAAAAATATTTTAAGCCGTCAAAAATAATTTATTCAATCTTAGGATTCCGCACCCAGAGGGTAAACAACGGGACCCTACTAGGCTCCGCTGTCCGTCCGTCCGTCCGTCTGTCACAAGGCTGTATCTCATGAACCGTGATAGTTAGACAGTTGAAATTTTCACAGATGATGTATTTCTGTTGCCGCTATAACAACAAATACTAAAACCGACCAAGTGCGAGTCGGACCTGCGCACTCCCATACAACAGACATGACTTTTTTGCAGTTTTTATAGATAATGGTACGGAACCCTTCGTGTGCGAGTCCGACTCGCACTTGGCCAATTTTATTAAGTTACAGAATACACGTTAGGGGTAGCCCGTGGTTAATGAAAAAAGTGGAAAATTTAAACCACCCTATCCCTTTACGAAATGGGAGCAAAGGAGTATGAACTTCAAATAAGTGTCAAGTGCGCGTCGGACTCACGCGCAAAGGGTTTCGTACCACCCCACGATACGGGTGCGGAACCCTAAAAATATAAACATATGGTAAATAAGAACAATACCAATACATGCCAAAACAATGTCAAGGCTACAAAAAACAAGGCGCTAAAATGGTAGCACCGGATAAAAAAAATTGCGCCGCCTGCGTTGCGTACGGAACCCAAATTTTTATTATCTTTTGTTTTACTTTAGAGTGTGTCCAAGATTCAAGATTCAAGATTCAAAATATTTATTGCGTGCTATAATGTAAGTACATAGTATTAACAGAGGTAGTACAGGTGTGGAAAAAAAAAACATTATAGCGCCCTGCAAGGGCATAGCAAAGGTTTACTTATAACTAAATACGTTCCTAATGTTAAATTGTGTACAGCTTAATATTAGTAGATAACTTTACCATAATATATTGTTATACTATTGAATTAAAATTTTAAAATAATATTATTGTTTTAAGCAAATTGAATTGTAACTAGTGATTCAGTATATAATTAGTGACATTTTTATCTTATTACAATTTTTGCGTATATTATTAGTAGTATTTGCAATTTACCAAAACGTGTCTCATATAAATTATTAGGTACTTAATTATCTGAATGGGTTATTCTACATTTTAAGCTATTTATATATTATATTCCTATAACATTGCTTAATTACATTTATTTAACATCAAAAAACTCCTGCAGCGTGTAAAAACATTTTTCAGACAGATACTCTTTTAAACATTTTTCTAAACCTAACCTAACTAAACTAACCCTAAGTCCTACAATCTGACTAAATTTAAAACTTGTCCAAAACTCCGTTTGGCACCCTTCGGGTACGGAACCCTAAAAACTCTTAACTAGAAAAGCTGAACTGAAATCCAATGATTGGTTCCCGAGTTATGCGGGAACATATACACAGACTCAAAGACAAACATTTAACTTTAAATGCAGCCGAGAAAATCAATTTAGGCAAAACATTTCTGCTAAAATCTATAGTCAGAGCTCAAATAGCTAGATCGCAATAAATCTGTTTCGATGAAACTTACAAATTGCTTTAAGTTAAGTCTAGACTTTTAGAGATCACAAATTGAAAATAAACAGTAAATAGATATTCCGTTTTCTCTAAGTTTCAAAAAGCTTCAATTTTAATGTCTTTAAATACAAGCCGCTTTTGCTCAGAAGTCGTTTACCAAGTACGAGATTTAAAACAAACCAGTCTATTTTAGTTTTATATACATAGATATGTCACGACCTGAATTCTTGAGGGGGTATCACAAATGTTTTCGCAGTCCACACTCGTACATCCACGTTTCAGCGACGATTATTGCGTCCCAGCGTGATGGACGTGGTGAGCTAGGCGTAAGGGATTTAAGGCTGTACCTGAGCCTAGAACATGAACAAAGCCAGATTTTTGAGGGTTCTTTTGAAGAAATTAGGACTGTCTTACTATTGAAAAAAATATATTTGATTTATTGATCTTTGATCTAGGTAATCCACGTATAAACAATGTACTAAGATTTATACTTTTGTCAAAAAAAGGTTTTCCACCCTCTTTTTTTGGGTTTTCAAACGTTTGTTTCAAGAACGCGGCTAAGAGATCAACTTGTTTTTTTTTACAAAATGGTTAGTAGAAAAATAAAGGTTTTTACGTAAATTAAATATTGTTTTCCCCACAAAATATTTCAGTATTAGCTAAAAACCCTCCGCTCTGCTGTTTTGCGCGTAATTGTTAGTATTACGCGTTCTAGACAAATAGGTCAATTAACTAACTAATAATCGCCTCTATCAAAAGCTAAAATAGTAGATTACACAACAAGTGAAAAAAAAGGGAATTTCTTTCGAGGCTCAAAGGTGGATCCCGAGAGGAGCGAAGGATTCTAAAGTTGAATCCCGAGCGAAGTGAGGGATTCTAGAGTAGAATCCTGAGCGGAGCGAGAGATCCAAGAGCCGAGATGGAATTTTTTTTTCACGAGTTATGTACTCTACTTTTCACCATTGACTATGAGAAAATAAACAGTACCATATTAACTATTTGAATCAAATTTTATTATACTTACAACCAATCGGTACATAGTAAATTAATAAGAGAACAAAACATAAAAATGGCAGTTCTTTTTTTTTTTTGGTCTTTTTTCCAAGCGGCCGGCCAGTACGTTTGGTAAGATATTTTTTTATATTGTGCATTGACGCTTGTTCCAAATTTAAAATGCTTTATTCGGGCATTTTTGTGGAACATAAAATGTAGTGATTGCAAGATTTATAGTTTATAGATTCTCGGGTGATTATGTTTTAAGATGGCTGTATGGTTACAGATACCTTTGCCATGCCTTTGCCTATCCAAAAAGTTTAAAAAGTTACTTGTTCTCACTCAGTGAGGAAAAGAGCGTTTTATTCACTGTTTTTGGTGAACCAATAACCCCTTTTCGAATAGTAATGGTGAAGAAGTATTTGAAATCGGCCTTATTGTTTTGGACGGGTAATAACATTCTTTCCTAGCCTATGCCATACTCTTAAACCCACGACCTCTGGATTAGTAGTTGAGTACTCGAGATCAGCCTACTGATACTGTATCGTAAGATCAGTTGCCAACCGAGTGCCTATCGTCGAAAGCATACATATTATACTATATCGAATTCCCTTATCTAAGGATACGTTCGCACTTGAAATGACGCCACAATTAGTAAATAGTTTAATACCCATTGACGGTTATTTTGGAAATTAAGTTTTTATCTGTTTTTGGTGAATATCAACCATAGTTGGCAAGTAATAAGCCTGCTGGACGGCTATTCTGGCATTATTTTTACTCGCAATATCAGTCGTTGGACTTTTGTTTACAGAATGAGAAATGCCATGCAATGTAAAGTGGAGTGAGTAAATCGCAACAAATAAAAATTATAGAATATACAGAATGCACACTCTGGAAACACTTCCGTAGAAAATCTTTTATTTATCACCCGTAATCTGCCTTAGCAATTTTTCCGCGCGCGCCAGAATAGACGGACGGCCCGGATGTCAATTCTGGCACGTGCACTAAAATTGCCAAGGCAGATTACGGGTGATTTAAAAGAGCCGAATCAAATGTAAAGACAAGAATTTGAAAAAAAACAAAACAAGTCTTGGAAACAAGAGGTCGCAGATTCGAATCCTAGCCCGAGGAATTTTTTCAAATTATTGTCTTTACATTTGTTTCTAATTCATCTTTTCTGGTTTTTCTGGTCTGGATCCACTTGATTTCTGGTTTGTGATGCGATGGATTTCGCAATAAAACATAATCTGAGCTGTATCAATTCATAAATGTCTAAAAATATGGAGAAACGAGATATTTACTTTTCTGTGATATGATTTGTACATGAATTTTTTTACACTGTACGTGAATGTTACTATATTCGGACCGCAAAAATTTAGAAGACATTTTGACAGCGCATCGTACATTCAAAACCGTTTATTAGATTAATTTTTCCAAAAAAATTACTTTATACACCAAACTTTTAAAAAAATCATGCAATTTTTACAACATGCAACTATTTACGCTTTGTACACTAACTTTGATATCTTAAACATGCCTTTAAAAAGAGAAAATTGAAAGTAGCCAACTGCCATTATCCTTTCCGTTTCATTTATTTAGAGAACTTACTTGGAGTTCATCCAACAGTAAATGATGGGGTTGTACATGGAGTTGCTCATGGCCAGCCAGTAGATGGCCAGGTAGATCTCCTGGATGTGTGGGTGGTTGACCACGTCCGGGTAGTATGATGTCACCACGAAGTACACGTGGAACGGAAGCCAGCACACCGCGAAGATCACCACCACCACTATCATCATTTTAACCACCTTGAACAAAAGATACCTAGTAAATGAGGGGTTGGCTACCTCAGTGTTATTTTTACAGTTAGCTCGAAGAAAGCCAGAAAAAGATACAGAAGAGGTGAAAATAAATCTAGGGAACGTTTAAATTTTTTTTTTTTATATTTTCGCAATTAAGTCACAAATTTTTACTAGGAAGTTCCGAAATGTAAAAAAAAAATTAACAACAAAGAGGTAGTAGAGGAGCGGACTGCAGGCTTCCGACGTGGGTTTGAAAATATGAACAGTCAATTAAAAAAGGGCTTAAGCGACTGTTTTTTTAACCTCACCAGACGGTGAAGCTTCCATATTTTTGGAAATTTAATTTTTTTTATCATTATGTACGCGCTGAGAGACACATTTTGTCCCTAGACCCTTTTGGTTTAAATGTGATAGGTTCCGAGCTATGATTTTCAAAATTTTTGATTTTTGACCTTTTGTTGACCCGACCGGATAATTTAAATCAGATCAGATTTTTTTTACACAACTAAGTGTCGGTTAACAACCTGTAACAAGCTCAACTTTGTATCAGATGACGTTGAAAACTTGCGGTCCCCTCCTCTACTATAACTTTACAGTAATCCCATAAATCAGATATACAAAATCTTTACGAGAATTTATCGATGTTCCAAGTCCTGGCAATGTAAAAAATAAATATTGGCATGATTTATCTATTTTTATCGACATTTTAAATCCACCGCTAAAAAGTTAAATTGAACTTTCCTTGCAGCTTCAAGTCATTTTCAATTTGTTGCCTTCACACAAGAAAAAGATAAATTGCTTCTTTCTCATTTAGAAAATGTTGTGTAAAGCTGTATTATTGTGTACAGTACTGAAGACAATCGAGAATGTACAATCCTATGTACTCTCTGTTGTAAAACAACAAGGGAAAATTACAAAAAGCTGGAAAATGTTGCATTATTTTTACGAAGTTCTACGCAAAAACAATTCTCTCTTATCTAAAACAAACATTTGCTCAATATGTTTTACCATCAACTGTTTTTATCCTGAACAAATTACCGACACAAAAATCTAGGACTGGTGCCCTAAGGGGTCGGTATCGTTATAATTAGTTTGTAGACTTAATCTGAACAAAATAAATAAATGATTTTGTCTTAATGTAGACCAATCTTAAGAAAACATAAAAATAATTAGTGGGCAATATTTAGGTTGGGGAAAAAGTTTCTTCGCATTTTATATGAAAATTGAAAACATTTTTAATAAAGTTTATTTACATTTAACTAAAGTATGTAAGTGCCATTTTGTTTGATAACTTTCTGCCATCTTGTAGGTAGGGACATGATCCAATTGCTATAGAAATTCTGGGGCTTCTGAGCAAAAAACCGCGACAAGTGGTTTTGGCAGTCCTCTCGTGATGTTAACCTGACACTGCCTAAAGAATTCTGAAGAGACCGAAACAAGTGGAAATCTGAAGGTGCAAGGTCAGGACTATACGGCGGATGTATTAATACGTCCCAGCCAAACTCTCTTAATTTTTGCTGAGTGGCTAAAGATGTGTGAGGTCTATCGTTATCATGATGAAAAACCACACCCCTTCTGTTGTCTAATTCCAGCCGCTTTCTCTCAACTTCTTGCTTAATCTCATCAGTTGTTCACAGTAGAGTTCAGAATCGAAGGTCTTGCCTGGCGGTAACCGCTCATAATGAATAATGCCCTTCCAATCCCACCATACACACAGCATTACCTTGTTGCGAGATAACCCGGGTTTCGCCAGAGTCTGTGAAGCCTGAACAGCCTTTGACCACGACCTTTTTCGCACGTTCTTGTCGTAGGTACGTGATCCACTTTTCATCACCAGTTATCAGGTTTTTGAAAAATGGTTCGGTTTCATTGCGTCGTAATAAAGAATCACAAATGAGTACACGGTTCATTAAGTTTATTTCAGTGAGCTCATGAGGCACCCAAATACCGAGCTTTTTTGTGTACCCAGCTTTTTTCAAATGCGCCAAAACTGTTTTGTGTTCAATCCCCAGCTCTTCAGCTACATCGTAACTACTGATATGCCAATCTTGCTCCACTTTTTCAAAAATGGCATCCATTTTATCCGTAACAGGGCGCCCAGAGCGAGGTGCATCTTTGACATCAAAATTTCCGGGTTGAAAACGCTTAAACCAAATTTTTGCCACTCTCACAGACACTGCACTAGATCCATAAACATCACAAATTTTTTTCGTGGCTTGCGTTGCTTTTTTACCATTTTTGTAGTAAAATTTTAAAATGTATCGAATTTCTTCATTATATTCACTCATCTTAACAGTAAGAAAAACAAATGAAAATCACACATTTTACTTATTTGAATTTGGAATTATCTTTTTTAAAATTTAAACTTTTTAATAATACTTAAACCAGCCAGATACAAATGGTATTGCCAAAGAGATTTTATTATAAGTTCATACATACTATTTGCAAAAAGAGTTTTTCCCCAACCTATTATTTCGGGTTCTTCGGGACAGGAATGGCCCGAAAATTGTCTCACACCATATATTTAGATAAAATGAGAATAAAAGACAAAATAGTCAACATTTAATACCAAAATACAAACTTATAATTATGATTTCGCATAGAATTTGAAATTAACAATTTTCGGATTTATTACTAACAAATTTAAAACCTAAAATTTTAAATTTTATTTTATTATAATTTATCTTTATTTTATCATAATTTCGTATGTATTCCAGGCAGTTTAAGTTAACTAAGTAGTAATACATGTTTTGCGTCCGTTGCTTTTTTCTCTTTTGTTCTGGAGATTTTGTTTTTTTTAATGTGCACATTTATAATTCTCATACTATATAATTATGTTATTTGCTTCTGTCACCAAGGGTTTGCGGGTAGAAATCTCTTTGGGAGATAAGGTCGCCTATTTGCATAGACTTTAAGGTTAAATGCAATTATATGTTTTGTGTGTTTAAAAAGAATTTCAATATGAATATGAATTATGAATACTCCTTAGTCTTAAAATGCGCCTCGAAAGGCCACATCATTTTATTGCGTAAAGGCACGTTAAGGCACGTTAAGGCGACAATTCCTTCAGGTGTAAAGGCACAGACATGCAGACCAAACCTAAGGATTAAATAGTGTTGGCAAGATTCCATACAAAAACCAAGTGACATTTAAGCTACATGGTACGAAAAAACGTATGAAAATGGGTTGTTTTGACTGGTTATGCTTTAAGCATATTTGTTAATACCTAAACTAATCTCTTATAGATATTTTGTTTGTAAATAAGCAATATTTATGTCTAAAAGAGTCCGTAACTCACTGAGCTTAAATTGCTTCAAGTCGACTCAATGCGTTTATTATTAATGTTTGGTCTGTATGTCTGTGCGTTAAGGCGACAATTCCTTCAGGTGACCTCGAGTACGTGAGTCTCACCTACTCTCGCGACTCGTCCATATCTCCGTCGCTCGACGAGGATTCAAGTTGTATACGCGCTAAAATATCCCTAAATATTTAATTACAATTAACATAACTAAAATTCTTCAAAAATAATCAAGGTAATATCATTATTTTGACCAAGTTTGAAGTTATTTCTTTGGACGCTTAATTAATTAAATCGGATCTTAGTCTTAATTTTGACCTTATTTTGGTATTCATTTAGTTAGAGTTTTTAATAAAAATTCAACATTCTAATCAAGTTACATCATTTTAGATATCCTGTAGTAAATTATGTTTTTTTTTTCAAATTACATCTTAGTTTTAGGTTTGGAGGTTACCAGATTATTAAGGCCCTCTCAAACTCCCCAAGACTTCCTCCGTACTAGATTTCAGGATTGTAGGGCACCATGAAATACCATGGTATTGATGATCAGCCTGTGAGTTAGGCATATGAAAATACGATACGGGGGCAAAAAAATAATTTTTAATACACCTGCTCAAAATATGATAGATTACGTGCCTGTTTAGCGTGCGTAAAATTACTTAATTCGCACTCGTGCTTTTTGTTTTTACTACTAACGCCATCTAAGGGAAACCGGCCACATCATTTTAGTTTTGTTTTACCGGATACTCTAAAAACTTTTTCAAACTTATATTTTATTACTAAATATATAATGTATGTTTAATTGTAAAAGATGTTTTTAAATTCAAAACGATTTTAGCCGTCATAAATTATATTATATTTCAACTATCTTAGAAATTATTATTAAAAATATGTTAGAAAGAGACATTGGTCTTTGTAGTACAGATTGGCGCGAACCAGACTGCGTGTTCTTCTGTCGACTTGTATTGTATTGCTTTTATTTTATTATTTCATGTAATTTTTCGCAGGTGTATTTGAAATGTCGTTTGATACACGTGCAAAAGTATTGATATTTCTCGTCCCGGCTGTTTTTTGTGATCTATAGTGACTCTAAATATCAACATTTTCATACTTGCATCAAAATGTACAATGTTACAGTATTAGGAGTACTTCTATATACCGTAAAAGCTCAATACCTGTAACGATACCTGAGAAAAAGGGCCTACTGACGTACGGACAGACAGACATACAGTCAACAAGGGATCCGTAAACATTCCGCTTTAAAAAAAATAAAAAAATATAATGAGCTTACTATTTCAGTCTCTATGTATGACACGACACATAATTTCGTGATGTCTGTCATAAAATCCAAATGAAGTACAGATCTGCCACAGGTATAATGCGCATAGAAATCTATAGGCGACTGACCGGACGTGCAATATCTATCAAGGATTATGTAAAAATCTTAAGGAAATACGATCTTGACACCGAAGAGTGGCGATGATAACTATGCGCATAATTTAAATGGTACTACTGTACACAGGTGTAACTATAAAGATCATCATATTCTCAACGAGTAATAGGTAGAATCAGGACATACCCTCCGTTTACTCTTGACATTGTCCAGCTGCCGCTGCGTGCACTCCCCGATGGATTGGGAGCCCCACAGCTCGATGCCGACGCGCGCGTACGTGTACGTCATAGAGGCGATCGGCAGGAAGTACGTCAGCACCATGAACGCGACGTTGTACCTGCGGGCAGAACGTCACACTGGCGTCATGACCAGACCTTGAAATTGTGTTATAATATAAATGACAATATTGTTATGTTATTAACGTTATTGTAATAAGTACGTCAGGACTATGAACGCGACGTTGTACCTGCGGGCAGAACGTCACGCTGGCGTCATGACCTAACCTTGAGATTGTGTTATAATATGAATGACAATATTGTAACGTTAATAAAGTTATTGTAATAAGTACATCAGGACTATGAACGCGACGTTGTACCTGCGGGCAGAACGTCACACTGGCGTCATGACCAGACCTTGAAATTGTGTTATAATATAAATGAAAATATTGTAATGTTAATAAAGTTATTGTAATAAGTACGTCAGGACTATGAACGCGACGTTGTACCTGCGGGCAGAACGTCACGCTGGCGTCATGACCTAACATTGAGATTGTGTTATAATATGAATGACAACATTGTAACGTTAATAAAGTTATTGTAATAAGTTCATCAGGACTATGAACGCGACGTTGTACCTGCGGGCAGAACTACACACTGGCGTCATGACCAGACCTTGAAATTGTGTTATAATATAAATGAAAATATTGTAATGTTATTAACGTTATTGTAATAAGTACGTCAGGACTATGAACGCGACGTTGTACCTGCGGACAGAACGTCACACTGGCGTCATGACCAGACCTTGAAATTGTGTTATAATATAAATGACAATATTGTTATGTTATTAACGTTATTGTAATAAGTACGTCAGGACTATGAACGCGACGTTGTACCTGCGGACAGAACGTCACACTGGCGTCATGACCAGACCTTGAAATTGTGTTATAATATGAATGACAATATTGTAATGTTATTAACGTTATTGTAATAAGTACGTCAGGACTATGAACGCGACGTTGTACCTGCGGACAGAACGTCACACTGGCGTCATGACCAGACCTTGAAATTGTGTTATAATATAAATGACCATATTGTAACGTTAATAACGTTATTGTAATAAGGACGTCAGGATTATGGCCACAACGTTGTAGCTGCGGGCAAAACGTCACACTGGCGTCATGACCAGATATTGAAATTGCGTTATAAATATCAATTTTGTAATGTTATTTTCCGTGAAACTAACGTTTTAAATTGCTAATAATATCGTTAGTATTTTGTTTTGATACATTATAATTATAACGTTACTTAACGAAACGTATCAATAAAAGACTATTAAACACTGATATTTAAGAAAAAAAAGTATAATTTTATTAGATAAAAGTAAATTCTCTGCGAAAAATAAACCTATATAAATTATAAAAAATAAATAGGAAATTGTCCTATATTTATAGAAAAATGTATCAAAATTTTCTATCCATAAGAAAACTGAAATATAGGGTATGCTTGAGTGGTCAAGTACCGACTGATTTGTTATAGATGGAATAATAGAAAGGACGTTTTACGTCGTACCTATTTTGAGGGACCGTCTTATATCCGCACATTACACCATTAGCTGTTCTCACAATTTTTGACTACACAATCTTTCTCCTTGTTAGCTAATAATTACTTACGCATATTCCACATTCGATTGTGTTGTTATACCATCAGGCCACTCAGCAAAGCACACCCTCCTGTGAAAATTAATATTATGCTAAGAAATACTTCAAAGTAATAAAAGTAGGTGATTCTTTTATTAGATTTAGCAGAAATATTTTCAGAAGTAACTTCACAAGAAGAGATATTTTTGAATTTTTTATGATAATCATCTTCATGATGTCGCGGAATAATACTGCGATAAAACATAATTTATTCTTTATAAATCTCGAGGTAGTAGGTTCCGCGATCACAACAACAGGGCCTTCACGAAAGATAAGGTGGATTTCGTTTAGAGACTCGGTAAGTGGTCAGGTCAAGGTTCAATGATCCTGTTTGCGAAATACGAAAAAATATTTTTGGTGCCTCTATACTTGTTCAAGAAGTCTAAATTTGATTTTGCGTATTTCACAGATAGGGTAATTGGACCTTGGTCCTGACCATTAACGAGTCTTCAGTATGAACTTGTGTAAATCATCTTATATATAAATCATCTTATATATAATCGAAGAAATATCAGAAGCTTTTTCCTGTCTAAACTGTGTCTGAACAGTGAACAACGTTAAACCCTTTTCACCGATAATTTTCAGAAAGGAGGGACAAGAAAGGAAAGAGACAAATTTAATTAATTAATTATTTTTACGTCCCAACTTGATAGAGGATGAATCTTATCAACATAATACTTCGGGCACAACTAGACGCTTTTTAGGCACGCAGGTTTATCTCAGAGTGATTTCCTTCACTGTTAGTTAGTAAACAATTACTGTTAATAAATTCCGAAAAACCGAAAAAATCCAGTATCTAATTTACCATCTTAGGAAAGACTTCGATACTGTTAAATAAATTTAAGTCATAGAACAATCTTTCGTAGTGATTATTTCTATTACATTTGCAAATACTACTCTATATTTTTTTTTGGTGATTAATCTCCTACACATCGTTTACAGAAAAATAATCACATTGTCAACTTCAAAGAGCTAAATCAAATTTGATAACTTTGCTGAAAAAATATTCCAAAACATCAGACATAATTGTACCACAATTTTTGATATGTATCACATTAACTAACTGTTGAAAAAAATATTTCCGTGAATTTTTCTGTTTTATGTCGCCAGCTTATCACGATTTTAGACGATAAAGCATGTTATCAATTAAAAACAATCCATTTATTTGATTAAACCGTAAGAAATAAATAATGTCACTCTAAATTTCAAGAAAATCATGATCTACAAAACCACTCCATACAAAAAGCGTTCTACCAACTGAGTTGACGTTACCAAGGTTTGAACCTCACAAGAACTCCATACCTGCTCGTCCCATCAGGCAGTGTGTCCATGTCAGTAGTGAAGTATATCAAGTTGGGGCTACTGATGATGGAGCTGCTAGCCCAAATACCTGCCGCGATGGTGAGGGTCGCACGCTTACCCAGCCTGGGCCGTAGCGGGCTTATGATGGCGACGTACCTGGAAAAAAGGGAAATTTGTGAACTAGATAAACACTAAATAAAGAAAATGTATGATATTCGGATACAACAAGTGTCCACAAGAATTCAAAAAACGAACAGCAAAAAAAGCGTCTGTTCGATCGTTTGTTGTATGCAGTACACAAACTACATAGTCTACGGATCATACCGAACAACGTTTTATATGCACATACCAGCGCAATTAAAAAACATAAAGTTTATTTGACTATACAACATTTTCAGCAGGCTATAAAAGTTATCATAGGAAGTTAGGAAGTAGAACAAGTTTTTCATTTGCTCGGGTAACAATGGCGTGCACTAATGGTCAGTAGAATATGAGAATTCATATAAAAATACCAGTCTCTATACATCCGGTATATAACAGAAATAACCTGATTACGAGTAAGTATTGAAAAATAGTATCGAATGATTAATAATATCATTGTGCGGGTTGCTGCCTTTGGAAATGAAATTATGATTAGTATAGCTTGTAGTTTCAGTCTGCGTCCATAATAACGGTACATACAAAAGTATGCATCGTGTGTATTTTTGAAGTGCGTACTCATTCAAACTGTCTACAAAAAGCACATTTAAAATTGTGGCTACGTGAGATAATTCGCGCCTTTAAACGGCTAACGGCGGCGGCGTCTGGATAAATGCTAGAACAATTAATTACACGATAACAATTAATTAATGTTGTGATTATGGATAGGATTCACTTATTTAACTGTACGAGGAAGCACAGTCATGGAACTTAAGTCTGGGGTCAAGCTTTTGATGAGATTATGACTCATCATCATCATCCCTACCTTCAAATTGTTTATTTTGAAAATTGATACATAAAGTATACGTTTTACAGGTCAATAATAATCTAATACGGGAAATACATAAGAACAAAAATATATACATATATCTTCATACTTAATGCAATTAATAATTAAGATGATAAATAAACCTTAAGTAAATATAAGGCAAGTGCTCAGTATCAAGGTTAGATGATTTTTTGTGAAATTCGTAAATAAATCTTTTTGTGTTCCCTATACAAGAGTAGCCCAGCCCCGAGTCACTATGTAACTGGTTACTATGGGACGTCAACAGTGCGTAATCATTACATTTTGTGAAATAAGCAAAAATTGTGATCGACCCATGCTACTGATTAACTTACCAAGCCTCCAGTATGAATTTGGCTGCATAAATAAACTTCACTTGTATAATGCCTAACTTTCGGAACGATAGCCGTGCGCGCTTGTACTCCCGAAGAGTCCTGATGCTGATGAGTCATAATCTCACATCTAAAGCTCGACCTGTGCCTCCTCGCACAGTTAGACAAATGATTCCTATCCTACGGGCATTTTTGTCAAAGAATTTTAAGGTAGTGATACAAGTAGGCCACTCACCTCAAATGTTATTTGGGTAATTTTTAGTAGATTCAGTCCGGAAAACCTGAAAACGCTCTACCATTTTGGGGGGTATGAAATTCAAATTCAAATTGTTTATTTGTAAAATAGATACATAAAGTATACGTTTTACATGACAAATCTAATCTGTATAAAAATAATATTTTATGTTTAACAAATATGATATGGGAAATAT
This sequence comes from Ypsolopha scabrella, assembly GCA_910592155.1. Taxonomy (NCBI): domain Eukaryota; kingdom Metazoa; phylum Arthropoda; class Insecta; order Lepidoptera; family Ypsolophidae; genus Ypsolopha; species Ypsolopha scabrella. The sequence goes on along the minus strand of OU342969.1, from coordinate 24,724,044 downwards.
ATTAAAAAAAACTATATTTAAGTTGGGCTACAAAAGTTAAATGCATAAAATAAATACTTATTGGAATAAGAATATTATTATAACTACACAATGCAATTAATATATAAGTTGATAAATAAACTGAATAGACCATAAATAAATATAATGCCTAGCCAAATATATACTAACATAAGTAAGAAATTAAAATATTGTATATACATACCTACATAATTCAATGAATAAATAAGTTAATAGATAAATAAACTATAAATAGATATAATGCCTAAATCTGCCCATTTGATTAATCTTGCTAAGAGGAAGGGCAAGAAACTTAGCAAGATCATGTCTTTTTTATCAGTATTTTTTTTCTGAATATGCCTTAATACTATTACAGTTTTCTTAACTTATATAAAATAATACTAAACAATGTATTAAAAAAGGATAAAAATATAAAAGACAGAAGGAAATTGTGTCATGAGGAAAAAAATATATATCTTAGTCTACCTGTCTAATGAGGTAGTAAGTTAAAATACTAAGCAAAACATCATCCACCTGTCTCATATAGTTTATCACTTTTTTGGTAGTCAGATTATCAACTAAGTAATAAATGCTAAGTTTAAGTTATACAATGTTCATGTCAATATGTAAAAAGAAATGTCAAAATAATAATAAAAAAAATATAAAAATATTAGTCTACATAAAAACAGACGATTTGAAACACAAATCAGTTGGTAAATAAACGAACAGTAGTATCAATAAATATTCTCATGACACCAAGCGTCACTATCATCCAAATAGTCATTAATTTTATAATATGCTTTTCTCAAGAGTCCCTGCTTAATATATAATTTAAACTTATTTTCTGAAAAACTAAGGACCTTGGAAGTTTACTGTAAAATCTTATACCATGTCCTACAAAAGAGGTGCCTACTTTTGCAAGTCTAATTTTTGGAAAAGCCACTTTATGTTTCTTCCTAGTGTCTATAGAGTGATTCTCACCGAGCCTAGGGAAATTATCGATATTTTTTCTGATATATTTAATAACTCGGTAAATAAATTCACAAGGAACTGTTAAAATATTAATTTCTTTGAATTTTTCTCTTAATGAATCCCGATGCTTCATATTGTAAATAGCACGAATTGCTCTCTTTTGCAAAACAAAGACAGCGTTTATATCCGCAGCTCTACCCCACAGCAACATACCATATGACATAATGCTGTGAAAATAACTAAAGTACACCAATCTAGCAGTATCCTCATCAGTAATTTGCCTCATCCGTCTGACAGCGTATGCGGCTGAACTTAGTCTACCACAAAGGCCTTCTATGTGGGGACCCCACTGAAGACGAGAGTCTATAGTAATGCCTAAAAACTTCGTTTTGTGGACTAACTCTAGCTTGGACCCCTGCAAAAGTAGATCAGCATCTACTTGAATTACATTTGGGTATGTGAATTTCATACATTTTGTCTTTTTCCCATTTAAAACTAAATTATTCGCAGTAAACCAATCATGAATCATACTTAGAGTTACATTCTCATCATCAGAGATATCTTTATATCTATTAACTTTAAAAATAAGTGACGTGTCGTCAGCGAATAGCACTATCTCAGATAAGTCTTTAACCAAATAAGGAAGGTCATTTATGTATATTAAGAACAATAAAGGCCCCAATCTGGAACCCTGCGGGACACCCATTTTAACTAATGCTCCAGCTGACTTTACTCTGTTAATATCTACCTTTTGAATTCGATCACTAAGGTATGACTTTAATAACGCCAAAGATTTGCCCCTAACCCCATAGTGAGGTTAAAGGGTTTCATGATTAACGCAGTCAAAAGCTTTAGAGAGGTCACAAAAAACACCGAATGCATCCTGTTTTTCTTCCCAAGCATCAAATATGTGCTTGACCAAAGCAACTCCTGCATCTGTAGTTGACCTCCCTCTAGTAAATCCATATTGTTCACAATGAAGCAACTTATTTAAGTTAAAATGAGATAATAATTGATTTAAAATTATTTTTTCGAAAACTTTACTCAGAACTGGTAAAACTGACACTGGTCTATAATTATAATTAGACGGGTCTTCATGGTCATCTGATTTAAAAATGGGGATCAATTTACTCAACTTCGTTAAATTAGGGAAGACACCATCATCTATACATTTATCAAAAATTAAAGCCAAATAAGGAGCTATTAAATCAATGACGGAACTTATAACTTTAACAGATAGGCCCCATAAGTCCTCGGTTTTTTTTTAAATTAAGAGTTTTGAATGCCTTTATAACAGTGAATGAGTTAATATACTTAAAAGCAAATACAGAATCGCACTGTGGCACGTGTTCACTTAACAGATCTTGGGCAAGTAATGGACTTGAATTCAAATCTTTAGTTGTCAAGAAGGGGATGTCAGTAAAGAATTGCTCAAAGGTACAGGGGTTCAAAGGGGGGGAGCGCCCGCGTTTACTTGGAGCTCATTTACCTTTACTCTAAACCCAATATCTCTTGTTTGGTATCGTTTTCAGATAAATAAGAAACGGACAATTCAGTTTTGCTATTTTATTTGACCTTTAATATAGTTATTTCTTTGAAAAATTATAAAAAAGGAAAATTTCATATTCTTATATGAAACTTATAAGTTTCTTATTTGAAAACGATACCAAACATGAGATATTGGGTTCAGAGTAAAGGTAAATGAGCTCCAAGTAAACGCGGGCGCTCCCCCCCTTTGAACCCCTGTACCCCCTAAATAGTAGTGCGTTTTCAGGTTTCCCGGACTGAATCTACTAAAAATGACCCAAATAACATTTGAGGTGAGTGGCTTGCTTGTATCACTTCCTTATAGGCGAGGCCCCTTTTCAGACAATAATGACTGTAGTACTATCCGTTATTACAATATTACTTACTCTAAATTTAATGGAAGATAACAATAATAATTGTAAACAGTTTTATATCGTACTCGTAGTTTAAGGATTGACAGCAATCTATACCAATAATAAAAAATTCGGGTCTGTACACTGAGTGTTTTTTTTATTTTATTTTAATAGAAATGGGCTTTGAATATAAGGAAGTGGGTTATTGGTATTCTACTGAGGCAAACATTTTTTTTTTTAGAATTTTTGTCTGTCTGTACGTATATATGTTCCGTTTAAACTCGAGAACTAATTGAACAAAATTTTCGAAATAAAAAATTATCAGAAATTATTATCGTAGTGACGCTTATCAACATAATGTATAGGCTATACGGGGTGTTGATAAAATAACACCCAACCTGAAAACGGGGCAGACATTGAATAAAAGCGGGCGGAACCGCGGGCAAAGGCTAGTTAGAAATAATCTTGTATGAATCCTAAAAAAAGAAAAATAAGTCTAAGCATTTTAAATTTCTTGATTATTCGCGGGATTTATCCCGTTAAAATTCCCAAAGGCTTTTTTAAGGATTGATGGGACCTGCTTTAAATGAACAAAATGATTTTCTCAAAAATTTTCAAGTAATTTAGCATTTACTGCCCGTTTTTATTTATGTTCACAATAAATTGCTTGTGATTTATACGACATTTTCACAATTTAATAATAACTTGTGATTTATAAGGGGTTTTTATACCATGACGTCGCTGGCAAGAATATTATCGAATATTTAGTAGGCAAAATGTTTACTATAGAATAGAAAATAAATTTATACAAAAAAATAATGCCATTAGTGTTTAGCCGAAAAAGTAGAACATAATGGTTTTTACACTTGGCACTTCATGTAATGTATAACAGGGCAAAAAACGTTGGTCCTTTTTGTTGTTTCTTGCGAAGCATGTACAGATAGCGCGCGAGTTGAATGCAGACCTGCTAGTCTAGCATAGCAAACCATATCGAGCTCGAAAGTATCACGCGCTATCGAGTTCGATATGGTTTGCTAGGCTAGACTAGCTGAAGGCAGGCGTGCGAGAGAGGTGTGCAGACTGGTGCTCCCGTCTTTCAACTCAGCCCCCGACTGCATTCAGCTCGTGTGCTATCTGTAGGTATTTTTGATTAATTTCGACAAAGCGCTCATGATGCAGATACATTTTGAAGTAGGGTAAAGAACAACCTATGATCTCCAACTGAAGAGACTCATAATAAAAACAGAGAAAAAAAATTGCAAGGAAGCCGATTTTAGCCTACTTCTAATTGTAATTAAAAATTAATTCTAATTGTCGTATTGATTTGAAACTTCGCAAGTGTATGTAACTCGCTATTATGGGCTATAGTTTGTTCCCTGGGGACGGGCAGTTCCCTATTAGCGATATAGCCAATATCACTATAAAAATGTCTTCTAATAAGTGGCGCGGCGGTAGCTCAGGGGTAGAACGCTGGCTTCTCAATCTATAAGATACAGGTTCGCTCCCCGGCCGGGCATGCACCGATGAGTTTTTCAGAATTTATGTGCATAGTATTTAATACTTACCACTTGCTGAACGGTGAAGGAAAACATCGCGAGGAAACCTGCATGCCCTAAGGAAGCGTGTATTTGTGCCCGAAGAACGGCGATAAGGCTCACCACCCATCACGTTGGGACGTAATAATCGTCGGTGAAACACGGGTGTGCCGAGTGTTCGGTGTAACCAAACACCTCTGTGGCGCGCATCGCCGCGCCGCCGACAGTCAGTCAGTACACATTTACGACCCGCGAACCCTGGGCGTGTATTCATAACATAACAAATAAACATAAAATAGTGAATTTAGTCGTGTTTTAAGAACAACTGCACAACTTCCTCCTCGAATACCGAGTGTGAACTGTGACTTGCATTTCACATTCCACACACGGAACACCTCTGACACCCCCTCGGGGATTCATGTCGTGACAATATATATTCTTCTAATATATAATGAGATCATAATTTAAACATGAATTCGTCGCGTGGAGTTTCAAGTCACACTTGATCGGTATTATTATTTTAAAATGATGCTTTGATATCCTTACACGACCCAATTTTTAGGTTTGCTTTGAATTAACCACAAGAAAAAAAAATGTATTTGTGTAGACGTCGGGTCACAGTAGCCATCGGCGTTCTACTGAAAAAGTGGAAAGAAATTTAGTCGCTAATTACTGACTCATACATACCGGTCTATGCTAATAGCCATGAGTGTGAAGACAGACGCGGATATGCTGAGCACGGCGACAAACTGGCAGAACTTGCAGTAGAGGTGACCGAACGGCCAGTCGGAGTAGAGCATGTACGTGAAGTTGAAGGTCACGTTCAAGGTCGACACCATAGCGTCGGCTACTGACAGGTTCACTGAAAACAAACGAGCTCTTCTATGGATCTCCGTACATCAAAATAAAATACATCAAAATGCCTAGGAGCGAATTATGGACTAATGAAATACAACTCGCAGTCTACACTTTTCACTGGATTCAGCATTCAAAAATATACTTTTTACAGGTCAAAGTTAACCTTTAAAAAGACAATAGGAAATGAAAAAAATAAAATAATACGGGAAATACATAAAAAAATATGTAGGATTCAAGATTGTTACGTCCCAGCGTGATGGATGGTGAGCCGCCGTTCTTCAGATACAATAGGGACCCACAACGTATCTTAATGAACAAAGTCCAAATTTTATTTTGCGTATTTTACAGAAAGAGTCATTGGACCTTGTCCCTTAACATTGACCGGGTCTCCAGTATGAATTTGGCTATTTAAACAAAAGTCATCATGTATAAATTGAGCCCTATAACTTACTGCTGTCAAAACTAAAATTACATTGATAATATGTATATCGTTACGCTATGATTATAGGGAACTAATTAGGCCATATACATATATGAGGCAGATGTACTACGCGGCCAAAACAAAAATACAATAATAAATGGGCTCTTTACACATTGTTTAGTTAGCGCTCTGGCTAGGGTAGGCAGAGGGGTATAATTTTGACTCTCGTAAAAAATATTATATAAATTATCGAAACATTTAGAGAAATCTTGTAGATTTGGTTTTAATAAAAATCAATTAACAAGAGTAACGTAAGCACAAAATAATATATATCTATATTATACTTATAATAAAGTAATAAAAAGGTATGATAATATTCGCAGCAAACAAACAAGCAAATAAAAATTAAAAGAAAAGTAAACACACAAATATAAGAGTCATGCATGTCCCATCAAAAAAAAATCCGCTAACCCACTTATCACACGTATTACTTTTGCAATACGGGTAAGTAGGCCTGCGGATTTTCTTCGATAGCAGATACAATAATATATTTTTTTTAATTTTACATGAAGTGGGATATTAGCAATTTTATTTTTATATTTTTAATAAAGGCTTGTATTATTATTACTATTGCAACTTATTTAAATGGTACGGAACCCTCAAGGCTCAAGTTATATTTGCACTGAATAGTTTTATTGGCCGGTTTATTCCAGATTTTGTTAAAACTATGCAATACTTTTAAACCAAACATTCTTTTTGTTACGAGATCCTTGTTTGCTTCGTGCATCGTACAAAAGTTGAAATTCGTTTACAAGTACGAGAATTCTCGTACGTCTGGTAACCCTAATCTAGTTAGCTTCACTGAATTCATCCACGTCAAAAGCGGGCTTAAGATTTAGAAATTGGCAGTCAAGGACTTATTGATTAATATTTTATACCAAAGTCAAATTTAATATTAAATTCGTAAAAAGGATAAGACTTCAAAGAACAATGGCTCATAATGAAGATTTCAAAAATCAATGTTAAATAACAACGATCCTCGTAACGAACGAGTTCTAATCTCAATGTAAATCACATTGAAAGAAAACTTTCTTTCTGAATTTTGAATAGATAATTATCATATTTTCTTGTATAATATTGAAAAAAAAAACTCACCCGTCTTTATTTAGAGAAAAGGGGTTCACCGTTCGTCAATTAGTAAAGAGATTAAACATTGCTAAGTAACAGTACATTTGAGTATAGGTATAAAGAAAAAGAGTATTCAAATCTTGCATTTTCATTTTCAATACATTTCCACAGATAATTATAATACTAGACAGTGCATTCATCGCTCTGGTCAACCTACCTCAAAAGTCAGATGGATAAATACTGAGCCGAATGGGCTGAAATTTTACATGAATGTAGTTATAGACCTAGAATAGGACATAGGCTACTTTTTATTCCATAAATCAGTTCCCATGGGACGAAAATGAGCTTACAAATTTCTATAGAAAAGTGATGTGTCACCCTTTCACGCCATGCTTACGAAACCGATAAAGCTGAAATTTTGCATAAATGTAGTTCTAGAATATGAATAGGACAAAAACTACTTTTTCCCTTTGTTCCCATGGAAAAACTATAAAAGAGACACACAAAATGGGAAACAGAGGCGCATAACACACACATTTCACCAACTGTGTTACTGTAGGTAACAGTCCGAGAAATATTGGCAGATTGTATAGGAGTACACAAAAACTAATTCAACGCGGGTGAAACCGCGGGCAACAGCTAGTTATCTATAAAATAAACTGTCAAGGAAGATCCTCTCATCTTATTCACAGTCGGCTCGTGTAATGTCAAATTAAGCACCCCATTTAATTTTTGCATCAATCAGACAGAACGGAACGGAGCGCTGGTTGTTACAGACAAACAAGAAATCCGCGCTCACAAAAAACTGAGCTTTTATTGAATAACTTGGCTTCTTTTTTTTATATCGGGTGAACCTAAAGCTAATGCGTTGTTTTTAGACATGCCTATCGTAAGTATAGCCTTCTATTTATATTATTTTTATTAAGGACCAGCAGGATCACCGCATACAGAAAAACGTAAACATATCTGAAAGAGTGCTCGTTCGAGCTGTGCGGTGAATCAAGAAGAGGTTAGATAATGCTGCTTGTAATAAAATTTAGTATAAATTTTAGAAAAAAAACGCTCGGTTACGTTTTTACAAGGAGTTTTAAACAGTATTTATTGTTGTTTCCTTTATTAGTTTGGATGGTCTGCTGTTTTGAACTGAAAAAAAAAACCTCCACTTTGCATTTATTTTCGATGCAGCGAACTTTTCTCTGTTACGTTTTGGTATGGTTTTGGGATCTGTTATTGTTTTTAAAACGCTGTATACTTTTCAGAACCTGTTTATTGTATTTTGGGAACATAAATGTTTCAAAAACTCCTTTTTTTACTACTTACGTCGTCTTAAACATATTACTTAACCAAGTTATGCGAAATAACCATTAGAAGCTCTGTAGTTGACATTAACGGTCCGTTAGATCTTGCTTAGTAACCGTTCAGAAAATGGTAAGTATAAATACAAAATGGTTAGTAAAATACAAAACGGTAAGTTTAAATATAAAATGGTAGGCATAAATACAAAATCTCGCATTTGCACCGACTGGCATGATGGGAATACAGGTCTCAAGACCCTCCGGGGTGAACTTCTTACCCAGAAAGTAATTAGTAACGGTCCTCATCCGCTTGTTGGCGAGCACGATCCATACGACGACGAGGTTGCCCACGGTGGCCACGACCACCATGCAGCCGAACAGAGCCGTCCACAGCAGCTGCCGCCACCACGGCAGGATGAACGACTGGTACTCCTGCCGAATGTATAAAGGAACCTTATCGTCACGGTATGAATCCTCGAGGCGTCGGTGGTGTTCCCGAGGGTAACTGTGAAATGTCGCAGTCCATACGTGGTAAAGCTGCTTTTCCTTGACGATTATAACGTCCCAAATGTGATGGGTGTTGAACCCTATCGCCGTTTTTGGGGTACAAAAGGACTAACAGCTTAGCGTGCCTAAAGCAGTCTGAACACAGATTTATGTGTACCGCGTGGGTTGAACCCATGGCCTTTATCAGTTCTTATGTTAGGTATACATAACAAAGATTGAAAAAAAAAACAAATTAATATCAAGGCCAATTACATGATTCATATCTTAACAACCCCTAAAAACGTAAAGTACGGTTTTTACCGAACGCGTTTTTATCATTTTGGATAAAATGAAAAAAGAGCATCGAAAATGTTATCTAGATTAAATAATGATTAAACCATCCATCAGCCTGTTTCGTCCACTGCTGGACATAGGCCTTTCCAGGATTCGCCACTCTTGGCGCTCCTCCTGGAAGAAATGCCCATACTCACACAAGCTGGGCAGGCGGGTTAGTGAGCGCGGTGCCGAAACCCTTGCACCAGTGACGCCGCTGCCCGTCACCAATCTGTTTTATATATAGCCCGGCAATTAGGGATGTATATTGTATATACCGCCATCCATCGGTCCCAGGCAATGGTGGGCCGCCTGGTTTTGCCTGAGAGCTGTTCTCTTACTCTCCCCCGAATAACTTCGGAAGGATTTGCGAGTAAGATGGTGGTACCTCCACAGTCGAGCCCGGCATCAGCTCTACCACCTATAACCAATACATTTATTTATTCCAGGTCCTAGGCCCACATCTCAAATATCTTAACTAATACATAAAAGCAAAAAATAAAAGAAAACTAGCAAGCCCATTTGTTAGGAATTTTTCTTGTTTGTGGCCTCCCTGAAGCGTCGGAAGCGGAAATCCAGATCAGAAGTCCAGACCTCTTAGAAACATTCGTAAACATTCATAAGAAAACGTCATTTTAAATCAACAGTTCAAAATTATATGAAGAAAAATTAGTTACAAACTTAATTGATGGACTATAATTTCTGGGAATTATACAGAAACCAAAGTGGTTACAACTTTTCAATTATTTGATATTTTTATGAAGGACGTATGTAAATATAAATTAAAATACAAAACATAAATAAAACTAATAGATATTCCAGCAAAAACAAATTTATTCAGTTTCTATGAACAAATTCCGAATCCCGCAACTATGTGTAAAATTTAATTATACATACAAAGCTTTGATTAAATCAAAGCGTTTAATATAGGGTGTGTTTGTCAAAAGTTCACTCGTTAGTCAACTGAGTTCTCGCTATCAATAGATAGCAGGCAAGGGCGTTCCTTGAATTCATTATGTCTCCTAGGAACAGAGGACCTCAGTGAAAAAATTCACATCGTAACACACTTTAATGTTTGTAAGTGTATGGATCAAAATTGAATGCATAAAATAACATAATTTTCTTGTGAAAACCTAATTATTACGAAGCAATTTGCGCGTATTGCAAAGTAAGAAAAACAATATTATCATGTTCATTTTGCATCGAAATCCTCTGTGTAAACCCTTAAAGTAGGTATACCCTCTGTGAAGCAATTAAGGAATTCGACATGAAAGTGTACCCTATAAGTTAGTTCGTAGTATAAGGACTAATAGTTTTTGTGATTTTTATGACATCTTGAAAGAGTTGACCCTTTAAATAGTCTTTATTAATTGCTACCTAAACAGTCACTCAAACTGTTAAAGCAGATAGAATAATAAATAAATCTAGGTCTCCTTTGACCAGACGCGGATTAGCCCTCTTAGCCGCCCTAGGCCATTCAGTACCAGCCCCAGTCGCCCTTCCCTCCAACTTTTCAGTGTAGAATTGTGAAGTTGTATGAACGTTGGAACCCGCTATAAAAGTAAGTTATTTCTGAGATTGAAGATTTTATATTCACACTAGCCTTTCGCCCGCGGCTCCGCCCACGTTTATTCAATCTCTACCCCGTTTTTAGCTAAGGTTTTATTTTATCTACATCCTTTATAGCATCTATGTTGACCACGGTCACTATAATGATAATAAATAAAAACGCATTCAAATCATATAACTTGAACTAGATAGCGCTCTCTCTACCGCCCCGACCGCGGGCACAAATTAGCCGCCCCTAATACCTGAAGTTGGCCTTAGGGGAAATCCTCCACTGCCTCTGACAGAGAGGTTTGTTTAAATTATAGCACAATACAAAAATGCCTGTTTTTAAAAACGGATTATTTATTTAACAAACTCAACACGGTCAAATTAATCGCTTAGCTATCTAACAATCTAACAATTAGTACGGAATTTTTCGGTATTCGGTCAACATTTATATTCAAAAATGCGATGAGATAACTAAAAATCAAATAGACTGATCATCAAAAACGAATAATAAAATAAAATAAAAGACCCAAATACAAATGAGATCCCAAGTGAAAGGTTGTTCAGCGTCAAAGACGCGTCAAATTACAATCCCCCAAATATAGGTAAAACAGTGAACTTCCGACAAAAATGCTAACTTAACAACAACTATAGTAACTTTTCACTATGCGCCCTCTGTAAAGAAATTAAGAAATTGGACATTGACTGGTTTGACTTATGAAAAATACTGTACCCCTAATAAATTTTACTACGTGATATCTGATATGATAATATTAACAATTCAGGCCCATTACGGTACAAATATTTATGAGTGGTCCCTCACTTAAAAAGGTTAAGAACCACTTTATAAAGCAGTCGATTATTTATTAATATTCAGTCTTAATTGTAATCGAAACTTCCTGAATATGTAATGAAAATATGAATACGATCCTTCTAGAATTCCAATTAATGAACGCTTTATGAGCATACCTTGCAACCTCACAAATGGCGCGTGTTGAAGCATTTGGGGACAAATTTGCCAATCATTTGCCTCTGGTTGATGTGAACTATGTAAATATTACGACCCCTATATTTATATATCTATGTGCACGGGAATGTATATAGCTCTTATATAATCGAGTGGTATTAAGGCGACGCATTGGAAATTTTGGCGACATGGATCTCCATTTTTCTCAGCTATAAAAAACATATGTAATTACCAATTCATATACTAGATTATTAATATACTAGATTATTAATATTCATATATTAGATTCATATACTAGACTAGCATTTCATTGACATCATTTTGCCCGAAGATTTAGTTGATTGATTAATTTTCATAGCAGAGAAAATAACATTTTGAAAACAGAGTTTATAAGGAAACGACGTTAGCAGATATTGCGAATTACGTAAAAGAAAAAACTAAAGAAGAAGTGGTGTTGTATAAAATTAACTCGAAAGAGGAAAAATCTTACAACTCTTATAAATTATATGTATCGAAATCTAAATTAGACACATATTTGAGTGACTGCTTCTGGCCTAATGGAGTTACTTTTAGAAAGTTCGTGTTTATAAAGCAAAAAGAACAGGAAAGAGCGTCAGCCAATCATATAGCAAATGCACCCGTATTAATCTAACATGAAAATGAACGGTACAACCTTAATCAAATCCGTTACATTTAACTGTAAGAATGTCACGTCCGTGGACCTAGAGTGTATTCGGAAGTTATGCCGCGAGGTAGATATTGTTGCCTTACAGGAAACCTGGCTTTATCCTCATAACTTACAGTACCTCGGCGATTTAGACCACGGATTCGCTTTTACCGGTAAATCAGCGATAGATACATCATCTGGTATACTGTGTGGGCGGCCCTACGGGGGTGTAGCACTGTTATAGCGAAAAAGTTCATTTCCCAACGTTTCAGTGATTAAATGTAGTAGTGATCGAATTTCAGCAATTAAAATAGATCTAAATGATCGTTGTGTGGTGGTATTCTCAGTGTACATGCCTACCGACCCGAGGAATGACACTAAAAGCGATAACCTTATTGAATTTTACAAACTGTCTGAGTGAAATAAGTGCAATTATAGACAGCCATAATTTTGACTCAGTGATTGTATTAGGTGACTTTAATGCCAATCCTGGCGAAGTATTTTGTAAGGAATTGCTAGAGATTTGTGATGAGCAGAAGTGGTGTTGTGTTGACATGGATTTACTGTCTCCAAGTACTTATACATATGTAAGTGAGGTGCATGGTAGTACGAGTTGGCTGGACCACTGCTTGGTAACCGAGTCTATGCGACGTTCGGTAACTAGCGCCACTGTGCTGTATGACTCATATTGGTCGGATCACATGCCATTACTTTCGAATTGTAATTTTAATGATATTAAGCCAAAGATAGCATTGCCTTGTGTAAATAAAAGTAGTGTAGTGTGGGGGCAAAGAGACCTTTCTCAGATAGAGATGTATAGAGATTTTTGTCATTCTAATTTGAGAGATATAGATTTTCCCCAGGATTTCCATAATTGTAGTGACAAAAATTGTCTTAGCATAGAACACGAAAATATAATAAATAATATGTATGTTGATATAGTGACTGTTCTGTTGGTATACCAATAATAAAAAGAGTTAAATTACTGGTTGGAATGACCATGCTAGGAAGGCTTACGCGGAGGCGCGACTTTGGTTTCTAGAGTGGGTGTCATATAATAGACCTAGATCTGGTCCCATATATCAGAAAATGGCAGCAACAAGGTCACATTTTAAATCAAAATTAAAATGGCTTCAAACTCACCAAGATCAAGTTAAAGTGAATAAAATTGCCTCACTATTTTCCTCCAAAAAATTGTTTTATTTACTAGTCTCCCTCCTTTTGGAGGGAGACTAGTAAATAAAACCCGAAGTCCAGCCACCCTGTTAGCGTCAGAGGAGTGCACGACCCTAAGGACATAGCCAATTTATTTAAAGAACACTTTCAAGTGAACTCACCTTTGGGACCGTCTGTACAGATGGATGATGCTGAGATGGTGGACTCGTCACAACCACTAAAAGTCAGATTTTCCGCTAAAGAAGTTACTTTAGTGATCAAAAACATGGTACGGGGCAAGTCACCTGGTCATGACCATCTTAGCATCGAACATCTCCAGTGTGCAGGGGTACATCTTCCTAAAGTATTAGCTATGTTCTTCAACTTCTGCATTAGTCACTCCTACCTACCGGGGGAGATGATGAAGACGATTGTCGTGCCGATACTTAAAAACAAAACAGGAGACGCCTCGGACCTGTCTAACTACAGGCCTATATCGTTGGCCACCGTCATAGCAAAGGTGCTGGACAGTTTGCTTGACCGGCACCTGGGTGAGCATATACAGCTACACGATGCTCAGTTTGAGTTTCGTCCCAAGCTGTCAACTGAGACTGCTATCCTATGTCTCAAGCACACTGTCAGATACTACGCTGACAGGAGGATACCGGTGTATGCCTGTTTTCTGGACTTGTCCAAGGCGTTTGATCTGGTATCCTATAAAGTGCTTTGGGAAAAGCTGGAAAAAGAAACCACTCTACCAAAAGAAGTGGTGTCAATTTTTAAGTATTGGTACGGCAATCAGTCAAATTATGTAAAATGGGCCGGCAATAACTTGTCGGATGCATACAGGTTGGAGTGTGGAGTGAGAAAGGGTGGCCTGACCTCACTTAAACTCTTCAACCTGTATGTGAACCAGCTCATCGTTGAGCTCAGCAACGCCCAAGTCGGTTGTTCAATAGACGGGGTAGCTATGAACAATATTAGCTACGCTGATGATATAGTGTTGTTGAGCCCTTCGATGAGGGCCCTCGGACACTTGTTGGGAATATGTGAGTCCTATGCGGTGACTCATGGACTCAGGTATAATGAAACAAAGAGTGAGTTAATGGTGTTCAGGGCGGTTCAGAAGAGCTATGACACCGTTCCGGAACTCCTACTTAATGGGACTCCTCTGAAACATGTGGACAAGTTTAAATACCTGGGTCATTGGGTCACTGCGGATTTAAACGACAATGCAGATGTCAGATGTTGAAAGGGAGCGCAGGGCGTTGTGTGTTCGCTGCAATATGTTGGCTCGTAGGTTTTCTAGGTGTACAAAGGAAGTGAAAGTCATGCTCTTCAAGGCATTCTGCCAGTCTTTGTATACCAGTAGTCTGTGGACCGGACATACGCGGGGAGCATACAATGCCCTGCGCGTGCAGTATAACAACGCGTTCAGGGTGTTGTTGGGGCTGAGGCGATTTTGTAGCGCTTCTGGCATGTTCGCAGAGGCCTATACTGACGGCTTCCATGCTGTAGTAAGAAAAAGATGTGCGTCTCTGTTGAAGCGCGTGCGTTCCAGTTCCAACAGCTTGCTGAGCACGTTTGTAGACAGGTGGGACTCTCCGATTCTACGCCACTGGATTGGCCTGCATGTCCATGTGTAGTGGGGCGTGGAGTCTTCTTTGTATATTTTGTATATTGATGTATTAGCATAAGTTACTAACAATAGCATAAGTTGTTTTATTACTAACATGTTTATATGGATCTTTGATCTGAAATAAATAAATTTGATTTGATTTTGATTTGATTTGAAAACCTTTTTTAAAACAGAGATTTCTATTGAAAAACATTTACAAACGGGAGCGAATGGCCGATTTGATTTATTAAATTACATATAGTTGTCATTTTAAATAAAAAATACTGTTTTGCCGCATACGACCTTACGGCATAAGCTAGTTCGTGAGCGCATATTTGTATGGAGTAAGTCCTCCTCACTCCACTCCCCCAAGGCGCCGATTTGAAATTAAAAGTTTATCAATTCCTCGCCTTAACCGCCTCTGTGGCGGAGTTTTAGAGCGCTCCTGATAAACCAGATGTCGTGGGTTGAATCCCGCGGTGCAAATTAATTTGTGATCGGTCTGCATGCTTCGTAAGGCACGTTAAGCTGGTAGTCCATTCGTACCTGAAGTACGACGATAGGACTTACACCAATCACATTTGGGACGTAATAATCATCGGTGAAAAGTATCGTATCAATAGTGAACTTGCATTTCACATTTCACACTTGGGAACACCTCTCAGGGCTTGGAAACCGGTAAAATTTTCAAACCGGTTTCGGTCATTGACCCCAAAACCAGAAAAGATTGCGGGGATTCAATTCATGTCGGTGACGATATGTTTATAATTAGATATTAGACGATATGTTTTAAAAAGTTTTACACTAGCTTTTGCCACGTTGTTTTTAGTTTCCCATTTAAATATTATTAATTGTATTTTTTAAGTGATTTATATAAGGTGACTTTCGTTTACATTGCCAAATTCATACTGGAGGCTCGGTAATTGGTCAGGACCAAGGTTTAATGACCCGGTTTGTAAAATGAAAAATATTATTTTCTGCCTCTATATTAGCTGAATAACAATCTCGACTCATTTAGTACAGGAAGTCTAAATTTTAATTTGCTTATTTCACAGAAAGGGTTATCGAACCTTGGTCCTGATCACTTACCGAGTCTCCAGTGTGAATTTGTGTACATAAACGAAATTCACCTTGTGTTTGGACACAGCCATTATAAAAATCTGTATACAAATTATAAAATTGTATTAATTAATTAATCATACATTATTATAAAATTTGTAGCTTTGATGTTTCTTTGGCATGTATATTATTCTTATTGACCATCATATTTTAAGAAATCTGCACCAGTTTAGTGGGACGGTACGGAACCCTCTGTGCGCAGTCCAACTCGTACTTGTCTAAATTATTCCAAACTAACTTTACGAGTAAAAACCGAACCTACTTTAAATTTTGCATTTATGTTTCTCTGGGAAACTTATTCAGTAGATGATGTGGTTTTATTAAATTACTAGTTTTTGCCCGCAACTTCTTTCGCGTGGAAGTGTCTTTCGATCTTTGAGAGTATCGATTGTGTTTGGCTTGGCGGTTATTTTATCAACAACTTTTATAGTTTTTATGTAATTATATCCAAATTCGTTAAGTGGATCGTCCCGAGTTAAAAACATACAGACAGGCAGACAAAAACTCTAAAAAAAATAGTTTTGGTCTCAGTACAATATTTTTTGCAAAGTATTCAATGCACAGACACGACTTTTACGGTACCCGAAGCTGCCGCTGTCTGTCTGTCTGTCCGTCTGTCCGTCCCTCTGTCACAGCTTCAGTCGTTATAGGTAGAAAGTTGAAATTTTGACAAAATACGTGTTACCATGGCGTCTACCACGACAAATAATAAAACTGAAAAAAATAATTGAAAAGGGAGTCCCCATACAATTAACCTCGAAAAATTATCATTTGTAAGACTTATTCTAATAAATACCTGATCATGTTTGGCTGTAGTTACGTACGTACATAATAGTTTCGCATCGAACTTGCTGCATAGCAGCGCGGGCCTATATCCCCCCGCGCTTCTGTACCGCCCCCCAACTGCCATCAACCGTCGCCCGCGCCGCCCGCTCAGTCGAGCCGAGGCAAATTGTCGAACGTACACGCATCACGCATCGACGCTCGATAGCGCGACCTTTGACCTTTTTTGTTTCGAACCCGTAAATAAAACCCCTGAGTTCCACTAACATTGAGTTTCCCTTATAGTGGCGCCCAACTCGAGGCGATTCAAAAAGTGAAAAACTTTGTGCACGCATGTGTGTATAAACGATTGATTGTACTCGTATCATTTTGCGTAAAGTGATACCTACTCGGCTGACCGAACCACGGCGAGCGAACTGTTCCCGAATCGACCTGTTGTTACTCGTTATTCTCATTACCGTCACCGGAGTGTTGCTGCTATTTCACAATGGCTCCGAAGAAAGGACGTGCGAGGCGTAAGAATAACGACGACAA
Organism: Ypsolopha scabrella; assembly: GCA_910592155.1. NCBI lineage: Eukaryota > Metazoa > Arthropoda > Insecta > Lepidoptera > Ypsolophidae > Ypsolopha > Ypsolopha scabrella. Next base: position 24,706,742 of record OU342969.1, on the reverse strand, counting down.
CACTGAGGAGGACAGCCGCGCTGGTGAAGAGACCTCGGCAACGGCACCTGCTAACGTGACGGCAGGGCAGCTCTCCGTACTGTTGGACACCATCGCCAAGGCTGCTGAGACGAACCGCGTCCTTATGGAAAGGATGACGAGCGGATACCAACCCGTGTCGCCCCCAGGCATGGAGGCGCCCGGTGCGACCAGTACCCCTGCGCGAGCGACGCCATCAGAGTTCGTGATGCAACCGCCAGGGACCCTCGCCAAGTGCACGGCGAGATACGACGGAGCGACCGCTAGCGACGACCAGCTCGAAGCCTTCATCGACGCAGTGCAGGTCTACAAGGAGTGCTCAAACGTTTCCGACGAACACGCGCTGCGCGGGCTGTCAATTCTCCTAACTGGCGACGCCGCCGTGTGGTGGCAGGGAGTCAAGGCAACCGTGACGACATGGAGTGCGGCGCTCGAGCGTTTACGAAGTATGTACGGGACCCCACTGCCTGCATACAAGATCCTCCGTCAGGTATTCAGTTGCGAACAAAACGAGGTACGTTCCGATGTTTTTATCTCGCGAGTGCGTACGTTACTTTCTAAGTTACCTTACGATGTGAGTGAAGTAATGAAACTAGACATTGTGTATGGACTTTTAAGTAGAAAGATAAGAAAACGTGTACCGCGCGATTGTACATCGAGCATCGATGAGTTAATTTCAAAATGTAGGGCTGTTGAGGAGGCGTTACGTGAGGTGAGCGATTTTTCTAAAGTTAACCCCTCGAAAGACACTCTTAAAAGTGTTAACCCCTCAACTGCGACCCAGAGTGTTAACCAGCCGCCGGCAACGGCTGTGCAAAAACATAATCCCGTTTCTGGCGGAAATTTTGTTAACCCCTCTACTAGCAAAAATAAATTTAACCCTTTGACGGACAGAACGACACCGACGACGGACCGGCTTTTACCAAATGTGCAAAGTATGAATGTTTCGTCCGCTGACTCCCCCTCTAACCCGAAAGGCGCTAGAGTAAGGCCGCGATGCTCACATTGTAGGAGATTTGGTCACAACGTTGACGAATGTCGTAGCAAAGAACGCGAAACGTCCGAGTCGTCTCCCGGAAACCCTCTCTTACGTTGTTACGGATGCGGACAGCAAGGAGTAGTCCGATCGAGGTGTGACGTATGTAGGCAGAGTCAAGCTCGTTCCAATGGTCATGCCGATTTGCGTAGCGTAGATAGTCAAAGAGCTCAAGTTTCAAATCATAGTCTAGGAGCTGACGATTATAGTACGAGAGCTGACTGCGAATTTCATTCTGCGAAAATGTCCGGAATTAATCATAGTCTAGGAGCTGACGATTATAGACCGAGAGCTGACGCCGAATTTCACACTGCGGAAATGTCCGGTATTTCCGACTCGCGCCCGTTGGTGAAAATAAATATATCTGGTGTTCAGGGCGTAGCTATTCTGGACACGGGTGCTACACATAGCATAGCTAGTGGCATGTTGTATGATATTATGCGTAAAAATGGGGTAAAATTTGAAGAAACTTTTCATACTGTGGGCCTTGCTGATGGCTCAAGACAGACGAAAAAGACATTAGTGGGTACTACTAAAGTGACTATCGAAGGCAGGTCTTTCACCGTTTCGTTTATTGTGTTTCCCGAATCAGATACCCGGACACTGCTGGGGCGGGACACGATCATTGACGCCGGCCTCGTGCTGAATTTAGCACAAGGAACCTGGACCTTCGCCGATACACCTGGACAGGTGCACCACTTCACCAAATCTTACCAGCTCACTACCACCGCCAATCCAGAGCTACTAAGTGCGGATGCGGCCGGCATAACACTACGTGTCGACGAGGGCACCAACCTGACCGCCGAGCAGAGGTTCCAGCTGAATACGTTGCTGATCGAGAAGACAGACAGGTTTGCGACAGAGGGCCCACCGACTGATTTTGCGGTGCATCATATAAAAGTAAGTAACAGGCAGGAGCCCATAGCTTCGCCGCCATACCGATTGTCCACCAACAGGAAGGAGGCCTTAGAACAGGAGTTGCAGAAGCTTCTAGCAGCTGATGTCATTGAAGAGTGCGAGTCGCCTTGGGCAGCAAATGTAGTCCTGGTGCCAAAGAAAGACGGTGCATTGCGGCTATGTGTAGACTACCGCAAGCTCAATGCTGTAACAGAACCGGACCGTTATCCGCTGCCTAGGATGGAAGACGTCCTTCACGCTGCTAAGACAACAAACTTCATGAGCACCTGCGATTTGAGGTCAGGCTACTTCCAGGTGGGTTTAACGAGCAAAGATCGAGACAAAACAGCCTTTGTGACACCACTAGGAACGTACAGATTTAAAAGAATGCCAATGGGCCTACGTAATTCTAGTGCTACTTTCCAGAGACTAATTGATCGATTCAAATCAAATCTCCCAGGAGTGACAATTCTGGCATATTTAGATGACCTGGCGGTGCTATCAGGGTCTTTTCAGAGCCACCTGCAAGACCTGGAAGCCGTGTTTGACAGGTTAGCTATGTTTAACTTGCGCATCAACCGAGAAAAGAGTGCCTTTGCCAGGGACTCTATTAAGTTTCTCGGCCACATTATAGTTCCAGGTGGTATCAAGGTCGACCCGCATAAGACTGACGCCATCTCGAAAATGCCAGCACCCAAAAACCTCAAACACTTGAAGACGTTCCTGCAAACATCCAGCTGGTTTAGGCGCTTTATCCCAAACTATGCTGACGTTGCCAAGCCACTTACCAACCTGTTGAAGAAAGACAGCCGATGGGTGTGGACTTCAGCTCAGCAGGAGGCATTCGATGATATAAAGGGTAAACTCACCTCAGCCCCTATTCTTCGTCAAGCTGACGAAAGCTTACCTTTCACCCTTAGAACGGACAGTAGTGGGTTTTTTCTTGGAGCAGTCTTAATGCAGGGGGAGAAACACGATGAGCGACCAGTGGAGTACGCCAGCCGGCTGCTGAACCCTGCTGAGAGAAACTACACGACCACGGAGAGGGAGGCCCTTGCAGTCGTCTGGGCGGTTAATAAATTCCGGGGATACATCGAAGGATCTGAAGTTGTGGTTAAGTCTGACCATGAACCGCTTCGATGGCTAATGAATTTAAAGTCTCCGAGCGGCCGTCTGGCCAGGTGGGCCCTCACTTTGCAAGAATTTAACATGCGTGTCGAGTACACACCAGGGCGATGCAATGTGATCGCTGACACCCTGTCCCGCCCGCCCTGTGATGAAGAAACGAATTGTGACCTTTGCTACGCCCAAGTAGATTTGCCAGCCCGAAATCAAACAGAAGTCCGGGAAAACCAGATGAAGGACCCCGATGTGAAGAAAATCATCGATGATCTCGAGGACGACGATCTCTTTAGGGGGAGGACCTGGGCCGACAAAGGATACACAATTTCAGATGGCATCTTGTACAGGTACAATCCTGAATCCGACGAAGAAACAGCGTGCTTAGTTGTGCCAGCACATGAACGCGCCAACGTGATGGCAGAATTTCATGATGCACCAACCGCTGGTCACTTCGGCGTCGAGCGAACTTTGCAGCGTATACATAACAAATACTTTTGGCCAGGTATGCGCAAATATGTATCTGACTACGTGCGAGGATGTGTCGCTTGTCAGCGTTACAAGGTAGACACAAGGAAACCACCCGGACTGTTGCAGACACCCGCAACAGCTCGACGTTTTGAAGTAGTTGCTGTGGATCTCTTTGGCCCCTTGCCTGAAACTCCCGACGGTAACAAGTGGATCTTGATTATAGAGGATGTGTGTAGCAGATGGACAGAGCTGTTCCCATTAAAGGTAGCCACCAGTGTAGACTGTGCGAAAACGCTTATCGCTGAAGTATACCTACGGTATGGAGTTCCACGGCGCATCATCAGTGATAACGGGGTCCAGTTTATCTCTGAGATAATGCAGCAGGCCTGTCATGTGTTCGGCATCAGCCAGTCACTCACTCCGCTATATCATCCAGAGGCCAATCCGGTGGAGCGCAAAAATCGCGACCTCAAACCACAGCTTGCCATCCTAGTGGGTAAAGATCATAACACATGGGACGTGCACTTACCTGCTATCCGCTTCGCGATGAATTCTGCGGTGACGTACAGCACGGGATACTCACCTGCCTTCTTGACCTTTGGCCGCGAGCTCCGCGCGCCAGCTGATGTGGTAGACGACATGAAGTCCATCGCCCAAAGCGATAACATCGTCACTTCGCTAAGTATTTACCTGGAAAATATGTCCGCTGCTCTCACAGATGCACGCGATGAACATGAAAGAAAGCAAGTCTATCAGAAAAGATACGCAGACCAGCACAGAAGGCCTGCGCCAGATTATGTGGTGGGTGACTTGGTGCTGCTAAATACGCATGGCATCAACGATGCCAGTAAGAACCAAACCCCCAAGTTCATACCTCGCCGTGACGGTCCATATCGTGTGGCGTCAGTGGCTAGCCCAACCACCTATGTGCTTTGCCACGTAGAGAATAACGAGACCATAGGAAAATACCACGTTTCGCAGCTTACTCCCTTCGTTGGTGTTGTGCAACCACCGCTCCAGCCGAAACGCAAGAGAGGGAGACCCAAAAAGGTTACTACTCCGAACGCGAGGGCGCTTAGTTCGGACTAGAGGGGGAGGATGTAAGACTTATTCTAATAAATACCTGATCATGTTTGGCTGTAGTTACGTACGTACATAATAGTTTCGCATCGAACTTGCTGCATAGCAGCGCGGGCCTATATCCCCCCGCGCTTCTGTACCGCCCCCCAACTGCCATCAACCGTCGCCCGCGCCGCCCGCTCAGTCGAGCCGAGGCAAATTGTCGAACGTACACGCATCACGCATCGACGCTCGATAGCGCGACCTTTGACCTTTTTTGTTTCGAACCCGTAAATAAAACCCCTGAGTTCCACTAACATTGAGTTTCCCTTATACATTTTTTTAACGTTATTTGTTTCAGCTCTATCTTTGGATTGAAGATGGTAATACAGTGCTCTCAAAGTTATAATGCGCATAGAAATCTATAGCCGAGCGACCGGACGTACCACGTGACCTTACTGCTGGTATTGAAAGTGTAGGGAAATACGAACTTTGCCGAGCAGTTCCGAAGATTCGTATGCGCATTATAAGTTTGGGAGTACTGTACATACAACTTTCAAAGATTATTGTACATACTTGCTTTAAATTAAAACAAAAAATTTAAAATTATCGTTCCGTACTCAGAGGGTGCTAAATTGTTTTTCAGATTTTAACGCATTGTTTTTTTCGGATAAATTTTCAAATTAATGATCAATTAACGACATATGACAATACGGGGGATACCTCACAAAAAATACGACTGTAGTACAGTGGAGCCCGCATCAAGCTATACACATTGAGTATAAGATGACCTCTCATTGTACGGGAAGCCTATACAATGAGAGGTCAGGTTATACTGAAAGTGTTTAGCTTGATGTGGGCTCCGCTGTACATGCCGCTCTTAAATCAGCAAGGGCTGAGACACATTGTGCATTGTTCATTCAGTTGTTCTTTTTATTACCAACCGGGACCTCAATTCTGGCGCGTGCGCAAAATGGATTTTTGCGGATATGTATTGATTTTTTCGATTGAAAACTTTTAACGAGCATTCCTTACATCCTATAGTTTTTATTTGATGTAGTTCATTCCATTCATTCCATTCATCAGCTTGTTTCGTCCACTGCTGGACATAGGCCTTTCCAGGATTTCGCCACTCTTGGCGGTCCTCCTGGAAGAAATGCCCATAGAAGCTATAGGATATAAGGAATGCTCACTGTAAATTAATTCTGGCACGTGGGAAAAAATTGCGGAGGCAGACTGCGAGTGACTTTAAAAGGGGTTTTATACAAATATATGTTGATTTTTTTGATTGAAAATTTACAGTGAGCGTTCCTTATATCCTATAACTTCTAGGTATTTGACGTAATTTTGTTACTCTAATTTCCATCGCATGGCATAAATCAAACCTTAAACAAATATCTAATGACTGATATTGCGAATGCGCAATAATGCCGGAATAGTCGCACTGGCCGTCAATTCTAGGACGTGTGCACAAATTGCGAAGGTAGATAACGGGTGATTTTAAAACGGATTTTGTAGGATATGTATTGTTTTTTTTATTTAAAACTTATAGTAAGCTTTCCTTATTTCCTATAACTTAATTTGATGTGGTTTAGTCACTCTAATTTCCCTCGCATGGCATTTATCAAACTTTAAACAAATGGCTAATGACTGATATTGCGAATGCGCAATAATGCCGGAATAGCCACCCTGAAGGATGTTTTTTGTGCCGTAATATGAAACTTGCCTTACCTCAGTCTCATTACGGCTTCCATTAGTGTATTTCTTGTTGATGTCATCATATAACGTGACATAGATGTTGTTCAACTCATTCCGGTAGGCTGTGGACTGGTTGCCCAAGGTTGTGGGGTTGAACTCGTTCATTATTGTGCCATTGGGTGCTGTGGACAAAAACCGAGGGTCAATTAAAGAGTCTTTCAAGTTCTTCAGCTGTAAACTGGGGTTTGGCTTAGCTTTAATATATAATTAATGGTGGAGCAACAGCCCGGTAAGCGAGAGGTCCCGGGTTCGAATTCCGGTTCAGAGCTCCTCACGTCCAGATTTACTCTTATGATTTTCTACACCGCAATGATATAAATATAATTTTCAACACACTTGCTTATACAGTGGCCATTATTGCAGCGTTCTTAGGGTCATAATGCAGCATATTAAACACGCGTGCTTTTTACTTTATTATCGCACTAGTGTTTTTAGACAACATTTTTTTTTAAATCTTAGCAAAGGGTTGTGGTCATCACAAGAAATAGTAAAGTTTTTGCAAATAAATAAACTATCTCAGTTAAAATATAATAAATAATCATTTAATTTTATCAAATTATTTATTTTTATTTACAAATTAACTCAAGTTTTTGTTGTAAATACAAAAAGTATTCAGTTTGTTAAAATTTAATATTTGGCTGTTTGGCGGATGCGTCAGTGCCTCTATTTCCATCTGCACGCGCATAGACAAAATCCCCGCCGCCATTTTTCAAAGAAAATTGTCAATTCATAGCTGTGGTTTCGATTATGTGGAAAAATAAGCTGTGAAATTTTATTATTTTTCCTCGCTAGTGTGTTGAAAAACGTCGTATGAAACGCGTGAGCATTAGACATTACACTCTCGGCTCCATTACGCCTTCGCCATTCGGCTCGGGCTACAATCCCGCCACGAATGTAATGTCCAACGCAGCTCACTTGTATCATAATGTACTATTGGCATAGCTTTCTCTGGTGATCACCTCTGTGGTCATGTGGTAGAGCACTCGCCTGCTAACCCAGAGGTGAGTTCGATCCCCGCGGTGCACCTTAATTTGTGTTAGGCGCGTTAAGCTGCTGGTCCATTTGTGCAGTACGCCAGATGAAGTTTTTCAAGCATCTGCAGAACGGATACAGAGATCTAAACACCAGTTTCTCTTTTTGATAATCATCGTTATCTTAGAAGCATCACATTATCGTGTGTTTAGATATGCACCTCAAGATCTCGCGCGATTTTACCTAAAACGCATTGAAGCCGCCATAAATCTTTATTTATAATTTAGTTCCAGCCAGCTAGACCGAGGTACAGCTGCACACGGCTGTTAGGCACACAATGCGCTAACAATTTATCCAGCCTTCACTCCCAACCGTTCACGTGCCAATCGCTAAAATCAACATGGCCACAATATACAGCCAAAGCGTTGAAACGAACTATGTAGTTTGGAGTTCGATCAGACTTCCCTGTTAAAAACTGTACACTGTTTACACGCTGCGCTTCCGGTGCTTTTATTGAAAGATATTGAAACTGTATTTCCTGTCATCAAAGTTTATATTTGTCATAAACTTGTATCCAGGTCTTGTTGTCGCCAGGTTTGAATGACTAAATCAATGTCAGTACCTGGGTGACAGAAACCCACTTTGATGAAAATACTTTGGGGGCAAGTAATATATTTTGGCCAAGTGCGGGTCGGACTCGAGCACAGAGGGTTCCATACCACCATATCGGGTAAGGAACCCTAAAAACAACATGGTCTTAACAAATGGCTGTCTTTAAGAGCCTATGCACACGGCGACTTTTTCACGCGCAGGTGAAGCGATACAAACGCGATTCTTACGCACACTAAACGCGCGTCAGCCGCAGCCGGAAACCTTTGCAAACGTCCAAAAACAGTCACGCGCATGTATCGATACAAACACGCAGTTAAAGCGATACAGACGCGCTGTGAACGCGCTGTGGACGCGCGTTTGTGTATCCATTTTTCCAGTAGTAGGACGCAACAGTAGTACGATGATGGCGACGGGGCGAGCGGTGCGGTGGGTATGCGGGCGCGGAGTGCGGTGCGTTGACTGACGCGCACCCCATTCCACTCTTTTGCAAACGTGCCTTTGAATCGATACAAATGCGCAGGCGATGCGCGTTCGTATCGATATAAATGCGACAATCTGCTTTTTGAGCTGAAAACGTTCGTGAATCGCGCGTCGCCTGCACGTGAAAAAGTCACCGTGTGCTCAGGCTCTAAGATTTAAGTGCCATCTATCATCTTACTAATGAACCTCGGTGCAAAAAGGTTGATAAGATACACTTAGCGTCATCTATTACCTCGGTAAAAGCTGTCAAATAATTCATCTCAGATGGCGCTATGGTTGACCTTGGTGTTTTTTTCTTTTTCATTTTTTATAATTTGTCGTGATAGAGGCCATAGTAATACGTATTCTGAGAAAATTTCAAAAATGCTGTAGACCCTGACAGACAGACAGACAGAAAGACAGACAGCGGAGGCTTAGTAATAGTCCCGTTTGGTACCCTTCGGGTACGGAAACCTAAATAAGGAAGGAAACCTTTGATCTTCAGGACATAAAGATTAAATTTACCTCAGACTAAATTTAAAAAATACATGACACAACCTAATCTCATTCTAATAATCACACTTGTAACACCACCAATGCTAAACTTTTGGAACTTTCAAAACTAAGGACGAGGAGGCAATGAGGTTCCATTATCTTTATGCAGAATGGTTATTGAATCCTTAGTCAGACGAGCTACGACTAGGTATTCATGCCAAAGGCAAAGGCAACCTAAATATGTTTACCGTAGCCGTGATAGAAGAGCTCTTTTATTTAAAAAACAAGAGGGCTTCTGTAAATTTTAAATGGACTTTTATTAACAGTCTGAAGGGTAAAGAAATCAGAAAAAAATAACACCGGCTATATTTCATCGTCAGAAATATAAATAAGACCACTTTACAAAATAGGCAGTTGTTCAGACAAAAACACAATGTGTTTTATAAGTGAAGTTAATAAAATGTGGCAACATACAAAACAACACTTATCCAATGTGATAGTCCCCCGACTGCACTGAAATCCGAATTAAATCTCTATTCCGGCAGTCGTGTTTTAAAATATTTTTTATTATTTATTTTGTTTTATATTTTTTATAACCTATTCCACACAGGATGCTATAAGAATTCTAACGATACCACACGCTTCAAAATTGGTTCACGCATTAAGAAGTTATGGTAGAATAAAAAAAATAACCACATGAGCCCTGAAAACAATACACTCCTTTTTTAGGTCAGTCGCGTAAAAAAGCTTGTAGAAAGTGTTTTTAAACAGTTTTTGATTTATATATAAAATAAAATACAAGTGGTAGGTAATTATGATTGTGCCCGAAATACAAAGAAACTGAATTTGTTTACAAATGTACAAATAGATTAAAAGTACCATCAGGCGTATAGTAGTCCTGTTTGAACATGAATTTTAATATCTTATAAAAAATTAAGAATGCGATGTGTGTATGTAAAATTAATTAGGAAAATGGAATAATTGCCGACAAACGAATTGTAGCAATTAATTTAAAAATACATTATTTATAGAAATATAATATTTTCTAAGTTTATTTTCAGTTATTTTACATTCACATTTACATACACATTAAGTATTACTTGATATAAAAAATACCAATTTAAAGCGGTTTCTAGATTTAGCCTAGGCAGGAATACGCGCGGGTTCGTAACGAGTTTAGAAGTGAATGTTAGTCATATAGCCATGCATAGGTTACCTTAATGTTAGTTTAAATTCACTCTATATTCCCAATCTACTAACATTGCCTGGGTGGGTATATTTGCTAACGATGGCCACTACCCCCTAATTTAATGAGTCGAGCGGGGTGGACGCCGCGTGTCAAATTTACACTATTACGGTAGTGACAGGATCGTTGGTACATTTACACGCGTGCCCTGTTCAAAATCTGCAAGAATTCATCTATGTGTCCTAAGCACTTACTGTGCCTGCTTAAGCCCTGCCTGCCTTTGCTTAAATCCATTGACGTACTACCAAGTGGACATCGGGTCTGTTCTCAAAAGTGTCCGAACCAAAAGAGAGTCAAAACCATTGAAAATTAAAAAAAAAGGGTGTCAATCATACGTCCATCAAAATTAAGCCGTGCAGCAATGACATACGATTCAAATTAAAATGTTTTGTTTCTTAATATTTTGACACTTCACTAAGGACACTTTTTTGGTAAATTTTATACTAGACCCGAGGTCCGTGGTTTGGTATGTCAATGTTTAAATCTTTTGTTTTGTACCTCAGATGTAAACGTGTACATGTTAAAAACGTTATGGTTTGTAATGGGTAAAATCAATGGTATAAAGTTATTTAAATCGGTATATTAAAGTAATGACATGGATGAAAAAAATAACGTAATATATCGCTATATATTTCATTTTATTTTTTATCATTTGATATCCACAGAAAATACGTTTCTTCATAACGATATCTTTAACGAAACGCTATAAAACTCTTTACACCACCGGTATTTTTTATGCAGACACAACTAGCTACGTAGCAGATACAATTAGCTATGTAGCAGATAAAACTAGCTACGTAGCGTAGAAGATACAGCTAGCTGTGTAACAGATACAAGTAGGAGATGCAACTAGCTACGTAACAGATACAAATAGCTACGTAGCGTAACAGATACAACTATCTACGTAGCATAAAGGATACAACTTGCTACGTAGCGTACAGATACACTTTACAACGTAGCAGATGCAATTAGCTACGTAGCAGATACAGCTAGCTACGTAGCGTAGCAGATACAACTAGCTGATAACAGAAACAACTAGGAGATGCAGTTGGCTAGTTGCTACATAACTACGTAGCAGGTACAACTCTACGTTGCTATATAGCTACGTAGTGTTGTAGATTAAATTAGATACGTAGAGAATTGTATGTACTGATTTAAAATTAAAAAACTTTAAAAATAAGGCGAGTATACACTCGTATTTAGAATTTTATGAGTAAAGAAAAAACAACGTAGCTTCTACCTTACTTAGAATATTACTTTTAGTAGGAGTTTAGTGAATAATTTCAAAGTCCAATAAATGACAGGAGTTGATTTATCAGACTCTTCAGTTATTTAACGCAATCAATGTTGTTACTTTAAAAACATATGTACCTGCTTTCTATAAAATAATAAAATTTGCTAATAAATATAACTAGCTACGTAACAGATACAACTAGTCACTAGCATAGCTGCATCGTTATGATGCTACGCTTCGTAGTTTGTTGTTTATGCTACGCTACGTATGTAGGCTGTACTAGTTACATCTGCTACGTATCTAGTGGTATTTACTAGCAAATTGTATTATTTTACAGAAAGCAGATATATTTTTAATGAAACGACATTCATTGTGTTAAATAAATGAAGAGTCTGATAAATTGACTCCTGTCGGTGAGCGTGGCGTTGACATTTATTAGACTTTGAAATCATTCACTAGCTTCTTTTAAAGGCAATATTCTGAAAAGGATAGAACCTACGATGTGTTTTCTTTACTCATTAAATTCTAGATACGAGAACTCGCCTTATTTTTAAAGCTTTCCAATTTACTAAGAAATCTTGAATTATGTAAGAGAAAAGAAAAGATTTTGCGAGTAACAAATCTTTTAGCATTCCCGAAGACTATAATCCTTAGGTTAGCAACAAGGGTATAACTAATCTAATTTGTAAATAAATATGTCTTTTGAACCACGTTAGGTGTAAGTATATATTTTATAAAAACTTAGATTTTGAACATCATGAGCATAGAAAAGTAATGTCAACGTGGTTCAATATGTGCTTGACGAAGTAATTAAATCTGTAGAATCATCAAAGAAAACATTCTTTGGATGTCAAAAAAATAATTTTGAAGATGTGTAGGTATACGTCGATAAAGTAATATAAAAACAGATATTGTCGTGTAAATTTTTAACCTTCTTGAAAGTTATTTAGGAAAATAAAAATGAACTTTTGGGTAAACTTTCTTAATTTAACTATACCAATAAAGGTAGAAAAAATATTTCTTCTGCCTTAGAAAAAGGTTCATTAAGGGAAGACAATAACAACGGAACGCTGCCAGCCAGCGCTAAAGAAACTATATCTTTTACAGCTTCTCGAAGAATATGCTTCTTGGATAAAAAGTGGAAAAACGAGTGGTCTTCTTCCGAAATAATAAGATTGTGACTTTAATTTCTCTTTTATTTAAAATGTTTTTGTAGCGGAAATAAAATCGATAAACTGTTTCCAAGAGTGGACTGTTATTCAATTCAATTATGTCATCAGCTTTCCGCAAATTTCCGTGTACTATACCGATTGAAAATGAACTTTCTAGCTATAACAAATGAAACTGTTCTACTCGTATGATCAAAATAAAAAAAATACATGTTTTGTTACTTTGTCATGATTCATGATAAAAAAAAAGATACCGATCGTAAAAAGAAGCACCGATACTCCAGTGACAGAGACGACGAAATAAAAACCTATATGTACGTAGCCCACGTGCATTATTTAGCGCCGGGAATATGTACAAAAAAAAATTTTTTTTTTCATGATTTATGGATCTCTTAGTGATTCTGATTCATAGATTTTGATAAAGCTAAGGGGTTCATTTTGAACCTGTATAAAGTGACTTTCGTTTATATGGCCACATTCACACTGGAGACTCGGTAAGTGGTCAGGACCAAGGTTCATTGAGCCTGTTTGCGAAGTACACAAAATATTTTTTACTGTACTTGTTCAAGAACCACATCGACTCGAATAGTACAGGAAGTCCAATTTTTTTTTGAGCATTACACAAAAATGGTCATTGAACCTTGGTTTGAACCTGACCCTTTACCAAGTCTCCAGTATGAATTTGGCTATATAAACGAAAGTCACCTTACATATAAGGGTTCTTGAATAAGTATAGAGGCACAAAAAATATTTTTCGTATTTCGCGACCAGGGTCATTGAACCTTGGTTCTGACCACTGACCGAGTATCCAGTATGAATTTGGCTATATAAACGAAAGTTACAACTTTATATGTCATTAAAACTAGAATGACGTCAGTGCGACAAGCAAGAGTTATATTCTAAGAGAGATAATAATAAGACTATTTGCCGTGTGGATTCAAATGTTTTTTACTCACGTTTTGCTCACTATTACACTACTTATATACAACCTAAAAACTCCTCCAATAATGAATTTTGTAAAATTTTAATTATAAAGGTAGTATGGTACTGGTTTGAAATTTATATCCATGCGCCAAAAGAGACCTTAGAACGACTAGTTGCTATTAAAAAATGAACTTCCAAAATAACCTTCAATGGGTATTGAACTATTTACGAATTGTGACGTCATTTCAAGTGCGAACGTATCCTTAGATAAGCGGAATTCAATAGTATATGTATGTTTTCGACAATAGTCACTCGGTTGGCAACTGATTTTACGATACAGAATCAGGGGGCAGTCGTACAACGATATGTATTGTATGGCCCACGCGCTATTACCGCACCGCACTAATTATTTTAGTACACAGCGAGCAATATATTCTCAATGCGGTCTTTCCACGCGCGTCGCATTTCTAATATATTAAAAAGAATTTTACAAAAGTTGAAGTCTCTAAAATTGTGGTAGCTATAATTGCATACTTGAAGTGTTCACTAAGACGACTTATTTCTAATATTGGACCCTGCCTTCACCCCTGATAGCAAGTCTATCTCAAAACATGAAGTTTTTTTTGTGAAAAATTCAGAATCTGTTTTGGTAGACATTTTCCTGAAACATGTGACCTTGGGCCCAATGTATTCTAGACAGCGAACAATCAATATAATACAAAGTTTTGTTTCGAGTGACTAATAAAGACAACGTAAAACCCAAACCGCAGGATAGATTTATAGAGGGATGAAAACGCACACTAAAAGAATTTTGTAAAATCCGAACCCCAAGGGGTTCAAAAAAGGGCTTAGTGTTTCAATAAAAATATCTTCGTTTTGTCGCCACCATTCACGCTACGCAGTCAAAATTTTAAAAGTTGATTCCCAAGATATACAACACATGTATCAGGATTTTCTGAAATTTGCAAAACTGAAAGGTCAATACCGAATTTTTATCAAAAGTAAAAAATTGTGATATTCTCTAAATAAACGGTAGTGTTTGGGCTTTTTCAATTCGTCGGCGAAGCGATTGAGAATACTTTGTCATCAGTTCCTGGTCTAGGGTCTCTGGCACGACTCGCCATATCTAACCTTCTTACCTTACCTACTAGCTCTCTTCTGCGCTGAAGGCTTTCCCAAAATCTAGTTTGGCTTAGGCCAAAAACACTAAATTCCGAAGTTCCTGGTTAAATTCAGTGACTTAAGTAAATGAATAGACTTTTGGATTAAATGGTGGTCATAAAAAAATAACCACGAAGGCTTACGCCATAAATGCGTTTCGCCATACCTAACCTTCTAACATATGCAACCGCCTCTCTTCTGTCTGATTTAACCAAATGCCTGTGACATTTATACTAGTTTAAATTACATAATATACCTATATAATCTTTTTCTGATTTAATGAAACTAACGTAGGAACGAAAATTAATTCCTTACCTTATTATTGGCAGCTCTGCAGGAAATTAAATAAAAAGTAATGAAATCCTGTTGGTATAAATTTTACTATATAAATAAGAAGAATACTTTGGAGTACGAATACATATATAGTGGAGTATGAAATAATTCAAGGCTTATATAACATCTATGGCCAATAACTCGTTGAAGGTCAGGCTTTCGAGAAATCTACTGTGTTTCTGTTCGGAGTTGAAATTTTATTATATTAATAACTAATGTAAGGATTCGAGGACCGTACTACATTCATGAAAGAACCAATAAATTCTGAAGTGGCCCATTCTGAGAGCTGTTGGGGCTCCGTAGAGCCCACTGTATATGAAATGAGGCTCGGCGAGACTTATGAATGCTAATAAATATAGATTTTGAACCCCAATTGGTTCAGTAGTTTCGAGAAGTCCGGCGTCGTAAATGAAAGTTGGGTTCTGTTAATTATATGTAGTTTAAAACACGCTTAACCTTATACTTTAATTCTACATACACAGCAAAACATACATACATAAAATATATATACAAAAAATGGGCCAATTCATTGTAAAGTTTTGTTTAAAAAAAGACATATCATACAGCAAACCAATATTTGGAATGATGATAGACAGCAAAATTTGTATTATCAATCGTACAAACGTGTTGAAAGAAAAATACATAACTGAGACATATGTATGTTATGTATATGTACGAACCATAACCAGTACATCTAGCGCAAACGAAAAAAAAACTTCTCTTCGCCTTTACTGAACTGAAAATGTTGCATGGATTATATGAAATGTTAACACGAATGTTGTGTTATGTACATCAAAGGGGTGAGAAAGGGTGTTTGGGGATGTAGCGTGTTTGTAAGTGTGTGTGTGTGTGTGTGTGAAAGATTCTATATGTGACACATCTAATATCACTCATTGCAGTCAGAAAGCAACATAGCCCTACATTATTTATACAGCCAAATTCTTACTAAGGTAAGTGCTCAGTAACAAGGTTCGTTGACTCTTTTCGTGAAATTCGTAAATTGTCATTTTTGTGTTCCTTAGCCCAGGCCCAAGTTAATTACTACATGGGCCGTTAACATTTTATTTTGCGAAATTAGCAAATCGTGTTATCGATCCGTATTACTGATCTCTTACCAAGCCTACAGTATGAATTTGGCTGTAATAATAAAAGTCTCCTTATATATTATGTCATCATCAAAGACTTCTATGTAGGAGCTGTAACGCACTCAAAAATTGCGCACTGAGTTATGGGCTTATTATGGCACAGTAAAAACAGAATAGTAGACTATCTTCACCTAAAGGTACCGAGCGCGGCTAATATGTGTGCGTGACAGTATGCACAAACCACAGCACGCACACAATGGCAACATTTATGACGGTTTTGCCGGTACTTGTCGGGGCTGCGCTCCACAGCCCGCACCACAGCAGTCGCGATTTGGCTACAAAACCAGGAGTTAGGGACAACCCTGCAACAGTAGGTATTCAAGTCTCGCAAGGCGCTGGGGTTATCCTACTATTCTGTTTTTAATATGGTTATGGCCAATTGTCCACAAATTCTATGCGAGCGAGCGAGACAATAGTCCATCGCGAGGGCGAACGAGCGAGACAAAAGTTCCTCTTCGTGAACATAATTTTGATGGCGAACCGCGCGTCTAGTATTTATACATAGAAGTCTTTGGTCGTCATAGGGAATTAATATTTTTTTTTCCTGGACGGCAATTCCGACACAGCGTGCGAAGGTGGAAGGTGGGTGGTTCTTAGAAGCACTTTAAATAGAAACGTAAAAAGCTGTTCACAGAAAAACCTTCTGCCCGGATTCATTACACGTCTTGCATGCTTTTTAAAGAGTTTATGTCAGTAGAATTTTCATCACACGGTATTCATCACGCAAAAACTTTTTTATCAGAATTAGCCACCCTGATAGTATTGTAATAATCTGTACCCTGAGGTCCAATACCATGCCAAATTTTTATTAAATGGCTCAAACCGGTATAAAAGACAGATACAGAACCTGATGGTTAAGAAAATGAAAACCTAAATAAGTAATCTATTTTCGAAAAATAATAGAAAAACAGCTGGCTGTCCCTAAAAGTGCCTACCAAAAATTTTAAATATTAGACTCATTAAATTTACCTATTTTTTTTTGCTACGAATAAATTCGAAAATATAGCTAATTCATTTTATCTTTGGACTCTCTACAGACAAAATGTCAAGTATGACTTCCTCACTTTTATTGCCAGGATTCCTTTGACTATAGTTTTCCAGAAATTCCAATTATATACGGACCATTCCGGTGGTCTGCATAACTGTGGGAGGGAACACCAATCTCTATTATTACTTTTTAGGGTTCGTATGTCAGAATAAAAAAACCCCTTTTGATATCCGTCTCTATCAAGAACCTTTTTTTGGGAACTGGCAAAGATATAGTTAAAATAATTGCCAAACCAATGGCCCTGAATTTGCCTTTTAAAATACGTCAGTAAACTCGATGCAGGATAAAAACTCTTCAAATTACGTATTCATACAAATAGAACACACTTGCTGTTGACTTTTTAAAATTTAGAAACTATGGAAGTCTTAAATGAAAAAAAAATGTTTGCTAAGACTGCTACCATTCAATGAAACCACATATTCTACCGACCCTACCGAACCGCTTTTCCCAAGAATCAGACCCGCGGACACCCTTTGTTTGGGAAATAATTGATTTCCAAACAAAAATGCGTGAATCCTAACGCACCTACATACGGGCGAGTTTAGAGAGAGCGTCATCCGTGAAACCTGAAGCTGTTAAAGACCTACCACAAAATACTTCATCCTGGCGAGGTATTTAAAAGTGTCCAGGAAATCTGAATAAATGTCCAGGAAATTCATATAAAAATCTATTACATATCGTATGTTTTCTTTTTAAAACTATCCGTGTCTATGTTTTGAAGAGACTAAGGAGTTTGGCTATCATAAGGTTTTTAGCGGGCAATTTAAAAAGAAAAAGAAAATGAATTACAATTTCATGTTTAGAATGTAGAAATGTTTGGTATATTTTGTAATTGCAATAATAATAACAAAAATATGTAATTTTGATTGATTTTATAGATACATTTAAAACCATTGAATACTTGAAATTTAACCTCAATGAGCACTTTTCTCGTTTTTTTTTTCTTAGTTCTTAGCATTCCTCTAGAGGGCTTTGTCCACGAAGAAGGCTGCATGGCGGTAAAATACCTTTGCCCAGCTGGCAATAATAAAAAAAAGTGGCATAAAAGCGGGAATTTACGTTGCTTTATATTTTAGTTGAAAGTGTTTTGTGCAAATAAATAATAAAATGAGTTCAGAAGAGGGCTCTGATATAGATTGTGCTCCACTAATGCTTTGGTGAAGAAATCAATTAACTTAACATGACTAATTGCCCAAATATGAGCAAGTAACTTTTGATTTTACCTAGTAAGTTTATTTTATTTGATATACCTCATTATGATGAAAAACATGAAAATGTCTCAATTTTTTAGAAAAGCACTACCTATACTTGCTTCGACAATTAATTAGCAATCCTGGCCTCGTATCTAAAAATTTTAACTTACTCGTCCAGGATTGCTTACTTCCTGGTCTTGGGAGTAATGTGTTCTATTTATATAATTGTTAATCTTAAATAACTACCTTAAATAAAATAAAATAAAAACCCAGGAAGTAGGCACGAGCAGTAACGGCAATGCTAGGTCATGTGCTTAAGTTTCTGTGTGTTTCGTTTTCCGAAGCTTTAAAACACAGGAATGAGTAAGCTGAGCTTCTCTTAGCAAAGTTTAATAGCTTTAAGTAAAGTGAAATCTAATATCAATCCTCGGTGTAAAATCACTTCAGAGTCGCGTCTGCAATCTAGTTAGTGCTTGCTCCTTATCGCTTTTTGATAATTGATACAAAAAGGTGTTAAAGATAGAGTGGTTCTTTTATTCATATTTATTTATGATTTTCTTTGTTCTTTTAACAGATTCTGATAATAAAAGAAATACTTAGGATACTTCTATTATTATTTCTTACAAAAATTCTTTAAAAACAGTTCAAGAAAAGGGTTTAAGTTTAAGTCATTTCTATACTGTATTTGTCATGTTTATTTATTATATATTTGACTGACGACGGCCCCAAGTAGGCCGAAATATATTTCAAATAAATATATTTATTATTTATGTAAATAAATATATTTTTTACTTTACCAGTATTGGCCTTAAATTATTGTAGTTTTATTATATTTAAAACACAGTTACTAAAAAATTACAAAAATTAACGAAATTTTTCGACTCCTTCAGTGGAGTCGTCATCAGTCGAATAAAATAAAATAAAATAAATGACATAAGAGTATAGAAGAGTTGAGGGGTGATGTATGTACAAGTTGAAAGAGGAAAACAGAAACTTTCTGGAGATACTACGAGTAGATGTAGATGATGATGACGATGATGATGAGGATGATGATGATGATGATGATGATGATGATGATGATGATGATGATGATGATGATGATGATGATGATGAGGATGATGATGATGATGATGATGATGATGATGATGATGATGATGATGATGATGATGATGATGATGATGATGATGATGATGATGATGATGATGATGATGATGATGATGATGATGATGATGATGATGATGATGATGATGATGATGATGATGATGATGATGATGATGATGATGATGATGATGATGATGATGATGATGATGATGATGATGATGATGATGATGATGATGATGGTGGTGGTGGTGGTGGTAGTGATAATGATGATGACGGCGGTGATGACAATATTTATATTTAGTACTCAGTATTTCGTTATTTAATGGTGAGTGACGTCATGTTTGTCAGTTAGTGCTGTCTGTTAAGTCCTGGTCCATAGTGAGCACCAAGTGACCATATGTATGATGTTTCCCAGGTCCTTAATTCAATATCGGTCAGTGGAGGGGTGAATGCTTTGATGATGCGTAAGGTGAAACAGTCGTTAAAAGTTGAATTGTGGAGGCGGGTGTGTGTAGGGATAGGAAGAATGTTGTTTGGCATGCGATCTGATGTGTGTCGATGTTGATTTATTCGGATGTGTACTGGATTCTTGGTTTCACCTACATAGAATGCCGGGCAATGACGGCATTCTAGTAGGTAAATGCAGTTGCTCGTTTTGCATGATGTGTTAGGGTGTGTTTTGTATATGTTTGTCGTGTGATGAGTGTTGATGTCTGTAGCTGTATTGATGATGGGGCAGGTTTTACATCGATGCCGTCGACAGGGAGATGTACTGGGTGAGAAGTTGGTAAGGTCGGTATGTTGTGTCGTTTTTGTTTTGCTAAGCGTGTGTCTCAGATTTCGGTTTTGTCGGTAGCATATTTGTGGGTTAGGAGGGAGTAAGTCTTTCGTTTCGTTATTTTGTCGGAGAATGGGTAGGGATTGTTTGATAAGGTTCTTTAGTTTGTGGCTGCCGTGAAAGTAAGTGGTGATTAGACGTGTTTGGTGGGGTTTGTTTGTGTTCCTGTTATGTCTGTGAAAATTTGGTCTGTGGTGCAAGTGTTTTTAAGGGAAGTTGGTTGGATAGTTTCTTTTGGAGAGTGCGTTGTGAATTTTGGCGTGGTAATTGTCAAGTGTGTGTTTGTTGCTGCAAATACGGCGGCCACGTAATGAGAGTGAGTACGGTATGGATTTTTTGATATGTGCCGGATGACAGCTGTGAAAGTGCAGGTATTGAAGTTTGTTTCTCTGTTTAAAATGTACGGAGGTGTGAATGTGGTTGTTGCGATCAATGAATAAATCTACGTCAAGAAATGTGATTTTGTCAATGGAGATGTTGTGAGTGAATTTCAATGAGCTATGGCTGTTTAGTCGGTTTAGAAATGTTGTTAGTGAGTCTCGGCTGTGCGGCCAGATCAAGAAAATGTCGTCGATAATTTATTATTTATGTTATAGCGTAGTTTAATTTTCATTGGGGCCGAAAGGCGTTAGAATGGAGACCACGTACAGCAAAACGTAGTGTAGGCCGACCTCGTGCCCGCTGGACTGACGACGTGAAGGACGTTGTGGGTGGCGGCTAGATGAGGAGGACGGAAGACCGCCATTAGTGGCGAAATTTGGGAAAGGCCCATGTCCAGCAGTGGACGAACACGGGCTGATGGATGGATGGCTATACATAAGGGTATAAATTTAAACAATAAAAATTAAATTTTTAGAATTAATAAATTGGATTCTAATATAAACAATTTAAGGTTAGTAATAAAATAATCAACTTTATTTTCAGAAGTAAGAATACCAAGTGAACACCTTTCTGACGTCAATCAATTTTAGTTCGAAAAGGATCCGCCCACCAGCCCGCGCCGCCCGCGCACTCCGGCACTCAGTCCCACTAAAGACTCCTGGTGCATGATAATCTTACTGAGCGATCTTAAACTTCAGTATGTTGGCAGGTGCTGGCGGCACGCAAAATCAGTGAATTTTGGAGGTTTTTCTGGATTTTACGAAAAAGTATTTGATGTAGGAGTTTTTCCACCTGACATCGGAAAATAAACCATGTTTTCTGGTTATAGCAGTAATTTCGGACATAAAACTCAAGCCGCTTAGACATAAAACGAAATAATAACTTAAAAAGTGAAATGAAATGTGCCCAATTAGGTAACCGACTTGACAACGGAAAGACAAAGGTCTGAAAAAACACGTGTCCAAGTTTTACATTGATCAGATAAGTAGTTGACTCAGCATATTAAAACAAAAACCGTTAAAAGACCCAATAGAAGCCCATAAGAAGGGGACGCCATGAAAACCGGCCGGTTACGGATAGTTTTGGGAGGATTCTTCTCTTAACGCTACAATAAATAATAATAAAAAGTAACTACTTTATTAACCAAAAAAATTGACAAACTGACGTCAAAATGGAAATTTGGAATCTTTTTTGGAAAACTGTGCCCTTTATTTAGCATTTTTTTAGTTCAAGTTTTTTATTCTATAATATACTTTGTGCTAAAAATGTAAAAAAAAAACATGCTAAAAAATTGCCGTCTTGCAAAGACAAAACTCGATATAGTAAAAAAAGGTATAGTTTTCCAAAAACAGCCATTTTGATCTCGGTTTGTCGATTTTTCTCGTGAAATCTCGTGATTTTTCAACGTTTTCTGGTTTTCTTTTTTTACTTGTAATGTATTGTTGCGTTAAGTTACTACCTGTATTTTACTAAAGAAATGAGAAATATAAATAAAACATATATATATTTTTTGTCATATTAGGATGAATTTCTTCAAAATACTTTTATTACTTGAAATTTTTTTCAATTGATCTTTTCCAGTTTGCTCTAAATAATGTTTATAATTGAACTGTGTTTACGCCATAACTCGGTTTTTCGCGAAAGAGCCGTTTACTTATACAGTGACATATTATACTACATAATTAATTATTTTGGCGGTACGTACACATTTCTTTATACTTAAATGTTTAATGAGGCACTTAATTAACGAAATTATATTCAGACTAAATTGACATAAAGCAAGAGATAATAACCTTATTTAGTAATTTAGACACTGCCTGTATTTGATGTTTATCTTTGCGAAACGGCGTTTGATGTGATTTTTACGGTCTACAGTAAATTCTGTGGTAAAAGGTACCAAGCTTGTGCGATGTACGTTTTATTGTCCAGTAAAAACGTTAATACTCCGATAAATGGTGCCATAAATTATTTTTTACAACGTAAAAAGCTTTAATAACGATTAACTTTTGTAGATCAGTCTGGTAAACAATGAAGTACAAAAGATTTGTAAATATGGTTTTTACTTATTGGTGGCGCCATCTATAATTCTAGCCGCTTTATTATTTTTATGTTTTATCGCATGGTCTCCATTTTATTTCCTAAACCTAAGGCAATTGTTGCACTGTTTTACCGACGAGTGCTGCCACCTGATTGGCAGCGGACGTTCAGTCTTCGGAACTGACCCGAGACACGTCACTTTACTTCTGGACGCTAATTAAGAAAGAAGCATTGTGGAACCACCGCACCGTTTATGGACTCCCGCTTATAGTTGAGCCCTTCGGTTATCAAGAAGAATTCGCGAGTGTCGTTCTGGTGTCGATCCTCATATCATTTAGGTGTGTGAAGCCTCCCGGAGGTGGATAAAGGGACAATAAGGACTCGCAGTGATCGCTGTTACGAGACAAAGGCTAACGCGTGGCAGACTTCAGCATCTTCCAACGTCTAAGGTCAGTGCACGATTGCTTCCCTTGTTGTATTATATTTATTTATCTGTTGAGACCCTACACCTTAAATAAACCGCGATTTTCTACAGTCCACTAAAACGCAAGGATCGAGACCACGGCGCCTCCATTTCTTATTTGGCCCTTCGAGTCGGATTTCTATTATGATGATGTAACATTACATCTATTCTTATAAACATTCAATCGCTTATTTTGCGATAATCTTTGATATTTTCGCATTTTTAACTCGTATATTGAGGGTAGACTAGAGAACTGACCGGGCGCTCACCTCTGGTTGCTTGCCGCCGCGTCGATGTTTTTCTAGGTCACGCGCGTAACGGTTTTTAAGTTGAATTGTATTTACCATTTTTTAATCAGTATTGTTATCAATCGTCAGCGTCATGTATAAGCCAAAGACTTCGGATGGAACGGAAATAGTCGACGCAAAGTTGTTCCAACTGGAAGGAAAACGAAATGCTATATTTGAACATATTCAAAACGTCTATACCCTTTCGAATGACTTAAGCAAACCCGAATCAAAAGAAAGTTTTCTTAGCGCAGTTTGTAACCTGGAGACGATACGGTCGGAATTTACAACTCTTTTAGATTCGTACAATGAACGATTGTTAACATTAAACCCGAACACTATACCAAACTACAAACCGCTTATTGCGTTTGAAGATTTGTATTGTCGCATCAAACGTAAAAATAGTTTGTTATCGCCCGCTCCGCTTCCCTCACAAGCACTACAGAGAAAAGACAACGCTCCGCAAAAAGGGAGACCTTCACTTCCGGCTATCGAGATAATGCCTTTTAATGGCGAATATCAAAGTTGGCCTTTATTTTACGCGAGCTTCAAGTCTAACATACACGAAAATCCATCGCTCACAGACTCCGAAAAATTGTACTACCTACTTGGTAAAATTTCAGGCAAGGCACGATCCGCTTGCGCAGGAGTTACGCCCTGTGCCGAAAATTATAATCTTTTATTTGAAGCTCTGGTGGATAAATATGAAGATAAACACATGCTCGCTTCATCATACCTAGACCAGATTCTTGATTTTAAACCTTTGTTGTGCGCCTCTGCTAACAATTTGGATCTATTTGCTGACGAGTTTATTTCCGCGTACAAAGCGCTAAAAAACATGAAATTAAATGACCTTAATGATTTCATGATATTACATATCGCTTATAAAAAATTAGACTCTGTTACCGTGCACGAGTTCGAAACGAGAAGTCAAACTTCATCAAGTTTTCCTACTTTCGATCAGCTGATTGAGTTTGTGAAACGCGAAGCGAAAAGACACCAACGCTCGTCTCAAATCGCGTCCAATCAGAACGTAGTTCAGAAGAGAGGCTCTCGGTCTAATATCAATGTTAGTCCCCCTAATCCGCAAGCATTTGTCACTACGGATAACTCGAGCAATAATAAGAATAACAGTTATCCCGCGAGTACTAAAAACAAGTCCGTGCAAAAGTGTTTATGCAATAACACTAGTTTTACGCATCAACACTTATTTAAATGTCCTAAATTTAATAGGATGTCTCCCAGTGAGCGTTTTAAATCAGTAAAGGAGCTTTATGCATGCATCAATTGCTTGAGCATTAAACATAAAGTATCGAATTGTAACTCGGGAGCTAGTTGCAAAACGTGTGAGCAAAAACATCATACGTTATTGCATTTCAATACAGAATCGAATTATGAGCAAGGTCACGTACCCCCGCTTCCGCGCGCACACTCCGCGCCCCGCGCAACGGTACTCCCGCCCCCGCCACCTGTTACTGCGGGGTCGCAGGGGTCGCTGCAACCCTTAGCCGCCGTCCACGCATCGCCTTCTGACATCACGCTGTGTGCCACGTCCACTGCTGCGCCGCCGCAGTCGTCGCTATCTAGCGCGGCTCCCCCGCACATAGACCGCGCGCAATGTACACCGTCTACTGTTTTACTTGCAACTGCGCAAATTATTGTGTATGACCGCGATGGCTATGAACATCTTTGTCGCTGCATTTTGGACACAGCGGCCATGGCTAATTTTATAACAAAGGAATGTTGTGATCGTTTGAATATTTCTTATCAAGAAACCTCACATGCGTTTGTAACGGGAATAGGTGGCTCGGAAAAGAGCGTTCAGGGTTCCGTAAATCTTGAGTTTTCGTCGCGATTTAATTCTAACATTAAATATAAAGTTTCTTCGCTGATCGTAGACAAAATAACGGAAAGCTTACCTACCGCGTTTGTTGATATTTCGGAACTCACGCACTTGGAAAATTTATCACTCGCTGATGAAACATTTTCAACGCCGGGTAATGTCGACATGTTAATCGGTGCATCCTTATTTCCTCAGTTATTGTTGTCTGGGATCGTGAAGAATAAAGATTGCTCATTACCCCCCGCTATAGAAACCGTACTCGGGTATATTATTATGGGTTCTGTACCTACTATTCTCGGGAACGATTCTAAAGGCTCGTCTTTAGCGACCACTTGTTGTGTCTTTGTACAACAAGATAATAGCACTGAAGATATTCTAGAAAAGTTCTGGAAAATGGAAGAAATTTCCTTACCCGCCGCTAAATGTCAAGATGACATAGAGTGTGAGGAATTTCACCGCGCAACCACCACTCGTGATTTAAGCAGTGGTAGGTATGAAGTTTCGCTGCCATTCCGCGGTGATGTTTACTCTCTTGGTAACTCTTACAATTCCGCTCGCAATCGCTTTTTATGCTTAGAAAGAAAGCTTCAAGCCTCGCCTAAACTAAAACAAGCTTATGATTCCGTAATACGCGAATACATAGACACGGATATATTATCTCCCGCGCCTTTCGACGACTCCGAAAATTCACAACTTCCAATGTTTGTGATACCGCATCACGGAGTCGTTAGAGAAGATAAGTCTACGACTAAATTACGCATTTGTTTGGATGGCAGCTGTAAGACTACAACTAGTGGCGGCGCCGGCGCCGCATTGAACGATCTGTTACATCAGGGCCCTAATCTACAGGGTGACCTATTTCAAATACTTTTAAACTTCCGACTTTTTGAAGTCGCGCTTTCCGCTGACTGTAAGCAAATGTTCTTACAGATATCCGTGAATGAAAAAGATCGTCGTTATCAAAGAATTCTTTATAGATTTAACCCGCAAGAACCACTCGTTCTTTATCAATTCAACCGTGTTTGTTTCGGTCTGAAATCTAGTCCTTTCCATGCACTCCGTGTAGTACAACAGCTGATCGAGGACGATGGACACAAATATCCTCTAGCCAAAGAGGTCGCGTGTTCTTCCATGTACATGGACGCCATGTACATGGACGACCTCGTTTTGATGGAAGAAATAGGCATCGAGGCCGCCGCTCAGCTGACAGCTTTGTTTAAAGGAGCTGGTTGGGAACTGACAAAGTGGAACAGCAATTCGCGCGCTGTTTTGGATAGCATTCCCGCGTCGCATAAGATTTCAGATGAAGTTGAATTCGATAAGTCAGTCCAACATAAAATACTTGGACTACGATGGTCAAAAGAAAACGATTCATTTTATTTCAAAATCGCTGATACGGATGACAAATGTACGAAACGTTCTATTCTTTCTACAATTGCAAGATTATGGGATGTAATGGGGTTTGTCGCACCGGTCATATTATACGCCAAGTTACTCATTAAAGAACTCTGGTTACTAAAGCTTGGTTGGGATGACGTTCCACCTCCACACATCGTCAAATTGTGGAAACAATTCCGTGAAGAATTGCCTTATTTGAATGAATTTAAAATTCCACGACATGTTGGAGTAACGCAGGGTTGCGTAGCCACTTTATTGGGGTTCTCAGACGCTTGTGAATCTAGTTATGGTGCCGCAATTTATCTGCACGTTAGCTCGCCTACTGGAAACACTATACAGCTAGTTTGTGCAAAGTCTAAGGTCGCTCCTGTGAAAACGGTTTCCGTTGCGAGACTTGAACTTTGTGGAGCAGTTCTTCTGGCTAAACTACTTCGCATCGCTTACGATAATTATAACGTTCGCTATAAAATGAATTTGTATGCTTTTACTGACTCAAAGGTCGTACTATACTGGATTAAAAGTTCGCCACATCGCTGGCAAACGTTCGTCGCGAACCGAGTCGTCAAATTGACAGAGAATATCTCGGCTGATAACTTTTACCACGTCCCGGGTATTGAAAACCCGGCGGACTGTCTTTCCCGTGGTGTCTCGCCACGAAAGTTAATAGACCATCCACTGTGGCTCCGCGGACCGTGGTGGGCCTCGCTTGACCCCTCACAGTGGCCTATTAACCATGCCAATTTGACACTCGATGAAAATATACCTGAAGAGAAGGTTACGGCACATCCGGTTATAGACTCAACTTCGGAGTCTTTGATTTATTCACTGGCATTAAAGTTTTCAAATTATGAAAAACTTTTAAAAGTTATTGTGTTGATTTACCGACTTTTGAAAATTTTACCGCGCCGCGACTCTTCACGCCCTCGTGTTGCGTGTTTTACCGCTTCTGACTTGGAATTTGCCGAAATTAAACTAATTCAAGTCATACAACAAAAATATTTCGCTGATGACATGTGTAATTTACAAAATAATAAAATATGTTCATCTGCTTTGTTAGACAGACTGGTACAATCCTTCTGGGAGCGATGGAGGATCGAGTACTGGCATCAGTTACAAGTGAGACAAAAGTGGAATACTCCCTCTGTTCCTATTACACCGGGAGTAGTAGTCATGATAAAGACGGATAATTGTCCAAGCCTGAGCTGGCCCATCGGTGTAGTAGAACAAACATTTCCCGGTAAAGACGGGATTGTCCGTGTAGTTTCTGTGCGAACTGCTAAGGGAACTTACACACGTCCAGTTGTGCGTTTGTGTCCGCTACCAAACCAATAGCAATACTTTTCCTTTGTGATTAAATGTAGCTTGTAGTTAATTTTTGCTGTACATAATAACCGCTTTCTTCATAGAATTATATTGTAACTATTACCTTACCGCGTGTAGAGCTGTACTCATAGAGCTCTTATATAGAGTTGTAGAGCTAGTCTATTACTCTAATTACTTACCTTTCTTTTAAAGACGATGCTTTAAGGCCGGGGGAAATGGTGGCGCCATCTATAATTCTAGCCGCTTTATTATTTTTATGTTTTATCGCATGGTCTCCATTTTATTTCCTAAACCTAAGGCAATTGTTGCACTGTTTTACCGACGAGTGCTGCCACCTGATTGGCAGCGGACGTTCAGTCTTCGGAACTGACCCGAGACACGTCACTTTACTTCTGGACGCTAATTAAGAAAGAAGCATTGTGGAACCACCGCACCGTTTATGGACTCCCGCTTATAGTTGAGCCCTTCGGTTATCAAGAAGAATTCGCGAGTGTCGTTCTGGTGTCGATCCTCATATCATTTAGGTGTGTGAAGCCTCCCGGAGGTGGATAAAGGGACAATAAGGACTCGCAGTGATCGCTGTTACGAGACAAAGGCTAACGCGTGGCAGACTTCAGCATCTTCCAACGTCTAAGGTCAGTGCACGATTGCTTCCCTTGTTGTATTATATTTATTTATCTGTTGAGACCCTACACCTTAAATAAACCGCGATTTTCTACAGTCCACTAAAACGCAAGGATCGAGACCACGGCGCCTCCACTTATATAAAACATAAACATATTGTCATGACGTGAATCCCCAAGAGGGTGTCAGAGGTGTTTACAAGTGTGAACTCTAAAATTTAATCTACACCCACTTTTTACTAACGAATATTACCTCCCAAAACGTGATGGGTGCTAAGCAGACGCAGACTGGACACAAATTAATGTGCGACGCAGGTATTGAACCATGGTATTTATTTATTTATTTTACTAATTAATTACAATCTAGGTTATATATATTATATTATATATATGTAAATGAAGAAGTGACACTTCATTTAATTTGAATTTACCGCGTTTTCACGCGTCAATCTATGGAAGGATGACAGACATGTTTGAAGGTTATGTAAACTGTTGTCAGACGAGTGTATCACAAAGAAAACATCAAAATATTATAAGTAAATGAATTTGTGAAATAATAGCTCTAAATGTTGTTTCTCTTTTCAGGTAAGATTAATAATTACTTGCAATAAACATGCATAACTTAAAAGATAAATATGTAACTAGTGTTTAATAAAAATATCCTGTTTTCAGAGCAACTCAATTTGGTTTTTATTTCACGGTTCTGATAAAACGGGGCCTGTTTATAAAGCTACATTATAAAACAACATTTCTACAGCTGTTTTTAACAACAATGGAAAAATTAAAGTTTGAATTCATGGTGAAATCTGGTGAAGATCCAAAATCAAATATAATCAGCATAACCTCAATTACGGATACCAATAAAAACACATTTTACATCCCGGAACAGCTCCAACCGGCAAGACTACATGAGGCGATTATAAAAACACAAGCTTTTCAAAAAGTCAAAGCTACACTACAACGGAGACATGAAAAAAGACAAGTATGGATTTCATTGACATCGGAGATAAGTGATGTGTATATAGATCAAGATGGAAATATGCAGTTTAAAGGATATTTGCTGGAAGAAGCTTCACCGGAAACACAACAATGGGCTTCTACTTCAGGAGTCTCAGAAGAGGTTCTAACAAGAATTCTGGAGAGCTTCGCTGAAATGAAGAAGGATACATCTAAATCTCATCATAATATGAAAAATTTGTTAGAGAAGTTTGTTATAGAAAAATTCAACAGTAAAACGTCAAATGTGTCCCAATGGATGATTATTTTTGAAGCGGAATGTGTGCGTTTAGGAATTGATGAAGACGTTAAGAAAATTGAAAGTCTTAGGTTATTTTTGGAGGAATCGTGTCTAGACTGGTACAGCTCCATGCTTATAAAGTATACGGTTAACTCTGAATGGTCAACATGGAAAAAAATCTTTTGTGAGACTTTTGCAGCCAGAGGTTGGTCACCGGTCAGGTATGCAATTTTATTTAAATAGACAGGGCTCATTACTAGAATACGCTTTAAAAAAAGAAAAACTATTACTGGAGATAAATAAATCAATGGATAAACCCACTCTTATTGATTTGATTGCTACGGGGCTACCAAATTTTGTAGCAGATAAAATCGATAGGAACGATTTGAATGAAACTGAAGATTTATTTAATAATATCAGAGGTTTAGAATATTTAGTGAATAAAAAGAGTTTGGAAAAAAAGATAGTCAGTTTTGAAAGTAAAATTAAGGATAAATATGTTAAAAATATAGTCAGTCCGTGTAAAATTTGTGAAAAAGAAAATAAACGAACTCGTTATCATCCTGAATCCTTATGTTGGTTTAAAAACAAAAATGGTGATAGACCAAAAAGGGATCAGATAAGGAGCATTAACAATTCTGAATTAGAAACGGAATTAAATGAAATTGATCCAAAAAACTTGTAATTTCGCCATTAATTAAAATTAAATTATTAATAAATGACACATTGGAAACTTCGGGAATCTATGATTCTGGATCGAATGTGTCTTTAATAAATTCGAGATTATTGTCGTTAAAGAAAAACACAATTAATGATAACAAAAAAAAAGCAAGCTTAAAAACGATTAATGGCGTAAAAAAATCTATTGGAATGGTAACTTTAAAGATAAAAATTTTTGATATTGAAGAAAATATTAATGTTTTTGTCATAGATGAAGAAAATTTCGATTATGATTTCTTAATTGGGTTAGATTGCATTGAAAAATTTAAATTGATCCAAAATGAGGATTTAAAAATTACACAAAGCATCCCTAACCCCAAAGAAGAAGATAAAAAAAAAGCAATAAATCCTAAAAATACAAAAATAATTCCTGGCTTTACAGGTAGCAACGAAGAGGAAACACAAAGTATAAATGATAAAAACAAGGATGTGGATATAGTTCAGAAAACTAAAAATGAAACAAATTATGAATGTAAAATAAATTTTAATGAAAACATAGAAGTGGACAACTTTTCTATATCAATAATCCATCTAGACCTGCTAAAACAGTCACAAATAGATAAATTGATATGCAAATATAATTCACTTTTTGCTAAAGACAAGTATGATATAGGCACTGTAAAAGGTTTTGAAGCTCATATTGATTTAATAATAGACAAATATTGTAGTAAAAGACCATATAGGTGCACTATTGATGATATGAAAGAAATAGAAGAACAAATATCAAAATTATTAAAAAAAAAATTAATCGAGGAGTCATATAGTCCTTTTGCTGCTCCGGTTACATTAGCCTTTAAAAAGGAAGAAGGAAGAAGGTCAAGATTATGTATAGATTTTCGTGATTTAAATAAGATTGTGGTTCCTCAATCACAACCTTTTCCATTAATTGAGGATTTAATGGTCAAAACAAGAAGGTGTAAATTCTTTTCAACACTAGATATAAACTCAGCGTTCTGGTCAATCCCTTTGAAAATTGAAGACAAACAAAAGACAGCATTTGTTACTCAAGAAGGCCACTTTCAATGGACTTGTTTACCATTTGGTTTGAAAACTTCTCCTGCGATTTTTCAGAGAATATTATCTAGCATAATAAGGAAACATAAATTATCCGATTTCACAGTGAATTACATAGATGATATCCTGGTATTCTCTGAGACATTTGCAGAACATATTAAACACCTATCACTATTATTAGAAGCGATATTAAGGGAAGGTTTTAAATTGAAATTTTCAAAATGTAATTTTGCGCAGGACTCAGTCAAATATTTAGGCCACATAATTAAAAACAATACAATTACTCCGCTAAAAGACAATTTAGTTGCCATAAAGGATTTTCCTATTCCGAAAACACAAAAAAATGTCAGACAGTTTCTGGGTAAAATTAATTTCTATGGAAAATATGTGCCAAATATATCCATCATACTAGATCCTTTACATAATTTGTTGAGAAAAGGACAAACATTTGTTTGGTCACAAAAATGTGAAGAATCTTTCGAGACAATAAAAAAACTACTTTGCTCAAAGCCTATTTTGGCAATTTATGATCCAGATCTACCAATTAATATTTATACGGATGCAAGTATACAGGGCATAGGCGCAATTTTAAAACAACCACAACTCAATGGAGAAGAAAAACCCTGCGCATATTTTTCCAAAAAATTAAATGACTCCCAAAAAAGTAAAAAAGCCATATATTATATCTGGAGTGTTTAGCAATTAAAGAAGCGGTAAAATACTGGTACCATTGGCTTATAGGAAAAACATTCACGGTTTTCTCGGATCATAAACCTCTAGAGAAAATGAATATTAAGGCTAGAACGGATGAAGAATTGGGAAATCTTACATACTATTTATCTCAGTTTAATTTCGATGTAAAATATTCTCCTGGAAAATACAATTTAGAAGCAGATTGTTTGAGCAGAAACCCTGTATTAGAATCGTGCGAAAATCAAGATAAAGGTTTAAAAATTGTAAACTTTATTAAACTAGAAGACATAAAGAATGATCAAAAAAAAAATGAAAGAGTAAAACAAAATACAAGTAAACTAATATTAAAAGATACGATATACTATAAGACAATTGGGAAAAAGGAAAAAATATTACTAACTGAAGAGTTTAGTATAAAAATAATAAAAAAATACATTATCTTTACTGTCATTTAGGTATACAATAGATGGAAAATAAAATTAAGCCATTTTATACAGCAAAAAATTTAACTAATAATATTAGAAAAATTTGTGACAACTGTGACATCTGTATAAAAAACAAATCCAGAGGAAAATATAAATTTGGGCTAATGTCTCACTTAGGTCCAGCTACTTACCCTTTTGAAATAGTATCTATAGACACCATTGGTGGATTTGGTAGCTCTCGTTCTACAAAAACATACTTACACCTACTTGTAGATCATTTCACCAGATATGCCTATGTTTTGACATCTAAAACTCAAAATTCCAGTGATTTTATAAAGCTTGTTAAAAAAATACCACAGGGAAATAATAAAATTGGCATGATTTTATCTGATCAATATCCAGGCATTAATTCAAAAGATTTTAAGAACTTTTTAGTTAAAGAAAATATACCCATTATCTTCACTGCAGTAAACTCGCCATTCTCTAATGGTTTGAATGAAAGATTAAACCAAACATTAGTAAATAAAATTAGATGTAAGATAAACGAAAAGAAGGATAAATTGGCCTGGACGACTATTGCCCATGAATGTACCAAAATGTATAATGAAACTGAACACACTGTGACAGGATTCTCCCCAAAATATTTATTAG
Organism: Ypsolopha scabrella; assembly: GCA_910592155.1. NCBI lineage: Eukaryota > Metazoa > Arthropoda > Insecta > Lepidoptera > Ypsolophidae > Ypsolopha > Ypsolopha scabrella. The sequence continues at coordinate 24,673,359 of OU342969.1, read as the reverse complement.
AGGGGAAAAACATAGATATTTTACCAGAAGAATTGAAAAAAAAAAAAACACAAAATGATTTATTTCAAGATAGAAAAATTGCATTGGAAGATACTATTAAATCACACAATTATAATAAGCAACAATTCGATAAGAACAGAAAACAATGTGAATTAAAAATAGGAGATTTTGTATATGTGGAAAACGGTAATCGATTAAACAGAAAAAAACTCGATGAATTAAAAATTGGCCCTTATAAAATCTTAGAAAAATTGTCAGACTCAATTTATAAAATAAACACAGGGCATAGGAAGTCCGAGTCTAATCTTTTCCATGTCACAAAACTTGTTCCGGTACAGGAAAATTAAAAATGTAAGCGAACACATCCGTATAAATTCTTGGGGAGGGGAGATGTAAATGAAGAAGTGACACTTCATTTAATTTGAATTTACCGCGTTTTCACGCGTCAATCTATGGAAGGATGACAGACATGTTTGAAGGTTATGTAAACTGTTGTCAGACGAGTGTATCACAAAGAAAACATCAAAATATTATAAGTAAATGAATTTGTGAAATAATAGCTCTAAATGTTGTTTCTCTTTTCAGGTAAGATTAATAATTACTTGCATTAAACATGCATAACTTAAAAGATAAAATATGTAACTAGTGTTTAATAAAAATATCCTCTTTTCAGAGCAACTCAATTTGGTTTTTATTTCACGGTTCTGATAAAACGGGGCCTGTTTATAAAGCTACATTATATATATATTATATTTAGGTAAGCAGGCGAGCGCTCTACCACTCGGCCACCGATTACGTAGATTACTACTCTAACCTTCATTTGTTTTGTGTCCTCGCTATGTCTACACAATGCTTATCTCGCGGCACAGTATAGGTATAGGCATAGTTACTATGGTATGCAACAACTAGGCGGTGTCTTTGAAATCAATAGGTACCTACGGCCGTTCGGCGCCTAAACACGACCTAGGGCTGCCAATTGACTGTTGACGTATTTGATAATGCTATATTATTTTTATAAAAGTTGTATTTAAGCAACCATACAATGCACAACATACTCTGTAGTTTCGTGCCATAATTTGCTTTAATGCGCGGGAGATTCACAGAGACAACGCGTACGTAACTGCGGTGCGACCGCGACTGTCGTAAACCGAGTTGAACCAAGTTTTGGGGGGTTCGTTTCGGCCCGTTTGTATGGAGATAGAATACTATTATTTATACTATGCTCGTGGCCACCGCAGAAAGAAACACAAACAGAGGTAAGCCTGCATGATCTATTCTGTCGAATGCTGGGTCGTGGCATTGTTCCGATGGTTGTAGCTATTATTTTACTATTTCTTTATCTTTATTGCTCAAATTTTGTTTAGTTAAATAACTGTTAAAAGTTTTGTACCTTACCACACTGGCTATTGGCTACATTTATGTTAAATTTATCGTAATGCTGAGATTTTTCAGAGGTTTTGAAATTAAATAAATATAAATTTATTTATTTGTTTTTTAATTATTTAATATTTGATTTTATTTAGAAATCCTTAAAATTGCTTATAAGTAAAACCGATTGATTGGGTGTATTGAAATATATTCTAGTTTTGTGGAAAAGTAGAAAACAAATATGTATAAATAAGTTTCACCAAATGACGACAATCACAATCATCAACATTGTAATAGTTCCACATTGCGACAACACATAATAGTACATTATGATACAAGTGAGCTGCGTTGGACATTACAGACTTACAGTCAAGGCTGGCTGGCCGAGCCGAATGGCGAAGACGTAATGGAACGGCGGAGAGTGTCATGTCTAATGCTCACGCGTTTCATACAACGTTTTTCAACACACTTGCGAGGAAAAATAATAAAATTTCACTGCTTGTTTTTCCACATAATCGAAACCACAACTATGATATGAATTGACAATTTTCTTTGAAAAATGGGGGCGGAGATTTTGTCTATGCGCGCGCAGATGGAAATAGAGGCACTGACGCATCCGCCAAACAGCCATATATTGCCAAACAGCCAAATATTAAATATTAACAAACTGAATATTTTTTGCATTCACAACAAAAATTTGAGTTAATTTGTTCCATCCATCCATCCATCAGCCTGTTTCGTCCACTGCTGGACATAGGCCTTTCCAGGAGTGCACCACTCTTGGCGGTCCACCTGGAAGAAATGCCCATACTCACACACGCTGGGCAGGCGGGTTGGTGAGCGCGGTGCCGAAACCCTTGCACTAGTGACGCCGCTGCCCGTCACCAGTCTGATTTAAATAAGGCCCGGCAATTGGGGATGGATATACCGCCATCCGTCGGTCCCAGGCAATGGTGGGCCGCCTGGATTTTTGCCTGAGAGCTGTCCTCTTACTCTCCCCCGAATAACTTCGGGAGGATTTCCGAGTAAGATAGTGGTACCTCCACAGTCGAGCCCGGCATTAGCTCTACCACCTAATGGAAAGTGTTAATTTGTCAATAAAAATAAATAATTTGATAAAATTTAATGATTATTTATTTATTATTTTTTAACTAAGGCAGTTTATTTATTTGCAAAAACTTTACTATTTCTCAAGACACCAAAACCATTTGCCAAGATGTGAAAAAAACTGTAATGTAAAAAACACTAGTGCGATAATATGTAAATTAAAAAGCACGCGTGTTTAATATGCTGCATTATGCCCCTAAGAACGCAGCAGTAAGGGCCACTTTATAAGCAAGTGTGTTGAAAACATAATTTCTTTGCCAGAAAAACGCCATCACCTATGTAAATGTTCATGAAACTGAGCTTCCCTCGTAAATTCAAAGTGACACTCGATAAAAGAAATCGAGGAGCCTGAAGCACTTTCATTGTAACATAGCTTTAACACGTTTTCCTAATGTTCAATCGTGGAGAAAATCAAGTCTGCGGACGCTGAAAAGGATCCGAATACGATCTCTTGAGATCATTTTCTGGTTTTGCTCAAATAAATCATTTTAATATTCATAGATATCATCGCAGACCTTCTGCCTCTAAGAGGGGTTACACCGATAAATTGAAAAGGGTTCGTGTAAAAGAGTGAATTATTTTAGGGATCGGTATGGTAGGGTTCCATGGGACCCTTAGTAGTTTTGACCGACAATCTATCTATGATGGGCTAGTTCACAGTAAAATTAAATTAACCAGTATTCTGTCTTGGACGTGTCCTTTAAATAATAACACACAACCGCTCGGTACGTAACGGACTAGGGCTTCCCACTGACGGGTTTTCTTGGGTTATTTCTGGTTCGGATATAGACACAGACATACAGTCCAAACATTAATAATAAACGCATAGAGTCAACTTGAAGCAATTTTAAATACGTTCAAAGCATAAACCAGCCAAAACAACCCATTTTTATACGTTTCTTCGTACCATGTAGCTTAAATTTCGCTTGGTTTTTGTATGGAAACTTTCTTACGTTATTTATTCCTTAGGTTTAGTATGTATGGCTGTGAATATAGACGAAATTCAACATTTATACCCTGAACAATATAATCGATAAGTTTGTGCCATGATTTATGTAAATAACTGCGCGGGAACGGTCTCACACTGTCATCGTCTATTACGTAACTCCGGCGCACTGGTGACTGTCGCTTAATAAATCTTGATACCCACTTAAACTTTAAGAGTCACATTGAGAAAATAAAATCAAAACTATCGAAGTTTACTTTTGCACTGAGTGAAATAGAACATAGTACAAACACGCAAACTGCACTATCAGCATACTATGCCTATGCCTATTCGTGGCTCCGTTATGGCATATTCAGATTCAGATTCATTTATTTTAGTACATAGGCGAAATAATTCGCACTTATACAAGTCAAAATTTACAATAATACACCTTAATAAAATTAACATAATGAATAAAATAAATTAATTAATCAAATGTCTTAATATTAAAAATATTGTTGTACGAATACATAGTGAAGATATATTAACATTAGCTGCCTATTAGTTAGACATAAAATATGATATATGTTCCGTGACCTAAGCATTAAGTAAACTAATAAATTTGACACAGGTATACTCGCAAATAAATTAACAAATGTGTTATCAAGAGTCTGTGAAGGCATTATTATCCATACGGAAGTCGTTGATACAATAATATGCCTTTCTTAATAGGAATGCAATCTGTCTCTTGAAGGGTTTTTCGTTTCGGTTTTTTGCAACCTTTCTGGTACTTTGTTATAAAATTTAAAGCTCATACTATTGAAGCTATTTGAAACTTTGGCCAATCTAGAAAAGGGCACAATGATTTTATGTTTGTTTCTAGTCTCATAGTTATGGACATCGTCGTTTTTTAACACATCACTTAAGTTTTTCCTGGCATGTATAATTGATACATATATGTAAATTGAAGGCAATGTCATGATATTAATATCTTTAAATATTTGTCTTAAGCTATGTCTTGCGGGTAATTGGAGTAAAGCTCTTACTGCCCTTTTCTGTAGTATAAATATACGTTCAGCATCAGCTGCGTTACCCCACAAAAGAGTACCATAGCACATAATACTGTGAAAGTAACTGAAGTAAACGATTTTAGCTGTTTGCATGTCCGTTAGTCGTCTAATGTTACGGATTGCAAACACGGCAGAGCAAATCCTCTTTGACAGCTTATCAATGTGTAGGTGCCAGCGAAGTTTTTCGTCAACTATTAAACCTAGAAATTTGACACAATTTTTAAAGGGAAGCGTTTCATTGTTAACTTCGAGCATACTGTATTGTTTGTCACAACGCAAAGTAAATCTAATAGAGTTGGTTTTAGAAGCATTTAACAACAAGTTGTTCGTGAAAAACCATTTGTTTATAATTTTCAGGGCATTATTGATGTAATCTGCTTCAATTTTATTTTTTTCCAATTTAAATATCAAAGAAGTATCGTCAGCAAACATTACTATGCTGGTAATCTTTTCTACAAAATAGCTCAGGTCATTGATGTGTACCAGAAACAAAAATGGGCCCAAAATTGATCCCTGAGGAACTCCCATCTTGATACGAGAGCCACTGGACTTAACTCCCCCTATGTCTACGTGCTGTATTCTATCTGTCAAATAAGAACAAATTAAACCTAAGTCTAGGCCATTAACTCCGTAAAAGTCTAGCTTTTTTATGAGGATAGCATGATCCACACAATCGAATGCCTTGGAGAGATCACAAAAGATACCAATGGCATCGTTGCACCCCTCCCAAGCCGCAAACACGTGCTTCACTAAGGCCACTGCAGCATCAGATGTTGAGCAACCCTTTGTGAATCCGAATTGTTGTCTAAGCAAGATATTATTTTGGAGAAAGTACATGGAAAGCTGGTTTAGCATAAGATTCTCAAAAATCTTGCTTATTGCTGGTAGCACCGCAACTGGTCTATATTTTGAGGGATCTGATTTGCAATCACACTTTTGAATAGGTACAACTTTACTAACTTTCATTAAATCCGGAAATTTGCCTGTTTTTACTGATGCATTAAAGATATTAGCTAGGTAAGGATCAATTATTTCAATAATAGACCCTAAAACCTTCACTGATAGGCCCCATATGTCCTCTGTTTTCTTTAGGTTAAGTTGCTTAAATGACTTTAAAATGTCTTGAGACGAAACGAAATGAAATTTAAATAGGGATGGTACTGCATTAACATTGAGCTCTAGTATCTGTCTTGCTTTCATAGAGTTAGAATCGAGTTTGTTGGTAACCTTAGATGGTTCATTTGTAAAAAACATTTCAAATTCTGTAGCAACATTTTTCTTATCACTAATAAATAATTCTCCATTTTTCAATACAATACTACTGGTTTTGGATTTGTTAATATTTTTACCAGTTTCTTCTTTTATCACCTTCCACACAGCTTTAATTTTATCTGGGGCACCTATTAATTTTTGCCTTTGTAAAAAGTTGTTTAGCTTGTGAGCAGACACTTTTAAATAAGTTGCTGTATTTTCTTACATAGTTTTGAAAGCTTGCGTCAAAGTTATACGATTTAATGTAATACAGGTCATACAATTTGTTACGACTAACCCGAATGCCTTTCGTGGACCAGTCACAGAAAATAGGTTTATTATGTTTACTAAATGTCTTTAATTGAAATATGTCATTAACTCTGTCATGATGTCTGTAAATAATTTATTAAAGTCAAAATTAATGTCAATTTCGTCAAAATTTGGTGCAATACATGGTTGAAGAAGTTTGACTCTAAGCCTGTTTTTAAAATTGCATAGGTTTGTTTCTGTTATTGGTCTAAACTCAATAAGGGTTTTATTTTCTTTACTCTCAGTTTATAACTCTAAAAGTTGGCCTTTATGGTCTGAAGTCAGTTCAGTCAACATAATTGTTTTTAAAACCTTATTATTACAGTTTGTGAAGATATTATCTAAGCAAGTTGCTGAGTGATCAGTAACTCTTGTAGGATCTGAGAAGTTTTTTTCCAAAGCAGAACTTTGTAGCAGATCCAAAAAAACTTTCCTTGTAGAGGATTCTTCGAGAATATCAATGTTGAAGTCACCGCACACTATAATATTCTGAGTGTTTTGACTGAGTTTTTGCAGAACGTCTTCTGTTATTTTGAAAAACGTTTTTATGTCTCCTTTTGGGGGGCGATAAATGCAAACTACTAACAGCTTATCAACTTCTACGCAAGCTAATTTTATGTGTCTCATGTCATGACAGAGAGCTTATTTATATCTGTCCTATTTTTACACCTAAGAGTCTTTCGGGCCAAAACTACAATCCCACCTCTATCTTTTTTACGATTTCTATTAAATTGACTCACTAGCTGAAAGTTATTACAGTCAAAACTTAACTCATCCTTAGCCAAAAATGTTTCAGTGAGACAAATTAAATCCAAATTATGTTTTTCTACAAGGAGACTTAATTCTAATTGTTTTTTTGAAAGACCATGTATGTTTTGATGTACTATGTTAATCGAACAAGGTTTTTTATGTTGACCCCTAAAAAATGATTTTGTTCATTGTCAATAGACGCTTGGCTTTTTACTGTCTGGTCTACCGCACGAGTACTACTCCTCCTATAATTGTTTGTTAGAGTTATCAGCGTGCCAGTACTATTATTGACTATAGAATAGTGATTTTTTTGTAACAAAAGCTTGCAAAATTGTTTTTTGTTACGGTGGGTTGAGACAGATAAAGCATTTACATCGAAAAAATCAGTGTTGTTATCTGCAACGGAGAAGTCGTACAAGAATTCATTTTTTCTGTGTATTACTTCATTAGAAGCAATATTTTTTGGATCTTCAAATGGAAATGAGCATATTAAGAGTTCCATTCCTAATTGTGAGCATAAATTAGCGGCAAGTTATTGTCGTAAAAATTTGGACAAAAACCCCAAACCGAATCGAAAAAGAATAAACGAAAGGCGTGGGGGTGTATGCATTTTTACAAAAAATAATATTGAATCTAATGCTCTTGACTTAGACCACATTTCTTGCGACAAAATATTTGAATGCTGTGCCATTGAAGTTGCTCAAATAAAAACATTATTGTTCTGTGTTTATAGGATACCGAAGTTATCAAAGAAAAATTTAAAATTATTTTTTCACAAACTTGAAATTTTATTAGATAAGTTTGCAACTGGAAAAAAAAGGGTAATTATTACTGGTGACTTAAATATTAACACATTGACTCCTGATAACGTTAACACAAAACTTAAAGATATAATACTAAGCTACAACATGAAATTTCACATTTCGAAACCAACAAGACAAAGCTCTTGCCTTGACCAGATTATTAGCAACATTCCTGAAGCTGTAGGCACAATAGAACCATTAGGTCTGTCAGATCATAACACTGGTCAAATATTAAGCTTTTGTGTTTCTGATAACCTGCAACCCTTACAATACTGGTATGTTTATAAAAGGGACTATAATGCAGAAAATGTAAGAAAATTCCATGGAAGCATGCAAAGTATTTCCTGGTCAGAAGTATACGAAGAAACAGACTTTAATGAAGCATTTAATAAATTTTATGAAATCATTAATCTGTTCTACAATCTATGTTTTCCTGTGTATAAAATTAAAGTTTCAAGTAAGAGAAGTAAACCGCAATGGATCACCAAAGGAATAAGAAAATCATGTCATAATAAAAGAAAGTTAAGATTCAATTATTATAAACAAAAAACGGAACATAAAAAGACTACTTACAAAAACTATACAAAAATGTTAAAGAAATGCATTGAATGGTCTCACAAAATGCGAAGTAAAAAGTTTATAGATTCATCAAAAAATAAATGTAGGGCTGCTTGGGATATAATAAATGCTAATACCAAGTCTTCAGATACAAAAAACAATACTATTGACAAAATTAAGCAAAATAATAAAATCATTTCAAATCACTCTGACATAGCAAATCTTTTTAATAACTACTTTATTGATCTTTGTAAAATTAATACAAAGACAAATGACAATGAAATGACATCCAAAAATTATACAATTGATATTAATAACTCTAGTTTATTTTTAACACCGACTCATGCAAGGGAGGTGGAAAAGATAATCTACTCATTGAATAACACTAACTCAGTTGGTTATGATGGAATTTCAACCAAGATAATAAAGATTTGTGCCTCTGTATTTGCACCAGTGCTGAGTCATTTAATAAATGAATCTTTTATGCAAGGAAAGTTCCCAGTAGCATTAAAGAAAGCTATTATAAAACCACTCCACAAAAAAGGCAATAAAACTGATATAAGTAAATATAGACCTATCACTTTAAATCCTATCTTGTCAAAAGTGTTTGAAAAAGCAATGCATAATAGGCTGACAAATTTTCTTGATAAATTTAAGATAATAAAGACGGAACAGCATGGCTTTCAAAAAAATAAATCTACAGTACTGGCAGGTTTTTCTTTAGTAAAAAGTGTATGTGAAAAAATTGACCAAAAAAAACCTGCTTTGGTTGTTTTCTTCGATATGACAAAGGCATTCGATTTCGTGAACCACGAAAAGCTATTAAACAAAATCGAAAAATATGGCATTCGTGGCCCTGCTTTAGAATGGCTAAAAAGTTACCTTATTGATAGAGAACAGTGTGTAGAAATAAGTGGTGTAAACAATAAAGCGGACACCATATCTTATAGGTCATCGTTCAGAACGAATAAATCAGGAGTACCCCAAGGAAGTGTGCTGGGCCCACTTTTGTTTATATTGTTTATAAATGATTTAACAAAATGTACAAATTACCAAACCGTATTATTTGCAGATGATATATCATTAATAATTACTGGTGAAAATAAAAACCTTGAATATGACACAAATGAAGCTATAAAATCCATGGTAAAATGGTTAGACGCAAATAAATTAGAGGTAAACTTATCAAAAACAACATTCCTACAGTTTCAGAACTATAACAATACAAAAGAACCACTAAATATTAAATACGGAAACACACAAATTGGGGAATCAGAAACTGTTACTTTCTTAGGGATCACGTTAGACAGACATTTAAACTGGAAAGATCACGTTGACAAAGTCTGTAAAAAAATAAATAAATTCGTATTTGCACTTTATAGACTTCGAAATGTGGCAAGTGATGAAATAGCCCTTAATGCATACCATGGATACGTTGCTTCGGTATTAAGATATGGCTTAATTCTTTGGGGAAATTCTACCGATATTGCAAGAGCTTTTGTAGCACAAAAAAAATGCATTAGAGCAATATGTGGTGCAAAACCACTTGACTCATGTAAGCCCCTATTTAAAAAACTTAAGGTCCTTACCCTGCCATGCCTGTATATATTTGAAATGTGTAATTTTGTCAAACAGCATCCAAACTTATTTACAAAAAAAAGTGACGCGGATGGTTATAGATTGAGACAACCAGAAAATCTAGTGATTCCTAGACAGCGAAGCGCTCTTTTCTCTAAAAATTGTTATTCAATGGCTGTAAAAATGTATAATTTATTGCCAGAATATATGAAGACTTTGCCGGAACCATTGTTTAGGAGAAAACTGTTTAGCTGGCTCATTGACAGAGGTTTTTACACTGTCAAAGAATTTATGAATTATAATAATTATAAGCATTAGGATAAAACTTAAATTGAAAAATGTATATAATAACAGGACATTAGTTCAATGAAATTGTTATGACATGCATGCCGAGATTATTAATAATTGTAAAGACATTGTAATTTAATTGTATTAAAGTATTTGTATACCTCCTGCAGGTGAAACATGCTGAACTGTTATTATATTTAACATCTTTTGTAAACCATGTTTGGAACAAATAAATATTTCTATTCTATATTCTATTCTATTCTAAATTGCCTAGACTGCACAGACAGACTTTGATCATTGAATCAGTTACATTATGATCATGACTTAGCCTAATGATGACTTGTGTTCCTGAATTGTAGACCTGAAGTACAAGTTTGGCAGAAGTAATTATCTTTGTTAGGCATACATTGGGCATACAAAAGTTCGTTACTGTGGAGTTGCTTTTATCGGCATAACTTATCAGTCTATTCATTACTGAACCATACTCCCTAGCAATTCTATCACTAAATATGACAATATTTAGATCATCCTCTCTTGGGGGTATTATAGCTTCGATACGATTCACTAAATCATCCTCTTGATGAGTGTTGCGATCTAATTCTTGAATTTCTCGTAAATATATCCTGCGTTACGCTTTGTAGCTCTTCATTTTTGTCTTCTTCTTCACTATTACCATTTTCTAAATTTATTTTCTCAATTCCATCTTTGAAGTCATTGTTGCCTTTGAGTTTTAAATTTGTCCTTTTGAGTTTTTTCTATATTGTCGCATAGGATTTGTCAAGTTGATTGTAACTAACGATTAACTTTACTAGTAGATGTTCAAGTCTGAGGTTAAGATCTTGTGCGGTTTCAATGTCATTATTTTGTTGTTTAATCTCAAGATCAAGAGAGATTGTATTTTTTTTAGCTTTGCTATATCTCTTCGTTGAACCTCGCATCGTGCTTTCCAACTATTGCACAACTTTTCTTTTGATCTGAGTGTTATTTTTATTGATTTAAGCTCATTACTAGTCTGTTTCAGCAACTTGATTTAATTTTCGGCTAGTGCAAGTTTTTTTATTCGTGTATTCAAGTTCTTCTGTTTTTTTGTTGATGATAGTTCCTGATCAGTGTTATGGACTGTAGTTAGAAGTCCATCTATTGGATATCTTATCATAATGCTGTGGGGTAATAGTGTAGATGCGAAACAATTGTTTATAAAACAAAAACGCTGTGTGCGTATACTCGCTCACATAAAATAAACCGAGAGCTGCAAAACATTTTTCAAAAAATTTCAATTATTAACATTACCTTGTATATATATTTTTGATATAAGTATATTTGTTTTTAAAAACAAGAACCTATTTCCACAAATTAAAGATACGCGTTCAATTAATACCCGGCACAAAGATAAATTATATTTGCCCCCATCGCGAATAAAAATGTTAAATTGTAGTCCCTATTATATGGCAGTTAAAATATTTATAGCACACCGTGCGTAAAATGACCACTTTACGCACGCTGCGCTTGCGTAAAGTCGGCATTTTCCGCACTTTTGTTATAAAATATTATACGATACTCGTGCGAGAAACTTTTTCTCGACTCGTGTGATTGCAGCACTCACCTTCGGCTCGTGCCGCAAACTCACACTCGTCAGAAAACGTTTCATCGCTCTCGTATCGTAATGTACTATTAATAAATTATCATTTTATTAAATAAATATTTGGCTCTTTCAAGCTTTTTATTGTTTTTATTTGTAATAGATGTATATAGATATATATAAAAAACACAGAAAAAGTAAATTCAAAATATATTTCGGGCCCTACTGGGCCCGGCGTCAGTTGAAAAATAATTATACATACAATGTCACTTATATATTTACAAAAAGAAAGAGGTTTATTTACAATACTAACCTACTTAATGTTACTAACATATTTTACAGAAAGAAAGAGGTTTATTTACAATTAACTGAATTAATCTATTTATAAATTTTCTGAGAAAGTGGCACCATCCAGCAGCCGTGATGTGTTATTGGGTCAATAACATAAATTATCAACTACTATAAAGACCACACAAAATGAATCCGCGTTTATAAAAACATTGAAGCAATATTTAGTAGAAGAGTGCTTCTACACAATAGAAAGTTTTCTGTCTGATGAAAAATAATGTGATATGGCTTTCTGATCTCTTGCATTTTGTAAAAGATTATTAGATAATAAGACACTGTGAAATATTAGAGCAGTGAAAAAGAATTGTGTAATATTATATAGTATTGGTAGTGTTGCTGTACCTGATAAGGGTAGCTAAGTTATTAAGTTCTTATAAAATTGTAACATCTCTGTACACTTAGTTGCAATAAATATTTTGAGTTTTTTGAGTTTGAGTTTGAGTTTACCGTAGTTGACCGAGATTTGGAGGCGCATCGTTTCGGCCGTTTCTATGAAGACGTAATATTGTTTTGTTTCATTATACTGTGGCTGAATTTTATTAGAGTTTGCAAGCATTATTTTATCAGTTTGGTACTACGCTAGTCCTTGGATGAATGGTTAGTTAGGTTACCGATACTATAATATACCTATAATATCAAATATTTTAACCCTGCATTTGGTATTAAGAGATTAATGAGGAACGTGGTTTATCTCTTCGTATGTACGCTGTGCAAAATTATCGCATAATCATAACGTAGACGTGGCTAGACGTAAACCACCGACTAGAAAAACCAAATTTTTGGCGGCGGAGGTGGTTCTTTTGGTTTCAATCTAAAAGAAGTCAATTTTTTATTGAATGATCTAATCAAAATTTTACACAAATTATTGATACTGGTCTGTATGAGTCTTCATCTTCACTTTGACTAAAGAAACAAACGGCTAAATAAATCTTTGGCTATTTTTGGAGGAGAATTCCAATTGTAGTGATTACGGGTATACCTAGTAGGTATTTGCGAAGAATTTCTATAAAACATTAGCTATGTCTTCCAATTTTTTTCCATTTTACTGAATTCAAAGTTAATATGTATACAAATATTTCCATGTCGCGATGAAGCATCAAAATAAAAATTCATAAAATTCATTGGCAACATCTGTAGCATAATATTATGTATATTACTTTAGGAAAGTTGTTATGATCAGTAAAGCATGTGATTCTCTAAAGACATGTCCTGTCCACTTTCACAGTATAGTTTTAGCAATGAATAAGAAACACCAAGCCTGACTTCTTAAGCGGCAATTTCTTACGTTAAGAGCCCTATTACAGGAGAATAGTAAAAACCTGCATTTATGTTATGAATCAAAACTTAACACTTAAATGTAATATCTGCTATGTTATTATTATGATACTTTAATAACTACCTGTTGTTTATACTGTCATCGTAAAGTTTCCATTGGTTTCCGTAAATTAGAATTAAAAAAAACATTTAACTTTACAATTTTTGACAATCCGCCTGGAATAAGGCTCTTAACTAGGTCGTGGAAAATGTTTTGTATGCAACTGTATGCACATACATTTTTCATTAAGAGCGGCCTGTCTGTACGCGCGACTGAACTCGTCGCTGCATACAAAAAGCCTTAGGCGTTTGTGACGTCACATCTAGGCTGATCTTCATATTTTTTTGCGTGTCCGTTGTTGCTTATTTGTATAAATTTTCATGATCCCACCTTGAAGAAGACTGTACATACTAAATTATAAAATAAAATAAAATCAAAATCAAAATATTATTTATTTGTAAAAACATGAGTAGAAATACATACAGATGTCATTGTTAATACATAAAGTTCTTCATGTTTGCCTTACAGCGTACAAATAGAAATTACACACATTGCATGCCTTCTTAAAATAAACACATTTTAGGTACAATCTATTTAAATAATATTCGATAACTCTATTTATAATAATAATTATTATTTTTATTGAAAGTTGATTTGATCATTATTAATATATATTTACAATCATATTCCTAATAATATGGTCAGTATAGATTACAAATTATCATTCAAAAATTATTTTATGGTGTAATAGCATTTTTGTGTTAGTAATCTATTCAATTTACTCTTAAATAGGTTTACAGGGCACATTCTTATTTCCAATGGAATTTTATTGTATAACATTGGTGCCATACCAAATACACTTTTCATCAGCAATGCAGTGTTTGTGGGTCTGTGGTAGATTTTAGTGAGATCGCGTGGACGAAGACGACCATGAAATGCTATAACTTTTACATTTTCAAACAAATCAGGATTCTGTTTTACAAATAGCGCTACCTCTAATATATACAATGAAGGCAACGTTAATATACTGTACTTTTTAAATAAAGGTTTACAACTGTCATTAGTTTTGAGACCAAACATTGCTCGGAGACATCGTTTTTGATTTTTAAAAATAGTTTCTCTATCTGTACAGTTACCTCAAAAAATTACTCCATATCTTAAAACCGAGGCAACGAGACCATGATATGCTGACAGGACAGTGGCAACGTCTACTATTTGAGATAGCCTTAACAGAGCATAGGAAGAAGTGCACAGTTTTGAGCACAATATTTCAGCATGTTTTTTCCAAGTGAGTGATTTATCAATTAATAATAAACATTAATTTAGTATGAGAATCATAAAAAGAGTGCTAATTTAAAATGTATGCAAAGTTTAACTAAAATCAAACCTATCAAGTCGTTAAAACACCTAAGATGCAGCTGAGCGAGAGCTAAGACAATCATGCAACCTTATTTTGTCTTGCTTGCCTGCATCACAGAACAAATGATCTGCATACTATCTTAAGCTGTTATTCCTTCTATTGTTTTAGGAATAATGACAACTAAGAGGCTCAATAGCCTTTATAATCACAGTTGCATCAAATATTGTGCAGGATTTTGGACAAAAAAACCAAGATAATATTTCTTACATTTAACTACTCCTGTTTTGTAAAACATTTTACATCTAACGAACGTCATCTGCATTCAAGTTTTGAAAATTTCTCTGGGTATTTATCCAAAAAATTACGATTCCATACCCGTATCGTATTTTTAGGGTTCCGTACCTCAAAAGGAAAAAACGGAATCCTTATAGGATCACTTTGTTGTCCGTCTGTCCATCTGTCTGTCAAGAACCTTTATCTCGGTAACGCGTGAAGGTATCGAGTTGAAATTAAAACCACATACCTAAGTCTACAGTCCCTTGAAGATGTGAAAAAATAAAACTTCTAAGTTAACGTAAAAAAAAGAGACGGCCGTTTATGCCACAAAAAACATCTATTTTCACACTCTCAAGGTAATCAAAATTTATAGGGTATTTCCCGTTGACCTAGAACTATGAAATTTGGTAAGTAATACCGTCTAATACTACAAGTATAGGAAAAAATCTTAAAAGTATACATGTGTAATTAAATCATAAAAAAATCATCGAGGTTAAGCAAGTATGCGCGGTCATAATTGTACGGGTGACCAAATCATTTTGTAGATTTTTTTTTAATTTTACTAATTTGTACGGAACCCTCGGTGGGCGAGTCCAACTCGCACTTGTCTTGTTTTTTAAATATATAACCACCTTGTGTCAGTAAGTAGATTATTTTTTTGTTCCAAATATCAAGATTCTTGCTTGGATGAAAAGTTAAGAGGCACACGGACTGACAGAAAAAATGCCCATCGACAAAGAAGTTCTGCCATAATTCTTCCTCTTTTACTCTTTATGTATATACGGAACGAAAATAATAAAATCTCTTGCAATACTAAATAACTCAAATCAATGAAAAAAAGTCACGAAGATAATCAAATCACAAAAAATCAAACAAACATTTTTCTTAACTTTAAAATCGAATTTATTATTCTCTAAAGTATTTTTTGAAAATTGGCCTCTATGTCACAAAGGACACAACAAGTTCAAAAACAAGAGATTTATATTCAAATCTAAAATGGTTTAAAAAGATTCGAAGCTGTGTATAAATTACTTGTTATATCGCAAGTTTTATCCTTTGATCATGCCTAAATAAACATGTCAGAGTTCCCGCAAATATTATAATTCCCAATAAACAGGATTTCCGAGAATATGCGAACGTATGTTTATAGATGTTGACCAATAACATTATAATCTAGACCGTTTTCGTGTTTCATGAAAATTTCTCAATGTAATAATGGTCGCAATTATTAAAATTTTCAGTTGAAGAAAACACTTGCACTGTTTCACAAAATTGTTATATTTATTACTTTTATTATATTAATTATTATTAAAACTGGGTTTTGGAGATTATTGTCACATACATGAACAGCTTTTGTGATATACTCATAAATTTATTAAATCCTGGAAAATGCCGTTAAGGCGAAGTTAGTCGGAAATATAAATATAATAATTTTGTGAAACAGTACAAGTGTTTTCTTCAACCATGATTATGTTTCGCCAAGTGCCGACAATCGCAAGTATTAACTTTATTAAAATTTTCATACTTATTTATTTATTTATGACTTGTTTCAAGGCGTTACACGGTTGGAGATATACGAGTAACTAAGGGTACAAAGTAGTAAATAAATACATACACATACATAATACGTTTTTAAAGATATTGCTAGGCAAGAAACATTACCCCATTGTGAAAGACAGAAACTCGGAGTGAGGGTAAATAGGCATACTATTAGGTACATAGTGAAATGCATAAATAACTTTATATAGGACAATGGGCGATAACGTAAATAAGTTGTTTATACAGGTTCTTTCTGTCTAGATAGATTTACGACGAATTTCAGTAGAATAACAGTACATTGGATAACTATTTCAACTTTGTATCTGTGTAGGAAAAGTTAGTGTAAATGGTTAGATAAGCTAAGGAACCCTAAAATAAAGAGATTTGATTTGTTGTACACTCATTCAAATGGCCCAGTATATAAGAAAATGAGGAAAATTAGTACAAAGTAATTTGACCTCCTTAGAGATGAAAAATGAAGGAAAATAGAGTAGATACAGACTAGGGGAGTTAGTCTTAACTTATCTAAGAAAGTTACATACATAGGAGATACAGAGCCATTTTTATAAAATTCTATAGAACTTTCCATTAGGTTTTTAGGCTTACGTGGAGAATGTAGGACATTGTAAATAGGCTAGAATACATAAGAAGAGGATAAATAGGTTTTCCAGCCGCGACGGACGCTCCGTCGCTGACTGACGAAGCCCCCGATCGGTGATCATCTCACACATCCCCTCTGGGGCGTGGGTATACAGCGTCGGGGCGGGTGCCCCCTTGCTGTGGTGTCCTTCGATGCCCATTACTATGGGCATGTCTTGGCGTTGTTTTATCCGGTGGAGTTTGCGGCTCTACTCTCGAGGAGCACGGCTCGATTCAGGGAAGAGCTCGGCTCTACTCAGAGAGGAACCGCGGGTGTCAGGTCCTGTCCGGCGCGAGCGCGCGCGACGCGGGTATCGCGGGCGCGCGCGGCGCGGGGATGCGCGGCGCGAGGGCGCGTGGCGCGGGGTCGCTCGGTGCGGGGGCGCGCGGCGCGGGTGGCGCGAGCGCGCAAGTCGCGTCGAGCGGCGCTGAGGTCTCCTCCGGTGGTTGGAGGAGGTCCCGAGGTAGGCGGCGGCGGTCGGGGGGGCGCGCGTGGTGCGGCGCCAGCTCTCGAAGGTGTGAGAGCGGCGCATGCTCTGCGCGCGTAAACATCCCCGCCGCGAGCCGGCTGACGAAGTCATCCAGGCTTTCCATCTTCAGGTCCCTCGCGATCGTGTCGTTCCTCACGTAGCGAGGCGCGCCGACGATGGTGCGGAGGGCTAGGTTTTCTTGAGCTCGGAGACGCTTCTTGTTCGTCTCCGAGACTAGGGCGTACCATGCCGGTGCAGCGTACGTGAGGCGGGATCTAATGTATGTCTTATAGATCCCGAGCTTCGCACGCAGAGGTAGTCCTGAAGATAGGAGCGGTCGCAGTTTTGCTCGCGCTCCTTTCACCTGGATGACGACGTTGTCCACGTGTTTCCGCATAGAGAGTCTCCGGTCTATGGTGACTCCTAGGTACTTCACGTGGGGCTGCCATGGGACCTCTACTCCTTGAAGTTGGAGTGGTGGTGGTAAGCTCAAGTTGCCTGTGATGAGGGCCTGCGTCTTCCCGACATTGACCGACAGTCGCCATTTGGACAGCCAGTCTGGGAGCAGGTCTAGGGTCCGCTGCATCTTCGCCGCAGCGTGGTTGGCCTTGTAGGACGACACGAAATAGGCCGCGTCGTCGGCGAAGAGAGCGAGTTGGGTTCCCGCTCCCAGGGGGATGTCGTCGGTGTACCGGGAGTAGCAGACCGGGGACAGGCAGCTTCCTTGGGGGACGCCAGCTTTGATAGGGCGCTCCTCCGAGGTGGCGTCTTCCACCACCACTCTGAAGTGGCGGTTAGTCAGGAACGACTCCACGACCCTAACCAGGCGCCGTGGGGCTGGAGAGGTCGACAGTTTATATAGCAGGCCCTCGTGCCATACTCTGTCGAAGGCCTTCTCCATGTCCAAAAGTACTGCAGCGGTGTACTCCTTCTTGTTGAGGCCTACCGTCATGTGGTGCAGTACTCTGGTCAGTTGGAGGGTCGTGGAGTGGTCGGCTCTGAAGCCGAACTGTTCCGGGCGAGGTGTGATGTGGGGCGTCAGCTGTCCGAGCAGGAGTTTCTCGAACACCTTTGAGACGTTGCTGAGCAGGGTGATGGGCCGGTTGTGTTCCGGACGTCTGGGGTCTTTGCCTGGCTTTGGCAGCATGATGACATGGCCGACCTTCCACTGAGTGGGGAAGTGCCCCGTCCGCATGATTCCATTGAACAGGCGCGTCACTGCAGCGACTACTCGAGGGGGTAGGTGCTGGAGCGCCAAGTTGGTGATGGAATCAGCTCCTGGGGCTTTTCGGGGCTTGGTGCGGCTGATCACCCGCTTCACCAGGCCAGGCGAGAAGACGATGGGGTCTTCATCGGCGGCTAACGGCTCAGCAAGGTAGTCTCGCAGGTGAGACTCGACTGCTCTGACGTGCTCCACATCATTGGTCGGGTTGGGCGTGAATTGGCCTTCGAGGCACTCGGCGAATATCTCGGCTCGGTCTTGGGCTCGGAATCTTGGGTGGCCGTCGCTGCCCAGCAGCGGTCGGACTGGAGCTGGGGTCGTTGACAGCTGCCGGCATAGGCGATGCACAGAGGGAACGTGATCGCCTATGGACTCGACATGGCGCTCCCAAGAGTCTTCGGCGTTCGCGTTGAGCTCTTTCTTCACCTTCTCCGTAAGGGCGTTGAGGCGAGCCTTGAGCGTCGGGCAGCGGGTGTGCTGCCACTGCCTCCGGAACTTGCGCTTTTCGCGGATGAGTTCTTGGATCCGAGCGGGGAGAGGTTGCAGTCTACCCGTGCTCGGAACCGTGTGCGATGATGTTTCAAGCGCGTTCTGGATGCAGCTGGTGAGCTCAGACGTCAGCCTTTCCACCTCTTCGGAGTTGGTGACGGGGCGAGATATTTGGGCCTCCTGGAGTGCGGCCTCGAAGGCGGGCCAGTTGTATCGTCGACGTGATGCCGGCGGAGAGACTCTGGTGGGCAGGTCCTCCATTATCAGAAGGACTGGCCTGTGATCTGATGGAAGGTCGATCAGTACTTCCTGGCTTGGCGGTGTTCTCAGATCTTTGTACACCACTATATCCAGGACGTCTCCAAGCCCCGTTTGCGGGCAGTAATGAGTAGGCTCGCCGGGGCCAATGACGTCGTAGTGGTGCGAGATCGAGTCTTGGAGGAGTCGGAGTCCTTGAGCATTCGCCGTCGCGGAGTTCCACGCAGGATGCTTGGAGTTCAGGTCGCCGGCAATGATGGTGGGGTGCGGCGCGCTGAGGATATCGTGGAGATCCCTGAAGTCAAGGCGCCGGGCGGGTGCCTTGTAGGTGGCGTAAAGACGCAGGGTTTCACCTGCGACCTGGATGTCGACTCCAAGGGCATACAACGATGAGTACTCCTTGACGGCGATTGGCTGGTGGATGATCCTCCTCTTGACTAAAACCGCCAAGCCTCTCCAGACTCGGCCAGTCTCGGGGGAGAGCTCATTCTTCCTGTAGACATGGTAGTTTGGGACGTGAAACTTATCCTTGTCTGACAGGAAGGTCTCGCTGATCAGCATCACGTCGACGTTTTGCTCCTTGAGGAAGAGCATGAGCAGTCGCCGCTTTCCAGTGAGCGACTGGGCGTTCCAGTGCACTATTCTTAGTGACTGGAGCTCTGTAGCGGCTGGGCTGCTACGAGTCTCTGGAAAGCGGGTAGGCATACGAGGTTCATGACGGCCTGCATCACCGCCTCGTACTCTAGCTCCGCTGTAGGTAGGACTGGGGCGGGGGTCGCCTCAGTTGTGGGGTCGGGCTGCTTTGCCGCAGCCTTCTTTTTCTTTCTTCCAGACCTCTTGCGTCGAGGTTTGGCAGCGTCTGACCTGGCCGTGGCTGGGTTAGCCTCGGCCATGAGTGAGGCGGGCGCTGTCCTCTCTTGCGGTGGCTGGAAGGCTGGCTGCGGTCGGCTGGCTGGTTTCGCCGCTGTAGCCGTCAGGGCGATGGTTCCTGCCTTCTTGTTCCGGGCCTCGTTCCGGAACACGGGGCAGGAGGTGTTGTTGGCCGCATGTGGGCCCCCGCAATTCACGCAGGTTGCGGGTTCCTCCCTGGAGCGAGGGCAGTCCTTCGCAGAGTGCTCCCCGCCGCAGCGCACGCAGGCCTGGGTCCGGTGGCAGTTGTGGGAAGAGTGCCTGAACTGCTGGCACCTGTGGCATTGTGCGGGCCCCTTCTTCCCTCTCCAGGCTTCGATTTTTATTCCCGGCATATACATGAGTTTCGTGATCTCATATATAGCCGGGACTAGGGTTGGCGTCTTCTTTATTAGGGCGTAGAAGATGCAGCCGGGGCGCCCTGCTCTAGCCCTAATAGGCTTGCAGTACTCGACCTCAAAGCCGAGGTCGAGCAGTGCTGCTGCGAGCTCCTCCGGTTCTGTGTTTACTGGCAGCCCGCGGATCGCTACCTTAAGGCTGCGCTCAGCGGGGAGGGAGTAGGAGAACCACTTCACACCGTGGTCCTTGTCCAGCTTGTTGAGGTACCGTTGGAGGAGACGGTACTCATCATCAGCTGCTGGTATGAAGCGCACTCCCTGCTGGAAGGCGCGGGCATTGGGTGTTCTACCCAGTTGGATGGCGATCTCGCGGATATGATGCTGCCAGTTGGGCAGCTTGTCCACGATCATCGGTGGGTATCGCAGCTTCGTAGGTGCGGAGGTGGGCGCGGGGGCGCGTGGCTTGGGGGCTGGCGGCGCTGAGGCTGGCGGTGCGGCGGCGAGCGGTGCGACGACGGGCGTCGCGGTGACGGGCGGCGCGGCGGCTGGCGGCGCCGCGGCGGCGGGCGTCGCGACGGAGGACGTCGCGGCGGCGGGCGTCGCGACGGAGGCCGTCGCGGCGGCGGACGTCACGGCGGCGGACGTCACGGCGGCGGACATCGCGGCGGCGGACATCGCGGCGGCGGACGTCGCGACGGAGGACGTCGCGGCGGCGCGCGGCGCGGTGGACTGCGGCGCGCCGGCGCGCGGCGCGGGGGCGCGCGGCGTGGTGGCGCGCGGCGCGACGGCGCGCGGCGCGACGGCGCGCGGCGCGGTGGTGCGTGGAGTTGGGTACCCAAGTGGTGGGCGGTCGGGTCGCGCTCGTTGCGCGACTGGGAGGCGCGATGCCGCTCTTCCCTGGGCTGCGCGCGGTGGTTGCGGGTTTTGCTGCAGGGGGGTGGCTGCGGCGGCGGCATAGGTGGAGGGCACTGGAGAAGGCGCGTCGCAGACTCGCTTCACCGTGCTCTCGGTCTTGGGGCTGCTCGTGTCGAGCGCTCTCTTCGTCCGTTGAGGGAGGGGGGGCAGAGTCAGCGGCATAGACGACGCCAATGCCGCGTCCGCCGTCGGAGAGCCCTCGACAGCAGTTCGAGGCGTCGCTGGCGCAGGTGGGCCTCCATCGTAGCGAGGAGTCCCTCCGTCAGGCAATTCGCACGACGTAGCCGAGCCGTCATGATCTCGTCCAGCTCGAGACCGCGGCGCGGAGACCCCGGTTGTTCGAGCGCGAACGGCACGGCGTACTCAGTACTCGTGCTGATGCCTCCCCACTGGAAGTCGTGGAGAGAGTGCGCACGACGAGTGGGGGTGGAGGTCAGCGTCGATGGTAGGCTCAGGAGGGCTGGGTCCACTTCTTGAGGCTGCGGCTGGGTGGCGGCGGCGTTGGAGGGGCCCTGGACAGGGCTGTTGGAGTAGCCCTGAGAAGGGCTGTTAGAACGCGAGCCCTGAGAAGGGCTGTTGTTGCCGCTCATTGTGAGTGAGCGGCGGCTGCGGGGGGGTGTAACGCGTGCGACTATGAGTCGTGGCGAGCGCCAGTCCCCATGCCCCTTTCCTCGGTGATTTCCGCTGGTGGAAGGCCGAGGCAGGAAGCACAGCGAGCGGCACCACGACTCAGGCGCTCCTGAGATAGGTAATCCCCTCCGCGCAGCTGAGGCGCGGGCGCTACTCAAACTAAATATTAAAGAATATTGAGCGAGTTCGCACTATAAGAACGTCCGTGCACTGCGAGCGTACAGGCAATCCGACGAAGCCCCGCAAGCGAGGGCGAATATTTATACTCCTGAGGTGCGGCGAGAAGAACTATAAATATGCAGGAACCGTATATTCCGCCGCCGCAGTCAGCCCATGCGCATCGTAGCGTGATGATATTGGTATGAACATGTAGCCATAGGTATATAGCATATAATAGAAATAAGAATATTATGTAAATATGTTGATTTAATACAGATAAATAAAGAAATAGTGTCTGAGGGGGTGGGGTAAAATGCCCATGTGTGCGTAAGAGCGAGAGGGTATAAAAATCGGCGCCAGAGCAAGCGCAAGCATTCAGGTTCCGAGCAGTACGAAAAACGAAAAGCAAAGGGAAAAAGGAAAGCCTCAAAAGGCCTGGAAAAGCGATAGTACTGCAGTATATTGAGAACATGGTCATTTCACTCTGCCCCGACTGCACTCCCTGGTTAATTGGCGTTTTGTCTACTCTTACGACACCCTCCGGCTCCCTGGTGGATGTGCTGCATCCCCACACCTATATAATATATATTTAAAAACACATATTTAAAAATACATATTTTTTTTTAGCTGATCGACCAATCTGTGTTAATGACGTCAAGCGACTTCTTTTCATGGCATATTGCACCAGCCTGTACACCGCAGAGTTATGGTGTAATTATACTAAATCTGCTTACAACCAGATGGGAGTGCAGTACAATAACGCTTTGCGTGCACTGCACAGACTGCCGCGCTGGTGCAGCGCGTCGACGATGTTCGTGGAGGGGCGCGTGCCCGGCTGGGCCGGCCTCATACGGCACAGAGCCGCCGCCGCCACTGAGCGATTCCGAACCTCCACCAATACACTGATTCGCGCCGTGTACGAGTAGACCGGCAGTCCGCTCCACGCAGCGTGGCGCCGGCTACAGACTGATTAAACTGTGAGTGAACCCTGAGTGAATCAGAATATAGAATAAATTATCTATTTTTATTTTTAAATGTTCTTATATGTGTATAATTGGTGTAATATGGACCTCGTCTGGAATAATTAAATTTATTATTAAATTTATTATTATTATTATAACGGTTTGGACGCAAAATATTTATAATAGTATCAGTTTTAGCAGAGTGGATTACACAAAAGTCATGCAAATGATGATACAAGCGTAAAACTTGGAAAGGAGAATGACACGGGATCGTACCAAATGGCGTCACAACCAAATAAAAGTCACACAATTACTTAGATATTTTAAAATCCGATCAACGTCTTTTTGATCAAAAGAGTTTACTTAAATCCGGATTTCTAACATAATAGAAAATACTTTACTATGATTAGGGTGCCAAACAATAATCACCTCTATCAAAAGGCTATAAAGTCTTTGCGATTGCCTGTCATTTGGTAATTATATTTTAGTCTCCGTAAAATTTACTTGTTTGGTTTTGACGCAACGACTTTGGGTTCGGTACGAGGTGCCTAATATTACGTGGCATTCTCCTTTGATGTAAAAATCGGGGCGCATGAAACTGAGATACAAATACTTCTTTTTGCGTAGAATCAAAAACTGGGAGAGTTACAGAAGGCGAGGCGTAAATCAGTATTTTTAAATACGTGTTACGATGGCCTCTACAATGAAAAATAATAAAAATGAAAAAAAAAATTAACCCAAGACCCCATACCATACAATAAACCTAAGAAAAGACATTTTTTTAACGTTATTTGCTTCAGCTGTATCTTAAAGACGGCAATAGATGCCAGTTTCAAACTTCCACACAGTGGTCTGTGTTGCAGACATTATTGTACATATTATACTTTCGTATATTTTGGGGAAGTCCCTGTTACTATACTATACTATATTTGTATTTGTATTTGTATTTATTTATTTAAGGAAAAAAAATGACATATGCATTCGTGTTTAAAAAGGAGCACTCGTGTTTGGGCCGACAGGGACGAATGTATCGACTGTGATAGCCCTAATGAGCCAAAGGCCTGTTACAGGACCATCAACTTTGATGCGACACTTTAATGACTATAAGGTCATAGAGAGTAAGAGAGGGTTGGACGAGAAAAAAAAAAACACTACATGAATGATAAAAAAGAAAAGAAAACAATTGTATGCTATAACAGCCTCATGCAAATTTACAAGTAATATTATTAAGTACTTATATAAGTATGTAATGTATTTTTGTATCTAGTTATATGATTATATTAATATGTATATGTATATGTATATAAATTATAAATAATTTTAGTAATAATATATCAATTACACATGTATATAAATTAGTTAGGGTAACCGCACCTAAAATTCTTTTGTTTTTTTTTTTTGTTTTTTGTTTTGCCTACACAGCGTTTTCAATTGAGCAGTTTATGCCAGAGATCTCCAATTTCATCTTCACTTAACTCTAATAAATATTCTTTTAACTTTTTATTTAAAACTGATTTACGTTTTAAGAAAGGTTCTGTGTCAGTATCAATATAGTTGGAGACACTATCAGGTAATAGATGGTACAGACGAGGCGCAATAGAGTAAAAATTTTTTCGACCGAAGAGGGTTGATTTAAAAGGTGCTATGTATTTTCGCCTTGTATCTATTCGAGACTTTCTATTCAAAATCAACAAAGAAAAGTCTTGGAGATGTTTAGACATATATACAGCTGTTTGCCAGATAAAAATTTTTCTGGGGCCCAAGACTTTGCATAGTTTAAAGATTTCACTAGAGGGAAATCTGCGGGGTTTGCGTTTAATAATTTTCAAGTTTTGCTTATGTGCTATTATTAACTTATTCATAACACTAGACCCACAGCTTCCCCAGCCAATGATCCCATACAACATAAGTGACTGTGTAAGAGCCAGGTAAATATGCCAGAGTAACTTTTCGGATAAAATATTTCTGAGTTCCTTATAAACGTAGCCTAGTCTTAGAATTTTAGCCGATACTGCAGAAACATGTTTTTCCCATCTAAGATTTTCGTCGAGGTTCACTCCAAGGTAAGTAACGTAGGACATGCGTTGGAGATTTTTGCATTGACAAATAGTATCAGCTGAGCAAGCATGTACCTTCAGAGTAAGGTCCTCGTTTGGCAGGCCCGCTTTTGTCGGAGAGAAACACATGTAGACGGTTTTGTCATCGTTAAGGGTGAGTAGGTTACTATCAAACCATGCCTTGGCCTTTCTGATACCATCCTCTGCTAGTTTGAAAGTATCTGTCCATGTTCTTGCTGCAAAAACTAATACGGTGTCATCGGCAAAACAAATTGTCTTACATGTATCCAAGAGCGAGCAGAAGTCGTTTAAATATATATTAAATAAAATTGGACCTAACACACTGCCTTGCGGCACACCGAATTCAACGCTTTTAGCAGCACTCAAGTAGCTGCCTACTCTAACTATCTGACTGCGACCACCGAGATATGAAGAAAACCACTGGAATGCAGCGCCAGTGATACCAAGGGATCTTAGCTTTTGTAACAAAATTTTATGGGAGACCGTATCAAAAGCTTTCGCTAGATCGACAAATATTGCTAGTGATTTATTTTTGGCCTCATAATTTTCATTTATTTGCTGTGTAAGAGCAGCTAGAGCATCATTAGTGCCGGTACCGACTCTAAAACCATATTGACTTGTTGATATTGTCTCTTCTGTAAATGGTGTCAGTCTTGCCTTAACAATTTTTTCGAGTAGCTTGGATGTAATTGGAAGAAGGGATATTGGTCTATAGTTAGACATCAATTGTTTGGAGCCTTTTTTATGAAGCGGGATTATTATTGCTGTTTTCAAATCGTCGGGGAAAACACCAGATCTGAAACTTAAATTAAATATAGATGTCAGAGGATGTATTATATATTTTTTTATACACTTAAATATTTTTGATGTTAATCTATCACAACCGCTCGAGTTGGTATTTTTTAGATTAGATATAGCTTTTTCAATTTCTTCGGGATTAGTAGGACGCAAATAGAAAGACTTGTCTGATGAGGAGCCAGGGACTTTTTGGCTAAGTTCTTGCTCAGTTATTTTATTAACTTTTAAATGATTTTGAGCTAATGAGCAGCCAACCGAGCAGAAGTAAGAATTAAGGGAGTTAGTGACAAGATCAGGATTTTCAGTAATCCTCTCTATTTGACCTTCCACAATAAGTTCTTGAATATCTTTTCTATTATTTTTGACGCGGTTAGATGCTTCGTTTATCACTTGCCAAATTTTCTTAGAATCACCGTTGCAATTATGAATTTTTTCTTTGTAGTATCTATTTTTCGTTTTTCTTATCACAGCATGGCAAACTTTCCTGTAATTTAGATAATCATTTTTTAGGATGTGGTCATGGGGATGTTTTTTAGTTAATTTGTGTAGTTTATCTCTTTTATTTATGCAATAGACTAGGCCATCAGTTATCCATGGTTTTAGTTTTATTTTACGATTTGGTATTCGAGCATTGACGGTGGTGTTTTGGTTGACGCAAGTTGTTATAATTTCATGAAAAATTCTTAGAGCGGAGTTGACATCTCGAGAATCATAAATTGTCTGCCAACTACAAGACTGTATGTCTTTATAGAGCTGTAAATAGTCGATATTCCGATTTTCATTATTATAAATATTTTGTGTTTTTGGTAAGCAATCACTCAACGAGCAGAAGATCATTGAGTGATCGGTAAGGCTTGTATCTAGAACTACACATTGATATTCCTTTTGTGATTGAGTTCGCAGCATGCAATGATCAATACAAGATTTGTCATGGGTGGGTTTTTCGATTCCTACCATAAGTTGATGTTGAATAAGGAGAGATAAATAATCGTGAGTCTTCATGGAATTTATGTCTAAAATATTGATATTTGTGTCACCGACTAATATCAAATTTTTACTCTTGCATCTCCGCAGAGGCTCCTCCAGGGTCTCTAAAAACACATCAATGTTATCAGAAGAAGGGGATCTATACAAACCAAAATAAATATATTATATACTAGCTTTTGCCCGCGGCTCCGCCCGCGTGTTATGGGGTTTAACGACGTGCTTTTTTCCGGGATAAATAGTTGCTTATGTGTTAAGTTACGGTATAAGCTATATCCATTCAAAATTTCATCCAAATCCGTCCAGCCGTTTCAGCGTAAAAGAGTAACAAAAATACACACACACACACACGCAAACTTTCGCTTTTATAACATTATTGTGATTATATACTAATAATAAAGTAAAAAGGTCGTGTCTGTACATTGAATATTTTCGCGAAATTTTTAATGAAATGGGTTATTAGTATTCAACTGAAGCCAAAACCATATTTTTTTAAATTTTTGTCTTTCTTTCTATATGTATTGGTTTTTTGTTATCATCATAATGACCCTAGACACATAGGCTATAAGAGTTGTTCATGAAATAACTCCCAAGGTGAAAACGGGAAAAAATTTAATAATCGCGGGCGGAGCCGTGGGAAAAGGCTAGTTTGAGTATAAAATTGCTATTTCCATTCTACTGCTTACTATCACGTTGTCAGCACTCAAACAAAAGAAGCAAAATCTTGAGGCGTAATTCTTACAGTACATAGAGCAACAAGGTTTTTGTTTGGCAAGTTGGTTGCGGTTGACAGAAATACCCAGAAACTTTAATTTGTTTAGTCGGCTTCCTTATTTATAAAAGTTTGGACAAAGTTTTAGGGGGACTTTGCAGATGCCTTTTGTTAAAATTCTACTTATAGCTTTCGAAAAACTCTTTGTAATTATTATTTATTTATTTCCACCAACAAAAGTCAACAGTTAAAGTCCACAAAAATGTTGTAAGTAAAAATACACCTTACATACTCTTGAAACTTAACTTACATAAATATTTTTTAGTATATTTATCAAACTAATATTATAAATGCCAAAGTTTGTGAGGGTGTGTGTGTATGTATGTTTGTTACTCTTTCACGCTGAAACGGCTGAACGGATTCGGATGAAATTTAGAATGGATATAGCTTATACCCTAACTTAAGACATAAGCTACTTTTTATCTCGGAAAAAAGCATGTCGGTAAACCGAATAACACGCGGGCGGAGCCGCGGGCATAAGCTAGTGAATCATAAATTGTTCATTTACAGAAAAATCGAATCTACTAATTTTGTCCAATATGATTATGATTTTTGTATAACCGAAACTTTGAAGGTTGTCTAAGTTATTACGGAGACCATCGAAAATTAAACTTGTAACTATAAATAAATGGGGATATGTATAATTAATGTCCAAATTTCCGTTAACACTATCTTCCTAATTACGAAGCGCGCAACGTTGCTCGATGTGCGTCGAGTTCTATTACTTAGTACTATTATTTCTTCTGTTGTTCTGTGTACATCTCAGTACATACATATAACCCGTGCGGTTAAAGAAACACTCTGTAAATAGCGACTGGTACTTAAGAGTAGCGTCAGCAAAAGAAGTCAAGCGGCAGCCGAACAATATTTCATTCATTAATTTTGAATATATTTTAGGAAGTATATAGAGTGCTGCTAGCAAATGTTTATATTATTAAATAAATTTTTAAATAGTAAACATTATCCCGAGAACATTTTATTTATTTTAATTTTATTCTTTTTTTGTTTTTTTTTATGCAATAAAGAATTTAAAACATATCTCGGCGTTTTGCTTTCAGGCAAAGACAGTGTGAATGCTAATCCAAACTTTTTTTTTGTACGTAGGTTCAGACAGCGTGAATTCTAATCCAAACTGATTATTTTTTTGGACGTAGTACCATGCTGTGCGAGTATAGACAGAGCGACGATGTGAGCAAGATAGCATAAGATAGGTTATACATTGCATTGAATGTAATGTTTTTTGTAACCACAATTACTCCTTTCTTATGTCATAAAGATGTCGACAGAAAGCTGCCATGAACGTGTAAATTAAAACCGTTTAAGTGCGAATAGAACTCGCGGCTGAGGGTTTCGTTTCATTCAAATAAGTTAAAAGACTTCAATGATTTTAATAAAAATTTGATACTTATAAAATGTATATAATTTATGAAACAAAACTGCAAAATTAAGTTGGTCGACTATTACTTATTACCTTATAAAGCCTACGTAGGTGTGATAGTTTTCCTTTTATTTTCGTCATATGAGGTAACTTTCGTAGCCAAATTCATACTGGAGACTCGGTACTCGATACTAACTGAGTCGAGGTTGTTCTTGAGCAGGTATAAAGGCAAAAAAAATGTATTTCGCAAACAGCGTCATTGAACCAGTATGAACTGTGTGAAGACGCCCTGAAAATTGATTGGGATGAGCTGGATCTTATACAGGCTGTTGATACTAGAGTCGAACGATTTAATAACCTACTCACTCAACTGTTTGATAAACACGCTCCGTATCATCCTGTAAGAGTTAAGCAACTCCCAGCCCCATGGCTCACTGATCAAATTAAATCTTTTATGGCAAAGAGAGACCATGCGAAGTTTCGTTATAAAAAAAATCCGACTGACAGCAATCGTGACCTGTATAAAGAACTGCGAAATCGATGTAATAGGGTGTGTAGGGATGCTAAACGCCGACACATCCACTCTAGTATAGAAAACTCTAGCGATAGTTCACAACTGTGGCATTTCCTTAAATCATTGGGCATTGGCAAATCACATACTAATGCTTCTACGGACTTTGATCTAAATGCTCTAAACAACCATTTCTCATCCCCGCCTTTTGTGTTAGATGTAATAACTAAAAACAATACTTTATCACACCTTTTAAACCAGCCTGCCCCTGATTTTTCTCCTTTTAATTTTAAGCATGTCACTGATCGTGATGTTAAGCGCTGCATATTATATATTACCAGTAAAGCTGTTGGTTTTGACGATATTAGCCTAAAAATGATAATTCCCATAATTGACATTATCCTTCCTCACATCACCAACATCCTCAATTTCTCTCTTATTGCCAGTACTTTTCCCACCTCTTGGAAAAGAGCGTTTGTTATACCTCTCCCTAAGGTAAGTAATCCCACAATTTTATCACAGTTCCGTCCCATATCAATTCTACCCTTACTCTCAAAAGTTCTAGAACGACTTGTTCATGAACAACTTTCTGGTTTCCTTTCCTGTAATAATCTCCTTAATCCATTTCAATCCGGGTTTCGTAAAGGCCACAGCACAGTCACCGCTCTTATTAAGATTACTGACGACATAAGAGAAAATATGGATAATCATATGATCACTGTTGTAACGTTGTTGGACTTTAGCAACGCTTTCAATACCGTTGATTTTGACATTTTGCTATGCATACTACGCTCGCTTAACGTATCTCCGGCAGCGACTGCTTGGTTCGAGTCATACCTTAAAGGTCGTCAGCAGTGTGTTCGCACGGATACTGGTTGTTCGGACTGGTGTTCAGTTACTGCTGGTGTCCCGCAAGGCGGCGTTTTATCTCCTTTACTCTTTTCTTTGTTTATAAATATCCTGGCTAGCCACCTTTCTTCTCTTTACCACCTCTATGCCGATGACTTGCAACTTTATACAGGCACCAAAATTGATGACATTAATAGTGCGATTGACTTAATAAATTGGAACTTAAACACCATTTTTGAATGGACTAAATCTTTTGGCTTATTACTAAATCCTAGTAAATCACAGTCTATTATTTTCGGTACATCGAGAATGTTGGCAAGATTAGATTTAAATACTGCACCACAAATTAAATATGACAATGTAGTTATTCCTTTTGTCAGTTGTGTAAAAAACTTAGGTATTCTCATGGATAACACGTTATCCTGGGTTCCTCAAATTGGCGCCATTAGTAAGAAAATGTTTGGGGCTTACCACTCACTCAAGCGGCTACAGTTCTTTCTTCCATTCCAAACCAAAATTATGCTGGCACAGTCTCTACTGCTCCCAATTCTCGATTACGCTGATGTAAGCTATCTAGACCTAACAGAGGAGCTACTGAGCAAACTTGAACGTCTCCAAAACCTGTGCATTCGTTTTATTTACGGATTGCGGAAATATGATCATATCTCTGAATTTCGTGCTCGTTTAAGGTGGCTCCCAATTCGCCTTCGTAGGAATACTCACATCTTAATTCTTCTATACAACGTTTTAAACGACCCTTCCGCTCCTGAATATCTTCATAGTAAATTTAAACTCGTCAGCTCCTTGCGCTGCAGAGAAAATTTACTTCTGAATTTTCCCAAGCACAAGTCTGTTGCTTATGGGAAATCCTTTGCGGTCAAGGCCGTTCGTCTTTGGAATGAATTACCCTCTGAGATCCGTATGTCGCCTTCTCTAGAGATATTTAAGCGGAATATTAGGTCTCATTATGAAGATTCGTTGGGATGGTAGTCATGGCACTTTATTACTCAGTCTATTTGTATTATTCATTACATTTATGGTATTATATTCATTGCAGTGATTTATATATATGTATATGTATTATATTTATATATATGTATGTATGTATATTATGTATTTATTATCTATGTAAATGGCATTTATAACTATATAAATTTATACCTATTTGTTATTTTGACACTATATAAATAAGTGATAGTAAGATGTAGATTTAGTTATGTAGATTCACTTTATTGGTTATTGTTTTCCTTATCAAATATTTATTTGTTTGTCCCACCTGTATATTTTATTAATAATTATTTCTTCACCACCCAAAGGTTGGTTGGAAGAAATTGCTCTTAGTAATAAGCCCGCCTTTGTGCAATACTGTGTATTCTTTACGTTTTATTATTTAATTTTATTTCGTGTGTACAATAAAGTGTCTATTCATTCATTCATTCATTCAATTTGGTCACATAAACGAAAGTCACCTTAAGGCGGGCTTGTCCGAACTAAACCGCCCAGTAAACGAAAACCTCTTATAACGTACACTATTAGAGCCTTACTTTTTGTAAACCATTCACTTTCGCAACAGTTTCAGTCACAGTTTTACATTGAAATAAATAAGTTCATTTATTGAGAGCTTTTTATTCGCACAGGTTAGTTTAAAAAATGTCAGAAATAACCAGAAAAATATAAATGAACTGGTCAAATGCGAGTAGACATTTAGCAGTTTAATTTTTGTATTTTTATATTTATTGACATCTAAAGAAGAACATTAATAGAATAATCTTGCAAAAAATGCGCCATGTTTAAAAAAACTCCATTTAATAAAAATATGGTACAATTTTCAAAAACAAAGGCTTTGTGACCTGTTTGTCAATTTTTCTCGTGAAGAAAACGTACATAGTCATTCTCACCTTTAATTTATTATGCGGGTAGCGTTAAGTTGGTGTCCTGTATTTTACTGAAACAATGAGTAATAAAAAAGTATGGTTAAATTTTTGCCATTTTTGGGTCACTTTTCTTAGCTTATCGATAGCCCTCATTAAATACATATAATTGTATATTTCACAGAAAGGTAAATTGAACCTTGGCCCTGAACACACACCGAGTCTCCAGTGTGAATTAAGCGATATAAACGAAAGTCACCTTATAAAATTGGCTGGATTTTTGCGATGGAGACAAATCTAAAAACGTGAAAAAATCTGCTGCTTTATAAAAAAGACATCCAAAATGAAATGAAATTGTTCAGATAGAAAAAAAATATATCGAGCAGTAGACTACATACATACGTGACATTTATTATAAAGTCAAATTCATACTTGATACTCGATAAGTGGTCAGGCCCGGACCAAGGTTCAATGACCCTGTTTGCGAAAAACGAAAAATATTTTTTGTCTACTCAATTTTTATAGGAAGTCTAAATTTTATTTTGCGTATTTCACAGATATGTTTATTGAACCTTGGTCCTGACCACTTACCGAGTCTCCAGTATGAATTTGGCAATTCGGTGAATATCATCATGAGTTTTAGATGTGCAAAAACCGAAATATTTTTAAAGTACTTCTTCTGTATGAACAATTTTTGCCATAGAACCAAATTTAAAACGTGAAAAAATCAG
Organism: Ypsolopha scabrella; assembly: GCA_910592155.1. NCBI lineage: Eukaryota > Metazoa > Arthropoda > Insecta > Lepidoptera > Ypsolophidae > Ypsolopha > Ypsolopha scabrella. The sequence continues at coordinate 24,639,972 of OU342969.1, read as the reverse complement.
CTGTTGTATAAAAAACCGGCCAAGGGCGAGTCGGACTCGCGCACGAATGGTTCCCTACCATTATCTATAAAAACGGCAAAAAAGTTATGTCTGTTGGGTGGGAGTGCGAAGGTCCGACTCGCACTTGGCTGGTTTTAGTATTTGTTGTTATAGCGGCAACAGAAATACATCATCTGTGAAAATTTCAACTGTCTAATTATCACGGTTCATGAGATACAGCCTGGTGACAGACGGACGGACGGACAGCGGAGTCTTATGGTTACCTTTCGGGTACGGAACCCTAAAAACTCCTCAAAATTTATAAACTATATTTTAACATCACCCATACATTACACCCATATCTCTGGGGGGCCAGACGGTAGTCTGGGGGGTCCGTGCCCCCCCCAGCCTCTATCTAGTTACGCCTATGGTTTTAGCGGTGTCTCTATAAGTTGTTTACGACGAGTATCATAACTAGTTATCGCCTTTCCAGCGACCAATATTTCATCTAGTAAATGTTTAAATAATTGTGACGTCACATGTCACGGAACTTTAATTTTTGGCGCATGTATAAATCAAACTCTAGATACAATCAATAATTTAATTTATTGGGTATCTCATCTCGTTTGAACTAAATTGTCAGCTGAACCCCAGGGACATGTCTGCCGGTATCTCATCACGACAACATCGGGCCACCCTAGGGTATTGCTGGGTTTCTAATCAGAAAATTCAACTTAAAAATAAATGTCAGTATAAGGGAAATTCCCGAAGGCTGCTAGAGTTACTTCAGAAGCCAACTATGTCAAATACACGCAATTTTGACTAATCTACTTGTTAAATTTTAACGTAGGCGCGCGTAAGGGGGCTTAGCTATAAGCTAAACGAGCCCTTATTATTTAGAAGTGTTGCAAGGCTAAAAAAGGATTAACTAAACAAAAAAAAACTTTTAAATACGAGTGGAACGCACGAGCCAATGGTACCGTACTACTAAATAATGGTAATTTTGCATGCTATAGCCAAATTCATATTAGAGTATCGGTAAGTGGCCAAGATCAAGGATAAATAGCCATTTTTGAAAAATGCTTTTTTTTATCGTGCCCTATACTAGTTTAAGTTCTTTTTTTTAAGTTCTGATATTTACAATTCGAAAATCGTTTCGAGTTGTATTAAGTATACAGAAGGATTTTTTTTTGATGTCGGGATCGGCTTAAGAGCTTATCTTCGAATGAATAACATTGTTCTATTGTTAAGTTCCACTACAAATTAGCAGTGCACAACGAAACGCATAAACAACAAAATATTTTATGTTAATAGCAACTTTAACGCCTAAACAAAAAGGCTCAAATTTGAACGGCAACGCATTCCAGGTAGTACTTTTAGAAATTGAAAGCGGCAGCAAGGTACAGGTGTGATACAAGGTGAAACGATTTAATATTTTTACATAATTTTATATGCATGTTATTTAGAAAAACAGTATTTAAGTTTTAAAAAGTTCATTTGTCTCTTTGAAACCTTAATTTAGCTCACATTTGTTGTTTATTAAATAACTATGTTTACTTATACTTATATAATTCCAATAAAACCAGTAAGTACCTAAAAATACAAAAAAATTGTATGGCTGCAATCTATGGTAATTATTGAAGTTACATTTAAAATTACATACATTACATTTTTGTACCTCTTATTCCCGCCAAATCAAAGTCCATATACACAGCCGGGGTCGTTATCGAACACACTTTTCACAAAAATCCAAATAGTAGGTAAGCAATCAAAATCATATAAACGTTGGCCAAATTTATGAAATATTCAGTATAAAACAGAGATAAGTATACGATATTATTAAGATCCGAAAGCCATTACTCAATCATCCTGTAACTGACACACAAAATGGCTGCCGCTTCAAATTTCAACAATTAAATCTGAAAGGTGTTGGTGACTTGGCGTTCAAATTTGAGCCTTTTTGTTTACGTGGTAAAGTTGCTATTAACATAAAATGTTTTGTTGTTTATGAGTTTCGTTATGCACTGCTCATTTAGCGGTCGAACTTAACAATAGATGACAATGCCATTAATTGGAAGATGAGATCTTAAGTGGATCCCGACATTAAAAAAAAATCCTACTATACACAGATTTAAAAATAAAAGTGCATTTATCCTTTATTAAATAAAAAAAACGGACAAATCGGTCCATCTATGACGCACGCATTATGAGTGTGACAGAGATGGATATACGACCGCGACCGACCGATACTCGATCGAATTTTCCCACTTCGGAATAGACCCTCTGGCACGAGGAATTTTTACAAATACAAATATAATCTGTATAATCTTCTACATAGTTAGCCAACATTCGGAGTAGATAAACATCTGCATATAACATACGCTCGATACTATGACCGTCATGATCTAGCGGCTTCTTTTGTCATTGTTTTACAAATACAAATATAATCTGTACTACATAGTTAGCCAACATTCGGAGTAGATGAACATCTGCATATAACATACGCTCGATACTATGACCGTCATGATCTAGCGGCTTCTTTTGTCATTGTTTTACAAATACAAATATAATCTGTACTACATAGTTAGCCAACTCTCGGGGTAGATGAACATCTGCATATAACATACGCTCGATAGTAAGACCGTCATGATCTAGCGGCTTCTTTTGTGTCATTGTTTTCACGGATGCAACTGTCATAGCTATGACGCAGTTGGGATGTTCTATACGACTCTCCTCATCATTTCTAGGGTTCTGTAGTACCTGAAAGGTAAAAGGAATGGAGAGACTCCGTTGTCCGTCCGTCCGTATGTCACAGCCTCAAAACTTTAGCACCGTTAAAGGTAAAGATTTGAAATTTGCTACAAAAATAGCATTCACTTGCCTACACAAATTGGTGTAAAAAAAAATGTAAAATTTTAATTGTTCAAAATATCTCCAATACGAAAGTGAGAAACAAAAATCCTACAAATACAATATGGGTATCAAATTGTAGATATTAAAGAGCTGACTAAAAAAATATTACTTTTTACTGTTACCAATTTCGAGAAATCTTTGAAAAACCACAAAAAATGCATGCCCCCCCCTTATTTCTAAAACTGGTGGACCGAAAATATGAAAAAGATCATTGTGATTAAGGATTATGTAAAGGTTACAGGAAAAATAAAGCAGTTGAGAAATTCACGATAGTAAAATGACAAAATAAAATGTTTCATCCTCGAGTTATATTTCAAGTACGTACGGTATAAAAATATTTGTGTCTCTCTTTTGTGGTACAATCAATTCTTTTTTTAGTTATCATAAACAGTTATGGGCAAGATTTTAAATACCTTCTTCCTGACTGTTCCCAAAACTGTCGAATTACGGAACCCTAGGTATGCGAGTCTGACTCGCAATTGACCGTTTTTTTTAAATATGGAAAAGCGAAAAATAATTTCATGAAAACTCATAAAACAAAAATGTTACCAAAAGAGACTGCGTAATGTATTTTGTTAAGTTTTAATGGGAGCAGAACACCAAGGTAAGAAAATAAAATATTTTTCTTGAAATCATAATTTTCATGATAAAAAACTAATAACAAGCAAGAGAACAATAAAATTGACACCGCTCCAAAATATACAATAAAAAGAAAAGTTTTATAAACTTTTTATCTAAATGGCCAGTTATCGCCGACAAAAAGTTTAGGTACCTTTATGATCTGTAGATAATGTGGTTTATTTTTCTGAGCACATCATTAATACATCCTGTAGAAGACCGTGCTTTTTATCAGAACCTAGATCTGGATCCCAAGCCAAGCCTAATCAATGTGCCTCCTAAACAAACTTGTTCCACCCCACAGTTAGGTAGCTTTCCTGCGCAGTTTGGAGTCAAAGCTGGAGATAGAGTCTTACTATAAACTTTCAACTATTTTTTATTACTAATTATCTATGTAATCTATCTGATTATATAAGTTGAAGTGGCAGTGGGCAGGCCACATTTGTCACCGATATGATGGCCGTTGGGGCCGAAAGGCTTTAGAATGCATACCACGTACGGCAAAGCGTAGTGAAGGCTGACCTCGTGCCCGCTGGACCGACGACCTGAAGGACGTTGTGGGTGGCGGCTGGATGAGGAGGACGGAGGACCGGGATGAATGGCGCAATTTGGGAAAGGCCCATGTCCAGCAGTAGACGAACACGGGCTGATGGATGGATGGATGGAATTATCTATGATCCAAATTTTTATATAAATTTACCCAACATGCAGTAAATTCATTAGGAAAATATTTTTTTCTCGGTTTTGATATGCATATCACTGATTGATATATAGATCCCATCAAAAACATTTCATGTAAAGATCGCCAAGACACAGAAGCTCATTACGCTTTCACGGTTAAAAAGTTATCAGATCTCATGTAGAGCCAAGCCCTTAACTATACAAGGCCTAACCCTACAAGCCCTAACTCTATAAACCTACATCTTCGTCAAAAAGTATGGCTTTGCCGTTTCACAGCCATCAGACAGACACTCCCATGGACTTATAATATTATGTCATGCAATATGTTATGGCCAAGCCATACTTTTTGACGAAGATGTAGGTTTGTAGAGTTAAGGCTTGTAGAGTTAGGCCTTGTATAGTTAAGGGCTTTGCTCTACATGAGATCTGATAACTTTTAAATATATTTTTTTAATAATACAGAGCCGGAACCCCTGAAGGTTCTTAGGGTGAAAGTAACAGATTTCTTAATTTATTTGTTATTTGTGTACTAATCCTAGCCTGATTACCAAATTTCAGCTTTCTTAGAATTGTTGAAGTTGGAAGTATATTTTTTAAATAATACAGAACCGGACCCCCTTAAGAGGGGTTGGAGGGTAAAAAATACAGATTTCTGAATTTATTTGTTGTTTGTGTGCTAATCCTAGCCTGCGTACTAAATTTCAGCTTTCTAGGACTTTTGGAAGTTGGGAATATATTTTTATAATAATACAGATGCGGACCCCCCTTAAGAGAGTTTGGAGGGTGAAAGTTACATATTTCTTAATTTATTTGTTGTTTTTGTGCTAATCGTAGCCTGCATACCAAATTTCAGCTTCCTAGGTCTTCAGGAAGTACTCTAGAGGTTTTGATGATCATCAGTGAGTGAGTGAGTGAGTGAGTGAGTGAGTGAGTGACGAAATCGACGTATTTTAGGCATTAATAAAATTTAAAGTATAAAAGCTAGACGAATGAAACTTATTGTGTTTAATAAGACTGCTTACTGCATTTTATATTGAGAATTTGGTATCTCTAGTATTATCCAGACCGAAGCTACGTATAGTCGCCGTCAATAGAAATTGTGGACTATGTAAACAAAGCGCCATGTTGTTTTTGTCTATGAATAGGTGAACTATCTAGAGATGGGTAAGTATGTGATTAAAATATGTTAGGTTCTTAATTAATTTTCTTTATTTGATGAATCGCTAGTCAAATCGCCCACGTTAATTACAAATGGTTCCGTCACAGCGTTGGTGGCCGTATCTATTATCCCATCCAGTTCTTATGGGGGAAGACGCAAAACTGTCACATTTTTCAATGCCCCCAACTCATCTACATACATTTTTATATATTTTTGCTTGTCTACTTTAGCTATTACTTTCAGGCGTCTGAATCATTATTTTTCGAAGGGGCGCTGAACTTGCAGATGTTCCAGGTGTAGAAACAGGTTCACTCATTTTGAAATTATTTTGGTCGTAATTGTTGTTATCCACTTGGCAGTATCAGAATCCGTAGTCCATAAAGCAGGTCGTTGTTTCAAGGTAAAACACTATCCAAATCACAATGCTAGTACGATAAAATCAGTAAGAGAAACCAATTCGTTAGAATACCGAAAACACAAAAGATTTTAGAGCAACGCTGGAAGATCACACAGCTCTCGATAGAATCACACACACGTTTATGTCAAAGATTATGAAGTAACGCTGTCAAAAAAAATGACGGAATAAAATAGCATCACGAATAAAATAGGTTTATATTCAAATAGATTCGTACATCACTAATTTTCAAAGACAATACAGATTCGATGAGAAAAAAATATGACAGCAATCTCGACGCAGTACATAATTGACTATTGATTCTATGATTTTCCGTAATTAACTGGTGATTATTGAATATTTCATGATGAAATACAGTGAATGGCAGGTAAGACTTGATGCTTCATGATTTGGAATAATGTTCAGTGAGACTCCGTGACAGAACCTTGAGAAAAACTGAGAAAATGGTTTGTTTACATAGCCCACAATTTCTATTGACAGCGACTGTAGTACTGTAATGATATCTATGGCATACATAGATGTGTTATCTGTCTTTAATTTTCTGATGAAGCTACGAGTAAACATATCGAGTATCTAGAAGTGCCCAGTGTGTTTAAATTTTTGAGTTGTGTGATTTTAGATTTAATTGTTTACAGCACAAATTTTTGTTGTACTAAAAATTTTTGGATGCTAGATGGCTAGTGTAACAATATACATGTCCGTCACTGATGGGTATAAAAATCGGACAGTTCCCTACTAAAAACTTTGTCCAGATGAGTGTTGCAGTCCCCTAAAACATACACCGGTTCCACTCTACAACTTTCCCAATAAAACGTCGTCGTAACATACGCTGTTGTATCTAACACATATCCAGTTTACTACCGTTTTGGTCTATATAACTGGTATTTGATGTAACTATTCGGAATAGAGGAATAGAGCAAGCTGTCAAACAGACCAAGGTGCTTTGAGAAACTAGTCTACATGAATGAATTGTCAGTTTCCTATTTCGTGCAAAATAATTTACTAAGGGCTTTGATACATCATAATATACAGTTGTGGTCATATAATTAGGAACGACTGGTAAGAAAGTCGATTTTTGACAAACAAGTAGCTGTTACTTTTGTAATAACTTACTGATAACAAATTTAAACCACACAAAATAACAGTTATATAAGTAGGCTTTAATAATTTATACCCAATATGCAAAACAATTGCACTGCTATCAAAAGTTCAATTCATCTTCAATTGCTATTGTATTTTAAATGTATTGGCCGCTTGACAAATAATTAGGAACGGAAAAAAAAGATTCTTAATTTTGAATTTCGAAAACGAATATCGCATTTTTTTGTTTCCCGCGTATTCTATGGTTACATCGCTTTATATCTCCTTTATATTGACTAAGTTGAAAGTGCATAATTATTCCGAAATCATGGGGAAAAAGGAGAGTTGTGATCCATCGACCCGGAAAATTATTATGGCTCAATATGAACGTAGTTGGTCGTATAAAAAGATTGCTGATCATTTGAAGTGCTCTAAAACTAAGGTGTTTAATGCTGTAAATCACGTCAAACAGTTTAATACTACTAATAATGTACCTCGAAAGCCTAAATCTATAAAAACAACATCACGTGAAGATGCTTTGATTGTTCATGCAGCAAAGAGTTCTGAAAATATAAAAAGGGATGTTTTTGGCGATGGAGGAGTATCTACACGTACAGTACGAAGACGCTTAACTGATGCAAAGTTATTTGGAAGAATCGCCCGGAGTGTACCGCTTCTCACGAAGGTGCACCGAAAAGCTAGGTTAGAGTTCGCGAAAAAATAAGGCAACTGGACAGCAAGTCAATGGAAAAACCTGTTATTTTCTGATGAAACGAAAATAAATAGACTATTCAATTCAATTCAATTTATTTATTTCAGTTGTAACACAGCGCACAAAACACCAAAAACGTCACAAAGGTGGATCTCACAAAAACACAATACAAGTAAAAAAAAAACACAGCAAATAATACAAGATATCGGTACATTATGAAATATAAGTATAGGTATATTATAATTTATCATTCATTCGTCGTTCTAGTATCCTCTTAAACGTATTCATCAAGCACGCTATCCCTGATACAAACAAGTCACACTGTGGTGCCTCGGTTAGCAGAGAGTTGAGCAGCGCCAGCGCACGCGGCACTGGTGATTCACCGTGTGAAACTGTGCGGGAGGCTGATGTCGCGAGAAGTTTGTGGTGGCGCGCTCGGGTGTAGTCGTGAGGTACAAACAACGTGACTATTTTACTAAGAAGATCCAGGCAGTCGATTTTGTGTCGAATCAAATTAATTGTAAATTTAATAAGGGTTAACGACCTTCTTAATTCAAGAGAGTCGTAGCCTAACTGGCCCTCAAGAAATCGTGTAGGGTATAAAAAAGGGTAGAAAATGTATCGTCTTTTAAAGAGGCTTCTAAGAAATCTTTTTTGGACTTGTTCCAGCAAGAGAATGTATTTTTTCTCGTGTGGGTTCCAAACCACTGCATTCGTTTCAAGTATGCTACGGACTAGGGCAGCGTATAAGGTACGAGTAGCTTGGATGGACAAAGGTTCAGTATTACGAAGTCCAAACCCAAGCCTCTGGTACGCAGTAGCGGTTACCTTCTGCACGTGAGGGCGGAACGTGATCTCCGGGTCGAACAGTACGCCGAGGTCCCGCACCTCCATGACCCGCGTCACTGGTGCATCCCCGAGCATGTACTGGTGCTGCACGGGAAAATGGGACCTGGTGAAGCTCATAACCTCACACTTACTGTGATTAAAAAGAAGTTTATTATTAATACTCCACTGAAGCACTGCGTCAACATCAAGCTGTAACTCAGTACAGTCATTAGGTGAACTAATAGTTTTAACTATCTTCACGTCGTCAGCAAACAACAGAACCCGGGAGCGTCGGACTACGTCAGCTAAGTCATTAATAAATAAAACAAACAGGAAAGGTCCTAAGTTTGATCCCTGACTTATTCCCGACCGCGTATGATAACTGTCAGATAGGTAAGGTCCGTACTTCACAAACTGTCTTCTACCTCCCAAGTAGCTAGAAAACAGTCTGAGAAGGCCAGGCACGAACCCCATTTCACCTAACTTTAATAAAAGGACATCATTATCAACGCGGTCGAAAGCTTTTTGGAAGTCAAGGTAGATGACATCAACCTGGTGCCCTGAGTCAAGATTCAAGAGTCAAGATCAGACTAGGGTCTGATGGTAAACAGTATGTGCGTAGACCGCCTAAGCAAGCGTTGAATCCTAAGTTCACGAAAAAAGTGGTCAAGCATGGGGGAGGAAACATAAAAGTTTGGGGATGTTTCTCAGGTCATGGTATTGGGCCAGTTAAAAAGATTGAAGGTATGCTAGACCAATTTAAATACAAGCAAATATTGGAGAGAGAAAGAGTGACTATGCTTCCTTATGCTGAGGAGAGGTTGCTGGACTACAGGTCTGGATATTTCAGCAAGATAATGACCCCAAATACACTGCTCATCCAGTTAAAAGGTTTCTCAGTGATCAAAAAATTACTGTGTTAGATTGGCCTGCAAATAGCCCAGATCCAAATCCGATCGAAAATCTTTGGAGAGAAATAAAGAAGAGTGTGGCTGCAAAAAGGACGAGCAATTTGAACGATCTATATGATGCCTTTGTCGAATCGTGGAACAATATTTCAGATGAAACCTGTAAAAACTCAATGGATTCCATGCCCCGTCGCTGCAGAGCAGTTATTGTAAGCAAGGGCCACCCTACAATATACTAATACTGCTTTTTGTAAGCTGTGTTAAAAGTTTTGTAATAAGTTTTGTTTATTTCATTAAAATGGTTTCAGATACAGTTCAATAAATTAAGTTATTTTACCCGTTCCTAATTATTTGTCCATAGCTAGGAAGTTTCAAATAAATAGTTCAAATGGAACTTTAATTAAATTATCAATTGAAGTTCAACAATTTTACATATTAAAGATGAAGTATAAAAGTCTGCTTACATAGCTATATTATCATGTCGTTTAAAAGGTAGTAACAGTAATAAAGACTAAAGTTACAGCAACTTGATTTTCTGAAAGTTACTTCGGTATTAGTCGTTCCTAATTATATGACCACAACTGTATATAACAAAAAACAAAAGAGTAAAGAGTGTTTGAAGTTCTGTGAGTGTGATGAGTCGTCCTAACGTGAATTGTTTTACAACGTGATATAATTTATATTTATATCTTTAAACAAACTGAATTTTTTGGATAATGCAACTGTACCACGAATTTTGATTAATTAGTAACGTTATACAATTTAAATAAATAATATTAACAAAAGTGAAATCTTCACGCAACATTTAGATGCGACTAAAGAGACTCGAAGTTTCGTGTAAATTGTTGAATAATGGGGAGTGACTAGTCGTTAAAAATAGCCTATTTCCGGGAACTTGGGCGGCGCGCTATTTGCGCTTAGGTCATGTGGTACGATTATATGGTGCTACAGTTAAAACTCAAAATCAGTTAGAACCCGTTTTTACTAGTAAGTGCTATCCAAAAAAAAACAAAAAAGGTAGCGACGACGAGTAAAGCGAGGAGAAGCGGTTGGGTTGACATGTTTAATACGTTTAGGAGCCGAGCGGAGCGGAGCGAGGCGACCCCCGAAGTTTTGTATAGCACTAACAACGGGTTTAACTGATTTCGGGTATTATATGTGACTAGCTTTTGCCCGCGATTTTGTTCTCAGGGATTTCGAATATAAATTCGAACCAGATTTTGATCTCGTCACGCAAAAGTATGTATATTTCATACAAAATTATTGTAGTTTTATTCTATTTAAAACACAGTTACTGGAAAATTAAAAAAAATTACGAAATATTTCGACTCCTTCTATTATTATCCTACAAAAGTACATTAACGCCCTTTTAGAGGATTCACAAATATTAAAATTTTAAACTGAAAACTTAATTTTATTAAAATAAAATGTAACTTATGTTACTCAGCGATAGTGTAGCATTATATAAGTGTAATAATTTCTGGAATCTGTTCAGTAGCTCAAGAGATTACCTGTTACATCAAAATAAACAAACAAAAAAACAAATTTCCTCTTTATATAATAGTATAGATGCAGATATGTATATTTCAAAAATATGTTTATTTATTGCTTTCATGTCGCATGGAAATATTCTAACAAAACTACTAAATAAAAACTGTATAATGTTTAGAAACTTCTGAAAACTTGACTCATTTACATACATTTTCGTGGTATAAAAAGTTCAGACTATAAATGAGACATTTAGCACCAATATTCTCCCAGGCAAAACTTTACAATTAAAAAATCCTTATGTGGCTGAGTGGTAGAGCGCTCGTCTATTAGCTTTAAAAAGTATTTTCATAAGGAAGGCCCATTTAATTTTGCACCTAAATAAAATAATATGAAAACTAAACAGTATATATATTTTTTTTATTCCTATAATTTTGCATTTAAAAGGTACAACACAGTTCGCCAAACTGCAAAGCAGTTTGTTGGCGTGGCGCTCATAAAGACATTTATAAATTTTATCTAACACATAGCAAAATTTTAACAATCTAATTTTATATATTTAACTCATAATTTATTCTTTTAATTTTAACAATATACTTTTTATAAGTAAGTTTTACAATATAAGTTTTGGCTTCAGGGTGCTTATCTTTAGTTTGGTTACATCTAACAAAAGAGGATAGGTGTTACATAACTTCGGAGTCAAATACTCTCTAGTTCTCTGTCCATAAGTAATAATTTTTTGCTGAGGGTTGTGACAGTTGACCTTTCACAACAGATCTAGTGTAATGGCGGCGTGCTACTGGTTTCAAATTATATTTTAAAATATCAATTGTTTACTAATAAACAAAGAGTTTTTATTTTATGAAAAAAAAATAGTTAAATCAGCCCAGTAGTTTTTGGACCTCTCTGTAGCCAGGTGGTAGAGCTCTCGCCTGCTAAACTAGAGGTCGTGGATTCAATCCCCGCGGTGTTTGTTTCGGTCTACGTGCTTCGGAAGGCACGTTAAGCTGTTGGTCCATTTGTGTCCGGAGTATGGTGATAGGGGTCATCACCATCACGTTTTGGACTTGATAATCGTCGGTGAAAAACGGGTGTACTTAGGGTGACTTGCATTTCACAGTTCACACTTAGAAACACTTCTAATACCCCGTAGGGGATTCATGTCGTGACGATGTATATGAATGTTGTTTTTTTTTCAGATTTGGGACTAAATTACTATAAATAATTATAGGCATAACGCTAAAAAAACTCCCAGCCTAAAACTATATATAAGGTGACCTGTTTATCTAGCCAAACTCATACTGGAGACTCAGTAAGTGGTAATGATCAAGCTTCAGTGACCCTTTCTGTTAACTACGAAAATAAAATGTAGAGTCCCTGTACTAATACTAATTGAGTCGGGGTTGTTCATGAACTAGCATAATAGAGGCACAAAAAATATATTTCGTATTTCGTAAACAGGGTCATTGATCCGAGTCTCCAGTATGAATTTGGCTATATAAACAACTCACCTGGGAGTTTTTTTTAGCGTTATGCCTATAACTATTTATAGTAATTTCGTTACAAATCTGAAAAAACTATATATAAACTATATAATATGTATCAAATAATATATGTTTTTTATTAACTTATTTAGTTTTTCATTTTTATAATTATATATTTTTATAAATTTACAGTTAGGTGGTAGGGCTGATGCCGGGCTCGACTGTGAAGGTACCACCATCTTACTCGCAAATCCTCCCGAAGTTATTCGGGGGGAGTAAGAGAACAGCTCTCAGGCAAAACCAGGCGGCCCACCATTGCCTGGGACCGATGGATGGCGGTATATCCATCCCCAATTGCCGGGCCTTATATAAAACAGACTGGTAGCGGGCAGCAGCGTCACTGATGCAAGGGTTTCGGCACCGCGCTCACCAACCCGCCTGCCCAGCGTGTGTGAGTATGGGCATTTCTTCCAGGAGGACCGCCAAGCGTGGCAAAATCCTGGAAAGGCCTATGTCCAGCAGTGGACGAAACAGGCTGATGGATGGATGGAGATATTTACAAAAAACACGTTATAATCCATCCATAACTACCTACTCCCCCGTACGCCCATCGCCACCCTGTGCGCCATGAGCCCGCCTACTATGCCGTGTAGGATTTTCAAAGCCCTATTAATTTTAATGAAGAGTGTGTGTACCAATTTTCGAGTTAATCGACCCAGAGAATAAAAAGTTTCACTGAAAATTCAACCCCTCATTTCACCATCTTAGGGGTTGAATTTCGAAAAACCCTTTCTTAGTGGATACCTACACTCCACAAAGAACATACCCTCCAAATTTCATGTCTCTAGGACTTGCGGTTTAGTCTGTGGCTTGATATGACAGTCAGTCAGTCAGGACTTTGAATTTTATACTATATAAATTATATTATATTTATAATAAATAATATCATAAAAAGTCCGTGTATCGTTTTGAACTATACATGTTATATTTGAGCTGTACAATTTTTCATTTTATTACAAAACTGTAAAATTGCGTAAGTGGCCGCAGCCTCAAATATACTAATTACTTGAAGTTTCAAGGGTTCCAAAATTTATTTAATGAATTTCAAAGATTTGTTTTCCTATAACCTTGCCTTAATTAGTTTTAGTGACGTTAACTTAAAGGGTCTCAGTGTTAATTTTGTTTACAATTACGTACCTACGTTAACTTTACTAAGTACTGTTCTAGGGTACTTCAAGCAAAAAACTGAACCCTTTTAGAGAACTTGTTCAATTAATTATTACCAACTTAATTTAATTTCGTATGATTGCATTATCTTATCACATTTTATTTACGCCATAATTCGGTTTTTCACGAAAAGCAGCACACATCTTTACGTAATTCCAGACTAGACATGTGTAACTCAGGAGTGATTGGTGAATTGTAAATCCCTCAAAAATATTGATGCAATCAGTAAATCATACGTTTCCCAAATACATCTTTAAATCACTAACGCTACGGCGCATTTGAGATTTATGGAACCGTGACAAGATGTAAGTAAAGACGACTGTCGCAGGATTAAATTAATCAAAAAGAGACACAGGGATTAAAAAGTTGGCGCATACGGCAATGATCGGTTGAGTTTACATAAGATTAATGGTTTCCTGCAAATCATAGGGTACCATTTCTTCTGCTTTCTTTTCTTTGCCAAAGTAAACAAATCAAATTAAATAAGGAAATTATTAATAACCGACTATTCTTTTTTGTTTTTCAATCACCATAATAATACGTTTTACTTCAAATCTTATGCTTCAATTGAAAGAAGATCGAAATGTATTGATGCAATGATTCAATATTTTTCTTTTCGAATACTGAGTTGTTTGGGATATAAAGATTTATAAGAGTGATTTAAATCTTCAGTACAAAAAGATTTATAAATCTCTTTTCCCTGAAAAGATTTAATCTGCTACTCCAGGTCAATTTTATTAATACTTTATGTTTGTATATTATATATTTGCTATTAAGCAATATTACCAGTAATATTCTAGCCAGGGGATGGCATAATATCTCTGAGTGAACTACTAGTCCGATAGAAATGAGTTCACAACAACTATTAATTCACGAGTTGCTCTTTTAGGTTTTAATGGACAGAGTTAACCATCTAAAAGAGGACTTTAACGTTTTCTAACGTAAGTCTTGATCGACGGATAGGTGTTTCGTCAAAGGTGTGGAAAACTTAAAGGGGGGAATAATTTCGATACACTTTTGTAAACGTTTACTTATATATTCAAAGACTGTAGTAAAGCATGCTTTATGATTTTATAACAATTTCAACCATGTGAAAAAGTACACTAGCATCCTCTAGACGCCAAGTGGTTTACTAGTAAGTGAGTATCTATACATATCGTTGCCGTATGGGAAAGGACATGGGTGAATTTGCAGGTTGTGTTGAGAACTGGATAGCTCAGTGGTAGCGCAATCGCCCGGTAAGCGAGATGTCCTGGGTTCGAGTCCCGGTTTAGAACTCCTCACGTCCAGATTTACTTTTCTCATTTTCTATACCGCAATGATGTAAAATTGAATTTGTTATCTCCATGCGATGGCTAAATCGCCAAGTGTTAAAAATATAGAAATTTATTTCTTTCATAGTTTAATGTAAATAAGTTTTATTAAATTATGAAGACTCGTTTTTTTTGCAAGCAATGGTTTGAGCTTATTTATTTACATGATTGAAATTGGTATAAAATCATAAAGCACGCTTTACTACCGTCTTTGAACATGTAAACTTTTACAAGAGTGATTCGCCTTTTTTACCATTAAGGCTGTACCTGACCCTAGAATATGAAAAAAGCCATATTTTCAAAGGTTCTTTTGACGAAAGTAGGACTATCTTAATATTGGAAAAAATATATTTGATATTTTATCTGCGTGATTTACTTATCAACAATGTTTTAAAATTTATACTTTTGTCAAAAAAAAGTTTTCCACCCTCTTTTTTTGGCTTTCAAACGTTCGTTTCAAGAAAGCGTTTAGGAGAAACTGTTTTTTTTTTATAAAATAGGTAATAAAAATATAAAGTTTTTCTACTTAAATCCAGTATTTTTTTCCTACAAAATATTTCAGTGCTAGCTAAACCCTCCGATCTGCTGTTTCGCGCGTAGTTATTTAGTATTACGCGTCCGGGACAAATAGGTCAATTAGCTAACCAATAATCGCCTCTATCAAAAGCTAATAGAATATTTGAAATTGGCCTTTTTGTGTTGGACGGGTTATAACATTTTTTTCTAGGGTCAGTAAGGTAACACTTAAGTTATTCACATCAGTTACAAATGTCTTGTCCTCGGCCAATATCAGTTAGAAAAGTGTATACTTAGTATGTATGTATAATCTATTTAAATAAAAAACAAAACTTGACTCGGAAATTAAATAATACCTATTTTCATTTATTTTATTAGTATATCCGCTGGCCTATACTGCCAGGATAACTATCTTATCTTTTAGCCACGTCAGACGAGTCTCCTAAGTCTTACAACAACAACAACAACGAAATATCAAAAACAACCGTTTCTTTAGCGTAGCTATACCTATAAACTGAGGGAGACTTTCTGTGTGAGGTCTGTGACCGACGTTGCCTGCCAAGAATCGGCTTATACTCGCACCAAAAATACATTAAAAAAATCCTACGGCATCTTCGTTCGCAGAGGCCGGCGCGGCATGATGATGATGATGACCTATAAACGAATAAGTGCGTGTTAAAAACAAGGAATTCATAATTCAGTAGAACTTGTTTGATGTATAAAAATCGAATAAAAAGGCATTTTTTTGTCTGATGAAAAAGGTACAAATTGAAACGAAAACAAGCAACCGACTTATTCGACTAAAATCTTCAGGAAATTGAATTTTTTAAGGTGCCGTATATGAAGTATTAAAAAGGAACCATTAAAACTAAACCATTAAACATTAGAACTACTTTGTCCGTCGGATCATGACACAATTAACGGCCCCCTAACTTTCGAATTTTTAAATATAGATAACAAATTATTTCGCCTACATACTACGCAGTAATAATTTCGAATAATTTTAAATTGCTTCTAATTTTAGCACAACGTAAGATATATATAGATTTTTTTGTCATCCAATGGGGATCAAATTAAAGGGGTTGATCCGCCCGGTTAGCGAGAGGTCCCAGGTTCGAATCCTGGTTCCTAACATCCAGATTTACTTTCCTTGTGCTTTTCTATACCGCAATGATATAATATCTCCT
Source organism: Ypsolopha scabrella (assembly GCA_910592155.1). Taxonomy (NCBI): domain Eukaryota; kingdom Metazoa; phylum Arthropoda; class Insecta; order Lepidoptera; family Ypsolophidae; genus Ypsolopha; species Ypsolopha scabrella. Next base: position 24,623,464 of record OU342969.1, on the reverse strand, counting down.
TGCAATGGATAAATCGGGAAATTAAAATATATAAAATTTGAAAAAGAAAAATATATATATGGAATCAATTTTTTGTGCTGATTACATGACAATGCAATACAAGTACCAGCCGCATTTTTATTACATTTTAGTAGCCCAACCTTCATATTATTTGTATGTATTTCCCGTATTTATTTATCAACTTATTTGTTCATTGCATTATGTATATATAATATTTTATTCCTAGATTCCTCTATTTTATGCAGGTCTATATTTTATTTCCCGTATTATTGTATATTTTTTTATATTCTAAAGATATATATTGTTAAAATTAAATTTGACTTGTAGAAAGTATACTTTAAGAATCTATTTTGTAAAATAAATATTTTGATTTTGATTTTTAGATTCCTATATCTGTTGCTCGGTTCTACACAAAGGCAACACTTTTTTTTTTTTTGACGGGACCGTTATTCCGTAATAGGATCCTAGCCACTGAATCTGTGTAAAAATACGGCTAAAAGAACAAGGAAGTGAACTTCTGGCCCTTTACTTATAACAAATGACGGTCACATCCTTTATTGAGAACTTATGTCCAAAATGCGGTCTCAACGAGTTCAGTTCTTTATGCGAGAACGATTTACATTTTTTCACTTGACCCGATTTTACTTCAAGTAATTCAATTCAGTTATATTAAATCGTACCGATTTATAAAGGTTTTTACAACGACTCATCTAAATGAGTGGAGCTTAAAATTGTTTAACTTTTACACTGGAGACGGGTATCACACAAATATTTAAAATATGGATGTTTTATTTCAAGTAAATTTTTTCAAACGAAGACGCTATTTTAAGCAAATTTCGGATGCTACGTCACTTAAAAATTTCACATGCTTAACAAAGACTAAGTAGGTTTCGCATTCAGTTTTTAGGGTTCCATACCCGAAGGGTGCTAAGCGGGGCCCTATTAATAAGCCTCCGCTTGCTGTCTGTCTGTCTGTCCGTCTGTCATAGGGGTCTACAGCTTCAACTGTAATAGGTAGACATTAAAAAGCATGCTTTATTATGGCCTGTCACGACAAATAATAAAATAAAAAATAATAATGGGTGTCCCTATACAAATGACCTCGAACAAGTTTCATTATTTTACCGTTATTTGTTTTGGCTCTCACTTAAGGGTGCTCTATCATCTAAACTGCGTTTGAAGACGTTTTTGTATCGTTTTAAACTTTCATTATGTACATCACAAAATTTCGAATTGAATATATTAAGTGACTGAAGGACCGCTAGCGGTCCCTTTGATTTTTAAAATTATTGAACCGTAAGTAATTATTTAGCTGTTGGAATATTTTCCTTAGCACGAACTAATAAAGTTCAATTTGCAATGTACAGTTCGGAAAGGGAAGCGGTCCTTTAATTTTATAAATTATTGAACCGTAAGTCATCGGAAAGTGCAAATCAGAAAGTGAAAAGAATGTTTTTTTCTGTATATTGTGAATCCTGTTAAAACTACGGGGGGTTGCCTCGCTCCGCTTCGCTCGGCTTTATAATGTCAACCTAACTGTTCCTTCTCGCTTCGCTCGTCATCGCAACCTATCCCTTGCGGTTGAATAAAATTAAAACTAAGGGAACCGCTAACGGCTATTTAGGCACTTCCATACATATATATAGTATATGACTGTTGCTCCCGTAACCATGAAAACGAAAAACCTTAAAGCAGAGCCGTCTTTACCTATAGTGCAGGGTGTGCAGCGCAAACGGGCGCAGGGTCTTAGGGGGCGCCGAACGCCGCTCGCGATACTTGCAAAGAAAGAGCATGGTCACTCGCGGCGACCCAGTGCTCTCAAAGACCCTGCGCCCGGGCCCGTGTTATGGCCGAAGCCGGTGTTATAGTCGAACCATAGCCAGGGCCCAGTCTCTATTATCCTAGCATTAAGGCTACTGTCTAGCTAGATGCTGTCTGCATTTTCGCGGACATCGAAGCGTTAGATCACTGTATGATTTTTACACTGTGGCACTACACAATAACTTTTGTTTCAACGTGGAAACAAAAAAGTTGTGCCTTAATATTCTTGTAACCCCTTCCTTCCTAAAAATGCTTTTTAGTTGTGCACTTAAAATTGCAACATTTGCACTTGAATTTCCGTTCATTGGTAAAAATGTAACTGTAAGTATTCCATTTTGACCGCGCGCCTACTAGAGGGCGCCAGGGTTATGGTTGCACACAGGCGCTACATGGGCTAAAGACGGCTCTGCTTTAAAGCTTTAATCTACATTAAGTAAAGAAATAATTCCAAATGCGTAAATAAAACGAATAATGTGTTTAAACTTTTCAAATTCAAAAAAGGACTACGTTAAAGGTTATACACAAATACGAGCTATTAAAAATCTAAAACAATAAAATCTTGGAATTGATAAGTGTAAGTTTTTCTTTCATGAAAACCACGTTTTTCCGTGGCACTGGCAGCGGGCGGGTTGCGCGGCTCAGTCGCCTGCCGGATTTCGTACGGGGAACCTGTGTCGCTGGTCGTCTCACGCGCACATATTTTGCGAAATTATAATTTCACTTGTGCCTTAGTGCTTATAGCGAAAGGAAAATGCATAGAGAATATTAGGAAAATGCTATGCTATGCTAAATGCAAACACATTTGTGTTTAGTTGTAAGTTAACCGCTGCAAATCACATTACCTATGTGAGTACGCCGCGAGACTGGCTGCGTGTAAGAAAATTCCTAACACTGGTGTGCGAGATTTTGCTTGTGCACCCTTAAAGACAAGTTTTAAATTTATTCAGATTATAATCACTATTTATAGAACATACTCTAAAGTAAAACAAAAAATAAGCATACGGTGCCAAATTTATTTTGTAGCTCTGATGCTGCTCTGGAATGTATATTGTTGTTTCTTAGCATAATGTTTTTAGGGGTCCGGACCCGTATTGTGGGATGGTACGGAATCCTTTGTGCGCGAGTCCAACTCGCACTTAACCAAATTATTAAAGGACATCTCTATCATAACATGTAGTAATAAACCGTCTTTGGTAGAGGCTATAAAGGGGTTGATAAAACAACCCCAAGCCGAAAACTGCCGATAATAGTTTTCATCTTAAGCGGAACTAAAATATACAAAAACCTTGAGGAAAGACACTTCCACGCTAGTGAAACCGCGGGCAAAAGCTATTTTATTTTAAGGGACTCGGAGATTTACGTACTTATGAGGCTATGTAAATTTTATTTATGTCACTCTCACTTCAAGCGAAAAAACGCGCAGTGCGAGAGGGACGGATTCAGCGCAAAAGAGAAAAGGGGATGTTTTTTAATTTTATAAAAAAACTAAAATAGCTAGATAAATCAAATATCTCGATATTGTTAAAACCCATGTAATATTCGTCAAACGAGGAGAAAAAGTGGGATTAAAGATCTCATTTCAATCATTATTTCCATCGAGCAAAATTTATCCAAACGTGTTTTCCAAAAACAAAACCCTAGATTAGAAACAAAGCATCCATGTATTTTTTACATAGCCTCTTTGAACCAAATTCACAAAATGTTCTTTCATGTAAATTTTTATATTTTTGAAACGTGAATTAGTTGTAAATAACATTAAGCATTTCATCCTTTATTCCAAAAAAAGACTGAAAGACGCTTACAGTCTAGTAGACAAGATAGTTAAGGTTGAGAAATTGATGTAAATTAATTTGAATGAAGGATCTCAAAATCAAATCATACAACGACTGACTTTATTTCCAAGGAACATAAAAACTACTATTATATACAAGGATTTCAACGATTTCCATTTCAATTTTCACATTAGATGGAGCTTATTTTGGCCAACGCATAAGCTTGGCCACACAGCGAGGCAACGCGGCAAGCGTCTTGGTCACCTTGCCATGCGGCAGCGACAACCTCGACAGCATTTTTTATTTGCTTTAAATTTAGATTTTATTTTAACTAACTATTCAATTACAAATCCATATAAATTAAAAATACCTAGCAATATAAAATAAAATCTTGAACTTATAAAAATAACTTACTTACAAATAATTTAATTGTTCTAAAATTGACCCCTGCGGCATGGTGCCCAGAACGCTGGCCACATTTCCTCTTTGGTTGGCCAAGGAATGCGCCAGCCCTCTGGTCACCCGATGTGTCCACTAAAAGATGAGACAAACCTTCTACGAGTTTGTGGGCCATGGGACTCCACAGGCCAAAAGTTTCAAACATATAAAAGCTTCCCAATGAGGCATATTTTCGCCGTTTGGAGTCTTCTTTAATTGTATATTTTAGCAATAGTTTTTTTATGTTAATTTAGGCATAATTAAAATATATTCTTATTTTAAACCGTGAAATTGTAATAATTACTCTTTGAAAATATATTTCCACATTCGGTTTACGAATCTTTTTTATGAGGTTGATAATTGATTTTTTCATGAAAAGGAAATTGTCGCTCTCTTTCAGAGTAAACTCAGTTGCTTCTTTTCTATTTTTCGTAATTTTATCATCACGCCGAAAATGTTGCCCCTTTATAAAGATTATTTTGGCGACTTGAGTAATATGGTGGCATATTTGTGCTCAAGTCGTCAATCTTGAATGGGTATCCTTAGAAAACGTTAACTGTGTGTGACACGCGCTCAATCTCATATAACAGAAACTCATCATGAGGATAAAGTGAACACGTATGTGTGTGTGTGTGTGTGTGTGTAAGAGGATACGATCAAGAAGTATATCAGAAGAGATAAGTTATTAGTCAGGCTTCAAATACACGATTCACGGCTGAATGCCGAATGTTTCACAGAAATAATCAAGTAGGTTTATTATGTTTTGCAATAACTCAAACGATTTTTAATATAGTTCGGTCAAACTAAAATTTTATGGAGTAGGTTGAATTAAAATGGGTGAAAATTGAGATTAAAGTAGTATATAAAAACCTGGCAAGTGCGAGTCAGACTCGCCCACTGAGGGTTCCGTTTAAAGACTATATTTTTTCATGATTTAATTACAAATGTATAGTGGTAGAGCTAATGCCGGGCTCGACTGTGGAGGTATCACCATCTTACTCGGAAATCCTCCCGAAGTTATTCCAGGGAGAGTAAGAGAACAGCTCTCAGGCAAAACCAGGCGGCCCACCATTGCCTGGGACCGATGGATGGCGGTATATCCATCCCCAATTGCCGGGCCTTATATAAAACAGACTGGTGCAAGGGTTTCGGCACCGCGCTCACTAACCTGCCTGCCCAGCGTGTATGAGTATGGGCATTTCTTCCAGGAGGACCGCCAAGAGTGGCGAAATCCTGGAAAGGCCTATGTCCAGCAGTGGACGAAACAGGCTGATGGATGGTATAGTTTTCAGATTTTTCCCTGTACTTATAGTATAAGACGGTATTACATGCCATATTTCATAGTTCTAGGTCAACGGAAAATATCCCATAAATTCCCTTGAAAGTGTCGAAATATACGTTTTTTGCGGCATAAACGGCCGTATCCTTTATATCTTTTTTTAACTTAGGAGTTTGATTTTTTCACAGCTTCAAGGGACTGTAGACTTGAGTAGAAGGTTTTAATTTCAGCTCGATACATCTACGCGTTCCCGAGATAAAGGGTCTTGACAGACAGACGGGCGGACAAACAGACGGACAACAAAGTGACCCTTTAAGGGCTCCGTTTTTTCCTCTTGAGGTACGGAACCCTAAGGTCAACCAGTTTAATTAAACTATGACTAAAAACAACAGTATAATTAGGAGTGTAATTATTTTGGAGAATATGAAAAACACGCACTTTTGGAGGAGGCATCGTGCTACGAAATCGAAAGGAGGATTGAGTGCCACTGATAATACTATTATTTCAAAACCATTTTATTAGTTAATTTTTAATTCAATCTCAAATCTTTCACTTATACCGGACTACTTCAATAACCATTGAATGTTTGTTGATGGGTCTAGAATATTTTCAATAATAGTTTAAAGCATAAAAAAGCTTCCAAAAATCCCTGAAATAAATTTCAATACGAATTTAATGTAAAATAATACACCTGCACCACAAGTTTTATGAATGTTACTTATTTCAAAATAAGAAAGTACCTCATCCAAACCCTAAAACTTACACAAAACTTGAAGTGAAATATATATGTACGCGTGTTCCCACGTCATCCGAAAATTACTCCCAATGATGAAGTTATTTCTCTTAAACGGCTTACTTATAAATTGTTTAAAAAATGTATGTCATTATTCAAATTATAAGAAACAATTTCATTGCAGGAAATTATTCTCGCCTATAAGAAACACCTTGAAAATATTTCCCAAAGTCAAGCTGTTTTTGGAATAAAATTGGCTATTTCTTGGAAACCGCTAATGTTATTTGTATGGTTCTTGCACTAAAATACAAAAAAGTATAGCTTATAAAACTCATTGCAGGAAATTTAACAATGCTGATTTACAGCAGAGTTAATAAATAAAAACTAGATATTTTGAGAGCGCGTGGCGTCAACGTTGCCGTAAATGGCAAGTTTCGGAGCAGTCGATTATAAAATCAAATACAAGGTTTTAACGTTAATTTTGACTTTGTTTAAAATATCTCAAGGTTATTGGAGGCTACAAGGGCCTTAAGTAGGCTACAAAGAATTTGACAAACTTCCATATGTTTTGCTCTTTCGTAAATAAAGATATATTATGTTTTATTTTTACTGGTAATCCCTTTTATTCATAAATGTATAGTTTTAAACCAAATAATGGGGAAATGTGAAAAAAAAATAATGCAGAAGAGCATTCAAAGTCTGACTGACAACATGCGCCAACATTATATACAGGCTGACTTTTAAAAAGACCCCGATAATTTTAGAGGTTATTGAGAATCGGTAGCAGAACAAATTTTTAATATAAACACCATGAAAATTAGAAGTCAAGGAATTGTTAAATAATTTTACTTTGAAATAAAATGTATGGCTATCTTAGCCATTCCCATAGGGAACAAGTTTAAAATTGTCCAAAATAGTGGGATTAATAATAAAAATTACTTCGCGTGATCTAATTATCTTATCTCTTCACATGACCATTATTTCTTTAGATTTTACGAAAATCTTCAAAAGGCTATAACTTAACTCTTTTTATGGGTCAAATCAAAAGTATTATTTTGCCCTAAAATTACAAACAGCAGTGATGGTAATTTGACTCCACCTGACATTCTGGAAATAACGACGGAAATTACGAACACTTTAAAATGAGCTTTTACAAGAAAAATCAAAAATGGCTAACGACAAATTTTATCAAGATTACGAAAACAGGTTGTAGGCATGAGCTTAGATAAAGTGGTGTATGAAACTATACGTAACTAGGTATTAAAAAACTCGTATTCTATTAAAAACTAGCCTTCGGCTCGTTTTTTAAACTGACACTCATGTTTTTAATAACCTTTTTATGTACCTGTTTCATAAACTACTATTAATTGTCTCCTCTGCGTAGTAAGCAGCACTTGAAATTGACAGCTGTCTGAATATGACATATTTTACCGCGTTCTTGATAGTGTAAACAAGCCCTCGAACCTTCGAGTGCGTGAGACGTGAAACGTAATCCCCCGACATCGTTCCGTTTCGCGGTCTACATAACTACTCATTGTGTTCATGAACGACATTGACTGAGTACATACTCAGATATGTAATACCCTTTTGTAAATTGGACCTCCTACTTAGTTATACAACACCTCTAAATCATATTCCAAAACAACAAAGTTCAATTAATCTTGTAATTTGGTGTCGGTCGGTGTCGGTGTTTTTGCGGGACTGGTTTTATTTTTACGTGAATTAATAAGAGGAATGTTACGTTCTATTTCGCTAGGAATGCTTTCGGTCTACCGCTCTAGTTACTTCTATACTAATAATAAAGTAGTAAAAAGTCGTGTCTAGGTCTAGACATTGCATATTTTTTCAAACCTTAAAATAAAATGGGTTATTAGTATATTGTACTAAGGCCATAAAACAATTTTTAGATTTTTGTATGTAGGTATATTCATTGTGTTCCGTTATAACTCGAGAACCAGTCAAGGGATTTGGATGCGTTTTTTTTTTAATTTTCATCAAGCGACCCTGGTCAACACATAAGCTATAAGGGGTCTCCGTAAAATAAACATTGCATTTTTTTTTGTTATTTGTTTTAGCTCTATCTTAGGGACAGTAATACATACAAGTTTCAAATTTGCACACATTATTGAACATACTCTATACTTTAAATTAAATAATAAAATTTGGGTTCCGTACTCAGAGAGGGTGATAAATTTTTTGTCAGGTGGTATCATTTTAACGCCTTGTTTTTGTCTCTTTAATGTTATATAGCACATAATATTATATTGTTGATCCTTTGTGTACTCTTAGGGTTCCGTACCCTTATTTTACGGAACCTTTTTTGAGCGACAATGACTCGCGTTTACCAAATTATAAAAAAAAATGTTTCATACATAATTTACGGAAAGTACCTATTTAAAGTTAGTATGAAAAAGTGAATTTTTTTCTTCATTTGTGTGGTTATGTTTCTTTGGGAATGTCGTTCAGTATGATCAGTAGATTATGTGGTTTCATTTAAAGATGGCATTCTATTTACACCCGGTATAAGCGACCGATTCCGTAATATTTCTATGGCAATTATTTTTGACAGATATCCAATCGCAATAGCGCCGTAGACTTGATAAATGGGAAATATCCTCATTTCGAGGCGAGATAAAAAGTCCATATTTTTTTGTAGGTTCGAAGAAATATCCTTTTTAATATGTGTTTTTCCTTTTTCGTATAAAACCAACCAACAATTTTATTTCTCTGACCTCTTTTTGCTCTTTAACACAATTTCTTATGAACCAAACGAATGTTCCCTGGAGGGAAAGTACCTTAAATATTAAACATAGCAAATTTTACTCAAAGGACTATATTTCATGTTTAAAGTTAAGGAGAACTGCATTTAAAGAATTTAAAAAAATCACCTGCATGAACCGGGAATCGAACCGGACAAATGTGTAAAAAAACCTTCTGTATTTTTATGACACCGATCAAAAGGGTCATTAGAACCAAATTCTTTGAAGTAATATAGTATCGTAAATTGATTATTTACCTACAAATTAGTTAAGGTTCAATGAATATGAGAGAAATTAAATAGTATTTTCTTAAAATTATGCCATTACCTTTAGTTTGCTGTTTGACATTACTTCCCAGAATTTGAACATTATAAGCAACACTATTGAATGATGCAATCATATAGAGCGTGTTTTTTTTTTAAATCAGCTGGTTTGATTACGGGCAGGGGAAATTATTTTTTCAAAAATCTAATAATGATATACCTAGGTAGTTTTGGTTTTTATCAAAATCGACCGCGAGACTCCTTAGAGCATTTTTTGCTTTTTCTTTTAGTTTAGAACATTTTATTTTATAGTTATTTAAGATTAGTTGTGATTATGACTTAATGACATGTAAAAAGTGTATCTTATGTACATATTTTACAAAATAAATTATTTGAATTATGAATTTTGTATTTGAAAAAAAAATGGATCAGTGAGCACATTCAGCCGAACACCCTTTTTCTTTACCCGTACCAAGACTATCAAGTAGGGGAATCCCCAAAGAAAAGACCGGCAAGCGAGTACCGGATCTGGGAGTGTAGCTGAAGCTCAACGTCGAGCTACCATTTCGTGATCATATTATTATTAAAGAGCTTATAGAAACGTGAGATATGTTCTTCACCCCGCACACAGTTTTACGAATATTAAGGCACTCTGTGCCTTTTATGGCAGCTTCTACGAAGCTGGAGAGGAGAGTATCGTGGTCATATGTTCTCCACCACATGAAGCCAAATAGAGCCTCATGCTGGAGCGGATTCAAAATATAGCTGAGCACTTGTACCTAAAGCAGTACGGAGTCTATCCATTTTACCATTATTCTGCGGCCATGGCAAATAAAACTCTGCCGAAAATTCGGTAATAGTAGTTTATGCTACAAGTGCGTCAAGGAGGCACGTAAGTTATAGCCCTTACGTACGCGTACCATACTACGTTTTTCAATTCATAGTGTGAGTAAATAAATTAAACGTTATTAAAGAATTAATTCTCCAGATAAAAGATTCTCCAAATGAACTCTAGGCGGGCACTCTTTTTATTTTTCTTTGCACGCAAGTTGCCAACTTGACGGAAATAAGCTGCTTTCAGTTTGACGCGTTCGAAGGCTACTTTCAGTCATTCATAACATAAATTCGACTCCACCAGCTTATTTCAATAACGTAAACAACAAAGGCTGCCCAAAATTGTCTATTCTTTAGATACAAATACAAAGAATGTTGTTAACAAGGAAGACCGATCGATAACATTGTGTTCTTTTAAATAATGTACAGAGAATTCAAGTGGTCAGTATCATTTTGCGCACACGCACATTAAAACTTTTTGTCTTTTGGCATTATAATCAAAAAGTTCTTATTCATATTACGGTTAAATGAGGTTACCTACCAAGAAGTTTATTTTAAACCAGATTCCAGCATCCTTCTTGATATTATCAAAAGAAATTAAAAAGTAAAAATCAGGCGCGAATCGATTGATTAAGGTTCATCGGAATTTTCAATTAGTAAAGTTACTACCTACTCAAAATGTCGTCTAAACAGTTTTCATTTCATTTCATCAAATTGAACGCAGCCTACGAACGCATCAAACTGAAACCAGCTCATTTCTGTCAAGTCTATCTATGGTACAAGATAAGACTGTCAACTGTTTTTGATAAATTAAAAAAATAAAACATACCTCAGACATGGCTGCATGAGCTAAGTTCCATTTGCCTTCCCACTATGTAGGGGAATAAAACTAAAAATATAAAGAAAAAAAAAAGAAAAAATAAAACACTCGTCTCGTGTGGTAAACTTGACTTTGACAACAGATTAGACGCCCACAAAACATAACTTTACGAGCACTTGCATTGAAAAATATAATAAACAAACACGATGAGTCTCGAACTCCTAGTAAAAATTTGGTTGTTTATAATGCTGGTATCAATATCAAAAGTTTTTACGGTGTCTCGCGAGTATGTGCTATAGTTTACAAAATATAAAAACTTTCATAAGCCGAATTTAATTCAAAATTCTGGAAAATTTGCACGAAAATATAATGTCTTACGCTTTACCTCCGCGCAGAAGTAAATATACCATAAAAAGTAATTCGAAGTTCAACAAATCACGTTTATTGTTATTAATTGCGCAAGCGCAAAGTGAGTCATTACTAACTTTAAAACTTCTATGGCGAGAGTTGAAAGTTACAACCATCAATCTAATTTAGGGTTTTCCGACAGAACCCGACTCAACTTGAAGACCGGAACCTTATAAAGGTTATCAAACTAAACAGTGAAGTTGCTGGAAATGAACATATTTTTTTACTCATGATAGAGAGCGTCAGTATTTTTTCTAGGAAGTCTGTGAGTTAATTAGAAATGCTAAGCAAAAAATGTATGCGTTATATTTAATTTTAATATCAGGAGCTCTTTTAGGAACTAGTCGAAATATGTATTTTTTTGAATTTCATAATTATGTAGATTTGGTCCCGTAAGCCAAAAGAAAATTTCAAAAATAAAAATGAAAAGTAAATCTGACATCCATTTTTTGGCGCGCACAACCTTTTTGAATAGATCGGAAAAAGTTTTTCCATTGCATTTTATCTGCCATTTAGGAGCAAAATATTAAAAAAGACGCTTGATTTGTTTTGGGGTTTATCATTTCTCTTCTGTAAATTTCGACGAATTTGGATGACTGCACTGCCGATTCGAAACAATAGGCAGGATGGTGTATCAGTAGGGCATGCACCCGGGTATACCCGGTTCCTTCAAAGCTGTCTAAGGTAACTGTAGAACCGGTTCCGAGGTGCCGAGCTATAAACGGTTAATTAACAAGCTGGCAAAGTCATCGCTTGAGTTATTAGAATACCAAACGTACTCGTCGCATGGGCAGAGTATCGCCTGTCCCCCGCGCACCTCTCTGATTTTCTCGCCGCGGGCCTTAAATCACTACTTCAGTAACGTGATTAGTTAGGTACAGTGGAGCCCACATCAAGCTAACACTGTACTTGTAATCTTACTATCAAGAAAATAATGCATCAAAGAAGATTATTACATTCCCTTTATTGTAAGTTTAGTTTAACTAGGTATATTTGTGTTAATTATGTTATTTTTATTCCGTTTCTAATATTCGATGAATGTTATTGCGGTATTAAAATTACAAGAAATCATTTTACTTTCATGATTTATTTTAAAAACTAAAATTCTTCTTAATTTTATGGTGGTGGTTTGTATGACTTACATATTTGATATTATATATATATACATATATATTAATTAGGGACTTTCAAGATAGTGAAGAGCAATAACCGGTTATGTACATATTAAATATATGATTTCCCTATTGATTTCTCAGCACCTATTATTTGCATAATTTAGTCCGATTATTATGCTATAAATGGCTGTAAATAAAATAATAAATCAATGGAAAAAAGTATTTAATATCAAAGGTTGAACATGTATTCAATTTTAAGGTATAATTCTGTAGCTGGACATTGAATTAAGGACAGTAAACTATAATGAAAAATAGTGTTAAACAAAACTAATGTACTATAACAGCTCCATTTTATAACGTGTAAAATCAGTACCCAGTAGCAAAACCTTTGTTAGTAATTACCGCTTGACACCGATGTGGCATAGACATTATCAGTTTCTGGCATGTTTCGACAGGAATGTTTGCCCATGCCTCACAAAAAGCTTCATTAAGTTCATCTAAAGTTGTGGTACGATAAGTGGCAACTTTTTTCTTGATTTCGTGCCAAAGGTGCTTGAGTGGGTTAAGGTCCGGGCTATTTGCTGGCCAATCTAGCACTACTGACTGACTGGTAAGAAACGACTTGACTGAACGGGCGGTATGTTTCGGATCGTTATCATGCTGAAACGTCCATATAATAGGGAGATGCTCTTCAGCATAGGGAAGCATCGTTTCCTCCAATATTGCCTTGTATTGATGTTGGTCTAAGTTACCCTGAACTTTCCTCACAGGTCCCACTCCACGACCAGAAAATAAACCCCACATTTTAATGTTTCCACCGCCATGTTTCACCTGCTTTTTTGTTCTGGGCACATTTAAAGCTGTGTTATTGCGTCTGACATGTTGCACTGCATTGTATACCATAGTTTTTGAACAATCTATCCTTCGGTATGACCAACCATGCTCGACAACAAAATTCATCATAATTTTTCGTAGTGTTGGATCGCAACTTTTATATTTGCCCATTTTTCTTAAAGATATTTTTCAAAACTTAAAATAAAATTCGGGATTGCCGCCAAAACTACCACGAAACAATAAGAGAAGAAATAAAAAAGTATTGAGATTCAAATTTTGAAAATAGAACGCAATATCTCAGTGTCCCTAATTAAATGGCCAGCCAGCATTATTTGAACAAATAGCACTATGATAATCTATCAGCTATACTGTAAAGAGGTTTAATGTTTAAGAAGTTGTTATTGTTTGTATAATCGGGCACATCAATGACTAATTATACTTACATGTAAAAGATATGGAATATTGTTAAGACTCGTTAAAAAAAAAACACAATTTGGCTTCACTAGAGATTCATTTTGATGAACGAAAACTGGTGATAGTACTCATCCATATAAACAACTTTTACCATGAACTCAACCCTGAAATCGTAAAAAAAATCAGCTGTTTCATACATTTGGGTCGAGTAGGTATTTAACTTTTTTATGGAACAGCTGATATTTTTTTCAAGATTTCAGGGTTGGGTTCGTAGTAAAAGTTGTTCACATGGACGAGTAATATCACCAGTTGTCAATTCTTGATGGAACATTTTTACAATAATAGAAAAATTTTTAAATTACTTGTACGTTGTTCCACTGGTATTTAATTAATTTATCGACATCTTTAGGCAAAAACAACAAGGAAAAACATTAAATACAATTATATACGTTACTTATAAAATTACATGTTCGATGATTAAAAACAGTTTTCGTTAACAATATGACTTAAATTTCACGTTGTATAGCGAGCTGGAGTGACCAAATAAATGTTAATTTTATAAAATTTAGGGTATCAAAAATCTGGAACCGGTACCGGTTCTGCATGCCCTAGGTGTATGGCTACTGTACAATGTCATATGAATGTGGCTCCATCTATGCTTGGAACGCTTTACTACGTGCTTATATGAGGTTCGTATGCGAGTGGGTATTAGAATGTCACATGAGTTAGCTGTGTTGGATGTAAGGAAGATGGCGTAACTGCCAGTTCTGCATCACGATATTAAAGTTTCCTGGAAATTTGTATGGTGTTATCGGTGATGTTTACATACAAGAGGAATACACCTTATGGATAAAGTTTTTCAGTATTATTTACAAAGACCATCCTCGAAGGCCGAGATTTTCCGTGTTCAGCTACCATAACCTTCTACTACTATTGGCTTGATTCTGCGCTGAAGGACTTCTAATAACCACTAGGTCTGTCCTAAAATCAAGTTTGACCGTTAACCTATAATACTCGTAGGTACATTTCATAGAAACTTCCATATTTTCTTATTTGCGTATAAAAGGTGGGTTAAAATATTTATCTGATTTTTACCAATAGTTGACTCTAGACTTTATTTATAAACTTGCTTTTGCTGGTGATTAGAGTCAATTACAAGATGAAAAAAATCGATCAGAAAAAATACACCTACCTCAAACGGAGTTCGAACCCATATTATCTTTTGCTATCGCGGGCCACCGTTTATCCACCGAGATCTACAAGACTTCTTCCGATTTTTTAAACTATTTATACACCAGTTTGTAATGCACATATTGAACGCTCACGAGAGCGTTTGCGTAGGGAACAGCTATGGTGACACGACACAAAACTATCATTGCTTACATCATTTGAGACTCGTTATAAACCTGGGAAAAAAGTACAAGTGAATTTAAATCCAGAGCTTGCTTCTGTTTTTCGTAAATAATAAATGCTTGTTATAACGATCTTTTTATCACGACCATAGACTAACGTTTTACCACAGACATATTATAATTATTACTAAATAGCAGACCAAACATAAGGATTAAATAGCTGGGCAAGTTTTCATACAAACAATAAGCTACATTTAGGCTTCATGATACAAAGAAACTTATATAAATGGGTTGTTTTGGTTGGCTTATGCTTGGAACATATTTGTTAATTCCTAAACTAATCTTTAATATATATTTTGTTTGGAAACAAGCAATATTTCTATTTAAAAGAGCCCGAAGTTCACTGAGCTTAAATTGCCACGCGTAGATTCTATGTGTTTATTATGGATGTTAGGTCTGCTACTATATTATACGTCTGTGCGTTTTACTTCCTATAAAATCGGCACAAAAACTCATCAAATCTGTGTTAAAAATTCCGAACACATATTTAAATCTTCACCAAACTTGTTGTAACTATGTTTGTTTAAACATATCCTTTACTGCAGCAAGCATAAAGATCACTGAGATTTTCTTTACAACTTGGTGAAGCTTCGACTAAATGACGTCATTAATTTAACGTCTGAAAGGCATGTCTCGTGGACATTAATTAATTACCACTGACGTGATTGTAAGACGTCGTTCCGTTCCACATGAATAAGGGCTCTTAAAAGCACTTAAATCTTGGATCTTATATGCTTCGGTATGGGTTCAGATCAAGGCCTTATGATGAGAAAGCTTTATTTTATGTTCGTTCGTGTGATTTCATAGTTTTTATTGTTGTGATGAGAACGTGAAAACTTGTACTTTTTCACTTTTAGATACAATTTACTCTGCCCAACCGGTTTTTCTATAGAGGCATTATATGTAGATAGTACTTTATAAATATTTTTACGCATAATAAGTTTGTATAGTGAAATCTATTATCTATTAACTTATTTATTCATTGCATTACATAGGTATGTATAAACAATATTTGAGGTGGTAGAGCAGATGCCAGGGTCGACTGTGGAGGTACCACCATCTTACTCGCAAATCCTCCCGAAGTTATTTGGGGGAGAGTAAGAAAACAGCTCTTAGGCAATTGCCTGGGACCGATGGATGGCGGTTTATCCATCCCCAATTGCCGAGCCTTATATAAAACAGACTGGTGACGGGCAGTGGCGTCACTGGTGCAAGGGTTTTGGCACCGCGCTCACCAACCCCCCTGCCCAGCGTGCGTGAGTATGGGCATTTCTTCCAGGAGGAATGCCAAAAGTGGCGAAATCCTGGAAAGGCCTATGTCCAGCAGTGGACGAAACAGGCTGATGGATGGATGGAAACAATATTTAAATTTTTTACCTATGTTACTATATATTTGGCTAGGCATTATATTTATTTATGGTCTATTCAGTTTATTTATAAACTTATTTAATAATTGCATTATGTAGGTATAATAATATAAGTCTTTTTATTTTATGCATGTGTATAACTTTAGTAGCCCAACTTAAATACAGTTCTGTTATATATTTCCCGTATCATATTCGTTTCATCATAAAATATTATTTTTATACAGATTAGATTTGACATGTAAAACGTATACTTTATGTATCTATTTTACAAATAATTAATTTGAATCTTTGAATCTTGAAAATCATTAAGACAAAATAACATATATGATGTGTATAAAAGTAAAATTTGTTGTCATCACAACAAAACTGTACGCTTCACCAAGTACAGAAAATACAACAATCAACTTCCTAGTCTTTAGTTTTGCCGCCCTATAAAACGTAGGTTGCTGATAAATTCAAAACCAACGCTAAATGACAATCTAGTCTTTGGAGATCTAAAAAAAATTGTCAGACGTTAGTATCAAAACAACAGCATTACTATAAACAACTAAGTAACCAGGGAAAACTACTTAAGTAGTTATAAAAAAATTGAAAATAATAAAATTTTGTACCAAATATTTATTGAAAAAAAAAAGGAAAATTGAAAATGACATGTTTGTTAAGTTTCTTGCCCTTCTTCTTAGCAATACTAATCGAATGGTGCGGATGGTTAGACATTATTTTTATTTATGGTTTATTTAGTTCATTTTTCAACACATTTGTTCATTGCATTATGTATATATAATTATATAGTATATATATATTATGTATGTATAATTACGTATAATATTTTTATTCCTATATTTCTCTATTTTATCCAGGTGTATAACTTTATTACATTTTAGTAGCCCAACCTAATTTTTTTTTTGTATTTCCCTTATTAGTATGTATTTTTTTATATTCTAAAGATATATATTGTAAAGATTAACTTTGACTCGTACTTATGTATGTATTTAACAAAATAAACATTTTGATTTTGATTGAAATAAAACAAATAAATTCATTGGTCGCTGTTTTCTGGATTCCTCATTTTCCTTAAGGGTCCGTATAAGGCTAGATGCACAACTTCTAATGAGCTTATCCCATTGTGTAGCTTTGTTAATCGGTATAGTAAAAATAATTTAGACAGTTGACTATAGGGCTGATAGATTCATTTTAGAAAAAACGCAATATCTTTAAGTTCACTTGATAGAAAAAAATACGAAATTACCTCGAAATTTCATGTTTGTCGATTGTTAAATAGTCTTCCTTAAATCATACAGCCTTGAAATTTGTATTAAAAATAAGTTAACAAATAACAACACCAGCTTGTCTTAGAATATCTTAAAAAAATCAACTAGAAGCAGAGTAATTAAATAAAAACGCAGATTATTGTGGGGGCGTGTTCTTGGTGGTCGTAACAGCCACGGCTACGAGCGCGCTATTTTAAACTAAAAAAGTAAACGTCGTCGTAGAGTTTAGTTCTGATTGATGCAAAATGAGATGCTCAACCTGACTGTATATGTAGCCTTAACTCTCATGTTGGGGTGCGACAGAAAATCTATACAATATCTTTATTGACGGAATGCGAAAATTATGCGTGAAAATCGTTATTAACCAGTTATTTTGTCTAACTATTATCCAGGTTTCTTTTTTGAGCCAAAAGAGAACATTACCTACAGAACTTTCGAGAATCTATAAAATTGGATTATTATTATTATTATTATTATTGTTTTCTCAATGCATGTCTCAGGTGGCAATACCAACATTTGAATTTAGAATTTATTAATGTGGTAACTGGCAACTCTCTCTCTATGCCTAAATTTTGTACTGATGTGCCACAAATTTTGTAAAATATTTTATAAATTATAAACAGAGCTACTTTAGCTACATTTGGTGTTCTTTAGTTATTGCTAAAGCCCTTTGGTGAACATTCCTTCATTTCAACATTCTAACATCATCCCATTATTAACACAGCTACTCATATCAATACTTACCACACCACAAACACATACCAAACAATATCCAATACATCATGCAAAACCAGCAACTGCATCTACCTACTGGAATGCCGTCATTGCCCGGAATTCTATGTAGGTGAGACCAAAAACCCGATATACAAACGGATTAATCAACACCGACACACTGCAGACCGCACACAAAACAACATTCTTCCCATCCCTACACACACGCGACTCCATAATCTGACCTTTAATTACTGTTTCACACTACGTATCATAAATCATTTACACCTCCATTAACTGACATCGAATTACTAACGTGGGAGACATGATTTATATGGTCACTTGGAGCTCATTATGGACTTGGACAGTATATAGTAATAGTAAAACAACTCCCGCGCCGTGCGAGGCTTAAATGCCTACTGTTGCAGGGTTGTCAATTTATTTTTCGGCGGCGCGCGGCGGTGCGACGACGAACTGGGCGCGCGGCGTACTGCGGAGCGCTGCCGACCCTGGTCACACCGCTAGAAACCGCCTGAGAATTTGTCGTTGTGTGCGTGCAGGCTCGCACACATATTAGCCGCGCGGGGTACATCTCTGTGAAGATAGCTCACTATTCTGTTTTTACTATGGTTAAGAGATACATGCGTAACGCAACACAGCTCAAATGAAAAACTATGGTAAGATGGTTTTAAAACTAGATATGAAAAACTCTGGTTAAAACATTGTAATCTATCATTTGTCGTTTTTCCAAATGAACACTAAAGGACTTGGCACGCAGTTTTCGCAGGCTTGTAGGAGAGCTTCGTATTGCTATTAAACGAGTGTTTCATTCGATGTTATCCCCGACAAAAATCACGTTCCCTAAGGACTACAGTGTAGTCAAAAACGTTTGAATGATTTTTCGTATTTCGTCTTAGTTTTCTAAACCTTTTATTGTATATTAATACAATTTGTATAATATGTTACTGTCCGATTTTAGGACAAACTAGTTTGGCCTAAGCCAAAGCTGTTCTGGGTTGTTATTTAAAAAATCACGAAGTTTATGTTATCGCCATACCTAACCTAACTCGCTACGCTCGTATTTCAAATTGTCTTCGTAACTTATTGCTTCCTTGCCGTATATGTCGCCGCCATCAGCTCTGGTTAAAGGGGAACGTTTCAAGCTCAGTGCAAAATGCATAACTTATGATTGTTTATCTCATTTTTAAATAAAATGTATACAATAAAATAGTTTAATCTTATTTTGCGACTATTGATTAATAATTATCGGGGGTTTTTAGCAGAAATGCGTCATTTTATGGATTATAGTTAGCGTAAACCACATTTATTTAGTACTTTTTATTCAACAATAAGAAAAACAATCATAAGTTGTGCATTTTGCACCGAGCTCGAAACGTTCTTAAATCAGCTTTTTGGTGTGTACAACACTCCAACATCTCACCAAAAACATAAATGTATCTTTTATTTATAGTTTTGGTGGGATCAATCTTACAAAACTACTTAAGGACAGTGCGTTTTATTGTTTCAAAGAGAAAAGTCATTTATAATTCATGATACTCTCGGTGCTAGCAGTGGTTTAGAGATTAATGGTTCCTTACTTTGATAAATAATTACAAGCTATGTTGGAGACAGACTATTCGCGCTGTGATGAAATATTGTACGATGAACCCCGGCTTTACTTACATTTTATGGTACGGGTTTCTTCCGTAGAAACAAATATTAATAATAAAATTTAATAACTAACTTTATTTTCAGAAATAAGAGTACCACGTGAGCATTACTGCTCCCACTGACTACACTCATCCCACTATTATCAAAATTATTTTATACTAGCTTTTGCTTTTGCTGGCGAGGAAGTGTATTTAATTTTATCTTCTAAAACTATCATCGACAGATTTCTACTTGGCAGCTTTTTTATTATAGCCCATATGCTAACCGCTACGATGATAATAAACAAACCACATCCGAATCCGTTGAGTGGTCCTCGAGTTAAAACGGAACATACATACAGTAGTTTTGGCCTCAGAACCATACAATATACGAGTAGTAACCAATTTCATTTAAAAAAATATCCAATGTACAGCCACGACTTTTGTTTGCCAGTTCCTTTTTTATTTATTAGCCCGCGTTTATTTAATCTCTGCCTGTTTTCGGCTAAGAAGTTATTTTATTAACATCCCTTATAGTCTATATATTGACCAGAGATACTACGATGATAATAAAGAAAACCGCATCCAAATCTGTTGTGTGGTTTTCAAGTTAAAGTAAAAAATACTTACATAAAGACGGACAGACAAAAATTAAAAAAAAAAGTTGTTGTAGCCTCAGTACAAAATACTACGGAACAATTTCATTTAAAAATACTAAATATACAGACACGACTTTTTATTAGTGGAGAAGTATAGTTATAGAAAATATAATAGATTTTGAGAGGAGGGCGCTATGAAAATCGACCGGCCACCAGCAGCGAGACGTAAAATGGTCCTTGTCACACGAATGTCAAATAATTTGGCCAATTTCGAGTTGGACTCACGCACAAAGGTACTACCACACAATACGGTTACGGAACCCTAAAAATATGGTAAACAATAACAATAGGTATAGAAATTGTAGCAACATCAAGGTGACACAAAACGAGCCGCTAAAATGGAAGCGCCTGACAAACAACTCGGCTCCCGCTGAGTACGGAACCTTAATTTGTATTATTTGTAGTTTTTCTTCAGAATGTTTATAATAATGTTGCTAAATTTGAAACTTCTATGTATTACCGTCTTTAAGATAGAGCAAAACAAATAAGGTTAAAATAATGCTAGTTTTTGAGGTTTTTTTTAAAGGCTTCACGCCAAACGCGGTTCGTGCGCGGCGCGGAGGCGGCGCGGAGCAGAAGTAGCGCGGTCGACGGCACATTGAACGCGGATCGGCGGCGGAGCGGTTTGAAACGCGGTTCGCACGCGGTGCAGATTGTCGGCGGGCCCGCGCAAGTTGTAATACAAGGAACTCTATGAAACACGACACATCAAATGCGGGTGCGGGGCTGGCCGCCGCGCTCGAGCCGCGCTCTACGCGTCGGCCGATTGTATTACAACTTGCGCGGGCCCGCCGACAATCTGCAACACGACAAACCGCGTTTGATGTGGCGAAGGCTATATTATTCGTCGTAAATGGGGCCACAGTAACACGATTCGGTGAAAAATTTTGACAGACGGACAGACAGACAGCGGAGACTTAGTAACATGGTTCCGGTTGGCATCCTTCGGGTAGGGAACCCTAAAAAGAATATAATGTGTGTTAAAAATATCAGACTATTTATTTATGGTATCCAAATTCCAGTGGAAAGCTATATCCCACAGGCTTGTTAATGTAAATAGATAATATGAGCCAATTTCTTGGTTGATAGATCTGAGAGAAGTCTGCTCTTAAGGTTTTAACAAGTCAACAAACATCCGCTTTTGATTTAATGTTTATTTAGATCTAAACCTACTTGAGTTTATTACCCAAATTGCGACCTTGTTCCTGATAAAATACGCGTAATGTTACCATGTACTGTCCTAACGTTTTTTCTTTTAAAATCGTAATTGACGAAATACGGGTACGGAACTCTAAAACCTTACAAATCAACAATGTAGATGCTATATCAACATTAAGGCGACAAAAAACAAAGCGCCTGTCAAACAACCCAGAACTATCTGAGTACGGAACCCTAATTTTATTATGTGTGGTTTTACTTTAGAGTATTTACAACAATGACACCAACTTTGAAACTTGTATGTATGTATCTTTAAAATTGAGCTAAACCATTCGTCCATGGCTAAACCAAATAAGGTAAAAAAACATTTACATTTATGAACAAAAAAAACAGGTTTATTGAATGGGGTTATAATTATTAAAGTACAAATTCAGATTCTAACTTTATAATTAATTTATCATTTTAATTTTTTTTTAAATAAAGGGGTCCCTTTGTTTTTATTTTTTTTTCAGTTTCATTATTGCTATGATGTAACCTATAGTTAAACGTATTGTGAGAAAATTTCAAATGTCTACCTATAAAGGCTGAAGCTGTAGACCCCTGTGACAGACGCACGGACAGACAGTGAAGGCTTGGTAATGGGGTCTCGTTTGGCACCCTTCGGGTACGAAACCCTAAAAGGGGTCAGCATAACTTATTCTCTGGCTGTACGAGTATATACGAGTAAGTTTTTAATGTAGAAAAAAGAGCAAATTTTACGATTCGTGGGTTGCGTTTAATATTTTACTTTTTATCGAGTAGGGAATTTTCAGATTTCAGGTTTGCGAGTAAAATGAGAAGATATCAGTATTGTTTTCTTTTCACCACGTTTCCATTTCTTATAGAGAGTAGAACCTAGCTAGAGAGAAAGTTCAATTGGTGTTCATACTCTACATAAATAATTAAAAAAAAAACAGTACTATACGTGGAAAAGGGTGGTAGGTGGTAAAGCTGATGTCGGGTTCGACTGTGGAGGTACCACCATCTTACTCGCAAACCCTCCCGAAGTTAGAGAAGTAAGAGAACAACTCTCAGACAAAACCAGGCAGCCCACCATTGCCTGGGACCGATGGATGGCGGTTTTTCCATCCCCAATCCACAAGTTTTCATTTCTGCCAGGGTAAAAAAATGAAAAAATCTATGGAGATATCTTTTTATTCTTATTCCGAAAAGCGTTTTAATACTTTTTTTTATTCTTTGGTTCTAGAGATATGTTGAAAAAAACAAATTTTTAGGATATGGGCTGAACAGTTAGGATACATTTGCCTAGCAATAAATAAAAATACTAGCTGTCAATGTGAAGTGTCAATGACATTTGATATATTAAGCTCTATGATCATGCCATTTCGTTTTTTTAAATACAATCAAGGTATCGTTACTGGCATTGGTACGAAAGTCATTATGCCTACAAGGCTTTTGTTGAAAAGTCAAAGTTAAAAAAAACTTTTAAGTACCTAATACCTATGTAAAATTCATAATTTTGGAAAAGGGATATATACAAGTCCCTAAGTTGTTACCTACTTTCTAAATAGCTAATGAAATTTGGTATTTTCAAATGTTATGGATTGCCGGGCCTTACCTTTATAAAACAGACTGGTGACGGGCAGCGGCGTCACTGGTGCAAGGGTTTCAGCACCGCGCTTACCAACCCGCCTGCCCAGCGTGTGTGAGTATGGGCATTATTCCAGGAGGACCGCCAAGGGTGGTGAAATCCCGGAAAGGCCTATGTCCAGCAGTGGATGAAACAGGCTGATGGATGGATGGATTCGTGGAAAAAGATTTAGAATGGGAGTTAGAAATGAAATCCAGATCTTTTGATAACCCTTACTTAAACGCATTTCTGAAAACAAATTGTTTCTTCACGTCAATGCAATCGATGGGTCTTTTTTTCAAAGTTAAAATGTGAAAACTATCAGGTGATAGGTAGATAATAAATTTGTAGTATAGTACACAAGTGATTTTCTGTTGACATTGAATGATAAAGTGAAAAAATATCGACATACAGGATCATTGTGACTAGAATAGAAAAAGGAATACTTCGGTGGTTTGGACTTAAACAGGATGAAGGAAAGTAGAGTGAAGAAAGATTTATGGTGCGCAAGTAGAAGATAAACCTAGACCGGACCGCCCTGAAAGGACGTATTCTTACCAGATTGGTGACATACTGGAAATGGCAATGTTAAAAGTACCCGGAATAGAAGAGCTTGTAAGACTAGATTGATCCAGTTCCATCAATCTAGTCATACAAGCTCTCCTATTCCAGGTACTTGTAAGAAGCGAAAGATGCGTGTCATGATCGTAGCAGATGGAAATCTTTAGTCTCTACCTACCTCTCTGGAAGACAGGTTTTCCAAGTTCATAAGCATTCGGTATTTTAAATAGAAAATTTCGGCAAAATCCACAAAAGTGGCAACACATGAGGTAAACAAAAATTAAATTAACACCATGTGTGCGAACATGCAGCGGAAGTCGGGCGTGGGAAGTGAGGGGAGAGGGGGGTCAAGTATCGGATTCCAAATAAATTGCTTCACTCTTGTATGATGGATATCACCGCGACGTAAATAGAAGTCATTTTTCGGGTTTTGCTCCTTTTTAAGTACCTAAACAAATGCCTAACGTTTGCGGCTGTGTTAGCAGACAATAAACTTTTTGAATGAAATTGAATTGTTCAAGTTTTTATTGAGATCTAAACTCCAGACACGACAGACCTAATTAAAAGAAAAGCTTTTCCCGTGATTTTGCCCGCGTCGAATTCGTTTTGCAGTCCTATCGAATCGGTTGTTATTTTTCAGACCAGTAATTTTACAGTACATACATATTTGCTCTAATGTGAAATGCGAGGAAAGAATTCAGGAAATAACAGCGACAAAATGAGCTCGTGTTCCAGTTTGTAGATCATTTGACATTCAGCGTGGGTGGTTGTTAGGTAAACTGAGACAAAAATTGCCTTTATATTAATCTGGGATCTACTTTATATAACAGAGGAAGTTTTCGAGATCTCAGGTAACATACCAAAAATCACTTACTTTTTTATTAAAGGATGAATTGATCCTTTTTAAGTTACGAGTTACGTGTTACATGCGACTTTTTTTTGTTTTGCATTAAACTCATGACCTTTAAGTTAGCATCAGTAGTATTAGCATGAAAACATCACAGATACGTTATAGTTACGTTAACGTTAGATTTTGTATCCCGCTACTGTGTCTGCTTTGGGCGGTTTTCAGATTCCATACGAAATGTAACGTAAACGCAACTATAAAGTGAAATTTATCCATATTTTTATTGGAGGTTCAGTAGATGTTAGACACACATTTGTCTATGTGTTATTATTTATAAATGATTAAATGTAATTGATTGACTTTTTGTCTTTAAATTATGATATATGTATATATGAATAAAAGTAAGAAAACACATTAAAATTATTTTTTGTGAGGTATATTTCGGACCATTCATGAACATCTCACAAAAATAATTTTTAATGTGTTTTCTTAGTTTTATTCATATATAGGTATTTCATATTTCTAAATGAGAAAGAGGTAAGGTGGGTTAGAAAAAGGTGGGTTAGTGTTGACATCAAAATAAATGAAAAAGACGATGTTCTCTACATATGTGGTATATATTTACCGCCCCCAATAAAAAAAACAGTTCTTGAACATTTTATAGACAACACAAATAAAGCAATGGAGACGGTGAGTAATGTAGTGATTTTGGGAGACTTTAACTTGGGTTGTATTGATTGGTCTCCTTCGGGCCCTGTCAAATGCAGGAATTCAACTCTGGCTAAA
This sequence comes from Ypsolopha scabrella, assembly GCA_910592155.1. Taxonomy (NCBI): domain Eukaryota; kingdom Metazoa; phylum Arthropoda; class Insecta; order Lepidoptera; family Ypsolophidae; genus Ypsolopha; species Ypsolopha scabrella. The sequence continues at coordinate 24,597,923 of OU342969.1, read as the reverse complement.
TCACTTTTGGAATTTGTTTCACTTAATGGTCTTCATCAGCACAATTTAATTAAGAATTTTAATGATAACATTCTGGATTTGATTTTAAGTAATGTCCCTATAGTTGATGTAGCAGAATCATGCAGCCCGCTTAGTGTAATCGATAAGCTTCACCCTCCATTGGAAGGATCCCTGTCATTTAAACTATCTGATGTTTTAAAAGTAGTTCCTCGTATTACCCCCAACTATTTTAAAGCAGACTACATTAAAATTTCTCTCGAGTTAGATAAGATTCCTTGGGGAGATAGGCTAAATGTTTGTAAGGATGTGAATGAAATGGTTGAGGTTTTTTATAAGATATTGCATGAAATTATTGAAAAGCATATACCTAAACGTCAAAATGTTGCTAAAAATAAATATCCACCTTGGTTTTCTAGAGAGTTAATTAAGCTTTTAAAGGAGAAACATAAAAAGAGACAACTGATCAAGAAATATAAAAATCCGTTGGATATTATGGAACTAACCTTGCTGTCAAAGCGCTGTGAGGATCGTGCTAAGACATGTTACAGGGAATACATATCTGATATTGAACATAAAATTGCGAAAAATCCTAAATACTTTTGGTCATTTATAAAAACAAAACGCAAAGCTGCTGGTAGCTATCCCTCTACAATGAATAATGGAAACACACTAGCTAAAGATGGAGAAACTATTTGCAACCTTTTCGCGTCACATTTTGCGTCAGTATATGAGACGGATGGTTTAGTCACAGACGTTCCTGCACAGGATTGCTCAACTACTAACACACTTAATACTGTTAATTTCACAAAGGAATATATACTCAAAGGCTTAAAAAGACTTGATAGTTACAAAGGTTCAGGACCTGATGGCATTCCATCTGTTTTTTTAGTCGGTTGTGCTGAGTCTCTTGTCTTGCCTTTGCATATTATTTTCAATAAATCTTTGGTGACTGGAGTCTTCCCTGATCTATGGAAGTTATCGCGGGTGATTCCTATTCTGAAGTCTGGAGACGACAGCGCAGTATCCAACTATCGCCCAATATCGATATTATCAACGTTCAGCAAGTTATTTGAAGCATTGTTTTATCCTTTTTTGAACAGCCACTTCAAGCAGCATTTGACCAACTGTCAACATGGTTTTGTACAAAATCGGTCTTCTAATACAAATTTGTTATCCTATTTGCAGGAATTGGTAATGTCTGTAGACAAATGTCAACAAGTCGATGTAATCTACACTGACTTCAGCAAAGCTTTCGATAAGGTGAACCACTCTATCCTTATATCGAAACTTCAGTACTATGGTATTACAGGTACCTTGCTTGAATGGCTGTCTTCATACTTAAGAGATCGTAGATCTAATGTTGTGGTGAATGGATATCAGTCTCACGACTTTTCCGTAACTTCTGGAGTTCCTCAAGGCTCTCATTTGGGCCCCCTTTTGTACAACGTCTTCATTAACGACATTGTTGCCTGTTTTCAACATTCCCAAGCCTTTCTTTTTGCCGATGATCTTAAAATAATGAAAACTATGACATCATTGTCAGACGCTGAGCTACTTCAGGGAGATATTGAAGAATGGTGCACCAGAAACAAGATGGTACTTAATTCAAAAAAATGTTTCTCTATTAACTTCACCCGAAACCACAGAATTATCCACAATCCCTATCATATTAATAATAACACGCTTCAAACAGTTAAAAGTATCAGAGACTTAGGTGTCATATTTGATTCCAAGCTTCAGTTTGTTGAGCATATAGATAACATAATCAATTAAAATGTTAGGTTTTGTTATTCGTAGCGGTAAAGTGTTCAGAAGGCCAGCCACTAAAATACTTCTTTTCAATGCCCTTGTTCGAAGTATCCTAGAATATTGCAGCGTTGTATGGACTCCTCACTATAAAAAACATATGCTCCGTATTGAGAGACTTCAGAAGAGGTTCCTATGGCATCTCTCATACTCTTGCGGAATGTCAAAAAAGCTCCCATCATACGGAAATAGACTAAAGCACTTTAAAATGCACTCCCTATCAGATCGGAGAACTCTGCTCGATCTATTATTCCTTCGAAAGCTAGCAAGAAATGAACATGACTGTCCCGAACTATTGTCCAAATTACAATTTAACCTACCCATGAGAGTTCCCAGGGATACTCGAAAAGCAATGATTCTGCGGACAACATCATCGAAATCTAATTTGGGGCAACACCACTCCCCGTTGAATAGATTATCAGCGCTGTTTAATAAACATAGTGCATGTCTCGACCTGTTCCACGGCAATGTACATCACTTTAAGAAATGTGTCATTGAAAATGTTTTTTGTTGAATTTATAAAATTTTTAGGTTCATGACTATCTTTCATTTTAATTTTAATTTAGTTATAAGTTTTAAAAACTGTTTAATATAATTAATAAAATAATTTGATTTTATGTTTTTATTGTAAATATTGTATATAATCTAATCTGTATAATTGTTTTTTTTTCTATAAATTGTAATAATTATATTGTATTGTATTTATCTTACGAATAACAATTGGTAATATGTGTAGCTGTAGTCTGTACCTTTTTATATAATGCATGTTGTGTCCACCTGTAATAGTCTAGACATTTAATTTTAAACCCTTTTAATTATTATGAAATAATGTATTTGTGTACTAGATGTTGGTGGTCCAAATAAATAAAATAAAATAAAAATAAAATAAAACACTGATTTAGCCAGCAAAATTAAAGACGCACACAAACTTACCTACGTGTCCAGTTGTCAATTCGTTCATGCAAAAATGCATATAAGCTATCCTGTTGTCAGTGTTTAAATTGAAGTCAGCGTAAATTTTGGAATGCAAACCTAAGGAGCAGACCTTGTTTTATTCAGCCATGGTATAATGTAACCGTGATGTTTTTATGCTAAGACTACACAGGCAAGCGCTCTCTATTACACGTCCACAGACGGGGTGAGAGACTTATTTGTATAAACTAAAAGACTTAGGCGACGAACAAGGAGACTCGGGGCGTCAAGCGCCGGAAACACAAACATACACCGATGTATGGAGCGTTCAAGGAGAAGCGTTTTTGCACGCGTTTGTTTGAATTGTAGCGTCGTATGCGACGGGGGACGCCGCGTAGGACGCGGCGGATGAAGCGACGGGCGACGCCGCGATAGACGCAGCGGGTGAAGTAACGAGTTCTGATCTAGCTGTGAATAAGATACTTTTTAAGTAATATTATCTTCAAGCAATAGGTATGTCGATAAAAAGTCGCCCATGATTACAAACATAAATACACACGTTGGCCCGTTATTACTATTCAAACACGACTGGTAGAATGCAAGAAATAAGAAAGCTGCGGTAGCCGTATAATAGTTATATAATAAAATAGAAAGAGACACAAAGAAGTTCGTTCTCAAAATCAACCAATATGGCAGCTATTAATAGCTCGTTAGCTGACAACCACTTGAAAAGAATGTCCCAGTAATGAGGGCCCAGGAAATACATGCTTTCAGGTGAATGGCAGGTCTACTACTATAACTTAACTTAGTGTTATTTCAATGAATTCGTGATATTTAATTCATAAAATCAAGTTAAATGTAAAGGTTTATGCCAAAATGAAAGCTGTATCTAAACCATAATGGAAAAACGAGATATTTGCCTTTTTTTGACATACTTTGTACAGTGTGGAGCCCGCATCAAGCTATACACATTGAGTATAAGCTGACCGGGAGGTTGTGCGGGAGGCCTATACAATGAGAGGTCAGCTTATACTGAAAGTGTTTAGCTTGATGTGGGCTCCACTGTACATAAATTTGTACAAAGTTACACAGCTTAACTGCATGCATGTACGCAGTATAGTTCGTAATCGTTAATAACACAAAACGGACCGCAAAAGTTGATCATTTGGCCAATGGCCAATCCATGGAATTAGTATGTACTACCGTACCTCAGATGAATCATCTGAGTACCGTACAGTACATACTAATTCCATGGGCCAATCAGAGCCGTTGAAAATTCTTGGATTGTAAGGTGGCAGTCATTCGTGCGTTCAGAATCGTTTGTTGGTTTTTTTAAATAAAATAAATACTTTCTACCCCGGCGTTGACGTTAAATAATCTTGCATTTTTTCCTAGAGACAACTTTTTGCGCTCTGTTACACGTGCTTTGATTTTAACTGCCATGATTCTTTATAGGTATTTTCAATTTTAGATAAACATTAAATAAAAAATATCGTCAGTTAGCTAATATATTATTAAGGATCGGAACCCTTAGATCGGGAAAAACCGGATTCCGGGAACTAAGATGATAAAATATTAACATTTCTAAACAAAATAAATACCTACTTCTTGCCACTCTTTAACGAAGAAGTATCAGAATTTCTAGCTACTTCAGAAAAAAATAACAGAAATTTCAAGAAAATCTCTCATATAGCATTGCCGCATTCCAAGTATTTAATTAGAGACATAAAAACGACAAATAATATTTCTGATATAAAAGATTTGACATGTAAAACGTATACTGTGTGTATCTATTTTACAAATAAACATTTTGATTTTTTAATTATTATTATTTTTTTTTAGATCAAAAAACGTGATTGGAAAACTAGTTTTCCGAAACGATTTATGAAACATCAGTTATTTTTAATAGCTGAACGTATGCGCCTGCAGTTTATGTGTGTTATGCTATGATTTATGTATGTTTTTATTTTAATTAATTTTCTCTATTGTTTTTATTTTTTTTGTAACTATATTTGAGTGTGTACTGTGTAAATGAATAAACGTTTTTATCTATCTATCTATCAGGAGCGAGATAGATAGCAATGTAGGGCTCCGTAGTTGCCCAGTACATTTTATAAGTTGGTTTACTAAAACAGACCGCGCCAAACTTCTAGTCCCATACATTAGAGGGGACCAAAAATTTGGCGCAACCTGTACTCGTAAACCTGTAAAGCCTACTTAGTTGTGTTTGTTTTTCTTTTAAATTCATTATATATACTACTTCTGTGAATATTTTCACATTTCTATAAACAACTGTTTAGCCGACAGGCCGCTCCAACTAAAATTTTCACTTTAAAGCTTAGTATTTCGCCAACGGATCCCTTAATCGAAAAATAGTTTTATACACACCCACAATGTTTTTGAACGACCTATCCAACGATACCCCACACTACCAGTTTACGTGTATGAGAGGTACACTTAAAAAAAAATCAAGATTTTATTTTACCATTTTGTCGGCGTGATTATTATTTATATTCATGCCAAATTACAGCTTTCTGGTACTAATAGTCTCTGAGCCAAGCCGCGGACAGACGGACAGACGGACAGACGGACATGGCGAAACTATATGGGTTTCTTGTGAGACTATGGAACCCTAAAAACAAAAGTATAAGTGCAAGACATATTCCAAGGGGGTCGGTTACTTCTTCGTTAAAAGGCAATACGCTGATGTTGACAATCGAGGCCATTTAGTACAGGTCGATTATATCGATGACTACTTTTTGCCCCTGACTTTGCCTGCATTGAACAACGATTTTTTACTCGCAGTTTGCTTACGCTTAGCCATCACCGCACATGATGGAAAGCGTCGGTAAGACCTACCTAGATCAGGGATGGAGAAATAGATTAAGAGGAGGGCTCTTATACAGCCCGTATAAAATAATTACAAAATTTACGCGGGCCAAAGAGCATTTATTATATGCAACAAAAAAAAATATTTTTCAAAAATTTTTGTTTTGACTCGCTAAGCCGGTGTGAGTGTGACAACTGAAATTTTGACTGTTCAGTTATCGTCGAAAGGAGTAGTATCGATTAGCGAAGAAAATTTACCTCAATATGACCAAAATTACTTTAGATATATTCTTTTTATTTGTCATTATTTTAGTAAAATAGGGGACACTAACTAAGGCGTAGTAGGTAGATCGTACAACGAAAGTGCGGTGCGGTGAATCAAGATGAGAGTGTATAATGCTGTTTTTCAATGAATAACATTTAATATAAATTCACACAAGTGCGTTTAAAAAAAAACGCTGTGCTATCATTTAGATAATGGGTTTATATGTTTAAAAAAGTAACTATTGTTATTTTCACTTTATTAGTTTGGTTGGACAGACTGCTTGTTTGAAATAAAAAAATAGCCTTCACTTTGCAATTTTTTTCGATTGAGTCAATTTTTCTCAATCGCGTTTTGGGCTGTTACATTTTGGGCTGCTTTGTTTATAACATGTATTTATTTCAGAACTATATCTATTGTAGTTCGGGAGTACTACTTGTTCAAAAACTCCGTTTTTACTACCTACGTCGCCTGGCTCCAAGTTACTAGAAGTAACTCTTGAAACGCACTCGAGATGTTTTGTTTTACTAAGATTAGTTGTTGAGAATACTTGTGCTCACATAATATGTATGAAGGCCTGAATATATAAATAATTTTGGGAGTGTGTTCAATTAAAATTACAAATTATTTTTTTGGGCAGATTTAATATAGACGCGTTTTGATCGTGATATTGTCTCTTTGCTTATTAATTTTAAAACCGTGAAGTTGTATTAATTACATTTGGAAAAAATATATATCATTTTAACTCTCTGAATTTAATATTTCAGTCGTTCGATTTATGATTACATACATTTTACTGCATCCAATAAAATCGCAAAGATAGGTCTAATATATGATATAAATACTATTTCATCCGAGTTATATTAGGTTTCAGACAATAAAACTTATATCAAAATAAACGTCATAAGAAAAGTGATATAAAATGGCCATCATCATCATAAATTTAAGAGCTTTGCTCTTGTCAGTGAAGTCTTCTCCAATCACTTCTGCACTCCGCCTTCTCTTTAACTAAATGGCCGTCATATTAAAAATCCATTATCTTGATTCCAAATTAATAAATAAAAACACGTCGAAATCGCGAGTTTTCTGAACTGCCCGCTCCCACTGAGCAAGATAGAAAAGTGTAAAATGCACCTCGCCTAAAACTAAATGCCCAGAGTGTACCCCGGTCCTATTTGGACTAATTAGTGGTTTTATTTTAATTTTACACCACTCAGGAAGGCTATTTAATACACCCTTAAACAGCTCAAAATAATGAACTATTTTAGCTTGACCCCTGTCCACAAGAGGTTTGTTTGATCATCTAATCCAAGATATAGCTTTGGTTAGAGATATCGTATTATGAAAATCAAAAGCCAAGCTTCCAATCCATATCATAATTTGTTCAGTAAATTTTTCGTAAGTCATGCATAATCAATCAATTAGACCGACAAATAGACAGACAGATAAAAAGACGGACAAATCCATCCATCCATCCATCAGCCTGTTTAGTCCACTGCTGGACATAGGCCTTTCCAGGATTTCGCCACTCTTGGCGGTCCTCCTGGAAGAAATGCCCATACTCACACACGCCGGGCAGGCGGGTTGGTGAGCGCGGTGCCGAAACCCTCGCACTAGTGACGCCGCTGCCCGTCACCAGTCTGTTTTATATAAGCCCCGGCAATTGGGGATGGATATACCGCCATCCATGGCAATGGTGGGCCGCCTGTTTTTTTTGCCTGAGAGCTGTTCTCTTACTCTCCCCCGAATAACTTCGGGAGGATTTGCGAGTAAGATGGTGGTACCTCCACAGTCGAGCCCGGCATCAGCTCTACCACCTCCGGACGGACAACACAGTTAGATAATTTTTTTTATATCCCCATTTTTTTCGCTTTTTGATGGCTATACGTTGAATAAATTTCTATCATTTTACCCTTATACGGACAAAACAGTCATTACGATTTTCAAGTTACCTATGGGTAAAGATGATTTATGGTGTTCTCTATCAATGGGTTTTAAATGGCTATTAGCTAAGGTGTGTTGGAATGAAAAGCTATTTCCGTAATGCGCGGAGACAAAGCCATTGTAAGGCATAACTACATCGAAAATCCATTTATTTGAAGATGATACGGCACATTTGGGCCACATTTAGGGCACACGTGAAACAGTCATACTATAAGGTCCGATAATACAAAGTGTTTTTTTTTTAAGTATCCCTAACAGAAGCCACTTCAACAAAAAAAAAAATTTGTGCGTTCTTTTTTTTCACCGTTCCATAGAAATTTAGTCAGCTGATTTGTACTTTGTACAAGGAAGTGAAAAAATTACTCGAACAAAAATTTCTTTTTTTCTTCTGGGATGTGATCAGGTCAGTTAACGATACATAATCTACCCTAGAACTATTTTCAGTTATTATTGTAGGACTTTATATGTAAGGTTGTAAAATCCTGTTAATTAACTGAAACCATTGACTTAATATAGACATATTTTATTTACAAACCTCTCTAATACTCGCCTACGGCAAGTTTCTTAAACTCACATTTATAACCTGTTTATGTGTTAATTGTTATGTCCCTAGGGAACTACCCGTCCCCAGTGCAAGTTAAGGGTGTATAACACCTCACTTCGCTTCGCATGATCCTGTTTTATACCAACAAATACTGCAACAATCACTCTGAAATTAATATATGATAAAGTTGAGGACTATGATATGTCCATAAAACTTGATTCCATTAAATTTTCTCGATAGCAAAAAATTACAAAGTTACCCCCAAACCGTACAATAAATCGATAGCATTCAATGAATACTTGAAATTAGATCTGAAACTTTGCATAATATAACTGATATTACTACAAAGCAGCTGCAGACTGTAACATAAAAATGAAAAAACCACCAGTGTAGCCACGATTTCAAAATAACTGATGTTTTTGCGTGCGCGGCATTTGATTAGAGTAGGATAGACAGTTAAAAATCAGAAGCGTTAGAGCAGGACTGCGAATTGAGGTATTGTGGGCCCAAGTGAAGAGTATAACCATTACAACAGTAGAAGAATTTTCCCCCTGGATTATGTGTCGTTGAGTTGGTTGCCAACTGTTTGCCAAACGTCAAAAATATTGTTATACTTTCGAATTCCGTTTATCTAAGGATGCGTTTGTGCTTCAGGTGATTCCGTCAGAAAAATTAGCAACTAATCAAGTTGGTGATTCAAATTTCAAACAAAACCCTATTAAAACAAAGTTCTTATCAGTTTGCACTCAAAAATGGCTGTTACGACAGGCGCTCTCGCTGACAAGTGCGAAAATAGGGTGTTTTTTATTTATTCTGAATAAAATAAAATTAATTTCCAAAAAGTGAGAAATTCCAATCATTGTTTGTTATTTTGTCCAAAAGTTTATTAATTTATATATTGCTTCAATAATAAATGCGACAGTTATATTGTTACAAGTGAACAAAGAGCTGAGAATTAAGGATGAATTTAGGTTTTTTTTGTTCACTTCTATATATTAAATTTAAAATAAGGAAAAACCAAATCACTTTTCGTATCAATAGATTACAATGTTTTTTTTTCTTTATTAAAATCCAATTGGTACCGTACACACTTGTTACAAAGTTACTCAGTTCAAGGTCGTTGGCATTGGGAGAAGCCTTAAAGTGACGCCACAGTTCATGAACAGTTCAATACACAGAAGTTAATTTTAAAAGTTCAGTTTTAATGTATGTTTTTTGTGTTTAGCAACCAGATGGCAACCGAAATTAAGTTACAAAATAGGCCCGCCCGCGCCGGTCCAAGTAAAGTCCAACCGCCGACGGAGCATTTTTCAAAGTCAAATGGACGTAATCTCAAATCAGAGATATACATCATAAGTTCTCAATTTTAGAACTTAGTTATTTTTAGCACCACATTAAAGCCACACATGGCAAGAACAACCCGGATATTGCGATCTCGAGATAAGCAAGCGCCTTAAGGTAAATGTACACTCAAACCGCAATATAAGACCTGTCTTTGAAAGCGTACTCCTTAAAATCACTTTAAAAAAATACATAGTAGGCATGTCATAATCTATACTAATAATAATCGAAAATAACTTCCATGGTTACAAAAAAAACCTTTCTTTACATTTGACAAAAAAAAAACGGAAAGTTATCGAAAGTTTCCTATGTTTTACGAAAGACTTTTCATACTCTTTCCAAATGTTTAACGAGATTTTAATGATTATTTCACCGTACTTTAAACAATTTAAAGATCTACAAAACCATTTAAAAAAAAAACGTTTTTCGCGTACATGTGAAAAGTATTATTTTCTTCTATTCTGCGCTGTCCGGAGACGCAGCGATCGTCGTAACAGCCACTTTGCAATACGCGCTGATATGACTGTTATTTCAATGTCGTTTCCGTCGATTTTGTACTGACACATATCGCGCTAATTAAGCGTAGGGATGCGATGCACCTTAATGAAAGCGCATTAAAACGACTCTTAACCTGTTACAAAGAGGGCTATGACTATAAACGGTTTATGGAGTTCACTGGTATTTATATATTTATGTTGCTTCATTATATTTTACACGTTCCTTCTACGGTAATGGGAATAAAACACTAGATTACATTTTGATATAAAAGCCGTGAAGTATACGTCATACGTATTTGTATTTTATGCGTCATTTGTATTGTATGCGTAGTACAAGTTCTGTTTCAATAATCCCTCATTTAGTTTTTGCGTACAGACGGCTCTACTTCAAGCATCCTATTTTAACGGCTATTTCGTCGCAATAAGAAATCTGTTATGCTGGCGATGGCGTCGGTACATTTCCTTAAGATTTCATTTTATGACAAAAGTTTTACTAAAAGGGTTTTAGTTTTTTGATAGAATCGAACTCGAATAAAATTGATGCGGAATGGCAGTAGGTGTTTTTATACCAAATTTAAGGGCATAGGTGACCCAATATTGAGCACCTACTTTTATGTAGATTGTATACATGAAGTCGTTAGAAGAACATAGGTATATTTTTTTAATAACTGTGGGTATCCTGGTTATTGCATAAAATCATCCAAAGTCTGTAATTTTATTTGTGTTTGCGTCAGCTTCTGCCTTAAATGAACAGACAGATACCACATAATCAATACATATAATAAAACAGTAGGAACCGCTGTGTCTGTACATTAAAGAAAAGTAATAGAAATAGAAAGGGGGTGACTAAAGAAGAATAATAGAACACAAACCAACGATTTTTTGAATTCTTTCCTGTTTGTCTGTTTGTTCACGCACATCTCCAAAACGATTTAACAGATTTTCATTTAGTTTCCACAGCTGCACAGAAAAATGGAATAAAATATAGGCTTTATTTAATTAAAATCGGATCTCGGAAAAATAAAGTTATCGTAATTATAAGATTTTTGGAATTTACTTATCTGCTGTAGTAATTAGAAGTTTTGTAGCAAATAATAATTACCGAACGTTTGTAAAATTTGGTTAGAATGCAGACCTTTCGAGTTTGGGATTATTTGATCAGTCTTTTACTTTGGTAAAACATGGTAACCAGGGTTTGATGATGGAACTGGTTTGGTAAAACATGGTTACCAAGGTCTGTTGATGAGACTGGAAGGTGGGTACGGGATCTCTTCAACGGACAACAGCAGACGCTTCGAGTTTGGGCTTATTTGATTGGTCTTTATTAGTACTTTGGTAAAACATGGTAACTAGGGTCTGGTGATGGGACTAGAAGATGGGTACGGGATCTCCTTAACGGACAACAGCAGACCCTTCGAGGTTGGGCTTATTTGATTGGTCTTTATTAGCACTTTGATAAAACATGGTGACCAGGGTCTGATGATGGGACTGGTAGATGGGTACGGGATCTCCTCAACGGACAACAGCAGACCCTTCTAGTGTGGGCTTATTTGTATGGTATTTATTACGCGATTGATTAAGTTATTTCAATATTTTTCTATTATTGGTATTTATTTGCACTTTGGTTAAACATGGTGACCAGACCAGACCCTTCGAGTTTGGTCTTATTTGATTGGTATTTATTAGCGCTTTGGTAAAACATGGTGTTAGAAAATCATCGGTAGTCGTTCAGAAAATCACATTCTTTTGTTTTAATTATTTATGACTTCGACGCGGGCGGAGCCTCGGGCAAAAGCTAGTATAATAAAAATAATACATCTAGAGGTAAGAGGTTTGGTGGTAGAGCTGATGCCGGGCTCGACTGTGGAGGTACCACCATCTTACTCGCAAATCCTCCCGAAGTTATTCGGGGAGAGTAAGAGAACAGCTCTCAGTCAAAACCAGGCGGCCCACCATTGCCTGGGACCGATGGATGGCGCATGGCGGTATATCCATCCCCAATTGCCGGGCCTTATATAAATCAGACTGGTGACGGGCAGCGGCGTCACTGGTGCAAGGGTTTTGGCACCGCGCTCTCTAACCCGCCTGCCCAGCGTGTGTGAGTATGGGCATTTCTTCCAGGAGGACCGCCAAGAGTGGCGAAATCCTGGAAAGGCCTATGTCCAGCAGTGGACGAAAAAGGCTGATGGATGGATGGATGGATCTAGATATTATCAAACTGTAGTCACCAAACAATATAAAATAATTGCGCAATACTAATTAGATATTACCATCGGAATATATTGTCAAGTATAATAAAAGGTTAAAATTTATTGTAATCTCAAACAGATTTTGCATTTTATATGTATACAAAAGGTGTCTTTTGTTTACAGAGCCAAATTAATACTGGAGACTCGATAAGTGGTCCTTGGAGGTTCAATGACACTGTTTGCGAAATACGAAAAATATTTTATCTATACTTGTTCATGAAAAACCTCGACTCAATTAGTATAAGAAGTCTACATTTTATTTTGTGTATTTCACAAAAGTATATTAAATTATTATTTACAATTAAACAAAAGATAATAAACTAAAAATCCTAAAAGAAAAAGAAGAACCTATGCTATAAAAATAAAATAAACTTAGAAATAAAACCCTAACTATCAGAAAGTCCGCCCCTCATCGTACCCGGCGCAAAGGTCCCCATTACGCTAGCCGCGTTTCCGCGTTGGATGGCTAGGGAAGGGTCATACATTTTATGATGATTACAAGTATGGTATCAATTTAAGTTATCAATTTAATTAAATCCACTGATTTGAGGTCTCTCAGCGAGCTATGGAGCGGGCTATGCTTGGTTTATCTCTGATGATAGAATACGAAACGAGGAGATTTGTCGGAGATCGAAAGTAACCGACATAGCCTGCAGAATCAGTAAGTGGAAGTGGCAGTGGGCAGGCCATATTTTTCGCCGACATGATGGCCGTTGAAGCCGAAAGGCTTTAGAATAGAGACCACGTACAGCAAAATGTAGCGTAGGCCGACCTTGTGCCCACTGGACCGATGACCTGAAGGACGTTGTGGGTGGCGGCTGGATGAGGAGGACGGAGGACCACCATGAGTAGCGAAATTTAGGAAAGGCCTATGTCCAGCAGTGGATGAAAACGGGCTGATGGATAGATGAATGGATAGATGGTATCAAGTGTGTCGCCCTTTCTCTCCGAACTCTTTTATAGATAATATAAAAATAAGTAATGCAGGTGAACGAAAAATACAGATCCCAATAAACGTTTTCCTTGAAAGACCCCTGAAACTTTTTGATAGCACCATTATTTCAAAGCGAATTCCTTCAAACTTACGAGTATCCAGTCAATTGATTCAAACTTCCAAACAAGAAAGAAATAACTTCTCGAACGATCATTTTTCAGCGCGTCTTTCCGTGTCCCAAACCCTTTATTTTTGTTTTAGAAGGAACTTCATTTAAGGTAAAAGTTTACATTGTTCTTATTTTTGGGGCCCCGCAAGTTTTATATTTTGCAAGTTTGTAAGCTTGGTGGTTGAGTAAACAGTCAAAAAAAAATATTTAATAATATTTCAAAGAAGAAGTTACAACCTAATATATGATTGATTGAACTACAAACTCTCTAAAAACGCTGGGTATATTGTAATTCTGAAAAACTTGGTCTCTGAATGCACGCTGACTCTAAAACTACTGTAAAAATGTTCACGGTGTATAATCGACCGCTTGAATAAACATTGTATCAATGGTGTAAACGCTGCAATCGAATTTAGTTGGAAGTAGGGTAGACGTGAGCTTAAAATTGTAAAATCCACACAAATAAATAAAATTGAAGTTTCTGTCTGTGATTTTGAAATTACCAAAGACCACTACGCGATTATTTTTTCTGGCCGTATATTTATTTGTCCGGGCTAATCTGCGAATTGCTCGGTGGGTGCGATGTCGTGATGAAACAGCACGCCCATTCGAAGTTTCCCTCTCCTTTTCTCTTTGATGGCATTCCTCAGCTTGGGAATTAAAGCTGCATAATATTGGCCAGTAATAGTGGTTCCACGGTCTAGGTAATCAATCAACAATATCCCTTCTGAGTCCTAAATTATTGAGGCCATAACCTTGCCAGCCAGTGCCACGGCACGAAACTTCTTCGGGGTCGGTGATGATGGTCGTTTCCATTGCGAAGATTGCTGTTTTGTCTCGGGATCAAAATGATAGACCCATGTTTCGTCCATTGTTACAAAACGAGACAAACAGTTTTCAGAAGCTTTTTGAAACATGTCCAACAATATCGTCGAAATGTCAAGTCGATTTTGTTTCTGACTGTCGGTTAACATTCTCGGCACCCATCTTGCGGAGATTTTTCTCATATTCAAAGATTGTTTAAATACAATATGGATTGAAAACTTCCATATGAAATGCCCGTTTCTTGAACTAAGTAACGGATGGTAACTCTTTGAACGCTCAATATAATTTTCTCGACTTTCACAACATTTTCTTGGGTGACTGACGTCGATGGACGGCCGCAACGATGTTCGTCTTCCGTGCTCGTTCTCCCTACTCGAAATTGAGAAGCCCACCTTGCGACACTGGAATACGGCGGAGCAGACTCTCCTAATGTTCCAAATCGCAGTGAATCTCTTGCGTCGTTAACTATTTTAAACAGAGGTATTTTATAACGGCTCGCACTTCGTTTCTCTCCATTTTCGAGAACCCGCTCCAACACGAAGCAAATAAATCACTACATTCAGAATAAAAACCAAAGAGAATCAAAGATTTTTTTTCTTGATTAATATAACAAATATCTGAGCTAGGTCTGACAGTATTTTTTTTTTCTTACCATGGTGTATATATTATATGTCGTTCTCACTACTTCAAAAAGTAGTGAGATCAAAATCCCCTCTAGTATTTATGTGTAAATTTATGTATTTATTTATGTGTATAATTTTTTAATTTATTTTGATTTTTGTGTAAGTTTATGTATTCGTTCATTATAGCGTTAGAAATCATAATTAAATTTAGTTTTCTCTATTTTACATATCTGGACGTCTATTCTGGCACGTGTTTAAAAATTTCCAAGGCAGGTTGCGGATGATTTTTAAATGGATATTGTAGAGAAGTGTGTTTTTATTAAAAATGAAGGCCTATTATGCACATTCCTTTTATTCCGTAGTTTTTATTTGATGAAGTTTAGTCACTCCACTTCACATCGCATGGCATTTATCATACTGTAAACAAAAGTCGAACAACTGATATTGCTAATGTGAAATAATGGCAGAATAACCGTTCTGATAGATATTGTTATATAAATGCCGCCATTGTAGGTACAATATTATATTGTTTCTTTTTAATGTCCTGTTTTCGTGTGTTTTTTATCGTAAATGCACATTCAAATACAAATGATTTCTTTTGTTAAATAGGTACATTAACAGTACACGTTCTATAAGTCAATATTAAACTTTAAAACAACAAAAAATGTGTAACAAATAAATTAAAAAAGAGCAGAAGTAAAAGCGGAAGAGGACACATGATATTTTTTATACCGAAAAATGCTCCCGATGGATCTGGAAACTTTTGACATCTGTCACTGAAATTGGTAAACGTCCTGTCCGGCTTCACAAAAACAAAATCGACACTGGCAAAGTTGTGGGCGGAACCTAGTAAAAATATAGTAAATTTCTGTATATCAATCTGTCGGCTGCTGCACACTCCCTAAAATACAGATAATGTTTTTACACAGACACATTGGCTAGGCATTGTATTTATTTATGGTCTATTCAGTTTATTTACAAACTTATTTGTTAATTGCATTATGTAGGCATAATAATATTCTTATTCCAATAAGTCTTTATTTTATGCATGTGTATAACTTTAGTAGCCCAACTTAGATGTAGTTTTTTTATATATCTCCCGTATCATATTTGTTTCATCATAAAATATTATTTTTATACAATTATATTTGACATGTAAGACGTATACTTTATGTATCTATTTTACAAATAAACATTTTTAATATTTGAATCATAATTAATTAATGATTAATAAGGATTAAATAGCGTGGCAAGATTCCATACAAAAAAATAAGCTACATTTAGGCTTCATGGTACGAAGAAACGTATAAAAATGGGTTGTTTGGGCTGGCTTATGCTTGAAACATATTTGTTAATTCCTAAACTAATCTCTTGTATATTTTGTTTGGAAACAAGCAATATTTATATTTAAAAGAGCCCGAAATTGACGGAGCTAAAATTGCCACGCGTCGACTCTATGTGTTTATTATTATTAATGTTAGCTAGGTCTGCCACTATATTATAGTTCTGTGTGTTTTTAGAAGATGATGGTACCTCTACAGTGGGGAACGGCACCAGCTCTACTACTTAAATTTTTTGTATAAAATAATAAACGAATTAAAATGATTGGTAGCGGATGTAGTCACTTCTTAAATTGCGCGAACTTTTTTTACTTTTCCATAGAAATTGAGTCAGTCGACTGACCACTTGGTATTGGGAAGTGATAAATTTAATCGAATAAAAAATGATTGCTTTTCTCTTGTTCAATTAACGATACACAATCTACCCTAGAATAATGTTCACTTATTATTAAAGGATCAGACATTATTATATTAATATTTAGTATGAAGAATTTTAGTAATATGTTTGTTTACATTAGTAAATATTAAAATAATAATAAAATATATAAAATATATTTACGAGTAACACCTACAATGAAGTATTGAAACTTTATCATCGTAAGCCGACTGAAGTTTTCAAATATTAGACCTCGTTTACATGGGTGGAGTACCAGGGATAAAAAGAACTATGACCATTACTAGTTCAAATGTAAACGTTTACAAAATAGTACAAAGATCGACAGGGCCGCCATAAAAGGATGGAAACCGACCAAATAAGCGACATACTGAAGCAGGGCAAAGTAAAAAGTACCCGGAATAGAAGAAATGTTGGGCTCGTCGCAGATGTAAATCGTGCGTGAGTATATATATGTATAGGTATGTACAAAAATAGTAACTTGGAAATTAGAGTGGATAATAACGCATATGGTAGTCGGTTGCGTACGTGGTATACGAGTGTTTTGCTGTTCACACTTTAACACCTCTAACACCTTGTGGGATACACGTACTAACTTAACTTACCATATAAAATTATTCAAACTTTGCCCCGTTTTCGGCTTGGGCGTTACTTTATGAACACCCCTTATAGCTTATGTGTTGACCAGGATTACTACGATGATAATAAAAAAAATGCATCCAAATCCGTTAAGCGGTTCTCGAGTTAAAACGATTTGGTCTCAGTGCAATACTTAGTTATAACCCATTCCATTTAAAATTTCGCGAAAATATTCAATGTACAGATACGACTTTTTTATTACTTTATCCATCTATATATCTTTATATACTTTATCTATCTATCAATCTAGTCTATATACTAATAATAAAGTAGTAAAAAAATTGTGTTTGTACATTGAATATTTTCGCGAAATTTTAAATGAAATGGGTTATTGGTACTGTACTGAGGCTGAAACAACAATTTTTAGAATTTTTACTGTCTGTCTGCCTGTCAGTTCCATATTAACCCGAGAACCCATTAACGGATTTGAACGCGGTTTTCTTTATTATCATTTTAGTCACATTTTTTAACACATCGACTATAAGGTATGTTTATAAAATAACGCCCAAGCCAGAAACGGGGCAAAGATTGAATAAATGCTTTTATAACTCGAGAACCAATCAACAGATTTGAATGCAGTTTTCTTTATTATCATTGTGGTTATCCTGGTCAACACATAGACTATAAGGGGTGTTCATAAAATAACGCCCAAGCTGAAAACGGGACAAAGATTGAATAAACGATTTTATAACTCGAGAACCACTCCACGGATTTGCATGCGGCTTTCTTTACTATCATAGTAGTAACCTTGGTCAACATATAGACTACAGGGGGTGTTCATAAAATAAAGCCCAAGCCGAAAACGGGTCAAAGATTGAATGGACGCAAACGGCAAAGGCATATAAATCTATGGGAAGTCTGATTCGAATTTATATCCGAAACCCACGCGAACGAAGTCGCGGGCAAAAGTTAGTTATTAATATAGAAGATATATATGTATGTATAATTTTTTCCTAATTGACGCGTGCTCGTTGGTTCCCGCTTGGGGATGGCTGAATCATAACGTAATTTACGTCCGGTATTAACTCGATTACCGCCACTCTCGCAATAATTTGGTCGCACTAATTAGGGAAGAGTACGTTTGTTATTTAAACTATGGTACGGTTTTTAAAAAGAAAAATTTGGCATTTTAGTTTATCGATAACGTCGCAACCCATTGTTTTGGAAAATTTTAATTCTAAATAAACATACTTACATCCCTAGTCGTCATCAATACCGGGTGTAAAAGCAAAGGCAAGAATCCTTGAAGAGTGTGTTAGTATGATCGGTAAAGATATTATTTTAAATACTGGGATCTCTAAATAAAGTACCACCCATCCATCCATCAGCCTCTTTCGTCCACTGCTGGACATAGGCCTTTCCAGGATTTCGCCACTCTTGGCGGCCCTCCTGGAAGAAATGCCCATACTCACACACGCTGGGCAGGCGGGTTGGTGAGCGCGGTGCCGAAACCCTTGCACCAGTGACGCCGCTGCCCGTCACCAGGCTGTTTTATATAAGGCTCAGCAATTGGGGATGGATAAACCGCCATCCATCGGTCCCAGGCAATGGTGGGCCGCCTGGTTTTGCCTGAGAGCTGTTCTCTTTCTCTCCCCCGAATAACTTCGGGAGGATTTGCGAGTAAGATGGTGGTACCTCCACAGTCGAGCCCGGCATGAGCTCTACCACCTAATAAAGTACCTACCAGTACCTCTAAATAAGACGACTTTCTTTACTCCAAATACACTAATCGCGTGGACACCCTCACTGGTCGCTGGCCACTCGGATGAGGGGTGCGGGTTGTGGGGTGCAATTAGGTGTGCGGGGAGGCCGGTGAGCTACGTAGCCATAGCTTAGAAAAATGATGGAATTTTTGGTGAAAATTCAAGGTATATTTTTTTTTCTCGTAATGTCATCAGAATGGTGTATACTTTCATACCCTAAAGGGATTCTTGACTTTGCATTTACACCCTGTATATTTCAGTATTTATATGCTGCTTGAAAGACGACAAACTGCCTAAAGCAGCTTTCTATTCGCAGCTGTCGCACAGAGTACATAAAGTTGGTGGATGTAACTGTTACAATCTATCGATCCATCCATCCATCAGCTTTTGTTGTCCACTGCTGGACATAGGCCTTTTCCAAATTCCACCACTCATGTCGGTCCTCCGTCCTCCTCATCCAGCCGCCACCCACAACGTCCTTCAGGTCATCGGTCCAGCGGGCACGAGGTCGGCCTACACTACGTTTTGCTGTACATGGTCTCCATTCTAAACCCTTTCGGCCCCAACGTGTATCATGTCGGCGACAAATATGGCCTGCCCACTGCTACTTCAACTTACTGATTCTGCAGGCTATGTCGGTTACTTTCGATCTCCGACGGATCTCCTCATTTCGGATTCTATCCATGAGAGATACCCCAAGCATAGCCCGCTCCATAGCTCGCTGAGTGATCTTAAAACCATCCACCATCTACGACCTAGACAAGTTTTTTTTTAATGCTGTACTATTAATTTATCATCTAATATGTACCATCTACTTCCTATCCGTATATCCCCCCTAAACTCAAACATATTTTATTAAATAGGTTTTAACAATATCTACATATTTGATTTTGGAAATTTAGCTGGCTATTTTAGTTCTTTTTGTATAAAATTAAAAAACATACTTCATTCTGTTTGAATGAGAGTGACAAAAATAAAATTTACCCTCTTAACACTCAATCACTATACCGGGTGTAAAAGCAAAGCCAAAAATCCTTTAAAGGTGTGTTAGTATGATCGGTAAAGATATTATTTTAAATACTGGGATCTCTAAATAAAGTACCAGTACTCATAATAAGACGATTTTCTTTACTTAAAATACACTAACCGCGTGGACACCCTCACGGTCGCAGGCCACTCGGATGAGGGGTGCGAGTTGCGGGGTGCAATTAGGTGTGTGGGGGATGCCCGGTGAGCTGCGTAGCCATAGCTTAGAAAAATGATGGAATTTTTGGTGAAAATTCAAGGTATTTTTTTTTTTCTAGTAATGACATCAGAATCGTGTATACTTTCATACCCTAAAGGGATTCTTGACTTTGCATTTACACCCTGTATACCCCGCCTGATGAAAGACGACGCCTGGAGAGCAGGAGAGTAACAGCAGGTTAGGCGATAATCAGTCTGCCCATCCGCAAAATCTACGTAAGTCGGTAACGACGAATGACTACTACGCAACAGCCAGAAAACGGGCCCCGCAGCGCTTAGAATGGACTTACCAAAGGAAGCTACAGTACTATACTCCATTTTAAGAGTAAATTACATGAGAAAATGAAAATAAAGGAAGTAGAATGGAAGCTACTCATAATGCTCATTTTCATTAAGTCTTATTCTTTTTCTTTCCTTTCTGGATTCAAGTACATATCTACCGTTTCGTATATTATTTTGCGCTGCGCAGAAAAATATTTCTATTCAACATCGACATACAGACATGTCGATGCCATTCACAATTAAAACATCATGAAACATCAAATGCATGAAACTTTTTAACCATCGGCAAAAAAAAACCTTTTTAATATATCTAATTCGCTTGAGTTTTTTGGTAAACATGGGTTGGAAACAGAAAAAAACTTAAATAACATTAAGTAAAATTAAATCTAACTAAAATAATAACAATCTAAAACATTAAAATGACACTTCCACTTACCTTCTACAAAAACCAGCCAAGTGCGTGTCGGACCACGCGCAATGCAGGGTTCCGTAGTTGCTCGGTACATTTTATAAGTTGGTCTACTAATACACATCGCACCAAACTTCTAGTCCCATACATTTGGAAGAACGGCTACATTGTCGTGTTTAGAGGGAACTAAAAGTTTGGCGCGACCTGTACTCGTAAACCTGTAAAGCCTACTTAGCTGTGATAGTTTTCCTTATAACTTTATTGTATATACTACTTCTGTGAATTTTTCCACATATCCGTAAACAACCGTTTAGCTGACAGGGGGGAGGGGGACACTAGACTCTAACAAAAATTATCACTTTAAAACTTAATATTTCGCCAACGGATATCCCTGAATCTAATAATGGTTTTCACACGATAATGTTTTTGAATGACCTATTCAACGATACCCCACAATATGTGATAGACTAGAAAAAAATTCATTCCCAATTTACGTGTACATTTATTTACATTGTTCTCTCATAAACAACTACACTCACAATCTCACTCAAAAAGTGTCCGCGATGCATCTTGTCACCGCTATGGCGGCGTGACAAGTTCGGAGGACGATTGCGTACAACTGACATTGCATCTTTTATGTTAACGATATAACGTCTTAATTTGGTAAAAGAATTTTCGCTATATGCACGTCGCACGTTCGGACGCTTTCTGACGAACTTTTCTTAGAGACTGTGTGTCTAGTTGCTTATGAGAAGTCAAGGGTATAGGAGATACCTGTAAACAAAATTTTTCGAGATTTTTATATTATTTTTGTTGACGTAATTGATATGATATGTATAGGTATAGTATCTGAGCTAAGCCGCGGACAGAGGGACAGATAGACATGACGAAACTATAAGGGTTCCTTGTCGGACTACGGAACCCAAAAAAATACATACTAAATAAATTATTTTCCCTAAAACATATTTTACCAAATCCAAAAAGCTTTTTGATTTTGTAAGCGTAATTCAATCAGTCCCAGGAAAATGTTGTTCGCATGACTCGGAAGGCTTTCCTAAATAATCCGATTCAGAGTCACGTGTTCATAGCCTGTCATCCATCCATCCATCCATCCATCAGCCTGTTTCGTCCACTGCTGGACATAGGCTTTTCCAGGATTTCACCACTCTTGGCGGTCCCCCTGGAAGAAATGCCCATACTCACACACGCTGGGCAGGCGGGTTGGTGAGCGCGGTGCCGAAACCCTTGCACCAGTGACGCCGCTGCCCGTCACCAGTCTGATTTAAGGCCTAGCAATTAGGGATGGATATACCGCCATCCATCGGTCCCAGGCAGTGGTGGGCCGCCTGGTTTTTTTGCCTGAGAGCTGCTCTCTTACTCTCCTCCGAATAACTTCGGGAGGATTTGCGAGTAAGATGGTGGTACCTCCACAGTCGAGCTCGGCATCAGCTCTACCACCTCATGGCCTGTCATATGTCATATGAAATAATCAAGGGAAGTCATTTGTTTACATAATAAATACAAACAGCGTATTTCATCAAAAATGGTAAGCCTTGTGTACGATGATGAGCACATAGGTGGCACTTTAATTTTGCATTTAATTATTGTACTAGTTCAAAATTATTACAGGAAATAAGTACGGAAAACGCGAGACATTTTTAACTTTCCTTTCTGTTAACATTGTAGCAGGATTTTAATTTTTAATTTAATTCTCTCCTGAAACGAAATTTTGAATGATTTGGGGATTTGCAAACTTGGGCGGCGGTTTGCAGAACGAGGGTTTCCAAATATAAAAGTTTTATTAATTTCGCACGGACAGCTGAACATACTAAATAGCATGTAAACATGTTAAGGCGATGTCAGCCCATTATAGCTTAAAAGAATGAAATTTAAGACATTTAGTTTGATAAGAATAAACTCTGATCCTTTAAAAATACAGTTGATAGTCAAGACAACTAACTAAAGCCAAAAAAACAAAGGGTACATCCTATACACGTAAATTGGGGATGGTTTGTTTTTCTCATCTATTCCATAGTGTGGGTATGGTAAGATAGGTCGTTCAAAATCAAGTGGATATGTGAAAACCATTTTTAGATTTAGGGATCCATTGGCGAAATATTAAGCTTTAAAGTTAATTTTTGTTAGAGTCAAGTGTCCCCCTGTGCCGGCTAAACGGTTGCTTATGGATATGTGAAAAATTCACAGAAGTAGTATATATAATGAAGTTATAAGGAAAACTATCACAGCTAAGAATGCTTTACAGGTTTACGAGTACAGGTCGCGCCAAGCTTTTAATCCCCTCTAAACACGGCCTGTAGGGGGCCGTCTTTTGGAAGAGCGACTTCCGAGCGGAGTAGAAGTTTGGCGCGATCTGTATTAGTAGACCAGTCCGCATATTGTGTAGGACAACTATGGATCCCTAAACTACGCGTGGCCCGACACGCACTTGGCCGGTTTTTCTTGTACAGGACCCCCTAAAAAATTATTAAATTTCATTTTGAATTCACTATTCGGTTTTGGATCAACATTCTACATAACATCCAAATTTCAGGTCTGTTACTCATTCCGTCTGCAAGCTAGAGACCCGTGACATACCCGGATGGACAGACAGCAGAACGACATTAATAGGGCTCCGTGTTGCCTCTTTTCACCGACGATTTTAACATCTCAACTTACTTCGGCCACAAATACGCGCTTTTTTTTCCTTTAGCGTTTAAGAAGTGGTAAGCATACAAATATTATGTCTCGTACATCAGTTTGGAAAAACATATTGATGCTAACTCAACTGGACTGTGCTTTTACGTAAAATCTATATTTATCTACATATATCCGTACTAATAATGAAGAAGTGAAAAAGTCGTGTAAATTGTTTTTTTATGTTATTGGAAATGTGTTATTATTATTGTACTGAAGCCAAAACTACCATTTTTAGAATTATTGTCCGTCTGTCTGTCTGTCAGTTTGTATGAATGTATGTTCCGTTTTAACTCGAGAACCATTGCGTTTTTTTTATTATCATTATATATTTTTTTTGTTATCATCATATCTGGTCAGTTTATAAACACTCTTTATAGCCTATAATATAAAGAGTGTTCATAAATAACTCCCAAGCTGAAAACGGGGCAAAGACTGAATAAAGTACACTATATACCACTCATTAGATCTCTATTAGTGCTGTGTATTTGATTAACCCTTACTTACTCGCACGGGGTCAAAACACTTTCGCGTATTAAAAAATAGTACTTGCCACGTTCCGAATTTCCCCGCGCCCTTGTTAGCTTCCTAATTCGCGTCAAGATTTGCATTTCAGTGAAAATCACATCACGGGAATGAAAAGACACGTCACTGCTCTCTTGAGCCGTTACCCCATGCGAGTAATTCCATCCATCCATCAGTTTGTTTCGTCCACTGCTGGACATAGGCCTTTCCAGGATTTTACGCTGGGCAGGCGGGTTAGTGAGCGCGGTGCTGAAACCCTTGCACCAATGACGCCGCTGCCCGTCACCAGTCTATTGTATATAAGTCCCAGGCAATGGTGGGCCACCTGGTTTTTTTTTTTGCCTGTTGTTGTGCTGTTTTCTTACTCTCCCCCGAATAACTTCGGGAGGGTTTGCGAGTAAGATGGTGGTACCTCCACAGTCGAGCCCGGCATCAGCTCTACCACCTTAAACATGTGAGTTTCTTATTTTATTATAATTTTTATATATTAGTACATCAATTTTTAGACCAGTTTGTATTTTAAAGTTTTAATTACATTTCTTACAGTGTTATTAAAAAATTAATCAAAAGTTGTGTGTTATCAAGAGATTTGTACCTTATCTAGAATTCGTCATTGATAGCAGAGAAGAACGTCTTTTTCCATTGTTGGCAGAAGTTTCTGACGAAGAACAATAAGTTGGAGGCTCAGAATCGGAGCCAGAGGCAGATGAAATAATCCAAAGTGATCACAATAGTGCTAGCGAAATAAACGAATCTCCTGAACATTCAATTTAGGAATATTATGCTGAATCGTATCTCCATCTGAAAGGTGGAAAAAAATGCATAAATTGCGCAGAATCTGTATGCCACAATCATTCTGAGACATACCTGGTGGACAAAAAAATCGACTCAAGCATTGTTGCTCTACATTTAAGGAAATAACCCAATCATACAAGCATAAACTTACATAATCTGTAAATCATTTTAAAGGTATAGGCTCTTCCGTCGTTGCCATGCAAGCACATTCGGGACTCGTCAGAGAACAAAATGGAGCGCCATTTGTCCAAGATCCAGTTTACGTGTTCTCGGGCAAATTGAAGTCGCGCTTGCCGATGAGCTGTGGTCAGTTGGGGCCCGGTTGCTGGTCTTTTTGGTGTCAGGTTAGCTTTCTTTAGTCTTCTAGCGATCGTTCGCCGACTTACAGCCCGATTTCGTACTTGTCTGAGTTCTTGTTGGATCTCAACTGCGGTCATGTGACCACTTCTTAAAGAACTTAAAACGATGAAGCGGTCATCTTGCTCAGAAGCGCATCTTGTTCTGCCAGACCCTGGCCTCCGAATGACGCCGCCGGTGAAGACTCTGGAGACAGCTGATTGGCTTAGGTGTAATTCTGCAGCCACGGTTCGTTGGTTCCGCCCCAATCGCAATAGGGCAAGCACTTGAGTGGCCTCTAATGGCCTGGTGTCCATTTTCGGATGACGTAATCACTGGGTAATTAGGGTAGGTGTTAACAGGTTGAAATTGTGTAAGCAAGTGAGGAAAAAAAAATATTGCACGTCCTTTTAACGGGATAAAGGGAGCTTAACGCGTACGTATCTGTACGAGGTAAAACTGTTCAAATACGGTAAATGAATTTCACGTCCTGTATAGCGAATACTTTTAAACCAAAATGCATTTATTCAAAGGTGGAGGCCTATACCTTTAAAATGATATATATATTTCATATGTTTATGTTTGTATGATTGGGTTATTCCCTTGAATGTAGGACAACAATGCTTGAGTCGATTTTTTTGTCCACCAATGTATTTTTAAAAGTGCTATAACAGTGATTCTGAATGTTACTTCAATATCATTATTTTTGACTTCTAATCTCACCACGTGTACATAATATTTATATTTGCTATGTGTTTTAATTGATTTTTTTCTCTGTCTAAGCATATATTAATACATGTTGTTTCTTAAACTTTGAATAGTATAAATAAAGCACTTCCAGAATAAAAATAACGTGTTTACATATTTATGTAAGAAATATCAAAAATAATCTTTATAATTTGCGTGCGAGCAGTTATGTGATTTTCTTCGTGCGAGTAATTAAGGGTTAATGTTTACACTGGGGTTAATACAAATCAACAAATGCCGCATTAAAATTTCAGAATATTAAGAAAAACAGTTAAAAGTCAGGATGTCTATCCAGCAACAAGTTACGAGCAGGAGATCACGCGTAAACCTCCACACAAACGTAAAAACAAAACAGTGAGGTTTCTATGGAATGTTTTTATAATATTTTAGGCTGTGCCCATTCACATTATCTAGATCTAAGTCCAAATAGAACTAAAAATCGAGAAATTTTAACAAATGCATTAATAAATATATCTATATCTAAGAATTGGGCTTCGACAATGTTATCTAGATTAATATCAACTAAAAATATGTTTAAAATCTTCCACAATCCTGCCAAAATCATGTGTCTCCGGATAGAAGAGTTTTAAGTTTTACGCCCGCGCGCGACGAAATCAGCACGATTGTATTGTCTTCACAAGTTTCGTGGAGCGGAGCGTGCATGTAATAGCGGAATGAAGCAGCTTTACCTTTGGCCAGCCTCATATCACAACCGAGTAGGTAGCGTCATGATGTCTGCTCTTAATGGAGTCCTCGATATTTTTGGTTACAACATTCATAAAACACACAATCCTTTGGGAAATTAATTTAAAACAAATTTCAAATTAATTTTGCACGTGCCAGTCTCATTTCGAAATGAGAATTATTTTAAATCCACGTGAGTGCTTGGCGACCCATTTTCTCAGGATTTTCATTTCACACCTTTCGTTATGTTTTTAGACATCAGTGGCGGATCCAGGGCTGAAACTGAACTCCCCTCTCCCCCAAACATACGTTATAGGACTCGCAAATTTCTATTAGTATACTAAATTAATTTACCTACACATATTTTAATAATACAGAATTGCGGTAATTACTATGATTTTATGAAAAACCTCGACGAAACCTACGCATGGCTCCTCCAATAGTAGTTTATGCTATAAGTGCGGTAAGGAGGCAATAGCTTACGAGGACGATTTGAAACATGATAGATAAGCGAGTGTTTTAAACGTTACGAATAATTTATTGCCCTTACCCACGTGTATCATACTACGTTTTTCAATGCATAGTGTGAGAAAATAAATGAAACGTAATTAAAGAAATAAACAAACAATAAATACTCCAAATGAACTTTAGCCGGACATTCTTTTTCTTTTTCTTTGCACGCAAGATTACAACTTGACGGAAATAAGCTGCTTTTAGTTTAATGCGTTCTTAGGCTGCTTTCAGTCATAACTCATGCATAACACACCTGCTTGGTCTTGTTGTCATGTCAGTGGTAGGCGGTGTCGTCCGACAATCAAACTGAACGCAGCCTACGGACGCATCAAATTCAATTGAAAGCAGCTCATTTTGTCATCAAGTCTATCTACTACGGTACACAAGAACAGACCGGCAACGTTTAAAAAAAAAAAAACACTGATGTAGTAAAGTTGACTTTGAGATTGCACTTGCATTGAAAAATTATATTTCTGTATACTCCACTGGTAGAAATAGATACATAAATACTAGTAGTTCGCCCCGAACTGTGAACTTGCGCTCGCCCGTTTCGTGCTTGACCGATTTGAAAACTTTTTTTTTTGCCTTATTTACTCGCCTGCCAAATTTCATGACATTCCGATTATCGTCGAAGAAATATACATACATACAACAAACGCCGGATTGTTCTAGTAGACACGGAAAACTCGCTCGCTTCGCTCGTTCGTTCAATAATGGTGATCGCATCTGTGGTCCAGTGGTTCGAACGTGCCGATCACCAATCTGCAGGTCCAGGGTTCAAATCTCATAAGGACACATTTGTATTCGGTCTGCGTGCTGCAGAAAGCTTGTTAAGCATATTTGTACCCAAAATACGGCAACAGGGCTAACCACCCATCAAGCTGATACATAAAAATCGTCATAAAACGTGGGTGTACGAGCAATATTTAAAAATCCATACAGTTGTCCAACGAAAGCGTTCAGACAGACAGAGTGTGGGGTGAGGTAAGGTAAGCCACCGAGCTACGTACAATTTTCGAACAAGCAGGCAAGAGTCTTGCTCATAAGCCACGCGCACAACCGCTCCGTCCGAACCCCTTCGTTGGACATTGAGCTAGATTTTTTTATGAATTAGTAGTATTAGTTTAATAAACGTTTCTCTAAGGTTAAGCTCACAAAAAACTACATAAGAACTTTTTTCACTTGATTTATACTCTTAAAACTCTTTCTACGAGCAAAGTTAATGAGGTCATAATATTTTACAGGTTTATTTTTCACGATTTACCTGGAAGCGGCACATTTGTGATAATGGCTGAAACTTTGTCTCTGCGACGGGACGAAGGAAATGGAGTGAACTACAGTTAAGAGTCTTATACAAAAATTAAACAACAAGATTCTCAACAGGGTTCTGTTTTAATATTTATGGTACGAAAAAACAAATGATAAATATAAACTGGGCAAGTGCAAGTAGGACTCGCAACTGCGGGTTCCTTAGCAATCGAATAAGCTAATAAAACTAAATTATTCGAACAAAAACTACAAACTTGTATAATACTGCCAATGATGTCGATTCGGTGTAACACAACTTAAGTTATTTGACAGGACTAAACTTAATTTAAGCAATCTGTCTTTTTCTTTCTGTATCAAAAAGACAAGGATGGGACGCTTAAAATAAGGTTAGTCTTGTCAAATAAGTTAGTTGTGTTACACCGAATCGACACCAATATCAATGAAACATAACTGCAAAATTAAGTTGGTCGACTATTACTTGTTAACTTGTAAAGCCTTCTTAGCTGTGATGGTTTTCCTTTTAATTTCGTATGGTCCTACAATTCAAAGTGAAAAAAATTTAACAGATGATAGAGTATCCCTAATAGACCACATTCCACCGAAAACAAAAATTTTTGCACGATATTTTTTTTACCTTTCCTTAGAAATTTAGTCAGCTGATTGAACCACTTTGTACTGGGAGGTGAAAAAATTATTTTAGCAAAATAATTTTTTCCATCTGGAATGTGATCAGTTAACGATACAATATTTTACCCTAGAATTATTTTCACTTATTATTGTAGGACCTTATGCAGGGTGAAATTAAATCAACCGACCAATTTCATACTGGAGACTTGCTTAGTGATCAAGAACTAGGTTCAGTAATCCTTTTGAGCAACTTCGAAAAATATTTTTTTTTTGGTCCTTTACTGGTTAGACTAGTTTAGTACAATTCCTAGTGCAGGCACTACCGGTTAAAAATTTATTTTTCGAATCTCTCCTGGTGGGTCATGAAACCTTGTTCCTGATGACTAACCGAGTCTACAGTATGAATTTGGTCGGTTGATTTAATTTCACCTAGTATATGTTACCGGCCAAACCTGTTTATACATATGGTTCGAGTAGGTAGGTATTTAACTTTTCATACAGCTGATTTTGTTTTTGCAATTTCAGGGTTGGCCCCATATACATTTTACAACGTGCTATTATTGTTTAACTATTACCAGTTTTTTCATCTCTGAGCGTGTTTATTTTCCCGTCCTTTGACATAGCCCTGTTTGGTTTTCATCCACCGACTCGGCTGTCAGGTGAAGCGTACCAAAAACATATTCAGTGAAGCCTACATTGTCAGCCACGAAGACCTTCGGAGACCTTAATCGGTGCACAGTCGTTTTATAATATCTATCTTTACTAATAATAAAGTAGTATAAAAGTCGTGTATGTATAGGTACATATTGCCCATTGAATAATTTTTCAACATTTTGAATGAAATGGGTTATTATTATTATACCGAGTCCTAAATTTCTTAGAGTTTTTGTCTGTCTGTCTGTATGTGTGTATGTACCGTTTTAAGTCAAGAACCACTCAACGGATTTGGATGCGGTTTTTTATTATATTATATTTTTCATAAAATAACGCCCAAGCTGAAAACGGGGCATATGTTGAATAAACGCGGGTGGAGGCGCGGGCGAAAGGTTAGGATACGATATAAAATGTTAAAAAAAGAATTTTTTTCAATATTTTCAAAATAAAAATTAAAAAGTTGATTTTACAAAAAGGTATCTAACACTGTCTCGTCAAAAATTCAAGCCAAATGAAAAAAAAACACCTGTTTATAAATAGGCACGTCTATCATATTTTGAGCAGGTGTATTAAAAATATACTTTTCGTATTTAGCAAACAGGGTCCTGACCACTGACTGAGTCTCCAGTATGAATTAGGCTACATAAAAGAAAGTCACCTTATATATCTGAGTGGGTTTATGAGTCCCACCGTGATAGGAGTTGAGCCTTATCGCCGTACTTGGGGCACAAATACAAAGCCTTTTTTTATTTTAGTTACTTTTTTGAAAAATACCTTTTACCTGTAAACACTATTCTCCTTAAAACTTGCAAGGGTTCTAGAAATTTTAACGGAACTCCTTTTAGAAACTTTACCTGAACGCCGGCTGGTAAAACTCTATCCTTTGCGTGAAGCCCGGTTTCCTTTCGATACTTTACCAGGTTCCGTATTTATGAAGGAACTTTTCTTCTCTCTCCATTCATGAAGAAAATGAAGGAAAAGCTTTTTATGTTTACCTCCATATTACAACTTTAACAAGGATAGTTGTGACTACGACCATCGCATGCAAGATACTGAATCATTATCATCAATCATCATGGTATAAAATATACAACTCACAAAGGTAAACTAAATGATAATTAGCATTCGCTACCAGTTAACCTTTGGTGAAGTGGAGAGTTCAGTAGGGCCAAATAAGTTAATTACTTATCTTTTAATAATACATACATGAATTTCAAGTAGTTATATATCTTGAATACAAAATACATACACATCTAGGTAGGTACATAAATAAAATACAAACATTATAAGCTACGAGAAGGAAAGTTTAGATAGTGTTTATAGGCTCTTCTTTTGGAGGTAAAGATAGAGTAAGATTGTCGGATGACAATGACACCTATTCTCGTGTAGCAAATTTTAGGTTTAGAGCTGCCATAACCTATAACTTTTCATTGCAAAATAGGCTTTAACGCGGATGGATAAAAGTTAAATGAGCTTGTATTATTTTAGGTTTTTGAACTCTAAATTTAAGGTTTGCTGCACGAGAATAGGTCACATTTCATCATCATTATCATCTTAATTCCTGGTTATCGTTATTACTTTCATTACGCTTGTACACAGGGTAGGCAAAATATTATTCTATTTAGTCCGTCACTTAGATTATCAAAAAATATTGGACACGTATTTTTATTTTGTCAATCAAAGAAAAAATGACAGAGATATAGCGCGTCAAAGTTTGGGAGTGGGGGAAATGACGTCACTTCTAAGTAAAATTGTACCTAGATGTGACGTCACGCGGAACTTCAGCGGGCTATATCTTCATCATTTTTTGTTCAATTGAAAAAAGAAAAAATACGTGTCCAATATTTAATGATAATCTAACTGACGGATTAATAAATTTATTTTAGTCATCATGCCTTTTTGTGTTTCATCAACTTTAGCATTCTAGCATTTATTTATCCAGAAATGCGGATAAGTGGAGGTGGCAGAAAAATGGGCATTTATTTCGCCACTAAAATCTATTGAAAATTATTTATAGTAATAATAAAATATAATTTAACATTTTTTTTTCTTTTTATGCTTAAGAGATATAGATAGATTGATCAATGTTTTTATGTAATAGCGAAATAAAAACCGCTCATTACGTTAGTTGATAATGACCACTGAAGCCATAAGAATGGGATCGTAACCAAAAATAACTTCACTCGCTTTGTCTCGCTCTGCCTATGACGCGAACGAGAAAGACAACAAAATGGCGTCGTGATAGTACTATTCATATTTGAAACGCATAGTACCTTCTTATTTATCCTCAAGTATTTATCAAAGTCGTAGGTGGTAGAGCTGATGCCGGGTTCGACTGTGGAGGTACCACCATCTTACTCGCAAATCCTCCCGAAGTTATTCGGGGGAGAGTAAGAGGACAGCTGTCAGGCAAAACCAGGCGGCCCACCATTGCCTGGGACCGATGGATGGCGGTATATCCATCCCCAATTGCCGGGCCTTATATAAAATAGACTGGTGACGGGCAGCGGCGTCACTGGTGCAAGGGTTTCGGCACCGCGCTCACCAACCCGCCTGCCCAGCGTGTGTGAGTATGGGTATTTCTTCCACGAGGACCGCCAAGAGTGGCAAAATCCTGGAAAGGCCTATGTCCAGCAGTGGATGAAACGGGCTGATGGATGGATTTATCAAATACGTACCAAATTTGTAGTTATATAAATTATTCTTCTTGTTTTCACTTACCTGGAAAAAAATAAAAATCCTTAGTGTGAAGCATCAATAAAATTTAAATGTAGTTTTAATACGTTGTTGCTTGTGTAAAGAGTATATATACATTATCTGGTATCTCAAACAAATGGGCATTAGAAGTTTTTTTTTAAATATGGAATAGGCTCTAGGCGTTTAAGGAGAACACACAACCGTTATTTTCTATTTTCAAATATTCTATAACAAATAGAATAGAAAGGATGTAGCAAATCCCGGAAATAAAGAAGCTCATTGGCCATTCGCATATTAGATAACATAAATCCCGGAACAATCTGGATCGGAATAGAGTCTTCATTTTGTTCAGAACGAGATCAAGATAAACAAGCAAAGTGTAATAAAATCTTATATATAACTTATATACCGGTGAATATACAGCTATTTTGAAATAAAACCACATAATCAAAAGAAACAGGCGCAAATAAAAAAAATTTTTTCAAGGGAAATTTGCACGTTTGGGTGGGTAATAATTATTAATGACTGCACAGATATTATTGTAAGAATTAAGTCTATAAAAGAAAAGTAAGTAAGTAAGTAAGTAAATCATTTATTTGTCACAGAATTTGGGTACATAAAAGATAACATAAAAGATAAATCCCATCAAATTCAACCAGAAATTTGCGTACAAATATTAAAATAAAAATAATTTTTTTTACAAACACAAGTTCAAAAAGGAAAATATATCTATTAAAATGTCTTTAGCTTAATATTTCCAAAATTAAATCCTTAAATAACTAAAGTAGTCAAAATACCTAAAATAACAGCATTAAAAATGTCCATGTCTATAAAATTTTACAAAATAGAATCATTGGTCCAAAAAACTGGCTACGCTATAAAAACAATTATTTAATAAATATTCCTTAATTTTTCTCTTAAATAAAGTCAAAGGAAGAAGTTTAATGTCATGAGGTAATTTATTATAAACTTTAATACACATTGAAAATACATTTCTGCTGAAAAGTGTTAGACTAGCTTTTGGTTGGTATAATTTATGAAAATGTCGAACACATCTATAACTCGCAACATCACCTCTAGTCTTGAAAAATTCAGGATGTTTTTTGACAAATATGCAAATTTCTTGTATGTACAAACATGGTAACGGCAATATCTTAAGATTCTTAAAAAGAGATTCACAAGATTTCCTACTTCTAGCCTTGCATATAATTCTGATACATTTCTTTTGTTTCTTAAAGGCTTTGTCCAGATCTACAGAATTACCCCATATTATGATGCCATACCTTAAAATTGATCCAATGTATCCATGGTATGCATTAATTGCAGCTTCCTTTGATACAACTTGTCGTATTCTTCTTAATGCGTACATAAATTTGTTAGTTTTTTTACATACCGTAGCTATATGATCTTTCCAATTGCAATTTTTATCAATGGTTATACCAAGAAACACCGTAGAGTAAACCTCTTCTAATGCGTTATTGTAATGTTGGACATGGAGTTGCAGTGGTTTAGCCTCAGTTTCATCATACCTACTGTGAACTTTTGGCTCTCTGTACTGCCACGTAATCAAAAACCGAATTGAAAATTACTTCTCTGATCACTTAACAAGATTGAAGCCGATACTGAAGGTTTTGATTTTAGCTTTAGTGCTGTCGAAACTAAAATTTCTTCATTCCAAAATAGATCTTTAGTGTCAACAACAGAAGCTATAAATTAAATTTTGACAGCACTAAAACTAGAATTAAAGCCTTAAAAATCGACTTCAATAGCTACGCTATCGTCTTAGGCTAGTCCTGTAATGATAGATGTAAGTTAAATAAAATAAATAACAACTTTTGCCTTTTCAGGCCTATAAATATCATCCAATTTCCTTCCATCTGCATCGCAAATTCTGATAACCTCATTGGAAAGGCCAATTCCTCAATGCGGCCTGTCTTTATTGTAATTCCTTGGCCCTCGCCCGCGGTAGAATAATAATGAAACGTCTACACTTGATAAACGGATGAGGGAGTATGAGGACATAGTACACCATTAATATTGCCTTGGTAATGGATTTTGCGTGCTAATGTTTGAGAATGAAACATAATTTGGCCAAGTGCGAGTCGGACTCGTGAACTAAGGGTTCCATGACACCAGACGATCGAGTACGGAACCCTAAAAACATTATGGTACATAAAAACAGCATCGATGCCATAGCAGCATTAAGGCGAGAAAAAACAAGGCGCTAAAATGATAGCGCTTGACAAACAATTCGGGGCTACTAACTATAAAATTTATTATTATTTGTTCAACAATTTGACGACATTTGAAATTCGTATGTATCACCGTCTTTACGCAAATTTTTCCAAGTATTTTTTATGTAGGATTTTTTTAAATATTATTTGCCTACATAGAGGCCATAGGTGCTAACAGGTGGTAGGAGCTGATGACGGGCTCGACTGTGGAGGTACCACTATCTTACTTGGAGACCCCCTCGAAGTAATCCGGGGGAGAGTAAGACCGATGGGTGGCGGTATATCCATCCCTAATAGCCGTGCCTTATATGGAACAGACTGGTGACGGGCAGCGGCGTCACTGGTGCGAGGATTCCGTCACCGCACTCACAAACCTGCCTGACCAGCGTGTGTGAGTATGGGCAATTCTTCCAGGATGACCGCCGGGAGTGGCAAAGTCCTGGAAAGGCTTATGTCCAGCAGTGGACGAACTAGGCTGATGGATGGATGGATGGAAAGGCCGTAGCACGTTTTTTGTGATAATTTAAACTGGCTAGTTATTGTGTTTGATGCTGTAGACCCCTGTGACAGACAGACAGACAGTAACAGGCTTAGTAACAGGGTCCCGTTTTGCACCCACCTGATAAGGAACTCTAAAAAGAGGAGCGTCCCTAACTCCTTACGTCTCTTTTATATAAACCGTATCAATAGAGCCTTAGATTCAAATTGGCTTCTTTCCACAACGAAGGTGATTTTAAGACGATTATAATTGAAACAATTTGTAAATCACAAAGATTTGTAAATTACCTTAAGATAGATTTCCAGTATAATTCTATTTTGGTTGGATTTGGGACCCAAAATTATATAATATAGCTTTTGCCCACGGCTCCGCCCGCGTCGAAGAGATTTTCGTGGAAATAAAGAAAACAAAATAATAGGATTTTTTGAACGACTATATGCAACGGACACCATGTTTAAGCAAAGCGCTAATAAAGATCAATCAAATAAGCCTAAACTCGAAGGGTCTGCTATTGTCCGTTGAGGAGATCCTGTACCCATCTTCCCGTCCCATCATCAGACCCTGGTCTCCATGTTTTACCAAATTGCTAATAAAGACCAATCAAATGAGCCCAAACTCGAAGGGTCTGCTGTTCTCCGTTGAAGAGATCCCGTACCAATCTTCCAGTCCCATCATCAGACCCTGGTCACCATGTTTTACCAAAGTGCTAATAAAGACCAATCAAATAAGCCCAAACTCCAAGGGTCTGCTGTTGTCCGTTGAGGAGATCCTGTACCCATCTTCCAGACCCATCATCAGACCCTGGTCACCGTGTTATACCAAAGTGCTAATAAAGACCAATCAAATAAGCCCAAACTCGAAGGATTTGCTGTTGTCTGTTGAGGAGATCCCGTACCCATCTTCCAGTCTCATCATCAGACCCTGGTCTCCATGTTTTACCAAAGTGCTAATAAAGACCAATCAAGTAAGCCCAAACTCGAAGGGTCTGCTGTTGTCCGTTGAGGAGATCCTGTGCCCATCTTCCAGTCCCATCATCAGACCCTGGTCACCATGTTTTACCAAAATGCCAAGAAGTGTGTCAGGATCGTTGTAGATGGAAATCTGTAGTCAGATTAAACTCATACAATTTTCTCGTATGGGAAAAAATCAATACATAAACCTGGCTGTAAACACTTTTTCAAGCTAAATATTAGCAAGAGGTGTGTCCGGATCGTTGTAGATGTAAATCTGTAGTCAAATTAAACTGATAGAATTTTCCCGAATGGGAACAAATCATTACTTAAACCATAGTATTTAATGTATCTATGCTTAAACCTGGCTGTAGTTACTTTTTCAAGCTTAATATTAGCAAGAGGTGTGTCAGGATCGTTGTATATGGAAATATTTAGTCAGATTAAACTGATACAGTTTTCTCATATGGAAAAACAACCTGTTTCATCACATATAACTAACCATTTGGTCAAGGAACGCCGATAAAGAAGCTGAGCAGCGTTTTTTCTCTCGACATGGTTCACAAATATTTAATTTTCAAACTGAAAACTTACTTTTATTAAAATAAAATATAGCCTATGTTACTCAGCAATAGTAAAGCTTTCTATAAAAGAAAGAATTTTTAAAATCAGTTCAGTAGTTCCAAAGTTTACCTCAAACATACAAACAAACAAATCTTTCCTCTTTATATAATAGGGTAGATGTAGATAGTGTAGATAAATCTGTAGCGAGCGACCTAGGGAGGAACACGCGACGGAGCTAACAAGCCGTCGTGCCACGTTCTCTGGAAGAACACCTGGAATAATAAAGACGGCATGGTTGCCCAGACTGTCCCAGCAAAAGGGCCAAACCAAAGCCATCCCCTCAGCCTCAGCCTAAACCTGCAGAGAAGACAGAACTGTCCTTCTTCACGGCCCAGGCCAACCTACGCCCTCAAGCCTAGCCGTAAAGGGACTTCCAGGAGGTACAGCAAGAAAACAGTGGCCATCTTGAACCCTAGCCGCAACTACATCCGCTACTCTAACCATACTACTGACCCAGCCTTCCCACGAAAGTCACGGATCAGCTGATCAAAACTCTCCTCAGCTTGCCGGAGTTCCAGAAAATAATAGCCACCCTCAACCTATATTAAATATATATTTTTTTTATCTACGACTCTAGAAATATTATAAATAAAAGACAGATACATAGGTAACACTAAAAGTTTCCGGAACTGGCCACTTACATAAACAATATTTAAAAATTTATTGCAACATTTGAAAATAGAACTCTTTGGCTGTAGAATGCAGTTTGTTTCATCTGACTGTCTTTTGTTTTTACCTTGTGGCGCCATTTAAAAAATTGTGTGTCTGCATCAACATGGATTTAACTCGTGAAAATTTTCGTAGTATGATTTTCTACGATTTTAAGTGTAATTTGACAGCTCAACAGAGCATCGCTCGGCTTGAAACAGCTTTTGGCAATGAAGCACCATGCAAGACGACTGTTTATAGCTGGTTTGCAGAATTCAAGCGTGGTCGTATCAATCTCAGTGACGAATCTCGCGATGGTCGGCCGTCCACCGCTGTGACCAACAAAAACATCGATGCTGTGCGCCGTATGATTGAAACAGACAGGCATGTGACCTACCATGAAATTTGCGCATCCTTAGAAATAGGCATGAGTCAAATACAATCAATCCTACACAAACATTTGGTTGTGAGAAAGCTGTGCTCGCGGTGGATCCCACACAACTTGACCGAGGCTCAGAAAACGGACCGCGTCACTTGGTGCAGTGCCATGCTTACCAGATTCAACGAAGGTGCGTCAAATTTGGTGAGGGACATAGTAACATGTGACGAAACATGGATTTATTGCTACGATCCCAAAACAAAGCAGCAATCGAGCGTATGGGTCTTTCAAGATGAGCCGAAACCAACCAAAGCGGCGCGCGTGTAAAGTGCATCTAAGCGGATGATTGCTTCTTTTTTTAATAAAACTGGACACGTGGCTACTGTTGCTTTAGAGAATCGTCGTACCGTGAATAGTGACTGGTACACGACCATTTGTTTGCCGGAAGTTATTGACGAACTCCGTAAAAATAACCGTAAACGCCGTATCATCCTGCACCACGACAATGCTAGTTCTCACACGGCCAGACAGACAAACGACTTTTTGAAGACGAAAAATGTAGAACTCATGAGTCATCCTGCATACAGTCCCGACCTGGCACCTTGTGACTTTTTTCTGTTCCCAAAAATTAAGAACCAATTACGCGGTCAACGATTTTCATCACCAGAAGAGGCTGTCGAGGAGTATGAAAAACACGTTTCAGAGGTCACCACAGGGGAGTGGCACAAAAGTTTTCAAAACTGGTTTGATCGAATGAAAAAGTGCATAGACGCCAAGGGAGATTATTTTGAAAAACAATAAATTAATTTTGTACCTTTAATAGTATTTTTTCATATTCATTCCGGAAACTTATAGTGCGTCCCACGTTTACATATTAGTTAACTATAAAGGGCTTAAGATTAGCCTTTAGAGGAATCAAACATTTCGTATTAAAATTTGCTAATTATGACTCACAATTTTGATAAAGATTATTATTATTTATTACACCATGCTCCATTATCGTCCAGATAATCATTGATTTGAAAATAGCCAAGTCTTAATATTTAAAAACATACATTTTCAACTCTATGAATTTTCAGGAAGGTTTTTCAAAGCCACGAAGGCTTTCTCGAAAATAAGTTACTATTATAAATAGTTTTTAATATTGCATTTAGCCTCTGATAGTAAAGAAGTAAGTAGATAAAAGAAGTTCTCAGTATATTTGGATTTATGAAACCAAAAACGAGTAAAACGAATGAACACTGTTACAAATCTTTTATATACCTACCCACCTTTCTCTAAATTCTCCGTTGGTATTTCGTTAAACATATTTGCTTTTTTCGCTGAGTGTAATTGCGGAAGATCTACATAGTTCGTTTTATCTCGCTTTGTACAACTTGCTTTGAGCTGTAGCGGATTCGAAGAGGCAAGCAATTTCGGTGGAAATTCAAATGTTACTCTGCGAAAATTACAGTTGTAGGGCAGGGCCTTTATTTTGGTATCATCAGCTCAGGATTAGAATTTCCTAATCCGCTTTCACTTTTATTACTACAAAGATAGCGACGAAAATTTGACCGGCGCTATTTTTAACTTTAATAGTCCTATTTCTACTGGGAAATGGTGAGGGGCTATTCTCGAATACAACAGATTACTTATGTACAAAAACCAGCTTCCCCTAATGGAAACGTCGTTCATTTGCTAAAAGCTAAAAGCTTAAGTCTTCACAGGCTAATGAACGTGCATCTCAATATATTCAAAATATTTCTTAAACAAACGGTGAACAGACATTTAATACGAAAGTAATTTTTCCTTATATTCTACAAATGTTAAATAATAATTAGTAGAAAATATATATATATTTATATAAGGAAAAACATCTCATAAATCTCATTATTGCTAAAATCATAGATCGTGGTTTGGATTACACTTACTAGTTACAGCAATATTTACTTGGGCAGTGCCCCCACTAAGTCGAGCTAAAAAGCGGCACGGCCATACCATCCTTTTCTCGGAACAGCTCAGGCCATTTTCGACCAACTTCGGTCTGCCTGCATTTTCGGTAATGTTTCAGGCATTGTATAAACATTAATTTATTATCAGGCATCCCTAGAGCTTACAAACTAATATAATATCTAAGGTGACTTTTGTTTATA
This sequence comes from Ypsolopha scabrella, assembly GCA_910592155.1. Classification (NCBI taxonomy): domain Eukaryota; kingdom Metazoa; phylum Arthropoda; class Insecta; order Lepidoptera; family Ypsolophidae; genus Ypsolopha; species Ypsolopha scabrella. The sequence continues at coordinate 24,557,969 of OU342969.1, read as the reverse complement.
TAGCCAAATTCATACTGACATAGAACTGAGGACCTGGGAGACATCATACATCTGGTCACTTGGCGCACACACACTATGGACCTGGACTCAACAGACAACACTGACATACATAACTCGACCGATTGACTCATCATCATCATCACACATTAATTCTGTAAATATCTTTTTTTTTCTTGTATTACCTGTATATACATTAATTTTATTTAACTGTCATTTATTCAACTGATGACGGCCTCATAGAAGAGGCCGAAATATATTGAAAATTCTGTTTTTATTTTAATTATCTTTTTACTACCAATATTTAAAGAAAATAAAAGGCTAAACATAGCAATTATATCTTTATTTATACAAATTCATACTGGAGACTCGGTAAGTGGTCAAGACCAAGGTTATAAGACCCTTCCTGAGAAATACTCAAAATCAATTTCTGACTTCCTATACTAATTGAGTCGAGGTTGTTCTTGAATATGTGTGGAGGCACGTGAAAATATTTTTCGTAAAGGTACAAATATACAACCTGCGGGCCTATTATTATAGTGTCGGTTGCCATCTGGTTGCTAAGCACTAAAAACCTAGTTAAAAACGGAACTTTCAAAATTATCTCTTTAAGTATATCGAACTGTTCGGGAACTGTGACGCCACCGTAGGCACGGACGTATCCCTAAATAATCAGAATTCGATATTATATCCATATTTTTGACGTTTGACAACCATTTGGCAACCGACTCTAATTTAGGGGCTGTTTTGTTAGTTTATAGGAACTTCTAATTTATTTTTATTAAAGTAAATGATTTGACGGTTCTTTCTTTTAATTTTTTTTTACGATAGAATGGGATTTTGCTATTAAATAAATTTTCTCAAAATCACATTTTTCAACCATTGTCACTTCATTAAATGACATAAAAGTGTCCGTAAAATGACCAAGAAGTGTCACCTAAACGAGTCCCTAGTATGTGACAAATAAATAGACTTGTAACCATACTCTAAAAACGAATCGAAATTGTGAAAAGCGTGTACAAATACGCAACGGGGCGACGCAGTGCACTTTCCGTGGCAAACAGCAGAGAACTGGAAAATACAGATACTCTCGAAAAAATACATATTCGGCTGACCCTGTAAATTATTTGCTTGGTAATAGGCTGGTGAACTAGAAATCTGATTGGTGGATAAAAATTTTGGTATCTGTATACTTACTAATAATAAAGTACTAAAAAATTCGTGTCTGTACATTAAATATTTTTGAGAAATTTTATATGAAATGAGTTATAAGTTTACTGAGGCCAAAACCACAATTTTGATTTTTTTACTTTCTGTCTATCTGTCGTTTGTTCCGTTTTAAGTAGAGAACCCTGATCAAATGATTGAATAATGAAAATTTTGAAGTGACCTCGAATGCGCTCCCATAATAAAAACAAATAAAAATATTTGATTTGATTTGATTTGAGTATTAATCATATACCATAATACCTCTATGATTGAGAAAAGAGGCGACATTAGAAATATCCACTTAAATAATTTACGGTTGTATCTCAGACAACCCGCTGCTTTTTTTTTACAGAACATATTTCTTTTAAGCATAGGTAATATAATTTTCTACTTTTTGTTGTCGTCATTTTATTAGCAATAGTATACATACCATACCAGGCGTAAATTGATATCTTAAAACTAATACAGGGTTTTGAAAAAAAATATTTATAGAACGTTTTTAATTACTATGGAACATGTTTTTTTTTTGCGCATATTTTTTGGCAAAGTTGATCGGTATATTATGTAGTTTATTAAAAGATAACTGTCCGTATAACAAAACTTGTAATGCGATAAACAAAATTCACATAGAACTCAAAAATAGTCGCCCAGATTTTACCAGCGCTGCTGGTACGAAACTCGCTGCTTTTCGTGCTTCGAACTCTATTATCTTTGAATTGTACACTTCAGTTGAACAAATACTTAGCTAATACGGCAATATTTGGATTTTCCTCTGAAGACATTTCTTCTCGAGAAAACTCTATACGAATTTCACCCATTGTTTATGTAATATTTAAGGGGGTGCATTGATATTATGATGATTTATTATTTATTAAAATAAATTATTCAGCATTACAGTAAAAATAACTTATTCGCTATGCAATTGACAAAAAATTACATATATAAACAAAAACAAAACTAATAATAAAAACAGATTTAAAAATTCAATTTAAAAAATAATTTTCTTTTACGGACAAACCTTTCAACCATCCCGCTCGCAGTACTTCAGACATTCTTCAGCAAATATATCACACTGAGGTACTGACAACTGTAGAGAACGAAGCGAAGCTAGTGCACGCACAAGCGGAGATTTACTCCGGGCGACTGTACGCGAAGATGGCACCGATAGAAGTGCGTGCTCTCGGTTACGCAGATTATTGTCAGGCAGAAACAGACGGCATACCTTGTTAATAAGGTCAGGACAATCATGTTCTCCTCTTATCATACGACAGACCGCTACCAGCTGTTCACAGTCACGGCGTACCTGTAATGAGTGAAACCCCAGCGCTCCTAGCAAAAAAAGGGTAGGTTACATATAAGGGTAATAACCGAACCTTCTCTTATACAGGCATCGCAGAGAAGCTTTTTGCACTTTCTCCAGAAGCAGTGTGTATGCCTTTTCATGGGAGTTCCAGACAACATCTCCGGCTTCATAGCTGCATAGCTTCTATACTGTTAAAGTCTCTTGCATTACGAAGAACGAAGCCCAGCCTTTTCATACAAACAGCGGCCAGAGTCTTGAAGTGCTCATGAAACGTAAGACACGGGTCAAATGTGATGCCAAGATCTTTGATCGAGTTCACACGGGTGACAATTTCAGACCCTAGCGTGTAAGTTGCATGATAGGTCTGGGTAGCTCTCGTGAATGTAGTAGCACTTACTGGTATTAAAGTGCAACTTATTCTGTAGACTCCATATGTATACGGAGTTTAGGTCCTTTTACAGTAGGTCACAATTCGTCGTCTGGCCTATCTTTAAGTGTCAGCTTAAGGTCGTCAGTATATAAAATACAAGTGGTATGTTCTAAAACAGATTCAAGATCGTTTACAATGATTATGAACAGCAGCGGGACTAGGATTGATCCCTGATCAACACCAGATCTAGTGTGATAACACCTTGAAGTAAAACAGCCATATTTCACATACTGCTTGCGGTCCCGGAGATAGTCAGCAAACAAGTCAAGATGTTTTGGAGCAAATCCTATGGCACAGAGCTTTTCCAGGAGGACGTCATTGTCAATGAAAATGCTGGCGGCACGGATTTTGATTTTTCTCAGCCGTTACAAATCATTTGGAACTAATATTTATCATGTCTTTGACATCATTTTAGTATTTGCTTTTCTTCACTGGTAAACTTTTACAGCAGAGAAAAACATGACAATAAACTGCTCTTTGAAACCATAGATGTTCATTTTACAGGGACATGAGACCGATTTAAGCCTCAAAAATCTCTGTATAGGGTCCCGTTTGGCACCCTTCGGGTACGGAACCCTTAAAAGCTTAGAATCAATATTCAACCTTCCCCGCGACCACCTTCACTTAGGATCTTGAAAAATATTTAATTCTTTACTATATTTTATAATTATTTAGCCTATTTTAATAATATGCTAAGCCCACAAATTTTTATGGTTTTTGAACTTTCACCTATTATAAATTAACAAATAATATTTAGCTTCATTTTTGGTTTACTATGTTTACCCATGCCAGAATTCTGGATCCACTTTTCAAATGTATAAATTTCTACAAAAACGACGATTCACGACTATGACAAATCCAAAACATAGTATTAAATCAACATACTTTAATATTCTTAAATAACTGTTTTTGCATTTAGTACTTTGGTTTTATCTTGGATTTGAAATCATAATAATCGACTTTCAAAGTATATGGATCTACGCAACTAAGACCCCATGTCTTACAAGTGTAAGAATAACGTCTAAACTTGGGTTCTTATAATCACTAAAACAATAGTTTAACAATAAATCTAAATAAATAGCAGGTAACGTCGTCGCCCGAACCCATTTCACGGGTTACTATTATGTCAAGATTTAATTCTTCTATCCCAGAGTGATAATATAAAGAGGACGGTCCCGGCTCGTAGACATGGCTCATAAGGAAGGTTCGGTGTGGAGCGGGGACGAGTGTAAATAGAACAGGTCGAGCAAATAGACGGTGTCCTATGAGCTCTTTGGGCGTCATCTAGTTGATATGTTTGTTTTAGATGAACTCATTTAAGTATTATAATGTTTGTACTGAAAAATTGTTGCTAAAACGAGGTCGATTTTAGCTCGGGTAAAAAAGACATGGTTTTAATTAAAAAATAAACGTGAATTACAAACTCTCGTTGCTGTCACAGTCACTCCTTCGTTCCTTTTAGGCTGAATTAAAATGGCTAAAACACATCAAAAAGTTAAATAACAACCCAAGAATCTTTAGAGCAGGCTACAATGGGTTATTAGCAGGGATGGGACAATCGGATCCATATTACCTGAAATCCTTGAAATAGTTTGTACGTGTGGAGTCGGCTTTTTAAAATATAATTTTATGTGATGGTAAAAATTACGAAATTGGTTAAAAAGCTATGATGATATACCCAATACTTAACAGATGTTACCGTAAATGTATATTACTTGAGAATTGTATACAAGTCCTAGGAAATTTACAAAATGCCAAGCCGATTTATGCAGAGATAATTAGTTTTCAGTTTTCTGTTTTTACTTTTGCTCTATTCGGCCTAAATCAGCTTGGCATTTTATAAATTGCAATTCCTGAATTCATTTATTTATTATTTACATTTCCGGTAACATATCATTAAACATATTAAATTATCGTAACGTTTCAAGCAATTCCATAATTCCGGGAATTTAACTATCAAAATAATATTATAAGAAGCCGAGTCGACATCTACAAACTTTCTCAGTTTTCCAACTTTAGGTATATATCGATCAGAATATCCTATCCCTAGTATTAGTTTGATATGTACAAGTATACGGACAGCAAACTGTTTTGTGATTCAATTTTGTCGACCAACTTAAAAAGATATGTCGACGGCGCGCGGTGTGTTGTCGTTCCATCGTCCCGCCATTTTTTTGTATGAAAAGCATATTTTTATTACTTCTTTGTGGTTTCAAATGCAAAAACACAAAACAAAAACAGAGTGGCAGAGTAGGTAAGCCACTGAAAAGGGTGTAGCAGCCAAGTAAATGTACATTAGTCACAGTAACAGAGTAGATCTGCCATTATCCTAACCCAACCTGTGACAGTACAAAAGCAAATCGGTTGTATTAACCGAGCAGGTTAGTTACAAACAATCAAGTAAAACCGTTAAATTTAGCACAGAAGTTTCACCATGACTTACTACTGGTATATAGCCAAGTAACTCCGTTAACAAAACCGCATCTTTGTTTAAATTATATAACTGTGTGACAATATTGTTTTTTGGCATAATAAATGCAACGTTGTACCTAATTGCCCCCTTCTCCTTTTTTCCTGGTGCAGTTAGTTTTTTCTCCTCGCCTATGCTTAAAATATCGTAATGTTTAAAACGCCCGTAATGAACTGACTGCTTTTTATTCATGTTCTTACCGGCTTTCACTTCCTGTAAACACTTTGCGTATTTGTCTCTCCCGGGATGAAAAGTTATTGTCTTTCTTGCTTTCAACCACTTCGTCCATTCGTTCATAAAATTTATTTTTCACTTCTATTTTGATTTACAAACACTTTCAAGAGAGTAAATACGCCAATTTGGTAAGAACAAACAACCAAAAATACGCGAGCGTACTGTGTTTTTGTTCAGCATTTACCATTACTATGTGGTAAAACCTACGAATAAGCAGGTCCAAAAAGTCCAAAATTAACGATTATTATTAAGAACAATTCTGATTTTTAACATCACCACTTTGTAAACCTTAGGTTTTACCGGAAAATCTTAGTATTTACCACTACTCGGGCTTTTACATTAACATTTATTATTTATAATAAAAAGCATCTAAATAAGGCCTTCGTATTTAACATTTTGGTTTGTTTTTATGTTACATTTTGTAGATATTTTAATAACTTAGCTACTAGAGTAGCCCCATAGGTATAAAATGACGGCCTTGCCTTATTAAACAAGCCGACATTTCCTTCCTCTCTTAATTGCGAGAGAAGAGCGATTGTTCGACCTAGTGTTTAGCTCTACCAATATCTCATATATGGAGAATGGAGATTATATTACGAACAGAATACCTCTAAGTATAACATTTCATAACGTTTTTTTTTTGTTAATATTATGTCCAAAGAAAGGAGGGGGGGGGCAAAACATAATTTTGTTGTTTTTTTATAAGATTAAATAGAAATCAATGCTAGTATGTAGTATATTTATTAATTATTATTTTCACTTTTTGTTTCCTACAGTTGGATATGTATGCATATTGTTATTTACGGGAAAGCAATCTTTTCAAGAAGGACCGAAAACGAAGTGTCACTATACAAAATGATTATTTTTGACCATTGTGTACGGAACCCTAAAAAATCTAAAAAGCGTTCACGTTTAATCAAAATCCGTATTTTTTACAGACTCGTGTAACAAAATTAACTTAATAATATAATTTGGTAGTTGCTTATAAATTTAATTTAAGAACACTCCCTTAAGCAATTTACAAATGCCTAAGGCAAGAAGAAATCTGTAATTAAATAAAAATTGTCTTACCTATACTTAGGTACTTAAAAGTATTTTGTACAGCTGTGACATAATGAGGGCCATTGGGACACGAGTATGCTTGTTTACGAAACGAAGCGAAGCTTAGCTTCGTAATAGACTGCACGAATGTCACAATGGCTAATTAGTTATATCTTTTAGTAAATAATAAGAAAAAAGGCCGACGTTCTCATTTTTATGTGTTGCTCTGTTTTACTTTAGATATATAGTAAATCTTTAAGCAAGCATCATAGCTGTTCTGTTCACTATAATTGGCGATAATTTATGGACTAACCGTTATTGAAAAAGCAAAGGAAGAAATATTAGTCCCGGATTGGTTATTTAAGCGGTGTTATAATAAATTGGGCGTAGAAGCGCGGTGCCACAACTTATATTATAACATCGGTTTTTGCGATACTCACAAACAACTTAGATACTTGTAAAACTGTTTTTGATGTTTTAATTAAGTTATTGTAGTACAGAACATGGGCGTCGGAAGAAGAAGGTCTAGGGTGGGGCGACTTTTTTCAAATATCAACGAGATTTATAGTTGAAAAAGAAAAAACGTATTTTTGTGCAAACAAAAACTGCCCATCGGTCTTTTCTCTCAGTATGTCCGCTGTATGTGTAAGGTACTTTAGTACTAATTTTTACTGTTCCAATTCCGTTTCCAGGGAGGGGCGCCCTACCCTTCCGCCGCCCATGGTATAGAAGAAGATAAAATATGTTTTGATCTAACTTTGAGTTTAACTGAGTGTGATACTGCTGAAGCCATCACAGTACTGGCTGTGTAAACATTATGTGGACCCTTTCGCTCTACAGCGCATGTGGTTCTGATAGCTTTCCCTTGACAAAACAATACCGCAAAGTTCACAAATTCCTGGCCCGACTATTTCCAAGAGAGTCTTAATTCATTTCGAAGGGTTGGGAGATGTGCTTGTGTTGTGTGTAATTTAATATTAGCTTGTCTACTTAGGTATACGTATACTATTATATGATAATTGTTTTAAGTATTCCATAACTGAAGTAATAGTTAATTCAGTTAAAATCAGCAGTAGTCCAGTCGGTAAGTCGCCGGATTCTTAAGATCTGAGTTCGAATCTTGCCTGTTTGGGCATGCACTAATCAATTTATACGATCTTACGCGCATAGTATTCATACTTTCCACTTGCTAAACGAAAACGTTTTGAGGTAAAACTGCGCGCCCTAACTATGTATTTGTGTCCGAAGTACGGCGAAAAGACTCACCACTATCATGTTAGGATATAAAATTCAACGGTCAAAAACAGAGTGTACGAGTATTGAAACTCCAAAACACCCTGACACACCCCCTCGCAGATGCATTTTATGACGGTGACTCGCAAACCCCCTGAAGTTTTTTGGGGGAGAGTAAGAGGACAGCTCTCAAGCATGCACAACCAGGTAGCCCACCATTGCCTGGGATTGATTGATAATCTGGCGGTATATCTGTCGCAGGCATTTGGTTAAATCAGGCAGAAGAAAGGCAGTAGCTTAGGTTAGGTATGGCGAGTCGCGGCACGTAGTAGCGTGACTGCCATACGTAATCTTCGTGGTTATTTTTTTTCTGACCACCATTTAAACCAAAACCTAGTCATTTAGTTAAGTCACTGAATTTAACCAGATGCCTGCGACATATCCATCCCAAATTGCCGGGCCTTATAGAAAACAGACTGGTGATGGGCAGCGGCGTCACTGTGCTTACTAACTTTCAGGAGGACCGCCAAGAATGGCAAAATTTTGGGAAGACCTTTGTCCAGCAGTGGACGAAGCAGGCTGATGGATGGATTAAATTCAGTAATTCAAAGGGTCTGTCTATTTTGAACACCTGTCTTCATTCTGATCGACCTTATATTTTGTTGCTTCCACCAACATACAAATTCAGATTGCTCTTAGCAAGAGACAAATTCAGTTATGAGGCTATGTAAATTTTATTTTTGTCAACGTCATTTCTAACGAAAACAAAAAGAGTGGCGGATTTAGGGGAAAGAGAAAAAGCAACAGACACAACAAAGCAAGGTTATTCGGGGAAATCTGTCCTACCCCAATGCTTTCATTTTACACTTGTCTATCCTGCTCAGTGGAAGCGGGCCGTTCAGAAAACTCGCGATTTCGATGTGTTTTTATTTATTATGAAACAGCGGCTTCAACACTTAAACTGTATTATTAATTGTTGACTATATGCCAACTCTCAAGAGTTATCACGAATCGTCTCGCCCAACGATTCGACGACTTCCAACCTCCAGAGCAGGCTGGGTTTCGAAAAGGCTACAGCACCGTGGACCACATTCACACGCTAAAGCAGGTTATACAGAAAACTCAAGAGTATAATCAGCCCTTATGTCTAGCGTTTGTGGACTACGAGAAAGCCTACGACTCCATCGAAACTTGGTCTATTACTACTTGGTAGTATTAAATATTATCTGTGGAAAAGTACAAGTGTTTTTATCACAACAATGTCAGAATAAAGATGTAATTAAGATTCTGGACAGAGAACGATGGAAGATGCTATACAGACAAAAGCTCCCCTATTTTTTTTATATCTTATATTTGTCGTGATACAGGCCGTATTAACACGTATTCTTTGAAAATTTCATCTCTCTACCTATAACGGTTGAAGCTGTAGACCTCTCTGACAGAAGACACACAGACAGACAGACAGAGAGTGGAGGCTTAGTAATATGGTTTCGTTTGGCACCTTTCGGGTACGGAACCCCAAAAACCAGCTTTACTCAATGATAATCTACTGTGGCGGATCCAGAATTACATTGGGGGGGGGGGGAAGCTGAGTACAACAAAGGATAATGTGAGTGTTATGAGTGAAAATGGGTTATTATCCCAATTATAACGATTGTACGATATTTTAACAGGCTATTGGAAAACTCGTGAGCGGGTAAATATAAACAAACGACTAAACGGTAATGGCTGCCGGGTTAAACAGTTTAATGGATTGAATTGTATAGCATATTGTTATATTTGTACTACATGATACTGGAAGTGGGTTTGTGTAACTCGCGTAAAGTTGGTACCTCCACATTTGTGTCTGCAGATTAAATTAGTGCGTAATTAGCGATCATTGAAATAGCCACGTTTTATTTATCATCCTGAAATTCTGGATCTTTCTGGATCTAACACATATATTACGCTTTAGGTTTATTTTGACCGTCTCTGTGGTTGGGTGGTAGAGCGCTTGCCTGCTAACCCTGAGGTCGTGGGCTCAATTCCCGCAGTGTACATAAATTTATGTTCAGTGTGTACTTTATGCCCAAAGTACTATAGGGCTCATAAGCCATCACCGTTTGAAACGTAATAATCGTCGGTGAAAAGCGGGTGTACCAAGTGGGGACTGAGACTTGTATTTTACAGTTCACACCTCTGACACTTCCACGGGTATTCTTGTCGTGTCTATTTTAGTTTAACGAAACTTTTTGTTACTCAAATACGCCCGCTTGAACCAACATATGATATATATGACCAACGCTTAGACGTAGAAATGCAACGGTTTTCCTTCCCGTTACACGGTTATATTTAGTTTTTCGGCTGCCTAGAGCCAAACTGTCAGCCACACAATTTTTATTCACTTGTTGTTATATTCACACCCGCAATGTTAGCTGGCGAGCAATGTGCAGATTTGCATTGTTACTGCAGACCCCAAATTTTGCCCAAATCAAATCAAAATCAAAATCAAAATATTTATTTTTGCAAAATAGATACATTAAGTATACTTTCTACAAGTCAAAGTTAATTTACACAATATAATATGTCTTCAGAATATAAAAAAAATATATAATAATACGGGAAATAAAATATACACCTGCATTAATAAATGATAGTCGTAAGTTTTTAAATAAATAAATAAATAAAAAATAAATAAAATAGGGGAATCTAGGAATAAAAATATGATATATACATAATACAATGAAGAAATAATAAAAACGGGAAATACATACAAAAAATATTAAGGGTGGGCTACTAAAATGTAATAAAGTTATACACTTGCATAAAATATAGAAATATAGGAATAAAAATATTGTATATACATAATGCCTAACCATCCGCACCATTCGATTAGTATTGCTAAGAAGAAGGGCAAGAAACTTAGCAAACATTCCTTTTTTCAAAATAAAACATATGATACAAAATCATATACATACCTACTCAAGTAAAGGCATAAAAAAATATAAGACTGCGGGAATTAGTCACGAGAAAAAAAAATATATCTTAGTCAACCCGTCTCATATTGTCCATTACCTTTAACAAAGTAAGTTTACATATTAATTAATTTTAAGCCTTTAGAGGAATCGTACAGTATTAAAATATGCTAATTTTTAATTACAATATTGAATAAGATTATTATTATTTATTACACCATGCTTCATTATCATCCAAATAATCATTGATTTTATAATAAGCTTTCTTAAGTAGTCCCTGCTTAATATATAGTTTAAACTTATTTTCAGGCAAACTAAGGACCTCCTCTGGAAGCTTATTGTAAAATCTTATACCATGTCCTACAAAAGAGGTACCTACTTTGGCAAGTCTTAATTTTGGAAAAGCTAGTTTATGTTTGTTTCTGGTTTCAACAGAGTGGTGCACACCAAGCCTCGGGAAATTATCAATTTTTTTTCTGACATATCTAATAACTTGATAAATAAATTCACAAGGGACCGTAAATATATTAATTTCTTTAAACTTTTCTCTTAATGAATCTCGGTACTTCATGTTATAAATAGACCGAATTGCTCTCTTTTGCAAGACAAATACTGCTTCTATATCCGCGGCTCTATCCCACAACATTATGCCATATGACATAATGCTGTGAAAATAACTGAAATATACTAATCTAGCAGTATCTTCATCAGTAATCTGCCTTATGCGTCTAACAGCGTATGCGGCTGAACTAAGTCTACCACAGAGAGCTTCTATGTGGGGACCCCACTGAAGACGAGAGTCTATAGTAATACCTAAAAACTTAGTTTCGTTAACTAACTCCAGCTTGGACCCCTGCAAAAATAAACTGACATCTACTTGAATTACATTTGGTAAAGTAAACTTTATACATTTCGTCTTTTTTGCATTTAGAACTAAATTATTTGCAGTGAACCAATCAAGAATCAGAGAGAGGGTTGAATTCGCGTCATCAAGTATATCGTTATGTCGATTCACTTTAAAAATAAGTGACGTGTCATCTGCGAATAGAACTATCTCAGATAAGTCTCTAACTAAGTAAGGAAGGTCATTTATGTATATTAAAAACAATAGGGGCCCCAATATGGAGCCCTGCGGAACACCCATTTTGACTAATGCTCCAGGTGACTTTACTCCATTAATGTCTACCTTTTGAAACCGGTCACTAAGGTATGACTTAAATAACGCCAAAGATTTACCCTTAACTCCATAGTGATCTAATTTACATAAAAGTGTTTCATGATTAACGCAATCAAAAGCTTTTGAGAGGTCACAAAATACACCGAACGCATCCTGCTTTTAAGCGTCAAATATGTGCTTGACTAAAGCAACTCCTGCATCAGTGGTTGACCTCCCTTTAGTGAATCCATATTGTTCACTGTGAAACAACTTATTTAAGTTAAAATGAGATAACAATTGATTAAAAACAATTTTTTCGAAAATCTTACTAAATACTGGTAAAACTGAGACCGGTCTATAGTTGGAAGGGTCTTCATTGTCGCCTGATTTAAAAAGAGGGATCAATTTACTCAACTTCATTAAATCAGGAAAGACACCATCATCTACACATTTATTAAAGATTAAAGCTAAATATGGAGCTATTAAATCAATGATACAGCTTACAACTTTAACAGATAGGCCCCATAAGTCCTCGGTTTTTTTTAAGTTAAGAGATTTAAATGCTTTAATGACAGTTTGTGAATTAATATGCTTTAACGCAAATACAGAATGGCACTGAGGCACGTGATCACTCAAAAGATCCTGTGCAAGTCTTGGACTTGAATTTAAGCCTTTAGTTGTCAAGGAAGGAATGTCAGTAAAGAATTGTTCAAAGGCCTTCGCAACTTCTTTATCTCCTGTAAAAACTTCATTGTTAATGTTCAATTTTAGTTCATTATTCCGTTTGTTACTCTTCCCAGTTTCAGTATTTATGATTTTCCATACTGCTTTTACCCTGTTATCGGCCATTTTAAGTTTTTTATTCAGAAATATACTTTTTGCTTTTAAACACACTAATTTGAAAGTACGTGAGTATATTTTCAAATGTTCAATAAATTCAATATTATTATTGTAGGATTTTATGTCGTACAATTCGTATAAATGATTTCGGCTTTTGTAAATACCTGGCGTTGCCCAGTCACTAAAAGTGATTTTATTACTGTTAGAAACTTTCCGCAATGTAAACGTATTTTCAAATTCTTTGGAAACTATGTTAAACAGGTCTGCAAAGAGAGCATTTGGATCATCTTGGAGAAGATTAAAATGTGGTAATTTAAGTTCTAAGTTTGCTTGAAAACATTCTAGTCTGTGAGTTGTTACAGGCCTGTAAAATGCTTTTTTGGGCAATTGTTTCACACTTTGTATGAAAGTTACAGTTTGGCCACTGTGATCAGACTGCAAGCGGTTAATAACTTTATTGTCTGAGTAGTCACAATCACAGAATATACTATCAAGACAAGTTGCTGTATTTTGGGTAATTCTAGTTGGTTCTAAGAACACATTAGACAAATTAAATGATTTGAATAACTGAATTAATTTCGTGGTCATAACCGACTTTTCTAGTATATCTACGTTAAAATCTCCACAGACGATAATTTTTTTCTTCGTATCAAATAATAACTTTAGCACTTCTTCCATTGTTTTTTCAAAAATATTGTAATCTTGTCCCGAGGGTCGGTAGACACAAAGAATTATATATTTACTCATTTCTATACAAGCCAATTCTACTTGGTGTTCAACAGAAAGTTTTACAATGTCTTTTCTTTCTTTTGACTTTATATTATTCTTGAATAGAATCATAGAACCACCTTTTTCTATAGTTAATCTGTTATAGCAGCTAAGGACACTAAAATTATTAACATTAAATTGCATATTATGTTCCGGTAAATGGTGCTCAGTTAAACACAAAATATCTGTTTTTGATTCCTCAAGGAACAACTCTATTGAAAGTATTTTGCCGAGGAAGCCGCCTTGTATGTGGATAAATGTGAACACCTAAGCGACACATCACCTGAAATCAACCCCCAACGAAAGGTTACATGAATTAGAAGATCAATATCACATGAATCCCAATCGAGGCTTCGTCAAACCAACAGGTCAACGGAAGATTATACAAAATCTTACTCAGTACCCTGTGCGGTGTGCTATTTCACAAACGCGATAACAGTATTTCAGCTTAATGCCCAGGCGTTTGGCTAAGCCGTATCCTTGAGATAATTTAACCAAAGCTCGGCTTAAGTGTAAGGGTTAACACTTAACATATAACTTTTGTAAATTTTTATGTTAAAATATATAATTATATGAAGTGGTAATGGCATGTGACTTCCAGGGTTCCGTAAAATAGCGTTCGTAATATTTGATATTTTTGTCATGATGTCGGTTAGTGCGAGAGTCATCAAAAACTGAACAAACACCAAACAAAATGCCAACAAAAATACAAAGTTTGAAGCCTTAGCTGTAAAATAATTGTCAGTAATGATGCAAACAGTGTTTTTATGAAACCCGTTAGAAGTAAATTCTTCACCATTACTGACATAATATATATTAAATAATGCAATCTATTAATTTGTATGTATGAATCCAGTTGCCTGTGTTGATATATACCTATTATTATTTATATCAAGTCCCTAGACAGACAGACTGCCACCCACCTGCTTTCACTCTCCTTCATTCGGCGAGCACGCTTCGTCACAATTTTCATCAACGCTTTTCACCAGGCGACATGTCATTTTTTTTTTTGTTTCGTTCATTCTCCTTTGTGAATGGGTGAGGCAGGAAACGTAAAATGCACAGAATTCAATGTCAGGTTGTAGAAGCGCGCGACTGAGTGTTTGCGTCGAATTCAGGAGTTTTTTCTTAGCTATGTGTTATTATTATTACACTGAAAATATACTTGCGCAACGTTGAAATTCCGTGAAAAAAACACATTTCATGGAAACTTACCGTCTTGGGTTTTACGCCCACTCGCTGCAAAACGCGCAAATAAAGGGAATTGATGATGAAACGCGAAAATAAACAGAAAGAACGAGATGCACCATACGCGACATGTTTTATATTGATACGTTTATCGAAGTTTTGCTATCACGTTTTACGGCGTCCTCGTTAGGTATTTGAATTTTTCGTTGTGAAAATATTTTAATTCATAAGAGAAATACGTTTCAGTATCATCTTTAAAGCACGCGGGATACGTGTTATACATACATATGCTCACGCCTGTCTCCTAGAAGGGTAGGCAGAGACTACAGATTTCCATCTGCTACGATCCTGAAACAATTCTTTTGCTTCTTCTACATCCATCAATCTAGTCATACAAACTCTTCTATTCCGGGTACTTTTTACTTTGCCCTTCTTCAGTATGTCGCCTACTTGGTCGGGAAATCATGTTATAATAGGTAATTATAACGCAATCCTCTACGCTGTTACGCCTAGTATTTTAATTAAGATTGAAGACAAAGAGAATTGTTGATTCTTGTTGAATAAATTAAGTCCTCTAAACATGCTGTGAACAACTGTTACTCATATTTAAATATATTATAAGAGCAACAAAACGTATTCAGAATACTGAATTATTTAGCACATTATAATGAGGTAATTTGATAACGTCAACTTTGAAACGTAAGTTATATAATGCTTTAAGAGATTTACTCGGAAATAAATTGTGTAATATACAACGTCTCTAATACTTAGTAAAATTAAACCACATGTTTTACGGATTATACTGTTTTCAAATTCTTGTCTTTACATTTGTTTCTAATTTATCTTTTCTATTTTGTAATGCACTCTAATAATAATATTTAGAGTATTCCAAAGCGATAGATTTCGCAATAAAACATAATCCTCTTTCATTTATTTTGTCAATATAACATTAAAAACTAGGCTGGTTTCACAGCTACCCGGGATATGTATGTATATGATACGTGGGAGCCCACGTGTACTGTGGTGCAATTAACCCAAAAACGGCCTAACCTCATTTTTTTATAATAATAAATATACATTTTTAATAGGACGTTAGTATAAAAAATATTATACTTGGTATGACTTATAAAAAAATCTGATCTGCCTTTTTAGGAGCTATATAGGTATGATAGCACACCTATATGATCGTGACCTTGAATTCCTGACGGCTGAATCCCAGGCGAGCACAAATTGTAAGAGCTTAGAATTTCCAGGTGAGACCTAAATATTCTACAACCATTTATGTTTATTGAAATTCTTGTTTTCTTGCCTATCGTTGTAACCCCTTTTTAGGGTTCCGTAGAACCGAAGGAGACTACCACGGCGAAATGGACGCGCACAATTTTGAGAAGTGGTTCGAAAAAATTTTGGAAAAGATCCCAATTGGTTCCGTCATAGTAATGGACAATGCCCCATTTCATTCGCGTCAAATCGAAAAAGCGCCCAACATGAGTTGGCGGAAGGAAGCTATCCAAAACTGGTTGCGCGAAAAAGAAATCAAATTTCAAGAAACCGAAATCAAAGCGAATCTCATAGCTAAAGTAGACAAGCAAAAATATAAAAAAATGTATGTAAATGAGTTGGCGGCATCGAAAAATGTGACAGTTTTGCGCCTTCCACCATATCATTGCGAGCTTAACCCGATAGAGTTGATATGGGCGCAAGTAAAAGGTTACGTTGGAAGGAACAACAAAACATTCAAAATGGACGATGTGAAGATTTTGTTGGACCAAGGTTTGGCGCGGATCGGGGCAGAACAGTGGGCGAAATGTGTAGCTCATATCCTAAAAGTAGAAGAAAAAATGAAAGAACTGGATGGGATAATAGATACGGCCACCGACGCTGTGACGGAACCATTTGTAATTAACGTGGGCGATTTGACTAGCGATTCATCAGAATATTTTAGCGATGAATCAAATAAAGAAAATTAATTAAGCACCTAACATATTTTAATCACATACTTACCCATCTCTAGATAGTTCACCTATTCATAGACAAAGACAACATGGCGCTTTGTTTACATAGTCCCCAATTTCTATTGACGGCGACTATAGCCTTTATTGTGTCCCACTGCTGGGCAAGATAATATATATATATAATATTCATTAGCAAGGACACTGAATTTCATTCTCTACACATTAGGGCCAACCATTTTACATGGACTACATCGTCCTTCATAAAATTAAAAGGAAAATATTTTTGTTTACTGACATAAATAATATGTATACGAATAAATTAAGGAATAAAAAAGTCGTGTCTGTACATCTTTTGCGAAATTTTAAATGAAATGGGTTTTTGGTATTGTACTGAGGCCAAAACTAAAATGTTAGAACTTTCGTCTGTCTGTCTGTCTGTATGTATGTTCCGTTTTAACTGGAGAACCACTCAAAGGATTTGGATGCTGTTTTTTTTTATTATCATCGTAGGGACCCTGGTAAACACATATAGGCTATGAGGGGTGTTCATAAAATAGCGCCCAAGCCGAAAATGGGGCATATATTAAATAAACGCGGGCGGAGCAGCGGGCAAAGGCTGTAAATATAAAATATATAATAAATTTCGTCATTATTGGTTATGTGAAGGATTTCGAAACAACCAGACTTCCTAAGTTGTATGTGTAGATTTCAGTTACTACAAGTAATCTTAAGTTTAGTACGATATCTTACTCATCTTATCTTACTCTTCTTGCACGCCCACCTACCTATTTATCTTGTACCATCCGTGGGTTGACTGGTAGAAAATGCTTTATGCATTAAGTCCGCCTTTTTGTACTTAATTTTGTGCAATAAAGTATTGATGATGATGATGATGATGATGTTGATGATGATGATGATGATGATGATGATGATGATGATGATGATGATGATGATGATGATGATGATGATGATGACGATGACGATGATGATGATGATGATGATGATGATGATGATATCTTATATTATAAACAAGACTACTACATTTATTAAATGGCGCCTAATTGAAAAAGTAACCGCCAAAAAAAAATTTTTTTTCTTATCGGTAAACAGTTTGTACATTACCATAAAAATATTAAAGAAAGAAAACACTAAACATCATAAAAGAAACAAATATTATGAACAAAGCGGCCCTCATTGCTAACAGTAATCAATATATAAGGTGACTTTAATTTATGCAGCTAAATTCTTATATTTTGCGAAATCAGCAAAAAGTGTTATCGATCCGTGTTACTGATCACTTACCAAGCCTCCAGTTCGAGTTTGGCTGCATAAACAAAAGTCGCCTGTTCAAAAAAATTCAATATATCTAAAGTTATTCCTCTTTTTCATGAAGGAAAAAATCATTTCCTCCATGCTCTTTGTGGAGAACTCGTCGACTAGTTAAGGCGAAAATGGTTCCAAAGTGTAAAATTTGTCACTGTGGATTATTTAAATTGTTTTACAAGGGAGGTAAATTATCACTTACATCCGTGTTGAATACTCTACTTTTCATCACTAATGCGAGGAAATAGAAAAATACTTACAAGAATATGATTACAACAAAGTTTTTAAAAAGAAAGATTTTTTTTTATGTGGCCTTTATTTTTTAGTGCAGGTGTCTTACTGGCCAGTGTGATTGTTTAAAAAATAAAACCAATTTATTGTGTAACTTTTAAACGTCTTTTAAACATTTCATTTAGCACATTCAGCTATTATGTGAAAGTCACATTTATCTGTAGTATTAATACAAATAAAATACAGAATTACAAAACAGAAGAGATAGGCAGAACAGATATTTTC
Organism: Ypsolopha scabrella; assembly: GCA_910592155.1. Lineage (NCBI taxonomy): Eukaryota > Metazoa > Arthropoda > Insecta > Lepidoptera > Ypsolophidae > Ypsolopha > Ypsolopha scabrella. The sequence continues at coordinate 24,539,352 of OU342969.1, read as the reverse complement.
TATTGTTATTTAGCTAGACGCTAGTTAATGAATTTAAAGGAGCCACGTTCGATTTTTAAATTTACTTACCTCCCTAGGGCTTCAAATCGAATTTACATCCCACATTTTGAGTCAAATACGATTTACTTTCAGAGCATTAGTGATGAAAAACATATTCATAGATGAAAGTCAACTTCTGAATGTTAATGTTTTGGAATAAATGTAAATGTTCCTGTGATGACGTATGGCGCTGAGACGTGGTTTTTTACAAAGGGCTTGATCCATCAATTTAAGGTTGCTCAACGAGCTATGAAGCGAGCTATGATTGGGGTACCTCTGTTGGATAGAATCCAAAACGAGAACATCGATCAGAAAAGGTTACCGACATAGCCTGCCGAATCAGTAAGTGGCAGTGGGCAGGCCTTATTTGTCGCCGACATGATGGCCATTGGGGCCGAAAGGCGTTAGAATGGACACCACATACAGCAAAGCGTAGCGTAAGCCGACATCGTGCCCGCTGGATCGACGACCTGAAGGATGTTGCAGGTGGCAGCTAGACGAGGAGGACGGAGGACCGCCAAGAGTGGCGTTTGGAAAAGGCTTATGTCCAGCACTGGATGAACAACTGATGGATAGATGGTTAATCTCAATTAAAGCAACGAAGGTATAAATGCGTGAAATATTGTGTTCGCTTGTTGAATAACTTAAAAGTTTCACTTTAAATCAAATCAACGATAAAAGCACCAGAGGTAATAAAAGTCCGTAACGAAAACCATGATTAGTTTTACTATGGAAAAACTTTACAAAGGTAATAGAAATAATAAAAATCCCCGCAATTGCAAGTAATTGTTTAATACAGGGCACGTGCAGACGTCTAGAACGTGCATAGAATGGATATTTTGTATGTAACGTATCTATTATTTGAACGGGAGTGTAATACAGGAAAATGAAATGTAGATAAAAGCTGCAACGAGAAAATAACTGAGCAACATCAGTTAGTTTATAATTAATTGAGACTATAATATATATAATATCTTGATTGAAATTTGTTTCTATTTGATCTTTTCTACTTTTTAATGCGATCTAATTAATTTTCACAGCATCCAAAGTGACACATTTTTCTATATATCATTATAATCTGTAATAAAATACATATTATTATGTTTCTAGTATTTTATTATTTCGTTGGGTTTGGCCACGAAAGGAAACTCTGCTAAATTGCTTTGTATGAACATGGAAATCTACAAAAAATTATATTTTGACACATTTCCAAACCCAAGTATTTGATTCGCAACTTCTTTCAAAGGGGTAAAAGTAGTTGAGTATTACAAATCTAAGGTATATACCTACCAATAATAAATTGTACTGGGGCCGAAACTACAATTTTAAGAATTTTGTCTGTATTTCTGTCTGTCTGTGTGTATGTTATGGATGTTTCGTTTTAACTAGAGAACAACTCAACGGATTTCGATTCCTCTTTTTTTTATTATCGTCGTAGTGACCCTGGTCAACACATAGTCTATAAAGGGTATTCATAAAATAACGCCCAAGCCGAGAGCGGAGCAAAGATTGAATAAACGTGGGCAAACGCTAGGCTAGTACACAATAAACACAATTTATATTCTAAAAATAATCGCCTCATCCCTCAAACTAACGAAGAAGCATATAACAATAGAAATCTATTTCTATATACATACGTTGGACGATTTCGTCCTCCTGCAAGCAAATAGGCTAAATATATTAAATATCTCTGAATTGCCTAGACCAAATGGCTAGACCAAGGATCATGAAAGTTTATTTTATATATGACGTAAACATACATCTGCTAAGAAAGGAGTATTCTAAAATCAACCCCTGAGGGAGTAAAATAGAGGATGAAAGTTCATGTCAAAATTCCGTAATTCTAAGGTTGAAATCGGGGATGAAATTTTCAAACCATTAATTAGAAGACGAAAAAGGTGCTGAATTTGTAACATTGGAAGTAGCAGCTGTTTGTGATTCTTGACTTAATTTATTAGTTATGTGAATTATTTGCAGTGTGTCTTATTTGTCTGAATTTTTTCTTGAATTAAGTGATAGTTCATTATCATCCCATACGCAATGCCACCCCACAACCTTTGGCCGAAATCGTGCGGCAACAACGACTTATAGTATCTATAGCTCGTTGTGCGTCAATAATTAATTCAAAACGAAAAGATTTTTTCTCAGAATAAATATACCTACCGTTTTTAAAGTTCCGTACCCAAAGGACAAAACATAAGCCTATGAAGAGGATAGGTTCCGAAAAACCATAATTTATTATTCCTTCTTTGAAGAATCTAGCAATATTAGACATTTGAAAAAAAATTGGACATCTGTAAAGAATATAATGCATACTCTTATCGAAACAGAATCTGGAATGGCGTCTATTCCAATATTGAATCATAAAAATCAAAGATGACTCCAAAAAAAGGTTTCATGTCGAGTTTTAACATTATTTGAGCAAAATCGTATTATATTATTTATGAATTAAAATTCTGTATAAACTTTATTAAACTTTGAAACGAACAGATATTTGATACAAACTTGTTTTTTTAATAAGTAAAATTCGTGAAAAATGTCGTCATTTTGTTTTTTTTCCACAATTCGTCCCTTTCGCACTACGAGTCTTTCCGCATGGAGTAGCAGCGATCAATGCAATCGAAACCTATTCTCTTAATATCACCTTGCTGTATGTCTGACTAACTGTCCGTATGTCACGGGTCTCTAGTTCGTAGACGAAATGAGTTACAAATCTGAAATATCGATGTTCTGGTTAGAATGTTGATCCAAAACTGAAATTAGAAATTCAACTAAATCATTTTTCAGTTGGGGTCCCATACATGAAAGGGAATTAAAAATTATTATTATATCAAAATATAAAGTAATGGGGGACCGTTAGTCATTGGATCTATCTCGAATACTAGTTAAGAATTTCTGTACATGACGTACCATATTTATACTAATATTTAAACATAACACATATTATAAGCAAATAAAATACTATGTAAGTGACTTTTAATTATTTCTCGTGCTTGTATATGTATAATATGCATCTGGAACTTTGTATGTAATGTATTTGTTAACAAACCATGTAAGCTCCAGTGTTTATTCTAAAAATGTGTGTTATTTTATAAGGGTTCTTTAGGTCTGTTTATATTAATGTTTTCTCTATTGTTTTCTTTTTAATATGTAATGACCGTTTGTAACCTAAATAAATAAATAAATAATAAATAAATAAATAAATTATACTGAAAACCTCGATTCATAATGTACATAGTTTGCAAGCAGCGACAAAAATCTTTTTTTTTCCTTCTCTGATTGTTGCTAACCCGGGGAAATAAAAATCATTAAGTATATTTTATATTATTTTAATAAACATGACAAAAAAACAATATTAACAGAATATAATAATAACTTGTAACGGCTCATTACTTCTTTTTTTGAAAATATAGAACTTTAAGTACCTACATAATTAAACAAAATATAAATGACATGGGAAAATTAAACAATCTCAAGATATATTTCGGGTCCGATTTACTCAACTGATGTCGGGTTCAGATCGGACCCGATATATCCGTGTCTTTTATATATGTTTTATTTAATTATATACTCATTGTCAATATTCAAAAATAAAATATACAAAAAACAAAAAGATTGTCGTAAAAACTATTTCACTAAATCGCATACCAACTTTCCATCTTCAGCGTTCTTTAGTTCGTGGTCCGAATCAATTAACTGCTGCAGTTCACTCGCAGTCGGAATTTTCTTACCGAAGAGTATCTTCATAACAGGAAGAACAAGCCTCAAATCGTCAGATATCTCCGCTTTTGCCATCATTTCCGCCGTAGGCTCCCCAAATTTATACATCACAAAATAATCTTCGGCTACAATTCTACTAACCTCCATATAATTACTTCTTGTAACGATCACACCATCACAAGAGCAACTAATAGATAAAGCATTTCTTACTTCACTGGCATCCTGTAAAACGATTACAATATGGGTCTTTGACGGCTTATCCTTTGCGGTGTGTTTAACAACAGCCAAATGCCAATCTTTGTCATCACAACATTTACATTTAGATCTATCCAAGTCTGTTACAGTCCGGTTAAATTTGAAGCAGTTGGGAACGTCCTCTTTAAAATCGATATTCCAAGATTTTAGTGTCACAAATTCATTTTCGTTGCAAAAACTGGCAGCGAATAGTGACACTAAAAAGATAAGTTTGATACACATGATATTCCTTTTGACCCCTTTGAAACTGGAAGACAGTGACAAAATATTTGCAATGTAGTTTTATATAAATACTCATTACCTAAAGGGTCGACCACACAGAGCGCGTTCTGCGTTCGAAAAAATTTAACGCGCGTTTTCCTTGTCGCCGCGGCAAAGAATATAAACTACTAGCTTCTGCCCGCGGCTCCGCCCGCGTGTTATTCGGTTTAACGATATACTTTTTCCGGGATAAAAAGCCTATGTGTTAAGTTAAGGTATAAGCTATAGCTATTCTAAATTTCATCCAAATCCGTTTCAGCGTGAAAGAGGAACAAACATACACACACACACACACACAAACTTTCGCATTTATAATATTAGTGTGATTATAGCGGTTTGTGTGCGTAAAGATCCAAACCATCGGACATGACATATGTCTGTGATGCTTCTGTCTATTATTTACTAAATAAACATTAGAAAACGCTTCAGATAGTGATTTTATCTTTTCCGACTTTCATCACATTTATCCCAATTACTTACTTCTGAATTCGCAAATTTCCCCAACTATTTTTTTATAGATGTTTCTTAGAAATATCTAGGCAACAAATCCACATTAAATGTAAAAGGCGGGTAACTGTCTAAAGTCTCGATGAATTTTAAGGGTAACCTTTTTTATAATAAAATTCTTATTTTATTATTAAATTATGTACACCTAAACTGAACCATACAAATTAAAATCATTTTGAAACTGTTGTAAAGTTCAATGTTACATAATTTAATTGAATTATCTGTTAAATAAAAAAAAAACATATACTGATTTCAAAATCTACACAATATGAGCTTTTCAGAAATATATAATACATTATATTCATTCCTACAAAGTTGAACAAGAAATTAACTTTTAAAGCGATGAACTGAGCAGGCGCATTAACGTCCATAAAAATACAGTAAAGTTTCACTCATTAACTATAAAATAAAATTAAAAAGTCAGTAGTGACACTGGTAAAAACAATTTTTGAAATGCCGTTGTTCTACCATTTTCCATAGTGCGTCGCACAGATTATATTGAACGCGAAACGCAGTACGTGTTCTGTGTGATCGGCCCCTAAGTAAAGATTATCATATAAGTCAAGGGTCAAACAGAGATATGGACGTCAATCTAGACCATGCAACATCAGGGGGCTGAGTTATTGCTTACATTTTAGTTATATACTAACCTTACTGCGTGTTTCTGAAGGTCCATATTTGTGTGGGGCTCATTACACATAACGCAGGGAGGTAATAATCGTCGGAGAAAAGCGGGTGTACCAAGTTTAGTCTATGACTGTGCTCATTTCACTGCTCACATTGGGAGATTCATGGCATGTAGATATGTTTGTTTAAGTATTTGTGTTTTTAAGGTTTCGTATCCGAAAGGCAACCTTTGAATAAACTTTAAATTCGGATCGTCATTTATTTTTGTAGCGTTTGTTTTAATAGTTCTTTACTCCGTATTAACAGAGGGTTATGGTTCCGTAGAAACGAAAACCCTTTTTATAGCGAAACCTAGGTGTCTATCTATTTGCGGCATACTGTTCTCAAGAACATTTATCTAGGAATTCAGTAAAAAAATAAAAGATGTTCATTGGTGATGACCGACTTTGAAAATACATATCGGATGTGATAATATTTTACGGAACCCTAACATTGTGTATGATGTTCGCTTTACAAACTTCTTAGGGTAACGTCAAAAAATGGAAATCGATAAAGTGTCTATATTTCTCCGTCTTTGCAACTCAAGAACAAAAGATTTTTCCGCAAAAAGAGTACGCCTTCTCAGCAAAGCTGTAAAAATATGGCAGGGATTTTGACACTTTTGTTATTTTTTCGTTTTTTAAGTCTTAGCCTACGACTAATTGATCTTAGCATATCTAGGTAGATATGGCCTCTATAAACAAGACCTTGTTTATGTTTGATATCATTATTAGTTAACCTACGCTCAACTTGTTGAAATAATGACAAGTCTCAAATAAAAAAACAGGTCAAGTGCGAATAGAACGCATGCCCCGAGGGTTCCGTACCATGCACATAAAATAAAAGATTAAAATATATTTTTTGGCTCTATTTTCATAAACAAAAATTATTTCATTTCATTTTTAATTCAAGATTCGGTTTTAAGTCAAAATTCTACATAAAAAATCCACATTTCAGGTCTGTAACTCATTCCGTCTGCAAGCTAGAGACCCGTGACATACCCGGACAAATGATCAAAGCAATTTTAGTTGCAACTATTTATATTTAAAAAAATCGTACCTTAAACTCAATAACTAATTCAATTCATAACAAACATCAATAGCAAAATCACCCCATATTATAACCGTACTAACTAACTTACTTGTCCACCTCCGAAGTAAAGATTAAGAAAAGTGCAGCCTAGTTCTTACGACTTTGTAATTAACATCATATTATCATGAGTCATTCAAAAAGTTTGCTTGGTGTTTATCGTTTGGCTACCTCCATCGCATGGTTGTGAAAAGCGACTATGGATTGATATTTCTTTGTTCATGCTACTGTTTATACCTAGTTACGAGTGTGTGTATTCAAAAACTTATTATGTACTTATAGCACTTATCTTTGTATATGTATAATCTTTATTAATACGGTTTTTAATAAGACAGGAATGGTGGTGTACGTATAAACCGTTGCAGGTTTCTGATACACCTTAGTATTTTAACATTGTATTTTCTTAACTGAATAAATAAATAAAATGTAGCAAATTATTGTGAAGAACCGTTGTCTTTCTACGCGGTGAAGTCTCCATGAAGTTCCATAAAATTGCGAAAGCATCTCAAACTGCTACAAAGTAAAGCTGGTTTCAGTAGAAGTCGCGAGGCTTACACCAAATGCGCTTACCACGACAACGTCGACTGAGACTTGGAAGTTTTGGAGAGGGCCAGCCATCTCGAAACAGAACTTTAGTCAACAATGTTCTGAGGAATTCAAACGAGTTGAGGGAAGCCTTGAAAAGTGAATGCAAGAGTGACGTAACAGCAACGCAGCCGTACCAGCTGTCCAGCCATTGTCTATCTTTCGGCAATCATATTTCTGTTGAAGCTAGAGGGTCATCTCGCTCCCCTTCGCTCAGCTCCCCAAATTTATTCACATTTTTTTAAAAACACTTACATGCATCCAGATACCTGTGCTGCTGTAAGATCAGATGTGATCTGTCTCAGCATCACGAAAAATTTAACACAAATGTATCCAATAGCCAGTGTGCTAAGGCGCAAAGACTTTTAACACTTATTTAATTGTAGATTGTTATACAAGGGAGGTAGGTTATTTACACCCATGTGTAACACTCTTACTTTTCATCACTAATGTAAGGAAATAAAAAAAACTTACAAAAGTATGTTTGCAACAACGTTTTAAACAAGATAATTTTACTGCCGCCATTTTCTTTTTATGTTACTCTTTCTTTTTTTTGTGCAATCATGTCTCATTGGCCAGTGTGATTGTTTTTAATAAAACTAATTTAGTTATTGCGTAAACTTTTAAAAGTCTTTTTAACATTTTATTTTACCTTTAAAAATACAGAATAACAAAATAAAAAGGAAATAGGCAGAAAATATTATTTTCATCACTAATGCTATGAAAGTAAGTTGTATATAACTCGAAATGCAGGAGATTTCGATTTACCAACCTAGGGAGGTAAATAAATTTAAAATCAAACTCGTCCCTCACGTCACTTACCATGTAGTAAATCACTCGTCTCGCTAAATGACAATGGAAAATATCTTTTCTTCTTATTTCCTTTTTATTTTGTTATTCTGTATTTTATGTACATATTATTATGGAAAAATGTGACTTGCGTATAAAATGTTAAAAAGACGTTTAAAAGTAAAACACAGCAACCAAATTAGTTTTATTTTTAAAACAATAAGTTACACTGGCCAGTAAGACACGATTGCTTAAAAAAAAAGAAAATGAAAATAAAATTATCTTGTTGAAAACGTTGTTGCAAACATAATTTCATAATTGATTAACGACATATTTCATTGATTTTACGTCAAATTATTTTTTTATCCTGCAAAATGTGTTATTAACTTACCTCTTAAAAACATGCAAAACAAAAAACGATATGAAAAAAAATCCATCAATAAATTAATCAATAATTGCAAAAAGGAGCAGGCTCAGCAAATACCACAGGTTGAATTCGACTTGCAGCACCGATTTTCAGTTTGCCCCATTTTAATACATACGAAACAAAACACAATTGCAGGCAGTAAGCAGATTCATGTCATGACATGAGTGATGCTAGGTGAAGCTTGCACAGTCTGTAAAACGTTGAGTTTTTGAAGTGTGTTGGAATAATCATAATCAACAAGCCTCAAATGAATAGAATAACAGTTTTGTATAAGCAAGAATCGGGATTAACAAAGGCAATTTCCGAGATTTAAATTAAACAATACCAGCTACTTATCTTCGTTAAGGAACATTATTAAAGGTAATGTTTCTAGGGGGTCGTGCCTTAAGAGTAAAAATACCGGTCAAGTGCAAGTAATACACGCGCCTTGAGGGTTCCGTACAATTCCAATAATTTTAACAAAAATTACAAACTTATCATTGCCTACAAAATGTATGAAGCAAAACTGCAAAATTTAGTTGGTCAAGTATTCGAGTACGGAACCCTGAAACTAGACTATGAACCGGCGTTTTTAGTATATTTTTTATTTGAATACAGTATAATTATGGTACATAATGACATCTATTCTCGTGTAGCAAATATTAGATTTAGAGTTGCCATAACAATACATTTTCATTGCAAAATAGGCTTTAACGCAGATGGATAAAAGTTAAATAAGCTTGCAATATTTTAGGTTTGCTGCACGAATTCCAAAGGGCTGACTAGTTTAGTTTTTGAGGAAGACTCCGTAACAAAACTGGTTAAAACCGACTACTTTACTGCATACTCTATCAATGACAATGATGAATGAAAAAACAAATGTTTGTCATCCATTTTCATTTATTTCAAATCCAATTTTCGGTTTTGGGTTAATTTCAATTTCACAAAATATCCGGTCAGTAACTCATTTCGTCTACGAGCTAGAGACCTTTAACAGATATACGGACGGTCGGACGGACAGCAGAGTGACTTTGATAGGGCTCCGTTTTACTTTTTGGGTATGGAACCCTAAAAACGCTACTACGTTGTCCATTCGCCCGTCCGCATGCCACAGCGTCGAAGAATTTTCTTCTCCTGAAAAGCACAAAAATATCTTTAATTTGAAATTTTTGCATTTCTTGTAACAAAAAATTTGAAACGTTCGATGTTGTTCGAAACTTCGTCGCTAAAAAGGAATGCAAAAAAAAATTTATCCCACTAAAAAACCGATGTCGGTATCATATTGTCAATTGTCAAAATATACAAATTATGCTATAAGTACTACAAAGAAATCTTTGAAAAACCGCTAAAAATATAGTACGTATCCTTTACAATACTTTTAGTCTGTAGAAACAATTACGTAGTTCCAAACCGAAGCTCGCCATCCATGTGAAGGCCAACAGCAAAATCAACAAAACCTTACGACAAATTTTACCAAGTTTTTTTGCATGAGTTCAGATAAAGTTATGAAACTGCCCATATTTAGGTATCAAAATCAAGATTTAACGATATGATTTTAGATAAAAACAATTATGAACCACGATTCTACTCAGCATTTAATTATCCACAAACAGAACTAGATCTTCAAAGCTTTTGTTCCATTATGCAATGCCAATTACGTAGAAGATGGGAATCTGGATCGAGCACTGTCATTGAGATATAACGAACCATTTCCTTTTTAATATGGCCTATTATAGGACGCTCGCACGGTCCCGTCTTACGTTAACGAGATCATTGTCCAAGAAAAATGTTAGTTCCCTGATAAATACGAAGCTATCGCTTCACGAGTCCGGTTCGGTTCCGGATGAAAGGGACAAAGCTATCTGAGGAAGTGTAACAGACTGTGTACGTGTAGTCGATCCTGCTTACTCGTATCGTTGTGTCCCTTTTATCCGGTAACAAAAGGGACTCGTCTTGAACAACAAAATACCTCCCGTCAAAGGCTTTTATAATTCGCCGTGACAAAACACAGTTTTCTTATTCAAAATGCTTCAATTTAAATTTTTTTCTTTTAAAATTAACGAAAATATTCCGGCTTTTCAGGAAAATTTAGTTAGGGATTCCCAGCGACGGAATACAATAGAAATAAACGAGTAATTTTATCTAAGTGTAAGAACTTTACTCATCTGTAGGATTTATAAAGGTAAATAGCAGAGGGCAACATAATTTATAAACCCAAGTCGTCAGTCCTTTTTCAAGATAACTGCCTTATTCATTGTGTCGCTTCGCAGGGAACTAATTTCGTTATTATCCAAGACACATTTATTTCTCAAAACGTCGTCTTCATCTACTCGTATCTATAGCAGTTGATATTTTATTAAGGTAACACCCTATTTGCAAAGTCGTAACAATTTGCCCGAGATGACATGAGGTAAAATTGGATCTAAAGAATAAATCTAGAGATGGGGTGTAAAATTGCTGGGTACAGCAAAGGATAAGCCGCTTAAAATAGGTTAGTGCTGGTACTTAGATAAGGTTTCAGTCGAACAGAGACCTTTAAATGAGGGTTTTGAAACCTCATACTAAAGGTTTGTCTTTGTACAAAATGAGCATTTGTCCTATATCCGTCCATCCATGAACCTGGTTCGTCTACTGCTGGACATAGGCCTTTCCAAGATTTCGCAACTCTTGACGGTCCTAATGACAATTGTCCTAATGGAAATGCCTATACTTACACACGCTGGGCAGGCAGGGGATGGATATACCGTCGTCAAATAGGTTCCAAACATGGTGAGCCACCTCGTTGTGGCTGTTCGAATTAAATATGATTATTATATTATTATTATTATTTATATTTATTATTGCCATTTCTGTCAAGGCAAATGTACTGTTTTTCAGTCACTGTGAGAAAATTAGAAAATGGTAGGTATATAAAAATTATGAGTGTAGCAAGTTCATATCTATGTAGGTAAAACCTTTAAGTAGCGTTACTAAAGAATGTCATTTAAATTATAAGATTTCGTCAATACGAAAATCTCTTTATGCGTAGGTAATTTTCTAAATAATGTATAAATTTTGTAAGAAAACCTCTTTTTGTACTTAGTTTATTCTCTAAATAATATTTATTTTTACGAAAACCTCTTTTTATGTGTAGGTAATTTTCTAAATAATGCACAAATTTTATTCAAAATAATTTTCAGTAAAAGTAGTTTTATTTCTGGTATATAAAAAATCATAGAACAAATTTCGGTGTTCAAAATAGCATGACGTTATATTATTATGAAGCACGCACGTCACCGACAAACTCCGAACCTATTTTACATAACTAGATACATAATACTTACGCCCCGGTCTCCTAGAAGCGGGTCGTAGGCAGTAGTAGCACAGAACATCTAAGAATCAGTACGTAAACTTCAAGGAAACGCCCTGAATCAATACACACACACAGAGATGCGTGCTTTTACACATTGTCTCGGCTATTGTCGCGGAACGTTAAGGTCGAATGGCAGTCACGATCGCTTGTGTCTTAAGGTTGCTTTTAGATTTCACCCGATATGCCTGCCGCGCCGGTCGGGGGTAGGTATTATCTCGAGAATACCGTGGAGCTTCACTATTACTGTTATACGTATATCTACAATGGTAGTACGCAGAGGCCAGAGATCGCCATCTGCCACGAGTAATGAAAATCAAATGAGTAATGAAAGCCCTTCCATTTCGGGTGGTTTTGAGTTGACCGGCCTTTTTCACTACGTGACCCACTATTTTCTCGGCATATGACCTCGAACGACGGCTCGGTCGGACCGATTTGTTATTGCACTTGATATATTTACAGGCGCGGATACAAAGGGGGCGCGATGGGTGCAATTGCCCCCCCTGACCAACGACCAAAGTATGATATCGTCATACAAATAATTTTTCATATGTACAATAAGTATAACATGGATATGAAAATTATTTTTTTATAAATTTTATGCATAGAACGATTTTTTTGGGAGATAAAAACAAACAATCCCCCCCCCCCCCTGAGTGAAAACCTAGATGCGTGCCTGGATATTTACAAAAGACAATGGAACTACAATAATTTTAAATCAGGGAATAATTTGCGAAGTTTAACAAAACGCACTTATCCTATAGGGTTTCCTTTTTTTTTAATTTTGAACCATAAGAACGAAAATTTTTGGAATTTTCTTTCGTCAGCTAAAAGTGACTCGATGCACTTATAAAATGGAATTCTGGCTGCAGGTAAGTGAATACTTGGTTACCGCAGGTTGTAGCGGAAATTGATGGAAATTGAGTCGCTCGCACTACATACACGCTTCACTGGAAATGCAGCGCAAGCCTTGTACAGACAGGGTATAAACAGACTGCTAGCACAGCACTTCTTTTAAGCATGAACTGATGAAAATCCTTACTATCAATCGTATTTCTTATACACACTGTCGAACACAAAACGTATTTAGAAAGAAAGAAAGATGCAACATACACACACACTTACAGATACAAAACTAACACATACAACAGTAACAAAACAAACACTATTTTTTACACACATTATCGAATAAGTACAAAACAAATTTCCTATTTTTTACAAACATAATTTGTAACTTTACACTTCTTTGACTTTTATTTAAGCAATATAAAATGGTCTATAATAAGTACAGTCTTTATTTTATAAAGCTAATTCCAATACTTTGGAAGTTATTGAGATTTTTGTTACCGACCCACTTTCTTTGCGGCCCAGTATAATTTATTGCTGTTACGTTTGTTTATTTACGTACAATAAACAAAGGTAACAGCAATTATTATACGTACAATAACACTTTGAAAAGACTTTTATAGTGAACCTGGTTAGAAAAATTAAATCAATACTGTGGACAAATACAGTGCATTTCAATTAAAATGTATCGAAAGTTCCATCAAGTGCCAACAATAACAAGCATCAACAACTAAATCAGTCTATGTTTTTGGCATTTTGATTTTATCATAATAAAGATTAATTACACAAACCCGGGACCCCTCGCTAACCAATTGCTCTACCAACTGAGCTTTCCAGTTCTCAGCACAACTTGCAAATTTACCCATGTGCTTTCCCATACCGCAATGATTATGTACGTACCTATAGAGCCACTTGGCGTCTCAAGGACAAATCCCGGTTCAGAGCTCCTCACATCCAGATTTACTTTTCTTCTACTTATCTATACCGTTGCTTTTCCTTATTTATATAAATAACATTAAAGATATTGGGCTTACGGGACAAATTTACTTATACGCAGATGACACATGTCTTTTTTACTTCGGCAGTTCTATTGACAACATTATTAAACAGGCTCAGGAAGACCTTGATAAACTTTCAATCTGGTTTCAATGTAACCTTCTTACTATACCTTTGATAATGCTTTAACAGCGAAACCGGTAATATAAATTAATTAATATAAATAAGTGGACAAGTACAAGTGTTTATCAAACAAAAAATGTTCTTACTATAAATACTTCCGAAACAAATTATATGATTTTCTCGGCAAAAAACAAAAAAATCCGATGCATGACCCACTAACTATAAATGGCAAAGCTATTTTTAAATCCAACCAGGTAAAAAAATATTTGGGTCTTATTTTAGATCCTAAACTAACATGGAAAGCCCACCTAGATCGAGTAAAAACAAAATTGTCGTCAGTAACTGGGGCCATACGTGGAATCGTGGGATGTTTACCTAATAGTGTCCGGTACACAATCTACAATCCGTTAGTTAAACCACACTTAGAATACCTTACTGAAATTTGGGGTACCGCTGCCAGAACCAATCTTAAGCAAGTACAAATTGCTCAGAATAAATTAATAAAAATACTATTTCATTTTGATTAATTAGAATCTACGCAAAAAATTTATGAAAAAACAAAACTGATGCAAATAAATCAGCTTTACACTTTAAAAACATGCATTTTCATCCGTAAGGTACTAAATAAAACTACACATTCGCAACTGTCTTTCAGCAAAAAACGACATAAATACGCTACAAAAAATGCCAACAATTTGAAATTAATCTCCCACCGAACTTTGTATGGCAAAAAAAGTATAGCTTACGAGGGAGCACAGCTATACAACAAATTACCAAAAGACATTAAAAATGTGAAATCAATGTTTACATTTAAAAATCTCCTAAAAGCTTACATTTTTAAAAATGTCACCACTATTACATAATACCAATGTGTAATAATATATTTAAGTACTAACAAACATCAAAATTAAACATTGTATTTTGGAGCAACTTGCATGCAAATCAATGTAAATATATTTTAAGGACTAACAATTATTAATACGTAAATACGTATACGTAATCTCATTTTAAGTGAACAAATGTATATTATGTTCTTATGAGAATAAACATTTAAACCTTAAAACCTTATACCGCAATAATACAATGTTAATTTGTATCTCTTTGCGATAGATAAATCGCCAAGTGTTAAACACTTGCAGAAATTTATTTCTATGATAGTTTTAAACTATGGTTTTACTGGTTGTAAAATGTCCTTTACAAACATTCTCCTCAGCTTACTTCAATGTGTTTTATTACTACACAGAACACTGGAATTGTTATTTACTAATTACTCTTATTCAAAATGTGCCCAAATGTAATAAAATTAACTTAATGTTTGCGTTTCAATTAAACTTGAAGCTATGTATATAGCAATAACATTTAAGATGGAGTCACGTTACTCAAACAGGGACCGTTTTATATACTTGAGGATATATAAATACTTAGATTTTTGGTACATTTACTAGCTCATATAATATATCTGTTCTATATCTATTTTATATATGTACCAATAAAAGTAGTAAACAGTCGTGTCTGTAGGTACATTGTATTTTTTCGTGAAATTTAAGTTAAATGGGTTATTGAAGCCGATTTTGAAGGATTTAATTTTAAGCTAAGAAACTTACTAAAAAACGTAATTTTAAGTAACAGCACTATATTTTGCTATTCTGTTTTTTTTTTAATTCAGATGACAGCTCTAAAATGTGCCTTAAAATTACCAAAACAAGTTAAAATCACGTTGAGTAAATTAGGGCTGTCAAACTAAAATTGTAGTTTGACGTTATAAAATGGTGACTTGAAAATGGCTCTTCGTTTTAACCATACCTAAGTTTAATTTCATGTATGTCAAACTAAAACTAAAACCTTCAAAATCGGCTTTATTATATTCATATTGTACTGAGACCAAAGCTAAATGTTTTATAATTTTTCTTTGTCTGTTGTCGTGTTCCGTTTTAACTAAAGAACCACACAACGGATTTGGATACGGTTTTCTCTATTATCATCAGTAAACCTGGACATCATAATATATATTATGTACTCTAAGTGGTAATGATAAAATAACCGCCAAGCCGAAAACTATCGATACTACTCAAAGATTGGAATACAATTTCACGCGAACGAAGTTCTGGGCAGAAATAAAATAAGAAATGGGCCACTCGCAGACACAATAATTTGGCTTGGAAATGAACGTGTTATTAACTAGGTCTATAGCTCGTGGTGTAAATGGTTTGGTAAGTGCGTTGCCTTAGTTTTTGAAAAAGAGCAGTTGGACAAGCTAGAAAGACCTAGATGTAGCAATTTTTCCATCAAAAGAGGTGCTAGAAAGAGCTAAAAGAATACTTTTAACGGCGGAAACTCGGTTAGTATTCTGTGCTCGCAGTTGAATTTGCATCTATTTCGGGGCATAACATATTAAAAATTGAATTCCATTTCCTACTCTTCCTTATAATGTTGTTTGTAGACAGTCTTTTGTTGAAATGGCATGTCTATATTTACAAACATATAACGTTCACATACTTTCAGGGCCGCGTTCGGTTTGATTGCCCGCTCATCACTGACAACAGGATAGAGAATATACAAATTCAACGCGTGCAAAAGAGACGTGATCGCTGGACGTCGTCGGCGAGTGATCAGACTGAACTCAGCCCTGTACCAAAAAAACTAAAGACAAGACTGCAAGACAGTCTTCACATCACAATTCACTCGACTATTTTCAACAAGTTACGAAAACAAATTAAATATTCGCTCGTTCTCTCTTACATTACACATTACCTTGTCAATATTATAATACTGCGAAAAATACAAACATATAAATAATTTACGATGAACAAATTGTGATTTAATGTAATACATCCTAAATTACTCGGTTTATTCATACTAAGTAGTAGTCAGTACTTTAACAGTAGTGTCTAAAAAACAGTATCTTTTACTATTTTACTAACCCAAGTTGTGAGCATGTGCATGTTTAGTTTTACGTTTAATGTTTAGGCTGTGTACATTTCAGATTGTTGTATGTTATATGTAGTAACTATTAGTTATATTCATATGTATCTCATGTTTGCGTCTATCTAAAAAATATTAATGTATTAGTGAGTATGTTAAGGAAACTGATATATTTATTTAATTACCTGTATCAGTTCTATCTTATAAAATATGTATCTTTTTCTGTTTTTACTCCGTGTTCCAATAAATAAATAAATAAGACAAGAGACTTGGGGGATTCCCCAGTAAAGAAGCAGCTTAGGATTACCATAATAAAACTAAAAATTTACCGAATGAGTAAATTTTTTTGTGTTTTTTAAGTTTACTAGTGGGTCTAGAAAATGGCAAGATTGCTCTTTTCGAGCTAAATTATCAAAAAATGAGTTCAACTACAGCAAAAAGTGCTAGATCTAGCCCGAAAAGAGCTATGGTGGCAACACTTAAATGGTCGTGAGAATTTTTGATGTAATTTTAGTCGGGTACACCTTAAAAAAAAAATATTTCATTCGCTAATGATATTCAATAATTAAAAGGGGTACATAGGGAACGAAACGCGATGCTTCACAATCGTGTGAGCTACCAGAGATTTTTCTTTAACGGGCGCAATTAATCAAGTGAGAAAAGCTATAAATTTTGTAAAGAAATAATAAAAAAATTACATATTTTGTTTTATATTTATGTATGCTTGGAATAATAGCGCATATTCTAAGGATGTATTTACGGATCACAAAATCATGATCAGTGATAAATAAGTGATAAAACAACTTCCATAAACCTTGAAATAGTTACTAAGGCCGCTCCAGAGTTATCAGAAAAAAGGGTCAAGAACAGTCTTGATCAAACAAGCTGTCAACTACACAGGGCGTCTCTTATTCAGCGTGGTAGTTGTTTATTTATATTAAAGGTTCAAATTAGCATACTTTCAAAACTATACAGTGGGCTTCAAAGCAAAAAGTGTGACAGCAAAACATGGCTAGAGAGATATCTATTACATATATTTTTAGTGACTTCGATAGCTTTATTATTAAAATAAAAGTCTGATGGCTGGTAAAAAGAGAAACAATATAATATCAATCAAAAGTCAACAGGACGTATCAAAATACATAGATAATATAAAAATAAAACAAAGTAGAAAAAAGGATGTGGCTTCAGCCACATACTCCCCTTTTTAACCTAAAGGAACCAGCTTTTTAGCTGGTCTGCGTAGGACTCCCGCGGAGGTGCATACGTCTGCAACTCGGACAATCCCATCGCGACCTGGGTAAGTTGCAGTTATCCTGCCTCTTGGCCATGAACCGCGAGGTAAGTTCCCATCCGCTATGAAGACAAGTTCACCAGGTTCCAGGTTCCGGAAGTCTTCTTTAGGGCCTGTACGGCGGGGTGAAAGGGTTGGTAAATATTCGGTTACCCACCGCTGCCAAAAATGATCTGCCAGTCGTTGAGCTTTTCTCCAGCTCGATCGGCTCAGCAAATCTCTGTCAGTGAGGTCGGTGGTCAAAGGTCTTCCTGAAGATGTGCCAATGAGAAAGTGTGAAGGTGTCAATGCTTCAGGATCTTGTGGGTCAATGGAAATATGGGTCAATGGGCGAGAGTTAATCAAGGCCTCCGCTTCGGCTAATAAGGTGGTAAAAACTTCTTCTGAGGGTGTTCTTTCACGAAGAGTTACTTTAAGCGCGGTTTTTACGCTACGTACTAAGCGTTCCCAAGCGCCTCCCATAAATGGAGCTGACGGGGGTATAAAACTCCATTTTATTCTTTCATTGGACGCAAAATCCTCTACGGCTGCTCCATAAAAACTTCTAAGGATAGAATTTAGGCCCACGAACGCAGTACCATTGTCGGAAACAATTTCAGATGGGCAACCTCTTCGTGCAACAAACCTCCTCAGACTCATTACAGCTGAGTCAGCTGACAAGTTGTTCACGACTTCCAAATGCACGGCTCGTACCACAAGGCATGTATAGAGGGCAACGTATCGCTTTTCTCTTCTGCGGCCAATCGCTACTTGTACTGGGCCAAAATAGTCTAGCCCCACAAAGGTAAAGGGTCGCTTGTGATGAGACAGCCGGATTTCTGGTAAATCTCCTAATAGTGGTTGAAGTGGCACGGTACGTCGAAGTCGGCAATCTTGACAGTTATGTATAACCGCCCTCACGGACGTACGAAGGTGTAAAATCCAGTAACGTTGCCGCAACTCGTTCACCACGGTCTCTGTATTGGCATGTGCAGCTCGTTCGTGGTAGCTCTTGATCAGCAGTTGCACAGACGGGTGTTTGCCGTCAAGCAATATCGGTTTTTTTATGTCTTCTGTGACGTTTGGTGCCGCGGCTATGCGACTCGAAAGACAGAGAAGCTTACGATTATCCATAGATACGGCTAGTCTGAATAGGCGACTGTTTCGAGGTATCGGTTTTTTTGTCAGGAGGCAGGTAATCTCTTCCTTGAAGGCCTCTTCTTGGCTTTGTCGCAGAATATGCACCTCCGCTAAGTTGAGATCCCGCGCAAGCAAATGAGCAGAGTAAAGAACTTTTCGCGAATCAGTTTCAATTTTTTTTACAAGAGGATAACGTCCTCCTGCCGAAAGTACGACGTCTGAAAGAATAATTTCATTTAAGTTGATCCCTTGCCTTTGGAGGTTTGCCATTCGTAGTGATGATATAAATGAATGGGCTAGTGCAGTTGCACGTAATAATTTCAGCCAGGAGCTTACGCGGCGGGAATCAGCCGCTACTGGCAGGCATTTAGGATCAGAGTTGATAGCGAATGTATGAGCTCTGTTCTTAGTTGATGACATGCAGATGGAATTGGATGAATTTTTAGCTAATGATTTTTCAACTTGTATAAAAGTTGGTTTAAGTTCATCCTGTCCGTGGCTATCGTACGACTCAGGCTCCTTGGGCCAGTTTTCGTACAACAGAAACTCGGGGCCGGTTATCCAGCGTGAGTTTGGTGTAAAGCTACCATTTTTGATGCGAGTGGCATCATCTGCAACATTCAAATCGCTGGGGACCCAGTGCCATTCATTTGCGCTAGAATTTTCTAAAATATCACCTACCCTGTGGGCCACAAACGGTTTGAATGTGCGTGCGTCACTTCGAAGCCAGCCAAGAACCGTCATAGAGTCACACCAGAAAAATTTTCTGTTTGGTTTGTGTCTATGGGCTTCTGAAATGGAAGAAGATAGGCGGGCCGCTATTAAGGCACCCTGCAACTCCAGACGTGGAATTGATGTAGGTTTCAGTGGAGCCACACGAGCTCTGCTGCAAATAAGCGCAAGTTTCACTTTTCCATTAGGGTATGTAAAGCGCCAATAGGCGACCGCGGCATACGATAATTCACTAGCGTCAGAAAACAGGTGTAGCTCACGCTCAAGTATTTCAGCCCCACTTAAACTGTAATACCTAGGAATTTTCAATTTAGATACTTGAGTGAGTTCATGATACCAGTTGTCGAAAGCATTTTTTTCTTTTTGTGGTAACTCATGATCCCACTCAATAGATTTTCGCCAGATATTTTGAAAGAGGATACGGCCTCTAACTACGACAGGAGCCAAAATTCCGAGAGGATCAAAAACCTTCATAATGTGTGACAAGGCTATTCTTTTTGTCAATCGTTCAGGTAAGACAGATTCTTCATTTCGAATGCCTGTATTGAAACTTATTACGTCTTGATTCGGCTGCCATATTAGACCTAACGCTCGGACTGGGGTATTGAGATGACCTAAATCTACATATGACGATTGGTAAAGAATCAGTTCTTTAGGTAGCAAGGACAGCGCCGTAGAATCGTTTGACACCCAACCACGCATCTCAAAACCAGCATTTTTATGAACGGTGACAATGTCGACCGCCAGTTGAGCTGCAAGTTCTGGAGTTTGAACGCTTCCTATATAATCATCCATATAGTGATCGAAAAGCACGGCATGAGCGGCGTCTGGGAATTGCATTTGCATATCAAGCGCATTCTTGTTTTTTAAATACAAGGCTGTGAATGGGCTGGATGCAGCACCGAAAATCATGGAGGACATCCTGTATGTTTTAATAGGATCGTTGGGGGTTTCACGCCATAGGAATCTTTGAGCGTCCCTATCTCTCTCAATAATTTTCACCTGTGGGAACATTTCGCGAATATCGGCTGTCATTCCTACTTTCTCTTCTCTAAACCGTAACAAAACGTCGAACACGGGTTGAAGTAAATCAGGGCCTGTTAATAACATTGAATTTAAGCTGACGTTTTGACATTTCGCTGCAGCATCATGAACGACACGTAACTTGCCAGGTTTATTAGGGTTAGTTATAGCAAAATGTGGAAGGTACCAATTTATGGAAGATGAGACTTCGTTATCCTTACAAAGTTAAGCGTACTCCTTCCTTAAAGTATCGCGTATGTTATTTTTGTAGCGCTCGGCATAGTCAGGGTCTTTTGAAAATTTCTTTTCAAGACTTAGAAATCTTGACATTGCCAAGGGGTAGCTATTGGGCACCGTAAGATTATTATCTTTCCACAGTAAGCCTACTTCAAAATGTCCACTGGGGAGTCGGGAAACAGTGTTGTTTATAATTTCTACCGCCCTTTCACTATCAGAACTGTGGATGGCTCGTTTCGAAATACCTATGGCATCTAATTTATATTGTTCTATCACAAGGCTATCAAGAAATGGCTCCACCTTCTTGAGATTATCGAACTCATTTTCCGATATGTGATTTATAAAGTCAACTTTTTTAGTTTTACTGGATACGAAACCGAACAGGGCCCAACCAAGAGCCGTTTTTATGGCAACTGGTTGATTTTTAGTGCCTTTTCTGGTGTCTTGGGATAGAATGAGATGGCAGTTATCGGCACCTATGATAATTTTTGGAGTAGCATTAGAATAGCAGAGTTCTTCATGGATATCGTTAAGATATGGGAAACAACCTACATGTTTGTTGTTTATTGATTGACCCATTAGGCCCAGATTATCTATGGATCGGGCATTTTTAATCTCATGCGTATCATTGGAGTGTCGGCCTTTAATATGAAAGTTTACATACTTTACCATTGTTTCTCTTGATAAACCACCTACGCAATCCATGCGGAGCTCGCCTTCAGGTCCATCAGCCCCGATACGTGAGGAAATGTCACTGTCGATAAAGGTTGCGGTGGATCCATCATCTAAAAGTGCATAAGTATCAAAATTGCCAGAAGGGCCAGTGACTGTGACCGCGACAATTTTTAATAATGGTCGAAGAAGGTTGAATCCGAGTTCTCTGGGTCCTCAGGACTTAAATCAGAAGAATTTTTTTTATTGTCCCTGACATAATCTTTTTTGTCCCCATTAACATTTAAGTAATTTTCATCCTCACTATTAGAAGAATCTTTGTCTTCCCCATTATCGCCGACATGTGCGAAAATACCCTTTTCTACTTGTTTGTGTAAAAGAGTATGATGCTTTGAAGTGCAACCTTTGTTGCATAACTCTTTTGATTCACAGTACTTATGGGGACTCTTTTTAAGACAACGACGACAAATCTTATTGTCTATGATAAATTGCCACCTGTCATCTATGGAAAGGTTTTTAAATTTGTCACATTGACACAAAGCATGACGTTGTTTACAAAGAAAACAAGATTTTTTATTTTCAGAAATATTTATATCTTTTATGATATCTTTAGCATTTTTATTATCCTCCAGGCTAGATGGGGCAAATAAATGTACTTTGTCTCGAGGTTTTCCGCTGTCAAAGGGACGAGAAGTTGATGGTGCTGACTGGTCCACATAGCCAAATTTCTTTTGAAGCTGAACCTCGCGGGAGAGAAAGGCAGCAAGTACTACGAGGCGCTCCTCACCAAGATCTTCTCGTGTAGCAGCAAAGTCGAGCCATCGTGATCTCAAAAGGGTTGGAAGTTTAGACAGTAGGGTGTTAAAAAGCTCAGGAGATCTTAAGTAGTCGGGTTCACCTAGTAATCGTATTACCTCGACGCAGTTTCGAACACGGCATGAGAAGGTCGTTAAGTCTCTGTCGGAGTTAACGCGGGGTAAAGATCGTATTGAGTTTATTTCCTGCAGTAGGACGAGATCGGGACGGTCAAAACGTTCATCCAATTGGTGGAGCACCTCCGTAGGTTCCCGAGCAGATACGAGAAGCACACTTACAGCTTCACGAGCCGCACCACGTAGGGCGTAGCTAAGACGTGCTATATTTTCAGCATCAGAAAATCCGCTCAGAGAATTTACGAAGGCACGCCTAAATGATAAGTATTCTGTGTATGACTTACCATCATAGGGGGGCAGTTTAATGTTACTGCTCCTTTTTTGTTGTGTGTTATGGGAAAATGTCTCCAAGGCTCTTACCAATGTCGATACCGTTAGCGGGTCAGCTTCGCCTACGTACGTTAACGGCTTTTCAACGAAAGTGTCATTTTTATTACGAGTCATTAAGTTTATATTAGAGTTTCTTAAGTCTCCGGCAGGTTTTTGTCTTATCTGCGAAAAAGAAGGTGTATTAGGAGGTGCTCGGGGTATACCATCTAATTGCGAGGTAGAGGGAATCGGGTTAACAAATGGGTCTGAAGGTAATGCCAAGTTAGCCTCGCACACCCACTGACGAATGCGGGCAGTGTTTGCAGTGGTATAGCTATGCTGACTTCCAGAACTGCTTCCCAAAGCAGCCATGTTTGCCCGATGTTCGGTGTCCACAGTACTCATCTGTAGATCTATTTTGCGGGCTTCTACTAGCAAATCAAGTTTGCGTCGCTCCATAATCTCCTTGCGACGAGCAAGCTCAACCTCAGCGGCTAATCTTCGGGCCACGAGAGAGGACGATGATGAACGAGTCGTTGAGTGTGGCGGTGGAGGTGGCGCGCTAGTTGCGCCTAACGGAGGTCCGAGCGATCTGTCGCCAGCCCCTGAATCACCTCTTTGGTCACGCGCCCAGGTGTCACCGCTCTTGGAGCGGGGCGGTGGAGGCAGAGCGTCTGGTGTGCCCAACAGAGGACCCGACGAAGTGTCGCCGGCCTCAGGGCAACCGTGTCCAGCCAGTAGGCTGGAGGACTGCTTGACTCCATCTCGCAGGTTTGCGTCACGGTGTAGTTTTTTATCACGTGAACGCGAACGGGTTTCAATAACCATTATTTTGTTTCTTTTGCCGAATGGACCAGATTTTAGTGACTTCGATAGCTTTATTATTAAAATAAAAGTCTGATGGCTGGTAAAAAGAGAAACAATATAATATCAATCAAAAGTCAACAGGACGTATCAAAATACATAGATAATATAAAAATAAAACAAAGTAGAAAAAAGGATGTGGCTTCAGCCACATATATTACTATTTTAAATTAAAATATATATATTATTGGCTATATAAAGCTTTTTATTTCTTCATTTTGAGACAAAAATAATAAAATATTGTTTTTTCGAAATATATTTCGGCCCACTTTGGGGCCGGCATGGCATCAGTCGAATAAATGACAAATCTAAAAAATTACATACAAATATATACAATCTTATGACTAATTAACCTACTTTCTTACATAAACAAAACAAAAAAAAAAACAAAAAAGAAGAAATGAAAACCTAAACAATTTTGTTTGAAGAGCCATCTTGCTATTTCCGGCCGTAACATCCCGATATTTGTTTAGAATACCAGGACGTACCGAAAATCGCAAGATGGCGCTGCTTTTTATGAGGTCTTAAGTCTGGTCTGAGTCTGATGTCAGTAAGTAGTCTTAGTCAGTCAGTGTTGTTTATTGAGTCCTGGTCGGTAGTGCGCACCAAGTGACCATATGTAGGAGCATGTCAATGGTGGGTTAAATGATTTTATGACTCTGACGGTGAAGCAGTTATTAAAACTTTGGTTATGGGAGCGGACATGGATGGGGATGGGGAGATTGTTATTGTGGATGGTTGATGTGTGCCTGTGTTGGTTAATGCGGATGTGTAATTCATTTCGAGTTTCGCCTACGTAGAATGCCGAACAGTGTCGGCATTCTAGTAGGTAAATGCAGTTCTGTGTCTTGCAGTTGGTGTTGGGTTGAGTTTTGTATGTATTTGTGGTGTGGTGTGTGTTGATCTGTGTGTTTGTGTTAATGATTGCGCATGTTTTGCACCGTGGTCGTCGGCATGGTGATGTGCCAGGAGATATTGTGATGTTGATATTTTGTTGTGGTTGCTGTTTCGTTTTTGTGAGTAATGATTTAAGGTTTGGATTTTGTCCAAATTTTCTGGGGATTAAGTTTTTTGTTTCGTCGTTTTGTTGGAGAATGGGTAGATGATCGGTGATAAGTGTTTTAAGTTTCTGGCTTCTGTGAAAATATGTCTGATTAGTCGTGGTTGGTTAGAAGAAGTATTGTTGTTGTTACAGTTGTTGGTGTTGGTGTTGTTAATGTTATTATTATGGTGTAATCTTGGTCTATTGAATATGTGCTTTCGTAGGAACTGATCAGGGTAGTGTCTCTTGAGAAGTCCATTGTGTATTTTGTTCAGGTAGATTTATGTATTTGTAGACTAATTTAAATAAAAAACTTTGAGGCTTCATTCGCTCCCGTTTGTCAGTAAAATAGAAATCTCTGTTTTAAAAGAGGCTTTCTAAATATTTTTTTCTCTGCTATGGAAATTAATCAATCGACTATATCTTCGGGCAAAATGATGTCAATGAAATTCTTAATCTAGTAAATAAATTGGTAATTACTTATGTATTTATATTGCTGAGAAAAATGGAGATCCATATCGCCAAAATTTCGTGGCGTGCGTTTTTCTCTTGAAGAAAACGTAGTCCTTTTTACTTTTAATTTATTGTAGCGTTAAGTTGGTGTCCTGTATTTTACTAAAATCAAGAAATATAAAAAAACATTAAAGTTGCATTTATTTTTTCATATATCACTTTTCTCTTATCGATCTCCTTTAATTATTTTATTTATATCTCTTGTTAGAAATAAGGTCGCTAGTTTCCATTGTAATTTGATTTGTGTTTTTGCTTGTGTTCCTAATTACTCAAAAGAATAAAGAAGGTCTGTTTAATAAAAGGAATTGGCTCCAATACTAACAGAGTGGAACAATTCGCAAGATTACCAGAAATCATCTCGGACAAACACATCGAAATATTTAAACTAGTGAAGATTTGTAAACCGAGAGAGAGCTAGATTCAGAGCTCCCACAATTCAGGAGAGACCTATCCTGCAATTAGATTCTCTGGAACTGTAATCAAGCACTAGCATTGCGAGAGCTGAAATAGACACTGTAATTTGGCTTCCACAGAACTGCGTACCTCATTATAGTAGACGACTTTACTTGGAAATACGAGTGCAGTCAACAACAGTTCAAGCTTTGTAAACGATTTTAACGGGTAAGACGCGGCAATAAGGGCCAATCCAATAGGTAGTAAGTCATACTAGGGTCCGTATATGCAGGTTAAAAATGAACCCCTAGCATTATTGAACTCTACGAATCAAAATCACGAATAGAACACAAAACAGTAAAAAAAAAGTTTTTTTTATATATATTTTTTTTTGCTTTTCTGATTTTGTGTTAATGGCCATCTTTCACGATGTAACATGTGACTGACAATAGATCGTACATATTCCCGGCGGTAAATAATGCACATAGGCTATGTACACATAGGTTGTGTGGAGCGTCTTGTCTGTTACCGGAGCATTTAGTGCTTCTATGGCGGTCGATATGTTTTTTTAAATTATGGATCATAATGACAAAAGTAACAAAACATGTATTTTTTACTTTGAACATAGAACAGTTTTCTTTGTTAAAGCTAGAGGGTTCATTTTCAACCTGTATAAGTTATAATAATGCATTTCAATCAAGCAAGTCGTTAAAGATTTGGAGCGTAGGTTTTTTAGAGTAATTTTTAGGATCAAAAATTTTTTTCAATAAATTATACTTAAATTCTTGTTCTTTTTATTGCACAAATATTTATACTACTGGTTTCGTATAACACATCATCGGGCCAATAAGTTATTAATTTTTATAACGTTTTAATGTTTAAAAAGAAAACATTTCAATCGAGTGCGAAAGGGGCGGATTCAGCGCAAAAAAAAAAAGTTGTTTTTTTTTTTTATTTAAAATACCCAGCAAATATTCCAAAATCAAATATCTAGATATTGTTAAAACCCACCTAATAAAATATATTTGAGTTCTGTGCATAATCCCTATCCGTCAAACGAGGAGAAAAAGTGTGTTTGAAGACTTCATTTCATGAATTATTTCTATCGAGGAAATTTTATCCAAACGTGTTTTCCAAAATCAAAACCCTAGATTATATAGTGAAAATGCATATACCAAAAGTTCATTACAATTTCCGTTTACTTGATGAAATACACAGAACCAAAGCATCCGTATATTTTTTATATAGCGCCTTAATTTTAAATTATTTTGTTTATTATTATTAGTATTGCACTAGTATTGTACTACAATTTTTAGAATTTTTGTCAGGTTAGCGAGATTCTATACTGGAGACTCGGTAAGTGGTCAGGACCTGTTTGTGAAATACGAAAAAAATTTTTTGTGCCTTTATACTTCTTCAAGAACAACCTCGACTCTATTATTATAGGAAGTCCAAATTTTATTTTGCACATTTCACAGAAAGGGTAATTGAACAGTGTTGCATGACTATCGATAGTCGATGTATCGATAGTTGACCGTAGAAAAAAGTAACAATATCATTTGTGCTATTGATGGTATCGATACGATCGATAGCCCATATTGAGTTATACCATCGATAGTATCGATACTATTGAAAGTATCGATTGTTTTGGTCCATCAATAGTCCATTAAATTTCGATAGTATTAGGGACTTAAAAGGAACACCTTAAATGGTACATAATCATATATTATGTATTACATCATGATTTCATAATCTACTTTTAAAATTCAGAAGATACGCACAATGATTAACAATTTTTTCAATCAAACCTTCGCTCGGTCTTGGCAGGCAAGAGTTGCCAGATTACACTTTTCAAAATCTTTCTTATTTTGTTACGAAACCAATTGAACTTTAATAAGACCTGAATATTATTATGCTTACCGCGTTGACAAACAAAGCAATAGTATTGCATTTTCATGGACTATCGATGGAGCAAAATAATCGATAATTTCAATAGTATGTATACAATCGATAGTTTAATTGATAAACGTAAATAATACTATAGATAGTATCGATAGTATTACTAACATATAATCGATACTATCGATAGTAATATGAAGTTTTCGCAATCGATACTATTGATAATATCTATATAATCGATACCATCGATAGCACAATCGATATTGTTACTTTTTTCCAAAGTCACAAGAGTATCGATTTTATCATGCAACACTATAATTGAACCTTGGTCCTCACCACTTATTGACTCTCCGGTATGAATTTGGATATATAAACGAAAGTCACGTTGTATATATTTCCGATTTAACTCGAGAACCACTCAATAGATTTGATTATAAGGGGTGTTCATAAAATAACGCCCAAACCGAAAACGCGAAGCCACGGGCAAAGGCTAGTAAAGAATAAATAAAATTCAATTTGGAAGATTAAACTGGAAAATCTACCGTCTAACTAATTTTCACAAACAAATACGTAGTTTGGTTACTTGGCAGCAATTGTTATCACTGCGGAACCGAGAAATGTTCTCTAGAGATAAATCCTAATTACCAACGGAGATGGTAGCCCTGAATATAAGTATCTGAAAATGGCGGAACTGATGGGTGGTCTTAGCAGTTCCGAGGAAATGTTTATTTAATATTGTCTCGAAAAAGAAATCTTGAAACGAAAATCTAAATATAAATCTAAGTGTTTTGACCATTAGATTTCATTTAAAATGCAATAAAATAAAATATAATGCCTTTTGGTAGCTTCTTCTTTTATTTTTTTATATATACCTACAAGGTGACTTTGATTTATGCAACCAAATTCTTACTAAAGACTTACTAAGTGCTCAGTAACAAGGTTAGATGACCCTTTTTGTGAAATTCGTAAATTATTCTTTTCATGTTCCTTACAAACGCAAGCCTAGCCCTGAGTCAATTACTATGGGACGTCAAGATTTTATCTTTACTCATAATGTTATAATTTCTGCAGACCGGAAAGGATATGCTTGCAACGTACAAACGGACCCTAAGTTGAGAAAACTGCTCAACATTATAATACGCACACAAAAATCATAATTTCCACTTTAACAAAAATATCTAAAAGCATTTTTTTGCATGAAGGATTTTTTAATGTTGAATGTGAAATAGCTCATGCACCAAAAGAGTTAAGAGCGCATTTTTCACTAGCACGAACTGTGAGTTTCCTCTTCGTGCAAAAAAATATACGTTAGGAGCTCGACACGTGCTCGATAATTTTATCATATAAATAAACACACCGTAGCGTATATCCGTCAGTATGTTTGTGAAATGTTTATCG
Source organism: Ypsolopha scabrella (assembly GCA_910592155.1). Classification (NCBI taxonomy): domain Eukaryota; kingdom Metazoa; phylum Arthropoda; class Insecta; order Lepidoptera; family Ypsolophidae; genus Ypsolopha; species Ypsolopha scabrella. Next base: position 24,510,372 of record OU342969.1, on the reverse strand, counting down.
CATTCGTGTTTTAATACCGACTTGTATAATCATCAAGATGTTGCCAAACGGTACTAGTTTTAAACAACTCAGTTTTATTATAGGGCGCTCTCCATCAAGTGCGGTAATGGCAAAACGTAAGCACATTGACGAGTAGCTAACTAACTACTTGTGCAGATTCAAATTAAATCTAATTTAAGGTGGTTACAAAGGATCTCGGTGCAAAATGCATTGTTAGGGTTCCGTACCCGAAGCGGATCCTATTACTAAGACTCCGCTATCCGTCTGTCTATTCGTCTGTCACCAGGCTGTATCTCATGAACTGTGATAGTTAAACAGTTGAAATGTTCACAGATGATGCATTTCTGTTGCCGCTAAAACAGCAAATACAAAAAAATATAATAAAATGAATATTAAAGGGAACTCCCATACAACAAACGTGATTTTTTTGCCGTTTTTATAGATAATGGTACGGAACCCTTCATGCGCGAGTCCGACTCGCACTTGGTCGGAATACCAATTATATACCAATACCAATTTAAAATACCAACTGAAAATCAAATCTAGAAATAGTAGGTTAACGTTTCGTCTGAAATTGCGTTGTCACTTTTTCTACAGCATGAAACTGTTTTATAGTTTCTGTAGGGTGTGTCCCTAGGGTTGATAAATGATAATACTAGATGTCTACTGTATGAATATATTGATAACTGATAGTTAATATAAGGTGAGATCGCGAAGATGTGGACTTAAACGTGAACTGAAATGGAAATTAGGTAAATCGCCGGCGTACGCGCTATTGTGCGGTGTACCGTACAGCATCTCTTCTTTATTTACATCTGTGAAATTAGTAAAATTCTTTTCGCACGTTGTAAAATGGTGCTAAACGCCGTGCAATAATACTACTTACAACTGTCTTAATTTTGTCTATCTTTTTATAATTTTGGTTTGTGTTTTATAATTTAACTTTTGTTTTCTAAACTCTGTGTGTACTTTTAAATTGTTTAATTCTTATTCAATGTATATCATTACGGTATAGAAAATCAGAAAAGTAAATCTGGACGTGAGGAGCTCTGAACCGGGATTCGAACCCGGGACCTTTCGCTTACCGGGCGGTTGCTCTACGGACAATAATAGTCTCAGACTTGTCTTGAATACACTAGCGTCCTCTAGGCGCCAAGAGGCTCACTACTAAGTGAGTAACTATACATATCGTTGCGGTATGGGAAAGCACAAGCGTAAATTCGCAGGTCATGTTGAGAACTGGATAGCTCAGTTGGTAGAGCAACCGCCCGGTAAGCGAAAGGCCCTGGGTTCGAATCCCGGCTCAGAGCTCCTCGCGTCGAGATCTACTTTTATGATTTTCTATACCGTAATGAAATAAATTTAATTTGTTATCTCCTTGCGATGGATAAATCGCCAAGTGATAAAAATATAGAAATTTATTTCTATCATAGTATTATTTCTTATCTTTCTTTTTTGTGTGTTTCTTGTACATTAAAGGCTAAGACTGAAAATCGACGGCTATTTGTATAAATACAGACAGTTATAAGCCGAGTCATAGATCGATTTGTCTCTTTATATATATAAAATTATTGTGTATTAATTGTATTGTGTTTTTGAGACAAATAAAAACTTTTATTATTATTATTTTGGGAATTTTTGATCTTTATTATTATTACTTAAGTCACGAATATCGTTTAATATTTCAGCACATGTGACATCAACCCGCGCTTAAGTCTTAGGTCTTACACTTCTATAAAAACAGTGACCGATTTTAGATGTAACAGCAGATATTCACTTAAAAGTTTAAAATAATTTTGCTGACTTTCTGCTTCCTAGAACATGTTCTCTAGAACTCTGCATTCTCATATTAATTTTTGTGTTGCACAACAGAACATAGGGACATAGGGAATGCGCCAACTTCTTAGACAATATATGTTTTAGGAAGAAATAGTCAGCAAAAGTGTTATTTCGATACCATCATTAACCCTGAAATGGCGAAAAAAAAAATCAGCTGTTCCATAGAAATGTTAAATACCTACTCGACGAAAATATAATGAAACAACAATTTTTTTTACCACTTCAGGGATTGGCTCTATAGTAAACGTTGTTCTTAAGGACGAGATTATCACAAGTTTTCGTTTTCAAAATCACTTAAATATCACGCTGTACTCGTATCCTAAAATTCAAAGTGAGAAAAAAATCAAGAAGTGTTAGAATATAGCTACCGAAAATAAAAATAAAAATTTCCAACTTTTTTTCATTTTTTCATAGAAAAGTCAGCTGATTGAACCACTGGGAAGTAAGAAAATAGTTACCCAAAAAAATTAAGTTCGAGTTTTCACTTAGGCTAAATGTAGGACCGTATATAATTATTTTAAATGTCTTAGTGACTGTATGCTGTTATATATGGTATGTATATACTAGGTATTTAAAGTTTGTTAGGAAAAGTGACGAAACATATAATAAATTCGGCAGGTTTTTTGCTATCGGACAATTACTCTCATTGGAACATTGTAATTTCAGTTTTATAGCCCTATACTGTATGTTGTGTATTGCTAAAAAGTATATGTTACTTGATAGGTGGTAGAGCTGATGCCGGGCTCGACTGTGGAGGTACCACCACCTTACTCGCAAATCCTCCCGAAGTTATTCGGGGGAGAGTAAGAGAACAGCTCTTAGGCAAAACCAGGCGGCCCACCATTGCCTGGGACCGATGGATGGCGGTTTATCCATCCCCAATTGCCGAGCCTTATATAAATCAGACTGGTGACGGGCAGCGGCGTCACTGGTGCAAGGGTTTCGGCACCGCGCACACCAACCCACCTGCTCAGCGTGTGTGAGTATGGGCATTTCTTCTATGAGGACCGCCAAGAGTGGCGTAATCCTGGAAAGGCCTATGTCCAGCAGTGGACGAAACAGGCTGATGGATGGATGGATGGATATGTTACTACCTACTATGATGTAATTGATGTATGGTGATATAATACGTGTATTTATCACCATAATTTGGAACTGTAACAAAATATTCATGAAATAGTCAGTCATATGAATATGTAATCTGTTTGGCAGATGAAGGCTGTACTATGGATGAAAAAACCGCAGGCCCACTTAGCACCCGTATGGAAATGAAAATAAGAGTGATAATTGAACAAACGGACATGTTTTATACATAACATAGTGTATTTATTTCTTATTACCTGTTAGCAAGATTTTGCGACGTAGTTCTAGTATACAAAATTATTGATATATGTTTTTTGACACCATATAATTGTAATTTTGAAAAGAACTTACCTTTTAATTCAGAGATATATATTATCTTTGCGCTTAGCACGGGATCTTTTCTGAAACAACGAATTCGGGATTAATTGAAAAAACTGGCCAAGTGCAAACAGAACTCGCGCCCAGAGGGTTCCATATATATTTATAGACTGAATAAAAATTACAAACTTATCAGTAACTACAAAATGTATGAAACAAAACTGTAAAATTAGGTTGCTCGAGTATTCGGCCCGAATATTGCGGTTACGCAATCCGAAACATGTATAAAAATCAGCATTTTCAGTATTTGTTGTTTAAATACAGTAATGTTACAGAATATACAGAAAATTCTAAATTTCTAATAAGTTTAGTTTTTGAGATAGACCCCGTAACAAAAAGCATGGACATCTTAATAGTATTGACTATTGTAATACACTATATAGGTAGATCAGTGAAAAATTGTCAAAAATTGACAACTTATGGCCCCTCATTTAGTGGATGGTATATAATTGGGGAAGGGGTTTACTGTATTTACAAAATTTCTCTACAAAATCAGACCATATGCTCAAAGGGCAGTCGGTTAGAAAATGAAATTCTACTATCCAAACCATGCAAATACGATTTTTTTTTGCCCTTGCCTAAAATTATCAAAACTTTTGCCCGAGGAGTTCATGACCTAATCAAACGTGTTTGTGTTTGTTTGTTGCATTATATCCTTTATTGATGGGTATTCAAATATGTGCTAATGGCTAAAGTAGTTAAATACGCTTTTAAGTTTGATAATCGAATGCAATAAAATTTAAATCGTAAAATGATGGAATTTAAATGTAAAACCCTAATTATTACTAATAAATTCCCGCTCATTACTTTTTAATCAAAGGTAAGGAAAACAACAGTTTGATGTGCATTTTGCACCGGGATTTGGTTTTACTACCTTAAGGCGCAGCAGGGCCATCAATTAACGAAAAAGATGAACATGATCTGAAAAAGTGTGTGTCCAATAAATTCATCCATCCATCAGCCCGTGTTCGTCCACTGTTGGACATAAGTCTTCCAACATTTCGCCACTCTTGGCCATCCTCTGTCCTCCTCATCCAGCCACCACCCACAGTAGGCTATAGGCCTTAGTGAAAAATATTAATTTCAACTTGCACTTGGCCGGTTTTAGTATTTGTTGTTATAGCGGCAACAGAAATACATCATTTGTGAAAATTTCCACAGTCTAGTTATTACGGTTCATGAGATACAGCCTGGTGACAGACGGACAGACAGACAGACAGACGGACAGCGGAGTCTTAGTACCTAATAGGGTCCCGTTGGTTACCCTCTGGGTATGGAACCCTAAAAATGGTTTACGGAGAAGGCACCGCACGTTATTCTCGAAAACGACGTGTACGGTTAAAGCTACTAGCCGTTAAAAAAGGCGTTTTTTTCCTAAATGATGCTACGAGAAAATGACGTTGTCAAATAAAATGTATGATGTAACATAGATATAGAAACATTGTGTGAAAATCACTTTACTGTCAAGAATAGTATCTTTCTTGTTAAACCTTGTACAAAAAGCTTGAACTGTAGCAATTTGAAGTCTTTTTCACTCGTACTCTCCTCTACGTATTTCTCGTCAACATCAGTACACTCATTTTCTCAGTATTTCCTCACAAATTTGCCCTTTGAGTTTATATTAAAAGTAAAAGAAGGCAATCTACCACCAATAAGGTTCTTTTTCATACTTCTCGCCTCCCCCATCTCATTACAAGTAATCGATTTACTTCGGTGAAGACGGTATGATAGCGCTCCATTCTTACAATATTGGGTACAGACTCCAGTATTGTTTTTGTGTTTTTCTACATAGATTCCCGAATAACTTCATTTAGCCAAGACAAAAGCCTAACTTATCTTAGTCTAGGTTCATGGAGTAGGATTCACAGATAACAATCTTGGGCCCGTTTTCGTCTTTGACTTTTTACGTGCTCGAGCTCTTTGTTGTCAACGAGATTTTTTACGGTTCCGTATTTAAAAGGAAAGGGAACCCTTTTATAGATATAGAAATTAGGTGTCCGTCTAAACGCGTAACGGAGGTTTTTCTCACAAACTATGTTACGTTGGAATTTTTTATTCGTTTAATTAATACATCGTGTGAGGTGACAAATGTATTCTTATTTCTAGTGCAGTGGTCCTAATAATATAGCTTAAAATTTGCTAGAAATGACCTCTCCCTGATCTCCTTGATTTCTTTAGCTCAAGTTTAGATTATAATACAGTAAGTCGATATTTACTAATACATACTTCAAAATTATTAATTATTCAAATGGTTCCTAAAAACATCTCACATCTCTAGTATATTTTAACAATTAGCTCATGAATCCCTTTCATTTGATACCCCACATGGCAGTATTTAGAATCAAATAAACTTCCATACAAAAGCTTAAGGACCTGTCATCCATGGATTCCACACTCCCAAGGGTTTTACTTTTCGTGAACTGCGGTCCAAAATCGTCAGTAGAACCTCAAGTACCTGTGTACCAAACGGCTTGCTTGTTCTCGTATATCTATCTCCTGTTTTTTATTCTTACCCATACACTATTGCGAACACACGCATGTTTCATTCCTTGTCCCAATATTTAATGCTAGCTTTTGCCTGCAGCTTCGCCCGCGTTTAGAGAATCTTTGCCCCTTTTTTGGCTTGAACGTTATTGTATGAACACCCTTTATAGCTTATGTGGTGAACACGGTTACTACGATGATAATTTAAAAAAACGCATACAGATCCGTTCATTGGTTCTCGAGTTATAAAAGCGTTTTTTTTTCTTTTCCCCGGTTTCCGGCTTGGGCGTTATTTTATCCTATGTATGGTCAATACTACGATTATAATGAAAAAAAACCGCAACCAAATCCGTCGAGTGATTCTCGAGTTCAAACGGAACAGACAGACAGACAAAAATTCTAACAATTACCAACAACCCATTCCATTTGAAATTTCGCGAAAATATTCAATGTATAGATACGACTTTCTTACTACTTTATTATTGGTATACCTATAGTATATCTTATTAAACCTTAATTGTGCGAGCCCGACTCACTCCTTTTCGGTTTTGTTCTAAGTATGCTGATTGAATGTAGACCACCAACTGATAAATGTTACATTCTGTCATAAGAAGGAACGACATTGATTCGCCGGCGGTCGTCGTGACCATACGTGTTGTTTTGTAACTTGGCAAACCGGTTTATTGTTATCGCTCGCTTCGTACGATGTTTGCTATTTTATCTTTAATCAGTACGATCTGTGGATATGATTAGTAGCAAGATTGGAAATGAGCTAAGTGGAGATAATACGGATAAGTCTGCGGGAGATGTGAGCTGTTTGTTAGAAGTGCCGAGAGATAATGAGAATATTGTGAATATTGAGCAAAATTCGGGAAGCGAGATGACAGAAGAACAAGAATCTAATAACAATCGCGGTGAGAAGAGAGGCAGGAACATAGACCAGGACGAAGTTTGGACAAGAATAGGAAGAGGTGGTAAAAGGTTTGCTTTAAACTTTGAGGAGGATGTAGTCATAGTAGCGGAAGAAAAGGTGGAGATATCCTTGACCTGTGAGCAAAAACTTCCAAAGCAGATTGGTTTAGCCCGATTATTAAATGAGGAACGTATCCTTGATATTACGAGAGTCAAATATATTAATGCGTACAAAGCGATAATCCAATTTAATAACGATGAAAGTGCAGAAAAGTTAACGACCAATCAAAACCTTATCAATAAAGGATATAAATGCCAGCGCACTATGGAAATTACAAAATCTTATGGGGTCATAAAAAATATTGAACTGGAGCTTTCTGACGAAGAGATCCTAGCGAGTTTGAGTAGCGAATGTGATATTGTTGCAGCTAAGCGACTAAAGCGCAGAAGTATGGAAGAAGGTAAATGGGAGTCATGTGAGTCTGTGCGGCTTTGTTTCAAAAGCTCCTCGTTACCTACATATATATATGTTTACAACATCAGAGTAAAAGTTGACCCATACATCTTCCCAGTGACTCAATGCTCAAGATGTTGGAGATTCGGTCATTCATTAAAAATGTGTCCATCTATTAAAACAATATGCCCAAAATGTGGCAAAAGTCATGCTAACTGTGAAACGACTGAGTTCAAGTGTGTCAACTGTACGGGTAAGCATATGGCATTATCAAAATTGTGCCCGACATACTCTAAGGAGAGACGTATACGAGAATTAATGTCTGAATTTAACTGTACATATCGCAAAGCTATGACCGTTTATGTGCCACCCTCACCTTCTCCTAGAAACAGTAAACAATATGAATCATCTCTACCAACAACACAGCCGGTAGCAGGTATGAGTACAAATCGGTTAGGTGTCGCGAGTTCGGGCCGTAGTCTGTATTCAGAGGTAATAAAGTCGACAATTAGAGAAAGCGAGATTGTACCGGAGAATATTCAGTCTCAGTCTGCTCATACTAGTACCAACTTGAATAGCGGCTCTAAATCATTGCCGCCGAATGCATGTAAGGAAAACATCTATCGTAAAAAGTATAATAACAAGAAGCAGCCTAAGAAATCTCGAGAGAATTTAGGTATGGAGTGGCAAGATGAAATTTATTCTTCAGACTCAGAAAGGCAGGAAGATACACGCCAAGAAACGGTGAATCGGGATGACTTACAAAATAACCCCTTCTACGATTTGTTTATAAAAATTAAAGATATTATTTTATCAAAAAGATGTGGTATAGAAACAAAAATTCAGGATTGCTTAATCACTCTTTGGAAATGGCTTTTACCCTTCATAGGTAAATACATCACTGCACTGCCTGTTTTCAACCTCCTATTTAAATATGATGCAGAACATAATAAGTAAATCCAAGTTAAATGTGTTACAATGGAACGCTCAAAGCTTACGTCCTAAATTTGCAACTTTTGATCAATTATTGGCACAAGAGAAAATCCACATAGCCATTTTAAGTGAGACTTGGTTGAAACCTGACAGTTCATTAAAACTTTCTGGATATAATATATTCCGCCAGGACAGAGATGATTCTTACGGTGGTGTTGCAATAGTAACACATATTTCAATTAAATGCCTAATGTTGCCGGTTCGACCCAATAACACGGGAGTTCAAGTTGTTCTTATCAAACTACTGAGTTGTGAACATATAGAGAACATATTATCAATATACTGTCCTTCAGATGTACGTACGACTCAAGGAGACTGGGATCAGATATTTTCTATGGTTACTCAAAAAACAATAATTGCTGGAGATTTTAATGCTCACCATTCAACCTGGTCATGCAAGACTGATGCTCGTGGCCGTCTTATATTTGACTCATTAATTGAGAATAACTGTGTTGTATTGAATGATGGTTCCCATACTCGCATGAAGTTGGTTGAAGGTAGGATGCAGACGTCTTCTCCGGATATAACAATAGTAACATCTGACATTGCTCTAAGATTTAGTTGGAAAGTTACCAATGAGAACCTGGGAAGCGACCATCTGATTATCAACTTCTCGACGGACCTGTTGACACCGGGGTTATGTAGAAAGAAGAGAAATTTCAAAAAAGCGGATTGGCTGGGCTATAGATCTAGCATCGATAGGTTGATTTCAACAACGGGTATATCTCTGGATCCACAAGAGGCGTATAATCAATTCATTGAAATGGTGAATAAAGCTGCGGATGGAAACATACCCTATACAAAAATATGTGATAACCCACAACGTCTCCAGAGATTTAGACCAAAACCATACTGGAATCAAGACTTGTCTAAGGCCGTGGCGGAAAGACGTCTTGCCCTTGTGAATTTTAGGAAAAATCCCACCCCACAAAATTTTCAAGTGCTTAAACAAAAGACATCTAGTGCCCAAAAGTTCGTTCGTAATGCCAAAATCAAATCTTGGCAGTCATTTTGTGATAATATTGACAATGTTACTTCCTCTAGTGAGATGTGGCGACGTATGAGATGGCTTAAAGGGTATAGATCCACTGGAACGTACATTGATAATGAAAAGTCCAATAACCTTTTACATAAATTGGCTCCTGATTATGTAACCCCATGTGTACCTAGGTTCGTATCTAAAAATGAACAGCTATCAATGCAGATATCGGCACAGGAATTCCATAAAGCGATTAAATCCAAGGATACGGCTCCAGGCGTTGATGACATATCTTTCTCAATGATTAAAAGACTGCCGGAATCTGGAAAGAGTCTTCTTCTATCTCTATTTAATAGGTTTTTCTCTCTGGGATTTGTACCAGAACAATGGAGGAAAGTAGTGGTCGTCCCTGTGCCGAAATCTGGATCAATAGGTAGATCTCCTGAAGTAAGACCCATAGCACTTATGTCTTGTCCCTGTAAAATATTTCACTCCATCATAAATCACAGAGTAGAGTGGTACTTAGAAAAGAATTTATTGCTTTCGAAAAATACTTATGGTTTTCGAAAATCTAAATCATGTTTAGATAGTCTCACTCATTTAGTTTCTAGCATTCAAATAGGTTTTTCAAAAAAACAAGTCACACTGGGATGCTTTATAGATATAGAAAATGCATATAATAATGTAGACATTGGCAGTTTGCTCAATACACTGGATAGTCTGGGTATAGGTTCGGAAATATGTCACTATCTTTGGAGCTTTTTATCACTAAGATTTCTTCAAATACGCTCCTCCGAGTCTACTCAAATAATAAGAGCTACCGGTTGTGGATTGGCTCAGGGTGATCCAATGTCTCCATTATTATTTAATGTAGCTACTGTAGCTTTTTGCCAGGATATTGTCAATGTGGGCATCTCACAGTATGCAGATGACTTTGTGTTGTATGTTACAAGCTGTAATATTTTGGAGGCTACGTTAAGGATGCAAAATGCGCTAGATATTTTTGTTAAATTAATAAATAATTTAGGTTTAGAATTATCATCTAGGAAAACCAAAGTTTGCCTATTCAGTCGCCGCTTTCGAAGAGATAATATTAATATATTTATAAATGGACACACAATAGAGTTAGTAGAAAATGTTAAATATTTAGGTCTTTGGTTGGATCGGGCTTTATTATGGGGGAAACATGTAAATGAAACTAGCCAAAAAGCCCTTAAATTTTTAAGTACACTTAAAGTGTTAGCTGGGGCCTCATGGGGTGTTCATCCCAAACATTTGAGACGACTTTATATATCCATAATAAGAAGTAGATTAGATTATGCTGGTTTTTTATATGACTGTAGTGCCAAATGTCATCTTTATAAACTTGACAAAATTCAAAACCAGGCAATGCGGGTAATAGGGGGCTTTATAAGGAGTACTCCAATCCATGTGATGGAGAGTGAGCTTAGCCTTCAACCTTTGAAGGTGCGTCGATGGTATTTGGCAGGAAAATTTTGGTTGAGGTCAAGGTCATTTTCTTGTAATGTGAACATAGAAAGAATAGACGAATTAAATAGGCTTAACACTGACAGTTATTGGGCTAGAAAAAAAAAACCGCTTTTATCTCTTCTTCATGAATATTTGAAGAATCTACCTATTTATTCTAGTAAAGTTTTAGAAATGTATAGTTTGGACACATGGGTTGCAAATATCGAGTTATCATCTGTCATTAGACTAGATATAGAGGGAGTTGATCGGTCTAAAAAATGTCTTGGTGCTTCTTATTTAAAAGATAAGTGTAAGATTATGATGCAAGGAGAATATACACAATATTATAAACTTTATACCGATGGTTCGAAAGACAGGGATGGAGCCGGTGCAGCTTTTTATGATCCACAATTGAACACCAATATGAAATTCCAAATTAAATCAAACATTTCAATAATGCATGTCGAACTTTTGGCAATTTTAGAATGCTTATCATATACTAAGTCTCTTGCCTGGGAAAGGATTGTAATTTTTTCTGACTCAAAGAGTGCGTTACAACATTTGGCTCGGTGCACCTCGAATAGTCGAGGTATTCCGATAGCCTACGATGTATTAGATACTATTCTAAAATATAAGTCTAAAAATAAAAGTATAGTTTTGCAGTGGATTCCATCTCATGTCGGAATTAGGGGAAACGAAGAGGTCGATTTGTTGGCCAAACTTGCTACTACTGAGGGCATACCCGTGATATGTACTTCACTCTTTTCAGACATGTTACACATCGTAAGAGATCTATGCTATTGCCAGTGGAAGGAGTATTTTGACAAGAGATCCTTGGAAAAGGGAATTTGGTACAGAACCATACAATGTAACCCTCTTCGTTTGCCTTGGTTCGAAAATTATATTGTTAATAGGAGTGATGTAGTTCTTACTTTTAGACTTCGTTCCGGACATATTCCATTAAATAAATTTGCTTACATGATGCGCAAGTCAGATACACCAAACTGTACTGAATGTGGTGTAGTGGAAGATGTCTATCACATTTTGATGGAGTGTGTGCGGAACGAGGTTCAAAGAAGACAAATAAATTACGACTCAATATTCGAACTGGGTGGATGTAACAGTGCTTTGGCTTGCCCTTATTCGGACGAGGCTAAGGTGCTGATTAAGTTAGTTAAGATCGGGATTAAATTAAGAAGTGTTGTTGTTTAGTTAAGTTTGTATATGTGTACAATTAGGGTGACATGGTCACTACGTGACCAAACCCTTTAAATAAAGATAAAAAAAAAAAAAAAAAAGAAGGAACGAGGAAAAAACACTTTGGCTTACGTTCCAAAAGTACTGAAAACGATATTAGCGCCAAAATATTTTACTTTGACCTAACTTCTAAAGTTAGAAGTATGACTCATCAAGAATATCACTTAGTGATAAAAGGTTGCTGGTGATGTTAAAGTAGGACAGTATCTACCAAGAATCTTATTACCATACTGGAACACTAATTTTCTATGACAAGACGACGCCAAGAAATTTGAACTTCAAATTTTCTACCTTTCAAGAGTAATACCGAATCTTTTAAAAAGAAAAAAGTTTCATGAGTAACAGAGATAGAAACATAAAATATCAGATGAAGAACTATTCATTCAAGAACCAAGTTCTTTGGCTGAAAGTCATTATAAAGCAAAAACATTGCCACTGACTCTGACGCGTTCGGACTACGGCGTAGCGGAGAAACAGTGGGATCGTAGCATTTGCTAGTACCGTAGCAAATGATGGATGCGATCGTGTTAAAGCGGTCTCGTTCACTAAAGGACAACTGAAATTGTTTATTTGTAATTTTTGAGTAAAACGTATTAAATATGTTTGAATTTGGTAACTACACGACCATAGTTGAATGGAAATGTTTGGCTTTTCTAGCGAAATCTTTAGTCTTAGGCTTTATTCGACATTATTTGTTTCACCTCTATTATTATTCAGGGGAAAGTACAAGAAGACAGCTCCCAAACAGGTACAGCCAAGTGGCCCTTCATGCCTGGAACGGTTGATGATAGCTGTCATACAAAAAAGTCTCGTTTTTTTTCTCTGGCAATAACGATGTCTTCTTTTGGCATGTGTGGCAATTTTATGATGTTTATAGCCTGCCCGGTGACGCATGCTGGGTAATAAAGTCACAATATTAGGGTTCTTATAAATTTTGTCATGTTTATATCTTAATTTTCTGATTATGTAGACTAATCGACCTACATTTGCCAGGTCAAACTAGTAAGTAAATGTTAGCAAAATATAGCGATAGAAATATATTTTGGATAGGGTATCATTATAAAAATGTCTCTAAGATTCGTTATTATCGAGGAATATTTTTTTTTAAATCCGTCCGAGGTTTCTTACCAGATTGCCAGGCCTCATGACGTAAAACAGAACATGAAATTTGGACTATGTTCCTTGTATAACGTAATCTAAGAAGGGGTTTAAAAAAAATCCCACGAGATTGACAGAAACGAGATCCACGCCAGCCAACCGTAAAAATTCTTAACAAGGCTTAGAAATAAAATTCCAGAAAATTGTCTTTTTTATGAAAACCCATGGCCTTGAATAGGTCTAAGATATCCGATAATATAAAGACTGCCGTATGGTTCTAGCAGAGCCTTTGCTCTATGTATTTAATTTATGCCTCTTTTTGGCTTTGTTCCCAGATGAGTGGAAAGCCACAAGAATGACGCCGATTCCGAAGGGTAAAGGGGGGACAAAAGCAAGTGATTATAGGCCAGTAGCTATCATGTCAACATTTGCAAAGATATTTGAATCAGCCTTACATACAGTAATATTCAGTGAAATAAAATCTCAATTATCAGATTCTCAACATGGCTTCCGACCAGCTAGGAGCACAGCGAGCAATTTGTTGTGTGGCATGTCATATATGGTACCGTTGGTGGATTCCGGAGTGCAGGTCGACGCTGCTTACTTTGACTTCAAAAAGGCTTTTGACAGAGTAAGTAGCGACGTCCTACTTAGGAAGTTAGCAGTCGTCGGCTGTACACCGCATACACTAAAATTCTTTGCCAATTATACGAAAAATCGACAACAATTTGTTCAGTTCGGAAATCACGTATCGAAATCTTATTTTGTTGATTCTGGCGTGAGCCAAGGAAGCAATTTAGCACCACTCGAGTTTCTAATAATGGTTAATGACTTTTCAGATGTTGTCAAGAACGCGGTTTGTTTGCTATTTGCAGATGATCTTAAGTTAATATTGGGTATCAAGGAAGACTCTGACCATCAAAAATTGCAACAAGATATAGACCGTGTGGTGGAATGGAGTCATGCGAATAGGTTAGATTTTAACATGGACAAGTGCGTTACAATGACGTTCAGCCGCGCACATGCTCCACTAGAGCACTTGTACAATATAGACGGGAGTGACATGAAAAGAGTGAAGGCAGTAAAAGACCTTGGAGCACGCTTTACATCAGATCTTAAGTTTCGAGACCATATTGTAGAAGTATGCAAGAAAGCTTTCAGGACGTTGGGCTTTGTGTTGCGACAAGCTCAGGGTTTTGACAGTATTGGCGCGGTGAAAGCCTTATATAATGCACTTGTTCGGAGCAAGCTTGAATGTAACGCGGTTGTTTGGGCTCCACATGAAACCAAATACTGCCTGATGTTGGAGCGTATACAAAACAAATTCATGAGGTTTTTGTACATGAAAATGTATGGGGTCTATCCTTGCTATCCCTTGATGTATCCTACCCTATTTGTTTTGGGTATGGTGGGATACAACAGATTGGAAGTAAGGAGAGATTATGCTCTGACAGCTTATTTATTTAAAGTTTTTACTGATAGGATATGTAATCCCAGTATTTTAGGCAATATGAGGCTAGTAATTCCTAAGCGATACTTTCGACAACGTCGCGGGAGGCTGTTCGGGCTGCCGAGAACGAGGACGAACCTCCATGGGGAAGCACCACTACAGCGCGCTACTCGAATTCTCAATGAGGTTGGAGATCACATCGATCTTTTTTCGTGTTCATTGAGCGAGTTCACAAGAGCAAAATTATATTACTTGAGCTATCGTTAATTTATGTTAATATTTTGTAATTTGTTTTTTTATTGATTTTTCATGTTAGATATGTTTTTAGCATTTATGGTTTTTTAAGTGTTTTTAAAGATTGTTTTGTGTACCATGCCTGCACTGTTGCATTAGGTTTTCAACCTGTAATGATAGTGTTAGTTGTTAAATTAAATAAATAAATAAATATCAAATACAGGCACAACAGCAGTTAACATTTCCTAGCCAATTTATTTTCTGCGACAATCTAAGCCAGCTGGTGTCCGCTAGAAGGTTTTCCTCATAAAAGATGACGTACACTTTATCCTTTTCAATAAAACACGCCACAGGAGGTTAAATCCCAAACTAGCACTTCTTACATTTTATCGTTGATAATACTCTTTACCTCAACAAATACTGACCTATATAGAGAACATTGAAAGTAATCGAAATCCACACTTAAATTACATTATTATATTATATAGGTGGTAGGTATAAGGAGCAACATTGTCGCGTAAACTCTTCACTCGCTCGGATGCCCGGAATAAGGCAGCTGATTCTGCTGATACTGGTTGGTCGGTCTTGGTAGTTTGTTTACATTAAGTAAAACACTCTTCCAATATCTAGACACTCGGCAGTTTGGAGATATAGGTCTTATATAATGACACTGAACTGTAGCGTTGTCTGTTATTTTAACAGAATAATTTAAAGCTGCATCCAATAGACTTTTACAGGGACAACCGAAATTATATTGGATTATTAACTGGAATATAAAGTCCAACAATATTACAAATAATGAGTGTAATTTATTGACACTCTCGTATGAATCCCAAGATAGAGGATGCAGAATTAATTTAGGATTCTCGTATTTTTTTATAAAAACACGACTGACGTAAAAAATTGGTATCATTTTTTGGTCACCAATTTCATTCTATGGCAAAGTGTCTTTGGTGTCGCCAAAATTATTTATTTGTCTCAGAGTTGAGCCCTAATTTCTTGATCTCTAATTTAGTGTTCTTCATATCACAGTCTGTGTCACTCTAATGCTAAAGATTTCACGGTGAAATTCCTAATTTGTCTGATTTAGAGGTCAGATCTCTCATCCATGTATACCATTACCATTTTATGGCTCCTAAGTTATATTAAAAATAGCTCCGTTATCATTTCATATTTCATGACATTTCATTTCCATTCTATGGCTTCTAGTTATTTTTAAACAACCTGTTTATAGCCTTTAATACTCTTCGGATTCTTGGTTTTTGTGATCAGTTTAAGTCCTTGTTCATCAAAATCTATATAGTAGTTTAGGTTATTTGTAACATTCAATGAATATTTTTTCCATTTTATGGCTTTTTTTGTATATTATGAGGTTCAATCACAATTAGCATAAAATTTGAACTATTAGAATTCAAGTGTAAGGTTGAAGAACAGACATGAAGCTTAAAAAATACAATGAATAGAATTATCGTCTATTTTTTGAAACCTTGAAAAATATTGAAGTATTTTAAATGAAAGCACGCCACATATCATAATAAACAACTAGAATCAATGTACGCAAAAAATTGTTTCGTTCTTTTTATCGATATGGTTGCATCTTGCCTTAATAGAAATCCTTATCTACATAGATAATATAGTTAGTTAGTATAGATAGATAACTTCATTTTAGATAATTCATTTTAATAGATAATAAATTTTCGTATATCAAATGTGGTGAAATTTGCTGTACTATATAAAATTTAAGCAATTAAAACGAAATAAAGTTATTCTATTCTACTCTTTTTGGATTAAAAACTATTTGACTTTGATATTGTGTAGCAGTCTAAAATCTTAATAAAATGATTACGTTGCATCAACTAATCTAAAATACTATTTTCGAAAAATAAAACAATAGACGAGCCAGCCCCCCCATGCCGGAAGTTGTCTTGCGCGGAACCCACAATTTTAATGTTGTGTTAGGCGTGCAAGGATAAGAATAATAAATGGTACAAACTATAACCAGTACCACGGGCGAAGCCAGGTTTCAGTATCGAGGGAGGTTCGAGAAAGTGAAACGAAAAAAAAGTGCATGTATTCATTATGATTTTTTTTTATTTGGAAATCCATCGCTTTGTAATACTCTAAATATTGTTATTAGAGTGAATTACAAACTATAAAAGATCAATCAGGTAACAAGAGGTCGCAGGTTCGAATCCTGGTCAAGGATTTTTTTTAATTCTTGCCTGTACATTTGTTTCTAATTGATTTTTTCAATTAAATATATTTTTTTAAAACACAAACAGAAGTTTTATTTTACGCTGTAGAAAATCAAATAAATTTTACTTTTTAAATTGATCCATTAATGTAACATTTTGAACTTTTCGTAAGTGGGCGGGGGATAGTTTGAACCCTCAAACCTCCCCCCTAGCTACGCCCATGAATAGTTATTTTATTTAAGATCCTGTATCCATATTGAACACATAACAACAATTTTCCAATACGTGTTTTGGGACAACACGAAATTTATAACCGACGCAGTTATAGACTGTTAGTAGAGATACACAAACCTCCACAAAAGCTGTTAGCGTATAGCTTTTATAAAAGAAATCCATTATTTCGCTAGAGACGTTGGGTGAGGAATGAAACAAAATGTTTAAATTACACAAACAATTTTCTGCACAATGATACATTTTAATGGCCGTGACTTTATTTTTTATTAAATAAGTCTTACGCAATAGTCTGTGTCCTTTGTATTTCATTGTAAATAAAAACTTGGAATGTGCCAATATTTATTATGTTGCAGTAAAGTTATGATCGATAAGCACCATTATGAACATGTATCTAAGAGATAACTTAGGATTAATCTTGAATTTTACGACGAATATTTCCTTGCACTCTAAAATATATTTCCTAGTATTAGTGTTTTTAGGGTTCCGTAACTCAGAATGACATAACGGACCCTTAAACGATCACTTCATTGTCTCGCCATCTCTCAAACAAGACCCTTTTCCTAGGGCTCCGTTAGAGATTATTAAGTTGAAACTAATACATCCTATAGAAGTCTACGGCACCATAGTACTGACAAAAAAATCAGGCTTCTAAGGTGCAAGCCACACAGAAACCGCGCGGCGCGCATAGAGCGCGTAGGCGTCATTCAAATTTCGTACAAAACGCATGGAAATAAAGTCGCAATTTGACGTATGATAAGGACGCCCGTTCACCGCCTGAAACATACCATTTGGTGTGTTCAAATTGCGACTTTATTTCGATGCGTTTTTTTACGAAATTTGAATAACGCCCGCGCGCTTGATGCGTGCCGCGCCGCTTCTGTGTGGCTTGAACCTAAGGTGCAAACCACATAGAAACGGCGCGAGTGCGGGCGCGCCCTTAGTGCACCTCTTTTATCTGTTTTACACCACGTCTGTCTCCTACATTTTGTATGAAAGAACATGGGACAGAAGCATGCAACGAAAGCGCGCTGCCCACACCTTCGTCGTCAGAGGAAGACATCTTGTCAGATCAAAATCAAACACGTGAATACCACTGATACACACCGGTAGCGCGGCGCGCCGGTAACGCGATGGTAGCGCGACGGTAGCGCGAAGGTAGCGCGTCGCGCCGCTTCTGTGTGGCTTGCACCTAACTTAACGCAAAAGAAAGTTATTGCGCTTACATAATAAATTTCATACAGATTGGCTCACCATGAAAACTTATAGGGTACTTTTAGTTGACTCAATTCTGTACACAATTACTAGGTTTCTCAGCATACGTCTAGGAAGGAATCAAAAAATTACAGGTATTTAATTATTTAAGAAGAAATTTATTACCAATATAATCAGACCGTGCGGATACATGGAGTATATTTATATCCGGATTTATTGGCATCATTCACTTCTGAACATACGAGTATCAATGCAATCTGTATCTCGGAATCCCATCTTCGACCAACGCTTAGACGGGACAGGATTCATACTACTGGTGGGGTGATGTCGCAGTATATGTCTGTACCGTCGCGAAAACTGGCAGCGCTACATTTAGGGGAGGGTAACCGGGGCTGAAGCCCAAGGGCCTCCACACAAGAGGGGCCTCTACAAGTTTTTAATGTTGTCACCGTATACATCTTTTTAACTAACCATACATAAAAATACAGTAAGTACAAATTGCATAAAGATGTTAGGGCTCACGATGTTTTCATTTTCTATTTGTATTGGTTTTGTCCATGAGAACTATATTTTTCGTTTTGTTTTACTTTTTAAGAAATGTAACTACACTAATTCAAAGAGTAATGTTGAAACACAAAATAGATTTCAAGCACTAAGTACAACTAAGTTTGTTCTTGCCCAGGGGCCTCCACATCTTAAAATACGGCCCTGAAAACTAGTGATAGTACTCGTCCATATGAACAACTTTTGCTATGAAGATAACCATGAAATCGCGAAAAAAATTATCTGTTTAATACATTTTGGTCGAGTGGGTAACTTTTTTATGGAATAGCTGATATCAATCACTTTGTAATTTATACTGCAAGGTGTGACTGCTTGATGGAACTATTTCTAAATACTAACAATAACAGCACGAAGACGTCACATAAGCCAACGATACTAGTCAAAAAATATAGTGGAACTTGTATCAGAAGGCTTTTATTAGTGTTTTAAATACTTGTACTCGTCCACATTATATTTTTGTATGCCGAATGGCAAAGCATATGGGACAAATTTTTATGTTTGTAACAACCCTTTACCTATGTCTGCACAATAAAGATTTCTCATTCTCTCATTCTCACATAATTATAACTTTTCCTACCAAACCTAACCGGTTTAGTTTATGGGCATTGTAAAATAAAAATACACGTAATACGTATGTTCTCATGTTTCTTTTCCTCTAGTTGGTGTTAACTCACCTCTCTACATTATTCAAAGGCGTAGTGGACATATTTCACCCACTATCACCTTCTCACGATAACGCCTGCTTCCGGAGCTTTACGAAAAGACTGCCGTAAAAATAATAAATCACTGCAAGAAAAAGGCTTCCTTTATTTGTTAAGAAAAACGAAATACCCGAATATAAAATGTAATAAACCATCAGTAAAAAGCAGGTATACGAGTGTGTTGTGTCACCTGATTGGCTTTTGAATATAAATGATGTTACAGACAGCGTCGTGCCGGAAGCTTTTCCTGAAAATGCTGTACTTTTTATTTTTACTGTGTTTGTTTTTTCCTTACAAAATGAATAGAAAGTTACATTTTAAATCCTGTGAAAAAGAAAGTTAACCTTATAAAAAATATATAACGTGACTTTAATTTATGCAGCCAGACTCATATTGGAGGCTTGGTAAGTGATCAGTATTACGGATCGATAACACTTTTTGCTAATTTCGCAAAATAAAATCTTGACGTCCCAATAGTAATTGACTCGGGGCTGGGCTGGCGTTTGTGAGGAACACGAAAAGAATAATTTATGAATTCCACAAAAAGGGTCATCAAACCTTGTTACTGAGCACTTACCGAGTCTTCAGTAAGAATTCAGTAAGGTTAGGTTATCTATAAAGAAAAGTAACCTTATATATATATATGTTACGGGTAAAGCCCGAAGTCGGGTAAACCTAAGTTTACCCGGGTAATGTTATACAAAACAACGGAGGTCGCCTCGCTCCGCTCCGCTTCGCTCGGCGCCCAATGTTTATTAACATGTCAACCTAACACGCTCCTCCTCGCTTCGCTCGTCGTCGCACCTATTTTTGACTTTTTTCGGACTTTACCTGACTTCGGGCTTTACCCGTAACATATATACCTAGTCGGTTCTTAAATACTGTCACTGGCCATTTTTTTTTTAAATAGAACACCTAGAAAAAAATGAAATGGTGTTAGATTTTCAAATATTTTTGATTAATAATTTGCCAAATCACAATTACATTCATTCATTTTTTACGATGGAGTGGACTCGCAAAGAGGACCGAGTAGCAGTAATTGCATTGCATCGTTGCGGCCATCCACCGAAGACGATATTCAACTTGCTTCAAAAATTAAAAATCACGAAGAGGTTCGTGTACCGTACCATCAAAAGGTACAATGAAACCTCTAGTGTCGATGACGAGAAAAGAACTGGCAGACCTCGTTCCGTTAGGACTCCAGGGGTCATCAAAGCAATCAAGGCGCGTATGGCAAGAAATCCCGTCCGCAAGCAGAAACTGATGGCTTTGGAGATGGGATTAACCAGAAGTACTGTAAAAAAAGTACTCAATGAAGACCTGGGACTACGAGCTTACCGAAAAAAGAGTGGACATCTTCTGGACGCACGTCTGATAGCTATGAGAGCCAAAAAATGCAAAGTTTTGCTAAAGCGGTACGCAAGAAACAGACACCGCGATATCCTGTTTACAGACGAGAAAATTTTTAATATCGAAGAGAAGTACAACAAACAAAATGACAGGGTGTACGCTACCAGCTCTGCGGCCGCTAGAAATGCCATTCCTAGAGTGCAGCACGGCCATCATCCATCATCAGTCATGATTTGGTTGGGAGTGTCCTACTATGGCCCTACTTAAGTGCATTTTTGTGAAAAAGGTGTCAAAACCAGTGCAAAAGTGTACTAAGACACGGTTTTAGATCGCATAGTAAAAGATCTGCCCCAGACACTCTTTGGAGGACGGCCATTTGTATTTCAACAGGACTCCGCACCTGCTCATAAGGCCAAAACCACTCAGGAGTGGTTCGAGCGCCAGAATATCGAGCTAATAAGGCATCAAGATTGGCCCTCATCTAGCCCTGACCTCAATCCACTGGATTACAAATTTTAGCAGGAATTGGAGGAGAAGGTCTGTTCTAAACCTCACAAAAATTTGAGCAGCCTAAAGTCATCATTGATTAAAGCAGTGGCCGATATCGACATGAATATGGTCCGTGCTGCTATTGATGATATTGGCCGCGAAGATTGAAGGCTTGTGTGAAAAATGGTGGCAATCATTTTGAATAAATATTGTGTTTAATGTAAGCTACTTAAATTACCTTTTCTTAAAAAAAAACTTTTTTTGAATACCATGACTAGTTTTCATATTATAGCCAATTTTGTTTGTGACAAAATTTAAGCACCGACTAGGTATATATTAATAATAGAGGGACATACATATTCTCACGCCTGTCTCCTAGACCGGGTAGGCAGAGACTACAGATTTCCATCTGCTATGATCCCGACACACCTCTTTTGCTTCTACATCCATCAATCATCCATCACACTATCGCACTAATATTATAAATTCGAAAGTTTGTATGTCTGTGTGTGTGTGTGTGTGTATATGTTTGTTACTCTTTCGCGCTGAAACGGCTGGCTGGATGTGGCTATCACACTAATATTACAAAGTCGAAAGTTTGTGTGTCTGTGTGCGTGTGTGTGTGTGTGTGTGTATATGTTTGTTACTCTTTCACGCTGAAACGGCTAGATGGGTGTGGATGAAATTTAGAATGGATATAGCTTATACCCTAACTTAACACATAGGCTACTTTTTATCCCGGAAAAAAGCATGTCGTTACACCGAATAACACGCGGGCGGAGCCGCGGGCCAAAGCTAGTACATTAATAATAATGAACACATTATTGTGAGTGCCCCGTAGATAACAAAATATAAACTTTGTTTATTACCAGCGGAACCCCGTGGCGCAATTTCCTATGATCCCTTCGTAGGGGTCAATGTAAGACCAGGAGAAGTTTCAAGTACGTGGCCAAAAAGATCTAGAACAAATCTGCATCCTCCTTGGGCGAGTTTGTGACAGTTTACCCATTTAAGTCAAACTTTAAAAAGGCATGTTTCTTATAGAAAATTTTTAGGGTTCCATACCTGAAGAGTGGTACTAAGCCTTTGCTATCTGTATGTCTGTATGTCTGTCCGTCCGTCTTTTACAGCATGTTATTTTTTGTGCTTTATTTTGTTGTCCTCCTTGTTATGTGTGTTTTATATAAACTTTTTTATTATTTTTATTCAACAAACTAGTGTCCTACAGTCTACATTTTCCTCGATCCTGCCGTTTTACATAGGAGATCTATCAGTGCCTATACAAAACGGCTGGACTTGGAAAAATGTAGACTGTAGGTTGTTTGATGTAGACATTAGTTTGTTTTCTTTATAGCCGATGAAATTAAGACACTTTTTGGTACAAAACTCCAAACAAAATTGAAGCGATATTTACTTGAAATATTCATTACAGCCTCAAAGAATTCTGTAGTTATACCGGTAAGTCAATTCCATCATAATTTAAGTATTTATTTATTGAAATTTCTCATTTGACCTAATAATTTTAAATTGTTTATTTTAAAATGTAAATCATATTCAACAGTATTAAATTAAGTGTAATTGAATATAATGTTCTAATGTGTAAATAAATATTGTATAATTTATGTAAATACTAGCTTTTGCCCGCGGCTCCGCCTGCGTCGAAGAGATTTTCGTGGAAATAAGAAAAACCAAATTATATGATTTTTTGAACGACAATATGGATCGGTCACCGTGTTTTACCAAAGTGCTAATAAATACCAATCAAATAAGTCCAAACTCGAAGGGTCTGCTGTTGTCCAATGAGGAGATCCCGTACCCACATTCCAGTCCCATTGTCACACTCTGGTTACCAAAGTGCTAATAAAGACCAATAAATAAGCCCAAACTCGAAGGGTCTGCTGTTGTCCGTTCAGGAGATCCCGTACCCACATTCCAGTCCCATCACCAGACCCTGGTCACCATGTTTTAACAAATTGGTAATAAATATCAATCAAATAAGCCCTAACTCGAAGGGTCTGCTGTTGTCCGTTGAGGAGATCCCTTACCCATCTTCCAGTCCCACCATCAAACCCTGGTCACCTTTTTTTTACAAATGAAAGAAAATATTTATTCTGAATATAATATAAAAAAATAAAAAGTGAAAACAAATTTTACCAGTCGGGGTTTGAACCCGCGACGATCGGCTACGCTACGGCGGCGAAACTTCCATGTTTCACTAAAATTCTCATTGCGCTTTTGTCATGATATGTATTGTCATGATACGTATGATATGTATGATATGATATGATATGATATGTATTTGTCATGATACCTAGCCTAAAACCTTCCCGAAGAAATGCTTTATCTTTCAGTGAAAACTGCATCAAAATCCATTGAGTGGTTCTCAAGTTTTTTTCATGTAAAGGGACCCCTCCTGAATGTTTATTTAATTCATTTTTTTATTCAATATTCGATTTTCGATACATTTTAAACCACAAATCCACATTTTCAGATCTGTGGGTAACTAATTCCATCTGCGTGAAGACCCGTGACATACGGACGGACAGACGGCGTCGCGGAACCCTTAAAACGTTACATAGTAATGTAATAACACAAATATTTTGTGATTATAATAACAGACACAACACGAAATACCTATTTAATTTTAGTCACTAATATGGCTTGACGGCTAAGGCAAATCTATATTTCAGTTTCCGTATTGAACTCAAAGTCAAATATGACACTACTTATTATTTTTATATTTAAATTAATCATTGATTGCATTAAATTAAATTGCTGTTATAGTTGCTATAAACAAAAAAATACAGTCATGTTATATTCAGTAACTTGGTTACTCAATGCCATCTAGCGGCTTTCACGTGCATTTTCTGCTCATCTCTGATTCTATTCAATGTACTCTGCGTTCGTTTTTAAATGTCGGGGTGTTTGGTGCACTGCGCACCAGATGGCTCTTCTAACATGCAATTTTTTTTTAATTACTTTTGTTAAACTTAGGTTTTACTAATTAGTCGTAACATAAGGTTATATATATTTTAACTAAATTAAAATCATTTATTCCACTGATGCCAGCCCCAAAGTAGGCCGAAATATGTCTTGAAAATATTTGATGTATGAACTTCTTATTGGGTATTTAACTCAGTGAAAAGCTTGCAAAAGCAAAATATTTATATATATTTGATATTATTACAATGGGAAACCTAATAAAATCAAGTGTGAAGTGTTCTTACAGCGCTGAGTCACTGTTTTTAAGCGCCAGTACTTGTATTGTGTAAAAGGATAAAATATAGTTATATAATGTCAGCTTAAATGTTTTTTTCGAAAGAAATTATTTATTCTGAGCCTAAAATAAAAAAATAAGAAATAAAAAGCGAAAAATGTTTTTAACGGTGTGGGAGATTGAACCCACGACGATGGAATACGCTACGGTGGTGAACCTTTCACATGTTTCACTAAAACTCTCACTGCGCTGCTCCCTTTTGTCATAGCGTGATGATACATAGCCTTAAACCTTCCCAAAGAAATGCTTTATCTTTCAGTGAAAACTGCATCAAAATTGGTTCCCAAGTTATAAGCGAACGAACAGACAGACAGACAGACAGACAGACAGACGTTGCATTTTATATGTATAGATAAGATTATGCCATAAGTTAGGAACTAAAAATTATTATCTTTTTAAGTTTTTTCTGCTACACCTGTTAGCAAAATTACATCGGCACAGCATAATATAAAATTACACTATTATTTAAGATCTAATATATTATCCTGTGATTTATTGCAATCAAATATGAGATAAAATATATTACTATGTGGATTTTTGTTAAAGCTTGATCATTCTCTTTTCACGCTTGTTGTAAATGTTCTCTAAGCATATATGATCTGTTCGAAAATACGCTTCGTTTAACAACCCGCATATTTATTCAATTCTTTTGTTGAATGAAACGTGGGCTGAACGACAGTAGGCGTTGGCTGAACCGAAAGTTTTAGAGTAAAATGTAAACCTCCTTCGTGAAAATTACTGGCCGACTACAACTTCTTTTCTTTTTATGACGTTTTAGCATCGGTCTTCATTTGATTGCAACAATAAACGTACCACGTTCAACACAAGTCGAATGTATAAGTGCATAGAGTGAAGAGAAATATTTTTAAAAGAACAGCCTTAACTGTCACCGAAGTGTTTCCATATTTTTCCTGGTGCTACTGTATTCTAAACTAAGATTAGCGTATTTAACCGTAAAATTATACCAAAGCTTTTTATTGTGAAAATAGAAGGTAATATCGTTTCTTTCTTCCAACAAATATATTTTTTTATTATTTGTCTTCCATTAATTTCGATTTACAATATTTCGAAGACTACACGATTTTGCTTTGAAATATTTTTACAAAGATTTTATGTACTACGCAGGAAAATTGCATAGACCCACTCTTCGCCCTTATTACCGAGTTAATAAGAGTGAAAACTGGATCAGCAGAAGTATTCCAGGTAGTACAAGAGACCTGAGTAAACCTGATCGCAAGATACTTGTGCAAATATCTAACGGCAAAAGTAAATATGAGTAACGTAATTTTGCTATTTCTGGCCTTAAAAAAACGTTAGGTTCTTTGAGCTTGAACCAATAAGAGATTTCGGGGTTCCGTATTTCAAAATGAGAATCAGTTCGTGTTCATGTTCGTTCAACACATTTTTACTTAAGTTCTTATCTTAAGGGAAAAATACCACACACTCACTTTTTAGAAAATCTCCGAAACTACAGTCAGTGACACAAGAGCGTACGGGGTGAAAATAAAAAATGGTGGACCAGGGGAAAGGGGGGATGCTACTAATGTATACAGCGGAGCAACGACTCTGATGCACAGTGCATGGTCTCGGGAAAAATATGATTGTTGAGTTCTATCTAGGTTTTGCTATGTAAAAGTGAGACCTAGTCTCAAGCCTAACCTTAGGTCTCTGTGAATATGAGCGCAAAAACTCTTTACTGTTAACCTGTAAGTGCACCTTGTTGTAGCATTGGTTGTAGGTAGCAACATCGATATCAGTAAATCGTTACAGCATAAGAACGCCCACCCGCGACGGCGATAACGCTCTTATCGCTGAACTTAAATGGTATTTATATTAATTTCCTCTCATTCAATTAAATATGTTATCGGGCTTAATTAACCGATCTCATCCTGTCCGTGGGGTTTATTGAAATATTAATAGTTCGGAAAAATGAAACAATACACCATTGTTCGATAAGGTTTGACGTCATACCTACGGTAAGGCATACCTACGGTAAGGCATACCTACGGTAAGGTGTACAGGTACACCTGCGGAGGTAATTAAGTGTTCATCACCTAACGATGGTGTGCATGGACGATTCAACAAAAACCCAAGTCTCTCGGGTTCGCTTGGTAAACTGCTTTGCGGACATGAGTGCACACTGCAACGCTGTAGTGGAATAGCTTGTCGGAGCCGAACATCCGAAGAACATACAACATAGTCAAGTAAGACTGCAGGTCACGTAGCAAGACTGCGTGCATACTCAGCATGCCGGGGTGCTTGCAGTTAGAGTTGAAACAATCGTTGGTTGCATTTGTACCGTAACGAGCACGTACTGAAGCTTACCTATACTTTTTTCCATACGGAGCATGATTGTGCTAGCTAACAGAAGTTAACACAGTGTATGATATGACTCCCGTAATAAAATGTAAAACTGTATGCATTATCCTTATGAATTTTTTCCTTTTCAGCTGAAAATAACTGGGTATTGCCGATATATGCATGTATTACCCGTTGACATCATCGATATTGCGCCATTTTACCACAAAATACGTTTCTCTACCTAATTTGCTTATCAATTCTGTCGTTACTGCGGTACACCATGATGTCACGGTATTTGAATTATCCCTCATTATAACGAGCTTATTCAAGTGGGAAAAAATTCGCGATAATTATGGAACAACGAGTCCTTGTTAGGTAGTTTTCGGGTTAGTATAAATGGAGGAAAGTACATATACAATCAATCATTAGCACATATACACTCGCCATAATCACAAGGCTGTGTACAATCGATCAGTCTTAACAAAATCACCATGTCATCATTCACAAAATCATCATCCACCATGAGCGGAAACTCTGGAGAAGCCGTTCATCGAGACAACGGGGAAAAATCTCGGAAGGAGCAAGAGCGGGCGGAAGAAGAAGCAGAAAAGCGCAGACAAGACTTGGAGCGTGAGGAGAGAAAACGTCAGAAGGCAGAGCAGCGGCGACTGGACAGGCACTTGATGCAGTATGCAGAAGCTTTGCGTCAGCAGGCATCGTGGCGTGGAACTCTCAACCGGCCGAAGTAGTGCTAATCATAGATATGATCATTTGTTTATATAATAAGTATTAGGTATTTGTGTACATCAGTATTGAGTATATTGTGCATGTGAGTGTTTGTTTTTGAAAATAAAAAAAAAAAACTTGTTCCCGATACATAGTTATTTCATTTCAAAATGCATGCCGACTTACAAATGTCACGACATACCAGTTTCCTTCATGATACTAGATATTTAGGTAGTTAGTTTAATAATGATAATAATATATTGTACTAGTTCTATCCACTAAGATGTTGTACAATCTACATCCATGCATAGATAACCGTGGTCACTACACTTTGTAACACGATAGAGGGGCACCGCGACATGCTATGCAGCGATAGGTAGGTACGGTGCAGTGTTTAGGTAAGGTATCTGTCATACCATAGTCCTAACATTACAGGAATCATGAAAAGTATACATATTTAGAATTATAGTCTAACCAAACCTGTAACACCTATACAATGACAAATCTTAAGTATAAGTGAGGTGTATACGTGTATGAAGCACACGTGTATGTCCCGGTAATTTTCTATGGTCACTCATCAGTTTTGATTTCGTTTTGAAATACACGCCGCCAGTCGGATACAGATCATAAAATGAATATAGCACGGGTTTTCCCGAATATTTCAAGACAGTGCCAACTAAACGTGGGTTGCCGTAATACGCTGGAGCTACTTACGTTCGGCCGGCAGCCTGTAATAATATTTCGATGAAGGTCCCGTCGTCTGATCATATTTACCTATCTTTTGAGTAGTGACACATAGTTTGTTCCATATTTAAACGATAGCGTGCCATGTGGTCATACGTATTATCGGTCCATAAGGAGTTACAGATGTAACGCCAATTGCCGCCGGTCTTTGTCATAATACTGTTTGCGGCTTACATGCAGTTATTCATAGATATAAAGTTAAGAAAAACCTTATTTAGACGTCTCATATTCCTGTATGGTCGGCTCCATACCTAAACGTCGTAGATACACGTAGTCAGAGGCGAATGCACACTCAGGCCTTGCTCAAGACATATGATAAGCATATGCCAAGCATAGTTTGTGATAACGGAGCTTTGCATCCCATGTGCACATAACGCTAATCATCACGCCTTGCAACTTATCTGCGTTAGTGATGTGACGTGCTATGCAGCGGCTAGTAGCACGTTACCTAGACGTTACATCTGGTGCAGTCCAAGCTTGACTTGATTGTATCTAACATAGAGTGGTCACGAGAGAAACTAAATTTCAACTTGAAGTAACGTCAGAGGGAATGATCTCAGTACCTTACCTGCACAACTCTCCATCATCCTACACTCATAGGGGTACAAGAAAAAAAAAGTAAACATATTATAAACACAAATATTTATTTTAATAAGCGAACGTCACATTGCAGCAGCATTGCTGCACTATTTAGCACTATTATCACTGATGTTGCGAGCTGAGTGCAGCAACATTTCTGTGTCCGTCCGGTCACCCGTCGAATAGTATTCGAGGATTTGCGGATCACCTTCATGCACTTTCTGGATGACCTCTCTAAAGATTTCTTGGGATTCTTTCAGCAGAATCGCCGGGACCATGTACTTGGTTATCCACGCAGAAACGTGCGCCGTGCAGAAATGATGAAAGTGCTGTGGGATCCTGCACTCACGTCCCGGTGGTACCACTACATTAGGCCTCTTGCCGCAGGAGCAGGTGTCCCCGGCGACCGCCTTGCACTTCGAAAAGCGAATCTTCGTTTCAACAAACTCCAGTATAGTGGGCAGCCTCACGAGATCCCTCTCACCTGGCGGTGGCCCCCAAAATAAGGGCATGAGCCAGTCCCAGTTCACCAGCAGACGATCTTCTTCTGGCCTCGTCGGATCAAAGTTGTAGCGGACGGGGCATGGCTTCCCGTTAAGGAAAGTCAGGTCGTCCAGCTGTCGTTCCGCCTGAAGAAACTGTTTGTATGCTTTGTTGAATTGCAGAATTTCGCCGGGGCTGAAAGGGGCCTCCTCGGGTATAGAAGGCCCGCGCCTCGTGAAGGTGTCCACCGGGAAACTGAGTTTTCTGTCTTGGGACTGCATCTTGAGTTCTGGATGGATGTCACGGGACTCCTAAGTCTATATGATGTTCTTGCGGTAATGTTGACCGTGTAGTGTCTAGCGACTGACTGCCCGCATAGCAATTTATACCACTCCAGTTGTTTATCGTACCGAAAAAAGAAAACAATATAGGGATAATATCGATTTGGAATTCCCACAACCGCGCGTGCGGGTTATCGTTCGGCGCGGTAATTGGATCATTCCTAAAATAAACGAGTGAATATTAAAATATTCTTGGACCACGTCAGTCAAACTTTCATCCTTATGAAAATAGACGATTTACAATTCATCCTGCGCTCCCATACTGGGGCCCCGGGAGTCACTCACGTGTTCACATAGTCACTATAGATCGTATCACATACCTACGATAAAAATTACGCTACCAATTTGGGACATCGATAACAACGTTTAATTGCTGTACTCGATGCATTGTCTTAGCTCGCAACACCATAATATAAATGCCGGGCATTCATAGGGAAAACCAGGTCAAAAGTTTGTAACTTTAGTATACAGGTAAAACATACCTATTAAGCACATACGGCATTGTGTGCGCGATAAGAGCGTGTCTTAACAACGACAATGATGCAGATCGGATGCAGTTTTAGTAGGGTGAAACAACTAGTATGTGACTCTTGACCGAATACTGATAACACAGAAGATATAAACAAAATAGACTGGGTTTCTCCAAAACGCGAAACTGTTAGGTTATCGGGCGACTTAGTGATAAGGTATTTAACTCGTGTAAAAGCAATGCTGAGACCACGTCAGCCGATATTTAGATACACGTCGCACTTAGGTATCATCCCACTTTAGTACTCCTGTTTGAAAAAGAACTACAATTATAGCACTAGTGGATCTTGTGAGTGCCCGCTATGAATTCTGCGCTGCACTCCAGCGTCATGCTCACATTATGCAAAAGTGGCAAAGCGGTGCATGGCCTATGAGATGCGGGTGACCGCTGCATGGCAACAAAGCAGATAATTCTACAAGAAGTATGTTTATTCTAGGCGTTCTAGGTACCGTTCCGTGAGAACGTGAGCTGTAGGTTTCTGGCAATTCGGCCCCAGCTTGGATGCTGATGCTGCGGCCCCAGCAATTCATGTTACCTGCTGCTTTGACCCATACTCATATCACTTTAGAGGCGGCACATACGAAAAAAGTCAAAATTTTCGGAAATGCATCTGACCCCTATGCACTATAGAATCTTCATCACTGAATACGAAAATAGTACCCTTGCGTTACCTAGATGTTTAATTTTGAAGTTATAGACCGTACGCTACCGTGTCATTGACTGTATATAGGTAAATGGCATTGCTAAGTTTCTTGCCCTTATAAGCAAAACTAATCAAATGGACGGAACTAGGCTTAATATAAATTTATTTAAAGTATTTGTATTTATCTATAGTTTGCTTATTATATCAACTCTGTTGTATTTATTACATTACATTTATTATTTATGCATATATTCTTATTTTTGCAAGAATATTATTTTATTTTATTTAAAGTGAAATGTTTTATTCATTGTGTTCCCGTTATATACTAATTTCAGTTGTTTTTATTTTACATTAAATTACGCATATAAATATATTCAATTTAATTTCTTACAAGCTTGAAAATGGCGGCAGACTATAAAATGACTTTCTGACACAGTCTTCAAGAAAGAGTTACTTCTAAAGCGCGGGCGAAGCCGTGCACAAAAAGCTATTGGACGATCAGCTCCATTTCGGATATAAAAGCGAGAAACAGTAATATCGGTTTCCATTTTCTGATGAAATCCTAAATATTCAGAAAAGCCTAATCCAAATTGAAACTTTAACCCGCAGTGCCTTTATCCGCTTTTGTGCTATTCTCGGACATTAAAAAGAGATTATGTGTATCTTTTTCTGTTCCATAACCCTTAAAAAGTTAAGGTGGTTACTCCTGCTCTCTTTAGTAAATGCACAACTTATTGTTGTTGTTCATATTTTTGAATAATAACAAAAAGTAACAAATAATAGTAGTTTATGAAACTGGTACATAAAAAGGTTATTAGGAACACGAGTGTTTTAATACCTAGTTATGTATAGTTTCATACACCACTTTATCTAAACCCATGCCTAACAACCTGTTTTCATAATAATCTTGATAAAAGTTGTCGTTAGCCATTTTTGATTTTCCTTGTAAGAGCTGGTCCTAAAAGTGTTCGTAATTTCCGTCGTTATTTCCAGAATGTCAGGTGGAGTCAAATTATCATCACCATCACTGCTGTTAGTAATTTTAGGGCAAAATAATACTTTTGGTTTGACCCATAGAACCACAGTAAATAATAATTTCCACGTAAGCTATGGCGCCAAAATCCAACCGTCCACCACGCATACTGTGTACTACGCGTTGCGCGCGCCGCAGCCATAGACAATGCAGGCCGAAAATAAAATGAAATAGTGACCTCCTTTGTCACGCCGCAATATTATTTAGTACGTGTTAGAGAATATTATATGATAAATTCATAACCTCATTGGTATTGGATATTAAACCTCAGACATGGCTGTTTGGGCTAAGTTCCCTTTGCCTTCCTATTTAGTATCACATGTACTGTAATCTCAGAAAAAGTTTTTTTATAGCAATATGTTGTTCGGAGACCTACACTATAATTTTTTTTTAATTTTTTAGAGGCGTTCATGAAAACTATATTTCATTATGCCAGTAGTTTTGAGTTCGTAATGAGGATTTTACGATATGAGGTTAGATAAATGTGGTTTGTGGCACTACGCGACAATAGTTTAATGTAAATAAGGCTTTGTAGCAAAGTTGTGTAATTGTATGTATAACTTTATAAATGGTCCTACACAACAACTATAAACGCGCCTTAAAGTTGTTGTGCTGAACGGCAATTCTCGCACATACGACAATTTGAGAAGGCCGAAAGCGGGTGATTTTGACAAGCGCTTTATGAAGAAACGTATCAAACTTTCAAAATATCAACCTGATGTACGTATCCATAACATAGTTTACGTGCCTTTTAAAGAGTTATAGTTAGTAGAATTATCATCACACAGCATTTATGACGCGATAAACAGAGGCGTATGAAAAGCAAAGCGTGTGAAAATTTTTGCGAGAATCACCGTCCAGGATCATTTACAACTGTGCTAGAAAAGCCTCCATCCATCCATTCATCAGCCCGTGTTGGTCCACTGCTGGACATAGGCCTTTCCTAGGTTTCGCCACTCATGGCGGTCCTCCGTCTTCCTCATCCAGCCGCCTCCCTAAAGCCTTAGTTAACTAAACTAAAAAAATAAGCAGGTTGTGTCAACAACAGTAAATTATTCTACATGTTGTTTTTTTTAACTTAATTACAAGAGGTAATAATTAATGGTGGCCATATAGATATCATAAATATGGCAGTGATGTCAGCGCGCGCATTCACTTACGAGGTTATTATTATCATTTGACATTATATCATTGACTTATTATTAAATGATAAATAATAACAATTAATAAATGATTAAAAACGTAATAATCTATAATCAGAATTCGAACACAAGTTACATACAAATATAAGTTAAAATACGTTGGCCCCATCCCATGTCCAAGCGACCGCAGCCAAGGCCGGCGCTGCGGCGCTGATGGCAGAGTCTAACTAGCGGCGCAAATATGCAAACCTCGGGGAAGGATGCATGTTTGTGCCGTTTGGCGTCGAAACCCTCGGGCCGTGGTGGACGTCTATTCAAAGAGATAGCGTCGCGCCTGGTCGATGCCTCGGGTGACAGGAGGGCGGGGGCATACCTCGGACAAAGACTTGGTCTCGCCATCCACGAGGTAATGCCGCCAGCCTTCTTGGCACTCTGCCCGGCGGCATCGATTTGGACAAATTTTTCTACCTTTTGTAGAACAAGTTTAGTTTTAGATTAAATAGTTTTTAGTGTTTTATATTATTGAATAAAATATTCCCTATCCATTATGTGTAACCACATCCACACAGGAAAAATTTAAAGGAGTGTGGTAATATTTTGATTTATGTAGAGACTATTAACCTTCTATAAATCGCACACCACGATAAGGTGAAATCCATCCATCCATCCACCAGCCTGTTTCGTCCACTGCTGGACATAGGCCTTTCCAGGATTTCACCGCTCTTAGCAGTCCTACTCACACACGCTGGGCAGGCGGGTTGGTAAGCGCGGTGCCGAAACCCTTGCACCAGTGACGCCGCTGCCCGTCACCAGTCTGTTTTATATAAAGCCCGGCAATTGGGGATGGATATACCGCCATCCATCGGTCCCAGGCAATGTTGGGCCGGCTGGTTTTGCCTGAAAGCTGTTCTCTTACTCTCCCCCGAATAACTTCGGGAGGATTTGTGAGTAAGATGGTGGTACCTCCACAGTCGAGCCCGGCATCAGCTCTACCACCTATTGGTGAAATAAAGTCACGTAATCGTATTTCCTATCGAAAATATTGTTACAATCTTTGAAAATTAACACCAGCGGGCCGGGCCTTCTTTATCTTCTGTATCTTTGAATCGGTTGCCAACTATGGTTGCTATCACCAAAAACAGATACAAAATTAACTTCCAAAATAACGTTCAATGGGTATTGAACTATTTACGACTTGTGACGTCATTTCAAGTGCGAACGTGACCTTAGATAAGAGGAATTCGATAGTATATGTATGTTTTCAACGATAGGCACTCGGTTGGCAACTGATTTTACGATACAGAATCAGGGGGCAGTTTGCAACTTGAATGTTAAAGAATAATGATTTTAAATCTATGTTAATCCGGGTCTCAAGGATGACATAACAAAAACTCAAAAAAAGTTGTTTTTGCAAGGACAACACCGAGATCTATTTATCTACGTTTGAAAGTAAATCTTGATTTACCTACTTACAATTTTTTATTACCAATTCCGACTGGCTAGACGTCCGCCGCCGGCGAAATCGTATTGTAGACGTCAACTGCACTACACTCTACTAATCCAGAAAATTAAAGGTCATCCGGGGCATTTCAATCATTCTGATTGTAGTGAACACAAGGCTCTTCTGGCGCGTTAACTTAACACTCTGTGTCATGCCTTTATAATTAGAATTTCGCAGAAACCTTTCTTAGCGAGTGCCTATGCGGCGTCATATTTTTGTAGGTTAGATGGAGTGCAAAACGTGGACAAAATAAACTTGAATCCACTGTATGCATTCAATACGTCGCACTGTATACAGTTTTTGGTTTCATGTAAATATCGTGGCCATATCCTGGAATTGATCATTTCGTGATCTGATCGAAATATCATTAAATCTGTACAACACTAAAGGGGTCGCCTCGCTCCGCTCCGCTGCGCTCGGTTTCTGAATTAATGGTAACACGTCGCTCGTCGTCGCACCTATTTTTGACTTCTTGTTACAAATCCATCGTAATTTTCTTATTTCATACTTTACGATATTGCCGATCAGTTGTGGGATAGTGTAGAAAATCGTATTGATTTGACAACAGAAAACGTACGGTTTTAACTGTCAAACGGGTTTATTTGCATAGCCGTTTGAAAATCGAAATCGTACGTTTTAAGCCGTAAATGAACACGATTCTTTTACACAATTGGACCTCAGATCATGAAATGATCAGCCTACGACATGGCCACTTAATACAAAATGGCGTCAAATGATACTTTCTAAATTGAATAATGGACTAGTCGCTCTGTACGGATCCATATACCCGGTTAATTGAATCGGTCTTGACCGGTTTATTTTAACTAAATCCAATAAATCTCCCTCACAGAGTTTTCAGTTAGCATTTTACGAGCGATGGATGCAGCGTCATAAATTTTACGTCTCAGAGCAATTTTATTTTATTTTCTCTATCGGTTTTTCACTTAAATCGGAATCCAAGTGCACCAAGATATTTACTGTAACTAGGTGATCATAAAAAGGTCGGTTTTAGATGAGATGAATGAAGTATTTTACAACCTGTAAAGTGGCAAGAGCCATGATCTTGAGAAAAATTTTCGGATTCCATCATGGAAGTGCACTAAGTAAATTTTATTGTAACAAGGTGGTTTTAAAGAACTCAGTTTTAGAGGAAAGGAAAGTAATGTTTTTAACTGAAATCTAATCGTGATCATTGAAAAAAAACAGGTGCCTTTAATTTATGCAGCCAAATTATTACTGAAGACTCAGTCAGTGCTCAGTAACAAGGTTCGATGACCCTTTTTGTGATATATTCGTAATTTATTCTTTTTGTGTTCCTTACAAACACAAGCTCATCCCCGAATCAATTACTATGGGATGTCAAGATTTTATTTTGCAAAATCAGCAACAAGTGTTATCGATCCGTGTTACTGATCTTTTACCAATACCTTAAATTAAAGTCACCTCGAGGATTCCGAATCATCAATTGAATCAATTGTGTCGGAATGGATTCCAACAAAATTGATTCAATTGTTGTATATTGTATGTATGCAGATATATGAGAAGTCAATAGTGCTGTCTGTGAACGGGCACAAAAATTGACACCGAAACTAATTAAGATGGAATGACGAAATGACGGAACTTTTCGTAAGTTCCAATAATAAAGTCACAAAAGAATATGGCTAGAATTTCCCATTACTCAGAGAATAGAATAATGTAACATGTCCCTTAATGAGTATTGTATCTACTATCTTTCGTTTCTTGTAATTAAGGTTTTACACGCAACCTCTCAGCCTATTGATTCAAGGCATCGCAAAATCATCTCTATTACCTGTTAAAACGGTATCCGATTCTATGGTCTTTAAACAAACAAACTCGTAAAGGCGGCGGGATATTTTACAGCCCAACGGAAAAGTAATTAATAATTATTATAGATAATTATTTGTTTTAGCCAGAGGGACGATTTTCTAATATTAATTGGGGGAATAATCCCGATTTCGTCCCTTTTCAAATTAATTTTAAGCCAATAAACAACGAAGATAAAATTTTGGAAAAAAATATATGTTTTATTTCACTCTTTGATATTGATATTTCAGCCGTTGGATACACGATTACTTACATTTTCCTCGATCCATTTAAATCGTAAAGTTAGGTCTGAACTATGATCTAATTATCATTTCATTTTGAGCTATGTTTTTGAATAGTAAAACTAATACTAATACAATATATAAACGTCTTAAGAAATGAAATATAAAACGGCCGTCATATGGAAAAGCCATCCCTCTAATTCCAAAATAATAAATAAAAACACCTCGAAACCGCGAATTTTCTAAGTGGCGCGCTTACACTGAGCAGGATGACCATGTATAAAATTAAAGCGTTGGAGCAGGACAGATTTCGCCGGATAACCTCGCCTATTAACATTATAGAGAGACGGACTTTCTTAGACTGGGAGCATGTCGTTGGAAATCCGAAGTGACTGAATACCTGTCATCGACTGTAGTATACAGGTTGACATTAATTGATGCAGCCAAATTAATATTGGACTTAGTAAGTGACCAGTATTACGGATCAATGACATTTTTTCGACTTTCCATAGTATTCACTCGGGGCTGGGCTTGCGTTTATAGGGAAAAGAAAAAAAAAACGGAAAAGTGCAAGACGGACTCTCCCACCGAGGAGGACTCCGTTAAAGACTATATTTTTTATGATTTAATTACAAATGTACAGTTTCCAGATTATTCCCTATACTTGTAGTATAAGACGGTATTACTTGCCAAACTTCATAGTTCTAGGTCAACGGAAAATACCCTATAAATTTTGATTCCCTTGACAGTGTCTAAATATACGTTTTTTGCGGCATAAACAGCTGTATCTTTTTTTCACGTTAACTTAGAAGTTTGATTTTTTCACAGCTTCAAGGAACTGTAAACTTGAGTATATGGTTTTAATTTCATTTTGATACCTTTTTGCATTCCCGAGATAAAGGGTCTTGATAGACAGACATACGGACAGACGGACAATAAAGTGATCCTATAAGGGCTCCGTTTTTTTCTCTGGAGGTACGGAGCCCTAAAAAGGAAAAATAACGATGAATTTTAACACCGACTTAAGTAGTCATCAAAAAGTGTTATCGACCCGTGTTACTGATCACTTACCAAGCCTCCAGTATGAATTTGGCTGCATAAATTAATGTCAAGTTACATATTAAAAAAAATTCCAATGTTTTAAATTTATTCGAGGAATAGAACTTGTAATTACGAATAGTGCAATGGACGAAGTTTAAAGATAGAGGCCCAAACACCCTATATAACCGTTTGTCGACCCTATTTGTTTTCCTATATATACAATTTTCGTCTATCGTAGCAAAAATATATAAAGAAAACAATATTAGAAACACGAAATATCTACGTGGATCGCCGTCAGCCTTAGACCATTGGTCTAAGCCGTCAGCCGAGTAATAAAAATTAACAGATTAACTCGCATATGACACAAAAAGTTTGCAGGACTGTTTTCTTAAACGTAACCTACTTACTCTTTTAGCTACCGTCTCAATCTTGGCATTCATGCACGGCGAGAGTAGTGATGTGAGGTAGTACGAACTTTACGAACGAGGTTTCCTTGGTCTGTGAGACATGGCGAAGATGTGAACGTAAGTGAAGGAGAGAAGGTGAAAGATGTTACGATGTGTAATCGGCCACAAGTGCGTGTCGGGCCACGTGAAGTGTAGGGTTCCGTAGTTGCCCAGTACATTTTATAAGTTGGTCCATTATAAGACAGATCGCGCCAAACTTCTAGTCCGCTCGAAAGTTGCTCTCGCGAAGAACTGCCCATTTTGTCGTGTTACGAGGGGACTAAAAGTTTAGCGCGACTTGTACTCGTAAACCTGTGAAGCCTACTTAGCTGTGATAGTTTTCTCTTTAAATTCTTTATATATACTACTTCTGTGAATTTTTTCACATATTCTTATACAACCGTTTAAGCGGCAGGGGGGGAACACTTGACTCTAAGAAAATTATCACTTTAAAGCTTATATTTCGAAATATTAAATCGGAAAATAGTTTTCACACACCCACAATGTTTTTGAACAACCTATCTAACGATACCACATAATGTGGAATAGACGAGAAAAAAAATTCAACCCTAATTTACGTGAGTAAGCGGTACACAAAAAAAATTTTTTTTCGGGATTTTAAAGCGTGCTTGATGAATACGTTTAAGA
This sequence comes from Ypsolopha scabrella, assembly GCA_910592155.1. NCBI lineage: Eukaryota > Metazoa > Arthropoda > Insecta > Lepidoptera > Ypsolophidae > Ypsolopha > Ypsolopha scabrella. The sequence continues at coordinate 24,471,496 of OU342969.1, read as the reverse complement.
AGATACTTGAACGACGAATGAATGATAAATTAGATAAATGTATAATATACTTATATTTCATAATGTACCGATATCTTGTATTACTTGCTGTGTTTATTTACTTGTATTGTCTATTTGTGAGAGTTTTTGGTGTTTTGTGCGCTGTATTACAACTGAAATAAATAAATTGAATTGAATTGAATGACAATGGGCCAAAATATATATCTGAAATATTTATTTAATTATTTATTATACCTTTAAGTAATTTAGTAATAAATGAACATACGAGTACAAATACACAGCTGTACCATTTAGTATGGAAGGGGGATAGGATGGTTTTATATACACAATGTCCATAGAGAATTTCACTATACTGTGTGTTAAGATGATATTCCGGAAACCGGAAACTGGTGATAGTATCCGTCCAAACAAATAACTTTTATAATGAAAACAAATCCTTTTATCGCAAAAAAAGACTGTTCCATAGAAAATATACATACCTGCTCGACTAAAATATATACATGCAAAAAACGTTTTTTTTACTCTTTCTCGTTTTTTTTTTCTTTTCACGGAAATGTGTTCGTTTTCATGAGAACTATCGCAAGTTTCCATCATCTTAAAACTCTGTATATTCAAGGGCCATACAAAAGTTAATGAAATTGATATCATGTTCTATGCCAAGGAATGCGCCAGCCCTCCGGTGACTTGATGTGTCCAGCGACTCTTTTACAAGTTTTTGGGCGCAGTGACCCCACGGGCCAAAGTCTTAACCCCAAACGGCCCAAACATGTAAAAGTTTCCTAATGAGGCATTTTTGTGCTCTTTGGAGTTTTTAGCAGTTTCGGTGGGCATACCGCGACCCTGCTGGATTGGGAGACACGGGAGGGCGCCAGTGTATCGAAGCAGGTTACATCGCACACTAGCGGCCTCCCCTGTCTCCATGGCATTAAAGACCTACCTTAATTATGGCGCAAAAATATAGCAGTCCACCGCCCACGTATTTGAGGTTCGATCATAAATTTTATAGCGGTTCTATGAAACCGCTATGAAACCTCCTTCGTCGGGCCAAAATGTATTGTTTTGTATTCCAAGACAGTTTTTTTTTTCAATGTAAGTGCTCGTCATGCTTTACCTTGTAAAGAATTTTTTTTTTCCATAGTATGGACGTTCGTAAATGAAGATTGTTATGCAAATTAGTCGTTAAATATGACACCTTTTCAAAGCTTTACTCCGCGGAACTGCAATATGCTCCACCTACACTCATCACTGGAAGTCGCATTTACAACAGAAAATGCAGAGAAAGGCCGAGAAAAGCTTAGTAAACATCCTACAAAAGGCTGCAACACAATGTCTGCGATGTGCAACGTTCACGCCTTTAATCTCTGCGTCCCGTCTCGACTAGGTGCTATTGTTTCTTTTTTTTGAGTTACATGACAATGGAAACCATTTATTGAACCCTTAATGAAGTTGAAATGGAGAATATTTGTATTTTTTATGTCTAACTGTTGCCTCACTTCTATAAGATGCTTTACAATTTATCTATTTAGCTATGTACTCCATATCTATACTAAATAATAAAGTAATAAAAAAATCGCACATTGAATATTTCTGCGAAATTTTAAATGAAATGGGTTATTTTATTTGTCAAACTGAAGTTAATTTTTTTATTTTTTATTTTTGTTTCTGTCTATATGTACTCGTAATCAGTGAATGTATCAGTTTACGCCACGAGGATGCTTCTCTCCTGCACTCCAAACGTGTGACGTCATGAGATATTTTTGGCATTCTTTTCAAGGTCCTATTCAGCGCCGGATTTAGGGGAAAGCAACCGGGGCTGCATTCCAGGGGCCTTCACAAGTTTTTAATGTTGTACACTAATGGGTTATTCGAATAAATAACTCGCCGTATACATATTTTTAACTAACCATACATAAAAATACAGTAATTACAAATTAGGGCTCACGATGTTTTTTTTCTATTTGTATAGGCTTTTTCCATGAGAACTATATTTTTCCTTTTATAATACTTTAAAAAATAATGTAACTATACTATTTCAAAGAGTAATGTTAAAACACAAAATTGTTTTCAAACACTAACTAACTTCGTTCTTGCCCAGGGGCCTCCACACCTTAAAATACGGCCCTGGTCCTATAGTAGTTTAAATATCAGCTTAATGGGCCTAACTACAGTATAATTAAGTATCCAGTATTTTAACTCGGCAGTGTCCTTGAGATAATTAAATACGGCCGCCTGGTACGTAAACACGCTCTAGGACTGACCACTGACTGTCTTTCTTGGGTTACGTATTTGATAATGCTACATTTAACAGTCGTGTTACCTTTTATATAATAACATAATCAATAACTTCGTGCAATAATTTACGTAAATAAATGCACGGGAGCATCGCACACTATTCGCGTCTGTACCTAACTGCGGCGCACTCACTACTGGCGTGTACCGCAGTTCACAGAGATTTTCGACAGTTTCCTTCAAGATGTTATACTGGATACTTTCATATACTGTGGTCTAACTCACAGATATCAGATTCAGAGGACGTTTTCTAATACGTATTAGAGGGACTTCTTTTTGTTTTCCGTTAATTTAAGCCTTAGGCCGAGATTCGGAGTGCATTTTGAGTCCGAACTCAATCTTAGAAACGTCAAAAAGCGACGTGATCTCATGCTAAGTCCATTCATCCATCAGCCTGTTTCGTCCACTGCTGAACATAGGCCTTTCCAGGATTTTGCCACTCTTGGCGGTCCTCCTGGAAGAAATGCCCATACTCACACACGCTGGGCAGGCGGGTTGGTGAGCGCGGTGCCGAAACCCTTGCACCAGTGACGCCGCTGCCCATCACCAGTTTGATTTATTTATGGCCCGGCAATTGGGGATGGATATACCGCCATCCATCGGTCCCAGGCAATGGTGGGCCGCCTGGTTTTTTTGCCTGAGAGCTGTCTTCTTACTCTCCCCCGAATAACTTCGGGAGGATTTCTGAGTAAGATGGTGGTACCTCCACAGTCGAGCCCGGCATTAGCTCTACCACCTTAAGCTATTACCCTCATGCTAAGTGACGTTTGTGAATCTCAGCCTTAGAGTGGGAGCAAGTCGTTGGTAATCTGAAGTGATTGAATATGAGACCTGTCATCGATAGTACAAGATGACATTAAGGCCTTAAAATAGGCTTGATGCGAGTTTTTGTCTTTCATCGGATGTCGTCCGTTGTAGAGATCCCGTACCCACCTTCCACTTCCATCAGCAGGCCCTGGTCACCATGTTTTACCAAAGTTTAATAAACACCAATCAATAAGCCCAAACTCGAAGGGCCTGCTGTTGTCCGTTGAGGAGATCTCGTACCAATCTTCCAGTCCAATCATCAGACCCTGGTTACTATGTTTTAGCAAAGTGCCAAGAAGTGCGTCAGGATCGTTGTAGATGGAAATCTGTAGTCAGATTAAACTGATACAGTTTTCTCGTATGGGAAAAAATCAATACATAAACCTGGCTTTAATCACTTTTTAAGCTAAATATTAGCAAGAGGTGTGTTCGGGTCGTTGTTGATGTAAATCTGTAGTCAGAAATCTGATAATAATAATATCAGTTTAATCTGACTACAGATTTCCATCTACAACGATCCTGACACACTTCTTGGCACTTTGCTAAGAAGATTCAGAGTGCATTATGAGTCCGAACTCAAGAGGAACTCAATCTTACAAACGTCACTCTAGCATGAGATCACGTCACTTTTTGACGTGTGTAAGATTGAGTTCGGACTCAAAATGCACTCTGAATCTCAGCCTTAGTTTCGGTGAAATAGACATGCGATGTGTTGTCCATGTGTGTGTTTTTCAGAGTTCGTGGCTACAGGTTGTTGCGCCGGCCTCTTTTTTTGCATGTATATTATTAGTTAATTTATTGTTGTTGCTGCTAGTTTCTTAGCGCTTGAAAAATATGAGTATTTGTGCCGTACTTATAGTTTTTGTGTTGGTGAGGGGGCTCTGAACACCTCTGTGCCCGTTTCGTTCCTTGACCGCCTTCAACGTCAAGCTGGCTTTTTCGCACACCTCTTATATTATAGTTAATGCATGTATACAAATTCTTTTACTGTGAGTGCAACACGCTTGTGGAACAGTTTGCCGCTACATAATAGTGAAGCTCCGTTTATGGCAGTCTTCAAGAGTCAGACAAAACAATACTTTCTTGATTTACCGAACGATTCAAAATAAAAATTCTTGCGTTTTGTTTTTCTCTTCTCTATGAATATTTATAGTTATCTCTTTTTAATGTATATGTTTATTAACACGTAGTTTAATTTGTAGATAACTAAGTAATAAGTAATTTTATGTACTCAAATACTATTTTGTATATCATGGAACTACCCTCTAAAACTTCCTTATTACCAAAAGCTACCTGGTAGAAAATACTAAATAGTATTATGCTCGCCTGTGTACATACATTTTATTTTATTTCCATAAATAATTTTATTATTATTATTATGAAAACCAACAATTTGAAAACTAGGGAAAATCTTTCATGATCTAAGGCTTAGCGCTCTTAAGTGGATGGACGAAAAGCAACGTACATTTTGTTTACGGACCCCAAAAAACAAGTAATCTACGAGGTTGTAGTTGTTACTCGTCTGCTACACCGTAGCTGTTTGCTGCAGTCAATCTGCTACGACATTAAATAATTTGAAACAAAAAAAAAACAAATGTCACGACAAATATCGTTCTCGTATTTCCGAGTGTGACTCAACACTAGTACACGCTCTTTTCACCGAAGATTGTTACGTTACCCTTATCACGGTGCGGACCTTATCGCTGTACTTCGGGCACAAATAAACACGTCTCAGAAATATAGCTCACAGTATTTTCCTTCACCGTTCGGTAAGTGGCAAGTCTACAAATAACAGTACATAAACTCTGACAACTCATTGGTTCATATACTATACCAGTGGCGAAATGTGACCATTTTATAAAGGAAACCGGACAAAAACATACTCAGAAAAGTAACCAAGGAAAACATAAAAAAATGTACTTTGCAACTCCCTATCAGCCAAGAGTATTTGTCGTATTGAGATTTAAGGAAATGTTTGACAAAGGGAAGAGCACGGAATAAAGAAATGTTGTAAGGATGCCATTTTCTAAATAAGCCGATGCGAATCGTGTTATATTATTATGGACCCTTCGCCACTTCGATTCCAACTTGGGTCTCAAGATTGAAAGGCCAGCGTCCTACCATCTGAGCAACTGCTGCTCTTTTTTCTGCAAATATCAAAATATAAAATTTAATATCAAAATAAGTTGGTCGATTCCACTGCACAGTTCCGGTCAGCCTGGCCTTAACCCATCTACTATACACATAATTATGTATGTCGTAGCTATATCAAAGAATTACCCATGCCATGATTTAGACGGCCATATCATGATTTCTGTTAAACTACAGGGGTCACCTCGCTCCGCTCCGCTTCGCTCAACTTCCAAATTTATGATCACAAGCAACCCAACACGCTTCGCTTCGTTTATCGTCATTTCTTAAATTTTTGGACTATTGATTTTTATGTGGCAAAGTTTACGATATTATCACGACGTGATAAATAAATTCAGGAGCCGAGCAAAGCGAAGCGGTGCGAGGTGGCCCCTTAACACCTAACATGACCTAAAAAGATTTGGGTAGTATGGGGAGACCAAGGTGTATTTGGGTAAACGCCGAATTTTCGGATTTCACCCAATTAGCTTGAGTATCCTAACCCAGGTAAAGACCTAGTTTTATAATTTTTTCTAACATTACCCATAACATCTTTAATATTGATAATTGAATATTACATAGATGATCAACTTCATACAATATATACGAAATATCTCTAGGTATACTTATATATACGCAGTAGCAACTAGCCAGCCTGATAATTCGGTAATTATTCTTTTGTATCTGAGCTTCAACTTATCACAAGGAGTTAAGGGGGGGTTATCCCGACTTTGTCTCTTTTCAAATTAATTTTAAACCAATAATAAGCAAACAAAAATTTATGTCGTTTTTCACTTTTTGATCTTAATATTTCCACAATTCAATACACGATTGCTTACACTTTCCTCGATCCGATGAAATCGCAAAAATAGGTCTAAACTACGATCTAAATATCATATATTTTTTATAGTTAAACTGTATAGCCTATTAAATTCTTTACTTTAAATTCTCATATGTAATATCATTTCATTTGAGCTATATTAAGTTTTGGACAATAAAACTTATACTAAAATAAAGATCGTGAAAAATGTGATATAATACGACCATCGTATGAAAAATTCATCCATCTATTATAATTCCAAAATAATAAATAAAAACACCTCAAAACCGCGAGTTTTCCGAGCGACCCGCTTCCGCTGAACAGGATAAATATGTGAAAAATGAAAGCGTTGAAGCAGGACACATTTCTCTAGATAACCTCGTCTTAAGATTAAAAACCGAAATATACGAACGAATGCATACTTGCATGGTGTGTCGCTTTTGATCCTTCAACAATGTAGATCTATCCACGTATTATGTTATCGAAGTGTTAATATTCTTTATTGTCACACAAAACATGTATAAGTATGTGTATAACAGCGATTTATCGCCCATGTACTGAAAAATATCTGAATCTAATATTATTGCACCTAAATTTACATAATAGTGGGAGCTTAACTCTAAAAGGTAATTTCTTAGATATTGTGTGTCAGTATCTTAATATTGAAAATGAAATGAAATAAATATGTATTCGTTAGAAGAAAAAAAGATAAAAAGATAGTTGGTTTCTACTACCAAGACCGCATGTGGCTGACACTCAAAGATGTTTATGAGATCCAAGTCAGTCTTTATTTATTTTTTTCTGTTGCACATGGAGCCACATTTAATATTGCGAGTTTGCTGAAGTATTTACTCAGGGGCAATATAAGTAAGGGTGGATTCAAGAGGGGGGGGGGGTAGGTGGGTTAGGCAGACTCGTGCCTAGGGCACGTTGCCCTAACATACCCTCCTCCCCTATAAAGACCGATCGACCATACAAAACAGCCCCTATGAGAAACCTTCCCTTAAAATCATGTTAGTTTCGTCTCTGTTTAAAAAAATGTCAGTTGTAAAATCAATAAAATCGTACAGAATGGCCAAGAAAATTAAGTTTTCTCAAAAGAAAATCCCTACATTTACGCCCTTTGTTCTCGCGTTCCTAACCAAAATACTCCAACCGGCTCTGAAAGTAAGTACCCTACTCACTCACGTTTTAGAACATGAAATGTGGAAACTTTACAGAAATTTAATTTTTCAGGCTTTACTTTCAGAATTCCCTGGTTTCACACAAACGTGTTTTGCTTAGAGTGGCTTTATACACATGACTGAACTCAGTGCTATATACGTGACCTATCCTTTGAAAGATTGAAAACCACATAATTTATTGATTTGATAGTAGATTCCTGATCTAATATTATAGCTGTGCCCCCGGTGAATAACGGTTTAACTCGACTTATCTTCTTTTTTTTAAATCTTCGTTTTTTTATCTGTACAAAATGATCTAATTGGAATTTTGATATCACCGAAGATAGACATATGACAAAATGGTTTAAGTAAATTTTTTGGCGGTACACAATGGTTTAAATCCTGTACATCACCATCAACTTATCCTTTTTAACAGTATCTTCCACCCAAAGGTTGTCTGGAAGAAATCGCTCTGAGCGATAAGACCGCCTATTGTACCCTTTCTGATAAAATATTTTTATTACTTGTTTTTTATTTTGAAATAAATATAAATAATTTAGCTATATAAAGCCTTTAGTTTCCTTTAACTTGTATTAATAATAAAAAAATATTGATTTTCGAAATATATTTCGGCCCACTATGGGGCCGGCATCAGTCGAATGTTAGAAGTTTTTTATTTTGGTGAACAATAAAGAGTATTTATGTTATGTTATGTTATGTTATGTTTAAATGGAGTTAATCGCGTACTAATTTGTGGAATTAGATGTAACTTGAATTAGACCGATTTTCACGCTTCTTTTTTTGTTTATTACACGTTTACTTCATATGGCAAAAGGGACAAATTCAACTTAAATCATAATCCACTTAACAATGCATAATTTTTTTGGTGCCAAATGGTTTAATTCAGCTTCTGAACGATATATCTCTAAGATGGTATATTTTATAGGGGTTGAATGAATACACAGGAATAGAACTTAATGTTATATACATGTTGGTTAGGCATTATGTATATATATATAATATTTTTATTCCTATATTTCTTTACTTTATGCAGGTTTATAACTTTATTACATTTTAGTAGCCCAACCTTAATATTTTTTGGATGTATTTCCCGTATTTATTTACCAACTTCTTTGTTCGTTGCATCATTTATTTATAATATTTTTATTCCTAGATTTCTCTATTTTATGTATGTGTATAAATTAATTTTTGTAGCCCAACCTAAATATTTTTTGTATTTATTTCCCGTATTACTATAGACATATTATTTTTTTTATTCTAAAGATATTTATTGTAAAGATTAACTTTGACTTGTAGAAAGTATACTTTATGTATCTATTTTACAAAATAAATATTTTGATTTGATTTGATTTGACCCTTTGATTTTGTGTACGAAATGTGAATGGTTGACGAAACATGTTTTTTTTTTGTGCAAGAAATTTTTTTTCCGACTCTCCTGTAAAATTGAGTTTTGAGTTAAATCGTTATTCACTGGAGGCACAGAGTTCATTCTCGTGTGAGCGCTGATATGTGAACCCTATGTTGATATCATTTCCGGCAATATTTCTACCGATCGATACACGAAATATCTACCTAATGACAAAAAGAAATGTACCGGACTCATAATCTAGTTATTTCCCTTAATTTAATTTTTTTTTCCTGTTATTTTTATTTATAGGCTGAACAACAAAAATTCATTACGAAGTGGCTGTTACGACGACGCGCGCAAAATAGGAGAAAATAATACATTATATAAATAATTACACTAAATAAAATTCAAAAATTATATCTGTTGCTCATTGGTTGTTTTAAAATCTTCAGTAAGTTCCAATTACTCTTAATTTTGACCCTGTTTTGTTATTTATTGAGTTAAAGTTCTTGATAAAACATAAAAATTATACCAATTCGGCCATCACGTTATAGATATTTTGTAATTATTCATGATTTTTTTTTATTTTGTTTTTATTTACTGTCTTTGGGCCCATTCGCCGCTTAAATGGATTATTGATATCATAAAACAAAATTAGGTGGGAAGTCGTTCAAAAGTTTTGAAGTCGTAAGTTTTTCGTGTTGATTTTATGGTCCTCACATCAACCATAAAATGTTTTTGGATTTCTATCTTCAAAACCAGACTTCAGTGAGTTCCGTCGGTCAATCCAACTGTAAGCGGCCTAAACTCAAAACGTTATTGACCAATTTAACTAAAACTTGTCATATCTAAATACACTTCTGCACACATCTGGCCCACCTTAGAGTTTAGGTTTCGATGGCCCCTACCTATATGATTGCTAGATTGAACAAAAACTATTGATCCAGTTTTAAACCTGATACATTTTCCATCTTTTTCGATCGTATTGTTTTGAACTTTTTGCTCGACCTAATATAAATTTTTAGCTAGGACCAAACGAAACTGAAAATGCAAGGTGGGCCAATAGATGTGTCCAGAAGTATATATACTACCTACTAATAATAAAGTAGTAAAAATGTCGTGTCTGTACATTGAATATTTGCGCGAAATTTTAAATGAAATGGGTTATTGGTACTGTACTGAAGCCGAAACAACAATTTTTAGATTTTTTTTCTGTCTGTCTGTATGTTCCGTTTTAACTCGAGAACCACACAACGGATTTGGATCCGGTTTTTTTATTATCATCGTAGAGACACTGGTCAACACAAACGATATAAGGGGTATTCATAAAATAACGCCCAAGCCGGAAACGGGGAAAAGATTAAATAAACGCTTTTATAACTCGAGAACCACTGAACGGATTTGGATGCAATTTTGTTTATTATCATTGTGGTGACCCTGTCAAGATTCACTGAAGCTGCGGGAAAAAGCTAGTTTACAATAATGTGATACCAACCCAAAATTGGAGGAGTGAAATTGACAAAAACAAAAGTGCTCTGTCTTTTTGAAAATATTCTTCATACTTTGTAAAATAAAACAAAAATTTTGTCCATGTTTCGGTAGGTATAAAAAAATTCTTTGAATTTAATTTGTTTGGCATAAGTAATAATGTCTTAATTTTGACGATACTAAAGTTACTAGGTAATTCATTACCTATGAAATTGCGTGTTCTCAATACCGGCAAGCTTGAACTCAAATATTTGGCTTTTGGTATGGAATTCCAAATTTAAATTCATTTTAAATTAAAGCTAGTATGTACTTGTAAAGTTTGTTTTTGAAATTAGTTAGATATTCATTTGTTTACGCGTAATTTGATTTTGCTCTGATATCGTTTATGTTCGTGGAAAAGTTAAAATATCGCATCATTTTTAGGGTTCCGGAATCCGACAAGAAACCCTTATATTTTCGCCATGTCCGTCTGTCCATCGGTCCGTCCGTCCGTCCGTCTATCCGCTGCTCAGCTCAGAGACAATTAGTGTGTTATAATATTAATCACGCCGACAAAACGGTAAAATACTGAAATCATGAAACCAATTTTTTTAACGGTACCTAGACACGTAAGCAGGGAATGTTTTTTTATTCTCATCTATATCATAGTGTGGGGTATCGTTAGATAGTTCGTCCAAAAAAATTGTGGGTGTGTGAAAACCATTTTTCGAATTAGGGATCCGTTGGCAAAATATTAAGCTTTAAAGTGCACATTTTTGTTAGAGTCCACCTCTCCCCCTGTCGGCTAAACGGTTGTTTTTGGATATGTGAAAAAATTCACAGAAGTAGTTCATATAATTAATTTAAAAGGAAAACTATCACAGCTAAGAAGGCTTCACAGGTTTACGAGTACAGGTCGCGCCAAGCTTTTAATCCCCTTAAACGGGGCGATTCGTATCGGCAGGAACAAAATTTATGGGCCGTCCTTCGGAAGAGCGACTTCCGAGCGGAGTAGAAGTTTGGTGTGATCTATATTAGTAGACCAGGGCGGCTATTCCGGCATTATTTCTCACTCGCAATATCGATCATTAGATATTTCTTTAAAGTTTGATAAACGCCATGCGATGGAAATTAGAGTGACTAAACCACATGAAATATAAGATATAGGATATAAAGAATGCCCACTATAAATTTTGAATCAAAATAATCAACACATATCTGTACAAAATCCCTTTTAAAGTCACCCGCAATCTTCCTTCGCAATTTTTACGCACGTGCCAGAATACCCGCCCAGAGGTGCAATTGTGCAAGCCAAAGGTATTCAAATTGATTGTCATATGGCTATTCGGTTAAGCAAATTAGCCCGTTTGACAGAGTTGAAATCGTACATTTTTGGCTATCAAATGAATACAATTGTCTTATTTTGTTGTTGACAACCAAAAACGTCCGATTTCATTTGTCAAACGGACTTATTTGCTTAGCCGAATAGCCGTATGACAATCGAATTTGAATACATTGGCTTACACAATTCGAATGGTCCAGAATACCATAACAGCACCTAATTGTCGATTTTTTGAAAAGAATAGACTTTTAAAGTGTCATATAAAAGTATAATTTTCACTGTTAGATATACAAGAAAATATTCAGGAACTGATTAATAGTTTTGATGATGTAATAGTCATGTCATTTAGGCATTACCGGAAATAGGCCATTGCCCACAAGACAAAAAAAAGGAAGGTCAAAACCGACGTCTGTTTTTCATTTTCAGTAATCCCATCTTCAGGTTTTATCCCCTATTTTTTTTTTCATTCTTTCTTTACGTCAAGGAACACTCTATTGAGCCTAAGCGGTATGACTATTACGTCACATTTCCATTTCTCCAAACTGATTTTCAAAAAATTATTTCGTTATAAAAAATATCACCTGAAAGTTAAAGAACAGTATGTATCTTCATCATTTAGCCTATACAGGGTGTAAATGTAGCGACCAGTGAGGGTGTCCACGCGGTTAGTGTATTTGGAGTAAAGAAAATCGTCTTATAATGAGGTACTGGTACTTTATTTAGAGATCCCAATATTTAAAATAATATCTTTACCGATCGTACTAACACACCCTTAAAGGATTCTTGCATTTGCTTTTACACCCGGTATTTTCAGAAAAAATATGCAAAAGGGCCTGTTACAATTTATGGTTGGTTCGAATTGCACCTCAGTTCGCATATTGTATAGGGTAACTACGGAACCCTACACTGTGCGTGGCCCGACACGCACTTGGCCGGTTTTTAATAATTAGTCCCGCCATCCATGGCACTAGCGCTGTAGATACAGCTCAAAGAGATGATGACGTGTTGGACCAGCCACCGGAAAATAATTCACGATGCCATTTTGGTTTCAACGATTCCAGTCTGGAAATTTTATGGACGGCCGAAAACACAAGTCAATAATGAGGAATTGAAAACGATTGGATCCATCTCAAACTAGCTGCTCTTTCAGCTGGCGGGAGTAAAAAGAAGTCAGGTTTTATGTTCGTCACCGACCTTACAAATGTTGAGCAAAGATAATATAATAATTAAGGGATAATTTAGCGATGTCTCCTTTTCTGGTGCACCATACATTTTTATAAGACATTGTAGTTTAAGCACCCCTTCCCCCCTGACCTATAAAAGCGTTAATTGACACGTAGCTATAAAAAACTGAGTTTTTGAACAAGTAGTACTCCCAAGCTACGATAGATATGATTCTGAAATAAATACATGTTATAAAAAAAATCTTTTCCAAGGCGATGTGACAGCCTAAAACGCGATAGAGAAATATTGGCTCGATCGAAGAAAATTGCAAAGTGAGGGTTATTTTTTCATTTCAAAGAAGCAATCTGTCCAAACTAATTAAGTAAAAATAACAATCACATCACACTAATATTATAAATGCGAAAGTGTGTGTGTGTATGTTTGTTACTATTTCACACTGAAATAGCTGAACGGATTTGGATGAAATTTACAAGGGATATAGCTTATACCCTAACATAATACATAAGCTACTTTTTATCTCGGAAAAAAGCATGTCATTAAGCCGAATAACATGCGGGCGGAGCCGTGGGCAAAATCTAGTGATTACATATAAATCTAATATGATTTCAATTAAGTTATATTATCATCACACTAATACATATTATAAATGCGAAAGTGTGTGTGTGTATGTTTGTTACTATTTCACACTGAAATAGCTGAACGGATTTGGATGAAATTTACAAGGGATATAGCTTATACCCTAACATAATACATAAGCTACTTTTTATCTCGGAAAAAAGCATGTCATTAAGCCGAATAACATGCGGGCGGAGCCGTGGGCAAAATCTAGTGATTACATATAAATCTAATATGATTTCAATTAAGTTATATTATCATCACACTAATACATATTATAAATGCGAAAGTGTGTGTGTGTATGTTTGTTACTATTTCACACTGAAATAGCTGAACGGATTTGGATGAAATTTACAAGGGATATAGCTTATACCCTAACATAATACATAAGCTACTTTTTATCTCGGAAAAAAGCATGTCATTAAGCCGAATAACATGCGGGCGGAACCGTGGGCAAAATCTAGTGATTACATATAAATCTAATATGATTTCAATTAAGTTATATTATCATCACACTAATACATATTATAAATGCGAAAGTTTGTGTGTGTATGTTTGTTACTCTTTCACGCTGAAATGGATGACCGGATTTGGATGAAATATAGAATGGATATAGCCTATACCCTAACTTAACACATAGACTACTTTTTATCTCGGAAAAAAGCATGTCATTAAGCCGAATAACATGCGGGCGGAGCCGTGGGCAAAATCTAGTGATTACATATAAATCTAATATGATTTCAATTAAGTTATATTATCATCACACTAATACATATTATAAATGCGAAAGTTTGTGTGTGTATGTTTGTTACTCTTTCACGCTGAAATGGATGACCGGATTTGGATGAAATATAGAATGGATATAGCCTATACCCTAACTTAACACATAGACTACTTTTTATCTCGGAAAAAAGCATGTCATTAAGCCGAATAACATGCGGGCGGAGCCGTGGGCAAAATCTAGTGATTACATATAAATCTAATATGATTTCAATTAAGTTATATTATCATCACACTAATACATATTATAAATGCGAAAGTTTGTGTGTGTATGTTTGTTACTCTTTCACGCTGAAATGGATGACCGGATTTGGATGAAATATAGAATGGATATAGCCTATACCCTAACTTAACACATAGACTACTTTTTATTCCGAAAAAAAACATGCCGTTAAGCCGAATAACACGCGGGCGGAGCCGCGGGCATAAGCTAGTAACATATAAATCTGTCACCTAAACGAAAGCACAGTGTTTTCAAAAAAACGCACTTGTGTGAATTTATATTATTTTTTAACTGAAAAACAGCATTATCCACTCTCTTCTTGATTTACCGCACTGCTCAGACGCGCGCTTTTTCGGATATGCTTATCTCTTTTGTTATGCGTTTATGAGGTTATGATATAAATAATTGTATTAATTTATATACTGTATTAGAATTTATAAAGTGCACGATTACAAATATAAAAATAAAGAGTAATTGATTTGATCGTTCCCACCAAATCTGATAAATATTTTTGTTATAAAACATGTGCTAGCTTCTGATTGGCTAATTGTGAAGGCTTCCTATTGGTGCAGCACAAAATGTGGTCCGACTGAGGGGCCTGCTAGGCAAGAGAAAACCATTCTTTGTGCGGCATCGAGAGGACACGCAAGTTAAGTAAACTTGTTACTAGGTCACTTTGTTTATTACTCTTATTGTATTACTGTGTCACCGGTACTATGTCTCTGATACCATGTAATTGTTATTAAGTACTGTTACTATGTCACTGCTTCTATATCATTGATACTACGTCACCCATAGTGATAAATATTTGCCAATTATATCTAAATTTGATTCGATGTATTATGTTTAATTTTCTGTGAATTGATGTGGGTGATTGAAAATAAATGGTATAACTTGTATGTATTATGTTTTCTTACATATTTCCTCAAGTAACTTAGATTCTACTAAAATGCCATTTGCATTTTATTGGATTTATTTTGGCTTAAAGCTTCCTTGCATTTAATTAATTAAAAGCCTCACTTAATTACATAATGATTCAGATAGTTTACAATGTTTTCACTTAAAGTTAAATACTAAATCTCACACGTTCGACCTACTACGCCTTAAAAGAGGAAACGTGTGTTTGTTAGTGGCCAATCTCTGAAACTCTGAACCTTTTTATTAAAGTAAACGGCGGAGAAGTATATAGGATAGTTTTATCCCGGAAAATGCTTCCGAGGACCCATCTGGAAACTTCTGTCAACTGTCAGTTTTGACATCTGTCACACACCCAACTGTAAAAACATCACTTTAAAAAAATAAAGTCAGTCGTAAACACAAAAACCACACGGCTGAAGCAGCGGGCAGAAGCTAGTAAACGATATAGCCATAATAATATACACCTATACATTGAGAACGAAACTACGAGGAGAAGATGTCACTCAAGAATCCTTTTAAGTATTCCTCAAATACGTCAAATTTCCGGCGAAGCTTGGAGCTGGAATACCTTCAGACTGTTTAGTTACTAAATAGCAGCAACCTTGTCATTTGTTATAAATAAAATCTACCGCAACACACCAAAATAATTGGGCTTGACTTTTTTTAAATTGAATAGCACAATATTATAACTTTTTGATATCCAAATAAATGATACAAGCATCCCCAAGGGTGTGAAAGGTGTTGCCAAATATGGACTGTGTAATGCAAGTCATAGTCCACACCCACGTTTCACCGACAATTATTACGTCCCAACGTGATGGGTGGTGAGTCGTATTGCTGTACTTCAGGCATGATTATGGACCCACAGCTTAAAATGCAAAATAGTATAAAGGAGAATGCCACGGCATCGTACCAAATGGCGTCACAACCATATAAATGTGATAAAATTACATAGATATTTTAAAATCCGATCAACATCTTTTTGATCAAAAGAGTTTACTTAAATCCGGAAATATAACATCATAATAAAAAAAATCGGTATTTTCGTTTCCGTTGCTGCTTTACTATGATTAGGATGCCAACCAATAATCGCCTCTATCAAAAAGTAATAAAGTCTTTGCAATTGCCCTTGAGTAACAGTAAATTCGAATTGCGGATACTAATTTAAATGGCCTAAGGCGTCATATCGGCCACACAATACACGGCCGCGTGGCCGAGTTGACACCTTTCGATTAAATCAATTTTATACTACTCGGCCGACAGTGAAAATTTGAGGTAGTTATGTACAGTCAACACAAGAAGTCCTTAGAAAATGTAATATGATTTAAATTCTTAAGACAAATAACGACGTGGCTTCAAAATAAAACAATATATCAATATTTAAATAGGTATATACTATAAAAATCAACGTCACGAAAATATGAACTAATACTATATCTAATTAAATTAAATATTTTTGCTAGGTAGTTTAAGTTTAGTTTAGTTTATTTCGTAGAATAATTTAGTTTTTTAAATTAGTTTATTTAAGTTTTGTTAATTTATACTAAGTGTATTTTGAATCTGTATATTTAAGACAAGAATTTGAAAAATATTTCAATATAATTAAAAATAATAATATTTAATTGTTCACATTTATAATCGTAATTAATCTAATCACCAATAGGTATAAAAAAGTTTCAAGCATATATCACTTATTATCTCTTTAACCAAATAAATGAAAAAATAAACGTTTTTTATGTATAAGTAATAAAGAAACTTCGTATGCATTCAAACCTCAAAAGTGCCATCACTTGATGCTGCAAGTTTTTTTAAAAGACCTTATTTGAATATATTCAAAGAAAACACTTTAGACAAAAACAAATACTATATGGAAAGGAAGAGACGGGTAAAAACTTATCATGATTTCAACAAAGCATATTCTGTTTTGGTAAAGAGATTGCTTTTAATTTTTTTAATAGTTTTATTCGATGTATTATAGTCGGTATTTGGCTCCAATCCTTTCTTAGATTGACTGTACTTTGTATGTGAGGCCGAGTTGACCCCCAATAAAATTGATAGGTATCAACTCTGCCACGCGGCCGAGTTTTATGTGACCGAGATGACGCCTTAGCCTTTAAATAAAACTTGGTGATTAGATAAGTACATTTTGGTCTCCCTAAAATTAACTAAATTCATATTGAAGACTCTGTTAGTGATCATGAACTAGGTTCAGTCATCCTTTTGGCCAATTTCGAAAATAAACCTTTTTGCTCCCTTACTGGTTGGACTAGTTTATGTAAAATTCCTAGTGTATTTCCCTTATTAGTATATATATATATATTATGTTTTTATTCTAAAGATATATATTGTAAAGATTAACTTTGACTTGTAGAAAGTGTACTTTATGTCTATTTTACAAAATAAATATTTTGATTTGATTTGATTGATTTGATTTGATTGCAGGCACTATGGGGTAAAAAAATATTTTTTCGAATTTTACCTGGACGGTCATTAAACCTTGTTTTTGATGACTAACCGAGTCTCCAGTATGAATTTGGTTGTTTGATTTAATTTTACTTGGTATGTGCGCTTCCAAATGCACAAATCATTTTTTTTACAATTTTGGGGAAAGTACAAGTGACCGCACCACGTTAATGCGATAAAATTGTTGCCATCGACATGCTCAATATTCATTGCTTGCACACCTCACAATTTAATATGTAAGAAGTCAGCAAAAGAAGCAGGGGACATCAATTGTAATGAAAGTATAACTTTTGTAGCTTTATTATGCTTTCACTTAGCTTTTTTAGAACGTGTACAAAAAAAATAACGATTCTTGGCGCGCAATTTTGAAATGTTCCGCGGGCCGGTTCAAAAGCTGCGGCGGCGGGCCGGACGTTGCCCATATAATAGGTTGGGGAAAAACTCTTTTCGCAAATAGTATGTATGAACTTATAATAAAATCTCTTTGGCAATACCATTTGTATCTGGCTGGTTTTGGTATTATTGAAAAGTATAAATTTTAAAAAAGATAATTCCAAATTCAAACTACGTAAAATGTGTGATTTTCATTTGTTTTTCTTACTGTTAGGATGAGTGAATCTAATGAAGAAATCCGATACATTTTAAAATTTTACTACGAAACAGGTAAAAATGAAACGCAAGCCGCGAAAAAAATTGTGATGTTTATGGACCTAGTGCAGTGTCTGTGAGAGTAGCACAAATTTGGTTTAAGCGTTTTCAATCCGGAAATATTGATGTCAAAGATGCACCTCACTCTGGGCGCCCTGTTACGGATAAAATGGATGCCATTTTTGAAAAAGTGGAGCAAGATCGGCATATCAGTAATTACGATGTAGCTGAAGAACTGGTATTGACCACAAAACAGTTTTGGCGCATTTGAAAAAAGCTGGGTACACCAAAATGCTCGATATTTGGGTGTCTCATGAGCTCACTGAAAGAAACTTAATGAACCGTGTACTCATTTGTGATTCTTTATTACGACGTAATGAAACCAAACCATTTTTGAAAAACCTGATAACTGGTTATGAAAAGTGGATCACGTACGACAAGGACGTGCGAAAAAAGTCGTGGTCAAAAGCTGGTCAGGCTTCACAGACTCTGGCAAAACCCGGGTTATCTCGCAACAAGGTAATGCTGTGTATATGGTGGGATTGGAAGGGCATTATTCATTATGAGCTGTTACCGCCAGGCAGGACCATCGATTCTGAACTCTACTGCGAACAACTGATGTGATTAAAGCAAAAAGTTGAGAGAAAGCGCTCGGAATTAGTCAACAGAAGGGGTGTGGTTTTTCATCATGATAACGCTAGACCTCACACATTTTTAGCCACTCAGCAAAAATTAAGAGAGTTTGACTGGGACGTATTAATGCATCCGCCGTATAGTCCTGACCTTGCCCCTTCAGATTTACACTTGTTTCGTTCTCTTCAGAATTCTTTAGGCAGTGTCAGGTTAACATCACGAGAGGACTGCCAAAACCACTTGTCGCAGTTTTTTTATCAGAAGCCCCAGAATTTCTATAGCAATGGGATCATGTCCCTACCTACAAGATGGCAGAAAGTTATCGAACAAAATGGCACCTACATACTTAAGTTAAATGTAAATAAACTTTATTGAAAAATGTTTTGAATTTTCATATAAAATGCGAAGAAACTTTTTTTCCCAACCTAAATGCCTTACATTTTGATTACATTCGATTACAACGATAAATACGCTTTTATGTTTGTTAATCGAATGCAATCAAAATGTAAATCATAAAATGATAGAATTTGAATGTCAAATCCTAATTATTAATAATCAATTTCCGCCAATTGCTTTAAAAGTTTTTGTTCAAAAGCAAGGGTAACAATATTATGATGTGCATTTTGCACCGGGATTCAGTTTGACCACCTTAAGAAAGAGGAAGAAGAGCGAGAATCCGTTGGTCGCGCAAAGGTGTGTGAACAGGCGGCGAGTTGCCAAATTTTGATAAAAATATACTAAATTTTGAAACTAATTTAATAATAAAGCAAATATTACGTTTGTAGATAATAATGAGATCTTTTTTGTGTGTTGAATTCATTAAATATCCATCTTCTAGCGAAATTAGTTTACAGAATGAAATTAGGTAGTTAAAGATAAATATTTTCGGAGCAAAGATATAAAATATTTAAACTTTTACAAACTTACACGTACCTCTCATTTGCTGTTTTGCTCTCGTTGTAACCTACTTAATTTACTCAGCCATAATTTATTATTTAACAATATAATTTGATTTTTTACCCGAGTACGATTCTATCTGTCGACACCGATACAACTAAGATAAATTTGGCCAAGTGCGAGTCGGTCTCGCGCACTAAAGGTTTCCCTATAAACGGGTACGGAACCCTAAAAACATTATGGTACATAAGTTTACATAACAAATGACCGCCTTTAAGATCTTAGCGCCATCTATCATCTTACTAATGAATCTCGGTGCAAAAAGGTTGACAAGGTACTCTTGGCGCCATCTTTTTAAAAGCTGTTAAATTTTTTGAATTTTTATTATTTGTCGTAATAGAAGCCATAGTAGCACGTATTCTGTCAAAATTTGAATTTTTTACCCATATGGTTGAAGCTGTAGACCCCTTTAGGGTTCTGTCTGGCACCCTTTGGGTACGGAACCCTGAAAAGAAGCGCCAAGCTGGACTCTGTACTTTTAACATCAGTATAATAGGTTTACTGAACCTTTTTTGTTTCTTCGTCTTCGTGCTCCACAACTTACTTCAAACTTCACCTTCTTCCAAATGTACGGCTCTACACAACCCTTACTGAAGACTAGCCTTTGCCCGCGGCTCCGCCCATCGATCCATCCATCAGCCCGTGTTCGTCCACTGCTGGACATAGGCCTTTCCCAAATTTCGCCACTCATGTCGGTACTCCGTCCTCCTCATCCAGCCGCCCCCCGCAACGTCCTTCAGGTCATCGGTCCAGCGGGCACGAGGTCGTCCTACACTACGCTTTGCTGTACGTGGTCTCCATTCTAAAGCCTTTTGGCCTCAACGGCCATCATGTCGGCGACAAATATGGCCTGCCCACTGCCACTTCAACTTACTGATTCTGCAGGCTATGTCGGTTACTTTAGATCTCCGACGGATCTCCTCGTTTCGGATTCTATCCATCAGAGATACCCCAAGCATAGCCCGCTCCATAGCTCGCTAAGCGACCTTAAATCGGTGGATTTAATATGCCATACGTCATCACAGGCTCCACCCGCGTTTGTTTAATCTTTATCTCATCATTCGGCTTGGGCGTTATTTTATGAACATCCCTTGTAGCCTGTGTGTCAAATCAATCAAATCAAATCAAAATATTTATTTTGTAAAATAGATACATAAAGTATACTTTCTACAAGTCAAAGTTAATCTTTACAATATAGATCTTTAGAATAAAAAAAGAAATATGTATATACTAATAAGGGAAACATATACAAAAAATATTTTGGTTGGGCTACAAAAATGTAATAAAGTTATACGCCTTTGTTGACCAGGGTCTTCACGATGATAATAAAAAAAACCGGCCAAGTGCGTGTCGGGCCACGCGCAATGTAGGGTTCCGTAGTTGCCCGGTACATATAAGTTGGTCTACTAATACAGACCGCGCCAAACTTCTGGTCCCATACATTATATGGGGCTAAAAGTTTGGCGCGACCTGTACTCGTAAACCTGTAAAGCCTACTTAGCTGTGATAGTTTTCCTTTTAAATTCATTATATATACTACTTCTGTGAATTTTTTCACATTTCTGGGGGGGCCGCTCCACTAACTAAAATTTTCACTTTAAAGCTAAATATTTCACCAACGGATCCCTAAATCGAAAAATGGTTTTCACACACCCACAATGTTTTTGAACGGCCTATCCAACGATACCCCATACTATGGGATAGACGAGAAAAAAAATCATCCCCAGTTTACTTGTATGAGAGGTACCCTTAAATTTTCTTTTTTTAATCTTTTATTTTACTATTTTGTCGACGTGATTAATATTTATATCCATGCCAAATAACAGCTTTCTAGTACTAATAGTCTCTGCGCTAAGCCGCGGACAGACGGACATGGCGAAACTATAAGGGTTCCTTGTCGGACTACCGAACCCTATAAAAACTCGTTATATTATAATAAGTATATGAATTTTAGGTTAAGGTATATGTCCTTATTACGGAATCCTATAAAAGCAGCATCCAAATCCGTTGACAGATATATGTAAGCGTTCAGTGGTTTTCGAGTTAAAACGGAACACACTCGTACATACAGACTAACATTCTAAAATAAATTGTTTCGGCCTCAGTACAGTACCAATAACCCATTTCATTTAAAATTTCGCGAAAATATTCAATGTACAGCACCACTTTTTTACTACTTTATTATTAGTATAGATGATTAACTAGTGGATGCTTCGCAGCGTTACTCGCATGGATCCCGTTTTCCTTGATCCCGGCTCGAAGGAATTTCAACTATAAAATGCTTTACTGTGCTAAAAAAAAATCTGTATACACTGCTTAGTATTTTCTGCTAGCTAACGTTTGGTAATGGGGAAGTTGTTGAGGGTAGTGCCATGATATATTTAAAAACATTATATTACTTGTTACTCAGTTAACTATATAAGGTACCACAAATCAAAGAAAAAAAAAATTAAGGTATGATAGAGTATCACTAATAAACCACTTTCCAACGAAATATATATTTTTTTCGCAAACTTTTTCACTTTTCCATATAAGTTTAGTCAGTTGATTGGACCACGTTATACTGGGAAGTAAAAAAATATTCGAGCAAAAATCAGTTAAACAATCTACTCTAGAAATATATTGTAGGACCTTAGGTGGCTTTTATACGTAAGCAATGAAAGTAAATAATATTAGACGTTTGTGTCTTTTACTTTTTAATCATGTATATTTTTTAAATGATGTATATAGAAGTTAAAAAACACATTGAAATAATATTTGGAGATACATTTCGGTCATTATTATGGTCGGCATCAGTCAAAATTTTAATTAAATATAGATTATTTATGTACAAATGTATGAAGTTGAATTTAAATTTGACAGGCATAATGTTGGTTGACAGATTGGTGGATGAATAAAAAAGTATAAGCGATAAAAAAGTATTAGTTAATTGTAAAGGATTTCGTGCTAGCTTCTCTAAGTGCCTATTGGTGCGTTTAACATTGCCTGTTTAGACCGGGGCCATAGACCAAGGCACCAAGCGACCATATGTATGAGGTTTCCCAGGTTTTACGCCTTTTTCTTTGTCGAAGATACAAATACATAACCACAACTTCTTCATCACTTGAACTAGACATTTTGCTGACGTCTGTTCTCAAAGAACACTGAAATGATTGTGAGGTTGCGGCGTCTGTGGAAAACGATTGAAACTGGTTTCAAACTAATAATTTCAAAAGGGTTTCGTTGCAGTTGCGTTTCACCGTCTGTTCTGGGCCTAACTGATAATAGAGGTGTGAATGATTTGATAATGCGTGCGGTGAAACAATTGTTGAAAGTGTGATTGTGGAGTCGGGTGTGGACGGGTATGGGTAGAGTGTTCTTAGTAATTGAGTCGGATGTGTGTCGGTGTTGGCTGAGTCTGATGTGGAGGGCATTTTTCGTTTCTCCTACGTAGATATCCTCGTTTATATAGCCAAATTCATACTGAAGACCAAATTTTGGGCGGAGCTTCACGGATGTGTAGCGGCAAACTCTTCGACGAGCGTGTTGCACAAGAGTAATAGTACATTGTTCACCGAGTGGAGAAAGAGGCCGTTTACGAATCGCACTTTCTCCCGAGTGTTACATAGTGCTTTATACTACACCTGCGAGGAAAATAAAAGACAAAATCACCCATTCTTCTATATCACTACTAGACGACATTTTGAGTTACTTTTAATAAAGATACAACCAAAGAAACAGATTGATGACTCGCGTTCGATTTGCAGTTTTTAGTTTATTTTTTTAATTATGTACATAAATAACAAATGGCCAGTATTATTTTGCAAATTTAGACATAAAAACTTTTTGACTTTCACTTTTTTCATTTTTTTATGATCATAAATAGCAAGTGGCCAGTACTTATTCGCAAATCCTCCCGAAGTTATTCGGGGGAGAGTAAGAGAACAGCTCTTAGGCAAAACCAGGCGGCCCACCATTGCCTGGGACCGATGGATGGCGGTATATCCATCCCCAATTCCCAGGCCTTAAAACAGACTGGTGACGGGCAGCGGCGTCACTGGTGCAAGGGTTTCGGCACCGCGCTCACCAACCCGCCTGCCCAGCGTGTGTGAGTATGGGCATTTCTTCCAGGGGGACCGCCAAGAGTGGTGAAATCCTGGAAAGGCCTATGTCCAGCAGTGGACGAAACAGGCTGATGGATGGATGGATGGATGGCCAGTATTATTTTGCAAACTAAGACATAAAAACTTTTTGTCTTTTGGCATTATTGTTCAAGCTAGGTTATGTACCAAGAAGTTTATACCCTTTTCAATGTAATATTTATGCTTATCGTACGGATGTTGTCAACAAATGAAAAAAACAGCACGTTAACAATGGATTTTCATACACTTTTTCCGCCCGCATATTGGTGTGCGAAGAAGCCATGTCTATCTACGTCATACGAAGAACCAACAGAACAAATTTCATGTTCCTAGGTCCAGCTGTTTGGTCCAAGCGATAGATTAGTCCGTTAGGAAATTACGAGAAAAAATGACTTTCCATACCATTATTTTCTATGGCATAGATGTAAAGTTTTTTTAAGGTCATAAAAGCCTTTTGGACGTCTACCGTCGCAGCGGAACCAAAATGCTTCTATAAAATCAGAAGAGCATATTGCGTAAGTTTTTTAGCTCGTCACTTAGTGATGGGAGGCAAATGTGCTTTTTTATAATTATTACCAATTTCACAAGAACTCGCGAGTGATATTAAACATCGGTTTTTAACATCGGATAAACAATGTACGTATATAACTACGTAGTTAAAAAACCGTTTTAGATGTTGTCATTATTATTGTAGTACGGAAGTCTGTAATAAAGTATATACCTATATAAAGCACAGCCTCGATAATTCGAACCCCGGTAATCCGAACGCCTCTATAATCCGCACGACCCCCTGCCCCGCCAAACCGCCATTTTTAACTAACTATCAGTGCCACGATGTGCACGAATCTGATTGGAATGTCCTGTAAGCCTCTGTGGCCCTTGCTAGTCAAATCAGAGTAGTTTCGAGCATTTATTTCGAGCAAAAATTCTAAACACTTTATTAAACTTTAATACAATACATGTATAGCATTACAAATAAAATACTTATACTTTTGCTTACAAAAAACTTAGCTTTATTTCAATAAACACCTTTCAAAATATCTACATACTACACAGACCTCGTAAGTACATTTTTACAATTCCACCAGTCTTATCAAAATTCGCAAATATGTATGTAATATTGTGCGTAACATCCATCCATCCATCAGCCTGTTTCGTCCACTCTTGGCGGTCCTCCTGGAAGAAATGCCCACACTCACACATGCTGGGCAGGCGGGTTGGTGAGCGCGGTGCCGAAATATTTACACCAGTGACGCCGCTGCCCGTCACTAGTCTGTTTTATATAAGGCCCGGCAATTGGGGATGGATATACCGCCATCCATCGGTCCCAGGCAATGATGGGCCGCCTGGTTTTGCCTAAGAGCTGTTCTCTAACTCTCTCCCGAATAACTTTGGGAGGATTTGCGAGTAACCCACAGTCGAGCCCGGCATCAGCTCTACCACCTTTTCGTAAGATAAATAACATACATTATTTTATTCGCATGATATTATCTCTGTTAGAGAAACAAAACATTTGATTCACACTTTCATAAGTAACTCAAAGCGAATACTTGAGAATACTAGCTTACTGCTTTATTTTACTAGTATCACGAGTATGTATTTCGCTCATTTATTATGATCCCAAAGGACAGAAAAAGATTATTCAATTAATATTGTACGAAAGTAGTTATGAATATGTAATAAGTAGACTTTCATTTTCATATTCATATTCAAATATTTTATTGCATTCCATAATGTATATACACAGGTGAAAAACATTAATATTATTAGATCATTATGGACCTTGTCCAGGCACAGCAATATAAGAGAGGACGGCATTTTATTATTATAGATTTATTATTTGTGAAGATCCTACTAGAAGCAACTTATTATGCTACATAAAAATATTTAAAATTGTTGCAAATTAATAGCTACCTACCTGTTATATTGAAGAGCAAGGTATCTTAGTATGTAAGTTTTGCGCAATAAAGAAATTTATTTGTATCATTATTATTATTATGTATTATTAATTATTTATTATTATTTTTATTATAATTGTTATTATTAAAGATTAATTATTAAGTTATTAAAATATTTAAATTCCCAGTTTTATTTGTCAGTTTTCTTTTCATATATTTGTATTTTATAATTTATGATTTAAATATTCGTTGATAGTGTAATTACATTTTGCGGTCAATAGCTGTATTAGTAATTTAAAACATTGAATATCATTTGCTTCTTTTATTAAATACATTGGTAATTTATTATAAATTTTTATGGACATGGATAATTGTCCTGAGGAGTGCATTTTTAGCTGAGAGGGTGGTAGTGCTAATCCGTGTCTAGGTCTCAGGGTACGACTTGTTAGATCTTCGCGTTTTTTATAAAACTCGGGGTACTTTCGGGCGAACTTACAGGTTTCAAGTATATAGATATAGATACAAGGTAGTGTGAGAATTTCGTGTTGTATAAAGTGAGGTTTACAGCTGTTGATTGTTTTTATATTTACTAATATTCTAATAAGCCTTTTTTGGAGAGTAAAATCGGTTGAAGCATTAGTGCTGTTTCCCCACAGGATAATGCCATGACTAAGCCATGCATATGCATAAGCATAGTAGGTGACGCTAGCCGTTTTTAGATCGGTAGACTTTTTTACTTCGCGGAGTGCATAAGCGAATTTAGATAATTTTGAACATTATATTTTGGGTGTGTACTTTCCAGTTGATATTTGTATCTATATGCAATCCAAGCAGCGAGAAATCATTTACTACTTCGAGTTTGGTTTTTGTCAAATGTGAAATTTATATGAATTGGGGTTTTTTGAAAGGGGTGACGTTTCACCGTTGTATTAATTTCGTTTTTTTTAAGTTAATCTCTAGGTTATGGTCGTGTAGCCAATTTATGGTGTCGGTGAATATAGTTTGAAGTTTGTTATTAAGTTCTATGTTATTAGTGCATGATGTAAGTATGGAGATGTCGTCGGCAAATAAGACGCAAGGATCTTTTATTGTTTTAGGCAAGTCATTTATATAAATTAGAAACAAAAGGCATCCAATTACACTACCTTGGGGAATTGAGGCATTTATGTTTTTACTATCAGATCTAATTTTAGTTATTTCTTTAGAATTTCTGTCAAAATATTCTATTTCTACAAATTGTTTTCTGTGTTTTAGGTATGAGTTGAACCATTTATGAGTGATACCACGTATTCCTATTCCGTATAATTTATCTAATAGTATGTTATATTTCACTTTATCATAGGCTTTTGTCATGTCCAGAAGGACACCCACCGCATATTTTTTATTATTTATTAAGTTTAGGGCTGCTTGGATATATTTATAAACTGCCAAGGTAGTCGAGCGCTTCTTTCGGAAGCCTTTCGCAAGGTCCAGAAGATGTTGGGAACATTAAGCTACTTTTAATATCTTGCTCAGACATTTTTATGGTATTAGTAGTAGTATTTGAATATTAAGAGGATATAATCTCCACAAACCATAATTTACTCTTCCTCCTTTGAAGCATCTAGTAATACTACATCTATTTATATTCGTACATTGAATATTTTCGTGAAATTTTAAATGAAAATGCACTTCTGCTTAGAATATAATGCAAACTTTTATTGATTGAAACAGTCTTCAGAAGTTGTTCCAATATAATATATAATTATTTCAGCGAAAACCCATATATATTATTATTTATGGATTAAAAATAATGTTTAAATTTTCTGCTTAAACTTTATTAAACTCTGGAACAAACAGATATTTCATACAACCTTTCGTTCTTAGGGTTCCGTACCTCAAGAGGAAAAAACGGAGCCCTTATAGGATCACTTTATTGTCCGTATTTCTGTCCGTCCGTCTGTCTGTCAAGATCCTTTATCTCGGAAATACGTGAAGGTACACTGAGAAAAATGTATTTTTGGCTTCATCATAAAATAGCATTACATAAGTTTAAAATACAGTGAATTGTTTTTAAATTTAGTGGTAATTGGAGAATATTATGCTATAATTAAAACGTTTGAGGAAATAATCAAACTTTTAAGGTGAGTAACGCAATATCATGATGACAGATCACCGTAAAATTGGTCACAGAAAATAAGATTATCATTTTCGTATTACATCATGCCTTCCCCATAAAAGAGGTCCGTTACACTACGATTTGCTTACTGTCACCATAAAAGCTGTGACGAAGCGCATAATTCTATCTGCTTCCTACAAAGTTATAGTCAGTCATATTATAACGCTAGCAGCAGCAACAGTAGTTTCATCGTATTTTGTTGTGATGTCCGTATGCTCCCTACTTTACGTGAATCATTATAATTTCTACAGTCCCTTGAAGCGGTGAAAAAATCAAACTTCTAAGTTAACGTAAAAAAGATACGGCCGTTTATGCCGACAAAAACGTATATTTTGACACTCTCAAGGGAATCAAAATCTATAGGTTATTTTCCATTAACCTAGAACTATGAAATTTGGCAAATAATACCGTCTTATACTACAAATGTTGGGAAAAATCTGAAAACTATACACTTATAATTAAATCATAAAAAATATAGTCTTTAACGGAACCTCCAGTAGGCGAGTCCGACTCACACTTGTTCGGTTTTTTATAATTTGAATATTGAGATAATCGTAAATCCGATTTTTTCCAAAATCCATCCTTCTAGCACTGCCGTAAGTATACGTGGATATTGACAAAGAAAACGAAATTAACTTTTCAAAAAATTTAAATCCAGACAAAAACAAAAGCTTATTATAAATCAATTAATATCTTAGGTATTTATATAAGATGTAACATAACACGGATTTTATTTCTTGCAACGATACATATAGGGATGGCACGAATTTTGTACATGAGAATTTCCATTTTACTTCACCTATACTTCATTTGTCCATTTACAACTTTATAGAATCTCGTTGCATTTTTATTTGACATAGATACAGATTTCGTTTTCCGGGATAATATAGGTAGAATCGAATAATACGAATTTTTAATTTTTTTACCGTTTTGTTTTAGGAGTTAGATCACCGTAAGTTACCGAAACTTCGCAAAAAGCTTGAACAGGTAATGAAATAGTTAGAATAATAAGTAATTTCAAAAAACAAGTTATAATGAGATGTTTAAAAGTTATATTTTACAATTTTATGAACAGCTATGGTAGTAAGCCCAAGGGGTTTAAGCAACGTAATAAAGGCACAAAAAAGATTTTCTCCTAAAACAGAAAAAGTCGTAAGAAAGTTGCGACTATATTATACTAGAAAACGAAATCCAAAATAGCGAAATTCAATCCATCTTAATACATAATGGCTTTATTTACTACCATAAAATTTGAAATCAAATATCTCAGTTGGTGAAATAATTTTATCGTTACTCGACTACACTGACGAACTAAATTACGTCATAATAATTAAATTTTACTGAAATAAATACAAAAAAATAATATTCCAGCCTACAACAATTTTATTGTTATAGGGAAATCAGTTGTAGCGTAATTAACTGGTAAATAAAAATTAAAAATTAATATTCCAGCCTACAATAATTTTATTGTCATAGGGAAATCAGTTGTAGCGTAAATAACTGGTAAATAAAAATTAAAAATTAATATTCCAGCCTACAATAATTTTATTGTCATAGGGAAATCAATTGTAGCGTAAATAACTGGTTATATACGACGACCTAAGAAAGGTAACTGTCTCAGTAATTTAGTTAAGGTCTAGTCAAAATTAAATATTGTTTTATAAATTACTTATACTACTTACCGAAATACCGGACACGAGATATTTTTCTACATTTATATTTTAACACCTTTGCTTAAAATTTTAACACCTCATATTTAAAAAAAACCGAATCCAAAATAACAACCATTTTTAATATTCACACAACGAGAAACTTTGCCAAAACTTCGCCGTAAACAAACTTCGGGAACTTTTGCCACATGCTTGCACACAGTGGATTTAATACGTCAACCTTAATTTTTATACGCATTATTTATTATTTAACTAACTTGCCTTTAATGTGTAACAGTTAATAAGTTGTAAGGTACGTTTTTACGTAAAATTGCGGCGAAAGGCGCTTTAGCGTGTGCACGCAGCGAAGTCAAAGTAATACTGACGGACAAACGTGATGTCAGTATCTCCGTCGCCGCATACTGTACCTTTTCTCCAAATTGAAAACATATTGGGCTGCTTTTTGAAATTTTGTTTCAGTTTCACAAAAATAAAGTGTTAAAGACAGGTTTTCTTTATCTGAAACTCGTACTCTATATTGAACTTTACCAAATAAACATACCTTTAACATGCGCAAAAGAAATTAAAACAAATATTTTCTTTGTAAGTTTGAACCCCTCCTGTAAATTTTTTGTCTTACAATCAATGTATATTTCATTTGCGCGTAACATGAAACTATCATCGACAGTTTGTGGTTTGGCGGTTATTTTATCAACACCTCTTGTAGCCTATATGTTGACCAGAGTCACTACGATAATATTGAAGAAAATCCGTTGAGTGATTTTCGAGTTAAAACGGAACATACAGACAGATAGATAGATATACAAACAGAAAGACAGACAGACGGACAGACGAACAGAAAGACAGACAGATAATTTTCATTAAAAATTTCGCGAAAATATTCAATGTATAGACACGACCTTTTTTACTATTTTAATAATAGTGATTGTGACACACCAGTATAATCGACAACATTTCATTTTAGGTAACCATTTGTTTTTAATATCTGTATTGAAGGGCTGCGTAAAAAAGAAGCTTATGAAATTTTTTATTTTGTTTTATTTTCCGTTTTTTCTGCATAATTTAATGTTTTCTTATTCACTCATTCTAAAAGGATGTAAGTCGCATCTGAGGATTTCAAAAGTCGATGTTCATTTCCAATCGATTATTTAAAAAAAAGCTTGGCATGTTTATGTCCACTGTCACATGACATGACAGTTGATTTTGTTTTTAAACAAAATGAACTTAACCTGTCCTGTCATCGTGCATTTTTGCAAGTATGCAAATTTTCCCGCCAATTTTGTTTTTGGCTATATCTCCGGAACTAGTTGTCCAATTCTAATGCAATTTTGTTTTTCTAAAACTAGATAAAATTTCCTACAAGAAAAAAAAATTTTAAAATAAAATTTTTTTTTTTCTTGGCGTAAGTTAGGGGGGGGGCTTTCTCCTTGAAAGAATCTAAGTTATATATATGAATATATGTGTGTATACTATATATATATGTCTATTCAAATTTTATAATATTGTAAAAAAATATAAAGAATAATAAAAAAAATAAAAAAAAATATAACTCTATACATATATTAAAAAAAAAAAAGAAGATTTGGGCCTAAAATAACAATCCACAACTTTTTTTTATATTATTATAATATTTTTTTTTATTTTTTATTTTATTGCTCATCTTAATAGCTTTCGAAAAATACCCATATCACTAGGTTTATAATATATTAACTAACAATAATAATTTTTTATTTACAATTCGGCCTAGGCGTGACGATCGTCACGACTGTGACTCTACGGGTTAAAAGCAAAGGACATTGTTTTTAAAATCCTCTGTTTACCATATTTTTAGTTTTTTGAAAATATCTCTTCATTTAATCACTATTTAATGCTGAAAAAAAATATGATGCTCAGAAGGCCCATATCTCGAAATGATTTTTAGTTTTGCACCAATTATTAATTTGTAATGTTGTCGATTGTAAAACAGCGGTTGTTATCCGATATTTTTCCAAAACAGCCGTTTGTAACGCATCATCATCCGATACGAAACAAATATTTATCCGACGCGACGCGAGCAAAGAAAGGGTTAGGTATTTTATGCTTTAAGCCTTATTTTCGTATAAAAAACTGCTGCGTTACAAATATACATACGAAATAGTACCTAGTTTGTATTTTTTTGTAGAGAATATTTAACCACTTCCTGCATTTTGTAAATCCCTGGGAGTTTGTGTTCCGTGAGCCAAAAATACACTTTGAATTTCACAAAACTTTCCGCCCTACTCACTTTAACTGAATTGACGAAGTACATCCTGGAGAAGACCTTTCAATTTGGTTCTGGTAACTTTATTTACGTGTCTGTGTATATTTGTATGTTAGCATTATGGTAAACTTCAGATAGGCCTGCGTTAGTCTTTTGTATTGATCATAGGCTTGCGATTTATTCGTTTTTGGGAATTCAGAAGTGAACATTTACAAAAAATATCCTTTTGTATGTTAAAGAAGAAGAGGAAACAGAATCCTTAAGGCGCCTAGGCACGCCACCGTTTTAGTACAAAGTTTAATAATCCGTTTCTCTGTTGTTTCTCGTAATAGACCAAACGATATGACCTCCATCATCTGGTGCTGGTATTTTAAAAGGCACCATTTTTCCAAAATTTTGAATATTAATTTTGTTTTAAAGATATTAAGCTGGACAGATTTACATACAAAGTTGTTTTCTTGCCTCAGATTGTACATATATAAAAATTTAACACTTCAGCCACATAGCGACTTTGTAAATGCCTGTATTAAACTATTGAGGTCTATACCTTTAATCTATAGTAAAAAACAACAGAGAAACGGGTTATCAAATCTTGCACTAAAACGGTGGCGTGCCTAGGCGCCTTAAAGTATGACTGGTGTACCCATCCATCTGTCTATCACTATCACAACACAGTATTATAAACTGTGAATAATAAAACATCAAATAATAAACTCATAAATCATAAACTGTAATAATACTGTAAATAATAAACTCATTAAGTAATAATTGGTGTGTCCGTTTTAATTAAAGCAAAATAAACAAATAATCTAGTTCAGAAATTTAAGTCATTTTGTTTACGAAAACTGGTTTTAGTATCCTCCATATGAACAACTTTTACTATTGAGATAAACCCTGAATTGGTGAAAAAATTATCAGCTGTTCCATAGAAAAGTTAAATACCTACTCGACCAAAATGTATGAAACACCTGATTTTTTTCACGATTTCAGGGTTGGCTTCATAGTAAAAGTTGTTCATATGGGCGAGTACTATCACCAGTTTTCATTAGCAAAATGACTTCAATTTCACGTTGTATAGAGGTTGATAATGCACCAACTGGAAATTAAATTTTCATTCTTGTTTTTATTTTTAATTAAACTGAGAAATTATTTTTACCGTTGCCACTCGAAAGAGGCTATTGGTTCACCGATAACAGTAAATAAATTGCTCGTTCTATCGATTTCATTTTTTTAGGATGAATATTATATATGTTATGTATTCTTATTTTTTATGCAGATCTAAAGGCACAAATGGCCGCGTCTGATTTTCTTTATTTATCAATCTAAATAATTTGTAACTAGCCGTTCACCCACGGCTTGCACCCGCGTTTATCCAATATCGCCCCGTTTTTCGCTTGGTCGTTATTTTATGAACACTTTTTATAGCCTAGTGTGGATCACGGTCACTACGGTGATAATACAGACAGACAGACAAAAATCTTTTAAATTGTGGTGTCAGCCTTATATTAGTATAATCAATATTCAATGTAAAAACATGAATTTTATCAACATATTTGGTTCATAGTATAGAAATGTTTATATGTTTTGTTCTCATAGGTAAAAAACTATTTTTAGGGTTTCGTAGTCAACAAGGAACCCTGATAGTTTCATCTTAACCCTGTCCGTCTGTTTCATCTAAATCCAAAGGCACAAATGGCCGTCTGATTTGCTCTTTTTCTTAATCTAAATAATTTGATGTACATATAAATAAACAATTGAAATTATATTTCTAACTAGCCTTTCGCTCACGGCTCCGCCCACGTTTATTCAATCTTTGCCCCGTTTTCGGCTTGATCATTATTTTATGAACACCCCTTATTGCCTATGTGTTCACCAGAGTCACTACGATGATACTAAAAATCCGCATCCAAGTTATTAGCACTGAGGCCAAAACCATCTTACTCGCAAATCCTCCCGAAGTTATTCGGGGGAGAGTAAGAGAACAGCTCTCAGGCAAAACCAGGCGGCCCACCATTGCCTGGGACCGATGGATGGCGGTATATCCATCCCCAATTGCCGAGCCTTATATAAAACAGACTGTGACGGGCAGCGGCGTCACTGGTGCAAGGCTTTCGGCACCGCGTTCACCAACCCGCCTGCCCAGCGTGTGTGGGTATTTCTTCCAGGAGGACCGCCAAGAGTGGCGAAATCCTGGAAAGGCCTATGCCCAGCAGTGGACGAAACAGGCCGATGGATGGATGGATGGAATTATGTCATTATTGTAATAATAACATAGTTTTTAAGACCTTGTTACTAACACTATGGGCACTGTCTGAAATAAAGATAACACTATTATATTATTACACCAATCAAAATGCGCAACTTCTATACAAAAAATACCTTGATCTTTTTCCACTCCTCCTTCGGCCACACATATGTCACCAACCACAAACTGCAATAAAAAGTCGATCGGCTATAAAATGAACATACGACGACAATACTTTGAAACAAATCAGTTCTCAAGCATTGAATTTTAAAGTTTTATACAGAATCCAATTCATCTCTTTTCTCGGCTACATTGGGTACGGATTTGAAAGGAATTTGTGTTCATTTCACCTTGAGCGGATGTATCCAACATATCGATCCCAACAGATGCGAATCGCGTGCCCATCTGTATTCTCGGGATAATTTTAGATTCATGACTTGATAAAAATTCCGAATAAAATATACCGTGAATTTTAGAGCTTACTATTTTTGTCGCAGTATACAGGTTGAAAATTAACCCCCTAGCTAAAACAAAGGAAACTGTTCTATATTCGAAATATAACATACATGTTTCGTTACTTTAGTCATGAATCATAATTTTTTTTAAAGATATCGTCCGTCAAGAGAAGCACTGATACTCCGGTGACAGAGACGACGCTCTACGAAGCCCAGCTACAAAAATATGCACGGTCAATTGTCAGTCACATGTTGCGTAGCGTAGGTTGGCCATTCATTCGAAATATGGGAACCAAAAAAAGTGAAAAAAAATGCTTTTTTTACGGTTTTGTGTTCTATTAGTGATTCTGATTTATAGATTTCAATAAAGCTAGGGGGTTTATTTTCAACCTGTATATGGTATTGCCGTTCGAAAATGGGCTCAAAAGGGCAAAAGGCTTAGTATTTGTTTGTACTATGTGTCATGCGACACTGGGCCAGCCCTAGTAAGCCGATTGTTTGTGTCTATTTAACACAGTGAAAGCTATTGGAGCTGTCGCCATACTAAACTGTGTTGAATACAGTTTATCGTGGGGTCATGTTTAGGGTTCCGTACCAGAAGGTTGCCAAACGGGACCCTATTACTGTAACTAAGCCTCCGCTGTCTGTCCGTCTCGTCTGTCACAGGGGTCTACAGTTTCAAATGTAATAGGTAGAAAGTTAAAATTTTTACATATTTTGAGTACGTGTTACTATGGCTTCTATCAGAAAAAATTATAAAATTGGAATTCTAGGGGGGTCCCTATACAAGAAACCTCGAAAAAGTTTCATTATTTTAACATTATTTATTTTGGATCTTACTTAAAGACGATAATACATACTTGTTTTAAATTTAGTCAGAATGTAGTACATACTCTAAATTAAGATAAAAAATAATAAAAAGTAGGGTTCCGTAAGCAGACGGTGCCAAATTTTTTGGCGCTACCATTTTAGCGGCTTGTATTTTGTAGTTTTAGTGTCGCTTCGGCATGTATATTGTTGTTATTTACCAGAATGTTTTAGGATGCCGTACTCGTATTATGGGGTGGTACGGAACCCTTTGTGCGCGAGTCCAACTCACACTTGGCCAAATTATATAAGGCTTGTTTAAATTTGACAAGAGGCAGGTTAACTTGCGTTCTTTGGTTAAGTAGTAAGTGCTGTCCAAACATTCGCTGGATAAATTTACTTCCAAGTTACATTTGCTGTCAAGTTATGGTTGTCAGTTGTCACTATGCCTGTGAAACATGGAAGAAGAAATTTGTAATAAACTTCGTGAAATCATAAGGGAAATAGTATCTGTGCTCGCAGCAGAGTACGAGTATTAACAAATGAGTATTTGAGTAAATGAGTTTTCATTTTAAATATCCACAAAAGATAACCTCAAATCCTCAAGCGCGTCTTCGCGGGAGGTGCGCGGGAGGAGGTTCTCCATATTTAGCTGTCTAAAAAATAGAAAACGATTCTATTCGCGCAGCTTAACTGGTAACTTACTACTGAACTCGTTTTTCGCTGTCCAAACGGGGCCAGTAGCTAAACTCGCTAGGTATGCCGCTACTCGCTAAACTCGTTCAAATGTAAACAAGCCTTTAGCGCTAATCAGACTTCCATGTTATTTTCGCATGAATAATAACGCCATTCAAATCCTACAACTTAACACATTATTTTAAACTTATTCAACTAAAAATAGTACACTTTGATGCAAGTGCGAAAAAGGTGATATTTAAAGTCACGATTGCAGTCGAGACGAGAAATATCAACACTTTCGCACGTGTATCAAACGACGTTTTTAATACACCTGCGAAAAATGTTCTGTATGGGGAGCCCGCTTAGGTTACTTATGTTTATTATCTAAACGGTCTAGTAACAAGTATTCTGTGAAAACTTCAACTTTCTACCTATTACGGCTGAAGCTGTAGACCCCTGTGAAAAAACAGATAGACATACAGGCAGTTGAGGCTAAGTAACATAAACAAATAGACAAGATCACCGGAATATCTCGCAATATACTCGTATGTATATAGAATGACTTTTATTTATGCAGCCAAAATCATACTGTAGGCTTGGTAAGTGATCAGTATGACAGATCAATAATATTTTTTCAAATTTCGCAAAATAAAACATAAATCTCTCGTAGTAGTTGACTCGGGGCTGGTTGCGTTTGTAGGTAAAGGGAAAATAATAATTTTCGAATTTCCAAAAGATGGTCATCGAACCTTGATACCGACTACTTACCGAGTATACAGTATGAATATGGCTGAATCAATAATAGTCACCTTATATACAGCACATTTTATCTCCAACAAACTTTTAATTTAGCTCAGGAGCGTGATGGAAAAAAGATATTACCACTCAAGAGCACTCGCCGTAAATTTTAACCTTTTTTCTCCATTTAAGGCCCATTGTTCAATACACCTATTACAGGGTAAGTAATTGCGATGGGCCTACAGGGATACACCAAAGTGATCAAATACATCAAGAGCTCGATTTTGGTGAAAATAAAACGTGTTTTAACTAAATGTTTTTTAAATTTCTCCTTCAATCCAGTCACTTTGCAATATACTTAATTATATTGCATTGATTGATCGTGCTTCCCCTAAGAACGATTTTGCAGTTGTAAATTTCAAATACAGCGCTGTGATTGGCTGATTCGTCGCTTGCTTATCGAGATTTTCTTAATTAAGAAACTGACCCATAGTCTCGTATATATTATGCTACATCACCTTGAAAGACCGTGCCAACTTCATTTTGCCCTATTATCCGAAATGAAATCCGAAAAATATTTTTTGTGCCTCTATACTAATTATAGTATACCTATAATATATACTAATTTTAGTTCAAGAACAACCTCGACTTGATTAGTATAGAAGTCTGAATTTTATTTTGGATATTTCATAGAAAGGGTCATTGAACCCTTGGTATGAACTTGGCTATATAATCAAAAGTCACCTGACAAAAATTTTATTCTGGAAAATAGCCGAAAAATATCCTTTATTTCCTAATGTGACTTCTCCTACATATTATAATGGAGAAAGATTCATATCGATCCATTAAAAACCTAATTTTCGTGATTGCTAGTATCGAAGTAACAATAGGTTTACTGTTAAGCTGACTGTACCTCCCACTCAGCTTTCGAAAGTAAATGGGAACTATAAAAAGGTATTTTTGGTAGCAATAGGAACCACCCACTTATACATCGTTAGAACATGAATGCTCAATGGGGTGTCAAAGGTGTTTCCCAGTATGGACCCACGTTTAACCGACGACTATTACGTCGTAGTGTAATCAGTCGCCCTATTTTATAAATTAGTACGGAGGGGTTTTTTTTTTTCATTTGTCGTTT
Source organism: Ypsolopha scabrella (assembly GCA_910592155.1). Taxonomy (NCBI): domain Eukaryota; kingdom Metazoa; phylum Arthropoda; class Insecta; order Lepidoptera; family Ypsolophidae; genus Ypsolopha; species Ypsolopha scabrella. Next base: position 24,433,540 of record OU342969.1, on the reverse strand, counting down.
TATGTTTCTTTGGAAAAGTTACTCAGTGTGATAAGTAGAGTATGTGGTTTATTTTAAAGGTACATTCACAGGTTTTAAAGGTACATTTACACCTCGTATGTAAATATTTTTACGATTTTCTCCTTAGTTTCGTTTACTTCCCAGGATTATTTATCCTTTTTATATCGATCTATCAAAACGAGACATTAAAAGTTTTGACCATCAATCGTATGATAAGCAAATCACAAATAAGAATGAGTTAAGAGTTTTTTTTTATATATAAAAGTTGAAAAAATACATATTCTTAACAAACGAAGCCGCCCCTCTGAAAAAACGTGCAGGTTTATGCAAGTGACTGAAGCTCTACATATATGTAAGGTGACTTTAATTTATACAGCCAAACTCATACTGGAGGCTTGGTAAGTGACCAGTAACACAGATCGATGACCCTTTTTGTGAAATTCGTAAATTATTCTTTTCGTGTTCCTTACAAACGCAAGCCCAGCCCCGAGTCAATTACTATGGGACGTCAAGATTTTATTTCGCGGAATTAGCAAAAAGTGTTATCGATCCTTGTTAATTAATGATCACTTTCCAAGCCACCAGTATGAGTTTGGCTGCATAAATTAAAGTCACCTTATATATGAAGTCGCTACAAAGGTAGGTAAGAGAGTAAGTAAACATAACAACAACTAACAAGTAAACATAATAGTTAGGAAACGTTGCTATGTAACATTTTAGTTTTTTATAATATTTTCGTATAATATATCGTAGATTATTATTCTTATTTATTTATCTTTTTTATTTATTTATAAATAAATCTGCTATCTTTAATAACGTCTTATGTACCAATTATTTAATTTTTTAATTTTTCGTTTTGTTCTTGTATTGGGTCGGTAGGTAGTTGAAATGGGCCTCAAGTGAAAATCGGCGCAGTGGCTTGCCTCTGCAATATGCTGAGCTGAGGACCCTTCCCACTACCACAGCACTTACATAGTATAAGGTTTTATTTGTGTTTTGTTTTGTTGTTTTTTGTTAATTTTTCTGATGTAAAGTGATATTTCTTGGTTGTGTGTAATGCTGTGGAACTGGAACAAAGAAGTTATCTATCTATCTAAACTCTATAACAATAAAACATGGTTTATTTTCCGATGTCAGGTGAAAAAACTCCTACATCAAATACTTTTTCGTAAAATCCATAAAATCTCGAAAATTCACTGATTATGTGTGCCGGCCGGCAGCGCGAAGCGAGCGTTCTAATGTAGACTTTCTGACAACCTGCCGAAGTTCAAAATCACTCAGTAAGATTATCGTGCACCACGAGCCAAGCCTTCAACGTTGGGCGGGTTCTGTCAGTAGACACATATTTGGACATACTACATGATTTTTTAAATGACGTCATGAAAGACTGTTTATTTTTTCAGCTGAAAATGCTTTACCGTTCTTGAGTTACGTCGCGTGGATGGTCAGACACAGCTGTTTAGCTTTGGAACTCTTATAATTAAAGCTTTCTGTGTTTTTTTATTTTTTTTTATTTGTTTACATGGTATATTTTTGGTACATCAACATAGAGAAAGTATATTTGTCGAAACGTAAAACATATACTTATCTTTTTAGATTTATTTGTAGATATTTTTATGTAATAAACTGAAATTCTAATAAGCTTTATAATTTATCATAAAATGCAGTTTACCAACTGTGCTAAAATAAAAACAGTACCAAAAATATTAAAAATACGCAGCAATTAATTAAAATTCAGAATTCTCTTGAGAGCAGTAAAAGAGAGTGAACGGCGATAAAAAAGATGGAGTAAAAAGGAAATTTATTTACATATTTATTTAAATCCAGAGCCCAATGACAGCAATAAATATAGCTGCACAAACCTACTACCATTTACTTATTTTACTTCACGCGTAGAAAAGCCTCCATATTCTATGCTACGACGTAGCAGGCCTACGAATCATAAAATTACAGAGTTTCAAGCTTGCTACGCCGCTACGAGCATAGCGAAATGCAGCTACGAATGTTCTAACTGAACTAATAGTCCAGTCACCTCAGTATAAGACTTATTCAAGAGACCCACCCTCTGGCCAATTTTTTTATAGGTTGTCTAGACCTCCAGGAATATAGCCCTGAGTTTTCGGACATTTCAGAGTTGTTTTTTAGCAATAAAAAATTATTGAAAATTAAAAAATCGCTATTTTTGCGATAATTTTTTTGGAACGCGTCCTATCAAAAAAAATTTCAAATAAAATTTGTTTATTATAACGTCCTCTGTAAGAAAGGTCCTGAAAAAAAGTGCTAACATCGTAAAGGAAATAATTTCATCGAATCTTATGGCCGGAAGCGTAGGGATTGCTGTGCAACTCGAATTTTGCAAAAATATTTATTACAGCAATAGAAAGTTGAACAAATGTAAAAACATTCATATCTCGGGCTGTAATCAAGATATTGCATTCGGTTTCCCAAAAGGCGTCAAAGGATCCAAGAATTTTTCCGATATGTTTGCAAATTTGGTCAGAATTGTTATTTGTTTAAAAGCAAAAATCTAAAATCACCAAAAAACAGTATTTATTTTTCGAAAAACGCATTTTTTTTTCCAATCGGTTGTGCTTGATGACAAGAAGCTCCTCGATTTTTTTCTACCTTGTGGGCCCTCGTCGGGAAATTCTATTGAAGGGAAAAGATTTTTCGATGGTCGCAGATTGTCGCTAAACTATATCTTGCAGATCAAAAAATCTTGCATGATTCTCTTTGGATTTGGTTCCTTTACATCTCGTACGAGTTTGAAACCGATAAGATGATTAATAACCGATTGCGGTTGTAAAAATGAAATCGAGAATTTTCATTTTCTTTTGCCATTAACGGCTTAATTAACGATGTCAGCACTTTTTTTCAGGACTTTTCTTACAGAGGACGTTATAATAAATAAATTTTATTTGAAACTTTTTCCGGTAGGACGCGTTCCAAAAAAATTATCGCAAAAATTGCGATTTTTTAATTTTCAATAATTTTTATTGCTAAAAAACAACTCGGAAATGTCCGAAAACTCAGGGCTATATTCCTGAAGGTCCAGACAACCTATAAAAAAATTGGCCAGAGGGTGGGTCTCTTGAATAGAACTTCGTGAAATATTGTCTAAGGTGACTGGACTATAACGCTCACATCAAACCCTCATACAAACGCAAAATTGTGACGCGACCAACTCATTTGTGAGGTTTGATGTAGTGTTGTTTCATTTCGCTATTACACACGCTCCACGAAACCTGCGAAGACAAGAACTACATCGTGCCGATTTCATCGTGGGCGCAAAATTTGAAACTTGTTTTCGAACTACCTACTTATGCGTATGTTTCTCAAATATTAATAAGAAATTTCATATTTTCAATTTCAATTTCATAATATTAATAAGAAATAATCTTGATATTAAAAAGATTTTTTTTTGCTGATCATCAATTTTTAAGTTTTAACAAAACATTAAACCACATTGTAAGGAGCAAGACATTTTTTTTTACGTAGTACTTCGAAGGATCGGCGCCGTAAAGATACAATATCTCTTTGATTACGTATCCGTAACTAAATACGTTTACGCCGTTGCGTACTTCTATGTAAATAAGTGTCCAATAATTCAATAAAGTTTATCGATTGCCCTAACCATAACTTATTTAAAATGGTACATGGAACCCTAGGGACGTGAGTACAACTCCCACGTGACAAATACAAATGGCACACTGATTTTCCGAAACAAATGAAACTGTGAAAGTATGAAACGTGACGATTTGAATTTCGAGAACAGCGTGTGGGCGGGCGGGCGAAGGCGAGCTGCGATTACGAATATATCGGCGCGCCAGCTGGGCCACATCCACATGCCATCCGTTCGAAGTTATTTGGTCGGCTTGTTCGGTGTGCAGGTTTGATAGAATTCTTTTGAGGATATAAGCAGTATTAACTGTATCAGGAGATTCTTCCTAAGGATGGAATGGATATATTTCCGACAAACTGAAATTGTATCCTTTGACCGCAGCTACGCCCGCGTTCATTAAATCTTTGCCCCGTTTTCGGCTTGGACGTTATTTTATGATATACTCTATAGCTTAAGTGTTGACCAGGGTCACTAAATTTAAAAAATATAATTGTTACTGTACAATAAAGATAATTATTCACAAGATATATTTCGGGTCCGATCTGGACCCGGCATCAGTTGAGTTGATGCCGGGTCCAGATCGGATCCGAAATATATCTTGTGAATAATTATCTTTATTGTACAGTAACAATTATATATATTAAATAATAAAAGAAAGAAGCTGTCAGCAGTTATTTTATTTTATATAAATTTAAAAAAAACATACAAATCCATCGAAGTTCTTAAAGCGGAATATACATACATACAGACAGACGGACAAAAATTCTAATACTGATAGTTCTGGCTTTAGTACAATACAAATAACCCATTTTTCTCGTATTTAAAATTTCGAGAAAATATACAATGTAAAGACACGACTTTTTTACTACTTTATTATTAGTTTAAAGGATGTAAGGAAAAGTACTTTGTTCCTTTAAACCACGTGTGCTATAGGTATAGCAAAGTATGATAAGCGTGTTAATTTTTTTTTAAATACAGGTTGGTTTTTTATTTAGTTTTTTTTATATTATTAAATTAAATTATTATTCCATTCTCTTACGTGCCTTTTTCTGCAATTGGCTATGACCTATCTCTATCTATCTATTGTGTTCTGCTGAACTAGGGTTGAACAATTTAATGAAAGTTTTTGAAAAATATTTTTTTTTTTATAAAAAAAGGAATAAACACGCTCAACCTACTTTGTTATACCTATAGCACACGTGGGTTAAAGGAACAAAGTACTTTTCCTAACAAACTGTATTAGATTTGCTTGTTGGGTAATTTCAAAGTTATTTTTATGTATTTTTCACAGAAACCGTTCCTACTAATATTATAAATACGAAAGTTTGTGCGTGTGTGTGTGTGTATGTTTGTTACTCTTTCACGCTAAAACGGCTGAACGGATTTGGATGAAATTTAGAATGGATATAGGTTATACCCTAACTTAACACATAGGCTACTTTTTATCCCGGAAAAATGCATGGTTCCTGTAGGATAGATCAATATCATTGAAATACAGGTGTCTAATTAGCGCGGTCCGTTTCAATCACAATCTTTTGTGGTAAAGTAGGACAAGGCCATGTTATTTCATCACACTTCACACTTTATAAATGCGAAAGTTTGTGTGTGTGTGTTTGTTACTCTTTAACTCTGAAACCGCTAAACGGATTTGGATGAAATTTAGAATGGATATAGCTTATACCCCAACTTAACACATAGGTTACTTTTTATCCCGGAAAAAAGCATTTCGTTAAACCGAATAACACGCGGTCGGAGCCGCGGGCAAAAGCTAGTATTATATTAATATTGTTACATCTGTGGAAAATAGGGAAAGCAAAAAAAAATGCTCTTTTTACATGCGGCTTTTTGTTTACTAATACCGAAGACTACTCAAATCGATAATAAGAAAAAATAAAAAAAAGTTTTGTTTCCACACAACTGTTCTACTTCTAAATTACAGAAGATTTTTTAATAACTTTTTCTGTTTGTTGACCGCATACAAAATATTTTTTTAGAAAAAAAAATTGCGCGCTTGTTAAATTTTGGATATTTTTACAGTGGATATGCTACAGTTTCGCTCGTCGTCGCTGTTTAGGAGCGGAGCGGGGCGAGGCGACCCCAGAAGTTTTGTATAGCACCAACTAGTTACAACGGATTCTAACTGATTTCGGGTTTCAATTGTAACAGATACACTTTGTTCACATCCCGTATCATCATGTCCAGAACTTGTGCGTCACTTCTGAAACAACTATTTTTAACGAAGGATAATTTGATTCCTGATTATTGATCACTACGTTTTTTAATAGTTCAATATTTGTTATAATTATACGTGTAAGTTGTTATTCATGATAAGTTAAAGCTTAATTTGTACGAATAAATAAATAAAACGAAATGACTTCGTAAGCGAATGCGCCGCCAGTGATTCCTTTCTCTGTGTAAAGAGGTGGCATAACTGATGGTTAAAAATTAAATGAAATATCAAAGGCTTGTCAAATAAGACTCGGCCACATTGTAAACTGCATTTTGAACGATAATGAAGTTCTTAACTTAATACCCCGATCGCCCTCCGCGGTGCCAGAAGATCGTTAAAATTCCCTCGTAAAATATGACCATAAAATTAAGCTCCACATTTACCCAGCCTGGCGTTCTATCAGGAAACGAAACTTCTTAGGGGTCGAAGATTCTATGTAATACCGATGTGCCTGCCCCTATAGAGATTATGTATCGATGAGTCGTTTGCCAACTGGTTGCCAAACGTCGAAAATGCGCTCTGAATATCATGAGCCACCTCTTCCTTTTAAAATATTACATACATTCATACAAACGCCGGATTGTTTAAGAAGACTCGTAAATTCTTTTTGCCTTATTTACTCGCCTGCCAAATTTCATGAAATTACGATCAACGATACATGAGTTATCGTCGGACAAACATTCATACATCCGGATTGTCCAAGTAGACTCTAAGATAAATCACGTTTATACGTGGTTTATACCTACTATTGATATTGAAACGGCTACTCCGAAGAAACTGTACGAATTCAGTGAATAGTCAGGCGAAATCTGACTATTATATCGTGAATATCCCTCTTCCTTGTGTTGTCTCTCAGCCGTGTGACGCAGTCGCAGCATACACAACAGTTTTTGAAGAGATGAACTGATAAAGTCCAGTTCCATATCCGTATAACTTATGCTAACTATGCATATTCCGCCTATTGAACACTCAACTTGGCACAAATGCGGTCACCAATGAGTTATACCTATATTATAATATATTTAGAGGCTAAAAGGCTTCGGCAATGTCAGCACAACCTGCCTCACCTCAAACTCCGGCCTGTATACGTCCGAGTTGGAGACAGCCCATCTCACAAAGTTGGTCAGATGTTATGGAAACTATCTCATTCAGTATGCATATTAGTAAATACCCAAGGCGTTATATGCCCGAAGCTCTTTAAGGCAACAGCTACTGCTGGTGACCTTGGCACAGGTCGTCTGTCTCACAATGGCGTGCAAATCAAACCGTAAAAGTGTTAAACCGTGCAATAAGTGTTTCAACAGGTGCCTTCGTGAGTTGAACGACGTATACGTGCGTCTCAATTTCTCACACGACTCTACTCATATTTCCATTTCTCTGTCGTTTAAGGAGGAATTAAGCTGCGAATGCCCTCAAATTTAACAAAATAATAATAATACTTATAATTATAATAATCGAAATTGTTAAGGCTTTAGAATGGAGACCACGTACCAGCAAAGCGTAGTGTAGGCCGACCTCGTGCCCGCTGGACCAACGACCTAAAGGACGTTGTGGGTGGTGGCTGGATGAGAAGGACGGAGGACCGACATTAGTGGCGAAAACCACACGCCGCGACTAGTCACCAACCGGTTAGCAACGCGTTAGCTACAGATCACGCGTGACCCGTCGTCGTGCCGGTCGCCGCGCTACTGGTTACTCAAGTTTCCTAATTTTTTGTTGTGAAAAATGAACGGGCAAACAGGAAATATTAAATTTTTGCAGGAAACAGTGTGCAAGGTACAGTTTCTAACTGGTTTGTAATTTTAATTACTGATTAGTTCCGTAATTTTTTAGTAGCTCCATGTGCGATGGGCCTTAAAGCATATATGGGCAACCAACGCGCCGGCCCACGGGCCGTATCTAGCGATGCAAAGCAGTAAAATTACGCCGGTAAGATACGGTAAAATACGGTAAGTTTCGGTAAAAAACGATAGTTTACTTAAGTTACGGTAAAATTTCGTAAAAAACTGTATTATTCGAACTCGTACCGTACCACATAATGTGGCCTCATGAGGGTATTTTGTATGATATGATTATATAGGTTATTATATGTGGTTTTTACAATCTTTTATTTAGCTTGCATTTTATTTATGTCATGTATCTACGGGTCAAATCAAAAAATATAAACATTCATTGGAGAAACCGCGATAATAGATTAAAACTGCGGCGTAAAAGTACTCAGTAAAAGGATTGAACAACAAATTTCCGTAAAAAAATAATCTAATAATTTCTTTTAAAAAAATACCAAAATTAGGTAGCTAGAAGTATTTTAGATTCATTTTGGTGTCTAAAATTTATTATTTGTTGGCTAAAACCGATGAAAATCCGCTAGATCTAGCCACAAAGTGGCTAAAACGGCAACACTGGCCGTCGCGACAGCGGAACGTCGAGAGCCGCGAGAGCGGGAGCGGAACGGCAACGGCGCAAAATCGACTACGACTACGATGACTACTTACACTAATCGGCAATGTCGCGTGATTATTTTGCAACATACGCGCGCGGGATTTAAAATAAATCAAACTTTAAAATATAAAATTCCCGTATTTTACGAGCGCTTTTGGTAAAATTACGTAACTTTGCAACCCTAGCCATATCCAGCCCGTTGCGATTTTAAAGCGGCCCGTGTCGAAGAACAATTTAAAATCGGACCAACGTCTTCATCGGAAAGTCGAGATTTGTTGTTTTTATACAACTTTAACACTGTGTTAGGATCGTAGGAGATGGAAATCTGTAGTACCTGGGAGACAGACGTGACGTGAGTATATGCATGTACATATGTATTTAACACTTTCAGGGACACATAACGAGACGCAATAGAAAGAACAATAGTATCATTTTTATGGACGGTATGTGTCCCTCGCGCTCAAGTTCTTTAAAGGAGCTTGTCAGCGAGACTTGAAAACTAACAAATATGTACACAAGCAGGGATGAAAATCAATAAATCTAAGTTACAAAACAGGCTGACCGATAAAAATGTGAAAAATTCTTTGCTTCTCTGTATTGGTGAAATTGATTCAGATGTTATTTTGCATCTAAAGATTAGGCTCAAGCTTCACATTGGAAATTATGAAAATATTACATTGTAACTATTCTAGTTAAACCAGCGGTTTACCGATTACGTCATTATTTTCGTATACTATAAATACGGTTCATCATTCGGATTCATGAGCATATGTTTGCTTGGCCGTGACTTCCCAAAGGTTGCCCATGCCTGCGTTACAGCAAGATATACTCATGCCGACGCTCTAACTAAACATTGAAAGCCTTTGCCTGATAAAGCCTAAAAAAATTGCCTTTCTTCGAGTTATTTGATTTTCGTATTATTTTAACTGACGGTATCTACTCATATTACACGGCTGAACATTTTCTTATGAAGAGTTGGATTCCTATTTTATTTTTGAAATTGATCCTGTTTGAATTTGAAGAGGAGATTTAAAGTTGAAATTACTTTTTCGTCTCTTTTGTCCCATTTTTTAGAGTTCCGTTATTCAAGTTTGGCACTTTTTGTTAAGGCTAGACGATAAATTTTTATCGCGATTTTATTGGTATCATTTTTAGAGTTCCTTAGTCAACAGGAACCCTTATAGTTTCGCCATGTCCATCCGTCTGTCTGTCCGCGGCTTAGGTCAGATACTCTTGGTACTAGAAACGTGTAATGGCATGAGCGACCGATTTACAAAGCCAACAAAGTGGTAAAATAAAATATGGATATATTTATATTTTCGATTCAGAGATCCATTTGCGAAATATTTTTTAAATACCTTTATGATCTACCGCAGGGATAATGTGTTTTCAATTTCCAGAAAAAAAAGCTTTTAGTTAAGAAAAATCTTTGTTAAAATTTGAGTGAGTTGACATCATAAATATTAAAAAAATGGATAGGACTCACTTTTTAACTGTGCGAGGAGGCACAGGTTGAGCTTTCGATGACGGGACGAGTACTCGACTGACCGCCATGGGCAAAAGTACTCCCGAAGAGTCCTGATGATGATGAGTCATAATCTCATCGAAAGCTCGACCTGTGCGTCCTTTCACAGTGAAAAAACCTATCCGTTTTTTAAATATTTAATAAATCTTTGTGTAAATGGGACCCAAGGGGTAACCAACAGGGCCCTCTTACTAAAACTCCGCTGTCCGTCCTTCCGTCCGTCTGTCACCGGCTTTATCACATGAACCATGATGGTTAGACAGTTGAAATTTTCACAGATGATGTATTATTAAAATATTTATTATTAAAATATTTATTATTAAAATATTATGATGTTGTATTTCTATTGCCGCAGCAAATACTAAAAAACAAGAATGAAATAAATATTAAAGGGGGCTCCCATACAACAAACGTGATTTTTTGCTCGTTTTTGCTCGATATTGATAATGGCAACAGGTATACGCTTGAAATATTCACAAAATATTAAATCTTTATAAAAGCTTTTTCATTGTTTTTATTAATATATACACTTTTATATATATGCAAAAAAAAGAAATAAATAATATTCTGTGAAAATAACTTAATATTCTGTGTTTTTTATTAATATATACACTTTTATATACATGCAAAAAAATAAATAATAATTTCGAAATATATTTCGATCCACTCGGGGTCGTCGTCAGTCGAATATCATACGACCCCGAGTGGATCGAAATATATTTCGAAATTATTATTTCTTTTTTTGCATATATATAAAAGTGTATATATTAATAAAAAACACAGAATATTAAGTTATACAGATTGACTTTTAACCTGACCCCGATAATTTAGTATTTTGTAGAAGAATACAAACTGCTTTTATTAAAACCATTCAAAATCATATTCTTATTTATTTTTTTAGTTGGAGCACTTTGAAGATTTTCGTAAAATCCAAAGAAATCATGGTCACCCGAAGAGATAAGATAATTAGATCGTGCGAAGTAATTTTATAATTGATCCCACTATTTTGGATTATTTTCAACTTTTTCCGTATGGGAATGGCTAGGATAACCATAAATTTAATTTCCAAATGAATTTTTTTCATAATATTTTGTATTTCAATTTTATATGTTTTTACATTTAAAATGTGTTCTACTAACATCACAATTATACTACTAACGTCTCTTAATAACCTCTAAAATTATCGGGATTTTTTTGAAAGTCATCCTGTATAATGAAATGACTATAAAATAAAAAATTAAATAAAAATAAAATTAATATTTAAGGGGGGCTCCCATACAGCAGACATGATTCTTTTGCAGTTTTTATAGATAATGGTACGGAACACTTCGTGCGCGAGTCCGACTCGCACTTGGCCGGTTTTTTATATTTTTTAATTTGATTTTATGCATTACCGTACAAATAATAGACCAAATCTTCGACATTAAAATCAGATCCTCTTCCCTTATTGAGCAATTTATCAAAATTCTTAAGAATTGACTTGGTTAGAGAAAGATACCTGTGTAAATAAAATTACAGATCTGAGGTGGAATCGGAAATAGGTTCAATATAATTTCACGCGCTTGATGTTGACTATTTTTCTGTTATTCCAGAAGATTTGTTAATTTGAAGGGATATGAAGACGTTACTTACATGATTTTTGGAATTCTTGAAGAAGACAAGTTTTGTTTTCATTGTTATTTTTTCATTTGTATTATTATTTTTCTGGAATCTAAATTGGTTCCGGTTAATTACATTATTCTGATTATTCATGATTTTTCAGGGTACCTCTTCATGAAAAATGGCATTCTTATAGGATCGCTTTGTTATGTGTCTGTACCTGTCCCTCTGTCAAGGAGTTTTTTCTCAAACACGGCATGTGGTTTCAAGTTGAAATTAATATCAAATATTCTAGACTTTCATCCTACTGTAAGAAGTTCAAATTTCTAGTTTTACTCAATATACGACCTTTCAATTTTCAAAGCATGTATTCACAGAAAAATCCCTCCCCTTCTCTTCTTGAAATTTGCCACGGAGACACACGAAGGAAGGTCTTTTGGCACAATTAAAAGAATCAATCCGAAAGGATAAACATGATTTAGGCAAGATTGTAGACCTTTCTTCTAGATAATATTTTCGATGCCCAACTAGTATTAATTTTATTATTTTATCTAAAACAATAAAAACAAATTTGGCTACACAATTCGTAAAAAAAAATTTTTTTCTTCTAATCGGGAATAGGTCTAAATATTGTCCATGGACTCAACCTAAAATATTATAAAAACTTTCCATAGAAACCTCACAGCTTTGTTTTGCTCGATGTCTGCCCTTAAAGTAGAAAGTGATCTTTCTGAATTCGCGCCGCTAATGGGGACGCTCCCCAGTACTTTTAGTCCATCCATCCATCAGCCCGTGTTCGTCCACTGCTGGACATAGGCCTTTCCCAAATTTCGCCACTCATGTCGGTACTCCGTCCTCCTCATCCAGCCGCCCCCCGCAACGTCCTTCAGGTCGTCGGTTCAGCGGGCACGAGGTCGGCCTACACTACGCTACGTGGTCTCCATTCTAGAGCCTTTCGGCCCCAACGGCCATCATCTCGGCGACAAATATGGCCTGCCCACTGCCACTTAAACTTACTGATTCTGCAGGCTATGTCGGTAACTTTCGATCTCCGACGGATCTCCTCATTTCGGATTCTATCCATCAAAGATACCCCAAGCATAGCCCGCTCCATAGCTCGCTGAGCGACCTTAAATCGGTGGACTTTTAGTAATGTGTTGATATTTGGGTTTAGATCGATATCACAAACTTCGATTATAAAAGGCACACAAGTGGTAACTTTTTTTACTATTGTCTGCAAGCTCCCGCCTTCACTTTGAAACCCAAAGCTGATACTCTGTAACAACAATGGATGCAGGATCGCAGGAGCAATCTTTTTTAAATTCTTCTGTTTTCTTTACATTAAGGAGGTCTCATTTTTTATAACAAAATTTTAAATATTCTTAGGGTTCCGTAATCTAAGGGTGGCAAACGGGACCCTATTACTAAGCCTCCGCTGTCTGTCTGTCTGTCTGTCACATGGGTCCACAGCTTCAACCATAATAATAGTTAGAAAGTTGAAATTTTCACAGAATACTTGTTACAATACAATAGCCTATCACGAAAAATACAAAAATTATAAAAAAAATATAATTTAATTCACAGGGTGTCCCCATACAAGAAACCTCGAAAAGATTTCATTATTTTAACGTTACTTGTTTTGGTTCTTACTTTATTACGGTAAAACGTAAAAGTTTTAAATTAAGTGAGATTACAATATCATACTCTAAAGTAAAATAAAAAATAATAATAAGTAGGGTTCCGTACGCGAAGGTGCCAAATTGTTTGCTAGGCGCTACCATTTTAGCGGCTTGTTTTCTGTAACCTTGATGTCGCTTCGGTGATACCTTGATAGGCGTTGTAGTTATTTACCACAACGCTTTTAGAATTTCGTACCCGTATTCTGAGGTCGTACGGGTCTCTTTGTGCGCGTGTCTGACTCGCTCTTGGCCAAATTATTGACCTAGACGTTAGCAGGCAAATAATAATGTGCTTGAAATATTCGTAAGCCGTCACATTTTAAGGGATTTTTCGAGTTAACGTGAATGATTTTGAGAGGGTCATGGCCCCTGTGACCCCCCCCCCCCCCCTCGGACCGCCACTGGGCTCTGTGTGCTCGTCCCCTAAAAATGCTTTAGCCATTTTCGCTGACAGAGACTGAACGCAGGGCCAAAGTAGATTACGGCCAGTAAATTGATTTATTGGATCATTTATTGAAATTCCGAACATGTCTTTCATACCACAGGTAGGTCTATTGGATGTCACTTTTAATACCTATCAGATATATTTTAGCTAGGTCGCGTTTTTACACGACTGACCCCAAAAAAGGAGTGTTTTGTTTTCAGGGTTCATGTGGGGATTTCTCATAATTCCACCATAACTTCTTAATGCCTGAACCGATTTTGAAGTGAGTAGTATCGTTAGAATCCTTATGGCATCCTAAATTAAATAGGCTATTAAATATATAAAAAAAAAAAAAAAATTAAAAAACACGACTGCCGGAATAGAGATTTAATTCAGATTTCAGTGCAGTTGGGGGTCTATTACATTGGATACGTGTTGTTTTGTATGTCCCCCGACTGCACTGAAATCCGTGTTAAATCTCTTCGTCGTGTTTTGTAATATTTTTATTTTTTTTTTTGCTATTAAGTTGGTACAAATCTGCTAGATATTTTTGTGTAAAAAGGACAATGATCCCAAAACTTTCTAAACGTTATAAACCTTTTTTCTTTAGGGTCGTATAAATAGGATTACAAAGAGTGTTATTACGAATTCAAGAAACAGTGTTAATCAACTAGCTTTTCTTCCAACTTGGTTTCTTAGGGTTCCGTACCCGCAGTGTGCCAAATGGGACCCTCTTACTAAGCCTTCGCTGCGTGTCTGTCTGTCCGTCTGTCACAGAGGTCTACAGCCTCAACCGTAATAGGTAGAAAGTTGAAATTTTCACAAAATACGTGTTACGTTGGCCAGCCATATCTTACAAATAAAAACCCTAGAAAAACAAAGCGCGATGTAAAGCTGCATTTTTGGTATGTTATTTGAATACGTTAAGAAAGTGTGATCCTATATTTTACAAGCAAAAAAAAGTTGTGTTAGCTGCGTAATACGTGAAAAACTGCATAGATTTCGGTCATTTTTCAGTTTTTGCAGATCATTAACCCATGCGTTTTTTCACATTATTTGTCAGTATTATTCTTAAATAGGTGGTAGAGCTGATGCCGGGCTCGACTGTGGAGGTACCACCATCTTACTCGCAAATCCTCCCGAAGTTATTCGGGGGAGAGTAAGAGAACAGGGCAAAGCCAGTCATCGAATACGCTCGGAATCCGACCTAACGAGTGTTTTTGGGTCAACAGCGGTTAATCCCCACTCTAAGTAGTAGCATTATTTATGTTTTTGCTGCCATTTCAATATTTTCATTTGTTTATGAGTGCAGTGAAAATAAGCATTTAGTAAAAGAAAAAAATAACTTGCGTAATAAACGTAATAAATTAAGAAGTTTCCAAAATGTATGTATATTATTAATTTTTTACTTGTTATTAACATGTTTGCTTATAACATATTTGCAAAGACTGATAGGAGAAACATGTATCAATCTTATTTTTAATCCCCTTACTTATTTATTTGTAATTAAACTCATGTATTTATTTTATACAAATTTTAGGTCGACTTATATATTATTATTAATATTTCTATTTCAACTATGTCAAATTACTTGCTTGCCTATATACTTAATCTCAAATAAAATAAATGTGTACTACTATATGAGGTCCTTGCGCAAATACTTTTTCATTATTATTGAAAGGCAAACATAAATTTTTAAAACTTAGTTTGCTCAACGTTGGCTCTTTAGGGAGAGGCCATGATGAATTCGGTGTAGTCATGCAGCGTGAAGCGGCTGATATTGTTGCCATCAACGAGACGTGGCTGCGTGACGGGCAGGACGAGAAGGCACCAACCTGTCCTGGTTATCGCCTGCGTCACGTTCCTCGCCCCCCAGGATTGGGAGGACGAAAAAGCGGTGGAGGGGTAGGATTTTATATCAAAACAGGAGTAAATGCTCGTACTCTGGCACACCCTTCATCCACAGTCGAACAAATGTGGCTGTCACTCAAATGCAGGGAACTCGTCTCGCAATAGGTACTGCTTACCGGCCCGTATGGGTTAACACGGATATTTTTCTCGATAGTATAACGGAATCAGTTTTAGCTTTTAGTCGATTTGATAAAATTATTTTGGTTGGTGATTTTAATATTGATATTTTAGACTCTACTGATAGTTCAACACAAAAGATTGAAGATTTCCTTTCCTATACACAGCTCAGTCAAGTAATAAAAGAACCAACACACTTTTTTACCGACAAAAGTAAAACGTTAATAGATCTAGTGATCACCAATGCAAAAGTTCGAGAATGTACAGTGAAACTAAACCCTGTTTTAAGCAAACATGCATTTATTAGTGTTATTCTTGATTTGAAAATAGACAAAATTAAACCAACCTGTAATGTAATTCGAAATATTAATAAAATTAATGAAATTAAATTTAATACCGATTTAAATAAGATAACTTGGGAAGATATTTCAAACTTAAGTTCTGTAAATGACATGGTTACTATGTTTAATTCATATATCACACAGTTATTTAATATTCATGCGCCAGAAAAAAAGGTAATAGTTAAACATAAAAAATCACCGTGGATTACTGACACAATAATAATTATGATGAATTTAAGAAATAAAGCACATGCTAAATATCGTTTAACAAAGTTAGATAAACATAAAAATTATTACAAGTCATTAAAAGAACTAGTTATCCAAAGCTTGGATAGAGAAAAACGTGCTTACTATGAACATTATGTCAACACTAAATATAAAGACCCCAAATCAATGTGGAAAAATATAAAACAAACGATCCAGTATAAGCCAAGTGTATCAGAACTTCCTCACCACTTTGTTGATGCTGAAGCTATTAATAGTTACTTTCTAGACGTACCAGGGGGGAATAATATTACACAATCCGAACTTAGTTTTTATGAATTTCATCGTTTTAATTTTTCCAGCTTCTCATTGCGCCAAGTGGACGAAAGGGTGATTGAAAAGCACATTTTGAGTATTGATACTAAAGCGCAAAGCATAGATGGTTTGAATATCGACATGATTCTTCTTACGTTGCCAAGAACACTCAAAGTCATTACAGCAATCGTTAATAGATCTCTAGAATCAGGCTGTTTTCCAGAAATATGGAAAACTGCAATTGTCAAACCTCTTCCTAAGATACCAAACCCTGTTCTAAATAAAGATCTGAGAGCAATATCCATTTTACCCATTTTATCAAAAGTAATTGAAAAAGTCGTACATGCACAGCTTTCTTCTTATTTAGAATTTAACAAAATTCTTCCTACGGTGCAATCCGGTTTTAGAAAGGGTGTTAGTACTTGTACGGCCTTAACAGATGTGGTTGATAATATTATATTAGATCGTGACAAGGGTATGTGTACTGCTTTAGTGTTATTGGACTACTCACGGGCATTTGACTGTATTAACATTCCTCTACTACTGTCCAAGCTATGTTACTATGGTGTTGAGAGAAAGACACTTGACTGGTTCAACGGATACTTAAGTAACAGAAAACAGCTAGTTCAACTTCGTAAATTGGATGGATCAACCATCACTTCCGTACCGAAATACCTATATCGAGGCGTACCTCAAGGTTCCATACTTGGGCCTCTTCTATTCATTTTATATACGGCAAACATATCCCAAAAAATAAAACATTGTAAATATCATATTTACGCTGATGACTTACAAATTTACTGTTCTTTTAAACCGCAAGATGCTGTCTCTGCAATAAATAAAATTAATGCGGATCTTGACGCTATAGCTGATTGGTCAGAACGAAGTTCCCTGGTTTTAAATTCGAGCAAAACTAAATATATTCTTCTGGGTACTAACAAGCAAATGTCCGATACCTTAGCTCAGAATCCAAGAATTATGATTAAAGGAGAAGATATTGAAAGAGTCAGTAAAGTTAGAAATTTGGGAATGATAATGGACGGTTCTCTAAATTTCGAGGACCACATAGTTAATATAGTTAAAAACTGTTTCTTTAGATTATCGTTGCTTTACAAAATAAGAAAATTTATTAGTGTAGATGTTAGGGTTCAAATGTGTGAAGCTTTGGTCCTTTCCAAATTATACTATGGAGATGTAGTGTATGGAAACTGTTTGTTGGCTAGATCTAACCGTCTTATACAGCGTGTACAAAATGCGTGTACACGCTTCTGTTATAATGTTCCACCTCGTGCACACGTTACGCCTTACATAAATGAATGTAAGCAATTAAAGATGGCTGCACGTCGGGATTTACATTTTGCTGTTCTGTTGTTTGGTGTTGTTAAACATAAACACCCAAAATATCTATTTGATAAACTACATTGGTCGTCTGATGTTAATATATATTCTACTAGGGCATCTGCATTTCTTTTAATTGTTCCTAAACACCAAACAGCTGGATTTAGGGGAAGTTTCAGTTATAGGGCTTCAAAAGTATGGAACGACCTGCCTCCACCTATACGAGAATGCATGACGAAAGCTAATTTTCGTATTAAACTCAAGAGCCATCTAATTGAAAAACAAATAACGATGCCTTGATGTTCAGTAAGATTAATGCGTAAACTTATATAGTATTTTTATAAATTATGCATCTTGTTTAGTATAACACTATTATTTGTATATTTATTTCATATTACTATTTATTTTTCATTATTTGTATGTATTTTACAGTATACGTTTTATTAAATTTATATTTAATTTAATTTAGATTTTAGTTATATTTAGATTAATTATTAGTTTTATTTATGTAGGATCCAGCAGAAAACCAGCGCTATGGCTTTGGCTGTGGCATTAAGCTGAGCTGGACTCCCTTTTCTTAACCACAGAATATGCCTAATTTGTTAATATTACTTATTATTTGTGATAACTACTGTGGTTTTATGAAATAAAGCTCTTTTCTTTCTTTCTTTCTTCTTTCTTTCTAGAACAGCTCTCAGGCAAAACCAGGCGGCCCGCCATTGCCTGGGCCCGACGGATGGCGGTATATCCATCCCCAATTGCCGGGCCTTATATAAAACAGACTAGTGACGGGCAGCGGCGTCACTAGTGCAAAGGTTTCGGCACCGCGCTCACCAACCCGCCTGCCCAGCGTGTGTGAGTATGGGCATTTCTTCCGGGAGGACCGCCAAGAGTGGCGAAATCCTGGAAAGGCCTATGTCCAGCATTGGACGGAACAGGCTGATGGATGGATGGATTATTCTTAAATTACATTAAATTTGTGACAATTTAAGCGTACCCGCGGCTACGTATGTTTCATACTTTTTTTTATGGCACTTCTACATTGGCTTTTTTTTTTTAAATTACGAAAGTTTCAATATTTGCTTTTTTTTCAACAAAATGTCGGCACAACCGCTCATTAATAACAAGAAAAATTGTAAGAAATTTAGTTTCAGCGCAGTTCTCTAACAAAAGTAAAAAAAAATAAGTTAATATAATTTTCAAGATATTGGGCCTAACCTAAACACTAATAACATGAAATTGTGGGCATAGGCGAAAGAAAAGGCCACAAGTTGAAAAAACTAAATTTTACTTTTTTTTGAGGGTCCGGTCCATCTTTTTGAGACATCATCTCCAAAGGTAAAGATTCGTCGCTGTATACTTCGTTGTCGGAGTCATCTATATCAATTGTTGAGACATTTTGGTATGATTTGCCCCGACAAAAATAACAAAGAATAGAGTACTTTAGCCCTTGGCTACGGCACTTGCACGATATGAATTTTAGGAGGTTTTGAGGAGCTGGGTCTTTTGTGGCTAACAGCCCCTGCCGGTTACTGGTCCAGCCCCAGTCGGTTAGTTCTTTGTCTACCCCCAACCACTTCTGATCCTGGTGGTATGTTGGATATGCATGTTGGGCTGCAGCCTCTTCAGTTGGGGAGAGACGAGCCAGGTGGGCCTTGGCGTTGGCAGCTGATCGCACGAAAATTTCGTAACGGAGAGTGTGAAGATTGCTAGTGACTCCTCCTCCATACAGAGCCTCAAGAAGTTTATTTCCAGCAGCGGAAATTTCCCATTGAAGTAATATTTATATATAATATTTCCTATGAAAAAGTAATAGTAGTTGGAGAGAATGTGGACCTCTTACTTCTAACTGGGTTGGGATCTAGTGTAGACAACTTGTTCTTCCAGAAAAGTGGCATGGGCGAATCAGTCTCTCTACGGTTTTCTTCTACATCTTTCAATCACGAAGATCTTTTATAATTTTTTACCCTTGGATCACACTTTCTTAAAATGTCCAAATAACATACCAAAAATGCAGCTTTACATCGCGCTTTGCGATTTTAAAGTAAAATATGATAGGCCCCTCCACGACAAATAATAAAATATTCAATAAATTAAAATTTAAGGGTATCTACGTATACATACAAGAAACTTCGAAAAAGTTGCATTATTTAAACGTTATTGGGTTTGGATCTTACTTATAGATGGTAATACATACAAGTTTTAAATTTAGTCAAATTGCAGGACATACTCTAAAATACAATAATAAAACTACGGTTCCGTACGCAGACGGCGCCAATTTTTTGTCAGGCGCTACCATTTAAGGCGAGGCATTGATAAACTTTTAATTTCAAATCGGCGCCTTAGGGGAGTGGAGTGAGGGGGACTTACTCCATACAAATATGCGCTCACGAACTAGCTTATGCCATAAGGTCGTATGCGGCAAAACAGTATTTCCCATTTAAAATGACAACTATAAGTAATTTAATAAATCCAATCGGCCATATTGAAGTGTATTTGTAGACTAATTCAAATAAAAAACTTGTTTCATTCGCTCCCGTTTCTCAGTAAAATAGAAAAATCTGTTTTAAAGGAGGTTTTCTTAATATATTTTTTCTCTGCTATTAAAATTAATCAATCAACTAAATCTTCGGACAAAATGATTTCAATGAAATGCTTAATTTTAACATTATATATAGCTGCAATACGGTGACTGACTCACTCATTGACATGGTTGTTTTAGTGGAAGGGGGGGCTTTACACTAATATGATGTAGGGGGGGGTGGTAGAACATGTCATTCTGAGTGGGGATAAAATCGAAAATTTTCATTTTTTTTAATTTTAGGGGGGGGTTCAGTCGTTTTCCCAAACCCTGTTTTGTATAGGATGCTTGTATGGGATTCGGATTTTTCGAGCTGGCGCAGCCAGCGAGTACAAAATTACTAACGGGGGGGTTGGCGGGCTGGCGCAGCCAGCTCGCCTACCCCCCCGGTAGGAATTTTGCCTATCGCTGGAAGGAATTCATACTGGCTACTCGGACGTTTTTTTACAACCCCCCCCAAATGTTTGGTACCATGTATGAGAGTTAAAGTACATATATGGGAACTAAATTCATACTGAATATTCGGTGGTTTTGGAAAATTCATACTGGATATTCGGTCGTTTTTATCGAACCCCCCGCATTTTTAGTAGTATCAATATGAGTTGACGTATTTGTATGGGACAAAATTCATACTGTATATTCGGTCGAAATTTTCGTAACCCCCCCCGCATTTTTAGTACTATCCATGAAAGTTGACGTATTCCTATGGGACAAAATTCATACTGTATATTCAGTCGAAATTTTCGTAACCCCCCCCGCATTTTTAGTACTATCCATGAAAGTTGACGTATTCCTATGGGACAAAATTCATACTGTATATTCAGTCGAAATCTTCGTAACCCCCCCCCGCATTTTTAGTACTATCCATGAAAGTTGACGTATTCCTATGGGACAAAATTCATACTGTATATTCGGTCGAAATTTTCGTAACCCCCCCGCATTTTTAGTAGTATCAATATGAGTTGACGTATTTGTATGGGACAAAATTCATACTGGATATTCTGTCATTTTTATCGAACCCCCCCCCACATTATTCGTAGTATCAATATGAGTTGACGTATTTGTATGGGACATAATTCATACTGTATATTCGGTCGAAATTTTCGTAACCCCCCCGCATTTTTAGTACTATCCATGAAAGTTGACGTATTCCTATGGGACAAAATTCATACTGTATATTCAGTCGAAATTTTCGTAACCCCCCCCGCATTTTTAGTACTATCCATGAAAGTTGACGTATTCCTATGGGACAAAATTCATACTGTATATTCGGTCGAAATTTTCGTAACCCCCCCTCCCCCGCATTTTTAGTACTATCCATGAAAGTTGACGTATTCCTATGGGACAAAATTCATACTGTATATTCGGTCGAAATTTTCGTAACCCCCCCCCGCATTTTTAGTACTATCCATGAAAGTTGCCGTATTTGTATGGGAAAAAATTCAAGTATGACATTTTCGGACCCCAAAATTTTCAGAACGCACCCCGGGGTCCGAAAAAAAAAAAAAAATTTTAAAATGTTTATAATTTTTTTTTTCTTTTAGCCATATCTCCGCGACGGTTCGTCTCGGAACCCCCAAACTTGGACCCCGGGGGTCCGAAAAAAGATTTCTTTCATTTAAAAAAAATTTTATCCGAGGCGCGAAAATTTTTTTGTTTTGGCCATATCTCCATGACGGTTGGGCTTGGAACCCTCAAACTCGGACCCCTGGGGTCCAAAAAAAAATCTCTTTCTTTTCAAGGGGTCCATTCTTTTTCGGCCCATATCTCCCAAACCAATGAAGATAGACCCCTGTTCAGGGGGTCCGTTTGAAAGGGCTCGCCGAGATCTATCCGAATACCGAAAAAAAAAAATTTCGGCCACAGTTGGCCGAGTCGGCCACATCCGCGCAATTGGATTATCTCGAGAACGGTTGGAGCTACAGCTACGCGGTTTTCACCATAGTGAATGGCATCAAAACGGCCACAACTTGGCAAAAAAAATTTGACATTTTTGATATATTTTTTTTTTTAATTTTTTTTTTCTCTAACTTCGGAATGGATGGTGGTAGCGCTTCCGGGTTTGCACTCGAATGATTAGTATCACGCGCTCTTCCCGACCGATGACAAATTTTGACATTTGACAACTGTCAAAACAATGTCAATCGCGTTTATTCAACCGATCGCCCTGAAACCCAGTTTCCACACGTTTTCAAGGTTGCTCTTTGTGTTGTTACAATAAGTTGACATACTTACTTTCCAGAACTATGACGAGGGTGCGCACCACAGGTGCGCGGCCGAGTCATCAAGTCAAACAACATGTGCCTACCGTTCACCGAGGGACGAGGTCGCGCACCGCAGGTGCGCGGGCGAGTCCAACTAAATGCCCAATGACTCTTTTTCACACATCTTCCAACCGATGACAGGTTTTGACACTCGACACACATCCCATCCTCTGTCAATCACGGATTTTCTACAGATTGCCAATACTTCACTGTAGTACAAGTCCAATACGTCACTGATTCAAAGAAAAAAAACGCAAATATATTCGGTCGTTTTTCGTAACCCCCCCGCATTTTTAGTACTTTCAATATGAGTTGACGTATTTGTATGGGACCAAATTCATACTGTATATTCGGTCGAAATTTTCGGAACCCCCCCTCCCCAATTCTGGTACTATCCATGAAAGTTGACGTATTTGTATGGGACAAAATTCGTACTGTATATTCGGTCGTTTTTGTTACCCCCCCGCATTTTTGGTAGTTTCAATATGAGTTGACGTATTTGTATGGGAAAAAATTCATACTGAATATTTGGGCGAGTATAACATTTTCGGACCCCAAAATTTTCGGAACCCACCCCGGGGTCTGAAAAAAAAAATTTATATTTTTAAAATGTTTGAAAAAAAAATTTTGTTTCGTCCATATCTCCGCGATGGTTCGTCTCGGAACCCCCAAACTTGGACCCCGGGGTTCCGAAAAAAGTTTTCTTTCATTTAAAAAAACTTTTATCCGAAGCGCGAAAAAATTTTTCTTTTGGCCATATTTCCGTGCCGGTTGGGCTTGGAACCCCCAAACTCGGACCCCTGGGGTCCAAAAAAAAATCTCTTTCTTTTCAAAGTGTCCATTCTTTTTGGCCCATATCTCCCAAACCAATGAAGATAGATCCCTGTTCAGGGGGTCCGATTAAAAGGGCTCGACGAGTTCTACCTTTTCAAAGTGTCCATTCTTTTTCGGCCCATATCTCCCAAACCAATGAAGATAGACCCCTGTTCAGGGGGTCCGTTTGAAAGGGCTCGCCGAGATCTACCCGAATATTAAAAAAAAAAATTCGGCCAAAATCGGCCGAATCCGCGCAATTGCATTATCTCGAGAACGGTTGGAGCTACAGCTACAAGGTTTTCACCATAGTGAATGGCATCAAAACGGCCACTACTTGGCAAAAAAAATTTTTACATTTGACATTTTTGACATTTTTTGTCTTTTTTTTTTAAATTGCTTTAACTTCGGAACTGATGGTGGTAGCGCTTCCGGGTTTGAACACGAATGATGAGTATCACGGGCTCTTCCCGACCGATGTCATTTTTTGACATTTTTGTCATTTTTTTTTAAATTACTATAACTTCGGTACGGATGGTGGTAGCGCTTCCGGGTTGAACTCGAATGACAAGTATTACGGACTCTTCCCGACCGATGACATTTTTTGACATTTTTGACAATTTTTTTTTAAATTGCTATAACTTCGGAACGGATGGTGGTAGCGCTTCCGGGTTTGAACTCGAATGATGAGTATCACGGGCTCTTCCCGACCGATGACATTTTTTGACATTTTTGTCATTTTTTTTAATTACTATAACTTCGGAACGGATGGTGGTAGCGCTTCCGGGTTTGAACTCGAATAATAAGTATTACGGACTATTCCCGACCGATGACATTTTTTGACATTTTTTTTTTAATTGATATAACTTCGGAACGGATGGTGGTAGCTCTTCCGGGTTTAGTCAGAACTATGACGAGGTTGCGCACCGCAGGTGCGCGGCCGAGTCATCAAGTCAAGCAGGACGTGCCTACGGTTCACCGAGGGACGAGGTCGCGCACCGCAGGTGCGCGGGCGAGTCCATAAACCTTTACAATTACTCTTTTTCACACATCTTCCAACCACTGACAGGTTTTGACACTCGACACACATCCCATCCTCTGTAAATCACGGATTTTCTACCGATTGCCTTTAAATTCACTGTAGAACGAGTCCAATATGTCACAGACACAAAGAAAAAAACGCATATAAAAAAAAAACATAGGCACAACATATCTCGCGGGCTGCTTGCAGCCCGCGCACCACGCAAATGCTAGTCTAGTATATAAATTGGTAATTACATATGTTTTTTTATTGCTGAGAAAAATGAAGATCCATGTCCCCAAAATTTCGTGGCGTCGCCTTAAACGCTTGTTTTGCGTTTTCTGTAGCCTCTATGTTGCTGTGGTTCGTATATTTTTGTTAATCACCATAAATAGTTTTAGGGTTACGCACTCGTATTTGTGGTGTGGTACGGAACCCTTTGTGCGCGAGTCCGACTCGCACTTTTCCAAATCAGCAATACTATTATTAAATTGAAGTGTGCAGAAATAGCATAGATATCTTAATACTATTATTCTACTATAGATCAGTGGGAAAAAGGCATTCAAAATATAGTTCAGTTTACAAAGTAACATTGAATTATACTAACGAGTACACCTAATCCAAGTTAATGGCATCCATTCTTTCTACAAACCAAAAAAAAAAAAACTACTTCAGCTGGGCGCTAAAATACCGCTAAAAGCATCATCCACACACCACGTCTCAGAAAGGGGATAACTACTGAGACATATGGAGCCACTTCATTCACTCAGAGTAATCCGCTCGATTTGGCGACGTCATGTGTGCTGGGAACTGGCATTCAAATATAAACTTTATAACCGCTAGTTTAATGAATGATTTTAGTTTGTAGTAAAATCTAAGTAAACAGGTTGACTAATATAAATGTTTTAGCTATAATAAAATTTGATCGTTTTACGTGTAGATATTTTACGTAAGAGTAAGTGGAGGAACCAGTCAAGTACGAGTCAGATTTGCGCAAGTAGGGATCCGTATTTTATCATTTTCATAACTGATTTTACCAAATAATTACAAAAGGTGGGTTTATATCGTGGAACTACGTTTTCATGTTTCGGAAATAAGGCGAGGTCATACTAATTCTTTATGTCTCTAACAAGCATTTTCCTAAATCTATACTAGTAATAATAGTAGAATTATATTTTTTAAGGTCTGATCTTTAATATCTACAATTTAGATTTTTAGGGGGAAATTTGTTTTGTGCTCCGTAATTATGACAAAAATTTGAACATTTTAGAGTTTTTAGATACCTACTTCTTCAATGTCTTATTCTACAATGCTGAAGGTTGTGTCCGGTTGAGAAGTTCGTTGTCATAGCTTCAGTTGTTTTTAGGGTTCCGTACCAAAAGGGTAACCAAAAGGACCCTTTTACTAAGACTCCGCTGTCCGTCCGTGCGTCTGTCACCAGGCTGTATCTCGTGTCATGAACCGTGATAGTTAGGCAACAAATACTAAAACCGGCCAGGTTCAAGTCGGACCCGCGTACTCCCATACAACAGACATGATTTTTTGCCGTTTTTATAGATAATGGTACGGAACCCTCTGTGCGCGAGTCCGAGTCGAGTCGAGTCGAGGTCTCTTCCCTTCAACTTTGCTGACCAAAAGAAGTTTCTCCAGATTATCTGGGTCTCTGCGTACTACGTGGCCAAAGTATTGAAGGATTCTTTGGTAGCAAATTGTTAAGAACCTTACCTTCACCCTTATCAGTTTTATAATGGCCACGTTTGTATCTTTGCGGTCTATGGTATTCTTTAACATGCGTCTCCAGCACCACATTTCGAATGCATCAATTTTTGTCCTCTCGTAATGACTCAGAGCTATTTAAGAAAATGAAAAAACCAGCCAAGTGCGTGTCGGGCCACGCGCAGTGTAGGGATCCGTAGTTGCCCGGTACATTTTCCAAGTTGGTCTACTAATACAGACCGTGCCAAACTTCTAGTCCCATACATTTAGGGGGGCTAAAAGTTTGGCGCGACCTGTACTCGTAAACCTGTAAAGCCTACTTAGCTGTGATAGTTTTCCTTTTAAATTCATTATATATACTACTTCTGTGAATTTTTTCACATTTC
This sequence comes from Ypsolopha scabrella, assembly GCA_910592155.1. NCBI lineage: Eukaryota > Metazoa > Arthropoda > Insecta > Lepidoptera > Ypsolophidae > Ypsolopha > Ypsolopha scabrella. Next base: position 24,407,012 of record OU342969.1, on the reverse strand, counting down.
TATAAACAACCGTTCAGCCGTCAGGGGGGGTAACTAAAATTTTCACTTTTAAGTTCATTATATATACTACTTCTGTGAATTTTGAAGTTGAAGTGAAGTTTAGCCGGGGGGGACGCTTGACTCTAACAAAAATTTGCACTTTAAAGCTTAATATTTCGCCAAGGGATCCCTAAATCAAAAAATTGTTTTGACACACCTCCAATTTTTTTGAACAACCTATCCAACGATACCCCACATTGGGATAGACGAGAAAAAAAAATTCATCCCCAGATTTTATTTTACGCGGTGGTTTGGTGGTTTGTCGGCGTGATTAATATTTATATCCATGCGAAATTACAGCTTTCTAGTACTAATAGTCTCTGAGCTAAGCCGCGGACAGACGGACAGACAGACGGACATGGCGAAACTATAAGGGTTCCTTGTTGGACTACGGAACCCTAAAATATAATAGCGCGTACCAAGTATTTCTTTAGTACCGTTAGAGATATTACAGTTTCGCCCACAGAACAGAAAATATTTATTTTAATGTTCTGTGGTTCCGCCATACGGTGTTGGCTTATCCATAGCACTTTTTGCCATTTTAGTTCTTCTTTATGATTTTCTTTTTGTAAATTTAGAAACACACTATCAATTAAGTGGGCATTAAATCACTGCTATTTTTGTGCCAAACTTTAAATCTTCATCTTTAGGTGTCAAAACTTACTTAAACCCTTTAGGTACGGAACCCTAAACAGCTCCTGTTTTGTGGAACACGAGACCTAAAGGAGTAGTTTTGAAAAACGCCTGCCTTACCCTTGTATAGATTGGCTAGAAAATACTAATTCTGAATATAGTTTATAAATTGACTCTCTTTTTCCTAGAGTACAGTTACTATGCAGTTACCATAAGTTACACAGAATGTTGATTTGGTCCGCAACTTCTATCACCAGAGAATTAATACACAGGATGTAAAAAACAGTAAGTAAGTAAGTAAGTAATTTATTTATTTGCATAAGAATTTGGTTACAAACATGACATAAAAAACATTTCCAGCAAATTCAACCATAACATGGTGTGCAAATATTCAATAGAGCATTTATATCGTCACAAAACAAAAAGAACAGCGTGCACAATTAAAAAAAGTTTGAACACAAAAAAGAAAATATTACAATGCAATGTCAAAAAAACAAAAACTTTATCATTGTACGTACAAATTAATCATTATATGTCAAAATTAACCTATGCTAACAAAATTTATATGTCAAGATATGCTTGTAAGCATTTACAGCCTTAAAAGCAAACTAATAATTGGATATGAAGATAACTGTACTAAAATTGAAAATCCTTTCACTATTGTAATGGTTAGACTTTTCACATGGGCACTGGCTATAGTTTTTTTTGCTGAAGATGAGCATTTCCCTAGGGACATGCATAGTCTAATAAACACGGAACTAATTTTGAAAATTCTTCTACTGTTTTAATGGTTACACTCTTCAATTGGCTAAAGGTTGTAGTTTGTTCCCTGGGGACGCGCAGTTCCAGGAACATAACCGTTTATTAAATTAGCTCGGGTTATTTATGGAACTACTGAACTAATTTTGAAAATTCTTTTACTGTTTTAATGGTTACACTCTTCAGTTGGCCAAAGGTTGTAGTTTGTTCCCTGGGGACGCGCAGTTCCAGGAACATAACCGTTTATTAAATTAGCTCGGGTTATTTATGGAACTACTGAACTAATTTTGAAAATTCTTTTACTGTTTTAATGGTTATACTCTTCAGTTGGCCAAAGGTTGTAGTTTGTACCCTGGGGACGCGCAGTTCCAGGAACATAACCGTTTATTAAATTAGCTCGGGTTATTTATGGAACTACTGAACTAATTTTGAAAATTCTTTTACTGTTTTAATGGTTATACTCTTCAGTTGGCCAAAGGTTGTAGTTTGTTCCCTGGGGACGCGCAGTTCCAGGAACATAACCGTTTATTAAATTAGCTCGGGTTATTTATGGAACTACTGAACTAATTTTGAAAATTCTTTTACTGTTTTAATGGTTAAACTCTTCAGTTGGCTAAAGGTTGTAGTTTGTTTCCTGGGGACGCGCAGTTCCAGGAACATAACCGTTTATTAAATTAGCTTGGGTTATTTATGGAACTACTGAACTAATTTTGAAAATTCTTTTACTGTTTTAATGGTTATACTCTTCAGTTGGCCAAAGGTTGTAGTTTGTTCCCTGGGGACGCGCAGTTCCAGGAACATAACCGTTTATTAAATTAGCTCGGGTTATTTATGGAACTACTGAACTAATTTTGAAAATTCTTTTACTGTTTTAATGGTTAAACTCTTCAGTTGGCTAAAGGTTGTAGTTTGTTTCCTGGGGACGCGAAGTTCCAGGAACATAACCGTTTATTAAATTAGCTCGGGTTATTTATGGAACTACTGAACTAATTTTGAAAATTCTTTTACTGTTTTAATGGTTATACTCTTCAGTTGGCCAAAGGTTGTAGTTTGTTCCCTGGGGACGCGCAGTTCCAGAAACATAACCGTTTATTAAATTAACTCGGGTTATTTATGGAACTACTGAACTAATTTTGAAAATTCTTTTACTGTTTTAATGGTTATACTCTTCAGTTGGCCAAAGGTTGTAGTTTGTTCCCTGGGGACGCGCAGTTCCAGGAACATAACCGTTTATTAAATTAGCTCGGGTTATTTATGGAACTACTGAACTAATTTTGAAAATTCTTTTACTGTTTTAATGGTTACACTCTTCAATTGGCTAAAGGTTGTAGTTTGTTCCCTGGGGACGTGCAGTTCCAGGAACATAACCGTTTATTAAATTAGCTCGGGTTATTTATGGAACTACTGAACTAATTTTGAAAATTCTTTTACTGTTTTAATGGTTATACTCTTCAGTTGGCCAAAGGTTGTAGTTTGTTTCCTGGGGACGAGCAGTTCCAGGGACATAACCATTTATTAAATTCACGCGAGTTATCCGTGAAATTAAAGCTATTCAAGAATGTGACGTACGTTACAAAGGGAGGAAATCAACTTTCTGGAGATAATTAGGAAATGAAGAGCGTTTTTAACTGTTTCTTTTATATTCGTTAATTTTTAGGGTTCCTTACGCAAAAGATGCCAAAAGGGAACCTATTACTAAGCCTCCGCTGTATTTTTGTCTTTCTGTCCGTCAGTCTGTCCATCCGTATGTCACAGGGGCCTACAGCTTCAGCCACAATGTAGGCACTAAAAATTTTTACAGAATACGAGTTACTATCAATGAAGCTAAATAAAAAAACGAGACCCGGGGGTGTGATCACGTACGACAAAACTTAAAAAAATAGCATTTTCAACGTCATTTGTTTCAGCTCTATAAACAAATACTTTTATACCTACTCGTATATATAATTTTTTAATTTGGTCAAATTGTGTCACATAGGCACTCTAAACGTAAAACAGCAATAATAAAAATTTGGGTTCCGTACTTAGAGGGATTCGATTGTTTATCAGGCGCTATCATTTTAGTGGATTGTTTTTTGTCGCTTTAAGGGTGTAACTTTGTACCTCGGTACAGAATGCACATCATAATATTGTTTTTCTTACTTTTGAATGAAAAAATTGCAATAAATGTGTTTTAAAGCAACTTGCGGAAATAGTTTATTAATAATAAAGTCTTTACAAAAAAATACGTGGTAGATATATGATAAGTGGATGTATGTGGAGGTACCACCATCTTACCCGGAAATCCTTCCGAAGTTATTCGGGGGAGAGTAAGAGGACAGCTCTCAGGCAAAAAAACCAGGCGGCCCACCATTGCCTGGGACCGATGGATGGCGGTATGTCCATCCCCAATTGCCGAGCCTTATATAAATCAGACTGGTTCTTATCCCAGTTTTCAACAGTAAAACATACCAACAATATCTTTTCTTTCATAAATAAGCCCCAGCCAACCAATTCCCAAACAATTACCTTGTAATATCAAGGCGCAATTTTAGGACCAAGTCACGCAGTACCCTGTTAAAGAATGCCGAAATTCAAGGCGTGACTCAAATCGGTAAGTACACGGTAAAACGTGAATTGTCCACAAGATTTTTCCCGAAAATATTTCCGTCATCTATAATTATTGATTTTCGTCACGTCAACGAGGGCTTCTAAACTTTTAGATTGACATTTTTCTTGGAAATGCTCATTGTTTTGAAGTACCGGTTGAGAAATAGAAGACGAAAAAAACTGACATTAGGTTTATTAATTAAAGGCCGCTGTTTCTGAGTCTGAAGTTTTTAATTGACGCTTAAGATCAAAATTCCATTTTTTTATTTAGTTTTTCCTTAAGCGTAATATTTATTCTTTTTTTCTATAACAAAACAACGTCTGTCTGTATGTTCACCTATAACATGAAAACTACAGTAAAATTATACTGTGCACGATAGCGAATGTAAATGCCAGTACATACTTATATTGTTGTTGATTTCAGTGATGATTTCAGTAAAAATATTTAGTACTAGCTTTTGCCCGCGGCTCCGGCCGCGTGTTATTCGGTTTAACGACATGCTTTTTTCCGGGATGAAAAGTAGACTATGTGTTAAGTTAGGATATAAGCTATATCCATTCTAAATTTCATCCAAATCCGTCCAGCCGTTTCAGCGTGAAAGAGTAACAAACACACAAACTTTAGCATTTATAATATTAGTGTGATAAGCTGTTAGGTAGAAAGTAACCCTAAGAATTGATGGATTTGTACCACTTTCAGTAATTTTAGGGCAAAATAATTATTTTGACCCATAAAACCACACTAAGTAATTAATAAATTTCCCCGAAAAGAGTCGAAAACTATAGCACAACAAACAGTTCATCCATTGACAGACCGAGTCCAACGCGCCGAGCCGTAAGCCATAGACAATACCTGGCCGAAAATAACGTTGACTGTAACCTCGTTACTGTTTTGTATGTAAGGGAGAACATTATTTATAAACCTCATTGGTATTTGATATTAAACCTCAGACATGGCTGTATGGTTCCCTTTGCCTTCCTAGTTAGTACCACATGTACTGTAATCTCAGAAAAAGTTATTTTATAGCATTATGTTTTTCGGAGATCTACCTATATGCTATAATTAATTTTTATCTTACCCCATATTGTAAAATCCTCATTACAAACTCAAAACTACTGGCATAATGAAACATTTTTTTCATGACCGTCTCTAAAGCACAAAAAAAACAATAGCATAGGTCTCCGAACTTTTAACTTTTAATAATAAAATAACTTTTTCTGAGATTACAGTACATGTGATACTAACTAGGAAGGCAAGGGGAACTTAGCCGACGTGACAAAGGAGGTCACAATTTTATTTTATTTTCGGCCTGCATTGTCTATGGCTGCCGGCGCACTCAACGCATACACATGCGTGGTGGACTATTGTTGGATTTCGGCGCCGTAGCTTACGTGGAAATTACTAGGTATTTACTGTGGTTTTATGGGTCAAATCAAAAGCATTATTTTGTCCTAAAATTACTAACAGCAGTGATGGTAATGATAATTTGACTCCACCTGTCTTTCTGGAAATAACGACGGAAATTACGAACAATTTTAGAACGAGCTTTTACAGGAAAAATATAAAATGGCTACCGACAAATTTTATCTAGATTATGAAAACAGGTTGTTAGGCATGACATGAGTTTAGATAAAGTAGTGTATGAAACTATACATAACTAGGTATTAAAATACTCGTGTACTATTAAAAAACTCGCCTTCAGATCGTTTTTTAAACTGACACTCGTGTTTTTAATAACCTTTTTATGTACCAGTTTCATAAACTACTATTTCTTGTGTTTAAGGTACGTTTTTAAAAAATATTTTTCATTATGCCAGTAGTTTTGAGTTTGTAATGAGGATTTTACAATATGAGGCTAGATAAACTTATTTTTAGTTCTTTATTGCATTTGCCATATACCTACATAGATGTTGGTAGTACAATGACACCCTGTTTGGGTACAGCAACATAAAGGTAGCTTTTAATTACATATACATTCTAATTAACTTAATATTTATATAGCATACCTGCTAGGTCTTAGGTGTAATAACATTAGTTTAGTAAATAAGTAAGCTTAAGGAAAATACTTAATGTTGATTACTTGAAAATATTACTTAAAAACTGATTTTTAATTTGTGCTGTACCTCCAAAAATGTTCGTTTTCGTAAATGTACCTTGAACACAAAAAGGGCGATAATATACTGCTGACACGGTACCCAGTGGATGTCTAATACAAGGCAAACATTTTCTGGAAGACATTAGCACAGTCAGGCCTATGATCTCGCGCATCGGTTTTAGATTTTAGTATTTTTAGTAGCGACCAGAAATCGTACCTGCTACAACGCCCAAAAATTTTCCGAAAAATCTAGTTATTGGGCGATAAAAAGCCTTATTGTGCTGTGAAATGGTGTGGAAAAAGCACTACAAACAGTAGCTTTAAGAAAAATAACATAACTTTTCATCGGTAAGTACTGAATAATTAAATATAATCAATTCTACACAAAATTCACGGCTGAACATGAACTGCTTTTTGCTTGGTCACTCCGTTCATGTATGGACACAACCCATAATAATAATAATAATAATAATAGTAATTTTATTTCAGACAATTTCAAAGATTTTGTTCTTAAAACTAGTTTTCAAACAAGAGGACTATCGTGTCTCTCAGCAATTGCTTTGAGGATACTGCTACCACTCTCCCGCACTCTACTTAGCAATGAGGCCGACTTCTTGCGCCAGATTGTATCAAAACTGTCTGTGCGCGTCTCAACGAACATTCCTGATGCACTGCAGAAGCGAGGTAGAGGAAGCAGTGCCCTGAATGCATTATTAAATTGGACTCGCAGAGCATTGTAAGCCCTTTGTGTATACTTAAACCACAGACCTCCCGAGTACAATGAAGTGCAGTATGCCTTGAAAGCGCTATTTTGACTGCGGTTGTACATCGGGCAAATCTGCGAGCAAGCATATTCGCCCGAACCGACAATGCTCTGCGTTCCCTCTCCATATCTGCATCGTCATTCAGGTCGTCGGTCACCAGGTGCCCTAGGTACTTGAACTGGTGTACTCTATTGAGAGGAACACCCTTGAGCCTAAGTGGTGGAATAAAATCAGGAACCTTGGTACCTGATTTAAAGACCATGAACTCCGTCTTTTTTACATTATAAATTAGACCATGAGAGTCAGCGTAAGACTCACATGCTGCCATTAACTTGCGGAGTGCACTGACCGAGGGGGCCAGCAGCACCATATCATCAGCGTAACTGAAGTTGTTCATACACACACCATCGACATAGCAGCCAACATGCATGCTGCTGAGCTCCTCAATCAGCGCGTTCACATATAAGCTAAAAAGTAGGGGCGAACTCAACCCTCCCTGCCTCACCCCGCAATCCAGCCTGCTAGGCTCTGAAAAATCACTGGCCCACCTAACCCGATTCTCTTGATTCAGGTACCAGTACCTCAGTAATGAGGTCAACTCTGACGGTAAATTCACTTCACCCAGCTTCCGCCACAGTATATCATACGGAACGAGGTCAAACGCCTTGGAGAGGTCCATAAAGCATGCGTATACTGGCGTATTTCTATCAGCATAGTACCTGACAGTGTCCTTTAAACTAAGAATAGCAGTTTCTGTTGATTGTCCAGCCCGGAATCCGAACTGGGCATCGTGCAGCTTTACATACTTTTTTAAATACGAGTTTAGTACACTGTCAAGCACTTTTGCTACAACAGTGGCTAGAGAGATAGGCCTATAATTTGCCTTGTCTGATATGTCACCGGTTTTATTTTTGACGATTGGTACGACCAGAGTCCTGACCAAGTCACGAGGTAAATATGAGTGACTCAAACAAAGGTTAAAAAACATTGCAAGCACTCGCGGAAGGTGATAGCCAACGTGCTGCAGGTGCTCGATGCTGAGCCCATCATGCCCCGGCGATTTGCCCCGTGTCATTTTACTTATGGCAATTTTTATATCTTTCGCATGAAATATTATTGACATCTTGGCATGAGCGCTCTCAGCATCGAACTCCCGGCATGGAGACCCCAGTGGAGATTGAACTGCAAAATGATTCCTAAACAGCTCAGCAATCTCCTTCGGACTGGACACACCTTCGACACTCACAGGAATGCCAGGTTTAGCATTTAACTTATTTGTACATTTCCAAAAGCTTTTAAAGTTCGACTCAGCATAATGTGATGCAATTAAATCCATTTTAATCTGCTCTCGGTGATTTTGGCACCACTATACATGGACACTCTTTTTTCATGCATTCTCTTTTTGATATATGCCCATTTATACTGCTGTCTCTTTATGATATATGACGACTTATAGTTTACTGTCATGCTTTGTTTGGTACGTAGAGTCGTGTGACAAGCGAACTATTGGTTATCGATATTTTGATCTAGAATCAGTTTCAAGACAATTATTATAGAACAATAAATGATAAATAAGGTTAATATATTAAATAATGAGTATTATTATTAATGAATATATATGCTATCCATTGAAATACTATGACATACGCTAAGATTATATATGCAAAATTAAAATTTCTTATGATAGAAAAAAAATATACTTAATCTCGCAATACAAGTCATGTTTGTTATAGAAATTAAAACCTTAAGTGTGAAAAATTGTTCTTCAAACAAAATTTTTGATTGGTATATCATAGCACAATTACGTATCATAATTTTTTGTCGTAGGTACTCTTTATTATCCTCATTTTAATTAAAACTAACCTAATTTTTTAATTAAATTTTGTAACAGATTTCCTGGCGATCCTGAACAAAAGAGTTTGTGGATAAATGCTTGTCATCGTGATGAAAATTGGTTCCCGACAAAAAATAGCTCACTCTGTTCAAGACATTTTACTAGCGACTGCTTTCTACCAATGAAAAACCGACGCCGACTACTAATTTCAGCTGTCCCTACCTTGTTCTTACCTGTTTTGGTAATGTTTGTTTACTAAACCCATGTTTAATATATGTTATTATGAAAAAAAGTGTATTTATGTAAAAAGAGTCTTTTTTTCAGTCTGGTGGAGAATTAACTGATTCTGGAAATGAAGTTAATTCATCTGAACTTATGGCTAGTGGAAGTGCTGTTAAAGAGAACTCAACAAGCAAGTTGAGAGCCAAAAGACGTAAATTAGATACTTCTGCATTATCGCCTAAACGTCAACGTGTTCAGGGATCTTCGTCAGTTCTGGATTCACCGGAAACTGTCGCCAGCATGGGTGCAGTAATCAATTCAACACGCAGTATGAAAACCGAAAGACGTCAATTGGATACTTCTACTTCACCACTAAAACAGCAACACGTACTAGAATCTCCATCATGTTTTGATTCACCTCGGAAAAAAAGACTTTGCAGACGTATTCTTGAGTTTTTGGAAAGAGTTAATTCAAAAAATGTGCAAATAAAGCGTCTGCAGGCAAAAGTTGGCTACTTGAAAAAGAAAGTAGCTAGTTTAAAATCTACAATAAAAGAGCTGGAAAGAAAATGTTTGATCAGTTCCGAAAATGCAGATATATTAAGTAAAATTGGTGTTCACAATAAAAAAATCGTTAAACGGCAAATGTTGAAAAGCAAATCTGGTCATATTATTAGGACAAAATATTCACCCAAACTGCGTACATTTGCTTTGACTTTGAATTTCTACTCAACGAGTGCTTACAAATACGTAAGGAAAACTTTTAGTACGTGTTTGCCATCTCTTAAAACGCTTTCAAAGTGGTACCAATGTGTTGATGGACGTCCAGGATTTACTAAAGAAGCGTTCAAAGCTCTTAAAATAAAGGCAGACCAATCAAAGGATAAGCTTCATTGTACGCTGATTCTAGGTGAAATGAAGATAAATAATGATGTATATTACCACCCACAAAGTGAACGTACTTTTGGATATGTAGATTTTGGCACTGGTCTTACAACTGATTCCGATGACGAATGCTCTCAAGCCTTAGTATTCCTCGTAGTACCAATTAATGGGAGATTTAAGGTGCTAATCGCTTATTTTCTAATCCATTCAATAAATGGTGACCAAAAGGCTACACTAGTATCACAAGCAATAACTTTGTGTCACGAAGCAAATATAACGATAGATGCAGTTACTTTCGATGGATGCCCTGCAAATCGTAGTATGGCTAAAAAACTCGGATGTAATCTCTCGCCAGAAGCTTTAAAAACAATTTTCTTCACCCAGAGACCAACACTCATATTGTAGTGTTTTTTGATCCATGTCATATGGTTAAATTACTGCGTAATTCTTTTCAATTTTACAAAATATTTTACGATAAGCATAATCGTGAGATTAAGTGGGAGCATATAAAACAATTACAACAACTTCAGGAAAGCGAAAATTTTCACGTTGCTAACAAACTGAGATCACACCACTTCACAAATAATGTTATGAAGGTGAAGTTAGCAACTCAATTGTTTAGCAGATCTGTTGCCGATGCATTGATTTTTTGTAAAAACTCGGATTTAGAAAATTTCAAACATGTTCATGCAACAGTTAAAATGTTGGGGTAAGTCAATGATTTATTTGACATTTTGGATTCTAAAGTACAAGGTTACGGCTTTAAGCGGGCTATGAATCAAGAGAACCACCTTGAAATTTTTGAAAGAATTTTGAAAGAAGTGCAAAGAATTTTTGATGACCCTATGGACATACATCGAAATAAAAAAGGAAATCCAAAAAGTAAAATTGATTGAATCACCGCGTTTTACAGGCTTTTTGGGACTTTGCATTGCAATGGAAAGTGCTAAATTTCTCTATGGTTCTCTGATAAATAACACAGAGTGCTGTTTGACGTATATTCCCTTTCACAAGCTCAGCCAAGACCATATAGAGCTGTTTCTCTGCAATATGCGAAGTCATGGGGGTGGAAACGACAACCTTACACCTCAGCAATTTGAGAACATATACAAAAAAAATTTGGCACACACAGAGTTAGTGGAAACATCGTCAGGTAATTGTATTCCGTTAGAACAGATCTCCATTTTAAATTGTTCATCGTCAGTTGAACGGATGAACTTAACTACCTGTAGGGATGATTATTTTCACCCAAATGAGACTACTGACAATACAGATCAATTGGACGAGGAAATGTTGGAGCGACTAACTCTTTCACAGTTTGCCGAACATATTGTGAATTATATAGCTGGATTTGTCTCCAATTCACTTATTAAGAAAATCAAATGCACGGTTTGTATAAGGGCACTTGTCTCTCTTGAGCCGGATAAGAAAAGCTTGACACTTATAAAGGATAAGGGTGGTTTGATATACCCTTCAGAAATGGTTAAAAAAAATTGCAAACGATGTGAAATAACCATAAAGAAGTATTTTATTGATGATTTTCATAAAAGAGTTAAGAAGCAGTATCGAGCTGAGTTTTTTGTAACAAAAGCTCTGCACACTTTTGTGAACGAACCGTTATTTCCTGATTTATATGAACACCAGTTTAGTTCAATGGATACAAATCACATAATCGATTTAACCAAGTGTGTGATGAAAAAATACATAGACACGAGACTATCATATTTGATTACATCTCAAAACAAGGCAGAAAACATTCGAAGAAAATACACGAAATTAATCCACTTTAAGGGTCAATAGGGGTCAAATATTTTTGTACACTTATGTATGATTTTTTTATTTATTTTTTTGAAATTTACAAATGTAATTTAATGAAAAGAAGTACAAAAAAAAGTTCTATTTACGTGTATCCATTTCAACTTCATTACATTATCCATCCATTATATTCTGACCATTTATCTATTCATTACATATCAGTTACAATCAGAAAACGTGTTTAAAACATAATCCTGTATTCTGTAAAATATATCGTGGCAATTTCTATTTTGATCCGAGATTGCATACGTTATCGATATCGATAAATTATGGACGTCCGTACTTAAACACTATTCTGATGATTTCATCTCACTGACAACTACACCCGCCACACCCGCGCGTACCCCTGTCATGTACAGACAAATTTTAAAGAAAAATTGTCTTGATTAGGCATCCACTGGGTACTCTGGGTAGGTGATCCGTGACTGCTGAGGTGTGGGCACAGAAGATTAATATGTTTACTGTAGTGCGGGTGAGGAACTACAAATATGTCCGCATCGCATTTTCAGCCGCCAGACAGCTCCCTCGCGTTGTGGCGAGATGATAAAGTATGTAGACATCACCGTATAGTGATAAGGATTAATTGTAAATATTTTTGTTTAGTACGAATAAATACGAAAATAGTATCCGGGGGGGTGAGGCGAGATACAATGTGTGCGTGGGACATGCGTAGGAAGACCACTCTCTTCCTAAAGATAAATGTAAGTGCAGATGCAGTACTCACAATCCACAAGTTTTCATTTCTGATAAGGTCAAAAAATAAAAAATCTATGGAGATATCTTTTTATTCTCATTCCAAAAAGCGTTCTAATATTTTTTTTATTCCTTTGTTCTAGACATAATATATGTTGAAAAAAAAACAAATTTTAGGGATATGGGCTGAACAGCTACAATACAATTGTCTGCAATAAATAATCTGTCAATGTCAAGTGTCAATGCCATTTCGTTTTTTTTTTAATACAATCAAAGTAGTTACTGGCATTGGTACGAAATTCATTATGCCTACAAGGCTTTTGTTGAAAAGTCAAAGTTTAAAAAAAAACATTTAAGTAGGTATGTAAAACTAAAAATTTTAGAAAAGAGATGCATACATGACCCTTAACTTTTTACCTACTTTCTAAATAGCGAATGAAATTAGCGGGTTAGTATTTTGAAATGTTATGGATTCGAACAGTACGGAATAAAGGAAAAGGAAAAGTAAAGAAAAGCTGGCATCTTATCTGACTCCTGACTTCACTCCTTGGATGCACACTGGGTGTTTTACTGATCCCTCTATTTTGGCAATCTATCGGGTGAAATCCACCGGCCCTACACGCAAGGAGGTGCTGCATACCCCACAGATAAAGTATTCACTGTTACCTAGGAGGCTTCTTGAAAGAGGCTTAAAACTACAGACCATTCATCATAACTTGTCCCTTGCAGTCATGTTGGCATGACTGCTTGTCAATATTTTGCTGTCATATTGTTGTCAGTCAGATTTTTCAAAATTATTTGATAAATTATGTATTATTATTGCCAAAGCCGTTGAACAATAGTGCAAAAGAGATTTTGTGAAAGAGAGAATGCAAACAATGCACCGTGATTCCTCTCGATCAGGTTTGATCTCGTGTCATTCAGTGCCACGACGGGTTACCAGCTTTCAAATAAAGCCAATTTTATGGGCAAATAATAATTAGCTATTCACTTTTGCAGGCATATCGGAAAAAAGCGTCGCCTGGAAAGAATCGTCAAAAACGTAAAAAACGGGAGCTCGACGATTTAGAAGAAACGTCGTTGACTTAGAACAAGAAATAAAAAATACCGTTTTAGTACAGATATACATGTATAGATATTCATACCATTAGTTCATACGTATTGTTTGCGAAATACTAATCAATAAATAATTGATAATTTTGATTTTTCATTCTGTACAGTTTATTTTCATTAAAGAGTAGTATAATTAATATATAAAAAAACGCAGTTAAGTAAACATTATGAATATGTAGTAGGGTGAATGCTACGTGAGCATTATATGCAGTGCTACCATTTCCTAAGCCAGGGGACTTCTTATAGTGTCGCAGGTTCGAATCCTGGCCCGAGGAATTTTTTCAAATTCTTGTCTTACCATTTCTTTCTAATTTATCTTTTCTAGTTTGTAATGCACTCTAATAATAATATTTAAAGTATTCCAAAGCGATGGATTTCGCAATAAAAACATAATCTTATAATGAGAACTGTGAATTTCTTAACTGCCTGAAGCTACACATATTCTAGTGACGACATTATTGTATGAATCCTAACAATACATTATGTCAAAATTACTTTAAATGGAACATTTCGTATAATTTATTTTACTGATAGGTTTAATTCATGCGAATGCATGGATATAATAATATGTACTCTATACCTGCAAATTCCTTGTTGTCTGTCCTGGAGGGTTGGTTTATATGATTTAACTCAAAAATCGTACGGTAATTATAATTTCTGCAAAATTAAATTTAACATTTTGGAGTGCTAACATCATCACTAAAATTGTGGGAAATCCCCCAAAATTATTAAAAATACGAATCACATTAAAAATGTATTTTATTCCGCTGATAATAACATCGTTTTTATCGAGAAAACACTTTAAAATAAAATTAACTAATAAAAATCTGCCATTCTTCTTGTGGCTTTTTAAAGAGACAAAAATGTCATTATCATAGACAGTAAAGCTAGTTTCCGAAATAGGTAATCCGTGGGTAATCCTTTATAGTATTCCAACAAAATAGTGCTTCTGAATTGTGCAGGGTCTAGTGACGCAATAAATTATTGCTAAAAATATCGAAACCTAATTGGAAAACGATCAATACTAAGTTGAAGTTACATGATTAGAATTTAAATTAATATAGTCTTTCTTGGTCAGTAATCATATCTCTACAACAAGTTAATATAAAAAAATCTTATCGTTTACTATCCATCCTTTAAGACGACATTTATGGTAGTAAAAGAATTTATTTTAAAACAGTAGAAATCACATACTACAGTAGATAAGTTCTGAAAAAAAACATGCTATAAATGAGGCCTTTTCCAAGACAATAACAAAGCTCAAAACGTGATAGAGAAAAATTCGCTAAATTGCAAAGAGAAGGCTGTTTATTCAATTCAAAACAGTGGCCCGTTCAAACTAATAAAGTAAAAATAACAATAATGTCTGCTGTGAACATATAAACCTATTATCTAAAACATAAAAACGTGTTTTTTCCGTGTGAGTTTATATTATATATTATTTACAAAAAAAAACAGCAATATCCAACCTTTTCTCGGCCGCGCACTTTTTCAGATTATGTGTATCTCTTTCGTTGGGTGATGGACATAATATACACATGATTACACTACCCCGAAGGCTGAAGCTTCGCTGGCCCGACTCCAAACTGTCATTAGAACCACTACCCTGGCTAGTGATAGTTTATACAACTTTACCCACCACGGAATCAAGAATACTGACCAATGTAAAATCAACCATATTTCTTAGAATCTAAAGTTTCTTAGACCCTAATATCATTTGCATTATTTATCGCGGATAATAACAGTTTATAGAATTGTATCAACCCAGTTGCAACTTACTGTTTCCTGGTATTCTAGATTTGTATCTGATTGTGTTTATAGAATTTAAAAAGGGTAAAACAACCTTGAGATGATTGTATCAAATTATCCAACGTGAACAAGGTTTTACTTTTGGGCGACAATAGGAGTAAGGAAGTATCACACTAATATTATAAATGCGAGAGTTTGTGTGTGTGTGAGTGTGTGTGTGTATGTGTATGTTTGTTACTCTTTCACGCTGAAACGGCTGAACGGATTTGAATATAGTTTATACCCTAAACTTAACAAATAGGCTACTTTTTATTCCGGAAAAAAGAATATCGTTAAGCCGAATAACACGTGGGTGGAGCCGCGGGCAATAGCTAGTTGTAAATACTTATGAAAATCGTTTTGCGATCAGAGTACTTGCGAATGTTTACACTTATTGAAACTTGGATAGCCATTTATACAAATTTTGCGATGGTTACGTAATCTACATAGTTGATTTTACAATCAACCTTTTTTCAACTCAACAGTAGCAGAAGATAATCCATAACTTAAGGCGCAAATGTCCATCGCACACTGAAAGAGATAAATATTCTCAAAAAGTGAGTGGCCGAGTAGTGCGGTGAATCAAGAAAAGGTTGGCAATCGGTTTTTTAGTAATAATAATTAACATAATATTCATACGAGAGCGTTTAAAAAAACGCGTTCCTATGTTTTCGATAATAGGTTTATATGTTTATAACAGTCATTATTTTTATTTTTACTTTACAGTTTGGACGGACTTCTATTTTGAACTGAAAACACAACTTTCACTTTGCATTTTTTTTCGATACAGCGAATTTTTATGTATCACGTTTTGGGCTATGTTATCGTCTTGGCAAAGGCCTCTTTTACAACATGTTTTTTAGGGACCCTATCTCTTTTAGTTTAAGGGTACTGCTGTTTTAAAATCGCAGTTCTTACAACCTATGTCGTCTTAAAGTATGACAATTTTTCCTTTCAAACAAACAGTGTTCAACAATTCCAAAGTCAAAGACAAAGTGGACGAATAGAATTCGGTATTCTGAGTATTTCCTGGTATTCAAACTTCGCCCAACTCAACTAATACTGTTGAGTACTTACCATGCGATTGCAGCCAGAAGTTTACAACTAGTTGGTTGCCTTCATAAAGTCAATATCAACTTTGTTTATCCGATTATTGTCAAATTATTTGGCTTGACATCGCGTTACGTTACGTTAGAAAAACAAACTTGAGCAATTGAGTAAGACAATCGTAATTAAATTGATTGTTATATGGCTATTCGGCTAACCAAATTAGCCCGTTTGACTACGATTTTCTTGTTTTGTTGTTGACAACCAAAAACGGACGATTTCAATTGTCAAACGGGCTAATTTGATTAGCCGAATAGCCATATGACAATCGGATTTGAATATGATTGTCTTACACAGTCTTAAACGTATTTTAATTTAAATATTAATGTTCTATTTAGATCGTATCTCTGTATTTTTATAATAAATCTATACTAATCATAAAGTAGTGAAAAAGTTGTGATAATACTGAAGCCAAAACCACAATATTTTCGATTTTTTGTCTGTCTGTCTGTATGTATGTATGTTTCTTTTTAACTCGAGAAAAAAATACTATTGGCTCTTTTTTCATGTTAATGAAAATATTTTTTATATTTTTTTTTATTTCCCGTTTTGGGTCAACATTTTACATAACATAGGTATCCGAATTTTAGATCTGTAACTCATTCCGTCTGCAAGCTAGAGACCCGGGACATATGGACGGACAGACAGCAGAGCGACATTAATAGGGCTTCGTTTTGCCTTTTGAGCGCGGAACCCTACAAACGGCGTTAGCTCTAGCCCTAAAGTTAAAGGTATCTGTAGGTACACAAAACATTTGACAAAATTTGATTTATCTTTCGTAAAATTTACCTAAAACGTGACAAAAATTCAACATATTGAAATAACATCCTTATGATGGTTGCTCGAGGTTTTGGTCCCAAAGTTTTCATCATTACGTTTTTGGTTGTCAACAACAAAACAAGACAATCGTATTCATTTGACAGCCAAAAAAGTACGATTTAAATTGTCAAATGGGTTAATTTGCTTAGCTGAATAGCCATAAGTATGACAATCAATTTGAATACGATTGTCTTACACAATTTCACCTATGGTACATACATACACATATGAGTAAGTATTCATTTGCCTATTTCAATCCATTTCTCTTTTGACCGATATTTCATTCATTCGTTAATTATTTCCGTATGTAAAGGATAAACTGCCGCAACGCAAATGATTCCATTTACTAAAGCCTGTACTCCAAAACAAAGGTGCGGCCACACGACAGGTATCAGGGATTCCAAATATTTCTGTGTTATTTATGAGGGCACAGCTCATAAACCGAGCTTTACGATAAAAGCTTTCGTATTGTTATCTCCTTTGTTTTTGCCACCTGTGGGAATGGGGTATTGGGTTTAAAGAGTTGTCTTCGATCAATGATACAGTTACATGTCAAAATGTTTTTATTTTTTGGTATTTTGAGGGCGATACCATACCTGTGTTAGTTCATGTCAACATACGAAGAATTTCCATACATCGGCTAAAAGCGTCGTGTCAATAATAACTAATGCTGCCATTGTCTGTGGCCGTTTAAGTTTTTAGGGTTCCGTACCCGAAGGGTGCCAAGCGGGGACCCTATTACTAAGCCTCCGCTGACTGTCTGTCTGTCTGTCCATCTGACACAATTGCTCTACAGCCTCAGCCGTAACAGGTAGACAGTTGAAATTTTCACGGAAAACGTGTTACTATGGCCTCTATCACGACAAATGATAAATAATAAAATAAAAATATGGTCTTCACACAAAAAACCTCGAAAAATTTGCATTATTTAGACGTTATTGGTTTTGGCTCTTTTTTAAAGACGATAATTTTTTTATTTTGTCAGTTTGTGGGACATAATCTAAAGTAAAATGAAAAAATATAAAAAGTTTTGGCTTTTGTCTATCGATATCAGATTCATTTTGAGTACCTAAAAGCTTTTTGATACAATTAGGTATTTTCGGATCAAACCAATTTAACACATTTTTTTACATATTTACCAAGAGAATACCAATAAAATGTGTTTATTTGAAAAACTTAAAAAAACAGCTTATCACAACAGCCATAAGAACTGAAACATTTTTTCAGAGACCTAACCCTGTAATCTGTTTAAAATAAGGCGTATAAAACATCTATCCTGTTCCTTAAAAATAATAAAAAGTTAAAAAAAACTACAAAGTTCAGTTGGTTGAGCATTCGGGTACGTAACCCTAAACATCTATAAAGAATCGGCGTTTTTATACATTATATGGCACATAAAATAGAGAAAATGCCAAATTCATAGTTGGTTTAATTTTTAAAAATTATTATTATTAAACTATACTTTCTAGTTTAAGTCTAGGAAGGAACTCTAATAATAATATTTAGAGTATTCCGAAGCAATGGATTTCGCTTTAAAAACATAATCTCAGTTAAATTTTTGAGATAGACTCCTTAACAAAAATGGTCCAAAACTTTGATTAACACCCCATTTCTTTATTTTTGGAGATAAACAGAAATAAAAAATGTATTTATACTTTACTTAATGAGATCTAGACAATTAATTACACCAGAAATTACGAAGTAAAAAAAAAATTGTACGTCTTCTTTTTCATGTATGGGACCCGCCCCTCAAATATAATTTATTTTAATTTTTAATTCAATATTCAGTTTTGGGTTAACATTCTACATAACATATTATCCAAATTTTAGGTCTGTGACTCATTTCGTTTGCAAGCTAGAGACCCGTGAAATACCTAGACGGACAGACAGCAGAGTGACATTAATAATAGGGCCCATGTTGGCCTTAAGGTACGGAACCCTAAGAAAAAACAATCAAACGTAATGAAACTTTTTTTAAATTACAAAATGGCGTATTTATGAAATGATGATCTGCATGATCCCACTAAAACCAACAAGTTTTATCTTAAAAGCACTGTAAAAAAGTACAATGGATTATAATGATAACAATAAATGTTGTATTTTCTTTGTCTAATTATAATAAATCAATACCTTCTGAGAAAGAAAGGCTAAGAAGTCTACAGTTGGGTGAACCGAAAGACCGAGAAAACAAACAAAAGGAAATTACGTATTTATGTGGATCACTTCGGATGTGATTGATAACCACATTATCAGTTTCCAATTTATTCTGAGCGAAAAAGCATGTCGTTTCTGAAGAAAATTTCATTTAGGCTGTTTTTTTCTTCTACATTAATGTTATTGTTAGTAAAAAGACTCCTCAGTAGGGAAAATTGTATAAGCTTCTTTCTTTTAATATTAATTATAACTTTATAATAAAATATAAATTAAATAGAATGCTTTTTATACTGAAAAATTGCATCGTTTCTGAGGGATCTGGAAACGTTTGACATTTGTCACTATTGAAATATTTAACTTTCGACATGTTTTACTTTTGACATAGACATACCATATTTGAGAAAAAACTATTTCTTTTCATAAAAAAATATATACTTACATAAAACTAAAGGTACGGAAGATATTTTATTTAGAGGTATACGTGTAACGTTATCTCCGGGCTGATATAAAACAATTTATATACATGCGTACAATATGTCATATGAACCTTCATAATTAATATTTATAAATTTTGACTGTTTGTTTGTGTACTTTCATTAAGTCCAACAATGTCATAAATTGACGAAACTAGTCGAAATTAATTAAATAAGTATAGTGGAACTTGTGTACGAAGACATTTTTACGGTTCTTATATAAAACCGTTGTTTTGATCGTCATATTTACAAACGTATTCGTAAGGCAACATTTCTTACAGCTATAACTATTTATGCCTCCACCGTGTGAGAAGCATATCAAACGGACAACAATCCCTTGGTGAACCCTTTCAAATCCTGCTGATCTCTTTACTTTAAATATTTATGAAAGGTTTGATTTTTGGGGTGGATATTCATTCCCTGAAGATTGTTTCGATTTTCGATGTTGTTGTTGCTTTATGAAACTAAGAAGAGAGGTATCTCTTTTGATTATACTGAGAGCTCTCTGAAAAATATAAACATGCAAAAAAATATATACATAACAGCACCTTACAACCTAAATACTCTAGTTGGGCCTAGGTCACTTAGTCAAAAGGGCATTGTCACCTACGTCCCAATGTACCATCCATCATCCATCCATCAACCCGTGTTCGTCCACTGCTGGACATAGGCCTTTCCCAAATTTCGCCACTCATGTCGGTCCTCCGTCCTTCAGGTCGTCGGTCCAGCGGGCACGAGGTCGGCCTACACTACGCTTTGCTGTACATACCAATGTACCACCCTAAATAAAATAAAATGAAAATTTCTTTATTTCCCTCGTATTTTTATATCATTAAGTCATAAAAAATCCACCAAATAAATAACACTAACAATCAAATACTATTAGTATATTGTATTATGTTATACTCTATTATATATTATAGTAAGACTTTATAATATTTATAAGATTCTGTACTACATTATCTAATACTAATTAATTAATAAGTACTAATTATCGACAGCTTTTACCTTGGTGGTTGTTTTATCAACACCACTTATACACCTATATTTACCCCTATATGTTGACCAGGCTCTATGATAATAATAAAGAAAATCGATTGCAAATCCATGAAATAGTTTTCGAATTAAAACAGCTAGGTTTCACGGACGTCGCACTTTCTAAACTCGCCCTTATGTCGGTGCGTTAGGGTTCACGCATTTTTGTTTGGAATTCAATTATTTCCCAAACTAAGGGTGTCCCCGGGTATTATTCTTGGGAAAAGTGGTTCAGTAGGGTCGGTAGAATATGTGCTTTCAATTAATGGTAGCAGTCTATTTGCATCCGGTATACTAATAATAAAGTGGTATAAAGTCGTGTCTATTTTAAATTTTTAATGAAATGGGTTATTAGTTACAGTACCAAGGCCGTAACAACAATTTTTAGAATTTTTGTCTGTCTTTCTGTCTGTATGTTCCGTTTTAACTCGAGAACTACTTAACGGATTATGATACGGTTTTTTAAATTATCATCGTAGTGACCTAAGTCAACACATAAGCTACAAGGGGTGTTCACAAAATAATGCCCAAGCCGGAAACGTGGAAAAGATTAAATAAACGCTTTTGTAACTCGAGAACCACTCAACGAATTTGGATGCGGTTTTTTATTATCATCGTAATAACCGTGTTAAACACATAAGCTATAAGGTGTGTTCATAAAATAACGCCCAAGCCGGAAACGGGGCAAAGATTGAATAAGCGCTTTTATAACTCTAGAACCACTGAACGGATTTGGATGTGGTTTTTTTATTATCATCGTAGTGACACGGTTAATACATTGACTATATGGGGTGTCCATAAAATAACGCCCGAGTTGAAAACGGGGCAAATATTGAATAAACGCTTTAACTCTGGAACCACTCAACGGGTTTGGATGTGGTGAAGATCGAAATAGTATATAATATATCGCCAACAATTTATACATTGAGATAAGTTTTATTTACACCGAAATGTATGTACCTAGGTATATACAATATATTTTTTTTTACTTATGTTAGTATATTTTTGGTTAGGCATTATATTTATTTATGGTCTATTTAGTTTATTTATCAACTTATTTATTCATTCCATTATGTATTTATTTATTTTATGCATACGTATAACTTTATTAGCCCAACCTATACGTATATCGTTTTTTTTTTACATATTTCCCGTGTTATGTTTGTTTCATCACATAATGTTGTTTTTATAACGATTATATATGACCTGGAAAACGTATTTATGTATCTATTTTACAAATAAACATTTTGAATTTGAATTTGAATGGTATAACTAAACATCTTATTTCGTGATGTAAAGAAAAGCGGCAAACAAACAGTAGCATCGTCCTCGTTAGACTGAATACTTGATTACGCAGGCTTTGCTTAGAAGGCTACAATCTAAGCTCTGAATAAACTTGTTTATAAATAAGATGTCTTGAAAACTTTTTTTCGGGGCTTTGTACCAAAAAATTTAAAATAGATGACTTATTTGTTACTTATTTACTGGCGTATTCAGAGGATTTTGTTTACGTCATAACTTTGTTTAAGTTACAATTAAGTTAAACAATCTCTGTGGCCTAGTTGACGAGTCTCGGTCTCAGACCAAATAAAAAAGAGAAACAATCAGAGCACAATCATACAAATCGTTCATCATAGCTAGTCCCTTGTCATCATAAGACTTCTAGGGTGATTATGAGCCTTCATGATCTGTACATACGAGTGAGGCAAGAGGCAAGCCAAACTACACTTGAAGTTCATACATACACGCGACAAGCGCCCGCATTGATTGCGCACTATACCCGAAAAAGCATCCCTCCATTAGCCTGTTTCGTCTACTGCTGGATATAGATATAGGCCTTTCCAAGATTTCACCACTCTTAGCGGTCCTCCTGTAAGTAATGCCCACACTCACACAAACTGGGCATACGGATCGGTGAGCGCAGTTCCTATAAGTTGACCAGGGTCACTACGATGATGATAAAAAAAACGCATCCAAATCCGTTGAATTGAGTGGTGAGAGAGTTCAAACGGAACATACAGACAGACAGACAAAAATTCAAGAAATTGTTGTTTCGGCCTCAGTACAGTACCAACAACCCAGGACGGTGATTCTCGCAAAAAAATTCACACGCTTTGCTTTTCATACGCCTCTGTTTGTCGCGTCATAAATTCCGTGTGATGATAATTCTATTAACTATAACTCCTTAAAAGACACGTAAAGCATGTTATGAATACGTACAACAGGTTTATATTTTAAAAGTTTGATACGTTTCTTCATTAAGAGCTTGTAAAAATCACCCGCTTTCAGCCTTCGCAAATTGTCGCATGTGCGAGAATCGCCGTCCCGATTTGCTTTTCATACGCTTCTGTTTGTTGCGCCATAAATACTGCGTGATGATAATTCTACTAACTATAACTCCCTAAAAGACACGTAAAGCATGTTATTAATACGTACAACAGGTTTATATTTTAAAAGTTTGATACGTTTCTTCATTAAGAGCTTGTAAAAATCACCCGCTTTCAGCCTTCGCAAATTGTCGCATGTGCGAGAATCGCCGTCCCGATTTGCTTTTCATACGCTTCTGTTTGTTGCGCCATAAATACTGCGTGATGATAATTCTACTAACTATAACTCCCTAAAAGACACGTAAAGCATGTTATTAATACGTACAACAGGTTTATATTTTAAAAGTTTGATACGTTTCTTCATAAAGAGCTTGTAAAAATCACCGCCCAGGGTGGCTATTCCGGCATTACTTCTCACTCGCAATATCAATCATTAGATATTTGTTTAAAGTTAGATAAATGCCATTCGATAAAAATTTTAGTGAGTAAACCACATCAAATAAAAACTATAGGATATAAGTAATGCTCTCCATAAGTGTTCAATCAAAAAAATCAGTAGATATCCCTACAATATCCCTTTTCAAGTCACCCGCAATTTGCCGTCGCAATTTTTGCGCCCGTGCCGGAATAGCCGTCCTGGGCGTCAATTTTGACAGGTTCGCGAATTTCTGAGAGGCAGATTGCGGGCGATTTTAAAAGAGATGTTCTGTATGCGTATTGATTTTTTTCATTCGTCAGTCATTAAAACCTTCTTTATATTCCAATGATTTTATTTGATGAGATTTAGTCACTCCACTGAACAACGCATGGCATTCAGCATACTTTAAATTAAACCAAAAGTTGAACGACTGATATTGCGAATGCGCAATAATGCCGGAATAGCCATCCAGTGGGCCTATTACGTATCTTTGAATCGGTTGCCAACTATGGTTGCTGTTCACCACAAACAGATAAAAATATAACTTCCAAAATAACCTTCAATAGGTATTGAACTATTTACGAATAGAGACGTCATTTCAAGTGCGAACGTATCCTTAGATAATCGGATATGTATGTTTTCGACGATAGGCACTCTGTTTGGCAACTGATTTTACCATACAGAAACTGGGGGCAGGTTGTTGAACGCAGTTAAATCGGTGGATCCGATTTTACATCTCTCAACGAGCTTTGCTTGGAATGTCTCTGATGGACAAAATCCGAAACAAGGATATTCGTCGGAGGTCGAAAGTAATCGACATAGCCTGCCATATCAGTAAGTTGAAGTGGCAGTAGGCAGGCCATATTTGTCGCCCACATGATGGCCGTTAGGGTCAATAAGCGTTAGAATTGAGACCACGTACATCAAAGCGTAGTGTAGGCCGACCTCGTGCTCTCTGGACCGATGACCTGAAGTACGTTGCGGGTGGCGGCTGGATGAAGACGACGGAAGACCGCCGAGAGTTGCGAAATATTGGAAAGGCCAGTAGTGGACGAACCAGGCTAATTGATGGATGAAATGGAGATTCTCCCCATTCCGAAAGTACATTCGAAGAAATTTCCTGACTTTTCTTCTGAGTTTATCCTTCTGACCGCTTTTCCTACCAAAAACTAACCTTTTCCTTTCAACCTTTACCCACCAATTCGAAAAACTGCAGTTTTCCTGCCATAATACAGAAGGATTTCTTGGATTCTCAACTAAATCAGACGAAAATTATCGAAGGAAATTTATTACAAGTTTTGCACGATGGTGAGATAATCTTCTATATTAATATTCCCTCCAACAGTTACCCACCAAAATGTATCTTAATAGAATTATTTTTTTCCTTCTGAGTTTAAAAAAGATTAATTGGTCTTCTATTTTAGGAAGATTATTTTTATCAGTGTATGTTCATAACAT
This sequence comes from Ypsolopha scabrella, assembly GCA_910592155.1. NCBI lineage: Eukaryota > Metazoa > Arthropoda > Insecta > Lepidoptera > Ypsolophidae > Ypsolopha > Ypsolopha scabrella. The sequence continues at coordinate 24,381,991 of OU342969.1, read as the reverse complement.
GACCTATATAATTAAACAAGAACTTTATCTTTTATTTTAACTGTACCTAAATACACTTTGACTGGACTTTAATTAAAGAACTTTTAATCGAAACCCATTTTGAAACATTGAAACTTTTAATTCAATTGTAAATATTAGCATCAAATAAAAAATGGTACAACTTTCCATAATGGCAACATAGATTTATCTGGATACGAGGGCCCAGAAGAAGAGTAAATCATATGATGCCATTTCAACGGCACATGATAATAATAAATTTCTTCATTCCAGGCCCTAAGCCCATATTATAAATACCTTAACTAACACACAAAAAAAATATATATATACAAACCAGCTATTATATTATTATTATGTATTTATTTTTCAGGGGTTTTTCTTTTCTGTGGCGCCTCCCTGTAGCGTTGGAACACTGTCCCCTGCGGCCAGAAGTCCGGATTTAAGAACATCTTTGCATGGATAGCTAAAACCCGCAGTCTGAAGGACTGAAAGCTAGTACTTCTTTCAGCCAACAGAGGCGTTAGTAAGCTAGTTTTGCGATTTTCACACATTATTAACTTTGTCAAGCACATAACATTACATACTCACACACGCTGGGCAGGCAGGTTGGTGAGCGCGGTGCCGAAACCTTTGCACTAGTGATGCCGCTGCCCGTCACTAGTCTGTTTTAAAGAAGGCCCGGCAATTGGGGATGGATATACCGCCATCCGTCGGGCCCAGGCAATGGTGGGCCGCCTTGTTTTTCCTGAGAGCTGTTCTCTTACTCTCCCCCGAATAACTTCGGGAGGATCTGCTAGTAAGATGGTGGTACCTCCACAGTCGAGCCCGGCATCAGCTCTACCACGCCTGCCCAGCGCAGCGTGTGTGAGTATGGGCAATTCTTCCAGGAGGACCGCCAAGAGTGGCGAAATCCTGGAAAGGCCTATGTCCAGCAGTGGACGAAACAGGCTGATGGATGGATGGATGGAACAGAGGCTTTATCTCCAAGCAAAGTCGCCCCTCAATGCGATGTTGCGGAAGATGTAGTCCTCTACATCTTTTTGCGTGGATCGCCTGCTAACCCGGAAAAGGTAGATGAGTGTGGAGGGCGTTGCGGCTTGCAATCCAGTTGCAGCTGCGGGAGCGGTTCCGCGCTCGTTCTGGTTTCGACATCGACGACGTTGTTTGTTCTGTACTATATAATAAAGCCATCTTTGTCGTAAGCCTCGCTCGGTTTTCGCCCACGTTAGACCTCAACAACACTATGTCCTTCAAGAGCCTGGTCACATCGATATGGTCGAATGTAACCAGCGGAAGGCGGTTGAGGTCCTTCGCCACGAATGATGGTACGTCATCCGGATCGGTTCCCTTGAAGAAGCGTATGATGTTCTGTAGATTTTTTTTTGCCTTCCCTTCTCCCCGTCTGGATCCAAGGCACAAGGTGGTGATGGCGGTCTTCTCGAGCACCTCTTTAGCGGTGCTGATGTCGGTCTCCGTCAAGCTCGAGGTGCAGATCTGCTCAACACAGAGCTCGTCCTAGGTGACTTTTAATTATGTAGCCAAATTAATACTGAAGACTCGGTAAGTGGTCAGGACTAAGGTTGGGTAGATTTTACTCGTATAGTAAAAACATGCTAAACAAAATACATGCCGAAGCAACATCAAAGCTACAAAAAACAAGCGCTTTAGCGGATGGTAGAGACTGACAAAAAAACTTAGCACCGTCTGCGTTCGGAATCATAATATTTTTTTTTGTGTACTACAATCTGACTATGTTTAAGTTTTTATGTAAGAGCCACAACAAATAACGTTAAAATAATGCAACTTTTTCGAGGTTTCTTGTATGAGGACCAACCATAATTTCAATTCTTTTTATGTGTCGTGATTGAGGCCATAGTAACACGTATTCTGTGAAAGTTTAAACTTTTTGCCTTTTACGGTTTAAGCTGTAGACCCCTGTGACAGACTCGTACTTGGCCAAATTATTACATCGCAATTTGTGAAAGTACAGCGACTCTATTACTAAAACGTCATTCGTTTTAACTACTATATACAACATTCTCATAAGCTCAGTCTTCAGCTTAATTTGATACAAACTGCTTCAACAATTTTTTTTGGGTGATTGTTTTTAGCGATTTTTTGACCACCATGACAATTTTCACATTTCAACCCAGCTTTCTTCGAGAGTTCATAGTTCAACCTATAGGTATTGTAACTTCGTAGGACAAGGAGGAGACTGAGATTGTGTATTAAATGATTCACCTTCTTTCGTGGCTTTGTCCAACCAAAAAGTGAATCAGTTATTGTATTTATTACATTCAATAGATGCTGCAGCAAATTTTATATCGTCTCCCGCAATTTTTATTTATAAACATCTTTTTATGTTTATCGGCGGGTGGTACCCGTCTGCCGCACACACCAACGCACGTATAAAAGACATTTTAAAATAAATAAAGTACCGATCGATGTGATATCGTAAAACTGAAATAATTTTATTCGATAAGGTACAAAAAATACATTCGTTTTGTCGGGCAATATAAAAAACCATTCAGTACTTGAATAAATACAGATTTATAACGACTAACTAAAGTGAAATTTGACATAACTTTCAAAAGATTATGCAATTGCATTTCGTAACGATGTTGTTAGTTTTTAAAAATGTATGGTCATGTGGTTATGAGAGTTGCACACAAGCAAAAAAAGATAAACTAAATGTACATTTAGTCCCACATTCACACAACGATGTGGGATGGGTACACACTTTCGACTTTTATTATGAACGTCAAGTACAGCAAATATTAGATTCAGTTGTAGGAGAGCTTTTGAAAGATCCAACAAGGAGATTCATATACGTGGAAACAGCATTCTTCTGGCGATGGTGGAACAACCGGAATGACCAAGTTAAGAGTCAAGTCCGCAGACTAGTCGACGAAGGTCGTCTAAAATTTGTCGGTGGAGGGTGGACAATGAATGATGAAGCTACAACACACTATCAGAGTATTATAGACCAATTTACGTGGGGATTGAAGAAATTAAATGAGGCTTTTGGTCCGTGTGCAACTCCAAAAGTCGCGTGGCAGATCGATCCATTTGGACATTCCCGAGAATTTGCTTCATTGCTGGCAGCTATGGGCTACGATGGAGTCTTTCTCTGCCGGATAGATGATCAAGAGCTCAATAAAAGGAGAAGAACAAAAACTATGGAGTTCATTTGGAGAGGTGATGATGACTTAGGCAGCTCATCTGATATATTCACTGGAATTTTGTACGAACATTATGTTTCACCTGAAGGGTTTAACTTTAATGATAGAAATTGTTCAATGTTTCGAAACGTGGACGTAAAAGTCAAAATATTCTTTAATTATATACAACTTTTATCAAAAACATACAAAACAAATAATATAATTATTCCAATGGGTGACGATTTTGCTTACGCTAATGCTAAAACTTGGTTTGAGAACTTGGACTTACTTATTAAGTTCTCGAAAATGAAAGCAGCTAAAGACAATTTGAATATTAACGTGTTTTATTCTACTCCCGACTGCTACCTAAAGGCAGTTAACGATGCAAATCCATCTCTACCGACTAAACAAGATGACTTTTTTCCTTATGCTAACAAATACGGATATTGGACTGGTTACTACACCTCTCGACCAACTCTTAAGTACTTTGAGAGAGAAGCAAACAGATATTTGCAAATGGTGAAGCAGTTGCATGTGACAGCAGGCTTAGATCAAGATGGTGATAATTTTCTGGTTGATGACTTCAGAAGTGCGATGGCCATCATGCAACATCATGACGCAATTACTGGTACTGAAAAGCAACAAGTTGCTGAAAATTATAAAACAATATTGAGTCAGGCGATGGATGACGTACTTCTTGTGGCTGATAAAGCCTTTAATAAATTTGTTAGAGACCACTCTGGTGAAATTCTGTTTAAATTTGAAAAATGTCAGTTCAATCAATCTGAATGTATCACTTCAGAAATTAGTCATAACTTTATTGCAACTATCTATAATCCATTATCATGGAAGCTGTTTGATGTGGACGTGGTGGTACCCGTTCCGTATGCTACGTACTTTGTTTATGATTCTGATGGCATTAAAGTTGACGCAAAACTAGTTCCAATACTAAAATGGTACCAAAGAAGCCTCTCTGAGAGGCGATCTATTGCAACGCTTGAACTAATGTTTAAAGCAAAATATATCCAGCCCCTATCTTATCAAAGATTTTATTTTCACAAATTGAAATATTCTGTCGACAATAAATTGCCTAAAACCGATAAAATAAATATATATGATGTTGAAAGTAGTATTTTGGAGTATGCATCTTCAGTTTTATTAAGCGTGGATAGTGGTTACTATCCTAGTTCTCAATCCGGTGCCTATGTGTTTAGTCCTGATACTATTGAGCCCATATTTTGGTACAATATTACATTGAAAAAACTATTTCAAATGAAAGAAAATATTAAAACTAATATAAAACCAGTTGTCAAACAATTGAAAAAATATAAAAATAATATTTTTCTGCAAATAAAATGGTTATGCGATCCAATAAACTTAGAAGATCCTTTAAGCGGAAAAGAAGTCGTTGTGATTTATAAAACAAATGTTGAAAACAGTGGGAAGTATTTTACTGACTCCAACGGTAGACAAATGATGGACAGAAGATTGCTTATAAGACCCCAACACTCATATTATTATAATTTAAATGAAAGACATGTTGCTGGAAATTACTACCCTGTACCAAATAAAATATTTATCAAGGACAATAACACTAAATTCACAATAATCACTGATCGAGCTCAAGGTGGATATTCACCGAAAAATGGAGAAATAGAACTAATGATCAATAGAAAACTTGTCTTACATAAAAATGAGTTAGGTATGGGACTTGATGAACCATTAGACGAAGGTAACTTAGTTATTGTAGTTGATCATTTTATAATGATTTCTGACATTAACGATAAACAAAGCAATATTGATGAAAAAAGATTCAACTTTGAAATAAACCTTTGCCCAATAATTTTACTGTCTGATGCAGTACATCTGAGTTTAAATAAATGGTTGGAGATGAAGCATTATAACATAGGGCTAAAAAGAGATTTCCCAGAAGGTATCCATTTACTGACATTAGAACCTTGGGATGACGGGCAATTGCTCCTACGCCTTGAGAATTATTTGGAACGATCTGATCGCAAAAATGTTATAGATATCAGTTTATGTGATATTTTTAGTACTTTTACAGTATTATCCATGAGAGAAACAACGTTAGCTGCTAACCAATGGTTGGATGAAAATAAAAAAATGATTTGGAACAATAAAGGAGACTTTATTGAGAGAGAAAATAAAAAATCGAGAAGAAAAACCAATAAGTTTAATGGTAAGAAATGCTCAAGAATTAAATTATTCCCAAAGCAAATTAGAACTTTTATTGCTGATTACAAAATGAAATGATCATTTTTAATAAGAAATATTATAATCAGAAAAATCTTTAGTCATGCCTTTAATAAAAAAATTACAGTAAATACTTTCTAACACAATCATAATGGGGTTTAAATTTTGAAATCATGTTTTTTTTTAATTCTTTAACTAGTAAATAACCGATCGGTTTTTTTTAAACTACTTTACTCTTTTCTGACCGAAAAAAATAATGTTGATCTCTGAAATTACCTTCTTATCAAGACTCAGCTACCCAAATCAAATCTTCTGGTCTAGGTATTGTCAGGTCTGATATTACGTATCTTTAAATCGGTTGCAACTATGGTTACTATTGACCAAAACCAGATAAAAAATTATCTTCCAAAATTTTATATACTTTATATACTTAAAATTATTGTAGATAGATTTAAAGACTAATTGTTGCAATACAAAAATGTATAGGTATACTGTATCGAAATTTATACTTTATAAATAGATATATAAAATTTAATCCTACTGTAAAAGATGATAGGAGTGATAGAACAGAAGGATAAAGAGATAATCTATTAATTTCGTTTTGTTTTTAATGAATGAATGAATGAATTTATTTATTTCAGGCCAATAACCCATAAAGATTTATATACAATTATTATTATTACAATAAACACACAAACTGACATAGAACATTACAAAACAATTACGACAGCACAAATACATTTAAGGACATATAAAAATTGAATTAAAATTACAATTACAATATAACAATTAGAATTAGAATGTCAATTTCAAATTAAATTCAAACAAGCACATTATTTTGGTGCTACCTTCCCCATATTCCCCATTTAATATTATTTAACTCAACTTTTGGCCTGATTATCCGACTTTCTCTTGTCCTGTACCTTCTATCTCTTTACTAAAACATTGTTGTACCTATATAAATATTGATGATTGAAAAAAAGACATGATCTTGCTAAGTTCTTTGCCCATTCTTCTTAGCAAGACTAATCGAATGGGCGGTGTTAGGCATGTATTTATATATGTAACGTATTAGTATTTAGTATATGGGTAGCTATTATTATTATCATATCGTATATACATAATTGTATACATTAAATAAACTTTTATTTTAGTTCATGTACGTGTATTTACTTATTAAATATAAGCAAACCCAAAACATATTTTAATATATTGTGTTTCCCTTTTTAAATTTAATTATTTTAATAACCTATTTAATAAATCCTAACGTGCGATAAGTGTATTTATGTACCTATATCTATATTGCAGAAATATAGTATTCATTTCATAACCTTCAATGGGTATTGAACTATTTACGAATTGTGACGTCCTTTCAAGTGCGAACGTATCCTTTGTTAAGCGGAACTCAATATACTTAGTTTAGTATGTATGTTTTAGACGATAGACAGAATTAGGCACTCGGTTGGCGACTGATTTTACGATACAGTAGGAAGCAGATTGTTTTTGGTAAAGGCCAAAGGCTTAACATCGTTTCTGATCAAAATTGTTTAACGTCTTTGGGCTAATCTTCTGGTTTGAGAAATTTTGGCGGGGCCAAAGGCCGTAGAGATCGTGTTATTTATTTTACTTATATTTATAAATTATTTACTATTGCCGTCTTTAAGATAGAGCTGAAACAAATAACGTTAAAAAAAGCTATTTTCTTCGACGTTTTTTGTATGGGAAACCCTCTTGAATTTTAATTTCTTTAATATTTTATTATTTGTCGTGATAGAGGCCATAGTAACACGTATTGTGTCTGAGAACAGGTAGCGGAGGCTTAGTAATAGGGCCCGTTTGCCACCCTTTGGGTGCGAAACCCTATATAAAAATGACTTCCAATTGAGTGATGAACTTTGATGATTGCAGAAACCATATAGATACGAGTACTTCATTCACACCAGAAAATCGTATCTGCAGGCAGTTCCCTGGGGAATCTAGGGATAACCAGAACAAATACCAGGCGAGCAAAGGGTATAATGATTTTAAAACGTCTGTTAAATTAACTTCGTCCAAAATACACTGTTTCAATAAAGATAATCAAGATGTAATCAGTGGCCGTGTGACCACGTCGACGAACGAAGCGTCGTCGTCCACCTGAGAACGACAGTCACCTTGAGAATGCCGAAATTGTCTCGGTGAAACAGTTGGCATTTAGTGAACAATAATAGCACTGAGTATTAAAGCCGATATTTAATAATAATTTAAAATGTAATCTGCTTAAAAATGCAATTCGTTTGATAGCCAATACAATGTTTCAAAAAATTTCAAGACTGACGTTTGAGGTATTTTTTGTTTTTTTTTCAAAATTTTCTATTAACAGACTAACCAACTGTGAGAAATTTGGGCTTTGCTATAAGGGGTTCAGATTTTAATGGAAAATAATAATAAAGAGTGTACATTTGGTGCCAGTTGGACCGACGACCTGAAGGACGGACGTTGTGGGAGGCGGCTAGATGAGGAGGATGGAGGACCGACATGAGTGGCGAAATTTGGGAAAGGCCTATAATAATAATAATAAAATTCTTTATTGCACATTCAGATAGATCAGTACAGAGGCGAACTTAATGCTAATTACCATTATCTTCCAGTTAACCTTGGGTGTTGAGGATAATTTAGGGTAATGCCAAGAATATAATTATAGGTATAATTAGGAAAAAGCACTCCAAACATAAAACGGGGAAGGGGGATTTATGCAAAATAAATATACACAAAAATATAATATCCTAATACTTATATTTATATAACTATTTATACTATAACTATTTATTACCTGGAAAACCCCAAACAATTTGAAATCTTCTCTTGTGCTAGAGGTCTGTACTAGGGTGTAAGAACTTGATAAAAGGTGTTATTACCGTGCAAATGAAGCTGTAGTGTAGACCTTCTGTCTCTCGGTTACAGTTCATCGACGTGCATCAGCTGATGGTTAATAGTGTTGTAACACGAAAAGTTTGTATACTTAGTGAAACAAACTTTCAGGTGGCGTATCTCGTTGTGTGTTTCGATTTTGGGGTAAATACAAATGCCAATAGCAATAGTACTATTCCCTTAGTTACCTCCTTAAATATGGTTACACCTTTCTGTTACACGTTGTATAATAAGTACAAAAAAGATAAAAACTGCTAATAAATCGAAATTTAAGTCATTTTGTTAACGAAAACTGAAATCGTGAAAAAAATATCAGCTGTTTCATACATCTGGGTCGAGTAGGTATTTAACTTTTCTATGGAACAGATGATTCTTTTTTCACGATTTCGGGGTTGGCTCCATAGTAAAAGTTGTTCATATGGACGAGTACTACATTGGTTGAGGGTGATTCTCGAGCACACAAGGGCAGATTATTCCAGAGACAGATTGCAGATACAGTGAAGAAGTAGGTATACATATCTGTCTTGTGTGTGGGAGTTCGAAGGAAAAGTGCTTTACTAGGCCGCTGAAGGCGATCAAGCGAGACGAGGTTAATAAATCTGTCTTTGAGATAAGGAGGAGAAAGGGGGTCACTTAGGATATTGTAATTGCGTTACAACATGGGCATTGCGTCGATTACGGATACTGAGCAGCAGCTATGCCAGCTATGTCCAGCAGTGGACGAACACGGGCTGATGGATGGATGGATGGATGTTTGGATTAGGGCGACTGGTGCACACATAATAAACAAAGTTCTATTGCGTGTGGGGTCTCAGTTCTAATAGAGTTACATAACGTACTAGCCTTTTCCCGCGGCTCCGCCCGCGTATATTAAATCGATGCCCCGTTTTCGACATGGGCGTTATTATATGAACACCCCTTATAGTCTGTAAGTTGACCAGGATCACTACAATTATAATAAAAAAACGCATCCAAATCCTTTGAGTGGTTCTCGAGTTAAAACGGAACAAACATACATACATACAGACAGACAAAAATTCTAAATATTGTAGTTTTGGCCTCAGTACAATGCTAACCCATTTCAATTAAAATTTTGCAAAAATATGCAATGAACAGAGACAACTTTTCTATTATTTTATATGTAGATATAAATAGATGTTAGTAGAGCAATCGCCCGGTAAGCGCGAGGTCCCGGGTTCGAATCGTTCAGAGCTCCCTTTTGTATGCGTTTCTTTCTATGCCGCAATGATAAAATATTATTTTATATAAAGTATGTAAAAAAGTCAAGAAATATATAAATTATTTTTATTTCAAAAGAGGAGCGGTTTGTATCAGAGATGCATCCGTTAATAATTTAAGTGAATACTTTTTATGTAGCCTCTTTACTCAATCAAAGAGTTTCCTCATTCGATTCAATGGCGGTAATCACCACAGACATAGAATAGTATATTAGGGTAAGGTAATTTACTTCATCTGTGCCACAAATTATATAGAGATACTACGTAATCTGTGCATTTGTTGAAAGTGATTGCCCTGCCATCACTGACGGTTATGACCATAGACGTAGAATAGTATATTCTAGAATAGATTCATAGATTCATCTATGGTCATCACCGTAAGTGATGGCAGGGCAATCACTTTCAACAGATGCACAGATTACGCAGTATCTCTATATAATTTGTGGCACAAATCAAGTCAATACCTTACCCTCTAATTCTTTTCACGAAAATTTTATTGTCATGTACTAAATACTAAAATACCTAAACCTGCGGGATTTCTTTCGTGAAGTTTGTCCCGGAAGTGACGTAGTGACGAAAGTGAGTAGGCCCCCCTATACGAGATACGAACATAAAAGTATCCACTTCAAAAAATCTTACGCTGTCTCTTTCATACTCATGACATGATGTCTGTTGTTTCACGCTGTCATCCTATATTGGCTAAAGACACGACTTATTCTAACTCTATACCTACATTAAAAAAACGTAAATAGGTGTTAATTGTATCGTGCAAGGGCAAAAATTTTTGGAAACTATTTTCTCCCGGTCATAATTCAAGGTTTTCGAAATAAAAATAAAACAAATCTATTAGGTTATACAATTATATCTGACTTTATTAGTCAAACAATATACAACACGATGACTTTTTATTTTGATTGCTGAACAGGAACCACGTTTCTTAACACAGTAACGTATGGATTGTGTTACAATAATAAATTCACGAAACTATAACAATTAGCTAAACAACATTTTTTTGGTTATAAAATAAATTGGCAATACAACTATTGTCACCTAACTGCCATTTGACAGTTAACTTCATGGTGACCATACATTGAATAATATTTTTTTTTATTGTCATTGGGGAGAAAAATAAAACGTTGAACTGCTTTCCTATTCCTATTTAGTTGACTTTCTTTTAACTGATAAGATAAATACAAATCTAGCGGGTCTAAAAGCAAAGAAGTTCAGGGCTCACTCCTCTAGTCTTTGACAAACGACGAAAACAAACCCACAAAAACAAAAGCAGGACAAATTTGTATGTCTCGCTTACTCGTATACAATTGTCCCTTTCGTCATAGTATAAATAACTAATAGTATTCTATCTCCATACAAACGGGCCAAAACGAACCCCCCTAAAACTCAGTTCAACTCGGTTTACGACAGTCGCGGTCGCACCGCAGTTACGTAAGCACGTTGTGACTGTGACGCTCCCGCGCATTTTCGTAAATTATGGCACGAAATTACAGAGTATATTGTGCATTGTATGCTTGCTTAAATACAACTCTTATCATAATAACATAGTATTATCAAATACGTTGATAATATAATCCTAGGTGGTAGAGCTGGTGCCGGGCTCGACTGTGGTGGTACTACCATCTTACTCGCAAATCCCCCCGAAGTTATTCGGGGAGAGTAAGAGAACAGCTCTCAGGCAAAACCAGGCGGCCCACCATTGCCTGGGACCGATGGATGGCGGTATATCCATCCCCAATTGCCGGGGCTTTTATAAAACAGACTGGTGACGGGCAGCGGCGTCACTGGTGCAAGGGTTTCGGTACCGCGCTCACTAACCCGCCTGCCCAGCGTATGTGTGTATGGGCATTTCTTCCAGGAGGACCGCCTAGAGTGGCGAAATCCTGGAAAAGCCCATGTCCAGCAGTGGATGAAATAGGCTGATGGATCAAATACGTAAACAGTCTGTTGGCAGAATTAGCGCATGCTTAGGAACCGAGCGGCCGTAGGTATTGATTTCAAGGACACCGCCTAGCTAAACTACTGATGTTACCTATACTGTGCTTTCGTCGTTTAACGAGACGAGGGAGTCTCGAGCGGTTTTGCTTCTAGACCCGCTGTTCAGCGATTATAATATATTTTATTTCCCGTATTATTATATATTTTTTTTATATTCTAAAGACATATTATATTGTGTAAATTAACTTTGACTTGTAGAAAGTATACTTAATGTATCTATTTTGCAAAAATAAATATTTTGATTTGATTTGATTTGATTTAAGTCATCGTGAATGTGTAAACTGACTATTAACAAGTTCAAGGTTTCGTACAGCACTGGCATTGATCACCAATACAGTATCCACAGGGATAAGCCAACTGTTTGCATTCCCAGTTGCACATCTCTGGACTGCAGTATGAGTGTTTCAGAGCAGGGGCATCTGAAAGAAACAAAATCACTCAGTTTCATTTATAAGTTTAGAATGTTAAGGTGGTAAAACTGAATCTCGGTGCCTGATGCACATCATAACATATTATTAGTAACTAGCCTTTGCCCGCAGCTTCGCCCGCGTTCAGTGAATCTTTGCCCCGTTTTCGGCTTGGGCGTTATTTTATGAACACTCCTTATAGTTTATATGTTGACTAGGGTAACTACAATGATAATAAGGAAAACCGCATTCAAATCCGTTGATTTGTTCTCGAGTTATAAAAGCGTTTATTCAATCTTTGCCCCATTTCCGGCTTGGGCGTTATTTTATGAACGCCTCTTATAGCCTATGTGTTGACCACGGTCACTATGATGATAATAAAAAAAATGCACCCAAATCCGTTGAGTGGTTCTCGTGTTAAAACGGAACATACAGACAGACAGACAAAAAAACTAAAAATTGTTGTTTCGGCCTCAGTACAGTAACAATAACCCATTTTATTTAAAATTTCACGAAAATATTCAATGTACAGACACGACTTTTTCACTACATTATTATTAATAGTATAGATAGATAATTAAGTTTTCACATTCAACTACCATCCCCAAAATATTTGTACGTTACTCTTATTATTACGTGTTATGTCAACCACCTGTATATACGGTGAAATTTAATCAACCGACCAAATTCATACTAGAGACTCGGTTAGTGATCAAGAACTAGGTTCAGTTATCCTTTTGAGCAATTTCGAAAAATATTTTTTTTGCTCCCGTACTGGTTGGACTAGTTTAAATAGATCTCGTGGGAATTTACTGCAATCTTTTCTTAGCTGATATCTACGTCGTACCATAGACTAAATAATACAATATTATTTAGTCTATGGTCCTACTACGAACCTATACCTATTACACATTTCATGTTTCTACGTCCAGCCGTTTTGTTACGTCTTTGATAGATCAGTCAGTCAGTCATTGAGGATATTATTTTATATGTATAAGGTCCTACAATAATAAGTTAAAATATTTCTAGGATATTTATCGATCACAGTTTTGATCAAATAATTTTTTCACCTTACAGTACAAAGTGGTTCAAACTACTGACTAAATTTCTATGAAAAGGTGAAAAAAAAGTTCGCGCAAAAAATTTTTTTTCTTTGTTTTGTGGTCTATCGTCTGTTACATTTTTTTTACTTTAAATTGTAGGACCTTATATTTAAAGTAACATTCGTGTATATAGCCAAATTCATACTGGATACCCGGTAAGTGGAACAAGGTTCAATGGCCCTGTTTGTGAAATGAGAAAATTAGTTTTTGTGCCTCTATTATACTAGTTCAACAACAATCAACAAGTGGGCCCGCGCCTCTGCCCGCGTTTATCTAGTTTCTACCCCGTTTTCGGCTAAGGGGTTATTTTATTAACAGGGTCAAAATCCATTGGTGATTATCTAGTTAAAAAGGAATATACATAAATAGAGACTGACAGACAATAAGTACTAGTACTCAGTACTAGTTAATAACGCATTGCATTTAAAATTTCGCAAAAATATTTAATGTATAAACACGAATTTTTTTTTCTTTATGATGTTACGGACTCCTTCGCGGCTGGCCACAAAACGACCATAACTTTAGATTTGACACTGACTTGGACTTGAGACTGGAAAATTAGCAAATAGACAGGCTTCTTTTCTAAATAAAATAATTATCTTTATTGATTCAGACTTTCAATATTATAGATACGATTCGATATAGGTTACGCTCATCATAAAGTAATAAATACAGATGGTTATAATTGCTGACCCATTTCATAAAATAAAGCTTTTATATGGCGTGGCTTTATGGATATAATATTAGGCCGCGGGGCAGCGATTTGGATGAGGTTTTTTATTTATAGGTCTTTTTATTTATTTGTATAGGTACATATTTTGTTTTCTTTTATATTTAGATAGGTATTAAGATTATTTAGTTTTTATAGTTAAACTGTATTGCAGATAATTAAAGTATTAATAAATAAACAAATTTTATTATAATATAAATAATATACTATTAATTAAAATATTAATAATTTTAGTATTTATAGTTATAATACTTTAATCTATCTATTGCGTTCTGAACAAGGTTTGAACAATTTAATGAAAAGATTATTTTTTTAAATTAATTTTAAAAAATGAAACACGCTTAACATACTTTGTTATCACACCTATAATAGCACACGTGGTTTAAAGGAACGAAGTACTTTTCCTAACATTCTGTATAAAACAGATTCGTGGGCAGCAGCGTCACTGGTTCGAGGGTTTCTTGGACAAACCCGCCTGCTCAGCGGGATCTCTTCCAGGAGGAATGGCGAAATCTTGGAAAGGCCTATATCCAGCAGTGAACGAAATAGGCTGATGGATGGATGGATGTGATAACCGCAACACTTACCGTCACATTCGACACCCATATTCAAGAAAGGAGAAAACGACAGGAGTACAAAACACAAAACATAGAAAGCCTTCATGGTGAGTGTTTTGTAGTGCAATAAACAATGATTTGAATAATAATAATAATAGTTACAATAGTTACACTCGTTAATTTATACCCCAGTTACTGATACTTATTCATATATAACTTTATTTATACTTATGCAGGCCATTTAATTGCCATGAAATCGTTATTTTATTTTAATCACTAGCTTTTGCCCGTGGATGCGCTGGCAAGGAAATGTCTATCAATCAATGTATTTTTATTTGTACGTAAGAGAAAAACCTTTTATTGGTAGTTTCCAGCTTGGCGGTTACTTTATCAAGATCTCTTATATACTTTATGTTATCCGAGTCACTACAACGACAATAAAGAAAACCCCATCCAAATCCGTTGAGTTATTATCAAGTTAAAACAGAGAAGACAGACGTACAAAAATAAAATTTTTTTAGTCTCGTAACAATACCAATAACCAAAATTTCGCTTTTAGGTTTCCGTACCCGAAGGGTGCCAAACGGGATCCTATTACTAAGCCTCCGCTGTCTGTCTGTCTGTCACAGGGGTCTACAGCATCAACCGTAATCCAGGTTCCGTACTGGGATTGTATATGTGGTGCTACGGAACCCTTCGAGCGCGAGTCTGACTCGGACTTGGCCAAATTATTTTTACTACTTTATTATCAGTATATATATTTTATTTTATTTATTAATTTCACAGCACACAAATTATACAATATAATATATATATATATATATATATATATATATATATATATATATATATATATATATTTAAATAAAGAATGTTGGTTATGTACCCCTTAACGAAATAATATAGAAACCCGTGATTGCAAAAACCCACCATACGCCACTTTTACCGGAAATGAGTTAAATACCGTTTTAGTATCCCTATACACATATACGTAAACTGAATGCAAAAACACACCATAATTCTTACTCTTACCCTGCAAAAACTGACCTTCCAAATATAGGTTGCGTCAAGTTGAGTGTAAAAACCCTCCACGTCCGGGATATGGTGGCTTTTTACAACCAACTGATGGTAACACTACATAAAAAAAACAAACGTCAAAGTGATATTGGTTTTGTTTTACATTGCTTGCCGGGTTTTTATTCTTTTTGTCATAAAATTACTTATTTAAACATGTAAGACAATAAAAATAAAATTGATGGAGAAGTCCCAGTTAAGTGCCGTAAATTTATAAACGGCATTGTTAAACATACGTTTCTTTTTAAACTAATAAGAACTTGACTGTACCTTTGCCTATACAAAAGTAAAAAAAAATGGATGATTTTATAAAATGTAAGAATATGTAACAGAAGAATCCAAGACACAATTCTGAAATGACCTGCTTCGCTGGCCAACAACAAGGGATGATGATGATGATTATAATGATGATGATTGATTGAATAAATGTAAACTAAGATTTTCAAGTAAAATAAAGCCTTAAATTTTATATAAATAATATACCTGCTTGTGTGTTAAAACACACCACCTCCTTGTTGATTGTAAAAAGCCACCATATCCACAAAATTTAAACTTAAATATATAAATAATAAGACTTTAAAAACAATTTTTTCTAAAAATATCTATTATAAAATACAAAATTTATATATAATTAAAAAAAAATATTAACCCCCCATTAATTTTTTTTTGGTGAAGCATATTTTCTCATTCAATTTTCCAAAAGTTTACTCCATGGCATATGGTGGGTTTTAGCAATCATGCATATATGGTAAGTATGTCAAAGGCAGATTGCTCCGTTTAGCAGCAACAGGATATTTAGTTTAGGGATCAAATATAAAATCAATACGATTTATAAGAAAATAAACATGTATTTCTTACTGATTTTCGATTTCGAGTGTCTTCTTTCTAAATATGTACAAATACTGTTATTACATAAAACTGCGTTAGGATTATGCGTTAACTACGGAACCCTCTGCTGATATTCAACCTCCATTTGACCATATTTTATCACGATAATAAGAAAATGTACATTTTTCTACCAGAGAGCTAAGTGCGAGTTGCCATCGAATGACTTTACTACCGCGTGAATCGAGTTAAGCCGGGTTTCCAGCGCGTGTTTTGTCCTACACACTACACCAAAACGTCTGCACAGAATATTGTTTCGCTAGTTAGGTACATATTTTTGTTGATAACCGTGTCTCCTGCATGCTTCACAGCAAAAATGTGTAGCGAAACAATGTTTTGTGTACACATTTTTGTTTAGTGTGTAGGACAAAACATGCGCTCGAGACCCGGCTTCGTTGATGTATATTGTTCTGAGTCGATAGTAAAGCTATTCGATATGCAACTCGCACTTAGCTCTCAGTCCAGCAATTAACAGTTACAGCAAATAAGTTTAGGCTCGGGTGATAAATAAATTACTAAATCGAATGCTCCTTGCATTATTGTAGGCACCTTTTAGAATTTGCGTAATTTTCTATACCCTTGAGTAATTTTCCATGGCCGAATGTGCCGGTAGCTCGCGGGCGCCTAGTAGCCGAACATTTCTAGGCGCCCGCGAACAAAATGAGATAAAAGTTCAAGCACACTCAACATTGATAAAAGTAGATAAAATCAAATAAACACTTAACTCAAAATAACACTAAACTCTGAAAATCGAAATAACGCTGACAGTTGAAGGCACACTCGTGCATATCAGTGCTGTGCTGCGGCTATTTTCATCTCAACTAAAAATTATAAAGATCACGTACAAAAGTATGTTAAAAACGAGCACGTCAAAAAATTTACGATTTTCAGAAGCTTTGTGAAAATGTGAACCGCCAAGTATCACATTAAGTTTATGTTGTTCCGGTCTATCGTTGTAGTATATCATAATAAATAAACAGGGATATAAAGAAATAATGTAGTTTCTATTATCAAACTTAGGTTTCTTTAAATTCAGCGGTGCCCGCGAAGCATGTCAAGTTTTTCAAAACGGCCCTCAGAGCAATACAAGTTGGGCACCATACATACTGTATACCTATATAACTGACAATACTGTCACATCTCAGTCGCGAAGCTGGACACCCCTCACATCAATGAGGACCCAGTCCCACGGGTGCCCAGGTTTACGGGTGAAGACCTCACCATGGCCGTCTTAAACTAGGCTAGGACCCTTGGGCACCCAAGAATTTGGGGTCCTTTTGGAAAGTAAAAAAGCGAATTATAATAACATGTTTTTACTAAGTACGACCATTTATTATAGGTAAGCAAATACAGTATGATACATATAATATTATATGTCATTAATGATATTAGAATGCTGCTGGTTTTTTGGTTACGATTACGATAACGGTTTCTTCTGGGATTTCTGTCGAGCAAAATCTTCTATTATATCCTTAAAGTCGTTTTTTTGAAGGATATCATTTCCTATGCACAAAATTGACAAATTACTCAGTCGTTCTTGTATTGCCTTATTTAGACGGTGCAGCTTGACTTTGGAATCGGAGGGATTGCGTGAGTGATCGCTAGATGGTGTACTTAGTAAATTAGGTAGGATGCGTTCGGAAATATTATTAATTAGTGCAGTAGGAATAGGCGCACTCATCGATATAATGGTGTAGTACATGCCTTCTGATAATATTACTGATTTGTGAAAAAAGTGTAATGTCCCCGACAAAAATGTTTTGAGAACAAATGTGTGAGAGAAATTGTCGGTCCTTCGATGCCCCCTTAGAATGGGGGCCCTGGGCACAGGCCCCGTGTGCCCTTATGGTGAAGATGGTATTGGACCTCACCGGTCACGAGGGTGGAAATGGAAATCATTGGTACAGCAGAGTGAGTGGAAGGGGCCAACCCGGTGGAAGGCTACCGTGTATGTATATTGGATCAAGACTATCAGGCAGGATGGTTCAACAAGGATGGTGGCAGAAGAAACCCTTGTTGGTTCCACGGCGGCGGCATCTACAGCTCTCCAGGGCGGTTTATTGCCTTGTCATCGTGTGGCAACCGGCCGTAATTTAAGTCCATTACTCAATCCTGATTAAAATGAAAGTAAAATCAAAATAGTAGTTTATGAAACTGGTACATAAAAAGGTTATTAAAAACACGAGTTTTTTAATAGTACACGAGTGTTTTAATACCTAGTTATGTATAGTTTCATACACTACTTTATCTAAACACATGCATAACAACCTGTTTTCATAATAATCTTGATAAAATTTGTCGTTAGCCATTTTTGATTTTTCTTGTAAAAGCTCATTTTAAAGTGTTCGTAATTTCCGTCGTTATTTCCGGAATGTCAGGTGGAGTCAAATTATCATCACCATTACTGCTGTTAGTAATTTAAAGGCAAAATTATAGTTTTGATTTGACCCATAAAACAATGAAAAATATAAATAATAGTAATTTCCACGTAAGCTATGGCGCCAAAATCCAACAATCCACAAAGCATGTGTACGCGTTGCATGCGCCGGCAGCCATAGACAATGCAGGCCGAAAATAAATTGAAATTGTGACCTCCTTTGTCACGCTGCAATATTATTTAGTACGTGTTAGAAAATATTATTTAATAACCTCACTGGTATTTGATATTAAACCTCAGAAATGGGTGCATGGGCTAAGTTTCGTTTGCCTTCCTAGTTAGTCCAAAACTGTAAGTAACTATTAATAACTAGCTTTTGCCCGCGGCTCCGCCCGCTTGTTATTCGGTTTAACGACATGCTTTTTTCCGGGATAAAAAGTAGCCTTTGTGTTAAGTTAGGGTATAAGCTATATCCATTCTAAATTTCATCCAAATCCGTCCAGCCGTTTAGCGTGAAAGAGTAACAAACATACACACACACACACAAACTTTCGTATTTATAATATTTGTGTGATATCACATAAAAATTATCATAAAAATATTCGTCCAATTACATGTCTCAAATTAAATAAAAACTGTGCAAATTAAAAGATTTCCCATTTGAAGCATTTTTATCAGGTTTTTTTTATCTTACAACTTCGGAACCCAACAGAATTTTCATGACCTATTTTTTTTGTAAATTGCTTACATAAGGATTTAACTAAAAAATATAAAAAATATTAAAGACGAAAATGTTTCTTTTTCCTTTCATAAATTTTGTTAAACTTCAACCCCCTTGAGTACGAAACATTAAATAGGTAACATCCTTATATTTTTTTACATTTTTTTTCCTTTATCTGTTTTCTTTTAGCAACCTTTCCGCACCACGCCTAAATGAAAATCCAAAAAACGCAAAAATCGATCCACCCTAATATACAATTCAGGCACCAAGTCCTAACGACTGGCACTAGTTGCGTTTCTGTTGGTCTTACCCCCAGCTTCCATACACCTTTGCCCATCATCGTTTACAATAAAATCATTGTCACCCTACTACATATATATAGTTGGTTGTAAAAGGTAGTTGTAAAACAGCGGTTGTTATCGGGTAGTTATCTCTATGTCCAAAGCAGCGGATACTAACGTATAAACAGCGGCTGACAACCGGCTGCTTATCCGACTCAATACCAAAAGGTCTTACAATTTTTACAATTCCTGAGTCGAAATTATTATAATACGAGCTGTTATATACAAATAGGTATTTTTACTAAATTAATTACCTACTCTGTCAATAGTAAACTTTAAACTTTCGCGATTTTCACACATTATTAACTTTGTATTGGGGTCTTACTCGCGATAACTAACAACATACCTTAATAGATATGTGCTTGACGTTTCGACGCCTCTGTAGGCTGTCGTAGTCACAAGCTAACTGACGAGAGTAGCAGCAAAAATGTCCTTGGCGAGCCGGCGGTAGGAAGCACATTACTTTTTTTTTTCCTACCCGCACTTTGTCTTTTGTTAATTAATTGTTTCTTTCGTCACAACACGACACACAACACTAACAGTATCGAGGCAAAAATTCGAAGATAAATCGCGAGGCTTAAATTTCTGTATGACTGAACTCCATGCCGAAGATAACTTAAACCCGTCTTCCCGATTGAAATTTTTTGGGTGTTTTTTAATTTCTATTGATTCTCGCACAATTCTCGGGTAGTAGTGGCGGTCAGTAGAAAGGGTTTTGGGGTCATGAAGTTCTATTCAGTGGTTTAAACCAGCCGTTAGCAGGTATTCTGCAATCGCTGATTTATTTATTTGCCTGTTTTTTACAGCTGTAATGTGTTCCTTGACCCTCTCGGCTATGGTTCGCTTTGTTTGGCCAATATATACACTTCCACAGCTGCACTGTATTTTGTAGACACCAGGAGTCATGTATGGTATAGCATCCTTTGGTGAGCGAATATGATGCGCTACTTAGAAAACGGCGTATATACAGTCTTGATGGAGTATTTACCTAGTGCTGTTCCGATTTTGTCCGTTATTCCTTTCACATATGGCATAAACGCTCTCTTTCGGCTGACCTCAGGATGCTTTTCCTTCCTTAGTTTTTGTCTTTGCCTTCCCACCTTGTATCCATTCCGTTTAAGTACCTCCTGAACATGTGAAAGTTCCTCTTTAGCCACGCCATCTATCTGGAGGTGAAGACTGGAGGTAAGGTCTGACTTTGGTAAAGGAAATAATTACCATCTAAACAATGTTTCAAGAGAACAACATACTCCTGAGGTAGATCATTACGGGCCGGAAAATGCAAGAAAAATTCAACACCTAGAGGTCCTTCGTAAAAAACGGGTGCGACTTGAAGCATCATTGGCATTTCTCCTGAGATGCCGTGATGAAAAAGTGTCTCCTACATGTGTGCGTATTAAACCGCGACGAGACATTGCGCATTTCGAAGGAATCCTAAGAGAAGCAAGTGTTAAAAATGTTAAAAATGTTCAATATTATGAATTTATTTTTCAATATCCTTCAGATATTAAACTAATGTACCTACCTTCTTATTTATACCGTACATAATTGGTATTTAATCTTTAGGTATGAAACTCCGTTTCGCCACTTTTATTATTATCATACAATCGTAATAAGTGGATTATTGCAAGGCTCGCGAAGCTTGGCGTTCCGTCCTCTCTGCCACACCCCCGACACTCCAACCAATCTTGCCGAGATAACTCCACACGCGCATAAGACACGCTGTTCACGCTTGTGTGTGTGCGTGATCTAGTCTAGGGCTGGCAGCAAGCGTGTGAGCGTCGTCGACCGAGAGGGACAACATTATAAGTCAGCAACTGTTCGGTTTAAAACCGTTTCGGAACGCGTCATATTATTTGCTAAGGTGTTTATTTTATTGATCTGGCAACACGCATTGTCGAGCTGTCAATTGTGACGTTAGACGTCCTTCCAGTAAAAGGCTTGACACAACTCGATTGTGAGTTTTTTATATAATTGAGATTTCTCGGAAATCATTGCGTAAAAACGTGAAATAAACCAGTTAATTAGTGTTAACTGTGGTTCGAAACCCATACGCGGAAAGATTCGTGAATTCCGGTGATTGTGAAATGTGATGACGATAGATTCCGTCAAACACATTGTGCTGAAATTATTAGTTTGGGTTTTTTTGGGAAAGCTGGCTTTGGGTTAGGTATTTTGAGTTTATGTCCGGCTTATGTAACCACTTGGAAACATTTGGTTCTTATTTGAGTTCTTAATTTTAAGTTTGGTAAACCTTGTTACCGCCGGTTACTTTTAGTTTCACTACTTCATGGGCCCAGTATTATGTGTGTGTAGCCTTGGTGGCTAATTAGGTTTAACAAACAGCAACTTATATTTTTCTCTTACTAAATTTTAGCGTGGTTAATCTTATGCACTTTCACATAATACTATGGACATTATGTAAATTTCGAAGGTCAGGTGGGTATACAAAAGCAAAATAATTTGTACTTAAATTGGATTTTGCCGGTAACATAATGTACGAGCAAAAACTTAACTGGTACAAGGTTACACCGTACAATACAATATAAAGTCATGTTGAAATTTACTCAACTCGAACTGTCATACAATAACATTCGATTTTTTAATTTAAAATGTTGAAATTTACTCAGTTCGCACTGCCACACAAAAACATTCGATTTTTTCGAATTTCGATTAGATTTTATTTTATTCGATTTCGCGCGGTGAGGTGAGTGTCGCTTCTTTACGGAGTAATATTTTGTATTCTCTCTCTCTGCCCACCCCGCAAGAGATATAGCGTGGAGTATAATATGTGCGTAATAGACAGGTAGCAATAATACTCAACAGGTGTCACGTGTCAACCGTAGACAACCGCTGTTTAGATCACAGTAGTCAGCGAAAAAAGCGGCTGGTTGACTACGATCACAACCGGCTTCAAAATTGGTACAACTCACGCATATGACAGTTATGTGATAATAATGATGACGTGTCACATCACTGCATCTATAATACTAGCATTAGAAAGAGGTCAGTGCGTTAGTCTTCATAAAATGTATGGTGAATTCGAACCAACCATAAATTGTAACAGGCCCTTTTGTATTTTTTTTTCTGAAAATATAGGCTAAATCATGAAGATACATACTGTTCTTTAACTTTCAGGTGGTATTTTTTACAACGAAATTATTTTTTGAAAATTTGTTTGAAGAAATGGGAATGTGACGCAATAGTCATACTATTTAGGCTCATTAGGAAGAGTTCCTTGACATAAAGAATGAATGAAAAAAAAATTTAGGGGATAAAACCTGAAGATTATCCCAAAAAAAAAAAAAAGCGCGGGAAGCTTTGATCTGGGAGGCAGGAAAATTTAAAAGCTTTCAGTTTTAATTCACTTTATTTGGTATTACGAATTGTTTTGAGCGAATTTCAGCATCCATGAAGTTTAAATATGGGTAAAAAACCACGTCGTAAGAAACCTAGACGGCAAAAGGACGATGATGATGGATTGCCGTCGTTTGAGTCCAGTACTGATTCTGACACGGAAGAACGCGAACAGGATGAGCCTCAGGAGATGGAGTCCAAGCGAGAGCCAGAGCGAGTCCTGCAAAAAGAAGATCAAGATAAGGATAAGTACATAATTTACAAGACTAAAGAATACACAAGATGCTACCCCGAAAATGGCGGTAAGTTCGAATATATTGTATTCATACAAAGTAAAGACGAGCGTCCACTTGGTGATCGCGACATGATATCGTTGGGCAGTTTAATTAAAAAATACAATACAGGCGTTAAACAATTAAAACGACTAAATAAATACAAAATAGGGGTTATTTATTTGAAATGAACTGCTATCGAATGTCAAGTTCTTGAATGAAAATAAATTAACCGCATCAATTCCAGCAGCTGCATGTGAAGTTACCGGAATTTTGAAATTTGTCCCCATTCATATGGGAAATAAGAAAATTTTTAAGTCACTATCCAGCAGCTCAAAAGTAGTGCAAGTAAAAAGATTCATGAAAAGAATAAAGATAGACAATGACGTAAAATTTGAACCTACTCAAACAGCTACAATTACATTTTCAACTCCAGAATTGCCCGAAAGTGTAGACCTCAACTGATGGTATTTCAAAGTTCACACATACATACCACCAGTTAAACAATGTTTGCGTTGTCTTCGATATGGTCATATTGCTAAATTTTGCAAGAACAGTGAGAGGTGCTCGGTTTGCTCTGAACAACACAGCTACAAAAATTGTACTAATACCAATCAAGAAGCAAAGTGTGCAAATTGTAATGGGGCACATCTTGCAATATCAAAAGAAAGTCCAGAAAAAATAAAAAGAATAAAAGAGAACACTGCTAAATACGAAAAACCTACATATGCTGACTTATTTAACCAAAAAGCCTTCCCATCATTAACTACCTCACCCCAACAACAATTTCAAAATTTATTAAAATCTGACAGCTTCATGAATCTTCTTGTTCAGTCAATTATAAAGGTTGTTTCTATTCATAAATCGGGTGGACCTATGGGTACTCAAAATATTAAAGATATTCTCCAAAATACCTTCAGTAATAAAACTTAATTTTATTTAATTATTATGGATCAGCTCAACATAGTACAATGGAATGCACAAAGTTTATCAGCTAACAGATTTCTTTTCACCCAATTTTTATATGAAAATAATATACACATTGCCGTTATTTGTGAAACCTGGTTAAAACCAGAAAATAAATTTAATATCAAAGGTTACACTTTAGAAAGAATTGATATTGGTACTAAACATAATGGGGTTGCTATATTTATTCACAACAGTTTACATTTTTCAAAAATAATTTCATTTCTCGATGACTCTATCCAAAATTTAGTTATAAGGCTTATCATAAATGATTTACAGCTGACAATAGTAAGTTTATATTGTCCAAAATACACAGCACTGGGATCTTCAAACTTTTCTAAAGTAAAACTGCTAAACCTTTTCCGAAGCTTACCTAAGCCAATATTTATAGCAGGAGACATGAATGCTTATCATTCAGCATGGGGATGTGAAGACACAGATGCTAGAGGCCGTGGCATCCTTGAGTGTATAGACGACAACAATCTCGTATTATTGAATGATGGACAGATGACCACAGTCGGTTCTAATATCTGGAAACAAAACGCAATTGATTTAACTATTGTTTCTCCTTCAATAGCTTTGCGAAGTGAATGGACCGTCTATGATGATCCATTAGGCAGTTATCATTTTCCTGTTATAACCAAAATTAATATTCATACACAAATAAGCTCAGTTTCAACGCCTACACCAAATTTTATAAATTATCAGAAAGTAGATTGGAAAGCATATTGTGAACATGCCAATCAAACTCTTTGCAATTATAATTTTGATATACAAAACCCTATTAGCTCTTATAAAAACCTATGCGATTTACTATTAATAGCAGCTCAAAAGGCAGTGATGGGAAACACAACCATATCCCTAGTAAATACACATAAAACACCTAAACGGAAAAGACAACTCCCATGGTGGAATGCCAATTGCTCTGATGCTGTACAAAAATCTAAAGATGCCTATAAATCATTCAGACAAAATCCTACTCAACTTAATTACATAGAATATAAAAGGTTACAGGCTTTAAAAAAAATCATAATCAAAAGAGTAAGAAATGAGAGCTGGTTGAACTTATGTGAATCTTTTAATAGAACAACCCCCTTATCTATAATCTGGAAGAATATTGGGAAGTTTAATAAAACATATAATTATTCTAATAGCAGTTTTAATAATAAATTTGTTGAACCTTTCCTGAACAAATATACCCCTGACACAGTTCATCAGCAGATCAAATTTTGCAACCTACCTGAAGATAATAGTCAACACTATCTAACTGATCCATTTACATTTCAGGAATTTAAATCAGCAATTGAATCTCGTAAAGATACTGCCTTTGGTTTAGATGGATTGCCATACAAATTAATAAAACATTTAAATAATTCATGTAAACTTATAGTATTAAATGTTTTTAATCAACTTTGGTCTAAATCAATTATTCCTGAAACTTGGAAGTCAGATTGTTTGATTCCAGTATTAAAACCTGGCAGAAGTAAAACTGACCCAGACTCTTAGCGCCCAATAGCCCTAACCTCTTGCATGGGAAACTTTTTGAGCAACTTTTGAAACAACGTTTAGAGTTTTACATAGAAAAGAACAATCTTTTACCTAATAATCAATTTGGTTTCCGACGTGGTCGCTCAGCTAGAGAAAGTTTAAATCATCTGTATCTTGACATTTTTAACTCCTTGCAGAATAAACAGTATCTTTTCTGTGTATTTTTTGACATTATTGGAGCGTTTAACAATGTTAATATTGAGACCCTATCTACTGAGCTTCTTGCACTTCAAATACCTAAAAAAATTGTAATCTGGATATGTAATTTCTTATGGGGCAGGGAAGTATTTGTAAAACATAATGACAAACTAATTGGACCGAGAATATCATACAAAGGCATATGTCATGGTGGAATTATTAGTCCATTACTATTTATTTTGTACATTCATAAATTAAATTCAGTACTTGGTTCAAATGTAAGTAATTTACAGTTTGCTGATGATTTGGCAGTTTATTGCTCTGGTCATAATGTTAGTAATGTTAGTTCCATTTTAAATTCTGCATTAAAAAAGTTACAGGAATATTTTGAATATTTAAATTTAGAAATTAATTTTGATAAAACTAAAGTGGTAGTCTTCAATAAGGGAAAAATGTACAATAATGTAAATATTTGTTACAATAACACTCCTCTTCCTGTAACATCAGTTATCAAGTTTTTAGGTGTAATTTTTACTAGTAACTTATCATGGATCAAATACTTGGAATACATAACAGGAAAAGCTAATAAAGCTTTTAACATTTTAAAATGTCTAGCTAAAACTTATTGGGGAGCTGATCCTAAAATATTATTAATGTTGTATAAATCTTTGGTTCGTAGTCATCTTGAGTATGCATACTTCTGCTTAGCATCAAATGATGCACATATCAGAAAACTTGATGTCTTACAAAATAAAAATCTTCGACTTATTTGTGGTGCAATGAAATCTACACCAGTCAATTCTTTGCAAATAGAATGCAACACTCCTCCAATTCTGATGAGATTTAATTATTTAAAACATAAATTTGTTTTGAAACTTTGTACTCTCAAACATCATCCACTTATTAAAAAAATTATTCATTATCATAGCACATTAAATGCTTCCTCAAATTACCCCTTTGTTCTTCAAGGCTTTTCTCAAGATTACTATCAGCAAGACAAGATATATAAAACAGATTACCAATGGCAATGTTACACTCATTCTTATGAAAGCAAGTTTTGTGATATGAAAATCATCATTAAAAAAGATCTAAATAATAAGCAAGATGTTTATGAACTTTTATCTCAATGGAAAGATTATCGTCATGTATATACGGATGGATCCAAAAACAGCAATACTGTTTCAATGGCTATTTATGACACTACCAAGAAAATAGGACATGGAAGAAAATTACCTGACTCTTTGAGTATTTTCACAGCTGAAGCTTTGGGCATACTAACTGCACTACAATATATAGAAAACTACATTCATGAATCTTATAACTGGGTGATTGTTACGGACAACATGAGCGTGTTGAAAGCACTAGAACATAACCATTTTAATACTAATACTAACCCCTATATTTATGAAATAAGAAACCTTTGGAACTCATTATTTCACAAAAACGCCAACATCATTTTTATCTGGACTCCATCACACATTGGAGTTACAGGGAATGAAAACGCAGATTATTTAGCAAGGACGATTTCTTCAGTACAAAATAACCTAACTGTCAATAATGACATTACACAGAGTGTTGCTATTCCTTATTCCGATTTAGTTTCAAAATTGAAGAAAAATATGTTGGATGAGTGGCTCGCTGTTTATAATGTTACTCTGGCTCAAAAAGGCTCATGGTTCGCTCAAATTAATAATAACGAAGTTGGAAGAACTCCTTGGTTTAAGAATGCTAAGTTTAGAAGTCGCAAATTTTACTCCATCATTTGTAGACTTCGTTTTGGACACTGTCGCTTCAACGCCCATTTACACCGCTTACGCATAATTAATTCACCCAAATGCACTCATTGCTCTGAAGACTCTGATCAAACGCTGAATCATATATTTTTCGAATGTCCTGCTTTTGCGATACCTAGAATATTATTAATTGATAATTTATTAGAAATCTATGAAAAACCTGATAATATCCCGCGCGATTTGCAGACAATTTTAAAAAATTCTGCAACTTACTTCCCTGTATTTGAATTTATCTGTGCTACTATGACGGACATCTAGAAGATATCAGAAAATAAAATATACTAAGGCATTTGTGCCTCTTAAATTTGACAAAATACTGGATACGACAATGAGGCTGTTTGCCTACCTAAGGGATGAGACCACATTCATACTCATAATGAATCAACCCTGGACTTGGCATAATTGTATTAAAAATGAAGAAATTATCGTATCAGACGAGGCTTTCACCTAAAATTATAATAACAATAAAGGAATAAAAATGGTTACAGAAAAGGCTATCATGGTCCTAGATACCTTTGCCTGTCCCTGAAAGGGACGAAAGGAAAAAAAAACAAAAATATGCATGCCTAAATGGCATGCTATTACGTCATCAAAGTTATTTATTCAGTTCCTGAATATTTTCATGTATATCTTTTGTATTTCAAGGAGAAAAAAATTTATACTTTTATATGAGGTTAAAAAAGTCGACAATTAGGTGCTGTTATGGTATTCTGGACCATTTAATTTGGTGACCATATATTTAGTAGGATATTTTATTTATCATTGGAAAAAAATCAAACTACTACTATTACTACTTAGTTTAGTTCCTATACAACTGATAATTCATAATTAACAACTCCTGTTCACCGATTAAAAGTCAACGTGTGTGTATGAACTAATTATTAACAAGGACAAACAGTACAGCACTGGCATTGATAACCATTAAGACAGCGTCCACAAGGAAGGTGTGACTTCAGGCAGTCCCAGTTGCACCGGAATGCAGTGCACCGTTGGATTTCCAGAAGAGGTGCATCTGAAAGAAACAAAATCACTCAGTTACATCAATAAGTTTAGAACATTATAGCATTCTAGCAAACGCACTATGTACAACGTCGCTCGCGTGGATCTCGTTTCTCTAGATCTTGTGGGAATTTACTGCAATCTTTTCTTAGCTGATATCTACGTCGTACTACGAACCTATATTCCAGTTTTCATGTTCCTTGGTTCAACAGTTAGATTTATTCTTTGATAGGTCAGTTTGTCAGTCAGTCAGTATTATTTTATACATTATTAGGTTTTCCCGCGGCTTCACTCGCTTGGAAATGTCTTTTAAATAACGTATCTACAGACAGTATGAACTAATTATTATGGTCATTTTTCAGCTTGGCGGTTATTTTATCAACACCCATATAGCCTATATGCATATGTTACGATAGGTACTGTTTACCTAATTATGATGCAATGCAATCTAAAAAGTGCAAGTTATGTATTTTAAATGTTACCGACCAAACCCGATTTTTAGGACAAACTATGTAGTTTTTCCTAGGCCAAAGTGCAGGTTGCTTGTATACATAAATTAAGGAGCCGAGCGAAGCCAGCTAAGCTGGTAATTAACAGCCATACCCGGGTAAACCTAGGTTTACTCTATCTTCTAGTATTACCCGTAACATATACACACACGACTTTTTTACTACTTTATACATAAATAGAGACAAAAATTCCAAAAAGTTCTGTATTGGGCTCTGTAGCGTTAGTAAAGTACATAGCAATTACTCTTAAAAAAATATTACATGTACAGTTTCGACTTCGTTACAACTTTATTATTATTATATGTATAGATATAGATAGATAGATAATATAGATTAATTTAGTGATAACTGCAAAACTTACCGTCACATTCGACACCCATATTCAAGAAAGGAGAAAACGACAGTAGTACAAAACACAAAACATAGAAAGCCTTCATGGTGGGTGTTTTGAAGTGTAATAAACAATGATTTGAATAATAATAGTTACAATAGTTACACTCGTTAATTAATACCCTATAAGTTATATTCATGGATAACTTTATTTATAGTAATGCAGGCCCTTTTTAATTGCCATGAAATTGCAATTTTATTTTAATCCTAGCTTTTGCCTGCGGCTTCGCTCGCTTGTTAGTATCTATCAATCAATTTATTTGTATTCAAACGTAAGACAAAAACTATTATCAACAGTTTTCGACTTGGCAGGTATTTTATGAACAGCCCTTATATATGTTAACCAGGGTCACTACACGATAACAACAAAAAAAACTCATCCAAATCCGTTTAGTGAACTTAAGTGGTTCTCGGGTTAAAAGGGAATAGAAAGACAAAAATTCTAGAAAAATATAGTTTTGGCTTCAGCACAATACTAATAACCCATTGTATTTAAAATGATGCAAAAATATACCAACATTAATTTTTACTGCTTTATTATTAGAGTAAATATAGATATTATGAGTACTAAAACAATTAAAGTCAATGCGACTGATAAGAAAATAAACTGATTCGGGTTCGAATCCCTTCGGATTTACCTTTCTTCGGCGTTTCTAAACCACATTTTTTACAAATTGTTCAGTTTCGTGTGCCTATAGGCCTATTCTCAGTCTGTCGAATTAGCCTTTTCGATCGTAAAAACCCATTTTATCTGTCCAACTCCATACATTTTTACCTCGTCTTAGAAATCTCACTTCGATTGTTTTTCCGGATACCCCCTGTTTCCTAAATGTGTACAAATACTGCTGAAACGTAAAAATACTTTAGGGTTATGTAAATGTGTTAGCTACGGAACCCTCTGCTGACATCTAACCTCCATTTAACCGTAACTTATGACGGTAATAAGAAAATGTAGATTTTTCTACCAGTCCAACAACAGTTACAGCAAATTAACATTGGCTCGGGTGATAAATAAATTACTAAATCGAATGACCCTTGCATTGTTGTAGGCGCCTTTTAGAATTTGCGTAATTTTCTATGCCCTTGAGTAATTTTCCATATCCGAATCGATTCCATACAATATATTCCAGATATTTCTGTTAAATCGATACCACTTCGTGATTTATCCGTGGTTGATACTTCAAAATTGGCTTATTTTTTCACAAATTTTTATGATTTTTCAACCGTTTCGAGGATAGCTTACCTTAATTGTTTTTAATAAACAGATTTTAAGTTATTTAAAAGTGAGCTTGCTTAACCTTTATTTTATTTTCTATCTATTACTCTTACTTAATTAGGTATCAATATAAGTTTTTAATCTAAAATTTAATGCTATTAAATGTAATAATGCCGATAAATGTAATAATTCTTAAAAAAGTAGTTTTGAAATAATCAAATAAAATACAAAATAATTTATTTTTATTTATTCTCACCATTGATTTATTTATTCTCACCAAGCGACACGTGAAAGGATATTGAGCCTTAAGGGTGGGAAGGATTGGCAGCACAGAGCTCTGCAAATGGCACGGGCTTGTTCAGAGGGGCAGCGCAAGTGTGGAAAACTTGACCTCGAAGCCCGACCACCCGCGGCCCTTCCCTATAATTATATAGACAATAAACTCAGGGGTTTACTATGAAGATGACATTAGCGCCGTATCGACTAGGAATCGAAATATCCGCCATGTCCGCCACGGTCGGGGCCGATCATCAGCATCATCATGCTATTAATGAAATGGTCCTGCCGCTGTATATGCCTTAAAACAGTACTAATTTGAAAAGGGTAGCAATAAAACGAGTGACTGTAAATTACAGTTATAAGTGTCAAAATTAATTAATTTGGGTTATAGAATTACTAAGTGAGCGACTGACTGCGAGTGACGAGAAATCAACAGAACAGCAACTTACAAACATTAATTTGAGTTACTTAAAATACAAAATGAGCAGCTTCATAATATTTGAGCGACCTAATATTTGTTTGAGTGTCAACGTTACGTCCTGCATTTTTTTCAATATTTGGCATATGTATTTTTTATACTGAGCGGCATTTTATCTTAAATGAAGTGTTTCGAATACAAAAACCACTTTGAAAAATACACTAATGAGCAGAGTATAATGAGCTCACATTTAAAAAATAAAAATAATATGAAATAACTATTTGAAGAAACACTATTCTATTAGTTGAGAAATTTTATTATTGAAATATAAGGGTAATTAAATAAAACAATGTACTCCGTAAAAATAAAGTAATATGCATGCATTTATTTCAATCAAATGAACAAAAAATAAAATAAGACGCTTCAGTCAACTAAAAAAAAACTTCTTATTAATACTAAGAAACATTGATAGGTATGAGGAGCCCTTACTACTCATCGTCACTGGTAAATAAGTGCGGGCTTGGACTTAGTGGGCCGGCCTCGTTTTCTTTTTTGTCCAATGGGTATCATTTTTGCTTCCAGTGGTGGTGTTGTTAGTTTGAGCCGAATTGCTAGCCCCAAAACGTGTTTGCATACATATCTATTGAAAAATTCGGGACAGTCGCACGATCCTTTTTGCCAGTCCAAATTTGTCAATGTGGTTTTCTGGAAAGCAACTGACTGCTTTTTATACTCGTCAAAAGTCTGCCAACGATCATTGTCGTTTAAATCTGTAGCATTTTCGTTGCAAATCAAATATACTTTTTTGGTAGGATCCGATGCTACTATCTTTATATTTATGCTTTTCTTCGCCCAGACGTAAGCTTCCGTCCATTGTCGAAGCTCAATAGTAGGTGCCTCAGGTAACGAAGAGTTTACTAATGACCACTGGGCTACCATATCGGTAGCAACAGACAGAAATCGCGACAGAGGAAATCGTTCTCGCAATGTATTATGGTCTTTTATGTTTCTATTAAATGACTCGAGGGCATTATTTGTCGATGGCGACATAGGTGCTGCACCTAAGAACCAATTGCGATTCTTTCTGAACCATTCCTCTTCCCCCAACTCACCTGACTGCAACGATTCGTCGCCCCGCCCCCATTCGAATTCGCGCGCATTTAAAAATCTGTAGTTTTCATTAAAAAAGCGTATCAAAATAAAAAACATAAGCCCTCAAATAGAATATCAGTAACCAATAATCATTAATAAAGCAGCATACAAAACTTTGCTCAAAGTGAACTTTTTAGTAGTTCGCTAAGTATAACCTCACTTAGAAAAATCGAATCTATCTTAATATTGAAGTTGCCCTCTCTGTATTTCCAGTCGCTCACTTAGTAATGAAGTCGCTCGGATAAAATTTTAATATCTGAAATGGATTTATCACAATCCACTTTTTGTAAGCTCGTTCTGGATTTTATTATAAATCAATATTCGTCGTCAGTTTAGTTAATTTTTCGCTTACTCAAATTCATACCGCTCAAGTTATTAAAACAGTATGTCATCATCAGTCGCAAAGTTTTTTTTTGTTCGCTAGTTTTATAATTCCCCATTTGAAAACGTTATTTTTTTCCAAAATGCCGCTAAAGTACACTTTTTTGGAAGTAGTACTACAATCGACAACATTACAAATTAATAATTGGTGCAAAACTAAAAACCATTTCGAGATATGGGCCTTCTGCGCATCATATTTTTTTTTCAGAATTATATCGTGATTAAATAAAGAGATATTTTCAAAAAACCAAAAATATGGTAAACACAGGATTTTAAAAACAATTTCCTTTGCTTTTAAGTCCATTTTGTTTAAAAAAAAATCCACCGTCATATCATGTGACAGTGGACATAAACATGCCAAGCTTTTTTTTTAATAATCGATTGGCAATGAACATCGACTTTTATACCGCCTATAGCACCGGTACATACACCCTTGTAGGCGTCAAGGCAATCCTAACCTTTTTGTGTAAATTTCACTATGAATAAAGCATATTCTATTCTATTCTATTCTAAATCCTCAGCTGCGACTTACGTCCTTTTAGAATGAATGAATAAGAAAAAAAAATAAAAAAATACACAAGCTTATTTTTACGCAGCCTTTCAATGTAGATATTAAAAACAAATGGTTAACTAAAATTAAATGTTGTCGATTGTAAAAATTTTTGCGCAGTAACGAAACTAGAAATGCTTTTGATACGCTGATTGCAATGACGTAAGAAACTGCTACATAATTTTTGCTTTAGCTTGTATTTCACTTTATGTATATTATTTCTTCTGTGCTTGTATAGAACCCTTTACTTTTCAAAGTTTATTTTGCGAGTACTATGAACAGTTTGCGTTTCGGAAACCATTCATAAGTTCACGTTCTGCCGTTGTCAGACAAAGGGACGGGACGGTGTCATTTTGCTCCCAAAACGTAATAGTCTTTCCGTTGTAACACGTTGTAATTCTTCTGCTCACGGAAACGTGTGCCGAGGTTGGGACCGTCGCGTTGTGATACCACGTCACCCATATTTAAAGTACATGATCTGTGTAATAGTGTTTGCGAGGCGTGGAATGTGGCGCAAGTTGGGAACTTCGGGCGAATGTCAGGCACGAAGGTAAAACCTTTTTAAAGGAGGTTTTGGTATTGTTATCGCGGTTAAACGAACTAAAATTAATCTTTACGATGTTGGAATACAATATTGAAGAGAGGTGTTTGTGAGTGTGTGTGGATGTAGAACGTAAACCGAGAGAGACCTCTACCTTGAAGTTCCATTTACCAGTCCAGCAGTGAGTGTCGAATGCAATGTAAAGACCCTAGTGACACCTGATGCATTAAAAAGGCCACTTTGGATGAATCATATTATGATTCTGTTCTATTGCCGTCTCTTTTGCATGGGTGAATAAATTCTATCTCTATCCTACTTTCAAATCATTTTATGATTCACCCAAGTCGGCCGTTTAAGAGGTCCTGGTCAAATTATTTTACATATTCTAAAGTAAAGTAATAAATATTAAAAACTAGAGTTCCGTAGTCACAGAGTGCCGAATTGTTTATCAGGCGCTGCCGTTTTAGTGCCTTGTTTTTTATCGACTTTATGTTGCTATGGCATCAATGTTCTTGTTATGTACTATATTTTTAGGGTTCCATACCAGTATCGTGTGGTGGTACGGAACCCTTTGTGCGCGAGTCCGACTTGCACTTGGCCAACTTAGTATTTTAGCTCACGCGATTACACTGCTATTTATATTGATGCTTCTACTAGGTGAAATTAAATCAACCGACCAAATTCATACTGGAGACTCGGTTAGTCATCAGGAACAAGGTTTAATGGCCCTCCAGGTGAAATTCGAAAAAAAAAATATTTTACCCGTAGAACCTGCACTAGGAATTGTACTTAAACTAGTCCAACCAGTACGGGAGCAAAAAAAAAATATTTTTCGAAATTGGCCAAAAGGATTACTGAACCTAGTTCTTGATCACTAACCGAGTCTTTAGTATGAATTTGGTCGGTTGATTAAATTTCACCCTATATATAAGGTGACTTTTATTTATGCAACCAAACTCATACAAGAGGCTTGGTAACATGGATTGATAACATGTTTTGATAATTTTGCAAAATGAAATTTTGACGTCCCATATAGGTATCTACTTAGGGCTGGGCTTGAGTTTGTAAGGAACACTAAAAGAATAATTTACGAATTTCACTAAAAGGGTCATCGAACCTTGTTCCTGAGCAATTACCAAGTCTTCAGTAAGAATTTCACCTTTTATAAGCCGTCTCTTTTCTTATTTTTGTAATTTAACCTCGACCCGCAATGCTTGAGACGCTATGAGTTGACGGAATAAGGTCACCGCTCCCGCTCGTCCCTTGTCCCTCTGTCGGAGCCCTCGTTGGCGTCTTTAGGTCAGGGGCTGCGTCATCTCAGCTCTTTATTTTCACGCTCCGCAAAAATCTGATAATTTTGCCGTTTTGCTCCGTAAACTAAGACGTGAAATTATATCTCGTGTAGCAACAATAAGCAATGAAACAAGGTAATGTAGGTATTATTTAATGCTCTTTTATCATAATGTGCCATAACGAAGTTTTATCTGGAGAACCATTCAACGGATTTGGATGCGGTTTTTTTAATTATTATTGTATTCACCCTGGTCATCGTGTAGGATGTTAATAAAATAACCCCTAATCCGAAAACGGGGCAGGGATTGAATAAACTCGGGCGAAGCCGCGGGCAAAGCCTAGTAAATCTTAATTATAATCCCATCAAAAACATAAAATGTGAAATGAGAGCCTTGTTTGTTGACGTCAACGACAAAAGAGTTGAGATCTAAATGGGTGCCAAGTTCAATGGTCAGTCCTGAAATTTATTTATAACAACATAAAATATTTTATAACAACTTAAAATATCATTTCTTCTTATAACTAAGGTAATATATTAAAGCCTAAGGTCTGACCTGGCTAGTTCGAATATAAAATTCTTGGTTTCATTTAAAGATAGAGTGCCTGATCTTCTTGGTTTCATTTGAAGATAGATAGAGTGCCTGATCTTCTTCTTGGTTTCATTTAAAGATAGAGTGCCTGATCTTCTTCTTGGTTTCATTTAAAGATAGAGTGCCTGATCTTCTTCTTTGTTTCATTTAAAGATAGAGTGCCTGATCTTCTTCTCGTTTTCATTTAAAGGAAGAGTGCCTGATCTTCTTGGTTTCATTTAAAGATAGTGCCTGATCTTCTTCTTGGTTTCATTTAATGAAACATGTCCATTTACAACCGGTATTTATTTATTTTATTTTATTGATTTATATTAGCCTAAAACCCAAAGAGTTTTTTTTTCAGGTTTTTAAGTGATAAAAATATTTTTTATTTGCGTGATCTTTTTTCACTTTTCTATATAACTTTAGTCAGCTTATAATTTAAAAGGAAGGAAGTAAAAAAAGCATTTGATTAAAAAAAATATTTCATTTTTTAATGTGATCAATCAGTTAATTTATTGTAGGACCTATCGAATTTTATCACAGAAAGGGATACAGAAAGTCCGCCCACGTGCGCATGAGCTTCAAAGTGGCTTTTTAGGGTTCCGTACCCAAAGAGTAACCAACGGGACCCTATTACTAAGACTCCACTGGCCGTCCGTCCGTTCGTCCGTCTGTCACCAGACTGTATCTCATGAACCGTGATAGTTAGACAGTTGAAATTTTCACAAATGATGTATTTCTGTTGCCGCTATGACAACAAATACTAAAACCGGCAAGTACGAGTCGGACCTGCGTACTCCCATACAACAGATATGATTTTTTTGCCGTATTTATAGATAATGGTACGGAACCCTAGGTGCGCGAGTCCGACTTTTAAAAACCCTTGAATGCGCAAGAGCCACGAAAGTGGCTTTGCGGCGCGTGCTCAATTGCGTCGTCATAACTTTGTTGTTATATTGAATGTATCGGTTGTGTGTAGTCGCCACTCTAGTCAGATAGTGTGTGGACCATATTGAAAGTGGCTTTGCGGCGCGTGCTCAGTTGCATCGTCAGAACTTTGTTATTATATTGAATGTATCGGTTGTGTGTGGTTGCCACTCTAGTCAGATAGTGTGTGGACCATATTGTAAATGGCTTTGCGGCGCGTGCTCAGTTGCATCGTCAGAACTTTGTTGTTATATTGAATGTATCGGTTGTGTGTGGTTGCCACTCTAGTCAGATAGTGTGTGGACCATATTGAAAGTGGCTTTGCGGCGCGTGCTCAGTTGCATCGTCAGAACTTTGTTATTATATTGAATGTATCGGTTGTGCGTTGTCGCCACTCTAGTCAGATAGTGTGTGGACCATATTGAAAGTGGCTTTGCGGCGCGTGCTCAGTTGCATCGTCATAACTTTGTTATTATATTGAATGTATCGGTTGTGCGTTGTCGCCACTCTAGTCAGATAGTGTGTGGACCATATTGAAAGTGGCTTTGCGGCGCGTGCTCAGTTGCATCGTCAGAACTTTGTTATTATATTGAATGTATCGGTTGTGTGTGGTTGCCACTCTAGTCAGATAGTGTGTGGACCATATTGAAAGTGGCTTTGCGGCGCGTGCTCAGTTGCATCGTCAGAACTTTGTTGTTATATTGAATGTATCGGTTGTGTGTGGTTGCCACTCTGGTCAGATAGTGTGTGGACCATATTGAAAGTGGCTTTGCGGCGCGTGCTCAGTTGCATCGTCAGAACTTTGTTATTATATTGAATGTATCGGTTGTGCGTTGTCGCCACTCTAGTCAGATAGTGTGTGGACCATATTGAAAGTGGCTTTGCGGCGCGTGCTCAGTTGCATCGTCATAACTTTGTTATTATATTGAATGTATCGGTTGTGCGTTGTCGCCACTCTAGTCAGATAGTGTGTGGACCATATTGAAAGTGGCTTTGCGGCGCGTGCTCAGTTGCATCGTCAGAACTTTGTTATTATATTGAATGTATCGGTTGTGTGTGGTTGCCACTCTAGTCAGATAGTGTGTGGACCATATTGAAAGTGGCTTTGCGGCGCGTGCTCAGTTGCATCGTCAGAACTTTGTTGTTATATTGAATGTATCGGTTGTGTGTGGTTGCCACTCTAGTCAGATAGTGTGTGGACCATATTGAAAGTGGCTTTGCGGCGCGTGCTCAGTTGCATCGTCAGAACTTTGTTATTACATTGAATGTATCGGTTGTGCGTTGTCGCCACTCTAGTCAGATAGTGTGTGGACCATATTGAAAGTGGCTTTGCGGCGCGTGCTCAGTTGCATCGTCATAACTTTGTTATTATATTGAATGTATCGGTTGTGCGTTGTCGCCACTCTAGTCAGATAGTGTGTGGACCATATTGAAAGTGGCTTTGCGGCGCGTGCTCAATTGCGTCGTCATAACTTTGTTGTTATATTGAATGTATCGGTTGTGTGTAGTCGCCACTCTAGTCAGATAGTGTGTGGACCATATTGAAAGTGGCTTTGCGGCGCGTGCTCAGTTGCATCGTCAGAACTTTGTTATTATATTGAATGTATCGGTTGTGTGTGGTTGCCACTCTAGTCAGATAGTGTGTGGACCATATTGAAAGTGGCTTTGCGGCGCGTGCTCAGTTGCATCGTCAGAACTTTGTTATTATATTGAATGTATCGGTTGTGTGTGGTTGCCACTCTAGTCAGATAGTGTGTGGACCATATTGAAAGTGGCTTTGCGGCGCGTGCTCAGTTGCATCGTCAGAACTTTGTTATTATATTGAATGTATCGGTTGTGTGTGGTTGCCACTCTAGTCAGATAGTGTGTGGACCATATTGAGAGTGGCTTTGCGGCGCGTGCTCAGTTGCATCGTCAGAACTTTGTTATTATATTGAATGTATCGGTTGTGCGTTGTCGCCACTCTAGTCAGATAGTGTGTGGACCATATTGAAAGTGGCTTTGCGGCGCGTGCTCAGTTGCATCATCAGAACTTTGTTATTATATTGAATGTATCGGTTGTGTGTAGTCGCCACTCTAGTCAGATAGTGTGTGGACCATATTGAAAGTGGCTTTGCGGCGCGTGCTCAATTGCGTCGTCATAACTTTGTTGTGATATTGAATGTATCGGTTGCGTCGTCATAACTTTGTTGTTATATTGAATGTTAAAGTGGCTTTGCGGCGCGTGCTCAGTTGCATCGTCATAACTTTGTTATTATATTGAATGTATCGGTTGTGCGTTGTCGCCACTCTAGTCAGATAGTGTGTGGACCATATTGAAAGTGGCTTTGCGGCGCGTGCTCAATTGCGTCGTCATAACTTTGTTGTTACGTCAAACGTGGCAACTTGACCTTTACATGTCATCTTTACCACACTCTGTTTCTATTGACCAAATGTAAAAATACAAAAAAATGGTAGCACCTAGAGACTATATTAAATTGGTAGTAGATTCGTTAATAAATTACTGGCAACATATCTTTTATTGGTACTGACAACACTGGTAGGAAAAGAAATATGGCTGCTCAAAGTGTGCATGAAAAAATATGTAATTGTGAAGTGGTTGCAAAATTTGGCTTATAGCTATTGAACTGTTCATATGTGGTGAGTAAAACTTTTATATAATATGTAATTACTTCCAGAGAGTATTTTTATAGTGCAATAATGCATTTATTCCTTGAATTCTCCAAGAAATCGGCTTAGGTAATGTAGTTAACGGTTAGGTAAAGTTGCCATTGATAGCATCGAGGCATCTTTAAAAATGCCTAGGGTTGTCATAACATGGAAGTACGTTTAAATCTCGTGTGTGGTTTTTAAATACCTAGTATTTTTATTACATAAATAAAAATGGTATTATATTTTAATTTTTTATAGAGGCCAATTCCTTAACTATTTATTACCCTTTGAAGCAGATTTTTTTTTCAATTTTCCTACAGTTTTTGTACCTATATCAAAGTTATACATAATAATACAAACACTAACGTGAAAATGCATGACCACATAACACTTTATCCATTATATCGTTTCAGATTAAAAATGCTGCCTTCTAAAAGAGTTCGAAGAAGACTAGGTGCAAGACCGTATAAAAATTATTCCGATGACATGGTAGAACTCGCTGTTGAGATGGTTTCATCAAAAAAAACTCATCGTATGAAGCCGAGAAAAATTTCGGTATTCCACGTAGAACAATAGAAAATAAAATAAAAAAACTTCATCCAAACAAACCTGGCCCTCCATTTAAATTGGATGAAGAAGAAGAAAAAAAATTCGTAAAAGTGCTTATTTTCGCCGCAGATTATGGCGCTCCTTTAACTAAACTTGATCTAAGAAAACTGGTATTTGAGTACTTAGAAAAGAATAATAGGACTGATATCTTTGACAATAAGCTTCCCGGGGAGTGGTGGGTGAATAATTTCATAGAACGTCATCGAGATGAACTTACTTTAAGAACAACCCAAAATATAAAAAAGGAACGAGTAGAAAAAACTATAGAAGAATTTGAACTATATTTCACAAACCTTGCAAATTCTTTAAAAGACGTACCTCCTACTCACATACTTAATTACGATGAAACGAATTTCAGTGACGATCCCGGGTCTGACTAATGCATATTTCGACGTGGGGTAAAATATCCTGAGAGAATAATGAATTCTACAAAGGGCTGCATTTCGGTTATGTTTGCGGCAACAGCAAGTGGAGAGGTGTTACCTCCATATGTTGTATACAAGGCTGAATACGTATGGACGCAATGGATTGAAGGCGGTACTGATACCGCACGATACAGCAGTACCAAAAGTGGATGGTTTGATTCCGCGACGTTTTTAAATTGGTTTGAAACCACAATAATACCATGGGCACGTAAACTCAAAGGACCCAAAGTGATTATTGGTGACAACCTGTCGAGCCAAATTAATTTAGAAGTGATAGAATTATGCGAGAAACGTAACATACGTTTTGTTTTGCTACCGCCAAATTAAACCCAACTGACCCAGCCGCTTGACGTGTCCTTTTTTGCGCCATTGAAAAAATCTTGGCATAATATACTTCAGCAATATAAGATTGAAAACCCACGACAATCTTCACTGAACAAATCACATTTTCCGTCCCTATTAGCGAAAGTAACGCGCGATGTTAACATGAATAAAAAAGAGAACGTTGTAAGTGGATTTCGAACCACAGGGATACATCCCATAAACCCACAAAAAGTGTATAAAAAAATACCCGAATATATTGGAAATGAAAGCAAGTATATAGTAGACACGGCGTTACTTGAATATTTAAAAGAAATAAGAAAACCTAATGAAATCAAAAAAACTAGAAATAAGAAAGTAAAACTTCAGCCAGGAAAGTCAATCACAAAATTGGATCTTGCGGAAATAAAAAATTCTTCTGATATACAGACATCAAAGACAAAGAAGAAACATTGTATAAGTAAGAATTCTTGTCTGGATAAAAACAAGAGAGCTAATAAACATATCGAACAGTCACTTAACGCTGTTGTCAATGTTTGTGAGACTACAAGCGACAACAAAGAACCGAATATGCAAAATACAAATATCGAAAATTCTAAAACGTTACCGAGCAATTCAAAAATCATTACCGAGAACATATTAACCAAGACAGCATTATAAAAACCATTGATTTACCGAATGACGACATTAATGAAACTTGCTATGGAATGGATAAAACAGAAGAAGAGATAAGACAAAAAGTTGATATGATTGAGGAAGAGATACGAAATGAAATTATACGAAGAGATATAGAATCAGGCAGTGATGAAACTTGCTATGGAATCGAAGAGATAGAAGAAGTGAAAAGAAAGAAAGTAATAAGCAATAATAAACATGTCGAACAGTCACTTGACAGTGATGAAACTTGCTATGGACTCAAAGAGATAGAAGAAGAGAAAAGAAGGAAAGTAATAAGCAGTAATAAACATGTCGAACAGTCACTTAACGTTATTGTCAATGTTTGTGGGACTATAAGTGACAACGAAGAAACGGAAATGCAACAACACGTCGAAAGTTCTAAAAATTTACCGGAAAGTTCGACCATCACTGCCAAGAATATATTCAGCAAAGACAACGTTATTGGAACCATTGATTTACCGAATGATGACAGTGATGAAACTTACTATGAAACAGATAAGACAGAAGAGGAGATAAGACAGAAAGTCGAAATAAGAGAGGCAGAGATGTTGAATGAAACTGTATGAAAAGAGCGTGACCATCGTGACGAAAAAAAGTCTCAAATAAATACAATTAAAAATAAAAAACGCCAACATTTTAAAAAGAAAGAATTTGGAAATGAAAACAAAAAACCTGCTAAGAGATCCCAGAATCTACTGAGTGACTCAACCACTACAACTAATGATACTATTAGTCTCCATAGTGATAGTGATTTAGAAACCATTTTTCTAGAAGATGATGACAATGAAGAAATTAGCCATGCTGATTGTATTCCAATATATATTGATGAAATGTGTGAAAAACATGAGGAGATAGAAAAAAAGAGGGAAAAGAAGGAAGAAAAAAAATTAAAACGTGGGATATTATCCAACAATAATCATGAACAAAGCATAGAAGAGTGGGACATTGGAGATACAGTGTCAACAAGATACTATTCACGCAAATCCTGGAAGTATTATGTTGGTGTAATACAAAGTATCGACAAATTTAAAAAACTATATTTGATATCTTATAACAATAATTGTAATGTAAAGTTTGTAGCACCCAAACGTTTAGATATCGATAAAGTACCCAAAATATTGATTGTTAAGTCAATAGAATTATTACAATTATCAGTAAATAAGAAAGAATTTATTCTATTTAATGATGAAGATAATGTTTATTTTACCTAATTAATATTTGTTTCAAATTTTTATTTTGAAGAAGTTGAATTTTTTGTTTTTCGTTTTTTGTTTACGCTGCAAGAGGTCGAGTAGTTTTTGTTTATTAATTGTTACAAACCAGTCAAAATATTACAAAACTAAACGTACCTACCTAATAATTGTAATGTAAAGATGGTTTGACTCAAACGTTATGACGTTATAAATTACCCAAAATAATTGGTTGCTAAGACAATTATCATAATTATTTGGAAATAAGAAAGATTTATTTCTTTTTAATGATTAAAATTAAAATGTTTCTCTTACCTAATTAATATTTGTTAAAGTTTTTGTTGTGTAGAAGTATAATTTTTGTTTTTTGTTATTTGGTTAGGCCGCAAGAGGTGGACCCATTTTTGTTTGTTAATTGCTTAAAAGATTACATGCCATTGTGTTTTTTTTTAATATGTCCTTAATAAAGATTTATTAGAATACTATTCGTATTTTTGACCACCCTAATCAAAATATAGAGTTTGTATGAAAATGGCGACGAACACCAGGGCAACTTTACCTAGCATCGAGTGTTTCCGTTTTTTCCAATTTACCTGTTTCTTTTTAAAACAGTACACATTTTTGAAGATTGGTAGTAAGGGCTTCTTTACCAGTTTTTCATTAGCCTTCATTTTCTATGAGAACTGCTAGACAGGTAAAGATGCCATATTTGTGGCAATTTTACCTACGTTGTTTTTATTTCTGTAGAACGTAATTATGCAATTATTTAATAAGAAATGCTACTAAAAACAATGCTGGATATATATTTGTCATATTCTATTAATTATATTTACGTTATCATCTTTTATTGAGATTGTATTCGGTATAATGTAAAAAAATATGGTCAAGTTGCCACGTTTGACGGTATATTGAATGTATCGGTTGTGTGTAGTCGCCACTCTAGTCAGATAGTGTGTGGACCATATTGAAAGTGGCTTTGCGGCGCGTGCTCAGTTGCATCGTCAGAACTTTGTTATTATATTGAATGTATCGGTTGTGTGTGGTTGCCACTCTAGTCAGATAGTGTGTGGACCATATTGAAAGTGGCTTTGCGGCGCGTGCTCAGTTGCATCGTCAGAACTTTGTTATTATATTGAATGTATCGGTTGTGCGTTGTCGCCACTCTAGTCAGATAGTGTGTGGACCATATTGAAAGTGGCTTTGCAGCGCGTGCTCAGTTGCATCGTCAGAACTTTGT
This sequence comes from Ypsolopha scabrella, assembly GCA_910592155.1. NCBI lineage: Eukaryota > Metazoa > Arthropoda > Insecta > Lepidoptera > Ypsolophidae > Ypsolopha > Ypsolopha scabrella. Next base: position 24,337,853 of record OU342969.1, on the reverse strand, counting down.
TATTATACTTCGTGCTTCGTCCTCGAGATTAGTAACTGAAATATATAAAACACAGGTAGTATCGTGTCTAGGATTCACCACTCGCACTAATAGTTGAGAATTTTAAAACCAAAATCCTCTAAAACCAGTTTTTTTCCCACGCTGGCAACCCCATCCCTAGGTACGTCATTCACAGTTTAGTGCTTCACCACTCAACATCTTTCGCGAATATTTTGTGCACATTTCGCGTTTATTTCGTATTTAAGTAAAAGTTTAGTGAAATAAGGGCATTATGCCGAAAAGGAAACGTCATGGTGATGATCAGTATGAGGTCAATCGTAAAATAAGGAAATTGGAGCGCAAATTAAAACGTGCTCGTAAACATCGAGTACCATCGCCATGTTCGTCACCGAGGGTCTCGCCGCCGCAGGACTTGGATCAACTAGCAGGTATGTAACATAAAACAATCAATGGATTGGTTATTTTCATCTAATCTGGAATATTATCCAATAAACTATGGCCACGTTCTTTTCATAGGGATTGTAACATATAGTGCCAATTAAAGTAAGGTTCGCTCATTTCGCAGGACTTGAGCATACGCCTGACATTTATTAAGTAAGGTTCGCTCTTTTCGCAGGATTTGAGCATACGCCTATATAATAAAACTTTGTAAAAGCAATGCAAAACTCTTTAACTCCCTACAGAAGTTTGAGGAAAATTTTCAATCTACCCTCAATTTCTAAAAATAGTTTTAATAATTCTAGCCGAGCATTTCGAAGAACCAGTGAGGTCATTGGACGCAGATAATCACGGGGACGACATTGTTGTATCCATGGAACCCGGCTTCGTACGCAATGCCGCTAATGAATCTATTACTATAGATAACGAACCACCGATCTTGGAAAATGATGAGCCGATTTCCATCGCTCCAGCTGCAGAGGTAGATGACGATCTGTTAGAAATCCTGGGTAAAGACTTGTCTGTAACGACAGAGCATGGTCCTGACTTACACTGCGAACTGAGTATTCGTTTACAACACATAGCCACAGCTGGCTTAGATAAAGAGACTCGCAAGGAGCTCAGTACTAAGTATCTCATTCCAGCCAACTGCACGAAAATCTCGGCTCCAATCATGAATGACGAAATAAAAGCTGCTTTACCGGAGATAGTAATAAAACGAGACAAAGGATTAGAAAATCGACAAAAACATATAGCATCGGCCATATCCTGCCTAGGTGATGTTATCTCATCTCAATTGCAGATCAAAAATAAAGATAATAACTTGCTTAAGAAACTGATGGACGCTACGAAAATATTGTGCGATATCCAATATTTCGATTCTTTGAAACGTCGTTATTTTGCGAGCACAAGTGTCAAGAAAGATATCCATGACCATATTACCAAAACTAAGATCGATAGATATCTTTTTGGTGAGAATCTCGCTGAAACCCTCAAGTCAGCCAAGGCAGTCTCGAAGTCAAGTGCGGAGATTAGAGTCACTCCAAATAATAACAAATACGGTAGAAAAACCGGGAACCAACAACCATCGACTTCAAAAAACTGGAAGTCCCCCTCGACGAACCGCAGGCAGCCGTCGGGGCTTCAGAGGGGCCGCCAATTTGTACCCCCACTGCCGCCGCATCTGCCGCCGCCCCTGCCGCCGCCACTGGCGCGCGCGCCGCCTGCAGCCTTATCCAGGCCGTCGCGGTATCAGCCGAGACAGACCTACCGCCACTAGATGAGGTAAAGTACGCCGGACAGCTGGCGTTATTTATAAAACAGTGGTCTTTAATTACCAACGATCGCGTCATACTGTCGTGGATTAACGGGTATAGCCTAAAATTTATTAGTACCCCAGATCAAAATGAATTGCCAAAGTTGCCTTCTTTTACTAATATAGAACGGTTTCATTTGGATGAAACCATACATAAACTGTTACATATGGGAGCAATATCTAAATGTCAAAAACATTCTGAGCAATTTTTGTCAAACATTTTTTTGCGACCCAAACCAAATGGCAAAATGCGGTTCATTCTTAACTTAAAGAACTTAAACAAGCATATTGAGACAAGTCATTTCAAACTAGAAGATTTACGGACTGCTGTTAAATTAGTTACAGAAAATTGTTACATGGCTTCAATAGATATTCAAGACGCTTATTTATTAATTAAAATTAGCAGTGACTCACGAAAATATCTACGTTTTTTTTTTTTCGACGAACTTTACGAATTTAATGTTTTGCCATTCGGTCTGAATACAGCCCCATACGTGTTCACTAAGATAATGAAACCCGTAATTAAGTTATTAAGGACCGCTGGATATGTATCAACCTTATATCTAGACGATTTCTGTCTCTTTGGACGAACTTATAATGAATGTAAAGAAAATATTGACGTCACATTAAAACTGTTAACTTCGCTTGGTTTCAAAATTAACTTTGAGAAAAGTTCTTTGCAACCGTCAAGGTCTTGCAATTTTCTTGGCTTCATTATCGACTCAAATAAATTACAAATTAGTCTACCAGATAAAAAGAAAATAAAAATAAAAACAGAACTACTCAAATTTATAAAAATAAAGAGATGTAAAATAAAAGAATTCGCGCAGCTCCTGGGATTGTTGGTTTCTGCATGTCCTGGGGTAGAATATGGAATGCTTTATACAAAAGAGTTCGAACGGTGCAAATTTCTTAATTTAAGAGGTCATGCCGATTACGAAAAATATATGACAGTCCCTCAGACTCTTCAACCGGACTTTAACTGGTGGTTGCGGACTATCGATAATTCTGTTCGCGAAATCAGAGACGATAGTTACCACAGTGAAATATTTTCTGACGCCTCAACTACTGGGGGGTGGGGGGCCGCGTGTGGTTCCGAGACAGCCAGTGGGAGGTGGTCTGAGGAAGAATGTGCTATGCACATTAATTATCTGGAGTTGTTAGCTGCGTTTTTTGCATTAAAAGTGTTTGCAAAAGACTTACACGATTGCCAATTGTTATTGCGTATCGATAATACAACCGCAATAAGTTACATTAACCGAATGGGTGGTGTGCAATACCCCCATTTAAATAAAGTCACTAGAAACATTTGGCAGTGGTGTGAAGCCCGGAAATTATATATTTTTGCGTATTACATAAAATCTAGTGATAATACAGTAGCTGACGCTGAATCGCGGAAAATACATCCAGACATTGAATGGACATTGACGGAGTTCGCTTTCAAAAATATTGTAAAAAGCTTTGGGATACCACAAATTGATCTTTTTGCTAGCCGCTTAAATAACAAGTGCTCCATATACGTCTCCTGGGATAGAGATCCTGACGCATTTGCCATAAATGCGTTCACCATCTGCTGGTCTGAATATTATTTCTACGCATTTCCTCCATTTTCCGTAATTTTGAAAACGCTTAGAAAAATAATATCAGACAAAGCCACGGGCATTGTTGTTGTACCTATGTGGCCAACCCAACCTTGGTACCCAATTTTTAACAGATTATTAATTTCGGATTTAGTTCAATTCAATTCTAATCAAAAATTTTTAATATCTCATTACAGCAGATGGGACATTCAGAACAATCTTACACTGGCTGCCGGGATCTTATCCGGAAAGCGTTTCTACGAAGAGACTTAACGCCAGCCTCAGTAGAAATAATGGTTGCCTCACTAGCAGACAGCTCTATAAAACAATACGATGTATATTTAAAAAAATGGGCAGAATTTTGTAATAATCATTCCATAAGTTTACTTGAAGCGCCGATTTCTAAAATTATAGAATTTCTTACTATGTTATATGAAACCGGCTCACAGTACAGCACACTTAACTCGTGCAGATCAGCCCTATCGCTAGTACTAGGCCCTGAAATCGGTAAAAATGAGTCAATTGCGAGGTTTTTTAAGGGCGTCTATAGATTACGACCACCCTTACCAAGATATAACGTAACATGGGACACATCATGTGTATTAAATTACTTACAAACTTTAAATCACAATGAAGACTTATGTTTACAAGATTTAACAAAAAAATGTATCACACTATTGGCTCTTACAACTGCACACAGAGTGCAAACATTGTCCAAAATAAATATAAAAAATATAGAACGACATAATGATAAAATTGTTATAAAAATTCCCGACTTAATCAAAACTTCTAAATTTGGAACAAATCAGCCCATGTTAGTTATACCTTACTTCTCTGAAAACCCCGCAATATGCCCAGCACAGACTTTATTAATGTATGTCGAAAAAACTTCTCAGTTTCGTCAACATGACGCCTTATTCCTGACAATTAAGAAACCGCACCACCCAGCTTCTACACAATCGTTAAGTCGCTGGATAAAAGACACCTTAAAATATTCCGGTATTGATGTGTCCATATTTTCAGCACACAGTACGCGCCACGCCGCCACTTCGCGCGCTTGTAGTTCAGGTGTGAACATTGACTTGATTCGTAAGACAGCTGGATGGAGTGGCACGTCCAATACTTTTTGGAAATTCTATAATAGAGGCATCATTAATAATGATGATCAATTATCGGTAGCTAATGCCATCCTTAATCATTAATTAAGCTTAAGTAACATTAATTACGTATGTTAAATCCGTATTAGGAAAAAAAAAAAAAAAGTTCCTAGTTAATTATATTGTTTGAAATAAGTAATTGTTATTTGTTAAGAAACAAGGTTGAAGTATTTTTTATTTAATTTTTTGGTACAAAAGGCAGTTGCCTATTTTGTTTAGAAAGGTATCCATAATATGCATCGACCTATATATATTTCGATGATAATATGTTTCACATTTTGTTCCTTTTATAATTAGTTGTATAACTCTTTCTATTATATGCAAATTTGATTTAATTCTTATCTGGTCCAGAAATACAGCGTATTTTCATTATTAATTATTGGTGTTTGATATTTCCTGTTTTGACTCTCAATATCTACCTGTGTTTTATATATTTCAGTTACTAATCTCGAGGACGAAGCACGAAGTATAATTTATGATTAAACGAACTTACCTGAAGTGAAGTTCTATCATAATTATACGAGGTGCTTCGTCCGAAGAGATTAGTAACTCACTCCCGCCCGCCCATCTTATACCCTGAAATTATCAAGGAAATATCAAAGTTTTGAATTCAGCTCTAAACTTAATGACGTACCTAGGGATGGGGTTGCCAGCGTGGGAAAAAAACTGGTTTTAGAGGATTTTGGTTTTAAAATTCTCAACTATTAGTGCGAGTGGTGAATCCTAGACACGATACTACCTGTGTTTTATATATTTCAGTTACTAATCTCTTCGGACGAAGCACCTCGTATAATTATGATAGAACTTCACTTCAGGTAAGTTCGTTTAATCATAAATTATATTGAATGTATCGGTTGTGCGTTGTCGCCACTCTAGTCAGATAGTGTGTGGACCATATTGAAAGTGGCTTTGCGGCGCGTGCTCAGTTGCATCGTCATAACTTTGTTATTATATTGAATGTATCGGTTGTGCGTTGTCGCCACTCTAGTCAGATAGTGTGTGGACCATATTGAAAGTGGCTTTGCGGCGCGTGCTCAATTGCGTCGTCATAACTTTGTTGTTATATTGAATGTATCGGTTGCGTCGTCATAACTTTGTTGTTATATTGAATGTTAAAGTGGCTTTGCGGCGCGTGCTCAGTTGCATTGTCAGAACTTTGTTATTATATTGAATGTATCGGTTGTGTGTGGTTGCCACTCTAGTCAGATAGTGTGTGGACCATATTGAAAGTGGCTTTGCGGCGCGTGCTCAATTGCGTCGTCATAACTTTGTTGTTATATTGAATGTATCGGTTGTGTGTGGTTGCCACTCTAGTCAGATAGTGTGTGGACCATATTGAAAGTGGCTTTGCAGCGCGTGCTCAGTTGCATCGTCAGAACTTTGTTATTATATTGAATGTATCGGTTGTGCGTTGTCGCCACTCTAGTCAGATAGTGTGTGGACCATATTGAAAGTGGCTTTGCGGCGCGTGCTTAGTTGCATCGTCATAACTTTGTTATTATATTGAATGTATCGGTTGTGCGTTGTCGCCACTCTAGTCAGATAGTGTGTGGACCATATTGAAAGTGGCTTTGCGGCGCGTGCTCAGTTGCATCATCAGAACTTTGTTATTATATTGAATGTATCGGTTGTGTGTAGTCGCCACTCTAGTCAGATAGTGTGTGGACCATATTGAAAGTGGCTTTGCGGCGCGTGCTCCATTGCGTCGTCATAACTTTGTTGTTATATTGAATGTATCGGTTGTGTGTGGTTGCCACTCTAGTCAGATAGTGTGTTGACCATATTGAAAGTGGCTTTGCGGCGCGTGCTCAGTTGCATCGTCAGAACTTTGTTATTATATTGAATGTATCGGTTGTGTGTGGTTGCCACTCTAGTCAGATAGTGTGTGGACCATATTGAAAGTGGCTTTGCGGCGCGTGCTCAATTGCGTCGTCATAACTTTGTTGTTATATTGAATGTATCGGTTGTGTGTAGTCGCCACTCTAGTCAGATAGTGTGTGGACCATATTGAAAGTGGCTTTGCGGCGCGTGCTCAATTGCGTCGTCATAACTTTGTTGTTATATTGAATGTATCGGTTGTGTGTAGTCGCCACTCTAGTCAGATAGTGTGTGGACCATATTGAAAGTGGCTTTGCGGCGCGTGCTCAGTTGCATCGTCAGAACTTTGTTATTATATTGAATGTATCGGTTGTGTGTGGTTGCCACTCTAGTCAGATAGTGTGTGGACCATATTGAATGTGGCTTTGCGGCGCGTGCTCAATTGCGTCGTCATAACTTTGTTGTTATATTGAATGTATCGGTTGTGTGTAGTCGCCACTCTAGTCAGATAGTGTGTGGACCATATTGAAAGTGGCTTTGCGGCGCGTGCTCAGTTGCATCGTCAGAACTTTGTTATTATATTGAATGTATCGGTTGTGTGTGGTTGCCACTCTAGTCAGATAGTGTGTGGACCATATTGACGTCACTCAGAAGAAGTTTAGTTTTGGTGGTTTTACACATAATTGCGGCAAGTATGTGGTTTTTGGTTCGTGAGTTATTGTTGCCATGTGCCTTGCTCGGTGAAAATAAACATTACATAGCAATAAACAAAGCATCTAAAACCAAAATAAATGCTAAAATTCGATACTTTTGGCTAATTATTTGTTTATATTTGCCATTCCACAGCAACGCTCCAAAAAATTACGCTACTATTTTTACCTTTTTGGTATAATGGTATGTTTTTCTAACAAATTCAAAACGGATTTTTGATTTCATGGTTGGAATCCAAAGCTAAGGAATGACTCTTGCATGTTATTAGAAAATTAATAAAAGCCCTGATTGAAAATATTGTACCATTGTACCATACGTATCTCAATATTCTAAGTAGGCATCACACTAATATTATAAATGCAAAAGTTTGTGTGTGTGTGCGTATGTTTGTTACTCTTTCACGCTGAAACGGCAGAACGGATTTGGATGAAATTTAGAGTGGATATAGCTTATACCCTAACTTAACACCCAGGCTACTTTTTATCCCGGAAAAAAGCATGTCGTTAAACCGAATAACACGCGGGCGGAGCCGCGGGCAAAAGCTAGTCTTAAATAAACAAAGCGGTCATATTTCTTAAGTTAATATAAAGAATCTGCAACATCAATCCATTGACGCCATAAGTCTGTAGAAAATTTAGGATAAATAAAAAAACCGGCCAAGTGCGAGTCGGATTCGCGCACGAAGGGTTCCGTTCCATTATCTATAAAAACGGCAAAAAAAACATGTCTGTTGTATGGCAGTGTGCGGGTCCGACTCGCACTTGGCCGGTTTTAGTATTTGTTGTTATAGCGGCAACAGAAATACATCATCTGTGAAAATTTCACTTTTCCATAGAACTTTAGTCAGCTTATAATATAAAAAAAGCACTTGATTACTTAAAAAGAATATTTTCTTCTTCAATGTAATCAATCTGTTAATTGATTGTAGGACCTTATACATAAAATATGTATATCTATCATATGTATATCTATCGCATTTTATCATAGAAAGGGATACAGAAAGTTGATGTGTTTGTATTGTGGGTGGTACAACCCTTGTACTCAAACTAACTTTTATTACCAATAACTTTTGTACTCTTCATATTTATTTCACAAGCGAAATGTTTTAAATTATTGCTCTTCTTACTCGTATATCCAAGCTCCTTTTGTTGAAAACTTTTCAAATATCCCTGCCAATTTACAAAAATCCAATTCCGCAGAAGCTCAGGTGCACACTCAAACTTTACAACTTGAAACTAGTTATAGTACTTACATACTTATGTCTATAACTTAGTTCTATTTTATGGTTCGTATCAAATGTATTGATAAAGGAGAATGCCAGGGGATCGTACCAAATGGCGTCCCATCCAAATAAAAGTCATAAAATTACTTAGATATTTTAAATTCAGATCAACATTCGAATTCTAATCATAATAAAATATTTCGGTATTTTCATTTTCGTTGCCGCTTTACTATAATTAAGATACCAACCAATAATCGCCTCTATCAAAAGGTAATAAAGTCTTTGCAATTGCCCTTGTCAGTCAATGAGACTTGGTGATTTGGTAAGTACATTTAGTCTCCCCAAAATTAACTTGGTTTGGTTTTGACGCCACGATTTTGGGTTCGTTCGGTACGAGGCGCCATATATTACGCGGCATTCTCCTAATAAAACTAGACTAGAACATTCAACAATTGCACACCCTCTTTTCACATACGATTTCTCCTGTCTTATTGTCGTGCATATTTTTCAACACATTGCATTGCATGTTGCATGTTGTCTTTAATTTATCCATCCAGCCAAATTCTTACGTAAGACTCAGTAAGTGCTCAGTAGCAAGGTGACCCTTTTTGTGAAATTCGTAAATTACGCAAGCCTAGCCCCGAGTCAATTACTATGGGACGTGAACATTTTATTTTATGAAACTAGAAAGGTGTCATCGAGCCGTGTTACTGATTACTTACCAAGACTCCAGTGTAACTTTGGCTGCATACATTAAATTCACCTTATACATATATGCATCGGCGGAAACGGGTATTGCCTGACTCGTATTATACTAGCAGTCCAGGCAATACCTTACTTTCATCCCCTCGCTATTGTTACAAAGTGAAACATTTAGTATTTTAGGTCTAACATCCCTGCTATAAACTTGGGTACTTTTTACGACTAATAAAACAGGTCGTTCTTAGATAGTAAATAGTCCCTAAAGATCATGTCTAAAGTCATTAACTGACAAAGTAATAGATTTTTAAGAACTTTGAGTATTTTAGCATTCTTTAGAATTTTTATGTGCTTAAGTCTTCACGACAGTTTCAAACAGCCCATTTTACGAAGTTTTAAGTTTAGTTAAGTTTTGTTTTTGGGAAAATTAATGCGGTAAATAGTACTCATATTAATTATTATACATACCTATATTAATTATTCGCAACGCGTACGTCTTTGTTGGTTTTAAAACTAAACCAACTTTAGAGTTGGCCAACAAGTAAAGAAAATTCCTTATCGTGTCGGTTAATAGAATTAATGCATGACACAAAGATAATACACACAAAGATATTCAGATAGGGAATAAAGGACAGCTACCAGAAACGTTTCTATTCTATTCTATTCTTACTTATAACTTACTTACATAGTCTCTATTACACTAATAGCTTTCCAAAAAACCTGACTCAAACAAAGGAGTCCGATGCCAAAGACGAGTCATTAGGAGCGTACTATGTTTTACATAGTACCTTAATGTTTCAAGTTACGAGTATAATTCGTACCATCGATATCTACATACATGTATAACATTAAAATAATCAATATATTTCTTTTACTTTTATGATATATAAAATAAAATGAAACTAAGGTATAAATCCATTGTCAAGATGAAGGGGACGAATCGAAACGCAAAAAGAGGACGAATTTTCACATTATGAATATATTTTTTGAAGAGGGACGAATTTACACTGAAAATAAATTATTTTAGGGACGAATTTACGCGGTTCGAATTTCTGGAGGACGAATATATCCCGACCCATGGGGTCAACCAACGTCAACAGATTTCTACTGTGGTCAAGGTGTTAGTATGCCTACACTCAGCGGGACCCCATGTCCTGTGTTCTATCGAACAGCGGCTTGCATTGGCATGTAATATTGTTTTTATTTACCATAATGCATTTCCGACTCACACTTGCCAATTTGACCTTTAGGGTTGGTCGAGTTCGAAAATATGTTATATAATTTTAAATCAATTTGTATTCAATTAAATGTTTGTGGTGATTTCCAATCAGACTCGAAAACAGGAACTTGCCGAGTTAAATTGAAAACGAACCGCACATTTGTTTAAAATTTAGAGTTTCAACTAAAATAATACAAAATACACCGGAACTAGAAGCAATGTTGTTTTCAAATAATATTCAAACCATTGCGTTTGGTTATAATATAACAAATAACTATAAAATAACGATAAGCGCTACGCAGGGGATAAAGATTATTTTTCATAACGTTTTCTCAATGTAATGACAGCGGGTTCAATTTGCAACTCGATATCGTTTCGAAATCGTTTATCGAATAACGATTAACGTTTATATAGCCAAATTCATACTGAAGACTCGGTATGTGGTCAGGACGAAGGTTCAATGACCCATTCTGTGAATACGCAAAGTAAAATTTAGATTACCTGTGCCAAAATAGCCGTATATAGGCACAAAAAAATATTTTTCGTATTACGCAAACAGGGTCTTGACTTTTGATCTTGACTACTTACCGAGTCTGCAGTATGAATTTAGCTGTATAAACAAAAGTCATCATAAGGTGTAAGGTACGTGGGTCGATACATTGTGTATCGACGGAAACAACATTGAAATAATGTTCATCACATTGCAAAGTATTAGCTGTTACCACGATCGCTGCGTCTCCCGATAGCGCAAAACTAAGATACTTTTCACATGGACGCGATGGACAGAAAAATATTTACAAAGCTATAATTTACTGTAATTTCAATACAAGAATGAAGCGGATATTTCCAGTTTTATCCTGAATAAGAATGACTTACCGTCAACCGTAATAAGTTCATGTGACTATATGTGACAGAACATCGTCTATTTTAAAAGTTATGGTTTTAGAAGCAACACGTAAGTTTGCTTTTGACGGAGTTTTCATTTTCAGTACAGGCTATTTCAAGAATATCCTATTAATGAGGGTTATACGAGTATTTATGTACATGCTGATGACCTTGAAAGTCGAAATTAGAGGCTGAAAGAAAAAAAAATGAAAAAATATATCATACAGAACATAATATGGAATAATGTGCCTCGATTAGAATTTTAAATTTTCATCAGTCTTTAACTAAAGAAATACCAAACGTAGGTCTAATTCAAAGCAAATATCCGGTTTATTTAATTGAGTATGCAAAGAAACAAATTGAAACTAAGTCAAATTGAAGATTACAACCACAAATGATTTTATTTGATTATTTTTGAAGAATTTTAGCAAGGATTATTGTAATTAATTATTTAGGTATATTGTAGCGCGTTCGCAACTTGATTCGCTTTCGAGCGACAACGACGGAGAGATCAATTTGTAGATGTGTATGTATAAATTATAATTATTTTATTTATGTATATAGTAGGTGAAATTCAATCAACCGACCAAATTTATACTGGACACACGGTTAGTGATCAGAAACAAGGTTCAATTACCCTTTTGGTGAAATTGGATAAATATTTTTTTTTTATTCCTTACTGAGTGGGCTAGGAATTGTAGTAGTCCAAACAATACGGGAGCAAAAATTTCTTTTTAGTATTTGGCCAAAAGGATTACAGAACCTAGTTCCTGATCACTAACCGAGTCTCCAGTATGAATTTGGTCGGTTGATTGAATTTCACCCTATATACGTATGTGTATGTGTGTGTGTTCTCATGTTTTATAAATAATATAATAAGATGTATTTGGAGCAACTGTTTAGCTTATTTAAGCATCTTTGAAAAAAAAAGAAAATGTATCCTAGAATAAGTTACCAATGTCTGTTTTTGTTTATCCAACTGTGGATTTCTGTTACTGGCGATATCTACTGCATTTTCTTTTCTGTGTTGTTATTAAACTGTAGGTGCTGTTGAAATCCCAAATAAAAAAAAAGAAAATAACGATGTTCAGCGTTCATCGCCACTGTTGATCGCATCGCGTCGCCGATAAACGATGACGATTAATAGACTTGATTTGTCGAGTGCGGCACAAATTGGCGCTGCACATACTGTTCAAAATCTGTGATTGCAGAAACAAAATGTTTTTAACGTTTGGTGTCCTAAGTATGTCTTCATAAGTACTCGTAGCTATGTCAGCGTGAGATTGTAAAATCCGTAATAGCCCGGGCAGCAGCGTTGCATCTTTTCCAATAGATCTGGAATGGCTAATAAGTAAGTAATACCAGAACCAAGCGTCAGTTGGCGCACCCGCGGTGGGTCTGGATGTGAGAGGCTGCGAAAGTGGTAAAAAAAAAAGTAATAGTAAGCCGGCTGAAACTTTTTTCACATATAGTTGACATCATACTGAGCTGAAAATTAATCGTCAGCTGACGCACCCGCGGTGGGTCTGGATGTGAGAGGTTGCAAAAGTGGTAAAAAAAAGTAATAGTACGTCGGTAACGATCGATGTCAATATCAGCCGGCTTACTATACTATACTTATATTACTATACTTTTGTATTTGCAACGGTACCTCCCGGCCTATAAGGTTTAAACTTACCGTGCAATTATAATTTCACTAGTGGAATATCGTATCCTAACAATAAATAACCCTGCGCTGCGATTGCTATAACCACGCTATAACGCTTCTGGTAGCTGCCCTTTGTGTCCCAACCAACTCAAATTTCCAACCTGTATAGAGTGATTTTAAAATCAGAAAAATATCTAGAAGCACCATATCGAAAAAGCTTGGAACTAAAAGTGTACTGAAAAATTCGGAGGTAAAAATAATGTTTTTTTCCTGTTATCTTTTTAGTTTTACGTTTTAACAAAAATTATCGAAATAGTTTTTATAAATGGCATGTTTTTCTCGGGTTATATGTACTTATTTTCAAGCAGCGTGAATTTTAAAGTTATAAAAATAAGCGGGCCATGCCTGCTGGTGACATTATACGAGGAGGGATCAAAAAGTAGTAAGAATGAGATAGAATAAAATTACTATTGATAACTTAATAATTTATTTTTCTACATACAATACAAAAAATACAAAAATATTTATTCACTCTTAGTCGTACAATTACATTTTCAGGGACTGGAGTCTCCTTTTAAGTAAAATGGATACCTGTAATAGGAGGCTCCGCTCTTCCGTATCTAACAGATACTATTATAGGTATATGAATAAGAGTAAACTTATAAAAATCTTATTAATAAGAAAAACAAAAAACAAAATCAGAAAAACCAAATTTAAGAAAACAAAACATTTTACATATTATAAAATTTTGCTTAATATCTAAGTATTTCGAAAGGTTCTAAATTAAATTTGTTAGAAGTGTAAATGTGTGAGTGTGTATGTGTGAGGGAGAGACTAAGTGTGAGTGCAAGTATGGTGTATATGTGATGTGTGAAGAAAAGTGTAATATGTTATGTGTGAAAATAAAAGTGTAAAAGGGTATTTATTTATGTACGCAAGTGAAAGAGTGATAAAATGTAAATATTATGGATTTTATAGGCAATCACAATTAATATTCAAGTATATATTGTCAAGTGAATTTAGTACTGTAAATAACTTGGATTATTAATAAATTAATATAATACAAATAATTTCCTTATTTTACTAATGTATTTTATATGTATATATATATATATATTTTAGATATTTAGAGACATAGTCTCCGAGTCTCTCTACACACCGAGTCCAGCGCTTTTCCAAGGCTTTTATCCCTTTCAAAAAAAAGTTTTTTCTTGTCAATGAATGTCAAGTCGATTTTGGGTAGCGTTCCAAATCACTTTTTCAAGATTAAAATATTGCTCGCTGTCGGAGAAAAGCAGCTCGATGCTAGTTCCAAAACCTAAAAGTAGATGTTTTTTTTGTAACCGGTTTCGAGCTACTTTTGTCTGACAGCGAGCAATATTTTAATCTTGAAAAGTGATTTGGAACGCTACCTTGTTTCTGACTGTCGGTTAAGGCGCTGTAAGACGCTGCACTTTAGGTTTTTGAGGTGGTGAAGCAGGGGAAGTGGTGGACGTGGTTTCCCCCTCAAGCGGGACGCCCTATCGCGTTCACAGCAGCGCGCGGCCGTATTCTGGCGCGTATACTGTTTGTCCGTATTCTGAGGTGCAATTGTGTAAGCCAATCGTTTTGAAATTCGATTGTCATATGACTATTCGGCAAAGCAAATAAGCCCGTTTGACAATTGAAATCGTACTATTTTGGTTGTCAACAACAGAATAAGACAATTGTATTCATTTGACAGCCAAAAATTTACGATTTCAATTGTCAAATGGGCTTATTTGCTTAGCCGAATAGCCATATGACAATTAGTTTGAATACCATTGCCTTACACAATTGCACCTTTGATCACCGCTAAGATACAAAAGTGTGATGAGTAATTCTGTGCTTTGGATAAATAGATTAGGTCAGATTGATAAGTGAGGGAAAATAAATTAAAATATTTGGTAAATAATAAATATATCATCACGACATGAATCCCCGAAGGAGTGTCAGAGGTGTTCCTAGTGTAAACTGTGAAATGCACACCGCTGATTATTTATTACGTCCCGAAATGATGGGTGGTGAGCCTTATCGCCGTGATTCTGGCACAAATACATGCTTTTTAGAGCATACAGGTTTCCTTATGATGTTTTCCTTCACCGTTCTGCAAGTGGTAAGTATTAAATATTTATATTATATTAGATAAGTAGTATATTTGTAGTATAGTATTATAATTATTGGTTTTACATACGACTTCACTCAACAATTTATACATTTGTTATTTTGCCTGATCAAACGAATGACACAGAAAAAATTATGAGATGTGATGTGATGACTATACATTTTTGTACTAAATTTTGTACTAAATAACGATAATCATTTACAAACATTTATAGCCGTCACAACAAGTTTTTTTTTATCCGTGTATAAATAAAAAAAATCAAGTACAGCGAAGAGATTATTCCCGGGAATTCTCGGAACGAGAATGGAATTTGGCTGTTCTCGATCCCAAGAAATTCAGCTCGAGAAAAGTCGCGAAAGCGAGACATTATGATCTTACAATAAAGCAATTGAAAGTATCCAGATATCGCCTATTTTGCCCTTTAACTCTTTGTCTTTCTTCGCGCGGCGGCGGCGGCATCCTTTGACAGGATGGGAGGTGGCTGTCGATATCTTTTGTTACTGACAAATACCCGCGCCCGCAAACCACCATCGCGTCATTTACGTTTCAACGCTCGCCGCGTTCTAGCCAAACATAGCACGCAACGGATGATAGATATTACGATTGATTGAGTGCAGTGTAGACTGATAAGTTTCGTACAGTAAACGTATAGTTTTGATTTTATTACTCAGCTAAATGCCAAGGATAGTTTTTTACTATCATCACCACAGATTGAAATAGGACATTATATACCTAATCTTCTTAGACCATAGTCATAGAATCGAGATGTCCTGGGGAATTTTAGTTAAATTTTTTATTTGGCGTTAAGGGCACAGATATTATAAAAACTATAAAAAAGGTAAGATTTTAAGTGGATATTTTTTAGCTCAGCCGATTGTTTTCAAGTTTTCCACAAAAATTATAAAGAGTAAATTTGTTGTTAATTTGTTGCATTTCGATCCTGTTTTGAGATGAATACTGATTACTTACTGTTTTTTGTAGTAGGTAAGACCAAAAACGTAATATATACTCGAGATCTAAACTGAAATGAAAAGTTCCAAAGTTTGGAAATATTTTACTGAGCAATGTTTGAAATGTCCCAAGACCATAGCTTGTAAAGGTTCGAACAAAAGCAATCTGGTTAGGCAATTAGCTCATGTACACAATATTGAAGTAAAACCCGAGGATTCTACACCAATTGACGAATTGAAGGGTACACGGAAAGAACGTGCCATGTCAATAAAGTCAATCGAATGTGCGGAGTAAGGCATACAAATAATGTAACGTATTAGTATTATCATATCGTATACACATAATTGTATACATTAAATATCCCTTTATTTTAGTCCATGTACGTGTATTTACTTATTAAATATAAGCAAACCCAACACCTATTTTAATATATTGTATGTCCTCTTTTGACTTTTTTTTAATTATTTAATAAATCCTAACATGCGATAAGTGTATTTATGTACCCATATTGCAGAAATAAAGTATTCATTTCATTTCAATATTTTCACAGTTGCATTTATAAACTTACAAACAAGTCTATATTCAATACAGTTATCCTTTCTACAAAATCTTTACGTATATAATACTCATGACTAGGCACGTTTTTTTTCCGTGTTTCTTAATGATATATCATACTTCAACGCAATCTGAACAGCAGGGCATCAAAATCTGAAAGAGAAAAAAAAATTGACATCGCACATTCTTTCCGTGTACCTTTCATCATAAGCATCGACCAGTTCTGAGGTGACAGCGCCAAAAAGATCTAGAAATGGTTATGAATGTGTGTAGCAGACATTGAAATTTTAAGTTGAACCTAGAAAATCTTTAGATAAAAAACTACTCAGGGAAATTACTAAAATGAATTTATACGTGATTAGTTTTCGGTTCATAATAAAGTTGATTCTTCGAAGAGATATTTGCTTATTTTGTCTTTATTATTGAAGAGAAAAAAGTTCCTACCTATCTTACACTTTTTTTCAGTTCATATAAAACTTAAGTGGATTATTTTTAGAGATTTTTCTTTATTTTTGTTTGGAACAGAAAGTTTCTAATTTTTTTTTATTTCTTACTAAAGCCTATTGGTAGTGATCATTTCTGCTAAGAAATTTCTATTTTCATTAAATGATGTGTTTGATAAATTTCTGTTTAAAAATATCTGTTTTTATTAATATAGTTCAAGTTATTTAAGAGACTTTATTGATTTTTGTTCTTTTTAATTAAAAATGTGTATTACCGGCATTTTTTAAAATAATTTAACATGAAAAAAGTACTCGGAAGTACCCGAGAAGTCGAGGTCAAGAATTCTCGAGACCCGAGAAATGAAAAACCTCGAGAAATCATAATACCTAAGCGGAACTCATACTAGAGAGTCAGTAAGTGTCTAGTATCAGAGCTCAATGACCCTTTTTGGTAAATTCAAAATATTTCTAGGGTTCCGTAGAACATAGAGCATAACATAGGCAAAAGGAGCCTTTATGGTGAGATTCCGTTGTCAGTCCGTCCGTATATAATATGTATGTATGTATATCGGTTGAGAAATTAACGAAAACAAAATAACAAAATTACCAAAACTGTCGAATTACGGAACCCTGTACGCGAGTCTGACTCGCACTTGACCTGTTTCTATTTCTTGTCTCTTTAATTACCAAGTGCAGTCAGTCAGTCAGTTCTGGATACCAGAATTAATTTTTTGAAGTTCACGAAAAGTGTCATTGACCTTTGATACTGATCACTTACTTAGTCACTAGAGTGCGTTTCAGAAAATAGGTAATATGCCGTTATGTTGGTAGCATTCATAATATCATCCAATCCATCACCACACTATAACATTACGGCATATTACCTATTTTCTGAAACGGACTGTACTATGAATGAGTTTGGATGTATAAATTAAAATCACTAAGGACGTGGCTTTCAGCGCACTAAAATATATTTCCATAAAAATTTTGCAAAACGATGCCCACTGGCCTCTGTGATGTATGACATAGAGATCAGTTTAGAAGTGTGGTTAAAGTTTTTATATTTTCTGTTTTTATCGTTACCCATTACTAACAATCAGTTAGGTTCAAAACCATTTAATTTTATCCGCAGTTTATACCACTATCGATATTTTGCGTACAAAGCCGTGCACAGGAAAAATTGTCACAGGTCCAACGTTGGCAAATGCCAGATTGGTCGCCGTCCGCTCCTCGCCAGTCGCAATCTGGCGGTCTGTTCGAACGTGTGGCTAGTGAGATTAACGCGCCGTCTACCGTCACTGATCGGATTGTCGATGCTATACGCTCAATAAATACGGTAGTAAGGTCAAATCATTTTTACATCTCGAACTTTGACCCCAGTCTACATAATATTGACGACTGGTGCGCGGAGGTAGACCGCGCGAAAAATCTCAACAACTGGACTGACCATGAGTGCTTATCACGTATCAGAAATTGTCTGAAGGGAGATGCACGTACGTGGCTGAATGAGTGGGTGACGAGTGATCGGAGCTGGAGTAATTTTAAGAGGGAGTTTAAACCTTTATGTCCAAAAACGCCCGATGTTGCGAGTATTTTGTACGATGTAATGAGTACCAATTCGGATAGTTACCCTACTTACGCCGATTACGCTCGTCGCTCACTACTTCGCCTTCGTATAGTCCGGGGACTCAGTGATGAGTTAATATCGGCAATTGTGATTCGCGGCATCACCGACCCACAGATAAGGGCCTCGGCAACTAATGCCAAGTTGTTGCCTAACGATTTGGTTGAGTTTTTCTCTATATACGTGAAGTCTAACACGCCTAAAAGTAGTTCTACTCGTGTTACTACGCCTCAAAACTTTGCCTCTAGTAAACATAAAGTCAATTCGAATGTAAACACGCGAAAACGACGGTTTGATGACGGGAAATGTTTTCTGTGCGGCCAGTCGGGCCACAGACAGGCAAACTGTAACAAAAAACTTAAGGTCGATCAAACTCCTTCCATTTCTAATGTCGACTCGTCAAACTCTAAGCCTGCTTTTGTCCCGACTAAGCCCGAACAATGTGCATTTTGTAAGAAAACAGGTCACAGAACTGAAACTTGTTTTGCCAAACAAAAATCTGAGTCACGAAATAGGAATGAAGTTAACCTATGTCGGGAAAATCAAACCACCCGCAACAATGATATTATTGTAGCAGTCATTCAAGGGGTACCAGTAGACGTTTTGATTGACAGTGGTTCAACGATATCTCTTATTTCGTCATCTGTGGTAAAACATTTCAATTGCGCACACAAGCCAGCGTTCCGCGTATTGAAAGGACTGGGGAGTCAGGAACTCGAAAGCACTTCTTATGTTACGTTACCTATTGAATTCGATGGCGTTACACTCGAGGTCGATTTATTTATTGTGGCTTCCGAGTTCATGAACACCCCGATTATTGTAGGCACAGACGTCCTTAATAGAGAAGGTGTTCGGTATGTTCGCACGCGTGACCATCAAACACTTGAGAGAGAGACAACCGATCGAAGTCAGGTGATGACTGTACAGTCTGATTTATCGATTCCTGTTAACACGCCTCTTGTTGACGATCAATTGCAACAGTTGTTGGCAATTATAAATGAATTCTCGCGGCACTTTATATCTGGTGAGATCCTGGTGTACATCGATGATGTCTTGATCTTGAGTAAAACTATAGACCACGGATTTGTTCTCTTGCGCAATGTACTTACGACCTTGACAAATGCTGGATTTTCCTTAAATTTGAAAAAATGTTCATTCCTTGCAACGGAAATCGAGTACTTAGGTCGCAACATTTGTGAAGGTCAGGTGCGGCCGAGTCATAGTAAAGTTAAAGCCTTGACAGACGCTCCCGAACCAAAGGACGTAAAGCAGGTACGCCAATGTATGGGCTTAGCCAGCTATTTTCGCCGGTATGTACCTGGCTTTGCTCAGAAGACTGCTTGTATTGCGGCTTTGACGCGGAAAGGGGTCGATTTTAAGTGGGGACCGGAGCAGCAGGCTGCTCGAAAGGAGATCATTGATTGCTTGACCAGTGAACCGGTGCTCGCAGTCTATGATCCTTCTTTGCCGACCGAGGTTCACACAGACGCCAGCTCTATTGGCTATGGAGCTGTGCTGGGGCAGGTTCACGAGGGGGGTCACAAACGAGTGGTCGCTTACTATAGCAAGCTAACGCAAGGAGCTGAGAGTAAGTACCACTCGTACGAACTTGAGACCCTCGCCGTGGTCAAAGCCCTACAACACTTCAGGCATTATCTTGTGGGTCTGCCCTTCACCGTAGTCACAGACTGCAACGCGATGAAACTTACTCAGAGCAAGAAGGATTTGTTTCCTCGTTTGGCACGGTGGTGGGTATACCTACAGGATTTTGACTTTCGCCTTGACTACCGTAAAGGATCACTTATGTCGCACGCCGACTATCTAAGTCGGAACCCTGACAATGTGTGCACGGTTCAAAAGCCACAAAACTGGGCACAGGTTGCGCAGGCTGCCGATGAAGAGACTCGGACTCTTATCCAAAAACTGACTGACGGACAATTGGACGCGAGTCGTTATGTTGTCAAAAACGATCTCTTGTCCGCAAAGTATTCACCCACTGGGGAACCTTCTCGCCTTCTTTGCTACATTCCAAGGGGGCATCGACTCAGTTTACTTCGTGTGTTCCATGATGAGCACGACCATCCGGGGGTTGACAAGACCGTTGATTTGATCACAAAGCACTTTTGGTTTCCGGGCATAAGGGGTTTTGTCCAAAAATACATTGCACACTGTATAGTGTGTATTTCCCACAAAAAGGTACCTCGAGCCCCGTTACAACCCATTCATTCATGGGAAAAACCAGAACTTCCTTTTGAGACAATCCATATGGATGTACTAGGGCCTCTTCCAGAAGCCGATGGCTATCGTTACGTTCTCATCGTTATCGATGCCTTTTCAAAGTATTGCCTCCTCTACCCGATGTATCGACAAGATACTAATGAACTGAAACGTAATTTCACTAACACAATCTCGCTGTTTGGCGCCCCCAAATTAGTTGTCGATGACAGAGGTCGCATGTTTCAAAGTGCGGACTTCCTTGACTGGGTTAAATTAATGGGTTGTGATACACACTTGATTACACCGGAGATGCATTAATCCAATGGCCAAGTCGAGCGCTACTGCCGAACGGTGCTAAATATGGTCCGCATCGAGACAAACTACAGGCAACAAAGGTGGCCCAGCGTTATGTGGAAGATACAGCTGGTACTTAATATTACCAAGCACAGGACCTCTGCACCTCTCAACCTGTTGGTGGGTATCGACGCAGCGACGCCTCTCATCCGAAGTCTGGTGCGTGATGTAGCCTTGGAGGGTTCCAGTCCTAACAGGGAAGCGTTGCGTGAAATGAGCAGGCAACGGACGTCGGAGCGTCTCAGGCAGAATCAGCGAAGTCAAAACGCTTATGTGAACCAAGGGAGAAAACCACCCCGCGGTTATGAACTAGACTCTTTAGTTTTTGTCAGAAAGCAGGCTCAGTCAACCGGGAAGCTGGACTCCGGCATGCGTGGCCCGTACCGTGTCACAAAGGTGCTGCCGCATGGGTGCTACGACCTACAACTTCTGGCTGGGTCATACGGAAAATCGACTCAGGCAGCGGCAGAGTACATGGTGCCGTGGCGCGGGGAGTGGACTCCTGAAGTGTGTGCTGCTTATTTTGAGGGTAAGCAGATTGACCGTCTGTATAGACATGTTGTGAACTGCCTTACAGATGTGTCCCCAGAAATAGCGAACGTCGTGCTTCCTTTCTGGTTATACAACAATGGTTAGGTTACGCTAACGTCGTGCCTCTATCCTAACTATTGTGGGCAGATATGCGAACGTCGTGCCTCTATCTTGCCAGGGATTAAGATATGCGAACGTAGTGCCTCTATCTTCCCAGATTTAAGTTATGCGAACGTAGTGCCTATGACTTATTGATGTATGTTACGATGCTTCATGTGTTATGTAATATTTCAGCTTGATTTCTTTATTAATAAGCCATTTAACAAGATGTCATTTTGTTATTTTGAAGATGAAAACACGGACAACGAGGAGTCTTCTCCTGTTACCGCAGGAACTGAGACGATGAGACCTGCCGAGTCGTTGCCCAGTACTTCAGCTGCCGCTGCTCTGCCTGAAGACCCACCAACCGTCGCTCCCGATGTATACGGGACTGATGAGCCGCAAGCCCATGTTCTGCCTGAGACGGACTCCGGACCTGAACTCTCCATGCCGCTGCTGGAGTCTGACCTACACAGCTAGATGGGAGCCCGAGGACGGTCTCCTGTCAGGAGAGGCCGTATTGGAGAAGATAGAGGAGAGGGGTGGGTGGGGTGGCTGAGTAGTATATAAGGCAGAGCGAACCGATGCTCGCTCGATTCCGCTCTGCGCCCCGGTGCAGAACGGTCGCGCTCTCAGTCGGTCCCGCCACCGACCGAGTGCCGCCTTGCGCCGACGCGCGAAGCTGCCTCGCAGCCGCCGCCGTCGTCGCCCTGCGACAACGCGCGAAGCTGCCTCGCAGCTGCCGCCACTGCCGCCGCCACAGCGCCCGCCACCTGCGGACCGTGAGCGAAGCTGCTCGCAGCTGCCGCCACTGACGCCACCAGCTCGTCGGAGAGTAAGAAAACACCCCCCCCCAACAACCTCCCGCACCCCCAACTCCCCCCAACTGCCGCAAAACTCCCCCAACTGACCCAAAACTCCCCCCAACTGCCCCAAAACTCCCCCTAACTCCCCAAAACTCCCCCCAATTCCCCCAAAACTCCCCCCAACTCCCCCAAAAACTCCCCGAACTCGCCCCAACGGCCCCCGAACTCGCCCCAACTGCCCCTGAACTCACCCTAATTCACTTCACCATGGAAATTGCTCCCATCATCGAGCTTTTCCAGAAATTCTGCGAAGCCAAAGGCGTCGCCATCGAGAAGAATGTCTTCTCCCTCTTCCTCGACGCGGTCAAACCGCCTCCCCCGGCCCACGAGGTAGACTCCCCCGAGTCACCCTCACCGGTCCCCCCCCAAACAATGGAGTTCTCAGACAGCTCGTCTGTGAACTCCGAACGGAAAAGATCAGCCCCCTGCTTTTCCTCCTCATCGGACGCTGAGTCCGACACCCCAACCCTCACCGGTTCCATCGGCGACGACGAATTCGTCATAGCCGAAAACCGGAAAAAGAGGCACAGGAAGCGCAAAGCGCTCTCCCCCCTCCTCCTGACGACGGTAACCCCCGCCCCCGCCCCCGCCCCCACCACGGCCACCCCGCCGGCCCCTAAGGCACCTTCCCGGTGCGAGCCTGTCCTCGCCCGGAAGCAGACCCCGCCTCCCCTCTTCCTCAGAGACAAGTCCCAATGGACCGCGCTCTCTAAAATGTGTAGTGATCAAAAAATCAACTACACCAAAGCCACCAACACTCAAGAAGCCATCAGAATCTCGACCGCTTCGATCAACGACTTCAGGAGTCTGAGAAGCCTCATGACAGTCAAAGATCTTCCTTACCACTCCCACCCCCTTCAGGAGGAACGCAAAGTCCGCGCAGTCCTCCGCGGGATACCATTCGAGGTACCCAACGAAGAGATCATGAATGATCTCCAAGCCAAAGGCTTCCCTGTCGAAGCCGTGCACAAAATGCACAGCAGTTCAGGGAAGAGATTTCCTCTTGCCCTCGTCATTATGACGAACTCCCCCCAGGCCACAGAGCTCTTCAAAGAGGAACGCACAATTTGCGGCCTCTCTAAAATCAAGGTCGAGCGCCCAAACCGCCGCGGCTACCCCGCCCAATGTCACCGTTGCCAACTGTATGGCCACGCAGCGGCAAACTGCACTGCCCCTCCAAGGTGCCGTAAGTGCCTCATCCCCCACCTCACCAAAGAGTGCACGAGGAATCGCGATGATGGAACCCCTCCATCCTGCGTCCTCTGCAACCAATCAGGTCACGCGGCCAGCTACAGAGGCTGCCCTCGAGCCCCTCGCCCCACCCAACCCAAAGCAAAACCCCCCAAACAAACACCACTTCCGGCAAAAAGTGCCGCCAACTTCCCCCCTCTACCCAAACTGCCCACAGCTGCAGCCCCCCAGCCGAAGCCGATCCCTACCCAAGCATGGGGCCCCAAAAAGGCCACCACCCCCACCCCTTCACCACCTGTAGCCACCCCAAAAGTGCTCCAGCCACACCCAAACGTCTTCACGCCATCCCTGGCTGATGACATGAGACTCGTCCATGATGTTATATCAAACATCAACATCTCTGAAATCTCAGTCCTCGCGCAAAAACTTCGCGCCTCCCACTCTTCTCAACAGCGCCTTCTGGCGCTAGTAGAGCACTCCCACCTCCTCAACTCTTTGTAAAGCCCCAAATGCAAACAGGTCGTTTGAAACCCAAGGGCATTTCGCTCATCTCATTCAACACCAGAGGATTACGCCCAAATCTCCCTGAGCTAAAACTCTTTCTGAAAGATAATGAAGTAGACTTACTACTACTTCAAGAGACGTTTCTCAAGCCTAAGAACCTTAAGGGTCTTTCGATACCGAAATACTCCCTCCTTCGCAATGATAGGACTGATGCCGCCCGAGGAGGCACAGGAATTTATTATAGGAAAGCACTCCACTGCTCTTCCCTCCCCACGCCAACGCTCCAAACCATGGAAGCCACCATATGTAGACTGGCAATGTCAGGTCACCAAACCCTGATCATTGCTTCTGTCTACATCCCTTCGGGCAAAAGCCCAGTAAAAAGAGACTTCCAAACCATTCTCTCAATGGGGGAGTCCGTCATTATGTTTGGAGACTTCAACTCTAAACATACAGACTGGACCTGCCTCAATACCAACCCAAATGGTATGAAACTCCTTCCTATAACCGATGAACTAGAACTTAACGTTCTATGCCCATATGCCCCGACACATTACCCCGATAATACGGACCACTCACCGGACGTATTAGATTTCGCACTCACTAAGGGTGTCTCCCTAAATCTCAGGGCAATTGAAACACTGGACGACCTTGGCTCAGACCACCGCCCAGTCTCCCTCAAACTAGGTCCCCCAAACAATATACCACCCCCTCCCAAAACCTTCACAAATTGGGAAGGCTTCAAAAACACTCTAGCCTCGGCCATGGATGCCCCTGACTCCCCTCTAAAAATTTCATCTGACTACTTTGATAGTACAGATAAAATCGACTCTACAATTGATTCACTTACGGAGCTTATTAACTCCGCCCTCAAAGGCAACGAAAAGACCTCCCCTGAGCCATCTGCTCAACAACTTCCCACTGAAATCGCCAACCTACTCAAGGCTAAAAGAGCAGCCCTTAGGAGAGCGGCGATCTACCCCACTCCGGAATATAGAGCGACAGCGAATCAATTGATCCGCAAATTAAAGTCAGCTCTATCGGAACTCAATGACTCCCGTAAAAGCGAGCTCATGGAGCAGATATCCCCTTCTCACACTGCGTTCTATCGAATGGCGAGAGCCCTCAGGATAGACGCAATCACTCACATTCCCCCTTTGACCTGCCCCGATGGCTCAACTGCCTTCGAGGATGAAGAAAAAGCTGAATGCTTTGCGGACAGCATTGCCTCACAATGCTCCCCCAGCTCCCAACCAGTTGTCCCCTCCCATATCCAAGAGGTAGAGGATGAGATTCACTACAGAAACTCCCTCCCACTCACCTCCGACCCCATCACAGTGACCGAAGATGAAATCCTTTCCTTCATCAGAGGTCAAAAGCCCAAAAAAGCGCCAGGCGCGGACGGGATCTCCAACAGAGCCCTCAAACATCTGCCCCAACAAGTACTCACCTTGTTAGCCCTCATCTTCAACGCCTGCTTCGACTACGGCCATTTCCCCAAAGCGTGGAAAGAAGCCATCGTCATAGGCATACCCAAGCCAGGGAAGCCTCTAAACCTCCCCGCTAGCCATCGGCCAATCAGCCTCCTTAAATCAATGGGGAAACTACTCGAAAGGGTTATACTTTCCCGCATGAAAAGGCACCTCTTCCCTACAGACGGTGACCCGATCATCAACTCCTACCAATTCGGATTCAGAGCTAAGCACTCTTGCCCCCAACAAGTCCACCGAATAGTAGAATATATCCTAAGCGGATTCTACCCAAAACGGTACCCTACTGTTGCCGTCTTCTTCGACGTAGCTAAAGCGTTCGACAAAGTCTGGCACGAAGGCCTCATCTATAAACTTTATAAGGCAGGCCTCTCCGACCGCCTTGTCCGCTTGGTGGCATCTTATCTTAAAGATCGCACCTTCAGATTCAGACACGAAGGGCTGCTCTCCTCCCCACGCCCCCTAAGAGCTGGAGTCCCCCAAGGATCAGTTCTCTCACCCATACTTTACTCGTTATACACAGACGATATCCCTATCCCCGAGAACGGGGTACAGCTATCCCTCTTCGCAGATGACACTGCACTCTATACTAAAAGCCGTCTCTCACAGACAATAATTAAAAAACTCCAAAAGTCCATCGACGCTCTTGGAAAGTGGTTCGCACGATGGCGTATCGATGTGAATCCTGAAAAGAGCGTCGCAATCCGATTTGACCATAAACGTAGGAGTCACAACGATCCCAACCTCCGCATGTTAGGTACCCCAGTCCCCTGGAAAAACACTGCCAAATATCTAGGAGTCACTCTGGACTCTCGTCTATCCTTCAAACCTCACATAAATAGAGTGACGCGTACAGCCCGTTTCTATCTGAACAGGCTGAACAGCATGTTAGGCAGACACAGTAAGATGTCTCTCAGAAACAAGCGAACACTATACAAGGTCTGCATCCGACCTGTATTAACGTACGCTTCCCCCGTCTTCGCACATGCGAAACCCAATATCCTGCATAAAATGCAGGTAATCCAAAATCTATTCTGCCGGAAAGCGGCCAACGCGCCCTGGTACGTGCGCGGCGCGGACCTCCATCGGGACTTAGAGCTGCCCACCCTCCAACAATTCATGAAATCCCTTTCAGAGACATTCTTCAAATCTGCCGAAGAACACCCCAATCCGTTAGTACGCGAGACAGTTTCGTACACTGCTCCGACTATATCTCGTTACAAGGTTCGAAGGCCGAGAAACGTCCTCACCGATCCCCCTAACAAACTCTCAGAAGATTTAAATAGGCTTCTAAAAGCTCATGATGAGCTAAAAGCTCGAGCCACTCATTCAGAGCCTAGCTCTTCCCTCCAACTAGTATAGATCCCTGTTGGGATCCTTCCCAGCGGATGTCCCTTTAGGACCCCGCTAGCACCCCCTTCCCCCCAAAGGTGGGTCGCTCAGATAAAGGTTTTAAGACCCCCCAGGGCCAAACCAACTTACTAGGTGGAGTTTAGTGGGTAGGCACTTCTAGTGAGTCCCACATAACCAATGCAGTCGGCTGTGTTGGTATGCTATGAGCATTCTCCACCTCCCTCCCACCGAGACCTCCGGAGGGTGCCTTTTGCTTGGGCGCAAAAAAAAAAAAAAAAAAAAGATGCTCGCTCTTATTCTGCTTCGAGTCGTCGTTGGAGTAAGACCTATCCAAATTGTTATTTTTGTGCCATATTTCTTATTTTTCTTACTTGTTTTGTTTGTGCTGATTTTTGTGATATTTGTAAAAATAATTAAAAACCGTTGTGTTCATTTGTTTCTATTTTTTTTTAACAACTTTCGTTTTAAATCGCTAACTTTCGTTTTATTTATATTCTAAAGATATATTATTTTAAGGATAAACTTTGACTTGTAGAAAGTATACTTTATGTATCTATTTAACAAAATAAATATTTTGATTTTGATACACCACTCCCTTGTAAAACGATAATACGCTTATAATTAATTACTGTCAGAAGATACATTCAAAAATCTGTCGAAGACGCTTGACTTAGAGTTGTCATTGCTTCGCACAGTTTCGCACGCCCGACATTGCGTGCAGTAGCAATAGGGTTGACATGGTGAATTAAAAAAAATAACAAAATATTATAGATTACAGTAATCCCAAAGTTATAATGCGCATACGAATCTTCGACACTGCTTGGCAAAGTTCGTATTTCCCTACACTTTCTATACAAGCAGTAAGGTCACGTGGGACGTCCGGTCGCTCGGCTATAGATTTCTATGCGCATTATAACTTTGGGCGTACTGTACGTGCCTGTTTATCGTGCGTAAAATTACATATTTCGCACTCGTGCTTTTTGTTTTTACTACTGCCGCCATCTAGGGCAAACCGGCGACATCATTTAGTAAGCATGTAAACCTTTGTTTTACTTGTTGTTTTGTTGGTATTTTTGGAAGTAGCCGACTACGCTAAAAATGTTTAATATGAGTATTTTTAAACTTTTATATTATTATGAAATATATTATATTATGTTAAAATTTAAAAGTTATTTAAAAATTCAAAAAAATTTTAGACGTCATAATTTATACTATATTTTAACGATCTTAAAACTTATTATTAAAAATATGTTAGAAAAAGACACTGGTCTTTGTAGTACAGATTGGCGCCAAACAGACAGCGTGTTCTTCAGTCGACTTGTATCTGTTTTGATTTGCAACAAAATTGCTTTTCTTTTATTATTCTATATAATTTTTCGCAGATGTATTAAAAAACGTCGTTTAATACACGTGCGAAAGTGTTGATATTTCTCGTCCCGACGGTTTTAAAGTTAGTCGTACTCGTGACTCTAACTATCAACCTTTTCGCACTTGCATCAAACTGTACTACATATTTTATAAGTTGCTTTGTTTACTAAAACCTATATAGGCGATAAATAACCTTTAGTTAGAGTTAGTTATTTTTCGATTATTTAAAAATGCAGTCTCTCAGCCGAACAATAAATTCAAATTGTAATAATGTCAAATGTTAATAATGAGTTAATAAGCAACTGAGTAGTAGTGCATTCCGATTCAAGACATAATCGGGTCTATCGTCATTCCGAATCACTGTTGGCCGTACGGCGTGAGTAGTTGGATGGCAAAGACATTGTAATGTCTTTGTTTGATGGTACTTTTAGTGCTGTCAGCGCCATTCGGAACCCGGCCTAGGTAGGTAAATAAACTATCTCAATCCTAGATTATAATATCGATGTCGTACCTAAGCACACGAAAACGAAATATCCATCGTATTTTTTTTTAAACTGAAGCTTACCTTTCCTCATCTGGAAGGGTAGCATGGTGCCATTTTGACACCATTTTATACACCATTTGACAGTAAATCCCATACATTTACTGTCAAAATGGTGTTTAAAATGGTGTTAAAGTGGCAACCATGTTAGACCTGCTGCAGGTAATTTAAAGAATGATAATTCTCTGTTCTTCCTGTTCGACATACATCAAATACTGTGCACCAGCCATAATGACTTGATTACGACAGATGGGTGTAGCGAGGTACGGGCAGTTCGCTGGCAAACTGTAATTCTGACGAGTTTCATAGCTTCTTATAAGGGTCGATAATATATAAAAGAATTCCACTGCTCATGTGAAACTCATACCTATGTTAAAAACAACGATCAAAACCTAGAATTTTATTTGTCTGCTCCCCCTCGCGATATACAATCCTGGCTACGCCCTTGGGTAAGAATCAGGTGACAGAAACGTTGGGTGCGCGCGAACGGCGGCAACCGACTGGCGAGAGAGCCTTGGAAAGGACTCGAAAGTTTCATGATTTCATTATTTATTTCTTGTGTAGACAATACGGTAGGAAACCCCAAGTTAATGCGTGTATGACACGCACTTTTGGCCAATTATTTATACGAGCAGCTATATAACTTAATTGAAAGAAACTTTGTTCGTTTTTCCATTGGGTAATAATCAATGTGCTTACAGGATGTAAATTTAATTATATACGGCATAATAATTTACTCGATAAAATAACATAACAATTACCTTAGGTTGGCTAATTACACGCATGTGTATAATACGCAAAAACGTCTTGCTTGTTTCACGCTTTACAGTTTCTATGTACCGGTCCAGGCAGCAACATGGATCGCATAGAATTCAGTGTAAACGGGGAAAAGTGCTCAGGTTTGTAATACTATACCTCCTGCATTGCTTTAAAATTTAAATACGATATTATATATATATAAATACGATTATTTATCGATTATCTATCTATAGAGTCGACGCGACGCGACGCTTTTCAGGCACATACCAAAAAAAAACCGGCCAAGTAGGATTCCGTAGTTTCCCAGTACATTTATAAGTTGTTCTACTAATACAGATAGCGCCAAACTTCTAGTCCCATACATTAAGAATAACGGCCCATACATTGTCGTGTTTAGAGGGGACTAAAAGTTTGGCGCGACCTGTACTCGTAAACCTGTAAAGGCTACTTAGCTGTGATAGTTTTCCTTTTAACTTCAGTATATATACTAGGTACTTCTGCGATTTTTTTTATATATTCATAAGCAACCGTTTAGCCAGCAGGGGGGTACACTTGACTCTAACAAAAATTAACACTTTAAAGCTTAATTTATTTTTTAATTTCGCCTACGGATCGCTAAATCTAAAAATGCTTTTCACACACCCATCATGTTTTTGAACGACCAGTCCAACGATACCCCACACTATGCGATAGACGAGAAAAAAAATGCATCCCCAATTTACGATTAAAGGAGATAAAAATCAAGAATATTTTACCGTTTTGTCGGCGTGATTAATATGTATAGTATACCCATACCAAATTACAGCTTTCTAGTACTAAAAGTCTCTGAGCTAAGCCGCAGACAGACGGACGGACAGACGGACATGGCGAAACTATAAGGGCTCCTTGTCGGACTACGGAACCCCAAAAAGCGGATTATACATCTTATAATGATTTTAAAATGGTTTTCCTACAAATATGTCCTTAAAAATCTATACAAGGTGATATTTATATATACAGCCAAATTCATACTGGAGGCTTGGTAAATGATCAGTATCACATATCAATAACATTTGTTACGAGAAATAGAGAAATTTTGTTTTTCCATAGTCCTGTTATTCCATAGTCATTTTTCTATCATCGTAGTGACCACAAAATAATAGCAAAGTCAAAAACTGTCTATAATAGTTTTTAAAAACAGTTCCACGCGAGCTAAATCGCGGGCAAAAGCTAGTAAGCTATATAATATAGTTGACAAATCTAGCTCAAATCTGCGTTTATATGAATTCATAAGGAAACTACCTACTTTGGGACTTGCAGTGACTTTAAGCAGGTGACATAAAGAGGTCAGTCCATAATTCGAGTTGTAAAAGTATAAGAAAAAGAAACTAAACCAAAGCATGTAATTTTGGTAGATAATTTATGATTCAGTTTTTTTTATTTATGTTTATTACCAAACCTGTAAAAAATAAAATGAAGATAATTACATAGTCGCAAACAAAACGTTGTATTGAAGCAAATTATTTAATTTAATCGATGGTTAAGCAGCTCGTTAAGGTTCCGTAGTCATAAGGATAATAAAACAATTATTTCATAACTTACCCAACCAACGAAGAAAAAAAAACATTTGCCTTGCAAAACGTTCTGACTTACACATCCGATTGGCGCAAAATGTGCATTTACACTTCGTTTCACTCGTCGTCGCACCTAATATTTATGATTTTTGGTGAAAGATTTTCTATTTCACGAACTGCCCAATTCTACGGTCTGCCCACGACATATACATACGGGTTCATTTGATCGAAGCATACAGGGTCTAAATAGACTGCGACCTTTAAATAAAACCACATACTCTAAAGTTACACTAACAATCTTAGAGTAATGTATTAGGTATACATTACTATAAGCAAACAACTCCCTGAAGAAAAATTCCCGCACAAATCTTCAGACAAGAAGATATTCAACTGTAACTTAGAGACTTTATCTCATATGAGGAAGTTCTATTTTAGAACGCTGCGGCTGGACGTCTGTTTGACTGAAGACGCTGCCTCAAAAACGCCCGTATCTCGGTGCGTAGAGTTTTGTTTGAAACTCAAATATTTCCTAAACTAATAGTTAGCGCGGGTATGTTTCTTGGGAAAAGTGGTTCAGTATGATCAGTAGAATATGTGTTTTTATTTATAAGTAGCATTTTTTTACACCTAGTATAATGATGTAGTTATTTACCAATTGCAGTGGGATCTGAGGTTGATTCCGACGTAATGCTGGTGGACTACCTCAGAGAGTTCAAGGAGCTGCGAGGGACCAAGTTCATGTGTAGAGAAGGAGGATGCGGCATTTGCATCGTGGCTGTCAATACTGCAGACCCTTACACTGGAAACCCGCGTAACTTCTCCGTCAACTCTGTAAGATATTATATTTTCTGCTGAAATATGTGGAGCAACCCACATTAAAGGGCAAGAAATTATATAAAAAAGTTTTTTGCGGATCCTGATATGTAGTATTTTCAAACGACGATAATTTCATATCTGTCACCAGCAGCGAATATTTAGGTAGCAAACCTATTCTTCTGAGAGCAAACCAACCACCACACGGTTACGTCGATGTTGAAAACGTATGAAACCAGTTTTGCAAAATAACCAGACAAAGCTAATTGAAGAAATTTCACCAACTTTTTCAATAGACCCAGTTGATTGCAGTAAGACAACATTTAAAAGTAGAAAATTATCAAGCTGATAACTTTCGCCCTTTAATTTTAGCATATAAACAGTATTTTCATTTGTGTGGTATGTTTGTGTTACTTAGTAAGCAAGGATGGAAATTTATTTATCCATTCTTATTAACTAACTATCTTTTGCCCGCGGCTCCGCCCGCGTCCTTTGGATTTTCGTGGAAATAAGGAAAACAAAGAATATTATTTTTTTAACGACAATATGCAACGGTCACCATGTTTTTACCAAAGTGCTTATAAATACCAATCAAAGAAGCCCAAACTCGAAAGGTCTTCTGTTGTCCGTTGAGGAGATCCCGTACCCACCTTCCAGTCCCATTATCAGACTGTGGTCACCATGTTTTACCAAAGTGCTAATAAATAGCAATCAAATAAGCCCAAACTCGAAAGGTCTTCTGTTGTCCGTTGAGGAGATCCCGTACCCACCTTCCAGTCCCATCAGCAGACCCTGGTCACCATGTTTTACCAAAGTGCTAATAAATACCAATCTAATAAGCCCAAACTCAAAGAGTCTTCTGTTGTCCGTTGAGGAGATCCCGTATCCACCTTCCAGTCCCATTATCAGACTGTGGTCACCATGTTTTACCAAAGTGCTAATAAATAGCAATCAAATAAGCCCAAACTCGAAAGGTCTTCTGTTGTCCGTTGAGGAGATCCCGTACCCACCTTCCAGTCCCATCAGCAGACCCTGGTCACCATGTTTTACCAAAGTGCTAATAAATACCAATCTAATAAGCCCAAACTCAAAGAGTCTGCTGTTGTCCGTTGAGGAGATCCCGTACCCACCTTCCAGTCCCATTATCAGACTGTGGTCACCATATTTTACCAAAGTGCTAATAAATAGCAATCAAATAAGCCCAAACTCGAAAGGTCTTCTGTTGTCCGTTGAGGAGATCCCGTACCCACCTCCCAGTCCCATCAGCAGACCCTGGTCACCATGTTTTACCAAAGTGCTAATAAATACCAATCTAATAAGCCCAAACTCAAAGGGTCTGCTGTTGTCCGTTGAGGAGATCCCGTATCCATATTTCAAATATAAGCCAAATAATAATCAAATAAGTTGTGTCCGTCTGTTTTCTCTTGCACTTTGTTATATTTGAGTATCTTTTATTGGCTCTATTTGTTCAATCTTTATGTACTTATTTTTTTTTCTTAAACGCATTACCGTTGATAAATAATTAATAAATAAATAATTTACCTGGCCCATTATTACATTGTTTACAACGGTCCATAAAATCCTTGTGATTCTGAATGACTTAATTACCACACAATAAAATACATTAGACCACAGAACCACCGACTTCATCCCAGAAAACCTGGGCAATTTTTTTTATAATATGTATGTTTGTTCTACAATTTTTTTTATGATGTATAGTGAGCACACTTTTACACCGTATAAAGATAAAACCTGCCTGTTACCATAAGTTCCATCTTATTTTCAGTGCATGATTTCTATAACACAATGCCAGGATTGGAACATAACAACAGTGGAGGGTATCGGTAATAGACTAAAGGGATACCATCCTGTGCAGAAGACCTTGGCAGAGTACGACGGCACCCAGTGTGGCTTCTGCAGCGTTGGATGGGTCATGAGCATGTACAGGTGGGAACAAAATAAAAATTACTAAATATTATAAGTCCTAATATTGAACTTTTTGGTATGCAAATACATATACAAATTTAACTCAATTCGAAGACGACTAAAGTTAATTCTTAATTTTTAGCTTACTAGAATCCAAAGACTATAACCTTACCGAATATGAAATAGAAGATTCACTTGGAAGCAATCAGTGTCGATGCACAGGTTACAGACCAATCCTTGACGCCTTTAAGAGTTTTGCCAAGGATGCTCCGAAACCAAATAAACACGTTCGTGATATTGAAGATCTAAACGTTTGTGGAAAAGGGAAAGATTGTAAATCTTCTTGCAAAAGTAAAAATGAGTGGTGCTGGATTTCCAAGGAAGAAACAAAAGAAAAGACAATTAAAAAGATAATATTGAAAGATAAACGATTTTGGTACAGGGTCAATGAAATAGAAGACATTTTTAGAATCTTTAGCGAAGAAGGAACTGACTCATACATGCTTGTCGGTGGAAATACAGGAAAAGGTTACATCTTTTGGATTAATTATAGTAGATTCTGCGAGTTGGCCGTCTTCTCGCTCTTGTTTTACTAAAAGTTTTGTACAACAAGAGAATTTGATTAAAAAATGTTTTTAGGTCCATATCATATATTTGAATATCCACGGATTTTGATCGACATCAATGGAATAGTTGATCTGAGGAAATTCTATATTGACCAAAATTTAGTAATAGGAGCTGGCACAACACTGAGTGATCTACTGAATATTTTGAAAAATGTTTCAAAGGAACTAGAAGAGTTTAGATATCTTGAAAAACTTTACGAACATATATTATTAGTAGCTCATATTCCTGTGAGAAATGTAAGTATATACTCGTGTGTACCTAGCTACGGGTATTTTATTTGTTACATGATTTTGTGCTAAATGCGCGGTAGACTTCTGGATTTGGCGCCATATTTATTTTTGTTGGATAAAAGTTTTGTTCTGGGCAAAACTGTCTGACAGCAGTGATACTGAGGAGAATTTGACTAGACCTTACATTCTGGTAGCAGCAATAAAAATGACGGAAAATCTTTTACTAGCAAAATCAATAAAAGCTAAAGACAAATATTACCAAGATTTTTATGATTGTAAAAATAAGTACCTAGGTACCTGTTACATAAGTTTACCTGAAGAAGTGTATCAAACTGCGCATTGACTAGGTATTAAAACACCCATGCGATACTTGTATAAACCTCGCCTACGGCTTCGCCTTCGCTTCGATTTTGAAACTCGTGTTGTAACAACCCCTGTTATGCAACAGTTTCATAAGCTACTATTAATAGTGAATAATAGCTTATATTTAAATCCTGGTGTCTAGATTGACAAATTGTGTTGAATTACAGAATGTACAAATGTACATAGAAACAATCTACAGACTGCTTCAAGACAATACCATTATACTTATACATATTCTTTTGTCCCAGGTTGGAACGATTGCAGGCAATTTAATGGTTAAACATAGAGTGCCGGAATTTTCCTCAGACATCTTTTTGCTAACTGAAAGCGTTGGAGCTACTTTGAGCATCAGTATGTTATTTTTTCTCTTTTAAGGATTTGTAACCTATCTTGCCTAGTCAGTATCTTTACTTTATTTAATTAAGTATTTAGAATTGCTTACAACATTTCTCAAACCTAAAACTATTGTAACGATCAAGAAGAAACAAGTAGTAGATATACTTGTAGAAGTCAGACACTTTTTGATTTTGGATACACATATGTGGTGCCTCTAGTTCAATAAATACTTTTACTACTACCGGTCTCCATGCTCAAGAGTAAAAGCTACCTATTGTTCCAGATAAGACTAACACTGGAACTTTGTATTGCTTCAAAACGCATTTCAATTACACAATTCTGATTTTTATTTATTTTACAGTGGATGGTGAAGGTGCAATCATTGAGGTATCCCCTAAAAACTTTACACATTTGAATATGACTGGGAAAGTAATATTGAACATCAAGCTTCCTCCACTTTCAAGCAATTACCATTTTGTATCTTTTAAGGTAATGTACCTAACAAAAAAGTTTTATTAAACTAATTAATAAAAAATGGCCGGTTTTTACTCAAAGAAATCTCAAATTAATAGAGTTTTAATAATGATACTAAATTGTTAGTATTAAACACGACAAATGTATGGGACGTTCTTCGGGAGAGCAACTTCTGAGCGGACTAGAAGTTTGGCGCGATCTGTATTAGCAGACCAACTTATAAAATGTACCGGGCAACTACGGAACCCTACAATGTGCGTGGCCCGACACGCACTTGGCCGGTTTTTAGTCACTATTATTCAACTAACTGAGCTGGTCATATAAATAGCTCTATTTCTAGCATACGTGCTTTTTATGTTATAAATAATTTTATAAAGCCTTTAATCTAGCGTGAAGTGCTAAACACTTTTTTATTTTTTTATTACATAATATTATTTCATTCAGGTCATGCCTCGTAGTCAAAACGCTCATGCTCAAGTCAACGCTGCTTTTCTCTACAAATTAGATTTTCACGATAAAGTTACCGTATTATCCGCAAGAATAGTGATGGGTGGCCTATCTGCTAAATTTGTACACGCAGAAAACCTTGAAAAATATCTTGTTGGTAAAAATATTTTTACCAATGAAGTTCTCCAGGAGGGTTTAAAGGTTTTAGACAAAGAACTTATCGTTGATGAAATAGCTGGAGAGATGAAGCCACATTTCAGAAAAAAGACAGCCCTTGGATTGTTCTACAAGGTTTGTTAATTTTTTTTAATATGCATTATTATATTTATAAGGAAACATAATAATATGGCGGTAACTTTTTTAAGGGGTTGCTTGCTATAATTCCTACCAGTCACCTGAAGCCACGATACCGCTCCGGTGCTACAGATCTTAAGAAGACACGACCAGTGTCAAAAAGTATAGATGTCATTGATACCAATCCAATAATATGGCCTATTACCGAACCATACCCGAAGGTTGAAGCACTGATTCAGTGCTCAGGAGAAATAAAATACACAAATGATCTTCCGAAACAACCGCAAGAAGTGCATGCTGCGTTTGTTACATCCGATATTGGAATAGGAGAGATTCTGGACACCGATCCTTCGCCAGCATTGGTAAGTAAAAGACAAGGTATTTAACTAAATACACCACTTATTCTACAGATTACATTATACGAATATTCCTTTTGAAACAACACTGCGAAAATAAATAATAAAGACATTTTCTGACTTTATATTAACCTACTCGTGAGTTTATACAAAATAAAATGTAACGCCTAGTTTGAAGTGAATTCTTCTTTGTTCACATCTCGTCTTTTCAAAACTTATACGTCACTTCCGGAACTACTTTATAAAATGAAGGAGAATATGATTTTTTATTATAAATTATTACGTTCTTAATGGTTACAATTTATTTGTTTTTTTATTAGTTATTAGTCATGATAAGTTCATGCTCATATCGGAATAGAAACCAATTAAAATAACCTTGCTAAGCTTTGGTCTTCTAACAGTTCGGTATCGTGATATAGCGGCCGTTATAATACGAGTATGATCTCTTTATCTTTTGAAATAAGAGAAACAGAGATAGGAATACAAAACAGCCGCTTTATAATTAACCGGAAATGCACCGCTATACTGATTCATTCCTCTGTGGTTAAAAGTATATTTATTTGCGTAAAGAGGCGGCATAAGAATGAACCTCTTAAAATAATCCCTGACAAAATCACATATAAAAAAAATATCATTCCGTCTGACCTAAACATTTTTATCGATTTATCTATGCACTTTTATATGGAACAGCAGTTTTATCGCCATTCAAGGGTTATAAAAAAGCCTCATAAAAAAGTTGTTCGTATCGACGAGTACTACAAAGTTTGCGTTTCCGAAACCACCTACAAAAACTTACGATCCTACAAACAGATAGATATTACACGGACACATATGCATTTATCTCAATAGCAATTAATATTTCGAAAAAATATTGCGTGTGCTGACACAAATTCATTAAGAATAAAATGTTTAAAAATCTTGTACCCTAAAACCGGATTCCATAATAATTTTTATTTATTTATTTAATTTAACAACTAACACTATCATTACAGGTTGAAAACCTAATGCAACAGTGCAGGCATGGTACACAAAACAATCTTTAAAAACACTTAAAAAACCATAAATGCTAAAAACATAATCTAACATGAAAAATCAAAAAAACAAATTACAAAATATTAATAATCTAGTCTTAGTAAGTAGGTAGAGATATGGATTTCATATTGTTTGTTTTTTTTTTTTCAGAAATTACCTGGTGTACTTGCATTTTTCTCCGCAAAAGATATTCCCGGAAAAAATACCTTTATGTCACTTCGTATAGGAACACCTGTTATATTAGTTGAAGAAGAAATTCTCAGCAATGGAACTATTAAATTTTACGACCAGGCTATCGGTATAATTGTAGCAGAAACTGCAGAATTGGCGAGAAGGGCATCTCTACTTGTTCAAGTAAAATATAAAACTGATAATAAACTTCCACTTCTTACCATCAACGAAGTAAAAAGTAAAGATCCTAGTAGAGTGACAGTGTTCTTCATTTTACCTCCACGAGGTAGAGGAGTAAATGTTCAAAAGGTTATAAAGGATACGCATAATATTTTCTCTCAGTACCACTACACAATGGAAACTATATCTTGTGTAGCAAGACCTAGTGATGATGGGATAGATATATTTCCATCGACTCATTGGCCAGATTTAAGTCACTGCGCTGTTTCTGATGCTTTAAATATCCAGCAAAATCAGTAAGTCTTTTGCTCATATTCTATCAGTTAAAGATAAAGTTCATACACTTGAACGTTGTTAGCTAAGAATGGAAAAATGGCTCAGGGCTACTTGCTTAGTTTAGTATAATTTAAACCAATAATTACAATCAAAACTTAACTAAATACATCTAAATAAAAACCAAATACCACCCACTTAATTATTTTTCACGAAATCTCGCGGAACTACGAATATAGAGCCTACATACTTGAAATTTGGCATGTAGGTTTCTAATACGATGCAGGCACCGGCCCAGCTAGAAAGGATTTTTGAATGTGAAATTGCTTCAGCATACAATAGTTTGTTATTTCTTCAGTGCACGTAGAGCCATGGCCGAAAGACTAGAAATATATTATAGAAATATTTAGTGTAACTTTGGTAAACTTTAAATTGGTGCAGAATCAGCAGATACTTGGTGTCCAATAAAAATGTTGACTCTTTTCATCCCTCAGAATAAACATGCAAGTACCTCCGAATGGTGGGTCTTACGGCAGTCGACTTTCTCGCTCTACGCAGGTAGTGACCGCCTGTGCCCTGGTGTCTTACTTGATGAACAGACCATGTCGTTTCGTGTTAAGCATGCAAGCCAACATGAGAGTTATTGGCAAACGTTTTCCATGCACAAACGACTTTGAGGTTAGTGAGGAATCAACAGTTGTGAACTTCTATTTTGCAAATGCCTTTATAAATAAAACCACTGCTTATATCTTGCATGTGTTGGTTTCTTTATTTATTTGATTTCATTTTTTAAAGGTAGGAGTGAGTGATTCTGGTGAAATTCAGTATTTAGAGTATCACTTATATGAAGACAACGGCTACGTTTACTCTGAATCCATTATTTACCTTGCGCTTGGTGCAATCAGAAACGCCTATGACAACACAAGGTGGTCATATAAGATGTTCAATGTAACGACGAATACTGCCTCTAATAGCTGGTGCAGAGCACCAGGTAAATATTTGTCGTTATCCTACATATTATTCGTGTATAGTTTTAATACATTCGTTTATTTATTTATCTATAGAAGCTTAAAGCCCGTTGGGATATATAGATACTTATGTCTATGCTTGAAGCACTGTAATTATACGTACAGTAAAATAAACATAAAATATATAAAAAGCAATCAGCTTACATTTATACAATGTGCAAACATACATAACTACATACTATGTAACTATTGTATACAAACTACAAAGCTTATAATATCGTTGCATTTGCAAGACGATGAGCAAAAGTATCAATAGTCCAAAAGTGTTGACTACACGTGTGTTCTCACCATTGATTTTAAAGTTTTTATTTTAGGGACGTTAGAGGCAATAGCAATGACTGAATATATAATGGAGCAAATATCTTATGAAATTGACAAAGATCCTCTAGAAGTTCGTCTGAGTAATTTAGATCGACGAGATCCAACTCTGCAAGAGATCGTGGACAAACTAATAAAAGATAGCGAATATTACCAAAGAAAGGAAGAAGTAATTAAGTATAATAAGGCAAATAGATGGAAGAAACGAGGCTTAAGAGTGTCTTTAATGAACTGGTCTTCTGTAATATTGGTAGATCATCAAGTAATGATCTCTGTGTACCATGGAGATGGAACTGTTATTGTGAAACATGGCGGTGTTGAAGTCGGTCAGGGTATAAACACTAAAGTTACCCAAGTAGTAGCTTACACATTAAACATTCCTATGAGTAAAGTCAAGGTAAAGCGGACTGATGTGGCCAGCAACCCCAACAGTTTCCTTACAGGTGGAAGTAGAACCACAGATTCAGCTTGCTTCGGTGCTATCAAATGTTGTCAAATTCTGCTGGATCGTCTGTCAGCAGTTAGAGATGCATTGAGAAATCCTGAATGGGAAGTTTTAATTGAAGCTGCATTCCGTCAAGGCATAAACTTGCAGACCAGTTACCACACTACGTCTAATGATGGAATATCTTTCCGTTGTGCTGGTGCAGCGATAGCTGAAGTAGAGCTTGATATTCTAACAGGAGAACATGACATTCTAAGAGTAGATTTGATAGAGGATGTAGGTACTAGTACAAATCCAGAGTCGGATATCGGTCAAGTACGTTTCGTTTGGATTTTTAGAAGCAACATTTAGATTTTATAGCATTGTTAACCTTCACTGAACATTTAGAATATTTTCAGATTGAAGGGGGCTTCATCATGGGCGTTGGATACTGGACTACTGAACACTTGATATACGACCCGAAGACTGGGGAGCTGCTCACTGATCGCACTTGGTACTACGACGTACCACAGGCGAAAGATATTCCAGTTGATTTCAGGGTTCAGATCAGACGAAATTCATACAACCCTGTAGGAGTTCTTGGTGCGAGGTGTAAGTGGAGAAATAAAAAATATTCGTTTTTGATTTAAAAACACTTGTTTACGTAAACACCCAAAAAACCTTTGTAATGCTATAATAGCGAAACCGGTAAGGGAAATAATATAAATAAGTGGACAAGTACAAGTGTTTTTAAATCAAAAATGTATCAAAAGTTCCACCAAGTGCCAACAATCACGAGCATCAACTCCAAAAAATATTCGGTTTTGATTTTATTTTAAATTAAGTGAAATAAACCAACTAAATCATATTATTATGACAGGAATTTTTCATTTTAGATGGCGCTTCAACCGTGCTTTAAATCTTTGAAGATAAATTACATTAAACCAACGAATTAAATAGTCATAAAGCAGTTTATTTTCAGCTGTATCAGAGCCACCAACCTGCCTGGCCATCGTCGTTGGCTTCGCGATAAGAGAGGCTATAGCAGCCTCCAGGGAGGAGTCGGGAATTCCAAGAACCAAATGGTTTAATGTTGGTTAGTACAATACAAAAAAAAACGCTTAGCTGCAACTGTAACCAACGGCATCAAGTATAATAAGGATTACACACATCTAGCAAACAAAGAAAACATTTGATATAGAAATCGGCAAATCCCAAATCCCTTCATTGAAATGACTTGATACGTTAATTATGTTTTATAACAAAATACATCGCTTTGGATCCTCTGAATATTAATGAGTATTAATTAGAAATATTTCAAAAAAATCTCGTTAATGGATTCGAACCTGCAACCTGTTGCTTTCACGACAGGCGCGCTACCAATTTATAATACAACATAAAATACTCTGAGCGTTCAGTTTGTGCATTACTGGCTCGTATATCAAGTAATTGGTTAAAAAATCAGTGTACTGGTACAGGTATGGTGGAAAAATTCAACGGTCTTGGCAACGCGCTTGTCGAGAAAGCAAGAGATCGCAGGTTCGAATCGTGGCCCAAAATTATTTTATTTCATTTGCTTACTTGAAATTTATTTTTGATCTTTTCTATTTTGTCCTGCACTCTAATAATTATTGAGACTTCATATGTATTTAACATAAAAATAGCTCGGCCTTTCCAGTTGAATATTTTTTTAAATTAATGTTAATAATTATTATAATATCTAAATTAACATAAAACGCCCTGTTGGGATAGATTATTTCTATATCTAAACTTGCTTTTCCGTAAAATATACCAAACGTCATGATTTGTAATCTAGAAAGCAAAATATTTATAAAAAATACTTGTTTTCTCTTTCAGATGGTCCATACACCTTAGAGGAAAACGTTCTGAAAGCTGAAGTGAAACTGGAAGAATTTTTGTTTCAATAAATATCACTTCTTACATACTCTTAAAATAAGTAATCGTTATAAGTAATAGAAGCTCTGTACGTATAATAATCGTATGTATAATAGACCAGTTTTCACTGACGATGAACAAGGTGTCAAAGTGGTGTGAGCGCTACTTAAGGCTGTACCTGAGCCTACAACATGAACAAAGCCAAATTTTCGAGGGTTCTTTTGAATAAATTAGGACTATCTTAATATTGAAAAAAATATATTTGACTTATTGATATTTTATCTAGGTGATCCGCTCATAAAAAAGTACTAAGATTTTAAATGTACTGTATTTTTGTAAAAAAAAATGTTTTCCACCCCCTTTTTTGGTTTTCAAAAGTTCGTTTCAAGAACGCGGCTAAGAGTTCAACTTGATTTTTGTTTTTCATAAAATAGCTAATAGACATATCTACTTAAATCCAATATTTTGTTCCAAACAAAATATTTCAATATTAACTAAAAACCCTCCGATTTGCTCTTTCACGCGTAATTTTAGTATAAAGCGTCCTAGACAAGTAGGTCATTAGCTAACCAATAACCGCCTCTATCAAAAGCTATAAAGTATTTGACAATGGCCTTTTTGTGTTAGACGGGTAATAAATAACATTTTTTCCTAGCCTATGCCATACACTTAAACTACTGCTTAGCAAAGGGTTTCGTTAGTTATGCATGACATAAGGTTTGGTGGAACGTATGTTTGCTCTAGGCAACTCTTTAATTCATTCCATTGTTCGTAGATCCCCTGGCCCAACACGATTCCCATCGGCTTCCTATTAGGAAATTGCATCCATATTACCTTTCCTTAGTCAGTACAGTTTTGTTTATTTATCCATAAATTACAAGTAAAAGTGCGAAAGAACCTTTTTTGCGCCGTGTGAGAATCGCTGATGTAGCAAGGTTTTAATGTCAATATTCGTTAGATGTTGGATATAGAGGTCACATCCTTGTGAAAATTATTAATTTTAGAGATACATTCATTAAAATTAGAGTTGACATCATAAATATTTAAAAACGGATTGGACTCACTTTTTTATCTTTGCAAGGAGGCACAGGTCGAGCTTTCGATGAGATTATGACTCATCATCATCAGGACTCTTCGGGAGTACTTTTGCCCACGGCGATCAGTCGAGTACTAAGCTTCCTCCCCTCTCTCGTCGCCGCTCGCCTTTCCGCTCTTCGGCTGCGTTCGGAGGTTTCCGGTATCGAAGCCAGACTCGACCGGACATTTGATAAAGTTTTCACTACTACTTCCGGGTCACGTGTTTCACTAGGTCCAGTCACACAGACGGCACTGACAGACGGCCTCCTTGCACAGATAAAAAAGTGAGTCCAATCCGTTTTTAAATATTTAATTTTAGAGATTATTATTATGAAATAATTTGGGCAAGTGTGAGTCGGACTCGCTCACAAAGGGTTCCGAACCATCACAATACTGGTACGGACTGCTGTATGATGTTTTTAAGGTTCCGTATTTGTATTGTTAGCCATACAGAGGTGCAATTGTGTAAGCCAATCGTATTCAAAATGGCTATTTGGCTTAGCAAATTAGCCCGTTTGACAATCGAAATCGTACGTTTTTGGTTGTCAACAACAAAACAAGACAATCGTATTCATTTGACAGCCAAAAATATACGATCTCAATTGCC
Organism: Ypsolopha scabrella; assembly: GCA_910592155.1. Lineage (NCBI taxonomy): Eukaryota > Metazoa > Arthropoda > Insecta > Lepidoptera > Ypsolophidae > Ypsolopha > Ypsolopha scabrella. Next base: position 24,293,747 of record OU342969.1, on the reverse strand, counting down.
AAGCGGGCTAAATGTGCTTAGCCAAATAGCCAAAATGACAATAAATTTGAATACGATTTCTTAACCCAATTGCACCTCTGGGTGAAAATGAACTCAATAGCTTTATTGAAATTCACGAATTGGAATCAATAATAGAACACAAAACCGAGTAAATTTTTTTTTCACAATTTTCGAATTGCCAACCTTCACGACGTGACATGTGACTGACAATAGACGGTACATATTCCCGGCGGTAAATAACGCACATAGGCTATGTACACAATATCATAGTATAAGTAACAAAATACTGTGACAATTTTTTTGTTTTTGTAGAGCGTCGTCTCTGTCACTGGACCGCCCAAGCACTTACACTTTGCAAGACCTTGGCGGGCCGCACGCGCTTATGATCTTCCCATCGACAGATCTTCCCGACGCTCGAGCGCTCGAGTACATCCCGGGCTTTCTGTTCTGTAGTGCGTCTCGCTCGAGTTAATATAAACAAAATGGGTTCTCGTCACTGGATACTTTTATGTTTTTTTATACAACAGTGCACGATAAGTGGTTTTAATACAAACAGAGTTATAAATTAGCTTCTGGATGTAATGTAAAGAATTTTTGTACTTTTTGTTTTGGTATTTGCCTAACGAAATAAATTGCTCAACTCAACATTGTTTTGATACAATCAGCCCTTTTATTGTCTAACTTCAATATCCATCGCTATAGCCTTCAAAGGCGTCTCGATTGGCCAAATTGAGATTGATTGATGTCGAAGTTATACGATAAGGCCCCAGGTCACACGTCTCATCACGATCACAAAAATATCTAACACAAAATACACTTTATCCACTATTATTCACATAATCACGAAAAATACACGACAAAACGGCCCGACCGGTCAGCTGACACATTTGTTTTTAATTGAAAGCTACAAAGGGAACCTATAAGGTGAGACTTCGTTGTCCGTCCGTCCCAAAGAGAACGTAAACACGTCTGTCCTTCCGTCCGTCCGTCCGTAAGTATGTCACAGCCTCATTTCATAACTTTAGCACCGTTAAAGATAGATACTTGAAATTTGCTAGAAAATAGCATCCCTTTCCTTATACAAAACGGTGTAAAAAATTTAAATTTTGAAATTGTTCTTTTCCAATACAAAAGTGCGAATAATAAAAAAAATAACATGAAAATACAATATGTATGGGTGTCAAATTGGAGATATTAAAAAAATATATACTTTCACTATATTCACTGGCACTGATTTCGAGAAGTCTTTGAAAAACCACAAAAAATGCCCCCTCTTATTTCCGCAACTGGTAGACCGAAAAAAATGTCGACGAAAAAGAAGTTGAAAATAAGCGAGATATATAAAACGAAAATTAAATTAGAAAAATATTTTATAAAAATACAATATGGGTATCAAATTCAAGGTATTAAAGAGTTTATTGTAAAAATATGTAATTTGACTATATTTATTTGCATCCATTCTGAGAAATCTTTGAAAGACCACAAAAAATGTGTGTCCCCCCTTATCTCCAAAACTAATGAACCGAAAAATATGAAAAAAATCATGGTAATTGGAGATTACGTAAAAATTACAGAAAAATATAGCGGTTTAGAAATTTACGGTAGCAAAATGACAAAATGAAATTTTTCCTCCACGAGTTTTATTTAGAGTACGGTATAAAAATACTGTGTCTCTCTTTTGTTGCTACAAATATTATGATTCCACGAAAAGAAATATATAATAGATACATAACCTATTTTATCATTCATTATAAAATGCAAGAGTACTATTAATACAATTAAGTACAATCTCAGGCAGGTTCCTGCCTACCTTAATGGCCAGAGTTCCAATTAATAGTGTAACATGTAATTTTAAATCAATAAATATATTTCATATTTCATATTAACTAGGTACTCGTAAGTACCTACCAGTGGCATGCATCTCATTTAGGCAAATACGCAATGCCTACCCTGGGCTTGGCTTAGCTAACTAGATCACCATCTATTTCATATCTATTTAAATATAGGAAGGTACACACAACTATTTCAATATTACAATCAGGGAAGCTTCACCCGTCCTTTGCAATACCTACCTGCCTGCTCCGCAATGCTCGTTACCGAGGCAACACGCATAAATAAAATTCGACGCCAATTCTCTATGTGTGCATCTGTAACCATACTCCCATGACGTTAGCGGCTCGCGCCAAGCACACACTCATTCTCATTAAAATACGCAACGCCTATTCGAAGCAACCACGTCGAGTCGGACAGTTTGGACTTTTTACCTATCTTATCCGAAGATCTTATCTATTTCATTAAAGGTACTACCTACTACCAAATATATTTGGCGGGTATTAGTGCTTCTTTTGATGATAGATAACGTTTTTTTTAACGGGCGAGCGAAGCGAGCGATTTCTCCGAGTCTCCTGGAACAATCCGGCGTTTGTATGTAGTATGTATGTATGTATTTATGAATGTTTGTTCGACGATAACTCGAGTACCGTTGATCGGAATGTCATGAAATTTGGCATACAAGTAAATAAGGCATAAATAATTTTCAAGTTCAAATATGGGCCAAATCGTTCAAGCGCGAATCGGACGAACGCGAGTTCACAGTTTGGGGCGAACTACTAGTATAAATCATGACAAAAGTAACAAAACATGTATATTTTTGAACGAGCGAGCGAAGCGAGCGAGTTCTCAGAGTCTACTTGAATAATCCGGCGTTTGTATGTATGTATGTATGAATGTTTGTTCGACGATAACTCGAGTATCGTTGATCTGAATGTCATAATGCTTCAAAACATACGGGCGAAGTTAGAGAGAGCGTCTTCCGTGAAACGTGAAGCTGTCTACGGACGACGACGCTCTCTCTAAACTCACCCGTATGTCGGTGCGTTAGGGTTCACGAATTTTTGTTTGGAACTCAATTATTTCCTTAAGCAAGGGTGTCCGCGAGTATGATTCTTGGGAAAAGTGGTTCGGTAGGATCGGTAGAATACGTGGTTTTATTTAATGGTAGCAGTCTATTTACACCCGGTATACAATATATGTACTTATACAGAATGTAAATTCAAAGTCAAGAATCCCTTTATGAAAGTATACACGATTCTGATATCATTACTAGAAAAAAAATATATACGGTGAATTTTCACCAAATATTCCATCATTTTTCTAAGATATGGCTACGCAGCTCACTGGCCTCCCCACACACCTAATTGAACCCCGCAACCCGAACCCCTCATCCGAGTGGTCAGTGACCGTGAGGGTGTCCACGCGATTAGTGTATTTTGAGTAAAGAAAATCGTCTTATTATGAGGAACTGGTACTTTATTTAGAGATCCCAGTATTTAAAAGAATATCTTTACCGATCATACTAACACACCCTTAAAGGATTCTTGCCTTTGCTTTTACACCCGGTAGCGTATATGGCTTCCCGTCTTCTGTACGTCCCCCAAGGAGAGACAAGTTCGTTACGGCTTCCTATGTAGTTAAACAACTAGAATATCGTACTCTGTAATACAGAATCGTACAGAGCCTGTATATCCCTTCGAAGTGACGAAATCGATACGTCTTTCTAGCTACCGTTACAAGTTTAAGCCATGAAAACCCGTATTGAATACATCCCCCTTGGGAGACGAGTAATGTACGGACTTTTCGCAACGAGCACTTGTAAGAAAGTGTCTCTGATTCATCACATCACGTTGGGTTTTTCTCTCAAAATTACCTCTTATTGCTTAAAGTGGAAGTGCTATAAGCAAATGATCTTGACTCATCTCTGTCTCTACACTACCAAAAACACTTGCAAGCAAGATAGATAGACAACTTTTAACTATGTAAATTACGGGCATATTGGCATGTAGTAAGTTGGGTCAAATTCGTAAAGAAACTGATTTCGTGCACATTTTGTCAAAGTTTATTTGTGATTTATTGCATTTCATCTCAACTGTTTTACGTAGCATTTCGTGACATAGCCTTAAATCAATATTGTGTAAGACGCCACAACATTTCTTTAAATATTGATAATAATGAGCCTCCGACAAAAAAAAAACATTTAGATTTTCTATTTAATAAAAAAACAAATAGACATTTCTGTTTTAATTAAGTATTTCCATTACGAAATTTATTATTTATTATTGACATGACATGTAATAATAAACAAGTATACATTCATGAAATCATTGCTAGAAGATAACCCTAATTTATCTCTCAGTTAGTCCATATACCGTGATATCCATATAATACAATATCCTAGCAGAAGGGGTACCTAAATTGAACCACGCATTTTTTATAATCTAAATAAAAATAAGCTTGAATAGGGAAATTCAATAATCTCGACGAGAATAATTAATTACCTAATTTAATATAATTACGTTATATAGGTACATATATACGGTAGAATTTTTGTTCCAATATACTACAGTTCGTATTTTATCGTTACATTATTATATCAGAAGCATCTGTTATAATGGTAGGTAGACCTACTGAATACGGATTTCTATTAACTTTAACAGAAACAGCAGCTGGAAAAGCGTATCGATTTCATCCCCTCGAGGGGACGTACAGTGGACGGTATTTTGCTTGTTTATACCAATAGAAATCCGTAGCGAGCTTTGCTCTCCTTGGGGGACGTACAGAAGACGGGAAGCCATATACGCCACCCGGTATAGTGTTGTAGAGTTTCTAACGTGTTAGAAAGGGACCAACGAGTGCCAACAGCCATCTCGCTTGGCTATTTTTTCGTATCGTAGTGCAAATTCTTGTTCTCTATACAATGTCTTTGCCTAACTCATACAGATATCGGGTATTACAAGGTTCTATCCTAACAGCATCTGAAACCCAATACCATCTTTTAGTTGAAATTTGTTCAATCTCAGTACGCCCCTCCACTAAATGTCGAACATCCACAATTTTGATTTTACGAGTAGTAGGTAGAGCCTTGTCGGTTCCGTATCTAGACCACAAGCTCCAAAAGAGCCCTTAAGAGCCCCTTGTAAATAAAGAAACCCCATAAAAATATAACCGTCACGTATATTGCAAAGGAGGTTATACTGCCGGTGATTCTGAAGGACATTTTATTGGCTACGAGCACCTCTGCGTCGGCTAATATTTTTCAGGTGTAGTAAAGTTAAGAAAGGAAGAGCTTTGTCAGTATTAAAACTGGAAAGTTATTTGTTATCTAGCTGCTGTGAAATTTCTATTAAAATTTCATTATCTAAACTATGATATAAATACATTTCTATATCTTAAACTTGGTGATTTAAAACACCATCGGCAGAAATTATATGGGATTTACTTCAAATGGTGTTTAAAATGGTGTTAAAGTGGCACCATGCTCAGCCCCCAGCAGGTCTAACATGGTTGCCACTTTAACACCATTTTAAACACCATTTTTACAGTAAATGTATGGGATTTACTGTCAAATTGTGTTTAAAATGGTGTTAAAGTGGCACCATGCTAGCCCCCCAGGTATATCATTGCGGTATAGAAAAGCACAAGAAAAGTAAATCTGGATGTGTGGAGCTCTGAACCGGGATTCAAACTCGGGACAGAGATTATTACAATAGTTGCTACCCGGGACCTCTCGCTAACCGGCATAGGGGTATTTGAGGCGTAAAGCTGGTCAAAACTCAAATTTACTAAACAAAGAATTTACCGTAATTGTTCAGTTCTCAGAACAGCCAAGGGACCGGGCCAACTACCTGCACCTATTGTTTACGATTTCTCCTACAAAAGAACGGTCTATACCATTCGCAAATTGACTGTCGCACATGCTGCACGTTAACTTAGTCGGAACCGCAAAAATTCGTTTTGAGTATTTTCTAAATACTTGTGAATTGAACTGTGTTGGTGGAAATCTTAGTGATGGATCCTGATTTCAAAGGTATGTAGAGTATTTATTCATAAATAGATTTTTTTTATTGTATCCTTTAGTGATTTTATCATTCTGCCAACTGGACCATCTTTTAGTTTTATTTTATTCCTTGTTTCTTTAATCACGAGTGTTTAAGTTACATTTCCGAACCTCCCCGGGGTAAGTATCTTAGCAGAAAATTTAGTTCAAACCTTCTTCTATATTAACCTTTAAAAAAATTTGACCAAGATAAACCAATTGATTTTATTCGTAATTTTATAAAAATAGACATTTTGAATATTTTATGAGTCTTAATATTTGTTAAATTGGATTTTTTCGTTTTGTTCACAGATTCTAACGATGAGTGCAAAAGGATGACAAGGCCAACCTTGTGGGACATTCTCAAGACATTTAAACAAAGGAAAATTGAAGAGAAGTTTGAAAATCTTGAAAACTATGTGGCAATAGTTACCAAGTGTTCCAAAAAAAAGTTGAAAGATTTGAGACAATACCTATCTCACTTTAAATCCGAATTTAAGCTTCGGTGGAAGTCAGCTCGATACACTGAATCAGTCTTCATTAAGAGGAATACAGAGTGGCTATCCGGTGTAGTGAAATTACCAACTTTTACAACACCATCACAGCCAGGTGGCCGCCCGATGAAATCCTTCCAAGAATCAAGTGACCGATCAAAAAGACGCAAGACAGAGGCTTTAAGATTAGATAAAACCGATGAAGAATTAAGTTATGCAACCCAAATGAGCATGAGAAAATCAGGTCAAGTAGACGCTGCGAAAGTAATTAAAGACAGTCCAAATCGAGCCAAAAAATACATAAAAACGAATAAAAAACGATGAAAAAGGACAACCAACAAAAGGAACTGTCACCTCTAGAAGCTTTAGCGCTGTTCGTTGAAGGAGAGTTCACCCGAAGGCAGTATAATATAATGCAGAAAGCAGATAAGAAGAAGTTTCCATGTTACACTTTAGTACAAAAAGAAAAACTGGAATGTTATCCACCGCGCGAATCATTCAGAGTGTTATCAACTTGTGCCGAAATAAAGTTGCAGCCATTACTAGACCACACTGCTACGAGATTGTGCTTGAGCCTGTCGCAAGTTATAGCGAGGTTGACTGCGGTTGATTTTAGCAATTTGCAGTTGCTTTCGAAATGGGGTTGTGACGGCTCCCAGCAGAGTCAGTACAAACAAAAGTTTGAGAATGATGCTGCAAGTGATGCGAACATTTTTCAATCATCTTTTGTTTATCTGCAGCTTGTGACAGAAGTCGATGGACAGAGATCTGTTCTGTGGCAAAATCCAACCCCATCATCACCTCGATATTGTCGGCCCATCCGTATTCAATTCGTCCACGAAACCACTGACATTACGAAAGAAGAAGTAAAATACATTGAAGACCAAATAAAAAATCTTCAAAAGACCCAGGTCAAAACTGACTCTGGAACTGTTTTTATAAAACATACCCTAGTACTCACAATGGTTGATGGAAAAGTTTGTAATGCAGTGACAGACACAAAATACACAAAAAGATGTTACATCTGTGGGGCAACTTCTACCGAGTTCAATAACATAGATGCTATGGCAGCCAAAGCGATTGCATCCGATAATTTACGCTTTGGCTTATCGGTGCTTCATGCAAGAATAAGATTTTTCGAAAGCTTATTGCACTTATCGTACAAGCTACCAGTAAAGAAATGGGAAATAAAGAAAAAAGTGGACGCGAAAAAGAAAGATGTTCAAGACAAGTTCAAAAAAGAAATGGGCCTATTGGTGGATTTCCCGAAAGCTGGCTTTGGTAATACCAATGACGGGAATACATCAAGACGGTTTTTTTGCGATGTAGAAAAATCTGCTGCGATAACTGGCATAGAACCAGAATTAATTCAAAGATACAAAATTGTGTTGGAGGCAATATCATGTGGTCTCAGCATTGATAGCAAAAAATTTGGAAAGTACTGCCTTGATACAGCAAGACTTTATGTACAACTGTACGAGTGGCACCCTATGCCTCCTACTGTGCATAAAGTCCTCGTTCACGGAGCAGCTGTTATTTCGTCAGCAATTTTACCTGTTGGCCAATTATCCGAGGAAGCAGCCGAAGCAAGAAATAAATATTTCAGAAAATACCGCCATGGGTATTCTAGAAAATTTTCGAGGGAAGCGTGCAACTGGGACATCATTCATAGACTTCTGTTGCAGTCCGATCCCCTCATCACAGGAATGAGAAGTATTCCTAAAAAGAAAACAAGACCTTTCTCAAGAGAAACAATTGAAATGCTTCTTGCTCCAGAGATAAATGGAGCACATTTTTCTGGCTCCCGTGTTTTGGACATGGCCTTAAGCAGTGATGAGGCCATTGAAAATAACCAAGACGATTCTGAAGAAGACTGGAGTTGCTCGTCTGAATAAATATATGAAATATTATTTTACAATATAAATAAACATTTAGAAATTTCAAAAAAAAATGTTTAATTGTATTTCTGTTTTTATTTGTATTAAAATATATTCTACATAATGTCACAAATAAGTAAAACCGAAAATACAAATTTTAGAGTTTTGGCCAACTTTTAGTACCAAATACCCCTATCGGCGCGGTGATTGCTCTTCCAACTGAGCTGTTCAGAGAACTGGATAACCAACTTGTAAACTTCTTAATTTATAGACATTAATGTCTATGTTTATAGTATAAATTAATTAATAACATATATTATCTTGATTATAGGTGGTAGAGCTGATGCCGGGCTCGACTGTGGAGGTACCACCATCTTACTCGCAAATCCTCCCGAAGTTATTCAGGGGAGAGTAAGAGAACAGCTCTCAGTCAAAACCAGGCGGCCCACCATTGCCTGGGACCGATGGATGGCGGTATATCCATCCACAATTGCCGGGCCTTATATAAAACAGACTGGTGACGGGCAGCGGCGTCACTGGTGCAAGGGCTTCGGCACTGCGCTCACCAACCCGCCTGCCCAGCGTGTGTGAGTATGGGCATTTCTTCCAGGAGGACCGCCAAGAGTGGTGAAATCCTGGAAAGGCCTATGTCCAGCAGTGGACGAAACAGGCTGATGGATGGATGGATGAATAAAGTCGATTCTGAAGGCTAAAATTTTAGTTTTAGTGTTGTCAAAATATTTTTTTTTTAAGTAATATAGCTTCTGTTGTCTACACCAATCAGCCTGAGATTCAGAGTGCATTTGGAGTCCGAACTCAATCTTACAAACGTCAAAAAGTGACGTGATCTCATACTAAAGTGACGTTTGTAAGATAGAGTTCTTCTTGAGTTCGGACTCAAAATGCACCCTGAATCTCAGCCTAAGGGAAGTCCTGAATACTCGTGAACAAGCGAGGATGATCAGAGAAATCTGTCCTACTTTATCTAACCTGCTCAATAGAAGCAAGCCGCTCAAAAAACTCGCGATTTCGAAGTTATTTTATAATTTTTCAATGTTTATTTAAGGCGATAAGTGTACACGTTTTTTTAAGAACAATATGTACATAATTGTTGTATAAAATAAATTTTATTAAAATCTCGATAAAATGCTTTCTTTAGGATTTTTTATTTTCAAATTAATTTGGTAATTTTATGTAACCAATGTCGATATCTCGAAGTCTAGTTTTCAGATATATTTTTTTTAGGTCGTTTAAATAATGACAATGTCAGTAGGTAACTATTCTGAAAACCATACAAAAGATTCGGTCAGAGTAGCTCCGTTCGAACAAGCCCACCTAATGAAATTCATGAAGCTGTAAAGTTTTGCAAGTTTCCCGCCATGCCTGCTAGATTTTACCTTCTCGAATTAGGCTTTTCCTGCAAGCTGAGGAAAGTTAAAATGATTCCTTGTCGCTAAAGCAAGTTTTAATACGATAAACACCTTAATGCTCTTGATTGAGTACAGCTTTATCTTTGATACTGAAACGAATATATTTCACGTTGGCAATTTGTAGTTCATTGAGAATTTTGTTCTAAGGGCGACGTACTCGTAGGTGGTAAAAAATGAGATTTTAAAACTCCCATACTACTTTATATAGGATACTGAGGAAAAAACATGTTATAAAAAAGTTCTTTTCCAATAAGAAATAACGAATGACTGTTGTAAACATATCAACATAGTAGTTTAAAACATGGAATTGCGGTTTTTTTAGCTCTCGTGCGAGTTTATACTAAATTTTATTCACTAAAAAACAGCATTATCCAACCTTTTCTTCATTCTCCGCACTATTCGGATGCGCACTTTTGCAGATAGGTAAAAAAGGTGACTTTAATTTATGCAGCCAAATTTGTACCAAAGAGTCGGTAAGTGTTCAGTAACAAGGTTCGATGACCTTTGTTGTGAAATTCGTAAATTATTCTTTTCGTGTCCTTACAAAAGCAAGACCAGCCCCGAGTCAATTACTATGGGACGTCAGGTTTTTATTTTGCGAAATTAGCAAAAAGTGTTATCGATCCGTGATACTGATCTGAGTGCCTCCAGTATGAATTTGGCTATATAAATTAAAGTCACCTTCGATACTATATCGATACTCGTATCGTATATCACGTTACGCGATGGACATATTGCGCCTTTACTAAGACATGGTTTCCGTCGATTTATTTGAATAATAATCTCATATAAATCGGCACGAATAAAAAAACCGGTCAAGTGCGAGTAAGCTTTGCGCCCTAAGGGTTTCGTACTATTCAAATAAGTTAATAGACAATTACAAACTTACCAAGACCCAGAAAATGTATAAAATAAAACTGCAAAATTAAATGGTTGAGTATTTGGATACGTAACCCTATACCTGTATTAAAAATCGGCGTTTAGGCCTTGTGCAAATGCAGCGTTTCACACGCGCGAGGCGTCATGCGAACAAGAGCGTGTGTTGGGTCTACATAGCGCAAATTAAAAGACATGAATAACGTATTTATATTATTATATACATAGTTTCGCCATGTCTTAGCTTAGAGACTATGAGTAATAGAAAACTGAAATTTAGCATGGGTATACATATATTAATCACGCCGACAAAATGGTAAACTAAAATCTTGAAAACATTTTTTTCGAAAGGTACCTCCCATACACGTAAATTGGGGATGAATATTTTTTTCTCGTGTATCCCATAGTGTGGGGTATCGTTAGATAGGTCGTTTAAAAACATTGTGGGTGTGTGAAAACCATTTTTCGATTTAGGGTTCCCTTGGCGAAGTATTAAGCTTTAAAGTGCTAATTTTTGTTAGAGTCAAGAGTCCCCCCCCTGCTGGCTAAACGGTTGTTCATAGATATGTGAAAAAATTCACGGAAGTTGTATATATAATGAAGTTAAAAGGAAAACTATCACAGCTAAGTAGGCTTTACAGGTTTACGAGTACAGGTCACACCAAACTTTTGGCCCCCTCCAAACACGACAATGTATGGGCCGTTCCTGTAAATGTATGAGACTAGAAATTTGGCGCGATCTGTATTAGTAGACAATCTTATAAAATGTACTGGGCAACTACGGAACCCTACATTGTGCGTGGCCCGACACGCACTTGGCCGGATTTTTTTTGTTTTGAGAATTATCTCAAATATCTCATTATCTCAATAATGTCATTAGACATTTGCATAATCAATAGATGTCATATCCCATATTGCGGGTCTTTTTTCTTCTTCATTAATAAAATATCGGTATCGAAACTTTCATGCTTGGCATGCCTTGAATACGTCCGTTTACGTCAACACTCGCGCGTTTACTGGACGGGACATAATGCGAGTGCGCGCGAGTTTTATAGCTCGTGCGTTGGTTTGCGCGTAGCATGTGGACGCAATTTATTGGAGCCTAGTACTTCGACTACGAGGTCCCGCGCGAGTATAACGCTACATCTGGACAAGGCCCTTTACAGTATTTGTTGTGTCAATACAGTTTAAGGCAACATAATAAACAGAAAATACCAAATTCCTTAGTTTTTAAGATAGACCCCGTAACAAATTTAGTCTAAAATTTTAAATGTTGATAGCCACCCATTTATTTATTTTTGGCGACTTTGTATCTTTAGTCGTTGATTTTTGGTTAAAAATGCGGCACCTTTTTTATGTATGGGACCAGCCTCCCTCCTCTAAAAATAATTAAATTAAATTTTTAATTAAATATTAGGGTGGGGGTCAACATTCTAAATAACATATCCTTCAAGACTGTAACTGATTCTGCAAGCTAGAGCCCCGTGACAAACTCGGACCTCAGACGGACAGGCAGCAGAGCGACATTAGTAAGGTAGAGCTCCGTACCCGAAGATAGGTTTTTGCCTAAAAAGCCGCGGTAGCTGGCTGAGTCAGTAGGACGGGACGCCATGCTAGAGGTTGGATGCCCTAAAAACGTGTACTTGTTTGTACCCGAAGTAAAGCAATTAGGCTCACTCTAGGCTATCATATCAAATCTTCGGTGAAAAGAGTTGGGCAGCGTTGCCAGATCGTCCTAATAGGGACGATTTGTTGTATATAAATTACATTTTAGTCTTCAAAGCTAAACTATTAAAAAGGAAATTATTAAATTTATAAAATAGTGAGCTAATCCTTTAATTTTAACTTTTATTTCAAGCAACATTGAAAAACCGTCCCTTTTCTTCCAAAATCGTCCCTTTTCAGATGGCCCGTCGTCGCGTCGTCCGAAATTTGGAGTGCATACTGGTAACACTGGTGTTGGAAGCCTTTTCTGTTCTGTTCTGACCGCTCTTCGGGAATATAATTCACAAGCGGTCATCTGAGAAGACACCGAAAATTCTAACACCTTACGGTCATTATTGGTTCATAATTGCAAACTAACATTAGGTATTTGAAATTTTATTTGCGGCTATTTTACAAATTCACATAAATAATTTTAAAGCCAAAGCAATTGAAGGGTTTCTGTTCTACAATATATTAATACTACAAAAAGGCATAAGGCCGTTAAAAAAACCTATAGTAATTATCATAGGTACTGTGACTTTACTTGACACATTTGACAGAGTTAAGTATTGAACTCCATGGAAGAAGTAGTCCTTATTCTATGTTGAACTCCTTCTTTGACAATGTCATGTTCCACAGGTGACTTTTTTTTATTAGTCCAAACTTCTCTATGGGGCAAAGGTCTCAACCATTGGCACTTAAGACCTTTCATAATGAAAAGTTTTTTAAATGGGAATAAGTTAACCAATCGAGTTTATTTTTTCTTCATATTTTTACGTTTGAAGTATACTTTTAGATAATACTATTTAATGCCTTAGCAAAGAATTTGAAATGTTGTCAATTATGTCGTACAAAAATGTTATTTATTCGGCACGAAATATAAGGTGACTTTTTATACAGCCAAATTCATACTGGAGACGTGGTAAGTGGTCAGAACCAAGGTTCAATGATACTGTTTGCGAAATACGGAAATAAGATTATTGTTCCTCTAGACTTGTTCAAGATCAATACATAATAGATATCCACTTAAATCATTTACGGTTATTTTCTAATACAACCCGCTGAACAAAAAGTTCAAAATAGGCGCAACGACGAGATAAGCGAAGCGGAAGGAGGAGAAACGTGTTATATTTACATCATAGACTAAATAGTACAAGTACTATTTAGTCTATGATTTACATAAGCGGCATCTCTCAGATTACTCAGTTATTTTGAACTTATTTTTAGTTTTCTTCAATACTAGCAATACTGTAAGCTACTGCCAACCTAACGAAATAACAACGCATCCATATTGTGCTCAGTGACACTTTAATGTTTGTGATATTTGATTTGTGTCGCTTGATATTTTCCTCTGTGTAACGTGGATTTAATAGGTAAGTAACTGTAAATAACACAGAAACTTCATACATTCATATAACTTTGAATACTAATGAAATAATCTGCATAAAATTAAATAATTCTAGTGAGACACTTTTTCGTTATTAATTTGATTTCGTGTTGACGCCATGAAATGTTGTCTTTTGTGTAACGGTTGTGTAACGTTACACAAAGGAAACACTATAAAGATGTGGGCATATTACACAAATCAGTGATTTCAACCAGCACGTTCTTAATTGAACTGTTTTATATATTAAGCGATATACGAGTATCTACATTAAACCGATTTTGATGATTATTTTTTATTCAATAGGTTAATGCAGTTTTTTTATGCTGTTGTATTTGTCTAACACATAATGAAAAATGGCACCATTAACTTCAGCAAAACATCAACGAAAATACGGGGAGAAATTGAACATGAAAATCCTAAAAGACTTGAAAAGTTAAAAAAGAAAATAATTGCAAAAATCACCTTTCTATAGAACTTCAGTCAGCATATTGAACCACTTTATACTGGGAAGAGAAAAAACATATTTTACTAAAAAAATCTTTTTTCCTCTTGGGACAGTTAATGATATAAAATGTACCCCAAAATTATTTTTACTTATTATTCCTACAATAATAAGTGAAAACAATTTTAAGGTAGATTGTGTATGGGTGCAACCAAGAAGAAAAAATCTTTTTTTGGTCAAATAATTTTTTCACTTCCCAGTACAAAGTGGTTTAATCAGCCGACCAAATCTCTATAAAAAGGTGAAAAAAAAGACCGCGCAAAAAAAAATTCTGTTGGAAATTAATTGGTCAATTAGGGATAAAGAGATTATTTAAAAAAAAATTATGATATAAAATTTCTCGAATTTGAAAGAGTAAATTAATGAAGAAAGATATTGTTGAAAAAATATTTTTAATAATTAATTTTAAATGAAATATTAATCGGTTTCAAAAAATTTAAATAACTTTTTTTTAAATTTCAACATTAATAAATGATCCATAACTATCATGTCTTAAATTTTTTTCACTTTGAATTGTAGGATCTTATAATATATAGATATTTATATTACAAGGTGGGTGGAAATCACCAATATGAACTGTTCCTTATAAATTCTTTTGTGTAACATTATGAACCTATGTGTAACGAAAAATTCCATTTCCATTGTGTTTCGTTTGTGTCACGATACTTTTTTTGAAAATGACTCTAATGTTAAATGTTTAGATTGCGGTACTTATTAATGATTTGTATATATTTTATAGATTTTGATATCTCTTACTAGTTCTCACAAGTATACAATAACAAAACGCTGTTTTTATGGGCGCAAAATAAGACTGACAGCCCCATACAACCAAATAAGTATGACGTTTTAAGATTTGATTTGCTTTTAATCTTTTGGAAAAGAGCGAAGAGATCATGATATACATTTTGAGGTCCTTAAGAAGCGCCATCTATGTGATTTTTATGGAAGCTAGCCTGAAAACGGCTCATATCTGGTAGGTTTGGTAGATTTACACTATCATTTTAGTACTTCACTGGATTTGAGAACGGCGCACTAATGACTGTACGGATGTCGATTCTTTCTAAAAAAAGATCGATTTAGAGATCGATTTCAAATCGTGGTTAAACAATCGATCCAAAAAAAACGGTACAGTAAAGATCGATTCAAAATCGGAACAGAAATTCACACAATTAGCGTTAATTATTTTTTATTTATGTTGGTCCATCCATCCATTAACTCGTATTCGTCCACTGCTGGACATAGGCCTATACTATAACCATAGACCATTAATTTATGTTGGCAATCTAGGTAAAAATTAATAAGCGATAATTTTTCCCTAGTAAAGTTCGTTGTTTTCAAATAAATAAAACATAAATTAAAATATTTGTAAGAGTTTTATTGCCAGAGTAACTTTAAATGCACATACATAATATAAATACAAAATACAATTTTTATTCGATTATTCTCATATTAATATTATGTAACAATATTTCTGAGTCTTAATTACCCCACCCCAACTTCCTATCTTTAAATGTAAGTGTCTTCATAAATAATAATTTTGAATTTTGAAATCAAACACTTGCCGGAAACATAATTAAATGAAGTATACACGATTCGGTGGTTGTATGGATCGTTTCAAAGATCGAATCGTTTCGAAAAAATCGATCTAAAATCGATTTTCTTGGCCCCCATTAATCGATCTTCGTTAAAATCGAATTATATACATCCTTAGATGACTGACAGTTTCTTCTGTCAACTGTAACTGTCAAATAAACAAGAGTTTCTTTCTTCCAACTCCCGAATTACAAAAGAATATTTCCCAAATTATTAACTCTTTCCTTTGAGAATACAGCTACAATCTTGAAAATGTCTGCACCGAGCTCACCAGTCAAGCCTTCAAAAGTCATAGATTCGCTAAAAGACTTTCAAAATCAGGTAAATTGCGGTGTCGTAGCAACGCCTACTTCTTTCTATATTGTTATTGAAATAGTATAAACTGAATGTTTTTATTTCAGGATACACTGTTAAAACACGTAGATATCTCTATTGTAGAATCAGAGAAACGAGCTAATGGCACTTTGCATGTGAGAGACCATTACACTGTGTATCTAATTGACCTGAAGTAAGTCAGTCTGTTCTGAATTTGCTTTGTGTAAATTAAATTGTATTTGGGAGACAATTACCACTAATTTGCGCTACAAAATTTGGCTGCCGTTGATTTGAAATGTTGGATTTGTCAGGAATATTTCATTACTGTAGAATAATGTGTTTTTACAGGGTTACAGACCCTGAATACAAAAGTATACAGTCTAAATTAAGCACAATTTGGAGAAGATACACTGAGTTTGAGCAGATACATGACTACTTACAAGTTAAATATCCACATGTTGTAATACCACCGCTGCCTGAGAAAAGGGTAATTATCTAAAGTTTTTTCTTTGCTTAGCCTCTCTTTATTGTTAACCCTTAACCACCTATGTGTCATTTCATATCTACAGAACTAGACTGTGCAATGTCCAATTTTTATCCAACAAATTTTATTTCCTTAAGAATAAGGTTGTCATGATTATGATAGCATATTCAAGCAAAAAACGGGCTGAGCGATAGAGCTCTCGCCACTTGTGTATCCTTGTCTAGCAAGTTACCAGTGTATATAGTGTATACAACATACCTATATAGTGTTTCTGAGTGCCAAACGTGCTAGAAAGGGACCAACGAGTGCTTACGCCCTTCTCGCTTGGTTCGTTTTTTGTATTGTAGCTCACAGTCTAGTTCTCTATACAATGTCTTGGTTTTATATCCCTACCACTGACGTACAAATGACATAGTCTTGTGTTTGTAAAGACCACAGGACATGTGAAAATTTGTGACTGTGGAAAACCAGTTATTTTAAAAAGCTCCTTACAGAAACATAAGAAGCTTTTAAATATAAAACCTTTTGCCTGGATTCACAACATGTTTTACATATGGAAGTTGATAGTTGAGATTGTCGGCACTTGGTGGAATTTATCAAACATTGTTGTGATGAAAAAACACTTGTACTTTTCCACACGGACATCTAGCAACAGAATCATTGTTTAAATAAATAATTATGTATATTAGTTAATTAAAAAGCCCTTGATGATGCTTATATAGTGAAACCGGTTGGGTAGTATAGTATTAAATATTATCTGTGGAAAAGTAAAAGTGTTTTTTCATCACAACAATTTTTTACATATCTTTTAAAGAGTTGTAGTAGCTTACTCCCAGCGGCTCACATGGTCTGTTACAACTACAAAATTAATGTATTTTTTCCCACACGGACCACTGAGCCATTGTAACTACTTAATTAAATGGGAAATGTTCCTAATGGACCACAATACAATGGGAGCTACTCATACTCATGAAATGTAACGTGAAATATATCCTCTGATAATTATGTTTTCTGTCTATTGGCAGTGTTCTATGATTCTTATTGTTAGTATTCCTTATTATCTCCTTATTGGGTTAGGAAAATAAATGAGTTAGACAGAAACAAATACTATATGAAAAGGAAGAGACAGGTTAGAACTTATCATGATTTCAACAAAGCATGTTCTTTTCTAGTAATGAGATTGCTTTTAATTTTTTTTGAATAGTTTTATAGTAGGTATTCGAATCCAATCCTTTCTTAGATTGACTGTACTTTGTATGGGAGGCCGAGTTGACCCCCCATAAAATTGATTTAATCGAAAGGTGTCACTTTTTCTTTGTCTTTTATGTGGTCGAGATGACCCCTTAGTCATTAATTTAATATAAAATATTGTTGAATTACAAATAAAAATAATATAATGAAACAGGCAAAGCATTCCACAGCCGAACAGCTCCGACTGTGAAAGACTTGCCATAGTTGTTAAAGGCAGTCTTTTTAATTATGAGAGTGCAGATTTAGGGTTTCTGATTCTTTGGTGATCGAACATTGCCTATTGCAATCAGGAAGATAAATAAATTTCTAGGTTCTATACGCATGGCATAAGTCTGACACAACTGACCCTGAGTTTGTGGAGCGACGCAGAGCTGGCCTCGAGAACTTCCTGCTTCGAGTGGCATCACATCCCCTGCTCTGCTTCGACGATCAGTTCCTTAACTTCTTACAGCAGGAGCATGGGTGGAGAGAGACTCTTACAGACACTGGTAATTAACATGGAGTTTTTATTTTATTATTTCGTTTATATAGCAAAATTCAATATGGAGACTCGGCAAGTGGTCAGGCAAGACCAAGGTTTAATGACCCTGTTTACGAAATACGAAAAGTATTTTTTGTACCTGTATACTTGTTCATGAACAACCTCGACTCAATTAGTACAGGAAGTCTACATTTCATTTTGTATATTTCACAGAAAGGATAATGAACCTTGGTCCTGACCACTTACCGATTCTTCAGTGTGAATTCGGCTACATAAACGAAAGTCACCTTATATGTATACCGTCAAAGTTATTCAAACTGCTGCTTTAATTGAATCAATGTCTTTAAATGGTAATTTATATTTTACAGGATATCTTCTACAAGCAGAAAATAAACTGAAGTCACTCTCTCTATCAATAAGATTAAAGAAGCCAAATCCAAAAATAGATGGTGTAAAACATTATGGAAAACAGCTAGAAACCAATTTAGGAAACTTTCTATACACTAGGTTAGCTCAAAAGTTATCATATTCCAACTATTTGGCACGTTTATGTATGCAAGTGCTGATCGTTGACCCCGAGTTTTAGACAGCATTTCGTTAACCAATAACAGCTGCCTAAAGTTTGAGCGCTTGAATTGCAGAATGTGTTGAACACAATTAGTAAAAAAAAATCCAATTATTTATTCATCTACGTATATACTATTATTAAAGAAGTGGTGTCTGTAATTTTTTTTTAATTTTAAATGAAATTGGTTATTGATATTGTACTGAGGCCAAAACTACAACTTTTAGAATGTTTGTCTGTATGTATGTTTCGTTTTAACACAAGAATGACTCATCGGATTTGGATGCGGTTTTTTTTATTTATATTATCATTGCAGTAACCCGGTCAAGATATAGGCTAGTATAAAATAAGTTGGAATTCCATTTATATTGCAGGTCAAAAATAATAGAAAGGAATTATGCCCTATGTAAGCTCCATGCTAATTATGGAGAATTATTCAGCGAATGGAGCGTAATAGAAAAAGAAATGGGCGATGGACTCCAAAAAGCGGGCCATTACTTTGGTGAGTTATTCCATTGATAACTTATTTCTCTAATAAATGAGGATATGGGTCATGTACAGAGATGGGCCGAATCTTATGGGCTCTTAGTGAACCCTACAAAATCTCAGGCAATTATAATCGGCAGCAGACATATGACTAACCTCCTGAACAAACCTACCATTATGCAAGTTTCCTATGACAATACTTCTATTGTATACGCTGAAACTGTGAAAAACCTTGGTGTTATTTTTGACTCCAACTTATCCTGGACTGCTCACGTCAATGAAGTTAGTAGAAGAGTTTTTGCTACGTTTTACTCCCTCAAGCGTCTCCAGCGATTTCTGCCCTTTAGGACTAAGGTCACTCTTGCACAAACCCTTCTATTGCCAATAATTGATTATGCGGATGTGTGTTTCCTAGATGCCAATGAAGAGTTGCTTAACAAACTAGAACGTCTCCAAAACCTGGGCATCCGGTTTATCTACGGATTGCGTAAGTTTGATCACGTGTCTCATTACAGGGAAAAGCTGAAATGGCTTTCTATTCGTCAGCGACGAAATTTCCACATTCTGTGCAGACTCTTTAACATCCTTTGGAGTCCTTCTACCCCTCCATATTTGCGTGAATGCTTTGACTCCCTTTTTTCCAAAGACAAACAGAACAGACCACACACAGTATCCCTTTTAAAAACTCCATGTCACAACACGGGTGCTTTTGGGAATTCGTTTACGGTGACATCCATCAAACTCTGGAACTCGCTACCGCACACGATTCGCGATTGTCAAACGATCAGCTTATTTAAGAAGAAACTCAAAGAGCACTATTTATGAATATTTTTATGTAAATATGTTTATGTTCTTATTTAAAACATAATATGTATTATGTAAGTACGTTTATGTAGGTATATGTCCATTTATATACACATTATTTAAGTATGTGTATTAAAGATTTGTATATATTACTTTTATTATTATGTAATAAATATTATACTTATTTATTTAGCGAGTATGTTAAGGCTAGTTTTAAGTCGATATTGTTTCCAAATTTGTTTTCCTTTTTTTTAAATCATTTATGTGGGTATTTTTCTTTATGTGTGCACATAGGACTATGCACTTTTTTACCAACATGTCCATAGCACCTAGGTTTTGCTGTTAGAAATCTCTTTCAGAGATAAGCTCGCCTATAGCACATTTAATTTAAGACTAATTGTAAATATTAATAACTGTGTGCAATAAAGAATATGAATATGAATATGAATATTTTTTATTTAAGTATTGGCAACTAGACACTCGGGGAAGTAGACGTCATGGACCAAACCCATATATTTAACACAAGTAAAGTTAAGTTATTAATAAACAACAACACAAAGCCATATATGTATAAAATTCAATTCTTTTGGCTATATTTTAGTGAGATGAAACATTTTAGCTTTAATAGAAAAATGACTGAAAAAATGACAGGATTGTGGATGGATGGATAGTGAAATAACAAAAAAACTGGCCAAACGCGTGTCGGGCCACGCGCAATGTAGGGTTCCGTAGTTGCCCGGTACATATAAGTTGGTCTACTAATACAGACCGCGCCAAACTTCTGGTCCCATGACCAAAAGTTTGGCGCCACCTGTACTCGTAAACCTGTAAAGTCTACTTAGCTGTGATAGTTTTCCTTTTAAATTCATTATACAGGTTGTAAATGCAAAGTCAAGAATCCCTTTAAGGTATGATTTTATACACGATTCTGATGTCATTATGAGAAAAAAAAATATACCTTGAATTTTCACCAAAAACTCCATCATTTTTCTAAGCTATGGCTACGCAGCTCACCGGCCTTTCCGCACACCAAATTGCACCCCGCAACCCGCACCCCTCATCCTAGTAGCCAGCGACCGTGAGGGTGTCCACGCGATTAGTGTATTTTGAGTAAAGAAAATCGTCTTATTATGAGGAACTGATACTTTATTTAGAGATCCCAGTATTCAAAATAATATCTTTACCGATCATACTTAAACACACTTAAAGGATTCTTGCCTTTGCTTTTACACCCGGTATATACTACTTCTGTGAATATTTTCACATTTCTATAAACAATCGTTTAGCCCGCAGGGAGGGGGACCCTCCACTCTAACTAAAATTTTCACTTTTAAGCTTAATATTTCACCAACGGATCTCTAAATCGAAAAATGGTTTTCACACACCCACAATGTTTTTAAACGGCCTATCCAACGATACCCCACACTATAGGATAGACAAGAAAAAAAAATCGTCCCCAGTTTACGTGCAAGAGAGGTACCGTACCCTTAAAAAAAATTTTTTTTGAGATTTTATTTTACCATTTTGTCGGCGTGATAAATATTTATATTCATGCCAAATTACAGCTTTCTAGTCTTAATAGTCTCTGCGCTAAGCCGCGGACAGACGGACATAACGAAACTATAAGGGTTCCTTGTCGGACTACGGAACCCTAAAAAACACGTTATGTGACCAGATATATTTCGACAGTTGTCGGCATCAGTGGAATAAACATAAATTATAATATGTGACAAAATGTTCAAATGATGTAGAATGTAGATGATTGACAGACAGAAAAATACAAAAAAAAGAAGTATTGAGGTGTAGGTGTATCGTCTTTTTGCTGTGGAGATGGGAAATTAAATTTATCTTTGTGTATTGGACTGTAATGGGCACCAAGCGACCAAATATAGGACCTTTCCCATGTTCTGAGTTGAATGTTCTGTGAGTGGTGGTGAGAAAGATTTTATGATGCGTGCAGTGAAGCAATTGTTAAATGTCAGGTCTTTCATTCTTATGCAAGTCAATAAAAAATACATGTAGTCAATAAAAAATACATGATAATTGATTAGTAAAATAACAAGGGATTCAATTAAAACGCTTGAGAAAATATTTTTAGACCCAGGTTTAAATGTTGCCGTTCAAGCACGCACCAATGAGTTGTATGTAATTTTCGTTCATACTAAGTATTTGTATACTTACTTTAAGGTAAACATGCATACCCTAAAAAGCGTCTATGAACATCGATTAGGCTCACCCACTATCACGTTGAGACAAGAGAATGTACGAGTGTTTCAGTGACATTCCACACTCGAAACTACCTCTCACACTCTTTTGATGGTACATGTCGTAATATGCTTATGTTTTAAAACTTATCTCCTAAAAATCTCCTGCATGATAATAATAGAGATTGGTTAACCGCTGACTTTTCAGACTCCATAGCAGACAGCATAGAATCAATAGCGGAAGACGAGGAGCAGCTGGCGGACCAGTTCAAGGAATACCTGTTCTTCGCGGGCGCTCTGCAGCAGCTGTGTAGCAACCATGAAGCGACGCAGCTAGCGCTAGAGGTGGCCGAGGAGACGCTCAATAATAGGTATGTTGGTGCCAATGTCATTATAGTCTGCATATATGTTCTTCGCGGGCGCTCTGCAGCAGCTGTGTAGCAACCATGAAGCGATGCAGCTAGCGCTAGAGGTGGCCGAGGAGACGCTCAATAATAGGTATGTTGGTGCCAATATCATTATAGTCTGCATATATGTTCTTCGCGGGCGCTCTGCAGCAGCTGTGTAGCAACCATGAAGCGACGCAGCTAGCGCTAGAGGTGGCCGAGGAGACGCTCAATAATAGGTATGTTGGTGCCAATGTCATTATAGTCTGCATATATGTTCTTCGCGGGCGCTCTGCAGCAGCTGTTTAGCAACCATGAAGCGACGCAGCTAGCGCTAGAGGTGGCCGAGGAGACGCTCAATAATAGGTATGTTGGTGCCAATGTCATTATAGTCTGCTTATATGTTCTTCGCGGGCGCTCTGCAGCAGCTGTGTAGCAACCATGAAGCGATGCAGCTAGCGCTAGAGGTGGCCGAGGAGACGCTCAATAATAGGTATGTTGGTGCCAATGTCATTATAGTCTGCATATATGTTCTTCGCGGGCGCTCTGCAGCAGCTGTGTAGCAACCATGAAGCGACGCAGCTAGCGCTAGAGGTGGCCGAGGAGACGCTCAATAATAGGTATGTTGGTGCCAATGTCATTATAGTCTGCATATATGTTCTTCGCGGGCGCTCTGCAGCAGCTGTGTAGCAACCATGAAGCGACGCAGCTAGCGCTAGAGGTGGCCGAGGAGACGCTCAATAATAGGTATGTTGGTGCCAATATCATTATAGTCTGCATATATGTTCTTCGCGGGCGCTCTGCAGCAGCTGTGTAGCAACCATGAAGCGACGCAGCTAGCGCTAGAGGTGGCCGAGGAGACGCTCAATAATAGGTATGTTGGTGCCAATGTCATTATAGTCTGCATATATGTTCTTCGCGGGCGCTCTGCAGCAGCTGTGTAGCAACCATGAAGCGACGCAGCTAGCACTAGAGGTGGCCGAGGAGACGCTCAATAATAGGTATGTTGGTGGTAATGTCATTATAGTCTGCATATATGTTCTTCGCGGGCGCTCTGCAGCAGCTGTGTAGCAACCATAAAGCGACGCAGCTAGCGCTAGAGGTGGCCGAGGAGACGCTCAATAATAGGTATGTTGGTGCCAATGTCATTATAGTCTGCATATATGTTCTTCGCGGGCGCTCTGCAGCAGCTGTGTAGCAACCATGAAGCGACGCAGCTAGCGCTAGAGGTGGCCGAGGAGACGCTCAATAATAGGTATGTTGGTGGTAATGTCATTATAGTCTGCATATATGTTCTTCGCGGGCGCTCTGCAGCAGCTGTGTAGTAACCATAAAGCGACGCAGCTAGCGCTAGAGGTGGCCGAGGAGACGCTCAATAATAGGTATGTTGGTGCCAATGTCATTATAGTCTGCTTATATGTTCTTCGCGGGCGCTCTGCAGCAGCTGTGTAGCAACCATGAAGCGACGCAGCTAGCGCTAGAGGTGGCCGAGGAGACGCTCAATAATAGGTATGTTGGTGCCAATGTCATTATAGTCTGCATATATGTTCTTCGCGGGCGCTCTGCAGCAGCTGTGTAGCAACCATGAAGCGACGCAGCTAGCGCTAGAGGTGGCCGAGGAGACGCTCAATAATAGGTATGTTGGTGCCAATGTCATTATAGTCTGCATATATGTTCTTCGCGGGCGCTCTGCAGCAGCTGTGTAGCAACCATGAAGCGACGCAGCTAGCGCTAGAGGTGGCCGAGGAGACGCTCAATAATAGGTATGTTGGTGGTAATCTCATTATAGTCTGCATATATGTTCTACGCGGGCGCTCTGCAGCAGCTGTGTAGCAACCATGAAGCGACGCAGCTAGCGCTAGAGGTGGCCGAGGAGACGCTCAATAATAGGTATGTTGGTGGTAATGTCATTATAGTCTGCATATATGTTCTTCGCGGGCGCTCTGCAGCAGCTGTGTAGCAACCATGAAGCGACGCAGCTAGCGCTAGAGGTGGCCGAGGAGACGCTCAATAACACGTATGTTGGTGGTAATAATAATAATAAATTCATTATTTCAGGCCACTAAGGGCCCATATCATAAATACCTTAAAATATTATACACATCCTAGTACTCAAGCCAGAAGTCAGCACTGTGGAAAACATGAGCATAAGCTGCTGATACACGAAGGAAAGACAAAAAATCTTTTTGTCTTTTAGACTGTAGTGCAACGATCTGTACAATCATGTTTGCCCCAATATAAATATCATTATAGTCACCTTATGTTCTTTACGCAGCAGCTGTGTAGCAGCATTGAAGCGACACAGCTAGCTGCTAGAGCCGTGGCCGTGGAGACGCTATAACTGATCTGCAACGAACAATGTTTATTTTTCTTTTCTCTTTCAAACACCGAACTTCGGAACGTATCCATCAGCTCACCGTATTAGTTCGAATACGCTCAATAACGTGCATGATTAGTCAAGTCTAGTATTGCCAAACCTACATAAAAGAGGCGGTTTTTTAATACTGAAACCGTCCTTTTCCAGATTACGTAGCATCTGAAATTTATTTATTTTTACTTTAATTAAAACGGACACACCAATTATAATAATTAAAGACAGTGAATAATATTATACAAAGAGGCATCATCAATTAAAATAATTAATATTAATCATAAAATCACAAACAGCCATACATCCCTCTCACAAAAACACAAACACTCGTGACAATATTTTCTGCCATCCATCAGCAAACAAATCAAAGTCCGGATTTGCGTCACTGGTTGCCACTTTAACACCATTTTCAAACACCATTTGACAGAAAATATATGGGATTTACTGTCAAATGGCGTCAAAGTGGCACCATGGTAGCCCCCCAGGAGAGCGTCCAGAGTTTGGAGGGTACGCGGTATGGGCGAGTAATGTCGTGCATTTGTAAAGAAATTATCGGAGCTGGCAATACTGATCGGGTAATTCAGACGATATAAATTATGATAGTAACCTTGTCCCACAGGATAACAGAACGCAAGCGCGCCGCGGCCGGCAAATCGGGGATAATGTCCCGACTGTTCGGGACCACAGACCCCGACATAGTGCGGGACCAAACCACGCGGGTTCTCGACGCTAAGATAGAGGCGGACAAACTGGCCATCGAACAGGCAAAGAGGGATCTAGAGTGAGTCTTAGTTCATTGGGTCAGGTGTTCCCCAAGAGACAACCCTGACTTCACTGATCTATAAAGATAACGCGTATATTTATTTATTTATCTTAACTTACTACTACGTGGGACGCACTATAAGTTTCCGGAATGAATATGAAAAAATACTATTAAAGGTACAAAATTAATTTATTGTTTTTCAAAATAATCTCCCTTGGCGTCTATGCACTTTTTCATTCGATCAAACCAGTTTTGAAAACTTTTGTGCCACTCCCCTGTGGTGACCTCTGAAACGTGTTTTTCATACTCCTCGACAGCCTCTTCTGGTGATGAAAATCGTTGACCGCGTAATTGGTTCTTAATTTTTGGGAACAGAAAAAAGTCACAAGGTGCCAGGTCGGGACTGTATGCAGGATGACTCATGAGTTCTACATTTTTCGTCTTCAAAAAGTCGTTTGTCTGTCTGGCCGTGTGAGAACTAGCATTGTCGTGGTGCAGGATGATACGGCGTTTACGGTTATTTTTACGGAGTTCGTCAATAACTTCCGGCAAACAAATGGTCGTGTACCAGTCACTATTCACGGTACGACGATTCTCTAAAGCAACAGTAGCCACGTGTCCAGTTTTATTAAAAAAAGAAGCAATCATCCGCTTAGATGCACTTTTCACGCGCGCCACTTTGGTTGGTTTCGGCTCATCTTAAAAGACCCATACGCTCGATTGCTGCTTTGTTTTGGGATCGTAGCAATAAATCCATGTTTCGTCACCTGTTACTATGTCCCACACCAAATTTGACGCACCTTCGTTGAATCTGGTAAGCATGGCACTGCACCAAGTGACGCGGTCCGTTTTTTGAGCCTCGGTCAAGTTGTGTGGGATCCACCGCGAGCACAGCTTTCTCACACCCAAATGTTTGTGTAGGATTGATTGTATTTGACTCATGCCTATTTCTAAGGATGCGCGAATTTCATGGTAGGTCACATGCCTGTCTGTTTCAATCATACGGCGCACAGCATCGATGTTTTTGTTGGTCACAGCGGTGGACTGCCGACCACCGCGAGATTCGTCACTGAGATTGATACGACCACGCTTGAATTCTGCAAACCAGCTATAAACAGTCGTCTTGCATGGTGCTTCATTGCCAAAAGCTGTTTCAAGCCGAGCGATGCTCTGTTGAGCTGTCAAATTACACTTAAAATCGTAGAAAATCATACTACGAAAATTTTCCCGAGTTAAATCCAAGTTGATGCAGACACACAATTTTTTAAATGGCGCCACAAGGTAAAAACAAAAGACAGTCAGATGAAACAAACTGCATTCTACAGCCAAAGAGTTCTATTTTCAAATGTTGCAATAAATTTTTAAATATTGTTTATGTAAGTGGCCAGTTCCGGAAACTTTTAGTGTTACCTATGTATCATAGGAGCAAGTCCGCACACTTCCCTCGCACGCCTGCTGTGTAGCGCTGTGTGCGTAGAGAGAACGGCTGTGTGTGTATAGCGCATTCCTTAGCTCTGCATTTGACTCGCGCGCTATCTGTATTTATTGTTTTTATTTCCCCCGATTTATAATGTACTAGCTTTTGCCCGCGGCTCCGCCCGCGTCGAGGACGTTTTCGTTTAAATAAAGAAAACAAAAGTGATTTTGAACGACAATGTGCAACGGCCACCATGTTTTACTAAAGTGCTAATAAAGATCAATCAAATAAGCCCAAACTCGAAGGGTCTGCTGTTGTCCGTTGAGGAGATCCTGTACCCACCTTCCAGTCCCATCAGCAGACCCTGGTCACTATGTTTTACCAAAGTGCTAATAAATACCAATCAAATAAGTACAAACTCGAGGGTCTGCTGTTGTCCGTGGAGGAGATCCCGTACACATCTTCCAGTCCCGTCATTAGACCCTGGTCACCTTTCTTTTTACAAAAGAAAATATTTATTCTGAAAATAAAATAAAAAAATAAAAAGTGAAAAAAAAAATTCACTAGTCGTGGTTTGAACTCGCGGCGATCGGCTACGCTACGGCGGCGAACCTTCCACGTTTCACTAAAATTATTATTGTGCTGCTCCCTTTTGTCATAGCGTGATGATACACAGCCTAAAACCTTCCCGAATAAATGCTTTATCTTTCAGTGAAAACTGCATCAAAATCCATTGAGTGGTTCTCAAGTTATAAGCGAACGAACAGACAGACAGACAGACGTTGTATTTTATATTCATAGAGATACCGACAAGAAAATATTTTTAAATACTAGCAGCTCTTATTACTATATAACTCAACATAATCTACATTACCTATACATAAAAAAGGATTTAATATAAACTTCTCTAAATGTGCTCAAATCTCCTACACTCTAAGTACTGACACAATATTGCAAAGTTACTTCATCAATCGACCCGCATCCACCTACTGTTGGGCATAGGCCTCTTCTTCTCCACGCCATTTCCGTCGGTCTCTCGTCAGTCTCATCCATTGCCCACCAACAGCCTTGAAGATATCGTCTCACCATCGGGCCATCGGTCTACCCACTGAGTGCTTTCCTGGCCTCGGCCGCCACTCTGTTATCTTCCCGTCTAGCCAGATGTCCCGCCCGTCTCCACTTAAGACTCGCGGTTCGATGTCGATTCGAGTTTGTTGTCGAATTTCGACGTTCGTTACATGATAACATAACATAAATACTCTTTATTGTGTGCACCATAATAAAACAAATTACAAAATATTTTAACAGAAAGGGTACAATGGGCGGGCGATTTCTTCCAGACATGATCCATAAGAAAGAAGCCTAGCATGGCACGCTCCAGTGCCCTCTGTGCCACTTTGATTTTATGAGCTTTGGTCAACGTCTATGTTTCGGCACCATAACTAAACCATAACTTAGGATAGGTAGGACACGCTGGTTAAATGTCTTGGACTTGACACATTGCGGGATTTTAGCTCTAAAGACATCGTCCAGTTTTCTAAAGGCAGCCCATCCCAGTTGAATTCATCTTGCAATCTCCTTTACCTGAGATTCACCGCCAAAGGATAAACAATGCCCAAGATAGATGTACTACCACGTCTATGATAGAGTTACCTGCGCTGATGTTGGGTAGGTTGGTAGAATTCCTAGTCATAATCTCTGTCTTTGACATGTTCATCCTAAGGCCGACTTTCAACCTTATCCTTAAATAAAGGATATATGAATATAATTTGCAATATTCCGCTAAACAATTCTTGTCGTGCTATTCAAAATGCAGACTCGTGCACCGCCCGCCCGCCCGCATAAAAACATGCAACAAGCAAGCGATACCAGCAAAGCAATCTTAAATAACAAGCAAGAAAACTTATCGACACGTGTTTCGCCTCTGAACGAGGCATCCTCGGGATGTGTTGCTAGCCCGGCTTCTCCGCCAATTAATCATCTTATCCTTAAAGTTACTTAATTACGGAAAATGTATTAATAGAGTAAATAAGATACGGGACCTATTGTACCTACACTGGTTGCAGAACACACAAATGATAAAGGGATCAAAGTAATTTTAAACTTATGCCCCAGATAGCAAATATGCTGTGTGACAATCTTTCCACAGTTTAAAATCCATACAGTTGTCCAACGAAGGCATGCGGTGAGGCTCCGAACTGCTTGTTCTAAAATTGTATGTAGCTCGATGACTTACATCCCGCGTCTCGCCCCGCAGGCCCCGCATAATTGCTCTGAGCGCTTTCGTTGGACAACTTACGCGCCCTCTTAGTCGTAGCGGTGCACGAGTCGGCACGGCATCGATTTCGATCTCGCTCACGTTATTTTGTATCTAAAATAACATCGGTTGCCTCTTTGTCACATCATCATCAATACTTATAATAAAACAGTAGAAACCGCTGTGTCTGTTAATTGAAGAAAAGTAATAGAAATAGGAAGGGGGTGACTAAAGAAGAGTAATAGAACACACATCAGCGATTTTTAAAATTATTTTCTGTCTGTCTGTTTGTTCACGCACATCTCTAAAACTACTAAACGGATTTTCATGTAGTTTCCACAGCTGTACATAGCTTAATTTGGAATAGAATAATAACTTTATTTCATTAAAATCGGATCTCGAAAAAAAAGTTACCATCATTTAAAGAATTTTGAATTTTACTTTTCTACTCGTAGTAATTAGAAGTTATCGTACGGAATCTCCTCAACTGATCTCTCCTCGGTCCTCTGCTGTTTAATGTGTATATTAACGACCTTCCTAAAGCAATCAACCATCCCATGGTCCTGTTCGCAGATGATAGCAT
Organism: Ypsolopha scabrella; assembly: GCA_910592155.1. Taxonomy (NCBI): domain Eukaryota; kingdom Metazoa; phylum Arthropoda; class Insecta; order Lepidoptera; family Ypsolophidae; genus Ypsolopha; species Ypsolopha scabrella. Next base: position 24,263,645 of record OU342969.1, on the reverse strand, counting down.
TGTCATGTTCTCGGCAAATAAAGATAGCAACCATGAAAAGGAAATTAATGACTCGTTGAATTTAATAATTGATTGGTTAAATGCAAATAATTTACAAATTAATTTAAATAAAACAAAAATAATGAATTTTAGACAAAGAGTGGAACCAGCAAAAATTGACATTTCACATTCAAATGAAAAAATAAACGAAATTGACATAACGAAATTTTATAGGATTAACAATAGATAATAAATTGACTTGGCAATCACAAATAGAAGGGCTTTGTACAAAACTGAATAGGTACTCATATGCACTTTACATGCTTTCTAAAATAGTTAACACAAAAGCGGTTCTACATGCATACCATGAATATGTTGACTCCACTATACGGTACGGTATTATTTTTTGGGGCAACGCTAAAGACAAAGAAAAGGCTTTCAAAGCACAAAAAAAGTGCATTAGAGCGATTGCTAAAATCAAATCCAGAGATACCTGTCGTCCTCACTTTAGGAAGCTTAAAATATTGACTTTGCCCTGTGTATATATATTGGAGGTAGCTTGTTTCGTCATAATGAACAGGCACCTATTTGGTACATTTAGAAGTAAGCGCCACGAAAACATGATCCCTGCATATTCTTCAAAAAAAGCACTGCTCAGTAAAAGTATATTAGGAATGGCACCAAAAATATTTAATAAATTGCCTGCGGATTTAAGATGTTCTAAAAATATTTCAACGTTTAAACATAAATTAAAAAATTTATTAATATTTTATTTTATTTTATTTATTTATTTCACACACTGATAGTTGTACAAATATTACAATAGTATACACCGCTTAAACCCTTAGAGGTTTGTGTGCGGTGTTATTTAAGTCTAGCACACAAATACAAACATGAAATGAAAGTAGATAATTAAAGTTAAAGTCGTATTAAATGTACATGAGACGATTGACATGTGTGAACATTGTTGCAAGACTAGTTATATCTTTACAAATTCGTGTTCGTTTTAAAAAATACAGAGTTACCTACATAATTATTTTTATATCAGAATGACAAACATATCCGTGGCGTCCGGATGTTTTCTAATGTCTTATCATTAGAGCGCATAATTGAATGTGATGGCTTCACGGATAAGCTTGTATTCATACAAAGGAAGGTGAAGTCGAATACAATGGGAAATATCTTAGTTTAAAAAATATAAGCTATTTTCAAGCTTGGTGAATGATCTACAGGTTGTTTAAATTTGTAAAGTTGAGAAAAAGAAATCTTTTAATTTTGTCTTGAGATTTTTGTGCGTGATATTTTGTCTCAGGTCCGTTGGGATGCTGTTTATTAATTTGGATATAAGTTGTGAAGTAGTACGATCACCATAGAAGTTAGTGGCCTTGGTTATATACAAATGTTTTTTTGAAATTTGTCTGGTGTATATTTTATGAGAGATTGGCTGTTGTATATCTAAATTGAAGTAATGATCTCGAAGCAAAAGATATTTAAATTTTAAATTAACCGGTAAAACTCCACAGTACTTAAATAGGCCAGTGAAATTTTTTCTAAATCGTTCTTTGATTTTTGGGCCAACGATTCTTTTTAAGATTCTAATTTGGAGAGATAAAAGGGGATCTAAATATGATTTAAAAGTTCGGCCATAGCTGCTTAGTCCATAGTCAATTATGGGTTCAACGAGGGATTTATACAACGTCATTAGAGTTGGGAACGGGATTCTATTTCTAATTATGTATATCTTAGCAAGAATAGCGCGAAGTCTGTTGTTAACTCCGTCTACGTGAGTGCCCCAGTTTAGGTGCTTGTCAATCACTAAGCCCAGATATTTATGATTGTCAACTACTTCTATAGACTGGCAGGCACAGGTTTTAAAAGTATTATGCAAACAGGAATGGCCGTGTGCTTTTAGTTCGATGTTAAGGTCGGTTTTTATGTAAGGAGAACGTATGTGCACCATTTTAGTTTTTTGTATATTTAGGACAAGGCCTGCGTCATGGCACCATTAGCACAAATTGTCAAAGTCTTTTTGTAGTTTGGACAGTCCTCTTGCTACATTTTCATCGGCAGATATGAGGCAGGTATCATCCGCAAATTGATAAACCTTACAGGTTTTGACGACATTTACTAAGTCATTGACGTAAATTAAAAAGTGTAATGGCCCAATTACTGAGCCCTGGGCAGTACCATATGTTGCTTCGGTTTTGTAACTTAGAGTTTTATTGATTTTAACATAATTTGTGCGATTTGTAACATAGCTTTCACACCATTTAAGCAAAGGGCCTCTTATTCCGCTAGACTCAATCTTATTTATCAATTTCTTATGATTTAATACATCGAATGTCTTAGAGAAATCGATAAACAAGGCCAAGACGTGCTTTTTTTCGTTTAGGTTTTTGTTAATCGCGTCGGTGAAGTCGGACAGTAACTGGGTACAGCTTTTTTTTGGTTGGAAACCATATTGTAATTTGGTAAGTACGTTGTGTTGTCTATAGAAAGCTTGTATTTGTTTGCAAACTGCCTTTTCCACAATTTTATCAACGCAAGAAAGTATCGTTATCGGTCTATAATGTCCTACATCGTCGTGCTTTCTGTTTTTGTAGATTGGTCGTATACAACCTTCCTTGAGACCATCGGGATAGTGGCCTAGTTTTATGCTGCTATTTATTAGTCTGGCAATGGCTATGGAGATCTTATGTGATATACTGACAACATCTAGAGGTTTAATCTGATCAGTACCAGCGGATTTCTTAGTATTAAAGGCTTTAATGCTTCTGTTAATTTCGCTAGGCGTGACCTCTCGGAAGTGCATACTGATGTCGGTATCATTTCTGTATAATTTCTCTGCAAGTATTGGTGTTTTGCAATTTGGTAGTATATTGCGTACATTTGCTTCAAATTCCGCAGAAAATTTGTTTGCAATTTCTTGTTCTGTATGCAGTTTTGAGGAAAAAGCTTTAAGTATTATTTCATCTAGTGATAGTTTGACGCGCCCTGTTATTTTATTTAATAATTCCCATAATTTCCTTGAGTTACCATAGTTATTTTTAAATTCGGTTTTATAGTATATATTTCGCCTGTATTCTAATTGATTGTGGACTTTGTTTCTTATTCTATTATATTCTAATCTTGAAATTTTATTTTTACTGTCTTTACGTAGTTGTTTATATAAATGGTTTTTATGATTGCAAAGTTCGTTTATAGTCTTGTCTATCCAAGGTTCACCGCTACGATTTTTGTAATGTAATTTATATGAAAAGGTTGTGGAAGCTTTTTTATAAGCAGAAGAAAAGTTATTCTTTATGAAATTATAGATGTCATCAGGACTATTCATATTTTCAGCTAACGTCCAATCGACCTTTGACAATTCATCGAACACTATTTTCTGATTAATTTTGTGCATAATTTTAGGAGCAACCTGTATATCAGCGTGATTAAGGCAGGTAATTGTCGTCATTCTATGATCCGCCAGTAGAAAATCTTACTATATTACTTATCAATAGAAAAGTCTTACTATAGCACGACCGATTATTTAGAAGATAATAGACTAAATGAATGTTTTGAACGTTGCGAACTCGGAAACGTGACCGATTTTTAGATGATCCATGACAAAGATCTAGGTACCATTTAATATCTTTGATCCATGATAGTACATAAATGACATTATTATTTAACCATAATTAATGACATTGTTTTTATTATTTGTGTTTCTTGTATATTGGAACCTTGTCGTGAAATGTGTTGTTTAGTTATTTTTTTGGTGTGTTTTCTGCCTTTTTGTGTACCTACCTAATTTATATACCTACCAAATTGAATTATTTTTTCTTTCATGCATGACACTAATTGTTGAATTTATTATTTTGGTAGCGTACCTAATTTAATGTAATCCTTTTTTATTTTTTAAGTTTTAAATATTTGTATGCCTTTACGGCGGAACATAGCGCACTACAAATTATGTAACTCCATCTTTTAACATACCTATGTTGGACAAATAAATTATATTGATTGATTGATTGATTGATTGATTGACTGATACTAAGTTCGAGTTTGGGCATATTTGATTGGTATTTATTAGCACTTTGGTAAAGCATGGTGATCAGGGTCTGGTGATGGGACTGGAAGGTGGGTACGGGATCTCCTCAACGGACAACAGCAGACCCTTCGAGTTTGGGCTTATTTGATTGGTCTTTATTAGCACTTTGGTAAAAACATGGTGACCGTTGCATATTGTCGTTCAAAAAATCATATTCTTTTTTTTCCTTATTTCCACGAAAATCCATTCGACGGGGGCGGAGCTGCGGGCAAATAACCTGACATCTATAGACAAACCTTGCAAGGTTTATTAATTTCGTGGAAATAATGTTTTATTGTTCTCTTTGATGATATCTATATATACTAATAATAAAGTAGTGAAAAGGTCGTGTCTGTACATTGAATATTTTAGCGAAATTTTAAATGAAATGGGTTATTGGTACTGTACCGGGGCCGAAACAACAATTTTTAGAATGTTTGTCTGTTTGTTCCGTTTTAACTCGAGAACCACTCAACGGATTTGGATGCGGTTTTTTTCATTATCATCGTAGTAACCCTAGTCAACGCATAGGCTATAAGGGGTGTTCATAAAATCACGCCCAAGCCGAAAACGGGGCCAAAATTGAATAAACGTAAACGGAAAGGCTATAGTTATATAAATCTGTGGGAAATCTGATTCGAATTTATATCCGAAACCCACGCAAACGAAGTCGCGGGCAAAAGCTTGTGTTAAAATAAAAACAATAATTAATTCTCAAGCACGAGAACTAGCCAGAAAAAATTTGGAAAATTGTGACATTGAACGGAAAAATAATTGTTATACATATCCTGTGAATCAGCCACTGGAGAGGGCTGTGTTTTATGTCGAAAATGTGAATTTTAAGATAAATCGACAAACTTTAAACAAACTTTAGTACGGGATCAACCCAGAATGTTCAAAAAAATAATCATCTAATCCATAGAAAAGCTACTAGCGTGATGTATTTTCACATATTCGATCAGAATATGTGAAAATACATCACGCTGGTACAAAAACAAATATATAAATAGCAAATGAAGTCACTGCAATAATAGCCTTTAAAATTATTTTACTTTCCAGTAACCCATTCCATGACATTAACAAACTAATTAGTCAATATAAAGGCATTATTTCGGTTGAAAACCAATCACTCAATTTTATTCTTGAAGTAACCAAAGCTCATAAAGCGGCAAAGATATGCAGTCGGTATCTGATGATAAACTATTAAGGACCATACTTTCTACAATAAAAGCTAGGTTTCATTTCGAATATGGTTGAATTTTCGACTAGAGACCAATATTTCAACTAATAACCTAGAAGTGCCTCTAGCTCCAAAAGCCGCAAAGATATTGAAATGGTACTTGGGGATTAATTATGGAGGATAATGCCCTCTGTAATTATTTCCAGGTTTCATTTTAACCGAGCTGCGATTATGGAAAAAATCGTCAAAAAATCATTTTGCTCCATACAAAAAAAATACAATATATTTTTTAGTGCGTTAGAGCGATAATATGAAAATAAATGTATCTGTAAAAGTTGTTCAGAATAAAAAGGCCTGTCATGTTAAAAAAATCATGCCGATTTAGTGCGTCGTGGCTGTTTTAAAGTAACCACAACGCGTAGTGACCGTTTTCGCTCTTTGAGCCATTATACTTTTATGTTCCTACAGAGAGTTCACAAAGAAAGTGTCGCTGGAGATAGAACACTTCCAGAAACAGAAGGACAAAGACTTACACGAGTCACTCGTCGGTTTCATCTCCTTACAAGTGAAAGCTGCTAGAAAGGTGAGAGAAAATGATAATAATCTATTATTAAAATTAGAGTGAATTAACTCATAAATGTTATGATTACTTTAACTGTTCAAGGAGGCACAGCCATCCTATTGTATAACTTCAATATCCATCAATATAGCCTCCAAGAGCTTCGTGATTGGCCAAAACTTATGTGTGATGTCATCTCTAGCCAATCACGGCGCGTTTGAAGGGGATTGCGATGAATGTCGAAGTTAGACAATAAAGCCCCTAAGGGACTATTACGTATCTTTGAATCGGTTGCCAACTATGATTGATATAAACCAAAAACAGATAAAAAATTAACTTCAATGGGTATTGAACTATTTACGAATTGTGACGTCATTTCAAGTGCGAACGCATCCTTAGATAAGCGGAATTCGATAGCATATGTATGTTTTCGACGATAGGCTCTCGGTTGGCAACTGATTTTACGATACAGAATCAGGAGGCAGGTCGAGCTTGCGATGAGATTATGACTCATTATCATCAGAACTCTGGGAGTAGAGGCACGCGGCATTCGCTCGGTTTGATAACGGTTTGAAACGGCCAGTTTCTGAATTGAGAAAATCTCGCTAAGCGATACTTAAGTGAGAATCAGCCAATCACAGCGATGCATTATAAAATTAAGCACCACTTAACTTGAAATTCTCAGCTGTGAAATCTGGGGATAGCCACCGGCTTAGGAGAAATTCTTTGTTCCCGTAAGGTGATACAAGCAATCGAGATAAGTAGGCATACGAATTTTGAAAGAGACCGTGGTTGGCATCTTGCAACAACTTGGCAAGATCTGCTTGACGCTTTGTACGACAAAAAAGTGCAGACACTGTCAGTGCCGTCTATAAGAAGTGACATATGTGAGTTAGTGACGAAAACTGTATCACATTCCGGTCGAGTAACAAGATACCGAAAACCTCTGGACGCAGTCAAAGTACGGAAAGGCGAGCGACGGCGAAGGAGGTGAGAGAAGCCAGTACACGAACGATCGCCGTGCGCATTCGTACTCCCGAAGAGTCCTCATGTACATTACATAATATTATCGTTGAGGTATATAAATAAAGAAGAAATATATGTAAGTTAGGTTGTGAAAATCTTAAACCCGGCACCTTTCGATTGCCAGTCATTACCTCAGCGAAGCTATCGAGATCTCTTTAGGTATTAAAAACAGTTGTCTGTTTGCTTATGACTTGAAAACGAACAGGAGCTATTCGAACTACAATATCAAATAAATGATTTTTGTGCTTCATGATATGTTTCATTACGCTGCTACTGATGGGAGCTAAGCAGTAACCATTTTAGTGTTACGTGTCGCAAACACATCGTTGCGGGAAAAGGCAAATAATCAAATAATACTTTATTGCTCTGTACTTTCTACCTATTTACTCAATCACTGTAACTTTAAAAAAAAACATGTAAAAAGACCTTGCTAAGCTTCTTGCCCATCTTCTTAGCAAGGCTAATCGAATGGGCGGAGTCAGGCATGTAGGTATATATTTAACGTATTAGTATTTTGTATACCGGGTGTAAATTGAGTGCTACCACTAAATGATACCACATATTCTACCGACCCTACTGAACCACTTCATCATACCCGCGGACACCCTTAGTTTGGGAAACAATTGAGTTCCAAACAAAAATGCGTGAACCCTAACGCACCGACATACGGGCGAGTTTAGTGAGAGCGTCGTCCGTGAAACAGCTTCAGGTTCACGCATTTTTGTTTGGAACTCAATTATTTCCCAAACTGAGGGTGTCAGGGGACTTCTTATAGTGAATGGTCTGCATGTATTTTATTATATCATGTCATGTCATATTTATTTACTATAGCACCGGTACATACACCCTTGTAGGCGTCAAGGCAATCCTAACCTTTTTGTGTAAATTTCACTATGAATAAACCATATTCTATTTAACATGCCAAATGTCTACTTGCTTAAACTCAACTGATGCCGGGTCCATATCGACCCGAAATATATCTTGAAATTATTATTATTGATTTGTCTATATAATTTATATACATTTTATTTTATTGTACAGTTATTATGTTTATCGCATATACATTATCGTTTATGTACGTGTATACATTTATTAAATATAGGTAAGATCAAAACTTTATTTAAATTGTTGTATTCGTTTAAGCTTTTATTAATTTAACGTGTATTTAACTGTATTTATGTACCTACATTACAGAAATAAAGTATTCATTTCATTTCATTGAAGAATTTACCAAGAAGTCGTGACCCTTCGATTCAGGCTTGAGTTTTCAATTCCTAAGAAATCATGTTTGTTACAGAATCTACAAGCGTGGACTCAGATCAAGGAATGCTTGCAGAACATGCCCTGAATATTGCCGAAACACACGAGTTTGATACCAAATTGTACAGATTTATTTATAACTTCCTGCATCATACCTGTTTTAAACCTATCAACAATGGTATGGTAAAGAGATTAGCCGCTTCAAGAGTTTGATTGAGGCGTTTTGTTTGGAGTAATAACGGATTTTGTTTGTTTTGATTCTTTGGCTATTTATTATTATGAAACAAAAATCTGTTAATACAGAAATTATACTTGAGGAATGTTATCTGTATTATAGGTCCACAAATTCAAAATGAAACTTATTCAAGGTATAAATTGCGTAGGTCGTATTTCATCGAAAATTATCATTTTTTGAACGAACTGTTGTTTCACCTTTACATAGAAGTCGCTGTCGAAAGTCAAAGGTTTGATAGAATCACTTGATAAGGGTAAGTGAAAATTTTACTTGGAAAAGATCTACTGTAATGTAATATTACCAATTGTCATGTTAGGACCTATAACAAATCGAAGATTAGGATTAAATAACATAAAAAACTTATCTATGAAGTAAAAAGATAAAGCATGGTAGAAAAAATTAATGATAATGATAAACAATAAATGAGCCTTTTAGCTAGTACTAATTTTAGTGATTTCTAAAATTATAGGTGCACTATTTTTGGTATAAATTATGAGATAAAGTACCTTAAATTACTTTGATTGTGTGATTTATTCTAATATATTCATTCCATAATCCATAATTTTAATTCTTGCCACAAATTCTTATTAGAATAGCACATTTTACGTTTGTAAAACATGTATTTCCAAATACACATCTGTGGCATATCAATATACAATATAGAATCGTAGATTATGAATACATAAAGGTAATAAAAATATAACAGAAGTATTATGTTTTTTACATAATATAACTTATATCTACACAGTGCCAGTTATAACTTATTTACCTACTACAGAGTATTCATAAATATATTAAATGTGTTTATTACGGATAGTACTCACTTGTTTAACTGTGTCAGTACACAAACGAACGCCGTGCACGCTAGGACTCCCGAAGAGCCCTGGTGAGTCATAATCTCACATCTAAAGCTCGACCTGTGCCTCCTTGCACAATTAAACGAGTGATTACTATCCGTAATTTCTGATGTCAACTCACTGTAATTTGAATAACGATATCTTACTTCTAAAACGGATGCTTTGTAGCCTGATGCTTGAAAATTTCATTATAAATAGGTAATAATTACAGAGGCTTCAACTCATCTTTCCGCGCAGCCCTAAGTTTGCGTGAGCTTGTAAACAATGAAAATAGACACCTTTTAGCACACATAGCGTCACAAACTGAAGCAAAACAAACTAACACAAGCTCACGCACACATAGCGCCGCGTGCAAAGATGACTTAACTGTAGGGTTCCGTTTCAAAAAGAGAATTTTCACTCGGGATGATGTGAATTTCACCCCACAGCGTTAAAAAGTAGACACGAGTGAAATCGAGGGTAAACGAGGAATGTCAATATCGCACTGCCTAGTGCGCTTTCAAAGGCTCTCTGGATACCGTGGGAAGATAGTGAAAAATATTATTATGAAAGTTGCATGTGGCTCGTAAGAGATACTTTTTCTTTCCATTCTTTATCGTCACTCTTATCCACTGTCCACTAGATGACAATCAACTCTGATAGAGTTGTCTTGCAAATGCCATATTTTAACTTTAAATCATTTATTTTCCTTTCCTAGCGACTACAAAAATCTACTTCAGTTTCCCTCCCTTAAATTTAATTTGAGACTGACATTTGTTGGCCAGACAAGCAGGTGTAACATGGCTGCCACTTAAATATCATTTTAAACACCATTTGACAGTAAATTCTAGATTCAGTTTCAAAACACTTTTCTCACGGGTATCACTGTCTTTTTGACACGACGCTAATGCGACGATTTCGCACGACAATCACACGTTTTAAAACGGACCCTAGGTGGTTTGTCGCTGTGTCTTTCCGAAATGCACATCTTATGATTGTTTTTCTTATTTTTGAATAAAAAGTATCAAATACGTGTGATTTATGGCACTTGTCGAGTAATGCATAAAATAACACTACCAAACAAAAGCCTAACTGACATATGGTCGAGAAATGGTATGAATCACATATTTAATACTTTTTACCGACCCGACGAACCACTATAAAACTGCATCAAAATAATTGTAATACTCAAATGTGATTCAAATTGAATTAAAGACCAAGATATTATTGTAGTCTGTTTGTAATTTAAAAGTAGATACAAATATTTAATAATCGTCACGTAGTTCTTAAACATACTTTTTTATTTTTGTTGTTTTTTTATATATTTATCGCGAAATGTATTGGGAGGTAAAGTAAAATAAAAATATCAATTCATTTTTTGTAATATCTTTGTTTTATTACAATCTTCCAGTTTTTGTTTGCATGTACAGTTTCTTATAGATAAAGTATAGCTTTATTAACATTAGGGCTACGCCTGCGTCATAAACGTTCTAAAGTCTACTACGCGTCTCAATAAGTCTATATTGTCTCAATGTTAAGGCGCAATATCTCCATCGCACAACGTAAGAGATAAACATATCTGAAAAAGCGCGCGGCCGAGTAGTGCGGTGAATAATCCTACTAATATTATAAATGCGAAAGTTTGTACGTGTGTGTGTGTATGTTTGTTACTCTTTCACGCTGAAACGGCTGAACGGATTTCGATGAAATTTAGAATGGATATAGCTTATAAACTAACTTAACATATAGGCTACTTTTTATCCCGGAAAAATGCATGGTTCCTGTAGGATAGATCAATATCATTGAAAAATCAGGTGTCTAATTAGCGCGGTTATTATTCGTTTGTGGTGATTTAAGACAAGGCTATGTTATTTCATACATATTAATAGTAAACCAAAATGTAAATCCTAGATAGATAAAAAAACCGGCCAAGTGCGAGTCGGATTCGCGCACGAAGGGTTCCGTACTATATATCACACTAATATTATAAATGCGTGTGTAAAGTTAGGGTGTGTGTGCGTGGGTGTTTTTATGTTTGTTACTCTTTCATGCTGAAACGGCTGGACGGATTTGGATGAAATTTAGAATGGATATAGCTTATACCCTAACTTAACGTTAAACCGAACAAGACGCGGGCAAAAGCTAGTCATATACATTTAGAAAAATCCTCATGCACTCACTGTGAAGTTCAGTGAAACCCCTCCCCCATTTACAATCTTTAAATCGGTCCTCGTGCATACGTCACGTGAGTCGATTAGACTTCTATTAATATCTTCTATTATTTGGTTTTACGTTTATTTATGGAGACTCTTGGATACCTAGCGATCTCTTTCGGTCCCTGATCCCTCTGTCCCTTGTCCTATTTCAGGCCCTTCTTTTTCATTCATTTACCACCCCATAGATGGCTCTATTTCTAACTAGTTCATAACTCATTGAAAAGATGTCGCTGGTTGATACATAACTGCAAAACCGGCCGGACAGGCGTGGTAGGTAACTTTTACCCTTGCTTTGTTTATTGATCGGCTATTCTCAGTATTCCCGCACAAATCTGTTTCTTTTTATAACCATTTCGGTTTATTTATAATCTTGGTTTTCAAAATAGACTGCTTTTAGTTGTGTCAAGTGGATGTGTCCTCGATTGTGTATAGATAGCTCTTATCAAACCGGTTGCTGCTTGTATAGTTATGCAAGTAAACACGTTTTGTTTGGACTGAACAATGATAATAAAATAATCAGTCGGTGTGTTGATGTGACAATATCACACGCGTCTTATTTGCTTTATTAACGTGTACATGTGATACTAGTTAACTAGTAGGACTTTGTGATGAGGATGATATAGTTTGTTTTGTGCCACAGATAGGACTGGGTCTCAATATGACAAGATCTAGTTATAGACCCCTAGTACCGCGAAACTCCAACAATTCTTTGGAAACCAGGGATCCTGGGTGAGTTACTGCTATTTCTATCTTCACTCGATGCTTCCAACTTTATCATTACCCAAACTGACCGGGAAGTTCGAGTTTGATGTTAGCACTATTGCGATGAAAGAGACTTACTGAGTAATATTTTCAGAAATAAACTCATAGTACCTACAGTTATCTACGGATAAATAATTGGATGAACTAAGTGCCAGGTTTTTGCCCGCGTATTGGTTTATTTTGGTCTCCCTAGGGAAAGATCCAAAATCATGGGACTAATTAATAGCTTAGCGTGCTATTGCACTGCAACAAAACAAAAAAAAAATTTGTAATAATATTTATTTTAAGCAACAGGGCTCATAGAAAACATACACCTTAACCTAAAATACATATACTTATTATAATATAACGAGTTTTGTTAGGGTTCCGTAGTCCGACAAGGAACCCTTATAGTTTCGCCATGTCCGTCTGTCCGCGGCTTAGCGCAGAGACTATGAGTACTAGAAAGCTGTAATTTGGCATGGACGTAAATATTAATCACGTCGACAAAATGGTAAAATAAAACCTTGAAATTTTTTTTTATTAAGGGTGCCTCTCATACAAGTAAACTGGGGATGATTTTTTCTCGTCTGTCCCATAGTGTGGGGTATCGTTGGATAGGTCGTTCAAGAACATTGTGGGAAGGTGAAAACAATTTTTCGATTTAGGGATCCGTTGGTGAAATATTAAGCTTTAAAGTGAAAATTTTAGTTAGAGTGAGGCGGCTAAACGGTTGTTTATAGAAATGTGAAAAAATTCACAGATGTCGTATATATAATGAATTTAAAAGGAAAACTATCACAGCTAAGAAGCCTTTACAGGTTTACGAGTACAGGTCGCGCCAAACTTTTGGCCCCCTATAATGTATGGGACCAGAAGTTTGGCGCGGTCTGTATTAGTAGACCAACTTATGATATGTACCGGGCAACTACGGAACCCTACATTGCGCGTGGCCCGACACGCACTTGGCCGGTTTTTTACAATTTGTGTTAGAATTACAAGTGTAAGGAAGCAATAACTTTCGAGGACAATTTGAAACACGAGTGTAGGAATATTTTAAACGTTACGAGTAAGTTATTACCATTATTACCCACGTCTATCATATTACGTGTTTCAATGCATAGTGTGAGGAAATAAAATAATAGTACATTATGATACGAGTGAGCTGCGTTGAACATTACAGTTGATGCGGGATTGCAAGTAGAGCCGAAGGCGAGGCCGTAATGGAGCTGAGAGTGTAATATCTAATGCTCACGCGTTTCATACGACGTTTTTCAACACACTTGCGAGGAAAAATAATGAAATTTCACTGTCTTTTTTTCCACATAATCGAAAACACAGCTATGAACTAACAATTTGAAAAATGGCGGCGGAAATTTTGTTTTTTGCGCAGATGGAAATAGAGGCACTGACGCAAAAAGCCAAACAGCCAAATATTAAATAAAAACAAACTGAATATTGTTGTATTTACAACAAAAAAATTAGTTAATTTGTTGATAAAAATATATAATTTGATGAAATTAAATGATTATTTATTATATTTCAATTGAGACAGTCTATTTATTCTCAAAAGCTTTACTATTTCTTAAGACATCAAAACTTTTTGTTAAGATAAAAAAAAATGTAATGTAAAAAACACAGTGCGATAATGTAAAGTAAAAAGCACGCGTGTTTAATATGCTGCATTATGACCCTAAGAACGCTGCATTATGGGCCACTTTATAAGCAAGTGTGTTGAAAATATAATTAAAAAATAAACAAGCAACAAATGAACTTTGGGTGGGCTTTCATTTTGTATTTGGCTCTATCAAATTTTGACGAGCCACGAAAAGCTATCAAAATTTTAACGCCCTTACCTTGAGCTTTAATTACAAACGATTATAGTATCTATGCCTTAAGATCGTAGTAAAATGAAACGTCAAAGAACTGACAAGATCACGTGTCGCATCTTTATAATTTATTCAATCAATCAATCAAAGCCGTTTTATCTGGCTTCCTATAATGTGTCTCCGCACATTAGTTCCGCCAATATCTAGTTTTAAGTGAATAGACTTGCTGGAAGTTTTCAAGTTAAAATTTGGTTAACTTGAGTTCTGAAGCGTTAACCTACAACAAAATATAAACAACATTACTAAGCAAGTACACAATATATACACAGAGGAAAATAAACATTAATAAAACCGTAATATGTTTATAATTTATTATCCGTAGCCAAACGTATCTATGGTACGCGACACGCCGCGTGAGTGCGGGCGAGTACATACATGTCAGTATGAAATGGCCCGCATTCCCGCCTGTCGCGAAATATACATCCTATCTTCTGAGTCTGAAGTGGCTACTACACGCATTACTTCAATTATTTTAATTCTCAATAATTGTCATTAGGGAAATCACAATAATTGTGATAGGGAAGTTTTATTGAAGTAGATTTTGTAGATTATTTATTGAACACAGGTTGAATAGTGGAACTGACATTGTTGATTGCAATTGTAATTACAATGTTTATTAAACAGAGCCCTGAAGTGTTTTTCAATACAGTGTGTTATGTTATGATTATAACAGTCCGCAGCTGTAGACTGATAGTAAATATAAAGAATATTGAATCCAACAGAGAAGCATGAGTAGTGAACGAAACAGTTGTATTTGTATCTAAGACTCTACACTCACCTGAGCTAAGAATATGAACAATTCCAGATTTTCAAGAGTTCGTTTGCAGAAATTAAATATATAACCCTATAATTTGTGGTTTCAAAATATTCTTTATAAGAACGTGGTTACAGGATTTACTTTATTTTTGTTCATGAAAAAGGTAATGCAAATTTGAAGTAAATCTACTAAGATCCTTATAAAATATTTCAGTATTAGCTGAAAACCCTACAATCTGCTGTTTCACGCGTGATTATTAGTATTAGGTCCTTACATATGAAATTGGCGTATTATACGGAAAAAACAAAACAAAAAAGAACTATGAAAATATATATTTAATCAATCAAAGTATGTACTATTGCTATCCATGCACTTTCGCCATTTCATTGATAGTTCATTGATTCTTTTATTGAAGAAATTGTGAGAGCGAGAACCAATAAATTCTTTGAAGGCGGTTTGGACTGCCTCATCGGAATTGATTTTTTCCTTGCAAGAAGTTGTCCGAATTCCGTACAAAGTGGTAATCTGGTGGAGCAAGGTCCCGGTAATACTCCATACGGTGGGTGTCGGAGATATTCCAATCGCATCTCTTCTAATTTAGCGACCGTCACTCGTACAGTGTGCGATCTAGCATTGTACTGAAGCAGCAGTGGGCTAGAGCAATCGACCAGCCATGGTTGTTGTTTAACGGCTTATAGCTTTTCCATCATGGTTTGCAGTCAAGGGCGGATCCAGGGGGGGCACGTGCCCCCCCCCCCCCCCCCCCCCCCCCCCGCCGACCCCAGTTGGTCCAAATAAAACAAGGAGCTTTACACTATTAACAATACAAGGAGATTAGCACTATACCGCTTTAATAATATTAGTTTATTTTGTGTCATGCTTTTAACTACATTTGCAGCATTTTTTGGACTACCGTTAAGACTAAAAGATATAATCCCAACTATGCGGGACACTATATCTATACCTATTTGGCCTTTGCCTCCCCCCCTACCCGTCCAAAAATAAATCCTGGATCCGCCCTTGTTTGCAGTTGTTGATTTTCTGGGCAGATCTTGAGAAGCTTTCGTGGATGACACCAGCACTGGTCCACCAAACACTCACCAGTACTTTTTTCTGAGTCAACTTTCGCTTGGAGCAGAATTTGGCCGGTTCTCCTGGGTTCAAACACTGTGATGAGCTATTTCGATTATCGAACAGGATCCATTTCAAAATCGCCTCATTTTTGTGCCGGTTGAGTAATGCTACGCAGCGGTCGACAGCGTCTTTATTTGAAGCTTCAATCAAGTCATGCGGTAATTTTTTGAGCTTCTTCAATTTTCCAATTTGTTTCAGGCGAATTGAAATTATTTTATCACTCACACTGAAGCCTGCCGCTAGCTTTGACGTGGTTTGCGATGGATCCGCTTCCATAATCACTTTTAATCGACAACATTACAAATTAATAATTGGTGCAAAGCTAAAAACCATTTCGAGATATGGGCTTTCTAAGCATCATATTTTTTTTTCAGAATTAAATCGTGAAAAAATATATTTTCAAAAAACTAAAAATATGGCTAACACGGGTTTTTAAAAACAATGTCCTTTGCCTTTAAGTTCATTTTGTTTTGTCATGCCATGTGACAGCAGACATAAACATGCCAAGCTTTTTTTTTTAATAATCCATTGGCAATAAACATCGACTTTTGAAATCCTCAGATGCGACTTACGTCTTTTTAGAATGAGTGAATAAGAAAACAATCAATTATGCAGGAAAAACATAAAATAAAACAAAATGAAAATACATAAGCTTCTTTTTTACGCAGACCTTCAATACAAATATTAAAAACAAATGCTTAGCTAAAATGAAATGTTGTCGATTCTTTCTTTTCTACATGGGAACGAAAACGTTGGAACCAAAAACATAACGTGTTTTCTTTTGCAGTAGCTGCTCCATAGACATAATTAATCTTTCGAGCCGTTTCTGCAGCGCTGGTGTCACCATGGAACTCGTATTCGTAAATAACGCGATATTTTAAGTTTTCAAAAATCTGAAAATATATGAATTCCTAAATTCAAAACAAAAAAGAACGAGCTTGAATTTGAAATAAATTATAATTTGTAATTCTTAACCAAACGCCAGATATATGAGACCAAAGTGATCAGTTCAACAAAACGCTAATTTCAAATGTAAGGACCTAATATTACTTGTCCAAGAAAAATAGGTTAAAAAGCCGACTAATAATCGCCTCTACCAAAAGATAATAAAGTATTTGACATTGGCCTTATTGCGTTGGTCGGGTAATTTTTTTTCTAGCCTATGCCATAACCTTAACAACGCACAATAACAATTAACGCTTTAAATGTCTCATGCGCTATTTGACACGTTTGAGCATCGATAAGTATAATTTATTTTGCATACTACTATGTATTAGCATACGGCACGCGGCACTTACCGCGCTGAAAAAGAACATACAACAAACAGACGTTTCAGTTTACACTCAAAGAAATTTCCTGACTTTTCTTCTGAGTTTATCCTTCTGACTGTGTTTCCTACCAAAAAATGACTTTTTCCCTCCAAACAATTCGGAAAACTCAAATTTCCTGCCATAATATAGGAGGATTTCTTGGATTTTTAATTAAAACAGACGAAAATTACCGAGGGTAATTTATTAGAAAGATTGCATGGACATGGAATAATCTTCTACATGAATATTCCCTCCAATAATTACCCACCAATTCAGGAAACTGTAATTCACCTGTCGGAATTCAGAAGGATTTCTTGGATTTTCAACTAAAACAGACGAAAATTTGCGAAGGAAATGTTGCATGATGATGGGATAATCTTCAACATTAATATTCCCTCCAACAATAACCCACCAAAATCCATATTAATAAAATGGAATTTTTCCTTATGAGTCAAAAGGGATGGATTGGTCTTCTATTTTTGGAGGGTTATTTTTTTCAGTATATACTCGTATGATAATATAAGAAAAGTAAAAATTTATTTAAAATAAAAAAGCCATTCAGCGGTTCTCAAACTAAGATAAGACTTGATACTTGAGAACTAGGTGACTCCTTTACCAGTACCAGTAAGTATTTTTGTACAGTGTCCTGTACAGCCCTTTGTGGCTGAAACATGAAAACGTTGAAAATTTAAACGAAAATAAAATACTGTAGGTAGAGTGCGCGCCAGATAAGTCTGCGCGTGGCCAAAATCATAAATCGCAGGCCGCCACGTTGTTGTTATGTCAGGTGTACCTAGTGAGTGTGTAGAATGTCTACCATTTTTATTAGTTTTCAGTGGTCAAGTTTGGCAATCATCATGGCAAAGGTCAGGTAGTAAAACGTTAATAACGCCACCAGTCGCGCGCAGTCTTATGTGGCGCGCACTTTGTATGTACTTTTTATACGTAACAGCCAATTTATTTTCGCTATTTTGTATTCGGCTCCTTACGAAGAGTTTTTCGTGAAGACATGTACTATCTCTAGTTATCCACTCTTCAGTGACAAAAATTTAATTTGATTACAAATTATTTATATTTTTTATTTATTTTACATACCAAACTACTGCATTATTCAAGC
Source organism: Ypsolopha scabrella (assembly GCA_910592155.1). Classification (NCBI taxonomy): domain Eukaryota; kingdom Metazoa; phylum Arthropoda; class Insecta; order Lepidoptera; family Ypsolophidae; genus Ypsolopha; species Ypsolopha scabrella. Next base: position 24,245,334 of record OU342969.1, on the reverse strand, counting down.
ATTTGTGAACTACCACGGTGTAAATATGTTTTCGAATTCGAGAAAAATAAGTTGGTATTTCAGAAAAAACTATGTGAAAATGGGGCATTTTGAAGCTACAAGACTTCTGAGTACTTACAATTTTAGTTGTATCTCTTAAACATGTTGGTTACCCGAAATTTTAAGACGGATAAAAATTATAAGTTCGGCGAAAGAGAAAACAATTTTTACTTTTATTCGAAATTAATACAAGTACATATTATTATATTGCTATAATAAGTTGTTCATTTAATTAAATAAATTATAAACACAAAAATTTCATATTTTCCATATATATTTCGGCCCACTTTGATAATTCGATTGATGCCGACCTCAAACTATATAATCTCTAATATATCTCGAAAATATTTAATTTCTTATTTATATTGTGTATTTAATTAAGTAAATGTTATTCGATATTATGCATAAGCGTACATATGAAACGAAAAATCTTGTAGGCATCAGGTTTTGACCCTCTTCCCTTATGTTATGTAATGAGCAACAAGAACCTCTCACTCAATGTTTATAAATTCATTATCAAGTTAACCATGCTTCGCACGTGTCTCTTACTCGTATAATTGCTGCATTATTTAATATCTACCGATAAAAATCCATCATTCAAGTATTATCAACGCGACGAAATCAGAATGAGATATGAGAATTGATTTAGGTAATAACAGACAGATTTGTTGTATTTTTGTAGACAACCAAAAACGTGCGATTTCATTTGTCAAACGGGCTTATTTGCTTAGCCGATTAGCCATATGACAATCGAATTTGAATACCATTGGCTTACACAATTGCACCTCTGATTATGTTAACTAATAGCCCCTGACGCGTAATGCCGTCAGACTACGCCACAGTATAAAAGTGCCTACGACCATAGCTATGCTACTGATGAATTGGTTATAATGAGACAAGATTGATTTATTTAGAAGGGATTTTATTATTGAGAGGTGACACACAAGTTAACATGGCGGCGGTTGACAGTGCAAGGAGGAGATGACACATAAGTGAACGAGACAGCAGATGATTGCGTTCCGTTTACATTTCTAACACTGGCCCTTAAACAATGCAATCATTTATCAAACTGGCCCTTAAAACAAAAGCTATAAAGTTTTTATGCAACTTAAAATGAACAGGTAACATTATTAATTGATTTTACAATATTTAAATTGTCTCCGCTAAGCCAAGTTGACTGACAAATTTTTCAGTTTTCTCTTTAGTTAAAGGTTTAGTTAAAACATCAGCCGTCATTTGATCGGTAGACAAATAATTTAAATCAATAATACCTTTGTTTACAATTCCTCGAATGAAATGATGTCTGACATCAATATGCTTAGTTCTAGAGTGATACATTGGATTAACACAAAGTTTTTGTGCTGATTGACTATCATTAAACATAGTAATTTTACAACTTGTACCTAAACATTCATACAAGAAAGTTCTGATAAACAAAGCCTCTTTACATGCGTCAGAGAGTGCCATGTACTCCGCCTCCGTGCTAGAAAGAGCGACCGTCTTTTGTTTTCTGCTTTCCCATGATACTGTAGACTTACCTATTTTAAAGACAAACCCAGTGAATGACCTCCGATCTATCTCATTGGCGGCCCAATCTGCATCAACGTAGGCGCTGACATCCATACTACTCTTTTCATAAGTAAGACAATGATTAACCGTACCTTTCAGATATCTAAGCACCCGTTTTGCTGCCTTCCAGTGTATTTCAGCATAACTATCGTTGAACTGACTGAGTATGCTGACTGCATGAGCAATGTCTGGCCTCGTGCAAACTGAAATGTACATTATACATCCTACTAATTCTCTATACGGAAAATTATTTTCATTACAATCTGCTTTTACAAGCTTCAGCCCAGATTCCATAGGAGTGCATGCTGGCTTGCAATCAGACATTTTAAAACGCTCCAACACTCTTTGAATATAACTAGACTGATCTAAAGTCCACTTTCCATCTCTTCTGCATAGTTTCATGCCAAGGACGTGATATGCTGGCCCTAGATCCTTCATTTCAAATTGAGTCATAAGCTTCTCTTTAATTTTCAGTTTCTCTTGTTTGTTATTCGAAAATAAGATTATGTCATCGACATAAAGTGCTATAATAGTCACAGTTCCAACATGATTCTTCATAAAAACACATGGCTCTGAAGAAAACTTTCTAAAGTTAAGTTTTTCTATTAAAACTGTATTTATCTTCTCATACCAACTCTTAGAAGCCTGTTTGAGCCCATAAATCGCTTTATTCAGGCGATAGACTTTGTTCGGGTTCTCTTTATCCTCAAAGCCCTCCGGCTGTTCCATGTAGACGGTCTCCTTGAGGTCTCCATTCAAAAATGCAGTCTTCACATCAAGGTGATCTATCTCCATATTCATCTCAGCGGCCAAAGCAAGCAAGATTCTAATAGTTGAGTACCTCACCACTGGTGAAAAAGTTTCATTGTAATTTACGCCATATTTTTGTGTATAACCTTTTGCTACTAATCGAGCTTTATATTTCAATACTTCTCCATTCAATCCTCTCTTCCTTTTATAAACCCACTTGCACTTCACAGGTCTCTGCCCATCTGGCAAGTCAGTCATGGTCCAGCATTTGTTATCCAAAAATGATTTATACTCATCTGACATAGCATCTCTCCATTTCTTGGATTCTATTCCTTGCAAAGCTTGTACCACTGTCTCTGGTTCGTCATCAAAGCGGCTTATCTCGGACAAGTGTGGAGACTGCGATGCTAAGTTCACAACTTCAGTGTACTCTTCTGAACTGTCCATCGATGTGTCACCTGGAACGTAAGTTTCATCGCGCGAATCATCTGATTCAAGGCTACTCACTGATATAATACTATCCCGGGGAATTATAGTAGATTTATCAGATCCCGCATTACTGGGTATCCCTGTTACATCATTTAAATCTGATAAGGACTGATCTAGTCTTGACTGCTCTGGTGACTGATCTGATATGGACTGTTCTTGTGACTGATCTGACATGGACTGGTCTAGTGACTCTGGAACAGTTTCATTGCCCATATTATCTTCAATCTCATGAGAAGTTGAAGAGTTTTGATTGTGAGAATATGTTAGAATTAGCTCAGTGAATTCATCACTTTTACCTTTTGGTAAATAAAATTCATTTTCTAAGAAAGTTACATTTCTTGCTTTAATGCATTCTGACGGACGTGAAGGGTTTAGTAATCTATACCCTTTTGTCTCTTCACAGTAACCCACAAAAATGTATTTGTTACATTTTGAATCGAATTTCTTACGTTTTTCTATCATTGCATAAGCTAAACAGCCAAAAGTTCTAAGGTGAGTAATATTTACCCTTTTATTTGACCATTTTTCCTCAGGAGTAGTGCCCAGAACAGCTTTGGTTGGTGTCCTATTCTTCAGGTAAACAGCAGTATTAACTGCCTCTGCCCAGAACCGCTGATCAAGGCCTGCATCGAGAAGCATGCACCTGGCCTTCTCCACTATGGTGCGGTTGGCTCGTTCAGCAATTCCATTTTGCTGCGGTGAGTGCGGTACTGTGGTCTGGTGACGGATCCCGCAGCTCTTTAGGAAATCCTGTAAACATTTATTTACATATTCACCACCATTGTCAGTGCGCAATACCTTTATCTTATTCCCTGTTTGATTTTCTACCATAGCCTTAAACTCTTTAAATTTATCAAAAACTTGATTTTTGGACTTCAGAAAATACACATAGGTTTTCCTAGTGAAATCGTCAATAAATGTTAGAAAGTATTTCGATCCACTAAATGAATTCTTTGAAAAAGGCCCACAAAGATCACTGTGCACAAGCCCTAACGAGACTTTTGCCCTACTCTTGGACTTCTTTGGAAAAGGTAACTTTGTTTGTTTACCTTGAATACAAGCAACACATGATTTGAAAGTTGAGTTATCAAAATCCATGCCAGTAGCCATACCTTTTAAAAGCTGCATACTTCGCACATTGAGATGTCCAAGCCTTCTATGCCAAACCTCCTGCGACTCCCTGGATGCAGCCTGAGATCCTGGCACGGCCACCTCTGCAACTGGGTCTGTTGGTAAAACAAAATCTGTCCCCCTTCCACACACAGACGCAGCACATGACTTCTCTTTAGTAACAAAAGAAGCTTCACCTTTGGTATTGAGTACATAAATACCATTTTGAGATCTAGCCGTTGCAACTACCTCATGGCCATCACAAACTTTACACAATTTTCCCTGAAATGTTACACTAAAACCTTTACGTGCCATTGCACTGACTGAAAGTAAGTTAGTCGCTAGCTTAGGTACATATAACACATCACTTACAGTTCTTAAAGTGTTCTGTAAAGGAATTTTCACATTTCCTCTTCCCGATGACATCAGTTTTTCACCATTCGCAACACTCACCGATACTGGAGTGTCAAACACGAAATCGTGTAACATGTCTTTGTCATTACACATGTGACTGGTAGCACCCGAGTCCACATACCAAACATCCCTGGATAATTCAACAGATAACGCAGATAACAAGGCCTTATCTGAACTCTTTCCCTTTGAATGACCATCATCCTTGGCTCTGCGAGGACAATCCTTGATGCTGTGGCCCGGTTTCTTACATCTGAAGCAGCGAAACACCTTTGCCTGTTTCCTTACTATCAGCGCTGTGCTTGCATCGTCTCTTTCTTGTCTCCGCTGATATTCTTGAGTTAATCTTGACCTCACAAACTCAGTTGTGAGTTTCAAAGTCGAATTTTCTAAAGTCATGATGAGTGGGTCGTAGTCTGATGAGAGCCCGCTCAGCATTACGATAGCTAGAAAATTGTCTTCCACGCCAGCGCCTATATCGTCAAGCTGTTGGCCTATCTCGGCCACCTTCGTGAGATATGACTCTATGTTTGAGAAAGAATCGAGCTTCATCCCGAACAACGTGCGTAACAATGACAAGCGCCTGCTCAGGCCTTTACCTTCATAAACATTTTCAAGGTTGCTCCAGGCCTCGTGTGCCGTCTTCGCGTTTCTTATGTGCGGATATACACATGGTTGAACAAGAAGACAAATACGAGCTAATGCCTTCTTCTGTGTTTTGTCATCTTTTTCCTTCTTTTCTTCCACAGCGTCCCAGAGTTCTTCATGTATCAGTAACATCTTTGTTACAAACTTCCAAGTGCCGTAATTGTCGACACCACGTAGTTTTTCGATGGTCGTCTTGGGGTCGGCCATGATGCTTGGAATTACGAACTTGGGGGAAAACTATGACAATCTGTCTGAATTCAAAAAATATATTTAATTTAATCACAGGGAAGCAAGCTGGTGCCCATAACCTGATGAATTGGTTATAATGAGACAAGATTGATTTATTTAGAAGGGATTTTATTATTGAGAGGTGACACACAAGTTAACATGGCGGCGGTTGACAGTGCAAGGAGGAGATGACACATAAGTGAACGAGACAGCAGATGATTGCGTTCCGTTTACATTTCTAACAGCTACGACGTAGCCGGTCTACAAAGCGGGGGAATTGGGATTGTAGAATCTGCTACGCCGCAGCGAAACGAGGACGCGAATGTGTTAAAAACTTAGTTATAAATTAGTGTGTTTATAAATTGTCCAACTCCTATATCTGAACCTTTCCATAACAATTATATAACAAACAAACAAATAATTCAAACAAACATAATGTGTATGACAAGAACATATTCTATTTTTATCTGATATTCGGGGTCTTTTAATTTGAGCTAATTGTTTCTATAGGAATGATACACGTGACTAACTCGTAGCTGACCATATGGTATTCGAAGACGCAATAATGTTCATAATTATGTATCTACGAATATTCTTCAGGGAGCAAATTTTCCCAACACCAATCAGAGCGATCTCGGTAGTCTCGTTGGTCTCTAGCGTATTGATTGTATGAATTGTTTTAGCTCATAAATCCCCCTACAGCGCAGCTAAGGAGCTATTCGGGTGACCTGGGTGACAAATTTTTGAGCGTATTTCTCGCGTCTCCGATCTTCCAGTTGGACGGCCCTAACCTCAAAAATCAAATCAGTTTAGGTACCCGTCGATTTGAATTCAAGTTAACATGAGAACACAAAAAAGAACACAAAAACCAATACGAGAGCGCCAACTTCTAGAGAACATATATTTCAGGAAGAAAGAAGTCGGCAAAAGTGTTATTTTGGTACTATTGGTCAGTGTCGACGATGCTGGCCATCATTTTGTAAATAGGTTTTTCATGTATGTAGACATCTAAGCAAATTCAAATTTACTTCACTCATTGTTTGGCATCTTTCTTGGCTAGTTAAGTTTTTACATAAAATTCTAAATAAATATTTTTACAACATATCAAAGGCCTGCCTTATCAATTTGTCGGCAACAGTCAGTATAAAATTATTTTAAACTTTTTAGTGAATGGCTGCTATGAAATTTGAAGTCGGTTATTATTTTTTTGTTAAAAGTTTATTTATTGTCTGTCTGTCTAGTATGTTCCGTTTTAACTCAAGAACCACTCAACGGATTTGGATACGGTTTTCTATCATCGTAGTGACCGTGGTCAACAAATAGGCTATAAGGGGTGTTCATAAAATAACGCCCAAGCCTAAAACAGAGCAGAGATTGAATAAACGCGGGTGGAGCCATATTTTAACATTTTATATACAATCCATATGGACAAAATGTGAACTATAAAATATTTTCAATATATATATATTTAGGCCCCTTCGATAAGGCCGTCATCAGTCGACTGAGTAACATAAAATATACCTATACAGGACGTCCCAAAATCATGGGACATGAAGTGAAAGTATCTTAAATATCGTAGATGGGGTATTTTGCTGAAAGAAGACTTATTGTTATTTTTAAAAGTTAGTAATTCTGCATTCAAAGATTTTCTAAAAATGACTTGCCTCGTCTGGGAATCGAACCGACTTAAATGTAAAAAAAACATCCCTACTTTTATTATGCCAATCGAAAGAATGGCCAAAACTAATACTATTAATATTCTTAAGTAACAAAGAATTTTTAAAAGAAAGGAACAACGTAAAATGTTTGAGTCAAATTTCAAGAAAGTTATTTATTGCCAACGACGACGTTCGAAAAGTAGCGATATTATCATTCCATAGGTAGCATTGATTATACGTTAATAAGTACCCAATTCATAAAATACTTTATAGCATAGTTTTTCTTATTATAAGTGGACGTGTAGATAAAATGATAAAACTTAGTATTTCAATACGTCCTCTGTAAGCTATACAGAAGGCAAATTTAAAACAAAGATAATGTTGTTGTTAAATTTGAAAATGTAACAATTTATAAGAGCGTTTGTTTGAATGCATACTTTTTAAGATATTTTAAAAAGAAGACAAATTTTTTAATGTTGTTCTTAAATTTGAAAATGGAACAGTCTGTGCAAGTGTTTGCTTTTCGGATATTTATCTGTTTAGTCTTAATTCACTTACACACGTGTTATTGTGTAAATTTATTGCGGACATGGCATATCAAGTAAGCTTTCATCTAATGGAAGCATATTTTTTGAACGATAAAGATATCTCTCGAAGTTTGCGGTGGTATAGTGGAAAGTTTTGAAAATTTCGTAAGGTTTTGAAAAAGCTTCTGAATAATTTGAAAACTCTGGGACGTTTCAATAAACGCTCAAGAGAACCACAGCAAGAAAACCATACGATCAATGACGAAGAACTTGATATTTTAATTTACTTTTCGGCTTTTCCGAAAACATTGGTGAGAGAAGGAGAAAATTAAATTTGAGTTTCAAAAATTAAAATACACCGTTTATTAAAAAAACACGGTTTCTAGAGCTATGTTCAAGGACGATTGGTTCAAAAATTACTTCCGGGCGATACAGAAAGGAGAAAAAATTTCTGTCTTGATATCCAGACACGCTTGCTCGAAGATCCAAATTTTATGGATAATATTATTTGGACAGACGAATCCAACTTTAGCAATAACGGTATGTATAACCGCCACAATAGTCGTATTTGGTCTACGAGTCACTGAAACGAATAACCAAGTGCGTTTTTCACTCAACTGTTGGTGCGGACTTTTAAAAAACCGGGTTTTCTTAATTCATTTTTACCAAGGAAGAAAGAAAAGTATTTAACAGAAAAGTATTTAAAAAATACTTCAAATTTTAAGAGATGAGATAAGAAATCTTTCCGCGGCGGAGCAAAAACAAGATGGAGCTCCGGCTCAGATTTTCTAAATGAATGTTTTCCTACTTGGATTGGTACGAATGGACCGATTAGATGGCCGGCCAGATCCCCGGACCTTACACCCTTAGATTTCTTCTTTTGGGGATACGTGAAAGATATGCTATACAAAAAGCGTTACGAGAACGTGCGCGAGTTACAAACAGAATTGTGCCATAATTATCGAGTATTCACCATAAAATGATAAGAAAATCAACAGGCAGCGGACTCATTAAAAGATTGGCGATTTGCGTAAGACAAGAGGGATCACATTTTGAGGATAGAATTAATTAATTTACAAAAAAATACCCACTTAATTGACTACGGCAGTTTCATGTATGTTTTTAATTTGATTAAAATGATTAATTTCGCGCTGTTCCTTTCTTTTAAAATACTATGTTACCTAAGAAGAGTTATTATTTTTTGGCCATTCTTTCGATTGGCATCATAAAAGTAGGGGTGTTTTTTTTTACATTTAAGTCGGTTCGATTCCCAGACAAGGCAAGTCATTTTTAGAAAATCTTTGATGCAGAATTTCTAACTTTTAAAAATAACATGAAGTCTTCTTTCAGCAAAATGCCCTATCTACGATATTTAAGGTACTTTCCCTTCATGTCCCATAATTTTGGGACGCCCTGTGTAATAACTATTAATACAAAAAATACTTGTCTGGTGTTTTTTTTCAAGCTCATCTGGCAACCCTACATGAATCCTGAGAAAAAAATTTTAGGCTGAGATTCAGAGTACATTTTGAGTCCGGACTCAATCTTAGCAACGTCACTCTAGTATGAGATTACGTCGCTTTTTGAAGTTTGTAAGTTTGAGTTCGGACTCAAAATGCACTCTGAATCTCAGCCTAAGACATGGCCAATCACTACCATTTTGGCAATAAAACGTATTTTTGGTTGAAATATGAGATACCTACCTGATGCTATATTAATTATTATTAGCCGTGCTATGTTAGAAATTGTCCATATTAAAATCAGAAAATATCTACACTAGTCTAGAAAATCTATTAATTGGCGTAATTTTTAACCTATTACTAAGCCTCCTCTGTCTGTCTATCTGTCTGTCACTAGTCTACAGCTTCAGCCGTAATAGGTACACAGTTGCAACTTTCACAGAATGCGTGTAGCTATGGCCTCTACCACGGTAAATAATAAAAATTAAAAAAATTACCCAAAGGAAGTCCCCATTAAAATCAACCTCGAAAAAATAGAATTTTTAACGTTATTTGTTTTCGCTCTATCTTAAATACGGTAATACATACAAGTTTGAAAGGTCACATTGTTGTGCAGTGGAACCCACATCAAGCTTTCAGTTTCAGTATAAGTTGATCTCTCATTGTTTATGCTTCCCGTGCAATGAGAGGTCAGCTTATACTCAATGTGTATAGCTTGAGGTGGGCTCCACTGTACTTGCTCTAAAGTAAAACAAGAAATGAAAAAAATTGGGTTTCGTATTCAGAGTTGATATAATGTATGTATTTAGGGTTCCGTACCCGTGTGTGATGGTACGGAACCCTTTGTGCGCGAGTCTGACTCGCACTTGGCCAAACTATTTGGTTATTTCTTAGCACACAGTTTGTAAACAGTATGAATTTAAAGGCTATTATAATGTAACTATTAGGACGCTGAGTCATGCGGCTGCTTTTTATGTTATTTGGTTGCTCAAATTGTTATTATCAGATGCTCAATAGTTGTTCGCTGAATCAGTAAATACAATAGACAATTTAAATGGACTATTTATTAGTTGTTTAGTTAAATAGCACCCTAACTTGAACTCAATAGTTAGGTAGAGTCGATTACTGGGGTCGTCAATAACAAAGATATGGATCGTCCGAAAGAAAACAAATAAAAGCATAATTTATTGAGATTACTCGACCCAGTTTAAAGTCTACAGACGTGTTAATTGCGGAACAGAGGGGGATGAAAAGAGGGTGAAGAGGCGGGGGGCGATGATTTTGAGGCTTTTGGCAGGCAGCCATCTCGGAAAATGGAGAGACGGGTAAAGAGGTTCCACGACGAGATTGTATTGACTGTTTTTGGCAGCAGAGCAGGTGAGCTTTATTATGTAGCTGAAACATTTAGTCAAAACATTTTTTTGTTTACATTAGATAACAGTTACTTAAACATGTGGTATATATGTCACCATAAAATTGTAACATCCGACATTTTATAACTTTACTAGTGAGTTTATAATTCGAGAAATTATAGTTTATAGTATTTTTATAGTTTTTTGTTAGGTTGTTTATAAACTAACCTAACCTAGTGAAATTACTTACTGACTGATTTTACATATCTCCACGAACAAACCAACTGGACACGCCACCAACAGGCGAACCCCTCTGCCAAAGGTATAAGCCCCGCGGGCATACCGGTTATATAAAAACGATAGATGTCCCTGTGTGTGAATGTGATTGTGTGCGTATAGTTTAAGGTTTAAGCTAGTGTTTGAGTATTTTGTAGTGTGCGTGCATCGCGACGCTACCTCGTCTTTTGCATAGAAATTAATGCGCGGCTCCACTCCAGTTGGTTTTCTCCTCCAAGGAACATATATATCTACAATATTGTAACATTTTATAAACAAAGAACCTTGGGCGTTTTGTATAAACCCTTGGCCCACTTTTCAACATTGTTCTCCAACAGTGATGAGATCCATGTCAAATGAAATATTTCATTCTACGGCAGCTAAGTTTAAATTCAGCTCGAAAACGGTGATCGAGAGGAACATTAAAAAAAAACAAAATATTTATTATGCGTTCCATCATTCACCATTTTCGCACTGAATTTGAACTTAGCTGGCAATATAGTCAAATTAAGAACACCCCAAGAGCTTTGATATGACATGGGTCTTTTCACTGTTGGTCAATGTTGAAAAATGGGCCCAAAATGACACATGGTCCTTCATATTGTAAATAGTAGCATTTTATTCGTTTCAGAAATATTTTGCAGACGGTGCCAAATTCCCAATTACACTGAAACCGCACCATATTATCCATTTATATTGACACAAGCACCCACTGCTGCCAATTCTGTATGCGGCTGCTACAAAAAAGTCTGCATACAGGTGGCTCAACGAAATTTGAGGCAAAAACAGTAGGTACTCACACAGACCCATTCCTTGAATAAGGCTGGTTATTTTTAATTTTGGAATTGAAAATAGAAGAAGGTTTTGATTGCCGCATTGCCGAAAAGTGTTCGCCTCATCTAAGAATAGTATATCGTCACGACATGAATCCCCGAGGGGGTGTCAGAGGTGTTCTGAGTGTGAACTGTGAAATGCAAGTCACAGTCCACACTCGTCACACCCGCGTTTCACCGCCGATTATTACGTCCCAACGTGATGGGTGGTGGTGATTTCTATGTCCCCAACAGGATGCGTCGTCAAATTCCGGTCTTCTCTCTTCCCTCTGTAGGTACTAATTATAGGCAGAATAGTTACCTGTGGCGAGTCTGTCATAACGTCAACAAATTGCAAGACATTGATATATTTTCCATGTCTGAGGCTCGAGCAAGAATGGTGCTCAGTTCTAAATTCTTTTATAATATTTAATTAATTAATTAATATATTTCGCATAGTGGTGAGCTTGATTGTATGGTTTGTGTAAATTAGGTTTAATTCATATAATTAGTTGTTGTTTTTTCTTTTATAATACTGGTATTAGTTTTTTCTCCTGTGTGTAATATTTTACTTGTATCATCTGCTTATCTCTCGTCAATATTGTGTTGCTCAAATTAACTTATTTAAAACTTTCTTTGTTCGATAACATTTGACTATTATGTTACTATTAGTGAAAACTTTTAATTGGCCGTATTATAGTTATTCTGTTTATATCTTAAGTCATCTTGTGCTGTAAGTTTTCCTTGATATATAAATAAATAAATAAATAAATAAATAAATAAATAAATAAATAAGAATACTCATAATTTAATTCAATCGTAACCAATTACAAAGCCTGTGATTTTCGCCTCAACAACAAAACATACTGCAACAAGACTCCAGATATAGTTTTTGAAATTTCCCCCAATGAGACAAAAATTTCTTCAAAAATATAAAACTTCAGCAACTTTACCTATCCCAAAATATCTTAAAACTAACTATTCCTTGATTGTATTAAAATTCATTAAATAATACAAAATTTATAATTAAATAATGGAAGACCATAACATATTACTAGCCATATTTATTAAAATTTTCACACACCAATCACACTAATATTATAAATGTGAAATTTTATATATATGTGTGTGTGTGTGTGTGTGTGTGTGTGTGTGTGGGTGTGTGTATGTTTGTTACTCTTTCACGCTGAAACGGCAGAATGGATTTGGATGAAATTTTGAATGAAAGAAAGAAAAAGAAAAGGAAAATATCATTTATTGCCAAACAAGAAGAAAAATAAAATAACATAATTATAATAATAGATAAAATCTTAAGCTAATTTGACAAAAGGTCATGCGTTCAGCAATGCTGTCGGATCATAAGCAATGATTCGAACAGCGCTGTTTTTCACTGCATCCCTGTAAAATTAAATAATTTTTTGATACAAATGCAGAGGGTGCGTCTACAAAAGAAACAGTTACATTAAACACAAAAAGAAATAAGTAACACGGAAAAAAAAACTCTGAATATAAATATACATACCTCATTGTTAAAGGGATAAATGAACCATAAATAAAGTTAAACAACACCTAACATTTCACTGTTTTTGATTGTGATTGATACACATGTATGATGTGATTTTACTTATTTAATAAATTGAAAATTGTCTACTTATGTATATGTAGGTATGTAGTGTTACCATGTGAGTACCATGTAAATATTTTAATTTAAGTACATAAATAGTACATAAATGTAAATAAATGCCATAAAAAAAACACAAAGGTATCCTTGATAAAGTTATAAAAGTTTATATAGTTGTAAAAAAAAGTGTTGTAAAAATAAAATATAATACCAACAAATTTTAAAAGAATAAGTGCTAGTACGTGATATATCAACAGGAATAAATTAATACATAATTTATAAATTCGAGTGCATGTGCGTTGTGCAAAAAGGGTGCAATCTGTCATGAAGAGGAAAAAAAATGGTAACTATATTATTTTGTATAGAAAGCACATTGTGAAGAAAAGAAGAAAAAAAAGAGAATCACAATTACAGCCTATTAGACTATTAGACCTATTAGAATGGATATAGCTTATACCCTAACTTAACACATAGGTTACTTTTTATCCCGGAAAAAAGCATGTCGTTAAACCGAATTAAACGCGGGCGGAGCCGCGGGCAATAGCTAGTTTTTAATAAAAACTTATTCAGTAAAAACTAATGAGGCCGTCAATCCTGTTAATGGTTTTTAATCACATATATTCACGTATTTAGGTTTTCTTCCCTAAAAAATTACCCTAGACAGTAGGGTGGGAAGACATAGTACAAATAACTGTATTTTCCCTATTTCCTAAATTCCCCTATTTCCCCAGCATCTAAATTGTTTCCCCAAAAATTTGCCTCAAGCTTTTCGTTTCCCCAAGTTCCCCAGAGCAAAATTTTTCCCCAAAATTTCGAAAAAAAAAAACAACTTGGAGACCAGGGATATAACATATCATAGCATAACCAAAGTTTTAGGTAGGTACATTATTTATTACAGATCCCTGGTCTAGGTGACACAAATAGACATAGTTGCGATATGAAGTCCATAATTATCGAGCGGCACACAAGTTCACATGACTGATTCTAGTTCATTCAACTATAAATAAACCCCATTTTATATAAAACGATAAACTTTGTACTGTATCTATGTACACCCAGTTGCGTTCACTTTGTACAACTATGTTGTAGGTACTAGCTTTTTGTCGCGGCTTCGCTAGCTTGGAAGTGTCTTTTAGATAAAAACAATTATCGACAGTTTTTGGCTTGGCGGCTATTTTATGAACATACCTTATAAACAACTCATCTGTTGAAAAAGGTCACGACGATGACAATAAAGAAAACTGCAACTGAATCTTTTGAATGGTTCTAGAGTTAAAACGGAACATACACACTTAAATTTAGAATTTAGTTCATGTACGTGTATTTACTTATTAAATATAAGCAAACCCAAAACCTATTTTAATATATTGTACTTCCTCTTTTAAATTTAATTATTTTTATTACCCCTATATTGCAGAAATAAAGTATTAATTTCATTTCATTTCATATTTCATAATCTTTTCTGTGTAACGCATGTCGCAAATAGACGTGAAATTATTTACTCCCTTTTCTAGCACATTCCAAAACATAACATAAACCCACAGACCTATAATTATTACTATATTATACGTCTGTACACAAAAGCGAATATAACGCGGGCGGAGCCACGGGCAAAAGCTAGTAAAATTATAATACTACCTCATTGGTTGCTAATATTATTATATAGGTAGGTATGAGAATGGATTGATAACACAAGAATTTGATTAGGCAAAGTTTGCTTGTGTTTCCTTGATCAAATATTTATGTGTTAATATTTTATTGTATGTACACTGACAAAAATGTCTTTTTGGCTTCATTATAAAATAGCATTACATAAGTTTAAAATACGGTGAATTGTTTTTAAATTTGATGATAATTGGAAAATATTATGCTGTAATTAAAACGTTTGAGGAAATAATCGAGTTTTTAAGGTAAGTAACGCAATATTATGATGACAGATCACCGTAAAATTGGTCACAGAAAATAAGATTATCATTTTTGTATTACATCATGCCTTCCCCATAAAAGAGGTCCGTCACACTACGGTATGCTTACTGTCACCATAAAAGCTGTGACGAAGCGCAGAATTCTATCTGCTTCCTACAAAGTCATGGTGACAGTGCGTCATATTATAACGCTAGCAGCAACAACAGTAGTTTCATAGTATTTTGTTGTGATGTCCGTATGCCTACTTTACGTGAATCATCATAATTTCAGGTGAATTCACTAAATTTTATGATTACCAGTTTTTTCAGTGTACTAAAATGTATACATATGTATATAACCGTTTGGCTTTTCTTTACAAATATTTGTAGTTATATTAATAGAATGCACAATCAGTTGCATGCAACTGATGCCGAGTCCAAAAGGACTCAAAACATATCTTGCTTTAATTTATTTATGTGCATTCTTTATCATTTTATTGTATTGTACATACAAACTTTTTATTAAACATTTTATTGTATTGTACATACACGTATACAAACACAAAACTTTAAACACACATGTTAAATGCAAGTCACAGTCCAAATTCGGTTCACCCGCGTTTCACCGACGATTATTACGTATTGGATGGATTCGATTGATGGTTCTTGGTGGAATATCATCTTGAATAAATTTTACACAAATTCTTGTACTTTTATTCCACATATATTTATTTTTATTCTAACTTAGGCTACCGGTTTCGTATTACACATCATCGGGCCAACAAATTATTAATTATTTAACATGACAGAAAGAAAACAAAAGAAAACATTTTTAACAAGCAAATATATAGATATACCTCTGTTTATTTTATATTTGCTTGTTAAAAATGTTTTCTTTTGTTTTCTTTCTGTCATGTTAAATAATTAATAATTTGTTGGCCCGATGATGTGTAATACGAAACCGGTAGCCTAAGTTAGAATAAAAATAAACATATGTGGAATAAAAGTACAAGAATTTGTGTATAATTTATTCAAGATTATTACGTACTAACGTTGATCCCTATCGCCGTAGTTCGGGCACAAATACACGCTTTTTAGGGCATGCAGGTTTCTCCACGATGTTTTCCTTCACCGTTCAGCAAGCAGTAAGTATTAGGTAAGAACACCAAATACTATGCACATAAATTAATTGTATACAATTATATGCGTGTGATATGAAAAAGAAACCTTAAACGTGACAAATTAAAATAGTTATAATTAAAAAAGCTGCAAATATGAAATTCGATACTTTATTATCCAACCAATAAGAAAATATTAGAAAAACTATTAGTCTAGATAAAAGGAAGGGCAAGAAACGTATCCTTATTTTCCTGCGACATATTAATTTGAGTAACTATGTACATATCCATCCATCGCATCTATCAACCCGTGTCCGTCCACTGCTGGACATAGGCCAGTATATGTACATTTAAATAATAGCAAAGAGAACAAGAGAACAAAGACAACTTTGTAAAGTGATGTGATGTGATGAAAGTGATCACTGATGCCGTCGAGGCTCTTCTATAAGTTTATTTAATGAGGTAAAGATTTTTTACTAGCATTCAGCTTATTATATTTCTAAAAAAAAATCATGTAACTTTAAATAAAACCCCACCATACTGAACTTCTCAAAACATACCCGCGCAATCTAGTTACCTAGTAACTTACCGACTTTATCTGTAAAAACAAAACTCACCATACATGGATTTTCTTATAACAGAGAAGGTTTGTAATATAATTGAATGCCCTCATCCATGACAATAGACAGAATAGGCTCCAAAATCTTGCCCTGTCTCATACATTCCTAGTATAACCGAACCCGACACAGCGCTCGAGGACTCAACCCTCTATCTGATCTTACATTAAAGATAACACCATCCAGATATTATTTAGTCATAGAGGTAACAACGCATCTAGAGATACGTAGGTAGGTGACTGATATATTTTTAGGCTCCCATACTTTTAAGGGTAAAAAGGGAAACAAAAAGGGAACCATTAGAATATAAGAGCTTTTATGACCAGATTGCTGGATTTGGAAGAGGCAAAACAGGTGTGTCAGGATCGTAGCGGATAGAAATCTGTAGTCTCTGACTACCCTACCTCTCTGAAAAACAGGCACGAGTGTATGAATGTCGTATGAGAATGAATAGGATAAAATAGGAACCATAACGTTGAGTGAGACTCCATTGTCCGTTCATCCGTATGTCACTTTTATTATAACTTTTGAGGCGTTAAAGATAAAGACTTGAACATTGGCATGCAATATGGGTATAAGATTGTGAGTATTAAAGAGCTGTTAATTTTTTATTTTAACTCATTTGTGCAAGCTTACCTGAGAGAATTCGAAACCCGGGGCTTTATCGTCTAACTTCGACATCCATCGCAATTGTCTTCAAACGCACCCGTGATTGGCTAGAGATGACATCACACATTATTTTTGACCAATCACGACGCTCTTGAAAGCTATAGCGATGGATATTGAAGTTAGACGATAAAAGGGCCGGTCTCATAATTGAATCCTACATACAGAGCTACCGCTGTTGTATCTCTAGTAACAATGGCAGGGACTATGTAACCCGCGCTGCGTGGAATTTGGCGAGCGG
Organism: Ypsolopha scabrella; assembly: GCA_910592155.1. NCBI lineage: Eukaryota > Metazoa > Arthropoda > Insecta > Lepidoptera > Ypsolophidae > Ypsolopha > Ypsolopha scabrella. The sequence goes on along the minus strand of OU342969.1, from coordinate 24,227,838 downwards.
GCGGCACTTGGCGCAACCCCTATTATCATCATTACACTTGACATAGTTCGTTAAGAGCCCAGCGAAATTTCAGATTGTATTAGTTCTAATAAGATTAAATATAGTTTTAGGTTAGAACTAGGAAACGTTTTCGGGCATTGTGTAAAGTATACGTAAAATATGATTAGACATTACCACACAACTTTACTAAATATTAAAAGATATATTGAAGGTATTTTGTACTTACCCCGGGTTACTAAGTAATACTTTTCGTTCGGTGCAGGGTTCGAATCAGCATTTATCTGCTTATTGCAGCAGAGATCTAAATTCTTCTGAATTTTGTAACTGACTAACCAATAAAAGGTTAGGTTGGTGGTAGTAGAGCTGATGCCGGGCTCGACTGTGGTGGTACCACCATCTTACTTGCAAATCCTCCCGAAGTTACTCAGGGGAGAGTAAGAGAACAGCTCTTAGGAAAAAACCAGGCGGCCCACCATTGCCTGGGACCTTAGACCATCTAACATGGTCTAAGCCTGGGACCGATGGATGGCGGTTTATCCATCTCCAATTGCCGGGCCTTATATGTATAAAACAGACTGGTGACGGGCAGCGGCATCACTGGTGCAAGGGTTTCGGAACCGCGCTCACCAACCCGCCTGCCCAGCGTGTGTGAGTATGGGCATTTCTTCCAGGAGGACCGCCAAGAGTGGCGAAATCCTGGAAAGATCTATGTCCAGCAGTGGACGAAACAGGCTGATGGCTGGATGGAACCAATAAAACGCTCGCAAAGGGCGTTGTGTTACTATTTATGATACTAAGAAGAACAGCAAATAGGTTAAGATATTTAGTTTTTTTTTACATACATGACATAGTCGTACATCTATTGTTATTTGACTGGTGACGGCCCGCTAAGGACCGAAACCTCCAGTCAGACTTTTCGCCTAAAACAATTCTGGCGGAACTAATGTGTGGACTCACATTATAAGAAGCCATATGAAAAGACTAATAAATATTAAAGAACACGACTGCCGGAATAGAGATTTCATTCGTATTTCAGTGCAGTGCAGTCGGGGAACATACAAAACAACACGTATCCAATGTAATAGTTCCCCGACTTCACTGAAATCCGAATTAAATCTCTATTCCGGCGGACGCGTTTTTAATATTTACAGCCTATTCCACTCGGGATCTAAAGGATTCTAACGATACCACGCACTTCGAAATCAGTTCAGCCATTAAGGGCCTATAATACCTCAACTCGCAGTCCTGCTCTAACGCTTTTGCTTTTTAACTGTCTATCCTACTCTAATCAGATGCCGCGCACGCAAAAACATCAGTTATTTTGAAATCGCGGCTACACTGATGGTTTTTTCATATTAATGGAACAGTCTGCAGCTGCTTTATACTAATATCAGTTATATTATGCAAAGTTTTAGATCTAATTTCAAGTATTCATTGAATGTTATCGGTTTATTGTACGGTTTGAAGGTAACTTTAATGTAATCAAGTTTTCACAACAGCATGGACATAGCATTAGTCCTCAACTTTATCATATATTAATTTCAAAGTGATTGTTGCAGTATTTGTTGGTATAAAACAGGATCATGCGAAGCGAAGTGAGGTATTATACACCCTTAAGAAGTTATCGTGGAATAGATAACCACGAAAGATACAGACATGAACCCTGAAAAAATACACTCCTTTTTTGGGGTCAGTCGTGTAAAAAGAAACAAGTTTACAGTATTCTTTTATTAATAGATAAAATATCTCTTAATAAATTATAATACCCCTCTGTCAGCGAGATTGAGTCGCTCTTACCAAAATCGCTAGTCATCAGGCTTGAATAGATAGGTAATGCAGAATATCGATAAAGCCGAGACCTTTTCAATACACCTTGAGTGTGCTCGTCCTTGACGCGTCTGAATACCACTTTATATATTTCAACATCAGAAAGCCCTGAAAACACGAGAGCTTTTTCACAAAGACAGTAAGAAGCTTAAAGCTCAGGCCACGTGAATGGAAGGTACAAACTTTGATGTTATTACTTATTTAAAGGTTTCAGAGTTATTTTTGTGTGCTTATTCTATCTATACATATACTCGTAGTTATATAAAATCGAAATATGAATCCCCAAAAGTATAGGAACTACAAACTTGAAATTCCTACCAGTATATGACGCGGACATTCACTAAGAAATAATTTTTCCAACTAGATATTTCAAGCGGAGTTTATGAACAGTTGTTGTCTTAGAAATCTTAGGATACAAAATAGTCCAGCGGAATTAACAGAACTAGTTTTTATTCTCCCTTTAGGTAGTAGTTTTGCTATTTACAGCGTTTTTGAAGGTTGACCAAATTACAGCATAATAAAATTAAGCAGTATTACGTCTTTATAGAACGGCCAAAACGGCGCGGTTCCAAATCTCGGTGAACTGCAGGACAGTCGCTATTTATTTACGTAAATTATGGCACGAAGTTATCGATTATATTGTTCAGGGTATGGATGTTTAAATTCATCTAAATCGGAACCAGAAATAAGCTAAGAAAGACAGTCAGTAGGCAGCCCTAGTATGTGTTTACGTACCGAGCGTCGTCATAGTATAAATAAGTAATAGTATTATCTCAACACAAACGGGCCGAAACGAACCCCCCCCCCCCCTCCAAAACTCGGTTTAGGACAGTCGCGGTCGCACCGCAGTTACGTACGCCTGTTGTCTCTGTGACGCTCCAGCGCATTTTCGTAAATTACGGCATTATCATTATCAATAGCATTATCAAATACGTAAACAGTCAGTTGGCAGCCCTAGCGCGTGTTTAGGCGCCGAGCGGCCGTAGATATTGATTTCAAGGACACCGCCTAGTTATACTACTCTTGTTACCTATACTGTGGCGTCGTCGCTAGGTAATCATTTCAAGAACAAGGAGGAGACAAAATACTGCTTAGTTTAATTATACTGTAACAAAATGATTCCGTTACATGGCCTGATAAGTAAAACGATATCACAAACGATGGCTGCAACCATTGAAGTAATATCATTCGCTGTAACGTAGCGCAATAATCTGACCATAAAAATAATGTAGGTATGGTATAATATCGGTTCTGCGGTGGTCGCCGGTGGCCAGCGACACACGACACCAGTTTGGCACCACACCAGCTGGACTTGAACCTATTCAGACTAATAACGTAATGCATTTGGTGTACACATGTGTGTCGCACATACTTATGTAGTATTTTACATGGGGAATACTTTAGAGCAAATCAAAAATACTAGCTGCATTATCGTGATGTGTTATTTTTTTTATAAACTTTTCTTTAAAATAAAGTAAATCTCTGGTCACTAGGCCGACGACAATGAAAATCCATCGAAGTCAATTTCATTATTTTACTGACAAAACTCTTGTTACAATTTTATTCAAAAAGGTATACATTTTTAAGGAATGTACCCAATAGAAAGTTAGCAATAAAATTATAAAAGTTGCACTGAACTAAAGCTCAAATTCAGGAGATTTTGAGTTGAAATCGAGCATCTAGCTTGAGTATGAAGATTCAAATTTAAAACTACAAGTGATGAAGCTTTTCTCACTAAGTTTTAGGGTATAGATATAGGGATTATACATATAAGGTGACTTTCGTCTATGTAGCCATTAATACTGGGAAATCGGTAAGTGGTCAGGACCAAGGCACACAAAAATATTTTTCATATTTTGCAAACAGGGTCATTGAACCTTGGTCATGACCGCTTACTGAGTATGAATTAGGATATATAAACGAAAGTCACCTCATAAAGATTAATTCTTTATGTTGTTATTTTAAAATACTGCTAACGTCGAACGTGCCGCACAGATTTTGTTAATGGAAACGCAAACTGCTTCCAAATATTTAAGTATTCTGAGTATCGCTTCCAGATAATTTAAAACTTGTTAAATATTTCACAACATGGCCGACTAACTCTCCGCGCTCCGCACCCGGTACGTCGCTGGCGCCGACCCAATTTCAGCTGAAACTGGCTGATTCACACTTTCCCGCGGATTTCATTTTTCACAAAAAGGGCGGAGATATGCGTTTCACGTGTACTTTTGTCTGTTTGTATGTTTTGGGACCCTGCATCTATCAAGCCAAGTAGTCCGAAAGTGGTTTATTTGATATGACAGAGTACGTCATATCTGACATACATTAAATTTTTTTTTTGGCTGGGTACTCTCTGTTCTCCCTCACCCTTAAGGCAAAGCCGTAAAGGCCAAAAGGCCAAGAGCAATAAAGTCATTAAAAAAAAAACATTTCAATATCAGCATGCTAGTATAAATAATAGCCACAGTGAACAAAAATTTTAACTATGACATAGCCGAGCTATAATGATACAAGTGATGTAAGTACCAGTGAAAATTATGTATAAAGGCAATCTGTTGCATATTCTAGATCTAAAGATTTATAATTTTTTGTATTTCCCGTTTCAATTTAGTAATTAAACCCGCATTCGGTTCCACAGATGCAGCTAAAGTTAACTATAACGCAAGAATTTGGGCCAAGTATCAAAAATGCGAGGACGGAATGTGAATTTCTGTTCATCTACGTATGCAGGCATGTCATGTACAAAATGAGAAAAGACGTATGCTTCTCGATTCTAACGGCATGGCCTGAGAAATTTTGGCAACAATTGTTCTTAGGGTAAACAGACCCTGCTGATTACGATTGAACATCATGCCGAATTTTGTCATTTAGGGCCAGAAAAACAAAATGGCCACGTAACCTCAAATTTATATTATTATATTGTTTTATTATATTTTTTTATTTATTTATGACTCTACGAGTGTCTTTTTAAAGTTTTTGAAGTCGGTGATTTCAATAATATAGACCTGGAGTTGATGCTCGTGATTGTTGGCACTTGGTGGAACTTTTGAAACATTTTTTGTTTGATAAACACTTGTACTTGTCCACTTATTTATATAGACCTGTATATATAGACCTGTTCATTCTCGTTCCCGTAACAATTGATTTACAATTTCCGGCACGATCTTGGTTCGGATCCACTGGTAAAAGTCGTGCAAATACTGAAAGCTGTAAACAATAACGTAGAACTTTCCAGCTACCATTCCGTTAATTCAACCCAGATTCACATCACTGTGAGATTTTGAGGGTCATCAACAGATCCAAACAAAACATCAGAAATGAACCCTCATCCCTGAAATAACTAGAATTAACCTGATCATATTGATCATAGGCAAAATTTACAACAATGTTGTTTATCTAATGCTAATCTAAGACCGGGGGCCTTATCGTGTAACTTTAAATCAATCGCAATACCTTTGATTTTGACATTTAAAGTATGGTACAAATGTCAAATTAAAAGGTATCGCGATAGATTTAAAGTTAGACAATAAGGCCCCTGGTCTTATTGAATGTATATTGTATGACATACCAAAATGTGGAACTATTGCCAGTTCATAATTTACTCATACGCAATTCTATCGATTTTGGTAAAAAGTAGTATGAATTCCAAGAAAATACAAAAATAAGGCATTTCCATTTTTTTTTTCATCACACTATCGAATGATGCCACAGGTTTTTTTTTTTCGCAATATGAACAGTTTCTATTCCCGGCTAAGGCAAGTAATTTTTCAAAATGCTTTGAATGCAATTTTTAATTCTGCAAAATCGATAACGAGAGTCCTTTGAGCAAACTCTATCTCTTACAGTTTAGATTTTCCCTATACTGACGCATCTCAACGCGTATATATAATACAGGCTGACCCAAACGAATTCCCCCTGGACCTTAAATATTAAAGATAGCAAATTTTACTTAAAGGAACCTTTATTTTATTTTTAAAGTTAAGGAAAACTGCATTCAAAGAATTTTTTTTTACTTCTAACAATATTGAATTTGGAGATATCTTTAATAATTTAAAAGTTTTGTTATTAAAATGTAAAATTACATGGTTTTCCTTTAATTTACGATACTATGTTACATAAAAGAAAGGGTTCCTTTAAGTAAAATTTGCTTTCTCTAATATATAAGGTACTTTCCCTCCAGGGGGCATTCGTTTGGTTCTTCCTGTATACAGCGGTTGAGAAACGACAAAAAGGAATAAGTTATGTTTTGCAAGGAATTGTATTCAATTTGGATAAAATGGCTCAATAGAATATCGACTTTACCAAATTCATACACGCAGGCAGCTACTTTCAGATATGACAAATCAGAATGTCGAAGACCGAAGTTCTTTCGGATATTTTTGATTTCAGGCTTTTTTTCAGCTTGCAACTTTGCCTTGGTATTAATTAGATAGACATTACCTATACTAGATTCTCCAGATTCTTGAGAATTTCGGATTCGTAGATAACGTATACATACAATATTTATCCTTATTGGCGTCAACAAAAAGAAAAGAAACAAAAATCTCATAATTTAAAAAAAACAAGACCTCTGCTCTAGGGCAAGGGACTACACAAAACTAATTGCCCATGAGTGTAAAATGAAAAAAAAGATTTTAAAAAATAAACGATGTGGAAGAACCAAAACAGGTGTTTCAGGATCGTAGCAGATGGATGGCATGAGTATATGTATGTATGTGAAATGCATAAACCTGGCAATAAAACAAAACTTTAATTTAAACTATTTATTGAAACTAATTCACTAATAGTGAACTATATCACTGTAGAATGATATATTCTTAAAATGTAGTTATCGTAGAGAAGTGATAATTTGATAAGTAAAGATATACCCGCGACTTCGTCCGCGTGGATTTGGGATATAAACAGCTTCGGAACCACAGTTCGGAACGCATTTTAGATACAAAAGTTTACACCTCGTTCCACCCCCTAATGGAGTGAAATTCGCAAGAAAGATCTTAGTGCGCCTTTACAGCCATTTTGAGGATTCAACATTTTACAAATTCAACATTTTGGGCCTGGAGGCCCCTTTGGGACACATGTTTAAATTTCAAGTTTATATCTTCGACGGTTTACGCTGTGCGTATCTGTCAGTCAGTCACGAAACTGTTTTATACGAGTATGATATATTTCAGCGTAATTGTTGTTTTATTACTGTCCACTGATACTGTTACGTGGACGCACTATAAGTTTCCGGAATGAATATGAAAAAATACTATTAAAGGTACAAAATTAATTTATTGTTTTTCAAAATAATCTCCCTTGGCGTCTATGCACTTTTTCATTCGATCAAACCAGTTTTGAAAACTTTTGTGCCACTCCCCTGTGGTGACCTCTGAAACGTGTTTTTCATACTCCTCGACAGACTCTTCTGGTGATGAAAATCGTTGACCGCGTAATTGGTTCTTAATTTTTGGGAACAGAAAAAAGTCACAAGGTGCCAGGTCGGGACTGTATGCGGGATGACTCATGAGTTCTACATTTTTCGTCTTCAGAAAGTCGTTTGTCTGTCTGGCCGTGTGAGAACTAGCATTGTCGTGGTGCAGGATGATACGGCGTTTACGGTTATTTTTACGGAGTTCGTCAATAACTTCCGGCAAACAAATGGTCGTGTACCAGTCACTATTCACGGTACGACGATTCTCTAAAGCAACAGTAGCCACGTGTCCAGTTTTATTAAAAAAAGAAGCAATCATCCGCTTAGATGCACTTTTCACGCGCGCCACTTTGGTTGGTTTCGGCTCATCTTGAAAGACCCATACGCTCGATTGCTGCTTTGTTTTGGGATCGTAGCAATAAATCCATGTTTCGTCACCTGTTACTATGTCCCGCACCAAATTTGACGCACCTTCGTTGAATCTGGTAAGCATGGCACTGCACCAAGTGACGCGGTCCGTTTTTTGAGCCTCGGTCAAGTTGTGTGGGATCCACCGCGAGCACAGCTTTCTCACACCCAAATGTTTGTGTAGGATTGATTGTATTTGACTCATGCCTATTTCTAAGGATGCGCGAATTTCATGGTAGGTCACATGCCTGTCTGTTTCAATCATACGGCGCACAGCATCGATGTTTTTGTTGGTCACAGCGGTGGACGGCCGACCATCGCGAGATTCGTCACTGAGATTGATACGACCACGCTTGAATTCTGCAAACCAGCTATAAACAGTCGTCTTGCATGGTGCTTCATTGCCAAAAGCTGTTTCAAGCCGAGCGATGCTCTGTTGAGCTGTAAAATTACACTTAAAATCGTAGAAAATCATACTATGAAAATTTTCCCGAGTTAAATCCATGTTGATGCAGACACACAATTTTTTAAATGGCGCCTCAAGGTAAAAACAAAAGACAGTCAGATGAAACAAACTGCATTCTACAGCCAAAGAGTTCTATTTTCAAATGTTGCAATAAATTTTTAAATATTGTTTATGTAAGTGGCCAGTTCCGGAAACTTTTAGTGTTACCTATGTATTCTCAGCCCTATTAGAGCTGAATTTTGAACACTAAAATATTTATGCATTTGATTCATAAAAGTTCATTCATTTTTTGTGCGACAAGCGGGGAATTGTCACGTCTGTTTATTTTGGTTTGAAAAAGAAACTAATCAAAAAAATAACTCTGTTTTCCTACACTTAAGAGATAATGATAACATAAAAATGTATAAGATTATAAACTTATTATAGGGAAACTAATCAGGTGATATCTACCTATATAATGAGTAGCCGTTTACATTTTATTACGGATGTTATTTGTTGTCTATCTATAGTATTGTACCAAACGAGTTACGTAGTATTATTGTACCCGTATGTTTTTCTTCTTCTTTTAACGCAACAGAGGACGATTGATGTCTTTTGTGTTCGAAATTACATAGATTATGTAAATAAATATCAAGTCTTCCTACGAGTTGGCGTCTTTTACATGTTTTTTATCCTTATTTCTGAGTTAAATGGCAGAACTATAATAAAATGTAGATATAAAAAGCTTAAAAAATAAATGGCCCAATAAAGAATAGGACGGCTTGCGTGCGTTTCCGTTTCGTAATTCGAGGAATCCGGCGATTCATTCATTTCCAAAAAATCCAGGGCAGAGATAAAAATATAATTTAAGAGAGCAATTATTTTTCGACGATGATTTGAATAGGTGAGTTTTACTCGGAAATACGAATGGACTGACATCATATAAGAAAATCAAATTTACGGAAAGTTTTTCATGAAACATTTATGCTTTATTTTGCAGCAATGGTATGGAAATTTGATCTGACTCATCTCTGAACGCACATCTTCAGAGCTGAAATTTGTGTCTTAGGTGTAGACAACTAAAACTAATGTTAATAATTTACCAGGCAACTTTTTCCATCCGGAATGGAGGCCAAAAAGTGTCCAGCGTAGCACTCATAGCTTTCCTGTCCTGTTTATTGTAAGATCGACTTGACTCAGGCTAGAAACGTTTGGCAAACAACCGCCGTCGGTCCTAACGAAAGTATCCCGACTATCCAAAACTACGTAGTCTCTGGGAACAGCCGCCCTGAAGTCAGATTCGAATGAAACTATTGGAAACTGCAGTAAACGCTGCAGAGCGAGCTTGTATTTTGGCGACCAGCGAAGTATTGGTTGAATGCCTTCCGCCATCATCAAAGACCCTGCTGGAGAGGACACTTTCAGCTTGACCGGGGTTTGAGGATAGGAGCTAAAACTAACGAAGCGTATCGCTGCCGTTGTGGCCATAGCATTGGCTAGCTAATGACCTAGGAATTATCCAGTCAGATTAGTGCCGGGGCCTGCCGCGCCGTGACGTTTCAATGACGTCATCGTCGGCTTTTGCTAGCGTGCTTATATAGGTAGAGAGAAAAAATAAAAGTAAATCTCAACGTCGACGTAATGGTAAATCTGAATGTGAAGATATATATCATGTATATGTACACATATATCCGGGACCACTTTTATCGGAGGGTAGCTCTAAAAAGACTTTCAGAACACTTAATTAATATTTTTCATATTTTGATAATGTAAAAATTGTTGTGTAAATAATATAGGTAACTATTTTTTTTTTCAATTTATAGACCCATTTATCTATAGGTAGTAATAATAAGGCGGTGGTAAAAACGAAGTCGTTTCTGTATTATTAAATACTAGCTTCTGCCCCCGGCTTCGCCCGCGTTGAATTAGTTTTTGTATACTCCTATACTAAACACAGCTGTGAAATGTGTGTGGCGTCTCTGTATTTCCCATTTTCTTTGTCTCTGTTATATAGGTAGCTTTTCAATGGGAACTGATTTATGGGATAAAAAGTAGTAGGTAGGTATTTGTCCTATTCTAGGTCTAGAACATTATTTGTGCTAAGTTTGCCCAATCAGTTCAATAGGTATGACGTGAAAGGGTGACACATCTTTTTTCTATAGAAACTTGAAACCTCATTTCTATCCCATGGGAATTGATTTATGGGATAAAAAGTAGCACATGTCCCATTCAAGGTTTAGAACTACATTTATGCAAAATTTTAGCCCAATCGGTATCGTAGGCATGGCAACACATCACTTTTCTACTTGAAACCTCATTTCTATCCCATGGGAACTGATTTATGGGATAAAAAGTGGTCTGTGTCCTATTCCAGGTCTAGAACTACATTCATGCAAAATTTCAGCCCAATTGGGTCAGTAGTTACGGCGTGAGAGAGTAACAAACATCCATCCATCCAAAGTTCCGCATTTATAATATTAGTGGGATTTTGCCAAATTTTGAAAGAAATGGGTTTTCGCTATTGTACTAAGGCTGACAACCCTGACGACTTTCTACTATTTATTTATGTTTGAAGATAAAAAAACACTACTTGTACTCCACCCCGTGAGCTAGATAATGCACCTGCGGGCCAAGGCTAAAATAAATCATTCCATTATATTTCTAATTTAATATTCGGTTTTGGGTCAAAATTCTCCATAATTATCCAAATTTCAGGTCTGTATCTCATTCCGTCTGAGAGCTAGACTGCCATCATCATAAGGAAGAAGGCGGCAGTGGAGACCCGTGACATACGGAAGGACAGACAGACGGACACACGGACAGACAGCAGAGTGACATTAACCGGGCTCCTTGCTCGCTTTAGGTACGGAACCCTAAAAAGTACTTTAAATCTTGCCTTTTTTCAGTCATCACGCCACTATCTCGTAATTTCAATGGCTACTTTATTAATTTGTTCGTCGATCTGCTCTCCATTACTCAAAGTACACACGTTGTATGCTTTTACATGAAAGTAAACATATCGAGTAAACTCTGATGTTTTTCAAACAACGCGCCGATTATTTGCAGGAAATGTAACGAAGCGATCAATTCCTTGGAATAAACAATGCTGTCCAAGGTTTCTAAAATGCTAAACTTCAGTCTTACATCGGTTTAATTTCTGTCTATATAAGGTGACTTTCGTTTATATAGCCAAATTCATATTGAATTCATACTTGACAGGTGACTTTCGTTTATACAGCCAAATTCATACTGAATTCATACCTTATATAAGATGACTTTCGTTTATATAGCCAAATTAACACTGAATTCATACCTTGTATAAGGTGCCGTTCGTTCATACAGCCAAATTCATACCTCATATAAAGTGACTTTCGTTTACATGGCCAAATTCATACCGAATTCATACCTTATATAAGATGACTTTCGTTTATATAGCCAAATTAACACTGAATTCATACATTGTATAAGGTGCCGTTAATTATAAAGTTATTATTATTTTCATAATTAATTAACAAAATTAAAAATATTTAAACTATAACAAGTAGAATGTCGGTGTATTTATTCCTATAATCATCTCATTTAGAAAAGCAACAGTTTCCTCAAAGCTCTTCGCAATATAGACTCGTAAGTGGAAAACACGCTCTCATGTAAACAAATGATTTTCGATGAATTTTGCATTATCTAACGGAAAACTGTTATTTTTATACAGGTTAAGACCGGGTTCGAATCCCGGTTCAGAGCTCCTCACGTCCAGATTCACTTATACGAGATGCGAACAAAGGAGTATCGGATCGCCTCACACGTATAATACACCGAATCTGCTAGCCTAACATGGTTGCCACTTTAACACCATTTTAAAACACCATTTGACAGAAAATATATGGGATTTACTGTCAAATGGTGTTCAAAATGGTACTAAAGTGGCACCGTGCTAGCCCCCTGGACAAAACCTAAGTCCGCGAATCCGAATCGCACTGGGCCATTTTTTTCCTATTGGCACCTCAGTCAGTTTTGAGGGCCAAAGCTGCCACTGGAGTAACCACTTCAAAATTACAACCTATTCACATTTTGAAACGAGAAACTACAAACTTTTGCTGTTTGAAGTACAGCGATATAGCATAGCCACCAATGCAATGACGCTGGTACGGAATAATCGTCGGGGAAACGTGAGGGTACGAATGTGTGCTGTGACTTGCATGAATCCATACTCGTAATCATATCTGATTCTCCTTCGGGGATTCATGTCGTGACGATTTAATATAATTTGTGTACTTTACAATTTTATCAACACACAAGGCCTTTCTTTTTCACGACACCGTCACACACACCCTCCCACACATACACACACACACCCTCCCATAGCAAAATCACGCTTTCAAATTATTTGTATTATTACCCACGTTCGGACGGACAACTACAACAACGCTTTTGTTCAATATCAATTAAAAATAGATAAAAAGCAGCAGCGCCTACTTTCATTCATTTATTCAAATCGTTTAATTTGTTTAATGTTTTCTTAGAACCAACTAGAATTACTCAGGATACAGCAACATGCCTTGACAATATATTCTGTGATTGCGAGTATTCAGACAATAAGGTCATCAACTGTTTGCAGTCGGATCACAGTGGCCAAACTATATCCTTCATGCAAAGTGTAAACCAATCGCCAAAAAAGGCCTTTTGCAGGCCGATTACATCTCACAAAGTAGAATGTTTTAAAGCAAGCTTAGAAGCTAAATTACCACAATTTAATGAATGAATGAATGAATGAATGAATGAATAAACACTTTATTGCACAGAAAATTAAAATAAAAACACAGAATACAGAAAAACAGAAGGCAAGGGCGGACTTTCCTTAAAGAAATTTCTTCCAGTCAACCGATGGTATTAGGAAAATGAAAATTTTACACATTAGATACTTAATGGTTTTTGTGCAAAAAGAAAACAATTTTCTTCAAGCCTATTATTTAAATATAATACACTACATACAAATACATACATATATAAATAAATACATACATACAAACAAAGTAGCATAGTCAGTCGAGTAATTTAGAGAGAAAGGTAATAATTTTTCAGGTTATATCTAAAAGAGGACACAGAAGGAAGGTTTCTGAGGGTTTGCGGAAGTTCATTCCAAAGTCGAACTGCATTGACCGTAAATGATTTTGAGAAACGAGCAGTGGTATGCGCAGGTATCGCCAAATCGATATTATGACAAGACCGAAGCGCTCTGTTGCTGCGTTCAGTGCGTAGGACAAATCTATTTGTCAAATAATTAGGGTAGAGGGGATTATGAATAACATTGTACAAGAGGGAAAGAACGTGTACGTTCCTGCGAAAACGAATGGGAAGCCACTTTAGCCTGCGACGATACTCAGAGACGTGGTCATACTTGCGCAGTCCGAAAATATATCGAATGCACAAGTTCTGAAGACGCTCCAGCTTATCGAGCAGCTCTTCAGTGGAATCTAGAAAAGCGACATCGGCATAATCCAGAAGGGGAAGAAGAAGAGATTGTGCTAACATTATTTTCGTATCCAGTGGCAGGAAATTCTGTAGGCGCTTAAGCGAATGATATGAGCCGAAAACTTTTCGGCTTACTTCATATATGTGCAGACCAAGAAAGAGTTAATTCTCTCCAAAATGATCCAAATAATCTATTTTCAGACTTATTTAACATCGTTTCCAAGGAGTTTGAAAATACTTTTAAATTGAAAAAAGTTTCAAACACTAGTAATATCACTTTCAGTGACTGGGCGACACCAGGTATTTATAAAAGCAGAAAACATTTATATGAATTGTGCGACATAAAATCTTATAATAATAATAATGATAAATTTTGGAATTTTTCAAAAAATACTCGCGTATTTTCATATTGGTCTGTTTAAAAGCAAAAAGCATATTTCTGAATAAAAAACTTAAAATGTCCGATAGTAAAATAAAAGCAGTATGGAGTATCATTAACACGGAAACTGGTAAGAGTAAAAGACGAAATTATGAACTTAAGTTGAATATTAACAATGAAACTGTTACAGGAGACAATGAAGTTGCAAATGCCTTTGAGCAATTCTTTACTGACATCCCCTCCTTGACAACTAAAGATTTGAATTCAAGTCCATTACTTGCACAGGATCTGTTGAGTGAACATGTGCCACAGTGCGATTCTGTATTTGCTTTTAAGTATATTAACTCATTCACTGTTATAAAGGCATTCAAAACTCTTAATTTTAAAAAACCGAGGACTTATGGGGCCTGTCTGTTAAAGTTATAAGTTCCCTCATTGATTTATTAGCTCCTTATTTGGCTTTAATTATTAATAAATGTATAAATGATGGTGTCTTCCCTGATTTAATGAAGTTGAGTAAATTGATCCCCATTTTTAAATCAGGTGACCATGAAGACCCGTCTAATTATAGACCAGTGTCAGTTTTACCAGTACTGAGTAAAGTTTTCGAAAAAATAATTTTAAATCAATTATTATCTCATTATAACTTAAATAAGTTTCTTCATTGTTAACAATATGGATTTACTAGAGGGAGGTCAACTACAGATGCAGGAGTTGCTTTAGTCAAGCACATATTTGATGCTTGGGAAGAAAAACAGGATGCATTCGGTGTTTTTTGTGACCTCTCTAAAGCTTTTGATTGCGTTAATCATGAAACCCTTTTATGCAAATTGGCTTACTATGGGGTTAGGGGCCAATCTTTGGCGTTATTAAAGTCATACCTTAGTGATCGCATTCAAAAGGTGGATATTAACAAAGTAAAGTCAGCTGGAGCATTAGTTAAAATGGGTGTCCCGCAGGGCTCCATATTGGGGCCTCTATTGTTCTTAATACACATAAATGACCTTCCTTATTTAGTTAAAGACTTATCTGAGATAGTGCTATTGGCTGACGACACGTCACTTATGTTTAAAGTTAATAGACATAAAGATATCCTTGATGATGAGAATGTAACTTTATGTATGATTCTTGATTGGTTTACTGCGAATAATTTAGTTTTAAATGGGAAAAAGACAAAATGCATGAAATTCACATTACCAAATGTAATTCAAGTAGATGCTGATCTACTTTTGCAGGGGTCCAAGCTAAAGTTAGTCATCAAAACGAAGTTTTTAGGCATTACTATAGGCTCTCGTCTTCAGTGGGGTCCCCACATATAAGGCCTTTGTGGTAGACTAAGTTCAGCCGCATACGCTGTTAGACGGATGAGGCAAATTACTGATGAGGATACTGCTAGATTGGTGTACTTTAGTTATTTTCACAGCATTATGTCATATGGTATGTTGCTGTGGGGTAGAGCTGCGGAAGAGAGCAATTCGTGCTATTTACAATATGAAGCATCGGGATTCATTAAGAGAAAAATTCAAAGAAATTAATATTTTAACAGTTCCTTGTGAATTTATTTACCAAGTTATTAAATATATCAGAAAAAATATCGATACTTTCCCTAGGCTCGGTGAGCATCACTCTATAGACACTAGGAAGAAACATAAACTGGCTTTTCCAAAAATTAGACTTGCAAAAGTAGTCACCTCCTTTGTAGGACATGGTATAAGATTTTACATTAAACTTCCAAAGGAGGTTCTTAGTTTTTCAGAAAATAAGTTTAAATTATATATTAAGCAGGGATTCTTGAGAAAAGCATATTATAAAACCAATGACTATTTGGATGATAGTGACGCTTGGTGTCATGAGAATATTGATTGATACTACTGTTCTATTATTTTCTAACTGATTTGTGTTTTAATGTAGACTAATATTTTTATATTGTTTTTTTATTATCATTTTGACATATCTTTTTAAATATTGACATGAACATTTTATAACTTAAACTTAGCATTAATTAGTTGATAATCTGACTATAAAAAAAAGTGATAAACAATATGAGACAGGTGGATGATGTTTTGCGTAGTATTCTAACTTACTACCTCATTAGATAGGTAGACTAAGATATTTTACTAAGATAAGATAAGATAATTTCCTTCTGTCTTTTATATTTTTATCCTTATATAATATATTGAAAAAAATACTGATAAAAAAGACATGACCTTGCTAAGTTTCTTGCTCTTCTTCTTAGCAAGATTAATCGAATGGGTGGATTTAGGCATTATATCTATTTATAGTTCATTTATCTATTACCTTATTTATTCATTGCATTATGTAGGTATGTATATACAATATTTAATTTTTTTACATGTTAGTATATATTTGGCTAGGCATTATATTTATTTATGGTCTATTCAGTTTATTTATCAACTTATTTATTAATTGCATTATGTAGGTATAATAATACTCTTATTCCAATAAGTCTTTTTTATTTTATGCATGTGTACATATAAGTTTAGTAGCCCAACTTAAATACAGTTTTTTTATATATTTCCCGTATCATATTCATTTCATCATAAAATATTATCTTTATACAGATTAGATTTGACATGTAAAACGTATACTTTATGTATCTATTTTACAAATAAACAATTTGAATTTGAATTTGAATTACACAAGGCACTTTACAAGAAAACTTTAAGTCTAAATTAGTGCCTGTATTTACTGTCACATCTTTTGGATATTAGTATTTCTGTGCCCTCTTTAAATAAAACCATAATTTTATTAATACAGCTATCGACGCTTTTGGATTTAAAATCAATGCTTATATACGAGTAACACTTTTAACATTTTTGGATTATTTCGGAATTTAAAACGCAAGCTAATTCACATTGACAAAAGAAGTAAACTTCTCCAGACACTATTGGGGAATTACGTACTAGAGGTAGGATAAGAAACTAACATCGTGAGGTTAGCCACGAGATCATAGCAAAAATTGTAGATAGTTAAAACGAAAATATCCTCTCTAGAGTACACCATCCTTTCTTCATATTATTTTTGCGTTGCGGGTCTCATGCCAGCCTCCCCCCCCCCCACTCCCTCCAAAATATACATACTTTTTTATCTAGCCTTTCGCCCGCGGCTCCTTCCGCGTTTATTCAATCTCTGTCCCGTTCTCAGCTTGGGCGTTATTTTAGGAACACCTGTTATAGCCTATATGTTGACCAGGATCACTATGATGATAATAAAAAAATCCAATCTGTTGAGTGGTTTTCAGGTTAAAAGCGTTTTTTTTTAGCCCGTTTTCAGCTTGGGCGTAGTTATCTTATGAACACCCAATGGATCAATAAGATGATAATAAAAAAACTGCATCGAAATCCGTGGAGTGGTTCCCGAGTTAAAATGGGAAATTCATACAGACAGACAGAAAGACAAAAATTCTAAAAATTCTGGTTTTACCCTCAGTACAATACCAATACAATAACCCACTTCATTTAATTTTTCGCAAAAATATTCAATTTACAGACTTTTTTACTACTTTATGATTAGTAGGTATAGCGGAAGATAGATATAGAGTCAATAGAGTAACTTCTTATTATACTTAGAACAAATAATAACCGAAAAAACATTTTTAACCTAACTCTGATATTTTAATGCGTATTAAAGGATCAAGAAGGGTGTCCCAAAAAAATTACAATAAATCTTTAAACAGACACGTAACAACTTAACCTCAATAAAACAGCAGACACTGACACCGAAAACTAAAAAGTTCATCAAACAATTAACCCCACCTTCCAATCGGGTCATGAAACTGTATACCACCGACAATTAACTTATACATCCTTCGTTTTCATACCAATTAGTCATAATAAAGACCATTATTAGAGCAACCTCGTGACCGTAAACGTGTGTAATCACCCCACAGCATCACATAGGGGAAATGCACCTACTTTCTTTTCACTACATCTAGCGGGATTTGGACGATCACTACCAACTTTAAGTACTGTTTCGTCTTAACCCCCAATGGGACTACAAAGAAATTTGAACGTTGTTTTTCAAGTCGTAAAGTTCATTTTAGGTTGTTGTTTTCGTATATAGGCTGTATAAACATCGCACGTGCCAGTTTTATTTCCCCCAAGCGAAGTCAGTTGCTCAGTAAATACGGCGAGGATAGGACGTGCCGACGCGTGTGGAGTGGAAAATTGTGTGTTTGTGCTTTAATGAATTGAAACTTGAACATGTTGTGTGCCAGTTTGTAAAGATGACCGGGGAATGCTGCAACAGAATATGGTACGGGTATTGTGTTAGCTGAACGATGCATTTGAAGTCTCTCTCGGTGGGACAGGCGGCCGGCTTGTCGGGTCAACCGGTTTGGTGAGCCGATAAGTAGATCTGTAGAGTATAGAAAGCTCAGCTTCACAACCGCCACCATATTACACAATCCTATCAACAACCAAGCCCTAGAAACTGTAAATAGAAAAGTTTCCAAAGGAACAATACAATAATAATTATGAATGTCCAATTTCTGATTTGGGAAAATCTTGCCAAGGGATGTGAATCAGCGAATCACAGCACTCCATTGCATACTTAATCTCAAATTTTGTGATATCGCGGGTGAATCAGTTTTGTACTAAGTTTAAGTCCGTCTTAATATAGTGCGTGTCGAAGCGAGCTTTTTTGACGAGGGCTTTTGACTTACGAAACTGTGTTTATGTAACAAAGATTTGCAAATAGAACTGTTAGAATTAGAATGTAAAGCGGTTTTGACTTTCAAAACACAACAAAATAGTAATTGCTGGTTTATGAGAAAGGAAGTCATACTGTTGTGATATGAAAAGACAAGAGAGAAGCATAATATTATTTGAACAAACCGATTGTAGAACACAACAGATGCGGGATGATTGTATGGATGAATCGTGACTTTTTAAAGTATATTGTTAGCTTTTTGTATAACAAAGCTTTTAAATTAAGAGTTTTAATGAATTTGAAAACACTGATGTGTGGAAATAGAGGAGATTTAAGTCTATTATCGTATATTTGATACATTAAAAAGTTTTCCTTCAAATGGAAAACCTATAATCATAATTAAAGAAATAATCTCGATGAGCAAAATTCAAGAATGTCACTGACACACACAATGAATTCGGCACTCTGCCAAAGATTCAAAGATACAAAATGTTTATTTGTAAAATAGATACATAAAGTATACGTTTTACATGTCAAATCTAATCTCTATAAAAATAATATTTTATAATGAAACAAATATGATACTTACTGGAAATATATATAAAAAAAGTCTAAATAATCAGAGAATACACGATATAGTGCTATTTCAGAGCAAACTTAAGATAGATCCAAGATAAACAGAGCCAAAGAAAAGTAAAATCAAGAAAACTACAAGTACTTAACAAGTAAATAAAAATTCCAATCTTTTCATGAAGTAATATAATGAGCAACAAATAACAAATTTGAAATAAAAGTATAACAAATCACTAATGATGATGAATACTACCTTTCTAATGATGTAAAGCAAATTAATAATAACAATCGGAATCAAACAAACCTTGTTTGTTAAAGACATTTCGAATTCTAAATTGAAATTACAAAAAGGGTATGAAATTACAAATTAATAATTAAAATGCCCGAATCGACAAGTTGACGTCATTGACTCTGTAATACGCATATGTCCTATAATTTATGCACGACACCCCCATAAATGTAGTCCGATGAACGTCCGGCGTTAGTCTCTATCAAAAAAACAATAACGTGACAGAAATACATTCCCGTACAAGGTACCGTTGACGTAATGAATTAATAACAAGCCAGCACACTCTTCTTGATTAAAAGATAATACCTTATAACCTACTAAACATAATTGGACGTATTATATATTTATTATATATACTATTTAGTGTCGATATTATTATTGCAGATATGATTAAAAAGCTTCAAGGCTAACTAAACTCCCTTACATTTATAATTTCTTGAGAGAATCGATCGGTATCTACTGACAAACAGGCATTCGCTTTTTCTTTCGTCGTTTTATGAGGAAACTAACTCTTCATAATCCTTATCAATCAATCTACATTATCTACTAAATAAATACCATGCATAAAAATCTTAGCCATAAATGAAATGAATGAGCTATAAAGAGAGTACCTACGCAAGTAAATTCTAAATCTTGTTTAAGCAATATATGCGACTCTCAGATTTATTTCTTTAAAGGTACTAAGTCCTATTTTAGCATGTATTTTAGGTACTTTTTCCGTAATTTAATATTAGGTATTATTTTTATATTGTTAACATTGCGGTTGTATTAAAATATTTCAAATACTGTTTCAATTTGAACAAAAAGCGATGGATTGGCTTGGAATTTGCTATGAACTTCTAAAGATAAATTATTTGATCTGTAATCATGATCAGTAACTCTATTACAGATAAAGAGGGTATTCTTGGAAAGGATCATTTTATAGACATTTAACAGTCAAAATACAGTGTAAATGATAATCTGTTAAGTTTCGATAAATCAAAGTGTTGATAAAATAATACCAATATTAAATAACTCTAACATAGAGGCTGAATAATGTGTTAAGTTCTGATTATCGCTAAAATATGCGATAGTAGGCAAGATCGTGGTCTGAATCAGAGTTTTACGGATTAAGAGTAAGTATAATTATAGGTACATAATATTTTATCAATACATTTGCAATAGTCAGTTGATAAGATTGCAGAAGATACAAAATAGATTGATAATAATGAAAAAATACTGAACTTGAAATATTGTACATACGGCGAACTTAATGCTATTTAGCATTGTCTTCCAGTAAACCTTTGATGGTGTCGATCGTTTTAAGGTAGTACCGAGAAAGGTCGTAGAAGCAAAGCTAAATAAGGGAGGAGGCATTAAATATTTTCATAAACACGACGTACGGTATGTAATATCTACATAATACTAAACATCATACACTTATTATAAAACATAAATAACAAAAATATATGAACTAACACATACATAATAATATGTATACGTATATGATATGCAAGGTACAAAACTCAAAGTTTACGATTCACGGGAGATATTATATGTATAATTAAATAACGGTGCACTGTAATTACAAAATATGTATTTTAATATTTTATTATTAAAAAGTGTGTAGGTATTAGAGAAGTGATTTAACAATCAGGTATCATAATTTCAGATAATATTAATGTTACAGACAATGACTGGTTTAAAATTCTATAGCAAAGAGATATACTTCACACACAAAAAACTTTTTGACGCCACTTGTCCTATGTTGCGCTCACAGGTAATTTAATGATAGCAAATTTGTTCTGATCTTGTTTAAGAGTGAAACTCACATAGGTACTCGTAAATAGTGTTGAACATACAATCAATGAAAAACTTTATTATTTTTATGAATTTACAAATATATAATGCCAACATATGAATTGACTGCAAGTTTGCAGAATTAACTGTGCACAGACAATTAAACTAGAATAAAAGACTGCATGAGACTAACCAGGAACTTGAAAAAAGTTAATTGTAGTAAACCGCACGCTATGTTGAGTCTTGTGTGAGACACGACGACACACTATTATTTCTTCTGTGAAAGACGATGGTATCACCCATTCTTCATGGCTTTTATGGGCTGCTTTGTGTTTTAAAGTACATAGTACAAAATCAACTATTTGTAAAATTATTCACTTTGGGCCCAGTGCAACGCTAGAATTTCCTATAAGATAGACATATCTTGACAAGAGAGCGTATATGTGTGGTAAATTAAAAAAGAAATGAAATTTCTGTTCCTAAAAATGTTATCTGTTTTGCCAAGATTACTTTGTTATTCGTTTATCCGTCGCTCTGAAAACATGGCTTAAATAAACTCAAACAAAACACTGTTACGGCTACTAAATATTGATAACAGGGGATGTTTGAACATGTGAACCGTGATATCACTTTTTGAACATATGTGGCAGGTAGTTGTTTACCGTGAAAAGTTTTGCTGCCCGACTTTCCATCATAAATCGTAAAAATATCGCATAGTGGTAGTGGGGTCCACGCTATATGTACGTATATTATATGTAATTCCTGGCGTATGGGCTTTTGGGCATAGAAGATAAACGAACAATGGAGATTCATCAAATAATATGTTTAACTTCTTCCCCAGCAAAGAAGCATAAGAAAACTTATCTTTCGTTTTATTGAATTAAAAATATGTAGGTTATACCTATAAATACTGAACATTGAACAACCCAAAGGAACTGTGAAGGTACAGACATAAAAACATATCCAACCTTATGAACAATCGTGATTTAAATTTTATTTATTGTATCAGAACATTTCAGATTACAATAACCTTTATAGGAATAAATAAGAACTACAAATAGTTTACAGATCTTGTTTGAAGTCATCAAATTCCACTATGATGGAATTGAAATGCTTTTGCTCTTTTTAGTACATTCACCTTCAAAAAAAGACGTGGTCATTCTATTGTAAGAAACACAATTGATCCTTCTAAATCCTATTGTAAAGCAACTTTTATTGTCTTGCGGGGACACACCGTCTTACTCGTGTTTAATTATATTAGGAGAGGGATGCATACTATCGAATTTTTATTAACATTCCGTGTTGTTTTAAGAGATAATTTTGACCTTCTAAATAAGAGAAAGAAAGCATCTACAATAGTTTAAGCTATTTCACCACGTTTCCAGTAAGTAGCTCTGTACGTATGTGGACAATGAGTTACACTGTTATGTCACACACCGTGAAATGGCACGCAAGAAACAAAAGAGGACTACGCAAACATTAGCCACAACAATGAGGACGAGAAGAATATTTTGCAACTTATTTATAACGCGTTGTGAATGGATATCCAACGAAGCTGAAAGTTTACTACATTTCTTTGGCCCGGCCGATTTGATGTCTGTCTAGCTAGAGGGTCAAAACTAAGAATATTGATGAAATTATTTGACGTGAAAATTTATTTCAGACATAAACTTTTTTTGTCCAGAATGTATAGACTTATACAACAGTTCCTAATTTCTAAAACTATTTGGTAAGTATCCGTGGCGGTTACGACGATCGCTGCGTCTCCTGAGAGTGCAAAATAGGAGAAAATAATGCTTTTCAGATGGATGCATTGGACGGAAAAAACATTTTGTAGATCTAAAACTTGTCTTTAATATGGTGAAAGAATTACTAAAATCGCTTCAAGCATTCGGAAGAAGTAGAAAAATTCTTGCGTAAATTACAGTAATTTTTCAATTTGTTTGTGTCAAAAGTATACATTGTTTTTACTAAATATTTAATTTATTTTTGGTTATGCTTACAATGCGTATTGTGTATTTTTTTGAAGTGTTTAGTCCACCCGTATAGGAGGAGTAGGGCTTCAAAGATAGGTCCAAATTGCAATTTGAGTATACATTAATCTTGATGTAAGTCTTAGAAATGCAAATTTCTATATTAAAAGTGCTGAAAGAAAGCCGAAGCTCTTTCGTCATTACATCTCTAGTCGTTATTATGTTCCACTACGTGGAAGGGACCACTTCCATTGTTCGACCAGCACTTTCTATATTTTAACTCTGTATAGCGTCTCAAATTAAAATTGTCCTATTCAATGTAGCCTGGACTGATGTGATGACTGTGATGATGAATAATGTTCACCAATAATAATTTGCAATGAAGATAAAATTAAACAAAAATCATAGCCTATTTTACTTTTTGACAACTTAACAAATCCTATAGATTTTAAATGTTGGGTGTGGCAAGAGAAGCACTGATGTAGAGAAAATTCAGTGAAAATGCATTCTCTACGAAGTATGTGTGGTCTGACATTGGATGATAAAAAATATTAATATTAATAATAATCGTTGCGGCCCAAAAGAAGATAATAGTGACTAGAGTAGGAAAAAAGAGAGTATGAATGAAAGAAAACTGACGAAAGAAATATAAACCAGGATGCCTTAGACGGAAAAAGGACACGGAATAAAAGAGTTTTTATGACTAGATAGATGGATGGATACAGTTAGGGCGAAAGAGGTGTGTTAAAATTGTATCAGATGGAAATATGTAGTCCCTGTCTAGACCTCTGGGAGACAGGCGTAAGTATGTGTACACACCCGGTTTATTAAAGAAAGGAATCACAAATGGCTTCCATCATCATTTCCTCTCACCCGCACATTATATCTGTCTTCAGTAACACACTTGCGTCCTGCAAGCAAAAAATAATCTGGATTTACCCCTCAAATTCGTTTCCTTGAACACATTTTACTTGTTTATAATGTTGAAAATATTACATAATTTATAGGTTTAGCGTACCTACACTTCCCGCACTTAACTCAGAATATATGTTTATAAAAGCCAAAAACGTTAAAAGTAATTGCCGCCATTTTCAATTCTCTCTCTTATAACATGTTTCCATTTCTTTTAAAAGAAATTAACATTATTCATAATCCTAAAATATTTAAAGTTACAAACAAATAAGCGCGAATTGACTTAGCTATATTATTTAATTTCTAAGTCTAATATATATTTCTTAAAAAAGCTAATAAGCCGTGTTGAAGAAAATAACATGGTTTCATTCAAAGTTACTTCAAAATTAAAAAGTTTCGGGAGAAAACATGGTTTTACTTGTACTAACTTTAAATTGGAAGCTTATTCTTAATAAAGTTAAAAAGACAAACATTCTTCCTTAGATAGGATGATTGAGTACCCACCACGTTGGTAAATAAAAACTTTTTTTTGTGTCTCTTGGATGAACAAAACCATGAATATAATTAGGTATTTTTAAAGAAAGTCCGATTTTACTTATTAACTTTACAGGAAGGAAGGTGAAATTGGATTGGTTGGTCCACTTTCTTTTTTTACTGGATCAAAGTTCAATAGCACAAGTTGAGGTAAATGATCTCATTAATTTAGCCTAAGGAAAGATTTATGAAATAACTAATTATTCATAAAAGTATACGTTTTTTATTTAATCTATTACACTTTTCCATTTACACATTTAGTATTTAAGAAAAACTTTTAACATAGAGAACAGACATTGTGTAAATACTTACAAAGCCATTCATTATCTTCTATGTATAGACAAGCTGTACCACACTGAAAAATTGCACACAGAGTTACGGTCAATAATTGTCCAGCCCCCTGATTCTGTATCGTAAAATCAGTTGCCAAACCGAGTGCCTATCGTCGAAAACACAGAACATTTCCGCTTAACTAAAGATACGTTCCCACTTGAAACGACGTCAAAATTCGAAAATAGTTCAATACCCTTTGAAGGTTATTTTGGAAGTTCATTTTTTATCTCGTTCTGGTGAATAGCAACCATAGCGGCACTCACATAATAATAATATACATTATCACGAACTTTTGAAAAATAAACTTTGAACTTTGAACTTTGAGGTTGGGTACTCTCTGTCCCCCTCATTATTAAGGTAAAGCCGTAAAGGCCAAAAGGCCAACAGCAATAAAAATCAATCAAAAAAAAAAAAAAAAAAAAAAAAGCAACCATAGTTGGAAACCGACACTCAGTTACATAATAGGCCCGCAGAACTATTATGCGAGCGAGCGAGACAATAAGTCCACTGCGAATGCGAGTGAGCGAGACAAAGTTCCTCTGCGTGAGCATAATTTTGATTTCGAACAGCAGCGTGTCTAGTATTATACGTAGAAGTTTTTGTTATTGCATAAAGCAATATCTCCCACCCAGGCAACCTTTGAATAAAAATAAAAATATATTAACAAAAATTGAACATACAAAGGGTAATGTAAATGCTTATAAAAACTGCAGACGTAATGTTAACATATTAATATCAAAGATATTTTATATTGTTTAATTGATGTATACACACTTTAAATAAATACATGAAAGTACTAAAATTAAAATAAATATAATAAACATAAATAAGTATATGAACTGTTTATATATAATATGTTAACCTTGAGATTAGCTGGCTAACCTAAAGTTTAGTTAAGCAAATTTTTTAAATAATGTTTATGTATCTAACACTTACAAAATTAAAAGTAAACGAATGTTAAGAATATATAGAAAATAATCATCATAATAATTACTTATCCATCGTTTTGGTAAACTTATTAATAAAATATCAATTAAAATGAAAGAAAATTTAATAAATATTTATTTAACACATAAACAATGCAAAAATTAAAACAGATATTTTTTGTAGACATCAGCCTCTTACAGCTTACAACAAAATACCTATTATATGTAAAAATTTCACAAAAGAAATATGAATATAATATAATATAGGTAAATCTATCATCGCTTAGACGCAAAAGTCACCATGTCAAATGTTGTACATTACCACAGTATAAATAACATACTATGTCATTACATAAAAATAAAAACCTTAATTTACCGAAGAAGGCTTATCCAGACCGCAAGTTACGAGCGTTGAAAACTAAACTTAATTTAGTGTTTCGCCAAAAAAATAACTTTCGATCAACGATCCACGAAAACCAGGGGCAATTCCGGAGAGACAGTCGAAGTGAGATTTCAAAAACTCGAGTTGAAAATGTATGGAGTTCGACTGATAAAATGGGTTTTTACGGTCAAGAAGGCTAATTCGGCAGACTGAGAATAGGCCTACTGAGCAGAAATTCAATCACCTTAGCAAATTGGTAAAATTACCTCTATCGGGCACAAGTAGAGGTAAATTATCTCAGCTGGCGTTTACTTACTGCGCATGATTCATCCTTTGGTTACCCTAAATCCATCGGCGCTATTATCCAATGATCATATGACACTGATTTTGTACTTTGTTAAAACAGATCTTCGTGTGCCGAAATAAAGTTCATTTCAACTTAATTTACAGTATCGCAGGGTAAAATAATTGAAACGTATTGTAGACTTAATTCCAACACAATTAGGTTTCAAATCGGTAGGCCAGTTATTCTAATTCAGTTGTTTAAGATTCTATTTGTACATAATATAATACGCCAGAAAAGACGTAAACTATCAAAATGTACTGTTAACTTTAAGAAACTAGGTCTTCAGTGTAGGTCAGTGAAAATGAATCACGAAGGTAGACTTTCTTAGAAATATTAATACACTCGTAATATTCATAATATTAATATTAATATAATTTATAATAAAAATTCTATCACTATCCAAAGAATCCAATAGCCCTTTAATGTTTCTTCCTAAGATGAAACAAAAGAAGAAGCTTCCATCAAACGTTGCACAGTCACAAAATTCCTATAAAGATTTGAGTAAAACATTAGTTTCGCATCAATTTATTATAAGTTTGATGAAAACTGAAATAAGAAATATTTAAAAAAGACCATATCAAAAGCGAATCGAAACAATGAGGTAGTGAGAAAAATTACTGAACATGTGTGTGTAGGGTTACCATGTGACAGGCATTTCCCGCATTTAACAGGCATTTTTAGGCTTAGACAGGCGTGCGGCTGGCATTGGTCTGAGACAGACATTTTGTAATTCCTTGTGAAGACTTATTGTTGAAGACATATATTAATGTTGATAATTGATTAATTTATGATTATTGTTATTATATTGTTGATTTATTAAATAAAATTCTAACTAAAGTACGTATATTTTTTACATTACTGCGTTTAATTTAAACGGGCAATTTTTTAAAATCAGCCATTTTAGACTTAGACAGGAATTCCTCCATTTTAAAATGGTAACCCTAGACATGTGCGAATTCGTTCCGCTACGAGGGTACAGTAGTTTAATCGTGTTTCTGTGTAATTCTATTGATGATAAGAACATCGCTATATTTAAACTGTTTTATTCACATGCCCTATTTGCTCTATATGCTCCATGCTCCAATAAATACTAAACAATAACATGTATCTAGTTTTTAGGGCGTTCCACGTTGCACCTTCCAACTTATATTATATATAACCCACTAACATCATTGTCATGAAAACACTTGTATAAATATAAAACATAATTTTGGTACAGTGTCAAGCAAAGCACTTTATAGGCAAACACGAATATCCTATGAATGATACATATATACAATACAGAGCGGAAATATCAAGACGGACTGTTTGCTAGCATGTTACTCGAGACCATAATTATAATCTTCCTGGATATTTCAGAAGCTTTTGACACTGTGTCCGGTTCCTCTACCTACTCCTTGATGGATTACATCATACAGTATTCAAGATTCCCTTGATGTTTTTTTGACTACTTGTCACAGTATCGTTCACAAATAATAAATTTCCTAAGGGAGACAAAAAGCTTTCCTTTGAAGTACTACAGGGAAGTGTCTTTGTTCCAACTCTGTTCTTAGTTTATATGTATAATCTTTTATATGAATAAGCGTATGCAATCGATACTGTCCTTCTCCTAAAAGATAAAATATGGATAGAGGTAAGTAAAACAAAAAAAATAAATATAATTCTCAATTCATCATATTTGGTGCGAGAGCTTATACCCACCTCCACTTGAATCATATTATATTAACGTCCACAACTGTAGCTATGTTGTCACATAGGCGAGTACTGTAGTTGCTTGAACATTACCCGAACTATCGGTGTAAAAAATTTGGGGATTATGATTTGGTAGTACCATAAGCTGAAACAGCATTCGTGTCAGGAAGCATATTCACATATTCAGGACACTCAGATAGTCCGCTGACCGTAATAATCTCCTAATGGTTTATAATGCCCGTTCTTCTGATCTAGCATTTACAATTCCATATCAGAAAACAGCTTGAGCATAACTACTATGAGTTTTTGTCTTCAACTAAAACAAGATATACGAAGAAATCAATATTTACTCTCTTCCGGAGCGACTTTGCCTCCAAACATTAACAAATAAGGACTGAAAAAATTTATTCCCCCCCTATCCAAAAGATAAATAAACAGTTTATTTAAAAGAGCTATAATTGCTGGTGACCTTCAGAGCCACAATTAAGGGCCCGCTTAACTCAGATGTTACTTGAATGAAATAAAATAAAAGAATACATAATAAACTACAGAATGTCTAGAATGATGTACCTTGATTATTCTTTTGAATTTCACTAAATAAATACCAAAATAAGGTCCAAATTAGGACTAAGATGTGATTTAATTCATTAAGTATGCAAAGAAATAACTTCAAACTTAGTCAAATTAAAGACATTATCACAACAAATGAGTTCCCTTGATTATTTTCCAACAATTTTTGTTGTGATAATTGTAATTAATTACTTAGGCATATTTTCCTACGGCCTATGGCTCGTTCTTTAAACCCACACTCGTGTTTTAATAACCTCTTTAGTACCAGTTTCATAAACTGCTATTGTTATATCTATCACTATTATAAGGAAAAGACAAATGGTAACATATACCTTTTGAAATTGTATGTAAGAAGTATAAGTACTTACCATAATAGTACGTAATAATAACTCAAGACTTTTTGACTTATTGCGCTCACACATTGGTTCAGAAACCCAGTTCTTAACTACCTTAGGAGTCAGTTGCTCAAATATGTAATGTATCATTTATGTTAATGGATGAATAACTTTTCTTGTTTATGATTAATGTATAATTTTTCTGTCTCGGAGAGTGATCCCACATGTTTTTTTTTATGTTACGGAAATTTTGTGCCGAGTTTCTATTTGCCGAAATAATAACTGTAAGCCCTTGGCACGAGAGAAGGAATTAATTCTAAAATCATGATTTCCAATTCTATGTAGAATAATACTTGACCAACTTAATTTTGCAGTTTTGTTGCACATATTTTGTTCGTAATGATAAGTTTGCATTTGGATACTTTTTGTTCAAATTATTTAAGTCTACTCACTTATTCGCGGACTTCACTAAGTGGTCTGTGCACTTATTTCAGATAGCGGAACGAAACTCTCAGCTCGATACATCTCTGTACTTTTTTGAAGAAGCACCCTAGCGAATAATACAGACTAAAATGATCAATGTTCGGCTCCGTACTTACCCTGAAACAATCCTTGAAATAACAACCTCTGTAACAATGAGAACCGCATCCAAATCTGTTCAGTGGTTCTCCAGTTATAAGCGAACATACAAAGGTGTTACACTGTATGTATATGTATAGAGAAGAACCTACATACCGTATAGACAGGCGTATCTTTGAATAGACAGGCGTATCTTTAAATAAAACCCCATACTCTAGTGATCTTACTGAACAAATTTCCTAAAAAAAAACACATGTGAATAAAAAAAATATCTACACCTACTCTAAATATTGTAAGGGAAGGCGTTTTACGGAAAAAGGTTATCATCTTAACACCCAGTATACATGTGGTTTAACATAAAGATAGATACACCAGGTATATTTCGGTTGCCTATCTTGGTTTTACAGATAAAAAATACCAAGCTACGTAATTAATGCAACCTCAACTAAGCTTGGAGCTTAAAACTCGAGGTAGTCGCACTGAGTTTTTTTTGTTGTCTCGAACGAAATCTTGTATTACTTCTTTTTGCTTCGAGATACGGAGTCTAAAGCTAAAACCTGAAAGTTAACGACCTGTAACAAACAGGATACTCGTAGAAGTATCTTTTTACAGAAGTTATGCTTCGTCCTTTCAGTTTCCTTTATTTTTCGTATATGTTTGTTGGTCCACAATAACAGCTAAAGGACTCGAATGTGATGATACTACGTCGAAATTCGTAAAAAAACCGGCCAAGTGCGTGTCGGGCCACGCGCAGTGTAGTTGCCCAGTACATTTTATAAGTTGGTCGCGCCAAACTGCTAGTCCGCTAGGAAGTTGCTCTCCAGAAGAACGGCCCATACATTGACGTGTCTAAACGTAAACACATAGACTAAAAGTTTGATGCGACCTGTACTCGTAAACCTGTAAAGGCTACTTAGCAGTGATATACTACTTTTGTGAATTTTTCCACATATTCATAAACAACCGTTTAGCCGGCAGGGGGGGGACACTTGACTTTAACAAAAATTTGCACTTTAATGCTTAATATTTCGCCAACGGATCCCTAAATCGAAAAATGTTTTTACGCACCCATAATGTTTTTGAACGACCTATCCAACGATACCCACACTATGGGATAGACGAGAAAAAAAATCATCCCCAATTGACGTGTATGGGAGATACCCTTGAAAAAAATCTTTTTGAGATTTTTTTTATCGTTTTGTCGGCGTGATTAATATGTGTTACTAAATTACAGCTTTCTAGTACTAATAGTTTCTGATCTAAGCCGCGGAATGACGGACATGGCGAAACCATAAGGGTTCTTCGAATTACGGAACCCAAAAAATTATAATTTCAGACTAAAATTAAAGCACTATGAGAACAGAATTAACGGTTAGAAAAAAGAAGCCAAGCACTTTGTTTATTAGGAGGACAAATGATAAATCATACATTACAAAAAAATCTGAAAATATGACAAGCTATATCTATTGTATTTTAACGAAAATTTGCCGCCCAAAATAAGTAACTGAAATAATGTTTGGAAAAACAACCTTTTTATAAAATTCTACGTAACTTGATATTTCAATATCTTCAGCTTTCGTTAAAATTAAGGTTAAAATAATAATAAAGTCAAAAACGTCAGTCAGTGATTTGATCCTACATATAGATATGTTACAGACACTTGCTATAATAGACTTGTTTTAATTGGTAAAATAGAAAAGATACCCTATAAACCATAAATTGCTATGAAATTGTGCAATTATTTTAATTAACTTGGCCCATATAGAAAAAAATATATAAATGACAAAATGAGACATAAAATTGTCTTAGAAGAGTTTGCCATCTTACCAACTAAGACTCTTCTTTCCGCTGTAGCGCACAAAACCACTTTGTTTGTGCCTCGGGATTGAAGCCTTAATAGCCACTTTAGGACAAAATTCGGTATACGACCGCTAGCCGAGCCATTTTAATTTGGGACGAATTTGATCCCATTTTATTTTAATACTAGCTTTTGCCCGCGGTTCCGCCCGCGTGTTATTCGGTTTAACTCCATGCTTTTTTTTCGGGATAAAAAGTAGCCTATGTGTTAAGACAGGGTATACGCTATATCCATTCTAAATTTCATCCAAATCCGTCTAGCCGTTTCAGCGTGAAAGCGTAACAAACACACACACACACACACACACACACACACAAACTTTCGCATTTATGATGTGATTTGGTAGTGATGATGATGACTCTGATGACTGATGATAGTGTGATAGAGGTTCAGCAATAATAAGACACTTGTTTTCTTTTTGTGAAATATTGCTTTGATATTATTATCATGGGGATATTTAATTAATTATATGATTACTAGAGATATTTTAAACTTTTATCAAGTAACTGTACTCTAATATAAGCTGATGAATCAAAGAATTCAAATGTAAACTACATAACCTTCCGACCTAGCCATTTTATGATAAATTATTCATTATATTTATTTTAGGCTTTGCAGGAGAGACAATACTAGAAGCTTTCAAAGTTAGATACACTAGGATGTAGAAATTGTCTCTCAAAGTTAGTACGCAACCAAGATATTGCCTCTATCATTCAATTGGTCACGGTAGTTTGATTTTATTGGTATTTTACCTGAAAATAATAATAAGTTATAATGAAGTAACAAAACTAGTTTATTTTTCTTTCTGATTAATTATTCTTATTATCTTTTGCTTTTATCTAATTATCCTTATAATTCAACGCTGAATGTAATTATTTAAAAATACAAACTATGAAAATTTGTTGATGTTGTTAAACTAAAGAACATAAAACGCTTAGTAAACGCTAGGACACTACAGTCATAATTCTACAAGATGGATCACTTTGCATGATATAGCCAAATCCATACTGGAAACTCGGTAAGTGGCAAGGCCAAGGTTAAATTTTGTACAAAACAAAGTATTTGGCTATATCCTGCAAAGGCACCTTACATGGGTAGAGGTACTTAAGGGTCTGTGTAATAATTTTATAAACTCGCAAAAGCCACAAAAGTGTAAAATTGCTAAAACGCCGTGAACAAGGCATTCGTTTCAGTGAGTAACTTCGCGTGTTCTAGTACTAATTCGATGAAAGAAAAAAGGTCGTAACCGCCCTTTGCAGTAAACTCCAAGGCTCCGCAGTCAGGGGTTCGCAACATTTTATTGATGTTATAGGAATAGTTCTAGGTGGTAGAGCTGATGCCGGGCTCGACTGTGGAGGTACCACCATCTTACTCGCAAATCCTAAGAGTAAGAGAACAGCTCTCAGGCAAAACCAGGCGGCCCACCATTGCCTGGGACCGATGGATGGCGGTATATCCATCCCCAATTGCCGGGACTTATTAAAACAGACTGGTGACGGGCAGCGGCGTCACTGGTGCAAGGGTTTCGGCACGTCGCTCACCAACCCGCCTGCCCAACGTGTGTGAGTATGGGCATTTCTTCCGGGAGGCCGCCAAGAGTGGCGAAATCCTGGAAAGGCCTATGTCCAGCAGTGGACGAAACAGGCTGATGGATGGATGGATATAGGAATAAACATTTTGTGTAGAAACCTAGTAAAAAAATGATTCTATGCACATTTTGTGTTTTTCCAAGTATATTTATTCAAAATCATGTAAACAAAAACCAGTCTTTAAATTTTATAGGATTGTACCGTCAGTATCTTACACTAAGACCTAAAATTAATTGCAAAAGGAACATTTCCCAGTGCCCTTGGTATTTCCTTATATAAGTTGACTTTCGTATATATAACAAAATTCATACTAGAGACTCGGTAAGCGGTCAGGACCTAGGTTCAATGACTCTTTGTGTCAAATACGCAAAATTAAGTTTAGACTTCCTATACGAATTGAGTCGAGATTGTTCTTGAACAAGTAAGTATAGGGGCACAAAAAAATATTTTTCGTATTTCGCACAGTGGGCGGGGATGGTCAAATTCAACTATAGGGAATAGCAAAAAATGCTCTTGGCCGGTTTTGATTAAAAACAAAACTGCATCATTCGATTTTTGAAAAAATATTTGTCTTAGCCGAGAATCGAACACGCTGTAAAAAAAAGCACACTGTATAATTGCATCTTCCGATAGTGTCGCTAATAATAATAACTATTTATAACAATGGCCATAATTTTGTGCAAGGTTTGTTTAACGTTGGGAAAAAATATTTTTCTTAAAATAAAGCCCTTTTCTTTAGTTTGCCGTTTTATATTACTTCCCGAAATTTGATCCTCAAAAAACTACATTATCGGATACTGCAATAAACAGTTCTTTTTTTTCTTCAAAGCAACGGGTTTAATCCTCGGCAAAAAAATAATTTCAAGTAAGCCCTCGGACTTAAAGCTAGTTAAAATTATCAACGTTACAAGGTTTTCTTGTAATGTTATTTTTGATATTATGATATAAATTATGAAACTGACAATAAACTTCATTATAATTTATCAGCGCCGGATTTAGGGGAGGGCAACCGGGGCTGAAGCCTAGGGGCCCCCACAAGTTTTTATGTTGTACACTAATTGTTTTTTCGAATAAACAACTCGCCGTATAATCAGACAACCACATTACATTCTTCAATATTATCGTCATCCACTATAACTCACCGTGTCATAACTATATACAACTTACAGTTTTCACGACAAACGGAGATGATATCTTCAAGAGGCAGTAATTGCCTGGCTGACCTTTGGTGAGGTGACCAGACGAAATCTGGATCTAGGCCAACTAATTTGGAACCGCGCACAACCCCTCGAATATAAACTGTTGGAAACAGTTAAAAAGCCAGCTTTCTCACTCTATGCTGCTATTGATGGCGGTGTAAATAGAGTCTGTTTCTGAGGGATATTTTATGCCATCGTAAACTCGCCATACGAAACAAGTTTAAACTCTGTAAAGACAATAAAAATACGTTTGCTTCGAATCAGCTGTCTTTGAAAACCAGTCTTGGAAATTGCAACGCTAGTCAAAGATGGAGGGAAAAATATCGTCTAAGCACTTTGCAGTTGAACTTTTTAGCTGTACATTTATAATATTTATCATATGAAATGAGAAAATCGCATTGTATATGTATTTTTTGGATCAGTCAAAAAACAGAATCCTTTGTTTCGAAGCTTGAAATCTGTCTGTATGGCTGGGCAGATTTTTTTAATTTTTTTTAAGGCATATTCAACAGCTAATTATCAGCAAAACAAAATGATGCCGATTAGCAAAATGTTGGCATATACAACGTGAAATTTAAGTCATTTCGTTAACGAGCACTGGTGATAGTACTCGTCCATATGAACAACTTTTACCATGAAGCCAACCCTGAAATCGTGAAAAAAAGTCAGCTGCTTCATACATTTGGGTCGAGTAGGTATTTAACTTTTCTATGGAACAGCTGATATTTTTTTCCCGATTTCAGGGTTGGGTCCATACTAAAAGTTGTTCATATGGACGAGCACCATCACCAGTTTTCGTTAGCCACGCACAATGTAGGATTCCGTAGTTGCCCAGTACATTTTATAAGTTGGTCCACTGATACAGAACGCGCCAAACTTCTAGTCCGCTCGGAAGTTGTTCTCCGGAAAAACGGCCAATACATTGTCGTGTTTAGAGGGGGCTTAAAGTTTGGCGTGACCTGTACTCGTAAACGTGTAAGGTCTACTTAGCTGTGATAGTTTTCCTTTTAACTTCATTATATATACTACGTCTCTGAATTTTTTCAGATATCTATAAACAACCTTTTAGCCAGCAGGAGGGGACACTTGACTGTAACAAAAATTATCACTTTAAAGCTTAATATTTCGCCAACGGATCCCTAAATCGAAAAATGGTTTTCATACACCGACAATGTTTTTAAACGACCTATCCAACAATACCCCAAAATATGAGATAGACGAAAAAAAAATATCATCCCCAATTTACGCGTATGGGAGGCACCCGTAAAAAAAATTCGCGATTTTATTTTACCATTTTGTCGACATGATTAGTACATAGGTAACACTAAAAGTTTCCGGAACTGGCCACTTACATAAACAATATTTAAAAATTTATTGCAACATTTGAAAATAGAACTCTTTGGCTGTAGAATGCAGTTTGTTTCATCTGACTGTCTTTTGTTTTTACCTTGTGGCGCCATTTAAAAATTGTGTGTCTGCATCAACATGGATTTAACTCGGGAAAATTTTCGTAGTATGATTTTCTACGATTTTAAGTGTAATTTGACAGCTCAACAGAGCATCGCTCGGCTTGAAACAGCTTTTGGCAATGAATTTTGGCATGCAAGACGACTGTTTATAGCTGGTTTGCAGAATTCAAGCGTGGTCGTATCAATCTCAGTGACGAATCTCGCGATGGTCGGCCGTCCACCGCTGTGACCAACAAAAACATCGATGCTGTGCGCCGTATGATTGAAACAGACAGGCATGTGACCTACCATGAAATTCGCGCATCCTTAGAAATAGGCATGAGTCAAATACAATCAATCCTACACAAACATTTGGGTGTGAGAAAGCTGTGCTCGCGGTGGATCCCACACAACTTGACAGAGGCTCAAAAAACGGACCGCGTCACTTGGTGCAGTGCCATGCTTACCAGATTCAACGAAGGTGCGTCAAATTTGGTGTGGGACATAGTAACAGGTGACGAAACATGGATTTATTGCTACGATCCCAAAACAAAGCAGCAATCGAGCGTATGGGTCTTTCAAGATGAGCCGAAACCAACCAAAGTGGCGCGCGTGAAAAGTGCATCTAAGCGGATGATTGCTTCTTTTTTTAATAAAACTGGACACGTGGCTACTGTTGCTTTAGAGAATCGTCGTACCGTGAATAGTGACTGGTACACGACCATTTGTTTGCCGGAAGTTATTGACGAACTCCGTAAAAATAACCGTAAACGCCGTATCATCCTGCACCACGACAATGCTAGTTCTCACACGGCCAGACAGACAAACGACTTTTTGAAGACGAAAAATGTAGAACTCATGAGTCATCCTGCATACAGTCCCGACCTGGCACCTTGTGACTTTTTTCTGTTCCCAAAAATTAAGAACCAATTACGCGGTCAACGATTTTCATCACCAGAAGAGGCTGTCGAGGAGTATGAAAAACACGTTTCAGAGGTCACCACAGGGGAGTGGCACAAAAGTTTTCAAAACTGGTTTGATCGAATGAAAAAGTGCATAGACGCCAAGGGAGATTATTTTGAAAAACAATAAATTAATTTTGTACCTTTAATAGTATTTTTTCATATTCATTCCGGAAACTTATAGTGCGTCCCACGTATGTATACCACAGATGTATACCCATGCCTAATTACAGCTTTCTAGTACTAATAGTCTCTGAGCTAAGCCGCGGACAGACGGACACGGTGAAACTAGGTATAAGGGTTTCTTGTCGGACTGCGGAACCCTAAAAACGAGTGTGGTTCCGAAGCCTTTTCAAGCGATAACATTTATTGGTTGTGTACGCTTGACAAGAAATTCAATTTCGATCCAGCATCACTCCGTTTCTCTAACACTGGCGATAAAGGCAATGTCGTCGACTGCCGCGGCCGAGACCTTGCCAGGTCAGGCTTCCTTGGGTTGGCCTTAGCGAATTATTACCCGGCTAATTGTAGATGTCATTGTAAGCCTGGCCATACCATGAATTTAAAACGTTGGACTATTCGCTTCTACCTTTATCTCTGCCCCTCCCCTCAAGTGATGTTGCAACGAGGCCGTGTAAAAATAGCCGTGTATGTGTAACTACTGCAAAACACATACTATACCGATCTTACTGAACAACTGTTCCAAAGAAACATTAGAGCCCCAATAAAATACAAATTGGACTACTCCATACAAATGTGACATTAGGTGTAACTGGTTAAAATTAGTATAGAAAGTTGAAAAAAAAAAGTTTTCTTGTTAGTCTCGGAAAGATGTTTAGTGGTTTTAGTTGTTGTTACTGATTGTTACATTTGGTATGGTATAAACCTCAGCTCCAATCTAGACGAATGATAGTGATAGGCATGACATGAGAGTAACTCCGGCCTCTCTGATGAAAGGGATGTCATAATGCCTAATGGACAAACACTCAGTCCACATTAAACCCTCAATTCCTTTAGCACGCTACGACTCTTTAATTTATCCGTTTAAATATCTTCGAGGCACGAATACGGAGCTTTCGGAAGAATTATGGGTTAAAATGGCATAGTAATAAGACCAAATCACGAAATGGCCGACCCTGGGGGGAATGGCTGGGTGACTCAGCTTTCTCTTTGTAAAGGAAATCCGCATTTAATTTGATCGTTCAATTAGTCTCGGTGACATTCGTTTAGTTATTTATTGGAAAGTTTTTCTGATTCAATCACTTCAGTGCCTTCTTTATAGAATACAATACAAAATTCTATATGGCACTTGATAGTATAACACAGGCCAGATCGTGGATTAGATCTTACAAAATATCTGTAGCGCTAACGAACACTCTTTCATTGGTACTTACGTAAGAAATAATAGGTAAATAATAATTATAATAGGTTGTCTATAGGATTTTTAATAGAAATACTAATTTAATTATTCTTGTTTCAGGTACGTATTCAGTGACTTGTTCGTAAGGACGACTAGACCATTTGGTAAATATTGTAAATTTTAATTTGATCGCCTCCCGTCTCATTTTCAATGCATTTGCACTATTTCACACGTCAATTTCCTACTTCACTAATCATGTAGCTATATGGTTAGGTTTCAGAAAAGTATTCTGATTAAATCTTATATATCGAAATTCCCATTTTTTTACTCAATTCAATACAGTGAGTTTACAGGTAAAGATAAAAATGAAGCCTGCTAAAATGCCAAAAGAACGATTAATATTTATTATATTATATACTATTAAAAGGATAGTCCCCGCAAAACCATAATTTGTTCTTACTTGTTTTAAGAGTCTAACAATACTACGTATTATAAAACCGGTCAAGTGCGAGTAGGACTCGCGCCCTGAGGGCTCCGTACCATTCAAATAAGTTCATAATAATTCCATATCATATCTCATCATAATGATAATTATTTCCATCGGAAACAGATATGACTAAACATGTAATATGTGTAAGTAATCGTCTTATTTATAATCAGCATCCCACAGCAAATCTAATTATACCCGGCGAATTACATAGGACTCGGGGGGGGGGGCAGAGGGAGGCAGGGGTCATCGCGTGCGGCCTCGAGGTGGCCCTGCACTTGGCTGGGTTCTGAAGTCTGATAATGAACTCATAATGCCTTTGAACGCACGTGTAGTCTACTCAGTAGTCTTATTACCGGAGTTATACGTAGTATAGAAGACTAAAGGCCAGTTTCTGAATTAAGAAAGTCTCACTAAGTGGATACATAAGTGACGAATTGGCCAATCACAGCGCTGCATTTGAAAGTTAAGCACTACTTAACTAGAAATTCTCAATTGTGAAATCGGGGGTAAGTTATTCGCTTGAAACGGAAATTTAAATAGGCCCTTTTATACTCTGATACAAAATACCTTAGAAACCAACGTGACGTGTATTGTTGAATTGTTTGAAAATATTATTCAATTTTAAATATACATTTTCATATACCGGGTGTAAAATCAAAGTCAAGAATCCTTTAAGGGTGTGTTAGTATGATCGGTAAACATATTATTTTAAATACTGGTATCTCTTAATAAAGTACCAGTACCTCACAATAAGACGATTTTCTTTACTCAAAATACACTAATCGCGTTGACACCCTCACTGGTCGCTGGCCACTCGGATGAGGGATGCGGGTTGCGGGGTGCAATTAGGTGTGTGGGGAGGCCGGTGAGCTGCGTAGCCATAGCTTAGAAAAATTATGGAATTTTTCGTGAATATTCAAAGTATTTTTTTTTCTCATAATTCCATCAGAATCGTGTATACTTTCATACCCTAAAGGGATTCTTGACTTTGCATTTACATCCTGTATACGACACACAAGCTCCATATATCGTAACTTCCTGTCAATCGCGAACGAAAAAAAACCTTTTTATTACACCGACCACGGCGAGCCTGATCTGATGGTACAATTTATATCGACTGATTGTCATTGACTTCCTCTCAATTGTCCAGGTAGTATAGGCCTTATACTCGTATTGGTTTCGGGGGTTATTTAGGGTTATTTTATTTAGAACATAGAACATATTGATTGATAATTGTACATTACAGGTCACTTATCAGGTAATTTATTACAATGTCACATGGAATTTAATTACAATAAATTGCAATAATAAATTTTAAATATTAAACAGTAAAAAGAAAAATGATAAATAATCACTTATTGGTAAATAAAAATAAAGGAGTTATCTACCCTCTAAAGAATTCCTCCACACTGTTACTGAACGGGTCAATATAAAAAGAAAAACAGAAGATTGATTCTCTAATGCGTTTGCATTAGATAATCAAGTTAACCTTCTAATTTGGTTCACATCCATAATGAGTATTAATTCATGCATTATTTTATCGTTTTATTTTCTTGAATCCCCCCTCCGACGATACTAAAACCTGGCTACGCCCCAGTGCTATGACGGAAACTAAGCAAAAAGCTGCCAAAAATGCAGATTTAGCCTCAGGTTCTCGTTCCCGTTTCATATTATGTTCCTCAGTTACTGATAGTACAATACACAAAAAAACGCATCAAGTGAGAGTCCGACTCACCCACCGAGGGTTCTGTTAATTAAAGACTATATTTTTACAAATGTATAGTTTTCAGTTTTTTCCCTATGCTTGTATTACTTGCCAAATATCATAGTTCTAGGTTAACGGAAAATACCCTATAAATTTTGATTCCCTTGAGAGTGTCGAAATGTACATTTTTTGCGGCATAAACGGCCGTATCTTTATTTCACGTTAACTTAGAAGTTTGATATTTTCACAGCTTCAAGGGACTGTATAGACTTGAGTATATGGTTTTAATTTCAACTCTATCGACGCGTTCTCGAGATAAAGGGTCTTGACAGACAGATGGACAACAAAGTGATCCTATATGAGCTCCGTTTTTTTCCTTTTGAGGTACGGAACCCCAAAAACAGAATCGAATGAATTTCGCACCACTGCCCAGCTACTTTTGAGTTGAATTCACAACCAGCTGTCGTTTTTTAATAAAAACCATTAGCCTAAATAAGTATTAAAATGAGATATATAGGTACAACTTTAATTATGTCAGAAAAAGGCAAAGACTATCATCTACAGACTATATATCAATATAACCATTTTGCTCGTACAAGTTAACTCACAGAACACTTTATATGGTAAACTCAAACAGGTTCCATTGGATGTACAGACAGACAGACAGCGACGTAAATATTAATTAACCGGAAGTGAATATTTAAACGCATGAGGAGTCATTAATAAAACGCCAACCAACATACATGATTCATACAATACATAATGTGTGAAATCTCTATTATATACCTCTAGATTAGTCTAGCTAAATTGTAGGGCAATAGGCCATCTTATTAACAACACTACTACATGTGTGTTAAGGGGGTAAAACCGAATCTCGGTGCAAAATGCACAGCATAATATTGTTTTTCTTACTTTTGAATAAAAAGTATGCAAAAATTGCGTTTTATAGCAATTAGCGGAAATTGATTAGTAATAATTAGGGTTTCACATTTAAATTATATCATTTTATGATTTACATTTTGATGGCATTCAGTTAACAAACTTAAAAGCGTATTTAACGTTGTAAGCGAATGTAATCAAAATGTAAGGCATAAAATAACATAATTTTAATGCGAGAACCCTATTATTAGTAATTAATTTCCACTAATTACTTTAAGACGCAATTTTTGCATACTTTTAATACAAAAGTCAGGAAAACAATACATGATGTGCATTTTGCAGCGAGATTCGGTTTTACCACCAATTTTTAATTGGCATTATAGCTATCATGTACCTAAGAGTGTTCGTTTTTCAAACTTTTTCTTAATACATGTTTCGGGATAGAGCCTAGTTATCCACGCTTAAAGACAACTTATAGTGGTAACTAGTGTCTAAATTATGTTTGTTACATATATAGGTATATCTTAAATAAAGAAATTATTCTATTCTAAACTAAAAATATATTATAAAAAAGGGAAATATAATTATATAAAACTGAAATAATTTAAAAATTCTGTATTTGGCTACTGCTCCGCTGTCTGTATGTCGGTTCGTCCATCTGTCACAGGGGTAGCTTCAGACAATTGAAATTTTCACAAAATACGTATAACTATATAAAAAAATTAAACCCAAGGGTGATCACCATACATTAAACGTCGCGAAAACAGGGTTTTTTGTACATTATTTGTTTTAACTCTATCTTAAGGACGCTAATACTCACAAGTTTTAAATTTGCACACATTATTGTAGGTACCGCGAAGTAAAACAGCAAATTATAAAATAAGGGTTCCGTATTCAGAGGGTGCTGAATTGTTTGTCAGACAGTGCCATTTTAGCGCCTTGTTTTTCGTCGCCATAATGTTGCTATAGCATCTATATTGTGTGATGGTACGGAACCCTTTGTACGCGAGCCCGACTCGCACTTGGCCAAATTATTGTTTCTATTTCTGCGTACGTCCTTCTAAAACACACGAGACACGAATGAATGAAAATTATTTCATAAATAAATAAAATAAATATATTTCGACGTACGGTTCCCCCACATTATGTCTGTCGTACTCGTACAGTGGAGCCCACATCAAGCACGTATCCAGGAAGGTGGTTAGGTGGGATTTATCCCCCCCCCCCCCCCCTCCCCCCGAAATTTGACGTGACATACACGGGACCGGGAATGTTTATTC
Source organism: Ypsolopha scabrella (assembly GCA_910592155.1). NCBI lineage: Eukaryota > Metazoa > Arthropoda > Insecta > Lepidoptera > Ypsolophidae > Ypsolopha > Ypsolopha scabrella. The sequence continues at coordinate 24,185,233 of OU342969.1, read as the reverse complement.
ATAGCCACTGTAAAGTACGTTAGAGTACGTTTTAATAAAAAAAGGTATAGTACAGTGATTACAGAGGTTTCTTTCACAATTCACATTGTTGCTTCAATTAATGTCCCCCCCCCCCCCGAAAGAAAAGTCTGGATACGTGCCTGGCCCATATCAAGCTAAACACTATCAGTTTCAGTATAAGTTGATCTCTCATTGTATAGGCTTCCCGTACAATGAGAGGTCAGCTTATACTCAATGTGTATAGCTTGATGGGGCTCCACTGTACTACACACGTGTTGATGGTAGCTGTCATAGTGACGTCACACAAGCTACTCTATTGTCCCATAGAGACATTTTCAATGGGGTCAAGTACTCCCACTGCGAGCCGAGCTACGAATAGAACTTCCATGTTGTGCAAAGCTTTGAAAACATTACACATGTATGTGAAAAAACAAACTTCTCCCTTGTGTGAAGATGAGCTGTCCCACCTGCTATTAAAAATGCCTTAGGTTGTTTTTGACATCTTGAAAGGTTTGACCTCAGTGGGAATTTGCACACATTTTTTGATGGGATTCAATACAATATGTACTACATATATTTATATTTACATATATTTACGTACTACATATATTCAATGATACAATTCATACAACACAGTCAAAATTAGAACTCTTTTTATAATTCCAAAATAAATGTTGTTCTTTTACTATTTAGTGCGTCCGTAGTCTTTTTCTAAAAAGCAAGATCATACGCGGTAAATAATAATACTATATAGGTGGTAGAGCTTATGCCGGGCTCGACTGTGGAGGTACCACCATCTTACTCGGAAAACCTCCCGAAGTTATTCGGGGGAGAGTAAGAGGACTGCTCTCAGGCAAAACTAGGCGGCCCACCATTGCCTGGGACCGATGGATGGCGGTATATCCATCCCCAATTGCCGGGCCTTATATAAAACAGACTAGTGACGGGCAGCGGCGTCACTGGTGTAAATATTTCGGCACCGCGCTCACCGACCCGCCTGCCCAGCGTGTGTGAGTATGGGCATTTCTTCCAGGAGGACCGCCATGAGTGGTGAAATCCTGGAAAGGCCCATATGTCCAGTAGTGGACGAAACAGGCTGATGGATGGATGGAGGTATCTGTAGGTAAAATACAAAAGATCAGCTTGGACTGGACACGTCACATTTTGTGTTCAGCGATGGCTCCATACGCGCTAAGAGTTGTTTTCACGAAAGAACTCCCCGGGCGTTTTCGTGTTTATTTGTAGACACTTCGACTGGGAATTTCTTTCGTGAAAAGCGGAATATCTCCTTATATCGGCAGTTTTGGATGGCCTTGATGGTTATGTGCTTTTACCGTGTCATGAATACTGACTTTGACAGTTAAAAAATACCAGGCGTTAAATGAAATTACCTATATGTCGACGGATCAGTTGATCACACTTTACAAATTTTCCAGACAAAAATTAAAATGCAAATGCAAAAAATTTTTGGGCAGCATCCTTACGAAAATATTTTTTGTTTCCGCAGTTATGTTCCTAAGAAGTTGTTCAGTATAATCAGTAGAATATGTAATTTTCATTCAAATAAATGTATAATTGTGTATATTGTGTATAGTGTATAATTTTGCGAAAGTATTTTTAGTTTTATTTTAATAATTATTTTCTAAATTTTCTTTTGTAATCGATGTTAGGTATTTATGATATTTTTTACTATTATAAGGAAGTTTAGTTTTCTTGTAGCCATAAAATAAAAAAGTAATACAATATAGTAAATAATGCATCACATCAAAAATCATTTGGTTCGGTCATTGAAACCATATTGGAGAATATCAATAAATTACAAATTACGTAAGTGTTATAATTTAAAACATGCGAGTCAGAAGACTAGCATATGGAATTATTCCAAATCCATAATTTAGCTTTTCTAATAAATAACAAAACCAGGCGGCCCACCATTGCCTGGGACCGATAGATGGCGGTTTAACCATCCCCAATTGCCGAGCCTTATATAAAATAGACTGGTGACGGGCAGCGGCGTCACTGGTGCAAGGGTTTCGGCACCGCGCTCACCAACCCGCCTGCCTAGCGTGTGTGAGTATGGGAAATTCTTCCAGGAGGACCGCCAAGATTGGCGAAATCCTGGAAAGGCCTATGTCCAGCAGTGGACGAAACAGGCTGATGGATGGATGGACGGAATAAATAACAAACGATATTTGAGTTTCTTACCCTCAAAACGAAGGGCTTTTCTGGCAATAGTTTTCACGCGCCATGAATTATAATTCATACTATAAATAATTTTATTTATACGACTTATTATGTTCATCACGAGATTATGCCATAATGTGATGTTAATTCAGGCACAGATAATATAATACTAGATTCAGGTGCCTATAAATATAAAATACATGTAAAAGACGTTTATATTCGTACAATAAGATTTTATTTGAAAATCTTGTCACGTTTCTGAATAAGAAGCCTTTTAAAATCACTTGCCTTCTGCCTACGAAATATTTTACCGTGAAATACCGTAGAGTCCGTAGAGCTATCCTGGCATTATTCCGCACTCCAAGTTGCCAGTCAGACATTTATGATATGACATATGTGGAAAGAACAATTTCTGAGAATTGGCATAACTTAGGATTTGTAGCTGGGAGGGGGAAATAAATCATCAATTATCACTGAACCTTGTTACTGATCAGTGATCATCACTCACCGAGTCTCCAGTATTAAATTGGCTGTCAGTCAAATCCACTTTTATAAGAGAAAGGTAATAGATGTGCATGTTCCTAACAATAACAGAACCAACCCACAAGCGATCTCATATAATATGAGTTGGTTCTGGTTGGCGAAACTACGTTTGTTAAACCTCCAAGTAAGACTTTATGTACCCAGTAGACCGACTGATCTCTTCTATACATAGTAACACTATGGGCAAGGTATTATATGTATACTCGTATACTTATCATTGAAATAACAGTGGGTTAACGTCATTTATGTTAAATAAACGAAGAAAGCCATTTGAAAATCTGTGTATTTAACAGTCGAGCTTTCGTTAAGATTATCATTAAATTATCATAAGGACCCGCTGAAAGAGCGGCGAGCGACACCCTCTGTGCCTAAAATACACAGACTTAAAAGTGAGCTTATACGTTTAACTGACATTCAGAACATTATAGCTTATCTTATTACGTTTAAAAGTAAACATAAAAAGCTTCATCCTCCTCCGCTTCAGACTAAAAGCTAGACAAATATTGAGACAAGGATTATTTGCCCTTCGCTTTACGAGGCCATCTCCTGACACATAATATATATCTCTCACTTCTAGATGTTTAGTTCGACAAGGATCTAAATGAACGTGGCCAAAAGCAGAACGATGTTATGATGTTACTTATTTTCTTTTTAACTGCACAAATATAATAAGATGAATTTTCAACAAAATGAACCAAAACGTTCTTTGTAAGATCTGTCATAAATATAATATAACGTAACCTCTGTACTTAACTATCGAAAATTTTCTACAGAAAAGCATGTCTGAAGTTAGTCTACGACCCGATTGCATGCCGATTGTCTGTATTTATAGTTGCAATTTGACTTGAACTAGAATTTTAGAACGTCAATAAAATCAAAAATGGTTTGAAACATTGCGTAAATCTTCAAAAGACTGATGGATTTTCGCGACCTTCGCCATTTTGTATGAGCTAGTTTTTAATAAATTGCACCCAACACGGTAATAAACTTCTTATGAAACGAGTATAGCGAAAACGCATCATGTCATCGGCAGTCATCGCCAATTTATGACTCTTTGTCACAGAATAAATTATAATATTACGTTGTCTGTGATCTGTGAACCATTGTGTGTACAGTGGATCCCGCATCAAGCTATACACATTGAGTATAAGCTGACCCCTCATTGTACAGGAAGCCAATACAATGAGAGGTCAGCTTATACTGAAAGAGTTTAGCTTGATGTGGGCTCCACTATACAACTGAACATACTGCAAAACGTTCTGCATTTGTAACACGCCACTTATTAGAGAGAAAATAGGACTCAAAGTAAAACTGACATAAACTGAACAGAAAGCAGTTAGGGTGTCTTTTCGTTTGTTTATAGCAGATCAAACAACAAGGCTCTTTTGGCGCGTTGATTGATCGTGGTCACAATCGGAACTAAGGCTCGTTTTACAGCGCCCCCCCCTCCCCTGTCACTGTCATCCACGCGCCAAAAGGTCAAAATGATATTATGCGCGTCAGCTCAACAGCCCAAAGCCATAACTTTCTCGACAGCTTGTGCGAAGTTGTGCGTAAACCTAAAAGACTGCTACACTGATTAGAACTTGATTGTATTGTGTCTGAAACTTGGTGTTAACATCGAGCTTTTCCTGCAGTCCGAGAATGAGGTCCGCATTGCTTTAATCTTGGCATCTCCTTTTTCTCAATAAGTACACAATGTACATCGTCGTCACGACATGGATACCTGAGGGAGTGTCAGAGGTGCTTCCGAGGAGTCCTATCACCATATTTCGGGCACAAAATATATTTTCGAAACACTTTCCGCCGGAACTTTTCTCAATATCTGGTTTATTTGCGCCCACAACGACATACAAGCTGTCGATATAGCAGGCCTTGGCTTAAATAAGCCGAAGGGTAGACCAAATAGATTTAGAACAATTCTAACCTTATCGTATTCTTGCAGCTGACTTAAACGACTAGAATTTAAACCGTGGTTTTCTTATTTTCCTAATTAAATTCCAACTAGTCGGTTGGAAACCCAATTTACAATCAGGAGGCCTAGCATGGTGCCAGTGTAACACCATTTGACAGTAAATTCCATATATTTACTATCAAATGGTGTTAAAGTGGCAACCATGTTAGGCCTGCAGGAGGTCTAGATTGGTTCCCAGACCCAGGCATGAAACAAGGATTTCAATTTAGGTATATACTATAGGTACAAAACACGACTGCATTCTCGAAAAATACATACATACCATTATGTGTAGCATATTGTTGTTTGCACAAGATTGTTTGCTCATGCTATTTGGACACAGAAGATTCGTGCTAACAAAAACCGGTCAAGTGGGAGTAGGGCTCACGCCTGAGGGCTCCGTAGACTTAAACAATTACTGCAAAATTAAGTCGGTCGACTATTACTCGTTAACTTGTAAAGCCTACTTAACTTACCTGTGACTTGACTTTAAAATCCACTTTACGCGTAGGGGAAATAAAAAAAAATATTTTACCACTTTGTCGGCGTGATTAATATGTATATCCACGCCAAATTACAGCTAATACAGACGGACGGACATGGCGAAGCTATAAGGGTTCCTTGCTGACTTCGGAACCCTAAAAATGAACGTTTTTATTGGTGTTCGTTTTTCTTATTTTGTATTTTTATGCATACGTAAACAATTTTATTGTTTGCTACTTCGTCGCACATCATTTTTACAATATATTTCTCAAGTGCTAATTTTAACTACAAAAGTACGTCATATTAAGGCGACGCCACCAAATTTTGGTGACATGGATCTCCATTTTTCTCAGCAAAAAAAAAACATGTAAATATCAATTTACATACTAGATTAAGCATTTCATTGACATCATTTTGCCCGAAGATTTTAGTTGATTGATTAATTTTCATAGCAGAGAAAAAAGTATTTAGAAAACCTCTTTTAAAACAGAGATTTCTATTTTACTGACAAACGGGAGCGAATGAAGCCTCTAAGTTTTTTATTTAAATTAGTCTACAAATACACTTCAATATGGCCGAATGGATTTATTAAATTACTTATAGTTGTCATTTTAAATGAAAAATACTGTTTTGCCGCATACGACCTTACGGCATAAGCTAGTTCGTGAGCGCATATTTGTATGGAGTACAAACTCCCTGACTCCACTCCCCTAAGGCGCCGATTTGAAATCAAAAGTTTATCAATGCCTCGTCTTAACGGAACTAGTCTTGGTACGCGACTCCACTCGCGCTGAATCTCTACAAATAACTTTAGATACTTTTAATAGTTAAATGTCCTTGGTTTTTGTCACATCTCCATAGTAAAAACCTTCCCTAAGTAGTGATCACTGCATCAGGTTGGACCCGTGGTTCCATTTAGCCTGTTGATTTGTTGGACAACTTCCGCCACAGGGAGTGTTAATAATCACTATACTGATGCCAAAAATACATAATAATGGTACCTTTATTTCCAAAAAATAATATTTAGGGTTCCATACTCGATGGGTGCCAATGCCAAACGCGACTCTATTCCTAAGCCTCCGCTGTCTGTCCGTCTGTCACAGGGGTCTACAGCCTCCACCGTAATAGGTAGAAAGTTGAAATTTTTCCCAGAATACGTTTTACTATGACTTCTATCACAAAAAATATGATAACATTTAAAAAAATTAAATTTAAAGGGGGAAAATTAAAGAAACCTCGAAAAAGGTGTCAGTTTAGGGGCGCCTAAGCATACGCACCCCCGAATCGGTGTCGTAACTTCAGGTGATTCCTAACGTCGTTAGTCATGACTTAAGAGTTAGTGAAACGTGTTTTTTCTCTAGGCAACTCCCAAATACATAGGCATCTGATTTAGGCGTCTCCTATGGTTAGTGAAAACGGGCATGAAATCGAACATAATGTGTCCCTGCAAGATTTCAAACTGCGACAGATTAGAGACAAAACTATAGAAGCGGCCATGGCCAGAAGATGTTTATCCTTCTACGAGTACATCTCCCTATTATTGGATCTTACAACGCAACGTAATAATCTGATTACATAATAGTTTTCAACATTTTCCTTACGGAACTGTGATTTAATTAATACAGCCATCCAAGTCGCAGAAGAAACAATTCTCTTTCATAAAACACATTAAATAACTAACAAATAGCTTGATTATTCAGGGTCAAGAAAACTATGAAGTTCATGCAGGTAAAATTCTTTATATTTACCGCTATGAACTTGTAGAAGGCTACGTGCCTCACGTGACTCTGTGAACCCGTTATTATATTAAAATAATAAATTATATTATATTACATAATAGCATGTAATTATAGCCTCGGAGTTTTATTGCTTGGGGAAAAGCTTACGGTGTTTGTAAAAAAGTAAATTCTTTACATACATATAATAAGTCAGCTTTTTCTGGATTATGTACCATCGAAGAAATTGCCGCAGACACGCACTGCAATTCGGGCGAAAAGTGAGTCTGCAGACTTTTCCTCGATAGTACGTTCACTGAACTTTAGGACTTCCTACTACGTATTAGGCAGAAAAAGCACCCTTGGTGCTCATTCATATGAAAATGTATTTATATTTAGCTAGCAAAAACACAATACATAAGGTGAATTTAATTTATGCAGCCAAACTCCTACTGGAGGCTTGGTAGGTGATCACAATCACTGATCAGTAACACGGGTCGATAACACCTTTTGCTGATATCGGAAAATGAAATTTTGACGTCCCATATAGTAATAGACTCGGAGCCGGGCTTGCGTTTGTATAGAACACGAAAAGACTATATATCCATCCATCTATCCGAAAAGAATAATTTACGAATTTCACAAAAAGGGTCATCGAACCTTGTTACTGAGTACTTACCGTGTCTTCAGTAAGAATTTTGCCTTATATATTTTAAAGTGCACTGAGGTGGTAGAGAATTAGCTACAGAAGTAGCAGTGGTGTCCATAGATTTAGTACTATACTATATCTATAGTAATCTCTATACTAGACGAAAACCTGGTCAAAGGCTTAACTTAAGATTAAGAATTATACAAACATTGATTAACAAGGCGTATGAATATATCATGATTAATTTGTTTCGCACTACAAAAATTGTTTACATCCTATGAAATTAACCAAATAGTAGGCGGATTTACCAGCAGACTGAGTAGGCTTGATCCTAGGGCGGCAAATTTTAGGGGCGGCTAATTCGGGGACCGTATCTCTGTTTGGGAGCAATAAAGACAATTTTATTACGTTGACCGAATCTATATTATTGTGTAGGAAGCATAATTTACCCTACCCGGTGTTATACTCGTATAGTCGTAAATATTTTTTGTTATATTTTAACTAAATTTTTGAATTGAAAAGAACAAAATAGGGAAGTTAAATTTAACTAGTACCATCACCGAGTAGCTAACTATAGAGTACCATTTCAAAATTTAAAATCGTGACGAAATGCCGGTCATTTCAAAAAAAGGTCCGAACATTTGACTCGCAACATGAAATAAAAAAACTCGCATGCACGCAGCGCACGTTTTACATGGATAGCGATGAGACTGATTTACTATGTAGGTGAATATTAACGTTCTATTTTCAAATAATCTAATTCAAAATTTTCATATATTCATATTACTTACTGTATCTTGACCAAGATCTGTTAGAAAACAATAAGATTCTCTAACATGGTTAATTCTGTATATTTAAACCTGAAAAAGCGCCTGAATTAAATGTTATTGCAACCCCATTTCTACCGGACTCTACTGGTTAAAGCTTAGCTGACTATATTTTGCCCAAAAACCAGTTCTAATGAATAAACTATATTTTAATTAATCAAGAAGATTTCTCCATGCTCTATGCAAGGTTTCATTTACCTGTTTTCAAACGTCATGACATGACAGGGAAATAAGAACTGCTACGAAACGTAAAGCTCTGGCTCTTTTGGTCGCTAAAAATTACTTAAAAACCCCAAAAAATCTTTTAATTGACATTTTTAGTTTGAATGAACAAAAAAACGGCCAAGTGTGAGTCGGACTCGCGCACGAAGGGTTCCGTACCATTATCTATAAAAACGGCATAAAAATCATGTCTGTTGTATGGGAGTGCGCAGGTCCAACTCGCACTTGGCCGGTTTTAGTATTTGTTTTTATAGCGGCAACAGAAATACATCATCTGTAAGAATTTCAACTGTCTAACCACCACGGTTCATGAGATACAGCCTGGTGACAGACGGACGGACGGACGTTTTATCTACCTAACATGAAAATAAAATGCCTCGTAAAGGGTAACTGTTTGATTTCTTGACCTACTTTACTTACCTAGCGCAGAAGATCAATATCTACCTATATGTGTATGCACTGTTTTATATTTAGATATTCGATTCGTTACACATTTAATGTAATAAACTGTACTGGCTACCCAGAAGTAACTTTCTCACGATCAATGCTAAACATCACGGTATACGTAGTAACTAATATAAATAATCTGTGCCTATGGATTACACACAAAGGCAAAGGTTCAAACAACAGATACCGACCCCAAAAGTAGATGAGGCTGATATTACTCTCAATTTTGGGTACTTTAATAAATAAAATTATTAGAACAGTTACTTGGGAAAATTTAACTTTAATTTTTTTTTTAAGTGTATACTAATATTTTCGCATCTCGCATGATAATGTAATGTTCATAACTTGTTACGTCACTTCTGAAACATCTTGTTTTAAAGTAGGATAATTATTACATTTATTAAATAAATAATTTATTATATATTTATTATTAAATTAATAAATTTGACTTCTGATTATAGATTATTACGTTTTCTAATAGTTCATTATTTGATATTATTATTACTTATTAGTTACTATTTATAATCATAGCATAAGATAATAGTTATTTTATCGGAATAATAAAAATCGAAGTCGAAGTCTTCTAATAAAGCGAATGCGCCGCCATTAACACGAGTACCATATTCTCTTCGGGCATTTGATTGGCAAGTAGATTTTAGCATGGTACTTTATAAACGAGCAAATTTTGTTTTTTTTTCAGTGACATACCCTTAATCTAGATGACATAAAAAAATATATATTTTATCAATTCAATGCTAAATCAAAAATATAATTTAAATCGTTCCTTTGGTTTGCTGTTCAAGACGTACCCGTATGGACATACAGACGTCCATCCTTCACTTTTTCTTGTACTTTTAGTTTAAGTTAATGCTAGAAAGCAGATTTTCACAGATGATATAACTAGTCAGTAAGTTTTTACCGCGATTTGGAATCCTCGTCATAATGCCATTGATTGTTTGCCATACTCCATGTACTTATACCCTACTTAGCAAACTATTAATATTTATGAACTACCACGGAGTCAATTATGTTATCAAATTCAAGAAAAAAACAATTGTTATTAAAAAAAAAGGTGGGAGACGTTTTGGAACTTAAAACACAAGACTTCTGGGTATTTAGTTATATTTTTAAACATGTTGATAACTCTAAATTTTAAAACGGATCGGTCAAAAGTTGGGCGATAGATTTAAGTAACTTTTATTTTTATACAATTTTATGCATTAGCGTACAAATAAGACAAAAAATGTTTTTGTTAGCATCAAAATATGACCCTCTGCCCTTAAGGCGACTTAAGTAGTAAAAATGAGAATTCTGAAAAAATAACATAAAACGTGATAGAGAAAAATTCGCTGCATCGACAAAATTGCAAAGTGAAAGCTGTTTTTTCAGGTCAAAACATTAGTCCGTCCAAATTAATAAAGACTATAAATAACAATAAAGACTGTATACTTATATATATGTATGTAATAAACATAAAATCTTATTAGCTTAAACATAGCAGTGCGTTTTTTTAACACTCTCGTGTGAATTTATGTTAAATATTATTTACTAAATAAATGAACTTTTAACAAAAAAATAATAGCCGACTTCAAATATTATAGCAGACATTCACTAAAAAGTTTAAAACAATTACATACTGACCGATGGTACCAAAATAACACGCTTGCTTGCTGAAACACATGTTCTCTAGAAGTCGGCGCTCTTATATATTGGTTTTTGTGTTCTATACTTGTGCCGACTTCTAGATAACATGATATTATTATGTAGCCTAAAGGGTTACCATATTTCAATGAAACCGTAAAATTACTACGAGCACTCTTCATTACAATAACAAAACATGAAATATTATTACGTAAATAAAATTACATATTCAAAACGAGTCAACATAAAAACGGAGAGCATCTGGTGTAACAAATTCCTTCTCATGAATACCACATACATGGGTATATCCTCTTTTCCCGGGAAATTCCGCTGGAATATTATTACACGTAGAATATTTGACGGAGTTTCTGGAGTCGATGAACTCTGTTTCTACGGTAAATCGTTTATTTCAAACATGAGGTCTATTCTGAAATTCAATACAGGTATTTAGATTTTATTTAATTACAGTGGAATGTACCATCAAAGTAATTGCCGCTGGCCTACTTAACGCACTTATTACTAACTAGCTTTTGCCCGCGGCGCCGCCCGCGTGTTATTCGGTTCAACGACATGCTTTTTTCCGGAAAAAAAGTAACCTAACGTTGGGGTATAAGCTATATCCATTCTAAATTTCATCCAAATCCGTCCAGCCATTTCAGCGTGAAAGAGTATCAAACATACACACACACAAACTTCCGCATTTATAATATTAGTGTGAAGTGTGATGAGATAACATAGCCTTGTCTTATTTCACCACAAACGATATGGACCGCGCTAATTAGACACCTGATTTTTCAATTATATTGATCTATCCTACAGGAACCATGCATTTTTCCGGGATAAAAAGTGACCTATGTGTTAAGTTAGGGTATAAGCTATATCCATTCTATATTTCATCCAATTCCGTTCAGCCGTTTCAGCGTGAAAGAGTAACAAACATACACACACACATACACACACACACACACCCACACACACACACACACACAAACTTTCGCATTTATAATATTAGTAGGAGTAGGATGTAATACGGATGAAAAATGGGTCTGCAGGTTGTTCGTCTGTAGTACCATATTGTATTGTATAGCCCGGTGCGTATTTAATTAAAACCTAATACAATAGAAGGTTCGATTTAGAACGTGGCGAGCAGAGATGCTGTCTCAACACATATTAATAATAAGATAACTTTGTTTACGGTTCCGTAGTCCGACAACGAACCCTTATAGTTTCGCCATGTCCGTCTGTCCGTCTGTCCGCGGCTTAGCTCAAAGACTATTAGTACTAGAAAACTGTAATTTGGCATAAGTATAATATTAATCACGCCGTCAACGCGGTAAAATAAAATAATTAAAATTTTTTTTTAGAAAATACCTCCCGTACACGTAAATGGGGGATGATTTTTTTCTCATCTATTCCATAGTGTGGGGTATCGTTAGATAGGTCGTTTAAAAACATTGTGGGTGTGTGAGAACCATTTTTCGATTTAAAGATCCGTTGGCGAAATATTAAGCTTTAAAGTGAAAATTTTTGTTCGAGTGGAGTGTCCCCCCTGCCGGCTAAGCGGTTGTTTATGGATATGTGAAAAAATTTACAGAAGTAGTATATATAATGAATTTAAAAGGAAAACTATCACAGCTAAGTAGGCTTTACAGGTTTACGAGTACAAATCGCGCCAAACTTTTACCCCCCCTAAATGTATGGGACTAGAAGTTTGGCGCGATCTGTATTAGTAGACCAACTTGGAAAATGTACCGGGCAACTACGGAACCCTACACTGCTATGTTTTGTATTCTCATGTACCACGACGACAAACTCAGCTCTATAATGTTCCTAAACGTATATTTAATTTGGTGTTCCAATATTTAATCAATATTAGTTTCCACTTCCATTAAGATTTTTAGCTTGTTTGTCAAGTTTTTGTCTGTCTCTATAGGTAGGTATTTTGTCTGACCCTTTTAACTCGAGAACCACTAAACAGATTAGGATGCGATTTTCTTAAAAAATATTGTAGTGACCCTGGTCAACATATAGGCTATAAGAGGTGTTGATACAGTTGCTTGGAACAGCGGCACCCTCTGCTTATAAAATGGGTTAACATTGATTGTAGAAATGTCGTTTGACATTGGGTACCCATAGCTTTCTCAAGGGAGGTCCAAGGATCCAAATATGCAAAATAAAATGAAATTACGGATTTTAAAGAGGGTCATCAAATCTTGATACTGAGCACTTATCGATTCTTCGGTATGAATTTGGCTTGTATTTTATGGCACATCTAATTCGTAGCAGATACAAAATGTAAATATTACGCGAATATTTATTTATCCCCGTATGGTAGCGGAGAGACCAGACCCCTAACCCTCTCCCCCCCTCCCCGCCTTATATGCGTCACTGCTGGTTTATTATTATAAAGAAAGAAATCATATATGATGCCCATAATAATTCGATCTCTTTCGCACAGTATATCTATCTTTATTAGTCACACACTTCCGTACCGCATGCTGAAAAAATTGTCTGTGGTAGCCAGTTACAAAATTTCACGGAATACATGTAATATTATAGCATAAAACATCATACTCGTATAGTATAACTACACTTCCCATACAAGTGTAAGTACACAGTTAATACCGAATATATTATATATTTCAAATAAAATAAAATAAATAAAACTGCTTTTTATGCTGACCCTATGACAATGCAATACAAGTACCAGTCGCCATTTCAGAGGTGCAATTGTGTAAGACAATCGTATTCAAATTGATTGTCATATGGCTTTTCGGCTAAGCAAATTATCCCGTTTGACAATTGAAATCGTACATTTTTGGCTATCAAATGAATACGATTGTCTTGTTTCAAACGTACGATTTTCATTGTCAAACGGCCTAATTTGCTAAGTGAATTGCATCTCTGATTCTTTTCTGTAATGATTCGGGTTATAATCAAGAGGTTTCTGATTTATCAAGAGAAACAAAAAAAACTAACTTTAATAAGAACATTCTTAACCCAAAAAAATGTATTAATCAACTTAGTAATTAATAATACACTATTTCGACATACAGATGTTTAAAAAACGCTTTACACATTTGATAATGATTTGATTTAAAGTATTCTGTCTTCCAGTTTAGTTATAAATTGCATCCAAAGAAACAAAAAGTTTTTTTTTGTCTTACTTACAAATAAAATGCTAAAGTATACGCATAAGAAATCAAAATGTTATCGGCTTGAATACAATTCCAATAAGTCGCAAATGTAAATTTTATTTCAAAACAATAACTTTTTATTGCTTCGTTTGAAAATGTAATATTACCAGGCCGTGGACATGTGTAATTTGTAAATGTTTACAGCAATGAGGATATGGTTTCAACGATTAATTAAACGACAGGATGAGGTCTTGTACACAACTATCATCACATCAGCCAGCGTCGTCACTCCTCCATTAACTAATCTATTCAAATGCTGCTGCAGACTATTTCTACATTCGCGCTTATTCTGTTTTACTTAAGGGGGTAACTTTTTCCTCGGTACAAAATGCACATCATGTTTTCCTTACTTTTGAATAAAAAGTTTGCAATAAATGCGTTTTATAGCAATTCGCGCAAACTGCTTGTTAATAGTTAGGTGATCACATGAAAATAATTCAATTTTATGCGTCACATTTTAGCTGCATTACATAACAACTGTAAACACGCTTTTAAGTTTGTTAATGTAATGCAAACAAAATATAAGAAATTAAAAAACGTATTTTTTTGTGGAGACTTTATTATTAATAAAATATTTCGGCAAGTTGCTTTAAAACACATTTAATGCATACTTTTTATTCAAAAGTAAGGAAAACAATATAGGTATTATGATGTGCATTTTGTACCGAGGCAAAAAGTTACCCCCTTAACCCTCTTAATTACCATTATCGCTGAAACAATTGTCACACAATAATCCAATACACAAGATCGTCGCTCGGACCCTTACAGAAACCTACTACTTCGAAACTAGTACTACTATTAGACCCCCAAACATGTCTTACAAGCATAATGTGTCTCATCCTACCAACCAATCTCATCCAATATCATGAGTCACGGTCACGATACCAGATGGAAACCCACCCGTATTCAGAGCTACTAAGGTCTTTATCGAATTGTGCACGACAGATCTAAACTATGATAGTAACAGACAGGATACCCCCTATTCCACTTCATCACTCGTCCGTCGTTCTATATCAGTCATCAACTCATCAGTGCGGGGGTCGGCTATTCTCGTCCCCACCTCACCCAGAGTTAATGACAAAATTGCCCCCCCGACACACAGAATTAGAATAAAGTATACAAAACTATAGCTCGTGTGTGACTATTAACAAATTATCATGATAGAGAAATTTCAAAGTAAAACGCTTTTAACGCTTTTAATGTCTTTCTTACTGAGGAATATAAAATAACAAACTATGTAAGTACTAAAAACGTTTTTTTACGTTTCTGCTGGATTTTAATCACCAACTGTTTTCACCTCTGTTACCCTCTTTTTGCTTCTGCGTTTGCAGTACAAAAACAAATCACCTTGCCTTGATTAAATATTGTATCCTGAACATCGCAGATTAACCAAACTAAAAGTACATTTAATTTGACACAGCAAAGATGATTTCATTATATAGTTTTACTTATTCTTTTGTCTATAAAATTTTCTATCAGCCATGGCCGGTACAATGGCACCGCTTGTGTTGGCGGCCACTGAATCGGAAATTGTACGGTAAATTAACGCTATAAAATACAAAGTGTACTTCAGCGGAAACAGCCGTTATTTGTCCATTTAGCTACATAACTAGCATTGTCATTCCGTTGTGTTACGGATCACAAACGAATTTTCTCAATGGCGCACGACGCCGACGCCGACGCCGACGTACTGGTATACCAGTATGATGATCACTGTTATTTCTGGCTGCCGTTTTGTTTAGGTCACTCTGCTTCTTGCTTGACAACCCATTGTCTCACAGTATATAGGGTGAAATTAAATCAACCGACCAAATTCATACTGGAGACTCGGTTAGTGATCAAGAACTACGTTCAGTAATCCTTTTGGCCAATTTCGAATCATTTTTTTTTTTGCTCCCTTACTGCTTGGACTAGTTTAAGTAAAATTCCTAGATTTCACCCCGAGGGTCATTAAATCTTGTTCCTGATGACTAACCGAGTCTCCAGTGTGAATTTGGTCGGTTGATTTAATTTCACGTAGTATAGACGAGTACATACGAGTTGATATCATATTAGATTTTTTGTACCTTCATGATAGATCTTAGCTAGAGGATCGTGTCTCAACTTCACCCTGACACATGATTTTTACACACCCGTGGGTGGTAAAGTTGAAGCACGGTTCCCTGGCGAAAGTCTAATATCCGATTCTATCTACCAGAGGCATACACGAAAATGAGGCTGTTTTAAAATTAATTGATCCACCACTATTTCCGGAAAATGAAGCATTTCTACTAAACACGGAAGCACAGCATTATTTAATCGCCACGATTAAAAGATTCACGTCAACAATGTCAACATCTTCCCATGATTATCATGATCATCATTTGTTAACAATGCTCTCCTACCATCATCGATTTGTCTTTGTCAGTGCTTAATGTAAACTTGGTGGTGATCTCAAGTACCAATACTGTGTTATCTACTTTATCGCTGTTGAACGGTTTGTGTTGTTTCCTCAATATGTATCCAGTTTGGCTACTTACCGTTAAAATATTCCATGAAACGTGAAAGGAATTCATACTGGGTCTGACCAATATCCTTGGTCAGAGAATTCATAGCATGTGTTCCTGCTCGCTCTGCTCGTACATACTTTTAGCACTTTTCTTGCTCACAATGTCTGAAAATTTCTGAAGGTTATCCGGAGGTTATATGTTTGCGATTTTATTGGATGCAGTAAAATGCAAGTAATCGTATATCGAACGGCCGAAATATTAAATTCAGAGAGTGAAATATGAAATATATTTTTTTCAAATGTAATATTTAAGATTTCACGGTTTATAATGAATTTGCAAAGAGAATATCGGTATATGAGGATCGTAGCAGATGGAAATCTGTAGTCTCTGCCTACCCCTCTGGGAGACAGGCGTGAGTATGTGCAGGGTTGGCATCGTTTAAAACAAATTTTCCAACTTTATTACCACACTGATTGTTTTTATTTTTCAATTTTATTACATATTTTATTCTCACTTTTGTTATTTGTGCTTGTTCATATTGTTATAAACAGTTATAGTCAGTTACTTGTTAACAGTAACTTGTATTTTTAAGCCTTTCTACGTTTCGTGTTTATTGGGAAAGCACTAATTATTTTTCACTCAATAAATAATTATATTATGATTATAATTAAAAAACGCTTTTCAATCAATTATACATTATATAATATACCAGTACGATAACCAAAAAATGTTAAAAACATGTTTTAAACATGTTTAAAACAGCCGCAAAAAAAACAGCAGTAAAAGGTTTTGATCTCTTAAAAAAATACTGTCTTTTTTCCAACCCTGAGTATATTGGTATAACCCCCCTTAAGGTGAACCATTTATTTACACTTAAAGTATTTATTTATTTGTCCTCCTTTTCTTTCATAATATTTTGATACGTACCTACTCGTATGTACCACGTTTTTAGATCATGTTCCGATGCCAAACAGAACTTGGTCCATCCTACTTAAACAGCATTGTTCAGCCAAAATTGGTCACAGAAATGAGCGTAGTGCCCACTACCTACCATTGTATTCTAATTTGGGTCGATTTGAACCATTCATTTCATACTGCGAAGGGAGTGGTTAATCAAATGGAGAGAACTAAATGAAAAGTCTTGTCAGGAACAACTGCAAACTGTTGCTGCCTGGTTTCAAAACGAAAACAAAACATAAACCCGCGTTTTGTGCCACTATAGTAGTCCACTTAAAATGATTGTATGGAACGTGTACAAATATATTACGATAAGATTTCACCTTTTAACCTTGTTCTCTTATGCAAAGCAACAATGTACCAAAATAATATATTCAATAAAGTAGTAAAAACAATAAAGTAGTAAAAACAATAAAGTAGTAAAAACAATAAGTCGTGTCTGTACATTGATTATTTTTGCGACATGAAATGAAATTGCGTTTTTAGTTTTGTACTAAGGCCAAAACTATTTATTTTTTGTCCGTCTGTCTTATCCGTTTTATTCCGAGAACCAGTAAATGGATTTGGATGCATCTATTTTGTTCTCTATGGATGCGGTTTACTTCAGTAACATCATAGTAACCCTGGTCAACATATAGGCCAGGGATGGCAAACCAATGGCACCCGTGCCATTGATGGCACACGACAAAATATTTCAGGCACGCAAAACGGTATTTTTTTGTAGTTTTTGAATAGTTTTGAGTTGTTATTATTCAGTTTTATTATCTTCCCAATAATCACTAAGTCAAAGTTATTCGAAGGCACGTATAAAGCCTTAATGGAAAAAATGGCACGTTGATCTATAAAGGTTCACCATCCCTGATATAGGCTATAAAGTGTGTTGGTAAAATAACTGTCAAGACGAATACTCAAAGTTTCTAAGAGCCCGGTCCGCGACGACGAAAACTTTGATCAAAAACAATATGTTAAATATTTTTCTGGCCTTTATCGCGATGTTTTTGGAAAAACAAGGGACATACACCACTTCATATTGGCCGTCTTAATAAAGGCCTAGTATTCATTTGATTGAATTGTTTCTCTTTTGCGAGTTATTTTATTATTTACGAGCCCGCTCCGAATCGTTATTCATAATGTCTAAGTATTAAAATAACGCGCAAAGGAGAAACAATTAAATGAAATAAATTTTAGTTCTTCATTTAGATGGCCAATGTGGACTGGTGTATGTGCCTGATTTTTACGAAAACATCGCGGCAATGACAAGAAAAATAATTAAAATAATCCTTCGCATTAAACAGACGAAAAATACGGACCGGCCTCTTAAGCGCAAATAAAAGATACATTGATTGGAAGACACATCCACACGAGCGAAACCGCAGGCAAAATCTAGTCTTAAATAATTGGTCCTATTTTTTAGCGAGCATGGCTTCGTGTAGGTGGTACCCACGTCATTAATCGATACTGAGCTCGCTTAACGAATTATTCAGTTATTTATTAAATGCACTTAACTGTAATTTCAGTTGTAAACGCACACACAAACATCATCGTTGTGATTAAATAATTAGTACGGTATCGATTGGTTATTCATAGATTGGCATAGATAGCCATGACTTAGGGTGTGATGAGATGGTGTTTAAAAGATAAAAACAAGAAAACAAAAGAAATTATCATACATAACTAAGAAAGAGTTTTGATCTGACGATTTTTGTACCGCAACGAGATACAAATTAACATTTTATATCGGAAATTAATGAATATATCAATAAATTATCATAATTTCAGGATACATATTATAATAATGAATGTACAGAATCTACATAATGTAACAACGATAATTCTAAGAAAAGGAAGGGTAACGAACTGCCTCTGATTTCGTTTTGGGTATTTGGTTTATTTCTAAAGTAAACTCGTCTTGTCACGATGCTAGTGCCAAGATTGTGACGTCACGCGTCACGTTTTGGTCCACGGTCAACTCGTGAGCGTTTCAGCCGCTACCGAAAAATTTCAACCTGCTTCTCAAACTTCTTCTAAGGGATGATGAGTCGCAAAAGTGTGTTTTTCGAAAGCCGTCATTTTGAATAACTGGAATGGCCCTATCAGGAACTTATTGAACGACATACTTATTAGCGTATTTACTCAAACTATAAAATATATATTAGTAGAATAAAGTGTTTTCAGTGAATAATTCATAGATAAGGCAGTGGCGGATACACATGTTGGGCGCAGGATTATTATCGGAGGGTGTATCTACTTACACGTTATATGATATAATATTACTTTGTATCCTTATAATAATTATAGGTAGGAACATATATAAGGTAACTAGCTTTTTCCCGCGGCTCCGCCCGCGTGTTATTTGGATTAACGACATGCTTTTTCCGGGATAAAATGTAGCCTATGTGTTAAGTTAGGGTATAAGCTATATCCATTCTAAATTTCATCCAAATCCGTCCAGCCGTTTCAGCGTGAAAAAGTAACAAACATACACACACACACAAACTTTCGCATTTATAAAATTAGTGTGATACGTCTAGCAATTCCAATCACGTCAAAACCAAATTGGACTGACTATTATCCATCCACCCATCAGCCTGTTTCGTCCACTTCCAGGATTTCACCACTCTTGGCGGTCCTCCTGGAAGAAATGCCCATACTCACACACGCTGGGCAGGCGGGTTGGTGAGCGCGGTGCCGAAACCCTTGCACCAGTGACGCCGCTGCCCGTCACTTTCTGTTTTAAGGCCTGGCAATTAGGGATGGATATACCGCCATCCATCGGTCCCAGGCAATGGTGGGCCGCCTGGTTTTGCCTAAGAGCTGTTCTCTTACTCTCCCCCGAATAACTTCGGGAGGATTTGCGAGTAAGATGGTGGTACCTCCACAGTCGAGCCCGGCATTAGCTCTACCACCTACAAACGAGGACTGACTATTATAGCGACATTTTTTTTTCTTTTTCTCCGCGCACAGCACTCCGCACCCCCTTTTGGCGCCCATGCCGCATTATGGTCATGACCTTATTATGCAATTCTTGACTTATAGTCAAAAAAAATATTAACTCATCTAAGAACTTCGAACCATCTCAGTAAAAGTCCAAACCTATAAAAAAAACTCGTTCAGATACACAGAGAACGGTCCTACAATAATAAGTGAAAATATTTCTAGGGTAGATTATGTATTGCTGATTACATAAAAGAAAAATATGTTTTGTGTCGAATTTTATTTTAGTTCCCATTACAAATTTAGTTGACTAAAGCTCTATGGAAAAGAGAATAAAGTTCGCCCGAGTAAAATTTCTTTTCGGTGGAAAGTATAGCTCTTTCAATCACCTCTTAAAATAACAAAAATGTGTAAAACAATGTTTGGTGACAAAGTTTTTTGTAATGTTTAGGGCAAAACAAGCGCTGGGAAACCAGCTTAAAAAAACATCTTTTCCGTTCAGTCGCCGGGACGTCGCGTCGGGTAGGGGTTAAAACCCCTACTCGTAACCATACCCTTATATAAAGGCAAAATCCACCCCTGACTTATAGTACTACTTAAATACGGTTCCCAAATTCAACAGGGGCTCTTCGAGAGTTGACCCATCTGAGACTGATTATTTTGGTGGCTTTATCTAACAAGCTTCTCTGAGCAAGAGGTGTTACTGAAGTCGTTTTAAGAACAATATAAAAGAACATTGATACAATTTTCGCACGTTTCCCGGCACTTATAAACTCATCAGTGATGGTAATCTTTTTATGATTGTTATCTGACTACGTTGGTATAAATGGCTTAAGTTTACATAACATACCATGGTAACTGTACTACATGTTATCATATGCTCGCTTTTGCCGGCCACTTCGTTCGTGCATGTAGTATATATACCTATGTGGACATCCTGTACTGCTAAAACGTAACTCGGATAAAAGATTGTTAGAGGTATGTATCGTGATGAACCTAAAGATTGTATTTATTACGTAAGACTTATTAAGTAAGTCTTATTTTTCTTGTTAAATAAGACACTTGTACTTGTCCACAGGATTATAATTTCACTTAATAGACCCGACCGGTTTCGCTTATAAGCATTGTCTAGGGCTTTATTACATAAAAAATAACTTAAATAATATTTACATGTTTAATACGTGCCAATGCTTATAAGCGAAACCGGTCGGGTGTATTAAGTGAAATTATAATCCTGTGGACAAGTACAAGTGTCTTATTTTACAAGATGTATAATAAGTTCCACCAAGTGCCGACAATCACAACCATCAACAAGTCTTATTTTTTCTTACACGAGTGTGGGAGGGGGTCTAGATTGTTCCTACGTTAGATCACAAAAGTAAACAAAACTTTATTTTCAAAGTGCATGCAGTCCTTTTTTATATTTTTGTTACTTTTTCTTTGCAATTTTTTTTCTTATGTAGGGAGGAGGGGTTCAAAAAGTGGTTATAATTGTCTTACGTAATAAATGAACTGGCCCATACATGTGGCGCTCTTTAATAAGGAAATAATTATCTATTACTTTATGTGTAATATTTTTAATATGTTGTCCCTGTAAATGCGAAAAATACTTAAATCGTTTTTTTATATTAAGTTTTAAAACGTATATGCGGAAGCAAATATTGTTTTCGTGTTGTTTCCATAAAAATTCTTTGGGAGTGCTTAAATAATAATCGAGTAATTTTATTTTTGGCACGGTATAAACGATATGTTTCGACCCCTTCAATAGTCGATCAATAAGTTGCACAACTGTGAAAACCCTATCCAAATCCGTTTAGTACTTTTCACGTGAATCGCGAGCATATTTAAGTATTTAGCGTCTATTTTATTACAGGTTATAATAAATAATTATTGAGATTTCGATATTTTTACATTCCTAAATTATTATCTACGAGTATAACACAGTATAAGGATTCCTATATAGGTATACGACTTGTAGAAAATGTTTCTTTTAATTTTCAGAAGTTATACGTCATATTTTTCAATAACTTCATAATGCTAACGGTATTATGATTATCTATTGTCGTCTGTGATTGAGTAAATAGGTGAAATAAGAAGTATCCACTTGAAAAAGTTACGGTTGTATCTTTGACACAACCCACTGTTTTTTCATGACCTTATAAAAGTAGAACATATACGTAATGATGACGAAAGGGGAACGCACCAAAATGTGAATGTTGAAAACCTAATAAAATAAAATGGAAGTCTTGCCAAAATGTTTTGGCCATTTTATTTTCTTAAGCCTCCCGTTCGTGGTTGTATTGGTAGCAAGATTAAAAGGAAGCAGGATACAGTTTGTTTTTGCATTCCAATACGGTAGCAAGATTAAAGTACCTAATTTCTTGAAAATCACGCCATTACTTACCAAATTGCAAAAACAAACTGTATCCTGCTTCCTTTTAATCTTGCTACCAATACAACCACGAACGGGAGGCCTAAGAAAATGAAATGGCCAAAGCATTTTGGCAAGACTTCCATTTTATTTTATTAGGTTTTCAACATTCACATTTTAGTGCGTTCCTCTTTCGTCATCATTACGCAGATGTTCTCCTTTGAATCTGCTCGACAAGAATGTTTACCAATATAATTATACCTTCGTTTAATAAACAAGTAATTATATTGTTGTTTAATTTGTAGTCTGTGAAATAGCGAAGCTACGGAGTTAATTATACCTAATCGTATAGTAAGAATACTTACGTTGCTACAGCCACAATACTACCCTAGTGTCTATAGAAGTAGTGTACGGCTCGCCTGCTCTAAGGGAAACTGCCTTTAATTTAAGAGGATAGGTCCGGCTTGCCTCGATTGCTGTTACTCCAGAAATGATGACTTTTATCACAAATGTTCGTTTCAGAGTTTAATAAAGTTTATACAGATTTAAATCCAATAATAATATGTATGGGTTTTTGCCAATATAATCTTTTTTAGAACCATCTTTGGTTTTTTAGGGTTCCGTAGTCCGACATGGAACCCTTATAGTTTCGCCAAGTCTATCTGTCGGCGGCTTAGCTCAGAGACTATTAGTACTAGAAAGGTGTAATTTGGCATGGATATAAATATTAATCTCGCCAACAAAATGGTAAAATAAAATCTCGAAAGAAATTTTTTTTAGGGCTACTTCTCATATACGTAAACTGGGGATGATTTTTTTTTTTCATCTATCATTGTGGGTGTACGAAAGCCATTTTTCGATTTAGGGATCCGTTGGAGAAATATTATGCTTTGAAGTAAAAATTTTTGTTAGAGTGGAGCGTCCCACCCCCTGCTGGCCCCCCTGGTCCCCTCACATGTATGGGACTAGAAGTTTGGCGGGGTTTGTATTAGTAGACCAACTTATAAAATGTACCGGGCAACTACGGAACTCTACATTACGCGTGGCCCGACAATCAATCAATCAATCAATCAATCAATCGTTTATTTGTTAAAAGCATGTTACATAATAAGTTGGAAAACATGTCACTTTGGCTCAATGCTTTTTGCCACTAAGCATACAAATTATAATTATAAACTAATCTAAAAAATACAGGAATACTACACAATGAGAAAGTTAATACAAATGTCAAGTAAAATGTCAAAACAACAATATAAAATAGATTATACATACAAATTTTATTGTCAAATACCGTTTGAATGTCATAGATAGACACACTCTAGGCTTCATTATGATAAAAAATTAACATCATTTAAATATTCATTTATGTCATAATAACATTTTTGTAACAAAATTTTGAATAAAATCGATTTAAATTTTCCAATAGGTAAAGATTTTATTGAATTTGGAAGCTTGTTATATAGTTTTACAGACATAGCATAGATGCTCTTTCCACGTAGTTTACACTTTGAATAGGGCATTTCTAAGTGTATTCTGTGTTGCAGCCGCCTTGATACATGTTGCGTCTCTTTGAACTTTGTGTTATTAATTTTGACAAACATAAGACATTCGAGAAGATAAAGCGACGGGAACGGTAATATTTTCAAATCTTTGAAGTGCTGTCTGCAAGTGTCCCAAGGTTTTATTCCAGTAATTGCCCTGATACATTTTTTTTGCATCCTAAAAATCTGTATACAGTCACTACTATTGCCCCAAAAGATTATACCATATCGGATTATAGAATTTACATATCCGTGATATGCTGTTATGGCTGCATTTATTGACACGCACTTGGCTGGTTTTTTATTTCTCAATATTGGAATGACTTCCGAAGATTCTATTTCGATAAGAGTGTGCATTATATAGGATGACTTTTATTTATACAGCCAAACTCATACTGGAGGCTTGGTAAGTGATCAGTAACACGGATTTGTAACACTTTTTGCTAATTTCGCAAAATAAAATCTTGACGTCCCATAGTAACTGAATTAACTCAGGGCTGGGCTTGCGTTTGTAAGGAACACGAAAAGAATAATTTACGAATTTCACGAAAAGGGTTATCGAACCTTCTTACTGGGCATTTACCGAGTCTTCAGTAAGAATTTGGCTGCATAAATTAAAGTCACCTTATATAGGTTGAAATTAAATCAACCGACCAAATTCATACTGGAGACTCGGTTAGTGATCAGGAAATAGGTTCAGTAATCCTTTAGGCCAAATTCAAAAAATATATATTTTTGCTCCCTTAATGGTTGGACTAGTTTAAGTACAATTCCTAGTTCAGTCAGTAAGGGAGTCAAAATTTTTTTTCTCGAATTTCAACGAAAGGGTTATTCAAGCTTGTTTCTGATCACTAACCGAGTCTCAAGTATGAATTTGGTCGGTTGACTTAATCACCTTGTATATCCATGTCAGAAGTATTTGTATTAAAATTGATAGAGTCTTCAAACAAGAAAGATTAAATTATGGTTTTGCAGGGACTATCCTCTCAAAACTTTTTTGATATTCATAAGCGGGACTCTTGCCCCATATGCCTTTATGGAAAAGACGGAACTGACTACAGATCTTCATCTGGTACGGACTGAAACCTCCCGCCTTTTTCACATTCATCAATCAGGTCATACTTACAAGATCTTCCATTCCGGGTACTTTTGACTGACTTTGCATTTGTCAGCCGCCAATTTAGTCTGCTTAAGTTCCTCTGGCGGCCGGGTTATATACACTGACAGTAATAGGTGTTGGTTTGACCCTAACTTATGCTTTTGCTCCATATACGAGTATTTCATTTATCTCTGTGGTCCTCTTTAAATAATAACATTGGCGTATGCTCGAAGTACCTATTACTTTTTCTGTTCTTTTTACTACATTAGCAATCCCTGAATTAACCATATTTTTCAGCACACTAAACCGTAAGAAGGAAGAACCCATAATTCATTCTCTATTATCTATATCTAAAATTCTCCATCCATAAGTATAGTATTAAATTTATGTTAAACTACGCTTACGCTATAGTCGGTCCATAAATACTGTCTGGGGAAATTGTTATCATACATAACTTAGCCATTTTAGTTGTGAAAATAGTTATAGTATAAAGGCCAATGACCAAACTAACTTTTACACTGACTAAATTATTATAATTTATTCTTTGAAATACGGTGATGATGACACGAAAGATATGTGACACACGTTGCCGAAAGGGTTATATTTAAACTTTTGGGCAACATTGTTTAAAATTATGCAAATTATATTATGTATTCTTTGTTTGCAACATTTTTGATTTAGTCCACGTAGGTTGATGTAGCGATTACACTCTCAAGACAATGAAAAGAGAAGAGTGGTATGAAATAGTTATTTAGAACGAAAGGTGGTAGAGCTGATGCCGGGCTCGACTGTGGAGGTACCACCATCTTACTCGCAAATCCTCCCGAAGTTATTCGGGGGAGAGTAAGAGAACAGCTCTCAGGCAAAACCAGGCGGCCCACCATCATCGCCTGGGACCGACGGATGGCGGTATATCCATCCCCAATTGCAGAACCTTATATAAAACAAACTGGTGACGGGCAGCGGCGTCACTGGTGCAAGGGTTCCGGCACCGCGCTCACCAACACGCCTGCCCAGCGTGTGTGAGTATGGGAATTTCTTCCAGGAGGACTGCCAAGAGTGGCGAAATCCTGGAAAGGCTTATGTCCAGCAGTAGACGAAACTGATGGATGGATGGATGGATGGATGGATGGAGAACGATAGTTGCTTGTGTTTTCACTCTTATTTGCCTTTTTAAGTAAATTTATCTATACATCAATGGGCTGTCGGAAAAAATTGCACTGAATGTGATAAGATTAATAAGAGCGATAAGTGAGTGAGCAAAGTAAAACCCTTCTGATGGTACGATATGCACAGATCTGCCAAAGATACTCACAATAATTATAATGCCCATAGAAATCTTCGCCAAAGTTCGTCTCATTGGCAACTTATTAGAGAGAAAATAGGTTGTCTTTAGCCGACCCGACGTGCACTATCTGACTGTCATGGATTGTATAGAACCACAGACACATAAAGTAGCAGACCAAACATAAGGATTAAATAGCGTGGCAAGTTTCCACACAAAAATAAGCTACATTTAGGCTTCATGGTAGGAAGAAACGTATAAAAAGGGGTTGTTTTGGCTGGCTGATGCTTGGAACATATTTGTTAATTCCTAAACTAATCTCTAGTATACCGGGTGTAAATAGAGTGCGACCATTAAATGAAACCACATATTCTACGTCGCTTCACGGA
The DNA here is from genome assembly GCA_910592155.1 of Ypsolopha scabrella. Classification (NCBI taxonomy): domain Eukaryota; kingdom Metazoa; phylum Arthropoda; class Insecta; order Lepidoptera; family Ypsolophidae; genus Ypsolopha; species Ypsolopha scabrella. The sequence goes on along the minus strand of OU342969.1, from coordinate 24,158,306 downwards.
CGACGCTCTCTCTAAACTCGCCCGTATGTCGGTGCGTTAGGGTTCACGCGTTTTTGTTTGGAACTCAATTATTTCCTAACCTAAGAGTGTCCGCGGGTATGACTCTTGGGAAAAGTGGTTCAGTAGGGTCGGTTGAATATGTGGTTTGATTTAATGGTCGCACTCTATTTACACCCGGTATATTTTGTTTGGAAACAAGCAATATTTATTAAGCCTAAGTTCACTGAGCTAAAATTGCCACGCGACGACTCTATGCGTTTATTATTAATGTTAGGTCTGCTACTATATTATACGTCTGTGTATAGAACACGTCCGGAAATACGACCTTTGCCGAAGAGTAGCGAATATTTTTACGATACGCTACGGTACTTGTCTTGTAGATGAATTAAATATCATCTCTATATTACCATAGCATCGAAGCATCGTTTTTTTTAGTTACAGACCGCATCGACGTCTTAACATCATTAATTACAATCGCTCCATGTCAAACCAAAAATAGTTTCCACTACATTCACTGTAGTTGTTCTCAGTAATAACTCTAAAATAACCAATTAAATCAATTTATTTCCAGGACGACATCGCCGCCAGGAGAACCGCTAGTGCGTGCCCCAGTGGGCAAGCCAAGATGCCCGCCCGCCATTTCCCGCTTGCGCGTCGAAAAAGTTGAAGGTGGCTTGGCAGTTGCTGGCGTAGTCGTTGCCGCCAACTGCCAGATCGTACTGCCAATCTTCGGCTTCCTCTTCATGCTTGTTGGCTGTGTTCTTACCGGTAAGTTTGGTTACTTGGTCAAAAATTAAAGAAATTCTTCCTCTAAAAAGGTTTTAACCATGACGTGGTGGGCGCGGCAAACAAAGAGAAAATTCTTATACGTGGGACGCACTATAAGTTTCCGGAATGAATATGAAAAAATACTATTAAAGGTACAAAATTAATTTATTGTTTTTCAAAATAATCTCCCTTGGCGTCTATGCACTTTTTCATTCGATCAAACCAGTTTTGAAAACTTTTGTGCCACTCCCCTGTGGTGACCTCTGAAACGTGTTTTTCATACTCCTCGACAGCCTCTTCTGGTGATGAAAATCGTTGACCGCGTAATTGGTTCTTAATTTTTGGGAACAGAAAAAAGTCACAAGGTGCCAGGTCGGGACTGTATGCAGGATGACTCATGAGTTCTACATTTTTCGTCTTCAAAAAGTCGTTTGTCTGTCTGGCCGTGTGAGAACTAGCATTGTCGTGGTGCAGGATGATACGGCGTTTACGGTTATTTTTACGGAGTTCGTCAATAACTTCCGGCAAACAAATGGTCGTGTACCAGTCACTACTCACGGTACGACGATTCTCTAAAGCAACAGTAGCCACGTGTCCAGTTTTATTAAAAAAAGAAGCAATCATCCGCTTAGATGCACTTTTCACGCGCGCCACTTTGGTTGGTTTCGGCTCATCTTGAAAGACCCATACGCTCGATTGCTGCTTTGTTTTGGGATCGTAGCAATAAATCCACGTTTCGTCACCTGTTACTATGTCCCACACCAAATTTGACGCACCTTCGTTGAATCTGGTAAGCATGGCACTGCACCAAGTGACGCGGTCCGTTTTTTGAGCCTCGGTCAAGTTGAGTGGGATCCACCGCGAGCACAGCTTTCTCACACCCAAATGTTTGTGTAGGATTGATTATATTTGACTCATGCCTATTTCTAAGGATGCGCGAATTTCATGGTAGGTCACATGCCTGTCTGTTTCAATCATACGGCGCACAGCATCGATGTTTTTGTTGGTCACAGTGGTGGACGGCCGACCATCGCGAGATTCGTCACTGAGATTGATACGACCACGCTGGAATTCTGCAAACCAGCTATAAACAGTCGTCTTGCATGGTGCTTCATTGCCAAAAGCTGTTTCAAGCCGAGCGATGCTCTGTTGAGCTGTCAAATTACACTTAAAATCGTAGAAAATCATACTACGAAAATTTTCCCGAGTTAAATCCATGTTGATGCAGACACACAATTTTTTAAATGGCGCCACAAGGTAAAAACAAAAGACAGTCAGATGAAACAAACTGCATTCTACAGCCAAAGAGTTCTATTTTCAAATGTTGCAATAAATGTTTAAATATTGTTTATGTAAGTGGCCAGTTCCGGAAACTTTTAGTGTTACCTATGTATCCATTTCCGGTGTGACCATATGCGTAGAAGAAGTAAGTAAACAGGAAACTACAGTGCGACTAGGACTCTTTAGTTCCAATTTTGGCCACGACCAATGTTTGCGCTAGAAGAACCTTGTTGCAGTTTATTTATTTTTGGCTAGATAGCAAGGAACTGTTTTTAAATAGCATAGTTTTGATAGAGCTAAACGAGCTAAAATTTGTACTTTTGCTCAAAACGGCCGGTTTCTACATAAGTTTTTCTAGCTTTAATTATACGAGTACGTTGTTAATGAAAACAAAGCTATTTTAAAATAATCTATATAGGTAGTATTTTAAATCTACTTTACGTTATCTTATTACACGATACAATGTTCGTGGAGTCATTGTTAGAGACCCGATACAAAAAAAAAACTTTGAAATATGGAGGTTGAGCAAAAGATGAATATGGAATCCAAGCACTCTTTAATACAAGCTTTTACGAATGCTTCCAGTAGTTCTTTAAACAAACAAAGCTAAACATTAGCCGTTATTATTTTTGTGGTATTTGCAAATCAAGTGAACGAGTATGTAGCAATTGCGTGTCAGGGAAGTCTTTAAAAGTAATTAGGTAGCCTTTCACTAAAAATTAGCTTTTTGCCCAATTTTTCTAGCAATATTATTAACACTAAAATGTATCCTTCCTCAGCGGCGTCGTATCGCGGTTGTGGGGAGAATGAGGAGCCAGACCATTATGCAGCGAGAATCGCATTCACCGGGAATTCTCGCGTCCTCGGTCCCATCTGCATCGTTGCTGGTGCTGTTATGACACTTGCTGGTAAGTTTCGTTAGGCATTGTTAAACTTACCTTTCGGTTAAATTTATAGATCCACCCACGTTTCTGTGAAATAAGTGGAGCGCTGCAATCGCCATAAGAGCATCTCTGATTAGTTAAAATCCTTCACGCTGTCAATTTTACCGCCCTCGAGCATTTTAAGTCTAATTAAATGGGAATACATTTTGTTATTTTCCAGGCATCGTGCTATGCATATTGATGCGAGCTGCTCAACGACGACAGAGAAGATTGGCATTCCACTGTCCCATTCATGGAGACTTCTACCCGATGAGCCCTCAAAGTACAAGAAAATATCCAAGTAAGTCATAATTCTTTAGAAATCAATGTAAAATAATACACAAATACACAACATTAAATTGAATAATACGATAGATGATGGAAAATTGAATGTGCAGCTCAAAAGGCTTGCTCAGTCAGTTAAATCATCTTTAATAGGAGAGCAGTGAGAAAATCAAAGAATTTATAACTTCTTAAAATACCTAGCACAAAAAGGGATATTTCTCTATCAGCAAATTAAAATCAAATTTTATCACTTCAGAGAGTCCGTGTGGATTGTGGCGCTGGTTGCTTCGTTGGCTTGGAATGGCGGAAGACAATGACAATCCTCGTTGCCCGCGCTCCACAGAGCCCGCATCCCCTGCACGGCCTGACGGGACTTGCCCTCCACCATTACCATTCTTGGTGCCATCTGATTCTGTTGTGTTAGTACATACTCGTATTTCTACGCTTATTGTTTCAACTTTAAAACTAAGCAGAAGATTATTTTTGTTTAGGGGTTTCTTGAAACTATGATCAGTTTCTTCAAATATTGTTTTGCTCTTCCAATGAACTTTTTGGTTAAGAGTAGACAAATAACCAAAGATGCGTTTGAAATGTTGGTCATAGTAATCCTCTGTACTGAAAATCTGTGGTAGATATATAAAAGCTCTACTCTCTATTGCAGGGGCATGGCATCGGTTCTAGGAGTGCCGCTTAGTCCTGAACAAACATTTGGGTCCATCAAATCCCTGGCAATATCTAGGGAAGTGGCCAGCTTTCCTCTGTCTCGTTCACCAACCCCACCCCCTTTGAGGTAAGAATAAACATTTACACTTGAATATTAGACGCAGACTAAAAGGGTTTCCACACTGAATGACACCAGGCACCAAAAGTCATTTTACAGAATTCCAAAATCTTTTTTATTATAATTCTTGGTTATCGTTTTTTTACGTATCTTCGCTTCCCTTTTCTAATAGCGGTATGTTATTTTGGTGTACAATGAACGTAAAAAACTCAACATAGCAATTATTTTTTATTATTTTTACAGCTGTCCACCGTTCAAGAATGAAAGAGGCACAGCAGATATCCCAAACGCTGTACTATCACGTCCTGACTTCGACTGCGGTTCGCCGACATGCGGCTACCGCGTCGTAGAATGTAAGCTTACGACTTCCGATGAAATTTCAAGAAACGTTCCTACCGTACAAGCTAACATCCACAGAACCAAAGACAAGATCTCAGAAGAAAAACACACGAGACCTTTATCAGTCTCAATCACTATACCCGACGAGGGAAAAGGCTAAATTATTTTTTCACTTTAGAAATTAGGTATACTTTATATGGTGTTATGTTCAAACAAGAGCAAAGCGGATATTTGAAATAAATAGTTAAATTACCTAATTTTAGGAACAATAATATGTAACATATAGGTACATACATGTTGCAAAATACAAAATGAAATAATCTCACTCTTTGAAATGAATTTTCTCAAGAAAGTATTTATATAAATCACAAATTGCTTCATTAACATACCTACCAACAGCTCAAATATTCACATTTGTCTTCCGCTAGAGCTCATTGGACACATTCAACATTTGTTATATAATAAAACTTATTTTAGTTAGCATTTATGATATTGAGCTTTATACCTATAAATTGCACCTAATAATGGCTCATTACATTTATATCACAATAATATTGAAAAATAACTTAATTTTAGCAATACGTTGCGCCAAATACGTGTTAAGTGTATGTAAGGAGTGCAATTTTAATTTTTACTTCAAAATAACTAAGATTAAAGTTACAGTTTACGTACAATAAAAGGTTTTCGAAAATATAAAAATATTTTATTACGCATTATTTTAGAGTGTTGAAGTGCTAATTTAATGAAGTGGCATCCCTAGTCGTCTAACTTTTTCAAATATGGATTTTTTTTCTAGATTATAATATGTATCATAATCATAAATCATAAAAATCATAATATAATATTATGTCCTAACTTGAAATTAAATTTATGTATAGGCAGGAATGTGTCTTCTATATCAATGAAGTTGGACACACAAATTTGCTAGATGTCGACAAATGTCATTCATGAATCTGTATTTAGAATGGGATCTGTAGACATTTGCCAAAGAGTGGGTCCACCTTTTAGCAACAATGCATTCATAAAATCATCTATGTATTTTTTTTCGCATGTTAACAACAATACATCATATGTATAACAATACATAAAATTAATCGTTTAAGTTAAATGAGTAGAGTATGTAATTTAATGCTACCCTAGAGATAGTTCCGAAATGTGATAATTTATTTTTGTTAAATTTAACATTTATTTGTGAGATGCCGGTATGGTTGTTTAATCATGATAGATATAAACGAATATATATTACACTATATCTATCTTAAGAAAGTTGTCGATATTTTGGTGAAGAAGCCAAAAGAAGATGCCAAAATTCAAACCATCACGTAAAAAAACATTGATTTTGTTTTACATAACAAATTCTTTGTATGTGCTCACAAAAGACATAAGATTTAGGTAGGTAAAGGGAAGAAGATTAGACAAGATGTTATAGCCCCTACTCAAGTAGAAGTAATGTAGTAGGTAGGACATAAAGTAACAAATTATAAGCTATGTGACGGAGGCATTTATTGGCCAAGTTATCGGAAATTAGTAGGCATGTATTTTTTTTATAATCTATGGTTAAGTGCCACACGCCTAAGTAATCAATAATTTTAATGATTAATAACTTACTTATTTAATACTGTTATAATTTTAAGAACAAATCCATAAATATAAAATATGAACTTACCTCTTTTATTTATTGATTGACCTTTGCTAACTTCGTCACCTAGATATATATCAATCCATCATAATATCGTGAGCTGTATAAAAATTCTAGGAGAGCATACTTTGTAAAATTTTTTGTTACAAATACAAATTTCCTCTAACTAATTGTTAGGGTTCCATACCCAAAGGGTAACCAACAGGACCCTATTACTAAGACTCCGCTGTCCGTCTGTCTGTCCGTCTTTCACCAGGCTGTATCTCATTAACCATGATAGTTAAACAGTTGAAATTTTCACAGATGATGTATTTCTGTTGCCGCTATAGCAACAAATACTAAAAACAGAATAAAATAAATATTAAAAGGGGCTCCCATACAACAAACGTGATATTTTTGCCGTTTTTATAGATAATGGTACGGAACTCTTCGTGCTCGAGTCCGACTCGCACTTGTTATTTGATTTTTCTAATGCACAAAAAAAAACTTTCAAGATATTCATACTCAAAACAAAAAAATAGCCATAGGTAAGTAATTCAAAAAGTTAAATCACTTATTAATGTGTTTGTAGCATCAATTAGTAATTTAAGAAAGTATTATACTAAAAAGTATGTCTAACCACGGTTCATGAGATACAGTCTGGTGACAGACGGACAGCGGAGTCTTAGTAATAGGGTTACCATTTGGATACGGAACCCTAAAAACCAATTCTGTGAGAAAAATTAAGTTCAGGCGGAGCTTGAACCCGTATAATTCAGTTTGTCCACTGAGATCAATAAGGCTCTTCCGAATTTTATAACTACTTGATACACAATGCACATGAATGAAAGCTCACGAGGGCGTTGTGCGTGTTTCACGCCCTGCGGGGCTTTATGTAAACTTAGTGTCGGTTGCTAGCTATTCACCAAAAACAGATAAAAAATGAACTTCCAAAATAAGTTTTAATGGGTATTGTTGTATTATTTATGAATTGTGAAGTAATTTCAAGTGCAAGGAACAGAGATGGCGCTATCTTTGCTACAATATGTATAGCTCAGACAGTCAAGAAATAGCCAGTTCTCATTAACTAAGATTTAAAATGATTTAAACAGAAACCCATCATAAAATCGTGTTTTAAGTTTGTATGCCCATTCATTTACAACGTAATGCATAAAATGACGTAATTCTGCTAAAAACCCCTGATAATTATTCTACAATAGTCGCAAAATAAGATGAAACTATTTTATTTCATACATTTATTTCAAAATAAGAAAAACAAACTTATGTTTTGCACTTTGCACTGAGCTCGAAACGTTCCCCCTTAAACTAGTCCAACCCCCCCCTTTTACATCATTTTCATGTCAAACAACCCCTTCCCATACTAGAGACTCGGTTAATGAACAGAAACAAACAAGTTTCAATTACCCTTTTGATAAAATTCGATAAATAATTTTTTTATTCAATTAATTTCATTTAACTAATTGTACTTAAACTAGTCCAACCAGTAGGGAGCAAAAAATAAATTTTTCGAATTTGGCTACAAGGATTACTGAACCTGATCATTAACCGAGACTCCAGTATGAATTTGGTCGATTGATTTAATTTCAGCCTATACAAATATTAAATAAATCAATGAACGTTTTGTAACTTTAATCAATAAAAAATCAATTAAATTAAACAAGCACAAAAACACAAGAAAGCACAAAGTACATAAAACACAAACAAACAGGATTTACCACTTAAATGAATTACAAACAAAACGTACCGATGACCGATCACCGACGACGGTCGACCATTATTGCTAAGCTATATATCGGGTATTATTTTTTCACTACTCTGGTAACCCTGTAGTACAATGGCGAACAGCAAAATTGACGAATGAATTATTTGGTTTGGATTAACTTTTTACAAAGAAATATTAATGGAAATTAAGTACTTACAGATGGAATGAAACACATTTATCCTTTGACGGCTTCTTAGAATAGTTTTTACATGTTTTGACTGCGCAACTTGGCATTTTAATCGTAATTCCACGAGATGTGTACTCGACAAAATGTCCTTGAACACTGTCTAGCTGAGACACAGACTCGGCAATTTTAGTTGAGTATGAACGGTCTCGCCTTTCGCGCGCTTACACTACGTCTAGGCGTATAGGTCAATGGTGACGTAATAGTCATACCGTTTAGGCTCAATAGGGAGAGTTCCTAGACGTGAAGAAAGAATGAAAAAAAAAATTTAGGGGATAAAAACTGAAGATGGGAATACTGAAAATAAAAAAAACAGACTTCGGTTTTGACATTACTTTTTTTTCTTGTGGGCAATGGACTATTTCCTGTGATGCCTAAATGACATGACTATTACATCATCAAATCAGTTCCTGAATATTTTCATGTATATCTTTTGTATTTCAAGAAGAAAAAAAATTATACTTTTATATGACTTTAAAAAAGTCTATTCCTTTCCAAAAAATCGACAACTAGGTGCTGTTATGGTATTCTGGACCATTCGAGTGAAACTTCGATATCATGATGAATAACAACACTTGTACCCGTTTCACAATAATTATAAGCAAACGAATTTTCCTCTTATCACACTTCTTAGGAAGGGAGTAATTTGCAGAATCTGAAGACATAGATAGGTTCCATCAAAGAGTACTTTATATATAGATAGGGGGTTCCATTTTATTTTGTGCCGCATTGCGCAGCACAGAAAAATAAAAATCATGGATTAATCATGGTATTATTTCATTTAATTGTTATTGGTGGTGGTGTCAATTCGGTGTTACACCACTTAACCTATTTGATAGGACTTAACTTAATTTAAGCATTCTGTCTTTTTCTTTCTGCATCGAAAAGGCAAGGAGAAGACACTTAAAATAAGATTAATCCTGTCAAATAAGTTAAGTCGTGTTACACCAAATCGACACTATGGTTTCATCTCCCGTTCATTTAGGTTCCGACACTGACAGCATGATAGCATACATACAATTTTCAAAGCGTGTGACACAGATGGCATTAGAACCCGTGTCGAGACCCCGAATTTCTGAACGCAGCCCTGGGGCGTCAGTGGAAGGGTTATGCAGGTACATATATCAATTATCAGAACACATCGATGTACCTACCATTGTAATAATCTGTAAGTAAAAGTATGTAATAGGTACTTGTTTAAAAATATTTATACCTGTACTATTAAATTCGGCCACGTTCGCTAGATGGCGTTGTCGATAAAGAAGAATGATAATCTATCTATGCAGAGTAGAGCTAAGCGCAATGACTTTAGTGACCGGCCCCTAGATTATGTTATGTATCTTTGAGTCGATTGCCAACTGGTTGCCAAAGTTTTCAGTACACGCTGAACACAATTTTGAAACTTAAATGTTCAGTTTTAATTTTTTATCTATATTTTTAATGTTTAGCAACCAATTGGCAACCGACACAACGTTACTTATTAGCTCAGTGGGGTGGGGTGGGCAGTACGCAGGAGGCGGGGTAGAATGAGAACTGTGCAACGAATCAACAATTCTGAGTCGAGCGTCTCGAAAAAATAATTTTGTTTTTTCCGCGCCTCACCTCATTTGCAGCAAAAGATTTACAGAGAACTGCCCCCTTATTCTGTATCGTAAACTCAGTTGCCAAACCAAGTGCCTATCGTCTAAAACTTACATATCCGCTTATCTAAGGATAAGTTCGCACTTGAAATGACTTCACAATTCGTAAATAGTTCAATACCCATTAAAGGTTATTTTGTAAGTTCATTTTTATCTGTTTTTGGTGAATAGCAACTGGTTACTATTGGTTTTGTGAGGTAGTTTAACTTTTATATTTTCATGTAGGTAGGTGCACATTATTGTCCCTGCTCCCCTTCCATTTTGAACAGCCAGTGTGTGCGCATCGCTCCGTCGGAAATTCATCATTTTAATGTAAAAACCGTGTGTGCAACATTTATTTACGAGTGTGGATCGATCCAAGGACTATTGTTTTTAGAAAGAAACAAAATTATAAGCGAACCAGCGAATTTATAGTGCGCGGGTGCAAGGCGTGGGACGCGTCAGACTTCTAGAAGAATTCCACGTAAGTACTGGCTTCCCTACCTAGCCTGCCCTTTTCCATATGGTCCTTCTTCCCGATTGTTTGTAATAGTTTTGTATAATTTCAAAAAATAAATATTTCTAAAATTGGAAAATCATCATTTTGTTACGTCATCATCAATATTTAGAGGTTATAAATAGGCATAGACATTTATTTTAATATCTTCAGATTGGTACTACTGTTGAATAATTTTGTACTCTGGCAACATTTCGAGTGAAATATCAGTTTGACATTTGACGTTTGCAAAGTTTTGACGTTTGTTTGTTTACTTTATCAAAATTGTTTGTAATTTTGTTGTTTACGAGTTTCTAAATAGTTTTATATACCTTTAATACGGTAAATAAGTCAAAATGAGTGCGGCAATAGAAAACCAGTTATGTAAACTTAGATTAGAGTCGATTCAGACTGCAGCCATGAGAGCTGCAGAGCCTGATAGCGTTAGTTCAGTGAAAGAAATGTTCCGTATGAAATACAAAGACTTGGAGGCAATCAAGGAAGATTATCTTAGAACATTTATCGACATTGAGGTTAAACCTTCCAAAACATTTGATACGGAGCAACATCATGAAGACATGGTGGAATTTATGGATAAATATTATTCAATAAAGGTAATCTATGAAAGTTGTTTTGGTACGGAGCAAGTGGTGGATAGAACAGAAGCTAGGTCTGATAATTGTAAAGGAAATAAAGATCAAAAATGTAATGTGGATTTGCCTAAAATTAGACTTCCAAACTTCTCAGGTACGGTCATTCAGTGGTCCAGTTACAAGGCTATGTTTGACAGTATAATTGAAAATAATAATAGCCTATCTTCTGTTCAAAAAATGCATTACTTGATCAGTTCATTGTCAGGTGAGGCTGCTGGTGTTATCAAGCATTTACCTATATCTGAGCTGAACTATGCTGTCGCATACAAACTATTAGTGGATAGGTATGATGATAAGCGCATGATGGCAGATGCTCATTTAGATGAAATCATTAATTTGCCACACTTGCCATCCAAACCCAACACCCATTTGCGTACATTTTTGGACACATTAAAGGAAAATCTACTTGCATTGGAAGCACTAAATATGCCTGTAACGCACTGGAGTTTCATTCTGTTGCATATTGTTTTAAATAAATTGGATACTCAGCTAAGAAATGATTTTGAATTACATGTAAAAATGTTAGATATGCCGAAGATGTCTGACATGCTTGAATTTATGGAATCACGTTGTAAAGCTATGGCGTGTGCATCATCTAAGCCCTCTGTACAAGGCATGCAAAGTGTACTTAAGGTCAATGCTTCCAATAATAGGCCAAATGCAAAGGTAGGTAGTTACTCATCAAGTTATACAAAAAATTGTGTTTGTTGTAATGGAGAGGCACATGAGTTGTATTGTTGCCAAACATTTTTGGATATGTTGCCACGGGATCGGAAGGGGTTCGTTACAGCTAACCGTTTATGCTATAATTGCTTACGTCCACATTCGAGCAAAAAATGTTTATCGAAACAAGTCTGTAAACATTGCAGGGGATTTCATCATTCGCTTTTACATTTTCCAAGGACATTCAGCAACCAACAAAATGGTTCATTATCACAAAATCATCTACAAGGAAACTCATTACACAACACTTCACAGGGAAACTCATCTCAAAACATTCTACAAGGAAACTCATCATCAAACACTCATGGTAACTCATCACAAATGGTCCAAGTTCATGGTCAAGGTTCTTCTGAGGTTTCAGCTAATAGCTCAACCTTCCAGGATAAAATTTATCAATATCATACTGTTACCGAGTGTACGCAGCATCGTACGAAGGTTGATGATTTTTGATTTTAAAACTATTTTTAGCTAAATAGAGTCTTGTCTCTGCTCGCATGACATTCGCATGACTTTTGCTTATCAAAATAAAATTATTATTCAAAAACGAGTTTAATATCTTTGTAATCTTTTACAAAAGCTGGTCCAAAATCGAGCCGAATATTGAACGTAACATAAACGTAAAAATTACGCCGATGGAAAGTAACGCGGATAAAATAGTCACAAGAAGTATGATGAGACAGATGTCTGAATCGGGAAAGAATGCCGCCGGTAAGCAGGCTTCGGTCTATGGCGATAGTGATCAGACATCACAAGCGACTTCGAAGGCTTCCCAACGCGCTATGTTGGCCAGATGTGAGTACGAAGCGGCATGTAAGCGGGCAGAAGTGGAGAAGAGACTCATAGAGAAGAAGTTAGAGTTGGACAAGGCAGAAATAGAAGCACAACATGAAGAAGAAAATGCACGAGGATTAGTATGCAGCAACCCGTGCAAGGCGAGCGAGCGTGTAGAGGAATGGTTGCACCGAACGGGGCCATTACACGCGCCTCAAACGGTGCCATTGCAGTCGTGCATTAATAAGATCGCCGGCCCTGGAACTCTGCGGGGGGCAGTCGGAGGTGTGCAGAGTGAGCCATTATGTCAAAGATCGAGAGATGAAGATGAGAATCGCAACCATGTTGGGAACAGCAACCATAGTTTCGATTTTGGTCACGACTTCGAAAGGGGTGCTGATGGTTGTGACATACGTCATCAAGATGACGGCAGAGCTCAATGTTTTGACACCGTTGGATGTCAAGCGGGTGACAACGGCGGCAGTGATTTGAAAAACTTGGTCGATGCTCTACAATGTTTGGGACCAAAACGACCAATATCAAAACAATTGTACGAATTACCCATGTTCGCCGGCAACCCTGTTGATTGGATTGCTTATAGAGAAGCTTATCGAGATACCAACGAACGCTACAAGTTCACGCCACGGGAAAATATTACGAGGCTACGCGTATCCTTACAAGGTGAGGCGAAGTTGGCAGTAGAAGATCTATTGCGAACAAGTTCGAGCCCCGAAGAGATCATGGAGGCTTTACAGAACGATTTCGGTCATCCAACGTTGTTGCTAGACTGCGCTTTGAATAAAATACGCGATCTACCGAGAGTTGGCGATTGTAGTAAAGATCTGCGGAAGATGGCTTCGACTGTACGCAATGCAGTATCTTTATTGAGAAATATTAAGGCGGACGGGTATGTAAACAACCCTCAGTTGGTAGCGGACTGCCTTAACAAGTTGACACCTGCACAGAGGGCAAGTTACGGACAGTTTGCAATGCAAAAGGACAAAGTGAGCAATGTGGACTTACGAGTGTCTCCGAACTTGAGTGTGTTGGCTGAATTTATATCTTCTCTAGCACAAAGTGCATCATATGTCATCACCAGTCCGCAAGAAGCGTCCGTGAGTGTTAGAAAGCCACGGGACAGTGTGAGTAGGCCTACAGGCGCTATTGCTAAAGGATTTCACAAAGTGAATACTACCTCCGAGGTAGTGGAAGTAGCCGTAAGTAGTGGTGGTAAGGACTGGCTATGCATTCTGTGCAATAAAAAACACAGACTGAGTGAATGCAAAGACTTTACTGCTAAAGATGTTTCTCAACGATGGGACCTTGTTAGGGAACATAAACTATGTTTTAGGTGTATTGACAGGAAGCACCCGAGACAATTCTGCAAGTCAAAGCTGCGTTGTGCAAGCTGTTCGGCAAGACATCACACACTTCTACATACTGACCGGGCAGAGAATGGTAAGACAGAGCCTGCACAGACACCAGAGTGTGCACAGCCGCCACGTTTAAACTCTGAGGCGGTTTCAAATATTGGTGAGTACCATGCGAAAGCATTGTTAAAGATATTACCTGTGTCAGTAGTAATCGACAATACAGAACATCAGACTTATGCTTTATTGGATGATGGTGCAACGATTTCTCTGCTTGATGACAGTTATGCCCAAGGGGCTGCCGGAGACTTAGAGCCTCTTAGAATTATTAGTGCAGGAGGTAAAATCATGGAAGATAAGAGCTCTAAGCGTTTGGTCATTGAAATAAGAGGCCCAAATGGACTGCCACATAAAATAGCAGTGCGAACCATGAAGAATATAGACTTACCTTCCCAGTCCGTGTCGTCGGAAATTATAGAAACAAATCCTCACTTGTTTGATGTGAATTTTAGGGAACTGAAGGACGCCAAGCCAATGCTGTTACTGGGTCAAGACAACTTTGAGCTCATTGTCAACCGGGAGCTGCGCAGGGGGCGGTCCGGGCAGCCAGTAGCTTCGCTCACGCAGTTAGGATGGGTCATTCATGGTCCAGTAACACAAAGTGTAAGTGCTATTTGCGAGTCAGTCTTTTGTAGTGTAGAAGGCCTTACTGACCTACATGCCATGGTAAAAATGCAGTTTGAATTAGAAGCTATAGGCATAACAGAAACGTCCCGTCAATCTGATGAGTGCATAAGGGCTAAAAAAATACTCGATGATACCAGTCGAAGGGTAAGTAGTGGCTGGGAAGTCGGGCTACTCTGGCGGAAGGATGATCTTAATTTCCCAAATAACAAGCTGCAAGCACTTCACCGACTTCGAGGTATTGAGCGAAAAATGGATAAGGACCCGGCTTATGCCGAAGCCTACACAAAGCAGGTGGACAGATTATTAGCAGAAGGATATGCAAAAAAGTTACAACCAGGTATGTATGAAGGGCCGGTTTGGTAATTACCTCATTTTGGGGTAGTAAACCCCAATAAGCCAGGAAAGCTGCGTTTAGTCTTCGACGCAGCAGCTCAGTACTGTGGCGTAGCACTCAATGACATGCTTATGAGTGGGCCAGATCTTATGAACTCTTTGATGGGGGTGCTGATGCGCTTCAGGATCGGACAGGTAGCATTCACCGCAGACATAGCAGATATGTTTCTTAGAATAAAGATAAGGAAAGAAGACCGCGGTGTGCAGTTGTTCTTATGGAGAGGACAGAATCGTACCCAGGAGCCAGAGACTTACATCATGGAGTCCATGATATTTGGTGCTGCATCGTCACCAACTACGGCGATTTATATTATTAATCGCAATGCAGGTGAGTTCAATAAAGATCACCCAGATGCTGTGATGGCCATCAGGGCTCATCATTATGTTGATGATTATCTCCACTCTGTCAACTCCGTAGACAAAGCAGTAGAACTGGTACGTGATGTTTCCAAAATTCATACCGCTGGTGGATTTAATATCAGAGGATGGACCACAAACTCGGCGGAATTGCGTGAATTAATGAAAACGGAACTTACTGATAAGGTAGTAGTAGATAAAAGTCCGAACAGTACAGAGCGCACGCTGGGCATGATTTGGAAACCTGATGAAGACTCATGGGCTTTTGATCTGTCATTCAAGAAGCTTCCAGCTGAGTTGGTGAATGGTGACAGAGATCCGACAAAACGTGAGTACCTTAGATGTATAATGAGTGTATTTGGTCCTCTCGGATTCCTATATCCTGTTGTAATTCAGTCTCGAATTTTATTGCAACGCATATGGCGGTCAGGTATAGGCTGGGATGAAAAGATAACAGAGGATGATGCAACTGAGTGGCGTCGATGGCTTGCCCAGTTGATGGAGCTCACTGAGCTTAGAGTTCCACGGTGGTACGGAATAAGTAGCGAAGCAGTCGAGCTTCACGTATTTGGAGATGCAAGTGAGTTAGCTTATGCTGCAGTGGCATACATTGCTGGCTTGGACGGATGTGATTGTAGGCGTGTTGTAATGGTGGCGGCCAAAGCTCGCGTAGCACCGGTTAAAGTTGTTTCGATACCACGCCTAGAGCTTCAAGCTGCGGTATTGGCATGTAGGTTGGCAGTATTTGTATAAAAAGAGCTAAGCTTTAATATTACCGTAAAATACTTGTGGACTGACTCGCGGACTGTACTAAACTGGATCAGATCTGATCCACGCGATTATCAAAAGTTTGTCTCGCATCGTCTCGCAGAAATTGATAGTAAATCGAGTGTGAGCGACTGGCGCTGGGTTCCCTCTGCCGCCAACCCGGCGGATGAGGCGACTAAGTTGTCAAAACGTAGTGAGAGTATATGGTTCTCTGCTCCTTTTTTTCTCTGGAATTTGCAGAAGGAGTGGCCTGTTGAAGAACGACGAGACATGGCTAAAACTGAGGACTTAGAGCTGCTACAGCGCGTGCACGTGACCGTCAGCAAGCCGGCCGAGCTGCTGGATATCAACAAGTACTCTACTTGGAATCGAGCGCGGCGGGTGTTTGCGCGTGTCTTTGCATTCTTCAAGCGGTGCCGAAAGCAACAAAAAGAGGCTCTAACTGTGGACAACATATCTGCTGCGGAGGAGTTCCTGCTGCATCACGTGCAGGCTCAGGCTTTTCCAGATGAGATACAAGCACTGAAATCTGGTATGCCACTGCCCTCGAACAGCAAACTTGTACGACTCGACCCTATGCTCTTTGAAGATGGTCTATTACGTGTGCGAGGAAGACTGAGTGCTGCGACTAATCTTTCATTTGGCGCTCGATACCCGATCATCTTAGACGGGCGGCATCCTATAACCCGTCTATTAGTGCTGCATTATCATGTACTTGCCATGCATGCCAATCACGAGACTGTGATTAATAATATGAGGGAGAAGTACTGGGTGACACATTTGAGAACTTCAGTGAAAGCTGTAGCGTCCCGCTGCCAACAATGTCGCGTGCGACGTGCGACACCAACTACGCCAAAGATGAGTGATTTGCCATCTGAACGACTTGTTGATACGAGACGAGCATTCGTCAACTCTGGTCTGGACTACTTTGGCCCTATGGAGGTGAAAATAGGACGGCGCAGAGAGAAACGATGGGGTGTCCTATTTACATGTTTGGCAACTCGTGCCATACACTTGGAGTTGGCTGCTTCTTTGAGCGCTGATTCTGCGATACTGGCGCTGCGGCGTTTCATTGCACGCCGTGGTCAACCAAGCACGCTCTTTACCGATCGAGGCACAAACTTTATTGGAGCGAACAACGAGTTGCGTGCAGCGCTTCGTGAACTTGACACGAGTAAGATGCAAGATGAGGCGATGACGCGCGGCATCAAGTGGCGGTTCAATTCTGCGATGACGCCACATATGGGTGGCTGCTGGGAACGGCTGGTGCGCTCGACGAAGAATGCCCTGAAGGCAACACTCAAGGAAAGAGCTCCGAGCGAGGAGGTCCTTTATACCCTGTTGCTAGAGGCGGAAATGATGATCAACAGTCGACCATTAACCTATGTAACAACGGACCCTGACAATCCGGTTGTGCTCACTCCAAACCATCTGTTGTTGGGGACAGCATCAGGGACTTCACCTCCGGGTAGATTTGATGCGAAAGACCTGGATGCCCGAGCACATTGGAAACGAGCGCAGGCTCTAGCGGATATATTTTGGCATCGCTGGGTGCGAGAATACCTACCAACGTTGCAGGGTCGCTCCAAGTGGACGAAAGAATCTCCAGCAGTGCAAGTGGGAGACATGGTGTTAATTGTGGACAAAAATATGCCACGTAATGTGTGGCCAAAAGGTGTAATCAGTGCTGTACATCCGGGTAAAGACGGACGAATTCGTGTAGTGACTGTTAAGACTATGAATGGTAGTTTAGTTAGACCTGTTGTTCGTTTAGCGGTGCTGCCTACTGATGGAAATGTTATTGGGTAGTATGTTACCCTCAAACTGGGGGCGGAATGTTACCGAGTGTACGCAGCATCGTACGAAGGTTGATGATTTTTGATTTTAAAACTATTTTTAGCTAAATAGAGTCTTGTCTCTGCTCGCATGACATTCGCATGACTTTTGCTTATCAAAATAAAATTATTATTCAAAAACGAGTTTAATATCTTTGTAATCTTTTACACATACTGTTCTACTTGCAACAGCTATAATTCATATTAGGAATGGCAACGGGGAATGGTGTGAAGTTCGTTCTTTAATTGATCCTGGTTCAATGTGCAGTTTTGCAAGCGCCTCATGTGCAAAAAGGTTAAGGTTACCAGTTCAAAGAGATTCATTTTCAGTTTCAGCACTCGGTGGAGGGGAAGTTCAACGCACTGATGGATGGATATCATGTGATATTAAACCAAGGTTTTCTGAAGAGCCAATATTCAATGCTTCAGCTTGCATCATGCAAAGGCTCACTAAGGATCTTCCATCTTCTTATATACCGGAAGGGATTTCTCATCAATTTGATGGTTTGATATTGGCAGATCCAACATTTCATAGAAAGGGAAAAATTGATTTTCTTCTTGGGGCTGATCTTTATGACCGCATTCTCATGGGCGGTTCACCAATCAAATTGCAGCCTGGGGCCTTATCGTGTAAGTTTAAATCAATCGCAATACCTTTGATTTTGACATTTAAAGTATGGCACAAATGTCAAATTAAAAGGTATCGCGATTGATTTAAAGTTAGACAATAAGGCCCCTGATCTACCAGCTGCAATCCAAACTAAATTAGGTTTTATTCTGATGGGTAAAACAAGTATTGATAGGGGTATTTCATCATCAAAGGATATTTCAGCATTTCATAGTACTTGGGAAAATACACTTGAACAATCAATTGTCAAGTTTTGGGACATGGAAACGGTACCATCAGCCAAACAAATTTTGAGTTCTGAAGATGCTTTCTGTGAAGAACATTTTCTGTGAACACATAAAAGGGATAATAGTGGTCGGTTTTCTGTGCAGTTGCCTTTCAAAGCGGATGCACCATCTTTAGGGGAGAGTAAGGAGATTGCTATGCGTAGGTTATCCAGTTTAGAGCGAAGGTTGAATAGAGAACCACTTCTCAAAGAAATGTATGGTGCGTTTTTAAGGGAGTATGAAGAGTTGGGACATATGACTCTTATACCTAATCCAGAATTGAATCCAGGTTTGTATTACATTCCTCATCATGGAGTACTGCGACTATCTAGTAGTAGTACTAAGCTTCGTGTAGTGTACGACGCGAGTAGCGCCACTTCGAATAAGATTTCATTAAATCAGGTTTTATTGTCAGGACCAAAGCTACAACAAAATATAGTTGACATCATTACACGATTCAGGGTTCATACCCTAGTTTTTACTGCTGATATTAAGCAAATGTATAGGCAAATCAACATACAAGAAATCCATCGTCCTTATCAAAGGATTTTATGGCGCTCAAGTGACAATGAAGCTGTGAAGGAGTACGAACTCAACACTGTAACGTATGGTGTCACAACTGCTCCTTTTTTGGCAATGCGGAGTCTCAGGAAATTAGCTGAAGAAGGACAGGAAGTACATGCAGATGCTAGTAGGGTAATTCTACAGGACATTTTTGTCGATGATGTTGTTTCAGGTGGCTCATCTTTACCGGAGGTTCTTAAACTGAAGGATGATCTCATAGCTCTTTTAAAGTCTGGTGGATTTGAACTTAGAAAATGGTGTAGCAATTCTAAGGAATTTGTAGCAAGTATTCCAAAGGAACATTGTGAGGTGCCACTGGAATTTAACGTTGATGGAGACTCTGTCATCAAAATTTTAGGACTTAAATGGAACTCAGCGGATGATAGTTTCTTGTACACAGCAAATATGGACACAGACGTCTATACAAAACGAGCGCTTCTTTCAAACATTGCTCGGTTATATGATCCATGTGGCTGGTTAGCGCCTGTGGTTTTCAAGGCTAAAACCATGATGCAAACATTGTGGCTTTTACAGATTGGATGGGATGAAACCCCTCCTCAGGAATTCATTAAGGAATGGAAATTGTTTTCAGGGACTTTTTCAGCTTTGCGTGATATATCAATACCTCGTCATATTCTACATGGTTTGGGTAATGATTATCAGTTACATGCATTTAGTGATGCTAGTGAAAAGGGGTTCAGTGGAGTTTGTTATTTACGCGTTACAGATGAAGCAGGCTCTACTAAGGTTTTTTTGCTTGTAGCAAAATCAAAGGTCGCTCCAATCAAGCAGCGATTAACAATTCCCAAATTGGAATTGAATGGCGCGCTACTAGCAGCAACACTAACAAATTATATTAAGGATATTCTCTCAATGGTAAAATTTTCATCTGTTCACATATGGTGTGACTCCACTATTGTGTTGTCATGGCTATGTACATCTCCACATTCGCTTAGGATGTATGAAGGAAATAGGGTGTCCCAAATACATAACCTCGTCGACCCATCGGTTTGGCGATACGTCCCTACGAAAATTAACCCGGCAGATGCGGCGTCGCGTGGTCTTTATCCAGATCAATTGGTGCATCATCCATTATGGTGGGACGTACCTTGGCTTGCTGGCGCTCCTGATGATTGGCCGCGTCGTAAGGTTGAACAGTCGACGACTATGGTGGACTTGCCAGTTAATGTAGAGCCAGGTGCGGATGTAGAGTCGGTGGTAGAGACTACACAAAGGGAATGTTTCATCGGAGTAAGCGAGTGCGATAGCTCTCTTCTCATGCGTTACAGTTCTCTTTCAAGACTGCTACGCATCACATCTATATGTTTGAGATTTATTCACAACTGTCGATCTAAATTAGTCGATAGGAAATATGGTTATTTAACTTCAAAGGAAATTGATTCTTCATTAATATTATGGGTAAAGGACGTTCAGCAAAAATCATTTGAAAAGGAGATTTCTCTTATCTCAAATAATAAACAATGTAAAGGTTTAGATCGGTTGTCTCCGTTCATGGATGACAAGGGTATACTTCGTGTAGGAGGAAGGTTAAAGAATTCGTTGTTGCAGTTCGATGCAAAACATCCCATTTTGCTACCTCGTTCTCATCATCTCACCGATCTCATTGTGGATAGTTATCATTTGAAGTATCTTCACGTTGGACCGAGCACTTTATTATCGCTTATTCGTCAAAGGTTTTGGATCATGTCTGGAAGACAAGTGGTACGGCGTAGAGTGTTCAAATGCTTAAGGTGTTTTAGAGCCTGACCTAAGTTTTCTGAGCCAGTCATGGCGGACCTACCCTCAGGTAGAGTTCAGCCATCAAAGGTTTTCTCATCAGTGGCTGCGGACTTTGCGGGTCCTTTTTACGTCAAGGAAAGCAATCTACGTAAGGCAAAGGTCTACAAAGCATATTTGTGTATCTTTGTGTGTTTCTCTACCAAGGCTTCGCACCTAGAGTTAGTCTCAGATCTATCGACTGAGGCCTTTTTGGCAACCTTTCAAAGGTTTATATCACGTAGAGGTCTTTGTAGAGCTATTCATACTGATAATGGCACGAATTTTCAAGGTGCTAATAATAATTTAAAGGACATTTATAAATATATGTCTAAATCGGAAAATTTAGATAAACTAAATTCTCAGTTATCGGATTATCAAGTTCAATGGCATTTTGGGCCTGCGTCAGCGCCGCACTTCAATGGGTTGGCAGAATCTGCTGTGAAGTCAGCAAAGCATCATGTCCTGCGAGTCGTTGGGGAGCAACGATTAACTTTCGAGGAGCTTTCGACACTGTTTTGTAGAGTAGAAGCCATACTTAACTCGAGGCCCTTATCTCAAATGTCATCAGATCCCCACGATTGTCAGCCGTTAACACCTGGACATTTCCTTGTAGGATGCCCTCTTAACACTTTTCCCGAGTACGACTTAACGGATTTAAAGTTACATATGTTGTCAAGATGGCAATTAATTCAAAAAATGTCTCGGGGATTTTGGAAGCAGTGGTCTCAAGAGTATTTGCATACGCTGCAACAGCGTAACAAGTGGACTGCACCACAAAATAATTTAAAATTAAACGATTTAGTTTTAATAAAAGATGATTCACCTCCATTGCATTGGAAATTAGGTAGAGTCGTGAGTCTACACCCTGGAAAAGATGCTGTAGTCAGAGCAGTTACAGTAAAAACACAGAATGGGACTCTAGTGCGTCCAGTAGTTAAGCTTTGTTTGTTGCCAGAGTAATTACCATGTATTTATTAAGATAAAGAGTTAGGTAATTTTTAGTTTTAGTGGTTAAATTAACATATTTTGGGAAGTCAGCTTAAAGCTGCCTTCGGGGGGCTGTTATGGTTACTATTGGTTTTGTGAGGTAGTTTAACTTTTATATTTTCATGTAGGTAGGTGCACATTATTGTCCCTGCTCCCCTTCCATTTTGAACAGCCAGTGTGTGCGCATCGCTCCGTCGGAA
Source organism: Ypsolopha scabrella (assembly GCA_910592155.1). NCBI lineage: Eukaryota > Metazoa > Arthropoda > Insecta > Lepidoptera > Ypsolophidae > Ypsolopha > Ypsolopha scabrella. The sequence goes on along the minus strand of OU342969.1, from coordinate 24,136,248 downwards.
ATTCATCATTTTAATGTAAAAACCGTGTGTGCAACATTTATTTACGAGTGTGGATCGATCCAAGGACTATTGTTTTTAGAAAGAAACAAAACTATAAGCGAACCAGCGAATTTATAGTGTGCGGGTGCAAGGCGTGGGACGCGTCAGACTTCTAGAAGAATTCCACGTAAGTACTGGCTTCCCTACCTAGCCTGCCCTTTTCCAGCAACTATAGCTTTCAACCGACACTGAGTTATATATAACCCCGCTACTCTACATACGGATGTCAAAGCATCCACACCACAACACAAAATGCATAACAAAATAACGAGGTTATGGGCAGCGACGTAACTATTGACAGGATGCATTCCTTGCCGAACACAAAAAAAAAGTTTTATACAGTTTGCAATGCTATTTGGGTATAACTCGATTTTGGCGTTTTACTTTCGTGTAATAATAAACCACATGCATGTACTAAGTGTAACTTCGAAACATTCAATAATGGTCGGGTATCGCGAGTGTAGCAGAACTTTTTCGCCCCGCGAGAGATAAAATAGTACATTTTGATTCTAGTGTGAAATGGACAACACTTTCGCACGTGTATCAAACAAACGACGTTTTTTAATGCAGCTGCGAAAATTTACTTAAAACAATAAAATAAAAGCAATTTTGTCGCAAATCAAAACAAAATACAGAAAAGAAAACACAGTTTCTGGTTACACTACAGAGAAAGACCAATGTCTAAGTCTCTTTCTAAAATCTTTTTAATAGTAAGTTAAAATATTACTCATCTTATTTTAGTGTCTCTGGTTACTTCCAGAAATGCCAACAAAACGACAAGTAAAACAAGTTGTTTCCATACTGTTTACTAAATGATGACGCTAGTATTCCCTAGATGGCGTTAGTAGTAAAAACATAAAACACTAGTGTAAAATTTGTAATTTTACACACACTAAGCCGACACGCAATCTATCATAATTTTGAGCAGGTGTATTGAAAAAAATACAGACCTGAGTACAGAACATCCAGTGGTTGGAGAAGAAAAATAACGGCTCGATAACTTCAAAACATGTTTAAAACCGTCCTTTTTTTGTGCCGGCAACACTTTTCATCTCCGCCAGTTCCATAGACTTTGGAAATACCTCAGAAGAACACAGACATAACAGAACAAACATTAATAATAAACGCATAAAGTCGACTTAAAGCAATTTTAGCTCAGTGAGTGAAGCTATTTTAGATATAAATATCACTTGTTTCCAAACAAGATATATACGAGAGATTAGTTTAGGTATCAACAAATATGTTTCAAGCATAAGCCAGCCAAAACAACCCATTTTTATACGTTTCTTCGTATCATGTAGCTTAAATGTCGCTTGGTTTTTGTATGGAAACTTATCAATGCTATTTAATCCTTAGGTCTTAGTCTGTATGTCTGTGCAGAAGAATAACTTTCTTCTGAGGGAAATACTGCTAAGTCTATGGTCAGTTCCATAGAGTACATATTAATAATGTTCTCTATGGTTCCTTCCTTCCGTCCGACCGACCGCCATCGATGTGGACGCCATCTTGAATAAAATAATAATGGCAAAAGTGTCTTTCCAAATAAAAAGTGAATGCGATTAATAGCAAAATAACATACATTTAAAAATCGTATAAAAGTACTGGACAATTATGCAGTGTCAATTTATATAATACGTGTTATTTAGTGCACACGATAATATTAAAAGATCAGCAATAAAACAAATCAGCTGTTATCCGTCAATCGATGTCAACAAAATTACATAATTTTTGTTTAGAAAAGCAGTTCTTTGTTTTTGCGTGTTATTTCGAAATTTTTTGAGATGCAAAATAATCTCATAATTTGGCGTATAAATTGATGTAATAAACATCTTTACAGAAACTCAAAAACATTGGTGATTTTCCATATAATGTAGCCTAAAGTTTTTAGAAATGGAACGAAACAATATAATTCAGAGTGGTGGATTCTTTTTTATTCACAACTTTGACTCTGGGAATCTTGGCCAAGTGGAGCGAGTACCTACGGAGCTTATTTGTAAGTTGTTGTCTCTAATATTAATACAAAGTCCAATCAATGCTCAAAGAATGCCCTTTGTGGGCAAGAACAGCCAAGTTGACCTCTAGCTTTTGCTTTACTAAAACAAATTCAACTCAGCTTTTGCAGATAATTGTACCCAATTACATTCTCCACACATATAACCAAAATACAGTAGTCAAAACATGACGGGAATGTAGTAATGGGCACTATGGGAAAAAATAAGAAATGACAGAAATCCTTCAGCACAGAACCGAGCTGGTAGGTTCGGTATGGCAAGTTACGGAATGCAGTAGAGGAACTGCCATACATAACCTTTGTGGTTATTTTTATGACAACCCAGAAATCCTTCAGTGCAAATATTGTGCTCTCTTATTGACACTCCATCCAAATTTATTTATAAGAACATGTGAGGCCTGTTTATTTTGGGCTAAAATAAAAGTCCCAGGGTTCCCAACATTTTATCAAATGCACAGCCTCCCCAACTCCTCCTAAAATCACTATGCCTCCCCTCTGCCTGTTACTTTTTGAATGGCGCCTGCTCATTATCAAACCTACATTATTCACAATTTTTAGAGGTAAATGAAACAAACTATACAAATATGAATGAGCATGTTTATTTTGATTTTTTGGAGCTGCCAGTCACTCTCTCGAGTCACTCGTCCCATTAGTTGATAACTCATTTTTCAAACAAAACAAGGGCCCAGCTGTGCTGTATTTATAAATGCACTGACTGGTTCGCCTAGGCGGGCCACCGATGTAGTTGTGCCAAGGATAGGTATTTGTAATCCATTATGACTTGTATTCAGTAACATTACTAGTGAATTGTCTGCTCCTTTATTCTAGGACCCATATTTTTCGAATACTTATCATAATAATTTCTTTCTAGCACCTGGAGTGAATCATAGGACAAACAGTCCTGAGACCCCAGAATATGAGTTCAACTTGTGGACCCGGCCAGACTGTGCTGGCACTGAGTTTGAGAATGGCAACCGCACATGGTTCTACTTTGGAGTGCAAGCCAGTGAGACAGGGACTCTGGTGAGGAATTTGTTTTCTGTCATATTATGTTGTTATCAAACTGTCTTAGAGAACTTGCCAATCATCTTTCTTTATGCAATAAATTAGGAGTGAAGAAATTAAACAAGAAAACTAACTTAAGCTGAAGTTCCGTTAGGTTTAGCCTTGGTGCTTAGTAAATAGGCTAGTCGGATAGACTATTAAGTAGTTAAAGCAGTGGTGTCCAACTGGTATTGCTCCGAGGGCTGTTTGGAAAATCTTGACATGCTTGGAAACTTTATTATTTCATTATATCCCTGTTTATTTATTATGACATACTACAAATAGGATAAAGCAGAACAGCACTACTTTTATGTGATACTTAGCTGTTCACATTTTCATAAAGCTTCTGAAAGTCTAGATGGTAATCTTCTGTACATCCCAAAATCGTAAAATTTTTGACATGCTCCATTTTTAAACTTACTTTTGTACTTGATCTTTATAATTTTTAGTTGAGATGAAAAAAGCCGCAGCACAGCATCAATATGCGCGAGTGTGCCTTCAACTGTCAGCATTATTTAGATTTTCAGAGTTTAGTTAGTGTTTATTTAATTTTATCTAATTTTATCAATTTAGTTTGTGCTTGAATTTTTATCCCATTTTGTTTGCGGGCTCCTAGATAACAGGCCGCGGGCTACTAGGCCCCCGCGAGCTACCGGTTGTGCACCATTGAGTTAAAGTGTAAAAACCTAACTTAAGATTACTTGTCTAATAAATAAGTCTATTATGTCTTGTCTATATAATAATATCACTTTTCGCAGTATGCAGCAAAGTAGTATTATGTTGCAGGTACGGCTAAACCTGATCAACCTGAACAAGCAAGGCAAGATGTACAACCAAGGCATGGCGCCTGTCACTCGGACCCTCCCTGGAAAGCCTCAGTGGGAACGAATAAAAGATCGTCCCATGCATTCGGTAAGAAACTAATTTTTTGTGAAATCACTGTAAATCTAATTTTACAAAAATATTTTCGTGGTATTTAGTATTACCATCAGATCGTCGGTCCAGCGGGCACTAGGTCGGCCTACACTACGCTTTGCTGTACGTGGTCGCTTAGCCTGCCCACTGCCACTTAAACTTACTGATTCTGCAGGCTATGTCGGTTACTTTCGATCTCCAACGGATCTCCTCATTTCGGATTCTATCCATCAGAGGTACCCCAAGTATAACCCGCTCTATAGCTCACTGAGCGACCTTAAATCAGTGGATCAGGCCCTTTGTAAGAGACCACGTCTCAGCGCCATACGTCATCACAGGAAGGATGCACTGTTTGTACATCTTTAGCTGCTGGGCCGACAACCTGTAGGACGTTGTGGGTGGCGGCTGGATGAGGAGGACGAAATTTTGAAAAGGGCCTTGTCCAGCAGTAGACAAACACGGGCTGATGGATGGAGTATTACTATAAATCTTCATTTGTGGTTTGCTGAAAATGATTTACTCGAAATAACCAAACTACATAGCTGAGGCGCGACAAATGTAAAACTTTGCTTATAGCCTGGATTCCTTGGACCTTGGACACAACCGTCCCGTATGAATTCCGACCCGTGTTTTAGGTGTAAATTTAAATGTCCCGCCTGTCTGGACAAGTCTAGTTCGCATTTTGCCCTGCCTTATACAAAACTGATACTGAAAACAATAAGGTAATATTCCAATAACGATTGTTCAAATATTTTCAATATCATCTTTAGTACCCCAAGGTTAAACTGTTGTGTGAAGAGAGTATTTTCATACGTGACACTTAGGTGGACGGGCAGACACGTTCTGATTAACGGGGCTGCTTCTGGTCTCCTTCCCAAAAGCACAATTTATAAATAAAATCACGCTTCGTTTAATTTTATTTAGTTTGAAGCATTATGTACATTAACATAAATGAAATTTTTGCATGCCGATTTTTTGGGTTATTCCTTGAGGCACCCGATTCTTGAGGCACCCGTCCTTTAGGGCCCCGATCCTTGAGCACCCCGAAAATTTGATTAAATGCTTATGTCGCTTAAAAGTATCATTGCCTTCAAAAGTGTTATACTAACAAAATTATTATTCTGTTTGAATTAAGTAAAAATCAACTGGCTAGTGGCTCTTATTTCATCGCTTTTAGGTTCATAAAGCAGGTTATAATACACGCGTGCTTTTTACTTTACATTGCCGCACCGATGCTTTTACTTTTTATTTTTTTTTAATCTCGGCAATATGTCTTATAAAATAGTAAACACTTAATAGTGGGTAGCAAGGGATTCGGCACCGCGCTTACCGACCCGCCTGCGCGGCGTGTGTGAGTATGGGCATTTCTTCCAGGAGGACCGCCAAGAGTGGTGAAATCCTGGAAAGGCCCATGTCCAGCAGTGGACGAAACAGGCTGATGGATGGAATAGTGGTATAATTACATGGATGCTGGAACTTGGGTATAAATGATAAGTTTTGTACTGTAGTCAAAAATAATCGTATATTTCAATATTATTCATAAAGATTACGTGTACTCACAAATTTTAATATCGCAATTAGTTTGCGGTAGTAAAAACCGTAATTAACCTTACTTATTACTGTCAGTAAAATGTTTACTTTTTTCGACTACCAAAAGGGTGAATAATAATTTATTGTCATAAAATCACTTATTTTGATATCACTCCATATAATGGCATAGAAATTTAACCATTTCAATCAGAATGAGTGCCTTGATTAAACTAACACATTAATTAATTAATGTACTTTAAAGCACTTTTTGTGTCGACGGTACACTAGCATAATAATTGCAAAGATAACAAAAGAATATACAATCAAATTATCGGGGTGCTCAAGGATCGGGGCCCTGAAGGACGGTTGCCTCAAGGATCGGGTGCCTCAAGGAATAAACCGATTTTTTTCGTTATACTATATGACAGATCAAAACTACTTTGTACCTACCACCTAAAATGTACCATATTTATTGCAAATAAATGAAATCTGAATCTGATTTTTTTCTTATTTTTAAGTAAAAAGTATTAAATAAATGTGGTTTACGGCACTACGCGGCAAATGTAAAATGTCAATAGGCTTTTGTAGTCCAACAACTATAACACGCTTTAAAGTTGTTGTGCAGGACAAGATCATTTAAAAAGTAATGCATAAAATAACAAAACGTTGCTACAAACCCTAGTGGACATTAAACTATTGTCGCGTGATGCCATACACAACATTTGTTCAATATTTTTATTTAAAAATGAAGAAAAACAAGCCTAAGCCTAAACAATCCATATTCTTATTCTAAGCTGTGCGTTGAAAATTCTGACAATGTTAAAATTTACTCTATGATTGCGTAGTTTTACAAAATTCTTACAGGCACAAAAAATATACTTGGATATGCAAGGTCCGTTGCTAAATGTAGTTTTAAGAATAAATAGATAAAATATATAATTCTTATAGAATAATTTATTTAAATATTATTTATAGAATCCAAAGTGATGGATTTCGCTATAAATCATACAATAATTTATTTCATTAGGTATATAGATTTGTTCCGGGCAAAAAAGGGAAATTTGTTTATACGTGCATTATTCGCATTTACACGGAAAGAAGTCCAATCCGAAGACTGAAGTTTTAGTTTTGTTATCATGTTGATAACTAATTAAAACTTTCTTCTGGAAATATAAATAAAGATATAATTGCTATGTTTAGCCTTTTATTTTCTTTAAATTTTGCTAGTCAAAAGATAAATAAAATAAAAACACAATTTTCAAAATATTTCGGCCTCTTTCTCACATTCAACCAACTGATGACGGCCTCATAGAAGAGGCCGAAATATTTTGAAAATTGTGTTTTTATTTTATTTATCTTTTCTTCTGGAAAAAAAATATTTAGGTGTGAATCGACGTGGAAGTAAAAAAGTCTGTAAATTAAATAGTTTATTTTTTATTTTTATGAAATGGTCTATTAGTTTTGTACTTAAGCTAAAACAACAATTTTTAGAATTTTTGTCTGTCATATATATTTTCTGTTTTAACTCGAGAACTACTGAGCAGATTTAGATGTGTATTTTTTTATTATCATCGTAGTGACCCTGCTCAAAACAGAGGCTATAAAGGATGTTCATAATATATATTTTCTGTTTTAACTCGAGAACTACTGAGCAGATTTAGATGTGTTTTTTTTTTATTATCATCGTAGTGACCCTGCTCAAAACAGAGGCTATAAAGGATGTTCATAATATAACGCCCAAGCTGAAAACGGGGCAGAGATTGAATAAACGCTTTTAAGTCGGGATCCACTCAGCGGATTTTGATGTGTTTTTTTATTTACATTGTAGTGACTCTGGTCATCACATAAGCTATGAGAGATGTTCATAAAATAACGCCCAAGCCGAAATCGGGGCAAATATTGAATAAACGTTTTTAACTCGAAAACTACTTAACGCATTTGGATGCGGCTTTTTTATTATCATCGTATTATATCTACCTACCCTGGTCAACACATAGGTTATAATGGGTGTTCATAAAATAATGCCCAAGCCGAAAACGGGGCAAATATTGAATAAAAGCGGGAGAAGCCGCGGAAAAAGTAAAAAAAAAAAGCCCAAAAAATTTATTTTCCAATTGGTGAACATTCTGTCATGGGTGCAGCCATGACCCGGAAGGCTCTTGAGTTTTCTAGCAAAAAATGAACTTTCCATCTTCATTTTTCAATTTTTTTGTTATGGCTTTGAGGGCTTCGACTGTCAATTGTCTAGCTAGGGGTTCTAGGCCGCGTTCAGTTTGATTGCCCGCTCATCATTGACAGCAGGATATCAGATACAAAAACAACGCGTGCAAAAGATATGTCATGATCGCCGGGCGTGAGCGGGCGATCAAACTGAACTCAGCCCTAGATCTTTAATTTTGAGCCTGCGTGCACCTCACGCCAATAAAGGGATGAATTAAGCAAAAAATATATATATAAGGTGACTTTAACATATGCAGCCAACCTCATACTGGAGGCTTGGTAAGTGATCAGTAACACGGATCGATAACACTTTTTGCTGATTTCGCAAAATGAAATCGTGACGTCCCCTAGTAATTGACTCGGGGCTGGGCTTGCGTTTGTAAAGAACACGAAAAGAATAATTTACGAATTCCACAAAAAAGATCACTGAGCACTTACCGAGTTTTCAGTAAAAAATTAGCTTCATTAATTAAAGTCACCTTATATGTATAAGGTCCTACAATAATAAGTGAAAATAATTCTAGGGTAGATCATGTATCGTTAACTGATCAAATTCCAGAAGAAGAAACATTTTTTTCTTGAAATATTTTTTTCACTTCCCACGATAACACTTTTTGCTAATTTGGCAAAATAAAATCTTGACGTCTCATTGACTCGGGACTTGGCTTGCATTTGTAAGGAACAAAAAGAATAATTTACGAACTTCATAAAGAAGGTCATCGAACCTTGTTACTGAGCATTTACCGAGTTTTTAGTAAGAATTTGCATAAATTAAAGCCACCTTATACCGGGTGTAAAAGCAAAAGCAAGAATCCTTTATGGGTGTGTTAGTGTGATCGGTAAAGATATTATTTTAAATACTGGGATTTCTAAATAAAGTACCAGTACCTCATAATAAGACGACTTTCTTTACTCAAAATACACTAATCGCTGGCCACTTGGATGAGGGTTGCGGGGTGCAATTAGGTGTGTGCCGGTGAGCTGCGTAGCCATAGCTTAGAAAAATGATGAAATTTTTGGTGAAAATTCAAGGTATATTTTTTTTTCTCCTAATGACATCAGAATCGTGTATACTTTCACACCCAAAAAGGATTCTTGACTTTGCATTTACACCCTGTATATGTATGTACGATTTTGGTGAATTGTTTGGGCGGTGAGCGGTTAACTCTCCAATTTTAATCGTTCTAACTTGGTTCCCTTCATTTCAGACGGACGACAACACCTTCACGCTCAGCTTCAAATATCGAACTTCGGACAACCCTAAAGCCACCACTTTCTTTGCTTTCACGTACCCTTACTCATTCGCGGAACTGCAAATAGCCCTTAACTCTATAGACTTAAAGATGCTCCCATTGCCACCGTTTATATCACCGGATGACATCTACTATTGTAGAGAGTGCCTAGTATATTCGTTGGAAGGTCGACGTGTGGATTTGTTAACGATCAGCTCCCATCACGGGATCACAAGAGAAAGGGAGGAAAGGCTCAAGAACTTGTTCCCGGATAATCAAGAGCGGCCGCTGAAGTTTCAGAATAAAAAGGTTAGTCAAATGATTCGGTTCAGTTTTTTGTTCCATTTAACTCACGTACTTGGTTGGGGTATCTAAACATATTTTCGAATTTCATTCGCGCATCAAATGATGGTTTGATTTTAGGGTTATCTTTTCAATAGATCTGGAATGGCTAATAACAGAACCAAGCGTCAGCTAGCGCACCTGCGGTGGGTGTGGGAGGCAGAGGAAGTGGTAAAAATAAAAGTAATAGTACGCCGGCTGAAACTTTTCTCACAGATAGCTGAGGCCATAATAAGCTAAAAGAAAATCGTCAGCTGCATAGTGGAGGGGGGAAGATGCGTCAGCTGCTCGCATGAACTTGTTTGTATTTTAGGAAGTGCCTTGACGCCGATTGATTTCCATCTTTTTCAATCGATCTGGAATGGCTAATAACAGAACCAAGCGTCAGCTTACGCACCCGCGGTGGGTTTGGGTGTTAGAGGCTGCGAAAGTGGTAAAAAAAGAAAAAAATACTATAATTTTCTTGTAAAGTCTACGCAATTGTATGTAAACGTGATAATTTCGTTTCATAACTTTCGGAGATAAGGGTAATTTTTTAGACATTCAAGAATATTTCTCGAATTTTATGCAATTAAAAATAGCAACTATTAATGCTTAAAACATTACAATAATTGTAACTATTTCCTAAATTCTATAGGAAACCTTTTTTTCTTTTAGTGATTTTTACCAAAATTTCAAGAATAATTGCTCTTTTTTTAAATTTGATTTTAGTGCCATTTGTGGGCTAATTAATTAAAAAGTGATAGTACGCCGGCTGAAACTTTTCTCACAGATAGTTAACATCATAGTGAGCTGAAAAAAAAATCGTCAGCTGACGCACCCGCGGTGGGTGTGGATGTGAGAGGTTGCGAAAATGGTAAAAAAAAAGTGGTAGTACGCCGGCTGAAACTTTTCTCACAGATAGTTGACATCACACTGAGCTAAAAAATAATCGTCAGCTGACGCACCCGCGGTCCGTTTGGATGTGAGAGGTTGCGAAAGTGCTAAAAAAAAGTAATAGTATGCCGGCTGAAACATTTTTTCACAGATAGTTGACATCATACTGAGCTGAAAAAAAATCGTCTGCTGCATCGTGGATTCGTTAGTTTTTTTTTTTACCACTTTCGCAACCTCTCACATCCAGACTCACCGCGGGTGCGTCAGCTGACGATTTTTTTTTTCAGCTCAGTATGATGTCAACTATCTGTGAGAAAAGTTTCAGCCGGCGTACTATCACTTTTTAATTAATTAGCCCACAAATGGCAGTAAAATCAAATTTTCAAAAAGAGCAATAGTTCTTGAAATTTTGGTAAAAATCACTAAAAGAAAAAAAGGTTTCCTATAGAATTTAGTAAATAGTTACAATTATTGTAATGTTTTAAGCATTAATAGTTGCTATTTTTAATTAATTGCATAAAATTCGAGAAATATTCTTGAATGTCTAAAAAATACCCTTATCTCCGAAAGTTATGAACAGAAATTACCACGTTTACATACAATTGCGTAGACTTTACAAGAAAATTATAGTAGTCGAGAAATTTTAGATAATTTCTAGTTCAAAAAACAAAATCATCAAAATTTCATTTGCCTTTAAAATCGAGTATACCTATAGACTTAGACCATATAACACGGGACTTGGCAAGCGCACTTATCCCCCTCTGCCGAAGTACATGAACAATTTGTTCATGCAAGTTTGCTTGTGTGCGCGTTTTGTGTTTGTGTTGCAGCTTTTGATTTAGTGTGACATCAATTATTTGCAGGAGTGTGCGTGAATGAGTAAATGTGTGCTGTGCGTGTTTACCTCCCCTCCCGTAGAAAACGGCAGAATAATTTCAGTACCAAGAGTCGCGCGTTGCCAGGTCCCGTGTTAAATGGTCTAAGCCTATAGAAGATGGCGTTAGCTATTTATATTACATCGATATATTTTTTTTCCGAAACCTCGGCGCGTAAATTTGCTCACATAGACTTATACCAACCAGTGACTACTGTGTTGTTTACATGTTTATTGAACGAACGAGCGAGCGAGTTCTCCGAGTCTATTTGAACAATCCGGCATTTGTATGTACATAATATATGTATGAATGTTTATTCGACGATAACACGAGTATCGTTGATCGGAATGTCATGAAATTTGACAATCGAGTAAATAAGGCAAAAAGAATGTTTAAGCTTAAACATGAGCCAAATCGGTCAAGCACGAATCGGGCGAGCACCAGTTCACAGTTCGGGGTGAACTACTAGTTTCAAATTCAGTAATCCAATCTGTATAATAATTTATATTTACTGTATGTCCCGATGTAATACTACTGGCCTACCGTGTAACTGAGTCGTTTCCGAGGTTTGCTACACGGTGCGGGAGGGTGTGTGAATTGACGCGAGAGAGAGACGCGATGTCACCCCTCCCGCACCGCGCAGCAAACTCAGGAACCGAGTCGAGTTAAACGGTTGGCCTGTAGCTAAATTTTTACATTATTTCCCAGATAATATTTGTCTCCGCCCGCGTGCACCCAGGCGAAACACCATCGAGTTTCGTATTCAACGGCTTCCTCAACCTCCTGCTGAACCGCAACGACCCAATCGCGCTGCAACTCCGTAAACTCTACGTGTTCAAGTTGATCCCGTTCCTGAACCCGGACGGGGTCGCGCGGGGCCACTACCGCACCGACACTCGAGGGGTCAACTTGAACAGGGTCTACCTGAACCCTTCGCTGGCATTGCATCCGACCGTCTATGCATCCAGGGCTTTGATTAGGTTGGTACGAGCATCTCAGTTACAGCGGGCCTATTACGTATCTCTGAATCGTCTGCCAACTGTGGTTGCTATTCACTAAAAACAGATAAAAAATGAACTTCCAAAATAACCTTCAATGGGTATTGAACTATTTACGAATTGTGACGTCATTTCAAATGCGAACGTATCCTTAGACAAGCGGAATTCGATAGTATATGTACGTTTTCGACGATAGGCACTCTGTTGGAAACTGATTTTACGATAGAGAATCAGGGGGCAGGTCGGACCAACTGAGTATGCGTGCGTGAACTTAGCTGTCACATGCGCCTGCGCAGTATCCGTCAACGCTGCGAGGATAAGCAACTTCACACACGCCTTTTTGTTTGGCCCGAACTGTAAATATAATAATATATGTACATAATATCGGAAATAGATAAGGTGACTTCTAATTATATAGCCAAATTCATACTGGAGACTCGGTGAGTGTTCAGGACCAAGGTTCCCTTTTTGTGAAAAACGCAAAATACAATTTTATTTTGTGCCCCTGTACTAATTTACGAACAAGTCTAGTAAGCCTAAATTTTATTTTGCGTTTTTCACAGAAGGGGTAATTGAATCTCGGTCGTGAACACTTACTGAGTCTCCAATATCAATTTGGCTGTATAATAAGAAGTCAACTTATACAGGTTGACTTTCAAACAAACCCCGATAATTTTAGAGTTTATTAAGAAACGTTAGTAGAACACATTTTGAATGTAAAAACAATTGAAATTAAAAGTCAAAATATTATTAAAAAATGTTACTTGGAAATTAACTTTATGGTTACGAGGCATGCCTTTTAAGTTTTGTCGTTTGAAGAAACAAAAACATCTGGAACCTAATAGTACTTTTTATTGTTTTTCAAAGTATTCTCCACGTAGTTTACAACACTTTTCCGTTCGCTCGAACCAGTTATTAAAACATTTATTCCACTTCAAAGTGGGGGTGTTCAATATGGCTGATTTGAAAGCGTCGACTGCTTCTTCACCGGACTGGAACCTTTGACACGAAGAGTTTTCTTAATTTTAGGAAATGTAAAAAAATCGTTAGGGCTTAGGTCAAGACTGTATGGAGGATGGTCAAGAATTTCTACGTTTTCCTTGCATCAAATACTCAATCGTTTGATGAGCGCTGTGTGAGCTTGCGTTGTCATGATGTAGGATGATGCGTCGCTTTGGGTTAGATTTCCGAAGTTCGGCGATGACTTGTGGAAAACAAACTGTGGTATACCACCCTGCATTAACCGTTCTACGATCTTCAAGTGCAACTGTCACAACATGCCCGGTTTTCGCCACGAACGTAGCCACCCTCTTCTTTGAAGTGCTTCGAGAGCGAACAACTTTTGTCGGCTTTGGTTCGTCTTTGAAGACCCAGATTGTGGATTGTTGTTTGGAATTAGGATCGTAGGCATAGATACAAGATTCATCACCACTGATAATGTCGTAGACGTGATTTGACTCTCCTCGGTTGAACCTTTGAAGAGTTTTCTTACACCATCTGACGCGGGCCCTCTTATGATCGTCGCAAAGCAAATGCGGGATCCAACGGGAAGCTAGCTTTCTCACACCAAGCGCCTCATGCAAGATCTTCTGAATGGTTGTCCCTGAGATGCCTAATAACGCCTCTATCTCCCGATATGTCACATGACGATCTTCGAGGATTAGAACTCTCACAGCAACAATGTTATCTTCAGTGAAGGCGGATTTTGAACGTCCTTCACGAGATTTGTCACTAAGACTGATATATACACGTTGGAATTCTAAATACCAGCGTTCGACAGTCCGCAGACATTGGGCTTCATCATGGAATACAGATGTTAGCTCTTCGGAACACTGAATCCGTGTTAGGCCTCTTCGAAAGTTATAGAAAATTATTGCACGGACATTTTCCTTAGTAAGATTCATTTTCGTACGTGACCTGACAGATTCAAAATAACGCTGTGACTAAACGATTGCATTAATCCTAATTCTTTCAATTGTTTCGAAATCCTCAATTCACCAAATTTTAAAATTTAACAGTTGTAGATTTAAAATTGGCGGCAAATATGTAAACGACAGAACTTAAAAGGCATGCCTGGTATCCTAGCCATTCCCATACGGAAAAAGTTGAAAATAGTCCAAAATAGTGAGATCAATAATAAAAACGACTTCGCGCGATCTAATTATCTTATCTCTTCGGGTGACCATGATTTCTTTGGATTTTACGAAAATCTTCAAAGAACTCCAACTTTAAAAAATAAATATGAATATCATTTTGAATGGTTTTAATAAAACCAGTTTATATTCTTCTACAAACTACTAAATCGGGGTTAGGTTAAAAGTCAACCTGTAAATTAAGATTTATTTAAAATGATATAATACCTACCATACCCAAGATTTTTTACATGTATAAAAACGATAAATATATATACGATAATAACGGGGTCGAAAAATAACCAATCACTATCATCCAGTCAAGTATACATTTTTAAAGATCGGCAGCCTTATGTACTTGACACGGTTTTAACGGAAATAAAGGTATAAAGAGTAGGTATTCCATATATAGCTGTTCACGATATTGTTTATTTTCTCCAGGTATTACCACTACGGTTGTGAAAAAGAGGATAACTGTGAAGAAAGCAAAAGCTTCATGTCTCGAAGTTTGCAGAATATCGACGAAACTGAGGTGGTTCTTTTTTCTTTACCTTTTTGCTTTAATACAATACTCGTATGATTAGCAAACAATTTTTTTATGCAACTGTCATTGTCTTTTATTGTCATTGCAATAAGTTGTACATATAGCAGTGGCGTGCATAGGACTTTTTGCTGGAAATGCAATGAGAAGGTCAAGTTTAACGATAAAAAAAGATGAAAAAATTAATTGTCACTTTGAAAAATCGTTATTTGTGTGACCCCAGGGTAGGCACTGCCTACCCTAGAGTAGGTACAAGATATCATAAAAAAAAATCTAATTGGTTTTTAATTTTTTTCATGTAACTTTTATCGTCAAACTTGACCTTCTCATTGCTTTTCAATGCACTGTTGTATAGGCCTCAAAAAAGTTGCGGCTAAATGTAAAAAATAAGTCCATCAATAACTCAATATGTACTAAGCCCTACAATATTTTGGAGAGAGCCGCTTCTTACATGAATTGTAAGGTGTAAAAATATTAGATTGTAAAATTTTTTTTTTGTTATTGACTGTATCTCAAGTAACTTAAAGTCAGAAATAGACTGCCAAAGTAAAGAAGACAAAAGTTCCTAATGTAAAAGAAGTAAATAGCAGTACTAAAACTTACGGAAATAGGACCATGAACTTATTAAGGTCAGGTTCTAATCTAAGCGAACGACGCGAAAAAAAGACGCCTTAAAAAACATTCGCAATAAAATGATATTAAGCTAACATTATCTTTGACAGATCGACATGAAAACCAAAAAGCTTACCCGGGACCCGAGCCAGGTCAAATCGTCCCGCAAAGTGAACAAATCTTCATCTAACGTCAAATCTACCGCGAGCAAGAAAGTGACGCGTGGCGTCAGTGCGGACGAAACGGATTTGACGGAACAGGTACCTATATTTTAAGTACAATTGGATATTTAAACTTATTCTCTGTCTCATTAGCCGTGAAGTTACCTGAGTATGCACCGAAATATGTTAGGTTTGATGATAAACTTAAGATTAACCGGCAAATCTTTAATTTATCATTAAACCTTACATTAGCCGTAACATATAATTATATCATATATTTTGCAATCCACGAAGACTGCTCTACTTGTAAAAATGGGCACAGGAAGAAACTTTCCGAATCTTCTTGAGGGTACTTAAACTCGTAAATTAGAAACAAGCGTTCCATTTTCAGAACTAAGAGAAAGCTGAAAAACAAAGACAGCCGCAAAGTTTGTTAGTTTTGTATTTTGTACATAGACATTCATCCATAGTTTTGTATCAAAATTTTACCAAGTCTTAAATGATCTATCTCTTTAATACTTTTTTGGTTTAATCCAACCGGAAAATGGAAAATCCTCGTAAATCTAATTATCAGTTTTATCTTGAGAGGAACTCGTGAAATGTCAGTTACCGTGACGAGCTAATTTTGAGTTTGCTTTATCAAATGCATCATAGCACGGAACATTATGGTGATATAGTAATCTCCATGTATTACTAGTCGAAGTCAAAATATGCAATTTAAAACTCTATCTAAATTAGAAGATACAATATATTATGCGTAATATATGTTTTTAGCCACTTCAAACATAGCATCTCGGTGTAAAATATTGTTTTCCTTATTTATTATTGTTTTTATTACTTTTGAAGAAAAAGTATGCAATAGCTGCCTTTTATGTGTATTCGCGAAAATCGGATAATAATAATGATGTTTTTACAGGAACATTATTTTACCTTTAAAGCGTGTTCACAGTTGTAATGTAATGCAATCAAAATGTAATGCATAAAATGAGTTAATTTTTATGTAAAAACATAATTATTCATAAGCAATTTTCGCAAATACACATAAAACGCATTTATTGTATAATTTTTATTAAAAACCAAGGAAAACAATGTTATGATGTTTATTTTGACCGAGATCCTCTGTTATCACCTTGAAATAATGTGTTACTATTAACAGCCCCGGTAGCATGGATGCAAATAATTGAGAAGTTTTGTCTCTCGACGAAGCGTTTGACTAATGGAAACGCAAAACGAGTCGTTTATAGAGGCGATGGTCACGTGATGCACCTTTCCTGCGTGTTCATTGGTCACACGCTTCGGGAAATAAAACTCCTATATTATTTTCATCCATGCTGCAGTACCAGTAGCGTTTGAATTATCGCTCAAATACGTCTGAGAAAGTTCTCTTAGCAAAGAATCAAAATATCGCAAAGTAAACGAAAAATTTAACATTTTGTTTGTTAATTTATCCCATATGGGAGGGGATTTAATGGATAAATTAACAAAGTTTTAGTTTTGACCTCACACCCGTATTCGCAATGATAAGTAGATATACTTTCGGATCTTTCTTAACTATTAATATTTAAAATCAATGTAATTACAAAATCTCTCCAGGTACTAGACATGAAAATCCACGAACAGCCGTCCGACAGCGAGGGTTCCGCGAAACCAACGAACAAACCATCCCTACTGAGCGACGACATGCTCCGCACTTACCTGGGTTCAGACGTCCACTTGAGCAGTAATGAAGAGATGAACATACAAGGCGGCAATCCGCTGGGGTCACTGAGGGACACGCTGCAGAATAGTATTAGTCTACTGATGGAGTCCAGTTCTGCTAATCCTGGGTAAGAATAGTTTCCTCTTCATTTTTAAAGGGTTAACCCAGAGCTCGTGGGTTCAATTCCGGTGCACATTAATTTGTGTTCGGTCTGCATGCTTCCGAAGGTACGTTAAGCTGTTGCCCCATTTGTGGTCGAAGTACGGCGATAGGACTCTCCACCCATCTCGTTTGGGACGTAATGGTTATCGGTGAAAAGCGGGTGTACCAAGTGTGAAATGTGACTTGCATTTGATGGTTTAAACTTGGCACTGTTTTTGATACCCCTCGGGGATTAATATCGTGACAATAATATTTTTTACATTTTCAAAATGTATAAGGTGACTTTCGTTTATGTAGCCAAATTCATACTGGAGACTCGGTAAATGGTCAGAACCATGGGTCAATAGTCCTGTTTGGGAAATAGGAAAAATATTTTTGTGCTTCTATAACTCTTACAAAAACAAACTCGACTCAATTAGTATAGGATAAATATATTTTATTTTGCGTTTTTCACAGAGTTGGTCATTGAACCTTAGTTCTGACTACTTACCGAGATATCAGTGTAAATTTGGCTGCATAAACGAACGTTACCTTACATGCTAGGTGGTAGAACTGATGCCAGGCTCGACTGTGGAGGTACCACCATCTTACTCGCAAATCCTCCCGAAGTTATTCGGGGGAGAGTAAGAGGACAGCTCTCAGGCAAAACCAGGCGGCCCACCATTGCCTGGGACCGATGGATGGCGGTATATCCATCCCCAATTGCCGGGCCTCATAAAAAATAGACTAGTGACGGGCAGCGGCGTCACTGGTGCAAGGGTTTCGGCACCGCGCTCACCAACCCGCCTGCCCAGCGTGTGTGAGTATGGGTATTTCTTTCAGGAGGACCGCCAAGAGTGGCGAAATCCTGGAAAGGCCTATGTCCAGCAGTGGACGAAACAGGCTGATGGATGGATGGATGGACCTTACATGTAAAGTCACATTGAAGCGGATACAAAATACTATAAAATGGTAGCGTTTGCTACTTTGCATGTTTGAACTTTGCTACTTTCATTCTAGAACAACTATGATTACTTAGATTAATAGATGTAGAAGAGATGAAAGATATGTGTTAGGATCGTAACAAATGGAAATCTATAGTTTTTGCCTAACCCTCTGGGAGACAGGGTTGAGTATATTTATTTGTGTAAATTCATTTTATTAGCACTTACATTACGAGTATGCCATAGACCAGCCCCCTAATTCTGTATCGTAAAATCAGTTGCCAACCGAGTTCCTATTGTCGAAAATATACATATACTATCGAATTCCGCTCATCTAAGGATACCTTCGGCACTTGAATTGACGTCACAATTCGTAAATAGTTCAATACCCATTGAAGGTTCTTTTGGAAGTTCATTTTTATCAGTTTTTGGTGAATAGCAACCTTAGTTGGCAACCGATTCAAAGATACGTATTAGGTTCCAGTTTCATAAAAGTCACAAACTCCTTTCTATTTCGTTCCAGAGAGAATACAACCGCAACCAATAAAGAGTCCTGGCTGACCAACTTAAAGATGGGGTGGTGCCGCGAGTGCCGACAGTCTGCGGATAAACTGGAGCACTCGATACCAGGCATTACTGCGCAGGTGCCGGGCTATAGCCAGGTACAAACTACCCTCTTCTACCCCCAAACTGACATTAACATCGTAGCTAGCATAGATGAAAATAGTAGAGAAGTTTTGTCTCTCGACGAAGGGTTTGACCAGTGGAAACGTAAGTAAGTCGTTTGTCGAGACGATGGTCACGTGATGTAACTTTCCTGCGTTTCCATTGGACAAACGCTTCTCTTTGAAAAAAAATCATATTATTCTCATCTATGCTAGCTATGCTGGTAGTTACCATATTCCAACTCATTTTCGGCACTGCCGGAAATCGAACACGGGCCTTTAAGAAACATGATGAGCATCAGCCGTTAGGCATTTTGAAATGCACCAATATCCTAGAGGTGCGAGGGCAAGGTAAAAAAGGTTTGACAATTGAAACCGTACGTTTTTTGGCTGTCAAATAAATAGGATTGTCTTACAAAATTGCAACTCAGCAGTCCTAACATGGTTGCCACTTTAAAACCATTTGGCAGTAAACTCCTAGAATTTACTGTTAAATGGTGTTGAAAGTGGCAACCATGTTAGGCCTGCAGATCATGAAATTATCAATTCTATGATATCGCCACCACATAGTATGTATGTCGCACGTAGAATAATCAGAAAAAACGGATCATCGCGAATATCCTGGGATGATTTGATGAATATCCTAGGGTGGATTGAGGAAGCAGGCAAATATTTGACGAAGAAACTAGGAAAGAATTTTGTAACCATCCTAGCATAATTTGGTTTCTTTTCAACAAAATAAATAACATAAAATAAAATAAATACATAAAATAAATGTTTTTCCAACTATCTGAACCTTTCCAAAAACCCTAAGAATTTCGTGTTGATCCGTTTTTTTCTACATATCCTACGACATATTCATGCTGCCTTACGTCAGACTCCCATTAGTTACGTTTTCCCATCCTTTCTCTCCCTCCCCGTACTTTACCTTTCCAATGGCAGATGTGCAACAGCCCGCAGTCGATTGAAGAATATCGGGACCAACAAAAACTACTCACATCCCGCTCTGAAGAACGCAAGGTAAACATTATACGTTTTCGGTGTTTCTCGTTTATTCAATACAATAGCGGCGGTCATGCAACAGAAATGGCAATAGAAACCACTCGCTATAACTTTCTGCTTTGCTAACAACACACAGATCTTGAGATTTGTGTAAAGAGATTTTTTTTAAACATTGGACATGGTACACAACACACAGATTTCGTCAATAATGGTATAATCTATTTGAAAATACGAAAATGCCTGGAATAGGTCAGGGCTGTGTTATTAGCATAATTATAAAGCAATAAATCTATAGAAATGTTATCACGCAATACCGTCTTGAAAAAAAGTGCACCGTAATAAAGAAAAATGCGGGAAAAGTGCGACGGTGTAACTGTTTCGCTTGTTTATTCTAACTCTCTAACGCATAAAGTCGTTTGCAATAGAATCCAACAATCATGTAAACAAACCAAATTGTCACGATTACTCCGTAATCACATACATTTGACGATCAATTATGAACATAGTCTGATTTCAACGAACGCACCATTGTTTTCACATTATCTTCAACACGATTTAACTTGTATTTATAAGTTAAATTTGTTAAAACATTTGCAACGTAAAAATTTCGAAGTATTTGACAAGCTGTCATCTTAGTTTTTTACTCATCGAACTCTATAAGTCATTGAAAAGTTAGTGTTGTTCGTAATCTGAAGTTATCTTTTATTTTTAATTTAATAAATTATTTTAATTTAATATTATTTGAATACAATAAAAATTTTTTTTCAAGAGCTTAATATAATTAACCAAAACGGATTGTATCCTAAGCCATAAAAATAATGGTTAGTTTTTAAAAATTGACAGGTGGCCATTTTGTTAGAATTGTCATTCACAGTCATTCACTGTTCTGTGGGTTCGCTGTGCATTAGTGTTTTCTGTTTCCGTTTTCTGTTTCCGATTTCTACGACTTTGCATTCTCATTTTGGACTTTTGTTTTGCTTTACGATTTGGCTGGACATATTTTTCTTGGAACGACGACCTTTGCACGGCATCACGGACATTAAATTATGTTACAAAATACGTTGACGAGCTCGCCGCATCGAAAGGAATAACTGTGCTTCGCCTTCCTCCCTACCACTGCGAACTCAACCCAATTGAGCTCATTTGGGCACAGGTTAAGTCGTATGTTGGGAGAAATAACAAATCTTTTAAAATGGCGGAAATAAAAACTTTATTGAACGAAGGGTTGGCGAGAATCGGAGCCGAACAATGGTCGAAATGCGTAAGTCACGTCCTAAAGGAAGAGGAAGAAATGAAAAAGCTCGACGGCATTTTAGACACGGCAAGCGATGACACAGTGGTTCCATTTATAATTACGGTCACCGGCGACACTTCTGATAGTGATGATGACGAAGACGAAGATTTAAATTTGTTTTAATAAACACTTTTTTTATATATAATCAGTTTTATTTTATAGTCTATGGCTTATATATTTAATCTATTTAGTCAGTTTTATTTTAGTACCTATCCTACTATGGGCCATAGTCTATGACTTAAAATTAAAATAATTAGAAAAATAAATTTAATTAAAATTAAATTAGAACACTATGACATCACTATGGGCATAAACAATACGCTGTCAATGTCAGTCCGCCATATTTGTTTACATGATTGTTGGATTCTATTGCAAACGACTTTAGATGCGTCGTCGTAATAACATATTTGACATAATTACGTGGTAACTTACCTTACCTTGGGCTTGTATAAGCTGTCCTGCCGGACCGCAATAACAAAAAACGTCACGCGAAATAATCAGTCTTGCTTTTCATTCAACTACTGTGAAGATAAATAAAAGCATAAAAAAGCAGGCAAATATTGGACTGTTGATTAACCGCGCATGAATATTTGATAATCGGCCAGTATTTATTTATACTGTTTGGCTGGATTTCTATGCAAATGGATAAAACTTTTTGCAACTCTAGTTGACTAGAAAAAAAAAGGAATTGAAATGCCGTTTTGCGAACAAACAAGTAACTTATTTTAGAGAAAAGCGAAATCATGTCTTCAAAAAAAGTACCGGCATAAATAAAACGACAGCTCAACAGAACTCTGTTCTTAACTCTGTGTAGCGATAGAAGTTCTATTGAAATCTCTTTTCACACGTGATAAACTGTATACGCTACCCTGCTGTTAGTAATCTGACAGTATAATGACAGCGTTGCCGAATGGGTATTTTTCTCGCAATTCAGGGTAAAAATTTGCCTCCTGGAGAAATTTTTGGAGAAAAATGATACCATGGAGAATTTTGAGTACTATATAGGTATTTCGTGATTTTCGGGTTAATCGGGGAGCGCGCTCGCATTTTATGAACATTGTTCCGATTTGTTTCTATGCATGAAATGCGTCGATGCAGTTTCACAAAACGGAACGACGCATTAGGTGCGCAAAACGGAAAGCACTCTACGAGATTTGGGATCATGGGCTTCACTCTTGGACGAATTGTGGTTAATTCGTCCAAGGTTTCACTCTATGTTACAGAATTAGTTTTTTCGTTCGTTACGTTTATTCTGTAGTTTTAATTGTCAAAAAGAATAAATTACTTCCCTACGTATTACATCGTAGTGTTAATAGAGTGTCAAGAAAATACAGATAATTTGGAGGGCGTCCATAACTTACGTGACGCTAATTAGGGGAGGGGGTGGTCGTCCAGTGTCAGTTTGCGATTTCTTAAATACAAGTATCTTTGCAAGAGTGTCAGTAGAGTCCATGATTAATTGTAAATCTTCCTTCTGATTTTTGTGTTCTAAGACTTGTGTCCTTCTACATTAAATAATTCATTGATAAATTTATTTGCCTTTCACTCATGTCATGACAAAAGTCACGTGAAGATAAGAATGTCACCAAGATGTCAGTAGAGGGGGGAGGGTCAAAATTCAGCCAAACATGTGTCACGTAATTTATGTAGGCCCCCCTAAATCAATACCTACAATTCATTTAACTTGTTTTATTCTATTGAACTAAAAAAAGTGTGCAGAAGTTATATGTATATGTCGTGTTATTAGTAATATTACATCAGTCAACTTCATATATTTATATCAAAAAACATTGTAGCTGTTCCTTGCTCACTTGCTCAGTAGTTTTAAGTTTTTGGGTAAGAATAAAGAAAATAGTATCATTTTGGAAAAAAAATATTTCAAATTTGGGTAGAAACACAAAATCCAATCTGGCAACCCTGAATGAAGTTTTTGAGCTATGCTGCCTTAATGCTTCACTACAAGCATTTCCAAGTTTGACGGAACTGTATAAACGTTGTTACAGACGCACGACGTGGAGGCGGCCACGGCGGAGGTCGGAGACATGTTCTTCTGTACGAACTGCTTCAAGCGATACCTTATCTCTGAGTCGCGGGAGGAAATCGTAAGTCATTACATTATCTCCTATACGTAAACTTACGTCATCGATTAACAAGATGTAGCAAATAAGTAAGTAGTAAAAGAAAAAAATACTTAAAAAAACAGGGTTGGTCGGGCGTAACCAGGAGCGTTTTGCACAGTGATAAAAAATAGAATCATTTTTTAAATTAAAAATTGCCCTCATCGGTTAACAAGTAGTGCCCTACTAAGATGTTCAGTAGAGCATCTCAAAAGGTGCTTTTTATTATTATTATTTTATATAAATAATTATTATATATTTATTTTTTATAAGGCTGGCGCGTTATTATGAGGATATAACGCACCAACCCTATTTTTAAGCTTATTTTGATACGCTCTATTAAGAAGGGTGCAGGGAAAGAACAGGGAATGTCCATCTGAGTACATTTCGAGAAAAACGCATGTAAACCTTTGAATGTGCATACATATTTTTAATGATACTAGAAATACAATTGAAAGTTTACATACCTAAATAAATTTGTACTTAATATGAAATATATTTTCTTATATTTTCAGTAATTTATTACTTTGAAAATACAAAAAAATTAAAATAGAATTTGCGATTGTTTCAATTTCAGGCCAATGAAAAATCGTCTTCCCTGTTGTTTCACATTCAGGCCAATCGAAAAACTTACTTTTAATTGCCATCCCTTATTGTATTTCAGTTTTTTGTGAAGAAAAATAATGTTTTGACAATAAAAAACACAAAGTACAAAGTTGAAAAAATGTGACATTCCTTGTTCTTTCCCTGCACCCTTCAATATAGTTGAGCCTTACTTGTTACTGGATAAGGTTATTTTTTATCACAAAAATTGCAATGTTTTTTGCTGATCGTACTAAATGCTTCTTATTTCACCCGGACGCATATAGCCAAAACCTGTGTATGGCTCAACGCTGATGGTGTTGAGTCCGCACAATTCGTGTCCTCCCTTTTTTGCTCTTTCGGGAATTTAACATGAACAAAATCTGTGTACCAGTCAACTCAGCCTGCGGAAGATGTTGAGCCCGCACAGTTTGTGTCTTCACTTTTCAGCTCTTTTGCAAATTAAACATGGACAGAAGTTGTGTACTCGTTAACTCTGCGTGACTTTTAATCTATTGAGTAAATTAGTAGGTACAATACCTGCTTTTGCCATGCTATTTATTCACAGTAAATCAAAGTTGTTATTTTGAAAGAAAATATGTAGGTTGTAATAAAGGATTAATTTTTAAATATTTATCTAATTAGGTACTGTTCTAACATTAATACAGGGGTCGGCACTCGAAGTGTTACCAATTCAAAATGCTGTAATTTTGACAATTTTGTTTCTTTTTATTTATGAACTTCAATATATAGAAAAAAAAACATTTAAAATTAAAAAGATAAAGTTATTGTTCGATGTGGCCACCTTTAGCGCGGATAACATCATCGAGTCTGTCCGAGAAGGCTTCACACGCTGCACGAATGTGGTCTGCTGATATTTTGTTCCATTCTCGGCAAAGAGCAATCTTTAAGGCGTCGACTGTCTCATATTTTTTTGCTGACACTTTGGCCTCTAGAATTGACGATATGGAAAAATCCATTGAGTTTAAGTACGGCGAATATGGTGGCCATTGTTGCGAAGAAATGAAACTCGGAACTTTCTTGCAAAAAAATTTGGGTTTCACGGGCTTTGTGGGACTGTCGCCGAGTCTTACTGAAACGTCCAATGGTTTCTACCGAATTTCTTACGTGCCCAAGGTAACAAACCATCGTTTAAAATCTTTTCACGGTAGATTTGCTGGTTTATCTTTGCACCCTGCTCAATGAAAACGAGAGGTGAACGCCCCGTAGCAGTTACCGCGGCCCAAACCGTCACTGATGCTGGTGCTTGCTTTTGCAGAGCAATTCGTTGGTCTAAATTGTCGTTTGATTTACACTTTAACCATACGCGATCATTTTGTTTGTTCACATATTGCTGAACCGTAAAAATTTTTTCATCGGAAAATACCAAATTTTCAAGCTTGCTATCAACGTGCAAGTGCTTTAACTCCTTAGCTCTTTCTAGGCGAACTGCCTTTTGTGCAAGTGTCAAGTCTTGTACTTTTTGTATTTTGTAAGGCTTCAGTTGTAGTTTATTTTTTAATATGCGTCCTATGCTCCGGGCAGATACATTAAGACTTTTTGCCAATTTAACTGCGCTTTGTCGTGGATTTCGTTCAATTCTAGCCTTTAACTTTCGAACCATTTCTGATGATGTTGCTGTTGTTGGATGTCCACCTCCATGGCGTTTCTTGATGCTACCCGTATCATTGTAACGCATGATGGTTCAATACACAAATATTTTATTCAGATGTAAATGTCGTAGCGCATTAACAATGGCTGGTTGCGATTTTCCAGCCAAATACAAAGTAATGACACTGTGGCGTTTGAATTCCATCTGGATAACTTTTTTTACCAGCGACGAAAAACAATGAGCTTCTGTATGTTTAGGAACAATACAATAGACTTACGACTGTGAAAAAATGGGCGCCATATTGTAAACAGTTTGGTTGCTATAGCAAATTAAAGTTGGTAACACTTCGAGTGCCTACCCCTGTATTTATTTTCTAAATAATGATAATAAAAATCTAACTGAGTAGTTGATGGAATTGCGAAATTTAATATTAGGTTTTTTGGTACCTAATAGGTCTTAATATCTTAGTAATTTAGTATCGCTGTTGTATGGTGTAAATTATTAACATTGTAAATTTAACTCTTCCTTTTTAAAGCACCATTCGCTTTAGGTACTTACGTAAATTAACGTATTTTTCTTAGAGTACCTAAATGAGAATGAAATGTGCAGTTTTAGAGCACTTTCTGTATTTGGATTTTGTGTAGATAGATACTATCTACCTATCTACACAAGATAGGCACAGTATTCTTCCGTGTACTAAAACTATTTTATGGGTTCGTAAATTAGGGTTGTTTAATACATTGGGGTCTAGTTTTTCTGCGTTGCACAGTTAAATATTTTACAAATTATTTTCCTTTTCCGCCAGCCATAGATAAGGATGCTCGTAAATTGCATGAACCAAAAAATGTACTCACTCGCTCTACTACTAACGTACGTTGCAATAAGACCTTTTGCACGCATACAATCATACTTTTGTCTCGCTCTACACGCACTGTAAGCGTCCGCATTTTTTCAGTCATGTTCACGCGTGTGAATGCACAACAGATTTTGGCTCGTTGATTCACGCATTTTGAATTGATTTTAGGGGCCAATCATGTTGCGCTCCAACGCCTTCTCTTGGAAACGCGTTAATAACGAACATAATTGTCCCATTGCTTCTCGATTGTGACCAAGCCTAAAACTGAACAACATTAGCCTTTGATGCATACACAGATTTTGTACAATCGGTACGCGCATAAGTGAAGGCCAAAGTCTGTGTATTGTTTAGCACCTAACAGCGTTGAGCCATACACAGGTTTTGTCTTTATGCCATCCGGATAACCCTTTTTTTATTGTAATTTTGTCTTCTATACTGTATTCGTCACATTTTGTTACTCCATGACGTAACGTTACCAACTAAGCGCTAAGTTACCCTTAGTCTTATAGAGCATGTTTTTAAATGTTATAATTATAACCCTATTTTAACTTCAGAATTATGGTTGATTTGTTATTCCAAAACTAAACCACTAAAAATACTTTTAATTCTGGTACAATCGGCGAATAAAAAAAATATAGAAAACGCTTTTCTGACAAGTGTCATTCGAAAATGGCACCAGACACTCAAAAGGGAAAAAGGCTCATGATTGGTTTGTACTGTGTGTCTTGCGACACTGGGCCAGCCGTGATTGGTCGACTCATAGACACATCGAATGCTATTGGAGCCGTCGTCATACGAAATTGTGTTCGACACAGTTTGTCGTGGGGTCACTTTTCGTTTTTAGTTAGATTTTTCGCTAGCCGGTTACAATAAGGTTCTCTGTTACAGAAAATAACGGATAATCCGGTAGTATCTGAGTCAGTATCGGCGGGCGATGGCAGCCTCGTTAAAGAAACTTCCTTGGAGGAACCTGATGTTTCGTCGAGTGGCGGGGACACTACCATTAGTGTGAGTGATAATCCGGTAGTATCTGAGTCAGTATCGGCGGGCGATGGCAGCCTCGTTAAAGAAACGTCCTTGGAGGAACTGATGTTTCGTCGAGTGGCGGGGACACTACCATCAGTGTGAGTGATAATCCGGTCGTATCTGAGTCAGTATCGGCGGGCGATGGCAGCCTCGTTAAAGAAACGTCCTTGGAGGAACCTGATGTTTCGTCGAGTGGCGGGGACACTATCATTAGTGTGAGTGATAATCCGGTCGTATCTGAGTCAGTATCGGCGGGCGATGGCAGCCTCGTTAAAGAAACGTCCTTGGAGGAACCTAATGTTTCGTCGAGGGGGGGGGGGGGGCACTACCATTAGTGTGAGTGATAATCCGGTAGTATCTGAGTCAGTATCGGCGGGCGATGGCAGCCTTGTTAATAATAAATAAATAAAATTTCTTTATTCCAGCCAGATTTACATAAATACAATAAAAAATCAGGCCATATTACACACAAAAAAAGAAAACTAAAAAAGAAAAAATAATAAACTCTATAGTACACCAAAGCTTGCGTGATATTGTCGCCACTTCTTATGCACGGGGCTCTGAGTCCACTCGGTGCAGCTACGTAAGATGGTGTTATTAGTGGCTAGGAGACGCGCGCGCATTGATGCTGACCGCGCACGCAGCAGCGCGGGGAATGTTGGCGTGCGGCCCGCGGCGTGCATACCGCTCGCGCTGCAACGCCAAGGAAGATGGAATATTGCGCGGTAGGCGTTATTATACTGAACGCGCATCGCACTCAGTGCAGCTTTGGTGAAATTTGTCCAGAGTTCTACCGTGTATACATTGGCGCAGTAAGTCATAAATAGCAGGCGTTTGACCTCTGCGCTACATCTGTAGAACCTCCGGAACGTTCCGGTTCCGTTAAAGGAGGAACGCTCCTTGGAAGAACCTGATGTTTCACCCAGTGGCGGGGACACTACCAACACCGCGTTTCTGGGCTGTGATTGGCCAAATTTATTATAACAGCGCTTAGATAACCAATCAGCGACTAATATTTCTTCTTTTACTTTGGGCAAAGAGTATCTCTGTCATGCAGCCTCGAATGTCTCCCCCAGAATACCTTCAACAGTGTTTAGCCCGTAAATTACCGACAATTAGGGTGATCAGCTAAGATCATTGCTTAAGGTTATAAAGCATGAAATAAAAACAAAGAATCCCGCCCGTGGTTTTTCTAAAAAGCCCGGCAATTTGGTGGCCATGGTGGGCCATCTGGTTGTGCCTGTCTGTGAGCTATCCTCTTACTCTCCACCGAATAACTTCGAGACGATTTGCGAGTAAGATGGTGGTACCTCCACAGTCGAGCCCGGCACCAGCTTTACCACCTAAAATTTCAGAATTAATATATCATAATTGTGACCTTCAGATATCACCACCCAAAGAAGACAAGCCCAAGCCAGTCACGAAGTGTCCATCACAACCCCCACCAGTCACAAAAAAGAAGCCCCCAGCGCCCGCGCCGTCCACCAACAAACTAGCTATCAAGGAGATGTTGAAGGAGCCCGACTCTGGACTGTTTCTTTACATTGACCTTCATGGACATGCTTCTAAAAAAGGTAAGGTTCACACAGGCCAAGAAATTCAATCTAAAGATGCCTCTTTCCGGTGACAGATGAAAAAAAGGTAGCAAGATAGGGCCAAGCGAATAGCCTTTTACAAAGCGGAAGTTGCTTAGACGGTAGAACGCTGCCCTCTTAAATTTGAGACCCAGGTTCGATCCCTGGCTGGGCGTGCACCAATGAGTCTTTCGGAATTTATGTGCATAGTATTTGTGTTCCTACCTAATACCACAGTTTAAAAATCCATACAGTTGTCCAACGAAGGCGTTCGGACGGAGCGGTTGTGTGGAGCTTGCGGGGCGAGGCTCCGAGCTGATTGTTCGAAAATTGTGTGTAGCCCGGTGGCTTACTTCCCGCGCTTTCGTTTAACAACTGTATGGATTTTTAAACCGTGCTAATACTTACTACACCGTGAGGAGACCTGCATGCCTTAACGGTCTATTCTCCGGATTTGTAATATTTTGTAACAAAATCATAAGAAATAATGATAACCCCCGAAATCCAACTATTAGCCACGGACAATGTTTACAAATAGTTTGATTTACGCATTAACTTATTTTTAGTGATATTATAGTAATGCCATTGAAACGGCTACTCACGATTTTTATATAGTCAAAAATCGTGAGTAGCCGTTTCAATAGCATTATGAATCTAAACCACGAATCTTTTAGTGATATTATAGTAGCTTCAAAATAATAGGATTTTCCATTAATAGTGACTCGAAATTATCTTAATCACGATATGGAAAATCTTATTGTTTTAAAACTACTATAATATCTTTAAATATAAGTTTGTATGTCCAATCCAATCCAATCCAATAATTGTATGTATATTAAACTATTTGTAAACATTGTTCGTTGC
This sequence comes from Ypsolopha scabrella, assembly GCA_910592155.1. Lineage (NCBI taxonomy): Eukaryota > Metazoa > Arthropoda > Insecta > Lepidoptera > Ypsolophidae > Ypsolopha > Ypsolopha scabrella. Next base: position 24,106,344 of record OU342969.1, on the reverse strand, counting down.
TAAAAGTTGTTTTTTAGTCGATATACTTATTTCTTATGATTTGGTTACAAAATATTATAAACCCGGACACAGATAATATAATACTAGTACCCGGAGAATAGACCCTTAAAAAAAGCCCGAAGTGCGGCGACAGGGCTCACCGCCCACCACGTAACGACTTGTCGTGTTCTGGTATGACGTCATGAGAAGCCGTACCGGGATAGTGATTACAGGCAGTTGCGTAGTATCAGTAATTCGTCCGTTAACGACTTCCGTAGATTTTACGTAAGTCCGACAGACTGATTAACGCTTCGCCTGCTTTCACTCTCCAACTTTCTGATAAATTTCTGAAATATGTGACTTTGATTGATATACACAAATTCCTAATGGAGACTTTCTAACTGATCAATAACAAAGGTTCAGTTATGCTTTTGTGAAAAACTCGAAATTAAATTTAGGCTTCCTTAACTAATTTACTAGGCCTTCTTCCTATCGTGTCGAGCGTTTAGCGATCCGTTTGATCCCTTGCTGTATCGTTATTACTTAAGCTTTGGTTATGCAATTAAAATGCAAGATATTTATGGACTCACTCCATAAATCTTACACTTTAGAAACACGATTACTTATAGTTCCCTTGATAGAAAATAAATGCAAAGTTATCTCTATGACACAAAATAAACCCTTGGTACTGTGTAAATACTTCACGGAAGGTCATAAATTTTTGTATAATAACAAAACCACATGTTTCCTATAACGTATACATAGGTAACACTAAAAGTTTCCGGAACTGGCCACTTACATAAACAATATTTAAAAATTTATTGCAACATTTGAAAATAGAACTCTTTGGCTGTAGAATGCAGTTTGTTTCATCTGACTGTCTTTTGTTTTTACCTTGTGGCGCCATTTAAAAAATTGTGTGTCTGCATCAACATGGATTTAACTCGGGAAAATTTTCGTAGTATGATTTTCTACGATTTTAAGTGTAATTTGACAGCTCAACAGAGCATCGCTCGGCTTGAAACAGCTTTTGGCAATGAAGCACCATGCAAGACGACTGTTTATAGCTGGTTTGCAGAATTCAAGCGTGGTCGTATCAATCTCAGTGACAAATCTCGCGATGGTCGGCCGTCCACCGCTGTGACCAACAAAAACATCGATGCTGTGCGCCGTATGATTGAAACAGACAGGCATGTGACCTACCATGAAATTCGCGCATCCTTAGAAATAGGCATGAGTCAAATACAATCAATCCTACACAAACATTTGGGTGTGAGAAAGCTGTGCTCGCGGTGGATCCCACACAACTTGACCGAGGCTCAAAAAACGGACCGCGTCACTTGGTGCAGTGCCATGCTTACCAGATTCAACGAAGGTGCGTCAAATTTGGTGTGGGACATAGTAACAGGTGACGAAACATGGATTTATTGCTACGATCCCAAAACAAAGCAGCAATCGAGCGTATGGGTCTTTCAAGATGAGCCGAAACCAACCAAAGTGGCGCGCGTGAAAAGTGCATCTAAGCGGATGATTGCTTCTTTTTTTAATAAAACTGGACACGTGGCTACTGTTGCTTTAGAGAATCGTCGTACCGTGAATAGTGACTGGTACACGACCATTTGTTTGCCGGAAGTTATTGACGAACTCCGTAAAAATAACCGTAAACGCCGTATCATCCTGCACCACGACAATGCTAGTTCTCACACGGCCAGACAGACAAACGACTTTTTGAAGACGAAAAATGTAGAACTCATGAGTCATCCTGCATACAGTCCCGACCTGGCACCTTGTGACTTTTTTCTGTTCCCAAAAATTAAGAACCAATTACGCGGTCAACGATTTTCATCACCAGAAGAGGCTGTCGAGGAGTATGAAAAACACGTTTCAGAGGTCACCACAGGGGAGTGGCACAAAAGTTTTCAAAACTGGTTTGATCGAATGAAAAAGTGCATAGACGCCAAGGGAGATTATTTTGAAAAACAGTAAATTAATTTTGTACCTTTAATAGTATTTTTTCATATTCATTCCGGAAACTTATAGTGCGTCCCACGTACACTTTACATTTTCAAAATATGTATTTGTTTTAACAATATGAAGGAAATACCTAAATTCTCTAAAATACCTAACTTGAGCCGCCTCGCTTCCCCCCTGTCCACAATCCTGCTTCGGCCGTCGGACTAGGAGCCTGTATTGCTTGCTCTTTAAGCATGGTTTTAGAATGCTCGCTCGCTCTTGGTGTCTTGCCGGTGTGCCTCACGCACAAATTATATTTTTCGTATTTTGCAAAAAGGGTAATTAAACCTCGCTTCTGGCCACATACCGGGTCTCCACTAGTCTCCAGTATGAATTTCCTCAAATAGAGCGTGACACTGTACGACAGCAATGCCGAAAACGGAGCTGCTAATAAAAAATAAGAACAAACTTATTCACATCGACTCTCAGTCAGCGTCTTACAGCTAATGTCTGACGGATGTACAACGTTTTCCAGGTATCTTCATGTACGGCAACCACTTCGAGGACGTGGAGAGCTCGGTGGAGTGCATGCTGCTGCCGCGCATCATGTCGCTGAACAACCTGCACTTCCACTTCTCCTCGTGCAACTTCACCGAGAGGAACATGTATCTCAAGTGAGTCCGAGTCTGATCACAGCTAAAGAACCTACACCTTTCTCTACAATAAATCCCCTTTAAACTAAAAAAAAGAACAAAAAGTCCATTAATTTCACCAAATACCTAAAGGACCAAGATAAAAGCACAGTTTAAAAATTCATACAGTTGTCCAACGAAAGCGCTCGGGAGGTAAGCCACCGAGCTACATACAATTTTAGAACAAGCAGTTCAGATCCTCGCCCCGCACAGCCGCTCCGTCCGAACGTCTTCGTTGGACAACTGTATGGATTTTTTAACTGTGACGATTGATGAATATGAAGTGTGTCAGGGCTGTAGCAGATGAAAATTTACGGGCTAGATTCACTCTAAAAGACAGACGTGAGTATACAATAGTATTCATGTACTAATTCTATTAATTTCTATCCAGAGACCGCCGCGATGGCATGTCGCGCGAGGGCTCGGGCCGCGTTGCCGTCCTGAAGGCGACCGGCCTCGTGCGGTCGTATACACTCGAGTGTAACTACAACACCGGCAGGCTCGTCAACGTCCTGCCCCCCCCGGCCAAGGACGGCCCTGCCGCACCTCCGCTCACCTCCACCTCGCCGATGCCGCCGAAGTACACCCCGCAGATTTATGAGGAGGTGAGATTTATTCAACTGATCCGAGAGTTTAGGCACAAAATAAATACACACGGAAGGCCAGCTCCATACAAACAACGATTCCGGGCACACGCACACATAGACGCGTACGTACGACGGCCTAGGTAGACTCGTGCACTGGCATTCGACCGAATCCTACCGAGAACGTCGTACGTACGCGTCTATGTGTGCGTGCGCCCGGAATCGCTGGTTGTATGGAGTTGGCCTTCTGTATGTTTGGGTTCGAGTTGCAGAAGACCTCCTTTTATAATCTAGAGTTAGTCCACTATAACTTGAACCCAGTAATTATGTAGCTAGTGGCATTTTGATCTGGAAGTACAAATTAGTCGTACGCGAACATCACGTGCTTGATCCGCACCAATAAAAATATAAAAGATGAGATTTTAAATTTACACAGTCACTAAACATTACTAGGCGTACGGGAATATTAATAATATTTATATAAAATGACTGACTCACTTATCTCTAGACCGAGGAACATGAAATTTGGACTGTCGGTTTCTTGTATAATATAGACATACGCATATTTGAGGAAATTTCTACGCAATCCACGCGTAGTAATTAAATTTGGCATTGCTTCTTATCTAAATAAGACTAATGTTATCATGACGTCTGCAAATTCTTATTGTGAAAACAAAACTGAAATTAAGTTTTTACGTGATCAATGTATTTCAGATAAGACAGAGAAAGATTCGTGCAAACTATCTGGAGGTTTTTGAAGAGAAAGAGATAGATCCTATGCAGGTTTGTTCATGGTCTGCTAAGGTATATTTATGAGTAGAACTATCTATTTCATAGTGTAAAATAGAGTTAGAGTAATAATAAACATAGATTTCGCTGTAAATAAAGCTTATTTAAGTGAATCATGATATAAAGATATGTTATTATCTTTTTTTATCTCTTCCAAAATCTCCAGAGAATGTTTAAAAAAAACAATGTTTTTTTAATACGTATTTTATTTGTAGTTCTGTTCCAGTTTGGCTACTATTTTATTTCTTTAAACATTGTTCTTGTCTACACTTTCTCCGACTGAAATGGTGTCAAGGGGATATACTCGTACCTGTACCATTAAAAAGCATAAAGCCAAACTTGTTTATAGGCTGTAAGACAACAAAACGAATATTTTCATAATTAATTTTCAGTACCTGCTGCTGCAGTGGCACCATGTATAAAATACTCCTTCTCAGTAGTCCTAAAAAATAAGGAAAATCCATATTAACACTTACCACCGTTTCAGGTTGGAGCGTCCCTAGGAGCCTCAATTTTGGACTTGACTGGTGCACATCCCAACTCGCGCATCCCGTGTTCCGAGCACCGCAGTGTGCCCGCCGTAAGGGAATGGCTGAGAACACATTGCAGAAGCATGCGCCCCGCGGTGAGTCTATATACACCCACATCTTGAACCTGAGGGGCACGCCCCAACTCGTGCATCCCGTACTCAGAGCACCGCAGTGTGCCCGCCGTAAGGGAATGGCGATAACCCATTGCAGGAGCATGCGCCCCGCGGTGAGTCTATATACACCCACATCTTGAACCTGAGGGGCACGCCCCAACTCGTGCATCCCGTACTCAGAGCACCGCAGTGTGCCCGCCGTAAGGGAATGGCGATAACACATTGCAGGAGCATGCGCCCCGCGGTGAGTCTATATACACCCACATCTTGGAACTGAGGGGCGCGCCCCAACTAGCACATCCCGTACTCAGAGCACCGCAGTGCGCCCGCCGTAAGAGAATGGCTGAAAACACATTGCAGAAGCATGCGCCCCGCGGTGAGTCTATATACACCCACATCTTGGACCTGAAGGTCGCGCCCCAACTCGTGCATCCCGTACTCAGAGCACCGCAGTGCGCCCGCCGTAAGAGAATGGCTGAAAACACATTGCAGAAGCATGCGCCCCGCGGTGAGTCTATATACACCCACGTCTTGAACCTGAGGGGCACGCCCCAACTCGTGCATCCCGTACTCAGAGCACCGCAGTGTGCCCGCCGTAAGGGAATGGCGATAACACATTGCAGGAGCATGCGCCCCGCGGTGAGTCTATATACACCCACATCTTGGAACTGAGGGGCGCGCCCCAACTAGCACATCCCGTACTCAGAGCACCGCAGTGTGCCCGCCGTAAGGGAATGGCGATAACACATTGCAGGAGCATGCGCCCCGCGGTGAGTCTATATACACCCACATCTTGGAACTGAGGGGCGCGCCCCAACTAGCACATCCTGTACTCAGAGCACCGCAGTGCGCCCGCCGTAAGAGAATGGCTGAAAACACATTGCAGAAGCATGCGCCCCGCGGTGAGTCTATATACACCCACATCTTGAACCTGAGGGGCACGCCCCAACTCGTGCATCCCGTACTCAGAGCACCGCAGTGTGCCCGCCGTAAGGGAATGGCGATAACACATTGCAGGAGCATGCGCCCCGCGGTGAGTGTATATACACCCACATCTTGGAACTGAGGGGCGCGCCCCAACTAGCACATCCCGTACTCAGAGCACCGCAGTGCGCCCGCCGTAAGAGAATGGCTGAAAACACATTGCAGAAGCATGCGCCCCGCGGTGAGTCTATATACACCCACATCTTGGACCTGAAGGTCGCGCCCCAACTCGTGCATCCCGTACTCAGAGCACCGCAGTGCGCCCGCCGTAAGGGAATGGCTGAAAACACATTGCAGAAGCATGCGCCCCGCGGTGAGTCTATATACACCCACATCTTGAACCTGAGGGGCACGCCCCAACTCGTGCATCCCGTACTCAGAGCACCGCAGTGTGCCCGCCGTGAGGGAGTGGCTGAGAACACATTGCAGGAGCTTGCGCCCCTATATCTGGGTTCAGGTTGGACATTCTCCGAAAGTATATTGTATGTTGAGCTTTTTGTCTAAACGAGAATTTATTTGAGAAACGTTTTTTTGACTCATTTAACATTAATGCAGGTTATCACAACATTACATTCTACTTTTGGCTATTTTTTTGGGAAATGTTTTAGTATTATAATAATAGAATATTTCAAATATGTATAGAATGCAAGTTATTGTTTTTTTTTTATGTTTATTTAATTTTCAGTACGGATAAGGGACAAGTAACAACTAATCAACCAGGGTTCTCTTCATCTGAATTTTACTTGTAAATTTGGGTAAGAAAAATTTGGGCTTTGTCAGTGGCGGATTTAATCATTCGGCTTACCATTTACCAGATATCACCAAAAGCCTGGGCGAGCCGGGCCTCTGCTAGGGGCCCCACTACATATGCCCAATTATTTTTAATTGTTTTTTATATTGCAACTATTTGTTATGCAAAATATTTTGTCTTAATTGCACGCTAATTTGGTTTTGTTTCACTTGACAAAAAAATATAACATTCAAATTTGTTACCAGTCATATTTTCATTTCATATTGTTTGGATTTCAATTTTTTTTTTCAATAAAATACTTATAAAATATCACCTCTTGCATATTGAGGAGCAAGTACGAAAATAATAATTTTTGCTTAAATCCGCCCCTGGCATTGTTAGTTGTAATTATCACATCGTAATAACTAATAACACCATAAAAGATCACATAAATAATTATGCTAAATACTAGTGTAAATTAAACTTCAAGTGGAAACTGAATCATGGCATTTATGAAAGCTGCAAATAGTGATAGGTTTTATTTCAAATTATATCGGCAAAGCTTAAGTGCGAAGTGGAAACAACGAGTCATGGCATTTATGACAGCTGCAAATAGTGATAGGTTTTAATTTAAATTATATCGGCAAAGTTTAAGTGCGAACTGGAAACAACGAGTCATGGCATTTATGACAGCTGCAAATAGTGATAGGTTTTAATTTAAATTATATCGGCAAAGTTTAAGTGCGAACTGAAAACAACGAGTCATGGCATTTATGACAGCTGCAAATCGTGATAGGTTTTAATTTAAATTATATCGGCAAAGTTTAAGTGCGAAGTGGAAACAACGAGTCATGGCATTTATGACAGCTGCAAATAGTGATAGGTTTTAATTTAAATTATATCGGCAAAGTTTAAGTGCGAACTGGAAACAACGAGTCATGGCATTTATGACAGCTGCAAATAGTGATAGGTTTTAATTTAAATTATATCGGCAAAGTTTAAGTGCGAACTGGAAACAACGAGTCATGGCATTTATGACAGCTGCAAATAGTGATAGGTTTTAATTTAAATTATATCGGCAAAGTTTAAGTGCGAAGTGGAAACAACGAGTCATGGCATTTATGACAGCTGCAAATAGTGATAGGTTTTAATTTAAATTATATCGGCAAAGTTTAAGTGCGAACTGGAAACAACGAGTCATGGCATTTATGACAGCTGCAAATAGTGATAGGTTTTAATTTAAATTATATCGGCAAAGTTTAAGTGCGAACTGGAAACAACGAGTCATGGCATTTATGACAGCTGCAAATAGTGATAGGTTTTAATTTAAATTATATCGGCAAAGTTTAAGTGCGAAGTGGAAACAACGAGTCATGGCATTTATGACAGCTGCAAATAGTGATAGGTTTTAATTTAAATTATATCGGCAAAGTTTAAGTGCGAACTGGAAACAACGAGTCATGGCATTTATGACAGCTGCAAATAGTGATAGGTTTTAATTTAAATTATATCGGCAAAGTTTAAGTGCGAAGTGGAAACAACGAGTCATGGCATTTATGACAGCTGCAAATAGTGATGGGTTTTAATTTAAATTATATCGGCAAAGTTTAAGTGCGAAGTGGAAACAACGAGTCATGGCATTTATGACAGCTGCAAATAGTGATAGGTTTTAATTTAATTTATATCGGCAAAGTTTAAGTGCGAAGTGGAAACAACGAGTCATGGCATTTATGACAGCTGCAAATAGTGATAGGTTTTAATTTAAATTATATCGGCAAAGTTTAAGTGCGAAGTGGAAACAACGAGTCATGGCATTTATGACAGCTGCAAATAGTGATAGGTTTTAATTTAAATTATATCGGCAAAGTTTAAGTGCGAACTGGAAACAACGAGTCATGGCATTTATGACAGCTGCAAATAGTAATGGGATTTATTTCAAGTAGCCTTTGCCCGCAGCTTCGCCCGCGTTGGGTGAATCTTTGCCCCGTTTTCGGCTTGGACGTAATTTCATGAGCATCCTTTATAGTCAGTGTGTTGACCAGGGTAACTACAATGATAATAAAGAAAACTGCATTCAAATCTGTTGATTGGTTCTCGAGTTATAAAAGCGTTTATTCAATCTTTGTCTTGTTTCCGGCTTGGGCGTTGCAGTGGTTCTTGAGTTATAAAATCGTTTATTCAATCTTTGCCCCGTTTTCAGCTTGGGCGTTATTTTATGAACACATCTTATAGTCGATGTGTTAACAAAGGTGACTGCAATGATAATAAAGAAAACCGCATTCAAATCCGTTGATTGGTTCTCGAGTTATAAAAGCGTTTATTCAATCTTTGCCCCGTTTCCGGCTTGGGCGTTATTTTTTTAACACTCCTTATAGCCTATGTGTTGAACACGGTTACTACAATGATAATTAAAAAAAACACACCCAAATCCGTTCAGTGGTTCTCGAGTTATAAAGGCGCTTATTAAATCTTTGATCTGTTTCCGGCTTGGGCGTTATTTTATGAACACCCCTTATATCCTTTGTGTTGAACATGGTTACTACAATGATAATAAAAAAAACCGCATCCAAATTCGTTGAGTGGTTCTCGAGTTATAAAAGCATTTATTCAATCTTTTCCCAGTTTCCGGCTTGGTCGTTATTATATTAACATCCCTTATAGCCTATAAGTGACCAAGGTCACTACGATGATAATAAAAAAACGCATTCAAATCCGTTGAGCGGTTCTCGAGTTAAAATGGAACATACAGACAGACAGACAAAAATTCTAAAAATTGTTGTTTTGGCCTCGTACAGTACCAATAACCCATTACATTTAAAATTTTGCGAAAATCTTCAATGTACAGACACGACTTTCTTACTACTATATTATTAGTATAGATGTAGATTATATCGGCAAAGTTTAAATGCGAACTAATGGAATAATTTAAAAAAAAATTGAAATCGCACAGGTAGTTATTGCTGGACGTTAAGGGGGAACGTTTCGATCTCAGTGCAAAATGCATAACTTATGATTGTTTATCTCATCTATACTAATAATAAAGTATAGTATGTTCGACTTATCATGATATGGATGGCAGTTCAAAGTTGACAGTTATAGTTATGTGCCCTAACAAAATAGAATCGATTTTTTTAAGTATCGTGAACGTTAGCAAGGGCTATAAAATCGATTTTTATTTGATTGATCTTTGATTATCCAAACTACTTATTGTTAATTTCTAAATTAATTAAATTAAACGAACCAATAACTCTCAAACTTGAGAGTTCAAAGATTTTTTTTTTGTTTTTCTCGGCAATTCACCTAAAACAAACAACAATAACAAAACAAAAATCAACAAAAACTGTAACAAACGTCAAAACAAATAGCATGTAAAGTAACCGCAACGAAAACACAAACCACATACAAGATGAACTCATACTAACGCGATCCTGTAAGATGTCCGCACCGATTCATCAATGTATTTTCGATTATGTAGTATCAGTACCTATGGGTTAACGTTCCGATCTACGCATCAAGTAGCAAAAAGACATTATTCTTTTCTGAAACTTTTTTTGTTAAATTTAACGAACACGCTGAGATTATTGTATCGATTTATAGATAAATAATTTATTGTATATTTGCAATAATGATATACATTATTTCTAAAGCCTAATATTTTCTTTTGTACCTGGGTGTCTGTAGTATGGTGTGAGTAGTATAGGTGAAACGGAAAATTATGAACTGTCACCCATATCATGCTATCTCGAACATACTATAGTAAAAAGTCGTGTTTGTACATTGAATATTTTCGCGAAATTTTAAATGAAATGGGTCATTGGTACTGTAGTGAGGCCGAAACAACAATTTTTTTAATTTTTGTCTGTCTATCTGTCTGTATGTTCCGTTTTAACTTGATAACCACTCAAGAGGCTATGTAAATTTTATTTTTATCACTCTCACTCCAAGCGAAAAAACGCGCAGTGCGAGAGGAGCGAATTCAGCGCAAAAGAGAAAAAAGTAAGTGTTTAATTTTATAAAAAAAACTATAATACCTAGCAAAATTTCCAAAATCAAATATCTAGATATTGTTACAACCCATCTTATAAAATATGTAATTAGGTGGTAGAGCTAATGCCGGGCTCGACTGTGGTGGTACCACCATCTTACTCGGAAATCCCTCCCGAAGTTATTCGGGGGAGAGTAAGAGGACAGATCTCAGGCAAAAAAAAAACCAGGCGGCCCACCATTGCCTAGGACCGATGGATGGCGGTATATCCATCCCCAATTGCCGGGCAGCGGCGTCACTGGTGCAAGGGTTTCGGCACCGCGCTCACCAACCCGCCTGTCCAGCGTGTGTGAGTATGGGCATTTCTTCCAGGAGGACCGCCAAGAGTGGCGAAATCCTGGAAAGGCCTATGTCCAGCAGTGGACGAAACAGGCTGATGGATGGATGGATTTATTTATTTATTGGTTTGCCAACAGATAACTTATTTAAAGATATACAATGTAGTTTTGAGATGTAGCCCAATTAATTATTTATTGAGTTCTGTACATGATCCATATCCATCAAACGAGAAGAAAAATGGTGTTTGAAGGCCTCATTTCATTAATTATTTCTATCGAGTAAAGTTTATCCAAATGTGTTTTCCAAAATCAAAACCGTAGGTTATATAGTCAAAATGCATATATACTAAAAATTCATTACAATTTTCCGTTAACTTCATGAAATACACAGAAACAAAGCATCCGAATATTTTTTACATAGCGCCTTAACAGATTTGGATGCGGTTTTTTTTATTATCATCGTAGTGACCCTGGTCAACACATAGACTACAAGGGGTGTACATAAAATAACGCCCAAGCTGAAAACGGGGCAAAGATTGATTGGACGCAAACGGCAAAGGCTACTATATAAATCTATGGGAAGTCTGTTTCGAATTTATATCCGAAATCCACGCGAACGAAGTTGCGGGCAAAAGCTATTGTTTAATAATTATTAGGGGTTTTTAGCAGAATTACGCCATTTTATGGATTATAGTTAGCGTGAATGTCCATACAAACTTAAAAGAGTAAGTATTTTAAGTTGATGCTCGTGATTGTTGGCACTTGGTGGAACTTTTGAAACATTTTTTGTTTGATAAACACTTGTACTTGTCCACTTATTTATATTATTTCCCTTACCGGTTTCGCTGTTAAAGCATTATCAAAGGTTTGTTTGTTTGTTTGGTAAACAACCAAACAAACCTTTGATAATGCTTTAACAGCGAAACCGGTAAACGGCAAAGGCTACTATATAAATCTATGGGAAGTCTGTTTCGAATTTATATCCGAAATCCACGCGAACGAAGTTGCGGGCAAAAGCTATTGTTTAATAATTATTAGGGGTTTTTAGCAGAATTACGCCATTTTATGGATTATAGTTAGCGTGAATGTCCATACAATGTTGTTTTGCGTAAACAACCAAACAAACCTTTGATAATGCTTTAACAGCGAAACCGGTAAGGGAAATAATATAAATAAGTGGACAAGTACAAGGTTTATCAAACAAAAAATATTTTAAGTTGGTGTGGACATTCATTTACAACGTAATGCATAAAATTACAAAATTTTGGTAGAAAAGCCTTATTGTCACTAAACTATGGTCGCAAAATGCCATAAATCACATTTATTTAGTACTTTTTATTCAATAATAAGAAAAACAATCATAAGTTGTGCATTTTGCACCGAGCTCGAAACGTTCCGCCTTAAGCAACGTCAACAAATCACACTTTATTGTTATACTGTAAAGCATATTTCTATAAGTACTTGAAAAAAAAACGCAATTATTTCGAAATTAAAATAAAAACCTCTTGCTACAAAATATTTCTTATCTTGACACAAATTAATCCTTTTCCACTATACCGGGCGTAAATAGAGTGCTACCATTAAATGGAACCACATATTCTACGGATCATACTGAACCAGTTTTCCCAAGAAATATACCCGTGCTAACTATTAGTTTAGGAAATATTTGAGTTTTAAACACAAATGCGTGAACTCTAACGCACCGACATAAGGGCGTTTTTTGAAACAGCTTCTTCCGTAAAACAGCTGTTACGGTGCAGCGTTCTAAAATAGACCTCCTTCCTACGAAATAAGGTCTTAAGTCACAGTTGAATATCTTCTTCTTTGAAGATTCGCGCGGGTATTTTTCTTCAGAAAGTTGTTTAGTATGATCAGTAAAGTGTGTGGTTTTATTTAAAGGTCGCACTCTATTTTCACCCGGTATAGGTAGTTATCAATTCGCCAGTACCGAATTTAATCCCTGACATTTCCAGAACGGAAGCGATAAAACCAAAAGCGCATCGTAAACAAATAACGCGAATTGAATTTTTTTCATTGTCGCAGAATCAGCGATATCAACGAAAAAACAAACACCGGGAAAACAAATGAATTATAGCTTTAATATGACATTAATTTGAATTTGGAATTCCAAGTCGAATGCAAGATATCGAACTTCAAACTACCAAGTATTAGAAAACGGCAATTACATGGGTAAGGACATAATAAATTCCTATTGCAAATGGTTAATCTGTAAATCGATAAATGATATCCGAAGGAAGTAGTGCATCACTTTTCATCGCCCGCAACCCTAACTATAGCATTGTTTCGTTGACGTTTACAAATCAACACTAGACATTTAAAAGTCATAAGTGCCATGACTCGTTGTCACCGCTCTAATTTGTATTTTCTTTTCAGGTGACAACAATGTCCCGTCTGCGACCAAAAACGTCATCCCCGACGCGCGCCCCGTTATACGCTAGAGCGAAAGGGAAAGTCATTGACGAACGAAAAGAAAACACCTACGCCGGAGCCAAAACTGACTCGGAACATAAGCGATCACCGCCCGTGTTCGCCCAACGCTCCGGCCACGACATCATCAATTTAAACGTCAAAATCACCAAGAAAACCGAACCCGTCAAGTCGTCATCACGCACAAGGTATTTAGCCGAAAACGAACCGAAGCCAAAGTCCCTAACTTCCAAACGCCGCAATATTCTCGCCATAAGGAAACCCAACACTAGTAAGACCCAAACCGGCGGCATCGTTAAAGCGAAAGTGAGCCGTCGCTCGGTGGACGACTCGGAAACACCTCGCAGCTCGATCGCGACGAGTAAACTCTGCAAACGCAGTTACTCTCGCACCATCCGGGGTGCGGTCACGAGAACTGAGTCCAGCCGACGGCCTATACCGTCGTCCTCGTCAGATGACATTGGAAACGGCACGTGGGAGGACGTGGCTGGCGGCACGGTGTTGGGATCTCAAAGCAACGTGGACTCTCTGACCATGGCTGGCAAGAGAAGACCTTTCCCGGGACCCTCGCCGGCGAGGCTGAAGAAAATTAGGTTAAAGACAGCCTTGTAGCGCAAAGTGCGAGCCCGCCCGCAACCGGAACGCTCCCTAAAGTGATCGGGTCTTTATGGCAAATCGGAATCTCACGGATTTGCCACAAAACCTGCCGCTTTTCTAAACACATGTCCGTTTGAATTAAATTTTATGTTTATGTAAAGAAACTTGTGGTGCTTTTACAGGTTTTGGTGTAAATTTTTAGCATTGTAATAGTTTGGCTGAGAACCATGTTGAACGTTGGAGTGATTGTTCATTGCGAATACACCCATTGCTGTAAATACTTACAATAATGTAGACGCATTACTTTGCAGATATAGTTTTAATAGTAACAAGGTTCTCACAATTTGTAGCTAGTTTAAACAATGTACCGTAATATCATGTCAGCGGGTTTTTTATGTCGACCATAAATATTGGATTTGCGTACTTTTTCCCATTTCACAATTTTCGAATTCCTAGTAAATTGCACGACATAAAATAACGTATGGTTGATTCTAAAATCGTTCTTAGCGCGCAGTAAATTGTTCCCTAAGTACAAATTTATCATCATGAGATTTATTTTAATGGTTGACCAATTTTCTGAGCGAATCCAATAGAGCATGGTCTTTATTATCAAGGTGTTAATGTTTATTTTAAACTGTAGTCTAGTCTAGGAAGAGTTGTCTCAATTTGGTTTGATTTAAGGGTTTTTTCTCGACATAATAATATAGACTGGGTGCTTGCTATCGATATATAGGTAGCATATATACTGTTTACAGAGTTCTAATATATTTGAGTTTATTTTGTACTTTAGTTTATAACTGCTAATGAATGATTATCATGCATGAAGTATTTTATGTTCCTTGTAAAAGAGTTTTATGTCGAATTTATGGTTTATTTTTATAGTTAGCATGCACTTGTTTTATGGGAATGTGTGAAGAACTGACATGGATTATCGAATAAATATGGTTAGGTAGTAGCCGGGTAAGTTTTGTCTACCTTTGGCCAGCTCATTGTTTGCTTTTGTCTGCTCATTGTTACTCCCAGGTTGAGCGACTGGTATGTTGGGTTGGTCTGGATATAATCCACCACCGGTGACGGTTTGATTCCCATCGCAGGATCCTGCCAAAGTCTGCCCCTAAATATCATGCCGCTGCAATCGGGAGAGCCATCATTTCTAATCAGTACCTCTAACATGGAGCACCATATCGAGCTCGATCAAGTGCTCTGTCGCACTCTGTTGATCTACCTAAAGAGGGACAGACAGTGGATATCGACCTGTCAGAGCTCAATTGGTCTACCATGTTAGAGTTTCAGGAAATGCAGCTTGGTCTTTGATGCTGCTCACAGATGCCCTGATCGTCTCAGCTTTACATGTCGAAGCGGGGGAAACTTTTTGAAAGGTTGCTTAATGTTTTTAACCTTCCTTTGTACAAGGCTGCCTCATCTGGTTAGCTTCCATCGGTTAACGGTTTTGTGTCGCTCAGAGTTTTGAGATGACCCCCAGCATCGTACCGAATTTGGAAATGGTCATGTCAAAACCCGCAGTCACTTTTCGCCCATATTGCTGTGGTAATAAAGGCGAAAATTGAATGAGCAGCAAGTTTTTCAACCATGTTAAATGCCAACGACCCGCAGCCTTTCGCCAGCCCTCTGCATTACCTAAGGCGTACGGTTTGACGACTGGGCAGGGCATAATAGTGATTGCTCAACAGAGATTAAGATTCTTTAGTTTCAAGTCAAGTTTTGGTGCTTGACAAGTGAACTATTTATTTTCTTTCTCTCTAAATGTCAATAACAAAAAACAGCTCTTAAGCTAAAACCACCGCATATTTAATTGGTTGACCAATTTCTTATTTTTGCAGCAATATCTCTAAATACTAGATACTGCACCTAAAACTTGAATTAAATACTACATCACATTTTATTATTTTTGCTTTGTGTTCAGAAAATATACTTGTAATTATAACAATAAGATTTTAAAATTAATATAAATTATGTATAGATTTAGAGATATCGTAAATAAATTGTAAAGAGTAATTTGTCGCGATGGGTGATATCGCTCTGGGAGCAGTATTTTAAAACGTATTGATCTCATGTTACAAAATGTTAGTCTGAAAATTTAGTATGTCTGGTACCTTTAAATTTTATAATTACCTATGATTCTTTTAGTATGTTGCGTTTGGTCGTAGTTCTGAGCACATAAATCCACAGTATAAGTTACAGGCAAAAGCCGACTTTGTAGAATACTAGTTCGCCAATCCTCTTTAATGTAGCAGACAAAAACCGCCTTGCTCTGCTCGTCTCTGTTGTAAGTTACAACTTAGTGTATACTGATATCGGGTTTGGCCTGAAACATGAACAGTACCGGTGGTCCAGAAGGTTTAGAAACGCCATTTCCAGGGCATTCATTTACAACAATATCAAAAACAGACTAAAGGAAAAAAACCGGACATGTGCGAGTCTGACTCGCCCACCGAGGGTTCCGTTAAAGACTATATTTTTCATGAATTACAAATGTATAGTTTTCAGATTTTTCCCTATTTATACTTGTAGTATAAGACGGTATTACTTGCCAAATTTCATAGTTCTAGGTCAACGGCAAATCCCTATAGATTTTAATTGCCTTGAGAGTGTCGAAATATACGTTTTTTGCGGCATAAACGGCCTTATCTTACGGTGGATACCTCCACGCGTTCCCGAGATAAAGGGCCTTGACAGACAGACGGACAACGAAGTGATCCTATAAGGGCTCCGTTTTTTCCTCTTGAGGTACGGAACCCTAAAAATTGCGAGTAAGACTCACGACCTATAGGTAAACTTTAAAAAAATTTATGTAATTTGTTATGAAAAATTATTTGGCTAAGTACGTGTCGAACTCGCGCACAAAGGTTTCCGTACCACCCCACAATACGGGTGCGGAACCCTAAAAGCATTATAGTAAATAACAATATACATGCCAAAGATTATAAAAAACAAGGCCCTAAAATGATAGCGCCCAACAAAAACATTAACGCCACCGTCGCGTACCGAACCCTACTTTCTATTTTACTTTGAGCATGTCCTACAATCTGACTAAATTAAAATACCGTCTTTTAAGTTTAAATAATGCAACTTTTTCGAAGTTCTTGTATGGGAAATTTTTCAAGTATTTTGCTATTTGTCGTGATAGAGGCCATGGTAACACGTATTCTGTGAAAATTCCTACTTTCTACCTATTGCGGTTGAAGCTATAAGGGTCCCGTTTGTCACCTTCGTGTACGGAGTTAAAAACTGTGAAATCAAGTATCCATCTTTTCATCATCTTCTTATTGTCTAACTTCAACATCCATCGCTATACCCTTCAAACGTCGCGATTGGCCAAAAATGTGGTGTGATGTCATTTCTGTCAGATTGCGATGAATGTCGGCCCCTGGTTCGTCCACTGCTGGACACGGGCCTTCCAAGATTTCACCATTCTTAGCGGTCTTCCTGGAAGAAATGCCCATACCCACATCACACACGCTGAGCAGGCGGGTAGATGAGCGCGGTGCCGAAACTCTCGCACCAGTAACGCCGCTGCCCTTTCTGTTTAGACCCAGTCCCAGGCATGGTAGGCCACTCTTCCTCTCCCCCAATAACTTCGTGGCGGTTTGTGACTAAAATGATGGTACATCCACTGTCGTGCCCGGCATCAGCTCCACCACCTAAATTGATGAATTATAATCTACATAAAATTGGAAATTCGTGATTAAGAACGTAACACCGCTAAACCCCTCTCCCCACACGATTATCTACGTCCATGTGCTACCTTTATTTTTTTTTAAATGTGTCTCCGTCATCTCCGAAACTGATTTATTTAAAAAATAATTAAAGCATCTTCAGCGCGCTTTATAATCATTTTCGCTTAAAAATAAAATGGCTGAGTTTAAGCGATAAATTGTAAATGTAAAAAAGTAATTTGTTCTATTAAAGGGGAAGCTCTATTTTGTAAGTTAAAATTAGATCATGTAGCCATTTTCTAAAAAAAGGATAATCCTTTATTAATGGGGTTTAAATGGTATTTATTAAACGCCGTGTGTTATATGAATTTGCAGTTTTGCTATATTTCGTTCTATAGATCTCAATGGTAATGTTTCGGAAGTCTCTAAATTGACGATCGTGTGGCGGTAACGGAAATTACTCTTAAGCTGGTAACGGAGGATCTCGGTGCAAAATGCACAACATAATATTGTTTTCCTTACTTTTGAATAAAAAGTATGCAATAAATGCGTTTTATAGCAATTCGCGCTAACTGCTCGTTAATAGTTAGGTGATGACATGAAAATTATTAAATTTTTTGCATTACATTTTAGCTGCATTACATTACAACTGTAAACACGCTTTTAAGTTTGTTAATGTAATGCAAACAAAATGTAATACAATAAAGTACGTAATTTTTTTGTGAAAAAATAATCTATTTCCGCAAGTTGCTTTAAAACACATTTATTGCATACTTTTTATTCAAAAGTAAGGAAAACAATATTATGATGTGCATTTTGTAACGAGGTAAAAAGTTACCCCCTTAAATAGCGAAAGAAACTTGAGACTTACGAGTAGGAAAAATTTAAAAACGTTATTTGTTTGTATCAAAAGTTTTATTGTAGATGGCGCTAGCTATATTTCTTCAGTCTTAACATGAATCTGTGGCGCGAGTTCGACTTCCACCTGGTTTTTTCCTGAAATTGTCAAAAACGCACTGGTAAGATCTTTACGTTCTGGATCCACATATCAACCCCATTTTTAGGTTTGTAGCCATCTGGCTAGGCAACTTTTTTAACTTTTCGCTTGTCTATTTTATTGTGATTTTGTTCTTGAATGTCGCCTAGTAGTAGGTTAGTAACCTGAATATTTACTACTTTGTTAACATTTGTGGTGAAATATATAGATAGAACATTAGAGTAATTAAACTAATTCTGTGCAATACCACAAATATGTATGAATGTTTTTAAAAAACGTATCTTTATCTTTGAACTAAGTATGATAAATTGTGTGTAAAAAGCAACTATAAAACATAGATTCTTAGCATATATTTTAAATTGGACCTTTTATTTATTACTTGATTAAAATAATACCATGTTTTCGCGAATCCCGCGTATCATTTTATCATATTTTTTTATACAAATTCCCTTAACTTATTTAAAATTTGTGCTGTGAACAATGGTTATTCTTCACTGTTTTGTTTGACAATGGTAACAAATATATGATATGCACAATAATTATGAAAAACCTATTGGTGCTCGAGATTGAAAAACCGATGCGTAATAGGTACTTCAGCTACTTCTGTATATTTTTTCATATTTGACATAAATGAAAATTCACTGAATATAAGAAAATAAAAATCAAACTACTGCAAACCTTTTATTAAAAGCCAACAGTAAACTTAAACTAACAGATTACAGCCTGCGTCCTCTGCGACCACCCTTCCTACGTGTGGAGTCAGATGGCACTGGGGTCACATCCTCTATGCGGCCAATCTTCATGCTGGAACGAGCAAGTGCTCTGAGGGCAGACTGGGCACCAGGTCCTGGGGTCTTGGTCTTGTTGCCACCAGTGGCACGAAGCTTAATGTGGAGGGCTGTAATGCCCAGGGTCTTGCACTTTTCGGCAACATCCTGAAGAATAACATTCACTAGTTTATCAAAAATTACTTCATTCCAATGACAATACATTTAGGTATTTAAAGCCAAAGTTCCAAAAAGCATTATCAACTTTTGCATTTATTCAACTTTTTTTGCAAATTGGTTTTTCATACAAAAGATGGCAGTATAGCTGTTAAAATGAATAGGACGTCTGAGGAATTACTGCCATCCATAATAATTGTGTTAAGGATTAGATGAGAGATACTTTTCTTAATCAGAATATGGTAGTCCTTAAAAAAACTAAACAATGACCCACAAACTGCATATACAGTTGTGTGGGATCACCAAGTCTCTAATACAAATAAAATAAATAGAGTTATCAAAATAAGTTTGATTGGCCACACATAAGCATGTGCACAAAATTGTTGCAGCATTGATTGAGGAGAGCCAGAAATCTCAAGCTCCCTGCCTGGTATGAAATAGAAGCATCCAGACTACAAAACAGCAGGACAAACAAACAAGGATACCTATGGTGTCCTAGAAAATTATAAAATCCTTGATAGTATGTTCCCACTGATATTAAACATTCTTATCACTCAACAATAAATCATGGTTCAGATCCATCTTACAGATTAAAACACATCTACAAAAGAATTTTAACAAACAAATAATGCTTCAAACTTATGTAGCATTCAAAAGATTTTCTAGTAACTACAAAATATGAACTACTAAGACACCTGAATAACTGAATGCAAAGATTTAATTTTAAATGGTTGGGAAATAAACAATTGGGATGTAGATAAGGGGGCATTCTCTGAATTTACTACCCTTTAATATTATGGCCTATTTATTAACACTCCACCGAATATCCAAAATAATAATAATCATCTGTATGGGGGATGTAGCATTTGGCCTTATCAGTGTCATGTCCCATACGGGCGATATGGAAATATTTGTTAAAATAGAGGCACTGGTATGCAGTCTTTGCCGCCCTAGGCTGTGTAGTACCAGCCGTTCCTTGCTTAGCTCCCATCATAATATTCCCATCATATATTAATAAATAAATAAATTATTTAGGTACTACATATGAAATTACTTATTTATGTTGTGAATAGAATATAAGCCACTGTTAATGAATAGGTTTAAAATAAAGGAACCATCTTTTAATAGAGTACAGGTTTATTCCCATACAAAGAAATAAAATGTGCTTTACATGTTACAAAACATGTCTACACTTGAAAAAAATCATTATTTAAATCATTGCTATCCAATTTATTTAAATAATCTGCTTCTATGTTGAGCATAGCTAGATAGTTTTACCTTTGCTCTGTCATTGTTGAGCATAAATAGTTTTTAACTTGATGCAAACAAGAAAAGTATCTTTCTCCAGAAATGATCTTTCATCAGTGTATTTTAGCCACGATTGGCTGCCCCTAAAATCTGGCCTACTGGGCCTTAAGGCAAATCTGCCACTGAATAGAGGTGCCTTTATATATGCTTTTACGCAAAATGTTCCTTGAGCACAGCACAGAACAAAGTGTCCTTAATTATAACAGAAAAATGTTGCATTTCAACAAACTAATGGTAGTGGCAGCTATGAATAGATTTGCTCTGCTGATAAACATAACCTCCATATGACTGGCAGGTTCAAATACCATTGACAGATTGGATGTACCAAAGTGGGACCACTGTTGTCCTGCAGACTATTGCTTAATAACACTAGAATTAAAAGGGCTAAAATGGAACTAACAGATAACCTCAACACTAAGTAAGTTATTTGTTTACACTTTGTTTGCCGCTGAACTGGATGTTGTACTAACCTGAGCGGCCAACATAGCTGCGTAGGGAGAGGCCTCATCACGATCAGCCTTCACCTTCATGCCTCCTGTAACTCTGGCGATAGTTTCCCGGCCAGACAGGTCGGTAACGTGTACGAAGGTGTCATTGAAAGACGCAAATATATGGGCAACGCCAAACACCGTCTCCCCCACCAAGTGTTGTGGGCCGAGGGTCACCTGAACCTCCTCTTTAGCAACTTTGTTTTTTCTTGGTGCCATGGCTCAGCCTGGAAACGAAAATACTAGTAGAGCAATTTTGAACCCACAAATATCAAAGTAATCCACACACTGTTTAATATTTCAATGACTCAAATCATGGAACAAGTATTTCTCGACATGTACACAATATTATTTTAGCGATTCCCATGAATTATTATGAATTAGGATAGAAAACTTTTGCAATACCTTTTGCTAAAAAGCTGTCAAAAACATGAAAGAATATTAAATGTCAAAAACCGGAAGTCAGTGCTGCCAGAGTGAAGGAGTGTTCCGTTTTCGTCAACACGACGTTTTTGCTAAGTTCAGTTTGATCGCTCGACGAATAGGCGATCTTGACATCTCTTTTGCACGCGTAGATTTTGTATATGCTATCCTGCTGTCAGTGATGAGCGGGCGATAAAACCAAAGAGAATGTAATTTACTACATGATAAAACTGAACACGGCCCAGGATCTTCGGCGTCGAAAAGGTTCCCTTTTATGAAAAAGTGTCGCAAGGACCACATTTTTTTGTTTTTCATTTATTAACTTTAAATTAAATATTTAAATGGACCAGTGCTGCTGTAAGATCACATGTGATCTATCCCTGCATCACAATACGTTATACAGAGAAATTAGCCAATAACCAGTGTGCTAACTAAAGTACAAAAACTTTAACACCTATTTAATTTACTCAAATAAACCAACATAAGCAATAAATTATACAATAACTAGTGTGCTAACTAAGGTACAAAATCTTTACATTTATTTAATTTACTCAAATAAACCAACTTATGCAATAAATTAGTATACGGAGAATTTAGACAATAACTAGTGTGCTAACTAAGGTACTAAAAACTTAAGCACTTGTCACTCAAATAAACCAACTTAAGCAATAAATTATACAAAGAATTTAGCCAATATCCAATGTGCTAACTAAGGTACAAAAACTTCAACACTTATTTAATTTACCTAAATAAACCACCTTACGCAATAAAGATCAAGAGCATTAAAATAGGTATAACCACGAATCAGTGCTACTAGGTACTCAGCGTTCGACAGACGAAATCACGCAGACTTTTCTCTCTCTGTGTAACACAAGGTTTTTCTGTCTTTGTGTAACCAAAGTAGCCAATATTGGTCTTCCTTCCGTGGCTACAAAATAATCATTGTGGCGCATAGCGAGCACACACAGAGAAAAATAAATAAAAGAATAAAACGCAATCAGTCAATTATGCTACAATATACTAACCACAGAAACCGTGATGGTATCGCTCACTTTAACTTGCACTAAATTTGCAAGAAAAGATTGCAGTACATTCCCACAAGATCTAGAGAAACGACATCCACGCGAGCAATGTTGTAGTGCGTTTGCTATATATACAATGCTATAATTATAAAGTAAAAGCCGCAGAACCTCGGTGCAAAATGCACATCATAATATTGTTTTATTTACTTTTGAACAAAAAGTATACAAAAATTGCGTTTTAAAGCAATTAACGGAAATTGATTACTAATAATAGGATTCTCGCATTAAAATTATGTTATTTTATGCCTCACATTTTGATTACATTCGATTACAACGATAAATACGCTTTTAAGTTTGTAAATCGAATGCAATCAAAATGTAAATCATAAGATGATTGAATTTGAATGTGAAAACTTAATTATCTATCTATACTACTAATAATAAAGTAGTAAAAAAGTCGTGTCTGTACATTGAATATTTTCGTGAAATTTTAAATGAAATGGGTTATTGGTACTGTACTGAGGCCGAAACAACAATTTTTAGTTTTTTTGTCTGTCTGTCTGTATGTTCCGTTTTAACACGAGAACCACTCAACGGATTTGGGTGCATTTTATTTATTATCATCATAGTGACCGTGGTCAACACATAGGCTATTTTTTATACAGTATTTGATTTTAGTTTTTTAGATTACAACTTTTCAATAAAGTATTCTTTTAAAACCTCTTTTATATTTTTGTCCTGAATTTTACTTTTGATTGTAATTGGTAGATTGTTTGTAAGGCGTGGTATTAGGTACTGTGATGTTCTTTTTCCGTAATAATTATTATAAGCACTTGTGACCAATTTTTTACTTGTGACATTTCTCGTAGCAATGGGGTTTTAGGACCGTTTCTACGAATGAGAACTCGCAACGCTTGGTATTACAGCCACCACCGGTCGATACCCATCAATGTCTTCTCGTGTACCTTACCTTTAAATAGAGGAGAAATTTTACTAGTTTCAAAGCTGAAGGAAAGGTACGTCTGATATAGCGATTGAAGACATCAGCGGGGATAGTACCTACCGGGGCAGCCATATGCATGAGGTCCATCGATATATGATATATCGTATTATATCTCGTAGGTTTATGAGGTATCCGCGTCACTATAATAATACGATAGACCTCGATGATACAATAGTAGGTACGTATTTTAAATTGACCTTTGGCTCGCAAAAAATAATTTAATGTGTCTGACCCTATGTATATGACCCTAGGGAACGGCCCGTCCCCAGGGAACAAAAACTTTAACCTATGTCCAAGTGAAAAGGCGATCTATTACAACATTGAAAGAGTTTTCAAAATGAAACTTATAGTTTATTAAGTCACTTTAGGTGTCTAACTATTACAAAAGTGAAAAATATTTAATAATCTGTTCAGTAGTTTAGAAATTACCCGCGCAAATTTAATAAATAGCTATGTCCCTAGGGAACTGATTGTACCCAGGAACAAACTTACAGCCTTTGTCCAAGTGAAGATCTAACCATTACAAATTTATTAAACCGTTGTTATTAATGACTATGTCCCTGGGGAACTGCCCGTCTACAGAAATCTTATGTCCAATTGAAAAGTAACCATTATAACATTGGAAGAATTTTCAAAATCGGTTCAGTAGTTCTAGAGATTACCAGTGCGAATGTAATTAATGGTTATGCCCCTAGGGAACAGCCCGTCCCCACTTCGAGTTTGGGCTTATTTGATTGGTCTTTATTAGCACTTTGGTAAAACAGTAACCAGGGTCTGATGATGAGCACTTTGGTAAAACAGTGACCAGG
Source organism: Ypsolopha scabrella (assembly GCA_910592155.1). Taxonomy (NCBI): domain Eukaryota; kingdom Metazoa; phylum Arthropoda; class Insecta; order Lepidoptera; family Ypsolophidae; genus Ypsolopha; species Ypsolopha scabrella. The sequence continues at coordinate 24,081,951 of OU342969.1, read as the reverse complement.
GTCTGATGATGGGACTGGAAGATCATCAACGGATAACAGCAGATCCTTCGAGTTTGGGCTTATTTGATTGGTCTTTATTAGCGCTTTGGTAAAACAATGGTGACCGTTGCATATAGTCGTTAAAAAGATGATATTCTTTTGTTTTCCTTATTTCCACGAAAATCTCTTCGACGCGGGCGGAGCCGCGGGCAAAAGCTATTGCTATGTAATGTATCAAATGTTCCAAAAGTATAAAAATCACGAGAGGATAAAAACCTTAGAGTATACATAAGCAAGCTATTTGATTGGTATTTATTAGCACTTTGTTAAAACATGGTGACCAGGATCTGCTGATGGGACTGGAAGGTGGTACGGGATCTACTCAAGGGACAACAGCAGACCCTTCGAGTTTGGGCTTATTTGATTGGTCTTTATTAGCGCTTCGGTAAAACATAGTGATCGTTGCATATAGTCGTTCAAAAGATCATATTCTTTTGATTTCCTTATTTCTACGAAAATCTCTACGACGTAGGCGGAGCCGCGGGCAAAAGCTAGTAGGTATTACGATAAAATTTACAAGTTCCGATTAGTCTTGGATTAAACGTGAAACGTGTATAGAGTAAAGTCTATTAAAAAGAACAACGCCCTTACTGATAAAATATTTTATGTTATCAAATAATTTTACACTAATCACTTAATTAAGTTAATCAATTACTTAAGTTAGTAGGTAGGTAGTCTTGAATTGTGACATCGGATTTTATCTTACTTAGCACTTCTAAATATTTTTTTCAGTGCAGGCATTTAGTTCTTGGCCATTTTTTCAAAATACTTTTTCTTCTCGTCTGGATTTGGTATAATCTGAAAATAAAGAAAATTTCATAAAGCTTGCGCTAAGCGCTTGCCTGCTAATCCCAGCTCGTGGGGTCAATATAATCCCCCCCCCCCCCAATGCACATTAATAATAATTTGTTTTCGGTCTGCGTGCTTTGGAAGTGAAAGGTACGTGGACAGCCTTGTCATCTCTAAAAATCAGAAAGCCGGACTTAGTCGCAAAAAAAGCTGGACTTTTGGGTCCCAAGGCCGGACGCTAAAAAAGGATATTTTTGTAAAAATGCCTTATTTATCGAAAACAGGTGCGACGAGGGAAGCGTGTTTATGAGTAGGTTTACATGTATATAAATTAGAGAGCCGAGCCAAACAAAACGAATTCCTAAGTTTTTAAATGAAATCATGATATAAACAAAAATCTGAAGGCTTTAATTTTAGTTTTAGTGCCGTCAAAGCTAAATTTTCTTCATTCCAAAGTAGTTCTTAAGTGTCAACAACAGAAACTATATCACTTTGAAAAATTACTTTTGACAGCACTAAAACTAAAATTGGAGCTTTCAGAATCGACTTTATTATCAAACTACAGTTATCGCTAGCGGTAACGAATCCTTTTCTATTAAAAGTGTATACGTTGCCGCTTTTGACGGTACCGCATCCGATCTAGTAGGGTACCGCATTTAGCCAATGTTTAGTTTTTTAATAGTGATCCCAACAGTAGGCTGTGATTGCCTGTGATATTGTTACGGATCATTTGTCTAATTTTGTTGGGGAACCGTAAGAAAAATGATGATCAATAAAAGTCACACCCTTGAAATTATTGAGTAGGTAACTTACTGTATCTTGTCCTGGTTTCCATCCTGCTGGACACACTTCTCCATGTTGGTCAGTATACTGGAAAGCTTGAATAAGCCTTAAAGTTTCATCAACAGAGCGACCTACTGGCAAGTCATTCATGGTTATCTGTCTCAGGATACCGCGATCATCGATGATGAATAATCCTCGCAATGTGTGACCAAGATCTTCAAGATACACTCCATAGTCTTTCGCGATTGAATGTGTCAAATCACTTAATAAGGGAATATTAATTTTTCCAAGCCCACCCTCTTTGCGTGGTGTGTTGATCCAGGCAAGATGAGTGAAATGAGAATCAACACTGCACGCTACTACTTCTGTATTGATTTTTCTAAACTCTTCTATCCTTTCAGAGAAGGCTAGGATTTCAGTTGGGCAGACAAATGTGCTGAAAATAAAGTTTTTATTAGATTTAGTTATCTACTTCTAGGAGTTTGTTATCTACACTATTAGAAAAAGAGAAAAAAATGGTTTGTGTGTATGTAATGGGTAATCTATGGAACTAATTAACCAATTAAAAAAATGCTTTCTCCAAAAAAAATTTACACTATCGCTGATAGATAGGCTGATCCAATAAGATAGGCTATATTTTATTTTCATAAAAGTCAGTTTTCCGTTCGAAATTTAATTTTTTGTGAATCGAGTTCGGAGGACAAGCGCTGTTTGGCAGGTTTATCGGTGGGCGATGACCAATTGGTTGATTATACGTGTTAAAAAAAACCGTTGAACTGCGAATAGGACTCGTGGCCTGATGAAGGTTCGGAACACACAGTTTGAAACACAGACCTATTCAAAGTGCAGTTATAAATGACCAACTTAACCTGACACAATCCATTTAATTCTATGTAACCAGTCATTTTGAATTTAGATCTAAATTATTTGCAGTGAACTAATCAAGAAGTAATAAATGATAGAGTTGCTTTCGCGTCATCAGGGTTATCTTTACTTTGAAAATAAGTTACGTGTCTTCTGGAAAGATAAGGTTATAACTAATAATCCAGTAAATAAACCGGAAAATGTTTATTTACGACGACAGCGACCTTAAAAAACCCTCTAGAATCCATTTCCGAGGCGAAATAATAATTTTACTTTTTTTTACGACAGTTACTTTTTGGGACTCTTCAATTTCACTTTTTCTGGCTTATTTACTGGGCTATAAATACGAAAGTCATATATATATGTATATTAAAACAATGTGGGACACCCATTTGAACTTGAAATTTATTGAATTTAATTGTGTAAAAAATTTAAATTTTTCGACTGATGCCGGCCCCATAGTGGGCCGAAATATATTTCGAAAATTAATATTTTTTTTATTATTAATACAAGTTAAAGGAAACTAAAGGCTTTATATAGCTAAATTATATATATTTATTTCAAGATAATTTAATGCAATGCAACGCAATAACAGACCTCTCTCACCTAGAGGTTGACGCGTTAAGGGCCCATATTACCTCAATTCGCAGTCCTGCAAAATCAAAAATTTTATGGAATCAAATTTTCACAACGGCATGGACATAGCATTAGTCCTCAACTTTATCATATAATAATTTCAGAGTGATTGTTGCAGTATTTGTTGGTATAAAACAGGATCATGCGAAGCGAAGTGAGGTATTATACACCCTTATTAATGGCTGCTACTGTGCGCCGAAACACATAACTCAATAGCCGCGTCGCGGGCGCGCCACTTAATATCTACACTCATGGTTTTTTATAATATGAAACCATAATAAACTTTCTACAGACTTATGGTGTCAATGGATTGATGTTGTAGATTGTTTATATTAACTTGAGAAATATGACCCCCTTGTTTATTTAATATGCCTACTTTGAATTGAGATACGTATGGTACAATGGTACAATATTTTCAATCAGGGCTTTTAATTATTTTCTAATAGCATGCAAGAGTCATTCTTTAGCTTTGGATTCCAACCATGAAATCAAAAATCCGTTTTGAATTTGTTAGAAAAACATACCATTATACCAAAAAGGTAGCAAAAAATAGTAGCGTAATTTTTTGCCGCGTTGGTGTGGAATGGCAAATATAAACATCTAATTAGCCAAAAGTATCGAATTTAAGCATTTTTTTGGTTTTAAATGCTTTGTTTATTGCTAAGTAATGTTTATTTTCACCAAACATGTAAGTTTACACCTACAAAATGTAAGGTGCATTGGGGTAATTTCGAAAATGGGTATATTCCGAAATTTTTAAATATCTACCATTCTAAGAGATATTTAATTACTAACATCACTAGACATAATCGCCATTTTAATAGTGCTGGCCGCATCAGTTCTCACGAGTCGCTAGTATTGACAACACGTGTGTGGCGTCAAGTTTTCTGAAGAAAGTGTTTTTCACGCCGTTTTTGTTTATTCGGAATAACCCCAACACATTTTTCTCGGAATGTTGTTGAGTTATTTGAGTAAGTGTTTGTTTTTAGAATAGATTATCGTTTTTAGCGATTGTGTGAGAGGAACACAACGCCCTAGCTGCAGTTTTATTTATTTTTCGGAAATACGCCTCGAGGGGTTATTTCGATGTATGAAACTCCTGTATGTTCTCATATCACACACGCTAGAGGAATCCGCAGTTCCACCCTGCTTTACTCCTTGTGATCCCTCTCTGCTCTGCTGTTGTAACACACTTGTTTTCTCCTTGTCTTACTAAGCTAATCTCTATACATATAAAATACAACGTCTGCCTGTCTGTTCGTTCGCTTATAACTTGAGAACCACTCAATGGATTTTGATACAGTTTTCACTGAAAGATAAAGCATTTCTTCGGGAAGGTTAAGGGCCATGTATCATCACGCTATGACAAGAGGGAGCAGCGCAATGAGAATTTTAGTGAGACATATGGAAGGTTCGCCGCCGTAGCAGAGTCGATCGTCGCGGGTTCAAACCCCGACTGGTAAAATTTGTTTTCACTTTTTATTTTTTTTTCAGAAAAAGTATTTCCTTTTGTAAAAAAAGTATTAAAGCTGAAATTATATTTCTTGACTGAGCAAAGACCAATAACTAAAATATTTTTATTTTCAAGATCTTAGAAAATGATTATTTGGACGATAATGAAGCATGGTGCAATAAATAATAATAATCTTATTCAAAATTGTAATTCATAATTAGCATATTTTAATACTGTATGATTCCTCTAAAGGCTTAAAATGAATTAATATGTAAACTTACTTTGTTAAAGGTAATGGACAATATGAGACGGGTTGACTAAGATATATTTTTTTCTCGTGACTAATTCCTGCAGTCTTATATTTTTTTATGCCTTTACTTGAGTAGGTATGTATATGATTTTGTATCATATGTTTTATTTTGAAAAAAGGAATGTTTGAAGTTTCTTGCCCTTCTTCTTAGCAATACTAATCGAATGGTGCGGATGGTTAGGCATTATGTATACATAATATTTTTATTCCTATATTTCTCTATTTTATGCAGGTGTATAACTTTATTGCATTTTAGTAGCCCAACCTTAATATTTATTGTATGTATTTCCCTTTTTTATTTATGAACTTATTTCTTCATTGCATTATGTATATATCATATTTTTATTCCTAGATTCCTCTATTTTATGCAGGTGTATATTTTATTTCCCGTATTATTATATATTTTTTTATATTCTAAAGATATATTATATTGTTATAATTAACTTTGACTTGTAGAAAGTATACTTTAAGTATCTATTTTGCAAAAATAAATATTTTGATTTGATTTGATTGATTTGAAAACGCCATCTCTGTGAAGCTATCCTGGATAACGGCTCAGTAAGCTGGCGTTGAAATTGTTTTTATTTTAATACACTAGATGGCGCTGCATGTTTCAAAATATCGGATTTGACGAAGTCTGGTTCAAATCAACTCACGTTAAAGTTTGTCTACACTATTAATAAAGAAGAAAGATTTGTTTGTTTGTATATAATAATGGGTAATATCTAGAACTACTGAACTGACTATACAAATTCTTTAAGCACTCAATAAGACTTTAGTTAATCATGTGGTATGTACATACGCCTTGCGTAGTCGTATTTAGTCTCATCGTCGGGGTTTCAATCATCCACTGGTAAATTTTATGTTTTTTTTTGGAATCCTCTCAAGTTTAAGTTTATTTGATCGGTATTGATGAGTATTTTTGTAGAACATGGTGACCAGGATCTAATGATGGGACTGGGAGGTGGGTACGGGATCTCCTCAACGGATAACAGCAGACCCTTCGAGTTTGGGCTTATTTTATTGGTCTTTATTAGCACTTTGGTAAAACATGGTGACCAGGGTCTGATGATGGGACTGGAAGGTAGGTATGGGATCTCCTCAACGGACAACAGCAGACCCTTCGAGTTTGGACTTATTCGATTGGTATTTGTTAACACTTTGGTAAAACATGGTGACCAGGGTCTGATGATGGGACTGGGAGGTGGGTACGGGATCTCCTCAACGGACAACAGCAGACCCTTCGAGTTTGGGCTTATTTGATTGGTATTTATTAGCACTTTGGTAAAACGTGGTGACCGTTACATTTGTTGTAATCATATTTTTTTGTTTTCCTTATTTACACGAAAACCTCTTCGACGCGGGCGGAGCCGCGGGCAAAAGCTAGTCTAATCTAAAACGTTGAGAACCAGTCTTTTCCTGGGGTAATTCCGAAATAAAAAGTTGTAAGAAATAATATTATTGAAACCATCAACAAAATTCAGTATTTTTTGTGTTAGGGGTAGTCTTGCTAACAGTCCCGGATTTTCCGGGACGTCCCGCTTCTAGGTGAAATTTAGGCCGTCCCGCCGTGAGCCCTTGCGGGACGCCTGATGTCCTGGAAATCAGAGCCTAATGTTATGAGATATCTATCTTCTACCAACTACCCTTGGTTATTAATAATTATATTAATTTAGAAGATTGCTTGATTGATTTTGACTTCTCGGACAATAATCACCTGTCAGTATTAAGAATATTCGGTTTTTCGGAACTTCAATTCCACCTTCAAATGTATCAGCAGAGAGAGTATTTTCCTCTGTGGAAATGCCTGGACAGACAGCAGAAATAAGCTGTGTCTGTCAATTATATCAAGGCTGAACTAAAAATTTAAATAAACTTGAGCAATAATGCAGTGGATAGTAGCAAAAGCAAAATAAGTATAGTTTTAAATATAGCAAATAAATAAATTTAATAACTAAAAATGTTTGTCATATATTTGTCTTCATTTATTTTGTGAAATGATAGAAAAAATATGTTTGTTTTTCCAACCACATAGTACAGTAGAATCCGAATATAAGGACTTTGGACTTTGTTTATAACGTCTATCCATTTTTAACAACGAAAACACAAGCTCAAGGTTGGTTTCATATAGACTTACTATGAAAACAGGTTTAAACTGCTTATAGCGTAAATTGTCCAGTTAGAATGACTGCAGTGTTTTGTTTACAATACCTATGCAAAAGGTATCATTGTTTGTGATAATTAATTATATTAGTTTTTTTGCACCATTTGTTTTCCATGTCCAATTAATATGTCTGTTTCGTCAATTCTAAGTCTAACGGCGAACAACTGTTATTGGCCGTATTTATTGTTCAAATGTGATATTTTATATTTACAAAATCTGCTGTATGTTGTTCCTAATAAAGTAAAATAAAAAAATAAGACTAAAGGACTCCTTACGTGATCTAAAATGAGTTCCGTGAAGCGAAAGTGTTTCTCAATTGAAGAAAAAAGTGCTATAATACACCAATTAGAAGCTGGTGAATCAAATGTAACCCTTGCGAAAGAGTTCGGCGTTTCTTTCCTTCATACTATAGAACAAAAATCGGTCACAAACAAACTGAAATTACAGACTTCCTATGTTAGTAAATACATACAACATTGTGTACATGTACATACATATTTTATGTTATTTCATCCATAGGCCATTGAGGAAAAAGGTAAAACATGCAATGTTGTATCATTAATTCTCACAAAAAAATTAAAGTTACTTTTTGTTAATGTTGTATCATTAAAGTTACTTTTTGTTAATTTGTTTTATTTAAATAGAAATTAATCTTAATTCTTACATAAAAATAGCTTAAATTATTGGTCGTTTAGTGCGTTGTCCAGTTAGTACAACGTAATATTGCCGGTCCCTTGACCGTCATTATATCTGGATTCTACTGTATGTGGTTTGTGCCATGTCGTATACCCAAGTCCTGGATGTCGAGCTGGAAAATCCCAGGAATGCCTTTTTTGGGGTTGGCAAGCCTAGTTATGGGTACCAACAACCGAAAAATAAACCCAAACCTTTGGTCTAAATGCAAAAAGAAGCATTTTTTTATTGTTTCCTACTACCCATGTATTAAGGAAAAAAGTTTAAAGTGAATTTTTAAATAATAAGTAGATGAAAATACAAATCAGCTATCGCCCCCAATTTTGCACACAAGGGGGTGTTATCAATCACCCACTTTGAGAAAGACTGCTCTGGTTTATATTTACAATGTAATACTTACAAATCTAATGGATAGAAGAAGAACACTAGATATTTCCCTTTGAAACTGGATAAGGCAAGCTGAGTAATTTCTCCGTTCACAACCGCAGTTGTTTCCCACTCAGGTGCCGGTTTTGAAACTGAAATGGGACATTGTTTTAAATTAAAGAACGCAAGCACATTCTATGGTCAGAGTGTCGATAAGGGGGCACGATATTTAATAAACACATAATAATAAAAGTGGAATGTTGATTGTGTTTACTTACTAACTGCTTTAGTGAATTGTAACTTATGATCAACTTTCCTTGCCCCGCCGGGGAAAACATTGCCACTTCCAAAAGAATAACAAGAATCACTATCAAACAATGTACATTTACACTGTAAACTTAAACATATGAACAGAATTAATGATATGACTTCATTACTCATGGTAATTAAGTTTCTATAGAGCGTGGTAATTAAGAAATAACAAAATAAAACTCCTAACTTTAGTTTGCTTGACACGTTTTTTTTTTTTTTTTTTTTTTGTATTTTATGGCCTGGTTACATCGACCTTTAGGCCACATCTTCATTTAGTACACTTCACTTTATTTATTACACTTGTTTAGTTGTAATTATATTTTTTGTATTGTATTTTTAATGTATTTATATATTGGTTTAAAACATTTAAATTCTTTCAGCAATTGTTCAAGTGGCGGCGGCGGGCTGGATGATAATAAACCATCATTTTGCAACACTTCACTTAATTCACTTGCAAGCACTAATCTGTCAATGAGAAAGTTTTGGCAGTTAAATATTAAATGTTGAGCATTGGCTTCATGAGCTCCACAAAATGTGCAGACGTTACTTTGTATTATTCGAAGTCTTGCTAGGTGTGATGGTGTCGTGTTATGGCCAAAACGAAGTCTATTTATGGTAGTAATAAAGTCACGGCTGGCTTCTTTTACATCGTCATACCATGGTCTTATTGGTAAGTTGTTTTGTATGGTCCCATACCATCTTCCTTTAGTCTCTTGGTCCTTCTTCCATAAGTCTTCCCATAGCGTACTTATAGCTAGTTTGAAAGAATAAAGATAATCAGTAAAAGGAACATGCATAACATTAGAAATATCTAGTGCATTTATTCCTTCGTATGCAGCTTTATCTGCCATTTCGTTTCCAGTAATACCCCTATGAGAAGGTACCCACATAAAGGAAACGTTTATTTCTTTTTTATAATAATTAAATATCAATTCTTTTATAATATATAAGATAAAATTAGTTTTGTAGTGAATTTTCAAATTTGTTATGCCCTGAATTAAACTTAAAGAATCAGTTACAATTAAAAAGTATTTACAATTATTTACATTTCTGATTCGCATGAGAGCTTGATAGACCGCATAAGCTTCTGCAGTGAATATTGTACTAACATCTTGTAGAATAAAGCTTTGAGAAAACTTTATTTGAGGATCATACACAGCACAGCGCACATAACCCTCACCTTTACTCCCATCTGTGTATAATGTATAATAGTCATTTTCTGAAAGAAATTGCAACATATCGGAATTGTTAGTGATTGAATCAACTATTTTAATTGGATGTGTTATACTTTGGTACGAAGAGGAATAGCAAGGCCATGGGTGCTGTTTTATAATTGTATGACATTTTTTTTCAGTTTCCAGGTAAATGTGGAACAACATTGGAGAGTTACCTATGAGAAGAGACTCACCAGTTGCTAATGGACCGGACATATTAATTCGGTAAGGTAAAATTTTTTTAATGATCTGTTTATTATCAGAGTACAGTAATCTTAGGCAATATCTTTTAGCTAGTAGGATACGTCTCAATATTAATGGCATTATTTTAGTCTCAACTTCCATGGCCCTAATGGGAGTCGAGCACATAGCACCAGAAATAATTCTCAAAGCCTTATTCTGCAAAACATCTAATTTTTTCCCATGTGGACTATTAATATATGCTAAGGCACTGTAATCAAAATGGCTTCTCACTATAGATTTATATAAAATGGATAGTATTTTGGGATCTGCTCCCCAGGATACACCAGCAAGACATCTGAGTATGTTGATTGCTTTCAAAGCATTCTCTGAAATATATTTGATATGCTTCTCAAAAGTCAGTCTGTCATCAATAATGATTCCTAAGAACTTTTTTGTTCTTACTCTCTTTATGGATTCTCCGCAATATACAATATCTCTGGTTAAGTCATCTTCCCCAAAAATCATAGCACTGCTTTTGGAAGCATTAATCTTTAAATTTAACCTACCATCATAGTAAAGACTTAACTGATTAAGGGCTTTATTTATGTTGACTATGGCAGATTGAAAATTTTTGTTACTAGTATATAATACAATATCATCTGCAAATTGTAAAAAATTAACATCCTTTATATTTACATATTTACATATTTCACAAGTATATAGATTATATAGCAATGATGAAAGTGATGCACCTTGCATTGTTCCTTTTGATGCAGTTTTTGGTCCGTGTAAAGTGTTATTATGTTTGACATAGAGGGTTCTACTATTTAAAAAATTATAAATCCACTTACACAGTTGTCCAGGTATACCCACGTCAGACATAACTTTGACTAGTATACCAGGATCGACACTATCAAAAGCTCCCTGAACATCCAAGAATACACATACGGTGTTTGACTTTGAATTATTTGCATTTTTCAGGTCTGAGATCAGAGATATGAAACTGTCAGTGCAACTACGCCCTCTACGAAACCCATACTGAACATGCGGAATGATGTTATTAGCTTCTACATACCAGTCCAATCTTATTTTAATCATGCTTTCAAATAATTTTCCTAAGCATGAAGATAATGATATAGGGCGGTAGGAACTCGCTTCCTCTGGTGATTTATCTGGTTTAAGTATTGGGATAACACATTGTGTTTTCCAAGATTCAGGAATTAATTGAGCATGCCATAGAGCATTAAGAATATCAAGAAACAGTCTTTGAACAGAATCATGGAGTTTTTTGATTACAATGTAAGGAAAATCATCTAAACCTGGGCTTGTGTTACGTCTAGAATTTAAACTTATTTGGAATTCATTCCATGTAAATGGATCTAACAAAAACTTGGAATTTTGATTATTATTATTAGTATCAAAATAATTATTCAAATTACTTGTGTCTGCTAAGTTACTATTATTTGAAAGCTTGTCCAAAAGAGGTTCAACAAACTCATCTCTGTAAGATCTGTTAACTGTTTTAACACCCTTAAACCTTTTAATCATATTCCAGATCTTACTTATGGGAGTTGTTCTATTAAAGCTATCGCATAACTTATTCCATCCAGTTTTCTTTTGCTCTGAAATTGTTCTCTTTTTTAAAGCATCTAATCTCTTATAGTTTATGTAGTTGTCCATTGTCGGATCATTTCTGTACAATTTTAGTGCATTGTAGGATGCTATTACACTTTGTTTACAGACCTCATTCCACCAAGGTGCTGGAGGTCTGCTCGCAAAGTGACTAGATTTAGAAAATCTAGGAATAGCCATCTGCTTAAGGGTATCAAGACGGTTACAGAATTCCGTATAAGAAGCGAGAGGGTCATCCACATTTACTGTGATGTCATTGAATATGGCTTCAGATAGTTCATGATATTTTTCCCAGTTGGCTCTATTATATAAAAATTTGTCAATAGGAGGGTTTATTTGGTATTTATCAATGCAAAGGGATATTTTTGTTATTGTGGGATAATGATAACTACCCATAGGGTCGTCATGTACAGACCATTCACATAATGGGGCCAAGCATGCACTGACAAAACTTACATCAATAGCGGAAGGGTTACGTGTGGGATAGTTTACAGTCGTGAAACTGCCATCATTTAAAATGCATAAATCACAGTCATCTATTACGTCATATAAATCCTGACCTCGACCTTTCGTTGACAGGCAACCAAATGCAATATGATGAGCATTAAAGTCACCACTCACAAAAATAGGCTTAGGGAGATCTTGAATGATGTTGCGCAGCCTATTCATTCTTATGTGTCCTCCGGAAGGAGGACAGTACACACATAGTATAGTTAATTTCCCATTATTGGTAGATAATGATATCGCTACAGTTTGAATGTCCTCATAAAAGGATGTGTTTAGAATGCTGTATTTTAATTCTGGTTTAACTAATATAGCTACACCATTATGATCATTTTTGGAATTTTTATTATAGATATTATAACCTGGTATTTTAAAAGTGTGATGTTTCTTAAACCAAGTTTCATTTAGTAAACAAATATCAATATTCTGTTTTTGCAAAAAATTTATTAATAATGGCTTTTTACTATTGGCACTCTGAATATTAAATTGTGCAATGCGTAGCTGGGATGTTCTGAGGGGACTTAAATCCATTATGGGGATAGATTTTTGATCAATATATCTTTAATAGTTGCTGTAGTTAGTGGAGCTGCATCTTTTTTATTACCCAAATCTACTAATGTTCGTACTAGGGCCATTAGTACATCATCATTACAGATGATCTGGGCTTTGATGTCCGCAGCTGCAGGGCGGACATCCTTGTTCGGAGCCTGTGAATCAGGCTTGCTATTTACAGGCTTATTTACAGATTTATTTACATATTTATTTACAGATTGTAGAGGGTGTTGTCTTGGCAATGACAGAGGAGGGAAGTCAGTATCAGGTTTTTTTGATTGTGCTACACTTGCATATGTAATTTTACTTTTCTTTTCCGTTAATTTCTTTATCTTAATTGGACATAGTTTGGATATGGCCAGATGAGGTCCACTGCAATTAACGCAGCAGATTTCATTTGGCTTGTCACATTCCTTAAATAAGTGTTCGCCTGAACAGATTGAACACCTTTGCTTGCCATTGCATATCTTAGCTGAGTGATTGAATTTAAAACATTTAAAACACTGCTGTAGGGGTGGGATGTATTCAAATACTCTATAAGAGAATAAGTCATATTGCACATCGTCTGGTAATACATTAGACAAAAAAGTAATGCTAACAGTTTGCAAGGGAACACGTTCCTGTCCTACTTTCTTCGTGAATCTTCTTATTGCAATTATTTCATAAATGGAGGTCAATTTTGTGTATAGGTCCTTGTTTGATATATTTGCTGGGACAAACCGAATAATTCCTGTTTTTTCAATCTGTGCAGCTGGTATATATGCTTTTAAATTATACTTCTGTAGAAAAGCCGTGTTATTTAGGAAGTTATTTGCCGTGTTATACTGTTTAAATAATACAGCAATTTTATTTGAGTTCAGTCTTTGAATTGCCATCACACCCTTTACTTCATTAGAAAATATATGGTTTAGGTATATGGGACTTTTATTTCCCAACCTGTCCTTGTGGTCTACATGCTCAACAAACACTTTAAAGTCTGTTTTGGAGGAGTTCTCCGGGTAAAGTCTTTTATAATTAGGTTTAAAATATGGTAAGTACGAGTTAGAGTCAATACGCTCACCACCGCCGCCAATGCCGCAGTTTAAATCAGTTCCACCACCCTCAATGCGAGAACGCTTGTTGGAGGTAGGCGGGTTATCCCCGCCTCCCTCGTTTCCATCCATTTTTGTTCCTCTCTAGCAAGTTTTTAGCTCGAAAATAACTTTTGAAAAAATTTAATCAAAAATCGCGTCCTAACTTTTCAAAAGCCCGCCAAAAAGTCCGCTTGACACGTTCGTTTCTTTCCAGGGTTGCCAGTTTATTCATAGTACTCTTTCTCTTTGATTGCCAGATTGGATTTTATATTTATCCCCCAATTTGAATTTTAATTCCCCAAAATTTATCGTCAAAACAAATGGCACGTAAAGTAATTGCAACAAAAACACAAACCGCATACAAGATGAACTCATACTGACGCGATCTTTTAGGATGGCCGCACCGATTCATTGATGTATTTTCGATTATGTAGTGTCAGTACCTATGGGTTAACGTTCCGATCCACGCATCAAGTAGCAAAAAGACATTATTATTTTCTGAATCTTTTTCTGTAAAATTTAACGAATACACTTTAACTATTGTTTCGATTTGTAGATAAATAATTTATTGTATTTTTGAAACAATGATATACATTCTTTATAAAACCTAATATTTTCTTTTGTACCAGGGTGCATGTAGTATGGTGTGAGTAGTATAGGTGAAACGGAAAATTACGAACTGTCACCCATATCATGCTATCTCGAACATATAATGCAGCAAACTTATCTGACCCGGTGACGAGGACTGTCGCTTCTTGAATATAGAGGTCATTTTAGTTTGGCTTATAGGGTCAGACAAGCTCGTGGCGCTGTACTATTCATGACCGTCACTAAAAGCAGCTTTATATTGAGAGAGCATTTCCGTTTCCCGTTGAATTTCTATCACTTCAGCCAAACACTCGACGATGAGCGAGGGAAATAGTGAAGGAAGTGGGCAGGAACGTCGTCGTGTGGCTGCGTTAATCGTCCTTTGTCGGTTTTTTGTGCGCGATTCAAAGGGAGCGGCAATATGAAGACGAGTAGCCAGCTCGGAGGATTTCCTCCGAGGTAGCCAGCCACATACTCGCGCTGTTGTCAATCCGCTTCGAGCGCTCTTACGGAAAGCATGTGCGAGATTTTTGTATGTTTTCAGTCAAGCCGCCATCGATGTCGGCAGACAAATGGTCTAATGAAAAAATACTAAAATTTATTGATTCGTTAAGTGCTGACCCAGCAATTTGGGACCCCAAAAATAAAAACCATTAATTGAAACACAAGTCACGATTGTAACAAAATGCTAGTTACATATTCAACAATATTTCAATTTCTTACTTATGATAATATAGGTACCTAATAATTTGGTTAGGCATTATATTTATATATGGTCTATTTAGTTTACTTATCAACTTATTTATTCATTACAATATATATATTAATATTCTGATTCCTATATTTGTTTATTCTATGCATATGTAAGTAGGTATAACTTTAGTAGCCCAACTTAAATATACCTAACTATATTTTTTATACATTTCCCGTATTATATTTGTTTCATCATTCAGTATATGGTCGAATTTGTATGTTCCTACTATTTATTAACACCAACAATACCTGCTCATATTCAGCAATAAAGATTTATGATTTTACTAACCTCATTTTTTCCACTGAATTGTAACTATATCCCATTTGTTCAATCATTTAAAGCGCATTTTTCTTTGCATTATTGATATAATTCACTATATACCTATATAGTAAAAGCGTATTTTTTACAAAAAGAAACATATTAATGATGCACCACACTTCAATTCAATGCCGTTTTATCTGGCTTCAGTTAATGTGTCTCCGCACATTAGTTCCGCCAATGTCGAGTTATAAGCAAAGAAACGCACTGTGAGCAGAACTGCGACTTTTTTTTTTCTTTTTTTTAATTTTGTCACTATCTGCAATGCGAGTACCTAAAACAAAGGACATCACAATACCTACATAAAATTGGACAGCACAAACAGTATACAATAACTACAACCATGTTAGTAAAGATAGATAGTTTGTTCTATTTATAAATAAAACAAACAACAAACAATACATCACCACAAAACAATACATAAATAAATATTCAAAGTTTAATATTATTTACCTTAATAAACTTACATAATGTATACACAAAGGGACTATTTACAAAGGTCAGCAAAAAGTTGAAATTGATGGGGCGAGGGATATCAGTAGGAAGGATATCGTTTTTGGCAATCAAAAAAAATGTGATCTACTGTACCCTCATCTAAACCACACTCACACAAGGAATGGTCCCTTACCCTGATTTTCGCCAAAGACACAGGAGAACAAACGTGTCCCAGTCGGAGACGACAAACTATAGATGTCTGTAACTTATCAACATGGCGGTATTTAAAAAACCACGGCCGTTTTGGTATTACAGGTTGAATTCCAGCATAATGTTTAGCCTTGAACTTCTGGGATTCAATCCAAGCCTTGGACCAAGCTTCATCAAGGTTAGTTTTGGCCAAACGCAGAATATCATGATGATAAATATGGAAGTGCGAGGAAACACCCAATGTAACGGCACTCTTTGCGTAGGAATCAACTACTTCGTTACCAGGTATGCCACTATGTCCAGGAATCCAAGCTAAGACAATGTCAAGATTCTGTTCCTTACACCGAAAAAGTGCTTCCCTAATCTGAAGGGTTATAGGAAAACGAGATTTGTTTTTAAAAGGATTTGCCAGTATGGAATGGAGACAACTTAAAGAGTCAGAAAATATTATTGTATTATTTAATTTATGAGAATTTGCGTAAGAAACAGCTCCCAAAATTGCAATAGCTTCACCAGTGAATACCGAGGCTTCAGGGGGACATTTGAAGCTCAGAATAATTTTGTATCTAGGTATCCAGACAGCGGCACCAACATTACCCACATCAGCTAACTTGGAAGCGTCAGTAAACATGGTCAGCCAACCCTGCCAGTCCTTCTCCAAAATTCGATGAAAGGTTCTGTCAGCCCCTAACGAATCTTCAGCACCACACTTCAGTTCTTTTAAAAGTATTCCTAATAATTTTTTTTTATGGATATTCTTATGTGCCAGTGACATTTTGTAATGCTGTAATTCGCGACCTCAATAGAGGTATATGCTGGACTTGAAAATCGGTGGTGTAAAATACTGGCCCGTGATAGTCAACACAAAAACTACAAGGGTTGTTCATAAAATAATGCCCAAACCGAAAACGGGGTAAAGATTGAATAGACGCAAACGGTAAAGGCTATTATATAAATCTATGGGAAGTCTGATTCAAATTTATATCCGAAACCCACGCGAACGAAGTCGCGGGCAAAAGCCAGTATTTTATATTCTTCAATTCAATTCAATTTTTTTTATGGCAAAGAAAGCCGGTGTCGACTATTCTGCCAGTGTCACGTAATAGATTGCAAACGTAGTATCCGATAAAATATATATAACAAAGAGGATAACCTTGTAGATGCTGAAACAAACAACATATAGGTTAGTAATAGATACTATACGTATATAATATAAATATGAAAGCTTATAAAAAAGGTTAGTCACACAAAAATAAAACTTAAATCGACCACCTATAATTTAATTTCATTTTCTCTTACAAATCTAATTAAAGCCCTTACAAGATCCTTTGAAAAATGAGAAATCATAGTAGAAAAGTTTGCAGGAAGTTGAATATTTATTTTTGGGAGTAATTTGTATAAATCAAAAGACTTCTGGTTCAATTTACATTGGAAAAATATATGGTTAAGGTCACCATCTCCATGGCCGCATTCGCAAAGCGAGTTGTTACGGATTCTGATTTTATGCAAAAACACTGGAGTACAACAAAAACCTAAGCGCAGCCTTACAATAACAGAAATAACGCGCTTCGAAACTTTTTAAAATTTTAAAAACCATGGCTTACATTGAACCACTGGTTGTCCCTGAGCATAGAAGGAACCTTTTCTTTTGCTACTCCTGTTCCAGTCTTCGTTCCAAGATTAATGAATATCTGTTTTTGCAGTATTCATAAGGTCATAAGAAATATAAAAATTTTTGTATTTTGGATCAATCTGATGAGTGCAAGCATATTTAGCTAAGCAATCAGCACATTCATTTCCAGATATACTAGAGTGACTAGGAACTCAAACTAAGAACACATCCAGTTGCTTTTTAGCACATCTAAATAGAGCAGACTTGATTTCTAAAATTATTTTACTATTAGTTCTACTTTTAAATTGATTTTGTAGTAAGGCACTTAAGGAACTCAAGGAGTCAGAAAAAATCAACGATTTTTTGATGGAGTGAGCTTCAATAAAATTAATAGCCTGAAGTATAGCTATACATTCTCCAGTAAAAATTGACGTTTGAGGAGGGCATCTGTAAGTCAAGATGATTTTGGAACTTGGGTAGTAGACAGCTGTATGATATATGCCTTATTCTACCTTGTTTTTCACAAACATTGAAGTGAACCTTTGACTGGTAGCTTTGAGCTAGCGCGACAGCGCCACCGCAGATGAACTTTTAGTCTGCGACCGATATCTGCGCCGTGCGCATCGATTAACCTTGGTGTGATCCCAATTTGTGAAACATAAGCCTAGCAGTGCCAACCATTTCGTCAGACCTTGGAGAAGCTTCATATACAACCCCAGCTGGTGGAGTCATACTGGAGATGTTCAAGGTGGGTGATTGACATTGTGGAATTTGGCGTAGACTCATTACAACCCTACATCATTCCGGTATTACTATTCTTAACAAATATCTTTAATTTAGAGTAGTTATCGAACATATTTTTGGCCCTTCGAACCCTAGATCCTATGGATTTTAATCTATTTTAATCTTTTTGAGTGCTTAAACTACTTATCTCATACAATCTGATTGGACGGATCATAAATCCTATTAGAACTGTAAAAAACTTTAAATTCATCAAGTTTTCTTCATAAATAGTCTACCGAAAACGTGGTTTTCGTCCCTTTGTACGACGCCATATTGGAAAGTTCTCGCAGTTATTAACGAAGTAAACAAGAAAATGGCGCCTAAAGACCCAATAGCAAGTGCGACTAAGGCATTACAAAGATTAACGGCATTGAAGCAAAGATATTTTCAACAAATAACTTCAATTCATGATCTCGGTAAAAAGATTACTACCTACCCTGACCAGACGGACATGTTTTTGCTTCAAGTCGAAGAAATAGATGATATTAGAAAAAGATATAATGACCTTATTTTTGACATCTATGAAAATGAATGCATTTTGGACGAAAATGCGTAATTAAATAACTTTGATGAAATATACTTTCAAATAAAACTTATAAAATCAAAATTACAAATTGATAATTCTGAAAGTTCCGTTAAAATGGAACAAACTAACTTAATACCGCGTCCTCGCCTACCTAAAATTGAACTAGTGCAATTTGACGGTAAGATTGAAGAATTTACAACATTTTATGAAACGTTTTGTTCTTTGGTACACAGCCAGGCTGACATCGCAAAAATAGACAAGTTTCACTATTTGATTTCCTGTACTTCTGGGCCTGCTTGTAGTCTTGTTACAAGTCTTCCTTTGACATCAGACAATTATGATTTAGTGTAGAATTCTCTGCTTAAAAAGTATCATGACAACAGAGTGCTTGCCGGACTTTATTTAAAGAAAATGTTGAACTTTGTCCCGTTAACTCTGGAGTCAGCTGGAAATTTAAATACATTTCTCGAAACGTTTGACAATTCTTATAAGGCTATACAGACAATAAAAATCAATGATTTGGCAGATTATGTGTTTTGTCACATCGCGTTAAGGGCCTTAGATCCTCAAAGAAGAAGATTATTATTATATTATGGTGAACCTACCTTCTCAAAAATCATTGCTTTTGTGGAAAAACATATTAATGTTTTAAATCATTCGACGCCTGAAATTGTGCAACAGGACGCACCTAAAGTGAAATATAACAGTAAAAACTATAATAAAAATACTAATTAAAACAATTATTCACACGCTTCTTCTTCAGCGCGTCAAAAGTTTTCATGTGCACATTGCACAGAAAATCACATGATTTTCCGTTGTGAATCTTTCCGGAAAATGAACACTTTACAGCGCATTGACCGTGCGAATGCGTTAAAATTATGCCATAACTGCTTAAAAAGTAATCATTCTACCAGTGATTGTAACAGTGAGTTTAGGTGTTTCATTTGTCAAAAACCTCATCACGCATTGTTACATCTGGAACAAAACTCTAATCAGTCAATCGGAAGTGAAAGGTCGTCTGCGTTTCCCGTGACGGCAAGCGTTTCGCAGTCACAGGCGCCGCCGCTGGTGCATGCAAGTGATTCCGTGAGCTCAGCTGATGATGACGTCACCGTGAACTTGAATTTGAATCATCACGCGTCGACGCAGAACTTACGGATGCGTTCAGAAATGAACAACCGTGTCGTATTTTAATGAGCGATTTTCGGACACGCGGAAATTGAGAAAAAAAACTTAATTCCAAATATCTCAATAGATAACGCTGATAAGCCTTTGGATTTTTTTTAAATGGATTACCTACTCAGAAGAAGTACAAGCTCTATGATTACCTACCTAATCTTTGGTAGCAAGAATATGTCAAGAAAAAAAAATTCAATCTGACTTTTTTTCAGAATACGGTTATGTACTCATTGCATTGCATTTTATTTATTGTTCTGTTTGTACATATGCTTACGAGTAGTTTGTGTTATAACAAAAGATCCGAATATTCTAATAAGTAATAAATGTCACGTAAAGCGACTCATCAGTGATGCCAATTTCTAATTCCCAATGTTGATCAGCGCCATCTAGTTCAATTTAAAGAAATATTATTAATGTCATGGAATTAGCGATTAATGAGCGATTTTCCGACACGCGGAAATCGAGAAAAAAAACTTAGTTACAAATGCCTCAATAGATGGCGCTGATAAGCCCTCGGATTTTTTTAATACATTACCTACTCAGTACAAGTACAAGCTCTATGATTATCTACCTAATCTTTGGTCAATCAATCTGACTTTTTTATCAGAATAAGGTTAAGTACTCATTGCATTGCATTTTATTTATTGTTCTGTTTGTACATATGCTTACGAGTGGTTTGTCTTACAACAAAAGATCCGCATATTTCATTAAGTAATAAATGTCACGTAAAGCGACTCATCAGTGTTGCCAATTTCTAATTCCCAATGTTGATCAGCGCCATCTAGTTCAATTTAAAGAAATATTATTAATGTCATGGAAAATTCCCCATTGATTCTGCGGCACAATTGAATTTTTTGTCACTTGATTGCTTAAAACGCTTAGGATTGCCTCAAACAAAATGTCCTTTAAACATTTTTGGATTAGGTGGCGTTCAATTAAAAAATAACGGCATGGTAACTTGTGAAATAAAACCTCGCAATAGTAGCAAGTGTAATTTCAAAATTGACGCTGTAGTTTTGCCGAAAATCACTTCAGACCTTCCGACTGTTTAAATTCCTAAAAAGGTTTTACAAAATTATAGTGGTCTTAATTTAGCTGACCCAAACTTTTATAAACCATCACCAATTGACATTATTTTAGCTGGTGATGTATTTCCTCAGATTTATGATGGAAAAAAGATTATTTTTGCTGACTGTATTCCTCCAGCATTGAGCAGCATTTTCGGGTACGTTATCACTGGGAAGTTGGAGGTCGAACAATCCAGTAATGTAATGAGGGTAGCGTCTACACATCATTGCTCAGCGTCGTACGCTGTTGTAACGTGTCTCGAAGACCGTTTGAAATCCTTTTGGGAGGTGGAATCTGCGCCGTGCGAAATTCCACAAGATCCACTCGATGAGATCGCAGAAAAAATATACGTAGTAAATCATTATCGCGATTCATTTGGTAGATATGTTTCACCGTTGTTACTTCAACCTTCGGGCGCGTCGCTTGGGGATTCTTATCAAACTGCATTGAAACGTTTTCTGCAGTTGGAACGTCTTCTTGTAAAAACGCCTGAAATATATAAGACATATGTTGACTTCATGAACAAGTATGAGTCATTAGGGCACATGGAAGTGTATTCTGGTTCC
The DNA here is from genome assembly GCA_910592155.1 of Ypsolopha scabrella. Lineage (NCBI taxonomy): Eukaryota > Metazoa > Arthropoda > Insecta > Lepidoptera > Ypsolophidae > Ypsolopha > Ypsolopha scabrella. The sequence goes on along the minus strand of OU342969.1, from coordinate 24,060,345 downwards.
GAAAAATCTAAATACGTCATACCTCACCATGCTGTCGTGCGATTGTCTAGTACAACGACGCCTGTCCGTGCCGTTTTTGACGGATCGGCAAAAACAGAAGGTAATTCGTATAGTCTAAATTGTCATCTTTTGACGGGTAAAAACTACATCAAGATATATTTAAAATAATTTCAAACTTTCGGTTGTTTGATGTTTGTTTTACTGCTGACATATCAAAATTCTGCCGTCAAGTCTGGATAAGTCCCTATGAACGTAGTTATCAACATATTTTATGGTGTGACTCACCTTCTAAACCACTAAAAATATATGAGCTTAAAACAAATACGTACGGTTTACGCAGTGCACCTTTCATTGCCGTACGTAATTTACAGCAGCTGGCTCATGATGAACATGAATCTTTCCCGCGGGCCGCGCTTGTTGTAATGGAAGGATTTTACATCGATGACTTATTGTGGTCGACACAAAGCCTGTACGTTACAGGATGAACTCAATCTTCTTCTGAATAGAGGTGGTTTTGAGTTGCGAAAATGGTCAAGTAACCATTGTGAGTTACTTACCCGAGTACAGACACAACAAGCATCTGATATAAGCTTTCAAGATGATACCCTATCATCAGCTATTAAGGTGCTTGGTCTTAAATACATTCCAAATCAAGATTGTTTTGCATTTAATTACAATCTAGCTGATGCAATTTCCACAAAGCGATCGGTTCTGAAACTTTTGGCCAGCATCTTCGATCCAATTGGATTTATTGCTCCCTGTACTTTTGTAGCAAAATGTATCATGCAAGATTTGTGGAAGCTTAGCCTTGACTGGGATGAACAATTACCATCAGATGTCCGTGACAAGTGGCAGAGGTTCATCACTAGTTTGCCCATGCTATCCGAACTACCTACGTATCGAGCGTCACCTACTCATAACTGGTTTAAAAAAAATACAGCTAATCGCATTCTGTGACGGAAGTTCTCGTGGATATGCAAGTTGTCTTTTTTTCCGGAGTACAGACTCGATTGGAAATGTTAAGGTTAGGCTACTAATGAGCAAATCTAAAGTTGCGCCTATTAAACCACTTTCAATCCCTAGAATTGAGCTGATGGCGACCGTGCTGCTTTCAAAATTAGTAAAATGTGTCTTAGAGAACCTCAAACATTTAAATTTACAAATCATCGCCTTTAGCGACTCAAGTATTGTTCTGTCATGGCTTCAAATACCACCATATAAATTAAAAACATTTGGGTCAAGTCGCGTGGCTGATATTATTAGTGTGGTTCCGCCTAACAAATGGTATCATGTAACCAGCAACAATAATGCTGCAGATGTTGCGTCACGTGGTGTTATGCCTGAGCAACTGGTGGAGCTTGCTACAACTTGGTTACACGGACCGGACTGGCTATATTGTAACCGCGAAAATTGGCCAATCAGCACATTTTTTATAAAAAAATCTGAAAATATTCCAGAACTAAAACCAAACGTTGATACTTTTTGTCTGACTTCAAGTTCTGATATGTCACAGAATAATGAAAAGGCCAATTCAAAACCTCTAAATAAATGCTTTGAAGTAAAAAAATACTTGGAAACTTTATGTTTGAAGTTTTCTTCTTTTGTCAAAATTCAAAGGGTGTTCGCTTGGTGCCTTCGATTCATAAAAAACTCGAAACTTAAATCGAAGGATCGTAGTGTAAGACCTTTGAAAACTTCAGAGCTTCAAAATGCTCACGACTCAATTATAAAATGTTTTCAAGAGAACCACTTTTCATCTGAAATTAAGATGCTGAAGAATGGAAAGTTTGTTCCATCCCTTAGGAAATGTTCTCCTTTTATTGACACCCGTGGTTTTCTCAGGGTGGGGGGTAGAATCTCGCAATCGACCCTACCATTTGGAACAAAACACCCACTTTTGCTCCCAAAAAAGTGTCACATTACAAAACTTATCATCGAATATGTTCTTAAAAAATATTTGCATGTTGGACCTCGGTCTTTGCAAGGTATTTTATGCAAATTCTATTGGATTCTTTGTGCTCGTAGTATAATTCGATCCATTCTTGCAAAATGCTTAATTTGCTTTAAATGCAGACCTGTTTCCTTACAACCACCTATGGGTGACCTTCCAACTACTCGCTTACAACCTGAAAAGGAATTTAATCGTGTGGGTTGTGACCTAGGTGGGCCCTTCTACATAAAGGAAAGTCTCCGAAGAAACGCTAAAGTGTATAAGGCATACCTTTGTTTGTTTGTATGCTTTTCAACAAAAGCAGTCCACTTGGAAGTCTTGACTGATCTAACAGCTGATTGTTTTCTCGCTACACTAGATAGGTTTGTAGCTCGTAGAGGATTAATGACTTGTCTATATTCTGACTGTGCTACTAACTTTAAAGCTTCTAGCAAACAACTAAAGGAAGTTTACCAATTTCTCACAAAGGAGTCTGTCCGTGATGAAATCTTAAATGGCTGCACTTTGCGCCAAATAAATTGGAAATTCAATGTTCCGACAGGTTCAAATCTAGCAGGGCTTTGGGAGGCAGGAATAAAATTTGCCAAGTACCACCTCATTCGTGCTATAGGTGACAAATCTTTGACGTTCGAAGAAATAACAACTTTATTTTGTAAAATAGAGGCCGTTATGAACTCTCGTCCTTTATGCAGTTTATCAGACTCAGCTGATGAGTTTGAAGTTTTAACCGCAGGACACTTCTTGATTGGGCAAAATCTTCTGGCCGTTCCAGAATTTAATTTAGACGACTTAACGATCAACAGATTGTCTCGTGTGCAATACATACAGAAATCGACCCAATTATTTCGGAAAATATGGTCTAATGATTATATTCATACTCTCCAACAAAGACAAAAATGGTTTACAGTGACGCCAAACAGAAAAGTAAATGATCTATGATTAATCAAATCTGACTTTACCAAATCTTTGCAATGGCCTGTTGGACGTGTAGAATGTGTTCACCCTGGTGCAGATAACATTGTCCGCGTCGTAACAGTGAGAACACCAAAGGGTCTCTACCGTAGACCAGTTAATAAGTTATGTCCTCTTCCTAATCAATAAATGACTAGTTCCTAAATAGTTTTAATTTAGGTTACTCTCAATATTTAGAATTTAAAATTGTTTATTTTCATTGTTATTTATCCTTAGTTCTCTGTTAATAAATAAGTAGAGTCTCAACTTCATCCTCCATGTAGAGTCTTCGTTATATAGAGTCTTCTATTTTTTATAGAGTTGTAGATACTTAATCTTTTATTTTTTCTAGAAATCATACTATGATTTCGGTGAGGGGTTATGTATGATATATGCCTTATTCTACCTTGTTTTTCACAAACATTGAAGTGAACCTTTGACTGGTAGCTTTGAGCTAGCGCGACAGCGCCACCGCAGATGAACTTATAGTCTGCGACCGATATCTGCGCCGTGCGCATCGATTAACCTTGGTGTGATCCCAATTTGTGAAACATAAGCCTAGCAGTGCCAACCATTTCGTCAGACCTTGGAGAAGCTTCATACCCAAACCCAGCTGGTGGAGTCATACTGGAGATGTTCAAGGTGGATGATTGACATTGTGGAATTTGGCGTAGACTCATTACAACCCTACATCATTCCGGTATTACTATTCTTAACAAATATCTTTAATTTAGAGTAGTTATCGAACAACAGCTACCCCGGTGAAGCCAGTGTCTGAAAATTTTGAAGCGTCAGTATAAAAGGGATCCCATCCGACCTATAGGTCATTCAAGATATCCTGAAAATCTAAATTAGCAGAAGGTGAACCTTTAGGAATACCAAACCCAAATAAAACATTGGGTTTATATTGCAAAATTTCATAATCATAATTAAAAATAGGAAATTTTGGAAAATGTGTAATATGACCAGGAAGATTATTAAGCTTATGAAAACTTTTTAGTAATAAGGGGATGTCCTTATTTTTTTAATATGCACTGGTGCGACATAATTGGTCTAGGATACTCAGTTTTTCCAACAGGATATGCGAAGAAACAGAAGCTAATTTAAACAAAAAACGATCAGCAAGGAACTTCTTAGTTCATGTGGGGGATCTCCACATTTTACCTGTAATGCATTAACGGGAGAGGATTTCATGCATCCCGATATTATACGTAGACTTCTAGACTGAAGTTTATCTAATTTTTGAAGTGCTTGTTTACTACATGGTTCAAGCAAAAAAGTACCATAATCCATGATACTTCTAATTAAGGCATTGTAAATTAATTTCAAGCAATAGGGGTGAGCTCCCCACCAAACTCCTGATAGGGCCTTCAAAATTGAGATTAGTACTCTATCGCATTTTTGTAGAATGTGATCTATATGGTAAACTCCGGATGATTTCGAATCTAATATTACTCCAAGGAACTTAACTTTATTTTTGAGTGGAACGGGAGCACCATCAATTTTAATTTCTAATTCAGGGATTGTCTTTTTCTGGGTAAAAACAACAGCTGAACTCTTACAGGCAGAAAGGGAGAGATCATGATCAAATAGCCACTGATTCAATGAATCAAGAGAAAGGTTCATAGAATAGAATAGAATAGAATAAATTTCTTTATTTAAGATATATATGTAACAAACATAATTTAGACACTAGTTACCACTATAAGTTGTCTTGAAGCGTGGATAACTAGGCTCTATCCCGAAACATGTATTAAGAAATTATATAATGTAAATTTAACTAAAGTACAACATTTTTATATAATTAAAAAAGAACACAAAGAAATGGATAACAATTAGTTCCTAAAATACGAAAGCCTTTCAATAGGCCAGTTTTACGAAGGTGTGTATTTGTGAGGGAGGGTGTGTTTGTGTGTGTGAGGGTGTATATATGTGTGGGGGAGAGAGAGCGAGGGTGCGTATGAGTGAGTGAGAGGGTGAGTAAGGGTGTGTGAAGGTTCATAGACTCAGTAGCATCCAAGATTGATATATCTGAGACATACAGAGCTAGGTCATCGACATATTGTAAAAGATGACAATTGGAGTTCAGGGATGAATTAAGATTATATGTATACAGGTTAAAAAGCAAGGGGCTTAAAACGGACCCCTGAGGTAGCCCTTTAGAAACATTTCTAGGATCAAAATGTTCCCCTGGTACTCTTAGTTGAACAGATCTAGACATCATAATATAACTTATACACTGTATCATCTTAACAGGGATTCTCAGCTCTAGCAACTTATGCCTGAGAATAGAAAGATTGACACTGTCATGAGCTGATGATATATCAAGAAAAGCTGCTGTAACTGACTCGTTTTTACTTAAGGCTATCCGAATATCAGTTATTAAGATCCCTATACTGTCCATTGTACCTTAGCCTTTTCTGAAGCCAAATTGTGAGGCAGGGAGAATGCCTCTATTTTCACCTAACCACTCTAACCTATTTTTAATAAGGTATTCTAATATTTTAAGAGAAACACATGATAAGGCAATGGGTCTAAAGCTATTAGGGTCATTTGAATCCTTACCTGGCACGGGGATCGGAATTATAATTTGGGTTTTCCAGTCATCAAGGATAAAACCATTATTGAAACAGATATTTAATAAATCCAGAAAGTATTGCTGAAATTTAGGGCTTGCTTGAGAAATAAAAGAATATGGAAATCCATCAATACCAGGAGATAAAACAGTCTTAAGTTCGTTAAACGAGAAAGGAGAATCAAATGGGTCATTTGAAGGACTGATAGATGGAAAATTATTAGGAGTCGGAGGATTAGGAGGAGCAATCCTATCATAGAATGCTTTGGCAACCTCACTTGAAATAGGAGATATATTTTGAGGATTAAAACTGCGTCTATATCTATTGATATTTTTTCATCCAGTGGAGATAGGAGTTAATGGAGAAAGAGATGTACAAAAAGCAATCCATCCAGCTCGTTTTTTCTTTCTCAAAGTACATCTGGATTTAGCCAAGACCTGCTTGTACTTAATTAGGTTTTCAATAGTTATGCATTTACAATATGTCTTTTCTGCCTCATTTCGAGCCCTGATTACCAAAGTACACTCACTATCCCACCAAGGTGGAGAACTTTTCTTTTTAGACGCGGCATTCTTTAGTGGAAAGCAGCTATCCGCAGAATTAGAAATAGCCTCAGAAAATTTAGAGTATGATTCCAAGGGGTTTGCTATATCAAATACTGGCAAAGCTTTAATATTTCTATCTAAGCTTTCAGCAAAACGATTCCATTTAGAATCACCTGCTTTAGGTAGTCTATACTTAAGGAGTGATTTGATGTCTCTTGATGGTGTAAACCTTTAGGACATTTTAATAATAAGAGGGTAATGGTCGCTTCCAAGAGTTAAATCCCATCTATCCCAGTGCAATGAAGATGCTATGTCTAGTTGTTTGTTTTGACACACATCCACTACACATATCCAACAGTTCAATGCTTCACATGTTGCAGATTTGGTCACACAAAAATTCTGTGTAGATCTCAACCTCGCTGTTTCCGATGTGGTCACAACCATACAGGGGACAGTTGCAATATTGATGAGAGGGATGCATTCTGCATTCTATACAGCAGTTAGTATTAATGGGTCTTACATGATGACCAAACAATTTATCGATATAGCAAAATGTATGTAGCAGTAGCACATCACTATACTAACATTTGTTTACAAAACTAGTACGAATGGAATTGAACTATGTTTAATGCTGTAAAAATCGAATAATCTATGTGTGCGTGGTAAGTCATTAATATAGGACACCAGTATCTCAGACAATTATAACTTTTTCAATGAAAACTATGTACTAACCTATGAAGAGACAATTGAGATCGATTTTTGCTCTTCCGCGACCCACAATCCATAATATTACAAACAGGCATGTTGTAATTGTTGTCTTTTATAACCACACGCAATATAATGTATCAATCGATAGCTTTATAATTAGAAAATCACAAAAACTCTCAATAACACTGTCGCTTTGACAGTCAATATACCACCAAAGCTGTCGCATAAGATGGCGGATATAGCACCCAACCAGCCAAGACCTCGTGACGTCACATAAATATGTTGCCATAATAAGCATAACAGACATTATGACATCTCGCTTACAATACTCAATGTTCAATTAATTAGAAAGAGACGACGCACCATTTGATAGTGCTACGTCTATTTAACTGATATTTGTATAACTGTAAAGTATGTATAGAAGAATACCGCTCCTCCATAGGGTTTCTTTCCTCTTTGGTTTTTATTACTGCTAGCGTCATTCGGAACACGGTGACTGTCATAACGGGATGTGTTCCGCTTTGCGCATGATGTGCCTTAAAATTGTCCCGTTTAGCGCATCAACTGCATCAATGCGGTATGCAATACATGCATGCAACACATTTTCCCTCTGCCAAAACATCGTCTCCAAAAACAACAGCCACTATATACTACCTATGTGCTAAGCCGACCGACCGCCAGACTCAATCTGACAACGCGACTGTAAAACTCAACGGCGTAAAAATGGCATTAGTTTTCTGCTGCAAAACCAACAAAAAGGACCACTTGCTAAAAAAAAATTGTTTCTATGCCCATCAATGCATGTCTTTTGAAGAAAGAAAACGGGAAGTGCTTTTATGCGCTAGTGGAAAAATAAATGTTATGAAATTAAATTGTGCCCTAGGGAGAAAAGGATTTTGATACATTTAACTTTAAAAAAGAGACTTTGGGGAAAAACGCCATTCAGGAGTTCAGGACCACTCGTTTTTCAAAACAGTTTTTTTCAACGTTTTATTCCATTCCGGGATAATGCCACACACGCTACGTTTCTACTTAGTTTAGGTTATAGTGCACCGCTAATACCAAAGATGTATAAAGTTTTTAAAGGTGGCAAGGTGAGTTCATTGTGTTGTGTAAAAATACTTCTATGGAACCATCTGAGAATATGGCAGCGATGTGTCAAATCGATTGAAAAATCGATTCAAATCGATTTGACGCTCAAACGATTCAAATCGATTTAAAGATTTGGTCAAATTGATTTGATCCGCTTACCACTACTGAGTCGATCTAGCCAGAGAACGCAAGAAACTAGACCAAATTATTTTTCTTAACAGCACGAGACAAAGAAACTTATAAAGCCTAGGGCCTAGGTAGCTGGTACTAAGAAGTACTTAATTAGTAATTACTTAATTAAATGTGTTTTTGATTTGCAACAAATTGTTTTTTTGGTTCTATTACTTATTTCTATGATTTATTATATTTATTTCAGAAAAGAAAAATTATTAATTCTTTTAATTATCTTTAATATGCATAAATAAACCACGCCATTCTTTCAAAATTACATGGGTAAATTCGATTTTGGTACATTTTCTATGCTGTTTTTCTATATTGATCCAAATCGATTTGAATCGATTAGCTTTTTTTTTAATAAATTTGAACCGATTTGTCATTTTAAAACGACTTCCCCATCACTAGAATATGATCACGCACGTATGACAACGTTCACCACCACGCATAGTTAGTTATCGTTCTAATGTTTTTGATCGGACCGTTCTTTAACTAGTCATGTAAACTAGTACTTTCTTTTATTTAAAGGAAGGTATTTCTGCTTCCAAACCAGCACAGGTTTCATGAGTTACCTCACTTTTACAACTTGTGTTCAATACGTTCATTACATTACTGCAAAATACTGCAAATACTTCAATCGCGCAGGGGTTTGTAACAAACATACGCACGCATCCCAATCTTTGTTCGTCTTAATTAAGACATTTTAGTAAGTGACCTATTCATTCACTTAAAATGTAGGTATAGAAAAAGAAATACCGCTTTTTCACATTTTTGAAGCACTGCTTCCTCAGTTTATAATTTACTGTAACATACATTTGTCTACAATCATCAAGATGAGCGCGATGCTTTGATTTGATTTGATGCATAGAGTAACTTATAAACAGGGACGTGCGGTGCGTGCGTGCGAGCCACTGAGGAAGTTTGCGAGCGACCAGAACGGAATGCACCCATTGTGGGCTTCGTCCGTACGCATAGTTTTTGTGTATTTTTAATGTTTTTTCAAGAGATTTCGTGTAATATAAGTTAAAAATGTGTGTAGTAGCAGTTCTTATGTTTTATTCGTAACATAGCCTTACCCAGCGTCCATCGCCTTGCTTCGCGGTAAGTTCTGTCGATGATATCAAGAGCATCCACTTGTTCACTATGGCGCTTCGCGTATTGAGTTGTAAATAATTTCGTCATAACCACAATTTGGCCTTAAAAGACCTTTTCAAACCTATTAAAGCCCCATTTGCTTGTGATTTTAGATGGACGTCTCTGAAGAAGGTGTTTTGGATGTGGATATACTGCCGGACGATGGATCCGACGACGAGGGAGAAGCCCCGCCGTCTTCCGGTAAGACTGGGATTCCATGATCTGGTCATAGTGTATCAAAGGGTGTGCAAGGGATCCGACACTTCGTAAACATTTTTTTTTCGTGAATTCTGTTATATCTATGGTGGTCGCCCCGCTCTGCTCCGCTTCGCTCGGCTCCTAATTATGTACTTATATGTCAACCTAACCGCTCCTCCGCGCTTCGCTCGTCGTCGCAACCTATTTTTACAAAAAATTACGGAAAATATTAATCTAAGAGAAACAATGAAAAGTATAAAAAAGCTTTATTTTTAGGCACGCATAACATTACATAAGAAAAAACAACTATCACACCAAAAAAAAAATCCAATTTTTCTTTCAGATCCCTTGCACACCTTTGCTACACTCCAACCCATGATCTTGCTTTAGTGTAACCTCTTTGCTGCTATCTGTCTCTTAAGACTATTGCTGATTTTATCTTAGTTATGAGGCGTGAATTAAATGGTTTTAGTGTTGACTGAGTGTGATGTAGACGTGTACCCAGGTCCCGCATCAACACCGACGTCGTGCGCCTCGTCACCTCGCGGCGAAGAGCCAGCGTCGCCCCATGCCGCAGCTGGACAGCCTTCCTTCTTCCACCATCAACCTTACGCAAGACCATTCTTCACTTCTAATCGTAGAGGCCCAGGTCGGCCAAGAAAGGAAGGTGTCAAGTTAGCACGAGAAGGCAAAATAGTTAGGAGGTAACAATTATAATAATTTATACTGTAAGGTGTGACTCCTTGATGGAACTTCATTTCAACACGATTATATGTCTCCGTGTAAATTTTGACCGTTCATATTTTATCAAGCCAGAAGATGTCTAAGAGATGAAACTAGTCGCTAATTAATAAAAACATAGTGGAACTTGTACACGGAGACTTATAATAGTGTTCACAATTATAACTTTGTATATTTCAAATAGTGGTAACCATTATAACTCTGTATATTTAAAATAGAGAGAAACTTTTTTTCCTGATGTTATGCATTTTTTCTGGAGGTGTTATTGTCTAGCTTTACCAACTATTTTAGGGTGCATTTCAAAAGGTGGGATTGTTATGCGAAGTGTCACTCATTTACCAAAAGATGACAAAAATCTGGTTTTGAAACGTCAGCAAAAGATTCCTGTGAGTAGTGTTTTAGAATGTGTCTGCATGACAAACCTCAGTCTCAAATCAAATTCAAGGGCAGGAAACCGAAATTGCTTTTTGTAGTCACAAAAAAATTAAAGTAAGTTCTTTGAGCTTCATATATGAAGAGTAGTTCTGAAAAAAAAAAGAGCAAGATTGTCATTCAGTGAGAGTGATGACGAAGAATGAGAAGAAAAATGACCTTTTACTATAATAATTTTTACTCTTTTCCTTTTAGAAATGATTAATATGGTATCCAGACAGTGGCCACTTGCCTTAGACAGGCCCTATGTCAAAATTTGTTGGGGGCCCCAAATGAAGGGTAAAGATTTTTCAAAAAAGAAATGGAAACGCTTGCATTGAATTAAAATAATTATACATCACACTAATATTATAAATGCGAATGTTTGTGTGTGTGTATGTATGTTTGTTACTCTTTCATGCTGAAACGGTTGAATGGATTTGGATGAAATTTAAAATGGATATAGCTTATATCCTAACTTAACACAGCCTTTTTAAAATGAACAAAAACCAGCACCTCAGAGGTCACTCACTTAAAATCGTTGGATCAAAATGTGCAAGCAACCCCCGTCGACACTTTCTGCCTAACCGTGTGGTTACCGGATGGAACAGTCTACCTGAAGCTGTAATTAGTGCAACCACAGTGAACTCATTCAAAAATAAATTAGACATTTTTTTAAAGACTAAAGTGCAGTGATATACACAACATCAGCTTTCAGCTGCTTGTGTATAAACAATAATAATAATAATAATAATAAGCTACTTTTTATCCTGGAAAAAAGCATGTTGTTTAACCGAATAACATGCGGGCGGAGTCCCGGGCAAAAGCTAGTTGATTATAAGTTATTATTACTTACAACAAATGCTTCTAGGGGCTATGGTAGCCAAATCAAATAATACACTTTTCTCGCCTTTTTTTCGGAAAACTAAATTATTAAATCATTCATGTGAACCTTTGTATGGCTTTGTAATTTTGCAAATAAACGATTCTGATTCTGATAAGTAGCTGAAAAGGATATCAGACTTTCCAGATTTTCTGCCCCTGTAGACAATAGTGACAAGTCTGATAGGAGTGCATTATGCCAGCGGCATGTTGGCGCTTTTCAGGATTTCAGCTTGACAGATAATTAGAGCGTCATCTCGTGTAATTGTGCCCGAAATTAAAAATTTGTGTTTCCAGGCGATCCAAAGATATTCACGAAAAACAGAAGTAACGTTACCCCAGCAGCATGTTTTTTTTCCTGTAGTCGTAGCGAAATAAAAACTAGCAACTTAGGTAATCAACACCTTTGGTAAATTATGTTTTTTTTCAAAACCCTAAAATCGGCCCTTGCGCTTCAATGAGAATACCTAGAAACTTACCAATTATGGTGGTTTGTACCTTTTATCAACTCAAAGCACCTTGTAAAATTAGATGTTCCTACTTCAACTCCTTACAGAGTTATTCCATTTTTAATAAAATCTAGCTACTCTGTAATGCTACGCTTCAATACATGAGTTGTTATTAAGTGACGGTATATTTAATTCTACTAATAATTAGTAGTGAGCAAGTGGGAAGGGGCGAGCAGTTGTAATTTAGTTTAGCATCATTCCCCCTGCCACATCTGTTGCCATCCAAGGTGCGGGGTACAGTGCTTTCGAGTCAAGATATTACCATATTTATCATCAAAATCTTGTGTTAAACAAGTTGCAAAAGTAAAATTACTTTACAAATTTGTCTCTACATTTATTGGCTCTACCTTGCAAGTTGGACTAATTTCTTGTGATAGATACAGGAATCCAGGGTCAGTGCGTGGGGCCAAGCGGCACCGTGGCAGCCGAGATGATGCTCTTGATGAGATGATGGATGAAGATGACTTCACCATGCCTTTACCAGAGGAGCCTCCTTATTTTCCTGAAAAATGGTGAGTCTTACTCAAACTTAACAAAGCCGAAGTACAGTTGGAGAAGTAGAATCATGATTCATGTCATGACATGACCCACTAATAGACTTTGGCATATTTGATGTTGCAACTAATAACAGTCTTTCTTAGATAAAACATCTACTATTGAATAAAGACAAAAAAAAACCAGTCAAATGCGAGTCATCCCTCATATAGTCTCTGATCTAAGCCGCGGACGGACGGACAGACGGACATGGCGAAACTAAGGGTTCCTTGTCGGACTACGGAACCCAAAAAAAAATTGATTGATATTGATTGATTGTAAAGAGAGACTCACATATTTTATACCGTACTTACTCGAAATAAAACTGATGAAAAATTTCATTTTATTATCGTGAATTTCTCACCTATTTTCCTGTAATCTTTACATAATCCCAAATTACCATGACTTTTTTCATATTTTTCCGAAATATTTGGTTTTTCAAAGATTTCTCGAAATCGGTGCCAATAAATATAGTAAAAGTATATATTTTTATAATCAGCTCCTTAATAATCTTATGATACCCATATTGTATTTAAAAATTGTTTATAATTTTTCTCTCATTTATATTGGAAATAGTTTGAACCATTTCAAGTGTTTAATTTTTTTTTACCGTATTATTTAGGCAAGTGAATGCTATTTTTGTGGCTTTCAAGTCTTCATCTTTAACGGTGCTAAAGTTATGAGGCTGTGACATATGGACGGACTGACAATGGAGTCTCACCATAAAGGTTCCTTTTACCTTTCAGGTACTACGGAACCCTAGAAAGATAGAAACTGTCATTTGTAAACAAAAAGAGAATATTCATGTCATGATCTTAATCATTAGTACTTATTTCTAAATACACAACACTCCATTGCTTTGTCTTCTCGTAGATGTCATAAAAGGTGACTAAGGTATTATAAAAAGATATGCCTACAATCATGTCTGTAGTATTGAGGGTCATTCGTCCTTTATTTTTTGTTTTACTTCATAATCTACAACTTTCTACTGCTTACCATACAGGCCAGGAAAATTGTGCGCCCTCTGCAACTTGGGTGAGCGAAGTCAGCTTGGGCAAGGGGAGATGCGTCAATTCCCCTGCGCACTGGGTGAAGCCGATGAGCCCGCTACACCGACCGCCTCTGGCTCCGCGACACCAACCAACGCGGCGACGCCCACCAGCACCCCCTCCACCCCCCTGACGCCGGGCCTAGCCTCACCTCCGCCGGAATTAGTCGACCCAAACCAACATCCACTGGCTATGCCCTTGAGTAGGAGGCAGAAGGGATTTAATAAGTGCAAGTGAGTTTTTTTGTACATACAATACCTACATTATACTGAAAAGCTTTATGATGGGGCTGTAAAATTGTGTAGCGTTTGCATTTCGTTTCATGTATGGGGCTGGGTTTTATATCGTGCGACAGTTATTTCCTTGTGATAAGAGGTGAAACAGGGGGTTGCTCCCGAGTTCCTCCAAGAAAGTCCGTTTTTAATTCCCAATCTTCTCCACATAAAAAATATTAAATAAATTACTTCCCGTTCCCCTCCATGAGACATCACAAGGTACAGTCGGTGACAGAAGTCGTAAATGGATGTTCTTTTGTTACCGAAATGCGTATTTCAAAAACCTGAAGCTGTTTCACGGACGATGCTCTCTCTAAACTCGCCCGTATGTCGGTGCGTTAGGGAACTAAATTATTTCCCAAACTAAGGGTATCCGCGATCATCATTCTTGGGATAAGTGGCTCAGTAGGGTCGGTAGAATATGTGGTTTCATTTAATGGTAGCAGTCTATTTACACCCGGATAAGTCATTCGAAATGTCTTAACAGATCGCGGGCGACCACATCTTGCACGGTCTTCCATAGAGTGGGTCTCTAAGGTATAATAGATAAAGTTCTGGCTACGTCCTTAACTTCGGATTTCCTTGAAGACCTCCATAGGTTTTTTTGCGAGCTTTAAACATAGAGACTACGGTCGCACGTAAATCTTTAGTTGTCGCCATTTCAACAAATAACGAGAAAATCAATTTTAAATGTATTTTTTTTAATGGAGAATGTTCGTTATTCGAAATTTAAAAAGTTTGAAGTGTTATTAATTTTTATCGAGCATAGAAAATCGTCTCAAAACTTATGAACACGCAAGGTAATAATAATACCTGCAACTTAAAAATAAACTTTGATATATACAAAATTTACAAGTGTTCTTGAAAATATATACCTTTCAAAATATTTTTTTTTTTCATAAAATCTAGACATTTCTGCAGAAAAATAGGTACCTGATGTGCGTACATTAAAGAACCCTACGCGGGGTAGGAGCATTTGGCTTGCAATGCTGAGTTTTTGTACGGATTTGGGTGTTGTTGCTGAAGTATGGTTGTTTGGTATGGTTGTTTATCTGTCATTTTGATGTGCCTATACGAACATTCCGAACCCTGCTGACAGTTGATGACAACACTGGGTAGTAACACCCGTGTCGACATCACTGGCGTTACCTCATGCAACAGCCAATCTCCTTTTACCTAGAACGCCAGTATACAACATGGAGCACACGGATGAGCTGTCCATCATCGGTCATGTGGACCCTTTGGAGCTGATCAAAGTTGTCTCCAACAGAGCATTCTACGTGCACCGTCTATGTCTAGAGTTCAGCACTCCGTATCAGGTAACTTTCTGTTTATCTACCAGTTGGAAGCTGGCATGTGACGTTTCTATTGGCTGATCACAAACTACTCGTATATCAGCCAATCAGTGACCTGCCATGGTATTCTAGGATCAGTTGCATTTTTTAAATGTTTATAGCTTGCTTAAGGCGGAACGTTTCGAGCTCGGTACGAAATGCACAACTTATGATTGTTTTTCTTATAATTGAATAAAAAGTACTAAATAAATGTGATTTATGGCATTTCGCGACCATAGTTTAATGTCAATTAGGCTTTTCTATCAACATTTTGAAATTTTATGCATTGCATTGTAAATGAATGTCCACACCAACTTAAAACACACTTTTAAGTTTGTTTTGTATTCACGCTAACTATAATCCATAAAATGACGCAATTCTGCTAAAAACCCCTAATAATTATTAAACAATAGTCGCAAAATAAGATAAAACTATTTTATTTCATATATTTTATTTAAAAATGAGATAAACAATCATAAGTTTGGCATTTTGCACTGAGCTCGAAACATTCCCCCTTAAGGCTATCCAATCTAAACTCCATTTAAAAACTTTCTATAGGATTATTGCAAAATTTCAAAAAATATATACGACGTTTACCGACTTATGCCCCGTAATTGTGATGTTTTAAAAGCTTTAAAGGTTTTAGCTACAACAAGTAAATATATATCTTTGAAATGCTTTAAATTAACTGATAAGAACTGATAAAATGCTTAAACTTTTTTAATTCGAGAGGGATTAGGTAAAATCCTATACACACACACGGGCAATATAAAAATCTAACATAATTATGTTTAAAACTTATGAATAAATATCGGATTCATCATAAATGAAAAGTATTTTCTCTATTTTGCGCTATCCGGTGACGCAGCGATCGTCGTAAGAGCCAATGTGCAATGCACGCTGATATGGACGTTATTTCAATGTTGTTTTTGTCGATATTTGTAATAGCATTACTGAGACTTCGAATAAAGCGTGTTTGCCCAGAAAGTAGGAGTATGAAAGCAGGCGTATTGGTAACGGACGACTAACTGATACTAAGCAACCGCCTCTACTACTACGCAACTTTCTTCACAAACATCTGCTAATAATTTACCTGCTGCCAGGACTGATGAGGACCGCCAAGAGTGGCGAAATATTTGAAAGGCCTATGTTCAGCAGTGGACGATGACAGGCTGATGGATGGATGGATGAATGATGTCTATCTGTACGATTTGTGGGAATTTGCCTTTCGAGTGGATGTAGCCTATTGGCCAATTTAGCCATTACATACACTATAGTTCACTTTCTTTCCATTCCGTTAGCAGTAGAAGTGTTTAAAATAATCCGTTGACACTTTGCCTCAACTTTCAGGATCAAGTTTCGACTGTATCGACAACGGAAGAAGAAAGAGAGCTATTAGAAGAAGCCCGTGTGAAGGGGATTGTAACCAACGCTTTGATACGGAAATGTGCTTTCTGTTTGAGACATGGAGCTAGCGTCCCTTGTAAGGTAAGATGTGTCTGATTAATAAAGTGACTTATTTTTTTGAGATGCTGTGACAGTATATAAGGTCCTACAGTAATAAGTGAAAATAATTCTACGGTAGATCATGTATCGTTAATTCCAGAAGAAGAACACATTTTTTGCTCAACTAATTTTCTCTTCCCAGTACAAAGTGGTTCAATCAGCTGACTAAATTTCTATGGAAAACGGAAGTACGCGCAATTTTTTTTTTCTCTGGATTTTTTTTTTTTTTTTTGTGTGTCTTACTAACAAACTGAGCCTTTGTTGCTTTAATAAATAAATATTCTATTCTATTCTATTATGGTCTCTCAGGAATACTCTATCATCTGTTAAATTTTACGTTGACCTTATATAAAGGTGTGATATTCGGTAACAGGAAATCATAAACGGTCTTTGCGTCTAATAATCTCCACAAATGGTTGAATATCCGCTTTTATAAGTCGACTGCGTAAACTCTGTAACTGTTTATAGTACGATTGAAATCAGTGAACGATTCGGCCAACCTCGGTAATTGTCGTGAATCCCTCATCTCTCACATAGAGTTATCAATTTACAGATATGACCTTTAATTATATTACTCGTTGTCTTATTGAATACAATACAAGAACGATATGAGCAACAAAACCTCCTTTTTAGCTCAAAACTAACACAACCTTCATATTGAAATAAGAAAAATAATTGACTATTTTGACAGTATGACTTCTTAGTGTCTATAAAAATTAATTATTAATCCGACGTAATATCGTACTGTTACTTACATCAAACAGTAAAATATTGACTTATATATGTATTTTTTTATATATTGTATACAAGTACAGCTTCAGTAAATAATGAATGTTAAAATTCATGTCGCTTCTGCATAATAAATTTCTTAGGTCTACCGGTTAGTAATGTCATCTTGGCAGGTGCTATACATTGCGTTTATGATACTTCAAATTGAATGCTACCTAAAAGAAATCGCGGTAATGTATTTCGTGTCATTTCCGTCTCGGGATTTAGGCGATGATATCCGAGAAAAGCCGAATCGTTAACTGATTTTAATCGTATTGTAACTCATTCTGTTCCCTAGGTAGCGTCGCAGTGGGGGTGGGGTAAAACCATAGACATTTCTAATACACGGTAAAACTGTGAGGTGCTCCGCTCAGTGTAGTCTGGTTTAATTGATGATGCCAAGCCGCATGTATCTGGAACGTACCACGTGATCATCGCCTCGACAAAACGACTCGTCCTACATTTCCATTGGTCAAACATTTCTTCGATAGACAATTATTCGTGTCATCTATGCTAGCTATACTGGGTGCATCAGGCGTATTTGCCGTAATCAGTGGTTGTTTATTAGTGTACGTCCTTTATTGCACCTCAATTTGTTACTGTTAGTACTGTTAAGGTGGTAAAACCGAATCCCGGTGCAAAATGCATATCATAAATATTGTTTTTCTTACTTTTGAATAAAAACTATGCAAAAATTGCGTTTTAAAGCAATTAGCGGACTTAGCGGTCCTCCTAGTCCTTCAGGTCGTTGGTCAAGCGGGCACGACGTCAGCCTACGCTACGCTTTGCTGTACGTGATCTCCATTTCAACGCCCCAACAGCCATCATGTCGGCGACAAATATGGATATAGGATGAAATTAAATCAACCGACCAAAGTTAGTGATAAGGAACTAGGTTCAGTAATACTTTTGGCCAAATTCGAAAAATATATTTTTTTGCTCCCTTTCTGGTTGGACTAGTTTAAGTACAATTCTTAGTCTAGCAAAAAAATATATTTTTCGAATTTTACCAAAAGGTTAATTGAAGCTTGTTTCTGATCACTAACCAAGTCTCCAGTATGAATTTGGTCGGTTAATTTAATTTCACCTCATATACAATCTGAATATAATAATATACTAAGATATTGCAACAAGGCAAAGAGTTCGGCCCCCATCGCTCGCAGACGATGGTCGTATTGCACCCGAATTTGTCTAGCTATTACTATGTGTTAGAATGTGGTGTACGGTTACAGATGAGCTGCAACAAATACTTCCACCTCCCGTGCGTGCTGGCCTCGGGCGGGTTCATCGACTTCCACACAAAGGCCAACTTCTGCAAGGACCACCTTTACCAAGTGCCACTTATCTGTAAGTATAACCCTCTAAATAATGAGAAAAAAATGGCAATATAAATAATAATCTATTTTTACGTCGTTGAACGAATTCGTCATGTTGCAAGCAAACAGGCAACCAAATTTATTTTTAATTTACTGATGCGCTCTAAGTTCTTATTATGCTAAATTTTTGTTTGTCATGTGTTTTACGGCCCTGGATTCAAGTCCTTTTGAGCCAATTATGCTCTAGGACCTAGGGTATTGAAAGTCCTAACGTAACATCTAGCCCCTAAGATTTTCATTTTTAAGAAACAAAACATATCGAAAAAGCATTTTGTCACGACATATATCCCACGGTGGACAGCTTTCACGTTGGGACGTTTAAATCGTCGGTAAAAAGAGGGTGTACGATTGTTGATTATTTCAGTGACAAGTTACACCTCTGGCACCCCTGTTGTCAAGATGTTTTTTATGTTATTGCAATTTAAGGCTCCGTTTTGAATCGAGTGAATTTCACTCGGAGGGATGCGAATTTCACCCTAGAGCGTTCAAAAATTGACACGAGTTAAACCGAGGGTAACCGAACTGTTACCTGACAGTTGCACGGAAGTGTTTTGAAACGCTGCGGAGTAATGTGAAAATCACACTGGGCCACCTGATTGGTGCAACCAGATTTTTCTTTCTCTTGCTCCTATACAGATCTGTCTCTTTCTAATAAACGAGTGAAATTTCGCACTATGATCGCACGTTTTGAAACGCTTCCTGATTGTAATATTGTTCTAATTCTCCAAGTAATATTAACAGGTCAAGCGGATATAGACTGCAGGATGTGTCGAGTGGTGGGCGATATTGCTAACCTGATGACGTGTACGTCTTGCGGCGCGCACTACCACGGCACTTGCGTCGGGTTGGCACAGTTACCCGGTAAGTCGAACCTCTGTTGCTAAATGTCGGTGACGAAACGTGAACGACATTTATAAATTGCCCCTTTCCTGTTTGCCGCCAATTTGTCAACATACGTCTTCCACGAAACGTAACAGAACGAAAAAAGTATGTCTATGGGTGTTCTTTTTTGGCACATATTCATTTTTACTGGAAGGAACGAGAAAACATACAAAGTTTTTACCGATTTTACTGCTACTTCTATGCAAAGACATTGTATAGAGAACAAGACTGCACTACGATACGAAAAACGAGCCGAGCGAGATGGGTGTTGGCACTCGTTGGTCCCTTTCTAACACGTTAGAAACTCAACAACAACAGCGGTATTGCTCGGCTCGTTTTTAGCTTGAAAATGGTATCACAATAATTACAACCTTACTTCCAAGGAAATAAAATCTAGTTTAGTTGGGCAAAAATTGGACGGTGCACAGTCTTGTTATTATACAATGTCTTTGCTTCTATGCTTTAGTTATTATTCTGAGGTTTAAACTCACCATAGACAACGATTGTTGTCGCAACTTGCGTTCGAATAAAGATTGAAGTTTAACGCTTTGTAAAATCTTTGTCTATGGTTACTTTTCTTTCATTAATTCTCTAACAGCTGCGTCATAGCGCGCTAAAATCTAATGTGCGTCTCAATTAAGAATGTGATCGCACCCGTAGATAACTTTAGTGACAGTCCTGTTCTTAATCGAGACGCATAGTAGATTTTAGCGCTATAAGACGCAGGTGTTGCCCTAGCATAAAAATAGGGCTCAGTGTAACTTCTTAAACAATCAAAATAAAATTGCCCCAATATTCTGACTGAAATTGCATAAGAAAATAGAAAAACATATTTAGAAATAGTAGTTTATGCTAAAAGTGCGGTAAGGAGTACGCTAGTGTTTTAAACTTCACAAGTAAGTTATTACACCCTCGTGTATCAAACGTTTTTTCAATGCATAGTGTGAGTCAATAAATGAAACATAAGTAAAGAAAAAACAAACAATAAACACTTCAAATGAACTTTATGCGTGCATTATTTTTATCTGCACGCAATTTCACGGAAATAAACTGCGTTCACAATTTAGCAATGCGTCCGTACGCTGCTTCCAGTTTGATCGTCGGGCGACATCCACCTCATATGCCTTGATACTCTGCTGTTGTCAGTGATAGGCGGATGCCATCCGACGATCAAACTGAACGCAGCCTACGAACGCATCAAACTGATCGCAGTTTATTTTCATCATGTCTATGGTACACGGGGATTGCCACCATTTTTCAATAATTAAATTTAAAAAAACTTGTGCGGTAAAAATGACTTTGCGAACACTTTTAAAATGGATCTTTACGAGCACTTGCATTAAAAATTAGTTTGATGTTTTGGAATCGGTCTTTATAACAAGTAATTTGTTGTAGGTGTGAGAGCGGGGTGGTCGTGCCGCTCATGCCGCGTGTGCCAAGTGTGCCGCGGGGACGTGATGGCGGGCGCGGGGGCGGAGGCGCGCGCCGTCACCTGCGAACATTGCGACAAGTTATACCACGCCTCCTGCCTGAGACCTGTCATGGCCACCGTGCCCAAGTACGGATGGAAGTGCAAAGTGAGTTGACACCAAGTTCGGACGCAATGCGGCAGCGTTAACAGACTTGTTGCGTTTATTTCTTGTAGACATTCAAATATTTGTTTTATTCATTTTTACCAAATTTATGCAGACTTTGAGTGAGATGTATCATTTGATAGAACATTGTTTGAGGAAATGTCATAATTTTATTGACCGTTGAAGCGTCAAACGCCTCCAAAATTCTTTCCAAAATTACTAACAGAAGTGATTTGTTTTTTGCGTCGCCTGTTTCTTTTTGTAATGTTTTCTCTAAAGCTGTTACAAACAGTGAGGTTTTAGAACTAGTTTAGAGGTGGTAGAGTTGATGCTGTGCTCCACTGTTACTCGCACATCCCAATGTTCTGGGGTGAATACAAGGAGAGCTTTCAAATAGGCACAATCAGGTGGCCCACCATGCTTGGGACTGATTGATAGCGGTATTCCCATCCTCCCTTGCCGGCCCTTAAAAAAACAGACCGGTGACGGACTCACCAACCCGCTTGCCCAGCGTGTGAGTATGGGCATTTCTTCCAGTAGGACCACCAAGAATAGCGAACCCTTGGAAAGGCTTGTGTCCAGCAGTGGACGCCAGGCTCATGGATGGATGGATGGATTATATTATATAATTGGTTTCTCATCATTCCGGCCATTTGACATTTCTCACGGTCTCAGCCCTACATTGATATTGTCAGAACCGGTAGTAAACTTAGCAGAAATCTAAGCGAAACTGCATGAGGTCTGCGGTGTGCAGATTATTATAATTATTGTCTACTTAGTAAAATTAGATGTCTGTGAATTATTGTATTAACTAATTACCCCGCTCACCCCCACGAGGGATCTGTGCCAAGATTGAGGCTAACGGCTTACTTCTAAAGTGTGTGATTGGCTGCAGTGCTGCCGCGTGTGCTCGGACTGCGGGTCGCGGTCGCCGGGTGCGGGCCCGTCGTCGCGCTGGCACGCGCACTACACCGTGTGCGATAGCTGCTACCAGCAGCGGAACAAAGGCTCGTGCTGCCCGCTCTGTCGCCGCGCGTACCGGGCCGTCGCGCACCGGGACATGATCAGATGTGTCACGTGCAAGAGGTAAACGAAACGCTTACGAGTGTTATTTTTCCTCAGACAGTAAGTTTGCTTCTTTTTCGCCTGATGATGTCATGAAATGGACGAAACTCGTCGCGAATAATATAAGTGAAACTATACCTATGATTGTGTTTATTTCCTTTTGTATTTACAAATGTTTACCAACCAATTTTTGACTTTTAGTTCAAAAGATTCAGGCCGTTTTGTGACTTCGAGTGGGTGGTGAAACGGAATTATTTTCTTCACTATTAACCTCATTCGCAATTTTAGCGATTTAAGGTCGCCCAGCGAGCTATGGAGCGGGCTATGCTTGGGGTATCTCTGATGAATAGAATCCGAAATGAGGAGATCCCTCGGAGATCGAAAGTAACCTACATAGCATAGTTTGCATACAGAAAAATTATCTCATCTGTGAAACTGAAAAGTGGTGTAACATCATTGTATCATCCAGTCGCCATCAGAAAAATCGAATTACCTTTTTGTAGAAAAGCGTTTTCTCATAAAGTGACATAATATACATGTTATTGTGTACAGAGTTTTATTTACATGAAGATTAAAGTGTCTAGAATCAATATTTAAGAAGTTTTTGGCGTGAGGCATGTACTACATCGTTAGTTTTCATCACGGGCGGTTTGTTTACCTTTAAGTTTAGTATAAAATTATGTTCCTATTAATTGTCCCCGAATATAATATATAAAAATTACGACCACGCTAATACAAAATTAAATAAAAATAACAGACTCGCAAACTTCGTTACTACCAAGCTTAGGTTATTTTATTTTTTATTTTATTTTATTTATTTTATTTATTTGGTCTACCAACAGATGATACACTTTCAACGTACAATTACAATTAGCCTATAGAATGAGTAGAGTGTAACTCCAATTAAAGGTAAACACAGCATGATAACAAGAGAGGAGTGACGCGTGAAGCCGGCGGGCGAAAGCAGAGACGTGCCCGTCTCGACTCCGGAGACGTCTCGTCCTCCGCCCACCAGCGTTGGGAGTTTTAACAATAATTATTAGATATCTATGTTATTAATTAATAGAAGTTAATTTATACATATTTACTTTTATATTAAGTAATAAAAAGAAAATATACAATATAATAAGAAAAGTATGCAACAGTAAATCAAATTCGAAATAAACAAAACAAAAGAAAATGTAAATACCTAAAACATACAGAAATTTATTTAAGTAGTAATCTCTTAAAAGAATCAAACGACGTAAAGTTAATATCGATACTACTGTTAACTTTTACAACAACATTATGTTCGCGGCAAACTCTATTTACAATACTATGTTGTCCAAGATTGGTTTTAGATTTTTTAATTGCCAGTGTACGACGATTTATCAGTCTAGAATTTTGTCGTGGAACCAAAAAACTTATATTTTCCAACACTTGCGGACAATCTACAAGGCCTCTTAAAATTTTGAACAGAAATATCTGGTCCGACATCCAGCGACGGCTTTCGAGAGAACTTATTTGGAAGAATTCCAACCGCTTCTCATAAGAGCATAGTTCTTTGAATTTTTTCTGATGAACTGTAAGAAAAAACAAGAATCGTCTCTGAATTTTCTCGATTCTCACTTTATGACAACGGTAGTGGGGATTCCAAATATTTGAGCAATACTCAAGTATGCTACGTACAGTGGCATTATAAGTAATTTTGAGGGCACTTATTGTTTTAAATTTTTTACAATTCCTCCAAATAAATCCAAGCATTCTAAAAGCTCTTTTAGCTATATTGTCAATATGAGCAATGAAGGATAACTTTTTGTCAATAATAACACCCAAGTCCTTTATCTCGTTTACTTCTTCGAGATCAATACCAGAAATGCAGTAATGTGTAGATATCGGGGACTTTTTTCGGGTAAACTTGATGTGTTTGCATTTGTTCGTGTTAAGAAGCAATTTATTGGCAACAGACCACTGAGATATTCGATTTAAATCATTTTGTAAAAGGGACGAATCGTTTGAATCGTTGATTATCCTATAAACCTTAAGATCATCGGCAAAGAGAGAGAACTTGGAATGGTGTATCTCGTGAGCTAGGTCATCGATAAATATCGAAAACAAGACAGGACCGAGGTGGGAGCCTTGAGGCACACCAGATGGTGCAGCAAAAATCTCGGACTCATAGCCACAAACAACAACTCTTTGACTTCTAGAGAAGAGATAAGATGAGAACCAGCTCAAAAGACTTCCGTATACACCAATGTTTTGGAGCTTTTGGATAAGGAGACTGTGGTTTACCCTGTCAAAGGCTTTACTTATGTCAGTGTAAATTACGTCAATCTGCATACCAGCGTCAACAGTCTCTTGAAGATCAGAAACGAAACAAGCTAGATTTGTGCAGGTTGATTTTTTACTTCGGAAGCCGTGCTGGTTTGGAGTCAAAAGCAATTTGACGTGACCTGTCAGTAAAGGGCAAATTAGCGACTCAAAAAGCTTTGCTAGAATGCATAGTAGAGAGATCGGTCGATAGTCTTTAATATCATTTGCATTCCCCCCCTTTGGAATAGGCAACACATTTGCCATTTTCCATACCCGGGGAAAAACCCCTTCAGAAAGAGATTTGTTGAAAATAATATATAAGGGTTGAGATAGGCTTACTGAGCAGTTGATTACAAAAAGTGCTGGTATTTTGTCTGGTCCTGCTCCTTGATTTCTCTCGAGCTTTTTTACATTTTGTTCTATCATTTCTGGTGTTATTTTGAAATAACCTAGAGTATTTGAATTTGGAATAGGATTTCCTAGCTGGAAATTTGAACAAGTCTGATCACTGTCAAACACTGAAGAAAAATGTTCGGCAAAAGCATTACATATAGGTAAAGGAGCAGAATACTCGACACCATTCAGTTTCATGATGTTGGGCATGGTTTCAGCCCTTTTTCGTTTGGATTTTACGAAAGACCAAAAGGCCTTGATATTATGGCTGGAGATTGAACTTTCAATTGATTTAAGATAGTTGGCGTAGCAATCCCGGATTAGATTATGACATCTTGCTCTTGCTTCAATGAAGTCAAAATGGTCTAATGGGTTTTTATATTTTTTATATTTTTGCCGGAGTTTTTCCTTCTCCTTTAATAACTTAATGAGGTTGCGAGAGTACCACACGGGATATTTATCATTTTTTAGCTTAGAAAGTGGAACATGCTTGGTAATGATACTGTTCAAAATTCGATAAAATTCATCCACCATATCGTCAATGCCTGAAAATAAATTTAAGTGTGTTTGCCAATCAAATGCATTTAATTCGTGGTTTATAACAGAATAGTCTGTTTTGTGAAAATTAAATTTCAAAGAATTTTTCTTCTTCAGAAAATTGATAACTGGGAAATTCATTGTAACAAGAAGGGGAGGATGGAATTCGTCAATCTTGGAAAGAGGATCAGAAAGTTCTGTATTTACTGCCGTAGAATTGCTAAGTACTAAGTCCAAAATTTTATCTTTACAGTTTTTGACAACATTAAATTGAGTTAAATTATTTAGAGATAGGAAGTCACCCAACATTTGGTCTAAATTGGATAGTGGATAGTATGTAAAGAACAGAAAAAAATATAGCATACATTAATTCTCAATTACAAAATGAAAATAAGCATTTGTTTTTAAAACTTTAATGTAGGTGGCGCTAGCTGTAAATTACAACGCAATACTTTCATGAAGGGGAACGTTTCAAGCTCAGTGCAAAATGCATAACTTATGATATGTTTATCTCATTTTTAAATAAAAAGTATGAAATAAAATAGTTTCATCTTATTTTGCGACTATTGTGTAATAATTATCAGGGGTTTTTAGCAGAATTGCGTCATTTTATGGATTATAGTTAGCGTGAATGTCCATACAAACTTAAAAGCGTGTTTTAAGTTAGTGTGGACACTCAATTACAACGCAATGCATAAAATAAAATAAGAAAATGGTAGAAAAGCCAAATTGACATTAAACTATGGTCGCGAAATGCCATAAATCATATTTATTTAGTACTTTTTATTCAATAATAAGAAAATCAATCATAAGTTGTGCATTTTGCACCGAGTTCGAAACGTTCCGCCTTAACATGTGAGTACGGAACTCTCAGCTATCGAGTGCCACCCGTACTTGACCGGTTTTTTTAAATTTGCATCTCGTCATAACGTACCTACACAAAAAAGTGTTCCATTTACCAGGTACGTCCACGGAACATGCGACATGGACGCAGACCCGCAGCAGCACCGGCTCAAGAAGGAACAGAACCCTCACTACGAGTACAACTGTCCGATCTGCAAGACGCAGATGCAGTTCACCGGCTCCAAGGGTGGCTGTGAGTTACACGTGTTTACTATTTTATGACATAGCCTGCAGATTCAGTTGCAGTCGCCGACATGTTGGCCGTTGGGGCCGAAAGGCGTTGGAATTGAGACCACGTGCAGCAAAGCGTAGCGTAGGCTGACCTCGTGCCCGCTGGACCTACGATCTGAAGGACGTTGCGGGTCGCGGCTCGATGAGGTTGGAGGTTGGAGGCTCGCCGAGTAACGAAATCTGAGAAAGGCTTATCTAAGCAGTGAACGAAAACAAGCTGATGGATGGATGGATGTTTACAGTTAGCTGTCAGTATCCCCGCGCGCACATTTCCTTCCACTTCAAAGTTCTGAGCAACTGCAACGCCATCTGTGACTTAAGTTCGCCTTCTATACTGATCCGAACTATCTTATTTTACCTTTCAACCAGTTTCAACCCGAGTAATTTCTTCCTTTGAAGTCATGCGCTTATTATGCTACTAGCTTTTGCCCGCCGCTTTGCTCGCGTTCAAGTGTCCTTCAATTAATGTTCAATTAATGACGAAAAATTATTATTAATAAATTCATTTAAAATTTCGCAAAAACATTCAATAAACTTCTTACTACTTTATGATTAGTATGGATCACGCTCTACATTTGAGGAAATCATTCTTAAAAATACCGTTCAGTTTTGATTGGAATTCAAACGATTCTTACCATATTAATACTAGATTAATCGACAACATTGTGACCTATTCTCATGCAGCAAACCTCAAATTTAGAGTTGAAAAACCTAAAATAATACAAGCACATTTAACTTTTATCCATCTGCGTTAAAGCCTATTTGGCAAAGAAAAGTTTTAGGTTATGGCAGCTCTAAATCTAATATTTGCTACACGAGAATAGGTGTATTGTCATTAAAATTATAAAATGTTAAAATAAATTATTGTTTGATACTTTTATTATTTAAGACACATTTTGTACAACTTATCTTATGGTGAATCTTGTTTGCTTAGTAACTATGGTGTAGAGTAGTGTCAGGAAATCTTCAATGAAAACTGGATGTACAGTTCACATTTCCCAGTTGACTTTTTTCATTTCTGTGGAGATACCTATATAAGGTGTTCTCAAAATATCTGCCGCGGCTGCAATGGGAGACAGTATTGTGTATATAGATTACAATAATGCATAAATTTCGTACCCCGGAATCGTTAAATCAATTTGAGAAGATAAAGTAGTGAAATTAAAATTTGCTTTATTCTGCATAACGTGGTTCACAAACTACGCGCGTAGTGTAGTTTCGTCAATGAAAACAATTGCTATCTCTTTCTAACTGTTCTGTCAATGAACTCTGAAATCAGCTGACCAGTTCGTAACGTAACTATCTGAATCTATTAGTTACACAATAATACGCAGGCAAAAGCTAAAAATTGCACTTACTTACCCGTTACTGAATTCCACCAAGCTTACTGCAGATAAAAAAACTGACGTAATAAGATGCTTAACTCCCCATCACACTTAAAACAGGCTACGGACAGTCAAGTTAGTGTAAGAATCGCTATGTTTTTGCTGTGACTCGTCAGTCCACAGAATGTTGCGGCGTTCTTCTCGAATCAAATGACAGAACGCGAGGCGAGCCGCGTAGTCCTGTGGCTGCAATTTTTGTACTCTCGTAAAGTGGTAAGGGTATAGCCCTTCCCGATTTAGAAGTTGCCACACGTAGTTGTCGCTCACGTTGAAGACTCTAGCCCCGTCTCTGGTGCTCGCAAGAGGATGACGTCGGAAGAAGTCCAACACTTCCTCTTCTCTGCGTCAACCGGAGGCGGGTCAAAGGGGCCGTGTACACGGCGTCCAGAATGGTATGAGGACTTATTCGCACACCAAACTCCTGCTGGCATAAGTTCGCTGCATGCGTGGTTATGTTATTGCACTCGCGATAGCACCATACCATTTCAACATATTCTTGATTTGAATATCGTGAGGCTAAAAAAAACTGAGGCACAAACACAAGCGCGTGCGACGAACGGGGTAGTGCAGGCGGGAGGGGGGTAGGCCGTCGTCGGCTTGCGCTTTGATGAATGAATGACGAGCTGCCGGCGCGGACCGGGGCGGCATTTGTTTGATAAATATGGCAACAGTACGGGGTGGCTTCATTGAGTTGCGAAATGAAATGGCGATGCGGCAACAGCTAAGTTACTACGGGACGGTTTCAAACAACTAAATCAATTCAAATTTATACGCACATTTTTTTGTATGAAAAAATTTATGACGTTAGATCAATAAAATATCGTTACTATTCTTTTCTATATACACAATACACTCTCCCATTACAGCCGTGGCAGATATTTTGAGAACACCTTATATACAAATTAATGTTACTTATATCATACCGACATGCGTTGAACCGAGATTGGATATTTCAGCGTTCGAGGATGACACGATGGCATCGACGTCTCAAGACTCGTCGTTCGCTGACGATAATTCTCAAGAGCAAGATCCTCTAGCGATAGAACCGAAGGTACACCTCTATTTTTCACCATTTATTTAATGTATTATGTACTAGCCTTTGCCCGCGGCTCCATCCGCGTTCGTTCAATCTATGCTCCGGTTTCGGCTTGGGCGTTATTTTATGAACATCCCTTATAGCCTTTATGCTGAGCGGCTTACTACGATGATAATAAACGCATCCATATCCGTTGAGTGTTTCTCGAGGTAAAACTGAACATACATACATACAGACAGATGGAAAGACATACAGATAAAAATTAAAAATAAATGTGATTTTGGCCTCAGTAATTTCATTTAAAATTTCTCGAAATTATCCAATGTACAGACACGATTTTTTCCTTATTTTATTATTGGTATAATAAAATAAAAACGTACGGTTTCAATTGTCAAACGGGCAAATTTTCTTAGCCGAATAATCGTTTGACAAGTAAAATCGTACGTTTGTACGTACGTATTGTGTTATACAATTTCACCTCTGATCGGCCATGCGTGAAATCTGTTTAAACTAAAAGTCCGCTCCACTTCGCTCGGCTCCCGGATTTTTGATCACTAGCAACCGCTTCGCTCGTCGTCATACATATTTCAATTTTTTTTAATTGAATGTCTTGTTAATTTCTCATTTTATACATCGGGCCGTGACATATGCATTGTTTTACTTGCTAGTTGTTTTTTAACGCTATAATGATGTCTTACGATTTCGTTACAAAACTGCACAACGTTCAAATTGAGCACCTCATTTTGTATCAATTAGATTTGAGCTCTACGACGTTTCCTTTTAGTTTAAAATAGCGCGCTCTCAGCCGTGGCTGTTACGTACGACCACCAAGAAACACGCGTCCACAAAAATCTGCGTTTTTATTTAATTACTCTGCTTCTAGATGTAATTAACAAAATATTCTGAAACGAGCTGACGATGTCATTTTTAACTTATTTTCAATACAAATTTCAGGGCTGTATGATTTAAGGAAGGCCCTTTAACATTCGAAAAACATGAAATTTAGAGGTAACTTCGTAATTTTTTCTATCAAACGAACTTAAAGATTTTGCGTTTTTTCCAAGATGACTCTATCAGCCCTACAGTGTACTGCCTATATTATTTTTACTATACCGGTTTACCAAGTTACACAATGTGATATGCTCATTTGAAGTTGTGCATCTAGCCCTTACGGACCCTTAAATGACTTTCTTTTGCAGCCCGACGTTGGCCTAGGAAAAGGCAAGCCCTACACAGTTTCATCGAAGGTGGCCAAAAAGAAAATGGGCGGCTACAAGTTGAAGGGGGGGTATCCCCCGGCCGGCAAGTTTGGCTTCCAAAAACGGCAGAGGTCTTCTGGCGTAGAGTTCGGCAGGAAGAGAGGCAGTAAACCCAAGATGCGAGGCGTCTTTGGAGTACCGGGGTTGGGGCTGCAGCGGCCACAAGCGCCGGATAACAAGACCGCTGAGGATGATCCTGGTAACTGCATTTTTGTCTACTCTATTAAAATAATAGACAACAGGCTCAATGTTAACTCTGCCTTTCGGCCGCGTTTCTGCGGCTTGGTTGACTAAAACGGTTACTACTTGGTTGCCTTTAGGCAGAGTGCGGAAATGTCACCCTCTAAATCTTTCTTGCGAAGCTCCTTAGCTAACACAGAGAATCGCACCTTAAAGTGTAAACTATGGTTTACATCCTCCTAATACAGATATATAGTGTGGTTATCAGAAGATGATACTGAGTTTTTTTTAAACTATAGTGACAGTTCGTAATTTTCCGTTTCACCTATACTACTGACACCATACCACATACACCCCGGTACAAAAGAAAATATTAGGTTTTAGAAAGAATGTATATGATTATTGCAAAAATATAAAAAAATATTTATCTATAATTCGAAACAATAATTACAGTGTATGCGTTAAATTTAACGAAAAAAGATTCGAAAGAAAAATGTATTTTTGTTACTTGATGCGTGGATTGGAACGTCAATCCATAGGTACTGACACTACATAATCGAAAATACATCGATGAATCGGTGCGGCCATCTTATAGGATCGCGTCATCAGTATGAGTTCATATTGTATGCGGTTTGTGTTTTCGTTGCGATTGCATTACGTGCTATTTGTTTTGACGTTACAGTTTTTGTTAATTTTTGTTTTGTTATTGCTGTTTGTTTTTGGTGAAATGGCGAGAAAAACAAAAAAAATCTTTGAACTCTCAAGCTTGGCCGTTATTGGCCCGTTTAATTTAATTAATTTAGATATTAACAAAAATCAAAGGTCCATCAAATAAAAAATCGATTTGATAGCCCTTGTTAACTTTCCCGATACTAAAAAAAAAATCGATCCTATTTGGTTAGGGCACATAACTATAACTGTCAATTTTGAACTGCCACCCATATCATGATAACTCGAACATACTATAGCAGGCAACACAATATTAAGCTCGCTGTCAACTTCAAACAAGAAAATTTCCCCTGTAGTATTCCTCAGAATGTTTTGTAAATCCATCTTTAACCCTCATAGGGCACAGAAAACGGGCTTATGTATATAAAAAAAAAAACACTTGCAAAAAAATTTCGACAAAATAATAATATTATACCTTTACATATTTTTTTATTATTATCATTTTCTTTATTTTTAGTTTTTTATTATTGATCTTTAGTATTTTTTTTATCTGCATTTTCCAACAACTTTGAAATAAAAATGACAATTTACTAATAAATTTTTTATTGATTTTTTTTCACAAAGTGGGCGAAAATGTGGTGTCCAATATATGGTCAGAGCCTTATAAAGGGTTAACATTGTAGACACTGAAGTTGCCAAATGATGTCCTTATCTCACAACGAAATGGTCACACAAGTTTGCTACCGGGAGCATAGGGCCTACAGTTGAAATTGTACTTATCCTTTATCATCTGCGTGTACTACAACGAGTGTTAATAAACATTTTTAGGGGTTTCCTACCTCAATATAACAAAAAAAAAAATTTGTTGTCCGTCTGTTCTTCGACCCTTTTCCTCGGGGAACTAATATCTCCTACAGAAGTTTACGGCCTCATAATGCTGTTAAAAAATCAAGCTTCTACTTGAAATTTCCTAATATAGCACGCGTCTCGGAAAAAAAACTAAAAATATATTAATATATTAATATTTTAATTATATTAATTAGACCCTGGTCGTACGTGGAATAACTTTGTTTTAAACGGTTTGTACGGAATCCTCCAGAGCACGAGTCCTAATAGCACTAGAACAGTTTTTTTTTATTTTGTCCCAGACTTTAACTCCTACAATTATATTTAATTGATTTATGAATACATTTCAGGTGTAGAAAACAAGCTGGTGCTATGTTCGAGCAAAGACAAGTTCGTCCTGACGCAAGACCTGTGTGTCATGTGTGGCGCGGTCGGGACGGACTCGGAGGGGTGTCTGATCGCCTGCGCTCAGTGCGGGCAGAGTTATCACCCCTATTGTGTCAACATTAAGGTACAGTTTGCGTTCTACGTAAAGGATTAGACTTGGTATTTCGGTCACAAGATTTCATACAAGGACTTGTTGAGTTATTAGAATACTATAGCTATAATAGCGAAAGATGGCAAATTGCAAAGAGATATAGCTACACAAAACCGTATATAGCTCGACAGCATAATAATACCAACACAAGCACAAGATGGACTGAGATGCAACAGAGCGACGCAGCATTTCGTGACAAAGTATGACGTCCCTATCGCTGCGCTACTCTGCTGCTAGTGCGGTCATACAAATTCATATAAATCTTTTCCCTTTTTTCGGCTTGGACGTTATTTTATTAACACCTCTTATAGCCTACGCGTTGTAAAGAGTCACTACGATGATAATAAAAAAAAACGCATCCAAATCCGTTCAGTGGTTCTCGAGTTAAAACGGAACATACATACAGGCAGACAGACAGACAAAAATTCTAAAAATTGTTGTTTCGGCCTCGGTACAATATCGATAACCCATTTCATTTAAAATTCTCCGAAAATAGTCAATGTACAGGCACGACTTTTTTACTACTTTATTATCAGTAACTTCTCAGTAGCTTCTACATGATCCCTATTCATGAACAGGTATCCCAAGTGATAGTGACACTAGGCTGGCGCTGCCTGGACTGCACGGTGTGCGAGGGGTGCGGGTCGCGGGGGGACGACGCGCTGCTAGTGCTGTGCGACGACTGCGACACCGCCTGGCACACGTACTGTGCCAGGCCGCAGCTCAGCGAAGTGCCTAGAGGCAGCTGGCGGTGTGAGAGGTGCAGGCGGTGCTTGGTCTGCGGCACTAAGGACACGGCGGTCTGGTGCGATAATTATACTGGTGAGTTATCTGTAGTTTATGAGCGGTGATAGGACTTGAGTCTTTAAATCCGGGTTCGAATGCTGATCTTTGATCTACCAATGAAATGCTTCCACCCATCCATCCATGAGCCTGTTTCGTCCACTGGTGAAAATAGGCCTTTCCAAGATTTCGCCACTCGTACACACACTGGGCAGGCGAGTTGTTCAGCGCGGTGGCGAAATCTTCGAACGTGAAACAGCGAACAAAACACTAAAGAAAACTGCGTGTCTTGAAAAAAAGTATATTTGTTCGGAGGTAAGCCCACCTCTTATCACGTTGATCTTCGGTGTACTGGTGTTTGACTGTTAAGTCTACAATTTGTAATACCTTTCACACCACTCTTGGTATATATATTATGTGTCAGCATCGCCCTTCACCTAAAATGCTTATAAAAGGCTAGTTCACAATACAATTCTACCAGTCTGACGCTATGTCACTTTTAATAATAGCGATCTTCATTCGCTTTTGAAGCGATCGTATTCTACTATTAGCAAATTTTCTCTATCTGAACGATTTTTTTAAACCCAGCTCTATTATACTCACGCCTATCTCCCAGAGGGGTAAGCAGATAGTACATATTTCCCTATGCTAAGATCCTAACACACCTTTTTTCCCCTCTACCATCTATTAATCTACTCATACAAGTACTTCTATTCCGGGTCCTAATATAACATATAGTCACGACATGAATCCCCGAGGGGGTGTCAGAGGTGTTCCCGAGTGAGAACTGTGAAATGCAAGTACACAGTACACCCGGTAGACCCTCGTTTCACCGACGATTATTACGTCCCAACGTGATGGGTCAGCCCTATTGCCGTGCTTTGGGCACAATTACACGCTTTTTAGGTCATGCAGATTTCCTCACGATGTTTTCCTTCACCGTTCAGCAAATGGTAAGTATTAGGTAAGAACACAAATACTATGAACATAAATTCCGAAAAACTCATTGGTGCATGCCCGACCGGGGATTGAACCTGGGTCTCAAGATTGAGAGGGCATCGTTCTACCGCGTGAGCTATCGCCGCTTCCATGTGGATATACATTAATGGTGACTCATTACTCGTATTGTTTGCAGAATGCGGTCCGTGCGCGTCATTCGTCATGTGTTCGGTATGCTCGGAGCCGTACTCTGACGGCGAACTCATCATCCAATGTTTCAAATGTCGTCGGTGGCTCCACGGCGCGTGTGACAATATCAGGCTGGAGGGTGAAGCGGAAGTCTGCTGCCGAATTGGGTAACATTTACATAAATTATTGTAGTTTTATTATTTAAAATACGGTAACCAAAAAAGGGAAAAAAAATTAACGATATATTTCGACTCCTTCAGTGGAGTCGTCATCAGTCGAATAAAATTAAATTAAATAAATGACATAAGAGTATAGAAGAGATGATTATGATGATGATGATGATGATGATGATGATGATGACGACGACGATGATGATGATGATGATGATGATGATGATGATGATGATGATGATGATGATGATGATGATGGTAGTGATAATGATGATGACGGCGGTGATGATAATATTTATGTGTAGTAGTCAGTATTTAGTTATTTAATGGCGAGTCAAGTCATGTCTGTCAGTTAGTGCTGTCTGTTAAGCCCTGGTCCATAGTGAGCACCAAGTGACCATATGTATGATGTTTCCCAGGTCCTCAATTCAATATCGGTCAGTGGAGGGGTGAATGCTTTGATGATGCGTAAGGTGAAACAGTCGTTGAAAGTTGAATTGTGGAGGCGGGTGTGTGTAGGGATGGGTAGAATGTTGTTTGGCATGCGATCTGATGTGTGTCGATGTTGATTTATTCGGATGTGTACTGGATTCTTGGTTTCTTTATTATTTACATAAATTATTATACAGTTCTCATCAAAAAAATTTAAACACTACCAAGACTTTCTTTCTGGCGACAAATAACCAAAAAGAGGATTAATTCGTTTTAAAAAAATAATTTAAATTTGGAACGTTAGTATAAGGAATTCGAAACCTTGTATTGTACGACATTTTAATTTTTTCCGCATAATACAATATTTTTCTAATAATCCGTTAAAAACACAAACTTGAGAAGTGTTTCGATTTTTTTGATCAGAAGTGTATTACATAATAATACCGGCACCCACAGGTCAGGCTTTGCCTATATTAGGGCCACTGTAAAACATAAGAATGTTTCATGTTTTGGTGTAAAAAAAAATTGGATTTTTGTCTTAAATTTATATAACATCCTGAGGGTCCTCTGTGTAACTCGGTAACATTCGTATTAGGCTTCATTTTGACGTTTGAAGCCTAGAGCTGCGTTCAATTTGCTGCGTTGCGACGCCCGCCTATCATGCCATTTCTTTTGCACGCGTTGAATTTGTATATGCTATCCTGCTGTCAGATTCTAGTGTTGGTAATGGAGTTCATTACAATTATCACCAGACTTAGGCGGTAGAACCGCTGTTCTCAAAGCTGACCTTCTCAAGACAAAAAAATAAATATAAGAAGGTATCGAAATATGTTGTATGTTAAGAACTATAAGCATTTGGTTTTAAAAATAAAGGCCAATTATCCAATATTACGTCAAGGTAATACCAATGTATTTCTTCAATATTTAAATTTTCGCACTGAGAAATGTTTTCCGTCTATGGTTATTTCCAGTACAGGAACGTTTTTGAACTGTAAAATATCTAATATCCCACCATATTACAGCTACAACTGTTGCCTGTGCCGCGGGCGCGACCTCCCCCCGCCTCACCTCGCCAAGGCCATCGAAGCAGCTCCCCCTACCCCAGCGCCGCGCCCGCCGCCCCCCACCCCGCAGTCCCTAGGCCTCGGGGGCGAGTACTACGTCGATGACGTATGCCTCTCGCAGAGGGGCGCTCAACACATGAAACAGCTAGAAGTAGAAATGGGAATTACCCATCAGAGGAGGAAAAGGAGGTTCAAGAATGAAGCTAACGAAAAGGAAGCCGGTAAGGAATATATATTTGTGTTCGCTTTATGTGTTGTTGTTGTGTTTGAACAGTTTTTAACACAATACATGCTTACTGTGTGTGTGTGTGCTTGTTAAATAATTTGACCAAGTGCGAGTCAGACTCACAAATGAGTGCGTATGCGTAACCCTAAAAACATGGTAAATTACAAAAAATTAAATACCAAAGCAAAGAAACAAAGCCGCTAAAATTGTAGCGCCTGACAAAAATTTGGCGCCGTCTGCGCACGAACCCCTTTTTATTATTTTTTGTTTCCCTTTAGAGTTAGCCAAAACCATAACGTTTAAATAATGCAACTTATTTAAAATTTCTTGTATAGGGGTCGCCCTTATTTTATTTTATTTTTTTATTATTTGTTGTGATAGAGGCCATATTAACGCGTATTCTGTGAAAATTTCAAGTTTCTACCTGTTACGGTTGAACCTGTAGTGTAGACCCTTGTGACAGACAGACAGCGGAGGCTTAGTAATAGGGTCCCGTGTGGCACCCTTCAACTTTAATGGGCTAATTTACTTTAGTGTTCAGAAAAAAGAAATACCTTTTTGGTAACAAAATAAAAGTGCAATAAAAGTGCAGGCTCTTTCAATTTACACGCAGAGGCATACAACAAGTATTTTGATTTTTATGTCCGTAACTGGTATATGAAAACCTATTACGGGTAAGGAAAACACTGACGGAAAAAGTTAACAATCATGCTTAAAGCAGGTTGATATCTATATCGTTGAGACGAAATTCCCTGTTGACACTAGAATTCAACCCTAACAAATTCTATACAAGCAAACATTTTATATTTGCGTCCTCCTATTTCTTTTCTATAAGATGAGTGTACCATCGCATCGATTCCCCTAGATAACGTATACAGGGGGTGTACCAAACTACTCACAGATTCAAATGGATTGTATACGTTATCTAGAGGAGCACCGACCGACTGTACATAGGGTACAAGCGTGTAGTCACTATCCAAAATCACAGTGGCCGCCAATAAAACGTTTGCTTATCGTAATCTAAATTATAGTCCGTCCGAACGCTCGTGGCGCACGGGGCCATCAAACTACGTCAGTTAATAGGGTTGGGTATACCATTTAAATGAGTCATCGATAAATTTTACGAATGTGCATACTGCGGGTGGGCGTAGCAGCGTTAGTGATGGGGAAAATGATGCAGACCTAGATTAAATTAGTAAGACCAATATAAAGTTATTAATATATGGTCATTAATTTTTGTAATAATTTTAGTATAGTTACAATTTTATGTTCACATAAAAACACATATTTAGCTAATAAGTCTATTTCCATTTATTTTATTCTTATTTCAAAAGTTACAATTACTATTTAATGCTGATATTTAAAACATTCTTAACCATATACATTAAATGTTTTATTAAATTTTTCGCATAAATAAGGCAAACAAATCAATCGATGAGAAAGTAGTAACATCACTACGCCCCCGCCCATAAGCCCAGTAAGTGAAAGGAAGCGCGCAGCGCAATATGCGCTACTCCGTTCCCACGTTCTCGCCCCGCGCGCCACTAGCTTTCGGACAGAATACAGCATTATTGTCCGTACATACAACGTAACGTAGTAACAAAAGATAAAATTCTTAAAAAGCGCCGGATTCGACGCACACATGCGTAAATTCACACGCTTATGTGAGCTCGCTGAGCAAGTTCACTTAGAGCTTAAAGATCACGAATGTATTCAATTTCTGAAATAACTCATCTGCCATGCAGCCGTCCCAGAAATTCATATCGTCGCTTAAGTTCTAACACCGCGTACAGCCCGCGGCACGAAAGTGTAGTGGTAAACGAAAATAGCGGGGAGCCAATCAGCGCTTACGCATGAGTACGTACGCCCGCCCCGCGCGCCGTTTCCTCCGCCGCGACACATTATTGACGGCCACCGCTGGACTTTTACACCGCAGGCTGTATCTTAGTTATGATCATTCTCTAATTCCTCACTCAAAATTCTGAATAAAATAGAAAACGCCCAGTATTTTTAACTGAGCGGTGTTGGAGATTGAACCAACGATCTACACCGTGTAAGTAAACATATTTAGGGTTTTCTATTTTATTCAGAATTTTAAAGTTAGGACGCAGAGAATGATAAAAAAATTGTTTGATTTAGTCGTAGATTATATAATACCCAGCTTTTGCCCGCGGCTCCGCCCGCGTCGAAAAGATTTTCGTGGAAATAAGGAAAACAAAGTAATTTGATTTTTTTAACGACTATATGCAACGGACACCATGTTTAAGCAAAGCGCTAATAAAGACCAAATAAGCCTAAAATCGAAGGGTCTGCTGTTGTCCGTTGTGGAGATCCTATACCCATCTTTCAGTCCTATCATCAGACCCTGGTCACCATGTTATACCAAAGTGCTAATAAAGACCAATCAAATAAGCCCAAACTCGAAGGGTCTGCTGTTGTCCGTTGAGGAGATCCTGTACTCATCTTCCAGTCCCATCATCAGACCCTGGTCTCCATGTTTTACCAAAGTGCTAATAAAGACCAATCAAATGAGCCCGAACTCGAAGGGTCTACTGTTGTCCGTTGAGGAGATCCCGTACCCATCTTCCAGGCCCATGATCAGACCCTGGTCTCCATGTTTTACCAAAGTGCTAATAAAGACCAATCAAATGAGCCCGAACTCGAAGGGTCTACTGTTGTCCGTTGAGGAGATCCCGTACCCATCTTCCAGGCCCATCATCAGACCCTGGTCACCATGTTTTACCAAAGTGCTAATAAAGAACAATCAAATAAGCCCAAACTCGAAGGGTCTGCTGTTGTCCGTTGAGGAGATCCTGTACCCATCTTCCAGTCCCATCATCAGACCCTGGTCTCCATGTTTTACCAAAGTGGTAATAAAGACCAATCAAATAAGCCCAAACTCAAAAGGTCTGCTGTTGTCCGTTGAGGAGATCCTGTACCCATCTTCCAGACCCATCATCAGACTCTGGTCACCATGTTTTACCAAAGTGCTAATAATGACCAATCAAATAAGCCCAAACTCGAAGGGTCTGCTGTTGTCCGTTGAGGAGATCCTGTACCCATCTTCCAGTCCCATCATCAGACCCTGGTCACCATGTTTTACCAAAGTGCCAAGAAGTGTGTCAGGATCGTTGTAGATGGAAATCTGTAGTCAGATAAAACTCATACAGTTTTCTCGTATGGGAAAAAATCAATACATAAACCTGGCTGTAATCACTTTGTCAAGCTAAATATTAGCAAGAGGTGTGTCCGGATCGTTGTAGATGTAAATCTGTAGTCAAATGAAACTGATATAGTTTTCCCGTATGGGAACAAATCATTACTTAAACCATAGTATTTCATGTATCTATGCTTAAACCTGGCTGTAGTTACTTTTTCAAGCTTAATATTAGCAAGAGGTGTGTCAGGATCGTTGTAGATCGAAATCTTCAGTCAAATTAAACTGATACAGTTTCCTCGTAGAGAAAAACAACCGGTTTCATCACGTATAACTAACCATTTGGTCAAGGAACGCCGATAAAGCAGCTTAGCAGCGTTTTTTCTCCCGACATGATTCACAAATATTGAATTTTCAAACTGAAAACTTACTTTTATTAAAATTAAATATAGCCTATGTTACTCAGCAATAGTATAGCTTTTTATAAAAGAAAGAATTTTTAGAATCGGTTCAGTAGTTCCAAAGTTTACCTCAAACATACAAACAAACAAACAAACAAATCTTTCCTCTTTATATAATAGTGTAGATAAAGGAATAATACATTTTATCTAACCTCATATTGTAAAGTCCTCATTATGAACTCCAAACTACTGGCATAATGAAAAATACTTTTCACGAACGTCTCAAAAGCACAAAAAAAATTATAGTATAGGTCTCCGAACAACAAATTGCTATAAAATAACTTTTTCTGAGATTACAGTACATGTGACGCGTGTTCTATAATGTGTGAGAGGGTTCTAGACAGATCGCGAAGCCAGCGTACGGTATAAAAAACGGGACGGGTAGCGGTCGACAGTCAGTTTAGTTTTAACTACGAGACAAAGCGGAAACTCTAGTGAACTAAAGGACTACTCTAGTAGTGACTAGTGAAGTGCGACTGTATAGAGCGAATATAATCCGGTAACGATTCTAGTTAGTAGTGGTGATACATTTTTCAAATTATAGTGCGGACAAATTAGGCATTCGAGCGAGTCCACTGAGTTCAGTTAGTAATTCCAGTTGTTATTTAGTTTCGGTTGTGTTTAAATAGTGTGTGTGATTACAAATGAAAACAAATTGGTATAAAATTAATTTATTCCGAACCCCAGCTCGTAACATTTTTTATTTATTTATTTATTTCTCTCTCTTACATCTATCATTACAGGTTCTCAACCTAATGCGACAGTGTATTTCCATAACAAAGGATACCAAGTGTAACCTTTGTGAATTCGCTTAGCGTACAAGAAAACAAATCGATTTCCTCCGCGACCATGTTGAGAGTGTGCAGTGCACGCGTTAAGGGCGTAATAATAATTCTCGACATAATGTTCTCCAATACGTACAAAACAGTAACGAGGTTACAATTCAACTTTATTTTTGGCCAGGTATTGTCTATGGCTTACGGCGCGTTGGACTCGGCCTGTCAATGGATGAACTGTTTGTTGCGCCATAGTTTTCGAGGAATTTTTTTTATTACTTACTGTGGTTTTATAGGTCAAAAGAATTATTTTGCCCTAAAATTACCGACAGCAGGGATGGTGATGATATTTGACTCCACCTGAAATTACGAACACTTTTAGAACAAGATTTTACAACATTAATCAAAAATGGCTAACGACAAATTTGCAAAAATTTTGATAACAGGTTAGTAGGCATGAGTTTAGATAAAGTAGTGTATGAAACTTTACATAACTAGGTATTAAAACACTGTCTACTATACTCGTGTTTTTTATAACCTTTTTATGTACCAGTTTCATAAACTACTATTATACCTTCAAGAAGAATATGATGATTTTTATTAATGATTAAAACTAAGATACGCGTTGTTAGAACTTAAGTTTCTTAACTAACTCGTCTGCCATGAAGCCGTCTCAGAAAGTCATCTTTAATCTGGGCTTAGAATCTTTTAACCAAGCACATTTTATCCACGTCTAAAAACAATATTGTTCGAAATCGCATCTTTGGCTGAACGATATGTGGCCTAGCTCGAACCCAGCGCTTTTAGGTGTGCTGAGTGCATCTAGTTACCGTTTCTAGATTAGTATTAGTTACCTGGCGGCAGTACAGCTAACTAATAGATGTATTTATTACCTTGCTTGGGCGGACGCTGGCTCGGACGATGTAGAAATAATGGCATCTATTGAAACAGTGGTTCAGAACGCTGACGCCGAGACAGAGGACAAAGCTGACGGTACCGCTGAAATCAAGGAGGAGCCGGGTGAGTGAGCTTGTCTATTTATTACGTGAACTTCCGGTTAGATTTCACACTCATGGTTATCGCGGGGGAGGGAAGTGGGCTGCAACCACAGATATAGATCTAAATAGATGACGCAAGTGCATCAGACTCTATGAAAACCAAGCGAGTCACATTTTACCATGAAAACGGTTGACAGCGGTTTGAATCTTGGAAGGAATTGTAAGACTTAAGACATAATACATAAAGAGTCAAAGTTGTACTCGTAGGAGTCAACATCCGTGAAGGAAGAGAATTGATTGGGCGCGCGAAGCACATA
Organism: Ypsolopha scabrella; assembly: GCA_910592155.1. NCBI lineage: Eukaryota > Metazoa > Arthropoda > Insecta > Lepidoptera > Ypsolophidae > Ypsolopha > Ypsolopha scabrella. Next base: position 24,018,326 of record OU342969.1, on the reverse strand, counting down.
CACTCGCGGCATCTAAAAAAATTGTCTCCGGCGTAACTTAAGTCTTAAGATAATGTAACAAAGCACAAAATGTGAACAATTAATATACCTATCAAGTAGTTATATAAAAAGCTATCGATATTTGAAAAATATTGAGATATTTTAGATGTTTCATTTTTAGGGACAGTAAAAATGTCCAACTTTGAGATTTATATTCTCCATAACTAGAAATAATTGGTAAGTGGGAGCTTTACTCTTGCACTCAAAACACATTCATTCACATTCATTATTATCCTTATTTCGAGTAAACATTTTGGGGGTCTTGTTTTTCTGTTTTTCGAACCAAAGTATTTTTTTGTATATTTTAATTTACTATTTTTATTAACATTATTTTGTGTTATAAACAAATAAAGTTATGATTTATTTAAACTTTAAATAATCTCATTTATTTTTTCAAGTATCAGTTTGCAATATTGGGATTCTTCTTCAAAAAACAATTCTGATAATAGGCCAAACGGATAAGTCGGTCTTCGCCCGCGTCGTTACAGGACGCGAGGGATGACGACAAAGGGAATTGCGAGAGGAGCGGGCGGCAGCCTAGTGACACAGAGAGAGAGAAAAAATGTATCTCTCACACACTCTCAATGCATCATCTGCCCCCGCGCTCTTGTAGCGTCGCGGGCGAGGACTGATTTATCCGGCAAAAAATTCAAGAGAATTCTTCTTAATATATTTTTATTTGAATATTATTTTTTGCTTTGAACTGTATATCTATGGAAATATTTGTTCACAAACATGGGAGTTATACTGATATTGAAACGGCTACTCAAGATTTTCATAGTCAGATTTCGCCTGATTAGTTTCACTGTATTTGTACAGGCAAACATGGTTACGCGGTGGTCCCCACTAGTCAGGCTAAATCGTGAGTAGCCGTTTCAATATCTTTTAGTAGTAAAATGTAAGTTCATATTTAAATAGTCTCCAAACTAACCTGCCTTACATTCCACAGGAGTATCGGTGTCTAACTACAAGGAAGGTATCCTCTGGAACGTATCGACCGACGGGCCGCCGCCCGAAGGTTTCACCATTTACACCATGGACTCGGGCATCACCGTGCTGCGTAGAAAGAGACAGAGAAACCTGAATAAGCTCGGTATAGGCGGCTTCGTTGTGAGACAGAGACAGAATGCCAGTAAAGCGCATGATGATGATAAGGATGACGGCACGCAGGCTTCGGGAGGTAAGTGTTGATTAGTTCCCCTGGCACTCGTGCCTTTTGAAGCGTTTTTGATAACTCAGTGTTCAGAAAACTTGACTTTTTACTTTTATAGGGGTTGGCATTTTCTTGACTCGATTTGTAATGTATTACGATAACCTTAACCGTGTCATTATTTGAACGCCGAAAGAGGACATTTCCCGTTTAAAAAAAAACTTAAAATTGTCTTATGTTTTAACGTTTAATTATTATAGAGCAATGTTTTATCGCACATCAAAAGTAGTAACTGCACATCAAATTGAGCGCAAAAGTGAGCCGACAGGTTAGGTTAGAAGGTTAGGTATGGTGAGTCATACATAATCTTTGTGGTATTTTTTTTATGAAAACAGAGATGTTCTTCATCGCAAATTTTTGCCCCTTATCGACACTCTGACCTAATCATTGTGCAGTTTGTATTTTTGATAGGACACGGTAATACTCTACCCATTTTCATATGTATGTATATTACATGCTTGTTTTTACATTTCATTGACAGAATCTCCATCAAACAAGCGCAAGCCGCGTCGAAAACCGCGTTCTAAACTAATGGAGCAATTCCCTTCATACATGCAAGAGGCGTTCTTTGGGAAAGAGCTACTGGAACCTGCTAAACCTAGTCCACAAGCCGGTATGTGCACTTATATATTAGGCGAATAAAACATTTAAATTACTTAAATTTGGGTGATTTTCTATTATAACGAAATAGTAGTACAGCTGAGTCTATGCTGTACAATTTATTCCGTTACAAATAAAACATCTTTCATGCGTACTTTATTATGTAGTCTAAAGCGAATAACAATTATTAATAAACGAAAATACCCCAAAATAAAAACACATACAATGGCTAGTGTTGAATGTATTTTTCGTTGATTACTCGTTTACATAAGAAATAGCCATAGTCACGACATGAATCTCCGACGGTGTGTTTCCCGGTATGGACTGTGGAATGTAAACTCACGTTTCGTTACGTGGTGAGCCCATCTCTGTACTTCGGGCACAAATATAGACCGTGGCGAAGGGTCCATATAACACGATTCCCATCGGCTTGTTTAAGAAATGGCATCCATACTACATTTCTTTATTCTGTGCTCTTCGCTTTGTCAAACATTTCATTAGATCTCTGTACGACAAATCCACTTGGCTGACAGAAAGTTGCAAAGTACAAAAAAATGTTTTCCTTGGTTACTTTTCTGAATAAGGCGATTTTTATGTTCGGCTTCCCTTTTTAAAAATGATAACCCTTCGCCACTGACCCACAACCTGTGGATTATTGGTCGAGATATTCGAGCCACTGGACTACAGGGGCGGTTTGAGGTGAAAATATAAACACAAGTTGAATAATATACGTCTGTCGCAGGTCCCCCACAAGTGAGCCCCGGAGGCACGCTGCGTCCCCCCACTCCTGAGGGCTACAGAGAGCTGCGCGACTTCAAGATAGATGACAACTCTGACAGCGACGACGAAGTTGTCATGTCAGTGCTGGCGCCCGTCAGCTACAAGAGCTCGGACAAAGTTATCGTGTTAAATGCGGTATGTACCATCGTCTACAAGTGAGTCCCGGAGGCACGCTGCGCTCCCACCCCGGAGGGCTACAGAGAGCTGCGCGACTTCAAGATAGATGACAACTCTGACAGCGACGACGAAGTTGTCATGTCAGTGCTGGCGCCCGTCAGCTACAAGAGCTCGGACAAAGTTATCGTGTTAAATGCGGTATGTACCATCGTCTACAAGTGAGTCCCGGAGGCACGCTGCGCCCCCACCCCGGAGGGCTACAGAGAGCTGCGCGACTTCAAGATAGATGACAATTCTGACAGCGACGACGACGAAGTGGATACCGTTTCTCTCGATCCATTTGGAAGTTCCTAAAATACCTTGTCTACGTCATACGAGAAACCTGCTAATTTTATGTTCCCAGGTCCAGCTTTTTGGTCTAGGCGTTGATAGATCAGTCAGTCAGTGTATTCTTTTATGTACAAGGTGACATTAATTTATGCAGCCAATTTCATACTGAAGACTCAGTAAGTGTTCAGTATCGAGGTTCGATGACCCTTTTTGTGAAATTCATTTTTTTTGTGTTCTCTGCAAACTCTAGCAAGCTGCGACTCAAGTACTAATAGAAGGTTAATATTTTATTTTGCGAAAGTACCAAAAGTGTAATATTGGCCCTCAATTCTGGCACGTGCGCAAAAATTGCGAAGTCAGATTGCGGGTGACTTTAAAAGGGATATTGTACGAATATGTATCGATTTTTTTGATTGAAAACTTATAGAGAGCATTCCTTATATCCTATAGCTTCTATTTGATGTGGTTTAGTCACTCTAATTTCCATCGCATGGCATTTATCAAACTTTATACAAATATCGAATGACTGATATCGCGAATGCGCAATAATGCCGGAATAGCCGCCCTGATCAGTTAAAGCATACATTAAAGTCAACTTATATAAGTACTCCTAAGAGATTAATATAAAAAAACAAAACAGCAACTAATATTTAAAATTTGTTACAGGATGAAATGGAGCTTCTAAGCTCCATGAAACCCAAAGAAGAGAAGGAAGAACCGGGCACCAACGCTGACGGTACCCCGAAAATAAAGACAGAAATCGACGACACACTAAAACCTACGGAAGATTCTGTCAATTTGAAGAATGCAATTCTAGGTATGTCAGAAGATACACCTTTGTCTGTAAGACGATAATTTTTTGGCTGATTTATCAAGTGTACAGAGGTAAAAAAAATTGTAACAGCCCTTTTTACATGTTCAATTCACAAAAAAATGCTATTTCATGTGAGGGGGAAAAGATTTTCGCGATAGCATTGTCTTAAGGTGGTCGAACCAAACCTCGGTGCAAAATGCACATCATAACATTGTTTTCCTTACTTTTTAATAAAAAGTATGCAAAAATTGCATTTTAAAGCAATTTGCGGAAATCGGTTACTAATTATAGGGATTTCGCATTAAATCATGTTATTTTATGCCTTACATTTTGATTACATTCGATTACAACGATAAATACGCCTTTAAGTTTGTTAACCGAATGCAATCAAAATGTAAATCATAAAATGATAGAATTTAAATGTGAAAACTTTATTATCACTTATAAATTTCCGCCAATTGCTTTTAAACGAAATTTTTTCATACTTTTTATTCAAAAATAAGAAAAACAGTATTATGATGTGCATTTTGCACCGAGATTTGGTTCGACAGCCTTAAATACAGTTCTGTCTCTTTCATCGACGAAACTATACCCTACTGTTTTTTTGTAGATGAGCTTAAGTACATTATACTCTTGCATTTTTGTAGGTCCTGTGAGTGAGGGCGTGGTGGAGACACCCAGCACTGAAGCGATCCCGCAAGTCCACACAACTAACACTAACACGGAGACTAGCGGTAGGTCTCTAAGATTAGTTTACAGCTCTAAGGCTAAGTTTGGGAGACACAAAGTTTGTCTCTAGCAGAGGAAAGTCATGCATTTAAAAATGGTATAAGGTCTTAATAGGTTTAGCACGGCGAAATTTGTCATTTGAACCATGATATGAAGTTATGCTTCAAAGTAGTAAGCACTTATACGAAAAATATCATGGTTATTCATAGTTTTAAAAATGTATATGTTAGATCAATGGTAGGATGGCCAGACTTTAAAAAATCGTTTTATAAATCATTGTACATAGTTATCACTTCCAAAACAGTGTAGGAAAATGCTCTATATGCTCTTAAAAGTAAGTATCTGTTTGTCCCCATAATAAGGCCTATCACGAGACGAGTTGAGAATCTGTGAGAGATCTGTTGACACTGGGGACACATCTGTCACACCCACTGGGATGATATTTCGTTGTTGACAGAAACGGGCGGTTCCTCCCAAGCGTCGACGATATCACCGAAGGACGACCTCTCGCTTCTCGGCGTCAACTTGGACGCTATGGTCCGTGATTCCCTTCCCGACATGGACAGCACTGATGTCGACGAGATATTCAAGGGAGTTTTGACCGATGACTCACAGGTGAATCCCTTTTGTCTAATATGACTTGAGAGGAAGAAGCACATACAGATATTCTAATTTAAATTCATATATGTTTTACAGGTCCACATTAATCTTTTAAAAAACCAATAGAATATGATCAAAAAAATGTATAATACGGGAAATACTCGTATATAAAATATATATTATTTATGTTGGGCTACTAAAATCGAATATACCTACATAAAATAATGAAATATAGGAATAAAAATATGATGTATACATAACGCAATGAATAAATTTGATAAATAAACAAAATAAGCCATAAATAAATATAATGCCTAACCATCCATTGCTAAGAAGAAGGGCAACAAACTTTGCAAGATCATGTCTTTTCAATTTTTATTTTATTTTTACATTACACAAAGTACTTACAAGGCATAAAAAATATAAGACAGCAGGAATTATGTCATGAGAAAAAATCTATCTTAGTCAACCCGTCTCATATTGTCTGTTAAAACCGCAAATTCTCACGAAGTCTGTTTAGCTATGGTTGTACAAGTGCCTGCTAGCTATCTCGGGTGTACTACAATATATAGTTGTTGTAGGAGTCTCAAGAGTCGTCGGTGTCGTACGTGACCTCGATGACGGGCACGCCGTACTCGCAGCAGCGGCAACAGTTGCAGAGTCCTATGGAATACGCGTCCCCATACCACACTGAATTTGGAAGCAGGTAAAATGGCACTCTTAGGCAAAGTTGGAGCGTTCATAAGTTAATCTTTGCCAATAGTTTCGGTTTTTTTGTACAATTTGGAATTATGTTAGAGGTCCATGCGAATCCATCCATCCTTTCATTGAATAGCCTGGTTCGTCAACTGCTGAACATATTTAGGTCTTCAAGATTTCGCCACTGTTAGCAGTTTTCCGGGGAGAACTGCCCATACTCACGTGTGAATACAATTACTAAAAGTGGTCCAAAACAACGGGATTAATCTTGAAAAATGCCTGCAAACTAACATATTTACGTCGTCAATACCTTTATGTGCTTAAAGGCTAAGATGTACAATCAGTGCGTCCTTCCTGTGATGACGTATGGCGTTGAGACGTGGTCTCTTACAAAGGGCCTGATCCACCGATTTAAGGTCGCTCAGCGAGCTCTGGAGCGGGCTATGCTTGGGGTATCTCTGATGGATATTATGATATGAATTATGAATATTTCTTAAAAAACGTGTATATATTCATATGAAAAATAACATCAATATGATTGATGATATTTATATTATTTTTCTGAAGGCAAAACTTTCTTCAATTTTATGGAACATGTATATGAATATCAAAATCATCACATTTGTTCTTGAAGTTTCCTTGGGCCAACACAATCGACAACATTACAAATAAATAATCGGTACAAAACTAAAACCATTTCGAGATATTGGCTTTCTGAACATCATATATTTTTTTTAGAACTAAATCATTATCAAATAAAGAGATAAAAAAACAAAAGTATGTAAACACAGGATTTTAAGAACAGTTACCTTTGCTTTCAAGTTCATTCCGTATTTAAAAAATCAACTGTCATGTCGTTGTGACTGTTGACATTGACAGCGAACATAAACATGCCAAGTTTTTTTTTTAAATAATCCCTTGGCAATGCACGTTTAATTTGAAATCCTCAGTTGTGACTTACGTTCTTTTAGAATGAGTGAATAAGAAATAATTAAAATAAGCAGTAAAAACACACAATGAAACAAAATAAAAAATACGTAAGCTTTATTTTTACGCAGAATTTCAATATAAATATTGAAAACAAATGGTTACCTCAAATGAAATGATGTCGATTGTTTTAATTTTAAGATAAGATAAAGATAAAAATGTATTTATTTACTAAAAAAAATAATCTAGGTTACATACTTATCGCCATTAAACTATTGAAATTAATTGAAACAGTAAGTACAAAAAAATGCCTCTGTCCAACGCCTCCCTAAAGCCTATCAAATGGTTCCACAGTAGCAACTCGCAGCTCAGCCCGGCGTTCTCCGAGAGCGGCGGTCCCAGCAACTGGGGCGATGCGCCGACGCCCGCGCCGCCCACCACCTACAACCAGCGCTCCGCTGACAAGATGAAGGCTGATGAGAGTGAGTTAACGCTATTTCTGCAGGGAGATGGTCCAAAGCTGCTCTCCATACAAACTTGTCGGAACCAGCAACCACGATAGAAGCATTATAATTTAGTTCTTTTACTTTTTTCTACTCCTTCAATGAATTCTACACCCGCGAATAATGAATCTTTTCACAAAAAAAAATTTTTACCATCTAATTTTGCTAAAATGTGATAGGAAACTGTTTTTTTGGTAAAAAAAAACTGATTAGTCGCGGATGTAGAATTGATGGCCCGTGTAATAAAAAGTAACACGACGAAATTATAATGCTTTTGTCGTGGTTGTTGGTTCCGGCAAGTTTGTATGGAGAGCGGCTTTGTACCATCCCCCTTAAGGGCTTTGCTACCCAAACCAAACTCTTATGAATGATTACTACAAAATTTCGAAAAAAATATATAACATTCATTGACTTATGTCCCGTAACTTTGATGTTTTGAAACCTTAAAAGGTTTAACTTACAACAAGTAAATAAATAACTTTCAAATTCTTTAAAGTAGTATTTAAAGTACTTAAAAACGGATAACATGCTTCAACTTTTTCAGTCCAAGGAGACTAGGTTAAAACTTATACACACACGAGCAATACGAAAATATAACATATGTATGTTGCTTAAAACATTTTCATCACTAATGCTCTGAAAGTAAGTCATATATAACTCTAAATACGGGAGGTAAATTCGATTACAGTCACTATGTAGTCAATCACTCGTCTCGCCAAATGATAATGGAAAATATCTGTTCTGCCTATTTCCTTTTTATTTTGTTATTCTGTATTTTATTAATATATAAATATTATATATGACAGAGATAAAGCGCGTCAAGGTTTGGGAGTGGGAGAAAATGACGTCACTTCTAAGTAAAATTGTACCTAGATGTGACGTCACGCGGAACTTCAGCGGGCTATATTTTCATCATTTTTTGTTAAATTGAAAAAAGAAAAAATACGTGTCCAATATTTTCAGATAATCTAACTGACGGACTAATAATTTTTTTTTAGTCTTCATGCCTATTACTGTGAAACAAACAAATAGGTACAGGTGCAGTTAATCGTCATGTTAGAATTTTGTAAATTTTTTTATTTCCTCGCATTAGTGATGAAAAGTAGAGTATTACACACGGGTGTAAGTGATCAATTGGATAACAATCTACTATTAAATATCTGATTTATCATACGTGAAAAGTATTGTTTTCTCTGTTTTGCGCTATACGGCGACGCAGCGATCGTCGTAACAGCCACTTTAATAATAATAATAATAATATCCATTTATTTCAGATAACATTGATCCATAAGTGTTAGTAACAATGATCTTATGAACTATATTAGTAAATTAAATTAGTATTAAAATTAAATTAAATAATAATTTGACCACAGGCCACTTGTATGCAGTGCCAGAGCACAGGACAGTCGCAGTTTTTTTTTTCAGTGCAATGCACGCTGATATTAACGTTATTTCAATTTCGTTTCTCTCAATATTTGTACCAACACACATGGAGCTGCTAATTTAGCTTTACTGAAGCCTTTTAAGACCGTTACCAACTACACAACTTATTATTGTTTTTCTTATTTTTGAATAGAAAGTATTAATTATGGTTTATGTTACTACCTCTTTTATTGACATTAAACTGCTGTCATGTAAATAATGAACCACATTTTACTTCCTCTTCAAAAATAAGAAAAATCTATCATAAGTTCTCCGTTTGGGAAAGAAATCAGTTAAGGTAGGTAGATCATCTCTCCCAGTTACCATACAAAAGTGTTTGTGACGTCTCGATAGGTTTGATCTGAATGAAAGTTTGCACATACATAGTAGAGCCGATTCTGAAGGCTTTAATTTTAGTTCTAGTGCTGTCAAAACTAAATTTGCTTCATTGTAAAATAATCCTTAAGTGTTAGGAACAAAATCTAAATTACTTTGGAAAACTATACGTTTTGACAGCACTAAAACTAAAATTAAAGACTTCAGAATCGGCCATACTCTCTGTATAATGGTTCTGCGACAATCACGTGTTTCTGATCTGTAATACCGACCTGAAATGTATTGTAGGTCTGGGTTCAGCGGCGACCATATCCGCGGTGCTCTACGCCAACACCAACCATCCCGAATGGCGAACAGAGTTCCCCAACTGGGTGGACCGTTGCAAACAGATCCTCAAAAAATGGCGCGCTTTACCGGCAGAGCAAAAAGCACCTTATTTACAGCAGGCTAGGGACAACCGAAGCGCTATCAGGATGAGGAAAGCTCAGCAGGTATGTCGCATTGCTGGATACATGTGGTGTGTGCTAACCCGACTCACTTACCATCGTGTTTTTACGATTGTGTGTCGTTTCCTTTTCTGATGATGCTGGTCCCTTTGTGATGTAGCGGAGACAATCTAGCTAGGATTCATTCATTATGCTATTTTTAGTACAATACTGGATGTAAATGGACAGGTGTCTTTAAGGCAGCGTCAACCTCCTGAATCTCGCTCTAACTACATAGATTGTATTTCGTAAGCCATAATTTATGAGATCGCGGGGCCACGCTTAAAAATAGTATATAGAAAATATGCTATGTGGTTGTATATTTCTTTCTCGCTCTGTATAGCGATGGCGCAAGACAGACCAACATCAAAATGGCGTCCTGACAGTTCTATTCTTATTAGAGCGCATAGTATTTATTTTGTAGGTTCTTTTTGTTATTTTAAAACTACTTATTAACCTCAAATGAGAAAGTAATCCGGTAAGACTTTACCATGTTATAGGGAAAGAAAAAAAGTGGTGGTTGTTGATCAACGTCAGGTCTCTCAAATAAGCAAAATTTTTTTTTGCATTTTCTTATTATTGTATCTACTTCAGTAAGACTGTTAAGTAAGTTGGTATTCCTACCTATTCACTGTTCTCGTATTTTTTAAAGGATCAGGATTTTATAATGTCATGCCAAAGTAGAAGTTTTATAGCGATACGCAGAGAATCAAGGGCTGACACCGCCTTGCATGAAACCACATAATCTACCGCTCATCATAAGGGCGTAAATGAAAAAAAAAGTTAGCCTACCCAACTTCTCGTACAAAATCATTTGAGTTATGTTTCTTTAGAAACATGACAGTCAGTAGATAACGTGTTTTCTTTTAAAAATACCCGTCTATTACTTCCGGCATACAGGAAGCTGAACTTATAACAAATAACTAAAAATATTCTTTGGATATAGTCTTTATTTTTTTACTTTTCTCATGTTATCGACACAGTAATGTTGGATAATTTTTTTAAGGCTGATCAATCCAGCTTTATCTAAATTGAATATTTTATTTTGATTTTTATCTTGTCTCCGTTACACCGACTTTAATTTTAGTCTTCTGATATTTCTCTTATTTTTATTAAAATTAGTTATAACCTGAGTTTATGTATCATGGGACATTTCATTATTTTAATTTTAGGAGAATTTGTTTATATAAACTGCAGCTAAATATTGATATATCTAAATTTGTATAGGTTTTTAAACACATGATCAAAGTTGACCTTTTGTCTTAATGTTTGAAAAGATTATACATAAAATGTCAAGAGAAATATCTCAAGACATTTCCATAGTATTTTGCCTACATCACGAGTGCTGTAGATTCTCTCGCCATATTGTCCCGTCCAGTGACACAAATGTAAATATACACAAAACACTCGCGTACACGTTACAGCACTGCTTTTGCTTTGTGTTTGTCTTCAAATATCTTAAAACTGAAAAACTAAAGCGTAAAACTCCAATACCTTATGATACTTTTTTATTATACAGGATGTAAATGCAAAGTCAAGAATCCCTTTAGGGTATGAAAGTATACACAATTCTAATGTCATTACGAGAAAAAAAATATAAGTAACTTGAATTTTCACAAAAAATTCCATCATTTTTCTAAGCTATGACTACGCAGCTCACAGGCCTCCCCACACACCTAATTGCAAGCGACCAGTGAGGGTGTCCACGCGATCAGTGTATTTTGAGTAAAGAAAATCGCCTTTTTGTGAGGTACTGGTACTTTATTTAGAGATTCCAGTATTTAAAATAATATCTTTACCGATCATAATAACACACCCTTAAAGGATTCTTGCCTTTGCTTTTACACCCGGTATACGGTAGCATTCAGAAGTGTTAATTTCTAAATAGGTTACACTGTTCATCATCGAGAAAAAAACGGTTCCACGAGAAAGTGCTTTTTAAAGGCGTTAGGCGAAAGTAATAAACTAACCCAACAGTGTTGCAACCATGCGCAAAAAATAACAGATAGGTATTTAGGGGCAAACAGCATTAAAGCAATGCTAAGCACATTCTCATGGTAACCCTGCCCCGACGCGACAGAGCTCGACGTCGACGCCTGCAGCGAGCGAGGCGGACGCGACGCCGCCTGCGGTGCCGGCTCTCGCTGCGATGCCGGCGCTCGCTGCGATGCCGTCGCCGGCCCCCGCTCCCCCCGCCCCCGCCGCGCCCGTGCCGCCGGTGCGCGCGCCCAACGTGACGGTGACGGCGGGCGGGCTCCTCGAGGCGGACGCGCACATCCGCGTGCTCACGCCCTCTGAGATCATGCGCACGCTGCCCAAGCTCAGGGCCAACACGGTACCCGCGCGCCATACCCTCGCATACACACTCTACACTACACACGGACAGACACCTTCATCTAGCGTTATCCTTGAACAATTGCGCATGGATCTAACGTTATACATAGCTTTTATCTCGTTATGATATATCATCACGTTATTTACTAAACGAGTCAATCGAAACACTGTAAAACACGTGGTATTTTTATAACATTATAAAGGTCTGCAGACACTACTATCCGAAATAGTGCAGTTTTGTTCCGGTAGGGGACGTTTAGGTACTTCTTTTGGAACCAGAACTGTTTTAAATATACATACTTATATACCGTTATTTGTAGAACTTCAATTTCGGTTCGCAACATTTACTTGGTATTCATTTTGCTCTTAATTTACGGAAATTCCTTGTTGGGGTTTCTTCTAAGCGAATACCAATATGACTTGGGGATATTTGGGTTCATCTATAAAGTTTTGGGGTACATCTTTTTTCCTCTTCATTGTTGTGAACTAGTATTCAAAACATTTATTTTGATAAACTCTCACGTCAAACACTTTCCACAATGGTGTGAATTCATACAAAGACATTGAAATCAAATGCGTACACAGAATATTTATAGCATTCATATATTTAAGTTCATATTTCACAAGAATATATTTAACAACATATTTAATTAAATTCTCGTGACAAAGGGATTAGAAAATTTTGTATGGAGGCTGAATTGTCCGCCATTTTTATTTCTTTTTGAAATCTGCGACTTCACGATAGCCACGATGCTCTAAGACTTTTGTTTTAGAAGTTGCCGAAGTCTGATCACTTGTTGTAGGCGTCACAGCCCTGGGTGATAAGGCCAAATGGATCGATAATCTGACATTTGTCCTAAAGTTTAGGACATTGTGCCAAAAAATGGTGTCGATTCGGTGTGGACTAAACTTATATTAAGCATTTTCTCTGTTTCTTTCTGTATCGAAAAGATAAGGAAAGGACGCCTAAATTTAGTTTAGTCCTGTCAAATAAGTTAAATCGTGATTCACCGAATAGACACCATTATGTTTTGTTTGTAAAAAGGGTACTTACACCTATCGATGTTTCATTAGTGGATGCAGTTTCCAAAGGAAAAACAAAATGGCGGTTGGTGACTATGCCAAAATCTTCGAACCTCTTTCGATACATTTACACACCTACGCAACATGAGTGTGCATGCGAGACAAATTCCGAACATTGTTGGGTGATCGGATCTTGCACCCGCGCTCCTTTGCACCCCTCGTCTAACCGGCCAGTATTTTATTATTCTAAATTTGTCATTCATCACCCAACAAACTTCTTTTGGCTGTCAACTCAATGGCATTGTAAAGCTGTGTGATTATTTCTTTTATTTTTAATTTGAGCTTTTTCTTTTGAGGACATTCCATTTTCGAAAACCGCCTCTTGGAGTCGTGTCCTCTGTTACGTAATGTTGGATATTTTTATTTTACTTTTACGCTTCGCCTTTTGTAGTGTTTGGCTTTAACTTTTGGCCGCAGGTGACTGGTTGTTGTGCTAACATTCCTAACACTGGTTATTTAAGTAGTTCGTTTAAGTTGCGTTATGTCGCTGATTATATAAGCTTTTAATATTTGTCGAATTATTCTTTTGTAAAGTCGTTTGTACAGTAGGGTAAGATTGTAACTTATGGTTCATTCATTTTAAGCTATTTTGTAATAACTTGTAACCTTGTTGTAAAAAGTAACAGAAATGGTTATATTCATAATGTTTCTACTATATCATATGTTTCAGACATGAGTGTTTCCATTAAAACTAGAATAATTTTCATTTACAAGACTTAATAACGCCAAAGGTTGAAATTGTATTGAAATTAAATGCAAAACATGAAGTACCTAACTAAAGCATGTTCCACTAATTTGTAACAATTATCGGTATCATAGAAACAAGTGTATTAACGAAACAAATCACTCAGTTATTTGTAAGAACCTTTTAAAACAATTGATCTGTATAGACATTAATTAATTTCGCAAAATGTATTAATTCTGTAGTTAGATTTCGTACTAGAGACCACGAAATTACTTTTACCATTTCCTCGGTGGTTATGGCTTGTAATAAATGGAAATTGGTAAATGTGTTTTTGTGCGAAAGTACTTTATGTGACAGTCAGAAGGGAAATAAAGACTAACTTTATGTTTGTGTATGATTCATCCATATACGGTGGAGGAAAATATCTATTTTACTCTTCGGACTGTCACCCATTCTGCTTGCAAGTCGCATGTCATACTCACTTGGAAATTCTGAAGAATTTTCATAAAATTGTGTCCTTTTCTAGACAGGAAGTGATTATCATTTTAAACACATGTTTACTCGTAGTTTGATGTTTTTAACTAATGGCTCATTAGACAGGGATACAACTGCTGAAATCAAATTAGCGAAAAGTTTTTTTATAAAATCAATTACGTACTTGACTATTAAATATAAAAAAACAATATAAAAAAATATATATTATATTTATAATCAAAAATAATAAATTTTCCGTTTTGTCATGGCGACATTATACCAAAAATATTTCGTGTCACATGTATTGTTAATACATACAAGGTATCTTAATTTTCTCGAACGGTTTGCTTTATTTCGTGACGAATTCAAAACGAAACGGTTGCTTTAGACCAAATGTGGCCAACCTTTTGAACAGCCAGGCCGAATTTTGGCAATTAGAAATTACGCCGGGCTGGTGCCGGGGTAATACCATTTTTTTTTCTTTTAATGAAAGGAATCAAAACATACACGTATGTTATATTTCTTAATAGAGAATTGAACAAAAAAGAGAATCAAAAATCTTTACTAAAATAGTTTGAAAATTATTTAAATGTGACGTTTTCAAGGTACAGACAATATAAATTATGAAAAAATATGAATCAAAGTGTAATAAATTTGTAGAATAACAACATACTTAATTCTTATTTACGATTTAATTAAAAATAATAACCTCCGATACTCTTGAGAAACCAAGAAGTAGGGTTTGTACTAACGGTTTAAATCCCAAAAGCAACGATCCCTGTCTAAAGCAGCCAGCGGTGAACGGAACCAAACTAAAGAACGCATCCATACAGGAACAAGAGCGCGCGTGCGGACAGCAGCGCAGCGCTAGGGAGGCCGAGCAGGAGCGGCAGTGGAAGGCGCTGCAAGTGATGCGGCAGCAGCAAAATCAGCAGCAACACCAGATCATACACGACCAGCGGCTGCAAGGTGAGACCGCTTCTCTTTACAATCAGATACAGACGGATGTTGTTCACAGCTCC
Organism: Ypsolopha scabrella; assembly: GCA_910592155.1. NCBI lineage: Eukaryota > Metazoa > Arthropoda > Insecta > Lepidoptera > Ypsolophidae > Ypsolopha > Ypsolopha scabrella. The sequence continues at coordinate 24,003,137 of OU342969.1, read as the reverse complement.
AGCTTGACGTGCAGTGTCTGAACTGAGGCTTGGACCCGGCCACAAAACACTTGGCCATATATTCAGCTTCGGCCAAAATTTGGATGATTTTTTTATTAATCAATTAGGTGAACGCAGAGACACTAGATCTTTTCGATATTCTAGTCCACCGTTTATCCCTAAAATGACGTTGAATCACCGTGTTGGCAAACCTCCAAAGTAGAACAGCCAATTTTTATTTATTTTCTAGGTTATTAACGAAAATAGTACCTAACTTTTCAGCACAAATGTGTACAGCTGAGGGATGCACAGAAAAATCACGAGAGATGTTAAGCGTAACGTTTCTATCAATGATTACTGAGAATGACGTTTCTGTAGTCCTATTCAAAAGGCTAAGCGTTTTCAGCCCTCTCGTTAAACGTTGCGTTCAACTATTCGGATAAGTATCCTTTAGCCGTTCGATTGGATGCTACCTAGCCTTAACAACCTAGCCGTTCAATTAAGAAGCTGATTTTACCACGGGGCGGCGATACATACATAACGATACTTAAGACCGTTAATTCTCCACGATAACGCTAAACGGCGTCACCATTAGTGCCATGGGGAATCAATATTCCCTAAGACACTCCAAATGTTTGTGAATTTTGTGATGTTTTTAGTTTCTACGCTGCGATGTAGGGGGTCTGTCTTTAACGTAAATCTCGTCTTTCATAATGTCGTGTCTATGGACTTTATACCTTGTTTGAAAGCTATCTATCGACCTAAGTGTGAACTAGAAAAACCGACGTACTCTTTAGGATGTTCCATCGACATGAATATAAACGGATACATAACATATGACCGTCAGTTTGCCCCCCAGCAGCGATGCAGCGGCTGCGTGCGCCGGACGGCAGCGAACTGCCTGCTGTTCCAACCGCTCCGGGTGTCGACGGCGCACCACGCAGCGCTTTCCCCGCGCAGCGCTTCCCGCTTCATTATGGTCAGAACAACGAGGATATTAGGCAGCTGAGAGATTTGTTGCAGCAACGGCATCCGGAGAAGATATGGACGCCACGTAAGTACTGGTTCTCTGAAAGTTCTTACAATCCACGACGAATATTCTGTTCTACTTGTACTAAGGTCGTCTACGGGTATATGCACGTTGCGGTAGTATGTGCCTGCCAGAGCGTGTCGTACGCACACATGATACACTAATAGGTCACACAAGCAAAGCAGATTAATCAAATTAGATTGCAAGAACTACCTTGCAAACCTTTGCAAAAATATACATTATGGCGCGAAAAATCTAGCAGTCCACCGCGCATGCATGTGAGGTTCGGTCACAAGGAGGTTTCATAGGGGTGAGGTCTTTCAACGCCATTAAAACCTCCTTAGTCAAGCCGCATTGTTTTTTGTTGTACGTATTAGACAATGTTATTTCAAAACCTCATTGGTGAGATATTAAAACCTCAAACATGACAACGTATTCTTTGCCTTTCTTCTTAGTGTGATTGTACTGTAATACCAAAAAAATATTTTATAACATTATCAAACTTAACTATACTATAATTTTCTTTTTCTGGATTAGAGACGTTCGTAAAATTTTTATCTAACTTCATATCGTAAAATCTTCATTACGAACTCAAAACTACTGGCATAATGAAAAATATTTTTCATGAACATCTCTAAAAAATTAAAAAATTAAATTATAGTATAGGTCTCCGAACAACATAATGCTATAAAAAAACTTTTTCTGATATTACATGTGAAATTACAGTACATGTGAACTAGGAAGGCAAAGGGAACTTAGCCCAAACAGCCATGTCTGAGGTTTAATATCAAATACCAATGAGGTTTTTATATAATGTTCTCCAATACATTCAAAACAGTAACGAGGTTGCAGTCAACTTTATTTTCGGCCAGGTATTGTCTATGGCTTGCAGCGTGTTAGACTCGGTCTGTCAATGGATGAACTGTTTGTTGTGCTGTAGTTTTCGTATCGAGGAAATTATTACTTATTGTGGTTTTATGGGTCAAAAGAATTATTTTGCCCTAAAATTACTGACAGCAGGGATAGCAATGATATTTGACTCCACCTGACATTTTGGAAATAGCGACGGAAATTACGTACACTTTTAGAACAAGCTTTTACAAGAAAAATCAAAAATGGCTAACGAAAATTTTTATCAAGGTTATGAAAACAGGTTATAATGAGTTCAGATAAAGTAGTGACACTATACATAACTAGGTATTAAAACGCTCGTGTTCTATTAAAAAACTCGCCTTCGGCTCGTTTGTTAAGCTGATACTCGTGTTTTTAATAACCTTTTTTTGTACCAGTTTCATAAACTACTATTATCTAACCTCATATCGTAAAATATCATATAATATCGTGTCATATCGTAATCATGACGAACTCAAAACTACGGGCATAATGAAGAATATTTTTCATAAACGTCCCTAAAACACAAAAAAAATATAGTATAGGTCTCCCAACAACATAATGCTATAAAATAACTTTTTCTGAGATTATAGTACCTACATGTGATGCTAACTAGGAAGGCAAAGGGAACTTAGCCCATACAGCCATGTCTGAGGCTTAATTTCAAATACCAATGAGGTTTTTATTATAATGTTCTCCAATACGTACAAAACAGTAACGAGGATACAGTTCAAATTTATTTTCGGCCAGGCTATGTCTATGGCTTCCGTCGCGTTGGATTCGGTCTGTCAATGGATCAACTGTTTGTTGCGCCATAGTTTTCGAGGAAATGTAATTTACTTACTGTGGTTTTATGGGTCAAAAGAATTATTTTGCCCTAAAATTACCATTTTTCGGTAACTAATTTAACTAATTTTATTTTATCGTAGCAGATGGAAATCTGTAGCCTCTGCCTACCCCTCTGGGAGACAGGCGTGAGTATATGTATGTATGTATGTAATTTTACCGCTGCTTAGATGTATTACAGTGTGCAGCAGTTCGCTGGGATTTAATTTGTTTTTCGGAGTCTTTATTATTATCCATTGATTAAATAATCAAATCATAATATGCACATGCATATATTTCGCGCATTATTTAGACATATTACATGGAAGCAACATAATAACAATGATAGTACTTCTCAGTACTTGACAGCAGGGATGGTGATGATATTTGACTCCACCTGACATTCTGGAAATAACGACGGAAATTACGAACACTTTTAGAACAAGCTTTTACAAGAATAATCAAAAATGGGTAACGACAAATTTACAAAAATTATGAAAACAGGTTAGTAGGCATGAGATTAGATAAAGTAGTGTATGAAACTATAAATAACTAGGTATTAAAACATTCTGTACTATTAAAATACAGGTTTACGCCTCGTTTTTTAAACTTGCACTCGTGTTTTTAATAACCTTTTTATGTACCAGTTTCATAAACTACTATTTTTCGTTATAAAGTCTTTTTGAGTTCATAATTAGGATTTTACGATATGAGTGTAGATAAAATATATGGTGAAAAAGGCACAAAAGCTGTTATCACCCATCATGTTATTCTCATTGTAGAAGGCGCTTCTGAAGAAGGTGGAGTCTCTTCAATGAGCATGGAGGGTCAGCCGTTCAGACATCCGCTGCCGGTGCCGTTGGGCGTCAGGCCGCGACCTCCACTGCAGCCGGGGCAGAGACCTGACCAACAAAGTAAAACCCCAACCTAGATTAGAACCATACGCGTAACTAGGGAGGGGTCAGGGGGCACGGCCCTCCCCACAGTGCCTTCTGCCCCCTCCCAGAACTACGAGTGTCATTGCATTGATGTAAAAATACAACGAGAAATTTAAGTCATTTTGGTAACGAAAACTGGTGATATTACTCGTCCATATGAATAACTTTTACTATGGAGCCAACCCTGAAATGGTGAAAAAAAATAAATATAAAATAAATACCTACTCGACCCAAATGTATTAAACAGTTGGTTTTTTTTTCGAGATTTCAGCGTTGGCTTCATAGTGAAAGTTGTTCATATGGACGAGTACTATCACCAGTTTTCGTTAACAAAATAACTTCAATTTCACGTTGTATGCTTTATCTAACCTTTTTAAGAAGTTTTTTTTTTTTTTTTAGTGTATGTGATCTCATTGTATCACATAATAGAGAACAGATACTTGATGACGATTTGACTTTAAAAAGGCATTCGACCGCGTCAATAATGACGTGCTCCTTGAAAAATTTGCTGCTATAGGTTTTACCCCAAAGTTACTGAAATTATTTGCCAACTATTTTGCCAATCGCGAACAATATGTCCAATTGGCCGGTATACGTTCTCATTCCTATGAAACTTTTTCTGGTGTAAGTCAAGGAAGCACTCTAGGGCCCACACAGTTTTTGATCATGATAAATGATCTCCCAGGGGTTGTGAGAACGGCTCAGTGCTTGATGTTTGCAGACGATTTGAAGTTATACTTGAGTATAGGTGATAGAGATGATGTGGAGGCGCTTCAGAGCGATATAGATAGTGTTGTAGACTGGAGTGAACAGAACAACTTGGAGTTCAATGGCTCTAAGTGTAAGACCATGACTTTTACCAGGTCTCGTACTCCACCTGTTCGGGACTACACCATAGCTGGAGCCCCGCTCGCACGAGTCTCACAAATACGAGACTTAGGACTGACACTTGACAGTGAACTGACTTTAAATGACCACATTGAGTTGACTTGTAAGAAAGCCTATAAATCACTAGGCTTTGTAATGAGACAAACTGCTAGGTTTAAGGATCCGAGACCCATTGTAGCGTTATACAATGCCTATGTGAGAAGTAAATTAGAGTTCAACGCAATCATCTGGGACCCACACGAGACTAAATACAAGCTCATGGTGGAAAGAGTCCAACGTAAATTTGCTCGATACCTGTATAAAAAAATGTATGGGTATTATCCCTATTTATTCCCATCCATGTTCGTGGTCGGAATGGTAGGAGTAGACACCCTAGAGCTGAGACGTAGGCTAGCGTTATTAGTGCACTATTATCTGCTATTACACAACCGAGTGGACGATCCCGCTGCACTCGCGGGCTGCGCGCTGGCGGCACCGGAAAGGTACGGGGTGCTGCGGTCGCGCCTGCTTTTCGCGACGGGTGTGGTACGCACACAGCATGCTCGTTTTGCGCCCACCTTCCATGCGTGTACACTGTTAAATTTGCTCATCAGTAAATATCCGGAAATTGACATTTTTAATGTCAATTTACCGAAGTTTATAGCCTATGTAAGAGTTTTTTTAAGCATTTAGTTTTATTATTACTTTAATATTTAGTTTGGTAATATATGTTGTTGAAAACAAGACTGTTTTAGCTTACGAGTTGGTGACAAGCACTGTAAGTAGGCTAAGGTTCTTATGTAAAAATAAATAAATAAATAAATGACGTCATGAGTTACAGCCCGGGCCAAGCTTCCCCAGCTTCAAATCCTTTTAGATTAGAACCCACCTCGTTACTATACCGGGTGTAAGTAGAATGCGACCGTTAAATGAAACCACATATTCTACCGACCCTACTGAACCACTTTTCCCAAGAGTCATACCCGCGGACACCCTTAGTTTAGGCAATAATTGAGTTCCAAACAAAAACGCGTGAACCCTAACGCACCGACATACGGGCGAGTTTAGAGAGAGCGTCGTTCACGGTATAGCCTAGCGAAATATTCGGCTTTCCAGGATTAATGGTAAGGTTTTCACATGAGTTTTTATAGGGCACCTTATGTTTAGTAAAACTCTTATTTATCCACAAAATGTATCCATAATTATGCTTAACCGGTTTCACTATTCAGCATTATCAACGGCTTTTTAATGATTATAATAGCTGGTGCTGTTTCGTGCACTTTTTTATTCTCATCCGTACCTTCATAGGCGTTAAAAGACGTAAGGTTATTATAAGGTACATTATGACACAAGTGAGCTGCGTTGGACATTATAGTCGAGGCGGGATTGCAGCCCGAGCCAAAGGCGAGGACGTAATGGAGCCGAGAGTGTAATGTCTAATGCTCACGCGTTTCATACGACGTTTTTCAACACACTTGCGAGGAAAAATAGTCAAATATTATTGTCTTATTCTCCACATAAAATTTATTTTGTAAAATAGATACATAAAGTATACTTTATACCACACTAATATTATAAATGCGAAAGTTTGTGTGTGTGTATGTGTGTGTGTGCGTGTGCCTGTGTATGTTTGTTATTCTTTCACGCTGAAACGGCTGGACGGATTTGGATGAAATTTAGAATGGATATAGCATATATCCTAACTTAATACAGACTACTTTTTATCGCGGAAAAAAGCAAGTCGTTAAACCGAATAACACGCGGGCGGAGCCTCGGGCAAAAGCTAGTCATTACATAATCAAAACCACAGCTATGAATTGTCAATTTTCTCTGAAAATGGCGGCGCAGTGTTATGTCTGGCCTTTATTATGTTATCATAGACGGCCTCGACTACATTGTCAGAGTCGCTTGACGTGGGGGCATACACTTGAATGACTTTAAGAGAATATCTCTTGTTAAGTCTAATAACAAGATATGCCACCCGAGTAGAGACACTACCGATTTCCAACACGTTGCTAGTGAGGTCTTTGTTGACCAGCATGCCAACTCCACCGACAGATAATTGATCGCCCTCTTGATAGTAGAGCAGGTGTCCTGACTCTAGGGTTATCGTATCCTCACCTGCTCATCGGACTTCCGATAGCCCCAGAATATGCCAGTTGATTCTACCTAACTCTGACTCGAGCTCAGCGAGGTGTCTGTCTTCCCGTAACGTCTGTGTATTATAGGTCGCCAAAAAGAGTCGTCGGTGTTGGTGGCCATTCAACCGGAGAATGCACCCCCTGCCGCACCGTTACCGCGACCGCCACCGTAGTCGGGAATAGTGGGGCTGCCGGGGATTGGGGGCCGTTTATTTTTAGTGTACATCATGACTCGGGAAGAGATGCCCATACTCACACATGCTGGGCAGGCCGGTTGGTGAGCGCGGTGCCAGAACCTCTCGCTTTAGTGACGCCGCTGCCCGTCACTAGTCTGTTTATTTAAGGTCTGGCAATTCGGGATGGATATACCGCCATCACACGGTCCCAGGCTTGGTGGGCTACCTGGATTTGTGCCTGTCTGCGAGCTGTCCTCTTACTCTCCCCCGAATAACTTCAGGGGCGGTTTGCGAGTAAGATGGTGGTACCTCCACAGTCGAGCCGGGCATCAGCTCTACCACGTCTAAAAAATACTGTAATGTAAAAACACTAGGGCGATAATGTAAAGTAAAAAGCACGCGTGTTTAATATGCTGCATTATATTATGAGTTTAAGACCTTAAAAAAGCTGCAATAATAAATTTATAAGCAAGTGTGTTGAAAAGATCGTTAAGTATAGTCTATAATATATATTTTGAAATTATTTTTACATTATATTTATTACAGTGCTAATGCAACAACGTCTAGTGGCGCCAGAAAACAGTCAGTTACAGCATCAACAAAACGCCAATCAACAAGTGCAAGACCAGAAACCAAACTTGATGGGACAGCATAACGGTATGGATGTTTATTTATAACTTAACACGTGATTAGATGTGATTGCTTACCTCTAACTGTAAATTGAAATGCAATAAACTCCACACTCGTTCTACAAGTCGGTTAAAGTCAATATCAACTTGTTTTTACTGTGGAGGATATTAAACAGCTACTTCAAGCTTTAAAAGTTCTGTGTCTAATTTATCCTATGACGAATTTACTTAATACAGAACTTACTATTGCAGCAGCTAACATTTTCTGGCATCGCAGCTATGTGTATGGTTTATTTTATATAATAAACAGAAATTAATTTGTTCTATTCCATTAAATTATTTATTTCCTGACCGGGTTCGCATTTTCAAAGGATTTATAATTCAATATTGAAACACCCGCGTTTCACCGACGATTATTACATTCCAAAGTGATGGGTGGTGAGCACTATCGCCGTACTTCGGGCACAATTACACGTTGTTTTGGGCATTCAGGTTTCCTTACGATGTTTTCATCCACCGATCAGAAAGTTGTAAGTATTGGGTAAGAACACAAATACTATGCAAATAAATCCCGAAATACTTATTGAGTCATGGTCGACCGCGGATCGAACCTGGGTCTCTGAGCTCCCGCCGCTATTTTAGACATTAATTTATTTATTCCTAAAGTTGGGATTCCCTTGCAGCTCAAGGTGAAAACAAGGCCGACGGTGGAGGTAATCAGGATCATGGTCACGATGAGATGGATATGGGAGACATGGACAAGTTGGAACAGGATGCTGGCAATATTGGCGAGGTATTGTGTTGTATAGTTTGCGTCAGATAGCTTGATTGTGAAGTTGGCAGCCAGCCTCGTCAACGATCCTAAAGTGCAAAGTACTGTAACGGAATCTGTGACTTTATTCACATCCGCCTTCATACCTGACGTGTGCTGTATACAACGTGGAATTTTATCAGTTTTGGAAATGTTAGTTTCGTAAATTCAGAGTGTGCCCCACAATAAGTTATAAGTATATGTTTACATTAATTTATTCTGACGGATTCATACTGGAAGCTTGATAAGTAATCAGTATCTCGGATCTATAACACTTTTTGCTAATTTGGCAAATTAAAATGTTGAACTATAAGTAATTGACTCGAGTCTGGGCTACATGTCAGTAAAACGAAAATAATTTACGAATTATAAAAAAAGGTTGTCGAATCATACCGAGTCCGCAGTGTTAATTTGGCTACATAAATTAATGTCAACTTGTATGGTATTTATAGAGAAGTACTATCAGCTGTTTGCATTAGTAGAAGTATCTCTATTACGCGTATTTGCGGTGCTTTTCTGCTCTAATCTGGTATCTTTGTTATTATGTTGCTTCCATGTAATACGTCTAAATAATGCGCTAAATATTTGCATATCCATATTTTGATTTGATAATTATCAATGGATAATAATAAAGCCTCCGAAAAACAAATTAAATCCCAGCGAACTGCTGCACACTGTAATACTATCTAAGCAGCGGTCAAATTTGTTACCGAAAAATATATTAATTTAGCCGACTTAATCTTAAGGCTTTTATAATAAATAAGATTTAAAAAAACTGTGTAACATCTACCGACAAAATAAATAAAAAATAGAACACTAAAATTCCTTACGACCGACCACCTGGTTTAAATAATGAACCTCCGAATAAATTACTGAACTCCCAAAAGAAATTCCAAGTTAACCGAAAAAAATGTTCTGCTGAGGCAAAAAATACATATTGGGAGCCGAGCGAAGCGGAGCGGAGTGAGTCGATCCCTTAAGTTTAACAGAATTCATGATTTACGACAAAAAAGTTTTCGCTGAAATGTATTTTCAGTTGGTGAAATTGTATTATGTCAGCTTTTTGATGTATTAAGTTTTCGGAATTTTAATTATTTCCTTCGGTAGTTTTCGGTAGTTGGTAGTTTTTTCGGTAACTTAGTATTTAAAGCAGTAACATTCATAAAGTTAACATCCTCATTTTTAATTTAGTTTTCGGAGCTTTAATACTAGCCATTATCAATATCTGCTATTCAGTCACAGTTGTAATATTACATAAGTATAAGACCATGCCATGGTTTCAAAAAAAGGGTACATGTTGGTTTCTTACAATAAGTACTAGCCCGGACAAACAAACAGACAGACAATATTCCGAGTATCCTATTATGTTGACCCTTAGTACCTGGGTATATCACACAAAATTACTTCCAAATCTGTTCAGTGGATTTTGCGTGATGCGTGTGCAGACAGACAGACAGACAAATTAAATAACTATCTCCCTATCTCCACAACGATTACAGTTTAAAAAAAATATCCCATTTATAGATACGAGCTCGTTATTGTTTTATTATGCTTTATGATTCTCATAGGTGGGTGACATCCTGACCGGGCTGGGAGGTGAGGACGACGAAGAACTGTTGGAATCCCTGACGGCAGAAATAGGCGAAGAGTTCAACATTCTAGAGTATGCGGACCCGGAGCTCGCGTCGTTGAATGACGCTGAACATATCCTGGACGGTCTAGAGTTGGCGGAGGAGGTCCCAGAGAGATGCGCCAAACGGGAACCGGGGTATGTTACATTTCAAGAGTACGAGGCTTAACGCGCTTAGGCACGCCACCGTTTCTCTGTTGTTTTTCTTTATAGACCAAAGTATCTCACGCTAATGTCATCTTTAATAGAAAGGAAAATTATAAAGTGACAAATTATTATTTTGGGCCATCATCGTATCTGTATTGCACTTTTTATTTTTTTAGCGGTATCGTTTCAAGTCCATGTATCTATCATCTACGACAGAAATACCATTTCGTAACAATAAGGGTCACATTTTTGTTTAGCAAATCGATGTGGAGTCTATCGACTATCGATCATTCTTGTAACACAAGGTCAATTGGGACCGAAATATTGGAACAGAAAAATAATCTTCGAACACCATATAATTATGGTCTTACAATAATAAATTAAAATATTTCTAGGGTATATTGGGTATCGTTAACTGACCATAGAAAAAAACAAATTGTGGTCTCATTTTGTTATGTTCCTTGTACAAAGTGGTTCTCAGCTGACTAAAGTTCTATGGAAACGTGAAAAAAAGATCGCGCAAAAATTCTTTTCGGTGGAAAGTGGTTTATTTGCGATACTCGATCACCTCTTAAATTTTTTTCGCTTTAAATTGTAGAACCCTTTATAATTTTAACTTCTAAATGATATATTTCAAGACCTGCAGAAACAAATATTAAATTTACAGCGAAGAAATCGAACAGAAACAAGACAACAAAATGAACAGCGAGCTCCAGAAGGCTGTCGAGAACGTCGAAAACAAGGCCGAAGTTAAACAGGAACTGATCAAGACTGAGATGCAGGAGAAGCCGGGCACGCAGCAGATGTATGTGCAAGGACAGATGATGCAGGTATATGGCAATATTTATATTATTTGTCAAATGGCTGTAATAAGGTGGTAGAGCTGGTACCGGGCTCTACTGTGGTGGTACCACCATCTTACTAGCAAACCTCCCCGTAGTTATTCGGGGGAGAGTAAGATGACAGCTCGCAGATAGACACAACCAGGCGGCCCACCATTGCGTGGGACCGATTGATGGCGGTTATATCCATCCCCGATTGAGTATGTATGTAAAGTAAAATGGTTATTTCTTGACATGGCGGGAGTGCGGGCGAGTACATACATGTCAGTATGAAATGGCCCGCATTCCCGCCTGTCGCGAAATATGTAAGTAGTATTCTTTTAAAGTTTTGTTGATATGACGTCATAGAGTTGGCTAAATTAACCTATTTGTTCATATCATAAAGTATAAAGAGACTGATACTAGTGGCACGGTAGACACTTCCTTTATTTTAATAGGTTGGCAATTCTGTGTTATGGTGCTACCATCTTATCTTTAGAAAAAAATGGCGGAACTAGCATATCTGATTGGATAACATTGAATATTAGCCAATGACAGGCCCGGAATAAGCTACATAGTTCATTCTTCAGATAAGTTGGTGGCACTGTAAGTTGACATTGACAAGGAAAAGACAATGAGCTCTTTATTTTTTTGCATTGGGCATAGCTCTAATCATCCTATTCTGTGACGTCATTTAGAGGTCAAATGAAATTGTGAGTCTCGAGGTCTTTTTCTGGAAAACTCAAATAAAACACAGGTTTTCTTACAAAGTTCTAATCAGTCTAATTATCATTTACATTTTTCTGCCAGAACCCTGCTTTAAAAGCTCAGTTTAATCCTCTTGGTTCTCTTCCTAAAACTTTCTCGCATTTCGCAACTGGTCGAAACATTTGCTGTTATCAATTTTGACACTTCCTTGTCCTAAAAAAATACTTATTGTTTCCGAAACTTCACTCCATTCTGGAAGATTTTTATGGTCATCCAGCCAAAATGTTTGATGTCTCTGTATAAGTGCGGAGCCATGTTGCGTGAAAAGTAAGAAAATTAAAAAGCCGGACGGACCGGACGCAGTCAAATTTTCCCGGACAAAAGTTCAAAAAGCCTAACGCTGTCCGGCTTCATCCGGACAGATGGCAACGCTATTTCTATCCTTAAATTTTGCAAATCCAGAGATTCTTTACTACTGTCATCGTTCTGTTCGTATTTCACTATGGTTCATATAACTTCTCCTCGCCAGCAGCAAATGCAGCAAGTGAAGTCTGAAATAAAGTTGGAAAGTGAAGACGGCAAGCCGGTGCCATCGCCGCAACGGTCCGTGTTCGGACAGATGTTCGCGAACAACCCCCAGCGATTGTTGACACACCCACAAGGGCAGCAAGTTCAGGTTAGTCAAACATCAACCAACCAACTGTTCCAGACCTTGCTTTTGTAATACACATCGTCATGACATTTATCGTCGAAGGGGTATCACAAGCAGGGACCATTTTTGTTACCCTATACGTAAGTGGTAAGCAAACCCTATTCGAATTAAGGTAAGCAGACCTTATTAAAATCGCTAAGGGTAAGCCTGTAACCCTACCAAACCCTATTAAAAAACTTAATGTGACCCCGAATAATTTGAAAGTGTATCCCTAAAAAACTCTTTCAGACAGCATAATACAAAAGAAAAGCCGACCTACGGCTTGCTCGGGGCTTTCGCCTTTTCGCATATATATTTAACAAACAAAAACTGGCAATAAGAAGGTCTATTTGTCAAAGGGCAGTTTGGGAAGAATACAAAACCCTATATAACCCTATGAAATGCTGGGTTAACCCAATGATAGGGTTACATCCTATGGAGGGTTAACTCTATGATAGGCTTAACTTTCAAACCTAGGGTAACCCTATAATAGAGTGAAGCTTATACCTGGTGTTTCGGGAGCGAATTAGTGTCTGTTGTAGATGTTATTTAAAAGCTCAGATTGTTGTTAAATCAGAATTTTTATTAAATCTCTTACTAAATGTTATTATAAAATGTTTAAATGTTGATAAACGATATGTGTATGTGAAAAGCCCCCCTCTCCACAGATATGGTTTAAACCTCGCGTGCTGGACCCATTTGAATATTATAAGGAGGTTAAAACCTGTCAGAAAGGGGCTTCCCATACAAAGGGGGTTCTTATATACTAAAATTCCTTTCTGAAGGGTAAATGGTTCAAAGACTCACATTCGGATGCAGCCTTACTTCTTGAACTTCTGCGCTGGATACAGACCACCAGACTCAATCTTGGTGTCTGGGCAGACAGCGTTCTCCTCTCGTCGGTCTGGCGCGTCACAGGTCTTCGACAAACTACTGGCTCATCCAGCAGCTTTTGGGAGTTTACCTAAACACCAATATCTAACCCCGAGATAGCTCGACCCAGACCTCTACCACGATTTCCGTGAATCGTGTTAATGAAATCCATCCACATCACTTTCCACCGGCGACCGATTCCCGAAACTGTTCGGACACACAATTTAGCTCGCAATTAATGCTCATTAATTGGGTTATTTTACCACTTTTCCACTGTTTATTTCCTTGAAATACATAATAATTACTTCAACACTGGTTGATCCCATTTTTTACACGCATCTCCTCGAGAGCAAAATTGACAGTAAACCGGAAAAAACAACTTTGACATTTCACTTTTTTACAACTAGTGTTGCCATATCAGTAAAATAGAATCTGAGACATACTTGCGCGTTCCGAACGCTTTTAAACCGAACAATCCCCCGCTCCGGGCTGTTATCCTTATCAGACCGCTAGCTTACTCAACCGGGAGCCGGGAGAGAGTCGCCAAGGCTCGTCACAGAATCAAACCTTCGACCAATCACCTCAGCGGCGCGAGGAGTCTCATCCCCGCCAATTATCAACTTAATAATGCGACCACGTCGCCAATACAAAGAATTCCAAATTCGCATCTTTCAATAAGATTACATCCCCGATGACGCGGCGGAGGTGGGTCTTGGCCGATTTCACATAATAACCATGACTTAACTAAATACAATTATCTTCTAAAATGTATACATCTTTTCAAGTAATTTGCGGTACCCTTGTAATTCGTGCCGTTGTCTGAACTAATTAAAAAAGCAAACCTCTACGAGATACTAATCGGTCTAATGCAACGACGAAGGCCTCCGCGGACAACGAGGACTCTAATCCCAAGTGGACGGCCTTGGTGGACAGACACACGAATACTCACAGGTACGCCTTAACAGTCCGAGCGTTGCGAAGGCTAGACGTTCGGACGAGGAACGGTCCCCCCACGTCCGTAGCCACTCCATCAAAAGGTCTCGACTGTGTGATCCAATCAGCTGGCAGATCTCCTATCTGCGGCTGCATCAACAAGGCTCGCAGCCTGTAACAAGAAACACAGGAGAAGAGAACATTGCGAATTACCCGGCGAGTAGACAAAATCCAAAACTCTCGCTGTAAAATCGCCAATAACGCGCTTCATCCCGTGTGTGAGTTACGAACATGTCGGTCGGACAGCAAACGCCTCATCAAAGGCCCTCCTTGGGTAACAACAAAGGATGGCGACTTGCGTGCTCCGACCCGACGCACACCGTGCCGATGCCACCGTCGCGACGCCCCAGCGTCTCAACGCACGGTGACCCAACTCACGGCGTCCAATCAGGAACTAGTTTGGTCCCTAGAACTAGAGCATGCACACGCAACCCGGGTAAAATCTGGGGTGTCCTATCCAACTGCTGGACAGGCCAAGAAATCTGTTTCTTTAAACCACTCCGGCCCCCACCATAAATGATGCGACACCAACTCCCGCGCTGTGCAGCCTCCAGATGCGCACTCTGCAGGATTACATTCACCCGGGACGTGCCTCCAATTTATTGTGAATAACTATATTCTGAATTTGTGAAACCCGGATTCCTACAAAAATCTCTAAAGTACGTGGGGATGCGCGTAGCCATGCTCGCGCAACCTGACTATCCAATCATGCATACACGTCCCGAAATTCAACAGTGGTCCTTACTCTAACTGAATCTCCCCCCGGGGGGCCCCAACTACTAACTAATATGGTGGGCCGAAGAACTGTCCTCGGCTCCGCACCGGTACAGAAGCAGACAAATTATTGGGGGCCCGGCCCCTCCAATCCAGGGTGCATCCATTGCCCTATATATGGTGAGCGTATACACAATGCCATCCGAGGTGGTGCGTAACCCGCTGCCCTACCATATCTCGAATAAGGCGGGTGATATTCTAACCGCGGATACTCGTGTATCGGCGGAGAGTATCGCTGTGGCTCCGCCCTGCTATACTGTCCTACAGTGGGCGTAGGCACTGGTTCGGCAAACTGGGGTCCACTCATACAACCTTGAGTGGGGCCCCCGCCCGTGGAGCCCCCCCCCCCCTCGGGGGGTCCCCACTCGGGCCCGCTGTCGCGGAAGCATGGGGTCCACTCCTAATATCCTGAGTGCGGCCCTGACCCGTTGAACCCCCCCCCATGAGGGGTCCCCCACCCGGGTCCGCAATATAGCCTCGTACCGCAGGCGCACGATTCACACCACTATCAAACTGAGCACGACTCACGCGAGGGCTCTCTCCACTCTCTGACGGGTGCGCTCCTCGTCCTTGAGAGGGGCCACTCGACGGACGTGACTGATAGGTGGACTGCGCCGCGGCTCCCCCGCTCGTGGCGTGACCGTAGGCTCCAGACCTGTTCGCACAAATTAAATCATTATGTGGCCGGCCACATTCTCTACACATTCGCTGTCTGGAGCACTCGCGCGCTAAGTGGTCCTCTAAACAAAAATAGCACAGTCTATTAATTTTAACTAATCGCCGTCTGTCCACTACCGGTAATGCAGCAAAATCATGGCACTGCGATAACGCGTGTCCTGGGCGTCCACACTGGTGGCAATTTGGGCTCTCAGCCACAGCGGCCAGTGCAGCCAGACGTGCAGCAACGCGTCCCCGAAGCGGTTGCACTCCCTGTGGCCCCCTTCGCCCCGAATTACCGGCGGGTTCCCTGAAAATTCCGGCAGGTGGCGCCACCTCCGAAGTCGATGAAGATTCCACGGCCCTAGCCTCAAATTCTAAAAACTTCATCAAATCAGCGAAAGTAGGAAGAGCCTTGTCCTCCCTTTCCGCGGTCTCACGTTCGAAACGTGAACGAGTATCAGACGGTAACTTACCCAAAATAATGTGTACCAACAAGAACGACCACTCATCCACGGGCAAACCTAACATTTTTAACGCGTTACAGGCTACTGTAACCGGGGTCAGTAACTGCGTTCGAATTTGAGCCTTATTACCTACCCTAGGCAAACTTAACAATTGGCTCGTATGAGCATCGGCCAACAGACGGACATTCTGATATCTATTATTTAATAGTTCCCACGCTATGCTATAAGAATCGTCCTCTACTCTTAAATGTTGCACTAAGCTCTTTGCCTCACTTTCTAAAGTGGACATCAAATATGCCATCTTTTGTGCGTTGGTTAAATCCTGCCTACTGTCAACCAACGAGGTGAACATATTCTTATATGCCACCCATAGCTCCATGGTACCGTCAAAATGTCCTAACTCCAAAGTAGGGAGCCTACTGTGCAACGATGTACCTTGCGCTGCATGTCTTACATCAGGTGTGCTCGAAACACCTGACTGTCGCTTTTTAATCTGACAGGCGACCTGTGTGACCTCATTATAAATATCCATAATTTGATCCATGTCATTATTAGGGCTAGCCATTACCTCCGGTGGCAGCTCCTGGTCCAACAGCTCGATGAGCGCCTGCTCAGCTTTCTCGAGGCGATGCTCCATCTGTGAGTACCGCTCCAGGACTGCATCGCCCCGATCAGCTCGAGCCAACAAGCCTTGAACGCTGACAAACCAGCGCAGCTGGCTGGCCAAGATGTTCCTCGGAGAAGTCCTCGACATTGTAGACCGGGAAATCAAAGAAAATACCAACAATTAAAACCCGAACTAACTCTGGCACGAATCACAAACGTCCCCGTATACAATAATATTGTAGACCCAAATATACTAGACTCTAGTCAGTATGTTAATTTCAGTACATTAATACACAATACAACCCTGTTGTTCAATTATGCGAGTTCAACCAAAACCAATTTTTAATACTCAAATGTGTACAAACAAACACAATATCATAACTTTATGAACAAACAGACAGACCTTTTCTGTTGCTATATATCACTCAAACATTTTCAAATAAACACAATATCATAACTTTATGAACAGACAGACAGACCGTTTCTGCTGCTATATATATATAATCCATACAACATAAACCAGTTAGTTACATTTATGCTACACTTTTGACAAACAACTATGTCCAAGCCTCAATCGCAAGTGTCAAGAAGTTTTCATTCAAAATAAACAATATAAACCAAACTGTAGCACTAACTAACAGTATATCCAAAGGTAATTGGCTTCTGAAAGTATGTAATCACATTAAACACTTGTTAAAGACTAAACATACTCCAAAACAAACAAATTTAACAATTCCAAGTTGTAACATAACCTATGTACGTTGTTATAATAATATACCTAAGCGCTCGCTTAGTTAATATGATTCACTAACCAAAACTACACATTACACATTAGCCCTGCTATGTACTTTGTAATTTATATAAGCCGAGGCTTTCAACAACTATATAACTAATAATTAAGCCGCTTCGCTTGCTAGCAATGGTTATGCTGTATGAATTTACAAACTATTATAGTTTTGTCGCCGGGTTCACTAGACTTAACCGCGCTTATAAAGTTATATGTTTATCCACAATACAACATATAATACAATACCTAAAGCTAAAGGAGCTGTGTAAATATCCTTCCAGCTTACATAAACCGAGTACTGTAGTATAAGAAATAACAAAATATTCTATTTGATCTCGCTTTAGGTTACAAAGTTCCAAACTACCTACCTAAAACAAAGTATAATTCACAAATTATCTTAGGCCAACGGAGCTACTATATCGGTTCGGCTTATATAAACAGAATAGCTCTTGGTCCGGGGTTGTTTAATATCCGATATTAAACAACTTAACCGCGCTCTGCTACCAGAAAATGTATGTGAAAAGCCCCCCTCTCCACAGATATGGTTTAAACCTCGCGTGCTGGACACATTTGAATATTATAAGGAGGTTAAAACCTGTCAGAAAGGGGCTTCCCATACAAAGGGGGTTCTTATATACTGTATGTGAAAAGCCCCCCTCTCCACAGATATGGTTTAAACCTCGCGTGCTGGACCCATTTGAATATTATAAGGAGGTTAAAACCTGTCAGAAAGGGGCTTCCCATACAAAGGGGGTTCTTATATACTACAATTCCTTTCTGAAGGGTAACTGGTTCACCAGACTCAATCTTGGTGTCTGGGCAGACAGCGTTGTCCTCTCGTCGGTCTGGCGCGTCACAGGTCTTCAACAAACTACTGGCCCCGCCCGCAGCTTGCGGAGGAATTCTCTAAACTCAACCCCTAACCCCGAGCTAGCTCGACCCAGACCTCTACCACGATTTCCGTGAATCGTGCTAATGAAAATCCAAAAAAACCATTCACATCACTTTCCACCGGCGACCGATTCCCGAAACTGTTCGGACACACAATTTAGCTCGCAATTAATGCTCATTAATTGGGTTATTTTACCACTTTTCCACTGTTTATTTCCTTGAAATACATAATAATTACTTCAACACTGGTTGAATCCATTTTTTTACACGCATCTCCCTCGAGACCAAGATTGACAGTAAACCGGAAAAAACAACTTTGACATTTCACTTTTTTACAACCCGTGTTGCCATCTCAATAAAATAGAATCTGACACATACTTGCGCGTTCCGAACGCTTTTAAACCGAACAATCCCCCGCTCCGGGCTGTTATCCTTATCAGACCGCTAGCTTACTCAACCGGGAGCCGGGAGAGAGTCGCCAAGGCTCGTCACAGAATCAAACCTTCGACCAACACCTCAGCGGCGCGAGGAGTCTCATCCCCGCCAACTACCAATTTAATAATGCGACCACGTCGCCAATACAAATAATTCCAAATTCGCATCTTTCAATAAGATTACATCCCCAATGACGCGGCGGAGGTGGGTCTTGGCCGATTTCACATAATAACCATGACTTAACTAAATACAATTATCTTCTAAAATGGATACATCTTTTCAAGTAATTTGCGGTACCCTTGTAATTCGTGCCGTTGTCTGAACTAACTAAAAAAGCAAACCTCTACGCGATACTAATCGGTCTAATGCAACGACGAAGGCCTCCACGGACAACGAGGACTCTAATCCCAAGTGGACGGCCTTGGTGGACAGACACACGAATACTCACAGGTACGCCTTAACAATCCGAGCGTTGCGAAGGCTATACGTTCGGACGAGGAACGGTCCCCCCACGTCCGTAGCCACTCCATCAAAAGGTCTCGACTGTGTGATCCAATCAGCTGGCAGATCTCCTATCTGCGGCTGCATCAACAAGGCTCGCAGCCTGTAACAAGAAACACAGGAGAAGAGAACATTGCGAATTACCCGGCGAGTAGACAAAATCCAAAACTCTCGCTGTAAAATCGCCAATAACGCGCTTCATCCCGTGTGTGAGTTACGAACATGTCGGTCGGACAGCAAACGCCTCATCAAAGGCCCTCCTTGGGTAACAACAAAGGATGGCGACTTGCGTGCTCCGACCCGACGCACACCGTGCCGATGCCACCGTCGCGACGCCCCAGCGTCTCAACGCACGGTGACCCAACTCACGGCGTCCAATCAGGAATTAGTTTGGTCCCTAGAACTAGAGCATGCACACGCAACCCGGGTAAAATCTGGGGTGTCCTATCCAACTGCTGGACAGGCCAAGAAATCTGTTTCTTTAAACCACTCCGGCCCCCACTATAGATGATGCGACACCAACTCCGGCGCTGTGCAGCCCCTAGATGCGCACTCTGCAGGATTACATTCACCTGGGACGTGCCTCCAATTTAATATGAATAACTATATTCTGAATTTGTGAAACCCGGTTTCCTACAAAAATCTCTAAAGTACGTGGGGATGCGCGTAGCCATGCTCGCGCAACCTGACTATCCGATCATGCATACACGTCCCGAAATTCAACAGTGGTCCTTACTCTAACTGAATCTCCCCCCGGGGGGGCCCCAACTACTAACTAATATGGTGGGCCGAAGAACTGTCCTCGGCTCCGCACCGGTAGAGGGGCAGACAAATTATTGGGGGCCCGGCCCCTCCAATCCAGGGTGCATCCATTGCCCTATATATGGTGAGCGTATACACAATGCCATCCGAGGTGGTGCGTAACCCGCTGCCCTACCATATCTCGAATAAGGCGGGTGATATTCTAACCGCGGATACTCGTGTATCGGCGGAGAGTATCGCTGTGGCTCCGCCCTGCTATACTGTCCTACAGTGGGCGCAGGCACTGGTTCGGCAAACTGGGGTCCACTCATACAACCTTGAGTGGGGCCCCCGCCCGTGGAGCCCCCCCCCTCAGGGGGTCCCTACTCGGGCCCGCTGTCGCGGAAGCATGGGGTCCACTCCTAATATCCTGAGTGCGGCCCTGACCCGTTGAACCCCCCCCCATGAAGGGTCCCCCACCCGGGTCCGCAATATAGCCTCGTACCGCAGGCGCACGATTCACACCACTATCAAACTGAGCACGACTCACGTGAGGGCTCTCTCCACTCTTTGACGGGTGCGCTCCTCGTCCTTGAGAGGGGCCACTCGACGGACGTGACTGATAGGTGGACTGCGCCGCGGCTCCCCCGCTCGTGGCGTGACCGTAGGCTCCAGACCTGTTCGCACAAATTAAATCATTATGTGGCCGGCCACATTCTCTACACATTCGCTGTCTGGAGCACTCGCGCGCTAAGTGGTCCTCTAAACAAAAATAGCACAGTCTATTAATTTTAACTAATCGCCGTCTGTCCACTACCGGTAATGCAGCAAAATCATGGCACTGCGATAACGCGTGTCCTGGGCGTCCACACTGGTGGCAATTTGGGCTCTCAGCCACAGCGGCCAGTGCAGCCAGACGTGCAGCAACGCGTCCCCGAAGCGGTTGCACTCCCTGTGGCCCCCTTCGCCCCGAATTACCGGCGGGTTCCCTGAAAATTCCGGCAGGTGGCGCCACCTCCGAAGTCGATGAAGATTCCACGGCCCTAGCCTCAAATTCTAAAAACTTCATCAAATCAGCGAAAGTAGGAAGAGCCTTGTCCTCCCTTTCCGCGGTCTCACGTTCGAAACGTGAACGAGTATCAGACGGTAACTTACCCAAAATAATGTGTACCAACAAGAACGACCACTCATCCACGGGCAAACCTAACATTTTTAACGCGTTACAGGCTACTGTAACCGGGGTCAGTAACTGCGTTCGAATTTGAGCCTTATTACCTACCCTAGGCAAACTTAACAATTGGCTCGTATGAGCATCGGCCAACAGACGGACATTCTGATATCTATTATTTAATAGTTCCCACGCTATGCTATAAGAATCGTCCTCTACTCTTAAATGTTGCACTAAGCTCTTTGCCTCACTTTCTAAAGTGGACATCAAATATGCCATCTTTTGTGCGTTGGTTAAATCCTGCCTACTGTCAACCAACGAGGTGAACATATTCTTATATGCCACCCATAGCTCCATGGTACCGTCAAAATGTCCTAACTCCAAAGTAGGGAGCCTACTGTGCAACGATGTACCTTGCGCTGCATGTCTTACATCAGGTGTGCTCGAAACACCTGACTGTCGCTTTTTAATCTGACAGGCGACCTGTGTGACCTCATTATAAATATCCATAATTTGATCCATGTCATTATTAGGGCTAGCCATTACCTCCGGTGGCAGCTCCTGGTCCAACAGCTCGATGAGCGCCTGCTCAGCTTTCTCGAGGCGATGCTCCATCTGTGAGTACCGCTCCAGGACTGCATCGCCCCGATCAGCTCGAGCCAACAAGCCTTGAACGCTGACAAACCAGCGCAGCTGGCTGGCCAAGATGTTCCTCGGAGAAGTCCTCGACATTGTAGACCGGGAAATCAAAGAAAATACCAACAATTAAAACCCGAACTAACTCTGGCACGAATCACAAACGTCCCCGTATACAATAATATTGTAGACCCAAATATACTAGACTCTAGTCAGTATGTTAATTTCAGTACATTAATACACAATACAACCCTGTTGTTCAATTATGCGAGTTCAACCAAAACCAATTTTTAATACTCAAATGTGTACAAACAAACACAATATCATAACTTTATGAACAAACAGACAGACCTTTTCTGTTGCTATATATCACTCAAACATTTTCAAATAAACACAATATCATAACTTTATGAACAGACAGACAGACCGTTTCTGCTGCTATATATATATAATCCATACAACATAAACCAGTTAGTTACATTTATGCTACACTTTTGACAAACAACTATGTCCAAGCCTCAATCGCAAGTGTCAAGAAGTTTTCATTCAAAATAAACAATATAAACCAAACTGTAGCACTAACTAACAGTATATCCAAAGGTAATTGGCTTCTGAAAGTATGTAATCACATTAAACACTTGTTAAAGACTAAACATACTCCAAAACAAACAAATTTAACAATTCCAAGTTGTAACATAACCTATGTACGTTGTTATAATAATATACCTAAGCGCTCGCTTAGTTAATATGATTCACTAACCAAAACTACACATTACACATTAGCCCTGCTATGTACTTTGTAATTTATATAAGCCGAGGCTTTCAACAACTATATAACTAATAATTAAGCCGCTTCGCTTGCTAGCAATGGTTATGCTGTATGAATTTACAAACTATTATAGTTTTGTCGCCGGGTTCACTAGACTTAACCGCGCTTATAAAGTTATATGTTTATCCACAATACAACATATAATACAATACCTAAAGCTAAAGGAGCTGTGTAAATATCCTTCCAGCTTACATAAACCGAGTACTGTAGTATAAGAAATAACAAAATATTCTATTTGATCTCGCTTTAGGTTACAAAGTTCCAAACTACCTACCTAAAACAAAGTATAATTCACAAATTATCTTAGGCCAACGGAGCTACTATATCGGTTCGGCTTATATAAACAGAATAGCTCTTGGTCCGGGGTTGTTTAATATCCGATATTAAACAACTTAACCGCGCTCTGCTACCAGAAAATGTATGTGAAAAGCCCCCCTCTCCACAGATATGGTTTAAACCTCGCGTGCTGGACACATTTGAATATTACGTGGGACGCACTATAAGTTTCCGGAATGAATATGAAAAAATACTATTAAAGGTACAAAATTAATTTATTGTTTTTTAAAATAATCTCCCTTGGCGTCTATGCACTTTTTCATTCGATCAAACCAGTTTTGAAAACTTTTGTGCCACTCCCCTGTGGTGACCTCTGAAACGTGTTTTTCATACTCCTTGACAGCCTCTTCTGGTGATGAAAATCGTTGACCGCGTAATTGGTTCTTAATTTTTGGGAACAGAAAAAAGTCACAAGGTGCCAGGTCGGGACTGTATGCAGGATGACTCATGAGTTCTACATTTTTCGTCTTCAAAAAGTCGTTTGTCTGTCTGGCCGTGTGAGAACTAGCATTGTCGTGGTGCAGGATGATACGGCGTTTACGGTTATTTTTACGGAGTTCGTCAATAACTTCCGGCAAACAAATGGTCGTGTACCAGTCACTATTCACGGTACGACGATTCTCTAAAGCAACAGTAGCCACGTGTCCAGTTTTATTAAAAAAAGAAGCAATCATCCGCTTAGATGCACTTTTCACGCGCGCCACTTTGGTTGGTTTCGGCTCATCTTGAAAGACCCATACGCTCGATTGCTGCTTTGTTTTGGGATCGTAGCAATAAATCCATGTTTCGTCACCTGTTACTATGTCCCACACCAAATTTGACGCACCTTCGTTGAATCTGGTAAGCATGGCACTGCACCAAGTGACGCGGTCCGTTTTTTGAGCCTCGGTCAAGTTGTGTGGGATCCACCGCGAGCACAGCTTTCTCACACCCAAATGTTTGTGTAGGATTGATTGTATTTGACTCATGCCTATTTCTAAGGATGCGCGAATTTCATGGTAGGTCACATGCCTGTCTGTTTCAATCATACGGCGCACAGCATCGATGTTTTTGTTGGTCACAGCGGTGGACGGCCGACCATCGCGAGATTCGTCACTGAGATTGATACGACCACGCTTGAATTCTGCAAACCAGCTATAAACAGTCGTCTTGCATGGTGTTTCATTGCCAAAAGCTGTTTCAAGCCGAGCGATGCTCTGTTGAGCTGTCAAATTACACTTAAAATCGTAGAAAATCATACTACGAAAATTTTCCCGAGTTAAATCCATGTTGATGCAGACACACAATTTTTTAAATGGCGCCACAAGGTAAAAACAAAAGACAGTCAGATGAAACAAACTGCATTATACAGCCAAAGAGTTCTATTTTCAAATGTTGCAATAAATTTTTAAATATTGTTTATGTAAGTGGCCAGTTCCGGAAACTTTTAGTGTTACCTATGTATAAGGAGGTTAAAACCTGTCAGAAAGGGGCTTCCCATACAAAGGGGGTTCTTATATACTGTATGTGAAAAGCCCCCCTCTCCACAGATATGGTTTAAACCTCGCGTGCTGGACCCATTTGAATATTATAAGGAGGTTAAAACCTGTCAGAAAGGGGCTTCCCATACAAAGGGGGTTCTTATATACTACAATTCCTTTCTGAAGGGTAACTGGTTCACCAGACTCAATCTTGGTGTCTGGGCAGACAGCGTTGTCCTCTCGTCGGTCTGGCGCGTCACAGGTCTTCAACAAACTACTGGCCCCGCCCGCAGCTTGCGGAGGAATTCTCTAAACTCAACCCCTAACCCCGAGCTAGCTCGACCCAGACCTCTACCACGATTTCCGTGAATCGTGCTAATGAAAATCCAAAAAAACCATTCACATCACTTTCCACCGGCGACCGATTCCCGAAACTGTTCGGACACACAATTTAGCTCGCAATTAATGCTCATTAATTGGGTTATTTTACCACTTTTCCACTGTTTATTTCCTTGAAATACATAATAATTACTTCAACACTGGTTGAATCCATTTTTTTACACGCATCTCCCTCGAGACCAAGATTGACAGTAAACCGGAAAAAACAACTTTGACATTTCACTTTTTTACAACCCGTGTTGCCATCTCAATAAAATAGAATCTGACACATACTTGCGCGTTCCGAACGCTTTTAAACCGAACATATACTAAAATTCCTTTCTGAAGGGTAAATGGTTCAAAGACTCACATTCGGATGCAGCCTTACTTCTTGAACTTCTGCGCTGGATACAGACCACCAGACTCAGTCTTGGTGTCTGGGCAGACAGCGTTCTCCTCTCGTCGGTCTGGCGCGTCACAGGTCTTCGACAAACTACTGGCTCATCCAGCAGCTTTTGGGAGTTTACCTAAACACCAATATCTAACCCCGAGCTAGCTCGACCCAGACCTCTACCACGATTTCCGTGAATCGTGTTAATGAAATCCATCCACATCACTTTCCACCGGCGACCGATTCCCGAAACTGTTCGGACACACAATTTAGCTCGCAATTAATGCTCATTAATTGGGTTATTTTACCACTTTTCCACTGTTTATTTCCTTGAAATACATAATAATTACTTCAACACTGGTTGATCCCATTTTTTACACGCATCTCCTCGAGAGCAAAATTGACAGTAAACCGGAAAAAACAACTTTGCCATTTCACTTTTTTACAACTAGTGTTGCCATATCAGTAAAATAGAATCTGAGACATACTTGCGCGTTCCGAACGCTTTTAAACCGAACAATATGTATGTATGTAAAATTTTGCGTTTTTATCATGCAGTTCGGTTTTAGGTTTATAACGTTAGATCCAGTTATTATCTGGGATGTTACCTTTTCTTGGCATATTATTCTCACAGGACATTCCTTACAACAAAAGTGTAAATATAGTAAATATTGTTAAATGGATAACTTTTTTTTGGAATCCAGAGATAACACCCTTACTCCCTTACACCGGGGTGTGTTTTGGTTATCCTTTAGGCATAAATCGTTATCGGAAGTCAGTCGATAAATCGGGGTGTTTCATTGGCATAGATGAGTTGTAGAGTCTCTTATTAGACTGTCTGTGTTGGAATTCTTCCACAGTAATTGGTAAATAGGAGTCCTTTTGTAGACTGATGGCTACATATCTTTCTATAGGGATGAGGCTTATCATTTTATCACCTCTGGGTTGTGGTACCGCAATTATGTTGAAGATGTCATAAGTATATGTGTCATCTTCGTTTCTACTTGCAAAAGATGATAAATGTTACGCATGTTAGTCTGTAGTTTGTCAATAGGCAAAGTGAGTTCCTTAGATAATTGTCCTGATATCGGGCTCAGCTCCGTCTGCAGTTGTTGAGGACCAAGAAGATGAACATTCAGATGTCCATTGTAAATACTGATGACTGTATCCAGCAGATTCTCCTGGATGTTCCGTAGATGTGTCAGTAACTTGTTTGCTGCCATAGCTGATAGTGTTAACTCTGTACTAATTTCCGCTTCGTTTAGCTTATTCTTTACAGAGTTGGTCACTTTATCTAGTGTCATTAAATGTTTGTTAATCATTTTATGTTGCGTTTGTACTGTTTGTTCCATTCTCTTCATTAAATTTTATTCGGCTTCTATTACGGACTTCTGATTCTTCCATAATAAAAGCAGGTGTTTTTCGTTCTCCCGTACAATGGTAATGTCCTTAGTATACTTATTCTGCGAATTTACTGTCGAGTACGCCGAATAAAGTATTCGCTATATTTCCGACACCATTAATCAACCAAGGGTTAACCCGATGATAGGCTTAACTTCCAAACCCGGTTAACGTATCCCTGGTCACAAGTGTTACCGGGAGTGGACTGTCCCTCATCACCTATACCTCCTCACCGATCACCTATGCTTCCTCACCGAAAACCTATACCACGTAAAAAAAAAATTCGCTATAATTGATTTGTCTATGTTTTGGCTACAGGGTTTGACCCAACGCCCCACGCAGTTTGGTCCGGGCGCTCAAGTGATCAGTCAACAAGTGATACAAAGACCGCAAGTGCAGTTCGGACAGGCACAGCATGGCATGCACTTTGCACAGGTCAGTACCTATGGTACCTACTTAGGTTTAATTTGAAAGTCCTATAAAATTGTTCTTTTTTTTCTTTCGTCTGCTGTGTGCAGGGGAAAAATACCGATACAATACACAGTTCCTATTGAGCTAAAATTTGTATAGATATAATAGTCATTAATGACCCGATGGCCTTCATACAAAATATATAAAAAATCTTATCTCAAGTTTGGTTTACGCAATCGCAACCAGCTATCAAAAGAGCCTGGCGATTATTCTTTTGTATGAAATTTCAACTCTATTACATTGGAGTTGAGTGAGATTGAAAACCGAAACGAGCGAATGCATGCTTAGAATGGCCGCTTTTAATTCGCAGCCGGTGAAATCAGGAGCCGTATTGTCTAACTTCGACATCAATCACAATCGCCTTCAAAGGCACCGTGATTGGCTAGAAATTACATCGCAAGTAAATTTTGGCCAATCGCGACGCCTTTGAGGGTACTTGATGACCTAAAAATATCAATGCGTGAAGCATTGACCTCTCATAAACAACAAGACTCACAATCTCGCTCAAAAAGCGTCCGCGATGCATCTTGGCACCGCTACGACGTGACAAGGTCGAATAACGATTGCGTACAACTAATATTGCATCTTATTTTAACGATATAACGTCTTAATTTGGTTGAATGCATTTTTGCTACTATGCTTTCTGACGAAGTTTTCTTAGAGACTGTGTCTAGTTGTTTATGAGAGGTCAGTGGCGTGAAGCCATAGAGTTTTATAGTTAAATGAGTAAAGATTGCATCGACCTATACTACCTGTAGCAGGGCGGCGCCGTGCAACAGCCGTCCCCGAACCCCCGCGCGGTGAACACAGCGCACATCGTGGCGGCGATGACGGCGCAAGTGAACGCCGCGCTTGCCGCCGGGCGGCAGATCGCGCCGGGCACGCGGCTCGTCGGCGCGGACGGGGCCGTCGGCGTTGTGCGCCACGACCGCTCCGTGCAGCTAGCTTCGCTGCCGCACTCTGGTATGTTTTATGGACTTACTGGTAGGAGTTTCTCCCGATGGATGATATCGCCGTATATAAGGTGACTTATATAAGATGACTTTTTACGTTTTGGCATCATCTTCTGGGGGAACTGTACAGAAAAAGAGACATTGTTTAAAGCACAAAAAAGGTGTATTAGGGCCATATGTGGACTCAAATTTTTCATTTGAAAGTTGCAAGCCACACTTTAAGTCACTTAAGCTCCTCACATTACCTTGTCTTTATATTTTCGTGACATATATTTTTGTTAAATTAAATAATCACCTTTTTCGCAAGGTATCTGATACTAACAAGAGAAACTTCCGGAACAAGGACAGATTGTGCATAAATAAATACAATACAAGACTTTTACACAGAAGTATATTTGTCATGGGCCCTAAATTATTCAATAAAATTCCAAAAAATTGGATAGATCTCAGTATTAATGTGTTTAAAAATAAATTATTCAATCTTCTAATTGAAAAATGTTATTATACAGTGCAAGAATTTATTAATGATAAATCAATCTAATTTAATGTTGTAACATAGATATTTGTTATTTTTATATTTGACATATTTTATTAATTAAATAAAGGTATTTTATTTCCTTTGTATTGAGCCTGAGACTGATACCTGAGAAATTGTCTTCATGTTAATTATGGAAATAAAATTTCCTATTCTATCTACTAATATAGGTATAATACAAGCATTGAATAACCCAGGAATTACGATACCTTTATTCAACGTAATGAAGTCATACCGAAAAACAATGTACACAGAAAATTAACCGCTTATAACCGTTTGGGAATTTGGGTTTACTTTGAGTCGCCGCCGCCTTACAAAAAAGTACGGCTACAGAAAATTAACCGCTTTATAACCGATTGAGCGAGCGGCGGCGGTGCGGCGGCGAACGAGTGTGATGCGCAGCATACTCCCGTCTCACCCCCTTGTTTCGGTTAATTTAACCGATGTTAGCGGTACTGTTTTCAATCTCTGGTATAATATGTAATTGCATGCTGTTTTAAAAGTTGAATGCACAGTAATTTTATATTCATACGCTTCTCGGCAGAGTGTAGAGCACATAAATTGATCATAATATCAAATGTAATAAATACTACCTACATTCATGAATAAACGCATCTTATCTTATCTAATTATATAGCCAAATTCACACTGGAGACTCGGTAAGTGGTCAGGACCGTGGTTCAACGACTCTTTCTGTGAAAAACGCAAAATAAAATTTAGGCTTACTAATTGACAACATTACAAATTAATAATTGGTACAAAACTAAAAACAATTTCGAGATATTGGCCTTCTGAGCATCATATTTTTTTTTCAGAATTAAATCATTATCATATAAGGACATTTAAAAAAAAAAAATTTGGTAGACACAGGATTTTAAAAACAATTACCTTTGCTTTTAAGTTCCTTTCGTATTAAAAAAAAATCGACTGTCATGTCATTGTGACTGTGACTGTAGACATTGGCAGCGAACATAAACATTAAGTTTTTTTTTTAATAATCCCTTGGCAATGAACATCGAGTTTGAAATCCTCAGTTGCGACTTACGTTGTTTTAGAATGAGTGAATAAGAAAAAATTAAAATAAGCTGTAAAAACACACAATAAAACAAAATAAAAAATACGTAAGCTTTATTTTTACACAGACTTTCACTATAAATATTGAAAACAAATGGTTACCTGAAATGAAATGATGTCGATTGACTCGGAGTTGTTCGTAAATTAGTATAGGGGCACAAAACATTTTTTTTTTCGTTTTTCACGGAAAAGGTCATTGAACCTTGGTCCTGACCACTCACCGAGTCTCTAGTATAAATTTGGCTACATGATTGGAAGTCACCTTATACAAGGTGAAATTAAATCAACCGACCAAATTCATACTGGAGACTCGGTTAGTGATCAGAAATAAGCTTCAATTACGCTTTTGGTGAAATTCGAAAATCATTTATTTTTGCTTCCTTACTGCCTAGACTAGGAATTGTACTTAAGCTAGTCCAACCAATAAGGAAGCAAAAAATATATTTTTTGAGTTTGGCCAAAAGGATTACTGAACCTAGTTCCTGATCACTCACCGAGTCTCCAGTATGAATTTGGTCGGTTGATTTAATTTCACCCTATATATTGGGCACCACTTATTTTTGTTTATTAACTTGTCTGCTTGCAGGGGGACGAATTCGTTTTCTTTAGTAAGAGGGTTAAGGTTACAACAGTTACAATAAAAATAAGTAATGAACCTAAGGTACCCTAAATTAACACGTACAAGAATTACAGGCTTCGCGGCAAAGCAAGAAGTTTACATGATAAAATTATAACGTTCTTCAAAATTATATACAAAATATTAAATGATATAGGATTTTAAAAATAGAAACAAAGTTTCTTGTAAAGAAATTTCTGATCAGCGAATGTCAAGCAATACCAACATACTAATGTTTTATGGTTCTATTTAAGGCCTGGTCGTCTACATTTCATGGCTTTTTGCGTTAATATCCCGCGTCAACTACGTACCTGATCAATATAAAACTCAAAGACATGTTTTTAAGACCTTTATCTTTTTTTTCTTATTGGACACATTTCACTCGATAGATTTTATTTTTGAAAATTATGCCTTTTTAAGTGACATATACCTTTTTTTTCTTAGCGGCTTGAATTCTATGTCTGAAATTACTGCTATAACAAGAAAACTGTTTATTTTCGAATTACTAGAAAATACCTGCACCAAATACTTTTTCATAAAGTCCAGAAAAACATCGAAAATTCATTAATTAAGCGTGCCGGCAGCGCGTGAAGTGACCGTTCTAATGTAGACTTTCTACGTTTTTGATTATCGTGCACCATGGGCTAAGCCTTAAGTCAGTTTAGGTGTAGAGTTATTTGCGTCTTAGGATTTTGTACAATGTGTATGGCATGTGGTTGCCCACGCGTCAAGCCACGTAATGTCTAAAGAGATTGCGTGTGTTACTATTTGCTGGTAATAGACTTTGGCCGTGGCTTGTCACCATCCTCGTCGTGACGTCATCGAGTAGCCGTACCGGGGGAGTGGTGATTCATCCGTTACCGACTTACGAAGATTTTGCGCTGTCGCTTGGTTTAACTCTTAGAAATATACGATCGCTCTTTATCCTAGGTCTTATCGACGCTTTCTTTCAGACGCGGTAATGGGCAATAGTAAAAAAACTTATTTTGCTGCCATAAAAGTATAAAATTAGGTTAAAATTGCTTTGTATGTAATATCAAAAATAATAAAAGTTTCAAACATGACCCAGTAACTTACATTAAGATATAAATATAAAATTTATATATTTGTATTATACGAGTATAAACCTTTAACTTTACAACTTTTCAATTAAACTTATCATCTAAAATATTTTGTAAACTGTATCAAATCTAACGTGTACGTACGTACCGTCACCGTTTCCAGCGACTCAGGGCATAATCCCCGCGTC
This sequence comes from Ypsolopha scabrella, assembly GCA_910592155.1. Taxonomy (NCBI): domain Eukaryota; kingdom Metazoa; phylum Arthropoda; class Insecta; order Lepidoptera; family Ypsolophidae; genus Ypsolopha; species Ypsolopha scabrella. The sequence continues at coordinate 23,971,631 of OU342969.1, read as the reverse complement.
GCCCACGGGCGGGGTACGCCCCCCGCCGCCGCCCCCGTACCCCGGCACGCTGCGACACCCGCAGCCACCTCCACCACCTTACCCGCAACCTCAGGTAAGACAGCGATCATTCACATTGCGACCTACTGATGAGTTTAGTGGTACCAGAGAACTTGACTTGGGACTTTACATTAGCAGGTATACAGGATGTTAAGTTGATGTTGCGGTAGCCGGTAACTGGCGGTAGTTCCCGTCCATACAAACAACTTTTACTGCGGAAAAAATACTCAAATCGCAAAAAAATCACCTGTTCCTGTTTCATAGAAAAGTTAAATATCTACTTTATCGAAATGTCTGAAACAACTGTTTTTTTTTTCACGATTTCTTATAATGGGAAGTTGTTCGTATGAGCGAGTACTATCGCTAGTTTCCAGCTTACGCAGCATCATCTTAACACCCTGTATAACAACAAATTACCTCACAATTGTATCAAGATATTTCAAACCCCTGGAAATTAATTACTAATACATATAAATAAAGCTAATGTCTATAGCCTAAGTCAAGTTCAATAAAAACTAAAGAATATAAAACTGGGATCAGAGTCCAATATTTTAGATATATTAAAAATATCTTAATGCCTTAAATGAATGATACTCACCCGTAAAACTATTTAATTTACTAATTTATGACGTAACATAATTTGGAGGATTTTTGGATAATGTTGTCGTGCATGCAGTAATTTTTATATTCGTGTTTTGATGAATTTTCCTTGAAATAGCTTCAAGGTGGATTCTAAGCTTTTAAGTGTAGGCTGTGTATGTTGATTTGGATTCACATTTGATGAAAATGTATTAAAAATATGTATAAAATATATATAAAATGTTTTACAAATAGTAGTTGAAATTTTCAATGTGAAACCAAAATAATTATATCCATGAATCGCTTTATTATTTTATTTATAAAGATGTGAAGTTGAACAAGACACAATCATATCCACAGCAATATTATTTTTATCTTTGCCATTGGTGGGGGAATTGACTTTACATTTATGTATGTTGCATAATGTTGTAAACGTGAATTTCAATGTTATGCCGGGCAAGAAAATTTAAAATTTAACCTAAAATTTTTAAACAAGCTTAGAAAGACTAATATTGCATGGGTATCATTAATCAGCTGGCGTAAGTTTCTGTATGCAGTTGTTTCATCATATTTATTGGAAGACAAAACATAAAAAAAACTAAACATGTTATTGAGAAAAACCTAGTGCCTTGAACTGTTGTAAAGCTGAGTTCATCTATATTTTGGGTTCGAGACAGATGCTAAAGTGCTGTTAGGAAATCTAGATAGATAATGGTGTCAATTCGGTGTAACACGACTTAATTGACAGGACTAACCGTATTTTAAGCATTCTGTCCTTGTCTTTTCGATACACAAAGAAAAAGACAACGCTTAAATTAAGTTTAGTCCGGTTAAATAAGGTAAGTCGTGTTACACCGAATCGACACCAATAAAGACCCAGTCAATTTGTATGATTTCTCACAAGTATTTTTTCAATTCACTGTACTTCGGGCCATTTTATTATTGCTCCTACACAGATCCTTAATCGATTAATTTCCAAGATAGTCCGTCAAATAGTTGTTGATGTACTATCCGTTTCAAATGCTATTAGAATAGGACCTATTGGAATGGAGTGGTTTACGATGTCTGTGTGCGTTAGCAACACCGATGGAAGTGCGTGAGTTACAGCGTTGCTAACGCATACAGTAGCATATACTAATAATAATAATAGCATTTTAAAGGGATAGTGGAATAAGCGTGCGTCTCAGACAGGAAAGAGAATAATCCACGAACGACATGAACTTACGCCGGCTCGTAGAGTCTTGTGTCATTGTACCGAGATAATGTTGCATGGCGGTAACAGGTGGACTGGCCGGAGTGGCTGCAGCGGCGCCCCCTCTTGTTGCAGGTCAGTGCCGCGCCTCGCGACTACCTCTCACACCCCCTCTCCCACCCCCCTCCCCCCTTCTCACTTTCACTCTCACACACATTCCTTACTCGTAGCTGGACTAGCTCGCGATAAGTCCCTTGCCCGCAGGCTTTTATAACGCAAAAAATACCATTATAAAGTGTTGTATGCAGTTTTGATTGATATCTTTTGTTAATTATGTATCCAATTAAATTAACATTATATCATTGCTGTTTAGAAAATCAGAAAAGTAAATCTAGACGTGAGGTATCTCTCACGTCCAGATTATCTGATTTAATTTAATTTGTTATCTCCTGATAAATCGCCAAGTGTTTAAAATATATAAATTCATTTATATCATAGTTTATGTACGAGAACGTTGAGTACCGATGTTAATAGCGATATATAACGTTAGCTTCATGCGTATTTGTGAGAGAATAACGCTATAATAACGTCATTTCAAGATCTGCCTGCAGGTAACGCGGTACCTGTGAACGAATGCCATTCCTAACCGCTCCTATCGCCCTTGGGGAACATGTCATGCTATACTTACTATTGCAATGGGGTTGTCTTCCTTTATGTGGCCCTTTGACTTGCTAGTATACATACATCGTAAAACCATGTATGAATGTGTTTTTGAAAAATTCAACGAATGTCGGAAATGATTAAAATCTATGTTCCCTTCCTACATTTTCAAGAATAATATTTCCATTCCAAATTTTACTTCTCCTTTTTAGAAACCTTGTCCTACCATCACAACTACCTAAAAAATAGACGGCCTTGTCACCGCTACCTTTGTAGTGTCCATTAGTTGCTTGATACTTTGCTTGTTCGCCGCACGCATGCCTACTAACTAACCTTTAAACCTTTTCAGCATCCTTCCTAACACTATTATAACACTGTTTTTCGAAGCTATGTGATCTTTTAGTGTAATGATTGTTATCGATACCAGATTCCTTATTGGTCACACGCCTTCGTTAAATGTAACAATCGCACCAAAATTAAAGTAATAAAAGTTATCTATGAACTTACGATAGTGATCAATAAAAGTTATGTAATGAGCATTGAAATAAAAAAAAAATAAGTACGTATAATAATAATAACCCTTTAGTTCACTCGAAATGTTTTTATTTGTATAAAATCAATGTACGTACGTATTATACGAGTAAAGACAGTACAATATCCTTGAAGGTTTATCCGTGAGGCTATTTAATTTCGGCATAGTTCAGTGGTTAAATAAATTTAGCTAATTCGGTAAGTAAAGCAAAAGTACACAGTGCTGATTCCAAAACAGTTTCGAGATATTAGGTTTCTAGACCGTATTTTTCTATTTGGATCTTTTAAAACCATGAGATCGTGTATATTTTAACAAAAAACAACTCCACTTTCATTTGACGTCACAAAATTGTCTGATTAGAGCTAGCCTAGGCCCAACGCAAAAAAAAAAAATAAACAGCTCATTGTATCTTCCTTGTTAATGTCAACTTACAGTACCACCAACTTATCTGAAGAATTATATATGCTAGTTCCACAAAAAACAAAAATATAAAACTAGTGTACTTTACAATCTTTACATACTCAATTCGGTATGTAAAGTACACTGATTTTACATTTTAATTTTTGATGCTGACTAATTATAAGCAATTAATTTCTATATTTTTTCATTCCAAGCAGTAGTTATATTTTAATATATTTTTTAAAGTTTTGTTGTGATGACGTCATGGAGTTGGCTAAATCAACCTCTCTATTCATATTATAAAGTATAAAGAGACTAATACAAGTAACACGGTAAACACTTCCTTTATTTTAACAGGTTGGCAATTCTGTGTTACAGTGTTACCAACTTATCTTTAGAAAAAAAAGGCATAACTAGCATATCTGATTGGATAATATTGAATATTAGCCAGTGACAGGCCCGGAATAAGCTAGTTCATTCTTCAGATAAGTTGGTGGCACTGTAAGCTGACATTGACTAGGAAAAGACAATAAACTCTTTATTTTTTTGCATTGGGCCTAGCCCTAATCAGCCAATTCTGTGACGTCATTTAGAGGTCAAATGAAAGTGATGTTGTTTGTTGCATTTTTATTAAAATATACAAGATCTCATAGTTTTTAAAGCTATAAATAGAAATACTGTCTAGAAATCTAATATCTCGAAATGGTTTCGGAATCAGCACCGTGTACTTATTACTTTACTTATCGAATTGTACTACATGTTGATTGACCGGTACTTTTAGAATTAAGTTGCCTTTTTGTGGTTTTTAATATACAAAAAACAATTAAATATCCTGATGGAGATCTTTAATTTTGGTGTTGGAATTAAATGAAGCACTAAAAATGTAACAAATAAAAGCTAAATTAAAAAGAAACTTGCATTTGTATAATGAACCGTATATTTTAAGGCGTTAGGTCGAGTTTTAAGCGCCTATCTCATCTTGATTGTCATTGGTTATGTTTCGGTGGTGGTTAAATCATGGCAGGTTTCATTCGCTTCGTACAAAGAGGGGTTAAAAGTTGTGGTTAAGTTTTTGCAACTTCGATCCCTATTTTCAAGTAACGAATTATAAAGTAAAACGTGTATAAAATATTTTGCGCAAAGGTAAAGGATACATTTTATAATATTCCTGATTATTTCTTTATAGACAATTTAGTATCATCTGTGCTATTCTCTCTGGAAAAAAGGCGTGAGTCTATATACGTACGGAAAATTCACTTCAGTAGAAAATATGGTATATCTTAGTGGCATCCTTAGATTTCATATAGTACAAACACAGCAATTCCTCCGTTTATTCCTTGTTATAGAGATTTAATTTATCAAACTAGTCACAGTATAATATTTATTATGCACTTACGTAGTTTCACAATTTTAGGCAAGTAGGTAAAAAATAGTCTTGCACAAATATACTGATACAATTGCAACTAAAGAAGTAATATTTTTGGTTTTAGTATTATTATTTGGGTTTGAAATCACCTAAATTTTCTCCAATTACACTCTCACTTTAGAAATCATTGACTCAAGATGAGATTGGGTTGTCGTTACAAGTCTGTAACTAGTGTTTTTGATTATCATTCATATTGTAACTTGTTGTTAAATGTTCAGTAAATATCTCTTTTGTTGTTTGTAACTTTTAAAGAAATATTGTTAACAAATTCCCAATTTCGTTCTATTGAAATCTTTTTTAACTATAATTAAATATAATTAGATACGTAGTATGCACTGAACAGATACATAGATAGTGAATACGTAACCGGCGACAGTGTCAACGGTGGCGGGGCTAACAGAGACGTGAACTCCACAAACATTTAACCGTCAGAACGTAAACCAGGAGCAACCCTTGCTTCTGGAGGAGCTGTTGGAGCAAGAGAAACGGGAGCAGGAGCGGGGTGGGGGGGAGAGGGAGTGGCCCGCGCCGGCGCCCGCTCCCGCGCCGCCTCCCGCCGTGCCGCTATACGCCGGCACACCGCCGCCGCCGCCGCCGCTGCCGCCCGACCGCCCCGCGACCCCGCAGGACCACCACGCCAAGCTCCTCTACGAGCAATGGCTCAAGCAGTACAATGCCTTCGCCGCCGACCAACTGCGCTACTATGAGGCCGAAGTACAAAAACTTCGCAAAATCCGCAAGGTGAGCTTAGAACGCTTCGTGTTTCGTGAGCTTCCGTAGCGTCCGTATAGCGCTTGTAGAGTCTACTTGCAGGTCCGGAGATACACGGGAGTACGTGTCGCACTGCACCCTATGTGATAACAACGGAACTGTTCTGTGTCTAACACCTAGGGGACCTATTTATAGCATTAACACCGACAACTAATATCTCTTGTGTTAGTTTTACTCGAGGGGTTGTGTTTTCAGTCGCTGAACAGCAAGCAACGACAGCTTAGGAAATCAGGCAACGAATTGTCCGTCAATGATGCGGCTGAACTTAGAAGAGTCGCGACGGAACAGCAGGCGCTGCAGAAACATCTGGAAGCGGCGAGGAAGCAAGCGAGGCAGCATAATATGCTCATGCAGGTGGGAATTACTAACTTAAGAGGCCGGCGGAGCATGCGTAGTTCATACAAACGAAATACCAAAAACATTTGTAAATCATTGATATTCCTAGGGTAGTGTGTGTTTATTCCGATCAGATAACAGAATATCCAGGTTCCCAAATATATATTTTGAAAGTACACTGATTTAAAGACCAGATTATGAGGAATTTAAAAAACTTTCCTTTGTATGAGACATGCATGCTCCGCAACTTATTTAAACATTTGTAAAAATCCATTGAGTCACGGTTCTAATAAGAAAATATTTTTCTAGGAATACGAAACCAAGCAGCGACAAAACAATCCTCAATTGGTCCAACAACAGCCTCAAATCAACCAACAGCAGATCACGACTGGTCAACCGAGCCAACAAATATTTAGTCAAAACCAGCAAATGACTCAACAACCACAAATCCAACAGCAAACAATCCAACGACCGATTCAGATCGGACTTCAAAACAGCACATTGCAACAGCAACAAACGTTGATACGAACTCAGCAAACCGTGTTGAGTTCTGAGGGGCAAATGCAACAGCAAAGAATCGGCCTCGTGACTTCACCGTTAAGCGCCCAAGGACGAATCTTGCAGGGAGGCCGTACCTTGGTGATAGAACAGCCTGGCGCGCCTCAACAGCAACTAGTGAGACAACTATCGAATGTCGGTCAAGAGAGGCCTCAATCTGTCGGTGGGATGGTGCAATTCGGACAACAACAGTTGGCTGGAGTTAGAAATACTATGCCTGTTGGATCAAATGCTCGACCACAAAGCGCAAGGCCGGCAATGTCGCCTTTACACGTACAATCTCCACATTCTCAATCGCCATTACACTCTCTGGCGCCTCAATCACCGCTGCACCATCTCACTTCACCGATGCAATCGCCACTGCATTCTCAACAGAGCCCGTTGCATCATACGGCGCAATCCCCCTTGCATCCATCGACACAATCGCCACTGCATACGCAACAATCTCCGTTGCATTCGCAGCAGTCACCATTGCATGTGCAACAGAATCAAAGTCTACAACAGCAATCGCCAATGCATCAAAACTTATCGCAACAATCTCCAATGCATCAACAATCTCCAATGCATCCCCAACCATCTCCAATGCATATGCAACAATCCCCGATGCATCAGCAATCACCTATGCATCCGCAACAATCGCCGTTGCACCATCAACAGCAGCAGCAACACCAGACGCAACAGACGCCTATGCATCCGCAACAGTCGCCAATGCACTCTCAACAGTCGCCGATGCACATGCAACAGTCGCCGATGCACACGCAACAATCGCCGATGCAGACGTCGATGTCACCGCAACATTTCCTGCAACAACTGCAGGCCCAAAGGACCAGTCCGCAACTGCCTACGCCAAGTCGAAGTCCACAGGTGTGTATTGCCACGCTGTAACTAGTGGTAAAATATGTGCGGCGATAGTTAATAGCCTTTAAAAACTCTAAATCAGCTCCCCGCCATTCCTGCGGGGTAGCCCGAGGTCAACATCTCCTGTATAAACGAACTTGTAGGCGTAGGTATAGCGATATGTAGAAAATGCGACAACATGAGTTAACATCTCCTGTATAAAAGAAATTGTAGGGGTCGGTATAGCGATATGTAGAAAATACGACAACATGGCGAGTGTCCCTTTTGTGAAGCTTTGTTGTATTACTTATCAACTCTCGACGTAAACATACAAAGAAGTAGAAGTATCGATTAGCAGACTACTTTCTAGCCCTGGAAAAATAACCAAAGTTATGTTTTTGCAGATATATCAACAATCACAAATACAAAGTCCCGTTGCATCGCATTCGCCTCAAATGCAAGTGAGTATTTCAATGAGACAAACTGTCTTTCTCCCAAGCAGACATTCAGTGGGGAACACCACGCAAAGCTGATTGCAGATGGCGTCACTATCACCTCGGCCCTATTTTCCTTCAAAATCTGTTAGGATTGGAAAAAGGCGGGAAGATTAATGGCGTCGTTTTTCGGGTTCCGTACCCGAAGGGTAACATGGAGCCTTTCACGGTTGTTCACTGCGGCGCCCGCTGCGGCTACTGCAGCTTTCTTATTCTTCATCCGCCGCGTCTCCCGTTGCGTCACTCGTTACTTCACCCGCCGCGTCAATCGCGGCGTCCCCCGTCGCGTGCGACGCTACAATTCAAACAAACGCGTGCAAAACGCTTCTCCTTGAACGCTCCATACATCGGTGAGTGTTTGTGTTTCCGGCGGCCCGCTTCGCGCACCGCGCCGCTTGACGCCCCGCGTCTCCTTGTTCGTCGCCTTACTTGTTATTCATTTATATATTGTGTGCAATAAAGTGTTTTGAATTGAATTGTTTTAGACCATTTATGTTACGGGGTCTATTCAACGACCTATAGATAGTCTGTCTCAAAAACTAACCTTGTTAGGAATTTGGAATTTTCTATATATCTATTATTTATATATATATTCGCATATCTAAACAAATATTGAAAATGCCGTTTTAATATAGGTTTTAGGGTTACGTGCCCGAATACTCGAGTAACTTAATTTTGCAGTTTTGTTTTATACATTTTCTAGGTATTGATAAGTTTGTAATTATTATTTAAGTCTGTCAACTTATTTAAATGGTACGAAACCCCGAGGTTAGCTCTTGAAGAGACTTATTATTTTGAAAAAATTAATAAATTTTTGGTGTTTTGATCAACAATTTTTATAATAACAATCGAAAATATGATATAATAAAACGAAATTTCAAGTAGCGGCCTCTTTGATGAGAGGGGGTGTGATATTCAGATATCTCAACTCGCTGGTTATCAGCTTTTCTGGTAAGAGGATATTTATAATTAATAACTAATTTCTCAACACTTAATTTATTTATTTATCACTTAGTAATTTATTAAGATAACTAATTTCTCAACACTAAATTTATTTATTTATTACTTAGTCATTTATCAACAATAGTGATAGAATATTGTGTATTAAAAATCGCCGTAACCATAACCAGCGCAGTTTTATTTGATTATTTTCATTTTATTTAAAAACATGTCCGCGTAACATACGTTCATATTAGGTAATATGTGGCTAACTTTTTAATCCCTTTGGTTACAAAGTTAGTATTCAGGCTTAATTTGCAATTCGGTATGTAAAGCAAAAGTACACGGTGCTGATTCCAAAACCGTTTCGAGATATTAGGTTTCTAGACCGTATTTTTCTATTTGTAGGTTTTAAAACCATGAGATCGTATATATTTTAATTAACAGAAGACAACTTCACTTTCATTTGACCTCTAAATGACGTCACAAAATTGGCTGATTAGGGCTAGCCTAAGCCCAACGCAAAAAAATAAAGAGCTCATTGTCTTATCCTTGTCAATGTCAACTTACAGTGCCACCAACTTATCTGAAGAATGAACCCGCTTATTCCGGGCCCGTCATTGGCTAATATTCAATATTATCCAATCAGATATGCTAGTTCCGGCATTTTCATTCTACAAATACGTTGGTATCACTGTAACACAGAGTTGCCAACCTGTTAAAATAAAGGAAGTGTCTACCGTGCTACTAGTATCAGTCTCTTTATACTTTATGATATCAATAAAGAGGTTTATTTCGCCAACTCCATGACGTCATCACAACAAAACTTGAAAATAATATTAAAATTTTACTACTGCTTGGAATGAAGAAATATATAAATTTGTTACTATTAATTACTAATTACTATTTATTACTCAGCTTTAAAAAATGAAAATAAAAAATCAGTGTACCTTACATACTGAATTAGGTAGCAAATACTGATTACAAAAATAATGAATACTATTCTCAAACTTTAAAAGACGAGTCTTGACCAGCCATCCTAACGTTAGAATCGCTAGGCACGAAAGATAAGGGAGAACTTTTAAAATACGTACTTATGTAGTAATTATTTGTTAAGAAGGAATTAATCTTAGGAAATAAGTTTAAAAAAATCTAGTAGAGAATCAATGCCGAATTCATACATCGACCAGCCATCCGTACGAATAATTTTACAATCAGAAAGGTTATTAATAAATTAAACAGTCTAAAGTATTGGTGGATGCTAAAATCGAGAGTTTTGTACTCTCACTTTAGTTTAAGGCGTCCTTGGATGACTTAACCGTATATGCAACCTCATTTTGCCGTTAACATGACTGACTTGACAATTATTTTTAATAGTTTTCTTAGGACCAAAGCCTATATAGTCGAGGTCGAAGCGATAGTGCACAACTGTCGCACAATAAAACGTTAATCTCCATTTCATATGTTCAAATATGCAACTTGTTTCAGAGCGACTACTCAACCGGCCGATTCCCGCGGCCGGCGCCGGGCTGCTCACCGCTACCGACGCGGTTCGCTCGGCCTCCCCACCACCAGCAAGGTACTAACCCAGTATACATTGGAGTAGCCTCTTTGTTTGTATACGTTGTATGGTGTTTCTGTTGCACACCATACATGAGGGTTAAGAAGCTAAGGAAGATGAGGAGTCCAGAGAAAACAGTGAAATTTGTTTTATTTTCCCTGGTTAGTTGTTTACAGTAATGCTTTTGTTTCGTTACTAATATCTGAATTAATATCTTATACACCTTACTTATAACGTAAATTAGGGCGTAGAAAACTCAGCAACATTATTATGTAGGTACAAACAAATACAAATGTACGAGTAAGCTTGTACTGTACATACGTATGCAGTGTGAAAACGAGACGCAAATATAACCGAAACGCAAGGACTGGTAAATCGTGGTAACGCTGCATGTAGATGTAGTACACACAGATGATAAAGGGATCAATTTCAACCATAGACGAATATGTCGTGATATAACAATGGTGTGGGAGATTGCTCTGTTGTGTGACACGGGACGTCATTTCGAGACATTGGTGTTCACAGTGGATGCGAGGCCGAAGAGGCAGCCACACAACATACTTGCAGAAATATTATAGCTTTATTATTAGTATAGTTGGTTTCGATAGAATACCCGCGAATTTTGAAGTGAACGCCTTGTTTGTGTTCTCATTGTATAATGAGTCCAACTGTAGATCCATTGTTCTGAATGTTTCAGGAATGCGTGTAGGAGTGCCGTTCGGTAGCAGACAACAGACGTCGCCTCTCGGAAGCCCGCAACCGATGCCGTCGCCTGGGAATCCGAGCAACGAGATGGCTGTAAGTAAACGTAGACGGGTGTTTTACTTGAGTTTCGTTGTTATTTCCGATAGCAACAAATATCTTTCATCACTTATTTATCTTACCACTGTTACTTGACAAATTCGAGCAGACGATCTGCTGGCTGAGTCTTTTGTCGCTAATAAAACTAGAGATAGTAGTCGTCTAACTGAACATCTTTTACTATGGAGTCCTTACTCTGCAAACGCAAAAGAAAGTCAAATGTTCGATACATTTTGGTCAACTAGGTATAATGTACCTTTTCTATGGAACAGCTTTTCCGCGGTTTCAGTGTTGGCTTCATAGTCAAAGTTGTTCGTATAGACGACAACTATTTCTAGGTATAGGCTTTTTAGAGACACAAAAACCCTGATAGTATACTGGGTGTTAAGATAATGTTGCGGAAGCTGGAAACTGGTGATATCACTCGTTCATATAAAAACTTTTACTATTGAAACGACCCTCAAATCTCGAAAAAATTCATCTGTTTCTAAGAAAAGTTACATACGTATTCGACCATAATGTATGAAACAACTGATATTTTTTCATGACTTCTAAATTTTTTTTTCACGAGGTTATTTGTATGTACGAGTAGTATCGCCAGTTTACGACTCCCGCAACACCATCTAAACATCATGTAGCACTTCAGCTCTTAATTTCTAACTAGTAAATGTATGTGTCAGCGTCAACAAATGCTGCAGCGTCAGCAGTACAGTCCGATGGGCATGGCGCCCGCGTCCCCCTCCCTGCAGCGGTCCCCACACGTGGCGCGCACCCCCACCCCCTGCGCGTCGCCCGCCGCCTCCCCCGCGCCCGCCCAGCACCACGAGGGGGGCGGCGGGGGGATGCACGGCCACGGACACGCGCCCATACCGCCCGGATACAGGTGAGACGTGACATTTATTAAATTTATATCACTGCGGTATAGAAAATCAGAAAAGTAAATCTGGACGTGACGAGCTCTGAACCGGGATTCGAACCCGGTGACATTAATGTTTCCATCGATTGGAATATTGAATATTGTATTATTTAGTCTATGATAATACTCATCGATGACCTGTCATACAAAGTAGATGAATCTTTTGTCTCAAGTTTGCTATACGAATTGCAAGCAGCCGGCTACCTGAAACAGTCCGGTGATTATTATTTTGTATTAAATTTCAACTTTACCACAATGGGTTATGATTGATCAATATCCGCGAATGCATGTTCAGAATGTGTTTAGGCATTTTGGGCCACTTTTGAATTTGTGCTAAAACACATACACTTAACATCGTAATCTCTGCCAAGTGCAATAAAATAGTCGTATAATAATGAATGAAATCCTCATCCATTGCACAGATACTTCAAGCCCGGTCTGTTCGGCGGCGGCCCCGGCTGGCCACCCAAAGACGACCAGCGTCACATCAATAAAGTGTCGATCCTGAAGCGAGGCATGCCGCGCCGACGTTTTCCCGGGAAGACCGCTGCGCCACTTCCTAGCGACGAGGGACAAGCCAGGTTTGTCAAGTATTACTACTATCCATAATTAAAGCCTTTATTTTCTGACCTTGTAAATATGTTACATGTCATGCAAATTTATTACTTTTATAAATAAAAAACAAAGTGTATGTTTTATAAAATATATATGACACTATCCTTTGCCCGCAGCTCCACTCGCGTTTATTTAATCTCTGCCCCGTTTTCGGCTTGGGCGTTATTTATGAATAGCTTATTGTTGACCAGAGTCACTACGATAATTGAAAAAACTGCATCCAAATTCGTTGAATGGTTCTCGAGTTAAAACGGAATATACATACTGACAGACTAACATTCAAGAAATTGTAGTTTTGGCCTCAGTACAATAACAATAAAACATTTCATTAAATGTACAGACACGGTATTATTACTACATTATTGGTGCTTCTGAAGGTTTTATATAGCCTGTAAATGCTCGTGCATGTCAAATGATCATATCTTTATGATAACCATAACCATTAATTAACTTAATATACGAGCATTTACAGGCTATATAAAACCTTCAGAAGCACCAAGTGTAATAATAATAATGTTCGTACTGTATGGTAATGGTTATCATAAAGATATGATCATTTGACATATACGAGCATTTACAGGCTAGATAAAGGCTCGTCTTCAATATAGTCCACCATCAAAAATACTTTTTTTTTAACAACAGACCCGCTGGTCTTTTCACATGACAATCTCTACTAATAATAAGTGTAATAATGAAAGCCGTCGTCAGACGCAACGGACAAGAAGATGCAGATGAGTAACATTAGCATCAGTTCCAGGGACAGCTCGAGCGAAGGTCGAGAGTACGTGCTGTACTCTGGGGACGGGGTCGATTACTCAGTCGTGCCCGACGACGCGGCGAGGATGGGCTTCAGCCGCGACGATGACGGCGAGATTGTACACGAGCACTTGGATGACGAGGACATTGTGGTGAGACCGTACACTACTCTTAGATACCCTTAATGCAAATAAAGGCGGGGTACAATTACGATTAACCTAAAATTAGAATTTTTGGCGGCAAGTGTCAGTTGCTGAACAGACTAAAACACTTAAAAAAGGGGGAAAGTGTAGCTAAGAATACTAAATTCGACTGTAAAGAGGAGCAGTTAAAAATTTTAATAATAAATACTTGCTGAACGGTGAAGGGAAGCATAGTGAGGAGACCTGCATGCCCTAAAAAGCGTGTATTTGTGCCCGAAGTACGGCGATAGGGCTCACCACCCATCACGTTGGGATGTAATAATCGTCGGTGAAACGCGGGTGTACCGAGTAAACACTGTGGCTTGCATTTCACAGTTCATATTCGGAATACCTCTGACACCCCCTCGGGGATTCATGTCGTGAGAATATATTTTTATACGTTATATTACATATAATAAACATCTAAATTAGAGCAAAATATATTTTGAAACCTCTTGGGTTCGATAACAGTTGCATTGAAAGTAGGAAATATTTATACTTAATGTTAATAAATTCAATTGAATTGAATGTTTATTCAACCGATATTGAGCCCAATAAGTTTCTAAATATGTCTTGCTTCAATTTGTTTATTATGTATTTATTATAAATTAATGTTGCTATGTATAAAACATATTTTAACCTCTTGATAAGTGCTTACAAATAATTGTTCATATTTTAGGTGGTGGAGCCCGGAGCGATATCTCCTCAAGAACGTATTGCTACCGAAGAAGATTTTGAGGAGCTCATAGACAGCGGGAAACCTGAAGATGAGTTGGACGAAGAGACATTACCTGTTGAGAAAGCGACCAGAACTGAAACCACCACGAAGACCGTAGCCGTCATCAGCTTAGCTACAGCCAAGCAGTCAAATGTACAACAGTATAAACTTGTCAATACGACACAACAAACCGCTCTGTCTAGACTGCCTGTACTAAGCACAGTGTTAGCCCCTCACGCCAATTCAACCAAGATACTTAATGAAGTTTCCCAAGCAACTTTAGCATCTGTCTCCATAGCCAACCAGACAATTTCCGTACCGGTTTTGAAGAATTTCAAAGCGGGACCGGGGCACAGCGGTGCGAAAACGCAACTTAGCAAACTACCGCTGAATTTAACTAATCCTCCGTTGAACATCACCATGTCAAATGCTTCTCTGTCCAAACCAATGAGTTCGGTGATAAGCGTCATATCGCCTAATATTCCTAAAAATGCCAATGTGAGTCCCGTTATAACATTAGCCACTTCGAATACCGCTGGGACCTCTCGGTTACCCGTCTCCATCTATACACAACATCAAGTTAAACAAAAGATTGTCAAAACGATAGAGAATCCAATGGGATTATCACTATCAAACACGAAATTGTCAAGTTTGTCGGTCACTCATGACGTCACATTACCTGCGAATATATTCCAGGATGATGCAGGTTCGCCCGATAGCACTGTTGCTCCCGAGAATATCTCCGACAAAGACATACAAAATCCTTCCACGTCGATACAAGATTTATCACAAAACATGGTAATTAACGACCGGAAAGACATAGATATAGAATCTGAAATAAGTCAGCAAACTGAGTTGCCGCCAGCTTTATGTTTGCCTGACAGAACACCGTTGCTACTCGGGAAATCTGACATTAAAAGCCCCGACCCCATCCCTGAAAAGATACCCGATAATATCATGGAAGGAGATGACGAAGATAAGCCCGAAGATCACATTCACAGCAACTTGTTACTGGCGTATAATAAACCCTTAGCGGCTGAACCTATCCCTAAAAGAAATCTTTCGACTAATCAAGGAAAAGAAGAAGAAAGTGACCTGAAAACTATAAAAGCTATCGCGAATCAAACGAAGGAAATGGTGATCGGTTCGAACATGCAGATTCATGCAGACATGGCGCAGGAATCTGTTCAAATATCTATACCTTCGCCGACACCATCTCAAGAGAGATATCTCAATGATATGGCACAAAGAAATGTAGCGGAAGGGCCGAAACACGACGAAAGCTTCGAAGACATGCTTTGCTTACTAGAAAACATAACGGACGATGCTAAAACTTACGGAATGAAACAGCAACCGCCAAAACCAGCACCTAGCTCCAGTAATCTAAATCCAAACCAACATATTCAACATACACACCAAAGTTTCCAAAATCAACCGAAACCCGATAACAAAGACACTCAAGAGCTAATGTTACCGAAGGTGACTCAACCAGAAAGACTGAACCTCCAATCTGCAACTGTTCCTCAATTATCGCCCTTGTCACAACCAGCAGAGCTTACATCCAACATGGCGAACGTGTCACAACAACTTCGCACTATAATGTCTTCTCTGAACACTTCGGCGAATAAAGTGGACCCTTTAACCGTTGCGGCAGCGATAAGAAAAGATACATCGACACCAACACAAGTCAACTTCGAGAATTTACTGCCTTCTTCGAAGGTAGAAGTGGCGGCTTCTAGACCATCTCCTATTCAAAGGATAGATAAACCAATAAATATACCTGGTACTGAAAGTATGCAACAGCAATTTAACGCTGCGCAAGTTATCGGTTCGCGGGTGAATACATTGGCAATGACTCAAAGCAGGAAATCACCGACAGTGTCACCCATAAATTCGCCTGTTGGAATGCAGAATCCTTTGATAAAATCACCGGCACAATCGCCTCTAATTTCTCACCAAGGTTTTGCCTCTCAAGAGGACCCGAGCACTCAAAATCAAACATCAATGGCGCAACAGATCATACAAATGCCAGCGCTTTCCAAAATTCACAGCAATCAAACCGTACCTCCAATGATGCATTCAAATACCATTACAACAAGTACTGGCTACCAAAAGAATCAACCTACTAGTATTTTAGGCCACACCCTACTACAGCCTACCAGGCAAATGACAGGCAACCTGCCATTCAATAGCCAGAGCATAAGCTCGAGTCAACCCCCAGCTCTGGTTATGACGTCAAGACCTGTCGTTGGCAATAAAGAACCTACACCAAACGTGACCGTTAGAACCCATAACATACTAAGTACTGGTATGCAACAAGTCCAAGCGGCTAAACCTCCTGGATCTATCAACTTTATTACGTCCTCAAAGTTATTGCACACCCAATTAACATCGCCACTAAAGCGGTCTAAGTCAACGGACGAACCGAAAAGTGATATCGTCGTAGGCCATATTCAACCGACCAAAAGACATAGCGTCGAGTCCGTCATAGTAAAGTCAGAGCCGATGGAGACTGATGAACCGAATGCATCGACAACTTCAACAGATCCTACAAATAAGATGATGCAATCGCCATCCGGACAAAGAAACGATGAGTCGCAAAACGTATTGTTGAAGCAACTGTTGCAAACTACAACTACAGCAGCCACAACAGTCCCAGCTAGGACTATGGCGATACAAAGAACCGCGCCAGCTTTAGGTACGATACCCTCTTTAGAAGCTCAGTTGGCGAGACCATCTATCCCACCACCAACTTTATCGTTACCACAGGAGGTAGAAATTTCGAAAAATTCGCCACGACCAATACAAATACCATGTACCCAATATAACCCACGACCGATTCAGACTACAGTTCCAGCATCGATGTCACCGTTGATCCAAACGTCGACACAATCGCTAATGGATGTAAGGAAACCGCCACCGATAAAAGTCATTTCCAAAGAAGAGACGACTCCAATTCCTGAAAGTTCACCCACCATGAAACAGCTGCCAATGTATCCTATGAACATTGAAAGTCAACAATTACAACATCATCATCAACAACACCAACAACAACAACAGCAGCAACAACAACAGCAGCAGCAGCAGCAGCACCAACAACAACAGCAGCAGCAGCAACAACAACAACAACAACAACAACAACAACAGCAGCACCAACAACAACAGCCGCAACTACATCACCAACAACAACAACACCAGCAACAACAACAGCAACAACATCAGCAACAGCAACAACAGCAGCAACAACATCAGCAACATCTACAGCTTCAACAAGCAATAAAAAAGGAGGTCACTCCGCCCCAACAAAGTCCTGTCCACAGACCCTTCACGCCATTAGACGTGAAGAAAGAACTCTTAGACGAAAGTTCACAACAATCAGCCACTTCTGGAATATCCACAGCCTCCGATCAAGGGAAACTTGATCAGCCAATTAAAGAAGAGTACCCAGAAAGTGTGACAATGGAAACGTCAACCGAAGCAAATGCTCCTGAAACACCTTCGGAGGCTAAAAAGAGAAAGCGAAGAGAGTATCAACAGAAAAAACGCAAAATGATGATGAGTATGAAGGCGACAGCTGAAAACAATATAACTGCGGCCGCTAAGAAAAGACCTCGCAAAGGATCGAGGTACGAAGAGGATTATGACACTTTCATTGACAACCTGATGGGGCAACTACGATTGCTTCCTCCGATGCAAATACAAGAACCGGCTTTGACAACAAATTTTGCCGTATGCCCTCTTTTTGGATCAGGAGACCTGACGAAACTGAAGAACAAAGATTATGACATCCTCAAGGGTGATTTGACGGGAACATTCGGTAACTCAAGTATACCGAACGTCGCTGACTACTACAACACAAAACCTTTCGGCGAAGACGAGCCGTTACCTGAAAAACCAGAAAAGTCCACACAAAGAGGCTTCTATGACCAAGAATTCCAACCAATACAATTTGACGACGAACCAGATGAAAAGAAATTAGATTTCGTTTGCAAAGAACGCGACACTGACACCCCAGATACCATTGTCAGTTGCTCGAGTCCCGAATGTCTAGAGATAGAACCTCCGAATAGATTCCCTGGACTCAAACTTATTGATGACGAGGAAGAAGACGAAGATAGTGATTCAGGAATCTCCGGAAGAATTTCACCCATCATTCCCATCATAGCTCCTGTTCCTATAAGGTTGAAACCTGTATCTTTGTACCATTTGAAGGACGAAGATGACGCTCAAAAGCCATTGAAGCTTGAGAGTGATACTCCAATCAAAACTAACATGCTGGATTCACCAGGCAGTACGGAAAGTAACGAAAATGTTACTGTCACTTTAACTTTAACGTCGGGAGCAGCAGAAGATATATTAGGAGTTTTAAAAGAGCTAGCAGGTATATTACATATACCGCCACCTACATCTTACCAGATTATCGAAAGAACTGCAACACCACCGTCTCATAAACTTGGTCTATATCGGTCTAAAGGCAAAGACGGCAAAGAAGGAACTCCAATTGATATTCAGAGCATACTAAATGGAGCAGCGAAGTTTTGTCGACATTGTGATGTAGTTATACTAGACTCTGTTGTGAGAGCGAAAGCTTCTGAGTTTCCACTGTTATCGGCAAATAAAGAAGGAATCCTTTGCGACAGCGATTCAGAGCTGTACTTCTGCAGCACACAATGCTACGAAAGATTCTCATGGCGCCCTACCAACATTATACTAGACGGGAAATCCAAACCGGCCATTAAAGATGACAAATCTGATGTCGACACCAACTTATCCAAAGACCGGGACGACTTCGATACTGCATCTACAGAAAGCATGGAAACGGATGACTTAGACATTAAACCCGACATTAAAGACGAAAAAATGGACTTATCGTTCATAGATTCTCTCGACAATGATGAGTTAATGAAAGAAGTCGGCGATGACGTAAACGCTCTAGATGAAGACCTAAAGAGCGAACAGGATGACAAATCCAACGAAGCGAAAGAAGTCGAAAAAGAGAAATTCAAAGGCATCAAATACAAAGCTTGGGCGCCCGGTTGTATCGGACCTCCAGTTAAATACAAGAGACCTACAGATCGGGAGCTTACTGAGTTGGTTTTCAGAACAGGTGTTGCTATTATACCCGTTACAAACGAAGATTCGAGGCGTTGTGAACTCTGCGGGATTCAAGGCGATGGTGTAGCAGACGGCGTTTCAAGGTTACTCAATTGTGACGTCGATAGATGGGTGCATTTGAATTGTGCGCTTTGGTCACAAGGGGTCTATGAAACTGTCAGTGGAGCCCTAATGAACGTTGAAACAGCTTTAGCGAACGGATCAAATGCGACTTGTGCAGTCTGTCGAAGATTAGGGGCAACAGTGAGATGCTTCAAAGTACGGTGCGGCAGTGTGTACCACCTCGGATGTGCAGTGAAGGACAACTGCGTCTTCTACAAGAATAAGACTGCGTATTGTGCCAGCCACTCACCTAAGGTGAGTTGATTTCTATTAATTATAGTTAAAATTACTTTAAATTTATTGTATTTATGAGTTAAGAGCAGACATCATGCGCAAACCTCCATACAAACGCAAAACAAAACTGTGAGGTGTCTATGGAATATTTTCCATCCATCCATCAGCCTGTTTCGTCCACTGCTGGACATAGGCCTTTCCAGGATTTTGCCACTCTTGGCGGTCCTCCTGGAATATTTTAGACAGAGTCAATTGAAATTATCTAGATCTATGTCCGATTAGGACAAATATCGGGAAATTTGAATCATATCTTAACCACAAACCCCTAAAAAACGTAAATTTTACCGTTTTGTACCAAAAATGTAGCCGAATGTGTTTTCATTGTTTCAAAATCAAAAAATAAATACTAGTTGGGCATCGAAAATTAACCAAAAATTTAAATTTGTGTGAAAACGTCCACAATCTTGCCAAAATCATGTATCTCCTGACACATGTTTTAAATCCTGCGCCCGCGACGAAATCAACACGAATGTATTGCCTTCGCAAGTTTCGTGGAGCGTGCACGTAATAGTGAAATGACATATGTATGCATTACATTTGGCGGCCCTCACAACTGAGTTGGTCGCGTCACGATGTCTGCTTTTAATTTACATTTTCCGCCCGATCTAAGCGCCTTAGAGTAATTCCCTGAAAACTGACCACTTTAGTCGCACCCGTTACCCCAGTTATTATTTTTTATTACGCAAAGTGTTGATAATTCGGCACCTATTTTAGTATGCATTGGTAAATTAAAAATATAATTTAAATACAACGTTCTTAAATTTTGTTAAATAATTATTATGTCATGCTATTACATACTATCCGTTTCAGATGCTATTAGGATAGGACCTTGTAATATCTTATGCCTGTGTGCGTTAGCAACGTTGACGGAAGTGCGTGAGTGAGTAAGATGCACATAGTGTGTTTACGCACACAGGCATCAGGTATGACAGGGCCCTGTTCTAATAGCATCTGAAACGGCTAATACAGGATGACTTTCAAACAAACCCCGATAATTTTAGAGGTTATTAAGAAACGTTAGTAGAACACATTTTGAATGTAAAAACAATTAAAATTAAAAGTCAAAATATTATTTAAAAGTGTAACTCGAAAATAAAATGTGTGGTTATCCTAGCCATTCCCATACGGAGAAAGTTGAAAATATCCCAAAATAGTGGGATCAATAATAAAAATAACTTAGCGCGATCTAATTATCTCTTCGGGTGACCATGATTTCTTTGAAAAAATAATTATGAATATGATTTTGAATGGTTTTAAGAAAACCAGATTGTATTCTTCTACAAAATACTGAATTGTCGGGGTTAGGTTAAAAGTCAACTTGTATATTGAAAAAATGTAACGGGTGCGACATCTTTTGTGGAATTTCCCCTCACGTCACTTCCCCAGGGCGAGAAAGACAACGAGCTAACAACGCTGAGTGTGGCGCGGCGCGTGTTCATATCTCGCGATGAGCAACGGCAAGTGGCCAGCGTGATGCTCCACTCGGACTGCAACCACCTGATCCGCGTGGGCGGCCTCATCTTCCTCAGTCCCGGACACCTGCTCCCGCATCAGCTGCAAACGCATCACACGCCGCACTATCTCTACCCGCCCGGGTACAAGATTGTGAGTACAGTACTATAACTTAACTGGTTGTGTCACTTATTTATGCTTTTAAAAAAATATATATGTTTAGACAGAGAGGTTGAATGAAAGTAGAATGACGAAAGAAATTTATGATGCGCAAGTGGCAGATAAAGCTCGACCGGGTCGCCCTCGGAGGACGTATTCTGATCATATTGGCAACATACTGAGGAAGGGCAATGCCAAAGTACCCGGAATAGAAGAGCTTGTATGACTAAACTTGCGCGATGTACATATGTATGTATAGGTATAATTAGTCATTTAAAGATTTTTGTAGTTTACTTTTCCACTGGTAGTAGTAACGAAGTTAGCAAATAATAATTCCCGAACCTTTAATTCGTAAAATTTGGTTAGAATGCAGACCCTTCGAGTTTGGGCTTGTTTGATTGGTCTTTATTAGCACTTTGGTAAAACTTTTTATTTAGCTAGGATTATGTGGTTGAAATAATTATTAATTGACAGGTACACATACCCAAATAAATAAGTAAAATAATAATACTGCATATCATCATCAATACTTATAATAAAATAGTAGAGTCAACCACATAATCCTAGCTAAATAAAAAGTATATAATCATTGTTATTAATTTAATAATAATAATGATAATATCGCACTCCAGTGTTAGGTATTTCTCAGTCTCGTGACGCGCTCATATAGGTGACGTGATTTGCAGCGATATGTTACGACTAAACATAAATGTCTTTGCATTTAGCATAGCATTGTACTTTCCTAATATTATTTTTGCATTTTCCTTTCGCTACAAGCACTAAGGCGCGGTCAAATTGAAATAATAGTTGTGCGGAATGTGTGCGCGTGCGACGACACAGGTTCCCCATGCGAAGGCTGGCGAGCGTCTGGGTCGCGCGCGCGAGTTTGTATGATTGAACACTGAACAGCCTTAATGTTTTCTTTTTTTTCTAGTACCTGAATCATAGAATATTTGACAGAAGTTGTGATGTCGTTGGCAGGTTCGGTTCTACTGGTCGATGTCGCGCGCCAACTCGCGGTGTCGCTACCTGTGCTGGATCTCGTCGGAGGAGGGGCGGCCGATGTTCCACGTGAGGGCGCAGGAAGGCAGCGAGCCCAAGGAGGAGATGTCTGCGCCCACTGCCAGGGCCGCCTGGGCAAAGGTAATACGCACACCTTCATAACGTTATAAAAACACCAGATTTCTTATTTCGTTGATTATATACAAGGTGACATATATTTATCCAGCCAAATTCATACTGAAGGCTTCGTAAGCGATCAGTACCACGGATCAATAACAAAAACTTGTACTTTAAAAAAGAAAAGTTTGGCTTTCCGTAGTGTTGACTCAGGGCTGGGCTTGCGTTTGTAGGTAACAGGGAAAAAATAAAATTTTCGAATATCCCAAAAAGGGCCATCGAATCCTAATACCGACTACTTACTGAGTCTTCAGTACCATAACCAAAACCCTACAAATTCTCTTTTATTGTCAATAAAAAATATACCGTTACCCATCCTACTCTGAAGGAGTTAGAGCGGGCCTTTGAAAAGGTAAAAATACTGATAAATTAATGAGTGTATGTGATGTGCAGGTGTTGGATGCAGTGGCGGCGCTCCGCGAGGGCCGCAACGAGGGCGGCGTACTGAAGCTGTGGCCCAACTACGTCACCGGCGAGGACCTGTTCGGACTGACGGAACCCGCCGTCGTCAGGGTCCTAGAGAGCCTGCCAGGTTAGTTACTATACAGGTTGAAAATGAACCCCCCTAGCTTTATCGAAAACTATGAATCAGAATCATTAACCCGTAGAATTATGGCGAATTTTGCTTTCCCGTCAATTTTGTTTTTGGCTATATCTCCGAAAGTAGTTGTCAGAATCTAAATGCGGTTTTCTTTTTCTAAAACTAGATTTTTCCTACACAAAACAAACAAAAATTTATTTTCTTCACGTAAAAGTACTCGGAAAAAGAATTTGGTTATATATATGCTGGGTGGAAAGCTACCATTAAATGAAACCACATATTCTACTGACCCTACTGAACCACTTTTCCCAAGAATCATACCCGCGGCCACCCTTAGTTTGGGAAATTATTGAGTTCCAAACAAAAATGCGTGAACCCTAACGCACCGACATATGGGGGAGTATCGAGAGAGAGTCCATAGACCGTACATATTCCCGGCGGTAAATAATGCACATAGGCTTGGTACACGTAGGTTTCGTAGAGTGTCGTCTCTGTCACCGGAGTATTAGTGGTTCATTTGACGGTCGGTATATATATTTTAAATTATGAATCATGGCAAAAGTAACAATAGGTACATGTATTTTTATTTCGAACGTAGAACAGTTTCCATTGTTAAAGCTCAGGGGTACATTTTCAACTTGTATAATACATCCTTACGCCGTGATCAAATCAAATCAAATCAAAATATTTATTTTTGCAAAATAGAAAAGTATACTTTCTACAAGTCAAAGTTAATTTTAACAATGTAATATATCTTTAGAATATAAAAAAATATATAATAATACGGGAAATAAAATATACACCTGCATAAATAAATGATAGTTGTAAGTTTTTAAATAAATAAAAAATAAATAAGATAGAGGAATCTAGGAATAAAAATATTATACCTACATAATGCAATGAAGAAATAAGTTCATAAATGAAAACGGGAAATACATACAAAAAATATTAAGGTTGGGCTACTAAAATGTAATAAAGTTATACACCTGCATAAAATATAGAAATATAGGAATAAAAATATTATATATACATAATGCCTAACCATCCGCACCATTCGATTAGTATTGCTAAGAAGAAGGGCAAGAAACTTAGCAAACATTCCTTTTTTCAAAATAAAACATATGATACAAAATCATATACATACCTACTCAAGTAAAGGCATAAAAAATATAAGACTGCAGGAATTAGTCACGAGAAAAAAAATATATCTTAGTCAACCCGTCTCATATTGTCTATTACCTTTAACAAAGTAAGTTTACATATTAATTGATTTTAAGACTTTAGAGGCATCATACAGTATTAAAATATGCTAATTATTAATTACAATATTGAATAAGATTATTATTATTTATTACACCATGCTTCATTATCATCCAAATAATCATTGATTTTATAATAAGCTTTCTTAAGTAGTCCCTGCTTAATATATAGTTTAAACTTATTTTCAGGCAAACTAAGGACCTCCTCTGAAAGCTTATTGTAAAATCTTATACCATGTCCTACAAAAGAGGTACCTACTTAGGCAAGTCTTAATTTTGGAAAAGCTAGTTTATGTTTGTTTCTGGTTTCAACAGAGTGGTGCACACCAAGCCTCGGAAAATTATCAATATTTTTTCTGACATATCTAATAACTTGATAAATAAATTCACATGGGACCGTAAATATATTAATTTCTTTAAAATTTTCTCTGAATGAGTGAATCTCGGTACTTCATGTTATAAATAGACCGAATTGCTCTCTCTTGCAAGACAAAGACTGCTTCTATATCCGCGGCTCTACCCCACAACATTATGCCATATGACATAAAAACAAATAGGTGACGGGCAGCGGCGTCATTGGTGCGAGGGTTTCGGCACCGCGCTCACCAACCCGCCTGCCCAGCGTATGTGAGTGTGGGCATTTCTTACAGGAGGACCGCCAAGAGAGGCCGAACCTAGGAAAGGCCTATGTCCAGCATTGGACGAAACAGGCTGATGGATGGATGGATGGATACTCTAACGAGAGTAATTGGACCAGTATCAAATGAAACCATACATTATATTGATTGTGCTCAACAACATTCTTAAAATAACCGTCGCAACACGTTTACACCTGCGGCGGCTCTCGAAGTAAAGCCGTTCGGGGCTCACTCCACTCGTCTTCGACAAACGACAAAAGGTACAAACTTGCGTGAGTGAGCAGGATACCTTTTATTTGTCTCTCTTACTTGTATACATTTGTCTCTTTCGTCGTTTAACGAAGACGAGTCGAGTGAGCCCCGAACGGCTTTACTTCTAGATCCTCTGGTTGGTATAAGTTAGTATGAACTGCTCTCTTCCCACAGGCATAGAAACGTTGACGGATTACCGCTTCAAGTTCGGTCGGTCCGCGCTGTTGGAAGGCGGGCTCGCCGTTAACCCGTCGGGCGCGGCGCGCTGTGAGCCGCGGCACAAGAGCACCTGGCGACGACCGCAGCGCTCGCTCGCACCTCACACACCCGGTATGATGCTCATTATCAGGTTAAACCGCACTAGTTTGAACTGAGATACAAGCGACGCTGCACGTTGAGACAAAAACAGTTTAAGTATACGGATTTACACATTTTGGATACCCATTGAACCTTTGTCCTGACCACTTACTGAGTATCTAGTATGAACTTTTCTGTATAAACGAAAGTCACCCTATATAACTTCATGAAAACGGTTATCAGTTGAGGATAACATGTAGAGTTTTAAGGTTTTATTAAAAATTACCTCTAGTTGAGGTTACCTACATAAAAGTGGTACCCAAATTTATGACACAAATAGGTTTTCGGTCCTTGGTATTAATCATACCGCACTAGCGGAAACTTACACTGCACCTAGAACTATACAGAATAACGTGTTTTTACAAAGAGTATTAGTTAAAAAAAATATTTGTAGAAAAAATACAGCAAACTAAGTTTGTCGTGAAAAACTCCACAGCATTAGACACTTTCGTTGTTACTAAATTTTACAATTCTAGATGAACGGTAGCACCCCTGTAGTTTATGATAAGTCAGTCGACGTATTGCATTGAGTTGAAAGCGCGGATTTTTACAAGCCGCTCCTCCATAAATTGAATAATCTAAACTAATAATAAATTAGAAAAAAAGTCGTTACTGTAAATTGAATATTAATATTTTAAATGAAATGGGTTATAAGCATTGTACTGAGAACAAAACCACAACGTTTAGAATTTTTATCTGTATCTCTATGTCTGTATGTATGTTCCGTTTTATCTCAAGAACCAGTGAACGAATTTGGAAGTTTTTTTTTTATATTGGTCAACATACAGGCAATAAGGGTTGTTCACAAAGTAACGCCCGATCCGAAAACGGGGCAGAGATTGATATAGAGTAATTTGAATATAGCTATATGTATTATTACAATTCCCCAGTAGGAAGTCAGTCGTCGGGCGGCGGCGGGCCCGGTGGGAGCGGCGGCGAAGCCTCCTGTCCGTACATCAAGCAGTTCGTGCACACAAAGAGCTCGCAGTACAAGAAGATGAAGTCCGAGTGGAGAAACAACGTCTATCTAGCGAGGTACCCGACACGCTCACACATTTCACTGATAAACAAAGTCTCCTTGGCAACTTAAAAGAATATAGAATAGAATACACTTTTATTTAACAAAAATAAAATAACATTGTTATGGTCTTCAACTTAAAATTAACGTTCAATACATTTTACCAGTTGTCACCAAAACTATAGGCTGTCCGAGATATCATGATATGGGTGACAGTTCGTAATTTTCCGTTTCACCTATACTACTCACACCATACGTATGTAACACCCAGGTACAAAAGAAAATAATAGGTTTTAGAAATAATGTAAATAATTATTGCAAAAACACAATAAATAATGCCTCTATAAATCGGAACAAAAATCTCAGTGTATTCGTTAAATTTAACGAAGAAAAGATTCAGTAAATAATAAAGTCTTTTTGCTACGTGATGCGTGGATCGGAGCGCTAACCCATAGGTACTGACACTACATACTCGAAAATATATCGATGAATCGGTGTGGCCATCATTTGGGATCGCGTCAGTATGAGTACATCTTGTATGCGGTTTGCGTTTTCGTTGCGGTTGCTTTACGTGTTATTTGTTTTGACGTTTGTTACAGTTTTTGTTGATTTTTTGTTTTGTTATTGGTGAAATTCCGAGAACAAGAAAAAATAATCTTTGTCCTCTCAAGCTCTGAAGTTATTGGTTCGTTTAATTTAATTAATTTAGTGATTAACAAAAAATTGTGTGGATAATCAAAGATCAATCAAATAAAAAATCAATTTTATCGCCATTGTTAACTTCCTCGATACTAAAAAAAGCGATTGTATTTCGTTAGGGTACATCACTGTAACTGTCAACTTTGAACTGCCACCCATATCATGATATCTAGGACAGCCTATAGCTCGAGCCTCAACTGCTGGGGCCTCATACATTTGTAATCGTATTGACTAATTAATGAACATTGCAGGTTATCCTTATCATATTGTATAATTTAAGTAATATTTGCAAATTATCAACTCGGAACGACGAAAAATAAGTAAATAGGCTTGTACACAGGGTAAACAAAATATTATTCTATTTAGTCCGTCATTTAGATTATCAAAAAATATTGCATACGTATTTTTTCTTTTGTCAATCAAACAAAAAATGACCGAGATAAAGCGCGTCAAAGTTTGGGAGTGGGGGAAAATGACGTCACTTCTAAGTTAAATTGTACCTAAATGTGACGTCACGCGGAACTTCAGCGGGCTATATCTTCATCATTGTTAGTTTAATTGAAAAAAGAAAAAATACGTGTCCAATATTTTCTGATAATCTAACTGACGGACTAATATTTTTTTTGTCATCTTGCCTATTATTTGGATGGATACTTCTTAAGTCGCCTTTGTATTCAATCAAAGAGGAAGGAATTAATGGCGGCCATAGATATAATAATAAGTCAGTGATGGCAGCAAACGCTGTCAACAAATGCGCAGATTAAGTCAATAAGCCACTGATTTATATGGATAGGTGGTCAGGGCTTTGACAGCGTACCGACACGATTTTGACGTTTCGAGAGCCTCCTACTAGTCAACCAAATAATTACAATGACCATTTCTTTCGAGAACAGACGTAATAGGGGTGCAAGTGGGTAGCGGGGTACACCGTGTAATTTTGTCAACTAATAGGTGGCTCTCATATATCACCCACGACGGATGTCGCCTTTTTGGTGATTGTAGTTTATAAATTTATGGTGATGACACTATGACTCGAGTTTAAGGGCTTGCATTTGGTCTTTCAACGGTTTTTGTTTTAATATGCTGAGACTACTACTCATTTGATCAATGTGAAACTTGGACACGTGTTTTTTCAGACCTTGGTCTTTCCGTTGTCAGGTCGGTAACCTAATTGCACACATTTCACTCGATAGATTTCATTTTTGAAATTGATGTCTTTTTAAGTTATTAATTCGTTTTATGTCTGAAATTACTGCTATAACAAGAAAACATGGTTTATTTTCCGATGTCAGGTGAAAAACTCCTACATCAATAATTTTTCGTAAAATCCAGACACACCTCGAAAATTCACTGAAAATTCACGTGCCGGCAGCGCGGAAAGCGAGCGTTTTATGTAGTCTTTCTGGCAACATACTGAAGTTCAAAATAGCTCAGTAAGATTATCGTGCACCAGGGGTAAGCCCTTAAGTGATGTCCCATTTCAACCTAGGTACCGGTAACTATCGATAAAATATAATTCAGAGAAACTATTAGACTTATTATTGTCAGCAACACTGTTATTTTAATTGTTGTCTAGTAATTAAACGTATCGTCATTAATGGCTTGTTGTTGGTTTGTATTTGGTTTCGAACATCACCATGGTGCCAAAATTGAAAATATGGACAGAAGTTCAGAAACAAGAGTTCCTTATTTAGTATAATAACTAGACCCCGCTATCTTGTCGCAACGACGTCACAAAAGGGTAGATAGGGGACAAAATGTCACTTTTATAAACTTTAGGAAAGAACAGCGTTCTTTATATTCCATAGCTTTTATTAGATAAGACAAAAAAATAACTTCCAAAATAACCTTCGGTGGGTATTGAACTATTTCAGGGATAGCAATCCTTTATGGATCAACGTGCCATTTTTTCTAAAGAAGTATTTAATGAGGCCATATACGTGCCTTCGAATAACTTTGACTTAGTGATTATTGGGAAGATAATAAAACTAAATAATAAATGAAAACTCTTCAAAAACTACCAAAAAAAAACAGTTTCGATTGGTAGCGTGCCTGAAATATTGTGTCGCGTGCCATCAATGGCACGGGTGCCAATGGTTCGCCATTCCTGAACTATTTATTGTGACGTTATTTCAAGTGCGAACGTATCCTTAGATAAGCGGAATTCGATAGTATATGTATGTTTTCGACGATAGGCACTCGGTTGGCAACTGATTTTACGATACAGAATCAAGGGGCTGTTTACGAACTGTGACGCCACTTTAAGCACGAACGTATCCTTAGATAAGCGGAATTCGATAATATATCTATGTTTTTGATGTTTGGCAACCGACTCAACGATACCTAATGGGGAATTATAAAACGAGCGAACAAAAAAAAACTTTGCGACTGATGATGACATACTGTTTTAATAACTTGAGCGGTATGAATTTGAGTAAGCGAAAAATTAACTAAACTGACGACGAATATTGATTTATAATAAAATCCAGAACGAGCTTACAAAAAGTGGATTGTGATAAATCCATTTCAGATATTAAAATTTTATCCGAGCGACTTCATTACTAAGTGAGCGACTGGAAATACAGAGAGGGCAACTTCAATATTAAGATAGATTCGATTTTTCTAAGTGAGGTTATACTTAGCGAACTATTAAAAAGTTCACTTTGAGCAAAGTTTTGTATGCTGCTTTATTAATGATTATTGGTTACTGATATTCTATTTGAGGGCTTATGTTTTTTATTTTGATACGCCTTTTTAATGAAAACTACAGATTTTTAAATGCGCGCGAATTCGAATGGGGGCGGGGCGACGAATCGTTGCAGTCAGGTGAGTTGGGGGAAGAGGAATGGTTCAGAAAGAATCGCAATTGGTTCTTAGGTGCAGCACCTATGTCGCCATCGACAAATAATGCCCTCGAGTCATTTAATAGAAACATAAAAGACCATAATACATTGCGAGAACGATTTCCTCTGTCGCGATTTCTGTCTGTTGCTACCGATATGGTAGCCCAGTGGTCATTAGTAAACTCTTCGTTACCTGAGGCACCTACTATTGAGCTTCGACAATGGACGGAAGCTTACGTCTGGGCGAAGAAAAGCATAAATACGTGGGACGCACTATAAGTTTCCGGAATGAATATGAAAAAATACTATTAAAGGTACAAAATTAATTTATTGTTTTTCAAAATAATCTCCCTTGGCGTCTATGCACTTTTTCATTCGATCAAACCAGTTTTGAAAACTTTTGTGCCACTCCCCTGTGGTGACCTCTGAAACGTGTTTTTCATACTCCTCGACAGCCTCTTCTGGTGATGAAAATCGTTGACCGCGTAATTGGTTCTTAATTTTTGGGAACAGAAAAAAGTCACAAGGTGCCAGGTCGGGACTGTATGCAGGATGACACATGAGCTCTACATTTTTCGTCTTCAAAAAGTCGTTTGTCTGTCTGGCCGTGTGAGAACTAGCATTGTCGTGGTGCAGGATGATACGGCGTTCACGGTTATTTTTACGGAGTTCGTCAATAACTTCCAGCAAACAAATGGTCGTGTACCAGTCACTATTCACGGTACGACGATTCTCTAAAGCAACAGTAGCCACGTGTCCAGTTTTATTAAAAAAAGAAGCAATCATCCGCTTAGATGCACTTTTCACGCGCGCCACTTTGGTTGGTTTCGGCTCATCTTGAAAGACCCATACGCTCGATTGCTGCTTTGTTTTGGGATCGTAGCAATAAATCCATGTTTCGTCACCTGTTACTATGTCCCACACCAAATTTGACGCACCTTCGTTGAATCTGGTAAGCATGGCACTGCACCAAGTGACGCGGTCCGTTTTTTGAGCCTCGGTCAAGTTGTGTGGGATCCACCGCGAGCACAGCTTTCTCACACCCAAATGTTTGTGTAGGATTGATTGTATTTGACTCATGCCTATTTCTAAGGATGCGCGAATTTCATGGCAGGTCACATGCCTGTCTGTTTCAATCATACGGCGCACAGCATCGATGTTTTTGTTGGTCACAGCGGTGGACGGCCGACCATCGCGAGATTCGTCACTGAGATTGATACGACCACGCTTGAATTCTGCAAACCAGCTATAAACAGTCGTCTTGCATGGTGCTTCATTGCCAAAAGCTGTTTCAAGCCGAGCGATGCTCTGTTGAGCTGTCAAATTACACTTAAAATCGTAGAAAATCATACTACGAAAATTTTCCCGAGTTAAATCCATGTTGATGCAGACACACAATTTTTTAAATGGCGCCACAAGGTAAAAACAAAAGACAGTCAGATGAAACAAACTGCATTCTACAGCCAAAGAGTTCTATTTTCAAATGTTGCAATAAATTTTTAAATATTGTTTATGTAAGTGGCCAGTTCCGGAAACTTTTAGTGTTACCTATGTATAAAGATAGTAGCATCGGATCCTACCAAAAAAGTATATTTGATTTGCAACGAAAATGCTACAGATTTAAACTACAATGATCGTTGGCAGACTTTTGACGAGTATAAAAAGCAGTCAGTTGCTTTCCAGAAAACCACATTGCCAAATTTGGACTGGCAAAAAGGATCGGATGTATTGCAAACACGTTTTGGGGCTAGCAATTCGGCTCAAACTAACAACACCACCACTGGAAGCAAAAATGATACCCATTGGACAAAAAAGAAAACGAGGCCGGCCCACTAAGTCCAAGCCCGCACTTATTTACCAGTGACGATGAGTAGTAGGGCTCCTCATACCTATCAATGTTTCTTAGTATTAATAAGAAGTTTTTTTTTAGTTGACTGAAGCGTCTTATTTTATTTTTTGTTCATTTGATTGAAATAAATGCATGCATACTACTTTATTTTTCCGGAGTACATTGTTTTATTTAATTACCCTTATATTTCAATAATAAAATTTCTCAACTAATAGAATAGTGTATCTTCAAATAGTTATTTCATATTATTTTTATTTTTTAAATGTGAGCTCATTATACTCTGCTCATTAGTGTATTTTTCAAAGTGGTTTTTGTATTCGAAACACTTCATTTAAGATAAAATGCCGCTCAGTATAAAAAATACATTTGCCAAATATTGAAAAAAATGCAGGACGTAACGTTGACACTCAAACAAATATTAGGTCGCTCAAATATTATGAAGCTGCTCATTTTGTATTTTAAGTAACTCAAATTAATGTTTGTAAGTTGCTGTTCTGTTGATTTCTCGTCACTCGCAGTCAGTCGCTCACTTAGTAATTCTATAACCCAAATTAATTAATTTTGACACTTAGAACTGTAATTTACAGTCGCTCGTTTTATTGCTACCCATACATAATTTAGGGGCAGGATTCATAAACGTACTCTAAGCTTGCAAGCTTGTTCTCCACTAGAAGTAGTAGTAGCAACACATTGGTTCCAGATCCAAGATCCAAGGGCTGGGTCTGTTCGCGGCGCGCGACCTGGAGAAGCACACGATGGTCATCGAGTACATCGGAGAGATCATCCGCTCCGAACTGGCCGAGATCAGAGAGAAGATGTACGAGTCCAGGGTGAGTACACCTTATAACTATTTACTACTTCTAGGACGAGTGGCGACCGCAAGATCACCTACGTCACTTTATATTAAAATAAGGCAATTTACAAATTATGTAAATATATCCCCGTTTCTCACAACGGTAGTGCTAGTTTTTTTTGCGTTTGGCATAATCCGAGTCTATTGACTAATTTATTTAAATAATTATCAGTTTTATTTTTTTCACGTTGTGGCAGCGCCACAAAAGAGCCTCGTATTATTAGCAGGGTTCGGAATAGGTATAGTTTTCAAGTACCAAATGACGTCGTATTTACTATGAAATCTCAATATAAATATACCCTTTAATCTCGGAATTCGGAGAGTGATAGAAATGTCTTCTAAAGCTTTTCTTAGCAATGTTGTGCATAAAACTAAGTAGCGTAGTACGCCTGGTTACTGTCCTTCCCAAATTTTGAATAGGTATTTTCACAGATAAATGAATTATTTCTTCATATTTGTATAAAAGATGCGTATCTAAAATCGATTTAAATTTTAAATCCCGCGGTCCTGACAGTCCCAACAATTTCGATATACATATCTATGTTATGATCTACTTATCTATTTACAAACTGCCTATTTCGACTCCTGCTGTAGTAACAAGTGACAACAGACGTAGAGGGTCTTACGGTCACCGCTTGTACTATTCATTTGTAGCAAAGGGGATCTCGACACCACATGTCTCCTTGGTACAGCAGACAAGGGCGCGGGGTAGTATAGGGCGTCCAAGTGTTCGGCCGTCTCTAATTATAGCAAGAATTAAATACACAATATCATAATTTTCTGCGCTTCTTAGTGTGGTACGGAGACCATTTTGGCGCTGACGCAATGCCACAAATGGAGCTGCACTTTATAGCGAAACTAGTCCAGTTGTATCAGACTATGCCAGATATACCTTTAAGGCGACTATTCGCCCGAACTCCCATACTAGCGCAGTTCGCTGATCATATCTTATTTATAGGTACTTGCTTATTATTTTTTCTTTTTCAACAATATCCATGACGTGAAACTAAAACATTTATCAAAATCAAATACATACCAAAGTTACAAGCGTATGAAAGTCCTGGATTTTACACATATTTTGATGAGTGTCTATGTACCGTAATATACTAGAAGCGATATAACAAATCAAATAATTTTAGTTTCACAGCATAGTATATTTCATAAAATTCAAAAATATTTTTGTTTCATTTCGATTTTTGGAATATTTCTCCTGAAATCGTAGGAACCACCAAAACCATTCTCGAGTTTTTCAAAACATGAATGTTGTCACGTTAGCTTGCCTTGTACACCGTGTTCGGTTAGTTCCATACGAGCTCGGGACATGAACTTTCGGGCCAACCAATAACAGTCAGTCAGTGCTCTATAATCCGAAGTTGAATTTAGAATGAAATAGCAAGCATAGGACCCCATGCGCGACTGACTTTAAGCCGCCCACTACAGGCTTCATATATGAACAATACAGGATGTTCAAGATTGTTATTCAGCCAGTACTAAATTAAACTGTGGTCTCCAGAACCGCGGCATCTACATGTTCCGGCTAGACGAGCGGCGCGTGGTGGACGCGACACTCAGCGGCGGGCTGGCGCGGTACATCAACCACTCGTGCCAGCCCAACTGCGTCACGGAGCTGGTCGAGCTCGACCGGAACCTCAGGATCATCATCTTCGCGAAGCGCCGCATCGCGCGGGGGGAGGAGGTAACACTTCCTATTACAGTTCATACATACTCACGCCCAGAGGGGTAGGCAGAGACTACAGATTTCCAGCTTCTACGATCCTGACACAACTCTTTTGCTTCCACATCATTGTCCTCTCATAAACAACAATCACAATTTTGCTCAAAAAGTGTCCGCGATGCATTTTGTCACCGCTATGGGATGACAAATTCGAATGACGATTTCGTACAACTGACATTGCATCTTATGTTAACGACATAACGTCTTAATTTGGTTGAAGAATTTTGCTACTATGCACGTTACAGGTTCGGACACTTTCTGACGAACTTTTATTAGAGACTGTGACTTGTTGTTTGTGAGAAGTCAATGTTCTACATCCATTAATCTAGTCGTACAAGCTCTTCTATTCCGGGTACTTTCTATTTAGCCCTTCTTCAGTATGTCGCCTATTTGGTCGGCATACGTCCTTCTAAGGCGGCCCGGTCGAGATTTACCTTCCACTTGTAGAGCATAAATTTTTTCGTCACTCTACTTTCTCTATAATATGCATAAATTAAGTACAGTAGTATTAATACTATATAAATAATGCGCCGACCTCGTGCCCGTTGAACCGACGACCTGAAGTTCGTTGCGGGTGGCGGCTGGATGAGGATGACCGCCAAGAGTGGCGAAATCTTGGAAAAGGCCTAAAAGGTCAAGCAGTGGACGATGTTGTCAGGCTGATGGATGGATGGAAATAATGCGCGCAGGGATCTTCGTAACTTTGTTCGGAAAAGGTCGTATTTCTGCATACTTTCTATACAATCCATGTAGACAAATGACCAGGCACGTATCCAGACTTTTGTTTCGGGGGGGGGGGGGGGGGACATTCATTGAAACTACAATGTGAATTGTGAAAGAATAATCACAGTACTATAATATTATTAAGTATCAAATGATCGTACCTTAAAAAATTAAAACGTACTTTACAGTGGTTATGAATAAACATTCCTGGTTCCGTGTTGCACGCTAAATTACGGGGGGATAAATCCCACCTATCCACCCCCATGGATACGTGCTTGCAAATGACACCCTTAATTTCTTCCGGTTCCGTTTTTGCACTTGTTCTAAATGACTCCTGTTTTCTTTCTGATAAGTTTCCAAGTGCTAATGCAATGTTTGGGGCTCTTACAATATATGATTCGGCTAGTCTCTGTAATACTAAAACTGTCGAAGTATTCTATGCGCATTATACCTGTGGTAGACATGTACATTATTTAATCTTAATGTAATCGGGCAGATCACTGTGAGTGTGGGTGTACATTTGTTTGACCGCAGTTTAACCCCCAATTTGTAAACGATTTTAAATGCTATCATGTTGAAATATTTAAGAAATGCACTTCAGTAACGGATGACACTTTCTCTGGCCTCGCTTTGTCCATTGCTTGAACCTCTTTTAATTTTTTACTTACTAGAAAAAATATTGTTGTTTTAATATTTTTAGAAAGCACGCCAATGTCTCACGGTTGCTATTCTGGGTCCAAAAGTAGTTAATTCCTATAAATCGCGAACAACAAATAAATATATTATGTCACTCTTTTATCGTGCGTGTTGATTTGATTCTAGTTAGTACTAGGATACATGAAAATGATGTTATTGTAACGTCTTACCACTGCCTGAAATTTTTTATGAATATTTCATGCTTTTCGGAAAGAAGTCTATGTGTGCACCTACCTTATTTCCATAGTCTTAAATGTATACCTTAATTCTTTAGCTCCTGTGTATTTTGATCTTTTCGAATTACTCATCCTAATACACCACCCTTAATGGGGATTTCGAAACGGTATCGACGGACCACTATTAAGGCGCTACCTCACTAAAATCGACACTTTTTGAAGTTGTTTACCTGCTTTTCAGAAGAAGCCACTAATTTGATAAATTAGTATATAAATATGGGTACCTTTTTCTAGTTTTCTTGAATACAGAAACGCGATTGCAGAACTTTCGCTCGATAGAAATAATTATTCAAAGATTCAAAATGTTTATTTGTAAAATAGATACATAAAGTACCTATACGTTTTACATGTCAAATCTAATCTGTATAAAAATAATATTTTATAATGAAACAAATATGATACTTACGGGAAATATATATAAAAAAAACTATATTTAAGTTGGGCTTTTAATTTATTATTGAAATGAGGTCTTCTTCTACACTTTTTTCATAGTATGCGAAATAGGAATGACATACAGATCTGAACGATATTTTATTAGATAGATTTTAACAATAGTTTTGATAACTATTTTAGTTAATTTTATATTAGTTTAAAACCGACATTTTGCATTTTTTTCCGGAATCCGTCCC
Source organism: Ypsolopha scabrella (assembly GCA_910592155.1). NCBI lineage: Eukaryota > Metazoa > Arthropoda > Insecta > Lepidoptera > Ypsolophidae > Ypsolopha > Ypsolopha scabrella. Next base: position 23,934,691 of record OU342969.1, on the reverse strand, counting down.
TCTCGCACTGCGGGTCGTTTCGCATGGAGTAACAGTGACCTTACCGGTTTTATTTTCGCAGTTGGCGTACGACTACAAATTCGATATAGAAGACGACGCACACAAGATAATGTGCATGTGTGGCGCTCCAAACTGCCGCAAATGGATGAACTAAAGTTAGTATCGAGCAAACATCTCAGAACATAAGGGTTTGGTATACAAGAAAAGGCTATGATATGTACCTAGTTTTACGTACCAAAGTATTTTTGCAGTAGATATATTTTGTGAAATAAAGAAGGGTTCCCGTGTAATTTTGAACTTTAAGAAGACAATATGGAGTAACTTCAATTTGTTGTACTTTTATATTAAATTTCGTAAACCTCACATTGTAAATAATATATGTAGCTAATAGAGTGATGAATTAATCGTTGTTATCCAATATTAGGGTATGATCAGACTAAATGATGCGCGCGCAAGAGAATATATCGATTATAAAGTGCCATTTTTACGCTAGATCAGTGGCTAAGTCTGCGACCACCCTAAATTTTTATAGCTTTTAGAATAGTGTTTAATTTTTTGTATCTTTAGACGTTTCGTCTCTACTGTTTTTCTATCAGACATTTTATTAATTTAATAACCTATGTATGTATGAACGTTTCATTGAAATGTGTTTTTTATTCGCTGTGTTTTACTGTTGTTACTCAATTACACATGTTTTTTTTAAATAAAAAAATCAAGCTAAATTAAGTTGACATCTAAGTTGTCTATATTGTAAGTGTAGTTAGATTTTAGGGTACCTAATTTTAAAAGTTTGTTTATGCATTTAGTATGTGTGTAGGTAATAATTGAACCACATTGTGCCTGGCCGGTTATCACGTCGTTTCTTAGTTGGATGGAACGATAAGATTAGAAAAGGTAAAGCAAGCATTCAGTTAAGACAAGATATGCAAAGCTTGAATTGTATTTAATCTTGATTCTATTATGAATAAAGCGATGGTAGATCTGTCGTTAAGGCATCAGGCTTTTCATCATTAGGTATGGGTTAGATTCCTGTAACGATGTTATTTTTTCCAGATTTCATGTATAGTCTTTCTATTGGCAATCTTAGCACTTGTTGGACGTTGAAGGAATATAGGTACATTGATGTATATAAAAGTGATTGATTGCTTGGTTGAAATTCGGACCATCCTAAGACAATGATACATTTTTAAATTATTATAAAAAATGATGTGTTTCATTACTTAGCTTTATAGGCTTCAAACAAGTCTTTAAAAAAAAACAGATACATTTATACTGACTAGTTTTTGCCCGCGACTTCATTCGCGCTAACATCGATATAGGCTTCAAGTAAAAAACTATCATAACTTGACACATGTCCAGAAGGGGTATCTAAACATTTAGTCAGTCATAATTTTGGTTCTATGATAATTTTCAGCCTATTTAATTCCTAATGCAACAATGAAAACCCTATAAAAGAAATCGTTTTTTACCAGAATCGCAAGCACGCAGACAAAGATTTCGATTTTCTTCGCGTTTATGACGTGAGCGTCGCAGAATCTCCACTCATTTTACCTTATATGGACAAAACCCTACAGATCTGCCATAGGTATAACGCGCATAGAAATCTATGGCCGACAGATCGGGTGCGTGCACTATCCGTCATTGCTCTTTCGTCTTCAGCCACCCAACAAATGGACCCAGCAGTGGGTCTACGAAGGCAAACATGTCTTATGTAGGCAAAGATTCCTATGCACATTATTTAAATGGTACCATTATTTACTATGGGGCTGTCCATACGTCATCGATTTTTGCCTATTTTCGACCTCCCCCCGCCTACAATCATCCCATCGTCATTATCCAATAACCCCACCCTCTCACAAAACTGATGTAATTTTAGTTAACTGTATTACAACATTGTTGTTCAAATTTTTTTTTCTTTTATCAATACCCCCCACTATTGATATCTATGATTATCATATTACCGTCATCCGCAGACCAGACCCCTCCCCTAATTTCAAATGACATAATGTATGGACGGCCTCTATGTGCAGATAGTTGCAAGTGTGAAAGTTGCGAAACTAACTAGACATAACGCGCGAGTTGAATACAGTCGGGGGCTGAGGCGAAGAGCGGGAGCACGTCCCCCTGCCGATCGCACACCTTCCTCGCACGCCTGCTGTGTGTGTATAGCGCATTCCTTAGCTCTGCATTCAACTCGCGCGCTATGTTAATACACGATTTGAGAATGAGGAACCATGATACATGGATATTTATTATGAAGTTAATGCGATATTTTAATGTAGGACTTGAGGGTGATCGGTTATTTATGTGATAATACAGAGATATTGCTTAAGTTCGCTGTTCTAAATCAATTTACCTTTGAAAGTTAACATATTTATTTCTTCGAAATATTACATAGATAGTTATAATAAAAATCAATAATGAATTTCATGGAAAATAATTTTGGGAGAGAGGTTGTAAGTTTTATTGTGGAGGACGCCTGAAAGATCTGGCTGTACTAAATACTTGTAAGTATAAAGATAATTAAATTTTACAGTGAGCTCCTAGAACACTAGATACCATCCACCAATGTTATAAATTCATGCGATTTAACTTTTAAGTGTTTATGTGCAATATAAATTCCGATTGTAAATAATATTTTAGTTACTGAGCAAATTCACGATTTAATTTAGCTTTGATAAAAGTTTTAGTTTAGGACTAGTGTTTAGATTTATATTGCTTATTCATAGCAAACCCCCACTTATTTAAGCAATGCCATTCCCTGAATTTCCACAAACGATTTCCTACATGAAGTCAAGGGCGTACCCAGTACCACCTAGCAGGTACTCGGGCTTTGAATCAAAGAGTATATAGAATGATTGTTCATACGAAATTATTTTACGCCCTTGTCTACGGACGAACATATTTTGTCACTTCGAAATTACTTTTAGAAATATGTATACTATATGTTAGTATTTTATATTGCACTATTTTCCTATCATTAAAATTTGATTAGTATTAAACATGCGTTTTTTTTTTACTTCAATAAAATAGCACGATTTATTTCATATAAATTTTTATTACAAACTGTTTTGGGCGCTTAAAACTGCAAATAATATACCGAAGGACATTGTCTAAGTAAGGCTTAGTTTTCAGCGGACATCGATCGCGGTAGAAACGGCTGGTCTCAATAAACTAAATAAGATAAACATTGTGATGGTTACAAAAATAAAATGCAGGGAAACGATGTTTGTGCAATTGCTTTCCGATTCAGACTTGAATCGCTAAGAAATGAACGATCTTACATCACTCGAATTATATAAACATTCATTGCTTATGCCGCGCCGTCGTCGAGCATCGACGTAAATAGGGAGGGGGGGGGGGCGGTGACGGGGACCAAACCTCCCCTTAGGACTGATTTTAGTAGTAAAGTGAGAGCAGATTTTATCACAAAATATTAGGTTCAAAATCGATAAATCTATAGCAATAATAAAGTAGTAAAAAAGTCGTGTCTGTACATTGAATATTTTTGCGAAATTTTACAAGAAACTGGTTAATAGTATTGTACTGAGGCTAAAACTAAAATTATTAGAAATATATTCCGTCTTTTAACTCGAGGACCACTCGGATTTGGAAACGGTTGTTTATAACCGCCAAGCTGAACACTGTCGACAATAGTTGGTAAAAATACATTGATTGGAAGACACTGCCGAGCAAAGCCGCGGACAAAAGCTAGTGGAAAATAAAACCCTCAAATATTTTGTAAGTCTGTAACAGCTCTCTCCAAGTCCCTCATAATAATGTGTTGATATTAAAATTGTTAAAACCCCTTCAACCCATGTGAAAGCTACGCCCGTACTGTTGAGGTATTTAAATAAACTAAATGTTGATCGCAAGCTTTTAGCTCTAGTTCAAACTTCGGACCTTTCATTGTTCATCCCTAGCGATGTCTGAGTCGGACCGCTACGGTTAAAATATATACAGCAACATCTCACACTAATAACGCAATTTCATGTTTAATATTAGCTCGAAATAAAGCTTGGAATTTTCCTCTAACGCAGACTAGCCGTTTCATTAACACAATTTGTTAAATTAACATTAAATCCACAAGTATCATGAAGAAAATACATTTATCTAATGATCGAAAATAATGTACAAAAATAATATAACAATTATATTTTTTTCAGATATACAACACAATGAGCACTAATAAATGTCAAAAGTTATCGTCAAATATACAAAGTGAAATTAATTTAACCGCTCAAATTTCTATGGCAGGTTCAGTTGGTGATAGAGACTACACATGTGAAGTTTCAGGTAGATCAGACAAGGTAATGGCAGTCACGTGATGTCGATAATCGTATGCATGTGTGAGTAAAATTCTGATTACTTGTGTGAGTGGACACCGTGTGTGTGTGTGGCTTTGGATTCATCGTGGAAGTTCGCCAGCGTCTTAACCTTGGCTGGTTCAATCAGTGTTTCTTAATTAGTACACCTTTATATTAAATTTCCAAAATTTGGGCTGATCCACCTGAAACTACGTAGATGATAGACACTACATTCATCTACTCAACCTCCAATAAAAATATGGACGGTTGAATTAATTTCACCTAATATTGTTGGAATGAGAATAAAATAAATATTAAGTTTTAATCAAAATTATTTCTTACAGTAAGACTGGATCGAGCTTAGACCGAGCCAAATGATAAATGATTTACAGTAAATAGACAACATTACTGCAGACAGATGTACATAATAGTACTATGATCAAATTAAAGCAAGCACGCTAAAACAAATACCAAAACCTGGCATCAAGTGACAAAACGCCACAACTACAATGTCTTGCACCATTTCCTTATACTCAGGCATAACATTTTTCACACCTAATGGTATAATTTGCCGCCTAAATTTACTGAGATCCGAAATCCCAAGTACTATAATATCGGTACAATTAAAACAATTTATATTTCTCGGCTTTTGTTGAACATTCCATAGTTATTACCAATTTTTCTGTAAAATACAAACTAAAATATTGCAGAGCTGTTGTTTTGAGAAAAGGGTCACTCGCAAACTAATAATGCTTTACAAACGGAGCAATAAACTTTGTACTTTCGATTTCTTGTAAATAAGTACTATAAGAAACGTAAAAAGGTAGATACAGCATTTGTTTACAAAACGAACGCAAATATTGTTACGGGTCTAGGTGTCTTAAATAAAATAACCTCACATATAACATTATTAGAATGCGAGTTCTGTCGTGCCGCTTATAAAACGCTTGGTCTAACTTCAAATTACTTTAAAGGTTTCAATGGCTATTTATTAATGTAACAGATACGGCCACGTTTACACAGCTGTGTGACACAGCTCGTCATAGCTGTAGTGAACAAATCAAACACTGGTCAACTATAGGCGTAGCGAGGGGGCATGTGTTGGGTTTTAAACCACTCCCCCCTCCAAATAAAACATCGTATATGGTATAATAATAAAAACTCAAGGGACTTTTTCTAAAGGTTCTGGATCGAACCCCTCCGAAAAACAACCTGGCTACGCCTATGTTGTCAATACTATTCACACATTACATTATTTAGCAAGCAGTCTGCAATATTGCGACAAATTGAGTATTGACACAACGGTCAAGTGAACACGGAAACGTATCTTCGAGACCATTCACAACAGTAAATAGCTTCACACCAGCACTTTTATAAGCGGCAAGATTTCTGTAAACAAGTTTAGTAGGGCAGAGGGAGGGGCAGGGTACAAGTGGAAGGGGGGAGATGAGGGTTCAGTCGATGTACTGCGCGAGCCAGCGGAAGCCCTCGCCGTATCCCTGCCGCTTCAGTACCGAGCACATGAACAGTTCCAGCGGCCGGCCGGGCAGCTCCGACCTTGACACCTTGCCCTGGAATGAGACACTAGCGTCAGATATCGCCACGACCATAAATATAGACGACGCGAGTGTATGTACTTCGCGTGCCCAATCGCACGCCAAAATCCTACAACTTATGTACGAGTGGTGGCTGAAAAGTAATCTACCTGACTATGAAAGAAAAGACCCATGTCATTAATAATTTATTTTTATTTTTCAATGTAGTCCCCTGCAACTGAAATGCACTTACGACATTTGTCGATAAGTGACATCATACCATTAAAATAATATTTTTTATTTTGATCGTCAAAATAGTCATTCTCAGCGTCCTTCATCTCTTCGTCTGTTGAAAATCTGCGCCCTCTCAAATTTTTCTTTAAATTTTTAAATAAGAAATAGTCAGAGGGAGCCAGGTCTGGACTATAGGGTGCTGTAAAGCAGTCTTTTTGTCAGAGATGACCGCGCCTTAAAAGCCGTGTGCACGGGTGCATTATCATGCAAAATCAAAACGCCTTTGCTAAGTTTGCCCCTCTTGTTGTCTTCTTTTATTTTTTCGCGTAGCGGGTCAAGTAAGTTCGCATAGTATTCAGCATTCATCGTCGTGTTTTTTTGCAAGGTAATCTATCATAAGAATCCCCTCAACATCCCCAAAAATGGTTGCCATTAGTTTGCCTGCTGACGGCCGGACCTTGAACTTCCTCGGTGGTTTTTCCCCTTTAAATTTCCATTGCATCGATTCTTGTTTGCTTTCGGGATCCCACTGACGAATCCAAGTTTCATCACAGGTCACTATTCGCAAGATACTTTCTTCCTCTTTATCCTTTACAAAGTCTAAAAATGACTGACAACATTCCACACGCCTTTGCTTATCAAACGTGGGTCAACATTTTAGGCACCCAACGCGCGCTCACCTTGGACATCCCCAAATGTTCATGAATTATTAAATGAACTCGTTCCTACATCTCTAGCTATTTCCCACTGCTTAATTCGCCGATCGGCAAGGATCAGTTTCTTCACCTTTCCACATTATCTAAGGTAACTGCAGAAATGGGCCTTACGGGGATCGTCTTCTAAGCTCAAACGGCCTTGTTTAAACTGCTTTGACCAAAACTTTATTACAAATTCGGAAGGACATGAACCTCCGAACACCTTAAACATGCGCTCTCGGATCTGCGTCGGCGTATTCCCTTCTTTACCGAGGAATTTAATCACAGCGCGATGCTCAATTTTATCCATTTTTAATTTTTTTGCAACTTGATGAAAACTAAGACGCGACAAAAAAATTTGAACTCGTAGAAACAAATGAGTGTCATAATTTAAAAGAAAGGAATAAACAAAGAATACGAGAATATAGTGGCCAGTAACATTTTTTAAACTTTCTTTAACAAAGGAGATTTTATATCAGCCACCCCTCGTATAATGTCTTAAGTCTTACAATTCCTTCGAAGACTCAAACCGCTGTCAACCGTTTTCATTACAAAATGTGACACGCTTGGTTTTCATACTTTGATGAACTTACGTCATCTATTTAGATATCGACGTATCGGTCACGACCTAATCCCCATCATGAATCGTGAATTCGGACTATCATGGACAGAATGGGAACTATCACAAGGCATCGTGGGAACTATCACAAGGCATCATGGGAACTATTACAATGCATCATTGGAACTATCACAAGGCAGAATGGGAACTATCACAAGGCATCATGGGAACTATTACAATGCATCATTGGAACTATCACAAGGCAGAATGGGAACTATCACAGGGCATCATGGGAACTATTACAATGCATCATTGGAACTATCACAAGGCAGAATGGGAACTATCACAAGGCAGAATGGGAACTATCACAAGGCATTGTGAATGATCACAAGATTGGCATACCTTGCCGGTGGTCTGCTGGTAGAGGTTAAAGAACTGCCGCAGCTCATCTTCGGAGGCGGCGCCTGGCTTGTCGATCTTGTTGCCCAGGATCAGTACCGGACAGTTGCTGAGGGTCTCGTCTGTTAGGAGAGAGTCCAACTCCGCCTGTAGACAACACGTGTTAAGTCAAAATTAATTTATTTGTGATTATACCTAAGTTTGCAAATTGTCTTTACAATTAAATAACATGTCCTTTATAATCTGTTAATTCATTTGGCTTACAAATATAAAACAATTAACAAAATACATTGCAACAAATAAGTACACTTCAAAATACCTATAAGTATGTCACCACTGGTCATAACTCTTAAAATATTGTAATGTCATTCATAACGTAGGTAACTTATTTAAAAAATTCAAAATAATAATAGAATAGACCCGATTCTACAGGCTTTAATTTTAGTTTTAGTGCTGTCAAAACAAAATTCGCTTTATTGCAAAATAGTCCTTAAGTGTTGGGAACAGAAGCTAAATTACTTTGGAAAAATCTAAGTTCTGACAGCACTAAAACTAAAATTAAAGCCTTCAGAATCGGCTTTAAATTAAAATATGGTCATTAAAAAAATCATTCACGGAATAGTAAGCTAAGCTAGGTGACGAAACATTATCGTTTTGTAGCTATAGCTTTCTCATGGGACAAGGATCCAAAAATACAAAATAAAATGTTGACTTTGGGGCTGCGTTTGTACGAAACAAAAAAAATTTACAAGTCTCACAACAAGAGTCGTTCTTCAAATCTTGATACTGAGAACTAACAGTCTTCAGTATGAATTTTGCTGCATAAATTAATGTCACCTTTTATTTTACGACACGTATAATCCGTAACGAATACAAAATGTAAATATACGCGAATATTTCTTTTTCTGCGTATGCTTCAGGGGTGTCCGGACCCCCAAATCCGCACTTATATACGCCCATGACAGAAGGTAACTTTTTTATATAAATTCATACTCGAGACGCGGTAAGTCGTCAAGGTCGTCAAAAATAATATTTTTTTAATACACCTGCTCACAATAAAATATGATAGATTACGTGCCAAAGTTACATATTTCACACTAGTGCTTTTTGTTTTTACTACTAACGCCATCTAGGGGAAACCGGCGACATCATTTAGTAAGCAGTCTGAACTGTATTCCGGTCAGTGCTTCTATACCTTTAATTCAAGACATTTCTCATCAGATATCTTATTAATCTAATTTATTTATTTCCTAATAATTTTGACTACCTTGCGGGTTCCATCAACAACAAAAACCCTTATAGCGAAGCTTCAGGGTCTGTCCTACAACTCTATTCATTATGCTGTTAAAAAAACGTTTCTGTATTCCCAATTTTTATATTCTCTTTTTAATACACCTGCTCAAAATATGATAGATTACCTGCCTGTTTAGCGTGCGTAAAATGACATATTTCGCACTCGTGCTTTTTGTTTTTGCTACCTCTGACGCCATCTAGGGCCACATCATTTTGTAAGCATGTAAACTTTCAAGTATTTTCAAACTTTTATATTTTATTATTAAATATATCATGTATGTTAAATTGTAAAAGATGTTTTAAAAATTCAAAACGATTTTAAACGGCATAATTTATATTATATTAATTTTAACTATCTTAGAACTTATTATTAAAAAGATTTTACAAAGATATTGGTCTTTGTAGTACAGATTGGCGCCAACTAGACTGCGTGTTCTTCAGTCGACTTGTATAAGAAAGAAAGAAAGAAAGAAAGAAAGAAAAGAGCTTTATTTCATAAAACCACAGTAGTTATCACAAATAATAAGTAATATTAACAAATTAGGCATATTCTATGGTTAAGAAAAGGGAGTCCAGCTCAGCTTAATGCCACAGCCAAAGCCATAGCACTGGTTTTCTGCTGGATCCTACATAAATAAAACTAATAACTAATCTAAATATAACTAAAATCTAAATTAAATTAAATATAAATTTAATAAAACGTATACTGTAAAATACATACAAATAGTGAAAAATAAATAGTAATATGAAATAAATATACAAATAATAGTGTTATACTAAACAAGATGCATAATTTATAAAAATACTATATAAGTTTACGCATTAATCTTACTGAACATCAAGGCATCGTTATTTGTTTTTCAATTAGATGGCTCTTGAGTTTAATACGAAAATTAGCTTTCGTCATGCATTCTCGTATAGGTGGAGGCAGGTCGTTCCATACTTTTGAAGCCCTATAACTGAAACTTCCCCTAAATCCAGCTGTTTGGTGTTTAGGAACAATTAAAAGATATGCAGATGCCCTAGTAGAATATATATTAACATCAGAAGACCAATGTAGTTTATCAAATAGATATTTTGGGTGTTTATGTTTAACAACACCAAACAACAGAACAGCAAAATGTAAATCCCGACGTGCAGCCATCTTTAATTGCTTACATTCATTTATGTAAGGCGTAACGTGTGCACGAGGTGGAACATTATAACAGAAGCGTGTACACGCATTTTGTACACGCTGTATAAGACGGTTAGATCTAGCCAACAAACAGTTTCCATACACTACATCTCCATAGTTTAATTTGGAAAGGACCAAAGCTTCACACATTTGAACCCTTACATCTACACTAATAAATTTTCTTATTTTGTAAAGCAACGATAATCTAAAGAAACAGTTTTTAACTATATTAACTATGTGGTCCTCGAAATTTAGAGAACCGTCCATTATCATTCCCAAATTTCTAACTTTACTGACTCTTTCAATATCTTCTCCTTTAATCATAATTCTTGGATTCTGAGCTAAGGTATCGGACATTTGCTTGTTAGTACCCAGAAGAATATATTTAGTTTTGCTCGAATTTAAAACCAGGGAACTTCGTTCTGACCAATCAGCTATAGCGTCAAGATCCTCATTAATTTTATTTATTGCAGAGACAGCATCTTGCGGTTTAAAAGAACAGTAAATTTGTAAGTCATCGGCGTAAATATGATATTTACAATGTTTTATTTTTTGGGATATGTTTGCCGTATATAAAATGAATAGAAGAGGCCCAAGTATGGAACCTTGAGGTACGCCTCGATATAGGTATTTCGGTACGGAAGTGATGGTTGATCCATCCAATTTACGAAGTTGAACTAGCTGTTTTCTGTTACTTAAGTATCCGTTGAACCAGTCAAGTGTCTTTCTCTCAACACCATAGTAACATAGCTTGGACAATAGTAAAGGAATGTTAATACAGTCAAATGCCCGTGAGTAGTCCAATAACACTAAAGCAGTACACATACCCTTGTCACGATCTAATATAATATTATCAACCACATCTGTTAAGGCCGTACAAGTACTAACACCCTTTCTAAAACCGGATTGCACCGTAGGAAGAATTTTGTTAAATTCTAAATAAGAAGAAAGCTGTGCATGTACGACTTTTTCAATTACTTTTGATAAAATGGGTAAAATGGATATTGCTCTCAGATCTTTATTTAGAACAGGGTTTGGTATCTTAGGAAGAGGTTTGACAATTGCAGTTTTCCATATTTCTGGAAAACAGCCTGATTCTAGAGATCTATTAACTATTTCTGTAATGACTTTGAGTGTTCTTGGCAACGTAAGAAGAATCATGTCGATATTCAAACCATCTATGCCTTGCGCTTTAGTATCAATACTCAAAATGTGCTTTTCAATCACCCTTTCGTCCACTTGGCGCAATGAGAAGCTGGAAAAATTAAAACGATGAAATTCATAAAAACTAAGTTCGGATTGTGTAATATTATTCCCCCCTGGTACGTCTAGAAAGTAACTATTAATAGCTTCAGCATCAACAAAGTGGTGAGGAAGTTCTGATACACTTGGCTTATACTGGATCGTTTGTTTTATATTTTTCCACATTGATTTGGGGTCTTTATATTTAGTGTTGACATAATGTTCATAGTAAGCACGTTTTTCTCTATCCAAGCTTTGGATAACTAGTTCTTTTAATGACTTGTAATAATTTTTATGTTTATATCTGTTTGTATCTGTTTTGATTTGCAACAAAATTGCTTTTTTTATTATTTCATTTAATTTTTCGCAGGTGTATTAAAAAACGTCGTTTGATACACGTGCGAAAGTGTTGATATTTCTCGTCCCGACTGTTTTTTGCTTTAAACTCTAAATATCAACCTTTTTGCACTTGCATCAAAATGTACTATTTTGTGCCTCTATACTTTTTAATTAAAGAACAACCTCGACTCAGTATAGGGAGTATAAAATTGTTTATAGCACACCGAGCGTAAAATGACCACTTTACGCACGCTGCGCTTGCGTAAAGTCGGCATTTTCCGCACTTTTGCTATAAAATATTATACGATACTCGTGCGAGAAACTTTTTCTCGACTCGTGTGATTGCAGCACTCACCTTCGGCTCGTGCCGCAAACTCACACTCGTCAGAAAACGTTTCATCGCTCTCGTATCGTAATGTACTATTTTTGCATCATTTCATAGAAAGGGTCATTGAACCTCGGTATATAAACGAAAGTCACCTTATATACCTCGCTTGGACCGCTGAGCGAGAGTGGGAGGACATGTGTCTGCGCATTGGTAAAAGGCACGTGAGAACGAGACCGCCTGAGCCCCGCCAGCGCTCATTTTACGTGACGCGAGGTATACCGATTGCCGATAGTGTGAAAACGTAACTGGTTAATAACGGTTATGTTTAATCCAAGGTCTAGTAAGGGTTATGCAGTAACAGCTGTGTACTCGTTTGATAGCATAAACAGGTGTCTGAACTAGCTTTTGCGCGCGACCTCGACCGCGATGACCTCCTTGGCACACATTGTTAAGGTGATCGTAATGTCCATCTAATCATCATAAAAAGGTTTAGGGAATTATTGTATTGATAAAAGTCTACTTTCCTACAATATTTTTTTATTTATAGTTGTTTCTTCGAGAGATGAGCATTGCGTCTACGTATGTGCATCAAGTAGCATTGCTTTGCTTGAAAAGGGTATTGCAGATATCCCGAAGGCAAGATATCTAAGCCCAGCTATACTCATAGTCTTGGCTAGAGTCTTGACCAGAATCAGTTATGTGAATTCCTGACAAAATCCCTGTTAATTCAGTTAATTTATTTTTTGTTAATTATTTAATTATAAAACAAAAATCCACAGCAAGTTAAATAATAAATATTATTATTAGAATGCATAGAAAAGATAAATTAGAAACAAATGCAAAGAACTCTTTTCTAGTTTGTAATGCACTCTAATAATAATATTTATCTAACTTCATAATATCGTAAAATCCTCATTACGTACTCAAAACTACTGGCATAGTGAAACATATTTTTCATGAACGTCTCTAAACACAAGAAAAAATATAGTATAGGTCTCCGAACAACATAATGCTATAAAATAACTTTTTCTGAGATTACAGTACATGTGATACTAACTAGGAAGGCAAAGGGAACTCAGCCCATACAGCCATGTCTGAGGTTTAATATCAAATACCAATGAGGTTTTTATATAATGTTCTCCAATACATACAAAACAGAAACGAGGTTACAATCAAATTTATTTTCGGCCAGGTATTGTCTATGGCTTACGGCGCCTTGGACTCGGTCTGTCAATGGATGAACTGTTTGTTGTGCTTTCGAGGAAATTAATTATTACTTACTGTGGTTTTATGGGTCAAAAGAATTATTTTGCCCTAAAACTACCGACAGCAGGGATGGTGATGATATTTAACTATACCTGACATTTTGGAAATAACGACGGAAATTACGTACACTTATAGAACAAGCTTTTACAAGAAAAATAAAAAATGGCTAATGACAAATTTTATCAAGATTATGAAAACAGGTTATAATGAGTTTAGATCTTTATATTAAAACACTCGTTTTTAATAACCTTTTTATGAACCAGTTTCATAAAATACTATTTAGAGTATTCCAAAGCGATGGATTTCGCAATAAAAACATAATCTTACTTACTACGAACTATTAATTGTCACAATAACGGATTACACGATGTTTAGTAAAAATAAGGGACATAACAATATGAACAAAATAAATAAAGGAAACGCAAGCAAGGGTTGTTGTTTTGCGAGTGTCGAGTGATTAGAGTGTATGTGTGTGTGCTTAAGTGATGATAATAACCAGTTTGGAGTATAAATGTTTTACTCGTATGTTAATGCGGAGGTATTTTAAACAGTTTTTGTTACAAAAACAATACAATTCATTTTAAGCATTTATTCGTTCTCTTTTAAAACACCTGAGAAGTGCAATTTTTTCCCGATGGAAGTCTTTAAAATACTGATCAAACCGTATAATTTACACTAATATTATAAAGAGGAGATGTTTGTGAGGTAGGATGTAGGAAGTAATCTCTGGAACTACAGAACATAATTCCTGCAGTCTTATATTTTTTATGCCTTTACTTAAGAGGATATGTCGCGCTTGCAAAGGTCACTGTTACTCTATGCGGAACGCCCCGCAGTGCGAGAGGGACGGATTCCGGAAAAAATAGCAAAATGTCGGTTTTAAATTAATATAAAATGAACTAAAATAGCTATCAAAATTTCCAACTGAGAAAAATTAGATAACGTTAAAATCTATCTAATAAAATATCTTTCAGGTCTGTATGTCATTCATGTTTGTCATACTATGAAAAAAAGTGTAGAAGAATACCTCATTTCCATAATTATTTCTATCGAGCGAAAGTTCTGCAATCGCGTTTCTGTACTGAACAAAACTAGATAAAGGTTCCGAAATGTAGGTATATACTGATTTATCAAATTAGTAGCTTCATCTGAAAAGCAGGTATACAACTTCAAAAAGTGCCATTTTTATCGAAATAGCCCCTTAAGTAGGTATAAAGAAATGGTATATTTGTAATATGATTTAGTACCAAATATTTTTTGAAAAAATGCATGTTTGCTAAGTTTCTTGCCCTTCTTCTTAGCAATACTAATCGAATGGTGCGGATATTGTTATTCCTATATTTCTCTATTTTATGCAGGTAACTTAATTATATTTTAGTAGCCCAACCTTAATATTTTTGCATGTATTTCCCGTATTTATTTATCAACTTATTTGTTCATTGCATTATGTATCCATCCATCCATCAGCCTGTTTCGTCCACTGCTGGACATAGGCCTTTCCAGGATTTCGCCACTATTGGCGGTCCTCCTGGAAGAAATGCCCATACTCACACACGCTGGGCAGGCGGGTTGGTGAGCGCGGTGCCGAAACCATTGCACCAGTGACGCCGCTGCCCATCACCAGTCTGATTAATATAAGGCCCGGCAATTGGGGATGGATATACCGCCATCCATCGGTCCCAGGCAATGGTGGGCCGCCTGGTTTTTTGCCTGCGAGCTGTCCTCTTACTCTCCCCCGAATAACTTCCGGAGGATTTCCGAGTAAGATGGTACCTCCACAGTCGAGCCCGGCATTAGTTCTACCACCTAACATTATTATGTATATAACATTTTTATTCCTAGATTTCTCTATTTTATGCAGGTGTATAATTAAATTTTAGTAGCCCAACCTAAATATTTTTTGTAGTATTTCCCTTTTTAGTATGTATATTTTTTTTATTCTAACCATATATATTGTAAAGATTAACTTCTTGAAAGTATACTTATGTATCATTTTACAAAATAAACATTTAGATTTGATTTGACTGATCCGATTATAAAAATTTTTGCACTAATAGGAAGCTACATTATTTCCGAGTGCTAAAGGCTATAATTTGTTCCCTGGGTACGGGCAGTTCCCTAGGGATACGGACATAAATTACAATCGCACGGGAAATCTCTAGAACTACTAAACCGATTTTGAAAATTCTTACACTGTTGTAATAGTTAGACCCTTCACTTGGACATAGGCTATAGTTTGTTCCCTGGGGACGGGCAGTTCCCTAGGGACATAACCATTCATTAAATTTAAGCGGGTAATCTCTGGAACTACTAAACCAATTTATAAAAATATTTTACTGTTACTATGTACGAAACCCTACGGGCTCCCAGTCTTATTCGCAGTAGAAAGGTTTTTTAGATCCCATTGTTTTTAGACACTTTAAGGGCCCATAACACCTCAATTCGCAGTCCTGCACTAATGCTTCTGCTTTTTAACTGTCTATCCTACTCTAATCAGATGCCGTGAATTTGATTTCGAAATGAAATTAAAATCGCGGCTACACTGGTGGTTTTTTCATTTTTATGGAACAGTCTGCAGCTCGCTGCTTTATACTAATATCAGTTATATTATGCAAAGTTTCAGATCTAATTTCAAGTATTCGTTGAATGCTATCGGTTTATTGTACTGTTTGGGGGTAACTATGTATTTTTTTTCTATCGAGAAAATTTTATGGCATCAAGTTTTCACCACTGTCTTGACATAGCATTAGTCCTCAACTTTATCATATATTAATTTCAGAGTGATTGTTGCAGTATTTGTTAGTATAAAGCAGGATCATGCGAAGCGAAGTGAGGTATTATTATATAGGTACACCCTTGAGGACTGTGCGTAAGGAGATTCCGCCATACAAAACGAGTTCCTCTCTCATTGTTCCAGATTGCCTTATTTTTTATTGATACGTAGTTAAGTTTGATATAATTATCTGGAAGAAGAATACTTTATGAGAAAAATACAGAAATCAGAAAACTCGTTAAACGAAACTAAACATACAAATTTCTCATTTTCAATACTGCGTTTTTGTACCAATCGTAAAGGTGAAATCTTATTGAAGTTTTGATTTTAGAAAATACTGCTTACATATTTTGGAATGTAAAATTTCATTTTTCGATATCACATTATAACATCACCCTTGAAATTGTAAAACAATGCCATCGAATATTCCCCAATAGAGTAACGTAGGTGATGGTAGTAGGTGGTAGAGCTAATGCCGGGCAAAAATGATGGATGGAGTAACGTAAGGTGTACCTTGGACTCTGGCAGCCGGGCGCGGTCACAGGCGTCCACGAGGAACACGATGGCGTCCACAGCGGGGAAGTAGTCTCGCCACACGCGCCTCGCCTGCTGATGCCCTCCGAGGTCGAACGTCGTGAACCGCATGCTGCCTATCGACAACTCTTCGGATGCTGGGGACATAGCCATCATCCATTCGTTAGGATATACCGGGTGTAAATAGACTGCTACCATTAAGTGAAACCACATATTCTACTGACCCTACTGAACCACGTCATCCGCGACACCCTTAGTTTGGGAAATAATTGAGTTCCAAACAAAAATGCGTGAACCCTAACGCACGATACGGGCGAATTTAGAAAGAGCGTCGTCCGTCCTGTTCGGTGCAGCGTTCTAAAATAGACCTTCCTCCTACGAGGTAAAGTCTTTGAGTTACAGTTGAATATCTCTGAAGATTTGCACGGGGTTTTTTTTCGAATAGTTGTTCAGTATGATCAGTAGAGTATGTGGTTTTATTTAATGGTCGCACGCACTCTATTAACATCCTGTATGTGTCACCGGAAAATAACAGGAATTGTAAATTGATTAATTTTCGAGGTAGTTTATCAACTAGCGAAAAAATATGACCGCAATTGAAAGTTGATCAATTTACGGCACCTAGGGGTAAAATAGTTTTAATACAAATACGCAACGAGATAATTTCGTCGTAGCAAATCCCAGGCAGATCATCAGACATCCATATTAAAATGTCAGGAATAGGTGATTATTGGCTTGCCACTAATGCCATCGACCAATCAGAGAACAGTGTATTATGTTACGAGTGTCAGTTTAACGTAAAATTGTACACTGTGCAGTGATTGGTCCATTCTTGTATTATTTGACGTGTGACAAAATCGTTAATTTATAAACTTACCGCGAGGCAGGGTAAGTTGATCAATTAGCTAGAATTGATTGCGTCAAATAATACATTTCAATCGACAACATTACAAATTAATAATTGGTACAAAACTAAAAACCATTTCGAGACATTGGCCTTCTGAGCATCATATATTTTTTTCAGAATTAAATGATTAACAAATAAAGAGATTATTTAAAAAATTCAAAAGTTTTTTGACACAGGATTTTAAAAACAAATACCTTCACTTTCAAGTCCATTCCGTATTTTTAAAAAAACAACTGTCATGTCATTGTGACTGTTGACATTGACAGCGAACATAAACATGCCAAGTTTTTTTTTAAATAATCCCTTGCCAATGAACATCGAGTTTGAAATCCTCAGTTGCGACTTACGTTGTTTTAGAATGAGTGAATAAGAAAAAATTAAAATAAGCTGTAAAAACACACAATACAACAAAATAAAAAAATACATAAGCTTTATTTTTACGCAGACTTTCACTATAAATATTGAAAACAAATGGTTACCTGAAATGAAATGATGTCGATTGCCGTTTCCGAGTTTTCGCAAATTGAAAAAGTACTTCGAAAATTGATCAATTTACGATTCTTGTTTTTTTCCGATAACATAACAATTCGCCTTTTGCCGGCGGCTCCACCCGCGTTAATTCAATCTCAGCCCCGTTTTCGACTTGGGCGTTATTTTATGAACACCAATGTTGACTAGGGTGAGGGTCACACACAACGTATTATGTATGTTTCATTTCAACTCGAGAACCACTCAACGGATTCGGATTTCTTTATTATTATCGTAGTGATAATGATTATCGCTTATAGCCTAAATGCGGCAGGGATTGAATAAAAACGCGGGCGGAGCCACGGGCAGAGGCTAGTTCAAAAATATAGTAAAAAGCCTTTTGATCAAGAAATTCTATTATTTGCTCCAAGAGTTTTTAAATGATAAGTTCTAAAGTTAATAGACATAAATATATAAATTTAATAGTTTTATTCTTTCACGTTAATTTAATTTACATTTGCAATGCCACGTTTGAAACTTTGTTATTTTACTTAAGACCCGTGCAACAACAACATAGGAGCAATGAAGATTTGAGATTCTGGCAGGACGAAGGTCGAAACGAGGTTACAACTAAAATATTTCTTTTTATCTCTAGCCTTATCTCTTGGTTCAGTGTCTCACAATATGTTTATTAGTTAATCTAATCCTTTAGTGTAATAAACATGTGTATAACAGGATTCTGATATTAATTTCATGTAGTTGGCCGTACCTTCTGCGCCCGTAGCAAGATGACGCGCCACTTCGTTTGTCACGGGTTTTATCGCGCACAATCGCTTATTTTGGTTCGATTTGCACCATAAAATGGATGAGAAACGAAGTCGCGCGCCATCATACTACGGGCGCTGAGCTCAACTCTTTTTTAGGGTTCCGTACCCAAAGGGTGCCAAACGGGACCCCATTACTAAGCCTCCGCTGTCTGTCTGTCCGTCTGTCACAGGGCTCTACAGCTTCAACCGTAATAGGCATAAAGTTGAAATTTTTACAGAATACTACCTACTCTACAAAATAAAAAAATATTTAAAAAACCGGCCAAGTGCGAGTCGGACTCGCGCACGAAGGGTTTCGTACAATTAGTCTATAAAAACGGCGAAAAAATGAGGTCTGTTGTATGGGAGTGCGCGGGTCCGACTCGCACTTGGCCGGTTTTAGTATTTGTTGTTATAGCAGCAACAGAAATATATCATCTGTGAACATTTCAACTGTCTAACTATCACGGATCATGAGATACAGCCTGGTGACAGACGGACGGACAGCGGAGTCTTAGTAATAGGGTCCCGTTGGTTTCCCTTTGGGTACGGAACCCTAAAAATTGAAATAAAAGAAACCTCGAAAAAGTTATTTCAACGTTATTTGTTTTGGCTTTGAATTAAAGACAGTAAGTTTTAAATTTAATCAGATTGTAGGGTGTACTCTAAAGTTAAACAAAAAATATGTAATTCAAAGTAGGGTTCCGTAGGCAAACAGCGCCAAATCTTTTGCTAGGCCCTATCATTTTAGCGGCTTTGGTTTTTGTAGCCTTGATGTTGATATGACATCTATATTGATGTTATTTACCGTAATGTTTTTAGGGTTCCGTACTCGTATTGTGATGGAGTCCGACTCTCACTTGGCCACATTATCTGACATCTTCCGGTTTCGCAAGTCTTCAGTGAGCCTATATTTTACATTGATGGTCATGTGACCTCCAGAAGCGGTTAAATATCTTTTTACTTGACTGACTGACCCCAAAAAAGGAGTGTATTGTTTTCAGGGTTTATGTGGGTATTTTTCAGTTTTTCTTAATTCCACCATAACTTATTTACCGATTTCGAAGTGTGTGGTATTGTTAGAATCCATAGCATCCAGAGTGGAATAGGCTATAAATTACACAAAAAGTATTAAACAAAAATAAATAATAAAAATAATTATATATTAATATTAACAAACACGACTTCTGGAATAGAGATTTAATTCGGATTTCAGTGCAGTCGGGGGATTATAAAATTGGATACGTGTTGTTTTGTATGTCCCCAACGGCACTGAAATCCGAATTAAAACCTCTATACTGGCAGTCATGTTTTTTAAATTTTTTCAATATTTATTTTGATTATTTATCTTTTTAAAAGTTACCAATATGGGCGTTTACAACAACCCAACACGGGGTAAGCCGCGGGAAAAAGCTAGTTTATTATAATAGAAAACAGAATTTTTCTCATTACAATATCAGGCAGATTTATCATGAAACATGATTGAGTTCAAGAGATAAGGAATAGTCATTTGACAAGTATGACAAAGAATGCATAACAGATTGCTTAAAGCTACATAGCAACTATTTATTTCAGACATGTATTAAGGGTTGATTCATCAGATTTGTTACGAAAACACAAGATATAACTGCATTGCCCAAAACCTAGCTCCGAACTTGAAGAATTAATACAAGTAATGTACTACATACACCAGATATATAAATAGATCGATCATGATCATACTGACACAATTCACAGTAGGTTTTCAAAAGAATGTGCAGATTTTTTGCACACATTGAATGTGTATATTGTATATATGCTACTCTGCTGTCAATGTTAGGCGTAATCTGACGATCAAGCTGTACACAGCCCTGCAGGTACGTTTCTTATTATGATCAGTATATTATGTCATTTTCTTTAAAAAATTGCTATCTACTTGCACCTGCCCTGGTAGCATAGATGAAATGAAACCAGTAGAGAAGTTTTGTCTCTCAACGAAGCATTTGGGCAATAGCAATGTAGGAAGAGTCATTTGAGATGATGGTAAATTTTCCTGCATTCCCATTTAGTCACACGCTTCATCGACAGACAAACTTCTGTATTCATTTTATTCATGCTACTGGGGATGTTATAAGTAATTTGGCCAAGTGCGAGTCGGAAAAAGGTTCCGTGCCATCACACAAAACGGGTAATGAACCCTAAGAATATGATAAATATTGGATAAATAACATGAATATAGATGCCTTAGTTATATCAAGGCGTCAAATAGCCGCTAAAATGATAGCGCCTGTCAATTAATTCTGCGCCCTTGAAGTACAGAAACCGAATTTTATTATTTGTTCTTTTACTTAGAGTACCTATATGCAAATTGAAACTTGGGTGCAGTACCATCTAAGACAGAGCTGAAATGGGTTGGGGAAGATTCGTGCTCCGCGAAATTCGTGCCAAAAATCTTTATTTTTGTTGTAGATTCGTGCTCCATTAATAAAATATATTCACTAGGTGTAAACTCGTCCCCTTTTTTGGTGTAGATTCGTGCCGTACAACTTGACAATTAAAAATCTTCATTTATTTCACATTGGAGTACTACCAGTCACAAAAGTTATTTTAAAAATAATAAATAAATAGAAGTAAAATAGATTAAGTTTGCTTAACATCGATTTGCGGCATGTTGGCATCGAAGTCCAATGTTGATCGCAAAATTGTTGAATGATTTAGAAGTACTAAAATTCAAACAAAAGTCTGAATAACAGCTACATTTTTCTAATTATCACAATTTGTTCTGTGTTATTACCTATAAGAATAAACATCATGTAATACAAAGCATTATTTTATTTAAAAAAACAGACTGATAATTAAATTGTTTTATTAATTTATACTAATTTCACTTTTTACACCAACTGTACTTTTCTATTTTTGAGAAGCATTGCCAATTTACTAGTAAATAATTTCAGCTGAGCAAGAATCGTCACTGGTAAAAAACAGCGGCACGAGTCGCCAACAAAATAAAAAAGAGCATGAATTCCATGGCACGAATCTTCCCCAACCAGCTGAAACAATTAACCTTGAAAAAAATAGCATTTGCATTTGATATTTTTTTATTATTTGTCATGGTGGAGGCCATCTGCCGTCCAAATCATAACAACCGTAAGTGCCACTTTTCCCGAAAATGAGTTAATAATATATTGGGAATCAGCGTATTGAGATCTACAATGTTCTCTTATATGAAATTTTGATACGTCGTACCAGAAACAAAGATAGCGTTTTCATAAGCAAGGTAAGTCTCATTTTTTTAAGTTGCTTCCCACACATTATCACCGTAAGTATCACTACGGTTTTGTAAATAGCATTTTCTCTAAGAAATTTAATGTAGTGCAAGATATAAGTACCTTAAGTAATAATACGGTGGTAATAAATAAAAAATATATTCTGTTTTTATTAGAAAGACCACACATAAGAAAGGTAACTGCAGTTGCGGTGCTTATGATTGGTATTTATTCTTTAAGACTACGAATAAGAAAGGTAAGTGTCAACTATAGATGATACAAGGGTGAAGAAGGTGTTCGGGCGGGTGGTAAAATGAACAAATAGTCAGTCAGTCAGTGCTAAATATCAGTGACGGGAGGGCGCGTGACGCGCGTAGTCGTGGCTATCTCGTTCGTTTGCGAACGCTTGACGCGAAAAATGGTGAGTGTATTTAAAGCAATAGCTATATATTTTTTTGTAATTTTGCATTTCTCTCGAAAACCATAAGAAATATCGCAAAAATAACGTTAATTTTGATCCCCCCTGCCCCCGGAACCATATGGTGAAGAACATATTATGATTAAGTTTATCCCCCCTCCTTTCTGTTTTTCATAATACTTGTTTTTTTTTGGTTTTACCTTCGCGGTATCTGTTAGTGAATCGCGGGATTAAGACGGGCCATTACAGGTTTTGACGTCCCGATAGCTTCGATCTCAATGAAACTTTGCAAACATCTTAAGATATGCTTTCCTTCCCCCTTAAACTACACTCCAACCCATTTATCATTAAGGGGTGCAATATAGTGAGATATTCAGTTTTTGTGAAATTGCGCCAAATTTGTTAAATGGTTAATTAAAGATCAAAATTATACAACTTGCTAAACTTTGTGTAAAACGAGGTAATATTCACGATATCCTGACAGCTAAAATGATGATGTTTCATAAAAATTTTGTCTTTTGGGCTTCATAGGGACGTAGTTTCATGTTGCTAGATAATACTTATGAAAAAAAATAAAAATAAAAGGAGCTGTTGACTTCACAATCAGTTTTTAGTTTTTGTATGAAGCTTAAGAAAAACCCAGGCGGATTGAGCCCTCTTAATATTATATGTTAATGTTAAATATGCATGTATTTGATAGAAATGTTCAATATATAATATTATGTTATTTATTATATGTTATGTTGCAGCAAAAATGGCGTCTAAAGCGAGGATTGATAAAATACGTATAATGACAAATGAAAAGGACCCTGAAAAGACTGAAAAAAATTTTTTTTTTATTTTAAAACCTGCTAAAGCAAAACACACCAGTAATGATATTTTGATAAATAATCTGATTTATGACAAAGAAACTCAAACTAAGAAACCGAAAAAGACTAAAATAAAAGAATTATTTCGAAGACCCAAGAATGCAGACCATTTCACCCTAGCGAATACGAAAATTCATTCCAGTTCGTCCAATCATATGATTATAGTTTATTGAAAAGTGATAATGGGGATAATTCTGATAATGATATTTTGATAAAAATCTGATTTATTACAAAGAAACCCAAACTAAGAAACCGGAAAAGACCGAAATAAAAGAATTATTTCAAAGACCACAAGAATGCTGACCATTTCACCCTAGCGAATATGAAAATTCATTCCAGTTCATCCAATCATATGATTGTAGTATATTGAAAAGTGATAATGGGGATTATTCTGGTAACGATTTATTATGTCATGAAGTTTTCCACGACGACGATATGACTGATCTATCTGTGCAACGCAATAATGAAGTTGATGTCTATCATGATTCCGATAACAGCAACGACCTCAGTTACATTCCTGATACTGATGAATTAAGTTCCGAAAATGAGAAAATTACTGATAAAAACAGGACCACAAGAGCTAAACTAATTACAAAAAAAGTGAGCCATGAGCTAAAAAACAAAATTAGTAAGAAAATAATTTCTTCTACAAACAAAAAGGTTAGATCTTCTCAAAAAAAATATGTTTTTAAACAAGACATGATTACAGACCAAGAACATAATAGCAACCAACAGACATCTCCAGAAACAAATGCAGAAGTTCAAAATCCAATACAAGAAAAAAAAAATGAAAGTGTAACTTATAATACTGACAAAGCTACACCTAAAGGAAACAGCGACGAATTTCAAACTTATGAAAATAATTTACCTGTATTACCAAATGAAGGGACACAAAACCAAGATATCGAAACCAGGCCGTCACTTTCCAAAGATGCTCTTCAATTAAATACAATTAGAAAATCGTTATCTGATAAACAACTTAAAAAAAAAGGAAAAGGAAGAGAAACTTTCGTTGAAAACTCCATGTGGTATATCTTGTCGTCTTAAACGTGTTACGAAAATAAATCACATACAAAGAAAAGAAATAAATGAAAACTACGTACACTTGGAATATGAAGCACAAGGTTTGTTTATTAAATGCTTGGTAGATGAAAAAGAAGTTGTTACAAGACGTTGCGGTCGTTCAAGAAAAGAAGGAACTGATGATGTTGAACCCCGAAAAAAAGTCACATACGTGTACTTTTTGAAATCTAGGAATCTTGAACGGACGGAAGTATGCAAAACTTTTTTTTTAGCCACCCTAGGTTATAATGCTACAAATGACACTAGACTCATGGAAGTACTGAAAAAACCAGTGCATGGTCAACGAAATAATCGGGGAAGTTATGAAAGGAACAACAAAATTGACCAGGAAGTTGTAAAATCACATGTGATGACTTATAATCCATGTATTTCACATTATAGGCGCGAACGTGCGCCAAGAAAGCTTTATCTCCCCAGTGACGTAAGTATAACATTGATGTATAATCAATTTCTGGAAAAAATGCCCAATTTCAAAATAAGAAAGGAATCTTTCCGAAAAGTAGTAACAAATGAAATGAACATTTCCATGAAGAGTGCGAGCAATGTGCTCAATATACACGATGAAAACCATATTGGCTCACCAGACAGGTTTTGCGACGTATGTGAGCAATGCCAAAAATACACAACACATCACAAACGTTACACCCAATCTCGCTTGGAGTATAAAAAAGACGCTGATTTAACACCTAGCAGTGAAACCATTTTGAACTCAACCGATCTCCAGAAAATTGTTATGTTGCCTAGAATGGATCAATTTAAATTAGCAATCTTCTGTCCACGAATCATTGCTTTCAACGAGAGTTTTGTCCCGCTAGGTAAAACTGGTGTCAATGAACCATTTGCAGTGCTATGGAATGAATCAATTTTGGGCCGAAATCAAGAAGACATGATTTCTACTTTTCAGACATTTCTAACATATAAAAGAGATGCTAAAAATATTGTTATCTGGCTTGAGAACTTTGCGGCACAGAACAAAAACTGGACATTTATGACCTTTCTCGTGCACATTATTTGACCTAAAATGCAAAACTAATCATGATGTTGAGTTTGAGACTACATTAGATTTTCTCCAAACCAAGATTTTGAAAAACAAAGAATTTCCAAAACCAATACAAAAAAGTATAACAAGAGGAGTGACAGCTGAGAGAAAAAACGAAATTATTAATAAATTACTGCCACTAATGCCTCACAACAGAAAGGATTTCTGGTTTAACTTGCCTATAATGAACTCCGAAAATTTTAATGTTGATTTAGTAAATGAAAACTAATATTCTAGAAATACTGCCTCGTTAGGACGTTAAGAAAGAGTGCCTTTTTTATCTACATTATGATTGTGGTTTTCCTCTAAAGTCAATGAAAACGAATATAAAAATACTGCCATATTAGTAAGTTATGAAACATTGCCCTTTTTAAAAACGTATGATTGTTATTTTCTGTTATATTTAAAACTTGATTTGAATAATTCATTGAAAACTGTCTCAGTAGTGTAGTCTCATAAAAATACTGTCTCATTATAGGCTGTCCGAGTTATCATGATATGGGTGACAGTTCGTAATTTTCCATTTCACCTATACTACTCACACCATACTACATACACCCAGGTGCAAAAGAAAATATTAGGTTTTAGAAAGAATTTATATCATTATTGCAAAAATACAATAAATTATTTATGTATAAATCGAAACAATAATCACAGTGTATTCGTTAAATTTAACAAAAAAAGATTCAGAAAAGAATTATGTCTTTTTGCTACTTGATGCGTGGATCGGAACGTTAACACATAGGGACTGACACTACATAATCGAAAATACATCGATGAATCGGTGCGGCCATCATATAAATCGCGTCCGTATGAGTGCATCTTGTATGCGGTTTGTGTTTTCGTTGCAGTTGCTTTACGTGCTATTTGTTTTGACGTTTGTTACAGTTTTTGTTGATTTTTGTTTTGTTATTGTTGTTTGTTTTTGGTAAAAAGCCAAGAAAAACAAAAAAAAATGTTTGTGCTCTCAAGCTCGGGAGTTATTGGTTCGTTTAATTTAATTAATTTAGAAATTAACAAAAAGTAGTTTGGATAATCAAAGAGCAATCAAATAAAAAATAGATTTGATAGCCCTTGTTAACGTTCTCGATACTTAAAAAAATCGATTCTATTTCGTTAGGGCACATAACTATAACTGCCAACTTTGAACTGCCACCCATATCATGATAAATCGAACATACTATAGTGCGTTAAGAAAGAGAACCATTTTTAAACTGTTATATTTATAACTTGATTTTAATAAAGTAAATGCGTCCATATAAGACTGATACAAAATAATAAATAGTTAAATATTAATTTGCATGTTGTTTGAAAACTGTTATATAGATATAATTATATTAATAAGCAATAAAATAACGTTCTATTGTAAACAGATAGGAAATGTGAATTTATTATTTTTTTGTGATACTGTATATTATGGTATACAGTGAGACAAGTACAAGTGTGGTTATCCAAGTTTTAAGAACTGAAGATTTTTATTTTCAAGCTTATGTTTTAAACATACTTTTGTATTTTTTTTATAAAAATTGATCTCACTTTACGAGATTGTTTCACTTATAATTTCTATTCTTTCCTGTTTTTCCAAGTATGCCCAGGTATAAGGACCGTAACTAGGTAACTTACGGTGCTTATGTGTTGGAAACAGATTCCAAAAACCACATCGATCCCACTCATAAAGATTATTTCATTAATTTAAACATAATTATTAATCTAATTATTAAAACATAATGCCGATATGTAAAGGATGTAACACACTAGCATATAAAATAATTAAACAAATACTGATACACACCATTTGGGAGTGAAAACAAAAATATGAAAAAATACTTTAGGCGCGTTTTTCTTGGAATTATGTTTTTTGGACTTATGGTTGTTATGATTTGGACGGCAGCATAGTAAAACGTATTCTGTGAAAATTTCAACCGGCTATCTTTTATTGCTGAAGCTGAGACCCCTGTGACAGACAGATAGACTTAGATAATAGGATACCATTTGGCACCCTTCCGGTAAGAAACCCTAAAACACAGAAATCTTAATTATATTTTAGTAGCATTTAAATAACTTTATTTACCATTCATGTGAATTTAAGTTGTAAATTCACAACTATGGCAAATCCAATTGATTTAATCTTCAACAATATGCTTATAGTGCTAGCGGTATGCCTAAAATGGCAAATGGTGTTAATGGCATGAAAATCGGAACGATAGATCTTTAGGCCATATGAATCAATTTAAAGCATAGCAAGAAAAAAAGGAGAGGTGTTATGTTATAATATGACTTATGTTATGAAATCTTTTTCGTATGGAAAATTAATTTTTTGTTCTAAAGGGCTTTATGAGCCCATTCTAAAGATATATCACATAATTACATTCAATTCAATTGTTTCAAATTAAAATGAAAATCATTTTCAAAACAAACCAAGTTTGGGCTCCTCCAGATACAATACTGTTGAATATTTTTTTGTAAAATATGCCTCAAATGATACATAATATCCGCATATCGAACCTCAAGGAAGCAATTTTGAAAATAATTTACAGTTAGTACATTTTAATTTTTTTTATTATTACCACAGACATTCATTATAAGGGATGATTTAATGTCTGTGATAATTACAAATAATGTACGAGCGTTACTGGAAAAACAGAAGTTTTTCAAGTTGGAGTGCGTTTCGACTTTTTCATTACCTTAACACAATTTGCAGCTATTAGCTATTTACTGAATTTCAGTTTGTACTGCTAGCACTATTAAGAAATGAGTTTTTGCATTTGTACATTCTTAGCATTCATCATTTACGCTCTCTGTCATTTTGAATGCCCAAAATAATAGATCCCTGACCTCCCAAAAGACATGTAAAACAAAGATTTTCCTTACTGGGATGTAGTGTGGGTACATGCTGTGCGAGTCTGTCATCTTTGAGCATATGCAGTAAGGTGGTCTTGCCAGCATTGTCTAGTCCTAGAAACAGGAGCTTGCCAGATTTCTTCCACAGCCCTGGAATTACAGAGTTCTGTTATAGACAGGCAATCAATAAAAGTAGAATGTACTACAGCTATAGTGAAAAATATTGTGACTTTGTGTTGTGTCAGCTAAGTTCGTTTTATCCTTATCTTTTTGATGTAAATGAATAAAGTCTTTAAAATTTAGTATTAAGTAGTCATAAGACATCATTAAATAAATATGATTATTCATAGATTTCGCAAATGCCAAAGTCGCAATATTTCTCACGTGACCTGTACATACCCGGTGAAAATTAATAGGTATCTTTAACTAAAACTACAAATTTACTGATTATACTGAACAATATTTCCAAGGAAACCATAAAAATGAAAAATACATAGATCTGCTCATACAAAATTCATAGTATTAAACAGACTTGAGTGACTTTAGTATTGAAAAATTATATACACAACTTCTTGAAATTTGAAAATTTTATTAATAGGTAATGTCTTCTCAATACGAAAGTGAACACAGTGTACTAACCTGAATGATCTAGCCCTCATAGACAAAAACACATCTTTTATAAACTTGTCCATTGAATAAATACATGTAGAAAAGTGCAGCACTTACCTAAGAATCCCAAAACACCACTGAACCAATCCAAGATAAACATTTTGAATCTGGAATTAACGAAAGGTTAATATTTAGTACGATCTCTTAGTTCTTCAGAGAGAATTTTGCACACTTGATGAGTGACTTGCGAATCTCATTGTTATCAATTACGTATTGATATCTGGCAACGCAACATCACTAGGCTAGTCTGGAGAATACCTTGTATGCCGTCAGACCAGTTCAACGCATAACAAGAACGTAGTAAAATTGCGATATTGAATTGAGTAACATGAATGACAGTACGTCATTTGCGTATCGGAATCTTATTGTTTTAGACACAAAATCAACATTTATACTCACTTATTTAAATTGAACTAGACTGTCTAATGCTAGAGGAAGATTATCACAATGTTTCTACACTGAGTTTCAATATGTTTTGTCGTTAATTCGACAAAATCTCAGCTACGAGATGTTCAACCTATGCGACGAATTTGTTGGCAGAATGACGTATACTTCCGGAAGTGCTCTAGTCTATGGAAGGAGTTGTATTCTGTTTTGTACATCAACGACATCGTGTTTTTCCGATTGAATTGTTCCGTTTCCACATTATCGGGATTCGTCGAAGATTCATGTTGTTGTGGATGAATACATGCGTTTGGTACAGTTACACACAGTCAACCTGGATAACTTTGATATCGACAGCTGAGCTCCAAAAAATTATGTTGCAGTGTTTGCATTGCGTTACAAAATTGATTTGATTACATAATGGTAACGGTCTTTGTGAACACTACAAATGCGAAATAACAAAAAATATTTAACTCTATGACTAAAAAAGTTTGGTCTTCACTTTCTTCACTCAGAATCTGACATCTGACTGAGGGTCTGTCACAAATTATACGGGTCTGTCTTCCTTCACTTGGGTTATCTGAGCTTGGATCACGGTCATGACGTTCACAGACGTTGATCATCATTATAGTAAGCGTAGTATACATTATTATTCTCTTTGATAGTAAGCTGCGTTAGACATTACAGTCGAGGTGGGATTGCAGCCCGAGCCAAAGGCGAGGGCGTTATGGAGCCGAGAGTATAGTGTCTAATATTCATTCGTTTTTTTTTCAACACACTTGCGAGGAAAAGTGATAAAATTTCATTGTCTTATTTTTCCACAAAATCAAAACTACTTAACAATTATCTATGAAAAATGGCAGCGGAGATATTGTTGCCACAAATCACATGCGCGTAGATGGAAGTAGAGGCGATGGGCGGTGGATAAAAACTCAAATGATATTCACTTGGTTTTTATAAATTTTGGATAAATACTCGTATTTTTCCGTTGCTATCGGATAAAAATTCGAAACGTAGGATGAATACTTTTTCTATGGAAATTTGAAAAAAGCAACCTCACGAAAGTACAAATGAACAGGATCAGTACGAGATTTTACAGTGGAGCTATGGATTTTGCAGGTTTGAATAAAAAGCAGTCTGTATATGATGTCCTACATAAAATCCACATCAACCCACATACAATTCCTGCAACATTCCCGAAAAATCTTCAGAAATAGTTGCAGATTTCGGGGAAGAGGTGTTATGTTCGCTACGTGCCTACAGCGGACAACCTTCCAAGCGCAGCATTTTGATGACGAGGAAGTTGACGACCGACGCTACGCTGAGTCAACACAGAGTACGCATAGTTCGTGCGGAATTTGTCTGCTGTTGCAGTTCTATAAATAGATTTCCATAATTATTGTATTTGATTCATATCTAACATTGATAGGGTTCACTAGTTGTAGTAGGTATGTAGTTTTAATCTTTTGTTTTATTTTAATTTTAAATATAATTTTAATGCATCTCATTGTTTCTCTCGCACCCTCTGGCTGTAGCTACCTAAAATTAACACATTAACAATCAGTGAAGAATTATTTGATTTAAAGTCCTTTAAACCCATTAATTTAGATCAGGATACACAGTCACTAATATTTGTAAATGTTGAAGATGAAAATGAGCAAGATCAGTCAAATTATTTCCCATCAGACTCGAATAAACCATATTCAAAAAATCTGTTGTCTTCAGAACGAAGTAATGAACCTAAAATCGGTTCAGATATGTCTTACAGCCCTTCGACAGAGTCTATACTATGTACTATGTCAGAGTCTAAGGTGTCTGCTTCTTCTCATCCAAACGAGTCTAGTGATGAATACAAAATAAATGTATTTCCTACTACGTCGAGGGACAACTGTAAAGGAAATATGAATAATCAACAAT
Organism: Ypsolopha scabrella; assembly: GCA_910592155.1. Taxonomy (NCBI): domain Eukaryota; kingdom Metazoa; phylum Arthropoda; class Insecta; order Lepidoptera; family Ypsolophidae; genus Ypsolopha; species Ypsolopha scabrella. The sequence goes on along the minus strand of OU342969.1, from coordinate 23,903,367 downwards.
ACAGCAGCCGAGGGAGATTAAAAACCAACGAAATTTTTTAATTTATAGGTTAATTTAGAAATAAGTTACAATTAAGTTAATAAAAGTAGGTATAAATTAATAAAGAATACATTATACTTCAGCAGGTTAAAAAAGATGTTTAAAGGTTGCCAATTATCTGTTCTTTAATTAAGTGCTGTTTTTATTTGTTAATAATTGACTAAAGAGTCTTAAAAATGTTTGTTTTCATTTCTATCTAAGTGTTGATCAATAATTGATAGGTTGATTGTGTTAAATTATCACTTTGTTTAAAAGGGGGCATGTTGCGTATTCAACGAGTACTCTGTGAAGGTAGTCTATGGAATAAGGTTGGACTTCATAACGCCAGTCAACATTGTACGGTATTTAAAATAAAGAAATACTTTCAAAAATAGTATTTTCAATATTTAAACATCGTGGACCTAAGTTTACCGTAGGTACCTACCAAATAATTACGAGCCCAGAAAAAGGATTTTTGACGAAAGAACAAACCAACAAGTAATGATTGCTCTCAATGAGGGGCAAATAACTCTTGCACAACACGTAGTTAAAGTATACCCTTTGTTGGTAGGTATTCACGTAACGTTATCAAATTTCTTAAAATTGTGTAATTTTTCTGTCACACTTCGTGTACAAAAGAGTTCCGAATGGATCTTAATCATCTTAACATCAGTCTATGCAGTGAGCCAGTGATGGGACGCAATTTCCCATTCGGAATGACTTGCTTGATGGGCGTAGTAAGTAGTTTTAGCACTGCTATCCCCATTCGGAACGCTGTAAATGACTTACTTCCTAATAATTTTCTTTCAGAAGAAAGAGAATCATAGGATAAACTAAGAGCTATAATTTGATAAATTGGTAAATTTTTGTTACAAATCCTGTATCAATAAAATAATCTACACTTATATTATGGCTGACGAAGAAATTAACGGTGATACTGACGAAATTCAGCATGATAAGGCTCAAAAAAAGACTGCAAAACACGATAGTGGAGTAGCAGATTTGGAAAAAGTAACCGATTACGCTGAAGAAAAAGAAATCTCATCTCAGGATATATCGGGTGTAAGTTTGTCCTGGATATTCTTTGCAAAGTAAAGCCTTGTCTAATTTTATAGGTTATGTTCTAATTTGATTTGTCAAGATTAAATTTTGGTTACAAGACTAAACTTTATGTCATCGTGGTAGGAGTGGTAAAAGTGGTAAAAGTGTTAAAGAAAACGAACGAATTAAAAAATTGCCTCCAGGAAGGATGGTAAAAAGGTCCTGTGTTGTTCTTATATTGTGACAGTGTCAGAAAGGGTACTAAAATGTAAATAGTAGCAATCTTACAACTCGGCCTAGGAGCCTTGCATCTATTTTTCCTCAGTGCTCCCTTAGCCAACCAAATTATATGAGGTCAGACTATTAAAAAGAGGCAGAAAATAATTAACTCTTCAAATTTCACAGCTCTGCCTGCAGGCCTTTACGCCTATTTTCCCTCAATGCTCTCTACATCCCTTAACCTGTTTACTCAATGGATGAATTGTACTGATTTCTATTGTTATACATATTTTGGTTGGGGTATACTAATGGGGCACTATGGCAAAAAAAACTTGGGTTGTGCCCCCTTATTGACACTGACCCATATTTTTGTTACTAAGTAAATGATTTGTATGCATCATCTTTCTATTTGCAGGCCTTGTCCTTGATTGGAGACAGAAGGAACAAAGAAGCTGCTGAGAGGCTAGAGAAAGAAAAAGAACTCTCAAAAGTTTCAGTTAAAAAGGATGACATTGAATTAATTGTAAGTTTGGTTTTAATTGATTTTTTACCATAGTTTAATAAATTTTACTGAGCTGAGCTTAAAGCCTGACTAGTGAAGAGCAAAATTTACGCAAAGTGTGATGTTATGAACATTAAGTATTAAGTTATAATTAGAGTTTTTTTTTCTCCATTTGGCCATTAATTAGAGTCTGGTAGTTGAAGTTTTTATACCTAAACTTCAAAATATACACTGACAAAATTAACTCCTAAAAACTTCACATGATAATGGTACCAACTTATCTGTAGAATGAAAATAGCGGAACTAGCACATCTGATTGGATAATATTAGCCAATGACAAGCCCGGAATAAGCTTGTTCATTCTACAGATAAGTTGGTGCTACTATAAATTTAAATTATAATTATAATAAAGCTCAAAACATAGACAAGACTCACAGAAAGACATATGAACAAATTTTTCCGTGAGAGCTATGCAAAATTTTCCCCCTAATTATTTCATTCATAAATCATAATCATCATACAGCAGAGTCACCTGATACTTCTAAAATAAATCACAAATTTTTTATCACTTCCTCTGCCTCCCACACCCACACCCACCTGCCATTATTAGCCATTCCAGATCTATTAAAAAGATGGAAATCAATTGGCGTAAAATCACTACCCAAAATGCACCACCACCTACAGCCATTCACTATAATTAGTTTTTGAAAAATATTTTATTTTTTCATTATAAAAAAATAATTAAACACGCTTTACATACTTTGTTATACCTATACACACGTGGCTTAAAGGAACAAAGTACTTTTCCTAACAGCCTGTATACTTACTGCACGAGAGTTTACTATGAAGATTGGCTACATTAGCCATCTTCGGGAACACTAGTGCCATACCGACTCAAAGTTGTCACCATGACTGAAAATTGGTTGTGACCAATCATCAGCATGCTGGGTTTAGAAGTTTAAACAGTAACATTTTCATGGAAACATACCAAACATAAGCATGTAAGGGCACGAAGATATTTCTTATACCCTAATATAACAGAAACCATGTTTGCAACTTTCCAGGTAAAAGAAATGGAGATCTCCCGGACTTTAGCAGAGAGGACCTTGAGGGAACACCGAGGGGACGTCGTAGCAGCACTCATTACTTTGACCAACTAACCTTCTGAAGACAAGGTCCATTCTGTAGTTCCAATTGATGTAAGCCTGTTAATCTTGGATAATGCTAAACGTGGATAATGTTAAATATGGATAATGCAGAGCGGTATGGAGACTTTGCCCTACTAAGCTCAAAGGCCGTATCTCAACTGAACGAAGTTGAAGTTATTAAGCTTTTTCGAAATGAAAATAAGGATGAAAATAAAACAACGTAATTTTTTTGAGATACGGCCTTTCAGCTTAGTAGGGCAATCTTTCTCCATTTTTATTTGTCATTTGGATTAGGTCCGAGTTGTAAAAATTTTACAATAAGTTACTGATTTATTAAATTAATCCATTTTCATTCTTGATAAATTTATTATGAAATAACAAGAAATAACTTTAACACCCAAAAATCTGGCTCTGAGCTAAATGAATGTACATAAATAATATTTTATAGCTATTCAAAAACAAATCTTTTCATAACATTGTAGTAGAATATGTACAGTTTGTTTTTGCTTAACATACATTAAGGAAGCGTTTCAGAATGTGCGATACCAAATCCAAAGTAATACCAAATTTGCAGCTTCGAAAAACCTATGTTAACTGCGTGGTGCTCGGAAAAACTCGAAATTTTCGGACTTTTTTCAGTTTTAGCTCTGTATCTTTAATAGAGCCTGGGATACCGTACATCGAACATTGGCAATTTTTCCCAAAAAGTTAAAAATTTTAGTTTTAGCCGTCTTCCAAGCAGAATATCGGCTAAAATACTCATCCTACGAGGAAAGCTATAGGAAATTAAGTTGTAGATCAGTTATTTAACTTTAATTTAAGCACAAGCAAAATCCTTTAGAACTAATAGTTCTGCGTGTTATCAGGAAAAAACAAAAAAATTAGGAATTTGCATAATGGAGTCTGACGAATTGCAGGACTTTTGTTTAGAACAAGAAAGATCAATGGAAAATGGTTTCGTACATGCAAAATGAAATGTAGAGTACAATTATTAGTCATGTTTATATACCGGATGTAAATCGTCGTCTTAGAGTGAAAACCTGGTAAGGGTGTTATGATGAATTGTATAGGAGGAACAAAAAACTGCCTCTTTCTCACCAAACTGAGTGGTATGAATCAATATGAGATTTTCCAACATATCAATAGATGGCGCTACTACTCACAGAAATGCATCAAAATCAAATGGAAATTATGGAATACGAGATTATCTTTCTAATGGAATAATAAAATTCCTCCGTCCTCCTCATCCAGCCGCCCCCCGCAACGTCCTTCAGGTCGTCAGTCCAGCGGGCACGAGGTCGTCCTACACTACGCTTTGCTGTACGTGGTCTCCATTCTAAAGCCTTTTAAATAATAAAATTACTTTCGTATAATTTGGCCATCCGAGGTTTTCACTCTAAGGCGACGAAATAGAGTGCGACCACATACTCTACTGATCATACTAAACAACTTTCTGAAGAAAAGTACCCGCGCGAATCTCCAGAGAAGAAGATATTCAACTGTAACTTAAAGACTTTAATTACAACGGAGAGGTAGGCTTACCTTTACTTTACACACTGAGTGAAACAGTCGTGCTCTTTTGGAAGGCCCAGGTTCGTCAAGCGGCTCTTGGGGCTCCGGTAACTCCTCTGTTGTCCAATTTAATGGTAAAGGATCGTCAAAGTCGTCTTCTTCATCAGACTCACCCATGGCTAAAGGAGGAGTATTCAAGCAGGTCTTTCTCTGACAAACTTTGCAGAGAGCAGAACATTTTAGCCCTGCTCTCTCGCAGGAGCATTTTTCCCCTCCGCACCCTTGTGCAAAGATATATAATGGTACATTAAAGCCGATTTTGAAGGTTTTAATTTTTTAAGCTAAGAAACTTACTAAAAAACGTAATTTTAAGTGACAGCACTATATTTTGCTATTCTGAAGGGCACACCAACTAAAATTAACAAATCTTAAAAACCCTCCTGAATCAAACCAAATTTTTTAAATTCAATCAAATGACAGCTCTAAAATGTGCCTTGAAATTACCAAAACAAGTTAAAATCACTAAGTTGAGTAAATTATGGCTGTCAAACAAAAATTTTAGTTTGACGTTTATAAAATGGTGACTTGAAAATGGCTCTTTTTTTAATCCTATTTAAGTATAATTTTATGTATGTCAAACTAAAACTAAAGCCTTCAAAATCGGCTTTAGTATATATCTTTGCTTACATCCAATTAGAAATAACTTTAGGGATCGGGAGAAACAGGACCCACGTGAGCCACGCTGCGGGGCGACCAGCGGGTCTTTTATGTAACTTAGTACCGGTTGCCATCTATATATAGTTGCTATTCCACAAAAACAGATAAAAAATTAATTTTAAAAATAACCCTCTATGGGTATTGAACTATTTACGAATTGTGACGTCATTTCAAGTGCGAACGTATCCTTAGATAAGCGGATATGTGTGTTTTCGACGATAGGCACTCGGTTTGGCAACTGATTTTACGATACAGATTTAGGAGGCAGGACACCTTGACCACAAGTGCTATACCGCGCCTTGGGGGTGGCGACCGACAGTCGATGCGGGGGACGTTGCCGTACTAAACGTATTGTGTAACCCAATTATTTATTATGCATCGTGAAATTTAAGTCATTTTGCTAACGAAAACTGGTGAGAGTACTCGTCCATATGAACAACTTTTTCTATGAAGTAAGTACCCTGAAATCGCGAAAAAAATATCAGCTGTACCATAGAAATATTAAATAGCTACTCGACCAAAATGTATGAAAAAGCTGTTTTTTTTTTCGCGATTTCAAGGATGACTTCGTAGTAAAAGTTGTTCATATGGACGAGTACTATCACTGTTAGCAAAATTACTTTAATTTCACGTTGTAATATGTTAACGGCCAAACCCGATTTTAGGACAAACTAGTGTAGTTTTTCCTAGGCCGAGCTAAGATCGATATATCATGATATGGCTAATACGATCGTATTTCTGTTAAAACTTAAGACGTCGCCTCGCTCCGCTCCGCTCGGCTCCTGAATATATAAATTTATGCAGCCAAACTCATACTGGAGGCTTGGTAAGTGATCAGTAACACAGATCGATAACGCTTTTTGCTAATTTCGCAAAATAAAATCTTGACGTCCCATAGAACACGAAAAGAATAATTTATGCATTTCACAAAAGGGGTCATCGAACCTCACAAACAAACAACCTAACACTTTGGCTTAGGAAAAACTACTTTGTCCTAAAAATCGGGTATGGCCGCAGTAACATTATATAAGTATACTCGTACATTTAGAGATCAATAATACAAGGTGGTGAGTAATAAAAGTAGAGATCTTTATTTCATCTTAAATTAAATACGCATGTGTTTGTTTCATATATGTAACGTGGGGTTGTGGTTCCTTTCGTTTTTAACTACATATGGCGGAGGTGGTATACTGCTGTCGTGAATCTGGAAATGCACAAGAGGGGAGTCAGAGGTGTTCCGTGTGGCAATAGAATTGTTAATTATACTCGAACACCCACTTTCACTGACTTTTATTCCGTTCTCTAATTTTTGACACAATCTGTTTTCAAACTTTCAAAGGAAGGTGGAAAAATTGGGAAAATCTTGCTAGAACAAAATATACAGACTGACTTTTTGACCATCGTCCAAATTTATTTATTTTAATCTTTAGTGAAAATAATGAAATACGTGTTTTTTCTTTAAGTATCACCCAATACTAAAATATTAAGATACGGCTATGCAAAGTTATCTCAAAAATAATTCGAATGGTCCAGAATACCAGAATACCTAATTGTCGATTTTTTTTAAAGGAATAGACTTTTTTAAGGTCATATAAAAATATAATTTTTTTTCTCCTCGAAATACAAAAGATATACATGAAAATATTCAGGAACTGAATAAATAGCTTTGATGACGTAATAGTCATGTCATCTAGGCATTACAGGAAATAGGCCATTGCCCACAAGAAAAACAAAGTAATGTCAAAACCGACGTCTGTTTTTTTTATTTTCAGTGATCCCATCTTCAGGTTTTATCCCCAAATTTTTTTTTATTCTTTCTTTATGTCAAGGACTCTCCATAATGAGCCTAAGCGGTATGACTATTACGTCACATTCCCATTTCTCCAAACTGATTTTCAAAAAATAATTTCGTTATAAAAAATACCACCTGAAAGTTACAGAACAGTATGAGTCTTCATGATTTAGCCTATATTTTCAGAAAAAATATACAAAAGAGCCTGTTACAATTTCTGGTTGGTTCGAATTGCGTTTGTAGACACAATGCGCCGTACGCACTACGCGGCTACGTTTGTAGACACCTTGCGCCGCACGCGCTACGCAGCTACGCGCCTTCCGTTCGCCGTTCGTAGCTTAGTGTAGTGACAACGCTGTACGAAAAATCTTGGGAAAAAAATATGTTACGGTGAAAATTTTACCTACCTATTTTTTTTCAAAAATGGACCCTATGAATGACACCTAATGCTTAAAAAAAATTTGGACGATATTCGAAAAGTCAGCCGGTATATTAAAATATTTATTACTTTTATTTTGGTAGGTACTCGATAAGTTTTCGCCAAAACCACCTTTTTTAATTTTGAAAACTGGTCTTGGATAAAAGAAATAACCATGAACTTGACTTCACAAACACATGAAAATTTGTGTACCTTATACAGCTCTGAGTCAAGTCGCTGTTACTGTTTATAGGCCGCTTAACTTTTAATAGAAAAGAATATCTAGGTATTAAGGGGAGCAACCCTAGGGGATACTGTATTTGCAATTCTAACTTTCCCGCCTTTAATTTCCAGCGTCGAGCTGGGGATTTGGGGTTGAGCTTTTACTATAACAAATTTGGAGTTTAATTTAATATAATGCATATACTTATGTACTCTTTTTAAATAAGATTACTGTTTATTTTCAAGTTTTATTTACTTACTCCAAACATTTTTCCAAAGTATGATAGAAATAAATGTATATTTTAAACACTTCGAGATTTATGCACCGCAAGCAATGATACAAGAATTAACATTATATCATTGCGGTATAGAAAAGCACAAGGAAAGTAAATCTGGATTTGTGGAGCTCGGAACCGGGATTCGAACCCGGGACTGATTATTATAATAGTTACTACTCGGGACCTCTTCGTTTCGGGTTATTCCACAAATCCCCACTGACAATCCCCATCAATGGGGATTTGTGAACTTTTCTTTCATAATGGGCATAATGGGCATAAAATATAAATAACAACATAGTAATAAAGAATATGCATGTAAATTTTTTTATGCACTAATCGTTAATATATGATCAATTTAGGGCTATGAATAAAAATTTACAACTAAATTATTCATATTTCATAGTTATAAAATCAAAATAAGTTTCATAATAATCTTCTACAATTCAAACGGCTGCTGTCATTTTAGCGCGCATTTTTGCGGTTTATGGCGACTGGCCGTTTTTTTCATTATTTTTGATTAAAACAACCTATTACAAAATATTGGAGGGTTTTATTTTACATTTATTAATTTTGAACTTAATATTTTATGATGTAATGTACTCACTTTGTCACAAAAGGCAGTTAGCCAATGGTGACGCGTTTTGCATTTACGTTTCATTTCATCAAAATGTTGTATTTTTTAATGGAAATAATTACAAAACTGTAATATAAAATAGTTTCCCATGGTCATCATTAAATGCTACAAGTAAATACAATACAAAAAACGCAATATATTACTTATTTAAACGACATGCATATTCTCTATAATAAAAAAGTCTTTATTTCTTGCGGAGGTAAATAAACTCTTGGTTTTATACTCACTACTAAAATCACAGATTTTCAAATGTCGTATTATATAATAAAATCATAGATTTAAAATTATTAATTAGATTACAGATCTATGAGCCGTCAATGGGGATCAGTGGAAGAAAAGTTCACAAATCCCCATTGATTGGGATTGTCAATGGGGATTAGTATAATAAAATAACCCTTCGTTTCGGAGCTCCTCTCATTTTCACTTTCTTGTGCGTTTAAATTCTATAAGTATTCTATATCTATGTTATTTATTTCTTACATATTCTATTGTTTTTTTTTTAGATTTATTGTGACTTGTAGAAAGTGTACATATTTTACAGATATAGTATATTATCTTAGGCAATGATTTAAAGTTAATATTTTTTCACTTTGCATAATTTTCTATCATCTCTTATAATCATTCCACCCACCAATCATTTTGGAAGACCAAAATCACCACCGTATTTGGCCGCTTATTATTGAGGTGGAGTTCAGTTTAGGGGGTCTAGCACGCGCCATCGATACAGTGTCTTTCCATCACACTTGCTCTCGCACATTGACGAACGCATTTTGTATGAAAGAGCAAGTAGAACAGCTAGACGTTGTATCTGTGGCGTGTGCTAGCCACACAGGTTAGTTAGGTACTATAAAACTTTCTAGATATGTTATATTTACTTACAAATCCAGCATTGACGAAAAATGGCGCCGGACAAATTGAAGCATCGGGTGGTGGGGTTCTCGCATACCTGAAAAGAGATACCTACTTTATATTACCTACTAGATTCCTAGGACAAAAAGATACCTACTTAACATTACTTAATAGATTCATAGGACACTAAGATACCTACTTAATATTACTTAATAGATTCATAGGACACTAAGATATCTACTTAATTTTAGGTACTTCCTAGATTCCTAGAAGAAAGATGCGATATGTTTGGGACATCGATGTAAATATTCTCAGGGATGATAAAGAAGTGATTTTGAAAAATTTCTAGTGAATATACTAATTTTCGGTACACCTTCCTACTGTATTATTTATTTTATTTTCATTTCGTTTTGAACACATTTATCTTGTTTTTATTTTTGTTTTATTGACATACAAATACAAAAAAAATACAAAAATATTTATTCACTCTTAGTCGTACAATTACATTTTCAGGGACTGGAGTCTCCTTTTAAGTAAAATGGATACCTGTAATAGGAGGCTCCGCTCTTCCATATCTAACAGATACTATTAGATAGGTATATGAATAAGAGTAAACTTATAAAAATCTTAATAATAAGAAAAACAAAAACAAAATCAGAAAACAAAATTTAAGAAAACAAAACATTTTACACATTATAAAATTTTGCTTAATATCTAAGTATTTCGAAAGGTTCTAAATTAAATTTGTTATAAAAGTGTAAATGTGTGAGTGTGTATGTGTGAGGGAGAGAGTAAGTGTGAGTGCAAGTATGGTGTATATGTGATGTGTGAAGAAAAGTGTAATATGTTATGTGTGAAAATAAAAGTGTAAAAGGGTATTTATTTATGTACGCAAGTGAAAGAGTGATAAAATGTAAATATTATGGATTTTATAGGCAATCACAATTAATATTCAAGTATATATTGTCAAGTGAATTTAGTACTGTAAATAACTTGGATTATTAATAATACAATTAATTTCCTTATTTTACTAATGTATTTTATATGTATATATATATATATATATATATATATATATATATATATATTTTTTTTCATATATTCTTTTTTAAAAGATCTTCTGTCTCGTCATAGTTCTTATCTTTCAGCCAAGATATGAGAGATTTTTTACAGTCAAAAAGAGTCATAGGATAGATTTTTATATATTTATTAACTATGTTATAGAGGTGGGTGGACTGAGCGGCATATTGTCTACGAGCAAAGGTTGACTTTATAGTTATAACAGGAGCAACAACATCTTTTCGTCTTCTGCTTTGAACATTTGGGTCATAAGGTAAATTCCTATGCAGTTTCAACACAGCGTGAAGAATGTATAGCTTTCTTATTGTCAGAAGATCACATAGGGAGTAGAGGTCTTTAGTATCAAATCTGTAGGGTTTAAAATACATTACTTTCAGCAATGACCTTTGTGCTCTTTCTCATTCCAAGAACTTCATCTTCGTTGCCCCACCCCATACCGAGATACAATACACCAGAACTGACTGAGCAAGGGAAACGTATATTTGATTTAAAAGGGATTTTGTGGTAACGTGTCTAAGCGTTTTAAATGTCCAAATGAGTTTCCTGATTCTGTTCATAACTAGTTCAGTGTGTGCATGCCATGACAGGCGTTGGTCAACTAATATCCCTAGATATTTAATACATGTTAATTTAGTAATTAAGGTGCACGAACAATCAGGGTTAAGAGAGTCATTACATGTATGTATCTTTATTTGAAAGTTATTTTCCGGTTGTGTAATATTATATTTTGTGAAACAAATGTAATGAGTTTTTGCGAAATTTAATGTAAGAATGTTGGCATTTAACCAGTTGGAAATTTCAGAAAGTCCCAGTTCTGCAGATTTGCGTACTTTATCCCATGTTTTGCCAACAAAAACAACAGCAGTGTCATCTGCGTAAGAAAATAAGTGTCCCTGTTTGATGTTGATATTGCATAGGTCATTGATATATATCAAAAACAATGTTGGCCCTAGCACGCTCCCCTGTGGGACTCCGTATGTAATTTCAGATTCCTGACTAATATATCCAGTGATTTTAACACTTTGTTTGCGATTTCTAAGATAGTCAATCAATAAAGCTAGAGGGACACCTCTTATACCAATCTGTTCAAGTTTATGCACAAGGATGGGGACAGAGACAGTGTCAAAAGCTTTTTTTAAGTCAAGGAAAACAGCTAGACATTTGTTTCTTTTGTCAACTTGATTTACGATTTCAGAAGTAAGTGCTGATACAGCATCCTCTGTAGAAAGTCCATGTCTAAACCCGTATTGCGAATCAGATAATATTTTAAACTTATTCAGATAATTTACTACGCGTGTGTTAATTAGTTTTTCTATAACTTTAGAAATAGCAGGCAGAAAAGAAATAGGCCTATAGTTACTAGGATCGTCTCTGTCTCCTCCCTTGTGCACAGGTATAATGATTGCTTTTTTGAGAGCTGTTGGAAAGATGCCTTGGTTAAAGCACAGATTAGCCAGGTGTGAGATAACTGGAACAACAAAAACGTGGGCTATTTTCAGAAACTGAGTTGAAATATCATCCCAGCCAGGGGCACCGTCAGATTTAAGGTTTAGTAATACAGTATACACTTCTTCGGGATTAGTATCTGCTAACACAAAAGATGAATTTTGAAATGTTGGTAAATGATTAGAAGTATTCCGTGGCCTCGATGTACTGTTAGAAATAATGTTCTCAGCCAATGTTTTCCCAACATTAGCAAAGTAACTGTTTACATGCTGGACAGATTCACTCGGAGACGATTTGATGTCCAATAATTCAACATTTTCGGTCTTTTTACGTTTACGATAAGTAATTTTGTTAATAGCATTCCATAGAGTTTTAGGATTTTTGGTAGCCTTAGATAATTGATCGCTCTCGTATTTTCGTTTAAGTTTTTTGATGAGATTATTGCAATAATTACGATATCTTCTATATGTTATTTTTAAGATCGCATTATTGGGGTCAGCACGTAACTTTTCCTGCATCTTATTTCTGTTTCTGATGCAGCGCAAAACGCCCGATGTCATCCATGGTTTAATTATACGATTTTTACACGGGATTGTCATAGTTAAGGTGTTATCTAATAAGCTTTTCCTTAGTGTGTGTAATAAGGTGTCAGTTACTACAGTGGGATCATTATTTGATAATAAGTCTAACAGATTATTATCTTTTAAAGTGTCCAAAGCTTTATCATAATTAATAAAAGTTTTAGTTTTAGATGGTTTGTCAGTGGTTATTACGTTTGAAAGCTTTAAGAAAATTAGACGATGATCTGTTATAGTAGTATTTAGTACAGCAATTGAAGCAGATTTTTTATTACTCTTATTTAACTTTAGCATAAAATGATCTAGACAATTATTAATTCTAGTAGGAAGCGAATGACCTGGAAGTATCCCGTGCATGGCTAGCATGTTGAGGTATTTGAATCTATTTGAGCGGTCATATGTTTGTTCAGTTTTATTATGTATGATATTGATATTAATATCCCCAGTCAGTATGATATTTTTGCATGATTTAATAGTAATTAAGTAATTATTCAAAGAATCAATGAAATTTTCAGCCCTTTTGATAGAGGGAGAGCGATAGATACAGAGAATAGTTAGGTCATTTATTGTAATTTGGAGACACGATGCATCCATTAGTATTACTTCTTTCACACCTACTTTATGGTCATTTTTAGCATATATAATAACCCCGTCGCATTGATTAAGATGATTAGTGGTAGAAAAGTATTTATAATTACTAACCTGCGGTATAGGTTTATTTGGGTCAAGTCTACATTCAGTTAAGACCAATAAGTCGACGTCAAATTTAAATTGCGTCAGAGTAATCAGTAAGCTGTCCAAATTTTTTGAGGCACTTCTGATGTTTTGTGAAATAATAGTAAAATCGGTATTTAGTGTGTGCATTTTTACGGAAAAATCATCGGGTGAAATCGCGCAGGATTGTGCAATTTCAGTACTGTCTGTTTCATTTACAGTTTGGAGTGAGCTATTCATGTTTAAATATATTTAATTGTTTATTTGTCATTTCCAGATCTAAATAATGCTTGTTGGATGACAGTTGATCATTTGTGTGTTTGGGTTTGACAATATCTATATGAATGGTTTTAAATGCGATCGCGCTAAACATATTAATATGAGTAAGTGGATTGTTGTAAGGAGCTGTGTTCAATATATTATGTAAGTGTGTGATTATGTAAGTGTGTGTGTATATATTTGTAGGACGATTTATTTGTGAGTATGTAGGAATGTGTATGCATAAATTAAGATTGAGAAGCGTGAGGTACAAGCTTTGATTTAATTTAATCTGAACAAAGAACAAGATTAGTATGATTACAAATATAAAAAATACAAAATTTATATTATGACTTACAGAGGAACTACTAAATTTCATTCTATAATTTTTTAAAAGTCATATTCTTTGCTTTAAGCTATGAACTTGAGATTCAGTTTTAATTAAGATTATCAGTGAGTTTTCATCTTTTCTCAGGTAAACCTTTCCGTAAGAAGTCCAACAAAATTTATATTCATTTGATTTAACGAGATCTCGTGCGACAAAGTACAGTCGAGAGCTTTTTGCAGTCAGCTGTTCAGACACAAAAATCGGTGAATCTTCATTTTTGGTCAGGCCTAAGTGCTTTGCACAAAGCTTTTGCTGACGCTTGTAATTGAATGCCTTGGTCGATTTCAAGATTTCAGTTTTCAAAATGGTCGACGAAGTCTCGACTACAATTGGGGTGTTGCCATTCCCTTCCTTTTTTCCTTGCACTCTGAATATATCTTTAATATCTGATTTCATAATTGGACATTGTATATTTTTGGATAGGCACAAAACCATTTGTATTAGGTCTTCTTTGGTTTCTTTAGGAAATTTAGGTACATTTTTAATTTCAAAGTTTGACTTACGGCTTCCACGTTGCAGATCTTCGACTTTATCTTCTAAGATAGTAATATACTCTTTGTCCTTCTTGGATTGCTGTTCAAATAGTTCTATTTTCTTTTTTAATTCTTCGTTTTGCGATGTAAGAAACGCTACAGAGTTTTCTATGTTGGTGTTGGATTGTTTAATTTCCATTACTACTGGAGTGATTTTTTTCAGTTCGTTTGCTTGAGCTGACATCAATGATTGAATCAAAATTTTCATTTCTTCCCTAAAGGTATCGAAATCGTCCTCTCTCCTTCTTTTGTTTCGTTGAGAAACGAAACTGATAGGTGACACTTCTGCATTGTGCACTGAGAGGTTTGGATCAGAGCTCGATCTATTTAGAGTATTTTCCATGTTAGATGCTTTTACCGCTTGTCCAATATGGCCGGAATTAATATTTTGTTGTGGAGGTGTTCTTTCCAAATTCATTTTTAAAGCGTTCGAATTACTGCTACTTCGTTTATTTAGGCAAGAGAGCGGCACTTTTCCGTGTTGTCTCACTCTTAACTCTTTCTTGGCGTAAGGAGTAACTAGTTATTACTTTCTGCCCTTTTCTTCGTCTTTTGATCACCTTGGGTAACTCCGATGGATGAGGTTTAGTTTAATTAAATTAATTTTCACTTTAAAATAAGCAACAGATAAAAACACGATTAGCGGCTAAGTCGAAGCACTTGCACTGGGTCACTTTGCACGGTAGGTCACACTCACTGGGCACCGATCGACGATTTCGAACAAAATCGCTTTCCGTCCAGTGTAACAAAGTCTATAGCGACTTGGAGGTCAAGTCGGCTGGACAGCAATCGATGATTTAGAGCAAATAAGCTTTCCGTCCGGTATAAGAGGGACTCTGATTTTTGATAATTTCTTATTACGGTTTACTTTGGTCACACGTCTGAGCGCCTCAGCGATCCGGGGGGAAGAGGAGTGTAGGAATAATCTATAATAATAATGTTATTTTAGGTCATAAATAGTGTTTTAATTATTGTTTCAATGCCGTTACCTCAATTTAAGTAAACAAAACTGAAAAAATTACTGTATCTCGAGAACGCCTTAAGTTTGCTTATCAGTATTTACAGTTAAACAAATCAAGATCATTTCCTTTATCATCCTTGAAAATATGAACATCGACGTCCCAAACGTCCTGTACAAGTCGATCACACAGAAATCATTTGCAAATGTTATCAGTTGCGCGTAACCTTGCGCAAATGCGTACGTATTCATATTTCTTTCCTCTTCGAAAAAATTCATAAATCCAAGCTACAGTGCTCCCAAAGTGATGATGATAATGCGCATAGAAATCTATAGCCGAGGGACTCGACGCGCAAAATGTGTCATTGATTCTATAGATTGTGATAGAATGTCTAAGGAAATACGAATTTTGCCGAACTGTGGCGAAGATTTGTATGCGCATTATCACTTTGACAGCACTGTAAGTCGGTTTCGTTATACAGCATACTTCATTATATCATATAATAATATATATATATAATTTATATGTATACCCGGCTCCGCCCGCGTTGTTTTTGGCTTGGGCGTTATTTTATCAACACTCCTTACAGCCTATAATGTTGACCACTACGATGATAATAAAGAAAACGGCATCCAAATCTGTTGAGTCGTTCTTGAATTAAAACGGAACATAATACGTACAGACAACACTGCTTATTTTTTTCAAAATTTCAATAATTGATGTAGCTTATCAGGATTGTACTGAAGCAAAAACTAAAATTTTTTGATTTTTTCTCTGTCCGTATGTATGTTCCGTTTTGATTCGAGAACCACACAACTGATTTGGATGCGGTGTTCTTTATTATAATCTTAGTGACCCTGGTCAACACATCTAGGCTATGGGGTAAGTATAACGCTCAAGCCAGAATGGGTCAGCGATTCAATAAACGCGGGCGCAAGGCTAGTATAAAATAAAAAGGCGATTACCTTGGCGGAGCGTCCCGCAACCTCTGCTCGAGGTGTCCCTGGAGACTGCCAATGGAGAGGCGACTGTCTTCACTTGCTCTCGAGTTGAGTGTTCTGCAAATGAATATGAGTTTCATTTCTTATATTTAGTTCACCTTGACTCGCATTTCACAGTTCACACTCGGAACACCGCGGACTTTTTTATATCTTTATAGTATTTGATTTATTTCAACCCTGTATTTGACGAGCTTACGGAGTGATCAATTCTCACTGGTGACTGAGACGCGTGCATCTCACTTTCTCACACGTCCGTCTTTCGCTTTCCTTGTCGCTCGAGGGGGAACCAAGCCCTGGGCAGCAGCAGCAGCAGCCTAGGAAGCAATAACAAGCAATATGTCATTGGAAAGAAAGGTTTCTGTAAATACTACAACTTCTTGTATGACCTGAAATTATTGTCAAGATTTATGTTGTTTTCTTTTTAAAATGCAACAAATAAAATACTACGTGAATGATACTATCGATACAATGTATTGCAAAATTTTAAATTTTATTCCAACCCTAATGCAGTGGGTGCACGGGGAAACAGCAATTCCCCGTGCACCCACCGGTGGGTGAAGACAGTGGGTCCACGGGTAGCGACTCGAAATCTCAAATCGCTGTGGGAAAAAGTTATGGTTAAAAAGAAACAAGATTTTATTAATCCATCCATCCATCCATCAGCCTGTTTCGTCCACTGCTGGACATAGGCCTTTCCAGGATTTTGCCACTCTTGGCGGTCCTCCTGGAAGAAATGCCCATACTCACACACGCTGGGCAGGCGGGTTGGTGAGCGCGGTGCCGAAACCCTTGCACCAGTGACGCCGCTGCCCGTCACCAGTCTGATTTATATAAGGCCCGGCAATTGGGGATGGATATACCGCCATCCATCGGTCCCAGGCAATGGTGGGCCGCCTGGTTTTGCCTGAGAGCTGTCCTCTTACTCTCCTCCGAATAACTTCGGGAGGATTTCCGAGTAAGATAGTGGTACCCCCCCAGTCGAGCCCGGCATTAGCTCTACCACCTAACATCTATTTTATTAACACGAAAAATTATATTTTCATTGAATTTTAATGAGGTGATGAACAAACAAACAATTCGTCGTAAAGGCTGTAAAAAGGGTGGATTAGCGAGCGTTCTAAAATGGACGTTGATCGCGTGCGTTAAAATCGTTGTACCTATATCTGTTTATCTATGAAAGGTTTGCGTGGGTACGTTTTTTCGCAAAATTTGTTTAGTATGATCAGTAGAATATGTGGTTTCAGTAAACGTAAGGTGTTTTTTTTACACCCGGTATAATAATAGGACGAATTGTTTGTTTGTTTATCGCCTCCTCAGAACGATTAAAATTCAATGAAAATATAATTTTTATTATTAATAAAATCTCGTTTCTTTTTAACCATAACTTTTTTCCAACAGCGATTTGAGATTTCAGGTCATACAAGAAGTTGTAGTATTTACAGAAACCTTTCCGATGACTTATTGTTATTGCTTCCTAGGCTGGGGTCCATATAATTCTGCCCATCCTCCTTTATGAGCTTGATTCCCCCTCGAGCGACAGAGAAAGCGAAAGACGGACGTGTGAGAAAGTGAGAAGCACGCTAGATTGTTCCTTGACAACGTTGCTTTTAATATTTTTTGAAATTTTAATAGCCGTAAAATTTTAAAATATTTTGATATCTGTTTTGTTTTATAGTGATTTTATATGGATTTTATAAAAGAATGAATTCCTCTACAAATTACTTTCGTTAATTTATTGTAATGTTCTTTTTCTGTAACAAACGTTATTTTAAATTTAATTCCACAATACTGTATTTTTTTTCTTTAATGCAAGTGTTTCTGCAGTTTAAAAGCTAATTCGATATTGAGAGGGCCTTAATACATTATTTTTGTTACATTTTTGGAAACGATATTGTTGCTGTTACAATTTTGTTACCAACAAAAATTTTGTGGCCAACCCAGAGCTGTTGAAAGAAAAAAGACTTCCATCAATATCCCCGATTAATAGCCAGATACCACGATTTTTTGTGTTGAATAAAGCATCATTACAAAATTTAATCCCAGAATATCTTATAATCTTACATCAATTGAATTCTGCAATTTTTTTCAATCATTTCATTGAATCAGACCGAAAAATATAACTTTAAACATTACTCCAAATTCCAAGAAATTACGATCCATTTAGACGCGCCATACCTACTCAAAGGATAATTTTGTCAAATGGGCCTTGAACAGATGGCCACCCATTAAAATAAGTACCAGTATTAATCGGTATGTATAGGTACAAATAAAATCGGTATCTACAAAAACACAATGTATCGCTTGGTTTCGAGTGGTAATATCAGTAGATCCCGGCTTAAAATTGTATTGAACGGGCGAATTATTACCTTTTGCCTTCTGTCTGCAAAAGATAAATGGTGAAAATAACTGTACAATTTTTGTAATTCCAGAAACGGTTAAGCCATGAATAAAAAGCTTTTCAATGCAAGTGCTCGTAGATCGAAGCTGGTAATCTCACACATCCCCCTTTCTGGGGCGTGGGTATTCTGCGTCGGGGCGGGTGCCCCCTTGCTGAGGCGTCTTCCGATGCCCATCACTATGGGCATGTCTTTGGAGTTGTCTTGTCCGGTGGTGTTTGCGGCTCTACTCTCGAAGAGCACGGCTCGACTCAGGGAGGAGCTCAGCTCTACTCAGGGAGGAGCCGCGCGAGTGCTCGTAGATAAAATTTGCTTCAAATTTAAAAAAATTAACAATATAAAAATATTGTAATTATATGTACATAATATGTATATTATGTATATATATTATATATATTTTATAGTTTATTATGTTTAGATTGATAATATTGGTATGGGGTTCACATGATTTCAACGTTTCAGTGATAAAATTCTGAAAAACCAATTAGGGGTGAAAAAAGGCGTCCTATTTTGTTACTCCTTATTTGGTGAAAATTAGATAAGATATTGTAGAATTACAAGTATAAAAAATTGTTTCTTTAAATTCAAGATTATACTTTCAATACTTTCAGCACAAGTATCCCTTTAAATTAAAATTTATCTAAGAAAACTTGGCAATAAATTATTTTTTGTTACCATTGGTACAAAAACAAAGACAAAATTTATTATTTTATGAAAACCAGAATTAATAAAAAATATATATTTATATTTATCATTGTAAATTTTCTATTTTCCTTATTAAGGATAATTTTTAGGTGCTAAAGTCAATTAAAACCCAATAAAATTTAATACTAGTATATTATTATTTGTTTTGTGTTATACTTACCCGGAATCGGTGACAAGGTTTATTATAGCACGATACAACGTTAGTCACGGTTTGTAAAATGCAATCCTGGCTCTAGCCTATACAAAACATAAATAAATGGCAAAGTCACTTTAGGGTTTGTTTATTGTATTGTAAACATGGCTTTACGAATTCTTTTTCGTCACCCAACTTCCTCTCATACGTTACTATGCTAAAGTAGCAAAAAAAGAAGTAACGAAATGATAATAATTTATGTTTAGAAATTTATTTACTAGAGTAAAAACAATAACTGTTTTATTTAATTATAACTAGAATGTAATTTAGAATATTCCCTTTCATAAATTATGTTGAAATTAACAACTTACCTGTAAAATCCGGTAGCAAAAAGGGATAAGAAATTAAAAAAAACAGGTAGGCACGTGCACTCGCCAAGTCGCTATCCAGCAGGATAAAGGCTTTTTACAAAATGGCGTATTGAAATGTCACATTTAACACACCAGGAACTAAAAATATCTACTATCGGTAAATTTCAAAAAAATATTAAAAATATTCTATAATTGGTAATAAAAGAGGATGTCACTTTGTAAAAAAATAATATACTAGACTCTTATCAGGGATAACAAACAATGAACCCCAACATAATGGTTAAAGAAAAAAAAGAAAAAATAAGTAGGAGTCTTTTGAATTTTCCGAAATATTAGCGATCAAAATTTCAGTACAATATGGGACACGTCACTTTTCGTACATGGAAATTTCGAGTGTTTGTTATTTAATCAATTTCAATTTAATTTATTTTTAGATAATTAGTTTTTTTTTTCAAATTGATAAATAAATAAAGAAATGCACAACATCTACAGTTTAATACTGTTAGACCATTTCATACACAATATTGATAAACAACTTTGTGGGACAGCGAAAAAATGAAGTTTCGAAAAAAAAAAAGAAATGCTCATTAACCCCGAAAGGCTTTACTTCTAGGGCCGCTGGTTTCATTCAGTTTGAAGCGTTCGTCGGCTGCGTTCAATTCGATGAAATAAAATGAAAACTGTTTAGGCTACATTTTGAGTACATATATAGTACAAATTGAAAATTCTGATGAAACTTAATCAACCAATTCGCGCTTGATTTTTACTTTTTAATTTCTTTTGACAATAGGTATATACTAGGTGAAATTAAATCAGCCGACCAAATTCATACTGGAGACTCGGTTAGTTATCAGGAACAAGGTTTAATGACACTCCAGGTGAAATTCGAAAAAAAAAATTTTTTTACCCGTAGAACCTGCACTAGGAATTGTACTTAAATTAGTCCAACCAGTACGGGAGCAAAAAAAAATATTTTTCGAAATTGGCCAAAAGGATTACTGAACCTAGTTCTTGATCACCAACCGAGTCTCTAGTATGAATTTGGTCGGTTGATTTAATTTCACCCTATAGATAACAAGAAGGATACTGGAATCTGGTTAAAATAAACTTCTTGGTAGGTATTTAATCGTAATATGAATAAGACCTTTCTGATCAATTATAATGCCAAAAGACAAAAAGTTTTAATGTGTGAGTTCGCAAAATGATACTGGCCACTTGCATTCTCTGTACATTATTAAAAAAATTATATTGATCCGTCTTCCCTGGTGACAACATTTACACTTTCGGGCAGCCAATTTTGTTTTCATTATTGCAATGGAATAAGCTGGTGGAGTCGAATTTATCCTACTAATATTATAAATAGGAAAGTTTGCGCGCGTGTGTGTGTGTGTGTGTATGTTACTCTTTCACGCTGAAACGGCTGAACGGATTTGGATGAAATTTAGAATAAATATAGCTTATTAACCTAACTTAACACATAGGCTACTTTTTATCCCGGAAAAAGGCATGGTTCCTGTAGGATAGATCAATATCATTGAAAAATCAGGTGTCTAATTAGCGCGGTCCTTATCGTTTGTGGTATAATAAGACAAGGCTTTGTTATTTCATACATCAGCTGTCTAATTAGCGCGGTCTTTAATCGTTTGTGGTGAAAAAATGAAAGGCTATGTTTTCTCATCACACTTCACACTAATATTATAAATGCGAAAGTTTGTGTGTGTGTGTATGTTTGTTACTCTTTCACGCTGAAACGGCTGGACGGATTTGGATGAAATTTAGAATAGATATAGCTTATACCCCAACTTAAAACATAGGTTACTTTTATCCCGGAAAAAAACATGTCGTTAAACCGAGTAACACGCGGGCGGAGCCGCGGGCAAAAGCTAGTGTTATATATGACTGAAAACAGCCTTCGAACGCATCAAACTGAAAGCAGCTTATTTCCGTCAAGGAAAAAGAATGCCCGCCTAAAGTTCATTTGGAGTATTTATTGTTTTTTGTTTCTTTAATTACGTTTCATTTACTAACTCAGACTCAGACTATGCATTGATAAACGTAGTATGATACACGTGCGTAAGGCCAATAACTTACTCGTAACGTTTAAAATTATAATTTTGGAGATGTAATCTGCTCTGCTTCAAGTCCGTCTTTCCTACGATGTTTGCTATTTTTTTTAAAGTAAGTACATACGTACGTATTTTAACCGGGATTACGTCAATCTTTGCATTCGTTTTTTCTGAGATATAAACGCCGAGTGAAACGTGAGAAGTTTCCCTTTTTATAGATTTGAGCCTTTACCCTCTGGCTGGGCAGAGTATAGTGTTACACTACGTACCGCAAGTTAGCTGCCGAGCAGAACTTGGTGAGCAGTAGCAACGTCCCCACGACGCCTAGCACCAGGGCTGTTCCCATGGCTACCTGCGAGATCGTCACTATCAGGATCTGGTCCATCGAGTCTCTGGAACACACGGTGCACAATGATACGTCAATGCTGACGTAGACTTACAGTTCGGGCCAGTACAGGCAGACTTGAAATTAGTTACAGGTGACGCCACAATGGCGCATTCTCGAGCTTCGATAAGGAAGGAGAGCGGGGCGCAGGGGGACACTGCGCGGGTGACAGCTACAGCTTCCACACTGCTCCGAAATGTTTACATGGTGAAACATAAAAGACATGATAATGCTCTTATTTACTCATATTGATTTATTGATAAAATAAACATTTATAGGCCGTTATTACAAATCCATCCATCCATCCATCCTTCGGCCTGTTACCTCCACTAATTGGACATACCCTTTTTAAGATTAAATGAGGGCGCTATACCGCACATTTATGTAGCCACACCATATAATTTTGTTCCATCTATAAGGTGACTTTAATTTATGCAGCCAAATTCTTACTGAAGACTCGGTAAGTACTCAGTAACAAGGTTCGATGACCCTTTTTGTGAAATTCGTAAATTATTCTTTTCGTGTTCCTTACAAATGCAAGCCCAGCTCCGTGTCAATCTATTTATTTATTTATCGTATGGTAGATGTTAAGGTTAGTTCTAAGAACTTTACGAAATTTACGAAGTAGAACTAAGGATAGTTCCGGTTCCGCTTCTCGTGCACTAAAGACGTGTTGTCAGTCGCTCCCTCAAATAAAAACGAATCGTGTGTCTAATCCCAGTTTACAGTGTTCAAACATACTTATTCCTATACTGCTGGTGCCGGCGAGTGCTACTGACTATAAATTGATACTAAATAATAAGTTTTAAGTGCAGTGCAGTTAGAAACGCGAAACCTTTTTAGGTTATCTTTTCTGTCAAACGCTCAAGTACGGACCAAAGACAAGAAGAACCGAACAGGGCTACCAACTACTCAACATATTGAATGACTGGCTGCGTTCACGCACGCGATTGTGTACCTTTTTGCGCATCTGACCTGCATCGAAATCGACATTAATTACGTTTTCGAAATAAATTGCGTTCAGCAATTTTTGTAAGATGACTTCCGAACTAAGTAAAGAAATGTCATTACTTTTCGAAAAAGTAAAAGAAGAGCTTCAGAAGCAAACGAATGAAATTACTGAAAGTATAACCACAAGAGTTCTCAGTAAAGTGGACGAAAAAATGCAACCTTTGATAGAAGAAAATGAAAAACTAAAAGTCGAAATAACGCAACTAAACAAAAAAATCGAAAACTTGGATTTGAATGCCAGGAAAAACAACATTTTACTACACGGAATTTCTGAATCGTCCGACGAGAAAGAAGATAACTTGATAAGTCTTGTTTCACAAACTATTAACGATTTAGGTGTCACCTTAGAAAATGGCGAAATAAACAGAATTCAACGTCTAGGCAAAAAGGAAAACAACTCGAAAATCAGACCTATACTTCTCTCAACAACAACACTCCAAAAGAAGATCCAAATATTGAGAAACAAAAGGAAAATGAAACCAAACACATACATAACTCATGACATCCCAAAAAAATTCTTACAAGAACGCAGAGATAAATCAAACCAACAGCGAGAAAGTGTAAAAAGAAAAGGACCTGACTCTGAAACACCAAGCCCAAACAAACCAGACC
Source organism: Ypsolopha scabrella (assembly GCA_910592155.1). Classification (NCBI taxonomy): domain Eukaryota; kingdom Metazoa; phylum Arthropoda; class Insecta; order Lepidoptera; family Ypsolophidae; genus Ypsolopha; species Ypsolopha scabrella. The sequence continues at coordinate 23,879,381 of OU342969.1, read as the reverse complement.
AAAATGCAAATACCAAACAGGACCCCAAAATTAAAAGAATGGATGCATTTCAAGTCATGCGTGAAAGATCCTACTCCTTATCAGACAAAAACACATGGAGAAACTAAAGAACAACTAACAACCAAAACCGGATTCATACAACAAACAAAGCTACAAATACAACAACGAAAAATAACTCTCCCACCACGGCTGGTCTCCGCGGGAGAAATAGACCACCACCCTCTAACAGAAAACAATAAATTATTAAATATTGCAACACTCAATACAAGATCACTAAGGACATCTGAAGCCTTATTAGAACTAGAAGAATCACTAAAGAACATAAATTGGGATATTTTAGGAATAAGTGAAATGCGAAGAGCAGGGGAAACAATTGAGGAACATCCAGGCTATGTACTATTCAATAAAGGTGAAACTGGAGGACAAAAAGGAGTTGGTTTCTTAATAAAAAGGCACTTGAAAAGCTATATAGAAGATATCATCGGAGTTTCAGACAGAATTGCAATCCTAAACATCAAACTACCCAGCTATAGAAAAACATGGACGATAATACAAGTTTATGCACCAACTGAACAAGCTGAAGAACTGGAAACTAAATCTTTCTACAAACATCTATCCCAAATAATAAGAAAATACTCAAACAACCTGATTATCCTTATGGGTGATTTCAACGCCCAGGTTGGAAATAAAAAGAACAAAGATGAATCTCCACTGGGAAACTTTGGTTATGGCAAACGAAGTGTCAATGGACAACGACTAGTGGATTTCTTATTAGAGCACAATCTGACTCTCCTGAACAGTATCTTCAAGAAAAACAAAACAAATAAGTGGACTTGGATTTCCCCAGATGGAAAATATAAAAACGAAATAGATTACATTATAAGCAACTTTCCAAGACCATTTACAAACACATCAGTGATATCAAAATCAAAACTAAATTTTAACACTAACCATCGTATGGTCAGAGCATCACTTAAAATAGAACCACCCAAAAAGCCCAGAAAACACATAAAACCTTCAAACGCGAACGATGCAAATGAAGAAAATTATAAGGACACCGCTCAGTCTTTGGTGGCAATAACTACGGAGCTATCAGACAACAGCAAAATTGATGTCAAAATTACCTACGCTAAATTAGAAAATCAGCTAGCATGCCACAAAGTCAGGAAAACTGAAAAGCAAAAATATCAATTAAGCGACTCGACACTCCAACTTATAGAAGAAAGAAAACGCATATTAACTAGCCACCTCAAAAAAGAAAACACCAAACTGATAACAGAGTTAAGCAAAAACATCAAAGAAAGCATTAGAAAAGATCGTAAAACTAAAAGACTAAAAACTCTAGAAAAGCACATATTGACAACAGGAGGAACAAGAAAGGCTCTGAAAGAGATACGTGAATACAACAAAGATTGGATACCAAACCTTAAAAACAAACAAGACACTATCACAAACAGAAAAGACATGAACACACTAGCAACTAAATTCTACCAAAACCTTTATTCAAACCATATTTACAAACACCCAGAACATGTAAACAGAAGTACCAAAGTAACTAAAACCAACCAAGAACCTGAAATCTTACCGAGTGAAGTAGAGAAAGCCATACTCAGCCAAAAGATGGAAAAAGCACCAGGCCCAGACAAAATCTCAAATGAGATACTAAGAGGAACTTTGAGCGAACTTGTCCCTATACTCACAAAAATTTTCAATGAAGTTTTAATATCTCAACACATACCAGAACAATGGGAAACATCCCACATTACTCTTATACATAAGAAAGGCGCAAAAGATGACATAGGAAACTACAGACCAATAAGCTTGATGTCAAATATTTATAAAGTATTCTCCAAAATTATCTTAGAACGAATTAGCACCACATTAGATGAAAACCAACCAATGGAACAAGCTGGCTTCAGAAAGAATTATGCTACAATAGATCACATACACACCGTGAAGCAAGTTATTGAGAAATACAATGAATATAACAAGACTCTATACATGGCTTTCATTGACTACACCAAAGCCTTCGACAGTATCAGCCATGAGGCTATATGGGAAAGTCTAGAAAAACAGGGTATACACACAACATACATTAAAACAATCAAAACCATATACTGTAACAGCAAAGCAAAAATACAACTTGAAACATTAGGCAATGCCTTTGAAATAAAAAGAGGAGTCCGACAGGGAGATCCTATGTCTCCCAAATTATTCTCTGCAGTGCTTGAAAACATTTTCCGAAAACTTGATTGGGATCAATTTGGTCTTAACATAAATGGAAGAAAACTTAACCACCTCAGGTTTGCAGATGATATTGTCTTATTTGAAGAAAACCCAGAAACTTTACGGAAAATGATACAAGATCTAAACAAAGAAAGCGAAAAAATAGGACTGACAATGAATATAGACAAAACAAAACTACTGACAAACTCTGTAAACATGGAAATTAAGATCAACAACAAGCCACTTGAGTGTGTAGACGAGTACACTTACCTAGGCCAGCTCATTTCTCATAAAGACCAAACAACTAAGGAAATAAATAGACGAATAGCCAATGGATGGAAAAGGTACTGGTCATTGAAAGAAGTTATGAAGTCTACACATCTAAGTATTGGGGTAAAACGGAAAGTGTTCAATACATGTATACTTCCTTGCATCACATATGGTTGCGAAACGTGGTCACTCACCAAACACCACAGAGAAATGCTCGAACATTGCCAAAGATCCATGGAAAGAAGTCTGATAGGTATCAAAAAACAGGATAGAGTACAAAGTATACATATAAGAGAAAAAACTAAAGTTGTTGACGTGCTCTCCAAAATAGACCAACAGAAATGGAGATGGACAGGTCACATGATAAGATCTACCCAAGATAAATGGAACAAAATTGTCACAGATTGGTACCCTAGAGATGGCAAACGGAGCAAAGGAAGGCAACAAAAAAGATGGGAAGACGAGTTAAAACTGACAGCCGGTCCTAACTGGAGAAGAGTTGCTCGAGACAGGAAACAATGGAAGATGTTAGAGGAGGCCTTTGCCAAGAGGCACACTGAACTAAGAGATATCCTATAAATACAGAAATAAACTCAAAAATCACAACTCTTAGTTCAGAATAAAGGGCTTATTGATTGATTGATTGATTGATTGAGATGTTAAAGTATTTTAAATCACACATTATATACATTTGTTCAAAACAATGAGTTGTTGAGTCGTCGACCACTGCTGGGGTCAAAGTTTTAAAGTCTTCCATGGGGCCGTTGTAACAGTACAGTGTTATCATCATCATCATCATCATCATCATAATCATCATCATCATCATCATCATCATCATCATCATCATCATCATCATCATCATCACAGTGGGGGTTGATCGTTGCTCACGTCCGTAGGAGTATAACCCTAGAGACCCTACACGTGACCCCCGGGTGCTGCTAATAACAATAAACAACCTTTTGGCTGCCGTACTGTTCTCACGAATCTCACGGCTATCACACATTCTCAATCATGCAGTCAATCTATAGGACGTCGGGATTTTATTTTGCGAATTTAGCAAAAAGTGTTATCGATCCGTGTTACTGATCACTTACCAAGCCCCCCGTATGAGTTTGGCTGCATTATATTGCCGCGTAAAATATTTTTTTTGCCAAGCTTTAAGTTATTACCCCGGAGATATACGGGATGCATTCGAAATTAACGCACGGAAGTTAATTAGGTACATAGTTATATTGAGAGCGAAACAAAGTCATGGGTTGGCAGTGGCAGTTGGACGCAATAAAAACGAAAAATGCTTCAGCGACACGTTTCCAGATGTAACATACCGACAAATCCAATCTTTCTGGTTGTCATAACAACGTTGGCAGGTCCCCTGAAAACACTGGAGAGTGTCATTCTTCCCTCCGCTGCAGCATCGTCCGAAACACATCTCTCCGAAACCTGGAAATGAGCGCATGTTGCATCGGTTTTCTTAGATTCAGACTAATTCACATTCAAATTAACCAAATCGAATAGAAAAAGCAGCGGGTTGTGTCATTGATATGACCGTAAATTATTTAAGTGGATACTTCTTAAGTCGCCTTTTTACTTAAAGAGGAAGGAATTAAAGGCGGCCATAGATATCATAATAAGTCAGTGATGGCAGCGCAATCGCTGTCAACAAATGCGCAGATCAAGTCAATAATGGCAGCCATTAATATGCGGGGTTTAATTTCACATTATCCGATCCGATATCGGGGTCGGACGCTGATACGATATCGGGGCAAGTAAAATGTATGAAATATGTACCTGTCTTTCATATTGTCCGGCCCGATATCGGAGCCGACACCGATATGTTGGCGGCACCATCAAACGCCCGTGAGCCGTCGGACGATAATTGTCTCTGTGTGCGCCAGAGCCCGATGCGCGGCGACCATTTTGAGCTTGTTTAGTGTTTACTAGTTTGGTTGTCATCATGGCGTCGGTCGTCAAATACGATTTAATTACATTAATTGAAGTGATAGAGTCTTAACTATGCTTGTGGGATAAAACTCACTATAATACATACAGCAAATAATTATTTTTATCATAGTCTGCCATGATGACCTGCCCCCTACTAAAACTATCGAGGAAATGGCCGTATCGGAACGATTTTGTCGGGTAATGTGAAAACAGCACATGGAGTCTGCTATCGAATGTCGGCTATCGTCGTCCGACACAGATATCGGATCAGATAATCTGAAAACGCACTAATAATATCTAAGGTAAAAGCCACACATAAAATAAGCGGCGCGGCACGCATAGAGCGCGCGGGCGTCATTCAAATTTCGTACAAAACGCATGGAAATAAAGTCGCAATTTGAACACCCCGAATGGTATGTTTCAGGTGGAACGGGCGTCCGTACCATACCTCAAAGTGCGACTTTATTTCCTTGCGTTTTGTACGAAATTTAAATGACGCACGCGCGCTCTATGCGCGGCGCGCCGTTTCTGTGTGGCTTGCACCTAAGGCAGTGATGGCAACGCAATCGCTTTCAACAAATGCGCAGATCAAGTCAATAATGACGGCCATAGATATAATAATAAGTCAGTGATGGCAGCGCAATCGCTGTTAACAAATGCGCATATCAAGTCAATAATGACGGCCATAGATATAATAATTAGTGATGGCAGCGCAATCGCTGTCATCAAATGTGCAGATCATGTCAATAAGCTTATCCTAAAGTTCTTTGTACAATCGCCCGCCGTTCAAGTTTCCATTTATAATCGATTTGAACGGCTAATATGGCGTGATCTCAGAATCAGTGGCGGTCCGAGAGGGGGGGGGTCCACAGGGGTCATGTCCGGCCCATTTTTAAAGCGATACACGCTTACAATATCTCATTCAAATGTTCAACAGTCTAAGGTGCAAGCCACACAGAAGCGGCGCGGCGCGCATCGGGCGTGCCACTGGCGCGCTACCAGCGAGTGTTTGATTTTGATCTGACAAGATGTGGGCGAGGTGACGGGGGGTGCGCGCTGGCGGTGCGCCTTCGGTGCACCCGCGGCGTGCCTGCGTCGCAATCGCAACTATTCGCAACCGTGTGCCGTCTCGACGCCTTTCCATGTTCTTTCATACAAAATGTAGGAGATGGACGTGGTGCTAAACAGAGAGAAGAGATGCACTAAGGGCGCGCCCGTGCCCGCGCCGTTTCTATGTGGCTTGCGCCTAAGATTAGTCAAATTGATTTTGCTAATGGATACTAGCCTAGTATAGTTTCTGAACTTCTTTATTACCCGATGAGGTGGAAACTATACTCGAGTATCACGCATTAATCGAGTATACCATAAGACATATTAAGATATATATTTTATTTTTGCTGTTTATTGAAAGTATACTGCACTAGTACCATACAGACCGCATGCCCAATAAAATTCCATTTATTTTGTGACTGAGATTTTAAATTTTATAAAGAAAATATATGTGTTTGACTTGTTTTACTGATAAAGTTGGCCCCTTGAACTTGAGCCAAGATGACCCACCCAAAATCTTGAGCTGCGACCGCGCCTGCTCAGAATAACAGTTCTGTATTCTGAGGGCGTGATATAGAACTGCTAGTGATAGGTAGCCTGTCCCATGGCGTCCGTATAACTTATAATAAAAACAAAATGTCTGTTAAAAAATCATTATTGTCTTTCATAATAATAAATACCCGATGTCACAATTTATCTAAATGTTATTGGTATAAAAGTAGTAAAAATGTCGTGTCTGTAAATTGACTATTATCGCGAAATTTTATATAAAATGGGTTATTTATTATATTAGTATTATATTAAAGTCGATTTTAAAGGCTTTAATTCTAGTTTTGGCGCTGTTAAAACTTAAAATTTTCCAAAGTAACATAGCTTCTGTTGTTAACACTAAAGAACTATTTTAGATTTAAGAAATATTAGTTTTGACAGCACTAAATCTAAAATTAAGGCCTTCAGAATCGGCTTTAATGTACAGGGGCTACAACTAAAACAAAAACAAAATTAGTCTCTCTGTTCTGTTTTATTTTAACTCGAGACCACTCAACGGATTTGGATGCGGTTTTCTTTATATACTAGGTTAATTAAATAAGGAAGCGAAGCTGCGGGCAATATCTAGTGAAATCATATTATTTAATTAAATAAACACACACAAAAAATGCACTCACGCACAATAAATCGTTTGAATATTGAAGCACATTCATTTCACTGGTAATTGTTGCGATATCCATTTGCGAACAAAGACCCCTCATCCTGTTGTAGCAGAGTTTTCCACAAAGGGTTCTCATCCTATTTATGTAGAGTTTTGTATTGTGATATGGTCTCGAATGCTTTGGTGTACTTATAGTACGAGAGCCCACGAGCAAAACCATGTATCATAGCAATACGGTCGAAACTGTATAAAATCGTCAAAATTATATGATTCTGAACCCGACTAGGTGGGTAATAAAATAATGGTCAAAAGTGTAGCAACTGCGTGGGAGGCCATTTCTGCTGTCTCAAAAAAAGGCAGTCGGTATCATAGCAACACGTCTGATATTGGAAATGTACGTAGGTATTGTTTTTGTTGCCAGAGCGCATATTTTTAAATGTCAAAAAATTTAGCCGACCTCTGTATCATAGCAACCCGGATATTTTTTTTAAACCTTTCGTTTGGCTGCTGGGATTATAAAAAAAACTGTTTTCAGAAATTTTCTCTGTCGCCTAATATACTCCCAAAAACAAAAAAAACGTCCCGGATTCCTATGCAGTATCGAAAAGTTTTCTGATGAAGAAGGTGCTACACTAAATTTTTCTGATATAAATTTTATCTCCATCAAGACAACTACATATTGTATATTGTATAACAAGACAACGTATTATATCACGCCCAACAATTCTCAGACAGATTGCTATGTTACCGATCAGCACAAACTTTTAACACTTTCAAAGCGGTCTCCAAATTTAATCAATGCGTTCAGATTTTCTTCTGAAACATTTTTTTTGCATCTACTAATCTTACTCGTAAAAAAGATTTTCTGATGGATTGCTATTATATAATTTTTTTTGGTCTCATTTCTAAGTATTTTTAAGTGATGTTCCGGATTCGTGCTACACTACTGACTTCTGAAAAACATGTTTTCGGTATCTTACAGCTATCATTCAACTACAGTCCTAAAATCAGACAGATTGTGATACAGCTCGGTAATTTTTTTGAATTTTTTTATAATTCAGCCAGGTCAAACGCTACGCGAAAAATCTCTGATGGGTATTTTCGAGTTCGGGATAGTCGAATCTATCAATTTGATGCGGTTTTGGCTGTATTGCCACGGGAAAAAAATTTTGGTCGCGGGCTCTCGTACTCTCTCTCTCGTCTCGTATAGTTGACGAATGCTATTTAGTGGCGTACGTTACCGTATTCACTTTCACTTTATCATATCCAAGGGCGTAGCAATGATTTTTTTGGGGTGGACTAGATTTTAAACCACAGGTGCCGACCGACCACTGACAGATGAAAAAGACAACGAAAGGCGGCGGAGGTTAAAATCAGATCAGATAAAGAAAAACCGGACAAGTGAGAGTCGGACTCGCCCACCGAGGTTTCCGTACAAATTAGTATAAGTTTAAAGAAATCTACAAAAAATTTGGTCAACAATACAATACAATACAATACAATAAAACTTTATTTGCACACCACACAGAAGGAAACAAAAATAATATAAATTACAATAGCCAAATAACGTAGGTACAATCAGGCGGACTTATCGCTTATAGCGATCTCTTCCAGACAACCTTTGGGTAGAATCTGGTTTAAAAGGAGATTGATGAATAGGCGGTGCACTAATTTTAAAATAATATTTAAATATACTATACAAAATGTACATTAATAAATTAAAAGAAAAATAATAATGTATTATAGATAAATAACATGAATGAATAAATATATACATACATACATATATTACATAAATAATAAAAAAACTATAAGAGGAATGCAGATAGTTCAGTGGTCAGAGTGAGAGGTAGTGTTCTTTTACCAGTCTCTTAAAGACTGGGAGGGAAGGTGCTCTTCTTATAGATAGAGGAAAATCATTCCACAAACGGACGGCTTGTACTGAAAAGGAATTGTCATAGAAGGACGATGAATGCATAGGGGTAGCCAGGAGTAGATTTTGAGAGGACCGTAAGATACGGTCATGAGTACCATGAAGAAACTGAAAGCGAGCTTTGAGATATGATGGGGTAGTAGGATTATTTAATACAGAATACAAAAGAGATAGAATATAAGAATTGCGACGACGACGAATAGGAATTTAGACAATTAAGACGCGAGCGAAATTGAGAAATGTGATCGAATTTACGAATACCAAAAATGAACCTAATACAGAAATTCTGAAGACGTTCGAGTTTATCAAGTTGGACCTGCGTAAGATCGAGGTAACAAATATCTGCGTAATCGAGAATCGGTAGTAATAAGGAATGTGCAAGCGCAATTTTAGTAGCAGTCGGAAGGAAATTTCGAAGCCTTCTCAGAGCTCCTGCAGCCGCAAAAAGTTTTCTGTTAACTTCATTTATTTGGGGGTCCCATGACAGGCAACTATCTAATAGGAGACCTAAATTTTTTACTTTGTTGCTGTATGGTATTATAGTCTCATCTAATACAATAGTAGGAACTGTTTGCCAGTCAATCCTATCGGTGAACCAAGGACTTCCGATGATATTGACTTGCGTCTTGGAGGGATTGATTTTTAAACCATATTCGTTGCTTCAGACAGATATTTTTGATAGATCGGCATTTGTCGTAGCTATGGCTTCTGGAAGATCTTCTAATTTGGCCTGAGTGTAAATTTGGAGATCATCTGCGTAAAGGTGGTAGGACGAAGAAATAAACTGAGATATATATTAATAAATATAGCGAAGAGACGAGGAGATAGGACGCCACCTTGAGGAACACCGGCAGCAGTGTCGCAACATTCAGAAAAGTTATCATCAATGCGGATACGTTGCCGGCGTCCCTGTAGATAACTACGAAACCAGTCAATCACCGTTGGAGATATGTTAAGAGAACGTAGCAGACCCAGTAGGATTTCAAAGTCAACTGTATTAAATGCGTTAGAAAAGTCAAGTAGGGTCAGAACTGTGAGTTGTCCATCATCCATTCCTTTGCGTATATGATCAGTAATTTTTAGAAGGGCCGTAGCGGTACTATGACCAGGGCGGAAACCTGACTGACGAGGATTCAGAAGGTTGTTTCTGTTAAAAAAAACACTTAACTGATGATGGACAGCACGTTCAAGGACCTTGGAAAGAAACGAAAGGGTAGAAATAGGACGATACTCAGAAAAAGTAGTGGGATTTGCTTTTTTAGCTAGGGGAGTCACTTGAGCATCTTTCCATAAGTTCGGAAAAGATCCTGTGGAGATGGATCGATTGAGGATGCAGGTGATGAAGGGTAAGAGGATATCAAGGATAGGAACGATCATTTTACGACTAATACAGTCACTTCCTACAGCGTTGGAGGAAATAGCATTAATGTGTTTCTTAACATCACAATCGGTGAGTTGACTAAAATTAAAAGAAGGGTAGTCGGGTGTTGGGATTGAAGAAAGATAGTTTAGCGTTTTTATTTTCGTTGCACTGTCAATAGTGGACGAAGAAGAAAAATATTGGTTAAGTGAATTTAAGTTCAAATCTTTCGAAATTGAGTCTTTACGAGATTTACCCACACTTAGAGATTTGAGAAATTTCCAGACTTTGGCTGGATCACCGTTTTCGACGGATTCATGAATATGGCGTCGTTGAGCGTCTCTACACACCTTGTTGCAGTGATTCTGAATCTTTGTTGGGGTCAGTAGGTCGACGTTTGAATCTTGCCTTAGCAAGATTCTTTTTTTCCATTTATTGTTTAATGTCCTCGGTGAGCCAAGGAGCAGGAGTATGCTTTATTTTGATGGCTTTAACTGGAGCATGGTTGTCAAATAATTACGTCAGTAACGAGTTAAAGACTCTAATTTGACCATCAACGGAATCAGCATTTAAAACCACGTTCCAGTCAATGTTTTTAGCATCTTCCCTAAGGTTATCCAGATTCATACTACCAAAATTGCGCTGCAGAAGAACTTTTGGCTTAGCCTTGGGGGGACGGACTTTATAGGATAGAAGAACCAAATCATGGTACGAAAAAGCATCAGCATTATACTGCCCATGCTTTGTGACGTGTGCTAAGGATGAAACTATAATAAGGTCAAGCAGAGAAGGCTGACAATTGGGAAAATGGTGCGTAGAACTAGACGGAAGGATGTGTAGATTGTTGGAGTTAATGAGCGATCTGAAGGAAGATGAACGGTGGTCATTTTTGAGGAGACATGTGTTAAAATCGCCCATCACAATTGTATGACTGTAAGATGGAACTAAGTTCTGAAGAAGACTTTCGAAGGATAAAAAGTAATTGATTTTCATGGAAGGGGGTCCGTAGAATTCGTCAACCGTAGAATTATGACCACGCATATCGCTGCTTGACCTCGATGATTTATTTTATGATTTAATTACAAATGTACAGTTTTAAGATTTTTTCCTATACTTGTAGTATCAGACGGTATTACTTGCTAAATTTCATAGTTCTAGGTCAACGGGAAATACCCTGTAAATTTTGATTCCCTTGAAAGTGTCGAAATATACGTTTTTTGCGGCATAAACGGCCGAATCTTTTTTTTTCGTTAACTTAGAAGTTTAATTTCGGACAGACGGACAATAAAGTGATTCGATAAGGGTTCTGTTTTTTTCCTTTAGAGGTACAGAACCTCAAAAAACATGAAGGTACATAAGGTTAAATTCATTCAACCGCCTAAATTCAAACTGGAGACTCGGTTAGTTATCAGGAACAAGGTTCAAAGATCCTTTTGGCGAAATCATAAAAAAAAATGTTTTTGTTCCCATTACTGCTGGACTAGTTCAAGTACAATTCCTAGTGCAGGCACTATAAGAGAAAAAATATGTTTTTTTCGAATTTTACCTATTTTCACTCTAATAATAATATTTATAGTATTGCAAAGCGATGGACTTCGCAATAAAAACATAACCTTAGTTAATGAGAACTCTGGATTTCTTAACAGTCTGAAGCAACACATATTGTAGCGACGACAGCGCCTGAACAAGGCGTGAAATCACATAACGCCCTCGTAAGCGTTTAGTATGTGCATTACAAGCTAGTTAAAATCAAATAGTTACAAAATAGTTTAGGTAAGTACCTTGGTGGCGCAATTGGAAGCGCGCTTTTTTTGATAACAAGAGGTCGCAGGTTCGAATCCTGGCCCGAGGCCCTAGTTTGTACAATTTCGTCAATAATTGTATCGTTCATGGTTTTTAGAACGTGATTTGTAATTCTATCTTATTTGGGAATTTTCAAAGTGTGTTCAATTTCGCTTTCAAGAAACGGTGGCGCATTCTAGTTTTCGGTAACTTCGCGTCTTTATCTTTCAACTGAGTTTCTCGCTGTTCATAATGAGGTCTTTTTGGTAAAAACTTATTATGAAATACAACTAGTGTTTTTAAATCAGTTTTTATCATGAATCACACCTTCGGGTGCCACTTTTCTGTAGTCTTCTTCGTTTTCAATTAAGTATTACTTTTCCTTCTCTCTTAACTTCAGTTAATCCGATGACGGGGACGAGCGAAGAAATTGGATTTGTGATTTTACAAGACGTTTTATTATTCTATTTTTCTTGTCTCCTCAACCAGTGATTTGACATAAAGGTACTAATGCAAAGACAGTCACTATAAGCACTTCTGCTAGTCTAGCATAGCATAGCAAACCATATCGAGCTCGATAGCGCGTGATACGTGCTCTCTGTCACTTTGTTGATCTCCCTCGAAAGGGATAGACATTCTGCACTAAGAAAACTGTTCATCATAAAATAAAGTGAATTCAGCAGAAATTATGATGCTTCACGTGAAGTAGGGAGCATACTGACATCACAATAAAATACGATGAAACTCCTGTTGCTGCTGCTAGCGTTATAATATCACACACTGTCACTATGACTTTGTAGGAAGCAGTAGAATTATGCGCTTCGTCACAGCTTTTATGGTGACAGTAAATAAGCAAATCGTAGTGTAACGGACCTCTTTTATGGGGAAGGCATGATGTAATATGAAAATGATAATCTTATTTTCTGTGACCAATTTTACGGTGATCTGTCATCATAATATTGCGTTACTTACCTTAAAAACTCGATTATTTCCTCAAACGTTTTAATTACAGCATAATATTTTCCAATTATCACCAAATTTAAAAACGATTCACCGTATTTTGAACTTATGTAATGCTATTTTATAATGAAGCCAAAAAGACATTTTTCCCAGTGTGTATTGAGCGGTTAAAGCTCGATATGATCTGCTGTGCTAGGCCCCCTGCTAGTCTAGCATACCAAACCATATCGAGCTCGATAGCGCTTGATACAACGCTTTGTCTCACTCTGTTGATCTACCTAAACAGGGACAGACAGAGTATATCGAGCTGTCAAAGCTAGATATTATATGGTCTACTATGCTAGGTACCCAGGAATAATTACTTTCGGTGGCTTCTATTCGTATATAGGATGAAATTAAATCAACCGACCAAATTCATAGTGGAGACTGGGTTAGTGATCAAGAACCAGGTTCAGTAATCCTTTTGCCCAATTCCAAAAAATATTTTTTCTGCTCCCTTACTGGTTGGACCAGTTTAAGTACAATTCCTAGTGCAGGCACTACGGAGAAAAAAAAAAGATTTTAGAGTTTCACCTGGATCGTCATTAAACCTTGTTACTGATGACTAACCAAGTCTTCAGTATAAATTTGGTCGTTTGATTTAACTTCACCTAGTATAGTTGTTATGTTGAAAAACAAGTAACTTTGGCCAACTTGGAATAATATCAGAGCGTAGTTTTTATTATTCCGAGCTTAAGATCGTCAAGTATGAAATCGAAATGCTTCACCAACTTGCTTTATGTTTACCAAGTCAAAAATAGGTACGGAATCAGGCGGAACCCCACTTAGTTTTAACGGAAATATGATATGCCTATTGCCTAATCTTATTATGATAATAATTAACAGAAAGAGAGATTTAACGCAGAAGCACATATTTTCATAACAAAATAACATGCTTTTTTGTTCAATGCCTCCTATACTATACTGAACTTTTCTATGAAACAGCAGTTTTTTTTGAGATTTCTTTGTTATCTAATATGGTTACACCTTTCTGTCATACATCTTGTATAGCTTATTCAATTTTTTTTTACAATAATGTGCTTACTAATTTGCTTTGCTCGGCTTTGTTATATTCATCTATTATATTAGCATTGAAATATAATGTACTAGGTAGTAATAATAACTCAATAATTATTACCCACACAGCACACAATGTCTACAGACATCTTTTAAGATCAAATATCTTTTAAATATTTTAGTAAACATCTAGATATTTAATTTAATAGATAGTATCTGTAGACATGTGTGAGGGTGTGGGTAAAAACCTAAATCTATGGCCCGGTAAAAAAAACGACTGAACTCGAACAACACAATTTTGTAGGAGAGCCAGACCAGAAAACCAAAAAATATATCTCGCAAACCAACAAAGTGTCATGCATGTAGATATGTAACATTAGGCTTTGTTTCTATCTATCGGTTCGGAAGCCAAATCATTTGGCACCAAAAAATTATGCATTGTTAACATGCATTATGTTTCAAGTTAAGTTTGTGCCTTTTACTTTGGTAGGAAAGTAAATAATGTAATATAAATGTGTAAAAAAACTAATAAAGTAACGTGAAAATAGATTATAATTAAAGTTACATCTAATTTTACATATTTTCGTATGCGATCTAAGTCTACAATTGTTTACCACAAAAAACTGAATTAAACCATTTTTTCATTGTGTTAATAAAGATATAAAAATTCTAATTTGACCATTTTTAGACAGAAAAAAGCGGTATTGGGGTAAAATAACTCATTTTGGATCCAAGTTGAGACCCATACAAATATAGGACTACCTAGTATACGAACGAGCTAAGGAAAATTTAGTTTGGTCAGGACAAAACTGACTTAAACCATTTTTTCATTGTGTTAATAAAGATATCAAAATTCTAATTTGACCATTTTTAGAGAGAAAAATACGGTATTGGGGTAAAATAACTCATTTTGGATCCAAGTTGAGACCCATACAAATATAGGACTACCTAGTATACGAACGAGCTAAGGAAAATTTAGTTTGGTCAGGACAAAACTGACTTAAACCATTTTTTCATTGTGTTAATAAAGATATCAAAATTCTAATTTGACCATTTTTAGACAGAAAAAAACGGTATTGGGGTAAAATAACTCATTTTGGATCCAAGTTGAGACCCATACAAATATAGGACTACCTAGTGTACGAACGAGCTAAGGAAAATTAAGTTTGGTCAGGACAAAACTGACTTAATTTATCGGGTTTGGCTGTTAGCATACTAGGTGATATTAAATCAACCGACCAAATTCAATCTGGAGACTCGGTAAAGTCATCGGGAACAAATTTTAATGACCCTCCAGGTGAAATTCGAAAAAAAAAAATTTTTTTGCCCCTTAGTGCTTGCATTAGGAATTGTACTTAAACTAGTCCAAACAGTAAGGGAGCAAAAAAAAATTTAGTCGGTTGATTTAATTTCACCCTTTATATCTACCAGATAAACCCAAGATAAAATAATAAACCTAAGATAATACAACACCTAATCCTTAAAAGCTTAAAATCCGAGTGCAAATCAGATAACTTATTTATAAAATAATTAAACAGATAAAATCGATTACCTGGACATTTCACGCAGGTCATCTGATACACGTTTAGCATATAACCATCAGCGCAGAAGCATCTTCCATTTACACAAATGTATTTTTCACCGACACAGCTAGAAGCACAATGGCCTGAAAACATCACCAAAACATATTCCCAAATTATAATTGCTACAAAAACACTTATGTAACATTATTCCAGGCACTAAATACCACGCAGTTTTTTTAGCCCGTTTAGTATTCAATGAGGTTTTCAATTAAATAATAACCTTCGAGTTCATCAATTTCTCTAGGATTAGCGTTAATAACTGCTAGAAGGCAGTAAAAGACTATCCAGCGCTGCATTTTACAACATTAGGGTATTATGCAGGGAGTGTATAACTCTACATTTTTCGTTCTGTAGCTACTGAAATATGAATAGGTAACGCGGATATATCTTATCTGCTCTTATCATGAGCAGAGCAAAACTGTCTGATTCAGGTAGAGCACACTTTTTTTGAATAACAGGCTGACGTCACTCACGATATTGAGTCGCAGTACTGATAAGAAAGACAAATACCATCAGGGCTACACCGGTAGACAGACATAGACATAAAGTTAGGTTAGACCAGGATCTATGATATTTATTTTTGTTAGCAAAAACCTTAGATGATTAGATATAAAAATAATAAATTTATTACCTACAAAATGTACCAAACAAAACTGCAAAATTAAGTTGGTCGAGTATTCGGATTGGGTTGCGTAAATTAAACCTATGTACAAAAACCGGCCAAGTGCGTGTCGGGCCACGCGCAATGTAGGGTCCCGTAGTTGCCCGGTACATATAAGTTAGTCTACTAATACTGCGCCAAACTTCTGGTCCCATGCATTATAGGGGGCCAATAGTTTGTCGCGACCTGTACTCGTAAACCTGTAAAGCCTACTTAGCTGTGATAGTTTTCCTTTTAAATTCATTATATATACTACGTCTGTGAATTTTTTCTATAAACAACCGTTTAGCCGGCAGGGGGGGGGGACGCTTCACTCTAACTAAAATGTTCACTTAAAAGCTTCATATTTCGCCAACGGATCCCTAAGTTGAAAAATGGTTTCCACACACCCACAATGTTTTTAAACGGCCTATCCAACGATACACCACACTATGGGATAGACGAGAAAAAAAAAATCATCCCCAGTTTACGTGTATGAGAGGTACCCTTAAAAAAATTTTTTTTCAATATTTTTTTACTGTTTTGTTTGCGTGATCAATATTTATATCCATGCCAAATTACTGCTTTATAGAACTAATAGTCTCTGCGCTAAGCCGCGGTCGGACAGACGGACATGGCGAAACTATAAGGGTTCCTTGTCGGACTATGGAACCCTAAAAAAACAGTATTCGTTGTTTAAATCCAGTATATGGCGCATAATATACAGAAATTTCCAAATTCCTAACTAGTTTAGTTTTTGAGATAGATCCCGTAACAAAAATGGTTAACTTAAAACTTAAAAACTTAAAACTAACAATTAAATGCCCTCCCCATTTCGTTATTTATGGAGATGAATAAAATATAATGATACCCATGCCAGTGAGAGAAAAATAATTTTTTTTGGCTACATTTTCACCCCGACTACCTTGTAAAATAATTTAATTTAATTTTTAATTCAATACTACCGAGTATTATGGGTCAACATTAATTCATGAAAAATTATTTGAGTTGATGAACGTTCGAAAAATAGGCATGCCACCGTTTTAGTACAAATTTTCATTTATCCTGTTTCTCTGTTTTTTTCCGTTACAGACTATAATTTAAGACCTCTATAGTTTACTATCTGGCTGAAATGTTAAATTTTGGTATAGGTTTTTTTTTATTTTTTGATTACATAACACTATCGCTGAGTAACATAATAGGCTATATTTAGTGCCATGAGCCGTACCCAGTTCCCTAAAACATAGCTATTAATTAAATTTGCGCGGGTAATATCTGTAACAATTATGTCTGTGGGAACTACCGATTTTGAAAATTCTTTCACTATTGTAGTGGTTAGGCTCTTCACTTGTACATAAGTTGACTGTTCCCTAAAACATAGCTATTAATTAAATTTGCGCGGGTAATATCTGTAACAATTATGTCTGTGGGAACTACCGATTTTGAAAATTCTTTCACTATTGTAGTGGTTAGGCTCTTCACTTGTACATAAGTTGACTGTTCCCTAAAACATAGCTATTAATTAAATTTGCGCGGGTAATATCTGTAACAATTATGTCTGTGGGAACTACCAATTTTGAAAATTCTTTCACTATTGTAGTGGTTAGGCTCTTCACTTGTACATAAGTTGACTGTTCCCTAAAACATAGCTATTAATTAAATTTGCGCGGGTAATATCTGTAACAATTATGTCTGTGGGAACTACCGATTTTGAAAATTCTTTCACTATTGTAGTGGTTAGGCTCTTCACTTGTACATAAGTTGACTGTTCCCTGGAAACATTGTTAATTGGGTCACAGTATAGGTAACAATAGTAGTTGCCAATGTGACCTTCTCGTGCAGCAAACCTTAAATTTAGAGTTGAAAAACCTAAAATAATACATGCTCAATTAACTTTTATCCATTTGCGTTAAAGCCTATTCTGCAATGAAAAGTTTTAGGTTATGGCAGCTTTAAATCTAATATTTACTACACGAGTATAGGTGTCAGTGTTTTTGAAATTAATACCTACGGCCGCTCGGCGCCGTTTCCGGCTTAGGCGTTATTTTATTAACATCCCTTATAGCCTATGTGTTGACCAGGGTCACTACAATGATAATAAAAAAAAACGCATTCACATTCGTTGAGCTGTTCTCGAGTTAAAACGGAACATATAGACAGACAGACAGATGGGCGTAGCCAGGTTTTAGTATCGGGGGGCGTTTAAGAAAATAAAACGACAAAAAAGTACCTAAAATTACATTAATACGTGTACCTATTGAAAAAAAACTGCTGCAAAGCATTAGAGAATGATTCTTATTTTTTAGGGTTCCATACCTCAAAAGAAAAAAACGGAGCCCTTATAGGACTTATAGGACTTTATTGTCCGTCTGTCTGTCCGTCCGTCTGTATGTCAAGACCCTTTATCTCGGGAACGCGTAAAGGTATCAAATTGAAATTAAAACCGTATACTCGAGTGTACAGTTTCTTAAAGCTGTGAAAAAATCAAAGTTCTAACTAAACGTAAAAAAAAGATACGGCCGTTTATGTTGCAAAAAACGTATATTTCGATACTCTCAAGAGAATCAAAATTTATAGGGTATTTTCCGTTGACGTAGAACTATGAAATTTGGTAAGTAATACTTATACTACAAGTATAGGGAAAATTCTGAAAACCTTACATTTGTAATTAAATCATAAAAAAATAGTCTTTTACGGAACCCTCGGTGGACAAATCCGACTCGCACTTGTCCGGTTTTTTCTTTTTATACGGGTGACTAACCTAACCCCGATAATTTAGTATTTTGTAGAAAAATACAAACTGGTTTTATTAAAACCATTCAAAATCATATTCATAATAATTTTTTAAAATCCAAAGAAATCATGGTCACCCGAAGAGATAAGATAATTAGATCGCGCGAAGTTATTTTTATTATTGATCCCACTATTTTGGACTATTTTCAACTTTTTCCGCATGGGAATGGCTAGGTTATATAAATTTTATTTTCAAGTTACATTTTTTAATAATATTTTGACGTTTAATTTTAATTGTTTTTACATTTAAAATGTGTTCTACTAACGTTTCTTAATAACCTCTAAAATTATCGGGGTTTGTTTGAAAGTCAGCCTGTAATATCTACTAGTTCAACTGCATCAATTTCTGCCCCACAGTGAATATTCATGAGGGCCAAACCGTTCAGTCTATTCTCACTCGCTGCGTTGCGCGAGTAGTTTTTCAGTCCCATAAGCTCGAGAAAGTCCGTTATGGGGCAGCAGTGGACACGGGTATGGTAAATTAATATTTACAAATTATAGTAGCTAAATTTATTTAAAAATAATACGGGGAACACACTTGGTATTATAATACTAATTTTACTAAGTTTCAACTTGTTTCTTTGCATACTAAATTAAATCGATGTCTAATTTTGGACCTTGTTTCGGTATTTGTTTAGTTAACGTTCTGGATACAAATAAAAAAAAAATCGTCCGTTATCGTCTTATTATGAGGTCCACTGCTGGACATAGGCCTTTCCAGGATTTCGCCACTCTTGGCGGTCCTCCTAGAAGAAATGCCCATACTCACACACGCTGGGCAGGCGGGTTGGTGAGCGCGGTGCCGAAGCCCTTGCACCAGTGACGCCGCTGCCCGTCACCAGTCTGTTTTATATAAGGCCCGGAAATTGGGGATGGATATACCGCCATCCATTGGTCCCAGGCAATGGTGGGCCGCCTGGTTTTGCCTGAGAGCTGTTCTCTTACTCTCCCCCGAATAACTTCGGAGAGATTTGCGAGTAAGATGGTGGTACCTCCACAGTCGAGCCCGGCATCAGCTCTACCACATTATGAGGTACTGGTACTTTATTTAGAGATCCCAGTATTTAAAATAATATCTTTACCGATCATACTAACACACCCTTAAAGGATTCTTGCCTTTGCTTTTACACCCTGTATAGTGGTAATGTTGATCAGTCGGAAACTCAACCTATAAACCGTGGTGTGCCGTAGAGAGGGACCCAGACGCAATTATCGTCAAACCAACATCCGAAATATCTTAAAACCCTCGACGGATCTTATGTCTGCATAATTTGCATAATAACTCACTGCACTGTTTTTTGTTCTTGGATGAAGCTTATTGCAGAATAACAGCGCTGCAGATTAAACCTTGGCAGTATGTTGAGGTAGGACCTTTTTGTTGCCACGACACATGACGTCATCCATTTAATTTATTTCGAGTCACCTGTATTTTTTAGTATAAATTTAGGATAGTGTCAAAATTGTACTGCCTTGACTCATGTTATTTTTTGTTACGTGTTGTGCTGTTGCGATAAATAAAGTGTTTATTTATCTACCTATAGTTAATCTATCGATTACGCATGAGTAGGTATTATTATCATAGTTTGTGCAGTTTAGTGGCTCAGTCAAAATACATTTTTTACTAGCCTTTTCCCGCAGCTTCACCCGCAATCAGTGAACCTTTGCCCCCTTTTCGGCTAAGGCTTTATTTTATGAACACCTCCTATAGCTTATATGTTGATCAGGGTCACTATAATGAAAATAAAACAAATAAAACACATCCAAATCCGTTGAGTGGTTCCAGAGCTAAAGCGTTTATTCAATCTTTGCCCCGTTTTTGGCTTGGCCGTTATTTTATAAACATCCTTATAGCCTATGTGTTCACCAGGGTCACTACGATGATAATAAAAAAAAAACAGCATCCAAATCCATTGAGGTGTTGACCAGGGTCACTACCACGATAATAAAAAAGCCGCACCTTAATCCGTTTAGTGGCTCTCGAGTTAAAACCGAACATACAGACAGATAGATAAAATTCTAAAATTGGTAGTTTTGGCTTCAGTACAATACCAATAAATAACCCATTTCATTTAAAATTTCGCGAAAATATGAAATGTACAGTACAGACACGACTTTTTTACTACTTTATTATTAGTATATATTTATAGATATCCCCTAATTAAGCTGAAATAAATATTTACTTCGATAGTCCTTGACAAAGCATTTCGTCATGTTTTGTAGACGTATAATATAACAGGAGACCTAACATTAATAATAAACGTATAGAGCCGACGCGTGGCAATTTCAGGTCATCAGAGAACTACGGGCTCTTCTAAACATAAATATTGCTTGTTTCCAAACAAAATATATACTAGAGATTAGTTTAGGAATTAAAAAATATGTTACAAACATAATTCAGTCAATACAACCCATTTTTATACGTTTCCATGAATCCTAAATGTAGCTTATTTTTTGTATGGAAACTTGCCACGCTATTTAATCGTTATGTTTGGTCTGCTACTTAGTAATAATTATATGTCTATGTGTACATCATACCTTAAGTCAACTGAGTTCGGATATATGTAAATTCAAATCAGATTTTCCCATAGAGCTGTAACATCCCGTCAGGCAAAACGATTTTTCTTACATTCAAACCCATTTAGGGGTTGCTTTTTTAAAAATCCATTCTTATTGCATCTGTAATCCTAAAATACTTGTTTGATTTTTAATGAGTTTTATTTAGGCTAGTTTCAAGTTGATAACACAGGGAATACGATTTTCCTCACAAACTTTTGCAAACCGTTTCACTCTTTTAGGGGATGACTTTTGAAAAATGCTTTAATACGCGTTATATTAATTGTTATTTTAACCAAGTTTCAAATTTCTGTACGCAGAGAATACTATTTTCGATAGAAACGTTTTCAACCCCGTTCACCCATTTCTTAGGGGTTAAGGTGGTTTAGGCTGTGCGTTGTCTGTCAGCCTTCTCTAGCGCAGCCCACTGTGGCACCTAATCATCAGACCCTAGGTGCCATGGATTGTAAATGCTTTCAAAAAGACAAATTGAAAGACTCCAAACTGTTAAAGTATGAGATCATGCGAATATATCAATAAAAATAGAAATATATAATAACGAAAAACTTGATAGAAACTCCAATACAAGACAAAGTCAAACAACAGTAAAAACGTCACACTTCACTTATATGACCATGGCCGTCGGAAGACGAAAATCTAGGGTGGGGCAACCTTACAAATATAAACGGGATGTATGGTTAAAAATTAAAAAACGTACTTTTTTACAAACAAAAACTGCCGATCGGTCTTGTCTCTCATAATTATGTCCGCTGTATTTGTACTTTAGTCAAGTCTTCAGTATTTTACCAATCTTTGCAAACATAGACCAATTAATTTGCAGAGTGTTACCAATCTGGATTTATAAACTACCTCGGTCATCATATTAGCCAGTTGAGATTCCGATGAAACCTTCTCAACATTTAAGAATCCACTGCTTCTCTTATGAAGAAGTATCGGATCCGTATATATGCTTAGTTTTCTGATGAAACTCAAAAGAAGGGTTTCTGGACAGCTTAATGGCTGACTCATTAATTATCCACATACAGCACTGGAATATTGTCAAAATTTTCTATACTTTGGATAAGTTTTTTCGACCAAACGACTTCTCTAGACGTCTCACTAGCGGCAACAACTTCAGCTTCTGTACTCGATATTACAACAGATGCTTGTCGCTGACTTTGCCATGAAACTGCTACACCAGCATATACACAAACCATTCCAGTTGTGGAGCACCCGGTCTCCATATCTCCTCCATGATCTGCATCACTAAAGCAATGAAGGAGTTTCTGTGCATTTCTTTCGTACACTATACCCAAATCTTGGCTGCATCGTAAATAACGTAATATACGCTTCACCTTAACCACATAATTTCTTGTAGGATTATTAAAATGTCTCGAGGCAACACCTACAGGAAAGGCGAAATTAGGTCTAGTCCCTCCCATCAAATAAGCTAATGCTCTGACAGCTTCTCTATATGGGAACTGCTCAGTATTAAAAGCTTCTCTTTTTACAGAGTCATCTTTTAGTATAGAAGTTGCAACTGCTTTACTATCCTGCATTCCAAATCTCTCTAATATTTTGTTTGTGAATGTAGCCTCAGTCACTTTAATGGAGTCATCTCTTGTTTCTATCTCTAGTCCAAGAAAATAGGAAGATGATTTCGATTTGATCTTAAATCGATACTTAAGTTCATTTAGAAACTGCTCAATCTCCCCATCATGAGTGAAAGGAAGAAGACCATCGTCTACGCAAAGAGCCAGTACTAACTTCTTCTCTCCCCTCTGTCTCAAGAATAGACATGGATCGGCTTCACTCTGCTTAAACCAAATTTATAGCCTTCAGCTGGTTTCATATATATTTCTTCCTTTAAACTGCCATATAGGATTACTGTGGAGACGTCAAATTGAGTGAGCATTAACTTATCTCTCGCAGCTATACTCAATACAACTCGTACTGTACTCATTTTTGCAAAATAATTCATATCACAGAAAGGACGCACTGGTTTTAGCCTCTGTACAATACTAATAACCTATTTAATTTAAAATTTCGAGAACATACTTAATGTACAGACACGACCTTTTTACTACTTTATTATTAGTATAGATTAGCATTTATTTAATTTGTTTTCATTTAATGCCTTGTAATCAATATGGTGAATCGATTTCATTGCCACGCAGTGTACATATTTCTTAGGCGAGATAGCATGAGTTTACCTGCCGTTATATTTTTATCCGTATACGTAGTGTAACAAGGTCTTTATTGAATTGGTGTGTTTCGGCTTTAATCATCGATTTTAATCGGCATTCGTTGTCACCCTTCTGCGTCGACGAAGAATGCCGATGTAACTTATTTTTGTGGTTTTCCACAGATTTTATGGACGTCCCTGGAGAGATTGACGTCTCTAATTAGACGGAGCTGTGTAGGAGAATAGTGCAGTGGATGGGTGGTCATTGCGAATGGGCAAAAGCTAAGGTGGTCTTGAATCATTAGTAGTATTTTTATCAAGAAATAATAAAAAAAAGAACGGTTCAAATTTATACTCCAGTTGTAATGTTAAACTCTTTCAAGGATCCAGTCGATGAAGTAGGAGACGCGAGCATTGACACCGGGGTAGTCAGCGTGGGCGCATCCATAGCCCCAGGAGACGACACCGACGACAATGTCTCCGTCGTGGGTGAGTGGGCCGCCGGAGTCACCCTGGCAGGCGTCCTTGCCGCCGCCCTCGACTCCAGCGCACAGCATATCGGGCGTGATGTCAGGCCAGCTTTGGAAACCAGGGAGTGACTTCAAGTGGGCGTATTGGGCAGCACAGTACTCCTGGTTGATCTGGAGGATTTCCACTTGCTGGAGCTGCTCAGGGGACGAACCGCCAGACTGTGGAATAAAGTTTATGTGACGGTCTGAAAGATTCTGTGCAATGTCCAGCGCCCGTAGCATGATAGAGAGTGACTTCGTTTATCACACATCTGTTAAAATAGGATAATTCCACCACAGTCGTCAAACGCGATAAGAGCATGCTACAGCCGCTGGATAAATATGAATTTTAGTAGGTATGTTGTAGTTTTTCAGAAATGGCATATTGTATACTTTATATTTATGGTAAGTGTAAATATCGTTACGACATGAGATTATATTTAAAATCTGCTCTTTCATACATTTGGGTCGAGTAGGTATTTAACTTTTCTATGGAACAGCTGATATCTTTTTCACGATTTCAGAGTTGGCTTCATAGTAAAAGTTGTTCATATGGACGAGTACTATCACCAGTTTTCTTCGTTGTAATCTGAATTTACACGGCTCCATCCTTCTTTGACGACGGCGTCCAAGGCGGAATGAAATAAATTGAACTAGATATAGACAAGCTTCTTAAGAACATGAATGTAAACAATAGCGTTCCTTACTGAGAGGGTACCCCAACCAATGACGGTCAAGGGGGTGCCGTCGGCGAGATTGTAGTTGGCGCCGGCGAGACGGGCGAATCCGACGGTGGCTGAGGGTGTGGCGGAAGAGCTCAGGTGGACGAGGGCTACGTCATTGACGAGGGTGTTGGCGTTGTAGTTCTCGTGAAGACTTATCCGGTTCACCGAGTGCTCAGTACCACCTGACGACGCGTACGAGGTGCCGAGGATAACTTTCCAGGTGGAGGGAGAGTCACCGCTAGAAATTGGAAAGTACGCTAAACTCAGGCATCACAACACATTTTTTGAATTATAACGATCCTGTCTTGACTTGAAATGGGATTAAAATCCGTGGCATAGCTTTTTGTACATGGTAAATTACAAATTATGGCTTTTCTTTTATTAGAAGTGATTCCAAAAAGACCATTTCGTTCGTTTGTACAGTTACCAAAAGAGATAAGTATCCAGGCCCAGGGCGAATACTACCATCCTAAAAACTACTGAGTGATAGATCTTCTTACCCAAGTCTAAACTAAAATACACTCCTGTAGTAACATTCTTTATTTTAACAGATGCAGGGATTTAGTCATTGGCTTGTTTTAGATTTTAAACGACCTTATTGTAAACGACCTTATTTTATTATGTTTTTTGAACAATAGGAGGTAAAGTAAAGTACGTTTTTCAACAAATCATACTTTAGCTCAGATTACTTTTTATTATAAAAATTTTACTCAAAGATACCTATTTATTTCATTGTTCCCAGTCTGAAATATCCCATAAAATGGGCAATATTTGCATGCCTTCATTTGAATTTTAAATTAGATATCGATTTTGTAAGTTATGTTATTATATTTGTAGCAAATACAATTTTATATATCTTTATTATACCTACACTTATTCATGGCACAAAGAAATTTAAACTACTACCTACTACCTTCCCTGTAATTTGGAATCTTTTAATTAAACCATACACATGATCTACTTTGGTAAAAGTTCGTGTTAGGATCTAAGTATTTTCGCTGGGCCTAGTTACTGGGGTATGTATTTTTACAGTATTGCATTTTGAAAAATATCTAATACATAGTATCGTATAACTAATAGTATAACAAGGTGGACTAACCCTTTTATTTTAGCACAGAGAAACATTACATAAAGAACCGTCTAGGCAACAAGAAGGATAGGTAAGTAGTTTGGAATTAAATGTAATACTTACAAGTAGCAGTGAGAAGCGGAGAGTACCGTACGCTCATTGATGAGAGCACCGCCACAGGCCTGGTACCACCAGATGCCAAACCAGCCATACTGCATGTTGGCCATGTATGGCCACTGGTCTATGGTGGTGGGCTCGCCACCCACGATGCGCTGAGGGTTCCTTGGCACCGCTGCTCAAGAAAAAAATATACTTACTTTTATTGCTAATTCGAGAAACAAGACACACGGCAGTGTGTTAGTCAAGTTTGGAGAAAAAAGGGCGACGCGCTGACAGTGTTTATATTTACAATAGTTCTTGAGTCAATTTCAACCCCTATTATTTAATAAGTAACTTAAAATCTGCTTGACTTGCACACGTGCGATAAACATCTTCTTTCTTTTCTTCTAGGGTTCGCTACCCAAAGCCTTCCAAATGCATTCCTATTAATAAGCTTCTGCCACCTGTCTGTCCGTTTGTCTGTGTCTGTCGGTCACAGGTGTTTACAGTTTCAGCGGTACTAGGTAGCCAGTTGAATTTTTCTCTGAACATTTTGTTACTATATTCTCTATAATTCTTACGTAATCTGCTAGAATATGGACTATGTGGTTCGGTTTATATGTAAAAATATATAAGGTCCTACAATAATATGTGAAAATAATTCTAGGGTAGACATGTATCGTTATTACAGAAAAAGAAAAAACTTTTTGCTCAAATAATTTTTTCACATCCCAGTACAAAGTGGTTCAATCAGATGACTAAATTTCCATGGAAAGGTAAAAAAAAGTACGCACAAAAAATTTTTTTGTTGGTGGAATCGAATGTGCTCTATTAGGGATACCCTTGGACGTGGTTAATTCGTTCAAAGGGGATACTCTATCATCTGTTAAAAAAAATTCATTTTGAATTGTAGGACCTTATATAAGGTGACTTTAATTTATGCAGCCAAACTTATACTGGAGGCTTGGTAAGTGATTAGTAACACGGATCGATAACACTTTTTGCTAATTTCACAAAATAAAATGTTGACTCCACTGTAATTGACTCGGGGCTGGGCTTGCGTTTGTGAGGGACACGAAAATAATAAATTACGAATTTCACAAAAAGTGTCATCGAACCTTGTTACTGAGCGCTTACCGAGTCTTCAGTAAGAGTTTGGCTGTATAAATTAAAGTCACCTTATATACTAGGTGAAATTAAATCAACCGACCAAATTCATACTGGAGACTCGGTTAGTCATTAGGAACAAGGTTTAATGACCCTCCAGGTGAAATTAGAAAACAATTTCTTTTTGCCCCATAGTGCCTACACTGGGATTTGTACTTAAACTAGTCTAACCAGTAAGTAAGGTAAGAAAATTATTTTTCAAAATTGGCCAAAAGTATTACTAAACCTAGTTCTTGATCACTAACCGAGTCTCCAGCATGAATTTGGTCGGTCGATTTAATTTCACCCTATATACATTGTATTTACATGATAGTGTGTAATAAATAATATAGGGTAAACTTACCCATGGCGGCCCCAAGGATGGCTAGCAGAATGAAGTAACGCATCTTGCTTGGTTCAGGATTATCCTCACCACTGAATACCATAACAAGTACACTTGCTTATATAGTATTTTTATCACTAATTAGTATGGAATCATTGATTGATTATCACATATCCAGGCCTGACATTAATTTATAATATCTGATTAAAAAGATTATTGTGTCTACAAAGTGGATTTCTGTTTTTATGTACTACAGATATCAGATTTGCCTTAGTACTCTAAATGTTTGTTCGATGTCTCCACGTTTCTTTTTACTTATTTCACCGACGAAAACACAAAAACTATAAGTACGGAACACATTATCTTATTTCTCGCGCACCACTAATAGTACCTACACATGGAAAAAGAGGGCGCCACATCAACTTGTAGCCATGAACAACACAAAGTATTATATCTCCGTTGACATTGGGTCTCGCATCAAGCTCATTTTATGCCAGATGCTTTCCCAAGCGCCACGTGTCGACTTACCATACAGCCCCGGCCTAAGCCAACTTGGTTAAGTTAATGATTTAAATGGAAAAACGAACGAGACATGCAATTAAAATTCAAAATTATTTTTTGAACTAGGTTTTGCACCTTTAGCACACGCATTCAAAACCAGTGTTTAGTTGCGACAGTTTTCTAATATGGGAGCGCATGCTTAGTTCCTAGAATAAAAATCTTACACAAGTAGATATAGGTAAAAAGTTACTAAAATGCCTGCTTGCGCCTTGAGTTTGTGTGAAAAAACCAGTAGACTTAACAGTTACTTCAGAAAGGATGCAATCACATTTCGGGTGATCACATTTCCAAATTCCCCAAAGCTTTCATTATTAAATAAAAGTTGCACGACTCTGTCTTGACCGAAATCGTGAATGGTACAGTCGCCAAATCAATGCAATGTCCAACAATTAAAAGTGAAAAAAAAAAATAGAGATGAGATAGAGTATCCTTAATAGACCACTTTCCACCGGAAAAATATTTTTGCGCGAACTTTTTTTTCACCTTTTCATAGAACTTTAGTTAGTGATTGAACCACTTTGTACAGGGAAGAAAAAAAAAATAATCCAAAAAAAAAAATCTTCTGCATTGTGATCAGTTAACGATACATAATCTACCCTAGAATGATTTTCACTAATTATTGTAGGCCCTTATTATCTTCCAAAATAAGATTTTAACTAAGTAGATACCTACAAATTTTATTTTATTTTAACACTTTTGTACACGTCTGTACGAGGATTGGTCAAGTGAGAACTTTGCAAATAATTAAATTTTATGTTTCGGGGACATTGGGAATGAATGTACGAAAAATCTGAACTTGGAACTTGGGGAGATCACACCACATTTCATAGGTAATAGGTACATAAATACTCGTATATACTTAATAAAAATTATTTTTACAAAATCATCGCCGATGAACGAAGCTTGCGCTACGCGTTGATGTCTTTCAAGCTGTTCCTTACTCTCGTGTCCAGGGTCCGGGGTCGCGTTCAGTTTGATCGCCCACTCATCACTGACAGTAGGATATACAAATTCAACGCGTGCAAAAGAGATGTCATGATCCCCGGGCTTGAGCGGGCGATCAAACTGAACGTGGCCCTGTAGTATTCTGCTGCTGTGTAACGATAGAGGCAGGGTTACCAACTCGATCGATACTACACCACTAGCCCGGGTACTAACGATAGAGGTGTAAAGGGGTATGTAACTTATCGGGCCACCAATTTTTTTTTCTTGCGTCCAGTAACCAAACCTACATTCGATTGGCCAACAAAAATTAATAAAAAAACATATTGGTTTAATTACTGAAAGCTGTGCGGCAATGGGACTTTTTCCATGTTGAAATATTACTAGTAACGCCCGATTTAAGTTCAAGCAAGCTGATGTTGTCTGTAATAGGGGTTACGTCTCGGACATACGATTGTGATTTCATACATCCTAAACGAAATAACAAGTGCGTCAATATATGTCTCTGAATATTCATAATTTATTTAAGAGCCTAGCTCTTGTAATTATAGCATCTTCTGCATCTTAAATCACTTTTTGGTAAAAAAGTTTTCAACAAAACGATCATTCGTGGCTGATCATTGGTGGCTGCACATTTTTATCTGTGTGACCCACAGACATACAGACTAAACCTAAGGATTAAATAGCGTTGGCAAGTTTCCATACAAAACCCAAGTGACATTCAAGCTACATGGTACGAAGAAACGTGTAAAAACGGGTTGTTTTGGCTGGCTTTTGCTTCAAACATTTGTAAATACTTAAACTAATCTCTCGTATATATTTTGTTTGGAAACAAGCAATATTTATATCTAAAAAAGTCCGTAACTCACTGAGCTAAAATTGCTTCAAGTCGACTCTATGCGTTTATTATTAATGTTTGGTCTGTTATGTCTGTGGTGTGACCCTATTGACCAATAGTGATGTTCCACTTATACACAGATTCGAAAAAAATCCAATGAACATTAGTGAAAAGAAGACGTTCTGTGTTTTTCCAACAAAACACCTTAAAAAAATTACATTGCTTAAATTTTAACACAGCGATTAAAATAATTTCGTTATATATTTTTCATCTCTCAAGCTTTCGCAAAATTTTTGACATCCCGAATCGTAAGGTAAGCCAGCTTTCGTAAAATTCCGTATGCACCATGGGGCATATGAGGGCTTAAACATTACAGATCATTAATTGCCCCATTGGAGTCATTTATTTTAGTTTTTTAAGGTTAGGAAATATTTTTTTATTTATTTCAATTTTAATAGGGTTTTTAAATTTTTGAAGCTCCGCAATGCTGATATCTCAGATCAATAACGGATGGACATCTGAGCTGTCACTGAAATAGTCGAACATCGCCACTGTTATAAAGGTACTCAGGTACATCACTATAACTGTCAAAAGTGGTCAAGTGTGAAAGAATATTTTCTTTGTTTACATCACTGCTCAATCCGACTTGATCGTAGTATACATAAAATATATTTTGATAATCAGACAATGAGGGTAATTTTTGTATCGAAAAAATGGAAATAGTTGTGAGAGCCCGTATCTTTTTATAAAATATACTAGCTTTTGCCCGCGGCTCCGCCCGCGTCGAAGAGATTTTCGTGGAAATAAGGAAAACAAAAGAATATGATTTTTTGAACGACAATATGCAACGGTCACCATGTTTTACCAAAGTGCTAATAAATACCAATCAAATAAGCCCAAACTCGAAGGGTCTGCTGTTGTCCGTTGAGGAGATCCCGTACCCATATTCCAGTCCCATCAGCAGACCCTGGTCACTATGTTTTACCAAAGTGCTAATAAATACCAATTGTTCCCGCGGGATCATAAAGTAAAGAAGTTTGTGCAATATAACGTATTTAATAATAATTTACAATAGAGCGTGGTGTCTATCTGATATCAAGTTTGCGTGTGTCGAACTGGTTCGCTGCTTCCCCCGTCCCCCCGCGCGCCGACGACCGGTTATGTGGCTTGTAGGCGCGAACATCCTCCGGGCCCTTGAAGGCTCAGCTTTCAAAGAAACTATGATGATGGGAGAGGACAAATCTTGCAGAGAGCCCGCCTTTTGGTTCCCTTAGTGGTGAGGATATCAGCAACTCTAGGTACTCCATCGTTGCCTGGATATAATTTGATCACGCGCCCCATGCGCCAGGAAAGAGGTGGTAGATTTTCTTCTTTCACCAGAACAAGTTCACCCAACTGTAAGTCTGTATATCGTGTACGCCATTTTGACCGTTGTTGCAACTCCGATATATATTCTTGTTGCCAGCGTTTCCAAAAATGCTGTCTGGCTTGCTCTATCCTCTGGAATCGGTCTAGTCGATTTGGGTTTGCGTCTTCTAGAGGTGGTGCTGGTAAACACATTAGTGGCCGGCCGATAAGGAAGTGTCCTGGTGTGAGTGGAGAAAAATCGTTGGGTGATGAGGAAAGGGGACATAGAGGTCGACTGTTTAGGATGGCTTCAACCTGAGCAAACAGCGAAGACAGCTCCTCGTATGTCAAATGCGTGTTTCCTAGAATTCTTTTGATATGGAATTTAGCCGACTTGATGCCTGCCTCTACATAACCATTAAAGTTGCAAGCGTAAGCCGGTGAAAAGTTAAATTGTATGTTTTGATCAGCTGCAAATTCTGTTATAGAGTTTTTATTGAGCTTAAGGAATTCATTTATGTCTTTAGCGGCCGCTACAAAGTTGCGTCCGTTGTCACAAAACAACTCATAAGGCTTACCTCTTCGAGATATGAATCTGCGCAGCGACAAAAGGAATGAATCTTTTGACAGCTCACTCACAGCCTCTAAGTGAACACATTTAAATCTTAAACATATAAATAGACACAGGTAGCACTTGCTAATCTTACAGCCTCGTCCACGACGATCTGCGATCATGAAAGGCCCGGCAAAGTCAACAGAAGAGGCAGAAAATGGGAAATCTGGAGTCAAACGTTGAGCTGGTAAGTTACCCATTATATTATGAAGTGTTTGACCACTAGTTCGTCTACATGTGACACAATCTCGTGCCGTGCGTCGTGCCAAGTCTCTACCACCTATAGGCCAAATAGTGTCTCGGACCGATGCAAGCAGGAGCAGAGGCCCTGCATGTAAGAGGCGACGGTGTTCCTGTGTAAAGATGAGTTTTGTGAGTGGGTGTTTAGAGCTTAGTAATAAAGGATGCTTTTTATCGTAGTCGTAGTTGGACTGACTAAGCCTCCCCCCCACTCTCAGGAGCCCTATCACCAACAATCTCACACCAAATGCCGGTCTGAAATCTATTCGTTGCAATTTAACTATGACTGAAAGAATAGATGACCAACTTACAAAATTCTGGGAGCTCGAAAGCTTCCCATCCTGTAAGGACTCAGAAAGCTCCACTCAAAATTCATGTGAACAACATTTCATACAAAATACTACACGTCTAGAAAATGGTAGGTTCTGTGTAAGGCTCCCACTTAAGGGTACACCTGATAGTCTGGGAGACTCCTTCCATATTGCAAAAAAACGCTTTCTGAGCTTAGAAAAACGCTTTGAACGACAACCCTTACTTAAAGACCAATATTCCCAATTCATAAACGAATACGAAGAGCTAGGACATCTGTCCGAGGCTAAATCGCTAAAAAAGCCCAATTATCTTCCTCATCATGCTGTTTTAAAAGAAAACAGTGAGCGACCTGTCACGGTCGCCAATTTATGTTCCCGCGGGATCATAAAGTAAAGAAGTTTGTGCAATATAACGTATTTAATAATAATTTACAATAGAGCGTGGTGTCTATCTGATATCAAGTTTGCGTGTGTCGAACTGGTTCGCTGCTTCCCCCGTCCCCCCGCGCGCCGACGACCGGTTATGTGGCTTGTAGGCGCGAACACCAATCAATTAAGCCCAAACTCGAAGGGTCTGCTGTTGTCCGTTGAGGAGATCCCGTACCCATCTTCCAGTCCCATCATCGACCCTGGTCACCATGTTTTACCAAAGTGCTAATAAAGACCAATCAAATAAGCCCAAACTCGAAGGGTCTGCTGTTGTATGTTGAGGAGATCCCGTACCCATCTTCCAGTCCCACCATCAGAACCTGGTCACCTTTTTTTTTTTTACAAAAGAAAGAAAATATTTATTCTGAATTTAATACATAAAAATAAAAAGTGAAAACAAATTTTACCAGTCGGGGTTTGAACCCGCGACGATCGGCTACGCTACGGCGGCGGCGAACCTTCAATGTTTCACTAAAATTCTCATTGCGCTTTTGTCATGATATGTACATACCTAGCCTAAAACCTTCCCGAAGAAATGCTTTATCTTTCAGTGAAAACTGCATTAAAATCCATTGAGTGGTTCTCAAGTTTTTTTCATGTATGTTCATTTAATTGATTTTTTATTCAATATTTGGTTTTAGTTACATTTTCAGATCTGTAGGTAACTCATTCCATCTGCAAGGAGACCCGTGACATACGGACGGACAGACGGCGTCGCGGAACCCTTAAAACGTTACATAGTAATGTAATAACACAAATATTTTGTGATTATAATAACAGACACAACACGAAATACTCGTACTTAATAATATAAGGTTAAATATATTTTAACTAAATTAAAATCATTTATTCCACTGATGCCAGCCCCAAAGTAGGCCGAAATATGTCTTGAAAATATTTAATTTCTGAACTTCTTATTGTGTATTTAACTCAGTGAAAAGCTTACAAAAGCAAATTATTTATATTTATTTGATATTATTACAATGGAAAACCTACTAAAATCATAATGTACCTACAATCAGTGTGAACTGTTCGCTGAGCCACTGTTGTTAAGCGCCAGGGTGCTTGTATTGTGTAAAAGGATAAATATAATGTCAGCTAAATTGCTTTTTTCAAAAAAAAAAAAAATTATTCTGAGCCTAAAATAAAAAATATAAAAAAAAGAAAGTGAAAAATGTTTTACCGGTGTGGGGGATTGAACCCACGACGATCGAATACGCTACGGTGGCGAAGCTCCCTTTTGTCATAGCGTGATGATACATAAACCTTAAACCTTCCCAAAGAAATGTTTTATCTTTCAGTGAAAATTGCATCAAAATCCATTGAGTGGTTCCCAAGTTATAGGCGAACGAACACAGACAGACAGACAGACTGACGTTGCATATTATATGTATAGAGAAGAAGAGAAGAGAAGAAGAAGAGAAGAAGAAGAAGAAGAGACTAGCACTTGCGGGCGAAACGATGCGATGTTCTCACCCGTAGGTACAGTTTTCAGGAGATTTGTTAGACCCCAAAAAAGTCATCAGTTTAGTTTTCCGGAAGAAAGGATGCCACTTGCCACAGTTGTTTATGTGTATTTTATTATAACTGCTGATATTACTGTCGTGAAGGTGCAAGAAAGGGTGTGGAGGAGAAAAATGCTCCTGCGAGAGAGCAGGGCTAAACTGTTCTGCTCTCTGCCAAGTTTGTCAGGGGAAGACCTGCTTGAATACTCCTCCTTAAGCCATGGGTGAGTTTGATAAAGAAGACGACTTTGACGATATTTTTGATTGAAAAGCACCTGTACTTGTCCACTTATTTACTTTGACGACCCTTTACGATTAAATTGGACAACAGAGGAGTTAGTGGAGCCCCAAGAAGAGCCGCTTGACGAACCTGGGCCTTCCAAAAGAGCACGACTGTCTCGCTAAGTGTGTAAGGGTAAGCCTAATATTACATACCTACCTATTCGTTGTAATTTAATATAATAAATATTTACACTGTTGTGTTTTTTTGTCGCAGGAGTCAGCTGAGGTCCCGATATATCTGTGAATGTTCATTATTTTAAGTCCCAGGCCGCTAAAGTACCAAAATATTTCAATATAACTTTTTATTTAAATATTTATATGTATAATTAATAATTGAACTTAAGATTTAATTTTGCATGAAAAAACTATTTCCACTGAGTTATGTCTTTCTTTTTCTTAACAAAACTCCTGCAATTCATAAGGCTCAATTTTTTGAATATTGAGAATTTTGGTCTTTTCCGGATAACACAAGAACTATTGGTTCTACAGGATTTCGCTCATGATTAAATTAAAGTTAAATAACTGATCTATAAATTCATTGCCTTTAATTTTCCTCGTAGGATGAGTATTTTAGCCGATAGTCTGCTTGGGAGACGGCTAAAACTACAATTTTTAACTTTTTGGGGAAAATGGCCAATGTTTGAAGTACCGTATCTCAGGTTTCATTAAAGATACAGAGCTGTAGTTGCACTAAAATTGTAGGAAATTTTAGTTTCTTAATAGTGTACATACAATTTTTTTCCATAAGATCCACTTTTTAGAACTTGTAAGCCAAAAACTGAAAAAAGTCAGAACTTTCGAGGTTTTCCGAACACCATGCAGTTAACACATGTCTTTTGAAGCTGCAAATTTGGTATTACACTCGTATTTGTATTTATCCTAACAACATCCCAAAAAATCAGTACAGTGCAGTCGTTTGCGACCTACGATGTTTTAAATGACTGGCGTATTAAAAAACTCAACTGTATGTGTTTGTCTACAACATCAAGATGGGTGTCTTTTTCAGGTAAATTAAGAACGTACATAGAATTCATTTCTGGTATAAAAATTAGTGTTAGTATAATCAAGTAGCTTTATGAAAATTTTTACAAATATTAAAATTTAATGTAATACTTTTTAATTTCAGGCGCCACCAATAAAAAACAATAGGTTTTTTAAGATAACAAAAAATACTTTACGAAAGCCTGTTTTATGCAGATAAATAAAAATATAAGTTTTACCAGTTTTATTACAGATAAATAACAAAAAAACAATAAATAAGTCGGTGAGCTCTTATTTTACTGCTACTTATTAACTGACCTGATAAAAGTATATTTATGTTTTTTTGTATTTATAAAAGTATATATATAAGGTGACTTTAATTTATGCAGCCAAACTCATACTGGAGGCTTGGTAAGTGATCAATAACACAGATCGATGACCCTTTTTTGTGAAATTCGTAAATTATTCTTTTCGTGTGCCTTACAAACGCAAGCCCAGCCTCGAGTCAATTACTATGGGACGAAAAGATTTTATTTCGCTAAATTAATAATTTTAAATATAAAAAATTCAAATAAATTTCGTTATTGTTAGATTACCTACCTTATTGTTTTCATCAATGTACCTATCGAACTAAGGCTCATGTTATTTAGGTATTGTTTTATACATGGACGTTTTAATGTACATCAAAATACGGGACGTTCCGGAAAATACGATCATTTTGTCTGTAATAATTAAAAGACTAAAAATACTTTAATAGTAAAAAAGCTTATATTTAAACTTCAGTTGTAAAGTTAAGCATTGCTAACAATCCAGTCAGAGTAGTAGGAGACGCGAGCGTTCACACCGGGGTAGTCAGGGTCAGCACATCTAAGGCCCCAGGAGATGATACCGACGACAATGTCTTCGGCGTGGACGAGTGGGCCACCGGAGTCACCGGTGCAGGCGTCCTTGCCGCCGCCGTCGACTCCTGCGCACAGCATACCGTCCGTGATGTCAGGCCAGTTTTGGTAGCCAGGGAGGGTCTTCAGATTGGCGTATTGTGTGGCACAGTACTCCTGGTTGATCTGGGTCACTTCCACGTGTTGAAGCTGCTCAGGAGCTGCACCGTCGAACTGTGGAATCAGGTAAATTTTTTGTTCATTACATTAAAAGAATTGCGCAGAATATTTTTAGCCATCTATTTTTATCCCTTATTAATAAATAGGTAAAGTTCAGTATTTTGTATACTTATTTGTTTATATCAACTAATTTATTAATTGCGTTAGTTATTTTTATATATTTCCCAGTATTATATAATTTTTTATCGTATTCTTTTTGAAGGCAAAAATCGACGAGTAAGAAGTGTTGTTTATACACAAAATAAATTATTTGATTTAAAATTTTAAAATTTTCTGGTAATCTAATAATCTGGAAGAAATGTGGTAATTCTTAACAACTTCAGTATCGGCCAACTTAAAAAAACACTTTATGCTTTGTATTCTCAGTAAGCAATATTATGTTAATTAATGTTACTTCTTATTTAGGATGTTATTTGAATTATTTGATTCCATTTTGTTATTTCAATTGATTAGAATGTATATGAATGTGAAAATTTCTATTTTTATTAATTACATTTCTTTAGTTTTTATGTATTTTTTTTTCGTGTAACATTTATTTTTATAATTTTATTATTATTTTTAATTAATTACTTTTCGTTATATTTCGTTCTAAGCAATGATTATCAAGCATGAATCTGTTACTACCTGCAATTGTATTTTGTTTTATATGGTGTTAGAAAATTTCAACCGGTAGGTAGCATTTGCTGAGCCTGCTCCTTTTTGCTATTATTTTATTTGCACGTTCTTTATATTGTACCGTTTTTTTTGTATATTAGGGGACTTTAATTTATCCAGCCAAATTCTTACCGAAGACTCAGTAAGTGCTCAGTAAAAAGGTTTGATGACCCTTTTTGTGAAATTCGTAAATTATTCTTTTCGTGTTCCTTACAAATGCCCGGCGGACCCGACCGGGTTGGTGACGAATGCTACCGGGCCCGGCCGGGTTGAGAAATATATCTGGTTTTAATCTCTAATTTATACACTAAACACTACTGGTATTCCAAATTTGAAGCTTCTATGGCTGCTAGAAGTGCCTTACAGTTTTGATGATCGGTCAGTCAGTGAGTGAGTGAGTGAAAAGATTTAAAATTTTGACTAGTTATAATTCTTAAACTACTGGTTAAAATTAAATGAAATTTGGAGTATACCGTGTTTATGCAATGCCTGCTTGGTTACCGAAAATTCAGGCTTCTAGTTTTATCCACAACGAAGTTATAGGGGGGTTGAAAATGGCCTGAACTGTTTCGAGAAAAGGATGGTACGGCCGTGCCGCTTTTTAGCTCGACTTGGCCCCCACTGCCGTGCCCCCAGATCCTGGCCCATTTAAAAGTGTCCAGGAAATCTGAATAACTGTCCAGGAAATTCGTATGAAAATCCATTACAAACCATATGTTTATAGAGTATATTTCATATGTTTTCTTTTTAAAGCTATCCGTGTCTATGATAATTATTGCAATAAATGATTTGAGTTTGAGTTTGAGTTTGATTTTAAGAGAATACGGAGTTTGGCGATCATAAGGTTTTAAGCAGCCAATTTACAAAGAAAAATAAAATGAATTACAATTTCATGTTAAGAATGTAGAAATGTTTGTTTTATTTTATAACTGCAATAACAATAACAAAAATATTTAATTTTTATTGATTTTATAGGTATATTTAAAACCATTGAATACTTAAAATTTAACCTCAATGATCGTTTTTCTCGTTGTTCTTTTTTCTTAGTTCTTAGCGTTCCTAGATGGCGTTATCCATGAAGAAGGCTGCATGGCGGTAAAACCTTTGCCCAGCAGGCAATAATAAAAAAAGTTGCGTAAAAGCGGGAATTTATGTTGTTTTGTATTTTAGTTAAAAGTGTTTTGTGCAAAAAAATTACAAAATGAATGAGTTCAAAAGCGGGCTCTGATATATTGTACTCCACTAATGCTTTGCTGAAGAAATCAATAATGATAAACCTAATCGCCCAAATATGAGCAAATGTCATTGCAAGTATGTAACTTTTAA
Organism: Ypsolopha scabrella; assembly: GCA_910592155.1. Classification (NCBI taxonomy): domain Eukaryota; kingdom Metazoa; phylum Arthropoda; class Insecta; order Lepidoptera; family Ypsolophidae; genus Ypsolopha; species Ypsolopha scabrella. Next base: position 23,840,861 of record OU342969.1, on the reverse strand, counting down.
TTTTTCCTAGTCAGTTTATTTTATTTTATATAACTATTATCATGAAAAACAAACTCATTTTAATTTTGAGAAAAGCACTATACTCGCTTCGACCATTAAATAGCAATTCTGGACGAGTATGTTAAAAGTCCGAGCCCGTAGGGTTAAGTATCTGAAAATATTTTTTAGTTACGAATAGAATCAACTATAGAATATATTTCCATCCATCCATCCATCAGCCTGTTTCGTCCACTGCTGGACATAGGCCTTTCCAGGATTTCGCCACTTTTGGCGGTCCTCCTGGAAGAAATGCCCATACTCACACACGCTGGGCAGGCGGGTTGGTGAGCGCGGTGCCGAAACCCTTGCACCAGTGACGCTGCTGCCCGTCACCAGTCTGATTTATATAAGGCCCGGCAATTGGGGATGGATATGCCGCCATCCATCGGTCCCAGGCAATGGTGGGCCGCCTGGTTGTGCCTGAGAGCTGTTCTCTTACTCTCCCCCGAATAACTTCGGGAGGATTTGCGAGTAAGATGGTGGTACCTCCACAGTCGAGCTCAGTATTAGCTCTACCACCTTCATAGAATATATTTATGGACTTCTATTTTTTAGACATATGCTCACATACCCTTAAAGTGACACTTTTTATGTGAGCATTATTGTTAACAGTAGCGTTCCTTACTTCGAGATCGCCCCAGCCGATGGCGGTGAGAGTGGTGCCATCGGAGAGAATGTAGTTGGGGCCGGCGATGCGGGCGAGTTTGATGGTTTCTGACAGGACTGCGGCAGTGGCCAGTCTAACGATGGCTAGATCATTGTTAAGGGGTAGCGCGTCGTAATCCTCGTGGAGAACCAGCTCAGACACTTGGAACTCAGTGCCGCCTGACGACGCGTAGGAGCTTCCAAGTCGCACTTTCCAGTTGGCGGGGCTATCGCCTCTGAAAATTGAAAGTACGATGCCCTTTAGATCTCTATTTCATTCTTTGAGAGGCGACGTTCCTTGCATGACCAAATGAGTTTGAATTTTTAGATGTTTAGTTCAGGTACTTTAAAATCAAGAGTCCCATTAGCTATAATATGAAAAATCAGTTGGAAAACATTAATACTATATACAATACATACATATCGTCACGACATGAACCCCTGAGTGGGTGTCAGAGGTGTTCCTAACCGTGAACTGTGAAGTGCAAGTCACAGTCCACACTTGGTACACCCGCTTCTCACTGACGAATATTACGTCCCAAACGTGGTGGGTGATGATGATGATCGCCGTACTTCGGGCACAGATGGACTAACGGCTTAGCGTGCTTAGACCAAACACAAAAAAATAACACAAATTAATGTGCACCGCGGGGTTCAATTTGAACCCATGAACTCACTAAAGGGTTATTTATATTTATCTTATTACGAGTACATCATTGAGAACAGATAATTGTTAAGGTCCTATAATACCTCAATTCGCAGTCCTGCTCTAACGCTTCTGCTTTTTAACTGTCTATCCTACTCTAATCAGATGCCGCGCACGCAAAAACATCAGTTATTTTGAAATCGCGGCTACACTGATGGTTTTTTCATTTTATCGAACAGTCTGCAGCTGCTATAAACTAATATCAGTTATATTATGCAAAGTTTCAGATCTAATTTCAAGAATTGATTGAATGCTATCGGTTTATCGTACAGTTTGGAGGAACTTTGTAATTCTTTTTTATTGAGAAAATTCAATGGAATCAATTTTTCACAACAGCATGGACATAGAATTAGTCCTCAACTTATCATATATTAATTTCAGAATGATTGTTGCAGTGTTTTTTGGTATAAAACAGGATAATGCGAAGGTATTATACCCCCTTAAAGGGTTCAAGAGTTCAAGTGAGGGGCCGCCCCCCCTACAAATCCTAGTTACGTCAATGCACGTAGGTGTTGTATTGTAACCAATAAGGGATACAGTGCAGTGCAATACTTACTCGTAACAATGAGCAGCGGAGAGGACAGTAAGTTGCGTGAGGAGAGTACCTCCACAGGCCTGGAACCACCAGATAGTGAACACGCCATACTGCATGTTGGCCATGTATGCGTACTGGTCTATGGTGGTATCCTCGCCACCCACGATCCTCTGAGGGGTCCTCGGCACCGCTGCTCAACAAAATAATATATTAATAAATTATATTCAGGACCAAATTAGATTGTACATTATTCTAAAGATAAGATTATAGATAATATATTGATTTACTTAACAACAAAGTTTCTTGAATTACTGGTAGGTACAAAAACCTACGTAACATTTTACATTACTCATTTTTATAATTAAGCTGTACCCAGGGAAAAACTCTATACATAAATCTAAGTAATCTTATTTAGGGTAACAGTGTTAATATCCCCATGCAAACAAAAAAGGAGACAAAAATCTTTATACGCGTGGTCTCACCTAAATTAAACACATTAACCGTGTGATAGGGTGTGTGTGTGTATTGTGAGTGTGTGAAAGAGATCAGTATGTAAGTAAGGGTGTGTGTAGAAGTTATGTTAGTACTTTACGGTCCATAGAAAGCATTGACAAATTGACTAAATACCTAATATGTTTTACGTTTAAACAGGTCCCCAGGTTGATTATAATTAAAATTGAGTAAATGTTCATAAACCATTTTTGAGATTTTAAAAGTCTGTAGCACCGATTTGCTGACATTGAATGAGCCAGTAGAGCTGATGCCAGGCTCAAATTGAAATAAACTTATTTTGTAAAATACAATTATTGTACAAAGTACAGTTTATATACGTCAAAATTTATCAAAAAAAAACAATAGAATCGTCGGAGTGCTAATATTACACATTTACTACGAAACGCTTTCACACTGTATCATTGTCGGTGTCGTTTCTTCCGGTGTGAAGGCGCCCACTCTGGGCGTAGTATTAGTCCTCAACTTTACCATACCTTTATTACAGCCTAGAGTGATTGTTGAAGTATTGTTGGTATAACAGAGGTTAATGTTAAGCAATGTGTGGTGTTATAGACCTTTAATACACTTATATCTATGATGGAGATTGCCCTGTAGAACCTTTGCTTTTGTAAGTGATAATTATCGTCATTATATAGGTAGAATATTAGTAACTAGAGCAGTTCATTATCTGTTTTATCGAGCTTACGGTTTTAAGTTCTGGTCTTAACTCTAATAATAAATCATCATCATCATCATAAATACTTTATTGCACAAAAAATAAGTACAAAAAGGCGGACTTAATGCATAAAGCATTTTCTACCAGTCAACCCACAGATGGTACAAGATAAATAGGTAGGTGGGCGTGCAAGAAGAGTAAAAACTTTAAAATTACAAATTAAATGAAGATACTACTCTAAATTAATAACTATAGGTAACAATACCTAAAAAGAATATATGTTAATACATAAATAAATACAAGTTTTAATAAGTATATTGTAAATAAATACATAAATAAATACATACCATGACTGCAAAAAACAATAAGAATTAAAGAAGTTCATATTTGTGTGTTTTTGGAGAGGTAGTGTCTGTGCACAGAATACTTAAAAGAGTTACGGGAGGGGGCTTTTCTGACATCGTCGGGAAGTTCGTTCCAGAGACGAACAGCAACCACACTAAAAGAATTGGATACAAATCCGGAATGATGCAAAGGAATCGAGAGAAGAAGGTTATTTGAGGATCTGAGCATTCTATCGTGATTGTCAGACAAGAGATGTATCATTGACTTGAGGTATGGTATAAATGCATATTGTTTGCAACAACATGGTGCTCGAAATCGATATAGTTCAGTCTTAATCTGTTTCTAACGTTCCTTTAAATAATATAAAGGTAACGTGCTAAGTAACAACGTTGTTTCATAAAATATAGGATATAATCGACATGCCATCAAAAAAACAAACCTCGCAACTTACTTCTTCTACCGTAAAAAGTTGTGAGATCCATGTAAATCCACGTCGATTAATTTATTCAGTCTTCTGTTTTATGTTATTACATAATTAGCTTACCTAACTACATCTTATAGTGACAACTACATCTTATAGTTATTACATAATTAGCTTACCTAACTACATCTTATACATCTTATAGTGAATATTAAAAATCTATTGATGAAAACACAATGTATCTCACAAGTAATACATATTATATTAAATTACATTATTTTGTTACATGGATCTCACAACTTTTTACGGTAGAAAAACTAATTTGCGAGACTTGTTTTTTTACAAGTTTTGTTTTTGATGGCATCTCATTTCTTTTTGTGAATAGTCCTACTGTTTTTCCTTTCCGGTACCTTCTACTTACAACTGAAAATGTAACATATATATATATATCTATATAGGATTACAAAGTTATTTATGCAGTTGGTGTATATGGAGCACTGGACCGAAATTGGAAAATATTTTAGTTTTTCCTTGATTTATACACTAAACACTAAAAAAAAACACTAATTGTATTCCAAATTTGAAGCTTCTATGTCTGCTAGAAGTGCCTTAGAGTTTTGATGACGGTCACTCAGTCAGTGAGTGAGTGACAAAATTGAGAAACTTTGACTAGTTATAATTCTTAAACTACTGGTTCAAATTTAATGAAATTTGAAATATACCGTGTTTATACAATGCCTGCTTGATTACCAAAAATTCAGGCTTCTAATTTAATTCACATCGAAGATATAGGGGGTCGAATATGGCCTGAACTGCTTCGAGAAAAGGATGGTACGGCGTGCCGCTTTTTAGCTCGACTTGGTGTAGGCGTAACTAGGTAGGGACCAGCAGGGCACGGCCACTCCCAGAGTGATGATAGAGAGTGATGTAAAAAGATACTTTATTCAATTTAAGGAATTAATTTTTTTGTTATCGTTGTCTCTTTTTATCTTATTATAATCACATAAAAGAGAATAACAGATGGTAGAGCTGGTGTCGGGCTCGACTGTGGAGGCACCACCTACTCGACGATGCCCCTGAAGTTATTCGGGAGAGAGTAAGGTGACAGCTCTCAAACCAACAAAACCAGGTGGCCCACCATTGCCTGGGACCGATTGATGGCGGTATATCCATCCCACATTGCCGGGCCTTATATCTGGTGACGGGCAACGGCGTCACTGGTGCGAGCTTCGGCTCCGCTTACCAACCCGCCTGCCCAGCGTGTGTGAGTATGGGCATTTCTTTCAGGAGGTCCGCCAACAGTGGCAAAATCTTGGAAAGTAGACGAAAGAGGCTGATGGATGGAATAGAGAATAATACTTGTCGATGGCTTCATAAACGATTGCTATTGTATCGATCTTTTTATAACTTTATGCTCGTAAATAAGTTCTATCGCTAAAATGTTTGCTGGTAATAATGTAGGGTTCAGGTCGACTTACCCATGGCGGCCCCAATGATGGCCAACAGGATGAAGTAACGCATCTTGGTCGTTTCAGGACGCTCGTTTTCTCTCTTTACCACTGAATTAATCAACAAGTATACTTATATACTATTTTCTTATCACTAATTCTTTTTGAATCTTCCATTGATTAGCATATCAGGGCCTGGATATAATTTATAGTGCCTGATTAAGGGCTTAAGAGCTGCAAAAGGGCTGAATAAATAAATATTGAAAGCCTGCTCAACCACATGTTTTTTGAAATACTAATGAACTTTGCTAGTTAGCAAAGTTTTTGTAAACAACGTCTATTTATGGCTATAATTTAAACTTATGCTAAAAGCAGCCGTTTTTAGCAAAAGTTAAAATTTTAGCTCGCCGAAGTTGTCTATGAGAACTATGCTACTATTAAAAAAAACTGGTCAATTGCAAGTAGGGCTCGTATCCTGGGGGTTCCGTACATAAGGTTTAAAACAGAAACTTAGTCCACAAGCAGTCATAAATGACCAGCTTAACTTCATACTTACCTATGATTAATTAAACTCCATGTATGAAAAAACTTTATTTATTTTAATTATTATAATTTTCTCTCTTTTTAATTTCCTTTTCTGACTTGATTCTTCTGCATCTCACTCAGCTGTTGTGCTTTTATATGTATCCGTGCATGTAGTTTACGTATTATTTATAAGGTCCTACAACTCAAAGTGAAAAAAAATTAACAGATGATAGAGTATCCCTAATAGAGCACATTCCACCGAAAAAAAATTGTTTGCGCGTACTTTTTTTTTTACTTCTTCCATAGAAATTTGATTTTTTTTTCTTCTAGAATTTGATCTAAAATACCTATACATGATCTACCCTAGAATTATTATTACTTATTATTGTAGGACCTTATGTGATAATGCCAAGCCATAATTTTTGATCAAGTGTAGGGTTTGTAGAATTAAGGCTTGTAGAAGTAGGCCTTGGAGAGGTAAGGGCTTGGCTCTACATGAGATCTGATAACTTTTTAACCGTGAAAGCGTTATGAGCTTCTGAGTCTTGGCGACCCAGTTTACATGAAATGTTTTTGATGGGATTTATTTCTTTTTGTAAGATGCTCTACTTTTTTTTTTTTTCAGGCTGCATTTCTTGCGCCTCAGTTATGACTTCCTTTTAGCCCACTATCTTTGCCTCTTTTTCTTGTTGGCTTATTATTTCCAATTTACTCAAGAGTGTATCGAATTGTTTGTCAGGCGCAAGAACTTTAGCGCTTTGTTTTTTGTTGCCTTGACCCCTATGGGGTGGGGGATTGGAGGGTAAAATTAACAGATATTTTAATATTTTAGTCGAGTGTGTGCAAATCGTAGACTTCATACCAAATTTCAGATTTATAGGACTTTTGGAAGTTGAAAATATTTTTTTTTAATAATACAGAACCGGACCCCCCCCCCTTAAGGAAGGTTTGCAGGGTGAAAGTTACCGATTTCTTATTTTTGTTGTTGTTTGTGTGCTAATCCTAGCTTGCATACCAAATTTCAGCTTTCTAGGACTTCAGGAAGTACCCTAGAGGTTTTGATGATCATCAGTGAGTGAGTGAGTGACGAAATGACGTATTTTAGGTATTAATAAAATTCAAAGTATAAGCTAGACAAATGAAACTTATCGTGTTTAATAAAACTGCTTACTACATCTTATCTTGAGAATTTGGTATCCCTAGTATTATCCAGATCGAAGTTATGAGGGTTCGAAAACGCCCCCACCCCAGAAAGTCCGGTGCCCCCCCAAGAAAAATTGGTTAAATATACTTATTTATCTAGAATATAAGTAGGTATTCATACAAAATAATACTAGGTGAAATTTAATTAACCGACCAAATTTATACCGGAGACTCGGTTAGTGATCAGAAACAAGGTTCAAACACGCTTTTGGTGAAATTCGAGAAATATATTTTTTTGCTTCCTTACTGACTTGGTTAGGAATCCAGTACGGGAGCAAAAAAAAATATTTTTCGAATTTGGCTAAAAGGATTACTGAACCTAGTTTCTGATTACTAACCGAACCTCCAGCATGAATTTGGTGGGTTATATAAAATATAAAATTAAAGATTTAGGTTATTAATAGTAATAAGTTACTTATTATTGTTTAAAATAAATAGTTATAGTTTGATATTTAATGGTAATATGAACGTGTGATTAAAAAAGAAAGTTTAATATTTTATGTGTGTGTAGCGGCTTACGATTCCTGTGGAATTTTTGCGTTCTTTATAATTAATAATCTCAGAACATAGCATTGTAGATTAACTCTCTGCAACACCGCGGCGACGATCATTCATTAAACAAAACAAATTTTGTCTCAGGCTGGCCCGTACTAGACCCCACAGTGTCCCCCACCCCCCCCCCCCCGACAACAAAAACCTCGCTACGCCAATGCCACTTTTAGGGCTTTAAAAAGATTAGTTTAATTTTGTTGTTTCGTAGAGCAATGTAATCTCAATCTGTCTCATGTCGTAAAGATACGTTATTTTACGTTACTAAGGAAATAGAAATTGCTCAGATTCGGAGTGTAGGTACCGTTCCGTCTGTCCGTGGCACTACTGAGCGGAAAAACAACCAAGGGACGGAACCTAGCACATTCTCAAAAACTATGTACTTTCGGACGGGGGGGTGTTTCTATGGGGGCAGGGGACCTTCCCTCCCCTCCCCCACCCACCTTACCCCTCTACGCATGTACCGGACGTCTATAGTTTTACCGTCTGTCAGACAGTGGAAATTTTCATGAATTAATTAATATAATAAAAAAAAATCTATATATGGATTCCCATAAAAAAAAAAGAAAAATGTAGAATTTTTAACGTCATTTGTTTTAGCTGTATCTTAACAACGACGGACGGTAATACATACAAATTCCAACAATGGGGGTTTTTCGGCCTTGGGGAATTTCAATTTCATATTCTGTTTACAAATGGTAAGTAAATATAGCAGCATGATTGTTAATTTAAAAATAAATGTAATTTATTGTATTTTCTGTTGATAGCGTACATATGTAGTTTCAATGTAATTTAATTTAATTTAATGTATTTCTGTTGTACCTATATTAATTGTAATCCATGGACATTGTACTAAAATAAAGCTATATTATTATGAAATCTATATATATAAAATTCAAAGTCCTGACTGATTGAGATATCAACGTACAGCCTAAACCGCTGGTACTAGAGACATGAAATTTGGAGGGTGTGTAATTTGTGAAGAGTAGATTTCCACTAAGAAAGCGTTTTTTGAAATTCCACCCCTAAGAGGGTAAAATTGGGGGTTACATTTTCTGTTAAACTTTTTATTCTTTGGGTCGATTAACTTGAAAATTGGTACACACACTCTTCGGAGAATTTACCTATTAGAAAGTAGGTAGGTTTTTTCCGAGGTAGAGTAATAGTACTATGAACTAATATTTGCAAGTTATAAGTTAGTATATGTAAAAAAAAACGCGTTTGTTTATATAAGGTCCTACAATAATAAGTGAAAATAATTCTAGGGTTGATCATGTATCGTTAACTGATCAAATTCCAAAAGAATAAACAATGTTTTGATCAAATAATTTTTTCACTTCCCAGTACAAAGTGGTTCAATCAGCTGACTAAATTTCTATGGAAAGGTAAAAAATAAGTATGAGCAAAAATTTTTTTTTCCTGTGTAATGTGCTCTATTGGGGATACTCCATCATCTCTTAATTTTTTTTCACTTTGAATTGTAGGACCTTATATATTAAATAATGTTAACACACTACACTAGAAGCAGCCTGGTGGTTCTAGCACCTGTCCTAATTAGATCTTTTTACACGCTTTGAGTTAGATTAGTTTAGTTTTACGGACTTCATCCTTATTTCTTTGTTTGGGATATTGTCAGTTTGTATATTCATAGGGAGTGAGAGGACGTATAATGTTTGCTTCTGAAAAAAAAAGTCATTTGTTTCCTGTAGGCCACGCAGGTGAAGTCGCGGGCAGAAGCTAGTATGATATAATATTGTTTAAGATATTGAAAACGGTTCGTACAAAATCACCTATCAGTGGTATTTGGGAATCGACAACATCAGAAATTAATAATTGGTACAAAACTAAAAACCATTTCGAGATATTGGCCTTCTGAGCATCATATATTTTTTGCAGAATTAAATCATTATCAAATAAAGAGATAAAAAAAAAATTCAAGAGTTGGTAAACACAGGACTTTCAGGTTCATTCCGTATTTTAAAAAAATCAACTGTCATGTCATTGTGACTGTTGACATTATCGGCGAACATAAACATGCAAAGTTTTTTTTTTAATAATCCCTTGGCAATGAACATCGAGTTTGAAATCCTCAGTTGCGACCTACGTTCTTTTAGTGAATAAGAAAAAAAAAAGCATTAAAAACACACAATAAAACAAAATAAAAAATATGTGAGCTTTATTTTTATGCAAGCTTTCAATATAAATATTGAAAACAAATGGTTACCTGAAATGAAATGATGTCGATTGTGTTGCCCATTTCCAAAATATCACTGATGCTTTCCTGTTAAATGCATTTTACCTTTTTAGTAACCCATTAATAGCTTCAATAAAATAAATGTACATAAACTTTACTAGCTTGTTCTTTTATTTTTGTTTTTTTTCAAATTAAAATATATATGTACACAAAAGAATTAAAATTTTTTTTTTCAAGATATTTTTCGTACCTATATGATACAGTTCATCCATTGACAGACCGAGTCTAAGGCGCCGTAAGCCATAGACAATACTTGGCCGAAAATAAATTTGAACTGTCACCTCGTTACTTCTTTATCAGAGTTTCGGACCCTACTGGGCCCAGAATCAGTTGATATAATAATGACATTTACAATGAAATGATGGCACATAAAATGACATGGTGACAATTAGTAAGTAATTATTTAGTAACCCAACGCATTAATGTGATCAATCTTGACTCATTAGCTTCTTCAGTCTTCGTCAGGATGTTGGTTTGTGGCATTTTTGCAATAAATCACACTACCACACTCCACAATACCGCGGAAATCTCTATCAACAACTAAAATATCGTCAGTCGCAAGTATGGGAAGCTACGGAAGTCGTAGCAGAATTTAAAATAGATGCATCATTATTTTTTCCATCTGCGTAGTACGGCCCAAGGACTTCCAAAATGTATCCAGTTGTGTAGCCTTAACAAGTGGTCTGTGTCTCTGCATGCCAATGTTCTTCTTTGAAATGAATAATTGTTTATTTTTCAGTAAATATGTACAGTATTTCATCTCCTGGAAACCATGGAAACCATTTTCTGAAGTTTTTTTTTGCGAGGCTGAAGACCGAGCCGCGTTACTGAATGAGATTATTTCTTGAGAGTGTCTTTGACGAGTATTTTTTGATAACTCATTTAATGCACTAGTACAGTATCTTCAGCGAGACCGAAAGCCGAGCCGCATTTCGTAACGAGTGTATATAATAATTCTCATACAAACTTTCATTCTCTATTTTACCACCCATCCATCAGCCTATTTCATCCACTGCTGGATATAGGCCTTTCCAGGATTTCGCAACTCTTGGCGGTCCTCCTGGAAGATATGCCCATACTCACACACGCTGGGCAGGCGGGTTGGTAAGCGCGGTGCCGAAACCCTTGCACCAGTGACGCCGCTGCCCGCCACCAGTCTGTTTTATATAATGCCCGGCAATCGACAACATTTCATTTCAGTTAACCATTTGTTTTTAATGTTTATATTGAAAGTTTGCGTAAAAAAAAGCTTACGTATTTTTTTATTTTGTTTATTTTATGTTTTTCCTGCATAATTTTATGTTTTCTTATTCACTCATTCTAAAAAGACGTAAGTCGCATCTGAGGATTTCAAAAGCCAATGTTCATTGCCAATGGATTATTAAAAAAAGCTTGGCATGTTTATGTCTGCTGTCACATGGCATGACAGTTGATTTTTTTTAAACAAAATAAACTTAAAAACAAAGGAAATTGTTTTTAAAATCCTGTGTTTACCATATTTTTAGTTTTTTGAAAATATCTCTTTATCTAATCGCGATTTAATTCTGAAAAAAAATGGTTTTTACTTTTGCATCAATTATTAATTTGAAATGTTGTCAATTGGGGATGGATATTCCGCCATCCATCGGTCCTAGGCAATGGTGGGCCGCCTGGTTCTTTTGCCTGAGAGCTGTTCTCTTACTCTCCCCCGAATAACTTCGGGAGGATTTGCGGAGTAAGATGACCACCACAGTCGAGCTCGACATCAGCTCTACCACCTAGAAATTTTACCGTGACTTTTCGAAAACCCTGTTATTACGTCGTTTTAAATTTTAACTCCTCTGTGCCAATTTTTATGGTTCTGTGCCAATTTTTATGGTTTTAATCAAAATGTCATTGGTTGTAACTATAAAAGTATATATGTATATTTTTCAATGCAAGTGCTCGTAAAACTCTATTTTAAATGCGTCTAAAGTGTTGTCTAAGTCAACTTTACCACACTAGTGTTTTATTGTTATATATATATTTTTTTGTTTTTTTCATCCACTCAGTGGGAAGGTAAAGGGAACTTAGCCCATACATCCATGTCTGAGGTATTTTTATTTTATTTATTTATTGAAAAATGTTGCCAGTCTTATCTTGGGACCATAGATATACTTGACAGAAATGAGCTGGTTTCAGTTTGATGCGTTTGTAGGTTGCGTTTGGTTTGATTGCAGGACAAGTAAAGTCAAGTCAGCCAGCTAATTCCAAAAATATAAACAACAATGGCCGCCCAAAATGGTCTCTGGTTTAGTGATGTAGTCATATAAACTGAATACAAAGAAGAAAATCGATATTTATTTATTCAGTACAGACAAATTTAGCGCCAGTAACATTTTGCAAACTCAGACATACAACTTTTTATCTTCTATATGATTCAATGAGGTTACCTACAAAGAATTTTATTTTAACCAGATTTCAGTTCAGTATAATTTGATGGTATCAAAATAAATTAAAAGGTGAATCATCATCAAAAGGTCATCACTTTCTTTAATTATAACTGAATTTTTAATTTGTAAAATTACTAGCTACTCGAAATGTTATCTAATAGTAGAGTACCTTAAGTAACTACTAAAGTGCGCAAAATCCCTAAACGGGGCTTTCCAGAAAATCGCGCACGCATGTTTTATGTACTCGAATCTCTTGTCCGATAGTCTGTGGACCTTATTGACTTCAAAAACCGTGTTTGTCGTTGTTTATTTGGCCAAAATTCACTCGTTTATTTTGAAAAATTATTGGTTTATTTACCTTGCCCACCATGCCATCTCGGATCATATTACAACGTAGTAAATAGCCTTTCGTACTTGGCAAAAAAAAAAAGATAGCTATGAAACACTTTTTGTGGCATATTAAGCCCATGATGGTTTTGCAGTGGTTTATTATTAAAGTAAACATAAAGTTTATTTATTTTTTATTTATTTGTGTCGTTATGTTTATTAACATAATGATTAGAGTGCGTGAAAACAAAGGAAATTTGAATTTTTGAATTTCATTTCCGAAACATATTTTATCTAACCTCATATCGTAAAATCCTCATTACGAACTCAAAACTATTGGCATGATGAAACATATTTTTCATGAATGTCTCTAAAAAAATTTAAAAATTAAATTATAGGATAGGTCTCCGAACAACATAATGCCATAAAAAAACTTTCTCTGAGATTACAGTACATGTGATACTAACGAGGAAGGCAAAGGGAACTTAGCCCATACAGCCATGTCTGAGGTTTAATATCAAATACCAATGAGGTTTTTATAAAATGTTCTCCAATACGTAGAAAACAACAACGAGGTTACAGTCAACATTATTTTCGGCCATGTATTGTCTATGGCTTACAGTGCGTTGGACTTAGTCTCTCAATGGATGAACTGAACTATTTGTTGCGCCATAGTTCTCAAGGAAATTTATTCATTATAGTCGCCGTCAATAGAAATTGTGGACTATGTAAACAAACCGTTTTCTCAATTTTTCTCAAGGTTCTGTCACGGAGTCTCACTGAACATAATTCCAAATCATGAAGCATCAAGTCTTACCTGCCATTCACTGTATTTCATCATGAAATATTCAATAATCACCAGTTAATTACGGAAAATCATAGAATCAATAGTCAATTCTGTACTGCGTCGAGATTGCTGTCATATTTTTTTCTCATCGAATCTGTATTGTCTTTTAAAATTAGTGATGTACGAATCTATTTGAATTAAACCTATTTTATTCGTGATGCTATTTTATTCCGTCATTTTTTTGACAGCGTTACTTCATAATCTTTGACATAAACGTGTGTGTGATTCTATCGAGAACTGTGTGATCTTCCAGCGTTGCTCTAAAATCTGAATGTTTTCGGTATTATATCGACTTGGCTTCTCTTACTGATTTTATTGTACTGATTTGGATAGTGTTTTACCTTGAAACAACGACCTGCTTTACGGACTACGGATTCTGATACTGCCAAGTGGATTAACAACAATTACGACCAAAATAATTTCAAAATGAGTGAACCTGTTTCTACACCTGAAACATCTGGAAGTTCTGCGCCCCTTTGAAAAATAATGATTCAGACGCCTGTAAGTGATGCTATGCCGGGAACGTCTGAAACGTCAGCACATCAAGAAAGGAAAAGACTGAAAATACACAAGACGCCACAAATGACAGAAAAAGAAAAAAAAGGTCGCGATAAATGTCTACAAATATGTTGAAAAAACTCTTACAACATACCCGTTAAAAAAGGATGTGCTGCCCATTGTAACGGAAATAACTGGAGCATCGGAACGTACAATTGACAATCTTATTAGATTCTATGAGAAAACGGGAAACATTCCGAAGTTAAAAGAGAGACCTGTAAATCGCGTCTATAATTGATCAGTTTGATGATTTCGTCTTGTCTGCTATTCGACGCAAAATACATCAATTTTATTTTGATGGTGAACTACCTACCGAGCAGAAAGTGACTGCGGCAGTTAATGAAGATTCCAGTCTTCCGTCGTTATCTGAATCTTCAATATATCGAGTGATGAAAAAATTGAATGTTAAGAGAGCACGCAAGAGCATCATGTTGGACAGGCCTGATCTCCAAATATGGAGACAAAAATATCTTTTGCAGAAATCAAAGCGAATCTCATAGCTAAAGTAGACAAGCAAAAATATAAAAAAATGTATGTAGATGAGTTGGCGGCATCGAAAAATGTGACAGTTTTGCGCCTTCCACCATATCATTGCGAGCTTAACCCAATAGTGTTGATATGGGCGCAAGTAAAAGGTTACGTTGGAAGGAACAACAAAACATTCAAAATTCAAAATTTTGTTGGACCAAGGTTTGGCGTGGATCGGGCCAGAACAGTGGGTGAAATGTGTAGCTCATGTCCTAAAAGTAGAAGAAAAAATGAAAGAACTGGATGGGATAATAGATACGGCCACCGACGATGTGACGGAACCATTTGTAATTAACGTGGGCGATTTGACTAGCGATTCATCAGAATATTTTAGCGATGAATCAAATAAAGAAAATTAATTAAGCCCCTAACATATTTTAATCACATACTTACCCATCTCTAGATAGTTCACCTATTCATAGACAAAGACAACATGGCGCTTTGTTTACATAGTCCACAATTTCTATTGACGGCGACTGTACTTACTGTGATTTTATGGGTCAAAATAATTATTTTGCCTAAAATTATTGACAGCAAGGATGGTGATGATATTTGATTGCACCTGACATTCTAGAAATAACGACGACGGAAATTACGTATTTAGAACAAGCTTTTACAAGAAAAATCAAAAATGGCTAACGAAAATCTTACCAAGATTATGGAAACATGTCAGTAGGCATGAGTTTAGATCTTTATCTAAACTTTCTTCTATCTTTATCTATTTTACAACTTTTAGTATATGAAACTATACAATATATAACTATACAAATATATAAACTATATAATATATCGTAAAACACTCGTGTTTTTAATAACCTTTTTATGTACCAGTTTAATAAACTACTATTGTCTAACCTCATATCGTAAAATCCTCATTATGAACTCAAAGCTACATGCATAATAAAAAAAAATGGTATAAAATAGTTCAAATCAAATCAAATCAAAGCCGTTTTATCTGGCTTCCTTTAATGTGTCTCCGCACATTAGTTCCGCCAATATCTAGTTTTAAGTGAATAGACTTGCTGGAAGTTTTCAAGTTAAAATTTGGTTAACTTGAGTTCTGAAGCGTTAACCTACAACAAAATATAAACAACATTACTAAGCAAGTACACAATATATACACAGAGGAAAATAAACATTAATAAAACCGTAATATGTTACCTACAATAAATACTGAATATTATTAAAACACTAGTAAGTACCTATACAACACACTATGCTACTTTTATAGTTTTATATTATTTAATTTAATAAACTTACATAACGTGTATACAAAATGACTATATACAAAAGTCAGCAGAAAGCTGAAGTTAGCGGGACGGGGGATTTGCGGAGGGAGAACATCATATAAAGAATACTGTAATCTTTGACACTCAAAGAACATATGATCTACAGTCCCTTCATACAAGCCACATTCACAGAGGGAATGATCCCTCACCCTGATTTTTTCCAGAAAAACGGGAGAACATACATGACCTAGCCGGAGACGACAAATTATGGATGTGGAAATCTTATTAGCATCACGGTATTTAAAGAACCACGGGCGTTGAGGAATATCAGGTTGAATTGCACCATAATGTCTGCCAATTAATTTCTGGGACTCTTGCCATGACTTGGACCACGCCTTATCTAAATTGGTTTTCGCCAGAGGAAGAAGATCACGGTGGTAAACAACATTGTGTTCGGAAGTACCTAATTCTGCAGCGTCTTTAGCACATGAGTCAGCCATTTCGTTGCCTGAAATACCATGATGACCTGGAATCCAAGCGATAGCAACGTTAATGTGTTGTTCTTTGCACATAAAAAGTGCCTCTCTAATTTTTAGAATGATAGGAAAGCGGGACTTATTCTTAAAAGGATTAGACAAAATTGCTTGGAGACAACTCAAAGAGTCCGAAAAAATAATGGTGTTATTAAGTTTGTGAGTGTTGGAAAATGAGATTGCTTCCAAAATTGCAATTGCTTCTCCAGTGAAAACAGAAGCTTCTGGGGGACATTTAAAGTTGAGAATAATTTTATATTTGGGAATCCAAACTGCAGCTCCAACATTAGTTTCATTTGATAACTTAGAGGCATCAGTGAACATGTTCAGCCAGCCCTGCCAGTCTTTCTCCAAAATATACTGGAAGGATTTGTCAGCAACGGTCGAACCTTTATCTACGCCAAAATTCGTAATCACGTTTGGTTCAAAAATCAAGGCTTTGAATATAAAATAGTTCTCCTAACAACATAATTCTATCTTTTTTTTTCCTTCTGATATTAGTAAAAAGGCAAAGAATACTTAGCCCATACAGTCATGTCTGAGGTTTTGATAACTAATACGAATGAGGTTTTTAAATAATATTTATAATACGTACAGCAATAATTGTGGCCTGACCAAGGAGGTCTTAGGGCGGCGCGTGACCTCACCGCTGTAAAACCTCCCTTGCCTGATGCATAACCTCACATGCATGCGCGGTGGGTGAACTGCTAGACTTTTTACGCCATAAATTTAGATAATTAATGCAATATTTACTGTTTCTGTTAGTAAAACGTTTTATTCTGGGCAAAAATCTCCGACAACAATAATCAAGTGATACTGAGCAACGTAAATTATGAACAATTTCATAACAGCAAAATCAAGAAAAGCTTACGATAAATTTTACCAATATTATGGATTGAAAAATAAGTAGATAACTATTGTATGAGTTTAGATAAATTAGTGTAACCTCTTTAAGTGTACCCGTTTCATAAAGTACTATTATTAACACAATTTTTTTATTTATCCCATATTTTAATCACACAAAATAAATTGCACAGTCGCATCATGCACGGTTTCATTTAATCACTTTGCGGCTTTGGACAACGCTTACGAGCTGGGACGAGATGCAAGGTGTTATGTAAATCTTACAGACTTGACCCCTGCTAAAACCCGTTATTTTTAAAACTGATTGATGACAAAATTTTCCAGATACTTCGGGAATTTCGTGGAAAAGTGATTATGTCATTATGTATTCAAAGTTCCACCAAGTGCCAACAATCAACAATATCGGTGTCATACGTCTTTTTCCGCCTATTTTTTTCCTTGTTTCAGAACAATATCAAAAAAGCTCTAGCTTTCATCGTAAAATTTAACGCTAAGAGTGCAAGAGACCCGTATCTTTAATTACGTTTCATTTTAACATAGTTGATGCTTGTGATTGTTGGCACTTGGTGGAAATTAATACACATTATGTTTATTTAATATAAGTATATTGTGGACAAGTACATGAGTTATAAATAAACATAATACGTTTCATTTGTTTACTCACACTATGTATTGAAAAACGTAGTATGATACGTGGGTAAGGTCGCTTATCGCTCGTGTTTCAAATTGTCCTCGTAAGCTATTGCCTCCTTACCACACTTAAAGCAAAAACTACTATCCATGCAAACTTTCATAGTTTTTTATTTTATACAGTCGGGGCTGATTTTCCAAAAGCTCTGAAACATGTTATTCTGACTACCAACTGTTAATAAGTTATTCATAATTTCCAAATATACAACTTCATACCAATTTTTCCCGTTTTTAGGGTACCGTAGTCCGACAAGGAACCCTTATAGTTTCGTCATGTCCGTCTGTCTGTCTGTCCGTCTGTCCGCGGCTTAGCTCAGAGACTATTAGTAGGTACTAGAAAGCTGTAATTTGGTATGGGTATACATATATACGCCTACATTGACGCGTAAACAGATTGGTCCCCCACACAACTAAAGGCGCCGTGCGCTTGTAGATTGCAAGTACTGTAATAACATCAACAAAACGGTAAAAAAATCTCGTTTTTTTTCAAGGGTATCTATCTCCATTACACTTAATTGGGGATGATTTTTTTATCGTCTATCCGATAGTGATAGTGTGGGGTATCGTTAGATACGTCGTTCAAAAACATCATGGGTGTGTGAAAACTATTTTTCGATTTAGGGATCCGTTGGCTTATATTTCGCTTTAAATTTTTGTTAGGGTCAAGTCGCTAAACGGTTGTTTATGAATATGTGGGAAAATTCACAGAAGTAGTATATATAATGAATTTAAAAGGAAAACTATCACAGCTAAGTAGGCTTTACAGGTTTACGAGTACAGGTCACGCCAAACTTTTAATAATAATAATCATAATAAGCCCTTAAATAATTCCCATGCTAAAGATACAATAAATTAATATAAATCACACATACAAATTGAAAAAATATTATACAATATTGTTAATTATTAATTTATATTCATAAAACTATTCATTGGTGATTTAAAATTATTCATTTATTTTTGGGACACTCATTTTTGGGCATAGCCTCCTCCAATCGATGCCATGCTTTTCGACTTTTGGCTAGTCGCGTACGTCCAAGTTATAGCAGCAAATGCAGTAATGTCGTCAAGCCATCGACGTTTTGGTCGTCCGGGTGGTCTAGTAGTGTCGCGGGGGTACCAGTGGAGGACCTTCTCACTCCAGCGGCCAATGTATGGGCCGTTCCTCGGGAGAGCAATTTCCGAGCGGACTAGAAGTTTGGCCCGATCGGTATTAGTAGACCAACTTATAATATGTACATACTGGCATAGACTAAATTTGTACTATTTAGTCTATGATACTGGGCAACTACGGAACCCTACACTGCGCGTGGCCCAACACGCACTTGGCCGTTTTTTTACTAACTACTAACGAATTTTCCGTAAAAGTTTATATCCCCAATTTTAGCTCCTTGGTGCTAAAATAAAACATGTCAATAAGCACAATTTTTGAGTTCATAATCCGTATTTTACAGTGTGAGTGCGGATGAAACTTTAAAAATAATTGATTTCCAATTAAAAGCGCAAAATGCTAAAAAGAAAATACTAAGGAACAAACAGATGATAAAATTATAAATATATATAAGTAAAGTGCATAGTAAGTGTCAAGTTTTATTTATATTGGGGTACGTGAAAGGACCCTCTGAGTGGCCTAAAATAAAATACAACCACTTTACTTCCAATACACCCTGACAGGCCAATATCCAATTAGCTACATACCTAATTCTTGTACTTACCTTAACTGCCCCTAGATTATCTATATTTGAGTTAGTTGCCAACTGGTTGCCAAACATCAAAAACATACGTACGTTACAGTTCGTGAACAGTTCAATACACCCTGAAAACAATTTTGAAAGTTCAGTTTTATCTATGTTTTTAATGTTTGGCAACCAATTGGCAACCGATAGACCGTTACATAATAGGGCCGCTGGTGTTATACTTTGGCTGTGGCTTACAAGGGCTGCTATTTATGTATTCGGAACTGGCCAGTTTCAGAACAATATCTGATCGATCAACTCGCATCGACTTTTGGGGACGAAACACCATCGAAAACTACTGTGTATCACTGGCTTAGTGAGTTTTAGACGTGGGCGGTCTATGCTCATGGAGGATCGCCTTAAATCGGTTGTTGTACCTCAAGATATTGATGCTGTGCGTGAACTAATAATGAACGATCGTCATGTTACATATCGCGAGATAGATGCGTCTCTAGGCATAAGTATGACGAGTATATATAAAAAATTACACGAACATTTAGCTGCAAAAACAATTTGTTCACGTTGAAATCCGCACAACTTGAGAATGACAAAAAACGGGCTCGTGTCGATTGGTGTAAAAAAATGTTACAAAGGTACAATCAGGGAGCGACAAAAGCTGTCTATAATATCTACACAGGTGATGAAACTTGGATATATGTGTATGATCCTGAAACTAAACAACAACCAACGGTTTGGGTGTTCCAAGATGAGCCGAACCCAACAAAAGTCATTCGTTCAAAAAGCACTTTGAAGCAAATGGTTGCTTGTTTTTTTGGTATAAATGGACATGTGGCTACAATATCATTAGAGAATAGTAAAACTGTTAATTCTGAATGGGTACACAACCATTTTATTGCCAGAAGTCTTTGAGGAAATAAGAAAGAACAACCGACAACGCAGAATCTTTCTTCATCATGACAATACTAGCTGCCACACATCGGCTGAAACAACTTGGTATTTCGATGGTCAAAAGATCGAAGTAACGGGTCATCAACCGTACAGCCTCGACTTGGCCCCCAACGACTTCTATTTATTCCCAACCGTGAAGAATAAATTACGTGGACAAAGTATTTCGAGACGTGAAGAGGTCGTTGATGCGTTCAAAATGCACGTTCTCCAATACCTCAATCCGAATGGAAAAAGTGCTACGATAATTGGTTCCATTCTAACGTATGCAAAAGTGAATCGATCATCGTGGCGAATATTTTGAAAAACAATAAAACCATAATAAATGCTATAAGTTTGTTTCACTTTGTTATTCCGGAAACATAAATAGCAGCCCTCGTGTGTTATCAGTGTTATTTATCACCCTCACGACGAAACCAAGCTGCCAAGCGCCTGACGTCATTGAAGCCGTATATAGGAAGAGTGGTTATATGTAGTTGCATATCAGCCAGTTACCAACTTCCGTAGATTTTGCGGACGTTTATGAGTATAGTAAAGTGGGTGATCATCGCGAACGAATTCGTAGAAAAAAACAGGCGAAAGTTAAAAATAAAAACTCTTTAATTGTAGTAAAAGAGCTATAAACTCCAGTCGTAATATTAGGCGTTGGCAACGATCCAGTCGGCGTAGTAGGAGACGCGAGCGTTGACACCGGGGTAGTCAGGGTCAGCGCATCCATAGCCCCAGGAGACGACACCGACGAGAACATCTCCGTCGTGGGCGAGTGGGCCACCGGAGTCACCCTGGCAGGCGTCCTTGCCGCCGCCGTCAACTCCAGCGCACAGCATACCGTCCGTGATGTCAGCCCAATTCATGTAACCAGGGAGGGTCTTCAGGTAGGCGTACCGCTCGGCACAGTACTCCTGGTTGATTTGGACGATTTCCACGTGCTGGAGTTGCTCAGGGGCAGAGCCGCCAGACTGTGGAATCAGGTATAACTTCAGTTTATATGATGGTTTGAGAGATTTTATGCAGTGTCTTATGAATCAGAGGATAATTCGTATAGGTCAATGGGATAATTACAGTGTACACAAAAATGGCATGTATTACGAAAATTACGTTTATAGAACGGGATTCTACAATGTTATAAAATATGTATACATCTTGGACAGATTTAACATTGATAGGGACGAAGAGAAGAAAAATTTAAGAGGTATGTTCGAAAATAAGTAATATTAAGGAGACTAGCCCAGTCGAATTGGCGGGAAAATCGGCAACTGAATCGAGCCGCGAGAGTGACTCGGACGAAAGGGAATATTTACATTAATATACACACACTTTGAGTATCTCAGAGTACACAACACACCACTAGTTCACAATACCAAAATTTTGTTTCCACGACTATAAGTGACTGCGAATTCCAACCGAAGCGAACCAAAGCTCCTGATTAATTCTAATGGCAATGGTGTTGGCGTTTCCTTTTTCTTCCAGGCGCTTTCAAATATTTTCAAGATATTTCCGTAATTAAAGAAAAAATATTCAAATAGTAAACTAAAGTTTTATAAACCACAGCTGAGTATGTGATAACTATTGATAACTTCTGCATTTTATTGCGTATTTGATGAGCAACGGATGATACACGTTTTTGTTTTTATGTTTTTGTAGTTAGGTGTAAAGCTTAAAATGATATATTTTGTAAAAACTAAAGGCTCGGTGTCTTAGAATAATGACCAAGGTATGTTTATACAGAGTTTCAATTTCCCGAATCAGCAGGTTGCAGCGTCTTCGACATTCTAAAATGTCGAATTTCACATTTTGACACGGATAGTCGTCTTAACACAGGATGATATTTTTGGGACGTAGACCTCTGAATTAGATAAGATGATGGGCTCGAGACCGATTTCAGCCAAGCTGATTGCTTCATCTCCGTTATGATTAGTATTCACGTGCAATCATTTCAACTTCTTTGTGAAGGCCAGCGTCTAAAGCAGGCTCATGAGGACACTATTCCTAAATTGAACTAGTTATAGACAAACTTTATATTGACATTGACATTGATCGTAAACAGTACACTTCCTTACTTCGAGGGTACCCCAACCGATGACGGTGAGGGGGGTGCCGTCAGCAAGAATGTAGTTAGCGCCGGCGATGCGGGCGAGTCCGATGGTGTCAGAGAGGGTGGCATGAGAGCTCAGCCTGGCGAGGGCTATGTCACTGTCAAGGGTCATGGTGTCGTATTTCTCGTGGACAATCAGCTGGGACACCCGGAACTCGGTGCCACCTGAGGACCTGTACGACGTGCCCAGGAGAACTCGCCAGGAGAAGGGGGAATCACCACTAGAAATTAGAAAGGACGGTAAACTATAGATAGGTAGGCTTAACACCACAATGGTAATAATCCGGTCTCGAGTTGAAATGAGGTTGAGTTTTTAAGTTTTAGCACGTTTAGTATGTTTCAAGAGTACATTACATAAGGATTATAAATATGATTTGTAGCAAAATCTATCACGTTGAAAGTTTATATTTGATTCTTTCTAGTTTTTAATGTGTTCTCAAAAGATGCTATATAATGAATTATTGTTTTTCTTTTAAAATATCGTTTCATTCGTTCGTGTGGTCACCAAAGAGATGGTTATGTAACCAGGTTCAGGGCAAACATTTAGATTTTAATGCGGAATACTTCCTCAAAATGCCTCTCTTCTTTTTTAACAGATACTTCTTACAGATACAGAGGGATTCCATCTTAGGAATCTTTTTTATTTTTTTGACCATCTTAACCTTTGTTTTTGAAATAATGGGAGATTTTAAGGGAAAGTAAAGTTTTTCAACAAGTCATGCTTTTAATTTACTTTATACCCTATTATGAACATTTATTTTATTGCTTTCAGTCTAGAATATCCTTATTAAATGAAAGTTCTTCATACATTTGGTATATTAATAAATCAATAAAAACCAGCTTAAAAGAAGAAGAGCAAAAGCTAATGAAAGAGAAGAAGCTAATGAAATATCTTCGGAACTTAAAATTATGTATATTGCATTTTGATGAATGTCCTATACCCCTTTGTCCCCGGCTTTGCCTTTATTGAATGGAGTAAAAATAATCGTCTAAGCAACGGGACGGATAGATGCTGTAGTAACTTTAGAATAAAGTGCAATACTTACTAGAAGCAGTGAGCAGCGGAGAGCACAACATTGTTACTAATGAGAGCACCTCCACAGGCCTGGTACCAAAAGCTACCCAACCAGGCATACTGCATGTTGGCCATGTATGGGTACTGGTCCACAGTAGTGGGCTCGCCACCCACGATGCGCTGAGGGTTCCTCGGCACCGCTACCCAACAAAACAATATAATATTTGAGAAACTAGACGCATGGCAGTGCAAGTCAGCCATGTTCGGGGAAAAGGGGCGACGCATAGTGTACGAAACAATACCTATCATTCAATAAAGTTTTTGATGAAATATTTTGAATATATGTCGCTTGTTTGCGAGAAATGTAAATAAATATAATTAATCGTCTTCCTTGTCTTTATTATAGTTTATATATAGTTACTAAAATATGATTTAAATTGATATATTTTTTTAAGTATATCCTATATAATAAACTCTATCATTCAATAAGTAACTCGAATTTTACTTGACAAGTACACAGTGCTTTTATTTATCTTTTATGGTGTTTGGAATCCCAAATTTCATGTAAGAAGCAAAAGTGGGTGACGTGATCCACTCACTCATCAAAGTCATAGAATCTTGATTTGTGCATGGAATACCTCATAGGACTTTTATAGGGGAAACAATAAAAAAAAAGCAAATTGTGTGTCAACAGTAGTAAAAATATTAAGGTATAATCAGAGTATACATAGCTTGCTTACGTATACTCTAAGGGTATCCATCCATCAGCCTGTTTCGTCCACTGCTGGACATAGGCCTTTCCAGGATTTCGCCACTCTTGGCGATCCTCCTGGAAGAAATGCCCATATTCACACACGCAGGGCAGGCGGGTTGGTGAGTGCGGTGCCGAAACCTTTGCACCAGTGACGCCGCTGCCCGTCACCAGTCTGATTTATATAAGGCCCGGCAATTGGGGATGGATATACCGCCATCCATCAGTCCCAGGCAATGGTGGGCCGCCTGGTTTTTTTGCCTGAGAGCTGTCCCCTTACTCTCCCCCGAATAACTTCGGGAGGATTTGCGAGTAAGATGGTGGTACCTCCACAGTCGAGCCCGGCATTAGCTCTACCCCTTGTAAGGGTATAATGCTTAATTTCTTTTTAAAGACAGTTTTTGTTTATGCTGAGAAGTATACAAAAGTTCATTGGTACCCACTTAGATCTTTATTCTTTTTTATGTTTTTGGTGGGAGAGTTTTAAGTTAAAATAAAGGGGACTTGGTGCTCGTAAGTCACGCAAGAGCTATTTTTGAAGAAGAGACCCACCCGGATTACTTCTGGAATGCCATACGACTTGCCCTTACTTCGTAGCCCATAATTGTTTCGTAATTCGCCGGAGTATGTACATATGTGTCGCCGGCAGATCGTAAAGTATGAAACCGAAAATAATTCACCAAAAGTGAAAAATAGGTGCGACGATGATCGTAGCGAGGAGGAGTGTCCTAGGTTGCTTGTGATCATAAATTTGGGAGCCGAGCGAAGTGGAGCGAAGCGACCCCCCTAGTTTCAATACAAATGATATGCCCAGGCAGATCATGATATGCCCAATACTACGATCTGCCGACGACATATAGACTACGTGGTTTGAGTTAAGCTTAACTCTCTGTTTACACCCGGTTAAATGTACTTTTATGAATAGATGATAAGTTGACTTACCCACAGCGGTCCCGATGAAGACCAACAGGATGCAGTAACGCATCTTGCTAGTTGAAGGATTCTTCTAACCACTGCATATTTCAACAACTACACTGACTTATATAAATATGTTTTTATCATTAATTATATTATTTTTGAATCTTTAATAGATTACCACGTATCTGGGCCTGGTATTAATTAAATGAAATACTATAAATTTTATAGTGTCTGATTAAAAAGATTGTGTTATTTATAAAGCGGCATTTTGTTTGTTTGTAGGTACCCTAATCTTAATCAAGTCGTTTTGGGGTCATGGTGCTTGAATGTCAAAAACACAAGGCATTTATAATTTTGAAGGGAATATAAATCCTTATAGTCCATGGGCCAACTAGCCATGTTTAAGATCATTTTATAAATTGGGTGTACTAATTTTCCTTTTCCCCGCAGTTAGACAGGTTTATTAATACGTCAAAATAAATGATTGCTCATAGAAATGACAGCCAATACAAGGTGGCGAACTAATATCTCTAAAACTATTTATGCGATTTCATTTCTTTTACAGTTTTTTCATAGTAAAATATATGTACACTGTTTCGACAAAGTATAAAGATCTTCTGACCGTCACAGTACTCTTCAAGGATGTTAAATGAGATCATAGTATCATAAAATGGTGATGTCTCCTTCAAAGTAGTGACAGTAAAAATAAATTAACAGCCTGGTGAAAGGACAAAGAAACACTAACGGTAACATAAGCCGTTACAAGTAATTACAAGTGAAAATAATTAAATTAAGCCTAAAGTCTCTTTAATTAACAAAAATGTATGTTACTAATAACGGGCGAAGTTAACTAAACATAAGTAAGTAATACACTAGTTACAAAATATAAACAACAAATAATGTTAGAATTCAAACATACTGATATCTACTGAATGTCCTGTTGAAATATTGCTCACAGCAGAAACCAATTCCTAGAGTGATCGCATCGCTCCAAAATGGACACAAGAATTCTTATCGCGCTATAATATATATTATGTATTTCTTAAGGTGTTTCCTATGAATTGGAATCCCAAATTTCATATAAGAACCAAAAATGAGTGACGGGATTCACTCAACATCAAAATCATAGACTTATAAACTTGATTTTGGCATGGAATTACCTGACAGGACTTTTATTTATTATTTATTTATTTATTATTATTTATTATTGTTCTAAAGGAAACAATCAGAAAACAGCAAATTCTGTTAAAAAAACTAGTCATTGCAACTACTTTATTCAACTATGAAAAACGGTTGCATCGTTGCGCTCAGAAAAATTGTTGCAAAAAGTATAAAGTAAGGCCAACGAGACGAGATAAAGAATGTAAACAAACTTTCAGGAGTTCCAAGTAATTTTATTCGAATAAATTATAAAAATTTAAACTCCCTATTCTAATCTTTGTCGTCTGTATTAGACGAAGATGATTCGTCGGAAGAGTCCGAATCAGCCGTATTTATGACAAAACTATCTATTGTATTATCAATCATGTGTCAAATTTGCTATAAAATAAAAATTCGATAAAATAATTCATTTCTCAGCTCATCCCAACAAACTGTGAAAGATTTTTTTTTCTATTTTGGCCATAGCTTAATAATTACGCTATGAATCGGTGTTTTCGATACTTCAAACGCAATCCAAACAGGAATGAAATTGTTCACAAAATGGCGGACAAATTTTGGTAAATGCGGTCTGACAGCTTACCTGTACCACACGACTCACGCAACCTTAGCTGTCGTCGACCAACTGACGCCATTATTGCGTACGAGCGGTACGAGAGATAAGGATAGAGATAACTCAGTAGCGGTCCGATGGTTTACATTCTTTATTTCGTCTCGTTGGCCTTACTTAGTTCGTTGCAACAACGCCCACTCGTGAGGTATAGTGAGGTGTCGACCAGGGAGTGTATTTTTGAATCATTCGAATTTCAATTCGCATATGAATCCGTATGATTCGCATACGAATACAATACTAATTTTAAGTTTTCGTATGCGAATCACGCGGATTCGTATGCGAATTGAAATTCGATTGATTCAAAAATACACTCCCAGACGCGACGACAGTTCTTGAAACAGAGTCCGAAACCGTTACAAATCAACAGAGAGTTTTGCTTTGGCGTGTAGTTAGTTTACAATTTCGAATTTTTCGAACTTGTATTTTTGTATTTAAATTCTGACAACAATTAAATCCAAAATTGTACCCATGGGTTATACTCAAGGAACACTAAAAAAGAAAATATAAACGAACTTCGATACTACGTATTCCAAAGTTGACAAGTGCATTTGCAATAGCGGTAATAGGAAGTGATCTTTAGATCAATTGTACATCACTATTTGCAGCTACCTTTCTCCGCTCACTTTGAACAATGCCGATTTTTCAGTAAAATGCAAAGCTGATTTAAATTTTTAGCTGGTCATCTTTTAAATATGTATATCAATCTTTATCTATAAAAATCAAATCAAATAATTTGTACAGCAAACAGTTTTTTATCTTAGTTACTAATAATAAAGTAGTAAAAAGGAGTGTCTGTACGGTTTGTTGAACAAGTGAGGTATGCACCCTTCGATCTATGTCGTTGTTTATTAAATTAATAACAATTATTATATAATTTTTATTCAGCTAGGATTATGTGGTTGACTCAGGTACACATACCCGAATAAGTAAAATAGTAACATTGTATATTAATAATTATAATTAATTAACTAACGACATTATGAGAATGCGGGGGATACCTCACAAAAAAATTGACTACATTTTTTAGAATTTTTATCTGTCTATCTATATGTTCCGTTTTAACTCGGGAAACACTCAACAGATTTGGATGCGGTTTTTTTATCATTGTAGTGACCCTGGTCAACATATATTATTAAAGGCTACAAGGGGTGTTAATAAAATAACACCCACGCCAAAAACTTTAAGGGAATGAAACATTGTTTGCTACACAAATGATTTAACGGCAGATTTTTCTAGCTGAACGAATTGAATTAATGGCAGAACAAATATTTAGTTTTCTTTGTAAAAAGGTTTTTATTTATTATTTTATTTGCAAGACTAATGGACATCTTAGGCAAGCCATCGTTTTGTTTCTGTATCCTAATGGCGGGCGTAGGCTGGACCTAAACAAATACAGCAGCAGTAGCCACTATTTTTAGAGTTCCGTAGTACCTAAAAGGTACAAAAGGAACCTTTATGGTGAGACTCCGTTGTCCGTCCGTCCGTCCGTCTGTATGTCACAGCCTCATAGCTTTAGCACCGTTAAAGATAAAGACTTGAAATTTTCCACAAAAATAGCATTCACTTGCCTACATAATAATAATAATAATAAAACGTTTATTTCAAGCATTTTAAGCTCATATCAAAATAAAAATTAACACAACAAATAATACGGTAAGAATTTGGAATTATTCAAGATATTTCCAATACAAAAGTCAGAAAAATTAAAAATAAATTCTTAAAAATACAATATTAA
This sequence comes from Ypsolopha scabrella, assembly GCA_910592155.1. NCBI lineage: Eukaryota > Metazoa > Arthropoda > Insecta > Lepidoptera > Ypsolophidae > Ypsolopha > Ypsolopha scabrella. The sequence goes on along the minus strand of OU342969.1, from coordinate 23,812,109 downwards.
CATCAAATTGTACATATTAAAGAGTTGATTGTAAAAATATATACTTTTACTATATTTACTGGCACCGATTTCGAGAAATCTTTGAAAAACCACAAAAATTTGCATATCTCCCCCACCTTATTTCCGAAACTAATGAACCGAAAAATATGAAAAAAAATCATGGTAATTTGGGATTACGTAAAAATTACAGAAAAAATATAGCGGGTGAGAAATTCGCGATAGCAAAATGACAAATTAAATTGTTCGTTTTATTTCGAGTACGGTATAAAAATATTTGTGTCTCTCTTTTGTGGTACAATCAATTCTTTTTTTAGTTATCACAAACAGTTATGGGCAAGATTTTATACATTCTTCCTGACTGTTCCCAAAACTGTCGAATTACTGAACCCTACGTATGCGAGTCTGACTCGCACTTGGCCGGTTTTTTTTAATGGATAAGAAAATTAATTCTGATACTAGTATTCTTTTGGATACCGTAACCAAAGCGTAAAAAAGGGAACAATTAAGTATGTTGAGACTTCGCTGTCCGTCCGTCCATATATCCATAATATATGCATATCACAGCCTCATGATAACTTTTGATTTGTTTTATGTAATGTAAGAGTAGAAATTTGGTACAAAAATAGTATGTATAATGTTTCTTTTCATTTGTATGTAGTTTGCTACTAGATGGACTGAGCCGATCTGATGATTTAATTTGTTCTGTGGTCTTTCTTCTTTTTAGGGTTCCGTACCCGAAGGGCAACACGGAGCCCTATTAATGTCGTTCTGCTGTGTGTCCGCTTGGGTATGTCACGGGTCTCTAGCTTGCAGACGGAATGAGATAAAGACCTGAGGATGTTACGTAAAATGTTGACTTAAAAACCGGACATTGAATTAAAAATTAAATTTAAATTAATTTTCAGGAGGAGTCTCATTATATGAAAAAGAAGCTGAAAAAACCAGTCAAGTGCGAGTCGGACTCGCGCTCGAAGGCTTCCATACCATTATCTATAAAAACGCCAAAAAAGTCATGTCTTTTGTATAGGAGTGCGTAGGTCCGACTCGCACTTAGCTGGTTTTAGTATATTTTGTTCTAGCGGCAACAGAAATACAACATCTGTGAAAATTTCAACTGTCTAACTATCACGGTTCATGAGATACAGCCTGGTGACTTCTTAGTAATAGGGTCCCGTTGGTTACTCTTTGGGTACGGAACCACAAAAATCCCTGCAAGTGGGTTGTTATTGTCTAGAGATAAGTCTAAATTTCATTTTTACACTCCAGTGTGAATTTGTCTGCATAAACGAAAGTCACCTTATATTTCAAAGGCTACAGCTTATTTATTTTATAAATGCTACGAAACTATGCGTGAAAGACTCTCAGTTTGCCTGTTTGCCAATTATTGGTTTTCAAACTGCGAGTCTTTTGCGCATAGTTTCGTAGCATTTATAAATGAAATTAGCTGAACTAGAAAGTGTCAATAAAGTTCGAGTTTTTAAATAAAACACACCATCGTCACGACATGAATCCCCGAGGGGTTTTTAGAGGTGTTTCCAAGTGTAGTGTGAATGCAAGTTTCTTCATGCAAGTAGCTTTTCACCGACGATTATTACATCCCAAGGAATATAGGTGCGTTAGCCCTATCCCCGTACTACGGGCGGGAATGGACTAATAGATGTGCCTTCCGAAGAACGCAAACCTAACACAAATTAATGTGCGCCGTTCATATAAATATAACTTTATCTTTATGTAAATTAATTTTCATATGTATTTTAATAAGGTCTTAAAGAGTAAGCACTATTTATATTTGTTCAAGGAGCGCTAAGAATTTAAGCAGAACTTAAAAAAGAATAAATACGAATTAAAAAAGATACGGACGATCTAAGCCCGCAGCAAAAGTTTCATTTGGAAAAAAAAAAAGAAAAAGGATTGAACCCACGACCTGAGTCACAACTCGGCCACAGAGTAAACTTATCTCAAAACAAACTCGTAGCCCTAGCGTGCATCCACAATACGCATTGCGCATGCTTGCAGAATGACAGGTTGGATTTCCTACGGGTCACAGGCATAGGCAGTCGAACGCGGGAACTCTCTCAGTTATGAGGTTTAACGGTTTTTTCAAAATATTTCGTAAAATTACGATAACTTTGAAGTGAATATTCGGTTGGCTTCGGTAATTTTTTATTTTTTTTGTGAGAAATGGACTAAGTTTAAATATAAAATGAATGTGTTAAAGTTTTTACAAATAGCGGTATTGTTTTGGGTCGTTTTCGCTAAAGGTGAGTTCTAATCTACATGGCATGATTGACTCGGAATTTGAACAAATACAGGGTCATAAAATATATTTTTATATCGCTATCAATTCTTTAGTAAACGCAAGCAAAGAAAAATATTATACTAGCTTTTGCCCGCCGCGGCTCCGCCCGCGTGTTATTCGGTTTAACGGTAGGCTTTTTTCCGGGATAAAAAGTAGTCTATGTGTTAAGTTAGGGTAAAAGCTATATCCATTCTAAATTTCATCCAAATCCGTCCAGCCGTTTCAGCGTGAAAAAGTAACAAACATACACACACACACACAGACACAAACTTTCGCATTTATAATGTTAGTGTGAAGTGTGATGTGATACAAAACTGACCAAGTGCGTGTCGGGCCACGCGCAGTGTAAGGTTTCGTAGTCGCCCAGTACATTTTATAAGTTGGACTACTAATACAGATCGCGCCAAACTTCTAGTCCGCTCGGAAGTTGCTCTTCCGAAGAACGGCACATACATTGTCGTGTTTAGAGGGGACTAAAAGTTTGGCGCGACCTGTACTCGTAAACCTGTAAAGCCTACTTAGCTGCGATAGTTTTCCTTTTAACTTCATTATATATACTGCCATTTCGAAATGAAAATAAGGATGGGAATAAAACAACGTATTTTTTGAGATGCCGCCTTTTAGCTTAGTAGGGCAGTATATTACTTCTGTGAATTTTTTCACATACTCATAAACAACCGTTTAGCAGGCAGAGGAGGGACACTAACTCCAACAAAAATTACCACATTAAAGCTTAATATTTCGACAACGGATCCCTAAATAGTTATTACACGCTCACAATGTTTGTTGAATGACCTATCCAACGATACCCAAACCATGGGATAGAAGAAAAAAAAATTCATCCCCAATTTTATTTACGTGTATAAGAGCGGATAAACATAAAAAAAAAAACGAGATTTTATTTCGCCATTTTGTCGACATGATTAATATGTATACCCATGCCAAATTACAGCATTCTAGTACTAATAGTCTATGAGCTAAGCCGCGGACAGAAGGACATGGCGAAACTATAAGGGTTCCTTGTCGGACTACGCCGGAACCCTAAAAATAGTACCCACTATATATAAATCCTGGTTTTTAGGGTTCCGTATCCGAAGGGTGCGAGACGGGACTCATATTAAACTTCCACCGTCTATCTGTTCGTCCGTCTGTCACAAGGGTTTACAGTTTCGGCCGTACTAGGTAGCCAGTTGAAATTGTTTATTATCCCACCCCCCCACCCATCAGCCTGTTTCGTCCACTACTGGACATAGGCCTTTCCAGGATTTCGCCACTCTTGGCGGTCCTACTGGAAGAAATGCCCATACTCACACACGTTGGGCAGGCGGGTTGGTGAGCGCGGTGCCGAAACCCTTGCACCGGTGACGCCGCTGCCCGTCACCAGTTTTATATGTTTTATATAAGGCTCGGCAATTGAGGATGGATAAACCGCCATCCATCGGTCCCAGGCAGTAGTGGGCCGCCTGGTTTTGCCTGAGAGCTGTCCTCTTACTCTCCCCCGAATAACTTCGGGAGGATTTGCGAGTAAGATGGTGGTACCTCCACAGTCAAGCCCGGCATCAGCTATACCACCTTGTTTATTATATTATCAATATATTATTTGTATAAGTATTATAATAAAAGTAAAATAAATTATTTCAAGGGAACTCATACAAAAAGCCTTGAAAACTTATTTTATATTACATGTTTAAAAAACGGTAATACTTGTATAGACAAGTTTCAAATTTGGTCACATTGTAGTAAATAGATACTTATAGTAAAACAACATATAAATAACAAAATTAGGGTTCCGTACTCAAAGGGTCCCAAATTGTTTGTCAGGTGCTACTATTTTAGCTTGTTTTTGTCGCTATGGCATCTATACTATTGTTATTTGCCATCATATTTTTAGGGTTCCGTGTCCGTATTGTGTCGGTCGTGGTTCGGAACCCTTTGTACGCGAGTCATACTGCTGCTTTCTTTGCAGTCCTTGGCTGGTGTGTCTAATAATATAAAATATGTAATTACAACTTTATATAATTTTGGTACTTTTGTTTTCTAAATTCTGTGTGTTTAAATTTGTTTATTTATTATCTTTCTTTTTTGTGTGTTTCTTACTAATTAAAGGCTAAGGCTAAAAATCGGCGGCTTTCTGTTTAAATAACAGACTGTCATAAGCCGAGTCTTAGACCGATTTGTCTCTTTTCATCTTTAAAATTATTGTGTATTAATTGTATTGTGTTTTTTGAGACAAATAAAAAGCTTTTATTATTATTATTATTATTACTTGGGCAAATTTTTGATAAAAATGTAAATATGTTAGAATCTGGAAGAGCGAGTTAAATTATGCCTCACCGCATTAAAGCATACCTAGATAAAATAAAAATTTATTTCGAATCACAGTTTCAAGCAACTGCATGTGTTATACTTGTAACTAAAGGGATATCTATTTGTTACGTTTAGCTCAAGCTGTTACCGAAATTGGCAGGGGTATTTGTTTGAAACTACTGTCGTTCGATCCAATATCCTTACAAACTGAAGGATTAGACGCAAAGCTAGGACGTTAGTTAGGATTAGGATATATTGCCAACCAAACCATAGACTGGTTGAAGCCTGGGCTGGGCATCCAACACGAGTCACAATTAGGTACTAAACTAGAGCCAACGAGAGATGGCACCTATGACGTTTAAATGCCTACCAAGTTTCTTATTTGTTTATGGGTAAGTGTCACTAAAATAATCTAATACTTCATTGTTGCTGGCAGCGAAAAGTGATGTACTACTCGTTTCGATCATCATTTTTCGATTTTATAAAGACTTTATTGCAAAAGTTTTTAATTTTTTCAAAACTCAAGGGACCATGAGGAATGTTAGTGGCTGAATTGTAATCAATAAATAACGGGTTCTATTCTCCTTAATCGTACGGCTCCGTCTGTTTACAGACCAGTTTTCTAGATTTTATGGCAGCTTTGTTAATGTAAGCAAATGCACATTTGCCATTTGTATTATTATGATGCATGTGGTATGACGTGTCAAAAATATCAATATTTTATTTACTCAAGTCGCTAGTCGCACTTGATTTTTATTTTTGCCGAAAAAACGCAGCTGTCACAGGTGCCATCTCTCGTTTGCTTTTCCTATATTGGGTGTTGATTGATGGATGGTCAAACAAAATTATGTTGAACATGATTCAGAATACAACAAAAAGATCTGAAACAAATGTCAAGAGCGAAAAGTATTTTGAAAAAATCCCTCGGGCCAGGATTCGAAACTGCATAACAGATTCTTACAGTAGTAACTACTTAATGCGACCTCTTGCTTTTACGGCAAGCATACCATACTTTTACCATACCACCGCGCCACCGACGACGTCCACGAACTGTACCGTCGAGCTTTTTCACCATACCTGCACATCGATTTCTTGTAACTACTTGATACACTAGCCTGTAATGCACACACTGAACGCTCACGACAGCCTTGTTCTTAACCTTTAACTATGGACATGCGGTCTCAGTGACCGCTCGCAATTGGTGATTCGCGTGTTTCTCCCCTCCCTCGCAGGCCACGTATATGTGGACCTCAGTAGCTTCGGTTTTAATGGCAAAACGACTGTCGAGAAGAGAAGTTGCGTCGCCGGTCGCATATTTAGTGAGTAATTTCGCTTTATATTTTGAGTGCGGTCTGTATGACCGCACGTCCATGTTTGTGTAACAAATTGAGCTGAGGGTAGTTTTGTTTGTTTAAGGTTTTTTGATCAAAAATGTCTGAAAATAATGGACCGAGTACATCTACATACATCCAAACGACCATCTGATTTACCGTCCACAGAGGGAAAATAAAATATTGCGTTTTGAAGATCCTTCTTTTGAAGACATTATGTAAAGACTGCCAATAAAATATGCGCAAGTTGGGCCTTTGTCGAAATTTTTATGTTTTGTTTTGAGAAGTAAATTTTATGTTTTTTATATTTTTTGTTCTTTATTGTTTATCGTAAGACAAGTAAAATTATCTGCAAAAGTAGTTAAGATGTGTTTTTGCTGCCAAAACACATCTTATCGATGTTGAAAGGGCACAACGGTCAGTGCTAAAAGTCATGTTCAGGAAGCCATTTAGATATTCCACTGACAAAATATATGCGGAAACTGGCGTCTTACGTGTCCGACAGATTTTTGTTTTAAAAGCTGTTTTGACAGCCCACAAATCATTTACCTTAAATCAAGCTTTAGCATGCAAACGAATTCCTAAATTGCCAACTCGCTTTTGCAAAACAAAATTCGCCCAACGTTTTCCCCATTTTATCTTCCCTTTTCTTTATAATGTAATAAAAACCTCCTGTAATATCCTAAACCTCACACAATATCAGGTCAAGCAATCAGTCACTAAATATCTTTTATCCCTGAACTACGACGAAACTGAAAAACTCCTTCATACTTCTGTGTAGTTATATCATTTATTTAAAATTGTATGTATAAAATGAAATTATATAAAATTATAACCATATTTATTTATCTAATATATGTATATGTTAATAGTAACTATCTTATTCCGTTGTATTGTTTGCAAGAAAATAAAATATTTATCTCAAATTAATCATAAACCACTTGAAAAATAATTAAACTTCTAAATTATTTTTATTTTTATAGTTTCCTAAGAGTGAAGTTTACTTGGTTTCGATTGTATGTTTGTTTCAGCATATTTTTTTTCAAATATTGTATAATGCGGAAAAAAGGGACACAAAAACAAACATCAATATGTAATTGTCGGCGCAACTCATTATAATAGTTAACAAATGTGCACACTAATAAAGGTCCTCACGAATCAAGCTCGTCTTAGTTTGAGGACCGCCAGATAATCGTATAGATTAAATAAGTTCTCAATGTACCCATCTATTTTGTAACCATTTTATGTTTGTGATTTATTTAATGTTTGTTGTTTTTGAATAAAGTCACTTTTATCTTTTATCTTATCTTAAGATATGTTCCTATAAAGTGATCTCAAGGAAAAAAGTCTGAAAAGTGCCTAAGATTGTAAAATGGTTAGATTTTAGTTAAAAATAAATACATATTCATTTAAATAAAATCTTTTATTTACATTTACTAACTCTTGAAGGAGATATAAACAAAAACAGGTACTATAGTTACTTAATCTGCAGAATCTGACCTTTACAGATAGCGGTCCGTACGACCGCACGTCCATAGTTGTGTCACAAAAATGTAACGTCCATAGTTAAAGGTTAAGAAACAGATGGCGCTGTCATCGCTACAATATGTGTTGCTTCAGACAGTTAAGAAATTCAAGATTATTATGATTTATACGCCGAAGTCCATCGCTTTGGATTATACCTACATTATTTAGAGGTATTTTTTCGCAGTAATTTTCTCACTTAAAATCTTTTCCAATATCCTATAGTAAATTAAGGTGGTAACAAAGGATCTCGGTGAAAAATGCACATCATAATATTGTTTTCCTTACTTTTGAATAAAAAGTATGCAATAAATGCGTTTTATAGAAATTCGCGCAAACTGCTTGTTAATGGTTAGGCGATCACATGAAAATTATTCAATTTTATGCGTTACATTTTAGCTGCATTACATAACAACTGTAAACACGCTTTTAAGTTTGATAATGTAATGCAAACAAAATGTAATACATTAAAGTACGTAATTTTTTTGTGAACACTTTCTTATTAATAAACAATTTCAAACACATTTATTACATACTTTTTATTCAAAAGTAAGGAAAACAATATTACGATGTGTATTTTGTACCGAGGTAAAATGTTAACCCCTTAATTAGCCAAAAGTATGGTTCACGCGCGCAATGGTGGGTCGCAAGCAGATTTTTAGTGGGTCGTAAAAAAATTACGAAAATGGAAAACAAGCACAATCTTACACTAAACTTACTCGTTTCAGTTTGAAATAACGAGTGAACAATAAAACATGTCGGATTAATTTACTAAATATTTGTATTAATCTTGTCTGTGATGTTAATTAAACAATTACTATACTTCACCTCTTTCTAAAATTGCGGGCCTTGAATCTCATCTTTTGTTATAAGTGAGCCGCGATTCAAATTGCGAACCGCTGCTTTAAATAATTGGACGAGCAAGCGAGGCTACTTCAACAATCCGGCGGCGTTTGTATGTATGAATGTTTATTCGACGATAACTCGAGTATCGTTGATCGGAATGTTTAGAGTGATGGATTTCGCTATAAATCATATTACATTATTTTGCTAACGTTAATTATTGAACGAGCGAAGGAAGCGAGTGAGTTCTCCGAGTCTACTTGAACAATCCGGCGTTTGTATTGATGTATGTATGTATGATTGTTTGTTCGACGTGTGTGCTTCGCTCGCTCGTTCAATAAAGTAAACAAAAGAACATGATTTTTCGAGTGACAATAGATGCAAGGAAGACAATGGCACAAGCTTGTAGGTTTTGAAGTTGGAGATGGTAATAATGACCGGTTATGGTTTTGGGACAATAAATATGATTCCCAGAATACCACTAATCGCGAATAACGTGCCGTCGTCGCGGCTTTAATTTCCTGTTCGCGTTTGTTTTGCTATGACGATCACTAAGGCCTAGGGTCAGACCTCAAAGATTGCTTACCATGAACTTACCATGCATTTGGCATGGTCAATATTATTTTCCCATGTAGTGAGTCAGTTTCCACAGCAATCTTATGGAAAAATAAAGAATGACGTCTACATGGAGATGCGGAGCTAGTATACTGATATTTTCTTCTTTGCATTCTTTTCACTCGAAAAATTGTTTTGTTTTCTTTGTCTTATATCAACAAAAATCTCTTCGACGTGGGTGGATCAGCGGGCAAAATCAAATGAATAGTGTTAAAGTATATAATAACATCGGTTTTTAACATCGGAAAAAAATTAGGTACTTATAAGAATTATAACATCAGAAACGGTTTATAAAGCCGAATGATACATATATATTTTTACCTACTTTCCACACAACAATAAGATAAGACAATGATTATCTTACCTTAGAGAAGGTAAAAATATACCTATATGTAATCATTCGGCTTTTCTTAATAAACATTGAAATATATAATGTTAAATCACACTAATATTATAAATGCGAAAGGGTGTGTGTGTATGTTTGTTACTCTTTCACGCTGAAACGGCTGGACGGATTTAGATAAAATTTAGAATGGATATAGCTTATACCCTAACTTAAAACATAGGCTTATTTTTATCTCGGACAAAAGCATGTCGTTAAACCGAATAACACGCGGGCGGAGCCGCGGGCAAAAGCTAGTATACACATAAATACATTGAAGCAAGATATATTTATTTGTAAACTTAAATTAATATCTACCGCTGTATAAATCTATTAATATTACCAATATAAACTAAGCATAAACTAGGAACTCGAGTTTGAAGTAAATACAAATCTAAGAGTTAGTTCCGAAGTCAGGGCTAATCAAACTCAACCAAAAACCCATTTCTGAAGCACTTATGTATACCCAGCAACTTTTGTTTGCGCCCACCCTTAGGGAAATACAGAAAAATAACTTTCCAATAAAAACTTTGACAACCAACTTGGCATTTTGTTTTGAGGAAGAGAATATTTTCCCAACTCATTTTTTAGGTAAGTGGTTGGAATTTCTTGAAATATTGGGTTCGTGAATTCAATGCAATTTAGTGTTGTTCAAGGTGCACAGAATGAAATTTAGCAATTTAATGTACCCACATACTCGTAAATGTATAAAAGGAAGGTTTTGATATTCACAGTAGGTACTATGTTCAAAATATTTGCAGCTGGAGAATTATCAGAACAAGTAAAAAGCGTCAGTTTGTGATTTTAAAGCACTTATTTTTTAGTGTGTTACAGTTATTCCATCTCATGAAGTCCGTTTGGGTATGGTCGTAGTTGTGACGTGTACCGATAAGCGCGTTTTGTGTGTGTGGTGATGCAAATGATACAAAACAGGCCGAAATGAACCCCCCCAAAACTCGGTTCAACTCGGTTTACGACAGTCGCGGTCGCACCGCAGCCAGTTACGTACGCACGTTGTCACTGTGACGCTCCCACGCATTTTCGTAAATTATGACACGAAATTACAGACTATGTTGTGCATTGTATGGTTGTTTAAATATAACTTTTATAATTATATTACAGCATTATCCAATTATTATAGGTGGTAGAGCTGATGCCGAGCTCGACTGTGGAGGTACCACCATCTTACTCGCAAATCCTCCCGAAGTTATTCGGGGGAGAGTAAGAGGAGAGTGTAAGTATGGGCATTTCTTCCAGGGGGACCGCCAAGAGTGATGAAATCCTGGAAAGGCCTATGTCCAGCAGTGGACGAAACAGGCTGATGGATGGATGGCTGGATTATCCAATTCGTAAACAGTTAGTTGGCAGCCCTAGCGCGTGCTTAGGCACCGAGCGGCCGTAGGTATTGATTTCAAGGACACCACCTAGTTAAACTACTGTTGTTACCTATACTGTGGTTTTGTACACAGATCACCTTTGTAGTACGCACACTAGGAACAAATCCGTGTGCACCAACGAGCTATATGTGTGCACGCACTATAGCCAAACAGACTTCGTGGGATACCATATCTGTACGCTACTGAATTTATATATTTTTTCGAAGGTCTGTCTTACTGAGACAGTTAAACTCAGATACAATAAAAGTAATTGTCTGAAATTGAACTAAATAAAAGCTAACCCAGCAAATATTCCAATTTTATTTTATTACAGTAGCTTAAATAATTTTAGAGATATCTTGGCTTCAAAGATAAGTTTGTAATCCAAACAATATTATATGAGTGAAGATAATAATCGCTATATTATTTTGTTACTACCGTTTTCCCGCGGCTCCGCCCGCGTTTTTTCAGTCTTTGTCCCGTTTTCAGCATGGATTTTATTTTATGAAAAAACCTTATAGCTTATGTGTTGGCCAGGGTCACCACGCATATAATGAAAAAAAAAAACATCTAAATCCGAGTAGTTATAGTAAAATCACATAATTTGAATGCGAGAACCCTATTATTAATAATCAATTTCCGATAATTGCTTTAAAACGCAATTCTTGCATACTTTTTATTCAAAAGTAAGGAAAACAATGTTATGATATGCATTTTGCACCGAGATTCTGCTTTACCAGAATCTTTACCTGAATTCTGCTGTTGTTGGCTTGGACATTATTTAATTAACACCCCTTATAGTATGTGTTGACCAGGGTAAAAAACCGCATCCAAATCCGTTGAGTGGTTCTTGAGTTAAAACGGAAAATACATACAGATAGACAGAGAGGCAGACAGACGTACAAAAATAGAAAAAAATGTGGTATATTGGCCTCAGTTAGTACAATAATAATGATCCATATATCACATTGACCTCTCATAAACAACTAAACACACAGTCTCTAAGAAAAGTTCGTCAGAAAACGTCCGAACGTGCGACGTGCATAGTAGCAAAAGTGCTTCAACCAAACTAAGGCGACGACGCATTGGAAATTTTGGCGACATGGATCTCCATTTTTCTCAGCAGTAAAAAAAATATTATCATTTATAGACTAGATTAAGCATTTCATTGACATAATTTTACCCGAAGATTTAGTTGATTGATTTATTGATTGATTGATTGATTTTTAGAAAACCTCTTTTGAAACAGAGATTTCTATTTTACTGACAAACGGGAGCGAATGAAGTCTCTAAGTTTATTTTTATTTAAATTAATCTACAAATACACTTCAATATACCCGATTGGATTTATTAAATTACTTATAGTTGTCATTTTAAATGAAAAATACTGTTTTGCTGCATACGACCTTACGGAATAAGCTAGTTCGTGAGCGCATATTTGTATGGAGTAAGTCCCCCTCACTCCACTCCCCTAAGGTGCTGACTTGAAATTAAAAGTTTACCAATTCCTCGCCATAAGACGTTATATCGTTAACATAAGATGCAATGTCAATTGTACGCAATCGTCATTCGAACTTGTCACGCCATAGCGGTGACAAGATGCATCGCGGACACTTCTTGAGCGAGATTGTGAGTCTAGTTGTTTATGAGAGGTCAACGATAGGCATATCATTTAAAATTTCGCGAAAATATTCAATGTACAGACACGAATTTTTTACTACTTTATTATTAGTATAAGTATAGATATAGGTTAGGTGGTAGAGCTGATGCCGGGCTCGACTGTGGAGGTACCACCATCTCACTTGCAAATCCTCCCGAAGTTATTCGGGGGAGAGTAAGGCTGAGATTCAGAATTGAATCTCATGCATTTTGAGTCGGAACTCAATCTTACAAACGTCAAAAAGCGACGTGATCCCATACTAGAGTGACGTTTGTAAGATTGAGTTCTTCTTGAGTTCGGACTCCAAATGCACTCTGAATCTCAGCCTAAAAGAACAGCTCTCAGGCAAAACCAGGCGGCCCACCATTGCCTGGGACTAGGGTTCCCAACCCTCCCGGAATGCCCGGGAGACTCCCGGAATATTGTTCTGCCTCCCGAGCTCCCGGAACGTACTAATTTCTCCCGACTTTCTAAAAATCAAACTAAATAAATCGCGCGCGCAATAGTCGCCTCAATGGATTTATTAAAGCATTTTGATGAACCTCAAAAAATGATATGTACCTATAACTAAGTCAATAAGTTTTTCACATGCTGTTTGAATTATTTACAAAAGTGGCATAATTTTGAAGACCCCGAATACCAAACAGTGATAATTTTATCACTGAAAGAACTGATTAGATGGGAAAGAATTCAAAGACTACAAGACCATTAAAAAATGATTTATTAAGCAATCGAAATATAAATTTAAAAAATAAAAAAAATTAAAATTAACAACTAATGTACCAACTTCCCTTCAACGCCCCACCGATTTATTCAAATCTCCCGGATTGGTTCCTTTGAGAGTTGGCAACCCTACCTGGGACCGATGGATGGCGGTATCCATCAGCCTTTTTCGTCCACTGCTGGACATAGGCCTTCCAGGATTTCGCCACTCCTGGCGGTTCTCCTGGAAGAAATGCCCATACTCACACACGCTGGGCAGGCGGGTTGGTGAGCGCGGTGCCGAAACCCTTGCACCAGTGACGCCGCTGCCCGTCACTAGTCTGTTTTTATAAGGCTTGGCAATTGGGGATGGATATAATGACGTTTATTTCGATCGATTAAGATCATAATTATTAATACACATATACACAAAAAAATCACTTATCAATTAGTACAATAAAATATACACAATAAAATATATATAAAATTAAAACAATATTTTGGCTGCTGTCAGCACATGAATTATGCTGCAATGATTCAGGTACTGACAGTCAAGCCGTTCCGCAAATGCGTTCAGGATACAGTTGCGGCTGGCCCGCACCCTGCGCTACAGGGATGTGCACCGCCCGCGCATCGTTGCATAAAAGCAATCCACATGCGCGTCCGCGAACATCCCCGATGCACTACAGAAGCGAGGCAGCCCCAAAATCATCCTAAACGCATTGTTGTATTGGACTCGTAGCGCGCTGTACTGTCTTTGCGTATAACTCACCCACAGACTGCTCGTGTAGAAAGACGTACAAAATGCCCTGAACAGGGTGATTTTGACGTTTATTGAGCAGCGAGCAAATCTGCGGGCTATCATATTAGCACGAACAGACAACGCCCTACGCTCCCTCTCTATGTCTGCATCGTCTCTCAGGTCCGAGGTTACAACATGTCCAAGGTATTTAAACTGATTGACTCTATTAAGAGGATACCCGTAGAGTTTAATAGCTGGTATATTATGTAGATGTTTTCCTCGGGCCTGAAAGACCATGCATTCGCTTTTTTTCACGTTATACAACAGTCCGTGATTGTCAGCGTACTCTTCGCAAATGCCAAGCAGCTTTGATAAACCGCTCACAGAGGCGCTCAGCAGCACCATGTCATCAGGATAACTAATATTGTTAATGCTAATTCCTCCAATATGACAGCCAACATGTGTGCTGCTGAGCCTCTCAATCAGCGCATTCACATAGAGGTTGAAGAGCTTAGGTGAGGTTAGCCCTCCTTGCCTCACTCCGCACTCCAACCTGTATGGGATTGAATAGGCCCCCGACCATCGAACGACATTGTCCTGATTCTGATACCAATATTAAAAAATGCTTATTAGTTCCTCGGGCATTGAAGTTTGGTGAAGTTTTTTCCAAAGAATATCATAACAAACCAGGTCAAACGCCCTCGATAAGTCGAGGAAACAAGCAAAAATAGGTTTATTTCTATCAGTATAGTACTTGACAGTTTGCTTTAAACACAATACAGCTGTTTCTGTGGAGAGACCTGACTTAAAACCGAATTGGTTGTCATGTATTTGTAGATATTTATCAAGCTGAGTATTAAGCAAACCGTGAAGAACCTTAGAGATAATAGTGGCTAATGAGATAGGCCTATAATTGTTCCTGTCACTAATATCGCCAGTCCAGCTCTTCACAATCGGCACTACCACAGTCCTCATCATCTGCGCAGGTAAGTACGAGTGCCCCACACACAGGGAGTAGAACATCGCCAGCACTCTGTGCAGATCATTACCTGCATATTTAAGGTGTTCAATGCTCAGGTCATCGCGGCCCGGTGACTTGCCCCGCGACATAGATTTAATAACCTGCCTTACATCTTTTGCCGTAAATCGGGCACTATTCTCCCGGCCACCACACCCAGCACCGCACAAAGACTGTGATGGCCCCAAAGGTGACGTTACAGTGAAGTGCTCCCTGAACATCTCGGCTATGCCTGTCAGTTCGTTGATACCGTTGACACTCACAGGCAAGCCCGGCTTACTATTAAGTTTATTGGTTGACTTCCAAAAACTGCGAAAATCATGCTTGGAATGATGCGATGCCAAGATATCCATTTTAATTTGGTCACTATTATTTTGACACCATCGCAAACGAGATTTAAAAATCGTGCGACTAGTCTGCATTTCACTCCAAGCACAACCTTCCCGAGGCTTGCCACACAACATCCACAACTCAAACTATTGCCTGGCCTTCCTGTGACCATCACTCACATACTTGTTCCAGCCTATAACCGGTTTTTTACCTCTGAGAGCATTTATATCATAGCTCGCACAAGCTGCCTGGCATAATACACGAACAATATCTTCATATATTTTATCGATGAAATTTCTGTGGTCCAGATTATTACAAATATAATCACTACAAGCACTTAATTCAATAGGTAAGTTAATTAATTTAAAATTACTATCGCAAAATTTGGTATAAATATCAGTTTGTTCAGGTTTTCTTTCCCCCCATCGTATTTTACTACAATTCCGGATTTTATTACTTTCATACAATTTAGGTTTAATATTATCTAACTTACACTGTACGAGGGGAAAGTGGTCGGACCGCAGAACGTCATACTTAACATACGTATTTACAATTGTCTCCATAGCGGAACTGGTGACTACGCAATGGTCGAGCCAACGTCTCGAACCGTTCGCTTCACTTATAAATGTATAAGTATCAGACTTCAAACCTAACAATTGGACGTCAGCACACAACCATTCCGATTCCATACAGAAACAGTCCAACTCATAATAAAATTGTTCATTAGGATGCGCGTTGAAATCTCCGAGTATATAAACAGATTCAATATTATTATTACTAATAATAGCGCTTACCAGACTAAGACAGTCCGTGAATTCCGACAGGTTCACATTATTATCTGTGGGCATGTACACACTAAACACCAAAAACGATCTTAGATCCATGGTTACTTTTATGGCACACACTCGCGGGTTATCACATTGCACAACCGAAACGTTGTTAAAAACATTTTTGTTCCATAGCAGTGCCACTCCAATAAATTGTAAAATTATGTTATTTTTAATCAATAAACTTTAATTTTATAATACATTAAAAAACGTTGGGACGTAATAATCGTCGGTGAAACGCGGGTGTAACGAGTGTGGAATGTCACTTGCATTTCACCGTTCACACTTGGGAACATCTCCGACAACCCCTCGGGGATTCCCTGATATCGTAACTGTAACGATATGACATGTATGTATGTAAAATGGGGAAGGGAAAACAATACGTTATTGACAAATTGTTAGGTATAACAATCCAAAAAAAAAAAAATTTTTTTTAACCCTTACTTATTAGAGTAATGTGACTAATTAGGTAGGTTTAACCTACTTTCTACTTCCTACAAACTTTGATTTGCTTAAAAACTGTAACAAGTTGATTGCTTAGGAGCTGCCAGATAATAGTTAATGGTAAGATTAACGTAACCTACTTTTTTTTGTAGGGAGGACTGGATTTAATTTCACCTACCTAATCAGTCACATTTCTTTAACAAGAATCATGTATAATTTTTTTTTTTTGAGGATGCTTTAGTGCTCATTGTCTGTTCCAGATGAGCCCCAGTTTCTGGGTCCAGGGCGGAACGTGACAGCGGTTGTGGGACGAGACGCCACCCTGACCTGCGAGATTCAACATTTGCACGATTACAAGGTCATTCATTTACAGTGTGTTGCTGTATAATTCGGGTATTCCATACAATACCTAGGTAATGTATGGAATACCTGGGGCATCCAGGCAATGTATAAAATATGATGAATATTATTCTGCGTTACATACTTTACCAAGGCAATCTATACAAAACCCAGGGATTGTATACAATACCTGCTGGTCCATCGACAAAGTGTAAAGTTATTACTAATCAATGGGATAATATTAAGTTCGCAGTCAAATTAGTCTTTTCGAAGTCCTGTAGCGCAGAAGAGAGCCAGTAGGTTAGGTCAGAAGGTTAGGTATGGCGAGTCACGCCACATAGTGGCGTAAACGGCATATATAACCTGCGTGGTTATTTTTTTTATGACCACCCAGACATACCATTTAACTAAAAGGCTAACCTCTGTTCATATATGATCAAATTTTCTGCTCCCGCTCACATATTTTACATATATTACCGGCTGCGCATTCCGTATACTGTATAGAATACTTATGCAAAGTATAAAATAAATAATATTTCATACATTACCTAAACGTTTTTGGTATTCTATACATTACCTAGGTATTTTATAGAATACCGGATTGCCGATAACATATATTATTGCACTGCGTTCACTGACGCAGACACTCGCTAACTCTTGAAAATTACTTCGAGAAAAATGTTTACGCGAGGGAAGTTCTGAACATCATCTTTCGGTGAGTGAACTGGAACATAAATAAGACAAAAGGCCCACTAACCCAACTAACTTATGCAGAACTGAAAACCATTAGCCGTTATTGCTCGCATGAATTCACGTCCGTCTGTTACTGCTATTTGTTAGACGAATAGTCCACATTATTCATTTCCGCTGATAATACGAAACCATTCGACACGGAACCCTGAGTAAAGGTTCTTGAGCACACAAAAACGAGGCGTCAGCGTGACAGAGATGGGCAAATTCGCTTGAATCAGAAATTCCAATATACCCTTTTTAGTCATGTTTTACTTGTGTTTCACAATATAGATCAGGGTTGGAATTGCTTAAAACAAATGTTTAAAACAAGTGTTTAAAACAGTGTTTTAAACAGTGTTTTAAACACCGAGAAAAAAACACCTTGCTTAAAACACTGTTTAAAACAAATTGTTTTAACCGAAGCTTAGTACTCGACTGACCGCCGTGGGCAAAAGTACTCCCGAAGAGTCCTGATGATGATGAGTCATAATCTCATCGAAAGCTCGACCTGTGCCTCCTTGCACAGATAAAAAAGTGAGTCCAAACCAAAGTCCAAAATTTTTAACCGTGTTTAAAACACAAAACACTTATATATAAAACACTATTTTTTAGCATATTAATTATAATTTTTTCCTTATATCGAACGTGTCGTTATTATTACTCTTTTTTTTAACGCACCCTTTTCGGCACGGTTAAAATTCCTTTACTGGCGGGGGTTTCCCCAAACATAAAGACGAGAGCGGGCGGTGTCGGTGAGTTCTTGTATTTTCAAGCATTTCTAAGTTTCGTGTTTATTGGGAAAGCACTTTTTATTTTTCACTCAATACATGATTAGATTATGATAATTGATAACATTAAAAAAACGATTTTTAATTAATTTTACATATAAGTACATCAGTTAACAATACGATACCCAAAAATGTTTAAAACAGCCGCAAAAAAAACATCAGTAAATATTTGTTTTAAACATGTTTTTTTTTAATTTTGCTTTAAAAAGGATGTTTTTTTCCAACCTTGATATATGTAGATAGCTTGCTTTTTTAATTTGGTGAAAGCGTATCTTCTATATCTTTACTAATAATAAAGTAGTAAAAATGTCGTTGCTGTTTTTGAATATTTTTGCGAAATTTTAAATTAAATGGATTATCACAATTTTTTGAATTTTATTTGTCTCTAGGCTATAATTTTAAGGCGTATTCATAAAATAACGCTCATGCTGATATTGGGGCAAAGATTGAATAAAGGCGGGTGAGGCCGCGGACAAAGGCTAGAGTTTGGCCAGGTAATCGTTCCTCGACCTTAACCTAAACTTTCTCCATACCCGTGTCAGTAACAGTTGTGCCACGATTCCCTGGCCAAACTCTAGTCTATACTAAATTAGTAAAAAGTTGTGTCTGTTTACGTTCATGGTCTGTACATTGAATTTTTTCGCGTAATTTTTGTCTGTCCATCTGTCTATGTCTGTTTGTCTGTCTGCCTGTATGTATTTTTCGTTTTACCTCGAGAGCACTTAAGAGTGATAATACCTCACTTCGCTTCGCATGATCCTGCTTTATACCAACAAATACTGCAACAATCACTCGTAAATTAATATATGGTAAGGTGGAGGACTAATGCTATGTCAACGAAATGGTGAAAACTTGAGTCCATTAAATTTTCTCGATGGAAAAAAATTACAAAGTTACCCCCAAACCGTATAATAAGCCGATAGCATTCAATGAATTTAGATCTGAAACTTTGCATAATACCAGGCACCTCAGAAAGAATTGCGAAAAAAAGTTTTTATATATGGGAGACAGGCCAGTTATAATGTTTTTCGAAAATATGATTATTTATGAGTAAAAATAGGTATGTTCTAATTTCAAAATTTCCCTCCACATTTTTTGCGAGCTAATTCAAAGTATTGTGTCTCGCTGAAATATGGATCTGCGCCGGGAACATTCTAGAGCTATGATTTTTTACGATTTCAAGTGTCGCCTGAAACCGGATGAATCGTATGATAGACTTCAAATGGCATTCATGGATGAAGGCCCTTCCAAGGCAACCGTGTATCGTTGTTATAACGAATTTAAGCGCGGTGGACCAACTTTGGGGGATGAAGAAAGAAGCAGTCGCCCTTTGACGGCTGTTACCGAAGAAAACGTGCTGGCAGCATAGATTCAATGGCTGGCAGTGAAAAATTTAATCCAAGACAATAGACGAATTACATATCAGGAGATTCAACACATATTGAACATTGGATCGGGAAGCGTTTACGAGATTCTACTCAGCCATCTTTGCGTGAGGAGGATAGTATCACGCTGGGTGCCGCACAACCTCATCGATGCTCAGAAGCAGGACCGGGTGGAATGGTGCCGTAATATGCTAAACAAATTTGAAGCAGGCTCGTCTCGGCGTGTTTACGACATCGTTACAGGTGATGAGTCCTGGATTTATCAATACGACCCAGAAACCAAGCGCCAGTTGACTGTCTGAGTGTTTCAAAATGAACCAACGCCTACCAAAGTGAAGCGATCTAGAAGCGGGGGGAAGATTTTGATCGCTAGCTTTTTTAATTTGACTGGCCACTTGGTATCAATTCCCTTACGGGATCAAAGAAGCATCAATGCCGAATGGTATACTATACCAAATATTTGCCAGAAATTTTTCTGTTGTTAGCAACAAGCGACCAAACACAAGGCTCCGCAGGCTACTGCTCCACCACGACAATGGTGGAGCAGTAGCCTGCGGAGCCTTGTGTTTGGTCGCTTGTTGCTAACAACAGAAAAATTTCTGCGCACACCGCACTCAAAACGAGGGACTTCCTGGACAGCACGCCAGTCAAACTCCTGGGTCACTCTCCTTACAGCCCTGATCTAGCACCGTGTGACTTGTTTTTATTTCCAAAAATAAAAAATCAGCTCAAAGGAATACAATTTTCGTCGCTGGAAGATGCGCTGGCTGCGTTCGAGCAGGCTGTAAACGAGGTGTCTGCGGCGGACTGGAAATAGTGTTTTGAAAACTAGTTTAGACGCATGAAACTTTGTATATAGGCTGAGCAAAGAGTACTTTGAAAAGATTTTAAAATAAGAAATGTACCTATAGAACATTTTTTTGAGTTGAGCAAAACTTTCTAAGTGTCCACGTATAACTGATATTAGTATAAAGCAGATGCAGCCAATAACATAAAAATTAAAAAACCATCAGTGTAGCCGCGATTTCAAAATAACTAATGTTTTGCGTGCGCGGCATCTGATTAGAGTAGGATAGACAGTTAAAAAGCAGAAGCGTTAGAGCAGGACTGCGAATTGAGGTCGGAATTGTATGCGGTTTCCTTTATTAACATTGTAATAGTGACCCTGGTCAACATATAGGCTAGAGTAGTAATAAGTGGTGTTGATAAAATGACGCTCAACTCGAAAACGGGACACTGGTTGAATAAATGCGGACGGAGCCGTGGAAAATTCCATTCATTCCACGCCATTTCCAATCCCATACAAAATAGGTAAATAAAATCTTATTCTCGTGGATTTATGGTTTACCGTTGCAGGAGCAAAGGATTTTTCACAATATGAAGGAGTCATATCTATTAAAGAAGTCTTAAGGCGCATAGGCAATGCCATCGTTTTGATACAAAATTTGATAACACGTTTCTCTGTTGTTTTTCGTTACATACTAAAGTTTAAGACCTCTATAGTTTAATACAGGCATTTACGAAGTCACTATTTGGCTGAAATATAAAATTTTGGT
Organism: Ypsolopha scabrella; assembly: GCA_910592155.1. Lineage (NCBI taxonomy): Eukaryota > Metazoa > Arthropoda > Insecta > Lepidoptera > Ypsolophidae > Ypsolopha > Ypsolopha scabrella. The sequence continues at coordinate 23,790,909 of OU342969.1, read as the reverse complement.
ATAGGTACAATTTAAGGCAAGCAAACAACTTTGTATGTATGTAAATCTGTGCAGCTGGATATCTTTAAAACCAAATAAATATTCAAAATGTTGGCAAAATGGTGCCTTTTAAAATATCAGTACCAGATGATAGAGGTCTTATACTTTGGTCTATAACGAAAAACAACAGAGAAATGGGTAATCACATTTTGTCGGTACTAAAACGGTGGCGTGCCTATACGCCTTAAATAATTATTTACTTATATGTCCTTTTCATCGCTTAAAATGTAAAAAAAATACATCACGAAATTTTTTTTACATTATTATTTTCTTTACATTTTAGCAAGTATAATTCAAATCTAAAAACTTAAGGCGCAATATATCTATCTCACAAGGAAAGAGATAAACATATGTGAAAAAGTGCGCGTCCTGGGTACCTAACATAGTAGACCATATCGAGCTTTGACAGCTTGATATACACTATCTTTAGGTAGATCAACAGAGTGAGACAGAGCACTGTATCAGTTTGGTTTGCTATGCTAGACTAGACTAGACTGTGGTGAACATCGACAAATGGCGGAGAATGAAGAAAGGTTTCGATATAGCTGTGTTTTAGTGAATAATATTTAATATAAATATGTTTAAATGTTTACAACAGTAATTATTGTTATTTTTACTTTATTCATTTGGATAGACTACTGTTTTAAACTCAAAACAGCCTTCACTTTACATTTTTTTTCGATGCGGCGAATATTTTTCTATTACGTTTTGGCTCTGATATCGTCTTAGAAAAGGCCTCCTTTATAACATGTAGGTATTTTTTTCAGAACCCTATCTATTTTAGTGTGGTAGTTATACAGTTTTAAATTTATTTTCTTACTACCTACATATGTCACCTTAAGTACATTGCGAGTTTATTTTCTGTATGACAGATGTCTCCGATCTAGTGAAAAAAAAAAACAATGAAATGTTCAGTAATTGATGGGAACTGTTTTTAAATAGCATAGTTTCCATAGACAACGTCTTCGACAAGCTAAAAAAGTTTTGTTAAAAACGGCCGTTTTTAGCAAAATATGGCATATTAACATATTATGTTAAAATTTAGCTATAAATAGACCATCCACCCATCCATCCACTGCTGGACATAGGCCTTTCCCAAATTTCGCCACTCATGTCGGTCCTCCGTCCTCCTCATCCAGCCACCACCCACAACGTCCTTCAGGTTTTTCTACACTACTCTTTGCTGTACATGGTCTCCATTCTAAAGCATTTTGGCCCCAACGGCCATCATGTCGGCCACAAATATGGCTCGCCCCACTGCACTGCCACTTCAACTTACTGATTCTGCAGGCTATGTCGGTCACTTTCTATCTCCGACGGATCTCCTCGTTTCGGATTCTATACATCAGATCTATGAATAGACGTTATTTTTAAAAACTAGTTAAGTTAATTGCTACTTCTAGCTCTCAATTGTTATTTTAATTAGCAATAAATTATTTTTTGTCTGAAGTGACGGCACTTTAACAGCTCTTAACCGTCCTTGAAAAACTTTATCCATCAGATCAGGGGCCTTATTGTCTAAGTTAGACATCCATCATATTCGCCTTCAAACGCGCCGTGATTGGCTAGAAATGACATCATTTTTAGCCAATCAGGGCGGCTATTCCGGCATTATCTCACTCGCAATATCAATCATTAGATATTTGTTTAAAGTTTGATAATATGTAATAAGTATAAAGTATGATAATTGCCATGCGATGGAAATTAGAGGTGGTAGAGCTAATGCCGGGCTCAACTGTGGAGGTACCACCATCTTACTCGGAAATCCTCCCGAAGTTATTCGGGGGAGAGTAAGAGGACAGCTCTCAGGCAAAAAAACCAGGCGGCCCACCATTGCCTGGGACCGATGGATGGCGGTTTATCCATCCCCAATTGCCGGGCCTTATATAAATCAGACTGGTGACGGGTAGCAGCGTCACTGGTGCAAGGGCTTCGGCACCGCGCTCACCAACCCGCCTTCCCAGCGTGTGTGAGTATGGGCATTTCTTCCAGGAGGACCACCAAGAGTGGCGAAACCTTGGAAAGGCCTATGTCCAGCAGTGGACGAAAAAGGCTGATGGATGGATGGATGGAAATTAGAGTGACTAAACCACATCTAATAAAAACTGTAGGATATAAGGAATGCTCTCTATAAGTTTTCAATCAAAAAAATCAATCCTACAAAATCCATTTTAAAGTCACCCGAATAGCCGTCCAGGGCGGGTATTCTGGCACATGCGTAAAAATTGCGAAGGCAGATTGCAAGTGACTTTAAAAGGGATTTTGTACAGATATGTGTTGTTTTTTTTTAATGGAAACTTATAGTAAGCATCTTATTATATAGTATAGCTTCTATTTGATGTAGTGTAGTAATTTTAATCGCATGGCATTTATCTAACTTTAAACAAATATCTAATGATTGCTATTGCGAATGAAAAATAATGTCGGAATAGCCGCCCTGGACACCTTTACTTTGATGGCTATAGCGATAGACATTGAAGTTACACAATAAGAGGGCTGGTTTCGTCTTGTGGCTAGCACACACCAGAGATATAGCGCCTATCTATCCTACTTGCGCTTTCATGTATTCCGCATTTGTCATTGTGCGAGAGGATAAGTATAAAGAAAAGACACTGTATCGATGGCTCGTGCTAGACCCTCTGGATACCAACCGTGTGAAGTATCAGATACAACACGGCTCGGCGACTACTTGATGCCTACGCTTTAGTACTTTTTATAATTTTATTGCAACCAACAAAAAAAAAGATAGTTTTCAAATAAGTACCTACGAATTGTTACTTTTAAAATATTATTATATATTTTGTCGTCAATATGTTGTCAAACCCTTCTTAGAAGGCAAAACCTTTCTTAGAAGCTCAAAGAATATAACTTAGAATAAAGTACCCCTTGAAGTATCCATTAACTTTTACATGAAATGGTTTAAATTTGAATAAATATTTACTTGGTTTCAGAAAACCCATTTAAGAGGATATCAAAAAAATACATGGATGCTTTGTTTCTGTGTATTTCATGAAGTACACGGAAAATTATAATAAATTTTTGGTGTATGCATTTTGACCATTGATAGGGTTTTATTTTTGGAAAACATGTTTGGATAAATTTTCCTCGATTGAAATAGTTATTGAAATGAGATCTTTAAACGCACTTTTTCTCCTCGTTTGACGGGTAGGAATCATGTATAGAACTCAATCATATTTTATTAGACGGGTTTAACAATATCTAGATATTTGATTTTGGGAATTTTAATAGCTATTTTTTTATAAAATTTTAAAACATACTTTTTTCTCTTTTACGATGATTCTGCCCCTCTCGCACTGCGCGTATTTTCGTGACAAAAATAAAATTTACATAGGCTCTTAACGTTTTAAAACAATATTGTGACGAAGGCAAAGTTACGCAATTAGAACCAGCCACTGTTTTTGCCGTCTGTGCCCGTTTTAATACCCCGGCCGCAATAATTTGATATTTCCAAAGCCGGAATCATAATGGGATACGAGCCACGTATTAAATCACATTAATCCCCCGAAATGGAGACTGATGATGTGCTTACCTGCAATATTTCATATTTCGTGGCGCATATATTCCGTCGGGTGCGTAAGGAGCAAGTTATCATATTCCCACAAAGGTTTAAGGAAGAGGATCCCACACTCTGCAAAATATGATTTCTGGTCGTGGGAGGCATAATTCATTCATTCATGGAGCTGTACTGTACTTTAGTAAGGTAAAGCTGGCCTTTGTGTTGGTAGGATTTCATTGTTGCCCATTGTGTTATGTATCTGGGGGCATGGGAGTGCCCCCCGCCAAGACGAGCCAAACGAAGCGGGGCACTCGGCACTACGTACCTTTTCTCCAAGTGTTTCGTTATATTTTCGAACCATCATAGCTTCGGTCTGGATAATATCAGAGATACCAAATTCTCAAGATAAGATGTTGTAAGTAGTCTTATTAAACACGATAAGTTTCTAAAATGTTGATGGTTGTGATTGTCGGCACTTGGTGGAACTTATTATACATCTTGTTAAATAAGACACTTGTACTTGTCCACAGGATTATATTTTCACTTAATACACCCGACCGGTTTCGCTTATAAGCATTGTCTAGGGCTTTATTACATAAAAAATAACTTAAATAATATTTACATGTTTAATACGTGCGATAAATACGTGCGATAATCGCACGTATTAAACATGTAAATATTATTTAAGTTATTTTTTATGTAATAAAGCCCTAGACAATGCTTATAAGCGAAACCGGTCGGGTGTATTAAGTGAAAATATAATCCTGTGGACAAGTACAAGTGTCTTATTTAACAAGAACGATAAGTTTCATTTGTCTAGCTTTTAAACTTTGAATTTTATTAATACCTGAATAACGTCGATTTCGTCACTCACTTACTCACTCACTGATCATCAAAACCTCTAGGGTACTTCCTGAAGTTCTAGAAAGCTGAAATTTGATATGCAGGCTAGGATGAGCACACAAACAAAAAATAAATCAAGAAATCTGTAAATTTCACCCTCCAAGCCCTCTTAAAGTACGGCTTGGCCGTTTCATTGAACTATTGCATGACATAATATTATAAGTCCATGGGAGTGTTTGTTTGACGGCCACGAAACGGCCAAACCATAATTTTTGATCAAGGGTTTGTAGAGTTATGCCTTGTAGGGCCTTAAGGGCTTGGCTCTACATTAGATCTGATAATTTTTTAACCGTGAAAGCATTATGAGCTTCTGAGTCTTGGCGACCCAGTTTACATGAAATGTTTTTGATGGGATATGGGTTACTCTAAGTGTTTTATCTTTTCACAAATAAAGGATTACTAAATTGAATTAATTAAATCTGACATATCATAAAAACTAGCCTTTCGCCTGCGGCTCCGCCAGCGTTTATTCAATCTCAACCCCGTTTTCGGCTTGGGCTTATTTTACGAACACCACTTTTAGTTTAATGTTGAGCAAGGTCACCACGGTGATAATAAAAAAATCACATCAATATCCGTTAAGTGGTTCTGGAGTTAATATACATACAAAATAACGTAAAAGATATAAATACAAAACCTCGATTATTTCAGCTGTAGTTTCAAGATATTCACATTATAGTATGTGTACCACAGAGGAAAATAACCTATGGTATGTACACACTTACTCCAAAGTAATCCGTCCAATCTTCCAATAATTCAGAAACAAGGGATCCGTACTCAGAGGGTGCTAAATTGTTTGTCAGGCGCTAACATTTTAGCGCCTTCGTTTTTTGTAGCTTATATGTATACCTGTTGTGATTTAGCATGTTTTTAGGGTTCCGTACCCGTATTGTGCGATGGGATCGAAACTTTTGACTTCGAATCGCATTTGGCTGGTTTTCCTTTTTTATTAATATTGCAAATATGAATATTGGAATTGGAGTGTGTAGTTAAAACTCACAATAGAGATGGCTGGATAATAAAAGCAAAACGAATTTTACCGGGTTTTATCTTACCAAGAGTTAAATGGGTACATTTTACCAGGGTTTAATTTATTTTATGAGTTCTTAAAACTTTGCTATAACCACGATAGTATCAAGAATCATATAAATAAAAGCAACTTTAGTTTATACTTTATGAGATGAATTGTGAATATAGAACTAGTTTTACTGTGCCAACTTGAATAATTTTGGGAATTATATTCGCTACTCGGAGAAACTTTACAGTTTAAAATTAATTACATGATTTTCAAGAATATACTCAGTAGAAAGTAGAGTGGAAAAGCAAGGACTTTTTGTCATTGGTATCATATAGTTTTCAACAAAATTGCAATTCTTCCGGGATCTGTCACTTTTGATATTTGTCAATGAAATTGATTAATTTCCTTCTCTATTTTTACAAAAACAAATTGTGTATTCAAATTAATAGGAACAATTCGTTATGTAAAGTAATGACTACACGGTCTTGATTCCGAAACCATATCGAGATATTAGGTTTCTAGGCCGTATTTTTATATTTAGGTATAGCTTTAAAAACGATGAAATCTTGTGTATTTTAATAAAAATACAACAACCAACATCACTTTCATTTGATCTCTAAATGACGTCACAGAATAGGCTGATTAGGGCTAGGCTATATTTTCCTTGTCAATGTCAACTTACAGTGCCGTGCCACCAATTTATCCGAAGAAAGAACTAGCTTATTCCGGGCCTGTCATTGGCTAATATTAAATATTATCCAATCAGATATGCAAATTCCGCCATTTTCATTCTACAGATAAGTTGTTAGCACTGTAACACAGAGTTACCAACCTGTTAAAATAAAGGAAGTGTACTACCATGCCACTAGTATCAGTCTCTTTATACTTTTTGTCTTCGAATCATCTCTATACATATAAAATACAACGTCTGTCTGTCTGTCCGTCTGTCTGTTCGTTCGCTTATAACTTGAGAACCAATCAATGGATTTTGATGCAGTTTTCAGTGAAAGATAAAGCATTTCTTCGGGAATGTTTAGGGCTATGTCTATGTATCATCACGCTATGACAAAAGGGAGCAGTGCAATCAGAATTTTAGTGAAACATATAGAAGGTTCGCCGCCGTAGCATTGTCGATCGTCGCGGGTTCGAACCCCGACTGGTAAAATTTGTTTTCACGTTTTATTTTTTATTCTTATATTTTATTTTCAGAAAAAACATTTCCTTTTGTACAAAAATATTAAAGCTGAAATTATATTTCTTGACTGCGCAAAGACCAATAACTAAAATCTTTTTATTTTCAAGTGCTTAGAAAACGCCATCTCTGGGAAGCCATCCTGGATAACGGCTCAGTAAGCTGGCGTTAAAATCGTTTGTAAGCTGGCGTTGAAATTGTTTTTATTTTAATACACTAGATGGCGCTGCATGTTTCAAAATATCGATTTTGACGCAGTCGGGTTCAAATCAACTCACGTTAAAGTTTGTCTACACTACCTATATTAATAAAGAAGAAAGATTTGTTTGTTTGTTTGCATATAATGGGTGTTCGGTTTAAAAAGCGTGTAGGAACGCAGCATTGTATTTGTTCCCTTTAAAACGTATTTGAACGCGGTTAAGATGTTTTATTGAATTGATATGGCAACACGAGTTGTCGAGCGGTGAATTGTGACATGGAACGGTTTCCGTGATGGTATTGATTGATTGCTTTGTAAGACAACCAGAGTCGCAAGAGGTTATGTATTTGATATTTCAAGGAAATCAGTAGTTAAAAGTGAAATAAACCAGTTAATTAGTGTTAACTGTGGTCCGGGACCCATACACAAATTGTTTGATTGCTTTGTAAGACAACCAGAGTTGCAAGAGGTTATGTATTTGATATTTAAAGGAAAGTAGTAATTAAATGTGTGAAATAAACCACTTAATCAGTGATAACTGTGGTCCGGGACCCATACACGAAAAGATTCGTAAAATCATTGATTGATTGCTTTGTAAGACAACCAGAGTTGCAAGAGGTTATGTATTTGATATTTCAAGGAAATCGATAATTAGAAGTGTGAAATAAACCAGTTAATTAGTGTTAACTGTGGTCCGGGACCCATACGCGAAAAGATTCGTAAATTCAATAATAGTGCAAAGTGATGTGAAAAGATTTTCATTACCACGTTTTACTGAAATAGTGATAGTTTTTTCTGGGAGGCTAGCCTGGGTTAGGTGGTTGAGTATAGGATACGAATCTGGCTGACATGCTGGCTGGGCTGGTCATTTGTCAGAAATCTCCGTGCTGAGGGCGACGACAATCAACGTCAGAAGAAGGGAAGAGCGCGTCCAGGGGACCTGTGCTTTCCTCTGAGCCAGGGTTGAGTCGTGACCTTGATCGAGCGCCAAGGTCCCGTCCTGTACGAGAATGTGAACATTAATGTGAGTGTTTGAATCGTTCACCCTTATAACGGGATTTAGTATATAAGTTCCCTTCTTTGGAGACCCCCTTCCTGGTAGGGTTTAGATTCTGTTCAATACCAATGGGCCCAGCAAGCGAAATCTGAATAGTACCTGTCGAGAGGGGAGGTTTACCACACAACGGGTAATATCTAGAACTACTGAACTGACTTTGAAAATTCTTTACGCACTCAATAAGATTTTTAGTTAATCGTGTGGTATGTACGCCTTGCGTAGTCGTATGTATGTAGTCTCATCGTCGGGGTTTCAATCATCCACTGGTAAATGTTTTTTTAGGAAACCTCTCAAGTTTAAGTTTATTTGATCGGTATTGATGAGTATTTTTGTAGAACATGGTGACCAGGATCTAATGACGGGACTGTGGGAGGTGGGTACGGGATCTTCTCAACGGATAACAGCAGACCCATCGAGTTTGGGCTTATTTTATTGGTATTTATTAGCACTTTGGTAAAAAATGGTGACCAGGGTCTTATGATGGGACTGGAAGGTAGGTACTGGATCTCCTCAACGGACAACAGCAGACACTTTAAGTTCAATTAGTATTTATTAGCACTTTGGTAAAACATAGTGACCAGGGTCTGATGATGGGTCTGGAAGGTGGGTATGGGATCTCCTCAACGGACAATAGCAGACCCTTCGAGTTTAGGCTTATTTAGTTGGTATTTATTAGCACTTTGGTAATACATGGTGACCGTTGCATATTGTCGTTCAAAAAATCATATTCTTTTGTTTTCCTTATTTCCACAAAAATCTCTTCGACGCGGGCGGAGCCGCGGGCAAAAAATAGTTCATATAAATAATCATAATTCAAAGACAAAAAGTCAATAAGTTACATCTCTTTATACTTTATGATATGAATAAAGAGGTTTATTAAGCCAACTCCATGACATCATCACAACAAAACTTTAAAAAAACATTTACAAATTTATTACTACTTAGAATGAAGAAATACATATTTTTTTTGCTTATGGTAGCCAGCTACAGATAACAAAAATATAAAATCATTGTACTTTACATACTCAATTGATTTGTTGTTTGTATTTCGTATGGACGAGTACTATCACCAGTTCCAGCTTCCGCAATCATTAAGGTGGTAATTTAAACCCGACATTTTGCATTTTTTTTCGAATCCGTCCCTCTCGCACTGCGGGGCGTTCCGCATGGAGTAACAGTGACCGTTGAAAAATTCACATATCACCTTAAGAACCCGCTCCGTATTTTTCGTCTGTCTGGTGCGAAGCATTATTATAATTATTTTTCTTGTCATTGCCGCGATGTTTTTGTCAAAATCAGGGACATAAACCAGTCCATATTGGCCATCTAAATGAAGACATAAAATTTATTTGATTCAATTGTTTCTCCTTTGCGTGTTATTTTGATACTTAGATATTATGAATAACGATTCAGAGCGGGCTCGTAAGTACCAAAATAACTCGCAAAAGGGAAACAATTCAATCAACTAAATTTTAGGCTTTCATTTAGAGGGCAAATATAAAGTGGTGTACGTCCCTAGTTTTTCCAAAAAACATTGCGATAAAGACCAGAAAATATTTAACATATTGCTTTTTACCAAAGTTGTTTCGTTTATAAAGCCAACTTCATACTGGAGACTTGGTGAGTAGTCAGAACCAAGGTTCGATGACCTTGTTTGGGAACTAAGAAAAATATGCTTTTGTGCCTTTAAAATTCAAGAACAACCTCGACTAAATTAGTTAAGGAAGTCTAAATTTTCTTTTGCGTATTTCTCAGACAGGGTCATTGAACCTTGATCCTGACCACTTACCAAATCTGCAGTATGAATTTGGCTACTTAAATTAAAGTCAACTTACATATATACAGGGTGTAAATGCAAAGTCAAGAATCCCTTTAGGATATGAAAGTATACACGATTCTGATGTCATTACGAGAAAAAAAATATACCTTGAGTTTTTGCCAAAAATTCCATCACTTTTCTAAGCTATGGTTACGCAGCTCACCGGCCTCTCCGCACACCTAATTGCACCCCGCAACCCCCACCCCTCATCCGAGTGGCCAGCGACCAGTGAGGCTGTCCACGCGATTAGTGTATTTTGAGTAAAGAAAATCGTCTTATTGTGAGGTACTGGTACTTTATTTAGAGATCCCAGTATTTAAAATAATATCTTCACCGATCATGCTAACACACCCTTAAAGGGTTCTTGCCTTTGCTTTTACACCCGGTAGTTATCTAACAATACATTAAGGTGAATGTACACTCAAACTGCAATATTACACCTGTCTTTGAAGTTACTTCTCCGATACGGGTGGGCCAAACATTTTCAAAACAAATATATTATAGGCCTATCATTATCAAAAAAAAAATACTGTGTACGAATTAATAAAAAAAAAACAAATCGAAAGTTATCGAAAGTTTTCTATGATTTACGCAAGAATTTTTTTACTCCTTCCGAATGTTTGAAGCAATTTTAATAATATACTATTATTAAAAAAAAACTATTCTTCGCGTCCCTGTGTAAAGTATTATTTTCTCCTATTTTGCGCTATCCGGAGACGCAGCGATCGTCGTAACAGCCACTTTGCAATGCACGCTAATATGAATGTTATTTCAATGTCGTTTCTGTCGATTTTTGTACTAACACACATCGAGTTACTAATTTAAGGTAGGCATGCGCCTTGACAGTCTAAATTATAAGCTACCTACTCTTTTTCTTTAAATGAGAAGGGAGAAATGGTAGGTACGAGTATAAGCTCTTCCTATAAGTTTCCATTAACACGACGTAGTTAGTTACTCGTACAAAACTACTTATTGGGGATTACTTTCCTAATTCGGGGAGACCGAAGGAAAAGTTACTTCGATGCCAAAGAGGGTAGATAAATAAAAAGGAAAAGAGAAAATCCTCGAGTATTGAATTAAAAATTTTTGATTGAGAAACACTTGTACTTGTCCACTTATTTATATTATTTCTCTTACCGGTTTCGCTGTTATAGCATTATCAGATATTATACCGGTAAGGGAAATAATATAAATAAGTGGACAAGTACAAGTGTTTTTCAATCAAAAATGTATCAAAAGTTCCACCAAGTGCCAACAATCATAAGCAACAACTGCATAATTTTTTTTTTTTTATATAAATATTTTCAACTGAAGCCGGGCCCAGTAGGGCCCGAAATATATCTTGAGCTAATTTCCTTTTTTTCCTTTTTATTATTTATCTCTTTATACAAAATACACATTAAAAATACAGTAACAGAGACAGGTAGAAATATCAAATTCTAGAAATATCAAATTCTAGACATATTAAATTCTAGAAATATCAAAAATTAAGGGTGAGAGTTGTGTGGTCATTATTATTTGATGAGTTAAATCTATACAGCAGTGGTTCTTAAACTTTTTGTAGCCACGGACCACTTTTAGAATTTCAAAGATTCCACGAACCTCTGTCGAAGAAATTTTTGGGAACTGAAAATAAAGCACAATATTAAAAATCACTTTTATTGGTTAGTTTACATTAATACTTCATTAAATAGTATTAACCAACGACTCGTTGGTATTAAGTTAATACAAAGGATACCGTTGTCTGGACTCAGTAATATAATATGTCAAGAGTGAACTGAGTGGCCGTGGACCCCTGGCACTCAAGTCACGGGCCCCAGTTTAAGAAACCCTGCTATACAGGGTGTTTGGTCCACAGTTTACGTCACCGAGTGTTTATAAGCACGATATTAATGCTAAAAATTCTTATGGCACCTAAAATATCCAGGATTACTATTTTAATATTTTCTAACTATGAAAAAATGAACATGTCAAAAAAAAACAACCATAAAATTATAATTGGATGTCGAGATATTTTAGCAATTTAACAACAAATTACAATGCATATAAGGTGACTTTCGTTTATGCAGCCAAATTCATACTAGAGACTCGGCAATTGGTCAGGGCCGAGGTTCAATGACCTTATCCGTGAAATACAGAAAATAAAATGTAGGCTTCCTATATTAACTGAGTCGAGGTTGTAATTAAACAGGTGCAGATAAACAAAAAAAATATATTTCGTATTTCACAAACAGTGTCATTGAACCTTGGCCTTGACCACTCTAATCGATTGATTTGTTAAACGAAACTCGCCTTATCTAAATCACCGAAAACGACATCGGTGCATGTTAGGAGCCCGGCGTAAACATTTCGCTTATCACTATTACTACTAATTAATTTTCTTAAGGACGCTATTACAAAATGTTGACAAATACATAATATTTCGTGGGTAATCACAGATACCTCAAAACTTCAACTATAGGGCTGGATTTTTTTTTTGAAAAGCACACCTTTTTATACTGTAAAATGAATTTTCCGTACGCTCGTAAAAACAGCGAAAACAGTAAGTTTCGGTACAAATATCCCAATAACGAGGAGACGCAAAAAAATTATACGCTGTATAGAAAAAATAATAAATTTTATTTTTGCCTTAATAAACCGCGTAAAATATATTAAAATAAACATTAGTAATTTTGCTGTATCAAGAAAATCTTATTGGTTACGCGCTTTCGTTGTTCACATGAAATGTGTGTTGACGCCATCTAGGGTGAAATGTGTGAACCTTTTAGCTCGCCAAAATGGCGCACGCAGCGTCGTAGATGCTCCGACAATCCCCGAAGACTTCCGAACGCACACGATCGTTCGGATTGTAACGGACGAAAAAACAGACGCTTCCCAAACGCCTACAAGACTACAACCGCCTTATATTTTCAAAATAATTATATTTCTTGGGGGCCCTCACGCGCTAGCTGCTATCAGCTTCTGTTCTTGAACTATTCTCGTGCTGTGCTGTGCTATGCTGTGCTATATGTGCAACAACAATATTTATTACCAAGGAGGTTTGCTGCTGCGCTTGCACCAGAAGAAGGATCCATGCCAGTTATCGGTGAGTGCATTTTTACCCTTGGCTAGTCTACATTCTTTTGTGTGAACACGGTTGTCCAATTTACAGGATATCTCATCATCACCCTGATTAAATTTATATTAACAGCTCCGCTACCGCACCACCATAATTTTGGTTCATTCGAACCGGATAAAACCAGCGCTCGCTGCTATCATACATCCATCCCTTGTTTGTTAGCATCTTTCATAATATTAATTTATATTATATTTGTGTTTACAACTGTGCATTTAATGTTAAATTGTTATATAATAGGCAATTCACATTGAATTTATAGATATATAACCGTCACCTTGGTAATCGCTTGATCTACAGTTTGTACGTAGATATACTTGTTCAAGAACACCTAATCGTACTTTTCGCAATTAATTTTTGCTTTGTCATTCTTGGCAATTGTTGTTTGTTACCTATTTGTATTGTAACGGTCTCCGTGCTTCCAACCCAAAGCTTGCATCTGTAAGCGTACAAAATGGCGCTCGATAAGTCTGCAACAAAATTAAAACTTGTCATTGCTAAAAAGGAGGCAATATTTTCGATAGTCAATACTTTATATAATACTGCAAAGAAAATAGTACCGACTGAAATAGATACTAGAAGTAAACAAGAATTTTTGGCCGCTTCTTCGAATATCGAAAAATTATATAATAACTTTAACGATTTATGTGATGAACACAACGCATTATTATTAGAAAAAGACCCTGAGTGTACGCTTAATTTCAATAATTGGAACGCATTCGAAACATTGTTTACCTTCATACAACACACACGCTCGGGTTTATTAGAATCTCGCCGTTTGATACAAAGTAAGCCGCACTCTAATAACTATGCTGGCGGGCTCGAACCTCTCGAATTGGTTAGGTTTTCCGGTCATCCAGAATCATGGCCGCTTTTTTACCAAAGCTTTAAAACAAATGTTCATGAGAACAAACAGTTAACTGACGCTCAACGCGTACAGTATTTGGTAGGGAAGTTAAGTGGAAGTGCTCTTAACGTGTTCGCAGGAATTGTACCTAACGAAGCTAATTATACGACCATTTGGGATTCTCTAGTAACTAAATACCAAGATAAGAGGTCCCTTGGGTCTATGTACCTTAACAATATACTCGATGTAAAACCCGTTTCCGATTCACCCGATCAGTTAAATAATTTTGTTGAACGAATTCATTCTTCGTGGGCCGCATTAAAACAGTTAGAAATTAATGATCTACCTGATTTCATCTTCACGCATCTTGCTCTTAAAAAACTAGATTCTCAGTTACTAGACAAGTTCGAGTCATCTGTGCGCGAGAGAGAAATACCTTCAAGTTCAGAGCTAGTGAGTTTTGTGCGACATCGCATCAAAACCCTAGAACGATCTACCACGGCTTCGCGCCAGACAATTAGTCGCCAAACTCAAGAGTCCAATTCTCAGATTCGATCTCGCAATTACACGCCGAAAGTATCGCATACTTTTGCTATTACAGAAACTGAGGTTAACAAACCTGCTTGTGCTTTCTGTAAAAACTCGCATCACACTCATTTATACGAGTGCGCGGAATTTAAAAAACTATCAGTGGAAGCACGCTTTAATTATATTAAAGATAAAAAAATGTGTGTTAATTGTTTTAGTACAAAACATACCACCTTTAATTGTGGTTCTAATAACACTTGTAAACAGTGTCATAGAAAACACCATTCGCTATTACATTTTAATAATCACACGCAACAATCTAAGAATGTAGTGGGATCTGAGAATAGACACCGCCCCCACACAACGCCATCATCATCGTCTATGTCATCGTCGTCGGACCGCGAACCGGTGTGCATGCATATAAGCACACACACACCTACACTCGTAGCGACATCTTCTAAGAGTGAGTGTCATACCGCTACCGTGAGCGGAACCGATGCTCCGCTTACCCTACATTCACAAAACAAAACTGTCGATAATAATTTAGACAAAATAATTATTTTGCCTACCGCTCAAGTATACGTTCCTAATAATGAGAAACCTGTTATTATTAGATGTCTGGCTGACAGTGCGTCACAAAATAATATAATTTCACTCGCATGTTGCAGTAAATTAAAACTTGAAATTCACCCGCTTATTAATTCGTCGTTGAAAACAGTAGGCTCTATTTCGGCTCCTATTAAAGGTTACGTAAAGCTTACAATTCAATCGCGCTTTTCAGACGCTCAATATAATTTGACACTGCTAGTAGTGGATCATATCACTGATCAGTTGCCAACGCGCATGGTCCATGCACCAGTTATGGATCATTTTAAAAACTTACCGCTCGCCGATGAGTGCTGGAGCTCGCCCGGAGACATTGACGCGATTCTGGGCGCTCAGATGTTTGCGTTTATCTTGCTAGGAGGTAAAGTGATACCGCCGTCTCCCGCTCAATCCGCTGACCTTTTGGATACGCCTAACTCTTCTCCGTACGCTCTCGAAACAACGCTTGGCTATATTATCATGGGAGAAATACCCCAAATTAACTCGAAAAATATAGTCTGGTCCTTCGGTCCCTTGATAGATAAATTAAATAAAAATATGGAAAAATTCTGGGAGCTCGAAGAAGTGTCCGCATTAAATATTATAAGTCCGGAAGATAATGACTGTGAACAGTTGTACGCATCGACAGTCACGAGAGACTCTTGTGGTCGCTATATTGTTTCACTGCCCTTTAGTGGAAGTCCCAAGTCTTTAGGTCATTCATATACATACGCTCAACGTCGATTTACCGCATTAGAGCGCAAATTTAGCGCCCTACCCGCATTGCGTCAAGCTTATAATGACATCATCGCCGATTATATAGATAAGGCTTACCTTACGGAAATACCTTATTCTCCCACCGCTATAAATGAAGGTTACTTTATACCGCATCACGCCGTTGTACGTCCTGAGAAAACGACGACAAAAACACGTGTTTGTTTGGACGCCAGCGCAAAAACTGATACTGGCGTTTCTTTAAATCAACTTTTGCATACAGGACCTAATTTACAGGCTGATTTGTTTGCACTTCTTTTGAAATTTCGTTATTTTAAAATCGCTATGACCGCAGATGTGCAACAGATGTACTTAAGAATATTTTTGTCCAAGAATGATCGTAAATATCAAAAAATATTGTACCGCTTTAATGAAACCGAACGTATTCGCATCTTTCAATTTAACTCCGTAGCTTTCGGTCTTCGCTCCAGTCCGTTCTTGGCTATGAGAACAATACGCCAGTTAGCTGAGGATGAACGTGAACGCTTTCCTCAGGCCGCTAGGGTTGCCACTCAAGAACTGTATATGGACGATTTAACCATGTCGGTACAGTCTACCGAGGAAGCTATAAATTTAGCTGATGAGTTAATCAAGCTGTTTAAAGCTGGTGGCTTTAATCTCGTGAAGTGGGCAAGCAATTCACCAGAACTTCTCGCTCATCTACCGGATTCGCATCGCGCATCGGTTGAGTTCACCGATGATACTGACACATTAAAGGTATTAGGATTAAAATGGCTACCAAATACAGATACATTGTCATTTACTATATCCCCACCATCTGTAGGTAACACTAAACGTGCTATACTCTCGACCATTGCTCGCTTATTTGACCTTCTAGGTTTAGTCGCGCCAGTCATACTATATGCAAAGCTCTTATTGCAGGATCTTTGGCTTGCAAAGGTAAAGTGGGATCAAGAAGCCCCTGAAACGGTGACTGAACGTTTCATTAATTTTAAAAATGAGTTACCGCTCTTATCTAATCTGCGAATACCTCGTCACTTAGGTATAGCTGCAGGTTGTGTTGTAAACTTACTCGCATTCGGAGACGCTAGTATAAAAGCGTACGGTTGTGTCATCTATTTACATGTGACTCATCCTAATCATGACGTATCCGTTCAGCTGGTATGCTCAAAGTCCAAAGTGGCACCACTGAAGACTATAACGCTAGCTAGACTTGAATTGTGTGCCGCGCTACTTCTCTCTAAGCTTGTAAAACAAGTTTATTCTGCATTTAACGACCGCTATCCTATAAAAGATATATACGCCTTTTCTGATTCCACGATCGCTCTATCATGGATTCATTCATCTCCACACCGTTGGCAAGTATTTGTTGCTAACCGTGTTAGTAAAATACAGGAGATTTTAGCTCCGGACCGCTTCTTTCACATAGATGGGGTAGAGAACCCCAGTGATGCCGTGTCGCGAGGTCTATTACCCGCACAATTAATTGACCACCCGATTTGGTGGCAAGGTCCGCCATGGGCACGACTTCCGATCGCTGAATGGCCAATCGTGCCATTTGAATCATCCCGCTCTGAAGGTACTATACCTGAAATAAAACCTTCAGTTACTCTTACGGTTGTAACTAATAATAATTCATCACCGCTTCTTGAACTTGCTCTTCGAATCTCGTCCTGGAAAAAATTGTTGCGCATTATTGTCTACATTCTCCGCTTTACACGTAAAATACCTCGATCGCCTTCAATACAAGTATCTGACATTGAAACCGCTGAAATAGCGATTCTTCGAGCTTTACAAAACAAATACTTCGCTGATGAAATAAAAAATATAAATAAAGGTAGCTTACCTTCTCCCGCTTTAAGAAAACTTAATCCGTTTGTAGATGAAAATGGACTGCTCCGCGTTGGTGGCCGATTGACAAACGCTAACATACCTTATGAAAATAAACATCCAATACTGCTTCCCCGCCGCGATCACGTGGTTGATATAATAATTGATGATTATCATCGCTCCAATTGTCACACCGGCTCACATCTTCTTATGTCTTTACTAAGACAACGCTACTGGATCATATCCGCTCGAAATATTATTCGAAAACGTATACGCCAGTGCAATATTTGTTTTAAATATGCTCCCTCGCACCCTTCGCCTATGATGGCAAGCCTTCCTCCCGCTCGAGTGCAAGAAGCTAAAGCTTTCACGCACACAGGCGTAGATTACGCGGGACCTGTAAACATTACACTGACACGTAAACGTGGTGTTAAAAGTCAAAAGGCTTACATATGCCTCTTTGTGTGTTTGACTACCAAGGCGATACATATCGAAATTGCATCGGATTTAACCACAGAAACATTTTTAGACGCTCTTACACGTTTCCTAGCTAGGCGAGGCCCAGTCGCTTGTATCTATTCCGATAATGGAACAAATTTTATTGGCGCAAAACGTCACTTGAATGAATTATACACCTTCTTGGCTTCTAAAGATATGTCAACCGCATTTCAGAAAGAATTAAACAACCATAAAATCACGTGGCGCAATATAGCAGCTCGGGCTGCCCACCACGGCGGAATGTGGGAGGGAAACATAAAAAGTGTAAAAACTCATTTATATCGCTGCATTGGAAACCAATTACTGTGTTATGAGGAGTTGTTGACTGTCTTAGTTCAAATCGAGTGCCTCTTAAATTCGCGTCCGCTGTGCTTGCTGTCTGATCAGCCACACACTATACTAACACCCGCTCATTTTCTTAATACAACACCATTACAATCGTTACCTGCTTATGAGATAAACGATTCGGTTAGCCTTTATAATAGAAAGAAACTTTTGGACAGTTTAGTTCAAAGCTATTGGAAAAGGTGGCACGTTGACTATTTGCATACACTTCAATTGAGACAAAAATGGAACACTCCTGATGTGCCAATTGAACTAGGAACGCTTGTGCTCATTCATCAAGACAATACGCCGCCACTTCGCTGGCCTACAGGCATTATTGAACAACTATACCCTGGAAGAGATGGGATCTCGCGTGTAGCTTTGGTGCGAACTACAACTGGAACCTTCAAACGACCAGTTGTAAAACTATGTCCCCTTCCTTCACAATGATAATGTGTTTTCTTCGCATTAGTTAGTTATTAAGGCACAGTTGTATCCGCATGCATATATTTGTTATTGTATATAGTGTCATTAGCAACAATACATATTGTATGTATATATCATATTTCATTCATTGTTTTTTATAATTCTTAAATTTGTAAGTACTTAATTCAATTCTTTACTCCCTCATCGTGTTATTGTTTTTTTTTTAAAATCCTATGGATTTCCAAGCCGGGGAGTATGGTTACGCGCTTTCGTTGTTCACATGAAATGTGTGTTGACGCCATCTAGGGTGAAATGTGTGAACCTTTTAGCTCGCCAAAATGGCGCACGCAGCGTCGTAGATGCTCCGACAATCCCCGAAGACTTCCGAACGCACACGATCGTTCGGATTGTAACGGACGAAAAAACAGACGCTTCCCAAACGCCTACAAGACTACAACCGCCTTATATTTTCAAAATAATTATATTTCTTGGGGGCCCTCACGCGCTAGCTGCTATCAGCTTCTGTTCTTGAACTATTCTCGTGCTGTGCTGTGCTATGCTGTGCTATATGTGCAACAACAATATTTATTACCAAGGAGGTTTGCTGCTGCGCTTGCACCAGAAGAAGGATCCATGCCAGTTATCGGTGAGTGCATTTTTACCCTTGGCTAGTCTACATTCTTTTGTGTGAACACGGTTGTCCAATTTACAGGATATCTCATCATCACCCTGATTAAATTTATATTAACAGCTCCGCTACCGCACCACCACTTATATTGTATGGAAAAATGGTTAGTTAATTTTTCAGATTGACTGTCAGATCATTTTGTAATAACGTCCATCCATCCATCCATCCATCATCTATCCATCAGCCTGTTTCATCCACTGCTGGACTTTCCAAGATTTCGCTACTCTTGGCGGTCCTCCTTGAAGAAATGCCTATACTCACACATGCTGGGCAGGCGTGTTGGTGAGCGCGGTGCCGAAACCCTTGCACCAGTGACGCCGCTGCCCGTCACCAGTCTGTTTTACATAAGGCTTGGCAATTGGGGATGGATATACCGCCATCCATCGGCCCCAGGCAATGGTGGGCCGCCTGGTTTTGCCTAAGAGCTGTTCTCTTCCTCTCCCCTGAATAACTTCGGGAATAACCTCCACAGTCGAGGCCGGCATCAGCTCTACCACATATATACCTATACAATACCTACATATTAGTTATGCCAACAAAGCGGTATAATAAAATCTTGAAAAAAATAGGTCTCTTAATAATATTGTGGGTGTGTAAAACGATTTTTCGATTCAGGGATCCATTTGCGAAATATTAATCTTAAATTCATATTTTTTTTATAGTCAAATGTCCTCCCCCCCTACCGGCCGGCTAAACGGTTGTTTTGGATATGTGAAAAAATTCACAGAAGTCGTATATATGACGAAATAGTTACCGTTTTTAGGGTTCCGTACCCAAAGGGTAGCCAACGGTACCCTATTGCTAAGACTCCGCTGTCCGTCTGTCACCAGGCTGTATCTCATTAACCGTGATAGTTAGACAGTTAAAATATTAATTGTATTAAATGGGGCTCCCATACAACAAATGTGATTATTTTGCTCGATATTGATAACGGCAACAGGTAGACGCTTGAAATATTCACAGAATTTTTAGTTATATATTCACTTTAAAAATAAACAATTGAATTAAGATAAAACACAGTTGCTTTAAAACAAGAAATACTAAAACAGAAGAAAATAAATACCTTGAAATTTACGTGAAATTGAAGTCATTTTGTTAACGAAAACTGCTGATAGTACTCGTCTATATGAACAACTTTTAGTATGAGGCCAACCCTGAAAAAAATATCAGCTGTTCCATAGAAAAATTAAATACCTACTCAACCCAAATGTATGAATGAATGAATGAATGAATTTATTTATTTCAGGCCAATAACCCATAAAGATTTATATACAATTATTATTATTACAATAAACACACAAACTGACATAGAGCATTACAAAACAATTACGACAGCACAAATACATTTAAGGACATATAAAAATTGAATTAAAATTACAATTACAGTATAACAATTAGAATTAGAATGTCAATTTCAAATTAAATTCAAACAAGCACATTATTTTGGTGCTACCTTCCCCATATTTGGAACGAAGGAGTCTGTAGCGCCTGCCAATGTTTCATAAAGGGACCGTCCGACCTGCTGGCGATGGTGAGAAGGCTGTTTCCGCTGTCCCGCACCCTGCCCGCCATCGCAGTTGCAGTTGCTTCATTTGAGCTACGGGCAAACCTGCGTGCTATCATGTTCGCTCTTACCGACAACGCCCTCCTTTCTCGCTCAATATCATCATCATCCTTCAGGTCGGGTGTCACAATATGCCCCAGGTACTTGAAGGTATGTACCCGCTCCAAGGGCACGCCGTACAGCCTGACGGGCGGAATCGGCGTATGAAACAGCTGATTTTTTTTTCACGATTTCAGGGTTGGCTCCATAGTAAAAGTTGTTCATATGGACGGGTACTATCACCAGTTTTCGTTAGCAAAATGACTTAAATTTCACGTTGTATAAGTGGGGCTCCCATACAACAAACATTATTTTTTTGCCGTTTTTATAGATAATGGTACGGAACCCTTCGTGCGCGACTCCGACTTGCACTTGACCCCTTCTTTTAATCTGGTTATGCTAACTTCACATTCACATAAGGCACTTAAGGCGACGCACTGGACATTTTGGCGACATGGATCTCCATTTTTCTCAGCAATAAAAAAACTTAATAATATGTAATTACCAATTGATATAAACATTTCATTGACATCATTTTGCCTGAAAGTTTAGTTGATTGATTAATTTTCATAGCAGAGATAAAAATATTTGGAAAACCTCATTTAAAACAGAGATTTCTATTTTACTGACAAACGGGAGCGAATGAAGTCTCTACGTTTTTTATTTAAATTTGTCTAAAGATACACTTCAATATGGCCGATTGGATTTACTAAATTACTTATAGTTGTCATTTTAAAAGAAAAATACTGTTTTGCCGCATACAACCTTACGGCATAAGCTAGTTCGTGAGCGCATATTTGTATGGAGTAAGTCCCCCTCACACCACTCCCCTAAGGCGCCGATTTGAAATTAAAAGTTCATCAATTCTATAAGCAGAACGCATTATCGTAGTGCACTTTTATCCAGGGATACTATTGAAATTACGATACGGGACTCAACACTAGTTTCTACTATTGCAAAGAAAACACTCATTACACGTGTTAAACTTAAAAATACATTTATATTATCCGTATGTAAATACTTAAAAGATAAACATTACGGTAGTGCTGTTGCTATATGTTAAACCGCCTTATATTGCTTCAAATACGCACACCACGACATTAAAACTATGATAAATGTCTGTTTAAAACACTTGGCGATTTATCCATCGCAAGGCCATAACAATAGTAGTTTATGCTACAAGTGCGGTAAGGAGGCAATAGCTACGATTTGATACACGAGCGATAAGCGAGTGTTTTAAACGTTACGAGTAAGTTATTGCCCTTACCCACGTGTATCATACTACGTTTTTCCATGCATAGTGTAAATAAATAAATAAAAGGTAATTAAATAAACAAACAAACAAACAATAAATACTCCAATTAACTTTAGGCGGGCATTCTTTTTCTTTTTCTTTGCACGCAAGTTACAAACTTGACGGAAAGAAGCTGCTTTCAGCATGCGTTCGAAGGCTGCTTTCAGTCATAACATACTTGGCTATATCCTGCTGTCAGTGGTAGGCGGTTGTCGTTTAACGATCGAACTGAATGCAGCCTACGAACGCATCAAACTGAAACCAGCTCATTTATCTATGGTACACGAGAAAAGACTGGCAACTTTTTTTTCAATAAATAAAAATAAAATAAATCACTAGTGTGGTAAAGTTTACTTTCACAGCAGTTTAGATGCGTATCGAGCACTTGCATTGAAAATTAAAATTATGTTGCGGTATAAAAACACATAAGAAAGGTAAATCTGGATGTGAGGAGCTCTGAACCGGAATTCGAACCCGGGACCCCTCGCTCACTGTGCGATTGCTCTACCAACTGCGCAACCTTATATCTAGATTTACTTTTATTTTGCATTTCTTTACCGCAACGGCATAATATTAACAACATTAAAACAAAGACACGACGCATCGCAGAATGCAAGTTTTTTCAAAGAAAAGTGATAATTCTTTATTGGACGCACGATATTAATATCTGTACAAGTAAATTTCCACTCCAGCTCCAGATTTTCCGATATAATCGAAATTTTTATCGAACAATATATCAAACATAATCTTCTATATCAACAATAAAGTAGCAAAAAAGTCGTGTCTGTAGGTACATGAATATTTTCGGAAAATTCAAATGAAGTTGGTTATAACAGTTATAAGTATTGTACTGAGGCCAAAACAATTTTTTTTGAATTTTTGTCTCTCTGTCTGCCTCTGTTTATGTTCCGTTTTAACTCGAGGACCATTCAACGGATTTGGACGTGGTTTAAAAAAACGGAGCCCTTATAGGATCACTTTGTTGTCCATCTGTCTGTCAAGACCCTCTATCTTGGAAACGCGTGAAGGTATCGAGTTGAAATTAAAACCATACTCAGGTCTACCAGTCCCTTGAAGCTGTGAAAAAAATCAAACATCTAAGTTAACGTAAAAAAAAAGATACGGCCGTTCATGCCGCAAAATATATATTTCGACACTCTCAAGGGAATCAAAATTTATAGGGTATTTCCCGTTGACCTATAATTATGAAATTTGAGTTTATTCCACTTAACTCCAAAAATTCGTCCACTTTAACTCCAAAACAAACAAACGAATATTTAATTTAAATTTAAATCATTCCACTTTAACTCCAAGAAATTTTAGTTAGTACAACCCGGTCCCAATATCTGTGCACCTCGCTGGAATGTGGCGCCTCTCCCGCTTCCCCTGTCACCTCTCCGCGCACTCCCCGGTGCGACAGTACGGTTAGCATCTTCGTTGCCGCTACACGTCCCGATAATTTTGATATTTTCGCTTTATTGTTGTTTTGTTTTTTAATGTTTATTGTTAAGTTTAGACTGTTTACTGTTAAGTTTGGACTGGTTTGGTTGTTATTAAAATTGTCGTAGCGGTTAAACTGAAGTCATGGGAAAAACAATACACAGCGAATCAAGAAATTTAATCTTGAAAGTGCTCAAGTTTTTTGAATCGGAGAAAGCAAACAAACAGTACACCATACCTGTAGACCAAGTGGTGAAACGAACCTGTGCTGCAACTGGGATATCAAAGAGGACTCTAATGACAATTAAAAATGAAGCCAAAGTACAACCACCTACTTCGCCGGGCGCTAGTCCGACTCCAAGTACTAGTAATAATTTAGAAACCCACCCAGAACCAAAATCACTAGGGAAAGACAGTTCGGTGAGTTTAGAAAGTGAGAGTGAGGAAGATACAATGTCAGGCATAGAGTCAATAATTTATGGTGACTGAGTTTAATAATAAATGTTTTTGTAATCAAAATTATTGTTTTTTAATAACAAACCCTTCATCAATAATAAATTGATTTGAAAAGGTTAGTAAATTTTTTTTACCTCCACATTTCTCGAAAAATCTTTTTTTCACACCGTACCCAGACCGCCGATATGACGTCACGAGTTCAGGTGCACAGATATTGTGACCGGGTTGTAGAGTCAGCCTCGTTGTCGTCGTTGTGGTCTCGCTGCAGCTTTGTCATCCTTCCGAGTAAGTCAACCAAACCAATTCTCTTTGTCTTAAAACAATAGGTAAGTATTATTTTGTATCGCAGCCATTTCTAACCGTTGGGCTTTGAAAGAAAAAAAAATTGAATGGATTTGTATGACCACTGCGGCGCGGCACAAAAGAATTGTAGGTGCAAAATGAAGGAAGAGAAGTCTTCTCACACTCCCCTGGCCCCCCTGACTGAGGTCTGTACCGCTGCCCATTATTATGGGCAGGTCAATGTTGGTGGTGCCTGGTGTGGCACTGAGTGGTCTTCACAATGAGTTTCCTTGGGTCATGAAGGTTGCGCTACAGGATCTGCGACGAGGTCACGTGGCAGGCGGTGGCGGTCGGGGGGCGCGCGTTGTGCGGCGCCAGGTCGCGAATGTGCGGGAACGGGCAATGTTGCGCACGGTCGAACATCCTGCCGCCAACCGCCGGACGAAGTTATCCAAGAGCTCGATCTGGAGGTCCCTCGCGATTGTAGCATTCCCCACACAGCGAGGCGCGCCAACAATGTAGCGGAGAGCCAGGTTTTCTTCTGCTCGGAGCCTTCGCTTGTTCTTCTCCGGGACAAGGGCGTACCACGCCGGCGCTGCGTATGTGAGGCGGGATAAGTAATAATAAATAAGATCTAAGGTAAGTTTTATAGATTCCGAGCTTCGCTCGCAGAGGGAGGCTGGATGAGAGTAGCGGGCGGAGTTTCGCTCTAGCTAGTTTCCCCTGGGCGACTACTTTGTCCACGTGATTCCTCATCGTTGGTACGCCGTCGATGGGCGTCAATTCGAACTAAGACGACTAATTCAACAGGACTTAACTTAAATTTAAATTTCCTGTCCTTGTCTTTTCTGCACAGAAAGAAAAACAGAACGCTGAAATTAAGCTTAGCCCTATCAAATAAGTTAAACCGCTCCATTATACAATTTTGTTGTTGACTCTACCAAAACAGTTTTGGAGTTGAGTGGAATTGAAGTACCTTAATATGTCTACATGTTGATTTAATTCCTTAAATCATTTTGGAGTCCAAGTGGAAACAATGTATGGCAGAAAAAGTTTTGAGAAAAATGCCTTTGGAGTTAAATGGAATAACCCGAAATTTGGCAAATAATACCGTCTTAAAAGACTAACTTGTATAGGGAAAAATCTGAAAACTATTTTAATATCATTAACGGAACCCTCGGTGGGCGAATCCGACTCGCCCTTGTCCGGTTTTTTTATCATTGTAGTGACCGTGGTCATCATAATAATAGGGCTAATACGGGTGTTCATAAAACAACGCCAAAGCCTAAATCGGGGCAGAGACTGATTAAAATGGTTTTATTTAGTTTTTCTGGCATCGTGTGTGACTCACAGAGGATTTTTTTTCCTATGAGACGAGTATAGAGTATTATCTGTATTATCACATAATAACTTTCCGCACTAGCCATAATTTCCCAATTCTTTCTAATATTGAAAAAAAATCCTTAAATTATCATCCAAAAACATAATTTCTGCTGTTTTTGAATTAAAATTGTGGCTATTACTACTGCCTTTGAGTGTAACTTCGGAAGGTTTATTTTTTTTAAATTTAAACTTTTTAAGTTTTACCTTTTCTGTGAACATGTTGATAAGTAAAATGGAATTTTTGATAGCGCGCTCCTTTGACTTATATTCTTGGCCGGGCTTAGCACGTCTGGTGCTAGCGCGGCTGTCTGACGGTGATTATGCATATGTTATGTACCTATATATGTGATACATTTATGCATGCATAGAAGGTTGAACATACACGGAGAAAAAACTTTACTTAACTACGAGTAAAATATAGTTATACCGAGGACAAGGAAATTATTCTGACGGTAACAAACGAGATTTACTTATTGTACCTATTTAGTAAAATCTAAATTTAGGTATATACTTTAACTAAAACATATTAACAGTAAGTATGTTACATAACTGGCATTAAAAAAAATCCTTTTAAGTCAACAATATTTTTATTACAGTTAAACAAGTTTGTTTGCTTTTACTAAGTACAATAAGTAAAACTCGTTTGTAACCGTTAGAGTAATTTCCTTGTCCTAGGAATAACCATATTTTACTAGAAATTAAGTAAAGTTTTTTATCCGTGTGTGACTTATTATATTAGAGAAGGGTTTAAGGTCCGAGTTGTAGTAGGAAAGTTAATTATAAAATGTCTAACTAGAAATCATAATCATGAAATTAATATTTATTATATTCAAATCAAGTCCAAAATAAAATATAAAGAATATAATATATTTATCAATGTACGTGCCCGTACAGACCTATTTTATGTGCGTTAAAATTGGTAATTAATTAGTGTTGTAAGTACGGAGACAAAAATTGAATTTTTAAGGATGTTCCGTTTTAACTCGAGAACTATTCAAAGAATTTGGATGCGTATTTATTTATAATCATCGTAGTTGACACAAAGGCTATAAGGAGTGTTGATAAAATAACCGCCAAGCTGAACACTGTTTTGAAATAAATTTATCTTGAAATATAGTACATTGATTGAAAGACACAACCACGCCAGTGAAGCCGCCGGCAAACGCTAGCCGAGACTACGTAAACCACAAGTTATATACGAACAAATGGAGCTTCTACACGAGGCTTAATAAACTGATGGAATGTTCAGGAATTAAATCAATAAAAACTGTACCCAGTTCTATTTGTTTTACTAAAGTCAACGAAAACTTGCAGATTGTATTTGTTTTTGATAAATCATACAGTATTATTGCTTACTCTACAAAATCCGTAGTTTGGCGAGTATTTACACGCAAGTAATTTATTTATCAGTATATAAATAAAACTGAATTGTCTTTACATACTCATATGTTTAGCGGAATATTGCAAATTATATTCATATATCCTTTACTTAGTGATGGACTTCCGCAAGGTAACGCCTATTTCAATTAAACATACTCATATGTGTTTAAATATTTTGGTTTCCAACAGTGTTTCGATACTGAAGCATTTTTTTCTTTTGCTTTTAGTACCTTTCTAGGGTTCCGCACCTAAAGGGAAAAATGGAGCCTATTCATGTCACTTTGCTATCCGTCCATTCTTCCGTCGTACGTGTGTCAATAAAATATCGTACAAAATACTTATAACATAATAATTTCATTCCCTTAGTCTCTATGAAAGTTGTCCGGGTGCTAAGTGTCGGGATATTGGGAGTTAGCATAGAATACTCTGTTGTTAAGACAATAGGCACCGCAGAGCGCGCGGCTGATTTAGGTATTTGAAACCGGTCTTAATACTTATTTTAATAGTCAATAAATTTCAAACCGCATTTTATACCTACTAAAGCAATAAAATGTAATGCAATTATTGACTACGGACGGACGTCAACAGTTACCAGGGCTGGAAGTCTAGCACGCCCGTCGATACAGTGTCTTTTCATCATTTATGCTCCCTCGCATAAAATATGAACACTTTATCTCTGGCGCGTGTTAGCCAATGTGAAGGCTAACACGCGCCAGAGCCATCGTCTTGGTGGTATGTGTTTTAGGGCATTTTATCTAAATATTATATTATTATTAGAGTGCATTACAAACCAGAAAAGATAAATTAAAAACAAAATTAAATGTAATGACAAGAATTTGAACATATTCCTCAAGCCAGGATTCGAACCTGCGACCTCTTGTTTCCCAGACAAGCGCGCTACCAATTGCGCCACCGAGGTACTTACCTAGACCGTTGAATTTTTCCACCATACTTGTCCACCGAATATTTTTGTTTTGATCTAACTAGCTTGTAATGCACAATTGGTAGCGCGCTTGTCTGGGAAACAAGAGGTCGCAGGTTCGAATCCTGGCCCGAGGAATTTTTTCAAATTCTTGTCTTTACATTTGTTTCTAATTTATCTTTTCTTGTTTATAATGCACTCTAATAATAATATTTAGAGTATTCCAAAGCGATGGATCTCACAGTAAAAACATAATCTTGGCATTTTATCTGTGATTTTCTTCACCGGAATGGTGAAGCAAGTGATTTTTATTTTGCACAAAGTGTTTGTGGGCTATAATCAACTTACCCACACTGCTGGTTCTTTTAAATAAGAAACTTTAACGCGTAGCATTTTTTTAAATACAACAGTATTAGATAAAGAGATCATTGAGTGTCTCTCGAATAACATAATATTTCATTATTATTGTAATTTTCATTAAAATATATGGATCACCCAGTAAACTATAGCGTTTATCCATAGTAACTCCGGGACAAACATGTCTACAAAAAAATACAAAGATTTTTTCAATATATTTTTATTTCAACATGTTACAAAATTATCTAGTGAGCGAAGAAAACCATTTTCGGAAGGAAAAGAGCCAAATTGTGAATTTTGTGGTTGATTATTGAGAATGTTCCAAAAGGTAGTGCAGGTAAAAAAGTTGATTGACCCTTTTACACGATTTCAACCATCTCATTGGTACAGTGGAGCCCACATCAAGCTATACACATTGAGTATAAGCTGACCTCTCATTGTATAGGCTTCCCACTGTACATGTCCGATTAGAAGGATTCGATCCAAGGTATTAAAGTTCTACTCTAATAGCTGACCTACCGTCGCAACTGTAAACGGAAAATACGGAAACCTTAGATTATTTCCACACGATTTCAACCCTCAACCACTGATCCGGAAGTCGCAGATACAAATCCAATAATGATATATTTGTGTTCGGGCTACGTGCTTCCGCAGGCACGATAAGTGACAAGAATTTGTGTCCACGGTACCTAGCATGGTAGACCATATCAGCTCGATGTACCATTGTCTGTCCCTCTATAGGTAGATCAACAGAGTGAGATATGGTCCTTCATGTTAGAGGTGCAATCCATTCGGTCGTTTTTATAAGCGTTTTAGTATTTACAGGAAGTCACGTCATCATATTAGTATAAATGATCGAATCCTGGTCAAACTTTACGATGCGTTCAAGGAAAATAAGTATGCCTATAGAAATGTGTGATGATGACGTCACTGAAGGTCAAATTAAAGATCTTTGTTAAGGCTTGGCCTGTGGTGCACGATAATCTTACTGAGTCATTTTGAACTTTAGTATGTTGTCAGAGAGTCTACATTTAGAACGCTTGCTTCGCACGGCACGCAAAATCAGTGAATTTTTGAGGTTTTTCTGGATTTTACGAAAAGTATTTGATGTAGGAGTTTTTCACCTGACATCGGAAAATAAACCGTGTTTTCTTGTCATAGCAGTAATTTCAGACATAAAACGCAAGCCGTTTAGACATAAAACGACATAATTACTTAAAAAGGCATAATTTTCAAAAGACACTCGTCTTGTCTTGTCCACAAAATTATTATTACATTTCAATACACCCGACCGGTTTCGTAAAGATGTTATAATAAAGTTCCACTAAGTGCTGACAATCACTACCAACAACATTTCAAATAAAGGACATCATCACTTTTATTCATTACTAGCTTTTGCCCGCGGCTCCGCCCGCGTGTTATACGGTTTAACGACATACTTTTTTGGGATAAAAAGTAACCTATGTGTTAAGTTAGGGTATAAGCTATATCCATTCCAAATTTCATCCAAATCCGTCCAGCCGTTTCAGCATGAAAGAGTAAAAACATACACACACACACACACACACACACACACACATACGCACACACAAACTTTCGCATTTATAATATTAGTAGGATAGTAGGATAGTAGCATACGCACGCTTATTTAAAAATCTGTCAATAAAAAACAGTTAAGGAAAGCTATTCCTCGATACAGTTTTCGAAATGTAAAAATTGGTGAAAAAAAGAATAGGCCATTAAATTGTGTGTTACTATTTGATTGTGAATGATAGTTCCGCGCATGAAACTCTCCGATGACCTTATATTCCGGCCTATTACAGAATATTACGCAGTTCAAGGCATATACGAATATTTAGTCTATGGTTCATTGTAAAGGAAATTTGTTTTTTTTTTTTCATTGACCTCTCATATAAAATTAGACTCACAATCTCGCTCAAAAAGCGTCCGCGATGCATCTTGTCACCGCTACCACAAAATACTCATCACATTTATCGCAAAGCGCAAGCACTCGTGACTAGTCGTACTGGCATTCTTCGACTGAATCCTACCGAGATCGTCGTACGTGCACGTCTATGTGTGCGTGCGCTCGAAATCGCTGGTTGCAGGTAGCAGGCCTACTGTACCTATCTATTTTGTGCCGCTACGCTTCGACCAATAATATTGGTCGAAGCCGCTACGACGTGACAAGATCCAACGACGATTGCGTACAACTGACATTGCATCTTATTTTAACGATATAACGTCTTAATTTGTTTGAATGCAATTTTGCTACTATGCACGTCGCCGTTCGGACGCTTTCTGACGAACTTTTCTTAGAGACTGTGTGTCTAGTTGTTTATGAGAGGTCAACGTTTTTTTTTCTTCTGATTTGGGTCGTAAGGAACTTTTCCAGCAGCGGAGGCATAGAAAACGTCATTCGGCTGAGGTTTTCAACATTCTAATAGATCTTGAGTGACGCAACAGTTTAATTTGATAAAAAATGCATTTTTTTTGGCTTGCAAATATTTACTTTCATTATTTGGCAGTTACTGATGTAAAATATCACAGTTTATACACCGATACCAAGGCGCAAAATGAACGCTTCCGTCTCTGAACGTTGTTTACGTGGCACCAGATAAGAATTATGATGTATAATTAACGATAAGTTATCATTTAAATGCAGGCCATGGTCTTTCGATGCTCTACTATGTCGCTCGAATAGAAAATAGAAGGGTAATCCTACGCAGACTATATAGGCTGACACTAATTTGTACAGCCAAATTCATACTGAAGACTTGGTAAGTGCTCAGCATCGAGATTTGAGCCTTTCTGCGAAATTAGTTATTAATTTTTTCCGTCTTCCTTACAAACGCAAGCTCAGCCCTGAGTCAATTGCTATGGGAGGTCAATATTTTATTTCGCGAAATTAGCAAAAAGTGTTATCGATCCGTGATACTGATCACTTACCAAGTCTCCAGTATGAACTTGGCTGCATAAATTAATAGTACTCGTCCATATGAACAACTTTTATTATGGTGCCAACCCTGGAATCGTGAATTTTTTTTAGCTGTTCCATAGAAAAGTTACATACCTACTCGACCCAAATGTATGAAACCGCTCATTTTTTTTTCACGATTTCAGGTTTGGCTTCGTAGTAAAGGTTGTTCATATGGACGAGTACTATCACCAATTTTCGTTAACAAAATGACTTAAATTTAACGTTGCATAAAACAGCTGTACTGTCCTTAAATTTTTTTCATAGAAAAGATAGACGGAGCCGACCTATATCTGTGGAGCCGACAATCCTGCACTACCTTTGTACTGAACTCGCCCCCTTTTTCACATTTATGTTTTTCATGGGATATAGTTTACGCGGCTGTCTTTGTACCATTTATCCTTCACGTCATTAACTCTTCACCTCATTCATCGTTCGTAAATTTTTTGGTTCCGCGACAAAGGGCATGTCGTTTAGCTGTCTGTCCGTCTGTCCGTCTGTCCGTCCATATGTCACGAGTCTTTAGCTTGCAGGCAGAATGAGTTACAGGTGGTATTTGGATATGAAGTGTAAAATGTTGACCCAAAATCGAATATTCAATTCAAAATTAAATTAAATCTATTTTCAAGGGGTAACTTATAGGAAAAAGGAGCCAAAAAAAATTGTGCAATGTTGGGTGTCGTCACGGATCAGTCATCCTTGGGTGTCATTGTCTAGAACTCATTGTACAAATATAAATAAATATGCATATTTTTTGTCTTCAATAAAAGGAAATGGGGTGTTATTAAAATTGACAGTTTTAGGCAATTTTTGTTATGGGGTCTATCTCAAAAAATACACTACTTAGGATTTTGGAATTTGCTGCATATTATGTCCCATAAATACCGTATTTAAACAACGAATAATGAAAACGACGATTTTTTATGTAGGTCTGGGTTACGTACCAGAATATTCGACCAACAAAATTTTGCAGTATTCAATTCAATTCAATTCAGTTTATTGCAATAAATCACATGTCATAGTAGGTCTTAAAATATTTACAATAAATGTCATGTAGAAACAATGTGACTTTACCCATAATAAGGTGTAGCAATTTTATTTGAGTAACATTCAACAAAAATAAATTAGAAAAAAAAATATTATACAATCTAAAAATGTCAGTTTAAGTTTTCGTTGAGAGATAAAAATAAGTATTGTTTCATACATTTCGTATGTACTTATTAGTTTGTAAATTTTGTTAAAATCATTTAAGTCTATTATTAACTTATTTAAATGGCACCAAACCATCAGGGCCTGAGTCCTACTCGCATTTGATCGTTTCTTAGGGTTCCGTAGTCCGACAAGGAACCCTTATAGTTTCGCCATGTCCGTCTGTCCGTCTGTCCGCGGCTTAGCTCAGATAATATTAGTACTAGAAAGCTGTAATTTGTCATGGATATAAATATTAATCACGCCAACAAAATAGTAAAATAAAATCTTGAAAAAATTTTTTTTCAAGTGTACCTCTTCTACACTTAAACTGGGGATGATTTTTTTTTCTCGTCTATCCCATAGTGTGGGGTACCGCTGGATAGGTCGTTTAAAAAAATTGTGGGTGTGTGAAAAGCATTTTTGAATTTAGGGATCCGTTGGCGAAATATTAAGCTTTAAAGTGAAAATTTTAGTTAGAGTGGAGCTTCCTCCCCCTGCCGGCTAAACGGTTGTTTATAGAAATGTGAAAAAATTCACAGAAGTAAATAGAGGTGTAAATAGAGTGCGACCATTAAATGAAACCACATATTCTACCGACCCTACTGAACCACTTTTCCCAAGAGTCATACCCGCGGACAGCCTTAGTTTAGGAAATAATTGAGTTCCAAACAAAAACGCGTGAACCCTAACGCACCGACATAAAATATGGGCGAGTTTAGTGAGAGCGTTGACCTCAAACAGCTGTATATTTCACGGAGTTTATTTTCCCGAGTGTATTTTTGAATCATTCGAAATTCAATTCTCATACGAATCCGCATGATTCGCATACGAAAACTTAAAATCAGTATTTTTGAAAATTGAAAATGTGAATTCCGCAAGGAGTGGTCTGACCCGCTCGTTTTCTGATTTCTACTAGTAGAATCTACGCAAGAATGTCATGACTGAAATTGAATTGACAAGTTAAAATGTTTTGATGCATATTTACATTCTTTATTCATATCCGTTATATTTATATGTATATATATCTATAATTTTTATTTTTATTTTTTATTTGTGTAGTATAAGTTCTGTTGTAAAAATAATTTTGTATGCTTGCTGCCAACCTATTTCGTGTATTATTTCTCTACAGTGTTGGTTGGCTGGAAGAAACCTCTTGAAGAGGTAAGCTCGCCTTTGAGCGTATTTTTCTTTTTGTAAACTTAGTTTATGTCTCTATGTGTGTACAATAAAGGATATAATAATAATAATTATAGTAATAATAATAATAACCTAAAATAGAAGTAAAAACAGACAACAGAAACGAAAAAAATCAAAAGAAAAGGAAACAACAACGTGAGAACGAAAACGTCGATGAGAGACTGACATTATAACCATTCCGTTCACCTCCATTCATTACCGGTATTTAAAATCAACGAAATATTGCTTTCCGATTCTTATTTTTTTGCATCAAACGAAAACCGTTTCATTGATTTCTACTGATTCAAAAATACTTAAAATATCGACCAATCGAATTGAATTTCGCACGTGAATTGTTTTCGAGCGTGAATATATGATTCACGGCGAGTGATTCAAAAATACGATCCCCAAACACATATTTGAGCCCGAAGTATGGCGATAAAGCGTTCCACCCATAACGCTGTGACGTACCTAACAATCGTGCGAGTGTGAATAGTGACTTGCATTTCACAGTTCAAACTCCGAAACACCCCTGACACCGTCGTCTTGACCTATAAGCAACTCTTTATTGTTGCAGGTTGCGTGGCTGCGCGTGGACACACAAACAGTCCTCACAATCGGGCCCCACGTGATCACCAAGAACAAGCGAGTGGGCGTGGTGCGGCGGGATCCCTCGGCGTGGGCGCTGACCGTGCGGGGGGTGCAGGCGGGGGACGGGGGACGGTACATGTGCCAGATCAACACCGAGCCGATGATCACGCAAACCCATCTGCTGCAGGTTGTCGGTCAGCACGCTCTGATGCTTCATGTTGTGACTTTGTTGTTTTATAAGAGTCCTACTTCTGGCTGTGAAGTCGTTAGGGCAAGCACTGATGAGTTCTTACGGAAAGCTTTCAGGTTCAGACTATCGGCAGAGATATCATATTTGATAATTTCAAGTTCAGATGCTCAGTATGAAATGCAGCGCTGTGATTGGCTCATTCGTAGTGTAGGTATCGTTTAGCGAGATTTTCTCGAGTCTGTCCATCTGGCCGTTTGTTTGCCATAACCCAAGAACGACTAATAATAATTTTATTTCAAACAATTTTAAGTTCATACACAAAACAAGATTATATCTAAATTACTTAAAACTAACACTTAAATAAAACAGATTTAAAAGAAAACTAATACTTAATACTTAAAAGAGATTTTGTTCTTAAAACTAGTTTCCAAACAAGAGGACCATCGTATAATCCCTCAGCAATTGCTTTGAGCATACTGCTACCGTTCTCTCGCACTCTACTTAGCAGTGAGGTACGGTACGAGTAAGCCATTGA
The DNA here is from genome assembly GCA_910592155.1 of Ypsolopha scabrella. Taxonomy (NCBI): domain Eukaryota; kingdom Metazoa; phylum Arthropoda; class Insecta; order Lepidoptera; family Ypsolophidae; genus Ypsolopha; species Ypsolopha scabrella. The sequence goes on along the minus strand of OU342969.1, from coordinate 23,755,812 downwards.
GCTGAGCTTATGAGAAAATTTTGAAAGATTTTAATGACGTAATTTTTTTAAATCATTTTTTATTGAAAGCAGGTTCGTTTTTGTGTTTAATGTGAGAGTGGATGAAGAACTAAAGGACTCGTATTTTTTCTATTCTCTAAATGAAGCTGTTTGTTGTCATGTGGCAATATTACAGAAGCACGTAAGTGTCCTACATCGAAATGACGATGTAGGACTCTTTACGGCCCTGAAATCAAGTCCTTTTGAGCCTTGACGTCATTGGCAAACGAGTAATTTGCCAGCACATAAAATTTCATATTATTTTGAATGAGACTTTTTGATTTAATGTTATTTTGGGATAAAAGTATGCTATATCTTTCTCCGCCCTTTACTTTAACTCTATGATACATTTTATTTGAGTGGTTTCAAAGCGAAAAAGATACAAACTTATTTTCTATTTATCCGTGTATAATTATGTTAATAAATTCAAGAAAACTTTATTTTACCGTTATTTAGGGAAATACTCCGTGTAATTTGACAACTTTCACGTGTTCCGTTAAAAATAAAACTTTACATAAAAGGGCTTTTTTTTCTTGTTGAGTTAGAAGTCTGATTTTTATCAGCACCATGGGGCCGCTACGTAGACTTCTGTATTGGTTATTAGCTTCAACCTGATATCTCTAACGGGGCTTGGGAACTTACAACGAAGTGACCCTATAAGGGTTCCGTTTTTACATTTTAAACAGCACCACGAAAAAGCTTTGTGTTATGATATGAGCTTGAGTTTTAATATATTTTTCAACTCACAAGCTCGGAAAGGCTCTGTTTATCATTCGAAATCTGGGTGGAAAAGCGCACTTTATCCGCTAGCGTGGAAAGTGTTTTTGAAATTCGAATATTTTTATTCAATAAAGGTTTCGTACAATAATAATATTACGTATATATAGAACCTCATTGGTTTCGTTATAGTTTATATTCTCTGCAGCCAGTTCACTGAAATGCAAATACTTATTTCATGTCATGCGCCAGCCTCATTTAAAGAATAATCGCACTGGCCAGCAAGAAAATTTGATTAAAAACAAAAACTTTAAAATTTCTTTCTCTTGATTCAATTCACTTTCCTTCCATTATTTTGGTTTGTTTTTTGATAAAATCTAAAGAAATCATAAAATATGAGCGAGGCTAGCAGCGACGAAGGTACAAATTTAACACCTGCAGAATTAGTGCAAGCGGTACATAATGCCGAGTTGAGTTTTCTTCCGGAAAAATCGCGCGAAAAATACATAAAAGCGTACGATTTGTTCAATGCACGGAGACATTCCAAGGCGCTAAAATGGTTTCGGAGACAATAATGCTATCATATTTACTTCATTGAACTATCTGAAACAAGAAAATCAAGCACACTTTGGAGTATTTACTCGATGCTAAAAGTCACAATAAACTGTTTTTCTTGCACCTAACATTTTCCTCGCTTTAGTGGGGTGAAAAGTTGTGTGTTTCGCTCGGCAGCAAAGTTATTTAGCGTCTCGTCCCTTTGAAACCCTCGCTACGCTCAGGAACCACGAGCGAAGCGAATCCTAGAATCCTTCGGTTGCTCAAGTTTCAATACAAGGTACTCGCGCCAAAAATTTACTTTCCAGCCTTGCATAACAAATAACTATTAACCAATAAAAAAAAGGAAAATAAACACAAGTTTAATTGAAGGAAAGTTTCTTTATTTTTTTTTTCAGAGTATTCGTTTACTAAATAGTTACTGGTTAGGTAATATAACTAAGTATTTGAAGAAGTTATTTTTTTATTGATCGAAGGATTAAGGCTATGTACAAAAATATATTCTTTGCAAATACTCAACACTCCATTTTGAGAGTTTTTTAGGCCTATGTAAAAGAAAAACTTTTTAAATTACACAATAACTTCTTATTTTACAAAAGGGTTTCGTTTTATGAGCACCAGTCGTGTTGAAATTTTGAAATGTTCCGTTCAAACAAAAAAATCCTTGTATATTTTTATAGCAAAGGCTTCAGTTCGCCAACTTTAATTAATAAAGTTATTTAGATACTTCGAAGAAGCGATAGTGACTCATCATTATAATTGGCTTGGAGTGTTGCTAGTTAAACTCAATAATGTAGGACAGGTGTTCCATACAACCATAGTCAAACTGACTTCGTGAGAAGATAAGTGGAGCTTGCATCAATCATTGTTATTCCATACGGAAAGAACCACAGTGTGAGAGAGACAGATACGGGAAAAAATAAGGAAATGACAATATTCTTCTCTAATTTTATCATTTAAAAAACTACGGGAGGTATGAAATATCTGTTCGTTTCTGAGTTTAATTGTGTTTACACGGGTTTTAAGCTATTTTAATACGTATAGTTTTTGCTGAAATAACTAAAAAATCTTTGTTATTTTGTTTTTTCAATGTTGGAATGTCTTTGATAAGAGTGTGCATTAAATAATAAAGATGTAGTATTGCTAGGTTCTACAAACCAAGAACAGTAAATTACGGTTTTTTGGGGACTATGCTCTTAATACCATCCAAAACATTGGGAAGGGTTGCCAACATTTTTTCTAGATTGTAACACAGACGTATACATAATTAATGTCTGTGGATTGTGAGGGACTTACGATCAAAGAAGTTAAAAAAACGGGTCTTTCTATTTTTTCCGGGACACATACAGCAAAATAAATTATTTTATATATATGTTGATCTATTTCTTCGTAAAAATATATTTGGCAACAAACATTGCAGAATCAAGCACATGTGTATTGTACGAGTATGTAGTTGCAAATTGTACAAATACTAACACAAATAATCGTTATTTTATAATAACAGGAGTCCCTCTCTATTTAAATTTACTAGATATCAGTCCATTTCGTGACATTCATGAAAATACTCTTTCCAGGCAGAAGTCTGAGCTTGTTATATTCAAATTAAAGACATAATATTCAGTCATAAAATATTTGAGCTACTGCTGTTCTTAAATAAGCGTATTGTTTTCATCAACTTATCGCTCTTATTTGTCATAAGCCTCCAACACTACCAGCTTTTTCATGAAAAATCTTACCCCCTAATAAAGGATCACTTTGTTGTCCGTCTGTGCCAGTTTGTCAAGGCCCTTTTACTCAGGCGAGGCTGAAATTAAAATCAAACTGGCAGTACTGGTACTCACACTTGACCGGTTTTTTTCTGTCTCACAGTGCCACCAGACATCGTGGAGTCTGGGACGAGCAGTGAAGTGATGGCGAGCGAGGGCGACAACGTGACGCTGCACTGCTCTGCGTCGGGCACTCCTGCGCCGAACATCACATGGCGAAGGGAGGACTCTAAGTCACTACACACTGGGGGTGAGACATGTGGGCATTCTCTATCTGATTTTTTGTCGGTATTAATGCGAAAACTAGTGGTTATACTTGTCTATTTTTCGCCGTTTCAGGATTGGCCCCGTATTAAAAGTTGTTTGTGTAAGTCGTCATGATAACTAAAAGTGATTTTTCTCAAAAAGCGCGCTTTTTCGTAAAAAGCTGAATTATGGCTTAAACACAGTCCGATTACGAGATTATACGAAATCATTTTTTGTTAAAACTAGCGAGGTGGCCTCGCTCCGCTCCGCTTCGCTCCGCTCTTCAAATTTATTTAGATGTAAACCTAACAGTTCCTCCTCGCATTGCTTCGCTCTGCTTCGCTCGTCATCGCACCTATTTTTTACTTTTCTTGAAAGACTTTCTTAATTGTTTTATTGTCACTATTCCGTGAAATATCTGCTTTTTTACGAAAAAACCAGCTAACTCAAAAGCAAGTATGATGGAAACACACGTCAAAGCATAAAAACATCCGATCAAGAATCATGAAAACCATTCGAAGTCCAATCGCTTTGGATACTCAGAAAGAAAACCATTTTTTTATATACCTTACAAGTTGCATAACTTTTTAATAGAAACACCAGTTCATATTTAGCTGTTTCTTCTCTTTGTGTACCATTTTCGAAATAATAACGATTTCTCGTGCAATAATAAAAATCCGACCCAAGACCGTAGTCTGCTAAAATTTAGTTGATGCTCGTGATTGTTGGCACTTGGTGGAACTTTTGAAACATTTTTTGTTTGATAAACACTTGTACTTGTCCACTTATTTATATTATACCGGTAAGGGAAATAATATAAATAAGTGGACAAGTACAAGTGTTTATCAAACAAAAAATGCTAAAATTTAATCCGTTACTAAATTGTCACAAAAATTCAAGCCAAACGAGCTGACAACGCAATATATTTTTAATAACGCAGTACATTTTTACTTATTTCATAGTGATAATATATTTTTATGTCATTTTTATACTTTGACATTCTTACTGATGGCCGGCCCTAAAGTTGACCGAAATATATTTTGTATTTTTTATTTATTTCTTTTATTGTGCCTAAAAGTGTATAACGATTACAAATAAATTTACATGCACTACTGTAAAACCTAATTGATTGTGATTATTGGTTACCTACAACAAAATGAAAAAACGAGACATCCCAATAACCAAAAAGTCGAATTTATTGAAAGTACGCGTACAAGATTTTCGCTATGAATCCAGAGAATAATTCATGACATGCGACTTTGTTTCAGTGAACAAATGGGCTGGCGAGTGGCTGAACATGTCCGCCGTGACTCGGGAGTCAAACGGCCCATTCCTGTGTATTGCTACCAACGGTGTGCCACCTTCCGTCAGCAAGAGGATTATGCTTCACGTTCTATGTAAGCCTTTGTTTGCTTTTACGACATCGCCTTTGATTATTTATTCATGATATGTAAGCCTCAATATAGCTTTAAAATATCCCCTTTCAAGTTCCATAAAAAATATAGACTCTTTTAGCGAAGTTTCGGTTTTTGTCCATCCGCTCTATTTATGTAGCTGGCAGCTGGAACAATTAACAAATAAAAAATTACACACTGGCTTCCTTTAAACCAGGTTTATGTGGGTTGTAAATGCTCCTTAATAAATTGCAGGCATCATATTTTTTATAATTTCTTTAAAAAACATCCGCTTTTTATGGAAAAATATTTGTATCAAATGTACGGACAGGAGAAACAAGCTCTTCAAAAAGTACACTTAATTTGAAAATTAAGGCTTAAAATCCGTTATTTTTAACACAATAAATAATAAATACTGATAAAAAAAAAGAAAAAATGAAGTAATTGATTCACAATATATTTAAAAGTAATAAAGTGGATTTTACAAAAACCGCGCAATTCGGATTCAGCACACCTTTAGCGGCACGAATTTCAAAAAATTGTTTCTTGAAAAAAAACTTGTTGGTCATACTCGTAATTACATTGTATTTTTTAAATAAAAATATTTTTCTGTTAAACTACCACTATGTGCAAAAACTACTTTTAAATAAAGATTCTGATATTTAGAACATGCCAATTCTTTACAATGTAAATGTAAAGTTTACATTTATCGTTTGAGTGAAATTTCTTTGAAATACCATTTTAGCAAAACTCCAACAAGTACAATTTGTACATATATCAGGTGCACCGACAGTCTGGGCAGTACAGAAGATGGTAGGAGGGTACGTCGGCAGCTCAGCGCTGCTGCAGTGCCGAGTTGAAGCAAACCCGCTGCCCGCGGTCTACTGGACGCACATCGATAGCCCAAGACTACAGTATGGTAAAGCATATACATACGTACATTGTATATGTATCAGGTACACCGTAAATCTGGGCAGTACAGAAGATGGTAGGAGGGTACGTCGGCAGCTCAGCGCTGCTGCAGTGCCGAGTTGAAGCAAACCCGCTGCCCGCGGTCTACTGGACGCACATCGATAGCCCAAGACTACAGTATGGTAAAGCATATACATACGTACATTGTATATGTATCAGGTACACCGTAAATCTGGGCAGTACAGAAGATGGTAGGAGGGTACGTTAGCAGCCCAGCGCTGCTGCAGTGCCGAGTCGAAGCTAAACCGCTGCCCGCGGTCTACTGGACACACATCGATAGCCCGAGACTACAGTATGGTAAAGCATGTACGTACATTGTATATTTATTGTATATGTATCAGGTGCACCAACAGTCTGGGCAGTACAGAAGATGGTAGGAGGGTACGTCAGCAGCCCAGCGCTGCTGCAGTGCCGAGTCGAAGCTAAACCGCTGCCCGCGGTCTACTGGACACACATCGATAGCCCGAGACTACAGTATGGTAAAGCATGTACGTACATTGTATATTTATTGTATATGTATCAGGTGCACCAACAGTCTGGGCAGTACAGAAGATGGTAGGAGGGTACGTCAGCAGTCCAGCGCTGCTGCAGTGCCGAGTCGAAGCTAAACCGCTGCCCGCGGTCTACTGGACACACATCGATAGCCCGAGACTACAGTATGGTAAAGCATGTACGTACATTGTATATGTATTGTATATGTATCAGGTGCACCAACATTCTGGGCAGTACAGAAGATGGTAGGAGGGTACGACAGCAGCCCAGCGCTGCTGCAGTGCCAAGTCGAAGCTAACCCGTTGCCCGCGGTCTACTGGACACACACCGATAGCCCGAGACTACAGTATGGTAAAGCATGTACGTACATTGTTTAAGTATCAGGTGCACTGACAGTCTGGGCTGTACAGAAGATGGTAGGAGGGTACGTCAGCAGCCCAGCGCTGCTGCAGTGCCGAGTCGAAGCTAAACCGCTGCCCGCGGTCTACTGGACACACACCGATAGCCCGAGACTACAGTATGGTAAAGCATGTACGTACATTGTTTAAGTATCAGGTGCACTGACAGTCTGGGCTGTACAGAAGATGGTAGGAGGGTACGTCAGCAGCCCAGCGCTGCTGCAGTGCCAAGTCGAAGCTAATCCGTTGCCCGCGGTCTACTGGACACACACCGATAGCCCGAGACTACAGTATGGTAAAGCATGTACGTACATTGTATGTGTATCAGGTGCCAAGACAGTCTGGGCAGTGCAGAAGATGGTAGGAGGGTACGTCGGCAGCCCAGCGCTGCTGCAGCAGTAAAGAAGTTTTTTAACAGTTGACAAAGTACCATTTTTCTTCCTTGTGGGAGGTAATTTTTTTGTAAAATCCTTGTAATCCACTACCTTTTTTCATTTAAAAATTAATTTATCGATTTGCAACAGGTTCAATATAAGTAGTGTACAACATTTTCGAATAGGTATTGAAATGTATTTCCTGATTGGTTAAAACACATAAAATTGACAGTCTAATTATGCAATTTTACACATAATAACCCGTCAGAAATATCTACCAGGTTCAAAGTACCAGGCGAGTGTGACTACCGAGGGTTACCGCCACACGGCTGCGCTGACTGTGAACAATGTGTCCAGAGACGACATCGGGACCTACTACTGTCATGTGGAAAACTCCCTGGGGAAGGGCCGGGGAGATATTACTCTGTACAGTAAGTACCAATAGGGAAACCACATCTTGGTTTATATGAAGCCTTAGATGAAGATATGCCACTCACATGGGCACTACTTGACATTTTGTTTACACATGACAGTTATTAACAAAACTTAAATAAACTAATTTAAAAAACTAAATTATTCTACGAAATAAACTAAACTAAACTAAAACTTATTAAATAGTAAAACCCCTGGGTACCTGCATGAAAAGTTGGTATGGTCCTCTAGAGCTCGGCGGCCACAACTAATTATTCCCAACCACACGCTTGTCACTACCAGAGGCTGCTTTAAGATAGCAGCATCTAAATGCTGGAACATGTTACCGCCACCTGTTTGCGCGGCTAACACACTAGTTACCTTCAGAAAAAAATGTCGCAGATGGCTGCTTTCTTTGCAGTCCTTGGCTGGTGGTAGGCCTATGGTTCAGTAATGTGTCTAATAATATAAATTGTTTAATGTCAACTGTCTTAACTTTGTTTAACTTTATATAATTTTGGTACTTTTGCTTTCTAAATTCTGTGTGTTTTAATTTGTTTATTTATTATCTTTCTTTTTTGTGTGTTTCTTGTTAATTAAAGGCTAAGGCTGAAAATCGGCGGCTTTTTGTTTAAATAACAGACTGTCATAAGCCGAGTCTTAGACCGATTTGTCTCTTTTCATGTATAAAATTATTGTGTATAAAATTTATTGTGTTTTTTGAGACAAATAAAAAGCTTTTATTATTATTATTATTATTAAAACTACCTAGCAAAAATATTTAATTAAATTAGATAAAAAATTGAGCCGAAATAAGTTATTAATTGTGTGGATATTATTGTCCTGTTCTTTAGTAGGGCGGGAACCAAGGGCGTAGCAATGATATTTTTTTTGGGTCGTACCAGTTTTACAGCACCGCTTGTGACCAACCACTGTCTTTTTACCTAAAATGGTAAAGATTTGGTCACTACCCCGCCTGATCGAAAGCGTCGGTAAAAGTTAAGAGGCCTCATCACGCAAAAATCTCCATAAAACAGGTAGAAACTGTTTGTGAAATCAACAGCTTACTTTCTTTATATATTTTTCAATAAGTTTTTTCTAGCAACATATAACTACGTACGTATGAAGCCCAAAAAGCTAAAATCTGATGATATACCATCATAATAGCTGTCAGGATATCGTGAATATTGCCTCGTTTTTATGCAAAGTTTAACGATTCGTACAATTTGTAGCTATAATAGATTTTAAAAAAAACGCTTCAGTCCGCGGTCGTTCATTTATAGAAGATTAAGTTTAAACTCTTTTTTATAAAAAAATACGAACAGTTTCATGGTAAACAGTTTTGCCCTGAAACCATTTTAGTAATTCTAATATTAGGTGAATACCTCGCCATCATGCACTTCTCGATGAGAGATAGGTCAGAGTGCTGCGTCGTAGATAAGGAAACCTATCTGAAGACGTGTGCAAAGTTTCAATAAGATCAGACCTACCAGGGCGTCACAAACATCAAAAGCATTATTATGGCAGCTGAGCGTGAAGGGCCCCCCCCTTAAGTCGCGATTACAACATCCAGTTCATCGACATTCTAACTAAAGTAAGGCCAACGAGACGATTTAAAAAAGGTACAGAATCGGCCCTTTACTGAGTTATCTCCATTCTTATCTCTCGTACGCAATAATGGCGTCAATTGGTCGACACAATGGCGTCAGTCGGTCGACGACAACTGTCGTTGCGTGGATCGTGGTACAGGTGAGCAGTCAGTACCGCAGCTACCAACATTAGGTCGCCATTTTGAATTTTGTGAACAAGTTCTTTCCTGTTTGGATTGCGTTCGAAGTGATACGTATTCTTTCGTTTATGTATTTGTTTAGTTTTTTGTTATTATTAAGTCGTTACTGTTAGTATTTCTTGTTGATTTTACTGTTATTGTAAGTGGTTGTTGATTTTAATTATGGAATCACAGCCTGACAGACAACCTTTGAAAGATATCAATTCATCACGCAAAAAAAGTCAAAAGGTAAGTAAGTCAACTTATTAATTAATTTTTCCGGACTTGAGCCACTAATATATCTTCGATTTTTGGGGTTCCGTACCAAAAAAGATTTTCTTTTAGAATTCCGTACCCAAAGGTCAAACGGAGCCCTATTGCTGTCACTCTGTTTTCTGTCTGTCTGTTTGTCCGAATATTTTACGGCTCTCTTGCTCTAAAACGGAATTATTTACAGATTATCTGCAGATTATGTACGGAATCCTAAGAGAGGACTCGCACTTGGCTGTTTTTTTTATAATAACAAGGTAAATTTTCTATTCTTTACTATTTTTTATTTACAGTGGACGTATTTTAAAGATGTTTTGAACCCCTGAAAGTGTGTTTACCTTTTTTAAACGTCTCGTTGGCCTTATTTTAGGATATGATCTGACTCAGGACAGTGTAATCGCGTCTAGGACTTCCTTCGCGTGTCCAAAATAGGATCCCGATAAATCGGATGGTGTAACCGCGGATTTAGGATAAAGCGTAATAAATGCAAATATTACACTTATCAGTTAAACAGAAATTTACTCTTCTATAATTACTGTTTTTTTTAGATTATTTTTATTCTTTGTTGGGTCAGAATGATTCTTTGAATTCTTCAACCTGCAACCCCCCCCCCCCCTTCCTCATTTTGCTACGCCCTTGGCGGGAACAGCGAACGGAAACAACACAGAAGTTTGAGTAGTGCTGAAAAATACTAAAATTGTGTCGGACTCTTACTCGAGCACAGTTCAGTATGGCGGCGGCACTAATAGCGTTTACTGTATTTACTGCTGGCCTAGTGTCGCATGACATATAAGTGTCGCAACGGTTTATGAGCGGTGACCTTGACTACGCTACTCATTGTTTCTCTATCGCACTTACTAGTTTTCCGCGCGAATGAACACATGCGCTATTCCCCCACCACTTTTGCCGAGTGCTCATAACTCGTTGCGAGACTTGTCCACTACAAACCAATCATGAGCCTTTTGCCTTTTTTAGTCTCTGGTGCCATTTTCGCATGACACTTGGTAAGAATACGTGTAGCTACAGAATGGAACTTTTAAGAGTGACTCCTATGAGGGTCTTAGGAATCATTCTTTCGATTTTTTTTTATTGATTACCACATACTCAGTTTTCTTTTAAAAACCTTTAAAATAAGTAACTTTTATTATTTTAGCCCTCGCTACAACGGCGGTGTCAACAATCACGTCTTCTACAGCTTCAACTACATTTTACACACAAGTTGAAGTTGCGACAGATGAAACTCATGTCAAACGTATGTTCAATTGTTTTACTTAGAACTGTTCTTTTAAATAAATAAAATGTTTTGAAAACAGATGTATGTAGCGTGTTATACAGGGTGTAAATGCAAAGTCAAGAATTTCTATAGGGTTTGAAAGTATATACGGTACTGATGTCATTACGAAAAAAAAAAATTCCTTGAATTTTCACCAAAAATTTCATCATTTTCCTAAGCTATTCTTATCAACGAAATTTAATAATCCCGTAGTAGCTATCCGACCTCACCCCGGCCTCCCCATACACCTGATTGCACCCCGCACCCCTCATCCGTGACCACCGCCGCCGCGCCGTCGCGCCGCCTGGATATACACTGGCCGCCTATTGCCAAATCGTGCAGCGCCTCAATCTGAGGCCACACCGTTGCAAATTTTCTTTCATTCTCTCGCTCGATCACGTGGCCAGCGACTAGCGAGGGTGCCCACGCGAATATTATTTTGAGTAAAGAGAATCGACTTATTGTGAAGTGCTGGTACTTTATTTAGAGAACCCAGTATTTAAAAGTAAATCTTTACCTATCATACTAATTAACACACCCTTAAAGGATTCTTGCCTTTGCTTTTACACCCTGTATATCATCGTTATTTATCATCATTATTTCATAATTACACAAATAAAAGTACAATTTGGTGGACTTAATGCTTAAAACACTTTCTACCAGACAATCCACAGATGATTATAATGTAATATGTGTCACGGATTATTGTTCTTGCCTATCCACCGCTACATTGACAAAGAATATGAATGCTGCTTTCGTCGTCTCGTTTTTCACAAAATGAGCCATCTGTATGGCGTGCGTTTGTGTATCGTGTTTTCCTGGAGTTTGGAGTGATGTTAATTGAATAATGTTTTTTGGGTCTAATTGAATGAAAGGATAAAATTGTTGAGTTCGATTAGTTAAAGACCATAGGTTATTTTGACATGAAATTTTCATTGTGATTATGCTTTGTTGAATACAAAATAATTGGTAAACTGGCGATATTAATCGTAAAAATGTACGAAAGTATTTTTTTTTACAATTATTGTGATGAAGAGCAGTGTTACATGTGTTAACAAAATATGATTGACATTTTGTTAATTTTCTTCGGCAAATTGAATTTTTCATGTGAACGTTACATGTCAATATTGGTCTTGGGTTGATTGTTCTGTTTTTAACATGTATACAACAGCATAAAAGTTTTTTCTATGATCGTAAATAAGGCGCAGAAAATTTAATTTTTTTTGCTTGAAAACGTGAAATGAAATGGCTCATACGTTGACCCTGACGCGTATTTTGCTTTCCGATACTGCGTAGCGGGTCTACAAAGGGACCGTAGCACTTGCTACGCCGTAGCAAAAAGAAGATGCGATTGTGTTAAGAACGATACTCTCCTTGAAAATGCCGAGTTTATAATGGTGAAACTGTTGGCACGTACTCAACAACAATAATACGTGAGTGTGTATCCATTTGCAAATTATTTTAGACTGTCAGCTTACGCGAGTTTTTATAGCATTATAGTTTGTCAATCCTCAGATAAACTATCAAAATGTGTTCTACTTCACTTCCTAAGGCTTAGACTAGACCGCACACTATGTTGGAATAACGGAGCGGTGCGACAATATATTATAGTTGTAAATGCAAAGTCTGTTTGTCGCTGCAGCTACGTGCCGCTAGAGCAGTGTGGTTCATAGAAATCTATATCTTTACTAATAATATATACATATATATGTATATAGATACAGCTTTGTGTTTTATATATATATATATATATATATATATATATATATATATATATATATAATATTCAATATATTATTTAAACAAGTAAGTATATTATAATAATATTACATTACACTGAGTGTTTTCTTATTTATTCGGCAGTTCACAAATCAACTGTATTTATGTATAGGCTAACTTGCATTACCGTGTTATGTTAAGTTTCGATTTAAAGCTGTTTGTTTTCCTATCATAAATAAATAAATAAATAAATAAAGTAGAAGAAACTCATGACTATAAATTTTATATATTTTTTTCAAAATTTGAAATGACTTAGGTAATAATTAATTCGTGGAATCTCTTGGTGATATATTCAATGGTCTTAAGCAAAAGGGGCGCCTGATATTGGCGGGTGATATAAACATAGACCTCATCTCAGGAGAAAACATTAGAGGACGATCAGAGTACCTATGCCTTACAGCAGAGAACGGTCTTATACCAGCAATCATGAAACCAACTCGAGAGGTGTCATGCTTGGATCACATTTTTGTGAATAATGATGCTGTTGTAGAATCGGTTGTATGTGGAACTGACGTCACTGATCATGATATTGTTTTACTGGGTATGAAGTCAACAATAACCAGACCAAAAAAGCGCATAATTCTAAAAGTTGATGATGAGGCAGTACTGAAAGAAATTAAAGAGATCGATTGGTCCTTTGTTACAAATGAACAATCCGCTGACAAATCTGCAGAATATTTTATGAACTCTGTCTCATCAATCATAGAAAAGCATACGAAAGAGGTCCAAATCCCAAGATCTAAATTTAACTTTAAACCCTGGATTACCCCGGGTTTAATCAAGTGCATAAAAAATAGGGATTGTCTTCATACTAAAGCTCGCAAATACCCGAAAAATGAAGTCGTTCAACTCACTTATTTACGTTACCGTAACTTCTGCAACAACCTCCTCCACAATCTTAAGGTTAGTTACGAAAGAAGTGAGCTTGATTAAAACAAAAATGACATGAAAAAGTTGTGGAAAACTATACAGGATATTTGTCACGCGCACAAGCCGAAAAACCAAAGTACTGCACTCTTGTCAGCCAAAAATGCACCACAGGATTCGATTGATTGCTGCAATGTTTATTACTCTTCCGTTGGCGAAAATTTGGCAAATAAAATATTGGATGATGTCGGAGAAAGTGAAGCATCCCTTGCCTCGCAAAATGACCCTCAAAGTGCACCGCCGGACTCGTTATTTCTCGCACCAACCGACAACCTTGAGTTAAACTCAATTATTCAAAATCTTCCGACTAATAGTGCCCCTGGTATAGATAACATAAGCAATAGATTAATTAAAAAAATAAAGAGCTATATTATGAGCTATATTACCCCTAAAGCACATTTGCAATTTAAGTCTGTCCAATGGTGTTTTTCCGGAATTATGGAAAACTGCGGTGGTATCCCCGATATATAAAAGTGGATCTAAAGATGATCCTTCCAACTACCGCCCCATATAATGATACTCTCGACTTTTTCGAAAATTCTTGAAAAGATTGTAAACCGCCGGTTAGTACATTTTCTGGAGATACACAACCTTTTATTTGTAAGGCAATATGGTTTCAGGCGTGGTATATCAACCGAGGATGCTGTTGGAGATATGATAAAAGTTGTTTCCTCTCTCCTTGATGTAGGACAGGCATGTATAGGCGTATTTATAGACCTAGCGAAAGCCTTCGATACGGTGTCAGTTCCTATTCTGCTAAAAAAACTGGAGAGCTTTGGGATCAGGGGAATAGTCCTGGACTGGTTCCGAAGTTACTTAACTACTAGGAAACAATGCACAAAAATTGGTCAATTCGTAAGCTCTAAGAAGAACGTAACCTTTGGTGTACCACAGGGTAGCATCCTTGGCCCCACGTTGTTCCTGATGTACCTAAATGACATTTCATCCCGGCAAGTTGGAGGGGCAGAACTTTTCTGCTATGCAGATGACACCGCAGTCATTTACCATGGCAAAACGTGGGATGATGCTTTTATTGCAGCGGAGAAAGGTATGTCTAGGATTTCTACATGGTTAAATAAAAATCTCTTAACCTTAAACGCAGATAAATCAAAATACATATGTTTTCACAAAACCCTAGCTTCAAAACCTCCTCCAGCAGCCAGTCTTACAATTCATACATGTAGCAAATTTACTATGTTAGATAATGATCCATTTACTCAAAATCCATGCTTGTGTTCAAAAATAGGTATGACTTCAACTATAAAGTATTTAGGAGTGATTCTGGACCAGTACCTTTCATTTAAGGAACATATTCATGCGCTCTCTGGCAGGGTCAGAAAAGTTATTAATATAATGAAGCATCTTCGCAACTCTGCTGACATAGACCTATTAAAAAGTATTTACACAGCTGTGTGTCAATCCGTGCTTACATATTGCATCTCTGTCTGGGGTGGTGCGAACAAGACCGCTATACTCGAGGTTGAAAGGGCTCAGCGTTCGGTCATAAAGGTTATGTTGAAAAAGAAATTTAAGCATCCAACTAATTTACTATACCTACATTCAAAACTGTTAAGTGTCCGTAGGTTATATATTCAAAAAGCAGTTCTTATGACCCATAGAGCTTTGCTTAATTCTCCCAAGTATCCTGAAATTGCAATGCAACGTGTTTACAAAGCTCCAGTTAAGAAAGTAAACACTAAATTTGCAGTCAAATTTAAGGAATTCTCACATCCGTATATTTATAATAAAATGCACAAAATCTGTGACTTCCGTAACCTCACTTGTCGTGAAGTTAAACAAAAAGTTAATGAGACTCTTCTCAAAATGACATACGAAGAATCTGAGGCCATTCTACATATCACTTCATAAATAACCCCCAAGAAACGATTACACAGTAAACGTATTTATATCTATTTATTTAGTTAGGTACCTATAGTTTCTTCTATTTATTTAATCTATATTGTTTATTTTATTTTAACTACATTATCAATGTTATTTCACTAGTTATATTCTTTAAATTATTCATAATTTGTAACCTTGTATTGTTTAAAGCTACAAACAATTGCCTGTCTTACTCACCCTTGTTCATGTTACCCTGTGTGCGAAAATGTTAAATGTCGGAAATCTTTATTGTTGGTACCCACGAGGCAAGCTCGCTTAGTCTGGGGCCACAAGAATAACAAATTTTTCGTAAAATGTTATAAAAACATCTTTTCTCTCTTTCTATTGCAACTCATTTAAATGTAACTGTGTTTGAATGGATGTTTTTTGGAAAATAAATAATTTTGCTTTGCTTTTTTTTAATTAGTATTGTGCTGAAGCCAAAACTATCATTTTTTAAATATTTGTCCGTCTGTAATTCCGTTTTAACTTAGAGACCATTCAATGGATTTAGATGCGGTTTTCTTTATCATCATCGTAATGATCCTTGTCAACTTACAGATTATAAGGATTGTTGATAAAATAAAGTCTAAGCAAAAACGGGATAGAGATTAAATAATCGAGAACGGACCCGCGGGTAAAAGGCTAGTAAACTATATTTAGTCTCAGCTTGCCGCGTCGCTCAGTTGCATCTCAAGCAGTTGTTGCAGTTTGACCTTTAGAAACCCCTCCCATAAAGTTACTTTTGCTTGTCAACGTTGTATCAGCATAATGTTAAATAAAAAAAATCACAAAACAGCATTTTATGAAAAAATGCATTGCGTATGAATAACAAATTTAATATTTTATTATGCGGATAATAGGCTATACAGTTTAACTATATAACAAATAAAAATTAAATAATCCTAATACCTACTCAAATATAAAAGAAAACAAAATATATACCTGTAGAAATAAATAAAAATACCTACAAATAAAAAACCTCACCCAAATCGCTGCACCGCGGCAAGGTGCCTAGTATGCTGGCGACATTCCCGCGTTCGATTGCTAAGCTTATTCGCTGGCCGAGGAATGTGCCAGCCCTTTAAAGTTCTTTAAATAGATTTCGCGCTTCGGGACCCACGAGCCCATCGTTTCGACCCCAAACGGCGCAAATAGGTAATCGTTCCCTAGAACACTATACTTGCGCCGTTTGAGATCTTCAGCGGCTGCTGCCGCCGAACCAGCGGCTCTACTGCTTTGGTTAACATGGGAGGGTGCCAGTGTGTTAACGCATGTTGCGCCCCACACTAGCGGCCTCCCATGCTTCCAAGGTACTAACGTCATGCCGTCGTCGGGCCGCTTGCCGTCACCACGTGCCACTCCTGATGGTTCTAGAACCGCTGGCACGTTAATAGACGCAAGGGCCCGGCGGATGACGTCGTTAAGATCCGCATGCCGGGAATGGCGGCCAGCACTTCGTCGGTATGAGAGCCCATGGAGTCCCGAATGGCCAACGTCAGCACCGCAGAAGCAGAGACCAAGTCGCAGACCAGCAGCAACGAGGTGTCATCTAACAAAGTAACAAAGTAATTTTAACAGAAGTCTACGAACGTAATTTTATAAATTTTATAAAATTACATAAATAACATCGAATAAATTGTGTTTGAAATTTAATTGTCAAGATTTTTACATAATAAAGCAATAGTTTAAAACAGAACTATTCGACGAAGGTAATTCGACGTTTTATAAAAACCATGTTGCGATTTCTTACATTTCTTAAATCGCGATTTGGACTGCGGTCTACTGATTTAGCAATAATCGGAATTTAGGGAGTTAAGTAGATATACGATTTGGTTTTGCTTGACAAAAAACATTTTGTAATGTTTTTAAAAGCATTGGCCAACGTTTGTACATGTTACGGGTAATACTAGAAGATAGGATACACCTAGGTTCATCCGGGTAATCCTATACAAAACTTCGTAGTTAACACGTCAACCTAACACGCTCCGCCTCGCTTCGCTCGTCGTCGCACCAATTTTTGACTTTTTTCGCCCTTTACCCGATTTCGGGTTTGCATATACGATATCAGTCATCTTTTTCATAATGTTTTTATTTCTTAGCAGTTTTATCGACGAAGAACCATTAAACCTAACAAAGAACCTCTTAATGGCGAAATCAAATAATCATAATCCTCAATATTGGTTTTCCAAAAACGTATTAAAATGGGTTCAGCTCGAAACTGTTTTGAATCAGCATACCTTTGTACAAATTACTCATACCAAATTGCTTCTTGCCAATTAGTGAATCATTTGAAGCGTTCATAACATATACGAACACACATATAGCGGCAATATTGTAGCTCTTCCTATGCTACGAGGCTACGGAATAGTTGCTACGCGTGTAGCCAAGCACCCAGCCCCGCCACCATACCATATAAGCTACGAGTCTGTCGCTTGGTATGACGAAGCTACGTGAAGGTCGTGAAGCTGAGCCCATCGTGCGATAATTTGTAATCTTCAGTTAACTCATTTAAAGTAATAATCGACGGTGAAAACCCGGTAACTTGTATTTTACAGTTAACGCTTCGGAGCACCTCTGACACCCTCTCGGGGATTCATGTCGTGACGATAAGTAAATTTATGTGTCATTTCAATAGTAATTGTTAATTAATGAATGTGAAAAGTAAAACAAATATTATCATTTAAATATTTAATATAGGTACTATCAAAAAAGTATTCCACTGCAAGTAAACTGTTGATCGAAAACCGTTAATTTTTGTTCTTCCTATGTCGGAGCCGAGGCCGAAGTTTTTAACCACTTTTTAACCACTGGTAAAAATTTATGCGGGTGTTTTTTTGTTATGTATAGCCAACTTCGGCTCCTAAAGACTCATTTAGAATGCTGGTTGGAAGGAATTTTCGAGTCTGTTACACTCAGAGAAAAGACGACAACCGCGCTCGGTTAAAAAAGGAGTGATGATTAAACCACAAACGATTTATCATTATTTTCCCTCCTAAGAGGATAGTCCCTGCAAAACCGTAATTAATTCATCCTGGTTTGGTCAATCTAGCAGAAATACATGTAAAGAACTTTTGCCAAATATAACGCCTAATCTTATCGTAACAGAATCAGAATATCGAGAAAAAAAAACAATAATATTGCTCTAAAAATATTATTTATGGACTAAAATCTGTAACAACTTTATTAAACTTTGAATTTAACAGATATTTTATACAACGATAGATCGCAGTCCACATCGTGGCTTGGGTCCAACTTATAGATTAATAATGAAATCATTATGTAATTTTACTGATATTTATCCTTTAACTAGATTTTGCCCGCAGCTCTGCCCGCGTGTTATTCGGTTTAACGAGATGCTTTTTTCCGGAATAAAAAGTAGTCTTTGTGTTAAGTTAGGGTATAAGCTATATCCATTTTAAATTTCATCCAAATCCATCCAGCCGTTTCAGCGTGAAAGAGTAACAAACATACACACACACACACACACACAAACTTTCGCATTTATAATATTAGTGTGAAGTGTGATGTTGTCTATATTTTACCATGGGTATTATTTTATTGAAACAGATTTAGACCATCACAAGAATGAAGATAAAGACTTTTCAGAAGAGGACAACTACGTTGTGGTGCTGAGTCAACATCAAATGCAAAACTTGGGTAAGCATACTGCGCAGAAGGTGAAACGGAGACTTACGATTGTGTGCGTGCACACCATTGACATTGTGGAAAACAACTCTTATAGAAGACCAGGCAAGGTCTGTTTTCAAAAAAATATGGTTTGACTTTTATCTTATTCTTCTTTTGTTACGATGTATACTTTATGTTTCCATGATTTTTCAAAAATATACCTTGCCTGCACTGCTATAAGAGTTTTTTTCCACAACGTCAATGGTGTGCACGCACACAATCGCAATTCTCCAGTCTCAACTTCTGCACTATACCAATATGATATATTATTATACTTTGCAAATTGAGAGAACTGTAATACTGATACAATATTTTAAGACTTGGGAAAACGGAACATAATTCGGTATCCAAAAACTTGGGAGAACTAAACATAGTCTGAACTCAGAAAGCTTCGATGGGAACTAGGATGAAGGGCACTCACCTAGAAAGTACTCTTCTTCTAAAATACTGTTTTTGATTGATTAACAAGTTACCTTATCAGAAGAATTGGCTAATTTAATTTTTGTATTGGTGTAGACGTATTTTACCAACCATTCCCAAGGCAAAGTTATCATAATTTCTTTCATGTACTATTACACAATAATTCACCGGTTAGAATAATACTTGCTGTAATTTTCCGACTACCACTTTCAATGTTGCAATTTTATCAGAGGATACTGTAACCAGCCCAACGAAACTTTGCTGGTTGAAACGTCCTTCTCTACTTATATACAGAGGTTATTTTCGTTTTCTTTCTTAGTTTGTAAGGTATTTATCTATGGGCCACAGATGCCCGAAAATAAAATTATTTGATTTGATTTCATAATGATTCGATATCCAAAAACTTGGGAAAACTAAACATACTCTGAACTCAGAGATTCCATATTAAAAAACTTAGGAGATCTGAACATGATGATTCGTTATTTAAAAACTTAGGAGAACTAAACATAGTCTAAACTCAGAGATTCCATATTATAAAACTTGGGAGATCTGAACATGATGATTCGTTATTTAAAAACTTAGGAGAACTAAACATAGTCTGAACTCAGAGATTCCATATTATAAAACTAAGGAGATCTGAACATGATGATTCGTTATTTAAAAACTTAGGAGAACTAAACATAGTCTGAACTCAGAGATTCCATATTATAAAACTAAGGAGATCTGAACATGATGATTCGTTATTTAAAAACTTAGGAGAACTAAACATAGTCTGAACTCAGAGATTCCATATTATAAAACTAAGGAGATCTGAACATGATGATTCGTTATTTAAAAACTTAGGAGAACTAAACATAGTCTGAACTCAGAGATTCCATATTATAAAACTAAGGAGATCTGAACACGATGATTCGTTATTTAAAAACTTGGGAGAGCTAAATATAATTTTTAAATCATTTCAATATTCTAAAACTTGAGAGAACTGAAATTTCGATATTAGTATATTCTAAGACGTGGGAAAACTAAAAAACTGAAACGTTGCTCTAACTGAGACATCGCATAAGTAACAAGTATAGTTAAGTATTGTTACCTATACTGTGACTGAGAGGAAATGATTAAAAACAAAATAATTTTCAGGAAATGTGCAATAATTCGTTATAGATTAATCGACAATATGGTTTATTTTTGTGGGCGTTTCTTGTCATG
Source organism: Ypsolopha scabrella (assembly GCA_910592155.1). Taxonomy (NCBI): domain Eukaryota; kingdom Metazoa; phylum Arthropoda; class Insecta; order Lepidoptera; family Ypsolophidae; genus Ypsolopha; species Ypsolopha scabrella. The sequence goes on along the minus strand of OU342969.1, from coordinate 23,735,234 downwards.
AAGTAAATGAAAGTTCCATCCATCCATCCATCAGCGTGTTTCGTCCACTGCTGGACCCAGGCCTTTCCAAGATTTCGCCAATCTTGGCGGTCCTCCTGGAAGAAATGCCCATACTCACACACGCTGGGCAGGCGGGTTGGTGAGCGCGGTGACAAAACCCTTGCACCAGTGACGCCGCTGCCCGTCACCAGTCTGTTTTATATAAGGCCCGGCAATTGGGGATGGATATACCGCCATCCATCGGTCCCAGGCAATGGTGTTCTCTTACTCTCCCCCGAATAACTTCGGGAGGATAAATTTGCGAGTAAGATGGTGGTACCTCCACAGTAGAGCCCGGAATCAGCTCTACCACCTAGTAGTTGAAAGTTACTTTGTATTAATTTTGTAGTGTACGTATGCTACTAGTTTTTAGGGTTCCGCGCTCAAAAGGCAAAACGGAGCCCTAATAATGTAGCTCTGCTGTCTGTCCGTCCCTATGTCCCGCGTCTCTAGGTTGCAGACGGGACAAATTACAGATCTAAAATTTGGATTTAATGTGAAAAATGCTGACACAACATGGAATATAAATTAGAAAATTTAATTAAATCAATTTTCATTATTTCTCTGGGATACCAAAATTGTCAGACTGATTATACAATTTTTTCTTAACTGGTCCAAAACAAATTATGGTGTTGTGTTTTAATATCCAATGCATTCAACTAATTCCCATATTTCACAGATTTTTCATCAAGTTCATGACCAGAGAACCGCCCGGAAGACTGGTCCACTTGGTCTTCGACTTCGAAGTTATCAGCTCCAACATACCTGGTATATGGCATCTTCGTCAATGTTGCTTTCATGTGAGAGGATTACAAACTGTTTAATTAGGCCGTGATAATTGTTTGTTTTAGTGGGAAGATTCTTTTATATAGGGTGACATTAATTTATGCTGCGAAATTTATGCTAAGGACTTGGTAAATAGTTGTTATCAAAGTTTTGAACCTTACTAAGGTTCGATAACGCTTTTTTGGTAATTTGGAAATTATTCCTTTTCCCGGCAAACCCAAACCCAGGCCCGAGCTTAATGATTATTTAAATTTTGAAAATTGAATTTTAATCCGTAATAATGAACACTTACCAAGCCTCCAGTAATTTGGCTGCATAAATTAATGTCACCACGTATAAACAGTTCAAGTTTTTTAAAAGCCAATGACTGTATTTTAAATATTCAATCAATGGTTGTGCAAAGTTATACGCGTTTGATGTTTAATTAAAACCTTACATGGAACCAAGCACTCGTCTATTGGTTGTCAATACTATAATATTTAAATATAAGATAAATTAATAAAAAAATGGAAAAAAGCAACATTTCGTTTTATTTTGAAAAAGTGAGATATCTATTTTTATTAGGGCACTAATAATATTAAAACACTCTTGAAGAATCGGAACATTCACTATATTGGTATCGGGTATAAATAGACAGGCTTAAATTAAACAACATGATATTTGAGATTATGTTTTTATTGCGAAATCCATCGCTTTGGAATGCTCTAAATATTATTATTAGAGTGCATTATAAACCAGAAAAGATAAATTAGAAACAAACGTAAAGACAAGAATTTGAAAAAAATCCTCGGGCCAGGATTCGAACCTTTTTCAAATTCTTGTCTTTACATTTGTTTCTAATTTATCTTTTCTGGTTTGTAATGCACTCTAATAATAATGTTTAGAGTACATATTCCAAAGCGATGGATTTCGCAATAAAAACATAATCTCAGTTAATGAGAACTGTGAATTTCTTAACTGTCTGAAGCAACACATTGTAGCGACGACAGCGTCATCTGTTTCTTAACAACAAGACATAAAATCACATAACGCCCTCGTGAGCGTCAGTATGTGCATTACAAGCTAGTTAGATCAAATAGTTACAAAAATATTCGGTGGACAAGTATGGTGGAAAAATTCAACGGTCTAGGTAAGTACCTCGGTGGCGCAATTTGGTAGCGCGCTTGTCTGGGAAACAAGAGGTCGCAGGTTCGAATTCTGGCCCGAGGAATTTTTTCAAATTCTTGTCTTTACATTTGTTTCTAATTTATCTTTTCTGGTTTGTTATGCACTCTAATAATAATGTTTAGAACATGATATTTATTACAGTATTTTTATGATTATACTGAATTACTTTCCAACAAGAACATAACGTACAAGTGTATGTAAAAGAAATACCGAATCCGGTAAAATCTGGTTCTTGAGCCACTGGACTGGAAACGACAAAGGAAATTAGGTCAAACTCGGTCTAACTATTGTATGAATATTTGCCGTTAAACACCTGTGCATACCTACCTATTTTGTAACTTTGCAAGGCTCGTGACAAAAATTGTACTATTGGCATTTATTATGAGCAAAAGGGGGAGTATGATGAACCCCACTCTTAATTTTCTTCCTAGAAATCGATTAAGGTTGCTTATCTTAAGTTACTGTTTGGGCACTTTCTAATGTTAGTTCATTCCATCTTTAGCCGGTTAAACTTAAGAACAACCGCCAACTGACGGCTTAAAATATAAACCAAAAGGAAATATGAAATAATATAATGATATTCGTAATTTATTGTTCTCAAAAATACATTGTAATATTACCATTACATACTGCACAGACCTATCAAAAAATACTTCATCCTGTCCAGGAAATTCGTATGAAAATCCATTGCATACCATATTATGTTCACAGAGTACATTTAATATGTTTTCTTTTTAAAACTATCGGTGTCTATGTTTTTAAGAGACCAAGGAGTTTGGCGATCTAAGGTTTTAAGCGGCCAATTTACAAAGAAAAATAAAATGAATTACAATTAGAAAAAAATAATATGATTAATACTTGCGATTGTCGGCACTTGGTGAAACATCATCAACATCTTAATAATAACACTTGTACATACGGTTCCCCACAACGAGCTATAGTTGGTTCCCCATTACAATATCATATTTAGAATGTAGAAATGTTTGCTATATTTAATAACTATCATTGCAATAATAATAAAAAAAATATATAATTAAAATTGATTTTATAGGTATATTTAAAACCACTGAATACTTAAAATTTAACCAGTTCTTAGCGTTCCTCTAGATGGCGTTGTCAATGAAGAAGGCTGCATGACGGTAAATACCTTTGCCCAGATGGCAATAATAAAAAATAGTTGCGTAAAAGCGTGAATTTATGTTACTTTATATTTTAGTTGAAAGTGTATTGTGCAAATAAACTACAAAATGAGATCAAAAGAGGGCTCTGATATAGAAGTGTACTCCACTAATGCCATAGTATAAATAAGTAATAGTATTCTATCTCCGCTCCGCCCGCGTGTTACTCGGTTTCACGACATGCTTTTTTCCGGGATAAAAAGTAGCCTATGTGTTAAGTTAGGGTATAAGCTATATCCATTCTAAATTTCATACAAATCCGTACAGCCGTTTCAGCGTGAAAGAGTAACAAACATACAAACACACACACACACAAACTTTCGTATTTATAATATTAGTGTGATAGCGTGATAGTGTGATGAAGACCCTTACGTTTGAAGATAGGAAGTTGGAGTTGGTAATTGACACTCAGAAATATTGTTACATAATATTAACATAATACCTATAATATTCGAATAAAATGTGTATTTTGTATTTGTATTATGTATGTGCATTTTAAGTTACTTTGGCAATAAAACTGTAACAAATATTTTAATTAATGTTTTATTTATGAGAAAACAACTAACTTTTCTTACAATAAACTCAGGAAAAATTAACGCCTATGAATTTTTACCCAGATTACCAACATAAATAAAAATTATTTAACGCTAAATGTGTGAATTTCTGTTCCAATTTTGAATCGATTTCTGTGAATCGATCTTTTCTGTAACGATATTTTTGGATCGATTTTTTCACCTCGATTCGAAATCAATCTCAAAATCTATCTTTTTTGGAAAGAATCGACATCAATATTTTTAACATGGAAGACCGATCGATAAAATTGTATTTTTTTTAAATGCACAAGGAATGCAAGTGGCCAGTATCATTTCGCGATTTCGCATATAAAAACTTTTTGTCAAAAAGTTCTTATTCATATTACGATCACATGAGGTTACCTACCAAGAAGTTTATTTTAACTAGATTTCAGTATCCTTCTTGTTACCTTTAAATTATCAAAAGAAAAGCGGCGGTAGCTCAGGGGTAGAACGCTGGCCTCTCAATCTTTGAGATCCAGAATATACAAATTCCTATTAAACAAATCTTTTAATTCTAGAAAGTAAAATTGCGTGTCATGATTTTTTTCCTAAGAAATGATTGTGTAGTTGTAATGTAAATAATTACTATGCGTTTATAAATGGACATCTTTATGGTTATTATGACTTATGTATGTTATGTTATGTTATGACCCAGATATTATTCATATGTAATTTTTTATGGTAAATTAATCCTAACTATTATAATTTAAAATTGCTTATGTGCTTTCATAAATTTTCGTGTACCAGATGTGGTGAAATATGCCGTACTATTTAAGATCTTATGTATCTTCCATATTTCAATCGAATAAAACTTATTCTATTCTATTCTATCCAGGTTCGATGCCCGGCCGGGGCATGCACCAATGAGTTTTTCGGAATTTATGTGCATAGTATTTAATACTTACCACTTGCTGAACGATGAAGGAAAACATCGTGACGTGCATGACGTGACGGTCACCGTCGGTGAAACGCGGGTGTACCGTGTTTGGACTGTGACTTGCATTTTATAGTTCACACCCTGACGCCCCCTCGGGGATTCATGTCGTGACGATATATTTTTATTTCTTAAGATTGGTTGGTTAAGTTTAATCTGAATTTGCAATTTGTAAAGTTATTACCTACTCAAAATGTCGTCTAAACAGCTTTCATTTCCTTTCATCAAGCAAACTGAACGCAGCCTATGAACGCATCAAACTGAAGACAGGGGGCTGATTCTGTATCGTAAGCACAGTTTCAGTTGCCAAACCAACTGCCCATCGTCGAAAACATACATATCCGCTTATCTAAGGATACGTTCGCACTTGAAATGACTTCACAATTCGTAAATAGTTCAATACCCATTGAAGGTTATTTTGTAAGTTAATTTTTTATCTGTTTTTGGTGAATAGCAACTATAACTAGCAACCGACACTGAGTTACATAATAGCCCCACAGCTCATTTTTGTTACGTCTATCTATGGTACACTAGATAAGACTGGCAACTGTTTTCGATAAATTAAAAAAATAAAACATACCTCGAACATGGCTGTATGAGCTAAGTTCCATTTGCCTTCCCACTATGAAGGGGAACAAAAAAAAATGAAAACATTAAACACTCGTGGGGGGCAGTTGACTTTGACAACGGCTTAGACGCATATAAAACAGAACTTAACAGAACTTTTTTTTTACAGACAGAAACACGACCTAAAGAACTATCGCAGTGCGGATCAAATTGGCACGTATGCTTGATTTTTTATGTGAGCATGTTTTTCAGCATAATACCAAATTTATGACTAATGCTTTGAAGATGGTAAGTTAGATGAGGTTATTATTATTATTTACAAAACATACACATTTTTTGATAAACTTGTAGGCAATACTATTTTATAAAACGTCCTTGATTGTAAAAAATTACGCAAACGTGGCACTTTGTGCTCTGTGATATTATTATTCTTATCGTAAGGGGAATAACTCAGATAATTCTTTATCTGAGCAGAATAAGGAGATTTTTGTGCTCTTTCGGGTAGATGACCGAATTCTAAGAGAAGACAGCTTACTTATAATTTGTTTATTATTTGTTTGTGCGTCCGTTCATTCGCAATGTATATCACAGCTTTATAACTTTAACTCGTAGAAGCTGGATGCTTGAAAGTACTACCATGCCAATACCGCAAAATTGCGTTGATAGAGCTGTCAATACTGCAGAATTTTACTTACCCCTGGTGCACGATAATCTTACTGAGCGATTTTGAACTTCAGTATTTTGTCAGAAAGTCTACATTAGAATGCACGCTTCGCGCGCTGGCGGCACGCAAAATCAGTGAATTTTGGAGGTTTTTCTGGATTTTACAAAAAAGCATTTGATGTAGGAGTTTTTCCTCCTGACATCGGAAAATAAACCATGTCTTCTTGTTATAGCAGTAATTTCAGACATAACACTCAAGCCGTTTAGACATAAAACGAAATAATAATTTATAAAGGCATCATTTTTTAAAAATAAAATCTATCGAGCGAAATGTGACTAATTAGGTAATCGACTTGACAACGGGAAGACCAAGGTCTGAAAAAACACGTGTCCAAGTTTTACATTGATCAGATGAGTAGTTGACTCAGCATATTAAAACAAAAACCGTTGAAAAACCCAATACAAGCCCTTAAAACTTTGAGAACGATACCTATAGATAGAGAAGTAGGGAAAACTGGGTTTTTTATAAAAAAATTACGTGAGAAAAAACAGCATCATATATAGTGTTATTATCATTTTGTTTAAATTACAAGGTGACATTAATTTACGTAACCGAATTCATACTGAATCTCAGTATAAGGTTCGATGACCCTTCTTTGTTAATTTATTAAAAAAATGCGTTTCTTACAAGTGCTAGCCCAGCCCCGAGTCAATTAATGTGTAGGGTTCCGTAGTCCGACAAGGAACCCTTATAGTTTCGCCATGTCCGTGTCCGTCTGTCCGTCTGTCCGCGGCTTAGCGCAGAGACTATTAGTACTAGAAAGCTATAATTTGGCATGGATAGAAATATTAATCAAGCCGACAAAATAGTAAAATATAATCTTGAAAATTTTTTTTAAGGGTTCTTCTCATGCAAGTAAACTTTTTTTTTTCTCGTCTATCCCACATTGTAGAGTATCGTTGGATAGGCCGTTTAAAAACATTGTGGGTGTGTGCAAACCATTTTTCGATTTAGGGATCCGTTGGTGAAATATTAAGCTTTAAAGTGAAAATTTTATTTAGAGTGGAACGTCCCCCCCCCCCCCCCTCTGCTGGCTAAACGGTTGTTTATAGAAATGTGAAAAAATTCACAGAAGTAGTATATATAATGAATTTAAAAGGAAAACTATCACAGCTAAGTAGGCTTTACAGGTTTACGAGTACAGGTCGCGCCAAACTTTTGGCCCCCTATAATGTATGGAACCAGAAGTTTGGCGCGGTCTATATTAGTAGACCAATGTATATGTACCGGGCAACTACGGAACCCTACATTGCGCGTGTCCCGACACGCACTTGGCCTGTTAAAGTTTTATCTATCCGTGATACCGATCACTTACCAAGCCTTTAGTATGAATTTGGTGGCATAATTAGTGTCACCTTACATAAGGTTTTATTTTTTTTATGCAGCCAAATTTATACTGAGTACGCGGTCAGGCTCAAAATCAAAGTTCCATGACCCTTTTTTTAAATTCATAAATTATTATTTTCGTGTTCCCTACAAACGCAAGCCCAGAGGGCAATTCCAAAACTAAAACGATATCGAAAAATCAAGCGAGAATTCGTATATTTCTAGCGATCCTGGCTTATATCAGTCTAAATTTAACGACTAGTTTATATCTGTAGAGATAGAAGTTTAGATCGCTTGTTGCAACTACTGAAAGAAGCATGTTTTTTTTATAATTTTTTGTTTTCTTTTTGTAAACAAATTAATGTGACTTTGGCTACCTTTATTGGTTTTTTTGTTATTTAATTTACGTAAGCAAATACTGATGATGTGGGTAAATATAGATAAGAACAATATGCGTTTATATTATTAAAACAATACCGGTCAAGTGCGAGTCGGACACACGCACCTAAGTGCGTCAGTAATTTCGTCAGTTTTGGGGAAAGTCAGGAAAACGGTAGTTAAAATCTTACCCATCACTGCATATGATGAATAAAAAAAATTACAAAGCTATATACTAATAATAAAGTAGAAAAAAAGTCTTGTCTATACACTGAATATTTTTCGTTAACAAAAAGGCTAAAACCAAAATTTTTACAATTTTTGTTTGCCTGTAAGATTTTCGAAATTCTTTTTTCATATATTTTTACTTTTTTCGTTATTTCTGATTCTGAGTTGTGTTTTTTATTATTAATCATTACATTTATTATTATTATTTTCATCTGAGGTTTTTACGTGAAAATTCAAGAAAAATTGTAGCAAATAAAAAAGATTGAACACAAATCAGCAAGGTAAAGCATGTGTCTGACTCGCACTTGACCAGTATTGTTTTAATAATATAAACCAAAATTGATATTTTTATATAAAAGTATTATTGTTATTGAATAATGTGAAAATGCCTTAATTCGCAGGGCGTGAATGGAGTGAGTTGTCTTCTCGAGAGAAATATTTCTCGAGGGTCACCTAGAATACTGGTCTACAGACCACTGTCGAAAAAATAATCGAGAAAATGTTTCGAGATTGAAAAGTGAACTTCTAATCTCGACAGTCGAATTGTTACGATCGATTCCGGAATTGCCTGGGATAGCTCAAAGCAATCGGCCGACAAGCGGGAGGTCCTAATTCTTATACCGGTTTCGGAGCCTTACATCCACATTTGCTTTCATCTGTTTTTCTATACGGAAACGATAATAATATCAAAACAAATCCATCCATCCATCAGCCTCTTTCGTCCACTGCTGGACATAGGCCTTTCCAGGATTTCACCACTCTTGGCGGTCTCCCTGGAAGAAATGCCCATACTCACACACGCTGGGCAGGCGGGTTGGTGAGCGCGGTGCCGAAACCCTTGCACCAGTGACGCCGCTGCCCGTCACTAGTCTGTTTTAAGGCCTGGCAATTAGGGATGGATATACCGCCATCCATCGGTCCCAGGCAACGGTGGGCCGCCTGGTTTTGCCTGAGAGCTGTTCTCTTACTCTCCCCCGAATAACTTCGGGAGGATTTGCGAGTAAGATGGTGGTGGTACCTCCACAGTCGAGCTCGGCATCAGATCTACCACCTACAAATCAAAACAAATAACAACTTTTTAAACCCACATTTATACGTTTAATATTATGCACACTCAAAATGGAGAAAATGTAGGTACTATCAGCCTTGGTCTCTGAATGCTGGTGGACGAGTAAGCTATATGATTATGCCATGGAGCTAAGCACTCTGAGTATGTATGCAGTCTGTCTCCTAGCAGTAGCTCATGATCTCGTCAGTGGTACACGGCTTGAGGCAGCACTCGTCGACCAGGCCGCTCATGATCCGCTTGTGTCGGGACCAGCGCATGCTGAGAGCCCCATGGCGTCCCGTCCAGGGGGACGTGTCTTCGGGCCATCGATCTTCATCTGCTTTTATCCGAGCTGAAAGAATTCATCATTTGAAGTGAAACGATGGACCAGCCCATACAACATTCACAGGAGATTTTGAACAAGAAAACATTAATATTCTTGCAGGAATTTCTTTGGTAGAGCTGTACAGTGTGATCAAAAGATTATTACGTTTACGTTTTAAATTTGTGAGTTTTTTGTGGTGTTAGGAAATTTATATAAACAACACGTTTTCCAGTCGGCTTTAGAACGTAAGTTTTTTATCTCTCTCTTACACCAAATCAGACAGAACTCAATGTAGTTGGTCTTTATCACAATTAAATCAAGTTGCAAACATTTGTATTTTTACAGCTTTAGAAAAAAATACTCGTTATTATGAACAACTTCAGGCTAAGGCCTTGTCCAGATGTAGCGTTTTATGCGCGCGAAAGCTCACGCGTAAGCACTTGCGCGTAGCCGAAGTACTAGGTAAGGCTCCAATACATTGTGTCCACATGCTACGCGCGAACCTACGCGCGAGCTACAAACGTAATAATAATAATAATAATAAAATTCTTTATTGCACACTATAAAATTTTTGTACACAGGCGAGCTTAATACTATTTAGTATTTTCTACCAGCTAACCTTTGGCAATGGGGAAGTTGTTGGGGGTAGTGCCATGATGTCAGAATAGTATAGATACAATTTTAAATAGATATATTATTTGTCACTAAAATACTCAATAAATTATAATATTACACTACATTCTAATAAACATATACAATATCAAGAACTAACAACATAATGTGATAAAATACATATACTACTTGCAAGTTTACATACATAAGTACTCAAAGACTCGTCGATAGCTTTATTGAGGAGAATTGATCGAATAGCTCAAATCATTATAAACAAAAGATTTAATTTATCATGAATCGTTCTGCAAATCAAGAAAGTGTTGCTTTATCTTAGTCTTGAAGACTGACACAGATGAAGCTTCACGGATGTGTAGCGGCAAACGGTTCCACAAGCGTATTGCACTCACGGTAAACGTAGCATGTGGGCGCAATGTATTGAAGCCCAGTACTTCGACTACGCGGGCGTACTTACGCGCGAGCTCTCGTGCGTGTAAAATGCTGTATCTGGACAAGGTCCAAGACTTAGAGAATTCGAGGAAAAGTTCAGACGGTCCATTCTAGAATTTTTGTTGCGTAGGTATTAAACAACAAAACTATATCCTACTAGCCTTTGCCTGCGGCTCAGCCAGCGTTTATTCAATCTCTGCCCCCTTTTCGGCTTGGACGTTATTTTATGAACACCCCTTATAGCCAAATTCTAGAAATTGTAGCTTTTGCTTCAGTACAATACTAATAACCCATTTCATTTAAAATTTCATAAAAATATTGAATGTACAGATACGACTTTTTATGGTTACGTACCCAAAGGATAACCAACGGGACCCTATTACTAAGACTCCGCTGGCCGTCCGTTGTCTGTCCGTCTGTCATCAGGCTGTATCTCATGAACCGTGATAGTTAAACCGTTGAAACTTTCAGAGATGATGTATTTTCTGTTGCTGCTATAACAACAAATACTAAAAAATAGAATGAAATGAACCTTTGTATTAAAGGGGGATCCCATAAAACAGACATGATTTTTGCCGTTTTTACAGATAATGGTACGGAACCCTTCGTGCGCGAGTCCGACTCGCACCTGGCTGGTTTTTTATTTACTACTTTATTATTACTATTAGTATAGATTTGGTACTTACAGGTAAGGGAATGGATGGGAATAGTGTTCCTCTTATCGATGTATTCACTGCCGTAACACAGGAGCACTCTAGCGTCTGCCAGCTGTCTCCCACACAGGATGATGCCATCATCCCCCTGGACTACCGCCACCGCTGCCAACATCACCGCTACGGCTATCCCCGTTTTGAACATGATCTGGGACAGAAAGCATTTGCACATTAGATTTTTGCATCTTATTGGTTGATTCCTTGCTAGCGACCGCCCCGCAGCTTTCATGCAAATCCCATTTCTCTCAATCCCAGAATTTCCCACAGACCAAATATCATGTCCCTAGGTAAAGCGTTGATAGATTAGTGAGTCTGTCAGGGTATTCTTTTATATTTAAGGTGAATTTCGTTTATACCAAATTTTTACTGGAGACTCGGTTAGTGATCTGGACCAAGGTTCAATGAACCCGTTTGCGAAATACGAAAAATATTTTTTGTGCCTCTATTTGTTCAAGAGCAACCTCGACTCGTCTAGTATGGGAAGTGTACATTTTATTTTGCGTAATTTACAGAAAGAGTAATTGAACCTTGGTCCTGACCACTTACCGAACTTGGCTACATAAACGGAAGTCACTTCATATAGAACATTGAAAAGGACGATCTGAATGTCGTCGCTTTTTGCGCCTGTTAAACAATTTTGTTTGGATTTAAACTAAGCTCACCTTGAAAAATTAAATTAATAAAGTAGGTCTATCGCTTAAGGAGTATAAAAGATAAGTGTTCGTGTCTTTGAGATAATACAAGCTTTTATATATATTTTAGGCTCAAGTAGATATTGACCTGAGTGTACAGGCGATAGTGGAAGTTCTGCTGTTGGGACGTTTTGTTTGATACGAAGGGGATTTCACTTCGGAAATACATGGTCTTTACCTATGAGATTGCCGTTTTGTATGGAGAATTTGAAGAAAACTCCGTTTTCAGTACAAAAGTTTTTCCATTTATTTTAGGAATGACAGATATAAATTTTACAAAACAAATTGTATATGAATGAGACAACATTAAGCTAACAGAAAATACAATTAAATTTTTCAAAAATATCTCCTGTTATAAGTTATTAGGAAACTTACCATGAAAACGGATGACACTTAAGACGAACTGTCTTTAAAGACTTAATTTTAGTAATCAAACTGAAAATAAAAACAAAATTTAATACGGAAATGTTTAACCTTGAAATCAACTTTCGAATAAAAAACAAATAATGAAAATAGCTATTGATTTACAGGAATTATGAAATGATGAATCTTTTAGAAAATTTCAGCAATTTCATAGGTAAAGACCTATTTATATACCTGCTTTTTATGAATTGCTGTTTGTGTATATATTAGAAGCATTAAAAAATTTACGTTTTACGTTTTTATTTTTACGTTAACAACATGTATAAAATGCTAACAAAGCCGGTCCTGTACGGACGCTGGCATGACAGACATGCACTATTTGTCAGTTCTTATTACATACAGCTAGGGTTGCCAGGCCTTAAAATACAAATGCCGGACTAGATATTACCTATATTTAGCCAAAAATTTCGCCCTGAAAGCCGGAGATAAATATGTTTATTAATAGCCATTTTAGCTATTAGCCAAATATACTTTCTTAAAGCCGAACATTACCTTTAAAATAAAATAAACTAGTTGTTACAAAATTAACCAGTAATAACTAACAACAATCAATAAAGTCAGTGCTCATCATTTGGTAGTTGTGATAGAAAAATGTTCAATCTTCTGTAGACTATTATTAACTTTTTATTGGGGTCTTACTCGCGATAACTAACAACATACCTTAATAAATAGATATGTGCTTGACGTTTCGACGCCTCTGTAGGCTGTCGTGGTCACAAGCTAACTGACGAGAGTAGCAGCAAAAATGTCCTTGGCGAGCCGGCGGTAGGTAGCACATTATTTTTCTTTTTCCTACCCGCACTTTGTCTTTTGTTAATTAATTGTTTCTTCCTGTAGACTATTTGTAAATTAATTCAAAATGAAGATTAACTGACAAATAGCCTAACAAAATCCGAAGAGACCAGACATGTAAGTATTTGGCCAGACGCAATTATTATTTATTTATTGTATTAAAAGAGTAAATACATAATTTTGACAAAGATGCGACCAAAACCTTCTTTTTTTTTTAAATTTATTTAACCAAAATATCATAGGTAGTTACAAATAATAATCTTCGCCAAACTACTGAGTAGTTTGTTGGCGACCACGCTCTTCCAATTTCACTATTCTACCTTAATATAATACATATTTTCTCCAAAACCTACCACAATATCTTACATTTTATATCTTTATCTATCTATTACTCTAACATGCATCGCAAGTTTTTCTTTTAGAAGTGGCAAACATTTCACCTTTTTTGAATCCAACAGCATCGCGTACTTATTACATATTTTTGGGATTGAGTATTTTCTAGTTCTTTGGCCGTAGTAATTATTAACTCCTCTCTGTATCAACTTTTCTTGCTTTTTCAACCTAGTACAGTATTTATAACAGATTTTTTCCTTGAACTCTTCACTATAGTATGTTTCTAATGCTAATAAATAATTCACTTTCTTATCCACTGGTAAGATTTTACATATCGTAAAAAGTTTGCTGTAATCATCTTTGTTTTCTTTTTTTATCTTTTTACAAACAAGGTTCTTAATAAATCTAATTTGAATTTTCTTAATCTCCTGTATATACGTTTTAAAAGTTAATCCATAGGAACTCAGTCCGTAGCTAAGTATTGAGTCAGCTAATGCGTAATACACCATGTATAAAGTCTTTTTATTTAACACTTTCTGAAGGTGGTAAAACTTGCCCATCACTGATCGCAACCTATTACAAACACTATTGACGTGTAATTTCCAATTAAATGTGCTATCTATAATAACACCCAAATATCTAATATGCTCAACGTATTCTAAACTTTGACATGTACAGTTATCCTTATTGTTATGTAAGCAACCATAGTTGTGTCCTACAATATTTATATTTTTATTATCTATTTGTTTAGCTACTCTGTTGTAGGGTGAATATATACGCATACATTTAGTTTTACTGCTGTTTAAAATGATACCATTGTCATGGGCCCATTTTGTTATATTTTCGAAATCCTGCTGTAACAATGCCATTATTTTTTGCACATCTTTGTCAGCTATAAGCAAGCAGGTGTCGTCTGCGTACATAAACACCCTACAATGTTGTACCACGTTAGCCATGCTGTTGACATGCATAATGTAGCCTACTGGCCCATATACTGAACCAGTAGGTACTCCTAACGTAACGTCGGCGCTCTCTCCTGTCACCCCCGCCACAGACGTGCACAAAGATCTGTTACTCAGGTAACTTTGAAAGAACCTGTTGATAGGACCACGTATACCGCATTCTTCCATTGCCTTTAGCAACTGACTATGTTCTAATGTATCAAACGCTTTCTTAAAATCAATAAAGAGGGCTAATACCTGTTTTCCTTCGTTCAATTGGCTATTAACAAAATCAGTAAACTGCGTTAATGCGGTATTCGTGCTCCTTTCTTTTCTAAACCCATGCTGTACATTTTTTATTACTCCAAATCTCTCTAAAAAGTCACTAATTTGAGGCACGATCACTTTTTCTACTATTTTATTAATTACTGACAAAATTGCCACGGGCCTATAATTTGTATAATCAAGATGATCACCCTGTTTGTATATAGGTCTAATTATAGCATTTTTTAACTCATTAGGGTATATACCTCTTGTTACACACATGTTTATAAAATGTGCAAGGACTTCACTTATTGGTTCTTTGATATATTTTAAATCTTGCACTCTAATGTTGTCACTTCCTGGTGCTTTTCTATTTTCTAAATTATCTATAATTTTGCTTATTTTACTGGGTGTCACTTTGAGAAATCTAAGCGATACATTACTTTCATTTATATAGGAACTTCTATCCAGTAGCTTACAACTACAATTGTGCTTAATTTTTTCTATCTCTTGTGTAAAAGGTTTTGCGAATTTAGTACAAATATTGTACATACTATCTGTTTTACCTAAATATTTATTTACTGTGCAGTCTATAGTAGCTTTCTTTCTGCCTGTCCATTCATTCATCAAGTGCCATACTTTTCTAAGATCACCTTTACAATTGCTTATTTGGTTTTGCCTGTATTTGTTCTTAGCATTAGCAATTTATTTATTAACCTTATTTCTATACCTAGAATATTCCAGCCTTTTATTCATATTATTAGGGTCCGTTTTCCAAATTCTAAACATTTCTGTTCTCTTGTCCATCATACTTATTAGTCTACTATTTACCCAAGGCTGTGTTTCTCGTTTTTTTTCCGGCTTTTTATCAATAATACATTCCGAATATAAACTACAAAAAATAAAGCACAACTTATCATACAATAATACAGGGCAGTCTACTTGTAATAAGTCTTTCCATCTAATGTCATCTAACTTTTTCTTGACCAATTTGTTATCTAACACCCGTGGAATGAAATTTCCTTGCGCTCGTTTACGCGGTTCACATTCAAATTTCACGCCGACGAGGCAGTGGTCAGATAGGTTGCATTTAAACGTGTGAGCGCTTACGCAGCGCACACCGCGAATGGCGCGCACCCACACATGATCGATACACGACTCCTGCACTCGCCCTTCCACTATCGCTTCCCGCGTTATCGCCGTCTCTGATATGACGCACTCGAGGCCGCGGCCACACAGGGTGTTTTTGTAGCAAGTTATTGAAGAGTTATTTTTCCCATCCTTAATATCAATATTGCAGTCTCCTATAACTATTAAGTTTTCCTTTTTCGGTATACGTTCAATTAGTTGTTCAAGCTGTTTGCTGAAATCTATTTGATTTTTGTGCGGAGGTCTATAAAGCGATATTATATATATACTACTATCTTCAACACAAATCCTTCCTCTAACAAATTCTGCAGCTGATACTTCGACTTCCAGAGTTTCATAATATAATTCTTTCTTCACGTAAATAATTACACCTCCTCCCCTCTGGCTTTCTCTTGGATATGCATATGTATTGTAACCTTCTATTGTGTAAATGTCTACTTCTTCTTGCTTAATATTAACTTCCGATAATATCAATACCTTTTGATCACATGCCTTCAACATTACTAATACTTGATTAAAGTATTTTCTTAACGATCGTATATTTAATCTCCACATTATTACTGTTTTTTTTTCACTTATACCTATATAATTACTCCACTTAATCATTTCAAAAAACTCTGTAAATGGGCAATCCGACCCTTCCTCTACACTATCGAATTTTATATATCAAAATAAATCACGTAGTGTGTCCCCCTATCGCATTGTTCTTAGTGACTTTTTTCTTTAGCGATTTCTAATAGATATTGAATGTCTTTTTCGCATCTCACGGAGTAAATCTTTTTTTCAAAATCGTTTTTTTTAACTAGTATGCGTGAGTTCTGAATCCATTTATACATTACGATGATTTCAATTCATTTTTTGTCATCCAGAACAATTGTCGCAGGTACTTACACAAATCTTCATTTATGTATACTCTTGATTCACTGCTATCTCCATAGACATCTCCATTCGTTACATTTTGTTTTTTCTTAGACATCCACTGATCTTTTGCTGCTTTTGAGCGTAGTGTAATTATCACAGGCTGCGGTATTGTTTTGTTGTTCTTTTGTTTTTCGACTCCTACCCTCTTCGCTTCCTCAATGTCGACCGGATTAAGCTGTATCTTTCTTGCTAAGCTATTTACCACTTTGTTAATATCTTCTGTACCTCTCTTCTCTAGTCCTATTATTTCAATATAATTCCTTTTTTCATGTTGTTCTAGTTCAATGACTCTTTCCTCCAAGGCCATGTTGCACTTTTCCAAGTGAACGTTTTTTTGCTCTAAATTTTTCATTTTGTATTCAGCTTCTTTTTTGAATTCGTGCATTTGTTGATATTGTTCTGCATAAAATTCAATCGTTGTCTTCATTTCTTCAAAGTTTTTTTCTAATTTATACACAATGTTTAGTTTTTGGTTTACTTGGGCCAGTAGGTCCTCCATGGTAGTTGTTCCTGGTTCCACACTGACGGTTGTCTTTGAACAGGACACAGGAACCGGAGAACCTGTGTTTCTGTTGCATTCCTCACAGCACTCGTTCTGTTGGAAACTCTTCAAGTTTTTCACACATCTACCATGAAAGACACCTTTACATGTGCCTTTACACTTAACCACATCAGTCTCTTTCACTGCCAAAAATTGTTTACATTTTTTACACTGCACCATTTTGCGCGGTAGGTATATTTCTCGTATCACAGATCACAATTACACACGTCCGTACTCGAGCGCGTAAGCGAACCTGTGAGGGTTTATCCGCACACCCCATATTACATTAAAAGTCAAACATGTCCGGCTAAAGTCGGACGCCTGGCAACCCTAATAGCAGCTTCCTAGTCGTTTAAATCGTTTACGAACAGGGAGGTTGAAAATACAGGCAAAAGTACTTGAAGTATTTTATGAAAATAATTATTGCCGTTCACTTTTGTAACGTTCAAAAAGAAATAGTTTTTAGGATTCCGTACACAAAGGGTGCCAAACGGGACCCTATTACTAAGCTTCTGCTGTCTGTTTGTCTGTCCGTCTGTCACAGGGGTCTACAGCTTTAACCGTAACAGGTAGAAAATTGAAATTTTCACAGAACACGTGTTACTATGACCTCTATCACAGCAAATAATATAAAAAATGAGGGGGGTCCTTATCCGAAAATCCTCGAAATGTTTGCATTATTTAAACACACAGACAAGTTTTCATAGTTAAATATTAGTATCTAATTTTTGCCATGATATTCATTAGGTTTGCTTTGTAAATTTTTTCATTCAGTGTATAGCCAAAGTATATAATTTATACAGTTATCAAACGAAGGCGTTCGGACGAAGCGGTTGTGCGGGGCTTGCGGGGTGAGACTCCTCCCGCCTCCCGCGTCTCGCCCCGCAATGTACGAGCGCTTTCGTTGGACAACTGTATAAAGCAAGATTTTGCATTCTCTCAAAACGATTATCTGTGTAATCACACCCTTACGATATTTTCACACCATATTTAAATGTATGTAAATTACATTGCGTAAAAGGCTTTCGAAGCACATTCATCTCAAAATATGTTTCAGATTTCAGCCTAAATAACGTAGGATTATATTGTTATCGACGAAAGTTGCCGCTTATTTTTGGACTTTATTTCCTTGAATTCAGGTGTCAGTCTCGAGTGAGACCATTTTATGAATATATGATTATCTATTTACGTAATAAAGGTACATTATGTTCACGTTACACGTCAATATTATATATATATGTATATCGTCACGACATGAATCCCCGAGGGGGTGTCAGAGGTAATGTTACAATTAAAATAAATACATAAATATAAAACGGAACAGATAGCTCAGGGGTAGAACGCTTGCCTCTCAATCTTTGAGATCCAGGTTCGATCCCCGGCCGGGCATGTACAAATGAATTTTTCGGAATTGATGTGCAGAGTATTTCAAATCAAAAATTCGAAATTCAAAATAATTTATTTTCCTAGAAACTACTTAGTTACACATACTTATTTACACAGTTGAATCAAATTACAAAATAGTTGCCATAAAATTAATTGTTTTAAATTTTTTACAAGTAAAGTATTCTTGTGGCCCCAGACTAAGCAAGCTTGGCTCGTGGGTGCCGACAATACGACAATATAGTATTCCGGTAAAATCAATTTCGCAAAGTTAAGGCATTGTTTGAGTTAGTCAATCGGTAAACAAGTGGTAGAAATTTTATTGAGATTAGGTAAAATACATGCAAAAGGAAAGTATAATTCAATATAAGAAAGACATGAAACAATTGTAACAAAATTAGGTGATGCTAAAAATAATTTTAATAAGCAGAGAGATATATATATAAGTTAAAAATATGACTATAGATTTGTGTAAAGTTTTGTGGTCGTTTATGATTTATTTTTAAGAATGTCCTCTGTCTCATAAATTTTAGTATTTAATACTTACCACTTGCTGCACGGTGAAGGAAAACATCGCGGGGAAACCTGCATGCCCTAAGAAGCGTGTATTTGTGCCCGAAGAACGGCGAACGAGCTCACCACCCATCACGTTGTGACGTAATAATCGTCGGTGAAACGCGGGTGTGCCGAATGTGGACTGTGACTTGCGTTTCACAGTTCACACTCTGTAACACCTCTGACACCCCTTGGGGGATTCATGTCGTGACAATATGTATATGTATGTACAATAATGTACATAAAATCATAATTTACTAAAATAATACACACATGAACTAATTAGAAGGTAACTAATTTATTGGGCGAGGTTATCCAGAGAAATCTTTCCTGCTCCAACGCTTTCATTTTACACTAATCTATCCTGCTTAGTGACATCCGCTCAGAAAACTCGTGATTTTGAAGTGTTTTCATTTATTATTTTGGAATCAAGAGGATGTATTTTTAATATGACGGGTGTTTTACTCATCACATTTATTACGACGTTTATTTTTTATAAAAATTAATTGTCCAAAGCAGGTATGGGCAACCTTTGGGGAGTCGCGGGTCAAACAATCATATGCTCATGAATTTGCGGGCCATAGGTTGATGCGTACTCGTATAGTAGGTATACGAAAACAACGACGCAATCGGTGAACCGTAGGTTTAATTTTTACTTATTGAAATTCAAGTTTCATAATAAACTAGAAAAGTTACAATGTAATATTTTTCATGAGCCTGATTTGCAGATGCAAATGTGAGACTTCTAATATTAGAATCAATTCCACTAATAATATACTGGCAATTTTTTTCCCATTTTTATAAGTTGTCGCGTCGGTCTGGTTCGTGAGTTAGATTTATTGATTTTCATGCCTGCTTTTGTACATATTATTATTTGTTAAATTTAAGCTCTCTCTAACACGCTCCTTACTCAGAGCGGCAAAGAATTTAATTGCAACCTGTACTTAACTCTTTCAGTAACACGGACCGCCCATAGACGTAATATAATACAATATATGTTTTCTTCCAACTTTGCTTTAATTTGGGCATTGCTAGCCTAAATAGTGTGCAGAAAGCGGCACTTTTCTGCTCCAGAGCAATGTAATACAGAAAAGTATATATGAAAATCCATTATTGCCCTGAAAACAGTGCAATAATGGATTTACATACATACTTTACTGCCGCGCCACCACTGAAGTCCCGCGTCAGTATTTATTGTCTGTGGAATATGAACCAAAATGCCTTCAGAGGACTTCAGTGATCAGTGCTGCTGCTGACTCTAAAGCCGCAAATATCAAGTGACACGTACATAGAAAACTAGTTTTAAATCACCCTATCACCGCGCAGATGATAAGCCATTAGCCAATCAGCGCTATTTTTAGTTTCGCAAACAATTTAAAATAAAGAAAACTGGTTGAATGTAAACGTAAACCATTAACAAAAAAAAAACTTGATCTAGCATGCCAGTATTTTTCATAATCACTAACTTCTCGAGTGATTTTATAAGCAAACGATTACTAGTTTTGAACTACCCAATCAGCGCGCCGATAATAAGTCATAGGCCAATCAGCGCTTTTTTTATTCCTGCAACCAATTAAAATAAAAACTAAATAAATAAGCGTATATAAACATTAACAAAAAAAAACTTCATCAATAGGCGCGAATTTACGCAATAAATGTTTTGTGAAAATTTGATTGTGATTCTTTGAAAATGGATTTTAGTAGCGAAAGTAACGACATATTAACACCTGAAGAAATAAAAAATGTTGCAAATGAAGTAATAGATAATCTTTTGCCACCAAAACCCAGGGATAAATATTTGAAAATCTATGAGAATTTCATAACTTGGAAAACCGAAAAACGGGTGAAATCGTTTTCCGAGAGCGTATTTTTGGCTTATTTTAGTGAGCTATCGAATAAAATGAAACCATCTTCATTGTGGTCTATATACTCGATGCTAAAAAGCACAGTTAACACAAAACATAGTGTGAATATCAAAGAATATACAATACAACACTAACATCGCTATTGAATCGATTATCAGATGGTTTCACCAGTAAGAAATCGAAAGTTCTCACAGCTCAGCATGTGGAAACATTTTTGAATGAAGCACGTGGTGACAAATATTTAGCATCAAAGGTATGTTGATAAAAATGTTTTAAAACTTTTACAGCTATGTGCAATAGTATGAATAAAGATCTAGAATAAATTATACACAAATTCTTGTACTTTTATTCCACATATATTTATTTTTATTCTAACTTAGGCTACCGGTTTCGTATTACACATCATCGGGCCAACAAATTATTAATTATTTAACATGACAGAAAGAAAACAAAAGAAAACATTTTTAACCGGTAGCCTAAGTTAGAATAAAAATAAATATATGTGGAATAAAAGTACAAGAATTTGTGTATAATTTATTCAAGATGATATTCCACCAAGAACCATCAATCGAATCCATCCAATAAATAAAGATCTACATTGAAGTATCTGTTTGAGGTTGCTCTAATTTTTTGTATAAATGGTGCTTGCAGAAGCTCAGAATTAAAGAATATCTCGATCGATGACGTTGAACAGCATAACGAGATGCTGCTCATTAAAATTTAAAACACCTTCGTGAACAAAAACAGACCGAGTATTTGTAAGTCGTGATGAATTTGAGAAAATGGTACAGAAATACCAAGCACTACGCCCGACAGACACAACCACCAAACGGTTCTTTTTGAATTTCAAGGATGGTAACTGCACAAAGCAAGTCATTGGCAGAAATAAGTTCGGAAGTATACCCAAGGAGATTGCGCATACCTAAAACTACAAAATCCAGAAACCTACACTGGACATTGTTTCCGCCGTACATCTGCAACACTGCTTGCTGACTCTGGTGCAAACTTGACAACATTCAAGCGTCACGGCGCGGCGGCTGGAAGTCAGATCAAGTAGCAGAAGGTTACGTCGAAGAGTCAGTAGAAAATAAATGCAAAAATACTCATCAAATAACGGAATCAATTAACTTGCGTCAATCAACATCACCGCGAAAATGTAGAGATCGAACGGAGCCAGCTATGTATAGGTATATCTACTTCGTCACAAGTAAAACACACAAATATAAATGTGCCAAATAAAAACGTCAACCTCACCTTTAATAACTGTACGAACGTAACTATTAATATTTCTAAACAAACATTATTTTTACTACAGTTTTTTATTTGAAAGTTGAAAGAAAAGCAGATTATAAACCTCGCAAAAGTGACTTTCTGCTCGATGCAACAATCTACTATTATTTTGCAACCAAGAAGATCATACAAAACAATTTTATGCACTATTACAATTTATAGTGAAAAATGTATCATTTGCTAACTCTAATCCCGACATTAGGATTCCCTGGATTGTGGGAAATTAGACTCTTCCTGTTGAGTCTGACATAAACAACGTACTTCTATTGTTCTTTCTTTTTCGTCTCGTAATGTCCCTGAAAGTGTTAAATTGCAGGAAAACAACGAATCGCGACTTTTTGCTAAAAATGTTAGTCCGATTTTAAATTGTTCCCCGCCGCGGGCCGTATTAAAAACCGCTACGGGCCTGTGGTTGCCCATATATGGACTAAAACCTAATATAGTAACTCTAATGAAATGGTTTATATGATAGCCTATTTTTACGATTTTATTGGATGCAGTAAAATGCAAGTAATCTTATATCAAACGGCCGAAATATTAAAGAGTGATATAAAACATACAATTTTTTCAAATTACAACCCCCCCTCAGTGGCGGTCCCAGGGGTCAGAGGGGTCATGGCCCAAAATCATTCACGTCAACTCGAAAAATCCCCTAAACTTTGGCCATTTTCGAATATCTCCAACAAATTATTATCTGTCTACTAAGGTTTAAGTAAAAATATTCAAAATAGCGTTAAAAAAATAATTCAAACTGGGCAAATCAGAAAAGAGCATGAAAGACCTATTCTTGACAACGCGGACGTTGGTGACGGCGACCGCATGCCCAATAAAATTACAAGATTCCTTCCATTTACTATTTTATTGAGATTTTTCATTTTATAAAAAAAAAAGTTTATTCTGTTGAAGTTGGCCTCTTGACCTGTACTTGAGCCTAGATAACCCCCCCCCAACCACGGCCCTCTTTCAAAATCTTGAGCTGCGACCGCGTCTGGTAACGTAAGATATGGCATAGTAAAACAGAATAGTAGAACAAAAACTCCCGCGCCGTGACTGTTGCAGGGTTATCAATTTATGTTGCGGTTGCGGCGATGCGACGAACGGCGCGCGGCGGGCGTACTGCGGAGCGCTGCCGACCCAAGTCACACCGACCGCCAGAAGCCGCCCGAGATATTGTCGTTGTGCGCGTGCTGTGGTTCGTGCGTGCAGGCCCGCGCAGGCTCGCACTCATAATATAAGCCGCGCGGAGTACATCTCTGTGAAGATAGCCTGCTATTCCGTTTTTACTATGGATATGGTCAACCGACCACATGCAGCAAAGTAATCTATATCTATACATACAAATAATAAAGTAGTATGAAAGTCGTGTCTCTACATTAAATGTTTTCGCAAAATTTATTATTTTGGGTTATCGGTACATATTCTACTGAACTACTGAGGCCGAAACAACAATTTTATAAATGCCTTAACCTAATAATACATATTCAAAATATAATCTTATTAACTAAACTAAAACAAACACATCTAGCCTTTAGCAGGGATGATCTTCTGTGCCGCTTACGCTTCCCTGAAGCGTATAAATTAGAGATGCAACGAATATTCGGCAACTATTCGGTATTCGGCCATTCTTGCAGTTTTTGCAGTAATTCTTTTCAACCACTCCTCTTTGTTTTGGTATTTCTCAGAACAATCTCTGAGGTTTATTTCCAGTTATTATCATCATAGTTTAACAAAAAAAAACATATCCTGCTCTTGGCGGCAATTAAATAAATTATTAAATCAGAAAATTACGTTTTTTTATTATTCCGGTGGTTTCCTGTATTCAAGAACAGGAACACTCGCCGGTCGCCGGCCAGCCATTGCATTGTAACATTGTTACATTTACGCGTAATGAAAAGCAAAGTCATTAAAATAGGTCAGAGATCAAAGGGTGCCGCCTCGCACACCTGCGTTGCAATGGCCGACACTGTCCCGCGCATGACCCGTCATTGACCCATTTAGAAACTAACACTCGATTAATTTGGCCAAGTGCGAGTCGGACTCGTGCATAAAGCGTTCCGTACTACCACACAATACAGGTACGGAACCCAAAAAACATGAAAAATAATAACAATACAGATGCCATAGCAAGCACCATGAAGGCAATAAAAGACTAACCGCTAAAATGATAGCGCCTGACAAACAATTCTGCACCCTCTGTGTATGGAACCCAAATTTTTATTATTCGTTGTTTTACTTCGGAGTATGTATAACAATCTGATTTAATTAGAAACAACAAATTTTATAATTTTTGTCTGTCCGTATGTTCCGTTTTGACTCTAGAACCACTCAACGGATTTGGATGCGGTTTTTTTATTAACATCGTTGTAACCCTGGTCAACACATAAACTATAAGGAGTGTTCATAAAATAACGCCCAAGCCGGAAACGGGGCAAAGATTGAATAAACGCTTTAACTCTGGACCCACTCAACGGGTTTGGATGTGGTTTTTTGTTTTATTATCATTGTAGTGACCCTGGTCAACGCTTTTATGCTATAGGGAGTGTTCATAAAATAACTCCCTAGCCGAAAACGGGGAAAAGACTTATAACTCAGAAATCTTGTATCAGTTACGGGTTAAGATCACGGTTGACAGTTCCTCCGCTGTAATGTTGGTATCAATGCGATCCAGTTTGAATTTATCCAATAATCTCGTTTAAATTTCATTGACAGACAATAAGCACATTAATCACAAGTGAAAAGTCAATCATACTCTTTTATTTGAATGAAATTAGAAAGAGGGAAACATATTTTTGTGTAGTTGTTTGTTTCATACATAAAAGCGCGCCGAGTTAGAAGGAGTAGATTTCCAAGGACTTAAATTGGCTCAAAATTGATTTTTGTGATCTAGGAAAAAAAAACTTTGCTGACAGAAAGTTTTGAAAATTACCAAGAAGAATAATTCAAATGACGTTACTACCGCAGCGTAGATTTTGTTTTAGCTTCTGTTGGCTTGTAAACTTTAGTATTTGATATCTTTAGAACGATGCATTTTGGAGGGTATGTTTCTTTGGGAAAGTTGTTCAGTATTAACTCGAGCCAGCAAAAATTAAAAAAGAACGGGCGAGACCTTTCAGATCAGGAATGTGCTGAAGAGTTTGCACAGTTCTTTCAGTCAGTATATAATCCGGAGCCTCCAGCACTGAGCGTTCCCGCAGCAGTGTCGGCGGCGGCGGCGGGTAGCGCACGTGCGCACCTCGTGAGCCTGGAGCCGGCGGCAGTGCGCCGAGCGCTCGCCCGCTTGCCATCCAAGCGCTCCCAGGGACCCGATGGCATACCACCCTTCGTTTTTAGAGACTGTCAGACGGTGTTGGAAAATCCTCTGCTACACGTGTTCAACGTTAGTATAGCGGCCGCTCAGTTTCCTGATCGTTGGAAGTTGTCTCGAGTGGTACCGGTACCGAAAGGGAGAGGAGGCCAGGATCCCACCGACTACAGGACAGTGGCAATCCTATGTACTCCGGCCAAGGTATTTGAATCGGCAATACACCACTGCTTATATGCGCAGATAAGTGGCCAGTTGTCTGACGCACAGCACGGCTTCCATCCGGGGCGTGGAACGGAAGGGAACCTGCTGCACCTGATGTCACGATTAGTGCCAGCGGTGGATGCCGGAGTACAGATAGACGTCGCTTACTGCGACTTCAGAAAGGCCTTTGACACGGTCGACAACGACGTTCTGCTCGCGAAGTTGGCAGGCGTGGGCTGCACACCACACACGCTCAACTTCTTCGTCAGCTACTTGGGGGACAGGTGGCAGTACGTCGACTGTGGGGGGCATCGGTCGGAGCCCTACTACACTAGATCAGGAGTCAGTCAAGGGAGCAACCTAGGGCCCCTCCAATTTATCATCATGGTAAATGATCTACCGGATGTAGTCAAGGCATCCACGTGTCTGCTTTTTGCGGACGACCTAAAACTGGTGCTGGAAGTAAAAGATGGCGAGGATCAGAGGAAACTTCAGCAGGACTTAGACAGGATTGTTGAATAGTGTCAGAGGAATAAATTACTATTTGATGTATCCAAATGTTCTGTAATGTCGTTCAGTCGCGCGCGCACCCCAATACTCTCGCAGTACCAAATTGGAGGAGAACTGCTGCAGCGAGTATCGGAGGTAAGAGACCTGGGCATTCGCTTCACAGCTGATCTCAACTTCCGAGAGCACATTAAGGATGTTTGCAAAAAAGCTTTCAGGAATTTAGGGTTTGTCTTACGCCAGGCAAACGGATTTACTAACATCTGTGCTTTAAAAAGCTTATACGAGGCTCTCGTGAAAAGCCACTTAGAGGGTAGCTCGATGGTATGGTCTCCGAGTGAAGCTAAATATAAAACAATGTTAAATGGCTACACTGTTGGAACGTATTCAAAATAAATTTACAAGGTTTATATATTTAAAGATGTATGGTGTGTATCCGGGATATCCTTTGCTGTATCCTACACTGTTTGTATTAGGCATGGTGGGATAGGAATTGAGAAGAGACGCATCCTTCGCCACGTACTTATTTCGTGTGCTGAGAGGCGAGGTGCACAACCCGGCCATCCTCGAGCAACTGTGACTGTGCGTGCCGGACGAACTGGCGGCGCGGCGATTGCAGCCGGCACTCCTGGCAGTACCGCGGGCACGCACCAATCTGCTGCAGAGGGCGTCGCTTACGCGCGCTATGTGTTTGCTAAACGCGGTGGCTGGATCCGGACGGGTTGATTTGTTTAATTGTAGCGTGAGCGAGTTCACACAGGCCATAGTAAGTATTAATGTAAAAGTTTAATTGTGTCTGTAAATTTAATTGTTAAGTGTTAATGTTTAATAAACCTTCTCTATCGCATTAGGATGCATTCTGTAAGGATAGATGATAGGGACATGAAAAATAAATAAATAAATAAACATGTGATGATGAAAAAACATGAAATTTTCTCAAAATGAATTAAGTATTTCCTATTAATATACCTATAGAGTCTATTTCCGTAACTTAATCAGGCCTAAAAAAAGTTTCGGGTTCAAGTGTAGGACCTTTTATTATATTTGGTAAGTTGGCAAAAAAACGTGACACGGACGATTTGCTCAAAAATGGGCTTTCTTCCACCACCCCGTCACCCCCTCGAGTGTACGCACGAAATGCACAGATTTTTCACCAAATATTCGGCCGCTAAATATTCGGCCGCTGAATGTTCGGCGCTTCGGCCTAAAGCGCCGCCGAATATTCGGTATTCGGTATTCGGCCAAATCACTATTCGTTGCATCTCTAGTCTAAATACAATACCCGCTGGCTAGAAATCGGTGCTGAGGAATACGTGAGCACACGGAGTTTGAAAGACAAAAAGTCTTTTTCGTTTCAGACCCGAGCACAGCTACGTGTACACTCGCCTTTCCCCAACCACCCGACCCGCACACATTCTCTTCATGTAACGGACAAGATCGTCCACCGTCACACCTGTGTGCTGTTAAATGTTTTTTTATTTAAATCGATGAATATTTGTACCCTATTTGTACTGGAATTGTTTGTTCTATGAGCCAAATAGGGCCGATTCTTTAAACAGAAAAGCACACCCAATTTTTCATGTTTCCACAAGGTGGCGCAACGAGTCCAAAATGTACGAAAGAAAAAATATTTTTTGATGTTTTTTTAAAGTTATTTAAACTTTCACCAACAATTCCAGTGCAAATAGGGATGCCAAATTCGCTCATATAAACATCCATACATCGATGTTTGAAGAAAAACTAGGAGTGTTTATAAAATAACACCCAGGCCGTAAACGGGACAGAGATTGAAAAAACGAGGGCAGAGCCGAAAGGCTAGTAACCAATGATAACCATACTACATACTTCCACGCCTTTAATTTCTATGGTTTATGTGAAGAGAGTAGATAATGTTTGATAGGTTAAAAATAAAAAATAAAATATTTATCTTACTTACTATATATATATTTCAGCCCACTTTGGATCAGTCGAATAAATGACAAAATGTAAAAATGGCATAAAAATATATACTTACACATAAAATGTGTTTCGAAAATTTGCATACTTTATTGTTATTTTACCTTAAAGTGTTAAAACAAATTAAAGCTTAGTATAGCCAAATATATAATATACATTTCTTACATACTTATGCTCTTTTAATAATTTAAACAACTGCCTATAGCTATAATTACTCTCTTACACCTTATGTTAATAGGTATTAAGTTTAATTTAAGATTCATCATCATCACATCACTATTAATAAAATAATAAACGACAAACTCTTTTATTCAATCTTCCTTATTCATACCTTAAACATAGTTCCTTTTATTCCAATTGTCCCTCTCGCAACAAAGACGGAAATTGCAGAAAAAAGGAGGGGTATTTTTGTATTTTTCTATCCTTATTTTTATTAAACCCGGGTGGCTCATTCTATTACATATTTGAAATAACACGAGAAAACGGATTGAATTCAAAATGAAACATTTGTAGCAAGCAGGCTTTATTTAAACATGTAGTTATGTTATGAGCATTGGTCTGTAGGATGACAAATTCTCAATCCAATGATCGTGTTTTGAATTTCTGCCGTCGCCTGGGGAAGCCCAAATAAGTTTTTCGGAATTTCATGTATGAAACTAGCTCAGGTTAAGGGGCTATTTTGGTAAAACAGACACTTTTTGAAATTGTTTAGAAAAATCCACTAATTTCATAAATTAGAATAATATTTTATTTGATAGATTTTTTATCTCCATTTTTAAATTTTGATAGCTATTTTAGTTAATTTTATATTAATTAAAAACCGTCATTTTGCAATTTTTTCCGGAATCCGTCCCTCTCGCACAGCGGGTCGTTCCGCATGGAGTAACAGTGACTTTTGCAGCGTGACATATTGGTCGTCCAGAAACAAAAACTTTCAACCAAGCTTTATTTTCATCTGATATAAAAACACGCTGATACCGGGATCCCACAGGATCAGATCTTAGCCCCGCAAAATCGAGGTAACGAAAAAATTGCGGGATTTAATTTTTTTCTCACTCCATAGCTAGCATCTATAGATGAAAATAATACAGAAGTTTTGTCTCCCGAAGAAGCGTTTGACCAGTGGAATGGAAACGCAGAAATGCTACGTCACGTGACCATCGACACGACAAACGACTCGTTCTGCGTTTCCATTAGTAAAACGCTTCGTCGAGAGACAAAACTTCCCTATGATTTTCATTTATGCTAGCCACAGAGATGCTATCTATGCAGGGAGCAGAAAATGCATTAGTAGAATATTAATATTTTTTAAACTTCATGGTTTAAACACAATCCAACGGCAAAATTGTATGTCCCTAACTATAGGGTCGCGGACTTTCTTACACAATACTGAAAAACCCATCCATACTGTCCCGTAGTTTTTACGGGAATGGCGAGCATAAAAAGTAGATAGACATACAAAAACATTTGATACATTTCAAATTATCTATACGGCTTCTTAGCCCCAAATACTGTAACTTGCGACTGTCGGCATTCGGGAAAACATCATCAGTAAGTAAATATCAGTGAAACAGTCGTTTTAAGCTTTGTTTATGTGTAAAAAAGCTTTGTTGTAGAAAAATATACTATCAGGTACCTATACCTATAATCAGCCAACACACGGTTATAGTTTTAAATAAGACTTTCTCTGATTTACATTAATTAGTATATAATTAAGTCTATAGAGGCATGTGTGAATAAAAAAGGTCAAACTTGAAGGGCAAGAAATGTATAAGGTATTACGATATTAAAATACAGCTAGAAATATAATAAGTATTTCTCCTAAAGAGAGATTCTTTCAAAGCATACGGCATCGATTGCTTCATAAATCATTCTTGTTGAAACACTCTTCTGCATATGTAGCGAGAATGTGATGATAAATTTTTCACTTCTCTAGTTTTATACCAAGGCACTTAGTACCAATGCAACTTCATCTTTTCTAATTTTAATCATATATATATATTTAAAAAAAACTTCGGTGAAGTCGTTTTTCTCGTCATTTCAGTTAATCTTTTTAAACTCTTGCTTAAAATTTGTTGTAAGGTTTTTGATTTTGCTTTTTCAACATTTTTGTTTCTCAGTTTCAATGCTGTCATAATTTTTGCCCGGAATAAAACTTTCAACCAAAAAAAACACACTCATTATTAAATTAATAACGTACCAAAATTATGGCGCCACCAGCCAAAATCCAGCAGTCGATCTCGCATGTGAGACAAGGGGTTCGGTCACAAGTTCGACCATCGTTCGAACCATTTGCTGTGCTGTCCACCGCGCATGTGAGTCAAATATACTGCACATTGCATGAGCTTAGATAAAGTAGTGTATGGAACTGCACATAACTAGCTACACACTATTAAACAATATTTTAATAACCTCTGTTATGCACCAGTTCCATAAACTTCTATTTCCTTACGATATCTATTTATGAATTTGCGTAAAACTAGATTCCATAAATGTTTATATTCATACAATGCTCATCGGGTGGCGCAGGCAAACAATATTATTGACATTACTTCACATGGGAATCATTTAGGTATTCCTGTGGAATTTTTATGCAAATAATATATATATTGACATTATTGTTTAATATGTTATTATATATCATTGAGATATTATAACTAAGTAGTACATTATACTTCAATTAAGGGGGCACCGACTCCTTGCAAATTCACGTGACTGCACAATCCATGACACAGAAGAGGTAATAAAGCGAATATTAAAATATAGTTATGAATTTGATAAATTAGAGAAAAAGGATTTCTTAACAATCCGCTAGCAATAGGGCTCTTAAATATAGAGTTAATATTTTATAAACCTACCTTTACTTACAAATAATAAAAAAAACATTTCCCTATTAAAACATATTACGGCAGCATCTCTTATAATTTTTCTTTTCTTTAATTTGAGGTAACTACTAGGCATCAGTTATACCAATTTAATTTTAAAAATAGATTCAAAGATTCAAATTGTTTATTTGTAAAATAGATACATAAAGTATACGTTTTACATGTCAAGCCTAATCTGTATAAAAATAATATTTTATGATGAAATAAATATGATACGGGAAATATATAAAAAAACTGTATTTAAGTTGGGCTACTAAACTTATATGTACACATGCATAAAATAAAAAAGACTTATTGGAATAAGAGTATTATTATACCTACATAATGCAATTAATAAATAAGTTGATAAATAATCTGAATAGACCCTAAATAAATATAATGCCTAGGCAAATATATACTAACATAAGTAAGAAATTAAAATATTGTATATACATACCTACATAATTCAATGAATAAATAAGTTAATAGATAAATAAACTATAAATGGATATAATGCCTAAATCCGCCCATTCGATTAATTTTGCCAAGAAGAAAGGCAAGAAACTTATCAAGATAATGTCTTTTTTTATCAGTATTTTTTTCTGAATATGGCTTAATACTATTACAGTTTTTTTAACTTATATAAACTAATACTAAACAATATATTAAAAAAGGATAAAAATATAAAAGACAGAAGGAAATTCTAAAAGATATATTATGTATAACTGTCTAATGAGGTAGTAAGTTAAAATACTAAGCAAAACATCATCCACCTGTCTCATATAGTTTATCACTTTCTTTACAGTCAGATTTATCAACTAATAAATGCTAAGTTTAAGTTATAAAATGTTCATGTCAAAATGTAAAAAGAAATGTCAAAATAATAATAAAAAAACAATATAAAATATTAGTCTACATAAAAACAAACGATTTGAAAAACACAAATCAGTTAGAAAATAAACGAACAGTAGTATCACTCAATATTCTCATGACACCAAGCGTCACTATCATCCAAATAGTCATTAATTTTATAATATGCTTTTCTCAAGAGTCCCTGCTTAATATATGATTTAAACTTATTTTCTGAAAAACTAAGGACCTCCTTTGGAAGTTTATTGTAAAATCTTATACCTTGTCCTACAAAAGAGGTGTCTACTTTTGCAAGTCTAATTTTTGGAAAAGCCAGTTTATGTTTCTTTCTAGTGTCTATAGAGGGATGCTCACCGAGCCTAGGGAAATTATCGATATTTTTTTCTGATATATTTAATGACTTGGTAAATAAATTCACAAGGAACTGTTAAAATATTAATTTCTTTGAATTTTTCTCTTAATGAATCCCGATGCTTCATATTGTAAATAGCACGAATTGATCTCTTCTGCAGAACAAAGACTGCGTTTATATCCGCAGCTCTACCCCACAGCAACATACCATCTGACATAATGCTGTGAAAATAACTAAAGTACACCAATATAGCAGTATCCTCATCAGTAATTTGCCTCATCCGTCTAACAGCGTATGCGGCTGAACTTAGTCTACCACAAATGCCTTCTATGTGGGGACCCCACTGAAAACGAGAGTCTATAGTAATGCCTAAAAACTTCGTTTTGTTGACTAACTCTAGCTTGGACCCCTGCAAAAGTATATCAGCGTCTACTTGAATTACATTTGGTAATGTGAATTTTATACATTTTGTCTTTTTCCCATTTAAAACTAAATTATTCGCAGTAAACCAATCAAGAATCATACATAGAGTTACATTCTCATCATCAAGGATATCTTTAGGTCTATTAACTTTAAAAATAAGTGACGTGTCGTCAGCGAATAGCACTATCTCAGATAAGTCTTTAACCAAATAAGGAAGGTCATTTATGTATATTAAGAACAATAAAGGCCCCAATATGGAGCCCTGCGGGACACCCATTTTAACTAATGCTCCAGCTGACTATACTCTGTTAATATCTACCTTTTGAATTCGATCACTGAGGTATGACTTTAATAACGCCAAAGATTTGCCCCTAACCCCATAGTGACCCAATTTGCATAAAAGGGTTTCATGATAAACGCGGTCAAAAGCTGTAGAGAGGTCACAAAAAACACCGAATGCATCCTGTTTTTCTTCCCAAGCATCAAATATGTGCTTGACTAAAGCAACTCCTGCATTTGTAGTTGACCTCCCTCTAGTAAATCCATATTGTTCACAATGAAGCAACTTATTTAAGTTAAAATGAGATAATAATTGATTTAAAATTACTTTTTCGAAAACTTTAATAATAATTAAAATATTTTTGCTAGTGTGATTATAACATGAAAATTCAGTATATCGTAAGAAAAATGATACATTTTTTAAAACTTTAGTTTGATACCCCATTTCAAATTAGTAATTTGTATCACATGTTTGCTTTTTTAATTTTATATTATAAGTTAAAGTATTAATTAGATTAATAAAGTAATCATTCTCGAAAGCTTCTGAGATCTGTCGTGATTGCCTATTTTAGCAATTTTCCACGTAATAAAGTGAATTATGATAACCTTAATGTTGAAGCAAAAGAGATGTGTCAGGATCGTAGCAGATGGAAATCTGTAGTCTCTGCCTACCCCTCTGGGAAACAGGCGTGAGTATTTAAATGTATGTGTATGATTAATAATCTTCACTCATATAACATTTTTATTTTTTTACGGTTGCCTACATCGAAGGGTGCCAAACGAAATCCTATTACAAAGCCTGTCTGTCTATCCGTATGTCACAGGGGTCTACAGCTTCAAACGTATAATAGGTAGAAAATTTCACAGAACACGTGTTACTATGGCCTCTATCACGACAAATACAATTTTAAAAGTTAATCCCATGGTCTCCATACAATAAATAGCGCCATCCCAGATGACTTGTTTGACAGCTTAAGTTCATTGATGATAGATGGCGCTAAGATTCTAAAGGCGGTTATTTGTTAATTTTGTTATGTACCATAATGTTTTTACGGTTCCGTAACCGTTCCGGTAATATGTGGTGGTACGAAATCCTTTGCGCGCAAAGGATTTCGTACCACCACATATTACCTTTGACTCGCACTTAGCCAGAAAACTTCACCTTTCTGCCTTTTATTTTATTTTAACGGTAATGATGACAATCAGTCCTGCAATAGCCGTGTCAGGGGAGGTGCTTCTCAAATATTAGCGTTTTTCACAATTCTCCTTCCTTAAATTTATATTGTGATACATTTATATGTTTCACTATGCCTGACATTGAATTATTATATAACTATTAGTAGTTCACCCCGAACTGTGAACTCGCGCTCACCCGATTCGCGCTTGACCGATTTGGCTCATGTTTGAACTTAAAAATTCTTTTTATGATGGGCAAGCAACACATCAGTTGCTGCGGAGAAGCCGAGCTAGCAACACATTCCGAGGATGCCTCGTTCAGAGGCGAAACACGTGTCGATAAGTTTTCTTGCTTGTTATTTAAGATTGCTTTGCTTTTATGCTCGTATTGCTTGCTTGTTGCATGTTTTATGCTGCACGAGTCTGCATTTTGAATAGCACGACAAGAATCGTTTAGCGGAATATTGCAAATTATATTCATATATCCATAACTTAGTGATGGACTTCCGCAAGGTAACGCCTATTTCAGTCAATTAAAATTCTTTTTGCCTTATTTACACGCCTGCCAAATTTCATGACATTTCGATCAAC
The DNA here is from genome assembly GCA_910592155.1 of Ypsolopha scabrella. Lineage (NCBI taxonomy): Eukaryota > Metazoa > Arthropoda > Insecta > Lepidoptera > Ypsolophidae > Ypsolopha > Ypsolopha scabrella. The sequence continues at coordinate 23,700,515 of OU342969.1, read as the reverse complement.
GATACTCGAGTTATCGTCGAACAAACATTCATACATACAAACGCCGGATTGTTCTTGTAGACTCGGAACTCACTTATAAGAAACTTATCTAGTTCTGATATTTCGTTTTTCTTTGAAATTCTTTTCCAACATTGAATAAGTTTGTTTTTATTTTTAAGCTTCCATAACTTTACTGGACTGGCTGAGATGAATTGAAATAATTTGGCCAAGTGCGAGTCGGACTTGCGCACAGAGAGTTCCGTACCATCACACAATACTGGCACGGAACCCTATATACATTATGATAAATAACCAAAATATATAAAATAAATTATTGTATTGTATAAAGTAGGTGTAGTAGAGCTGATGCCGGGCTCAACTGTGGAGGTACCACCATCTTACTCGCAACCCTCCCGAAGTTATTCGGGGGAGAGTAAGAGAACAGCTCTCAGGCAAAACCAGGCGGCCTACCATTGCCTGGGACCGATGGATGGCGGTATATCCATCCCCAATTGCCGGGCCTTATATAAAACAGACTGGTGACGGGCAGCGGCGTCACTGGTGCAAGGGTTTCGACACCGCGCTCACCAACCCGCCTGCCCAGCGCGTGTGAGTATGGGCATTTCTTCCAGGAGGAAAGGTCTATGTCCAGCAGTGGACGAAACAGGCTGATGATGGATAAAGTAAATTATTGTACTTTGTCATTCATTCGACTGACCTTATTTCTCTGTTTTTTGTCCACAAGCTACAATATAACAGCTATAAGCCTAATATCGAAGCATATGTTCGTGCTTAAAGTGAAGTCACAGTTCGTGAACAGCTCAATACACTTCAGTTTTTATCAATGTTTTTAGTGTTTGGCAACCGGTTGGCAACCAATACAATGTTATATAATAAGCCCGCAGGTTTCCTTTATTTCATTTCTTCGTTTTGTTCGTAAACCATTTAATTTGATATTATGAAAATATTGTGCTTTACGACGATGACTATCTTAGACCATGTTATATGGTCTAAGATGACTATACTTGCTCCAAACATTCAGAAGTGGCGTACCTGAACTACACTACCTGAACTATTGTTAATTGTTGTGCCTGGGGACGTAGCTAGAACACATACATACGTTTGCCCCTGAAGCGTATTTGCGTTCGGACTAGCTCACAAACCGGGAAAGCAAGGGGATTGTATTAATTAGCATTATATAATGTGAATTTCGTCTATATAGCCAAATTCATACTGAAGACCCAATAAGTGGACAGGACCAAGGTTCAATGACCCTGTTTGCGAAATACGAAAAATATTTTCTTGTGCCTCTTGTATTCAAGAACAACCTCGACTCAGAGAGTCAAAATTTTAGAAAGTTTGATTGAACCTTGGTCTTGACCGCTTATTGAGTCTCCAGAATGAATTTGGATATATAAATAAAGTCACCTTGTATTTTATCATGGTATAGAAAAGCAGAAGAAAAGTAAATCTGCATGTGAGGAGCTCTGCACCGGGATTCGAACCCGATAGAATGGTATTGTAGCCACCTGCTACGCCGTAGCAAAAGGTGGTTGCGATTATGTGAGTGCTATAATACTAAGATCATGTTTTTATAGCGAAATCTATCGCTTTAGAATATGCTTAATATTATTAGAGTGCAATACAAACTAGAAATAATTAATTGGTAACGAATTTCAAGGAAGAACAAAGCGTGAAATCGCATAACGCCTTCATAATCGTCCAGAATGTGACTTACTAACAAAAACTCGGTGTACAAGTATGGTGGAAAAATTCTACGGTCTAGTCGGTGGCACGGTTTGTGGCGCGCTTGCTTGAATCCTGGTCCAAGGATTGTTTTTAAATACTATTACATCTGTGGTCTGGCTAAATGTATATAGGTAGGTGTGGTTATCTAAACGGAGATGTACTGATAGAGAATAATCAATATTTAGAATCATTTCTAAAATACATGTTGTTATGATGACGTTGCGGTTTTAGGAAAATGGTGGTGTTACTCTTTATATGAAACAACTTTGATTTTTTTTATTTTAAAAATAATTTAACACGTTGCATAATACAATTACTCGCAAATCCTCTTGAAGTTATTCGGGGGAGAGTAAGAGAACAACTCTCAGGCAAAACCAGGCGGCCCACTATCGCCTGGGACCGATGGATGGCGGTATATCTTATATAAAACAGACTGTTGACGGGCAGCGGCGTCTGGTGCAAGGGTTTCAACACCGCGCTCACCAACCCGCCTGCCCAGCGTGTGTGAGTATGCGCTATGTCCTGCAGTGGACGAAACAGGCTGATGGATGGGTGGATAATACAATTTACAATGTTGAATTACTCCTCGTAGCAACACAAAGAAGCCTGTTCATTGTTTAGTGTGATCAGATGTTTAATTTGGAAGGCCAGGGCGGGTATTCCGGCGCGTGCGTAAAAATTGCGAAGGCAGATTGCGGGTGACTTTAAAAGCGATTTTGTACAGAGATATGTTGATTTTTTTTATGGAAACTTATACATAGGTAACACTAAAAGTTTCCGGAACTGGCCACTTACATAAACAATATTTAAAAATTTATTGCAACATTTGAAAATAGAACTCTTTGGCTGTAGAATGCAGTTTGTTTCATCTGACTGTCTTTTGTTTTTACCTTGTGGCGCCATTTAAAAAGTTGTGTGTCTGCATCAACATGGATTTAACTCGGGAAAATTTTCGTAGTATGATTTTCTACGATTTTAAGTGTAATTTGACAGCTCAACAGAGCATCGCTCGGCTTGAAACAGCTTTTGGCAATGAAGCACCATGCAAGACGACTGTTTATAGCTGGTTTGCAGAATCAATCCTACACAAACATTTGGGTGTGAGAAAGCTGTGCTCGCGGTGGATCCCACACAACTTGACCGAGGCTCAAAAAACGGACCGCGTCACTTGGTGCAGTGCCATGCTTACCAGATTCAACGAAGGTGCGTCAAATTTGGTGTGGGACATAGTAACAGGTGACGAAACATGGATTTATTGCTACGATCCCAAAACAAAGCAGCAATCGAGCGTATGGGTCTTTCAAGATGAGCCGAAACCAACCAAAGTGGCGCGCGTGAAAAGTGCATCTAAGCGGATGATTGCTTCTTTTTTTAATAAAACTGGACACGTGGCTACTGTTGCTTTAGAGAATCGTCGTACCGTGAATAGTGACTGGTACACGACCATTTGTTTGCCGGAAGTTATTGACGAACTCCGTAAAAATAACCGTAAACGCCGTATCATCCTGCACCACGACAATGCTAGTTCTCACACGGCCAGACAGACAAACGACTTTTTGAAGACGAAAAATGTAGAACTCATGAGTCATCCTGCATACAGTCCCGACCTGGCACCTTGTGACTTTTTTCTGTTCCCAAAAATTAAGAACCAATTACGCGGTCAACGATTTTCATCACCAGAAGAGGCTGTCGAGGAGTATGAAAAACACGTTTCAGAGGTCACCACAGGGGAGTGGCACAAAAGTTTTCAAAACTGGTTTGATCGAATGAAAAAGTGCATAGACGCCAAGGGAGATTATTTTGAAAAACAATAAATTAATTTTGTACCTTTAATAGTATTTTTTCATATTCATTCCGGAAACTTATAGTGCGTCCCACGTAGTAAGCGTTTCTTATATCCTATAGCTTCTGTTTGATGTAGTTTAGTCACCCTAATTTTAATCGCATGGCATTTATCTAATTTTAAACAAATATCTAATGATTGCTATTGTGAGTGAGAAATAATGCCGGAATAGCCGTCCAGCTAGTCTAGCATAGCAAACCCTATCGAACTCGATAGCGCATGATACGTGTTCTGTCTCACTCTGTTGATCTACATAAAGAGGGACAGACAGTGTATAACAAGCTATCAAAGCTCGATATGGTCTACTATGATAGGTACCCTGCCCCCTGATTCTGTATCGTAAAATCAGTTGCCAAAACGAGTGCCTTTCGTCGAAAACATACAAATCCGCTTATCTAAGGATACATTCGCACTTGAAATGACGTCACAATTCGTATATAGTTCAATACCTATTGAGGATTATTTTGGAAGTTCATTTTTTATCTGTTTTTGGTGAATAGCAACCGATACTGAGACAAATAATAGGCCCGCAGGAGTACCCACATACCTACATGAACTTTAACTTTATTTATTGTGATAACCTGTCTAATATTTAATTCAGAGTAAACACTATGACAAAGGGATTTATTTATAGTTATTCCTTGACTGTACTTTAAGAATTAGGGTTCTCTTTACCGACTAAATTGAATCGTAAAGTCAAAGATCGCGGGTTTTCCCGGACGAGTCTGGCACCGGGGCCAAAAACTTTTTGATCAATACCTGCCCGTGTTTTGGGTTCTTACCCAACCCAAAAGTTGTAGTACTAAGATAACGCTGATAATTTGTTATATAAGTTCCTTACCTTAAAATGAAAAAAAAAAGTTCTTATATAAATTACCTATTTTAATTAATTGAAGAAGAAATGGTTCCAACTCAATTAGACCCCTTGGATACATAGAGTTTAATAAATCGTAAGTGTTAAATTAATTAAGCCTTGCATAACTGCTAGTGGAATAAGTTAAGTTAATAAGTTGTTTTGAACGATGTGTGGAGCCCTCAGGACACGAGTTCTACTTCCACTTGACCAGTTTTTATTAATATGGTTATAAAAATAAATTTTTAGAAACATAGTTGATGCTTGTGATTGTTGGCACTTGGTGGAAATTAATACACATTATGTTTATTTATAACTCATGTACTTGTCCACAATATACTTATATTAAATATTATACCCAACCGGTTTCGCTATTCAGCATTCTCTAGGGCTTAACTACAATATTTATTTAATTACATTTTCAGAATCTACAAATAAAAAAAAAAATAAAAAAAAAATATATATTTTTAAGTTAAGCCCTTGACACTTGAGAATGCTGAATAGTGAAACCGGTTGGGTATAATATTTAATATATGTATATTGTGGACAAGTACATGAGTTATAAATAAACATAATTTTTAGAAAGTTTCTTTGCAAGTGTTACTGTTAACGAGTACTATCATAGTTTCCGGCTTCCGTTACATCATCTTGTCACTTTGTATAGCATCAAGTTTGATATACTTTGACCAGCGTTTACCCGAAGCTTCGTTCGCCTGGAAGTGTCTTTCAATCTTTCGAGTGGTTTCAACAGTTTTCAGCTTGACGGTTAATAAACCACCATCCATCCATCCATCAGCCCGTGTTCGTCCACTGCTGGACATAGGCCTTTCCCAAATTTCGCCACTCATGTCGGTCCTCCGTCCTCCTCATCCAGCTGCCCCTCGCAACGTCCTTCAGGTCGTCGGTCCAGCGGGCACGGGGTCGGCCTACACTACGCTTTGCTGTAGGTGGTCTGCATAGGCCTTTCGGCCCCAATGGCCATCATGTTATCATCATTTTAATATATATTTTAATATATATATATATATATATATATATATATAGCATATATTTTGACCAAGTTCACTACAATGATCATAAAGAAAACCGCATCTAAATCCGTCGAGTAGTTCTAATACAGACTAATGCAAGAAAAATCGGTTTTGGCTTCAGTACCAATACTAATAATAACCTATTTCATTTAAAGTTTCGCGAAAATATTTAATGTCCAGACGCTACTTTTTGACTACTTTATAATTAGAACTAAATTTTGTCCACGACTTCACCCACATAGATTGGTTTTCAGGTAGTCCTTTCAAATTAGTTATTAATTTTCGGACCAATAACTTTTTGGTACATATTTGACTTTGACTGGTACCCAGATTTGGAACTTCTATGTAATACCGAGTTTGAGATAGAGCTGAAATAAATAACCTTGAAAAAATTTCATTTACTTTGGTTTTTTTTTTTGTTTTCATTATTTGCCTTGAGAGGCTTGAGACCAATAGTAACATGTATTCTGTGAAAATTTCAACCTGTTATAAATAAATAGCTACCTATTATGACTGAAGGCTATGGTAGAACCCTGTGACAGACGGAGGGACGGATGGACGGACAGCGGAGAAATAAAGGTGATTTTTTCACAACTATAAATTCAGGAAATCCACCTCACTCTTCGTATCATGTAGAATAGTAACTATGTATTTTTCTTCTATTAAAACAATGAATCAGAATGCTCTATTTGTGAACATAGGTATTTTAAACTAAATATAAAATCATACTTTGGTGGTGTTACATTATGTTTTATGAACGCTATGTTCTACCTGAAGGGTATACAAATAGCTTAAGCAAGTATTGAATTAAAACATGCACACGCAAATTTTGAATTAAATTGGAATGATATCAATGTCAAGAAAAAATTAAATTAAAAACAGTGAGCACACCGAAATTTAAACAAGTCAAAAACATCTCAACCTAGTAGTAGCATTTTTTTATAAGTTTTAATATTTTATTTTTAAATTGCATAAAATTCAGATCTTTCACATTCTTCGGAATCTGGTTAAAGTTACTCAGTTCAAGGTCGTTGGCGAGAGAAGCATTAATGTGACTTCAGAAAGTAGTAACTGGTTGGGAAGTTTGATAATTTCACCACAAATGCGATCTTTTTTATCTACTATACTCTAAAATTAAATAACAGTAAATAGACACACTTTAATAATTTTATTTACAAACAGGACTTGACTTGGCCGCACTCGACCCGGTCAGCTGGGTTTGACCCGGTCAGCTGGGTTCAACCCGGTCAGCTAGGTTCAACCCGGTCAGCTAGGTTCGACCCGGTCAGCTGGGTCCAGCAGGCCAGAACGCTGGTTTCCCGACCTGAAGATGTATTTACAATTTGTTTCCCTAACTCCCGAGGGTTTCCTGTTAGGTTTCGTCAGGGGGAAGTTGGTCGAATATGCTCGAGCCCGCGGGGCAGTACTGCATCAGGTCCTTGATAGTGCATGCCTGGAGACAGCATTCGTCGATCACCTGCCTCCGGGGTCGAGTCTCCGTTATGATACGTCTCTCGTTCATCAAGTCTTTGAGCTCATCTGGGACCAGCTTATCTGCAGGAAACAGGCAGTAAATAGAGCGAGCCGTAGAGAGGTTTTTTTTCTGTGCAATAATGTCTTAATAATAAAAAAAGTTAAAAAAGTAAAATATAAAAAAGTATGATTTCGACAGTGACAGCGTGATTTATAGTGAAAACCATCGGCATCGCTTAGGAAACTCTAAATATATTATTAGGAAGCAATACAAGAAAAGAAAACAGATTAGACCTATCTAGTTGTTCTTATTTTAGTCTGAAAATAGTAAAATTTTATATAATATATAAACTAGCCTTTGCCCGTGGCTCCAACTGCATTGATTCAAACTCTGCCCCGTTTTCAGCTTAGGCATTATTTTATGAACATCCCATATGTTAACCAGGGTAACTACGATGATAATAAAAAAACGCACCCAAATCCGTTGAGTGGTAAAATAACACTCAAGCCGAAAACAGGGCAAAGATTGAAAGAACGCGGGCGCACTCTTGTCTTGTTAAACTTGTTTGCACAACATGTTATACCATATCATACTCACTCAGGATAGCCGAAGTGTCACGCTTGATGAGCTTGATGCCGCTGCTGCAGAGTCGCTCCAGCAAGCAGGCCAGGAACCGGCTGCAGGCCATCACCGGCTGCGACAGCTTCACAGGATCATCGTCCTCCCCCGTGCCTCCCATGCATATCGTGTGCGAGTGTGCCATCGCTATTAGCACCAACATTTGTACCTGTGGAGGAAGATTTGTTATTCATTAGAGCGAGAGTCCACGTGGTTGAAGATGACGAAACGAATGTCGTGCAGGTTAACCCCGGCTCAAATTCGCGCTACGAAACTCGTGCAGGTTAACGCTGGCTCAGATTCGCTACGAAACTCTTGTAGGTTAAAGCTGGCTCAGACTAAAAGGTTCGCCATGAGTTTTGATTTGGCGCGAGTTTTCATGGAGAAGTTTCAAAAAATAAGTAACTATATACACAGAGTGGACTACTCGTATAGACAACCAGAAGTAACTTCTGAAGATAATATAAGAAATCAGACTTAACAAGAACGCTATTATTTGTTTAGCTGCCATGCTATCAAAATACAGCTATGTTTGCTACCTTTTAAGTCTGAACTGTTTTTGAGAGCATCTTCGTAGAAAATGATCTATTTATTTTTGTCCAGATTTTTTTCTCAAACTTTAACTACCTACGTAGTGAAACTACTATTTTAACCACTAGAAAAAAAGTCAGGTAACCGCGTTCTTCTGAGGAACATTTTAAAACTAAAACTTATTATGGTTGATTATTATTATGTACATTTATAAGTATAATATCAGCCTAAAGAACAATTTTTCTGTCTAATAGAACTTACATAGCTAATTATTACAAGTTCGAAGAGTCAGTATATCACTCCAAATACCCTAGTGTTTTTCCAGAACATGCAAATGAATAAGCGTAAAGATAACTTTGACAGTGCTAAACTTAGTATCACAGTAGCAGTAGAAATCTACTGTGTTATTGTGACCAGAGCAAAGGCTGAGCGAATGAACTTAGATGATGCGGTGCAATTAGGGTTGCCAGGCGTCCGGCCTTAGCAGGACAAGTTTGGCTTTTTACGGTCGTGTTCGGTCAAATACAATGTATTTACGTGTTCAGGGTGTCCGGATTTTGTTAGGCTTTTTGTCAGTGTAACAATTCGTTAATATCATAATTACCAAATGATGATAGGACTGCTTATTGTTCATTCTAAATGTTGAATTTTGCAACAAGTGTGATTTATAGTAATGAACAATTAAAATACGTAACCGAGTTCTTTTTATTAAAAAGAAAAGTTCGGCTTCGAAAGAGGTATGCTTTTTGGGCAAAATGCCCAATATGAAGGGTGCAAGGGAAGAATACTATACTTTATAGGGAAGAATTGGCACTATATATACAATTGAAAGTTTAAATAAATTCGAACTTAATATGAAATATATTCTCTTATATTTTCACAAATTTATTACTTTATAAAACAAAAAGATTAAAATAAATTTTGGGATTATTTCACATTCAGGCCAATCGAAAAACGTAATTTTGGTTGCCATCCCTTATTGTTTTTTGTGATTGAAAACGAGACTTAAATAGAACAATGATGTTTTGACATTAAAAACACAAAGTTGAAAAAATGTGACATTCCTTGTTCTTCCCCTGCACCCTTCATATAATGCTGAGTCCGGCTTTATTTTAGAACCTGGCAACCCTTGGTGCAATGTATGCGACAGCACGCTCTGATATTTCTCCCACGACGCGTAGCTTGGTATCGTTTTCTATGCATTGCGTACACCGTACGTATCGGGTTGTGATTTCGTCTCGCATTACAGGTAATGTATAGGAAGCTAATACAAAACTGCGTGTAGCATCGCACCAAGTTGAGTTCATGTGCTCTTACTTTGTTGTTTGTTAGCAGTATCCTACTTCTGCAACTTTGTTGGTTTATAAAGTAAGCTTAGAAAGATATTTCTTACTCAGTTGTGAAATCTTTACGCATAAATCAGTCTAAACGTAATGAGTATGAGTAAAATAATAGAAAGACATGAAATCCGGAAGTGTAAAAAGACGTGTTCGTCACTCCTACACAAATATAAGGTGACTTTTCATACAATCAAATGCATACTGAAAACTCGGAAACAAGGCCCAATGTGTTTTTGCAGAATTATACAAATACGAGAACATAGTCACGTTATGAATCAGCGAGGGAGAGGTATTTTCCACTATTTGTCTGAGAATTGTAAGTCACAGTGCACACTCGTGCGCCCACGTTTCACCGACGATTATTACGTCCCAGCATAATAGTGAATCCAATCGTCAAACGTCACAAATATGGACCTACAGCTTAACAGCACGCAGACCGGACACAAAATAAAAGTGCTCCTAAGGAATTCGAATCCGCTTCCTTCACATTAGTGGTTGAGAGGTTATAACCACTAGACCACAGATTCGGTTCAAAAAATTCTTTTAGTATAATTTTGACTCCCCAATGGAAAGAAGCAAAACAATAACTTATAAAAACAAAATAATGGCAAATTTACATAGTTTGTCGTTTGTATCACTGACTGTCCAGTATGAATTTGAATGTATAAATATATAGTCACCTTCTATATAATGTAAGTATATAAATAATTTCACAGTTCACAGTTCACTGCTGACTTATTCACTATAACCAAATATAAAAACACAAACACTATTACGTACCACCAATAGTTTCATTTTCGACTAGTATTGAACGGGGAATAAACAATATTGGTAATGCACAACAGCGTACTTCAACGTAACTGTTTATGTGCAACCCTCTTAAGAGTGTGATTTTAAATGAGCGAGTTCCGATAGTGATGTGCTATAAATTGAGAACTTACTGGTCCATAGTACAAAATTACATAAAACTTGTTTACATGATAACAGGGTGTACAGAATATTGTCATGGCAATTAGATAAGAGATTCTTCTGTACAGTGGTTTTGGGTTTATAACTGTAGATTATTTTTAGAAGTTGTTTGTTTAGATTGCTGAAATAACAATAATTATTTGGACGTCTGTTCTTATCTGTCTACAGTGTTGTTTACTCTTGTAGGGTAATGTTACAAGTCTCGCAACGAGTTATGAGCGCTCGGCAAAAGTAGTGGGGGACTAGCGCATGTGTTCATTCACGCACAAAATTACTGAGTGCGATAGAGAAACAATGACTAGTGCAGTCAAGGTCACCGCTCATAAACCGTTGCGACACTTGTACCGGCCAAACCCGATTTTAGGACAAGCTAGTTTATCCATGGGCCAAACTAGGTGCGACGACGAGCGAAGCCAGTAGGAGCGTGTTAGGTTGCTTGTGAATATAAATTTAGGAGCCAAGCGAAGCGGAGCGGAGCGAGGCTATGTCTTAAGTTTTAAGAAAAATACGATCTTACCATATATTATAATGAACTATATGAACTAATTTGGCCTAGGAAAAACTAGTTTGTCCTAAAATCGGGTTTGCCCGTTAACATAATAACAAACTAGTTCATCATCATCCAGTAAACAAAATAAAATTAAAATATTTTGTTCAGACCATGTATGTCCCAATGTTTACTTTTAAGTAATACAAAACTCAATAAATTATATCAAATTTTATCATGTGTTATTCACATATGGTAAATTTGTTTGTTTCAAACCAATCTTTGTTTCTACTATTAAAAAGTGTATTGGCTCAGGAGCAAAAGGCCGAGGTCTTTTGGGTTTTGCCATTCTAACTTACAGGTGTAGGGACGTTTAGCACGAATAACTTTCTCCGCCTGGGAGCGGAGTGACATGCCGACGAGATAGTAAGTACACATTCACATACGTCATGGCTTTAATATATTCTGCTTCGCTGTATTGATATAGACATAGACATCTAGCCAACATGTAAGGGGATCCCGAAGGATCACCCCGAGCCTCCCTGCACCCACTAGCCCTGGACCATACCACGCCAATAGATACTTGAATACATATTGTACACATGATAAGAATACAAGTTATAGGTTACAGAGGTTGGCATAATATCCACAGTGAATACAAGGTATAAGCATACCTCGACGGTTACTCCACGTTCCCGTGGTCTTTTACCTTCCTTCAGTCCCTCGTATCCACCAAGGGACGCAGTGGAAACTCGGTGCAGGTATCCGCCAGAACCCTCCAACCTTTTCCTTCTCTGATATCCAATAACGTAAATACAACTACCACATTAACCAATTAACATTACTGAACTAATTTACAAAGACGCTTTACAGAACACATGGTGCCAGGGCTCGATGCAAACGGATAATGTCTAATGGCGGCTCGACCACCTTTTTCAACCCCATCACAGATAATATAACCCACCGCTTGGCCCGTCCTACAGTGCTCTGCCTTGCGTCAGAGTGCGTTCCGAAACAATCGCATCAACTACCCCAGAATCCAGTGTACAGCCGTCATTCAAGGCGAGTGTCACCGACGTGCCGTCAAGTGAGTGAATAAAAGTATGTTGTTTTTTTGTACAAATACCCTTCAATAATTTATTTATAATAACAATTAGATTGCATTCTAGCATGTTACTAGAGTTTGCTGGTTAGTTAGATAAATCTATTAAATTGGTCAAAATTGGTTTTATAATTCACAATTGCGGTTTCAATATTATGAAATTTGCCATTGAAATTCTTGTTAAAAATCTTGGAAGAGAATTTGTTTAGATTACCGAAGAAGGCGTCAGCTCTGGGCCGTCGATACAATGTCCTACCATCCTAGTTCCTCTCTCGGACATTGACAAACGTGGAATGCGTGAAAGCGCAAGTAGGAAAGATAGACTCTGTATCTCTGGCGCGTGTTAGCCGTACTGAGGTACGACAAAAAGGCTTCTTGCTTTTGCCGCATAATCACAAGTGTTCAGCTTTTATCAACGGGGTCATTATTACTTTGTATAAAGATAGAATCCGACACTAACATACAAAAAGGCGGACGAAGTCGCCAGTTATAAATAACTGAACCATAGAAATGCCCAAGTAAGTGCACATAGCAACAATTGTACTTGTATACAGAGCTGTAGCTTATCGGAGTAACAGTGAGGTCTAAAATAACATTTCCTTAAGTGAAATGACCAAGTAAGTGCACATAGCAACACATGTACTTGTATACAGAGCTGTAGCTTATCGGAGTAACAGTGAGGTCTAAAATAACATTTCCTTAAGTGAAATGACCAAGTAAGTGCACATAGCAACACATGTACTTGTATACAGAGCTGTAGCTTATCGGAGTAACAGTAAGGTCTAAAATAACATTTCCTTAAGTGAAATGACCAAGTAAGTGCACATAGCAACACATGTACTTGTATACAGAGCTGTAGCTTATCGGAGTAACAGTGAGGTCTAAAATAACATTTCCTTAAGTGAAATGACCAAGTAAGTGCACATAGCAACACATGTACTTGTATACAGAGCTGTAGCTTATCGGAGTAACAGTAAGGTCTAAAATAACATTTCCTTAAGTGAAATGACCAAGTAAGTGCACATAGCAACACATGTACTTGTATACAGAGCTGTAGCTTATCGGAGTAACAGTGAGGTCTAAAATAACATTTCCTTAAGTGAAATGACCAAGTAAGTGCACATAGCAACACATGTACTTGTATACAGAGCTGTAGCTTATCGGAGTAACAGTAAGGTCTAAAATAACATTTCCTTAAGTGAAATGACCAAGTAAGTGCACATAGCAACACATGTACTTGTATACAGAGCTGTAGCTTATCGGAGTAACAGTGAGGTCTAAAATAACATTTCCTTAAGTGAAATGACCAAGTAAGTGCACATAGCAACACATGTACTTGTATACAGAGCTGTAGCTTATCGGAGTAACAGTGAGGTCTAAAATAACATTTCCTTAAGTGAAATGACCAAGTAAGTGCACATAGCAACACATGTACTTGTATACAGAGCTGTAGCTTATCGGAGTAACAGTGAGGTCTAAAATAACATTTCCTTAAGTGAAATGACCAAGTAAGTGCACATAGCAACACATGTACTTGTATACAGAGCTGTAGCTTATCGGAGTAACAGTGAGGTCTAAAATAACATTTCCTTAAGTGAAATGACCAAGTAAGTGCACATAGCAACACATGTACTTGTATACAGAGCTGTAGCTTATCGGAGTAACAGTGAGGTCTAAAATAACATTTCCTTAAGTGAAATGACCAAGTAAGTGCACATAGCAACACATGTACTTGTATACAGAGCTGTAGCTTATCGGAGTAACAGTGAGGTCTAAAATAACATTTCCTTAAGTGAAATGACCAAGTAAGTGCACATAGCAACACATGTACTTGTATACAGAGCTGTAGCTTATCGGAGTAACAGTGAGGTCTAAAATAACATTTCCTTAAGTGAAATGCCCAAGTAAGTGCACATAGCAACACATGTACTTGTATACCGAGCTGTAGCTTATCGGAGTAACAGTGAGGTCTAAAATAACATTTCCTTAAGTGAAATGACCAAGTAAGTGCACATAGCAACACATGTACTTGTATACAGAGCTGTAGCTTATCGGAGTAACAGTGAGGTCTAAAATAACATTTCCTTAAGTGAAATGACCAAGTAAGTGCACATAGCAACACATGTACTTGTATACAGAGCTGTAGCTTATCGGAGTAACAGTGAGGTCTAAAATAACATTTCCTTAAGTGAAATGACCAAGTAAGTGCACATAGCAACACATGTACTTGTATACAGAGCTGTAGCTTATCGGAGTAACAGTGAGGTCTAAAATAACATTTCCTTAAGTGAAATGACCAAGTAAGTGCACATAGCAACACATGTACTTGTATACAGAGCTGTAGCTTATCGGAGTAACAGTGAGGTCTAAAATAACATTTCCTTAAGTGAAATGACCAAGTAAGTGCACATAGCAACACATGTACTTGTATACAGAGCTGTAGCTTATCGGAGTAACAGTGAGGTCTAAAATAACATTTCCTTAAGTGAAATGACCAAGTAAGTGCACATAGCAACACATGTACTTGTATACAGAGCTGTAGCTTATCGGAGTAACAGTGAGGTCTAAAATAACATTTCCTTAAGTGAAATGACCAAGTAAGTGCACATAGCAACACATGTACTTGTATACAGAGCTGTAGCTTATCGGAGTAACAGTGAGGTCTAAAATAACATTTCCTTAAGTGAAATGACCAAGTAAGTGCACATAGCAACACATGTACTTGTATACAGAGCTGTAGCTTATCGGAGTAACAGTGAGGTCTAAAATAACATTTCCTTAAGTGAAATGACCAAGTAAGTGCACATAGCAACACATGTACTTGTATACAGAGCTGTAGCTAATCGGAGTAACAGTGAGGTCTAAAATAACATTTCCTTAAGTGAAATGACCAAGTAAGTGCACATAGCAACACATGTACTTGTATACAGAACTGTAGCTTATCGGAGTAACAGTGAGGTCTAAAATAACATTTCCTTAAGTGAAATGACCAAGTAAGTGCACATAGCAACACATGTACTTGTATACAGAGCTGTAGCTTATCGGAGTAACAGTGAGGTCTAAAATAACATTTCCTTAAGTGAAATGCCCAAGTAAGTGCACATAGCAACACATGTACTTGTATACAGAGCTATAGCTTATCGGAGTAACAGTGAGGTCTAAAATAACATTTCCTTAAGTGAAATGACCAAGTAAGTGCACATAGCAACACATGTACTTGTATACAGAGCTGTAGCTTATCGGAGTAACAGTGAGGTCTAAAATAACATTTCCTTAAGTGAAATGACCAAGTAAGTGCACATAGCAACACATGTACTTGTATACAGAGCTGTAGCTTATCGGAATAACAGTGAGGTCTAAAATAACATTTCCTTAAGTGAAATGACCAAGTAAGTGCACATAGCAACACATGTACTTGTATACAGAGCTGTAGCTTATCGGAGTAACAGTGAGGTCTAAAATAACATTTCCTTAAGTGAAATGACCAAGTAAGTGCACATAGCAACACATGTACTTGTATACAGAGCTGTAGCTTATCGGAGTAACAGTGAGGTCTAAAATAACATTTCCTTAAGTGAAATGACCAAGTAAGTGCACATAGCAACACATGTACTTGTATACAGAGCTGTAGCTTATCGGAGTAACAGTGAGGTCTAAAATAACATTTCCTTAAGTGAAATGACCAAGTAAGTGCACATAGCAACACATGTACTTGTATACAGAGCTGTAGCTTATCGGAGTAACAGTGAGGTCTAAAATAACATTTCCTTAAGTGAAATGACCAAGTAAGTGCACATAGCAACACATGTACTTGTATACAGAGCTGTAGCTTATCGGAGTAACAGTGAGGTCTAAAATAACATTTCCTTAAGTGAAATGACCAAGTAAGTGCACATAGCAACACATGTACTTGTATACAGAGCTGTAGCTTATCGGAGTAACAGTGAGGTCTAAAATAACATTTCCTTAAGTGAAATGACCAAGTAAGTGCACATAGCAACACATGTACTTGTATACAGAGCTGTAGCTTATCGGAGTAACAGTGAGGTCTAAAATAACATTTCCTTAAGTGAAATGACCAAGTAAGTGCACATAGCAACACATGTACTTGTATACAGAGCTGTAGCTTATCGGAGTAACAGTGAGGTCTAAAATAACATTTCCTTAAGTGAAATGACCAAGTAAGTGCACATAGCAACACATGTACTTGTATACAGAGCTATAGCTTATCGGAGTAACAGTGAGGTCTAAAATAACATTTCCTTAAGTGAAATGACCAAGTAAGTGCACATAGCAACACATGTACTTGTATACAGAGCTGTAGCTTATCGGAGTAACAGTGAGGTCTAAAATAACATTTCCTTAAGTGAAATGACCAAGTAAGTGCACATAGCAACACATGTACTTGTATACAGAGCTGTAGCTTATCGGAGTAACAGTGAGGTCTAAAATAACATTTCCTTAAGTGAAATGACCAAGTAAGTGCACATAGCAACACATGTACTTGTATACAGAGCTGTAGCTTATCGGAGTAACAGTGAGGTCTAAAATAACATTTCCTTAAGTGAAATGACCAAGTAAGTGCACATAGCAACACATGTACTTGTATACAGAGCTATAGCTTATCGGAGTAACAGTGAGGTCTAAAATAACATTTCCTTAAGTGAAATGACCAAGTAAGTGCACATAGCAACACATGTACTTGTATACAGAGCTGTAGCTTATCGGAGTAACAGTGAGGTCTAAAATAACATTTCCTTAAGTGAAATGACCAAGTAAGTGCACATAGCAACACATGTACTTGTATACAGAGCTGTAGCTTATCGGAGTAACAGTGAGGTCTAAAATAACATTTCCTTAAGTGAAATGACCAAGTAAGTGCACATAGCAACACATGTACTTGTATACAGAGCTGTAGCTTATCGGAGTAACAGTGATGTCTAAAATAACATTTCCTTAAGTGAAATGACCAAGTAAGTGCACATAGCAACACATGTACTTGTATACAGAGCTGTAGCTTATCGGAGTAACAGTGAGGTCTAAAATAACATTTCCTTAAGTGAAATGACCAAGTAAGTGCACATAGCAACACATGTACTTGTATACAGAGCTGTAGCTTATCGGAGTAACAGTGAGGTCTAAAATAACATTTCCTTAAGTGAAATGACCAAGTAAGTGCACATAGCAACACATGTACTTGTATACAGAGCTGTAGCTTATCGGAGTAACAGTGAGGTCTAAAATAACATTTCCTTAAGTGAAATGACCAAGTAAGTGCACATAGCAACACATGTACTTGTATACAGAGCTGTAGCTTATCGGAGTAACAGTGAGGTCTAAAATAACATTTCCTTAAGTGAAATGACCAAGTAAGTGCACATAGCAACACATGTACTTGTATACAGAGCTGTAGCTTATCGGAGTAACAGTGAGGTCTAAAATAACATTTCCTTAAGTGAAATGACCAAGTAAGTGCACATAGCAACACATGTACTTGTATACAGAGCTGTAGCTTATCGGAGTAACAGTGAGGTCTAAAATAACATTTCCTTAAGTGAAATGACCAAGTAAGTGCACATAGCAACACATGTACTTGTATACAGAGCTGTAGCTTATCGGAGTAACAGTGAGGTCTAAAATAACATTTCCTTAAGTGAAATGACCAAGTAAGTGCACATAGCAACACATGTACTTGTATACAGAGCTGTAGCTTATCGGAGTAACAGTGAGGTCTAAAATAACATTTCCTTAAGTGAAATGACCAAGTAAGTGCACATAGCAACACATGTACTTGTATACAGAGCTGTAGCTTATCGGAGTAACAGTGAGGTCTAAAATAACATTTCCTTAAGTGAAATGACCAAGTAAGTGCACATAGCAACACATGTACTTGTATACAGAGCTGTAGCTTATCGGAGTAACAGTGAGGTCTAAAATAACATTTCCTTAAGTGAAATGACCAAGTAAGTGCACATAGCAACACATGTACTTGTATACAGAGCTGTAGCTTATCGGAGTAACAGTGAGGTCTAAAATAACATTTCCTCAAGTGAAATGACCAAGTAAGTGCACATAGCAACACATGTACTTGTATACAGAGCTGTAGCTTATCGGAGTAACAGTGAGGTCTAAAATAACATTTCCTTAAGTGAAATGCCCAAGTAAGTGCACATAGCAACACATGTACTTGTATACAGAGCTGTAGCTTATCGGAGTAACAGTGAGGTCTAAAATAACATTTCCTTAAGTGAAATGACCAAGTAAGTGCACATAGCAACACATGTACTTGTATACAGAGCTGTAGCTTATCGGAGTAACAGTGAGGTCTAAAATAACATTTCCTTAAGTGAAATGCCCAAGTAAGTGCACATAGCAACACATGTACTTGTATACAGAGCTGTAGCTTATCGGAGTAACAGTGAGGTCTAAAATAACATTTCCTTAAGTGAAATGACCAAGTAAGTGCACATAGCAACACATGTACTTGTATACAGAGCTGTAGCTTATCGGAGTAACAGTGAGGTCTAAAATAACATTTCCTTTTGTGAAATGACCAAGTAAGTGCACATAGCAACACATGTACTTGTATACAGAGCTGTAGCTTATCGGAGTAACAGTGAGGTCTAAAATAACATTTCCTTAAGTGAAATGACCAAGTAAGTGCACATAGCAACACATGTACTTGTATACAGAGCTGTAGCGTATCGGAGTAACAGTGAGGTCTAAAATAACATTTCCTTAAGTGAAATGACCAAGTAAGTGCACATAGCAACACATGTACTTGTATACAGAGCTGTAGCTTATCGGAGTAACAGTGAGGTCTAAAATAACATTTCCTTAAGTGAAATGACCAAGTAAGTGCACATAGCAACACATGTACTTGTATACAGAGCTGTAGCTTATCGGAGTAACAGTGAGGTCTAAAATAACATTTCCTTAAGTGAAATGACCAAGTAAGTGCACATAGCAACACATGTACTTGTATACAGAGCTGTAGCTTATCGGAGTAACAGTGAGGTCTAAAATAACATTTCCTTAAGTGAAATGACCAAGTAAGTGCACATAGCAACACATGTACTTGTATACAGAGCTGTAGCTTATCGGAGTAACAGTGAGGTCTAAAATAACATTTCCTTAAGTGAAATGACCAAGTAAGTGCACATAGCAACACATGTACTTGTATACAGAGCTGTAGCTTATCGGAGTAACAGTGAGGTCTAAAATAACATTTCCTTAAGTGAAATGACCAAGTAAGTACACATAGCAACACATGTACTTGTATACAGAGCTGTAGCTTATCGGAGTAACAGTGAGGTCTAAAATAACATTTCCTTAAGTGAAATGACCAAGTAAGTGCACATAGCAACACATGTACTTGTATACAGAGCTGTAGCTTATCGGAGTAACAGTGAGGTCTAAAATAACATTTCCTTAAGTGAAATGACCAAGTAAGTGCACATAGCAACACATGTACTTGTATACAGAGCTGTAGCTTATCGGAGTAACAGTGAGGTCTAAAATAACATTTCCTTAAGTGAAATGACCAAGTAAGTGCACATAGCAACACATGTACTTGTATACAGAGCTGTAGCTTATCGGAGTAACAGTGAGGTCTAAAATAACATTTCCTTAAGTGAAATGACCAAGTAAGTGCACATAGCAACACTTGTACTTGTATACAGAGCTGTAGCTTATCGGAGTAACAGTGAGGTCTAAAATAACATTTCCTTAAGTGAAATGACCAAGTAAGTGCACATAGCAACACATGTACTTGTATACAGAGCTGTAGCTTATCGGAGTAACAGTGAGGTCTAAAATAACATTTCCTTAAGTGAAATGACCAAGTAAGTGCACATAGCAACACATGTACTTGTATACAGAGCTGTAGCTTATCGGAGTAACAGTGAGGTCTAAAATAACATTTCCTTAAGTGAAATGCCCAAGTAAGTGCACATAGCAACACATGTACTTGTATACAGAGCTGTAGCTTATCGGAGTAACAGTGAGGTCTAAAATAACATTTCCTTAAGTGAAATGACCAAGTAAGTGCACATAGCAACACATGTACTTGTATACAGAGCTGTAGCTTATCGGAGTAACAGTGAGGTCTAAAATAACATTTCCTTAAGTGAAATGTCCCAGTAAGTGCACATAGCAACACATGTACTTGTATACAGAGCTGTAGCTTATCGGAGAAACAGTGAGGTCTAAAATAACATTTCCTTAAGTGAAATGACCAAGTAAGTGCACATAGCAACACATGTACTTGTATACAGAGCTGTAGCTTATCGGAGTAACAGTGAGGTCTAAAATAACATTTCCTTTTGTGAAATGACCAAGTAAGTGCACATAGCAACACATGTACTTGTATACAGAGCTGTAGCTTATCGGAGTAACAGTGAGGTCTAAAATAACATTTCCTTAAGTGAAATGACCAAGTAAGTGCACATAGCTACACATGTACTTGTATACAGAGCTGTAGCTTATCGGAGTAACAGTGAGGTCTAAAATAACATTTCCTTAAGTGAAATGACCAAGTAAGTGCACATAGCAACACATGTACTTGTATACAGAGCTGTAGCTTATCGGAGTAACAGTGAGGTCTAAAATAACATTTCCTTAAGTGAAATGACCAAGTAAGTGCACATAGCAACACATGTACTTGTATACAGAGCTGTAGCTTATCGGAGTAACAGTGAGGTCTAAAATAACATTTCCTTAAGTGAAATGACCAAGTAAGTGCACATAGCAACACATGTACTTGTATACAGAGCTGTAGCTTATCGGAGTAACAGTGAGGTCTAAAATAACATTTCCTTAAGTGAAATGACCAAGTAAGTGCACATAGCAACACATGTACTTGTATACAGAGCTGTAGCTTATCGGAGTAACAGTGAGGTCTAAAATAACATTTCCTTAAGTGAAATGACCAAGTAAGTGCACATAGCAACCAGTGGCGGCTGCACCTTAAGTGCGCCCGTGCGCCGCACTACCATTTAAATTAAACTTACACAATAATGTCCTATACCTATCATTACCCATCCATCCATACTGCCCTATACGGAAAATAAATATCTGATTATAGTACATATATATACATGTTTTGTTATTACGAGGTAAATAAAAATGTATAGATTTCTACTGCAAAGGAAATAAATCTCATTTTTGCTTGAACAAAATCGGCCCCGTACCCCGTGCGCTCGGGAAAGCGCACGCAGCGAGCTCATACAACTTCTATGAAACACGGTGTAAACAGCCCGGCGCGTGAGACAGAAGATGCGTAGTACAAAATGTATGGCAGTTTTAGGACAGATTCGTGCGCCGCACGCGACCGTAAATTGCCGAAAGAATACGAAACGAAACGAGTAGTTCACTCGCGTTACCCCGAGGCCTTGACCTACGCACGATGCACTTGTCGTCAGTTTGTCACTTTTTGCGCGCGCTTGCGGAGGAGTAATTGTTTATTTAATTACTATAATTATCTAAAAAAGTAAACTAAAGATTGGAAATAGTGATAATAATGAGTGTAAATTACAATATTGACTTTATTAAAACCAACAGGACTCATGAAAACCATCATAATATAAAACAGGAATGCAAAACAAAAAATAAATCGTTCACGAGAACGTTCAAAAGTGAAATGTATGTTAAAAAGAAATGGTTATATGTGGATGTGAGAGACTACATGCTTTTTTTTGCTTTCCCTGTGTTATTTTCGGCGGAGAAGCGATTTGGACGGAATATAAATAAAATTTGTTTCCTTAGATTGCGGCATTTTATTTGATCTTTTTAATAAAACCATGCAGTGCACCACCGGTTCTCTGAGGCACCAGCCGCCACTGATAGCAACACTTGTACTTGTATACAGAGCTGTAGCTTATCGGAGTAACAGTGAGGTCTAAAATAACATTTCCTTAAGTGAAATGACCAAGTAAGTGCACATAGCAACACATGTACTTGTATACAGAGCTGTAGCTTATCGGAGTAACAGTGAGGTCTAAAATAACATTTCCTTAAGTGAAATGACCAAGTAAGTGCACATAGCAACACATGTACTTGTATACAGAGCTGTAGCTTATCGGAGTAACAGTGAGGTCTAAAATAACATTTCCTTAAGTGAAATGACCAAGTAAGTGCACATAGCAACACATGTACTTGTATACAGAGCTGTAGCTTATCGGAGTAACAGTGAGGTCTAAAATAACATTTCCTTAAGTGAAATGACCAAGTAAGTGCACATAGCAACACATGTACTTGTATACAGAGCTGTAGCTTATCGGAGTAACAGTGAGGTCTAAAATAACATTTCCTTAAGTGAAATGACCAAGTAAGTGCACATAGCAACACATGTATACTTGTATACAGAGCTGTAGCTTATCGGAGTAACAGTGAGGTCTAAAATAACATTTCCTTAAGTGAAATGACCAAGTAAGTGCACATAGCAACACATGTACTTGTATACAGAGCTGTAGCTTATCGGAGTAACAGTGAGGTCTAAAATAACATTTCCTTAAGTGAAATGACCAAGTAAGTGCACATAGCAACACATGTACTTGTATACAGAGCTGTAGCTTATCGGAGTAACAGTGAGGTCTAAAATAACATTTCCTTAAGTGAAATGACCAAGTAAGTGCACATAGCAACACATGTACTTGTATACCGAGCTGTAGCTTATCGGAGTAACAGTGAGGTCTAAAATAACATTTCCTTAAGTGAAATGACCAAGTAAGTGCACATAGCAACACATGTACTTGTATACAGAGCTGTAGCTTATCGGAGTAACAGTGAGGTCTAAAATAACATTTCCTTAAGTGAAATGACCAAGTAAGTGCACATAGCAACACATGTACTTGTATACAGAGCTGTGGCTTATCGGAGTAACAGTGAGGTCTAAAATAACATTTCCTTAAGTGAAATGACCAAGTAAGTGCACATAGCAACACATGTACTTGTATACAGAGCTGTAGCTTATCGGAGTAACAGTGAGGTCTAAAATAACATTTCCTTTTGTGAAATGACCAAGTAAGTGCACATAGCAACACATGTACTTGTATACAGAGCTGTAGCTTATCGGAGTAACAGTGAGGTCTAAAATAACATTTCCTTTTGTGAAATGACCAAGTAAGTGCACATAGCAACACATGTACTTGTATACAGAGCTGTAGCTTATCGGAGTAACAGTGAGGTCTAAAATAACATTTCCTTTTGTGAAATGACCAAGTAAGTGCACATAGCAACACATGTACTTGTATACAGAGCTGTAGCTTATCGGAGTAACAGTGAGGTCTAAAATAACATTTCCTTAAGTGAAATGACCAAGTAAGTGCACATAGCAACACATGTACTTGTATACAGAGCTGTAGCTTATCGGAGTAACAGTGAGGTCTAAAATAACATTTCCTTAAGTGAAATGACCAAGTAAGTGCACATAGCAACACATGTACTTGTATACCGAGCTGTAGCTTATCGGAGTAACAGTGAGGTCTAAAATAACATTTCCTTAAGTGAAATGACCAAGTAAGTGCACATAGCAACACATGTACTTGTATACAGAGCTGTAGCTTATCGGAGTAACAGTGAGGTCTAAAATAACATTTCCTTAAGTGAAATGCCCAAGTAAGTGCACATAGCAACACATGTACTTGTATACAGAGCTGTAGCTTATCGGAGTAACAGTGAGGTCTAAAATAACATTTCCTTAAGTGAAATGACCAAGTAAGTGCACATAGCAACACATGTACTTGTATACAGAGCTGTAGCTTATCGGAGTAACAGTGAGGTCTAAAATAACATTTCCTTAAGTGAAATGACCAAGTAAGTGCACATAGCAACACATGTACTTGTATACAGAGCTGTAGCTTATCGGAGTAACAGTGAGGTCTAAAATAACATTTCCTTAAGTGAAATGACCAAGTAAGTGCACATAGCAACACATGTACTTGTATACAGAGCTGTAGCTTATCGGAGTAACAGTGAGGTCTAAAATAACATTTCCTTAAGTAAAATGACCAAGTAAGTGCACATAGCAACACATGTACTTGTATACAGAGCTGTAGCTTATCGGAGTAACAGTGAGGTCTAAAATAACATTTCCTTAAGTGAAATGACCAAGTAAGTGCACATAGCAACACATGTACTTGTATACAGAGCTGTAGCTTATCGGAGTAACAGTGAGGTCTAAAATAACATTTCCTTAAGTGAAATGACCAAGTAAGTGCACATAGCAACACATGTACTTGTATACAGAGCTGTAGCTTATCGGAGTAACAGTGAGGTCTAAAATAACATTTCCTTAAGTGAAATGACCAAGTAAGTGCACATAGCAACACATGTACTTGTATACAGAGCTGTAGCTTATCGGAGTAACAGTGAGGTCTAAAATAACATTTCCTTAAGTGAAATGACCAAGTAAGTGCACATAGCAACACATGTACTTGTATACAGAGCTGTAGCTTATCGGAGTAACAGTGAGGTCTAAAATAACATTTCCTTAAGTGAAATGACCAAGTAAGTGCACATAGCAACACATGTACTTGTATACAGAGCTGTAGCTTATCGGAGTAACAGTGAGGTCTAAAATAACATTTCCTTAAGTGAAATGACCAAGTAAGTGCATATAGCAACACATGTACTTGTATACAGAGCTGTAGCTTATCGGAGTAACAGTGAGGTCTAAAATAAGATTTCCTTAAGTGAAATGACCAAGTAAGTGCACATAGCAACACATGTACTTGTATACAGAGCTGTAGCTTATCGGAGTAACAGTGAGGTCTAAAATAACATTTCCTTAAGTGAAATGACCAAGTAAGTGCACATAGCAACACATGTACTTGTATACAGAGCTGTAGCTTATCGGAGTAACAGTGAGGTCTAAAATAACATTTCCTTAAGTAAAATGACCAAGTAAGTGCACATAGCAACACATGTACTTGTATACAGAGCTGTAGCTTATCGGAGTAACAGTGAGGTCTAAAATAACATTTCCTTAAGTGAAATGCCCAAGTAAGTGCACATAGCAACACATGTACTTGTATACAGAGCTGTAGCGTATCGGAGTAACAGTGAGGTCTAAAATAACATTTCCTTAAGTGAAATGACCAAGTAAGTGCACATAGCAACACATGTACTTGTATACAGAGCTGTAGCGTATCGGAGTAACAGTGAGGTCTAAAATAACATTTCCTTAAGTGAAATGCCCAAGTAAGTGCACATAGCAACACTTGTACTTTAATACAGAGCTGTAGCGTATCGGAGTAACAGTGAGGTCTAAAATAACATTTCCTTAAGTGAAATGACCAAGTAAGTGCACATAGCAACACATGTACTTGTATACAGAGCTGTAGCGTATCGGAGTAACAGTGAGGTCTAAAATAACATTTCCTTAAGTGAAATGACCAAGTAAGTGCACATAGCAACACTTGTACTTGTATACAGAGCTGTAGCGTATCGGAGTAACAGTGAGGTCTAAAATAACATTTCCTTAAGTGAAATGACCAAGTAAGTGCACATAGCAACACTTGTACTTGTATACAGAGCTGTAGCGTATCGGAGTAACAGTGAGGTCTAAAATAACATTTCCTTAAGTGAAATGACCAAGTAAGTGCACATAGCAACACATGTACTTGTATACAGAGCTGTAGCGTATCGGAGTAACAGTGAGGTCTAAAATAACATTTCCTTAAGTGAAATGCCCAAGTAAGTGCACATAGCAACACATGTACTTGTATACAGAGCTGTAGCGTATCGGAGTAACAGTGAGGTCTAAAATAACATTTCCTTAAGTGAAATGACCAAGTAAGTGCACATAGCAACACTTGTACTTGTATACAGAGCTGTAGCGTATCGGAGTAACAGTGAGGTCTAAAATAACATTTCCTTAAGTGAAATGCCCAAGTAAGTGCACATAGCAACACATGTACTTGTATACAGAGCTGTAGCTTATCGGAGTAACAGTGAGGTCTAAAATAACATTTCCTTAAGTGAAATGCCCAAGTAAGTGCACATAGCAACACATGTACTTGTATACAGAGCTGTAGCTTATCGGAGTAACAGTGAGGTCTAAAATAACATTTCCTTAAGTGAAATGCCCAAGTAAGTGCACATAGCAACACATGTACTTGTATACAGAGCTGTAGCTTATCGGAGTAACAGTGAGGTCTAAAATAACATTTCCTTAAGTGAAATGACCAAGTAAGTGCACATAGCAACACATGTACTTGTATACAGAGCTGTAGCTTATCGGAGTAACAGTGAGGTCTAAAATAACATTTCCTTAAGTGAAATGACCAAGTAAGTGCACATAGCAACACATGTACTTGTATACAGAGCTGTTGCTTATCGGAGTAACAGTGAGGTCTAAAATAACATTTCCTTAAGTGAAATGCCCAAGTAAGTGCACATAGCAACACATGTACTTGTATACAGAGCTGTAGCTTATCGGAGTAACAGTGAGGTCTAAAATAACATTTCCTTAAGTGAAATGACCAAGTAAGTGCACATAGCAACACATGTACTTGTATACAGAGCTGTAGCTTATCGGAGTAACAGTGAGGTCTAAAATAACATTTCCTTAAGTGAAATGCCCAAGTAAGTGCACATAGCAACACATGTACTTGTATACAGAGCTGTAGCTTATCGGAGTAACAGTGAGGTCTAAAATAACATTTCCTTAAGTGAAATGACCAAGTAAGTGCACATAGCAACACATGTACTTGTATACCGAGCTGTAGCTTATCGGAGTAACAGTGAGGTCTAAAATAACATTTCCTTAAGTGAAATGACCAAGTAAGTGCACATAGCAACACATGTACTTGTATACAGAGCTGTAGCTTATCGGAGTAACAGTGAGGTCTAAAATAACATTTCCTTAAGTGAAATGACCAAGTAAGTGCACATAGCAACACATGTACTTGTATACAGAGCTGTGGCTTATCGGAGTAACAGTGAGGTCTAAAATAACATTTCCTTAAGTGAAATGACCAAGTAAGTGCACATAGCAACACATGTACTTGTATACAGAGCTGTAGCTTATCGGAGTAACAGTGAGGTCTAAAATAACATTTCCTTTTGTGAAATGACCAAGTAAGTGCACATAGCAACACATGTACTTGTATACAGAGCTGTAGCTTATCGGAGTAACAGTGAGGTCTAAAATAACATTTCCTTTTGTGAAATGACCAAGTAAGTGCACATAGCAACACATGTACTTGTATACAGAGCTGTAGCTTATCGAAGTAACAGTGAGGTCTAAAATAACATTTCCTTTTGTGAAATGACCAAGTAAGTGCACATAACAACACATGTACTTGTATACAGAGCTGTAGCTTATCGGAGTAACAGTGAGGTCTAAAATAACATTTCCTTAAGTGAAATGACCAAGTAAGTGCACATAGCAACACATGTACTTGTATACAGAGCTGTAGCTTATCGGAGTAACAGTGAGGTCTAAAATAACATTTCCTTTTGTGAAATGACCAAGTAAGTGCACATAGCAACACATGTACTTGTATACAGAGCTGTAGCTTATCGGAGTAACAGTGAGGTCTAAAATAACATTTCCTTAAGTGAAATGACCAAGTAAGTGCACATAGCAACACATGTACTTGTATACAGAGCTGTAGCTTATCGGAGTAACAGTGAGGTCTAAAATAACATTTCCTTAAGTGAAATGCCCAAGTAAGTGCACATAGCAACACATGTACTTGTATACAGAGCTGTAGCTTATCGGAGTAACAGTGAGGTCTAAAATAACATTTCCTTAAGTGAAATGACCAAGTAAGTGCACATAGCAACACATGTACTTGTATACAGAGCTGTAGCTTATCGGAGTAACAGTGAGGTCTAAAATAACATTTCCTTAAGTGAAATGACCAAGTAAGTGCACATAGCAACACATGTACTTGTATACAGAGCTGTAGCTTATCGGAGTAACAGTGAGGTCTAAAATAACATTTCCTTAAGTGAAATGACCAAGTAAGTGCACATAGCAACACATGTACTTGTATACAGAGCTGTAGCTTATCGGAGTAACAGTGAGGTCTAAAATAACATTTCCTTAAGTAAAATGACCAAGTAAGTGCACATAGCAACACATGTACTTGTATACAGAGCTGTAGCTTATCGGAGTAACAGTGAGGTCTAAAATAACATTTCCTTAAGTGAAATGACCAAGTAAGTGCACATAGCAACACATGTACTTGTATACAGAGCTGTAGCTTATCGGAGTAACAGTGAGGTCTAAAATAACATTTCCTTAAGTGAAATGACCAAGTAAGTGCACATAGCAACACATGTACTTGTATACAGAGCTGTAGCTTATCGGAGTAACAGTGAGGTCTAAAATAACATTTCCTTAAGTGAAATGACCAAGTAAGTGCACATAGCAACACATGTACTTGTATACAGAGCTGTAGCTTATCGGAGTAACAGTGAGGTCTAAAATAACATTTCCTTAAGTGAAATGACCAAGTAAGTGCACATAGCAACACATGTACTTGTATACAGAGCTGTAGCTTATCGGAGTAACAGTGAGGTCTAAAATAACATTTCCTTAAGTGAAATGACCAAGTAAGTGCACATAGCAACACATGTACTTGTATACAGAGCTGTAGCTTATCGGAGTAACAGTGAGGTCTAAAATAACATTTCCTTAAGTGAAATGACCAAGTAAGTGCATATAGCAACACATGTACTTGTATACAGAGCTGTAGCTTATCGGAGTAACAGTGAGGTCTAAAATAAGATTTCCTTAAGTGAAATGACCAAGTAAGTGCACATAGCAACACATGTACTTGTATACAGAGCTGTAGCTTATCGGAGTAACAGTGAGGTCTAAAATAACATTTCCTTAAGTGAAATGACCAAGTAAGTGCACATAGCAACACATGTACTTGTATACAGAGCTGTAGCTTATCGGAGTAACAGTGAGGTCTAAAATAACATTTCCTTAAGTAAAATGACCAAGTAAGTGCACATAGCAACACATGTACTTGTATACAGAGCTGTAGCTTATCGGAGTAACAGTGAGGTCTAAAATAACATTTCCTTAAGTGAAATGCCCAAGTAAGTGCACATAGCAACACATGTACTTGTATACAGAGCTGTAGCGTATCGGAGTAACAGTGAGGTCTAAAATAACATTTCCTTAAGTGAAATGACCAAGTAAGTGCACATAGCAACACATGTACTTGTATACAGAGCTGTAGCGTATCGGAGTAACAGTGAGGTCTAAAATAACATTTCCTTAAGTGAAATGCCCAAGTAAGTGCACATAGCAACACTTGTACTTTAATACAGAGCTGTAGCGTATCGGAGTAACAGTGAGGTCTAAAATAACATTTCCTTAAGTGAAATGACCAAGTAAGTGCACATAGCAACACATGTACTTGTATACAGAGCTGTAGCGTATCGGAGTAACAGTGAGGTCTAAAATAACATTTCCTTAAGTGAAATGACCAAGTAAGTGCACATAGCAACACTTGTACTTGTATACAGAGCTGTAGCGTATCGGAGTAACAGTGAGGTCTAAAATAACATTTCCTTAAGTGAAATGACCAAGTAAGTGCACATAGCAACACTTGTACTTGTATACAGAGCTGTAGCGTATCGGAGTAACAGTGAGGTCTAAAATAACATTTCCTTAAGTGAAATGACCAAGTAAGTGCACATAGCAACACATGTACTTGTATACAGAGCTGTAGCGTATCGGAGTAACAGTGAGGTCTAAAATAACATTTCCTTAAGTGAAATGCCCAAGTAAGTGCACATAGCAACACATGTACTTGTATACAGAGCTGTAGCGTATCGGAGTAACAGTGAGGTCTAAAATAACATTTCCTTAAGTGAAATGACCAAGTAAGTGCACATAGCAACACTTGTACTTGTATACAGAGCTGTAGCGTATCGGAGTAACAGTGAGGTCTAAAATAACATTTCCTTAAGTGAAATGCCCAAGTAAGTGCACATAGCAACACATGTACTTGTATACAGAGCTGTAGCTTATCGGAGTAACAGTGAGGTCTAAAATAACATTTCCTTAAGTGAAATGCCCAAGTAAGTGCACATAGCAACACATGTACTTGTATACAGAGCTGTAGCTTATCGGAGTAACAGTGAGGTCTAAAATAACATTTCCTTAAGTGAAATGCCCAAGTAAGTGCACATAGCAACACATGTACTTGTATACAGAGCTGTAGCTTATCGGAGTAACAGTGAGGTCTAAAATAACATTTCCTTAAGTGAAATGACCAAGTAAGTGCACATAGCAACACATGTACTTGTATACAGAGCTGTAGCTTATCGGAGTAACAGTGAGGTCTAAAATAACATTTCCTTAAGTGAAATGACCAAGTAAGTGCACATAGCAACACATGTACTTGTATACAGAGCTGTTGCTTATCGGAGTAACAGTGAGGTCTAAAATAACATTTCCTTAAGTGAAATGCCCAAGTAAGTGCACATAGCAACACATGTACTTGTATACAGAGCTGTAGCTTATCGGAGTAACAGTGAGGTCTAAAATAACATTTCCTTAAGTGAAATGACCAAGTAAGTGCACATAGCAACACATGTACTTGTATACAGAGCTGTAGCTTATCGGAGTAACAGTGAGGTCTAAAATAACATTTCCTTAAGTGAAATGCCCAAGTAAGTGCACATAGCAACACATGTACTTGTATACAGAGCTGTAGCTTATCGGAGTAACAGTGAGGTCTAAAATAACATTTCCTTAAGTGAAATGACCAAGTAAGTGCACATAGCAACACATGTACTTGTATACAGAGCTGTAGCTTATCGGAGTAACAGTGAGGTCTAAAATAACATTTCCTTAAGTGAAATGACCAAGTAAGTGCACATAGCAACACATGTACTTGTATACAGAGCTGTAGCTTATCGGAGTAACAGTGAGGTCTAAAATAACATTTCCTTAAGTGAAATGCCCAAGTAAGTGCACATAGCAACACATGTACTTGTATACAGAGCTGTAGCTTATCGGAGTAACAGTGAGGTCTAAAATAACATTTCCTTAAGTGAAATGCCCAAGTAAGTGCACATAGCAACACATGTACTTGTATACAGAGCTGTAGCTTATCGGAGTAACAGTGAGGTCTAAAATAACATTTCCTTAAGTGAAATGCCCAAGTAAGTGCACATAGCAACACATGTACTTGTATACAGAGCTGTAGCTTATCGGAGTAACAGTGAGGTCTAAAATAACATTTCCTTAAGTGAAATGCCCAAGTAAGTGCACATAGCAACACATGTACTTGTATACAGAGCTGTAGCTTATCGGAGTAACAGTGAGGTCTAAAATAACATTTCCTTAAGTGAAATGACCAAGTAAGTGCACATAGCAACACATGTACTTGTATACAGAGCTGTAGCTTATCGGAGTAACAGTGAGGTCTAAAATAACATTTCCTTAAGTGAAATGACCAAGTAAGTGCACATAGCAACACATGTACTTGTATACAGAGCTGTTGCTTATCGGAGTAACAGTGAGGTCTAAAATAACATTTCCTTAAGTGAAATGCCCAAGTAAGTGCACATAGCAACACATGTACTTGTATACAGAGCTGTAGCTTATCGGAGTAACAGTGAGGTCTAAAATAACATTTCCTTAAGTGAAATGACCAAGTAAGTGCACATAGCAACACATGTACTTGTATACAGAGCTGTAGCTTATCGGAGTAACAGTGAGGTCTAAAATAACATTTCCTTAAGTGAAATGCCCAAGTAAGTGCACATAGCAACACATGTACTTGTATACAGAGCTGTAGCTTATCGGAGTAACAGTGAGGTCTAAAATAACATTTCCTTAAGTGAAATGACCAAGTAAGTGCACATAGCAACACATGTACTTGTATACAGAGCTGTAGCTTATCGGAGTAACAGTGAGGTCTAAAATAACATTTCCTTAAGTGAAATGACCAAGTAAGTGCACATAGCAACACATGTACTTGTATACAGAGCTGTAGCTTATCGGAGTAACAGTGAGGTCTAAAATAACATTTCCTTAAGTGAAATGCCCAAGTAAGTGCACATAGCAACACATGTACTTGTATACAGAGCTGTAGCTTATCGGAGTAACAGTGAGGTCTAAAATAACATTTCCTTAAGTGAAATGACCAAGTAAGTGCACATAGCAACACATGTACTTGTATACAGAGCTGTAGCTTATCGGAGTAACAGTGAGGTCTAAAATAACATTTCCTTAAGTGAAATGACCAAGTAAGTGCACATAGCAACACATGTACTTGTATACAGAGCTGTAGCTTATCGGAGTAACAGTGAGGTCTAAAATAACATTTCCTTAAGTGAAATGACCAAGTAAGTGCACATAGCAACACATGTACTTGTATACAGAGCTGTAGCTTATCGGAGTAACAGTGAGGTCTAAAATAACATTTCCTTAAGTGAAATGACCAAGTAAGTGCACATAGCAACACATGTACTTGTATACAGAGCTGTAGCTTATCGGAGTAACAGTGAGGTCTAAAATAACATTTCCTTAAGTGAAATGACCAAGTAAGTGCACATAGCAACACATGTACTTGTATACAGAGCTGTAGCTTATCGGAGTAACAGTGAGGTCTAAAATAACATTTCCTTAAGTGAAATGACCAAGTAAGTGCACATAGCAACACATGTACTTGTATACAGAGCTGTAGCTTATCGGAGTAACAGTGAGGTCTAAAATAACATTTCCTTAAGTGAAATGACCAAGTAAGTGCACATAGCAACACATGTACTTGTATACAGAGCTGTAGCTTATCGGAGTAACAGTGAGGTCTAAAATAACATTTCCTTAAGTGAAATGACCAAGTAAGTGCACATAGCAACACATGTACTTGTATACAGAGCTGTAGCTTATCGGAGTAACAGTGAGGTCTAAAATAACATTTCCTTAAGTGAAATGACCAAGTAAGTGCACATAGCAACACATGTACTTGTATACAGAGCTGTAGCTTATCGGAGTAACAGTGAGGTCTAAAATAACATTTCCTTAAGTGAAATGACCAAGTAAGTGCACATAGCAACACATGTACTTGTATACAGAGCTGTAGCTTATCGGAGTAACAGTGAGGTCTAAAATAACATTTCCTTAAGTGAAATGACCAAGTAAGTGCACATAGCAACACATGTACTTGTATACAGAGCTGTAGCTTATCGGAGTAACAGTGAGGTCTAAAATAACATTTCCTTAAGTGAAATGACCAAGTAAGTGCACATAGCAACACATGTACTTGTATACAGAGCTGTAGCTTATCGGAGTAACAGTGAGGTCTAAAATAACATTTCCTTAAGTGAAATGACCAAGTAAGTGCACATAGCAACACATGTACTTGTATACAGAGCTGTAGCTTATCGGAGTAACAGTGAGGTCTAAAATAACATTTCCTTAAGTGAAATGACCAAGTAAGTGCACATAGCAACACATGTACTTGTATACAGAGCTGTAGCTTATCGGAGTAACAGTGAGGTCTAAAATAACATTTCCTTAAGTGAAATGACCAAGTAAGTGCACATAGCAACACATGTACTTGTATACAGAGCTGTAGCTTATCGGAGTAACAGTGAGGTCTAAAATAACATTTCCTTAAGTGAAATGACCAAGTAAGTGCACATAGCAACACATGTACTTGTATACAGAGCTGTAGCTTATCGGAGTAACAGTGAGGTCTAAAATAACATTTCCTTAAGTGAAATGACCAAGTAAGTGCACATAGCAACACATGTACTTGTATACAGAGCTGTAGCTTATCGGAGTAACAGTGAGGTCTAAAATAACATTTCCTTAAGTGAAATGACCAAGTAAGTGCACATAGCAACACATGTACTTGTATACAGAGCTGTAGCTTATCGGAGTAACAGTGAGGTCTAAAATAACATTTCCTTAAGTGAAATGACCAAGTAAGTGCACATAGCAACACATGTACTTGTATACAGAGCTGTAGCTTATCGGAGTAACAGTGAGGTCTAAAATAAGGTTAACGGAAGCGTGTGTTGCACGTTGCCACATTTAAAAATAAATTAATCAAACTTAATGTACCACGAGACAGATTTATCTGATATTACTCACGGGTCAATGCGTTTGTTTACTATGTAACTTTATTATTGTAAACCCAGAACGTACCCAAAGGGTGTTTCGAAATCGTATTGGTAAACAAAACAATAATTAGGTCAAAAATATGATAATTATAGTTTTGGTACATGTTTAGTTTATTTAAACTGGTGAGAAATAGTGACACAATTATCTTAATGAGCTCTTAAGAGGATGGTTCCCGCAAAACCGTCATTTATTCTTCCTGGTTTTAAGGAAACTATACTTACATGTTAAAAAGTAGTTCTTCCAAGAATATAAAACATTCAGGACAGAATCTTCTGAAGTCAGTTTATTATTGAGAAAAAGAACCATAGAGAATGTTACGTCCAGGGTTAAGGTTATTTGAGCAAAAACCGGTATACATTTTATTAAAATCTGTAACGGACAGATATTTATTACAACCTCTAGTTTTTTTATAATAAAATTTAAGAAGGAAACTATCATTTTCCTATTTTTTCGGAATTCGTCCCTCTCGCACTGCGGTTCTTTCCGTATGGAGTGATTGATGCAAGCGTAACCTATCCTCTTAAATACCCATACGTTTTCCGTAACGATCTCGATCAACAAGTTACGGAGAAAAGTGTAAAGTTGTCTACTCACGGATGTTATTGAAATAATAATTGAACAATAACAATTTCGCTGTTGCCCTCAGAATAATACCTATAAATGGTTATTTTTTGAGAATCCGTCGAAGTCGAAAACACTGAAATGAAATTAAAAAATATTTGGTGACTTTAATTTATGCCGCCAAATTCTTACTGAAGACTTGGTAAGTGCTCAGTAACAAGGTTCGATGACGCTTTTTGTGAAATTCGTAAATTATTCTTTTCGTGTTCCTTACAAACGCAAGCCCAGCCCCGAGTCAATTACTATGGGACGTCAAGATTTTATTTTGCGAAATTAGCAAAAAATGTTATCGATCCGTGTTACTGATCACTGGTAAGCCTCTAGTATGAGTTTGGCTGTATAAATAAAAGTCACCTTGTATAGGGAAGATTCCCGACGATACGCAAACTAGGTATACTGGTTATCCAGAACTAACTTTCTCACGATAAACCGTACTAAATAGTTACGTTAAATCAATAATTACCAACTATAGTAATTAATTGTATTTTCAATGCAAGTGATCGTAAAGACCCATTTTATACGCATCAACACTGTTGGCAAAGTCATTTTTACTGCACTAGCGCTTTATTTTTATTTATTTATTGAAAAATTATGGTTATTTTTGCTTGTACAGTGCGACCAACTTATCTGTTCAGTTGGATTATCCACCCATCTCTTTCTAGTGCGGTAGAAAAGAGTATAATTAGAAAGAAACGGCGAATGATTTTTCTGGACAGTTAAATTGGTGGCACTATATACCATACATAGACTGCGTTCAGTTTGATCGTCGGATGACACCCGCCTACCACAAGACCGTATCAAAGTGAGGTAGGTGTCGCCCGACGATCAGACTCAAAGCAACCTACGAACACATTGCTTAATTGCATAGACGTAAAATAAAGAATATGCATGTACATTTTTTATGCACTAATCGTTAATATATTATCAATTTAGGGCTATGAATAAGAATTTACAACTAAATTATCCATATCTTATAGTTATAAAATCAAAATAAGTTTTAAAATAATCTTCTACAGTTCAAACGGCTGCCATTTTAGCGCGCATCAAGTGACGTCACATGATACTGCTCTTGCTTGCGGTTTATGGCAAGTGGCCGTTTTTTTCATTATTTTTGATTAAAACAACCTATTACAAAATATTTGAGGGTTTTATTTTACATTCATTAATTTTGAACTTAATATTTTATGACGAAATGAAAGTACTTACTTTGTCACAAAAGGCAGTTAGCCAGTGGTGAGGCGTTTTGCATTTGCGTTTCATTTCATCAAAATGTTGTATTTTTAAATGGAAATAATTACAAAACTGTAAAATAAAATAGTTTCCCATGGTCATCATTAAATGCTACTAAATAAATAGAATACAAAAAACGCATATATTACTCATTAAAACGACATGCAAATTTTTTGTTTGATAAACACTTGTACTTGTCCACTTATTTATATTAATTTCCCTTACCGGTTTCGCTGTTAAAGCATTATCAAAGGTTTGTGCATGTCATTTGACATGCATATTCCCTATTTATTTGTGAACTTATGTTTCTTTTATTTACTCACACTGTGCATTGAAAAACGTAGTATTATACACATGGTTAAGGGCAATAACTTCATACCCCACTTGTAACATAAACTACTATTATGTGACTGATGTAACCCTTGCCACTTTAACTAAACTTTTTCTGGCAAAATAAACTATTAAGTGTTATTGAGCTTCTAAAGTGCTTAAAATTACCTAAATAATAGTTAACTTAAGATTTAAATTCCATAGTTTCGTTTTTATTAGTTTATAACGGGCAAACGAGTAACTGAATAATATTACTCTAGTTTACACACTGTAAAGTGGCAAGGGTTAAATCAGTCAAACATAAACGTTATGCAGAATAAAGTAAATGTTTATTTAATTACTTCATTTTCTCAAATTTGTTTAACCATTCCGGGGTACGAAATTTCTTCACTGTTGTAATCTATATACACAATCCTGTCTCTCCTTGCAGCCGTGGCAGATATTTTTATAACACCTTAGAAAAGGTCCTACAATAATAAGTGAAAATAATTCTAGGGTAGACTTCGATCATCAATAGGGTAGATCATGTATCGTTTACCGATCAAAGTCAATAAAAAAATTTTTTTTGCTTCCCAGTACAAAGTGATTCAATCAGCTGACTAAATTTCTATGGAAAGGAGAAAAAAAAGTTCGTGCAAAAAAAAAACGGTGGAATGTGGTCAATTGGGGATACACTATCATCTGTAATTTTTTTTTACTTTGAATTGTATGACCTTATACCGGGTGTAAATAGAGTGCGACCATTTAATGAAACCACATATTCTACCGACCCTACTGAACCACTTTTCCAAAGAGTCATACCGTCACGGACGACACTCTCCCTAAACTCGCCCGTATGTCGGTGCGTCAAGGTTCACGCGTTTTTGTTTGGAACTCAATTATTTCCTAAGCTAAGGGTGTCCGCGTGTATGATTCTTGGGAAAAATGGTTCAGTAGGGTCGGTAGAATATGTGGTTTCATTTAATGGTCGCACTCTATTTACACCCGGTATACTATTATAGCTTTTGCCTGCGGCTTCGCCCGCGTGTTATTCGGTTTAACGTTTTTTCGGAGATAAAAAGTAGCCTGTGTGTTAAGTTAGGGTATAAGCTTTATCCATTCTAAATTTCATCCAAATCCGTCCTGCCGTTTCAGCGTGAAAGAGTAACAAACATACACACACATACACACACAAACTTTCGCATTTATAATATTAGTGTGAAGATATCATTGTTATACAGTCTTACTATAACTAGGATAAGTAATTAGGTATAACTATTTATATTTTCTTTACAACGCTTCTGTGGTCGAATGGTTTGAGTACCTCCGGAGATCGCGGGTTTGAATCCCGTAATGAGCATATTCGGTCTGCGTGCTTCGGAACTGTGTCCATATAATCGTCAGTTTATCGTGTATGACTTACATTTTACAGTTCACTCTCGGAAACACCTCTGACACCCCCTCTGAGATTTATTTTGTGACGATGTATGACGGCGCACAGGCATGTCACCGTCTTAGTACAAAATTTGAAAACCCTTATTCGTTAAAGACTCTCAAACCGTTTACAGAGTCACTATTTGGCTGAAATGTAAAATTTTGGTGTAGGTGCAAATAAAGGCAATAAAACAACTTTGTATGTAAATATGTCCAGCTTGATATATTCAAAACAAAATCGATATTCAAAATTTTGGCAAAATGGTGGCTTTTAAAATATCAATACTAAATGATAGAGGTCTTATACTTTGGTCACAGAATAACTACTTTGGTCTATAACGAAAAACAACAGAGAAAAGGGTTCTCAAATTTTGTACTAAAGCGATGGCGTGGCTATGCGCCTTAACAGTATCAGAATCAGACTGCCGCCGCTGACGCCGGCGCCGCTGCTGACGCCGGCGCCGCCGCGCCGGTCGTGTCGCTACGAGAAGCGGCGGCGGCGGCAGCGCAGTGGCGCTTCCAGACGAAAACAACATGTTTTCACGCCACGAGCACGCGCCATTCAATACCTAATTTTAATTATTAATTTAATTGTTTATTTTTGTTCCTTATCTGTTGAATGTGGCCTCCCTGTATCATCCAGTTGTTCCATGTACCTATGTATAGATAGATAGGCACAAGTTAAATCAGTGAGTATGAGTAGTTAATTTTGTACGAGTAATGTCTATTTATTGCATTCCTGGAAGCTCTACATTGCGTAATTTTAATGCAACAGCTTTTGCGAATGTTTGTAATTACATTATTAAGGTCACTATTTATAAATATTATCTATCTATACTAATAATACAGAAGTAAAATAGTACATTTTGATTCTAGTGCGAAATATCAACACTTTCGCACGTGTATCAAACGAAGTTTTTAATACACCTGCGAAAAATGACATGAAACAATAAAATAAAAGCAATTTTTTGCAAATCAAAACAACATACAAATATAAGTCGACAGAAGAAAACGCAGTGTCTGGTTGGCGCTAATCTATACTATAAATACCAATGTCTCTTTCAAAAATCTTCTTAGTAATAAGTTCTAAGATAGATACAAATACAATACCTCTAGAATAACAAAGGAAACTGTTCTATGTTCGAAATAAAAAATACATGTACCATGATTCCTAATTTAAAAAAGATATCGACCACCAAAGAAGCACTAATACTTCGGTGACAGTGATGAATGACGCTCTACAAAACCTGTGTGTACATAGCCTATGTGCATTATTTACCTCCGAAAATTACCGACGGAATGAGTTACAGACCTAAAATTTAGATATACAAGGTGAAATTAAATCAACCGACCAAATTCATACTGGAGACGGTTAGTGATCAGAAACAAGCTTCAATTACCCTTTTGGTGAAATTCAAAAAAACATTTTTTTGCTTCTTTAACGCCTGGACTAGGAATTGTACTTAAACTAGTCCAACCAATAAGGAAGCAAAAAATATATTTTTCGAATTTGGCCAAAAGGATTACTGAACCTAGTTCCTGTTCACTAACCGAGACTCCAGTATGAATTTGGTCGGTTGATTAAATTTCACCCTATATTATGTAAAATGTTGACCCAAAAACGAATATTGAATTAAAAATAAAATATTTTTGTAACCCTGAACCTGTATTAAAAATCGGTGTTTTCAGTATTTGTTGTTCAAATACAGTATATGGCACACAATATATAGAAAAATTCGACTTCCTATCTAGTTTACTTTTTGACTTTGATGTCCACCATTTCTTATTTTTGGAGATATGAAAATAAATCACACTAATATTATAAATGCGAAAGTTTGTGTGAGGGGGTGTGTGTGTGTGTGAGGGTGTGTTTGTGAGTGTATGTTTGTTACTATTTCACGCTGAAACGGCTGAACGGATTTGGATGAAATTTGGAATGGATATAGCTTATATCCTAATATAACACATAGTTTACTTTTTATTTCGGAATAACACGCAGGCGGAGCCGCGGGCAAAAGCTAGTAGAAAATAAATTTCTACTCTACTTAATGAGATCTAGACACCCCACATGACAAAGTAGGACAAAAAAATCAATCCTTTTTTATGTATGGAACCCCATCTAAAAAAATCATTTATTTTAATTTTTAATTCAATATTCGGTTTCGGTTCAAAATTCTACATAACATATCAAATTTTCAGGTCTGTAACTCATTCCTTCTGCAAGCTAGAGACCCGTGACATACCAGGACGGACAGACGGACAGACAGAACAGGGCTCCGTGTTGCCCTTCGGGTACAGAATCCTAAAAAATGACCTCTATTCTATGTATTGGACCTTTTCATTATGGAATAATCTTCTGGGGAAATTCCACAACCAAATCTCTTGTGACAAGATAATACAGAAGATTATTTCTTAAGGCAAAACAGATGCAACAAGACCATGGTAGGCTGTTAAAATAAAACTACATTTCCACTAACAATGTTGGACAGTTTGTTCAGAATTAAAAGATATGCCGAATTTACAGTTTTTCAATAAATTGATGCTGTTTGATCTGTCCACTTGATACCTCACTTCGCTTCGAATGATCACTCTGAAATTAATATATAATAAAGTTGAGGACTAATTCTATATCCATGCTGTTGGACAGGATGTGAAAACTTGATTCCATTAAATTTTCTCGTTAGAAAAAAATTACAAAGTTACCTCCAAACGGTACAATAAACCGATTATTCATTGAATACTTGAAATTAGATCTGAAACTTTGCTTAAATAGCTGGTATTGGTATAAAGCAGCTGCAGACTGTTCCATAAAAATGAAAAAACCATCAGTGTAGCCGCGATTTCAAAATAACTGATGTTTTTGCGTGCGCGGCATCTGATTAGAGTAGGATAGACAGTTAAAAAGCAGAAGCGTTAGAGCAGGACTGCGAGTTGAGGTATTATAGGCCCTTAAGTTAATTGTCTACTATACTTCACAAATACCATTATACTTCTTATTATCTATTTAAATAAATTGTAATGCGCTATACAATTAAACATTTTTTTAAAATAACAATTCGTAACAGATGTTAGATACAAATAAATAAACAAAAACTAAAAATCAACACTACAATGCACTTTATACTCTGCGACATACCACTTCCTCGCTGAGTAGTTTACGTCATGTGTGCTGCCTAAGATTGACACTGATCAAATTCCAAGAATTATATTTTAATACTTTTGTAATCTCATAAATTACGTAATATAGATTTATTTTATTTATTTTGACTAGAGAAGAAAAAGGAATGCTTCGGTGGTTTGAATATATACCTAGATAGGATGAATGAGAGAAGGTAAAGTGACAAAAGAAAATGGTGCGCAAGGGAAGATAAAGCTTGACTGGGCCGCCTGGAAGGACGTATGCTGACCAGATTGGCAACAGTACCCGGACTAGAAGAGTATGTATGACTAAATTAATGGATGGAAGAGGCGTAAGAACTGTTCAGGATCGTAGCAGGGTCTCTGTGTACCCCTGTGGGAGACAGGCGTGAGTATATGTATGTAATCTCGTACAAGACACATTGAAAAACTTGGGAATAACGCTTGATAACAGTGGCGTGCATATAACATTTTGCTGGAAATGCAATGAGAAGGCCAGGTTTGACAATAAAAAGAATATGAAAAAATTTAAATGTCACTTTGAAAAATCATTAAGGGTAGGCACTGCTTACATCAGAGGACATGATTTCATACAAAAAAAAACCAATTGGTTTTTCATTTTTTCCTGTTATTTTTATCATCAAACTTGACCTTCTCATTGCTTTTCCATCAAAAAGTTCTATGCACACCAGTGCTTGATAGAATGCTGTCTTATAGGTTTCAACTTCATAGCTATTAGGCTATGGTACATTAAACGCATGCAGAGCTTTCTGCCACTCAAAAAATAAATAATTCTATAAGTCTTTTTTTCTTTTCATTCCGCGGATTTCGCGGACTCTATTACTTAAATCTCACTGCTTCTCAATTAACTTTAACGACTTCAATCAAAATTTATGTACCCGCTTCATTTTTTCTCTTCGTAAAAGCAGTCATGTCTCAGAGCACCGTTTTCAGTTAAATTGGTTCCCCATTTGTCTTCGCAGAAATGCTCACGTTCTTTCTCTTCTCCATGGTGTCTTAAAAAATCCCTCCGGTACCTCCGTGAACGTTTCACCTTTATTAAAATACAAAACATACTACTGTACAGCTGTCACGCTGCATGATTATGGAATCGTTTACAATGTCAATAGATACAAAGAAATATACAAATTGATTTATTAAAAAAATAGATAATTTTTCTCTATACAAGGTGAAATTAAATTAACCGACCAAATTCATACTAGAGACTCGGTTAGTGAACAGAAACAAACTTCAATTACCCTTTTAACGAAAAATATATTTTTCGAATTTGGCCAAAAGGATTACTGAACCAAGTTCCCGATCACTAACCGAGTCTCCAGTATGAATTTGGTCGGTTGATTTAATTTCAACCTATACAGGCTGTAAATAGACTGCTACCATTAGATGAAACCACATATTCTACCGACCCTATTGAACCACTTTTCGCAAGAATCATACCCGTGGCCACCCTTAGTTGAGTTTCAAACAAAAATGCGTGAACCCTAACACACCGGGCGAGTTTCGAGAGAGCGTCGTCCGTGGAACAGCTGTTCCGGTGCAGCGTTCTAAAATATTTTTTATTTTTATTTATTTATTTATTTATTTCTCTCTTACATCCATCATTACAGGTTCTTAACCTAATGCGACAGTGTATTTCCATAACAAAGGATACCAAGTGTAACCTTTGTGAATTCGCTTAGCGTACAAGAAAACAAATCGATTTCCTCCGCGACCATGTTGAGAGTGTGCAGTGCACGCGTTAAGGGCGTCTTGCTCAGTAGGTTGGTGCGAGCTTTCGGCACTACCAGCAACCGCGGCCGCCGCCGCCGACCCACGAACCCGTCAGGCACGCACAGATCTACTCTTCTAAGCAACTCCGGATTATGTGTCTTCC
Source organism: Ypsolopha scabrella (assembly GCA_910592155.1). Taxonomy (NCBI): domain Eukaryota; kingdom Metazoa; phylum Arthropoda; class Insecta; order Lepidoptera; family Ypsolophidae; genus Ypsolopha; species Ypsolopha scabrella. The sequence continues at coordinate 23,657,802 of OU342969.1, read as the reverse complement.
CGTTAATCAATTTAAACAAATAGCTTACTAATGCTAATATCCTACGAACTCGTAGCTCAACGTATCCCACCATACCTAGTATAAATAGAGTCGGGTACATGAGTGGGTAAAATGGATATACCCCATATTGTCTAAAGTATAAATATCTAATAAATTTGTTTTGTATTTTCTCCATCATGAGACTATATTTAATCTCATGGGGAGCCCAGATGACTGCGTTGCTTTCTAGCTGACTCCTAACCAATGCATTGTATAAAGCAATTATGGCCCTAATATTCGTAAAACCATGCACTCTGCGTAATATAAACCCTAAATTTCTAAAAGCTTTTTTACAGATTTTAATAATATGCTCCCTAAAGGATAAATTTGTAGTAAATCTCACCCCAAGATCTCGCACTTCAGTTACTCTTTTGACAGGTTCTGTGTCAACTTCGTACTCGTGATGGTAAGGAGCATGCGACTTTGAGAATGAGATAGTCAAGCATTTAGACGTGTTAAACTGCAGTTTGTTAGCTTTACTCCACGCCACCACTGCATCGATATCCTCCTGTAATCCTACACCTTCTGAGGAGTTCTTAACATTTAATGATAATTTGAGGTCATCAGCAAACAATAAACATCTCGCATTTTTTACCACATTGGGTAGATCGTTTATCATAATCAAAAATTCTAGCGGCCCCAAATTACTGCCTTGACTGACCCCAGATCGCGTGTAAAAAAGATCAGATCTATGACATTCGTATTCTACATACTGCTGTCTGTCCGCCATGTAGCTGGAGAAAAATTTCAGCAGCTGGTGGGCACAACAAAATAGACCTTCCCCCTACGAGAAAAGGCTTTGAGTTACAGTTGAATATCTTTTTCTCTGAACATTTGCGCGGAACATTTGGAATAGTTGTTCAGTATGATCAGTAGAGTATGTTTTATTTACTTAATGGTCGCACTCTACTTACACCCTGTATTAGACATAATAGACCTCAAATTTCCAGTATTATTATTATTGTTGGTTTATTTATTATCAATTATTGACTGCCTGTGGCCGTGTGGTAGTGCGCTCGCCTGCTAACCCAGAGGTCCCTACGACCTCAATTTAATTCCCGCGGATCACATTTATTTGTGTTTGATCTGCTTAAGGCCCTTACCCACGCCAACGACCTTCAGCAGCCAGTGTATGACCGCCGCCTTGTCCCCGTGTGAGCGCCTCTCACCCGTCGACCTTGAAATCTTGCATATTTCGATATTTTGAATGGAAAATGCCACTGGACTTAATTGAGTAATGTTGAATTTAGAGTACTACAGTTTCTTAATTTTTTGGTGTGTAAATATTTCCAAACGTAGCAGCTGAGGTAGAGTGAATTCAAGCCAAAAAAACATCTTTCGGTTTTTTTTTTTTTATACGGAATTTTTGGTCGTGCGAAACCAAAATATGTTGAAAATGTTTGCTGAGAGTTAATTATTCATATATATTTATTTTTTCAAGCCATTTGGTCTAGCTGTAAACGAGGCAGAGGCTTTAGAAAGTACCTATTTGGCAGTAGTTGAAGGGATTAAGCGCCTTAAGCGGTGTTCGTGCGTCGTTTGTTTTCCCGCCATTTCTATTTCTTTGACACGAGTAATGTAAATTCGTGTTTTTAGGGTTCCGTACCCAAAGGGTAACCAACGGGACCCTATTACTAAGACTCCGCTGTCCACCCGTCCGTCCGTCCGTCCGTCCGTCTGTCACCAGGCTGTATCTCATGAACCGTGATAGTTACACAGTTGACAGATTGTTTTTCACAGATGATGTATTTCTATTGCCATCCATCCATCCATCCATCAGCCTGTTCCGTCCACTGCTGGACATAGGCCTTTCCAGGATTTCGCCACTCTTGGCGGTCCTCCTGGAAGAAATGCCCATACTCACACACGCTGGGCAGGCGGGTTGGTGAGCGCGGTGCCGAAACCTTTGCACTAGTGACGCCGCTGCCCGTCACTAGTCTGTTTTAAATAAGGCCCGGCAATTGGGGATGGATATACCGCCATCCGTCGGGCCCAGGCAATGGTGGGCCGCCTGGTTTTGCCTGAGAGCTGTCCTCTTACTCTGCCCCGAATAACTTCGGGAGGATTTCCGAGTAAGATGGTGGTACCTCCACAGTCGAGCCCGGCATCAGCTCTACCACCTAACTACCTACCCTTTCTATTGCCGCTATCAACAAATACCAAAACCGGCCAAGTGCAAGTCGGACCTGCGCACTCCCATACAACATACATAATTTTTTTGCCGTTTTTATAGATAATGGTACGGAACCCTTCGTGCGCGAGTCCGATTCGCACTTGGCCGGTTTTTCGAATATGCCTTCCGTCGTGGCACCAACAATGCTGCATAGAGACGGCACGCATTATCAACGGCGTGTGTGGGTTATGTCCCAAGAATAAACGCGCGGTGCGCTTTTAGTTTGACCTCTTCCAATGATGTCGACTTCAACAACGAGTAGTCCCATTGACAAAAGAGACTGTTGTTGATGACGAATCGAAAAGTATAGTAGTAGCGGATTCATCTCAAACGCAAGTGACAAGATTATGGATTGGATACCGTAAGAACTTACTGAAGGAAAACAGTAAAACCCGTATCGCGGCTTGCCTTAATTTGTTCAATCAGCACAAAAATCTAAATCAGATTGTTAAACAATTTGGTCGTATAGCCCAGCTATACGCCTAGTGATTTTATAAACGTTTTATTACAGTAATGTAGCTTACACTTTGTCTTAAAGTGGTACAGTGGAGCCCACATCAAGCTAAACCTTTCAGTATAAGCTGACCTCTCATTGTATAGGCTTCCCGTACAATGAGAGATCAGCTTATACTCAATGTGTATAGCTCGATGCGGGCGCCACAGTACATAATCGGTCTGCTTAGTTTTATAAGTTTCTAAGGCTTTTTTTTTGTTGGTTCACCTGGAAATTGTCTCCTACCCTGAAAATTAGGCGATCTATGTCTCATAAAAATTTAAATTTCTAAAGTACGTATGTTGAAACTGGACCGAGAAGAATGTCACGCTCTCAGCCGTGTCTCTGGAGATTCCGGAGATTAATGTGACGTCACGGTCTCGTCTCGGTCGATTACCTTGAGCAACTGTACTTAATGCAGCATATCTGTTATGTTTTATATAAATGTTATGATGTGAATGAAAGTCACTGCTTCGAGGAATTATTCAGTGTATTTTTCTCGTGGATTTTCCTTGTGGGTTTTTTTCATTGTATACAACCGAAAAAAGTTCTGCAGGCCTGCCTATCCTACTAATATTATAAATGCGAAAGTTTGTGCGTATGTGTGTATGTGTGTGTGTGTATGTTTGTTACTCTTTCACGCTGAAACGGCTGAACGGATTTAAATGAAATTTAGAATTGATATAGCTTATACCCTAATTTAACACATTTGCTACTTTTATCCCGGAAAAATGCATGGTTCCTGTAGGATAGATCAATATCATTGAAAAATCCGGTGTCTAATTAGCGCTGTCCTAATCGTTTGTGGTGAAATAAGACAAGGCTTTGTTATTTCATACATCAGGTGTCTAATAAGCGCGGTCCATAATCGTTTGTGGGGATATAAGACAAGGCTATGTTATCTCATCACACTTCATACTAATATTATAAATGCGAAAGTTTGTGTGTGTGTGTGTGTGTGTGTGTATGTTTGTTACTCTTTCACGCTGAAACGGCTGGACGGATTTGGATGAAATTTAGAATGAATATAGCTCATACCCTAACTCAACACAAAGATTACTTTTTATCCCGGAAAAAAGCATGTCGTTAAACCGAATAACACGCGGGCGGAGCCGCGGGCAAAGGCTAGTTATAATCATAATGGATGAAAAGTGGTCCTGCACAATTTTCTCCAATAGTACATAAGTAGGCACTCTTTATAAAAGCTTATGTGAAAACGACAGTTTTAAGTACAAGTCTTCCGATTTACAAGGTTAAAGGCCAATTTCTGAATTAAGAAAGTCTCGCTAAGTGGATACATAAGTGACGAATTGGCCAATCACAGCGCTGCATTTGAAAGTTAAGCACTACTTAACTAGAAATTCTCAGTTGTGAAATCGGAGGTAAATCAACTTTCGGTCAATCATTCTTTGGTTAAATGGCTTTTGGTCTCCTGTTGTAGACTCAACAAAATCCTGTAAGTAGGAAATTGCACTGACAAAAAGAAATAAAAAAAAATACTTCTTACAGGTGTCACCGTACCCACCCAATACAAACCTACATTACCGTCTCTTTAAAAGTGCTTTTCCATATAATGGGAAATTTTCCAATCATTTAATTTCACTTAAACGTACAAAAACATCAAATTTTCTTAACTTATCGGCGGATTGCATCTGAGACTGAATAAAATTAAGGAAACTGTTTCCTCTATGAGCCCCGCTAACAATATTGTTTTACAAGATAATCTTTATTAAACCATTTACTTTTATACATTCTCTTGCCCGAAGGGATCGATCCCAGCTTATCACTGTACATAATAGGACCATCTCGGTAATCAGAATTTATGGGATAACGGAACCAATTTCAACATAATTGGAAAAAACGAGATCTACGGTGGTGCCCTATTTTAATAAAAGACGACAATATTTATGGGGCTTATTCGAGAAAAATACACGTCTGTAATCGGTTTTGTATTTTCCAACCATTCTTTTGCCGGTATAGGAGTTTAAGAACAATCTCAATTCAATTAGTATGGGAAGTATACATTTTATTTTTCATATTTCCCATAAAGGGCCTTGATCCTGACCACTTACCGAGTCTCCAGTATGAATTTAGTAATATAAACAAAAGTAATAAGTAGTAAGTAAGTAAATAATTTATTCGTAAGTTGTTTTATATATAAAACGGTCCCACAAATTCAACCATACAATGGCGTACAAATATTCGAGTTGTATTTAAAAATGTTAGCACTCGTCAAAATTAAATTTAATCATAATTAATTACATAGTAACAAAACAAAAGTCATCTTATATATTCGGATATCAGTCACTTTTAATACAGATTTTAAATAGGTTTTCCAATTTAAACTAAAATTTATATTTGTATTTGCGTCATTTCAAAATGAATGCACCCCTTGCCCCTTTTGGGTGCCCCATGCATATTTTATACATTTTTTATTTCCAGGCTATTAGCCACGGAAGTTTCTTATTTTTTGCTTAAATAAGAAGTATCTGAGAACCAATTACATTAATTGCACTTTTAATGGATTTATCCATTATTTAAATTACTGAAAATGACGGTTTCATACTGCCCCACCGGCGAAATTTGTACATTTTTCTTTTGCATGAGTTTAGTTTTTTGTTGTTAAACAAAATAGTATCTTGAGTTTTATTTTGTATTAATGATTTATTTAAAATTAATAATTCGCGAAAAAACAATTTTAAACCTTGTCCCACGATTTCACGTCTTTGAGACATGTCTACTTTGGTAACGGTCATTACTAAAACAACTTGCCGAAAAATGTGAAATAATTTAGGCTGGAACAACACTCCCCAGGAATATGTCACGTCCACTGAGCAGCACCTTCGAGATTAGTCGAGAAAGTGCCGTGCTGAGCATCTGAAGAATTCTCTCACTTTTTTTCGCAAAAAATTGTCTCGTTTTGTTACGAAATTTACTAGGTTTATTTATATTTTATCTCTTTTGCAATAACTGAAAATGATTTATATTTAATGGGAAAAATTGTCAGCTGCATCGTGGATTCGTTCGTTTTTTTTACCACTTTGTCAACCTCTCACACCCAGACTCACCGCGGGTGCGTCAGCTGACGATTTTTTTTCAGCTCAGTATGATTCAGTATATTTTGTGAGGATTGATCTATTAATTTGAGAATACAAGCTGATGACTAGTATAAACTTTTTGACCGAAAACATAGTTCCCTTAAGGGTATCATAATAAATTATGGATTATTAGGATAATCCATCTTATAACACGGCGGGAGTGCGGTGGGGTATTGAGTCGAGTATATACCCCGCGGTTGATATTATCGACGTTATTTTTATCTACCTATATCAATACTAACTAATAATAAAGTAGCTAAATTTCGTGTCTGTACATTAAAGTACATTATGATACAAGTGAGCTGCGTTGTGCTCACGCGTTTCATACGACGGTTTTCAACACAATTGCGAGGAAAAATAATAAAATTTCATGCTAATTTTTCCACATAATCGAAACCACAGCTATGAATTGACAATTTTCTTTGAAAACTGGAGGTGGAGATTTTGTGTATGCGCGCGCAGATGGAAATAGAGGCACTGACGCATCCGCCAAACAGCCAAATATTGCCAAACAGCCAAATATTAAATACTAACAAACAAACATTTGAGTTACTTTGTTGATAAAAATAAATAATTTGATGAAATAATTTAATGATTTGATTTATTATATTTCAACTGAGTCAGTCTATTTATTCGCAAAAACTTTACTATTTCTCAAGACATCAAAACTATTTGCTAAGATTTAAAATAATACTGTAATGTAAAAAACACTAGTGCGATATGGTAAAAAAGCACGCGTTTTTATGACCCTAAGAACGCTAAAATAAGAGCCTCTATAGAAGCAAGTATGTTGAAAAATATTTTTGAGAAATTTTAAATGCAATGGGTTATTTTTGCTTTCTGTCAGTCTGTTTATGTATGTATGTCTGTCTGTTTGTTCCATTTACACTCGAGAATTATTTTCATGGGTTTGGATGCGATATTTTAGGGTTACGTAGTCCGACAAGGAATCCTTATAGTTTCGCCATGTCCGTCTGTACGTCTTTCCGCGGTTTAGCTCATAGTCTATTAGTATTAGAAAGCTGTAATTTGGTATGGGTATACATATGAATCAAGCCAACAAATCGGTAAAAAAATCTTGAATTTTTATAATGGTATCTCCCGTACGCCTAAATTTTTTTTTTTTTTCATCTGTCCCATAGTGTTTTGTGTCGTTGGATAGGTCGTTCAAAAACGTGTGAAAACCATTCTTCGATTGAGGGATCCGTTGGCGAAATATTAAGCTTTGAAGTGCTAATTTTTGTTAGAGTCGAGTGTCCCCCCCTGCTGGCTAAACGGTTGTTTATGAATATGTGGAAAAATTCACAGAAATAGTTTATATAATGAAGTTAAAAGAAAAACTTCACAGCTAAGTATGCTTTTTACAGGTTTACGAGTATAGGTCGCGCCAAACTTTTAGTCCCTTCTAAACACGACAATGTATGGGCCGTTCTTCTAAATGTATGGGACTAGAAGTTTGGCACGATCTGTATTAGTAGACCTACTTATAAAATGAACCGGGCCACTACGGAACCCTACACTGCGCGTGGCCCGACACGCACTTGGCGGGGTTTTAATAATTTTAATTTAACTATGGATATCGTCAGCATATTACGATATAAGAGTTGTTCATAAAATAACGCCCAAGCCGAAAAAGGGGCATAGATTGAATAAATGCGGGCAGAGGTGTGGGCCAAGGCTAGTTACATAAGGGGCTATTTCGATAAAAAAGGCACTTTTTGAAGTTGTATACCTGCTTTTCAGATGAAGCCACTAATTTGATAAATCAGTATATAGATTTCGGAACCTTTTTCTAGTTTTGTTCAATACAGAAACGCGATTGCGTTACTTTCGCTCGATAGGAATGATTATTGAAATGAGGTCTTCTTCTACACTTTTTTTCATAGTATGACAAACCGGAAGTACATACAGACCTGAACGATATTTTATTAGATAGATTTTAACGATATCTAAATTTTCTCAGTTGGAAATTTAGCTATTTTAGTTCATTTTTTTTTAATTTAAAACCGACATATTGCTATTTTTTCCGAAATCCGTCCCTCTCGCACTGCGGGGCGTTCCGCATGGAGTAACAGTGACCTTTGCAAGCGCGACATATCCTCTTAAGTAGCGCCGTAGTTGAGAATGGATGTGTGGTAGAGTATAGTGACGTGATCATAGTGATCTCGATAGAGAGTATTACCATAGCATAAATTACAAATAGTATTCTATAACCCGGTCCCAGTATCTGTGCACCTCGCTGGAATGTGGCGCCTCTCCCGCTTCCCCTATCACCTCTCCGCGCACTCCCCGGTGCGACAGTACGGTTAGCATCTTCGTTGCCGCTACACGTCCCGATAATTTAGATATTTTTGCTTTATTGTTGTTTTGTTTTTTAATGTTTATTGTTAAGTTTAGACTGTTTACTGTTAAGTTTGGACTGGTTTGGTTGTTATTAAAATTGTTGTAGCTGTTAAACTGAAGTCATGGGAAAAACAATACACAGCGAATCAAGAAATTTAATCTTGAAAGTGCTCAAGTTTTTTGAATTGGAGAAAGCAAACAAACAGTACACCATACCTGTAGACCAAGTGGTGAAACGAACCTGTGCTGCAATTGGGATATCAAAGAGGACTCTAATGAAAATTAAAAATACTGAGTTTAATAATAAATGTTTTTGTAATCAAAATTATTGTTTTTTAATAACAAACCCTTCATCAATAATAAATTGATTTGAAAAGGTTAGTAAATTTTTTTTACCTCCACATTTCTCGAACAAACTTTTTTTCACACCGTACCCAGACCGCCGATATGACGTCACGAGGTCAGGTGCACAGATATTGTGACCGGGTTGTATCTCCATACAAACAGGCCGAAACGAACCTCCCCCCCAAAACTCGGTTAAATTCGGCCTACGACAGTCGCGGTCGCACCGCAGTTACGTACGCACGTTGTCACTGTGACGCTCCCACGCATTTTCGTAAACTATGGCACGCAATTACAGAGTATGTTGTGCATTGTATGGTTGCTTAAGTACAACTCTTATAATAATAATATATAGGTAGCATTATCAAATACGTAAACACTCAGTTGGCAGCCCTAGCGCGTGTTTAGGCGCCGAGCGGCTGTAGGTATTGATTTCAAGGACACCGCCTAGTTATACTACTTTTCTTACCTGTACTGTGGTATTTCACTCATATTCCTCAGTGTAGAGTCAGTCGGTGCTCAAAATTCACGTGTGCAAACGTCCGCGAAGTGTGTTTTGATTCCAATTCCGTATAATTGTTATAAGCTTTTTTGTGATCTGATTCCTTTTACGTTTCTATGGTTGTTTCTTAATGTCAATAGAAATGTGCTGATCGAAACGGATCTTCTAAGCGGGCGATTTGTTTGTTTGAGGTGTTTTCATCCTATTTTTGTGAAAAACAACAAAAAAGCAATTATTTATGTTTTTGTCGTGTATGTTTTAAGCTCGAATTCTGGTTTAGATGTCCTTACATTCAGATTTACTATTCTCGTGTGTTTCCCTAACACTATGATGTAATGATAGAAACCTATTGAAACTACATTGTTCCACTAATATTTACTAATCGGATCTATTACGATACTATTCAATCAAAGGATCACGCTACCGGTTTCATCGATTTCTTGACATCTTCAGGCGACAACAATTAGAAAAACATTAAATACATTATATAAGTACGTTGATTATAAAATTACATGTTCGATGACCAAAAAACGGAAAAATTAAAAAACAATTTCAATCGTTAATTTTAGTTTTCTAAAATCATACAAATAATATCACCATAGCCGACAGATAAAATTTGCAAGACTAATTTGTAATGTGCCTAGGCAGGTCACAAAAATAAAAAAATATAGAGTTCTCCATGCAAACTGAAGATTCCAGGAAGTATTCACAAACTCACTCCATAATCAAATGGATCAACACCGCACCGGTCTGGAGTTGGAATAATAAAAAAATATTCCCCAAGATAAATGGGGCGATGTCGATAGTATAAAAAGTATATTTATTATGATATAAATTTAATTATAAAGAAGTCATACCATGAAGAACCGACATTTCCTAATATTCCCACCTAACATTCGTTCAATCGTTCGACGTTTGTCGATTTGCTCTACAGCGACTTTGCACTGATTCAGAGTGCATTTTGAGTCCAAACTCAAGAGGAACTCGATCTTACAAACGTCACTCTAGTAAGGGATCACGTCGATTTTTGACGTTTGTAAGATCGAGTTCGGACTCAAAATGCACGCTGAATCTCAGCCTTAGACCAAAGCACTGATCCGATCGACGGCGACAATCTGACACTAGCGATATTTTTCGACGGCAGAAAGCTGGTGATTTTTAAAAGCTATATCTCTAGATGGCTCTACACAAAAACGTACCAAGCATTTAAAATAACAACCTTTTGCCTGAATTCATTAAATGTGTTTCAAGAAGTTATAGTTATTAGAATTACACCGAAATTATCATGTATTTTTGACTTTATTTACTGAATCTTTTATTTCATTGTCTTCCATCCCTATTTAATTTTCGTATTATTATAATTTCTTCACCACCCAAAGGTTGACTGGAAGAAATCGCTTTAAGTGATAAGTCCGCCTTTGTACATAGTTATTTAAACGAAACCCTGTTTTTTTTTCTTTTGATGTCTTTTATTTCATGTGTACAATAAAGTGTCAATTCATTCATCATCATCATCACTCAGCGTTTATCACGCTATTATAGTAAAGTCGATAAAAAAAGGGTGTGAAAAATTTTGCCGGAAAAGCCGCCCTCATATCAAGTGATGAACGCTTTCATTCATAAATTAAACATTCATCGGATATTATGAAAGAGAGCATCTAGCATAGGTAAGTACGCGCCGCGGAAGGTACGGCATAGCGTAGGCACAGCTGATAGTTGCCGTCAATATTATGAAAGAAAGCAGAGGTAAGTACGCGCCGCAGAGTGCTACGGTGTAGCGTAGGCACACCTGATAGTTGCCGTCAATATTATGAAAGAAAACAGAGATAAGTACGCGCCGCAGAGTGCTACGGTGTAGCGTAGACACACCTGATAGTTGCCGTCAATATTATGAAAGAAAGCAGAGGTAATTACGCGCTGCAGAGTGCTACGGCGTAGCGTAGACACACCTGATAGTTGCCGTCAATATTATGAAAGAAAACAGAGATAAGTACGCGCCGCAGAGTGCTACGGTGTAGCGTAGACACACCTGATAGTTGCCGTCAATATTATGAAAGAAAGCAGAGGTAATTACGCGCTGCAGAGTGCTACGGCGTAGCGTAGGCACACCTGATAGTTGCCGTCAATACTATGAAAGAAAGCAGAGGTAATTACGCGCTGCAGAGTGCTACGGCGTAGCGTAGGCACACCTGATAGTTGCCGTCAATATTATGAAAGAAAGCAGAGGTAATTACGCGCTGCAGAGTGCTACGGCGTAGCGTAGACACACCTGATAGTTGCCGTCAATATTATGAAAGAAAGCAGAGGTAATTACGCGCTGCAGAGTGCTACGGCGTAGCGTAGGCACACCTGATAGTTGCCATCAATACTATGAAAGAAATCAGAGGTAAGTACGCGCCGCAGAGTGCTACGGCGTAGCGTAGGCACACCTGATAGTTGACGTCAAGTACGCGCCACGGACACGCACACACAGCTGATAGGTAGTTGATGTCACACCCATCAACTTACTTGACCCAGATTACAGCGTTACAAAAATTGTATATTAAACTTTGTGGAGAATGTTCCAGACTTTTTAGAAGACCGCTAACAGAGCTCTTCAAAGAAAAAGTTTTTATAATACTTTTAGGGTTCGCTACTTTACAATTTGATAAGTGATCTTTTGTTGTCTGTATGTCTATCTGTCTGTCTTTATGTTTATCCATTTGTCTCGTAACCCTTTTTCCCAGAATCTACGGCCCCAATTTTCTTGTTTAAACACTCCAGTCTAAATCCTTATGGTATTTCCATTTACATGGTCTTAACGGTTATCGAACAAGTGAAGAAAAACATTAAAAAAAGAAATTAATTCTTAGTGGAATCATACTTTAAAACAACATCAGCCCGGCGCCATCGATTTGAACAATTTTTTTTACCTTTTTTCCAGTAAGTTTATTTTAGATTTAATAGTTTACATTTAGGTAGGTTTTTCTTTTTTATACTATTTAATATTTATAATGTTTAACTCAATAAATGTAATAGTTTTATACATCCTTTTTAAATACATTACACATATTACGCCTTCAACAACATAATTTGGCCATTTTTCCCTCTTTGTTTCAAGCACTTTATTTTTCTTCTCGGAATTACTTAATTATTCTTTGTGCAAGGAACGACGGTGGTTGTCGGGGGCGTAGCCAGGATTTTCATTACTGGGGGGGGGGGGGGGGCAAGGAACATCTGTATTAATACGCATGCTACAAACAAAACATATAATACCATCAAACCTATTTCATAAACGTTTCGTTAAGTGCAAGTTAAGTGAGTACCTTAGTCAAATATTTTTTGATGAGCAATCTACGATAGTAGTTTATATTACAAGTGGGTTATAACAAACTGAATCATTTGATGCTCAAAACGGTACGCAACCCATTGGGTACATTCTGTAAAAAAATAAAATAACACACTAGTGCAGTAAGAATGACTTTTCCAACAGTTTTGATGCATATAAAGTAGGTCTTCACGAGCAGTGTCAAATTATTGAAAAATTATTTTATTTATTTGCTACGGTTTGAAAGTCCGAGAACCTGCTAGAGAGGCAGCTGCACCCCCCCCCCCCCCCCCCCCCCCCCCCTTGCCCGTGTCTGGCACCACCCTTGGTGGTGGTCAGAGTAACAGACGTTAACTTCTCCAGTTGTCTTCGACAGATTTGCCTGTATGATTTGCCTGCATTTGCCTACGGCCGTTTCTGTCGCAAAAAACGTATATTTCGACACCTTTTAAAATTTATAGGGTACTAGCTTTTGCTCGCGGCTCCACCCGCGTGTTATTCGGCTTAACGAAATCCTTTTTTCCGGGATAAAAAGTAGCCTATGTATTAAGTAGGTATAAGCTATATCCATTCTTAATTTCATCCAAATCCGTTCAGCCGTTTCAGCGGGAAAGAGTAACAAACACAAACACACACACACACACACACACAAACTTTCGCATTTATAATATTAGTGTTTCCCGTTGACCTAGATTCTTGACCTAGGTTCTAGGTCCTGGAACTATAAAATTTGGCAAGTAATACCGTCTTATACTATAAGTATAGGGAGATTTTTCGTAACACAGTAATATTTTTTAAATTCATTTCCAGATTTTATTTCGTGCAATTGCTCCTTTGAAACGACTCCCACCAGTTAGCAGACAAAAAATATTGTTTTGTCAGAAAATAAGTATTCCCCGTCCTCGGGGCACCTCCAGGATCATCAATCACAACAGGAGGAAATATTTCAAGCGGCCACTCAGCTTGTCTGACGGAATAACTGCTTTCGGATGAGTTGTTGACAGGAAATGGGATGAAAGAGGCTTTGAAAAAGTAGGCGCACTGTTACTTAGGAGCTTGAATTTTTTCATTTTTTGCAACCTTCTACGCTTGGCCATGACCGCGTCTGGTCTTAACGTGAAGGGTGAAGTAGATACCTAAGAAAATAGAGTTACCATTCCCAGGTACAGCTCCCTATGACGTCATGCCAGAGTACCACGAGTCGCTAGGCGACATGGTGGCATGGTGACAAGTCGCGGGCGAAGTCTACCACCAGTTGAAGTGAAATAGATTTGACAGTTAGTTACGTCTTGGTCTAACAGTAGCTGTATATCTCAGTTCATGCCATTTGGATAAAACATAAAATATAATATAAAACATAAATTTTTGGATAAATACTCCGTTTTTATCGGATAAAAACTCAAAATGTAGGATAAATATGGGATAAATACTTTCTCTATGGAATATAGAAAAAAAAAACTGCCATCGTCATTGCAATAATATTCTTTAGGCATGCACTAGGAACAGCATAAGCTCATGAAATCTGACTTTAAACATGGAACATAGAAATCTAATCATAAAAGAGGGCGAACTATCGACGTTACGACATCTAATGTAATAACATAAGCAAAGCCTTCATAGTACAAAAAAGTGCATACGTGCAATTTGTGGTGTAAAACCGACTGATTCTTGCAAACCTTTATTCCATAAACTTAATGTCCTAACACTAGCTTTGTATGTTTTGGAGGCCGGATTTTTTGTAAAAAGCCACCCCGAGTTGCTTCCGGCAGTTAGCGACGTCTTTAATTTTAATTTAAGAGACAAAAAAAACTCGCCTTACCCGAAATGAGGTCTAAGCTATTTAGTACAAACTGTTACCCGATGGTCACGAACTTTCATTACCACAATTTAAAACGAAATTCACAAAATGGTTTAGGCAGGCTAATTTTTATAGAATTAAAGATTCCTTGGAATATTGATTACTATTTTTAAATTTGAGTGAACAATTTCTGACATTATATGATCTATATACAATTTAAAATTTTATATAATTAAAAAAAAAGGTCAGACGCTCTCCCATCGCCCAATGTAGGGACTCTTCTTGACAGAACAACATTTACTTTGGCCACCTGTCTGAGACTGGGCGCCCGGACAAATGTCAGTCAGTCAGAGCGGCCGCGGCTGCGGCATCTGCAGAGGGCTCCAAGAGGCGCAAATATGCGGCCTTAGGGCTACATGTTTGTGCCCTTCGGCGTAGAGACTCTCGGGCCATGGGCACCAGAAGCACGACAACTCTTTAAGGAGCAATGCCGCCAGCCTTTTGGGTACCTTGCTCAACGACGCTAGCGATCTGGCCAGCATATTTTATTTGTTCTATGAAAAATGTTTTTTTATTTATATTGCTAGGTAATTTTAATTTTTAATTAGTTTTAGTAATAGGGTCCCGTTGGTTACCCTTTGTGTACGGAACCCTAAAAGCTGACATTCTTGGAGGAAATCGGTAACAAGCCGGCTAGAGGGTAAACCTAGCCTATTTACATGATGTGTACAAATGTTGTACACAATAACACGTTTAGCAAATTACTAACAGACATCAATGTTTGTCTACCTATTTAGAGAATTAGTCCCTCAATAATATTGACTCTAAAATTTATCATTTTGTCGTTGTTGTTAGTAACTAATCAAATAATTTAGGTTCATAAGTTAATTATTTTCTTTAGTAAACAAAAATTTGCGGATCAGTTTCTAAGCAGCAATAGGACACTGGACTTTTAATGTTGAGACCGGAGTTGGAATTTTGCAGTCGAGGCTCGAGGCATGCAACGGAATGTCGGGAGTATATATTTCGGAATTGATGTGCATAGTATTTGGTTATTTACTACTTGTTAAGAATTAAGGAAAATACTATGAGTTATATGCTTGCATGCGCTTAAAAGGTCTAAGAACGACAATAAGGCTCACCCGCTATCCTGTGGAAGGGATGTAAAAATCGTCAGTGAAAAGAAGGTTTATGAGTGTTAACTGAAATGGTTGCTTGATAACATGAACGTAAATCCGTTTGGAGATCGTGTCTGTCAGCACGAATGTTTTTTATGGTTCCGTACTTGATGTATATTGACAAAATAAAACCGTAAAAATGTAGGTAAATCATAAAATGTCGTTGTCTTGTCTTGCGTTGAACTCGATACGTTCGGTTAAGCGTGACTGACTCATCGATTGTTTACCGGAATTATTATTTCTAACTCTCGGAACTCTCGTGTTTATACAAGCAACAATGAACTGCTTTAACTGTGGTGATAATGTGACCGACGGAGTGCAGTGCGGACAGTGCAGCCACCACCTGCATTTCGGTTGTTCAGGTTTATCCGAAACAACTTATAGAAAAATGAAAACCGAAAAGAGGGCTGCTTGGCGCTGTCCTTCCTGTCGAGTACCTACTCCCACTGTGAGCAACCCAGAGCCAAGTATTGCAGACGTCCTGCACGAGCTCAAAGCCTTCAGGACCGACTTTGACACAATGAAGTCAAGTCTAGAAGATGCAAGCACGGGAATACAATCCCTTAATCTGAAGTGGCAGGAGCTGGAGTCCCGCTTTACGAAGATGGAAGGGCGGATTACAGTCGTCGAAAACAAAGTGGCAATGATATCTAAACTACAAAACGACCTCGTTGAAGCCAAAGAAACCATAGCCAAACTCGAAGATAATGATAACATTCGTGATCAATATTCCCGGATGAATAATCTGGAGATTTCTGGAGTGTCTGTGAGCAACGGGGAAAATCTTCACACCATTCTGCATACTATCGCTGCAAAAGTTGGAATGTCGTTATCTGACGGTGATGTCGATTCGATTCATCGGGTACGCCGCTTCGAGCAGAGCGACAGCAAACAATCGCATTCTACCCGCGAACAGCGCGCTCCGGCTATAATCGTTCGGTTCACCAGGCGAGCTTGCAAAGACCGGTTGCTAGCAGCGCGGCGGTGCGTGCGCGCCGCGGTCTTACTTTAGCAGAGATCGGTCTGACCGGCTCCGATAGCAATGTTTACATAGGCGATCATCTTACATGCGCTAACAAGTTGCTACTCAAACGGGCCCGGGAGGTGAAACTTCAGCTGAACTATACGTTTTTATGGCTTAGAGACTGTAAAATCTTGATGCGTAAAACTGAAAAATCAAAAGTCATACGTATCACAAAACACTCCGATCTTGCCAAGCTAAACTGACTCTTATTATTTTTATTAATGAAATGCTATATTTTAGTTCATAACAAGTCTACACCCTTTTTAACGAATGTTGTTATTATTATTCTGCTCATGACTCCTAATGGTTTATTTTGTAATCACCAATCTGTTGTCTCAGTTGCGGTTTTAATTTTTGTGAATTTATTGCGCGCCTACCCTACATATAATAGGAAAGTGCTGGTTGATTTCTATACGGGTAAATAAAAAAAAATCATGTCATTTTTCAGCACAGTTATAATCAATTTGTGTACTTGTGTTTATTGCGTATATTTAGTTATGTATAACAACCCTAACTCGCAAATATATCAATATCTACAGCCTTGGGTAAATAGTAGACTAATAAGTATGATGGACAAGAGAACAGAAATGTTTAGAATTTGGAAAATGGACCCTAATAATATGAATAAAAGGCTGGAATATTCTAGGTATAGAAATAAGGTTAATAAAGAAATTGCTAATGCTAAGAACAAATACAGGCAAAACCAAATAAGCAATTGTAAAGGTGATCTTAGAAAAGTATGGCACTTGATGAATGAATGGACAGGCAGAAAGAAAGCTACTATAGACTGCACAGTAAATAAATATTTAGGTAAAACAGATAGTATGTACAATATTTGTACTAAATTCGCAAAAACTTTTACACAAGAGATAGAAAAAATTAAGCACAATTGTAGTTGTAAGCTACTGGATAGAAGTTCCTATATAAATGAAAGTAATGTATCGCTTAGATTTCTCAAAGTGACACCCAGTAAAATAAGCAAAATTATAGATAATTTAGAAAATAGAAAAGCACCAGGAAGTGACAACATTAGAGTGCAAGATTTAAAATATATCAAAGAACCAATAAGTGAAGTCCTTGCACATTTTATAAACATGTGTGTAACAAGAGGTATATACCCTAATGAGTTAAAAAATGCTATAATTAGACCTATATACAAACAGGGTGATCATCTTGATTATACAAATTATAGGCCCGTGGCAATTTTGTCAGTAATTAATAAAATAGTAGAAAAAGTGATCGTGCCTCAAATTAGTGACTTTTTACAGAGATTTGGAGTAATAAAAAATGTACAGCATGGGTTTAGAAAAGAAAGGAGCACGAATACCGCATTACCGCAGTTTACTGATTTTGTTAATAGCCAATTGAACGAAGGAAAACAGGTATTAGCCCTCTTTATTGACTTTAAAAAAGCGTTTGATACATTAGAACATAGTCAGTTGCTAAAGGCAATGGAAGAATGCGGTATACGTGGTCCTATCAACAGGTTCTTTCAAAGTTACCTGAGTAACAGATCTTTGTGCACGTCTGTGGCGGGGGTGACAGGAGAGAGCGCCGACGTTACGTTAGGAGTACCTACTGGTTCAGTATATGGGCCAGTAGGCTACATTATGCATGTCAACAGCATGGCTAACGTGGTACAACATTGTAGGGTGTTTATGTACGCAGACGACACCTGCTTGCTTATAGCTGACAAAGATGTGCAAAAAATAATGGCATTGTTACAGCAGGATTTCGAAAATATAACAAAATGGGCCCATGACAATGGTATCATTTTAAACAGCAGTAAAACTAAATGTATGCGTATATATTCACCCTACAACAGAGTAGCTAAACAAATAGATAGTAAAAATATAAATATTGTAGGACACAACTATGGTTGCTTACATAACAATAAGGATAACTGTACATGTCAAAGTTTAGAATACGTTGAGCATATTAGATATTTAGGTAGGTGTTATTATAGATAGCACATTTAATTGGAAATTACACGTCAATAGTGTTTGTAATAGGTTGCGATCAGTGATGGGCAAGTTTTACCACCTTCAGAAAGTGTTAAATAAAAAGACTTTATACATGGTGTATTACGCATTAGCTGACTCAATACTTAGCTACGGACTGAGTTCCTGTGGATTAACTTTTAAAACGTATATACAGGAGATTAAGAAAATTCAAATTAGATTTATTAAGAACCTTGTATGTAAAAAGATAAAAAAGGAAAACAAAGATGATTACAGCAAACTTTTTACGATATGTAAAATCTTACCAGTGGATAAGAAAGTGAATTATTTATTAGCATTAGAAACATACTATAGTGAAGAGTTCAAGGAAAAAATCTGTTATAAATACTGTACTAGGTCGAAAAAGCAAGAAAAGTTGATACAGAGAGGAGTTAATAATTACTACGGCCAAAGAACTAGAAAATACTCAATCCCAAAAATATGTAATAAGTACGCGATGCTGTTGGATTCAAAAAAGGTGAAATGTTTGCCACTTCTAAAAGAAAAACTTAAGCGATGCATGTTAGAGTAATAGATAGATAAGAGATATAAAATGTAAGATATTGTGGTAGGTTTATGAGAAAATATGTATTATATTAAGGTAGAATAGTCAAATTGGAAGAGCGTGGTCGCCAACAAACTACTCAGTAGTTTGGCGAAGATTATTATTTGTAACTACCTATGATATTTTGGTTAAATAAATTTAAAAAAAAAAATCTTCATCGTCCTATACTATTATCTTTCAATATACTTTTGATTTCTCGCTCATGCTTACCTTAAGTGAATTAAATATTTATTATCAAAACGTAAGAGGTCTGCGTACAAAATCTCATACATTTTTGTCCAGTGTATTATGTTCTAATTATGACATTATTTGCCTTACGGAGACATGGCTCACGGCAGATTTCAGTTACGCGGAGTATTTTCACAATAGGTATATAGTATACAGGTGCGACCGCGACGCGGCTAGCGCGCTTGGTCCGCGCCGACAGCGGGTGCGCCGGCGCCGTGCGGCTGCCGAGGTTCGCGGCGGCGGCGTGCTGGTTGCCGTGCGTCGTGGACTGACTGCTTACCGCTGCGATACCCGCCGCTCCTCGACGCTTGCTGAGGAGCTTTGGGTCACCGTTGAATTAGGCAATACGTCTCAACCTAATACGTCCCCCACTACCGAACGAGCTATTTCAAAGCTACATATTGTATGTTCATACTTTCCTCATAGTAAAGTTCATCGTAACTTGCTTAGTAATTTTTTCAACCTTGCTTCTGATCATCTTCTTGAAACTCCTAACGAATTGTTTCTCCTTATCGGGGATTACAATATTTCACATGCTACCTGGAGTCCTGTTAATGATTCTAATTGTCTATCGATTGATAGCAACAATGATCCCACCGCTATATCTCTTTCAGACTTTTTGAATCTCACGGATCTGAAGCAGTACAATGGATGTTATAATATAAAAGGACGAATTTTGGATCTTATTTTGAGTAATACACATTGCTTAGTCAAAGAATGCGCCCAACCGCTGACACCCGAGGATCCTCACCATAAAGCACTCGACATTCTTATTTCTTTCCCATCCGTAAGCACTTTGAAGGAAAAGTTTCAAAATAAATTAATTTTTTATTGCGCCAATTTTGATAAAATTAAAAACGGCCTGACCACGACCGATTGGAATATTTTACAAAACACAAATATTGAACAGGCTACTACATACTTTTACATTGTTCTCCGTAAATTGATTGAAGAGCATGTTCCTAAAAGTAGCACTTGTTCTCGCAGTGGGTATCCACCATGGTATTCTCGTCCCTTAATTAAAATTGTCCGCGAAAAAAGAAAGGTCCATAAGAGATGGAAAATCTATGGTAATCCATTAGATTATCAAACCTTTAAATTGCTTCGGGCCAGAGAGAAGAAAATGGAAACGGAGTGTTATAATACGATTCCACAGAAGATCTTTTAAAAATTTCTGAATAAATTTTATATTTTGTTATTAATTCATTAACCTAGTTACTTACGCACTTCAAAATCACCTTTTTAGAGCTTTTTTCACTTACTGACTTACTCACACTGACTGACTGATGTACTTACTCAATTCCTCACTCATAACACACACTCACACACACAAACACACATCCTCTTTCATCACTCTCAAAAAACACACACTAATTAATCAATCATACAGTAATATAAGATTTGTACCTTTCGTTAGGAATTTGCATGCTCTTCTCTTTTTGGCTAAACTCAACCTGTATCACCTTGAGTAGAAGAAACTGACTTTTAAATGACAGGCCTCGCCTTATTAAGAGTCAGTTGATCACTTGTACTGTTTATATACTTAGCCTTAAAACAATATTGTTATTCTAGGTTAAGTTTTTTTTTTTTGTATCAATAAATAAATTTTGTATTTTGTATTTTGTATAATGTCTTTGTGAGCTATGCCGAGGAAAACATAAGTCATTCACCAAAATATTTCTGGAGTTTTATAAAGTCAAAATTCTCTGCAAATGTTATACCAGAAAACATGTCATATGAAGATGCTAGTTCCTCAAATCCTAATACAATACATTTGCTGACCATTTCAGCGGAGTATTTTTGAAGGAGCCTCCATTATTATCAGCTACAGCAGCCATGGCTTCTGATTCTACTACTTCGGCTAACTATATAAATATAGCTAAAATTACACAAGGAGATATACTAATTGCTATAAGTAGATTGAAACCCCGTAGTTCAATTGGTCCCGATAGCGTGCCCGCTTACATACTTAAAGGATGTAAAGATCTGGTGGTTGAACCTCTTAAGTATATCTTCAATTTATCATTAGAGACAGGCCTATATCCATCCCAATGGAAGACAACAAGGGTCAAACCGATTCCAAAAACAAGTAATAAAAATTTAGTGGAGGACCATCGCCCTATTGCTATTCTTAGCTCTTGTGCAAAAATTTTTGAAATAACTCTTAAGCTGAAATTGGAACCACAGATACAGCCATTTATTAGCTTAGCCCAGCATGGTTTTAGACCCGGTAGATCGGTTAACACGAACCTTTTGACTCTTGTTGACATAATCTCAGCAGAGATGGACAAGTGTCGGCAAGTTGATGTCATTTATCTTGACTTTCGGAAAGCCTTTGATAGAGTAGATAATGACGTTCTGCTGAGTAAGTTGGTAGCATTGGGCTTTACACCCAAACTTACAAAATTCTTTGCCGACTACCTAAGGGACCGGCAGCAGTTCGTTCGGCATGGGTGCTTTGTTTCTGGACTTTTTTCTACCAGATCAGGAGTCAGTCAGGGTTCAATTCTCGGTCCAATGCTCTTTGCCATAATGATTAACGATATGCCAGGTGTTTTAGTCAACTCTACATGTCTTTTATATGCGGAAGATGCAGGAAGATGTGGAGTCGGTCTTGGATTGGAGCGTATCTAATAAATTAAACTTTAATGCAGACAAGTGCTGCTTTATGTCTTTCACTCGATCTCCCAATCTCATAGATGCAAGGTACATGCTTGATGGGCAAATATTAAAAAGAGTATTTTTTATGAAGGACCTCGGTGTGATCTTTGACCCTGGATTGACTTTTCACCAACATGTTACTACCCTGGCAGCGGAAGGATTTAAAAGATTGGGTTTCATTATGAGGAATGCACGTGAATTTCGTAGTTCACGAACTGCACAGTTGCTCTATACATCCCTCGTCAGGAGTAAACTGGAGACTAGCGCTTGCGTGTGGAATCCACATGAGGACAAGTATAATCTTATGTTAGAAAAGGTCCAAAAGAGATTTTTAAGATATCTTTACAAAGTTAAGTATAGATTATACCCTTTCATGTACCCAACCAAATTTCTTCTGGGTGTACTTGGTTTTAATTCCCTTGAGACGAGGCGCAGTCGAGACCAAATGCTGATAATTATTCAGATTTTGCGAGGGAGACTCGACTCCCCTACACTATTGAAAAAAAAACTACTTAGGCTTAATGTCCCTAACCGCTTTAGTCACGGCATGAGAAGGCTCCGGCCTCTTTTCAGTCTGGAGAGAGCACGTACGTGTGCTCACAGCTGGTCCCCCCTGAACCGGACCCTTGCCAGATTGAACCAGCTGCATGCGGCGGTACCACACGCTGATATTTTTAATAGTCCTTGGAGGAAAATTATGAAGGAATGCTTGGCGTTTTGTGAGAAGGATTCATAGAAGGATTTTTACTCTAGTTCGAAACTTAAGTTAACTAGTCTTACCGAATCTTTGACATATAATATTAAATAATTTTAACATTTTGATTTTAATTTTTTGACAGTGAATTTAATTAAATTGTAATGTAATATTATTAGTAGGTTATTATTGACTAAGAAAATATATTTTTTTTCTTTTCTTTTTTGACATTTCTAATTTTGGTAATTATAATGTGTGTTTCGCTTTTTATGTAAATATGTATATAGTTTTAAGTCATGCAATTAATTACGCAATAGTTATCTGTAATGTAATTATGTATTTGCAAATTAGCAACTATTTTAATGAATATTTCAATTCCGTGTTTGTTGATCAGCAATCAGCTATTAATTCACATTTTGACAACCAGTCTTTCGAATCTCCTATTGATATATCAACCATTCATATCAGTGAACAGATTGTTTTAAGGCATTTGAAGGCAGTAGACGTAAACAAGGGTGCTGGCTTTGATGGAGTTCACCCGCTTCTAATATCGGAATGTGCCGAAGAGCTTTCTGTCCCTTTGACGATACTATTCAGAAAATCTCTAACTGACGGTTGTTTTCCAGAAATTTGGAAAACAGCGTTAATTACCCCAAGATTCAAGAGTGGTGACAAGCACAACGTTAAAGAGTACAGACCTATATCAAAATTGTGTATTTTTGGCAAGATCCTTGAAAAAATTGTGACAGAGGAACTAACCATTAGTATGTCGCGTTATATATCACCCCAACAGCATGGTTTTTTCAAGGGACGGAGCGTTGATACCAACCTCGTCACATATACAGACTTAATTCTCAACGCTCTGCTAGCCGGTCATCAGGTGGACGCTGTGTATACGGACTTCTCGAAAGCCTTTGATAAAATTAATCATAATACACTATTAACGAAACTAATGAGAGTCGGTATACATGGTGACCTTTTCAGATGGCTTAAGTCTTATATAAGTAATAGGAGCCAGGCTGTTTCTCTCAAAGGTTACACCTCAAAATTCCTCAAAATCAAATCGGGCGTTCCCCAGGGCTCGCATTTGGGCCCTTTTCTTTTTACCCTTTACATTAATGATGTTTCCCTAGTGTTCTCCAATTCGTGTCACTTATTTTATGCCGATGACACTAAGATTTTTAAGATTATCACCTGCCGAGATGACTGTTCCCAGCTTCAAAGTGATTTAGACAGTTTTACAGATTTCTGTGCTCACAATCAACTTTTGCTTAATCCTGATAAATGTTACACTATGACTTTCTCGCGTAAACAAAATCCATTTAATTATAACTACAACTTTAGTGGTAATATCATTAAACGCGTTACTGAAATCAGGGATCTCGGTGTCACACTTGACTCTAAATTAAATTTTAACACTCACATAGATAAAATTACTAAAAAGGCATACAAGCAACTAGGTTTAATTCTACGTCTATCTAAACCATTTAACCGCGCTAGCACTCTTAAAACTTTATTATATGCATACGTGCGTAGCGTCTTAGAATTTGGAAGTGTTGTGTGGAATCCAATCCAATATTTTCTAAAATTTTTGAAAAGGTAATTTATAAAAATATTTACTCTTATCTAGAGAAGTATAACATATTTTCACCGAAGCAAATGGGATTTAGACAAAATAAATCAATAAACATGGCCATATATGAATTTTTAGTTACAATATTAACAAGCATGGACAAACGTATCCCTGTAGCTGCTCTCTATATGGATCTAACAAAAGCTTTTGACTACGTGAATCATGACATATTATTAAATAAATTAGAAAAATATGGGATCAGGGGTAAAGCACTTAACCTTATTAAATCTTATCTAACAAATCGGAAACAAAAAACTAGAATCGACAGAATATGCTTAAAAACTAAAACTGAAAAAGCTTACTATTCAAACGATAATGACAATCGTTGCGGTGTTCCACAGGGAAGTGTTTTGGGGCCGCTATTATTTCTGGCCTACATAAATGACCTACCTGAAATCACAAAACATCCCATGGTTCTATTTGCCGATGATAGCACGGTGTTATTTAAAAGTGAAAATGTAGATACATTTGAAAGCGAAATAAATACCACCCTAAAAGACATAATACAGTGGCTCAACAATAATAAAAATTTAAATGATTTGGAAAAAACAAAAATAATGACATTTGAACAACAAACAAATAATTCTCCTATTGACATAAAATATATTAATAATAAAATTGAAGAAACTGAAACAATAAAATTTATAGGTCTACACATAGATAGAAAAATGTCATGGCAAGCCCAAATTGACCACATATGCTCAAACCTAAATAAATTCTCATATGCACTTCACAACTTAACTAAAATAGTTAGTGAAGACGCAGTAGTTACTGCCTATAAAGGTTATGTGGATTCCACACTACGTTACGGGGTTATATTTTGGGGCAACGCAACAAACAGGGAAACAATTTTCAAAGCCCAAAAAAGGTGCATTCGTGCTATCAGTAAAATTAGGAGCACGGAAACTTGCAAGCCACATTTTAAAAATTTCAAAATTCTTACGTTCCCGTCACTATATATCTACGAAATGGCGGTATTTGTAAAATTAAATTTTAATCTTTTTGACCACTTTAAAAGCAAACGCTACGGAAACAAAATCTGTAGCTTTCAACACAAAAAAGCACTCTTCAGAAAAAGTGTTTTTGGAATGGCACCCTCTATCTTTAATAAGTAACCAAAGGCCATAAGAGATGCAGAAGACATCCAAATGTTTAAAACGAATCTTAAAAACTATTTACACGACAAAACTTATTATAGCGTAAATGAATATTTGTCCGATGCACAGTGAGTCCAAAGGTATATGCATGTTAATTTTATTATAACTGACTAACTATTTTATATAAAATGTGACATAAATGTGTATATTTTATTTTCTGTGTGAATATTTGTACGCCATGTGGCAGAGCACGGAGAGACGAAACCTATGTACTTGCTATCTAACCACTAACCTGTGACTCACAAATAAATGATTTGAATTTGAATTTGAATCCTCAATACTCTGTTCATGTAGCCCGTATTGAAAGAATTCAAAATAAATTTTTGAAATCATTAGATTTCCGTACCGGACAACACTTTACAGGTAGCGTAGGCTCGGCCAAGCGCCATAACATCACCTCTCTTGAAAATAGACGTAAATACTTAGATGCCTCATTTTTATACAAAATTGTGAACAATCACATAGACTCTGCCGTTTTACTTGAAAAAGTAATGTTTCGTGTACCGCGGACCTCCTCACGTTTGAAAAACACATTTTCTGTAAGCCTTAGTAGGACAAATTATGCAAAAAATACATTCTTTAGACGATCCTCAAATTGTTATAATAAACAATTAAACGATGTTGAAATATTTGCACTTTCTCTTCCGAAATACAAGAGATCAACTGGTGAAATTTTGTTTGAGTAACATGGGTCTATCTTACAATCATTATTTATTACTTTTTTAAGAATAACTTTATTCTTTTAACATTATTCTTTGTTTGTAGATGAAAACCGTACTGTACCGTTTCGTTTTTGTTAATTAGTTAATATTATTTCTTCAATCTTTTATGAAACTCCAGCATGCCTAAGATGGCCAAAAATCGGAACTCCCAACACCGAAAGTCCCAACACCAAACTCAACCCAATATTATTCCTTATTGGTAACATGGTTGCCAGGGTTAGACAAAATTAACACCGCGATAATAGGAATATATCCTTTAAAGAAAGGAATAATATTGTTATTCCTTATTGGTAACATGGTTGCCAGGGTTAGACAAAATTAACACCGCGATAAAACGCTTAACTCCGCCACAGAGTAGTTTAAAATTCCTCAGATGAATATAAACTGAGGAAAATTCATTCGATTAATCGGAAAATTAAATCGATTTTTTTTTTATAACGTGGTTATCCAAGCTATTTAAAAAACGTTTTTAACGATCGTGTTTTACTGTCATAAAGTATAAATTTACGTGTGTTGGCTTTATTTATTAATCAACATATTGAAAAATTACCTTCTTGCCTAGGGAATAACTTATTATGCGACTTTTTAATATAGCAAGATATTCTTAATCAAGTGTCATAGGGTGTTTAAAATGGTGAAAAAAATTAAAAAAAAAAGATCAAGCATGTATTTCCCTAACTCCTGTCAAAACATTAAAATATTGAGGTGCCCTGTTAGCCTTGGAAATGAGGTGTTAAACGGCCGCCATGATGGAAATTACTATACAAAATAATCTTATACAAACGTCACAAGGTGTTTAAAATGGTCACCCATGTTACCAGCTATGGATAAAAGAGAAAAAAAAAAACATAACACCTGTATTTCCTTAACTCCTGTCAAAGCATTAAAATATTGAGGTGCCATGTTAGCCTCAAGGAAATGAGGTGTTAAACGGCCGCCATGATGGAATTTACTGTCAAAGGGTGTTTAAAATGGTGTTTAATTGGTAACCATGTTAGGCATGCAGGTCAAAAAGTTTTAATAATTTATTTAAGTAAGTGCAACCTTTATAGACTGTTTTCCTGAATAAAGTAAAATAAAATAAAATGATAGAATTTGAAAGTAACACCCTAATTATAATTAATACATTTCCGCTAATTGCTTTAAAACGCAATTTTTGCATAATTTTTATTCAAAAGTAAGAAAAGCAATATTAAGATGTGCATATTGCAACGGGATTTGGTTTTACCACAATAAGGTCCACCGGCAATAACGCCAACTGACGGGAGACCGCAGCATTGCTGTTGAACGGTGTGTCGCAGCTGCTGGATGTGTTGGATGGTCTCCTCGAAACCAGCGGAGCTGTGGACGTTGGTGGTGGCTTCCCCAACAGTATATAGTAGTAAGAGTTTACTTTGCTCTCATGAGGCCGGGATCAAAACACGAAACTAGTAAATAAGAGATCATGAATCAATATTTTCGGGAGTGTGGTAAGATGATCACTTGTAAGTAAGAAATATATCAAAAACAAAAGGTGAGCAGAAGTCACATGGATTAAACTTGTTGTTCTTTGTAATATTTACGAGTACAAAGAAACGGTTCAAGTACGTTTTTATACATTATTTACGAATAAAAAGAAAGGGTCCTACACTTAAGCTGTCTACAAATTGTTTGTTCTTTTTAATAATACTTATTTATTTAGGAGCTAATTAAAAATCTTATTTCTATTCTAAAATTTCATCAAGATTTAAATAAATAAATAAATTTCATTTATTTCGGATAACAGTGATCCATATTTGTTTGTTACATAGGTACATAAATCAAATAATTAATAACTAATATAATATAATATAAAATCAAATTACAAAAATCGAAATAAAATAAAATAAAAAAGCAAATTACGACCTATAATAGAACTGGTTATTATTTTTAGATTTTTAGCAATGATATTATAAATACAAAAGATATGTTTTGCTACAACTTTTTCAAATAAGAACGTATGAAAAATGGTATTTTATCACGCAAAAGTGACCCGCAACTTGTGCCTTTCGTTCACAGGAAAAACTCCATTATAGACCTTATTAGTTGGACTTTTCTTTTGTACGTTAACATAGGTTAACATATTGAGTCGACAAAGTTGGTGGGTTTCTCTGGAAAACAAAAAAAAAACAAGTTGCGCGGGGCGCACGAACATGAACAGGATATGCGGGTTCCATCCGCTTGACGCTCTCCTTCATCGCTTTTTGTTGAACTTGATAACTGTTATAAACTGATTTAAATCAGACGTTATAAAAGTAAAAGAAAAAATTCACAAACTACAGAATAACTGGAATGATGTGCCTTGATTAGAATTTAAAATTTTCATCAAAATCTTTAACTTAACTAGTAGTTCGCCCCGAACTATGAACTCGCGCTCGCCCGATTTGCGCTTGACCGATTTGGCTCATGTTTGACTTAAAAATCCTTTTTGCCTTATTTACTAGCCTGCCAAATTTCAAGACATTCGAATCATCCATACTCGAGTTATCGTCGATCAAACATACATATATGCATACATACATAGATACATACGAGTACATACATGCAAACGCCGGGTTGTTCTAGTAGACTCGGAGAACTTCGCTCGCTCGTTCAATATCTTCGAACAAACATTCATACATAATTAATACAAAGTTAATAAAGGGAAGCCAAGTCGTTAGAATACCGAAAACACAAAAGATTTTAGAGCAACGCTGGAAGATCACACAGCTCTCGATAGAATCACACACACGTTATGTCAAAGATTATGAAGTAACGCTATCAAAAAAAAGACTGAATAAAATTGCATCACGAATAAAATAGGTTTATATTCAAATAGATTCGTACATCACTAATTTTCAAAGACAATACAGATTCGATGAGAAAAAAATATGACAGCAATCTCGTCGCAGTACAGATTTGACTATTGATTCTATAATTTTCCGTAATTAACTGGTGATTATTGAATATTTCATGATGAAATACAGTGAATGGCAGGTAAGACTTGATGCTTCATGATTTGGAATAATGTTCAGTGAGACTCCGTGACAGAACCTTGAGAAAAATTGAGAAAACGGTTTGTTTACATAGTCCACAATTTCTATTGACGGCGACTATATAAACTTTTGTTGATTAAGATACAAATGTATTTAGTATATATATATATATTTTTTTTTTGTGGATTAAAATCTAGGTCAAGACCGTCCTTACAATTAGAACAGATCATAACATAATAGTCCTAGCACAGACTCTACGTCTATCTGGGCTATTATTGGAACACCACGATTAAAACGTTTATTTGGCTCTTAAATTTGTATACTTATGTACTATTGTAGATTTAAGTTATTTACTGCATGGTGTAATATAGTTGTAAGCTTTGTTAAATAAATAAATAAATGAATAAAATAAAATAAATACATACATACAAAGCGCCGGATTATTCTAGGAGAACTTGCTCCTAATCGTTCAGATTCAACTAATTGAACGAGCGAGCGAAGTTCTCCGAGTCTACTAGAACAGTCCGGCGTTTGTTTGTATGTATGTATGAACGTTTGTTCGATGATATTGTTGATCGCAATGTCATGAAATTTGGCGGGCGAGAAAATAAAGCAAAAATATTTTTTAAATTCAAACACGAGCCAAATCGGTCAAGCGAGCACGATTTCATAGTTTGGGAACGAGCGAAGCGAGCGACTTCTCCGAGTCTACTTGAACAATCCGGCGTTTGTATGTTTGTATGTATGTATGCATTTTTGTTCGACGATAACTTAAATACCGTTGATCGCAATGTCATGATATTTGGCAGGCGAGTAAATAAGGCAAAAAGAATTTTTAAGTCCAAACATGAGCCAAATCGGTCAAGCGAATGAGGCGAGCACGAGTTCACTCACAGTTTGGGAGCGAGCGAAGCTAGCGAGTTCTCTGAGTCTACTTGAACAATCCGGCGTTTGTATGTATGTATGTACTCGTATGTATGTATGAATGTTTGACGATAACTTGAGTATCGTTGATTGGAATGTGATGAAATTTGGCAGGCGAGTAAATAAGGCAAAAAGAATTTTCAAGTCCAAACATGAGCTAAATTGGTCAAGCGCGAATCCGGTGAGTGCGAGTTTACAGTTTGGGGCGAACTACTAGTGATAAATTAAACGAGCTAGTGAAGCGAGCAAAGTTCTCCGAGTCTGCTTGAACAATCCGGCGTTTGTATGTATGTATGTACATATGTATGAATGTTTGTTCGACGATAGCTTGAGTATCGTTGATCGGAATGTCGTGTCGTGAAATTTGGCAGACGAGTAAATAAGGAGAAAAGAATGTTTAAGTTCAAACATGAGCCAAATCGGTCAAGCGCGAATCGGGCGAGCGCGAGTTTACAGTTCGGGGCGAACTACTAGTTATTTAGATATATTTTAGTGCGTCCGCAATTTGATTTCCCTTCGAGCGACGGAGAGATCAACACGGGACGGGTCGTGCGAGTGAGTGAGACGCACGTACCCGGGGTCACCAGCAGTAATTGGAACTTAAAAAGGATATTTGGTCCTTTTTTTACGAATTATTAGCATCGTCACATTGTAAAGTATCTAAATGTAGCACAATAGATCGTGGTCTTGAGAAGGGGCAGAAGATTACCATGTAAACTAATCAAATACGTTGGAATAATGTGGTTAGTTTACACGTGGATGCATTCTAATAGTTCGTTGGCGTTTGTTCGTCGTTCGTCTGGTATTACAGTAACAAGTTTCGATGACCCGTTTTGTGAAATTCGTAAATTATTATTTTCGTGTTCCTTACAAACGCAAGTCCAGCCCCGAATCAATTACTATGGGACGTCAAGATTTTATTTTGCGAAATTAGCAAAAATTGTTATCAATCCGTGTTACTGATCACTTACCAAGCCTCCATTATGAGTTTGGCTGCATAAATAAAAGTCACCTTATACAGGATGGCCCGTTTATAGTGCTCGAAAGTTTTTTTTTAGCTAGAGGCCATCCTTACTTATCATTAAAAAAAAAAAATTAGTTCACCAAAAATCTATGGTTTAGAATTTACGATTTTTTTTAACAAAATTGAAATTTTCTTTGTAAATTTTACATCACTGACGTGAAAACTATGCGATGGAATTAAATGAAATTTGGTATAAGAGTAGTGTATTAACGTATCTATTTATTTATGTATCTAGCCATTATATGGTAAAATCTTAGCAGAATTTTTTTCGGTAACGTTTTTAAATTTTCAACAAAAGATTTGATAAAATGCTGTCACAAAAAAGTGTTTTACCGAAGTTTTGCTTATGCTACTAAAAAAATACCTTAACATAATGCTAATGCCATAAACAAACAATCATAGCTGTCCTACTATAGTAAAATCTTCATAAATGGCGTCATGTGAATTAACTCGTGAGAATCGATAAATTACGAAGCTTACCATTAGTGGCGTGCATAGAACTTTTTGCTGGAAATGCAATGAGAAGGTTTTTGATAATTAAAAAAATATGACAAAATTCAAATGTCACTTTGAAAAATTATTATTTGTATGACGTCAGGGTAGGCGCTGCCTACCCTAGAGTACATGATTTCATTCAAAAAATATTCTTCAAGTTGGTTTTTAATTTTTTTCATGATATTTTTATCGTCAATAATTTTTATCCTTACATTTTTCGTTTTCCAGCAAAAAATTATATGCACGCCACTGCTTGCGCTAATTTGAGGCTATTACTTGAGAAATATCATTATTTTAGCAAAGAAAAAAAAACAATATTCATGGGGCTAAAAAATGCAGGTGAAATTTTTACCTGTCAAGTACTTAATTGAAATTTTATTTATTATGTTGTGATTCTGTGATTGGAAAAGCTTTAGAGATAATCAAAGGTTTGTTAACAAAGGCAAACAACATTAATAATCAACATTGTTTATTGGAAATAATTTTACAAGTAGGTACATACTTTTTTGAAACATTTTTTCACAGTAGATTTTCACATTTTTCTTCAGTAGACATCTACGCAAAAAAATTCTTCGCAGCCTAGTATTTCATTCAAATGCTTGCTGATTTTGATTTATGGTGGATATGACTGCTTGGATTTTTCCCCTCAAATATTGTTCCGACGTACTATCTCGGCTGTATACAATTTATTTGAAACTCCCAAATAAAAAAAGTCTATGGGATTTAAATCTGGTGACCGGGCAGGCCAGTGGATTATGCCACCACGACCGATCCACCTCTCGGGATAGGTTGCGTCCAATTGGTTCTTACTCGTAGAGCAAAGTGGCAATTTTAGCTCCATCGTGTTGTAGCCACATCAGCTCTTTGACATTTTCCGGTAGGTGCCGCAATAGGTTAGGCAATTAATTTTAAAGAAAATTTAAATAAATGTCAACATTTAGGCGTGATGTCAACTCAAATGGTCCCACAAACTCCCTATTTCTTATTCCACTCCATAAATTTACGCTACAGCGTTCTTGAAAGTTAGATTACCCCACAAAATGTGGATTGAAAACTGCGTAATAATGTGTGTTGTGAGTATTAAATGGGCCAAATCGCTTGAAATGGCTCTCATCGGTCCACAAAACGTTGTCAAAAAAATTTGGGTCCTCTCGATCTCTTCTCAACATTTCTCTACAGAATGTCATTCTTCTTGGATAATACTCCGGCTTCAAAGATTGAACTTTTTCATAGTGGTAAGGACGAAGATGGTTAGCACGAATACCTAATTCTCTGTACTGATGTCCTAGATATCCCTGTACGTCTTGCCAGTCGCCTTTGGCTTGTAGTAGGATCACGACTTAAATCTTCCAGGATAACATCTTCCTGGCCATTGTTTATCCGTCCTGGTTTTCCAGGACCAGGACCACGGAGGGCGGAGATAACTCCTTCCAGAAGAGAATTATGAAGTCTCACGAAAACACGATGGTCAGGAAAACGCTGCACAGCTGGGCCTGGCTGGCGTTCAGCAAATTTCCGTTAAAACCGGGCCGCTTCTCACCCAACACCTCCTGCGACGCCATGATGATGCATCATGGCGTATTCACGCAGTGAGTACGGCAAACGTCTGGCACGATTTTCAGCCATACTAGCAACAGAATATCCGAATCACAGTTACAGTCAATAGTCCAAGTTACGTAAGCCGAGTAGCAGATGAGCGATCACGTACAAGTCCATAATCAAGCCAAAAACGTTAAGAAAAAGAAACAACACCAAACGCAGTAGGATTGATGAAGTGAGCGCGAGCGGAACGACAAACAAAAACTAAAGCAAGATTCTTAATTAGCGAGCCAAATGAGTTTAACAATAGCAAAAGAATATGTCTATCTCTTTTTAACAAACGAATGCCCATTAGAACAACTCCCGCGCCTTTCGAGACTTAAATGTCTACTGTTGCAGGGTTGTCAATTTACTTTGCGGCGGTGCGAGACGAGGACGACGAACGGTGTGCGGCGGCGGCGTATGTAAGCCCGACTGCGGAGCGCTGCCGACCCTACTCACACCGCCAGACCCCGCCTGAGATATTGTCGTTGTGTGCGTGCTGTGGTTCGTGCGTGCTGGCTCGCACACATTAGCCGTGCTCAGTACATCTCTGTGAAGATAGCCTACTAACTATTCTGTTTTTACTATGACTTAGATAACGTCCTTTGTTGTTGGATGGCCAAAATTTAACGATTATGGTAAACTTCGTAATTTATC
Organism: Ypsolopha scabrella; assembly: GCA_910592155.1. Taxonomy (NCBI): domain Eukaryota; kingdom Metazoa; phylum Arthropoda; class Insecta; order Lepidoptera; family Ypsolophidae; genus Ypsolopha; species Ypsolopha scabrella. The sequence goes on along the minus strand of OU342969.1, from coordinate 23,624,171 downwards.
GATTCTCACGAGTTAATTCACATAATGCTATTTTTGAAGATTTTACAATAGTAAGGCAGCAATGATTTAATTGCTTGAGGAATTAGCATATTAAGGTATTTTTAGTAGCATTAACAAAACTTTGGTAAAAATTTTTGTGATATCATTTCATCAAAAATCTGATCTTTTGTTGAAATTTGAATAAAGTTACTGAAAAAGTTAAATTTAAAAAAATCTGCTAAGTATTAACCCTATAATTGCTTATTACGTTGTAGATACGTTAATACACTACTCCTATACCAAATTTCATTTGATTCCATCGCATAGTTTTCACGATAGAGTGATTTATGTGAAATTTCTAAAGAAAATTTCAATTTTGTTAAAAAAATCGTAAATTCTAAACCATAGATTTTTGAGGAACTAATGTTTTTTTAAATGATAAGTCAGGATGCCCTCCAGCTAAAGTAAATCTTTGAAGCACTAAAAACGGGCCACCCTGTATAAGTTGACCTTTATTTATGCAGCCAAACTCATACTGGAGACTAGGTAAGTGATCAGTAATACACGGATCGATAACACTTTTTGCTAATTTCGCAAAATAAAATCTTGACGTCCACAGTATTCGGGGCTGGGCTTGCGTTTGTTAGGAACACGAAAATAATAATTTAAGAATTTCCCAAAAAGGGTCATTGAACCTTGTTACTGAGCACTTACCCGAATCTTCAGTAAGAATTTGCCTGTATAAATTAAAATCACCTTATATAGGACCACAGTGATGTTAAAACTATTTATTAACCATCGTAAATTTACTAAATGCGTATACTCGTATTATCGTATACTCGTATCGTTAGGTGGTAGAGCTGATGCCAGGCTCGACTGTGGAGGTACCACCATCTTACTCGCAAATCCTCCCGAAGTTATTCGGGGGAGAGTAAGAGGACAGCTCTCAGGCAAAAAAACCAGGCGGTCCACCATTGCCTGGGACCGATGGATGGCGGTATATCCATCCCCTATTGCCGGGCCTTATATAAAACAGACTGGTGACGGGCAGCGGCGTCACTGGTACAAGGGTTTCGGCACCGCGCTCACCAACCCGCCTGCCCAGTGCGTGTGAGTATGGGCATTTCTTCCAGGAGGACCACCAAGATTGGCGAAATCCTGGAAAGGCCTATGTCCAGCAGTGGACGAAACAGGCTGATGGATGGATGGTATACTCGTATGTATTATTGAAGAGCCTCGTGGACTTGGCAAAAGGAATTTTATGGATGATTTATACTTGCGATGTTCAGTATTTGGTGAGACTTAGAAAGCGCATGGTTAAATTTCACTTGTGCTTGTCATTTCGTCATGACAATGGTCGTTTTGGCTTGTAATAATATTTTAACATCCGTGAATCCCTTGGAAATGGTGTAATAACTGAAACCGGTCGGGAATTTTTGTAAAAATAAACCTCCAAAACAAGTACAAGTGAATTTTAATACTTTTTTTTTGAATTTAATGTTTTTCATCATATTTATGTCGTAGTGGTATAGCTAGCTAGTTAATGTTACAAAAACATAATCTATTTAAGTCTATGTAAAAAATATATGGATGCTTTGTTTCTGTGTGTTTCATGAAGTAACTATAAAGAAAATGTTAGAAAAATTTGGTTATATTTATTTTGACTGTGTAATCTAAGGTTTTGCTTTTGGAAAACACGTTTGGATAAATTCTCCTCGATAGAAATAATTATTGAAATGAAGTCTTCAAACGCACTTTTTCTCCTCGTTCGACGAATAGGGATCATGTACAGAACTCAAATATATTTTATTAAATGGGTTTTAACAATATCTAGATATTAAATTTTGGAAATTTTAATAGCTATTTTAGTTTTTTAATAAAATTAAAAATCATACTTTTTTCTCTTTTGCGCTAAATCCGCCCCTCTCGCACTGCTCGTTATTAGGGTTCCGTAGTACCTGCAAGGTAAAAGGAACCTATAAGGCGAGACTCCGTTGTCTGTCCGTCCGTCCGTATGTCACAGCCTCATAACTTTAGCATTGTTAAAGATAAAGACTTGAAATTTTCTACAAAAATAGCATTCACTTGCCTACATAATATGAAATAAATAATATTGAAAAATTGTTTAAAATATTTCCAATACAAAAGCAAGAAAAATAAAAAATAAATTCTTAAAAGTACAATATGGTAATCACATTGTAGATATTAAAGAGTTGATTATAAAAATATATAATTTTACTATATTTACTGGCACCGATTTTGAGAAATATTTGAAAACCCACTTATTTCCGAAACTGGTGGACCGAAAAACATGAAAAAAATTACGATAATAGGTAATAACTGGCCAATTACAGGAAAACAATAGCGATTAAAAAAAAGTTGAACACGAATGAGAAATATAAAAAAAATGTAAAATAATTAAAAAAGATATTTTATAAAAATACAATATGGGTATCAAGTTATAGGTATAAAAAAGTTGATTATAAAAATAATTACTTTTACTGTACTTACTGTCACTGATTTCGAGAAATCTTTGAAAAACCACAAAAAATGCATGTCCCCCCCTTATTTCCGAATCTAGTGGAACGAAAAAAATGAAAAAAATCAGGGTGATTTGGGATTACCTAAAGATTACAGGAAAAATATAGCGGTTGAGAAATTCACGATGATAAAATGACAAAATCAAATTTTCCATCTACGAGTTTTATTTCGAGTACGGTATAAAAAAAAATATGTCTCTCTTACGGAACCCTAGGTATGCGAGTCTGACTCGTACTTGACCGGTTTTTTTCGCTTGGAGTAAGTGACAAAAATTTACATAGCCTTGTTAACCAAGGTAAAATGTGAATCCTAACCCGTCGGCCGTATACTTCAGAAAATGAAATTAGAGGCCGAATTTTACATACAAAACCAAGCGTAATTGGAGATCTCTGAAAATAAAAGGTCACGCACAGACCCTCGTGTGATTTCAAACAAACGCAGCCCTAGTGAGAGTTCAGGTAAAAAATTAAATTTCTTATCAAAAGGGGTTTGACCCAAATCCGAATATCAGAGTCGTGATAGTATAATTTGATTATATCGGACTTCCGTGTGACTTTTTATGATCCGAGTAGAATACGTTACATATCTTGTGATGGGTCCAGCGTAGAGTTACCATATGACAGGCATTTGCCGCATTTGACAGACATTTTTAGGCTGAGACAGGCGTTTGGCTGGCATTAATCTTTGATAGGCATTTTTCAATTTCTTGTGAATACACTATAGAGTGAATAATTTAATAATCAACCGACCAAATTCATACTGGAGACTCAGTTAGTGATCAAGAACTAAGTTGAGTAATCCTTTTGGCCAATATCGAAAAATCTATTTTTTTGCTCTATTTCAGGTTGGTCTAGTTTAAGTACAATTCCTAGTGCAGGCACTACTAGGAAAAACAAAAACTTTTTTTTGAGTTTCACCTGGAGGGTCATTAAACCTTGTTTCTGATGACTAACCGAGTCTCCAGTGTGAATTTGGTCATTTAATTTCACCTAGTATATAAGGTCCTACAATAATAAGTGAAAATAATTCTAGGGTAGATCATGTATCGATCACTGATAATGATAACAATCTAGAAGAAAAAATAATTTCTTGGTTAAACATTTTTTTCACTTCCCAGTTCAAAGTATTTTATTTTATTTTTTATTTCTATCAGCTGACAAAAGGTAAAAAAAATTTTTTTTTCTTTTGGAGAGTTGTCTATTAGAAAAATAGTATCTTTTGAAAGAAATTATGTCATCTGAAAAATAACACTTAACTTATTAATGATTATTGTTACTAAATGTAGCTACATATGTACTTTGTTGATTTATCAAATAAGATTAAAACTGAAGTCTTTTTTTCATTACTGCGTTTTACCTTAGACAGCCATTTCTCTGAAAAATCTGTAATTTTAGTTACCTTAGACAGGCATCCCTCTATTTTGAAATGTTTTGTCGAGCCTCGATTTGAGGGTCCCGTCAACACTCACTAACATTGGAGGCAAGAAATTGCTAATTCGGTGCCGTGAAAGTAAAAGACCGCAGGTTCAAATCCTGGCGGGGGTAATTATTTAAATTCTTGTCTTTCTCGAATTGGATTTTTCTGGTTTATAATGCACTCCAAATAAACTAGTCGGAAATATAAATATAATAATTTTGTGAAACAGTACAAGTGTTTTCTTCAACCACTCTAAAAAAACGTTAAGAAATTACTAGGTTAATTATTACAATTAATGGTAAAAAAGAATCTTGCTAAGGCAAGATTCAAACGTCGACCAACTGACCCCAACAAAGATAGGTACTCACGTATTCGGAATCACTGCAACAAGGTGTGTAGAGACGCTCAACGACGCCATATTCACGAATCCGTCGAAAACGGTGATCCAGCCAAAGTCTGGAAATTTCTCAAATCTCTGGGTGTGGGTAAATCTCGTAAAGACTCAATTTCGAAAGATTTGAACTTAAATTCACTTAACCAATATTTTTCTTCTTCGTCCACTATTGACAGTGCAACGAAAATAAAAACTCTAAACTATCTTTCTTCAATCCCAACACCCGACTACCCTTCTTTTAATTTTAGTCAACTCACCGATTGTGATGTTAAGAAACACATTAATGCCATTTCATCCAACGCTGTAGGAAGTGACTGTATTAGTCGTAAAATGATCGTTCCTATCCTTGATATCCTCTTACCCATCATCACCTGTATCCTCAATCGATCCATCTCCACAGGATCTTTTCCGAACTTATGGAAAGATGCTCAAGTGACTCCCTTAGCTAAAAAAGCAAATCCCACTACTTTTTCTGAGTATCGTCCTATTTCTATCCTTTCGTTTCTTTCCAAGGTCCTTGAACGTGCTGTCCATCATCAGTTAAGTGTTTTTTTGAACAAAAACAACCTTCTGAATCCTCATCAGTCAGGTTTCCGCCCTGGTCATAGTACCGCTACGGCCCTTCTAAAAATTACTGATGATATACGCAAAGGAATGGATGATGGACAACTCACAGTTCTGACCCTACTTGACTTTTCTAACGCATTTAATACAGTTCACTTTGAAATCCTACTGGGTCTGCTACGTTCTCTTAACATATCTCCAACGGTGATTGACTGGTTTCGTAGTTATCTACAGGGGCGCCGGCAACGTATCCGCATTGATGATACCTTTTCTGAATGGTGCGACACTACTGCCGGTGTTCCTCAAGGTGGCGTCCTATCTCCTCTTCTCTTCGCTATATTTATTAATAATATATCTCAGTTTATTTCTTCGTCCTACCACCTTTACGCAGATGATCTCCAAATTTACACTCAGGCCAAATTAGAAGATCTTCCAGTAGCCATAGCTACGACAAATGCCGATCTATCAAAAATATCTGTCTGGAGCAACGAATATGGTTTAAAAATCAATCCCTCCAAGACGCAAGTCATTATCATCGGAAGTCCTTGGTTCACCGATAGGATTGACTGGCAAACAGTTCCTACTATTGTATTTGATGGGACTATAATACCATACAGCAACAAAGTAAAAAATTTAGGTCTCCTATTAGATAGTTGCCTGTCATGGGACCCCCAAATAAATGAAGTTAGCAGAAAACTTTTTGCGGCTGCAGGAGCTCTGAGAAGGCTTCGAAATTTCCTCCCGACTGCTACTAAAATTGCGCTTGCACATTCCTTGTTACTACCGATTCTCGATTACGCAGATATTTGTTACCTCGATCTTACTCAGGTCCAACTTGATAAACTCGAACGTCTTCAGAATTTCTGTATTAGGTTCATTTTTGGTATTCGTAAATTCGATCACATTTCTGAATTTCGTTCGCGTCTTAATTGGCTTCCTATTCGTCGTCGTCGCAATTCTCATATTCTGTCTCTTTTGTATTCTGTATTAAATAATCCTGCCACCCCATCATATCTCAAAGCTCGCTTTCAGTTTCTTCATGGTACTCATGACCGTATCTTACGGTCCTCTCAAAATCTACTCCTGGCTACCCCAATACATTCATCGACCTTCTATGACAATTCCTTTTCAGTACAAGCCGTCCGTTTGTGGAATGATCTTCCTCTATCTATAAGAAGAGCACCTTCCCTACCAGTCTTTAAGAGACTGGTAAAAGAACACTACCTCTCACTCTGACCACTGAACTATCTACATTCCTCTTAAAGTTTATTTATTATTTATGTAATATATGTATGTATGTATATATTTATTCATTCATGTTATTTATCTATAATACATAATTTTTTTTTTTTTTTTTAATTTATTAATGTAGATTTTGTATAGTATATTTAAATATTATTTTAAAATTAGTGCACCGCCTATTCATCAATCTCCTTTTAAACCAGATTCTACCCAAAGGTTGTCTGGAAGAGATCGCTATAAGCGATAAGGCCGCCTGATTGTACCTACGTTATTTGGCTATTGTAATTTATATTATTTTTGTTTCCTTCTTTGTGGTGTGCAAATAAAGTTATATTGTATTGTATTGTATTGTACTAGGTGAAGCATATTGAAGTAGGATTATGTACTGTATTCTGCTAGTTTTGTCATTTCACATTTCAATGGTTCATCTCAGATACCTAATAGGTCTGAGAACGTAATGACGGTACTTATAACTTGAAATCCTTAGGGTTACCATAGGGAACATAATAGGGTGAATTATGTACATATTGGTAAATTTTCTCACCTTTTTTTTTTTTTTTTTTTTATTTATTTATTAACTTTACATTAAATATTTAAATGGACCAGTGATGCTGTAAGATCACATGTGATCTATCCCAGCATCACAATACGTTATACAGAGAAATTAGCCAATAGCCAGTGTGCTAACTAAAGTACAAAAACTTTAACACCTATTTAATTTACTCAAATAAACCAACATAAGCAATAAAATTATACAATAACCACAAAATTGTGCAAACTAAGGTACAAAATCTTTACATTTATTTAATTTACTCAAATAAACCAACCTATGCAATAAATTAGTATACAAAGAATTTAGCCAATAACTAGTGTGCTAACTAAGGTACTAAAAACTTAAGCACTTGTCACTCAAATAAACCAACTTAAGCAATAAATTATACAAAGAATTTAGCCAATATCCAGTGCGCTAACTAAGGTACAAAAACTTTAACACTCACTTAATTTACCTAAATAAACCACCTTACGCAATAAAGATCAAGAGCATTAAAATAGGTATAACCACGAATCAGCGCTGCTAGGTACTCAGCGCTTGACAGACGAAATCACGCAGGCTTTTTCTCTCTCTGTGTAACAGAAGGTTTTTCTGTCTTTGTGTAACCAAAGTAGCCAATATTGGTCTTCCTTCCGTGGCAACAAAATAATCATTGTGGCGCATAGCGAGCACACACAGAGAAAAATAAATAAATGAATAAAACGCAATCAGTCAATTATGCTACAATATACTTACCACAGAAACCGTGATGATATCGCTCACTTTAACTTTTTCATAACTACTATACAGTATTTGATTTTAGTTTTTTAGATTACAACTTTTCAATAAAGTATTCTTTTAAAACCTCTTTTATATTTTTGTCCTGAATTTTACTTTTGATGGTAATTGGTAGATTGTTTATAAGGCGTGGTATTAGGTACTGTGATGTTCTTTTTCCGTAATAATTATTATAAGCACTTGTGACCAATTTTTTACTTGTGACATTTCTCGTAGCAATGGGGTGTTCAACAAGATGTAGAATTTCCTTGCGGAAAAATTGTTCCATTAACAGATTCATACAAAATTTATCATGAATTGGCACTATCTTACAATAGTTGAATACTGACCTACCCTCATCTTTCAGTTTGATATACTCTTTAGGTGGGACTATAGTTTTTAGTATACGTTTTTGCAAGTTTTTAATTGGATCTATATATGTTTTGAACGTTCTTCCGTAGCTACTCAGCCCATATGAGATTAAACTTTCAGCCAGAGCTTTGTACATAGTTATAAGAACAAAGTAAGGAATTTTATATCTAAGAAGGTAAAATTTTGCTAATATAGCCCTAAGCTTAGCACACACCTTTTCAATGTGCGGTTCCCAGTTAAGCCTTTCATCAATTAAAAGTCCTAGGTAAAGGTGACTTGATACTTGTTCGATTGGTTTACATTTGCAACTAGTCTGCTCAGTATGGAGACATACATGTTCATGAGCAATAATACGTGGTCTGTCATGGAACGTAAGTCGACCGGAATGTACGTGTATAAGCTTAGTTTTGGAGGCGTTCAGTACAAGACCAGCATCGTGTGACCACTTACAAACCATGTCAAAGTCTTCTTGTAATTTTTCCATAGCTATATTGACATCCTCGTTAGCAGACACAAGGCAAGTATCATCGGCATATTGGTATACCGTACAATGATTTATCACTTCGTTTAGATCATTAACATAAACCAGATAATGAAGTGGTCCAAGGACCGAACCCTGAGCTGTACCCTCAGTGACTTTAACCCTTTCGCTAAATGCATTTCCTACTTTTACGGTATATGATCTATTCTCAAGGTAATTCCTACAACATTCAAGCAACGGACCTCTGATTCCACTATTGTCCAATTTGTGAACAAGTGTGTCATGACGAAGAGTATCGAAAGCCTTGCTATAATCAATGAAAACAAGAAGAACGTGCTTTTTGTTATTTAGTTGCGTATTAATATCATCTGTAAATCTAGAAAGTAGCTGTGTTGTACTTTTGTTTTGTTGGAATCCGAATTGATTTGTCGACAGTACTTTATATTCCTTATAGAAAGATTGAATTTCGCTACCTATATACTTCTCCATAATCTTATCAATGCTAGATAGTAGTGTAACTTGTCTATAGTTTCCTGTATCATTCTTTTTTCCCTTCTTATAAATTGGTCTGACAATACCACTTTTGAGTTCACTAGGATATAAACCTTGGTATACGCATTCATTAATGAGTTTCACAATAGCCTGTGTTATTTTATGACATATTAATTTAATTTCTGACATTCTTATGCCGTCGACCCCTGGCGCTTTATTAGATTGAAGAGATTTTATTATTTTATGGATCCTAGCATGTGTTGCTTTTTTAAATAGCATTGATTTGTCATTCTTAGTCTCATACTGGGCTACATTTAATAGAGTTTTCTTACACTCAGGAATAATTTCTTTTACACCGGATTGAAATTGCTTTGCAAATTGGTCAGCAATGTTCTTAGCACTATCTTTAAATGCCTTTAACACTGTGTCATCTAACGAATTCTTTTGCTTTCCCGTCAGACTGTTAAGTATATCCCAGAGTTTTTTTGGCTGATTCTTATTGATATTAATTTTGTTTTTGTAATAATTATTACGAGTATTTTCGATTAAGTTATGAATTTTATTTCTTTCCTTCTTATATTTTACCCACATAATTTTGTTATTAATATCTTTTTTACATTGTGAATACAGTTCGTCCCTATAGGCGCATGCTCTCACTATTCTATCATTGATCCATTCCTTTTTATTTCTTTTAGATTGTGTAACTTTTTTTGTGTATTTCGATTTTTCGTAGCATTCTGTGATTTTAGATTTTATAATAGCATATATCTTATCAGGTTCATGTAAATTTTCTAGCTTGTCCCAGCTTATATTCATCAGTTCCGAATGAAGCACATTCCTTTTATATCTAGTTATGTAACTTGCAACACCCTGTATACTTGGAATTCCTGCAAATACAACTACAATCATTCTGTGGTCAGCTAGTACAGTACTGAGTGCTGCAGTATAAATTTCTTGTAAACAAGATCGCACAAAAATATGATCTAAGCAGCTTCTAGTCACAATATCTTTTTTTAATTCAATTCTGGTATAATCCGTAATTCCGCATACAAGGCCGAACTCTGACATTAGTCTTAGGTAGTGTTTTCGTATTAAATTATCAGTTTTCAGGTCAATGTTTATGTCACCTATAAGAATGAAGTCGCCTGCCAAACGCTGAGCAAGTAAGTGTTTAAATTCTTTAAGAAACAATCTTTTATTTCGTTCAGGCGGCCTATACACTGCACACAAAGTAATATTATACTTATTAGTGCAATATAGTGTACCCAATAAGCATTCATAATTTAACGTTGTTGTTTTGGAGACAGTAAATGAGTATTTGTTTCTTATGTAAATAATGATTCCACCACCCTTACGGTTATTTCTCAAATTAGTATGCAATGTATAGCCGTCTAAAGGAAACATGGAGCTTATTTTCTCAGATATGTTTGCTTCAGTTATCACAATTATATCGATAGGACATGGACTCCCATCTAGAATCTGTTCTAATTTAGCAAAATTTTTAATCATTGACCTTATATTTATATGAATACATGTGAATTGAGGTTTTGTTTTAGGTAATCTTGAAACAAAGTGGGAAATTTCTTTACAGTTTTGAAGTTCTAACAAACTATCACAAGAAAAATCCATTCAAATTATAAGGAGAACTTATTATTATTTAGACACAGTAGGTAACTTTAATAATTTAAACTTACTGTTTACTCACTCAATTCTAGTATATTTTTTTCATTCCTTATAGTAAATACCTTTTCTTTTTCACATTTACGGGCCAAAACTTTTCCATCTTTGCACCATATGAATTTGAATGTGTTCTTCAACTCCTGTTTAGCCTTCCATAGCAATGACTTGTTGTATAGACTAAGAGCCTCCCTAACAAACACCTTTTCCTTAGCTAGATCCGTCTCTGCATCAGGTACAACATCGCCTACTAAAAACCTGGATGAGCGCGAAGCCGACAGCCATTGTGCTCGCATGTCCTCAGTCTTCATCTCTATTAGTATTGGACGTGGAGTTCCTTTGCGTCCATGCATACGCTTCATTGATTGAACTTCTGCGCTAACATTTAGTTTGTTTGCTATGATCTTAACGACTTCCTTAAGGTCCTCACCTTCCGAGTCTGGTATCCCGGCTACTTCAATATGTTTGCTTAACTTTTCCTGCTCCAGCTCCTGAATACGCTGTTCCAAAGCTTCCAAATTGGACTCAAGATGAATTTGTTTGTTTTTTATGGCTGTGTTTTGTTGTTCCATGCTTTTGATCTTGACTGCAAACACTTCCATGGCTTCGACAAATTCGTCAACCTTATCACTGCAATATTGTACGGATTCCGTGACGGCTTTCAGCTCCTTCTGGATCATTTTATGCAAATCTTTTGTTAAGTCCTGCAGCAGCTTCTTTAAATCAATAGCTGCGGCTGGATTCAGTTGGGACGTATTTGCATATTTTTCGCCCTCTTCGTCCTCACTGGGCAGGTCAAGCGAAGATCTTCTCGATGTACTTATTTGGCAGTTGGCGCATATCCATTCCAAGCTCTCAGAAGCTTTAACTGCTGTCAGTTGTTTTGAAGTGAGCCCTGAACAGCCGTTGTTGGCGTGAACCACCTTCTCGCACTTGCTGCACTCTAATCCTGGTGACTTTTTATAAATCTTTTTATTGCATGTATCACAGTCGTGCATTTTATTGATTATTGATTAACAATATTGCCTTGGAAAACAGATTTTTGGTAAAAATTACAAGAAACCTACCCATGGTTTATTGAGAATATTATTATCTAAAACTTAAATAACAATTTATATCTAAACTAAACTAAATTAAGATAAAATTACCTAGCAATTTAAATATTATACAAATAAATAAGAAAAGGAAATTTGGGACACCTATTTAATAGAACAAATAAAATATGCTGGCCAGATCGCTACTGTCGTTGGGCAAGGTACCCAAAAGGCTGGTGGCATTGCCTCGCTGGATCGCGAGGCTAATCCGCTGACCAAAATATGCCCCAGCCCTTGGGTTATCGGAAGAGTCGATCAGGCGCGACGAGGTCTCCTTAAAGAGTTGTAGTGCTTCTGGTTCCTATGGCCCGAGAGTCTCTACACCACCGGTAGCCATAGAGAATGCAGGCTGAAAATAAAATTAAATTGTGACCTCCTTTGGCACGCCGCAATATTATTTAGTACGTGTTAGAGAATATTATATGATAAACTCATTGGTATTTGATATTAAACCTCAGACATGGCTGTTTGGGCTAAGTTCCCTTTTGCCTTCCTAAGTTAGTATCACATGTACTGTAATCTCAGAAAAAGTTTTTTTATAGCATTATATATAACAGGTAGGTAGCTATTAATTTGCAACAATTTTAAATATTTTTATGTAGCATAATAAGTTGCTTATAGTAGGATCTTCACAAATAATAAATCTATAATAATAAAATGCCGTCCTCTCTTATATTGCTGTGCCTGGACAAGGTCCATAATGATCTAATAATATTAATGTTCTTCACCTGTGTATATACATTATGGAATGCAATAAAATATATGAATATGAATATATTGTTCGGAGACCTATACTATAATTAATTTTTTGAAAGACGTTCATGAAAAATAATTTTTATTATGCCAGTAGTTTTGAGTTCCTAATGAGGATTTTATGATATGAGGTTATAGACATGAATTTTATAAATTGCCTTATCGTTTTAGCCATTCTATAGGGTAGAAAATACACACACGTCTGTTACAGTTTCATGATAGAATTTTGTTTTTTTTATTGTTATAATATTACTAATAACGTTAAAACGATATCAACAGGCACACAAGAAGAAATCAAACGAACCGAATTGGCGAATCGAATTCGACATGAAAATCGTGTTTCACGCGAATTTTTGGTGATTGAATATACTCCTTTTATGCGTAATCAACTTCGTTACAATGGTATCGTTTAGAGTGGGCTGTTGTTGATACAAATATGTTAAGATTCAATTTCGATGCAAAATTTATTATTTTTGGGTTCTTCAGGAATCAGAAAACGAATTCTTGGTGTCCTTTTGACAAATCGACTGCTTCAAATCTTCGTAGTTCCGCTCCCGCGGATTCATTATGTAGATGCTTGACTAGGAAAAAAGAATGATCGCATCACAGAAAATATTTAATCGTTAAATGATACTTTGTTACACAGACACTCCGGACCAAATATGAGTATGTATCTGACACGTGCTTCGAAACTTAAACCACATGTTCAACTTTCATACTAAATCACTCTTGCGAATTGATAAAAACGCAAAAACAAAAAAATCCCCAAAAGTTATTTGCGAGTAGGTATTAAAATGTTGTATGGGAAGGTGATTTTACCTTTCGCATAATTTCAAAAGTTGTTCGATATAATCAGAACATGCTGTTGAAGTTTTGGAGGATATCACAAATACACCTGGTTTATGAAACGTAGCCTTCTGGTCTAAAGTCGTGAGAGCAAAGAATAATCCAAATAAAACGGTTTCAGTTTTGATATATTTTTTAAATTCAATAATTATATTAGAGTGCTCAAACATCGATAAGTATCAGCTATAGCTGCTCTTGATTTGACTGAGCGCTCCGCAATAAGACTCGTTGGTCATGAATCGGTTCCATAAATACTGCTCAACATAGGCCTTTCCAAGATTTCACCACTCTCGGTGGTCCTCGTGGGAGAAATGCCCATACTCACACACGCTGGGCAGGCGGGTTGGTGAGCGCGGTGCTGAAAACTTTGCACCAGTGACGCCGCTGCCCGTCACCAGTCTGATTTTTTATAAGGCCCGGCAATTTGGGACGGAATACCGACATCAATCGGTCTCAGGCAATAGTGTGCCGCCTTGTATTGCCGGACAGCTGTTCTTTTACTCTCTCCCGAATAACTTCGGGAGGATTTGCGAGTAAGATGATGGTACCTCCACAGTCGAACCAGGCATCAGGTCTACCACCTGCAACTGCGCTGCTCTGCGCATACAAAATACAATTTTGTATGAGCTTGACGCCGACGCTTGCAGCGCAGAGCGAATTCGCTTGGAGCGTCATTGCCCGTGGCCCTCGGGTTATTCCATCATTCTACCAACGGAATATACAACGCGCAGCAAAGATTTATCCAAATTGTCAATATTTCGACAGCTCAAACGCAACGTTTCAAATCTTTGTTCATCATCAAGACACAAAATAAATACATACATAAGGCCAGCTCCACACAAACGGCGATTCCGGGCGCACGCACATATAGACGCGTACGTACGACGATCTCGGTACACTCGTGTACTGGCATTCGACCGATTTCAACCGAGACCGTCGTTCGTACGCGTCCATTTATGTGTGTGCCCTAAAATTTAAGTAGCACAATCGTTTTCAATTATGCATTTTTTCCCGTCATTTTTGTAACATAATCTTATTCTAGTTAAGACATGAAAATTAAATTTCCCATTTCAGATTATGATGTTATTTGTGTATTTGATTGAAATCTATCCCTATACGTACATGACCTACGTATTGGGTGTAATTCATTGTAAACAACACTTTTAAGTAAAAATCACCTGTCAGAATGAAAAGTTAGCTTTCTTCCTCATTAGAGTCACGTTTCAACTTTAAATTTGGTAGCCTGATATTAAAGTAGGTAATTTTATCTTGATTTCATCCCAAGAAAGCCCCTAGGGACGGGACGTAGTAAGAACCTATTTTCGCGCGTGCGAAACGAAGGGCTACATTAGCTAATATTTCTATACCTCTAGTATTCCCACACAAGGGAGTAGGAAGTAATTTGTTCGTAGCACGTGCGTAGGTAATGTATGCTAGAGGTGCGATGCTACCGTTCCGGTATTGGATATTTTAAACAATTACGTTTGAAATAGAAAATACTAGCATTACACTGAACCTGTATTTCAATTTATCAATCCATTTACGAGTACTTCTGGAAAATAGCTGAATATCAATTGCTTTTTAGGATAAACTACGACCTACTCTATAAAATGGTGAATGTTTTAGGTGGATTTATCAAGTAGTATTCGAGATCTAAGACCTTGTCCACATGCTGCGTTAACGCGACATCTGGACAAGCTCTGACTGAGGTAACAATGGTTGTTTATCTACATGACGGCAGCATTGTATGTATTTTCACTTAAACTTGAGAACAACTTAGAACAACATTACAGACAATCCATTGTACTGTAGTTCACTCTGTAATCTAAGGGTATTTTTGATTTTATGTTAGAAACATTATAAAAGAAAGCTGAAACATGTCAATTTTAGCGAAACAAGTCAAAGAAAAAGGGGCCAAGCGCAGTTTATAAATCTACAAACTATCACAGAAAGGTTTGTTAGCTCTTTGTAAATGAATGAACACGACTTTCAGGATGATACTCAAGCATCAGCAGCAGTCCAAGGGCCGGTTTCCGTATAAGAAATTTCAGCTAAGCATTTTCTCCAACAGCAAGTTCTGTTTCACCTAGAAAATCAGAATAGTCTAGTCCAGGGTACATTTGTAATGCACTAATTTATGTTACTCTCTTTTCTAATTCAATAAACGTATTTGTATTTATTAATAATTACCATTTTTTAATATAATTGTGCTCTTGATTTTGTAGCTTTTGTAAATGTTTCATTTAACTTTATGGTACTTAAGTTTTAAACACGTGTTTTATTTGGTAACCTTATTGGGTTGAGCCTAGTTTTCGCCGTAAAAGGAAAATTAGTTTTGGAACTAGTGCCTTAAGTGGTAATATGATGTTTACTTGTGTGAATAAATTACTATTTACTATTAAATTACTACTAAAAAAAAAAACTGTTTGTAATTTAGGGAAAAGTTTTTGAGCCATGCATTTCTTATCTTTTCATTAAAAATATCGAATTTAGTCGCTCAAACCTACCTATATACATAACAAATATACTAACAGGGAGTACTTATGACGCTTCTATGCAGGAACATTTGAATTGTGAAACCAATGCTTTTCTTTTAGGTGTGCTTAATTATTCTTAGTCGAGGGTATTCAGAGAAATCTGTTTTGCTCCAACGCTTTCACTTTACACTGGTCTATCCTGCTCAGTGGAAGCGGGCCGCTCAGAAAACTCGCGATTACGAGGTGTTCTTAGGGTCCCGTAAGTATAGGAAAAAATCTGAAAACTATATATTTGTAATTAAATCTTAAAAAATATAGTCTTTAACATAACCCTCGGCGGGCGAGTCCGACTCTCAAATGTCCGGTTTTTTTATTATTATTTTGGAATTAGAGGGATGGGTTTTGATACGATGGCCGTTTTATATTTTTAAAAAATGTGACGCCTTTTGTTTATTTTACTATAAGTTTTACTATCCAAAATCTAATATAACCCAAATAAAATGATATTTAGAACACAGTTTAGGCCTATTTTTGCGACTTTATAGGCTGCAGAAAAATGCAAGTAATCGTGTATATATCGAACGGCCAAAGAGTTTTAATATCAAATATTAAGATCAATGTGTTTGTTGTTTCTGAATTTGAACCCTTGGTACTTACAAATAAAACACAAAATAATACGACGTTTACACGGGAAAATCCAGGAAACCTCACCTTAAGGAGAGCTGAAATTTTCAATTCAGAAACCGGCCGGTAAGTCTCTATCGTTTTACATTGCGAGTCACGTTTTACTCCAAATGAGAGGAAATCTAATCTTTTTCCCTGCCCTTCGAAAGTGATTGGACTAAAGTACAAAGTATCTTTAGACGGACGCTTTTACAATGGTCTTATTTCTAAAAATGCTTTCTCTGATAAAAGTTGATTAGCATAGTCGGGGACAATGGTATGAGGTACCCGAGGAGATTGAAGGATCAGATTGATTTAGGATCACAATGAAGTCTGTTTGACAGCTTGAACGTAATCTGTTCTCCGCGATATTAATAACAATTTGGCCAAGTGCGAGTCGGGCTCACACACAAAGGGGGTACTATAATTAAGTTATCTTGCATAATTCAATATTAGTAGATTGTTGCATTGAGCAGAAAGTGACTTTTTATTGTATCGAGTGTTGGTTTGGAGCCCGAGCTTTAGCGAGGGCTTTAATAACACGAGTGCATTTAAAAGTCACTTTCGCGAGGTTCATAATCTGCTTTTCTTTCAACTTTCAAATAAAGAACTGAAGACAAAATAATAATTATAAAAAATATTTAGAAAAATTTATAGTTACGTTCGTACAGTTATCAAAGGTGAGGTTGACGTTTTTATTTGGCACATTTATATTTGTTTGTTTTACTCGTGACGAAGTAGATATACCTATACATGGCTGGCTCCATTCGATTTCTACATTTTCGCGGTGATGTTGATTGAGGCAAGTTAATTGATTCCGTTATTTGATGAGTATTTTTGCATTTATTTTCTACTGACTCTTCGACGTAACCTTCTGCTACTTGATCTGACTTCCAGCCACCGCGCCGTGACGCTTGAGTGTTGTCAAGTTTGCACCAGAGTCAGGAAGCAGTGTTGCAGATGTACAGCGGAAACAATGTCCAGTGTAGGTTTCTGGATTTTGTAGTTTCAGGTATGCAACAATCTCCTTGGGTATACTTCTCAACTTATTTCTGCCAATGACTTGCTTTGTGCATTTACCTTCCTTGAAATTCAAAAAGAACCGCTTGGTGGTTGTGTCTGTCGGACGTAGTGCTTGGTATTTCTGTACCATTTTCAGGAATTCATCACGAATTACAAATACTCGATCTTTTTTTGTCTTCGTATTTGAAATTTTAATGAGCAGCATCTCGTTATGCAGTTCAACATCATCGATCGAGATATTCATTAATTCTGAGCTTCTGCAAGAACCATTTATACCAAAAATTAGAGCAACCTGTAACAAATACTTCAATGTAGATCTTTCTTCATACTATTGCACATAGCTGTAAAAGTTGTAGAACATTTTTATCAACTTTCCTTTGATGCTAAATATTTGTCATCAACTCATCAGGTGCTTCAATGTTTCCACATGCTGAGCTGTGAGGACTTTCGATTTCTTACTGGTGAAACCATCTGTTAATCGTTTCAATAGCGATGTTAGTTCTTAGTTATTCTTTCATATTCACATTGTGCTGTGCTTTTTAGCATCGAGTATATGGACCACAATGAAGATGGTTTCATTTTATTCGATAGCTTACTAAAATAAGCCAAAAATACGCTCTCGGAAAATGATTTCACCCGTTTTTCTGTTTTTCAAGTTATGAAATCCTAATAGATTTTCCAATATTTATCCGTGGATTTTGGTTGCAAAAGATTATCTATTACGTTTTATTTCTTCAGGTGTTAATATGTTGTCACTTTCGCTACTAAAATCCATTTTTAAGAAACACATTAAAATTTTCACAAAATATTTATTGCGTAAATTCGCGCCTATTGACCAAGTATTTTTTTTGGTTATACATTTATTTAACCGGTTTTTTTTAATTGTTTGCAGGAATAAAAATAGCGCCTTATTATCGGCGCGCTGATTGGGTAGTTCAAAACTAGTAATCGTTTGCTTATAAAACCACTCGAGTAGTTAGTACTCGATTATGAAAAATACTGTTTTTTTTTTGTTTATGGTTTTCGTTTTCATTCAGCTATTTTTCTTTATTTTAAATTGCTTGCGAAAATAAAAATAGCGTTGATTGGCCTATGGCTTATCATCGGCGCACTGATAGGGTAATTTAACACTAGTTTTCTATGTACGGGTCACTTGGGATTTGCAGCTTTAGAGTCAGCATCAGCACTGAAGTCCTCTGGATTAAGGCATTTCGGTTCATATTCCAAAGACACGATCCAGCGCGGGATTGAAGTAATAAGGCGCGCAAAGTGCGTAGATGACAGTGACAGTGGATAGGGGCAGTGAGGATATGGTCAGTCATTTCTCCTTCAAACTATAGGTGGTATATATCTACTGTACACCCAGTTAAATTCTTTGAACTATTTCAAGGTTTGTTTTCTATTGTTTTATGGTACATATCTGCTCGCGTCTTCTCATGTAATTGTACCTAAAAGTAGCCTCTGTTATTCCAGGGTATAATAACTGTATAAATAAATATCACCTTATATAAAGAAATATATCTATTAAATTGTCAGTCTTTATACTACATGATCATATTTGATCATAATAAATTGTTCTAGGTTTTAACTAACGCCATGGGTGACCTCCAACCATCCAATATCATCATGAGTTTGTATTTCAGCCTCGAAGACGACGAATACTATACTATGTAATATGGCTGGGCCGAATATTTGGTCTCACTGAAGAGATTATTTACTGGATGTTTAAATTTAAATCAGAGATTCAGAATTATTTCGGTTGGGATTGCGGTTCGACCACCGGCCTCGCGAAAGACAGTATTTATTTTAAGATAAAATCAAAGCCTTCAGCCTTGTATGGTGAGTTTCATACACTAGGAAAGCTGGGGTGCTAATGCTAGGGGTTGCTGCTAAGGGATGGTGACTCCGAAGAGAGCTAAGAACCAAACCCAACGAGTGATGATCGTACACTGTTTTATTCGTATTGTTTTCACTATTGCTAAATACGAGTGCAAGCTGACAAAATGTAATTAATTGGGTAAAGCCTGATTCAGTAAAATGTACAAGTGTGCGTCAGAGGCAGTGGCGTAGCTAGGTGGACAAGGGCCCTGGTGCATAGAGGAATAATCGGGCCCTCACCCCCTCTTTCCACGTAGCTTGAACTTATATTGGCCTTCAAAATTAGCGCCCAGGGCCCCCTGAGCTCCGAGGCCCTGGTGCACTGCACCACCCGGCCCTACGATAGCTACGCCACTGATCAGAGGTTCCAATCTGAGTTTTATATAGCATTTTGTTTGGGAATGCGGTTCGACCTTCGGCCTCGAGAAAGACACTATTTATTGTAAGATCAAATCTGGTGGCCAATGCAATGACTCTAGCTACTTTAAAATTCAGTTTCTATAATTTAATAAAAGTATATTTATGCAATTCATGTACCTACCTATACACTTTTTATTCGTAAATGTTCATTTAGTATGTAAATAAACTAATTTAAAAGGGTAAAACCAAGGTAAACCAAAACAAAAAATAATTTTGGGTTACTATTAAAATGTGGGTCATTAATGGGTATATTGGGTATAAATTAAATGTGTATTTTTAATGATAACTAAGAATTCCGTTATAAGTTCTAATAAGTTTTTAGTCTATTACTAGGCAAACTAAATTTACGCGAAGTCGCGGACAGAGGCTAGTAAAATGATAAAATGATGAACAATTAAGCTTCGACTGTGTACAGCTTTTAATAAAATCAGCATCAGACACCCAGCAATACGGGACAATCATCTATTACATATCGCGACAAGCGAACTTCACATTAAATATGAATTTGAGATGAATGTGAAATCACCAGGCAAAAGCAATAATTTTTTTCACATACTAGTTAGGCCCATAGCTTTAAATTTTTGATACGAGGGTCCCTCACATTGATCGAGAATTGAGTAATTTGGACTGGTTTCTAAATAAACTTTTTGGTTACGTGTTTATTGATCTCGTGGAATCGTAAGTAATGAATGACTGATTTGACCTTACGAGAGTTAGCAGTCCCAGCGCCACACGACCCGCCGCCGACGCAGCACTACACGTGTTGCCCTGATTCCAAGAAACTACTGTTCCACATAATTATGCATTACTGTTTCCGATAATTGTCTGATAACTCGAAAGCCAGTATTGTACCAGATTTTGATTTGATTACTTACATCTTTATTAATTAAAATAATTAAATCTTTTTAAAGACCTTCTATTCTTCCCGTTCGCCCACACGTAAATCGAGTAATACATTTTTTTTCAAGTTGACACGTCGATAAATAAGAGTTTGGGTGTGTCGACAGAAGAACTCGCAGTCTGGTTGGCGCCAATCTGTACTACAAAGACCAATGTCTCTTTCTAACATATTTTTAATAATAATTTCTAAGATAGTTTAATAAGAATATAAATTATGACGTCTAAAATCGTTTTGAATTTTTAGAACATCTTTTACAATTTGACATATCCATCCATCCATCAGCCTGTTTCGTCCACTGCTGGACATAGGCCTTTCCATGATTTCGCCACTCTTGGCGGTCCTCCTGGAAGAAATGCCCATACTCACACACGCTGGGCAGGCGGATTGGTGAGCGCGGTGCCGAAGCTCTTGCACCAGTGACGCCTACCCGTCACCAGTCTGTTTTATATAAGGCCCGGCAATTGGGGATGGATTTACCGCCATCCATCGGTCCCAGGCAATGGTGGGCCGCCTGGTTTTGCCTGAGAGCTCTTTTCTTACTCTCCGCCGAATAACTTCGGGAGGATTTGCGAGTAAGATGGTGGTACCTCCATAGTCGAGCCCGACATCAGCTCTACCACCTATAAATCACACTAATATTATAAATGCGAAAGTTTGTGTGTGTGTGTGTGTGTGTGTGTATGTTTGTTACTCTTTCACGCTAAAACGGCTGAATAGAATTGGATGAAAATTAGAATCGATATAGCTTTTACCCTAAACTTTTTATCCCGGAAGAAAGCATGTCGTTAAATCGAGTAACACGCGGGCGGAGCCGCGGGCAAAAGCTCGTATAATATTTTTTATAGCACACCGTGCGTAAAATGACCACTTTACGCACGCTGCGCTTGCGTAAAGTCAGCATTTTCCGCACTTTTGCTATAAAATATTAGACGATACTCGTGCGAGAAACTTTTTCTCGACTCGTGTGATTGCAGCACTCACCTTCGGCTCGTGCCGCAAACTCACACTCGTCAGAAAACGTTTCATCGCTCTCGTATCGTAATGTACTATAATAATTAAATATAAAAGTTTGAAAATACTCACCCTGAACATTTTTTTGTGTATCCGGTAAAACAAAGGTTTACATGCTTACTAAATAATGTGGCCAGTTTCCCCTAGATGGCATCCGTAGTAAAAACAAAAAGCACGAGTGCGAAATATGTCATTTTATGCACGCTAAACAGGCACGTAATCTATCATATTTTGAGCTGGTGTATTAAAATAGTAGTTGAAACTGGTTTATAAAAAGGTTAATAAAAAAAACGAGTGTCAGTTTATAGTTATTAGTGTTTTAATACCTAGTTATGTATAGTTTCAAACACTACTTTATCTAAACTCGTGCCTAACAACCTGCTTTCATAATCTTGAAAAAAAATTGTCGTTAGCCATTTTTTATTTTTCTTGTCAAATCTCGTTCTAAAAGTGTTCCTAATTTCCGTTGTTATTTCCAGAATGTCAGATGGAGTCAAATTATCATCACCGTGATATGTGATTGTGCTGTTAGTAATTTTAAGACAAAATAATACTTTTGATTTGACCCATAAAACCACAGAAAATAGTAACTATATAGTAACTATTATTTAGTACGTGTTATATAATAACCTCATTGGTATTTGATATTTAACCTGAGACATGGCTGTATGGGCTAATTCCCTTTGCGTTCCTAGTTAGTATCACATGTACTGTCATGTACTGTAATCTCAGAAAAAGTTATTTTATAGCATTATGTTGTTCGGAGACCAATACAATAATTTAATTTTTTGGGGTTTTAGAGACGTTCATGAAAACACTTCTCATTATGCCAGTTTTGAGTTCGTAATGAGGATTTTACGTTATGAGGTTAGATAAACACATTTTTATACGAGGGGCCCAGTCGGTCCCAAGTCCCACCGCATTTATCGGGAATTGAGTTACTGGACTGTTTTATAAATAATAAAACTTTTTTTGTTTCGTGAATACTGCATATCTTTGAATCGTAATATTCGTAATGACACATTTTTTAGGGTTCCGTAGTCAAGAAGTAACCCTTATAGTTTCGCCACAACCGTATGTCTGTCCGTCTGTCTGTCTGTCTGTCTGTCTGTCTGTCCGTTCTCCCGTCTATCTGTCCGCAGCTTAGCTTAGCTCAGAGACTCTAAGTACTAGAAAGCTATAATTTTGGTATGGGTTAATTAATCACGCTGACACAGTGGTGAAATATAATGTTAAAAGAATATATTTTTAAGGTTCCTCCTCTACACGTAGTGGGAATGAATTTATTTTCGCGTCTACCCCATGTTGTGGGGTGTCATTGGATAAGTCTTTAAAAAATATTGTTGTTTTCGGTTCAGAGATGCCAGATAAGCGGTTGCTTTAGCTGGAAGGGGGGACACATTTGCATTTTTTGTGGTTTTTCAAAGATTTTTCGAAATCGGTGACAGTTAATACAGTAAAAGTATATATTTTTATAATCAGCTTTTTAATATCCACAATTTGATACCCATATTCTCTTTTTTGTATTAGAAATATTTTAGACAATTTCAAAATTTTTTTTACACCGTATTATGAATACCTACTATTTTTGTGGCAAATTTCAAGTCTTTATCTTTAAAGATGCTAAAGTTATGAGGCTGTGACATACGGACGGACGGACGGACGGACCGAAAACGAGTCTCACCATAAATGTTCTTTTTACCTTTCAGGTACTACGGAACCCTAAAAATCATGGTAATTTGGGATTACGTAAAGATTACAGGAAAGATATAGCGGGTGAGAAATTCACGATAGCAAGAATGACAAAATTAAATTTTTCATCCTCGAGTTTTACTTCGAGTACGGTATAAAAATATTTAAGTCTCTCTTTGTGGTACAATCAATTCTTTTTTTAGTTATCGTTATCGTTTTTTTAGTTATCAGCCTGTTTCGTCCACTGCTGGACATAGGCCTTTCCAGGATTTCGCCACTCTTGACGGTCCTCCTGGAAGAAATGCCCATACTCACACACGCTGGGCAGGCGGGTTGGTGAGCGTGGTGCCGAAACCCTTGCACCAGTGACGCCGCTGCCCGTCACCAGTCTAATTTATATAAGGCTCGGCAATTGGGGATGGATATACCGCCATCCATCGGTGCCAGGCAATGGTGGGCCGCCTGGTTTTTTTGCCTGAGAGCTGTTCTCTTACTCTCCCCCGAATAACTTCGGGAGGATTTGCGAGTAAGATGGTGGTACCTCCACAGTCGAGCCCGGCATCAGCTCTACCACCTAATAGTCTGACACACTTGACCGGTTTTTATTTTTATTTTATTAAGCCCGATATTATAAATCAATAAAATTATCCAACTGCACCGGCAAGAAAACGAATGCATATGAGTAAGAACGGGCCGTAATGAGTAGTAATGAGTAATTTATTCTGCGACTCACAAACACCGAAACTTCGCTAAGAGTTTTTGTCGTTGACGGAACCTTGAAAAACAAAGCAAAAAATGTATTTGTTAAAAATACATATTCCCACGTGTGAACTGGGAAATGCAGGTCACAGTCATCACTTGGTAACCCACTATTCACTGACGATTGTGAATGATGTCCCGATCGTGATGGTAAGCCCTATTGGCGTACTTCAGACACAAATAGACCAACAATTAACGCGCCTTTCGAAGCACAAGATCGAACACAAATAAATGTACACCATGGAGATTGAACCCACTACCTCTGGGTTAGCAGGCGAGCGCTCTACCACTCGGCCACAAAGAGACCTAATCAATGGTGAAGCGCTCTACCACTCGGCCACAAAGAGACCTAATCAATGGTGGAGCGCTCTACCACTCGGCCACAAAGAGACCTAATCAATGGTGGAGCGCTCTACTACTCGGCCACAAAGAGACCTAATCAATGGTGAAGCGCTCTACCTCTCGGCCACAAAGATACCTAATCAATGGTGGAGCGCTCTACCACTCGGCCACAAAGAGACCTAATCAATGGTGGAGCGCTCTACCACTCGGCCACAAAGAGACCTAATCAATGGTGGAGCGCTCTACCACTCGGCCACAAAGAGACCTAATCAATGGTGGAGCGCTCTAACACTCGGCCACAAAGAGACCTAATCAATGGTGGAGCGCTCTACCACTCGGCCACAAAGAGACATAATCAATGGTGGAGCGCTCTACCACTCGGCCACAAAGAGACCTAATCAATGGTGGAGCGCTCTACCACTCGGCCACAAAGAGACCTAATCAATGGTGGAGCGCTCTACCACTCGGCCACAAAGAGACCTAATCAATGGTGGAGCGCTCTACCACTCGGCCACAAAGAGACCTAATCAATGGTGGAGCGCTCTACCACTCGGCCACAAAGAGACCTAATCAATGGTGGAGCGCTCTACCACTCGGCCACAAAGAGACCTAATCAATGGTGGAACGCTCTACCACTCGGCCACAAAGAGACCTAATCAGTGGTGGAGCGCTCTACCACTCGGCCACAAAGAGACCTAATCAATGATGGAGCGCTCTACCACTCGGCCACAAAGAGACCTAATCAGTGGTGGAGCGCTCTACCACTCGGCCATAAAGAGACCTAATCAATAGTAGTAGTAATAGACGTTTTTTTTTTAGTAGTAATAGACGTTAATTCCATAAGAAATTACACGAATTATAAAAATAATTCTGCCAAACTGCATTACAGTTTGTGGGCAGAAAAAACCCTCTGTTAAACTTAATTAAACTTATGAAATCTATGTACTATAATTTTACACATTTAATATGATTTTAAACATATGCATAATCTTACACTGTAACAGTTCTGCCTAGATTTAGATACATCTTTGTAATAAAAGTGACTTCAACTTTGTTTTAAAAATTGATCGAGTTAGATTGCATTCTGAGAGGTCAACAGGTAAGGCGTTAAATATTTTAGGTATTAAGTATTTTTCAGTTCTTTGACCATAATAGTTATTGAATTTGTTAGTTTGTAAGGTTTTTCTGGCTAATTTTCTGGTGGGATATTTGTACTTTATAGGGTTTTTGTACTTATTTTGTGAACCATAAGTTTTATTTGCCCACAAAAATGTTACTTTTTCATGTACTGGAAGTATTTTACATATATGAAATAGTTTACTATAATTATGTTTACATTTAATTTTAGTGTTCTTATCTACCAACAACTTAAGAAATCTAATTTGTAAATATTTAATTTCATCTAGGTATGTCTTAAAGGTACGACCATAGCTAGATAAGCCGTACGATATCAGTGATTCCACCAGACTATGGTAAATAGCAAACAATAACGGTCTATTGGCAATCTTATGCAAATAATAAAATTTACCTAAAATACATCTTAATTTTTGACAAACATCTTTTATGTGGGATTTCCAGTTCATGCTCTTATCAATTGTTATACCTAGGTATTTGTACTTATCCACAAACTCCAAACCATCACATTGACAATCATGGTTCATATTGTGTAAACAATCATATGTATGTCCTATAATTTTTACGTGATTGTCTAGTTTTACATTGTACGGTGAATGTATATGCATGCACTTTGTTTTTTTAATGTTAAGGATAATACCATTGTCATGAGCCCATTTAGTAATGTTATCTAAATCATCTTGTAATTTTGTTTGAATCGTTTTTAGATCTGTTCCCGGACAAAGTATACACATATCATCCGCGTACATGTATACATTACAATTTGCAATGACATTTGACACACTGTTTACATGCATAATGTATCCGACCGGGCCGTAGACTGACCCGGTTGGAACACCGTATTTGATGTTGGCTTCTTCGCCATATGTATTTGAGACAACTGTTTGCATTCTCCGTTTAGATAGGTAATTTTTAAACCAGTTACTCACAGGTCCCCTGATGCCACACTCGTCCAACTCGTACCACTCGGCCACAAAGAGACCTAATCAATGGTGGAGCGCTCTACCACTCGGCCACAAAGAGACCTAATCAATGGTGGAGCGCTCTACCACTCGGCCACAAAGAGACCTAATCAATGGTGGAGCGCTCTACCACTCGGCCACAAAGAGACCTAATCAATGGTGGAGCGCTCTACCACTCGGCCACAAAGAGACCTAATCAATGGTGGTGCCCCAACAGTACTTGTGGCTATATTCCGACGTTTATCGGAAGTATCGAGGCGTCAATAAGGATATTGGCAAAGTTTGCCTTCTAAATTAGTTGCCGATACAATTTCCGATTTGTCGCCGGCAAACTTACCTTATTTACCTCGAGTGTTACCTGGCAGTCCTGCCACTGACGGCATATTTGCCTAGCACTGGCAACTTCGCCTAAATCGTGAATTTGGTTGAGCAGTTGAATTTGTCGGGTTTAATACTAGTTTGGTAGTTCAGGTTTGTTTGTACGGCATGTGTTGCTGAAGTCGTTGCAAAGTGAAACTTTGATAATTTTTATTTATTTTTATTATGGATACAAACAGTCACAGCTTTATATACAACGTGAAATTTAAGTAATTTTGCTAACGAAAACTGGTGATAGTACTCGTCCATACGAACAACTTTTACCATGAAGCAAATTCTAATATCGCGAAAAAAAAAACAGCTGTTTCATACATTTGGGTCGAGTAGGTATTTAACTTTTCTATCGAACAGCTGATTTTATTCACGATTTCAGGGTTGGCTTCATAGTAAAAGTTGTTCATATGGACGAGTACTATCACCAGTTTTCGTTAACAAAATGACTTAAATATCACGTTGTATATTAACATATCTTAATTTATATTATAAACCTATAGTACCAAAAATATGATGACACATAATATTATGTTTAATCGGAGAATACAAGTATAGGTAGGTTTTTACAATAATGTTAACTTAAGATAGGTAGGTACATAATGTATTGGGGTCGATTCGGCGAAGCCCGACCCAACCCATTCGACGGGTCCAAACACAATCTAAGCATTCTGTCCTTTTCTCTCGATGTAGAAAAGACAAGGACAGGACGCCCAGAACAAGGTTAGTGCCGCCAAACAAGCCAATCCGTGCTACACCGAATCGACACCAAATGTTAGGATTGATAAGCATAGTTGTCGTTTATTGACTACTTATTGATAAGCGAATACAGATATGTTTAGGTAAATATTACCGAAGGGTTTTATTGTGAATGTAGTGAAATATCGAAAATGAATCCCGCATATGCTAGCTTCAGTAGCAGTGCTACCATGAGAACTACTCGTATATAGTGTAAGATATAAAAACGAGGATTTTATACATGATGCCTATCTATACCATGTTGCGCCATGCGCCAGATTCATTAGCTGAGCGCTCAAAAATGTTTATACCGGTTGAAAATTAAACCTCTAGCTATAACAAGGGAAACTGTTCTATGTTCGAAATAAAAAAAAATACATGTTTTGTTACTTTTGTCATGATTCATATTAAAAAAAAAAGATATCGACCGACAAAGAAGCACTCATGCTCCGGTAACAGATAAGACGCTCCACACAACCTACGTGTACATAGCCTATGTGCATTATTTACCGCCGGGAATATGTACGGTCTATTGTCAGTCACATGTTGCATCGCGTAGGTTTGCCATTTTTCCGAAATTTGGTAAAAAATACTTTTTTTACGGTTTTGTGTTCTACTACTGATTTTGAACCATAGAGTTCAATAAAGCTAGTGACTTAATTTTCAACCTGTATAAGTAAGAATAAGCAGAGCCGTAAAAAAATTGCTGCTCTTAATATTGACAGTTCAAGACTTGTAAAAAAGCATTTGGTAACTTCATCACTTGTTATACAGGTTGAAAATGAAACCCCCTAGCTTTATTGAAATCTATGAATCAGAATTAATAACAGAACACAGAATCGAAAAACAAAAATGTTTCCTTCGTTTTTTTAATGGTTCCCAAATATTCGAATGAATAGCCAACGTACGCGACGGGACATGCCACTGACAATAGACAGTGCATATTCCCGGCGGTAAATAACGCACGTAGGCTATGTACACATAGAGCTCTGTCACCGGATTATCTATTAGTGCTTCTTTTGACGATTGATATGTTTTTACGGTTCCGTAGTCCGACAAGGAACCCTTATAGTTTCACCATATCCGTCCGACCGTCTGTCCGCGGCTTAGCTCAGAGACTATTAGTACTAAAAAGCATTTGGCATGAGTGCATATTAATCACGACAACAAAACGGTAAAATAAAATCATGAAAAAGAAATATGGGTACCTTCCCTACACGTAAATTGGGGATGATTTTTTTTCTCATCTATCCCATAGTGTGGGGTTTCATTAGATAGGTCGTTCAAAAACATTGTGGGTCAGTGAAAACCATTTTTCGATTTAGGGATCTGTCGGCGAAATATTAAGCTTTAAAGTGAAAATTTTTGTTAGAGTCAAGTGTCCCCCCCTGCCGGATAAATGGTTCTTTATGGATATCTAAAAAATTCACAAAAATAGTTTATCGTAAACCTGTAAATCCTACTTAGCTGTGATAATTTTCCTTTGAAATCCGTTATAGTATAATTATTTTATTAATTTATTCCTTATAATGAATTTAAAAGGCAAACTATCACAGCTAAGTAGGCTTTACAGGTCTACGAGTACAGGTCACGCCAAACTTTTAATCCATTCTTCGGGAGAGCAACTTCCGAGCCGACTAGGAGTTTGGCGCGATCTGTATTAGTAGACCAACTTATAAAATGTACTGGGAACCTACGGAACCTTACACTGCGCGTGGCCCGACACGCACTTGACCGGTTTTGAGTATTATGAATCATGACAGAAGTAACATAACATATAATTTTTATTTCGAACATGGTATAGTTTACTTTGATAAAGCTAGGGGTTCATTTACAACCTGTATAATAACTCACGATATTACATTTTATTGCTTATTTATGTCTCTCTATGTTTGAATGTATGTGGTTTTCACCGTTACACGAGGAATATATAAAAAAGAAACTTGATGATTACCGTACACCTTATAACACTTCCGTACAAACACATTTGAGAAAAAAAGGTTGATATGTTTTAATCACTTGAAACCGTGAACAATCAATGTATCACACTTGGGATGGACCTGGGTACCTAGCATAGTAGACCATATCAAGCTTTGACAGCTCGATATACACTGTCTGTCTCTCTTTAGGTAGATCAACAGAGTGAGACAGAGCACTGTATCAAGCGCTATCGAGCTCGGTATGGTATGCTATGCTAGTTTAGCTGCTAACATTATTTGTCTTCCTATGGAAACATTATAGACCAGTAGAAATTGACATTAAAATCGCAAAGCATGATGTAGTTCTCATTTATTGGTATGTTGTAGAGACCAGTTAGGGTAGTGTCTATCCAAATTTGCAATTTCGTAAAACTTGTGCTCGCTGCGCACCACGCGAAATACATCGAAATTTTGGATTTTTTGACACTTTTTGCCCTAAAAGTCATAAAACTGTGCGTTTAAACAACAAATTAAGTATTTATTAAACTTAATTCAGTTTTCAACAATTTAAGCCCACTCGCAGCTCTATAAACTGTATAGTGACCCTGTGTAATCTACATCTGTATCTATATATCTATACTAATAATAAAGTATCTTGACTAAAACCACTTGTACTAGTCTCGTGAAATTTTAAGTTATTAGACTTATAAGTATTGTACTGAGGCCAAAACTATAATTCTTAGAATTTTAGTCTCTCTGTATGTTCCGTTTTAACTCGAGAAACACTTAACGGATTTGTATGCGGTTTTCTTGTTATCATCGTAGGAACCCTGGTCAACATATTATAATCCAAAAGGGATGTTCATACAATTATGCCCAAGTCGAAAATGGGGCAAAGATTGCATAAACGCGGGCGGAGTCACGAGCAAAGGCTATTATATAAAACATATTTTTATTACGATTTTAAAGGGAAATAAATGACAACACTAAAAGTTATTTTTGTATGAATAGATAGACGTAAAGCTCATGCTACCATAGAAATCCCACGTCAAAGTCCTTATGTTCATTAAATTATGAACTAAAATGCCTGAATTCAATTATTTGGTGGCACTTCTCCCGTCGTCGCACCGTGGGGCTATTTCATATAAACAGTGATCGTAATCCTAATAAAATCGAAAACGTCATTTTACTTACGAAAGTTTTGTTTGCCTATTTATTTCAATGATTAAACCTACGGCACGAAATTTATTCATTTTATTTTATGGTACTCAGTAATAAATTGTGGAGAGTCTTACAAACTAAACGGTATCTCTAAAACATGTGTATGTATGTGTATTATAGAAAATGTATAAACAATTATGTTTTTTTTCTCTTTCAAGCAGACCGATTTTTCATATACTACGAGTATGTTATCTATCTAGACAAGATACAGACAGTTATTTTTTTACAACCTTTTAATTGCTACGATACTTAAATTTTCTATGTAAGCACATATCTTATTGGTCATAAGATAATCATTTTCGGATCCATATAAGTAATTAATATATAATATAATTTACTAGTTGTCCTTTTGACAGTAAATACATTTTTAACTGAATTTACAAATATTATGTTTTAATTATTAGTTTTACTTTCGTTTTTACATGTATCAATTGTAATTTTACTGTTTGTATGATCTCAATTGTACAGCAAAAGTTTTGTGCTGTAACGCTGTGTAATTTATTTTATTAAATAATGATAATAATTCACTGAAAGTATCCGTCAAAGCAAATTTTCACTAATCTAAACAAAATGTGCTGTGAATAACATAATAAACAGTAAAGTAAGAAAAATAGAGTGGTAAACTAAATAATAAATTGTTGTTTTATGTTTTTTAGGGTTGTCTGTTAATCTCATTACGTTCTATTTACGTTCTATTGATGTAGGTTATGTGTTGTTGTTGGTGTGTGTTGTTTACATTTCATTTGCTTTTCTTATCAACTATAGAGTCAAGACACAATGAATGCGGTGAGTCTAGTACTGATATTATAAGTAAAGTCGAATGTCTAAAGTTCATGTTTTACACATGCGCTCTCTCAACTAGTAGTAGTTTATCTGTAACCTTAGACTATGGATTTGAAGGAGCGGGGTCTTCTGGAACAGGTATTTCTATACTTAATAGAAGGCCCCAGCATTGTAAAATTATCTATTCCTGGTTATTGAATAAACATTTTTTCATTTTTTTTTTCATTTTTCATGTCATAAAATATGTGACATGTTATATTCCACCAATTTTTTTTGTTTTAACGCACAAAGTCGCTAGTTCATAAAAAAGAAAGTTGTGTGATATTCAGTTTTCCTAAAAATATGTAGGTTCTTAATTAAAAATACTAAAAACTGACTAAAACTACTGAACAAAACAGGAAACGTCTCGTCATGTCTAAAGTGGACGCAAAGAAGCACTCGAACAAAACTTTTGTTTTAATATGCTGAGCACACGTTACTAACAAAGGTTAAAAAAATTAAGTTGGCTTGATAAATCATATATTTCAACAAGTAATTCAATCTTCCATTCAAATTATAGAGTCAGAATGCAGGCGCATCACATGACAGTGGTACTGAATAAAAAATTATAAAATCTGCATTTATTTTTTCATTTTA
This sequence comes from Ypsolopha scabrella, assembly GCA_910592155.1. Lineage (NCBI taxonomy): Eukaryota > Metazoa > Arthropoda > Insecta > Lepidoptera > Ypsolophidae > Ypsolopha > Ypsolopha scabrella. The sequence continues at coordinate 23,592,083 of OU342969.1, read as the reverse complement.
CTGGCTTATAGCAATAGAAAGCAAAAAAAAGCATTTTGGCCGCTGTTTCTGAACAATGGCCTCACTGTGCGTCGCCTCGTCATGCTACGTTGCACCGACGACGACGTGATAATTGTAAAAAACTTTATACTGTAGGTATTGTACAATCAAACCGGTATGTTTATTTTTGATTTTCCTGTTGTCAATGGAAATCAATGAAATCATTAGTTTTATTTATTTAGCAGAAGAAACTGTGTTGTGTGATATACCTTCTTGGTATTTTTAATCTTATTATAATTGGAGGTAAGTCTATATAATTTGTAAAATCTGGCATTAAATTAATTAGCTATGTATATTCCACGGTTCGATCGGACTCAATCCTGGTGCAACCGATATTACAAGAACCTGCTTAGTAAAGGAAAATGCAAGGTGATAATATAATTCTTATATAACTTTATGATATTTGGCAACGAGTGAGTTTGCTCTGGCAATTTAATTTTTCTATTGCGCCAGAATAAGGAGCACACGACATAAATACATAACAATAATAGTGTTTTTAACCCTTACATGAATGAAAAAAAGCAGAATAGTAAAACAATTGAAAATGGGGTATATATCCCATCAGTTTACCAATTTTTAAAACAAAAATGGGTCGTTTCTGTCCACTGTTTATGATTGTAGTACCTATATATTTTTGTGATTACTTGTTCTTACTCACGGCTTTGACTATTTGTTGATATCGGCATCTATTTAATAAAACTGCCAACAATTTTTTTATCGTTTTAGCTAACTGTTTAAGAGTATAGTCTTCGCTAAACCTTAAATTATTCTTCCTGGTTTAAAAAATCTGGCAATAATTTGTTTAAAAAAATTATTTATATCAAGAATAAAAGCTTGTATAACTAAATTAACCTCTGAAACGCATAAATATTTCATACAACGTTAATTTTTTTTTAAATAATATAATCAGTGAAGAAAATGAACATTTTGTTTTTTTTCCGGATTCCGTTCCTTTCGCACTGCGGTTGTTTCCACATTAAGTAACAATGGCTGATGCAAGCGTGATTAATCCTCTTAAATGGGATAAATTAAAGTGTTCTGCAATTATTTACCGCTTTTTTATTTGCTGTAATAAGTAACTACTCGTAACTTCAAAACAGCATGGATTAGATAAGAATAAAACAAAGATAAATTAATAGGGAGCGTACCAACATTGATAAAGTTATCATATCAGTAATCACTTTTATTTAAGAATTCGATTAGGACTAAACATGCACGTATGCAGGATTTTGTTTTAGGGGAGGGGGGACAGATTTTGGCTCATGGAATACTTTGTACCATTGTACATGCGGCATTGCGGCATTCCGCTATACTAAGAAAATTTGTACCAATAATAAAACTGCACGAGAGGTCAACTGACCAAGAAATTCCTGATATTTACTACCAAAAAGAAAGTCGAAAATGTTTTGTCAACAAAAAAATCTTGAAAGGATTGCCCGCGCCGGAAATGAAAGTCCTTCAACGGATGAAGATAATAAAGACATCAACGGAACTCCATCATCAAACAGAAGGTCGTTAGCTTTACAGTAAAATGCCAATAATACAAGCTGTGTTTATCCGGAGGTCAAAGCCAAGAAAATACTCTCCCCGCCCCACCCGCTTTGAATCTGGATACATATCTCAGGTTCTATTGATATAATCTTCAATATCTTGTTATTGTTTAAAGATAAAATATTTTGCTAAAACTTTTGTTTAAAGCGCTTTTTCGATATACCCAAGCGTTAGTCCAATAAACGGCAAAACGTAAACTTAAGAAAACGTTGTTTCCTGTTTTTTTTTAAGTTTTGAGCGATATATGAGGTGACTTGGCTTGGTAAGTGATCAGTAACACGGATCAATAACACTTTTTGTTAATTTCGCAAAATAAAATCTTGACTTCCCATAGTAATTGACTCGAGGCTGAGCTTGCGTTTTTAAGGAACACGAAAAGAATAATTTACGAATTTCATTAAAAGGGTCTTCAAACCTTGTTACTGAGCACTTACCTATCCTTCAGTAAGAATTTGGCTGTATAAATTAAAGTCACCTTATATAAGGTCCTACAATTCAAAGTGAAAAAAAAAATTAACAGACGATAGAGTATCCCTAATAGGGCACAATCAACTGAAAAAAAAATTTTGCGTGTACTTTTTTTTACCTTTCCGTAGAAATTTAGTCAGCTGCCTCAACCACTTTGTACTGGGAAGTGAAAAAATTATTTGAGCAAAAACTTTTTTTTCTTTTTCTGGAATTTGATCAGTTAACGATACATGATCTACCCTAGAATTATTTTCACTTATTATGGTAGGACCTTATATAATGGTTATTTCGGCCATGATTGATATACGGAACAAAAATGTAGCCAGCATTGTTAACTACACTTTGGAAAAAACAAATTCAACATTGGTATACCCAGTCTCGAGATAATTGAATCCACAATTTTTGTAAGGCCGTCATATTTTACAGTTCCTCATGATGTCCCCTTCCGATTAATTTTGCTCCACAAGGCCCCAGCATTACGTGGTATAAGTTTAATTTAGTCCCCCCAAATTATAATGACTTGAAATGTTAATGGTTGTGATTACTTGTGATTGTCGGCACTTGATGGAACTTATTATACTTACATCTTTGTTAAATTTTAATTGTCTAAATTTTTGCTACCATACTTTTTGATTTACCTGTTACTTCAGCTACTAGATTAGCATATATTCTAAAGCCGAGCGATCTTTTTTAATCACTCTAAAATAAAAAACGAGGGGCATGAAAAAAAAATTAAATCATAATTTGACATCAATGTCACCTGTATTTATGGGCGGGGACAGACGATACTCTAGGGGGGGGGGGGGTGTTGTGCCCCTTGGCCCCTACCTAGTTACGCCTATGGCTCGATAACAATTATTCTTATTCGCCGACGTATCCTTTAACATCGAGCAAGAAGCTACAACTACAGCTGTTGCAGATTGTACCTACAAATATTCGTTTAGGAATAAACTATTTAGTGTTTGGCAAGACTACCACTCGAGCTGTTTTATCTGAACTCAGGACGGTTATTCTCAGTCTGTCGAATTAGCCTTCTTGACCGCAAAAACCTGTTTTATTTGTCGAACTCCGTATATTTTTATACTGTGACTGTTTCTCCGGAATCGCCTCCCTGATCTTCAGTAACCACCCTAACTCATCTTCTTGCATTTATTTTAAAATAATGTCCATTTCATAACAAATCTTATATAATTCCTTTTCTTTTCAGGGTAAAAATGAAGGATATTTATTTCCTCTTAATCTTCACTGTACTCCAGTCGATCTCAGAATCGGCGAGGATTCTGTCTGTACTACCAACTGCTTCCCGGTCTCACTACCTGACAGGTATTATGCGTTCAAGGTGAAGAGTGCGGACCTAGGACGGCTGTTCCGGCATTATTTTTACTCGCAATATCAGTCATTAGACAATAAATGCCATGCGATGTAAAGCAAAAAGCAGTGACTAAATCTCATCAAATAAAATCTTTGTAATATAAGGAATGTTTACTACACGTTTTCAATCAAAACAATCAACACACGTAGAACATATCTTTCGCCTGCAATCTGCGTTAGCAATTTTTGCGCACGAACCGGAATTGATGGCTCTTTCGCCCAGTTAGGGGAAAACCAAGATAATTTTAGGGCCTTTCCCTGTGAAAATCCCCTAAAATTTACACTTTTCAGACTTTTCTTCCCTAAGCATTAATTTCAAAAGTAAATTATAATTTATGGTTAACTGTTATTTAATTAACGATTAACTTTCTACATTTAATAAACTATAAACATTAAATTCACTTCAATAAGTTTTGAAAAGAGTTCCTTTTTAGAGACTCTAGAGTAAAATAAACATATCTTACAAAAACAAATATATTATGTTGTTAAAGAGAACTGCAAACGTTCTATAACTCTTCCCGAATAACTATCCCCTAAAAAATACCCTAAATAATTTTATACACTAAAGAATCCTGTAAACATGAAAAAATACCCCGATTTTAGGGTAAAATACCCTGTGCTGGGAGCACCGTATGCTTGACGCCCGATGATAAGGTTCACCCCTTATCACGTTGGTAAAAAGAGGTTTCCACAATTAACCCTGGAAAACACCTCAGAATTACACCCCCTCGGAGCCATCTCGAGGATATTTATATGTCGTAATATAATAAACGATTATACATATTTCTTTGGGTTTCATGCATGTATACTTGTATTTTTCATTCTTGTTATTATTATCTTGCATTTTGTGTTTTATTCGTTTGTCGTCTTGTCGTGATGTGTTATTATGTTCTATTAGTCTGTAAAAACTTTTTTGGTCTGTGTTTTGTTTAATGTGTTCTTATCCTGTATGTTTTATATTATAGACTGTATGTTTACCTTATTAAAACTAAATAAATAAACAGTATACCTTCCTATGCAAATTATGAAGAAGAAGATAGTTAATATGTGGACAATGATCGTAGTATTATTCGTTTTTTGCAGGTAGAAAAGTAACGATAGAATTAGCCAGAAGAGGACATGAGGTGGTGTGCATTAGTCCTTATGAGGAGAAGAATGCTCCTCCAAACTTTACTTGGATTGATCTGGAAGTCAAGTCAATTTATGAAGCTTGTAAGTGTAAATAACTTCTAAGAGAAAAAAATACGTTATGTAAAAATGTAGGTACCTTTTTAACAGAATAATGTGGATACAGGCTTGAGTTTAATATGTATGCACGTAAGTATAACAGTATATATAGAGGTAAGCGGTGAGCGTGTGAGCGAGACAGTACTAAAATTATACTCACAAGAATAAAATAAGTTTTAATTAGTTAAATCAATGATAACATTATAATTTGTAGTGAAAAGTGTACAATAAGTGTTAAATAACCAGTGACATTAAAGGCAAACTTTTAAACTAAGATTTAAGCCCGTATTTCTAATTAAAATATCCAAGACTATAAAACGAGAACAAAACAATATAATAGTGTGTAAAGTGCTTCAAAATAGGAGTAAATGTTCAAATAAGTGATTCCCTAAACAATAATTGGTGGTTTCTATTGAATTGTGGCGTTTACTCCGAATAAGTTATTACTAACCGTTACAAAATAATCTACTGGATAAAGAACATTCCGATTTGATTAGTCATCATCATTGAAGACCTGATGTATAGATGAATTCTGCACAAGAGTTCAAGTACCACCGTGGACGAGTCGGTTAGACGGCCGCTTCAATACGTGACGAGTCAGTGTCGCGTCGTCGTAGGTTCAATCCTCGTCCATAACACTTTTTTTTTAACTTTTTTTTTTTTTTTAACTACTATAATTTTCAACTTGCACCGAAAAAATGAATTCATTTTCGTTTATCTCGAACATAACTACAAGAAAACCACGAACACAGTCTACGTCGGAACTAGAAGAAGATACTAATACAATCAAAGGGTCGTTAGATGGCAGCTCCAGCAGTCTACCAATTTTATCCGATGATGAAGACGAAGAAATAATTAAACTGAAACAGCAAATAGAAAGTCTTAAATTGGACCTAGCCATAGCAAATGAGGAGATAAACAACTTGTCACTTGAAAATGGATCACTAAAAGATAAAATATCAGAAATGGAGAAGAAACATGCGATATTTAAAAAGGCAACATCGACCCTCAAAAGTAGTCCCATAATTAATAAACGAGCGAATCAAACAGTCTTGGACTCACCCAAAACGACACCTAAGAATACAAAATCGAATAAAGCAAAGTCTACTAAAACCATATCCAAATTGAACGCAGCTTCAACTTCACACGCTACAAATGATAAAAAGAATAAAACGACCAAGACTAATAAATTGAACAAACCAAATGGCGATGGAGACGTCTCCGAAATTGACGCAGCTTCTACATCACATGCTGCTACACCCGAACCACCCAGACCAAAGACAGATGTTACAAAAATGACGAGACAAGTTTACCCGAAAACTCTGAAAAACCAACACAATGAAACACAGAAAAATAAAGGTCACATACAAATTATAAGCAGCAACAATAGAAACAGTATTTTGAGCATTTCAGAGAACACTCTAGATGGCTTCTCTATATTACACAAAGTAATCCCTCAAGTTGGTCTGAGAGATCTTCTACTTAATGGAATTGACAAATCAATTGAGCGTCTAACTAAAGATGACTACTGCATAATTATGATTGGCGAGACAGATTTTCAAACAACCAACAACTACTTTGAACTGATTTTTGTATTACGAGAAACTCTTCAAAAATTCGGAAACACGAATATCATACTATTTCTCCCGACATTCAAATGTACGGACTTCAGCGACATGTTCAACTGGAGAATAGAGTCCTTTAACAGCTTATTATGCTTAGACAATTCAACGCATCAATACGCCTACATACTGGATTCAAACCTGAACCTAACATACGATTTTGACATGTTCGACAAACGGAATGGCAAAATTAATAATAATGGAATTTATAAAATACTCCAGGACCTTAGGAAATTGATAAATGACATAGAATTGACAACTGAAAAGCAAAACTGCAATACCCCGAATATTAGAGAGAATAACACCGAGCAGTTTTTTCGTGACAAATAGTATATATGTTCTACATCAAAACATAGCTGGATTAATAAGCAAAGAAGACATGTTAACATTGCATCTTGAACAACTCCACGCTAAAAGTTTAACGATTGATGTCATCTGCATCACAGAACACAACATGCAAACCGGTAGAGAAGAATACCTTGCCGTACCAGACTACCAGCTAGCGTCACACTACTCTAGAGATAACAGAAATAAGGGTGGTTCTTGTATATTAGTAAAAGAAGGCGTACAGTTTAAGAACCTGCCAGATATTTCAAAATTATCTGTGCAGAATGTGGTTGAATGTTGTGCCATAGAACTAACTAATTACCAAGCTATTGTAGCATGTATATACAGAATTCCCAAGAAAAAACAAAAAGCTAAATACCTAGAAATATTTTACGAGAAAATGACAGCTATCCTTAATAAACTATGCGTTCTTAAAAATAGGCGGGTAATTATTTGTGGAGATTTTAACATAAATATTTTAGAGCAAAATAGTAAGACGAGGGAATTTAGGGATTTTTTGCTAGGATTTAATCTAACATTAGAGCTATCTGAACCTACCAGACCTGAGAGTGGTACGTGCCTGGATAATTTTGCTCATAACATAAAACGCGGATGTAAATGTGAGATCCTTGATTACGGCCTCTCTGACCATACTGCGCAACTATTAAAGTGTCCCGTTAAGAAAACGTGCAAATTGGATTTTTGGACAACTCGAAAAAGAGATTATAGCAAGGAAAACATGGAAAAATTTAGGGAACATCTAAAAAATTTATCTTTCTCAGAAACGTACGAGACAAATGAACCAAATGAATGTTATGATATGTTTTTAGAGACTTTCCTGCTCGTTTATAACTTGTGCTTTCCTTACGTAGACGTAAAAATAAAAATAACAAAAAAGTTAAAATGGATATCGAAAGGCATCAAACTGTGCAGCAAACGAAAAAGACAACTCCTGTGGCAATGGAGATCCAATCCATCGACATGTAATAAAAAAACATTTACAAGTTATTCCAAGACACTCAAGCGAATTATAAAATTAACCCAAAAAGCACAAAACAATCACAAGATCAAACAATCTACCAATAAATCAAAAACTGCTTGGAATATAATTAATAATTCTAAGACAACACTTCCCAATGAACCAATTAGAAAACTACAAGTGGATGACTACGAAATAACAGACCCTCTAAAGATTGCGGAAGCCTTTAATAATTTTTTTATTGACCAAATAAAACCGATAAATGAAGACCTTCCGTCTTCCGAAACAAATATAAACTATCAAAGTCAATCGATGTTTATGAACCCTGCAACTCCAGTCAGCATATGGAAAATAATTGGTTCACTGAAAAACAAAAATAGTGTCGGTTATGATGGTGTACATACTAAGGTACTAAAATACGTCAGTGATATTATATCTCACCCACTTAGCCACATACTTAATGTTTGTATTGAATCTGGTGTATTTCCAGAAAGTCTCAAGCCAGTAATCATTAAGCCGCTTTTTAAGAAGGAGAATAGAGAGTTGATGAAATTTTATCGACCAGTCGCTTTAGTATCTGTATTCTCTAAGGTTTTTGAAAAGTACATATACCACTCTATTGTATCTTACTTAGAAAAATTTGATATACTCACCGAGGAACAGAAAGGCTTTCGTAAGGGCAAATCAATAAATATGGCAGTCTACGAATTCCTCAAATACGCAACAAGCAGTGTAAATAAAAGTCAACCCATAGTAGCACTTTACATGGATATGACAAAGGCTTTTGACTACGTAGATCATACGTTACTAATAAAAAAATTATATGCATATGGCATAAGGGGAAACCTACTAGATTTAATACAATCTTATTTAAACAATAGAACGCAATCGACTGAAATTTCGCAGATTTGTGTGAAAAGTAAGCGCGAAACAAAATATCAATCAAATGCAAGACTTGTTAAATATGGCGTTCCTCAAGGAAGTGTTTTAGGACCGCTGCTTTTTATTATTTACATAAATGATCTCCCGGAAAATGTTTCACACCCTATGACATTATTCGCTGATGATAGCACTTTAATTATAGAATGCAATGAATTTGATGACAATGAAACCAAAATTAATGACGCTTTAAAAGAAATAATAATTTGGATGAATAGGACTAATTTAACCGTTAATTTAGATAAAACTTACATGATGAATTTTTATCAAAATATTTCAAAACTAGGCAATTTAAACATTGAATATAATGGCCAAAAAATTTACGATATCCAGTATACAAAATTTCTAGGCCTAACTATAGACAGAAAATTAGATTGGAAACAACAAATAAAAACTGTGAGAGACAAACTCTGCAAATATGCCTTTCTATTATCAAAACTAGCAAAAATCCTAAGCGAGGCAAACTCTCTAACAGCATACCACGGTTTTGTTACGTCGACTTTGCGATATGGGATTATTTTTTGGGGAAATTCAACACACAAAGAAATTGTTTTTAAGGCTCAAAAACGGTGTGTTAGGGCAATGTGTAAACTTAAAACAAGAGATAGCTGCCAACCGTATTTCAAAAAGCTAAAATTGCTAACATTACCATCACTTTATATTTTCGAGATTGCTATTTTCGTAAAATTGAATCCGGAATACTTTGTTAAAGTCTCCACTACGCACAATAAAAGTGTACGCATGCAACATCGCCATAGACTATGTTTACAAAAATCCATTACTGCATTAATGAATAAGAGTGTTTTTTGTATGGCCCCATTAATATATAACAAGGTACCAAACGATATTAAAGACATGCATGTAAATTTGTTTAAAACTAAATTATTTACGCTACTTGTTGACAAATGTTATTATAGCGTCATTGACTTTTTAAACGATAAAACAATTTAATTTATTCATAATATTGACATCCAATTCCAATAATTTTGACATAGGTATTGTATGTAATTCTCCAAGACTTTGTTTCATTTCTTTTGATAATATTTAATTATAATTGGGTGTCTGCTAATTAATATTCATATGCCCATATGGGTAGAACATGGAGTGTACTGTTAACTAATTTTAAGACCTATTATATTGTTTGACACATGTTCATGAATAAACGCTACTTACTTACTTACTTACTTACTTACTATACTTTTTCACTTGATTACCTATATTATCACATAAGTATATACTTTATGTGCGATTTTAGTGCAATAAAGAAATTTGTTTTTTTTTTGTTGATTATTCACACATAAAAAAATACAAAAATTTCTAAATACACTGTTTTATCAAAAACACTAACTGCACATTAAATAAAATTTAGGGACAAGTTTAGGATTTCTTGGTTGTTATGAACAATAACCACGAAAGTTACGTATGGCTCTACTACATTCCGCGACTTGCCATATACCTAACCTACCGGCGCGTTTCTTAAATTCTGTTTCGCACTTGAAAGTAGTTAAATGTTTCAAACCAATACATAAATATATAAAATATACTATACACAAAATATAATTAGAAGTGAACAAGTGTAATAAATAATGTGAAATATGTACTAATTACAAAATGAAGATGTGGCCTAAAGGTCGCTGTAACCAGGCCAAAAAATATAAAAAAAAATTGTTTCGCACAGTGCCCCTTCATTTAAATTGTTGAAATGAATATTGAAGAAAATATTTGTCTTTCGCCTGGTTACACCAAACAAATAAGTACAAAATCTGTTAAATCGAGTTAACCGCGTTGTTATTTCATGACTATATTACCTAAATTATACTACTGGAACATTTAAAGTTTAATTATGTTCATTATAGTTCAATATTCATTTCAACACTTTTTTGACAGACTAACTCATACTTTGTTTTATTCGTATTCGTAGGTTGATGCAGACGCATGCAGCGCAGAGAGAATTCGCTTGGAGCGTTGTTGCGTAATGTAAAATAAATTTTCCCCTAAAAATTAACCATTACTATAAAATTACAAACAATTCTCATTTTTTTTACACTAAGAAAACTATATTTCATCATTGTGATGACTACTTACTTTAATCAGCACTGTTTGATTTGTTTCGAAAAATACTAAATGGTTGTAGTAGGATTAAAAAATAAATATTAGAAATTAAGGACACAGATCTTTTTTTATTTGTATTTTATTTTTAGTGTAAATATTTTTACTTCAATTTATGTCACTAATGAAAGAACCCGTAGCATCCTGATAATAACGACGATATTTATTTACATTTTCAGTGCCAGACGCAAAAAATGACAACTTTAACGAAAAGCTGAGCTTTTTTGAGAGTCAACGACGGAAGTGGGATAAACTGAATAAATACTCCAAATATATCAGTGAAAAACCAAAACTGAAACATTTTATTGAAAACGATGGCTCTCATTTCGACTTAGTTATCGTCGAAGAGTTTTTCCAACCAGCATTTTACGCATTTGCGTATAAATACAAAGCGCCTTTGGTTTTACTATCTACGTTTGGTTCCGGGCACTTCATCAACGAATATATGGGAAATACTTTAGAGTTGTCCTATGTGTCACATGAATTTTCTGAACTATACGGTGAATTAACATTCACAGATCGCCTTCTTAACTTGGTGTACACGACTTACGATCTTATTGCCAGAAAGTACTACTCGTTGATGTATCAAAATCAGCTGGCAAAAGAATTGTTTAAAAACTTCAAATATATGCCACATGTAGAAGATTTGGAAAGGAATTCTTCGTTGGTACTGATTAATGCGCATTATTCTCTGTCAGTTGTGAGGCCGACTTTGCCAAATATTGTTGAAATTGCTGGACTGCATATTGAAGATGTGAAGCCTTTAGATAAGGTAAGATTTTTATAACAATAAATATTTTTGCTACCGTACAGGTACTTTTAGTACTTAGTGTAGGGAACAGGGCTCCCTGAGGTACTTTTATACAATACACTATGTAATAAGACTAAAGTTAGTATGTAATCTGGTTTTTACCTTTACATACTACAATGTACCATATATTTAAGTTACACTGAAGATAAATAAATAAATAAATAAAAGCTTTTTCATGGTTTTTTATTAATGTATAATATATTATACGGGATGACTTTTAACCTAACCCCGATAATTCAGTATTTTGTAGTAGAATACAAACTAATTTTATTAAAACCATTCAAAGTAATATTCATATGAGCACTTGGAAGATTTTCGTAAAACCCAAAGAAATCATGGTCACCCGTAGAGCTAAGATAATTAGATCGCGCGAAGTTATTTTTATTATTGATCCCACTATTTTGGACTATTTTCAACTTTTCCCGTATAATGGCCAAGATAACCATTACATTTTACATACATCATACATTTTATTTCCAAGTAACATTTTTTAATAATATTTTGACTTTTAATTTTGGTTATTTTTACATTTAAAATGTGTTCTGCTAACGTTTCTTAATAGGGAAATTAAATTAAATTAATTGATTAGTAAATTAATTATCGGGGTTTGTCTGTGATAATATTTTCGAAATATTTCGACCCACTCGGGGTCGTCGCCAGTCGAATAATTTTAGATAAGTAATCATTCTATTAAAAAATATTATTTTAATAAGATATTTATGAGGTAAATGTACCTAGGTATTCCATTTAGAGTTTTATAAAAATTGCGTATGGCCACAATTCATAGTGACCAGTAAGCGTGCAAAAAGAAAAATTTAAACCGAAAAGTATGTAAACCTACTTTATCTTCAAGAAGTTACCTGAGTTTTTTATCATTATGTACCTACCTAACCTAGCTATATGAAAATAAATATACTCGTATACCTAATTTATTGAATGTCAACATCAACTGTAGGTAGACCTAAGACGGGTACCTAATATTTATTTTTAAAAATATCCAGGTCTTGCCTAAGGCATTACATCCTTGCCAATAGTTGTTTAAATGAAACATTATTATTTTTAACCAAATTTTATCCTGCTTTTCAGAATATCAGAGAAATCCTGGAAGAGGCAAAAAATGGTGCTATTCTTTTCAGTTTAGGATCTTTCATGGATCTTTCATTGCAACCGAAGGGTTTCGTCATAGAACTTCTTCAAACTTTTGGTAAACTACAACAGACTGTTATGCTGAAATGGAATTCTGAAGAAAAGTTGCCCTTCGAGTTTAAAAATATTCATGCATTCAAGTGGCTTCCGCAAAATGATATTTTAGGTGAGTGAAAGTTAATACGGTTTGCTTTTGGATATGTGAAAAAAATCATGGCAGTAGTATGTATAACGAAGTAAGAAGAAAAACTATCACAGCTAAGTAGGATTTACAAGTTAACGAGTAATAGTCGACCAACTTAATTTTGTAGTTTTGTTTCAAACATTTTCATACATTTCATAAGTTTGTAATTTCTATTTAATTTGAATGGTACGGAATCCTCAGACGCGATTCCTGCTCGCGCTTGACCGGTTTTTTTGTTGTGTTATTTTTTTTCAAGCCTCGGTATGTTTTTTGTCAATTGTAGTTCAATTTTTTCCTTGGATAATTCAATTGTATTTTATGTTTGCTGCTGTTTTTTTTTACTTCTCGTTGTTACGGGAGATAGTTTTATAAGTAGGCAAATAGCTTTATTATTATTATTTATTAAATACGATTGCCCATAAAATTCTAACTATTACAACAATGCCACACGCTAAGTTTCTACTTAGTTTAGGTTAAAGTGGATCGCCAATACCAACACGAAGTTATAGAAAGGAGGTCCTCTGTAACTTCATCTCTAACTTGACTCATGAATGAATTCAAGTAATTTCTTTCCCACTTAATCTTCACAACAGTATAAGATTTTTCAAAATAGGTTCAGTATTTAGTTATTATAACTATGTTCCTAGAGAACTGTTCATCCCCAGGGTACAAACCATAGCCGATTTCCAAGTGGAGAGAGAATTTTCAAATTCCGTTCTGATATTCTAGAGATTACCCACGCTAATTTAAATAATATCTATTTCCTTAGTAGGGAACAGGCCGTACCCAGGAAACAAACAATAACCATGTCCAAGTGAAGAGTTTAACCATTAGAACAGTGAAAGAAGTGAAAAAAACCGTTCAGTTGTTCCAAAGTTAACCTGCTTGAATTTTATTTATGGCTATTTCCCTAGGGAACTGACTTCAGGGAACAATCTATGTCCAAGTAAAGAGTCTGCATCATTACAACAGTGAAAGAACTTTTAAAATCGGGTCAGTAGTTCCAGAGATTACCCGCGCAAATATGAAAATGAATGTTCCTAATAAACTTACAAACTCACAAACATTTTTTCTTTATAATATTAGTGTAGCTATGTAATACTGTAGACATGTAATATTTCTTTTTTCACTTTTTGATGTACATGTTTTTGTTGGTGTTTCTTTTAGCCGATAGCTTGTAGGCAGACAAATAGAAAATTAAATGCTTATAGTTGTATAAAAAGACATGTGAATAAAATGGGAAAACTATAACCATGTTCATAACTCTTCCAGAAACGAGATTGAGGTACAAAGCCCTCTAGACTGTGGACTTGTCCAGTTTATTTTCACAGTCCTAAAGAAGTCAATATCAAATCTTTATGCAGACTTCGATGCCAAGACAAGTAAAGGGGCCTAGCTAAATTGTTATATTATTTTGGATACCAAAAGATTAAATATATTAAATAAAATTTAAATTGGATGACACATGTGCAATATAATAAACGCTTTGCTGACAATGAGCGATAATGACGACTTGAATCTAGACAAATTACTTGAAAAATTGCTTTCAGTTAACAACGATGCAAATAATGTACTAATGTAAAGAAAATTGTCAGTTCATAGCTGAGGTTTCGATTATGTGGAAAAAAAGACAGTGAAATTTGTTGAAAAAGTGTATTGAAAAACGTCGTATGAAACGCGTGAGCATTGGACATTACACTCTCGGTTCCATTACGACCTCGCCTTCGGCTCGGGCTGCAATCCCGTCTCGGCTGTAATGTCCAACGCAGCTCACTCGTATCATAATGTACTATTATAACAGTGACTATTCTTCTGAATCTATATATTAATTGTTTATCTATTTCTAATTATACAGCCAAATTCATACTGGAGACTCGATGAGTGGTCAGGACTAAGGTTAATGGCTGTTTTTACGAAAAACGCAAAATAAAATTTGTGTCGCTATTCGGATAACCAACTCTGTGGGCTCATTTTACAGGACAAGTGATCTAAAATTAAAGGATTAACAAAAATTCAAAGTCAACATTATAAATTGCACAAATTAACAGACTTAAAATTACTTTAAACCTTTAAATTATCGAATAATATGAACTAGATTCGTAGCGGAATCAATAAAAATTATCTCCATAGGTATTATCAGTCAAAAAGGTTTTTTTTTTTTACTTATTTGTCTTGGGACTTTGCAGCCTTCTTTTTTAATTTGGAGCTTTAATTCGGCCGTAGTAAGTACGCGGCGAGCGCAAGCAAACGGTCAATCAAATACGGTACCATGTATGGTCCTGTATCACGGTCAAAATTAAAGCTGAAAAATGGGACGTCCTGTAAAATACAGGACAGTTGGCTAGCCTAACCCCTAATTTACGAAGAACTCCGAGTCAATTATAATAGCGTTTTTCACGGAAAGAGTCACTGAACCTCGGCTCTGACCACTTACCGAGTCTCCAGTGTGAATTTGGCTACATAATTAGAAGTCACCTTATACGTAATAAGCCGAGCTTATGATCAGGGGTTTTCCTAATTGAAAGATTTCTTTAACATTTCAGCTCATCCAAATACGGTGGCCTTTATTACCCACGGTGGTCTCCACAGTTCACTAGAAGCAGCCCACCACGGAGTTCCTATTATCTGCTCGCCATTTTTTGGCGACCAGCATTTGAACTGCAAAAAGGCTGTCAAAATGGGCTACGGGATCAAAATTGCAAATCTTACAGACGACTTGCATGGCGCGCTGACAACCTTGCTTACGGATAAAAGCTACAGAAATACTGCCCAGGAATTATCCAGAAGATTCAAAGATAGACCAGTTTCTGCTATTGACACAGCGATGTTTTGGATAGAGTATGTTATCCGACATAATGGAGCGGATTTTTTGAAAGGTCCAAGGAAGAATCTCTACTGGTTCCAGTATATGTTTTTGGATGTCCTGGCGGTGATGGCTGGAAGTTATTGGTTACTGTTGATCATAGTTAGGAAGTTAATGAGTTTGGTATTTAAAGGGGTGGGCAAGAAAAGTGAGAAAGTTAAGAAGAACTGAATACATTTTCGCTAGACAACTTATTTGTTGCAAACTTGAAATCATTGACAATGCTTGAAATAAATAAAACTGATATGTAAAGTGACTTTGATTGGTACAGCCAAATTTGGAGTAGAGACTCGTTAAGTGAATAACATCAAAATTCAGTGACCCAAACGAAAAAAATCTATACAATAAGGGGTTACATTACAGAAAACCAACGAAAACTACAAAAAAATATATTAGGTAACTTTAATTTATACAACCAAACTCATACTGAAGGACCGTAAGTGTTCAGTAACACGGATCGATAACACTTTTTGCTAATTTCGCAAAATAAAATCTTGACGTCCCATTGATTCGGGGCTGGGCTTGCTTTTGTAAGAAACACGAAAAGTATAATCACAAAAGGGGTCATCGAACCTTGTTACTGAGCACTTACCGAGTCTTCAGTAAGAATTTGGCTGCATACATTAAAGTCACCTTATATAAATTATATAAATATATACGGTGCTCTAAAAATATCTGCCACGGCTGCAATGGGAGATGGTATTGTGTATGTAGATTGCAATAGTGAAGAAATTTTGTACCCCGGAATAAATATATAAGTTTGAGAAAATAAAGTAAATCCTACTAATATTATAACTGCGAAAATTTGTGCGTGTGTGTGTGTATGTGTATGTTTGTTACTCTTTCACGCTGAAACGGCTGGACGGATTTGGATGAAATTTAGAATCGATATAGCTTATACCCCAACTTAACACATAGGTTACTTTTTATTCCGGAAAAAAGCATGTCGTTAAACCGAATAACACGCGGGTGGAGCCGCGGGCAAAAGGTGATTCACAAACTACGCGCGATGTGTCATTTCATTAATGAAAATAATTTCTATCTCTTTCCAACTGTTTTGTGTTGGACGGTTTCATGCAAGTAGATCAATTTTAACTTATACGATATTTTTTTGTATAAAAAAATGTATGACGTTAGATCAATGAAATATCGTTACTATTGTAATCTATATACACAATACACTCTCCTGTTACAGCCGTGGCAGATATTTTGGTAGCACCTTATATAAATGAGAACCTATCACAACATAAAATTAAACGTCGAAAAATTATTGTAATCTAAATTTTATCATAAACATTTATAACATGTTTTAAATTTATAGTTAATAACAAAGGACAAAAATTGTAGATTTTTTTTGTAAACCTAGGTGGTTTTTCAAATGATTATTTAATAAAATGATTTACACAATATATTAACTTTTTTCTTTTGCACCAAAGTAACCCCCCATTTTAAGACGACGCACAGTATGTCCTGTAGAAGAAGCCAGCTGAACAAAATACCAAGTACAAAAGTTAAAATGTACAAAATGCACCTTATAGCTAATATAATAAGACATCAAGCTATCTCAATTAAACATTTAAACGGGCCTTTTGTGAAGCGCGCGCGATTAATACTTGCGATTGTCGGCACTTGGTGAAACTTCGGTAACATCATGATGAATGTAATTAAACTTGTAATCGTTTCACAATAATTATATAATAATAATAAGCGGTTTCGACATTACACCATTATCAAGGGTTTTATTAACTAACACATTTTGCAGGATATATAGGTATTATTGGTACATTGGTTAGACGTGCAAGCAATGAAATGCGTCGTTAATCAATGAAAAGTCAAATCGTAGGTAGAATCGCATTAAGATTATATGTCAATAGCAGATAGAATAACATTAAATATGGGGATGTCATGCGCAGAAATTGCCGAAAAGTGGGGAATAATTAAAATTATGTATGAGATTATGAAAATCAATTATAATAATCATCATGTAAAAACTGATATCACAACGGTGTTTTGGGATGCCAGTATAAGAAATTTTACCAAATTTCGGGAAAAATTATGAAAGTTTAATATACATATTAATTAAATTAATGTCAAAAGTAAATTAAATAAACTGTAATGTGTTAATATATGTCAAATGCTATTAAATGTGTGGTGGATAAAAAGGAAACTAAAACACTGAAAATATCATTTCTAGGGAAGTTACAGATCTAGTTAGTTAAAATGTGACAGTAATGGGGAATTATTGATGTCCAGTTGATGGTTGAGGATCTTATTAGGGTTTGTGTGGAGTAATTTGTTTATTTCCAACGCCTCGCAAGGCATCAGTTTTTCGGCCTTTATTGCAAAAATGTAATGCTTTAATTTTTATATTTGGGTGAAACGAATGATTTTCTTTTTAGTTAGTTAGTTTTGTTACGTCTCCAGCAACTTGAGTGTTCTTTGACTCTAGTGAGAAAGGATCTGCCAGTTTGTCCAATATATTTTTTCTCACAATATTTACACGTCAGGTAGTAATCAAAAACCCTTGATAATGGTGTAATACTGAAACCGGTTGGGATTAATATTATACAATTATTGTGAAACGAGTACAAGTGTTCATCAAGTTTCATATTCGTAAAAGAAGTTTTAGTGTTTTTTCAAACATTGATCCTGATAGTTGAATGTGCACTTGTCAAAAACAATTCATTATCTATGGTTGTTACTATGGATTTCGGGGTAGCTGGTATGTATTTACTTTTTACTTTTGTTAAGATTAAAACTTAAAAAAATAAGTTAAGTTTAAGCCAAAAAATATGCAATGTTTCGATAATTAAAGTTATAATGTCGGGTGTTATGGAGTTCTGAATTTGCAGTTATATGTTAGCTATGACATCTATCATTTTAAAATAACTAAACGAGATTCTGCGAAAATGTGTGACTTATGAGTTTTGATTTTTTTCAGAGGCTTCGTGTTCTATCCGTAGAAGAGAAATTTTTGAAATTTGGCGAAAAATACCTCGACAGAAACGGTTCACATTGATATTTTTACTAAAAATAGATATTTTTATAGATATAGATATTTAATAGATATTTTTATAGATATAACCCATGTTTTTGACAAACTGCGACCCCCTTATACCTAAACGCAACCCCCCTGGGGTCACGACCCATAGTTTGAGAAACGATGTCTTAGACTATGCTACATAAGTTATGTGTTGCTTACATAACAATTAATGTCACAAAAACAATGAGAATAATTTTGTCCCGCTAGCTTGTTCTACAGGACACACTGTGCGATAAAAAATGTGGTTATGGAACAGTGTTATTCTCAAACTACAATAGGATTATGGATAAAAATGTTTAATGCATCGAAAAAAAAATACGATGGTGAAGCTGTTTCTTCAGTCTGTCCAAACCAATAAAATAAAAACAACAATGCTAGTAAACATATAAATCCTATATCTAAAACATAGGGAGGCCATTTTATCAAAAACGCACTTATGTGGAAGTATATTAAAATTGTATTAATTAAAAACAGCATTTAAATTCGTAGGTTACATAGTTGTCGAGAAAATCTTCTATACGGATAGACGGTTTCCGTTTTTACTTCTAAGTTACGGAACCCTAATAATAATCAGCAACCTCCCAAATACATCTTTTGACAAATAATATTGGAATCAATCAAATTATATTGGAGACAATAATTACAAGATATTGTATTTTCGAAATATATTTCGGCCCACTTTTTATAAAAAGCAGCGGTGCCATCTTGCGATTTTCGGTACGTCTTATCCCTGGTATTCTTAACAAATATCGGAATGTTACGGCCGGAAATAGCAAGATGGCTCTTCGACCTAAATTGTTTTTGTTTTCACTTTTTTTTTTGTTTATTTAAGAAAGTAGGTTAATTAGTCATAAGATTGTTTATATTTTATGTCATTTTTTAGATGTGTCATTTATTCGACTGATGCCGGCCCCAAAGTGGGCCGAAATATATTTCGAAAATAAAATATCCTGTAAATTGTCTCAAAATTAACAAATTATATAAAAAAAACTTGAAATTTTGTGGGCAAATAAAAGTGTCTTATTAAAAAAAAGAGATAGTTTTTGCACTTTCTTTAAGTTAAAGGTACAAATTACGTTAAAGTTAATGTGATATTTATGGATTATAATTTCATATGGAGTAAAATTTCTTTGTTCGTGTCATATAATATTCGACTCTAATCAGTAGCCGTTAAAAGTACTTGTAGTTTTCGTTCTCATGGTCAATACTCGCGGTTGCACCTCATCCTAAATATATAACCATAGTTTAAAATCCAAGCAGTTGTCCAACGAAGGCGTTCGGACAAAGTGGTTGTGCGGGACGAGGCTCCGAACTGCTTGTTCATCTCGGTGACTTAACTCCCGCGTCTCGCCCCGCAGACCCCGCACAATTGCTGTCTGAGCGCTTTCGTTTGACAACTGCATGGATTTTTAAACTGCGGTATAATAACTATACCACATTGTATATAATTATTATACTTATAAACGACGGGATCACACGGCTGTTCTACTCATTAATCCAGAAACTAGGGGTCCTGTTTCTAGATATGTTGGGGGTATCATATTTATATTTGTTTTTATTATTATAAATACAGGACAATAAAATTGATATATTTTTGTTTGTTTATATAAGTATATTAAAGTATAAATTTCTGTTTTTTATTATATTATAGTATATACACAAAAGATATGAAAAAAAATATTTCAAGATATATTTCGGACCCTACTGGGCCTGGCATCAGTTGATATAATAATGTCATATTTACAATGAAATGATGGCACATAAAATGACATGGTGACAATGAGTTTAAAAAGAGATTGAAAAAAAGGAAATCTACCTACCTACCTACCTACCCTTTTTAGAGATGAGTATGTGAGTGTGTGTGTGTGTGTGTGTGTGTGTGTGTGTGTGTGTTTGAGAGGGGATGTAAGAATTTTTGTTTGTTTTTTTATCTGATATTAACACTCATACAAACATTTTTACATCCCCTCTGGTTAAACGCTCTCCCATCGGCCAATATAGGGACTCTTCTTGATAGAACAACATTTACTTTGGCCTGTCTGAGACTGGGCGCCCGGCCAAATGAGTCACATCGCTGCCTTTGTGGTAGAGCCGTCGATCAGCTTGGTCATCATGGCCTTTCGTGCCAGCACAGTGCCGGTCGCTTGCCGCGTCATGCTGCTCTTAATAACGTCATCCGTAGAGCCTTAGCCAGTGCCAGTGTTCCGGCCATTTTAGAACCAAATGGCATCATACGTGAAGACGGCAAAGGGTCTGACGGAATGAAGATCATATCCTGGAAGCATGGGAGGTCGCTGGTATGGGACGCTACACGTGTCGACACGATGGCAGCGTCTCATTCCCAAGCGACCTCAGTCAGAGCGGGCGCGGCTGCGGCATCACGGCCTTAGGAGAGGCTTTTGTGCCCTTCGCACAAACTTTGTGCCCTTCCTTCAGGAACCAGAAGCGCGACAACTCTTTAAGGAGATCTCGTCGCGCCTGATCGACTCTTCCGGTAACCCAAGGGCTGGGGCATATTTTGGTCAGCGGATTAGCCTCGCGATCCAGCGAGGCAATTCCGCCAGCCTTTTGGGTACCTTGCCCAACGACGGTAGCAATCTGGCCAGCATATTTTATTTGTTCTATTAAATAGGTGCCCAAAATTTCCGTCTCTTATTTATTTGTATAATATTTAAATTGCTTCGTAATTTTATTTTTAAGTAGTTTAGTTTATATATAAATTGTTATTTAAGTTTAAGATTACTGTAATGTTATATATTAAAGCATATAATACATGTAACAAAATGTTGTGGATAGAACCTAAACAAAAAAAAACAAAGTATACTTGAACCATCTTGTAGGGCAGGGGTGGCCAACAGGTCGATCGCGATCGACCGGTCGATCGCGACTGTTAGTCAAGTCGATCGTGGCAAGGCAAAAAATATAAATACGTAGACCAGACTGCCCAACGTAATCAGGTAGTTAGTATGTATAATTTTCACATTTATGTTTATTCTCTTAATAAAATAAAAAAATGCTACATGATTGTGTGCTGAACTATGCTGTTTCATTTAAGATTTCTAGAAGTATGTAATTGGTAGATCGCACAGGGTCTCGTTAGTAAACAAGAGATCTTGGGTCCAATCAAGTTGGCCACCCCTGTTGTAGGGTAATATTATTCTATTTTCCGAAAGGGACGGTTTGGATGTCATACATTTCCAGGTACCTTTAAAACTGGCTGTACACCATCACTTACAGCTTGGCGAAAAATAAATTATTTTGGTTCTAGTATATCGTTTTGGACGTAGTATACGGTGTGGCCCTAATTTTTTCCACTCTTTTTTGGCAAGCTGTACATTGCCCCTGACGTAGCGTAGCGTAGCGTGACGTAGTGACAAAGCGGCAAAACAATGGGGTCGTAGCAATTGCTACGCCGCACCGTAGCAAAAGGAGGACGCTATTATGCCTACATCAAACATTTAAACATGGTTTATATAATGATGGCTCAAATTTATTCAAATTTACATTACAGGTTATCTGTAATCTTTATAAAAACAATGTGATGAAACGGGATAATACGGAAAATATATAAAAAATCTATATTTCAGTCTGGCTAATAAAATAATACACTTGCATTAAATAAAGAAATGGATGAAAATAGTATTATTACGAATAAAATAAATATACTGCCTAACAGAAATCCATTGTTGTCATTTTAATATCAACTCTTTCATAAAAGCAAATTAAAAAACAAGACCTTAGGATTGATTCATGATTAATTGAGTTGCTAATTGATTTCTTTCCCATAAACTTGGTAAGTTACTTGTCCAAAGTCCAAACTAAATTATAAGTTGGTAATACAAAGTAGGTCCAACGCTGGATTATATTTTTCCCGTTAGTGCAAATTTTTGGTCCAACTTCCGGCCCTCTGTGTTGAAGGCTGAATATAAATGAGATCTCTAATGGAATTCCCATAAAGTTTAAATTTATTATAAGTTTTCTTTTCGACGAAAATGACAAGATTTTTGCAATGATAATCTTGGAAGTCTTACTAGAATTTGGATTTGTTATTCTAAAAAAGTGTTTTGGTGAACCAAAACCATTTGTTTCAATTATGTTATGTTAAAAAATAAAAGCCGGTCGCTAGAGGGAAATAGATAGCAGAATATACTCAAAAGAATTAAAATCTTAATTCTTTTTATAATTAATCGTTTTCTAAAACGTATACTCTATGTATCTATTTTACAAATAAACTATTCAAAGAAATTTGAGAAGTCGGAAGAAATAAAAATGCGTCTGTAGTTTTATGGTCCATTTCTGAGAAAACTGGTCATATTAAAATAAAGTGAATTCCGCAGAAATAATGAGGATTTCACGCATACGGACGTCACAATAAAATACGAGGAAACTATAGGTACTGTTGCTGCTGCCAACGATATAATAATTATGATGCACTGTCACTATGACTTTAGTAGGATGCAGACAGAATTATGCTCTCCGTAACAGCTTTTATGATGATAGTAAGCATACCATAGTGAGACGGACCTCATAATAGTTTTGGAGATGGAACAACAACTAACATAGAAAGTAGAATACTAAAATATGATGACGGTCATCGTATATACGATGCTTTCCCTTTCCTACCACTGTTTACGTGATATCCTCTTACTTCTTCGTACATTTATCTATCCCTTCCTCATATTTTGTATACTTTCCTCATACTATTCATGTGCTCTCTTATTATTTCAGTTAAATCGTGTTATTTGTTCCTACTTTTTAAGGTTCCGGAGTCAGACAAGGAACCCTTATAGTTTCGCCATGTCCGTCTGTCCGTCTCGTAGCGCAGAGACTAGAAAATCAGAGTACTAGAAATCTGTAATTTGGCATGGATATAAATATTACGCACGCCGACAAAATGGTAAAATAATATATTGAAAAAAAATTTTTTTAAGTGTACCTCTCATACACGTAAGCTGGGGATGTTTTTTTTTCTCGTCTATCCCATAGTGTGGGGTATCGTTCGATAGGCTAGATAGGTGTGTGAGAACCATTTTTCGATTTAGGGATCCGTTGGCGAAA
The DNA here is from genome assembly GCA_910592155.1 of Ypsolopha scabrella. Taxonomy (NCBI): domain Eukaryota; kingdom Metazoa; phylum Arthropoda; class Insecta; order Lepidoptera; family Ypsolophidae; genus Ypsolopha; species Ypsolopha scabrella. Next base: position 23,568,346 of record OU342969.1, on the reverse strand, counting down.
TATTAAGCTTTAAAGTGAAAATTTAAGTTAGTGTGGAGCGTCCACCCCCCTGCCGGCTAAACGGTTGTTTATACAAATGTGATAAAAATTCAGAGAAGTGGTATATACGAGTATAATAAATTTAAAAGGAAAACTATCACAGCTCAGTAGGCTTTACAGGTTTATGAGTACAGGACGCGCCAAACTTTTGGTCCCCTAGAATGTATGGGACCAGAAGTTTGGCGCGGTCTGTATTAGTAGACCAACTTATATGTACCGGGCAACTGCGGAACTCTACATTGCACGTTGCCCGACACGAACTTGACCGGTTTTTATCTATGGTCTACCTCTTAACTTTAGGACGTCCATGTGATTCCTTAAATATTTACAGGCCAATAAACTATTTATACCAGAACTATAATAACGGTAAAGGTGGATTGTTTGTTTGTGAAGAGTTATAAATGCAAAAACAAAAGAAAAACAATTTTCGGTTTTATATTATTAATAGGAAATATTTGTAATTGTTAATAGTTTATATAAGTAAATTGGCCTATCAATATCCAAGGAGCTATATACCTTAAACGAGAGCATAGATAAATAGTAGAAAGAAATAATAGTAAATAATAACAGGAAAGCACATAAACAATATTAATTAATTAAGAGGAATGAAACACAGAGGTCGCTTAAAAACAAGAGTGCTGAAATATAGTAGAAAACGAAATAACCAGGAATACCTATATTATACTTTACCGAAACTAAAAGCTGATTTGAGGATACAATATTTACAAAGAAAAGAAAAATATGAATTATATAGATACTTTTTTGATAAAAATCTCTTAGCTTACAATATAATTTAAAATTAGTATTAATTATTACTTTATACCTTACATAATGTAAACTACTATCACTAAATAACACAAAATAGGCATAGTCGTTACAATTAAATTATTCGATGCATATTACTCATTCATAAGTTTTCATTTGAAACATTTAAGCTAATTAATAATTATTATTAGTATTTTGAAGTAATCAAAATATAAATAAGCATATAAAATAAGACTTTACGAGCACTTGCATTGAAAATAAAATTACCTTCTTCAAGTTCTTCCATGTTGATCCCAGGAGACGACGACGACGTGACGTTGGATTTGACGCTGTACTCTGAACGAGAGCGGGACTTGAGCCTCGACAGAAAACCCAAAGAAATAAGATAGGCACGCCGAACCCTTTTAGCATTGACCAACCAATCGTTGGTATTTTTCTTAGCTTGATAGGCGTCAGCAGGCAGGTACGGAGCATAGTAGAGAGGCGGGGACAGTTTTATAAGAATCTGCCCAATGTCGTTGAAGAGCGATAGCAGCTGGGCAACACTTAGCAAAATAGGATATTCTACCGGTACAAGCCTTTCGAGCAGCAGCCTGCACAAGCGCCCACGCATAAGCAACACTGATTACTTAATTGTACGAAATGATCAATTAAAATGGCGGGGCTCCGATAAGAGTATCTTCATCATAAAATATGATGACCGGCACCTAAAAAAAAGACAGCACACAAATATTCGTGCTGTCACACAAAGTATGGTGATGGTAATTTATTTCGCAATTCTAACACAAAAGTATGATGACAGCATCCTTTTTCATAGTTCCGTAATCTTAATCGTATTCAGCGTATTTTTCCTGGGCTTTTTGTGTACCGTCCTCTTATTTTTAGGTGCCTGTATATTTTATGGTTTTGTAAATGTTTCCGTTTTCATAATGCTATTGAAACGGCTACTCACGATTTTTATATAGTCAGATTTCGCCTGACTAGTTTCACTGTATTTCGTTTTCCGCATATTTTTGTGTGTCTGTAATCATATTATTACGATTTCAGTATATTTAAGTATGACTATCTTAAACAAAATTGATGCTTACTACAAAAATAATGTGACAAGGCAAACTAATTCTAATTTCTACCATTAAGGTGACTTCAACGTATTGATGGTGATATAATTATACAAAAAAATTGTACATATTTTAGGTTAAAATTTGCTAATGTTTTATAACTATAATATTATTTGTTAGTATCATCCAATTTCATAAGCAAGTAAGAAATTTTGTTATGACATCGTGTTATTATATGGGGAAGGCATAATGTAATAATAAAATGATAATTTTATTTTCTGTGATCAATTTCTACGTTGATCAGTCATCATAATATTGCCTTACTTACCTTAAAATCTCGATTATTTTCTTAAACGTTTTAATTACAGCATAGTATTTTCCTATTATCACCTTATTAAAAACAATTCACCGTACTACGTATTTTAAACTTATATAATGCTATTTTATAATGAAGCTGAAACTAGATTTTTCTTGGCCTTCCTTCATTTAAGATACGATATTCATTTGAGAAAAATACTTGATGATTATTTTCGTATTTTTGCTGGTATAATTCCCGGCTGAAGATACCGACTTTTCAAAACTCATGAAAGGAGCTCTTATATTAATAAAATATAAGGGAATGTATTCTTTGAATAAAATCTGCTTTCTTCATTTTTTAGCCAGCCACTCTTTTAAGGGTTCCGTATCCAAACGGCAAAATAGAGCCTTAGTAATGTCACTTTGCTGTTTGTCCGTCCGTATGTCACGAGTCTCTAGCTTATTGACGGAATGTTACACAAACCTGAAATTTGGATATTTTGTGTAGAATGTTGTCTCAAAACCTAATATTTACTTATTAAAATACACATGATATAATACTAATTATAAAAATAGAAAAATACTAAGTAACTTACAGAAAATAACACAAAAATATTCCTTATGTAACATAAAAAACTAACTACAATAAGAAAGTTATTTAACTAAATGACATAAAAAATCGAGCCAAAACTGCTGCCGTCTCAAGGAAGAGTACCTTCTTCTATTGCCTTATTGGATTGCTATGCCGATTGTTTGGTATGTGCCAGCCCTGCGGGCCTATTACGTATCATTGAATCGGTTGCCAAGTATGGTTCCTATTCACAAAAACTGGTAAAAAATTTACTTCCAAAATAACCTTCAATGGGTAGGTATAAAAAATAATATAAGTATAATAAACTATTTACGAAAATTAACCCCCTAGTTTTACAGAAATCTTATTTTTTCATTTTTTATTGTTTCCCAAATGTTGAATGAATGGCCAACCTAGGCGACGCAACATATGACTGACAATAGACAATACATATTCCCGGCGGTAAATAATGCACATAGGCAATGTAGCTTCGGTTTCGTAGAGCGTCCTCTGTGTCACTGAGTGCTTCTTTTGACAGTCGATATATTTTTTTATATTTTAAGTCATGACAAAAGTATCAAAAGAAATATGTTTTATTTCCAATATAGAATTGTTTCCTTTGATATAGCTAGGGGGTTTATTTTCAACCAGTATAGCTGTCTTCTGGCCCCCACGGAGCGAAGGTTTCAACGCCGAAAGGTGCAATTTCGTAACCCACGCCGAGGGTATATCCACAGGGATGTCTCTAAAGTTGTTGAGTACGATCAGTAAGTAGATTATGTGGACATTGACATAACTGGGATTTTTAGCTCTGGGGGGGGGGTCCAATTTATTAACCCATCAACAATTATCGGTTTCCGATTATGTGATCGTGATAAGATAAATAGAGACCTCCTTCCATACAACGAGATCACATACAAAGCAAAAAACAACACAGACAACGGCTTTAAATTGGATAAAGCATCTTTTTACGTTATGACACCTATAGGTATTTCTGGTGGGGGCCAGAGAATATCCTGGGGGGTCCACGCCCCCCTGGCTTAGTCCATTTATAGCCGGTATTTAAATAAAAACCGGCCAAGTGCGAGTCGGACTCGCGCACGAAGGGTTCCGTACCATTATCTATGAAACAGCAAAAAAATCACGTCTGTTGTATGGGAGTGCGCGGGTCTGACTTGCACTTAGCCGGTTTTAGTTTTTGTTCTTATAGCGGTAACAGAAATACATCATCTGTGAAAATTTCAACTGTCTAACTATCACGGTTCATGAGATACAGCCTGGTGACAGACGGAAGCGGAGTCTTAGTAGTAGGGTCCCGTTGGTTACCCTTTGGGTACGGAACCCTAAAACGCAGCAGTCAACTGCTAAACAATTATGGTACGTACCACATCACACACACGCTGTTGAAAGCACAAAGGCTTTACCCTAATCAGAAACCGAGCGGGCCGGTTGATGGTATTCTCAATCAGTTGAGAATGCATGGTTGACAATGGAAATGCGAATACTTTGCCAAGTTCAGTTGCCACGGATTGGAGCGTGCATGAATGACCTCCCTACATTTATGTGCGGTTCTACGCCAAATGCATTATTTTTATGAGAAGCAAGCCATTAAATTGTTTCTTATTTGGTAGCCAGACAGCCCCGAGTGCTCATAAAATATCAGCTGCAATAACGTTCTTTTAACCATATTTTAACGTAGTAGAGGTACAATAATGTATAGAGAGTGTTAACATTTTTCTTTAAAACGGGATACCTATGTCAGATATCGATTTATACGTAGAAATTTTATTCATCTGAAATCATAAAAACAAAAAGCAGCAATTTCATACAATTATGTATGATCGAGTGGTTATTTAACTTTTTTATGGAACAGCTGATTTCTCTTTCGTGATTTATGGGTTGGCGCCCAAAAGTTGTCATATTGATGGGTAGAACACCCTATTTGAAGAAAAAAGGTTATCAAATTAACACCCAGTATGTAATATAAAATTAATACAATAAGATAATGTGGGCAGAAAAAACTGAGACTTCCCTCGAAGTTTAGGTTTCTTTGACGGAACCCTGAAGCACAGTAGATATATAGGATGAAAATGCAAACTCCAGAATCCCTTTAGGGTATAAAAGTATACACGATTCAGATGTCATTACGAGAAAAAAAAATAGGTACCTTGAATTTTCACCAAAAATTCTATCATTTTTTTAGGCTATGGCTACGCATTCTTAAGCAACTTAGTTTGGGAACTAGTGCCTAAAATTGTAATGTCATGTTTACTTGTGTGAAAAAATTACTATTACTATAATGCCGTAGCGGCTATTCGTCCTCACCGGCTTCCCCACACATCTCTTACTGGTACATTATTTAGAGATACCAGTATTTAAATATAAATCTTTACCTATCACACTAACACACCCTTGAAGGATTCTAGCCTTTGCTTTTACGGCCTGTATAAGGTGACTTTAATTTATACAGCCAAACTCATACTGGAGGCTAACACTTTTTGCTAATTTCGCTAAATAACATTTTGACATCCCATAGTAATTGACTCAAGGTCATCGAACCTTGCTACTGAGCAATTTACCTTAGTTTGTAATCGTACTAACTAAGGTGTAGTTAGTAATCGTATTGACATTGTCAAGTATAGTTCGGATTTACACCTTAATAATCGTACCCACAGAGTCAAATGAAAATGTAAATAACTTAAAGACATAATAAAATTAAAATAAATCTGTTTGACTATGCCTCTAGCGGCCAGTGTTGCCATCGTCAGGAGAGCAACAAGCAGCAAATGGAACTTAAAAAAACAGCAGAAAACAGTAAAATTGTAATTTCAAAACATCAAATGTACTGTCCGACATATATTATTATTCATAGAATTAATAAATAGTTATACAACTAGTACTCTTAGAATTACCGCAAATTGCCTTTATTTAAGGAATTTCTGGGCATTGTAGAGTAAATAAAGTCGAAATAAAAATATTTAATTCAAATTATTACAATTTATTACATTTGAAAATTCCTTAATAACATTTTCAATAAATGAGACGTCAATGTCTATGCCGCAAGAGGCCCGATAGTTACCTACCAATTATTGTAAAAAGACGCGTGACCGACGCATGCAAAAACTATTTTTATTGCTTTTTCTAAAAGGTTATTCTGTTTTGACATGTTGGTTGTGACCTATTGCGATTTGGATTTTTTTTTACAATTATCACCAAACAACAGTAGAAATACGAACTAAAACAGAAAACAGGGATTTCATGGCGAAAACAGTTAATCTACTGTTATTTTTATTTATTTATTTATTTATTTTTAATCAAACATAACATGACATGCAATTTTACACGAAGGTGTATCAGAAACCTTTTGGGGTTTTTATGTACACCCAGTTCCAAGTCTCGTCTGAAAACATTATTCAACTATTCTCCTAGCTTTTCGAGTAACATAGTAGAAGTAGGTAGTTATTTTATAAAAAACAGATTATGTCTGAGGGTAGAACTACACACATTAAAGAACACAGTCGCACATCGTGCCTGTTAAGAATGCAGAATAACAAATAAAATTACGTGTGTAGATATTAATTGGATACATTCTTAATACTATTATCATAAGGACTATTTGAGCTTACTAACAGCGTATTACAATCAGTTTGAATTGTTAGATGGAATATAAGGATTTACACTGGCTATACAGGAGGATATATTATAATGATATCATTCTTGTTTTGATAAAATCACTTTTACATATGAAAAATAAATAATAACAGATTTATTGTTAGAAGTTTACAAGAATGTACCTACTTTCTAACCTAATAAAACAATGACACTTCAATCTAAAACGTAACAGATTGATAAATAATAGCAATTATAATAAAGAATTGTTGTTTAGATAACAGTTAAAAAATACCTCTTTAATTTATGTTTAACGTTTCGTGCGTTAATCGAATCTCTGAGGGTGTTTGGTAGACTGTTAATTAATTTAGGCAGCATAAATTCAGAGGTTCTTTTGCCGTATACATTTGTCGTTGTAGGAACAAGTAGTTTATTTTTAGTTATATTTCGAGTTAAGACCTTATGATGGATAGGGAGTTGAATATCTTGACGGTGAAACTGCTCTTTTAAAATTGCCAGTTCCACCTTCAGATGAACAGGCAGTGACCTACAAAATTTAAACAGACCCATTGGATTGTCACGAAATTTTTCTTTTATTTTCACCGGAACAATTAGCTTAAGGATACGAAGTTGAAGTGAATATATTTTGTCTAGATATGTCTTAAATGTCCGTCCGTAACTACTAAGTCCGTATGAAATGATGGAGTCAGCTAAAGACTTGTAAATATCCAATAAAATGTCGAAGGGTACTTTATTTTTTATTAAGTATAATTTAGCCATGACCGCACGCAACTTGGTGCATACACGATCTATGTGACAGCTCCATTTGAATCTGTCGTCTATAAGTAGCCCTAAGTACATTTGCTGGCGCTCCTGCTTAATTGCAGGACAGTAACAATCTGGTGAGTTGTTATTGTGCATACAGTCATGACTGTGAGCCACTAGCTTGACTTCATCTGATACCCCTAGATTATAGCTGGATCGTACGTGGATTATTTTCGTTTTATGAGCGTTCAGAGCTAAGCCGACATCATGAGACCACTTACAAATGGTATTGAAGTCTTTTTGAATCTTGCACGTTACCTATATTATAACAGTATGTAGGACTGGCAACAGTGCTCGCGGCCCAAAGCCGCTGCGCAAGTCTTGCTCTTGTGGGTTCCTCTTCTCCCTCTCGTCTCCCTAAGTACCTACTCCTCCTGGTCAAATTTGAATCGGACTCTCACCTCAATAATTGAACCGATAATGTCAAGTGTAGTTCGGATTCACACTTCAGTTATTTAGCTTAGTCGGCGCGGTGCATTCAGTATGATGTGGCAACACAAAAACCACTTTAAGAGCGCGGACAAGTGTTATTGCGGTACTATCGGTCAGTATACAGGATTTTTCAGGTGGGCGTGGATTCAGTAGGCGTAGTTTATATTATAAGTGTGGTAAGATAAGGAGTAACTTACAAGGACAATTTGGAACATGAGCGAAGCCAGGTATGTTTTTCAAAGCGAAGTGTGAGTAAATTAAAGAATAATAAATTAAAGCAACAAACAAACAATAAATAATCCAAATGAACGCGGGGATTCTGTTTCTCTGATGTCTGTACGCAATTTGCCAACTTGATGGTAATAAACTGCATTCAGTTTGATCGTGTCGCGGGTGTCGCCCTCACATGCCTTGATACTGTCCAGCTGTCACTAGTAGAGGTGCCATCCAACGATCAAACTGATCGCAGCCATAAATTTGACTGTGAATTTATGTAAAGCACTATAAATATAAGGTGGCTTTCGTTTATACAGCCAAATTCATACCGCAGACTCGGTAAGTGCTCAGGACCACCTTATATATGAGCATATTTACTGGAAGTTGTACCTTAGTAAAAATATTATTTTATTTTAATTAATTAATTTATTTTAATTTTTCATCGATTTTTCGATGACGGTCTAAGCCGTACTTTCTTTTATAATAATATTTGGAAAGAAATGTGAAAATCAGGCTATTTTACTGAAAAAGCGACACAAAACGGATGGAGCGGTGAAACATATTCCGTTGTGTGACTATGTTCAAAATGAAATAAAATAAAAAGTACAGTAGTTATCAATCAGAATGATATTTTTTATTTCTGCTCCAAATGCATCCTTAGAAAAAAATCATAAACGTACATAACATAAGCATTGACCAAATAATTGTTTATTTTCCGTTATGTTATCAATAGTGCTTTTCTCTGAATTTACATTCTAAATATTTTTATACTATATTTTTAGTTAAAATTGACTGTTCTACTGAAATGAATTATGCATTTTGTTTCAAATGTAAAATTTACAGTATTTTCTGTAAACAATGACTTCGCAAAATATAATTTTCCGTCACCAAACTTAATTCAAAATTCAATTTACCAACAAAACCAATAAGTCAAGATAAACAAAACAACTATTTATCCATAAAAATACAATAAATATTGATGATTATCACGAGTCACGTGGACAGACAGGGAACAGGCAAATTAAGGCTACATTCAGTATTTTCATTTCTTGAAAATTTAATTCTTATCTATAAAAAATGCAAAAAACTGTTGAACTAACAATTTTAATATCAATTTAATGGTCCCAAGTAAAGTTTTTGAAGCTTTATACGCCAATTATTAAAAAAAATATATTGAAGTCTAGGGACAGGCCAAGAACCGGGGGTACAACTTAAAGTAAAACCGCCCATATGGGGACTTTCGTTTATATACCCAAATTCATACTGGAGACTCAGTAAGTGGATAGGACCAAAGTTCAATGTCCATGTTTGGGAAATACGAAAAGTGTGCCTTAAATAAGACAAATATTGTTTGAATAAAAGCAACGATTAATAATTGCATTATAACACGTTTATTTTTACGTTATTCAAGCTTTACAACGGGTACGAATTATAAATAGGTACAAAAATATTAGAAAAATAGCAAATTTTAGTTTTTTTTTCACACAATTTCCGAGAAAAATTTTCTTTACATGTGATGATGATTGACATTTTGTTCTACCTTCTAATCGGCTACCTATTTCACTGCATTACGAAATTATTCACAACTGCAAAATTATTTAGCGCCGTGCCTTTATTATTACAAAGAGCAAACGTAGTATATAGAACTTGGTAAAATAGGACGTTACGTACATACTTATAATCACGCCCGTATACTTAATGGCGTGGGTAGAACCATAAGTTATCAGAAGACAATTTGCAGCCACTCCTGATCTAATAAATAAATAAATATGGTGTCCCTAGATGGATAATGATATATATTATCAGTCAACAGGTGATTAGCCCTTAAAGATGTTAGATGTTACAGAGGACATGCCCAGGAGAATAAGCAACTGCACGTTCTCTATGTTTATTTTTACACCCAGTGCCCAGCCCCGAGTCAATTACTATGGGACGTCAAGATTTTATTTTGTGAAATCAGCAAACATTTTTATCGATCCGTCTTACTGATCACTTACCAAGCCTCCAGTATGAGTTTGGCTGTATAAATTAAAATCACTCTATATAATGGTATCATTAAAAGCCCTACAAATCGACAATAATAATACTACTACTACTACAATAATAATGCGTTAAACAATTATATTATTTAAAATACTATAATAGTTGAAATAAAATGGAAATTCAATAGGTATACCGGGTGTAAATAGACTGCCACCATTAAATGAAACCACATATTCTACCGACCCTACTGAACCACTTTCCCCAAAAATCATATACCCGCGGACACCCTTAGTTTAGGAAATAATTGAGTTCCAAACAAAAATGCGTGAACCCTAACGCACCGACATACGGGCGAGTTTAGAGAGAGCGTCGTCCGTGAAACCTGAAGCTGTTCGAAGCCTGACGCTTTTTCTAAACTCGCCCGTATGTCGGTGCGTTAGGGTTCAGGCATTTTTGTTTGGAACTCAATTATTTCCCGAACTAAGGGTGTCCGCGGGTATGATTCTTGGAAAAAGTGGTTCAGTAGGGTCGGTAGAATATGTGGTTTTATTGAATGGTAGCAGTCTATTTACACCCGGTATAAGTTACAACTAACAATTAAATATAGAAAGTACATGTAAATGGTCAGAAAAAATTAATCTCTAAATACATAGAAATTTAGGATTACAGGAATTTTAGTATTACCTATGTTAAAATAATATTTTGGTATTTTAAAAACACATGATTACTGATTTCTCGTAAATAGCACCCCCAATACTCAATCGGTTTGCTGTAAGAACTTTATAAGAACTTTCTTAGAGAGCTAATACACCGCTGTATTTAACTTGCAATGTTTGTTACAACCCTTTTCTCTAGAATAACAAATAAAAGTCATCATTTGTAAAATGAAATTTAATATAAATCTAAAAACTTTCCCTTTTTAGTGTATTATTTACTTCTGCTGATTGATTAACACACAGATTATGATAAAATCATAAGATTTATTTGATTAATAGCAGTAGTACAAACAAAAGTCACATGAAATCATAGCCGTGTTTTCACACATATTTCAGCTTAACTGCTAGAATATGAAATTAGATAAGTTATTAGCACACACCATTCATTGTTCAGTTCTTCCACCTAGAAACCAAATGAAAGTAATACAAATACTGGGATAAAGGTGGAAAAAACTCGCATAAAACTTAATAAAATTTGAGATCGGACCTTTTTGTTTTTCCAAAATTATTGCTGTCAAACCAATATAATCGTCACTTCAGAATAACTACTAAAAATCCCAAGTTGAATTGCTGCTGATTTTGATATTTATAAACGCCAGCTACAGAGTACTTAATTATAAACGTAAGTTTAGGATACTTGTTTCAGATTAGTCCCATTATGAGATCTAGGGCTGCCTTCAGTTTGACTTTTTTACCACTGAGATTCAAACCAAATTACCCAAGACAAACGATTCAATCACTAAAATAGATCAGTCAGCGATTATAAGAAGTATTGCAAATACTGATTTTTCACCTGTTATTGACTCTAGTGATCCTAATCATGCAGCTGACTTGTTTGTTTCAACGATTTCATCAATTATTAAGGAAAACACTCGCGTTCCAAAAATACCTAGATTAAAAAGAATAATAAAACCGTGGATAACACCCGGTATTCTAAAATGTATAAGAAACCGTGATAAGCTGCACAAAAAATCAAAAAATAACCCGGAAAATATGATCTTACATGTCACTTTCACGCGCTATCGTAACTTCTGTAATAATTTACTAAAAAATGTTAAAAGAGCCTATGAACAGAATGAATTTAATAAGGCGAAAAATAATCCTAAAGCAACGTGGGATGTAATAAAAAAATATCTAATTTACATCGTAGCTACTCTCCTCCTAAAGAACTTCTAAAAATAAAAACAGATCCCGAATCTTCAATTGACGCAGTTAATGATTTCTTTGTCAACATTGGGAAAAACTTAGCTAAAAAAATTAAACCTGCCCTACCCCCGGTCGGTAATAAACGATACCATTCTGACTCGATTAGTGACTCTATGGGTATAATCGAAACAAATAATAATGAAATTGATAAAATCATCCTTAGCTTACGCAGTGACTGTGCTGTAGGCTGGGATGGCATATCGTCTTCAATTATTAAGGCTTCGCGACAATACATTGTGCCTATTCTGACCCATATTTGAAACTTATGCCTTAACTCTGGCTCATTTCCTACTGTTTTCAAAAAAGCTATAGTTCATCCCATTTTCAAGTCGGGGGACAGAGACAGTGTCAACAATTATAGGCCAATATCTGTTTTGACTACCTTATCCAAAATCTTGGAAAAAGTGTTAAACTCAAGACTCGTAAATTTTTTGAACAAAAATAATATTATATCTGAAAATCAGTATGGTTTCCAAAGTGGCAAATCTACGGAAGATGCTTTACTTGATTTGACAAACACTGTCATCGAATATGTGGATAGGAGGATCAAAACCATAGGTATTTTCTTAGATCTTTCTAAGGCTTTTGACACGGTCTCTGTCCCTCTCCTGCTAGATCGACTATATCACATAGGTGTAAGGGGACTTGCCTTTGATATTTTTAAGGACTTTTTAACGAACCGTTCTCAGTGTGTTACTATCGATAAATTTACTAGTAAGGATGAAACTCTATCCTTTGGAGTTCCACAGGGAAGTGTCTTGGGACCGACTCTCTCGTGTTGAAGGTAATGACTGGTAAACCTTTTATATTCCCTACAACTGAGCTGTACCAAGAATGCCAATTTCCTACCGTTAGACAGCACTTTGTGCTTCAGATAGTTCTGAGAAATCATGCTCTCACTCCTTTCGATCAAAATCTTCAAAACCGAAAACGTCGGTATGACCTTATTTGGAAAATTCCTCCACATAAAACAATTCTAGCCAAACGACACTATAAAATCATAAGTGCACGTCTCTATAATAAGATCAACAAAGAAATCAATATATATCCTCTTTCGTTGCGTCAATGTAAAATTGCTACCAGCGCATGGCTTCAAACTTTGACATTTAAAGAGACTGAGAATTTGCTCGCCCCTATAATCTAGAAATATACGAGTATAAATATTTATTATGTATCTATTTACTTATTTTTTTCTTTACAACTACATACTTATTTATTATATCCATAAATACATTTAGATTAACACACTCACATTCTTACCCACTCTTCCTTACATATAAACATACATACCCCTCTTAGTAGTAACTGAAAACTGATCCCAAGACCTTGGTGTCGTAGGTCAAAGATATCACATTCACACAAACACATACACACACCCTCACACCCTCTCTCTCTTCCTAACCATACATACACATAAATACTCTAAATCAAGGTTGCTGCTTTCCTTCCGTTTACAGGATTTTAAATAAATAAAAATAATAAAAACCTATGCATTAATTTAAAGTCATTGTAAAAGTTTACTCGTACTTATTGCGCTAACACGACATGTACTTTGTACTCTAAGGGAGAAACTGGCTTCTGGATCACAGTTGAAACTACTTTGGAAGCCAGTTGCTCAAACTTTGTTATACTCGTAAATGTTTTTTGTTCAATAAATAAATTTTATGTTTTATGTTTAATCGATGGTGATGATAATTTGACTCCACCTGACATTTTGGAAATAACGACGGATATTACGAACACTTTTAGAACAAGCTTTTACAATAAAAATCAAAAATGGCTAAAGACAAATTTTATCAAGATTATGAAAACAGGTTGTTAGGCATGAGTTTAGATAAAGTAGTGTATGAAACTATACTTAACTAGGTATTAAAACACTCGTGTATTTAATAACCTATTTATGTATTAGTTTCATAAACTACTATTAGAATAGGTAAGTTAATTGACTTAAATGATTCTAATAAAATTTAAAAATATAAAATGTATGAAACAAGACTGCAAAATTAATTTGTTGAGTATTTGGGTACGTAACCCTAAACCTGTATTAAAAATCGGCGTTTTCAGTATTTGTTATTTAGAACACATAAATATTCAAAAAATTCAAATTTCCTAGGATTAATTCCTCCATAAGGGAAAAACTGTACTGGATTTGCGCGATACTTACTAAATTCTTCCATGACGTCTAACTGGTTTTGAAGAAACGTCCGGAGATCATTGGCCAAGAACTTTTTTATGCTCATGGCGGTAGACGCGGGCAGCGGCCAAAGCCAAGCGGATCGCGAATCGCGAAGTTCGTATCGATGCAGTGAGATGCGTCTGATCCTAGCGCACTCAACACTGCAGGTGCTAAATGCACATCATAATATTGTTTTCCTTACCTACAATTATATTTCGTTTTCGGACCGCATGGAATTTTGTTGATGCGTTTATTGTTTTGTCTTTCATTCATTCGTTCATTTCTTATGGTTGAGTTTATTTTTTCCATTTACAGCTAAAATTTAGCGGAATCTAGCGCATTTCCAACACCCGATTTTCCTAAAATCTAGCGCAATTTTGACAAGGGTTTAGTGTATTTCTTTTTCCTCAAACGGCAACACTGAATGTGACGTAATAGTCATAGGGACTTTTTGGCGGGCTTTTGAAACGTAAAGGCGGAATTGTTAAAAGTTTTTTCAGAAAATATTTTTCTGCTGTAAAACTGTAATATTTTAAGTTGATAAGTGTAAATAAAAATTGTACAGTGCATAGAGTTTTTGTAAAAATGAAAGAGCCTAAGGGGGCTGAGCCCCCTGGGCAAGATTCTTCTTCAACCCCTACGGGAACAAAGCGTGGTAGAGGTGATGATGCTTATCTTCAAGGTGCTCAGAACTCTCAAGATAATGAAGTTTTCTACAAACCATACAATAAACCAGGTTATAAACGTATTTTCCCTGAGAATCAGGTGAGTACTGAATACATTGTTTATGTCGAAAGTACCAATGAAGGTGAGAGACTAGGGAACAAGAACCCAGACATGATTTGTACCTTATTCAAAAATGAAATTAAGGGCGTGGTGGGTATTAAAAGAGTCAACGCAAATAAATTGGGCATTACGTTTTCACAAAATATTCATGCCAACAATTTTCTGTGCAATGAGAACTTTTTGAAAAAATATAATTACAAGGCGTACATACCAGCTAGGTCAGTGGAAATCATCGGCGTTCTGAGGTTCGTGCCAACGAATATCAGCAACGAGGAGTTATTTAAAAAACTCTCATCTCTGTACGAGATCATAAATATCAGACGTTTTACCCATAAGGTGAATGGCACAATAGTGCCATATGGATCTGTAAGTATTACATTTCTATCCCAACAATTACCGGACTTTGTATACCTTGATCTATATAGATTCAAGGTCTTTGAGTATGTTGCTCCATTATTGCAATGTTACAAATGTTTTAAATTCAATCATGGAGCTAAATTTTGCAAATCAACCCAAAAATGTTCAGTGTGTGCCGGAGAACACCA
Organism: Ypsolopha scabrella; assembly: GCA_910592155.1. Classification (NCBI taxonomy): domain Eukaryota; kingdom Metazoa; phylum Arthropoda; class Insecta; order Lepidoptera; family Ypsolophidae; genus Ypsolopha; species Ypsolopha scabrella. The sequence goes on along the minus strand of OU342969.1, from coordinate 23,553,122 downwards.
TTTCTCTACATGTGATAAGGAGGCAATTATAAAGTGCATCAATTGTCAGGGCCCTCACCTGGCAATTTCTAGAGATTGCCCTATCAAAAAAATTAAAATAGAAGAAAAATATAACAAAAAGAACTATGCTCAAGTAACTGCCTCCTTAAAAAATAATGGAAACCTCCATCCTTCTAATTATAGCACCAATTTTCCAAAGTTGACAATGACAAAAGAAATAAATAAGACAAAAAAAATGTTTGAAAATGATGTAATTAATAAAAACTCTATTCAAACCACTGAGTATGTAAAAGTTCAGACTGTAGACAGACCGTCTACCGTTCAGACAAACAAAAATGAAACATTAAACACAAAAGACTTGGCAGAAATAATTTTGAAAAATGAAGATATTATAACAATTTTGGTAAAAACTTTAGTTCAGCTGGGTAATTCAAGTGATGCTGAACCAATAACATTTAATAGCATAAAAGAAGTTCTGAAAAAATCTCTTGTGTTTAACCATGGATAAAGAACATATTAGAATATCACAATATAACATTGAAGGCGCATTAAATAAAAAACCCCTACTAATTAATTACCTTATTGATAATGATATAGATATTTGTTTGTTAAATGAGACGTGGCTGAGAGAAACACATATTTTCAAAATTCCTAATTATGACTTTATAAATCAAAATGGAGCAGATGGACGATGTGGAGTAGGTATTTTAATTAAAAGTCAATTTAAATATACAGTTGTTTCAACTCCTTATTACGACTTTATGCAATCTGTAGCTATAATATTATCAACTAATGTTGGTAATTTAACAATATTATGCACTTATAGTCCACCTCCCGATGATAATCATCGTCGACGGTTTCAGGGTAGAAGATTAAAACAAATAATAAATAATTTACCAAAACCATTAATGCTATCAGGTGACCTCAATGCTCATCATATTGCATTTGGATGCCTTACAACAAAAACTAGAGGCAACGATGTCTATAATATTTTAGATGAATCAGACTTATGTATTCTAAACACTGGTACACCGACCACAGTAGGCAGTCCAACAAAAAATCCTTCTGCTATTGATATTGCTTGTGTTAGCCCTTCTGTGGCTCCTCTTTGCGACTGGAGAGTGCATGATGATGCAATGGGTAGCTATCACTATCCAACAATTATTGATATCCACACCTCAGTAGAAAAATATGAAATAGGGAGTCCAACGGAACGTTTTATTTATAATAAGGCTGATTGGTCATTATATACATCTGCAACAGAAAAAATATTAAGTAAATATACAATAGATTATGCTAACCCTTTAAAAAGTTACAATGAATTTTGCGAAGGTATAAATCAAATTAAAAATATTACTATACCAAAATTTAAAAAAACCACACAATATGTTTTAAAAAAACAAGTCCCCTGGTGGGATAATGAGTGTTCAGATGCCGTTAAAAAAAGCAAAGATGCATTAAATTTCTACAGAAAAGATGCAACAATGGCAAATTATATTAATTATAAAAAACTAGATGCCCTAAAAAAAAAACTGCTCAAAGAAAAGAAAAAAAATGGCTGGACTAAGTTATGCGAATCCTTTAATAGATATACTCCAGTTAGCGTTATATGGAATTATATTAGAAGGTTTAAACGTGTTTCTTTACCTAAAAACCCTAAGAATGATGAATGGATTCCTTCATTCATCGACAAGTATGCTCCATCCTCTCCATCTGAAAAATACATAGACGAAATAGCTTTGAATGAAATTTTTTGTAAACAAGGAAATGAAAAATGTGCTTTTCTCTCTAAACCATTTACTATAGAAGAATTTTTAAACGCAATTAAATCTAGAAAAGACACAACACCTGGATTAGACGATATTCCATACAAACTAATTCGAAGTATGCACATAAATGCACAGTACTCTTAGCACAGTATACAAAAAGTACTCTTGAAAATTTACAATTTGCTATGGGACACAAACTGCATACCAGAATCTTGGAAAACACAATGTATTATACCAATATTAAAACCAGGTAAACTAGCAACCGATTTTAATTCTTATAGACCAATTTCATTATCCTCTTGTGTAGGTAAACTTTTTGAATTTATGCTTAAAACTAGATTAGACCACTATATAGAATGTAACAAAATATTACCAGATCAACAGTTTGGGTTCCGAAAAGGACGAAGTGCAACAGAAAGTTTCACATCTCTTATTACTGACATCAAAAATTCCTTTCATAGTCACTCAGCTACAGTCTGTGTATTTTTAGATGTGCAAGGTGCTTTTGATAATGTTAACCCTTCAATCCTGACCCAGATAATGTCAGAAGTAGGTATACCGGGACATGTCTGTAAATGGGTGTTTAAATTCTTATATGATAGAACCATGTATGTAAAATTTAATAACATCCTACATGGACCTGGACAAGTGTATAAAGGATGCATGCAAGGAGCTACCATTTCTCCATTATTGTATAACTTATACACTTGTCAAATCAATAAATATCTGACTGAGAGAAATATTAAATTCTTACAATTTGCTGATGACTTGTTAATATACACTGTAAATAAAAATGTAAATATAGCAGTAAATAGTCTCAATAAGGCACTTATACAGCTTCATAATTATTATGAAAATAAATTAAAACTAAATATTAGTGCTGACAAAAGTAGTGTAATGATATTTAGCAAGAAATATGATGAAAGCAACTACTCTGTAAAATATGCTAATAATTCTTTACCATGGATGATTGAAAAGAAATTTCTGGGTATTTGGCTGGATCAAAAGTTATCTTTTAATGCTCACATAAACTATATTATTAAAAATGCCAGCAGAGGACTCAATGTGCTGCGATCGCTGGCCGGAGTGCATTGGGGCTCAGACCCAAAAATTTTATCAATGTTATACAAAAGTATAGTGCGTAGTCACTTTGACTATAGCTCACTGGCATACATGAATGCGAGTCTCACATTGCTACGCAAATTGGAAGTTATACAAAACAAAGCACTACGAATTATAACTGGAGCGATGTGCTCAACACCCATAAATGTTATGCAATGTGAGACATGCATACCACCACTGCATTTCAGACGCATATACATTGCTGAAAGATTTTGTCTAAAAATGATATCATCAGACAATAGATGTGTTTTAGATAGAGTTCTTCCACAAAAAAATCTTGAAATAAGTAATTTAGGATCCTATGTAAACAGCAATCAACTTTTATCTGGACATATACCAGAGCTAATTAGAATAATAATTCACTTACAACAATCTCATGCTGCAAATATGTATATAGATAGCATGTGGCCATTATACAAGGTAGATTTCAACAGCCTTGTAAATAAAATAGCTATACTTAGACAAGATATTTACAATCAAAATGATCTACTAAAATTCCTAGATGAAAATCATCTATATTCACTCTATACTGATGGTTCCAAAACCAATAATAATGTTACTTCAGCATTCTATGACCCTCAACTTAAGATTACAAAATGTTTCAAAATTGATACTAAATGTAGTATTTTTACAGCTGAATGCTATGCTATCTACAAAGCTCTTCTTCATGTAAATAGTCTAAATATAACTAATATAATAATCTTCTCAGATTCACTATCTGTATTATTAGCATTAGAAAATAATTGTTTTCGATACAATCTCAATTACTTAATATTTAATATTAGAAATTTAGTTAATACTTTAAATATGAATGGTACGGCAGTGCAATTTATGTGGGTACCCTCTCATAAGGGTATCACTGGAAATGAAATTGCTGATCAAGCCACCAGAAATCCTTATGATGAAGACCATTCCACAGACCTGAAGATACCATTCACTGACCTACATGTACACTTGTCGCAGAACCTAAAATTATTATGGTGTGAGTACTGGAAAGAAACATGCAAAGAAAAAGGAAAATGGTATTTTAAGATCCAAGGAAACCCGCCCGCCCAACCTTGGTACAATAGAGATAAAGCGGCTAATTGCAGAAAATATATAACTACAATTAACAGAATGAGATTTGGTCACTGCAAAACCCGTACTCACCTGAAAAGACTTAACCTGGCTGAAGATTCGAAATGTATTTATTGTGGACAAGAAGAAGCAGACCTTGAGCATTTGATATTCAAATGTCAACAATTTGGTGTTAACAGATTAGTGTTAGCTTCTGAAATACAAGAAATAGATTGTGATGCACCAAAAGAACTGCAAAAACTATTGTCTGACAAAAGATTTTATCAACCTCTATATAAATACATTTTAAATACTGTAGAAAACCTATAAAAGTGAAAATAAAAATTTGTATAAATGGGAAAAAAATAATATCAGACTGGCTCAAAAGGACACCGAATCCAGGGCCGTAAAACACATTAAAAAAAAAAAAAAACGTAATAGTCATACCAAGGCTCAATAGAGAGAGTTCCTAGATGTAAAGAAAGAATGAAAATAAAAAAATTGGGGATAAAACATTAAGGTGAGATTACTGAAAAAAAACAGACGTCGATTTTGACATTACTTTTTTTTTCTTGTGGGCAGTGGCCTATTTCCTGTAATGCCTAAACGGCATGACTATTACGTCATCAAATAAGTATATTTACTCAGTTCCTGAATATTTTCATGTATATCTTTTGTATTTCAAGAAGAAAAAAATTTATACTTTTATACGACCTTAAAAAAAGTCTAATCCTTTCAAAAAAATTGACAATTGGGTGCTGTTATGGTATTCTGGACCATTCGAATTAGCGGAAATTGATTAGTAATAATTATTTAATGATTTACATTTTGATTGCATTCGATTGACAAACTTATAAGCGTATTTAACGTTGTAATCGAATGTAATCAAAATGTAAGACATAAAATAACATAATTTTAATGCGATAACCCTACTGTTAGTAATAAATTTCCGCTAATTGCCTTAAAACGCAATTTTTGTGTACTTTTTATTCAAAAGTAAGGAAAGCAATATTGTGATATGTATATTCGGTTTAACCACCTTAACGAGTTCTAGACATTAAAGCCGATTTTGAAGGCTTTAGTTTTAGTTTGACGTACATAAAATTAAACTTAAGTATGGTTAAAACGAAAAGCCATTTTCAAGTCACCATTTTATAAACGTCAAACTGAAATTTTAGTTTGACAGCCATAATTTACTCAACTTAGTGATTTTAACGTGTTTTGGTAATTTCAAGGCACATTTTAGAGTTGTCATTTTATAGAATTTAAAAAAATTAGTTTGATTTAAGAGCATTTTAAAAGACTTGCTAATTTTAGTTGGTGTGCCCTTCAAAATAGCAAAATATAGTGCGGTCACCTAAAATTACGTTTTTATTAAGTTTCTTAGATTAAAATTAAAACCTTCAAAATCGGCTTTAAGTCGGGGTAAGATTTTGTTATGTATATTTTATTTATTTTAATTTAATATTCGGTTTCGGGTCAACATTCTACATAACATTTCAAAATTTCAGGTCTGTCACTCATTCCGTTTGCAAGCTAGAGACCCTTGTCATATGGACATACAGACAGCAGAGCGACGACGGAATAGGGCTCCGTTGGTTGGGTCCAGAACCCTAAAAATAGCGACAAACATCCTTTAAACAGAATAATCAATTTTTTTTATGCGTCAGTAGAATTTTGGTTCACAAGGCAGATAATGGTGTCGATTCGGTGTAATTTAAGCATTCTGTATTTTTCTTTCTGTATCGACAAGACAAGGACAGGACGCCAAAAATAAGTTTAGTTCTGTCAAATAAGTTAAGTCGTGTTACACCGAATCGACACCATTATCTGCCCTGTGAACCAAAATTCTACTGACGCACGCAAAAGTTGATGTATGGAAAATTTTTTGGAATAAAATAGTCGGATTGTTGATAATTTATTGGTTGCTGAGTCTGTAGGGCTATTTTGCTGCAATAGTTCATAATATATTCCAATAATGTTACTTTTTACTGGTAGTAAAAAATTAAGAATCTCTCCAGACATTTTGTTTAGCAAAGGGTGTATTTCATGTCAATTTTATTTCCAACAATCTGTTGTAAGTATACTTCTGGGCCTTTGAATAGAATTCTAGAAAGTCTTTATACGTCTTGAAATATCTTTTCTTAGCTCGGTGTTTCGGCAAACCGATGGATCCAGCGTTGTAAACACTTCTGATACTAAATCAAAATCATCTACAAGAAAAACAGCTAGGATATTTCTAATTCTCTTCCAACATGGAGTCCAAAGGCAGGTGTTCATAAAAACTATTATCGTAAACATTGATAATATTATGATTTTCATGTAAATTTTATGGGGTACAAAAGTTTTTCCCAAAAGGGTTTCAACGCGGGCAGACCGGCAACCCAAACCATATCCATTGAATTGTAAGTACGGAAACGATATCTGTACATTTCCATATTTGGCGTAATTCAAGGGAGCGGTAGCTCAGTTTGTAAACTTTTAATCTTGAAACTCGGGTTCATGAAAAGTGATTACAGCCAGGTTTAAGTAATGATTTTTTTCCCATATGAGAAAACTGTATCAGTTTAATCTGAATACAGATTTCCATCTACAATGATCCTGACACAAATCTTGTAAATTTTGAACAGATTTCAAAAAAGAGAAGGTTCTCAATTTTACTGTATTTTTTATGATTTTTAAGATTCTTTTTTTGTTTGGAAGGTTGTGCTTCCAAGTAGCGGCTTTAGTTTTGTCTTGATCTAATTGTGATCTTCAGAGATAGGCAGTGGAACTTCTCAATGGATGGCAGCATATCACTTTGATATTGAGGCAAACGCTTTGTAGTAGGATGCTGATTACAGGGTTTTATTTGAAAATTGTCATGAACCCATCTAACCTTCGATCCTGACCTCATCACCATAGAACTCCTCGATAGATCACAGTGCGTAACTCAAGATTTCGGCAGTCACCTTATGTTAGTGTGCTTATTGCAGGGTATTACGTGAAATTTGTCATTATACCACCTGACCTTCGATCCTGGCCTCATCACCATAGAACTCCTCGATAGATCACAGTGCGTAACTCAAGATTTCGGCAGTCACCTTATGTTAGTGTGCTTATTGCAGGGTATTACGTGAAATTTGTCATTATACCACCTGACCTTCGATCCTGACCTCATCACCATAGAACTCCTCGATAGATCACAGTGCGTAACTCAAGATTTCGGCAGTCACCTTATGTTAGTGTGCGTATTGCAGGGTATTACGTGAAATTTGTCATTATACCACCTGACCTTCGATCCTGACCTCATCACCATAGAACTCCTCGATAGATCACAGTGCGTAACTCAAGATTTCGGCAGTCACCTTATGTTAGTGTGCTTATTGCAGGGTATTACGTGAAATTTGTCATTATACCACCTGACCTTCGATCCTGACCTCATCACCATAGAACTCCTCGATAGATCACAGTGCGTAACTCAAGATTTCGGCAGTCACCTTATGTTAGTGTGCGTATTGCAGGGTATTACGTGAAATTTGTCATTATACCACCTGACCTTCGATCCTGACCTCATCACCATAGAACTCCTCGATAGATCACAGTGCGTAACTCAAGATTTCGGCAGTCACCTTATGTTAGTGTGCTTATTGCAGGGTATTACGTGAAATTTGTCATTATACCACCTGACCTTCGATCCTGACCTCATCACCATAGAACTCCTCGATAGATCACAGTGCGTAACTCAAGATTTCGGCAGTCACCTTATGTTAGTGTGCTTATTGCAGGGTATTACGTGAAATTTGTCATTATACCACCTGACCTTCGATCCTGACCTCATCACCATAGAACTCCTCGATAGATCACAGTGCGTAACTCAAGATTTCGGCAGTCACCTTATGTTAGTGTGCTTATTGCAGGGTATTACGTGAAATTTGTCATTATACCACCTGAACTTCGATCCTGGCCTCATCACCATAGAACTACCAACGAATGGCAGCACACAATTTGAGATTGCGGCAATAACTTTGTGTTCGTGTGCTCATTGCAGGATATTACTCAAAAATTGTCATAGTGCCATCTGTACTTCAATTCTGGCCTCTACACTCTGGAACTCCTTGACGGTTGACAGCCAATAACTCGATATTGCGGCAATCACTTTGTGTTAGTGTACTTATTACAGCATATTACTTGAAAATTTCCCGCCACTTGAACTTCAATCATGGCCTCACCACCTTAGAACTTCTTAACTGATGACACCACATAATTCAAGTTTGTGGCAATCACTATGTATTAGTGTGCTGATTGCTAAGTATTACTGGAAAACTGAAATTACGCCACCTGATCTTCTAATTTGAAACTCTTTAGTAGATGACAGTACATTCGCGATGGCATGAATTGCTTTTTGTCAGGGTGCTGATTGTAGTATACTACTTAAACATTGCCATAATATCACCTTGACCTTCGTTTCATATGAACGTGCTTACGCGCTTACAATAACTACCCATATTTTATTATTCAACTCGTGATTATAATCGATGCGACATGACATGGTATTTCCAAATTTTTATTATGTGTAAAAATAAGAACCTGCCGCAAACCCAAGATGCACTAAATCAACACGTATTTCGGGCTGTACCGACTCGTATACCAGGGGTGTGCAAGCTTTAAAACATGTGATACCTACACCATGGATGAAATGTTTGTCTAGGGATATACCATGACAATTTATATTTATCCTAATAATAATGTAGTAAAAAGGTCGTGTCTGTACATTGACTATTTTTGAGAAATTTTATATGAAATGTGTTAGTTAAATTAATATTGTACTTAGGTAGGTACTTAGACCAAAAAAAATTTTTTAAATATTTGTGTGTCTGTTTGTATGTTCCGTTCTAAATAAATTAATAAATGCGTTTTTTTATTATGATCATAGCGACTTGGTCAACATGGACTATAAGAATTGTTCATAAAATAAAGCCCAACCCGAAAGCGAGGCAGAAATTGAATACACGCGGGTGGAGCTGCGGGCAAAGGCTAGTAACTAAAAAAATTCTAAATGTAGGAATAAGTTCCGATTTTATAATTAAGTATGAAAATAAACAAATTTAAAACTAAAAATTGCAGATATTCAGAAGCCCCCGCAGAATCGTGTCATTGACTGAAGCAAACACGATGTGAATGTTCTCGGTGTCTGAAAACAGAAAATTCCGTTTATTAGAGACATAGAGTGTGAACATATTAGTCTGGAGTTTTACGTATGCGCCCTCCCTGAATTGTAACGAAAAGTAACGGCCTAGCGTAAGTTCTTGCATCTACATGAAAAAACATATACCTAAGTAATTAAAAAATTATAACGTGTCTATTTTGCACAGTAAGAGCCGAATGTTAGCAGAAGCACTGCGGGCGCATTCCATACATAACACTGGCTTAGTAATGCAACAGATACTTAGACTGGAAAAGGAAAAGAAAATACGGGAATACTGAAGGGGTTTTCAACTGAAGTGGAAATGTCTTGTAATTCATGCATGAATCCTCTTTTGACGTAAAACATTCAATTACCTACTTACTGAATTATAAATAATAATGAGATACTTTAATAGGTGCTGGGTTCAACTGTAGAGGTACCACCATCTTACTCGCAAACCCCCAGAAGGGTTTCTGGGGAGAGCAAGAGGACAGCTCTCAAATAGACACAACAAAGTGACCCGCCATGCCTTGGACTGATTGATGGAGATATATCCATGCCCGATTGCCGGGCCTTATATAAGTAAAACAGACTGGTGAAGGGCAGCGCAGTGGCGTTAAGGTGCAAAACTACCCGAAGTTTTTCTGGGGAGAGTGAGAAGACAGCTTCAGGTGGCTCATCTAGCCTGCGACCTATTGACAGAGGTATATCCAGGTGATGGGCAGCGGCGTCACGGGTGCAAAAGATCCGGCACCGCACTTACAACCCGCCTGCTCAACGTGCGAGTGGGCATTTTCTTCCAAGAGAATGGCAAAATCTCGGAAAGGCCTACGTCCAGCAGTAGACGAACCAGGATGGATGACTGATCAACTGCCTTGTTTTCGTTGTTTTTATTTATTAAGTATTAAAATATTATATTATTATAAAAATCAATTGCTGTTCGTTTGTCTCGCTAAAACTCGAGAACGGCTGGGCCGATTTTGGATTTGAAATGTTTGTCGTAGTCCAGGGAAAGTTTAAACGGCAAGAAACTGTCGTTAAGATAGGTGATACGAAGTACACCGGGTCATCTAGTTTTAAATAAATTCCTCATTTAGAACGGGGTGGCGACTATACAGCTGTCATGTACTGCTTGGGCACCCACCTGGGCCCGAACATGAGTCCAGCTATTGGTACGAAAATTATCCTCGTTACCTAATAAAGCTTTTTCTGTTTATGTCCGATTAAATAAGCATGGGTTTGATTTTAATTTTTTGTTCTGGCGTATGACCCAACTTTTTGCTAGTACTTAGTGTCAAACGTCTAGTTTACTTTCAGCATTGTGTCAGCCCATCCATAATTTTCACGATTACCACCTGCGATCTAGCACAGATAAAATATGAGCCTAAAGTACCGTAAATTGATTTGTTAAGAATAACCTCAAGAAAAGAGGGTGGTATCAGAAGTGATACAATGAATTATTTGAAGTCGACTGCGATTATACTTCTAAAAGTTGTGTTATGGTTATTGAGACACTACTTCTTCATCTTCGATGTGACTAAACTGATACAACCGTTTACAAAGTCGTACCATGTGATAATAATTTTCTCGACATAATCCATTCTCTTCATCTACCGAACAACATAAATCTTCTTCTAGTTACCATAGACGTAGTATTATTATATACCAACATCCCACATGACTCCGGACCCTCAGCTCTTCAAAATCACTTGAACGATGGCCCCCAACCTCATCAACCATCCACTGACTTTATAGTTTCACTTGCCGAATTGACACTAAAGAACAATTTTTCACATTTGAAAATAAATTCTATCAACAAATCAAAGGGACTGCAATGGGAACTCGAATGGCCCCCAGCTACGCCAACATTTTTATGGCTTCCGTAACGGTCTGAACCCCTTAAACCACTGGTGTGGAAATTCATGATCTAGCCACACAACAGGGACTCCCAACCGGATTCCTTCACAGACACACAAATCCACCCCAGAGTGGTCTGGTGCACACCTCAGGATTTTGGGCCAAAAGTTTGGTGACCAAACCAATTTATATCTAAGCTGTTTGGACGTAAACAAATCTTCGGTAGCGTAAGTGCCATTGTGTGCTGAGGAAGCTAGGAGCTATATCGATTTCTTCTCCCCGATTAGTTCTACTAAGTAAATACTCTAATTACTTTTAAACCCCTCAAAAACGATTTACAACATTACAACTATGCAAAAAATAAAAATAATCTAATGGCGGTATGTTCTAGCTCTCTTTGCCTTTCATAACCTTATCTTTCCTAAGCCTCCTGAAAAAAAAAGTTGTCCGCTGGCTGGTGGTTGTTTCAGACGCAATTATTATCGAAATTATACGTATATATGTCAGAAACTTGTTTCCACTTAAAACAGGGAAGAACTTAAGTTTCACACCCATTTGGAGTTCCTGAGCCTTATAAATAGGAAGTGTACCTCTGGCTGGAGAACGCTGTAAAATAGAGTGCGTTTCACCGAATACTACCTATGGCGTTATGTTGGCAACAATGCAATCCAGTTTAGATCATCCAATCCATATTCATAAAAAATTGTTTTATCCAATCATTACGTTTAGAAGACAGGGGAGCCAACATAGCGCCATAGGTAGTATTCGGTGAAACGCACTCTGGTATCCTTCATCCATTTTGACGTAACAAATTAAAAATTTGATTGGATTCGATGGAATTAAACTAAACATCGTCATAGGACATGGAGTCCCGCTGAGTGTAGACACACACTAAGTAGAGGGCGTCTCTTTTTAAATTAATTTTAAACCAATAAACATTGCTAACATTTCCTCGATCCGATTAAATCGCAAAGATAGGTCTCAACTATGATCTACATATCATTTCATTTGAGCTATATTAAGTTTTGGACAATAAAACTTATACTAAAATAAACGTCGTGAAAAATGTGATATAAAATGTCCATCATATTAAAAACCTATCCCTCTAATTCCAAAATAATAAATAAAAACACCTCAAAACCGCGAGTTTTCTGAGCGGCCCGCTTCCGCTGTGCAGGGTAGACGTGTGAAAAATGAAAGCGTTGGAGCGGGACAGATTTTTCTGGATAACCTCGCCTTAGGGGAAACCGGGATTCAGGTGATAATTGAGGAAAAAAAAAAAGATTATCCACAGAATATCTGGCTTAATTATAATATTAAATATTTTATCATGAACTATAACTAAATAAATTCCGAAATAAGGTCCAAATTAAGACAATAACCTATTCTCGTGCAGCAAACCTTTAATTTAGAGTTGAAAACCCTAAAATAATACAAGCTCACTTAACTTTTATCCATCTGCGTTAAAGCTTATTTTGCAATGTAAAGTTTTAGGTAATACAGCTCTAAATCTAATATTTGCTACACGAGAAGTGTCAATGTAGGACTAAGATCCAATTTCTAAATTAAGTATGGAAGGAAACAAATTGAAACTTAGTCAAATTGAAGATATAACTACAAATGAGCTCCTTTGATATTATTTTAGTTATAATAATTGTAATTATTTATTTAGGTTAATTTGAGTGCGTTCGCAGCTTAATTCCCCATTGAACGACCGAGAGATCAGTATGGGACGAGTCGCATGAGAAAGTGAAATGCACGCACCCGTCACCAGGTAGTGTTCGCCTTAAGCGGGGAGTCATTATGACCGTTATGATCCCCCGCACTAAATGTAATATTAAATGAAACTTTAATTGAAAATGAAAAATGAATTCATGAGGTGACCAAATGTAGACATTTGATTTTATTAAGGTGAGCCGTTTGCTTGCATTGGTAATGATAATCTTACATTCATTAAAATAAGCTACATACTTCAAATGGTGACGAAAGCATGCCGCCAAGCAACTCGTCGTGTTCCGGCAATACGTCATGAGAAGCCTGTTTGGGACTAGTTAGGGGTAGTTGCGTAGTATCAGTACACTTGAAGTTATTACGTCCGGCCATTCCCTGAAGTCCTGAGTTTACCCCTGCAGCTTCGTGGCGCCACAAATAAAATACACACAGAAGGCCAGCCCCCTGATTCTGTATCGTAAAATCAGTTGCCAACGGAGTGCCTATCGTCGAAAACATACACATACTATCGAATTCCGCTTATCTAAGGATACGTTCGCACTTGAAATGACGTCACAATTCGTAAATAATTCAATACCCATGGAAGGTTATTTCGGAAGTTCATTTTTAATCCGTTTTTGGTGAATAGCAACCATAGTTGGCAACCGACTCAGAGATACGTAATAGGCCCGCAGCTCTATACAACCAGCGATTCCGGGCGCACGCACACATAGACGCGTACGTACGACGATCTCGGTAGACTCGTTGACCGACTTCGACCAAGATCCTCGTAAGTACGCGTATATGTGTGCGTGCGCCCGGAATCGCTGGTTGTATAGAGCGGCATTCTGTATATATTTAATTTGTGTCTTACGACAAACGAAAGGAACTTGAAGATCGTATAATTTTAGATCCATGGACGAAACACCAATATGATTTTTACATCAATCAATCTATTATAAATAAATAGGGCACGTAATATATCACTTGCACATTTATGCCTTTCCGTGTGTTACCTATATGTATATCCAACCAATACTTAAGTTTTGTGGCTTACAGTGGTGTGTCCTGTTAGTAACATAAGCAAGCAATCGCACTAAATAAGATGGTAATCAATGATAAAAAATACCTCACTGGTTATTTATTACATAGATACCCATACTGGGAATGTAGATCAAGCTTTGCCGGGTTCGTATGACAACCAAAAAATATCTAACGTGAAAGCAAGAAAAATCGTCAGCAGTTCATAATATTTCAATTATTTACAGGCAAATTCCAAAGAAAACAACTCGCGTAGCTGAAAAAAATTATATTTTATGAGAAATTATAATTTACAATATTTCATACAGGCATCCGTCTTCAGTCGGAACTTAAGCTAAATACTCTCACATCCCACGCAAAAGGTAAAGCAACGTTAGACTATAATATAGTTAGCAATATTTGTGTAGTTCGACGGCCAGATACTGGTGGATTTGTGGTCTCGACCATCAGTCAGTTCGTGAGGAAGAGACGGTTGAACGTATTGCGTCTGTAAGTCGTACACATTCAGATTCCATACGACGCGTGAAGACGCCGAGGCAGACCATAAACACGTACAATTTCAACATAAATAAAGAGGTCCTCTGTTTAATAGATTTGGTGAATGGAGCATTCTAGTCCCTAAGAAAAAGAGCAGAAGGATTAGCATCGGAAAGCACAACACTGATTGTAAAATCAAGCATACGCAGGCAGTAATCGAAGAGGCGCAAGACGACGGATTACGATATAATTGTGTTTACTACAAACAATCTTTCTGATTTAGGTGCGTTTTGTTTTAGCAAAACTATTTATACAAATGCAACAAAAGACATGCCGTTTTGTGACTCAGCAATATTGAACTATAAAGAGACCATTTCGTCGCTGCGCCTGCACAATCTGCTATGTTATTTTATGCGACTTTTCGGGAGGAGAAATAGACTGATTTGCTTTTTAAATTTGTAGAACTGAAATTTGGGGAAAATAAAATTTAATTAAATGGTAAAAACCCCAAACATTTAATTTAAATCACAAACAATCTCGGCTTTATAACAGTGATTGGATATTTTTCCACATTTTCCACAAAATATGTCACATTGCGTTTTAATTTTGCACCTAAAACAGCTGTGTACCAAAATGTGTGTGTTTTTTTTCTTATATCTTCTGAAAGTGGCACGATATCACACTACGGGTTTTAGCAGCACCTAGGGGTTCGTAAATTTTGTAGGGAGACAACAAAAAAATCGAAACGCAAAAAAGACCGCGCATTTTGCAGGCACAGCATTAAACGTAGCCACATTGATCTGTCACATGTTAGGTAAACACATATTTTTCTCCTCACCCTTTCCAAAACTTTCGAAAGTATTCGAAGGATAATTTTAATTTCTTTAAACGTTGTTAGTATCATACCATGTTATGGCTATTAAATACTGCGTTTAGAATTTTTACAATACTGTTTTTTTAAGCTCGTAGAATAGTCGAAAGAGACAAAATAAAATCCTGCCTTCAGTGTGCTTGTACTTTACTGTCAGCATATTTTCAAAACACGATCCAGGTGAGTGTAAAGATGCGAGTAGAAATAAATCGCAAACTGAAGAATTAACACGTGACAAAAGTGCAGTACGGACTGTAAAATGGACCTAAATCTGAGCTCCAACTAAATCGGCTATTCTTAGCAAAGTGGCAGTGTATCAGATTGATTAAGGAAGAATATCCTTGAGATCGATCAGTTTTGGGGGAAACCAGAAAAATTGCCGAATAATTCTACGGCCTACATTCCTTTAGTTCATCCACGTAACTATCTCCTAGCTTGATTCACCGTTTATTGGTAAGTAGACTATAATTAGTATAAAACTAACGATTGCTTACTATGAAGATAGGGGACCGACTGACAAAGATACATTTTACAATATCTCGTTTAATAATTTAGCCATGTATAAAAAAATAGCAGCAATCGTCATTTGTACCGGAGACTTTGTACAAATGGTAACTACACAAAGATGTTTCACACATGAAGGACACAGGGAAGGAAAGGACTCGTCATTAAAAAAAAATTAACAATGGAATTCGCTAGTAAGGAAACCTTTAAGGTAACGAACAAAATAAAAACTGCCAATAAGGTGCTAATTTTGTTGCAATCCTCGATAAAAAAACACTCTTTTATTCAAATAATATGGAACAATAAGCAGATAACTTAATGACGTTTTTTTTTCAAATTAAGCTGTTGTCTATGAGCCCATTCTTCTCCTGTACTCATCATATGCGCATCTTTACCGAATATACAATAGAAACCAAACGTTTTTGTACAATAAGTATATAATTATGTAATTAAATTACAAATCTACTCAACTCGCAGCCCGAGCCGTTTCACAAAACATCTTTTAATAAAACAACATACTCTACAGATAATACTTAACAACTTTTCTACAGAAACATACCCTCGTAAATAAACAAAATTGTTCCCTCCCCATTCTAAGTTTAAAAACGATTTACCGTAAATGTTGTATGGAATTTTGAATTGTTCCTTAGTTCCCAACGAGTCACACCCTCAACTGTCTTAATTTGATCGGAAAATATTACTAAACCTTGATTACAGTGTTGCTCGTTGGGAAGAAAAGAGTCATTAACTTTGGGAGTGTGATCCGTTGGGAATAAAAATCAAAAGTTGTCCCATCGAGTAACGGTGTGACTGGTTGGGACTTTTCCTTAATTTTTCTCCCAACGAGTAACACTGTGACTCACATGTGAGTCACACTAGTTGAGGGTGTGACTCGTTGGGAACAAACGAACTTCTTTAAATTAGCGCGGGTATTTTTCTATGGAAGTCGTTCAGTATGATCATTAAAATATGTGGTTTAATTTAAAGATAGCAGTCAATTTACACCCGGTGTACATTCGGTCTGCAGATAATGTGATAAGAAGTTTATTTATATTTTGTGACCCAGCCCGAACGCCGCTCGCGTGTAAATTCAAGTATTTGGTATTGACTTACAAAAGTTTGAATCGATTTGATACAATAACATCTAGACTTATATATATTAAAGTGCCTCGACGCCGTCCCTGTCCGGAAGTAAATCCGTTTATACCCACCTCAACCTATTCCTGTACAGATGCGCAGAAAATAAAACATTTGTATGTATTTCCTATTTACAGGATCGTACACAGAGATTGCACGTCAAGTGGTAACATCGATATATGTAATTAAATCCAATATTGTGCGCTAAGTTTCATTTCACATATTATATTTTTGAGCATGTCAGACAGCTGTAACTTTAGTAAATCATACAGTTTTGCTATTGACACGATCGAGGCCGGGGCGCGCTTAGCCTTAAACAAATGCTTACACGTGAAAATAATGTAATAATGACACAACAACGAATAAGTTAATACATTTAAAAGTTATACACCTCCCAAATAGAAACTCTGTTTCCTTACTATACATAAATAACTCAATAAAAACACAAAGCAACACATTTAAACTAAGCATAGCTTAATAAAATACTCTAAAATATGGAAAACAATTAAAATATAGATTTGTGCTAGACGTAAGATATAAATAAATATGCCAATAGCAAAACTTGGCACGAGTAGCAAACTAAACTCACTGTCACCCAGCACAGACCAAATGTACAATATATTACATTCTTGTGGTAAGCTTTCGTGCGGTGTCGGCTCTTACAATTCACATATCGCTCGCTTTATTGAATCCCTTGTGTTTCAAGTAAAAAAAGTTTATATCAAATGCATCAAAAATGTCCTTAAACAACTAACGTAGTAACTCCTATACTTTCATACATACGGCTAGCAGAATGGAATACTCTTAACGGATACAAAGTTAGGAAGAAACTGACCACTGCGTACACGAAGCGAATGTAAACGTAACACATTCTGCAAGTCAATTCATGTAGAAAAACACCATCATTTAAATATAAACAGCTTAAATAATAACAATATTCAAGTAACAAAATTTCAATGTACAAAAGTAACGTATTCATTTAAATACATAGAATAATATTTTTTTAAATCTCCCAAGCTAAAGAACAAACGGTAGTGATATAATATTATTAGTTAACTGCACGGCGCGAGGTGCGTCTGCGCCGCGGACCTCGAGCCGCGTGACGTTGACCAATCACGTGACAGAACGAACTCGGGTCACGTGCTCGGTCCGACCCGCGGCGTCCGCGCATTCGCATTGGACTAGTTTGTTCAATCCATCCGTCTGGACACAATAAATGTATACTAATGTAGAAAGTTATTATGGCAACAAACTTTACAAAAAAAAAACCTAAAACAATGACTAAAAGCGGCTCACGGTAAGGCCGAGACTCACCATAACTTTAAAATGCATAATTTTAATATTCACCGATACAGACATACATAAATCGTGAATAATTCCATCATAAAAAAACATGTCAAAAAGTGTGACGAGTCGTCGCGACGCGTTGCCGCGATCCGCCGACCGCGTCGCTCCAAGCGCAGGGCGTCCCTCGACGTCCCTACACTTCGAACCGATGCTATTCCTGGGTTAAATGACTTAAAATCTAACCTTACGTTCTCATTAAACATTTTAAGTTGAATAAGTTCGTCCGTCCGATCTCAGTTCGTGAATTTACACATTCTGTAGTGAAATGATGATGCGTTTACATGTATGTGTTATACACAATCACAGACTTGTGTTCGGGCCGCGTTCGTCCGGCGGTGTTTAGACGAGGTTGTACTCCTTGAGGTTGGACTGTAGGATCGTGTCTTTGACTGCGGCGAATACGAACCGAATGTTTTCGGTGTCTGGAATGAAACAGGGTGCACAATCAAACATGGTTATTTCATTTATGACAAATTAAGATGAAATAGACAGCGCCTCTCAGCTGGTTAATCCGTGAAAAGGCATGTATAGCACGGTATTTTAATATCTTTTTCAAATCAAACTGGCAATGATCACCGTACAGTTATGGAATCTCTTGAATTATAAGTATTGCCATCAATTCGAGATGTTGATGGCAGTTGCGGGGTGAAAATATTTAGAAAAATCAATGAACCAAGAAAAAGATTCACCGGGAGCTAATATTTTGCAGTATAATATTTGGCGTATTCACGAGTTAACGATAGACGCCCACAAGGTCCAACATTGCATTGAATTCCTATTGTATTGCTCATTTAGACTTAAATAAGGTTCACTGTAAGAAAATGTCAAATTTCCATGAGAGATTCCTGCCAGTAGGACTTTGGTTTTATTCAGATTGGGCCTCAGGTAGTGCTAAATATGGTACATACATAACTATATAATGACATGTAATGTTACGTTGCCATCATCCCATCCATCCATCCATTAATGGCGTAACTAGGATTCGTAGCCGGGGGGGGGAGCCCCCGGTCAACAAATATCTGTTCCCGATTATGTAATCCATATCTCCATACGAGATCGTACAAACCAAAAAACAAGACAATTAACGCCTTAAATTGTCGAAAACATATTTCTGTGGCCAGACCGTAGGCCTAGGCGTATGATGTACTAAATAGAGAGTACATCACGCACGAATCTATGTATTTTCGAGGCGTACATTCTTGATATAGCACTATTTTTAACAATATATTATTTTCTTTGTTATCTCCGACAATGCTTACCAAATAAGTATGTGGTGTTAACAGAATCCCCCCCCGGCAACCAATAAATTCACACACGCAAAATTATTTAAATTAGGATTATGTCAATTTTTGATATTTCTTACCATTTATCTGCCGTCTAGTCTGAAGAGGTTAAGATTTGTGGCATCGACCTTTGCTGATATTAGTTCCTCCATATCATAACTAACAAAAACCATTTGGTCTCAAACATCAAGTTTTACTATCAGATCTAACCGTAAAATATTCAATTCAAGATGGTATCAAAACATTTTAAATTAAATGTATACTATTCAACAATCAACCACCATTTTTGATTGAAGAAAATATTGTAATTTAAAAACAGGAAAATCTCATGCGTAAAGCTTTACGAAAAAGAGAATATAAAAGAAAACATGCACCAACTAATATTAAAAAATAAACTTTAATAGCGGAAAGTACACATAACATGCAATGCATAACGAAATTGAACTATAAAATTATGCTAATATATAACTATTGAACTATGCTAAATTAAATTCCTTGAGGGCAGATTGCATAATGGTATCCTTAACCGCACAGAACACAAGCTTTATGTTTTCAGTGTCTTTGAAGATATCCAAAGCAGCATGCAAAAAGTAAAGGAAATAAAAGAACACAGAAACAAAAATCCTTTTGCGGCTATGAAGCAAGTGTTTAACAAATTACTCGTTTCATTATTTTTTTATAGTTTGAACGCCCATTTCAAAGCGTCACCTTTATACAGCGTGGTATTCTCCATTTTTTTTTTTTCATTTATTTACCTTTGCGAAACTTAGAATGGAATGAAACGCTGTGATTGGTCCATCTTTCGTAATCAGAAACTAGCCCCTTAAGGACTTATTAATTATTTAAGAATACTTGCATTCATAGACGCAAAGCGTTTGAATTTATATAAGTAGTAAAGCACTTATCACATCTCACGCAGCAGTGCAAATGCAATCATAAGCAATAGAAAACCAAATGCCAAGCAAAAACTACTAAAATGCACTAAAAACTCACCTCCAAAAACATTCACTACCATAAGCCCACCACCACACCAAAATAAATAAAAAAAAAACGTCAAAAAACAAAATCACATACGGCAAACCGCAAGGCACATTCACATTCCGTGTAAGGTTCATCTAAAATAAACATGCCCAAAATCCATGAAAAGCAAAGAAAGTGCGGCGTAGAAATTGATATATTCAACCATGGTGATTGTCTAGTCGTGAGATTATACCACCGCCGAAAATAAGCATTTGAGCAGTTCCAAAAATAAATTGGAATCAGCGACTCGATTTGCAATGTGCCTTTCCAGATGCTGTTTTCACAATAACTGACACCAAGTCGACAATATATTTCATAAATATAGTAGACTAGCTTTTGCTCGCGGCTTCGCTTGAGATTTTTTTAATTCTATCTATCTATTTCTAAATGTTTTCCGACTAACAATTTGAATTTGTACTACTTGATTAAATCCTCTGGTTCAAAGTGTTTTTGGTAAGGCCGAAGGATCGTTTCTCATCAAGATTATTTCCGCGTTTTTCAATAAAAAAATTGACATAATATTCTGGTTAAGGGTGTTTTTGGCGGATTGGAAACGGTGGAGACACGTCTGTGACTGAAATAATTTTCTTGGTCTCTGTGGTTTCTTTTATTTAGTGAAGTAAGTTAGTAAGAATAGTAGGGATGTAAGAATAATACAGCTCAAAACCTGGTAATAGAACGCATCGCCGTAGCATGATGGTAAACAGATTTTCATGGAGATTAAAGCTAGCTGTAGTTGCAAAAGTCTTGAAGAAAAAGCGGCGTAATTCGGGAAAGTTGTTACCCCAATTCACCCTTCGATCCGCCAAGTAGAGACTGACTTTTTGACATTAAGGACGTTTGCATATCTAGTATGAGTACAGAGTTTGGTAAAAAAGCGACGTTCAATAGTTTTAATCTAGGGCCTACTCTATATGACAGTGGAAATTTCATGTTGATTCGTGAATCAGTTTTAGAGATTATGTAACGAACCAACAAACTTTCGCTTTTATATATTAGTACAATTAAACTTAAAGCATAAACCAACGATAAACCTTAATAAAGTGAAAAATACCTTCTAAAGTATTATTACCCTTGTCTTGCATACATTACATAAAGAAAGTAAAACAATATACAGACCTGTCGCGCAAGTGAAATGCGAGTAGATGATTTTTTCTGCGTCAGGATTCAGGTCGACGAACATTCGCAGTATGAATTCGCGCGCCGTGTTCGCGTCGCGCTGCGGCCCTGTGTGTGGACATAGCGCGTGATACTTGCTAGCACTACTGTGTGAACGCAGACGAACTTCTCTGGGAAATGGAGCGCGCTGATTGGCTGGCATTGTCAGCTTGAGTATATTATTACCAATCAGGGACCGTTTCACAGAAACAAATGTCTTTGTCATTGTTACATCCTAGCGTAAAACAAATAACACCACATATAAATAAAATAAATAAATAAATATTTTATTAATAAAATAAACTGCTTAATATCTGTTGGTTAAACTTTTCTTATAATATAGCAAAGTCATCGCTCAATGGTATAAAATATACATACCCAGTTTGAAGAAAAGTATGATAATCAATATATATTACGCAGTTTATTTTCTCAAACGAATTCGGTAAATTTGTCCAAATTGGAACATTTCTTAGAATCATACTATATTACTATATTTGAAAGTTTTCTAGCTTCACTCAAAACTGAAACCCCTAGCCTACTGTAAGTATAGCTACAAATAAAACTTTGTATAGCATTAGGTTTGGGTGTATAAGTACTATGCTTCTACAATTGAATATTAGCAGACGTGAAGTTACTCTAATTAAAAAGCCGTCTCACTTTAATTGGCTAACTTCACGTTTGCAAGTAAAGAATGGACTATGGATGAAATTATTAAAAGTGCTCGAATATTTTTCTGTTGCTAGGAATAGCCTTTTCCATGAAATGGAAAGACACAGATTTTTTTGTGGCGTTAATTATTATATAAAAAATAAAAATAAAAAAAATTCAAAAATACGGTCCTTATACAGCTCTGTACGAATATAACCTTTGCCCGCATATAAAGAGACAAAAATATTACTCTGTGGTAACAATTACATTGACCATAGATGCTATACTTATACTGAGAATGACAATTTTGTTTTTTAGGCTTTGGAAATTTTGGTATGCAGCTGTAAAATATTTTATTTCCCTAATTTAAATGTTTTTATATATTGAATGTAAATAACGCCAGCAAGAAATCTGCGTATTATACCTGTTTATGGAGAAGGTTATTCCTGTCAACAGAAAATTATCCGAACACTTTCAATAATTTCATCCATTGTCCATTATTTTTTATACTGGCTCTTTTCGGTCTACAAAACGCATACGTCCAAAGCACACTTGATAACCAAGCGCTTACTGCAATTTTGACCGCAGGAAGGCAGAAGGTAATCAAAAGTGCTCGGACTGTAATGCACCACAACTTTTAGACGCATAACGCTTTTATAGTCATTAAGAGCTAACCCATACGTCTAATAGTCACGGTGAGGTAAAAAAACAACTCGGGGGTGTTATGTTCAACCTGTCGCCGTGGTAAAGTGCGAATAGCAAGATCTGTCCGGGTCTGGGTTCTCTTTCAGATATTTCTGTAAGATGTACTCCATGGCCGGTCCACCCTGTTGTTTCGGACCTAGTTTTGTTGCACAGAATATTATGTGAATTGGAATTTAAAGCCTAAACGAATAACCAGACGATGCACTCCTGATTATAGTATGTTCGAGTTATCATGATATGAGTGGCAGTTCAAAATTGACAGTTATAGTTATGTGCCCTAACGAAATAGAATCGATTTTTTTTTAGTATCGAGAAAGTTAACAGGGGCTATCAAATCGATTTTTTATTTGATTGATCTTTGATTATTCAAACTGCTTTTCGTTAATTTCTAAATTAATTAAATTAACGGACCAATTACGCCCGAGCTTGAGTTTAAAGTTTTTTTTTGTTTTTCTCGGCATTTTACCAAAAACAAACCACAATAACAAAACAAAAATCAACAAAAACTGTAACAAACGTCAAAACAAATAGCACGCAAAGCAACCGCAACGAAAAGACAAACCGCATACAAGATGAACTCATACTGACGCGATCCTATAAGATGTCCGCACCGATTCATCGATGTATTTTCGATTATGTCGTGTCAGTACCTATGGGTTAACGTTCCGATCCACGCATCAAGTAGCAAAAATACATTATTCTTTACTGAATCTTTTTTCCTTAAATTTAACGAATACACTGTAATTACTGTTTCGATTTATAGATAAATAATTTGTTGTATTTTTGCAATAATGATATACATTCTTTGTAAAACCTCATATTTTCTTTTGTGCCTGGGTGTATGTAGTATGGTGTGAGTAGTATAGGTGAAACGGAAAATTACGAACTTTCACCCATATCATGCTAACTCGAACATACTATGATACGGCGCCGCAACGGCAAGGTTTTACCTTTAGGTTGGTTGAGATTTTAACGTTTTTCTTTGCCGTTGCGGCGCCGTAATCTAGCCGTGTGGATCGGCCCTTATTGTGATTGGTTTAGGCCTCCGTCCGCCCCCTTCCTTAGGCTTCCTCGCAGGAGTGTAATATCAGTGGATGCTTCCATATAGATAAAGAGTCAAAACGAAAGTTAGCTTCGTTTTATTTATTTTAGAAAACGATATATTTTTAGTGTTGACTAATTTTACGGTCGTTTCCGAATTTTGTAACTACTTGATACGCCAACTCGTAATGCACATTTGACCTGTAACGGTGTATATTTCGCGTCTTATTCTAAGGAGCAGGCCCGGTACTCCAAAAAGATTCGGTCGATCGTTCATCTTTCGGGCATATACAAACATCTCTGACGCACGCATTAAGAGGGTGATAGAGATGGATATCCGACAAAACGGTCTGTTCGCTATTCGCCGACTTTATTGTTTCGTCGACTTTTCCTAGGCTTCTTTATATTTCTTGCATTGTGCCATCTTTTGAGCATTTCATATAGTTTTATCGCTTTTTGCAGACTTTTTGCGGTTTCTCATTTGAAATTCTTATTTTGCCAATTATAAAAATGACACGTTCTTTTGATAGTGTTTTGTCGATTTGAGTACATATAAATAGAAAATTTGTAATTCTGACGACGCTTTTTAACCTAAAAGTGCAGAAATTTAAAATTCCAGGCATTTATTTCTGTTTTTATTATAGACTAAGAAATATGATAATGTAAATACATAGATAATTTCTACAAGTAGTTGAAATAAAAAGATTTAGGGTTGTTTTTATAAAAATTTAATTTATCAATTAGAAGAATGAAAATAACTGAACTCAAACAAATACTTGGATATAACTTAAAACAATTAAAAATACTCAACTCAAACAAATACTTTATATCTAACTTAAAACATTTTCACTTAAATTTTCTACTCTTTTCATATAAATATTTAATTTATAAAAATTTCATTTTGCTTAACCTATACAAACATTCCTCAACATTAATATTTCCCTTCAAATGGTCGTCCACGATTTTAGTTATTCTTTCATCGGTTATGATATCCTTGTTTCGCCTTTTTTGTGTATAGGGCAGATACATATTACTTCTTCTGACCATAAAATCAAAATGGACGCTTTCATTCTTTAATATACCTATAAGAAGAAATAAGTTTGGCTTCTTCTTACCAACTTTTTGGTTCAGACGAAAATGCCATCCTTCTGTTGCGTTTATAGTGCGATGTCTTGTGTTGTTATAGCAGCTAACGGCATTTAGCATGTCTGGTTTCATCCACTGATTTATGAAGTAGTTAAAAAAATTATCCCAGGCGCTTACATTACTTTCGATTGCAAACTGAATCGATAAAAATCCTTCACTTATATAAGTAACAGGCAAATATGCCAGAGCTGTTAACTTTGCAAGAATAATTTTACCTTCATTGGTTTCCAATAGCCCCAATTTCTTGGCTTTTTTGTTAATAGCTTGCGAGTAGTGGAACAAGCAGCCACGGATTATTACATCGCGGTAAACTTTTTTAAATCCATTCATTGCTGCTAATTCGTAATCAGTTTGAAAGTAGACGGGGCACATATCAGGCAACTTTTCCTGTATGCGAGTAAACATCCTTACATATGTTGCTTCTTCTTTGTTTGGAAGTAACGCAAATATTAAAGGCACAATATTTGTTTCTGTGCTTGTACTTCCGATGTCTCCGTGCAGCGTGTAAATCTGTACAAATGGAGGGGGTGCACTTTTAAATGTCCCGTCACCAAAATAATGTGTAACTGTCCTGATATTTTTTCGGGCTTCTTGACTGCAGAATACCAGAATCTTATCTTTGTTCCCATCTTCAATAATCAAAAAATCCTCCTTAATTTTTTCTGGTAAAACAACGTTTTCTAGCAGTTTAAAGGTCGTCACATTTATTTTGAAATAATATTTTCTTGCCCGGTAGAGAATGTCTTTCACTTGATAAAAAGTGGGCACTATATCGTCATACTCTGGATCTGCCTTATATTTTCCTATAACAGTGTCGTAAATTTGTGGTATGGGACGATAGTCCTTACATACCGCTCCCTTTAATTCGTCAATAATTTTTTCTTTTTTGAATAATGTTATGTCAGGGTTGCAGTGATGGGGACTTAATCTGGTTATAGTTTCATCTTCTTCATTCCACGTTAAGGAACCAGGGCAGTTACGGTTGTGACACCTCCAAATACTGGTAAAACTGTGGCGATTTTTTTTTTCTAAAGTGTGGCGGTAGCCTCCTCTCCACAATATTTTTGCACCTCTGCGTCCACTAAAAAAATCAACTGTTTGCAGAGCACTCATTTTATTTACAAGTTGCGATAATTCAATTTCCGTTCGTTAACATCCAAAGAGTATATTACTAGCTTTTGCCCGCAGCTTCGCCCGCGTTCAGAGAATATTCGCCCGCGTTCAAAGAATCTTCGCCCCGTTTTCGGCTCGGGCGCTATTTAATGAACACCCTTATAGCCTATGTGTTGACCAGGATCACTACGATTATAATAAAACAAAACCGCATTCAAATCCGTTCAGTGGTTCTGGAGTTAAAACGGAACAGACAGACAGAAAAAAATTCCAACAATTGTTATTTTGGCCTCAGTACAGTACCAATAACCAATATAATAATAAATAATAATAAAATTTCGTGAAAATGTTCAATGTCAAACACGACTTTTTTACAATTGTATTATTAGTATAGATTTGTTGACATCTTAGGACTGATAGACGTCAAGCAATAAATACCATAAATATCAGACAGTTTTCATTACAAATGTACTAAGGAGTCGGCATAACGAGAATAGTTGTTTGAACAAATAAAAATATCTACAAAGAAAATATAAAATCAAAAACCGGAAACAATTTCGGCAAGACGCGAAATCTGTACAAAGTCGGCAAAAAGCGATACAAGTACATAGATTTCCCAAAAAGTCGGCAAGACGCGAATAACTTAAGGGGGCCTAGGAAAAGTCGACGAAACAATAAAGTCGGCGAATAGCGAACAGACCGACAAAACAATAATAATCGATCGAATTTTTTTGCTTTGGAGTAATCCCCAGAGCTCTCTCCGACGTCTCTACATTATGTCTAGCCTTGGAATGTTAAGCTTTTTTTGAGAAAATTCGTTTCTAATTGTTTTTGTTTTAATTCTTATACGAACAAACAAGGTAGATCGCATACCGTCATACTCCGGGAAATAGTCGACGAGATGTGAATACATAATCTTCTCTTCCAGAAGATCCTTCTTGTTTAGAAACAGGATTACAGAAGAGTGCTGGAACCAGGGGTACGTGATGATCGTCTTGAATAATGCCTTTGACTCTTCCATTCGGTTCTGAAATTGGGAAATTACACTATAGTCAGTACTGTAAGTAATAAGACCATTTTTACGCGTGCTTTCTGCGGAATGAGGAAAAGGGGTGCCCCACGCCACTTTGCTTCCTTTACCATACCGTGAAGCCGTGAAGTTAGCTGTCAGCTATGCTATATTGCCCGTGCACTTCCAACCATCGTCGATACTAGAGACTAACTTCATGAGCGCAGCAACTCAGGTGTGGGCGTGACCAAATGTAATGCTATTTAATTTCGCTAAAACGTGCACGCTCGACGTAACTTGCGATGGCAATACAATCGCACCGTTTTCGTCACGGGTACAAAATTGAAACCTTGTACTACGAGAAACGAAATTTTAGCAATACTGTATTATCAAATATGTTATGATTGGTGTAAATGAAATTAATCGGTGGAAATGAGTTTCATTTTATTTTATCTAAAATAATAAAAAAACACATTCCGGTACACTATTGGTAAAAAAAAAAAACTTTAAATTTACGTTTTTAGGTTTTAAGTTTTTGTTTGTTAAGATGCGATTCAAATTTCCCAGCTTTTAGTCCTTATTTGACATAGATCTAGCACAGTTTAAAAATCCATACAGTTGTCCAACGAAGGCATTCGGACGAAGCGGTTGTGCAGGGTTAGCGGGGCGAGGCTCCGAACTACTTGTTCGGAAATTGTATTAGCTCTGTCTGAGCGCTTTCGTTGGACCACTGTATAGATTTTTAAACTGTAGATTCGCCTAAAATATTATAAAAGCATTCCATAGATACCTAACAATTTTGTGTTTGCGTTTATATGGAGGTTTGCGCTTGGTGGCTGTCCTTAAGGCTAACTTTTATATTTTTATTATATTTACCCGTATAATATTTAAAACTGTGTAGGTACCAATATTGCGGAATTAAATTATTTCATTTGATTGGCACACCGAGACTGCGCAAATAAAATCCGGAACTAACTTCACGGCCGCCTTCTATGCTGGCAGAAACTTTACCCCGCTTAATCTATCCTCGATGTTACCCAACCCTCCCCGTGTACCACAAAGAGGTAGAAATTTATTGCGATAACATTTCCCGCCCCTTCAAAATCCAAATAGGTTGAACGTATTTGTGAAAGTGTTAAATTGATAACCCTGCAACAGTAGGTATTTAAGCCTCGCATGGCGCGGGAGTTGTTCTACTATTCTGTTTTTACTATCCTAATGGCTTACCATTATCAGCAGTTTAAAAATCCATACAGTTGTCCAACGAAAGCGCTCAGTCGGAGCAATTGTGCGGGGCCTGCGGGGCGAGACGCGGGAGGGAGCTACATGAAATTTTCGAACAAGCAGTTCGGAGCCTCGTCCCGCACAACCGCTTCGTCCGAACGCCTTCGTTGGACAACTGTACGGAGTTTTAAACTGTGCTATCAGTATGACGCCTGCACTAGCGCATTCTATGTAAGAGGCACGTCCATTTTTTCCGCGCCCAAGATAATAATGATTAGTTGACCAACAAATCCCTTCGTATATCATGACTACGCATATTGAAACAGTAATTTTGAGGGGCAGGACATGTTATCGTAGTAGATCTATACGTCAACTAAACAGTTTGCGTATACTACCATAAATTCAAATACGCAATTGCAATTTCAAAACTATAAACAGAAACATTAACGACCCCAAGCCTTAAAATATTTATAAAGAAACCTTGAAACGATCTTTTTTCGTTTTAGTTTCCTTTATATTTTCATCCTTACAGTGAATTATAACCACGCTAGTCCAATGCGAGTTCACAATTTAACATTTAGATGCCATCAAAATTTAATTCTTGATCAAAAATCAAGGATTGAATCACAAACCCTCGTCGCAGGTTATTGTAAAATTATCACTACAGGGCGTGCCAGCCATCAGAGAGTCTAAGACCGTGGTGGCATTACAATTTGACGTGCCAAAATAACCAGTAATAATCACAAAACGACATCAAAATTGCTTTGGCCAGGGTTTCGTGTGCTTTGGGTTTCTAAATGACCTTCAAGTATTACGAAAGCACTAGGAAACGCTTTGCTTAAATTGAATATAAAAATTATTGTGGAGGAGTTGGAATTACTCTTTGGGATTATCAATGGACTATGGATGAAATTATTACGAATATTTTTTGTTGATAGGAATAACCTATCCCATAAACTAGATAAATACTCGGATTTTTTGGTGGCGTTATTTATAATAAAAAATAAAACCATTTAAATTCCAGAAATACGGTCTTTATATAGCTTTGTACGAATCTAACCTTTGCCCACATATAAAAAGAAAAAATATTACTCTGTGATAACAATGAGATTGACCATAGACAATATACTTATACTGAGTAATGACAGTTTTGTTTTTTAATATGTGGGCCCTAGAAATTTTCGTATGCAGCTGTAAAAGGTCCGTATTTCCGTAATTTAGATGTGTTTCTTTAATATATTTAACGCCATCAAAAATATGCGTTTTCTTCCTATTTATAGAGAAGGTTATTCCTATCGACAGAAAAATATTCGAACACTTTTAATAATTTCATCCATTGTACATTATATTTAATTGAAATTAAGGCACACACAAGGCTAGGTCTGTTTTAACGTTTACATGCTTTTGTTTCAGAGTGTAAGGAATCTATGATATCAAAAAGGTGCAAACGTAATACTTGAGCGGCCCACCTAGGTAAAACACCCAGAAAAGGAGACAACCACACACAGCCCGGGATCAAACCTTGTATTTCACATTTGGCCGCCAAACGGTAAACTTCGTCGCCAACACGGTTGTAGACTCGATTAAAGAAAAATGAAGATATTGAATTCGGCAGTGTTGAGTGATTTGGTCATTCATGGTCGACAGTGAAAATGATTTGTGCTCAGAATTCTTCTTCAGTAGTGTTAATAAATGTTTAAAGTGATACTAGAAAAAAGAAACACAAGAACAAATTGAGTAAACAATAAGAGTACAGGCACAAGCCTTTTTACAGAATTAGCTCGTTTATAAGTTACAAAGATAACATTCGTCGTCGAAGGCCTACTATAAAAACACGCATTCATCGGTTTATAAAGATCTTAAAACCATAACTTTTTCAATGAAAGTGCTCGTAAAGGCCTATTTTATATGCATGAAAACTGTTGTCAGAGTCAACTTTACCACAATCGACAACATTTCATTTTATTTAATCATTTTTTTTAATATTTATATTGAAAGCCTGCGTAAAAAATAAGCTTATGTATTTTTTAATTTTGTTTTATTTCATGTTTTTCCTGCATAATTTAATGTTTTCTTATTCACTCATTCTAAAATGACGTAAGTCGCATCTGAGGATTTCTAAAGTCAATGTTCATTGCCAATGGATTATTAAAAAAAAAGCTTGACATGTTTATGTCTGCTGTCACATGGCATGACAGTTGTTTTTTTTTACACAAAATGAACTTAAAAGCAAAGGAAATTGTTTTTAAAATCCTGTGTTTACCATATTTTTAGTTTTTTGAAAATATCTCTTTATATAATCATGATTTAATTCTGAAAAAAAAATATGATGCTGAGAAAAATTATTAATTTGTAATGTTGTCGATTGTGTTTCTGCTTTATTATATTTATTGAAAAAAAGTTGCCAGTCTTATCTTGTGAACTCTATAGAGTTGACAGAAATGAGCTAGTTTCAGTTTGATGTGGAGAAAGAGGCGAGTCAGGACCGTAAGAGGTGGAGTTCTGAGTCTCTGCATTCCCCTCTGGGAGAAAGACAGTGCGAGTATATGTATAAACCGCACAGGCAAATCGTTGTAACTTTTAAACGTGGTATGTACTTGAAAAACCATTTGGCAAAAACTTGGTACTTTAGCACAGAGGTCATTGCGTTTCTCGAGTGATGTCAATCATAGATGATTACAAAAAAGTACGGATTACTCTTTAAGGGCGGCCGCACACGCTCGGTTTTCTGATTACATTTCCGTATCAAGAATTTAGCTTTGGAATGCCTTCGGCATACGTTCGTTTTTTGACATTTGGAATCTCATTACCAGTACGCACAGAGACAGCTGCTCGAACGCACGGCAAAATTTCGAAGGAGGAAAAGCGGTAACATGATTTTTGGTTCTATTGATTACAAGTCCAGAAAGGCATAGTTTATTATAAACACAAGAGAGCAGAATTACGAGCACAATAATACAATAGTTTTTCTTATTTCAAGATGCCAATGTAAATCTTTTAATGAAATTTTAAATCAATTTTAATAAGCACGGCGTTAGTGTAGTTGTAAATAAAAAATTATCGGGGTGACGTCATTCGTTTTTTTTTTCCTTTTCGTCATAGCGAACGCACAAGCTGCCTTCCGAAACGTACGTTAGGAATATTTAGCGAAAGGAAAAAGGACGAACGTGTGCGGTAGGTAGTACATTCTACATATAATTTATGCCTTCGGGTGCTCTAATTCGGAAAACGCATACAGTTTAGGGTAGAGCTTTGCGGCCGCAGCTTTTTTAAGCTAAACACTGCTTTACACGCAATTGTAAATTCCAGCAATTAAGCTAATAACGCTAAAATATCGCAACAACCCTTGTGCTAAACACGCTTCCCATATTTACATCTAACACGTACTCACCTCATTTTCGGACTCGAATAAAATTTGATCATATTCACTAAGTGCTACTAAGAATATGATAGATGTGACGTTCTCGAAACAGTGGATCCACTTCCTTCGCTCGGACCTTTGGCCCCCGACGTCCACCATCCTGTGTACAGACAATCCAAATGGTTAAAATTGATACGCCATATATTATAAAGAAAACGATATCTCGTAAGCAAAGCTTTCGAGAGAGCGGCGTCTGAAAAGTCCCGATGCAACAAATTTACTAGGGTTCAAAACAAAACAGAAACTCTTGTTTGTTGCAAGGCTCGTCTTTGTCCGTTGTTTCTAAAGACATTTTAGTATAGAATGACAATGGGACTTCACAACTTCTGACACATCAGCAAATTTTGAATGGGATGTCCAACGAAGAATATTTTCAAGCAGATTGCATTTCTACTGAAGGAACCCGCGTACATCGCAGATGAGGTTCACTTAACAAAATTCGTTCTTCGAATAATGTATATTGGGGCTGTGACTAATTTACACAACTTAAACCCGAGGGACCAGCACGTGATGAGAGATGAGACGGTGCTAGTTCATCCAATCTCCTTGTTTTTTTTGCAAACCGTCAAATGCAGTGAAAAACTACTGTCTTAATGTGGTTTGTTTTAGTTCGAATGGAGGGATAGGGAAACAAACTATCTAAAAAGCGGTTGATATCTAATAAAATACAAAGTTCCTATAAAAATATAATACAAAGTTAATAAGTCATGCAAAACAAGTCACCCAGAAAATTTGTGAGGCAATCAAGCTGTCTTGGACATTTTCAGTACACTTTTGAAGATAGGTCATATTCTGTTTTGCGCATCAACTGCAATAGAGGGCAATCAAAGCGGAAGTTTTAATGTGAATCTGTCATTGTTTGCAAAAGACAGCTCTCTATCGTCTACGTAGATGCGTTGTTGGAATTTGTTTTTTATTTGGTATGTTGGTATAAATACTCGCAATGTTTTGATTCGACCAAAACGGAATACACCCTGTCTTCAAACTAAACAAAATCACGTCTTAAAATATCTATTTTGTAACGCATTCATTTCAAAACACAAAATACTGATAGACAATAGCTTTGCGTTCATGAGTGATTGCCAATAGCTGAGTGCAATGTAAGTGGTAGCGGAGGTAGAGTGTGCGGGACATGACATGGCCACATCACGCTACGTCAATAACATCATCTCTCATAAATTCAAATCACATTCTCTACGGATCACACTATTTCAAAACACAAAATACTGATAGACAATAGCTTTGCGTTCATGAGTGATTGCCAATAGCTGAGTGCAATGTAAGTGGTAGCGGAGGTAGAGTGTGCGGGACATGACATGGCCACATCACGCTACGTCAATAACATCATCTCTCATAAATTCAAATCACATTCTCTACGGATCACACTATTTCAAAACACAAAATACTGATAGACAATAGCTTTGCGTTCATGAGTGATTGCCAATAGCTGAGTGCAATGTAAGTGGTAGCGGAGGTAGAGTGTGCGGGACATGACATGGCCACATCACGCTACGTCAATAACATCATCTCTCATAAATTCAAATCACATTCTCTACGGATCACACTATTTCAAAACACAAAATACTGATAGACAATAGCTTTGCGTTCATGAGTGATTGCCAATAGCTGAGTGCAATGTAAGTGGTAGCGGAGGTAGAGTGTGCGGGACATGACATGGCCACATCACGCTACGTCAATAACATCATCTCTCATAAATTCAAATCACATTCTCTACGGATCACACTATTTCAAAACACAAAATACTGATAGACAATAGCTTTGCGTTCATGAGTGTTTGCCAATAGCTGAGTGCAATGTAAGTGGTAGCGGAGGTAGAGTGTGCGGGACATGACATGGCCACATCACGCTACGTCAATAACATCATCTCTCATAAATTCAAATCACATTCTCTACGGATCACACTATTTCAAAACACAAAATACTGATAGACAATAGCTTTGCGTTCATGAGTGATTGCCAATAGCTGAGTGCAATGTAAGTGGTAGCGGAGGTAGAGTGTGCGGGACATGACATGGCCACATCACGCTACGTCAATAACATCATCTCTCATAAATTCAAATCACATTCTCTACGGATCACACTATTTCAAAACACAAAATACTGATAGACAATAGCTTTGCGTTCATGAGTGATTGCCAATAGCTGAGTGCAATGTAAGTGGTAGCGGAGGTAGAGTGTGCGGGACATGACATGGCCACATCACGCTACGTCAATAACATCATCTCTCATAAATTCAAATCACATTCTCTACGGATCACACTATTTCAAAACACAAAATACTGATAGACAATAGCTTTGCGTTCATGAGTGATTGCCAATAGCTGAGTGCAATGTAAGTGGTAGCGGAGGTAGAGTGTGCGGGACATGACATGGCCACATCACGCTACGTCAATAACATCATCTCTCATAAATTCAAATCACATTCTCTACGGATCACACTATTTCAAAACACAAAATACTGATAGACAATAGCTTTGCGTTCATGAGTGATTGCCAATAGCTGAGTGCAATGTAAGTGGTAGCGGAGGTAGAGTGTGCGGGACATGACATGGCCACATCACGCTACGTCAATAACATCATCTCTCATAAATTCAAATCACATTCTCTACGGATCACACTATTTCAAAACACAAAATACTGATAGACAATAGCTTTGCGTTCATGAGTGATTGCCAATAGCTGAGTGCAATGTAAGTGGTAGCGGAGGTAGAGTGTGCGGGACATGACATGGCCACATCACGCTACGTCAATAACATCATCTCTCATAAATTCAAATCACATTCTCTACGGATCACACTATTTCAAAACACAAAATACTGATAGACAATAGCTTTGCGTTCATGAGTGATTGCCAATAGCTGAGTGCAATGTAAGTGGTAGCGGAGGTAGAGTGTGCGGGACATGACATGGCCACATCACGCTACGTCAATAACATCATCTCTCATAAATTCAAATCACATTCTCTACGGATCACACTATTTCAAAACACAAAATACTGATAGACAATAGCTTTGCGTTCATGAGTGATTGCCAATAGCTGAGTGCAATGTAAGTGGTAGCGGAGGTAGAGTGTGCGGGACATGACATGGCCACATCACGCTACGTCAATAACATCATCTCTCATAAATTCAAATCACATTCTCTACGGATCACACTATTTCAAAACACAAAATACTGATAGACAATAGCTTTGCGTTCATGAGTGATTGCCAATAGCTGAGTGCAATGTAAGTGGTAGCGGAGGTAGAGTGTGCGGGACATGACATGGCCACATCACGCTACGTCAATAACATCATCTCTCATAAATTCAAATCACATTCTCTACGGATCACACTATTTCAAAACACAAAATACTGATAGACAATAGCTTTGCGTTCATGAGTGATTGCCAATAGCTGAGTGCAATGTAAGTGGTAGCGGAGGTAGAGTGTGCGGGACATGACATGGCCACATCACGCTACGTCAATAACATCATCTCTCATAAATTCAAATCACATTCTCTACGGATCACACTATTTCAAAACACAAAATACTGATAGACAATAGCTTTGCGTTCATGAGTGATTGCCAATAGCTGAGTGCAATGTAAGTGGTAGCGGAGGTAGAGTGTGCGGGACATGACATGGCCACATCACGCTACGTCAATAACATCATCTCTCATAAATTCAAATCACATTCTCTACGGATCACACTATTTCAAAACACAAAATACTGATAGACAATAGCTTTGCGTTCATGAGTGATTGCCAATAGCTGAGTGCAATGTAAGTGGTAGCGGAGGTAGAGTGTGCGGGACATGACATGGCCACATCACGCTACGTCAATAACATCATCTCTCATAAATTCAAATCACATTCTCTACGGATCACACTATTTCAAAACACAAAATACTGATAGACAATAGCTTTGCGTTCATGAGTGATTGCCAATAGCTGAGTGCAATGTAAGTGGTAGCGGAGGTAGAGTGTGCGGGACATGACATGGCCACATCACGCTACGTCAATAACATCATCTCTCATAAATTCAAATCACATTCTCTACGGATCACACTATTTCAAAACACAAAATACTGATAGACAATAGCTTTGCGTTCATGAGTGATTGCCAATAGCTGAGTGCAATGTAAGTGGTAGCGGAGGTAGAGTGTGCGGGACATGACATGGCCACATCACGCTACGTCAATAACATCATCTCTCATAAATTCAAATCACATTCTCTACGGATCACACTATTTCAAAACACAAAATACTGATAGACAATAGCTTTGCGTTCATGAGTGATTGCCAATAGCTGAGTGCAATGTAAGTGGTAGCGGAGGTAGAGTGTGCGGGACATGACATGGCCACATCACGCTACGTCAATAACATCATCTCTCATAAATTCAAATCACATTCTCTACGGATCACACTATTTCAAAACACAAAATACTGATAGACAATAGCTTTGCGTTCATGAGTGATTGCCAATAGCTGAGTGCAATGTAAGTGGTAGCGGAGGTAGAGTGTGCGGGACATGACATGGCCACATCACGCTACGTCAATAACATCATCTCTCATAAATTCAAATCACATTCTCTACGGATCACACTATTTCAAAACACAAAATACTGATAGACAATAGCTTTGCGTTCATGAGTGATTGCCAATAGCTGAGTGCAATGTAAGTGGTAGCGGAGGTAGAGTGTGCGGGACATGACATGGCCACATCACGCTACGTCAATAACATCATCTCTCATAAATTCAAATCACATTCTCTACGGATCACACTATTTCAAAACACAA
The DNA here is from genome assembly GCA_910592155.1 of Ypsolopha scabrella. NCBI lineage: Eukaryota > Metazoa > Arthropoda > Insecta > Lepidoptera > Ypsolophidae > Ypsolopha > Ypsolopha scabrella. Next base: position 23,516,494 of record OU342969.1, on the reverse strand, counting down.
AATACTGATAGACAATAGCTTTGCGTTCATGAGTGATTGCCAATAGCTGAGTGCAATGTAAGTGGTAGCGGAGGTAGAGTGTGCGGGACATGACATGGCCACATCACGCTACGTCAATAACATCATCTCTCATAAATTCAAATCACATTCTCTACGGATCACACTATTTCAAAACACAAAATACTGATAGACAATAGCTTTGCGTTCATGAGTGATTGCCAATAGCTGAGTGCAATGTAAGTGGTAGCGGAGGTAGAGTGTGCGGGACATGACATGGCCACATCACGCTACGTCAATAACATCATCTCTCATAAATTCAAATCACATTCTCTACGGATCACACTATTTCAAAACACAAAATACTGATAGACAATAGCTTTGCGTTCATGAGTGATTGCCAATAGCTGAGTGCAATGTAAGTGGTAGCGGAGGTAGAGTGTGCGGGACATGACATGGCCACATCACGCTACGTCAATAACATCATCTCTCATAAATTCAAATCACATTCTCTACGGATCACACTATTTCAAAACACAAAATACTGATAGACAATAGCTTTGCGTTCATGAGTGATTGCCAATAGCTGAGTGCAATGTAAGTGGTAGCGGAGGTAGAGTGTGCGGGACATGACATGGCCACATCACGCTACGTCAATAACATCATCTCTCATAAATTCAAATCACATTCTCTACGGATCACACTATTTCAAAACACAAAATACTGATAGACAATAGCTTTGCGTTCATGAGTGATTGCCAATAGCTGAGTGCAATGTAAGTGGTAGCGGAGGTAGAGTGTGCGGGACATGACATGGCCACATCACGTTACGTCAATAACATCATCTCTCATAAATTCAAATCACATTCTCTACGGATCACACTATTTCAAAACACAAAATACTGATAGACAATAGCTTTGCGTTCATGAGTGATTGCCAATAGCTGAGTGCAATGTAAGTGGTAGCGGAGGTAGAGTGTGCGGGACATGACATGGCCACATCACGCTACGTCAATAACATCATCTCTCATAAATTCAAATCACATTCTCTACGGATCACACTATTTCAAAACACAAAATACTGATAGACAATAGCTTTGCGTTCATGAGTGATTGCCAATAGCTGAGTGCAATGTAAGTGGTAGCGGAGGTAGAGTGTGCGGGACATGACATGGCCACATCACGCTACGTCAATAACATCATCTCTCATAAATTCAAATCACATTCTCTACGGATCACACTATTTCAAAACACAAAATACTGATAGACAATAGCTTTGCGTTCATGAGTGATTGCCAATAGCTGAGTGCAATGTAAGTGGTAGCGGAGGTAGAGTGTGCGGGACATGACATGGCCACATCACGCTACGTCAATAACATCATCTCTCATAAATTCAAATCACATTCTCTACGGATCACACTATTTCAAAACACAAAATACTGATAGACAATAGCTTTGCGTTCATGAGTGATTGCCAATAGCTGAGTGCAATGTAAGTGGTAGCGGAGGTAGAGTGTGCGGGACATGACATGGCCACATCACGCTACGTCAATAACATCATCTCTCATAAATTCAAATCACATTCTCTACGGATCACACTATTTCAAAACACAAAATACTGATAGACAATAGCTTTGCGTTCATGAGTGATTGCCAATAGCTGAGTGCAATGTAAGTGGTAGCGGAGGTAGAGTGTGCGGGACATGACATGGCCACATCACGCTACGTCAATAACATCATCTCTCATAAATTCAAATCACATTCTCTACGGATCACACTATTTCAAAACACAAAATACTGATAGACAATAGCTTTGCGTTCATGAGTGATTGCCAATAGCTGAGTGCAATGTAAGTGGTAGCGGAGGTAGAGTGTGCGGGACATGACATGGCATCACGCTACGTCAATAACATCATCTCTCATAAATTCAAATCACATTCTCTACGGATCACACTATTTTTTTTTCAAAGAACCATTAATCACGGTGAAAGAAGACCAATTTTAAATATCATATAAACTTGCGATTATCGGCACCTGGTGAAACTTGGAAAACTTCATGAACAACAAACCTCTTTAATGGCTCGTCATATTGATAGTTTAATTTCCTGAATCCCTTCAGAATGGTGAATTAACCGAAACCGGTCGGGATTAAATTGTAAATTGTAAAATAAAACCAGTGAAACAAGTACAAGTGTATTTATTTATGACCACTATTTTTAAACATCTACTGTTAATGTTCTGAGAAGTTTAATATTCATTTGCGTCGATAAATTGTTCGTCTGGTAAATTCATCAAAATAATTAGTAGAATATGTGGTTTTATTTAGTTTTACACCCAGAGAACGGACGCTTAAACAAATTAAGTAGTAATAATTAAACCACAAACGTTAGCTCTCAAATTCCCGTTGCTGTCGCAACCGATTAAGAAAGGCAAATACAAAATGGCTATAAAAACACCCCAAAGTGATCATGACAATCCAGACATTTAGACCCGTTTACCATAATTTTTATAACGGATACTGTAGAATGCATCGTAGTAGTTTAAATTGTTTGAATTTTGCAAACAAGTGACTGTTTTTTACCGTTACCTTTTCTGAGTGTACTCTCTATTTACTTACACCCGGTATAAAGAGTAAAATATAAGATTAGTAACTATAAAAACATACCAAAACCAGATACGGAAAATATGGCGAACCGCAAGCGGGGTGTTAGTAACAGAATATATAAACAGAGCAATCACTTACCAATTTTGAGTCAAAATATCAAAACAAGGGTTGCTATTCTGGTATTATTTTTCACTTGCATCAGTCATTCACCTTATCTGTCGCGTAATAATTAACATGGCATCTTAGTTTGAATGACTATATCTCGTTAAACAAAGTCTATAATGTAAGGAATATGTACGTCTTTAACCCGATCTCTGCCTTCACAAATTTTGCTCCAGAATAGCCGCCCTGAACTTAAGAAATGTATGATGTGAAAGGAAATCCGTTTCGAATACAAGGAAGCTAAGGTTCAATACTTACATGAGAATTTTTGTAAAGGCATAATTGGTAACCAAGCTGCATCAGAAATCTAGCATTACGTCGTACGAAATAAGTAAATGGCTTTATTTTTTCAGGAACAACATTATTAAGCCCTTGTACATACCGTACTAGCGGGTTCAAGCCTGGGGTTTAAGCGCCACTTCCTAGCGCCACACTTCACAACGTACCTGAATATAATGCCGTCAAGATCGAAAGGGTACTCAATGATGCCAGTGGTTGGCTGTCGAGCTCTCAAGATGTCCTGCTCTGTTGGAAGATAATCTGGAGCCTCGATTCTCGCCAGATCGCTTAGGTAGCTGTAAAGTTGGCCATGCAATAACACTGAAGCTCACAAAACATACTTTTCTGAGGAAGTACCGCTGCTTAGTACTGAAAATCACAATTTCGGAGTGGCATGAAGTTGGTTTTTTCAGTATCAAAGTAAATAAACAGTACATCCTCATAACCTAAAACACAATGGCAAACAAATATTCCCCAAAGACACATGCAGCCCAAAGCGTGTTCCCATCATGCGGCGCTGTACATTGCGCAACCCGTTACCTAAATCGAATCTCCTCCAAATCAAAGGGGTATTCTATGATGCCGGTCGTCGGAACTCTCACGCGTAGTATGTCCTGTTCGGTTGGTAGGTAATTTGGTGCCGCCACACGGTCTATCTCCTGCAAGTAGCTACAAGGGAAAATGGGCCTTAGTTCCTATACAGTGGAAGGTGAAATAGAAGTTGTACTAAGTACTTAAGCGTCGATTCGATAAATTTGACAGATAAATTCTAAACGACAACTCTTGTTGGTATGAAATAAGAGCTACATTTTTGTTTATCGAAGCGATGTCGAATCGATAGCATGTTCATATTTGGTACCCAGGTTTTATAAGTTAACACCTTTTTTAATCTATTGAATAACTCAAGGTTAACTGAAATTGCAATAAGAAATTGTAATAATACCTTGAAATAAACTAATTAACCCTGCTCTGCTCTTGAGTATAGAAATTAGAAAATATTCGAAGATTTTCTCAAGCAGGTAACATTATTCCCTATATTTACAAGGAAAGAGCGAGTACCAGTACCGACACACACACGTATTCACAATTCACCTTTCAACCAGTGTTTCACAGTTCGCGTCATTAAGTCATTCCATCCAGCTCTCACAGACATCTAGCTCCGCACATGGGAGACTTCATTCATCTGGTCGCTTGGTGCCCACTTTGGACCAGGCCTCAATAAACAACATTAAATCAAACCGCAGCTAACCTCTCGAGCCAAATCTAGACTTCTTGTACTGTGTAGCAGGCACACAAAACTACTTAGGTACTTCTTATTAATTTTTTTGAACAAGTCATATTTATATTTATTTGTTTGTCATTGTCAATGCAACTGATGCAGAGTCGAAAAGGACTCGAAATATATCTTGCTAATTCATTTATGTGCATATTTTAACGAGAGTTAATATATATTTATAAAAGTTTATAAAGAAAAGCTGAAGGGTAACATATATATTTTATTATTACAAAGTAAGAGCAGTTATAGTTCTTGCAATCTAAGATGACTAACCGGCTTTGCTTGTCTGCAGTAGATATCTGTATACATGCAACTGTGTGTACGTCACGTTACGGCAGGCACGCACACTAGCGCACTAAATAATTTACACGACTTACTGTAAGTAAAGCAGATTAGTCGTAGTGGATTGACAAAACTGTTCATATCTAAAGCATCATTTACGCCAATGACCAAGTCCTACTTGTTTAATCGTTGAATAAGCTTAAGGTGACTGTTAATGCTTTTAAAACGTTCTGAATAAATAAATGAGTAAGCAAGTTGCAATTATTTCAATTAATTTTGGCCCCGTGTCCTCACTTCTAAGCACTCGATGCTTTACTGTTTCGCGTTTCGTACATATTAATTTTCCCGTAGATCACGAGCCTTACAACTGTTCGTAAAGATAAGGTGCCCTTTTCTTGAAAAAAAAAATTACATATCAAAGTAGGTAGACCCGTTCAAATATTATATAGGGTATTCAACGACTCTATTAAATTTAAAATAGGCCCAATGTATAACCAAGAAGCAAGTATTATTATAATATCATAGCCAAGAAGTGTGAAAGAGACGAAGAAATTAAAATACTTTGTATTTACTACAATACTTTTCGTGTAATCCAGGTCCATACATCGTGTCACTACAAATTTTGAAAATCAGAAAGTATGAAATTGCTTCTCTATAAAATTATAATAAAGTCGATTCTGAAGGCTTTAATTTTAGTTTTAGTGCTGTCAAAACTAAAACTTTTTCCAAAGTAAGTAGCTTCTGTTATAAACACAAAAGAACTATTTTGGAAGGAAGACAATCTAGTTTTGACAACACTAAAACTAAAATTAAAGCCTTCAGAATCGGCTTTAATTGTGTCGATTCGGTGTTACGACTAACTTATTTGACAGGACTACAACTAATTTAAACATTCCGTCTTGTTTTTTCTGTATAGAAAAGACGAGGACAGGACACTTAAAATAAGGTTAGTCCTTTCAAATTTCAATTACATTGAATAGATACCATTAACTCATTGAAAATACGTAGGAAAAAAATGGTTTAGAGAGCTATAAAACGTTGACTGAGTGTGTGATCGTTGGAGATGAGGAAGTAGAACAAGCTTGGTACTGGTGCCCAGAACATACTGATCAACCTCATCTTTAACAGTAGTACATGGCCATTTTTAGAGTTCCGTACCCGAAGGGTGCCAAACGGGACCCTATTACTAAGCCTCCGCTGTCTTTCTGTCAGTCCCTCTGTCACAGGGGTCCACAGCTTCTGCAGTAATAGATAGAGAATTGAAATTATCACAGGATATATAGTACTATGGCCTCTATCACTACAAATAATAATAAATAAAAAAAAGATAAACAAAGGGGGTCCCTATACAAGAAACTTGAAAAAATGCACAGTTTCAGCTCTATCTTAAAGACAGTAATACAGACAAGTTTCAAATTTGGTCAGATTGTTATACAAACCTACCCTAAATAAAATAATAAATATTAGGGTGCCGTACTCAAAAGATGCTGAGTTATTTGACAGGCGCTATTATTTTAGCGGCTTTTTTGACGCCTTTATGTTGCTATGGTGTCTATATTGTTGTTTTTATTATGCTTTTAGGGTTCCGCACCCGTATTGTGGGGTGGTACGGAACCCTTTGTGCGCGAGTCCGACCCGCACTTGGCAACATTATTTTATACATCTGGAACCCTTAGAATAAAGAACAGCACTTCGGGTATAAAAATGCCAATAGTTTTGTTTATTAAAGTTGTTTGCATGGACTATCACCCGATTACGGATCAAAATCGATCAAAATGACAGCGCGTATTGTACTCGTGTACTAATATGCAAGGAAGTCATATATTTTTCCTAGTATGACGCAAAAACCACAATTTTTAGAAATGTTATCTATTTGTTTGCTTCATGTATATTTTAGGTATGTTCTGTTATAATGTAACTTTGCAGCTCCACCCGCGTTTATTTAATCTCTGCCCCTTTTTCAGCTTTACCGTTATTTTATTAACAACCCTTTCCTTCCATCCATTCGCCTGTTTCGTCCACTGCTGGACATAGGCCTTTCCAGGATTTTTTCTCTAGGCGGTCCTCCTGGAAGAAATGCCCATACTCACACATGCTGGGCAGGTGGGTTGGTAAGCGCGGGGCCGAAAAACCCTTTAACAGTTCGTAAACAGTTCACTATACACTGAAGGCAATTGTAAAAGATGATTCTGTATCGTAAAATCAGTTGCCAAACAGAGTGCCCATCGTCGAAAACATACATATCCGCTTATCTAACTGGCTACCTATTACGGCTGAAGCTGTAGACCCCTGTGACAGGCGGACGACAAGACAGACAGTGAAGGCTTAATAATAGGGTCTCGTTTGGCACCCTACGGGTACGGAATCCTGAAAAAGGTTTTATGGAACCCTGGAGAACAGCGCTATTTCCAATGTACTCAATTTCAGATTTGGTCTGACGGATGCATGCATTGCTGGCGATCGCTCAGAAATGCTGCTACACAAAAATCATCATTGTTTATGTAAATTATCCCTTGGTACTCCGTACTTTTGGAGCTTATTATCCAGAGAAATGATTAACAAGCTCGAAAGCGCCCGACAAGTCGCAGAACATAGCAGCTTGACTTTTAACAATGCAGCAGATACGTAAACAGGCAGTAAATTATTTCCGCCTGAAATATCGGATAGACGCCTGTGATTTAGCAACTAGCTGCTAACTAACGAGTCGTATAAAGTAGTATCACAAGACGATGTCCATAACAACGCTTAACTTTTATAGCCATATAAGAGAGCAATAAAAAAGTAGTCTTTTATCTTTGTTGTAACATCACTGCAGTCTGTTACTCGGCACTCGCAAGTACAGTAACCACTTGTCAGAATACGTGGTGGCTGTGTCAGATTTGTTAGATAAGAAGATATTGTCGTTTCCGCTTCAAGTATACGGCAAAAACAAAACAGGACATCGGCCTTCTTAGTCATGAAAAACATAGGTGTCGCTTGGGTATAACACGGTTTAACTTATTCCACAGGACTAAACTTAATGCAAGCATTTTGTCTTTTTCTCTTATCTAAAAGACAAGGACAGGACGCTTAAAATAAGGTAAGTCCTGTCAAATGAATTCAGTCTTGTTATCGAATCGGCATCATTGAGTTCCCAAAACTTACACCAACTTTAAAAGGCATCTAATTAGGTTCGGCGTTTTAGCATTTGATATGGTTAGCAAATAATTTATTTAGAATTTCAGAAACTGTACGTATCTTGTGCATAATTTTTTTTATAAACCGAGCCAGCGATATTTTTGAATAGTCCTCGTGTCAACATTGCTATTTGAAGTGATGATTTTTGTGTGTAATGAAAAACCGAGCCCAAACAGCCAACATAACCCCTCCTCGAGCAAAACATAGTGTATCTAGAAATAATTTAATGTCACCTACTTATGTAATAAATAACCTATGTTTACAAATAAATAAATGATAATGATAATGTGAATCTAATACTTTACATGATAACCATTTCCAGCCATTGGATACATCTCAAAACAAACTTTAATGTCGGTTCACTGCAGGAATATGGGAGCACGCGCCATTATCAGTCTCGGAGACTGATAATGATTATATGACTAATACATTTTTATATATAGATTTCTAATATTTTATACTATACATATAAATTTGATTAGCAGGTGCTTGTTTAGGTCAACACTACACTCGGTCTGTTTACTGAACATTGATTTGCAAATAACGATGGTAAAATTGAATTTCTTTTCACAGATTCTGTTAAAAATATTTATTATTGTTATAAAAAGGAACAGTAACAGATATCTAAAAAAAATCGAGTGTCGTGGATGAAAAAGAAGGAAAAAATATTAACAACAATATAATGTGAAAAAGTTTGGAAGATTAGAATAATCAATTGTGTCTGGGAAAAGATAGGCCACTCTGGCTCTCATCGCCACAATTGGGCTTTATTCTTCTATACTTATTTTAAAATCATAATATAAGCTAGATTCGATAATATTGAACTATTAATTATTACATTTTGTTATAAAGTCGTTAGTTTTCCTAAATATCAAATTAATTAATTAATTTTCTCGCTAGGCCATATGCCTTCACAAAGTCTAGGTAATAGTACATTATTCCCGAGGGCCGGAAAGTGTGATATTGCCTGCTATAATACGAGTCAGACAATACCCGTTTCCGCCAAGCCATATATTTATTTCCCGCTTTCTCAAACAATGTGAGGCAATAAAAATGCCTTGCAAAATACCAAGTAATTTAATGGAAATAACACATTAACTCGGTTATACTGTTCTAGCAGGAAGCAAGTTTACTATGACCAAATTGGCTTCATTGAAATGATGTCCATCTCCACGCTACAACTGCCTTTCTTTACTGGGAATTCCTTTATAGAAGTATTCATAAAACAATATTTTTTACGCACAATGAACGAAGTATAGGCATTTAATTTTTTTTTATTTACTGTTTTCCACCATATACATTTTTTAAATTAAGAAATCTAACACGCTTATCAAAACTTGACGGCATGCTGCATGGGCTATTGCTATGCCAAGATAGAATGAAAAATGTGATACAAAACTGTGTTGAACAACGAGCGGTCTGCTTGGCTGTACGGCATTTGCCCCCCTGGTCTCTTCGATTTTATATGCAATTATCAGTTTCTTTTTAAGTATATCGTTGCAGGTAAACATGGATTTTATGAAAATTTATATTTTTTTATATTAATATTTATTTTTGTTCTTGGACAAAAATGGATTATCATACATTTTATCTCTAGGGAAAATAATATATTTCCCATATTCGTTTTTCAAAAAAAAGCAACCATTGCCGAGCATGTTTAAGAAACATCAATGATATAACTGCGGAAAACTATTACTTGTGTTTAGATATAAAAACAAATAGGATACGTAGTACGTACACTCTTTCTAATACCATGGAGTAAGAAATCAGTTAGTTCAATTACCTTATTGGTTTTAACAATAAAGGTTTTGCCTCGTGACAAGAACCATTACATTGATGGACAATCATACCAGGTTGGTCCCTAATACCGCAGTTGAAAGCTGCTTTAATAAGGAGAGTAAAAGATAGTAACAGATTTTCATTTTAAATCAGAGTTTGTGAAATTGTTGGAATTTAAGTTTGATAGCTGAACGAACAGCCTGTTTCAAATACGAGATGGTTTAACAAAACTTGGTCTTATTACAGTACGGCTTTCTGAAATACCTGAATCATTTAGAAATATAAGGACTTTCGTTTATGTGGCCAAATTCAGTCCGGGGACTCGGTAAGTGGTCAGGACCAAGGTTTATATATAAGAGAAAGTCACCTTATACCGGGTGTAAATAGAGTGCGACCATTAAATGAAACTACATATTCTACCGACCCTACTGAACCACTTTTCCCAAGAGTCAGCTACAGGTTTCACGGACGAAGCTCTCTCTAAACTCGCCTGTATATCTGTGGGTTAGGGTTCACGCATTTTTGTTTGGAACTCAATTATTTCCTAAACTAAGGCTGTCCACGGGTATGACTCTTGGGAAAAGTGGTTCAGTAGGGTCGGTAGAATATGTGGTTTCATTTAATGGTCGCACTCTATTTAAACCCGGTATAATTGCATTGGTTAGAACTGTATTTATATTTTTATTCAGATAAAATTGCCCGGAAATCCAGACTTCACTGATAGTTGAGTAGATTTATGTAGAGTTAAGAGAAACGATAACATTTTATTATCTACCAGCCTTTCGCCCGCGGCTCCGCCCGCGCTTATTTAATCTATTCGATGAATTCGATTGATGGTTCTTGGTGGAATATCATCTTTAATAGATTATAAACAAGCTCTTGTACTTTTTATTACAAACATGTTTATTTTTACCATACTTTAGTAGGGCAACAAATTATTAATTTTAACGATTTGAATATTTAAGATTATGTTTTTTTTGCGAAATCCATCGCTTTGGAATACTCTAAATATTATTAGAGTGCATTACAAACTAGAAAAGATAAATTAGAAACAAATGTAAAGACAAGAACTTGAAAAAAAAAATTGGATATTTGCTTCTTTGGGATGTTTTCTTTTTATACACTAAATCGTTAAAATTAATAATTTGTTGGCCCGATGACGTGTAATAGTCCTGGGACTGTACCGACCTATTAGGTATAATAAAAATAAACATTGGTGGAATAAAAGGTACTTACAAGACTATCTGCCCAGTTTTCGGCTTGGGCGTTATATAATTAACACCCCTTACAATCTACATGTTACCATAACAATACAGAAAATCGCCCCCAAATTCGTTGAGTCGATCTCGAGTTAAAACGGAACATACATACATACAGACAGACAAAAATTCTATTGTAATTGTAAGAAAAAAATTGTAGTTTTGGCTTCAATACAATACTAATAAACCACTTCATTTAAGATTTCGCAAAAATATTCAATGTACCCACAAACACGACTTTTTTTACTACTTTATTATTAACACACGAGTATGTATCTATAGATTGGCTGTTATCTGATAGTGAAGATTACTGTTTTTGAAAGCAAGAAACGTATATTTATTAAAACAATGTTAACAAATGTGAAAAAGAAATCGTCTTGACGAATGCCGAACCCGACGATTACGAAATCTAAATAATGGTTTTGATTGTAGACCACAATGAACGGCAATGGAAATGTATGCAACTGGATCCAAAAATACTATTATTACACTCCTTGAGTGACTGAAATGTAATGATGTAGTATATAAGGTGAAATTAAATCAACCGACCAAATTCATACTGGAGACTCGGTTAGTGATCAAGAACTAGGTTCAGTCATCCTTTTGGCCAATTTCGGAAAATAAATATTTTTGCTCCCTCACTGGTTGGACTAGTTTAAATACAAATCCTAGTGCAGGCACTACGGGACAAAAATATTTTTTTTTTTAGAATTTCATCTGGAGGGTCATTAAACCTTGTTGCTGATGACTAACCGAGTCTCCAGTACGAATTTGGTCGGTTGATTTAATTTCACCTAGTATTATTATTAGAGTGCATTACAAACTAGAAAAGATAAATTAAAAACAAATGAAAAGACATAAATTTGAAAAAAATTTCTCGGCCCAAGATGTAGTATACTTTTACAATCAGCTCGTGAAGCCCTTTCATCAGATACCCCACACGAAAGTTTTTTTTTAAAGATCTGCACCAGCAGATCACCAGATTCACCAGAATATCATTTTTAGGACCTCAAATAAATAAATTAATCAAATATTAAATTTAAGTAAAAAGTATGCAACAGATGCATTTAATGTTCATCTGCGAAAATTGCTTAGTAATCGTTATGTTATTACAAGAAAATTTCGTCATCTTATGCATTAAATTTTGATTGCATTGCATTAGCAAACTTTCAAGCGTGTTTTACAGTTGTAATTAATGCAATCAAAATGTACCAAATGCATAAAATAACATCATTTTCATGTGAAAAATTAATTATTATTTCGCTAATACGCATTTACTGCATACTTTTTATTCAAAAGAATATTATGATTTCCATTTTGCACCGAGATCCTTTATAACCACCTTAAGGCCACGCGTTTCCTACAAATACTTCTTCTGAGTGGTTATCATGGGTGAAATTTACTGCAAACCCAGAGGCCGAGAAATGACAACGCATTGGCCAATTTAGCTACCCAATCAGAAATAGTACCATAATTGAAACTCACTATTTGGCAGAGTCAGTGAGTTGGTACTCCCTTCTGCGGTCATAGCACTCTTGGATGCCCGCGTCCGCCCATAGCCCTTTGATGGCTTCTACGTACGGACTCTCGAATGTGGTCACGCTCTCGAAGTCGATGGCTGATATCAGCTCCGCCCTTTCCTGAAACACGACAATTCAAACTTTCATTCCATTTCAAAAGAGGCCTTTAATAGATAGATTTTTGTCATAGATGTATGCCGGATTAAACACATAAGGTGACTTTCGTTTATATAGACAAATTCATACTGAAGACTCGGTAAGTGGTCAGGACTAAGTTCTAAGGAGAAAACAAAAAACGTATACGTAAAAACGTAAACGTATTTCAAGGTAATTGAACCTTGGACCAGGCCACTTACCGAGTCTCCAGTATGAATTTGGCAATATAAACTTTATGTAATATCAATGTAAAACTTAAATTATGTTGTTTCTTTTATTTATAATTTTATTTGTGTTTTTTTTTTTACAATAAGAAAAACTTGCTGAAAAATATTTAACGTCTGCGCTATTTCGTTGTCATATTATAGGTATTTAGAACATTTCTCTTGAAACTAGTCTAAACTAATTAGTTTTTAACTATACTATTTATTTAAAAAAAAAACAATATCCCTGAACATCCACGCTTGTCCTTACAAATGGCTTAACATTCAGCTTATAGTAAACGCTTCGATACCCTGATGTTACCTTGTAATAGGGCTTCCTAGACACAATGCGATTACGCAGCGGCCAGCCTCTACGACTAGAGTCTACGTAATCGCATAGATATCGATAGGTAACTATTTATGACAATATTGACCAATAGCACAAAATTATGTATGACGTCTTTCAGGATCGCAGCAGATGGAGATAGGCCTGCCGCGTAACTCGATGGCGTCCGTAATGGGCTCATTTTGTCGTTTGAATCCTAGAGCTGCATTTTAGTTTTAGTTTGATCGTCGAGCGACGTGCGCATACCATGCCATCTCTTTTGCACTAGTTGAATTTGTATATGTTTCCTGCAGTCAAATTCTGACGTTGGTACCGAATTCCATGAATGATGTTCATTACGATTACCACCGGACTTACGCTGTAGACCCGCCGTTGTTTCTGCTTACTCGTACCAGGCATGCCTTTTAAGTTCTGTCGTTTACATATTTGCCGCCAATTTTAAATTTACAACTGTTCAATATTCAAATTTGGTGAATTTAGAATTTCAAAACAATTGAAAGAATTAGGATTAATGCAATTGTTTAGTCACAGCGTTGTTTTGAATCTGTCAGGTCACGTACGAAAATGAATTTTACTAAGGAAAATGTCCGTGCAATCATTTTCTGTAACTTCCGAAGAGGCCTAACACGGATTCAGTGTCCCGAAGAGCTAACATCTGTATTCCATGATGAAGCCCCATGTCTGCGGACTGTCGAACGCTGGTATTTAGAATTACAACGCGGATATATCAGTCTTAGTGACAAATCTCGTGAAGGGCGTCCAAAATCCGCCTTCACTGAAGATAACATTGTTGCTGTGAGAGTTCTAATCCTCGAAGATCGTCATGTGACATATCGGGAGATAGAGGCGTTATTAGGCATCTCAGGGACAACCATTCAGAAGATCTTGCATGAGGCGCTTGGTGTGAGAAAGCTAGCTTCCCGTTGGATCCCGCATTTGCTTCCCGACGATCATAAGAGGGCCCGCGTCAGATGGTGTAAGAAAACTCTTCAAAGGTTCAACCGAGGAGAGTCAAACACGTCTACGACATTATCAGTGGTGATGAATCTTGGATCTATGCCTACGATCCTGATTCCAAACAACAATCCACAATCTGGGTCTTCAAAGACGAACCAAAGCCGACAAAAGTTGTTCGCTCTCGAAGCACTTCAAAGAAGAGGGTGGCTACGTTCGTGGCGAAAACCGGGCATGTTGTGACAGTTGCACTTGAAGATCGTAGAACGGTTAATGCAGGGTGGTATACCACAGTTTGTTTTCCACAAGTCATCGCCGAACTTCGGAAATCTAACCCAAAGCGAAGCATCATCCTACATCATGACAACGCAAGCTCACACAGCGCTCATCAAACGATTGAGTATTTGATGCATGAAAACGTAGAAATTCTTGACCATCCTCCATACAGTCTTGACCTAAGCCCTAACGATTTCTTTACATTTCCTAAAATTAAGAAAACTCTTCGTGGTCAAAGGTTCCAGTCCGGTGAAGAAGCAGTCGACGCTTTCAAATCAGCCATATTGAACACCCCCACTTTGAAGTAGAATAAATGTTTTAATAACTGGTTCGAGCGAATGGAAAAGTGTTGTAAACTACGTGGAGAATACTTTGAAAAACAATAAAACGTACTATTAGGTTCCAGTTGTTTTTGTTTCTTCAAACGACAAAACTTAAAAGGCATGCCTCGTATGTACTGTTGTTACCATTCGGCTGTTAAAACGTTAAACCAAAGTGATGGAAAATTATTACACCAACCAGTGACGTGCATCTCATATAGGCAAATACGCAATGCCTAACCTGGGCTTGGGTTTGCTAACCAGACTACTATCTATTTAAATATGGGAAGGTACACACAACTATTTCAATATTATAATGAGGCAAGATCCACTCGTTCTTTGAAATACCTACCTGCCTGCTCAAGCAGCGCTCGCTAACGAGGCAACACGCATAACTAAAATTCGATGCCAATTCTCTATGTGTGCATTATTAACTATATTCCCATGACGTCAGCGGCTCGCACCAAGCACGCACACATTCTCATTAAGATACGCAACGCCTTTTCGAAGCAACCACGTCGAGTCAAGACAGTTTGGACTTTTTACCTATCTTATCTCTTTCATTATAAAGGCTAATTTCGTACTGCAAGTGTCCGGTTTGATGTGGTCCAAGATTGCTTTTGACTACATTTTATTAGTACAGAGAGTAGCGACATCTGCAATAATCTCCATGCTTTAAGTCTGAACTATTTAGTAAATTACCTTACTTATTCGAAGAGTCCAAAGTCTTTTATCGCGTAGCTGAAAATACGTGAGCGCGTTTGTTTAGTCGCATTTTATTCACTTGATTAAAATTGTGTTGTTTAATATTGTTACAGGTACCTGCTGCATTTTTTCGTATGTAAAATTTAACATAATCTTATATTGGATAAATTCCTAACTCACAGTTTTGTGCCTACCCTACTTGAAAATCCTATGCACACCACTGACACCAACATACCCCTTTAATGGTATTACCCCTTTGTTTCTGTTATAAAACCTTCTTTTTCTAAAAAATTATGCTCCATTTAAACCACACAACATGTGATCGCAAAAGCGTATGATTTTGTGTCCGTTTGCGAATGCAAAAGATGTTGCGCGGCTTGTAATCCAAAATTACTGGTTTTTGGTATCACTAAGCCGCTGCTGTCTGTCCGTCTGTCACATTGGTCTAAATAGGTAGCCAGTACAAATTTTCACAGAATCGTGTTACTACGACCTCTATCACCACAAACAATAAAAAATGAAACACAATTTAACGCAAGGTCATTGGTTTTTTGTTTTTACCTCAAAAAACATAATTTGTAAAAGTTTCTTTAATCAAATTGTAGTACATACTCTAAATTAAAACAACAAATAACTAGTAGTTTGCCCCAAAGTGTGAACTCGCGCTCGCCCGATTCGCGCTTGACCGATTTGGCCCATGTTTGAACTTGAAAATTCCTTTTGCCTTACTTACTCGCCTGCTAAATTTGCCTGACATTCCGATCAACGATACTCAAGTTATCGTCGAACAAACATACATACATACAATCGCCGGATTATTCAAGCAGACTCGGAGAATTTCGCTCGCTTGTTCAAAAACTTGGGTTCTGTACCAAGTCAGCATTTGTTTGTCAGGCGCTACCATTTTTGCACCTGGTTTTTATCGCCTTGATGTTGCTATGGCATCTACATATTGTTGCTACTACCATATTTTTAGGGTTCCGTACCCGTATTGTGTGGTGTTACGAGTCTGACCCGTACTTGACCGGTTTTCATACGACCTATGCACCACATTTATATTATTATCTTGCATTCTGTGAAAAATCACAAAATAAGTAATATGCCCGAAGGAAATTGCAATTGCTAGGCTTACATCCTTTGCCTTGACGTTACATCCTGTTCCCTGCATTGATGTCTAGGTATTTCCCGAAGGTAATCGGAAATCTTATGGTATGTGCACTCGATGCGTCAATCTAGGACGCGGCTGGGACGACAGTTTTACCCTACTGTGGCAAAATTCAGTATAACAATGAAAACATACCCTTATGTTAAAAGCGAATCATTTGAAGGGTATTGGCGAACTTCAAACCGCATTTATTTGACCCCAGCTGTAATTTCTAGCGATGGTGATTGCTGTCGCAATCGTGACTTGTTTTTTGAGAGACATTGGGTGAATAATATCGCTGTTGATATCGGACGCGTGATTTTATTCTTAACACCCCAGTATGTACCCGTTGGCCAATGTATTGGCGCCCTGACCAGTATGAAAGAGACATACCTATGAGAGTAAGTGAAATGTACTGCGTTCTTCTCGCTTATTTGTATAGTTTTGTCGCTTTCACTCTGGCCAGCTCACCGACGCATTGGCCAACGTGTACTGTGGCCTATAATGCCCGTGAAATGTCACATACAGCCTGCGGGATGAGAGTCCAGCGGTGACCGTTAATGGACGGAATTCAAAATCAGGTGTCGTGGCTGAGGAAGCGGCGCGCGGGGCGGGCGCGCGTGCTCATGCGTAAGCGCTGATTGGCTCCCCGACTGTACCGATGCGCAGGTATTTTCGTTCACCGCTAGACTTTGGTGCTGCGGACTGTAACGTGCCGTGTATGAAGAGTGCACAATAGTACTAAAGTGCAACTTACATTATTGGTCGGATTCCCATAGGCTATATTGAGTAGGTCCATAGCACGGATCATGCTCTGCATGGCCATGAAGATGTTTTGGTAGACGAGCTTGATGAAGCCGCGCTTGTCATCGTCGCTGTACCCGGACCCGTGGATGATTCTCATCTGCTTGATGAACGTCGACTTGCCTGACTCGCCGGTGCCTGGAGAGAGGAATCTTTGTGTTTATTTTAATACTAACTAGCCTTTCGACCGCGGCTCCCCCCGCGTTTATTCAACCTCTATTAACCCGGCGTTATTTTATTAACACCCTTAAAGACTTTATGTTGACCAGGGTCACTACGATAATAATATAAAGAAAAACGCATTCAAATCCGTTGAGTGATTCTCGAGTTAAAACGGAACATACATAGAGACAGACAGATTGTGACTTTTGTTCATTACAATTATAATAACTCAATTAATTTAAAATTTCGCAATAATATTCAATGAACATACACCAATTTCGCCAATGGTAAAAAGTTTCGTTTTCTGACGAGACTAAAATAGCTATGATGAATTCTGATTGCAAACGATACATACGTCGACCCATCAACGAGGCATTAAACAATCAGTATACGAAGAAGACAGGCACGGCGCGGCGGTGGGAACATCAAAGTATGGAGACGTTTTTCGGAATATGTAGTTGGTTTTGTGAGAAACACTGAAGAGATGCTGGATCAATTCCAGTACAAAAATATATTAGAAGAGACAGTGATTCCACATGCTGACGACGCTGTTACATGGATATTCCAACATGATAACGACCCAAAAGAGAACGTTAAAACATTCTTTAAGACGAATCAGTGTGTGTGTGTGTGTGTGTGTTATACTGGCCTACAAACTTGTGGTACACTTGTCAAGAAAATAGTATCGGATAAATTCACGTTGATAACACGAATCAACTTTATCACTCATTTGTGGAAGCGTGGAGACCCATCCCCTTGGAACGGTGTGAAAAGTTAATAGAATCAATGCCACGCCGTTGTGGTGCTGTAATCTAGAACAGAAGCCCAGTCAAATAAATTGTCTATAAATAAAGAATAAAAGAATTTGTGGTTTCTAATCGTATCATTTTGTGTTTTGTTTAATTTGTTAATTTTCATAGTAGTTATTTATTCGTAGTAGTTTCTAATTAGTTGAACGCGTGCGGTTTTACGGGGGAAAGTTTCGAGCTCAGTGCAAAATGCATAAGTTATGATTGTTTATCAAATTTTTAAATAAAACGTGTGAAAAAAATTGTTTCATCTTATTTTGCGACTATTGTTTTATAATTATTAGAGGTTTTTAGCAGAATTGCGTCATTTTATGGATTATAGTTACCGTGAATGTCCATACAAACTTGGAAGCGTGTTTTAAGTTGGTGTGGACATTCATTTACAACGCAATGCATAAAATTACAGAAGTTTGGTAGAAAAGCCTAATTGACATTAAACTATGGTCGCGAAATGTCCTAAATCACATTTATTTTGTACTTTTTATTCAATAATAAGAAAAACAATCACAAATTGTTCATTTTGCACCAAGCTCGAAACGTTCCGCCTTAAAGCGTCGACTTGTTAACTACACAATAAAGTATTTAAATTTTACGAGTTTTATATATTTGCATACCCGGAAACATTATGCAATATGAGTGTGTATAGATAATATAATACTATCAAAGGCCTTATAAGAGCAAACATGGTTAACTTTATACTGACATTTCTAATTATACTCGTATGTCCACCACTGTATATCCCGAGGGGGGTTCAGGAGTATTTTCAACATTCAACATTCATTCTTGAATCCACTGATGCATCCGTCTACGTGTAGAGAGGTATAATAGGTGGTGAGCCCTATCGCCGTGCTTCAAGTATGTTTTAACTTAACACATAGGCTACTTTTTATCCCGGAAAAATGCATAGTTCCTGTAGGATATATCAATATCATTGAAAAATCAGAATTAGCGCGGTAATATTCGTTTGTGGTGAAATAAGACAAGGCTATGTTATCTCATCACACTTCACACTAATATTATAAATGCGAAAGTTTGTGTGTGTGTGTGTGAACACATTTATTGCAAACTTTTTAACTGCTTGTTAACAGTTAGTGATCACATGAAAATTATTAAATTTTATGCGTCACATTTTAGCTGCATTTCATTACAACTGTAAAAACGCTTTTTAGTTCGTAAATAGAATGGAAACAAAATGTAATACATTAAAGTACATATTTTTTTTGTGAAGACTTTAATATTGATAAACTATTTCCGCAAGTTACTTTAAAACACACTTATTGCATAATTTTTATTCAAAAGTAAAGAAAACAATATTACGATGTGCATTTTCTACCGAGGTAAAAAGTTACCTCCTTAAAAACTTATTTCACTAATAGAAAGAAACACTATCGCTGAGTAACATAGGCTATAGTTAGTTCCCTGGGGACGGTTAGTTCTATAGGGACATACCTAGTCGGTGCTTAAATTCTGTCACAAACAAAATTGGCTATAAAATGAAAACTAGTCATGATATTCAAAAAAAGTTTTTTTTTAAAAAAAGCTAATTTAACTAGCTTAGATTACACACAAAATTTATTCAAAATGATTGCCACCATTTTTCACACAGGCCTTCAATCTTCGCGGCCAATCATCAATAGCAGCACGGACCATATTCATGTCGATATCGGCCACTGCTTTAATCAATGATGACTTTAGGCTGCTCAAATTTTTGTGAGGTTTAGAACAGACCTTCTCCTCCAATTCCTGCCAAATTTTGTAATCCAGTGGATTGAGGTCAGGGCTAGATGAGGGCCAATCTTGATGCCCTATTAGCTCGATATTCTGGCGCTCGAACCACTCCTGAGTTGTTTTGGCCTTATGAGCAGGTGCGGAGTCCTGTTGAAACACAAATGGCCGTCCTTCTAAGAGTGTCTGGGGCAGATCTTTTACTATGCGATCTAAAATCGTGTCTTCGTACACTTTTGCACTGGTTTTGACACCTTTTTCACAAAAATGCACTTCAGTAGGGCCATAGTAGGACACTCCCAACCAAATCATGACTGATGATGGATGATGGCCGTGCTGCACTCTAGGAATGGCATTTCCAGCGGCCGCAGAGCTGGTAGCGTACAACCTGTCATTTTGTTTGTTGTACTTCTCTTCGATATTAAAAATTTTCTCGTCTGTAAACAGGATATCGCGGTGTCTGTTTCTTGCGTACCGCTTTAGCAAAACTTTGCATTTTTAGGCTCTCATAGCTATCAGACGCGCGTTCAGAAGATGTCCACTCTTTTTTCGGTAAGCTCGTAGTCCCAGGTCTTCATTGAGTACTTTTTTTACGGTACTTCTTTTTATTAATCCCATCTTCAAAGCCATCAGTTTCTGCTTGCGGACGGGATTTCTTGCAATACGCGCCTTGATTGCTTTGATGACCCCTGGAGTCCTAACGGAACGAGGTCTGCCAGTTCTTTTCTCGTCATCGAAACTAGAGGTTTCATTGTACCTCTTGATGGTACGGTACAAGAACCTCTTAGTGATTTTTAATTTTTGAAGCAAGTTGAATATCGTCTTCGGTGAATGGCCGCAACGATGCAATGCAATTACTGCTACTCGATCCTCTTTGCGAGTCCACTCCATCGTAAAAAATGAATGAATGTAATTGTGATTTGGCAGATTATTAATCAAAAAATATTTGAAAATCGAACACCATTTCATTTTTTTTTCTAGGTGTTCTATTTTTAAAATAAATGGCCAGTGACAGCATTTAAGAACCGACTAGGTAGTCATTAATTACATTTGCGCAAGTAATCTTAGCAACTAGTGAACCTATTTTGAAAATTTTTTTGCTCTTGTTAGGCTCTTCACTTGTGCAAAGGCCATAAATAATTTATTTTTTGATGACAGGCAGTTCTCTATCTCAATTATTTTTTTGCCGAAGCGGACTATCCTACACGACCTCTGTAGTGAACTCGGCCCCTTTTTCACATTTATGTTTCTGGTGGGGTAAAGTTACCGCTGAGTATTAATACCCGCCACAGTCTGCTTGCGAATTTACAACAGTCCGTCCATGCGACACGTGACGAATGGGCGAGGCCTGATGAGTAAGGCGTTGACATAGGTATAACCACGCCCACTTTCCATTGGAGTTGCCACCAATACAGTCTAGTGTCTTAGTGCTATACCAAAGTTTGCGCAAAAAAATAACGCTCAATTTGCAACTTGATGGCTGCACACACATGTTGCACATGCACGGTAACTAAACTTAACTCACGAAATTATGGTAACCAAACAGACTGATAATAGGAATTCAAAATACTAAAATAACTTCCGCTTTCAGACCGCAATGATTTTTCCTTAATTTGGTTTGATAAAGATAACTACAAATATTGGTCCGTTTTGTAAGAGACCAATTCCCAAAAACGGGTTATTACTTATTAACATATTTTTAAGTGCCATAGCGAAATTCTAAAATATACATATTTAACAGAGAAATAAAGCTTAAAATAACAATCAAACAAAATTAGGAATTTGAGCAGGATATTATCATTTTTTTCATTTTCGGGGCTGTCAAAAACGACTAAGTTTGATTTTTTTTTTCTTTTAAAACTGTTCACAATTGGCACGCAAGAATTTGATTAAAGTCTTTTAAATACCAATTCCCATCGACGCACATAGTCGGATAAAAAAGTCCGATTCCAAAAGATTTTTTAAACACTATGCATCCGTCGCAACTAATTTTAACTGATTATAATACGATGGGGTGAAAACAAAACGCATTTTTCGAAAAAACCTCGTAAAGTCTCACGTTTCGAAGATATAAGTAACCAAAGTTGTACTACTAGCACCAGAAATAATTAAAATAAGAACTGATATGAACTCTGGGAATTATTTTAGAATTTTCCTCAATTAGTCGACCACAACGGTGCTACAGAATGCAATCTCGCCACCACTATAACGCTCCTATAAAACTTTGGTTGCTTAGATCTTCGAAATGTGAAATGGAATATTTTTGCTTGTACGAGTATACTTGATTGTTAACTATCTATTTTTATAAGAATTTACCAAAAACGGCATTTTCAAATAAATCACTGGCGGTCGATAGGTAGGCCAGGCTCCATACTAAATTATACAATGCCCTTTCTGCTTGCTTACTAGGGAACCCGAATGTCGATATTTTATTCCCTATATCTGTACAGATTTGGTGCTCTAGGACCTAGAGCGCATTAACCAAGACTCTAGGTTGTTACAATCGTAACCTTATATATGTCGCAGGATAATCGGAAAAAGTGGATTAACGCGAAAATCCCAAATAGTAAATGAAGGGTCCGGATAATCGGAAAATGTCGAGCGAACTTACTCTAAAACCAAAATAACAAACATATATATTTTTTTCGATGGAGATTGGTCTATTAGTGATACTCTATAATCACTTGAATTCTTTTCACTTTTAATTGTAGGGTGTATTATATACAATTACATTAAATAAACAAATAAACACCTAAATCTGGCCTTACTTAGAAGAAGGGCAAGAAACTATGTGAGATATATTTTTTATTTTTTTGTTAATTTTCCCTTTGAATTATGTTTTTGGTGTGATTATTTATTATTTAGACTATAGTCATAAAAAAATGTTGACGACTTGGTAACTTGGTATCTAAAAAGTCTATACTTGAAATAAAAATAACCTTTGCCCGTGACTTCGTCTGCTTTGACCACCTGAATGAGTTAATATACGGCGCCATCTAGTAGTTAATTCATCAACCAATTAACACATTGTAATCGTAGTCCAACAAATGAAGTAAGAGTCCAACAAATAAGGTATGCGTAGCGACATCTAGTGGTGGGTCATTCCGCGGTAATCGATACCAGACAGGCACAGTTTAAAAATGTATACAGTTGTCCAACAAAGACGTTCGGACGGAGCGGTTGTATTGGGCTTGCGGGGGGAGACTCCGAACTATTTGTTCGAAAATTGTATCCAACCAAAAAAAATAATGTGAAAAGGGCGTCGAGTTTAGTATACAGGTTGTAAATGCAAAGTCAAAAATCCCTTTAGGGTATGAAAGTATACACGATTCTGATGTCATTACGAGAAAAAAAATATACACCTTGAATTTTCATCAAAATTCCATCATTTTTCTAAGCTACGGCTACGCAGCAGCTCACCGGACTCCTCACACACCTAATTGCACCCCGCAACCCGCACCCCTCATCCGAGTGGCCAGCGACCAGTGAGGGTGTCCACGCGATTAGTGTATTTTGAGTAAAGAAAATCGTCTTATTATGAGGCACTGATACTTTATTTAGAGATCCCAGTATTTAAAATAATATCTTTACCGATCATACTAACACACCCTTAAAGGATTCTTGCCTTTGCTTTTACACCCGGTATAGGTTGTATAAAATTTTGAACCGATATTAATAGCCTGTAGCGGGTGGTTTCACCCGTACGAATTAAATGAATAACTATGTCCCTATATAGGGAACTGCCTATCCTCAGAAAACAAACTATACATCTGCTTCGCCCAAGTGAAGAGTCAAGCCATTACAAAGATTACAACAGTGAATGTGTTTTCAAAATCGGTTTAAGAGTTCTAGAGATTACATTACATAACTAATAGCTATGTCTTTTATTAGGCCCATAATACCTCAATTCGCAGTCCTGTTCTAACGCTTCTGCTTTTTAGCTGTCTATCCTACTCTAATCAGATGCCACGCACGCAAAAAAACATCAGTTATTTTGAAATCGCGGCTACACTGATGGTGTTTTCATTTTTATGGAGCAGTCTGCAGCTGCTTTATACTAATATCAGTTATATTATGCTAAGTTTCAGATCTAATTTCAAGTATTTATTGAATGCTATCAGTTTATTGTAGGGTTTGGAGGTAACTTTGTAATCTTTTTCTGTCGATTTAATGGAATCAAGTTATCACAACAGCATGGACATAGAATTAGTCCTCATCTTTATCATATATTAATTTCAGAGTGATTGTTGCAGTATTTGTTGGTATAAAACAGGATTATGTGAAGCAAAGTGAGGTACACCCTTAATTAAATATAAGCAATTTTCCGAATTTATTCTTTGTATACACTCAATGACCTACCGTTATCTGATGTGTCTAGGTCCCCTGGATGTGGTTTTGGTTTTATAAGAGTAAGTCAGACAGTCAGCAGTTAGTGATAAAAAATCGTGATTTTTAGACATAATAATATCTCTAGTACTGTTCATTTATGAAAATTTGGATTTTGGGTACTTGAGAGAACCTTAAAAGATATATAAAATTGCAACTTCGTAGGTCCAATAGGAAATGAGTTATAGTGGGGTCGAAAGTATCTCGAGATGGTTCGTGTAAAATAACACACGCCTGGCGCCGGCCTTTTCTTTTAGAACTCGGCCATGGACACGCTGCCGCATGTCTAGATGTACTTCGGTGGCTTACCTCCCGCGTCTCACCTCGCAGCCCCGCACAATTGCTCTGTCTTAGCGCTTTCGTTGGACCACTGTATAGATTTTTAAACTGTGCCAAACTAGCTTTTGGCGGTGCCCACAAAGTTATCAGTTTTAGGCAATTTTTGTTAGGAATCTAGAATTTCTGTACATTATGTGCCATAACCTGTATTTAAAAAATACTGAAAACACCGATTTGTGCTGCAATTTTAGGGTTACTTACCCAAATACTGGACCAATTCAATTTTGCAGTTTTGTTTTGTTAAGCAATAAGAATTATTTGAAAGTGTTTTATTATAATACTATTTCGCCCTTCGGCTCTGCCTGCATTTATTTAATCTCTGCCCTGTTTTCGGCTTGGGCATTATTTTATCAACAATCCAATTAGATGATATTGAAAACTGCATTGCATTGCTGTTTACATTTATTTATATTAACTGATGTAAAAAGAAAAATTCATTAAGAGGCCTGTAGCCGGCGGCTTGACAGGGTGCTATGCTGTATGCTTGCAATTTCATTCTACATTCAACTTTGGATTATAGAGCACTGACTGACTGTTATTGGTTAGCGGGAACTCGGCTCGAAGCTTGTACGGAACTAACCAAACACTAAGCTAACACGAGACAAAATTCATGTCTTGAAAAAACTCTAGAATGGTTTTGGGTCTTCCTATGATTTCCGGAGAAATATCCCAAAAATCGAAATAAAACAAAAATATTTTTGAATATAAAATATACTATGCTGTGAACCTAAAATTATTTGATTTGTTGTATCGCTTCTAACATAAACATACATAAACATAAACATTTATGAAAATATGTGTAAAATCTAGAACTTTATATGCTTGTAACTTTTGTATGATTTGATTTTCAAAAATGTTTTAGGTTCAAGTCGTGGAAATTGAATGGGAATGTTGAAAAAGAAAAAATAATAAGCAAGTACTGATGTATTGATAGCAACAAGGATATTATCAGTGGGCAGCGCTAAGTATGGGAGTTAAGGCGAATAGAGTCCCTTAAGAGTCATGATTAAAAGTAAAAAAACTTTGTTTTTTGTCTTTTTAAATCAGTTTCATCAGTTATTGATATTTATAAAACTGTAAATTTCATAATTCATACTATGGGAGGATAATTTCTCACAAAGTCGGCATGGTTTAAAGGAAGCAAAATGTCTTTAAAATAATAATTATTACAAGTGTTTTCAGACCTATGAAATAAAATGAGATGGTACACCTTTAAAAACTAAATACTCAGAGATGTATGGGACACTCTACTCAATAGGTTCCAGTTGAGATACTATCAACATATGGCTTGCTATTTCATTCCTTCCTACACATGTAACATGGGTCAGAATATACAGGGTTGAAAACAATCCTTTTCATACAGCCTTTCAAACCTGTGGTGGGCATGTGGCATGAACGAGGTCCCGATTTTATATCTCTAGGGACTCTAGGAAGTGGTTCTTGTAAGCATATGAAGGGCACAGGGGAAAAACATGCTTTGTCATTTTTAGTTTTTAGGGTTCAGTACCCAAAGGGTAACCAACGGGACCCTATAATTAAGACTCCGTTGTCCGTCTGTCTGTCACAGTTTCAGTTCATTTATTTATAAACATAGTTTATACGTCATATATAAAGGTACATTTTTAAAACATTAAGTCAAGACAATATTGATTGATAAGATTAGATTACTGATTATATTAAAACTCGACAAACTCTGCAAATGGCTGTACACAGTAGTGGTAAGACCGGTACTAACTTATGGAGCATTGGTGTGGTGGCCAAGAACAGAGTTAATTACAGCCGAGAACAAACTACAGCAACTCCAAAGACTGGCATGTACCTGATCAGCAGATGAGATCTACGTGAAATGGTAGGTATTATAACTGGACACTGTAACCTAAGTAAGCACCTTTTCACTACAGGTGGCACCGATAGCCCTCTATGTAGAGGGTGCCTTCTAGAGGACGAGACAGTGGAACATGTGCCACTCCACTGCTCTGCAGCCGAAGACATAAGACGAAAAGCAGGGATCGCAACGAACTCCACCTTCCCTTCACTGGACCAGTTTTTGTGTCAGCATGCTGAAGCTGTTTGGCTCTACTTCAAAGAGCTGTCCTGGCTGGGCTGACTGACCGGGGGGAAGTGCACAATACTCATGATCACAGAGACTCAGTGCAGGACTCATTGCCCCCGCTATGAATTTAGAATTTATATTATTGACCAGGCTGTATCTCATGAACCTGTATTGTTAGACAGTTGAAATTTTCACAGATGATGTATTTCTGTTGCTGCTATTACAACAAATACAAAAAAACCAAATAAAATGAATATTAAAGGGGGCTCCCACACAACAAACGTGATTTATTAGCTAGTTTTTGCTTGATATTGATAATGGCAACAGGTAGGTAGATGCTTGAAATATTCACAGAATATTTAGTTAAATATTCACAGAATATTTAGTTAAATATTCACAGAATATTTAGTTAAATATTCACAGAATATTTAGTTAAATATTCACTAAACATGTTTTTTTTTTGCTCTTTATTGATAAGGGCAACAGGTAGACACTTGAAATATTCACAGAATATTGAGTTATATTATTCACTTTAAAATAAATCCATCCATCCATCCATCAGCCTGTTCCATCCACTGCTGGACATAGGCCTTTCCAGGATTTCGCCACTCTTGGCGGTCCTCCTGGAAGAAATGCCCATACTCACACACACTGGGCAGACGGGTTGGTGAGCGCGGTGCCGAAACCTTTGCACTAGTGACGCCGCTGCCTGCCACTAGTATGTTTTATATAAGGCCCGGCAATTGGGGATGGATATACCGCCATCCATAGGTCCCAGGCAATGGTGGGCCGCCTGGTTTTGCCTGAGAGCTGTTCTCTTACTCTCCCCCAAATAACTTCGGGAGGATTTTCGAGTAAGATGGTGGAGGATAAATAATTAAATTAAAATAAAATTAATATATGTGGGGCTCCAATACAATAGGCATGATTTTTTTGGCGTTTTTATAAATAATGGTACGGAATGGCAACAACTCGCACTTGGCCGGTTTTTTTAAATTGACAACTCTATTTTGCTAACCTGTTTGCTACAAGCTGAACTGACAAATTCTTCCAATTAGATTTCTAATATAATTTTTTTTTTATTAGTGAGCATAGTAAAAATTTGGTATGTTTCATTTGATAAAACCTGACTTACATGAACATGCATAAAGCAATAAACATAAAACATTTAAACTATTGTTACAGGATAAATAGATGCAGTATCAAAGTTTCATTTGGTGATTTCTCAATTTTACCATGCTGTGATATAGCATATTCTTCCACTGAGCCCTTCATATATTAAAGAACTAAATATTGAACTTGATTCTCAAGGCTTTAATTTCAGTTTTAGTGCTCTCAAAACTTAAATATTTCCTTAGTATTATAGCCTCTGTTGTTTATACTAAAGAACTAATTTGGAATGAAGAAAATTTTATTTAGACAGCACTAGAACTAAAATGAAAGTCCACTGAATCGGTGTTAATATTTACTCTTACAATATATACTTTAATATTGGCAATGACTCTGCAACTTGCAAGTTATTTCAACATTCCAGCATATAACTTTTTTTATCACCTTACCTACATATAATACATAGTTTGTATAAACCCTATGTATGACTTTTTTACCAATTGAACCTGTCTACGATCTAGTAATTAGAATTTTCAGATATCTTGCAGTTTTAACCAGAATGCATTGACCTGAGCTAATTATAATTATTCTGTTCTAATAAGTTTTTGTTTTTAGCACATACAGCAACAATCACTCATGTAGTGAATCACTATGATTGTTTGTTTTAAATTTAGACTCACCAAGTAGGAGCAGTTTGAGTTCTCTCCGTGCATCTCGCTTGTCCTTCCTGAGTTGCCGCTCTATTTCCTGGTTGATTCTTTTCTGTTCTTTGGCCTCCTCTGACATGCAGCACTCCATGGTTCCTCAGAGCGGGGTGCCGCGACCCGTCCACGCGCGCGGAGCCCTGTCCTGTCGGCAGGCCTTTCAACCGAGGCACAGCACTCCTAAAACAACATATTCCACTTTCTTCAGACTAGACTTATCTTCACTGGGAAACAACTATTTAGCACTAAACAACTTATAGATGCGACGACGTGCCTCCAACCATCCATACAGTCACGATTCAGAACTAAAACTGTGAATCCGGTCACTGGCTACTGGGTGTGGTGACTTATGATCGGCGTTATACATATACGCTTCTGTCAACTGCCGACATAAACACTTCGAATTCCGCTTATATACGAGCGTGGAACCTTGCGAACCGATCACATAATCTTGTTATTATAACTAGATTCGAGAAACCTATTCACCACACGTGTGTATTAATAAGATTAAAAACTGTGAGCAAACAGCGGATTGATAATCTACTGATAACTAGAACGGCCTATGTCTGAGGTTACGAGATTCCGCGGGGAGCACAGGACGCGGATGGGTATGAGTTGCACCGTTTTATTTGTTACGTACCCGAATGTATATCCATAGGGCAGGATCAAAGTTTCACTCCAAATTATTGCACTAACCACGGTAATCACTCGAGTCATACAACGTCCGCCTCTCTCAATATGGCGCTGGGAGATTTTGGGCGAACTTCTGCGCGTGCGTTAAACGAGTAGGTATTTAATCGTAAAAAATAGTCAGCTAAAATTTTATACAATAGTAGCGAATTAATTTTGGATTCTTTAATTCAATCAAGGAAGTCTAGATTGTCAAAATTATTCATTACCAAAATGGATTTCGTTCATACTCATGTAAAATCCAAACTGACAGTATAATCTGTCAGATTTTAGTGCGGCAAATTTCTAAATGAAGTATGAACGTGGCCAAAAGCAGAACTAACACTGCCTTCTTATGAAAAGTCACATTTTGACAGTTCACCGCGTTGTACCAGCGCCCTCGCTAATGCTCATTTAGATTTCGCCACATTGGCGGTCTTCATGGAAGAAAGTCCCGTACTCACACATAATAGGTAGTCGGGTTTACTAAGCGCGGTGCCGTAATCCTCGCACCAGTGCCTGTTTAAGAGCTGTCCTCTATGTCACCCCTTCTTGGAGAAGTAAAAAGGAAAAAATTTGGATTTTGTAACTCCTTCTTGAGTTACCATCATCCTATTAGCGGTGTCGATTCGGTGTAACACGACTTAACTTATTTGTCAGGACTACTCAGGACTAAACTTATTTTAAGCATCCTGTCCTTATCTTTTCGATATAGAAAGAAAAAGACAGAATGATTCAATTATGTTTTAGTCATGTCAAATGAGGAGCAAATAAGTTATGTCGTACAAGGCCTCGTTCAGTTTGATCGCCCGCTCATCACTGATAGCAGGATAGAATAAAAGTCTTGCTTGTTTTAAGTACAAAATCAACGCGTTCAAAAGAGATGTCATGAACTCAGCCCAGTATAAAAAAAAGCTGTAATGTGACTGACACGCATTTGGCCGTTTATTTTTGTATAAATAAACCTTTAATATGTTATAAACTTATTTACTTACGGAGTTGATGCTCGTGATTGTTGGCACTTGGTGGAACTTTTGAAACATTTTTTGTTTGATAAACACTTGTACTTGTCAACCTTTGATAATGCTTTAACAGCGAAACCGGTTAGGGAAATTAATATAAATAAGTGGACAAGTACAAGTGTTTATCAAAAAAAAAAAAATTATTTACTTACAATCAAATAAATATGAAACATACATTTTATAAAAGAAAACACGGGTTTTTAGGTAGGCGGGCCGGGCGGGGGCAAGGCTGTGGGCGAGGTTGGCTGCGAAATTTTCCACGGGCTGCCCGCTTGTATTTGAATAGTCTCACTCATAGAAATGGTGACTTTGGTTGGTCAAACTGACCGCAGCCCCGCTGTCATCATTTCCAAGCTTAGCATGGTTGCCACTTTAACACCATATTTAACACCATTTGACGGTAAATATATGGAATTTACTGTCAAATGGAGTTTAGAATGGTGCCACTTTAACACCATTTGACAGTAATTTCCAAGCATTTACTGTCAAATGGTGTTAAAGGGGCAATCGTGTTAGGCCTGATCATTATATAAATGTGTCGTCCGATGATCAAACTGAACGCAGCCCAAGTTGGGTCATGTTCCGCTTTGCGCATATACCGCAATATATACAATCAGGACGCTTAGGAAACCATTAAAAATCACAATTTTCATCAAAACCACCGACGGTTACGATGGCCAACAAACAAACGCCAAAAACCATTGGGAAAAATTGGCTGTCAAACTTGGCACTTTCAGGCCACAATGGAATATGGGGTTCGGGCATAGACATCTTATAATATTATTCTAATTCTAATACACTAGACCGGCTTTCGGCTTGAAACGCCGTCAAAAATTCCGTACCCATTCGAATTTTATCAAAGAAAATATAGATGTCAAAAATATAAAATTAAAAAGAAGAAGATTGACAAGTTGGCGTTAATTTGTTTACATCATAGAATAAGAAGTTATTATTCTGAGGTTCACATGTTCCCTAAAGGGATGTTCCGGTACCCACAAGGTATCGATACTTACCCATATAAGTAGATCTCAGATAATTTTTCTATACTACTCATATGAGTACCTCTAAAGTATCGATACTTACTCATATCGACACTTTTTAGATTTTAGTTTTAGACAGTTAAATAGGTTTTTTTTCGGAGTAGTTGTTCAAAGTAAGTAGAAGTATTAAATGAATCACCTTTTATTAATTGCAAATTAATTTTAGACCCGGTTATCTTGTCGTAATGACGTCACAAAATGGTAGATAGGGGACAAGATGGGTACACCTTGGAGTTTGTGGTGTTTTGGAATATTATTTTTTTCATAAATCTTGCTGTGGTCTGTTTATTTAACTAGCCGTTGAGACTTTATCATCATAAACATGAAGATATTTTTTTTTATTGTTTTTGTTTACTTTTTTATATCTATATCTTGAAATATTGGTCATAGGCGATGCGATAACCATAGACAGTGAATTTATTTGCAACTGCAAATCACACTGACATGCAGTAGCAATCCAAAGATACCTGAAAGTGAACTTTTTGTTTACGAATCACACCAAAAAGACACCATACAAAAACAATTAAATTCATAACGCATAATGAACAAGCAAGGCGGAAAATTAAATCAAGAAAAGTTTAATACGGATCTATCAAAAGGTATGATATCATCTAATATCCAATAAATAAATTTGAAAACACTGAGTTTCGAAAAAAATTGCGTGAATAGTAAGAATGGAATCTACACTAAAATCGACAACATTTCATTTTAGTTAACCATTTGTTTTAAAAAATTTATATTGAAAGTCTGCGTAAAAAAGAAGCTTCTTTATTTTTTATTTTGTTTTATTGTATGTTTTTCCTGCATAATTTAATGTTTTTTTATTCACTCATTCTAAAAGCACGAAAGTCGCATCTGAGGATTTCAAAAGTCAATTTTCATTGCCAATGGATTTTTAAAAAAAAAATCTCGGTTTATGTCTGCTATCACATGGCATGACAGTTGATTTTTTTAAAACAAAATGAACGTAAAAGCAAAAGAAATTGTTTTTAAAATCCTGTGTTTACCATATTTTTAGTTTTTTGAAAATATCTCTTTATTTAATCACGATTTAATTCTGAAAAAAATATATACCATGATGCTGAGAAAGCCCATATCTCGAAATGGTTTTTACTTTTGCATCAATTATTAATTTGTAATGTTGTCGATTGCAGTATTTACCAAAACAATATTATAATTACATTTACTATACATAGTATATTACTATGTTTACTATATAGGATGAAATTAAATCAACCGACCAAATTCATACTGGAGTCTCGGTTAGTGATCAGGATCTAGGTTCAGAAATCCTTTTGGGCAAATTCGAAAAAAATATTTTATAATATGTGCATAATGAACATTGGTGGGATTTACGAAGTGATGACGGTAGTGAAAATCGGCATATGACTGTCAAGGACTCGGTCCAAACACGATTTTCGCTTAATATGTAGGTATGTGGGCGGAAATACTTGTTACAAGACTTGAACGGACATTGAAGGCGTTGATGTGTTACGTCAAGCGATGGACGCCTTTGAAATCGTACGTAACAATGAAATGATTTTATTACGTCTAAAAGATAATTTGCGGCAAATACGATTGTGTGGCGGACACTTTGAATTTGAACATTTATTAAAAGTGTCTTAGTGTGAACTGCTAAAGATTTTATCGAATCGTTGTAAATAAGTTTATTAAATAACTTTTTTAATTACGCCAAAGAAATCTGACAAGGGGTAAGTAAGCTTAGGGTACGGTTTATCCCACGCGTTTTTTTTAAAGTAAGATTTACTTCATTATTTGATTTTACCTAATATTGCTTCTTACCATGTTAGGTGCACTTAACGGTCCTAAGCCCGTAAAGTATTGAAGGAAAAGGTGAATTATACAAACTAGTGGTTATTAGTGTACTTCTATACTTCGTGCATGGCCAATGATGATGCGACCGTCAGCCAGTCAGTAAGTTACTAGCGCTTCGCGGCGCAGTGACCATTTTAAACAGACTTTTAGGACAAATGAAAAAGGGCACATCTTTTTCTTCAGTTGGTATTTTTAGTTTGTATGCTGTTTTTTGGGATAAGCATCACGTGTATTAATATTCATGTGACGCCCTATAATGTCCAAATAAACATTCTGTATAGTCTACTGTCTATGTTATTTTTACTAAGTTACACAATGTGATATGCTCATTTGAAGTTGGGCATCTAGCCTTTATACAGACCCTTAACTCGTTTGCTGTACCTAAAATACCTAATAGATCTGTCACCAGCCAGAACTTAAGCCAAAAAATAAAATAGAAGCGATTCCATAAAATTCATGTAGGTAATGTTTTGATTGCGAAATCCATCGCTTTGGAATACTCTAAATATTATTATTAGAGTGCATTAACAAGAGCTCGCAGGTTCGAATCCTGGCCTGAGGAATTTTTCAAAGGAAGTGTCTAAATAGCCGTTAGTGGCTTCCTTATTTTTAATTTTATTCGACCGCTAGGGTTAGATTGCGACGACGAGCGAAGCGAGGAGGAGCGGTTAGGTTGACATGTAAGTACATATTAAGGAGCCGAGCGAAGCGAGGCGACCCCCGTAGTTTAAACAGAATTCCCGATATGCAGAAAAAATCAATTTCCAAGCTTTTTCCGATGACTTACGGTTCAATAAATTATAAAACTAAAGGACCGCTTCACTTTTCGAACTGTACATTGCAAATTGAACTTTATTTGTTCGGGTTAAGGAAGATATTCCAACAGCTAAATAATGACTTACGGTTCAATAACTTTAAAAATCAAGGGGCCGCTAGTGGTCCTTTAGTCACTTACTTTTTTAAAATTTTTGTCATTTAATTTCTGATTGATCGTTTCTATGTAGTTTATAATGCACTCTAATAATAATATTATTCTTGTAGATATCTATAATTCGACGGACATCTTGTCTGTTATCAAAAAAAGGATAAGTATTTATTTATTATTTACTAGCCTTTTCCCAGCAGCTCCGCCCACGTTCATTAAATCTTTGCCCCATTCTCGGCTTGTGCGTTATTTTTTGAACACCTATTGTAGCCTATATGCTTAGCAGAGTCTCTACGGTGTTAATAAAAAAATCCGCATCCAAATCCGTTAAGTTGTTCTCGAATTAATTTATACAAACTTTGCCCCGTTTTTGGCTTGGGCGGTATTTTATGAATACGCCATATAGCCTATGTTTTGACGAGGGTCCCCATGATGTTAATAAAAAAAAACCGCATCCAAATTCTTTGAGGGTTCTCGAGTTAAAACGGAACATATAGTGCAGCAAACTTATCTGACCCGGTGACGAGGACTGTCGTTTCTTGAATAAAGAGGTCATTTTAGTTTGGCTTATAGGGTCAGACAAGCTCGTGGCGCTGTACATTACGTTACTTAGGAAGCGTTTCAGAACGGGCGATCATAGTGCGAAATTTTACTCGTTTATTAGAAAGAGACAGATCTATAGGAGCAAGAGAAACAAAAATCTGGTTGCACCAATCAGGTGGCCCAGTGTGATTTTCGCATTACTCCGAAGCGTTTCAAAACACTTTCGTGCAACTGTCAGGTAGTAGTTCGGCTACCCTCGGTTTAACTCGTGTCAATTTTTGAACGCTCCAGGGTGAAATTCACATCACTCCGAGTGAAATTCACTCGTTTCCAAACGAACCTTACTCTTATGCGTGTACATAAGACACACGAACTTGGCCATATTTTATGTCAAAAATGCAATTGTTTTTTGCTCAGCAAAATGTTCGGCTAGAAGGGTGGTACTATCAGAGAAAAATCCCCACGCCCACTTATCATCCTGTTGTAATAGTAATACATGCGATAAGTGGGTTAGGCGGCAATTTATTTGATGGTAACTACAAGGAAGCCCTACATTACAATGACAAATGCTTGTCCTAGACTAAGTTGCTGTTGCTAGGAAAGCTTAGGATTATACGTGTACATACCTACGATTCGATTCAGGTTATATTGCGTCTCTAGCATTGGGGTATCTAATTTAACTCTTCTAGATATGGGGTTATTTAATCCTGTGTAGTTCTTTTCTCAATGTAATCTCTTCATAGCTATGAAAAATTATGTTTTGCCATTATTTTGCTAAGGAATTTGAAAACATTAATTGATCAAGAAAACCCGTTAAAAATATAGCGTTTATAAGAATAAGAAGGAATGGTTAATGGCATTATTTTCTATTTCTTATTTTTAAAATGACGCGTAACTTAAATACTCGAACAAATGGACTCATATTGAGCAAATTTTCCAAGATAATCCAAGACCATGAATAAATTTTTATATAACCAAGACGAGCATTAAAATAATTGTAATGAATTTTCTGCATTAAAAAAACACTTACCTAACTAGTGAAAATTTGATCGTGCAGCTAAGCGATACTACGGTGCTCTAAAATTTTACAATATCAGTTCACTTTTCAGTGATTAACGAGAACCTTTCGCTGAGGTATCAGAAGTACCAGAGAATCCGACTGTACTTGGCAAGGCCAGCTAGCCCAGGGTTGATGTACGAAGAATCCTTACAAGCTAAACTACGAACAATGTCATCCTTTGGACTAGAAAATACAAGAAACCTTGAATATTTTTTCTATGCCACAGAGCAGTTTAAAATACTCTAGTCTGCTACCTTGGTATAATCACTAGGTATGAGTCTGAGTTTTGTGCAGGGCATAGCATTGCTACATCGACAACATTGCTACAACTCTTGTCAATGGGCTAAACATAGAGCAGAAGAATATCAGCGTCCTAGACTTCAGCAATGCTTTCAACACTATCATGTCAACTTTCACATTATGTTAGCATGCTGAGGTCTCTCAGTGTCAGTGTTTCTCTAGAGAAGGGTTTCTTAAGCTGTGCTCTATGGACCCCTTAGGGGTCTGTGACATGAGTGCCAGGGGTCCACGACCACACAGTTCCTTCTTAACATATATTATTATACTTAGTACAAACAACAGTACCCTTTTCATTACTTAAATTGAATGAAGTATTAATGTAAACTATAACAAATAAGACAGATTGTAAATAATTTAAGATTTAAAAATCTATTAAATGTCTATTATGTCATGTCATGTTTATTTTACATGACAAATGTCTATTTGTATTTATACTCAACTGATGCCGGGTCCAGATCGGACCCAAAATATATCTTGTGAATAATTATTTATATACATATTATTTTCATTGTACAGTGGTAATTATATATATTAAATAATACAATAACCAATAAAAGTGATTTTTAATATTGTGCTTTATTTTCTTTCCTAAAATTTTCTTCGACACGGGTTCGTGGTATGTTTAAAATTATGAAAGTGTTCCGTGGCTATAAAAAGTTCAAGAACCACTGCTCTAGAGGCAGTATCATGGTTCGATTTCTATCTGCGCGGAAGACAGCAGCTAGTCAAAACCAATAACTCTAAATCTAATTGGGGTAATTTGATTGCCGACAAGGTGGTGCTTTTTCTTTTCTTTTTTGTGGTGTTTTTTCTCAATTCTATTACTGAATCCCTCTCTTCCTTTTTTCATCTATATGCTGATGACTTGTATTTATATACACGGCCGCACCACACACTTTTAACTCTGATCTTGTCACCATTATTAAAATTATAATTAAATTTAATTATTTAGTTAAGTCATTGGAATCTGTGCTGTTAAATTTTTATCTTTCTAATAGCATCGGTTGCTGGAAGAAATTTCTTTGAGAAATAAGTCCACCCCTACCTTCTGTTATTGTGTTTTTATTTTTATTTCCTACCGAAGGTCTCATTCATTCAGTCATTCGGTGTAGATACGTCGGCGCTTTGTGGATAAGCTTTTAGCTTTAGCTAAGCTTTTTAACTGGATGGCTAAGTTGGTAATCAAATGGTAGCATCCAATCAAGCAGCTGGAAGATGAATCACACTAATATTATATATGCGAAAGGGTGAGGGTGTGTGTGAAGGTGTGTGTGTGTGAAGGTGTGTGTGTGTGTGTGTGTGTGTGTGTATGTTTGTTACTCTTTCACACTGAAACGGCTGGACGGATTTGGATGAAATTTAGAATGGATATAGCTTATACCCTAACTTAACACATAGGCTACTTTTTATACCGGAAAAAAGCATGTAGTTAAACCAAATAACACGCGGGCGGAGCCGCGGGCAAAAGCTAGTAGTTAATTAATTTTGAAACAATAAGTTCATTGAAAAACATTACTTAACCTGTTATATGAAATTGCGGCTCAAACTGTCTTCTAGTTTCTAAAACAATAAGGAAAAAACTAGAATAAAATAGGAACAAGGGTGTAAGGAAATATTCAGTAATTTTATGTTCTCAATTTTAACAAATAAAGGTACAGTGTGCACAGAGGCGGGCTTAGGCTAATTCAAAATCTTATTTACAAATAAAATATCTACCTATATCACAATAGCTTAAACTAAAGACTAATGTCAAAATATTGGTTTTTGTGTGATGTGACAAGTTCTCATTAAAATTTAAATACCACATCTACCAGAAGTAAGGTTTGTAAATAAGCAGTGGTAGTTAGTAAGTATTTAAATACAATTACATTGTGTGATTAAAAAAATAATTAAATAATAAAAGTAAAACATAAACAAAGCTGGACTGACTGAATGTCATGGTATTTTTTTTCAAATACAGGCTCCATACCTACAAATACTTAAAATATGCAAAGGATTGCGTAATACATAACTTTTAAAATTACATCACTGAGATGACTAATCATTCATTCTCTTCCATGAAAACCTTCATTGACGTCGACCTCAGAATCATAATCAACGCCTCCGAAAGTGAAGTTTTTCTTTTCTTTCCACCACCAACCTAAGAATTAGAACGTCATACTGAAACAACCTCTTTGTTGGGTGGCACCCATCCCCCGAAAGCTTTTTCGAACTCTTTAGCTACGGCTATAGTCAGATGATCATTACACTTGTTCGCTGCTATTTGAATACCAACTGGCAGCCCTTTCTCCGTAAGTCCTAGTGGGCAGGCTGTCACTGGGAGGCCTAAGGCGTTGAAGATGGTGAGGTAGCCACAGTTAAGGAAATTGTAGAACACTCGGTAGTGAAGATCAGCTGGTTTGGGGTACGCTGGGAAAAGAAGTACCGCATCTTCTCCAAGAAGACTCTGAGAATAAGAAATAAGGGCAATTTAATTTTTGTACAAATGAGGTTAGTTCCTCGATTAATTAAGACATTAAACACAGACAATTTGAATTAGAATTTGTTAGAGCATTATCTCTCCGAGAGTTTAAAAGAGATGCTTTGAGAGGGAACACTCCTTTACTAAGCTTTTTATGTGGTAAATGGTAAATTATTTGGGTATAGAGGATTCGAACCCACGTCTTTTAAAATCAAATCACTAGCTAGAGTGAGGAAGAGGCAAAGATAAGAATCATATTAAGTAACATTGCGCTTAAAAACGCGTCTACTTCTTGCCTTGATCCTGACACTTACAAGGTAACTCGAAGCTAATGTATGAGTATCATCAAAATAGACTTACGTCGAATTCCTTCTTGATTTCCTCGAACATGTCCAGCAGATCCTTGTAATAGCTTTTTGGCAAGGCGTCGAAGAACTTTTGCAGCGGACCATACACTACACAAGTGAAGTTGTGATCAGAAACCCCAAGCATCTTCTTGATCAACGACGGCCAGACGGACACCCATTGGTCCCTCTTCTCCGGATGCGTGTAAATGTTCTGGACGTGCCGAATGTTCATCAGGACTCGGACGCTAATCTCCCACATGTGGTGCATGTTCTTTATTTTCAGCTGAAACATTTTTGTTTGATTTTAGTCTAGAAGATTTTATATGGCTATTTTGGTCAGATCCGCTACTACAGTTCGGGCCAGTACTAGACGGAAAACCTATTTCTAAAAACTATACAAGAATTGTTACAGAAGAGCAAGTCTATACAACGCTCTTTAAATGTTTTATGTATTATATATAAATGTATAGAGACTAGCGGACGCCTCGCAGTGTTGCTCTTGCTCTCATGGATCCAGTTTCTCTCGATCTCATGGGAATTTCGTAAAATCGCTTCTTTCCGTAGCCTTAGCATGAATACATTACGGTTACGTTTAGTTTGAACGTAACGCGGTTTTGTATGGAATTCTGATAAGTTCCGCTACTGACCGCTAGAGGCGGTTATCAGATTTCATACAAAACCGCGTTACGTTCAAACTAAACGTAACCGTAATGTTTTCATGCTAAGGCTACTGGATGTAAACAAGAAACCAGTCCAAATTTCATATCACTTGGTCCAGCTGTCGACCAGTCACTCAGGCTACCTATAATTTTTTATATATAGACTATGCTTTTACTCGCGGCTCCGCCCTCGTTTATTCAATCTCTGCCCTGTTTTCAGCCTTGGCGTATTTTTATCAACACACCTTATAGCCTTTATGTTGACAGGGTCACAACCAGAGACTACTGCTTCGTGGTCACTACGATAATAATGAAAAAAAAACCGCATTCAAATCCATTGGGTTGTTCTCGAGTTAAGAACAAAAATTTTAAAAATGTTAGTTTAGACCAATACCACTAATAACAGTGGAGTTGATGCTCGTGATTGTTGGCACTTGGTGGAACTTATTAATTAACTTATTATCAAACAAAAAATACCACTAATAACATTTTGTAAAAATATTGACGAAATTTGGGAAAGGCTTATGTCCAGTAGTGGACGAACACAGGCTGATGGATGGATGAATCCCCATTTTACGTGTGGGGAGGTACCCTAAAAAGTTTTTTTTCAACATTTTATTTTACCACTTTGTCGTATGTATGCGCGATATACTTTATATCGTGGGTACGATTCTTGGGAAAAGTGGTTCAGTAGGGTCGGTAGAAAATGTGGTTTCATTTAATGGTAGCAGTCTATTTATATCCGGTGTAGGTACACATACATACTTTATATCGCTGTATGTATATACCGGATGTAAATAGCGATATAAAGTATATCGCTGCATGTATATACCGGATGTAAATAGACTACCTTTACCTAGCTACCATTAAATGAAACCACATTTTCTACCGACCCTACTGAACCACTTTTCCCAAGAATCGTACCCACGAAACCCTTAGTTCGGGAAATAATTGAGTTCCAAACAAAAATTCGTGAACCCTAACGCACCGACATACGGGCGAGTTTAGAGAGAGCGTCGTCCATGAAACAGCTTCAGGTTTCACCTGAATTATGGATCCTATAGAATCTAGGAGGATTTAAGGAACGCTCCGAAAACTCGCATTCCCAGGAAATCTAACTCACCTCCTTAACTTCAATGTTGTGAGTAGTTTTCATGTACTCTCTAGCTTTATCCATTGCCTTCCTGACATCTGGTCCAATTTTGTTTGTGACGTTGCTACCATCACCTTCCATGTAATAAAACTTCAGTTTCGATACATCCACCTGAAAATTACACATTAATTTTTATATTAAGCTGATCTACATAAAAATCTTTTTTTTTCTCTCAGTTCATACAGAAAATTTAAATGTTTCACGATTTTGAACGTGTAAATTGGTGAGTTGGTCCACCTGTCTGTCTGATTAAAACTCAGCAAAATTACACAAATTTTATAAGGGCAAACCCAGACAGACAACCATTTAAATTGTTTTAATCTTGGATAAGGGATAGAATGATGATGTTGTTTCAAGAGACCTTAGTATTACAGAGAGACAGGGGGCGGGTGACTGGCAAGATGTCGCGGGAAAGTGTTGAATTAGACTGGCAAGTAAAGATCTATGGTCAAGTACATATGTACCTTGGGTAAGCACTATTGTAGGATTGAGAAAGAACATTATATATTCCAATATTAAAATGGGGGAAAAGAAAAAATGAAGCCTGTGTATAGGTATAAAGGCAATACAGAGACGAAATCTGAATAGAGAAATACATGGCGGATTAGTCGCCGTGGAGGTTTGAATATTTTTCCTTATGAAGGTAAATCAAAGAGTATGGTCAATAAAAATAGATTATAAGATTTATAAGGGCAGAAGAGGGGAAGAGATACAAGGTATGATTCTTAGGCAAGAATGTACAAGGTTGAAAAAAGGTGGCAAAAGGATGAAAGTAGAGAACGGGATAAGGCTATGCAGATAGAAAGAGCCAGTTATATAGTATGCAAACTTACAGGTTTATCTAAAGGAACTTCAGGGGCACTATCCTGCTTCAAAACCTTTAGTAGAAGCGTCAGATCTTCAGCATACCGTGTGATAGGTCCCAATGCGAAGTATTCTTCGAAATCGGGATCAAGGCAATCTGGTACGTGACCTGGTGACAAATTAGATGTTATTTATAATTTTATCATCGCTATTAAGGAACATAAAAATTTCTTCACGAACGATTTTTTAGGTACGGAATGATATCATAAGAAATAACTTTAATGCCCAAGAGTTAGCTAATATTAGTTAATATTGTATATGTGGTGTCCACATCGCAGAATGAATAATTTCATGATCTTGATCGACAATATCGTAAAGTATGAAATAAGAAATTTACGTTAGACTTCCAACGAAAAGTCAAAAATAGGTGCGACTACGAGCAAACCGAGGAGGAGCTTGTTAGGTTGCTTATGACCATAAGTTCGGGAGCCGAGCGAAGTGGGGCGTAGTGAGGCGACGACGTGCAGTGCAGGTATGTATCCCCAAGGGTGTCCGTGCATTGTTCTGAGGTGTGTACTATCCAGGGTTGCCAGATAGACAAGCCAAGGATGATCGCAGAAAATACGAAATCGGGTCGCCCAAAATCGCGTAAAATTACTTAGTATAGAAATTGACCAAAAGCGCATTATTAATTTAGTTTCCATCCATCCATCCATCAGCCCGTGTTCGTCCACTGCTGGACATAGGCCTTTCCCAAATTTCGCCACTCATGTCACATGTCAGTCTTCCGTCTTCCTCATCCAGCCGTCCACCCCCCGCAACGTCCTTCAGGTCGTTGGTCCAGTAGGCACGAGGTCGGCCTACACTACGCTTTGCTGTACGTGGTCTCCATTTTAAAGTCTTTCGGCCCCAACGGCCAACATGTCGGCGACAAATATGGCCTGCCCACTGCCACTTCAACTTACTGATTCTGCAGGTTACGTCGGTTACTTTCGATCTCCGACGGATCTATTCGGATTCTATCCATCAGAGATACTCCAAGCATAGCCCGCTCCATAGCTCGGTGAGCGACCTTAAATCGGTGGATCAGGCCCTTTGTAAGAGACCACGTCTCAGCGCCATACGTCATCACAGGAAGGACGCACTGGTTGTACATAGTACTTAGCCTTTAAGCACTGCGGTATTGACGACGTAAATATGTGAGCCAACTTTCTGAATGCTGCCCAACCCAAGCATATTCTTCTGTCAGTCTCGGCGTCGAAGTTGTTTTTATCCAGCTGTATGACTTGACCTAGATAAACATATTTTTGAACAACTTCGATGTTGACATTGTCGACGGTTAGTGGCCCTTGGATGACGTGACAGTTGGACATGACCTTAGTCTTATCCAAATTCATCTAAAGGCCCACTCGTCTCGAAGAATCGCTAAGGCCACGCACCATTTCCTCCAGTTCCTGCAGTGATTCCGCCATTATCACGATGTCATCGGCAATGCGAAGATGTGAAATGTACACTCCGTTTACGTTTATGCCTCGTCCATTCCAGTCTAGTGTTTTAAAGACGTCCTCCAGCGCGGCAGTAAACAGTTTTGGAGAAGTAACGTCTCCCTGTCTCACGCCGCGCTGAAGATGTATCGGTCTTGTTTGTACACCCTGTACTTGGACGGACATCGTAGCGGAGTCAGACAGACATTTCAACAACTCCACGTAATATCAGTCAACTTGGCATCGCTGCAGGGACTGCAGAACAGACCAAGTTTCGATGGAGTCGAAGGCTTTCTCGTAGTCCACAAACGCTAGACATAAGGGCTGATTATACTCTTGAGTTTTCTGTATGACCTGCCTTAGCGTGTGAATGCGGTCCACGGGGCTGTAGCCTTTTCGAAACCCAGCCTGCTCTGGAGGTTGGAAGTCGATTGGCGAGACGATTCGTGATAACTCTTGAGAACAGCTTGTAGGTGTGGCTCAGGAGCGCAATTGGTCTATATTTCTTAAGTAGGATTTTGTCCCCTTTTTTGAAGAACAAAATGACCAGTTCCGGAAATGACGTACAAGTTCTAAGCATGCCCTTTAACGAGATATGAACAAAGAAGTATCAAAACATCTATTATCAACTTAACTGGTGGTCTTACGTGTTACGAAGAGACAAAGGCTAGACATACCTTCAACAGACAAAAGTCTTGGAGTGGGCTTGTGTCCGAAGATGCCAGTGAACATGGGTGGAAGACGTAGTGATCCAGCGATGTCTGATCCAACGCCAATGATGGAAGCTGCTGATGATATGAGAGCCGCCTGAACAGAAGAAAATCATAACACAATAAGGCCGAGGGCAAAGACTTTATCAGCTTTTGATAGAGGCGATTATTGGTTGACTCATTGGCCCATTTGTCTTGGACGGGTAATAAATTAGACTAGTTAGTTGGTTGAGACTTGGCACATTGAAGTTTAGGACATAAGAAACTATACTTAACTAGTTTTTGCTCAAGTTAGTTGACTAATAAAGACAATCGTAGTTTTTGATGGAAGTCCAGTAGTTTTAATGCAATGCGCGTTGTGATTTTCCATTACTATGTTTATTTATGCTTGGAGATACAATCAATATGTAATTATCCTTTGATAGAGTAGGTATGTCCAAAGCATTGAATATACTTGTTGATTACATACTAGTATCAGGACTATGTAACGTAATATAAATTGTTATTTAATTTTTGCCTGCGGCTTCGCCCACGTTTATTCGATCTCTGCCCCCCTTTCCGCTTCATCACTGTTGTACAACTTTCCAGCACAATGTTTAAATTACATGCCATAAAAAATGTTACTACCTAGGTGATGAATTTGTTTGCTACATTCTTTTTGGAATCTCATTATTTCAAATTGTATCCACATCCACGAGAGAAGTGGCATATGATACCTATATTTTTGTAGGTACTAATAAAGAAAAATCCGTAAGCCCACTTTTCCCCTGTGTGACAATATGGTAATAGGAA
The DNA here is from genome assembly GCA_910592155.1 of Ypsolopha scabrella. NCBI lineage: Eukaryota > Metazoa > Arthropoda > Insecta > Lepidoptera > Ypsolophidae > Ypsolopha > Ypsolopha scabrella. The sequence goes on along the minus strand of OU342969.1, from coordinate 23,472,157 downwards.
GCAAACAATACATTATTGAATAAGAGTGAAAAGTTGATCAGCGGCAATTTCTTTGATGAGCCGTTTTCCAGTTACAAAGTTTAAGCATTTTTTTAAACGTTCATGGGCAGTTATATCATTCATTGGTCAGACAACATGTATGAATGTGACACCATCTGCTCTTGTCAGCCTTAGTGGAATTTGGAAATACACATACAATCACATCCTTATCTGAGTAGTTTAGTTGTTCGAACATCTCGCTCTACCATTAATCCAAAAGCCACAACTTCAGATCTCGTAGGGGCCCATTTGTTTTCGTTCTGCGTGCTTTCTAAACTACACCGATAGGGCTCACCTACCACCCATCATGCTTGGATGTTATAATCGTCCGTGAAATGTGGGTGCACGAGTGTGGACTGTGACTTGCATTTCAAAGTATCTTACACTCCCGGGGATTGATCTAGTTATTTTTACATCTTTACCTCTCCACCAGACGAACCTCCAGTGGTCCTCTTCTGGTCATAAGGGTTCATGGTCAGCCCAGTGACATTGTTGTAAGTCTCCCAGTTCATGCAGAGTTGAGGGGTGTTGGTGACAGCGATGGGGATGGCACCAGCCGCTCTCGCCAACCTGATGATGGCGGCGTCTTTCTTCGCTGGGTTTCTGAATGGTGTCACAGTTCCGCAATCGTTGCTCATGCCTGGAAATTCCAAAATAATGGTTCTAACAAACGCCCATCTTGTGCGGTAATTCGGATGGTATGGTTAGTTCATCTTCAATGGAGTGGGACTATAAAAATTAAAGGGATAACATTTTTTCTGGGAAAAATAGTTGCGGGTGATGATTAGGAGTGGGACGGAGAACCGTCAAGAATGGCGCAACCATGGAAAGGCCTATGTCCTTTGAACAGTGAACAAATAGGTATAGTATAATAGATCAATAGAAAATTAATATGCGAAAAATTCATGTAACTAATCCACAAAGGTACATTGGAATGAGTTATTAAAAATCGTTAGTTGTATTATTTATTAGTAGTAGTATTTTATTAGTTGTATATGTTATACTTGTATTATTTAGTCTATGGTATTGGTAAAAATGGGTTTGCTGTAAGAATGACGAGATGAGAATTATAACATTCCTCTTCAGTTTCAATATAGGTCATCTTAAACCAGATAATAAAGAGATTCAACAGTATTTTTTAAATGTATTTTTGTTGTTGTTGTTGTTGTTTTTTAATAATTCTTCTGAGGAATTAGTTTCGTTACAGAAGATAAGAAGGATGAGTAAGACAACGCAGTTACGAATTTTACTCGATTAAACAACAGGCAAGATATCACTCACTGGAAAATGATTTCAACGGGAAAGCGAAATATCCCAGGTGTATCGCGGTTTAAGGTCATTTCAATCTACAGAGAGGGCCAAAAGTCTGTTGACATTTAAAAGGTCTGTAGAAAAAAATATAAGAATAAAAAATACAATGAGATTTTATTTCTTAAAAATTACATCTTTCAAATATGATCCGTGACGGGATCTGCGTTCTCGTTTTAGTTAATATTCCATGACACCTGTTTTGGGTGAAATATAAAAATTGTAAAAATGGGGTATTATCGAATATTTTTTTACATTCATCTAAAGATATCGGACTGCTGCTAAATACTTTCAAGATATTCTTATAAGGCAAAGGGCCAGTTTCTGAATTATGAAAATCTCGCTAAGCGGATACTTGTGCGAGGAGTTAACCAATTACAGCGCTGCATTTTAAAGTTAAGCACTCTTCACAACTGTGAAATCGAGGGAAAGTTAATCGGGTATAGATCTGGACTGTGAGCAAGCCTAATACAAATATCACATCACCTCTATTGAATTATGGTATGCTATTTGACCAAAAATGACTGGAACCACCCCGGAAGAGAGGATTTGTGATGTTACCTATACATATTTACTCCGTTTGCTCATGTAACTCCCTGGTATTTCATGTAACTCCTTGGTATTTCATTAATTTAAAAAGAAAAAGGCAAAACAAAGAGTTGTACTCATAATAATTTGCTTACCTTCAACAGCAATACTCTCTTTTACAGTCATCGGAACTCCTAACAGCGGATACTCCTTGGCCAAGTCTTCAGCATTTCTGTCAGTTGAAGCTATCATCTTATCTATACTCCTTGCTTCCCTCAGAGCCACTTCATATCTTGGCTCAACTATAGCATTCAGATACGGGTTCACTTCTTTACACCTCTCGATGTAAGCCGCAACTACTTCTTCTGAGGTCAACTGCAATTTAAAGAAAGGCAATAGGTACATCAACTTTCTAAACATCATGATTATCTAAATTGAATTTTGCAACCGAAATTTCTTGAGGATGCAGTGAGATCTCTCGTGAGCGACATTCACTGCTTTCGTGATGTTAATTTTAGTGGTTGCTGTAATTAAATAATTTATTTAAAATTAAATTGCATGAATAATAAACTTATCAAGGTCTGGGTATAAATAAACTACTGGTATAGTAGTAGGTAAAACCTACGTATACAACGTGAAATTTAAGTTATTTTGTTAACGAAAACTGGTGATAGTACTCGTCCATATGAACAACTTTTGGTATGGAGACAACCCTGAAAACGTAAAAAAATATCAACTGTTCCATAGAAAAGTTACTTACCTACTCGACCCAAATGTATGAAACAGCTAATTATTTTTCACGATTTCAGGGTTGGCTCCATCGTAAAAGTTGTTCATATGGACGAGTACTATCACCAGTTTTCGTTAACAAAATGACTTAAATTTCAGGTTGTATATTGAAACTATTTAATGGCCGAGGGTTTGTTAGTGGTGTTTACGAGTCGAGTTTGGGCTGTGAAATGCAAGTGACACACCGAACACAAAAAATGTGCCTCTACGCTACGGGATTTGAAATTTGAGAAATTTCGGAAACATCTTTTTAGGGTTCCGTACCCGAAGGGTTACCAATCGGGACCCCATTACTAAGCCTCCGCTATCTGTCTGTCTGTCCATCCGTCTGTCACAGGAATCTACAGCTTCAGCCGTAATAGAGGTAGAAATTTGAAATTTTCACAGAATACGTGTTACTATGGCCTCTACTACAACCAATAATACAATTTGGATATGACGAAAGCTTATGATAAAGTGTCTTTTAATATATTACTAAATAAGTTATATGGATCAGGCATTCGAGGTCAAACATACGAGTGGTTCAAGTCATACTTGCATAGACGGAAACAGATAGTACAAATAGAACATCTAGATCCGGAAAAGAGTGAGATAAGAATAGTACGATCCGAAGAAAGACTTCTCACAAATTCAATACCCCAAGGGAGCGTCTTAGGCTTTGTACTATTTTTACTTTATATAAACGATCTCCCAAAAGTTCTAAATAAAAAAAAATCTTTTCGCAGATGAAGTTTCCATATTGATAAATTGTGATAAAGATTCTGATCCTAAAATTATAATAAATGAAAATCTTAAACTAATACAAAACTGGCTTCAAGATCACAACTTAGAAATAAACTTCAATAAAACAAAAGTCATGCATTTCAGACCCTATAAAACACAACCATTTAATATTGATCTAAAATTTGAAAACACAGTTATTGAAAAAGTAGATACTTTTAACTTACTTGGTATTAATATAGACACGAACTTAAATTGGAAAAACCACATAAAACTTATGAAAGCCAAATTATCTAGATATACTTACGCCCTATTCGAGATCAATAATAGCACCAACACAGAAACAGCATTATCAGCTTACTACGCGTACGCATATTCGTGGCTTAAATACGGAGTAATATTGTGGGGCACCAGCGTGGATGCTAATGATCTGTTTCTAGCTCAAAAGAAATGTATCAGAATAATTGCCCGGATTGATAACATGACCAGCTGTAAACCGTATTTCATAAAATATAACCTTTTAACCCTACCCGCAATATATATCCACGACATATGTACATTCGTATTTACAAACCGTGAAATATTTTTACAAATAAAAGATACGCACAATATTAACACTCGTAACAAAAATAAACTACATTTACCACAATCAAGATTAAAATGCTGAACCACAGTCCATATTCTATCGCGATAAAAGTAAAAAATGAATCTAAGTTGACCAGCTACAGTAATAAACTCAAAACATATTTGATACAAAAATGCCCATACTCAATTGATAAATATTTAACTCGTTCAAAATAAATAATTATATTTAAAAAAAAAACATAACATACGTAGGTATACAGATAATATACATGATAACTACATTAAATATTAAACAAAAAATATCGATGCTATATCCTATTATTAAGTGTTTAAGATGTAAGGAAAAATGTTAAAATTTACCTTATTTTAAGTTTTTATATGAATCTACCAGATATTTGCTGTGCCTAGAAGAAGGCAACTAAGTTGTAAGATCCTATTTTTATTTCCATCTTTTTGTACCCTTGGTTTGCAATAAACGTTTGACTTTGAAATATAAAAAAAGATATTTACGGGGGGTCCCCATACAGGAAACCTCAAAAAAGTTGCATTATTTTAATGTTGTTGGTTTTGGCTCTTACATAAAGACGGAATACACACAGGTTTTAAATTAAGTCATATTGTTATACATACTATAAAGTAAAACAAAACATAATAAAAAGTAGGGTTCCGTTCGCAGTCGGCGTCAAATATTTTGTCAGGCGCTACCATTTTAGCGTCTTGTTTTTTGTTGCCTTGATGTTGCCACAGTATAGGTAACAATAGTAGTTTAACTAGGCGGTGCCCTTGAAATCAATACCTACGGCCGCTCGGTGCCCAAACACGCGCTAGGGCTGCCAACTGATTGTTTACGTATTTGATAATGCCATGTTATTATTTTAAAAGTTGTATTTAAGCAACCATAAAATGCACAACATACTCTGTAATTTCGTTGCATAATTTACGAAAATGTGCGGGAGCGTCACAGTGACAACGTGCGTACGTAACTGCGGTGCGACCGCGACTGCCGTAAACCGAGTTGAACCGAGTTTTGGGGACATTTTGGCCCGTTTCTATGGAGATAGAATACTATTACTTATTTATACTATGATGTTGCCTTGGCATGTATATTGTTATTTGCCATAATGCTTTTAGGGTTCCGCACCCATATTGGGACCACAGAAACGGAACCCTTTGTGCGCGAGTCCGACTCGCACATGGCGAAATTATTTAAAGTTGGTAAGCCTAGGGTCCAAACCGTAAATGTTGTACTTTTTCATTTGTTGCGATGTACCTGTGTACCTAGCATAGTAGACCAGCTCGATATACACTGTCTGTCTCTCTTTAGGTAGATCAACAGAGTGAGAGAGAGCACTGTATCAAGCGCTATCGAGCTCGGTATGGTATGCTATGTTAGACTGGCTGATGCCATTGCGTACTGACCTGTTTCGTTCGGATCATCTGCGACAGAGCAGTGGCGGACTTGAGCAGCAAGGGGTTGGTGGGGGTAGAACATTTCTTGTTCCGTCTGATGGTGAGGATGTAGGTCAACGGGCGCACCCCTATCCCTATCAGAGACACCAGGAACCTGAGCGTCCATCGCATGAATCCGTTCAGCATCGCCGTCTGGGGAAAGAGGAAAAAAAGCCGTTGTACACATCTTGCACAAGGTAACTGATATAGGATTAATAAAATATTTAATTATTGAATGTTACATAAATAATTAAAATAACTTCACAGTGCTTCCATGTTACAGAGAACTCTAGTATCGGAGCACACATAATTCGCATTCATATGTCCATAATGCCTCTATTGAGTTCTTATTTACTTCCAGGTCATTCGCTTCCTACTAGAATTAACAATTGTCTAGATCATTTTATGCTAAAGTTAAATAAGAGTAATAAAAAATCTGCTTCAATTGCTGTACTAAACACTACTATAACAGATCATCGTCTAATTTTCTTAAAGCTTTCAAACGTAATAACCACTGACAAACCATCTAAAACTAAAACTTTTATTAATTATGATAAAGCTTTGGACACTTTAAAAGATAATAATCTGTTAGACTTATTATCAAATAATGATCCCACTGTAGTAACTGACACCTTATTACACACATTAAGGAAAAGCTTATTAGATAACACCTTAACTATGACAATCCCGTGTAAAAATCGTATAATTAAACCATGGATGACATCGGGCGTTTTGCGCTGCATCAGAAACAGAAATAAGATGCAGGAAAAGTTGCGTGCTGACCCCAATAATGCGATCTTAAAAATAACATATAGAAGATATCGTAATTATTGCAATAATCTCATCAAAAAACTTAAACGAAAATACGAGAGCGATCAATTATCTAAGGCTACCAAAAATCCTAAAACTCTATGGAATGCTATTAACAAAATTACTTATCGTAAACGTAACAAGACCGAAAATGTTGAATTATTGGACATCAAATCGTCTCCGAGAGAATCTGTCCAGCATGTAAACAGTTACTTTGCTAATGTTGGGAAAACATTGGCTGAGAACATTATTTCTAACAGTACATCGAGGCCACGGAATACTTCTAATCACTTACCAACATTTCAAAATTCATCTTTTGTGTTAGCAGATACTAATCCCCAAGAAGTGTATACTGTATTACTAAACCTTAAATCTGACAGTGCCCCTGGCTGGGATGATATTTCAACTCAGTTTCTGAAAATAGCCCACGTTTTTGTTGTTCCAGTTATATCACACCTGGCTAATCTGTGCTTTAACCAAGGCATCTTTCCAACAGCTCTCAAAAAAGCAATCATTATACCTGTGCACAAGGGAGGAGACAGAGACGATCCTAGTAACTATAGGCCTATTTCTATTCTGCCTGCTATTTCTAAAGTTATAGAAAAACTAATTAACACACGCGTAGTAAATTATCTGAATAAGTTTAAAATATTATCTGATTCGCAATACGGGTTTAGACATGGACTTTCTACAGAGGATGCTGTATCAGCACTTACTTCTGAAATCGTAAATCAAGTTGACAAAGGAAACAAATGTCTAGCTGTTTTCCTTCACTTAAAAAAAGCTTTTGACACTGTCTCTGTCCCCATCCTTATGCATAAACTTAAACAGATTGGTATAAGAGGTGTCCCTCTAGCTTTATTGATTGACTATCTTAGAGATCGCAAACAAAGTGTTAAAATCACTGGATATATTAGTCAGGAATCTGAAATTACATACGGAGTCCCACAGGGGAGCGTGCTAGGGCCAACATTGTTTTTGATATATATCAATGACCTATGCAATATCAACATCAAACAGGGACACTTATTTTCTTACGCAGATGACACTGCTGTTGTTTTTGTTGGCAAAACATGGGATAAAGTACGCAAATCTGCTGAACTGGGACTTTCTGAAATTTCCAACTGGTTAAATGCCAACATTCTTACATTAAATTTCGCAAAGACTCATTACATTTGTTTCACAAAATATAATATTACACAACCGGAAAATAACTTTCAAATAAAGATACATACATGTAATGACTCTCTTAACCCTGATTGTTCGTGCAACTTAATTACTAAATTAACATGTATTAAATATCTAGGGATATTAGTTGACCAACGCCTGTCATGGCATGCACACACTGAACTAGTTATGAACAGAATCAGGAAACTCATTTGGACATTTAAAACGCTTAGACACGTTACCACAAAATCCCTTTTAAATCAAATATACGTTTCCCTTGCTCAGTCAGTTCTGGTGTATTGTATCTCGGTATGGGGTGGGGCAACGAAGATGAAGTTCTTGGAATTAGAAAGAGCACAAAGGTCATTGCTGAAAGTAATGTATTTTAAACCCTACAGATTTGATACTAAAGTCCTCTACTCCCTATGTGATCTTCTGACAATAAGAAAGCTATACATTCTTCACGCTGTGTTGAAACTGCATAGGAATTTACCTTATGACCCAAATGTTCAAAGCAGAAAACGAAAAGATGTTGTTGCTCCTGTTATAACTATAAAGTCAACCTTTGCTCGTAGACAATATGCCGCTCAGTCCACCCACCTCTATAACATAGTTAATAAATACATAAAAATCTATCCTATGACTCTTTTTGACTGTAAAAAATCTCTCATATCTTGGCTGAAAGATAAGAACTATGACGAGACAGAAGATCTTTTAAAAAAGAATATATGAAAATATATATATATATATATATACATATAAAATACATTAGTAAAATAAGGAAATTAATTGTATTATATTAATTTATTAATAATCCAAGTTATTTACAGTACTAAATTCACTTGACAATATATACTTGAATATTAATTGTGATTGCCTATAAAATCCATAATATTTAGATTTTATCACTCTTTCACTTGCGTACATAAATAAATACCCTTTTACACTTTTATTTTCACACATAACATATTACACTTTTCTTCACACATCACATATACACCATACTTGCACTCACACTTAGTCTCTCCCTTACACATACACACTCACACATTTACACTTTTATAACAAATTTAATTTAGAACCTTTCGAAATACTTAGATATTAAGCAAAATTTTATAATGTGTAAAATGTTTTGTTTTCTGATTTTGTTTTTGTTTTTCTTATTATTAAGATTTTTATAAGTTTACTCTTATTCATATACCTATAATAGTATCTGTTAGATATGGAAGAGCGGAGCCTCCTATTACAGGTATCCATTTTACTTAAAAGGAGACTCCAGTCCCTGAAAATGTAATTGTACGACTAAGAGTGAATAAATATTTTTGTATTTTGTATTTTGTATTGAGTGTCGGAAGAATATGTCGGAAGCCTGCCTTTAGTATAAGTCCGAACCATTATTGTGTATATTTGTATTTTACTAACCCTAGGTTATGTCTATTAAGTTTTTTTTATATTACTGACTATTTCCGTAAACAAATATACAGTGTTCAGTTACTTATAATTATCCATCCATCCATCCATCAGCCTGTTTCGTCCACCGCTGGACATAGGCCTTTCCAGGATTTCGCCACTCTTGTCGGTCCTCCTGGAAGAAATGCCCATACTCACACACACTGGGCAGGCGGGTTGGTGAGCGTGGTGCTGAAACTCTTGCACCAGTGAAGCCGCTGCCCGTCACTAGTCTGTTCTATATAAGAGCTGGCAATGGTGGGCCGCCTGGTTTTGCCCGAGAGCTGTTCTCTTACTCTCCCGAATAACTTCGGGAGGATTTGCGAGTAAGATGGTGGTACCTCCACAGTCGAGCCCGGCATCAGCTCTACCACCTAGATTTCCTAATTATATCGTTATATATTAACATTTAATTATATGTATATTAATTAATTATATCGTCGAAAAAATAAATGTAGTAAGGCGAGTTTTTTTGTAATACCTAGTATTTCCTACAACTCTTGGAGCCTGGAAAAAAGTTATATAAAACCGATTTCACTACATATTTACAACCGAAACCTTACAGAAACCATAACAGCTAATTTTGACAAAAACTTTTTACTCCTTGATTACTCTAAAACAGTTCAGCCCAACAAATAACAATTTAATGGCAAAAACAATATGTAATTGTTTCCAAAATATGATTATGATAATAATACTGCAAGAACAGTATTTGAATCGGCATACGTTTCGAGCGAGCCCAGTACGCACAAAAAAAGTCTCCGCTTAGTTACTACTGAAGCACTCTTGAGGGGCTTACTATGGATCAAATGTAATGATCTTAGTATTGTACGTGAGGACTCGTACGTACAAGTGACCTAAGGCTGCATATAAGGTCAGATCGAGCACCTCATTTTGCATCAATCAAAACTGAACTCTACGACGACGTTTCCTTTTAGTTTAAAATAGCGCGCTCTCGTGGTTGTTACAACCACCAAGAAACACGCGCCCACAAAATTTGCGTTTTTATTTAATAACTCTGCTTCCAGATGATTTTTTTTAAATATTCTAATACGAACTGACGATATTATTTGTTAACTTATTTTACACTCGAAAAACATGATATTTAGAGGTAACTTCGTAATTTTTTTCTATCGAGCGAACTTAAAGATTTTGCGTTTTTTCTAAGATGAGTCTACGAGTATCAGCCCTATAGTCTATTACTGTCTTTATTATTTTTACTATACGGATTACCAAGTTACACAATGTGATATGCTCATTTGAAGTTGGGCATCTAGCCTTATACGGACCCTTAACTTACTTACTTAGGGGTCCTTCAGTTGTTGCTTTTTTGTACGTCCACTCTGAGCTTATTAGCGAACGAAAACCGAATAAATAAATTGTTAAAATTATTAATGCAGCAAAATTAAGTTGGCCACTTTTGTGAAAATTTCATTCGGGTGTACCAACTTATTAAAATGCTACGGAACACTCAGAGTGCGAGACCTACTCGCAACTGACCGGTTTTCTTAAAAAAATATGTAATTTAATTTCTTATACAATGCTCGGTTTTGGGTGAACATTCTACACAAAATATGAAAATTTCAGGTATGGAACTCATTATCCAACTAGTATCGAGCTAGATACCCATACGGACGGATAGACGGATAGATGGACAATATCATTAACAGAGCTCCATATTGTCCTTTGGGTACGAAACCATAAAACATAATTGAAAATTGTTTTTTCTTAATCACACTAATATTATAAATGCGAAAGTTGTGTGTGTGTGTGTGTGTGTGTGTATGTTACTCTTTCACGTTGAAACGGCTGAACGGATTTGGATGAAATTTAGAATGGATATAGCTTATACCCTAACTTAACACATAGGCTACTTTTTATCCCGGAAAAAGCAGGTCGTTAAGCCGAATAACACACGGGCGGAGTCGCGGTCAAAAGCTAGTTGTACATAAAACAGGAAAATAGGTATCGTGTGCAAAATTGTCAATTTTTTGTACGGTAGGTAATTATTTTAATTTGCTTTTTCGGCTATTGGTTTGTTAAATATGATTATCACAAGACATAACGCGATTAAATACTTGATTGCAGATAGTGAGGGATCACAATGAAAAAAAAAGTGTTTAAAATAGTCAATATTTATTATTCCAGTTATGTTTTTAGATTAAATTTTTTCTGGTTTATCATGATATCATGAAACAACACGAAACTATAAATTACGAGTGCATAATTCTTAATCTACCTACCTACGCAATTTTCGTACGTACGCCAGCATGACAGGCTACCTAATGGCAGTTTTTATTACAAAATTGGAAGCATGAATAGAAGCGACTGAGAAATCGAATGAAAAGTTTTGTAGCAGACCTCTCTCAGTACAAATAAAAAGTAAAGACGAAGTTTACTCTACACAGTATCTCTATCTACATGTGCTCTGTCTCACTCTGTTCATCTACCTAAAGAGGGACAGACAGTGTATATCGAGCTGTCAAAGCTCGATATGGTCTACTGTGCTAGGTACGCAGGAGGGCTAGGCTAGGTCCTTCCCACAGTACCGTCTGCCCCCCCCCCGTCCCCTGAAATGCGAGTGTCATTGATGTAAATGATACTATAACCAATTAAAGGCGTTATTTGTTTTGTTTTTTGGATTTTTAGGTGATCTAATTGTATGGAGTCTCTATTTGTCACATAATCACACTTCACACTAATATTATAAATGCGAAAGTTTGTGTGTGCGTGTCTGTTTGTTACTCTTTCAAGCTGAAACAGCTGAACGGATTTAGAATCCATATACGAGTAGCTTATACCCTAATTTAACACATAGGCTACTTTTTATCCCGCAAAAAAGCATTTCGTTAAACCGAATAACACGCGGGTGGAGCCGCGGGCAAAAGCTAGTAGAGAACATATACTTGATGCCTTCATTGGTTAGAGCCAGACACCAGCCCCCCCCAGCTGCAAATCCTAGTTAACAGGCCAAAAGTAAGACAGTTTCGTGTTCGTACACGGCTTGAAACTCACACATGTGCAAACTGTCTCAGTTTTTACTTGGCGGCAACACTCACTAAGTGCACACATGTTTACGAAACTGGCTTCACGTCAATGTTGACAGCGCTCCGTCTTGAGTTTTTATTTGGTCTGAATAGCAGACATGGTTTATATAGTAATTTGTAAATGTAATTAAGAGAAGAAGTACCTTCACAGCAACAATCCGAAACACATGAGTGAAGACCCCGGCCACACAATCTTGAATCACCGAAATTGGCTTCGCAAAGTACGGCGGGTAGACATACTGGTACCCGTATAACAACACTTCAGTTACAACGAAACTGTGATAAATGTAGGTAGTTATAAGCAACAGAACGCCGCGGGTGACCATCCGTAGTGGGACATCGATGCACACTAAAACTATCACAACTATTGTGTTCAACATTTTAATAGAAATGTATAAAGTTTCACGTGAGGCACGCGTGGCTAAGGAAACTGAGACTAATTGTGCGTGTGCTTTGATCGGGAGCTCAGAGGCTACTGATCTTCTGATCATAATCAGTGTTAACCAGATAAGGTTTGGATGTTTGCTAGATACATAATAAATTTTTCCTAATCTGTCTGAATATATAAAAGGCAAACCTGACTGACACTGATAGATATCAACGCACAGCCGAAACTACTATCCGTGTGCCGAAACTACTATCGTCTATAGCGAACGGACTTCGCTGAAATTTGGCACACAGATAGTTGTAATGACTTAAGCATCCGCTAAGAAAGGATTTTGGAAAATTCGCCCCCTAAGGGGGTGAACCGAACTCCACGCGAACGAAGTCGCGGGCAAAAGCTAGTATTCTACTATATAAGGTGACATTTATTTGTACAGTCAAATTTGTAATAAAGACTCGGTAAGTAGTCGTTATTAAGGTATGATGACCCTTAATGGAAATTCGAATATTTGTTTCCTCTTCCCTACATTTGCAAGCCCAGCCCTGGGACAAAACTGACGAAATTCAAGATTTTGTTACTCAAATTCAACTGATCACTGATCTATAATTGGGCCGTATAAATTAATGTCACCTTGTCTTGTATCCTCAATTTACAGGTTTTGGTCAACGAACTAGTATTCTTGTCTCTTTGTCTTGTTCTTTGTTTTAATGAACATAAATACATAAATGATTTTATTTTATTTTAGCATTGTTACAGCTATTCATGAGTGACCCCGAGGAATGAAAGGATATCAGATTGATCACGTTGGGACGTAATAATCGTCGGTAAAATGCGGGTGTACCAATTGTGGACTGTGACTTGCACTTCACAGTTCACACTTAGAAACACCTCTGACATCCCCTCGATGATTCATGTAATGACGATATGTTAATGAGTACGTAGGACATAATTATTATAAATGTAATAATATTTACAGGAAATTTTTTCATTTATAAAATATTCTGTTGAATTCTCATTATAGCTAAAACAATAGAAAAACATCAGATAAAACCCAGTTTATGGCTCTCATTCGTCTAACGGGCTAAAGCCTGTCATAATTTAAATCTGACGATTGATGAAACTGAACTGTTTGAAATAATAAATGGCAGTAGACGTTTTCCCAAGATCGTTAAAAATAAACAAAAACCTGGCAACACTAGATTCCATGGGTCAATGTACAGAGATAACACAAACAGCTGCTGGACTCGTGAATGTTGCAATTGCAAGTGAAATGAGCTCCTATCTTGAGGAGATAAGGATGATAATGACGATCGAAGTTGGTGCTTATTGTGGTAATCGTAAATACTGCTTCTTTTCACAAAATCTTTACTAACTTACTGGGTCAATTCTAATTATAAATATATATGTGTATGACGTCATACTCTTAATAGTTTTGTACACAAAGAATGTTCTTGTTCCCTAGCTATCTCTATCTACACGTGTGCAATACAATTTATCTGGCTGTATTCATGTTGACTCATTCATCTACATCTACCCTTCTACATCTACATCTACACTATTATATAAAGAGGAAAGATTTGTTTGTTTGTTTGTTTGTATGTTTGAGGTAAACTTTGGAACTACTGAACCGATTCTTAAATTTATTTTCTTTATAAAAAGCTATACTTTTGCTGAGTAACATAGGCTATATTTTATTTTAATAAAAGTAAGTTTTCAGTTTGAAAATTCAATATTTGTGAACCATGTCGGGAGAAAAAACGCTGCTTAGCTGCTTTATCGGCGTTCCCTGTCCAAATGACAGGGTCCAGGGTCTGATGATGGAACTGGAAGGTGGGTACGGGATCTCCTCAACGAACAACAGCAGACCCTTTGAGTTTTGGCTTATTAGATTAGTCGTTATTAGCACTTTGGTAAAACATGGTGACCAGGGTCTGATGATGGGACTGGAAGATGGGTACGGGATCTCCTCAACGGACAACACCAGACCCTTCGAGTTTGGGCTTATTTGATTGGTCTTTATTAGCACTTTATTAAAACATAGTGACCAGGGTCTGATGATGGGACTGGAAGGTGGGTAAGGGATCTCCTCAACGGACAAAAGCAGGACCCTTCGAGTTTGGGCTTATTTGATTGGTCTTTATTAGCACTTTATTAAAACATAGTGACCAGGGTCTGATGATGGGACTGGAAGGTGGGTACGGGATCTCCTCAACGGACAAAAGCAGGACCCTTCGAGTTTGGGCTTATTTGATTGGTATTTATTAGCGCTTTGGTTAAACATGGTGTCCGTTGCATATAGTCGTTCAAAAATCATATTCTTTTGTTTTCCTTATTTCCATAAAAATCTCTTCGACGCGGGCGGAGCCGTGGGCAAAAGCTAGTAGAGATATAAAGTTGAAACTGCTACCTCCTACGGCACAGTTTCAACTTTATATATCTCATGAAGACCGAGATGATAGTTCTTGCTTGACTGACGGACTCTAGACAGACAATAGATTTTGCCGATCATTTAGTCAGTTAGAATCATTCTTTTGACATAACGAAAAACTTTAAACCTTTAAAACGTTTGTTGAATGTGTTTGTTTGGTTTATTTTCGTAATCGACATTACAACGATAGCTAAACGTGATTATTGTGTTGAAAGACATAACCGCACCCAATAATGTAAGAATGGCAGAAAAATGACCGCTTTCTAAGCATTGGAGATAAAAAAAGTGTTGTCTAAAAAGAAGATAAAATTCTAAATCAACAGTTAGATGTAAACAAATAACCTGACGTCACTGAAGTTTTGTTGACTTACCAACCAATATTCATACTTTTGTTTCGACGTGATCTTTTTGTAAATGTGTACATCTTTAATGGCTCGTCATATTGATGGTTAAATTTCCTGAATTCCTGAATCCCTTGAGAATGGTCTATTAACCGAAACCGGTCGGTATTAAAGTGTAAATTTAAAAATAAAACCAGTG
Source organism: Ypsolopha scabrella (assembly GCA_910592155.1). Taxonomy (NCBI): domain Eukaryota; kingdom Metazoa; phylum Arthropoda; class Insecta; order Lepidoptera; family Ypsolophidae; genus Ypsolopha; species Ypsolopha scabrella. The sequence goes on along the minus strand of OU342969.1, from coordinate 23,456,913 downwards.
AAACAAGTACAAGTGAATTTAATTAAGATGTTTTCCTAGTTTCACCAAGTGCCGGCAATCGCAAGTATTCATTTTAAGATGCCTACGGAACTCTCAGTGGTAGAAGAAAAACAAATTAAATTGTTTTAATAACCAACAATAAATACATACAGTGTTGGACATATACTTAGAAACACCTGTTACTATTCCATCCATCCATCCATCAGCCTGTTTCGTCCACTGCTGGACATAGGCCTATCCAGGATTTCGCCACTCTTGGCGGTCCCCCTGGAAGAAATACCCATACTCACACACGCTGGGCAGGCGGGTTGGTGAGCGCAGTGCCGAAACCCTTGCACCAGTGACGCCGCTGCCCGTCACCAGTCTGTTTTATATAAGGCCCGGCAATTTGGGATGAATAAACCGCCATCCATCGGTCCCAGGCAATGGTGGGCCGCCTGGTTTTGCCTGAGAGCTGTTCTCTTACTCTCCCCCGAATAACTTCAGGATGATTTGCGAGTAAGATGGTGGTACATCCACAGTCGAGCCCGGCATTAGCTCTACCACCTTCTGTGTGGTCATAAAACTACTTATAGGTTACTATTAATAGGTTGTAAATGAAAACATTATTGTTCACTACATTTTTCCAAGATTGAATGACTTTTATGATGGAGTGGTGGCTAGCCTTCTGAACCGGCTCTTTATGTGCTGGACGAGCTATCGTGTTCTAGTAAGTCATAACTAGGAACCAGAGATCGGGGTTAGGTAGTGTGATTTTTTAAATTGGAACAAAGTGTTGATATCAATAGGGATATACAATAGGGATTGATATCAATAGGGATTGATTGATTATTTAACATATTTGGAAAAGTATATTTAAATTTTCGGTCAGCTGCCAACATGTACATGTACAACAAGAACACTTTTTATCTTCGATTTTACTGTGAATTACTTTCAATGTATGTTGATTCAGCTTATCTAAACCTTTTTCAATCTCCACCGAATTAAAATAACTCTTTAGGTATTTATTTCTCGTAATGCATCAATACAACTTCCATCCATCCATCAGCCCGTGTTCGTCCACTGCTGGACATAGGCCTTTCCCAAATTTCGCAACTCATGTCGGTCCTCCGTCCTCCTCATCCAGCCGCCCCCCGCAACGTCCTTTAGGTCGTCGGTCCAGCGGACACGAGGTCGGCCTACACTACGCTTTGCTGTACGTGGTCTCCATTCTAGAGCCTTTCGATACAATACAACATAAAGGTAGTAATCATAAATGACAGCCAACAAACATGTCAGAACCATAAAATGTCCATCATATTTGTTTTTATCGCGAGTACCAGAATACCCGGCCACTGCTAGGAACCCATTTTATCAGACCAATTTTCAACGGTTAGCAAAATTTCTTAATGTCATTATTATCCCTTTCATTAAAAAGGAGCCTTCTTGATCCCATTACTATTTTAATTTTCACCATATTTAAGAAAACATCAGTCACTTGCGTTCCCGTTAGATTTCGTATGGAATCTGAAAAGTTCCGCTACTGTTCGATTGGGGCGGTTTTCAGATTATATACCAATAAACGCAACTGTAATGTAACAGATGTTTTCATGATAAGACTACAGCTCTCACGCTGTTGCTTTGAGTAAAGAAGTGAATAAATTATCCATCCATCATCCCTCCATCAGCCTGTTTCGTCCACTTGGACATACAGGCCTTTCTAGGATTTCACCACCATTGGCGATCCTCCTGGACGAATAAAATTATGTTATTAGCTAAAATACTCGTAGAAATTTCTGATAAATTGTTATTTATGTTTTAACTGTATTATAATATGTATGGTTGTTTATTTATTATTTCAATGTAATTACTAAAATAATTTGTAAATACCTACTTACTTCATATTGAAGTTTCTTCATGTTTCTTTTTTGTTTTCAAATGATCATGTGTGCCCTCAACGGGCCATACATAGCGACCAACCTGCATACATATAATGTTTACCTATGTACACAAATAAAAATATGATTAGGTACTATTCGTTTTAAATGCTATAAGGACAGGGCCTTGTGCCTGTGTGCGTTAGCATACATGTCCATCTCATTCACTCACGCACTTCCGCCAACGTTGCTAACGCACACGGAGATCAGGTATGACAAGGTCCTATCCTAATAGCATCTGAAACGGATAGTACTAGATCAATACTTTGCAATGACGACCTGTTTATTTTCAAACAAATTTATTTGGACCTTGGGCCTTGGGACGAGTGTTGTCAAGGTCCTTATTTAACTCTAGCAATAATAATGTCCTTATGTATGTTATTATATATTATGTAATATGTATAGGAATATGGGATATGTATCGTTGCATGTGCTAAAATTAAGGTTTTAGTGTTATAATAAAGAAATTGTAACACTATTTCATTTGATTCATAAGATTGACATTTGAATTTATTACAGATGTTAATTTTTTAGACTTGTTTAGCAGAAGAAATCAAAATATGCGGTTATTTGAACCAACAAAAACTGAATCATACTTTAAAAAGCAAAAGTAAACCTGTATTATTAGGTTCCTGTTTGTCGGTCTGTTCACAGCATAACATAATAATTTGGCCAAGTGCGAGTTACCAAGTACGGGTACGGAACCCAAAAAAATATTATGGTATATAACAACTATATAGATGTCATAACAACAAAAAAAGCCGCTAAAACAGTAGTGCCTGCCAAAAATTTGGCGTCGTCTGCGTACGGGACGCCACTTTTTATTATTTTTTATTTTACTTTAGAATATGCTCTACAACATTACTAAATTTAAAACTTGTATATATTACCGTCCTTATGTTAGAGCCAAAACGTTAAATTAATGCAACTTTTTCGAGTTTTCTTGTATGGGGATCCCCCTTAAATTGGAATTTTAAAAATATTTTAGTATTTGTTGCGGTAGAGGCCATAAAATTCATAATTCTGTGAATATTTCAACTTTCTACCTATTACGGTTGAAGCTGTCCCCGACGGACAGACAGAGAGGGCTTAGTAATAGGGTCCCGATTGGCACCCTTCGGGGGTACGGAACCCTAAAAACTACTGGAGCGATTGAGTTGTGATGTAAAGGTTTAGAATTAGAGCAGTGTTTTTGCGTTTTTTAAATCCGTGTTATCGAAGTAGGTTTTCGTTATAGTTATTTTAGTTAAGGCTGTACCTGACCCTAGAACATGAACAAAGCGAGATTTTCGAGGGTTCTTTTGAAGAAAGTAGAACTTTGGTAAATATTGGAAAAATATATTTAATTTATTGATGTTTTATCTAGGTGATCTACTTATAAATAACGTACCAAGATGAATACTTTTGTCAAAAAAAATGTTTTCCACCCTTTGGTTTTCAAACGTTCGTTTCAAGAACGCGGCTAAGAGATCAACTTGATTTTTTTTTCTAAAATAGGCAATAGAAATATAAAGGTTTCCTACTTAAATCCAATATTTGTTTCCCTACAAAGTATTTCAGTATTAGCTAAAAACCCTCTGATTTGCTGTTTCGCGCGTAATTATTAGTATAACGCGTCCTAGACAAATAGGTCGATTAGCTAACCAATAATCGCCTCTATCAAAAGCTAATAAAGTATTTGACATAGGCCTTTTTGTGTCGGACGGGTAATAACATTTTTTCCTAGCCTATGCCAGGAAGTTAAGTGTTGACGGCACTTGGTGGAACATAACATACATTATTGTGATGAAAACACTTGTCTATTTTTAAAATACGAGTGTTTACATTACAACAATGTATTTCAGTTGAGTAACTAGGCTTCGCCAGTATTTTTTTTTTGGTTTTGTGGCTGATTTTATATTTTAAAACATAGAAGTCCAAAAAATGGAGGACGGAGTCGCCGCTAATAAACAACTGAAGCATAACAATGGCGGCGGTTTACAAGTGTGTGAGTGGACTTACTATGGAAAATAGATGTGAATGTGTGCGTGCCGGGCTCGTTGGTACAAAAGTGTAGGCTTACTATGGGTGCTTCAGTTTTTGCTTAGCAAAATTTCTTCCACCTTTCTTTGTACTTTCATGTTTTAAAATTGTCATTTTTCAGAGTAACAGATATCAAAAGTGGCAGATATCAACAGTGATGGATGTAAAAAGTGATATATTTCCTCGATATTTCAGAACTGATAGATGACAAGTTCCCAGATCCCTCAGGAGCATTTTTTCAGTGTCAAATTACTCTCTGAAAAGTTCTATATCTGGTAATTAAAGTCCCGTCAAAATTGGTTTAACTGTTTAACTAACACAGAGAAAAATTTGAAATGGTGGTTGTTTCCCTATTACAGAAAGTAAATTTAATTTAATTTATTTGTGTGAGTTATGGTAATATCTTGGTCAACTGATATTACTTCGATCATAAACGACTTAAATTAACTTAGAAACGTCTACTTTTCTAAAGAAATGGCGGCCAAATAATGCTCCGTCACAAAGAAGTCGTTGACCCAGGCAGACACCGCGCCAGTGAAAGCGAAATACGATTATAAACTAATTCAGTATTCGGTAACCGAATGAATAAATAAATTATTGCTAAGAATATTTTGGCGTGGTACAAAACACGTGTCAGTTGACAGCAGGCTTATTGAGAAAATCCGGATTTAATTCCTGCATGCACTTTTCGAAAGAAACTCGCTAAGGCTGAGATTCAGAGTGCATTTTGAGTCCGAACTGAATCTTACAAACGTCACTCTAGTATGAGATCACGTCGCTTTTTGACGTTTGTAAGATAAGAGTTCGGACTCAAAATGCACTCTGAATCTCAGCTTAAGAGTCCTTACCCCACTTTATGTGCTTTCAAATGGCTGATGTGTGTGTGTTTCTGGGAAAATTCTTACGACATACGTTACTACGTAAGTTCAATCACATACTTGACCCTGTCAAGAGCATGGTTCCGTCAATTATAACGTAATTTACTTCCAAAGTTTATTTTAAGTTACATCGATGCAATATCGTGATACCAAAAATAAAATTTTAAAATACGATGTATCCGCCCGAATTCAACCCCAAAAACGATATTTTCCTTATAAGTTAGAGGATCAAATACCTAAGATGAATGAATGAATATATTTATTTATTACAAAGATAACTTAAATCTATACATCCCACAAAACCAAGTAGAAATTTGGTTTGTCTGTGGGGAGGAAGATGAAAACAGGATTTAGAGTTATTGCCTTCTTCTCGTCGAATGTACATTTTTTTTCAAACTTTGTGAATGCAAAAGTTAAATGCTCTAAAAGTTAGCTATACCGATGCCTTTGGGACCACAGAACATTAAAATAAATATTTTCTGTTCTGTGTTTGGGACCGATCTTTATTCCGAAGGTGCCTAAAAGCCCAAAAGTGGTCGGACTGGGAAACATGTCAGGCTGAGGTCTGGCCGACCAAAACATTTCTGAACAGCTTTTATTACGCGTTGTTTTCGTTCAATTTAGAGATGAGGTAAAATATACATTGTATGGTATCTTAAAATCGGTCGGACACCGGAACCTGCCAAGGTAGTGAAGGTAGTAAGCCGACTAAGTTTTAAAGCTTTACTAAACGGTCTCTAGACCAACCGTCTAGTCTCGTTTTTTTATTCGATGAGGTATTTTAGGAGGTCCAACGACTGCAACCTTTTTCTTATTGTGCAAAACGTGCCAAGTTGCGCCATGGCCGGCAGGTGTTATTGTAGCTACTAAAAGTCGGCCACCCCTACAAAGTGGATTGGTTCAATTATATTGTGAGATAGAGGTGCTTGTAGCGGCCGACTGGTCTATATCATCTCAACACTATACATATATGTTAATTATTATTGAATTAAATGTAAATTTAATAGGTGGTGGAGTTGGTGACGGGTTCGACTATGGAGCTACCACCATCTTACACGCCAGTTGCCACCAACCCTTCAATACCTCTCAAACAGGTACAACCAAAGAGTAAGAAAACAGCTCTCAAACAGCAACAGGGATCAATTGACAGCAGTATATCCATCCCCCATTGCCGGGCCTTATAAAACATAATTTCTGCATTAAAAGTGAAAAATGCTTAGTTTAGTATCACAAACCAACACCCTTTTTATTTCCGGTAATATCTTGCTTCTCATATAAACATTTTTTTTAATGTACCATCCATCCATCGTCATATTTCATCCACCACTTTAATAGGCCTTTCCAAGATTTCACCATTTTTGGCGGTCTTCTTAGAAGAAAGGTATGCTTCTTGGAAAAAGTTGTTCAGTATGATCAGTTGAGTATGTGGTTACAATTAAAGATCGCTACTTTTTTAATTTCTAGTATTTATTTAGTATTTCGTCCATTAGGATATTCGGCTTCAGTTGAGGTTAAAACAACAAATTACAAGGTTATTTGAGGCGAATATATTTTATTTAACGTTGCCTGTTTTCAGACCGATGCCACAGTTTAAAAATACATACAGTTGTCCAACGAAGGTGTCCGGGCTTGCGGAGCGAGGCTCCAAACTGATTGCAGGGTTTTCAGATTGAGTTTTTGACATTTCCACGAATGAGAAAAAAATCCCCAAAAAGATAAAATTTCCGCAAATTTTCCACAAATATCTTAAAACTATCTAATCTTTTGTTGTAATAAATCGTTTAAAATTTTACATTGTTCATTATCACAATAAAATACCATAACATATTACTTAACCATATTTTTTAAAATTTCCAAACACTTCACTTTTAATAAAAATTTAAAAAGTGAAAACTTATGATATGAGGCCTTCAATCCTAATCACATTTATTCATTTATAATAAGATAATAAATATATTTTCTTTCAAACCAGTCATTGGCTTCTTATTTTTATTATTTATTAAGAAAATTAAAGCAATACTCAGTAAAATACGCTATATTTCAACCCCTCAGTGGGGTCGTCATCAGGCGAATGGAAAATAAAATATGACATATAATAACGTAAAAAACACTGACACTGACAACTATCGAAAAAATGAATTAAGAACTTATTTTGGAAATAAGTTTTTAGCAGCTGTCGTTATTGCTCAGAGTGCTCCGATCGTGAAACTAAATATATAAATAATAACTGTAAATTTCGATTTCATGTAGGTTTATAAAATATGTCATTTGTTGTTAGGTTAATTAATTTATTCATTTATGTCTACATAAATTATCTTCCTCAAAAATTTCCCCTAGACAATGCCTAGACAGTATGAATATGAATAGTTTGAGTTGATATTGTGAAAATAACTATATTTTCCCTATTTCCTAAATTCTCCTGTATCGTAATTTTCCCTGAAAACGACCCTCACTGATTGTTCAAAAATTGGATTTTTAAACTGTGTTGATGCATAATTAAAGGCAGCTTAATTTATTTCATGCGTAATAGTCCGCCCAATCTAGTGGTCACTTAATAACGGACAGCACCGGGGCCTGTATTTAGCGTTTTCCGTTTTTTACTGAACTCTAAAAGGAAGGGTCCACCAATTAAGTGGTCAAGCAATTTACGCAAGGTTGGTAGATCGCATGCTTACTTACTTGCCCAGTGTGGAAACAGATTGCCTAAAACACAAGCAAATGGCGGTACCGGTATGGTTGCGCCATTGCTAGAATACACATAGTCTGTGTGCAGTTTTGAATAACTGAGTTTAGTTATTCAATTATTTTATGTGTGTCTCTAAATTTTAGGATATGTGTTATGAAATCCCACTATCCCATCCCACTAATCCCACTATCCCATTAATATTATAAATGCGAAAGTTTGGATGGATGGATGGATGTTTGTTACTCTTTCACGCCGTAACGACTGAACCGATTGGGCTGAAAATTTTCATGAATGTAGTTATAGACCTGTTATAGGACATAGGCTACTTTTTATCCCATAAATCAGTTCCCATGGGATGAAAATGAGCTTTCAAGTAGAAAAGTGATGTGTCGCCATGCTTACGAAACCGATTGGGCTGAAATTTTGCACAATTGTAGTTCTAGACCTTAAATATGACATGTGCTACTTTTTATCCCATAAATCAGTTCCCATGGGATGGAAATGAGGTTTCAAGTTTCTAGAGGAAAATGATGTGTCACCCTTTCACGCCGTACCTATTGAACCGTTTGGGTTGAAACTTTGCACAAATAATGTTCTAGATCTAGAATAGGACAAAAACTACTTTTTATCCCATAAATCAGTTCCCATTGAAATGCTATAAAAGAGACATACAAAATGGACAACACAGAGGCGCATAACACACATTCACCAGCTGTGTTTACTGAGCTAATAGTCCAAAAAATATTGGCAGATTGTATAGGAGTACACAAAAACTAATTCAACGCGGGCGAAGCCGCGGGCAAAAGCTAGTGGGTAATAAAACCTAAACTGTATCACTTGAATCTCTTTACGAGGCATTACGACACTGTGATGCTAAGATGCAGAATTACTTGAACTAGGAATATAATTAGTCGATAACTGAATCGCAAAAATATTTTGTCTCGGACATCGGTAATAGCAGCTTTTCTTTTAAAAAATCCTCTTGTTTGCCCAAGGGAAACAATAAATGTATGCATTAAAATCCATTTCCCCATAAGAGGTAATGGATTTCCCCACATTTCGCTCGACAAACCTCAGCCTACTAACTGACCTCTTCTTTCCACTCCTTGGATATAATGTTTGGTACCTAATTTTAAGTTTATTATATTTTACTCTGTGCAGAATATAAATAAGAAAATTATATGATGAAAACTAGTATAGTTGTTAAAGGAAAACTTAATTTTAAGAAAGATTTGATTTGTTAACGAAAAAAGACAAAACTTGGCATTACTTTCAGTTGTTCCCACGTTGTACCATATACAGTGCGTACTCGTTTCTAACTAAACTTACGTGAGCTGTATATGTATAGATATTAAAATAATTAGATTAATTTTAGAAAAAAGAGGTCTGTGTGGCTCTGGTACAAGGGTACAACGAAGCGGTGAACTGTCAAAATGTGACATTTCATATCAAGGCAACCTTTTGTTTGATCCTAAATCGCACTGTGTTCTCAATCTGAGGTTCTCAGTCTTCTTTGACTGAAAATGTTTCCTCTTTTATTGATATATCTATGGTCTCGTAAATTCTTACTTACACATACCCTGAACAAGAAATCAATCAAGAATGGCCAACTAACTAAAAGATTAACTTTAGAATTTATTTAATTAACAATGTAATTAAAAGATTAAAACAATCTAAATAAAGAGCCTTTTTGCCTGTGTAACCGTGCGGTGGCGCATGTTTGTTTTGGGCGACTGATTTTTCTTTTGTGACCTTAGTGTTCGTATAATTAAATGGTCATTAACTGTCTACGAAAAAACATTTTTGTTTGTGAATTTAAATTAGATTAGAGGTCAAAAAAACTTGACTCAGCCTTCTGCCTCACTTAATTACTAACACTCTAATTCGTCAGAAAGCGAAGCCGCCGTAAACAGCTAGGTTTGTTTATTTCATTGATTTATTAATGTACAATAAACACACAAACATGAAACGGGACATATATACTTCACCGCAATTTTCACGTATTACTCGTCAAAAAGTACATTAGGAAATAGCTTGGAACATATTTACTCATCCATTCGTTTGTATGAAAAATTTATTTGTTACTCAATCTTGCAATTTCAGTTTACTTACAACTAAAATAAGTCACTGAATAAGACAACAATCTAAATATTTTTTTAATGAGACTAATTATGGACGTAGTACATACATATACATAATGTTAAATTAATTCAACTTCCCAAATTTTTATGTGAGGTTCAGTAGATGATAGACACTACATGTAAAGTTTGTTTTTTTTTTTTCATTTATATAAAACAGCTTACTCCTCCGACATGAGTAAATTGGAGATTTTGATTAATGCGGTTATGACCGTATTTATTCTATATATTTTTTAAGCTTTAATTTTATAGAAGTTAGTTATTAGTATAATAATATTATAGGTTTTAATCAAATTAAATAAATAAATATACATACGTTAGATACGTTAGGTCTTGTGTCTAAGTATTTTAATCTTCACTATTCTAGTTGAAAATTCAATAAAATGTGCCCTCATTGCGTCGTCTTTCATAATATTTTGAAGATTTTCAGTTGTGATGCTTGAACCCATCTTACATTCTGTATTATATCGGGGTACACTATGGGCTGGACAGTAACAAAGCAAGTGGATCACATCTTCTTCTTCGTCAGGAGCTCTCTCTCTGTTCTCTGTAAAGTTTGTTAACTTGTAACGTGAAAAATAAGAACAAACGTAAATACAATTAATCCTAATATTACCACCGTTGTTGTACGTCAGAGAAAACGACGAATCGTACCGTATTTCAATGTTAAGGCGAGGCAATTCGTGTTTTACCCAAAAATGCCTGCTTTTAAATCAATTGTGATTTATTTTGTCACTCTCACTCCAAGCGAAAAAACGCACAGTGCGAGGGGGGCGGATTTAATGCAAAAGAGAAAAATGCATGTTTTTTAATTTAATAAAAAAAACTAAAATAACTAGCTTCCATCCATCGAACAGCCTGTTTCGTCCACTGCTGGACATAGGCCTTTCCAGGATTTCGCCACTCTTGGCGGTCCTCCTGGAAGAAATGCCCATACTCACACACGCTGGGCAGGCGGGTTGGTGAGCGCGGTGCCGAAGCCCTTGTACCAGTGACGCCGCTACCCGTCACCAGTCTGTTTTATATAAGGCCCGGCAATTGGGGATGGATATACCGCCATCCATCGGTCCCAGGCAATGGTGGGCCGCCTGGTTTTGCCTGAGAGCTGTTCTCTTACTCTCCCCTGAATAACTTCGGGAGGATTTGCGAGTAAGATGGTGGTACTTCTACAGTCGAGCTCGGCATCAGCTCTACCACCTAGGCTAGCTATAACTAGCTTAGTTTCCGAAATTAAATATCTAGATATTGTTAAAACCCACCTAATAAAATATTTTTGAGTTCTGTACATGATCCCTATTCGTCAAAAGAGGAGTAAAAGTGCGTTTGAAGACCTCATTTCAATAATTATAATTTATGTCGAGGAAAATTTATCCAAACGTGTTTTCCAATAACAAAACCCTAGATTATATAGTCAAAATGCATACCAAAAATTTATTTTAATATTCCGTGTAGTTCATGAAATAAACAGAAACAAAGCATCCGTATATTTTTTACATAAGCGCTTAAAATATAGACAAAAAGTTTCAAAATAATACATTTCATGTGCTTCTTCATGTCTGTGTTAATTTTAAGCAATACCTATATATTGAACTTCACGGAATTAAGATAATTCTGAGCACAGGTAATTTTCAGCTAAAACAGTTTCATTTTTTGAATATTTATAGTTTTGCAATAAACAATATATCAGGTGAAAGGTTTTAGTATTGTTTAGTTTTTTATGGAAACAATATTTAAAATTGTTAAATTAAACATTGAAAACTAATAAAAACACCTCGAAATCGCAAGTTTTCTGAGCGGCCCGCTTCCACTGAGCAGGATATGCAAGTGTGAAATGAAAGCGTTGGAGCAAGACCGATTTCTCTGAAGACCCTCGCCCGTCAAGGCTGCACTATAAATTTTTTTCGAACTTATGTGCATAGTATTTGCATAATTACCACTTATTGCGCAGTGAAGGAAAACATTGTGATGATGAGAACATGCGCGCCCTACAGAGTGTGCACTTATGATAAAGATGAGATAAAGATAAAATTATTTATTTTCCAAAAACATATTAAGTAAGGTAGTATAAAATGCATTACAGAATGAAGGTAGAGCAATATTTAGCACGTATTGACCAACAATACTCAAACTAGGCCGAGCCTGTCCCACGAGGACTTTATTATGCACGAAGTTCAGAGATAAGCCTCACCCCTCCATGTTGGGATGTCTAAGTCTTCAAAGATAATTAAGTTTTGCACTTTTACCACGCTTAGTCAACAGTGAAAATAAAAATGTACTCCCAAGCCAGGGTAAGACAACTGAGCACTTAAGGACTAAATTTCTAAATTTCATGTTGATAAGAGTTATAACTTAAACAGATTATACCGTATTTTAATATTTATACCGTGTAGTATTCCGTTATTGAAAAGTCTGGCAATAAATGGCATGTAGGCAGATTCAAGGAAAAAAACCGTTCCACATGCGAGAGCCAATGCAAAGTTGTAAGGTCCAGACTATTGATAGCTCAAAATTGTTTACAAATATGGAAAACAATTTTTTTCTGTGTTTACAAAGGACGTCTACCTATATTTACCAGAAGAATTATATATTTGTTTCCGATTGTATATTTTGCAGTATTATATGCAAAACAGCCTTGCTATTAGTGAAATATGTTTTATTTATTTGTTTTAATTATCAGTGTATAGGTAGTACATCGAGGTTATGATAGCAAGGTTATGTATATTTGTACGAGTACGACATATTTCCTTAACTTTAATAATAAAAAATGCTTTGAGAGAAAGGGCAAAAAGTTTTATTTATTTGTGGTAACGTAACGTAGATGAAGATTAGTGACTATATATCTACTTATTTATACAATCATCATTTATTTATTACTACATAAATGTTATGTAGGCTTACATAAGTAATAACGCCAGAACGATAGATCTAGGTATATCTATACTAATAATAAAGGTCGTGGCCGTACGTTGTATACTTTTGGGAAATTTTGAATGAAATGGATATTAGATAGATAGATAAATTAGATAATCGTAGATTTTACGGGAGGAAAAAATTTAAAATTTTTGTCTGTTGATATGTTCCGTTTTAACTAGAGAACTTCTCAATGGGTTTAGATGCGTTGTTTTTATTATCATCTAGTGACCTTGTGGCTATCCTGCTACGAGCATTGGTCAACATATACATATGTAGGGGTGTTATAAGAGGTGCTGATAAAATAATAGCCAAGCCGAAAACTGTTGATAAAATTTTAATCTAACGCACAAATAAGAGATACTTAAATGAAATACACTTACACGCGAGTGAAACCACTGTTGTTCTATCGTACTCACGTTGGCCGTACGCATAGACTAAATAGACTTTTTCGTCTATGCCGTGCGCGAGCGTTGAAATCTTTTGTGGGGCGAAAAGTAAATGGCGCTACTTTCGAGTTTTGTCTTCCTTGTAACAGGTGAATAACGATACACATTGCATTAGTATGAAACATGATATATTAAAAAAAAACGTGACTATAATTACATATTTTGTTATATCGGTTGATTTAATAATAATAATAATAATAAACATTTATTTCAGATAAAGTTATCCATATTTTCTTAAAAATTAATATCAGTATTATGAATAGTTTACCAAATTCTAAATTTAATGAAATTGCATAATAACAGAACAGGACAGATAAAAATACAAAAATAAATACATTTATTTAAAATGAAAATCTTATTAAAAGACGTTTCCCATGTTTTGTAATTGATATATTTGATACCGATTGGCTTCGGTTACCTAGCTTACAATAGCTGATACCAAAAAATATAATCATGATATATAGGTATTTACTACTAAATTAAATTATTACCTCCACCTGAATGTGGGTTAACTCACATTATAACATATTATTTAAGTACTTAGACATAATTTTACAACTAAGAAAATATATCTCAATTAAGTTACCATTAATATGTTAAGCGAGTTACGATTGGACTAGTAGTTCGCCCCGAACTGTGAACTTGCGCTCGCCCGATTCGCGCTTGGCCGATTTGGCTCATGTTTTAAACTTAAAAATTCTTTTTGCCTTGTTTACTCGCCCGCCAAATTTCATTGATCAACGATACTCGAGTTATCGTCGAACAAACATTCATACATACAAACGCTGGGTTATTCTGTTCAAGTAGACTAGGAGAACTCGCTTGCTTCGCTCGTTCGTTCAATTAATGTTATTAAGTAGTATCGCCAGAACGAAACATACTAGTGTATGCCCGCAAGTTGGCCGCGCGCCCGTTGAAATCTTTTGTAGGTGAAAAGCGTAAATTGTAAATTGCGCGCTACTTTTAAAGGGGCTATTGCGCTAAAATCAGCAGTTTTTAAAGTTTTATACCCGTTTATCTGAAGAAGCCAATTTGATAAATATTGGAACCGCTTTAGGGTTCCGTAACCGAAGGGTGCCAAACGGGACCCTTACTAAGCCTCCGCTGTCTGTCTATCTGTCCGTCTATCACAGGGGTCTACATATTCAACCGTAATATGTAGAAAAAAATACGTGTTACTAAGGCCTCTACCATGGCAATAAATAAAATTTAAAAAAATATATTAACGGGGTCTCTATACAAGCAACCTCAAAACATTTAATAATTTTACCTTGATTTAACCGTTATTTGTTTTGGCTCCAACTTAAATACGGTAATATAGGTTGGGGAAAAAGTTTCTTCGCATTTTATATGAAAGTTCAAAACATTTTTTAATAAAGTTTATTTACATTTAACTAAAGTATGTAGCTGCCATTTTGTTCGATAACTTTCTGCCATCTTGTAGGTAGGAACATGATCCCATTGCTATAGAAATTCTGGGGCTTCTGATCAAAAAACCGCGACAAGTGGTTTTGGCAGTCCTCTCGTGATGTTAACCTGACACTGCCTAAAGAATTCTGAAGATACCGAAACAAGTGGAAATCTGAAGGTGCAAGGTCAGGACTATACGGCGGATGCATTAATACGTCCCAGCCGAACTCTCTTAATTTTTGCTCAGTGGCTAAAGATGTGTGAGGTCTAGCGTTATCATGATGAAAAACCACACCCCTTCTGTTGACTAATTCCGAGCGCTTTCTCTCAACTTCTTGCTTTAATCTCATCAGTTGTTCGCAGTAGAGTTTAGAATCGATGGTCCTGCCTGGCGGTAACAGATCATAATGAATAATGCCCTTCCAATCCCACCATACACCTTGTTGCGAGATCTGTGAAGCCTGACCAGCCTTTGAGCACGACCTTTTTCGCACGTTCTTATCGTACGTGATCCACTTTTCATCACCAGTTATCAGGTTTTTCAAAAATGTTTCGGGTACATTACGTCGTAATAAAGAGTCACAAATGAGTACGCGGTTCATTAAGTTTCTTTCAGTGAGCTCATGAGGCACCCAAATATCGAGCTTTTTTGTGTACCCAGCTTTTTTCAAATGCACCAAAACTGTTTTGTGGTCAATCCCCAGTTCTTCAGCTACATCGTAACTACAGATATGCCGATCTTGCTCCACTTTTTAAAAAATGGCATTCCATTTTATCCGTAACAGGGCGCCCAGAGCGAGGTGCATCTTTGACATCAAAATTTCCGGATTAAAAACGCTTAAACCAAATTTGTGCTACTCTCACAGACACTGTACTAGGTTCATAAACATCAAAAATTTTTTTCGCGGCTTGCGTTGCATTTTTACCTTTTTTGTAGTAAAATTTTAAAATTTATCGAATTTCTTCATTAGATTCACTCATCTTAACAGTAAGAAAAACAAATGAGAATCACACATTTTACCTAATTCGAATTTGGAATTATCTTTTTTAAAATTTAAACTTTTTAATAATGCCAAAACCAGCCAGATACAAATGGTATAGCCAAACAGATTTTATTATATGTTCATACATACTATTTGCGAAAAGAGTTTTACCCCCAACTACATACAAGTTTTAAATTTTGTCAGATTGTAGAACATACTCTAAAATAAAATGAAAAATAATAAAAAGTAGGGTTCCTTACCCAGACAGTGCCAAATTTTTTGTCAGGGGCTACCAATTTTAGCGCCTTATTTTTTTTAGCCTTGATGTTGCTTTGGCATGTATATTGTTGTTATTTAGCAAGTTTTTAGGATTCCGCACTATAACGGAGTGGTACGGAACCCTTTGTGCGCAAGTCCGACTCGCACTTGGCCAAACTATATTCATAGTTTGACAAATAAGCTTCAATGATATACGATATATGGATTTTAACAAAATTTAAATTTTGCTAGTTTGAAATTTTGATAGCTATTTTAGTTAATTTTATAAATTTAGAACCGATATTTTGCAATTTTTTCCGGAATCCGTCCCTCTCGCACTGCGGGTCGTTCCGCATGGAGTAACAGTGACCTTTGCAAGCGTGACATATCCTCTTAACAGTAACAGGTGAATATTTCAACGATAAGCATTGCATTGATATGAAACATTATATAATAAAAAACGTGACTATTTACATTTTCATTATCTCGGTTGACTTAAAAATGAGTAAATTATTATATCACGTTTCTTATGTTTTGAAATTGATATATAGGGCCCCTATTACCTTACATTATCTTATACAAATAAAAAATTGTTTATTTTTTATCTTTAAATACATACAAATATTCTATTATGTGTACACATCATAAAATATTAGTTCCATTTTGATCTTGATAAAATACTGTTGGGATATGTAGTTCACTAAATGAAAGATTTGAGGTTGAATTAAAGATACACTAGCTAGATATATAAGGTGACTTTAATTTACACAGCCAAACTCATACTGGAGACTTTATAAGTGATTAGTAACACGGATCGATAACACTTTTTGCCAATTTCACAAAATAAATCTTTATGTCCCATAGTAATTGACAAGAATAATTTACGAATTTCACAAACAGGGTCATCGATCCGTGTTACTGATCACTTACCAAGCCTCCAGTATGAGTTTGGCTGAATAAATGAAAGTGACCTTATATATCTAGAGTAACTTGCGACGAATATATAGAATGTTCCAGAACAACTTTGACTCTATAATTATAGGAAGTCAAAATTTTATTTCGCGTATTTCACAGAATGAGTCATTGAACCTCGGTCCTGACCACTTACCAAGTCTCCGGTATGAATTTGGCTGTTTAAAGGAAAGTCACATTATATTGGGTCAAGCATGCAACATAAAAGGTGAATTAATCATTTAGTGGATACTTTATAACTTTTGTTGTTGAAAAAAATGCTGAAGTTGCAGAGACAAATAAAATATTTGCCAAAACAAAATCCAATAAAGTGCATATAACTAAATTACCAAATATGTTACTATACTACTTGTATATTAAACTTATATACTTCCTACCTAATTTATGTCAAAATAATTATATAGGGAAGTAAAAATTTGTAAAAGCCATTATGTGTTTCTTTTTCATTCATAATATTTTTATTTGTTATTCAAGCAGAGTACTATTTAAGTTAACATGTAACATTTAAATGTAAATTGACATTCGTTTATGTAGCCAAATTCATACTGGGGACTCGGTAAGTGATCAATAATTAGGTTCAATGACTCTGTTTGTAAATTCGAAAAATATCTTTTGTGCTTTTGCACTTGTTCAAGGTGAACCTTGTATCAATTAGTATCCATCCATCCATCCATCAGCCTGTTTCGTCCACTGCTGGACATAGGCCTTTCCAGGATTTCGCCACTCTTAGCGGTCCTCCTGGAAGAAATGCCCATACTCACACACGCTGGGCAGGCGGGTTGGTGAGCGTGGTGCCGAAACCCTTGCACCAGTGACGCCGTTGCCTGTCACCAGTCTGTTTTATATAAGGCCCGGCAATTGGGGATGGATATACGAGTACCGCCATCCATCGGTCCCAGGCAATGGTGAGCCGCCTGGTTTATTTGCCTGATGGTAACTTCGGGAGGATTTGCGAGTAAGATGGTGGTACCACCACAGTCGAGCCCGGCATCAGCTCTACCACCTAATAATCAATTAGTATAGAAAGTCGAAATTTTATTTTACGTATTTGAGAGAAGGGGTCATTGAACCGTGGTCCAGACCACTGACTGAGTCTACTATGAATTTGGCTATATAAACGGAAGTGGCCTCAAGTACAAAAAGCTTTCTAGTGCCTCTAAAATGAGATCGTTTACAAATAAAAACCTCAAACGTGTGGTGAACTACGTGAAATGTTGGGCGGCGGTCACACACGGTGCGCCGTGACGCCGTGACGTCATTAAATGAAAGTGAGATGATCGAAAGTGGCGAGTCCGTGTCAGACATTCGTCGCAAGTTATTATGCCTTTTCTAATATTCCGTGAAAAAAGGAAAACATTTCAATCGAAGACGGTTTCTGTTCGACTGTCTGTATTCTATATTCTTTCTATACATATTTAAACTTTCTTTCTGTATATTTTTGTTCATTCTGTTAGGTAGTATTGTTATTTCCAGCCCCACGTTGGGATTTAAGAGTATTTTAACTAGTATAACAAAGGTACTAACAACATTTCCAACTGAGCTAGCTTGAAGACGCAAACAAAAGCCGTTCCAGAAAACGAAGATATCCACTCGACCAAACAAACAGTTGATATTTTTGCGTTTTGCGTAGTTATAGAGTACTAGCTGTATTTTTTGGCTTTCAAGCGACTAAATATCTAGCCTGTATGGGTAGTGTTTGTATCTAGTCTATGTATAGCCATTTCTATACAATATACGCTTTTTTATACAATATCCTTTTGTGTTTGTAATGACTTCTTAAGTTGTGTTAGACCCATATGTGGGAATTGTTGTATCTTCAGACTTCCCAAGTCCAAAGAATCCATCCATCCATCAGCTTGTCATCGTCAAATGCTGGACACAGGCTTTTCCAATATTACGCCACTCCTGGCGGTACTCCGTTCTCATCTCACCCGCAACGTCCTTCAGGTCATCGGCCCAGCGGGCAGAGTACGGCCTACGCTACGCTTTGCTGTACGTGGTCTCAACTCTCCATTCTAACGCCTTTCGGCCCCAACGGCCATCATGTCAGCGACAGACATGGCCCGCCCACTGCCACCTCAACTTACTGATCCAAAGCATAACTAATTAATAATAAGAAGACTCACTATTTATTTATAAACTAGCTTTTGCCCGCGGCTTCGCTCGTGCGTAATTGTCTTTCAATCTTTGAGTAGTATCGACAGTTTTCGGCTTGGCGGTCATTTTATCAACAACCTATGATGGTAAAGAAAGCCGCATAAAACGGAACACAGAGACAGACAGACAAAAATTCTAATTTTATTATTACAAAAATATTCAAGATATACAGCGTTTTTTACTACTTTATTATTAGTAAGTACAAAATCTTCAAAAAACTTAACACGGTATCAGACAAGGCAACAAAAGGCAAACAAGGCAATAAAATGGCATATCGGAGAAAATACTAATAAAGCCGAGGAGAAATCTGGCACAGCGAATTTTAATAAACAATTTCTTATATAATTTTATCACGGCAATTAACAAAAACAATTGATGAAAAAAATTTACTTACGTATTTTTCTAGTATAAAGGCACAAAAAACAGCTTTTTGAATCTTCAATCACTTCCACAGTCAAGTTTAAAACTGTACCACAGAACGGTAAAATGTAAGTGCAAAGTGTAACGGCAATGCGCGGGCGCAGCGGATAGCGTGCGCGCGGACTATGCGCAAGAGTTGATTCGCCGGCGAAGCGTGCGTACAGGTGGCGACAGATAAGCTATGTGAGCCAATAGCTTTATGTCCCAAGTGTTTCAATGTTACTTACTTGATATTTGGTATGGAACAGGGTACGTTTCAGGGTAAGTGTCATTGCGATATGTTGACAAAAGATAGCCGAGCATTAATTGCTCATTTTGTTGAAGAAAGACGAAGGTAATTATTGTAATTTTAACATCTTGTTTCATGGAATTCTCAGGGGTGTCGAAATTTTCATTATTTTGGGATCTCTTACTGCTAGTAGAAAATATTATTTGTATACAGATTAGATTTGACATGTAAAACGTATACTTTATGTATCTATTTTACAAATAAACAATTTGAATTTGAGTTTAATTTATGATATTTACTATGTTTCATAGATTTCGTGAATCCCGAAGTCGTAATATTTCTCACTAGACCTGTACTTTAAGTTACCCTAAAATAAAAAAATAAAATAAAAAATGATTGTGAAGTCAGTGGCACACAATGTACGGGTTTCGTAGATATACATATCTATAATTTAATTTTTATTTCTGACGAACAAACAAAATAAACTGGTGTCCATTCTGCACGAAATCATAAAAAGAGAATTGTGTTCTTATAAACCCCACAACTTACCTCTAAATAAATAAAAGCAACTTGAACTTGAGGCCAACAGTACACCCCGATTTACTAAGGTCAGGAAGCGGGCATGTAATCAATATTTAATTACACACTTTAACTCCAGTTTTGCATAAAAGATACACAGACAGGTGTAACTTACTTAAGTAATATCGATTTTATGAAAGTTTGATTTAACAATAACATATTAAATACCTACATATATCGTCACGACACTCAAGGGGGTGTCAGAGGTGTTTTCAAGTGTGTGCGTCTATTTTTACGCCCCGTCGTGATAAGGCTTTAACGGCGTGCTTCGGTTACAAGTACAATGTAACGACATGCAGGCTTACCTTCTTCAAAGGTCAGCAAGTGGTTTACAGATTCAAATAATTTATTTAGTAAAATAGGTACTTAAAGTATACGTTTTACAGATCAAAACCAATCATTAAAAAACAAATAGAATATAATTAAACAAATATAATACGGAAAATACATAAAATTAAGTTGGGATATCAAATTTTGATAAAATTATACACTTGTATAAAATAAAGAAATAAATTAATAAAAATATATTATATATATACCTAATGCAATAAACAAATAACTTAATAAATAAACTAAATAAACCATATATATCTATCTATGTACATATATGTATTTACCTGCAGTAAAGTAGTAAAAAGGTAGTTTTTGTACATTTAATATTTTCGCGAAACTTTAACAGAATTGTGAAAAACCAAAATTTTCTGATTTTTTGTCTGTCTGTCTGTATGTATGTTTCCCGAACATTAAAAAATTCGAAAACCACAGATTTCATCGCAGCGACCCTAGTCAACACATAAGCTATAAGAGGTGTTCATAAAATAATGCTCAAGCCGAAAACGGGGCAAAGATTGAATAAACGCTTTTAACTCGAGAACCACTGAATGGATTTGGTTGCGTCTTTTTATTATCATCGTAGTGACCCTGGTTAACACATAGGCTGCAAGGGGCGTTCATAAAATAACGCCCAAGCCGAAAACGGGGCAAATACTGAATAAACGCGGGTGGAGCCGGGGGCAAAGGCTAGTAAATAAATATAATGACTAACCATCCACCCATTCGATTAGTCTTGCTAATATAAGAAGAAGGGCAAGACAAGATCATGTCTTGAATAATACTATGCACATAAATTCCGAAAACTCAATTGCTGGATGGTCGATAGCATTCTAAACCGGGTCTCAAGGTTGAGGGTTCGGGGTCCTACCGACGACGGACGCAGACGGAGCCTGCGCCGGCGCCGCCGCCGTCTCGCCGACACAGATAGCGACCGCTATACCTACTGCCCTGCCGTACCGGTTCATTCACGCTGTGTTGAAACTGCATAGGAATTATAGTTATATAAAGTACGAGTACAAGACGAAAAGATGTTGTTAACTTGTTACTCCTGTGATAACTGTATATAAAGTCAACTTTTGCTCGTAGACAATATGCCGCTCAGTCCAAACACCTCTATAACTTACTCGTAGTTAATAAACCCATGACTCTCTTGACTGTAAAAAATCTCTCATATCTTAGGTGAGCGTTAAGAACTATGACGAGACAGAAGACCTTTTACTATCTGATAGGTTATAAAATATAATTAAATAAGTAAAAGGAGAAACTTATTTATGTTATAAGGCTTCGCCCGCGTTTATTCAATATTTGCCTCGTTTTTGGCATGAGCGTTATTTTATGAACACTCCAAGCCTATACATTGACCACTTGACCAGGGTCACTACAGTTATAATAAAAAAAACAAATCCAAATCCATTCAGTTGTTCTCGAGTTAAAACGGAACATACCTACAGCCAGACAGACAAAAATTTTAAACATTGCAATTTCCGAATAACTCATTTCATTGAAATTTCGCGAAAATATTTTAATATAATGTAGTAAACGTGTAAAAAAAAGAAACGTGAAAATCGATCTTATTAAAGTTACATCTCAAGATATGATTTTATTAAACCAATGTGTGCTGCAAAAAAAGTACTTAATCGATTTTGTCATATGTCTATCTCCGGTGTTAAAAAGATATCGAAATTTTAGTCAGACCCTTTTGTAAAGAAAAAAGAAAACGGAGGCAAGTGGTAAAAATATCTCATTTTGGACGTACGTAAGCCGTTAAACCGTTTCACCGGACACACAGAACTAATCAGTGCAAAGAGTTTTCAACGATAAAACCATATACATATATTGAAGTAGACGACGCAAGTGCATCAAAGTCTACGAAAACCAAGCGTGTCACATTTTACAATGTAAAGGAATTACAAGGAATTGTAAGACTTAATACATAATTCATAAGACTCAAAGTTGTAGGTTTCACTCGGTGTCAACTCCGACAAAAATTGGAGTTAGGGCACGTTAGGCACGCAAGGTGGGTCGACTTGCTGGGTCTACTTCAATATATGTGGATAAAACATTTGGTATTTCAGTATTCATTTAAATAATCGCCTACTTCCTATTAGCAAAATACATCGGAGAAAGTTATATATGACTGCCATTCAGAGTTACGTGAAGAGATAATTAATTGTTCCACTTTCATCTTCGGAATGGAAAATAGTCATTGACATTTTTTATACTTTTTTACACATCTGTCTATATCAGGGGTTCCTTAACTTATTTGGGACACGCCCCTTTATACGAAAAAAAAGAATTCCGCGCGCCCCCCCTCTGTCCAGATAATTTTAGAATAAGTATTTGTTTGCTTATTAAAGTAACACAAAAATCATAGAAAACTAATTTGTTAATACTTATTGGAATGTGATGGATGAGCTTGCATCGGTTTTATACTATACCTGCCTACGAACGTTGTTTCTTGTTTATCTCTAAATAAGGTCCTTAACTATACAGGTGGCCCGCGCCCACTAAAGGTCTCTGCATCCTTTCACGGGGGCGCGCCCCCCACTTTGAAAACCCTTGGTCTATGTGACAGTTTAAAGGTAAAGAAATTTCCCGAAGTGATAAATTAAACTAAAAAACAAACTTGCCTATAGGGCGAAAGGAACCGACTGTGCAAGGTGAAATTGATTCAAGCGCACAAAGGGTTTCGTACCAGCACACAGTACGGGTACGGAACCCTCCTTAGAACAAATATGTCAACAATATAATTAATTAAATTCAGTGACTTTACTAAATGACTAGGCTTTTGGTTTAAATGGTGGTCAGAAAAGAAATAACCACGTAGGTTCCAAAGTAGGTTCGTAAGTTAACCTAAGTTCTTCTGCCTGATTTAACCAAACGCCTGATTTAACCAAATGCCTGCGACATACATATTATTATGTTCAAATTAAAAGTGCAGTAAATCTATATAAAATAAATGTTTTAAATATTTAAAAAACGGATTGAAGGAATACAACTACGACAAGACGAATTGATGGTCAGTTTTGACGTGACGTCACTCTTCACTAATGTACCAGTGGCAGAATCTTTAGACATCATTGCTGATTTGCTGATTGATACTGACGTACCTACTGAGTACAGGAGAGCGATAGAGCTATGTCTCAACAGTGGTTATAAAGTATGGCGTGGCGATTTTTATTTGCAAGTTGACGGAGTGGCCATGGGATCTCCGATAGCACCCATAGTGGCCAACATTTTTATGGAATTGTTTGAGAAAAAGGCTTTTCAGAGTGCAATAAATAAACCGCGTTACTGGTGGCGCTATGTGGATGACGTGTTTGCAGTGATTGAGAGAGATGTATTGGTAGAATTTACTAATTTCATCAATCAGATACACCCAAAGGTCTCTTTTACCACGGAGGAAGAGAAGGATGGAATGTTGCCGTTTTTGGACGTGCTGGTGATACGTACACCGAATGGTAAACTGGAGCATACCGTTTACAGGAAGCCTACACACACTGACCGTTACCTTCAGGCGCATTCCCACCATCACCCTTCTCACTTGTCCTCGGTGCCTCGTACCTTGATAAACAGAGCGCTACGCCTGTGCGACCCACAGTATGTGGATGCTGAGCTAGAGCATGTGAGAGATGTATTAGAGGCAAATGGATACAGTTGGAGGCATTCTAACCGCCTGGCGAACCCGTCAACCGTGACTCGCCCAGAGGGTGCAGATTGGGCTCCGATATATCCACCCTTTGTTAAAGGAATCACAGACAGGATCGGCTTCTTACTGCGTCGAAAATATTGTATAAAACAATCTTCCGATCCCCGATGCAGATCCGACAAATGTTAAGATCTCCTAAGGATAGATACCCTTTGAGCACCCCAGGAGTATACAAAATACCGTGTGACTGTGGGCACAGTTACATAGGTGAGACAAAACGGAATGTTTCTACACGGATGAAAGAGCACATACGAAGCATAAAAAAGCTGGACATAAACGGCTCGGCAGTGGCTGAACACGCCTTAAATTCGGATACTAGGCACTATATTCGTTTTGATAAAGACACCGTACTGGCTACGGAGAAATTTTTTGTTCCCCGTAAGGTGATGGAAGCAATCGAAATTGGTAGGCATCCGAATTTCAACAGAGACCGTGGTTGGCATCTGGCGCCAACTTGGCAACCTGTGCTTGACGCTTCGTATGACAAAAAAGTGCCAACAGTGGTTGAGGATATTATCAGTGCCGTCTGTGTGACTGGACCTAGTGAAACACGTGACCCGGAAGTAGTAGTGAAAACTTTATCAAATGTCCGGTCGAGTCTGGCTTCGATACCGGAAACCTCCGAACGCAGCCGAAGAGCGGAAAGGCGAGCGGTGACGAGAGAGGGGAGGAAGCTTAGTACTCGACTGACCGCCGTGGGCAAAAGTACTCCCGAAGAGTCCTAATGATGATGAGTCATCATCTCATCGAAAGCTCGACCTGTGCATCCTTGCACAGTTAAAAAAGTGAGTCCAATCCGTTTTTTAAATATTTACGATGTCAACTCACTCTAATTTTAATGAAAATAAATGTTTCTTAGTACTTACCTACAATGTAATTTAGTCGATACCTTGCTTTCAAAATATTTTCTGGTAGATCGCCGACACTATAAGTGTGAGCACCAATGGTTTAGAGTATGTACATTAATGTGTGTAAATTTGAAATTTATTTGTATTACCGTCTTTAAGATAGAGCTGAAACAAATAACGTTAAGAAAGGCAATTTCATTATTTGTCATGGTAGAAGCCAATGTAATTCATATCCTGTGAAAATTTCAACTTTCTACCTATTACGGTTGAGGCTGTAGACCTTAGGTGACAGACGGACGGATAGACATACAGATATACAGAATAGGGTCCTGTTTGACTGATGTATACTTGTTATAAAATTTTACAAATAATTATTCTTATTCTTATTCTTTATTGTACACAAAAAAGGAGATTACAAATATTTGATACATTAATTTCATTATAATATTTCTACCTTATCTGTATTATGGTTTTATATACCTTTAGTAATAAAATTAAATTATAATGCAATAATCTGATACATTAAGTCTTACTTAAGAGTTAATGAATATGAATTAAATGCCTAGATTTTTGGCTAACATATCCTGTTTATTGTCCGGGGCCTGATAAGGACTTGTCCATGAATTTCCTCTTAGCAAAGCAAAGCCACCACTTGCTTGGTTTTCAATCTTCAGATAAATGACAATGACAATGTCCACCATTTTGTTTACTCTTAACCTGTAACATTTCTGAATTAATTATGATTCTTTACATACTACGGAGTTTTATTGGTTAATTTTGTGGTTAATGTTCAAATACAAAAATAGACTGATTTTGATAGCATAAAAATACAAATATGAAAAATTGTGTCAAAACTTAAAATAAAAATTGGAAGTCTGCCCATACAAAATTAATAGCTGGTTTTCAAAATTAGTAAAGTGTATACTTATATATCGTTATACACTTTACTAATTTTGAAAACCAGCTATTAATTTTGTATGGGCAGACTTCCAATTTTTATTTTAAGTTTTGACACAATTTTTCATATTTGTATTTTTATGCTATCAAAATCAGTATATATCGTCGTTCAAGTTCTAAGACCGCATTACTCAGTTTTGATAATTTTACCGACTAACTTCGGAATCTATCTACCTATATACTAATAACTAGTGTTTTGCGTGGTGCGCGGGCTGCAAGCAGCCCGCGAGATATGTTGTGCCTTTTTTTTTTTTTTCTTGTCTTTTGTATGTGCGTTTTTTTTTCTTTGAATCAGTGACGAATAGGACTTGAACTACAGTGAAGTATTGGCAATCTGTATAAAATCTGTGATTGACAGAGGATGGGATGTGTGTCGAGTGTCAAAACCTGTCATCGGTTGGAAGATGTGTGAAAAAGAGTCATTGGGCATTTTGTTGGACTCTGCCGCGCACCTGCGGTGCGCGACATCGTCCCTTGGTGAACGGTAGGGTCATGTTGTTTGACTTGATGACTCGGCCGCGCACCTGCGGTGCGCACCCTCGTCATAGTTCTGGAATGTCTGACCTCCGGAAGCGTGCGCTCAGCCTGCGGCTTCGCGCCCGCTTCCTCCGGGCTCGGCCTGCGGCCGAGTAAGTATGTCAACGTATTGTAATACAAAGAGCAACCTTGAAAACGTGTGGAAACTGAATTTCAGGGCGATCGGTTGAATAAACGTGATTGACATTTTTTGACAGTTGTCAAATGTCAAAATTTGTCATCGGTCGGGAAGAGCCCGTGATACTCATCATTCGAGTGCAAACCCGGAAGCGCTACCACCATCCGTTTCGAAGTTATAGCAATTTAAAAAAAGGAATGTCAAAAATGTCATCGGTCGGGAAGAGCGCGTGATACTCATCATTCGAGTGCAAACCCGGAAGCGCTACCACCATCCGTTCCGAAGTTATAGCAATTTAAAAAAAAAATGTCAAAAATGTCAAATTTTTTTTTGCCAAATTGTGGCCGTTTTGATGCCATTCACTATGGTGAAAACCGCGTAGCTGTAGCACTAACCGTTCCGAAGTTATAGCAATTTAAAAAAATAATGTCAATAATGTCAAAAATGTCAAATTTTTTTTTTGCATATTCGGGTATATCTCGTCAAGCCCTTTCAAACGGACCCCCATAACAGGGGTCTATCTTCATTGGTTTGGGAAATAATGTCAATAATGTCAAAAATGTCGAAATTTTTTTTTGCATATTCGGGTAGATCTCGGCGAGCCCTTTCAAACGGACCCCCTGAACAGGGGTCTATCTTCATTGGTTTGGGAGATATGGGCCGAAAATGAATGGACCCCTTGAAAGGAAAGAGATTTTTTTTTGGACCCCAGGGGTCCGAGTTTGAGGGTTC
The DNA here is from genome assembly GCA_910592155.1 of Ypsolopha scabrella. Classification (NCBI taxonomy): domain Eukaryota; kingdom Metazoa; phylum Arthropoda; class Insecta; order Lepidoptera; family Ypsolophidae; genus Ypsolopha; species Ypsolopha scabrella. Next base: position 23,429,672 of record OU342969.1, on the reverse strand, counting down.
CAAGCCCAACCGTCATGGAGATATGGCCACAACAAAAATTTTTTCGCGCCTCGGATAAAATTTTTTTTAAATGAAAGAAAACTTTTTTCGGACCCCCGGGGTCCAAGTTTGGGGGTTCCAAGCCCAACCGTTGCGGAGATATGTCTAAAAGAAAAAAAAAATTTTAAACATTTTAAAATTTTTTTTTTTTTTTTTTCGGACCCCGGGTTGCGTTCCGAAAATTTTGGGGTCCGAAAATGTCATACTTGACCGAATATTCAGTATGAATTTTTTCCCATACAAATAGACCAACTTTCATGGATAGTACTAAAAATGCGGGGGGGGTTACGTAAATTTCGACCGAATATCCAGTATGAATTTTGTCCCATACAAATAGGTCAACTCATATTGATACTACTAAAAATGCGGGGGGGGTTACGAAAATTTCGACCGAATATCCAGTATGAATTTTGTCCCATAGGAATACGTCAACTTTCATGGATAGTACTAAAAATGCGGGGGGGGTTACGAAAATTTCGACCGAATATACAGTATGAATTTTGTCCCATAGGAATACGTCAACTTTCATGGATAGTACTAAAAATGCGGGGGGGGGTTACGAAAATTTCGACCGAATATTCAGTATGAATTTTGTCCCATAGGAATACGTCAACTTATATTGAAACTACTAAAAATGCGGGAGGGGGTTACAAAAAACAACCGAATATACGGTATGAATTATTATTTCGACCGAATTTCCAGTATGAATTGTCAAAAACGACCGAATATCCAGTATGAATTTTCCAAAACTACCGAATATTCGGTATGAATTTAGTTCCCATACACTAACTTTGACTCTCATACATGGTAGCAAACATTGGGGGGGGGGTTGGAAAAAAAACGACCGAGTAGCCAGTATGAATTTCTTCCAGCGATAGGCAAAATTCCTACCGGGGGGGTGGGCGAGCTGGCTGCGCCAGCCCGCCAACCCCCCCGGTAGTAATTTTGTGCTCGCTGGCTGGGCCAGCTCGAAAGTAACGATAAACGACCGAATATCCAGTATGAATTGTCAAAAACGACCGAATATTCAGTATGAATTTAGTTCCCATACACTAATTTCGACCCCCATACATGGTACCAAACATTGGGGGGGGTTCGAAAAAAAACGACCGAGTAGCCAGTATGAATTCCTTCCAGCGATAGGCAAAATTCCTACCGGGGGGGGTAGGCGAGCTGGCTGCGCCAGCCCGCCAACCCCCCCGGTAGTAATTTTGTGCTCGCTGGCTTCGCCAGCTCGGTGAAATCCCATACAAACGACCTCACTTTGACGTCATAAAAGTCATGTCAAATGTCAAAAAAATTGAAATGTCAGATTTTATTGGTACTCCCATAATGGTCGACTACAACCCCCCCCTACATCATATTAGTGTAAAACCCCCCCTTCCACTAAAACAACCATGTCAATGAGTGAGTCAGTCACCGTATTGCAGCTATATATAATGTTAATAATAAAGTAATAAGAAGAAAGAAAAGAAGAAAAAGAAAATGGAATTTATTTCCAAACAAAACACATGAAACAAAATTAAAACAATAAAAAGGAATTAGACTAAATACAAATATACAAATTTTGTTCGACAAAAGGTGGCACGCTCAGCATTTGCCGTCGGAGATTTTTTAAGGATCCCTACAGCGCTGATTTCCAGCGAGCCCCTAAATACTTTGTCATAATAAAATAAATTTAGAACTAAAAAAAATTACAGCGGGCGCTCTATTAAAATGATATAATTACATTATTATTAAACTATGAAATTAACAGGACTAATCTATAACAATCTCATTATATTATATTTATGTATAAATATATATATGGATACATATATGCAAGGTTTATGCATAACAGTAAAGTATGGACGTTTTTCACACTATGTGATATGAATACATAAACAAAAAAGAATAATAATAATGTACATGAAATATTGTAAAAATAATTTTCATTACTTAAGAATCTTTTTATGTTTATTTGTTAATTTGTGGGTCCACCTTTGCCAGCATCAAAGGATCAAATCAACAATCGCTTTTTTTTGTTTTTCTTTGATACGTATATTCAGTCAGTGAGATTTGTATCTTCAGTAGAATTGATTTGAATTTAAATTTAAAGGAACAGATAAGAAAGTCGTGTCTGTGTGTACAAACATTGAAATGGGTTATTTGTATTGCATTAGAATTTTGCATAACATTTTTGTAGAATTTCTGTCTGTCTGTATGTATGTATATTCCGTTTTAATTCGAAAGCCACTAAACCGATTCGGGTGCGGTTTGTTTTTATTATCATTGTAGTGACCCTGGTCAACATATAAGTAGGCAACATAACGGATGTTCATAAAATGACACCCAAGCCGAAACCGGGGCAAAGATTGAACAAACGCGGGCGAAAGAGACAAAAATGGGAATTGGCTCGCTCAGCTCCGCATCGCTCAGCTCCTCAAATTTATTTACTTACATGTAAACCTAACACGCTCCTCTGTACTCTACTCCTCGTTGGCCTATTTCTGTATTTTTGACTTCTTGGTGAAATATTTTTGATTTCATTTCATACTTTACGATCTGCCCACGACAGAGGACTTGCACTCAATAAAACGATTTCACTGACATCTATGAATGTTGAATCTACTTTCTATATGTAGTAGGTCAGGTGGAATAGCCCTGTATAAACCCACCGAAGTCATTTTACTATAACAGTAGAGCGTTTGGTTTTAAGATATTTCACTAGATGGCACTGCAAGTAGAAAATTGGGCTTAGCCAAGGAATCATCGAAAAACGAAAAAAAGTATAACAGAATTGAATAATTAATAATTCGTGTTTTACTTAAATTTATGAATATCCTTATTGTTTACGTTCAAATAGTAATGTACTTTTTAAATTTCTGGTATGGCTACTCGGCAACAGATGGCAGGACTTGTCTGAATAGAAACTTTTAAAAAGTTTGCTGGTTTACATTACAATACAATAATACACATTAGACAGAACTTTGAGACTTTTAGAGAATTTGCTATAAAATTGGGGATTATTGGTTTTCGTAGTAAATATAACAAAAGATAAGTGTATTTATTTTCAAAATAATACATGAAAATATGAACCATTCAGTAAGTTTTAGATAAGTAGGTTTTAGCATTTATGTAAAACAAGGAGAGTCCCACACTCCTAATAAATATATAAAAAATAAAATTATAATGACCGGCTAAATTTTAAATCTAATTCGACATGACTGAAAAGCTTTTGTATGAGAAACTGGAAGAATCCGCAATGTCATCCACTGTCCGTAAAAGAATCCCACAAAAATTTTAAGACAAGTACCTAACAATATTAGCGCAGAGGTATTCTACCTATTTGCGAAAGCAATAACACTCACACAGCGCTGCAACACCGCAAAAAAACAATGAAATCTCGTCCTTCTGCTCGAGAGAGGAGGGTTCCTACAAATATTGCTGGAGTTGGAATAAAAATCAGTTAATGACAAAAAGCGAGAGGGCCGTCCGCACCCGAGTGGTGGCGGCGCGACATGTTCCCATAAATCAGAAAGGGGGGCCACCCTGCTGCGTTACCCTGGTGCACTATTTATAGTCGAACTCGCTGTTTTACAAATACCGGAGCTTGAGGCTATACCTCTGAGATTTGCTAATAGTTGAACGACATGTATTTTTATAGAAACTTATCGGTAGCTGTGTATTTGAAAAAGATATGAACACAGGCAAATTGTGGGTTAAGTAAACCATCTGTGACTTTTATTAGGTATTATCAAAAGTAGTTTTAAACGTATTATTTAGGAATCGGTTTCATTGTCAATGAGAAAGATGCCTGAGTCTCAGTCTTGAGATAAGATCCCAATATAATTTATTTACCACTTGCTGAACAATGAAGATAATTCCTAGAACCTACAAGCCTTAAACATGTATTTGTGCCCGAAGTACGGCATTTAATGATATGATATATCATCTAAGGACATTAAAACGTCGGTGAAAAGAGGTCGTTTAGGAATTTTGACTGTTTCAGCGACATTCTGCACTAGAAAACACCTCTGTCACTTACTTGGCTGTGTAGAAATGAACAACCCGGGTTCAAATCTAGGCTTAGAACTCCTTACATGCAGATTTAATTTTCGTTTGCGTTTATACCAATATAATAATAATAATAATTTTGTGACAGGACATTTTATTAACCTAACCATTGTTAAAGTCCGGCTGGATAACTAACTCAGTCTTCGTCCGCGACGTTACAGGAGCACGGGGATGATGACAAAGGGAATCGAGGCACACGTGGCAGGCATCGCGTGGGAAGCACTATGCCGCCCGCTCCCCGCGCGATACCCTTTGTCATCGCCTCCCGCGCCCCTATAACACCGCGGGCGAAGACTGCGTTATCCGGCAGCACCTGTGACTCAATTAGAATTTTACGTAAAGAATTCATGGTACCGCAGCCAACCTTCCCTCGACGCCAGCTAAGGATGATCTTTTCCGCGATCCTACATTTTTATAACGGGTAACATCCATGAGGATCTTTTTTTTACCGTTCCCTAATATTGGTGTGTCGTATGTATACGCCCTTGGGTGTATGTTTGCAGGTTTAGGGGATCGTTTTCCCGAATAATATCTGCGTTGATATTGGTTTGTGTATTAGATTTGTATTTTGATTTGCACGGTAAAGGTACGCCTGTACCCTAAAAAATATAATGTTTTTATGAAAAGTATGTTTGTATTATAGTTTAAATACGATTCAGTCAGTAGACTTTCATCTAGGCATCCAGGTTCGAATCATATCTATTTTCACAGGCACCAAAAGTTTATCGGAATTTATGTACCTATATTGCTTATTGCATACGTAGTTCAATTTGTGCAGCCAAATTTATACCCAAACTCGGTAAGTGCTCAGTATCAAGGTTCGATGACCCTTTTTGTTTTTGTATTCCCCACAAACGCAAGCCCAACCCCGAGTCAATTACTGAGCTTAGCATTTTATTTTGCGCAATTAGCTAAAAGTGTTATCGATCCGTGATACTGATCATATAGCAAGCCTCCAGTATGAATTTGGCTGCATAAAATATCACCTTATATTCTCATAAGTGAAAGACAAATAAAAGCTCGACCGGGCTGACCTAGAAGGACTTACATATGCCGACCATATTGGCGACATAATGAAGGAGGGCAATACTAAAAGTACCCGAATAGAAAAGCTTCTATGACTAGATTGATGAATGTGAGGTGAAAGAGATGTGTCATGATCTTTTGGATACAAGCTTAAGTATATCTATATGTTTTTAGTAATATACGGTATTTTTTTAGGTGGTTGAGCTAATGCCGGGCTCGACTGTGGAGGTACCACCATCTTACTTGCAAATCCTCCCGAAGTTATTCGGGGGAGAGTAAGAGGACAGCTCTCAGGCAAAACCAGGCGGCCTACCATTGCCTGGGACCGATGGATGGCGGTATATCCATCCCCAATTGCCGGGGCTTTATATAAAACAGTCTGGTGACGGGCAGCGGCGTCACTGGTGCAAGGGCTTCGGCACCGCGCTCACCAACCCGCCTGCCCAGCATGTGTGAGTATGGGCATTTCTTTCAGGAGGACCGCCAATAGTGGCGAAACCCTGGAAAGGCCTATGTCCAGCAGTGGACGAATCAGGCTGATGGATGGATGAAATATACGGTATTTACTTTGTGAGCGATAAAGTAACAAAAAACAAAACTAATGAAACCATGTTAATTTTAAATACGTCATAAAGGTCCTGGAATATGCATAGACTGATTAGCCTGTTACTTTGAAAAATTACCAATTGATCCCTTCACATGTAAATGTTCCTCAATTGTTATGCGAAAAGCGATAAGGAAACAGATTAACCTCGTTGAGGTATCTACAAAAACCAGACAAAAAGAAAAAAAATTAAACCCCACGAATAGAACTCTCTATTTTTTTTAAATTATATATTATTATTATTGTAACTATCTATTTTACGAGGTATTAATGAGATCAATAATGGGATTGGGTTGTTTTTATTTCCTTAAAAAAAATTGATTCTCATTGCGTGTGAAAATATGTCGGGAGATGTTGAGAGCTACTCTGCTAGTTGGAAACTAATAATCCAGCCCCCAAAGTTCTTCTACACATAATGATGAATTGTTTTACTTTTGCATTAAATATTCCTTAGTTCCTTTATTTGGCGATTTTTAAAGCATGGTTCGATTATATATATCCATAAAAATCAAACAGACTAATAGACAAACAATACAAAAGGTTTAACTTTCTTACAAAATTCCGTTTTAGTTCTGGCTCCGAACAAGAATTACTTAAACCTTTAAATTATGTTTTTAGTTCCGAATATGCAATCAATCAAAACACAATTTTCACTTCGAGTCAGTTTTGTCGGCAATGCTTGTCACTTTAAGCTACATTGCGACAAGGCTCTTTTGGCGCATGGATTGGTCGTGGCCAAAATTGGAACTAACGCCGCTATAGTATAAACAATCATCCATGGCTATAGTAATAAAACGTAACCCTTGTTTCACAGCCGCACCCCCCTGTCAATGTCAAGAGACTAGTACCACTGTAGTATGATCATATATCTAAGAATATTTTCAGATAAGTACCCACATTACCATAATAAATAAGAAACCCAAGCATTTAAACTGTTAGCTTAGAATTTCATGGTGTCCCTCACAAACATACAGACATAGACATGAAAAGCAATACTCCTTTCTTTTAGTTCTTGGATTAAAATAGTATTGAAAATCTACATTTTGTTTTTTCTGTTTCACAAAAAACGATCTTTCAGCTTTGGTCCTGACTACTTACCGAGTCTTCAGTATGAATTTAGCTAAACGAAAGTCACAAATAAATATGAGTATGCTAACCTTTATGATATACAGCTAATATTGAAGGAAACCATATTACCTACTATTACTAGTGATCACTCATCCTACTAATAATTTTTGAATAATTTTCAAAAAAAAAAACAGTTTACTTGCGAAAACTTAAGTGCGCGTAAATAAGGGCGCTTTTTACATAAAGGCTCACGCTTGGCCATTAATGCGCCTGATGTATTTGTGTGATTTCATGATCTTCGATGAAGTGCGTTCCCCGGAAACTTGGAGAGTGACAGCCGGCGAAACATTAACCACTTTTTCCAGAGACAGCAAAAATCTACGGAAGTCGGTAGCACTGCCTGTAATCACTCTCCCTTTCGAAGCAATGGTACGTAAGAAACGACTGTCTGTCTGTTCAGGCACAGCCTTTTAACCTTCCAATACTCGCGCATTGTTCTGCCAGACCGACAAATTTACTTATGTAACTTTCTTCAGAGGCTGTAACAAAACACTGTAAGTCACTAATTAAACCAAATATTTTTCGATAGGATCGATTTGTTAGATACTTTACATCTTTTCGTACGGATTTAATTTTATGAAGCCTTTCGCAAAAACAATAAATAAACCAGCCAGTAGCGTTGGCATGACAACATCACGGTTACGTTATAGTTGCGTTACGTTTCGTATGGAATCAGGATCTTTTCAGATTCCATACGAAATCTAACGTGAACGCAACTATAACGTAACCAAGAAGTTTTTATGCTAAGGCCTTGTCCAGATACACGTGGGAGAGCTCGCGCGCAAGCACTCGCGCGTAGATGGAGTGCTAGGCTCCAATACATTGCCATAGTAAAAACAGACTAGTAAGCTATCTTCACAGAGATGTCGCCGTGCGGCTTATATGCGTGCGAGCCACTGCGAACCACAGCACGCACACAACGACAAAATCTCTGGCGGTGTGACTATGGTCGGCTGTACTCATTTAACTGCAGCAGTAGGCATTTATGCCTCGCATGGCGCGGGAGTTGTTCTACTATTCTGTTTTTACTATGACATTGCGTCCACATGACTGAACCAACGCGCGAATCATGTGGGTGCAATGTATTGGAGCCTAGAAGTTCGACTACTCGCGAGCTCTCGCGTGAGTAAAACGCAGCATGTGGACTAGGTAGGCTACAGTACTCTCGGTCCCAGGTAGGCAGGGCCGGATTTAGGGGAGGGCAACAAGGGCGACTGCCCCGGGCCTCCACAAAAGAGAGGCCCCCACAATAGAAACTTCGGGAAAAAATCTTTCAAATTCTTTTAAATTACATTTTTTCTCGCTGTTTTACCTTTACCTACAGTACTTTGTTCAAACATGATTATATTGTTCTTAAATATTAACAGAAATCATTGATCTATATTTGTCCGCAGGTCACATTTGTCCAATCAGGCGATCAGTAAAATATCAAAATCTCAAATGGCCCTGTAAGCACTTTTTTTTAGAAATTTAATTTCAGATATTTCTTGTTTCCGATTATATTTATATATGTTTGTTTTTAACAAATTGTTAAATACTAAAATAATCTACTTGGTTTCACAGTAAGTACATAATTTATTGAAAAACTCGACTGAAAAAAATTGGTCATTTTATTTGGAAAATAATTCGGGGTCAGGGGGCCTCCACTCCTTTGCTGCCCCGAGGCCTCCAGACATCTAAATCCGGCCCTGCAGGTAGGTGTGTTATTTAACCTATCATGAGTATATATAGGAGAGTAAAAATACAATAGAGGTTCCTACCAATAGGGGTCTTTAATAACGTTGCAAAAGTTGTTCATTATGAGCAGTAGAAGAAGCTGAAGTTAAAAAAAAAAAAACTTCAGTAAACTTTGTTTCTCTATTTACACAAACCTCATTTTTATAATGTTGGTTTTTGAAAACATTTTCGCTAGATGATAGACGAATGCTCGCTTCCGTCTTAATATCTAATTATTGTCATTAGACAGACAAAGAAACGGAAACCTTAAAGAATCTTAAAAAAATTATCCAGGCATCCGCTTCCAACATATAATTTTCAGGAAGAAAAGTGATTCACGAAATTCAAACATCCATAGAACTCTCTCGATTTCAAGAAAACTCGGCGGAAACCTTCGGAGCGCGAGCGGCCCGATCCACCCTAAGTACCTGAGAAGGTGCCAATAAACAAGAGATTTTACTACATCCTAAGTCGCAGAACTCCCCAGACTAAATTACACCGTATTTGCTATGTAGTAGCGATAATTTTCCAGTGAAAAAAGCGAGGAGTTCCAGAATGGAGGGCAAGCGAAACAAGTCCTCGAAGAAACAACGGGTTTCCCTCCATGGTTGACCCGGGGGAGCGGAAAGGCACGATCTAAATCTCCCAAACGGGTATCTTCAGCCGAATTACCGAAAAGATGTTTCGGGACACAGTCCCTATATTATCCAGATAGATATGGGCATTGGAATAAACAAGATTGTTTACGAAATACGAAAGCTACAACTACAATATTAGAAAGTTTTTGTGACTTTTGTGAAGGTAAGGGATTAGCTAATGAAGGTATAAGCTACGCGTCGCTTTTCGTGGAAACTCTTACTGACGAAAAAAATATATAACAATGGATATATATTGTTATGTTGGACGAATTGGTCCTTCTGCAAGCATACAGGTTAAACGTGTTAACCTCTTCTAATTAGCGTTTTACCCTAATTGTGAATTGGTTTTTAGGGTTCCCTACCCCAAAATGACAAAACGGAACCCTTATAGGATCACTGTCTGCCTGTCCTATGCTAAGACCCTTTTCTCGGGCCCCGTATTAGAGATATACAGTTGAAACTAATACCTCTTAAAGAAGTGTACGGTTCCAGGGTGCTGTCAAAAAATCAGGATTCTAACTCAACGCGAAAAAACGTTATTGCCATTATGGGCAATAATTTTTCTTATCAAGACTAATCGAATGGGCGGGGTTAGGCATAATATTTATTAATTTAACGTCCATAGTCCATCTTATCTACCCATTCGTCAGCCTGTCATTGTCTACTGCTGGATATAGGCCTTTTCAATATTAAGCCACCTTGGCGGTCCTCAGTCCTCCTCATCCAGCCGCCACCCGCAACGTCAGATCGTAGGTCCGGTGGGCACGTTGGCCTACGCTGTATGTGGTCTCCATCTCGCCTTTTATTCTTAATAAGCTGATCAACGTCCTCAGTGATTTCCAACTGGGCAAACCGGTTCTGAAGTTCCGTTTGGAACTTTTCGGACCCCGCACCGCTTTGGTGCAGAGAAGGAAGGAGCGTAGACTTCATCAAACGGTTTCTTTCTAGCTGCAAGTCAATATCCGTGATCCCTCGGACTAGTCGGTGATCACTATTGCTACAAAACCGGACCTGTTGAACACGCAGACGTCTTGAAATATATGCTTTTCATCCGTCATGATGAAGTCATTTTTAGTCTTACCATCGGGGCTTCGCAAGGTAAACTTCCTTTGAGGTTTCTTTTTGAATAACGAATTCATCAAATATTAATATAATATTAAATATTTAAATACGGATAGGACTCACTTTTTTAACTGTGCGAGGAGGCACAGGTCGAGCTTTCGATGAGATTATGACTCATCATCATCAGGACTCTTCGGGAGTACTTTTGCCAACGGCGGCCAGTCGAGTACTAAGCTTTCCTCCCCTTTCTCGTCGCCGCTTGCCTTTCCGCTCTTCTGCGTTTCGGGTTTCTGTCTTCCCGTAGCTTTAATGTGTTATACTTCGCCAAAAAGAGTCGCCGTTGGTGTCCATTCAACCGGAGATTCTTAGCACCCCTTACACCGCCACTATTAGCTCTACCAACCACTACAGTTTGAGAACATCCATCCATCCATCCATCAGGCTGTTTCGTCCACTGCTGGACATAGGCCTTTCCAGGATTTCGCCACTCTTGGAGGTCCTCCTGGAAGAAATGCCCACACTCACACACGCTGGGCAGGCGAGTTGGTGAGAGCGGTGCTGAAACCCTTGCACCAGTGACGCCGCTGCCCGTCACCAGTCTGTTTTATATAAGGCCAGGCAATTGGGGATGGATAAACCGCCATCCATCGGTCCCAGGCAATGGTGGGCCGCCTGGTTTTGCCTGAGAGCTGTTCTCTTACTCTCCCCGAATAACTTCGGGAGGATTTGCGAGTAAGATGGTGGTACCTCCATAGTCGAGCCGGCATCAGCTCTACCACCTATCAAAAAATCAAATCAAATCAAAATATTTTATTCATGAACATGGGTATATGTAAACAAGATCTTATAATATAATTTCAGCACTCCATGTTCTGCCTCTCAGCCTATGAATTTCAGTGTATTCTTAAACATATATTATCTACTTAATTAAATTACGGCATGCATTATTATGATAAAAATAAAATTTATATAATTAGATAAGAATGTCCAAAATGTCACAAAAAATGTCGATAACAAACAATAACGAAATTAAGTATTTATAATGTTATGTCATTCAAAAATTCATCCAATTTGTAATAAGCCTTTTCAATGAGAAGACGGAACAAAGATTTTTTAAACAATGTTAAATTCATTTCTTTGAGACAGTTTGGTAACTTGTTATAAATAGAAGTTGCTTTACAAAGAACATTATTTCTCATAAGAGCTGTATTACATTCACGAGAGACCAGTTTATGTCTATGTTGTGGTCGTACAGATTTTAGTTTGTTTAGACATACTTTTACAAATAATTGAGGGTTAGTTTTAACAAATATTGAAATCTCGTATATATAAAGACACGGTAATGTCATTATCTTCATATTTTTAAATAATGGTTGACAGGTATCTGTTTGTTTAAGACCAAACATCGCTCTTACACACCTTTTTTGTGCCTTAAATAAGCGGTCTCGACGTGTAGAGTTCCCCCAAAAAATTACCCCATATCGGAGTCTTGATTCAACAAGACCATGGTATGCAGTTTTAACTGTTTGTAAATTAACAATTTTCGCTAATTTATATAGCAGATATGCTGAGCTGCTCAGCTTTTCAAAAAGGCCATCACAATGTTCTGTCCAAGTCAGCTTGTTATCTATAATTAAACCTAAAAATTTTGTTGATGTCACTTTTTCAATATTAGTGCCCTCATAGTCAACAGTCAATGTTTCTAGTTTTGTAGTTCGTTGGTAAAAGTTCATTAATTTAGTTTTGTCTAAGTTTACTACTAATTTGTTTAAGTCCATCCATATTATTATTTCTTTTAAAGCGTCAGTTATTTCATTTTCCATTTGGTCAGGTGTAACATCTTTAATAATCATGGTGCTATCGTCAGCGAACAATGTTACTGGACAAGAAATTTTTTTCGGCATGTCATTGATATAAATTATAAATAAGAGCGGCCCAAGAACACTGCCTTGGGGGACACCACATAAGACTTCTCTTGAACTGGATAGATATTTAATTTCGCGTTTGGTTTTTGTGCAGATTTTTGTTATTTGAGTACGTTGTGTTCTATTGCTGAGATAGGACTGAATAAGGCTTAAAATGTTTCCCCTTATGCCATAGGCATACAATTTATCAGTTAGCAATTTATGATCAACAAGATCGAAAGCCTTCGTCATATCCATATAAATGGCAATCGTTGGCTTTCTCTTATCCATGCCAGGAATGATATGGTCGAGGAAGTCATATATTGCCATATTTATGTTTTTTTTCTTTCGAAATCCTTTTTGTTCCTTAGCAAGAAGGTTTCGTGATTCGAAATAATCTAGAAGAGCCCGATAAATAACCTTTTCGAATATCTTTGAAAAAATGGAGACTAAAGCAATTGGACGATAATATTTCATTAATTCCCTATCTAGTTTTTTAAATAATGGTTTGACGATGATGGGTTTAAGTGCGTCAGGATAGATACCTTGTGCTATACATAAATTTGCTATGTGGTTTAAGTATGGAGCAATAATCTCACAAACATGTTTAATAACCTTTGTGTGGATTCCATCATAACCAACACTATTCTTATTTTTCAGTGATTTTATTATTTTTATGATGTCATCAGAGACTGTAGGCCCCATGAACATTGAATGTGTTTCAAATGGTATTTTGTTTTTATTTTCTCGTTCATTTTTTCCAATGTCAGTTTTCGTTTGGTTGATAAAAAACTCATTAAAAGCATCTGCTATTTTCTGAGGATCAGTAATTTCAGTGTTTTCTAATTTTATTTTAGTGATAGGTTCGTTAGGAATGCAAGCTTTAGTGCTGTTAATTATTCCCCAAGCTGCTTTTGACTTGCTATCAGCATTCTGAATTAGGTAATTGTTCTGAGCTTTTTGGGTGAGTTTAATAATCTTTTTAAACTTTTTAGAATAATTCAGAAACTTATCTTTATTTTCAATAGTTCTATTGGCTCTGTATTTCCAAAGTAGTTCCCGTTGTCTTTTACTACATGTCTTGATACCCCTATATGAGTATTTGAGAACAACCTCGACTCAATTAGTCTATGAACTTTGCGTATGTCGCGAAAGAGATCATTGAGCCTTGGTCCTAGCCACTTACCGGTCTCCGGTGTGGGTTTGGCTGTACTTTATGTACCTACCTATGTTACAAATAAATTATTTGAATTTGAAATTTGAATACGTAGTAATAACAAAACCGCAAAAATAAGTTGGTCAAGCATTGATTAATCAATGTGGACAAGTATTCGGGTACGTAACCCTAAACCTGTATTAAAAATCGGCTTTTTTAATATTTGTTGTTTAAATACAGTATATGGCACATACCTATAGTATACAGAAAATTCCAAATTCCTAACTAAAGTGTATATTTTCGCACGAAGGAGGTAACTGACAGTTCGTGATTGTCGCGAAGTTTTGTATGTTGCAATGTGTAATAGCTCATGCATCATAGGAGTTAAAAGTGCATTTTCCACTAGCATCAACTGCCAGTTTCCTCCTTCGTGCAAAATATGTATATAATTTAGTTTAGTTTGTTACAAAAATGTTCTACAACTGACAATTTTGATTGCCCCCAATTCTTTATTTTTGGAGACAAAAATAATCAACTTTTATTTTTTTAAATGGCTCCTTTTTCATATACGGGAATAGTACATTTTGATGCAAGTGCGAAATGGTTGATATTTCAACTCACGAAGGCAAAAAACACTCCAGACGAGAAATATCAAAACTTTCGCACGTGTATCAAACGAAGTTTTTTAATACAACTCGAGACGAGAAATACCACGTGTATCAAACGACGTTTGTTAATACACCTGCGAAAAATTACGTGAAACAATAAAATAAAAGCAATTTTGTTGCAAATCAAAACATATATAATTCGACAGAAAACGCAGTGTCCAGTTGGCGTCAATCTAGGTATACTACAAGGACCAGTCTCTTTGTAAAATCTTTTTAGTAATTGGTTCTAAGATAGATACAATAGAACATAAATTATGACGTCTAAAATTGTTTTGAATTTTTTAAACATCTTTTACAATTTAACATATATTTAATAATAATTAAATTATTTTATAATAATAACATAAAGATTTGAAAATAATCATCCTAAACAGTTTTAATGTATCCGGTTACTTCCAGAAATACCAACAAAACGGCAAGTAAAACAAGGAATAATACAGCTTACTAAATGATGTCACCGGTTTCCCCCAGGTGGCGTTAGTGGTAAAAACAAAAATAGCAGTGCGAAATATGTAATTTTACACACGCTAAAAGGCATATAATCTGTCATATTTTGAGCAGGTGTATTAAAAAAAAATGTAATTTAATTTTTAATTCAATATTTGGTTTTGGGTGTAGCCTTCTAATATCCAAATCATAACATAACCATTTTAGGTCTGTAGCTCATTCCGTCTGCAAGATAGAATCCCGTAACATACCCGGACGGACAGATGGATAGAAAGACAGCAGAGAGACATTAATAGAGCTCCGTGTTGCCCTTCGGGTACGGAACCGTAAAAAAAGGAATCCTTATGGAATGACATGTCTTTCGTCTGTCACTTTTCTCTGATACGGATACGCTATCAGCTTATAATTTGGAATAGTTATAGAGCTTACTTGACCACACCACACCTCTTGTATCATCGTCATCAGTTAAGAGTCTAGCTCTGTGTAGCATTTTCCATCGTTCTCTATCCTGAGACAGTTCCTTCAGTTCCTTGTAACGTGCGACACCTGCCTTTTGCCTTAAGGCAAGGGCTGGTGTCACCATATACTCAAACTGCAATTTATTTAATCTTTGAAGGCCTACTCCTTTTAAACGGGTGGTCCAAATACTTAAAAAAATACACAGTAAGCATAACATAACATAACAGTAAAATAAAATTTAAGTTCAATAAAAAAATAATCGTCTTTACTTTTGACAAAAATAAATTGAAAGTTATCGAAAGTTTCCTGTGATTTACGCACAATAATATAATTTTCCTACTCCTTTCGAATGCTTGAAGCGTTTTTAATAATTTTTTCACCATACAAAAGACAATTTATAGATCTACAATACTATTGTTCAACATATTTTTTTCATCCATCGCATCCATGTGAAAAATATTATTTTCTCCTATTTTTATCTTGAGACGCAGCGATCGTCGTAACAGCCACTTTGCAATAAGCGCTAATATGAATGTTATTTCAATGTCGTGTCCGTCGATTTTTGAACTGACATAATATGTCAATATATTATATTGAGTTTCTAATTTAGTGAAGGCATAAGGCGGTTCTTTCGAACGTTTATTGAAATGAATCAGAATTTTCGTTTATACCGTTAACTCCAAAGCGGTACAAACAAAAATTCTGATTTAGAGGTTTATAAAATCATAATAAAATTACGCAACATCATAAAAATTATGATCATTCTGGAGTAAAAATTGTGTTAACTCTGGAACTAGGCTCGCTTGATTTTAATTGTTCTTGTTTGAAAATGCAAATTAAGTGAAGCTTATTAAAACAGACGATGGTAACATTTTTCCGTCCATAGTGCCCACGTGTAAAGTATTATTTTCTCCTATTTTGCGCTATCCGGAGACGAAGCGACGTCGTAACAGCCACTTTGCAATGCGCGCTGATATGAACGTTATTTCAATGTCTTTTCCGTCGATATTAGTAACGACACACGTCAAGTGGCTAATTTGTCCTCAGCAGACTGCCTCTTTCGCTTCTCCCTTCTATTTTCCTCTTGACAATGATTTTGATTCAAAGATCAAGCCTAAGTGGTAACCAAACATCTTCTCTCTCCTGTTGAGTATGACATTTGTATCTGTTTTCTCTTTAACTCGTTTCAGCATTTATTCCCAACTCATTTCAAATCGTGTTGGTATATAAAATATATTTCTCTTTTTAAGGCTAATAATATAGTATATTTTTAATCCCTATCATTTGGAAAGGCGTAAGGGATATAAGGATTATTAATAATCCCAAAATCAACATAATTTTAATAGGCACGATTATTAACTTGGGTGTAAGTACGGTACCCTTGGCGTGTGAGATTGACTCGCTCTTGGACGTATTAATTTATGAAAAGATAAATATAGGTAAGTTTATTTTTATCGAAATACGTTGTCATAAACTGTATAAAGTTACAAAGTGACAGGAACGTCGCAAAATATCGCGTCAGTCATCATTCTGCGTTCCACGTTTTGCCGCCTTTTTTCGTTCGCGCCAAACTTTTTCAATATGGCGGCACCGAGCGCCACGCTTTGCCACCATTAACCACCGACACTTCACCGATGCTATAAACTCACAAATCATGAAACGTACCATCCGTCTCCAGAAAACTGATTCCCAACCCTCCTAAATGAAGGTTAGAGGTTAAATTCCAATGAAGGATAACCATCAAGCGGCGGGAACAAAATTGTTCAGCTTAACAATTCATTTTGAACCTTGAAGCCTCGCGCGGAAAACTCATTTTCAATTTATTTTTCTCCCACGTTGAGAGGCGAACAAAGAGAGCGAGAAACGGGGCCAACATTCGTTAATAATGTAATGTATATTTATTCGTCTACGTTATTTCGCCCGTGTCGGTTTGCGTGGAAAAGAATAGCTTTTATATTAATTGTTTTGGGAGATGAAACAAAGTCGTTTTCTTGCGTTTTTCTTACAGCGTTATCCTAATCTTAAACCTAAATTAAAAAGCTATGAACATCAATATACTTGGCTACAATAAAACATTTACCACTGCATGATTGGTTATTATTATCAATGTTTTTCCAAGCTTCAATTTTCCACCTACAACATGTCTAAATTCCTATTCCTGTAGCAGAAAAAGGCAATGAAAACAAAACAACAAAGCTTATGCCATGGTAACTCAGACGTAAAATATTATTCCATCGGTGATAGCTCGCACTTGACCAGTTTTTCTCAACTTTCGCCGACGACTAAATTTCCAGCATAGCAAACGGTTGCCTTTTTGACGTTGCGCTTTAATGACTGCAGAAACAAAACACCACCTTATCAAACATAAAATAAAATCTGAATTAGTTATGTAAAGATTTTTTTTGTTGGTTTTTATATTAATACTTACTTTTAACTTGTTTTTCTGCGGCCTAATTTATATGGCGTCGGGCACTCCGCATCTAATCAATACGGGGCCTGTGCGACGACGGTAAGCGCTTCACTCGATCGGGCACCTTCGGGAAAGCTCGGAAAACCTCGCGGGGAAAGGGACGCTGCTTCACAGGAGTGGTGTTTTCTCTCTTCAATCGTAATTCCATTTTCCGCCCGCCTTGGCAAATTGAAATGTCGTAACTCTTGGGGGAATATCAGCTTTCTGCCCAAGAAAAATATTCTCGTACGGCGTAGTAGCAACGGTTAAGCATTATGGAATATTTACAGTCCATCATATAGTGGTTCGTTCCCTTAGAGAAGTGTGGTGGGTTTTGTACCGTCACATGGGGATTAGTGTTGGGTCCACTTACGTACGGTGTCACGTTTTTGGAATAATTTACGACTGCTAAATCGATGATTTATTTGAATTGGTTCAAATTAATAATCCGGTTATATCAATAGATTCTGATCTAAGTGTTTATTTTTCTGAATTTTATACAGTTTTTATTGTTTAATAGGCTAGCGTTTTGTACATACTAATGTAGAATCTGTTATTTTCAGCTGTGGGGCAGGAGGCGCGTGCGCATAGACCTTGCAACTCGAATTACAAAAGAGCAACTAGAAAATAAAGTTATTTTTGCCTTCTGAGGGTATAAATAGATAAATAATATTTTGATTACGAGTCTTAAAAGGCGTGGGTTCGGAGTTTTACATTGAATTTGACTATAGATTTGAACATCTTCGATACAACAAAAAAAAAAACATGGCTATTTTGAAAATTTGTTCCCGTTTTATTAATTTAGAAGCAACATCATTTGTATTGATATAAAGGATGTTTGGTTTACACTTTTTTGGTATTCACTTTTCATAAATCACTTCTATCAAACACAATCTGCCAAAATAACAGTCAAAGTAAAATAAAAGTAAATTATGGCGTATATTAGTGGCTTATCCCTTAAGAGGGCGAGTAGGTCAGATAAATGGAGCTCGCGGCGCGTTGTGTTCACACGTAAATAACATGTACAGTTTGGGCGGGCGGGCTTGGGCGGGCCTGGGCGGGCGGGCGGAATACTGAACGGTGTATGCCGAAAGTAAAAAAGGTATGGAATATTGATACCGTAGCTTTAATAGTTTTTCCAGTATTATCCGAAATTCTCCTTATTAGGTAAATAGGTAAAGTCTGTATCTAGGGCAGCAAAAAAAAACTGTACACGTCAAAAGAAAGCGATACGCATCGCTTGCCAATCTTTCCATACAATCTTTATCGCTTATCGCAAATTACTGCGTTTCGTGGTACGGGGTCCAGTACAAAATGCGCAAAGGTCATTTACCGATTTTGCAGCTGCCCTAGAAATAAAGTATAATAAAGTTTAGCTTTAAATATATACTCAGACTGCAATATTAGATCTGTCTTTAAACGCTGGTTCCGAAATTAAAAGTGACTTTACTGTTTATAGTGATTCTTTATAAAACGCTTCTGGCAACACTGCTTTCGTTTTAGTTGTATAATTTGTGATGCCGATTTAAAGTCCCATATTTGTTTAAGCATATAGATCTTTATTTATGAAGGCTAAACACAAATTTTGGCTAAAATTTTCTAGATACGAATTTTTGAATTTTCTTAAATTTCCATTATTAAGACCTAGATTTTAGAAATTTTAGCAGATTTCGTAATCTGTGGGCGGTAATACGTTCCTTTTAACGGAGTGTTAAAAGCTTGCTACTGGTTTACGAATAGAATCGGTAACAATTAAATTATTTAATTAAATGACGGAAAGCTTCTAAAAGTAGTTTTTAGGGTTCCGTGGGACCTGAACGGTAAAAGGAAACTTTATTGTGAGACTCCGTCCGTCCGTCCACACGTATGTCACAGCCTCATAACTTTAGCACTCGACTTGAAATTTGCCACAAAAATAGCATTCACTTGCTAACATAATATGGTGTAAAATAAAATTGAAAAATTTGAAATTGTTCAAAATATCTCCAATACAAAAGAGAGAAAAAAAATATATATCCTAAAAATACAAAAGGAGTATCAAATTGTAGACATTAAAAAGCTGATTATTAAAATTTTTCAGAGAGAAATTTAGAGAAATCTTTGAAAAAAAACAAAAAAGAAACTGGGAGACCGAAAAAAATTACGATTATAGGCCATAACTGTCCAATTATAGGAAAACTACAGCGATTAAAAAAATGTTGACAACGAATGAGAAATATTTAAAAAAATGAAAATAAAAAGAAAAATATTTTATAAAAATACAATAAGGGTATCAAATTCTAGATATTAAAGAGTTGATTATAAAAACATATACTCTTACTATATTTACTGGCACTGATTTCGAGAAATCTTGGAAAAACCACGAAAAAATGCATGTCCCCCCTTATTTCCGAAACTAATGAACCGAAAAATATGAAAAAAATCATGATAATTTTGGTTTAATGGCAAAATGACAAAATTTAATTTTTCATCCACGAGTAAGGTATAACAATATTTGAGTCTCTCTTTTGTGGCACAATCAATTCTTTTTTTAGTTATCATAAACAGTTAAAAAGGGCAAGATTTGAAATACCTTCATCCTGACTGTTCCCAAAACTGTCGAATTTCGGAACCCTAGTGATGCGAGTCTGACTCGCATTTGACCGGTTTTTTACTAATTTTTGAGGAGCATTGAGTTTTCATGTAATTAAAAGACCCGTCCATTTCTGCTGCACCTGTATAGATTAGTGCTACTTTACCCTTTAAACTAATGCGTGTACTGGAAGTACCCGAACATTTCCTTTACTTTGGTTAGTCTGCTATATATGTGTCTGTATTTTGTACACATGGCGAAACAGCGACGTAGGGGGGAAAGTTTGAGCACGAATTTTGCCCTCGGTCCGCCAAAGAGAGACAATAATGATTGATATTTGTTTTTTTTTCAGTGTGTTTGCCAATCTCTGTAACGGTATCAGTTTAATAGTAGATTGTTATAGCTTCGCTTGCAACTCCGCCTCAATGCTTGCTTTTGTATGCTTTGTACTGCGGTTCCGCTGCTTGTTTTTGTTTTCTTTTCTTCTGCACGTGCTTGGTGCTAGCAGCTTCAGCAGATGTCAGCCTACAAGGGCCAGTATAGTGCCGGTCCCAAGCCCGGTTAAGGGTGAGGCTGTGTGGGGCGGGCGCCTCCCGGGGGAGGGGAGAAGCCCATGCGTGCATGGGTCTGTCTCCTTCACTCGGGGGATGTCAATTGCTTACACAGGCTCAGCCTGAAAGGAGGAGGGCTGACCCGTGGTCATTCTGGCACCAATCAACACTGGTGCCGGTATGACCACTCACAGCCGTGTGTCCGATCATACTGAGACACCGGCTGCCAACAGGAAATGAGTCGGCCTGTTGGACAGGCTAAAGGGTCACACCCACACAACATCAACTCCTTGCTATATATAACACTCCCGAGCATACAGAAAACACTATACACACACTTCAACACATACACTAACGGGTGCAGGGCAGCACCCCCACACACGACCCCGAGGCCAAGGCTCCTGCGCTACGTTACAGTCTCGTCACCCCACTAGTGACGAGGCTATAATGTTCCTTTCCGTGCGCAGTAGATCGCCGCAGATGGTGCAAAGGTAGCCTGGGGGACTGAGCCAAATACGTTCCGGGTTAGTGTCCGTACGCGGCAACACGTCCTCTTTGGTCCAGCGTACCATCACAAACGGTGCCCACGGTGTAGCTAGCCGTGCGGTAAACGGAATCAACCGGCTTCGGCGGACTAAGCTGAGACGGGCGAGGCTCCTGTCCGGAGGGGTATGCAGACGGCAGTGTACGGGGTGTGTGGTGAGCGAGTGGTTCTCCCAGATCACTGGCAGCCTCACACTTAGCCCAGCTAGCTGGTGCGTCCTTATGCTCAACCGTCTCGTATGCAACTCTGTTACGCCAAACCTGCAGTGTCCCTAGGTTTTCCCAACCTGGGCAGGTTTAGGCAGGGAGCCTATATCTCCGCGAGGATTTCCTGGTGTCACCATAGTGTGATTCCCCCGACGTTGTGGGCTCCGAGGTGGGTGGGGACTTGTGGAGATGAACTATAACGGCCTGGAAGACATGGAAAATGGGAAAAAAAACACAAATCTAACTGACAGCAACGACAGTGTCAACAAACCACCGTCTAAGGTACTTGACCTTAGCGCGTTAGCGGAGGCCATACAGCCACAAACCAGTTTTGTGAGCACATGGCAGGTGGTTTCCAACAAAAAGAATAAACAGCCGAAAGGTAAACAGCGCGCCAGCGCTGTAACCGGAGGCCAAACTCAAGGGTCTGGTAGCCAAGGCAACCAACCCTCTCAACGGTCAGGCCGCAACAACAGGCGGAATCGCTGGAGGCGTGCTAAGCGCGACCGAGAAGCGACTGACCACAAGACAAAGGAACAGACCAGAGATGCAACAGCGAACCCTGCTGACGCGACACCTGGAACGAGTGCGCTTACGGCCCCTCCCCGAGACTCCACTCGGCAGGCCCAGACCGCAGCAGACCTCTTGCCAAAGGCCAACAAGCCCAAGGCAATGTCCACTGGGTCGGGGCGGCCGGGGGGAGGCGCGGGGAAACCGAAGCCATTCAGTGAGAAGGCTGCCCAGTCTCAGGGTTATTCGCATGGTGCATCTAGGTCACCAACCACCTCCGCGAGCCGGGGCGAACCCCACAAGGCCACGCAAGTAAAGGAGGTGAGTCGCCAAGGTCAAAAGGGTAGACCGGTTTTCCACAAGACCTGTGAGGCAGTCCTTGGAAGCGGCCACAAGACGGCACCAGCGAAGCCCCATGGGCCACGTATGGCAAAGCGGCGTCGCCAGGACCGTCTTGATGAAACCGCCTCCCCAAAGAGTGACGCCAAACGAGTCAGGGTGGACAAGACCAAAGATTCTGCATCGAGCTACGCAGAAGCAATGCAATCGCATTTGTGTGTAGCGGTCAGGATCAACCCTAACCGTGACCTCACAGCAGAAGCAGCACAGCAGCTTCAGGCAGAACTCCTGGCGAAAGTTGGTGAAATCTGCGCTGAAGCTACCGGCTCCAACATACAGGACGTACCGTCATTCCGAGGACGGCCCAGCTGGAACGCGGGCGTCCTCAGACTATGGTGTGAAGACGATGGGTCTCTGGCCTGGCTGAAACGCACCGTAGCGACGCTTAAACCGCCGTACCCAGGTACCAGCTACGAAGTCGTCAGCCTGAAGGAACTAATACCCAAGGTCAAATGTGGGCTGTTTATTCCTGAGGTGACTGACAAGAAGCCCGGCGAGATACACACCTGGCTGGCCATGCAGAACAAGAAATGGCTGAAGGTGGACAGCTGGTCCATGTACTCCATGGACATACACACCGCTCCGGCTGAGAGACCTGGGACATTCTTGAGCCTAGGTATACCTCGGTCGGAAATACCGGCACTGATGGCGAGAGACCGCCGAGTCACCTTCGGGCTAGGCTTGGTGTACGTCAGATTCTTCGGTCCGAGAGGTCTACAGGACACCGCTCCCGAAGATCCACCAGTGCCAGTGACCACGGAGGAAGACTCCAGTCCCGACCCCAACAAAGGGTCGGATGTACCCGTACGTCAGACCGAGTCCGACACCGTGATCACACAACCGTGTGGGGAACCGAAGGAGGGGAGTAGCTGTGGTATGGAAGTGGAGCTGCAACCCACCGACGAACACCCCCACGATTCAGATGACGTGGAAAGAGGGACGGACGGGGAATCAATGGATAGTGACATTCTCCTATCCTCTCCCACCCGCTCCCCCCACTAACGTCATCCAAACTAACCTCCAGCACAAGCAGGTAGCAGTAGCTACGCTGCGCCGCATACTGGAGGTTAACAAACACACTATCGCTTTAATCCAGGAGCCTTGGATTAGGGCCGATAGAATATGCGGTCTAAACAACATTGGTGGTAAGTTAATCCTCAATACCTCTGTTCATAGTCCACGAACATGCATATACGTCCCACGCCACCTGAATGCTGTGCCTCTAACTCAGTTCTGTTCCAGAGATCTGACGACAATCAGGCTCGAGGTTCAGGCCTGTGGAGGAGGCTGTGCTACCGTGGTGCTGGCATCCGCCTATCTCCCTGGTGACGAGGAGGTGCCCACCAGAGAGTTAGCGGACCTAATACAGCACTGCGAGCAGAGTGGTCTGGACCTGATCGTGTCAGCAGACTCCAACTGTCACCACCCTATCTGGGGCAGTGAGACACCCAATAGGAGAGGTGAGGCCCTAGTTTCTTATCTCTTTTCAACTAACCTTACAGTCCTTAACAAGGGCTCTGTCCCAACGTTTGTTACCTCCAGGTTTCAAACAATAGTAGATATCACCCTAGCCACGGAGTCGGCCTCGAAACTGGTTACCGATTGGCATGTGTCTGAGGAACCCTCCTTCTCAGACCACAGGCGTATCTGCTATAACTTAGATGTCCACATAAATAGACCCATGCCCAGACGTAACCCGAGGAAAACGGACATCGACAGGTACAAGGGTCTACTGAAAGAAGAACTGCAAAGGATAAACTTTCAGGATATGAGGACATCGGCTAACAACATTGAAGCTAATATCAAAAACCTAACAAACAGCATCAGCACATGCTATCAGAAGGCCTGCCCACTAACGACACCACCCAACAGAAGCTCAAAATGTCAATGGTGGGGACCTGAACTCGAACGGCTCCGGCACAAGTCTAGGTGCTTATTCAACAGAGCTATGAACACGAGAAACGAGGATGACTGGGACAAATACAGAGAAGCCCAACATTTCTACAAAAAGCGCATCAGGATTAGGAGATGCGAATCTTGGCGCCGTTTCTGCGAAAACATTGAATCAAACAATGAAGCTGCCAGGGTACGCAAGGTCCTATCGAACGACCAAGACCGCAACCTAGGCTCGCTTAAGAAATCAGACGATACATTTACAAACACAGACAAGGAGACCTGCGAAGTACTACTCGAAACACACTTTCCAGGTTGCAGCATCTCAGAAGAACGCAACTGGAAGGAACGACCGAGTAGATCTCCGAATGAGCAGGACTGGAAAACAGCCGAGACTGTAGTCGACAAGGACAAGACCATCTGGGCCATCAACAGCTTCCTTCCCTTCAAATCGGCGGGGCTGGATGGCATATTCCCCGCTCTTCTGAGATGGGGAATAGATTACCTAGCAGAACCGCTGACAGACATCCTGAGAGCATGTCTTGCACATAGCTATATACCACAGGACTGGAGAGAAGTCAAAGTAATTTTCTTGCCTAAACCGGGAAGAAGTGATTACACTCAAGCGAAATCCTTTAGACCCATTAGCCTCACATCCTTTCTTCTTAAAACTCTAGAAAGGCTCTGTGATAGGTATATCAGAGATGGGGCCCTAAAGAGGAAATCGCTACACCCGAACCAACATGCCTACAGTTCAGGCAAATCAACAGAGTCAGCTCTGCACAGCGTAGTGAAAAGAATCGAGAACACTCTGACTACTAAAGAATCAACCCTAGGTACCTTTATCGATATAGAGGGGGCCTTTGACAAAACTAGATTCATAAATATTAACCACGCTCTTCTCAAGTATGACGTTGAACCAACATTACGCGGGTGGATAGACAACATGCTTAAGCTGAGAGCTGTACAACTAGACGTGAATGGCACCACCAGAGCGGTGGTAGCCAAGGGCTGCCCACAAGGAGGCGTCCTATCACCTCTGCTCTGGAACATCGTAGCGGATGATTTGATCCGACGGCTAAACGATAAGAGCTACCATACTATAGGCTACGCCGACGACCTGGCTATCCTCATTAGTGGGAAATTTGAAAGCACACTCTGTGAACTAATGCAGGGTGCTCTCAAGGTTGTTGAAAAATGGTGCGAGGAGTACCAACTAACAGTGAACCCGAATAAGACAGAACTAGTACTGTTTACCAATAAAAGAAAGCTGGTGAACATGAGACCCCCGAAACTCTTCGGCACTGAACTAACCCTATCGACTGAAGTCAAATACCTGGGAATGTTACTTGACAACAAGCTGAACTGGACTAAACATATGAACAACAAATTGAAAAAGGGGACCATAGCACTATGGCAGTGTAAACGCATGATGGGCAAGAAATGGGGACTACGCCCTAACATTATGCTATGGCTATACAAAGCAGTGATAAGACCAATGGTCTCGTACGGTGCCGTCGTCTGGTGGCCTAGGATGGACGTCGGCTACGTACAGAAAGACCTAGAAAAGTTTCAACGGCTTGCTAGCATGCTTACCACAAGTTGCATGCGCACCACCGCAACCGCGGCCCTCGAGATAATTTTGGACATCCCACCGCTGCACCTGTTCATACAACAGGAGGCAGCGGCTGCGGCGTTCAGACTCAGGGCAGCTGGACAGTGGAAAAGCGACGACAGGGCACCACACACGCGCATCCTTGAGCTGGCCGTGTCCCACCAGCCACTAATGGACGCGCCGTGTGATAGAATCCCAAAAATGCACATCTTCAATAGACAGTACAATGTCCAACTCTTTGAGGAGCCAACGGACCACTCTAATATCCATGAGATAAGGATATACACAGATGGGTCCAAAACAAAAGAGGGTACTGGGGCCGGAGCGTACTCAGCTGAACTTAATATTAAGAAATCAACAGCCTTAGGTAAATATAACACGATTTTCCAAGCGGAATGCGTCGGTATAATCCTGGCTTCAAGTGCGGTGCTCAGCAGAGAAGCTAAAGGCCTCAACATTCGCATACTTTCTGACAGCACTGCGGTACTCCGGGCCCTAAGCAGGACTACGGTAAACTCTGGGCTCATACTACAATGTCTAAACCAACTGGAAGAGGTAAGCCGACACAATAAAGTAACCCTCCAGTGGATAAAAGGGCACAGCGGATCGCTGGGTAACGACGCGGCTGATGAACTGGCAAAGAAAGGAGCAAAACAAAAACCGGTAGGTGTTGAACCACTGGTACCCCTGCCTTTTAACCAGATAAGAACATGGCTGCGGGAGAGAACCAGCACTCAACATGCTGAACAATGGGTAAGCGTGACAACCTGCAGGCAGACGAAAGAGGTGTTACCCACCGTGGACCGTCGCCTGACGAAGAAACTGCTACGACTTAATAGAACCAACCTTCGCATGATGGTAGGGCTAATTACAGGACATTGCAACCTTAACAGACATTTCTATATTATAGGTCTAACAGACAGCCCTCTGTGCAGAGCCTGCATGGGGGCCGAAGAAACGCCGACCCACGTGACTATAGACTGCGTAGGTGTCAGCACACAACGGGCCAAGATCCTCGGTGAACCGGGGACGCTCCGCCAGTCCTGTGGCGACCTAGGCCGCCTCTTGGGATTCTGGCGTGAGCTGGGCTGGCTAGAATAGCCAGTCCCACTATTTCCACGCACAAAGGTCCAAATGAGAGACTAGGTGCGGAAACCGAGCCCACCACCAAGAAGAAGAAGAAGCTTCGCTTGCTCGTGCGCCTAAATATCTCAGGTGCAATTGATCACTTACACCCGTGTGTAATACTCTACTTTTCATCACTAATGCGAGGAAATAAAAAAACGTACAAAATTATTACATGCATGATGATTAATTGCACCTGTACCTACTTGTTTGTTTCACTGTAATTATATTTATCCCAACTGGTTTCAGTTTTACACTTTTATCAAGGGTCTAATAAATATCTAATAACACTTTTTTGCAGGATATAAAAATTAATTCGACGTACAATTTATGAAATATGTCGTTAATCAATTGTGAAATTATGTTTGCAATAACTTTTTAACAAGATAATTTTACTACCGCCATTTTATTTTCATGTGACCTTTTTTTGTGTAGTCGCGTCTTACTGGCCAGTGTGATTGTTTTAAAAATAAAACTAATTTAGTTGCTGTTTTAAGTCATAAACGTCTTTTAAGATTTTATTTAGCATATTTACATAATATACGCAAGTCACATTTTTCCATAATAATATATAAATAAAATATAGAATAACAAAATGAAAAGAAATAGGCAGAACAGATATTTTCCATTGCCATTTAGCGAGACGAGTGATTGACTACATAGTTAGTGACTGTAAGGGACACTCGTTTGATTTTCAAATTTACTTACCTCCCTACGTAGGTAAATCGAATTTACCTCCCGCATTTCGAGTTATATAAGACTTACTTTCAGAGAATTAGTGATGGAAATACTTTTAATTCTAGCTGTTTTTAAAAAAGGGGCCCCGACTACGTGTCAGAGAGACGGACTGAGCATTTGGTTTTGGTTTTCGGTTTCGAAGGGGTTTAGTTTTCTTCGTTCTGAAATATTTATGGAACCTTAAAAAAGACGTAATAACAGGAAGACTATATATTAAATAATTTTAAGGGTATATTAAATAAAACTGAGTTACTGTACCTTCTCTATCTAGACAGATTCTAGCACGCAACAGGAGTTGACTTCACTACAACCGTTTACGGAATAAACTAGGAACTAATTTATCTAGCACTCTGTTACTATGTACATAAGAGTGATTATTGTACCAATAACTCGACTTTAGCGCCACTTTAGGCAACAATTTCGGTTATGTAGATCTGAGTGTTATATCCTACTTGGTTAGCTATACTGATGTATTATTAATATTATTATTATATTTTTTTATAGTTTAGGATAATAAGTAAAGTTTTTAAAATACGTTAAGCATAGACAACGTACAATGAAAATAAACAAAAGGGTAAAACTAAATTCTTTTTAAATCTTTTACGTTAAAAATATTACTAAAACAAATTATTTTAAGACGTAATTTGGGTTGGCTGAAGGTTTTTGTTCAGTCTTTTTTTTATTACAAAAAATCGCTTCAGTTGTCCTCTTTGTTAGATGTCGAGGGTGAAGGAACGGGGCGGGGTGAGGTAGGGGGTGACCTGACCCCCCCCCCCACCAGTTACTCGGGATGGGTGAAAGGGTGCGGGGAATTTTGCATTAATAATGTTGATATCGGCTGGGCTCTCGATTAATTTGATTAGTTACTGACGTTACTTGTTGGTTTGTTACATATGCCGCAGGATATTCAGAAAAGACGGATCGACGTGAAAATCCTAGGATTTTTGCAAAAAGGTCCGAATAATTAGAAACTTTCTGTTAATAGCTAGAGGGGTCGCCTCGCTCCACTCCGCTTCGCTCGACTCCCGAATTTATTTAAATGTAAACCAAACACTCCTCGCTTTGCTCGTCGTATATGTTTGACTGTTTTTCCAATTACCCGGTCCTTTGCAATCATTCTATTTAGGATTTTTGCATTGATCCGATTTTTTCCGATTATCCTGCGACTCATAGATGTTTTTTGTCAACTTACAGAAGGATTGATTCGAGCGTTTTGTTCATTAAATGATTACATTGTAATTATGATATTATTCAAGATAATATAATAGAAATATTCTATAATAAGCTCCACTCCAGGGGGTAACACAGTTTCACCGAAAAAAAAAGTTATTAAGATTTATTATGCAGCATCGAGATGTATATAATGTCTGTGAGTTTTGAAGAACGTATATTATCATTTTTTTTCTCTATTTGGCCATTGGCTTGCTTTCTGCTACCATTTTCTGCCAATATCAGGTAGTCGAACATATATTTCAACGTATATATTCTGATAAATCTTTGGTTGGCCCAAAGTGACAACATCAACAACACATTTTTTTCTCTTAACAATTTAAAGAAACCAACATGAATATAGAACATAATTTTAATTAATTAATTAATTAACGGTTATCCTTCAACATTGGATAATACAGTTTCGGAAAAATTCGGGTATCTTCGGGTAAGGGGGTGGAGGAAAGGAGGGGGGTCTTAACCTCTCCTTAACTTCTACAAGTGAGATTGAGAATGTATTTATATGGAGCAACTCTTAATTGGAGTTTAGTATATAGCGACATTGTTTTCTTGGTCGTTACTGTAACTTGGAATCATGGGTGTGATATTTATCGATACGGTTTCTACTAACTGGTTCCAGTGCTCTTTTTCTTGTAATTTTTGAAGTCTAAGAGTGCGATATTTTATATGGAAAATCTCGGACTTTTGGCCCTAAAACTTTGACACATACTTTTCTTTTCCCGGATAAAAAACTTAATCATTCATGGGTAAAAGGATAGCAGCGCTTAACACAATTACCAAAAAAAGTTATCAAATGTGTTTTTGGTTATACCGAACAAGAATATAAGATGACTTTCGTTAATTTCACCAAATTTATACTAAAGACCCAGTAAGTGGTCAGGACAGATACATATCGAGTCTTTAATATGAATATAAAATATAATATGCTATATAAACAAAAGTCACCTTATATTACAATTTATTGCTTAACGTTTGAAGGTATTATTTTAGTGGGTCTAGTTTTTCATAAACTCTTGAGTCACCGAACAATTGTCACACTAAAACCACCCCTGTCACACTGAAGCACCACTCCGTCCGTTAATTCCCAGATTCCCGGCTTGATCTAAGTTTGACTGTAGAAAGGAAAGTTTGGACCGAAGCCGGGCCCATATTCCGGCAACCTATGGAGCAGTCCATTGCAGCTTGCCAGTGGATTATGAACCTTGATTACAGGACTGTTAGGGCTGTGAAAATATGTTAGGATTTCTGGGAAAGTTATTAATCAAAAATATTTTATTCAGTTTTTGGAACCGTTTTGATTATATCGCTTGTTAGAATAGGCAATATTTTTTTTAATAATGGACGGTAGCTTTTTGTTTATTATTATTCCAATTCAATCACTCCCTGGTGGGATATTGTCTCTTTCAAATTCAGAGCCTTTCCAAACTCAAAGCCAAATAATGCTGCTTTTTAGGTTCCGTAAATATAGGAAACTCTTATGTTTTCATTCCAGTGTACTTGTAACTCCGTCGATCTGCCCCAAACATAGATCATTAAAAATCTATTGAGCCGATATGAACTTTGGGTGCTAAAAAAGGATATCGGTTTAAATTGCACATCGTAACATTGTTTTACTCATATTTGAATAAAAACTATGCAATAAATACGTTTTATAGCAATTCGCGCATTTTCCAAGATTTTACGAAACAATACTTGTCATTTTATGCATTATATTTTGATTGCATTACATTACAACCATAAACACGCTTTAAAATTTTTAATGTAATTTAATCAAATTTTATTATTTGTCTCTAATTTTTTAGAGCTACTTTTAAAAATTACTTAGATGAATTTGATTAAAAGTTAATAGTGGTGAACCACGGGAAAGGAAGGTTTAAAACACTACTAATTTTTATTATAATTTTGTAGCAAAAATTTTACCACTAAAATACACTTCCTATTTAAAATTTGTTTCATAAATACAGTATATTTTGTATAATTGTCACATAAAATTTCTCCTAAAACAAGAATTATAGTTTATGTCGCGAGACGAAGTCGATATGCATACCTACTTACCTAATTAAATATTTTATGGATAGTAATAAAGCCTCCAAAAAACAAATGAAATCCCAGCGAACTGCTGCACACTGTAATACTATCTAAGTAGCGGTAAAATTAGTTACGGAAAAGTATACTAATTTAACTGTCTAACACCTACCGACAAAATAAATAAAAAATATTATAATAAAAATCCTTACGACGACCTGGTTTAAATAATTTACCTCCGAATAAATTACTGAACTTCCGAAAGAAATACTAAGTTAACGGAAAAAAATGTTCTGCTGAATCAAAAAATAGGTGCGATGACGAGCGTAGCAAGGAGGAGCGTGTTAGATTGACATGTAAATATATATTGGTAGCCGAGCGAAGCGGAGCGGAGCGAGGCGACCCCTTAAGTTTTGACAGAATTCATGATATTATGGTCAGGCAACTTTGAATTTTTATTCGGAGATCTACGATAAAAAAAGCTGACAATAGTTTTCGCTGAAATGTATTTTCAGCAGTTGAAATAGAATTATGTCAGCTTTTTGATTGATTAAGTTTTTGGAATTTTCAGTATTTCATTCGGTAGTTTTCGGTAGTTGGTAGTTTATTTATTAGCACAGAAGTTTTCGGTAACTTAGTATTTAAAGCAGTAACATTCATAAATTGAACATCCTCATTTTTGATTTAGTTTTCGGAGATTTTATTACTAGCCATATTTTATCTATGACCCTGGATATATATATAAATAAAACACAAATACATACTTTCTATACTCCGTGAATTTCTGAAAACAAAAAGCAAAGCGGATCCATGTAACAGATTAATCAATTCGAAATATTGCCAACTTTTACATATCTACAAAAAAAAAGTTTTGTCGTCATCAGTCGGAACTAAAATACGCCAATATTTAGACTCTTATTTATAGTTAAGTTTAGGGACAGTAATGCAACAACACGTACCTTATATTTTTTTTAAACAAATCGTCTCCAATCATCCCTAATTCCAAAGTTGAACCGGCGCCGCGCGCGGCGATGGTACCGCTTCTTCATTGCTCCCGTGAATAAATTATGTATAACGATAAGATTCATGCCTTCGCAATATTGAAGGCTTTTCTGATAATTAAACTGTCCTCCCGCACCCCTTACCCCTTCCCCCCGGGTGACCATATTTCCGGGAATATTTTAGGGTCCTGTACCAAAAAACAAGAAAATGAATCCCTCCGTGATTCGTCCGATTGTCTGTGCCCATCTGCAGTCTTTGTCTCAGAAACGTGTGGACGGTGGATAATGGCTGTTTATCCTCCACAAAAAGTCCATGACTTACATGATATTTAAAAGTATAAAAACATTAATATACAGGGTGAACCAATACAAAACCCTTAAATATTAAAGATTCCTGCGGCTTTTTCGTACTTCTAACAATGTTGAATTTTATGATATCTTTAAGAGTTTTGTTATTAAAATGTTAAATTTCATGGTCTTCCTTTAATTTACGATATAATGGTACTGAGAAGAATTTGGTTCTTATGCGTGAACCTTTCTATCGGTCTCATAAAAATACAGGATTTTTTTACATGTTTGTCCGGTTCGATTCTCGGTTCAAGCAGGTGATTTTTTTAAATTCTTTGAATGCAGTTTTCCTAAGTTTTGATAATAAAAAAAAGGTTCCTGTAAGTAAAATTTGCTTCCTTTAAATACTGGGTGTTAATATGACGTTGTTGGAGCCGGAAACTGGCGATAGTATTCATCCATATGAACAACTTTTACTATGGAGCCAACCCTGAAATCGCGAAAATAAATCAGCTGTTCTATAGAAAAGTTAAATACCTACTCGACCGAAATGTATGAAACAGTTGTTCGTATGGACGAGTACTATCGCCAGTTTCCAGCTCCTATAACATCATATTAACACCCAGTATATTATATTTATTGGTACCATTATATACCATCTTTGGTCGCACTGTATACACTGACTGTATATCACGCTGAAAAGAATTTTAGGGTAGATAGTAGTAGAAAAAAGAAAAACTATTTTTTGGTCAAATAATTTATCCACTTCTCCGTACCAAGTGGTTCATTTAGTTCACTCAATTTCTAGGGAAAGGTAAAAAAAAATGTTCGTTGAAAAGTGGTGTATTAGGTATACTTAATCATCTCTTGAATTTTTTTACTTTGAATTGTAGGACCTTAATGACAAGTTTGCAATCCCGATAGGAATAAGGTTTAAGATTCGGCGCTCTTCGGATATAAAGTTGTGAAACAAAATGTGTCTCAGTATATAAAGGTTGATATTGTAAAATCCGACAGTTTACAATTTCACAAAGTTACATTAGGCTAGTTTATAAAAAACCGTGAAATCATAATCTCACTAGTGAAATTATAAACTACCGAATTTTACAATCCTACGGTGACATAATATAAATACGAGCGTATTTTTTAATGAAACCATTATCGTAAAGTTTTCTTCAAGTCATCCTTGAACCTTATGTTGCACGGATACGTGTTAGATTGCAACGAGTCACCTTGGTATGACCAGTAGCGGCCGATACGTGACACGTTCTTCGAGTATGATTATGTTGATAGTGGATGTGGCATCTTCAAGAAAAAGTCTGTAGAATGAACGTTTGGAGATCTAACGGAAATAATAGTTTGGCCAAAAGCGAACCGGACTCACGCACAAAGGGTTCCGTACCACCACACAATACGTTTACGGAAAACAAAAAACAAATACAACAATATCAATGCTATAGCAACGTTATGGCGACAAAAAAACAAGGCACTAAATTGGTAGCGCCTGACAAACAATACAACATCCTCTGAGTATGGAATTCTAATTTTATTATTTGTTGTTTTACTTTAGAGTTCGTAAAACAATGTGACCAAGTTTGAATCTTGTATGTATTTACCGTCATTAAGATAAAGCTAAAACAAATAACATTAAATAATTATAGTTTTTCGACGTTTATTGTGTGGGGACATTTAATTTTCTATTAATTTTTAGGGTTACGTAGTCCGACAAGGAACACTTATAGTTTTGCCATGTCCGTCTGTCCGTCCGTCTGTCCGTGACTTAGCTCAGAGACTATTGGTACTAAAAAGCTGTAATTTGGTATGGGTGAAATGGTAAAATAAAATCTCTAAAAAACAATTCTTTTTAAAGGTATCTTCTAATGTCACACGTAAATTGGGGATGATTTTTTTTCTCGTCTCCATCACATAGTGTGGGGTTTCGTTGCATAGTTCGTTTAAAAACATTATGGGTGTATGAAAGCCATTTTCCGATTTAGGGATCCGTTGGAGAAATATTAAGCTTTAAAGTGCTAATTTTTATTAGAGTCATGTGTCCCACCCTGCCGGCTAAACGGTTGTTTATGAATATGTGGAGAAGTTCACAGAAGTAGTGAATATACTTATAACGAAGTTAAAAGGAAAACTATCAGAGCTAAGGAGGCTTTACAGGTTTACAAGTACAGGTCGCGCCAAACTTTTAGTCCCTCTAAACAGGATAATCTATCGGCCGTTCTTCCGGAGAGCAACTTCCGAGCGGCCTAGAAGTTTGGCGTAGCAAGCGAAAAATGAGCTCATTGCAACTGTCATCGACGTTATCAGCCGACGGTCAGGGCTCGTTAACAAGTAAACAAATCAAGTTAAACAAACAAGTCCGGTGTTCTCGGAAAAAGTATACTTTCCCTGCTCACCCCGCACCTCCCCGGTAAACATTGGATAAATAGCTGCCCATGCGTCCCAGTTGGCACAGTACCTTGCCCTCTAACCAGAAAACAACTTCAATTCAAAATGGTCGCCAAGTTCCTAGTTCTCACTGCCTGCTTTGCCATCGTAAGTTTACTCTTTTATTTACTTAAATTCTTACCTTATCGTTAATGTTTTACCTCAAGTTGTGGCTTTATCACCTACTAGATAAAGCCAGGACTTCAAAACTAATGGATGTATTTAGATGGGGCTTCCCTGTGTGTACATGTTCATCTGCTTTACCAATTGCTTTGTATCCTCAGTCATCAGCCGCGCTGGTGCGTCGCGAGGCACCTGACGCGTCTCCACTACAAGACCTCAAAAAGCACGCCACAGAGTTCCAGAAGACGTTCATGGACCAGTTTAACTCTCTTGCCAACTCCAAGAACACAGAGGAGTTCAAGAAGGCGCTAAAGGAAGGCTCCGACTCCGTGCTTGCTCAGATTTCCACCCTCTCCGCCAGTCTGCAGGCAGCGGTCTGTATTAATTAATTAATTTGTGTATCTAGTGACTGGCGATGTCTAGGCATTATAACAAAAAGTCGGTAAATAATTACCACTCATTTGTCATTTGACGTCACGGTGCAAGGCGCAGGAAATTTATGCACCATGCCAGAGCATCTTAAGTTTCACAAAAATCAAAACTTGTTTTTACTGTAGACATATATTAAGTTGTGATGATACTGATACTAATTTAGTTAACTCAACCAGTCACCATCGGTCGTAATAAACGTTCGCGTTCCAATAGATAACTTGTAACTGACTGTATCCTATCCTCAGATCGGTGACGCCAGCGGAAAAGCGAAGGAAGCTCTTGAAAAGACGCGTACTGACCTGAGCAAGACCGCTGAGGATCTCCGGAAGGCCCACCCCGAGGTGGAACAGAAAGCCACCCAGCTCAGGGAGACGCTGCAAGCGGCTGTCCAGAGCACGGTGCAACACTCCCTACAGCTTGCCAAGGACGTTGCTGCCAACATCGACCAGACTAACCAGAAGCTTGCACCCAAGATTAAGGAGGCCTTCGATATCTTCGTGAAGCAGGTTGAAGAGGCACAGAAGAAGATCCACGAGGCCGCCACCAAGCAATAATGAACTCCCATTCCCCACAATACATTTTCCTTAGTGATTAATTTATTCGAATATATTGACTAATGACATTATCAGTATTTTATTTAGTACCATTATTACCATAATCGGAGCAATACATGTAGGTACCCATTAAAACTATACAATATATAGATAAATTAAAGATTGTAAGCATTGATTTCATTTATTGTATTATTCATGTTGTTGGTATTTTAGTTGCAGTTTACGTAAGCGATCTAGTTGAGAGCCTATCTCGTCCATGTCACTGCATAACTGTAAAAATATAAAATAAATTCATCTCATAAGCTCGCCCTTTCTTAAAAAGTGGATAGAGCTCCACAAGACAATTTAATTTTAATACAACTTTTACTCGCCTGATCTCTTACTAACACTAGTTTATAAGTTATATTGTATTACTAACACTTTATGGATCCTGTCCGAAATAAATGATTTTATTATTATTATTATTATAAAACAAACTATCAGTAGTGATTTTGACTGTATGGAGTACTTCGTATATAATTCTCTGTGCCGTAGAGTGTAGTTTCTTCCAAATGTTCTGAGATTTAAAATAAATTATAAATAGAAGCATAAATAATATTATTTAAAAAAGATTTAAAATTTATTGATTTTTCTATTCATTGTGATTAAAAGTAAAATACTGTTGAACATAGAAAACAAAATTAAATAATATAGCTATTAAATAATATAGCTAAATTATTGAAATAAATTCAAGCAATTAATTAATAATAAGCGAGACATAAAATACATCTAAGGGGCAAACTAAACTCCGTTAAGAGATGGTTTTGAAAAGCTTTAAACTTTCTACATGATAATTAAAAAATTTTGAAAAAAATATATAACTTTTACTAACTTATGTCCCGTGAATTGTAATATTTTAAACTCGCAGTAGGTCTAACCAAGAACAACAAGTAAATAAATGCTTCAAGTAGTTAAAAAAAAAGCTTAAACTTTTTAATTCAAAAGAGATTAGGTTATACACAAACGAGCAATACAAAAATCTAACATAATGATGATTAAAACTTATAAATATCAAATTTATCTATCGTACATGGAAAGTATTATTTTCTCTGTTTTGCCCTATCTGGCGACGCAGCGATCGTCGTAACAGCCACTTTGCAATGCACGCTGATATGAACGTTATTTCAATGTCGTTTCTGTCAATATTTTTACCGAAACACATCGAGCTGCTAATTTAGCTTACTGAATGAAGCCTTTTAAATAAATATATAGGTTAATTACATTCGTTAAATTGCATCACGCAATTTATCACTTGAAAGATGTTACTCCTAAAAAGCTTAGTATTAAGGCGACGCATTGGAAATTTTGACGACATGGATCTTTTCTCAGCAACAAATAAAATATGTAAATAAATATGTAAGTAATTACAAATTTATATAAAAGATTAAGCATTTCATTGACATCATTTTGCCCGAAGATTTAGTTCATTGATTAACTTTCATAGCAGAGAAAAAAATATTTAGAAAACCTCTTTTAAAACAGAGAATTCCATTTTTCTCAGCAACAAATAAAATATGTAAATAAATATGTAAGTAATTACAAATTTATATAAAAGATTAAGCATTTCATTGACATCATTTTGCCCGAAGATTTAGTTCATTGATTAACTTTCATAGCAGAGAAAAAAATATTTAGAAAACCTCTTTTAAAACAGAGAATTCTATTTTACTGACAAAAGGGAGCGAATGAAGCCTCTAAGTTTTTTATTTAAATAAGTCTACAAATACAAAATCTACAAAATTTTTCTCAGCAACAAATAAAATATGTAAATAAATATGTAAGTAATTACAAATTTATATAAAAGATTAAGCATTTCATTGACATCATTTTGCCCGAAGATTTAGTTCATTGATTAACTTTCATAGCAGAGAAAAAAATATTTAGAAAACCTCTTTTAAAACAGAGAATTCTATTTTACTGACAAAAGGGAGCGAATGAAGCCTCTAAGTTTTTTATTTAAATAAGTCTACAAATACACTTCAATATGGCCGATTAGATTTATTAAATTACTTATAGTTTTCATTTTAAATGAAAAATACTGTTTTGCCGCATACGACTGCTAGTTCATGACCGCATATTTGTATGGAGTAAGTCCGCTTCACTCCACTCCCACTCCCCTAAGGCGCCGATTTGAAATTAAAAGTTTGTCAATTCCTCGCCCTTAAAGTTGCAGTTAGTTGTCAGGAGGGTGACGCCAAGTGCGCACTACTACGCGACTACTACGAGCGTCGTAGTAAATATAGGAAGTGGATAAGTTGTTACGTAGCCGCGTAGCATACGGTCAGTCACTCT
The DNA here is from genome assembly GCA_910592155.1 of Ypsolopha scabrella. Classification (NCBI taxonomy): domain Eukaryota; kingdom Metazoa; phylum Arthropoda; class Insecta; order Lepidoptera; family Ypsolophidae; genus Ypsolopha; species Ypsolopha scabrella. The sequence continues at coordinate 23,391,744 of OU342969.1, read as the reverse complement.
TCAATAGTATATTCATAGGTAGTAGCTTGGCGAGAGAATCGCGCCTCACCTTTATTTACCCCGACACAGGTTCGATTCAAAACATTTTGTTCATCAGCTTCATGGTTAGGATATCTAGTTAGATCTTTTATCTTCCAAACAGGCGCAAAATAACGCGAGTATTTCTGGCCAAAAAGATCCATGTCCATGTTATTTTGTACCTTCACGGCTCTGTCTAGTGGTTGAGGTGCATCTACTATCTATCATACACCCACGGGACATCTATGTACTAATAATATAGTACTAATAAAATCGTGTTTGCACATTGAATATTTTGCGAAATTTTAATTGAAACGGGTCTGAGGCCAAAACTACAGTTTTTATCATTTTTGTCGGTCTGTATGTTACGTTTTAACGCGAGAACGCGAGAACCACTCACCGCTAAATGTACCTTACCGAATCACCGCTACTCGGGTTTTTTTAGTAGCACTAGTTTTAATCATATCATCAATCATAATAATGCATCATTACTAAATATACCCGATTTCGATAGAATCACTTGCTTGGTTGAAATCGGATATAATTAGTAGCTGTTTCAAAAAACCGCGGCAGAATTCCTCACTCTCACCCTTACTAATTTGTCTCCGTATTGTAATAGATTCCTGCGCTTTTGCCTTCCTAAGTCAATTTGTTTGTTTACGTACTTTAGAAGTAACTATTAATTTATAATCTGTGCTTTATTTCCGATAGCCACAGCCGAGGTTATTGAAACGGTGTGTTTTTAGCAATTTAATGGATATAAAATGCAAAAATGAAGGTAATTTTGTTTCATTAATGACAAACTTTATGAAAAAGTGTTAAGATGAGTGCAGAAAGCGAGTTAAAAGGGGCTTTTCAAAACGGTTGTGGTTCAAGCAATGCGGGCGTTATAGACAACTTTGAATTTGAATCGCCCGAGGACGTCTCATCTACGTACACAATTTTCGATGACCACGAAATCAACTTATATAGTTTGCAAAAGTTTTCCAAATGTGAAAAAACTTATTTATCGAAAGATACACGTGCCAGAACTCCTCATTAAATAAGAAAGATTCGAAAAAAGGTCAGAATTGTGCGGCTCAAATTGACATCTCTGTAAAAATTATGAATAAAAACACATTCCGAACCAGATCTCATTAAAAAGTTCTTGACGCAAAAACTGGATTTTACTTCATAATTAAAATTCCTTATCTTTATCATTCATTAATTACATTACAGACGCTGGCCGGGTATATTTAGTACTACGTAATCACGCTATCTCCTAAATATACCCGATTATGATACTCCAACTCGGGTATATTTAGTAGTTGGAAATTTCAAAAGCCTTATACTTACTATACCCGACCAAAACTCAATGGGGAGTTTCTACAAGGTACGTTTAGTAAAGACGCCGTCTAGGATGTGGTCTAATTATTTTAACAATTAAAGTACTATTTTGTGACATAATTAAGTCTTTTAAGTAATATTAACTATTATAATAATCTGTGGTAAAATGGCATTCCCCTTAACAATAACCCAAATACTTGACCAACGTAATTTTGCAGTTTTGTTTCAAACATTTTATATTGATAATGATAAGTTTGTAATCTTTGTTCAAATTATTTAAGACAACTACTTATATGAATGAAATAAGACCCTCAGGAAGCGAGTCCTATTTGCGCTTGATCGGTTTTTGTTCTGTTACTAACACCACTTTGACAGAAGTTGCGGACCGAACCAACAACCTGTATAGGTATATTTCAACGGTGACATAATATTTAAGCTGACTTTCGTTTATGTAGCCAAATACATACTGGAGTCTCCGTAAGTGGGCAAGACCAAGGTTCAATAACCCTTTTTGTGAAATACACAAAATATTGACTCACTATACTAATTGAGTCGAGGTTATTCTTGAACAGGATGGATGATGGAGGCATAAAAATATTTTTGGTATTTCACAAACAGAGTAATTGAACCTTGGTCCTGACTACTTGCTGAGTCTCCAGTATGAATTAGGCTTGATAAAAGAAAGTCACCTTATACAGATGCCTTTAAACCTAAACCGGTAATTTAATATCTTCTAGAAGAATACAAAATGGTTTTATGGAAACCATAAAATTATATTATTTTTTTTAAACTTGGGGCATTTTTTGGTTTTCGTAAATCCAAAGAAATTATGGTCTCCCGAAGAGATGAGATAATTATGTAGATCGCGCGAAGTTATTTTTAATATTAATCCCACTATTTTGGACTATTGTAAACTTGTTCCACATGGGAATGGCTAAGATAACCATACATTTTATTTTAAATAAAATTTTTTAATAATATTTTGACTTCTAATTGTAATTGATTTTACACTTAAAATGTTTTTTACTAATGTTTCTTAATAACCTCTAAAATTATTGGGGTTTGTTTAAAAGTCAATATACAGGTATATTATTATACCGTGCATTTTATAATGAAACTATTATCGTAAAGTTTTCTTCAAGTCGCCCTTGAACCTTATGCTGCACGGATACGTGTTAGATTGCAACGCAACGAGTCACCTTGGTATGACCAGTAGCGGCCGATACGTGACACGTTCTACGAGTATGATTATGTTGCTAGTGGATGTGGCATCTTTAAGAAAAGGTCTGTAGAATGAACGTTTGGAGATCTAACGGAAATAATAGTTTGGTAAAGTGCGAGTCAGACTCGCGCACAAAGGGTTCCGTACCACCACACAATACTTTACGGAAAACAAAAACATACACAATGATATCAATGCTTTAGCAACGTTATGGCGACAAAAAACAAGGCACTAAAATAGTAGCGCCTGACAAATAATTCAACACCCTCTGAGTACAGCATTCCAATTTTATTAGGGTTCCGTAGTCCGACAAGGAACGGAACTGAATGCGGAAGCGCGGCTTAGCGCAGATACTATTAGCACTAGAAAGCTGTAATTTGGTAGAGATATAAATATTAATTACGCCAACAAAATAGTAAAACAAGAACTTGAAAAAAAAAATTTTATACGGGTACCTCTCATACACGTAAACTGGGGATGATTTTTTTTTTCTCTTCTATCCCATAGTGTGTGGTATCGTTGGATAGGCCGTTCAAAAACATTGTAGGTGTGTCAAAACCATTTTTCAATTTAGGGATCCGTTGGCGAAATATTAAGCTTTAAAACGAAAATTTTAGTTAGAGTGGAGTGTTCCCCCCCCTGCCGGCTAAACGGTTGCTTATAGAAATGTGAAAAGAAGTAGTATATATATAGAATTAAAAAAAAAACTATCACAGCTAAGTAGGCTTTACAGGTTTACGAGTACAGGTCGGGCCAAACTTTTGGCCCCCTATAATATACGGGACCAGAAGTTTGGCGCGGTCTGTATTTAGTAGACCAACTTATATGTACCGGACAACTACGGAACCCTACATTGCGCATGGCCCGACACGCACTTGGCCGTTTTTTTATTTGTTGTTTTACTTTGGAGTGCTTAAAACCATGTGATCAAATTTGAAACATTATTATTAGTCATTACTTAATGACTCATTAAGATAAAGCTAAAACAAAAAGACATGAAATAATTTCATTTTTTCGACCTTTATTCTATGGGGACCCCCGTTGGGTTTAATTTTTACTATTTGTTGTGATACAAACTATAGTAACACGTGATCTGTGAAAATTTTATTTGTCTACCTATTACGGTTGCAGCTGTAGACCCCTGTGACAGAAGGACGGACAGACAGTCAGTGGAGGCTTGGTAATAGGGTTCCGTTTGTCACCCTTAAGGTACAGAACCCTAAAAATCATAAAAAGTATACTTTCACGTGTAAACCGGATATATATACATTATATTAACTTGGATTTTCAAAACTCTAAGATGTGTGGTGCCAAGAGTAGTTGATGGTCCGGGAAAGACCAGTAGGGATCTTCTCAAAGAAATATATATAGCACTCGTACAGTCTATCATAAGTTATTGTATCCCTATTTGGGGTGGCGCGGCAAAAACTAAGTTCCTTATGGTAGAACGGGCTCAACGTGGCTTGATTAAGGTCATGTATTTTAAAAAAAGGAGATTCTCTACAGATAGCCTATACCGACTAACTAAACTGGCTACCGTTAGGAAACTATATATTACCCATGCAGTGCTAAAACTTCATAAGAACCTGCCATTTGTCCCTAACAAGATTGACAGAAGAAGGAAAAACAATGCTGTGGATGTGCCAAAAACAAACACAACCTCCGCTAAAAGTTCACCAGACGTGCAGCTCATCTGTACAATATAATAAACAAGGAACTAGACATATATCCCAAAACACTTCACGATTGCAAGAAAATTATTCCTTCATGGTTAGAAACAAAATCATATGATGAGATAGAAGCTATAATAGAGAAATAATGAAGGCTACAACTACATTTTATGCAGTACTCACACTTACACACACACAGACACACACACACACACTCATACATACACACACGCGCCCTCTCACACACGCACGCACACATACACACACGCGCCCTCTACACACGCACGCACACATACACACAGATGCAACACAAGCCATACACGTACGTGGCTAAATTAAACTTAATGCTGAAATTGAATTTAAACTTAAATATAATTACCTTAATGTATTTCCTGTGTGTAGTTTTAAGCAAAATGTTATTTTTAGGTATAATTAGTTTTCTAAAGAGGAGCGGTGCCTCCCAACTCAAGCCTTTCAAGCTTACAAGGAGACACCAGCCACTATTTATGTTAGTTTAACCTATTTAAACGAAATAAAACATATTTTATTTATTTATTTATTTTTTTTATTTTTTATATAAACTAAAATACATTTATATCACTAACAATGTTTGTTTTTAAACAACTGCAAAAGAAAATGCAAATACCTGAGTGCAGAGCAATATTAGCTTCAACTTATAGCAATCTTTACGGAAGTAACACAAAGGTCACAAAATGAGCTCACTGCAACTGTTATCGACGTTATCAGCCGAGGGTCAGGGCTCGTTACCCAGTAAACAAATCAAGTAAAACAAACAACTCCGGTGTTCTCGGAAAAAGTATACTTTCCCTGCTCACCCCGCACCTCCCCGGTAAACATTGGATAAATAGCTGCCCATGCGTCCCAGTTGGCACAGTACCTTGCCCTCTAACCAGAAAACAACTTCAATTCAAAATGGACGCCAAGTTCCTAGTTCTCACTGCCTGCTTCGCCATCGTGAGTTTACTCTTCTATTTACTATAGTATCTATAATTAATATCGTTAATGTTTTTCCTTTAGTTATGGCTTTATCAGCTCTCAGATAAATCCAGCACTTCAAAACTACTTGATGTATTTAGATGGGATTAACCTGTGTGCAAATCTTCATCTGGTTTACCAATTGCTCTGTATCCTCAGTCATCAGCTGCGCTGGTGCGTCGCGAGGCACCTGACGCGTCCCCGCTGCAGGACCTAGAGAAGCACGCAACAGAGTTCCAGAAGACGTTCATGGACCAGATTAACTCTCTCGCCAACTCCAAGAACACAGAGGAGTTTAACAAGGCGCTGAAGGAAGGCTCCGAATCCGTGCTGGCTCAGATTTCCACCCTCTCCGCCAGTCTACAGGCAGCGGTCTGTATTAATTTATTTATTTGCGTATTTTGTGAATGTGGCTTTACGATATTAGTCTTATCGTTTCAATATTGCGTAATTTGATATTTTGTTCGAATAACAAAAAGTCGGTTAAGCAATTACTATACTCATTTATCATTTGCCTCCACGATGACGGGCTCGAAGAAATGTCCTCGCGAAGGCTATGCACCTTGGCGGAGCATCTTAAGTTTGACAGAACGTCAAATCATTAAGAAAGATATTGATACAATTTTAGTTATATAATCCGATTCCAAATGAGGTCAACCAAAATTCAACCAATCACCATCGATCGTAATGATCGTTCGCGTTCCAATAAATAACAGTCATGTATCCTATCCTCAGATCGGTGATGCCAGCGGAAAAGCGAAGGAAGCTCTTGAGAAGACGCGTACTGACCTGACCAAGACCGCTGAGGATCTCCGGAAGGCCCACCCCGAAGTGGAACAGCAAGCCACCCAGCTCAGGGAGAAGCTGCAAGCGGCTGTCCAGAGCACGGTGCAACACTCCCAACAGCTTGCCAAGGACGTTTCTGCCAACATTGAACAGACTAACCAGAAGCTCGCACCCAAGATTAAGGAAGCATACGACACTTTCGTGAAGCAGGTCGAAGAGGCACAAAAGAAGATCCACGAGGCCGCCACCAAGCAATAATTAACTCCCATTCCCCACAATACATTTTCCGTAGTGATTAATTTACTCGAATGTATTGACTAGTGACATTATGAGGCTTTTATTTATTACCATAATCAGAGCAATACAAGTACATACATAAAACTAGACAGAATATAGATAAAGATTGAAGATTCTAAGCATTGATTTCATTTATTGTATTATTGATGTTGGTATTTTAGTTGCAGTTAACGTAGGCAATCTAGTTGAGAGCCTATTTCGTCCGTGTCACTGCATAACTGTTAAAATAAAAACTACACTACACTCCGTACTACGTATAGAATTATCTGTGTCGTGGAGTGTAGTTTCTTCCAAATGTTCTGAGATTCTAAATAAATAATAATATAGAAGTATTCATCCATCCATCCATCAGCCTGTTTCGTCCACTGCTGGACCACTTTTGCCACTCTGCGCCTGGAAGAAATGCCCCGCGCTGGGCAAGCGGATTGGTGAGTTTTATATAAGGCCCGGCAATTGGGGATGGATATAATGCCATCCATCGGTCCCAGGCAATGGTGGGCCGCCTGGTTTTGCCTGAGAGCTCTTCTCTTACTCTCCTTCGAATAACCTCGGGAGGATTTGCGAGTAAGATGGTGGTACCTCCACAGTCGAGCCCGGCATCAGCTCTACCACCTACAATATAGAAGTATAAATAATACTAATAAAAAAGATTTAAAATTAATAGATTTTTCTATTTAGTATTTAAAAGTAATACCATTGAACATAGAAAATAAAATTAAATAATGTACATGAAATATTTCAATGAATTCATGATATAAAAATATGGCTGTAAGATAACCTTTTTCCTTGAAACGGGGTGTTCTACCCATCAATGTGAACAACTTTTACTATGGCACCAACCCTGACATCGCGCAAACAAAATCAGCCGTTTCATATAATATATTTAGTTCAAGTATAGGTATTTAACCTTAGACCATTTAACACGGGACCTGGCAAAGCGCGACTCTTAGTACTGAAATTATTCTGCCGTTTTCCACGGGAGGGGAGGTAAACACGCACAGCACACTCATTCACGCACACTCCTCCGAAAAATTGATATGTCACACTAAATCAGAAGCTGCGACACAAACAAAAATTGTTCATGTACTTCGGCAGAGGGGTATAAGTGTGCATGCCTAGTCCCGTGTTATATGGTCTAAGTATTTAACTTTTTTAATTATAGAATTTTTTACTTTAGAGTAGTAATAAAGTCGTATCTGTGCATTGAATATTTTTGCGAGATTTTAATCTAAATGGGTCTGAGGCCACAACTACAAGTTTTGTAATTTTTGTCGGTTTGTCTGTCTGTATGTATGGATGCGGTTTTCTTTATTATCATCATAGCTACTCAAAATATAGGCTTTAAGGAGCGGTAATGAAATAATCACGAAGCCGAAACCAGGGCAGAGCTTGAAAAAACGCAGGTAGAGCTGCGGTCAAAGGCTACTTTGAAATAAACATGAACATACAATGATTGATAATTCAAACGTTGTTAACATTATAAAAACTTTGAGCAAAGTTTTTTAAATTTAAGCCTTGAATTAAAAATTTTGGTAGGTATATTTATATTTAAAGTAAAATATTTTTTTTCAGGTTTCGTGACATTTTTCTTTGCCTATTTATATTTTTCGAAAGTTACGGTTTTCTTTCTTCGTGATGCGAGAGCGATAGGCGAAAAATGGGGGCGAATGGACAGTCGTCTAGCTCCCGTGCTACCACGTGACGTGAGAACCGTGAATAATATACCGTTGAAAAAATGATATATTTAAAATGCTTTTTATATAGGGAATTCTCTTCGATTTCAATACTTTTCAAATATTTTCCGTGACAGAAGCCATACAGTAATACGTATTCTGTGAAAATTTCAACTGGCTACTTACTACGGCTGAAGTTGCAGACTCCTGTGATAGACGGACAGACAGATAGCGGAGGCTTGGTAATAGGATCCCGTTTGGCACCCTTCAGGTACGGAACCCTAAAAGTGCAGTTCTTATTTTCTTAAGACCCATGGCCTGTATATTTTGGACTTTTGATATATTTAATGTTACTTCCCCATTCCGCTCCGTGCCATCCTATCTAGTTTTCTCATCTGCGTGATATTCGTTTTTTTTCCTCAATCCTTAGTCACAGTTTACACTGGTACACCCGCTTTTAACCGAGCAGTACTATATTAATTTCTTTTGGTCTACTTTTTTTGTTTCTTCTTTTTTTTTCCTTCTTATATATATATATTTTTTTAGTGGTTTTAATTGATAGAATTAGTTTTATACTGGATACTCAGAAAGTAATCAGAACCAAGGTTCAATAAATCGGGAAATATGTGCCCCTATACGTGCGCAAGCCCAACTCCGAGGAAATCAGTATGAGAAGCCACAATTCCATTAAGTAATTTTGACAAAAAAAGGTGTCTAAACTTGTTATTCATCACTTACCGAGTAGTCAATGTGAATGTCTCTTTAGCAATCAATGTCACTTTCATATTGGGGAAGAGAAGAAAAAAGTATCAGAGGTGTTCTAGGTCTTCAGCTGAAAGTCAAAACACTCATCCGCCACTTTTCACCGATCAATCTTTCGTCCCGATGTAGTGGGGGTTAGGCTTATCGTTGAAATTCAGCTGTAATTCAGATGCAGTTAGGTCATGCTTTTAGAGTATGCAAATTTAGTCCAGGTGGCAATTCTGAGGCATCGGGTGAGAGGATATATCCTGATTTCGAAGAAAAGAGATATTGAGAAGGCAAAACAGAGAAAAAAAAGTTGGAAAAGTATTATTTCTTGTTTTGAAAGTTCAAAAACTGCATATGTCGGTACCCTTTTGATTGTGTGGTGATACCGTTGATCGATAATTTGGTATTAACCACCTGTTTGCTTGTATGTGTCACGGTGAATGTCAGGTCTAGGATGTAGTCTAATTATTTTAATAATTTAAGCACTATTTTATGATATAACTAGCTTTTGCCCGCGGCTCTTCCTGCGTGTTATTCGGTTTATCGATATGCTTTTTTCCGGGACAAAAAGTAGTCTATGTGTTAAGTTAGGGTATAAGCTATATCGATTCTAAATTTCGTCCAAATCCGTTCAGCCGTTTCAACGTGAAAGAGTAACAAACATACACACACACACACTTTCGCATTTATAATATTAGTGTGATTATAATAATCTGTGGCAATGCACTCCCCTTAAAGATTATCCAAATACTTGACCAACGTAATTTTGCAGTTTCGGTTCATACATAAGTTTGTAAACTTTGTTCAAATTATTTAAGACAATTACTTATTTGAATGGAATAAACTCTCAGGGAGCGAGTTCTATTTGCGCTTGATCGGTTTTAAGGGTTCCGCAGTCCGACAAGGAACCCTTATAGTTTCGCCATGTCCGTCTGTCCGTGGCTCAACTCAGAGACTATTAGTACTAGAAAGCTGTCTTTTTTTTGTATGGGTATACATATCAATTACGCCCACAAAATTGTAAAAAAACTCGATTTTTTTAAAAGTTTATCTCCCGTCCACGTACATTGGGGATGATTTTTTTTCTCGTCTATCCCATAGTATGAGGTATCGTTGGATAGGTCTTTTAAAAACATTATGGGTTTGTGAAGACAATTTTTAGCTTTAGGGATCCGTTGGCGAAAGATTAAGCTATAAAGTGCAAATTTTTGTTAGAGTGGAGTGTCCCCCCTGCCAACTAAACGGTTGTTTATGGATATGTGAAAAAGTTCACACAAGTAGTAAATAAAATGAAGTTAAAAGGAAAACTATCACAGCTAAGTAGGCTTTACAGTTTTACGATTACACGTCGTGCCAAACTTTTAGTCCCCTCTAAACACGACAATGTACGGGCCGTTCTTCTAAATGTATGGAACTATAAGTTTGGCGCGATCTGTATTAGTAGACGAACTTATAAAATGTACCGGGAAACTACGGAACCCTACACTACACTGCGCGTGGCCCGACATGCACTTGGCCGGTTTTTATTTATTGTTCTGTTACTAACACTGCTTTGACGGAAGTTGCGGACTGAACCAACAACCTGTATATTTCAATCCCTTATAGTCCAATACTTGCTGAAATCACGTTTTGAAAATATTTGTGGGCAACAAATCACATGCATTTTCAAACGGCTTACTACTAAACTTTGAACGCATAGACTTACTGATCGTTTTGAAAGAAGATCATTTTAAATGATGACACTAAATTAGATTTTAATTTTAATGGTGACACTAGAAATAAGCGGGGAACAATATTGTCTATTTGCAGATAGTCAAAGTACATCGATTAAGTAACGTTACAGTGCATGTAATCCGATTGCAGCCATTTCCATAACCACCTACTATGTACATACACTTCTGAATGCCACCTGAATAATTAGCCATCGAATACCTTCTGACAATTAATATGTGCCACAACTATTGAGTATGTAATGTATGGTACAAACATCATGACAGGCAAACTGCACTATTTGCCCGGGCAATTCTTTTTATGTGGTTTTAATGGCTTTCTCTAAGCCCTTTAGAGTCTATTCTGATAATCAGAATCAGAATCGTTTATTTGCAGAATTACAAAGCCATACAAAGGTTTACATTGTATCAAGGCATGCAAAAAATAAATAATTATATATTTACTGAAAACCAACGATACAGTGAATACGAGAGCTCGAGAGGCCGTCTTATTTAAAATACATCTGCAACTTAAATTTACATATGACACTGATAAATTGTAAAACAAGTAAATAAGACATTATGTTACATTTAATACACAAATAATTTGCATAAAGCAAGTCAAATTAATTAATAAAATGTCAATTAAAAAGATCATTTTAATTGTAAAATGGTCGTTCTAATAAAAAAGTCTTAAGTTTCCTAGAATATGCATTTAAATTATCACAGTTTTTAATATCCTTATAAAGTGTATTATATATATTATTTGGTCCAGTATAATTAAAATTTCTGTGGAACACTGCATAGTTTGGAGTAGGCAAAGCAAGTTTCTTATCATTTCTTAGAAGATGTGTCTGAATGTCTTTAACAAGGTTGTATTTGTATTTACTCTTGAAAATTTTGATCGATATCATATAAGCTTATAATAAGTTGAAATGCCAATTTCCTCTGTTAAACCCCCCCCCTCCCATTTGAAAACTATAAATACACCCGTAGGCCTACCATTATAAAATCATAATTTTTAAATAAATTTTAATTAAATTAAAATTTCACCTAATAATTTCATATTTATTTTAATATTATTATTGTGGTAACTTAATTGTACAGTGTATTGGATCCCATCTGTAATGCTGTATAAATGTTAAATAAATAAATAAATGAGTTTTGCTTACTATACACGTTACCGTCTGCGTAAAATATTTTGTATTAAAAATGCTGGTTCCTGTTGTAAGCCGCTAGGGGCGCTGCACTATTTCTCATATAAATGCTGTGAGCTCATATGCTATGTTTAATTCCAGGTTAATTATGTATGTAGCCTTACTATTTTTTATACTAGTAGTTCGGGCGCTTACTGCAAAAAAGTTTACCTGACAATTTATGGGTTCGTTGTTACACTTATTTATATAAGATGACATTTATTTGTAGAGCCAAATTCATACTGAAGACTCTGTAAGTGCTCAGTATCGAGGTCAATGACCGTTTTTGTGTGTGATTGTTTTTTTTCGTGTTCCCTACAAAAGTATTATCGATCCCTGATACTGATCACTTGCCAAGCCTCCAATGCAGTATGAATTTAGCTGTATAAATAAATTTCACCTTATATATTTTAACACGTTCGACTTCACCTGGTCACGTGATTTATCTCAGCATTTTATGCGAGCTTGACTTCATAGCATTTCAGTTACTTTTCAAGATGAAATATATGAAATATGAAAAAGTAATTACACAGCATTTTATATTATTCTGTACATTTTTTAAAGACTATAAATTGAATGTTTGTTATTGTGGAAAGCTCTTTCAGGCTATATAGATACACATTTTTTAATTTAAAATTCCAGAGCAAACCTACTTACAACAAAATAGTATCAAACAGAACTAATCAAGAGTAATCATACGCTAAAGAAAATCTGCCTGGGCAAAGACAGACACCGCTCACTTCCCCGAATGCCCAAAACAAAAGCCCACCACTAGCTTTCCATATTACAATACGGATGTGTGTGTAACGTTAGATGTGTGGGAAGGAATTGCGCATATGGAAAAGGGGTATGAGGAGGGGGTTCGGGGTGGCCATGTGGGAGAAGTAACTGCTGAGGCTTGTGTAGCTAGCGCGGTACATTTTATTGTACCTCACTTCTCTAGATACAACTGGGGCGTTGAGTGGTCCTTACTCGCTTTATCGATGTCGATATAAACCGGGTAATGACGTGCAGTATACTTTTCCCGTGTTGTGGGATTGGCTGGTTTGGTTTTTATTCTTTATTACTTAGTTATGGTATGGATTTCTCAAGAAAATTGCTTTCGTCAACAGTGTTGATGCTATTTCGATATTTTCTTTAGAAGCAGTGTCTTTCCGGTAACTGTTTTACATTAGAATTGCATTAAAGCTTGACCATTTACTAAACAAACTTTAATACAAGACATCGACCTTCAAACTATTAAGATATTTTGTAAAGCATGTAATGGATTTCGCTTAAATCATATTATCTCATGAAAAATTAAAGGTCTTTATAAGGTTCAATAATACGTGACCTTGGACAATTCATTTTGCATCAATTAGACCTGCCTTCTAGAAGTTTCATTGATATGTTTTATACAGGCTGCTCTGCTCTGAGCCCTTACTGCTATGACGAGTTGACAACTGAAACATCGTACGTAACCTCTCCAAAAACGCATATTTCACTCAAATAAGGTTTTTTTAGTTGAAAATAAGGGTTATTTTTAAAATGTTAAACATATTATACTGAGATCAGTTATTATGAATAGTTTTATGAGCTACTTTAAAGTATTTATTGAGTACTAGCAGTTTATTGTAACGTTTTGAGGTAACTTTACAGTTTTTCTATAGAGAAAATTTAATGAAATCATGTTTTCATCACATTTAGTATCTAGCATAGTCCTCAACTTCACCATATTACTTGTTGGTATGCTAAGCAATGTGAGGTATATATGTTGAAATTAAATCAACCGACCAAATTCACACTGGAGACTCGGTTAGTGATCAAGAACTAGGTTTAGTTATCCTTTTGGCCAATTTCGAAAAATATTTTTTTTTGCTCCCTTACGTGTTGGACTATTTTAAGTACAATAATTCCTAGTGCAGGCGAAATGGGGTAAAAATTTTTTTTTTTTAATTTCACCTGAACGATCATTAAACCTTATTCCTGAAGACTAACCGAGTCTCCAGTATGAATTTGGTCGGTTGATTTAATTTCACCTAGTATACTGGGTGTAAATAGAGTGCTACCATTAAATGAAACCACATATTCTACGGCTCATACTTACCACTTTTCCCAAGAAACATACCCGCGTAACTATTAGTTTAGGAAATATTTGAGTTTCATACAAAAGTGCGTGAACCCTAACGCACCGACATTAGGCATTTTCTGAAATAGCGTCTTCCGTAAAACAGCTATTACGGTGCAGCGTTCTAAAATAGACCTTCTTCCTACGAAATAAAGTCTTTAAGTTATAGTTGAATATCTCCTTCTCTGAAGATTCGCGCGGGTATTTTTCTTCAGAAAGTTGTTTAGTATGATCAATAGAGTATGTGGTTTTATTTAAAGGTCGCAGTCTATTTACACCTGGTATACTAACAAAAGAACGTTTTTACGCCGAATGAATTCGTCTCCTTGCAAGCAAAGAGTTAATGGATTTTTCTGAAACATGCTCTCAATAGGCGATTTTTTTAAAAGAAGACACCAAGAGAAATAAATGTATGAAAATCCACTTTCGCCCTAGGGGGTATAGAAACGACAAACTTCTAAGGTTAAAGCCAAACCGACCGCTCGTTTTTCAACACGTTTTTTTTTCAAGGCAAGGCAAGCCTCATCCTGCTAGCCCATTTCGTCGGGCAATATCCTTCTTTCCACCACTCGGATATAATTAACTAATTATTATATTAATTAATTTCGTTTTTGTCCTATAGTAGATACCGACATGATAAAGTTAAAAAGTCAATATTTTCTTATGACTACAAGAATATTTATAGGATGTGTGTTTTCTGTTCTAGTCAATGTTATCACACTAATATTATAAATGCGAAAGTTTGTGTATGTGTATGTTTGTTACTCTTTCACGCTGAAACGGCTGAATGGATTTGGATAAAATTTAGAATGGATATAGCATAAACCCTAACTTAACACATAGGTTACTTTTTATCCCGGAAAAATCATGTCGTTAAACCGAATAACACGCGGGCGGAGCCGCGGGAAAAAGCTAGTGACTAATAATTAATAAACTAGCAATCTCGTAAAACGGAAAATCCATCATATTTTTTCATACATCGATATCGACATGCCCACCCGACAACGGCCCATCACTAAACAAGTTAACTTGTCCGGGGCCACGCTTCTGCACGGCCCTCAGTGTGGCCAATAATTATATTACAAGATCATTTAGATACCCTGCTGCGGGCATTTGTGGACCGCCTTTTGTTGCTAAGAGTAGTAAACAGATTTTTGGTGATATTGAATGCTACCGTTTTAGCTGCGACCTCACTGAATTCCTTCTACAAGACTAGCCTTTGCCCGCGGCTCCGCCCGCGTTCATTCAATCTTTGCCCCGTTTTCGGCTTAGACGTTATTACATGAACATCTCTAATAGCCTGTGTTGACTAGAATCACAACGATGATGATAAAAAACCGCATGCAAATCCTTTAAATGGTTCTCTAGTTAAAACGGAACATACAGACAGACAGAGAAAGAAGTAAACAATTCTCTAAGTGGTAGTTCTAGATTCAGTACAATACAAGTAGTTAAAAAAAATAATTTAATGTACATTAATGTATTATTATTCGTATAGCTATAAAACAACACACGCTTTGTATTATCGCACCGTAACACTAGAAGCTGTTTACGTGAACTAATATGTTGAAATTGATGACTATTACTTTCCGCATAAACAGCAGCGGTAACTAAGAAGTGATCTTTCTCCGAATAGCAGTTGTTACAATTTCCTAGTCCAAGATTAATCCAAAGACTTAACGTTAATTAATTACTTGATAAACTGACTGTAAAAGGTAGTAGTAGTTGTATTTTTTTGAGATTAAAATAGTGGCGTAAAAAGTAAATAAATTATTTGAATCTGCCTATTTATTTTCTTTATTTGGGTGGAAATATTTCGGCACTTCAGTTTACCCGCAAAGGTAGGTAGAGACCCCGCGGGAGGGGTGTTTCGGATGCCTACATATTTCCGACGGGTAATATTTAGATTTCACTGTCTTATTTTCTTGTATCATCAAAATGTACCGGCACCATGATAAGGTCAGAACTTGAAGGTATACATGACCTTATCGTGGTTGTTATTTGGGAGAATACTATGGAAGTTCTTATTTCGTCTACATAAAGGTTATAATGAAACACTGAGGTATAACATGGAATACTTGTCAATGTTCGTACAATCGGTTATTTAATATGTCGTTTATCTTTCTCATTCCAATTAAATATTTAACTACCTAATTAAGTAATTGAGTGTACATCTAAATAACAAGAATTTTTAGGAAGTGAATAAGATGGCTTTCATTTATATAGCCAAATTTATACTAGAGACTCGGTAAGTGTGAAATACGCAAAATGAAATCTAGACTTCTTATACTAATAGAGCCCAGCTCGTTCTTAAACAAGTACCTATAGAGGCACAAAAAATATTTCTCTTTTTTCGCAAACAGGGTCATTGAACCTTGGTCCTGATCGCTTACCAACTCTCCAGTATGAATTTTGGTATATAAACGAAAGTCACCTTATATACGACATTAATTTTATAATTGTTACTTTACAAAATTATATTTTCTTTTTTCTCAAATCCCTCGAAGTTTAATTTTTATATAAAATCTCATTTTAATTTATAAACAAACGTCAACCTAAAATTAGAAACTACAGCTATAATCAACTCAAATACGATTCGCTTGTAACGGCACGCGATACGAAATGGTTCACAAAAAAAAACTTCAAAACAAATTTATCGCTACCTGAATAAATGATAACATCGCGGTGAACTTGATGTCAATATGTGTTAACACTAAGCTATTTAGTTCACGATTCTGTCCCCTTTCACCCCCCGCACACACGCAAAGCTTACTCATCCCACGTTCCATTCGTCTATGTGTGCGTGCACGAGTACAACGCTTAGGGCCATTTTTCACTGGTTGCTTACACACACAGATGTGGCAGTTGATTGTTCTGATACCGTTTTTAAAAGAGCATGAAACTTTCGGTACGTTAAATAAAATATCCTCAATTTATGTTGTCCTTAGCAGTGACGGAATTAACAAAATTTCCACCTATAGGCATAGGCAGTCAGCTTTTAGGTCCATTGCTGTTTAAAATTTTCAAACTTATAGTGAGAAACCTTTATAATAGTAACTGTTTGATAATTAGAATTTTAAGGCTGTTCTTCTAAGTTCTTACTAAGTATTATTTCAATTTGACCGCGCCTTAATGCTTGTAGCGAAAGCAAAATGCATAAACAATATCAGAAAACTGTTATGCTATGCTAAATGCAAAAACCTTTGTGTTTAGTCGTAATATATCGCAGCAAATCACATCACCTATGTGAGCGCGTCACGAGAGCGAAAAATACTGAACACTAGAGTGCGAGATTTTGCGTTAGCACCATAGACAAATTATTGTTCATCCATGGTAAGCACCCTTAAATAAACTTGCAAAACAGCGAGGCAGAAAGTAAAATGTTTCTGACCGATCTGAGGAAATCTTAACGATAGAAATTACATTTTTTTATTTGACAGGACGTTGTTGATAATTTGTCTATAGGAAACTCAGCTAAGGACGTTGATTTTGTTTCTATCGGAGACTCAGGTCAGGACGTTGATGTTGTGTCTATCGGAGACTCAGCTCAGGACATTGATAGTTTATTTATCGGAGACTCAGCCCAGGACGTTGATGATGTGTCTATCGGAGACTCAGCGCAGGATACTAATGATATGTCTATCGGAGACTCAGTTAAGGACGTTGATGATGTGTCTATCGGAGACTCAGCTAAGGACATTGATGATGTGTCTATCGAAGACTCAGCTCAGGACGTTGATGATGTGTCTTTCGAAGACTCAGCTCAGGACATTAATTATATGTCCACCGAAGACTCAGCTCATGATGTGCCTATCCGAGACTCAGCTCAGGACGTTGATGATGTGTCTATCGGAGACTTAGCGCAGGACACTGATGATGTGTCTTTCGAAGACTCAGCTCGGGACGTTGATAATGTGTCTCTCGGAGACTCAGCTCAGGACATTGATGATGTATCTATCGGAGACTCAGCTCAGGACGTTGATGATGTGTCTCTCGGAGACTCAGCTCAGGACATTGATGATGTATCTATCGGAGACTCAGCTCAGGACGTTGATGATGTGTCTATCGAAGACTCAGCTCAGGACGTTGATGATGTGTCTCTCGGAGACTCAGCTCAGGACATTGATGATGTATCTGTCCGAGACTCAGCTCAGGATGTTGATGATGTGTCTATCGGAGACTCATCTCAGGACGTTGATGATGTGTCTATCGAAGACTCATCTCAGGACGTTGATGATGTGTCTATCGAAGACTCAGCTCAGGACGTTGATGATGTGTCTATCGGAGACTCAGCTCAGGACGTTGATGATGTATCTATCGGAGATTCAGTTGATGATGTGTCTATCGAAGACTCAGTTGATGATGTGTCTATCGAAGACTCAGCTCAGGACGTTGATGATGTGTCTATCGGAGACTTAGCGCAGGACACTGATGATGTGTCTTTCGAAGACTCAGCTCGGGACGTTGATAATGTGTCTCTCGGAGACTCAGCTCAGGACTTTGATGATGTATCTATCGGAGACTCAGCTCAGGACGCTGATGATGTGTCTCTCAGAGACTCAGCTCAGGACATTGATGATGTATCTATCGGAGACTCTGCTCAGGACGTTGATGATGTGTCTATCGGAGACTCAGCTCAGGACGTTGATGATGTGTCTCTCGGAGACTCAGCTCAGGACGTTGATGATGTGTCTATCGAAGACTCAGCTCAGGACGTTGATGATGTGTCTCTCGGAGACTCAGCTCAGGACATTGATCATGTATCTATCGGAGACTCAGCTCAGGACGTTGATAATGTGTCTCTCGAAGACTCAGCTCAGGACATTGATGATGTATCTATCGGAGACTCAGCTCAGGACGTTGATGATGTGTCTATCGAAGACTCAGCTCAGGACGTTGATGATGTGTCTATCGAAGACTCAGCTCAGGACGTTGATGATGTGTCTATCGGAGACACAGCTCAGGACGTTGATGATGTGTCTATCGGAGACTCAGCTCAGGACGTTGATGATGTGTCTATCGGAGACTCAGCTCAGGACGTTGATGATGTGTCTCTCGGAGACTCAGCTCAGGACATTGATGATGTGCCTATCCGAGACTCAGCTCAGGACGTTGATGATGTGTCTATCGAAGACTCAGCTCAGGACGTTGATGATGTGTCTATCGGAGACACAGCTCAGGACGTTGATGATGTATCTATCGGAGACTCAGCTCAGGACGCTGATGATGTGTCTCTCGGAGACTCAGCTCAGGACATTGATGATGTATCTATCGGAGACTCTGCTCAGGACGTTGATGATGTGTCTATCGGAGACTCAGCTCAGGACGTTGATGATGTGTCTCTCGGAGACTCAGCTCAGGACATTGATGATGTGCCTATCCGAGACTCAGCTCAGGACGTTGATGATGTGTCTATCGGAGACTTAGCGCAGGACACTGATGATGTGTCTTTCGAAGACTCAGCTCGGGACGTTGATAATGTGTCTCTCGGAGACTCAGCTCAGGACATTGATGATGTGTCTATCGGAGACTCAGCTCAGGACGTTGATGATGTGTCTCTCGAAGACTCAGCTCAGGACATTGATGATGTATCTATCGGAGACTCAGCTCAGGACGTTGATGATGTGTCTATCGAAGACTCAGCTCAGGACGTTGATGATGTGTCTATCGAAGACTCAGCTCAGGACGTTGATGATGTGTCTATCGGAGACACAGCTCAGGACGTTGATGATGTGTCTATCGGAGAGAACTCGACTCAAGTCGATGATGTGTCTAGCGGAGTGTACACGGATCAGGACGTTGATTTGTCTATCGAAGAGAACTCAGCTCAGTACGTTGAGGATGAGATTGGAGATATAGAGAAGAAAGAGGAGTCTTTAAAATTCTCTTAGGTTAGAAGATATTGCAATAATATTTTCTTTTAGAGAATAGTGCAAACCTTGCATCTTTTATTTTTGATGCGTAGAGTAGGCGTCTCTGTTTTTCGTTTTTACTCGTTGACGTACTTATGTGCGTACAAAAAAACAAACGTAATTTTTTTCTGATTTAAATATTTTTTTCAAGCTAAGTAGTTCAGATTTTAAAGTTAACAAGGTTAATGGATTATTCCAAATTAAAACTTTCAATACCTATATGAATATTCTGGTGTATCTACAATAACGAGTGTCCGTCCACGCTCCCTGAAAAACGATGCCGACATAAAAAGTTTCATAGTGCCACTGAATTTGTTCACTCAACATCGAATTTTGTAAAATGTCCCACAGGTCAGGTCATAATAGCGCTTATTACAATGCAATTAGAGGTTTTACATGGGACAATAATCGACTATAGTGAGGTCTAGACATGCCACGCTTTTAGTTGTCGGTAAATCCTTGGAGACTTCTTTTATAAACTTCCTAGGAAGGTGTATTTGCGTATATTTTATGTATTCATGTGTGGGGGAATCTGCTGTATAAAATAGTTTCAGTTATGCTTTCATTGTTAAAAACTTTTATTTGATGGTGATAAATAAGTACAATCTTTTAAAACATATAGAACATTATCAAAGTAAGCTAGAGTAAAATAATCCTGAAAGGCAACAACGCAATCAATTAAAAAGTTTCTGGATAAAGTTTCAAATTCGCTAAGCAACGATACCCCTCCGCTACGCACCGCGCCGTAGCGAAGTACTACGACACTAAGTACTACGAAAAAAACCAATGTGTTTCAACTGAAAACTGTTACCTACTTAATTTGATCGGCTTACCTCCTTTGTGTACAGCCACCGTACAAAGTAATATAGTAACGCGGGAAAATCATGGCATGGGAATGCATCGAAAATGATCACTGCATGCATGTGTGAGTGAGACAGAGATGCTGCAGTCACGGGCTCAATCGGCCAGTTAGACAGAGATCAAATATTGAGTATCGTCACCGACAAGGAAAACGTTGAATGTTGCCAGCGCTTTAAGCGGGAAAATGCACCATTTGCACCCGATTTAGGGTGGGAAGTTTCTGCGAGGACATGGCAACTTGGGTTGAATTGCGCACCCACTCGGCGGGTCGAAGGGTGGGGGGGTTCAGTTACTCTCAACTGTGGCAGATAATCAATATCCGCTTGGCTTGTGGACACTATGTATGCTATAACTCCGTCCCTTTCTGACCTGGTCGTTTTCTTATCTCGTATCCCGTTCGCTCTACTATCTGAAATGGACAGTGGCGTAGATTTGGTAAATGATAACTGTGAGAAAGTATTTATCACGACAATAGAGCGTGATATGTAATTATATAACCTATTTAAGCTATGGTGGCAATACGGGGGGGTTTTTCTGATGTATTTTTATTGACGTTAGTATTGAAGTGTGTTTGTTTGGGGTAACACGCGATGCGGGTGCTTTTTCATTAGTTGACCACTTCTACTACGGGAGTTATCTAATTGAGGTCACTTCATAGCTGTTGTTGCAAGATTGAATGCGGCCTCCTTAGGGTTACATTGCTTTGACTGCTTACTGGGATAATTGTTTTTAATAGGAGTTTACGATTTAATCTATGAGAATACCCGACTGAGTGATCTATCAATGTCTAGAACGGGTGTTCCTAGGAACACGAAATTTTGACTGTAGGTTCATTATCGATGAAGACATCCGCTAAAAAGGGATTTTGGGAAATTCCCAGGGGATAGAGTGAAACTGGAACCACTCGAGCAGCGCTGCGAGGCGTCCGATAGTTTACTATTATCAATAAGTCTGCAGTGATTTTTAGGGTTCCGTACCCGAAGGATGCCAAACGGGACCCTATTACTAAGCCTCCCCTGTCTGTCTGTCCGTCCGTCTGTCACAGGGATCTACGGATTCGGTCGTTTTTGGTTGATATAATCAGTTGGGAACTTGAGATAAAAAGAGATCAATAAATTACTAAGCCTAAACATATCATATCACGTTTGTTTAAATATTTAATTGCAATGCTTTTACTTTGTTCATTGTTATAAACAATATTTTTCAAGTTATTTGAAAGGTTAGGTAATTTCAAACAGAGCCGTATTTAAGGGGGGTTTAGCTTACAAAAATGTAGAAGCTCTTAATAATTTTTAAACCAAGATGAAATTGAAATTGTATCCGACCGAATATTGATTCTACGTTGCTGGAAAAAATATATCGAATAAAGACAGGATAAGACGTTATCGTATTCTAATTTCCTCGTTATCGAAATATATGAATTTGCCCTCTGATGCAGGTGCAGACGAAAAGTAAATCTTGAATGAAGATCTCTGAACCGGGAGTCGAATTAGGGGCCTCTCGCTAGTATTACGTTATTATTCTAGCCTTTTGCACACGGCTATGCCCGCGTTGAAGAAGATACAAACTAAATTAATCTGACAAGCTGAATCACAAAATTAATTCTAAACGGGCGCCTGGACGGTTTAGTAAACATACTTGTAAAATTGTTTTCATTCAGTGTGTGGGTAGTATTTCCCTTTTTTCCCTACATTTTATTTGTTTTCAATTTTAAATGTATTTTTACTCCTATTTAAAATAATAATAAAATAATAAAATAATACTAGTAAAAGATAATTTGTTATTTTATTTTTGGAAGTCTCTCTAAGTACGTGCTGCTACAGCCGAAATACGGCCCTGCACTTTTAAACCTTGCTGTATTGTTATTGGTACGTTGACTTCAAAAGTTCTAGTTACTTTATACGATATCCCTTTCTTACCCTTTCTTATTTGTTTTCAGACGCTTACTGTCCTGTAATTGCTAAGCAACCATTATTTGTTATCGTATTTTGAAGTGATATGGTTTAACAGACTTTTATATAAAGGGACTTTCGTTTATATAGTTAAGAGACTCGGTGAGTTTCAATTACCCTTTTTGTGAAATACGTAAAATAAAATTTTGACTTCCTATACTAATTGAGTCGAGGTTGTTCTTAAACAAGTATACAGGCACAACAATATTTTTCATATTTCGCAAACAAGATAATTGAACCTTGGTCCCGCCCTCCCGAGTCTCCAGTATGCATTTGGCTACATAAGGAAAGTCACCTTCTTTGTAAGCCTCCCTTATTGGCATAAACGGAGAAACAACAATTGAGAAATCCTTTTAAATCAACAGTTGGTAAGATTCGGCTGTGGCTTGTTACCACTCTCTTGACGTAACCATGATTCCAAGTGACTCGCCGTGTTCGCCAGAACACGCGGGCATGACGTCATGACGCAACAGCCTGTAACCATGGTTACGGTTGCAGGCTGTTGCGTAATTTCAGTTATTCCTCCGTAACCGACCTCCGTAGATTTTCCTTAAGTCACTGGACAGATTGATTTGTGATGCATCGCTTACTTTCATTCTACCGCTTTTGGGGCGGGCTCGCTTCATTCCATCAGGCGCGAAAGGGCCAAGTATGAGTGAACCCATTCCCTATAATAAAAGCCCAGACCTGCATGAGAGTCAGTCATTCATTATATTGACTGCCACCAAACGCTAACAACATAACAAAGTGACAATATTTGTGTCATGTCATAATAGTAGTTTATGCTACAAGTGAGGTAAGGAGGTAAGGAGGCAATAGCTTATGAAGACGCTTTGAAACGCAAACGAGTGCTTAAACCTTAAAATTTAGTTATTGCCCTTATCAACGTGTATCATACTACGTTTTTTCAATGCATAGTGTAAGTAAATAAAATAAACGTAATTAAAGAAACAAACAATAAATACTCCAAATGAACTTTAGGTGGGCATTCTTTTTCTTTGGACGGAAGTTGCCAACTTGACGAAAATAAGCTGATTTCAGTTTGATGCGTTCGTAGAACACAAGAAAAGATTGGAAACTCTGTTTCAATAAATAAAAAATGTAACACTTGTGTGGTAAAGTTGACTTTGAAACAGTTTTGAAGCATATAAAATAGGTCTTTACGAGCACTTGCATTGAAAAATAATATCCATCCGCATTCATAACATACATCACATCAGCAATCAACTAAAATTTAACAAGGGCTCTGTTATGATGATCCAGGCCCCCAAAATAATCTGCTCATAATTCGATTGGCCCCTTCCAACAATGAATAGAACGGGCTCCAGATTAGATAGTTAGATACTCCGTGTAAATAAATTAGTGTGTCTATCTGTATGTGGGCGGATATTGTAGAGCAACTAAAAATACAGAACGTACAGGTGGCGGATACGTACGAGTATTTATGTTGCGGGCCAAACCCGATTTTAGGACAAACTAATTTGTCTAGGTTAACCCGGTTCTGGGTTGTCATACAAAAATTACCACGAAGGTCAAATTCGTTCTGCGACTCGGCATACTTAACCTCTCGGCTGGCTTCTGCGCTGAAGGATTTCCGAATAACTAGTTCGGCCTAAGTATAACTAGTTTGTCATAGAATCTGGTATGGCTGGTAACATATACAAGTCAACTTAATGAGTGTCATGTCAAGTACAAAGTACATTTTAATAAAATACGCATTTTTGAATAATGGACATCATGTCATGTACACGGATTTTTAAATGATTTTAAAATGTGACGCCAATGAAGATTATCCGTATTTTCTCAGGGCCTCGGATTGAGTTGTTAATTGTTATTGAGTTATGCCGCAAACAAACAGTCTTCTTTTTTGACGATAAGGATTGCCATCAAGTTGACTCTAACAATGTCCGTTTTACATGCAGAGGGGTAGGCAGACTACAGATTTCCAACTGCTACGAACCTGACACAATCACATCATCATCGTGGCTGAATAGTGTAGTCTCTGCATTTTCTGTAGACTGTGTCGGAAACAATGTGTGTGATAGGAGCGGTAAATGAAAATGAGTTCAGTACTTGCGATAGCTGCATCGATTATCTGAATATTGTATCGTTTTTAGTACTGCTGGAGTCAATGTCAATATGCATTCGATGTATTCATATTTATTTATGAATGAGATTGTTTCAAAAGGTTGGTTATTATGATATGTATTGAAACAAACCGCTAACGAATGCATGGGCAGTCATTTCGGTTGCAAATTAATGACTTTAGGACGATAGCAGTGCACGTAAGCCCTTCATTGTAAGTGGTAGAGGTCAGTTAATTATGCCTATGTCAGCATCGGAAATCAATAAGTAGGAATTACTGTTATGTATTCAGGCTCTGTCGCTGTCCCATACTAATATTGTTTGCTGATGTGGATTATGTGATTCTGAACTTGTAACACAGAGTGGACACTGTGCGCTGTCTGCCAACACAGACGTATAATATAGTAGCAGACATAACATTAATAATAAACGCATAGAGTCGACGCGTGGCAATTTTAGCTCCGTGACCTTTGAGCTCTTTTAAATATAAATATTGCTCGTTTCCAAACAAAATATATACTAGAGACTAGTTTAGGAATTAACAAATATGTTCCAAGCATAAGCATAAGCCTGTCTGTGTCTGCCAAGCTTAATTTTAAAATAAAACCATCTGTCAAAATTTGAACTACGAGCACCTACAACTACATTCAGGCACATAGGCACGCCACGTTTTAGTACAAAATTTGATAACCCGTTTCTCTGTTGTTTTTCGTTATAGACTTAAGTTTGAGACCTCTATGGTTTAATACAGGCATTTACAAACTCACCTATTTGGCTGAAATGTTAAATATCGGTATAGGTACAATTTAAGGCAAGAAAACGACTTTGCATATAAATCTGTCAAGCTTGATATCTTTAAAACAAAATCAATATTCAAAATGTTGGCTAAATATCGCCTTTTAAAATATCTGTACCAGATGATAGACGTCTTATTAAAGTATAAGACGTCTATCATCTGTTACAGATATTTTATTAAATACAACTGAGAAAAGAAGTAGCAAATTTTGTCGTACTAAAATGGTGGCGTGCCTGTGCGCCTTCAGTACGAATTCCGTTATTACATTGTGATTAGTTTTACAAGATTATTTATTTGATACTTTGCAAGTATTATGAAATTAATTCCAAATATGAAGTCATCAGTGATCTAACTCATTCTCCACCTACAGATACAATTTGAGCTCTTCATAGTATGTCACTTTACATACTTAACCCATGGTCTGCTTCATAGAAAGTAACGCAAAGGAATCGATTGCAAATTAATCGAAAGGGATTGTTTAGATCCTTGGCTAAACAGACGAGCGCTTAAATAAGTAAAATTTACATGAACAACGTGAAACTGTCACATTGTGAATAAAAGGTTGTTTGTAAGTAAGTTTATGATGTATTTTTGTATGTTTAAAGCTTTTTACAGCAACGCGGTGGCGTAGCAAACGTGAATGCTCCGAATTTCGGGCCAATAGTACAAACGGTACCAAACTCGATGGCGCCGCTGAAGTTTGTCTTTGTCTCTATCTTTGTCTTTCATATATCTCTGTCATATATTTCTCTCTATCCATCTCGCCGGAGTTAACTTCACCCAGGTGTCATACGGCGTGGGAGAGGGGGGAAAGGGGAATACTGCGTGGTCACGCGCGCCTTCTGTACAGTATTCCAGGAAATAATATCAGCTACGCCACCGTAGTATAATATAAATAATTTTTCAGCGACAATTTACCCGATGAATATCGATTTATATAATGTAACATAAATTTATGATACTGGAGGCTTGGTAAGTGAACAGTATCACGAATCGATCAAACTTTTTGTTAATTTCACACATTAAACTGTTGACCTCCCATTGTATTGACTCGGGGCTGGGCTTGCGTTGGCGGGGAACACGAAAAACATTATTTACGAATTGACAAATTGGGTCATCGAACTATACTGAGCATTTATCGAGTCTCCTTTTCTTTGTAGTAAAATACCTTTAGTCTCCTTTAGGAGTGGACGTGAAACTTATGCAATTATTGTCAATTATAGACAATAAATGAAGAGGCATTGTATGTTTGTTTGTATTATGTATCAGGCAATATGTATGTACGTTGGCGGATCTAATTAGACTATCGAATGGGATGTCCATTGTCCAATGAACAACATATTAAATTTAACCTCTTGTCTGTTTAGTTACGCATCAGAACAATTCATTCTATTGTTATTTTTTATGAGCGCAGAGCATGGGTTAACACATGTATATTTATTATGTTTTTGTTCAAATCATACAAATTATATTACTAGAACTAGCCATAAGGGAGTAAGATGTTTTATACATAGGTAACACTAAATGTTTCCGGAACTGGCCACTTACATAAACAATATTTAAAAATTTATTGCAACATTTGAAAATAGAACTCTTTGGCTGTAGAATGCAGTTTGTTTCATCTGACTGTCTTTTGTTTATACCTTGTGGCGCCATTTAAAAAATTATGTGTCTGCATCAACATGGATTTAACTCGGGAAAATTTTCGTAGTATGATTTTCTACGATTTTAAGTGTAATTTGACAGCTCAACAGAGCATCGCTCGGCTTGAAACAGCTTTTGGCAATGAAGCACCATGCAAGACGACTGTTTATAGCTGGTTTGCAGAATTCAAGCGTGGTCGTATCAATCTCAGTGACGAATCTCGCGATGGTCGGCCGTCCACCGCTGTGACCAACAAAAACATCGATGCTGTGCGCCGTATGATTGAAACAGACAGGCATGTGACCTACCATGAAATTCGCGCATCCTTAGAAATAGGCATGAGTCAAATACAATCAATCCTACACAAACATTTGGGTGTGAGAAAGCTGTGCTCGCGGTGGATCCCACACAACTTGACCGAGGCTCAAAAAATTGACCGCGTCACTTGGTGCAGTGCCATGCTTACCAGATTCAACGAAGGTGCGTCAAATTTGGTGTGGGACATAGTAACAGGTGACGAATCATGGATTTATTGCTACGATCCCAAAACAAAGCAGCAATCGAGCGTATGGGTCTTTCAAGATGAGCCGAAACCAACCAAAGTGGCGCGCGTGAAAAGTGCATCTAAGCGGATGATTGCTTCTTTTTTTAATAAAACTGGACACGTGGCTACTGTTGCTTTAGAGAATCGTCGTACCGTGAATAGTGACTGGTACACGACCATTTGTTTGCCGGAAGTTATTGACGAACTCCGTAAAAATAACCGTAAACGCCGTATCATCCTGCACCACGACAATGCTAGTTCTCACACGGCCAGACAGACAAACGACTTTTTGAAGACGAAAAATGTAGAACTCATGAGTCATCCTGCATACAGTCCCGACCTGGCACCTTGTGACTTTTTTCTGTTCCCAAAAATTAAGAACCAATTACGCGGTCAACGATTTTCATCACCAGAAGAGGCTGTCGAGGAGTATGAAAAACACGTTTCAGAGGTCACCACAGGGGAGTGGCACAAAAGTTTTCAAAACTGGTTTGATCGAATGAAAAAGTGCATAGACGCCAAGGGAGATTATTTTGAAAAACAATAAATTAATTTTGTACCTTTAATAGTATTTTTTCATATTCATTCCGGAAACTTATAGTGCGTCCCACGTATGTGCGGATTATATGGTATTCATGTTTTACCGATACATTTTTGCGTTTCACTGATGAAGGACTGGCGCCTGTTGCCGTGTTTTGGGTGCAAAACGAAATCAAGTAAATGTTTACTGTCAGTCCACAGAAACCAAAGCTTTACGTGCTTTCAGATGTCCTGCAGCAAAAAAGTACATACTCATATTAACAGAAAATATCCTATCTCTTAAATCTGATAACTCCATACACTATCGACGTCAATCTTTTTAGAGCTACAATTTCAATTACATTTCTACAATGGACCTTGCATCGGGCACACGACTTTTTTACCACCCTCCAAAATAACTAAACTAAATCGCCAATCGATATTAAACCTTATTTCAATGGGGTAAGATACTTATGGTTATCGTGGTCGGATTATGGCCCTCCGAAAGATGCCCTTACCCTTGTACAGACATATTGGCTGCGACCCTTTGCAAAGAGTAAGTGACCGGGAGCCATATTGATCGATGATTATTGTGCATGAAATTTCATGGTATTGTGAGGAGATTTAAGTTTGTCTATACATACAAACTTAACATACCCATTTCTTTCTACCAATGGAGTATAAGTAAAAATTAAAACAGTCATTCCTTACAAACCCTGACCAACCTTTTAGCTTTTGTTAGGTCTTAGACCATATAACACGGGACTAGGCTGAGGTGATATTGCTAGGTGATATTCACTGTAGAAATAGGAACTAAGTTCGTAGGTACTATTGATTGATTATTAAGTGTTTTTATGTTTTAATTTTATTAGTCCGACTAAATGTCTGCTACGGGCACATGCCACCTCTCTGATATTTGTATGCCATTAATAGGTTAAAACGTGATAGATCTTACCTCTTTATTTAACATCTTTTATATTTTACTCATGTTTTTACAAATAAATTTCTTTGTCTTTGTCTTAGGCAAGCGCACTTATCCCCCTCTGCCGAAGTACATGAACAAATTGTTCATGTAAATTTGCTTGTGTGCGCGTTTTGTGTTTGTGTTGCAGCTTTTGATTTAATGTGACATATCAATTTTTCGCAGGAGTGTGCGTGAATGAGTAAATGTGTGCTGTGCGTGTTTACCTCCCCTCCCGTGGAAAACGGCAGAATAATTTCAGTACTAAGAGTCGCGCTTTGCCAGGTCCCTTGTTAAATGGTCTAAGTGTTAGGTTATTGTGACTTGGCCTTCTTCAAGTTACAAGTCATACTGTTTTAGGACTCCGTAGAAATGAAACAATCTTTTTAGAGTTCCGTACCCAAAGGGTAACCAACGGGACCCTATTACTAAGGCTCCGCTGTCCGTCTGTCCGTCTGTCACCAGGCTGTATCTCATGAACCGTGACAGTTAGACAGTTGAAATTTTCACAGATGATGTATTTCTGTTGCCGCTATAAAAAATACTAAAACCGGCCAAGTGCGAGTCGAACCTGCGCACTACCATACAACAGACATGATATTTTTGCCGTTTTTATAGATAATGGTACGGGACCCTTCGTGCGCGAGTCCGACTCGCACTTTTTTAAATAATTTATTTAGTATATTTATTTATTTAGCTATATACAGTTGGGCGTGTGTTTAATTAAGGCGAGGATATTCAGAGATATCAGTCCTGCTCCAACGCTTTCATTTTACACTTACCTATCCTGCTCAGTGGAAGCGGGCTGCTCTGAAAACTCGCAATTTCTGGGTGTTTTTATTATTTTTCAAACCTCGTTTCCATAAAAAAAAACAGAAAATACTAAATCCTTTCACTTGATATACCTATCTTTCCTTGCAATACAATAATTATATAATAAATCAAACTGTTTTTAGATGAAAATGTCTCAGATTTTTTTTTCAGTTAAATTTAAAAAATTCTTGAAAATTTTCATTATAACTTGGATCTATCCATCCATCTATCCAGCCTGTTTTGTCCACCTTTTCAAGATTTCGCCACTCCCGGAAGAAATATCCATACTTACACACGCTGGGCAGGTTAATTGGTGAGCGCGGTGCCGAAACCCAGTGATGCCGCTGCATCTGCAGTCTGTTTTTTAGAGATTTGGGATATACCGCCATAAATCGGTCCCAGGCAATGGTGGCCCACCTGGTTTTGCCTGTCTGCGAGCTGTCCTAACTTCGGGAGAATTTGCGAGTAAAATGGTGGTACCTCCATGGTACCTCCAAAGTCGAGCCCGGAACTAACTCTACCACCTGGAGTAAATAATTTGGATATAGACATAAAAATCACATATATTATTTTGAATTTTTTGATCTACGTTCAAATGACCCGGGAATTGATTAAAAAAAACCG
The DNA here is from genome assembly GCA_910592155.1 of Ypsolopha scabrella. Classification (NCBI taxonomy): domain Eukaryota; kingdom Metazoa; phylum Arthropoda; class Insecta; order Lepidoptera; family Ypsolophidae; genus Ypsolopha; species Ypsolopha scabrella. The sequence goes on along the minus strand of OU342969.1, from coordinate 23,361,283 downwards.
GCCAAGTGCGAGTCGGACTCGCGCACGAAGGGTTCCGTACCATTATCTATAAGATCGGCACAAAAATCACGTCTGTTGTATGGGAGCTCCCTTTAATATTTATTTTATTCTGTTTTTTAGTATTTGTTGATATAGCAGCAACAGAAATACATCATTTATGAACACTTCATCTGTCTAACTATCACGGTTCATGAGATACAGCCTGGTGACAGACGGACAGACAGACGGACAGCGGAGTCTTATTAAATAGGGTCCCGTAGGTTACCCTTTTGGTACCATCCATCCATCAGCCTGTTTCGTCCACTGCTGGACATAGGCCTTTCCAGGATTTCGCCACTCTTGGCGGTCCTCCTGGAAGAAATGCCCGTACTCACACACGCTGGGCAGGCGGGTTGGTGAGCGCGGTGCCGAAACCCTTGCACCAGTGACGCCGCTGCCCATCACCAGTCTGATTTAGATAAGACCCGGCAATTGGAGATGGATATACCGCCATCCATCGGTCCCAGGCAATAGTGGGCCGCCTGGTTTTTTTGCCTGAGAGCTGTTCTCTTACTCTCCCCCGAATAACTTCGGGAGGATTTCCGAGTAAGATGGTGGTACCTCCACAGTCGAGCCCGGCATCAGCTCTACCAACCCTAAAAATAAAGCCCCTGTTTTATTCGAGTATTGTAGGCAATTTCTCGACCACTAGTTCAGCGGTCATGGGTTCAATCCCGTAGGGGTATATCTATGGGCCCATGTAACATAATTATAATTATTATTTATTGTACAAACAAAATATTATTTATTAATTGCACGTATATAGGCGAGCTTATCTCTAAGAAGAGATTTCTTCCAGTAAACCCGGATTGATAAATATAAGTTATAATAAATAAGTAGACATACACACGTGTAGGTACACTTAAAGATACTTATGTCGTTTACTTAAAATTTATTAATATACTTACAACCTCTAATTTATAACTACAATTTAAAATACCCACATACATAATATTTACAATAAATAAATAAAAATAAGTAAGTTAAAAAAATACATGACTATGTTTAAATAAATATTATGCTATTTAATAAATCACTTCAACTGAAGACGGCCTCATAGAAGAGGCCGAAATATATTGAAAATTCCGTTTTTATTTTATTTATATTTTACTATGATTTATTTAAGAAAATAAAAGGCTAAATATAGCATTTATATCTTTAGCTATTTTATAAATATAATAGTATTTATAGATACTCATAAATTTAAAAGTAATTTTTCAGTTTATTTATTTTTATAAATACCGAGTGCGGTAGGGCTCGCTCACCACCAATCACGCTGGTACGTAATAGTCGTCGGTGAAACGTGGGTATACGAGTGGGGATTGTAACTTGCATTTCACAGTACAAACTTGGAAACACAACACCTTTGTCACCCTCTCAGGAGTTTATGTCATAACATTTAGAGTTTTTTGTATGTGAATAAATACAGGATGTTGATTTGGTCTGCAACTTCCGTCACATGGTAGGATATATTAGGTGCTTACATATGAAATTATCGTTTTGTCGTACTGACTGGTACTTTAGCTGGTACATATGAGTTTTTAAAACAGTTATTCATTTGTTTTTTTCCTCATTATTTTTTTCTTTAGCGTCGCTTATTACCGCACAATGAAATATCGGTATATTTACGAGTACGAGTTCTACCGTGGCACCAGTGCTGCAGGAACAGCTCGAAGGATTAATGATGTGTACGGCGCTGGTGTCGCAAAAGAAAGCACGGTACGTTTTTGGTTTTTGGTTTCAACGTTTTCGTTCTGGAAATTTTGACCTTCAGAACCAACCCCGTGGACGGCCGGAGACCAAAGTGGAAAATGAAGAATTAAAGGCTATTGTGGAAGCGGATCCATCGCAAAGCACTTCAGAGATAGCTGCAGGTTTCGGGGTAAGTGATAAAACTGTATTAATCCACTTGAAGCAAATCGGGAAAGTAAAAAAACTTGAACGATGGGTACCTCATGAATTGAGTGTATCGAACATGCAAACACGCGTCGACTGCTGTGTTACTTTGCTCAACCGACACAAAAATGAAGGGATTTTAAATCGAATCATTACTTGTGATGAAAAGTGGATACTGTACGATAATCGGAAGCGCTCGTCGCAATGGCTGAACCCTGGAGACCCAGCCAAATCCTGCCCTAAACGAAAATTGACTCAGAAAAAGTTACTTGTGAGTGTTTGGTGGACTAGCGCCGGTGTCGTTCACTACAGCTTTCTAAAATCTGGCCAAACGATTACGGCAGATATCTATTGTCAGCAACTGCAAACCATGAAGGAAGAACTAGCTGCTAAACAACCGAGATTGGTCAATTGCTCTAGGCCACTGCTGCTTCACGACAACGCAAGACCACACACTGCACAACAAACAACCACTAAGTTAGATGAGCTACAATTGGAATGTCTGCGACATCCACCGTACTCCTCGGACCTTGCTCCAACAGATTACCATTTTTTCCGGAATTAGGACAACTTCTTACAAGGAAAAAAATTCAACTCCGATGCGGCAGTCCAAACCGCCTTCAAAGAGTTTATTGATTCTCGCCTCCATGGGTTTTTTAGTAAAGGGATCAATGAACTAGTTATGAGATGGCAAAAGTGCATAAACAACGGTGCATACTTTGATTAATGAAATATATTTTACAAAAAAAAAAGACTTTATATTCCTCCCGTACAAAACGCTAATTTCATAATAGCACCTAATATTAGGTTGGGGAAAAACTATTTTCGCAAATAGTATGTATGAACTTATAATAAAATCTCTTTGGCTATACCATTTGTATCTGGCTGGTTTTGGTATTATTAAAAATTAAAAATTTTAAAAAAGAAAATTCCAAATTCAAATTACGTAAAATGTGTGATTTTCATTTGTTTTTCTTACCGTTAATATGAGTGAATCTAATGAAGAAATTCCATAAGTTTTAAAATTTTACTACAAAAAAGAAAATGCAACGCAAGCCGCGAAAAAAAATTGTGATATTTATGGACCTAGTGCAGTTTCTGTGAGAGTAGCACAAATTTAGTTTAAGCGTTTTCAATCAGGAAATTTTGATGTCAAAGATGCACCTCGCTCTGGGCGCCCTGTTACGGATAAAATGGATGCCATTTTTGAAAAAGTGGAGCAAGATCGGCATATCTGTAGTTACGATGTACACAAAACATTTGAAAAAAGCTGGGTACACAAAAAAGCTCGATATTTGGGTGCCTCATGAGCTCATGAAAGAAATTTAATGAACCCTGTACTCATTTGTGATTCTTTATTACGACGTAATGAAACCGAACCATTTTTGAAAAACCTGATAACTGGTGATGAAAAGTGGATTACGTACGACAAGAACGTGTGAAAAAGGTCGTGGTCAAAGGCTGGTCAGGCCTCACAGACTCTGGTGAAACCCGGGTTATCTCGTAACTAGGTAACGCTGTGTGTATGGTGGGATTGGAAGGGCATTATTTATTATGAGCTGTTACCGCCAGGCAGGACCATCGATTCTGAACTCTACTGCGAACAACTGATGAGATTAAAGCAAGAAGTTGAGAGAAAGCGGCCGGAATTAGTCAACAGAAGAGGTGTGGTTTTTCATGGTGATAACGCTAGACCTTACACATCTTTGGCCACTCAGCAAAAATTAATAGAGTTTGGCTGGGACGTATTAATGCATCCGCCGTATAGTCCCGACCTTGCACCTTCAGATTTCTACTTGTTTCAGTCTCTTCAGAATTCTTTAGGCAGTGTCAGGTTAACATCACGAGAGTACTGCCAAAACCACTTGTCGTGGTTTTTTGATTTGAAGCCCCAGAATTTCTATAGCAATGAGATCATGTCCCTACCTACAAGATGGCAGAAAGTTATCGAATAAAATGGCACCTACATACTTTAGTTAAATGTAAATAAACTTTATTAAAAAAATTTTTGAATTTTCATATAAAATGCGAAGAAACTTTTTCCCCAACCTATTATTTACAACACCCATAAAGAAAAAAAAAATGGTCCTACAATTCAAAGTGAAAAAAATTTAAGAGTCGATAGAATATCCCTAATGTACAAATTTCCAAAAAAACCTTTTTTTCCTTTAAAAAACGAAACAAAAGTTCATGAAATCGCTTCCATAAAACGTCTGGTGTTCGACAAACATGATGAAATTGACTCAGCACTGGTGGAGCGTTGTCGTCGTGGTGGGGTGGGACACCCAAGACGACCCGGGTAAGTCTTCGCACTGCAGTGACCATTTATCAGGAGAATTTTAGGACAAATAAAAAGGGCATAATATTGCCTTCTTTAAATGGTATTTTTTTGTATGCTGTTTTTGGAATGAGTATCACATATACTTGATTATGATTATTCATGTGACGCAAGTTGTTGACCAAATCAGCCCCCTGTATGAATTAATCAACTTTTGTGTCTTTATTATAGAGTTTTATAAATATATACTGAATATTATTAAATAAAAAATGGAGAGAGACATATTTCGGGTCCTATCAGGTGCGCTCGGATCAGTAACAAAAAAAAAACCTACTAACTTAAATCTAACCTCAATCTAACCAGTTTACGTCCAAAAAGGTTAAGAAAGTAGCGCCAAGCCCTTATTAATGCTTAAGAAACGGTTGAAGAAATACAAGGATATATGCGTCACAAGGGATCGTAGCGCGTAGCATCACAAGAGATAGTTCGCTTACAGTAGAGGGGGGCAATTCTCAAATCCCATATCAAAACTTTATAACAGAGCAGTGGCCTCATTAAACTCCTTCGTTAAAGTGATGGGTTAGTGTATTATTTACATGAAACTTATGAGGATACCGGCTGATGTCGGCTACACATGAGAATAAAGGTCATGTGAATATACGGTGTAAGCTTTTTAAGAACAGGCCATTTCAATTTAATAACTTATTGAAATGCCTCCAATTGAAATAAACAACATTGAGTATATCGGATTTGCTATTATTTATTAATCTCATTAACTTATTCAATCACTATGATTCTTGGAATTTTATTATTTACATGAAGTTGGTATTTCGATAACGTGCTTTGTCTAGTCTAGTGAGCAAGATAGAATATAAGAGCTTTATCAAATTCAACGTAAGCGACAATGTGAAAAAAACATATTCAATAAAAACTTACATAAAAATATTAAAAATTAAATAATCTCATTGTCAAAAGATGCACAGTAATAAAAAAAAACGTATCGAGTTTTGTAATTAACATTACAGATAAAAATTATTTTGATAAACAAAAATTTCATAGGTAGCTTTACGATTTTTTCCTTAATGTGAAAGTTTCAGATCATATTTGAAATCAGTCATAAGAAGACATCTTCGAAGACAATATGCATTTTTCTCAGTGCTGGTATTTACATGTGGTATAAAAAAAATATATATAAAGTTGGATTTACCGTCGCCCTCTTCAACTTAAAGGTCATTCTGATTAAAGCGCGAGATGGATGATGGTCTTATTTTAGTTTGAGAATAGCTCTTGGAAATGTCAAGCGACAGATTTTAGCTTGGCGGTTATTTTATCAACACCCATAGCCTATTTGTTGACCAAGGTCACTACAATGATTTCAAAAAAACCGCATCTAAATCCGTTAAGCGGTTCTCGAGATAAAACAGAAAAACAAAGTTATTAAAAAAAATAGTTTTGACTTTAGAACAATACTAATAACCTATTTTATTTAGAACTTTTTTACTTGTTGACACGATTTTTTACTACTATAATTATTTATTAGTATAGATACACTGCTTCAAAAACAACTTTTACTACGAGTATAAGAAAAGTTCAGAATATGAAACGTAAGACTGTGATTTTATAACATGGGGTAAATGAAGCCATACTACACTCGTTCAGGTAAAATATTATTACTTAATAATTTAATCACAATATTAATAATATTATTAATGATATTAGAATGGAAAAATATAATGAGGAAGTAAGTACATTTAGGAATTACGTAAAAATTTACTTTATGCTCGTATGCCCCAAAGAATGCTGACCTTATGTATTATGTATTCAAGGTAGCTTAATTAGTACATTACGATACGAGAGCGATGAAACGTTTTCTGACGAGTGTGAGTTTGCGGCACGAGCCGAAGGTGAGTGCTGCAATCACACGAGTCGAGAAAAAGTTTCTCGCACGAGTATCGTATAATATTTTATAGCACAAGTGGGGAAAATGCCGACTTTACGCAAGCGCAGCGTGCGTAAAGCGGTCATTTTACGCACGGTGTGCTATAAAATATTTAAGATGAATAAGTACAGAACAAAAATTCACCACCTGTATTTGAACCTGCTTTTAAACTTAAAACAGATGTTCTAATGGTCTAACCGTTTTTTTAACGACTTTTGAAATTACGCAACAAAAATAAAACAGTTTCCTGGAAAAACCAAATGGGGTCAATCTAAGGTCATATTAGGGGTCATATGCTTTTGGAACGGTTATTTTTTGGCACAATATAAACTAAACAACATAGATTTGTTCACCATGTTCAGTGTAAGTTTCAAAGCACGTTACAGATACAACTTGTACATTTCCAGCTCTTCCAGATTTTTATCCTCAGATATGTCCTCGTAAAACAAACCCTTGTGTACCTTCGTGGGCGGGCTATTAACTAAATTATTTATAGCATTTATGTCAACCCTTTCTGTATTAGGATAATGTAATTAAACGATGTCTCCTGTTCTACCGGAATTAACAATGTTTGCTGAATATGCCATTATGAGGTTATGTTTGACTGGCTTTGTATTAGAGCGTTCCGTCGGAAACGGAACCTGGATCGCGAATCTTCGGTGTCCGTCTGTCTGACCCGGATGTCGTAGCCAAAGGGTTAAGGCGACGCCACGAAATCTTGGCGAAATGGATCTTCATTTTTCTCAGCAATAAAAAACATATGTAATTACCAATTTATATACTAAATTAAGCATTTCATCGATATCATTTTGTCCGAAGATTTAGTTGATTGATTAATTTTCATAGCAGAGAAAAAAGAAATTAGAAAACCTCTTTTAAAACAGAGATTTTTATTTTACTGACAAACGGGAGCGAATGAAGCCTCTAAGTTTTTTATTTAAATTAGTCTACAAATACACGTCAATATGGCCGATTGGATTTATTAAATTACTTATAGTTGTCATTTCAAATGAAAAATACCGTTTTGCCGCATACGACCATACGGCATTATAAGCTAGTTCGTGAGCGCATATTTGTATGGAGTAAGTCCCCCTCACTCCACTCCCCTAGGGCGCCAATTCTTAAATGTTCAGATTCCCACCATGGATGTGCTGTTTGCGGTGTATGATTTATATGTATATAACTAGTTGTAAAAAAAATTTACAGAATTAAAAGAAGTACTTGTGTATCTGTAAAGGTCAAAATTCAACCAAAAAGATATTGTTTTATTTAGATAATATAAAATGGTGCGTTGAAAAATCGTATAATATATTTTTCAGTGGCGTAAGTATATTTTTCTTTAATGTGTGCGTTTTTGAATTTATTAGAGAATCATAGTCTTGAACGAATCATCAAAATCCTAAATTTACCGATCGAGAGATGTCGTGGGGTAAGCGACGTACGATGTAAAAGGGTAGCCTGGGGATAAATGTTTGCTATAGTACCAACACTTCAAGTCCTTCAATCTATTCTATGGGTAATTTCTTGTGAACTGTCACACGCAGCATTCAATTTCTATTTAATTTTTGAAAGATTTTACTTGACACTGAAAACGAATTCCTTGTAAATTTTTGTTGATTACGTATGTAATTTGTGCTTGTTAAAAGAGGGTAAAATGCGGTGTAGTGTAAAGAGCTAGGATATAAGCTCTTAATCCTTCATAGGGCAGAAGCTCGGGTTCGTCTGAGGGCAGAGGCAATGAGCTTGTGTTAGTAGAAAAAAAACAAGTGTAACCTTATGAAGAGAGTCAATAAAAATATTTATTTTTATCTACATCTACATCTACATCTACACTATTATATAAAGAGGAAAGATTTGTTTGTTTGTATGTTTGAGGTAAACTTTGGAACTACTTTCTAAAAATTCTTTCTTTCATAAAAAGCTATACTATTGCTGAGTAACAAAGGCTATATTTTATTTTAATAAAAGTAAGTTTTCAGTTTGAAAATTAAATATTTGTGAACCATGTCGGGAGAAAAAACGCTGCTTAGCTGCTTTATCGGCATTCCTTGAGCAAATGGTTAGTTATACGTGATAAAACTGGTTGTTTTTCCAAACGAGGAAACCATATCAGTTTAGTCTGACTAAAGATTTCCATCTACAACGATCCGGACACACCTCTTGCTAATATTTAGCTTGAAATAGTGATTACAGCCAGGTTTATGTACTGATTTTTTCCCACACGAAAAAACTGTATGAGTTTAAACTGCTACAGATTTCCATCTACAACGATCCTGACACTTATTTGATTGGTCTTTATTAGCACTTTGGTATAGAATGGTTATCAGGGTCTGATGATGGGACTGAAAGATGGGTACGGGATCTCCTCAACGGACAACAGCAGACCCTTCGAGTTTGGGTTCATTTGATTGGTCTTTATTAGCACTTTGGTAAAACATGGAGACCAGGATCTGATGATGGGACTGGAAGATGGGTACAGGATCTCCTCAACGGACAACAGCAGACTCTTCAAGTTTGGGCTTATTTCATTGGTCATTATTAGCACTTTGGTAAAACATGGTAACCAGGGTCTGATGATGGGTCTAGATGATGGGTACAGGATCTCGTCAACGGACAACAGCAGACCTTTTGAGTTTGGGCTTATTTGATTGGTCTTTATTAGCACTTTGGTAAAACATGGAGACCAGGGTCTGAAGATGGGACTGGAAGATGGGTACGGGATCTCCTCAACGGACAACAGCAGACCCTTCGAGTTTGGGCTTATTTAATTGGTTTTTATAAGCACTTTGGTATAACATGGTGACCAGGGTCTGATGATGGGACTGGAAGATGGGTACAGGATCTCCTCAACGGACCACAGCAGACCCTTCGAGTTTAGGCTTATTTGATTGGTCTTTATTAGCGCTTTGCTTAAACATGGTGTCCGTTTCATATAGTCGTTCAAAAAATCATATTATTTTGTTTTCCTTAATTCCACGAAAATCTCTTCGACGCGGGCGGAGCCGCGGGCAAAAGCTAGTAATTATTATAATTGTAACAGTGCAAAAATATGATTTTGTATGTTCTTCTTTTTGCTTGCAAAATAAACATATTATATTACAGGTATTGTTATATTTATACTTTTTCTACTTTTTCATTGTTTATTCCGTTTCAGTTAAAAATATTCCAATTGAATGTTATTTTTTTATTTATTTTAGTGAGAAATGTGTCGAAATTTGTGGTTTCCAATATATGGACAGAACCTAATAAAGGGTTAAAGAAGTGCTATCAAGCGATAAAGAGGTTATAAAAGCAACATCAGACAAAGACGATGCGGTTTTTTTAGAACCATATCGTTGGTGAGTAGCACCAACATAGAAAAGCACTACAAAAATATGTATATGTTACCGGCAACCTGTATAGTCCGGTATTCTATACAATACCTAGGTAATGTATAGAATACCCACAATGTGTCGGTTATGTATGAAATATTATTTATTTTATACTTTGCCTAGGTATTCTATGGCATGTATTTAAATGAATAGAGCTTAGCCTTTTGGTTAAATCGTATTTCTGGGTCTATCCATCCATCCATCAGCCAGTTTCGTCCACTGCTGGACATAGGCCTTTCCAGGATTTCGCTTCTCTTGGCGGTCCTCCGGGAAGAAATGCCCATACTCACACACGCTGGGCATGCGGGTTGGTGAGCGCGGTGCCGGAACCCTTGACGCCGCTGCCCGTCACCAGTCTGTTTTATATAAGGCCCGGCAATTGGGGGTGGTTATACCGCCATCCATCGGTCCCAGACAATGGTGGGCCGCCTGGTTTTGCCTGAGAGCTGTTCTCTTACTCTCCCCCGAATAACTTCGGGAGGATTTGCGAGTAAGATGGTGGTACCTCCACAGTCGAGCCCGGCATCAGCTCTACCACCTTCTGTGTGGTCATAAAAAAATAACACGAAGGTTATGTATGGTATAATTTAGCGCCTTTATTTACATTTATTACAGACACCTTCCACGAATTAGAGTACAATTACCTCCTGCAATATTTACACTTTGCAATTTGTTTCTGGCAGACTGTGCCGACCCATCGCCTATGTCTCATTCGCACTGCAGGGGAGCACCGTTTTACAATTAAAATATGCAAATAAAAAACATTACCCACTACTTTTCATTCCAACCCGATGGATCTAGAATCAATGGGGTTGAGAAATACGCTACTTCCCCTCGCTTCGATGACTCTGTCAAAAATATGGACAGAGGGACCATTTGGGGATCCTTTTGGTTCCCTTTAGGTGAGTAATGCCGTTACAATGCGTTTGGTTGCACTATAATTTAGTCATATTGTATTGAATACTATAGGTTGTTTATCTTACGATGACGCACTAATCAAACCGTTATAAGTCTTAAGACGTTACAATAAGAGTTTCGACAGGTGTCTTCGTGAGTTGATCTTCGCATGCACTTTAGAATTGTACGTATAGGTAGTGGAAATATTCACATAAGTTTATGTTTTCATTGCGGGATATCAACTTCAGCCTCAGTACAATATTAATAAACAATAAGGTAGGCCTATGGTTCAGTAATGTGTCTAATAATATAAATTGTGTAATGTCAACTGTCTTAACTTTGTTTAACTTTATATAATTTTGGTACTTAGCTTTCTAAATTCTGTGTGTTTTAATTTGTTTATTTACTATCTTTCTTTTTTGTGTGTTTCTTGTTAATTAAAGGCTAAGGCTGAAAATCGGTGGCTTTTTGTTTAAATAACAGACTGTCATAAGCCGAGTCTTAGACCGATTTGTCTCTTTTCATGTATAAAATTGTTGTGTATAAAATTTATTGTGTTTTTTGAGACAAATAAAAAGCTTTTATTATTATTATTATTATTATATCACTAATTATCACATAATTAGTAATAGAATGAATAAGAATTAATAATTAACTACCTCCGTGGTCTAGTGGTGAGAGCCTTAGGTTCTCAACCCGGAAGTCGTGGGTTCAATTCCCGCGGGGAACACACATAGTGGAATGTCACTTTGTAAATTGTTCTTAGTTTGGTTGGGACATTGCAGGCTTGAATCACCTGATCGTCCGAAAAGTATGATGATTCCGTGCTTCGGAAGGCACGTTAAGCCGTTGGACCCAGTCACTTTCTAGTAGAGTGGTCGTTACATAAACCACGTCAGAGGCCGTAAGGCGGTTTAAAAACTCTGACACCAGGGCTTGTCGGGCCGAAAGGTCTGGCAGCCCACACGATAAGAAGAAGAAAACTATGAATTTTGCTACATCATTTAATGTTTATCATTAGTTTAGATAACGTTTTCAATGTTGAGAAATAACTTTCAGTAAACAGAATTTCAAACAAGCGTGAATTTCCTTTAATAAACAAAAGAAGGGCTGTCTTTCATTTGACCTTCAGTGACGTCATATTTTTTTAGGCATTTTGCGATACGGAACCCTAAAAATCTCCTAGTTATGGTGTCCAATCGAGATACTTTGTAACCAAAAGGTCAAACAGCTCAAAATTAACAACAGTTTCACTACCATTTAATGTGTCACCAAACAGACTGATTACGGCGTCAGGGCTGAAAACAGTCTATTCTCCCACACACCTATGCCAGAACTAATTTAAAACTTGACTCTAATACCTGAGACTAAAGGGTCATTTTGTAATGTTGGGAATGAATGGGTAATCGTGTATGTCAGTTCGCAGGGAAGCAAGTACAAAATTACACAGATTGCCCGGAGCGGCGGGACTCGATGCTGTAAATTAATATGTATGTAAATTTCGACGCCCGCCGAGTGGGGAAAAGCTGCTGTTTGCGAGTCTGTAATTTGTATTGAATACGGGTGATTTTTTGGTACATGTCATGTGTAGAATTAAATTAGGAGGTGGTACACAAATAGAAACCGTAAGTAATGCTTTGGTGTCTGGTTGTGTGTTGTATTGTTGTGTCCCTTTACCTAACTAAAGCATAAGTGTTGTTTTTATTACAAAAAGATTTTAAAAATTTTTTTTTTTAAAGGCTTTTTTTTATATGAGACATGATCTTGCTAAGTTTCTTGCCCTTCTTCTTAGCAAAACTGATCGATTCGGCGGAGTTAGGCATAATGTTTATTTATTTACCGTGTTTGTATTTATTTCTATGTCAACTTTATTGTATTTATGGCTTTACATTAATTCTATTATACTAATATTCTAAGTCCTAACTTTTATTTTTTTGTTGTATTTGCTCGTATTATATTTAGTATATTGTTATTTAACATTAGTAATAAGTGTATATTATATATCCATATTACAAATAAAGATATAATTGCTATATTTAGTCCTGTATTTTCTTTAAATATTAGTTACACATTTTTTTTTGTAAATATTTCATAACATAGATTTAGTCATACTTTTTTGTATTAGCTGTATATAAATTAATTTTAACTGTCATTTATTCAACTGTCATAGAAGGCCGAAATATATTGAAAAATCTGTTTTTGTTTTATTTATATTTTATTATCTACTAATATAATTATATTACAGAATAAATGAATGTAATAACTAGAAGGAGTTGTTAACATGGGCAGAACACAAATAAAATATTAATTCTATTCACAATGGTAAAAAAACACAAATTTAAATATTGAAAACTAAAATCAAAACTGTTTTTCAATTAAAATTCCTAAAAATTTAACCTAATCAAAAAATATATAAAAAATGTTTTCCCGAGCCTTCGTCTGCATTTTTATCAATCTCTGCCCCGTTTTTGGCTTGATTTTTTTTAAGTTGACCAGGGTCACTATGATGAGAATAAAGAAAACCGCATCCAAACCCGTTGACATACAGACACACGGAGAAAAATACTAAACTGACTTCAATTAAAATTTCATAAAAATAATGAATATACAGACACGAATTTATTACTAATTTATTATTATTATTTACTGTAGATTACACGTACTATCTTCTAAATGATTTGATTTGATATGTTTCCGTAACTTAAAAATAATGAATATACAGACACGAATTTATTACTAATTTATTATTATTATTTACTGTAGATTACACGTACTATCTTCTAAATGATTTGATTTGATATGTTTCCGTAACTTAAAAATAATGAATATACAGACACGAATTTATTACTAATTTATTATTATTATTTACTGTAGATTACACGTACTATCTTCTAAATGATTTGATTTGATATGTTTCCGTAACTTAAAAATAATGAATATACAGACACGAATTTATTACTAATTTATTATTATTATTTACTGTAGATTACACGTACTATCTTCTAAATGATTTGATTTGATATGTTTCCGTAACTTAAAAATAATGAATATACAGACACGAATTTATTACTAATTTATTATTATTATTTACTGTAGATTACACGTACTATCTTCTAAATGATTTGATTTGATATGTTTCCGTAACTTAAAAATAATGAATATACAGACACGAATTTATTACTAATTTATTATTATTATTAACTGTAGATTACACGTACTATCTTCTAAATGATTTGATTTGATATGTTTCCGTAACTTAAAAATAATGAATATACAGACACGAATTTATTACTAATTTATTATTATTATTTACTGTAGATTACACGTACTATCTTCTAAATGATTTGATTTGATATGTTTCCGTAACTTAAAAATAATGAATATACAGACACGAATTTATTACTAATTTATTATTATTATTTACTGTAGATTACACGTACTATCTTCTAAATGATTTGATTTGATATGTTTCCGTAACTTAAAAACGGCGGGATGACTTAACTACGAGATGTGAGGAAGGGAAATTTAACAATTTTAACAATAGTACATCTGTGGAATGCTCTTCCTCTCACAATACAACAAGCTCCATCATTACAGTCATTCAAAACCCTAGTCAAACAGCATTATCTTTCACTTTGATCTTAAAGTTTATTGTTTCTATTTGTCCCTATATTAATACATATTTATTTATATAAAATATATAATTTATTTATAAATATATATAAAATTATTTATTGTTTATGTATATTATATATTTACATTTTAATCAAAATGCTTTATTTAATTTTAAAAACTGTTATTTTGTGCACCGCCTATACACCTTTACATTTTTAAGAGTTCTTCCATCCAAAGGTTGTCTGGAAGAGATCGCTTTTAGTGATAAGACCGCCAATTGTACCCTGTTAACTTATATTTTAAAATTTATTGTTTTTTATTTCTCTTTTGGTGTGCAATAAAGAATATTGTATTGTATTGTATAGTCGATACATTAAAAACATATCGTCACGACATGAGTCTCCGAGAGGGTTTCAGAGGTGTTCTCAAGAAGTGTGAACTGTGAAATGCAACTCACAGTCAACTTGGTACATCCACTTTTCACCGACGATTATTACGCCCCAAAACGTGATAGGCGGAGAGCCCTATCGCACTTCGGGCACAAATGGACCACAACCCCAGACCGAACACAAATTATTATGCTCCGCGAGGATAGAAACCACAATTTTTTGTCTCTGGTAAAATTCTGTTTAGTGATTTATGAAAATGTTTCTTAGTAGTTGTGGGTACCTATATGTAGGTATATAATATCCACGACGGACGTCTAGACAAAGCGTGTTCCAAAACAAATAGTTCCCCCTCTATCTAATAAAGTAATATCCCATACCTCGTAAGTAAGGGAACAGCGATATTTTCGATCGCTTTCGAGATGACACGACGACGAGGGTGTGAGGCGGCACCTAGAACCTCCTACAAATGGACGCGTGATGTTACTCAATGACTTTGTGATTTATACTTGCGAATGTCGGCACTTGGTGAAACTTAGGTAGCATCATGTATAAACATCAAAACATGAAAATTTACCTAAAAGTTCATTGTTTATTATCATATTGTGAAAACAGTAAAAGGAAGTTTTTTTTATTTATGAGCCTGTGCAACGCCATTACCGTGTCTGATAAAAAGCGTCGATAAGATCTACGATGGATCGCGTTCGCCCAGAAAGCAGGAGTGTTAAAGCAACTGAGGTGATATAATCAGTATATTCAGAGACTTACACAAAATCTACGGAAGTCGGTGTTGGACTGATGGCTGATAATACGCAACTGCCTACAATCACTCTCCCAGTAAGACTTCTCATAATGTTATGCTGGAGTATCACTTGGTGACATCGTTTTGTTATGAGAGTGGTAACAAGCCACGGCCGGAGCCTACTGCAGGTAAAGAGGTAAATACCTCGTCCTTGCAGACGAGACCAAGATTAGATGACCTTCAGACCCTCAATACTAAAGAGATATAGAGTAATTCCAGGATAAGGTTATCCCGTTTGAACCCACTTTTTAGGACATATTTATTACGTATCTACTATAGTTGCCACCGCCTAAAAAGGTCACAATCTGTAGTACAGTACCCGGCAGTAAATATTACGCATCGGCTAGTTTTGACTTTGTAGAGCATCGTCTTTGTCACCGGACTGTTAGTCCTTGGTGCGACAGAGATGACGCTACAATACGATATGTAATATTTACTGCTGGGACATGTATATAAGGTGACTTTCGTTTATAGATCCAGAGGTGAATGCCAAAAAAACCCAGAGCGAACAGATACAGGCTGTAGCTCAGAATTTTAGTGACATTTAATTACATCATTCTGAAATTATTTTACTATAAGATTCGATGGCTAAGCGACACTTGGCCAGCCGTGATTAGGGTTACCAGATGACAGGGATTTTCCTAACATGTCAGGGATTTTGGCCCTCTCTCAGGGAGTCAGGAAAATATTGGATTCAATAGATGCTTAACACTATTATATTTAATTATAATATTGCTATTTCTTTTTTAAATGGGGCGAGATTTTTCATCTTTAAGATATCTCCGATTTAGATGTACCCGACGATGTAAATACATAATTCAATATGTAGTGTTATTACACTTCCGTGGCCACTAATGTGTGATATTGCTATTTCTATTTTAAAATGGGCGAGATTTTTTGTCTTTCATATATCCCCGATTTGGATATACTGACGATGTAAATACATTATTCAAAAGTGTTCCATGGCCACTAAGAAGAAGTGGAATGGAAGTGTAATAACCCTACTGAATTATGTATTTACATTGTCGGATATATCCAAATCGGACATATCTTAAAGATGAAAAATCTCGCCCCTTTTAAAAAAGAATCAGTCAGTACAAAGCGTGTCCACTGTATAATAAATTCAATGACGGCGCCAATGGTTCCGTGGTACGAGGTAGTGACGTCACCAGTCTATTTCCTCCACACGCTCTAGAATTAAAATAACCACCATATACATACACCTTAACCAGTACCTAAAGGCCTCTGTTGAAAACACCCTTTCACGACTTTAACGTCTGAGGGGTATGGGGGCGGAGGAAGGGAGGTAGGTCAGCTGCAAATGGGTTGGATCATATTGGGAAGTCAAGGGAAAAATTCCACAAGCGCTCTATTAGAATTGAGTACAATGGCTGAAGCTCTCGTTAAGAATATCCAGTTAGATATAAATAAAATACCCATAGTAAGTTGTAGAAAAAATTAACATAAATATTAATTATTGAAAATACAGAATACAGAATACAGAACTTTATTCATAACGGTCAGTTACATGTCATGTTGTTATCAAATAACAAAAAAATGGAGTAAAACAATAATTATTAAATTAAAATTAAATTAAGTTAAATAACTAGTCACAAAGTAATTTATCTAGGCAAATTTGTCATGCACAGTGTATGAAATGTAAAATCATAAAGTCAAATAATACAAAAAAAAAAAATAAAAATAATAATAATAATAATAATTCTAATATTCTTAATGTCATCACATCGTCTAATTCTGATAATTATAATAATAGCCACTTTATTTTAAAAAATCATCAACTGAATAAAATGCCTGCTGAATGAGCCATTTCTTCAACTTACATTTAAAGAGGGAAAACGATTCGATTTTTGCAATGTCATCTGGAAGTCGGTTGTAAATAGTTGGACCACATACGTACACCGATCGAGCGCTCTTCGCAAGCCTACGAGAAACTGATCGGAGCTTGTCACGGCCCCTAGTACGTTCGCATCTCCTGTCAAATTTGTGGAGGTTTTGCCTCATAAATAACGCGACTTGGAGTATATACAAGCAGGGCAACGTCAGTATACCTAGCTCAACAAAATGTGGTCGTGCTGTGTCGTCATACTTGATGCGGGCTATCGTCCGCACCGCTCGTTTCTGCATGACGAAAACTCTGTGCCAGTCCGCTGTTCTTCCCCACAACTCAAGTCCGTAGCACAGAAGGGACTGAATAGTAGCAAAGTATGCCGTACGTACAACGTCCCGAGGCAGAGTGGCTGCTAAGCGAGAGAGGGCGAAGCATGCACTTCCCAGTCTTTTGCATAGCCACTCAATGTGAACGTCCCACAATAGTGCGAAATCAAGTCTGAATCCCAAGAAACAGGTGGTAGATATTTGAGACAGGATGTCTTCGTTAATTTTTACGTTCAGTGAACGATAGGGACGTCCAGCCAGGTTGAAGTGCATCAAATTTGTTTTCTTGGAATTCAGAACAAGGCCATTAATATGGAACCATTCAGCCAGTTGCTTAGCAACATCACACAGGTGCAACTCCAGCTCATCGACTGTTTTACCAGTGACTATTGCTGCAACGTCATCGGCGAACATAGTGATTTCAGCACCATTTATGGAACCAGGTAGATCATTTAACAACAACGAGAACATAATGTTTGATAGAGAGGATCCCTGGGCAACGCCAATATATGTTTGCATTTCATTTGACTTAATTGTACCGCTCTCGCCAACCACTGCTTAAGTTCTGTTGGTCATAAAGTCGATTAGTAAAGCCAGTGGTGGTCCCCTGATTCCATAGTGTTGTAATTTAGTTGCTATGATATCATGATCTGCAACATCGAATGCTTTCGATAAGTCGCATGATAGCAACGCTACCTGCTTCCCTTGCTCTCGCGCTTTATATATGCTCCAAACAACCTCACGGGCGAGAGAATTCGTAGACCGTCCTTCCCTGTACGCATACTGTTGGTCACTGAGGGCTGCCGTAGAGTTCAGAAATCCTGTAATTCGTGAGCTTAAGCCATTTTCAAAAACTTTGGCGGGAGCAGGAATGACGGCAACAGGTCTGTAAGCATCAATGTCTTCTTTCTTCCCTTTACCCTTGTGTATTGGAGAAACTTTTACCTTTTTAAGGGTTTTTGGATAGATTCCCCTTTTCAGGCACTCGTTATAGAGAAGGGATAGAGGCGTAGCAAGACAGTCAGCTAAAATGTTTAATAGATCACACGATATGCCATATATGTCTTTGCTCTGCTTGTGTGGTATCCTCTTCGTGATGATATGATGTACCTCACGCTGTGTGAACGGTACCAGTCGCAGTGATCGATCAGCCGGTGCAATCGCGCTGCACAGAGCTGCAGTGACGCGCGCAATGTCCGCTCGCGGTGCACTGCATGCAACAGCCGCACCGACAAACCTCGAGTTCATTGCGTTCAGAAGGTCAAGCTTTGAGTTGTACTTGGTGCCGTCAGTTTTCTTGATTAGGTCGGTATGGTCAGGTGCTGATCGAGATGTACGGCCAAGTTCCTCATTAACTACGCTCCACATCTCTTTACTTATGTTGTAACTTGAGGAAATTTTTTTAGAAAAGAAAGATGTGCGTTCCTTCTTTAGTACAGCGTCATATTTCTCCCCGATGTTACGTCTTATCTGTTGAATCATAGTGATAGATGGTTCGTCCAAATATATTGTGTCAATGTCTAGCAAGTCAAATAGAAGTCGCTTAAGATTACGCGCTTCTTCATTCACCCAACGGTTTTCTTTATTTTTTACAGGCTTACGCCGGTATGGGAAACAAATGTCATAATTATATGTAATAATATTAATAATTCTAGACGCAAAGTAATTCACATCTACTATTGGTGCGGTACAGAAAGTCAGCCAGTCAAAGCTATTCACCGATGCCACAAAGTTTAATTTATTAGATCGGGAAAAATTCCGCATTGAGATAGTTCCACACGGAGGAGACGGTAGCTCGCACGTCACGACACCGCGGACCGCGAAGTGGTCGCTGAGGTATGTGCGTACCGGCTCCGTTGTCACGAGGCTCGTGTCAATGTTCGTGTAGAAGTGGTCCAACGAAGTGATAGAATCATCTTGTATCCTAGTCGGAAAGTCAACAAGATTGCACAAATTGTGTGAGTTAAGAATGTCTTTAAGTTTTGTATGATGAGTCGACTTAACTAAGACATCTATGTTAAAATCGCCTATAAGGACTATACTACTATTTGCATAATGTTCGGCAATTTTATTCAGCAAGCCTTCTAAAACTGGAAGGAAGTCATTATAGTGGGTAAGATTTGAGCGGTAAATACATACTACAATTAAATTAATGTCAATAAGTTGAATCGCTGATATTTCACATACCTGCTCAACCGATATTGCACAGAGTTCATCCAAAGCGACGGCTTTTGAGCCATTTTTTACATAAATACAACTCCCGCCGTGTTCTATACACGGGCGACAATATTTTGATAACAATGTAAAATTAACTAAGCTAGTGGATTTTAGTTCGTCATTTGTTAACCAATGAAAAATACGCAGTTCGTATTCTTATATGTATATAGTATAGGGTGAAATTAAATGAACCGACCAAATTCATACTAGAGACTCAGTTAGTGATCAAGAACTAGGTTCAGTAATCCTTCTGGCCAATTTCGAAAAATAATTATTTATGCTTCCTTACTGGTTGGACTAGTTTAAGTACAATTCCAATTGTGCAGGAACAACGGAGCAAAAAAAAATTTCGAATTTCACAACCGATGTCATAAAACCTTGTTCGTGATGACTAACCGAGTCTCCAGTATGAATTTGGTCCGTTTATTTAATTTCACCTAGTATACTGATATAAACTAAGTCTTAGTGTATGTAAACACAAAAATGAGTATGATAATATTTTATGGTTGAAGAAAACACTTGTACTGTTTCACAAAATTATTATATTTATATTTCCGACTAGTTTCGCCTTAAAGGCATTTTCCAGGTTTTGCCTGTTTCACCATGTTTCACCAAGTGCCGACAATCGCAAGTATTAAATTTATAATATTTTATATATGAGGTGAAGAGGCTTGCTCTGTATATCTTGTTTTTGTAAATGTAAAGTGTGTATCTGTTGAAAAACCTAAATAAATAAATAAATAATAAATAAATAAATAAAGAGAATGAAAGTAAAATCAGTGTTAATTTCAATGGTGCTTTACATAAATTAAACAAGGGATAAACGCGACTGTTCATTTCAGGTGTATAAAAAGAGGTGATTACAGAGCACCATACAACCTCCTTAGGTTAAAGACTTTGAGACGAATTAAGAACAGGGCCCAAGAAGTTAAAAAAAATTGTACGATTATGTCTTTCCCAGCAAACGAAGAAAACATGGAAGATGTGTTTTAAATAAATCGTTATTTGAAATTGGAACCAGACACTCAAAAGGATAAAAGCACAGTAGATATATAAACAGTAGGGAAACTTCACGGTATTCTCGACTTGAGATAATTATCTACGCCCGATCGGCGCGTTAGGGCTGGCATATCGGGTGAAATCTAAAAAGAACACGGTGCAAGCATCGGCGTCAAGCTCATACAATTATCCATACAAAACGAGCTTGATGCCGATGCTTTCAGCGCCAAGCGAATTCGCTTGGAGCGTCCTTGCTCGTGGCCCTCGGGTAACGTTCCGCGACAATGGCCGAGACGGCGTGTAAAAGCACGCGTCTCTGTGTGTGTATCAATTCAGGGCGTTTCCTTGAAGGTGACGTACTGATTCATATACATTCTGTAGTAAAAGGCTCATGATTGCTTCGTACTGTGTATCAAGCGACACTTAGCCAGCCGTGATTAGGGTTGCCAGATGACAGGAATTTTCCTAACATGTCAGGAATTTTGGCCCTCTCTCAGGGAGTCGGGAAAATATTGGATTCAATAGATGCTTAAAATTATTATATTTAATAAGTTACATTGTGTTTATATTGAAAATCATGCCGCCCCCGCTTTAGTATAAACTTTTATAAAAATGTCAGGAAATTTATTGATATATCAGAGATTTTGTTAAGAACCCACGTTACTGGATTTGGTAACCCTCCGTGATTGGCCGAGTCACTGAGTGACGCCAAATAATAGGAGGCAACGCCATTCTAAACATGTGCCCGGCACAGTTTTTATGTGCTCATTTTCAACGCTTACAAGACTTTTATGTTTTTTTGGTTCGCTCGTATTTCCATCTAACAAGGAAGCAACAAAAGCTGGACTGTAAGAGATAGGGATTACGGAATTAGCTCTTAATCATAAACGTGGAGGTTAAGTGCCACGAAAATAGAAACCCTCCGTAACCGCGTCTGCTTTGTTATTTTTGGCCACCGATAAATTATTACACGTAAATAGAAGGGATAATGAAACGTTATAAATAAGCATTTCTTGCTTTTTTATGTGCCGTTGAAGAGGACTTTAAGGTGTTATTGTATCAATATTACCAAAATTAGGATTAGCGTCCATCATAAACAATTAAATATACATATTCATATATTTTATTACATACAAAATGTTCGGCGGGCTTATCTCTTAAGGAGATTTCTACCAGCAAACCCTTGATGATAGGGGCAAGAACATGATGATACAGTATGATTATTACAAAATATATTATTGTAATAAGACTTTCATTTAGTCATTTTATCCATTTTTAGTGTACTCGTACATACCAATAATTTGTATGAATTAATTAATAATATTATATATCAATTGGAGAAATATGGCAAAAATTATGAGATTTAAGAAAATATCTTAGTATCTTAATTTAAGTTTTTATTTATCTTCCACGCCCACCTACCTATTTATCTTGTACCATCTGTGGGTTGACTGGTAGAAAATGCTTCATGAAGTAAGTCCGCCTTTTTGTACTTATTTTTTTGTGCAATAAAGTATTTATGATGATGATGATGATGATGATGATGATGATGAAGATGAAGATGATGATGATGATGATGATGATGATGATGATGATGATGATGATGATGATGATGATGATGATGATGATGATGATGATGATGATGATGATGATGATGATGATGATGATGATGATGATGATGATGATGATGATGATGATGATGATGATGATGATGATGATGATGATGATGATGATGATTATGATGAAATATGCTCAAGAAACAGCCATTATTGAGACATTTATTTTTTAACATCGTGCATGGTTAAAATTTTTGGTTAAACCTAGAAAATGATGCTTTTTTGGTTTATCCAGTCATTACGATCCGCTTACAATCTTACTGTATATAAAACTCAAAGACTTTATTTCCAAACATTTATACTGTTATAATAATTTAAAAACGCAGATTATTATATTATAACTATCAAAAAAACACACAATTAAAAATATTATTATCATGGCCGCAAATAAAATTGTAAAATATATAATTTCTTTTACATTTTGTTACTTTCTAAGGTACCTTAAATCCATAACAACTCTATATTGGTAAACAGTATGTTATGAACCTTATTAATACACAAAGAAAGGCCCGCTTGCTCTGTGCTCGTTGAGAAAAGTTTTATTGAAGTGCCTGCCTCTTTCGCCGCAAAAAGCTGCAAAGCTGGATGCAGCTACTGGCCGCTAGATGGCGCTGTCCTCAACGCCACCCTAGTTCCTTGGTGACGCCACCTGATGGTACGTGGAATCAACTGCTGCAATTCCTTAGAGAGCTTTGTCTGTACATAATTTGTACGTTACATAGACGTGGTCTCTTACAAAGGGCCTGATCCACCGATTTAAGGTCGCTCAGCGGGCTATGCTTGGAGTATCTCTGATGGATAGAATCCGAAACGAGGAGATCCGTCGGAGATCGAAAGTAACCGACATAGCCTGCAGAATCAGTAAGTTGAAGTGGCAGTGGGCAGGCCATATTTGTCGCCAACATGATGGCCGTTGGGGCCGAAAGGCTCTAGAATGGAGACCACGTACAGCAGGGGTAGTGTAGGCCGACCTCGTGCCCGCTGGACCGACGACGACCTCTGGACGTTGCGGGGTGCGGCTGGATGAGGAGGACGGAGGACCGACATGAGTGGCGAAATTTGGGAAAGGCCTATGTCCAGCAGTGGACGAACACGGGCTGATGGATGGATGGATGGATAGGTCTAATATAGGAAGTGACAATAATATAAATGTCCTCCATAAACCTTGAAAGTCACAGAGTAAGTATTCGTAGTAAAATGTAAAAAACCGGTCAAGTGCGCGGAGGACTCTCGCCTGTGGGTTCTCCGTACCATTGAAATAAGTTAAATGATAAAAAAAATATAAACTTTAAATGTGTGCAAATGTGAGATACAAAACTGTAAAATTAAGTTGGTTGACTATAACTCGTTAACTTGTAAAGCCTACTTAGCTGTGATAGTTTTTCTTTTAATTTGCCTATAAACTACAGCCGTGAATTTTTCCACATATCCAAAAACAACCGTTTAGCAGGCAAGAGGGGACACTTGACTCTAACAAAGATGAGCACTTTATATAGCTTAATATTTCGAGAACGGATCCAAAAATCATTTTCACACACCCGCAATATTTTTGAACGACCTATCCAACGACATCTCACACTATGGATAAACGTGAAAAAAAAAATCATATCAACTTATCGTGCAGGGGAAGTAACCAAATTATTTTTTTAATGTTTTATTTATTACTTTGTTGGCGTTATTAATATGTACACAAATGCCAAATTACAGCTTCTAGTACTTAGAGTCTCTGAACCAAGCCGCGGACAGAGAAACAGACAGACAGATGGACAGACAGGGCCAAACTATAGGGTTCCTTGTTGATTACGGAACCCTTAAAAGGTGAGGAAGTGATGAAAAGTAGTTGCTACTACTCATTTTTAAAATTCAACGCTGGAAAAAGGAGGTAAATCCCCACCTTAAATTATAAATGGGAGAGTTGTATTTTTTGCTAGCGTAAATCTTTGCAAGCAATGAACTAAACAGGATGAAACTTTCGCAGCGGGTTATATTTTTAGCCGGCTTAAAATAAAGCTACTTACTGTCTGTCTATATCATCAAATCAACTATTTCCAGCAAAGCCGCGGAAAAACAGTTTTCATTTTTGAACGAGCGGGCGAAGCGAGGGAGTTCTTAGAGTCTACTTGGACAATCCGGCGTTTGTATGTATGAATGTATGTATGTATGTATGTATGAATGTTTGCTCGACGATAACTCTTGTATCGTTGATTAGAATGTCATGAAATTTGACAGACGTGTAAACTAGTAGTTCGCCCCGAACCAAGGCTTCAGTATAAACATGGCTGTAATAATCAAGTTACCTTAAACATGTTGAAATATAAGTAATAATCGTCGGTGAAAAGCTGTACTAAAGGTGTACTAAGCGTGGACTGGGACGTGCATTTCACAGTTCACACTTGGAAATACCTCTGACACCCACTCTGGGATTCATGTCGTGACGATATGTATGTATTATGTCTATAAGTGGTTTTGAAACAAAAACTGATGGTGACTGTACTGTACTTTTACTATACAAGCAAGCTTCAAATAGCGAAAAAATAGATCTACTATTCTGTAAAACAGTGAAATTCCTATACGACCAAAATAACATGATGAAGAGGCGCATTACCCTCTTAAGTCCAATATTACAAAAAATACCTGGGTTAGAGTCATCAATATTTCCCAATAAATATACTAGGTTTCGTCACATTTTGAGGTTAATTTTATCCAGGACATAAGTCCCAGTGGAAAACTTTGTTTAAGGAAGGGATGAAATTGTTTGGGTTTCGCCCTTAGATCAGGGCGGAAAGTTGCCTTTTACTTGTTTGTCCCTTAAGGGTTACTTGGAATAATTTTCAAAAAGGGATCCCTGGCCTCGCCTTCGTGTAAAGTTATATAAATTTTATGCTAAATTACTCCAATCCTGAAAAATATGTTTAATTACGGCACGACACCCAAATTAGTACATTTATTTTTAGGTGGACTAAATAATAACTTTCATAATATGTTCATATGAAAATGTATTTAACAAAAGATTCAGTAGAGCATGGGTCTAAAGTTAGGTAGCTCGTCACTACCAAATGAAAATATCGAGTTTCAGTTAAGTTCTTATCCTCGATTTCGCATGCGAGAAATGAAATTTAATGTAAGCACTGTGATTGGCAGATAGCGAGAACTTCTAAAAAAAAATCACTTGGGTATAATGTTCCCATACAGTAGATTGTTCTACGAGTGCATAAAACGAGCCATATTACCGAGATATGATATGGCTCGTTTGTAGCCGAGTTCAACACTCTGCTTTTCACTTCGATTGCGAGGAAATGAAACTGTGATATTGTTGGCAAAGTATTACTTGATGACATATTTAACTTTCAGTAATATTTATTGCAAATTAAAATAATCAAAAAACTAAATATGTACTGCTGAGAAAAAACAAAAGCTCTTTCCGGGCACTATTTTTTTTTAAATTCTGGCTCCGATTGGGAAGGCAAAGGTAGCTTAGCCCACACAGCCATGTCTAAATAACGTAAATAAATAAATAGACATGCATGTCTAAGGTTTATTTATTGTATATCATATTTGTTTAAGTCACTGTATATCCTTCTAAGCATCGTCTGAAGAGTCCGTGTTCATCGCTGTCCTGTCAGTTTACGCTAAAATGATAAAATCTGTATCATTTTTAATATACACAAAAGTTAAAAAAAACTGAATAGTTTGCAACTTCGTTTCTATTTTATTTTTATGTAACAGAGAGTATCTAAGATTTATTTCCTTTTGTCGCATACAACACTCTGTCCTCAATTTACAAGGCTCAGTTAATAATCTTGGAACTAGATTACTAACCCAGTAGAGATCTAGTACAACAATATACAGAGTACATACATGAAACAGAAGTGGGTCGCCATTTACCCAGTCAACTTTGACCTCTCCAAGACCAACCGTTTCCCCCTTCACCGTCCATGTAGCGTGTAGATGTGCGGGGAGAGGAATAGCAGGTTTCTGTAAAGTTTTTCGAGAGCCTGCTTATAAATTTATCCAGGTTACATACGCGGTGTTTGGTTTACAATTTTTCTATTCCTCTGTGGCGTGTCCTTTACACCTTTAAGGCTTGTACTCGTTCATTCGGCCTCAGTGCAAAATGCACAATTTACGATTGTTTTTCTTATGTTTGAATAAAAAATATGAAATGGAAATAGTTTAATGTTATTTCGCGACTATTGTTTAAGGTTTTAGCAGAATTGCGTGGTTTTATGGATTAAGAGTTCGCGTGAATATCCCCAGCAACTTTACAGCAGGTTTAAAGTCGTGGACATAAATTTACAACGTTATGCATAAAATAACACAACTTTGGTGGAAAAGCCTAATTCACATTAAGATGGTCGCGAAATGCCATAACAGTACATTACTGCTAAGACCAGGAGGTAAGAAGTAAGTTAGAACTAGACTTTTGTATACGAGGCCACGATTGCTAATTAATGGTCAAAGCAATTATAGTGCTTTTTTCAAAAATAAAATGATTAATTTTTATGTTTTTCATGATAATGAGTTATATCAAATAAAACAAACCTATAATTTAAAAGTTACTTGCTCATATTTGGGCAATTAGTCATGTTTATTGTTATTGATTTCTTCAGCAAAGCATTAGTGGAGTACAATCTATATCAGAGCTCGCTTCTGAACTCATTTTGTAATTTATTTGCACAAAACACTTTCAACTGAAATAAAAAGCAACAGCTGGGCAAAGGTATTTACCGCCAAGCAGCCTCCTTCATTGACAACGCCATCTAGAGGAATGTTAAGAACTAAGAAAAAAAAAACAACGAGAAAAACGCTCTTTGAGGTTAAATTTCAAGTATTCAATGGTTTTAAATATACCAATAAAATCAATAAATATTATAATTTTTTGTTATTATTATTGCAATTATAAAATAAAGCAAACATTTCTACATTCTAAACATGAAATTATAATTAGCCACCGAAACGGCTGAAAACTCCAAACGGCGCAAATATGCGTCCTTAGGAAGCTTTTAAATGTTTGAGCCGTTTGGGGTTGAAACTTTCGGCCCGTGAGGTCCCAGCGCCAAAAAACTAGTAAAAAATCTATCACTTCTTTTAGTGGAAACATCGGGTGACCAGAGGGCTGGCGCATTCCTCGGCCAACGTATAAGTTTGGCTGTCCGAAGAGGAAATGTGGCCAGCGTTCTGGGTACCATGACGCAGGGGTCAATTTTAGAAGAGGTATATTTTTTGTAGTTATTTTTAAGTTTAAGAGTGTAATTTATATTGTTAGGTAATTTTATTTTAGAATAAGTTTTTTTTTTGTTGTAAATTTCCTATTCATTTTATTTTTCTTTTTAAATTGGCCGCTTAAAACCTTATGATCGCAAATCTACTTAGTATCTTAAAAACATAGACACAGATAGTTTAAAAAGAAAACACATGGTATGTAATGGATTTTCATACGAATTTCCTGAACAGTTATTCAGATTTCCTGGACACTTTTAAATGGCTCGCCAGGATGAAGTATTTTCTGATAGGTCTTTGAAGTAAGTAATGGTAAATATTACAATGTATTTTTGAGCAAATTACATTTTATTCAATACGTTGATGGTTGTGATTGTCGGCACTTGGTGGAACTTATGATACATCTTGTTAAATAAGACACTTGTACTTGTCCACAGGATTATAATTTCACTTAATACACCCGACCGGTTTCGCTTATAAGCATTGTCTAGGGCTTTATTACATAAAAAATAACTTAAATAATATTTACATGTTTAATACGTGCGATAAATGTCAAATAATTTCCGGGGGTAATTTAATAATAAATAAAATGACAATATAAATCCATCTTGACTTGCTATCTGTCATTTTATTTATTATTAAATTACCCCCGGAAATGAACAATGCTTATAAGCGAAACCGGTCGGGTGTATTAAGTGAAATTATAATCCTGTGGACAAGTACAAGTGTCTTATTTAACAAGATTTATTCAATACGTTTATTCGAGAATGAGAACAACAATCATAAGTTGTCCATTTTGCACCGACACCGAGACGGATCCCCTTAAGGCCAAGTACAAAGCTAAGCTTCAGTTATGCTCTAACGCTTTTGTTTTTAGAGTTCCGTACTCGAAGGGTGCCAAACGGGATCCCATTACTGAGCCTCCCCTGTCTGTCCGTCTGTCACAGGGGTCTACAGTCGTAACCGTAAGTGATAGAAAGCTGCAATTTTCACAAAATACGTGTGTTTATGACTTCTACCACTACCACGAAAAATAATAAATAAAATAATAAAACATGAAAAAAATTAAAATGAAAATCTCGACAAAGTTGCCTAATTTTAACGTTACTGGTTTTGGCTTTTACTTAAAGACGGTAATACATACAAGTTTTAAATATAGTCATATTTTAGTATATACTCTAAAATAAATAAAAAATTGTAAAAAGTAGGGTTCCGTACGCAGACGGTGCCAATTTTTTTCACAGGCGCTACCATTTTAGCGCCTTGTTTTTTTTAGATTTGATGTTGTTTTGGCATGTATATCGTTGTACTTTACCATAATATTTTTAGGGTTCCGCAACCGGTGTTACGGAATCCTTTGTCCACGAGTCTGATTCGCACTTGGCTCTATCACTTCCACGCACGCATAACTACAGTTATTTTGTTTTGTGGCTACATTAGGACATGTAATTATAAATCTTTCTCCAAAGAATGATACTTCTATAAAGTATCCTCGTATATCTTAAAAAATAATGTTATAAAAGCCAACTTGAGAATTTCTTAGAGCTGACAACGATGTTTTTCTATCGAGCGAAATAAATTAAATAAATTTTTCAGATCAGCGAATATCCAAATTATGTCCTCCATTGTAACGTTTATGTTTTTTAAATATGATAATTAACCGACAATATGAATTAAACAGTATGTTCATTTAGTGTCTTCGGTGTTAGTAACGAAACGGACGATTATGGGGAAAAGACGTTTCGTTATTTTATTAGGACAGAAGAAAATTATCGTCAAGCGTATTTTATACACAGAAATACAGGCTCATTGTGGTACTTGTATGATTTAAAGTAACGCTTCATTTGAGATATTTTACTTAATATTTTCTAAGTTTGAACCAATCAAGTTTAGCGAATTTTCTTAACTAACTGGCGGTCCAGTGAACAAACAGACAGACAACCTTCACTGCTTTGCTATCAGGTAACGCTTTTGACATATAGCAGTGATCTTTTTAGGGATAAAAATATGATAAAATGATCATTGCTTTGGCAAGATATTGTAAACACGGAAATATCAACACAGTCAAAAACAAAGAGAGCTGAAACGGCCTAAAGTGCATGTTTCATAATATACATTCATTAAAATTAGAGTGAGTTGACATCATAAATATTTAAAAACGGATAGGACTCATTTTCGATGAATCTCATCGAAAGATCGACCTGTGCCTCCTCGCACAGTTAAAAAAGTGAGTCCTATCCGTTTTTAAATATTTATGTTTCATAGTAATTTGTAAAACTTTATCCAAACTATTCTCTCACTTCTTCAAACTACCCACTAATCTAAAAGAATGTGATAAACAGTTCACATACGTACAAAATAAGGTTTTTCTTAATAGTAAATCGACACGTGGTATTTGCAATTTAACGGAATTACCAACGGTAAGACTTATGTCCCGACGGCTGCAGTTCAAGCTGCCTATTTATAAACGATTTTAACAGCTATTACGTCACAATAAGAACTGCCTATAGCCAACCTGTTATTCTTTTGTCTGTACGTATAAACATCATTCGACCACCCAAGTTTATAGTTTCCGTAAAACCCAATTCGAAAAGATAAACTGCATTTTACATAAGTGCAAGCGCTGTTGTTCATCTACACAGTACTTATTTTGGAAAAATGTGACACACTCGGGTTCTCCAGCCAACAGGGATTCACGAATATTTAAAACACTTCTAAATATATGTTTTCCAAACATTATTTATTGAAATAACTTGAACTGTTACACAAATGGATCACTTTATTGCTTAACACACGGCAGCGTAACAACATAGTCAGAAAGCAATACACGAATGCCCCAACATTCGTAACACCACTCCTTTTATACATCTGGTATGAATATCCCTTACCTACATAATACCATAGATCAAACTATGACTATTTACATGATATTGAATTAATAAATTAACAAGTAATAAATAAACGAGCAAGACAAATACTACGCTCAATAACTAAACAGTATTGTACTCGGCTGAGTTACAAACAAAACCATAAAGCGTCTTATTATCCCTCAAGGTATCATGACAAGGAAATGCTTTAATATTGGTAACAAATGCATGGTATATTGGAGTGTCAGGTATTTTCGGCTAACCCTATTTAGCCATGTTCAACTGTAATTTTAACATAACAGCTTACCAAATGATTTTTATCAGCAATTTTTTGATTTTTATCTGACCTCCTCAGAGATTCGTGTCGTAAACATGGGGTAAAAAAAAATACTCATTGCGAAAAAGTGAACTAAATAATAAAACAATGAAGAATTTATTTGGTCTAATAATAGAGTTAGGTGGTAGAGCTAATGCCGGTCAGAGAACACCTCTGACCCCCTCAGAGATTCGTGTCGTAAACACGGGGTAAAAAAAATTACTCATTGCGAAAAAGTGAACTAAATATTAATACAATGAAGAATTTATTTGGTCTAATAATAGAGTTAGGTGGCTAATGCCAGGTTCGACTGTGGAGGTACCACCATCTTACTCGCAAATCCTCCCGAAGTTATTCAGGGGAGAGTAAGAGAACAGCTCTCAGGCAAAACCAGGCGGCCCACCATTGCCTGGGACCGATGGATGGCAGTATACCCATCCCCGATTGCCGGGCCTTATATAGGGTGAAATTTAATCAACCGACCAAATTCATACTAGAGACTCGGTTGGTGATCAAGAACTAGGTTCAGTAATCCTTTTGGCCAATTTCGAAAAATATTTTTTTTGCTCCCGTACTGGTTGGACTAGTTTAAGTACAATTCCTAGTGCAGGTTCTACGGAAAAGAAATTTTTTTTTTCGAATTTCACCTGGATGGTCATTAAACCTTGTTCCTGATGACTAACCGAGTCTCCAGTATGAATTTGGTCGGTTGATTTAATTTCACCTAGTATAAATCAGACTAGTGACGGGCAGCGGTGTAATTGGTGCAAGGGTTTCGGCACCGCGCTCACCAACCCGCCTGCCCAGCGTGTGTGCGTATGGGCATTTCTTGTAGGAGGACCGCCAAGAGTGGCGAAATCCTGGAAAGGCCTATGTCCAGCAGTGGATGAAACAAGCTGATGGATAGAATAATAGAGTAGTAAAAAAGTCGTGTCTTTACATTGAAGTTTTTAATTTTTTCAAGGAAATGTGATCCTAGTAAAAACTAAAGACAAACATTTTTAACATGTCTGTCTGTATGTTTTAACTCGAGAACCACTCAACGGATTTGGATGCAGTTTTCTTTATTTTCATCGTAGGACCCAGGTCAACATACGAGTATATAGGGATGTTGATGAAATGACGGCCAACTTGAAAACTGTCGATAATAGTTTTATCTTACGCGCAAATAAAATATACATTGCTTGAAAGACACTTCCACACGATCATAAATTCTTTACTTATACCCAAAGAGTGACAGAGCTATAACGAGAGTTATATAAATGGTCAAATACTCGTACATAACTTTTCAGAGAACTGCCTGCCTTGGGTGTGTGAGTATGGGCATTTCTTCCAAGAGGGCCGCCAGGAGTGGCGAAACCTTGGAAAGGCCTATGTCCAGCGGTCGAAGAACGAGGCTGATGGATGGAAATCAAAGATAGATGAAGATAGGTCTCAAAATTATAATTTCGATTGCTTATTTAACAAAATAAATTTATAATCTAAAAACGGTGAAACGGTGGATTAAGTAATTATAAATAAATAAATAAATTCGCAGACAACATCGCTTTGTCCAGTACCTAATCTAAAAAGGAACATTATTGTTTTTTTCCGTATCATACATGTTCGTTATAGTCTGTGGTTATACATATACTTACAAAACGCGAGAGTTCACAAAGTTTGTAATTGACTTTTTTACAGAATCAACCTCCGTTTTACATAAACCAACCTAGTTATTGTGTCACACCCAGCTAAATTGGCGCCGTACGCCGTATGGAGATAGATCAGCCATCTGCGTTTTATGTCGTATAAATCACAATAACCGAAATATCGGCTAACGAAGTGTCGATCTAGGTCACTTAGTTTCTTTCATGGTTCATCGATTTTGTGACACGTTTACATATTTTTTTATCTAACCTCATATAGTTCTCGTGACTAATTCCCGCAGTCTTATATTTTTTTATGCCTTTACTTGAGTAGGTATGTATATGATTTTGTATCATATGTTTTATTTTGAAAAAAGGAATGTTTGCTAAGTTTCTTGCCCTTCTTCTTACCAATACTAATCGAATGGTGCGGATGGTTAGGCATTATGTATATACAATATTTTTATTCCTATATTTCTATATTTTATGCAAGTGTATAACTTTATTACATTTTAGTAGCCCACCCTTAATATTTTTTTGTATGTATTTCCCGTTTTTATTATTTCTTCATTGTATTATGTATATATAATATTTTTATTCCTAGATTCCCCTATTTTATTTATTTTTTATTTATTTATTTATTTAAAACTTACGACTATCATTTATTAATGCAGGTGTATATTTTATTTCCCGTATTATTATATATTTTTTTTATATATAAAGACATATTATATTGTGTAAATTAACTTTGACTTGTAGAAAGTATACTTAATGTATCTATTTTGCAAAAATAAATATTTTGATTTTGATTTTGATTAAGTAAAATCCTCATTACGAACTCAAAACTACTGGCATAATGAAAAATATTTTTCATGAACGTCTCTAAAACACAAAAAAAATATATAGTATAGGTTTGTTCTTTATCTGAGAGTATAGGCTCTTATCTGAGAGTATAGGTCTCCGAACAACATAATGCTATAAATTACCTTTTTCTGAGATTACAGTACATGTGATACTAACTAGGAAGGCAAAGGAAACTTAGCCCATACAGCCATGTTTGAGGTTTAATATCAAATACCAATGAGGTTTTTATACAATGTTCTCCAATACGTAAAAAACAGTAACGAGGTTACAGTTCAACTTTATTTTCAGCCAGGTATTGCCTATGGCTTACGGTGCGTTGGACTCGGTCTGTCAATGGATGAACTGTTTGTTGCGCCATAAATTTCGAGGAAATTTATTTATTACTTACTGTGGTTTTATGGGTCAAAAGAATTATTTTGCCTTAAATTTAATGACAGCAGGGATGGTGATGATATTTGACTTTACCTGACATTCTGGAAATAACGACGGAAATTACGAACACTTTTAGAACAAGCTTTTACAAGAATAATCAAAAATGGCTAACGACAAACATACAAAAATTATGAAAACAGGTTAGTAGGCATGAGATTAGATAAAGTAGTGTGTGAAACTATACATAACTAAGTACTAAAAATACTTTTTTTAAACTGACACTCGTGTTTTTAATAACCTTTTTATCTACCAGTTTCGTAAACTACTATTATATTATCGAGCATATAATTGGAAGGCAGTTAAATATAAATCTAATTTTTCTGCACCTTATTGTATTTCTCGGCAGCACAGAACTAGAAAAAGTTTTTACATCAAATTTTTTGTGTGTGAACTGCGCCGTAAAAAAGCAGTAAAATAAAAATATTGCACAAATATCGCCGTTTTCTGAATCCGATTAACCTCTGAGCAACTTTTGCTGCCGGAAGAATAGTTATTGTTCTGAGTTAATACTCTGTATATATTTTTTTATTAAATTATATTAATATATACTATCTAATACTCCGTATCTATAGTCTGTGTCATAGACTAAGAATACGCCGCCAGTATTTCAGATTAATGGTCTATGTTTTGATTCTATACTCTGTGATCGCTGCCCAAAACTCAACACTCGTCTTCGCACGGCGCTAAATCCGAATCGTTGTAAATAACGCGATGTAACGCGTAAATCTCGTGTTGATTTACGTTCAAGGCGTAAAACGTGTAAACCGATACAAATAGAGAAACGGTCTAAACTTTTAATTCTGTTTGGCTATAAGTTTTGTAATGACTTCGTCTATATACTTTTTTAAATTTATTACGTAATTGAGGTTTTACAAATCCTTTTATAAACCTTTATCAATATAAGCAGAGGCTGAACGTTCTCTTATTTTTTGGCTGACCGCAGCGCTACTGAAAAAAACCGTCATATATAGGGTGAATTTCGTTTACCAAATTCATACTGCAGACTTGGTAAGTGATCAGTACCAAGGTTCAGTTACCCTGTTTGCAAAATATGAAAATTCTGGAATGCAGCATAACATAATTTTCCATACGTTGAATAACTGAAACTCATGTCAGCTGAGTATTGTACAGCAAAAAACTTGACATAAGACATTTTAGGAAACTTTTTAATTATGACTATTTTACCATATAATTTTAGTATCTAAATAATTTTATATGTTATTAGATGTTGTATAATATAATTTACTGAGTATGTACGTAATTATTGATGCAAATCCATATTAAGTTTGATATGATGGCACTACCCTCACCTTTGTACCAAAAACATTTAATGATCAATTTTTTATTTAGTCAGCACTTTGTATTATTTATTATCTTTTAGAAGATTAACAGAGAAATTAATTCAATGGAAATATTATTTTACAACTTAACGCCGAAAAAAAACTCACCTGATAATTTATCTGACTTCGTTTAATGTAAATAAAGTTTTACCAAAAATTTAGTAAGCAACTTCAAACGGTATAATTACCTATATATACTGACCGATGGTACCGAAAACACACTCTTGCCTATTAATTTTTTGTTGTGATGAATAACACTTGTACTTTTCCACAAATTATATTTAATATAACACTCGCCACCCAACCGGTTTCAGCTTCATCAGGGCTTTTATTTTAAATTATAGTAAATACACAAAGTGATTTTTTATTATTTTTGTTAACATTTTCACCGGGCTAATATTTATTGTCAAGATGGTACTAAGGGATCCTGAGGACTTGAAAACTCCATGCAAATCCTCGTTCAGCCTTTGCTCGATAGCGACCTCTTTGGGGTGTTAGGATTATTTGTAACGC
Source organism: Ypsolopha scabrella (assembly GCA_910592155.1). NCBI lineage: Eukaryota > Metazoa > Arthropoda > Insecta > Lepidoptera > Ypsolophidae > Ypsolopha > Ypsolopha scabrella. The sequence continues at coordinate 23,325,876 of OU342969.1, read as the reverse complement.
GTATATTTTACAGGACGCCATTTTGATCTACGTCTTTGTTGTTCAGTTAATACCGAAAATCAATAACTGAACAGGATTTATTTTTTATTTTTATTTAATCATTTTAACAAACGCACCATGATATATTTAATACCTATTAGTCATAGTGATATTTTTTTATTTTTTCCCGGGTTGGTGAGCGGTGCCGGAACCCTTGCACCAGTGACCCCGCTGCCCGTCACCAGTTTGTTTTATAGTATAAGGCCCGGCAATTGGGGATGAATTTATTTCCCAGGTAAAGGCGGGCTGCCTGGTTTTGCCTGAGAGCTATTCTCTTACTCTCTCCCGAATAACTTCGGGAGGATTTGTGAGTAATATGGTGATACCTCTACAGTCGAGCCCGGCATCAGCTCTACTACCTATAATTGTATGGGCATAATTACCATCTTGATAGCGTATTACATAAGAAAGTAAATAAAGCATAAAAGCTTTCGCTGAACTTCAAAAAAATATAACTTTACAGTCAAGAATATAAGGGAAAGTCGTTCAATTAATTCGTAAATTGATAATTAAATAAAACCAATAGATCAGACGTATACATATACGAGTACATATGTGTAACTATCATTTTTACGGGTTGAAAGCATACACCATTCCATGGTCCTCTATTTATCATGAATTTTTAGTGTAATAGATATTTACGTGTTCTATATGGTAGACTTAGATACGTAATAATTAATGCTTTTAGTAATGAAAATGGAAAACAAATTATCTGTGACCTTGTAACATCCTAACTGAATAAAAAATCTATTAAATCAATGTAACGAGTAGCCGTGTCTAGTAAATAAATCGGACACTATAATAACATGGTCGAGCTTTCTATTAGATAAACATGTAGAGAAACGAACATCAGTCATGTTGAGCAAATGCGTTCTCGTTTTCAGGTAATTACGTTATTTTTACGTAATGTTATGCAAATGCATTGCAACTTATATTCAGTATATTTTTACTACGTCTCATAACATTATGCTTTAAATTTCTTATTACAGAGTGTCCCGTTGGAATGGGGCAATATGAGCAACAACTCAACACTCAACTAGTAGAAAAGTAGAGCGCATACTTTTAAATATGGTAGAAACAACGAACTATAGGTACAGTCGCCTTAGCATGAAAACATTACGGTTACGTTTAGTTAGAACGTAACGCGGTTTTGTATGAAATCTGATAACCGCCCCTAGCGGTCAGTAGCGGAACTTATCAGAATTCCATACAAAACCGCGTTACGTTCAAACTAAACGTAACGTAATGTTTTCATGCTAACGCTACAGGTCGTTGGTAGAAACGTGAAATTTAGTACACGTCTAGAAAATGTGATAAAAGCAAATTCGGAAATCTGGACTTCATCTTCTTCTGAAAAAATCTTATCTCCTGATACCTGCCAAGAAAAATCGAAAAAATAAGTAAGGGACCTCGGAACAAAAGTGGTATTAAAACGTGAAGTGCCAACAACGCAGGCAGGCCACTATTTTTTTTCAAAATGGTGTACCTGTCATGTATGTTAGCTTCTAGCTTTACTTTGTCTAATGTGTATCAACTTTACCTGTGACACTTGACATAAGATGGTGGACCGATTTTATTAAAACAAGTTGTACTATGAAAATACCTTTTTATTTAAAACATAACAGTACCTTATTAAATTCAGAATGGCGGCTGCAAAAATGTAAAGTTCGATTTTTAGCCTATAACCGGGTTGTAGAGGTAGTGGAGGTACATAGTAATTGATAGAGGTTGCTGATTACAGTTTACAAAATAGTTTTTTTCTGAGGATTCCTGTCAAATACTGAAGTAAACGGTAAAACTGCGTAAGGGTTCCCCGAACAAAAGTTGTCTTAAGCCCTTAACGTTTAAGGCTTAAACGAACGTTTTCAAGGTGGCGGCGGCAAAAATGCTAAGATTTTGCTCAAAATCTGTTTCCTTGAGATATTAGAGGTCACCAAATATTTTTCCGCTCTATTTCTGGATCTCCCACGTATTTCTTTCAACTGCCCGCCCAGGTAAACGGTATGATGGGGGTGAGGATTCTGGAATAAAAGTTACATAAAATGCCAAGGCGGTCTGTGAGCACGAGATTTTTTTCAAAATGGCGAATTTTTTGAGGCCCTAAACTGAAATTGTTACCATTTAGCTCAAAATCCTTTACAATAGTTGATTATGACTTAAGAATGTATTTTCAGTCAGGTCATGGTAGCCTGGTATATCCACCAGCTACCCAGTAGCCTTAGCATGAAAACATTACGGTTACGTTTAGTTTGAACGTAACGCGGTTTTGTATGGAATTCTGTTAAATTCCGCTACTGGCCGCTAGGGGCGGTTATCAGATTTCATACAAAACCGCGTTACGTTCAAACTAAACGTAACCGTAATGTTTTCATGCTAAGGCTACTGGAGCGTCATCGTAAACAACGTGACAAAACAGTTTTGGTTACGTAGTAACTATTGTAATAATATATGGCTTAGGTAGGTACTATCTCAATAATTCTGGTTGGTACAATTCAGTGGGTTACTTGTGATATTAGTGTTTGCGTTTTGGAATAAAATATCATTTTTTAAGTATATAATCTGAATAATACTTTTTTCTTGTTTTTAAACCGATTTTATAAGCATTTTAGTATATAAGAAGTGACGTCATCATTTTAAGTTTAATGGTCGGATCCTTGTCAAACTTTACATGGGAAATGTTTTTTGATGACGTCAGTAAAGATCAAATAAATGATAATATTATTTTTATTTATTAAAGAATATGCAAGCCTATTTTAAAATTTAAGGAAAGCAATTCTACGAAAAGGTTTTCGAATCGTAAATATTGGCGAAAAAAGAACAGGCCAACTAAAAGAAGGTTAGAGTTTTAGTTCTCTGAATTTTCACTGATATTTCACAAAATTTTACTTTCGTTAAATGTACGCGACAAAAGCTGTTTTTTTAAGATCTGTAACGGCCTCTGCAAAAAAAAACGTTGTCATTGGTGAAGCGTAGGTTGGTAAGCTTTCTGCCACATAAATCAATTCCTTTGTTTGGCCGTGAGGTCGAGGCGATGGGGCTGACTGAACAGTCCATCTGGGCCAATTACATAAAATTCATTGATATATGCGTTACTTACTATTAAATAAATATTAGTAAATAGAAAAAATAAGGTGGTATGAATATAGGTGGTAGAGCTGATGCCGGGCTCGACTGTGGAGGTACCACCATCTTACTCGCAAATCCTCCCGAAGTTATTCGGGGGAGAGTAAGAGAACAGCTCTTAGGCAAAACCAGGCGGCCCACCATTGCCTGGGACCGATGGATGGCGGTTTATCCATCCCCAATTGCCGAGCCTTATATAAAACAGACTGGTGACGGGCAGCGGCGTCACTGGTGCAAGGGTTTCGGCACCGCGCTCACCAACTCGCATGCCCAGCGTGTGTGGGTATGGGCTTTTCTTCCAGGAGGACCACCAAGAGTGGCGAAATCCTGGAAAGGCATGTCCAGCAGTGGACGAAACAGGCTGATGGATGGATGGAAATAGAAAATACGAAGATTTAATTTCACCAGAAATATCCAGACTAGTTTGATTGATGCAAATGGTTTTTAAATCAGATAAAAAATTTCAAGATTTCTGACGGTACATGCTACATTTTAACAGCAACAAAAAGCTAATTTCCAGATATGTCGCTACTCGTTCATAGATGGCGCTAGTTGGCTCACGAGCGCTCGTTTCGCAACACTTAAAAGTTCAAAGTTCAGAATCAGACTACACAGACTTGGCAGACTGCCGGGCGAAATTTAAACGCCAGGATTTTATGCAGAATCTACATTCTAAGTAGCTTATTGCCAGCTATGAGAAGAAGACGATGTTGAAATTTTGTTCGTTCATAGGTACACTGCATCTCCATGTACCTACCTATAGCATGCTGCATGCTTGCTTATTTTCTGGAAGCTGCAGTGTGTACCAGGCAGGATGTATTTTTTCTTCTCTTCAGGGGCTAATTCTTAGCTTTTATTTTAGCTTCATTTAAGATAATGACTCTTAATCAGCTGCGTCTAAAACAAGTAATAAATTCAATACAAACTCAAAATTCAAAATGATTTCAAACATTCTTCAAGTTAATAATATGCATTAACACTTTGTTTATTTGTAATGTAAAAAATAAATCGAGAATTGGTCTTCCAGCAGTCGAGAAGTGAAATAAACATAGAGAATTTATCAGGCATTTTAAATAAAGCAGAAGCAGGTACACTCAGCCACGCGTAACAGTATAACATTTACGCTGACCTCACAAGAACTGCCATCGTAAAGCATGGGTTTAGGGACTGACATGGCGCCACTATTTTTGTTGTTGATACGGATAGCGAGCGATACAAATTGGACTGTTACAACTCTGACCCCAATTACACTTAGACACCCCTTTGACCCCAAAACAATAAATTTCATTGAATATTTGTTTTGTTGTTTATACACATCTACAAAAAATGATAATTTTAATAAAAACAAAACTTAGACAAATAATAAGTAAAGGTGGAAAAATACGATTCGAAAAGCAGATGTATCTATTATTAGCAACCGCATTCAATTACTTGCAATTTCCTACTCTACTGCACTACTGCCATAATAAATGAAAAAAATTCAAATAAAGCAAACAAGTGCAATAAATAACTTGGCGATCAGCTGTCGCGAAGCATTTACATCGTCATGTCAGCGAGCTACGAGCTAGATCGCGTGCGCAACGTCACCTGGCGGCCGCACGAGTCATCCATCCACGCGCTCCTGTCATACATATCTCAAACACTACTACAACTCCACTCAGCCACCATAAAAAAGCCAATATAAACCTAAACGTCGTTGAGATCGCTCGCATTATCTCGTGATTATCGCGTGTCAAAACATCGCCACGCTCACGATACATCGCATGTAATCTGATAAACGGTATACGAACTATACGCTGTACCGCTTCGTCCTCTCACATCTCGTTCACTCATCATCAATCTAGTACAAACTGTCTTGCTTCAACACTCATCTGTTTCATTCATGCGCGGTACACTTCGGTGTTTACAGACACAGAGAAACAATACAGAAAACCGCTTAGTGGGACCGTGAAAGCGATATTTTGTATTGCTGTCTTGTTCTCAGTGCCGAAGCTTTGGTTTGCAGTGTCGATAATAGATGTCGCTACCTGTAGCATTTCAGGGGGCGAGCGGGCGAATAAATGTCACAATATTTAGGATGCAACGTTGCCAGACCTCTCCACCCACTGTGGTGGTGGTGGCGGCGGGCGATGCGAGCGAGTGTCGGGCAGTACAAGTTTGCAACTTTATTGGCGCTGAAGTTTATGAGCTCTAGCTGTTGGGATTACAGATTAAGTTGGAGTGCATGGAGTGAACGGGTATGATTGTTATTGTGTGAGCGTCACGTAAACGTAACGAGCGTATTACACACACGTACGCGACCTGTCAGTAGCTAATGCGATGCGCTGTGATCGCTTATTGTGGCCGAGAGCGCCGCGCGGTTTCCAGCGTTTAATTCAATTTAGTAATTGATACATCTGTCGGTTGATTTCGCTGCCTTTACGATTGACTGAAAGTATTTTCCATCTTAATTGATTTATTTTTATTGATTAAAACAGCATAAAGCAGTTGAGAGAACAAAAAGCAAATGTATTAACAATTTTGTATGTTGGAAATTTAATAAGTAAACTTTTTGTCAGATAAATGAATGTTGTTAAGATTTAGGTCAATAAACAAAAAGGTTTTGAAACTAAGCAAGCCTAAAAATCTCATTAAGCACCTACAAAGTTTTTAATCCATTACTTAATTTTTTTAATATTTACTTATTCTCCACCCAATTATAATAATCTATTAATCTCCGCAAAACGAAACAATGAACAACAAAGCCGAATAAAAGCAAATTGTCAAACTGACAACTCCCTAAGCGCGGTTATTCACGGTCCGCATTCTTCGATACTTCAGTCGAGCGGTTGCGAGCCACACGCAGTTAAAACAGATTCTCATTACCTTAATACATCACCATCTACCGACCGGAATATAACTGAAACGAAAACAACATAGAGCTCATTTTTCTCTAAACCTACTTACGCTGTTTTAAACACAGAAGGTCCCATTGCACACACGTAACATTTATGAGCATAGAAGTGGACGTGTTTGTGTACAATATGTGTATTGCACTAAATGAAATGTGTAGCTTTCACGAGAGCACACAAACGTAGAGTGATATTCGCTGCCAAGCGCCATTTACTCGACTGTCGACTCTACGAGTTATATCTTTAAGTTGAGTTTATTCGTGGATATTTTTGCGAGACATATGCTTCTTTGGCTGTAAGTGTGATACACGGGTGCCAGCAACGCGTGACCTGTTATTGTGTGTATTGGGTTGCTTTAATCACAATTTGGAGTGGGCCGCGATATGGCTTTCGATTTGACGACTTAGCAACTGGTGAATTTAACTGATATATTTAACTATGCATTATTTAATTTGTGTTCAAAATTTATTGAGATATTGTTTTGAACTAAAACTGTTAGTAGATACCTATCTATGTGAATCGTTTTAAATTAATTGGGAGTTGTCACTCAGTTGTTGGATATAGAAACTCTAAATAAGAGCGACACAAATCAGTAAGTCGGTTGTTATTAAAGTTGTTATTGGTAATGGAAATGACAATCTACAAATGGTCTTATAGTAAGCATTGCCGCCGTAGTTAAAGAAAGAATTAACTTGGGTGTAAGTAAGTCTTAGACTGTAAGGTAAACATGAAAAAATACATCAGCACGACATGAATCCCTGAGGGGATGGCAGAGATATTTCCGAGTATGGACTGTGGTGTGCAAGTCACAGTCTATTTCCGTACACCTATTTTTCACCGACGATTGTACATCATTATGTAGTGACGAAAACAATTTTGTCAAACTAATTAAATACATAACTTTCAAAAAGATTAACAATTTAACAAATAGTAGTCGGGATGACGATGAAGCTGATGCTAATTATATCAAAAGTCATAGTGTAGTGTTGTACGTTGTTTAGATTATAGAGAGAGCGCTGTGAGCTGTCCGCTGTAATGTAACTAACTGGAGTCCAGTGGGAACGAACGAGAGCTCTTGGTGATAGACTAGAGGGGATAATGGCGCATGATTTAGAATTTAAATATTTGTTTGTTCCTAAATTAGAATCGGATTATTAAATCTTAGATATCACTTTCTAATGAATTTTTCAATTTCAATAAACTAAATAAACTCAGTCATAACATAGCATAACAAAATGCACCTCAAAAATTATAGAGACTTCCAAAATAAATCGATGCTGTTATTTTTTCAAATTATATCATTTTTCGGGACAAAAGTCGTAATACACACATTTAAGTCTGTTGTCAACTCTATATAATCCCAAATTCTTATTGCAATTGATTAAGGGTTAATTTAATGTAAAGTGCTGAAACAGTGTTTTGAACTTTTAACAACGCCCCGGTCCACACATCGAACAACGGACCATCTTATAATCATAGACTCTTTGACAGGAATCTCTTCGTCAGTCACTTTACCACCACCATCACCAGACCTCGTTCCTATTTATTTTAGAACCATCATTTTTTGGAATTTGAAAACGTATCGCAACGTTTAAGGGAAGTATTTCTTTTTTTTTTTCAAAACCGCAATATCAGGTATAAATCCACAGAACAGTTTGGATACTTAATAATCCCGTTACGTGACCGATGCAAAAAGGTCATATCCACAGCAAGATCATCATTCGAATGCAGCTGGAATGTGGCTTGACTGCAGTGAGCTAGTGATGCACATCGCGCGAGTTAAGGTTTGTGTTGCCAACTCTCAAATATTGCTTACCTTCCAGGAAAATGAAGTTAATTTTAGAATATTTAGGATATTTTCCCTTCATGAGTCGTTTCAAGTATTTTTTTCATTTGTACTCTAAGTTGAATTTATGGTTAAAAGTTAACGGACATTTATAAATTTTACTATCGGTATATATTGTATGTAAGCGGTATCAATTAAATATTTTAAAAATCAAATTTTTAAAAATGCATAAAAAAAATTATGAGCAGAACTAAAAAAAACGTTATTTTAGCCAAAATCCTATGCAACATCTAAAAATGTGTATACACCGACTTATTTCGGCTCACAGACACAAGGGATAAACATAATATGACATGGTCACAGGCAACTTTTAGTGGCATGGGTGGCACCTTAATAAAAAGAAGAAGACGCAGAAGAAGCAGCTAGCTACACAGTGTTCTGATCGGGGAAAAAACATGGAGTTGGCAACACTGTAAAACGTTGCATAAACTGCGCTAGCGACAACTCCTCCCCACTACCTGCCAGCGACTTCTTTGTTTAAAGTGCCGGCTTGAGAGGTTGAATTATTTGCTAAATAAATTCTAAACAATTATCTTAAGAGTTCTTCAGGGGCATAGGATTGAAGGTAAACAAAGAGTGTTAATGTTAAATTATATCTTACTTTGGGGTTGATAAAGAAGCTGTTGTTGTCCTGTAGGCCGTTGGTCACTACTGGTCAATTTAATAGAACCAAACCAATCTACTAGCTACGTGACTACTGAGTTTAAGTTACAGTGGATCGGCAATATCAAATCGAGGTTGCGAAAGGAGGTCCTCTGTAACTTTAACCCGAAATCGAATCGAATAAATTCGAGTTCGAGTATTCGGATGCACCGTTGAAGAACTCAAAGATACAAGATTCAAAATGTTTATTTGTAAAATAGATACATAAAGTATACGTTTTACATGTCAAATCTAATCTGTATAAAAATTATATTTTATAATGAAACAAATATGATACTTACGGGAAATATATATAAAAAAACAACTATATTTAAGTTGGGCCACTAAAGTTATACACATGCATAAAATAAAGACTTATTGGAATAATAATATTATTATACACAATGCAATTAACAAATAAGTTGATAAATAAACTGAATAGACCATAAATAAATATAATGCCTAACCAAATATATACTAACTTAAGTAAAAAATTAAAATATTGTATATACCTACATAATGCAATGATTAATAGATAAATAAACTATAAATAGATTTAATGCCTAAATCCGCCCATTCGATTAATCTTGCTAAGAAGAAGGGCAAGAAACTTAGCAAGATCGTGTCTTGTTTTATCAGTATTTTTTTTTCAATATGTCTTAATGCTATTACAGTCTTTTTAACTTACATAAAATTATACAAAACAATGTATTAAACTTTAATAACTAAAGGATAAAAATATAAAAGACAGAAGAACTAACAACTGTACTTGCGATCGCATGACCTGTATAAAAAGCAATGACGCCTTAAGTAAGGGTCAAGGTTCATAGCCTAAGCAGTACAAAGCGCTGCTTCTCTGCCGTCAGACAAAAAGAACGAGAGATGTCGTTGGACACCCGTTTGGAACAGTTCCTTCAGTTCACACTACACGTCTTTACTGCAGTAATATAACTACTTAACAGACATACGCTTGTAAACACACCAAACACATACTATAGCAAAAGTGTTGTGACGGTCGAAGTCTTACACTTTTTTCAGCCTAGATCTCATCCGCCAAGTGCCTGTGGTGAAACGATCGACAAGGAGCTTCGTTCCAATAAAAGAAACGTATGACACAACTATGTGTTGATAGACCCGCTAAGGAAGCTGTACTTGGAGCTGCAGGCACCCGACATATCACGTAGTAGATAGTCACATCATGCCCGATTTCAGTGTTAACCAATCACCAACCTGATGTTTGGGTAGTCTACTCAACTATGCAGGTGTTGTTAGGTGGTAGAGCTAATGCCGGGTTCAACTGTGGGGGTACCACCATCTTACTTGGAAATCCTCCCGAAGTTATTTAGGGAAGAGTAAGAGGACAGCTCTTAGGCAAAACCAGGCGGCCCACCATTGCCTGGGACCGATGGATGGCGGTATATCCATCCCCAATTGCCGGGCCTTATATAAATCAGACTGGTGACGGGCAGCGGCGTCACTGGTGCAAGGGTTTCGGCACCACGCTCACCAACCAGCCTGCCCAGCGTGTGTGAGTATGGGGATTTCTTCCAGGAGGACCACCAAGAGTGGCAAAATCCTGGAAAGGCCTATGTCCAGCAGTGGACGAAACAGGCTGATGGATGGATGCAGGTGGAATACCATAGCGTGAAGAACTGAGTTGCCCCGTATTCAAAAGCGCAAAAAATTTCACGGTTTGTATTACTCGAGTATCTGTGTGAGTATCACGCACATATTATGTACTCATATTTATGTCGAAGTATCCACTTTCTGTTTTGTAAAACCAAACCTCGTGACATGCTTTCTCACTTCTAAAAAACACCTCCTCTAAATACATGACCTTTTGGGTACTCTAACACGGTCCAGGCTGTTAGGTTGTAGAACTCTCTTCCGCGTGAGAAACGTAAGGGCGTAACTATCTCCTAATTAAATAAACTGGTCAAGTTTGACTTGGACTCGTGCCCATACCGTTCAAAACACAAACGTATTCCACGAGTAGTTACAATTTAGCAAACTAACTTAACACATACGATTTAATCCCTGTATCCAAATGTTTCTAATTTCTTCATATATAACTAAATATTTGGACGACCTCGTGCCCGACGACCTGAAGGACGTTGCGGGGGGCGGCTGGATGAGGAGGACGGAGAACCGACATGAGTGGCGAAATTTGGGAAAGGCCTATGTCCAGCAGTGGACGAACAAGAGCTGATGGATGGATGGATGGATATACATAGAAGCGCCTTGAGATGGGGCAAATGGGAATGGGAAAGTTCTTAAATAAGAGATAGTGAAATTTGCTCAAGAGACACTCTTCATTGATTTTGGAGAAAATAAAAACTGCATTTAAAGCTTTTTTAACAATGGCTTTCCTTAGCCGGGAAACGAACCTTCTTATTTTGCAAAGATAATAAAATACTGCTTTATTGCATCATTCGATAATGTTGCTAGTAAGAATAAGAATAAGTCTTACATATGCCCTAAATATTCCCTTCAGTCCTTGATGAACTTGTCCCTACCGTCGCTTTTTTATTAAATCACTCACTAGTGTGTAGTTCCTATCTCGCGGCATTGAAACGGGTTCTTATCATTCCATTGCCTAAACTTGGAATCCTAGTTCTTTTTTAGATTACCGACCAATTTTAATGGCATCCTAAGTTCTCGAACCCATTGTTTATAATCAATTCTCCTCAAATAACCTATTAAACCCTTTCCAATTTGGGTTTCGTCCTGAGTATTAGTGAAGTTTACTGACGGGGCGTAGGGTTTGCCATTGTTAACAAAGAAGTAACGGTGATTACGTTATTGGAATTAAGTAGTGCCTTCACTTTCCGTTGTCACCTGCAGTGCATTTGCTCTGATGATGTAACATCCAACGAGTTACAGATTTCGTCGTAGTTAACATCAGAGTTGTACATGCTTACTGCTGGTGTTCCACAAGGTGGCGTCATTTCCACTTCTTCTATTTGAATTTTTATAAATGATATCACCGTATAGGAGTAATATGCAACGTTACTATAATTAATTAAATTAACATAGACCATTATAATAAAGGCCATAGCTTTTTAGACTTAAAAGTCCTTTAGCGCTCTGGCTCCAATATTTACTATTTGCGAAACATTTGAAATATGATATTGTAATTTAAGAACCCAAATGTTTTTGTGGTGCATACTGTAAAGTTAAAATGGAATTGGGCAGGCCGCATGACTCACGTTTCCTACGTGGGACATTGCTACTGAGTGTTTGCTAGATGACGGATACCGAAGGCGAGGCAAACCAAAGCGAAGATGTTGTGACTCGATGGGTTCTTGCCAAATTGGTCTGAGGTGACACACATCATGAGGTGACAGGATTGCACTATGGAGAAGGCAGCAGTAAGACTCGGTAGAAACCACAAAAATCGGCTAAGAATATATTTCTCATCTAAGTTTCCTTATTTTGTCATATTGGAAAAAACAAATATTTGGTATCAGTCTAACAACAGACAACAGACAAACATACAACGCATGCAACCCCGTTTTCCTTGTCCTGCCAGGATGTACGAGCATTTACAAGTACCTTTCGCCCGCTTGAAATGGTTAGTGGTATGGTACACTGTAGGTACACGTCAATTGATGAACCTATAAGAACTCTTTTTGTTCGAGGGTTAGAATGACAAATGATTGTAATCACTTTTTGATAAATTGTCGTTTCTCTATTAAATTATAATTTTTGTGATGTCGTTTTTCGATACTGATTCACATTCTATTTTTATTGCGAAATTCATCCATTTGGAATTCTCTTGTATTATAAGAGAGCATTAAAAACTAGAAAAGATCAATTAGAAATATATTTAAAGACAGAATTAAAAATAAATCCTGCGTTCAGGATTCGAACCTGCGATCTCTTGTTATCAATGTAATAAAAATAAACTAAACTAAATAAAAAAATCCTATCCAAATCGCCACCGTCATGTTTAAGTTATCAATACTGATTATCACCTTTTCGGGTCTAACAGGACTTTCGTTGCCAACTTTTCTGTGGTAGTTGTAGCCGATTTTTGCGTATAATGGGAAAAGAAAATTTTAAAATAATTAATAGATTTGATTGATGGTTCTTGATGGAACTCCATTATAGCAATGAAAAGTCTTACTTGTACTAGTTCCACAGTAATTTTATTGCCATATTCATGTTGATAAAAAAATGTAGAACGATAGTGATTCTACTCCAGAGTTTATCAAAACAGACGCTTTAGAGTTTAATAATCTACTACCGGAAAAATCAAAACACATATACTAAAAAGCATATGACGAAAATACTTAATTTATGGAGCCCTGGCTTTTTATTGTCTCGCAGAAGGTGTGAAAAGAAGAGTATGCTCCTCTGGAATAAAGCCTATCTTCGTCTTGGGCAGCTTGAGCTCCTCGCTTCACTCAGGATTCTATACCCTCGTTACGGTCAGGGTTCAATATGCCGCCCGCGACATAAGACACTGCTTTATTCCCTTATTGCTTAATCTACTATTATACATTTGATTTCATGTGTTTACATCAGTTGCAAGAAGTTCACATTATCCATCCATCCATCAGCCTGTTTCGTCCACTGCTGGACATAGGCCTTTCCAGGATTTTGCCACTCTGGCGGTCCTCCTGGAAGAAATGCCCGTAGAAACGCTGGGCAGGCGGGTTGTTGAGCGTGGTGCCGAAACCCTTGCACCAGTGACGCCGCTGCCCGTCACCAGTCTGTTTTATATAAGGATCGGCAATTGGGGATGGATAAACCGCCATCCATCGGTCCCAGGCAATGGTGGGCCGCCTGGTTTTGCCTAAGAGCTGTTCTCTTACTCTCCCCCGAATAACTTCGGGAGGATGTGCGTGTAAGATGGTGGTACCTCCACAGTCGAGCCCGGCATCAGCTCTACCACCTATATTTAACTAATTCACAATATATTTAACTAATATACACAACGAAACCGGTAGATAACAGGAGGTATAAACACTGTGGAACTAGTACAAGTAAGACTTCTCATTGCTGAAATTATCAAATCAAATCAAATCAAAATATTTATTTTGTAAAATAGATACATAAAGTATACTTTCTACAAGTCAAACTTAATCTTTACAATAAATATCCTTAGAATAAAAAAATATAAAATATAATATGTATATACTAATAAGGGAAATACATACAAAAAATATTTAGGTTGGGCTACAAATATTTGATTATACACCTACATAAAATGGAGAAATCTAGGTGTAAAAATATTATATATAAATGATTGAAACAAATTATTGAAACAAATATTCAAATGATCAAAATTAACAGAAGCGAGTGTCTTAAGAAAATCCTTAAAATTTTCATCCTTTCTCGAGTACTTTTGATGACTATAACAAGGAAAAAAAAATTATATAAACTTCTGCTCTGCTACTGCTACTATTAAGATAATGATTTATTAGGTACCTATTTATTTAAATCTACTATGTTATTGTGGATCGGAAAAGTTAATAAAGCGATACAAAATATAACTAACTATACATAAGACTTTATTTCACAAATCAGCAACGAAGAATATTGAAAAAAGTAATATGTACAAGTTTGTTAAAATTATGATCAGTAATCATACTGCAGGTTATCATCAAATACTCCTTCATCAATTAGTGACAAAAGTGATTTTATCCAATGAGAATACTCTGATACCCTGGTATATACTCCTGGATAATTGATGTTTCCACATCCCTCACCCCAAGAAACCAGGCCTATCAAGGTTCCATTGGCTACTAAAGGACCACCTGAGTCCTGTTGGCAAGAGTCCCTGGCAGGATTGGAGGCGCTAGCACATATCATTCCTGAAGTCACCATTTGCTGTAACCAATATGCTCTTAAGCAAGTAGCTTGGTTTACTATCTGGACCTTGGCAGCAAGTAGGACAGGAGACGGCATGCCGCCTTCCTGAAAAAATAAACTTTTAGGGCTACACTGACTACTATAACAAAAAACTCCAACTTTGACCGAATATTTTCGCGTAAACTCAGTACGGTCTAGTACGAGGACTCACGACCTGAGGGTTTTGTACTATTCAAATAACGCTGTAGATTTGAATAATTATTAAATACTGGCGGTAACACTCGCGTACCTATTGTTAGTGTTGACTATATGCCAACGGTTTCACCGATACAATATCGGAATTTTCAAGGCAAAACAATTGGCATATAGTCAACGATAACAATGTGTGTTAAAGCCGTTAACAAAGAATTGTCAGCTCATGTGTTTAATTATTTTACAGACTTTAACCACAGACAGTGGGATTTTTTGTATGAAAATAGGTTTTCAAAAGTCGTATATTTGATTGCGATAAACAAAAAACTTGAATTTTGTATTGTGGTATGTAGACTGTAGACTTTTATTAGTATTCGATAATAATTTCAACTTGATACCTCACCCAAGTAACACGCAAGCTGCTTATACAGCTTTTGTAGAGTCTCAAAGCTCTATAATAGCCGTTTAAGGGTTGTAATTTTATCCTTAAGCTGTACAGTAGCGTATATAAAAGCTTTTCAACAACCAGGTGGTACAGTAGCCGTAAAATAGTAACTTTTATCCTCAAGCGGATACAAAGGCGTAATTTATAGCTATTATACGGGCAAAAAAAGTAAACCAGTGTTATAAATACCTTTTATAACACTGTAAGATCTAAAAGAGATATATTACAGGTAAAAGTGTTTGAAATGAGTTATATATGTACTTCTTTTAAAATGCTTTAGGGCGTATAAAGTATTATTTTAAAGCTTTAAGCTCCTTAATGAAGTTTATTAGAGCCTGTGGAGAGCAATATCTACAGTTGAGTAATATAACTTCATAGTAGCGTGAAAAGCGGTATATTGGAGAATTTCACTGCAACTGTACGGTAAATAGCCAGATAACGCAAGACAAACAGGTTTTGTCCGGCCAAAAGGGAGGAAAACACATTTATAGCGTCACTATAACGCTCAAGGCAGAACAAGAGCGCTGATAATTGTAACTATATACGTATATGTATTCTGCTACTTTGTTTAAGAACTCAGCGAATCTACAATGGAGAGGAAAAATTCGTGGAAATCAGGAAAAACATGTGGTAAGTAGTGTGAAAAGAAAAATAAGCACATAATACCAAAATTAAAAAATATTATATACAATATAATCCAAACAACGCACAAAAGAAATGTTGGCGACGGACTCCTAATATGTATAGCCTTAGAATCTTAGAAGGAGGCACTAAGAGCTAATGTACGTTCAAGAGAGAATAAAAGCGCGTCAGTACACCAATAGTAGGACCTAAAAATTTGCAACAGCGAATACTGGCGCCTCTGAAGCTGAAACCGGTATAATGGACATAGTAAACTCTGAGAGCTATTGTAATGATACGCCATCATGGTTTTTATTTGCATGCATTTCTTAATGGTTCTAATAACATTTTTAATATTATAAATATGCATGGATTCTGCAATTTAAATCCATATTTCTCACCCACAACCCTAATAAAACGACTAAGAAGCCTGAAATATCCTACAAAATGGAAACACAGTATAACACCCTAAATATAATTGTATTATTTATGCTCAAAACTGCATTTATTGGGAGCGCGTAAATTTATTAGCTAAAATGTATGGATGTTTTCACAATCAACTGCTATTTCACTCGCATTGTTATTTCACGCACATAAAGGGATAAATTGGTATAAAATCACCTCTGTATTTATTTAAATTATAGCTTCTATTGTTCTATCACTTTTTCACAACATAAAATATGTTTGCTTTGTTGATTATAATATCACTTCTATAGACTAAATAAAGTGCCATACAATCTATTTCGGAGGAAGAGACGCGGCAAAATAGAGTGAGAGCTCTATAATCGCGATACAAGAACTTATCTTACATCTTTTAGCACGTAATATCGCTATTTTAGAGCCTTTGTACTGCCGTAATAACACACATTGTAGAAATGATAGCCATACAAGTTGGGCCTCTTTTGTGGTTAAAGCAGCGCTATAGCCCCTTCTAGAGCCAGTGTAGAGCTTAGCTATGGAGCCAATGCCGTAATTTATTACGCCTAACCGGCCACTGTATGGCTTGTTATCGAGTTTGAGTGCTACTTGGGCAGGCTGTGTCTGAGAAAAACTTGACACATGAACAGACCGACAGACGCATAACAAAGTGATCTTTAAGGGATTTAATTTTCCACGTTGAGGTACAGAATCCTAAAAAAGCCCGCATGCAAGTTTCGACCTTTACCTTCTGAGTTAAGGGTCTTAAGTAAGCTATAACGCTTTAAAGAGTGTTTATAGTTGTTGCGCAGGATCATTTACAAAGCAATGTATAAAATAAGACATTTTTGCTGGAAAAGCTTTTGCATTAAACTATTTTCCACATTTATTTAAGGAAAACGTTTGGCAAAATGACTATTCTTTTTTAGGGTTCCGTACCCAAAGGGTGCCAAACGGGACTCTATTACTTAGCTTTCGCTGTCTGTCTGTCCGTGTAGGTCCAGAGTCTTATAGCTTCAACCTTAGTAGACACTTAAAATTTTCACAGAATATGTATTACTATGGCCTCAATCGGAGGAAATAATAAAAATGAAAAAAATAATTGAAACCCAAAGGGGGTCGCCATGTAATTAACCTCAATTTCTTAACGTCATTTGATTTATCTCTATCTTAAAGAGAGTATTACATACAAGTTTAAATTTGGTCATATTGTTGTACAGTGGACCCCACATCAAATTAAACATTTCCAGTATAAGCTGATCTCTCATTGTATAGGCTTCCCGTACAATGACAGGTCAGCTTATACTCAATGTGTATAGCTTGATGTGGGTTCCACTGTACAATCTAAAGTAAAACAATAAATAAATAAAAAATGAGGTTCCATTTTTGTGGTTTGTATATACTATAGGATCTATATTGTTGTTATTTAATTTCACCTTTCTTTACCATATTTTTTAAGGTTCTGTACCTATATGGTGTGATGGTCCCTTGTTTGCGAGTCCGACTCGCACTTGCCCAGTTTTTTTCATGTTACTTCCTAATCGACCGACCATGAAGCAAGGATATAGCATGGTTTGAATTTGTCTGATAAATAACCTTTTAAGTGTCACTCGTTCTATTGACAACTAACTTTTGCCCGCGACTTCGTTCGCGTGGGTTTCGGACATAAATAATTCAAATTTCCCATAGATTTATATAACAATAGTCTTTGCCGTTTGCGTTTATTCAATCTTGGCCCCATTTTCGGCTTGGGCATTATTTTATGAACTGCGCTTGTAGTCTATGTGTTGACCAGGGTAGCTACAATGATAATAAAGAAAACCGCATCCAAATCTGTTGAGTGGTTCTCGAGTTATAAAATCGTTTAATCAATCTTTGCTCCGTTTCCGGCTTAGGTGTTATTTTATGAACACCCCTATGGCCTATGTCTTGAACACGATTACTACAATGATACTAAAAAACGCATCCAAATCCGTTTCGTGGTTCTTGAGTTACAAAAGCGTTCTTTTCCCCGTTACCGGCTTGGGCGTTATTTTATGAACATCCCAAAAACCTTTATGTTGATAAAGGTCACTACGATTATAATTAAAAAACACGCATCTTAATCCGTTGAGTGGATCTCGAGTTAAAACGGGACAGACAGGCCGACAGACAAAAATTCTAAAAATATTTGTTTTGGCCTCAGTATTGTACCAACAGCCCATTTCATTTAAAAATACGCGAAAATATTCAATGTACAGATAAGACTTTTTTAACTATTTTATCATTAGTATAGCTCTGATGTTTAAAAAATATACTATACCTATTATATGCCCTTTTCGTTTGCGCCAATAAGGACAAAAAATGGCTACTTACAGAAGTTAACCCAAACCCGGAGATGATCGCCTCCATCCCATCAGGCACACTGAATCCAGGAGTCGCAAACCCTATCGGCTTCACAGTACGGTCAAACTGCATCGATCTGGTCACCAACATCGCGATGTCATTATTTTCCCGGTATCTCAGCGAGCTGGGCCGGTACATGTGGTGGATGTAGGCCTGGATGACGTCATAGCTGGTGCCGCCAGACTCACGGGATGATGTACCGACGTTGACACGTAAGCGGGATTCCGAAGTTTCATAATATCTAAATGACAGAAAACACGTTTAATTAATTACGGTATATTTTTTTACTAGCTTTTGCTCGCGGCTCCACCCACGTTTTATTCGGTTTAAAGAAATGTTTTTTCCGGGATAAAAGTAGCCTATGTGTTAAGTTAGGGTATAAGCTATATCCATTTTAAATTTTATCCAAATCCGTCCAGCCGTTTTAGTGTGAAAGAGTAACCTACAGTAATACTTTACCCAGATAGCATTTGAAACTGTATAACAGCTGTACTAGGACATTTTCTTATACTTTAGTCTGTATCACTACGCTGTACAGAGGCTGTATACCCTTCTACTCAGCCTTTGTCGCTCCAAAAGGGACCCTAAATTATACAGCGTTAAGTGTAGATCGAGCTGGGAAACAGCTGTACTATCGCTGTACAATGGCTTTCGGGGCTTAATTTAATTCCATTATACAACTACAGTTCTAAAATTCTGCCTCTTTTATTCTTGTACAGTGTAATGTTTATCCTCTTAGCATTTTCCTACTGTTATTTTCTAGACTTTATTAAACGAACGTAGCCATTAATTATAATTGTAAAGTGAATAATATAAAAATGTGGTAAGTATCAATATTTCTTTACTCTGTTGAAAATTTTCTTGCGGTTGCTACTTTTTCGTGAATGTGTTTATTAATTACAAGTAAAAATCTCACGTGCCCTCGTAATAATAGATATTATCGAAAAAAATATGTAACCTACCAGTCGTTTTATTGGACCTCAGACGGAATCTATTGTGTTCTTAATCTTTTTTTTAACGGAAAAAGACTAAATGTATTGTATTAGGTTAGTCCATCCATCCATCCATCAGCCTGTTTCGTCCACTGCTGGACATAGGCCTTTCCAGGATTTCGCCACTCTTGGCGGTCCTCCTGGAAGAAATGCCCATACTCACACACGCTGGGCAGGTGGGTTGGTGAGCGCGGTGCCGACACCCTTGCACTAGTGACGCCGCTGCCCGTCACTAGACTATTTTATATTAGGCCCGGCAATTGGGGATGGATATACGAGTACAGCCATCCATCGGTCCCAGGCAATGGTGGGCCGCCTGGTTTATTTGCCTGATGATAACTTCGGGAGTATTTGCGAGTAAGATGGTGGTACCTCCACAATTGAGCCCGGCATCAGCTCTACCACCTAAATTAGGTTAGTAGTTTCTGTGAATTTTAACGAAATAAATACTAAAATATCCTATGTATTATGAAACCAATTTAATAGTTATATTTTAATGGCGTTTACCATTCGAACAGCTGTTGCTCTTTTTGTACTCTATTGTAAAGCTATTTGCTGAGAAAAGGCTTAATATTAGAATATTTTTCAGCCTAAAAAAACAATATTTTCCCTTTATTTTATTTTATTTAGCTGAGTAGAAGTAAGTTTTAGGTTCATAGTACAGTGATTTAGGGTTAAATTTATACTTGAAGAAACACATTCTGTGTGTCCAATGTAAATTATGTTTTTATATATTATTGTCCACAGAAGCAGTGTGATGTTTCTCCCGCGCGCCGTTTAAAAGATCTGCGTGGGACCGATAACGTCAGAGTGGTCAATTGCACGTCATTTGGTCATTAGATTTAGACGCAAAACTATACATTACTTTGTCAATAAAATTGTGACTGATTTAGTGTAAATTTCAACACATTAACAACTAAAAAAAACTAAAAAAAGAAAACTATATACGATATATTTCGACTCCTTCAATCGAGTCGCAAACAGTCGAATGAAAATAAAATAAAATAAATGACGATGAAGATGATGATGTTGATGACGATGACGATGACGATGATGATGACGATGACGACGACGGTGGTGATGATGGTGATGATGATGATGATGATGATGATGATGATGATGATGATGACGATGATGATGATGATGATGATGACGATGATGATGATGATGATGATAATGATGATGATGGTGATGATGATGATGATGAAGAGGACGAAGACAACGACGACGTCAATGATGATGATGAAGCTCAAAATTTTTTTTTCCCTCTTTTAGTTTTTCTATTATTCATAGCATAATTACAATAATTTAATTATTCTGGTAAAATAAAAAAAATACCAATCAATTAATACAGACCTGTGACTGTGATTGAAACTAAGAACAAAAAAATCTTGTGACTGATTGTGCTATTATAGTTTTAGAAACTTTAAATGATTGTACACTGATGATGTAAAAACAAATTAAAATAATTATGTAATTTAATTTTTGTTAGGTAGTATGTTAGTTTAGTTTATTTCTAGGATAAATTAGTTTTTTAAATTACTTTATTTACGTTTATTGTATTTACTTGTGTGAGCAAATAAAATAAATAAGAGTAAAAAATATATTGAAATAATCATATAAGACTTATCTTTTTTACATCATAGTATATAAAATACAATGCCGTGTTATGTTCAATACAATTGGTGATGACTGATGTGATGACTGTATTATTATGATCCCGTTTTTTTTGTACGGAACCCTTCTAGCATATCAAATGATCAAATATCATTGAACAACGGCGTTGAATTTCACTGCAGACATTAAAATAATCAATAAGCTAGATAATCGTCTAAAGTTATGCTATATTACAGCTGACCGCTGAACTATAGGTCAAATTTACTCTAATTGCGTCGGTTTTAAAAACAGAGTAGGTTTACACCGTTACTCAGATGATAGCAGTTTTCAATGCTCTTGTACAGAATTAAACTGAACAAAAGAATAAATCAAGAGCATTTTATCCAGTCATTACTAAGCCCTCGTACTTGAAACCGGCTTGAAGTTTTTTTTACACTAGACGCTGTATTACAGAGTTTTCCAATGCTATTTTAGAGCTTTAGGCAATAATTTAGACAGCTGTAATTAATAAAATCTACAATTATGCTACTAGCTCTAAGAACTTTTTTACTCTCATGTTCATCCTTTTAAAAGCCTTAAGCTTTTAATGAGCTGGCTTAAAGAATTTTTTTCAGCTCGAATGTTACTTGGGTATTTTTGTAATGTAAGTACACAATATACACTCCTTACTAGCTTTGACTCCCAATTCCCTAGCTCCCAAGAAATGCTTTATCTTACAGTGAAAACTGCATCAAAATCTATCGAGTGGTTCCCAAGTTATAAGCGAACAAACAGACAGATAGACGTTGCACCTTATATCTATAAAGTTACATGTCAAAATATTAATAAATTATCAAGTATCTGTAAAATCATAAAAATATTTACATCGTACCATTTACTTTTTATAAATAATTATATGCACACCACACAAAAGAAAACAAAAATACATAATATAAAAAAAAAATTGTTGCAAAAAACATAATTTCTATAAGTTTTGGGATAATATTTACGGTGGAAGCAATCGATGTATTTTAATACCTACCTGTTAAATTAATTATGTTTTTCTGTGAGAGTTAGATGCCGTAATTAAAACAAAATAAACACATTCTAGTTGTTTAATTAAAATAAGAAAAGACATGACCTTGCTAAGTTCCTTGCTCTTCTTCTTAAAAATATTAGTCGAATGGATGGAGTTAAGCATATATTTATTTATCTAACGTATTTGTGACGACAGGAATTCATTTTAAATACATTAACATACTTCAAGTCATCCATAGTAAAAGCTCCGCAAAAATAAAACTAGAAAGATTGGGAAAAGATTTTGAAATTCGACGTGGCGTAAGACAAGGACATCCAATATCCCCCAAACTCTTCACAGCCCTACTGGAATCAATTTTCAGGAACCTAGATTGGTGTGGATACGGTATCAATATAAATAGGGAAAAACTCACGCATCTACGTTTTGCAGATGACATTGTCATTCTGGCAGAAAATTCCGACCATCTCCAACAAATGTTGGATACACTTGACGTAGAAAGTCGCAAAGTAGGTCTCCATATGAATCCCACCAAAACGAAGATTTTAACCAATACCGACAAAACCCTATTAGAATATCGCCAGGGTCAGTAGAATATGTTCAAGGCTATATCTATCTCGGCCAGATGATTTCTTTCAACGACGCTTCCAAAAAAGAAATAGACAGAAAGATTGCCATAGCACGGAGAAAGTATTGGTTGCCTAAAGAAGTCTTCAAAAGTAAAATACCTACACATTCAAAGAAAAAACTCATAGACAACACGATCTTACCAACACTGATTTATGGTTGCCAATCCTGGGTACTTACGATGGTAATCATTACAAAGATCCGAACATTCCAAAAAGCTGCAGAGAGGTCTATGCTAGGCATAAAACTAAAAGACAAGATAAGAAGCACCGACATCCGACTAAAGACCCAAGTAATGGACGCCATTCACATGATCTGTCGCCTGAAGTGGAAATGGGCAGGCCATACCGCTGGAACTACCGACGGACGCTGGAGCGAACGTATCCTACATTGGTACCCGAGAGATGGCCGCAGATCCGTTAGAAGACCTAAACAACGCTGGAGTGATGACATAGTGGAAGTAGCTGGACACACCTGGACCAGAATTGCTACAGAAAGGAAAAACTGGCAATCTATGGATCAAGATGACATGTAAATTAATCCAAACTGTATTTCATTTATTTTATTAGTTTTGACATTTTCTTATAAAAATTCATGTTATTACTTTGTTACTTTATTAATTTGATTATTATTGCATGCATATAGTATTTATAATTAATCAATTATATTATTATTAATTAAATTAATAAAATAAAATAATTTATTATTATTATATTATTTGTGACGGTGATATTGAAAGAATAGTGAATGCGTAAAATAAACTGAACGGAGCCCTACACTCCTTTATGGGCAGCCAGAGTGTGACTGCAAAGATACGATTGGCAGTTCATAATGGAGTGTTGGCTCCTACGCTTATGTATGGTAGTGACTGTTGCGTATGGCAAGATGAGCATCGAAGCAGAGTGGATGCAGTGGAAATGCGTTCCTTACGGAGAATGTACGGTATGATCTGTATTGAATGATAGAGAGATAAATATCTTGAAATAAATATATTTTTCATTTGCTTAAACACTTTAAGGTAAAATAATAATAAAGTATGCAAATTTTCGAAATATATTGCGACCCACTTTGGGGCAGAAGAGTGTTAAAACAAATGAAAAGCTAGAGATAAATATCGTTATACGGGATCGTTGCGGCCTGAAAAAAGATGTAGTGATTAGAATAGAGAAAAGAATTCTTCGGTGGTTTAGGCATATAGTTTGGGCATATATAGAGGTGAATGAAAGAAGAGTGACGAAAGAAATTTACCCTGCGCAAGTGGAAGGTAAAGCTCGACCGCGCCGCCCTAGAAGGACGTATGCCGACCAAATAGGCGACATACTGAAGAAGGGCAAAGTAAAAAGTACCCGAAATAGAAGAGCTTGTATGACTAGATTGATGGATATATAAGAAGCAAAAGAGATGTGTCAGGATCGTGGCAGATGGAAATCTGCAGTCTCTGCCTACCTCTCTGGGAGACCGGCGGCGTGAGTATATAAATAATAAATAAATTCTTTATTGACACAAAAATTAACACAGGTAACACGAAACAAATAACCGGTCAAGTGCGAGTCAGTTCCATAATTCGACAGCTTTGGGAACAGTCAGGAAAAAAGTATTTAAAATCTTGCCCATAACTGTTTATGTTAAAAAAGAATTGATTGTACCACAAAAGAGAGACACAAATATATTTATACCGTACTCGAAGTAAAACTCGAGGATCAAAAATTACATTTTGTCATTTTATTATCGTGAATTTCTCAACCGTTATATTTTTCCTGTAATCTTTATATAATCCCAAATCACCATGATTTTTTAAAAATTTTTCGGTCCACCAGTTTCGGAGATAAGGGGGGGGGGGACATGCATTTTTTGTGGTTTTTCAAAGATTTCTCGAAATTGGTGCCAGTTAATATAGCAAAAATATATATTTTTAATAATCAGCTATTTAATATCTACAATTTGATACCCATATTGTTTTTTATAAAATATTTTTACTATTTATTTTATATTTTTTTTATATTTCTCATTTATTATCAACTTTTTTTAATTGCTATGTTTTCCTGTGATTGGCCAGTTATTGCCTATAATCAGGATTTTTTAAATTTTATTTCGGTCTACCAGTTTCGGAAATAAGGGGGGGGACATGCAATTTTTGTCGTTTTTCAAAGATTTCTCGAAATTGGTGACAGTAAATATAGTAAAAGTATATATTTTCATAATCACCTCTTTAATATCTATAATTTGATACCCATATTGTATTTTTAGGATGTTATTGTTTATTTTTCTCACTTTTGCATTGGAAATATTTTCAACAATTTAGAAAATTTCATTTTTTTACACCATATTATGTATGCAAGTGAATGCTATTTTTGTAGCAAATTAAAAATCTTTACCTTTAACGGTGCCAAAGTTATGAGGCTGTGACATACGGACGGACGGACGGACGGACGGACAACGGAGTGTCACCATAAAGGTTCTTTTTACCTTTCAGGCACTACGGAACCCTAAAAATGAGTAGTTGTTCTGACACCAAGAGAGTATCTTAAGATCAGGTGTCAGCGCCCGCGTTTATTCAATATTTGCCCCGTTTTCGGCTTGGGCGTTATTTTATATACACTATATATAACAGTCTATGTGTTGACCATGGTAACTAAAATGATGATAAAGAAAACCGCATTGATTCGTTCTCAAAGTATAAAAGCGTTTTTAAATTTTTTTCCCGTTTCCGGGTTGGGCGTTATCAATCAATCAATCAATTTATCAATCAATTTATTTATTGCATTAAATTACATGTTAGTTTTAGATGTTATATGTACATAATTATGGTTCAATGTAATTTTACCCATAGGGTGTAACAATATTCTTAATTTATTAATAAAATATAACTAATTATAATAATAATCAAATCTTTGCTATTTCCATGCATACAACTTATTTTAATATATCGTTCATTTGAAGTATACTTATAGTTAATTAAATACATTTATTCATGCAATGGTTAATAATATAACGGTTTTACATTTTTATGGTGTACATTCAAGAAATTCTTTGAAACTGTATGGACAAACCGTGATCAAGTACTGTTTTAATTGAATGAAAAACTTATTTCCTGTTACAGACTTAATTTCATCAGGCAAATGATTGTAAGCCTTGATGGCTGCCAGTTTTGTAGTACGAGTATAAGTAACAGTTCTACTAGGAGGCACATTCAAGTCATATTTGAAGCGTTCGTTGAGTCGGTCACTAATACCTGGAGTTCTCAGTGGGAATTTTTCTGGGTAGCGCCTTACTAATTTACAGAGCTCAATAATGTATAAAGCCGTGATGGTGTGTATTCCGAGTCCAACAAAAGAAGTTCGGCAAGTTTCCCTGCTCGATTTATGTCCGTCCAAAATGCGTATACATCTTTTTTGAAGAACGAAGATTTTTTGAACGTCTACACTACCACCCCATTCTGCTATTCCATACAAAACTCTCGAATGAAAAAAGGCAAAATATGACTGAAGTGTTGCTTTTTTTGTAGCTAACTTCGACAAACCTCTTAGAGCATAGCAAAATCTGCTTAGTTTATTTACTAATACCTCTATGTGCTTTTTCCAATTCATGTGATCATCAACATGGACACCTAAGAATTTCGCATTTTGCACACAATTAATTAGTCTATCATCGATTTTCATTTCAAGTTTTAACTCTTCCGTGTTGTAATTTCTGAAGCATATTAATTTAGTTTTAGTGACGTTTGTATTGAGATTGATGTGTTTTAACCAATGAATTAACAATTTGACAGATTCAACTATATTATTAAAACCATGACATCTATCGTGTCTTTTAAATTTAAAAAACACAGATATATCGTCTGCAAACATTATAGTTTTTTCCTTTACTTCACGAGGGAGCTCGTTGACGTACAAAAGAAAAAGTATGGGCCCCAGTATACTTCCCTGTGGTACTCCCTTGTGTATTTTTGAGACTTTTGACTCACCGTTTATTAGGGTATTCGATTTATTGAGAATTGGCAGAATGACACTTTGACTTCTATCTTCTAAATTATTATTTATTAGTTAGTTTAAATTATTAGTTATTTTATGAATACCCATTAAAGTCGATGTATTGACCACGAGTTCTAAAAGCGTTTATTCAATATTTGCCCCGTTTCCAGCTTGGGCGTACTTTTATAAACACCCCTTATAATCTATGTGTTGACCAGGGTCACTATGATGATAATAAAAAAAAACGCGTCCAAATCCGTTCAGTGATTCTCGCGTTAAAACGGAACATATAGACAGACAGACAAAAATTCTAAAAATTGTGGTTTTGGCCTAGTACAATGCTAATAACATTTAAAATTTCGCGAAAATATTCAATGTAACGACTTTTTTACTACTTTTACTACTCAAGATGTGATGTAAATGAAATGAACAAAAAATGAAAAGTGACGTAGAAGAGTACAGAAAATCAACACTCACAGACAGTGAGCTGCAGTCAAGGCAGCTTTTTCGTGAATGATGACAGCACCACAAGAATGAGCCCAACCAGCGACCGCCCTTCTTTGTAGAGCTGCTTGGTACGGAATCTCGGATATGTCTATCTCGTACCCATTCACTATACGTGATGCCAGCTCCGACGATGGCGCTGATGCGGTAAGTGACGAATAAGACACTGTAACAAACAAATGTGCTAGATAGGCCTCAAAATTAGCAGAGATCCCTCAACGGAAGTATGCGGGGGAAACTTAGTGGTGTGCAGTGGAGAGGGAAATATAGGGGGCTAAATAAAATAAAAATATACCAGAAAAACAATTTCGTAAACAGTGATTGGAGTCTCCTTTTAAGATCTGTCATAGATTTTGTGTTTAAACGTGAATTAATAATTGCTAAACATTTACGGAAAGTTATTAACTTACTGTGTCTCAGACTAATTTAAAAGAGTGCCAATAATATTTTTTCCTTAATGCTATTTAATTTTGTAACGAATTCGAAAATCTTTCACCAAAAGTCAAAAATAGGTGCAACGACGAGCGGAGCGAGGAATAAGGAGCATGTTAGGTATACGTGTAATTAAATTTGGAGGAGCGAGGCGACCAGAAATATGAGGTGCCTGGGCAGATCGTGATATGACCAAATCTACGATTAGCTCACGACATATATTAGTAGGTGACTTTAGTTTGGTTTATACCGCCAATACCGCAGTGCTTAAAGGCTAAGATGTTCAACCAGTGCGTCCATCCTGTGATGACGTATGGCGCTGAGACGTGGACTCTTACAAAGGACTTGGTGCACCGATTTATGGTTGCTCGACGAGCTATGGAGCGGGCTATGCTAAGGATATCTCTGATGGATAAAATCCAAAACGAGGAGATCTATCGGAGATTGAAAGTGACCGACATAGCCTGCCGAATGGGCAGGCCATATCTGTCGCCGACGTGATGGCCATTGAATGGCGTTAGATTGGAGACCACGTACAGCAAAGCGTAGCGTAGGCCGACCTCGTGCCCGCTGGGCCGACGATCTAAAGGATGTTGGTTGTGGTGGCTGGATGAGGAGGACGGAGGACCGCCAAGAGTGGCGTAATATTGGAAACGCCTATGTCCAGCAGTGGAAGATGACAAGCTGATGGATGCATGGATGGATTTCGTTTTCGTTTATATAGCCAAATTCATACTGGAGACTCGGTAAGTTTTCAGGATCAAGGCTCAACGACCCTGTTAGAGAAATACGATAACAAAATTATTGTACCTGTTTAAGACCAACCTCAACCTAATTAGTGTAGGAAATCAAAATTTTATTTTGCGTAGGTAGGTATTTCACAGAAATTGTAATTGAATCTTGGTTCTGACCACTTACCGAGTCTCCAGTATGAAATTAGCTAATAATTTAAGAGGGAAAATAGAAATGGTAGTTAGCTTCCAACAATGTGTATAGTACTAGGCTTTCATTCACTGATAATAGTAGGTATTGTCGATCACCCGCGCCTCAACCTTCCCTGTGGTAGTTCCTATTACGCTGGCTTAAGGGGGTAACTTTTTACCTCGGTATAAAATGCACATCATAATATTATTTTCTTTACTTTTGAATAAAAAGTATGCAATAAATGTGTTTTAAAGCAACTTGCGGAAATAGTTTATTAATAATACACTCTTTACAAAAAAAATTACGTACTTTAATGTATTACATTTTGTTTGCATTACATTAACAAACTTAAAAGCGTGTTTACAGTTGTAATGTAATGTAGCTGAAATGTAACGCATAGAATTGAATAATTTTTATGTGATGACCTGACTATTAACAAGCAGTTTGCGCGAATTGCTATAAAACGCATTTATTTAAAAGTAAGGAAAACAATATTATGATGTGCATTTTGCATCGAGATCCTCCATTACCACCTTAAGGTTAATAGCTCGTATTGTATGAAAGTAGTTAGCCTAAATTACAAGCAGCTATTTTCATTTCAAATTAGAACCTTAAAATTGATATTTTTAATTGAAAAAACGTAATCGCACATTAATTTAATTGTTACATTGGTAATAGTTATATAATAAATTAAAAAAAACTCACCAAACAACAGTATGATTACGAAAATCTGCATTATCTCAAACATTTGATGACGACAAATAAAATCTTCAGTGTCAATGGCGGAGGGGCACAATTGTCAAAACTGGGATACTATAATTTCACTAGCGGCATTAAGTATAATTGTAATTGCACGGTAGGGTTTTGTTAACTAGTTAATAAACAACCAAACAAAAACCTAGTATTCTTATAAACAACTGGATTTTACGATATCACGCTGACAAAGATATTCATTTGGTACCATCGAATTTGCTTTACAAATAATTGATCAACCACATGTTTCATATGAGAACAATTTCTGATGAGGCAGAGACGGGAAATGTCTTCAGACTCAGCAGATTACTTCCTTTTTAACAAGCGCATTTAAAAGCAAATCCGTTTTGTCCTGCGCAAATATAACACTCGCATAATTGAAGAAGCGATTCAACAAACAAAGGTTCAAATTTGCCCAGCAGTTAAAAAGGACTAATCTGACGAAGCTGAATACATCTGACAATAGAACCGTCACATCTAGGCCCGAAATCCTCGCTGAAATCGATAACTTTTATGGGCTCCTATATTCCTCACACGCTCCGAAGCCAACTGCTTGCAATGAGGATGACAAACGTGCACATTTAATCCGCCGTTACAACGATGAACATCCGAATGTCGAAATGGGTGAGATTAGAATAGCTCTTGAACAATAAAATTTTACTACTAAAAGATTCGTTGATTAGATTCATACTGATATTGAAACGGCTACTCATGATTTTAAGAGTCAGATTTAGCCTGACTAGTTTCATTTTATACGTACAGTTTCTTTGGAGGCAAACATAGTTACGCGGCAGTTCTCCGTTTGACACTGAAGCTCTTGAACAACTGAAAAGCAACAAGGTGCCTGGCGAAGAAGGCATCACAACCGAACTTCAAAAGGGGACAAAATCCTACTTAAGAACTATAGACCAATCGCGCTCCTAAGCCACATCTACAAGCTGTTCTCGAGAGTTATCACGAATTGTCTCGCCCAAAGATTCAACGATTTCTAACCACCAGAGCAGGCTGGGTTTCGAAAAGACCACAGCACCGTAGACCATATTTACACACTAAGCAGATTATAAAGAAAACAAAAGAGTTAAATCTTTTGTGGACTACGAGAAAGCCTTCGACTCCATCAAAACTTGGTCTGTTCTGCAGCCCTTGCAGCGATGCCAAGTTGACTGGTGGTACGTGGAGATGCTGAAATGTCTATATGACTCCACTACGAAGTTGTACAAATAAGACCAATACACCTTCAGCGCGGCGTAAGACAGGGAGATGTTATTTGTTCAAAACTCTTTACCGATGCGCACTAGACTGGAATAGACGAGGCATAAACGTGAATGGAGAATACATTTAACATTTTCGCTTTGTTGATGACATCGTGATAATGGCGGAATCACTGCAGGAACTGGAGGAAATGATGCGCGGCCTAAGCGATTCTTCGAGACGAGTGGGCCTGTGGATGAATTTGGATAAGGCTAAGGTCATGTCCAACTGCCATGTCATCCAAAGGTCACTAACCGTCGATAATGTCTTATCTTATCTTTATCTGGGTCAAGTTATACAGCTGGATAAAAACAAATTCGACGCCTAGGCTGACAGAAGAATATGCTTAGGGTGGACAGCATTCGAGAAGTTGCGTCATATATTTACGTCATCAATACCACAGTGCTTGAAGGCCAAGATGTTCATCCAGTACGTCCTTCCTGTGATGACGTACGGGGCTGAGATGTGGAATCTTACGAAACGCTTGATCCACCGGTTTAAGGTCGCTCAACAAGCTATGGAGCGGGCTTTGTTCGGGATATCTCTGATGGATTAAATTCGAAACGAGAAGATTTGTTGGAGATCGAAAGTGACCGACATAGCGTTCCGAATCAGTATGTTGAAGTGGCAGTGGGCAGGCCATATCTGTCGCCAACGTGATGGCCGTTGGGGCTGAAAGGAGTTAGAATAGAGACCACGTACAGACCGTAAAGTGAAGCGTAGCGTAGGCCGATCTCGTAGCCGCTAGACTGACGGTCTGAAGGATGTTGCCGGTAATTACTTCCCCCTAGAAGATAACGCTATTCGTATTGAAATTTATATGAGGAAGTGAATTTTGTTACAAATTAATTACAATTTGCTGCTACACGTCTTAATTTTAGTTTATTCGTACTAGTGAAAATATTTTATTCCATTTCACACAGAATGAGTTTGCCTTTATAGGGCTAAAGGAAACTTTACAATAAAATCAGTATTTAACAAGACACAGTTATATACTAAGCCATCGTCAATGTGATGGTTACATAAACACGTGTAAGTTTACTGCCTCGAGGTGAAAATTCGTTAAGGCAATTCTTGTCTGATATAAAACGCAATATCCTAATGAATTCAAAATAACGCATAGATTTTTCAACTTAAATATTTATCCATTACAAGGATTACTAAGGAATTGAATGAACTTGCCGTTTAATAACACCCATGAAAAATAGTGAGAAATGACAAGTTTTTCAACATTATCAACATTGATCCAGTTTTACAACTTGTGAGTTTATTCTATGAGGCCTGAAATAATAAGCTGAAGTATAATTTGCCCTATTCTAGTTATTACTCGTACAATATAAGGGCATATTATTAAATGTTTGTAATAAGCTTTAATTTAACTTCACCTGTCTTTTACGTATGTAGTACGTCCGTGTCAAATATTGAAACTGAATTTAAACTAGTTCGTCCAACCGATTGAGCAAAAATTTTCCACACACGTTTTGTTTTGGTTTGCCACAATGAAGTAAGTGACGTCACTCTTAATCCAATATGGCGGACGCGACAAGGTTGTGATTATTATTTCCATAACAAAAAAAAGATTTAACGAGCAGAATAAATTAAGCTTAATGATTTTAGTTTAAATCTAATATGGCGGTCGCCCCAAGATGGCGGGCAAATTTTTCTTAACCACCTCCATAATACGGGTATCAAATGAAAATAATAATTTCTTAGATGGCATCCCCATTAAAAAATTAGATATCGCAAGACATAGAAAAAATGGCCTAGTAATTATTATGCGTTATATTGGAAAACTAAAAAGCTCAAAAAATAATAATAAATAAATCTTTTTAAGGCGAGTTTATCCAGGGAAATCTGTCTTGCTCCAACGCTTTTATTTAACACACGTTCATCCTGCTCAGCGGAAGCGAGCCGCTCAGAAAACTTGCGGTTTCGAGGTGTTTTTATTTATTATTTTAGAATGATGGGTTATTAATATGACGGCCGTTTTTTATATCACATTATTCACGACAATTATTTTAGTATAAGTTTAGTGTCAAAAACTTATATAGCTCAAATGAAATTATATTTAGATCATAGTTTAGACCTATCTTTGCGATTTAATCGGATCGAGGGAAATGTAACTAATCCTGTTTTGAATGACCGAAATATCAAGATCAAAGAGTGAAATATGACATTAATTTTTTACAAAATTTAATCATTGCTCTTTATTGGTTTAAAATGAATTTGAAGAGACAAAATCGGGATAACCCCGCCTTAAAATTAAGTTTTTATTTAAGCTACGTACTAAAACGAATACAAATATTATTATAAAGGTAATGCAGTGGCATATGGTCGGTGTACTCACTTAAGTGGACATACCTATTGACTTACAAAATATTTCACATTTGTAGATGCTAATAAAAATAAACATACTTACTATCTTTATCGCCGAAACTGATTAAATATTTTATGCTGAATTATTTCAAAAAGTTCATGTAAAATGTTAATATAAAAGTACCAATTACTTTCATTAGATTTTGATTGGTCGGTAAGTAAGTATCGACAAGTAGGTATGTTTTTTCTGTACAATTTATATACTTTTATACACTTTATTTTATTATTGAATCCAAACCCGCGTTGCATTGAGCAAAATAGGTAAGTACTTATATAAACTCCGTCTTCTTTACCAGACGACGCATTTCTAATATATTGTTATAAAACTCTGTTTTTGTAAAGAAAAACTTGATGCTGTTAAAAGTAGTTGTTGAATACTGAAATTCACTGAATATTCTCGTTCGCTCTTGGGGCACGCAGGCGTGGAGGACGATTATCATCATCTGTTTTGATTTGACGGTCGTCTTCTGTTTGATAGAAATTGTGCCAAATCATGAAGTGGATTGGATCCCTGTACCATGAAGGAACTGATACGTGATACGTGGTACGAGGGCCTGCTAGGATGCCGCTTGCTTGATCTTCAGCCTACTCTACTACGTGACTTACGTGTCGCTATCCCATCACTCAGCTGAGCTCTCATGTGAGGCAGATTTGTCTCTTTTAAAATTCATTTTAGACCATGAAATTGTGACTTTTTATGTCTACAAAAAATATGCTTTAGATACATCCTTTCTGCAGGTTTTTTTACGGCTCAGTTTACGGTACGTTACACTTCGCTCGATCGAAAAAACAATCGGAAGCTTGGTCGATTTTTCAAGTTTTTTTGTTATATTTGAAGTTTTAACGACTAAATTATATAAATCATGCACATGCAATCATCATAAAAGGTAATTAAAGAAAAGGTACTCTACTATGTATACTAATGGGTATACTTTTTTACCGTAATTTTGTTTTGGAGATAGTCACGGCCCACAACGCTCTATTTTAGAGTTCCGTTCTACTTCTACCTGACGCAAAAGGAGGTGTTCAATGTAAGGATAACGGGTCCTTAAGGACGCTATTACAAAATGTTGAATTATTTGCTGTTTTTCAGTACATTTTCCAACAAATACATCAAATTTTTGTGAAATGTTTTGGATACCTAAAAATATCCCAGTTGAGTTTATTTTTTCCGAAAAAGACTGTTTTTAACACAAAATTAAAATCAAATTTTCTTACCATCTTCTGGTAAAAAAAACCAGACAAGTGCGAGTCGGATTCGCCAATAAGGGTTCCGTACAAATAAGTAAAAGTTAAAAAAAATCTACAAAAAGATTTGGTCACCCATACAATTATGACCGCGCATACCGTTGCTTAACCTCGATGATTATTTCATGATTAATTACAAATGTATAGTTTTAAGATTTGTTTCCTTATTTGTAGTATCAGACGGTAATACTTGCCAAATTTCATAGTTCTAGGTCAACGGGAAATAACCTATTTAATTTTGATTCCTTTGAGAGTGTCAAAATATACGTTTTTTGCGGCATAAATGGCCATATATTTTTTTTACGTTTACTCGGTCATTTATTTTTTTCACAACTTCAAGGGACTGTAGATTTGAGTACATGGATTTAATTTCAACTCGATACCTCCACGCGTTCTTGAGATAAAGGGTCTTGACAGACAGACGGACGGACAGACGGACAACGAAGTGATCCTATAAGGGCTCCGTTTTTTCCTCTTTAGGTACGGAACCCGAAAAAGCGAAAATATGGTGAGTTTTGCTAAACCTATCCCAGTAAGCAAAATATACTGCTTTCTTTTTGCTTAAAGCATTGAATTTGTCCCTTTCACTCTGGCCACGTTTTTACGCTCTGAAGGCGTACATAAATTAACCAAGTATTTAAATGAAATAAATACTTTAAAGAATATATGTTTTCATGAGCTTTTTATTTTAGTAGGAAATAATATACATAAATAAAATTATAATTTAAATATACGAGTATTTCGGCTCTTTCTCAGTGGGCCATAATAGTCAAGTAGTTATATTACTTCAAGTTACATAATATCTACATATATTATATCCTACTTAAATACTTAATTGAATGATCATGAATTTTAATGAATTGAACAATTTCATAATATGCTTCGCTACGTTAGTGCTACGGCGTAGCATATGGAAGCAGTTGTCTTATCTTATGAAAACTACCTCACCCCATGAAAGAATTACTTTTCATTACAATTTTCAAGCAAAGTGAACTAACAAACAAAAAAAGTTTTAATACATATGGGTATTCTACACGGAACGACACAGTAAAAATAATAATAGGTACACAAAGAACTAAGAAAACACAAACATTAATAAAATTTTAATATAATTCTATATGTAGGTATTATATAAGGTGACTTTAGTGGTCAGGATGAAGTTTCAACAGTGACTCTTTCTATGAAATACGCAAAATAAAATGAGCACTTCCTACACTAATTGAGTCAAGGTTGAGGCGTCACTTTTTTCGTATTTTCCAAACGTGTTATTGAACCTTGGTCCTGACCGGTAGAATTGGTAAGGACCAAGACTCCAGTATGAATTTGGCAGTATAAACAAAACCACCTTATATAAATTTGCATAGTACCTGTTTTTATTTCTTCTACAATCCGTTTCAGAATAGCAAGTACGTAAGCATCGATTCGATACATTTTACAGATAAACTCGATAAATTCTAAACGACAACTAGTCGATAGCATGTTCGTACTTAGTACGTAGGTTTAATTTTTGTTCCTTGTCGTTCATTAGATTGATGCCAGCCATAAAGTGGGTCGAAATATATTTCAAAAACATTTTGTGTCCCTAAGAGTGTTTTATTTAACATAAAGTTTAAGTTTTACGCCTCGGGTACGGAACTCAAAAAAATTATTGTTAATTAAGGAAATACAAAGTTTTTTCTTTACAATAATTTATTAGTCTTTATTTAATAAAAAGTTAATATTTTATATTCCTTTCAAATTGTCACATACGACGACCCAAACCGCAGTAAATTTCTTAATAATCAACAATTAATTTCGATTGTCCTTTCCGTGTAAGTATTCCACAAAAATTAACCAATAAAACGCTTATCTTGACCAATGGACAAAGACGTGTGCCAAATCATAATACACCCAAACTGAATCGAAGAGGCAAACCAAAACACTCTGAAACTTCCGCAGGCTTTCCGGTGTAGCGAGGAGGGGGTGAAAGGGGTTTGCTCCTACGAGGGGGTGAGGCGGGGTTGGGAGGCGAGAAAGTTATTAATTCTGGTAGCGAGTTCCGCTGCCTACAGACTAGAGACTGCGACCAAAACGGAGGCTTGCCTTTTGCTTTTAACTGTCTTTTAAGGCTCCGTCGAAAATGGTACATTTTTAAGCTTTAATGCTGCGTCCTTTGGGAAATTCAACGAAGTCATTTTCATCACTCAATCAATCCGCCAGCAGATTTGGGGGTTTTGATAAAACTTCCTTAAAACCGTACTAGATATTAGTATTTTATCAGAGCTATCGTTTGCATAACCTATTTAGTATAAACAAACCAATTACTGAAGCATCGAATCACCAACACTAATAAAGCTTTCATACCCAATCCCGAGTTTAGTTAACCTTTAACATTTCAAGGTAAATTGTACCGCGAAGCAGACATTTGGATAGCAATTCTGACACACGCGACAATTTGCGATGGCCGGAAGCGGGTGATTTTCAGAAGCTCTACAGAAACGTATGAAGCTTTTAAGATAAAAATCTGTTGTCTGTATACAAAACATGTTGTACAAGTCTTCAAAAGAGTTCTTCTCAGTAGAATTATCATCGCACGGCATTTATCACGCGATTAAAAAAGTCGTTAGAAAAGTAAAGCGTGTGAAAGTTACGAGAATAGCCGTCCAGCCCCTAGATTAAGTATCGCTGAGGCGGTTGCCAACTGGTTGCCAAATGTTGAAAACATAGATATAGTATCGAATTCCGATTATATAAATATGTTCGTGCTTAAAGTGACGTCACAGTTCCTGAACAGTTCAATACACACTGAAGGTAATTTTGAAAGTTCAGTTTTTGTCTTTGTTTTTAGTGCGGTTGCTTTGCACCGATACAATTTTACATAATAGGCCCGCACTCACGGCTACTCTGAACGTGTGTAAAAAAGGCTAAGGCAAATTTCGGGTGATTTTAAAAGGGATTTCCTACGTGTTTGTATTGTTTTTTCTGATTGAAAACCAATAGGAAGCGTTCCTAATTCTAAAAATTTTATTTATAACATTTAGTCCCCCCACTCAACATCGCATGACATTTATCATACTGTACACAAAAGTCGAACGACTGACATTGCAAGAAAAAAAAAACAGAATAACCACCCAGGTAGAAAATTATGATTTGATTAGACGAAAACCTTCAAAGTGCTAGCTAGCGCATGAAAGCTGTAATATCGATCCGTTCATGAATATTTCAGGACAAACCGTCCTTGCAGGTCCAACCAACTCTGTTTACTCTGCTTTAACCCTATTTTCAAGGTGATTTCGAGCTGTTTAGTGGTAAATATTTGTTACTGCTTTTTTTAGTTAGAAGTGAATGAAAGTGTTAGTACGTTTTAAGTATCTTGTTACACCTTTTTGTATAAAAATGTGGTTAAATTATTAGTGGATACGCAGTATGTGATTGAAAACATGATTAAATTACGTTTCTTTCAAAATTTCACGGACCCGTTGAAGAAAACATTGAAGCCGTGACCTTATGGTGCCCCAAGCATGATGAATTAATGAAATTAAACAATAACATAAATAATACTTAAAAACACTTTTTAATTCAATGATATAAAACACTAAAAACTATTTAATCTAAAACTAAACCTGTTCTAAAAAAGGTGAAAAAAATTGCCCAAATCGATGCCGTAAGGCAGAGTGCCAAGAAGGCTGGCGGCATTACCTCGTAGGATGGCGAGACTAAGTCTTTGGCCAAGGTACGCCCCCGCCTTCCTGTCATCCGAAGCATTGACCAGGCGCGACGCTATCTCCTTGAATAGACGTCGCGCGTCGGATCCCCACGGCCCGAGGGTTTCGATGCCAAACGGCACAAACCTGCATCCTTCCCCGAGGTTTGCATATTTGCGCCGCTTGTTAAACCCTGCCATCAGCGCCGCAGCGCCAGCCTTGGCTGCGGTCACTTGGACATGGGATGGGGCCAACGTATCGACGCAGCGCAGGTCGCATCCCATACCAACAAGCGGCCGTTCTGCCACGGAACGAGCGTCATGTCGTCGGGCCTCTTGCCATCGTCGCGTGCGAGTCCATTTGGCTCTAAAATTGCGGGAACGCTGGCGCTGGCAAAAATTATGAACCTTATTTTCAGACATAAGGATACCATGTAAAAAAATTGACGTAATTAAATTAAACAACAATTTTAGAGCCAAAAGGATCCGGCCACGCACACCAACAAAACACGCGGAGAAATAGTAGATTACACAACAAGTGAAAAAAAAGGGAATTTCTTTCGAGGCTCAAAGGTGGATCCCGAGAGAAGTTGAATCCCGAGCGAAGCGAGGGATTCTAGAGTAGAATCCTGAGCGGAGCGAGAGATCCAAGAGCCGAGATGGAATTTTTTTTTCACGAGTTATGTGCTCTACTTTTCACCATTGACTATGAGAAAATAAACAGTACCATATTAATTATTTGAATCAAATTTTATTATACTTACAACCAATCGGTACATAGTAAATTAATAAGAGAACAAAAGATAAAAATGGCGGTTCTTTTTTTTTTTGGTCTTTTTTCCAAGCGGCCAGCCAGTACGTTTGGTAAGATATCTTTTATATTGTGCATTGACGCTTGTTCCAAATTTAAAATGCTTTATTCGGGCATTTCTGTAGAACATAAAATGTAGTGATTGCAAGATTTATAGTTTATAGCTTCTCGGGTGATTATGTTTTACGATGGCTGTAATTATGGTCACAGATACCTTTGCCATGCCTTTACCTATCCAAAAAGTTTAAAAAGTTACTTGTTCTCACTCAGTGAGGAAAAGAGCGTTTTATTCACTGTTTTTGGTGAACCAATAACCCCTTTTCGAATAGTAATGGTGAAAAAGGTTTTGTTCGAGTTAATAAAACTGGTAAGTGCGAGTAAAACTCATGTCCTGAAGGTTCCGTACATGTAGTTTAAAACACAAACGTATTCCACGAGCAATGATAAATCACCAAACTAACTTGAAACTTACGATCTATCTGATATATATACGATGTATCCAAAGGTTGTAATTTGGTAAGTTGGTAATTTTCACATTTTTCCTAGACGTGTGCTAGATCTAATTGTGAACGGAACTTCAAGTTTCTAAGTCCACTGAAAGTAGCCTATAGGTTTCCGTTTTTGTTTTGTGGTACGGAACCCTAAACATTTTAAGGAATTAATATCAATTTTATTGATTTTAAGCTTTTTTTTCTGAATATTACAAAAAGTATAATTTGTAGAACATTTTGTTTATCTCGTAATATAATAAAAAGAAAACGGTTTTTTTTGCGCCATATTTTTTTGTACTTCGGATTATTTAATATAACAACTCTTATATCATTTTCATTGAATTTGTAAGTAGCCTACTAATATCAAGATGTAAAGATTACTAAAGTATACACATATTAAGTTGTATTAAATTGGGAAGTTACAATAGATTATATAATATTTAAAAGTCATTTATTACTTATATAATTGGTGAATCTATAATTATAAATCAACTTTTTAAATAAAATGTATATTTTGTTTTTTTCCTTTAGGAAATAGTAAAAAAACTATTTGTAACTAGCCTTTCACCCGCGCCAACGCCGTTTATTAAATCTCAGCCCTATTTTTGGCTTAGGCGATATTTTATTACTAAAATGATGATAAGGAAAACCGCATCCAAATCCGTTGTGTGATTCTCGGGTTGAAACGGAACATACATACAGATAAACAAAATTCTAAAAAGGTTAGTTTTGGCTTCAGTACAATATTCTAATCACTGCATTTCATTCGAAATTTTTAAAAAATATTCAATTTACAGGCAGACACGACTTTATACTACTTTATATTAGGGGCCGTTCAAGTATTACGTAAGCACTATGGAGGAGGGGGGGGTCTTTGTTTTGCTTATTTTCGATGACATGGGGGGTAGGGGAGTCTAGATGATGATTACGTCATCGGTATATTTTTGCCCCTTACTCTATGTTGAATACTGTATCAGTAAAATCTAATCTCTATCCTAAATCTATTTTCTTATTTTTAAAATTATAATTATAACATTATAATATAAAAAAAAAATGTTTATAATTGAAAAATGTTTACGTAAGCATAGGGGAGGGGGTAAGAGCTTTGCTTACTTTTGCTGACAACGGGGATGGGGGGGTAAATAATTGTAATAAATCTGCTTACGTAATACTTGAACGGCCCCTTAGTACATAGAGAGATATTTCTATTATATTATATTTTTAATTTTATGAATTTTCTGAAACAATTTGTGTCCCACTGCTGAAAAATACTTCACTCTGAGAGAAATATATGGGTTTGTTTAAAATAATACTATAAAATAATTCAACAATTTTGTAAAACTAATGTATCCTTTGTCACGCTGATGGCATTGAAAGCCTAACGGGAATAGGCTGAATTACAAGTAACGCAATGTGTATTGATATTCTCTAACTTCAGCATTGAAGCCTGCAGCCTGACTGACTGACTGAGTGTAGTCTAGCTCATCCACAGCATCATCCATATTCATTGTAATGGATTGCTGACAGTTAAGTCGAAGTGTTGTGTGATCTTAGATGCATGATTTGGAAATGTCTGTCATTTGGAGCAAATTACCAAAGATATACAAGTACCATTATATATCTTCTAATAATAAATATTTTATCTTTATAAAAGCTTTTTCATTGTTTTTTGTTAATATATACACTTATATGCAAAAAAAGAAATAATAATTTCGAAATATATTTCGATCCACTAGGGGTCGTCGTCAGTCGAATATGGAACAGTATATCAAATATAACCATAGATAAAAAGTAGACATAAAAAAATGACGGATTTAAACCTATTTTCTTAACCTATTTAGCTTATTGCTCTCGTCCGAACTGCTTGTGTGAAAAAGAAAAATTATAAAATAGCCTATGTTTTAGTCGTGTGATTATATATATTATTATATTTATTATATATTTTCTCCAAAAGGCCGTATTTTAGATAAACTCTTTTTGCTCTTGTCCCAACATCACACGACTACAACATAGGCTATTTTATAATTTTTCTTTTTCACACAAGCAGTTCGGACGAGAACAATAAGCTAAATAGGTTAAGAAAATAGGTTTAAGTCCGTCATTTTTTTTTATGTCTACTTTTTATCTATGGTTATATTTAATATACTGTTCCATATTCGACTGACGACGACCCCTAGTGGATCGAAATATATTTCGAAATTATTATTTATTTTTTTGCATATATATAAAAGTGTATACATATATTAACAAAAAAAAAATATTATATATCTTCGCAAATTACTTAAACTTGTCATATCGTAAATCTATGGACATTGGTCGACATTAACAAACTTTTTAACAAAACTAAACGGGTTTTGATAGTAGGCACAAAATATTTTTTTACACCCTAAAACAATTAATTAAATCTTACAATTTTTGTTCGAATTTATTGTCTTTGAGAAGACAATAAAAGCTTCATAATATTTGTCTCTGCGCTCATGTAATGTTTTCTATCATAAATGGGAAAACGGAACCCAATTGATGTGGCTGTCCGTCTGTCCGTCTGTCAGAGTCATTTACTTTCACTAGATTGGTTTTCTATATCAGGTGGCCATTAGTCCGACCCGATAAATCGAAATAAAACCAATACAAAACCAGCAGAAATATTTTTAGGTCAAGTTAATGTACCTTCACATAGTTAAAGTGACCTATGTCATTATTTTCTTCAGCCATATTTAAGGTCCGTTTCTAAGTAATTGATTGGATTGGTATGCAAACGTTGGCTATTAATTTTACCCCACGTATATTGAGCCAGGCAAATCTATTACAGTAAAACAGGTGTGGCTGAAATATTATTTAATTTGTTTGAAAGCTTTTATGTACTTATGCTAGACAAGTGGAATATTATGGCTCCGCCTGTGTTAGGATTTGCGCTGTAGTATCTTTAGAAACCGACACTTCTTCCTCTATCTCGGCCCATATTTCTTGAATTACTTCTTACTAAGGCTTCTGAATCTCCACCGCGAAGCGTAGGGCCGCAACAATTTTTCTGTTTTCTGGTTTGTCCTGTGCCGACTGCTTGATTTCCTCCCGCTATAGCTTGGCACTCTGCAGTAGGGTGGAGTGAAATTTTTTTTTTCTGAATTTTAAGTTACCTGGTTTCTCAAACAGTGATCCATCGTAATGGAAATGTTCATGCAAAATACCAGCCTTCTAACTCAATATCTTGAGGTGGCGCATTAGGTATGAAGGTAGAAAAATAAGATAAAAAAAGAGTTACAAATAAACATTTATT
Organism: Ypsolopha scabrella; assembly: GCA_910592155.1. Lineage (NCBI taxonomy): Eukaryota > Metazoa > Arthropoda > Insecta > Lepidoptera > Ypsolophidae > Ypsolopha > Ypsolopha scabrella. The sequence goes on along the minus strand of OU342969.1, from coordinate 23,283,487 downwards.
TCTGACAATAATACTTTATATTTTACTGAATTTATACTTAAAATTACTAGTACAATGAATAACTATATTAAATTACCATAAAAATAACATTTTAATGTTCAGTACCAGAAGTCCCAGTGTCTTCTTTTTGACGGAAATACTGAGATTTGGTGTCGAAAGTAGGTATTTCTTGCCTGGATTTTATTCTAGTACGAATGAAACCATCTCTAGCATCGGGTCCACAAACAGACGCCGAAGCCTCAGTTACAAGTTTGACACACCTTTCGACTGCTTGAGTGTGGCAAGGGTACTTCTCAATATCAAAAAATTTTTCTCCAGATGCAATTTTTGTAGTCATTTCCGAGTCGCTGTATTTCATTGTTACAGGAGGTTCCGTTATCTTCTCTTTCGCTCCTTCTATCAAATCATAATAGTTTGTCGCATCTATTTTTAGCTCTGGTAACTGGAATTCACGAACTTTCTTGGCTTTGGACTCTTTTCTTGCCTTTAAAACTCTCTGGAGAGCCAGCTCTCGTACTTGTTGATTATCATCTTGTAACATAGCCAGCAATAGATTTTCTGGGTGCATGAAGAAAGCATTTCTTTGAATAGTATTTAAGACAACACTTTTTAAGTCATCTCGCAAATACTTCTTTTGACCATATTAAAGATGTGAATCGGACCAAATTTACAAGAGGATTTTGACTTGATATCAAACCAATTTGGTGCGTAAACTTTCATGATGAAAGTGGCCAGTTCTTTCAAATTATTTGTCGGTTTAGCTGTGCCAATATACAAGCAAAGAATCCTGTTAGCATAAGTTAACCATCGAGAATGGGCTAGTTTTCCTGGGTCTTTGTTAGCTAAGTTTGGTGGAACTGTACCAGAAGAAATAGCAGAACATATCTGATAAAGGTGTTTTTGATCGGTGCTCAACAAATCAATATCCAGGTCCGGCAATTCGGTGGAGATGGGTTCGAATGTTTCTATTTTTAAGTCAAGACACTTATCAAGCTGTTTTCCTAACCTGCCAGAAAAAGTATTGGGGCCTGTAGTTTTACCGTCGAGACTGGAGAACAAATGACGAAGTGGTAATTCATTTGCATGTAACAAGCACACAAACCATTGCAAAGGGCGCTTCAGATGTTTTTCTAATAAAACAATGACTCCATTTTTCCGACCAGTATTAACAGCAGTACCATCGCATCCAATTGCCACCAAAGAAGAACGAAATTCATATTTGTTTTCAAGAAAGTCGACAATATGTTTCTCAATATCAGCCGCTTTACCCGAATCAATAGAAAGATGACCGATGTATTCAGAATTAGGTTCTGATATGATTGAGATATGTTCTTCAACTATAATCTTCCTTTGGGATATATTATTAGCCTTAGTTATAGTCAAAGTTTTGTCCTAACGACCATCAAAATAAATAGCCGTTAAAGGTTCGTGTTTTTCTATAGATTGCAATTCTTTACGAATCTTCTGCCGTTCTCTGCGTATTTTGCTTCGGTCTACTACTTTTGATGAGTCCTCAGTACTGATAACATTTAAGTCAAGTAACGCAGCATTTACAATTAATGCTGCCGATCGATCAGAAACTCCAGTTCTATCGCACGTTGTAGCAAGATTTTTCAGCTTATCTCTCATCTGTTGAGTTTTTTTAAGGGATGGGTTAGATACTAATTCTGCAGTACGAAATTCATCGTCCTCATCTGATGTTTCAGCAGAAGAACTGTCAGACGTCCAAACTATAGCTGGGGCAGATGATGATGTACTTGCAGTGACGTTACATTTTGCAGCAAACTCTTCATACTTTCGCTTCCTAATTTTACGACGTTGCATAGATTGAGTTGTCACCTTATCCACAGAACCAATATACATTTTGCGCTCATTTCGTTGATCTTTTAAGAAGTTTTCCTCAGCAACGGGTACTTTAGTCACACGTTTGCATAGTTCTCGGGATACACATTTACATGTTGCGATATCAAACAACTTATTTATTGAGTCATCGTAGAATATCTGCTTTTTGGAGTCATTACGTAATTTTTTCACATTCTTGTACTTTTGATAATATAAAATCAGTCTAGACACGACTTGTTGATGGGTAATTGTAGGGATAGATGCTTTACTCCAGATTGCTTCAATATCGGAAGCAATCATTTCACATAAATCTTTGACTGAAGGGTCCTTTCCATTATTCAACTCTAACATTTCGTTTCTAATCCATAAGTAATGTTTAATCACATCACAATATGTAGGTAACATGTTATCACTGAATTTGATTGGATCACCAAATACAGGACACCGGAAATCTTTACGCGTTTTAGGCATTTTTTATAAAAATTTACTTAACGTTGGCACTATTTCAAAACCATATATTAAAGTTTTATAAGAAAATACTATATTTGCGTTCGAGATCACACTTAGACGAAGTTAAAAACAGTATATTTGTAAGCAAAGCATGTTAGAATAACTTTTTTTTGAGGGTAAGCTTATAAGTAAAAATATTAGTTTTTTTGAAACTATTATCTCAATGCGCCACCTGAAAATAAAGTCGTAGACCATTGATTTTTTGCATGCATAAAGCTTTTACATACGAGTATGGTCACCTATTAATAATACAGGAGATTTGAAAAGAGCAAAAAATTTTTTTTTTCATATGTTCCACTCCACCCTACTCTGCAGCTCTTGACAATGGACCAATACCGGTGTGAACTGGTCTTTCAGGTTTTATGCCACCTGTTGGCTGCCATTTGAAAGCATATCGCGCTGATTTTCGTCCTACTCGTCTGAAAATATTAAATCCATTACCACTTAAGTCGTGTTTTCTCGAACACGGAATCAGATTGTATTTTTTTCATGCCTCCAAGTTGGAGATTATGTTTGGTTAGGGGATGTGAAGAAAGTTTCTTAAACATTTGTAGACGAAGATTTGATTTTTTCCATCAGTGCTTTCGTGGCCTTCTAAGTTTCACATCTATAGAGCAGGATACACTTCATACAGGACTCGAAGAGCAAAATTTTGGTGGTGCAGGCTGTTGTCATTCCACACGGGCTTTAATTATATAAAAGTACCCTTAGGTTTCTTCATCCAGTTTTGTACATCGTTGACGGCCTGTCCTGCATAAGCGATGAAGTTTTCTAATTAAAAACAAATATTTTTTGCATAATATTAAAATGTCAAAAGATTGTAATATTTAAAATTATTGTTGAAGATACCCGCACTTAGGTGTTACCAGCTAAACTCAGGCTAAAGTTTGACGGGCTGAATGAGTTCTGCCTAGGCAAAACAGTTTAACCATTCGATTTGCGTGAAAAAATCTATTTGATTTTCTATTTTGTAATGTGTTTGACAGGAAACAGTGAAATACAAAAATCAGAAAGGACGCCCCTGTTGAACTTGGCACAAAGCTATTCATTAACCTGGCTGCATTGCTGCCTTAAATACCTATAAAGATCCATTGCGCCAGGTTAGGCCGGGAGTGGTTGTCATGCAATTCGTTTTCTTAACACCTTTGAGTATATTTTTTTCGGTCTATTAGCAGAATAGTAATCCACGGCTATATCGTCTGCTTTAATTCACCGAATATAGAAAAGGCGTGGAATTCTTCCCAACTTTCAAAATTCTGGTGAAACTTGACCAGGGCATACCTAGGACCATTTCTTTCAAATCCTAGATCACGCAAACACCATTGAAAGCAAGTATGTGAGTGAGAAGTTCCACCACCCCATGTGGGGAGGCTAAGAAGATTACTAGTACGGTATCCTTAATGCCACAAATTCCGAGGGCATCGTGTCGTTTGGGCAGTGCGGTCGGGCAGCACTGCATTGCGCTCTTCGTCTTTTTTTATTGAATATTGTTTTAAGGTGGTAGAGCTGGTGCTGGGCCCGACTGTGGAGGTACCACCATCTTACTAGCAAACCTCCCCGAAGCCATTCGGGGCGATAGTAAGAGGACAGCTTTCAAACAGGCACAACCAGGTGGCCGAGCATTGCCTGGGACCGATGGATGGCGGTATATCCATCCGCAATTACCGGACCTTATATAAAACGGATTGGTGACGGGAAGTGGCGTCACTGGTTTCGGCACCGCGCTCACCAACCCGCCTGCCCAGCGTGTATGAAATATGGGCATTTCTTCCAGAAGGGTATGTATAATCTACTTTTGTATTTATCACTATTTTCATTTCCCCTAAGGCACACTGGAAGAAATCTCTTCTTAGAGATAAGCTTGCCCTTGTACACGTCTTTTCCTAATTTTAAGTTTGTCAATATATTTTATTTTTCGTGTGCAATAAAGTACTTATAAGAATAAGGATCGCCAAGGATGGCGAAATCTTGGAAAGGCCTATGTCCAGCAGTGGACGAAACAGGCTGATATATGGATGGATTGTCTTTAAGCATACCGTATATGACCCTAGAGATGTAATTTTTTTTATTTTATTTTGAATGTTTGTAAGGGCCCAGTTTTTTTTTCAAATGCATTATTGGTTCATCTTACATCAAACAGATTAAAAACCATTTTTTTTTCTTGCTTATTTTCCATTGGGAGGTCAGCGGTCCCCCGATGTAGAATGGCTCATGCTTTTAAAGGGTCCTAATGAACGATACTAAAAATAAAACAATTTACATGTCAATTTTGTCCGTATGCAATATCTCGCCTTATTCAGCCGCGGCGGTTTGAAGAGGGTATCCATATTTTTACGAAACTTTTAAATTATAACCCTTTCTCTGAGTACACAGACGAAAATAAGTTTTTCTGTAAATATTGGTACAAACATACAAAATAAAACAGATTTTATACAGTGTGAGGAAGGCCATGAGGCAAAGGAGTTTCTAAAATATGTCTGCGTCATATACACGAAGGCAAAATCAATATCCTTCCATAAGTTGTGCATATGAGGGTAATCAATAAATCGGCCGCTAGTTATTTTATTGATCCATAAAATATGAAAACTATGTTGCCAAGTGTTGTGGGTAAAATTGTTTTCAGTAAGTCGTTTTCTGACCAAAATAAGCATTGACTGTTTTCTTGAATCAATCTTCAACGATTGAATAAAAGGTTTTCTTACATCTGTATAAACAAAAATAGTAAATAAGCTGATTGAGCTGAAATTTTAATAATAGTCTTGAAGTCATTTTTGTCTTCATAGTTCCACCCTCATCATCATCTATTTAGAGAAATCCTGATTCACTCACTCACTGACTGACTCACTAACGGTTATAAGGTTCCCTTTATAACGTAGACAAGAAATGTGATTATATTTTAGTAGCCCAACTTAAATATTTTTGTATGTATTTCCCGTGTTATTATATATTTTTTACATTCTAAAGATTATATTGTTAAGGTTAACTTTGACTTGTATAAAGTATACTTTTTGTATCTATTTTATGAAATAAATATTTTAATTTTGATTTTATGGCCAGATTTTTCGAAACGGGATCCACGCAAAGAACGCGTCCGCTAGTTTTATACCGGGTGTAAATAGAGTGCGACCATTAAATGAAACCACATATTCTACCGACCCTACTGAACCACATTTCCCAAGAATCTTACCCGCGGACACCCTTAGTTTAGGAAACAATTGAGTTCCAAACAAAAATGCGTGAACCCTAACGCACCGACATACGGGCGAGTTTAGAGAGAGCGTCGTCCGTGAAATCTGCAGCTGCTTGAGGTCAAGGTCTCTCTAACCTCGCCCGTATATCGGTGCGTTAGGGTTCACGCGTTTTTGTTTGGAACTCAATTACTGCCTAAACTAAGGCTGTCCGCGGGTATGACTCTTGGGAATAGTGGTTCAGTAGGGTCGGTAGAATATGTGGTTTTATTTAATGGTCGCACTCTATTTACACCCGGTATAAGACTTCTAGAAGTAATTTCTTCAATCCTAACGGGACGGATGACATTTATATGTATACTTCTATTGTTCTTTTTTAGGGTTTCGTATACCCGAAGGGAGATTCGGGCTTTACTGTCTGTCCGTCTGTTTGTCTATCCATCTGTCCGTTTGTCCGGCTGTCCGTCTGCCCCTTTGTCCGTCCGGGTATGTCACGGGTGTCTAGCTTGCAGACGGAATGAGTTACAGACTTGCAATTTGGGTATGTTATCTAGAATGTTGACCCAAAACCCTGTACACTGTACACCCGATTTTTACCGACGATTATTACGTCTCAAGCGAGATAATGATGAGCTCTATCGCCATACTATGGCCACAAATGGACCCACAGCTAAACGTACACACACAAACACACAAACCAAACACACAAACCGAAGCACACAAACCGAACACAAACTAATGTTCACCGCTGGGATAGAACCCACGACCTCTGGTTTAGCAGGCGGGCGTTCTACCACTTGACACCCGAGGCTAGATTTGAGTAGCTTACAATTACCATAAACTACAAATAAATCGATTCCAATCTGGGCCTGGCATCAGTTCCCAAATTTGCATTATTTTTGTAACCTTCCAAGTCTTTAATGATCTGTTACAAAGTAAATATAAAATAATTGTTCTGTTATACTCGTAAATAATACTGTACCGCCCTTTCAATGTTAATTGTATCATTTGTTCGAAGAACGTCTAGGCTAGGGCTAAAGATGCCCCCAAAGTCCCTTGAAAAAAGTCTTTATTACGTTGTAATAAGAAATGAAATCCCTTAATCAATGGGACGAATCACGTGGTGCATGCTCTCAGGTCGTCTATAGGACACACAATAAAGTTAGTAAAGATCGCTTTGTAGAAGTGAAACGTGTTAGATTTAAATGAGTTGTAGGCGCAATTATGAGTTTGTTCACGTTCAAGAAAACATGATTGGTGTTGCAAGCAAATGAAATTTAGAAAGGGTGTTTTTATATTTAGAGACGGTTAATCAGTTTATGAAAGTGGTAGAGCTAATGCCGAGCTCGACTGTGGAGATACCACCATCTTATTCACAAAACCAAAAGATTTTGGGGAGAGGAAGAAGACAGCTCTTATTCTTATTCTTTATTGTACACAAAAACATTAATACAAACAGTGACAGTAAAAAGGTATGTACATATGGGTAAGCTTATCTCTAATAAGAGATTTCTTACAGCAAACCATTAAGAAATTAGTAAAAAAATATAACAAAAGAGTAATCATACACGTGCACAAAAAAAAACAGTTATTATAAAAATTGCCTAACATACAAAAAGGTTAAACTAAACATAAAATAATAAAATATCAATACTTACTATTACATCTATAGAGGTATAATACCATTAATATACATACTATATAATGTTCATAAATATACACATATATATAGGTATATAATAATTTTTAATCTGAAAGCGAGAGGTAGTGATCTTTCAGCATTTTCTTAAAAGAACTGATAGTACGACAGTCGCGAATAAAATGAGGAAGAGCATTCCAAAGTCTGACTGCAAGGACATTAAAAGAATTACCATAAGCACCAGTATTGTGTGTTGGAGTTTTAAGGAGAGACGTAGTTCCAGTACGTAGGGGTCTGTCTCTAGGGATCAAAAATTCAGCTCTCAGGCAAAACCAGGCGGCCCACCATTGCCTGGGACCGATGGATGGCGGTTTATCCATCCCCAATTGCCGGGCCTTATATAAATCAGACTGGTGACGGGCAGCGGCGTCACTGATGCAAGGGTTTCGGCACCGCGCTCACCAACCCGCCTGCCCAGCGTGTGTGAGTAAGGGCATTTCTTCCAGGAGGACCGCCAACTGGCGAAATATTGGAAAGGCCTATGTCCAGCAGTGGACGAAACAGGCTGATAGATGGATGGATGAATCAGTTTATGTATTAGTCACCTGTAGTTTAAGTGTATTGTCTGTCACCAATTGAAACTGCCAATAGGTCTATGTCCATGATTTTATGGGGTCCGTATCAGCCTTAAGAAGATTCATATTAATATTGAAACTGCTACTCACGATGTATAACATGGTTACATGACAATTATTAGACATGGTTACGCGGCGGTTCCCCGTTTGACACTCGTAACCATGTTTACCTCCGAGGAAACTGTACCTACGAATACAGTGAAACAAGTCAGGCGAAATCGTCAAAAGCCGTTTCAATATGAACCTTAACCCGAGGGGCACGGGCAACGACGCTCCAAGCTAATTCGCTCTGCGCTGTAAGCGTCGATACAATTTTGTAATTTCAAGAAGATGGCAGCCTATAGATTGAGTATCAAATTTTGCGTCAAGTAGAACTTAAATGTATGACGTTCATTGTTGTTACATGGCTTGGTGTGATTATGTTTTGGTGAATTTTAATTCCACGAGGTGAACGCGCATGGAGCTCCGAGTACCTCCTTGGAAAATGAGGGAGCCAGCTTCTCTGGCAGGTCCAACTACACATAGTTAAGTTGTAGTTATATAGTTTGACGGCAGAGGAGCAGCGTTTAGTTCTGCTCGGGGCAATCCTGTTTTGACCCTTGCTTAAGGCGCCATTGCTGCTCACACAGGTAGGCAAATCATTCTGGTCAAGAGGGAGAGAAGAGATAAAAATAACACGCCTTTTGAAGTCTAATCCTATATCCAAGCAAAACATCAGACCACGTGAGAGGCAGACAACGTTTTCATAACTTACACTGCTCACAATCAATGGCAAGCTCTTTATGATGGTGCGGAATGATGAAATGTCTAGGGCCACTATCTGGGTGTGATTACCAGAGGTCGTTTGAAGCTGGCACTGGTCGTCCACCAAGTTTTATTTCACGACAGTTATGAAGAGCTCCAGCTGTACAAATATACGGGACACTATTGCTCCCATATCCCGTGGTACCGGTATTTCCCCTGTTGCTCTGAAGTATACATATATAGATAGTACTACCTTATTATCGATGGTTTCGATATTACCCAACTTATGCTATCGATGGTTTCTATTATTCGATTCTATGGATAGCACAATCGATATTGTTAATTGTTTTCAAAGTCACTATAGTATTGATAGACAATCGAGCCAGGCAACACTAACGCGCGTATGACATTGGCGTTCATATCCAGTGACCAAAAAATCAGCGCAGTGGCTTGCCTCTGCATTTTATACTGAGCTGAGGATCCTTTTTACTGCCACATCATTTATATAGCTTTTATTAGTGTTTTATTTAAAAAATTGTTATCTTTAGGGTTCCGCGCCCAAAGGGTAAAACGGAGCCCTATTAATGTCGCTCTGCTGTCTGTCGGTATGTCACGGGTCTCTAGCTTGCAAACAGAATGAGTTATAGATCTGAAATTTTTATATATTTTGTAAAATGTTGACCCAAAACCGAATATTACATAAAAAATTAAATTAAGTAAATTTTCGGGGCGAATCAATAAAAAGGACCAAGTAGCTTTTTTCTTAACCTGGCATGTCGAGACATGTCATTATCTAGAACTTATTCATTAGAGTAAGTGCAAATACATTTTGTATATATTTTTCAATAATATCGTATATGTTAATAATAAATAGGTGGTAGAGCTAATGCCGGGCTCGACTGTGGAGGTACCACCATCTAACTCGCAAACACCCCCGAAGTTATTCGGGGGAGAGTAAGAGGACAGCTCTCAGGCAAAACCAGGCGGCCCACCATTGCCTGAGACCGATGGATGGCGGTTTATTCATCCCAAATTGCCGGGCCTTATATAAAACAGTCTGGTGACGGGCAGTGGTTTCACCGGTGCAAGGGTTTCGGCACCGCGCTCACCAACCCGCCTGCCCAGCGTGTGTGAGTATGGGCATTTCTTCCAGGACGACTGCCAAGAGTGGCAAAATCTTGGAAAGGCCTATGTCCAGCAGTGGACGAAATAGGCTGATGGATATTTTTTTCTAGAAAAATAAAGAAAAATACCTAAATCAATGTTGTAAGTTTTAGACAATTTTTGTTACGGGGTTTATCACAAAAATTAAACTAGTTGGGAATTTGGAATATTTTCTGTAAATTACGTACCATATATTCTATTTAAACAACAAATACTGAATGACGATTTTCAATATAGGTTTACGATTTTGTACCCAAATACTCGACCAACTTAATTTTGCAGTTTTGTTTCACACATTTTCTAGGTACTGATAATTTTGAATTTTTAATTTAAATAATTAAGTCTATTGACTTATTTAAATTGTACGGAACCCTTAGGGTGCGAGTCCTATTCGCACTTGACTGGTTTCTTAAAGAAACAAGTTATCATATTTTACCATCTGATGCATTGACGCTCTCAGGAACACACATTATACCCATTTTGAACAGGGTCAAAATGTTAATAAAAAAACCACATTAAAATCGATTGGGTGGTTTTCGAGTTAAAAGCGTTTATTCAGTCTTTGCCCCTTTTTTGGCTTGGGCGTTATTTTATGAACAAACCTTATAGCCTATGTGTTGACCACGTCACTACGATGATAAAAGACCGCATCCAAATCCGTTTAGTGCTTCTCCAGTTAAAACTGAACATACCATCAGCAAGATTCCCGCCTATCCAGTTTCAAAATTTTGTTTGCATGTGGCGATCTCAGCTAGACCCGCCTTTTATTTTATTTAGCAAAATATAACTCATATACATTCATTGGTAAATAAAATAAAAGGCGTTTTGAAACTGGATAGGCGGGAATCTCTGATGATACATACAGACAGATAGACAGACAGACAGACAAAAAATCTAAAAATTATGGTTGTGGCCTCGGTACAATATACCAAGAACACAGTTCATTTAAAATTTCGCAAAAATATCCAATTTTTGAGACGACTTTTTCAAGTATAGATAAAAAGACCTTCTTATTATTTATGTAGACTTAATTTTACTCAAATCATACTTTAAGTATCTTAATGTGCCTTTTGGAATATTTTGAAGAAAAGGAAAATTTTTAGTCCAAGAAAAGCAGCTTCGCAGCTAAAAATCCGGTCCTTAAAACAATTTCCCATTCAATCACGTAGCGAGTGGGAGAAAGGTGGCGCCCCCACCGCGCCGTGGGTACTTTATGTACTGTCGGGGAAACTGTATCTTCAAAATCTAAACCCTATTGCTTCAAAGAAAAGGTTGAAGTAACACAGAGAATTAAGTCCACTAAGATACTGTACTGAATAACTGAAGACCTCAGAATTGGTAGGTTGTAACTTAACGTAGGTTGTTGCTTTTTAGCTAAACAAAGAAAATCAAATTAGGAAACTAAGATTTTGGCTCAAGTTATTACTGAGCTCTCTAATAAAACGTAGTTTTTGTCTAAGTTTGAGCAGATGGAGCTGAAATTTTGTAGCAATCTGGATTCCGGTAAATGTCTGCTTCATTTCTTCATTCCGGAAATCGATGTACCGTGACTAAAAGTATTTCAGAAGTGATATAAACAACAAAGTTGCTGTTAGCAGTGTTGGCAACAGTATACATTGTGACACAGTGACTCCCGAGGAGTCTTGGCCCCTATCTTCAAACCAATACCATTGAGGTACTTAATATTTTTACTATCATAAAAAAATGTATAAAAACTCATTTGTTTTTAATTCTCCTTTACAAATACTGCACACTTATCTACTATACCGTGTGTAATGGACTGCTACCATTAAATGAAACCACATTTTCTACCGACCCCACTGAACCACTTTTCCCAAGAGTCATACCCGCGCACCAAGGGTGTTTGGGAAATAATTGAGTTCCAAACAAAAATGCGTGAACCCTAACGCACCGACATACGGGCGAGTCTAGAGAAAGCGTCATCCGTCAAGCAGCTGTTACTTTGCAGCGTTCTAAAATAAACCTTCCTCCTGCGAGATAAAGTCAAAGTTACAGTTGAATATCTTTCTCTCTGAATATTTTCTCGTTTTTTTTTTTCGAATAGTTGTTCAGTATGATCAGTAGAGTGTGTGGTTTTATTTAATGGTCGCGCTCTATTAACACCCGGTATATTTAGATTATAGTTGGCATCAGTAGATGATTTTTATGAAAGGTCTCTTTATAGACTGAAATGACTAGATTGATTTGATTTCCAAGTAAATATGCTAGGTTATTAAATTTGGTTTAATCATGCGTTATTTTAGAATTCATTATTATTATTTTTATATAAAAACAACTCAACAAGTTCCCTATCCTATATGAATCATACGATGCAAAGAACGTTATTTGTCCCATGCTTCAGACGTTCATGTCATAGACGAATAGAGAAGAGGACGGAGTCGCCGCGAAACAACAACTGATTTACAAGTGTGTGAATGGATTTACTGTGAAATTAGGCTTACTATGATGTGAATGTGTGCGTGCCGTTAGCGACACTCCTTCCGAATTTTTTTGTATTTCTATGGGTCAGTCTTCAGTATCAGTGACCGTTTCGAGGACTTTTTTTCTTGGACGTGTTGGCTTTTGTTAAAAACAGCAAAAGGAAACTTTGGGTCGTCAGCCATTCCAGAAAATTCGATGCACATTTTGGGAACAGAAAACTACATAAATCGCCTTTTTCTTACAAATTAGGTCGCGAATCGAGCGGTATTTGTTACGAGGACAACAGAATAGTAACTTCTCTTTCCCCCTCTCGCCCCTCGCCCAGGTTTTTGGGGTGGTTCCGGAACTTCGAAGGTTCTTAGATATTTGAATTGTTTAATCCGACACTCCGAAACAAACAAAGGTGAAAGGGTAATTGTGGGCGTTCTTAGTTTTGAGCGATTCAGTATAACTATAGATATTCATTTACATTTTGTAAGCTTGTTCTCCTAAATAACATTTCTAGGCCCACAGTAATGCCTATACTAAACTAGTTTTTATTGGAATTCCAGCACAGAACCAACATTATTTTGGAGGTATCACTCCAAAAAACTCTTGATAGATATTTTATTTCAACCATAAATCGTATTAAAATAAATTATTTCATTTATATAACATTAAATTAAATGCACAATTAGAACAATAAACTAAATTTATTTTGAATTTAATTTAATGTACTTAAAGCTAACAAAAGCAAAATATATAATATTTTATTTCGAATTTATATCACATTAGATACATAATGTTCAGTTCACATCATATTATGGATCAACTTATCTCTGGTGTCCTAAAACTAACTTTCTTACTAACTATGTGCTAGATAAAATTTTTGAACAACAATCTTGGTATACCATACCAGCTCTTATTACTTACTCTTATATGTTAACACTTGTTTTTTTTCCGGGGCTTTAGTTTTATTTGGAAAATAAATAATAAATAAATGATACATTACAAGTATAAGTGAAAAGTTGTTAATGGATTCAATCTTAATATAAAAAAATAAGATTAAGAATTATTTTAAGGTTTTGTAAATCAATAATATAATAACTATTAACTTGGGCTTTAAAAATGAATTTGTATAGCAGATCCCGAACTAGTATGTACCTATATATTAAGTTGTACAATTTTTCCAGCTACACGAATTGAAAAACTTTTTTCGTAAATCTACAATGTTGTAATTGTAAAAACAAACAAAAAAATACGTATGTAAAAATTAAGAAATATTAGAGAATCGATCTGAAAATTAAAAAAAGTGTTTTTCCAAGGAATTTTCATATTCCTCACAATAGTATGGTTTTAGTTAACAAAATGGAAGTTACGTTATGGACGTTGCGTTTTGGTTTAATTAAAAATGAATCTTTAGCGTTGTTTCCGACAACAACCGTCGTCAGGCTGAAGATAGCTTGTTATATAAATTTCTACCGGGTAGGTTCCTAAGGGAAGCCGGGAAATAAGGAGACGACCCCGAAAGTGTTGCCAGCTTTACATCTGTGTTTCTAAATCTTGAATTTTCTTTACAATTACCAAAAGATATAAATATATTTGTTTAACTGCCTCTGTAGTACAGTGGTCGAATTACGCTTCACCAATCAGGAATTTACGATTTCATATACCATGTTTTTTTAATCTCCAATGGTGCTATTTTTGTCTGCTGGAATTAATAGACCAATTTAGGTCGCTAATTTTATAAACAACACGTCTATTCGTTCTTTTAAACTAATCTTACAAGAATCTTAATATTTACATGAAGTGACGTCATCATATTTTGCTCAATGGTCATTCCTGTCAAAATCCTGCGTTTAATAAAAAAATGCCTATGAAAATGCGTGGTGATTACGTCTCTCAAGGTCAAATGAAAGACAATGCTTTTTATATTTGATTAAAGTATACGAGTATGCGTGCTAAGCTAACAGTCCGTGCCCCCAACGAGGTCCGATTAATTAAGGCATTTGGGTTCATATCTCAAAGCTAATAAAGACTTTGTCGCAGAAACTCATTCTAAAAACAGCTAAAGGATGTCATAAACTGTCAGAACTGCAGGATTACACTATTTTTTTCAGTGCTCACTCCCGGTCTATGACGTCTTTGCGGGGGGTGGAGGGAGGTCCAAACACATAGTTTTGTGTCGTAGCCAAATGGATCTTCACAATGATAACTATTATTTTTGTAACTTTTAAACTTTAGTAGTATGAAGCTTTCAAAAGTGCATGAATTTGACGTCGCAATTTTTTTGGAATGCCCGGACGGAATTCACGTCAGAAGTAAATAATCCGGCTTGAGTTTTTTGGATTCCACAGAGACATACGAGAAATGAATACTAAGGCCGACTTGCACCAAGCAAACTTAACTCGGGTTAACTAACTTTTTATGTTTTGTCCCTTTCACATCAAACCATACAGATAAGGACAAAGCATAAAAAGTTAGTTAACCCGAGTTAAGTTTGCTTGGTGCAAGTCGGCCTTAATATTTTTATTTAATTTATGATTTATACCAATAATCATGCGGGAAATCTATTTGTGCTACGCCGTAGCAGGTCTACGAAGCGGTTTTTCTAACGAAATTTCTTGCTTGCCATACCATAAGCCGCAGCATTAAAAAAAATGGTAGTAAAAATACTTTGTATTTTAGCGACCGTATCTTATCAGATTTTTTATGTTTTATTTTACCACGACATTAAGGGCATAAATTTTATCAAAATAGTCTCTATCGTTTGTTATTAAAAAAACCGATAGGTTACCGACTTTTAAAATATACTTACATATATAAAATTTATGTTTTGAGCAAATATAAAATAAAATAATTTGATAGACGAATATTATTTATTCATTTATTAAGCAAAAAGATAGCAAAAAAGCAGTTGGAAATTAACTGAAAGGTAAACTTTCTATACACAATTCCATTGCTGAGGAAAGGCTCCTGCTCTTAGAGTCATAATGTAATTCTAAGCTCCTACTCCATTTTATTCTGCCAAACAATCTAGTTCACAGTTTTCCGCCATACTTTTCCGTTTCATTGTTATTGGCCTTATTTGTGGTCTCTTTTTCTACTCTGCCCATTCCCATTTGAATTTTTTGGATAGGACCTCATAAACAGGTGATAACATATTTTTAAAACGCATGATTGTTGTTGGCATACCAACAATTTGAATGATATATTTTTAAGGATAAAGTGTGTGTATTTGTTGATTTAACGTTAATTTTTTTCCTCCGGCATTTCGTAAATTTTTATTTCCGGTAAAAATGGAATTTCAGGGAAATTAAATAGCAACACTAGACTTCGCAGAACGGTGGCGTCGTTGTGTGAGTACATTATATCCATTTTCTGGGTCGTCCTTCCAACAAATACGTTTTACCAGCCAGCCTGACTTCCACTGACAGCGGAAAATAGTCCATGTGCTTACGGATTAGGGTTATTTTTTGTATGTGAGATTGTATTTCCCGGTAAAAGGTACTTATTTGATTAGGGTGTCAGGCGTATCACCGCTAGCGTTGGAGTATTACAAACGCTGAGGTTTTCATATCAAATTCGTGTGTTTTTTATAATGAGCGTGAAGTTAGACTTTTATTGCACCTTGGACTTCCAATACATCAATCTGCATAGGTTACCAACTTTTAGGGTTCCGTACCTAAGATTTAAAAAATGAAACCCTTATAGGATCACTTTGTCTTCGGTCTGTCTTTTTCATTTTCTGTTCGCCTGTCGATACCCTTTTTCCCGGGCCCCGTATTAAATATCAAGTTGAAACTAATACAAGCTGTCAAAAATTCAGCCTTCTAACTCAACGCGATAAATAGTTATTGCGTTTTATCAATATTTAATTATTGAAATATATATATATATAAATAAATTTTAATTTAACTAGATGTGGAAAAAGTTCGTGTTTTAAAGGGTATATGTAGTACGGGACCCTCAGGGCACGAGTCCTACTCGCACATGACCGGTTTTTGTTTTATATGCTATGGTGCTTTATTTCAGAACTTTAAACCACTTCATCCTTTGAGGCCCCTGTTTTTTTAATTTTAGAAGTTTCCAATTCCCAAACGGTGCATAAATTTAAAAGTTTTATTATTTTACTGGCTTTTGCCCGTGGCTCCGCCCACGTGTTATTCGGTTTAACGACATTCTTTTCTCTGGGATAAAAATTAACCTATGTGTTAAATTGGGGTATAAGCTATATCTATTCTAAATTTCATCCAAATCCATCCAGCCGTTTCAGCGTGAAAGAGTAACAAACATACACACACACGAACTTTCGCATTTATAATTTAGTGTAATGAGATAACATAGCCTTGTCTTTATTTACCACAAACGATTAAACACCGCGCTAATTAGACACCTGATGTATGAAATAACAAAGCCTTGTCTTTATTACCACAAACGAAAAGGACTGCGATAATTAGACACCCGATTTTTCAATGATATTGATCTATCCTACAGGAACCATGCATTTTTCCGGGATAAAAAGTAGCCTTTTCAGCGTGAAAGAGTAACAAACATACACACACATACACATACAGGTTATCAGTCACTTATTGTACTACAAATGTGGTGAAAAAAAAAAACATTTCTTTCGTCTTTTATTTTTAATACAAATTTTCCTTCGAACTTTGATCGATAAGATTCTCCCGTGACCTTTTTTACATTTTTAAATCACTCCGTCTGGAATTTAATGGCAATGGGAACTTTAATGGGACGTCAAATGACAGCATGTTTCAGGAACCTGAAAATGTTTTAGAGGCCTTTGAAATATCCCTATTCAAAAAGCCACGAGGAAAGAAATAAAAACAATGCGTTTATAATCAATTTACGACTTGTATTACAAGTACGAAAACAAATAATCACATTTTTTTCCACCGCCAAATTTTTCTCTTACCTATGCTGAATAAAATTTTAGTTCTGTGGGTCAATTGATTTCAAGATATAAAAGTGCCACTTACTCACAGACTTGACAAAATAATAAGGGTTTCTTATTTTGGCTACGCCAGGGCTAGGAAACCTTAAAAACGGATAATTTTTTTTTCTGGCTACGGTCACATTTTAAAGCGCCATTTTGCCACAAAAAAAAAACGTTTTGATTATTCAATTTTTCCAGATGACATGTTGAGTTTTCTGAAAATGCGTGTAACAGTAAACATAAATCAAAAGCCTTCCACAAAAGAAAGTATACCAAGGTATACTTGAGTACTTGTCGTAAGGTTGTATTAGAATTCATATTGAGTCCACCGAAATCCCCTTCATCTCTTTTATAGGGATCCTTATAAATCATCAAAAAAGACGTTAATAAATCTGAACCCCATACAAAAAAGGCTACGACCTTCCCTTTTCAGACTCTTCTTGAAGACGCAGTATTTTTGAATGTTCACTTCAATACAGACTATTAGCCATTGCCCGGGGCTCCGCCCGCGTTTATTATGACCACTAAAATGACAGTTCAAAAAACCGCGTCCAAATCCGTAGAGTCGTTCTCGAGTTAAGGGCGTTTATTCAATCTTTGCCCCGTTTTCGGCTTTGGCGTTATTTTATGAACATCTCTTATAGCTTATTTGACCAGGATCACTACAATGATAATAAAAAAAAAACGCATCGAAATCCGTTAAGTGGTTCTCGAGTTAAAACGGAACATACAGATAGACAGACAAAAATTCTACAAATGGTAGTTTTGGCTTTAGTGCATTACTAAAAGCCCATCTCATTTCAAGTTTTGGAATAATATTAAGTGTACAGACAGGAATTTTTACTACTTTACAATTAGCATACAGATTATAGATATTCTTATCACGAAGTCCGTTTGGCTATCGTTGTAGTAGTGTGTGCACACGCACTTTTTACCAGTGTGCGTAACCTCGGGAGCGCTACAAAACACGCCACACACACAAAACGCGCTTGTCTGTACTCGCCACTACTACAACTATAGCCAAACGCACATTGTACAGTAGTGCGGTAGTGGTGTGACCTAATCAATCGTGGTAATGTCGATTATTACTACCGATTTTGTCAACAGCTGTCAATTTGGTTTATTGTAACTCAATAAGATAAGGTAAATTATGAAATAAAATAAATGTGATAAGTACTTACTTGTTTATTACTAATAGACGAAAATATTTTTAAAATAATATTTAATCACTATCAGATACAAAGATAACCGACAGAACAGAGTCGGAATCATTATCCTCGGCGTCGCTGACTTAAATTAGGACTTTGTCGATCGTATTCTCCATTAGTCCATCTTTTCAATAGCGACTAATTTTCGGTATCGATAAGCGCGCGTCAGAACCGTCAAAGACAACACTCGACTGCAATGTAATGCAAACTAATGTGGCGAGATTGGTGAAGGCGGGGCGAGCTGCCCCCGCGCATTGCCTCTGGCCCCGATGGACATGAACTCGTGCGCTATCTGTAAATGTAAAGTGAGAATACAAGTAATCTTCTTAACGTTCTTTATTATCAGTATCACAAAAACAATAATATAACATTAATTTAAATTAATTTATATAATTTAATTTTAATTCGATCCGTACAACATTTAAAATTTTAAGGGTGCGCCGACCAAAAGAAGCTAAATCGGCAGTCACGGTTAAGTTGATTTCATGAATAATATTTCATTAATTAATATAAAAAAATCAAATTTAGTATCACAGAAAATGTATTTACACTTTATCCGAAGGAAAAATTAAAGATAATTTATAGTTTATGAAGCACAACTATTTAAACTAAGCCCAAAATGTAACAAAGGCATATTGGCGTTTAGGTCATTATAAAAACTTAAATTTCGAATTTTATCTCAAACTTAATTTCAAACAATTACCAAAGTATAAACTACAATTTGTCCAACTTAAATTTCAAAAATATTGCCTGGCAATTTAAATACGATTTATTCAAAATGCACCACAAATCCACCATACATTTTTAGTATGGCCGCTGAGCAGTCAGTAAAACTGACCATGATAAACTCGACCACGAGAGTACAGAGCGAGGTGTCTAATCGTCGTACGCTCGGTGCAGCCTTAATATTCTCAAAACTCTTTTATTTGTGTGATATGGTGCAGTGTAAAAACAAATTTTACAAAAGTGTTTCATGAGACGTAAGAGTTAAAAATGAAATTTTATAAAACACGTATTTTTTATATCCATGGCTGATACTACATTGCTATGGAAAACTAAGAGAAATCGCTTGGAAATTTTTGTCGTATTGGATTACATTTTACTACAATGTTTGGAAACTTATAAGGCACTTCCAGTTGACTTAGATACTTAAAAATTCCTTTCAGAAGTAGGTCTTCTAGCACAAGTGAAGGAATAAATCCGAAAATTATTAATTTCTCATTCTATGTCTAATATTACTTGACCAACTTAGATTTTCAGTTTGGTACAAAAATGTATGAAATTTTTGTAAGATAAAGTGAATTTTACAATATTTATAAAATTTCCATCGCAAGTTCCTTATACAATGCAGGCACCGTTAAGGCTGCATGTAAGGTCAGATCGAGCACCTCATTTTGCATCAATCAGAACTGAACTCTACGACGTTTCCTTTTAGTTTAAAATAGCGCGCTCTCAGCCGTGGCTGTTACGACCACCAAGAAACACGCGCCCACAAAAATCTGCGTTAATAAGTCTTCTTCTAGATGAAATATTTTAAATACTTTAAAACGAGCTGACGATTTCATTTGATAACATATTTTTAAAACAAATTTCAAGGCTGTATGGTTTAAGGAAGGGCCTTTAACACTCGAAAAACATGAAATGTAGAGGTAACTTCATAATTTTTTTCTACGGAGCAAAATTAAAGATTTTGCGTTTTGTCTAAGATGAATCTATTAACCATAAATCAAGCTCTCTGCTATCAACCCTATAGTCTACTGTCTATATTGTTTTTACCATACCGGTTAACCAAGTTACACAATGGTGATATGCTCACTTGAAGTTGTGCATCTAGCCTTATACGGACCCATAAGAAATATTTTTCAAAATTATAATTATAAAAGTGTGATACAAGAATATGTGAAGTAATGAATGAAGAAGTGATGGTACCACCATCTTCCTCGCAAATCCTCCCGAAATTATTCGGGGGAGAGAAAAAGAACAGCTCTCAGGCAAAACCAGGCGGCCCACCATTACCTGGGACCGATGGATGGCGGTATATCCATCCCCAATTGCCGGGCCTTATATAAAACAGACTGGTGACGGGCAGCGGCGTCACTGGTGCAAGGGTTTCGGCACCGCGCTCACCAACCCGCCTGCCCAGCGTGTCTGAGTATGGGCATTTGTTCCAGGAGGACCGCCAAGAGTGGCGAAATCCTGAAAAGGCCTATGTCAAGCAGTGGACGAAAACAGGCTGATGGATGGACGGATACAAGAATATTTACGTTTGTTATTGTTTAAGCGGGGGCAGAGCTGTGGGAAAAAGGTTTATAAAATTCACGTGAAAAAAGGACATTCCAATAACCGACTGAACAACATTCACCCCGTCGACTTTGTACCACTGCAACTAACTCTGGTCAATATGAAAAATAAAAAAGCACAAAGGATTTATTCGGACCGAATGAACGAGATCGATCTCCGGTCTCGTTCTAGATTTTCCACAGGGTAACGAATTAGCTGAGCGATGGGAAGCTACCAATTTACATTTTTACTGACAATCTACCTTCCATGTCTATTGAGACTAATCTGTTCAATAACAATCAAACTTAAGATACGATATCGCTAACGAGACCTTAGAATTGACTTATTGATTTGACTGTTAAGGGTTTTAATAAAGCTCACTAGAAAACTATTGATTTTCCATAATAATTACAGCTGCTTTGCAATTCACTTCCGACACGATCGTGGTTCGAATCCACTTTACTGAATTGAAGCTTTGTTTTATTGAAAACAAAGGTAAAGTGAACATAAACGTGAAACGCGAGAGTCAATTTCCCACAAAAACATTGTCATCGAGTAAAAGGTAACGCGTATAAATTTCACCGCAACAAAAGCCATATCCATCTACAAATTGAGCTGAAAACGTGAAGTAATTATTTAAACCGTCATATAAATTATTGCTCAAACTTTTCACGCCCGGGTCCTGTATGAGTGTGTGCGTGAAAATACTCCGTAGAAACACTGAAGATTGCGTTAGTGTGGGTGGGTATCTGAACATCGCTCGACGCACCACCGCGGCGAGGACTGAAAATGGTTCCATCATTTTATTTTTCCATCCTTTTTCAGCATTGTATAACTTCTACTGTGCGCAGTATATTGAAAAGTCCTAACAATTTATTAAAAAGTCCTGGTCAAAATAGTCTGTGCGTGTACCAGGATCAAAAATTTCCAATTTTTATTCAGATGATATTATGTAACTACTGAAGAAAATGAATCTTTTGAAAAATTATTGACATAAAAAAATCATTTTTAAGTATCCAAATATTTATCCTACTTGATTTATTACTTATGATTTGAGGTTGTAATGATTTATAAATAAGGAAGAGTGTGATAATAAATGTAAACAATCAATAAATAAATAAAAGTAAAATATAATACTAAAAACATTTAATGGTCGCACTCTATTTATACAATGTGTAAATAGAGTGCGACCATTAAATGAAACCACATATTTTACCAACCCTACTGAACCACTTTTCGCAAGAATCATACCTGCGGACACCCTTAGCTTAGGAAATAATTGAGTTCCAAACAAAAATGCGTGAACCCTAAAGCACCGCCATACGGGCGAGTTTAGAGGGTATGAGGGTGTCCGCGGGTATGATTCTTGGGAAAAGTGGTTCAGTAGGGTTGGTAGAATATGTGGTTTTATTTAATGGTCACACTCTGTTTACACCCGGTATAACCACTACACTCTCTGAGCGTATAAAAGACCTCTTTTTGAAAAAACTTTTCTTGCTGCGTAATCTTTTACGGAACCATGCTACGTTATACGAGTATCGTGACATTTCGAACACAATAAGATTGTAGAGTCGTGCAAAGCTAACTTTGCAATGACCTGAAGATGGTCGATTTTCAAACATTATGTATGGTATCCCCAAGTATATCGCGAATTAATGATCTTGATACTTTGATTAAAATATTGAGCTAGAAAAAAAAAGTCATAGCGACAGACAAACAAGCGTGACTCAATGACCGTGACGTGAATCAAAACTACTGCGAAAACTTTAGGTATACAATTTCTTATATTGAATGCGTTCAATAGCATCTTATACAGATTGGATAATAACACATTTTTTTTATAAACGTTGTTACAGCGTTAAATATATTCATCAAAATCCGATTCCAAAAATTGAATGTCTTCGAACATTGTTTCGTCGTCATCATCACTATCAAGATGTGCCACTCAAGCACAACGTAAGATGTACCACTCAAGTGACAGCTGTGAGTGTTGCCCTAAATATCCCTTGCCTTTGCACGACTATGTAAAATAAATAAAAAAAATATATAAAAGATACTATATTTGTCTTACTAAACTAACATACAAAATTACAAATACAATATTACTTACAAAAATGGAAGTGGAAAGACAAAAAGGTCTAAGCTCGGCATAAAGCTAGCTGACACGCATGCAGACAGCCGCCGATTTTCAGCTTAACCTTGTAGTAACTAAAGAAATACATGATAAAATAAGAAAATTACAATAAATACTTAACAACAAAAAAAAAACTAATGTAACAAAACAAAATAAAATGAAAAGACTACATTTTTTTATAAAGAACAGAACACAAAAAACTACTAGTATAAATTTATAGAAGGAACACCCAGCGCCTGAGACTGCTACATGTAAATGTTTTTTCGTTATGATACTGCGTCTGCGTGCCACGCTGACCAATTGAATGTCGTTTGCTGCAATTCTCGAAGACATACATACAGACAAATCAAAGTTACGTTCCGAAACAAGCAATCAAATCAAAAACCAATTCACATGTTTCCACTGTTTTATCTGCAAACTTTCTATGACCTACACAAGGGTAAGTAGCAGCTTGAAACATATTTAGCTTTGTTTCCTTCACTACGGTTAATCTGTCCCGTTTCCTCCTGTGTCAAGTACAGATAGACTTTTTGGGCCGTGGAATGGGGCATAAAGGGAGAAGGGTGGCGGAGGGTTGGGGGGAGCTTGAGGGGGACCCCCCTGCGTAGTGATGAAATATTGTCCACGTGGTCTGATTTTGAATGACAACGTTTTCTCTTCGGCCCAGAGATGCCGCCAATTTCTTCTTGCCGCTCACATTTTATGGCGAATTGAAGATTTGTCCCCGGTTTCGTTTTATGAACCTTTTTAATGGGAATTTCCGGGAAATTTTGCGTGATTTCGTGAAGTTAAATGAATGGTCAGCTTCTCCCTGGATATGGCAGTTTCATTTCATTTCTAGAATTGAAAATTTTGAAACGTTGTGTTTGCAATTCACAATTTTTTATTGACCAGCACAAGACATTTTTGCACAACTCGTCTTATTTTGGCATGACTACTTTTTGCGTATTACTGGTTTCTGGAAATGGACGCTTTTTATCAGGCGTGCTAGTAGCCAAATGTAAGCTTATCTGTTTATCTGTAGGTATTATCTACACTAATAATAAAGTAGCATAGACATAAATATAATGTAAAGTAGTAAAAAAGTCGTGTCTGTAAATTGGATAATTTTTTTCCAAAGTTAACTGATATGGATTATTGGTATTTACTATTTACCGAGGCCAAAACTACACATTTTAGAATTGTTGATGTATGTACGTTATGTTTGTTTCCGTTTTAACTCGAAAACCACTGAGCGGATTTGAATGCAGTTTTATTATTATCATTACAGTGAAGGTTAACACAATACATAAAAAATGTTGATAAATTGACCACCAAGCTGAAAACTGACAATAATATCGTATATGTTAATAATAAATAGGTAGTAGAGCTGATGCCGGGTTCGACTGTGGAGGTACCACCATCTTACTCGCAAATCCTCCCGAAGTTATTCTGGGGAGAGTAACAGAACAGCTCTTAGGCAAAACCAGGCGGCACACCATTGCCTGGAACCGATAGATGGCGGTTTATCCATCCCCAATTGCCGGGACTTATACAAAACAGACTGGAGACGGGCGGCGGACAGGAGGACCGCCAAGAGTGGCAAAATCCTGTAAAGGCCTATGTCCAGCAGTGGACGAAATAGGCTGATGGATGGAGGGATGGATGTTAATAATGTCATAAGGTAGTGATGGACTTCCGCAAGGAAACGCCTATTTCAATCAATTTTCAAGAACAGTCTAAAAGATGCAGTGATTGAAAGTCACTTCGAAGCGAGAAAAGCCGCAGGCAAAATATACTCATGCATAAAACGATTAAAAAATTAAAAACCTTTTACCCGCAGCTTCGCCTGCATTTATTTTAGTTACTGCCTGATGCCATAAACAAAATATGTTGGCCTGAATTTCTATATACATACAATAACACTAAATAATACATACGCAATCGATAACTATTTATTAGTCGCAAACCAGCTGTTCTACTTGTTAGATAAACTATCAGCATACTCAAAGAGAGAATTAAAGATCATTTTCTATGATTAATTTCTTCCATTAATTATATATGCATTTTGTTATATTTTTTAAAGCTTTTTTAAGTATTTATATCATGTACTCGATTCTCGCTTGCGGCTTCACCCGCGTGTATTCAACCTCTGCTCCGTTTTCGGCTTGGGCCTTATTTTTTCTTAACACCTCTTGTAGCCTATATATAACCAGGGTTGCTACCATGATAATTAGAAAACCGCATCAAAAGACATATCTTGCTAAATTTCTTGCCCATCTTTTTAGCAAGATTAATCGAATGGGCGGGTTTAGGCATTATATCTATTTATAGTTAACTTATTTATTTATTATATTATGGAGGTATGTACAATATTTTAATTTTTTACATATGTTATAGTATATATAGTATATAATATTTGGTAAGGCATTTTATTATTCTTTATCCATCAACCTGGTTCGTCCATTGGCCTTTCCAAGATTTTACCACTCTTGGCGTCCTGCTGGAAGAAATGCCCATACTCACACACGCTGTGCAGGCGAGTTGGTGAGCACGGTGCCAAAATCCTCACACCCATGACGCCGCAGCCCGTCACCAGTTTGTGTTTGTAAGGTCCGGCAATGGGAGATGGATATCATAAAAATAGTGTGCACCTTTGATGCACTTATGTTAATCGCTTCTATCACCAAAGTTTTGCTGGTAGAAATCTCTTTCAGAGATAAACTCATCTCAATGCATCTTTTTACTAGATTACCATTTGTAATAATTTATAGATATTTACATATAATATTGTTGCTAATAATAGGTATACTTTTTCTAATAGGTGGTAGAGCTATTGCCGGGCTCGGCTGTGGAGGTACCACCATCTTACTCGCAAATCCTCCCGATATTATTCGGGGGAGAGTAAGAGTACCTACAGCTCGCAGACAGGCACAACCAGGTGGTCCACCGTTGCCTAGGACCAATTGATGGCGGTATATCCATCCCTAATTAAAACAGACTGGTGAAAGGCAGCGGCGTTATTGTTGCAACGGTTTGAGCACCGCGCTCACCAAGCCGCCTGCCTAGCGTGTGTGAGTATGGGCATTTCTTCCAGGAGAACCGTCAAGAGTGGCGAAATACTGGAAAGGCCTATGTCCAGTAGTGAACGAGCTAGACCGATGGATAAGCATAATTGAGCCCATATACTTTTTGTAAGTAAATATACGGCTAAAATAAACAGTCTTTCTAAAAGAGTACTTTGCGTTTTATTCTTAGTGATCTTTACAAACAACATGTTTAACTTCACAAAATAGGATAAAAATGTCAGAGGTCTGTACTATTTCCCTAATTTATGTTAGACCGCACATCTCGAACACTTTAATCTCCTCAGAGTGTATCGGTGGAGAAGGCTCTACTATTTATTCCCACTCCTTATTTTCACCTTCCCGAATTGTAAATAAAACCATCTTCCAAAAACAGTGAAAACACCACTTTATGTCCCGCAAAATAGAGTTTATTTTTCTTGAAAAGATTTGTAAAATTTTCACGATTTGTTGGTAAACCAGTCAAGTGATTAATTCAGTCTTTCCCTCAAGTAGAGATTTATTGGTTCCGTAGTACGCAAAACTGTGGGTAGGTAAAAAATCTCTATAGAAAATTGAATAGAAAACCCATTTCGGGTGCTCCGGGTGAATCTGTTGAAGCGAAGGCTTTTGCGGGTATCCTATAACTTTATTTACATGGCTACTGTACTAAAAAGTATAGTTTTCTGTTCTTTATTTACATTTTTAAGTGTGTTATCATATCAGTATAAATTCAACAATGCAAATTTATTTTGGTTTAAACAGTACATATTCTAATATTTACTTTATTTATTGATGTGATGATATAAGCTACGCGTCGTAAGATTTGCAAGGAATTATCCAAATGTGTGGGAGGTTACCCCGGTATTGTCTCTTTACAAATCCGTTTTAAACCGTGAAGTTGTAATAATTACTTTATAAAAAAATACATATTCATATTTTACTTATTAAACTTAATATTTCGGCCGTTAGATATACGGTTTCTTGTAGTTATTTTACTGCATCCAATAAAACCGCAAAGATAAGCCTAAGCTATGATATAAATACCATTTAATTTGAGTTATATTAGATTTTAGACAATAAAACTTATACCAAAATAAACGTCGTAAGATATGTGACATAAAAATCCATCCTCTTTATTCCAGAATAATAAATAAAAACACCTCAGAATCGTGATCCCAGGAACAGGATAGGAAAGTGTATAAGAAAGCGTTAGAGCAGGACAGATTTTTCTGGATAACCTCGCCTTAAAATTTGACACCACAAACAAGCGAAGCCGCCGACAAAAAGCATGCAAAATTAGCATTTTTATGCAAAGTAAAAATATTAAGTCAGGGTAAGTAAGAATTTTTCAGCATTTGTTTAAGATTGAAGGACCAAGAAAAACGAATTAATATTAATCATAACTATCATTAAAATTATGTACAGCAAAAGAAGAATGCTTTGTTTATAAAGAAATTCAGAGTTTATCAAATTATTTTGACAATCTAAGATACCGGCAAGGGACAAGTTTCAGGTCAAAATAGGGTTCCGTGCACGGCCCCGACCCCAAACCCTGTGGGGGTGCTAGAGGTGTTTTAAATCTTCACTGAATAGTCATCGTACTCTGATACATGGTACACCTACCGTGGATTTTATATCCCAACGTAATGTAAAATGGGCTAGGGCACAACCACATGCCTTTTTTAGGGTTCCATAGTCAACAAGGAACCCATATAGTTTCGCCATATTCGTCGGTATGTCTGTCTGTCTCTCTGTCCGTCTGTCTGTCTGCGATTCAGCTCAGAGACTAATAGTACTAGAAAGCTCTAATTTGGCATAGTAATAACGCTGACAAAGTGGTACGATAAAACTTTGAAAACGATTTTCTGAGGAGTTGATGCTCGTGATTGTTGGCACTTGGTGGAACTTTTGAAACATTTTTTGTTTGATAAACACTTGTACTTGTCCACTTATTTATATTATTCATATATTGTACGTAAACAACCAAACAAACCTTTGATAATGCTTTAACAGCGAAACCGGTAAGGGAAATTAATATAAATAAGTGGACAAGTACAAGTGTTTATCAAACAAAAAAAAAAGATTTTCTGAGGGTATTCCATGCACGTTTAGTGGGGATGAATTCTTTTTCGCGCCTATTCCTTGTTGTGGGGTGTTGTTGGATAGGTCATTCAAATATATTGGGGTCGTGTGAAAACCATTTTTTGACTCGGGGATTAATTTGCGAAATATTAAGCTTCAAAATGAATATCTTTGATAAAGACAAGTGTCGCCGCCCTAAATGGTTATTTTTGGATATAATGTGAAAAAATTCGCGGCGGTAGTATATATGTTGCAGGGATATGATAAGTGCATGAATATCTTTCTTCATTTAATACTTTATTTATGTAGCCTCTAATGTGTCCCACTGATGGGCAAAGGCCTCCCCTTGCTGAAACCACACATCGCCGTCCTGTGCTACTTCCAATCACATCAGTGAAAATGAGTCAAGATCGTCCCGCTATCGTCTTTTTGGTCTGCCTGGCCTTCGGTAGCCGATGTTTATAGCCGATTTTATGAAAATTATCTATCACGTTTTGCTTTCTTTATTTACTTACTAGCTTTTGCCCGCGAAACCGCCTGCGTTTTTTCAATCTTTGCCCCGTTTTCTGCTTGGGCGTTATTGTATGAACATCCCTTATAGCCAATATGTTGACCAGGGTCACTACGATAGTAGTAAAAAAAATCATATCCACATCCGTTGAGTGGTTCTCTAATTAAAACGGAACATATGTACATACACAAAGACAGAAACAGAGTCTAAAAATTCTGGTTTTGGCCTCAGTAACCCATTTCATTTAAAATTTCGCGAAAATATTTAATGTACTGACACTACGTTTCCATCCATCCATCAGCCAGTTTCGTCCACTGCTGGTCATAGGCCTTTCCAGTATTTCGCCACTCTTGGCAGTCCTCCTGGAAGAAAAAAGTGGTAGAATATAACACGTTTCACTACTTTATGATTAGTATAGATTTTTCTAGAAGTAAATCTATTTATTGCGATTAAGGGCCCATAATACGTCAATTCGCAGTCCTGCTCTAACGCTTCTGCTTTTTAACTGTCTATGCTACTCTAATTTTGCTGCGCACGCAAAAACATCAGTTATTTTGAAATCGCGGCTGCACTGGTGGTTTTTTCATTTTTTATGGAACAGTCTGCAGCTGCTTTATACTAATATCAGTTATATTATGCCGTTTCAGACCTAATTTCAAGTATTCATTGAATGCTTTCGGTTTATTGTACGGTTTGAAGGTGAATTTGTAATTTTTTTTCTATCAAGAAAATTTAATGGAATCAAGTTTTCACAACAGCATGGACATAGCATTAGTCCTCAACTTTATCATATATTAATTTCAGAGTGATTGTTGCAGTATTTGTTGGTATAAAACAGGATCATGCGAAGCGAAGTGAGGTATTATACACCCTTAAGGGTATAATACTTTTGAAATTACTCTATTTACAAATGCGGCTAAAATTATACGAGAACATTTTTTTAAGTAATGCTCAATACCCACAAGAAAAATTCTTTTTAATAACGAAATCAGAACTGGGAATTAAAACGAAAGATAAATAAAAAACAACCAATATACCGATTGCGGAATCTAAAGGAAGTTCGAGTATAATCTGAAATCTTGAGGCCAGGCGCAACCTTAGGCGTTCCTCAACAACGTCCTATTTCAGTCGTTAATATAAACCCTAGTCCCTTTTTATAAGGTTTATTTTTATTCGTTGTCTGGTGAAGAAAATTTAGTCGAAGTATGTATGTTTGAGGATAAGATCCGACCCTTACAAGAGAAGGGGGAGGGGTGTTTTTATATTCGATCTCCATTCTCTCCCTTCGCGGTGGACATACTTGTGCGTATTACCTTTGGCGCTTACGTGTGGGTGACGTGACGTTTTACTCTTTTTTTAGGATTACGTCAAAAACGGAAAACCATATTCAGAGGCTTCAGTGTTTGACTGTCTGTCCATGCCAAGAAAACTTGGCCAAAGTAGCTGATTGGCATTACGTTTTTGAAATATTTAAACGAAGCACGTAATTCGGATGATAAAATTATTCTATCAAATATTCTGTGATGTCTATGTCGCAGTAAAGTAGTTAAATCAGAGAGTTAGTTGAATCTCTAGAGAGTTAATAAAAGATCGACATTCAATCAAGTCGCTAGCATTTTGATTCAAATAAAGCAGCGTCGAAAACGTTTAACTATCTGTCTGACCGAAAGCCAGCGTGTTGATTGATTAATAATGTAAAACAAGATGATGGCTCTGAGTTGTTTCATAATGTTCAAACCTGACCTAACGTACTGTTTTTAAATACATTTTGACCTATCCATTATGCACCTATTTAGTATCCTACTCGGGGACGCCTCGCTCCGCTCCGCTTCGCTCGGCTCTGAGTTGTTTCATAATGTTCAAACCTAACCTAACCTAGTGTTTTTAAATACATTTCGACCTATCCATTATGCGACTATTTAGTATCCTACTCGGGGACGCCTCACAAAGGTCACCCTACCAAAGTTGAAATGCGCCTAGGAACGTTTAGGAAACTCGTTAAACGTTTCGTTCACTCACTTGTCTGACGGAACTTTAGCGACTTGATTGAATGTCGATCTTTAATTAACTCTCTAGAGATTCAACTAACTCTCTGATTTAACTACTTTACTGCGACATCTATATTAAGATTATGTTTTTATTGCGAAATGGAATACTGTAAATATTATAATTAAAATTAGAGTGAATTACAAATCAGAAAAGATTTGATGTGTATATTATTATTTATCAGAATTTTCTCCTCGGGAATACAGGAGGTATTTACGAAGATGTTCAGAAATATGTAAAATGTGATGTGATGACACAATTTTAATGAATTCAAGGCTTTATCGCGTTATGAGAATAATATCATAGTCAATTCTGAAGGCTTTAATTTTAGTTCTAGTGCTATCAAAGCTAAATTGTCTTCATTCTAAAATAGTTTTTTTGTGTTAATAACAAAAGCTATATTAATTAAAAAATTTAAATTTTGTCAGCAATAAAACTAAAATTAAATTTTAGGTGGTAGAGCTGATGCCGGGCTCGACTGTGGAGGTACCACCATCTTACTCGCAAATCCTCCCGAAGTTATTCGGGGGAGAGTAAGAGGACAGCTCTCAGGCAAAACCAGGCGGCCCACCATTGCCTGGGACCGATGAATGGCGGTATATCCATCCCCAATTGCCAGGCCTTATATAAAACAGACTGGTGACGGGCAGCGGCGTCACTGGTGCAAGGGTTTCGGCACCGCGCTCACCAACCCGCCTGCCTAGCGTGTGTGAGTATGGGTATTTCTTCCAGGAGAACCGCCAAGGGTGTCAAAATCCTGGAAAGGCCTATGTTCAGCAGTGGACGAAACAGGCTGATGGATGGAAAACTAATTGAAGCCTTCAGAATAGACTTTATGGTCACGGTAAAAAAGGGGACATTTATTATAGTAATTTAAGGTGACATTTATTTACATAGCCAAATTAATACTGAAGACTCGGTAAGCAGTCGGTATTAAGGTTCGATGACCCTTTTTGGAAAATTATAAAATATTTTTTTTCCCTTTCCCTACAAACGTAGCCCAGCCCCGAGTCAATACAACGGAAAGCCAAAAATTTTCTATTCCAAATTGCGCTAAAAATCTCATTGTGATACTGATCATTTACCAGGCTTCCAGTATTATTTGGCGGTATAAATAAATGTCACCTTGTATTTTGAAGTAATTGCAATCCATCCATCCATCAGCCCGTTTCGTCCACTGCTTTACATAGGCCTTTCCAAGATTTCGCCACTCTTAGTAGTCCTCCTGGAAGAAATTCCCATACTCACACACGCTGGGCAGGCGGGTTGGTGAGCGCGGTGCCGGAACCCTCGCACCAATGACGCCGCTGCCCGTCACCGGTCTGTTTTAAGGCCCGGAAAATGGGGCTGATTATACCGCCATCCATCGGTCCCAGGCAATGGTGGGCTGCCTGGTTTTGCCTGAGAGCTGTCCTCTTACTCTCCCCCGAATAACTTCGGGAGGGTTTGCGAGTAAGATGGTGGTACCTCCACAGTCGAGCCCGGCATTAGCTCTACCACCTTCAAAATTATATTATAAAATATAATTGCAATATACACTAAATAATATTAGAGTGCATTACAAACTAGAAAATATCAATTGGAAACAAATTTCAAGAAAAAAATTCCTCAGGCAAGGATTTGAACCAGCGACCTCTTGTTACCAAGACAAGCGCGGTACCGACTGTTCAACTCTTCCACCGTACTTATCCACCGAAGTTCTAGAAATTTAGAATCCTGGCCCGGGGAATTTTCTCAAAATTCTTCTCTTGAAATTTGTTTCGAATTGATATTTTGTAGTTTGTTATGTACTCTAATAATATTTAGAGGATTTCAAAGCGATGGATTTCGCAATGAAAACATAATCTGTGCACTGTAGAGACTGAAATTTCATGATTAATTTTTGTTTTACAAAATTTGGTTACCATTTTTGTATATTTTTTCACAGTATCGTGTATAATGAAAACCCATTTCAAAGGTATAGTTGCGAATCAAATCAACAACCTGTATATCGAAAATTATAGTTGTATTTTTGTTAATGATTTCTGAAACCCAAAAATACCATGAATACTTCTAAATTAGCCTATGTTTACTATAAAAAATACAAGTATATACCGTTGAAACTCTTAGCACGTGTACAACGTTCTCTTTATGGACTGGACTTTTTGCTGAAGGGACTTTTAATTATCATGCTCTGTAAGACTTAGCTTTGTTGGGGTTTTGCATATTGTTCTGAAAGCAAGCCTTGCACAGTATAGGTTCCAAACAATCATAGTCTCGTTTTCATGTGCTTTCTTTAAAACTAAGGCTTTTTCCGTGTCTTAAATATCATAATTCAGTAAAATAATTATCGCGTTCATGTAAAAGGAAAGATTGCGCAAAATTATTTCTCTTTGTTTCGTAATATGCCTCAAAAATAAAATAGAAAATCAATTTATATCTGTAAGCTAGGTATTATAAATGTGAAAGTTTGTGTATGTGTGTGTGTGTGTGTGTATGTTTGTTACTCTTTCACGCTGAAACGGCTGAACGGATTTGGATAAAATTTAGAATGGATATAGCGTATACCCTAACTTAACACATAGGCTACTTTTTATCCCGGAAAAAAACTTATCGTTAAACCGAATAACACGCAGGCGGAGCCGCTGGCAAAAGCTAATGTTTAATAAAATGTATTAATGTTACCAGCCAAACCTGATTTTAGGATAAACTAGTTTTGCCTAGGCCAAACTTGTCCCAGGTGGTCATAAAAAAATAACTAAGAAGGTTGTCTTCTGGCTCGCTTCTTTGCTGAAGGATTTCTGAAGAACTAGTTTGGCTTAGGGATGTGTTTTTTCTAAATATCTTACGACTAATTACACTAAATTGCCATTGAAAGCAATTAATTTGCCATTTTCCTATGAACAAATTCACCTAAGTCCTTGAGTTCGTTGTTCAGGCAATTCGGTCCGAGACCACACAATGGAAATGTTAAATATAGGATCGCGTGACGACGACAATATGACGTCACTTTGCAAACTTGGTCGAAACGTGAACAGCACCGAGCCAGCAAGTGAGCCGTGAATAGGTGGACATGCTCAAAACAAATTGTTTAAAATAGTTTTCTTACTATGTTTTAAAGTTTCAAATAGTTAGAATTGGCCAAGTGCGGGTCGGACTCACACAGAAAGAGTACCACCTCACAAATACGAGTGCGGAACCCTTAATGCAACGACGATATACATTCTGCCAAAGCAACATCAAGGCAACAAAAAACAATGCGCTAAATAGGTAGTGCCTAGCAAAAATTTTGGTGCTGTCTGCGTAAGGAACCCATTTTTTTTTTGTTTTACTTTATAATATCTCCTACAATCTCACTTAAATTAAAACTTGTTTGTATTACCGTCTTTAAGTAAGAGCCAAAACCAATAACGTATAAATAATGCAACTTATCGTATCGACGTAATATTTTTTATATTTCATTATTTGTTGTGGTAGAGGCCATAGTAATACGTATTCTTTGAAAATTTCAACTTTCTACCTTTTACGGTTGAAGCTGTTGACACCTGTGGCAGACGGACAGACAGACAGCGAAGGCTTAGTAATAGCTAGGGTCTCGATTAGCACCTTTCAGGTACGGAGCCCTAAAAAGTACGTTTTTGGCCTCCAGTCCCGACAAAGATAGTGATTGCCGTTCGACCAATTTGGTCGTCAAGGCGACTCTATTCGCCCGAACTCCCATACTAGCGCAGTTCGCTGATCATAGCTAATCGCTAATCGCTTATTTATAAGTACTTGCTTATTATTTTTTCTTTTTCAACATATCCCATACAATATACATGACGTGAAACCAAAACATTTATCAAAATCAAATACATACAAAAGTTACAAGCGTATAACAGTCCTGGATTTTAGACATATTATTTTGATGAATGTTTATGTACCATAATGTCCTAGAAGCGATACAACAAATCAAATAATTTTAGGTTCACGGCATAGTATACCTATATTTTATACTATTCAAAAGTATTTTTGTTTCATTTCGATTTTTGAGATATTTCTCCTGAAATCATAGGAACCACCAAAACCATTCCCGAGTTTTTTCAAAACATGAATGTTGTCTCGCGTTAGCTTGCCTCTCATGAAATTTGAACGTTCATGAAACGTTCATGTGACATGAACGTTCGGGCCAACTAATAACAGTCAGTCAGTGCGCTATAATCCGAAGTTGAATGTAGAATGAAATAGCAAGCATAGCGACCAGGCCCGCGACTGACTTCAAGCCGCCGACTACAGGCGTCTTAAGTATTAAAAATCGTTTTATTAGCGTTCACGGTCAAAACTTCGACTGAAATCGGAAACGTTTTGAATTCGCTTTCGATATAAGTCGATAGTTTGACGATGAAGACTGTAAGAAATTGTTGAAATTAGATTTTTGTAACTTCGACCGAAATCGATAGGATTACGATCGCTATCTAATGTGGCAACTGCAGGCCCTGGGCGGCTATTCTGGCATTATTTTTCACTCGCAACGTTATTCGTTCTACTTTTGTTTACAGTATGATAAATGCCATGCGATGTAAAGTGCCTAAGCTTCATCGATTAAAAACTATGGAATGTAAAGAATGCTCATCATTGGTTTTAAATCAAAAAAATCAATACATAATTACGTATAAATTACCTTCTAAAATCACTCGACATTTGCTTTAGCAATTTTCCCGCATGTCCCGGAATACTTGTAGATGATCTAGGCAGTTCAATTTACATCGCATAGCATACGTGATACGTGCCCTTTCTAAAAGAAACATACTCACTAGAGTAAAAAAAAATGCCTATCTTACCATCATTTAGGGCTCCGTAGTAATAAAAAAACGCTGAAGTACGAGTAGGACTCGCGCCCTGAGGGATCCGTACCACTACAACAAGTTGATAGACATAAATCATTTCAACGAAAATTAATAAGCTATCATTACATACAAAATTCAAGAAACAAAACTGAAAAATTAAATTAGTCGAGTATTCGGGTACGTAATCCTAAAACTAAATTATAAATCGAAATTTTCAGTGTTGTTTGAATACAGTAAAGCTCACTCTTTTGCTTCTCTACATAGTTACATCAATCAAGTCACGCAGGCTCTTCCTTAGAAATATTTTTGTCCGTTTTATTCCAGAACAAAACTTTGTATTATTCTTTAGCTCACCCTGACAATTTCAGATAGATACAAATTATTTGAGTAGTACCTACTCTGCTACCCAACAGACAAACAGACGTGCATGAAAAATACGGTTACTTACTTAGGTAACCAACGGTTATTGACAATATAAAATTTAAATTGTCATAATGGCTGGAATTACGGGAATGTCTTCGCTTTAAAATTCTTTGATCACAATAAGAAGCAGGTGATTATAAAAGCACCTGCAATACTCAAATTATGTTCATTTGGGTTAGCTATAAATAGCTATCTTCGTTATAAGTTTAAAATTTGCAAAGGTAGCTGCGGAAATACAAATTAATTATGTATTTAGCATTTGGATGCCTGTATTGCTTTTGTATCTTGATGATCCATCTATTTTAAAAACGACAGAACTAACCGGTTCGTTTTTACGGTACCATCCAATGATTTGGTACCATCAAATTATAAAGAAAATCGTTATAACGAAGCATCAGTGTCTGTCTATTTGTCTATGGTTGTTTTGGTTATACTTAAGGGTACGGCATAAGCTAGGAAAAAATGTCCCAAAAGAAGGCCAACGTCAAAGTCCATTAGATTTTGGTAGAGGCGATTATCTTGGACAAGTAATACCTATTAATAACCACTCGGCAAAATAACAGATTGGGCTGTATTCAGCTTACAATTATCATCGTAGTGACCCTGATCAACATATATGGTATAAGGGATGTTCATAAAATAACGATCAAGCCGAAAACGGGGCAGAGATTGAATAAACGCGGGCGAAGCTGCGGGCAAAGGGTAGTTATTTATATAAAGATGAATCTTCACGAATTTTGTACGTGCATTTTTTTTATTGTTTGGTCATGTTTCTTTTGCAAAATTGTTCAGTGTGGTCAGCAGATTAAGTGTTTCAATTTAAAGAAGCATGTTTGCTTACACCCGTTCTTCAAACATATGTGGTAGAATTGTTCTATAATATTATTATGCTCCACATCTTTCATAACCGTCAAACGAAGGACATCCGCTTTTTAGTAAAAAAAGTTCAAAACAAAAAGGTTTAGGGTCAGCATCCGGTGGTTTTCGCTGGATTGAAAAATAAACAACTTATTTCAGTTTTAATGTTCATTGTTTATGGTTTCGACAAATAAAACAACTTATTTGAAATACAAGTTACAAAATATTTAAACATATATACATTTTTTTATTTTCACTTTAATGCTACACTATCATTACATGTATAAGTACTGTATGTACGGGTATAAGTACTTAATAAGTAGATAGAATTCAAGTAATTATAGTTATATTACATAGGTAACACTAATACGATTAATTATAATATGATTCGACTGATGCCGGCCCCATAGTACAAGCTGTCATAAGCAAAGTCATTTAAGTATGCACACATCTCTCATGTTGGTCTTCAGTTAATTGTTTTGATATTACTCCTATTGTAATAGTAGGCCTCAGGATGTTGTTCATAAGCAAACATAAAAGGCATAAACGTAAGGAACAAACCGAGATATGTTGTAGCAATAACCACGAAGCAAATGCTGTTAGCAATATTAGAGAATACTTTCCACTCGTTCACAGATTTAAGTAAATTTTCAGTTTCTTCGTCACGCTCTGCACCATTTGAAGTGCTTCTATTTAACTCAATAGGAGATGTTATTAACACAACATATTTACGTGTATAAACACTATTCAGTACAAAATTGTTTAGCATACATACCCAAGATGGCGGTTGTACTTTACAAACTCTTAAATAAGCTAACACATAAGTTAATACCAATGCAATAACACTCACAAGTAGAGAATTACGGATGAAAATTAACAAAACTGGTATGTCCTTATTTGCTTTTGGTATAATGCCACTAATTTGAGACAGTAACTGCAAATGGCATAAAATACTAAAACAAGCAATTCCAAATCGATTGATTTTATCAGCTTTTATAAAGAGTGTTGTAATAGTTATAAAAGCTGCTATAATAGAAGGATATACAAATATAGCGGCTACAACTTGCGCATGTCTCTCAACAAGAAAGCTCAAATAAAGCTTTTTATTTTTTCCAGGTATTTCTCCAGAAGTGAAATCTAAAATGTCCCAAGTATTTCCATACTCTGCACCAATCAAAGTGGCCGCTTGTTTTGTTATAAACGAAAAACTTATATTACTAGAATCGACATCACTCTTTCCAATGTATAAAGTACAATTTTTTGTGTCATACGGCCAATACTTTACTTTTGAACTGCAAAAGATCTTATGTGTTATCTTTGGTACACAATTGACTTTTCCTATATGCTCAACAGTACACAAATCAAATATTTCATTGTCATACCATTCAACGTAAGGTGCATTCATCAAAGTTATTAAAGGGACCTGGAACACAATAAGGCTAATAGGAACTTTGGGTATACCTCCATAGTCTTCAGGGTTCCAGACCAGAAGCGGGTCAGTCCAGGTCGTAATGACATAAGTAGATATTGTGAAAAGTTCTTCCAGCTCATCGAAATTGAAGGATCTCAACATGAAATGCAGCTTGACATCAATAGCTTTTGAACTGTTACCCATGTCATTTACTATTAAACATGTTAGATATTTGTGCAGTTTGGCTTCCCAGGACCTTTCTTTATTTTTTCGATCTTCTGGACAATCTTGTCCACTTATTAAAATAATAACTGTTGTTATTATTAAAAATACATTAAATTGCACACACTTCATCATGGTACGTGCCAAAATGATAAAGTTTTCTGCAAAACAATTTGTGATTTGATTTCGCAACGCCCCCGTAATATGATATACGTAAAAAGACAGGTATATTTCACTTTTATCATTTGCAACTTTGTTTATTTGATTAAATAATTAAAAAACAAAACCTTAATTATATAAAATGCATAACTAAACTTTCTTCATACAAACAATAAATATTACACTAAAAAAATACAAATTTATATATTTAAATAAGATAAAATACCCTGCCTAGGTCGTCGCTGTCATGCGGCAGGGTACCCAAGACACTGGCTGCATTTCCCCGTTGTATAGCCAAGCTGACGCGTTGGCCAAAGTATGCGCGAGCTCGTGGATCACCAGACACGTCGATAAGGCGAGAGGCAATCTGCTTAAAGAGATGGTGTGCTTAGACCTCACGGTCCGAAAGTTTTAACACCAAACGGCACAAACATACAGCTCCCACTTAGCGCTGCATATTTGCGCCGCTTGTTGCACTCGCCCGTTGCTGCTGCCGCGCCAGCCGTAGCTGCAGTTGACTGGACGTGAGACGCAGCGAATTAAATTAATTTTAATTTGCATGGTAAATTTTTAGACACATAGCAGTTATCTTTACCATTGACCGCCAATACAATGGGATTATAATCTTACTGATGTTTTAGATTGACCAAAGACAAATTTGAAATTTTATACATATGATAAAAAAACATCATGCAACTGTTACACAAAAGGTGTTAGAAGAGCCACGTGTGTACCTCGGCAGATGTCGCGGATGGAGTCATTTATAAAATGACCATGATAGTTTTGGGTCCTGGCATGATTCTTTATCTTCAGTAATAGAGGCTATTATTGATAGGATCAGTTTTGTAATTATCTTAGTCACCTAGAACGTTGCTCTGTTGCAGTTGCACATTTCAAATTAATGAAATTCCGACTTTATCAATTTGTACTAGGATTTATTTTCAGCTGTTCTGCAGGCGCATGTTTTTCAAGTTCACGGGTTTACCTACGGCACGTGTAGAAACGGTTTCGACTATTGTGATTTCATAGTTTTAAGGTGTTTTGTCTCAGATCATTTATTTTACCTATATAGTTTATGGACGATTTGCTTACTCATTTGACAACTTTGTAAACCTATTATTAACTTTGTATTGGGGTCTTATTTGCGATAACTAACAACATACCTTAATAGATTGTGCTTGACGTTTCGACGCCTCTGTAGGCTGTCGCGTGGTCACAAGCATAGATAAGAGGTCACAAGCTAACTGACACTGAGCATAGAAAACTAACTGACGAGAGTAACAGTAAAAATGTCCTTGGCGAGCCGGCGCGGGTAGGTAGCACATTATTTTTCTTTTCCCTACCCAAACCGTCAAGCACAAGGTTGTTGGTCATTGCGGTAAAACCCCAATAAAAAGTTAATAATGTGTGAAAATCGTGAAAGTTTAAAGTTTACTTTTGTAAACCTTCTCATGTAAATATGAAGAATTATGTATATTTTTCATTTTATTTATGAAGTGTTAATTTTTTTACGTCAAAATTTACATGTTTTTTTTCTCTCGAATGCGGTATGTTAAAAGTGGCTTATTGAATACCCTTATCAATGAGTATCATTAAATATTAAATAAAATAAGTGAAACGAGCTTCAATACATCAATATAAAATACAATTCTGCTAAAATTAGTAGTTATATATAGATAGTTAGTTACTGTTATTAGTCAAACAAAGAACTACAGAATACCTATATATTTTAATATATTAAAACTTAGACGATAGTAATAAGTCGGACCCACAAAGTCGCACAAAAGGTTCCGTACCACTCCACAATACAGGTACGGGACCCTAAAAACATTGTAGTAAATATCAATAATATCGCCAAAGCGACATCAAGGCTACGAAATCACCATCTGCGTACTGAAGCCAATTTTTTATTTTACTTTAAAGTATGTACTACCACAATCTGACTAAATTTAAAACTTGTATGTATTACCGTCTTTAAGTAAGAGCGAAAACAAATAACATTAAAATAATGCAACTTTTTAGAGGTTTCTTGTATTGACCAACCTTGATTTTTTTTTAAATATTTGATTATTTGTCGCGATTTTGAATTTTCTATCTATTACGGTTGAAGCTTCACACCCCTTGAGAGACGGACAGACAGCGGAGGCTTAGTAATGGCAGAGAATATCCCGTTTGGCATCCTTGGGGTACGGAACGCTAAAAAAGGAAAACTTAATAGTAAAGCTAAATATGAGTATATGTCCGTCCATACTCGAAAACAGCTGAACTGATTTTACCAAAAAATGTGTGCTTAAGGCGACTCTATTCGCCTGAACTCCCATACTGGCACAGTTCGCTGATCATATCCTTATTTATAGGTTCTTGCTTATTATTTTTTCGTTACCGCGTTATCGCGTTACCTTGCCTCTCACACAGAACTGATGCCGAGTTCGACTTGGAGGTACCACCATCTTACTCGCAAATCCTCCCGAAGTTATTCGGGGGAGAGTAAGAGGACAGCTCTCAGGCAAAACCAGGCGACCCACCATTGCCACCGATGGATGGCGTTATATCCATCCCCAATTGCCGGGCTTTATATAAAAAAGACTGGTGACCGCGCTCACCAGCCCACCTGCCCAGCGTGTGTGAGTATGGGCATTTCTTCTAGGAGGACCGCCAAGAGTGGCAAAATCCCGGAAAGGCAGCAGTGGACGAAACAGGCTGATGGATGTATTATTTTAATCATTTTGCTTGACATTGCTGCGGTGTTTTTGTAAAAATCAGAGGTACACAAGTCCATATTAAAGCTGATTCTGAGGGCTTTAATTTTAGTTTTAGTGCTGTCAAAACTAAATTTTCTTCATTGCAAAATAGTTCTTTAGTGTAAACAACAGAAGCTAGATTGCTTTGGAAAAATTGAAGTTTTGACAGTACTAAAACTAAAATTAAAGCCTTCAGAATCGGCTTTATTGGCCATCCAAATCTCTATCTTTTCTCTATACATATAAAATACAACGTTGAAATTGTTTGTAAGCTGGCGTTTAAATTATTTTAATTTTAATACACTAGATGGCGCTGCATGTTTCAAAATATCGAATTTGACGCAGTCTGGTTCAAATCAACTCACGTTAAAGTTTGTCTACACTATTATATAAAGG
The DNA here is from genome assembly GCA_910592155.1 of Ypsolopha scabrella. Lineage (NCBI taxonomy): Eukaryota > Metazoa > Arthropoda > Insecta > Lepidoptera > Ypsolophidae > Ypsolopha > Ypsolopha scabrella. Next base: position 23,242,067 of record OU342969.1, on the reverse strand, counting down.
AGAAAGATTTGTGTGTTTGTTTGTTTGCATATAGGTAATGGGTAATATCTAGAACTACTGAACTGATTATAAAAATTCTATAAGCACTCAATAAGATTTTTAGTTAATCATGTGGTATGTACGCCGTGTGTAGTCGTACGTATGTAGTCTTATCTTCGGGGTTTCAATCATACACTGGTAAATGTTTTTTTTAGGACACCTCTCAAGTTTAAGTTTATTTGATCGGTATTGATGAGAATTTTTGTAGAACATGGTGACCAGGATCTAATGACGGGACTGGGGGGAGGTGGGTACGGGATCTCATCAACGGATAACAGCAGACCCTTCGAGTTCAGCCTTATTTAGTTGGTATTTATTAGCATTTGGTAAAACATGGTGACCAGGGTCTGATGATGATGGGACTGGAAGGTGGGTACGGGATCTCCTCAACGGATAACAGCAGACCCTTCGAGTTCAGCCTTATTTAGTTGGTATTTATTAGCACTTTGGTAAAACATGGTGACCGTTGCATATTGTCGTTAAAAAAATCATATTCTTTTGTTTTCCTTATTTCCACGAAAATCTCTTCGACGCGGGCGCAGCCGCGGGCAAAAGCTAGTGAAGACATAAAATTTATTCGATTCAATTGTTTCTCCTTTGCGTGTTATTTTGGTACTTTAGATATTATGAATAACGATTCACAGCGGGCTCGTAAGTACCAAAATAACTCGCAAAAGAGAAGCAATTCAAGCAAATAAATTCTAGGCCTCCATTTAGAAGGCCAATATGAAGTGGTGTACGTCCCTAGTTTTTTCCCAAAAACATCTCGTTAAGGGCCAGAAAATATTTAACATATTGTTTTTCATGAAAGTTGTCGTCGTGGCGGACCGGGTGGACGGCAAATGTTCGGCCACAATCATATCTTATAATCAACTCATTGTATTGGACCCACCTTTGGTCTACCAAATCTTCATTTTGTACATTAGTAATATCACAGATATTAGAAGTAATACCAATAGGCTTAACTAAACTAATCTGGGTGGATACACGATTTATATTAGGGTACCCAAGAGTAACTAAGCAGACAACGTCAGAAGACGAAAGGTTCCGTCGCGCCGAGATTGGTTGACTCTCATTTCGATGCAAATGAGGACCAAAACAAACTTCAAAATTCAGCCAAGTTGACTCTTATTATAAAGATGTAAAGGCTACGTTTGAACCAGCTCGAGAATTGCAAGTTTCAAGTAAAAGCGTCTGTTCGGTGCGAGTACTGCTCGGCTTATCGATGGTAAAATGGGACACGAAATTTTAAAGGACAGTTTGAAACTTCCAGCATACATAGGTAACAGACAATCAGAGGTGCAATTGTGTAGGCTAATCGTATTCAAATTCGATTTTCATATTATTATGGCTATTCGGCTAAGTAAATAAGCCCGTTTGACATTTGAAATCGTACTTTTTTTGGTTGTCAACAATAAAACAAGTATTCATTTGACAGCCAAAAATGTACGATATCAATTGTCAAACGGGCTCATTTGCTTAGCCGAATAGCCATATTACAATCAATTTGAATATCATTGGCATAGGTAAAATAAGCATGATGACTAAAAAATTTTTATTAGTCCGTCAGTTAGATTATCAGAAAATATTGGACACTTTTTTTTTCAATTAAATAAACAATGATGAAGGTATAGCCCGCTGAAGTTCCGCGTGACGTCACATCTAGGTACAATTTTACTTAGAAGTGACGTCATTTTTCCCCAATCCCAAACTTTGACGCACTTTATCTCTGTCATTTTTTATTAAATTGACAAAAGAAAAAATACGTGTCCAATATTTTTTGATAATCTAAATGATGGACTAAATATAATAAAATTTTGTTTACCCTGTGTACAAGCCTATTGTGTAAGACAAACATCATCAAATTCGATTGTCATATGGCTATTTGGCTAATCACTTTAGCCCGTTTGACAATTGAAGTCGTACGTTTTTGGCTGCCAACAACAAGACAAGACAATCGTATTCATTTGACAGCCAAAAATGTACGGTTTGAATTGTCAAACGGGCTAATTTGCTTAGCCGAATAGCCATATGACAATCCATTTTTAAGTCTTCTACAATTGAACCTCTGATTTGGAACGGAATTTGCAGAATTTTATCTAATAAAGCTTACTTCTGCTAATTAATTGGACAATTCAGAATCCTGGACATAATATTAATTACTAGAATTATAAACCATTTCGCTTGCTTGACCTCTTTTAATTTGGTTAGACTTGCGCATTATTCATGTGCAAAAAATTTGACAATCTGCTCTTAACACCATCTACTAGTAAAAACTGTCAAACAAGTCATCTCAGATGGCGCTATGGTTGACATGAGGTTTATTAAACGGTGGAAGCTGTAGACCCCTGTGCCTGTGATAGGCGGATAGACAGACAGACAGCGGAGGCTTAGTAATAGGGTTCCGTTTGGCACCCTTCGGGTACGGAACCCTAAAATGGTTGCTTGTGATGCAGTTATGAAAATATAACATTTAACTATTTAACTGTTAAACTAAACTAAAATAACTTGTTGCCATCTTGTAGGAATGATCATGAGCCCTTTGCTATAGAAATTTTGGGACTTCTGATCAAAAAAATGCGACAAGTAGTTTTGACAGTCCTCTCTTGATGTTAACCACTACCTAAAAATTCTGAAGAGACCGAAATAGGTGTAAATCGGAGGATGCAAAGTCAGGGCCGGGCTATATGGTGGATGCATTAACATTTCCCAACCCAGTTCTCTCAATTTTTCCTAAGTGGCCAAAGTTTGTGGTCTGGCGTTATCATGATGACAGACCACACCCTTTCTGTTGATCAATTCTGGCCGTTTTTTCTCAATTTATTGCTTGAGTCTCATCAGCTGTTGGCAGTAGAGATCCGAATCGATGGTTTTGCCCGGCGTTAAAAGCTTCTAATGAACGATGCCCTTCCAATCCCACCATACACACAGCATCACCTTATTGCCTGTTAATCCGGGTTTTGCCATGGTCTGCGGAGCTTGACCGCCCTATGACCTTGACCTTTTTCACACGTTCTTGTCGTAGGTGATCCGATTTTAATCACCAGTAATCAATCTCTTCAAAAATGCCAGATACAATCAGTACAACCAAAGAGACTTTATTACAACTTGAAGCATACAAAATACGAAATAACTTTTTCCCCGACCTATTAGTAACGTAGCGTGTGTACATATCATTGTGGTATGGGAAAGCACATGAGTAAATTCGCGAGTTGTGTTAAGACCTGGATAGCTCAGTTGGTAGAGCAATCGATCGGTAAGCGAGAAATCCCGAGTTTGAATCCCAGTTCAGAGCTTTTCACACCCAGATTTACTTTTCTTCTGCGTTTCTGTACCGCAATTATACAATGTTAATTCCTGTTCTTGTTCCAGCCTTTTCTTTCGGAGCTGTATTTTCAACCTATTCCCAATACAGCCTACTTTCACGAAGTTATTCCATCCATAAATGAGTAAAATCTTTGCATTGCATATTTTGACCTGGCCACCATTTAAAACTTACAAACATTCTAACATAAAAGAAAAACAAAAAATATAATACTCGTGTGGCAGGTAACCTTAAATATAAGTTGTAATTTTATTCAGCTTTAATATTTTATTTTTGGTTTTCCAAATTTCAGTTCTGCTAACCAATTGGATGATGAGATGTAAAGACAGACAGACATGACTAATTATATGGTTTCTTTAGTAACGGCATCCTAAAAAACCGGTCAAGTGCGAGTCAGACTCGCATACCTAGGGTTCCGTAATTCGACAGTTTTCGGAACAGTCAGGAAGAAGGTATTTAAACTCTTGCCCATAACTGTTTATGATAACTAAAAATAGAATTGATTAAACCACAAAAGAGAGACTCAAATATTTTTATACCGTACTCGAAATAAAAGTCGTGGATGTAAAATCATTTTGTTATCGTGAATTTCTCACCCACTATATTTTTCCTGTAATCTTTACATAATCCCAAATTATCTTGATTTTTCAAATATTTTTCGGTTCATTAGTTTCATTAGATTTCTCGAAATCCGTGCCAGTAAATATATATAGTAAAATATATTTATAATTAACTCCCTAACATCTATAATTTTATACCCATATTGTATTTTTATAAAATATTTTTTTCATTTATTTTACATTTTTTAAATATTTCTCATTTGTTATCAATTTTTTTTATTGCTATATTTTTCCTGTATTTGGCCAGTTATAACCTATAATCGCCATTTTTTTTATTTTTCGGTCCGCCAGTTTCGGAAATAAGGGAGGGCATGCATTTTTTTGAGATATTTCAAATATTCCTCGAAATCAGTGCCAGTAAATATAGTAAAAGTATATATTTTTACAACTAGCATTTGCGTGGTGCGCGGGCTGCAAGCAGCCCGCGAGATATGTTGTGCCTATGTTTTTTTTTTATATGCGTTTTTTTCTTTGTGTCTGTGACATATTGGACTCGTTCTATAGTGAATTTAAAGGCAATCGGTAGAAAATCCGTGATTTACAGAGGATGGGATGTGTGTCGAGTGTCAAAACCTGTCAGCGGTTGGAAGATGTGTGAAAAAGAGTAATTGTAAAGGTTTATGGACTCGCCCGCGCACCTGCAGTGCGCGACCTCGTCCCTCGGTGAACCGTAGGCACGTCCTGCTTGACTTGATGACTCGGCCGCGCACCTGCGGTGCGCAACCTCGTCATAGTTCTGACTAAACCCGGAAGAGCTACCACCATCCGTTCCGAAGTTATATCAATTAAAAAAAAAATGTCAAAAAATGTCATCGGTCGGGAATAGTCCGTAATACTTATTATTCGAGTTCAAACCCGGAAGCGCTACCACCATCCGTTCCGAAGTTATAGTAATTAAAAAAAATGACAAAAATGTCAAAAAATGTCATCGGTCGGAAAGAGCCCGTGATACTCATCATTCGAGTTCAAACCCGGAAGCGCTACCACCATCCGTTCCGAAGTTATAGCAATTTAAAAAAAAATTGTCAAAAATGTCAAAAAATGTCATCGGTCGGGAAGAGTCCGTAATACTTGTCATTCGAGTTCAACCCGGAAGCGCTACCACCATCCGTACCGAAGTTATAGTAATTTAAAAAAAAATGACAAAAATGTTAAAAAATGACATCGGTCGGGAAGAGCCCGTGATACTCATCATTCGAGTTCAAACCCGGAAGCGCTACCACCATCAGTTCCGAAGTTAAAGCAATTTAAAAAAAAAAGACAAAAAATGTCAAAAATGTCAAATGTAAAATTTTTTTTTGCCAAGTAGTGGCCGTTTTGATGCCATTCACTATGGTGAAAACCTTGTAGCTGTAGCTCCAACCGTTCTCGAGATAATGCAATTGCGCGGATTCGGCCGATTTTGGCCGAATTTTTTTTTTAATATTCGGGTAGATCTCGGCGAGCCCTTTCAAACGGACCCCCTGAACAGGGGTCTATCTTCATTGGTTTGGGAGATATGGGCCAAAAAGAATGGACACTTTGAAAAGAAAGAGATTTTTTTTTGGACCCCAGGGGTCCGAGTTTGGGGGTTCCAAGCCCAACCGGCACGGAAATATGGCCAAAAGAAAAATTTTTTCGCGCTTCGGATAAAAGTTTTTTTAAATGAAAGAAAACTTTTTTCGGAACCCCGGGGTCCAAGTTTGGGGATTCCGAGACGAACCATCGCGGAGATATGGACGAAACAAAATTTTTTTTTCAAACATTTTAAAAATATAAATTTTTTTTTTCGGACCCCGGGGTGGGTTCCGAAAATTTTGGGGTCCGAAAATGTTATACTCGCCCGAATATTCAGTATGAATTTTTTCCCATACAAATACGTCAACTCATATTGAAACTACCAAAAATGCGGGGGGGTAACAAAAACGACCGAATATACAGTACGAATTTTGTCCCATACAAATACGTCAACTTTCATGGATAGTACCAGAATTGGGGAGGGGGGGTTCCGAAAATTTCGACCGAATATACAGTATGAATTTTGTCCCATACAAATACGTCAACTTATATTGATAGTACTAAAAATGCGGGGGGGGTTACAAAAAACGACCGAATATATTTGCGTTTTTTTTCTTTGAATCAGTGACGTATTGGACTTGTACTACAGTGAAGTATTGGCAATCTGTAGAAAATCCGTGATTGACAGAGGATGGGATGTGTGTCGAGTGTCAAAACCTGTCATCGGTTGGAAGATGTGTGAAAAAGAGTCATTGGGCATTTAGTTGGACTCGCCCGCGCACCTCGGTGAACGGTAGGCACATGTTGTTTGACTTGATGACTCGGCCGCGCACCTGTGGTGCGCACCCTCGTCATAGTTCTGGAAAGTAAGTATGTCAACTTATTGTAACAACACAAAGAGCAACCTTGAAAACGTGTGGAAACTGGGTTTCAGGGCGATCGGTTGAATAAACGCGATTGACATTGTTTTGACAGTTGTCAAATGTCAAAATTTGTCATCGGTCGGGAAGAGCGCGTGATACTAATCATTCGAGTGCAAACCCGGAAGCGCTACCACCATCCATTCCGAAGTTAGAGAAAAAAAAAAAAAAAAATATCAAAAATGTCAAATTTTTTTTGCCAAGTTGTGGCCGTTTTGATGCCATTCACTATGGTGAAAACCGCGTAGCTGTAGCTCCAACCGTTCTCGAGATAATCCAATTGCGCGGATGTGGCCGACTCGGCCAACTGTGGCCGAAATTTTTTTTTTTTTCGGTATTCGGATAGATCTCGGCGAGCCCTTTCAAACGGACCCCCTGAACAGGGGTCTATCTTCATTGGTTTGGGAGATATGGGCCGAAAAAGAATGGACCCCTTGAAAAGAAAGAGATTTTTTTTTGGACCCCAGGGGTCCGAGTTTGAGGGTTCCAAGCCCAACCGTCATGGAGATATGGCCAAAACAAAAAAATTTTCGCGCCTCGGATAAAATTTTTTTTAAATGAAAGAAATCTTTTTTCGGACCCCCGGGGTCCAAGTTTGGGGGTTCCGAGACGAACCGTCGCGGAGATATGGCTAAAAGAAAAAAAAAATTATAAACATTTTAAAAATTTTTTTTTTTCGGACCCCGGGGTGCGTTCTGAAAATTTTGGGGTCTGAAAATGTCATACTTGAATTTTTTCCCATACGGCAACTTTCATGGATAGTACTAAAAATGCGGGTGGGGGGTTACGAAAATTTCGACCGAATATACAGTATGAATTTTGTCCCATAGGAATACGTCAACTTTCATGGATAGTACTAAAAATGCGGGGGAGGGGAGGTTACGAAAATTTCGACCGAATATACAGTATGAATTTTGTCCCATAGGAATACGTCAACTTTCATGGATAGTACTAAAAATGCGGGGGGGGTTACGAAAATTTCGACTGAATGTACAGTATGAATTTTGTCCCATAGGAATACGTCAACTTTCATGGATAGTACTAAAAATGCGGGGGGGGTTACGAAAATTTCGACCGAATATACAGTATGAATTATGTCCCATACAAATACGTCAACTCATATTGATACTACGAATAATGTGGGGGGGGGTTCGATAAAAATGACAGAATATCCAGTATGAATTTTGTCCCATACAAATACGTCAACTCATATTGATACTACTAAAAATGCGGGGGGGTTACGAAAATTTCGACCGAATATACAGTATGAATTTTGTCCCATAGGAATACGTCAACTTTCATGGATAGTACTAAAAATGCGGGGGGGGGGGGGTTACGAAGATTTCGACCGAATATACAGTATGAATTTTGTCCCATAGGAATACGTCAACTTTCATGGATAGTACTAAAAATGCGGGGGGGGTTACGAAAATTTCGACTGAATATACAGTATGAATTTTGTCCCATAGGAATACGTCAACTTTCATGGATAGTACTAAAAATGCGGGGGGGGTTACGAAAATTTCGACCGAATATACAGTATGAATTTTGTCCCATACAAATACGTCAACTCATATTGATACTACTAAAAATGCGGGGGGGTTCGATAAAAACGACCGAATATCCAGTATGAATTTTCCAAAACGACCGAATATTCAGTATGAATTTTGTCCCATACAAATACGTCGACTCCCATACATAGTACCAAACATTTGGGGGGGGTTGTAAAAAAACGTCCGAGTAGCCAGTATGAATTCCTTCCAGCAATAGGCAAAATTCCTACCGGGGGGGTAGGCGAGCTGGCTGCGCCAGCCCGCCAACCCCCCCGGTAGTAATTTTGTGCTCGCTGGCTTCGCCAGCTCGAAGAAACCAAATCCCATACAAGAATCCTATACAAAACAGGGTTTGGGAAAACGACCGAACCCCCCCCTAAAATTAAAAAAAATCAAAATTTCTCATTTTTTCTCCACTCTGAATGACATGCTCTAACACCCCCCCCTACATCATATTAACGTAAAACCCCCCCTTCAAACCAAACAACCATGTCAATGAGTGAGTGAGTCAGTCACCGTATTGCAGCTATATATAATGTTAATAAATAATATAATTAAAATTTGATACCCAAAAATTTATGTTTTATTTTTCTCTTTTTTGTATTGGAAATATTTTGAACAATTTCAAATTTTTCTATTTTTTTTGTACCATCTTATGTAGGCAAAAAAATTCTATTTTTGTGGAAAATTTCAAGTCTTTCTCTTTAACGGTGCTAAAGTTATGAGACTGTGACATACGGACGGACGGACCGACGCGCGCGACGGGACGGAAACGGAGTCTCAACATAAAGGTTCCTTTTGTACCTTTTAGGTACTACGGAACCCTAAAAATTAGGTGAATACGAGTACGTCAAATAGCTTTCTGTACTAATTGGATTGGAAACCAATGAAAATCTGAATAATTACGGAAAAGCCTCGACAATAATAGCATTTTTATTGACCTGTAACATTGTTACTTCATAAATAGAGCAACACTATCTGGGGGCACGGCAGTGCCCCCGCCAAGTCGAGCTAATAAGTGGCACGCCGTACCATTCTTTTCTCGAAGCAGTTCAGGCCATTTTCGACCCCCTATAACTTCGTTGTGGATAAAACTAGAAGCCTGAAGTTTCAGTAACCCAGCAGGCATGATATAAACACGGTATATTTCTAATTTCATTCAATTTGAAGCAGTAGATTAAGAATTGTAACTAGTCAAAGTTTTTCGATCTATCACTCACTCACTCACTCACTCACTGACTGACTGACTGACCGATCATCAAAACTCTAAGGCAATTCTAGCAGACATAGAAGCTTCAAATTTGGAATGATATTAGTGTTTTGTGTATAAATCAAGGAAAAACTAAAATATTTTGCAATTTCGGTCCAGTTTTCCAGAAACACTAACTGCATACATAACTTTGAAATCCTATATAAATATATAGGATTACAAAGTTACCTTTTCAGTAGTTAGTAGAAGGTACCGGAAAGGAAAAATAGTAGGACTATCTACAAAAAGAAATGAGATGCCATCAAAAACAAAACTTGTAAAAAAAACCAAGTCTCGCAACTTAGTTCTTCTACCGTAAAAATTTGTGAGATTCATGTAAATCCAAGTCGGTTAATTTATTCAGTCCCTGCTTAAGGGACCTTCTGTCCCAATTTTATCTTATACTGATACACCTTTAATGTTATAATTATACTATTTATTATATTATTACTTCTCCCTCCTCACCCCGAGCCCTCTCCACGATCGAGCTAATAACATTACAGCAATAAGGATATGTCCCAGCATAATTATTATTCAGTTCAGACTACGCCATGAAGCCTTTAATTCGTTTATGTACAAAATTACGTTAAATAAACGTGTATACGAACGTAGCGCCCATGTATAAAAGACAGAGATAAAGAGACTTTTAACACAATTGTATTTTAAAACAATCGTTATTATTGATTTTTCAGATATGGACGGCTGACAATTTAAATTTGGGCGGCGATGTGAGCTGCTACTGTAAAATAAACGTATGTATAAAAATAATATAAAGGGTAATGGGCCCGAGCCTCTGTCAACCAAACAAATAGTACAACTTTCATTTATTCCGGTATCCCCGGGGTATCAAATCTAAAAATTTAGATTGAGATAGTACCAATTGTGTACTGAATCATTGTTATATCCTTATACAGTTACAATCAAGGATCCCGCCAGGCGCACGGAAATATAATATTGATTGTTTTTAAATTTTATTGACAATGAAACATTAGCATCACTGACACTTTATCTCATAAAAAGAACCTTGTAAAATTGCAATTCCTCAATCACTTGTTTCTAGGCTCTAAGCCTTCGAGTGGGTGGAAACCGGCGGGGGTTAAAACGAAAGTCATGTCATAGATGGAACAGTATTGCTGCCACTTGTATATATATATATTAACGCAGATTAGCTGACTTTTTGTAGGTCAATTTTAGCCATGTGTTCAGACCAACTTTAGCAGCTGTATAATGTAAAACTAACTCTATATCCTAACCTTGTAGATCTGTATTTGATTTCATAAAAATAGGCTCGACTTCGGAAATTTCCTCAAGCAGAGAGATTGTTTATTAATCTAGAATTATTGAGGAACGGCCTTGAATAAAGGCATATTTTATTTACCCTTCATTCTTTGACAAGAATCAATGCTCTCGAAGTATAATTAGGTTTTAAGATAATCTACTCAATATATCGTAAATGATGTAACTACATTTATTATAACGTGCTTGTTTTCTCGTAATGTCAAATGTCGTTGAATAAAAGTATGATCAGTACAGATTTCGTAACACGCCACAACACAGAATGAAACTTTAGTTACTTATTTCCGCTAATATTGTATTGAACATTGTGTATTAAGGTATTTTTGTTTTCATTACAAACCATTGTTTGGCTATTTTTAGGTATTTATTGTTTTGGTTAGATATGCAAAGAATCTCCTGGTTTACTGAGCCCATATAAAAAAAAGCACTAGACAACTTTGTAATAGTAAAGTAAACCTTTATAACCCATTTTTGTTAAATAAAAAGCATCGATTTGCATGGCATAACAGTTTCTATCAACATACCAATTAATCTTCTTGCTGTGGAACATAACTCTTATTATTTTGAAATAAGGATCCAATAAGGTATCGTACTTATAGATGAAACACATTTGTACTTGTAGCACTTAGTAATTACCATAACAGGGAGTAAGTGGTTAATTCGATTAAAGGTAGTGCATCGTCCAGCAGCCAGCATATAATTTAGATGTACATCTCGCTTATATAATGGGTAGGAAATGTTGCATTGTTATGTTATATACATGTTATATAAACCAATTTCCAAGTTCTAGGGAACGTAAGCAGATATGATTTTTTGATCAAAAATATTTCGCGTCACACCATTGAAGGAAGAAGGGCACGTATCTACATGCCTATATGTATTATGTATAAAATATGCATATATGTATGTATGTATTTTCCGTATTATATGTGTTTCATCATATTCTATTGTTTTAATAAAGATTATTGGTGACCTGTAAAACTTATATTTTATGTATCTATTTTACAAAATATACTATTTGAATTTGTATTTGCAGCGTGCGGCCGTGCTAAGAGCAACGCTTGGCCTCTGGTCACTCCTTGGGTGACCATTAGTAAGACTCTCTATGCCTCGGAAAGCATAAGGCCCCACCTGTTATTGGAAGATAATGGTCGATAAGCAATGTCAGAGGCTTGGAAAAATTTTGACAGTAGGTTAGTCACTAACCATTTTATAACAAGAGAAATAATTGACGGAAAAAAGCACGAAAGAGCACATTGAAATTAATAAAAAAATTATAAGACCTTTTATGGTGTAATATCGTCTTTTAATGTATAATCACATAAACAAATCTAGCGTTTTTTCAAATTAGTTTAGAAAAGTATTAGGCTCACACGAATTTCGAAAGGTAAACGTAGAAAACGTATTAAAAAGAATGTGTGGTTTCTAGTTGTAACAAGTTAGTCCTCCATTTACATTCGATATAATGACCGGACATGGTCTCCTTATAAAATTGTCCTCTACTACTACGATGTTAATAAAAACGCTACAAATCCGTTCAGTGGTTCGAGTCAAGCACGTATCCAGGGGGGTGGATAGGTGGGATTTATCCCCCCCCCCCCGAAATTTAGCATGACATACACGGGACCGGAAATGTTTATTAATAACCACTGTAAAGTACGTTAGAGTACGATTTAATAAAAAAAGGTACGATAATTTGATACTAATTATATTATCAAATCAAATCGAATCAAAATATTTATTTTGTAAAATAGATACATAAAGTATACTTTCTACAAGTCAAAGTTAATCTTTACAATAAGTATCTTTTGAATAAAAAAATATAGTACAGTACAGTAATCTACATCTACACTATCTACATCTACATCTACATCTACACTTCTACATCTACATCTACACTTCTACATCTACACTTCTACATCTACATCTACACTTCTACATCTATCTACACTTTAGTTTTTATTATATAAAGAGGAAAGATTTGTTTGTTTGTTTGTTTGTTTGTATGTTTGAGGTAAACTTTGGAACTACTGAACCGATTCTAAAAATTCTTTCTTTTCTATAAAGCTACACTTTTGTTGAGTAACATAGGCTATGTTTTATTTTAATAAAAATAAGTTTTCAGTTTGAAAATTCAATATTTGTGAACCAAAAACGCTGCTTAGCTGCTTTATCGGCGTTCCTTGACCAAATGGTTAGTTATACGTGGTGAAACCGGTTGTTTTTCCATACGAGGAAACTGTATCAGTTTAATCTGGCTAAAGATTTCCATCTACAACGATCCTGACACACCTTTTGCTAATATTAAGCTTGAAAAAGTAACTACAGCCAGGTTTAAGAAAAGATAATGAAATACTCTGGTTTAAGTAATGATTTGTTCCCATACGAGAAAACTATATCAGTTTCATTTGACTACAGATTTACATCTACAACGATCCGGACACACCTCTTGCTAATATTTAGCTTGAAAAAGTGATTACAGCCAGGTTTCTGTATTGATTTTTTCCCATACAAGAAAACTGTATGAGTTTAATCTGACTACAGATTTCCATCTGCAACGATCCTGGCACACTTCTTGGCGCTTTGGTAAAACATGGTGACCATTGTGATGGGACTGGAAGATGGGTGGGTACATGATCTCCTCAACGGACAACAGCAGACCCTTCGAGTTTGGGCTTATTTGATTGGTCTTTATTAGCACTTTGGTATAACATAGTGACCAGGGTCTGATGATGGGACTGAAGGATGGGTACAGGATCTCCTCAACGGGCAACAGCAGACTCTTCGAGTTTGGGATTATTTAATTGGTCATTATTAGCACTTTGGTAAAACATGTAGACCAGGGTCTGATGATGGGACTGGAAGATGAGTACGGGATCTCCTCAACGAACAACAGCAGACCCTTTGAGTTTGGGCTTATTTGATTGGTCTTTATTAGCACTTTGTTATAACATGGTGACCAGGGTCTGATGATGGGTCTGGAAGATGGGTACAGGATCTCCTCAACGGACAACAGCAGACCCTTCGAGATCGGGCTCATTTGATTGGTCTTTATTAGCACTTTGGTAAAACATGGAGATCAGGGTCTGATGATAGGACTGACATATGGGTACAGAAACTTCTCAACGGACAACAGCAGACCCTTCGAGTTTAGGCTTAATTGATTGGTCTTTATTAGCGCTTTGCTTAAACATGGTGTCCGTTGCATATAGTCGTTCAAAAAATCAAATTATTTTGTTTTCCTTATTTCCACGAAAATCTTTTCGACGCGGGCGGAGCCACGGGCAAAAGCTAGTATAGTGTATAGTACAGTGATTACACAGGTTTTTTCCACAATTCACATTGTTTTTTCAAGGAAATGAAATGAAAATCCCCCCCGAAACAAAAGTCTGGATGCGTGCCTGGTTCGAGGTGAAACGGAACATAATATAGAGAGACGAAAATTATTAAAATTGTTTTGGAATTTAATATTGTAGAAAAATATAAATAAAAAAATATATAACTCTATACATATTATGTATATACGAGTATTTAAAAAAATCGGGTAGGCGTAAGATTTGGGTCTCAAATTACAACCCACAACTTTTTTTTATTATTATTATATATTTTTTTTTTGTTGCTCATCTTTCTAGCTTTCCAACAATACCCGTTATAGTAACTACTCGTAAATAATATTAGTCAACATCACACATCAAGTTTAGTCAAGATCTTGGCACGATGAAAAAATTAATATAGTATAAAATACTTGTTTAATAGTATGGGATGAATAGATACTAGTTTAAATAATAAAGTACCCATTGTAAAGGTCAGTGTCAGAAGCAACAAACCGGTCGGTAGAACGAACCCGTGTGTCCCGCCGACTGCCGATTCCAGGCATTCCTACAGGTTGAGTGCGCGAGCGCAACAGCGCATGCAGAATTCGTATTGTGTTTGGACTTTATTGGACGACTTATATGATGAACTAACCTTTCTACGTTTATTTAACCCTTATTACACCCCTTATAGCATATTTGACCACGGTCACTATGACGATAACAAAGAAAACCGCATCTAAATCCATTGAGTGGTTCTTGAGTAAAATCGGAACATACATACAGAAAAACAGACAGAAAGAAAAAAACAAAAAATTGTATAGACACGACTTTTTTACTACTTCATTATTAGAGGTGTTAGTATTTCTCCATAAGACTATATTTAACTTTATTAAAATTTCAAGTAGGGTTTTGGCGTAACAAGGGCAAGTATTTTTTTAATACTTAGTTTATTGGGGCTTTCAAGAATACGAAAAAAATATTTTGAAGCTATTCATTATTGCTTATTAATTCTGTTTGTTGCGATTCACGTTTAAAACTTCGAAGTAGGTTTCAATTTCTTTTCACTGAGTATCACGATATGATTATCTAGAAATCGTTTCTGGACATGAGTTTATGATGGTTAATTTTCCTTTAGCCTACATCGATGAGCGCAGGCGAAGTCACAAGTAAAAGCTTATATTATACTTTCAGCTACTAGCATAATGGTACTATATATATATATAATACTGGCAGCCATACATGAATAATTTCCACAGTAAATATTTCCTTTTTTGAGGAATGGTTCATGTTTTTAAATCAAGCTTAATTCATTCCATCGATCAATTCATTAGCCTGTTTCCTCTGCTTGACAATGGACATACGAGTGGACGTTTGAGTAAGATTTGGCCACTGTTGAAGGTCCTCGTTGAAGAAATGGCCATTACTCACACACGCTGGGCAGGCGGCCTCGCAATAGTCACAAAACTGCGTGTCAACAGTCTGTTTTTTATAAGAGCCGGCAATTAGGGATAGATATATGGTCCTAGGCATGATGGGCCACCTGGTTGTGACTGTCTGAGAGCTGTCCTCTTACTCTCCCCCGAATAGAAGTCAGATGGTGGTACCTCCACAGGCGAGGCCGACAACAGCTTTACCCCCTGCAACCTTAGTATGTACAGTCAGCAAGGTTCCCGCCTGACCACCTTAAGGGCTAGTTTAGTGTGCAGTGGCTCGTAGCAACCTCCACTAGGTCCACCCTGCTAGTGTTTGTCTACCAATAGTCTGATTGAAGTGACCGATGAACTCTGATGGACCCAAAAACGCCATAAAAAGTGTCTCTCATAAACTCTAATTGGTAAATAAAACAAAAGGCAGGGCTATCTGAGATCTTCACATGCAAGCAATAAGGTTTTGAAACTGGATTAGCGGGAGCCTTGGTGATGGTATATGAAACCTTAAATCCAAGATTAAAAACTTTTTCATAAAATTATCCTTTTACCCCTTTTTAGGGTGATTTTAAACACCGACATAATGCTTAAACATTGCTTAGGAAACAAAGACACAACATTTGAAATGCAGCTGGCTCAAAAAGACGATATTTTCCGACGCCTATACCGTCCTAAAATTTTCTCCTTTAATCAAAGCAAGGTAAACCTTATATTATCTTGTTAAGGCTTTTTTTAGGTTGAAAGAAGAAAATGTATACTGCACTTTCCATCTGACCGTTGAGGTGGCTAGACATTTTTATTTGTGTGAAGAGAGAGACAGACTGCGTCTGATGGTAGGAGTTGGAAAGGGGCAGATATATCTAGCATTTATATTCTGTGTACGTGTAAGTTTCAGGCAACGGTCGTCCTGAAACTCGTAAATGGGAAAAAAGCAACAGCAGAGAACTCGACTCTCTTTAGTGATGGGCAAATGCGGTTTCAGTCAAAAGATTTAGTTTTTTTGTTACACCCTCAGAATCTTGTTGATTTTCCGAGATAAATAAGTTTGTTTAAAAACTAAAACTCTACCACAGCTTAAAAGCATGCCACAAGTCTTTGAAGGCGAACTCGAAGCCCCAAAACTGAATAAAATATTTGTCCCCCAAAGTCTTAAAAACTAATGTTTCAAAAAGCATGAAAAATATCATGATGGGTGGCCCATTTTTTAAAGCTATTTATTTTCACTTCTAAAATAATATCAATATTAGTAGGGATAGTACTTGAGTGCAGGGATATCTTGTATTGAAATAAAATATTTGTTATTCATTATATTTAGGTACAGGCGATTAAAAATATTTTTGTGACCAATTATTCTCATTATTTCAATTTCTTAAATTATCCTCTTTTACAATGGTGAAGTTTTTATTCCCCCGTTTGGGTGTCTATCTAAATTTGATATTAAGTAAGTCGTCAATTCCTAGTGGCCCCTAGTGGAAATGTTAATAAAGTAATTAATACTACTAATAGTAATTATTGACATAATCAAATTGAAAAAACAAATCAATGGTAACCCAAAAGGTAATATTTTTCCCCTTTTTTTTCTAGTTTAGCGGTTAAGTTAAATGACACCACATAATTTATTGATCATAACCATCTAAAAAAAGTTTGCCGCTGCATTAGTTTTTTTTTATATTTCCCTTGGTAGTATCGGATTGAATGCATTTGGGCAGAGTTTATGTATGTGTACTGTTTGTTTTTTTTACATTAATTTTCTTCAGTTGTTCAGTTTTCTGCAGTACGATTGAAAAAAAAACTTCCATCGATAACCTCGACAAGTGTCCCATCCCTACTCGTCATCAGCTCAGGCCGCGCTGATATTTCCACGTAGATTTCACTCCGTAAAACCTTTGCCATTATTTTTATTTTATTTTATATACGCTTTCGGTCCGCACATCTCGTTCAGTCCTCCTTTTGTATTTTTAGGGTTCCAAAATAAAATGAAAACCTTTTGCTTCATTGGCAACTTACAACTTCACTGGAAATCTGCTGCGCTGATTGAGTTGAGTGTACCAGTAAATACAAAAATTTCTCGCTGACCCCAAATCTGGGACAAATTTTATGATGAAGCGTACAAGTACGGCCTCTCGACCAAGTGAGGTCTCCAGCCATTGTCGATCTATGTGGTTGATTTTAAAAGATTAACTATAGTGTTCCCAAGTGTATACTGCCATAGTAACAGTCTACACTTTGGGAACACGCCTAACACCCCAACGGGAATATATGCCGTAACGATAAACAATCACTTGCTGGTGATGGAATTAAGACACGGAGACATTTATTTATATATTATTATATTCAGAGATATTTATATTTATTTATGGTCTATTTAATCGTAGTTTATTTATAAAAAACCTGTAAGTCAAAAATGTATTTCACAAGTAATACATATTATATTCAATTAGATATGTACCTAACCAACTTAGTGCTATTGCCAAGTCAATCTTTTTATTTAAAACAAAAAAGATTTTTAATATGGATATAGTCACTGTAAGATGTTGTTAGGTTAGCTAATTATGTAATAACTTAAAACAGAAGATCCCTTAAGTAGGGACTGAATAAATTAACCGACTTGGATTTACATGATATCTCACAACTTTTTACGGTACAAGAACTAAGAAGCGAGACTTGTTAAATATTTTGAATAATTTGAATAGCATCTCGTTGTCAATGCCAAGTTTGTTTGGAACGTTGAGCTGATTTTGCATATTTGGTGATACGTTACGTCATAACATAAGCTAGTGGTGAGAAGGAGACGCAAAGATCGCCGTATTCTTCTACTTGAAGAGTTTATTTGGTTAGAGTATAAAAGTCGTGGCTGTTCAAATTTTATTAGTGTATTGTAGGTGGTAAAGCTGATGCCGGGCTCGACTGTGGAGGTACCACCATCTTACTCGCAAATCCTCCCGAAATTATTTGGGGGAGAGTAAGAGAACAGCTCTCAGGCAAAACCAGGCGGCCCACCATTGCCTGGGACTGATGGATGGCGGTATTCGCAATTGCCGGGGCTTATATAAAACAGACTGGTGACGGGCAGCGGCGTCACTGGTGCAAGGGTTTCGGCACCGCGCTCACCAACCCGCCTGCCCAGCTTGTGTGAGTATGGGCATTTCTTTCGGGAGGACCGCTAAGAGTGGCGAAATCCTGGAAAGGCCTGTGTCCAGCAGTGGACGAAACAGGCTGATGGATGGATGGATTGTACTGAAGCCAAAACTATAGTTTTCTGAATTTAAGTCTGCCTATCTGTCTGCATATTTGGAAGAATGTTCCGTTTTAACTCGATAATTCAAGTGATTTCGATGCGGTTTTCTTTATTCTCATGGTAGTGACCCTGGTCAACATAATATGCTGTTAGGAGTTTAGATAAAATAATACCCAAGCCGAAAACGGGGCAGAGATTGAATAAATGCGGGAGAAGCCGCAAGCGAAAGGCTAGTACTTTATAATAATATACCTAGACTAAAAAGATCAAAATTAACTAAGAGTAAAAATAATCTTTTAAACAAGCTTCTCTTCAGGTAACCCAGTGATACTGAAAAGTTGAATATAAATAGCACCATCGGGGAAAGTTCTGCTGGCCCAGTTTTGCTCTCATTACAACTTTGGTCTTCTCACAATTTTCCCCGATAGTACATTATTGCTAAGAACAGGAAATTGCATTTGACAGACAGGTCAGTGAAAAGAAAAAGTTTAAGCTTGAAGTTTTTAATTTGCTTTTTTTATTATAAAGTTTCCTCCCTATTAATCTGTGAGATGGATGTGATCTATTGTTTTGGTTACACTGAGAATTAAGAGAGTGCTTCAAACGATAAATCACGGTCCAAATCGTGGCTTGGATCCATCTTAGACATACTTTAGTGGTTTTAAATTCAATAAACTATTTTCACAAAGTTTAATAAAATCCTATTTAACAGTTGCAGAATTATTACCTTCGTGAGTAGTGCTCAACCTATCAGTGGACCTCAACTACCTTGACCTATTTATGTTTAATAGCCCTAAATTAAAAAATAAAAGATCTCTTTATAATTTTTATTATTTACAGATAGCGCGCAAGTTGAATGCAGCCGGGGGCTGAGGCGAAGGGCGGGATTACCTCCCCTCGCCGTCTGCACACCTCCCCTCGGCGTCTGCACACCTCCCTCGCACGCCTGCTTTATAGTGCTGTGTGCGTAGAGAGAATGACTGTGTGTGTATATAGCGCATTCCTTAGTTCTGCATTCGCGCGCGCGTTACTTGTACAACAACCTTTTCTTACCTTTTAAATTTTTTATAAAATTTAAAATTGGCAAATCAAAAAGTACTCGGAATAGAAGAGCTTGCATGACTAGATTGATGGATGTAAGAATCAAAAGAGGTGTGTCAGGATCGTAGCCGGTTGAAATCTGTAGTCTTTGGGAGACAAGCGTATGTATGTGTAAAGGCGTGTCAATGAAAGAGTTACCATGACAGAAAAACATTAACTGAGTAAGAAGCTTGATCACATTGAGAGTGGAAATACGCAGGCTAAAAATCACCCAGATTGCTGAATACGTAAATAATTAAATTTATTGGAAGCATTCAAATTCCCGAAGTTCAGTATAGAGTATCAATAATGACTCCTACGAACAAACAATGTTAAGTAACAGCAGACACAAAGATGCCTTCGACTCGTCAAAGAAGAGAATGTACTTATTTCATCAAGAGACATCGCTCCCGAGGTCAGTTCTTAGTTATGCAATCAGAGAAAGCTCCATTTGACGGTACTTGATGTTGCGGAGAAGAAATCGGCTGTCTTTTCTTAGGTTTTTGAGTATTTTGCAGTGGGTAAGCCAGTCTTGATTCTATCAGTCAGGATAAATAAATATTGAATATGTCAGGATACCATTTTTTATTCTTTTTAGGTATCCGTACCCGAAGGGTGCAAACAGGACCCTATTACTAGGCCTCCGCTGTCCGTCTGTCACAGGGGTCTACAGCTTCAACCGTTATAGGTAGCCAGTTATAATTTTCACAGAATACTTGTTTCTATGAAAATTGAGAAAATATATATTCAGGGAGGACCCCCTATACAATAAACCTCGAAAAATTTGTATTTTTTTATCGTTATTTGTTTCGGGTATATCTTAATAAATTATTTTCTACTGAAAATTATCTACTTATGTCATGTATATGGTGTTGTTATGTACCATAATGTTTTTAGGGTTCCATACCCGTATTGTTTGGTGGTATGGATCCCTTTGGTAGAGCTGATCCCGGGCTCTACTGTGGAGGTACCACCATCTTACTCGCAAATCCTCCCGAAGTTGTTCGGGGGAGAGTAAGAGAACAGCTCTCAGGCAAAAAAACCAGGCGGCCCACCATTGCCTGGGACCGATGTATGGCGGTATAACCGTCCCCAATTGCCGGGGCCTTACATAAAACAGACTGGTGACGGGCAGCGGCGTCACTGGTGCAAGGGTTTCGGTACCGCGCTCACCAACCCGCCTGCCCAGCGTGTGTGAGTATGGGCATTTCTTCCAGGAGGACCACCAACAGTGGAGATATCCTAGAAAGGCCTATGTCCAGCAGTGGTCGAAACAGGCTGATGGATGGATAGATGATGGATCCCTTTTACGCATCTTTGATTCGCACTTGGCTTTGGCCTTGGCTTGACCACAACATGTCTAATGACAAGCGTTAATGTGACTTAGGATGAAGTGCGCTTGCATAGAAAGTATCTATTTAATTTTCTTTAAAGGAATCGGGGTCATATCGGACGCCACCCCGTTGGTAGCAAAAACGGGGTGAAGTGCGACGCGGGGGCAGGTGAAACGCATCTTTTCGAGGTGCCAAGATATTTCTCACCTGTTTTCTGTGAAAATTTTAACTGTCTACCTATGGCTGAAACTGTGGACCCTGGGACAGACGGACGGACAGACAGCTTACTAATTGGGTCCCGTTTGGCACCATTTTGGTATGGAGTACTAAAAACGCAACGTTTAAATGAGGTTAGTCAGAGTCTTGTGTGATAAACGAACCAACGCAACAATAAAAAATCATAATTGTACAAAGCTGACAAGTCTCAGCCAATGAACAACTTTGAAAACAAAGAAAAGAGAGTGTAATGATAAAAACAGCCACACTTTTCCATTACCGAGTTTTAGTGAAGCAAGACCAACGAGATAGAAACAATAAGCACGAGAGACTGGTCGGTACTGGGCACACTAAAACTATTATCACGCCCACGCCACTGTGGACTCCTTCGAGATAAATTTCCTCCTTGTTTCTACGTCTCCTTTTTACATCGGAGCACTTTATACGCAGCGGGTCTTGGCTACACAAGACATAATAGGGCTGTGGTCCAAGTTATAAGCGCAAAGTTTTTACAAAAGAAGTACCTAGTTAAGAAGTAGTAAAAAATTCGTAATGTACATTATTTGTGTGAAATTTTATATGAAATAGGTTATTAGCACTGTACTGAGGCTAAAACTACTTTTTAGGGTTCTGTAGTATGACAAGGAACCCTTATAGTTTCGCCATGTCCGCGGCTTAGCTCAGAGACTGTTAGTACTAGTAAGTAAACTAAAATAATAGGAAAAAAGATTTTTTTAATGGTTACTCGTAACTTGGAGATGCATTTTTTTTGGTGTATGATGGGGTATCATTGCCGTTGGATTGGTTGAAATCACTCTACGTACAAATTTTATGATTTGAATGCATTTACAACTCAACTACTTATTCACACTTACATTACACACCCACAATACCTTACAAAATGCCTTGAAATATAATTAAAATACTTTGTTTAGCCTAAATTCCCTACAATTAATGGGCAATATTTAAAGCAATTTGATCTGACCTCAGCCATAGCAAAAACAGAATAGTAGATCAACTCCCACGCCGTGCGAGCCTTAAGGCCTTACCCCTGGTGCACGATAACTTACTGAGCGATTTTGAACTTCAGTATGTTGTCAGAAAGTCTACATTAGAATGCTCGCTTTGCGCGCTGGCGGCACGCAAAATCTGTGAATTTTCGAGGTTTTTCTGGATTTTACGAAAAAGTATTTTATTTAGGAGTTTTTCCATCTTTTCTTGTTATAGCAGTAATTTCAGACATAAAACTCAAGCTGTTTGGACATAAATAGAAATAATAACTTAAAAAGGCATCATCTTCAAAAATAAAATCTATCGAGCGAAATGTGTCCAATTAGGTAACCGAGTTGACAACGGAAAGACAAAGGTCTGAAAAAACACGTGTCCAAGTTTTACATTGATCAGATAAGTAGTTGGCTCAGCATATTGAAACAAAAACCGTTGAAAGACCCAATACAAGTTTTTGATTGAAAAACACTTGTGCTTTTCAATCAAAAATGTATCAAAAGTTCCACCAAGTGCCAACAATCACAAGCATAAACCCAATACAAGCCCTTAAATCACAAAATAGATAGGTACAGAAGGTCAGCTATGACTGACCTTGATTTTAAATACCTACTCATCACATTGTATCGCAAAGCGCAATCACTCGTGACTAGTCGTACTGGCATTCGACTGAATCCTACCGAGATCGTCGTACGTACACGTCAGTGTGCGTGCGCTCGAAATCGCTGGTTGTAGGGAGCAGACCTTCTGTACCTATCTATTTTGTGCTTAAATGCCTACTGTTGCAGTGTTATCAATGCCAATATGAAACCGACTGAGATATTGTCGCTGTGCGCGTGCTGAGGTTCGTGCATGCAGGCCTGCGCAGGCTCACACACATAGGTATAAGCCGCCCGGGCGACATCTCTGTGAAGATAGCTTACTATTCTCTTTTTACCATGCCTCAGCCATAGTTAAAAAATTACACTGTGCCTCAGCTATTTAAATTTAACCCAAAATACTGGGTTTGGTCGGTAATATAATATTGTCCTCTTCCGCTTTAAACGTGAACCGTCACCTAGACATGCGTACTATCATACCACGACTTCTCCATGAATGGATTAAACCTTAACAGATGGTAATAGGAGTTATTGTTAATGAGTTCTTGGATCTGGTCATAGTAGGGTCCCTGATAGTCCATGCATGCGGCAGTCAATGAACCGGGAGCGAGGTCAGGTGAAATTATCTCTGTGTGGACCGCCCTAAGAGACAGTTACGGACAATGGCCGGATATTTGGAAATGGTTTTATTGTTCTATCTACCTCACACTCTCATCATCAAGGTATTTGATTAGTAAGAGCGTTGTAAGTAACGCATGTGAACTTGGCTATTTTTAGATTGCGTTATTTTTCAGTGTCCTGACAGTACACTGAAACCCATGCACTTTAGATTGCATTCAATGTTTATCTATTCGCAGTTTGATTATATCGCGATATCGTGAAAACTCGTATCTACTTCGATGATCCTTTGGAGATAGGTCCTTTCAGCTTGATGCCCTCAATATTGGCCTGCTCGTAAGTACGCAAAAAAAAACAATTTTGATTGAATTGTCGCTGTTTTTTGAGAATGAAAGCTTAATTTGTTTGTGAAACCAAAAAACCTTTTTCTATTCTATTTTATGTTTATTTTGTAAATTATAATCGTACTTAAATTCAAAAAACAAATATCTATTATCCACTTCGTTATACTATAGACGAAAGTACTCTGCTATAAGAGTGTCCGCTTTCGAGTATACCCTAAGAACCGTTGATAGGTCACTTAAAAAATTGCAAGTTGATTCCAGTAAGATGACGGGTACCGTTTGTTAGATTTACCCATTCACTAGGTGTGTCCAAAATTTCAATAACGAGGTACCTACAGATCGGGCCAGAAAAGAAAGCGGGCGTGAAGATAGTTACTGATGGCGTCGCAAATGCACATTTTAGAAGCTTCGAAGAGGATGACAGTACGGTTATTTCCAACCTTGCACTTTATTCTGCTGGGATTGAACTTGGCATGATTCATGCTAAGGATTCAAGTACATATCTAGAGTTAACATAACTAGAGTTAAGTCCCGGCGTTTCTTGTGGCTTACTTTCCATAGGGGCAAATTATTCAAATACCAGCTTATATCTCTGGAAGAAATCGTCCGAGGACAAAAATGAGGGTACCATTGGACTCAACAGACGTATGAAAACCTTTTTGGACCAGATTTTTTTAACTCCCCTTGCCTGTTCAGATTCTGTTTTTTTTCTACTCCCTTATGGATGACAGTCCGGGGAGCAATAACTCCTTAAATATACTTAAGAAGAAACGCCGGGACCTTTTCTTAAATGTTAACTCTAGTTATGTACTTGAATCCTACTAAACATCATCCCAGCAGAAAAGAATGTAAAGTGGGATCCACTATTCTCCGTACAAAGAGTGGTGCGTGGAAGGATACGACGCTAACATCACGCGCGTCTTTTATCCGAAGCGTCGAGTCGCAATTCTTGATACTCGTTACCGACTGCATACAATATTTTGTATGAGAAATCTTAGTTCCTCTCGGAAACCGGTAGGGGCGCTGTACAATTTATCATATTTAAAGAAAAGGGTTTTGGTTAAATTTAAATAAATACAATACATATATATATTTACATATAATTTTATTACCCTTAACATAAATTAAGTTTTCATATTAACTAACTTAAAAAAAAACCTAATAAATATAAAAGAAAACAAAATAAATACCTATATAAATAAATAAAAAACCTCATCCAAATCGCTGCTCCGCGGCAAGGTGCCATACCATTTCCGAGAAAATTGTTTTCTATTTCACTAAGGGGGTAACTGTTTACCTCGGTACAAAATGCACATCATAATATTGTTCTCCTTACTTTTGAATAAAAAGTATGCAATAAATGTGTTTTAAAGCAACTTGCGGAAATAGTTTATTAATAAAAAAGTCTTCACAAAAAATTACGTACTTTAATGTATTGCATTTTGTTTACATCATATTCACAAACTTAAAAGCGTGTTTACAGTTGTAATGTGATGCAGCTAAAATGTAACGCATAAAATTTAATAATTTTCATGTGATCACTTAACTATTAAGAAGCAGTTTGCGCAAATTGCTATAAAACGCATTTATTGCAAACGTTTTATTCAAAAGTAAGGAAAACAATATTATGATGTGCATTTTGCACCGAAATCCTCCGTTACCACCTTAAGTAATTCATGATACATTATAAACAGCGAATGAAAGAATCATAGAAGACGCGTTCCTAACGAAGTGTCATTCGAAAATGGCACCAAAACTCAAAACGGCAAAACGCTCATGATTGGTTCGTACTGTGTGTCATGTGACACTGGGCCAGCTGTGATTGGCCGACTTATAGACACAGTACCGCTATTGGAGTCGTCGCCATACTAAACTGTGTTGAACACAGTTTATCGTGGGGCCATTTTTCAGCGCCAAAATCAGACTTCTATGTTTTTTTCGTTCGCTGGCTCTAAAGTATTTAGACTACCCGAATTGGTTTTTAGTTGGGTGCTTTCACTTCTAGGAGGAAACCATTTGTGAAGTGGTTAATTTACTTGCAAAGCTTAGGTTCCCAGAAAATTTTATACGAAATTTGATTATTCATTTTGTTGCTGAATAAAATATGTTTAAATTAACATTTTTATAGCGGTATAGTATAGATATACCAGAAGAAAAGGAAATTTGGATGTGCGGAGCTTTGAACCAGGATTAGAACCTCGGACCTCTCGCTTGCCAGGTGATTGCTCGACCAACTGAGTTTTCCAGTTCTTGACACGACTCACGAATTTATTTATGTGTCATTCCATTACGCAATTATTATGTATAAGCTAACAGTTAGCCACTTGGCGCCTAAAAACCGCTGATATATCAAAAGCAAGTCAAAGATCATTATGCCCTACATACGTTTAAGTTTTTATGTAATTTTAAGATGCCCCTTTTAGTTGCTGTGAACTATTTCACACTATCAATGTGTATGACTACTACATAAACACATAGGTCAGACCCACAATTTTTCGTGGATAACATTAATTTCAGCATACTTATGATACAATACAAATTGTTCTTGATCAATCATCACTTCGTTAAATAGTTTCTCTAACTCTAACATTGCTTCATAATTTACTCTCAGATTTTAGTAAAAATGAAAAAGCTCAAAAAGTTACATTTGCATTGTTTAAGTCTGAGAAGTCTTGAAGGCGTTCAATGACATTGGAGGAGTAAAGGGTGTAGGGAGAAGAGGGGGAGGGCAGAAGGGAGGGGAGGGGGATGAGCCAGTGCAGTCGACATCTCGACCAGCTATCGGGCCGAGATCTGTCCACATACTCTTGGAAGTATTGAGTGTCGAAAGTGTGTGTGTCAGAGACTGTTTTGGTGAGACATTATTTTTTCTGAAATATCTTAAGCCAAGGCATATTATAGGTAATATTAATAACAACAATAGAATTTAACTTCATAACATAAAGCAAGAAGAAACCACTGCTCTGTTTCATCAATAGCAAAAAAAACTTATTTTAATGAGAATGCATTATTAATTTATTTAACATACACATGAAATAGATTACCGACACAAATCCAATGCGTATAACATGGTAGACAAATTAAAACTATTAACAAATTATTTACCTTAAGAAATGAAAAAAAAATACCAAAAAGTAGACGATCACTTCTCTAAGTACTTTATTATGAGTGTGAAATATTTTAAAATGAAACCACATAAACACAACTTTTCTAAAGAAACATGTTTTGTTTTCCCGAAAAATCGCAAATATTCAGTATCATGATGAAACTATCATCAGAATATTACATGATTTAATTTAAAGATCTGTGTTTATCCACCCGGTGTAATAATGGCTCTGTGGAGATACCAGTTAATCGGCGCACATACCGTGGCGCGCCGCGGCTGCGTCGATAAACGCTGCTCGCTGTCCGCGCATTCACCCACTCTACGGCAATATGGGAACCTTCCGGGACAGACGGGCGACTTTGTTGCGTGACTTTTCACTTGTTCGACTCGAATGTTGCACTAAATGCTTAGTGAGAATTTATTATAAAGTTTTTAGTTAATCTATCTGCATTGTAAACTATAAATATACAAGGTAAAATTAATTCAACTGCCCAAAGTTCTATATCAGGTTCAGTAGGTGATAAAGACTACACATTTGATGTTTCAGGTGGATTAGACAAGGTAATGGCAGGTCACGTGATGTCGAGATGCATATTATGTGAATAAAATTTTGATTTAGTTATTTGAGTAGACACCGTGTGCTTTGCTTTGAACTTTGCTGGTTCAATCAGTATTTCTCAATCAGTGTTTTCATTTGAATACATTAATAATTTCAAAAAATTGGGTTGGTCCACCTGAAACTTTACATTATGTAATATTTATCATCTATACTGAAACCTCCAATAAATATTTGGACGGTAGAATTAATTTCACCTAGTATGCAGGTTTATTTAAAATACAGAAAGGCTTACAAATAACATTGAAAAATAATAATAAAACAGTCGCCTATAAAAACAACAAATAATTATTAAAAAATCTAGCTTTACTATCTACAATTTTATTTTTATACTTTTGAATGTTGTGAGCATGTATAATAATTTACAAAAATAAAAAAAATATTAATAGTTAATATTATTAACGTTTAAAATACATTCAGAAGAGATATTTTTTCATTTAATTCATATTAAATATCATTAGTATTTCAACTAAATTCATAAAGCACATATATTCTATGGTACTATTATTATATTTATGTATAAATGTACATTAATTCATTAAGTATACACAACATAATTCATTTTGGAATTAAATTTCACAAAAACACATTTATTAACATTTAAGAGTCCATTTATCACATTCAATTAGGTCCTAGCTAAGACATGGTACTTTATTTTTATTTAGCTTTTTACGGCCTGGATACTCGTCTTTTCAGTCAATACATGTTTATGGTATGTACTTAAGACATGGAAGGCCTCTCAGTGTTGCCAGTGAGGTTTGGTCTTGGTCATACTCGCTGACCAGGCTTATCAGGGTGACTAGTAAGATAAGAACTTTCTCTTATTCCTTATCGTTGATGTGAGCAATGAATCCTTTTGCTCTCCACGCAGGTCTGTCTGGGGCGTATCTCCATCATAACTCGTATCACGGTGGTAAGGAACGTTCATTTGTCGTCTTGAGTCCGCATTATATGGCTTACCCATTACCATTCCATTGTTTTAGTCGCGGTGACTGTCTGGACTTCACAGTGTTTTTCACTTTGGTTTGCTTTTTGGGTTTCCGTACTCAAATGGTAACCAACGGGACCCTATTATTAAGGCTCCGATATCCGTATGTCTGTCTGTCTGTCCGTCTGTCACCAGGCTTTATCTCATGAACCGTGATAGTTAGACAGTTGAAATTTTCACAGATGATGTATTTCCGTTGCCGCTATAGCAGCAAATACTAAAACCAGCCAAGCGCGAGTCGGACCTGCGCACTTCCATTCAACAGACATGATTTTTTGCCGTTTTTATAGATAATGCATGAACCGTGATGGCTAGACAGTTTAAATTTTCGCAGATGATGTATTTATGTTGCCGCTATAACCACAAATACTAAAACCGGCCAAGTGCGAGTCGAACCTGCGCACTCCCATACAACACACATGATTTTTGTACTTATAATAATATTCTTATTCCAAAAAGTCTTTATTTTATGCACGTGTATAACTTTAGTAGCCCAACTTAAATATAGTTTTTTTTTTAAATATATTTCCCGTATCATATTTGTCTCATCATAAAATATTATTTTTATACAGATTAGATTTGACATGTAAAACGTATACTTTATGTATCTATTTTACAAATAAACAATTTGAATCTTTTTTGCCGTTTTTATAGATAATGGTACGGAACCCTTCGTGCGCGAGTCCGACTCGCACTTGGCCGGTTTTTTTAGAATTACTCAGTCGAGCTTGCTTGTGTTTCATTGCTCTCAATGTTGATTTAAGTACAGGAGATCGACTTTATTTTGTAGCAATCTTTGCTCATAATAAAGAAGTGAAAAATTTGTTTCTGTGCACTGAATATTTTTTCAAAGTTTTAAATGAAATTGTTTATTATTATTGTACTGAAGCTCGCTCGCACTTGACCAAATTATTCTTATATAAGGTGACTTTCGTACACAAATAGATGCACAAAAACTTTTTTTCGTATTACCTAAATATAAACCTGAATACTTACCTTGTCTCCAGTATGAATTTAGGTATACAAACGAAAGTCCCCTTATATTAAAAATACATAATAACGCCATAATTATTTTTATAAAGTTCAGTATTGGGTTTTTGGTTTCTATTAGAGTGTCATGTATTTATAATTATTTTTTTGCCAATTGCTTATTGGGTTGCATTTTAAGTGCATATAAAAGTATATTCCTTTTTTATATAAGGTCCTACAATAATAAGTGAAAATATTTCTAGGGTAGATCATGTACCGTTCACTGATAACAATCAAGAAGAAAAAAAATTTTTTGGTCAAGTTCGAAGTTTCGTTTTCTAGTACGAAGTGGTTCAATCAGCTGACTAAAATTCTATGGAAAGGTAAAATAAAGTTGGTGCCAAAATATATTTTTTTCGTTGGACTTTGTTCTATTTATATATCACCTGTTACATTTTTTTCACTTTGAATTGTAGGACCTTATACACATATTATTTTTAGCTGGAAGCTTTTCTTTTTGTAGAATCCGTGCTTAAGGGCAACTTTTATCCGTTAAGCAATACTGTTTGTAGCGCAGCATAAAGTCGGTCGTTAGCAGAAACATTGAGCCTATGCGATGTGTAGAGAAACAAAAGCGAGATGAGAATGGACGAACATACCTCGTCCCACAAAACAAGCGCTTAAAATTCATTTTGGGTATAGTTTTGTTGAAGTACACAATCTGGATTCATTTCATTTTCACGATATTGGACAATATGAGGAAAATCTTTGTTCTGTTACCCAAAAGAATGCAACGGCCAAATTCATACAGGAGTGTTGACAAGTTAACAGTACAGTAAAAAGGTTCAGTGACAATGACAGGAAATTCTTATAGTCCTGTTATTTTTTGTAAAATAAACAAATGAATTAAAGTAAATTTGAATCATTACAATAGAATAATTGTTTTTACTGTCGTAAAGCCAAAACAAAATTTTGCGAATTTCACAGAACTGAACTTGTTTCTAATTAAAGTTATTAAATCATTGAAAGTAAAATATATTTTTTTAGTTATTATTTATTTATTTATTTATTTAATATGTATATGTCGTGGCCATTTCGTAGAATTGAAAATTTCATGATCTGTTCGGCAATATCGTAAAATATGAAATAATTTAGGATGTATTTTCCACAAAAAGTCAGAAATAGGTGCGACGACAAGTGAAGCAAAGGGAGCATGTTAGGTTGCTTGTGGTCATAAATTCGGGAGCCAAGCGAAGCGAAGCGAAGCGAAGCGGAGCGAGGCGACCTCTTTTAGTTTTCACAGATTTCATGGTATTGCGATCAGATCATGAAATGATCAATTCTACTATATGGCCAAGACAGGCATATTTGTATACTAATAATCATCTAACAATAAAGTAGTAAAAAGTCTAGGACTGGGGCCAAAACCACAATTTTTAGAATTTTTGTCTGCCTGGCGTAAAGTATATATGTTCCGTTTTAACTCGAGAACCACTCAACGGATTTGGATGCGGTTGTTTTTATTACCATCGTAGTGACCCTGATCAACACAATAAGGTATAAGAGTGTTCATAAAATAACGTCCAAGCAGAAAACTGGCAAAGATTGAATTAACGCGGGTGAAGTCGCAGGCAAAGGCCAGTATAATAATAAATCCTGACCGACTCAGCAGCCATTAGCCTGAACAGCTAGACCTAGGGTTATAAAATTAAGACAACCTGATACTTTTATGACGTAAGCACTTAAAAACAAGAATTTTTCGTAATTTCGCCCATAAAAGGATGATAAAGTTAAACATTGGTATTTCCACAGTACATCGTATCTCCCTAGCCAGACAGTATTTTTAAAACTTTAGTTGTCTAAAAAATTTGCCAATTTAAACCCTAACAAAATAAGTAATTTCAGAAATAGACAAATTTCAATCATTAAGTTAGTTAAAAGAGTAACACCCAGCGCCGGATTTGGGGGAGGGCAACCGGGGCTGAAGCCCAGGTGCCTCACCCCAAGAGGGGCCTCCACAAGTTTTTAATATTGTACACTAATTGTTTTTCCTAATAAATAACTCGCCGTATACATATTTTTAACTAACCATACATAAAAATACAGTAAGTACAAATTGCATAAAGATATTAGGGCTCACGATGTTTTCTTTTTCTATTTGTATGGCTTTGTCCATGAGAACTAAATTTTTCGTTTTATCTTACTTTTTTAAGAAATGTAACTATACTAATTCAAAGAGTAATTGTTAAAACACTTTATTGTTTTCAAACACTAGCATACAAATAATTTCGTTCTTGCCCAGGGGCCTCCACACCTTAAAATACGGCCCTGGTAACACCCTCTTTTCCAAGGACACAGATCGATTCTATTTTGTTGAAATGGTTATAAGTAATAATGAAATAAAGGTTTTAAATCATTAAGTAGATAGTTTTCAAAATAAAAATATCTAAATTCAACTTTCACTGAACAGCGAAAACCCCATTTAGCCGAGCATACAACCAGGCAAACAGGTATTTAGGTATATGGAACCCTGAACGTAATATTTATTCTGTGCCCGTACGGACAAAACTCAACTTACCAAACTAAAAAAAAATATTATGTTGGTTAGAATGACGGCTTTATTAAAAAAATTCGCAAATTGCGAATCAATAAAACTGTAATTCCATATAATTATGTAGATCGCATATTTCCTTTTATTGTTACTTTTATTTCTATAAACAATCATGAAAGTAAAGGTTAATTTTTTATTTTATTATTTGCATAGCTGAAATTTTTAGGGTTCAGCGGCCAAAAAGAACCATTATGGTGGGACTTTGTTGTCCGTTTGTATGTCGCAGCACTTTTATAATATAATAATTCACTAGATTTTTTAAATAAATTGCATCAGTTTTCATGACCACACAACGTGGTAATATAAAATCAAAATTGCTCATAATTTAATTATAACATGATAAGCATTCAATTTTAGGTAAGTATCTTAATACTGGAGTTCCTCATAAAATTATATAGTTAATTATATTTTTTAATAGTTATATCAAGTTTTTCGATAAAACTAACAAACCGGAAATAAAATTAAAAAATTGGTGACAGAAAATTATGTAAAGTTACATAACAGCATTAAAATAAATAAAAACCCTTTTTTAAAAACAAGCTTTTCATCGTTGAAACTGGTTTAGTTTAATATTTTATGTATAATTATTTATCTTCAAAAAATGTCCCGTGAAATGTTGTACAGATTCATATTAAATAAGGTTTTTTTATTTATTATTTTATATTATACTTTTTATAGTCAAAACTTTTTATTTGATAATCATGTCAAGAGGGTAATGAAAGAAATTCTGCCGTCTTCGGATGTCCGGATAAAGAATGCCGTCTCCATCTCGATTACCATATTTTCTTTGTAAATTTTTTGTTAAAGGGTGTTGGTATGGAAATAATTAATCACCATCTTATTGCGTCCGCCAGAATAGATTTAGAATGACGTCAATTTGCTTGTCGGACTTTGTCACCGAAACAAATCGAGTGTGTAAAATTTTAACTGAATCAGTGGGGGAATTGGTTTAAGATTAATTTGCAAGATTTGACCGAGACATATTTAACTAACTCATTCACTAACTAACTAACTGACAACAACCAACGGGGAAAGTTAAATAAAAGCTTGTAAAACAAGTCCAGAAACATTTGATAAATTTATGGGCAGTTAACGTTCTAACAAACCAATACCCGCCTTTTAGCGACGCCGTATATACCTATACTCAGTTACAAACTAAATACCAACAAATCACTGCACAAATCTACGCAAAACTCAGCTCAAAACGCGGAACTCACGGTTTTCGCGATATAAACTAAACTAGAGGCAGGTTTAGAGGGAAATCTCTAGTGTTTTGAATCTAAAATCTTCTGTGGCTGCGCTGCCTTGTTATGACAAAAAAATGTAAGTTCAGAAGTGTTTCGTAGTGACATGCACGGCTGAAGTATTCGTTTTGTAAATGGTGACTGAAAGTTATATTATAACAAATGATAAATAAATAAAAACAGATGTAGCCTTTAAACTGGAGACTCGGTAAAACGATCAGTTTATATTATGTTTATATGACTGTTAAATTACAAATTACAACACCTTTTAGATTTTAACTACTGTAAGTTGAACTCATAATTAAAATATAATAAGATAATAAATATTATAATATTATACCTATATATTTTCTTTCAAACCAGGAATTGGCTTTTAATTTTTATTTTTATAAACAAATACTTAAATAAAATTCGCTATATTTCGACCCAGGCCGTCCCCACTGAAAAATGAAACTATGAGATGAATAATTAGGTACATACAATAATTTATCCCGTAATACGCAATATTTTAATTAATTTGTAATAAATAAGACATAATAATTAAATCAGTACCTTTCAGTCAAAGTTTTCTTTTGAATAATAAAATTTTAAAAAGCGGCGTTAGCTCAGGCGGTAGAACGCTGGCCTCTCAATCTCGAGACCCAGGTTTGATCCCCGGCCGGGCATGCACCAATGAGTTTTTTGGTATTTATATGCATGGTATTTGTAGTCTTACTCACCACTTGCTGATCGGTGAAGGAAAACATCGTGAGGAAACCTGCATGCCCCAAAAAGCGTGTAATTGTGCTCGAAGTACGGCGATAGGGCTCACCACCCATCACGTTGGGACGTAATAATCTTGGGCTAACGCGGGTGTGCCGGGTGTGGACTGTGACTTTTATTTCACAGTCCACACTCGGGAACACCTCTGACACCCCCTCGGGATTCAATCGTGATGATATTGTGTTAAAAAGAATCGGATGGTCTACCTGTAACTTTACATAATGTAGTGTCTATCATCCACTGACACTTCAATAAAAATTTAGACGGTTGAATTATTTTACTTAATATGTAGGTATAATAATAATAATTTATCAATCAATCAATCGTTTATTTGTAAAAAGCATGTTACATAATAAGTTGGAAAACATGTCACTTTGGCTCAATGCTCTTTGCCACTAAGCATACAAATTATAATTATAAACTAATCTAAAAAATACAGGAATACTACACAATGAGAAAGTTAATACAGATGTCAAGTAGAATGTCAAAACAACAATATAAAATAGATTATACATACAAATTTTATTGTCAAATACCGTTTGAATGTCATAGATAGACACACTCTAGGCTTCATTATGATAAAAAATTAACATCATTTAAATATTCATTTATGTCATAATAACATTTTTGTAACAAAATTTTGAATAAAATCGATTTAAATTTTCCAATAGGTAAAGATTTTATTGAATTTGGAAGCTTGTTATATAGTTTTACAGACATAGCATAGATGCTCTTTCCACGTAGTTTACACTTTGAATAGGGCATTTCTAAGTGTATTCTGTGTTGCAGCCGCCTTGATACATGTTGCGTCTCTTTGAACTTTGTGTTATTAATTTTGACAAACATAAGACATTCGAGAAGATAAAGCGACGGGAACGGTAATATTTTCAAATCTTTGAAGTGCTGTCTGCAAGTGTCCCAAGGTTTTATTCCAGTAATTGCCCTGATACATTTTTTTTGCATCCTAAAAATCTGTATACAGTCACTTTATGTAAAATACATTAATTAATGTATCCCAAGATCCGCAACATTTTTCATGAAAATGTTCTACGACACAGACACGACACAGTAAAGCCAATCCTGAAGGCTTTAATATTAGTTTTATTAATCAACTGCTCCGTAGAAAAGTAAATATCTCAAGTTTGACATTCTAGAGTTGCAGTATTTTGTCAGTCCTGGGCAGTACGGCGCGCACGATAGGGAACACTGCTCGTAAACTCGCGGTGGAGAGACAAACACAAATGACTGCGCTAGGCTATGGAATAGGCTAGACTTGGCATGTTTCAGGAATGAAACAAAAACATTTAAGCAAAACTAAAAAAATAAAAAGCTTTGTAACACCGGGTAAGGACATTGTTTCAAGACGCCACATCTACGAATATTTCATACATAAATAAACCCGAACATGTAGAAGTACACTACCGGCCTGTCATAAACATTTCACATAAAATAAAATAGAATACAAAGTTAGGATTACACAATGATGTACAATTATCATTGGCTTATTACTAAAAGCAATTTTTACTAGCCAACCTTTAATAGAATTTATCAAGTGAAACGGCTATCAGAAAATCCGAAATATTAAAACATAAATCCTCGATGGAGTGCTAGAGGTGTTTGTTTCCGACTATAGATGTGAAATGCAAACCACAGTCCACATTCGCAAACCCACGTTTCATTAACGACTATTACACACCAGCATGATGGGTGGGTTGCAGACCGAACACGAGTGTGCCCCTGAGAGATTTGAACACATGACCAATAATTCTTTGTCGAGTAATCCAATGACTATACCGCATACGCAGTAAATGAAAGTGTAAAATTCTATGCAATTGTATTTGGAGACGTTTACTACGACGTTTGCTACGGCGTAGTGACCGCTACGACGATGTAGTTTTCCCGCTATCTAGACCTGCCCCCTGATTCTCTATCGTAACATCAGTTGCTAACCGAGTGCCTCTCGACAAAAATTTACTTATACTATCGAATTCCGCTTATGTAAGGATACGTTCGCACTTGAAATTACATCACAATTCGTAAATATTTTAATACCCATTGAAGGTTATCTCGGAAATTCATTTATTATCTGTTTTTGGTTCACGCATTTTTGTTTGAAACTCACTTATTTCTCAAACTAATAGTTAAAGGGTAGGTTTTTTGAGAAAAGTGGTTCAGTATGATTGGTAGAATATGTGGTTTCATTTAATGGTAGCAGTCTCTTTACACCCGGTATAAACCCGGTCAAATACGGGTTTGACACATCATGATATTACAAAATATTAACGATAAAATCAAGGGCGTATAATATCTCACTTCGCTTCGCATGATACTGTTTTATACCAACAAATACTGGAAAAATCACTCTGAAATTTATACATGATAAAGTTGAGGACTAATGCTATGTCCATGCTGTTGTGAAAACGTGATTCCATTAAGTTTTCTCGATAGAAAAAAATTACAAATTTACCTAAAAACCTTACAATAAACCGATAGCATTTAATGAATACTTGAAATTAGATCTGAAACTTTGCATAATATAACTGATATTAGTATAAGGCAGCTGCAGACTGTTCCATAAAATTGAAAAAAAACATCAGTATAACTGATGTTTATAGGATAGACAGTTAATAAGCAGAAGCGTTAGAGCAGGACTGCGAATTGAGGTATTATGGGCACTTAAACCTAAAAAAATTCATTAATGCGTCTTTCTAGCGTTCTCTGAAACTCTCTCATCAAGCACCCTATTGCGTCTCATTGGGGTTAATTTTCTTAGCTTATCCTTATTTGTATAAAAGTGCCTTCTCCTATCTGGAATTGAACCTAGGTCTCTGGTCGGAACGGTCACCCGGTAGTCCCAACTCGACTGGTTCGGCGCGACGGGTCCGTGCTCCGCCGTGAACTGGACACACACACTCGTACTTAGGTATAAAATAGGCTAAAGATTATCTTCTTCTCTACTCTGTTTTATATATTACTAACCTCTGCCCGCGGCTTCGCTCGCGTGTGTCTTTTAGTATTTGAGTTGTATCGACAGTTTTTGGCTTGGCTGTTATTTCTACAACACTCCTATAGCTTATGTGTTGACCAGGGTTATTAAGATGATAATATACAAAACCGCGTTAGTGTCACTCGTGATAAAATGGAAGATACACACATAGATTTAGTTAGAGACAGACAAACATTCTAAATATTTTAGTTTTGGCCTCAGTACAATCCTATTACTGACAGTATATCCGCCCTCAATTACCGGTCCTTATAAAAGGTGACTTTTGTTTATATATAAAAATACTTACTGGAGAGTCGGTAAGTCGTCAGGACCAAGGTTCAATAAGCTTTTATGTAAAACATGTACAGATGACGACAGGTCGATGTGGCAATTTTCTAGTGATGTGACAAAACATACCAGGTAGTCGATATGTTTTTGGTACGCAACAAAATGAGAGTTAAATTATTAATACGTTTTTATTTAAAGGAACATTTTATTCATCACAATCAAAATCAAATGAATGGGCATCGCTACAAACACGTAAGGAATCTGTTCTGAAAAGGAATTCTTTTCTGGCCCTACTGCTTTTGATTCGGATTTTATTCTGGACATAGTTCTTTTTGATATGCCGGTGTAAAACACAAACACAGCCCTCTCCACTGTCTGATTGACAGGATATTTTTAACAATTATTTTTCCGTTCAATTGCACAATTTTACAATACGTTTCTGGCTAGTTCTCGTGCTTGAGTGAGAATGGTTTTTTTTTAACACGTGGCAAGGATACAATATTGTTAGTTTATTGCACGTAATACTATTTATAAAACCTCAAAAGTGGTAGAGCTGATGCCGGGCTTGACTGTGGAGGTACCACCATCTTACTCGCAAATCCTCCCGAAGTTATTTGGGGGAGAGTAAGAAAACAGCTCTCAGGCAAAACCAGGCGGCCCACCATTGCCTGGGACCGATGAATTATCCATCCCAAAATGCCGGGCCTTATATAAAATAGACTAGTGACGGGCAGCGGCGTCACATTTCTTCCAGGAGGACCGCCAAGAGTGGCGAAATCCTGGAAAGGCCTATGTCCAGCAGTGGACGAAACAGGCTGATGGATGGATGGATGGATTGCACGTTTTAATAATATTTATAAAACCTCAAAATGTTAATTAAATGTCTACCTATATAAATGTATACCCTTGAGAATGCTAAATAGCGAAACCGGTTGGGTGTAATATAGAATAAAATATTTGTGCGAAGTTATTTTCAATACAAAACTTAAAGCGACAACGTGACCTAGATCGAAATCGATAGACGCGGTCCACGATGCCCACTCGTGCAGCACTACGACTAAGACGGCGCGGCTGCTGCGCGGGTGTGCGGGGAGTCACGCCCTCCGCGACTTACCTCTTACCCCGATTGCCATGTTGACCTGTCGTCATCTATAAAATAAAATCTAGAGTACTTATACTGATCGATTCGAAGTTATTCTTGAACAAGTATAGGGGCTCAAAATGGAGATTATGTTTTTATTGCGA
Organism: Ypsolopha scabrella; assembly: GCA_910592155.1. NCBI lineage: Eukaryota > Metazoa > Arthropoda > Insecta > Lepidoptera > Ypsolophidae > Ypsolopha > Ypsolopha scabrella. The sequence goes on along the minus strand of OU342969.1, from coordinate 23,203,578 downwards.
AATCCATCCCTTTGGAATACTCTAAATATTATTATTAGAGTACATTACAACCCAGAAAAGATAAATGAGAAACAAATGTAAAGAAAAGAATTCGAAAAAATTCCACGGGCCAGGATTCGAACCTTGTTTCCCAGACAAGCGCGTTACCAATTGCGCCACCGAGGTACTTACCTAGACCGTTGAATTTTTCCACCATACTTGTCCACTGAATATTTTTGTGATTATTTGATCTAACTAGCTTGTAATACACATACTGAACGCTCACGAGGGCGTTATGTAATTTGGCCAGAAGAATTTTTTCAAATTTTTCTCTTTACATTTGTTTCTAATTTATCTTTTCTGGTTTGTAATGCACTCTAAGAATAATATTTAGGGCACAAAATTTTTCATTTTACAAGTTGGGTATGACTGAGCGAAAAAAAGTCACTTAAATGACCCGATTTTGTAATGGTATTGTAACTTACTACTTACTACGGGTGCAACAAACATATCACTGGCACAATATACCTATACTCCTACTGGTGAAACGTACTGTTCCTTTATGATCAACACCATTCTCCATGTCGCTGGCTATAAGCTTACAGACAGCTGTATCGTTTTGCTACAATATTTTAAGTATGCCGCCTACGGAAATTTTTCTCAGATTGAACCTCAGTCCTGTATAAATTTGGCCACGTCAACGAAAGTCACCTTATATAAAACAGACTGGTGATGGGCAGCAGCGTCACTGGTGCGAGAGCTCCGGCACCGCGCTCATCGACACACCTGCCCCGTGTGTGTGAGTATGGGCACTTCTTCCAGAAGGACCGCCATGAATAACAAAATATGGATGGATTATGTTTATAATATTTAATGTAAAAAAAATGCTTTGGTTTAAAATTACAGATGACGGCATAAATATTTACAACAATTTGTTTAACAAACCGCATTAATTTAACAACAATTTGTATAATTTATGTGGTGACGAAAGATTGTGTGATAAAGTCATCAATTACTTCCACACATAATTATGACATAAAATTCATGCAGAGTACTTCAATATGATAATTTGTACCATCAATAACTATGATTACTTATCTACATATTTTTTATACATAAATATTAGATAAGAGTATCTATTTACATGCAAATTATGGGAAATTACTATTATGGTGGCTTAAATTACAACAGGTTTCGCGATCGACGAATGAAGGTAATTTTTTTTACAAGTCACTTTTCTTTTGAAACCGTTAAATTCATTATTTAATCTGTAATAGTGTTAGCCATGATTTGGACTGTTATTTTACTATTGTTTTCATTATATATGAAACGAAAAGGGTTGGGATTAAATTAATAAAAAACTGCCACTGCCTCTTGCTTTTAATCTATACTAATAATAATAGAATAGTAAAAAAGTCATGTCTGTAAATTGAATATTTTCGCTCTGCCTGTCTGTATGTATGTTCCGTTTTAACTCGAGAACCACTCAACGGATTTGGATGCGGCTTTTTTTATTATCATCGTATTGACCCTGGTCATATAAGCTATAAGGGTGTTCGTAAAATAACGCCCAAGCCGAAAACGGGGCAAAGATTGAATAAACGCGGGCGGAGCCGCGGGAAAAGACTAGTCATCAATAAGTCTTCATTTCTCACTTATGTACATTCCATCCATCAGGCTGTTTCGTCCACTGCTGGACATAGGCCTTTCCAGGATTTCGCCACTCTTGGCGGTCCTCCTGGAAGAAATGCCCACACTCACACACGCTGGGCAGGCGGGTTGGTGAGCGCGGTGCCGAAACCCTTGCACTAGTGACGCCGCTGCCCGTCACCAGTCTAATTTATATAAGGCCCGGCAATTGGGGATGGATATACCGCCATCCATCGGTCCCAGGCAATGGTGGGCCGCCTGGTTTTTTTGCCTGAGAGCTGTCCTCTTACACTCCCCCGAATAACTTCGGGAGGGTTTCCGAGTAAGATGGTGGTACCTCCACAGTCGAGCACGGCATTAGCTCTACCACCTTAATGTACATTATATAACGTGAAATAAAGGTGATTTTGGAAACGAAAACTGGTGATAGTATTCGTCCATATGAACAACTTTTACTGTAGAACCAACCCTGAAATCGGGAAAAACAAATCAGCTGTTCCATAGAAAAGTTAAACCTCCTCGATCAAAATATTTAGGTGGTAGAGCTGATGCCGGGCTCGACTGTGGAGGTACCACCATCTTACTCGCAAATCCTCCCGAAGTTATTCGGGGGAGAGTAAGAGGACAGCTCTCAGGCAAAAAAACCAGGCGGCCCACCATTGCCTGGGACCGATGGATGGCGGTATATCCATCCCCAATTGCCGGGCCTTATATAAAACAGACTAGTGACGGGCAGCGGCGTCACTAGTGCAAGGGTTTCGGTACCGCGCTCACCAACCCGCCTGCCCAGCGTGTGTGAGTATGGGCATTTCTTCCAGGAGGACCGCCAAGAGTGGCGAAATCCTGGAAAGGCCTATGTCCAGCAGTGGACGAAACAGGCTGATGGATGGATGGATGGATCAAAATATATGAAACGGCAGATTTTTTTTCACGATTTAAGGCTTGACTTCGTAGTAAAAGTATAGACTAGTACTATCACCAGTTTTTGTTAACAAAATCTCTTAAATTTCACGTTGTATTTAACAAACACTAATAAATAAAGAAGCTTTAATAAACAAAAGCAAAGTAATAGAAATCAGATCAACAAAGTCAGCGCATACAATTATAGTACAGGAGCGAGAGCCGTTAACAGAATTCATAAGTTAACGTGTGAATAATTCGCAGGCTGTTATCAGTCGCACATGCGCAATACAGTCATTCAGTCTATCTCGCTTGCACATTCACCTTCACCCTCTACTGCGGCGCGAGAATCCTGAAAATGAAATCACGGCAGTTTTGCCGTGTTTTTGTTCCATTGACTATTAGGTAAATATAAAAATAATTGTTATTTTGAAACCTCTTAAACTTCATTATTGCTAAAACAACAGATTGTAGTCTAGATCTTGGCTTGGATCCATCTTACAGATAATTATACACACGATGAACATATTTTTGGTTAATTAAATGTAATTTTATCAACGTATTGCGTAGTTATAAAACCTCATTTAAGGCTTATTAGATAATAAAAAAATAAAAAAACTCAATGTACGTATTTCTAGGCGACATCTAGAAATAATTGGTCGATAAGTCGTCGATTTGCGTCTCGTTTTAATAAGGTGTTATGTGCATGTGGATACCGGTGGAATGCCACGGCCATTTGTCCGTGTGAACAGGTTGTCTGTGTGTGCCGGTGTCATCTGCCATGCGTCGCGTGTCTCTGTCTGTGTTACCAAGCCACAGTAACTTGATCTTCTTCAGCTCCCCGACTATACCGCGGTCTGTTATGGCTGCGGTATTTTCGATCGGTATTTCACAGGTCTCGCTGAACTGGTAGGTTTTATGTAGCATTTTAGTGTTGGTTGTTGCTACGTGAACGCAATCTCGTTCTGCGTCTGTGTGTGTGTAACCTCGATTCGGACACGCTACGAAGTTAGGTATTACGTGTATAAACAGTGGGTAATTCACGGGATATCATTGTCCTAATGAATATTTCCGGGTTTTGGCGGTCAGTTTTAATTTAACTTTTGTGGTTCTGATTGAAAATCAATTGAATACAGTAAGGAATTTGGACACCTATTTACGTATGGTTAAAGGTTGCGTAACAATACTTTCTATGAGTAAGGGTATTTGGACAGTGACGCTGTCTGTGAGGAATAGGTAAACACATAATAAGCTTTGGCCTCTTTGGATTTATCAATCAAACTTATATTCAACCTACCTGTAGGGCTGCTTTAGGAGATCTTTGTCCTAAAATCGATTCCATCCATCCATCCATCAGCCTGTTTCGTCCACTGCTGGACATAGGCCTTTCCAGGATTTCGCCACTCTTGGCGATCCTCCTGGAAGAAATACCCATACTCACACACGCTGGGAAGACGGGTTGGTGAGCGCGGTGCCGAAACCCTTGCACCAGTGACGCCGCTGCCCGTCACCAGTCTTTTATATAAGGCCTGGCAATTGGGGATGGATAAACCGCCATCCATCGGTCGCAGGCAATGGTGGGCCGCCTGGTTTTTTTGCCTTAGAGCTGTCCTCTTACTGCTCTCCCCCGAATAACTTCGGGAGGATTTGCGAGTAAGATGGTGGTACCTCCACAGTCGAGCCCGGCATTAGCTCTACCACCTAACCTAAAATCGATTAAATCGTGTAAATTTAAAATAATTTCGGCTAGAAAGGTTTTATAATTTTGACCTACCATGGGAATAAATTAATCAGCACTAGTTAAATAACAAAATGTTGGCCAAGTGCGTGTCGGACTCGTGCACAAAGTGTTCCGTATCACCACACAATACGGTTACGGAACCCTAGAGACATCGTACATAGCAACAACAAAGATGCCTAACATCATCATCAAAATCTTCCCCCCGCTTCTAGATCGTTTCACTTTGGTAGGCGTTGGTTCATTTTGAAACTCCCAAACAGTCGACTGGCGCTTGGTTTCTGGGCCGTATTGATAAATCCAGGACTCATCACCTGTAACGATGTCGTAAACACGCCGAGACTGCTTCAAATTTGTTTAGCATATCACGGCACCATTCCACGCGGGCCTGCTTCTCAGCATCGGTGAGGTTGTGCGGTACCCAGGGTGATACTATCCTCCTCACGCGAAGATGGCTGTGTAGAATCTCGTGAACGCTTCCCGATTTAATCCTCAATATGTGTTGAATCTCTTGATATGTAATTCGCCTATTGTCTTGGATTAAATTTTTCACTATCAGCACGTTTTCTTCGGTAACAGCCGTCAAAGGGCGACCGCTTTTTTCTTCATCCCCCAAAGTTGGCCGACCGCGCTTGAATTCGTTATACCAACAATACACGGTTGCCTTGAAAGGGCCTTCACCCATGAATGCCATTTGAAGTCTATCATACGATTCATCCGGTTTCAAGCGACACTTGAAATCGTAAAAAATCATAGCTCTAAAATGTTCCCGGTGCAGATCCATATTTCAGCGAGACACAATACTTTGAATTAACTCGCAAAAAATGTGGAGGGAAATTTTGAAATTAGAACATACCTATTTGTACTTATAAATAATCATATTTTCGAAAGACTGGCCAGTCTCCCATATATTATATAAAAAATTTTTTTTTCGCTATACTTTCTGAGGGGCCTGGTATTTAGAGTCCGATAGGGCTGAAACAAATAACCCGAAATAAAAATCGATGACACCGATATAGAGGACATAGAAACACATATTCTGTGAACATTTCAACTGGCTAACTATTAAGGTTGAAGCTGTAGAAGTGTAGACCCTTATGACAGACGGACAGACAGATAGCCGAGGCTTAGTCCAGTTTTGCACCCGTTTGTATTTCTAAAAAGGAGCATTTATATTATATTTATATTTCCTAACTGTTTAGTAAATAAAAGGTCTTTTGAAATTGCTGTTTTGTATGGAGAATTTGAACAAGCGTTTTTCGATTTATTTTAGGAATGACTAATCCAAAGTTTATAAAAAAATGTGTATGAATGAGACAACATTAAGCTAAGAGAAACTAAAATTAATTTTTAAAAAGTGTCACCTGTTAAAAGTTTTTACGAATCTTATCATGAAAACGGATGACACTAAAGACGAACTGTCAAGACATTTGTAGACTTCATTTTAGTAATGAAACTGAAAACAAAAACAAAATTTAATACGGAGATAAAAAACCTTGTAATCAACTTTCAAACAAAAAAAAAGTAGTTATTGATTTACAGGAATTATGAATTCATGAATCAGTTAAAAAAAAATTCAGCAACTTCATAGATCTTTCTAAACTAGTAATAGCCAGCAGAACGAATACAGGAACTTGGCCAATTATTCGGCTTTATAAGTAGCTCTATCATAAATCTCCGATAAAAATAAAATGTTATAAAAGTGTATTGTGAGGGGTGTCGTCGCACCATCTGACGCTTTATTTTCATCCCGCCCACGGAACACCAGCAATTCTTTGGCAATTTTAGGGCTTCGGTCGTTGCTCCGCTGAGTCACTGTGTTGTCTCCACGCACTGGGTGTTACAAACATATCGTCACGACATGAATCCCTGAGGTGGTGTCCCAATTGTGACTGTGAAATGCCGTAGACCACACCCAGGTATCACCGACGATTATTACCTCCCAATGTGATGGGTGGTGAGCCCTATCGCCATACTTTGGGCACGAATACACGCTTTTTAGGGCATGCAGGTTTCCCCACTTTACTTTTCTACACCGTTCACCAAGTGGCAAGTATTTGAACACAAATACTATGCACGTATATTCCGAAATCTCATTGGCGTATGCCCCACCAGGGATCGAACCTGGGTCTCAAGATTGAGAGGCCAGCGTTCTACGGTATGAGCTACTGCCAGCGACGATACTAGGTGTTAATGGACAGGTATTAATGAACCCGTGACTTGCACTTCACAGTTCACATTCGGAACACCTCTGACACCCCTTTGGCGATTCATGTCGTGACGATATATTATTGTTATGAATGAAACCACATAGTCCACTGAGCACACTGAACAGCTTTCCCAAACAAATAAAACCTCGGAAATGAAAATATACGTTCAGTTTCCATTACTAATTTTGAAAATTTACTGTGAGTTTTGCATTGACACGTCTTATTTTATTTTCAACTAGCCTTTCGCTGCGGTTTTCGGCTTGGGCGTTATTTTATATGATTAGAAAGTAAACCGCATCCAAATCCGTTTAGTAGTTCTCGAGTTAAAACGAAACATACACGTACAGAGAGAGAGACAAAAATTCTTATAATGGTGGTTTTGGATTCAGTACAATATTAATAACCTAATTAATTTAAAAATATTCTAAATATTCAATGAACAAAGAAAGAAAGTAGTTTTTCAATAAATACTTTATTTTTGGGGTTCCGGAACGGAACGGAACCCTTATAGGATCATTTTGTTGTTCGTCTGTCCGTCGGCCTGTCTGCTTAGACCCTTTATCTCGGTAATGCGTGGAGGTATCGAGTTGAAATTAAAACCATACATAGGTATACCCAGGTCTACAGTCCCTTGAACCTGTGAAAAAATAAAACTTATAAGTTAAGGACCGCTTGTACGCTCGCAGTGCTCGGACCTGTTTTCGGTTGCGAATTCGCCCAATATTATTTAATAATATTATCGCGAATTGCGCCCGCGCCTCAGCTGCGCGGAGGGGAGCACCTACTTTTTAGAGCGCCTGAGTTGTGGCGCCGCTCGCTGTGCTTCCTACCTCGGCCTTCCACCAGCGGAAACCACCGAGGAAAGGGGCATGGGGACTGGCACACGCCACGATTCATAGGTCGCACGCGTAACACCCCCCCCGCAGCCGCCGCTCACTTACAATGAGCGGCAACAACAGCCCTTCTCAGGGCTCGCGTCCCAACAGTCCTTTTCAGGACTCCTACCACCACGCCACCACCCAGTCGTCATCCCAGGAAGTAGACCCAGCACTCCTGAGTCTACCCAGGGGATCAACGTCGGACTCCACCCCCATTAGTCGTGCGCACTCGCTCCACGACCTCCAATGGGGGGCCATCAGCACGAGCACCGAGTACGCCGTGCCGTTCGCGCTCGAGCAGCCGGGGTCTCCGCGCCGTGGTCTCGAGCTCGACGAGATTATGACGGCTCGACTGCGACGTGCTAACTGCTTGACGGAGGGACTCCTACTCACGATGGAGGCCCACCTTCGCCAGCGCCGCCTCGAACTCGCGGTCCCAGGCTCCCCAACGGCAGATGCAGCATTGGCGTCATCTATGCCGCTGACTCTGCCCCCCCTCCCTCCAAGGACGAAGAGAGCGCTCGACACGAGCAGCCCTAGGACAGAGAGCACGGAGAAGCGAGTCTGCGACGTGCCTTCTCCCGTGCCCTACTCCTATGCCGCCGCCGCAGCCACCCCCCTGCAGCAATGCCCGGATCCACCGCGTGCAGCCCAGGGAAAAGCGGCATCGCGCCTCCCAGTCGCGCAACGAGCGCGACCTGACCGCCCACCTCTTGGGTATCCAACGCCTCGCACCACCGCGCCGCGCGCCGTCGCGCCGCGCGCCACCGCACCGCGGACCGTCGCGCCGCGCGCCGCCGCGCCACGCACCACCGCGACGTCCTCCGTCGCGACGACGCCCTCCGCCGCGACGCCGTCCGTCGCGACGCCTTCCGTCGCGACGCTCACCGCCGCATCGCCCGCTGCTGCGACGCCCGTAGTCGCGCCGCCCGCCGCCGCGCCGCCCGCCGCCGTGCCGCATGCCGTCGCGACGCCCGCCGCCGCGCCGCCGGCCTCCGCGCCGCCCCCCACCGCGCCGCCCGCCGCCGCGCCGCCCGCCGCCGCGCCGCCCGCCGCCGCGCCGCCCGCCGCCGCGCCGCCCGCCGCCGTGCCGCGCATCGTTGCGACGCCCGCCGCCGCGACGCCTGTCGTCGCGCCGCCCGCCGCCGTGCCGGCCACCGCCTCACCATCCACGGCTGCCCCCCTAGCACAGGCCATGCCAAGGAAGGCCAGATATCCACCGCTCGTAGTGGATAAACTACCAAACTGGCAATTTCACATTCGTGAAATAGCGACCCAACTTGGCAGAACCCCGAACGCGCGCGCCTTCCAGCAAGGAGTACGCTTTACGCCCACATCGGACGAAGAGTACCGCCTCCTCCAACACTACCTCACCAAGCTGGACAAGGACCACGGAGTAAAGTGGTTCGCGTACTCCCTTCCCGCCGAGCGCAGCTTGAAGGTGGCGATACGAGGACTCCCCGTGAACACCGAGCCGGAGGAGCTCACCGACGCCTTACTTGAGCTCGGCTTCGAGGCAGAATATTGCAAGCCAATACGGGCCAGAGCGGGTCGCCCGGGCTGCATATTCTATGCCCAACTTAAGAAAACCCCAACACTGACGCCGGCTATATATGAAGTAACAGAGCTCATGTATATGCCAGGCGTCAAAATCGAAGCCTGGAGGGGAAAGAAGGGACCTGCACAATGCCACAGATGCCAGCAGTTCCGGCACTCCTCACACCACTGCCACCGCACACAAGCGTGTGTACGATGCGGCGAGGAGCACCCTGCAAAGGAGTGCCCACGCCCCAAGGAAGAGCCGCCGACGTGTGCTAACTGTGGAGGGCCCCACGCAGCCAATAACACGTCGTGTCCTGTGTTCCGGAGGGAAGCCCGGAATAAGAAAGCCGGTACGGTGGCCCTGACGGGCACTGCTACCAAGCCCAACCCACTGCCCTCGCAACCCAACCCTACAGAGGAAAGGACAGCTCCCTCCTCACTCACGGCCCAGGCAAATCCGCCTACGGCCAGAACGGACCCCCTCAAGCCACGCCGCAAGAGAGGGAGGAAAAATAAAAAGAAGATGGCTGAGCAGCCCATCCCTGCACCGGCCCCTACCCCAGCCACTACTTCAAAGGCCCAAACCGCACCTCCGGCACAGCTCTTCCAAGAAGAAAAGACCTTGGAACTGCTCAAGGCCCTTCTAAGCCACCCGGACGTCCTTAGATGCGTAGCCACCCTCCAGCTACAACAGAGCTCCAGTCACTAAGAATAGTGCACTGGAACGCCCAGTCGCTCACTGGGAAGAGACGACTGCTCCAGTTCTTCCTCAGAGAACAAAACGTCGATGTGATGCTCATCAGCGAGACCCACCTGTCAGACAAAGATAAGTTCAAGATCCCTAACTATCATGTCTACAGGAAGGATGAGCACTCCCCCGAGACTGGCCGAGTCTGGCGAGGCTTGGCGGTCCTGGTCAAGAGGAGGATAATCCACCAGCAAATCGCCTTCAAGGAGTACTCCTCAATATACGCTCTTGGAGTCGAGATCCAGGTCGCTGGCGAAACACTGCGACTATTTGCCACCTACAAGGCTCCTGCCCGGCGCCTTGACTTCAGGGACCTACACGATGTCCTCAGCGCGCCGCACCCTACCATCATAGCCGGCGACCTGAACTCCAAACACCCAGCGTGGAACTCCGCGAGGGCGAATGCCCAAGGACTCCGACTCCTCCAGGACTCGATCTCGCACCACTATGACGTCATCGGCCCCGGCGAGCCTACTCATTACTGCCCGCAAACGGGGCTTGGAGACGTCCTGGATATAGTGGTGTACAAAGATCTGAGAACACCGCCAAGCCAAGAAGTCTTTATCGACCTCCCGTCGGACCACAGGCCAGTCCTTCTCATTGTGGAGGACATGCCCACCCGGGTCTCGCCACCTGCAACACGTCGACGGTACAACTGGCCCGCCTTCGAGGCCTCCCTCCATGAGGCATCCATATCCTGCCCCGTCACCAACTCCGAAGATGTGGAGAGGCTGACGTCTGAGCTCACTAGCTGCATCCGAAACGCGCTGGAAACATCTTCGCACACGGTTCCGAGCACGGGAAGACTACAACCTCTCCCCGCTCGGATCCAAGAACTTATACGCGAAAAGCGACGGATCCGGAGGCGCTGGCAGCACACCCGCTGCCCCACGCTCAAGACTCGCCTCAACGCTCTCACGGAGAAGGTGAAGGCTGAACTCGACGCCAACGCCGAAGAATCTTGGGAACGCCATGTCGAGTCCATAGGCGAACACGTTCCCTCTGTACATCGCCTATGCCGGCAGCTGTCCACAACCCCAACTCCAGTCCGACCGCTGCTGGGCAGCGACGGCCACCCAAGATTCCGAGCCCAAGATCGAGCCGAGATATTCGCCGAGAGCCTCGAAGGCCAATTTACGCCAAACCCGACAAACGATGTGGAGCACGTCAGAGCAGTCGAGTCCCACCTGCGAGACTACTTCGCTGAGCCGACAGTCGCTGAAGAAGACCCCACCGTCTTCTCGCCTGGCCTGGTGAAGCGGGTGATCAACCGCACCAAACCCCGCAAGGCCCCAGGAGCTGATTCCATTACCAACCTGGCGCTCCGGCACCTACCCCCTCGAATAGTCGCTGCCGTGACGCGCCTTTTCAATGGAATCATGCGAACGGGGCACTTCCCTACTCAGTGGAAGGTCGGCCACGTCATCATGCTTCCAAAGCCAGGCAAGGACTCCAGACGGCCGGAACACAACCGGCCTATCACCCTGCTCAGCAACGTCTCAAAGGTGTTTGAGAAACTCCTGCTCGGGAAACTGACGCCCCACATCACACCCCGCCCGGAACAGTACGGCTTCAGAGCTGACCACTCCACGACCCTCCAGCTTACCAGAGTACTGCACCACATGTCGGTAGGCCTTAACAAGAAGGAGTACACCGTTGCAGTACTTCTGGATATGGAGAAGGCCTTCGACAGAGTATGGCACGAGGGCCTGCTATACAAACTGTCGACCTCTCCAGCCCCTCGGCGCCTGGTTAGGGTCGTGAAGTCGTTCCTAGCTGACCGCCGCTTCAGAGTGGTGGTGGAAGACGCCATCTCCGGAGAGCGCCAGATCAAAGCTGGCGTTCCACAAGGAAGCTGCTTGTCCCCAGCCTGCTACTCCCGGTACACCGATGATATCCCTTTGGGAGCGGGAACCCAACTCGCTCTCTTCGCCGACGATGCGGCTTACTTCGTATCGTCATACAAGCCCTACCACGCTGCGGCGAAGATGCAGCGCACCCTGGACCTGCTCCCAGACTGGTTTTCCAAATGGCGACTATCGGTCAATGTCGGGAAGACGCAGGCCCTCATCACCGGAAGCACCAAGGAACCACCACCACTCCAACTCCACGGAGTCGAGGTCCCATGGCAGCCCCACGTGAAGTACCTGGGAGTCACCATTGACCGGAGACTCTCAATGCGGAAACACGTGGACAACGTCGTCGCCCAGGTGAAAGGAGCGCGAGCAAGACTGCGACCGCTCCTGTCTTCAAGCCTACCTCTGCGTGCGAAGCTCGGGATCTACAAAACTTATGTGAGATCCCGCCTCACGTACGCTGCGCCGGCATGGTACGCTCTAGTCTCGGAGACGAATAAGAAACGTCTCCGAGCCCAAGAAAACCTGGCCCTTCGCACCATCGTCGGCGCGCCTCGCTACGTGAGGAACGACGTGATCGCGAGGGACTTGAGGATCGAACGCCTGGACGACTTCGTCAGCCGGCTCGCGACGGGGATGTTTACGCGCGCAGAGCATGCGCCGTTCTCACATCTTCGAGAGCTGGCGCCGCACCACGCGCGCCCCCCCGATCGCCGCCGCCTGCCACGGGACCTCCTCAAACCACCGGACGAGAACACAGAGCCGCCCGACGCGACCCGCGCGTCCGCGACGACTGCGCCCGCGCCACGCGCCCCCGCGCCGCGCTCCCCCGCACCGCGCGCACCCGCGCCGCGCAACCCCGCGCCGCGCACCCCCGCGCCGCGCCCCCCCGCGCCGCGCGCCTCCGCGCCGCGCGCCCCCGCGCCACGCGACCCCGCGCAGCGCGCGCCCGCGGTACTCGCGTCGCGCGCGCCCACGCCGGACACCACATGACAACCGCGGCTCCTCCCTGAGTAGAGCCGAACTCCTCCCTGAGTCGAGCCGTGCTCCTCGAGAGTAGAGCCGCAAAACACCACCGGACAAGACAACCCAAGGACATGCCCATAGTCATGGGCATCGGAAGACGTCTCAGCAAGGGGGCACCCGCCCCGACGCTGAATACCCACGCCCCAGAAAGGGGGATGTGAGAAAACCAACGAACGCTCTGGCAGTCTTGCTCGAGCCGTCGGATAGTGCGGACCTCTCTAATAAGTTGTTGCGCTGTCAGTTGAATAAACGAAGCTTTGGTAATACCTTCAATGTTTTCTTTGAAAATTGAAGATGAGTGATCACCAAGAAAATATTCGTGACGTCAGCAGTGCTGACGTCACACTTTTTAAAAATACAACCAAGGCTGTTTCTCCGTCATCAGAAGTGGGATCGGAAGGGATTCCGATCCAAGCCACCTCCTCATCAGCTCGTTTACCACCTGAGCAACTGGAACCAGCCAATACCCAGCATCAGGAGCATGTGCTGGTTACCAATGCACCAATGGAAGCCATACCACAGTCAGGACCACATACCTACCCCTATGAAGGTATGCGGATGGACGGGGTACCACCACAGTACCTTTTGCAAATGATGGAAATGATGCAGAAAATGTCAGAGCGCTTGTGTGCTCCACCCACCGAGGCAAAAATAAGGATCAAAGACATTTACTTACCATCATTTGACCCGGATGCCTACGTCGATTTCGACGTTCGTATGAAAGTCTGCAGCCTGTTGAAAGGGCGTGCAAAAATGTGGATTGATGATTGGATGGTGACAACTAATACATGGGCAGAGTTACGGAAGAATCTCATCACCACGTTTGAACCTGAGAACAGGTACTCCCAAGATATTGTGATGTTCAGGGAACACGTTTACGACTCGTCGAAAGATATTGCGGAATTCTTGTCACGAGCCTGGGTCCTTTGGAGAAGGATCACCAAGGACAAGTTAGAAGATGAGCACGCCGTTGAGGCGGTGATTGGATGCGTTAACGACGAGCGTCTGCGCATTGAATTACTGAACGCTAGAGCAACCAGTGTGCCTGAACTGATCTCAGTTGCAACGTCTATACGGAAGAAGCGTTCCCATCCTAACCCAAGTTCCACATTGCTACACAAGCGTCCAAGATTTACGGACAATCAACAATCAACATCAAGTTGCCGCATATGTAAGAAGACAAATCACTCTACCAATGATTGCAGATTTAAACCACCAGAGGCTAAACCTGAAGCCGGCAATAAAGTACCTAAACCACAAGCCATATCTACCTGTACCTATTGCAAAAAAACAGGCCACACATATGAAACTTGCTTCAGACGGGAACGTTTGTTGACATCCAACGTCAATTATGTGTCAAGTGACAGGCCAGCAGCCTTGGATTTGGTGCGGTACTTGTACAAGTGATTGATGGACGTCAACATGCAGTTGCTTTCATGAGTATGAGGACCACTGAAGCAGAAAGCCGCTACCACTCCTATGAGCTGGAAACCTTAGCAGTGGTACGTGCTATAAAACACTTCCGCCAGTACTTGTACGGGCGAAAATTCACGGTAATAACGGACTGCAATGCATTGAAAGCGTCCAAACACAAGAAGGATCTTTTACCAAGAATTCATCGTTGGTGGGCATTCTTGCAAAATTATGACTTCGAGGTGGAGTACCGCAAAGGTGAACGTCTCCAACATGCTGACTTTTTCAGCAGGAACCCAACTGAGTTAGCAGTTAATATTATGTCAAGAGACTTGAACTGGCTCAAAATTGAACAGCGACGCGATGATGAACTGCGACCTATAATGGATAGCCTAAGTAATAATGACCCAGTCGAGGACTACGTCTTGGAGGATAATGTCCTTAAGAGACAAGTTACTGATCCTGTATTCGGGCAGCAGCTTAGCACAGTCGTCCCGAAGTCCTTCCAGTGGAGCATTATCAATTCTTTTCACACCGCACTGAAGCATCCTGGCTGGGAAAAGACATTGCAAAAGATCAGAGAAACTTATTGGTTAAAATGAGCTCTACTGTTCGAAGATGCGTCGATAACTGTGTTACATGCCAAACATCTAAAGGAAGATCTGGGGCTATTCAAGCTCAATTACACCCCATACAAAAACCAACAACTGCTTTCCAAGTTATTCACATGGACATAACTGGGAAGCTGGGTACTCCAGATGATCAGCAGTATGTTATAGTTACCATCGATGCCTTCTCGAAGTACGTGCTACTGTACTTCTCCAGCAACAAAAACCCACACAGTACATTAGCTGCCCTGAAACGCACTGTGCATCTATTCGGTGCGCCAGTTCAAATCATAGTCGATGGAGGACGAGAATTCCTTGGCGAGTTCAAAGACTATTGTGACCACTTTGGAATAGATCTTCATACCATAGCTCCAGGAGTTAGCCGAGCGAATGGCCAAGTAGAAAGGGTCATTGCGACTCTCAAAAATGCGTTGGTGATGATCAAAAACTACGAAGTAGAGCAGTGGCACACTGCGCTTGAGGAACTACAACTGGCAATGAACTGTACAAGTCATCGTGTCACGGGGGTTGCTCCATTGACATTAATTACACAACGAAAGCACTGTGTACCTCCTGAGCTCCTCAACTTGGTGAATATTGACGATCAGACCGTGGACATTGAAGCGCTTACTCATCAAGTACAACAGAAAATGTTGCGTTCAAGCGAACAAGACCGACAACGATTCAATTTACGTAAAGCAAAAATTCATCATTTCCAACGAGGAGACTACGTGTTGATTAAGAATAACCCTCGCAACCAAACATCGCTTCACCTAAAATTCAGCGAGCCATATGAAGTGTCCAGAATACTGGAAAACGACCGCTATTTGGTGAAGAAGGTGGTCGGCAGAGGGCGACCTCGCAAGGTGGCTCATGACCAGCTGCGTCGTGCTCCACAACCCGGTGAGCAGTTGACCGTATCAGCGGGACATTTATCACCTAATCCTCGAGACTCTGCTACAATTGAGCCCATCCCGTCGACATCACGAGAAGGGCTGCAAATTCCAACAAGACAAGACCTACGGAATGAAGGCAATTCATCAGAATAAACTGTAAGTAACTTAGTTCAATATAACTAAATACTTACAAAGAAACACTACACTACATAAATTCATTATTAGTAACCGAAACTAATTCCACGAGAAAAACTTTCACTTATGTATCTACGAGAACCTCCGAGAATCACCGAGACCCTCCGAGAACCTCCGAGATCCTACGAGAATCGCCGAGACCCTACGAGAATCGCCGAGACCCTACGATAACCGTCGAGACACTTCGAGAACCCTACGAGAAATTCCAAAATCCCTTTATTATATTCCCAAAAACTTAGTAACATTAATATTGCCAAACATACAAAGATAAAAATATTTGCATTGCAACTCAGGTTGCTTACAGATATCCGACTCAAAAGAAGTCCAATCTATTGTTACAGATAAAAATAAGAACCAGAATCAACGAGGCTGGTGCAGAGCGCGCACCGCCTGTCAGTATGGCCGTATCGGCGCATCAGCAATGGTTCATTGTTGATAAAAGAAGATTATTAATTAAATAACTCTGTTTAATAATGTGATTAGATTAAAACTAGTTCATAAGCCATTAATTAATTAAACTGTGATTATTGCAATGTAAAATTAACGTAAATTCACATACATTCAATACTTAACCTAAAATTGTAAACACGTGCTTGCACACTATAAATACGGCCGCACAGCCCACGCTCTGGCAGTCTTGCTCGAGCCGTCGGATAGTGCGGACCTCTCTAATAAGTTGTTGCGCTGTCAGTTGAATAAACGAAGCTTTGGTAATACCTTCAATGTTTTCTTTGAAAATTGAAGATGAGTGATCACCAAGAAAATATTCGTGACGTCAGCAGTGCTGACGTCACACTTTTTAAAAATACAACCAAGGCTGTTTCTCCGTCATATACATAGTTGTGATAGTCCACTTGTGCGAGAAGATCCATATCATAAATCTCTTTTAATCGATATTGGTTTAAGTAATTTTGAACGTTTTAAGTCTATGGACACTTATAGATACAAATTTGAGTTAGGTAATTATGATGAAATAAACAATGAACTGTCAAAAATAGACTGGTATACTTTGTTTTCGAACTTGTGTATGGAAGATTGCATTGAAATTTTTTTATAGTATATTAAATAATTTGATCTCAAAGTTTGTCCCCTCCCGTATACGAAAGTCTACTCCCTCGTATCCTATTTGGCATAGTTTACCTTTGCGAAAAGTTTTAAAAGAAAAACAAAAATACCATAAGCTTTGGAAAATATATAAAAATCCGTTAGATTATGAAAGTTTTAAAATTTTAAGAAAGAGGGCTCGGAAACTTGAACAGGAATGTTTCAATAATTACATAAAATTCTCTGAACAAAAAATAAAAAGCCATCCAAAATTTTTCTGGAGTTATATTAAATCAATATTTCCACGTAATTCTTTTCCGGATACAATGACTTACAAGGGTATTCAAGTTACGGGTGGTGACAGTATCTGCAATCAATTTAACGAGTACTTCAACTCTGTTTTTGAAAAATCCAATCAAAGCTCCTTAGATTTAGATAGCTTACAAGCTTCCTCTGTTGCCGTATTAAGTATGTCTCATATTGAGATTACTCAAAATATCGTTCAAAAGTATTTAAAATCAATAAATATTAGTAAGGGTGCAGGGCCAGATGGGATTCATCCTATTTTTATCAGTAAGTGTGCACTATCGTTAACCTTGCCCATCACTATTTTATACTCAAAGTCAATGAGAGATGGACACGTTCCTAACATTTGGAAACGAGCATGGATCACACCAATCCCCAAGGGCAAGGTCAGCAGCGATATTGAAAAGTACAGACCTATTTCTAAACTGTGTCACTTAGGAAAGATCCTTGAAAAAATAGTGACTGATCAGTTATCTTCTGCTGTGCGTCGCTGTATTACTCCCAGTCAGCATGGTTTTTATAGGGGTCGTAGTGTGGAGAGTAATCTCCTTAATTTTACGGAATTTATTCTTGATGCCTTAGATAATAAATGTCAGGTGGACGCAGTGTATACCGATTTTGCCAAAGCATTTGATAAAATATCTCATAATATGTTATTACTTAAGCTCTGGCGGCTCGGTATACATGGTGACCTCTTGCGTTGGATAAAATCTTATGTTATAAACCGTAATCAAGCTGTTGTACTTGGTGGATTTTGTTCTAATTATAAATTAACTAGCTCAGGGGTTCCTCAGGGATCCCATTTGGGACCCCTGTTATTTACACTGTATATAAATGATATAACAAATAATATACAACATTCGAACTCCTTGCTTTATGCGGACGACACAAAATTATTTAGAATTATCCGTAATCCTAGTGATTGTAATGAATTACAACTTGACCTACTTAATTTTGAAAGATTTTGTGTTCAAAACAACCTATTCTTAAATCCAGACAAATGTAGTGTAATTAGGTTTAGTAGGAAAAAGCAAACGATTCTTTACGATTACAAACTATGTAACACTAATCTTAAACGGGTAACAGAAATTCGTGATCTCGGTGTGATCATGGACTCTAAACTTACTTTTGTGCCACACATTGATACAATACTCAGCAAATCTTACAAACAATTGGGTTTTATTTTGAGAGTTGGAAAGCCGTTCAAAAACCCGTTAACATATAAAATTCTGTACAATAGTTTTGTTCGTAGTAGACTGGAGTTTGCCTGTTCAGTTTGGCACCCATTTTATATGACTTATATTGATAGACTTGAGAAATTACAGAAAAAGTTTGTGAAGGCCCTCGACTACAAAACAGGTTATGCTTATCTTGACTATTATACCTCAGCTGATAGACACAAAGTTCAACTTCTATCCCACAGGCGAGACTACACTGACGCTTGTATGCTTTACAAAATAATTAATAATAATTTGATAGATACCCCGGATTTATTACAAAAAATCAACTTTAGAATACCTCGCAAATGTGAACGTGCATGTCATACAAAGAATTTGTTTAGTATTGCTTCTTGTAAAACGTGCTATGCAAGAAATAGTTTTGTTAGGCGTGTTTGCCGATTATATAATGACCATTTATCAGATGTCGACATGTTTTGTGTATCTTTTTCCACCTTTAAAAAATCTGCCATGAAAAAAATTTCTTGCAGATAGATGTTTTTGACTAACATTATTTGTTGCTCATATTTTGTAACTAGTGTATTACTTACTTATGTTTAGTTAACTTCACTTCTTATTAGAAATATACATTTTTGTAAATTAAGGAGACTTTAGGCTTAATTTGAATATTTTCACTTGTAATAATTTGTATATGTGGCTGTTTGTTTCTTAAATAAATAAATAAATAAAAATGAATAAATATAGATAGCGTGGTTATGCTTCTTCAGATCCGTAAAGAGGGAGGGTATGGGTGAAAAAATTCACCCGTAAGTAAAGTCAAAAATTCTTATTAGTATACCTATACACTTAAATTTATCAAATAATTTTAATAAATATGTCAATCATCTACACGTACAAAAATTTAACAAAATTTATGAATCACGTATTTTAAGTTTAACAAGAAATTTTGAAAGTTTCAATTTGTATTAATTTACTTGTTGTAGGTTAAACATTTTTTAAAGTTTTAAAAACATCACAATTACGGGACATTTATTATATTTGTTTTATTGATGTGGAATCTTTAAAGCGATTCAAAAACATCGCTAAGCGCAGTTTAGCTTGTGGAGCCCCTTAACGTTTGAAGCCAAGATTTACCAGGAAATAATTAAGGTGGATGCGACGGGTCTCATTCCCAAACGCACAACTTATTATTGCCTGTCCCCATTTAAAATTTTTGATTAAAAGTATTTAACCAATGTTATTTATTAACATCTCGCTACCACATTTCCAGCTAAGTTGTGCTATTTTATGCATTAAATTGTTAGTTAATAATGGCCACACCAACTAATAACAACTTTAAACACTTTAAATTTGGTATAGGCACGCGAACTAATATATAATCCAAAAATAAAACGAAGTTTTGCTAATAAATACCTGATTACTATTCAACAAAAATCGCCAAGTAACATAAAATGCAATATTTTATACATTTTAATCAAAAATAAGATAATAATAATAATAATAGGCTGTGCATTTGGAACCGATACCACCTTAAATGTTGTAGACCCGTAAAGTAAACACTACTTGTCTGAGCTATTATGAAATTTTATTGTAAGTTAATTAGCCGGTGTTTAAGTATTTGTAAGCCAAACGGTTATTTTAATTTTAATATAAACTTCTAGAGTTCGGTCGAGAAACCAACGCGAATGATTTGTTCGATTGGTCGGGCTAATTATAGTGCCACTGGCGGTTATATTAAGATCCTCACAAACTTCTGAGAAACGATGGCCTCGTTCTTCGGATTTATTAATATTAGTTCAATATGTCGGTTTTGCAACGTACGTGATTCTTAGTAATTTGTTATAAACGTCTATTCACGATATATGTATAGTCAGATTTCTGACTTGTTTGTTGACTTGTTTTACTGTGATTCGTACTGCATCTTCGGAGGCAACGTCGCTTACGCCAAAACGCCCAATGGAGGATAAACCAGGAAACTTTTAGATATAAAAGTGCGTGATGCTTATGGGATAACCATCGATATTTGACCAATGATACTCCATCCAACAGCCTGTTTCGCCCACTGCTGGACATTCCTTTCCAACATTTCGCCAGTCTTGATGGACCTCCTGACCGAATTTTAAACTTGTATGTTTTACCCTCACTAAGCAAGAGCTGAAACAAATAACGTTGTAAAATAATTCTATCTATCCCCCAACCCGTGAGCATTGATAATAAAATCTACAAGTTTTAACATGGCGCTTATCAAATAATTGGCAGACAACAAACTCAACCTGGGCTTTAAAAAGGATTTTATCACCAGTAAAGTTGAAAGTTGAACTGATGAATTACATAACTAAATTGGCATTTTTGTTAAAACAAAGCTTTTTTACGACAGAAAATTTATTCTCCTACTGAGCCCTGAGTAATATCGCTTCCTAATCTTTTTTTCAAACCGATTTTGTAATTTTGTAGTCATGAAAACAAATAGCTGTCTCACTGGGGCACAAAAAAACTAGCGGCTGAAAGTCTAATAAACGTCAACAGCCAATTTAGGTTTAGGTTCTGAGTTTTTGCCTTTTTATTTTTAATATAAGTATTTGCATAGATACCGTTTCACACGCATACATACCACATTTGCACACAAAGAGAGGGCCTAAACTTCTTACACTGCTCAAGTAAATGTTGCATGTTATTTTAGTTGTTTTCATGTATTTTTAAGTAATTGTTCCTTTCCTCTTATTTTTAACTATCTGATTCACATACCTTAGGATAGAGGCGTTGTATGCTAAGATATAAGCTAAGCACCTTTTCAGCAGCAGATGCTATCAATTTGTACACAGTATTTAAGCCTACATCCTTTCTTCTAGTTTATACACAAACTGCGTGAATATTTCATGCTTTTTAGTTCAAATAAATATTCTTATTCTTAACTTAATCACTGAACAAAAAGTAGTACTTTATACTTAGTTCGATTTTGTATTGAGGAAAAAAAATGATTTATTTTATTTAAAACTAACATAAATTAAAATAAAATACTGGCAATGCATATTATATACCTACGTTGATATATAAATTGTTAGAATTAAAGCTTAAAATAGATCAGGATTTTTGCGTCCGTAATATTTAAAAAACACCAGTCACTGAATCAGTAAAAATTCAAAGTCATGCAAAGTGAATTGCTGAATCGAAGTAGATGGACAGTAAATACAATACTTGTTGCGGAGTTTACTTACCTGGACACCTTTCTGGGCCTAGAAAGGCTATAGAAAATAATAAAGAAAATGATCGTCGTTTTGGAAATGCCTGGAAGAGTTACTGGTCCAGAAAATTGCTGGTGCAGGATGACTTTGACTAACAGTTTTGGTCAGTAACTGAAAGTCAAACGTCCAAAGTCAAGGTCTACCAATGAGCGATGGAGCGAAGCATACAAGGTGTAAGATGGATTTATCAAATCAGAAGCGCTGACCTTCGCTCCAGAACTCAGATAGCTGCCGTACCAACTACCTATGTAGTTTGCCAAATACATCAAATGGGAAGTTGATTGTCGGCACTTGGTGGTACTTGTTATACATTGCTGTGATGAAAAACACTTGCCCTTTTCCACAAGAACGTTTCGAGCCCGGTGCAAAATGCAGAACTTATGATTGTTTTTCTTATAATTGAATAAAAAGTACTAAATAAATGTGATTTGTGGCATTTCGCGACCATAGTTACAATGTCAATTAGGCTTTTCTACCAACATTTTGTAATTTTATGCATTTCGTTGTAAATGAATGTCCACACCAACTTAAAACACGCTTTTAAGTTTGTATAGACATTCACGCTGACTATAATCCATAAAATGATGCAATTCTGCTAAAAACCCCTGATAATTATAACACAATATTCGTAAAATAAGAAGAAACTATTTTATTTCATACATTTTATTTAAAAATAAGATAAACAATCATAAGTTATGCATTTTGCACTGAGCTCGAAACGTTCCCCCTTAATATTACACTACCCAACTGGTTTCGCTATGTAAGCATCATCAAGGGTTTTTAAATTATAGTAAATACATATAAAAATATATATTTACATCGTTTATTGCAGGGACAACTAACAATACAAACATTGTTTTAAAAATATGTATTTACTCTTAAAAGTCCCTGATAATGCTTACATAGAATACATAGCGAAACCGGGTGGGTAGTGTAATATTAAATATAATAATTTGTGGAAAAGTACTTGTGTTTTACATCATAACAAAATGGGACTGTCATTCGTATGGTGTGGTGGACAAAACTTGTTACCAAGTGAGTGCCACTTGACGGACGACGACGGCCAGGCTGACCAAAATAAAATGAGGGGGGGGGGGATCTTGATTCCTTTTTGTCGGATTAGATAGAAAAGGCTTAAGAAAAAGAGTTGTGGACCTGTGTGTGTTGTGTTTACCTGGCAGTTGAACATAACACTAGCTTCATAAAAAGTCGCTAGAACAATTTATACGGATATATACTAACATTATTAAGTGTCAAGTGTTCATATAATTGAAGTGTAGTGACGCAGAATAGAAGCTTTGGTTGTCAACCTCTCGCTTACGGAGCAATTGCCCTACCAACGGAGTTATACAGGTACCAACTTTTTGTATAATTTTCAATAAATAATTAACATTCATTTATTTAGGGAGGTGGAAAAGATAATCTACTCATTGAATAACACTAACTCAGTTGGTTATGATGGAATTTCAACCAAGATAATAAAGATTTGTGCCTCTGTATTTGCACCAGTGCTGAGTCATTTAATAAATGAATCTTTTACGCAAGGAAAGTTCCCAGTAGCATTAAAGAAAACTATTATAAAACCACTCCACAAAAAAGGCAATAAAACTGATATAAGTAAATATAGACCTATCACTTTAAACCCTATCGTGTCAAAAGTGTTTGAAAAAGCAATGCATAATAGGCTAACAAATTTTCTTGATAAATTTAAGATAATAAAGACGGAACAGCATGGCTTTCAAAAAAATAAATCTACAGTACTGGCAGGTTTTTCTTTAGTAAAAAGTGTATGTGAAAAAATTGACCAAAAAAAACCTGCTTTGGTTGTTTTTTTCGATATGACAAAGGCATTCGATTTTGTGAACCACGAAAAGCTATTAAACAAAATCGAAAAATATGGCATTCGTGGCCCTGCTTTAGAATGGCTAAAAAGTTACCTTATTGATAGAGAACAGTGTGTAGAAATAAGTGGTGTAAACAATAAAGCGGACACCATATCTTATAGGTCATTGTTCAGAACGAATAAATCAGGAGTACCCCAAGGAAGTGTGCTGGGCCCACTTTTGTTTATATTGTTTATAAATGATTTAACAAAATGTACAAATTACCAAACCGTATTATTTGCAGATGATATATCATTAATAATTACTGGTGAAAAAAAAAACCTTGAATATGACACAAATGAAGCTATAAAATCCATGGTAAAATGGTTAGACGCAAATAAATTAGAGGTAAACTTATCAAAAACAACATTCCTACAGTTTCAGAACTATAACAATACAAAAGAACCACTAAATATTAAATACGGAGACACACAAATTGGGGAATCAGAAACTGTTACTTTCTTAGGGATCACGTTAGACAGACATTTAAACTGGAAAGATCACGTTGACAAAGTCTGTAAAAAAAAAAAAAATTCGTATTTGCACTTTATAGACTTCGAAATGTGGCAAGTGATGAAATAGCCCTTAATGCATACCATGGATACGTTGCTTCGGTATTAAGATATGGCTTAATTCTTTGGGGAAATTCTACCGATATTGCAAGAGCTTTTGTAGCACAAAAAAAATGCATTAGAGCAATATGTGGTGCAAAACCACTTGACTCATGTAAGCCCCTATTTAAAAAACTTAAGGTCCTTACCCTGCCATGCCTGTATATATTTGAAATGTGTAATTTTGTCAAACAGCATCCAAACTTATTTACAAAAAAAAGTGACGCGGATGGTTATAGATTGAGACAACCAGAAAATCTAGTGATTCCTAGACAGCGAAGCGCTCTTTTCTCTAAAAATTGTTATTCAATGGCTGTAAAAATGTATAATTTATTGCCAGAATATATGAAGACATTGCCGGAACCATTGTTTAGGAGAAAACTGTTTAGCTGGCTCATTGACAGAGGTTTTTACACTGTCAAAGAATTTATGAATTATAATAATTATAAGCATTAGGATAAAACTTAAATTGAAAAATGTATATAATAATACTATCCTGACATTAGTTCAATGAAATTGTTATGACATGCATGCCGAGATTATTAATAATTGTAAAGACATTGTAATTTAATTGTATTAAAGTATTTGTATACCTCCTGCAGGTGAAACATGCTGAACTGTTATTATATTTAACATCTTTTGTAAACCATGTTTGGAACAAATAAATATTTCTATTCTATTCTATTTCTATTCTATTTATTAGTATTGAAATTGCCATAGACCGGCTTATTTGAAAACAACTTGAAAAACAGCCAAGAGTAACTGTGTAAAAGAGGTCTCTGCCTAGAATAATTTACACCGTAATGCATTCCGTTCAACAGGCTGAAATGAAAGGACAAAATAATATAATGTAAGAAACCAATGCGTAAGAGAGGACTGCCTAGAATATTTTACACTGTTCCGTTCCCACAAAAAACCGTAAATCTCTTCTGAAAATTCTTAAAATATCTTTCCCATATTACGTATTCGGAAAGTATTTTAACCAATTACAATTTGCATATAATCGATAACAGTTACCAAATATTTAAGGTTTTCGCCTTTAGCTTCCGAAGAAGCTTTTAGGCACGCATATAGCACACGCAAATACTTTCGTTTTGATTTCTCTTTTTAGAAACTCCAAGTCACAACAAGGGTGCTTTTATAAGAAACATTTTTAAATATGGTTTTACTGCAATTTTAAATTGAATATGTACCTTATAGTACGCGACATGACGGGAGTGCGGGCGAGTACATACATGTCAGTATGAAACGGCCCGCATTCCCGTCTGTCGCGAAATATACATATAAAATGAAGGAAACTTACGAATCACAAATTCTGATGCATGGCACTGCATATTATCCGCGTACTTTTCATAGGGTGGTACGTAGTACCGCCAATCGCAAGAATAAGGTCAGGCCTTCGTCAGTGAGTCCATTGCGATATTTATTTTTAATAATAATTTATTTCTGAAAATGCGGAACCGCACAAATAAGTCGATGCAAACAATCTTGTTAACTGAAGAGCTACTTCTTTCAAACATGGGTATTCGTCTTCAGATATGAAAGACCAGAAATTGGCATCAGTTGCTCTGGATTTGAGATGAATGTCAGAAATCATCTGTAATACTTCATTCTCAATATATGTAATCCATCCATCCTTCAGCCTGTTTCGTCCACTGCTGCTGATTTCTTGAGGAAGTTTTTTCTTGCGTATAGTTTATAGCTTTAATGATTGATAAAACACAAAAAAATCAGCCTTATAAAAATAAGATTTTTTTTTAAAAACTTCAAAGAAAGAGAATTTCTCTATCAATAATCTCCAAAATTATATATTTTTTTAAACTATACTTTGAATTTTTTTATTTTTTATTTCTCTATTATTATTTAATCATTATTATTATCTTATATAAGTATGTTGTATGGGAGTGCGCAGGTCCGACTCGCACTTGGTCGGTTTTAGTATTTGTTGTTGTAGCGGCAATAGAAATACATCATCTATGAAAATTTCAACTGTTTAACTATCACGGTTCATGCATTATTTATAAAAACGGCAAAAAAATCATGTTTATGGAAGTGCGCACGTCCGACTCACGCTTGGCCGGTTTTAGTATTAGTTGTTATAGCGGCAACAGATATACATCATCTGTGAAAATTTCAATTGTCTAACTATCACGGTTCATGAGATACAGCCTGGTGACAGTCGGACAGACAGACAGACGAATAGCGGAGCCTTAGTAATAGGGTCCCGTTGGTTACCCTTTGGGTACGGAACCCTAAAAATGGGGTAGCATAGATACTTTACTTTCAAATAATACTAGTGAGTAGTGACCTACTGAACAGTTTTTCAGTTCTGATATAATTTTATAAATATTAGTTAGTATTATCAATATGAAATATTAGTTAGATTTTTTATTCTATGCAGTTTTGTGGCTCGGACGTTACAATTTGATCAATATATTTACAAAGTATATATGTACTTTATCATGATTGTAACAAAGACTATTTTCGTTTGTTCATTTTCCCAATTACGAGTATCTTGCTAGGTCAATAGCTGGCCTCTCGCCAATGCTCTGATCAGAAATTGATTTTGCCGCCACTGCCGAAACTCTGCAAACAGCATATATTAAGAAAATATTAATTAATTTTTGACGATATTTGATACAACAACAGTATTTTTAGCTACAACAAATAGTGACGCAAGAATAGGATACTTTTTAGAATAGAATGCAAACACGCCTTCAAGCAGACTTCTGGGGTAAATGATTGAAGTGACTTTGGTCATTTGTCTAAGTAACTGAATTAACTTTATGTATAAAAAATCGGCCAAGTGACAGTCGGAATCGCACACAAAGGGTTCCGTACCGCCCCACAATACGGATGCGGAACCCTAAAAACATTATGGTAAATAACAACAATACCTACATGCCAAAGCAACATCGAGGCTACATAAAACAAGGCACTAAAATGATAGCGCCTGACAAAAAAGTTAACGCCATCTGCGTACGGAACCCAAATTTTTATTATTTTTTGTTTTACTGTAGAGTATGTCCTACAATCTGACCAAATAAATATAATTAATGAATAAAATATTATGTTTTACCATCTTTAAGTGAGACCCAAAACCATCCATCCATCAACCTGTGCTCGCCTACTGCCATGCCTTTCCCAAATTTCGCCACTCTTGGCAATACTCCGTCCTCGTCCAGCCGCCACCCGCGACATCCTTCAGATCGTCGGTCCAGCGGGCACAGGGTCGGCCTACGCTACACTTTGCTGTACGTGATCTCCTTTAATATCCTATTAATAAGCCTCCGCCATTGACCTCTCATAAACAACTAGACACACAGTCTCTGAGAAAAGTTCGTCAGAAAGTGTCCGAACGTGCGACGTGCATAATAGCAAAAATGATTCAACCAAATTAAGATGTTATGTCGTTAACATAAGATGCAATGTCAGTTGTATGCAATCGTTATTCCAATTCGTCACCCCATAGCGGTGACAAAATGCATCGCGGACACTTTTTGAGCGAGATTGTGAGTCTTGTTGTTTATAAGATGTCAATGGCCTCCGCTGTCTGTTTGTCTAACTATTAGACTATCTGTTCGTCTATATATAATCGTTATAGGTGGACAGTTGAAATTTTCACAAAATACGTGTTACCACGATTTTTTTTTGTCATATCTTGGCCAAAAAAGCAGTGTTTATTTGCTGTATATTTTTGCTCCCCGTGACACTAGCAACACATGTTATAATTTTCATTCGTCCCCCTAAATTATAATGACTGTATGACTGATAGGTCTGGTACATGTACTATAGCTATATATATATAAACTATCACAAGTTGTAATTGGACTCTTTTCTCGGACTTCTTAAGGCGACATAGGTAGTGAGAAATAAGATTTTAAAACAGTAGAATTCCCATACTACAGTACACATGGTTCTGAAACAAAAACATGTTATATATAAGGCTTTTTCCAAGACGATAACAGAGCCCAAAACGTGGCAGAGAAAAAATCACTGCATCGGAAAAAAATGTAAAGTGAAGGCTGTTTTTTCAGTTCAAAACAGAGTCCTTCCCACCCAACCAATAAAGTAAAAATAACAAAAATGACTATTGTAAGCAAATAAACTTATTATCTAAAACATTAAAACGCGTGTTTTAACCGCTGTCGTGTCTAAAATACAGCAATATCCAACCTTTTCTTGATTCAACGCACTACTTGGACGCGCACTTTTTCAGATATGTTTATTTCTTTCGTTGTGCGATGGACATTGTCAAACCTCTCCCGAAGTAGGTACATACTTATACATTTCAAAAACAAACAAATATTTTTGAAGAGGCTTGTAAAATGAAGGAGCCAATTAAAGAGCTTGCTTGGCTACAGTCCAGGACAAGTTCTCGACGACATTTCACCAGCTTTGCCAGGTAACCAGATAATTCCTTTGGGGCTGACGTCAGGGGTCCTATTGCTGCGCACTACTTGAAAGATATTGTGGTCACCTGCTATCAAACATCACCGATATGAGCTCGAGCTGAAAATATTGCTCAAGTTCTTTAAGATTGCAGTGTGTATTTGTTACTACCACACATAAATCTATTCATTTAGGATTCTTCAAAAACTTTGTTAAATAAAGGTCAAACATTACAATATAAATTAAAACATTCAGTGTCACACGACCCTTTTACCTTTTTTTATTAGTAAAGAAGAAATAAATAAACAAAATAAAATAAGTAAATATTTCTTCTGTTCTCAACAAGACACATTCCACGAATCAAAGCGGAGAAATTTCCTACAATTTCAATATAAGCATCAAATGCCGAAGATATTAATGATCTGAATTACCACTAAACTGTTAAAGGACTAGGCCTCGCCATATTGAGAAAGAAAACTTCGTCAAGTGTGAGTTCTTCATTTGCGTGTACATGTTCCGTCGATTAAATAAAGCAGCCGTTCTATGAATCTATTTTTAAAGAAAAGAAAGACACATCTGACACTTTCCAACCCAACATGATTTTAATCAAATGAAATAGGTACCTAGTTTATTCTGTAAAATAGTTACATAATGTCGATTCGGTGTAACGCAACTTAACTTATTTGACAAGACTTAATTTAAGCATTCTGTCCTTTTCTTTCTGTATCGAAAAGACGAGGACAGGACGCTTAAAATAAGGTTAGTCCTGTCAAATAAGTTAAGAGCCCTGTAGTCAGTAGCTTGAAGTCAGTCGCGCACGGGGTCCCTGTGCTTGCTATTTCATTCTACATTCAAGTTCGGATTATAGAGCACTGACTGACTGTTATTGGTTGACCCGAACTTTCAATTCCTGAGCTCGTACGGAACTAACCGAACACGCTGTGAGAGGCAAGCTAACGCAAGGCAAAATGGATGTCTTGAAAAAACTCGAGAATGGTTTTGGGTCTTCCTATGATTTCAGGAGAAATATCCCAAAAATCGAAATGAAACAAAAATATTTTTGAATAGTATAAAATATACTATCCCGTGAAACTAAAATTATTTGATTTGTTGAATCGCTTCTACGATGTTACGGTACATAAACATTCATCAAAAAATGTGTAAAATTCAGGACTTTTATACGCTTATAACTTTTGTATGTATTTGATTTAGATAAATGTTTTAGGTTCAAGTCATTTGTGATTACCTATAAATAAGGATATTATCAGCGAACTACGCTAGTATGGGAGTTGGGACGAATAGTGCCCTATCTATACACTTATTCCAAAAAACAGTAGAACTAAATATAATACGGGTAAAAACAATAAAAACTTAAAAGTTAGTTCTAAGTCCCGACAGAACCCTAAAACTCAACTGACAGTAGACAAATAACAAAACTGGGTTAATCTTTTATCTCCCAAACGTGGGGTGGATATCCACCCCATATTGCTTCTCTGTTCTTCTATACTGAAATTGAAAAGGATAGCATCATTCCTCCGAAGCCTGAAACGGCCCGTAGCTTGAGCTCTACATTTTATCAGAAACTTTATAACCCTGGCTTTGTGGTTGATTTTAGATTGAGTGCAAACATTTTTACCTAAGTAATTCAAAAAATGTTTTACGGTTAGTGAAATACTGTGCTCTATTTTCTTCGTGTTTGAGTCTCATTTCGAAAAACGCCAATAAGATCCAGATTGACGTTTTAAATTCATGTATTTGTTTCATCACGTCTCTAGTGAGACCTGGAAAGGCTATGAAACTTTTGTCTCTTTTTAGGGTTCCGTACCCGAAGGGTGCCAAACGGGACCATCCGGTCCTTTTGACGGACAGTCTGTCTGTCCGTCTGTCACAGGGATCTACAGGTTGCAGACAGCTGAAATTTTCACAAAATCCGTGTAACTATGGCTTCTAACACGACAAATAATAAGCCCCAGGGGGCTTACAATAAAGCTTGTGTTAAACATAGCGCCATCTGAGAGGACTTGTTT
Organism: Ypsolopha scabrella; assembly: GCA_910592155.1. Taxonomy (NCBI): domain Eukaryota; kingdom Metazoa; phylum Arthropoda; class Insecta; order Lepidoptera; family Ypsolophidae; genus Ypsolopha; species Ypsolopha scabrella. The sequence continues at coordinate 23,173,256 of OU342969.1, read as the reverse complement.
GTCAGCCTGTCAAAATTTTTTTACCAAGTTTCATTGGTAAGATTGGTAAGATGATAGATGGCGTTAAGATGATTTGTTATGTACCATATTGTTTTTAGGGTTCCGTACCCGTAATATGTGGTGGTACGGAACCCATTGTGCGCGAGTCTGACTCGCACTTGGCCCAAATTTTCTCTGTGCGGTGTAATAGAGAGTTCGACATTACCATCACAAGACATTCAGCGTATTGCTAGCATCTCCTTCAGTTGTTTTACTACAGGACGTATCAGCACTTGATTTTCTATTTCAGGGCTGAGTTCAGTTTGATCGCCCGCTCAGGCCCGGCGATCATGACATCTCTTTTGCACGCGTTGAATTTGTATTTGCTATCCTGCTGTCAGTGATGAACGCGGCCCTGGATCTCCTAATCGTCCTTATAAGGATATGATAAACTTAGGGGAGCGTCCATAAACCACGAAGTTTCAATTTGTCCTCTTTTGACCCCACTCCCCCCCCACGTAGCCTACCATAACGTTTTCCTGGAGTCCCCCTACCCCTGTTTGGCAACGTACATTTTTATGTGTAGGAGACGGACAGACAAAAACCGATGGTTTGCTGTAAGTGTGTCTGGTTCTTGGCAGAACTCTAAAATTCTCGGATTCAGGATGAATTTAAACGTTGAAACAAGGCATTTGAGTCTAGGGTGCGTTCCGAGACCGCACAATGGCTTTTTAAATCTTCTATACTAACAATAAAGTAGTAAGAAAGTCGTGTCTGTACATTGAATATTTTCGCGAAATTTTAAATGAAATGGATTATTGGCACTGTACTGAGGCCAAAACAACAATTGTTAGAATTTTTGTCCGTTGTCTGTCGGTCGGTTCCGTTTTGACTCGAAAACCACTGAACGGATTTGGATGCGTTTTTTTTTATTATAGTTGTAATGACCTTAGTCAACACATAGGCTAAGGGATGTTCATAAAAAAACGCCCAAGCTGGAAACGGGGAAAAGATTGAATAAACGCTTTTATAACTCGAGAACCACTGAACGGATTTGGATGCGGTTTTTTATTATCATTGTAGTAACTGTCTTCAACATATAGGCTATAAGGGGTGTTAATAAAATAACGGCCAAGCCGAAAACGGGGCGAAGATTATCTGAAGCTGCGGGTAAAAGCTAGTACAAAATAAAAAACTACATAGCTTAGGCCCCAAACCCCCCCTCCCCACACGTAGCCTAGCGTAGCTTTTTACCCAGTGGCAGGTCCGGGGGGGGGTCCTAAGGGGTTTTTACCGGACCCCTCCCCCCAAGGAAACCACGTGGTTTATGGACGATCCCTGGCTTCTCAAAGTTTTATAAATTTTCATGTAATCACTTGAGGGTTATCAACAATAACTTTTTACAATTATTCGTAGCACCACGGATTTATTTTTTATTTCATCACGGTCGCTCTTTAGGGATAAATTAAGGAACTCAAATAGTTTCTTAGATTTTATACATGACCAAAAAAGTCACGTTATATTTTTATGTATTTACAATATTCATACAGCATTAAATATAAACCATTGGACGGTATAAAAAAGGTTTATATACCTAATTATTGCAAGATGCTTGTATAAAAGCAGCGAACTACAATCTGACACATCAAAATTGAAAATAAAAATGTAATTAAAAACAAAAATAAAACAGCACATTCAAACTTTATTCTCGTTCGAACACTCAAGGAAAACATTCATCAACTTGATTTTGACCAACTGAGGATTAGATTTATCTGATTCTGATATAACTTTAGTTTATTTTATTTATGGTCTATTTAGTTTATTTACCAACTTATTGATTAATTCCATCCATCCATCCATCAGCCTGTTTCGTCCACTGCTGGACATAGGCCTTTCCAGGATTTTGCCACTCTTGGCGGTCCTCCTGGAAGAAATGCCCATACTCACACACGCTGGGCAGGCGGGTTGGTGAGCGCGGTGCCGAAACCCTTGCACTAGTGACGCCGCTGCCCGTCACCAGTCTGATTTATATAAGGCCCAGCAATTGGGGATGGATATACCGCCATCCGTCGGTCCCAGGCAATGGTGGGCCACCTGGTTTTGCCTGAGAGCTGTTCTCTTACTCTCTCCCGGATAACTTCGGGAGGATTTCCAAGTAAGATGGTGGTACCTCCACAGTCGAGCCCGGCATTAGCTCTACCACCTACTTTATTATTAGTATAGATAAATAATAAGATTACCAAAACTAATAAATAAGGTTAGTAATTCGACTTATACAGAGGACCAAAAGAGAATCAAAATTATTAAATATCTGAGACGACTAAAGTCCTATGCACGCCACTACTATATAGGTAAGCATGTATTTATTATTCCTATTTCAACTATATTAAAGTATATTGTATTGTATATGTATGTTTTTTTAACCAAGTTGACCTTTTTCCTTGTTACCGTTTAGGTGCCTTACAGAAATAATTAATATTTTCATTGTGAACTTCCACGAGAGTTTTTGTTCATAAGCAATTACGACTAGGAAACCTTTAAATTGTGAAGCCAAATATATTTTAGATTGCTTAGTAACATCAAAAGAAAGGTTTGAAAATTTGATTGGAATGACTGATGGATAAATAGTTGCCCTTCAAGACTTTCTTTATTATTTTTACCCGTCTGGACCATCGAAATTATCTTCGAATCGGATAACAAAAAGTTAAACATTCCCGAAACATTTTGTATCTGCAAAGTATTGAAATATTTTAATACGATCTTCAACCTATAATTTGATTAAATTCTGAGAGAAAAAGAAAAGGATTAAAAGCGACCGTCAGAATTTGGGTCGGTAATGATCGGCGCAGGCTTCGGTTTTGTTTGTTATATTAGTCTGGTTGGGTTACTTAAATGCTTGCCCATAAAGCATATTCAAATGTGAATTCACGTTAAACTTCCAAGGCCGCAAGAATTCTTTCAAGCAGTTTCGGGACATTTGTGGGTAATTCAAGACATTGATTTTCACTTCAAGGCAGACTCAATAAACTTGACTACTTCACACTGTATAAGGTTAAATAATAATAGCTGGCGAAATTCAAGACAAAGTCTTAGTACTTGTCCATATGAATAACTTTTTCTACTAGAGCTAAGCGAAATTTACAACATTTTTTCACTTTCTCTCGTACAAATTATGAGAGAAAGTGAAAAAATGTTGCAAATTTCGCTTAGCTCTAATATGAGATTAGCTGTAGACTAGATGGCTGAATATTATAATAATATATATATTCCAGTCTACAATGAGAAGGTGAATACAAATTTTGATAAATTTGCATCCCCATAGTAAAAGTTGTACATATGGACGAGTACTACCTATGTTTTCAGTTTTGCTTGTTTTTTAAACATCATTTGTCAAATTGTTTATCAAATCAAATCAAATCAAAATATTTATTTTTGCAAAATAGATACATAAAGTATACTTTCTACAAGTCAAAGTTAATTTTAACAATATAATATATCTTTAGAATATAAAAAAATTTATATTAATACGGGAAATAAAATATACACCTTCATAAAACAGAGGAATCCAGGAATAAAAATATGATATATACATAATGCAATGAAGAAATAAGTTCATAAATAAAAACGGGAAATACAAAATTTAAACAAAAATATTAAAGTTGGGCTACCAAAATGTAATAAAGTTATACACCTGCATAAAATAGAGAAATATAGGAATAAAAATATTATATATACATAATGCCTAACTATCCGCACCATTCGATTAAATTTATAATTTAAAGCCTAAGTTAGAGGTATATAATAACGCGCATTTTTAAGTTTGCAAATTCCTTACAGCCGACATTTTCATTGATTTTATGAGCCCGTATACTTAATTGGAACTTAATATATTGTCTGGCTCTTAAGGTTTTAATGTTTATGTAAGTACTCATAAATTATATTCCAAAGTGAATCACTATCTGGTTAAATGACGCTGTTGTATCCAGCATTTTTGGAGTCTGTTTGTCTGTCTGTCCATCTACGCTATGTCATATCTATAAAACGGCTGTGTATTTTGTAAAAAATATATTGTGGGGTGATAACAGGTTCTCATATTATGTATATCAGTTTTATACGACCATAGAATATATTATACCATACATTTTACTATAGTATATAATTTACATAATTGTATAATTTTATTATAACTTAAAGCTACTAGAACTATTTTATATACCGTTCTTTTTCCTTATTCCATAAACTCGTCTCTGCCAGTGTGTCAAATCCTTCCAACTACTTTATTTTTAAAACAAATATATTATGGCATCCCGAAAAACCATCTTCTCTACAAAATAAAATCAGTTAAAAGAGAATACCAATTACCTTTAATTACAGCCAAACAGGGGTTCGTCCAGACGCATAAAACCCCAATCTCATCTCCGCAATGTTTTAAAACGCTCCTTAACCGAAAGAGCATCGGATACAAATGGAAGTGCTAATATTCCGCCCGGCCAATACGTCTGAAACCCTGACGGACCAATGAAATTTAAACTTTATTGTCGTATCATAAGGTTTATGGGCAAGCAATTTGGTTTAGCGCAGTGGGGAATCGAGGAAAAATCTATAAATCTACCGCCATTAGAGATGGGACTCGCCGGGAGTCTTATTTACTACGCGCGCGAAATTCAGATGACAATGTTTTGGGGAATCCGCGGCGACTGGTTTATGAGCAACTAGGGTTGTGCTATTTGGAGAATAGGTTAAACTGTCACATGAGCTACGTAAAATCAAAAAAAAATACAGGTCTATTCTTTTAGTTGTAAAAATTTTTTTCTTTTTGTTACTTTTGAGTTGCCTTAAAGTTGAAACATCCCGCGCAGCTAAATTACAGAAAAAAAAACTTTTTGTAAATATACCTTACCTATATCTCTATACTATATTATTATATTGATAATAAAGTGGTAAAAAAGTCGCGTCTGTACATTGAATATTTTCGCGAAATTTTAAACGAATTATTGGTATACTGTACTGAGGCCGAAACAACAATTTTTAGAATGTTTGTCTGTCTGTCTGTATGTTCCGTTTTAACTCGAGAATCACTCAACGGATTTGGATGGGGTTTTGTTTACTATCATCGTAGTGACCCTGGTCAATACATCAGCTACAGGGGTGTTAATGAAATAATGCCCAAGCGGAAAACGGGGAAAAGATTCACTGAACGCGGGTGAAGCTGCGGGCAAAGGCTTGTTTTTAAATAAAGGCACCTTAGTGATTTTGCTATTGCAAGGAATATGCATGCAGAACAAAAATGTATCTGGGTTTAGCCGGACAAAGATCTTGGTTTAAAATTGCGTGTTGTAGTATACAAAAATATTTACTTATCCCTTAAAATATATATGTACATTCTGATGATGACAACCCTAACAACCTTCCCCCGTCCGTCGCTCGCCCTCCTCAATTACCAACCCTGACCGATCTCAGCGCGACTTATTGACTAATCTGTCTACTCAGTTAATGCATCGCCTTTTTGTTATTTTGAAAGTGACCTTAGAAATGGATTTCGATTTCGATTATCGATAATTATCTAGACATTATCAAATTCATACTGGAGACTCGGTAAGTGTCCAGGATGAAAGTTTCTGTGAAATACTTTCTATACTAATTGAGTCGAGGTAAGTAGTTCTTGAACATGTGGAAAGGAGCACAAAAAATATTATTCGTATTTCGCGAAAATTGTAATTGAACCTTGTTCTTGCCTACTCACCGAGGCTCCAGTATGAATTTGGCTATATCAACCAAAAATCCAGAAGCTATTGGAGAATTTAAGTGTGTAGTGTAGTGTAGTTAAAATAAGGTAACATTTATTTATGCAGCTGAATTCATACTGAAGACTCGGAAAGTGCTCAGTATCAAGGTTAGATAACCGTTTTTGGGAAATTCGTAAATTATTCTTTTCTTGTTCCTTACAAACGAAAGCCCTGAGTCAATTACTATGCGACATCAACATTTTATTTTGCGAAATTAGTAATAAAGTGTTATTGATCTGTGATATTGATCACTTACCAAGCCTCCAGTATGAATTTGGCTGCATGAATAAATTTCACTTTTTTATAAATAGAGGCAATAACAATGATTTACTAATTTATTTATTTATCTTAACTTACTACTTACTGCTTACTATTCTATATCTTTACAGGGTTAACCTAATGCGACAATTGACAAATGAACAATACAAAAAACTGTCAAAAATTAACAGATTAATATACGGGCATAATAGTAGTTACATAAACTGAGTTATTCATTTCAACTTATATCCTGATATTATAATAATACTCGACCTCATATTGCCAAACCTGACCTATTATGGTTTTGTTTTACACGCAAATATATCCTTTATTGTAAACATTAACTCAAAAAAAATTACGAAATTGAAAGAATATGCACAAAGGTGAGCATACCCTTACAAAAAATTTCTTCCATTCAACCAGTACTGTGGTGAAAGAATACGAAATAAGTTAACGGCAAGCATACAACTAAATACTCATCACATGTAATTTGATTTAAACCATTTGAGTATTTTTCGCTATTCCCTATAGTTTCGGATTTGGCCATCCACGCCCAGTTGAAAAAATAACCCTATATACTTAAATCATTTCAAATATATATTTAAATATCCCTTATTAGTATATACATATTATTTATTTATTCTAAAGAAATTTATTGTAAACATTGACTTTGACTTGTAGAAAGTATACTTTATGTATCTATTTTACAACATAAATATTTTTATTTGATTTGATTGATTTGATATTGCCCATGAAAAAGGAAGTGCTCTTTTAATCTGGGGGCACGGCAGTGCCCCTGCTAACTCGAGCTAAAAAGCGACAAGCCCGTACTATCCTTTTCTCGAAACAGTTCAGGCCTTTTTCGAACCCCCTATAACTTCGTTGTGGATAAAACTAGAAGCCTGAATTTTCAGTAACCAAGCCGGCATTGTATAAACACGGTATATAATTTTTAAATTTGAACCAGTAGTTTAAGAATTATAACTAGTCAAAGTTTCTCAATTTTGCCATTAGCTCACTGACTGACTGACCGATCATCAAAACTCTAAGGCAATTTTAGCAGACATAGAAGCTTCAAATTTGGAATACAACTATAGGTAGTGTTTAGTGTATAAATCATAGACTTTGCATTATATGCATTATATATTATATAAGCTAAGTAAGTAGGTGGTAGAGCTGATGCCGAGCTCGACTGTGGAAGTACCACCATCTTACTCGCAAATCCTCCCGAAATTATTCGGGGGAGAGTAAGAGGACAGCTCTCAGGCAAAACCAGGCGGCCCACCATTGCCTCGGACCGATGGATGGCGATGGATGAATTAGGTATATCCATCCCTAATTGCCAGGCCTTAAAACAGACTAGTGACGGGCAGCGGCGTCACTGGTGCAAGGGTTTCGGCACTGCGCTCACCAACCCGCCTGCCCAGCGTGTGTGAGTATGGGCATTTCTTCCAGGGGGACCGCCAAGAGTGGTGAAATCCTGGAAAGGCCTATGTCCAGCAGTGGACGAAACAGGCTGATGGATGGATGGATGGATGCTAAGTCTATGGTATAAATCAAGGAAAATCTGAAATATTTTGCAATTTCGGTCCAGTTCTCTAGATACACAACATATAATATAAATATATAGGAATACAAAGTTACATTTTCAGTTGTAAGTAGAAGGTACCGGAAAGCAAAAAAAGTAGGACTATCTACAAAAAGAAATGAGATGCCATCAAATACAAAACTTGTAAAAAAAAACAAGTCTCGCAACTTAGTTCTTCTACCGTAAAAAGTTGTGAGATCCATGTAAAAACAAGTCGGTTAATTTATCCAGTCTACTTAAGGGACCTTCTGTCTTAAGTTATTACATAATTAGCTAACCTAACAACATCATATAGTGACCATACATATCAATATAAAAAATCTTTTCTGTTTTAAATAAAAAGATTGACTTGGCAATCGCACTAAATAATCTAATTTAATGTAATACGAGTATGTATTATTTGTGAGATACATTGTGTTTTCATGCGATGGCCAAGTCAATATATTTATTTATAACATAAAAGATTTTTAATATTGATATGGTCACTGTAAGATGTTGTTAGGTTAGCTAATTATGTAATACCTTAAGACAGAAGGTCCCTTGAGTAGACTGGATAAATTAACCGACTTGGATTTACATGAATCTCACAACTTTTTACGGTAGAAGAACTAAGATGCGAGACTTGTTTTTTTTTACAAGTTTTGTTTTTGATGGCATTTGATGAAGTAGTGACTGACTATAATATATCTAAATTTATAAAGTTGTTCCACATTCGAGCTGCTCGAACTGTAAAGGAATTCTAGTAAAAATTGGTATGGCATTATTATAATTATAACACTAACTGTACTTTCAATGTGTATTTATTCCCTGCGGTAGGTCATTAGGAGCCACACTATCTTTACTGAAATATAATCTAGCGGCTCTATAGCCTTATTTTATGAATTTTAGTTTTAGTGCTGTCAAAACTATATTTCCTGCATTCCAAAATTCGGCTACATTATTAGATTTTTTTTAATTACGTAGTTTAAGAATTCTGTTGAATTTTTCTATACATTTCAATAGACCGGTTAGTTAGAATATTGTTACAGCTTTGTGTTTTTGGTATCCTAATATAACAGTACAGGTTTACCTTTTGATTGAAGTTTTTAGATTGTACAATTTCGAAATAGCTTTCTACTAGAAATAACAGCCCATTCTCACCCTCCCGGAGGTAAAATTAAAAGATTCTAATTTTTTTATATTTTATGTGTTACAATTTCTTAGTAATGAACTATTTATAATACTTCGATACCTTATATATTTAAAATATAAACTAAAATCTCTTTTACTTTTACGGATGAGACAAACCTATTATCCTAACTATACGGTCCATAATTCAGCCGTTAGTGTTGAGGAGACAGTCACTCAGAATTATTTGAAACATAGTTCTTTATTGAACGCATAAACAATCACAGTAAAAATCTCAAACACTAGAGATTACCCTAGCGAAACGACACTAGGGAGGCATAATGCTAACACGGAGGGTAGACACAAAATCATTCCGCGAATGATACAACGAAAAGCTCAATCGTTGCGATATATTGCACCGCCACGCAGCGCAGTCGGCGCTAATCCAGTTACTGGCCAAAGATTATTTTTTGTATGGTCAAAGCTCGCAGTTATGACGCTCGTATGTTTTTGGCCAAAAACCCAAAGCTCCTAAACAAGGTATCCGTGGCAGTGCTGATAATAACTGAACCTTTGAAATTGCTGTTTTGTATGGAGAATTTGAAGAAAACTCAGTTTTCAGTACAAATGTTTTTCCATTTATTTTAGGAATGACATATTCAAATTTTATTAAACAAGTCGTATATGAATAAGACAACATTAAACTAATAGAAACTACAATTTAATTTTTAAAAAGTGATAACGTTATTTAAGTTATTGCGATTTTTTTTTTGTTTTATACTTCTTTCTACAGCAGCATATAAGTTTACTGAATGTATTAGAATGAAAAAACAAAGGGTTTTTAAAATGTCAATAAGGGCAAAATTTGTTTTTTACCTTAGAAATGATCTGTCCATTTATTACATCATCGATTTTTGACGAGTTTCAACCCAATCATCCTAACCTTAAATTCCGTACAAATTTTGGTATTTTCATACACATCTAGAAAAAAAATTACATAGGTAATATGTTTAAATATTTTTTTAGCCAATATAGCAATTCCCTTTGGATTCATGGAGTTTAATAGATCGTAAATACCATCACTAGGTGGGACTAAAATATTTTACAATTACCCTTAGCCCCACTGTGTTGCGGTGGGGCAACGGGGAAAAAAAATTCATTGTAGACCCACCAGTGGGGCTAAGCGGTGGGGCCACGGGTAATAGGTGATCTTATCATGAAAACAGATGACACTTAAGACGAACTGTCTTTGAAGACTTAATTTTAGTAATCTTACCGGACGGTAATCTTACCAAATTGGATTACAAGTCCGATTTTTTTATTAATTATTGCATAAGCCCTTGTTGATCACTACGACTAGATTAGCTCCATAATGTACAAGTCGGAAAATATAACAAGATTTTTCTTAGTCGCGATTGTTCTGGAATAAACAGTGGGTGTTTCTAGTGGTAATCCATGATTGTTCGTTGTTGCTTGGAAATACAAATAAAATTAAAAACATAAATACTAATTATTTTGTAATAATTATTAAAAACAAATATTTTTATAATAACGAATTTATTTCACCCGTTTACTGTTTATGCAAAACTTTTTTTATTATTACAGCATTTTCTCATGGATGGTAAGTTCCAAATTATAGTGATTAGAGATTCTTAAGGTAACCGAGCAGAAATTAATGAAAGAATAATCCTTTAATCTTCTACAGTCACAAAATGAAGAAATGAACTTCGCATCTGCCCCGAAATCACAGAAGAAATAATACAAAATGGAAAATAGGATAATATACGTGCAAAAAAGCAAGAATGATAGAAATATTCTCAACCTATGATGGATAATGAGATAGAGATATGTGGTAATAATTACGTGTCCTGTCTTCATTATTCGCTCCAGCACTATTCTTTGAGCACATCGATTCAATATTTCATGCAAGCAAGCAGTTTGGTATTGGCGTTTGTAACCTGCACCATCCTGGACTATTCGCTCGCAACGTGTGATAAATATTGCACTATGTTATATTGAGAGTTTATTTATACACGCATATTTCCCAACACTTTATACTGACCTGTAGAGCGGTTTGTGGCGTACAAATGATGTGCTTTTGACGGGCGAGCGACCGAAGTAGGCTTGCATTTGCATGATGCTTTTTTGTCTAAAATAAGGGTTAAAAAATTATGCAAATAATATGTTTTTTTAACATTAAAACAAACTAAATATGTTATAAATCAATTGAGAAAATCTACATATAGATACATATACGCCTGTCTCCCAGAGGGGTTAGAAGAGACTACATATTTCCATCTGCTACGATCCTGATAAACCTCCTTTGCCTCTTCCGCATCCATCTATCTAATAGGCTTGTGGAGAGGGTAAATAAAATATTATTCTATTTAGTCCGTAATTTAGATTATCAAAAAATATTGGACACGTATTTTTTCTTTTGTCAATCAAACAACAAATGACGAATTAGATAAAGCGCGTCAAGGTTTGGGAGTGGGGGAAAATGACGTCACTTCTAAGTAAAATTGTACCTAGATGTGACGTCACGCGGAACTTCAGCGGGCTATATCTTCATCATTTTTTGTTTAATTGAAAAAAGAAAAAATACGTGTCCAATATTTTCTGATTATCTACTGACGGACTAATTTTAAAAAAAATTGTCGTCATGTTATTGTAGAAGTTCTTCTGTTAATGAATATGCCTGCCTGGGCCTACCTCTCTGGAGAGGTAAGCAGAGACTACAGATTTACGTCTGGTACGGTCCTGACACAGTTTTTTGCCTCTTCCACATCTATTACAAGTTCTTGTAATCCTCATTCTTGTAATACCCAGAAACAAAAATAAACAAATGTAATAAAACCCGCGTAGTTAGGATAAACAAAGATGAATAGAATGCTTAGTTTATATTTATCAAAATTATAGCAAAGTGGACTCGATACCTCATCAATATTTCATACCGGGGTAATATCGTACGCGGGGTAATATGGCGGTTTGAACTGCCCGATCACCACTGCACATCTGAACTTTATAGGGAGTCTCCCTCGATACATAAATTGTGATGCAAAGAGTAGCACTGCATTTATGGGAAAGGTAAAATGCTGTTAGTGCTGTTACGCTATCCGGTATTGATTTCTAGTGAAGAGATTTGGGAAAGGCCTATGTCCAGCAGTGGACGAACACGGGCTGATGGATGGATGGATGGATGAAGAGATAAATTCTTTCATTTCTTTTTTCATAATTGTGAATGAAATAAGTTTAGACAGTATTGTTACTGCAATAGCGTTCGGCCAACCTGACGAGTCACATAGTGTGCGGCGTTGAAGTGAGGTATTGAGGCATCTCATGTTTGGTTAGTTTTCCATATTGGGTTGTAGTGTCATTTGGCACTTCTGACCTTAAAGGGTATGATATCTTGGTTTATGCATTAATTGCAAAATGATAAGATAACACAAGTTAAGGGGCTTCACAAGCTAAACTGCGTTTAGAGACGTTAATGAATCGCTTTAAACTTTATATGTATATAACAATATTTCTAAAAACATAATATATGACTTTTATTGACTTATGTCCCGTAGTCGTGATGTTTTAAAACCTTACAAGGTTTAACCTACAACAAGTAAATAAATATCTTACAAAAAATGCTTTAAATGGTCTAAAAAAACTGACGAAATGTTTAACATTTTTTAATTCAAAAGAGACTTTGTTGAAACTTATATACACACGCGAGCAATAAAAAAATCTAACAAATAGATGTTTGAAACTTATAAATATCTAATTTATCATACATAAATAGTATTATTTTCGCTATTCGGCGACGCAGTGATTCTCATAACAGCCACTTTACAACGCACGCTGATATGAACGTAATTTCAATATAGTTTCTGTCGATATTTGTATAATATAAGCTGCAAATTTAGCTCACTGAAGCCTCTTAATCGATTATAAGATTGGGCCATGGTTGATGGTGAATGATAAACAAATAAATACTCGTAAGCTTGTGAAATGTTCATCAATTTACGTAATTTAACGTAATTTTATGTATAAGATACTTGCCCCCCCCCCCGAAGTCATTTGGGGGAGAGTAAGAGGGCAGCTCTAAAACAAACACAGCCAGTCATGTTTGGGACCAATTGATAAGTATATCCATCTCTAATTGCAGGACCTTATATGAATCAGACAGGTGACGAAAAGCGGCGTCACTGATGCGAGGCTTTCGGCACCCCACTGAACAATCCACCTACCCAGCGTATGTGAGTATGGCCATTTCTTTCAGAAGGAGCGCCAAGAGTGGCGAAATCTCGGAAAGGCCTTTATCCGATAGTTGATGAACCAGGTTGATGGATAGATATAAGAAACAAAACAATCACCTAAAATATTAGGATCATAGTCCCATCACTAGAACTGTTTACTGAAAGCTCGGTTGCAGGATTAGCAGATTTTCACATTTGCTATTTTTTGATATGACTCATTTAGGTGAAGTATACGAATATGCACGGAGTTTTTACCTTTTTTTTGAGTAAAGTAAATGCCATCAAAAACAAAACTTGTAAAAAAACAAGTCTCGCAATTTTGTTCTTCTACCGTAAAAAGTTGTGAGATCCATGTAAATCCAAGTCGGTTAATTTGTTCAGTCCCTACTTAAGGAACATTCTGTCTTAAGTTATTACATAATTGGCTAACCTAACTACATCTTATAGTGACCATATCAATATTAAAATATTTTATGTTTTAAATAAATATAGATTGACTTGGCCATCGCATGAAAACACAATGTATATCAGAAATAATACATATTATATTAAATTAGATTATTTAGTGCGATTACAAACTTGTATATCTAGAAAACTGGACCGAAATTGCAAAATATTTTAGTTTTTCCTTTATTTATACACTAAACACTAATTTTATTCCAAATTTAAAGCTTCTATCTTTGCTAGAAGTGCCTTAGAGTTTTGATGATCGGTCAGTCAGTCAGTGAGTGAGTGACAAAATTGAGAAATTTTGACTAGTTATAATTCTTAAACTACTGGTTTAAATTGAATTAAATTTGAAATATACCGTGTTTATACAATGCCTGCTGGGTACTGAAAATTCAGACCCCTAGTTTTATCCACAACAAAGTTATAGGGGGTTGAAAAGGGCCTGAACTGTTTCTGAACTGTTTCGAGAAAAGGATGATACGACCGTGCCGCTTTTAGCTCGACTTGGCGGGGGCACTGCCGTGCCCCCAGATTACCAAAATTCACTAAACTCTGTAATCTCCTCATCTACTCCTCTTTTCTATGAGTAGGTATAATATTTTTTTTTACACATCAGCTAACACCGGGTGTAAATTTAGAGACTTAAATGCAAAAAGCCAGAGATAGTACTCGTAAATATGAACAACTCTTACTACAGAACCAACCCTTAAATCACGGAAATAAAATCAGTTGATCCATATATATGTATGTTTTTTTTGTAAGTTTTGTGTTCAAATACAAACTCTAACATGACCGTTATGTTATGACTATGACAGTTCTGTCCATCAACATACTTACGTGCTTTCCGAACTACGCGGACTGAACACGAATGTGCCCCTACCGATCTGAATCTCTGTTACCTTTGGATGTGTGGTTGAGTACTCTAATCACAGAAGTGCTAAAATAAATTTGTTTTAAGTTATTGTCGGGATCATCATAATTGATAAATTAAATGACAACGGGTCAAATACGTTTTAAATTAGGGGTGTCGAAACGTAGCTCGAAAGGTATTTCGAAATTGTTTGTGTACTTTAGACAGTGCGTCAACGTATTTTATTCGAACTTGGCCAAAACACTGCTGTGTTCATAGATATCTAATACCAATACTAAAGTAGTAAAAAAATCGTATCTATACATTGAATATTTTCGCGAAATTTTAAAAGAAATGGGTGTAGCTGTATTGAAGCCAAAACCACAATTTTGGAAATTTTTGTCTGTCTGTCTGTATGATGTTCCGTTTTAACCTGAGAACCACTCAACGGATTTGGATGCAGTTTTTTTAATTATCATCATAGTGACTCTAGTGAACACATATTAGGAGTTTTCATAAAATAACGTCTCAGCCGAAAACGGGGCAAAGATTAAATAAACGGGGAAAAATATAAAAGAAGACCTCGAGTTACTGTCTCACTGTATCTGGATTTAGATTTTAACCCTAGGATTATTTAAATTACGCATCGATTGGGAAAAAAATAGCCACCATACATCCCTGGCCATAAGCAAACCAGTTTCCTACAATTTAATTTCGGTCAGGCAGACCCCATACTCGACGTTCCTCACACATACGATCCGGGGAGGGTTCCGTCAAAATCATCTCTCACGTCGGCGGCGTCCCCTTTCAATCTGCCCCGTAATAAATAAAGGGACAATAAAAAATCCGTAGAGGGCATAGACCAGTGGCGCCCTCGGTGGTCCTCACTTGCGTAATATTCGTCGAGGCTGGTGATTTATTCTACTTCATTTTGGGTGTTTTCGTGGTTCAAATGTTGGTATTACGGCTGTAGTGTAGGTAGATATCCATCGTGGCTCTGAATAGGTTCATGATTGTCTTGGTGAATATGAAGCTGCATATTGTAGAAGAATCCTTTATATTAGTGTTCTGCCCTCTTGACGTAAAAGCAAAAGGTCTGTGGTTCAAATCTTGGCCCAAGGAATTTATTCAAAATACGAGTACTTTTCTCTTTTGCAGTTTGTAATGCACTCTTTAAAAATGTTATTTTTTATATTTTTGATTTTGAGATATACTGTGTTATAACTACCGAAGTATATAGGCGACTTTCGTTTATATGTATAGGCAAACTCAAATTCAATTACCCTTTCTGTGAAACGCAAAATAACATGTAGACTTCCTATACTAATGGAGTCGAGGTGGTTCTTGAACAAATATAGAGGCACAAAAAAAAGATTTTTCGTAGTTCACAAACCGGGTCATTGAACCTTTGTCCGGACCACTCACCGAGTCTCCAGTATGAATTTGGCAGCATAAGTGAAAGTCACTTTAGGTATGAAAACACAGAAATAGTGTATGAAAAGGGTTGCTTAGTATTAATACAGTCAAATTTTTACTGGAGACTCAATAAGTAATCAGAACCAACGTTCAATTACAGTATCTTCGAAAATTAAAAAAAAAGCAAATGTACAGTCAGCTGCAGTTAAAAGCTCCCGATTTGTAAACGATTCTAACATTTAAGGCAACTTAATAAGAACTACCCATAGGAGGCCTGTGTTGCTGTTTTTCACGTGCAACTATAGCTCCGATTTTAAAATAGCACAACGGAAGTTTGTTACTGAGCGCTTACTAAATCGCTAGTATAAATAATGTCTTTATTAAGCAAAGAATTTACAATGTCGAACATTGTAATAAATCAAAATAAAACCCAAATTTATTGGTATGAAACCAACTTAACTTGTTAGCTAAATGTTTGGAAAAGTAAGCAATATCAAAGAAAAAGTAATCTCAGGCGTTACAAGTAAGCAAGTATAACTGAGTACCCAATACACCCCTCTGTCTACAAAGAGATATGTAAAAACCTAACAGCAGTCACTTCAATCAATACACGTTATAGCACTAGATGATATAAAACCTTTCTTCTTAAATTCACTTTCGAAATCCAACCCTAACACAATCCTTTTGAGATGAAAATCGATTGGGATGAAGTCGAGAATTTTATTCAGACGATATGAACAACAAAGTCAGGGGTAAACAAAATTCAATCCTATGCTGAAGGGTAAAGTTTGCAAGTCGATGCAGCGTTGAAGAGAGGGTAGCAAAAGAAGAGTTGGTTTTTTATGAATATCAAAATATGAGCCCCCTTTTACAATTCCATTGTAGCAGACATTGATCCTCATAATAGTTTGAGTTAGCTGGTCCTCTATACTCATAATATAGGGGTGGATGAATGTGAAATATGGAGTGTTAGAGATTTATGTGTGAATCATTCTCGACTAATTCGTTTAATGCACATTTGCGTAGATAGAGAATCAGAGATGACATAGGTGGTGAGTTTTGTGGGTTTTCTCAGCTTGATTGAAATATTTGTCTGTGTAGAGATAAAGACTGTTTCTTTATAGAAACTAACTATAGTAGAGTGTCTATTTAAACTGTGGTTTTTTTTTCAATCTTTGTTATATAAGGTGGCTTCAGTTGGTATAGCGAAGGTCATACTAGAGACCCAGTACTTGGTCAGGATCAAGGTTCAAGGAGCTTTTCCGTAAAATACGCAAAATGAAATTTCAATTTCCTATATTAGTTGGGTCGAGATTGTTCTTGACAATTTTTTTTTTCGTTTTTTCTTTTGCTCTGGGTAATTGAATCTTGGCCTTGGCTACTCACCGGGTGTCCAGTGTGAATTCAGCTTTATAAAACAAATTCACCTTGTATGTACATAGCTGTGAATTGTATAGAATGTAAGCACCTTATCTATAAGTACCTACGTAATGAGTAATGAGTGATGTTGTGTGAATGCGGTGTGCGGTCAAACCTAAACTGGTTTTTGTCACACTGTTAGTATATAAGTTTTATTGTAAACACTGTTTTGTTAATAAATGATGATGATGATGATGATATGGTCTTTACAGGTCCTTACCTTAACTGAGTTTTACCGGAAAACATGTGGAAAACTCATTTAATTAATTTTAAAATTGAATTTACTAACATGCTTTATGGACTAAGAAGCCAATATTAAAATTTTCCTTGTAAAAGCTGGTTATGCCATATATGTACATATGTATCTTTAATTCTGAGGTGGGAAAAATAAATGGGCTTAAGATTTTTAGAAAATATTTCTTAAAACCAAAGATTATATTTTTCATAATTCAGTTTTTGTTACGCCTAAATTAACCAATAAAATGCTCAAAATAATTTAAATAAATAATCATTTATCTAACGTTTGTTGATCAAAGCATGATTTAGTAGTAGCCATAACATGATTAAAATAAGAACGGAACTACGAGGAGAATCAGTGTCCCTTCCTAAGACTCCCTTGAAATTTCTAATTGAGCATAAATAAAACAACGAATTATAAATTCATTTATAATTTAGTTGGCGATAAATTACAATACTTGCTGTAAATCCGCTGTGTATGTTTATGATCATGATATTTTGAGTGTGAATTTTATAGCATTTGTTCCCATAACCTTTAGTTTAACACCATTGCAAATTTGTTATTATTAATCTACTGAAATTTTAGTCACTAAAGCAGTAAACTAAACACAGTACTCGTCTAAACGAACAACATTTTGTGTGCCAACAACCCTGGAATTACAAAAAAAAAAAACATATTTGTTCCATAAAATTCGGCCAAGTAAGTATGAAATTTATACATATTTCTATGAAACAGGTGTTTTTTTTTTCGCATATCGACGCGTGCTTTCTTTAGTTTACAACTTTTTTGTCGACTAAAACCCAGCCGGTACATACGGTCGATTTATCATATTTATAAAAAAAAACTAAAGATAATTGTATAAATTCAAAATAATATTTAGATATCAAATACCAATATATTTAATACATACAATCATCATTAACCAACATGTAGAAGTATTATTCCAAAATTTACGTCCCCAGTTTATTTTAACCCTTACACCACTGGAAAATATAATAATAAAACCGTACAAGATGGGATATATCCCTTACGTCCCGATATGGAAACTATTATTTTCAAACTACGTGCAGTGAGGCTGCAACCTCACCTGCGAATGGCAAAGCCTATCACCCGTAAGCTACGCCGTCGTTACGTAACCAAGTAACGGATCGGTCAATGACCCCTTCAAGTCGTGTGCGCCCGCGCCACTGTCGTCATGGACCTGCCGTTATGAATAGCTTTAGGTAGATGGGTGAATAGGTAAAGATTCATCCTAAGTCTCAGGGAGAATTTTGATTAGTTAAACTAGCTTGTTTTATCGCGCGGCTTCACTCAGTTTTTTTGTGAACTTGGTGGTTTTCCAGGATAAATAGTTCAAGTGACCCGGACTCCGACAATATCCCGCTGAAAAAGATTCAATCCGTTGAGTTGGAGAATAAGAAACATAATTAAACCCTGTCAATAATATTATACAGGAGGTTGATTTGGTCAGCAACTACTGTTAAAGGATATGTTATATTCACATTACTAAGGACGAAAAAAAAATTTTCGTTAATTTATTAAATTTCATTTTGGGGTAACATAAAACGTCTACTGTAAGACAGATATGATGAAATTGACTCAGCGCTGGCGGAGCGGCGGCAGTCGTTGCAGCGCGCCGAGTTGGGCACCCGAGTTCGCACCGTAGTGACCAACATCGAGAAAATTCTAGAAAAAATAATAAAGGGCTTATTCTTCAATTTTCATTTTTTATATGCTATTTTTCGGAATAAGCAGCATGTAAGTAATATTATAGTGATGCAGATTATAAACTGTATTGGATATGATAGGATGGGATGAGATGGGAGGAATGAGATGGGATAGGATAGGATGTGTAGCTAAATTAAAGTTTGTTGGTTAATGAGCGAAATTGAACGCCACCAATCAAACACCGTATGCAACATCGATTTAAAATATTTATAGAAAAGACAAAAAAATATGTAACCGGCATTTGGGACGTGGGATCCAGAAAAAAAATATCGTTTAGAAAATTTAACTTGAAAAAAATACAATCATCTATTATCCAGCATAATTTACGAATATGTAAAAACTAACTTTTGCCCGCGGCTCCACCAGCGTGTTATTCGGTTTAACGACATGCTTTTTTCCGGAATAAAAAGTAACCTATGTGTTAAGTTGGGATATAAGCTATATCTATTCTAAATTTCATCCAAATCCGTCCAGCCGTTTCAGAGTGAAAGAGTAACAAACATACACACACACACACACAAACTTTCGCATTTATAATATTACTGTGAAGTGTGATGAGATATTTTGTCTTATTTCACCACAACAATTTAGACCGCGCTAATTAGACACCTGATTTTTCAAAGATATTGATCTATCCTACAGGAACCATGCATTTTTCCGGGATGAAAAGTAGTCTATGTATTAAGTTAGGGTATAGGCTATATCCATTCTAAATTTCATCCAAATCCGTTCAGCCGTTTCAGCGTGAAAGAGTAACAAACATACACATACACACACACACACGCACAAACTTTCGCATTTATAACATTAGTAGGATGTGTTTTATCGCTATACACCTACGAAAAACAGTTTGCTTCTGTAAAGCTATTTACTCTGTGGCTTAACACATTTATCAGAACGTCACAGAATAAATAAAATATCGCATCGTTTGTTAGCTTGTTTGCCGTTGGCAGTTTCTCTAGTAGAGATTTCTAGCCAACATTGTCAAAATTTATTAATACCGTACCGTCAATAATTAAAATTTAAATATTTGAAAAGTCCAATTAATAATGAACAATCCATAATTATAACAGGAAGTTGCTAAAATTGGACTTAGCTTTGATTTCTACATCTACAATAAATGATGGGTATATCTGAGCAGTTCATTGTTCTAGCCTGTGCGTAGTTATGTCACATTTTTTGTATCTCATCGATTCGTTTTGGTCATATAATCGATCATACAATAGCAAAACAACATATGAGGTAATATCGTGCCTCGAATCCATTTTACAGATTAAAAAAATTACATAATAAGGATAAATCCATTAATTCAATTTTACCATTTTAGGTCTAATCTTAAAAATATAATTATGGGCTACAACAATCTCTTCTTAGAATCTCGTGTGCTCCAAAAGCATTCCACGAGAATTGTTTTTCTGCATTCTTCCTTTATCTCACCTTCAGCTGCGAAGCCGTGATGGCCAGAGGTGGTTTGACGGCCGCACCACTCGATGCAAGTCGGGCGACAATAAACTGCACCAATTGATTTCCGCGTTTCCCGCGCAGTCTGGGCGACAGCGCCATCTGATTGAGGTTGCTATGGAGTTATAACCTGCCTTTTGTGCGCTGAACTTTGCGATTTAAACTTAAATAATTTTAAATTTAAAAATTGTCGCTTTTTATTTTTGTGAGAAAATGTATTGATATCGGAATAATTTTGTATTTAGACTGTAAGTTCGTAGTATACTATTTAAGTCACAGAATAATATACTTAAAACTTTTAGTTCGCATTATCGCTATAACCATAGACTACAGTACAGATCATCGCTCGGATCCATCTTAGGGTTTAAAAACCTCAAAATCATAATTGTACAAATATATTAAGAATAACCAACGTGTAATTAGTGACAATAAAAATAAATCTGCAGCTGATACATTATTTATATTGTACTGCACTACTGGTACTAATGTCATTGTCTAAAAAGAAAAACAAAGTTCTAATCCAGGATTCTAATGTGCAAAAATAGATATCTTTATCCCAGCAGGCAAGTAGCTATTTTTTTAATTAGCTGCAGTCATTTCAGCTATTAAATGAGTCGCTACTCTACCTAATAAGTTAATTAATACGTCCTCGAAATAACACTACTAAAAATATCTTGAGGTTTGGCAGTTAAACTTCTTCATTCGAAGTTACAAAATGATTAGCCCGTATTGATTCATCGAGGTCAGTTTGCTCAATACACGACTGCAACATTATTTCATTATCTGGGCTATTATCTCGTACGTAGACTAAGAGAACAGTAATATTCGCCATATCTGTGCCCAGCTAGGTAACGGTGATCCGTCGAAGTGAACCGTCGTCTGAGAAAACGTACATTCTAATGGTTACAATACCGCAGTTACAAAATTTGATTAGCCGAATGGTCACGCTGGAATTCGGCTACGAGATCATTGATTTATGAAAGCGGGACATGCGTTGATGTGGCATTTTGTATGATATTATATTGCTAACTAAAATTTGCCCAAGTGCAAATCGGGCTCAAGCACAAAGGTTTCCGTACCATCACATGTTACGGTTACGTACGAAATCCTAAAAACTTTATGGCATAAAAAGGTTGACAAGCTACTATTAGCGCCATCTATTGACAAGTCATCTCAGATGGCGCTATGGTTACCACGATGTTTATTGTTTGGAGAGCCCCTTGGGCTTTTTTTTTATTTGTCGTGATAGACCCTATAGAAATACGTATTTTGTGAAAATTTCAACTGACTACCTATTACGGTTGAAGCTTTAGACCAATGTGACAGACGGACGGATAGACAGACATTGGAGGCTTAGTAATGGGGTCCCGTATATACAGATATTTTATCTCACGAAGTCCGTTTGGCTGTGGTTGTAGTAGTGGGTGTACAGTACAGATAAGCGCGTTTTGTATGTGTGGCGTGTTTTGTAGCTCTGGATAAAATTGCATGGGTATGGTCTTCGTTCCACAGCTGAAGTGAATTATACTAGTAAATGATATTGTAAAAGATAGCACTATGATAGTGTGTGCATACATAGTCCTTCAATTGGAATAGATTTCACGTGAGCTGAATTTGGTATTTTATTTCATTCCCTAAATTAGTTATCAGTGTGTGGCAAACATCAGAGACCATTGTAGGTAGCCTAGACTCCAAGATTCCCAACAACCATATCCAAACAGACTTTGTGAGTTAGAATATCTTTAGGAAGTTGCTCAAAGATGCGCGATGCATAAAATAAAATTGATAGTAGCCTGTTTACTTCGATGTTATAGAAAACTATTGCTTTTGGTAGCAGCGATATCTCAGTTAACGGGATGCCAGACTCTAACCTTGAGACCAGGGTTGAAATCTTACCGGCTAAGCATGCACTTCGTAATTGATGTACATAATTTTTGAGGTAATAGAGGTAAACCTGCCTGCCTTAAAAACATGCATTTGTGTCCAAAGTGCGGTGAAAGGGCGGCTTACCCCTATCATTTTGGGGACGTAAAAATCGTAGGTGAAAAGAGAGTGTACGAGTGTTAACAGTCCACACACACCCCTTTGGGCCGTGGCGATATGTATGTGGCGTAAGTTGCGACTGAAATCAACACCCTATATTTTGAAGCAAATCTTACGCAGAAAAAATTTCCCCAGTAAAACGTCAAACTTACATTGTCAAACAAGACCGAGACAACAAAGCTACCAGTTTACCACATCCACCGCCTCCACACTCGAGCAGGTCTCGCAGTTCGGTCTGGTTCAGGGGCAACCGGAACGGTATACCGGGCCGACGACCCGAGATCAGCGCCGATAACTCATCGCCGTGTTTAGTCACTATTACTGGATACACGGATAGTGTGGTGCCCCTCCCCTCTCCCCCGAATATGGAAGTCTAGTGACTTGTGAGATCGCGGGTTTGGAGGTTTGAGCTAGAAGGAAGGTGCTTTCCTTGTGTGAGGAATTGTGACCTCTAATTAATTGTCAGGGTTCCTTTCTGTTACACGACCGCATTTAAGGGAAACTTTTGTGTTCAGAATGCTTGCTTTGGGAAGGCACGACTCATATTATCCGATATATCCGAAGTACGGTGATAGGGTTCAATTACTCAAAATACCATATTTTCAAATACCATACTCAAAATCACCTCTGACACCCCCTCGAGGGTTCATCTCGCAACGATATAAATCATAATATGAATATCAAATGTGAAGAATGAAATAATAATGAATGTATGTAAAATGTTGTATTGTCATTTGTTGATTTCTATGAGGATTATTTTTATATCAATCTATTCATTGTATAGCGTAATGTTTTACTTTTCAGACCAGTAGAGAAGGCGCGCGTGATGTTGCACCCCCGCACCGTGCACCCCCCTTCCTCATCAAAGCTCCAAGAATGCGCCATTTACTGTGACACCTTCTGTTACTAATAATGCTAATGACGTCTGCTGTCTGCAGTATTGTTGTACGTATGAATCCCCGAGGGGTTGTCAGAGGTGTTCCCAAGTGTGAACTGTGAAAAGCAAGTCACAGTCCACATTCAGTACACCCGCATTTCACCGATGGTTATGACGCCTCAAACGTGAGCCCTATTGCCGTACTTCGATTACAAATACACTCTTTTTAGTTCATGTAAGTTTCCTCAAGGTGCTTTCCTTTCTCCATTCAGCAAGTGGTAAGTACTAGGTAAGACTACAAATACTATGCACATAAATTCTAAAAAACTCATCGAACCTGAGCCTAGCTTTCTACCGTCTAAGCTACCGCTGCTATTATCTACACAAATTTTTAAAGGTCAAGAGAAAACTTTCTAGAATCGAAACTCTGTGACACAAAACATTTAAAAGCAATCATCGCTATCTAAACTCTACAATTAAACGGAATATATCAATCACCACTATTTATGCTAATGCTCCCTAAAAGTAATCATAAATCAGTACCGACAAAACGAAATCACTTCCAGTCTTTTTTTTCAGCCCGCTTTCATCGACATTCGTTTAAGCAAGCGTTAAAATCAGACGAAGCCTCGTATAACCCGCAAACACTCATTAAGTTTTAATCTTCGAATGAACAGATAATTAGTTGCTAACCGACCGATTTGAAGCTGCTTGTTGATGATGTACCCTCCAGCGATTCGGTGGAGATTGCATTGGTCCGGTTAATACCATTAGGTCGACAATCGGACGCGCGCGCGCCATGATAAATGGTACTCGTAAATAAAACAGGTTGTATATGGTCAAATCTGAACAAGCATTTATTTTAACCTAAATGTATTGTTCAGTATTAATTTTGGAACATTCCAGTTTGGTGCATCCCAGCAAAATTTTTAGTTTAGTTTTTTTGTTTTAAAAAGACTTGCACATTGGTCAAATAGGTATTGTAATTCACATAGAATTTACTTTAATTCAGATACACGCAATTCTAAACCGCGTGGTGACCAAAATGGAAACATTTTAAATTAAAGCATCCAGTCCGTTGGTTTTATAATTAAAGCCTTTGTTGTGTTTATCGATATAGCAGCAGCCTGCAAACACCTGTTGGTATTTACTGGAACCTTCATATAACACCACAAAACCTTTCCCAAAGAAACATACCCGCAAGTATGAAATTATTATTCGGACCCTTCCATAAAATGGATACCCAACTAGCACAAAGAGGTTGCTTAAGAGCTATATAGCGTATAGAGTTGCAGTTAGAAGCTGCAAGAATAAGCTGCAGAGCGTGCTATAACTCTTCTGCAGCTGCTATAGCACTAAAGGGTTGCCTAATAGACCTTATTTAATAGATCCAGTAGAGTTGCTATTTTCACTCCTTAAGCATACTCGACTGCTATTTTCAGCTGAAAGCTGATATTGACAATAAATGAATGAACGAACGTCACATTTGTCATTCACTCCGAGTCGTAAATTGCAGCTTTAAGCGCAAAATTGTGTTTTTAATGTAAGTACATATTGAATTTTATATGAAGTGTTAGATGGCTATAACAGCGTGTAGTGAAATAATAAAATGGTGGAATTATAGTGAAAATACAAGATTTGATTTACACGGCTTGTTTAGGTGAAAACATCGGCAAATTTAAATTACTGTAAAATATATATGCTGTTTTCGGAAAAAAGCTATTGGGCCCCAAATTAATTGAAGATCTTTTGAATTTGTAGCTGCGGATCTAAAATTGTTGTCTTAATTTTGATAAGTATAACGCTGATTTATGTTATTTATGGATAACTATCGATAACATGATGTTTTTGATCATACTAAACTGTGTTGTGTGTTCAATTATACAGAAATATATGAAAAAATGAAGTAATTATCTCAGAAAATGGCGTCAATATTATTGCAGCTTTGGTCTCTAATTTTCGCTACTGTAGTCCCCTTTTTCAATAATAAGTGAGAAAAATCAGTGTTCAGAAGCTCCTAGTTCCATATATGCTGCTAAATTCTTTGTTCTAGAAATTCAACCTCCAATAGAGTTAATATTATAACCTAGAGTGCGAATTTGATATGATATAAAACTCGAACCTGCATGTGCAGCAAACATACACTAAATATAATTTAGAGAACTGCAAAACATTGCTAGAAACCCTTGCTTGAAAAAACTAGCAGTATTATGGTAATAAATTCTAACAAATAAATAAATTCTTCTGTAACCACTTAAGATCTGAAAATCAAGTTCAAGGGCAATGCACCTGTAGGTTGACGAGGCAGTAAACTTGTATCTTAAAGAATTAAGAGTCAAATAAAACGAAGTTTGTTAACATTAATTTAAATTTTCAAGAAAATTAAATCGACATTCCTTCCCCAATATCTTGTTTATTCTTTCATAACTTTGCGCCTGTAACTGCCACTTGTCTCCTATTTTCTCCATGTCTGTTTTGTATTGGTTTACCAAATATTCGTGAATTAATATACTAACAACCAATAGATAAACAAAAAGTGCGGCCAGGTTTACAACGTTCTCCATTTTATTGAAAAGCTAAAACTGTAAGAAGTAGGTTCCACTGTGGTCATAAGCTGTAATTTCAGCTGTTATAGAACTCGTGCCTAATTCTATCTCCCTTATGCAACTCTTATAGACTTTGAAGCTTTAAAGAAAGCTGCATTTTTCACTAGTGTGTTTGTTGGGTAGGTACATAACTTTTAATAATTTTTGCAAAAAATATAGATGTTTTCTTTTGTAAAATTTGTGTTGTAAAATCCTTACGATATGTTGAGGTCTTTCTAGGATGAGTACTTCGACGACGCAGTCGGTAGCGCCCGTATCATGAAAGCAAATAGTCGCAGGTTCAAATCCTAAACCGAGAAAAATAAGTCGAAGATAAGATGCTATTCAGCAAGGTAAGAGCCGCAAACAAAAGGCAATTCATCGATAAAAGGAAGCCAAATGTGAAGCGCTCAAAACTATCAGCTCTCCTGTGAGTTTGTTATGTACTATACAGTATATTTTATACATATGGGTCTATGAGACGGTCCCCGGCTTTTGCCCTCTCTTGATATTCCGGTCCTGAGTCTGCGAGAACCTCCAGTTTCCATTAGAGTTTGGCATTGCGTTTACTGAATTGCTTCTTTTTGTTTTCAAATAAACCCATTATTGCATTATTAATCAGCTTGCACGGGTTTATTCGCACTGTTGATACTAAACAGCCAAATGAAATAACAAGAAAATACTCGGCTTCCTGCCCATTATCGTCTTTTCTCGAATGGAGACGAATTTTTTTTTTGTTATTTGTCGAAGTTTTAACAAAAATTGTATACCTACATCTGTTTGCTTAAGGTTTAAGGGGCTTTAACAATAGGATAAAAATTTTGTTTCGTTCAGTTTAACAATATATTATATCTATAACTACCAGTGTATACCCCCTACCTAATTGCACAAATCAATTTTCAGACATTAATTAATCACAGTTTTTCTGTTATGCGCTCCCGGTGTATAATACATACATGGATACATTTAAAAATAACAATAAAATATATTCCTTAAAGAAAAATATACATATACCAAAGTAAATAAAAGTTACAATAACGCAAGCCATCAAAAACAAAACTTGTAAAAAAAACAAGTCTCGCAACTTAGTTCTTCTACCGTAAAAAGTTGTGAGATTCATGTTAATCCAAGTCGGTTAATTTATTCAGTCTACTTAAGGGACATTCTGTCTTAAGATATTACGTAATTAGCCAACCTAACAACATCTTACTTATAGTGACCATATCATATTTATAAACAAAAAGATTTTTAATTTAATTTGGGCTTCGCATGAAAACACAATGTATCGCACAACTAATACATATTATATTAAATTAGATTATTTAGTGCGATTGCCAAGTCTTCATATTTATTTAAAACATAAAAGATTTTTAATATTACTATGGTCACTATAAGATGTTGTTAGGTTAGCTAATTAAGTATTATCTTAAGACAGAATGTCCCTTAAGTAGGGACTGAATAAATTAACCGACTTGGATTTACATGGAACTCACAACTTTTTACGTTAGAAGAACTAAGTTGCGAGACTTATTTTTTTTTTTACAAGTTTTTTTTTATGGCATCTCATGTCTTTTTGGAGATAGTCCTACTTTTTTTCCTTTCCAGTACCTTATACTTCTTGACAAGTATATACATTTACACTGATTCATTTACTGCAAATGTAACTTTGTAATCCTATATATTTATATAGGGTTACAAACTTATTTATGCAGTTAATGTATCGTTAAAACTCGACCGAAATTGCAAAATATTTTAGTATTTCCTTGATTTATAAACTAAACACTAATAGCATTCCAAATTTGAAGCTTCTATGTCTGCTAGAAGTGCCTTAGAGTTTTGATGATCGGTCAGTGAGCGAGTGGCAAAATTGAGAAACTTTGACTAGTTATCGTTCTTAAACTACTGGTTCAAATTGAATAAAATTTTAAATTTACCGTGTTTATACAATGCCTGCTTGGTTACTGAAAATTCGGGCTTCTAGTTTTATCCACAACGAAGTTATAGGGGATCGAAAACTGTTTGAATAGTTAAAGGATGATACGGCCGTGCCGCTTCTTAGCTCGACTTGGCGGGGGCACTGCCGTGCCCCCAGATTCGATAAACTTCGCTCGATATAATGAATGATACAAAGCACTTCAAATCTGTACTAATCATAAAGTAGTAAAAAGATCGCGCCTGTATTTTAAAAAAAATATGAAGTGGCTTATTAATCTTGCATTGAAGCCAAGATGAGGAAGACGCATGCATGAGGAGGACAGAGGACCGCCATGAGTGGCGAAATTTGGGAAAGGCCTATGTCCAGCAGTGTATGAACATTGGCTGATGGATGGATGGATGGAAGCTAAGATTCAGATTTAATTTATTTGCAATAAATATGGTAAATTCTTACGATAACTACCAATTTTGGAATTTTTGTCTGTCTGTCTGTATGTATGTTCCGTTCTACTTCGAGAACCATCCAACAAATTTGAATGCTAATCAACAAATAGGTAACAAGGGGTATCGATAAAATATAACCATCTAGCCGAAAACTGTCGATTGACACTTCCAAAAACTGCTCTCAGAATAAGACCTCGATCTGTTGAAGTGGGCGACGGTAAATCCAACTTTATACATTTTTTTTAGAAAACTAGATGTACGTAAATACAGCACTGAAAAAAATACATATTGTTTTCTGCCCCGTTTTCAGCTTGACGGTTATTTTCTAAACATCTCTTATACATAGCCTATAATGTTGACCAGGGTCACGACGATGATAATAAGGAAGCCGTCATCCAAATCCGCTGAGTGGTTCTCGACTTAAAACAGAACATACATACAGATAGAAAAAATTCTAAAATTTTTAGTTATGGCCTCAGTATAATACTGGTAACTAACCCATTTCAATTGAAATTTCGCAAAGATATTGTATGTACAGATACGATACGACCTATTTATTACTTTAGTATTATTTAGAAGTATAGATGAAGGGGTGCCTCGTATAAGGGTCTATGCGAAAAAAATGTTTGTAGGGACAATCAAACTTTTAGGTCTATTTATGTCAAGTGAATTTATGATAAGTAAAGTTTTTTTTTCTTCTAAGTATTCTCTATTGCCAGCAGAATTATGACGTCTTCAACCCACTTTGTTCCGAATGCGATATAGAGGTCTTTTAAAAATTAAAAAAAATCACTCAATATATAGTGTGGACCCTTTTACGAGGCACCCTTGTCGAGCTAATAAGGGTATTGAAAATTTAAAACTTCTTAAATCGTTATTGCATAGCCTATTTTCATTTTTTAATACTTTTCCAGAAAAATCTTGAAAACTCACTGAGCATGCGTACCTACCCGCAGTGCACAAAGCTTTTAATGTAGGCATTCTGACATTACACTTAAGGTGACATAGGCAGTAAAAAATGAGGTTTTAAAACAGTAGAACTCCCATACTACAAATAGAAAGGGTTCTACAAAAAACATGTTATAAAGGAGGCCTTTTCCATGACGAACGCGTAGCCCAAAACGTGATATACCAAATTCTATTCGTCGAAAAAAATTGGAAAAGAATGGCTGTTTTTTCAGTTCAAAATAATCCGTTCAAACTAACAAAGTAAAAATAACAATATTACTAATGTAGATGTATAAATCTATTATCTAAAACATAGAATTGCGTTTTTCATGGCTCTTGTATGAATTTATGACAAATTTATTCACTAAAAAACAGCATGATTTAACCACAGACATATAAACGTAGATTCAACCTTGTCTTACTTGTCTTGAATCACCGCACTACTCAACGCGCACTTTTTCAGATATGTTTATCTCTTTCGTTGTGGGATGGACATATTGCGCCTTAAGTTCAAAATCGCTTAAGGCGTACATACATAAACTCAAACTGCAACTTCAAATACTAATAACTAAAAACTACTTAAACACCTATAAAATGTACCTATATATGATAGGCATAATATAGCCGTAAATCAGTTTCATTATTTCTTTTTCTGTTTTCGCTTTTGACAATAAAAATTTGAAAGTTTATACAAATTGAAAGCGTCTACTTGTTTCTAAAACTGAATCTCACGCATTGTTAAAGCCTCGTTCCAGGAAAAGCAGCCTCGATCGTCCAAAGGAAAGTCCGCTTTGAATATTCCAATGAAGGTCTGGGAACATACACATTCTTGCAGTATACGGCGTCAAGGCTTACCCAACCAATTTGAAAAGCAGAGATCGCTAACGGTGCTGCGTTGTTGTCGAGTAGGCTTTGCATTTGGCCGGGTAACGACTGAGCGTCCGAGGGTATATGACAATATGTAACCTGTACCGCTGAGCCGTTGGCATCGGGCAATAAGTTACTTTTGTTTGTAAGCATTTAAAACTATAGTATATGTAAAGTAGTAAGAGAATTTTAAATTGTGCTAATTTAAAATCACGGCAATATCAAAGTCTATTTTGGTACACTTTTATTATTTATTTTGTATACAATACACGATGGGCTTACACTTAGCCACTACCGCACCTAATGGAAGCATCTAAAAGACCAAGGGAGAAGCGCGCTCGTCCAGTAAGCGGGAGTGTGGTAGTTGGTAAGTCGTTGCTCAGTCTATCCAGGGACTTCCGAAAAATTTACAGAAGTTGATACCGAATGAATTACTGATATTATGCATGCAACTGTCTGTAACAAACTTTCAGTACGGCTTCTATCAGAAAACGGAGAGTTGCCTGGCTGCATGGTTCTGTCATATTTCACAATTTGTAGGTACCTGTAAAAGAACCTGCCGAATTCACAAAAATAAAATCACTTTAGCTCGTGATATATTAATTAACAGTGAAAGGTTTCAAAATGTTTTCAAGGGTAAAATAAATTTAGTTTCTATCGAACGACAATTTGTTCTCATTTGCTACGACGTAGCAAGCAACCACAAAAGCTACGCTAGCCTTTCTTTCTAGGACTGTTGAGGTTCCTGTAAAAAGAAAAAATAAGCACACACGGTGCACAAACAACCTTGGAATAAATGTTCAAGATAAAAAAAATATTTTTAGTGACGTTTGATTTCGCAAACATAAAAAATAATTTAGTTGTAAGACGGTGTATTCTTTGCAAAGATTTATATGAATTATTTACGAGTATTGTAAAATCTGTTTAGGAAACTTAATTATATTTATAATAATTGCTTGATGCCCAGTTTTTTTATTTTATTCATTCCTTACAATGGAAAAGACGGTCAAGTGGCAGTGATTGCTTTACACTTGTGGTCACATGCCACCCACAGGATTCAAGCTGCAGCGGTGTTGAAGCTTTACGCCATGTTTGACATTTTGTTTACTAACAAGAAAATGTTTGATGTCGAAGATAAGCAACAACAAACGTGGTACATGCTAAATGTTCCGCGGAAGCTGAAAATACCATCCACGAGTGCGGCATGCAGATCGTCCATCCGCACATCAGTGATGATTTGGGTGAAAGTCTCCTAGTTTGGCGCAACAGTGTTTTTCTGTGAAAAAGTTATTGAAATCTGTTTCAAGGTTAATAAAGACACTGTTTTTTTGGATGGTATAGCAAAAGATTTGCCATAGACTCTGTTTCAAAGGTGGCATATGGTATAGCGGGCTCAATACCACAACCGCCCCGGCGTAATTCAGGCGCCACAAAATCAATAGTGATTGACCCTCCTCCAATCTCAACCTTAATTCTTTGGATTATACTACACAATATGGCGAGATAAAGAGGAAAACTAATAAAAATTAAAATAAACTTGGTTCCGAATACATGTTTGCGCCTTTTGGTGTCGAAACACTTGTGCCGTGGAGTTCGGACGCGAAACGTCTCTTTAAAGAGATTTATTCGCGGCTGGCTGACGTTTCCGGGGACCCAAGGGCTGGGGCAAACCTCGGACAACGCCTTAGTTAGGCAATCCAAAGAGAGAATGCCGCCAGCCTTCTGGGGATTCTGCCACATGACGGAGGCGATCTGGCAAACATTTTTTACCTAAAGCTTTTATTTGGTAAGTATTTTATATTTTATTAGTTTAATATTTTTAAGTATTTAATGTTACTTATTTATGTTACTTAAGTTTGTATTGTAATTTAAAACAAAGAAACTGGATTCTTCATTGAGAAGTGTATGGACAAAATAAACATGAATTTTGTGATTGTCAATAATTGACAGATTAAATGGCTGTGTAAAAATTTTAGCAACCAGTTTTAATATATTTTTCAACACACTTGCTTATAAAGTGGCTCTTATTGCAGCGTTTTTAGGGTCATAATGCAGCATAATAAACACGCGTGCTTTTTACTTTACATTATCTCACTAGTGTTTTTTACATTACAGTTTTTTTTTCTTAGGAAAGAGTTTTGATGTCTTGAGAAATAGTAAAGTTTTTGCGAATAAATAGACTGTCTCAGTTAAAATATAATACATAATCATTTAATTTCATAAAATTATTAATTTTTATCAACAAATTAACTCAAATTTTTGTTGTAAAGACAAAAAAGTTCAGTTTGTTAATATTTAATATTTGGCTGTTTGGCTTTTTGCGTCAGTGCCTCTATTTCCATCCGCGCAAGAAACAAAATCTCCGCCGCCATTTTTCAAAGAAAATTGTCAGTTCATGGCTGTGGTTTCGTTCGATTATGTGGAAAAAAAGACAGTGAAATTTTATTATTTTTCCTCGCAAGTATGTTTAAAAACGTCGTATGAAACGCGTGAGCATTAGATATTTGACATTACACTCTCGGCTCCATTACGGCCTTAGCCTGACTTGTATCATAATATACTATTATATTAGTCATAAAATAATTCAAGTGATTATGGTTTTATGACTTTTCTTATTATTTTTTATGTTTGAGTCAGTATTTACACGTTGAGGGACACAGACCAACTATAGTCATGATTCCATTGTTCTTTCATTGTGTATGGTTGTTTACCTGAATATATTAATGACCTAGTACGAGTAGATAATATGGTTCCACTAGGTCTAATAATAATAAAAAAACGTAAGAAGAACTGATACTCTCTCAAGAACGTGTTTTGCATTGAAACTAACCATAAAGGCGTTCCTATATTCGTGTTGTATCGGAAATTTTCACTTATCCTATGCACCGAAGCGCGTACCGACTAAATGAGGTGCTCGCTTTTCTCCAGATAGCCAACCGGCTTCCCTCTCTTTCCTTCCCACCGATTACGCTTTTTGTCTCTTTCCCTCCAGTTTGCGCAGCCTCATCTCACCAGCACCTCCAGTCACATATTTTATTTGTGGTGCCTTCCTGCATCCTGAGAGGTCTGTTGTCGTGTCAGGGACCTACCAATATTATACACACACACATTTAAACTTTCAGTGTTGCCGTAAAGGGTTTTGAAAAGGCCCGTATTAGGAAGTTGGAAAACCTGATTTGATGTTAATTTGCTTGCAATAATTTTCGGCGGTAAAGGATGAACTGAGAGGGTTCGGAATCAGCCTCATTCTGAATGGAAACAAACGAGTTTTAAAACATTAAGAATGTAATACTGCTAACATAATTTTCATAAATAAAATATTAATATATAGTTATCAATTGGTGTTACACAAATTGCATGGTCTTATTTGGCCGGCCTGAAGTTATGCTCTCCACACTCTCTCTTTTTCTCTTCCTAAAGCCATTTCAAAGAGTGGGGAGCTTATTTCAGGCCAGCCAACTAAGATCGTGTGATCTGTACTGAGTGGCTTGCTACAAAAGGACGTTAGAAATAATGTCCATAAATTATAACTTACCAATACATTTGGGTCACTTTGGGATAAATGTGGACGATATCGTAGAGATACATCCACATAAACCGCTACCAACTTTATGAATTATCTGGAGGTAAAGCATATCGCCACGACATATATCCCCGAAGGGTGCCAGAGATGTTTCCGAGTGTCAATTGTCACAGTCAACACACGTACACCCACTTTTCACCAATGAAATGTATGTCCCAACGTGGTAGGAAGTGAGCCTTATCGCCGTTCTTCGTGCACAATAATATGTTTTTGGGGCATGGTTTATACCGTACAGTGATTTCTTTCACCGTTTACCAAGTGGTAAGTAAATAAATAAGATGTATCTACACCAGCGTACTATTTTATAGTATTTGACAGCATAGTTTATCAGGTGGTAGAGCTGGTGCCGGGCCCGACTGTGGAGGTGCCAAAGTCTTACTCGCAAATCCTCCCGATATTATTCGGGGGAGAGTAAGAGTACAGCTCGCAGACAGGCACAATCAGGCGGCCCACCATTGCCTGGGACCAACTGATGGCGGTATATCCATCCCAAATTGCCGGGCCTTATAAAAACGTCACTGGTGCGAGAGTTTCAGCACCGCGCTCACCAACCCGCCTGCCCAGCACATGTGAGTATGGGTATTCCTTCCAGGAGTAACGCCAAGAGTGGCAAAATCTTGGAAAGCCCTATTTCCAGCAGTGGACGAAACAGCAGGGTGATGGATGGATGTATCTACATTAAATCTGAAAAACACTGCTCGACTGCGTCCTAACAACGGATCTCCCGCTTCATTTCAATCTGGAGATCTAAAAACAATTTCCATAACTCAGTGCAAAATTCCATAAACAGGAAATACTCCACCGAGGGTTGGCAATGCTAAGGAGCGAAATAATCGTATCGAATTTTATGCTTTTAGCAATGTGGAATACGGGCGAGTCTGTGGTCGTCTATGGTATTTAACATATTGTATACTTACAAGTAACCAGTAATTTTATATGACTAGGAATTTTGTGGAGAAAGAATTACATACCAAGTACAGATGCTTACCAAAAATTATGTTAAAAGATTTTTTTGGGGTTTTCAACGGAAACCTCTTGTATAACAAATTTTTCAATTTGATACATGAATAAGCAACGAGGATAGAAAAAAGTAATATTTACATGCTCTCTGTTACTGGCCGTTTAATTAAATTCATACATGCTGCTTACATATACAAAATCATATTTATTTATGCAACCAAATACATACCGGAGGCGTGGTCAGTGATCAGTATCACAGATTAATAACATTTTTTGCGTAAAATTAAAAGAAAATGTCGACTTTCGGACTGGGAGGGAACAGAAAAAAAAATCCCAGAAAGGATCATCGAACCTTGATACCTACTACTTGCCGAGTCCTTAGTATGAATTTGGCTGCATAAATAAACATCACGTTGTAATTAAATAAATTGATATTGTAAATAAATATGTTATAAATAGGAAAAATTTCATTTTCTCAAGTAATTTTTCTGAAGGACGAAAACTGTACGTGCAATGGGTTGGTTTTCCAATATAAGTTTGTAAAACAGTCATATTCATAATCTAGCCAAGTTAGGTATGCAGCACACGATTTCCAAGTTGCAGTTCAAATGATGCGATCTTTACTGTTAGGCTAAAGGTAGATTTCATTTCGTTTAACACAGCTCGCAGATACTATAACGGGATGAAATGTGGCTAAGTCTTTCTAGCAAAGCGAGTTCCAAGAAATTGTCACTTAACATTTAAATTGTAGGTTAGCTTGTATTTATTTTATTTACTTGGTATTAAGTTAGTAGAAATGACGCCGGTCTCGGTGGCACCATCTTATTCACAAACCTTCCCGAAGTTATTTTGGGGATTTTAAGAGGACAGCTCCGAAACAGGCACAAGGTGGCCAACCATGCCTAGGACCAATTGATAGGGGTACATCCATATCCTATTGCCGGGACTTTTATAAAATAGACTGGTGACGGGCAGCAGCGTCAATGGTGCGAGAGTTTGGACACAGTGCTCACCAATATTACCTGCCCAGTGTGTATGAGTGTAGGCATTTCTTCAAAGAGGACCACCAAGAGAGGTGGAGGTTTGGAAGGCCTGCGTACAGTAGTGGACGAACCGGGCTGATGGATGGATGATGGTATAAAGCAGCATTTCCCAAAGTGTGGGTCGCGCGAAAGAAGAAGCGGTCTGTAGGCTAGAAACAAATTTAATGTATCCTGGCCTGAGGATATTTTTAAATTCTTGTCTTTGAATTAGTTTCTATTGATCTCTTTTAGTTTGTAATGCACTCTAATAGTAATATTTTAGTTTGGGAACCACTGGTATAAAGTTTGTTTCTATACTTCGATCCATCCATCCATCAGTCCGTTTCGTCCACTGCTGGACATAGGCCTTTCCAGGATTTCGCCACTCTTGGCGGTCCTCCTGGAAGAAATGCCCATACTCACACACGCTGGGCAGGCGGGTTGGTGAGCGCGGTGTTGAAACCCTTGCACCAGTGACGCCGCTGCCCGTCACCAGTCTGGTTTATATAAGGCTCGGCAATTGGGGATGGATATACCGCCGTCCATCGGTCCCAGGCAGGTCCCGCCTGGTTTTGCCTGAGAGCTGTTCTCTTACTCTCCCCCAAATAACTTCGGGAGGATTTGCGAGTAATTTCTATACTTATCTTATGTTTTGTATGATATGAGTCACGGGAAAATTAAACGGAAGATTCGACTGTTTTTCACCATGAAAACATTGAAAAATCTTATTCAACTCTTGAAGTACAACTTGGTTTACCATTTTATCAAAATCATCACAATATTTTGAGAATCATCAGATTATTATTGTTGCTCACTACCCAACTGTCTGTCTTATCGACATAATTTTGGTTTTGTCAAGGCGAGTGTTTTTAAGACGCACAGTGAGCTGACATCGAATTTTCGTGTGATGAATAAAAAACAACTTTACTTTTCAGATTTTTTGTTGATGCTAGCGTATTCTCCTGATTACGACAATGATTTAATTCTTATGACTTTTCTTTCTAAGATTATTATAAACTACTAGCCAATAAACTACTTTGTTTATTTTTTTGTATGGAGAAAAATACATTTGGTCAGTTTATTCAAAAGTTTTAACATATGGATTGAAGATTCTAGTAGTCTGTATGTTAAGCTATCACCATACCCAAGGAGTGGCCTCGCAAATGCTCGCAATCGTGGCAATTTACTGACCAATTGAATAGTGTAGCTGGCTCCATACATTTTGTTTAGTAACATACGTTTGTCGCAGATATTTTTGGAAATTTCTAGAAAATTTCATATTTACTCTATTCCACGCTATCAAGGAGGTTGAATACTCTTAGGTGGCGTGAAATAGGACACATAGTAAATTTTCTAGAAATCGACAAGACGCGGCGGCGTTTACCGTCTGTATCATTTCAACGGCCAATAGTGACTCTCGCCATAATAATTACGAAATTGTATCGGCGAAATCGTTGACATGAAGTCAACAACAATATTTCATGAGTATAATGTCCGTTTTTCAAGTAGTTTAGTGCAGGCGTTTGCAGCCAATCTGACTCCCGATGACCAAGCATCAAAACTGAGAAAAGGCATGTCAAGGAGTGAGCAGGATCTTTGCGAAAGTGACCTCGACGTTCAGGCAGGCCCTTTATTACATTCCTGAGTTCACAGCTTCACAACAATGGGATTTAAAAAACTGTTTAATGTAGGTATATGACCCGGAGACAAATTAGTATGGAGCTGAATCATCTTGGTGCCTCGTCGCCGGCAAAAAGTGGGCAAAAAACTTTAGTTCGTGCTAATATAACAGGTTCTTTCGAGGCATGATGGAAATAGAACGGTATTAGATTTGTGATGAGAAGTTTTATTGTGATTGTGTTCATATACGCATCGTCAAGAATTTTTAACCTTGCTCAAGGACATTTCGTCTTGTACAGATAGATATGCCTTAACAATTGGATATTCAATCCCGTACGTTTTTGTACCACAAACTTTAATTAATACAGCTCAAGGAGTTAAATCAAAACTAGATTAAACTGTAACTTTATATCCAAATATGGATCATTAGAATCAGTTCCCATATGCTAATACAGTCGACAGTCTATACTTAGATGACCTTTTTACTTTATACCATCTCTCGAAGTGATTATATTGTCTTTGCCATCTCTGTTAGACATGACGGGTCAGCAATAAACATCTCTATTGCTGGTGCATAGGAGCTAAAATAATGTCTTACGAATAAGGAATGAGTGGGTAGCACCAGAAGGTGCGATGGGTGCCATGTTTATTCCAGAAAGCGTCACAATAATACACAAAACAAGGGAGTTGTCTTTCTCAGTTTATTATTATTATTCATTGTCGCACGTCCATCTTTACGACTCCAGTGACTAGTGATGGGACTAATATAAAAAAGAACTCGGAAAAAGTCTTAAATTTTCCCTATATTATATGGTGACTTTAATTTATGCAGCCAAATCCTTACCGAAGACACGGTAAGTGCTCAGTAGGAAGGTCATCTTGGGTCATTCCTTTTTGTGTAATTATTCTCTTCGTGTTCCTTACAAACACAAGCCCAGCCCCGAGTCAATTACTATGGGACGTCAAGATTTTATTTTGCGAAATTAGCAAAAAGTGTTATCGATCCGTGTAATTGATCACTTACCAAGCCTCCAGTATGAGTTTGGCTGTATAAATTAAAGTCACCTTATATATATATATCGTCAGGACATGAATCCCCGACTGGGTGTCAGAGCTGTTCCGGGTGTGAACATTTACAATAAATTTTTCTTATTTTATTTTAAAGAGACTTGTAACATGATATATTTTTTTTATTAATGAGTTTGCAATAAGCATTCTTTGTTTCGAAAACTGAAGAAAGAATATTAATTTCTACAATAATCTCTAATCTATATATTTTTATTTTATTTAAATTAAAATTAATATTTTTAATCACATGTAAAAATATAAATAAATATGTAAAGAAATAGGCAAATATCTATTTGGTAGTAATTACCAGCCAAGAGTGGTGTATTACGCACCTTTACGACTATTCGTGCAAAATGGTACCAAAATGGTGCAAATCGTGTTCGTGCAGGTCTAAAATGGTTGCCACTTTAACACCATTTTTGAACACCATTTGACAGAAAATAACATGGGATTCACTGTCAAATGGTGTTTAAAATGGTGTTAAAGTGGCACCATGCTAGGCCCTCAGGTAGGTAGCTCTGGATGCTGCGAAAAGAAGACTTTTAAAGTGTTGTGATCGATTGATCTCGTACACTAATAAACATCAATTATTTTTGAAAATGCCTCATAATGATAAAATAATTTAAAGTAATTGTTTTTTTCGTTATTCTTTACTTTTATAGCAACTCAATTAAACGAAAAAATTATCTAAAGTTCTATTATACAAGACCATGCGTTATACTTGTAATAAAAAGGGGTGCGTGTGTTCTTTGGTTAAAATAACTAAAAATTGAGGACGATTATTTAACGATGTTTTTTGTAAACCAGTTAAAACTCAATGGATTTAATATTTAAGTAGGTGTTTTTTTCGTATAAAGCACTAGAAAATCTAAAAACATTTTTTCATCTTAATCACATCGCCACTGGCTTATTATTTTGAATTCAAATAATATTAGGGAAAAAAACCGGTCAAGTGCGAGTCAGACTCGCATACCTAGGGTTCCGTAATTCGACAGTTTTGGGAACAGTCAGGAAGAAGGTATTTGAAATCTTGCCCATAACTGTTTATGATAACTAAAAAAAGGATTGATTGTACCACAAAAGAGAGACTCAAATATTTTTATACCGTACTCGAAATAAAACTCGTGGATGAAAAATTTAATTTTGGCATTTTGGTATCGTGAATTTCTCACCTGTAATCTTTATGTAATCCCAATTAACATGATATTTTTCATATTTTTCAAGGATTTCTTGAACTCGGTGCCATTAAATGTGATAAAAGTATATATTTTTACAATTAGCTCTTTAATATCTACAATTTGATACCCATATTGTGTTTTGAACAATTTCAAATTTTTCAACTTTTTTTATACCGTATTATGTAGGCGAGTGAATGCTATTTTTCTGGAAAATTTCAAGTCTTTATCTACCTAGTCGGTGCTTAAATTCTGCCACAAACAAAATTGGCTATAAAATGAAAACTAATCATGATATTCAAAAACAATTTTTTTTAAAAAAAGGTAATTTAATTAGCTTACATTAAACACAAAATTTATTCAAAATGATTGCCACCATTTTTCACACAAGCCTTCAATCTTCGAGGCCAATCATCAATAGCAGCACGGACCATATTCATGTCGATATCCGCCACTGCTTTAATCAATGATGACTTTAGGCTGCTCAAATTTTTGTGAGGTTTAGAACAGACCTTCTCCTCCAATTCCTGCCAAATTTTGTAATCCAGTCGATTGAGGACAGGGCTAGATGAGGGCAAATCTTGATGCCTTATTAGCTCGATATTCTGGCGCTCGAACCACTCCTGAGTTTTTTTGGCCTTATGAGCAGGTGCGGAGTCCT
Source organism: Ypsolopha scabrella (assembly GCA_910592155.1). NCBI lineage: Eukaryota > Metazoa > Arthropoda > Insecta > Lepidoptera > Ypsolophidae > Ypsolopha > Ypsolopha scabrella. The sequence goes on along the minus strand of OU342969.1, from coordinate 23,132,941 downwards.
GTTGAAACACAAATGGCCGTCCTCCAAAGAGTGTCTGGGGAAGATCTTTTACTATGCGATCTAAAACCGTGTCTCGGTACACTTTTGCACTGGTTTTAACACCTTTTTCACAAAAATGCACTTCAGTAGGGCCATAGTAGGACACTCCCAACCAAATCATGACTGATGATGGATGATGGCCGTGCTGCACTCTAGGAATGGCATTTCCAGCGGCCGCAGAGCTGGTAGCGTACATCCTGTCATTTTGTTTGTTGTGCTTCTCTTCGATATTAAAAATTTTCTCGTCTGTAAACAGGATATCGCGGTGTCTGTTTCTTGCGTACGGCTTTAGCAAAACTTTGCATTTTTTGGCTCTCATAGCTATCAGACGCGCGTTCAGAAGATGTCCACTCTTTTTTCGGTAAGCTCGTAGTCTCAGGTCTTCATTTAGTACTTTTTTTACGGTACTTCTGGTTGATCCCATCTCCAAAGCCATCAGTTTCTGCTTGCGGACGGGATTTCTTGCAATACGCGCCTTGATTGCTTTGATGACCCCTGGAGTCCTAACGGAACGAGGTCTGCCAGTTCTTTTCTCGTCATCGACACTAGAGGTTTCATTGTACCTCTTGATGGTACGGTACACGAACCTCTTCGTGATTTTAATTTTTGAAGCAAGTTGAATATCGTCTTCGGTGGATGGCCGCAACGATGCAATGCAATTACTGCTACTCGGCCCTCTTTGCGAGTCCACTCCATCGTAAAAAATGAACGAATGTAATTGTGATTTGGCAGATTATTAATCAAAAAATATGTGAAAATCGAACACCATTTCATTTTTTTTCTAGGTGTTATATTTTTAAAATAAATGGCCAGTGACAGTATTTAAGAACCGACTAGGTATAACGGTGCTAAAGTTATGATTATGATGCTGTGACATACGGATGGACGGACGAACGGACAACGGAGTCTCACCATAAAGCTTCCTTTTGTACCTTATGGTACTACGGAACCCTAAAAAGTATATTTTAGTAAAAAACATAAAAGAACTGAGCTTCTGTTTAAATCTAAATAAGAAAATGGCATTAGACACTCAAAATGGCAAAGGGCTCATGTCATTATTGATATGTACTGTGCGTAATGCGATACCGGTTCAACCGCTACCGTGGTTGGCCTATTCAGAGTAACAGTGAACACCATTGGAGCTGACACCATACTAAACATGTGCCCGGCACAGTTTTCACGGCATAATTTTTAAGCACTAAACAGAGTTCTGTCTTTTCATTCGCTGTTTTATATTAACAAAACGAACAGTCTAAAAAACAGTAACTTTTACTAACCCAAGTTGTGTGCATGTGCATGTTAGTTTTACGTTTAATGTTTAGGCTGCGTACATCTCAGATTGTTAAGTTTCCGGAATGAATATGAAAAAATACTATTAAAGGTACAAAATTAATTTATTGTTTTTCAAAATAATCTCCCTTGGCGTCTATGCACTTTTTCATTCGATCAAACCAGTTTTGAAAACTTTTGTGCCACTCCCCTGTGGTGACCTCTGAAACGTGTTTTTCATACTCCTCGACAGCCTCTTCTGGTGATGAAAATCGTTGACCGCGTAATTGGTTTTTAATTTTTGGGAACAGAAAAAAGTCACAAGGTGCCAGGTCGGGACTGTATGCAGGATGACTCATGAGTTCTACATTTTTCGTCTTCAAAAAGTCGTTTCTGTCTGGCCGTGTGAGAACTAGCATTGTCGTGGTGCAGGATGATACGGCGTTTACGGTTATTTTTACGGAGTTCGTCAATAACTTCCGGCAAACAAATGGTCGTGTACCAGTCACTATTCACGGTACGACGATTCTCTAAAGCAACAGTAGCCACGTGTCCAGTTTTATTAAAAAAAGAAGCAATCATCCGCTTAGATGCACTTTTCACGCGCGCCACTTTGGTTGGTTTCGGCTCATCTTGAAAGACCTATACGCTCGATTGCTGCTTTGTTTTGGGATCGTAGCAATAAATCCATGTTTCGTCACCTGTTACTATGTCCCACACCAAATTTGACGCACCTTCGTTTAATCTGGTAAGCATGGCACTGCACCAAGTGACGCGGTCCGTTTTTTGAGCCTCGGTCAAGTTGTGTGGGATCCACCGCGAGCACAGCTTTCTCACACCCAAATGTTTGTGTAGGATTGATTGTATTTGACTCATGCCTATTTCTAAGGATGCGCGAATTTCATGGTAGGTCACATGCCTGTCTGTTTCAATCATACGGCGCACAGCATCGATGTTTTTGTTGGTCACAGCGGTGGACGGCCGACCATCGCGAGATTCGTCACTGAGATTGATACGACCACGCTTGAATTCTGCAAACCAGCTATAAACAGTCGTCTTGCATGGTGCTTCATTGCCAAAAGCTGTTTCAAGCCGAGCGATGCTCTGTTGAGCTGTCAAATTACACTTAAAATCGTAGAAAATCATACTACGAAAATTTTCCCGAGTTAAATCCATGTTGATGCAGACACACAATTTTTTAAATGGCGCCACAAGGTAAAAACAAAAGACAGTCAGATGAAACAAACTGCATTCTACAGCCAAAGAGTTCTATTTTCAAATGTTGCAATAAATTTTTAAATATTGTTTATGTAAGTGGCCAGTTCCGGAAACTTTTAGTGTTACCTATGTATGTTATTTGTAGTAAACTATTAGTTATATCCATATGTATCTCATGTTTGCGTCTATCTAAAAAATATTAATGTATTAGTGAGTATGTTAAAGAAACTGATATATTTATTTAATTACCTGTATCAGTTCTATCTTATAAAATATGTAACTTTTTCTGTTTTTACTCCGTGTTCCAATAAATAAATAAATAAACAGTAATTTTAGATCATACCCCATCCCTACACAGCCTCCCGAGGTGAATTATCTTGACCGTCGCCTTCATATTTTTATGAACTTCGTCATTTATTTACGTGACTGTTTCCGAGGAAACTCTTACGCACAACACTGACGGGGATATTACCCGTAATGGAATTAAATAAATGTTTAACGAAACTGGGGCGTGGTTTGTGCTATCATCCTTAAATTTATCATCTTATAACATTTGGTTAGGTCTGAAAATTAAGTAGCCAGTAAGTGTACGTAGTTCTGAATAAATAAGTCGCCATGCTAGGAGCTTTTACCTAACACTAATATCGTCGACAAATTCCATCCATCCATCCATCGGCCCGTGTTCGTCCACTGCTGGACATAGGCCTTTCCCAAATTTCGCCACTCATGTCGGTCCTCCGTCCTCCTCATCCAGCCGCAACGTCAACGTCCTTCAGGTCGTCGGTCCAGCGGGCACGAGGTCGGCCTACACTACGCTCTACTGTACGTGGTCTCCATTCTAGAGCCTTTCGGCCCCAACGGCCATCATGTCCGCGACAAATATGGCCTGCCCACTGCCACTTCAACTTACTGATTCTGCAGGCTATGTCGGTTACTTTCGATCTCCGACGGATCTCCTCGTTTCGGATTCTATCGATCACAGATACCCCAAGCAAAGCCCGCTCGACAAATTGCGTGCGTTATTTTGTTGCTTAATTTCTTAGCAAAAATGTTTTTTTGCATGATGTGCTTTTTCTGTGTCCTAAACATTTAAGTATCTATTTTATTTTTGTTAATATTTTTTATTAGGGTTCCACTTTGTTTTCCGTCTGTCTACTTGTCCGTCTGTCAAGTCAATACCCTTATTCTCGGGCTTAAAAAGTGTTAACGCTCTTTTATACTGATCACATACCAAGCCTCCAGTATGATTTTGGCGGTATAAATAAATGTGACCTTATATAGTCATTATTGATCATAATATCAATTTATATAGAGAAGAGCATGTGTGTGTAACAGTATCGCAGATAGATCTAATAATACAGATCAGGAAGTAGGCACTAAGCTACAACAAAGGCAGGAGAATCTCGAAGACAAAGTAAGTAGCTCTGGTAAACGCAAGTTCACGCATATTTAAATAAATAAACTTGAGGGCTGTGTGCGCTGGAATGTTAATGTGTGAAGCGTCTGGCTTGGATGTGGCATAACTTTTATAATCATACTAGCTTTTGCCCGCGGCTCCACCCGCGTGTTATTCGGTTTAACGACATGATTTTTTCCGGGATATAAAGTAGCCTATGTGTTAGGTTAGGGTATAAGCTGTATCCATTCTAAATTTCATCCAAATCCGTCCAGCCGTTTCAGCGTGAAAGAGTAACAAACATACACACACACACACCACACACACCCTCACACACACACGCACACACACACACAAACTTTCGCATTCATAATACAAACATCAATATTTCTGTTTGGTTGTTTTTACATATTCTCAACTCGAATTGGTCCATTTCAGGCCATAACCCACGCTATTTACCTAGTTTTGACCCAAATATTTGAAAAAACTAGTTGTTAATTCGTGTAAATTTTCAACAGACTATTCTGTTAATATATATGCAAATTCTTAAATTCATGGTTCCGTTTTTGTCTTTTACTTCTATTTCAAGTATTCTTGTACTATTTGTAGGTATAAATCGTAAAATATTTGGACTATCAAGCTAGCTACGAGCACAGCTCGTAAATGTAGGCTGTCATGATCTTTTAAACAAACAAAATGAAATTACAGCACCCGTGACTGAAACCTAGTACTTCTGATCCAACTGATTTTTTTCATACTCGCGCAATAATTTTTTCTGTAACTTTTTGATATTTTAAAAGAAGAGTATCTCTCTTCGGTATTACTCTCAATTATGGTAATTGCTAGGCATAATACAAATAAGGGTTTTGGTTACGTTACCGCAACAGATTAGGCACCACATTTTGCATCAATCAGAACCGAATACGGTGATGTTTTTAGGGTTCCGTAGTCCAACAAGGAGCCCTCATAGTTTCACCATGTCCGTCTGTGCGGCTGTCCGCAGCTTAGCTCAGAGACTATGAGTACTAGAAAGTTGTTATTTGGCACGAGTATACATAATAATTAAGCCGACAAAATGGTAAAACATAATCCCGAAAAAAATTGTTTTTTGAGGGTACCTCCCACACACGTAAATTGGGGATTTTTTTTCTCGTCTATCACTCATTGTGGGGTATCGTTGGATAGGTAGCGGGGGGCAGCTGGATGAGAAGGACGGAGGACCGATATGAGTGGTGAAATTTGGGAAAGGCCTATGTCCAGCAGCGGACGAACACGGGCTGATTGATGGATGATGGTTGTGTAAACCCATTTTTCGAATTAGGTTTTCGTTGGCGAAATACATAGGTAACACTAAAAGTTTCCGGAACTGGCCACTTACATAAACAATATTTAAAAAGTGCATAGACGCCAAGGGAGATTATTTTGAAAAACAATAAATTAATTTTGTACCTTTAATAGTATTTTTTCATATTCATTCCGGAAACTTATAGTGCGTCCCACGTATTAAGCTTTAAAGTACTAATTTTTGTTGGAGCCATGCGTCCCCCCCCTGCCGGCTAAACGGTTGTTTATAGATATGTGAAAAAATTCACAGAAGTAGTATATATAATGAAATTAAAAGGAAAACTATCAAAGCTAAGTAAGCTAAGCTTTACAGGTTTACGAGTATAGGTCGCGCCAAGCTTTTGGCCCCCTCTAAACACGGCAATGTATGAGCCGTTCTTCTAAATGTATGGTACTAGAAGTTTGGCGCGATATGTATTAGTAGACCACCTTATAAAATGTACTGGGCAGCTATGGAACCCTACATTGCGCGTGGCCCAACCCGCACTTGGTCGGTTTTTTTGTTTAAAATAGGGCAATGTCTGTCGTGACCGTTACGACAGCCGAGAATCACGGAAAACTGAGTTTTTAATAAATAAATGTAGTAATAGAAGTAATGTTTTAAAACTGCTACTTGGGCTTGGTTTATATGATACGTGATAGTTTTACATAATTTACGACATTATTACATAATTTTTGGCTGATTAGTTTAAACCATACAAAGTACAAATAGAAACTCGCAATTTTATTCTTTTACGTTTTGGACCATTTTGGACTTCTTTCAATGTTCTATCCATATTTTTTTTAAGTCTAAAATTTAAATTTATGATTGTAATTTTTCTTTATTCGCTCTCTAAAGAATTAACACAAAACATTTAAATTTGAATGAAAATGGGCTGCACCTGCATTGCAACTTATTGAAACAACAAATTCATGCGTTTCTTTGAAAACAATAAAACACAAAACATACCGAGTTGTTGCTCGTGATTGTTGGCACTTGGTGGAACTTTTGATACATTTTTGATTGAAAAACACTTGTACTTGTCCACTTATTTATATTATTTCCCTTACCGGTTTCACTGTTAAAAAAAAAAAAACAAAACATATCGTCACGACATGAATCTCCCAATGGGGGTGTCAGAGGTGTTCGTTTAGTATGTAGTTTGCCAAAAATATTATCACGATATACATATGTCCCCCATGGGATTACGTACTTCGGGCAATTTTTATATCCCTTTTCATGTAACTAAACTGATTTTGATGCTTTAATAAGCAAATGTAAGGTTCATTAAATGCCATATCCATTAAAAGGGAATTTTCACTCACTTGACTTGTGTGACCGCGAATATCGTCGCTCGTGAGAAGCGATCTTCAAGTCGATAGTAAACATACACGAACATTAAACTTTAGACTTTAATTTCTAGGCCATAAAGTTAAATTTGGTGATGTAGTAATTTTAAGACAATGTATCAAACGATGATTGCCGGTGAGACAAGAGCATTGTTTGTCTATTGGTCATCACCTTGTATTTAGGTTATTGTATTTATTTACACTAGATGTTCTGATAATATTATTGATGTCGCTAAAATTAAATTTATTTATTTAACGAGACGAAATCATGTAATTTTCAGCAAAATTCTAGGTATAATGAATTAATAACAAATTGTTGTTATATTTATCCAAAAACCATAGCCAATTCCATGAACGGGTACCTATCACAACAATATCATCAGATGTTTCCCATCCTTTGTTACAAGGTTGCTCGCTTGGAGACAATCGGTGACAAAGTTTTCCTTCTTCCGGCAAGCGGTTGCGCGGAAAAGCCTTGTTCTGTTGCAGACTGATGGCCGCTAGATGGCGCTGTCAGTAACTATGGAAGTATTATTTGCGAACGCATTGTTATGAAAATTCTAATGTTTCTGCGAAATTTTAAATTGTTTCTTGTTTTGTAGTTAATCGCTGTTTTTCTTAAACTTAGTTTTTCAACAAAACTACCAAATCAACATCTACACTAACATATCGTCACGGTATGAATCCCTGAGGGGATGTCAGAGGTGTTCCCAAGTGTGAACTGTGAAATAGAGTCTACATTTGATAAACCTGCTTTTCACAAACGCTTGTTTCGACTCAAATGTGAGGGGTGTCGAGCCCTAACGCCGTATTCCGGGCAGAAATGTGCCCTCCGGAGCACGTAGACCGAACACAAATTATTTTGCACCACGGGGATTGAGCCCTCGATCTTTTGGTTAGCAGGTAAGCGCTCATTTGGCCACAGAAACTTTGCAAAATCAGGATTGCCTACCGATGAATCTTATGCAAAGTTATATCGACTTTATGACTTCCCTAACACCAACTTCGCACTCTCAAACCTTCACAAGTTGTCTGTAAATAGGCAATTTAAAATAGCAATCTTTAAAACTCTCTCCCCTGAGTACTTACTCCATAGAGAAAGTAGAGTTACGTAAAGGGCCTAGTAGGCCGCAAATCATGTGCGATTCGAGTCTGTTACCTTAGTAGTGATGGGGGCAAATTGCTTCGTTGATCATTTGATTTAAGATTAAGATTATGTATAAGTACTTGTAGGAAAGGTGCTAATTTGATGCACTGATGCGGTCGGTTTTGAGGTGCCAGCCACTTATATAAGGTCCACAAAAGAAATAGGTACTCAGGCCCAGCGAAAACACTTTGATTTAAAGACCTTCTGACGTGACAAGTGATTGATGTGCTAAGAATACTTAAGGTGGTAAAACCGAATCTCGGTGCAAAATGCACATCATAATATTGTTTTACTTACTTTTAGATAAAAAGTATGTAAAAATTGCGTTTTAAAGCAATTAGCGAAAATTTATTACTAATAGGATTTTATGTTATTTTATGCCTTACATTTTGATGACATTCGATTACAACGATAAATACGCTTTTAAATTTGTTAATCGAATGCAATCAAAAAGTAAATCATAAAATTATAGAATTTGAATGTTAAACCCTAATTATTACTAATCAATTTCCGCTAATTGTTTTAAAACGCAATTTTTGCATACTTTTTATTCAAAAGTAAAGAAAACAATATTATGATGTGAATTTTGCACCGGGATTCGGTTTTACCACCTTAAGACACATGTCTATCGCACAACAAAAGAAATAAACATATCTGAAAAAGTGCACGGCCGAGGGTTGTGGTGGATCCAGAAAAGGAACAATACTTGATATAAATTCAAGAAAGAGCGTTTAGAAAAAACGCGTTTTTAGGTTTTATTTCATATCATTTCATACTGGTTTGGACGGACTACTGTTTTGAACTGAAAAAAACAGACTCCACTTGCGATTTTTTCGATGGAGCAAATTTTTTCTATCACTTTTGGGGCTCTGTTATCGTAATGGAAACACTACTCACTCGATACGGGTACAGAACCCTAGAAATATTATGGTAAATAAAAACAATATACAATGCCAAAGCAACATCAAGACTACCAAAAACCAGACCGTTAAAATAGTACTGCCTGACAAAAAATTTGGCACCCTTTGCGTGACGAACCCAAATTTTTAATATTTGTTATTTTACTTTAGGAGTATGCTACAATCTGACTTTTAAAACTTGTATGTATTTCTCTCTTTAAGTGAGAGTCAAATAAAATAACGGTAAACAAAGCTTTTTGGAGGTAATTTAAGGGGATTTATCTAAGGGGGATTATTTATTTAATTATTTGTCATTATTTTTATTTTACTTTAAAGTATGCTACAATCTGACTTTTAAAACTTGTATGTATTTCTCTCTTTAAGTGAGAGTCAAATAAAATAATGGTAAAAAAAGCTTTTTGGAGGTAATTTAAGGGGATTTATCCAAGGGGGACTTTTTATTTAATTATTTGTCGTTATTTTTATTTTACTTTAATGTATGCTACAATCTGACTTTTAAAACTTGTATGTATTTCTCTCTTTAAGTGAGAGTCAAATAAAATAATAGTAAAAAAGCTTTTTGGAGGTAATTTAAGGGGATTTATCCAAGGGGGGCTTTTTATTTAATTATTTGTCGTTATTTTTATTTTACTTTAAAGTATGCTACAATCTGACTTTTAAAACTTGTATGTATTTCTCTCTTTAAGTGAGAATCAAATAAAATAATGGTAAAAAAAGCTTTTTGGAGGTAATTTAAGGGGATTTATCCAAGGGGGACTTTTTATTTAATTATTTGTCGTTATTTTTATTTTACTTTAATGTATGCTACAATCTGACTTTTAAAACTTGTATGTATTTCTCTCTTTAAGTGAGAGTCAAATAAAATAATAGTAAAAAAGCTTTTTGGAGGTAATTTAAGGGGATTTATCCAAGGGGGGCTTTTTATTTAATTATTTGTCGTTATTTTTATTTTACTTTAAAGTATGCTACAATCTGACTTTTAAAACTTGTATGTATTTCTCTCTTTAAGTGAGAGTCAAATAAAATAACGGTAAAAAAAGGTTTTTGGGGGTTTTTAAGGGGATTTATCTAAGGGGGATTTTTTAAATTTAATTGTTTTTTGTTATAGAGATCATAATTACACGTATTCTGTGAAAATTTCAACTTTCTACATATTACGAGTAAAGTTGTAGATTCCTGTGACAGACGGACAAACAGATAGAGGCTTCGTAATAGGGCGGGACCCTTTGGCACTCTTCAGGTACGGAACCCTAAAATGGATTGGAATCAGAAAGTAGCCATTTAATATCAGCTTAATGAAAAAGAACAAAAAATTATAAACAAGCCAAAGAACTAAAAAAATAAATCGTGGCATATTTTATAACAAAAATGCGACAGAAATTTAATTTGTAAATGGTTCCGATAAATTTAACCATTATTTGGCATTGTTCCATTGTCGTCGTGGCCTCTGCAGTTTATAATGTACATAGTGCCTAAAATCATCATTTTATATGGAAACATGAAATCGTGATAGAATATACAAGTATATAACCACTGATTATCAAAATGTGTGATATATAAAATTACTAGATTTATTTCATCTACTCTCATACTACAATAAGGTAATTACAAAATTAAAAACGGTTTTGTTAAGTACCCTCACTGTTTGTTCAGGGATTCTACGCTGTGATTTGCCCAATTTAATATAACACTGCTTAATATTTAAGCAGCGGAAAGGAATCTCGCGTTTTCTTTTTCTAACTTTTCATTAAATTGTTAGATTAAAAGATTATAAATAATCTCACGTGGAGACGATATTTCTGATGGTCATAGATAAAGTATTGTGTCCAACTGGACATAATTACCAATTGGGTCACTTGTTGCAGCCTATTACGAAAGTAACTTCGTTCGTTTCGTAAATAGGCACTCGTGTTCCAATGGCTCTCATTGTGTCATAGTTGGACAAAATCCTACTAGCATTATTCCATTTTAAACAATAAACTAGCTTTGTAATGTAAATCCCATCAAAAACATTACTGTGAAAAGTTGTGCTGTTTTGTACCACTTTCGTATTAGAGTTTTGAAATCCCGAGAGAATTTCAAAACTCTAATGCGAAAGACAAGCTGAGCTAAGTCAGCCAAGGCAGCCAGTCAGCCTTTGACTTTGAAGTTAATAAGTCAAATCGATAGTGGTGGTAAAACTGCACTACACAGGTAAAAGAAAAAAAAATAATGTATAGATAATATTTTCTGACTATTTGGGATAAATTATCCAATTTAATTTAATTTAAAAACTTTTACCGTTTAGTTTAGCCAATCACGTGTCATAAGAATACACTTTTCATTTATATATTTTTGCCCACGCCTAACAATAATCTCACAGTAATTAATTTAAAAGTAAGTAATCTTATAGTAAGTATCCTTACAGTAAGTAATCTTACAGCAAGTAATCTTACAGTATATTTATCTTCTCAGTAAGTATATATCCTCATGTTTCGTGATTGCCAAATCAAAAATGTAAAAGTTTTAAATAAAATTTAATTGGATCATTTATCACAAAAATTCATACAATATTATTTATTTCAAAGGTAAAAATCGTTATATGAAGGATGAAAAAAATTGAGATAAAAAATTTGGAGATACACATATCGGGTGTAAATAGACTGCTACCATTAAATGAAACCACATATTCTACCGACCCTACCGAACCACTTTTCCCAAGAATCATACCCGCGGACACCATCAATTATTTCCTAAACTAAGGGTGTCCACGGGTATGATTCTTGGGAAAAGTGGTTCAGTAGGGTCGGTAGAATATGTGGTTTCATTTAATGGTAGCAGTCTATTTACACTCGGTATAATACCTATACGCTTTAAATTATCAAGATATGGTTACTAAGACTACTAGTGACACGAAGTGAAACGATTAATGGCTCAAAAATCTTGTTTATTTTTAAATAAATCCTGCCTGGAATCGGTATTTAGCGCGGATTAAGTCGCTCGCAAGAGCTATTTAGCTATACCACACAATATTAAAAAATATCTGCACAGAATAAATTATTAATCAATTAATATTAAATCACCAGCTTTTATTTACAATAAAACGTCTTGAAAAAGTATTGATTAATAGATAATTTAATGCAAAATAGTCAAGGTTAGTTAGGGTCAAGCTTGGATGGGTCTCCCGATCAGTTGATGTATCAATGAAGAAGTTAAGCACAGTAAGACATCAGCTCCTCAAGAGTGCAGGGCTTCAGGCAGCATTCATCCACCACATTCCGTTTACCTCTCGATGACATCTCCATAGACCGAGCCCGATGCCTCTCCATCGAAGGCCATTGGAGGATCTCTTGGTAGTCCGGGAGAGCTGGGCCTGATTTCTTTTCTAGCAAAAGTCCATTTTCACATAGCATCGCTAGAGTTTCAGACAGTTGCCTCCCACAGAAGTTCTGGGCTTGCTGGTGACTTTGTGATGCCAAGGCGACTAAAGCCAACACGGTTACGATCTTCACGTCCATTGTGATGAAAGTGGGTTATTGTTGCTTAAAGGATGTGATACGAATGTGATAGAAATGGGAAATTATGCCATATTTATACAGGGGCTGCTCATTAATATTCACAGATGAGCACTTGGCTACCTTAATGAGACCTGAAACTGTCATGTTAAACTATATTAGACCGCCGTCCTGAGTATTATTTTCGGCACCAATAAAAACTTAAAATTATGTTAGTTTATCAGTGGGGGTGTGTAAGTTTTTGGAGATCATCTATCTGGATTGATACGAGTAGATAGATAATGATGATAATTATGAAAATAGGTACTTCACCTATCATATTAAACATTTATATTCAACAAAGTCACTTTTTCCTAATTTTAAATACCCACTGTGAATATTTATGTTCCCTAAAAAACGGAACCCATAGAAGGTCGCTTTTTCGTCCATCAGTCAGAAAATTTTTCAGATAACGTATTTTAATAATAACTAGATAGCCTAGCAATTTGAAATAAACCTAGTCTAAACCAATGGAAAAATTCTAAAAAGCAGCTATACCTGGCCAACTTCAGGGGCGTATAAAAAAAATACAATGTCATCAAAAACAAAACTTGTAAAAAAACCAAGTCTTGCAACTAAATAATCTAATTTAATATAATATTATGTATTACTTGTGAGATACATTATGTTTTCATGCGATGGCCGAGTCAATCTATTTATTTAAAACATAAAAGGTTTTTAATATTGATATGGTCACTAACAGATGTTGTTAGGTTAGCTAATTATGTAATAACTTAAGACAGAAGGTCCCTTAAGTATCCCTACATATAAATTAACTGACTTTGATTTACATGGATCTCACTTGTTACGGTAGAAGAACTAAGTTGCAAGACTAGTTTTTTTTTACAAGTTTTGCTTTTGATGGTTTACCTTTTTACAATTTGTATAATTAACCGTCTATACTTTTAGCCTGTTAGAAACCAAAGATTTGTTGTCTCCGAAAACCCGTCACAATTAGCTGTTTATAATGAGTGCCAAAATTTATAGAACGGATCACGGTCTACGTGGGCATTTCTAAAAATAAAATTGTGACGCATTTCACTCCTTTTAGGAACCAAAAACAAAGGGTTCTTACTTGAAGTCTTGGATAACACTTTCCACGTGTAGAGTAAGGTTGAAGGTAAAAGCAGCAACATGATTTGTACAAAAATTATTTACATTCATTGATAACTTAGCTTTAGATACAAAATAGGGAGAATATTTCTTTCCAGCTTGGTTTCCCAAATAGAATCAGTAAATTTTTATCTGAATCTTTAAAAGCAAATAAGCAATGTAGAGTAAAACAGTAAACTATACTATTATAAATACGAACGTAAGCAGGGGTAAAATTTGTTTGTTTGTATGTATGTACTATGTACTACGGAAAAGATTTAAACAATTCTTGCAAAGTTACACTGTCGTTGAGTAACATAGGCTATAGTTAGTTCCGTGTGTTCCCCAAAGACAAAGCTATTAATTACGTTTGCGCCGGAAATCTCTTGAGCTACTAAACCGATTTTGAAATTTTCTTTCACTGTTGTAATGTGCCACTCGGCTATTTTCCAAGCTAGAGTTTGTTCCCTGGGAATAAGTAGTTCCATAACGACACAGCCACTAATCATATTCAAGCGGGTAATCTTTGGAACAATTAAAACGATTTTGAAAATTCTTATACCATTATTTAAAAAGGTAAAATATGACTTATGAGAAAATAAGACCCGAGTCTAATTGCAAAAAATTGATTGGCCAGTTGTCGGTTTAACAATTTTTTGTGGAATCCCATAAAACGTGCTACTTTACAATCTCCACATGCGTAGGCGCAACAACTTTGTTACTTAATGAACTACATTGTCTTTTTGCTAAACTTGGTAAGTACCAGTTTTTCTTTATAGATGTGCTGGACATACACAAGTATAGAGGAGTCGCAGCATGCCACGTGGGTGTTACTGCTATCTCTTGGTTGCGAATGTGTTAAACGATACAGAAGTTGTTCTTGTAAATACTTTATATTAACATACTGAACTGGTATTACTTCTGTCTGAGAATGGAATCAAAAGGTTCTTATTATACTAGTGTTTGCCCGCTTCTTCGCTCGCGTGAAAGTGTCTTTCAATCTATGTAAAGATAAAACGATTGTCAACAGTTTTCGGCTTGACAGCTATTTTATTAACACTCCTATTTATTTATTTATTTATTTATTTATTTATTTAGGAAATTAACAGCGTTAAAAGTAAAACTAAACATTATTTCAAGACTATGACTAAGGCCAATAACAAATTTCCCCAACTGTTTAATAAAATAACAAAAACAAAAAAAACTTAACTAAATTCATTCCTCAGAAACAGAATCTAAAATAAAATTTAAATGCTTACAGGGCAACTCATCTGCCTACCGTACTCTATTTTAGTTTAAATTGTTCAATTTGTTCAATTGTTCGACGGGGTGTTTGTGTTGTGTATGTGTTAATGTAAGGGATGAGTATCAGTGGCGGCTGCACCTTAAGTGCGCCCGTGCGCCGCACTACCATTTAAATTAAACTTACACAATAATGTCCTATACCTATCATTACCCATCCATCCATACTGCCCTATACGGAAACTAAATATCTGATTATAGTACATATATATACCTATACATGTTTTGTCATTACGGGGTAAATAAAAATGTATAGATTTCTACTGCAAAGGAAATAAATCTTATTTTTGCTTGAACAAAATCGGCCCCGTACCGCGTGCGCTCGGGAAAGCGCACGCAGCGAGCTCATACAACTTCTATGAAACACGGTGTAAACAGCCCGGCGCGTGAGACAGAAGATGCGTAGTACAAAATGTATGGCAGTTTTAGGACAGATTCGTGCGCCGTACGCGACCGGAAATTGCCGAAAGAATACGAAACGAAACGAGTAGTTCACTCGCGTTACCCCGAGGCCTTGACCTACGCACGATGCACTTGTCGTCAGTTTGTCACTTTTTGCGCGCGCTTGCGGAGGAGTAATTGTTTATTTAATTACTATAATTATCTAAAAAAGTAAACTAAAGATTGGAAATAGTGATAATAATGAGTGTAAATTACAATATTGACTTTATTAAAACCAACAGGACTCATGAAAACCATCATAATATAAAACAGGAATGCAAAACAAAAAATAAATCGTTCACGAGAACGTTCAAAAGTGAAATGTATGTTAAAAAGAAATGGTTATATGTGGATGTGAGAGACTAAATGCTTTTTTTTGCTTTCCCTGTGTTATTTTCGGCGGAGAAGCGATTTGGCCGGAATATAAATAAAATTTGTTTCCTTAAATTGCGGCATTTTATTTGATCTTTTTAATAAAACCATGCAGTGCACCACCGGTTCTCTGAGGCACCAGCCGCCACTGATGAGTATGTATGAGTGTGTGTGTGAGGGAGGGTATGTAAGAGAAAAAAAAATGAGAGGTTGTTCAGCAAAATCATAATAATTACGGTTATTCATCAGGGCAAAGTAATTCATTGATTATTTTATTTCGAAATAACGTTCTAGAGTTTCCATATGGATCGATATTAAAGAAACGCTTATTGTATTCGTTAGCTAGACGAATGAGAGGGGATGATTGGGCATAGTGTGTGCGAACAACTGGAACATGATAAAAGAGTCTTGCGGAGTGCCGAGTGCGATAAGAGGTGGCGTTAAGGGAGAAGTTAGACACCATGCTCATGCTGTTAATACGACCAGTAACAATGTCATATAACAAAGACATGTCGAGCAAAAGCCGGCGATCCTCAAGCGATGAAATACGATTGTTCGGTTCAAAAGCGTTCGGAACGCGCAAGTATGTGTCAGATTCTATTTTATTGAGATGGCAACACGGGTTGTAAAAAAGTGAAATGTCAAAGTTGTTTTTTCCGGTTTACTGTCCATGTTGCTCTCGAGAAGATGCGTGTAAAAAATGGGATCAACCAGTGTTGAAAGAATTATGGGTTTCAAGGAAACAAACGTTTAAAAAGTGGTGAAATAATTCTATTGATAAGCATCAATCGCGATCCGAGTCGTGCGTGAAAAGTTTCGCGAAATATTATTACAAGTGGAGTGGGATGCGATCAGATTTGCAATTACACGTCTTAACAAGTGTTATTTCTTATGGGGTCGGCATGCCGGGGTTAGGGGTTGAGTTTAGAGAATTCCTCCGCAAGCTGCGGGCGGGGCCAGTAGTTTGTTGAAGACCTGTGACGCGCCAGACCGACGAGAGGACAACGCTGTCTGCCCAGACACCAAGATTGAGTCTGGTGGTCTGAATCCAGCGCAGAAGTTCAAGAAGTAAGGCTGCATCCAAATGTGAGTCTTTGAACCATTTACCCTTCAGAAAGGAATTGTAGTATATAAGAACCCCCTTTGTATGGGAAGCCCCTTTCTGACAGGTTTTAACCTCCTTATAATATTCAAATGGGTCCAGCACGCGAGGTTTAAACCATATCTGTGGAGAGGGGGGCTTTTCACATACATTTCCTGGTAGCATAGCGCGGTTAAGTTGTTTAATATCGGATATTAAACAACCCCGGACCAAGATATATTCTGTTTATATAAGCCGAACCGATATAGTAGCTCCGTTGGCCTAAGATAATTTGTGAATTATACTTTGTTTTAGGTAGGTAGTTTGGAACCTTGTAACCTAAAGCGAGATCAAATAGAATATTTTGTTATTTCTTATACTACAGTACTCGGACTGTGTATATGAATAGGTTTATGTAAGCTGGAAGGATATTTACACAGCTCCTTTAGCTTTAGGTATTGTATTATATGTTGTATTGTGGATAAACATATAACTTTATAAGCGCGGTTAAGCCTAGTGAACCCGGCGACAAAACTATAATAGTTTGTAAATTCATACAGCATAACCATTGCTAGCAAGCGAAGCGGCTTAATTATTAGTTATATAGTTGTTGAAAGCCTCGGCTTATATAAATTACAAAGTACATAGCAGGGCTAATGTGTAATGTGTAGTTTTTGGTTAGTGAATCATATTAACTAAGCGAGCGCTTAGGTATAATATTATAACAACGTACATAGGTTATGTTACAACTTGGAATTGTTAAATTTGTTTGTTTTGGAGTATGTTTAGTCTTTAACAAGTGTTTAATGTGATTACATACTTTCAGAAGCCAATTACCTTTGGATATACTGTTAGTTAGTGCTACAGTTTGGTTTATATTGTTTATTTTGAATGAAAACTTCTTGACACTTGCGATTGAGGCTTGGACATAGTTGTTTGTCAAAAGTGTAGCATAAATGTAACTAACTGGTTTATGTTGTATGGATTATATATATATATATAGCAGCAGAAACGGTCTGTCTGTCTGTTCATGAAGTTATGATGTTGTGTTTATTTGAAAATGTTTGAGTGATATATAGCAACAGAAAAGGTCTGTCTGTTTGTTCATAAAGTTATGATATTGTGTTAGTTTGTACACATTTGAGTATTAAAAATTGGTTTTGGTTGAACTCGCATAATTGAACAACAGGGTTGTATTGTGTATTAATGTACTGAAATTAACATACTGACTAGAGTCTAGTATATTTGGGTCTACAATATTATTGTATACGGGGACGTTTGTGATTCGTGCCAGAGTTAGTTCGGTTTTTAATTGTTGGTATTTTCTTTGATTTCCCGGTCTACAATGTCGAGGACTTCTCCGAGGAACATCTTGGCCAGCCAGCTGCGCTGGTTTGTCAGCGTTCAAGGCTTGTTGGCTCGAGCTGATCGGGGCGATGCAGTCCTGGAGCGGTACTCACAGATGGAGCATCGCCTCGAGAAAGCTGAGCAGGCGCTCATCGAGCTGTTGGACCAGGAGCTGCCACCGGAGGTAATGGCTAGCCCTAATAATGACATGGATCAAATTATGGATATTTATAATGAGGTCACACAGGTCGCCTGTCAGATTAAAAAGCGACAGTCAGGTGTTTCGAGCACACCTGATGTAAGACATGCAGCGCAAGGTACATCGTTGCACAGTAGGCTCCCTACTTTGGAGTTGGGACATTTTGACGGTACCATGGAGCTATGGGTGGCATATAAGAATATGTTCACCTCGTTGGTTGACAGTAGGCAGGATTTAACCAACGCACAAAAGATGGCATATTTGATGTCCACTTTAGAAAGTGAGGCAAAGAGCTTAGTGCAACATTTAAGAGTAGAGGACGATTCTTATAGCATAGCGTGGGAACTATTAAATAATAGATATCAGAATGTCCGTCTGTTGGCCGATGCTCATACGAGCCAATTGTTAAGTTTGCCTAGGGTAGGTAATAAGGCTCAAATTCGAACGCAGTTACTGACCCCGGTTACAGTAGCCTGTAACGCGTTAAAAATGTTAGGTTTGCCCGTGGATGAGTGGTCGTTCTTGTTGGTACACATTATTTTGGGTAAGTTACCGTCTGATACTCGTTCACGTTTCGAACGTGAGACCGCGGAAAGGGAGGACAAGGCTCTTCCTACTTTCGCTGATTTGATGAAGTTTTTAGAATTTGAGGCTAGGGCCGTGGAATCTTCATCGACTTCGGAGGTGGCGCCACCTGCCGGAAGTTTCAGGGAACCCGCCGGTAATTCGGGGCGAAGGGGGCCACAAGGAGTGCAACCGCTTCGGGGACGCGTTGCTGCACGTCTGGCTGCACTGGCCGCTGTGGCTGAGAGCCCAAATTGCCACCAGTGTGGACGCCCAGGACACGCATTATCGCAGTGCCATGATTTTGCTGCATTACCGGTAGTGGACAGACGGCGGTTAGTTAAAATTAATAGACTGTGCTATTTTTGTTTAGAGGACCACTTAGCGCCCGAGTGCTCCAGACAGCGAATGTGTAGAGAATGTGGCCGGCCACATACTGATTTAATTTGTGCGAACAGGTCTGGAGCCTACGGTCACGCCACGAGCGGGGGAGCCGCGGCGCAGTCCACCTATCAGTCACGTCCATCGAGTGGCCCCTCTCAAGGACGAGGAGCGCACCCGTCAGAGAGTGGAGAGAGCCCTCGCGTGAGTCGTACTCAGTTTGATAGTGGTGTGAATCGTGCGCCTGCGGTACGAGGCTATATTGCGGACCCGGGTGGGGGACCCCTCATGGGGGGGGGGTTCAACGGGTCAGGGCCGCACTCAGGATATTAGGAGTGGACCCCATGCTTCCGCGACAGCGGGCCCGAGTAGGGACCCCCCGAGGGGGGGGGGCTCCACGGGCGGGGGCCCCACTCAAGGTTGTATGAGTGGACCCCAGTTTGCCGAACCAGTGCCTGCGCCCACTGTAGGACAGTATAGCAGGGCGGAGCCACAGCGATACTCTCCGCCGATACACGAGTATCCGCGGTTAGAATATCACCCGCCTTATTCGAGATATGGTAGGGCAGCGGGTTACGCACCACCTCGGATGGCATTGTGTATACGCTCACCATATATAGGGCAATGGATGCACCCTGGATTGGAGGGGCCGGGCCCCCAATAATTCAGAATATAGTTATTCATATTAAATTGGAGGCACGTCCCAGGCGAATGTAATCCTGCAGAGTGCGCATCTAGGGGCTGCACAGCGCCGGAGTTGGTGTCGCATCATCTATAGTGGGGGCCGGAGTGGTTTAAAGAAACAGATTTCTTGGCCTGTCCAGCAGTTGGATAGGACACCCCAGATTTTACCCGGGTTGCGTGTGCATGCTCTAGTTCTAGGGACCAAACTAATTCCTGATTGGACGCCGTGAGTTGGGTCACCGTGCGTTGAGACGCTGGGGCGTCGCGACGGTGGCATCGGCACGTTGTGCGTCGGGTCGGAGCACGCAAGTCGCCATCCTTTGTTGTTACCCAAGGAGGGCCTTTGATGAGGCGTTTGCTGTCCGACCGACATGTTTGTAACTCACACGCGGGATGAAACGTGTTATTGGCGATTTTACAGCGAGAGTTTTGGATTTTGTCAACTTGCCGGGTAATTCGCAATGTTCTCTTCTCCTGTGTTCTTTGTTACAGGCTGCGAGCCTTGTTGATGCAGCCGCAGATAGGAGATCTGCCAGCTGATGGGATCACACAGTCGAGACTCTTTGATGGAGTGGCTACGGACGTGGGGGGACCGTTCCTCGTCCGAACGTCTAGCCTTCGCAACGCTTGGACTGTTAAGGCGTACCTGTGAGTATTCGTGTGTCTGTCCACCAAGGCCGTCCACTTGGGATTAGAGTCCTCGTTATCCGCGGAGGCCTTCGTCGTTGCATTAGACCGATTAGTATCGCGTAGAGGTTTGCTTTTTTAATTAGTTCAGACAACGGCACGAATTACAAGGGTACCGCAAATTACTTGAAAAGATGTATACATTTTAGAAGATAATTGTATTTAGTTAAGTCATGGTTATTATGTGAAATCGGCCAAGACCCACCTCCGCCGCGTCATCGGGGATGTAATCTTATTGAAAGATGCGAATTTGGAATTATTTGTATTGGCGACGTGGTCGCATTATTAAATTGGTAGTTGGCGGGGATGAGACTCCTCGCGCCGCTGAGGTGTTGGTCGAAGGTTTGATTCTGTGACGAGCCTTGGCGACTCTCTCCCGGCTCCCGGTTGAGTAAGCTAGCGGTCTGATAAGGATTACAGCCCGGAGCGGGGGATTGTTCGGTTCAAAAGCGTTCGGAACGCGCAAGTATGTGTCAGATTCTATTTTATTGAGATGGCAACACGGGTTGTAAAAAAGTGAAATGTTAAAGTTGTTTTTTCCGGTTTACTGTCCATGTTGCTCTCGAGAAGATGCGTGTAAAAAATGGGATCAACCAGTGTTGAAAGAATTATGGGTTTCAAGGAAACAAACGTTTAAAAAGTGGTGAAATAATTCTATTGATAAGCATCAATCGCGATCCGAGTCGTGCGTGAAAAGTTTCGCGAAATATTATTACAAGTGGAGTGGGATGCGATCAGATTTGCAATTCCACGTCTTAACAAGTGTTATTTCTTATGGGGTCGGCATGCCGGGGTTAGGGGTTGAGTTTAGAGAATTCCTCCGCAAGCTGCGGGCGGGGCCAGTAGTTTGTTGAAGACCTGTGACGCGCCAGACCGACGAGAGGACAACGCTGTCTGCCCAGACACCAAGATTGAGTCTGGTGGTCTGAATCCAGCGCAGAAGTTCAAGAAGTAAGGCTGCATCCAAATGTGAGTCTTTGAACCATTTACCCTTCAGAAAGGAATTGTAGTATATAAGAACCCCCTTTGTATGGGAAGCCCCTTTCTGACAGGTTTTAACCTCCTTATAATATTCAAATGGGCCCAGCACGCGAGGTTTAAACCATATCTGTGGAGAAAGGGGCTTTTCACATACAACGATGGTGTAGACAAGAGTCTTCGTATTTCATTTTTGGTAATCTGGCTTTAAAATTAAGATGCTTTAAGAAAATCCCCTGTATTTTTTCGATACGCTGTTTATAAGTTATGTAATGTGGTGACCACACAGAAGATCCGAATTCCAGTAAACTTCTAACATACGCAAAATACACACGCTTAAGACAAGAAAGGTCTCTGAATTCACCACATACCCGCATTACGAAACCCAAGCTTTTATAAGCCCTGCTCACAGTTGCGTTAATATGGTGCTCAAATGTTAATTTTGAGTCAAGGCTCACACCAAGATCTTTGACCACATCTACTCGGTGTATGGTATTACCGCTAATATTGTAAGAATGTAGGACAGGATTTAGCTTTCTGGAAAAACTTATTTGGACACATTTAGCTATAGCTTAACTTTATGTTGATCAAGGCCAGTTTAATGATAATAAAAAAACCGTATCCAAATCCGTTAAGTGGTTCTCGAGTTAGAACAAAAATTCAAACAATTTTAGTTTTGGCCTCAGTAATATTGATTAAAAACCGTCTCATTTTAATTTTCGCAAAAATACACGACATTTTTACTTCTTTATTATTAGACATACTTAGATATGTCCTATAGATATATACATATACACGAAGAATAAAAATAATATTTTTATGCAAATTCTGAGGCCAAAACTAATTTTTTTTTGTCTCTGTTCCATTTTTTCGAGAACCACTCAACAGATTTGGATGCGGTTTTCTTTATTATCATCTTGGTGAATCTAGTAAACGTTAGGCCAGGCTATTACAACGTACAATAAAAGCACGAGGGGAAAACCGCGGTTTCAAATACACCTGAGTATTATACGGATGTAACACAAAAATCCAATAAGAGGAGTCATTCTAACTTCAGTGCATTACCAATAATTATATGTTCGTCATGATTACCAATTACACATTGCTTCACATTCTGATGTCATATTTTGTCTTACATCATTATTTTCCCAGTTTATGTCCTGGCTGCTCGAGACGATATTATGGCACGGAACATTGTGTATTATAGCATCTGATACAGACTGGACAGTCGATCGTTCCATTTAGTTCAGGCGTAAAGTGTTTAAACTAATATAAGGCTAATTGTATGTGTTCTACTCTACAGCAGCTAAATATTTTTACGATAAGTCTATTTATTGTGAATAGTCGTTTATTATTCATTCAAAAACTCATATTTGTCCATAAAATAATAATTATTACGATGAATTAACGTTTGATTTATACCGCGACGATTTACTTTTAATTTCTCAGGCTGTACCTGAGCCTAGAACATGAACAAAGCCAGATTTTTGAGTTAAAGAAATCAGGACTATCTTAATATTTAAAAAAAATTTGATTCATTGATCTTTTATCTAGGTGATCCACCTATAAACAATTTACTAAAATTTATAATTTTCTCAAAAAAAAAGTTTTCCACTCTCTTTTTTTGCTTTCAAACGTTCGTTTCAAGAACGCGGCTAAGAGATCAACTTGATTTGTTTTTTCATAAAATAGGTAATAAAAGTATAAAGGTGTTCTACTTAACTACAACAGAAGGCAACATAAACGAACAGCTACGCCACTACTTCTCAATAAAAGCCCTCACGGTGAACCCGAAGGAGCCTCAATCTGATCCAGAACAACGAGCACTGAAACTACTCCAATGAAGACGTAAAAGAGACAGAAGATGGGAGTTATCAAGCACCGTTACTTTGGAAACGCGACGACATCGAGATGTCTTAAAACTTTGAAAACGCATTGAAGCGATTAGTGACAATCTAATATTTTTTTACCTACAAAATATTTCAGTACTAAACATTCAGCTAAAAACCCTCCGATCTGCTGTTTCGCGCGTAATTATTAGTATTAGACGTCCTAGACAAATAGGTGAATTTGCTAACCAATAATCGCCTCTATCAAAAGCTAATAAAATATTTGACATTGGCCTTTTTCGTTGGCAATAGGGGCGGACCATGAGTTTGTGTGGCTCTGGGCTAATACTACTTGGGGACCTGCTTAATTTGTCAACAAATTGCCATTTTTTCATGGATTTAATTGATGCTAGAAAATACAACCAAAACAAGCGACTGGGAATCCGTTCCGTTCCGTTCAACTTTATGACAAGATTTTTTTAAACTCCCCATATTGTCCATTGTCTTCAATCGGGGCTGGGGGCCCTTTATATACAAGGAGTCCTAGGTTGTAACCCAAAGAGACCTATAGATATAGATTCGCCTCTGGTAGGCAACGACGGTTTAAAATAAACATAAATTTGTCGGTTTTTTAAGACTCAGATCTATTAGACCTTATATGACCTAACTGATAAAGCCATCCACATTAATTATGACAAATCTTTTCACTTAAGCTGGTAGATTGCCACCACCCTCATCATTACCATTCCGCTAAGCGACTCGTGGTGTACCTTCATGACGTCATGAAAAGCGGTACCATCATAGTCACAATCATTAATCCGTTACCGATTACCGTAGATTTTGCATAAGTCCCTGGAGAGATTATATTTATATTTTATAATAATAAAAGCTTCGCCTGCTTTCAGTCTCCTACTTTTTGGATGCGCGCCCACAACTAAAACAACTTCTGGTACAACACAATATTCTATATTGCACAAAAATAACAGAAATTTTAAAAACCAATTTTTGATGCAGCTGGCTATCTTATCACAAAAAGCGAGGAATTTTACATGGGAGGCCAGGATTGCTAATTCATGGTCGAAGCAAGTATAGTGCTTTTCTCAAAAATAAAATGAGACATTTTCATGTTTTTCATGATAATGGGTCATATCAAATATAATAAACTGACTAGGAAATAGTAAAAGTTACTTACTTGCTCATATTTGGGCGATTAGTCATGTTTATTGTTATTGATTTCTTCAGCAAAGCATTATTGGAGTACAATCTATATCAGAGCCCACTTCTGAACTCATTTTGTAATTTATTTGCACAAAATACTTTCAACTAAAATTTATAGCAACATATTTTCCCTGCTTTTACACAACTTTTTTATTATTGACAGCTGGGCAAAGGTATTTACCGCCATGCAGCCTTCTAGCCTTCTTCATGGACAACGCCATCTAGAGGAACGCTAAGAACTAAGAAAAAAAAACAACGAGAAAAACCTCCTTAGTCTCTTATATTATAAACATAGACATGGATAGTTTTAAAAAGAAAACATATGAAATATACTCTGTGAACATATGGTATATAATGTAATATAATTTCATACGAATTTCCTGAACATTTATTCAGATTTCCTGGACACTTTTAATAGCTCGCCGGGATGAAGTAGTTTCTGGTGGGTCTTTACAGTATGTAATGGTAATATTATAGGTAATTTTTGAGAAAAGATACATTACTGCGTTAGTGCCCATACTGTGCTTCCATATTCAACTATAACCAGGGTTTGTAGGTATTTATTACAATAATGGTGACCGCCCTACCCAGTAATTATACCTATTCACCATGCTACAGATCCTTAACAAATATTCATTATTTTGCAAAAACAATGAGCTGTCCATTGCTTGTTTCCTTGGCAGCCTGAAAAGGAAATGTTGGTTAATTAGAATTCCTTAAGGAAGTTGTTTAAGACATCATATGTGTTACTAGCTTTTGCTAGTGGCATCGCCCGCGTTTAGGTTTTTTTCAATATTTCAGTAGTATTGTCTGTTTTTGGCTTGGCGGTTAATTTATCAACACCATTTATAGCCCATATATTGACAATTGTCACTAAGATGATAGATAACAAAGAAAACCGCATCCAAATCCGTTAAGTGATTCTCGGTTAAAGTGTACAAGAAAAATAACAGAAAAAATTATAAATAAATTGTAGTTTTGGTCTCCATACATACCGGTAACCAAAATATTCGATGTACAGACAACTTCTTTACTATTAATTAGTATCTATTATATAGATTTCAAAACCTGTTCCTATTTACCCCTGTTCAAGTTTGAAGTACAGGACCACTAACCTGGAGGTCATGGGTTCGAATCTCGTAGAGGCACTTTTGTGCTCGGTCTGCGTGTTTCGGGAGGCACCATATTATGCCCGAACTACAGCAAGGAATTATTTCATTACTTCAACCCTTAGGAGATTTATGTCGTGACAATATATAAGGTCCCACAAATCAAAATGAAAAAAAATTAGGAGATGATAGAGTATCTCTAATAAACCACTTTCAAAAGAAAAAAAAATTTTTTTTTTCGCCATATATTTTTTTAGGTACCTTTTGCATAGAAATTAGTCAGTTGATTGTTCCACTTTGTCCTGGGATGTGAAATCTACTAATATTAAGAATATCAGTAATTTTTGTTCACTTGTCCGTTTGTCTGACTACCGCCTTCTAGACGAGAACTGCTTTATTTAACAACCATGCACCTATGTCACGAAAATGTATATAGGAGTAGTGTATTTGCTATTGCATGCAGATCACATCTGCAATGATGATCTACTACCTATACTCGTACTCGTGCGCGTAGTCGCCTGCGGTTCAAGTTCCTTTATTTGTAAATGATATGATATTTATGACGCTGCCAAAAAAGGACAAAAGCGAGTCGGACTCGCCCACCGAGGATTCCGTACAAATTAGAAAAAGTTTCAAAAAATCTACAAAAAGATTTATACACCCTTACATTTATGACCGCACATACATTTTTTTAATGATTTAATTAAAAATATATATTTTTTATATTATATTATATATTTATAATATATATTTATAAGATTTTTTCCTATACTTGTAGTATTAGAAGGTATTATTTGCCAAATTTTGGTTCCCTTGAAAGTGTCGAAATATACGTTTTTTGTGGCATAAACGGCCGTATCTTTTTTCACGTTAACTTATAAGTTTGATTTTTTCACAGCTTCAAGGGACTGTAGACTTTATCGAATTTCAATTCGATACCTCCACGCCAGACGGACAGGCGGACGGGCAACAAAGTTATCCTTTAAGGGTTCCGTTTTTTTCTTTTAGGTACGGAACCCTAAAAACAGCCAATATGTAGGTTATGCTGACGTCCGTACAAACCCTAAATTTTACAGACATTTTTAGAGTTCCGTACCTCAAAATTACTAAATGGAACCCTTATGCGTTCACTTTGTCACTATGTCAAAATATCAAGTTGTAACTTATACCTAAAGGGCTGATAAAAAATCAGGTTTCTAACTTTACCCCAAGAAAATTATTGTCCTTTACGTACTCAATTTTATACAAATTCGCTTACCACGTGAACCTACCTAGAGGGTACTTTCAGGTGACTTAGAATCCTGAAATTCCGTACAAACGATTTTGTAGCACATATCTAGGAAATGTTGTCTAATATAATTAGACATTTTGGATACATTGAGTTTAAAGATCGGAAGTGATAAGTTAGTTTGGGCAGTTATAACTGCTCATGGAATAGGTTTTTGCTTTCACCGGTATGTACAGAACCTTCAGGGTACGAGTTCTATTCGCACTTGACCAGTTTTTTTCTTGTAAAACACTTCAACTTAAATAATTTGAAAAAGAAACGCATAGTAAATGTCTGAATCTTGTTGATTATTAAGATTACGTAATAGTTAACTTCAGGCTTTACAATTTTGCAAATTTGTCGTGTGCTGGAGCATTTTGTCACAAATTTGCAACCGATTTTGGACATATGTTACAGTTTAGCATAAACTTAAGTCGGTTAACGTCAGAACAATTCGATAAAACAACTAAGTGTCCAGATACAATTTATCCAAACAAGGGCAACAGCCTTGGGAGCCCACGCTGGTTTTGTATTGGCAGTTTTAATATGGGTAATTGGTGATCTTATTAAAGTGTAGGTATACTGACCCCTCCCACACGTTGTGGTCACAAGACAGATGTACTTTGTTTTAAACCAGTATCGAGGACTGTAGGCCTACCATGAGTTTTGTTCACGATACACGTTAACGACTGCGTAAATATTTGTATGAGAAATTGTGCAGCGCTCCTAGCGGCTTACGAGAGGAACGGCAGTTTCATACAAAATGTTTTACGCAGACGGTGACGCGTACCGTGAACAAAACTCATGGTAGGCCTACTGGCCTGTGAAATAAGCTAATGTATTTTTTTGTGCCAGTTTCCTGTGAAGTGGTTATTGTCGATAGAACTTCTATCGGTGGAACGTGGGTGTACAAGTGTTTGAGTCAACACTCAGTAACACCTCTGATACCCCTTTTATTATGCAGGTTGTTTATTTTAACACCAATTTTCCACTCACTGATGGTGATATTTTGGAATTAGCAACTTTTCTTTTGACTTCTCTATATAAGGTGAATTTTATTTATGCAGCCAAACTCATACTGGGGGCTTGGTAAGAGATCAGTAACACGGATCGATAACAATTTTTGCTAATTTCCCAAAATAAAGTCTTGACGTCCCATATAGTAATTGACTCGGGGCTGGGCCGTTTGTAAGGAACACGAAAAGAATAATTTACGAATTTCACAAAAAGGGTCATCGAACCTTGTTACTGAGCATTTACCGAGTCTTAATGTAAGAATTTGGCTGGATAAATTAAAATCTCCTTATACAGGGTGTAAATGCAAAGTCAAGAATCCCTTTAGGGTATGAAAGTATACACGATTCTGATGTCATTACGAGAAAAAAAATATACCTTGAATTTTCACCAAAAATTCCATCATTTTTCTAAGCTATGGCTACGCAGCTCACCGGCCTCTCCGCACACCTAATTGCACCCCGCAACTCGCACCCCTCATCCGAGTGGCCAGCGACCGTGAGGGTGTCCACGCCATTAGTGTATTTTGAGTAAAGAAAATCGTCTTATTATGAGGTACTGGTACTTTTTTTATAGATCCCAGTATTTAAAATAATATCTTCACCGATCATACTAACACACCCTTAAAGGATTCTTGACTTTGCTTTACACCCGGTATATCAGAATCAGCACTGTACGAGTACAAATGTGAAATTTTCTTTATCATATTTGTCGTAATTTAAAAGATCGTATGAATATTGTTAATGAGATGTTTTTTATAGGTCGTGCTTGCATCAATCACTGTTACTGTTACCATGCGAAAAGAGGGACGGTCTCTGAAATAAAGAATAATGTAAAAAAAATACTAGGGATTGTATGAAATACCTGTTTATTTCAGGGTTAAATCAAGTTTATAACGACTTGAATTGATAAATATATGGGTTTTTGATCAATTGAACACTTTAGAGATCCATATTTGCTTCTTTATTTCGACGAGCGGAAGCGTCAAGGTCATTGGGGCCTACCTGCCCCTTAAGCAGTGGGCCCCGCACCGCGCTACGCGCTACTGACAAGTATGAACCGCGGACTTCCAAGTAACACTGTACATAGATCATGTTTTAAATTACTAAATTGAACACATTTTATTAAAAAAACTAAACTAGGTACTTTGGCTAAAACAAATAAACAGCTGGGTGATTCTTGGGCATGACTGTTTGTCTTGGTATGCGACCTATCCTTGTGCTGTACAATATATCTTTGTTATGATCCATTACTACCTGCTCACTGTGACACGTCAGCTCAGTCAAACGATAACACACTTTATTACAATTCATTAAGAGGTAGTGGTATGAAGTGTCTTGGATGGCTCTGTACATACGAATATGAACTTTTTGAGACGCACCGGAGGTTTGTCGCTGCGTTGTCCTTTTTAGAACATTTCACACCAGCGCTTTTTGCACGCTCCGTGCTGTGCATAAAAGGAACGCTCTATTATTATTTTATTATGTATTATTTTTTTATAATTTTATGGACTTTATTATTGGGTTTGGCAATTAGAACCAGAAACACAATCAGAAGAGTTTGCATTTAATAACAATATAAATTAATCTGTAATGAAAGAGTTAATGTATAGACACTTTAATATACACAGCTTAATAAAAGTAGAGTATAAAGCTTCTAACACATACTGTTACACAAGAGCTGCCTTATCAACGAAAATGATTACTTCCAGCCAACCTTTGGGCAACGAAGAAATTATAATTTTACGTAATGTGGAAGTGGATACCAAATACTATCCTACTAATATTATAAATTTATGCAAAAATTTGTGCGTGTGTGTGTATGTTTGTTACTCTTTCACGCTGAAACGGCTGAACGGATTTGGATGAAATTTAGAATGGCTGTAGCTTATACCCCAACTTAATACTTAAGCTAATTTTTATCCCGTAAAAATGCATGGTTCCTGTAAGATAGATCAATATCATTGAAAAATCAGGTGTCTTATCGCGCGCGGTCCTTATCGTTTGTGGTGAAATAAGACAAGGGTATGTTATAATAAAGATAAATTCATTAAAATTATAATAAAATTATTTAATTCATAATTTTTTAAAGAAAATATTTTTATTAAAATGAAAAATAATAAATTAATTGAATCACACTTCACACTAATATTATAAATGCGAAAGTTTGTGTGTGTGTGTATGTTTACTGGTGATATAAGACAAGGCTTTGTTATTTCATACATCAGGTGTCCAATTAGCGCGGACCGTATCGTTTGTGGTGAAATAAGACAAGGCTATGTTATCTCATCACACTTCACTCTAATATTATAATTGCGAAAGTTTGTGTGTGCGTGTGTAAGAAACGGCTGGACGGATTTGGATGAAATTTAGAATGGATATAGCTTATTTACTTTTTATCTTGGAAAAAAGCATGTCGTTAAAACTAATAACACGCGGGCGGAGCCGCGGGCAAAAGCTAGTTTTGAATAAAAGAAACAATAACAACAAAGTAAGATACATAATATTAATACTGTTTCGTACATTGTACTAATACGACACGACGAATAACATACCTCAAAATGAGTGCAATATTCTATTTAGGTAAATCTTTATTAATTGGCATTTATCGATTTACTTTTGAATTTTTTACTGTTTATATTTATCTGTTAATCTTTATACCTCTATAAGTAAATAAATAAATATTCGTAGGTTTAATATTATTATTATATTGCATCTAGTTACACTTTATTTCTGTTAAATACTTATTCTTAGCTGTGCTGTTATTAAAAAGTTACATAAATTTAGCAAAAAACTGCAGTTTTGGCTTTCTTCGAAAATACTCTGTAGTTTGTACAGCTCGCGGCACTTACCCTTATTTTGTATTATTTAATAATCAACCTGTAAAACTTACAGCGTTCAACGCTAGGCGTTTTGC
This sequence comes from Ypsolopha scabrella, assembly GCA_910592155.1. NCBI lineage: Eukaryota > Metazoa > Arthropoda > Insecta > Lepidoptera > Ypsolophidae > Ypsolopha > Ypsolopha scabrella. The sequence goes on along the minus strand of OU342969.1, from coordinate 23,102,265 downwards.
TAACGTTGCTGACAAACGCCCCGAATTTGTCTTATTGGAAAAGGAGAATGATATGCAGCAAACAAAAGATTTCCACGAAGTCGGTCCCGACTTGTACGTTCATCCGCTGTCAGTCCTACGCGTCGTGTCCCATTGACTCACTACTTAAATGTTTAATAATAACCATACTCGCTTCCTTTTATAGACATTTACGAAATGTTGAAGCAACCTTGTTGTGAAGTTACCACCGATTTGGTTTGAACTTTAATTGTTACTGAAGCAATTTGTGTTTAAATCCAGATGCGTTTTATTTTAATTTACATTTAACTTGGTAAAATATTATTCAAAATCAATTCTACGTATATAGCTAGTAGGTAATTCTTTGCCATTTCACTTTTTCTGGACAATCCTAATCCAGAGAATGGCATGGCTAAAATAAGTACTTAAAAACTGCTATCGTAACCGTTTAAAAATGGAACAAGAACTTATCAAGACATTGCGATGTGACAAAATTCAGAATAAATTTGAATTTATTTCTAATTTTAATTTCAGGAATTGTTGGTTTAAGAGATTATATGTAATATCGTATGAAGACGGTATTTTTAAAAGTAGTAGATGGAGTCCATCCATCCATCAGCTTGTTTCACCAACTGCTGGACATAGGCCTTTCCAGGATCTCGTCACTCTTGGCGGTACCCCTGGAAGAAATGCCCATTCTCACACACGCTGGGCAGGCGGGTTGGTGAGCACGGTACCGAAACCCTTGCAGCAGTGACGCCGCTGCCCGTCACCAGTCTGTTTTATTTGAGGCCCGGCAATTGCGGATGGATATACCGCCATCCATCGATCCCAGGCAATGGTGGGCCGCCTGGTTTTGCCTAAGAGCTGTTCTCTTACTCTCCCCCGAATAACTTCAGGGGGTTTGCGAGTAAAATGGTGGTACCTCCACAGTCGAGCCCGGCACCAGCTTTACCACCGATAATGGATGGAGTATTGGGTCCAAATGGACATAATTAGCCATTGGGAACAAAGACGTAAGATTGAGACATTCGTGCAGTCTATTAAGAAATGCCTCAATGGCTCTCATTACGTCGTTACACAAAATACTGTTTTACCATTGTTAAGCTTTAGTACATTGTAGACAAGTTTAGAGACGCGTTCTTTTAATTGTTTCCTTTAAATATTACTCTCTTCTGCCAACTGTTAAGTTGTTTTAAACTTATAGTGTTGTTTCCATTAAAGGCTTAACTTTATGCACTGAGCAACGGAACGATGGCTGGGCATTGTCCGCTGGAGGCGCCTTCCGCATGAACCTGGACCAGTTTATTGAGGACCCTGGCCTAACATTCCACTCACTAGCATCAATACGGCGCACTACTTTATCTTGGCACGTGGAATGAGGGATTTTAGTTCTAGTAGAAAATGCAATAAGGACCCATATCAATTGTCATGAGATGAATCACCTTATATACTAGATAAATAAATCATGTTCATGCGGTTCTAGATTACTCTCATTAATTAAGAACATGATTTAAAATTTGAGAAAAATAATCGATAGCAAAAGAAGCCAATCATAAACGGTAGAACTGAGGGTTGCGATTTTTTTTTATATGGAAAAAAATTACATATGCATTCGTTTAAGAAAGGAACACTCGTTTTTGGACCGGTATTGCCTGTGATATTCTAGCCCTAATAACCCATAGGCCTATTACAGGACCATCAAGTTTTGATAAAACATTTGAGTGACCATACGGTCATAGAAAGACATAGAGAGACTTTTGGTCCGAATGAAACGAATGGACTAATTAATAATTATTAAGGCTCTAAGGGCTGTTTTAGTGCTGTAACTTTATATATGTAAAAAAAATCATTTTTTGCTTACCAGTATAATTATTTAAAGTCTGCTCAATCAAATGTCTCAAAATAGATTTTTTATAGATGTCTATTTATAGCTTAAAGCGGCTATTTTAACAAAAGTTTAAATGTTTGTCGAAGACGTTGTCCATTTAAAACAGTTCATTGCTATTTCTAGACCTTTAATTGGGCAGTTTCAACAATTATTCAGTGAGATTATGTTTTTATTGCGAAATCCATCGCTTTGGAATAATCTAAATATTTAAACGCCCTCGTAAGCGTCAGTATGTGCATTACAAGCTAGTTAGATCAAATAGTTACAAAAATATTCGGTGGACAGGTATGGTGGAAAAATTCAACAGTTTAGGTAAGTACCTCGGTGGCGCAATTGGTAGCGCGCTTGTCTGGGAAACAAGAGGGCGCAGGTTTGAATCCTGGCCCGAGGAATTTTTTCAAATTCTTGTCTTTATATTTTCTTCTAATTTATCTTTTACTGGTTTGTAATGCACTCTAATAATAATATTTAATTATCAAGTGATTTTTTTTTCTTAAGTGGCGGCACTTTCGCAGCTAGTAGGCCTTAACTTAATGATAAGAAAGCGTGGTATTTCTTTTTTATGGCCTTTTCGGGTGTCGTATGTTCTATAAAATATAAGTTATCATTTTGCCTCCTTCTAAACATGTAAGCGTTCGGAAAATCAAACACAACGTTTCTTCATCTACAGTGACGATACCACATCTTGCCAACTTTGAGATCAATTTATACTGGACGGTCTATACGTATGTATTAAAAGGTGGAATAGTGCATCCATAATGTTTAATTCTAAAAATGGTTACGACTCTGTTTCAAATTGCGATAGAAAAAAAGTACAATATAAAAAGAAATATAGCATATAGTCACCAATAACAGTATTATGAGTGTGAAGGCTAGCATTTATTAATAAATTTGCTCTTTTTTAAAATTTATATGCATTTAGAAAAACATTTCGTCACCATACTAGTTTCTGAGGAAAATAATTTTCCCTGTGACAATCGTACACCGTAATACGATTTTTGAGTCAATTAATTGAGGCGAGGTTATCCAGCGAAATCTGTCCTGTTCCAACGCTTTCGTTTTCCACATGGTCATCCTGCTCAGCAGAAGCGCGCCGCTTAGAAAATTCGCGGTTTCGAGGTATTTTTATTTATTATTTTGGGATTAGAGGGATGGATTTCTCATATGACGACCGTTTTATATGACATTCTGAAGACGTTTATTTGAGTATATGTTCCAAATTTAACATAGCTCAAATGAAATTATATTTAGATCACAGTTCAGACCTATCTTTGCGATTTAAATTAATCGATGAAAATGTAAGTAATCGTATATCGAACGGCCGAAATATGAAGATCTAAAGTGAAATATAACATACAGTCAATGACACGGTAGCATACGGTCTATAACTTCAAAATTAAACATCTAGGTAAGGCATGGGTACTATTTTCGTATTCAGTGATGAAGATTCTATAGTGCATAGGGGTCAGATGCATTTCCGAAAATTTTGACTTTTTTTGTATGTGCCGCCTCTAAAGTGATATGAGTATGGGTCAAAGCAGCAGGTAACATGAATTGCTGGGGCCGCAGCATCAGCATCCAAGCTGGGGCCGAATTGCCAGAAACCTACAGCTCACGTTCTCACGGAACGATACCTAGAACGCCTAGAATAAACATACTTCTTGTAGAATTATCTGCTTTGTTGACATGCAGCGGTCACCCCGCATCACGTAGGCCATATACTGCTTTGCCACTTTTGCATAATATGTAAGCATGCTGCTGGACTGCAGCGCAGCGTTCATAGCGGGCACTCACAAGAGCCACTACTGACAAAATTCAGGATATTTTTGCAAAAGGAGTACTAAAGTGTGATGATACCTACAAGCGCAGAGTGCACCTAAACAACGGCTGACGTGGTCGAATAAATCCAATGGCCCAAGCTCGGTTGCTTATCGGAACCGAGTCCGATTACGCCGAAGTAACTGCTTTCGGACTGGTAACTGGTTCTGAGAATTGTTTATCATTGTTATCAGTATTCGGTTGAGGGGCACGCACACTGAATGTTTAACCCTACTAACGGATCTGCTTTGACATGACCTTACCCCAGTGGACCGTATCATTCTAATTCACTTGTTTATCATAAGGTCGCCCGATAACCGAACGGTTATCTATCGGGAAAACCGACTAAATTTTGTGTCAGCATTGTTTTTTATTCCTAGATTCATTTATGTGCCTAACTCGGTTATTTACGATGAATCCACCCCTTTATCGGTAATGTATATTTTCTGGGAAAACCCAATTCTTTGAATAACTACTAGCTTATCATCAGGGATCACCAGCCACAATACGACTATAAAATAACCAGTGGACAGTGACTGCTCAACACTTGAGGTCCAACACTTAAGTAACAAACATAAACGAAAGGCTCCAGAGCCGCAGAACTTCATCGGGTCACAATGGCGTTACAGAAAAGAAATAAATCACAGAAAAGAAAAGAAAATTTCACAGTAGATGACTTCACGACACGTGGATTCCGTCTACCGTGTGGGGCCCCCTTCAACGTGAACCAATATTTGAATTTTGATCGTGAATATCGCCGGTTTCTCCTGTCCACGAACAAAATTGAAGTAACTTTCTTCAACGGCGAATCCTTCCAAGTGCTCTACAACTTCGATGCCACAAGAACGGAGGAAGATCGCCTGCTCATCAATTGGGATACCCTGACACCCCTATTCGGAGGAGTAACCCCATCGGGGTTTAGAAGTTTTGTCAGACTCTCGAAAATAGCGACGTTCGTCGAAAAGCGCATCCATCTCGACCAGTGCGAGGTCGGTTTACAGAACTCCTGTTTCTGTGGAAGAACGCCACCAGATGACCTGGACCTGGATACTTATTGGGACTCGTGCAGTGATCGACACTTCCATCATTTCTGTTCATTGCACGTCCGCTCGTGGTTGTATCTGTATCTAGATCCAAAGATTTTGTTCCAAGAATCGGAACAGCTGTTCTACGAGACCGTCTGGCAGCGACACTCGAGCAATCCAGATGTCTTAAAGTATTATTCAACGGGGAACCGCAAGGATACTGCGATTTTACTTGATTCGGCACGCTCCTTTGGTTACTCCAGCCGTTGCACAATAAATCGGGTGAAAAGTTGATGAATATCGTGATAATTAAGTATTATATTAAATTAAGTTTTCAAGTATGTATACTTTCTTATGTATTCCTCTATAGTACAGGATGACTGGAAGTAGTTTAGGAAAAGTATAAGCACCATTTTCTGCAATGTCGATGCAAGTTGCATCTCCATATTGCCACAGAGCACACCGAGCATGGGTATCACACTACAGCCGTCATCCTTTTTTTCCGTTTTCATGGGTGACGAATGTAACATGGTAAGAACTAGAAATGCAGAGCTTAATTCGCTGACATGCAGTGGTCACCCGCGTTCGATGGAGCATACATCACGTTGCTACTTTTGCATAATGTAAGCATAACGCTAGACTGCAGTGCAGTATCTCCAGCGGGCATTGTCAACAGCCACTACTATATTATCGCGCTTATCACGCACACAATGCCATATGTGCTTAATAGGTATGTTTTACCTGTATACTAAAGGTACAAACTTTTGAACTGGTTTTCCCTGTGAATGCCCGGCATTTATATTATGGTATTGCGAGCTAAGACAATGCATCGAGTACAGCAATTAAACGTTGTTATCGATGTCCCAAATTGGTAGCGTAATTTTTATCGTAGGTATGAGATACGATCTATAGTGACTATGTGAACACGTGAGTGACTCCCGGGGCCCCAGTATGGGAGCGCAGGATGAATTGTAAATCGTCTATTTTCATAAGGATGGAAGTTTGACTGACGTGGTCCAAGAATATTTTAATATTAACTCGTTTATTTTAGGAATGATCCGATTGCCGCGCCGAACGATAACCCGCACGCGAGGTTGTGGGAATTGCAAATTGATATTATCCCTATATTGTTTTCTTTTTTCGGTACGATAAACAACTGGAGTGGTATAAATTGCTATGCGGGCAGTCAGTGGCTAGACACTACACGGTCAACATTACCGAAAGAACATCATATAGACGTAGGAGTCCCGTGACATCCATCCAGAACTCAAGATGCAGTCCCAAGACAGAATACTCAGTTTCCCGGTGGACACCTTCACGAAGCGCGGGCCTTCTATACCCGACGAGGCCCCTTTCAGCCCCAGCGAAATGCTGCAATTCAACAAAGCATACAAACAGTTTCTTCAGGCGCAACGACAGCTGGACGACCTGACTTTCCTTAACGGGAAGCCATGCCCCGTCCGCTACAACTTTGATCCGACGAGGCCAGAAGAAGATCGTCTGCTGGTCAATTGGGACTGGCTCATGCCCTTATTTTGGGGGCCGCCGCCAGGTGAGAGAGATCTCGTGAGGCTGCCCACTATACTGGAGTTTGTTGAAACGAAGATTCGCTTTTCGAAGTGCAAGGCGGTCGCCGGGGACACCTGCTCCTGCGGCAAGAGGCCTAATGTAGTGGTACCACCGGGACGTGAGTGCAGGATCCCACAGCACTTTCATCATTTCTGCACGGCGCACGTCTCTGCGTGGATAACAAAGTACATGGTCCCGGCGATTCTGCTGAAAGAATCCCAAGAAATCTTCAGAGAGGTCATCCAGAAAGTGCATGAAGGTGATCCGCAAATCCTCCAATACTATTCGACGGGTGACCGGACGGACACAGAAATGTTGCTGCACTCGGCTCGCAACATCAGTGATAATAGAGCTAAATAGTGCAGCAGCATGTGTAGTTCGCTTATTAAAATAAATATTTGTGTTTATAATATGTTTACTTTTTTTTTCTTGTACCCCTATGAGTGTAGGATGATGGAGAGTTGTGCAGGCAAGGTACTGAGATCATTCCCTCTGACGTTGCTTCAAGTTGAAATTTAGTTTCTCTCGTGACCACTCTATGTTAGATACAATCAAGTCAAGCTTTGATTGCACCAGATGTAACGGCTAGGTAGCGTGCTACTAGCCGCTGCATAGCACGTCACATCACTAACGCAGATAAGTTAACGCAGCAAGGCGTGATGATTAGCGTTATGTGCACGTGGGATACAAAGCTCCGTTATCACAAACTATGCTTGGCATATGCTTATCATATGTCTTGAGCAAGGCCTGAGTGTGCATTCGCCTCTGACTACGTGTATCTGCGACGTTTAGGTATGGAGCCGACCATACAGGAATATGAGACGTCTAAATAAGGTTTTTCTTAACTTTATATCTATGAATAACTGCATGTAAGCCACAAACAGTATTATGACAAAGACCGGCGGCAATTGGCGTTACATCTGTAACTCCTTATGGACCGATAATACGTATGACCACATAGCACGCTATCGTTTAAATATGGAACAAACTATGTGTCACTACTCAAAAGATAGGTAAATATGATAAGACGACGGGACCTTCATCGAAATATTATTACAGGCTGCCAGCCGAACGTAGGTAGCTCCAGCATATTACGGAAACCCACGTTTAGTTGGCACTATCTTGAAATATTCGGGAAAACCCGTGCTATATTCATTTTATGATCTGTATCCAACTGGCGGCGTGTATTTCAAAACGAAATCAAAACAGATGAGTGACCATAGAAAATTACCGGGACATTCACGTGTGCTTCATACACGTATACACCTCACTTATACTTAAGATTTGTCATTGTATAGCTTACAGGTTTGGTTAGACTATAATGATGTACAAAACATCATTCTAAATATGTATACTTTTCATGATTCCTGTAATGTTAGGACTATGGTATGACAGATACCTTACCTAAACACTGCACCGTACCTACCTATCGCTGCATAGCATGTCGCGGTGCCCCTCTATCGTGTTACAAAGTGTAGTGACCACGGTTATCTATGCATGGATGTAGATTGTACAACATCTTAGTGGATAGAACTAGTACAATATATTATTATCATTATTAAACTAACTACCTAAATATCTAGTATCATGAAGTAAACTGGTATGTCGTGACATTTGTAAGTCGGCATGCATTTTGAAATGAAATAACTATGTATCGGGAACAAGTTTTTTTTTTTTTTTTCAAAAACAAACACACACATACACAATATACTTAATACTGATGTACACAAATGCCTAATACTTATTATATAAACAAATGATCATATCTATGACTAGCACTACTTCGGCCGGTTGAGAGTTCCACGCCACGATGCCTGCTCACGCAAAGCTGCTGCATACTGCATCAAGTGCCTGTCCAGTCGCCGCTGCTCTGCCTTCTGACGTTTTCTCTCCTCACGCTCCAAGTCTTGTCTGCGCTTTTCTTCTTCTTCTTCCGCGCGCTCTTGCTCCTTCCGAGATTTTTCCCCGTTGTCTCGATGAACGGCTTCTCCGGAGTTTCCGCTCATGGTGGATGATGATTTTGTGAATGATGACATGGTGATTTTGTCAAGACTGATCGATTGTACACAACCTTGTGATTATGGCAAGCGTATATGTGCTAATGATTGATTGTATATGTACTTTCCTCCATTTATACTAACCCGAAAACTACCTAATAAGGACTTGTTGTTCCATAATTATCGCGAATTTTTTCCCACTTGAATAAGCTCGTTCATGAGGGATAATTCAAATACCGTGACATCATGGTGTACCGCAGTAACGACAGAATTGATAAGCAAATTAGGTAGAGAAACGTATTTTGTGGTAAAATGGCGCAATATCGATGATGTCAACGGGTAATACATATCGGCAATACCCAGTTATTTTCAGCTGAAAAGGAAAAAATTGATAAGGATAATGCATACAGTTTTATATTTTATTACGGGAGTGATATCATACACTGTGTTAACTCCTGTTAGCTAGCACAATCATGCTCCGTATAGAAAAAAGTATAGGTAAGCTACAGTAGGTGCTCGTTACGATACAAATGCAACCAACGATTGTTTCAACTCTAATTGCAAGCACCCCGGCATGCTGAGTATGCATGCAGTCTTGCTACGTGACCTGCAGTCTTACTCGACTATGTTGTATGTTCTTCGGATGTTCGGCTCCGACAAGCTATTCCACTACAGCGTTGCAGCGTGCACTCATGTCCGCAAAGCAGTTTACCAAGCGAACCCGAGAGACTTGGGTTTTTGTTGAATCGTCCATGCACACCATCGTTAGGTGATCAACACTTAATTACCTCCGCAGGTGTACCTGTACACCTTACCGTAGGTATGCCTCACCGTAGGTATGCCTTACCGTAGGTATGACGTCAAACCTTATCGAACAATGGTATATTGTTTCATTTTTCCGAACTATTAATATTTCAATAAACCCCACGGACAGGATGAGATCGATTAATTGAGCCCGATAACATATTTAATTGAATGAGAGGGAATTAATATAAATACCATTTAAGTTCAGCGATAAGAGCGTTATCGCCGTCGCGGGTGGCCGTTCTAATGCTGTAACAATTTACTGATATCGATGTTGCTACCTACAACCAATGCTACAACAAGGTGCACTTACAGGTTAACAGTAAAGAGTTTTTGCGCTCATATTCACAGAGACCTAAGGTTAGGCTTGAGACTAGGTCTCACTTTTACATAGCAAAACCTAGATAGAACTCAACAATCATATTTTTCCCGAGACCATGCACTGTGCATCAGAGTCGTTGCTCCGCTGTATACATTAGTAGCATCCCCCCTTTCCCCTGGTCCACCATTTTTTATTTTCACCCCGTACGCTCTTGTGTCACTGACTGTATATGTTTTACAAAGTTTTATCTTCCCTATTTATTGGCTTAAAATTAATTTGAAAAGAGACAAAATTGGGATAACCCCCTCCCCCCTTAAGGGTGAGCCTACTTCGGGCATAAATACGCTTTAAAGGGCATGCAGGTTCACCTCACAATGTTTTTCTTGTTTGTTTAAACAATGTACGGTAAAACTATACTCTTTTTGAGCCTAGAACATGAACAAAGCCAGATTTTCGAGGGTTCTTTTAAAGAAAATAGGACTATCTTAGTATTGAAAAAAATATATATTTGATTTATTGATCTTTTATCTAGGTTATCTACTTATAAACAATGTACTAAGATTTATACTTTCGCAAAAAAAAAATGTTTTCCAAACTTTTTTTATTTATTTTCAGACGTTTGTTTCAAGAGATCAACCTGTTTTTTTTTTAAATATGAGTAATGGAAATATGAAGGTGTTCTACTGAAATTCAATATTTTTTTCCATACAAAATATTTCAGTATTAGCTAAAAACCCTCCGATCTGCTGATCGCGTGTAATTATTAGTATTACACGTCCTGGACAAACAGGTCACTGAGCTAACCAATAATCGCCTCTGTCAAAAGCTAATAAAGAATTTGACATTGGACTTTTTGTTTCGGAGGGGTTATAACATTTTGATGATGTCGCGGAAGCCGGAAACTTGCGATAGTACTCATACGAACAACTTTTACTCTAGAGCCAATCCTGAAATCGTAAAATAACAGCTTTTTCATTCATTTAAATATTTAAATTTTCTATGGACGATTTGGACGAATACTGTGGCCGGTTTTCCACCCAGTATAATCGAAAAACCCGCTTATCATCTTGAAAAAATATTTTGTCGCACTGGTGTAAATAAAACTATATTTCTCAAGATCTATTCACTGTCGTTTATCTACTTCAAGAAATGATCATCGGACCATTTTACGGCATTTGCTTGAACATATTTATTTACTGTTATTATATATCTCAAGAAGTCCCTTTGGCTATAGTTGTAGTAGTGAGGTGTACAGATAAGCACGTATGTGTGTGTGGCGTGTTTTGTAGTGCTTTCGAGGCTTATCACACTAGAAAAAACCGGATAAGTGCGAGTCGGACTCGCTCACCGAGGGTTCCGTACAAATTAGTAAAAGTTTAAAAAAACCAACAAAAAGACTCGGTCACCCGTACAATGATGACCGCGCAGACCGTTGCTTAACCTCGATGATTTTTTTATGATTTAATTACCAATGTATAGTTTCAAGATTTTTTCCTATACTTGTAGTTTAGACGGTATTACTTGCCAAATTTCATAGTTCTAGGTCAACGGGAAATACTTTATAAATTTTGATTCTCTTGAGAGCGGCATAAACGGCCGTATGTTTTTCTTACGTTAACTTGGAAGTTTGATTTTTTCACACCTTCAAGGGACTGTAGACTTAAGTAAATGGTTTTAATTTCAACTCTATACCTCCACTCCACGCGTTCCCGAGATAAAGCTTGACAGACAGACGGACAACAAATTGATCCTATAAGGGTTCCGTTTTTCCTTTTGAGGTACGGAACCCTTAAAAGTGCATGTGCAGGCATTAGGCTAAGTGCACAACTGTAGCCAAACGGACTTTGTAAATAGAATATCTATAAACCCAAATTCCACCAAGGACCAAGAATCAACAGTATCCTCATGGATGAACAATAATTGTCTATGGTATCATCAATAAAAACTTGATCATCTGGCCAACTTACTCCACCTGCTTCAACATAATTTCAAAATCTGCACGGAACTCAGAAATCGTAAATCGTAACCGATTCGCGTGTCTATTAGAACTTCGTGACATTTATATTGTCAGTTTATTATTATAAGAATAATTATAATGACCATTGTTGTACTGTGGACCCGTATCATTTACGACTGATTGGTATCTTTACACGGTGTAAATACAACTTCATAACCAATAATTGTGTACTTAGTGTCACATTTATATTTATTACTATCTAGTGTAATGAATATACGTATGAACGTTGACTTTTTAGAGCAAACATTTTAATCCACACATCCATCCATCCATCCATCAGCCTGTTTCGTCCACTGCTGGACATAGGCCTTTCCAGGATTTCGCCACTTTTGGCGGTCCTCCTGGAAGAAATGCCCATACTCACACACGCTGGGCAGGCGGGTTGGTGAGCGCGGTGCCGAAACCCTTGCACCAGTGACGCCGCTGCCCGTCACCGGCCTGATTTATATAAAGCCCGGCAATTGGGGATGGATATACCGCCATCCATCGGTCCCAGGCAATGGTGGGCCGCCTGGTTTTTTGCCTGAGAGCTGTCCTCTTACTCTCCCCCAAATAACCTTCGGGAGGATTTGCGAGTAAGATGGTGGTACCTCCACAGTCGAGCCCGGCATTAGCTCTACTACCTAACATACTAATTATTATTATTATTCTAATCCATACATACTTACGCCTATCTCCAAAAGGGGAGGTGGATGCTACAGATTTCAACCAAATCTAGTCATACAAGCTCATCTGTTGGCCATTTTCCAGCATGTCTCCAATTTTTTTTCAATTTTCCAAATTTTCACATTTTCAAAAGCAACCGAGTAGCTGGCAAAAATTTGCACTTCGATGCATAATATTTGGCAAACGGATCTCTAAATCGAAAAATGGTTTTCACACATCCACAATATTTTTGAAAGATCTATCCAACGACACCCCACACAAAGGGATAGACGCGAAAAAAAAATTCATCCCCACTTTACGTGTCGCCCAGGTACCAAAAATTTTTTTCATCCTTTTATTTTACCACTTTGTCCGCGTGAATAATAATGTATTGTATACCCATGCCAAATTACAGCTTTTTAGTACTAAAGGCGAGATTCAGAGTGCATTTTGAGTCCGTACTCAATCTTACAAACGTCAAAATGCGACGTGATCCCATACTAGAGAGACGTTTGTAAGTTTGAGTTCCTCTTGAGTTCGTACTCAAAATGGACTCTGAATCTCAGACAGACAGACGGACATAGCGAAACTATAGGGGTTCCTTGTCGACTACGGAACCCTAAAAATATGAATTTTTGTGTGAAGTCCATGATAATGATTTTCAACTCGCTTATACTCGTTCGTCCACTGATATAAAACTACAAAGAATTTACCTCGTGAGTGTGGTGTGAGTTGTGACTCCTTTCTACTTACGAGTACGACCTACTTACTTTATATGTAAAGTCATATACCTATATAGTACTTATGTTAAAGTCATATACGTGTAGACAATAGTACGAGTAATTAGTCACTGAACGCAGCTTGTAACAACCAGTTTCAACCAGTGCCTAGTTAAAATGCGAAAGATCTAGGTAAAGTGATTAATGTGTTTTAATAATTAACAAGGTGTATTATGGTAAATAACTGTCGATAAATGTCACAGCACAGACGTGTAGACAATACGGTGTATAATAAATATCTAGCGAGATATTCGATACCTGGTAGTTAGCATTAAGTAGCTGCTTTAAGTTATAAGCTGACTGCGAAAACGCACATATTATGTCTTTTTATTTATTCCAATACTGATGGTAGTAGTCCACTACCAAACAAATTTATTTTTATGATAAGTCTTTTTTTATCTCTTCTCTATAGTTATAAATCTAAAATATTTTATTTTATTCAATGATACATGCCTATCTACTCAATTATATTCAATCACATCGAGAAAAATAAGACATCTCAAACTGCCTTTATATGCTACGCCGTAGCAATGACGCAGCGTAGCATATTATTATTTTTTATTGAATTCGATACAAAATAATGAGCCAATTATGTGTCGTCGGCATATCATAATCTACCTAGGCATATCGTATTTCTGTTAAAATAGGGGGTCGCCTCGCTCCGCTCTATTTCGCTCATCTACACGTAAATGATAATAATAAATAAAAATAAATAATAAATGATGAAATAGCGACGCGTAGTGCGCTCTGCCGCGCTTACGATAAACGCACTTACTAGGTTTGGACTTTCGTTGTCTTGGTACTAACTTTCATCCATCCATCAGCCTGTTTCATCCACTGCTGGACATAGGCCTTTCCAGGATTTTGCCACTCTTTGCGGTCCTCCTGGAAGAAATGCCCATACTCTCACACGCTGGGCAGGCGGGTTGGTGATCGCGGTGCCAAAACCTTTTCACCAGTGACGCCGCTGCCCGTCACCAGTCTGTTTTATATAAGGCCGGCAATTGGGGATGGATAAACCGCCATCCATCGGTCCCAGGCAATGTTGTTTCGCCTGGTTTTGCCTGAGAGCTGTTCTCTTACTCTCCCCCGAATAATTTCGGGAGGATTTGCCTCCTCCTTTGATGGTACCTCCACAGTCGAGCCCGGCATCAGCTCTACCACCTTCTTACTTTCATATTAGTTGTCAATTCTGATTCTGGAGATACAGGTAAAATAAAAATAAAAACTTTAAACGAGTTTTTCTCGAATAGTGTCCAATCCTACTTAGTGTGCTTATCGTAAGCGCGGCAGTGCTGGCGCTCGAATTGTGGAGCTTATGGGGACTCAGGGCATAGTAAAACAGAATAGTAGGATAACTTCTGCGGCTCGCGAGACTCAAATTCCTACTGTTTCAAGGTTGTTACTCTGGTTTTGTAGCGAAATCTCTTATAGTGTTATAGCTGTTACAAAATCAAAACATACGGATACGATTGTGCTTGTTAATAATTTCTTTATTAGTTTCCTCTCCAAGAACCAATGTTTTCATAACAACAAACTCCAAATAACTAAAATGAATTAACAATGAGAAGCCCCGATTTGTACCGGCAAAACAAGCATAAATGTTGCCGTTGTGCATGCTGTGGTTCGTGCAGACTGGCAAGCACACATATTAGCCACGCTCGGTACCTTTATGTAAAGATAGCTTGCTGTTGTGTTTTCACTATGCTCAGGGTCGAGAGTAGGCTGATGATCTGGCAAGAAATAATATATAATTAACTTCTTAATTCTCAGTATCGCTAAGAGATCGCAGTCCAGATCGAGGTTTGGATCCATCTTGTAGTTTACTTGTGCTACCACGTATCAGTTGTTCTTATCTCTTCAAAGAACAGAGATCCGATTCAGTTCATGACTTGGTACATTTTTCATCAAGCGGTTAGATGTCGGCCGTCAAATCAAAAGACGTGGCGATATTCGTCCTTCACGCCTGAGCGCCACCACGAGCGAACGAGGACGTTCAGAGTACAACACCTATTTTATGGGATTAAGATCAAATGTTTGCTAACGAAAACAGAATTGTATAATAAGGATTAGAAACGCGTCGCGAAGGTATAACCTGAGAAAGAAGATGTAGTTTATATAAGTGGCTGCCTACCAATTCTGATCGACGCAACGCGTGCTATGGATTCAACAATAATATAATGTGTATAAAAGCGGTTTACGTAACGATGGCATTATGAATTTTGCCTCTCCTTATCAGAAATTTTTATAATAATAAAGTAGTATGAAAGTCGTTTCTGTACATTGAATATTTTCGCGAATTTTTAAATGAAATGAGTTATCATTGTTATACTGAGGCCAAAACCACAATTTATTAAATTTTTGTCCATCTGTCTGTCTGTATGTATAGGTATATATGGTCCGTTTTAACTCGAGAACCACTCAACGGATTTATTAAGTCATCGTAGTGGCAAAGAAAGGCGCAAAACAAAAACCGGTAGGTGTTGAACCACTGGTACCCTTGCCTTTTTACACGATAAGAACATGGCTGCGGGAGAGAACCAGCACTCAACATGCTGAACAATGGGAAGCGTGACAACCTGCAGGCAGACGAAAGAGGTGTTACCCACCGTGGACCGTCGCCTGACGAAGAAACTGCTACGACTTAATAGAACCAACCTTCACATGATGGTAGGGCTAATTACAGGACATAGCAACCTTAACAGACATTTCTATATTATAGGTCTAACAAACAGCCCTCTGTGCAGAGCCTGCATGGGGGCCGAAGAAACGCCGACCCACGTGACTATAGACTGCGTAGGTGTCAGCACACAACGGGCCAAGATCCTCGGTGAACCGGGGACGCTCCGCCAGTCCTGTGGCGACCTAGGCCGCCACTTGGGATTCTGGCGTGAGCTGGGCTGGCTAGAATAGCCAGTCCCACTATTTCCACGCACAAAGGTCCAAATGAGAGACTAGGTGCGGAAACCGAGCCCGCCAAGAAGAAGAAGAAGTCATCGTAGTGACCCTGGTCATACACATAAGCTACACTTTAAGAGTGTTCATAAAATAACGCCCAAGCTGAAAACGGGGCAAATATTGAATGGACGCGGGCGGAGCCTTGGGCAAAGGCTAGTATCTATATAATGAATATAATATTACAATTTATATAAACTGAGGTCTTACATAAAAAAAACTCGAGTCTCATCACTGAGAATTTTGAAAATATTACTTATTGTGTTTTTATTTTCGGGTTATTCCCAGAGCTCCAAAAATTTCTTCCCACGGCTCCAGAAATTCAATTTAATATTTATTATTATCATAATTTGATTCTCGGCGGCTCCAAAAGATTAACTGTACATATATGCAGAACAAGACAAACCAGGGTGACCACATATAAATGGTAAACCTACATGTGGCCAACATTAAGAATCTACCTAAATCTACCAGAGCCTTAATCAAAAACTACCTCAGATCTACCTCATATCAAATGACTTAATTTTTAATTATTTATCTCTCTACGTTTTATATATTTTAAGACGGTGCATCAGTTTACTATGTCGTTATTGGCGCCCTCATTGCGTTTTTCCTAATTAGAAAAGAAACGCTTCGTAGTGAACTGTAATATATTTATATGCTTCTACTTGAATTTGTTATTTATGTACAACGTGACTGTACATAATAGCTTTTGGAGCCGGTGAGAAATGAATATTTTCTACAAATTAATTTTTGGAGCCCTGGGAATCTCTATATGGAACTTTAAGTTTTTGAGAACAATGGATTTTGGAGCTCTGGGAATAAGCCTTATTTTCATAGGTTTATTGGAAAGATTATTGGTTTATTGGAAAGTTTATTGGTTTATTGGAAAGTTTAGTTACGATACGAATAAAAAGACTTCAGTTAACGAATCATAGATAATCGTTAGTTTCAAATTTATCAGGAAATTACGTTTTATATAAGACAACAATCGTCTTAACAAATTTTTACCTCTAGGCAGTAAACTTACACGTGTTTAATTTATGTAACCATCACGTTGACGATCGTTCATTTCATTACGTAACTGTGTGTTGTTTTGTACTGATTTTATTGTTGAGTTTCCTTTAACCCTATAAAGGCAAATTCATCGTGTGTAAAAAAATAAAACTAAGTAAAATTGCAATGAATTAAATATTTTGACTAATGCAAATTAACTGACGTTTTGATTACACTATTATCTTTATATACCTGTGGATTTCATTTATATATATATCTATGGAGTTGATGCTCGTGATTGTTGGCACTTGGTGGAACTTTTGAAACATTTTTTGTTTGATAAACACTTGTACTTGTCCACTTATTTATATTATTTCCCTTACCGGTTTCGCTGTTGCGAATAATGCTTTAACAGAGAAACCGGTAAGGGAAATTAATATAAATAAGTGGACAAGTACAAGTGTTTATCAAACAAAAAATATATATCTATATTTAATTATTTGATAAAGACCCCCGGTAGCGTTTCTAGGGCTGAGTTGAATAAGAAAAGGTCGGCGCCCCAGCCATCCCATCCCATCCCATGCCACTAATCCCACTAATATTATAAACTCGAAAGTTTGGGTGTATGGATGGATTGGATGTTTATTACTCTCTCACGCCGTAACTACTAAACTGATTGGGCTGAAATTTTGCATGAATGTAGTTCTAGACCTGGAATGGGACAAAGGTTACTTTTTATCCCATAAATCATTTCCCATGGGATGAAAATGAGCTTTCAAGTTTCTATAGAAAAGTGATGTGCACCCTTTCACGCCGTACCTATTGAACCGATTGGGCTGAAACTTTGCACTAGATCTAGAATACCCAAAAAACTAATTTAATGCGGGTGAAACCGCGGACAAAAGCTAGTATTTTATATTACATTGAGCATTTCGAGCTGCTGTCGACTCCCTCATAACTCCTATTGGAGTTGCAATTTTTTGTGCATATTAAGATGGCATAGGTAGTAAAATATGAGATTTAGTAGAACTCACTTACTGTAATAGATATGGCTCGAAAAAAAAAAAACATGTTATAAACATACAAACACCTTTCTTTTTTAACAAACGCTCTCGTTTGAGTTTATATTAAATACTAGCTTTTGTCCGCGGCTCCGCCCGCGTTATATTCGGTTTAACGACATGCTTTTTGCTGGAATAAAAAGTAACCTATGTGTTAAGTTGGGGTATAAGCTATATCCATTCTAAATTTCATCCAAATCCATTTAGCCGTTTCAGTGTGAAAGATTAACAAACATAAACACACGCAAACTTTCGCATTTATAATATTAGTGTGATGAAATAACATAGCCTTGTCTTATTTCACCACAAACAATTAGAGACCGCACTAATTAGACACCTGATTTTTCAATGATATTGATCTATCCTACAGGAACCATGCATTTTTCCGGGATAAAAAGTAGACTATGTGTTAAGTTAGGGTATAAGCTATTATAAATTTCATCCAAATCCGTTCAGCAGTTTCAGCGTGAAAGAGTAACAAACATACACACACACACACGCACAAACTTTCGCATTTATAATATTAGTAGGAAGTAGGATAGGATAGGATTATTCACTAAAAAACAGGGATGTCCATCCTGTTCTTGATTCACAGCACTTTTTTAAATAATATGTATATGTTTATCTCTTTCGTTGTGCAATGGACATGTTGCGCCTTAAGGTCACGCAAGTACCTGAAATCAATTCAAAATCACTATTTTTATCACTGAGCGACTGACTAACCAACTCACTCACTCATAAACAAACTTCTATGGGACATAGAAACTTGAAATTTGGCTTAAAGTAGGTCATAGAGCGTACACAATAAATTGCGTTGGTGACATCGATTTCAAAAACCATTAATATATTGGTAATTCATTAGGAGAATTTATCCTGATGTAGCTGCAAATTCAAAATAACTGAAGTTTTGAGTGCGCGGCAATCCCTTATCGTCTAACTTAAACATCAGTCGCGATCGCTTTCAAATGAATCGTGATTGGTTAGAAAATGATTCCGTACTCGAAGCAGGGCCCCGTCACTCGACGTTACCTGCGGCGATAAATATATAGGTACCTACCGTTTTGAAGATCTTCCGCGGCTCTGTCGCCCCAGCGCCAGTCGGCTGTCGCCATTCGTTTGCGCGTAATGTCTTGGTTACCTTTTCTAATGCTTGGGTACGGTATAGATATTATAATCTAGGATTAAAATAGTTTATTAAAATGTAACTAATTTACATTATTAAAATTTGAATTTGTCGTTCGATTTGCTTCCACGTAATGAATAGAGAAACTGCAATTTTTTTGATCAAAGAAAATATAATTCTTCCTTTATATTATTTGACGGGGAAATAGGTTATCTATTATACTTACTAATAATAACGTAGTAAATAGGTCATGGGCTCGACTGTGGAGGTACCACCATCTTACTTGGAAATCCTCCCGAAGTTATTCGGGGGAGAGAAAGAGAACAGCTCTCAGGCAAAACCAGGCGGCCCACCATTGCTGGAACTGATGGATGGCGGTATATCCATCCCCAATTGCCGGGCCTTATTTAAAACAGACCAGTGACGGGCAGCGGCGTCAGTGGTGCAAGGGTTTTGGCACCGCGCTCACCAACCCGCCTGCCCAGCGTGTGTGAATATGGTCATTTCTTCCAGGAGGACCGCCAAGAGTGGAAAAATCCCGGAAACGCCTATGTCCAGCAGTGGACGAAACAAGCTGATGGATGGATGGATGGAAATAGGTCATGTCCGTCTGTACATTGAATATTATCGCGAAATTTGAAATGAAATGGGTTATTTTATGAGTATTGTACTGAAGCAAAAACCATATGTTTAAGAATTTTTGTATGTCTGTCTTTCTGTCTGTCCGTCTGTCTGTCTGTAGGTATGTATATGTTCAGTTTTATATAACTCGAGAACCACTCAACAGATTTGGATGCGCTTTTTTGTATTATAAACGTAGTAACCTTGGTCAGCACATAGGCTATGAGGGGTGTTCATAAAATAACACCTAAACCGAAAACGTACTAAATAAAGGAACTTACAAAACTATATTTTTTTAATTCCCCAAGTCAACCTATTGCTACTGCATGCCATTTCAGGCGCGCGCCGATACATCGCGCGTTGTGCGAAATAAAAACAAGCCTACGTTAAGGGCTTGTATTGGGTCTTTCAACGGTTTTTGTTTTAATATTCTGAGTCAACTACTTATCTGATCAATGTAAAACTTGGACACGTGTTTATTCAGACCTTTGTCTTTCCGTTATCAGGTCGGTTACCTAATTGGACACATTTCGCTCGATAGATTTTATTTTTGAAAATGATGCCTTTTTAAGTTATTATTTCGTTTTATGTCTAGACGGCTTGAGTTTTATGTCTGATATTACTGCTATAACAAAAAAACATGGTTTATTTTCCGATGTCAGGTGGAAAAACTCCTACATCAAATACTTTTTCGTAAAATCCAGAAAAACCTCAAAAATTCACTGATTTAGCGTGCCGGCAGCGCGCGAAGCGAGCATTGTAATGTAGACTTTCTGACAACGTACTGAAGTTCAAAATCGCTCAGTAAGATTATCGTGCACCAGGGGAAAGGCCTTAAGCGTCTTCGACAAATTTTTGCATGTTTTTTCTGAGAGTAGTTAATGATAAGCGTAGGTATTTGCGGTTTACAAGGGAGTGGTGTATCTGTTACGTCTTAACTATATAGGTAGTAATGATCTGTGCCCGAAGGGTGCTAAACGGGACCCTATTACAAGTCGGGCAACGAGTTATGAGCGCTTGGCTAAAGTGGTGGGGGACTAGCGCATGTGTTCACTCGCGCACAAAATTACTACGTGCGATAGAGAAACAATGACTAGTGCTGTCAAGGTCACTGCTCATAAACTGTTGCAATGCTTGTACTAAGCCTCAGCTGTCTGTCTGTCTGTCTGTCCGTCTGTCACTGGGGTCTACAGCTTCAACCGTAATAGGTAGAAAATTAAATAGAGAATACGTGTTACTATGGCCTCTATCAAGTCAAATAATAAGAAATAAAATGTTAAACTCAGGGTACAAGGTAAAACCATAATGCCATCTGAGATATAGTCATGACTTGTTTGACAGCTTTTACTGAGGCAATAGATGGTGCTAAGAGAAGCTTTTCAAACTTTTTGCACCGAAGTTTCTTAGTTTGATGATAGATAGCGCTAAGATGTCAATGCCGGTCATTTGTTTATGTACCATAATGTTCACACATAATGGCACACTGGGTGACTAGGAAAATTAAGGTTATCTTATAAACTTACTAGCTTTTGCCCGTAGCTCCGCCCGCGTGTTATTCGGTTTAACGACATGATTTTTTCCGGGATAAAAAGTAACGTATGTGTTAAGTTGGGGTATAAGCTATATCCTTTCTAAATTTCATCCAAATCCATCTAGCCGTTTCAGCGTGAAAGAGTAACAAACATACACACACACAAACGTTCGCATTTATAATATTGGTGTGAATTGTGATGATATAGCATAGCCTTGTCTTATTTCACCACAAACGATTAAAATCCACGATAATTAGACACCTGATGTATGAAATAACAAACCTCATCTTATTTTTCTACAAACGATTATGTCCGCGCTAATAAGACACCTGATTTTTCAATGATATTGATCTATCCTACAGGAACTATGCATTTTTCCGAGATAGAAAGTAGTCTATGTGTTAAGATAGGGTATAAGCTATATCTATTCTAAATTTCATCCAAATCCGTTCAGCCGTTTCAGCGTGAAAGAGTAACAAACATACACACACACACACGCACAAACTTTCGCATTTATAATATTAGTAGGATAGGATAGGAAGTAGGATAGGATAGTAGGATTTTTAGTAAGTTAGTAAGTATATTGTTTTGTTGATTAATAAATAAATAAATATTACTTAAAAACAGATTTTTAATTTGTGGTGTACCTCCAAAAATTTTCGTTTTCGTAGATGTACCTAGAACACAAAAAGTTTGCGGAACACTGCCCTAGAGATCGAAACGATGTGCAAAGATTTGTAAGGAATAGGTATAATATTCCCTGTGTGTATAACTTGAAACTTTGCATAAAGCCCTCAAAAGAAATAATAAAAAATTAAATAATAAAACCATGTATTTTTGAATGAAAGGTGCACCATGAAAAGTATTTCGAAAATCAGCCCCTGTAAATGTACATTTGTAAGAAAAATCGTTTTGCCTGACGGAATATGTTGAAGTTCTATGGAAAAATTTGATTCGAATTTATGTCAGAAACCCACGCGGACGAAGTGGTGGGCAAAAGCTAGTAAATATCTTGCAATATATGTATATCTGGCAACACTATTTCTACAGGAATGCAGGAAGAGACTTTGCGTAGGCGACGCAGCCTGCTCCATCACTTCAAGCATATGCGTGTGCTCATCAATTATAACCATTATTGCATGTTAATAAAAGTTAACTTACGTGTCTCGAATACCAGTGTTGGGCGGTGGGACTGGTAGGTACTTTCTATTGATTCAAATGTGTACTATCTTATCTAGACTTATCTGGACTAATAGGGCTGTTCGAGAACCGCTGATGAGTGGTGGCCTGGTGTTTGGTGGGTGGTCAGATTTTGGCTTTTAGAGGAAATAATGTACTTATTAGTATTTTACATGCACACATACACTTACGCCTGTCATCCAGAGGGGTAGACAGAGACTACAGATTTCTATCTGCCACGATCCTGACATACCTCTTTCGCTTCCTTCGTATCTATCAGTCTAGTCTTACAAGCTCTTCTATTTTGGCTATTTTTGCATTTTTCGGTACAATGTCGCAATTTGGTCGGCATCTCCTTCCGTAGCGGCCCGGTTGAGCTTTACCTTTACCTTTACCTTTACCTTACCTTACGCACGTTAATTTTTACATGTTTTAATTCATGCAGCCAAATTCATATTGTAGGCTTGCTAAGTGATCAGTATGACGGATCGATAATACTTTTTGCTAATTTTGCTAAATACAATATCGATCTCCCATAGTAGTTGACTCAAGGCTCAAGACTCAAGACTCATTGACTCAACGTTTGTAGGTAAAGAAAACCGAACCTTGATAGTGACTATTATCCAAGAATATGGCTGCATTAATAAATGTCACCTGTAGAAAGTATACTTAGTAGTCAATCAATCAAATCAAATCAAAATATTTATTTTGCAAAATACATAAAGTATACTTTCTACAAGTCAAAGTTAATTTTAACAATATGTATCTTTAGAATATAAAAATATATAATAATACGGGAAATAAAATATACACCTGCATAAAATATTATAATAAGTATTCTATAAATAAGTTGATAAATAAATACGGGAAATACGTACAAAAAATATGAAGGTTGGGCTACTAAAATGTGATAAAGTTATACACCTGCAAAAAATATAGAAATATATATATAAATAAAAATATTATATATACATAATGTAATGAACAATGTGTTGAACTAAATAAAACATAAATAAAAATAACCTAACTTTGGTTCACACTTGACCCATTTTGACTGATATTATATACCTCCGATCTCACATTTGAGAATTAAATTATTTCATCGGTGTTATTATTTATTTATTTTAACTATGAAATGCAGCACTGTGATTCTCAAAAAGACATACTGATAAAAAAAGACGGACAGACACCTTTTTAAAAATTTCATGTCCGAATTCCGAGATCCATAAATTTTTTATTAGAATTTAAATTATAATGATGGTATTAGATCTCAGGTTACACTTAAGTAAAAACCATTAGATACAATGAAAAAATATCAAATATATTGGCTAAAACTGTCCAAAGGAGCGAGAGAAAAGCAAAAATTAACTGGACAATCTGTTATACGAGAAATAACCTTAAAACCAGTCACAGGAACCCAAGTATTTGAGTATAATATTCTAGTGGCAGAGCATAGGAGACTAATAGCTATATTCCTACTTTGATATTTTGAACAGATTTATTGAAACCTCTTATAATTTTATACCTTAACTGGTTTATCCTAGGCTAACAGTTTATCTGAATGAGCTTAGATAAAACTAATTAAGCTTTAAATTGAGTTCAGTCCAGAGACTATATACAACCAACTGGCTTAGTGCTCCATAGTTCATATCATAACTTTTATTTATTTATTAAGAAACTTATAACTTTAATCTGTAAAATAGATTCGCGGCACGATCATGCTTGCTATCTATTACGTAACTATAGTTTTAGCAATAACGAAAACTCAACTGAAAAATAAAAACAAGCATATCTTTTTTTAAATGCTAGCATAGACAAAATGCTAGGACAGTCTATCTACGGACGTTTCATTCTGGTTCAAAACAATGGTGTCAGCTGATAAATTTACTTGTATTCTCTGGGTGACTGAATATTCAGCTGTAAAAATTAGTTCTACTTACGACTGACTCGATGCAATTTTATGTGCCTTTAATTTGTTGTTAATGTATTTTGTGGGTATACTATATGGTATTTTTAATTCTTTTGCTTTTGTTGGGGTATTAAAATCATTTATGTGAATGAAATGTTTCCATGCCTTTATTAATTTGAAACACTGTGTTTTGATGTTATTTGAGTTGAGTTTTAAACAAAACTACACAACTACAAATGACAAAAAGTTTTGAATTATGAAATGAAATATACTTTAAATTAAAATACATATATTATTGGCTATATAAAGCTTTTCATTTGTTCACTTTGAGACAATAATAACATTATATTGTATTTTCGAAATATATTTCGGCCCACTTTGGGGCCGGCATCATTCGAATAAATGACAAATCTAAAAAATGACATAAAAATATATACAATCTTATGACTAATTAAATTGTTTTTGTTTTAATTTTTTTTTTGTTTATGTAAGAAAGTAGGTTAATTAGTCATAAGATTTTATATATTTTTATGTCATCTTTTAGATTTGTCATTTATTCAACTGATGCCGGCCCCAAAGTGGGCCGAAATATATTTCGAAAATACAATATCTTGAAATGAAATATATTTATTGACAACATCAAAAGATTCCACTGTACAAAATAATTTGTGGCACTAGCCTCCATACTAGGATTCCCTGGTAACATTATATGGGCAGATATTTGGTTGAAACACGTCAGATAGGATTCAGAAATAAGGTCAATGGCGATTGGATTTATCACTATAATTCTAAATACGTACAGATGTTATTTTATGTTGTCAAGAAATTCCTTGCCTGAGAGTGGTGTCGGATAATCTAAAGATAAAATCGGTTGATCTTGACTCCCCAAAGATAATGTTATCACATCAATATCTACACTGGAAATTTTACACCTATGTTAGTCTCATAAAATATTTGACAAAATGCAGATCTTCGCAATTATTCTGTATTTGTTTGGTAAGTTATTTATTTATTTTCAAAGCCAATTATTGTACTAATCAAATTAATATTCAATTACGCTTTTTCATTTAAAAACAATTATTTCAATGTGTGTTGAATTTTTTCAATTTTAAATCGGTTGCCTGCAGTTTAAGCTATCCATACGATATTAATCCTTAGCATAATAATTTAGGTGGTAGAGCTGATGCCGGCCTCGACTGTGGAGGTACCGCCATCTTACTCGCAAATCCTCCCGAAGTTATTCAGGGGAGAGTAAGAGAAACAGCTCTCAGGCAAAACCAGGCGGCCCACCATTGCCTGGGACCGATGGATGGCGGTATAAACATCCCCAATTGCCGGACCTTATATAAAAATAAAACAGACTGGTGACGGGCAGCGGCGTCACTGGTGCAAGGGTTTCGGCACCGCGCTGACCAACCCGCCTGCCCATCGTGTGTGAGTATAGGCATTTCTTCCAGGAGGACCGCCAAGCGTGGCAAAATCCTGGAATGGCCTATGTCCAGCAGTGGACGAAACAGGCTGATGGATGGATAATAATAAAGAACTACCATTGGGAAAGTTAAGGTGCTAGCACAATGACATGTCATTGAATGAATGGCTAGCACATTATTGGTACCATCCACCATTTTTTCCTTTGTAATGTAACCTTGCAGGATCTCTGCTAAGTTTGAAGCCTGTAGCTCAGCTATTTGTTACAGTGTCATACTCGTCCCCCAGCGCATCAGCGCCATCAGCAGAGCTGGCATCACGTATAGTGAATGGGTACGAGATAGACATATCCGAGATTCCGTACCAAGCAGCTCTACGAAGAAGGGCGGTCGCTGGTTGGGCTCATTCTTGTGGTGCTGTCATCATCCATGGAAAAGCTGCCTTGACTGCAGCTCACTGTGTCAGCTCGTGAGTGTCTTTATTTTCTTCACTTGTCGCAATCCAATCCATCAGCCAATATTTGACCACTGCTGGACACAGGCCTCTACATTGGTCAAGCATACAGTTTCTTAAGGGAGTAACTTTTTACCTCGGGGCAAAAAGCACATCATAATATTGTTTTCCTTACTTTTGAATAAAAGGTTTGCAATAAATGCGTCTTAAACAATTTGCAAAAGTAATTTATTAATAATATAGTCTTTACAAGAAAAAATATGTAATTTAATGTATTTCACATTACATTAACAAACTTTAATAAATATATATATTTAGCTATATAAAGCCTTTAGTTTCCTTTAACAGGTAGGTACTTGTAATAATAATAAAAAAATATTAATTTTCGAAATATATTTCGGCCCACTATGGGGCCGGCATCAGTCGAATACTTAAATGACATAATGTAAAAATGACATGATGATATATACAACCTTAAGTCTAATTAACTTACGAATTTACTAACCTACTTTTAACATTAATTATGGAAAAAAAATAAAAAATATATATATTAAATACCAAGAATAAAAATTATTTCGGTTGAAGAGCCATATTGCGGTTTCCGGCCGTAACATCTCGACATCCCGACATTTACTTGGAATATCATTGATACGTACCGAAGACCGCAAGAAGACACTGCTGTTTATGGCACCCTGGTCTTAATATATACATACATGTAATATTTTTGTGAGTCAGGTTCAGGTGTCCATAAATAGTCATCGTCTGATGTCAGTGTTAATTATGGATTATTATTATATATTATTTATTATTTTTATTTATGGACACCTGAACCTGGCTCACAAAACTATTACATGTTATTAAGACCAGGGTGCCATAAACAGCAGTGTCTTCTTGCGGTCTTCGGTACGTATCGATGATATTCCAAGTAAATGTCGGGATTTTTACATTATGTCATTTAAGTATTCGACTGATGCCGGCCCCATAGTGGGCCGAAATATATTTCGAAAATTAATAAATTTTTATTATTATTAACAAACTTTAAAACCTTTTTTACACTTGTAATGTGATTGCAGTAAAGATATAACGAGGAAATTACAAATACAAATGGATATGAAAATGGAGTAACTGATATGTGAAAGCAATACTATTATGTGCATTTTGTACCGAGATCTTCTGTTACCACCTTAAGAAAAGTCAAGATCATAAACAACTCAGTACAAAATAAGGATAACCAGATCTGGCGCAGGGTCCGATGTATGGTTACTGGATCAATCGAAATAAGTCGAAGTTAAAGAAATAGTTTAGAGCAAGTTTTGTAACAATTATCTGTGTGACATAATGTATTAGAATTTTCTAAGAATCAAAGCTATTAGAATAAAGTAAATATAATGTAATGTTTTCAATGATTTCACATATAATTCTTACATTATTTCCATTCTGAAGCTATGATATGCACTAAACAAATGTAAATATTTTGTAATAAACATATAATAAATAAATAAATAAAGATGTTATAATGCAAAATCCATCGCTTTGAAAACTCTAAATATTTTTGTGAATAAAGCTGTGACAGTACGACTATTTGCAAAGTAACACATTTTGCTAATTAATTTTACAAAAAACTGCTGGTCCTGAAATTCATTACCATTTTCTAATTTAGGTATGAAACCCTGCCATCCCATTTGCGCATCACCGTTGGTACATCATACCGTCTGTCTGGCGGCATCAGCTATGACGTCATCCAGGTCCTTCTCCACCACACGTACTCGCCGTCCGACTTGACGAATGACATCGCGATGTTGGTGACCAGCTCGATGCAGTTAGACCACAATGTGAAGCCAGTAGGGTTTGCAACGCCTGAGTTCAGTGTGCCTGATGGAGCGGAGGCCATCGTCTCTGGGTATGGGACTACTTCTGTAAGTTGCCATTTTCTGTTCTCATTAGCCGTAGTATTATTAATTATTCTGTGCCATAGCACATAAAGCGGCGCAAATGGTATGTTATATACCTTTTGGCAGCTTTAAGTACATTTTAATGCAAGATTATGTCTAATAGTAATAAATTATTATGTTATGTATGTAAGTAACTTTTGAGGTCCATATAAATGTGATTAAATGTTTGCCACTACTATAAATAAAAATCATGAAACTTGCATCATCATTAAAGAACTCGAAAGGTTATCATCATATCATTTTGAAAACAATGGCAGGCTTTCATAGCCCGTCTGAAAGATGATCGACCACTTTTCGAAAAATATCGAATAATCTACTTAATTCAGAGGGAATAATGCGTCCAAAACTTACTTTGGTCAGTGTTTAAGAGTAAAATCTCTAAATGCCTATCATCAAAGGTGAAGTCTGCACGTACAATCGTACATTTTGGGTTGAAGTCGGTAAGTTTTTTGTAGCGCTTAGTTTTTACTTAGTTCACGTAACCATAATCATAGTAAAAACAGAATAGTAGAACAACTCCCGCGCAGTGCGAGGCTTACTAGTATGCCTACTGCTGCAGGGTCGTCAATTTATTTTGCGGCGATGCGACGAACGGGGCGCGTGGCCACAAAATACTACATGTTTTGTAGCGCGGCGCGGCGTACGCTTATTGCGGAGCGCAGCCGACCCTAGTCACACCGCCCGAAACCGCCTGAGATATTGTCGTGGTGTGCGTGCTGTGGTTCGTACGTGCAGGCTCGCAGTGGCTCGCAACATATAAGCCGCGCGGAGTACATCTCTCTGAAGATAGCTTACTAGTCTGTTTTTACTATGCCATAATGGACAAAACGTATATCGTCGAATCCACGAGCGGGTATCAGAATTGTTCCCAAGTGTGAACAGCTGTGAAATGCAAGTCACAGTCCACACTTTGCACATCAGCTTCTCACCAACGTATAGTTTAGTCACAATAGTTTTCATGTATTTTCAGTATAACGGCACAGCGTCCCAAGTCCTGCGCGCTGCCAAGGTCCAGATAGTACCACAAGCTACTTGCTTGCACGCATACCTTCGGATAGCCACCGTGACCTCAGGAATGATATGTGCTGGTGCTTCCAACCCTGCCAGGGACGCTTGCCAAGGGGACTCAGGTGGACCTTTAGTAGCCAGTGGAACCTTGATAGGGCTGGTTTCTTGGGGTGAGGGATGTGCTGATACCAACTATCCAGGGGTGTATACCAGGGTGTCAAAGTACTCTCAGTGGATACAATCGCTTTTGTCACAAATTGATGTAGGAGTTTTGGGTTAGATTACGAAGACCGATAAATAATTAAATAATTAATTAAGGATCTCCGATTATAATTTTTTAATGTATTTTTTTATTTATTATTGATGTTATTAATATTTATTAAGACATACAAATAATAATGTGATACAAACGTAATATTATATAATTTATATTATATTTTTGTTTTACTTTATGGTATATAATATGGCAATATGGCCTGTGAAACTTGTTCGTATTACAAACGTGAAACAAATAACGTTAGAAACTATTTTTTCGAGAGTTTTGTACGGAGGTTTGTCATACCTTAATTGGGTTTATTTTTTATTATTTACAGTGAAAGAGGCTATTACAAAAAAAATTTTTTTTTTAATTTTTTCGACACACTTGCTTATAAAGTGGCCCTTATTGCAGCGTTCTTTGGGTCATAATCATAAAGCAACATATTAAACATGCGTGTTTTTTACTTTACATTACCGCACTAGTGTTTTTTACATTACAGTTTTTTTTTTTATATTAGCAAAGAGTTTTGATGTCTTGAGAAATAGTAAAGTTTTTGCGAATAAATAGACTGTCTTAGTTAAAATATAATAAATAATCATTTAATTTCATCAAATTATTTATTTTTATCAACTCGAATTTTTTTGTTGTAAATACAAAAATATTTATTTTGTTAATATTTAATATTTGGCTGTTTGGCGAATGCGTCAGTGCCTCTATTTCCATCTGCGCAAAAAACTAAATCTCCGCCGCCATTTCAAAGAAAATTGTCAGTTCAGTTCAGTCAGCTGCAGCTGTGGTTTAGATTATGTGAAAAAAAAGACAGTGAAATTTTATTACTTTTCCTCGCAAGTGTGTTGAAAAACGTCGTATGAAACGCGTGAGCATTAGACATTATACTCTCGGCTCCATTACGGCCTCGCCTTCGGCTCGGCCTGCAATCCCGCCTAGAATGTAATTTCCAAGGTAGCTAGCTCACTTGTATCATAATCTCTGAATATATAAAAGACAAACCTGACTGACTTATCTATCAACGTACAGCCAAAACTACTGAACCGATTTCGCTGAAATTTGGCATACTGATCGTTGTAATGACGTACGCATCCGCTAAGAAAGGATTTTTGAAAATTCACCATCTAAGGGGGTGAACCGAACTCCACGCGGACGAAGTCGCGGGCAAAAGCTAGTGTACTATAACTGGCTACCTGTTAAGGCTGAACCTGTAGATCTGTGACAGACAGACAAACAGCGGAGGCTTGGTAGGGTCCCGTTTGGCATCCCTTAATTACAGAACATTTAAAAGAGAAAAAATAAAAATAAATTTAGGAATAAATGTTTATATATTAACGTTGCCTCGGTCGTCTCCACTGCGTCCCACTGCCCCTCCCCTCTGCATTACCTCCGGCCAGAACCCATTTTTGCTTTGACAACCGAAGACCTCGCCTGCAGTATCCGTCATCTAGCAACCACTCGGTAGCAATCTTTTTCCACCTCTCCGAATGCATACGACTAATACGTGGCCTGGTCAATTCCACTTTAACTTTGCAGTCTGCACAGCAACATCAGAGATTCAGGTTTTGGAATGCAACGGTATTAGAAATTTCAAGGTACATTTAGAGTAACTGAAATAGTAAATATCCATGTTATTTCGTTGAGCGTTAGTATGGAGGCTGAGCGGCAGAGAGGACTCCATAACCCCGAGAGCGATGGCAACGTTAAACCGGGTAATTTGGGTTCTTCTAATTCCACAAAGAATAAATTAAATAAAGTAATAGTGTCTTGTAGATGGTTAAGTTACATAATTTGACTATTTTCTTGCATGTGTTCTAACAAGCAAGTCGTATTTTAAAATATTAGGTAAATATCTAAAATTATGAACCCATTTGAAATTCTTTGGTGAACTGCTTCAAGTTTAAGTAAGAAAATCGAAGCTGGATATAATTCATTAGGATTTTCATACAACTTTATTTCCCGTGGTATGGAAAAGCACATAAGTAAATTCGCAGGTTGTGTTGAGAGGTGGATAGCTTAGTTGGTGGAGCAATCGCCCGGTTAGCGAGAGGTCCCGGGTTCGAATCTCAGTTCAGAGCACCCCACCACTATGACACAATGTTAATTTTATAACTTTTTTACTATGATGTTAGATGTACAGTTTTAAACATCGCCTTAAAGAAACACTCAAAAAAAACACCTCGAAATCGCGACCTTTCTGAGCGGCCTGCCCACTGAGCAGGATAGAAAAGTGTAAAATGAATACGGAGCAGGACGGACTTTTTTCGAAAAGCCTCATAATTACTATTTTGTAACGAATAAAATTTTGATATCTACCATATCGTGAGGGTATTGCATCGGAGCACAAGTCAACTATCCCTATCACAATAAATGGAAAAGAAATCCTCATTGTGAACTCTTAAAACCAGATTTCCCAAAGGTTACATACTTATAATTTTACTTAACGCTTTGCTACGGTGCGGCGACGTAGCAGTTAACTCTACGAAGCAGAAAAAGAAGGTTAGGGGCTACGCCGTAGCCGAAATAAACTTTCTAAGCTACCAAAAAAACGGCTACAAGTTCATTTGTTATATTATTTGTTTTATGAAATAGGTGTCCAAAAATTATTTTTTTTATTTATTGTTTAATATTCCAATTTTCAGGTAATTTTAATTTTGTATTAGTTTACTTTAGATATACTCGTAAGTTGTTATTTAAGTTTTAGATTATATTTGTGTACACAAGAAAAAAAACTGTTTATTTATAGCACTGTTTTTTTCAATTCAGTAGCTGCTTGTAGCTATGGAGTGTAGATGTCATCGCCAGATGGTTAAATCAGCCTCCTTATTGGACGCCTATATCGTTAATTAAATAGCAGCATCTAATTAAATGGCTAAGCTGCTGGTAGTATAAGATACCTCAACGTTTAACATGTTAGCTGCCTGAAATAGAAAGGGTTTAGCCAAAAGCTGCCAAGTCATTTAAATTTAGTTATTTTTTTGCCGCTATAGGCTAGCAGTCCCTTCAAATATGGCGTCAACAGCTGATGAAGCTGATGAGCTATTTGTTAGAGTATCATGTATGTAAAATAACGTTTTGTAATAAAAAAAAATAATAAAAATATTTTTTTATCAGAACATTTATCGTTTTTAAGTTTTTAATTGCGAGATCCATGTAATACCAAGTCCGTTAATTTATTCATTTCAGTCCCTACTTAACGGACCTTCTGTCTTATGTTATTACGTAATTAGCTAACCTAACAACATCTTATAGTGACCATATCCATATTAAAAATCTTTTATGTTTTATATAAATAGTTTTTTTTACAAGTTTTGTTTTTGATGGCATACAATATTTTGTTAAGAAAATAATGTTGGAGGGTCAATAAACCTTGTTCCTGATGACTAACCGAGTCTCCAGTATGAATTTGGTCGGTTGACTTAATTTCACCTAGTATATACCGAGTGTATTAATGACGTGCTCAGAAAATTAAACCACATGCTCTACTGATTATACTGAACCACTAGCATTAAAAAAAAACTTTTAAAACAACACGAATAGTAAAATTCACTTTTCGAAGAAATAAGTTGCAAGACTCGGATTATTTTATAAGTTTTGTTTTTGGTGGCTTCTCATTTATTTTTGTAGATCGTCCTACTTTTTTCCGGCATATACAGGTAGACTGATTCATTCACTGAAAATGTAACTTTGTAATCCTATATATTTATAAAGCTGGTGTATCTAGAAAACTAGACCTTAATTGCAAAAGTTTAGTTTAGTTTAGTTTTTCCTTGATTAATACACTAAACACTAATTGTATTCCAAATTTGAAGCTTCCATGTCTGCTAGAAGTGCCTTAGAGTTTTGATGATCGGTCAGTCAGTCAGTGAGTAAGTGAGTGAGTGACAAAATTGAGGAAATTTCACTAGTTATAGTTCTTAAACTACTAGTTCAAATTGAATTAAATTTGAAATATACCTTGTTTATATAATGCCTGCTTGGTTACTGAAAATTCAGGCTTCTAGTTTAATCCACAACGAAATTATAGGGGGTCGAAAATGGCCTGAACTGTTTCGAGAAAAGGATGGTACGGCCGTGCCGCTTTTTAACTCGACTTGGCGGGGACACTGCCGTGCCCCTAGATTAAATCAAATTAGAAGGATTTTTTG
Source organism: Ypsolopha scabrella (assembly GCA_910592155.1). Classification (NCBI taxonomy): domain Eukaryota; kingdom Metazoa; phylum Arthropoda; class Insecta; order Lepidoptera; family Ypsolophidae; genus Ypsolopha; species Ypsolopha scabrella. The sequence continues at coordinate 23,068,768 of OU342969.1, read as the reverse complement.
TTGTTGAGACCGTTTTGGTCAATATTTATTACACGATTTCGAGTAATGTTGAACAGAAAATAATGCTACAAAATTTGACCATGAAGGTTTTCATATTATGACGGAACCCCTTAAAATCTTCTCTCTTTAGTCCTGTCAACGAGCTCTGGCACTCTGATTGATCGTCTCATTTTAAATCGAGAGATTCGATTATGATTAGCTGCCGTCAGATGGAGGATTACTTCCCTAAGGATCTATGGAATTAGTCATTTTGAAAAACTTATTATAGCCTCTTTATTTTTTTTTTAACAAAGTAATATAAATAAACCCTTTTTAACGTTTCAGTGGAAACAAGTAAGTTTATCAAATGCCATCGAATAAGTCAAAAGCTGGTGTAATCTTAGTTAAATACGGTGAAAACTTCCGACACTCTCCAATAATCTGTTTCCTCAGACCTAAACATAAAATCCTTAGTTCACTACAAAACGCAATCTAAAATACACCCTGTTTTCCAAATGATAAGATGAAAATTACAATTAGGGTTTGAACGACAAAAGATGTTATCGACATAAACGTCGATATTACTTACGACACCCCCTCATTTAGCTGTGTTCCTTCTCTCTTCAAAGCACTAAGTGACAGCAGTACTGTCCCTTTTTGACGACTTGTGATCAACTTTGGGGTGACTCTGTCTGAATTAATATTACCATGGACATAATTCGCTTGCCTGTTGCGGCGTATTGTTCCGTTTTGATACTTTATTTTGATGACGACATGAAGATATTAGATTTGTAATTTGTGGTTTATTTTAACGAGGATTGATATAAATGTTTTTTTATTATTGGATAGATGATTTAGTACATAATTTTAGGCTTCGGAGTAAAAGATAAGAGCAAATTTTCCATAATCATGCTTATTTTTGCACTAATCGTGGGCACGAGCCACGATTTGAAATGCGATTTATTGTTTTACCAGTGTTTTAGAGATAATAAGAATTGGAAGGGTAAACTTTCATTCAAGTATTTACTTGATTGACAATTTTAATTGAAATCTTTTTAACCTAAATAGCGCCACTTTAATATAATCATTATTAACCTAAATAACTTAAAACATAAAAAATAAAAACTTATTCTAAACTAAAATTACCTCACAATATAAATTACACACTTAAAAATAACTACAAAAATATTTGATTGAAATCTTATATACAATTTATTTGCAAATAAGTTAGTTTCAAAAACAATTACATTTTATCGACATCGATGGATATATCTTTCTCTAGATTTCCCATCCATATTTCTACGCTTTAGTACGCCACTCAGCCAAGGGGTGGCGCTTTACCCGAGACAGTAAACGTACACTCGAGCACATGCTGTGGTGAACATTTCGTATGATTATCGCCTTTACGTGGGCGCAGTAAGATCTGCCATGGTATACCGTGAGTCCTTGACATGTTGCAGACTGTACAGAAATAGGTGTCGAGACTTTGGTCTTCGGATCAATTCTAATCTCTCCGACACGCGACGATTTGGCGTTTCCACTGTCTTTATTTGTTCAATGGCATGATGTCATGTAAAGACGATACCTACTGTTACAAACTTTTCGTATTGTTGTCTAGAGGCTTAATTATTTAGTGCTTTTGTGAATTACGTGTAATGTGACCTTGCGACATTTATTAATGTTTGAAGCTGGGTAAATTTTAGTAATAATGGAGCTTGTATGACTAGATTGATAGATTCAGAAAAAGCAAAATAGGTGTGTCAGGATCATAGCAGATGGAAATCCGTAGTCTCTGCCTACACTTACAACAAATCCATCCATCCATCCATCCATCAGCCCGTGTTCGTCCACTGCTGGGCATAGGCCTTTCCCAAATTTCGCCACTCATGTCGGTCCTCCGTCCTCCTCATCCAGCCGCCCCCCGCAACGTCCTTCAGGTCGTCGGTCCAGCGGGCACGAGGTCGTCCTACACTACGCTTTGCTGTACGTGGTCTCCATTCTAAAGCCTTTCGGCCCCAACAGCCATCATGTCGGCGACAAATATGGCCTGCCCACTGCCACTTCAACTTACTGATTCTGCAGGCTATGTCGGTTACTTTAGATCTCCGACGTATCTCCTCATTTCGGATTTACAACAAATAATAAAATATTAATATTTACAAATTATTTTTAAAACACTTAAATTATGATATTTCGCCAGTCAAGTTTCCTCACTGCTTACTTCTCTCCAATTAACCTTTACAAAAACCACCCATTTATAAATAAATTAATTCCATTCGCTGTTCAGCTTATCCCATAAAGCGAATTGAAATGCATAAATTCATTGGCGTCGATCTGTCGCCGAAATCAAATTCGATTATGCCGTTGAGCATCTAAGCTTACCAATAAATAGGTGTAATACTACAGTCCCTCGGCCTATTACCTGGCAATTTCACAGAACAATCTATATCAGTTCACGTCAACGGCACACAGCGATACGTACGGGTATCCGAGTGGGACGGCATTCGATCTCGCGATTTGTTTACACTGTGTAGCTTTCCCTTTCACCTTGCATCTGTGTGCGTGACCATCTGTTGGCAACCCTGCAGTATACATGTGTTGGGCATCCCTCACACCCCTAGCGCACCCCATTTCGGGGTAAACCTGTGCCTGTGTGCGTGACCCAGTCGATCTAATGTTGTACACACAAACATACATATGTATTGTTAGCTGTGTAATTTTTACGCTTGTGTTGTTGCTAGGGGTTCTTTATGCGGCGCGATGATATTATTATTCTGACGATTACGGCATCTTTTATGCGTACAATAAAATAATTAATAAGGGATGGAATATATTGTTGCTTGGCACTTCTCGATCGGTATCGCGCTACTTACCTTTATTCAGTCAAAGGTTACGGAGTTTATTAGAACATGGTCTAAAGGGTTGCCCTATTGTTTGAGTTTTAACAACCCATTCGTTTATTGTTTATGTTTATTTCTTCTTATCTTAATAGTTGGTTGAGTGTGAAGTTGATGAATGCCGCCATGAAGTTTTAATTTGTAGTAGGTTTTATTGTTTTAAATGTTTACAGCGTTTTATCACGATTAGCTTTGGTTTGTTCATTTGTAGTTACAAGATCATTATTGTTCTAATAGTGTGTAGTTTAATTTGATACATAACAAGCTTTTTAAAAGGTGTGAGAGCTGATGCCGGGCTCGACTGTGGAGGTACCACCATCTTACTCGCAAATCCTCCCGAAGTTATTCAGGAGAGAGTAAGAGAACAGCTCTTAGGCAAAACCAGGTGGCCCACCATTGCCTGGGACCGATGGATGGCGGTATATCCATCCCCAATTGCCAAGCCTTATAAAAAACAGACTAGTGACGGGCAGCGGCGTCACTGGTGCAAGGGTTTTGGCACCGCGCTCACCAACCCGCCTGCCCATCGTGTGTGAGTATGGGCATTTCTTCCAGGAGGACCGCCAAGAGTGGCGAAATCCTGGAAAGGCCTATGATGTGATAATTAGTTAAAGATTGTCAAAGAATCGATATCAAATAGCTCATCACTAGCATCATTCATCGTGGCATCATTTGTATTATCCAGCTAAGACAAAATGATCGGTATTGTACATATTAATTTATACCACGGTACTAAAAATATTTTTTTTATCAGTATACATCATTATCCATGTACTTAAATCAATTTTACGTGCTTATTTCTTACCTTCATATTAAAAACTTTAACGTGGCTAAGTAACAGTGACAAATCTCCCGTCTACGTACCCTGTGTTTACTATTCTACAATTATTTCATGACTGTCGTTAACGTTTATTAACAAGCAGTAGAGTCTATTTTCAAAAAGCTCACAAATCTAAAAGTCACGGTAAATACGCAGCAGGCCTCCTGTTGACAGACCGCTCAACCCCCGTTCAGTTGAGTTTAACAATTACCCACCACTCTCATTGTGTCGCAACCCTGCCTCTCAATCTATTGTGAACGGACTATGCACCGACCAGCGTACTTGGCCTCTCAAGCATCACTTACAACCCTCGCTTACGCCTCATAAACTACGTCGCAGATGGGGTGAAGAGGTCATGCACGCTGGTGAACTGTGTACAAATATTATTATCCTGGCCGTTCACAAAATATCAATAACGTATTACCGGGTGTTGGGTTTTAAAAAGTTAACGATTTATGTTTTTTTTCTGTGACTGTTTGCGGACGTTTGAATTTATTTGAGAGATATATGTTAGTATTAATATACAAAACAGATACAGCTCATATTAGTGAAGTGCTCTTTATTGATCATACATAGGTATAAACTTTTTTTACGACTTTTGCAAATACATAATTTATTTTTCCGTTTTCCCGTAAAAAGAAACTTTGGAAAGTGAATTTTACTATTCGCGTTGTTTTAAAAGTTTTTTTTAATGCTAGTGGTTCAGTATAATCAGTAGAGCGTGTGGTTTAATTTTTCATTAATACACTCGGTATGTACTAGGTGAAATTAAATCAACCGACCAAATTCATACTGGAGACTCGGTTAGTCATCAGGAACAAGGTTTAATGACCCTCCAGGTGAAATTGGAAAAAAAATTTTTTTGCCCCGTAGTGCCTGCACAAGGAATTGTACTTAAACTAGCCCAACCAGTAAGGGAGAGAAAAAAAATGTTTTTTGATATTCGCCAAAAGTATTTACTGATCCTAGTTCTTGATCACTAATCGAGTCTCCAGTATGAATTTGGTCGGTTGATTTAATTTCACCCTATATAAGGTCCTACAATCCAAAGAAAACAAAATTCAAGAGGTGATAGAATATCACTCAAGACCACGTTTATTTTTCACTCTTCCATAGAAATTAAGTCAGCTGAAAGAACTATTTTGTCCTGGGAATTAAAAAGCCTTAAAATTGCTCTTCTTGATTGTGATTAGTTAAAGATACCCTCAAATTATTTTCACTTATTATTGCTGGATCTTATATATCAATGTGAAATAGATGTTCAGAATAAGTAACTAAGTCTGCAGCAAAATGAAAAACCGGCCAATTGCGAGTCGGAAACGCGCACGAAGTGTTCCGTACCATTATCTATAAAAACGGAAAAAATATCACGTTTGTTGTATGGGAGTGCGCAGGTCCGACTTGCACTTTGCCGGTTTTAATATAAGTTGTTATAGCGGCAACAGAAATACATAATCTGTGAAAATTTCAACTATCTAACTATCACGGTTCATGAGATACAGTCTGATGACAGACGGACAGCGGAGTAATAGGGTCCCGTTGGGTACGGAACCCTAAAAATTGTAGTTACAAAATGGTCTAAATAGAAGAAATGGTCGTTACGTAAATTATTTCATAAGTTTTCTATGTATTCGGCACGTTCATTTGATACCCATCAAACTTGCCTCATCAGCTTATCTCCTAAGAGATACGAAACATTACATTGTAAACGTTTTCACAGACACAAAAATAAGTTTAGTAATCGTCTGAAGAATAAATAAAACATTGAACCTAAAGGTTCATTACATGACAACCTTCAGAAAACCTTATAAGAAGAGCTGAAAGTTATTTTGTGCCCCATCCCCAGTTCTCATCTAAGTTAAAGAAACATGTTTCTTCGAAATATATTTATATTTCATACTAGCCTTTTGCCCACTGTTTCACCTATGCCAATGTAAATAACTATGTCCCAAGAGAACTGCCTGTCACTAGGGATCCTAGGGACAAAGTGAAGAGGCCTAACCATTACAACAAGGAAATAATTTTCAAAATCGGAGCAGTAGTTCCAGATATTATCCAAGCATATAATATTTTTTTTACCTTATATAGTGTAAGTAGATGAACACTTCATGGTATTTTAGCAGAGTGGGTGGGTTTTACTTTTGTTTAGTCTGTTAGGAATTAATTAATCGAATCTAAATGTTCAGAAAGTTTCATTATAATTAAGCTACAAATAAAGACATGAAACACTTTTTCAGATTTATCTGGAGAGACATAAAAGTGAGCATTTGGATAGTTAGTATGGTGATATTTTAAATAAGCAGGGAAAAGAAAATTTAAAAGTGGCTTCCATGAACTTCCTTGTGACCGTAATGTGACCTTAGTAGTTTTATCTCTGTATGCTCGTAATTCACAAAAACTTAAAAAAATGGATTTGGATAGGATTTACCCTGTTGTACCCTGTGATTAATAAAGGGTGTTTATCAACAATTTACACATCATTAAAGTTCAATATTTCTCCACAAGATGGCGCTACTTATATCTACATCACAATATGATTAATACTTAAGTATGTAAGTAAAGTAAGGCAAAACCGGTAGGTAAATAAAGTGAATCAAGTGAAACAGTACAAGTGTTTTTTTAAGATGTACGTCACAATACTTTTTACAAGGTTTGTGGGGTGACCACACCAACTAGATGGTGCTGTAGAGTGTGTACCTATAGAGTAGTACACAATGAGCCATAGCTATATTAGGATATCCACACCGATGAAAGCGGGAAAAATCTATAAAAGTCTATAATGTATTTTTTTGGATTATTTAAGGTAATGGGAGCTTTTTTTTAGGGTTCCGTAGTCCGACAAGGAACCCTTATAGTTTCGCCACGTCCGTCTGTCCGTCTGTCCGCGGCTTAGCGCAGAGACTATTAGTACTAGAAAGCTGTAATTTGGCGAGGATATAAATATTAATCACGCCGACAAAATGGTAGAAAAAATCTTGAATTTTTTTTAAGAGTACCTCTCATACACGTAAACTGGGGATGATTTTTTTTTCTCGTATATCCCATAGTGTGGGGTATCGTTAGATAGGCCGTTTAAAAACATTGTGGGTGTGGGAAAGCCATTTTTCAATTTAGGGATCCGTTGGTGAAATATTAAGCTTTAAAGTGAAAATTTTAGTTAGAGTGGAGCGTCCCCCCCTGCTGGCTAAACGGTCGTTTATAGAAATGTGAAAAAATTCACAGAAGTAGTATATATAATGAATTTAAAAGGAAAACTATCAAAGCTAAGTAGGCTTCACAGGTTCACGAGTACAGGTCGCACCAAACTTTTGGTCCCATATAATGTATGGGACCAGAAGTTTGGCGCGGTCTGTTTTAGTAGACCAACGTATATATGCACCGGGCAACTACGGAACCCTACATTGCGCGTGGCCCGACACGCACTTGACCGGTTTTTTAAACTTCCTATCAGCTTGTCTATGAAAATTTAAAATCCTGGGCTGATTCAGCTGAAATACTACTGCTTATAAGTTTAAAAATAGACCAGTTGGTATTTTTACTCGTGTCATAGGTTATGTCATAATAACATAGAACATAATGTTTTATATTTCTTAAATAATAGTAAAACAATAGATAGCAGGCGAGATCACGGCTTAAATTAATTTAACAAGTATGTCATGGAAATTATAAAATAATAAAAAACATAATCGAATTAGGTACATACTTAGGCATCCAGCCAGACATTATAGATTTATTTATACATTTGTGAAAAAAAAGAGCTGAATGTCAAATATGTTAGTAAGTATTTCTTATTTCTTCAAGTTATTACTGTGACCTAGTGGTTTTGTCGAAGAAAATTTTAATTGGTTTTTACTAAAGGAAATATTCCTTGCACCCTTAAGCAAGAAAAGCTCTCCATGCCTTAAACACCACGTGACATGTTTTGGTCGCTTACGATCCCAAAAACAGTTGAATCCAGTTAACTGATTTCCTCTTGAAATCCAACTTGTACTGTGGTAAATACAAAACTAAGAGACAATCCGGCGTTAAAAGGCCAGCCGTAGTGGATCGTAGGAGCTAGGGGTGTTTGGGGGTGTACACCCCCGCCCCCACCCCGCACCCACACCCCTTGCGAAATTACTACATTTCGAGGGAACAACTTTTTATGAGACTAAGCCGCTCCTATGAATCTCGAATTATAAGTGACTTGGTGAGACTGCATTATTGAGAATATTGCCGAGTCTTTCAAGTGGACCTCGTTCACTATTCACTGGTTCTGTCAATAAACTCTCAAACTGTGATGGTTTGAAAATTTTTCTTAATTTTCCTGGGTTCACAAATGTCAACTCGATCCACCTTGGTCCGCCTACAACGATATTTGTTACGTATAGCTATTATGTGTAGTTATAGATGAAAATGGTCTGCTTGCATACATTTTTATAGCTTTTTTGATATTTATTTTTAATAGAGTTCAGTTTTATTTACATTATTTTAAAAAATATCACGAAAAATTAAAAAAAAACATTTTTTTTTATTTTGTTTGTAAAGGCGTCCTATTTTTCTTATCTACACTATATGTATGTTTGAGGTAAACTTTGGAACTACTGAAACGAGTCTAAAAATTCTTTCTTTTATAAAAAGCTATGCTATTGCTGAGTAACAAAGGCTATATTTTATTTTAATAAAAGTAAGTTTTCAGTTTGAAAATTCAATATATGTCAACCATGTCGGGAGAAAAACGCTGCTTAGCTGCTTTATCGGCGTTCCTTGACCAAATGATTAGTTATACATGATGAAACCGGTTGTTTTTCCATACGAAGAAACTGTATCAGTTTAATCTGACTACAGATTTCCATCTACAACGATCCTGACACACTTCTTGGCACTTTGGTAAAACATGGTGACCAGGGTCTGATGATGGGACTGGAAGATGGGTACAGGATCTCCTCAACGGACAACAGCAGACCCTTTGAGTTTGGGCTTATTTGATTGGTCTTTATTAGCACTTTGGTAAAACATGGAGACCAGAGTCTGATAATAGGACTGAAAGATGGGTACAGGATCTCCTCAACGGAAAACAGCAGACTCATTTGATTGGTCTTTATTAGCACTTTGGTAAAACATGGAGACCAGGGTCTGATGATGGGACTGTAAGATGGGTACAGGATCTCCTCAACGGACGACAGCAGACCCTTCGAGCTTAGGGTTATTTGATTGATCTTTATTAGCGCTTTGCTTAAGCATGGTGTTCGTTGCATATAGTCGTTCAAAAAATCATATTATTTTGTTTTCCTTATTTCCATGAAAATCTCTTCGACGCGGGTGGAGCCGCGGGCAAAAGCTAGTATTGTTATAATGATATTCTTTCTTTGTTTTCGTAAAAAAAAAATCTTACGCAATAAGGCTTTATTCGGCGGATATCAAAGCTATACATTAAAAGTTTCCATAATAAGGAACCCTAGCAAGTGGAGATGGTAGTAAGGAGTTAATTTATGACCTCGTCTACTCGCTCTGATAACCTTGGACTTAAAAGAAAGGTGGGGTCACTTGTATCTGACTTTGGGGTTGAAAATTATTTCAGAATTTTACATGTGAAATCAATTAGGAACCTAAGTTATTATATTTGAAAAAATCTAATTACGTTAAGCTTTTTTTATGACTCCGACGCACTGATCAAAGGAAAGAGTGAATAAATATATATATAAGGGTCATTGAACTTTGGTCCTGACCACTTATGAAGTCTCCAGTATGAATTTGGCTATATAAACGAAAGTCACCCAATATAGACCGTAAAAACCTTATCAAAACCTGACAAAGTTGCCAAACTTCATAGCTCCTATACTAAAAATTAAGAGGACCAGTTAGCGGCAAACTAGCTATCAAATGAACACCCCATGTTGAACCTTTTATCACATTACCAAATACGCAGTCAACCCTTTTAGGACTTATGCATTATCATCATGTCAAAGCCTTCTTCAAAGTTCATTTTAACCCCTTACACCGTCTGGCCACACGATTGACTCGTCTGCCCTTGAATACCTATTGCACTAGAAATTCAATCAGACAAATAATAAAATAACATTTTTCTACAAAATGACATCGGTATCATATATCACAATAACAAGTGCAACTGCTGGAACGTTCAGTAAATCATCGGCGACAAGGGTGCACCGTAGGTATTATTACGTCATCGAGTAACAAGATATGGCAAATAAGTAGCTAAAAAAATCATCAAAATAAACAAAAAGGTTTGACTGAACAGCCAGCAAAAATATTTCCTTTTTTCTGATGTTAAAATTACGGTAACTAGTTACAAATAAGACCCTACTATGTCCGTTACACCGCATCTAAAGGTGCTTAAAAATTGGGTTTGCGCGTCCTATCCTGGTAGTAATGTGAGTCAGCTTGATTTAATCGTAAAGCGATTTCTTTGAAAAATCGATTCCTTGGACACCATCAATCAATATATTGAAAAGGAACATCCCTAGTATAGTCTTAAAACTAAACTCGCTTGATTATGAAAATTTTCTGGCTCCGATGCTCGAACTTGTAATATAGATATCAGTTTAATCAAAATTAAACTAATAGTTTCCAAAAAGATCAAAGATCTTTGCGTAAGCCCTATCTTTAAGCACCTTTTGATATGCTAAATACTGTTACTTGTTTAAGTTAAGTGAATTTAATTTGCGATGTTTTTAAGTTTATTTTGATTTTTTTCCACACCACTGCGTATTTGCCTTCTCTTGTCACTTGATGACGTTAAGTCACCTACGGTGCGCCCTTTGTCTATCAGATTTTTATAGAAATTATAATATTTAATGTAGTTTGTTAATCTTGGTTATTCTTTTATAAAAACGTATACGTACTTACATAAACTTACAAAAGAAATATAACCCATTAGTCAAATTTAAAAATTGTTGTCTTTTCAGTTTTATGTAATTTTAATTTATTCGATTTAGAGTGATAACTGATCATTTATCAAATAGTTCAGTTTTCAGTAGTATTCACCTGTTTAATATAATTTATTAATAATTTCTACAACCATTCATACTGGAGGCTTATTAGTAAGTTAGTCAGTATAACGGATCGATAACACTTTTTGATATTTTCGCAAAATAAAATGTTGACCTCCCATAGTACTTCGATTTGGGGCTGAAAACGAAAAAATTATTTATTAATTTCATAAAAAGCGTCATCGAACCTTGATTCTGAGCATTTACCGAGTCTTCAGAATAAATTTTGCTACTTAGATTATTTTTTTATTTGTTTATTCAGATAATAGAAAATACAATGTTAAAATACTAAGGTGTATCAGAAACCTGCAACGGTTTATACGTACACCACCATTCCTGTCTTATTAAAAACCGTATTAATAAAGATTATACATATATGTACAAAGATAAGTGCTATAAGTACATAACAATTTTTGTATAAATATCAAAGAAATATCAATCCATAGTCGCTTTCCGCAACCAATTAAGGTCATATGTTGTATAAAAATCTAATGTATTTTTATAATTTGATTTCTCATGTTTTTTTCTATCTTGAAATCAAAAAGCATATTAGCCATCTAATGTTTCGTTGAAACTTAAATGGCGAGGTGGCAACGTCGCCCCCGCCTTGGGCGTTGCTTGCCTAAGGGTTGGCTTTTCATAAAACAATCTGCGACATAATCTCAAACGAAAATAAACTTTATCCTATGGTAAATAGAGTGATTCAACAGATAACTCGCTCCGGGTTGTCAGCCAAATCCCGTTAGAAATAATTGTCTTTTTATTTACAGAACAAGAATTTGATTTTTGATTTGGTCTAATCGATTTCGAAATTGGAATGTGGTTTTTAATAGACAATTGCTTTTTGTTTTTTTGAATGTCTTTTGTTTTAATAGTGTCGGCCGAAGAATTTTTGAAACACAAAAGACAAGTTATGATCCGATTGATAACCATGACACATAAGTAATAAAAATTAATCAAAGGTATGTACGTATATAACTTTGTATACACAAATAAAACGCGCACACAAAAATAAAAATATCCCGAATATTCATGACGTATCAATTGTAACAAAATCAAATATTAGTTTGTGTTACGTAACGCACGTGAGAAATTCCTATGTGGGCGTCGGGAACGGAATGTCGAAGGAAAGCTAGCGGCCTTGACATGACAGTATTTAACTTGGTTTACCCAACCACAGTTAGAAAAACAATCTTATTTCTCCTCAGATAATAACAGATCCCAAAGTTAATCTAAGTTTGAAACTCGCTACTCTGTGGTGTAGGATGTCTGTACATGATTTAACTTTCACGTTCCATTTAAAGATGCGTCAATACCGTTTATAATCTGTGAGCGGCAATTAAAGCACTGTTATTCCCTTTGTGTGACCGCGGAGCCATTGATTTTATTATTGGAATTTTAAACCGTTTTGACTTGAACTCAAGACTCCAAACTATATCAAATGTAAAATCTGTTTGAATTTTGTATAAATCAACAAATACTTTGCGAAGAAAAATTAATTAAAATGTTTGTCGACTCTAAAACAGCCCTTGTTCTATAAGCCATTAAAAAAGAAGCAAACAGACGAGAAAAAATAAGCCACGTGAATGTATTCGCGCGGACAATATTTAAAACAAAATGTCAAACGCTTGCCACGGGTGTCTACAGTCTACCCCCTTACTCAACCCCCTTTTAGGGAGGTTGCGGGGTAGGTGGGAGGGGAAGGGGATCCCCTCGCTCGCCATCGGGGTGTCATTGTGGACTGTGGTGTCGTAACTCGGCGAACTTTTTAATTTACAATTAGGTAGCATCCCATTTCTCTGCCCTATTTAGCTCTTATTTTTCCGGCGGTCGCGGAGGGTAATTAGAATTTATCAGTTTCTGTTACCTTCTTAACATTTATACATTCTTAAAAAAAGTTTCTAAAACTAGAAAGCGCCTATCATGTTCTAGTAACAGTAAGTACACTTGAAAGTTATGCGAATGTCTGCATCTGCTCAAATCTATTTACGACTACCTCCAGATAAACAATCTGTCATGGAATTTTATTCCTGCTCGACGTAATCTTTTGTTTATTATCTGTTGGACCACCAACTTTTCAAGAGAATCTGAAAAACGCATATTTATAAGCATAAAAGAACTAAGTTTCCAAAATGAGCTCGAAAGCTTTGTTTACGTTCTTTGTTCCTAATTAGTAACAGGTTACAGTACGTTTCAGAACAATTCAAGTTCGTGTCGAAAAAAGACAAATCGTAACTTCCGCCCAATGTTGCCCGCCCATTGACACTGGGCGGTGTTCAACGCCGCTAAAGTTTTGTCACGCGATATATGATTTTCGTTCCTATGGGCACGTGATAAATGTTTTGTCAGAAAACAATATACACGACCGTGTTAAACGTCGTCATCACTATTGCTGTCAGGATCGTATTCATTGTCACAGTCGCACAAAAGCCTTCGCTTGGCTAATTAACTTGTTTGGACAACATGGCGAGTGCATTGTGCCCTTTATTTTCAGACGGTTTAAGAATGAGCGATGAGCGGGTGAGTAATGAAGGCAAATTAAAACGTTATTGATCCGGTGCGTATAGCTTGCGTATTTTCATTTATCTCGTTTGGGTTGAAAATGCCACCCTTTAAGTAAGGTGCCCCTACGGGGTTTGATCTTGTGACCTCCGGAGACCAACCTCGAGATGGTTTAGAACTACTAGACTACAAAAGTGGCCTAAAAAGATGTTTGAAAAAGAACTGCATCAGGTATGATTGATCTAGGAATTGTTTATTTTTAACGCCACTCTTGTCAGGAAACTTACTAGGTAGTGGTAAGACTGCGTTGTAAGAAATATTTGTCCTCGGTTCTCTTTTGTCACAGCGCAATTATTTGTACCTTGAAACATTTCTACATGAATCTTCTACGTAAAAATATAAAACACAATAAAGTCTATAAAGTAATATTAAGTATATAAAGTAATGCAGACTAACGGAACACGGGACGGAAAACTAGCATTATGACGTAACAGCACCTAATAGCGCGCTCCTGCAACCGTTTAAAATTACTCGAGATTTGTAAAACCTATAAATCTGCAACTACGAAATATTTTGCAAAACGGATATACTCCAATTTTATATTTATTGACTCTTTTGCAGTTACAACACATACAGATATGTATTTCACCAAAACAATTTTGCTATTTTCAAAGACGACGAAAGGACGACGACAACGCAGCCCTCACCGTTGTTGTCGAACGACCAAGAGACAATATAATAATAAGAGAGAGGAAAAAAAGTATGCTTTAGACCACACTATCAAAAATCAAAACGCTTTAACTCTGACATTTGCACCACAAACTATTTCGAACCACAGGCGGCCTGTGAATTTACACTGACACCCACAGAGCCATCGTCGCTTATCTTTGCCTAAAGCGGCTACTTTTTGACTGCTCTTTTTATGTCAAACATACCTTTGCTTACTTATCGGCAATTTGCTACGTACTTCCATCGTAAATTAGAGGCCATTGAAAAGTCTTGTTAAGGAGACATAGTTCTCTGGAAACATGATCTACGATTTAAACGCTTTCTACTCATAAATACTCGTAGTTAAGTGCTTAGTTATATTGTTTTTGCTTAGTTAACAAAGCTATCAAGCAAAATGCGATGTCTGTCTGTTTACCTTATAACTAAGTCGACAAACTAAGCGGATTTGACGCGCCGTTTGCACTTACGGAGAGATAATATCTGGGCAAAAATAAACCACTTTTGTGCTTTTAAGCAATGCATACCTACTGCCCTGCTCAGTCTGCATTAATTATTAGTGGCAAAAAGTAAGTAAGTAACTAAAAACTTTGTTAAAACAATTTATTTAATATTTATTTAATAAATATAATTTTATTTATTAAATATAGCCTTCCAATTTAATGAAGCTTTTTTTTGGTGATTTGGCAAAACCTTTCTGTTCTGTGGGCAAAAAGTACTTACGTTATACTCATGCATGTATACATATGTATCGACTCGTTATTGACTATTCTGTCTATACCATTCTGGCACAATCAACTTGTTAAAGTTTTTAAGCAAATTCAAAGTTTGTTGGTAGTAGTTGGTACCTACCAAATCAATCACATTTTTATAATAAGCACGGGCTATTAATAAAAAAAGATTTTATAAACACATGATTGAAAGAATCGCAGTACTTTTCCTAACAACCTGTATATCCTTCAGGTATAATTTAGTGAGAATCAATATTTCAATAAATTGTTTTCATATCATTTCATTGTGATTCGAATATTATTCAATTTTTGTAAAGTCCAGCTTCTTCCGAAGTATGTGCGCGGGCGCAGTCGTTGTTGCGCCGCGCCGGGTCCCGTTAGGGTGGCCTTTTGTTGTTCCAGCAAAAAGGCTTTAGACACGCCGAACCTCAGCAAAAAATATAAAAACAGAAATAAAGGGCCACAAATTAGGGAAAAGGGATCGGAATGTTGCACCCGTAACGTGTTTAAGCAAGTTTAAATGTGGAACTTTGAATTATAGGTTGCGTTCAATTCGTCCTTTTAATTCATTTGACCAAAAATAATGGGGATTGTTCATATTACTGTAATACGGACATGCTTGTATGGCATGAGGTAAAAAGTCGTCTATATTCCTCAAAATTTGTTTGATTTATACACAAGCAACCCGCGGCTCCTCTTCCTTTTTTTCTGTATATACAGAAAGACACACAAATTCTTCAAATGGTAGTACAAAACTAATAAAACATTTCATTAAAAATTTAAAAAATATATATACCTATATTATATTATTATAATATATAATTATTCTATGTACAGACACGACTTTTTTACTACATTATTTTTAGCCTGAAGACAATATCAATAAACATGTGACCGCCTTTTGATTAACTTTTTACTTCGTTCTTGTCGTGTTTAGGAGAAGGTAAATATTTTTTACAGATTTCTCACAGTAACACGGCACTATTTCGATCATGTACTATCAAAGAAAATTTCGCTAAACTATAAACTATCACCCGTATTGAAAAGGTAATAAGTATGATAAATGGGTCACAGGCCATTTTTGTATGGTACCTAGTTAATCTTTTGGCGAATGCTCTGAAAGCACTAACGTATCGAAGGCGTATATAGTAAATTTAAACGTTAGGATCTTAAATCGTTTTAACCTTAAATCCAATCTTAATAAATGCAGCAAGAAATTAAATTTGTAAATATTAAATTCAAAAATATATGGTCCCATGAATTTCCGAGGGGATTATGAAAGCTACTTGCAGTGAAATAGTTTCACCGACGATTATTGCGTCCCAGCATGATGGCTGATAATAATTAGCCGCATCGCTGTACTTAAATATAGGGCACAAATATGGGCCCACAGCACGAATGTGCCCTATAGGATTTGAACCCGCAAACTTCAGATTGGTCAAAACATTGGCACCACTAAACCACACAAAGGTGGTTTTAATCTGTAAGTTGAACTAAAAGAATAACTGCAACCAATCGCCTACCGAATCAACGCAATTCGCACGCAGCGTGGGAAGAAAGACTCAATAACAAAATACGATCGCGAACCGATACATATCTTGCCCGTTCCAAATTCTATTTTTGACAGTTCAAAAAAAAACTTTACCTGCCAGTTGCCACCAAACCAAACAGCCAGGATGTGCCACGCACGTGCGACGCGCCCCTAAGGCCGCACCGTTC
Organism: Ypsolopha scabrella; assembly: GCA_910592155.1. Classification (NCBI taxonomy): domain Eukaryota; kingdom Metazoa; phylum Arthropoda; class Insecta; order Lepidoptera; family Ypsolophidae; genus Ypsolopha; species Ypsolopha scabrella. Next base: position 23,052,402 of record OU342969.1, on the reverse strand, counting down.
CAACCTTTGCAGCTTGTCGTTTATTATGGTTAAAGACTTTTTATGTGTCTATCCACTTATAACCTAATAATGTAATGTAAGCTTTAAGACAACAACGCTGTTTGCGGTTGAGTTGTCAATTGAATAATGTCGTTTGTTTTTACGCTACGTTGCTAAATGGTATTAATTTCATTGGCTTTGTTGACTCATTCCAAATGTAAGAAATGCTTTATTTTTAACAAAATAAAAGAGGTATTTGTAATTGTATCTCGGTAAAATGAATGCGTGCGTCAGGCCGTCAGAGATGGACATGTTCGAACGATAAACGATCGACCGAATCTTTTTGGGAGTGCGGGGCTAGACGAAGTATCGGGACCAAAATAATTTGAAAAATGTTAAATGGATCATGAATTTTAAGGACGCCTCGATATGTGGTAGGTGCATGCTGACACTACATTAGCAACTCGATATGTGTCACAGCGTACAAAAATCGACGAAAACGACATTGAAATAACATCATATCAGCGCGTATTGTAAAGGTCCGTCTCCGGATAGCACAAAATAGGAGAAAATATTAATTTACACATGGACGCGATGAACGGAAAAAAAAAGTTGAACAATAGTTTTGTAGATCTATAAATTGTCTCTAATATGGCATAAATCATTAAAATCGCGAAAATAAGGAAAATTCTTGGTACATCATAAGAAACTTTCGAATTGTTTTTGTCAAAAGTAAAGACATTTTTTTTTTATTCAACATGGAATTTATTTTTCATCATGTTATGCCTATTTAGTATTGTTTAAAGTGTTTTGAACACCCGTCTAGGAGTAGGCCTACAAAAATAGGTTGCAGTTTTAGTATAACACATTCACCTTAATCTGTCTAAGCATATCGCGGATGTGACATCTCGCTGTATTTCTATGTGATTGCGATTTCCTATGATTGCAATGTGGCTTTTGTGCATGAAACTTCTTTCACTTGGACGCCGAGCTACTGCCAGTATTTCACATTAAAAACGATACCATTAGCGGAACATAAGCGAACCGTGACGTGCTTCACAAATTGATAGAATTTAAATACAAGATACAAGACGGCAGAAGTAGATAAAATTATGTAGAAATTAATAAATAAACATTATTTAGAGTGCATTACATACTGGAAAAGATAAATTGACACAAACTTCAAGTGAGAAAAGTATTTTGAAAAATTACCTCCGGCCAGGATTCTAACCTGCGAACGTAAACGGTTTCACGGTAAGTGCGCCACCGAGGTCCTCAAACTGGATCGTTGAATTTTTCCACCATACCTGTACACTAAATTTTGTAACTACTTGATTTCGGGACCCTGTAAATAATCTAAATAAAATTAAGAGTATCCAAAGCGATCGATTTAGCTATAAATAATATAAACCAAATTAATAAATATTATTCATGACTATCCGGAATTATAAAAATTATTAAAATTCTTATTGAAAGGAACTGGCGTGGAGAATAATTCAGCAAAAGATTGGATAGTAAATCGCTTATTGTGTTATGGTAAGTTGTGTTTTGCGGCATTCTCAGTGTGCAAAGGGCGTTAACTTCCGTGTACACAGATGGACGTAAACATATCACAAAAACAAAGACTAAAAAGACCAGGCGGTGGTTATAAAATAGAACCCATTACACCACAGAATCCGTCCAAAACTGTGTCTAAATCACAATTAACCAACAATATTTACCGATCCCTCCCCTCCCCCTTTGTCTCACCCCCGTACGAGGGCCTCTCCCGTCCCGCTATAAATCTTCAAGCCCTCGACTTTCCCGCCCGAATTTTCGCCCAGTCTTGTACTGGATCGATGTCCGGGTAAGGATTTTGGAGGCTACTTTGCCAATTTTGGTAACAAAATTTTGTTGATGATTATAACATGACATATCATTAGTTAAAACGTCAAACGAATAACAAAAATTGCACAATGGTTGCACACAAAGCAATGATTTGTATACTGCCTTGCATTATTTTTAAGAACAGTAATGTAAAAATAAATTTTAGGGCTTGTTAAAAAATTATAAAATCAAAAGAAAGGAGTATTCTTCATTACATAGCATTCACAAAAATCTTTTATTTTCTGTTTCGATGTATTATGCGTCACCGAAACACATATCTCTTTAAGTTTTACAATTTATAAACATATCACCACAGAAGAAATAAGTAGTACCACCAAAAATTTTTGGACGGATGCAAGACATTGGTAGTCAGAAAGAATCTATCCGAGAGGCTTTAAGTGTTTGTCAACTGCCTACGACGAATACTTGGGATTTTCTTGCCCAGAACTTTTGACGCAGAAATGCGTCTCAGAAAATGGGGCTGGCTTGGTCACACGTTGCAACGACCCGACAGATATCTTTCACGGGCTCTCTCTTGTTACCCAGTTGGAAAAAGAAGAGTGGGGCGCCTGGGATCAAGCTGGCATCGTTCAGTGGCAAAGAAAGGAATCTGTTTTGAAGGCCCTACGTATACCTCTGCTGAGGGATCATAGGAAATAAATCAGTCAGAAGGAAATAGCCGCTGACCCACTTATCGCACTTTTTACTATTGCATATTAAGGGGTCTGTGGATGTTTCTTTGATATTACGTATCTGGTTTAGGTAACATCGATCGTTTGATGCCAGGAATTATCAATTCACCAAATACCATAGGATACAAAGTAGGTTCAAAAATTCGGCTGAGGACAAAGGACGATCCGCATGCTCCCTAGCTACGTATTTCATATTAACTGGGAGGACTCGCAGGGAGTGACAAAATTGGATCTCGTTTCTTAGATTTTGCTGCTGTATCGCAAATCTTTAGGATAGGTTTCTTAGAAATTTTGTGTTTTATGGATACGAAATAAAAAAGAAAAGACTTATTAATCAAATTTACGAACTATAAATGAAACCACATATTCAACAGATCATGATGAACAACTTTTCCAAAGAAATGAAAAACCTACGGAAATGAGAAAATATTTTCACAATCCCGTACTAATTTTGAAACCCAGTGAATTTTTTATGGGCTGGTCAAATTTCTTTTTTATTTCCGCCGGTATGATATTTCTTATTGCGCCCGCATTTATTCAATCTCTGCCCCGTTTTCGGCTTGATTTTTCTTTCATCAACACTTATAGCCAATATTTTGACCAGGGTCACTACGATGATAATAAGCAAAACCGCATCCAAATCCGTTGAGTGGTTCTCGAGTTAAAACGGAACATACATACATTACATACAGACAAAATTCAAAAAATTATAGTTTTGGCTACAAATAATGCATTTCATTAAACATTTTGAATAATATTCCATGTACAGACACGATATTTTAAATTTTTTTGTTATTAAAAGGGCTGCATTTGCTGTTGACCTTCAAAGCCATTTGATGTTTAATTCGGATGTTGAATAAAAAATTTGAATAAATACATTTTCTACAGAATGTCTAGAATTGATTGAATTCATTAGAATTTTGAATTTTTATCAAGGACTTTAACTAAATAAATATCAAAATAAGGTCCAAAATAAGACTAAGATCCGATTTCATGAATTAATATGAAATAAATAATTTAAAGATATTATCACAAAAAATTTGCTCTCTTGATTATTTTTGAAGAATTTTAGTTATAATAATTGTAATTACCGAGGTCACCAGCAGTAATTGGCGCCTTAATGTTCTTTGAGAAGGTGGTTCACTATTTTGTTCAATACTGTGTATTTGCTTTTTATTCCTTATTTTTATTTCATGTGTGTATAATAAAGCATCTATTCATTCATTCTGGCCATTTCCATCCAGCATATAAGTGAAGAAAATGGTGAGAGAAGAAGAGATTCATTGCCATATAATTTGCTTGGCATGATAACGCCAAAAGTTTTCAAAATTTGAGGTCGCGAAATCTTTACTGTTTTAGCTCAATAGTATCAGCTATTAAAATATTCCGGACGGAAAAGTACTGAGGCTCTTTTAAAAGGGATTTCGTTTCATACGGAACCCAATAAGTTATTGAGAAACACTTCCATTGCAGCTTGAACTGGCAGATGGACCGAGTAAACGACTTCAAGGTTTTACTGAATAAAAATATTTTACCTCTTACAAAACAAAACAACAATGACAATAAATTGAAATTAAAATACCTGAAGGTTTGGTGAAGGCAGGTGTTTGGCTCGAGTTTACCTTCGTCATACTGATTGAGATAAAGTTTAAATGACGTAAACGACATCTCGGGCCTTCATATTAAAAACTACTGCACCAATTTAGCTAACAAAGGGTTGGTCACACCAAGTAGTTTAATATTACTTCATACTTTTGTTTAGCGCGCTTTTTTGTTTCTAGGTACATACGTTCCATTTAAGATGAGGTTTTGTAATGTTTACGTTCAGTTTCTCTTATTTCTGTACATCCATCAGCCAATTTCGTCCACTGCTGGACACAGGCCTTTCGAATATTTCGCTACTCTTGGTGGTCCCCTGAAAGAAATGACCATACTCACACACGGTGGACAGGCGGGTTGGTAAGCGCGGTGCCAAAACAATGACGCCGCTCCCCATCACAAGTCTATTTTATTCGGGATGGATATATCGCAGGCATCTGGTTAAATGCAGTAACTTAGCTAAATGACTAGGCTTTTGGTTTAAATGGTGGTCATAGAAAAATAACCACGAAGGTTAGGTATGGCGAGCTATATTCTAACCTAAGCTACCGCCTCTCTTCTGCCTGATTTAAGGCGAGGCATTGATAAACTTATAATTTCAAATCGGCGCCTTAGGGGAGTGAAGTGAGGGGGACTTATTTCATACAAATAAGCGCTCACGAACTAGCTTATGCCGTAAGGTCGTATGCGGCAAAACAGACTTTTTAATTTAAAATGACAACTATAAGTAATTTAATAAATCCAATCGGCCATATTGAAGTGTATTTGTAGACTAATCTTAATAAAAAACTTAGAGGCTTCATTCACTCCCGTTTGTCAGTAAAATAGAAATCTCTGTTTTAAAAGAGGTTATCTAAATATTTTTTTCTCTGCTATGAAAATTAATCAATCAACTAAATCTTCGGGCAAAATGATGTCAATGAAATGCTTAATCTATTATAAAAATTGGTAATTACGTATGTCTTTTCATTGCTGAGAAAAATGGAGATCCATGTCGCCAAAATTTCGTGGCGTCGCCTTAACCAAATGCTTGTGACATTAATCGGTCCCAGGCACGCTGGGCCACCAGGTTGTGCCTACTTAAGAGCTGTCCTCTTACTCTCCCCGAATAATTTCAGGGACGGGGTTTGTGAGTAAGATGGTGGTACCTCCACAGTTGAGTGTCCAAACTCCGTGGAAAAAGTCCTGCTCTTACGATTTTGTTTTTTAACTGTCTATCTCGCTCTAACATCCTACCGCGCATGCAAAACTTCAATTATTTTGATCTTTTTTGCAAAATTACGTAGTGCAGAAAGTCTACAAGTCTTATAGGAAAATTGTTTTCTTTATCATGTTTTTTGATGTGTTACTATGATTTAGAAATATGTTTTGTTGTTGTTATGTCTCTATTTGAATTACAATAGTGAGAATGCGGCAATGCTATTCGAGAGTTTTTCTTGAAATTCCTTATTGTTTTCTGAAGTCCCTTTACAATTTTACAGTATTTTTTTTATGATCGTGTGTTTCATTTTGTGGTATTTATTTTGTTCAGAAATTTTATTATAGATAGTATCATCTAAAGTGAGAATGGCGAACCCCCTTTTTGCCATTTAAGGACTCCAACCCTTAAACTTGACATTTAGCTCTATATATTATTTAGATAAATACATAAAATATATATTTAACAGCAGCTATGTACGTATTAAAAGTAGGCAGTCCCTTATTTACGAAATATTTAGTTTTTAATGGCGGTATGCGTATTTAGTTTTATATAGTAGGGTCTAAAATACTAAAGTTAATACTTGCGATTGTCGGCACTTGGTGAAACATCATCATGGTTGAAGAAAACACTTTTACTGTTTCACAAAATTATTATATTTATATTACCGACTAGTTTCGCCTTAACGGCATTTTCTAGGATTTAATAAACGTACTTGATATCACAAAAGCTGTTCATGTTGTTCTAAAATACTAATTGTAAAAAAGGTTGTAGACATTTGGCTTCTTTTAACCCGTGCCGACTTGCATTGAAAATTGTGAGCAATTTTGCATTCTCCCATACATTCTCCAATATGAATAATTTGGAATATTAAAGCTTAAGTTTAAACCAATGCGGAAGTAAATTAGCTTCTTACTTAATCACGCTACAGAATAGTTGAATGAACACGTGAATACAATATGGCATGTGGCCGTGACCTAAAATTCAGGTGTCTTACTGCAGTAGTTACAAATTGAAGCAGATTAAAAGGTGTAAGGATAGTACGGACAGTTATAAGGCAGTTATAATTGCGGCGTAAAAGCCGTTAAATAGTTTACAAGTACCGTGAACTGCAGCGACTGCACAAATAGAACGAACGAATTATCAAGGCTAGAAGTATATTTTAAAACAACATTTTTTTTTTGTATGTCTGTCTGTTTGTATGTTTTGTTTTAACTCGAGACTCAAAGGAATCGGATGCGGCTTTTTTAATAATCATCGTGGTGACCCTGGTCAACATATAAGTTATAAGGGTTGTTTCTAAAATAACGCCCAAGCCGAAAACGGGGCAGAGATTTAAAATACCTGTGATCAAAGAATCCAACAACTTTTTTTTGAGGTTCTCTCCAAAACTAGTGACTTTATATCTGCAATATACAGAGTGTTAATAATCTAATCTCCAAGCTGCAAACTGATAATGCGGGTTCTAATAAAATCTTTTACTATGTAGGCACTTCAGAGGTGCAATTGTCTAAGCCAATGGTATTCAAATTGATTGTCATATGGCTATTCGGCAATGCAAATAAGCCCGTTTGACAATTGAAATCGTACATTTTTGGCTGTCAAGGACAATTGTTATCATTTGACAATCAAAAACGTACGATTTCAATTGTCAAACGGGCTAATTTGCTTAGCCGAATAGCCATATGACAATCGAATTTGAATACCATTTGGCTTACACAATTGCACCTCAGATCAGAATACGTGGCCATAGTCAACGACACTTTTAATGTGAGCGAAGCGTAAAATATAGTGTTTCAATAAAATATTTGTTTCTTTCAATTGTAACATATCTGTAATACAAATACCAACATGCTATCGACTCGATAAACAAAAATGTATTTAAACCCTCATTTCCTTGCAGTAACTACCTGCCGTTTGGAATTTACTGATTTTTTCGTGAAATGAAATGAAATCCTTTATTTTCGCAATGTACGTACATAAATTCACAAATCGCACGTTAGAATATATTAAACAAGTAAAATGGTTAAATTAAAAAGAAGAAAATACAAAATATTAAATTAGGATTTGGGTACCTATATACTTAATAAGTTAATATACGTACATAAACTACATTAAAGGTATATTTAATGTATATAAACAATAATAGATATACCTACTATATGATAACAATAGCTAACCATATACTAAATACTAATACGTTACATAACGCCTTACTCCGTCCATTCGATTATTCTTGCACAGCTAAGTAACCCAAGTCGTTCAAAATGTATCGAATCGATGATTATTTACTACTGTTTTGTAAATCCAACCTCCACCTGTACAAAATCTCCAATGACACACAAATTCTAAATTCCTCCGAAGGCCAGGTCATACGTCGAGTTCACCTCAATTCAGTACAGTACGTGTATAGTACAGTACTGGTATAGTCGGAGTATTCAACCTTGATCCTATTCTGCGACGGCCGCGCTGACACCGTTACGTACTCGTCAGAAGCGATGACTTAATCGCCAAGCCGACCGAGTGCACGTTAATAAATAATACCTAAAAATTATGATGTTCGTAACTATGATTATTCTACTTGCATCAGTTTGTACGAACTATGAACCAAACTGAAGAGGCGTGATGGTAGCATAGTCACAGAAAAACGTACTAAAATCACCCCCACCTTTCGCCCTTATTTCGATTTTGAACTAACGACCCACCTTGTACGTTTTGGGTTAAGTCAAGGTGTAAGTTAACGAATACTTTTATGTATAATGAAATTACAGTAGTTTACTACAGAAAACGGGAAGAGAATATTACAATAACCGGCCAAGTGCGTGTCGGGTCACGCGCAATGTAGGGTTCCGTAGTTGCCCGGTACATATAAGTTGGTTTACTAAAACACACCGCGCCAAACTTATGGTCCCATACATTATAGGGGGCCAAAAGTTTGGCGTGACCTATACTCGTAAACCTGTAAAGCCTACTTAGCTGTGATAGTTTTCCTTTTAAATTCATTATATATACTACTTCTGTGAATTTTTTCACATTTCTATAAACAACCGTTCAGCCGTCAGGGGGGGAGACGCTCCACTCTATCTAAAATTTTCACTTTAAAGCTTAATATTTCGCCAAAGAATCCCTAAATCGAAAAATGGTTTTCACACACCTACAATGTTTTTGAACGGCCTATCCAACAATACCCCACACTATGGGATAGACGAGAAAAAAAAATCATCCCCAGTTTACGCGTATGAGAGGTACTCTCAAAAAAATTTTTTTTCGAGATTTTATTTTACCATTTTATCGGCGTGATTAATATTTATATCCATACCAAATTACAGCTTTCTAGTACTAATAGTCTCTGCGCTAAGCCGTGGACAGACGGACATGGTGAAACTATAAGGGTTCCTTGTTGGACTACGGAACCCTAAAAAAGGTAAGATAATGAATGTAAGTAATAATAAGTTCAAAGTATCTTTTTGTATTTTTTACTTTTTACATATAAATTATTTACTTTGTTACTAAAATAATATAATTTTTAAAACTAATTATTCTCTATTTGAAATCATATACATATGACGTAAAAGGGTAAAATTTTTAATAGAAGCTATGGCCAAATCACCGCCACCGGGACAAGCGTCAATCTGTCAGCCTTCTTACCATCATCAAGTTGTGCAAAACTGGATGGCTTCAAACTAGCTGGTACATTGATATTTGCTGGAGACATCGTTTGGGACTTCATGATGTGGCAGGTGGCTGGCACTAAGTAAACAAGAGAATCTATGGTGACGAAGTTGATCCACACTTTCTCCGTAACGACAGTGATGTGGCTCATTCTCGGTCTAACTCTCAAACTGACGGCAAAAGTAAATATAGTCTTATCTAATAGAGTCCATATATTTTCCAACAGAAGGACATCAACCAGTAGCCTGAATCTAGCTTAATACTTGCCACAAGACGAGCTTACTCGTAGGGTTTTGTGCAGTTTCCAAAAGGTTTCTTGTCGCAGAGCAGCCCATCCAAGTTTCGCGGTGCTGGGACTATCGGAGCTTTTTGATGCTTGCTCCCAACTGCATTAATTTAAACGACAAATTACTCTACTATTGTAATAGTCACATCAGAGATGTTTAGAAGATGATTGTAGTAGTAGACATGAATTTAGGCATAAGTAGAAAATAACTGATGATAAATTATGAGATTCCTGACATTTCGTAATTTGTTTGTTTACTTTACTTTGAACGGAATCGTTCAGCACAGGAGTCCCAAGGGGCTAGGCGATTCTAGGTAAATGACTTTTATATGAAGTTTTAAAGTGTTAATAAAAAATTGTATTTTTTTGATAGTAGGAATAAACCTTCAACAATTTAGTTCATATCTAAATGACAAAAACATAAAAAGGTTCGGAAATTTTCGTAAAGCCTTCAAGTTGTCAGAATCTACGGTGAGCTTGGCTTGTTGACTCAGTTTTATCAGAACATCATTAGGTAATACCACATACTCCCATGCTAAGAATAAGTCATCTACTTACATAGTAAACCACGTAATTCTTGAAAAGTACATTGCGTCAAAGTACGAACGAATACACAGGAAACAAAAACCCTGGTTACGTCATAGCTTCATGTTTCACAGTCAGATGTCAATGACGATACCAGAGTTGCTAACCATGAAAACTCAACTGTAAAATCTAAGCAATAAGAGCGGAAATTCTTTAAAGGTCGCTATCATTGATTGCTAATACGTCATAGAACTACATAACCAAAGTATAGGTAGGTAAGGGACCCAGGCGGATATACATTGTAAGTAGATACATAAAATCCTTTAGCCGTCAATACGATAACAGAGGATTAAAACCAAATTGATATAGCTATAACAGCCCAAAGTGATATTTCATAGCTACGGTATTTAATCATACTATTAGTTCAAGGGCATGTTTGTTTTAAAAAGAAGGTTACCAGCAGTAAAGTACTGCGCCCGCAATTCGTAAACATCGTTAAAATATCAAATTGTGTAATAGTTGTTTCTGCATTAGCTACAAGGTATTCGTCTTCAATACCTACATATAAATTGTAAAAAATATAGTTTTAGATAATAAAGCCGAAAAAAGTTAGGACGATTAATTTTGATACTGTTTTTTTTTTCGAATGGGCTCCAAAACAATTCGAAAGTACAACAAAATAACATTATTACAACTGAATAAAATACTATACAGTTAACATAATAACATATACTAGGTGAAATTAAATCAACCGACCAAATTCATACTGGAGACTCGGTTAGTCATCAGCAACAAGGTTTAAAAACACGCCAGATTAAATTCGAAAAAAAAAATTTTGTCCCGTAGTGCCTGCACTAGGATTTGTACTTAAACTAGTCCAACCAGTAAGGGAGCAAAAATATTTATTTTTCGAAATTGGCCAAAAGGATGACTGAACCTAGTTCTTGATCACTAACCGAGTCTCCAGTATAAATTTGGTCGGTTGATTTAATTTCACCTTATATATTGTTTAATTTGTTTTTGAACGCTCGTTAATATAGTGCGTGCGTATGTGAACACAACTTAATGGTGTTATGTGTAAAAACACCATAGTTTACTACTGTCAAACTGAGAGTTGTGCAATAAGCTCTCTTGAAAATTTAACTTTTGTAGCGAATAGATGATAGTTTTTTGTGTCCGCGAATAAAAGATTGTGCCCAGACCGTGGCTCGGGCCCTCTTCGTATGTGTCGCGATCCAGGATGTAACTCGCGAAGAGATCGGAACATATAAACGAAGACATTCGGTGCCGCGTGTTTGGGCCAACTACCATCAGGGCTGTAGGCCTACCATGAGTTTTGCTTATACACACGTTACCGTCTGCGTTAAATATTTTCTTTGAGTAATGCTGGTTCTTGTAGTAAGCCGCTAGGGGCGCTGCACAATTTCTCATGTAAATATTTTATAGTGCAGCAAACTTATCTGACCCGGTGACGAGGACTGTCGCTTCTTGAATATAGAGGTCATTTTAGTTTGGCTTATAGGGTCAGACAAGCTCGTGGCGCTGTACGCAGACGTTAACGTGTATAGTAAGCAAAACTCATGGTAGGCCTACTGGTGAGGTGATTCCCCGGCACCAAATCCTTTCCTAATTGGCTACCAGCACTTGCCGATGCCGCGGCCCACCTGGAGTCTGTAGGTTTGTAATTTATTAATTAAAACATATGATTTTGAAAACAATGTTTTTAATTGTATCAAAAGCAATCAAAAATTGTTTAAAGTTGGATAAGAGGTAATATGGGCCTGAGAAATATCAAAGAACAGTAACTTTATCAAATTCGTCTCGACACGTATCAATATTAAGATGGTCTCCAGAAATAGCTTAGTTATACAATGGCTCATATGACCAGCGAGCGAGTCTTATGGCACCAAACATTATGGTATTTGGAAGATCGACTACAAAAGCCATCTTTGGGCGCACCAGCGCCGTCGACGCCGATCATTAGGCAAAACTCATAATAAATAGAACATCAACATTTCGACACCTTCCAAATGCAGGCGCACTATGATCTGACATCGAAATAATAATATATTATAATTATATCAACATAAATGGATTAGTTATCTAGAGTTATTTCCATGCATCAACTCCAATAAAAACCGATCATAAGCATATAAAAATTATACAAAGTTGCAGAAGTTGTCTTAGAACCTTAAACAATCATAAAAAGAAAAATGTTAAAGTATTATTACTACTGTATTATAATTTATGTTACAGAATTTATATTTCTATCTCACGAAGCCCGTTTGGCTGTGGTGGTTGTTGTAGTAGTGCATGCACTTTTTTCTAGTGCGCATAATAATCAACTCGGGAGCGCTACAAATCGCGCTTCTCTGTACACGTCACTACTACAACGGTAGCCAAACAGACTTGATGGAATAGAGTATCTGTGTCTAGAGTTAATCAACTTAGTATATATCTTATTACATGTGGTATATATGTATTAGGTAGAAGAACGCTGGGGCGACGACCGCCGGGCGCCACTGACGACCTTATTCTCTGGCACCGACACTTGTTTACACGGTCGAGCCCACAGGGGCTACTCCCATAAACCCTACCATCCTAATATCTAACAATTATTTTGGTAATTGATATTTATGTCAGTGGATACACTTTTAATTATTAGTGGAAACAATTTTGCAGGATTATTTATTTGTTTTAATTTATGGAATGTTTTTTCTTGTAAATAAACCAATTAGTTAAAGATCTGTAAATACTTTAGATGAGTAAAGTGCAAGACGGCGATTATTTAAGTAAATGCTTACGCTACTTGTGTTTACAAAACGCAGGATAGTACATAGGTATATTAAAAATAGTAATAAAAAAAATGTATGCAATCCCTAGTGAAAACAATGAGAATTTATATTAGGAAAACAATTGTATTTTTAAATTGTTCTTAAATGTTTTTGGGCAGAGTACTTACACTAGTCTTTGCCACCGGCTCTCCCGGCGCGCGGCGCTAAGCAAGTAATAAGTTTGAAATATTTTTATTTTCATATACTTTATACAACGTAGGTACATATTTTTCTGACAGGAATAGTATCACTTCCACTTTTACAAAGATATGAGAAATAAAATATTCTGAACCCATAATGTTAGGATCTTATATACAATTTATTAATTGAATTAAAGTAATTTGACTGATAGGAGGCTTTAAAAAAAATTAAGTAATAAAAAAACATTTTTTATTTACTTCGGTTTCGTTATATTCGAATTACAAAATTGACAGCGGTTTCATTATGATATACCTATACTATTACTTCCAAATCGAGACAATGTAAATGATGTTTTTAAAAATGAAACAAGCTTAGAACAAAAGTATCGTATACTATTTGGCTGTTGCGGCTACAAGATCTTTGCCTTAAACCTAATAAACACTAAATAAAAAAAATGAAAAAAAGTGGACGCGGGAAAAAATTTCTGAGTGAAATTTTATTCTAAATTTTGGATGGATTCGATTGATGGTTCTTGGTGGAATATCATCTTGAATAAATTATACAAGAATTTGTGTATAATTTATTCTAAATTTTATTAAAAATGTCTTTAACATCAAGTGATATTGAAAATACTCTACCAGATATAACAAATAGAGCAGTTGCGGCTACAAATAATTTACTACCAGAAAAATCAAGACATGTATAGGTATAAGAAATGAAGATTTCGTGATATGGCGGGAACGTAACAATATTCCAAGCACATCATTTTCTGAAAATATCTTGTTGGTATATTTTGAGTAAATCTCAAAAAATATTTAATTGTATAGAAAATACATTGAACGAAGTTAACATTAATATACCGCAATGCATGTCTCCAGGCCCATCTACAAGTTCAGCCTGTAATTCTGCAATTTCTGTTTATTTTAATAATTGTACAATACAAAATCTACATAAAAATAAACAATAGTCAGTGTGTAGTTAAGTTTCTACTAAAAATACTTATTTGTCTATATCTGTGTTTTATTCCTTCCTTCGTAGATAAAATCTTGTATGCAACTGTACGTTATTGGTCTTTTAATAATTCGTGTCCACCTATTTCGGTACGCGCTACACTTGTACCGAAAAATGGCACTCGTATTAAAAGACCGTCCATAACGTAACAGTTGCATAAATAGCTATTTTCTGCCACACTGAAAAGTACGTGTATACTGATGGTACTCGACGATCACATTAGAGTAGCCCCATAGAAGTAGATTTAACCTCGTTATCTATCGATTCCTTTAAAAATCTTGTCTAGATTGTTGCAATGCTTCTTTCGGATAGGGTACGACTCACTTTTTTAACTGTTCAAGGAGGCACAGGTCGAGCTTAAGCTCCTTGAACAGTTAAAAAGTAAGTCCATCCGTTTTTAAATATTCATGATGTCAACTCACTCTAATTTTAATAAATGTATAGCAAGCCTTTTCCCGAAGAGTCCTGATGATGAGGACTCATAATCTCGTCGATAACTGGACCTGTGCCTCCATGAACAGTTAGAAAAATAAGTTCTATCCGTTTTTAAATTCATCTAAATTCATGTCTTGCATTCTACCTAAGAAATATAAAAAAATATGGAACGTTTTCTTCATGGATATCTCACTAAGTACTCGTTTTGAGGTTACGGATTTCTATATCTACCATCTTACCAACCAGACGATCGGCGTAATAAAAATATTAATTATCTTTTTAGAAACGCAGATGTTAGAATGACGGAAACCCTGGTACCTAGCTATCTTTGTCTGTTCGTCTGTCTGTCTATCCATCTATCCAATAACTAAAAAAACGGTTGGGCTGATATGGTGAGGATAGGTCTTGTCCGTGCCCTAATGTAAGATGAAAGCGTAAAGGCATTAGTCATTTCATGAATACAAAAGTCACAGTATGGAGAACTCTTTTAAGGCCCTTTAAATTTAACAAGAGTTCAATAGAGTAGTTCGCTTTTAGCAGCAAATGTTTTATTTTTTACTAGCCTTTACCCGCAGCTCCGCTATCGTTTATTCAATCTCTGTCCCGTTTTCGGGTTGGGCGTTATTTTATGAAAACCATTTATAGCCTGTCTATATGTTGACTAGGGTGACTACGATTATAATAAAAAAACGAATCCAAATCCGTTGAGCGGCTCTTGTGTTAAAACGGAACATACATGCATAAATACAGAGACAGACAAAAATTCAATAAAATGTGGTTTTGGCCTCAGTAAAATACTATTAATAAAAACCCATTTCGTTTAAAAATTCACAAAAATATTCCATTTACAGGCACGACCTTTTTACTACTTTATTATTACTATAGATTTTGTACACAATGGCCTTACGTGTGGCAATTATCACTTAATATGGGCACGCTCCTCCAGGAAGCAGAAACAGTCTAAGCAGGTGAGGCGATAATCTGTTTCTCCAGAGCCTTTCGCAAAATCTACGGAAGTCAGTAACGGAAGGATGACTGAACACAACTGCCTGCAACCACTCCCCCGCGCCGGTATAGTTTCTCATGACGTCATGCCAGAATACGACGAGTCATTTGGCGGCATGGTTTATGGCGCATAGGCACGCCATCGTTTAAGTGCGAAATTTGATAACCCGATTTTCTGTTTTTTTTTTTCGTTATACACTAAGTTTGGGACCTCTATTAGTTTAATACAGGCAATTACAAAGTCACTATCTGACTGAAATGTGAAATTTCGATAAAGGTCCAATTTTAGGCAAGAAAACACCTTTATATGTCAAACTATCCAACTTGATATATTGAAGACAAAATCAATATTCAAAATTTTGGCAAAATGCTGCCTTTTAAAATATCAGTACCAGATGATAAAGGTCTTATAGCTTGGTCTATAACGAAAAACAACTGAGAAACGGGTTATCAAATTTTGTACTAAAACGGTATGCGCCTTAAGGGGGGTGACAAGCCACGGCCAAAGCCGTGCTTCCACCAGTAAAGAGGTATACATAATACTTGTCTTTGACGGGGCCAAGAGATTCGATGACCCACTGAACAGAGACACAGATTGTTGGCTTACCTTTTTATAATCCCTTAGTCGCCTTTTACTACACCATCCATCCATCCATCGGCCTGTTTCGTCCACTGCTGGACATAGGCCTTTCCAGGATTTCGCCACCCTTTGCGGTCCTCCTGGAAGAAATGCCCATACTCACACACGCTGGGCAGGTGGGTTGGTGATCGCGGTGCCGAAACCTTTGCACCAGTGACACCGCTTCCCGTCTGTTTTATATAAGCCCCGGCAATTGGGGATGGATATACCGCCATCCATCGGTCCCAGACAATGGTGGGCCGCCTGGTTTTGTCTGAGAGCTGTTCTCTTACTCTCCCCCGAATAACTTCGGGAGGATTTGCGAGTAAGATGTTGGTACCTCCACAGTCGAGCCCGGCATCAGCTCTACCACCTGTACTTTTACTACACGTGACAATATTATTCTTTTTACATGACGTTGTCACACGCCGCAAAATTAAGGCTGAAAAAGAAACGACTTGACGGCAACGTAAATGGATGTTTAGATGCTACAGGCGTAAGTGAAATTGTGTATTTAGGTTTACTGTTACACTCGCTTTGTTCGTAGATTCAAATTAGTAGGTTAACAATCGTACAATTAACGATGCAGCAGTCGGACAGAAAGTGACGCATTAACCTAGAGTCAGAGGGACGGGGAGATCGGATGGGGCATTATGTAAACTCGAATTAAAGTCGATGTGAACGTGTACAATAACTGTATGATGTATGATAAGTTGATACAGAGAGGAGTTAATAATTACTACGGCCAAAGAACTAGAAAATACTCAATCCCAAAAATATGTAATAAGTACGCGATGCTGTTGGATTCAAAAAAGGTGAAACGTTTGCCACTTCTAAAAGAAAAACTTAAGCGATGCATGTTAGAGTAATAAATAGATAAGAGATATAAAATGTAAGATATTGTGGTAGGTTTTAGAGAAAATATGTATTATAATAAGGTAGAATAGTGAAATTGGAAGAGCGTAGTCGCCAACAAACTACTCAGTAGTTTGGCGAAGATTATTATTTGTAACTACCTATGATATTTTGGTTAAATAAATTAAAAAAAAAATAAAAAATATGTAGTTGTATTTATTCCCTCATCTGACAGGGAACTGATTCCGGCGTAATTATCACATATTTGCATCTTTACATAATTTGATTATATATCTTATCACATATTCATCTTCATCCATCCATCAGCCTGTTCCGTCCACTGCTGGACATAGGCCTTTCCAGGATTTCACTACTCTTGGCGATCCTCCTGGAAGAAATGCACATACTCACACACGCTGGGCAGGCGGGTTGGTGAGCGCGGTGCCGAAACCTTTGCACTAGTGACGCCGCTGCCCGTCACTAGTCTGTTTTATATAAAGCCCGACAATTGGGGATGGATATACCGCCATCCGTCGGGCCCAGGCAATGGTGGGCCGCCTGGTTTTGCCTGAGAGCTGTTCTCTTACTCTCCCCCAAATAACTTCGGGAGGATTTGCGAGTAAGATGGTGGTACGTCCACAGTCGAGCCCGGCATCAGCTCTACCACCTATTATATTCATCTTACTACCTATATAATAAAGAATGCTTTAATAGAGCGGCGACAGCTTAGGGGTAGAACGCTGGCCTCTCAATATTTGAGATCCAGGTTCGATCCCCGGCCGGGCATGCACCAATAAGTTTTTCGGAATTTATGTGCAGAATATTCAATACTTACCACTCGCTGAACGGTGAAGGAAAATATCGCGAGGAAACCTGCATGCCCTAAAAAGCGTGTATTATGTCCGAAGAACGGCGATAGGACTCACCACCCATCACGTTGGGACGTAATAATCGTCGGTGAATCGCGGGTGCGCCGAGTGTGGACTGTGATTTGCATTTCACAGTTCACACCCGGAACACCTCTGACACCCCTTCGGGGATTCATGTTGTGACTCAATAATAATATAATATAATAAAGAATTACTTCTGTTTTTAAAGAAAAAAATGGCCGGCGAAAAGAGAAATGGTATAAAAACGTGTACTATTTGATGACTTAGAAGATTTTTTGATCGAGAAGAGTTTTTTGTTTTTGATGTATCCCAAATCCTGAAAATCCACTGATTTAGGGAAATTAATATTAAGCCACTCTATAAAACATTTATAGACGAGCATTACTTATGTCTAGCTATCTGCTTTTCAGCTAATAAAAATCAGTTTGTAAGAGGCAAAATAGTACCGCAGCGTTGGGGAAAACCGTCACACGAGTCGGGTTCTGTTCAATTAAACGTACTGCAGTGTCTACGAGTACCAGCCAGCGTCAGAGGAAAGTGGACTTTCACTCGCCCGAACTGATGCTGGCTCCTTGCTTCACACCTTGTTATAGTTAAGTCTAGGGCTTGTTGTTTACAATAACATATAATATTGTATGACAAAAAAAAACTGGTTCTGTTGGTTTGCAAGAGGTAGTCTCAAAAACGACTGAATTGATTCACTGTTTTATTAAACTTACCGAATTTTGCCAGGTACTGACCATTTTTCTTCAGATAAGTCCCCCGATAGCCCAGAATTGACAATAGTCGCTCAAACCGTAGTTGCTCAATATATTTTCCACCTTTACGTTTGTTTATTATTCATCTGTAGATACCCGTATCTGCAATGCTTACACAGTCGCTTCCTTGGCCCATTCGCACCATTTATTATTTTATAAATTATAATGTTATTTTACCACTATTTTAGTATTTCAAGTGTAAGTGGTCATAGCGGAGGAACGTTACATTTTCATTCATGGAATCCGTGCATTGTGATTTTGTTTACATACAATCACATATTGTCTCACATTTGTCTCTCGTAGGAGACTACAGATTTCCATCTGATACGATTCTGACCCACTTTTGTCTCTTCCACATTCTTTAGCTCAGTGGTTCTTGAACTATTCGTAGGCACGGACAACTTTCATAATTAAAAAATTTCCACTGACTCCTGTCGAACAAAATTTTGGGAAAGGAAAACCAAGCATAAAATTAAAAATCACTTTTATTGGTCAGTTTTCATTCATGTTTGATTAAATCGGATCAAAGCGAAGTCAATGAGAATGATGCAGTTGTTTGGAGTCGGTATAAACTGAGTGGCTGAGGTGGACCCCTGGCACTCATTTCACGGTCCACTAAGAGGTCCATGGACCCCACTTTAAGGATTCAAACTCAAATTCAAATCATTTATTGCAATTTCACAAGTTTTAGAGGGTCTTACATATTTAGAAAAGTACAGGTGACGCCCTGTAGGGGCATAGCAATCATGAGAGGGCAACTGGATGCCTTTTAAACACATAATATTAAAGATCATTCCTAGGTCAAGTAAGTTAGTACTAGTTAGTATAATAATTTAGTTAAATCTATATTCAATTTATTACTATTGTTATATTTTATTCTATTTTAATTAATTATTCACAATAATATTATAAATTAATTCAGTCATTTAGAGGAGCTATTGAAGTATTGAGTTTGTATCGTCATTAAAATATTCAGTTAAATTGAGGATTCCTGCTTGAGTAGGAGGATTATCTAGGACTAGGAAGATCGGCTACATTAGCCATCTTCGGACACGGCAGCGTCGCTTCGTACCGACTAGGAGTCGAAGCAGCTGAGCCGATCATCACAACCTCTTAGGTGCAAGCCACACAGAAATGGCGCGGCGCGCATCGAGCGCGTGGGCGTCATTCAAATTTCGTACAAAACGCATGGAAATAAAGTCGCAATTTGAGGTATGGTACGGACGCCCGTTCCACGCCCGACACCGCCTGAAACAAACCTTCGTTGTGATCAAATTGCGACTTTATTTGCATCCATTTTGTACGAAATTTGAATGACGCCCGCACGCTCGATGCGCGCCGCGCCGCTTCTGTGTGGCTTGAACTTTAGGTGCAAGCCACACAGAAGCGGCGCGGCACGCCATCGTCGCGCTACCGGCGCGCCACTGGCGCGCTCCCTGTGTGTATCAGTGGTATCAAGTGTTTGACTTTGATCTGCCAAGATGTCTTCCTCTGACGACGAATGTTCTTTCATACAAAATGCAGGAGAGGGATGTGGTCCAAACAGATAGAAGAGGTGCACTGAGGGTGCGCCCGCATCCGCGCCGTTTCTATGTGGCTTGCACTTTAAATTCTAGAAGCTTTTGACTTAACCTTCTCCAGTGTCACCAATTTGGTCGGCATACGTTCTTCTCGCGCGGTTCGGTCGAGCTTTACCATTTAGATTGTGTTTACTTATAAAGTTTTACCGTACACACTAGAGCTGCATTCAACAGCTGAACAGAGAAAGCAATATACGAGTACCTAAGGTGACTTTCATTTATATAGAAAAAAAAAATACTGGAGACTCGGTAAGTGGTCAGGACCAAGGTTCAATGACCCTTTCTGTAAAATACGAAAAACAAAATTTATTAGACATCTTATACTGATTTGAGTTGAGTTTGTTCTTGAACAAGTATGTAGGTATAGAGGAATACATTTTTTTTTCGTAATTCGAAAGCATAGTCATTAAAACTTTGTCCTGACCCTTTACCGAGTCTCCAGTTTGAATTTAAACGAAAGTCACCTTATAGGTATAGAGCACTAGAGCAGAGGTGCTTAAACGGTCAATCGTGAAAGCTTTTCGAGTCGATCGCCAGCAATATACCTGTTATAGTACTCATTCCCATCTATGAGTCTGAATTTTCATGACGAACACCTGACATCAGACTTGCGGTTGGGACTCTGTAACTTCGTACCTCCTCTGAAAAGTGCGCGGATAATATGCAGTGCCATGCATCATCATCAGTACATCATTTGTGATTCGTAAGTTACGATTCCTTCATACATTTGATTCAGAAGTGCCATAAATTCATATTTAAAAAAACCGGCCAAGTGCGACTCGGACTCGCGCACGAAGGGTTCCGTACCATTATCTATAAAAACGGCAAAAAATAATGTCTGTTGTATGGGAGAGCGCAGGTCCAACTCGCACTTGGCCGGTTTTAGTATTCATTGTTATAGCGGCAACAGAAATACATCATCTGTGAAAATTTTAACTGTCTAACTATCACGGTTCATTGAGATACAGCTTGGTGACAGACGGACGGACGAACGGACAGACAGAGAGACGGACAGCGGAGTCTTAGTAATAGGGTCCCGTTGGTTACCCTTTGGGTACGGAACCCTAAAAATGTTTCTTAGTACCTACCTACATAGTACTAATTTAGTCGATCCCTTGCTTTCAAAATATTTTCTGTTAGATCGCCGACACCATATAGGTAAGTGTGGCTACCCCTGCAATAGAGCGTCATGTATATTATGGAGAAATGGTGATACTAAAGTTTCATACAAACACTGAAATAAGGTAGTAAATAGAGCTAAGCTAATTAAATCTGCGTAAATATTTAGGACGATTTCAAATGAATAAATAATCATTGCAAAAATGGCAATATGTTTATCTGAAGTTAATGGCTACTTATTTGGGTCAGTAAATGGATTACGTCAGTCAGTTATAGAGAGAGAGGACAATGATGCATTTATTGACGGACACACAAACGGTTCGTGACCTCAATATCAATTTCGTTGAGATAAACTCAACCTAGCTCGACCTACGCGCATTATAGCAATGCCATTCAAGAACAATGGAATTAACGTGCCCTCACACGAAGAACCTTTTACGGAAACTACAGCAATTTTTACGTCAACACATTTAGTAAACCTAAAGTGATTTAAAAACATCAAAAACTTTACCGGTATCGTAGTTATTTGTTTGATAAAATTGTTCCAAAAGTATTATATTCAACTAACTGACGACGACCACGAGCTGGTCAAAATATATTTCTAATTATTGCAAAACTTTTTTATTTTTATATATACATATTAAATATCATTAAATTAAAGACTCCAGAAGTCAATTGAATAATATTTATTGAATTTAACTAATTGTGGTGACTAACTAGAGCAAACAGTGGAAAATAACGATTAAAATAATAAATGTTAGGAACCCGTAGGGAATTGAAAATCTTCTGAATTTTAATACTTTCTTTTAGTTTCATCTTGACTTTTATGTTCATAGCGGTTACACATAACGTGCTTAAATTAACTAAAACCAAACACTGATCGTAACAAACAACTTTATTTAATTAAACATCTTTGAAATTAAAATTTACAGAAGTCATCAATGCTCTTGCATTTAAACTTTGATATAGTCTAGTTACCGCCTTCGTCCTATTCGCTAGAGTTACCATACAATAAGTTGCAATCCTGACTAAATACCAATGTAATTTGAAAGTGCTTTTTATTTTAATTCACTCCGAGTTATGTTCGAGACTTAAGAGCCTTTAGTCATTATCTACATGGACAATATGCATAACGTCCTCTACAATTAAACTGAGGCAACTAATCGCTCGTGTAAATAAATGTACCTTCGACAGATCTAGAACAATATGAGTACAAATGACAATATCAAAGATGACGCTTGTTTACGAGCATGCGTAGATTGTGTAGGCTTATTGAACTTTTGTTGCTGTCCGTCTTTTATGAAGGGAAAAAAACATAAACATGATAATTGAATGTGGACAATTATTTATAACTAATTGTACTTAAAGGGGGTCCCCGACCTAAATTAGCAACTCGATTTGTGTCGGTACAAATATCGACGGAAAAGGCATTGAAATAATGTTCATATCAGCGCGCACGGCTAAGTGGCTGTTACGACGATCGCTGCGTCTCAAAACAGCACAAAATAGACGAAAATTTTAATTTTCACATGGACGCCATTATTAATTCGAAATATTCATTTGTGTAATATTTTACTTATCGAATTCTCTAACCATTCGTGTTTTGCTCTAAAATAAATAACGTCAATTTGAGGCGTAGATGCATCAAATCAGTAAATATTTCTAACTTCAGTCATTATTTCGAAAGCAAATATCTTAAGGTATTCAAAAGTTAGAAAATAATTGATTAGTGAAACTGCACGGCACATTGTTGGAGATAAGTGCAGTATTTTTTATTTTTTTTTATGTCTGTATACAAATGAGTTAAAAGGAAGCAAGGAAGGGCTTTGCCCAGCATTTTGCTGGGGGACCCCTCTTAAAATTCCGTCAAGTGTACGTCGGAAGAATTAAGTTGTAGGATCCGTTGACTTACGTGTAGACACTCGTACTAAAATACGCTTCATTTGACACGCACTCGAATTTTCAAATTTTCATGACTGAAAGTTTTTTTTATTTTCTCAGAATTGCAGTATAATTTTCTTACATGCAAACACAATCGCAGTCACGGATTAGCAGAACAGACAGACGGATAAACAAACATCAAAGCTACAAAAAGGGATTTCTTTTTTTGATGGAACGCTAGAATGTTTTCCGTAATTAACTGCGTAAATGCAGTAAATAAATAAAAGAAGTGTAAACATTTGTGTAACGTTTTATTTTGTAATTAATGACTATGTCCTTAGTGAACCTCATGGAACGAACTATAGCTTATGTCCAAGTGAAGAGTTAACCATTTCAACAGTGAAATAATTTTCAAAATCGGTTCAGTAGTTCCAGAGATTATACAAACCACACATTTTACCGCATTATAATATAGTGTGGATTTTATAAACAAACTCAAATCAACGTGACCAAATTATTTAACTTTTCTCTCCCATTCTGCAGCATATTCAGATTTTTCTGATAAATAAATCATAAGAACAAACCATACATCTCCAACTTTATGCAGATTTCAAATCTAATCCGGCGTCCATACGGGTAGACTGCGCGCGCGCATAACGCACGCTGTACGGAAGGTGAAAGGCGTATCACTTTCGAATTAGATCGCGATGTTACCACCAAGATTTTAGACACATTGCCTAAGCCTTATTACCCATTAATAAGAAACATTATTGATCAACCAAAGCGTCTAAGTGTGTAAGTGGCACCAACAGTATCGACACACGAGAATACAGAGAAAATCCTCCGCTTGGCTAATCACGCTCTCTTTTTGTTTGGACGCAAATGGGCAATGATTGTTGCGTATGAGTTAACTGACAGATAAATATGTTTATTTTTTATTTAATTTATTCTTTTTTGGCTTTAATTTAGACACAAAACCTCTTAAAAATGTTCATTTGTCTGTCTCTGCTCTCCGTAGCCGCAGATTATCTGAAATTTTTAATAAATTTAAGTTATCAATTATTTGAATTAAATAATGTAGCGTAAAGGAAAATAACGCTAAAATTATAAATTACAAGTAGTTATAACTTAAAATAAAATCTTTGTTTTTTAAAACACGTTTTTTATATTTTTTCTGTTACCTTGGTACCTACATATTTATTTTTATTTATTCTAACATTTCGGATTTTGGAAACTGTGCACAAAACCACTCTTAGAAACTTTTTCCACGCGACCTAAACCTAGAAAATAAAATAAAAAATTAAAAGAACACCTTTCTACAACTAAACCCAAGGTTTTACCAATACTCCAGATTTACCACATGTTCATATTGAAGCAGACGCTGCGTCATTCAAACAAAAGCGTGTGTGTGTTGTTTATAGGTAATTTTCCGCGTGACGTCATCTTTGTTGTGTTTTCAGTGCACATTGAACGCCAGTTGAAGACGACAACATTGTGATTGTTTATTCGACGAGAAGGAAAACGTTTCAAAATAAATTAGAAAAAATAAATTATAAAAAAATCCAGTGAATATGAATTACAAATAAAAAACATAAGAAAAGAACAAGAACGTACACAACGTCTGACTCTCAAGAAAACAAAACCAAAACCCGGATCATTTTACGGACCTACCCTTGCGATGGTTTCAATCTTACCTAAGGAATCGACATCAAAGGGTAATCTTAGAAGAAACATTGAGCAAATCAATGCCCGCAGTCTACGGTGTTCCCCAGGGCAGTGTCCTGGGCCCCGTGTTGTTTCTAGTCTACATCAATAACTTAACTGACTTAAATCTTACTGATGGCAGAATAGTATCTTTTGCAGATGATACCTGTCTTATCTTTAATGGTCCCACATGGGGGGCCGTTTTTGCTAAAGCTAATCGAGGTATTGCCGTAGTAAAAGAGTGGCTTGACAATAATTTGCTCACCCTAAATGTTAGCAAGGCAAAATACCTGTGCTTTGCTAAGACTGATCATACAAAAGGTAATGGCAATCAATCTTTACAAATTCAGTCATGTAATCCTTTCCCTAATTCTTCAGAACATCAATGCACATGTGATGAAATTGAACATGTTACGACAATTAAATACCTTGGTGTTACTCTTGATAACAGACTTAGATGGCACGAGCACATTAAATCTCTGTCTGGGCGGATTCGCAAGTTGTCATTTGTGTTTGGCACTCTTCGTAATATTTTGAATTTTAAGCAAAAAACTAATGTTTATTATGCCATGTGCCAGAGCCTACTGTCATATTGTATCGATTCTTGGGATGGTGCAGCTAAAACTATTATACTGCAACTAGAGCAAGCCCAACGAATGGTCATCAAGGTAATGCTTAAAAAACCGTCCCGCTATAGCACAGATCTTTTACATCGTGAAACAGGGATCCTAAGTGTGAGAAGACTCTTTATTTCGTTGATAACTAAGAATCTCATTAACATTGACAATTCTATATTAACCACATCTCAAAAAATTTGTAACCGTTTGGTCAGACTGCAACACAAACTTAAAGTACCAAAACGAAATTCAACATTCGCTCAACGATTTAAATTATTTTTAGGTCCCTTTATCTTTAATCAAATCAGTGAGAAATTATCTCTTACAGATCATACAGAGTCAAAAAAGAAACTGTTAGAAAAGCTTCATTCTTGGCTTTTATCGCATTTATATAATGACATCGAAAGTCTATTATGTGTTATATCATGTGCCTACTACTCCTCATACTTATAACTATCCATCATGTACATATTTTACATCATGTACATTTGATACGGAGGACTCTAGTCTGGGAGCCGGTATAATTCCACCTATATTATGTTTATTGTTAGTTTTTACAGGTGTTAAAATTGTTACTATAAATTATCGTTCTTTACTGTATTTTACTAACCTTAGGTTAAGTTTTTTTCCACTTTGTAATACTGACCATTTAAATGAAATAAATTGAATTGAATTGAATTTTGTTTTCTTTATGTTAATAAGTATACAGGTTGGTTTTGTGTGCAACTTCTACAATAATGCTTATTCCAAAAACGAGCCTAAAATTTAAAATAAATAATAAGATATTGAAAGTTTTCTTCAAATACAACACAGTGGTGCAAAGCACTAGTACCTAATTTGTGAAGACACATTTTTCTCTTGAATACTAACTCCCGATTTCACAGTTGAAAATTTCATGTTAAGCAGTGCTTAAATATAAAATGCAGCGCTGTGATTGGCTGATTCGTCGCTTAAGTATTTGCTTATCTAACTGTCTCTGACTTATTTCACTAAATTTTCAAAGTAAACTATTGACCTGGAGGCTTAAAAAGGCCGATTTGGGTGAATCATAAAATGATTTGAAAGTAGGACAGAGATAGCATTTATTCACCCATGCAAAGAGACGGTAATAGAACAGAATGATAATATGATTCATCCAAAGTGGCCTTTTTAAGGGAACAGATCTGAAGATCCATACATGCTTTTTATTTTTTTAATACACCTGCTTAAAATATGATAGATTACGTGCCTGTTTAGCGTGCGTAAAATGACATATTGCGCACTCGTGCTTTTTGTTTTTACTACCTACTGTTGCCATCTAGGGGAAACTGGCTACATCATTTAGTAAGCATGTAAACATTTGTTTTACCAGATACTCTATAATAAGATTAGTATATTCATACTTTTATATTTTATTATTAAATATATCATGTATGTTAAATTGTAAAAGACGTTTTAAAAATTCAAAACTTATTCTTAGACGTTATAATTTATATTATATTTGAACTATCTTAGAAATTATTATTAAAAAGAAAGAGACATTGGTTTTTATAGCACAGTAGTTGTAGTCTTTGTAATACAGGTTGGCGCCAACCAGACTGCGTGTTTTTCAGTCGACTTGTATCTGTTTTGATTTGCAACAAAATTGCTTTTATTTTATTATTTCATGTAATTTTTCGCAGTTGTATTAAAGAACGTCGTTTGATACACGTGTGAATGTGTTGATATTTCTCGTCCCGACTGTTTTTTGACTCTAAGTATCAACCTTTTCACTAAAAATGTACTATTAAATACATAATAATTAAGTCATTCATTATGCTAGCTGGCGCAACAGGGGCGATATCGCACTGCCACCAGTTAAAAGGATAGGTCACTTTTGCATTAATCACTTTTACTCCATGCGGAAAGACCCGCAGTGCATGATGGACGGATTCTGGAAAAAAATCTTATTGAGAACTATTATAACCAATTTTTACTACTTAAATAAAAAACATAATATTTTATTAAATATCCATTCATTTCAGAGTTTAATAGAGTTTATACGGATTTTAATCCATAAATATATGGGTTTTGCTCAAATAATCTTAAAACTCGACATGTAAACTTTTCTAAAAGCGATCTTTGGTTTTTTTTCTCAATATCGGAAGGACTTCTGAAGATTCTGTTTCGATATTTTCAATATGTATTGTGTAATGCTAGATTCTTCAAACAAGGAAGAATAAATTATGGTTTTGCAGGGACTGTCCTGTTAAGTTCTAACAAATCGATTCGCAGTCCTATTATTCCATGATAAAAGGACTGCGGATCGATTTAACAATTTTTGTTGAGTTTTGTTACATGAACTCTAACGTATGTATGAAAATGGGTTTTATTATTCGGCGACGCAGACGTCTAAATTTTATATTACACCAGTTTTTCCAAAAAAACAATATGAAGTATGCGCATTTATTAAGAGTCAAGTTATAGAGTCCCCATACAAAAAGGTAAATGATACATATTATTATGTACCAGTACAGGGTATCGTGAGAAAATTGGTTGCAGGTCCCCAGTATAGTTTACAATTATTATTATTGCTAAAGTACCAAAACTACATGCAAAATAAAAACAAATTTTCAGGTACATACATAATTAAGTGAGAAATGACTCAAATATATGTACACCACCACCTCACGTGTGAACGGAATACATTAAAAACAATTGCCTATCGCTAAACAGCCAATCGTCTTTTCGGAATGAGAAGTCAATGACCTCATTGATAATGTTTGAATTTGGAACCACATAGTGGAGTGATAATGATAACGAGTTTGCAACTCAGAAATAGAGAAGGTACAGTTACTGCGTGCCGACAAAACAAACATACTTGCAAAATACATCGAGGTTTTTTAAAAAAAGGGACAAGGCCATCAAATTCCCTTTATTGTGTACCAAATACATGAAAAAGGAAAACAAACTTAAAACAGAAGCTTATAATTGCCGTTTTTTCCAGACAACCTTTGGTACAAAAGAATAAATAGGTAATAGTTTATTTGAATTTTTTCCACATTTTGTAATATCTACTTTTGGTTTAAAGAAGTATGGTATTGGATGTAGGTAGAACTAGTGGTCCATCGCGTGACACTAAGGATATATATCGGGTGTAAATAGACAGCTAAAAAAAACACATCTTCAACTTTTCCAAGGAAATTTCCAAAATGTTTGAATTTTAAGAAAATATGCGTGAATGCATGTTTTGAGACAAGCGTCTTCCGTAAAACAGCTTTTAACGCGCAGCGTTCTAAAATAGACTTTCCTCCTGCAAAATAGAGTCCTTAATATCTTCTTCCCTGAAGATTTGTGTGAGTATGTTTGTTGGGAGAAGTTGTTCAGTAATCAGTTCATTAAACCTGGACAATACAGTAAAATTAGATTTGCCTGTCGTAAATATTTTAATATTCTGTATGTATATTAAAATTATATGAAAATCATGGGATCTCAGGAAAAATATGAAGTCAAAATTTGATGCTTTAATTTTATGTTTAATTTGTAATCTCCTTGCGATGGATAAATCACCAAGTGTTTAAAAATATAGAAACGTATTTCTATCATAGTTAATTTTATGTGTTTATATTGTAACATGAATTCTCTTTACAATCTCTTAAAAACTGATTATCGCTAAAATAATTGTAAAATTATAAATCATAATTCATAATCCATATCTGTCTCGGATACAACTGGTTCTGTGTATTTTATACGACGGTACACTTGACAAACTTTTCATGATTTTGCATGTTCAGAGATTTAAAAGATAGAATTAATTTTAAAAACTCTCGACAAATCGTACCGAAACTACAATTTATCAGCATGGACTTTAGTTTCAGTGTTATAGCGTAGCCCATAGTCACAGCGAACCATTCCATCTCTGAAATATAGATAATAATATTCTATCTATCGATGAGGTATTGGATCTCTACCTTAGATTTTGTGCAGATACCCCTGTATATAACTTATTATCTAACTTGAACATTTATCATTATCGCTTTCAAAAGTATTGAGGTTGGCTACAAATTATGTGTGATGTCATTTTTAACTAAACACGATACCTTTGAAAGCAATAGTGATAGATGTTGAAGTAAGATAATAAGGCCCAGCTCTCAGTAGGGTTAATATACAACAAATCAATTGAAATATATTGTCTTTCTACACAATTAATCTCCAACGCTATAATCATTTCATTTTCAGTGTCAGTAATTTAACACGTCTGTAACTTCTTTAATGGTGTGGCAGTAGCACCAATACATACAGGAATAAGTACACACAACACACACACACTTACGAGTAATTACCACAGACAGCGCTATCGTTGTCCTTGCGCGACATAGCTGCAACTTGATAACATGCGTTATCGTTTGTGTTGATACAGCGGCGTTTTGGGCAAATTGATTTCTGAAAGAATATTCACGTTTGGTTATCTGTAGAATTATTGAAAATTTTGTGGCAGACACATTTTGTCCGTTGATTTGGTGAATTAATGAATAGAAACGAAATAAAAATAAAAAGTAAAGAATACACGGTATTGTACAAAGGCAGGCTTATTATTAGGAGCAATTTCTTCCAGCCAACCTTTGGGTGATGAAGACATAATAATTAATAAACTGTACAGGTTGGACAAACAAACCAATATTTGATAAAGAAAACAATAACATAAATAAATGTACATCTTACTATTACTTATTTATCTCAAGTTTCAAAATAATAAATATATGTAAATTCATATACCTAGTTATAAATGCCATTTGGTCCTAAGGTCATAATTATAACAGAATAATAAAAAACCATACTAAATTTATTACATTTTATATAAAAATACATACTAAATTTATTTGTAGAATATTTTCTAATTAATCATATTTTTTTACGTCCAAGTTAAAAATAAAATTTCTTTACTAGTAGCTTATTAGCGGATTAATTTAATATGTTAACGCGTTATAAATGTAGCATCATTATACTTTGTGCAGGCATATGTATACATTAAGGGGCTGTTTATTTAATACGTAAGACGTTTTAGGGTGAAATGGGGTCAGACCAAATCTTATTTTTTTCTTACATGGGGGCGGGAGAGGTTCTGGATTGTTCTTACGTAAGATTATATGGCATATTGTCCAGTGGCTGATCCTTTATATGATTAAATATTGAGCCTTTGGCTAGTCTAGATTTTCCACCTCTATTTTTCTGTTTTCCTGTACGCCTAGTCCTACATTAATCAATAAATTTGGGCCTTATTAATATTTTATTTAAAATTTGATCTTACGAAACTTTATTGGTTCGTTCAAACAAATCTTTAATTTCTTACATAAGAGAAGTAATAAATGCACAGCCACTTATCTTTAATTTAAAAAAAATAGTTTTGCAAAAAGGGCCACATAGTCTTCCCTATATTTTTAATAAAACATTATGAAATAAGTTTAAATAAACAAATTTTGTAACAATTAAAATGAACTGGCCATTAAAAATAACATTCAACAATTCAAAAAGCCCATCAGAAGGGCGCAGACGCGTGGCTCGAGACAGTCGCACACCGAACTCCAATTAACGCTCGACGAGTTCACACGACCAACCGAACCTGTTACTAAGATGACTCCATCCCAAAATCCTTTTCCCAAACACCCTATTGCATTGTGATAACAACGTTAATGCTCTAATTCGCGTGACAGCTTACGCAGCGCGATCGTTACCACAAACGCAACCGTTTCCCGCCATAAGTTTCTTTACCTTCTCCATACGCCTTTCCATGGAGTCTCAAACGCAAACGCGCGCGTTTGGTGCGAAGAGGGGGAGAGGGGGCATGATTTGAAAATAGAGAAATTCAAACATTCCCGATTATCGGGATCGCTGTCGATGGTCGGTCACTGCGCTGCTCTCGACGGTTTCTTCCTTTTTGCTTCTGTTTTACTTGGACGTTTTAATTTTAATTAGTATCATCAAAATCAAATTTACTATATACCTATAGTATAAGAAATTAAATTTATATCACTGCGGTATAGAAAATCAGAAAAGTAAATCTGGACGTGAGGAGCTCTGAACCGGGATTCGAACCCGGGACCTCTCGCTTACCGGGCGGTTGCTCTACCAACTGAGCTATCCAGTTCTCAACATGACCTGCGAATTTACGCTTGTGCTTTCCCATACCGCAACGATATGTATAGGTACTCACTTAGTAGTGAGCCTCTTGGCGCCTAGAGGGCGCTAGTGTATTCAAGACAAGTCTGAGACTATTATTGCCCTACCGTCACCTGTTACAGCATCGGGTAGTTAAGAATACACATTACACATTCAGAGCTCCTCACGTCCAGATTTACTTTTCTGATTTTCTATACCGCAGTGATATAAATTTAATTTGTTATCTCCTTGCGATGGATAAATCGCCAAGTGTTTAAAAAATATAGAAATTTATTTCTATCATAGTTTCGATACGAGTAATGTGTATTATTAACTACCCGATGCTGTAACAGGTGACGGTAGGGCAATAATAGTCTCAGACTTGTCTTGAATACACTAGCGCCCTCTAGGCGCCAAGAGGCTCACTACTAAGTGAGTACCTATACATATCGTTGCGGTATGGGAAAGCACAAGCGTAAATTCGCAGGTCATGTTGAGAACTGGATAGCTCAGTTGGTAGAGCAACCGCCCGGTAAGCGAGAGGTCCCGGGTTCGAATCCCGGTTCAGAGCTCCTCACGTCCAGATTTACTTTTCTGATTTTCTATACCGCAGTGATATAAATTTAATTTGTTATCTCCTTGCGATGGATAAATCGCCAAGTGTTTAAAAAATATAGAAATTTATTTCTATCATAGTTTTCTATAGTATAAGGTTCCGATTTGTGGGAAACCAGCCTTTCACCCGCAGCTCTGCCCCCGTTTATTCAATCTTTCCCCCGTTTTCGGCTTCGGCTTTATTTTCTCAACACCCCTTATAGCCTCTATGTTGACCAGGCTTAGTACAATGAACAAAAAAAAACCGCATTCAAATCCGTTGAGTTGTTCTCGAGTTAAAACGGCACACACATACAAACAGACAGACAAAGATACAAAAGAAAATATTTTGGCTTCAGTACAATATTAATATGGTAACTAACCCAATTCATATAATTTTTTTTTTTAATTTTCCACAATTATAGAGACACGACTTTTTTGCATTGATAAGTATAGATTGTGTTGGAGAGGTGATGAAAACGTATAGTGGGGAAACTCGACGTCTTGAAAGGAACCGCTCGGTTTTCCGTTTCTTAAAAGTTTCGTTCCATTTCGTAATAGTAGTTAGTACGGTAAGGAGGCAATAGTTTACGAGAATGATTTGAATCAAATCACGAGCGTTAGGCTAGTGTTTTAAACGTTACGAGTAAGTTATTGCTGTCACCTACGTGTATCATACTATTGTTACAAGCTGGGGTTTGGGATAAATAAATTTATACCAATTCGGACCAAAACCACACTGACTGCCTTTATTTGAAATCACACACACTATCAAAACACAATTTTATACGACACTGAAACTAAATCACAACTGGAATTGTATTTATTATTGCAATTTTTTTTGCTTGGTATGTTAATTCTGGAAAAAAAAACTAGATGGGAGAGTGGGGATATTTTTGCGTAGCGGTTCATTAATACGACCAACTGAAATAGAACAATGGTCGATGATGGCCTAGCCTTTAAATTATGCTGAGTTTGACTGTTTTAAAACTTGAATATAACAAGTAAGGATTCTTGGATAAAAATACCATTACGATTCCATTCAATTCATTCTAATAAAATTTGTTGCAGAGATTTGACATTCTCACGGGTGACAACTTGGTGAAAAATAATTTAGGTAACTATCTCAGAATCAAAAAAGATTTTCAATGTCTTTGTTGCACCAATACCAAGTTCCCTAAAATACTAATGAATTTGAAACTTTGGACACTTTATTGCGCGACGAAATGCAAAATCAACAATATAATTAATATCCCAACGACGAGGGCGGGCCAGGGTTGGAAAAAAAACGTTTTTTATTAAAAGATCAAAATATCCTGTTTATAACAAAATTTAAAAAAACATGTTTAAAACAAATATTTACTGATGTTTTTATTACGGCTGTTTTAAACATGTTTAAAACATTTTTTGGGTATCGTATTGGTAACTTATGTATATGTAAGATTAATTAAAAAGCGTTATTTAAATGATATCAATTATCATAATCTCATCATGTATTGAGTGAAAAATAATAAGTGCTTTCCCAATGAACACGAAACGTAGAAATCCTTGAAAATACAAGTACTCACCGACCCCGCCCGTTCTTGTCTTTATTATGTTTGGAGAAATTAACCGTACCGATTAATAGAAAAAAGAGTAATAATAATAATAACAATGACACGTTCAATAAATAGTATGTATATAATATATATATAAATATATGAGTGTTTTGTGTTTTAAACAAGTTTAAAACAAGGGCTTTTTTTCTCGGTGTTTTAAACACCGTTTAAAACACTCGTTTTAAACAATGGCAACCATAGGGCGGGCTACTGAGTAAATTGGTCAGTTTAGGAACAGGCCACAGCTCTCGCCTCGGCTCGCACTATTTATATCGACACTCGGTCTGAATCGCGTTATGTAGTGTACGCTCGCCTTTATTTTATTACCATTTGTAGCCGGTTTTAACTCGCGAGACGATCTGCTGTCTGCAGTCGACGGGAATGCATTTGGATTTGTGTGCAGGAAGATGCTTTAGTTTATTGAAGGGAAATATGCCGGATTATGTAAAATTTAGTAAGGTAAAGTTACTCACACGCTTATGAAGTCTGTCCATCAAGCTGCAAGTAAATAATAGATACATAACAGTGTTTGATAAGAAGGCTTACTTTTAAAAAAATTGTGCCCGGAATAGCAAAATTTTAAGATTTTTTTGTGTGGCGAAGGTACTCTTCCTTTAGAAGGTAGTCTGAAAATGCAGAAAGCTAATGCCAACACCAATTTGTGCAAAAAGTTTGGTAAATACATATAAGCAGTAGATAGGTAGTTTTGTTTCTATTCAAAACGAAATTTTAGCTAGCTGTTATTAATGGAGCTGCAGAGACTGTAAGGCCGAAAAAATATAGAAAATATGCTGTGACGTCACATTTTAAATAAAGCAAACAACGTTCTTTACTTAAAAATTTTTATCAGAGTTCTTTTTCCAGATTTTTTTGTGGATTTTTCTTCTTTTATGTAAATAAATGGTTTCGAGCTGAAAAAGGTGAAGTTAATTTATGTAATTGCGAAAATGACTTCTGTAAATAATATTTACCTGAAAAAAAAAAAACACGAAAAGAAAATTCCAACAACGTCAATACATACCTAACTTTTAAGTCGAGTACAAAAAAAAGAGTTGCGCGTCGGTCTTTTTACAAAACGCCTGGGTTTGAAGTGCATCGTGGGAGCAGAGAGGCCGGCCGATTGATGTTCACCGACAGAATGGTATGGCCTGGTGTTTTTTACCTGCTCTTTTAATAAAGGTTTTATACCTACTGTATGGCAACTTATGTGTTTAAGGAACCATTGTTGTTACCGCTTTATTATACTCGTAAGGTTTGATTCTCTGGAAGCCAAACAAAGGTTATATCTACCTAACAAAAATGTTCGGAGAAACTTAATATATTATATTACACATAATTATATACTTCAGAAGACACATTTAGGTCTCTGATAATCACCATAAGAAAAATAATTGGGTTTGCCAAATAAAGAAGTGGCCTTATGTACTCTTATTGAGTACAGCTGGTAGATTTAATGGCTGCTTAGATGAA
This sequence comes from Ypsolopha scabrella, assembly GCA_910592155.1. NCBI lineage: Eukaryota > Metazoa > Arthropoda > Insecta > Lepidoptera > Ypsolophidae > Ypsolopha > Ypsolopha scabrella. The sequence goes on along the minus strand of OU342969.1, from coordinate 23,017,360 downwards.
GATTTAAACATTACAAAGCATAGACAACGGTGATTTACAGTGAAGCAAAAACATAATTTTTGAAGTATAACTTGTAAAGTGACTTATATTTTAATTTAATCCAAATTAACTGACAAATGTCAAATAATAAAAATCAATTAGAAATAAATTATAAAAATTTATAAATAAATTATAGAATTATGAAACATAATCTGCTCTATAAGTATACATTTTTAGAACAAAGCTCTCTGATTTAGTCGTAAATAACGGAATCCTAAGATCATGGATATAATTAATTAACATCCATAAAGTCGCGATTCTGTCGACACGTCATTCATAGGCGGTGACGACAAAGGGCCAGCAATTACGAGAACATCATCAACATAAGAAATTAAAAAGATTATTATTCAATAGTCACCTCAAATCCCGTCTAATAAGAACTAAACCAAAACAAAATGTCGGCGACAGATCTTTCGGTCTAAATCTACCTGCGCATACGACGCTACACGCGACCTGTGTGGTCCAATGTTGATCTTCACTCTAAGTCGACCAATCACATTGAGTAATGTTACGTCATCTACCTATGATACACTTTCAAGTATTATTGAATATTTTTATTTAATACTTTTGTCAGGAAATATATTTATTAGTATTTAGATATACACAGAAATCTCACGACCATGTCGAAATAGTGCTTAGATCATCTCCTTCCAATAGTTTTAATCAGAGATATCGGTAATTAATAAATACAAATTAAAAACATAATCACTTCCTATAAAATCCTGAGAAAAAAAAACATACGACATGACATGAAGAGGGTGTCAGAGGCGTTTCCCGAGTGTGAACTGTGAAATGCAAGTCATAGTCCACACTTGGTACACCCGCGTTTCACCGACGATTATTACGTCCCAACGTGATGGGTGGTGAGCCCTATCGCCGTACTTTGGCCACAAATGCACGCTTTTTAAAGCATGCAGGTTTTCTTAATATTTTTCGTATTTCGCAAACAGGTCCCTTAAAAAGGCCACTTTGGATGAATCATATTATGATTCTGTTCTATTGCCGTCTCTTTTGCATGGGTGAATAAATTCCAACTCTATCCTACTTTCAAATCATTTTATGATTCACCCAAGTCGGCCTTTTTAAGCCTCCAGGTCCTTGTTCCTGTCACTTACCGGGTCTCCAGTATGAATTTGGTCATATAAACAAAAGTCACCTTATAAAAGATCCCACAATTCAAAGTGAAAAAAAATTGGGAGATGATAGAGTATCTCTAATAGATCACATTCCAACGAAAAAAAATGTTTCATAGAAATTTGATTGAACCACTTTGTACTGCGAAGTGAAAAAATTCCATCCATCCATCAGCCCGTGTTTGTTCACTGCTGGACATAGCCCTTTCCCAAATTTCGCCACTCATGTCGGTCCTCCGTCCTCCTCATCCAGCCGCCCCCCGCAACGTCCTTCAGGTCGTCGGTCCAGCGGGCACGAGGTCGGCCTACACTACGTACTGAGTAAGAGGACAGCTCGCAGACAGGCACAAATCCAGTTAGCCCACCAAGCCTGGGACCGTGTGATGGCGGTATATCCATCCCGAATTGCCGGACCTTAAATAAACAGACTAGTGACGGGCAGCGGCGTCACTAGTGCACCGCGCTCACCAACCCACCTGCCCAGCGTGTGTGAGTATGGGCATCTCTTCCCAATTATAAAAAAAATATTAGACTTAAAATTTGCATAATGGTTATTACAGGATTAAAATAAGAGCGTTACTACGATCTTTGACATGACAAACAAAAGCTTACATTCAAAACGAATACAAATCGTTTGCACCAGTTAAATGAATGAAGTTTGTCGATATTTGCCAAATACTGGCCATGGGGTGGCTTGGTTTAGACCAAGACCTCTAAAGCTGAGATTAGAGTGCATTTTGAGTCCGAACTCAAGAGGAACTCAATCTTACAAACGTCACTCTAATATGGGATCACGTCGCTTTTTGACGTTTGTAAGATTGAGCTCGGACTCAAAATGCACTCTGAATCTCAGCCTAAGACAGTGCATATGAACTGCTAAGCCAGAGTTAAAGCGTTTGTACAAGGGAGCACAGGGGTATGCCCCCTCCCCCCCAGACGGTTCAAATAAAACAAGGAGCTGGGAGATTAATACTATAACGCTTTAATAAGCTTCGTTTCTTTTTGTGTACTTAAGTAGGAGCATAATACCGCAAGTTGTAAGTAGGTATCACACACACCGTATTCCGAATGGCGCTAACAGTACTATTCAATTCAATTCAAAACACTTTATTGCATACAATCTATAAATGACTAATAAGTAACAGTAGTCTAACAGTATATACAAAAGGCGAGCTTATCTCTGGAAGAGATTTCTACCAGCAAACCCTTGATTAGGGAAGCAATTAACAAGCTACCATCAAACTACTCACGCCCATCACGTACAACCCGGTCACAATATTTGTGCACCTGACCTCGTGACGTCATATCGGCGGTCTGGGTACGGTGTGAAAAAAAGTTATTTCGAGAAATGTGGAGGTAAAAAAAATTTACTAACCTTTTCAAATCAATTTATTATTGATGAAGGGTTTGTTATTAAAAAACAATAATTTTGATTACAAAAACATTTATTATTAAACTCAGTCACTATAAATTATTGACTCTATGCCTGACATTGTATCTTCCTCACTCTCACTTTCTGAACTCGCCGAACTGTCTTCCCCTAGTGATATTAAAAGTTGTGTGATGTTGTCATCTGCTAGATGATCCTTTTCCCAGTATTCTCGCTGTAGTCTCTCCACGTGATTCACTTCTTTTTTCCAGTCAGCTGGCGTAATTGACTTAATCGCATCTTTTGTAAGTTGTTCTATGTTCTTTTCCGATTGGTCAATGTTTTTATCTGCCACCCTTTGCTTTACCAAGTTCCATATATATTCGATAGGGTTTAGGTCACAATGGTAAGGTGGCAGACGTACAACTTCTTGGCCATGCTCTCGCATCAAATCGTCGACGACATATTTTCGGCCGCTTTGTTCTCAGTATAATGGGATACAATTCCCTCTTCGTCATTTTGTCATTAAATGGAATATTGTTAACAGCTACAACAATTTTAATAACAACCAAACCAGTCCAAACTTAACAGTAAACAGTCTAAACTTAGCAATAAACATTAAAAAACAAAACAACAATAAAGCGAAAATATCAAAATTATCGGGACGTGTAGCGGCAACGAAGATGCTAACCGTACTGTCGCACCGGGGAGTGCGCGGAGAGGTGACAGAGGAAGCGGGAGAGGCGCCACATTCCAGCGAGGTGCACAGATACTGGGACCGGGTTAACAGTGACTCGGAATGACGATAGACGTGATATAATTGATTATGTCGTGACTCGGAACGCACTGGAAATTTATATCGACTCGACAGAAAGAACGTGAGTGAAACGTCTTGTCCGTCTCTGGCGTATACGTACGAGTACGTTCACACCGGTGTACGCGTAGCGTAGGCACGCGGCGTGTAGCGTAGGCACGCTCCGTGTAGCGTAGGCACGCGGCGTGTAGCGTAGGCTCGGGATAAATTTTCATGAGTGTCCGTAGAAAACAGTATATAAGGTCCTACAATTCAAAGTGAAAATAATTTAACAGATGATAGAGAATCCCTATTAGACCACATTCCACCTAATAGACCGCATTTTTGCGAACTTTTTTTTCATCTTTCCATAGAAATTTAGTCAGCTGATTTAACCACTTTGTACTGGGAAGTGAAAAAATTATTTAAGTGAAAATATATTTTCCTTCTGAAATATGATCACTGATCGGTTAACGATACTGATCTACCCTAGAATTATGTTCACTCATTATTGTAAGATCATATTTTTAATTGTTTTATCTATTTTTGTACAATTATTGCTACATGTTAAATTAGTATGACTTCAAGAACAATTGTACCGATTTTCATGATTTTAATACCATTTGCTTCATTTGTAGCCTACCGCTAGGACCAATAAATTATAAATAAAACACTAGTGTGCTAAAGTGACAACAGTTTTGAAGCATATAAAATAGGTCTTTACGCGCACTTGCATTGAAAAAGATATAGCGCAATACTATGCAGGAATCTTTGCATCTATATCTATCTGGCCTTTGTGCCCCGCTCGAAAATAAATCGAATGACGGATCCGAAACCGGACAAAAAGTTGACTTGCTATCGACCGGACATTTACTTATTTACGCGATGTAGACCATGAATACCTATAGTCCATGACCTGCTACTAAAGAGAGATGAACACATAACATATATAGGTAGTTTGGTTTCCGAATTCCTCATTTACATTTTACTTGTCGAGTGCGCTACATTGCAACACAAGGTGAGTATAAAAAATACACAAAATTGAAGGAACTTCCCTGAGGTCAGCATCTTTGTCGCTGACAACGGTCATGGCCAGACCTTATAGAGGTCTTGAGCCGTCACACTTACTACTGAGTCTTCAATTTATACCAAGAGAACAGGATGTAGGCACACCAGATGAACAAATAGAATGTGGTTTTGGAAATTATTATAAAAATAATACGGGTGAATATCTCTACTAATGAAAAAGTAATAAATAGCCGTGTCTGTACATTGAATATATTTTCCTCTGTTTGATGTAATGGGTTATTATAAGTGTACTGAAGACAAAACTATCAGTTGAAGAATTTTTGTCTGTCTGTATGTATATAGGGATGTACTTATGTTCCGATTTAACTCGAGAACCACTCAACGGATTTGGATGCGGTTTTTTTATTAGCACCGTAGTAGCCCTGGTCGACATATTGCTTATTAGGGAGGTTGATAAAGGGGCAGAGATTGAAAAAACGCGGACGGAGCCGCGGGCGAAAGGCTAGTTATAAATAAGCGAGGGCTTGTTACAACGTGGGTGAGATAAAAGTACGACACATGCAATTTTGTTTTATGCTTCCTTAAACAAGCAATGTTTCAAGATTTGAAACTCGTGTAAGGATTTATACTGAATTTCAGTATAAAATACTCAAAATACATAGTTTCACAAAAAGCGTTTCTACCTAATGTTATCATCTTACAAATGCACAAAGCACTGGGTTTGTAAAATAATCATAAATTCTGTAGTTTGTGATCTGTACTTAAATTCTGTGTAATGCAGTTGAGGTATATTTTGTTAATTGGCCATAACAAATTTACACAAAGGTTAGCTATTCAAAAACAATTTTAACATAAAAATAATTTTAAGTCAAATTTGTTTTCAGTTAATAATCAAAGGACAAGGATGTGGCTCTTTTATTCAGCCTGATGGGATAGTTGACGTCAAGCGTAAGGTTTATCCGGTTTTGTCAACAACAACAAGTAAAAAAACTACGTCAAAGATGGCCGGTACAGTATTTAAGTAAATGTTGACGGTTGATGGTTTATGTACGTGCAGAATAATTGATTCTACCTAAGACTGACTCACTAATGACGCAAATAACTAATAAACAAATAATACATATAAAAAGGTCTTAAAACAAAGACTGCGTGAAATAGAAAACCATTCAAATAAATATCTTCAAGTTGGCTGCATTTTCGAAAAAATATATATTATGTACAGGGAAACGTGCCCATTTGAGGGAGATGAAAAAATATTCAATCCGTGTGTATCATACTAACTCATAAGCGTGTTAGATAAAACTTATTTTTCACAACGGTTTTACTAGGGCTGGAAAGTGTCGTCGTATAAAATGTTCGGGTTCCATTAACGTGGGTATAACCTCCATCAAAATATGTTTTATTTTGACACTCCATACGAATTTTTGAAACATATTGCCGTATTGTCCAGGGGTTCAACATTTAAAGTTTTCAGTGAAAGTGTAAAACATTTATTTGCCACAAAAAAAAAACTGTTCTGTTCTGTTTGCCTACAGAAAAATAAAACAAGAAACTTAAACTAAGTGGCAAAAAGGGTCAAACTCAACAAATGCTGCTTGTTGCAAGCAACTCACAGCGTTGATTTTCAGTTTGTCTCATCTTATACAGATACACAGACATTAAATATAATTTGCCCAGTAATATCAGTGGCCCAGCCGTTTTTCAGTTATTCTGTGGAAAGACAGACAAACGGGCAGATAGACAGTGAAGCTTCACTTTTCCGTTCTATGGTAGAAAATCAAACTTAAACAGACTGTCAAAAATAAAACACGATTTTAGAATAGAATATTTGTGTGAGTGGTGGTCGCGTATTGTCTTAAAACTCCGAAAATCTTGCAAAAGTCTCTACCACTTACGTCGTATTCTAGGTCATCATCCATCCATCAGCCTGTGTTCGTCCACTGCTGAACATAACTGCTGCCTTTCCCAGATTTTACCACTCCTGGTGGCGGTCCTCCGTCCTTCTCCTCCAGCCACCACCCGCAACGTCCTTCAAGACATCGGTTCAGCGGGCACAGGATCAGCCTACCCTACGCTTATTGCTGTACGTAGTCTCAATTCTAACGCCTTTCAGCCCCAACGGTCATCATGTTGGCGACAAATATGGCGCACCCACTGCCACTTCAACTTACTGATTCGGCAGGGTATATCGGTCACTTTCGATCCCCAACGGATCTCCTCGATTCAGATTATTTATTTATTTATTTATTTATTATAATTACTACGGGCGAACCCAATTACAGCAATTATGTAATATTATTATATCCACCAGAGTCACGTTGTTAAAACACTAGACTAGAATAGACGAGGCATAGACATAAACGGAGAATACATTTTACATCTTCGCCTTGTCGATGACCACACGATAATGGCAGAATCGCTGCAGGAACTGGAGAAAATTCCGCGCAGCCTAAGCGGTTGTTCCTGACGCACAGTCTTGGGTTTTGCTTCGAAAAGTGACATTCTTATTTTATTACGACCCGTGGGCCTACGAATGAATTTGGATAAGACTAAGGTCATGTTCAACTGTCGCATCATCCAAGAGCCAGGAAATGTCGGCAACTTAAAAATCAAATTTGTTCAAAAATATGTTTATCGTGGTCAAGTTATACTATACAGCTAGATAAAAACAACTTCGACACCGAGACTGATAGAAGAAGGTTTGGCAGCATTCGGGAATTTACGTCGCATATTTACGTCGTCAATACCTTTATGTGCTTAAAGGCTAAGATGTACAACTAGTGCGTCCTTCCTGTGATGACGTATGGCGATGAGACGTGGTCTCTTATTACAACGGGCTTGACCAACCAATTTAAGGTCGCTCAACGAGCTATGAAGCGGGCTATGTTTGGGGTATTTGTGATGGGTTTATTTACTTATTTATTCAAGCTATCAGAACCAATATTTTTTTAACTATTTTATCCAATGTAGAAGAGTTTTGGACAATTTTCTCATTCTATAGAAATGAAAATGTATTGAAAAGTGTATGTAAATAAAATGGAATAACATGTATTTACAATATATCACCTTATTTCTCTAGTATCCTACGTAGCATGCAAATGTTACGATTATCGACAACGATAAGTCAAAGACCGCCGCTAATTAGCACAAGACATGGCAACAGTTAGCTGAAGACCTACCACCCACGCCTACTTCATGAAACACGCAGAAGAGACCTTCGTTTGTCATAATACTTCCCCTTTAATGCCTAGTCTAGCTAAGAGCCAGCGGGGCAGGGTAGGCCCAGTGAAGATGCCTTGCGGTGGGCGAACAGTAGTCTTCGCTTCGACAGGTCACGGTCAGAATGACCTCGGTCATTTTGAGGAGCGTGTAAACTGCACATGGGGACGAATGTGAGTCGATTAATCGATAATTTCAACGTTTCTCAACGTAATATTGTTTACCTTAAATTATAGTGCCTCTTCAAAACGTGAACAAAAGGTTTGTTCTTTTCACAAATCAAAAGAAACTGATACGAGTAGAAGTAGCAGTAATTCTTATATTTGTGTTCTCCTCTAAGTATGAAACGAAAATTCTGATAAAAAACCCTATATTTTGTTGTATATGTATTTGTTTTATTTTCAAAACTTTAAAAATCGTTATATGTATTTCAGAGAAACAAGGAAGTGTAATTATCTATACTAATAATAAAGTAGACAAAAAAGTCGTGTCTGTACAATGAATATTTTTTTCAAAATTTTAAATGAAGTGAGTTCTGAAGCATATGCCAACATTTTTAAAATTTTGGTCTGTCTGTCTGTATGTATGTATATTTCGTTTTAACTTGAGAACAACTCAACGGATTTGGATGCGGTTTTCTTAATTATTATTGTATTGACCCTAGTCAACACATAAGGGGTGTTGATTAAAAAACCTCCCAAGCCGTAAACGGGGCAGAGATTGAATAAACGCGGATGGAACCGCAGGTAATGGCTAGTATTATTACTATTATATGCGACAGCAACGGTTACATAAAAATATTTTTTCACATTTGTGATTAAATTTAATTTGTCATACTTTTTATTTAGCACTAGCCTTTCGCCGCCCGCGTTTATTCAATCTCTGCCGTTTTCGGCTTTGGCGTTATTTTATCAACACTCCTTATAACCTCTATGTTGGTTGAGCAGGGCCAAAACGGTTATAATAAAAAATAAACATCCAAATCCATTAAGTGGTTCTCGAGTCAAACCGGAACGTACATTAGGTACACACAGAAATACCAAAAATTGTGTTTTTTCAGTATAATACAATAATAACAAATTTCATTAAGAAAATTGGAAAAATACTCATCCTACATTCAAAAGTTTTTTACTACTTTATACATGTCAAATGTCTATCAAATACTCAACTAATGCCAGGTCCAGATCGGACCCGAAATATATCTTGAATTTTTTTTGCATGTTTTATAAATATATATACGTTAAATAAATAAAAAATAAAAATGTTTAAAGATATTTTAATATTTATTTATTATAATATAGATATGAACTTTTATTTTCAACTTGAACTATGACCACGTATCTAAAAATAAAGTATGATTTTTGACATGAACTATGATTGTTTTGGCATGAAACATGTATAGTACCTTATGCTAGCTAGAAAAACTTCTTCGAGGCTTTTTAGACCAACAACACAAAATCAATCCTCGTAGCAAAATTTGCAGTTTCTACATTTAAACGTTGAGCCTGCTATTTACGCTTGGTATATAAATGTGTAATTTTCCCGAGGCTTCGCTTGCGTTTAGTTAATCTGTGCCCCGTTTTCGACTTGGACGTTATTTTATGAACACTCCTTATATCCTATAATGTGTTAACCAGCCCCTGTATTATCTATCTCTCAATCGGTTGCCATCTGGTTGCCAAACATCTAAAACATTATACGAGTATACTCCTATAGTATCGAATTCCGATTATCTAAGGATATACATTCGTACTTGAAGTGACGTCACAGTTTGTGAACAGTGCGCCTATTATGTAACTTTGTATCGGTTGTCATCTGGTTGTTGCTAAACACTAAAAACATTGATAAAAATTCAACTTTCAAAATTGCCTTTAGTGTATATTGAACTGTACACGAACTGTGACGTCACTTTAAGCACGAATGTATCCTTAGATAATCGAAATTCGATAGTATAACTAACTTTTCGACGTTTACCAACCAGTTGGCAACCGGCTCAACGATACATAATCTAGGGGCAGTTCACTACACACTAAAGGTAATTTTGAAAGTTCACTTTTTACCTATGTTTTTAGTGTTTGGCAACCAATACAAAGTTACATAATAGGCCCACAGGTGACCCTACTGACCTACGGTGATAACAAAAAAAGCCGCATCCAAATCTGTTTAGTGCTTCCCGAATTAAAACGAAACAAACATAAACACAGACAGACAGACAAAAATTAAAAAATTGTGGTTTTAGTCTTAGTACTTACAATACTTAAAATAACCCATTTCACTATTGAATTTAAGACAAAACTTTTTATTACTTTATTATTAGTGGGATTAGTAGAAGTTCAATGTTCCACAACGATAAATAAACAATAGAATCAATCAGCTAGTAACTTATGATACACTTAAATTACCGTAGCATTGACTCTAAGAAACAATAAGTATTATCTTTCAATACTTCATTGTATCATCACTAGATGTGTAACATCACCAATTTATCAAGACCTTTGTGCTTATATAAGAACACACACCGGTGTAGTCTGTTTTAAAAGGAGTCCAGATTGGCGAGGAAGGCTTAATTATAATGGTTGTGTGAGTAAGTAATGATGGATAAAATGCTAGTAGTAGATATACGTGGGAAACATCATCAGAGGCGTGAAGACCATTGAAGTTATTGACTACCAAGGTAGCTGCAAGGCTTGTTCCTTTTTGTACCAAGTAAAATTTGTAAATACACAATTGTTAAAAACACTTATTCGTTCGAACTCCCATACTAACGCAGTTTGCTGATAATATCCTTATTTATTGGTGTTTGCCTAAATTTTCAATTTGTACCTATCCATGATTTGAACCTTAAACATTTATCAAATCAAACAATACTACAAAGGTCACATGATATGCCGTGTAAAATTTAGGACTTTTAGAAATTATTTTATTTTTATTTTTATGAATGTATCTGTACTGAAATGTCGTAAAAGCGTTACAATTAAGACCAAAGTTTTGGTTCACAGCTCCCTGTATTATAATTATGCAAATAAAAATATTTTTGTACTTTTGATTAGCAAATTGTTTCGTTAGTCGTGACAAGACCTAAGGGTGGGTAAAATTTAATTTTGGTCTAGGCCATCCATCCATCCCATCAGCCTGTTTCGTCTACTGCTAGACATAGGCCTTTCCAGGATTTCGCCACTCTTGGCGGTCCTCCTGGAAGAAATGCCCATACTCACACACGCAAGGCAGGCGGGTTGGTGAGCGCGGTGCTGAAGCCCTTGCACTAGTGACGCCGCTGCCCGTCACCAGTCTGTATATAAGGCCCGACAATTGGGGATGGATATACCACCATACATCGGTCCCAGGCGATGGTGGGCCGCCTGGTTGTGCCTGAGAGCTGTTCTCTTATTCTCCCCCGAAAAACTTCGGGAGGATTTGCGAGTAAGATGGTGGCACCTCCACAGTCGAGCCCGGCATCAGCTCTACCACCTAATCTGGTCTAGGCAACTCTTCAATATTAAGGGATATGATTTAGGCGTCTTCTAAGATTATTGAAAGCGGATATTAGTTTAGTTCTAGCAAAGTAAGTCGAAACCGAGTAAAATATTTAGTTCAAGTTAGGAATAGCCCGCCTCGTGGTCGGGTCAGCCTTGCAAATTAGTAGGCCACTTCAATTGAGAAAATAACCGACATAAACATTTGTACTTACCCATCTTAAGCTTATGAATATCCTGGTTCTTTGATTAAAATTGTACAGTGTGACCTAACCTAACCTTCGGAATTCATTAACTTGTCAATGTCTTATTTGTCTGTTAAAGTTTAAATAAAGCTTTCAAGCTTAAAAATAACAACAAAGGAATATATAAGATATTTTAGTAATTTACAGCTTAATTCACCAATAAGGTAAAATCAATTAAAGTTACTAATGCTCGTTTTTAGTAACCTTATCAGACGGCTTAATCTGCCTAAATATTTAAGGGTTACCTAGAGCAAGAAATGTTTCGAACGGAACTCTTTGCCAAGTAAAATAGATGTAACCTAAAAGCTGCCACCTAAGTAGGTATCCGCTTTGTTCGTCGTTAGTAAAAACGAGTTTAAAATATCTATAAAAATCTGTTTTGCATAAAGTACATTACTGCATTGTTGAATATTGTTTTCACTGGAAGCTGGTTTTTAGTGGGCGTTATAGTTATTTCTAAATTTCGTTCCAAAAATAAACAATCGAATAATTAAGATGGCGGTTTGATACGAACATCGAGGTTGTCACTTTTTTTTTTTTAACCTATTACATTTATACAACTGGGTGCTCGTAGCACTAAAAAACTCCAAAGAGTTTATCTTAGCACTATGATCCGGTAACCGGTGTGCATAGCAAAAATAAAAAGCAATTTTATGTAATAAATACCAAAACAACTCTTATCTTCTGGTGGGTACCAATGACCAGACAAACCAACAAACTTAGCTGTTCAGCAAAAGCATTCTTACTTCTTGTGCACAAGTATTAATTTCATTTAACAAATTAGATTGGTCAGTTGTCTGAGTTACTTCTATAGCTTGAAAGGACGCATATTTTTTTAAATAGGCTATTTCAGAATCATCCAGCATTTAGTCATAGTTTTTTAAATAAAAAACTAAAAACATTTATTTTATAGGATGATAAAAATTAGCGTTTTACTTTCGCTATATTTTCTCTTGTGCTAGGTTCAGCATCCAGAGTTTAAACAGCTGAACTGATTTCGATATAAAAGTTTATTTAATTTATACACAAGTACAATGTTAAATCATATCATATATCCTATCATGAAAAATTTAATTACGGCAGACAATTTATGAAAAAAACTATTTAAATAATTCCTTTGGTTTATTAAAAAAAAACTCAGTTCTATCTATAAGATTTTGCTCCAGGATTTGCTCCCAAACAAACAAAACAAACTTATGATTGTTTTTTATATTTTTGAATGGAAAGTAAAAAATAAATGTGAATTAAACACTTGACTGTCCATTAGTCTTCTAGCAAAGTTGTGTTATTTTATGCAGTACTTTTTGTAAAAAATCCTGCGCAACAACTTGAATAGTTACCATAAAGGAATGATCTCATATTTATCGACCACATGTACTTTTAGAAATGAACTTTTGGGAATCATAGGTTTTACCACAGACATACAGACTAAACCTAAGGGTTAAATAGTGTTGGCAAGTTTCCATACAAAAACCAAGCGACATTTAAGCTACATGGTACGAAGAAACGTATAAAAATGGGTTGTTTTGGCTGGCTTATGCTTGAAACATATTTGCTATCTGTCGTATTTTTTTTTGGAAACAATTAATATTTATATCTAAAAGAACCCGTTACTCACTGAGCTAAAATTGCTTCAAGTCGACTCTATGCGTTTATTATTAATGTTTGGTCTGTATGTATGTGGGTTTTACGTAATTTTTTTTCAAATGACTCAAGTAATATGAAACAAATAAATTTAATAAAAACATGAATGGTGTAGTTTCTAATAACATGAAAGGGCATTATTTAATTAATATTATCCCAAGCATTGACGTAAAAATAATTTATTTTTCGCACCCTCACAGTTTGGCCTCATTTAAATAGTAAATAGTAAAGAAAATATCTGTACCTCAGAGGTAGACAAGTAAATCCACTTTTTGAAAATTTCTCTTTTTTACATCAACGAAATCGCAAGAACGAGCTCTACAAGATGGTATATAGCATTAAGTCCAATAGTCATTACTTTAAAAGATAACCAATTTGAAATGAACTTATCTATGAACTTATCATATGAGACTTTCCGTCTATTTTTACCTCTCCTGTAAAATTTCCATTTTGGCGCTTACTATAGTCTACCTCTGAGGTATAGATGTATATTTGAGCCAAAGCCTCCAAATGAGGTGCGGACTACGAAGTTTTCTACTAGAATTTTCAAGTTGATAGTTTCATCAGTCTCTGAGAAAAGTGACTGTGATAGACAAACAGACGGACGGACACACGACGTATACCATAAGGGTTCCTTTCTCTCATTTTGAGTACGGAACCCTCAAAAAGTCTGTAAGCGTAAGTTGTACACTTTTAACGGGTACCAGCAAAGTGAATGGTATAAAAATAAATGTATTAATAAAGCAAACATAAATTTTCTATATATTTTGTGACGTAATTTGCAAACATCGAGGCTTCTTTCTTACCGAGGAACCCTAATAAAGAGAAGCTGCATTTTACATTCCAGCTTTAGATTTAGTGGCCCTTCTCAGGTTCGTGAAGAAAACTTTGATCGCTTGTGAACTCATTCGCCGATTGTTTTGGTAAATAAATACAGAACTCTCCGCTACGATACATCATTTAGCCCTATTCTGGTTTAAAATGGTCACAATAACGATTACAAAACGTAGATTACTTGGGTTTCTCTACTTACAAAATAGAACACGTAATCCATAAAGTTTGCGATGGTGTATTTTCTCCAAAATATAAAATTAAGGTGAGGCACCGAGTTTTCAACTGTCATCGTCACTCCAAGCGGAAAAACGCATAGAGCGAGAGAGAGGTAAGATGTAAAAAAACGTTTTTTTTTCTGGGATGAAAAAAACGAAGAAAATTAACATGAAGAAAAACCGTTTTTTTTCACTGAAGAGGGTTTTTTTTTCAAGGGTACGAAATTATATCGACTCTAACAAAAAATAACACTTTAAAGCTTAATATTTTGCAAAGGGATCCCTGAAACGAAAAATGGTTTTACATTTGGAAGCGAATAGTCGGCAAAATAGCAAATCGAACGTTTTACATCGGCATGGTAGTGATGGTAGGTAGACACTTCCTTTTCAAACTTGGATTTCTTTAATATCGTTGTTTGGTTGGTTATCCAGAGAAATCTGTCCTGCTCCAACGCTTTCATTTTTCACATGTTTATCCTGCTCAGCGGAAGCGGGCCGCTCAGACAACTCGCGGTTTTGAGGGGTTTTTATTTATTATTTTGGAATTAGAGGGATGGGTTTTTAATATGATGGCCGTTTTACATCAAATTTTTCACGACGTTTGCTTTAATATAAATTTTATTATCCAAAACTTAATATAGCTTAAATGAAATGATATTTAGATCGTAGTTTAGATCTATCTTTGCGATTTAATCGAATCGAAGAAAGTGTAAGCAATCTTGTATCGAACAACCGAAATATTAAGATCAAAGAGTGAGATATGACATATATTTTTTGCAAAATTTTATCGTCGCTTTTTATTGGTTTAAAATTAATTTTAAAAGAGACAAAGTCGGGATAAGCCCTCCTTAATGTTTTGGTTGAAACAAACTCAGATGAAACAAATTATTCCGATGTAGATAGAATAAGCGTTACCACTACTGATATTGATACAGATGATTCGGAAACAGAAGAATTATTTTTTTAGATAATTTTAAGTATTGTTATAATATCATTGATTTAAAATGAATTTGATTTAAGTAAAAATAAAACAGTCAGATTTAGTGTTTTATTTCATTATAGTTTTAATATTTCTTGAAAAAAAAAAACATATTTAGAAAAAAAACGATGGTGCTAAGTTTTTTTTTCAAGAAAGTGAAAAAGAATTTTTCGTTTTTTTTTTTCATTTTACATATCTAGTACGGATTCAGCCTTCAGGGAAAAAGAGAAAGAAGTGGTTTTTATTTTTTATAAATAGCACAAAATATTAGCAAAATTGCCAATTTTCAAAATCTAGATATTAATTAAAACCCATCTTATAAATTATGTCTTGAGTTCAGTACAAGATAACTAACTATTCGTGTCGGTCCCGTTGGCTACCCTCTAGTTACGGAACCCTAATTAAATCACTGCAGTGAAACTTAAAAAGCGTGTTTACTCGTATGTACCCTAAAAAACGGGTATAATATGCTGCAAGTACGTTATTACTTACCATCTATCGCGTTTGGTGGAACATAAAATGACTTTTCCAGTGACAATCCACATCCACAAAAAACCTTTCATGGCCCCTTAGGATATCGTAATGATATACCGGGTGTAATGGAAACGCAATAATAAAATTACCTGTCTATAAAAAAATTACAAGTCTTTAAAATAAGAAAGGAAACATGCAATTGTTTTTTTAATTTCCTCAGGACTGTTTTATCGGAAATTTATTTTTATTTATTTATTTTATTTATTTTATTTTATTTATAACACTTTTTGCACATAAAATAAAATCAATACAAAATATCAAAACAATCAAACATGGTGAACAAAGGCGGCACTTATTGCTAACAGCAATATCTTCCAGGCAACCTTTGCAAGCAAACAGAAAGATAGTTGACAGAATAAAAAGGAAGGAGTAAATGGTAATCAGTGAGGAAAGATCAAGCTAAAAATATATATCTAAATAGACTTATCTAAGACATAAACTTACATATACAATACATGAACATACTAATACATACCTACATAGATATAATAAATAAACATACAAATATTATAATACTGCATATTGAAATGAAATTTGTACAGTATGATCAGTAACCAATGCAGTGTAATTTAAATAATACTCGTATACTTTTTAATTTACAATTAATTTTCGTTTTCGTTGCAGTTTTGGCCAGAATAAGGCGGTGAACTCCGTTACGATCAATCAGTGCGACTACTAGAACGTGATGTGGGAACCTTGGCGTGAGAATCCTCGACAATTGTTTTCAATATAACCGATGCATGAGGTCACACTGGATGTAATTGTTGAGGCAATTCGATTATGCTCGTTGGGCGGTCGGATGGTCTTGTGTTAAATGTACGATTCTTTTTCAGTGTTTATTAGACTACTAGCCTTTATCCGCGACTCCGTCCACGTTTATTCAATCTCTGCCCCGTTTTCGGCTTGGTCGTAATTTAATTCTATCAACACTCCATATAGCCGTAGGCGCATCTAAATTCGTTGAGTGTTTCTCTCCATTGAGTTTGCAAATTCCATTAGTTCTTGGTATAACACGACTCCAGATTTTTCCTTTTATTGGTCTTATAACTCACCCTGGATACTCCTCTTTCCTGATTTAATATATCGGGTGTAAATAAACATTTATCCTTAGTAAAACTACTATTTACTTATCATGATAAACTGATCATGAAAAAAAATGGTACAAAATCTACACAAGGTTTTCAGAAATAGTAAAAAAATGTGAAAATATATTTTTATGCAGGTGTGTTTCTATAGGAGATTTGTTCATTATAATCAGTAGATAATTTGGTATTATTTAAGATTCCTATCTACTAATGAACTCAAATGAACTTGTTGCTGCACTGCCCGAAAAATACACACACATCCGCCCGAACACGCAAAACGCCCTTTGAAGAAACACATAATTAAATTTACCCCCTGTATATGTAAAAAATGTAATAATATTGTGTACAAGTCTATCTACATTGTAGTTACACCCAAGACATCGTTTTATTATTTTTTAAGATAATCGGCTGATATCACCTGTTTGTACACTTGTACAGTCTGTCTCACGTCACGGCTCGCCATGACAGTTCCCAGATACGGTGATAACCGTACAGCAAGGTATGCAGTAATATGTGGCGGCAGTACACATAACCTTTGAGCGATAGTATTGATTAAATAAATAATAGGTATCTGTGACATACACGTGCACGTGCTATTTTGCTGACCATACTCGATAAGGGAAGCTTTATCTTTGATCGATACAAGTTTAGGCTGGACGCGAATAGTCCGTTTTCAGAAAAGTCTTGTCATATTCAAGAAAACATCAAGAAGGGTAATAATTATAGTGATGTATGTATATTTCCAGCTAACCACATGTTTCACTGATCAAGATAATATTATTGTATTAAAAAAAACGGTCTACAGCACAGCATACTACGGAAATAGCCGGGCAATGTTTGGCATGTACGAGAGTACAGTTGACCTCATCTGAACGTAACTATAGCGATATTACCCGCCATGGCCTTGGTGTATAGTATAATGACAAATGTTAAATAATTACATAACCGACCGTCGCCACTTTTTCGGTACGGCTTTCCATGATGTCATGATGAAAATTGATGTTTCCAAGCCTCTTGACTTGACCCTTATAGTATTATTATTATTTTGTCACATCTTTACGGAACCTTATTTCAGATAATTAATCTTCTTCACGCTTGATTAAATTTGCACTAAGAAGAAAGTTTATATTTATTATACATATATATATATAACAGTTTCGTCATTTAACTACTGACAAACAACCATCACACGACGCACAGCTTGAAGCGCAAAAAAATTCGTGCAATTTTTTATTTCGACATTTTCATAAATATGGGTTAAACAGGGTATAACCTTTGGTCGAGAATGCTTTCTACCGGTTACAACGGGCTGTTTTGTTTATATTCCAAATCCACACAGTCCAAGTCGCGGGCGTCCCCTATAGTCATCTATAAACAGCCTTGCATGTCGCAAACATGCGGCAAGCCTTATCTTATCTAGAAAATATTCACCGCATATAAAATTAATATCACGACTTTATCACGTTATTCATTTCATTCTGGAGGGAATTTCTATGTAATTGAAATATTTGCACGTATTTATTTCAATTTCACACTTATGTGATACCACTTTCAAATATGTAGGTCTTAGCCAATGAAAAAATGCGTGATGAGTAAATATTTTATATCGTCTGAGGGCTTACTGTTTATTGGTATAAGAAAAAGAATCACAACGGTAAACTTAACAAGAGGTTTCTTCCATCCAGCCAATGTCTTTTTTACCTATTTCTTTTATCTATCTAAAACTTAAAAGCTGCACTCTTGTCGGTGGAGTAACCGCCATTCTTCTCTTATAATAATGATTTGACCTTTTGGTACGACATAACATTGAATTTCTCCTTTCCTCTTTCTCTTTTCAGCTTACCTTCTATGATGTTTTTCAAGAAACTGTATGTATAATAATATGTACTATCTTTAAAACAAATTAAATGCTATTCTATTCTATATCGAATCAAGTGTCCTTTAAGGCGCTATCTCACTAAAGTCGGCACTTTTTGAAGTTATTTATAGTCTGTCAAAAAACTGTTGAAATGAATATTGAAGAAACTATTTTTATTTCGCCTGGTTACACCAAACAAACAAGTTCAAAATCTGTTAAATCGAGTTAACCGCGTTGTTATTTCATAAATATATTACCTAAATTATACTACTTGAACGTTTAAAGTCCAATAAAGTTCATTAATGTTTCATTTTCATTTCAACACTTTTTTGACAGACTATACCTGCTTTTCAGAAGAAGCCACCAATTTGATAAATAAGTATATAAATATGGGTACTTTTTTCTAGTTTTCTTGAATACAGAAACGCGATTGCAGAACTTTTACTCGATAGAAATATATTTATTGAAATGAGGTCTTCTTCTACACTTTTTTTCATAGTATGCGAAATAGGAATGACATACAGACCTGAACAAAACTTCATTAGATAGATTTTAACAATATCTAAATTGTGTAAATTTGAAATTTTGATAACTATTTTAGTTAATTTTATATGAATTTAAACCCGACATTTTGCATTTTTTTTCGGAATCCGTCCCTCTCGCACTGCGGGTCGTTCCGCATGGAGTAACAGTGACCGTTGAAAAATTCACATATCACCTTAAGTATAAGGATTAAGTATAAGATTGTATATCTATGTTTTTTGGACTGATAGATCTCCAAAAGAGGCAAGTACAGATAGCTGGAATACCCTTTAGACCATCTGAAAGATATGCACTGACTCAGGATTGGCAAGCAACAGCCGTCTCATCTTTTACAAGAACTACTATTTTGTGATAAATTTCTTATCGATTCATACACATATTTGCTTACAAATAAATAACTACAATCGTATATTATTAAGCTTTATATTAAATTTCACGTACAATCAATATTTTTTATTTATTTTTTATTTATACCGGATGCAATCATGACGTGCTCATTAAATTAAACCACATGCTCTACTGATCATCCTGAACCACTTCCAAAGAAAAACTATTGATAAACGGCAAACAAATTTTTAAAGTTTCCATACAAAATGACAAGGGGGTATTAAAAATTTGTATGTTGAAGTGAATTTTTATTTCTCTTTGTTCAAAATATTTTCTATGGAAGTGGTTCAGGATGATCAGTAGACCATGTGGTTTAATTTAATGAGCACGTCATGATTACATCCTGTATACGGTGAATTTAATTTATACAGCCAAATTCTTACTGAAGACTCGGTAACAAGGGTCAGTTACCCTTTTTGTGAAATTCGTAATTTATTCTTTTCGTGTTCCTTACAAACGCAAGCCCAGCTCGAGTCAATTACTATGGGACGTCAAGATTTTATTTTGAGAATTTAGCAAAAAGTGTTATCGATCCGTGTTACTGATCACTAACCAAGCCTCCAGTATGAATTTGGCTGCATAACTAAAAGTCACCCTATATATTATTTGTTCATATACCGCCTCTGGTCTAGTGGTTTGAACGTCTTGAGGTTCTCAGAGGTCGTGGGTTCAAATCCAGGGTACGTTATTATTGGGTCTGCATGCGTCTAAATGTGAAGCTCTGGGTCCATATAAAGCCCATATTTTGGCTCACCATACATCACTCTAGAACAGGGTTTCTTAAACTGCGGTCCACTGACCCATAAAGGGGTCTGCGTCATGAGTGCCAGGGGTCCACGGCCACTCAGTTCACTCTTGACATATTTTATACTGAGTCCAAACAACGGTGTCCTTTTTAATACAATTTATTGAACTATTAAAAAGGCTCTTATATATGTACGTATTCACAAGTGCCATTTATTTAGTACTCTCAAGTGCCGACAATCGATAGTATTAGTATTATTTTGAGTGCTCAATTTAGACAAGCCTTTGCCTTCAGCTCCGCCCGCGTTTATGAAATCTTTTTCCCGTTTTCGGCTTGGGTTATTTTATGAACACATGTGTTGACCAGAGTCACCACGATGATAATTAAAAAAACTACATCCAAATTCGTTGAGTCTTTCTCTAATTAAAACGGAACATACAGACCGACAGACAAAAATTCTGAAAATTTTACCCTTAATGTAAACTAACCAAAAAAGGAATTTTTAATAAAAGGAATTTTTAAAAATATATTAAAAATCCCTATTTTCATTTCCTAAAAATTTCTTCGACAGGGTTTCGTGGAATCTTTAAAATTATAAAAGTGGTCCATGGCTACAAAAAGTTCAAGAACCACTACAGACAGACAGATAGGACAAACCAATTTTTTTTAATGTTTGTTTTTTTGCCTGTATATTCCGTTTTAACTCGAGAACTAATAAACGGATTTGGATGCGGTTTTTTTATTACTACCGTTGTGACCCTGTTTTATACAAAGGCTATAAGGGGTGTTATTAAAATAACGCCCAAGCTGAAAACGGGACCAAGATTGAATAAACCTTTTTAAATCGAAAACCACTCAACAGATTTGAATGCGGTTTTTTTATTATCATCGTAGTAACCCTGGTCAACACATTGGCTATGAAAGATGTTCATATAATAACTCTGAAGCCGAAAATAGGGCAAAGGTTGAATAAATGCGGGCGAAGGCTAGTGGAGTATAGAAATAGAAATATGTTTATTTTTTGACATTAAAAATGTTAATATATGTTATTGTTAAATAAAAATATAAATATTAAATCTAGGTCTAGTACATAACCGCCGGAATAAGATTTAAATGTTTACTAGCGGCCCCCAAGGTAGAAACAGCTCTGAATCGGGGGGGCATTTTAAGATAAGATTTTAAGTAAGTATAGATAGTAGAGAAGATGCTGAGAAAAAAGCTCTTATATGTACAGTGGAGCCCGCATCAAGCTATACACATTGAGTATACGCTGACCTCTCATTGTACGGGAAGGCTATACAATGAGAGGTCAGCATAAACTGGAAGTGTTTAGCTTGACGTGGGCTCCACTGTACATTCCACTTATTCACAAGTGCCATTTATTTAGTACTCTCAAGTGCCGACTATAGTATTAGTATTATTTCGAGTACTTATTTAAGACTAACCTTTGCCCGTGGCTCCGCCCGTGTTTATGAAATCTTTTCCCCGTTTTCGGCTCAACGTTATTTTATGAACACGCCTTGTAGCCTATGCGTTGACCAGAGTCACCACGATGATAATAAAAAAACTACATCCAAATTTGTTGTGTCGTTCTCAAATTAAAACGAAACATAAAGACCGACAGACAGACAGACTAAAATTCTAAAAATTGTGGTTATGACCTATAACTAGAGATGCAACGAATAGTGATTTGGCCGAATACCGAATATTCGGCGGCGCTTTAGGCCGAAACGCCGAATATTCGGGGACCGAATACTTGGCACCGAATATTCGGCGGCCGAATATTTGGTGAGAAATCTGTGCATTTCGTGCGTACACTCGTACAGGTTACGACCTGTCCAGTTGCGAGGGCACGCGGGGGCAACGGGGTGGCGGAAGAAAGCTCATTTTCGAGCAAATCGTCCGTGTCACGTTTTTCTGCCAACTTACCAAATATATACTTTCTGATTAAAATACGTTTTTATTTTCACTTATTTATATGTATAGCAGATTGTAGTGAATAAAAACAAGTTTTTCTTCAATCTTACCAATTTTGTTTTATTACAATGTGTTTTAATTTCATTATTAGGTATTCGGCCGAAAACCAAATATTTAAAAAATGGCCGAATAGGCCGAGTACCGAATAGTTGCCGAATATTCGTTGCATCTCTACCTATAACCCATTTCATTTAAAATTTCGCAAATATGTTCAATGTGCAGAAA
Source organism: Ypsolopha scabrella (assembly GCA_910592155.1). Taxonomy (NCBI): domain Eukaryota; kingdom Metazoa; phylum Arthropoda; class Insecta; order Lepidoptera; family Ypsolophidae; genus Ypsolopha; species Ypsolopha scabrella. The sequence continues at coordinate 22,995,034 of OU342969.1, read as the reverse complement.
CGTTTTTTCTTCTACTTTATTATTAGTATATGTACATAGATAATTGCAACTACTACTTTCGACATGTCAATTTAGGCTTATCTAGTTTGACTGTTTGTTTGTAGTATTCTATCTCCATACAAACGGGCCGAAACAACCCCCCCAAAACTCGGTTCAAGACAGTCGCGGTCGCACATAATGGCACGAAATTACAGAGTATGTTGTGCATTGTATGGTGGTTTAAATACAACTTTTTATTTAATAATATAGTATTATCAAATACGTAAACAGTCAGTTGGCAGCCCTAGGGCGTGTTCAGGCGCCGAGCGGCCGTAGGTATTGATTTCAAGGACACCGCCTAGTTAAACTACTGTTGTTACCTATACTGTGATAGGGCTCACCTCACGACCCATCACCCAATCGTTGGTGAATAACGGGTGTACTAAGTTTACCGGACTTGAATTTAAATGTTCACAGTTAGGAACACCTCTGACACCCCCTCAGGGATTCATGTCGTGTTGATATGTATGTTTTATATATTTTTTTTTTGTGAGGAAACGAATTTTATTCTCATTACTATTAATTACATCATATCATAACATAACATAAAGAATAAACGAAATACTTCCCACACATAGGTACTTATTCCAGCTCATCAACCCTGAGTCTTTCTGGAAAAACACAAAATATATTTTATCTACTTCGGTTTAGTTATATTCGAATTACAAAATTGACAGCGATTTCATTATGATACCCATAACGACATCGGGTTGCATTATGGGAATCGTCATAAATTCTAAAATACAAGCAAAGACATTCTTAACATACAGCCAGGTACCTATAATATTACTTCGAAATCGAGACAATGTAAATTATGTTTTTAAAAATGGAACAAGTTTAGAACAAAAGTATCGTATACGATTTGGCTGTTGCGGCTACAAGATCTTTGCCTCACACCTAATAAAGACTAAATTAAATAAAAAAGTGAGTGAAATTTTATTCCAAATTTTATTAAAAATGTCTTCAACATCAAGTGATATTGAAAATACTCCACCAGATATAACAAATGGAGCAGTTGCGGCTACAAATAATTTACTACCAGAAAAATCAAGACATGTATATGAGAAATGTTAAGAAGATTTCGTGATATGGCGGGAACGTAACACTATTCCAAGCACATCATTTTCTGAAAACGTCTTGTTGGTATATTTTGAGGAAATCTCAAAATACATTAAACGAAGTTAACATTAATGTACCGCAATGCATGTCTCCAGGCCCATCTACAAGTTCAGCCTGTAATTATGCAATTCCTGTTTATTTTAATAATTTATTTAATAATTATACGCGCTAAGCTTATACCGAAAAATGGCACTCGTATTAAAAGACCGTCCATAATGTAACAGTTGCTCAAATAAAATGCATTATTAGGTCTTGTTTCTGGTCACTTTCCAAGTGTGCAGTAGAAATGTTAGAAATGCCAAGAGATTATACATTATAGGTACCTATTTCTAAAGTAAAATAGGTAAATGGGCCAAGGAACAATATGTATAACTGATAAATATGTATACATGCTGGGCAATGTTATCTTCAAGTGCAACGTTTTGTTTGCTGGCGTCATGTGCATTTATAGTTCAAGGTTCCATAGCAATAGCACAGTGGAATTCTGTGCCTCCGTGAGTAACGATTGAACTCAAAAAACCTAATTTTAGAACATTAAGTTCATTACTGTGGATTCGTTCAGCTCCTAGAAAAAATACCTCCTTAGAGATATATCGTTCAGAAGCTGAATTAATTATCATTCGGCGCGTTGTTAAATGCATTATGTATGATTTGTGGAGTTTGTACCTTTTACCATATACTGGTATGTAGTAAACGTGGAATAAAAAAAAGGAACGTTGAAATCGATCCAATTAAAGTAACATCTAATTTTACAAATTAGTACGCGACTAACTCTTTTTAAACCATTGTGTACCGGCAAAAAATTTACTTAAACCATTTTGTCATAATTGTCTACGAGTATCTTCGGTGTTTTTAAGGATATCTAAATTCCAGTTAGACCAATTTGTAAAGAAAAATGAGACGGAGCAAAGTGGTAAAAAAAAATCTAATTTTGGGCCTAAGTCGAGTTATACCTTTATTCACCGGGCCCAAGGAATTAGTAACAGCGGCCCAATTCCTTTGATCTTGGCCAAAATCTTGACTGCGAGCGTCTGGTGAGTGCAAAATAGCCCCAAGTCCTCCATTTACCATAGAAAAATTGCCAAAGAGCCAATTTTTGCTCTTATTACTACTGCAATACGGGTGAAAAGTGGATCTGCGGATTTTACTCGATTGTACATGCATTTAGTTATAACAGCATTGAAACTAAAGCTGATACCGAAGGTAGTTTACTCGTAATAATAATATAATTATTATCACCACATATTTTTCTAATGAGGTGACACCTTAGACCATATAACACGGGACTAGGCAAGTGCACTTATCCCCCTCTGCCGAAGTACATGAACAATTTGTTCGTGTAAGTTTGCTTGTGTGCGCGTTTTGTGTTTCTGTTGCAGCTTTTGATTTAGTGTGACATATCAAGTTTTCGCAGGAGTGTGCGTGAATATGTAAATGTCTGCTGTGCGTGTTCACCTCCCCTCCCCTGGAAAATGGCAGATTAGTTTCAGTACTAAGAGTCGCGCTTTGCCAGGTCCCGTGTTAAATGATCTAAGGGTGACACAAATGTTTGGAGATTTAACTTGGAACAAATCCAATTTTCGTACAACTACCGTTCAAAGAAGATAATCTCTTCTCTTCTTCTTCTCTATCTCTATACATATAAAATACAACGTCTGTCTGTCTGTCTGCCCGTCTGTCTGTTCGTTCGCTTATAACTTGAGAACCAATCAATGGATTTTGATGCAGTTTTCACTGAAAGATAAAGCATTTCTTCGGGAAGGTTTAGGGCTATGTATCATCACGCTATGTTAAAAGGGAGCAGCGCAATGAGAATTTTAGTGAGATATATGAAAGGTTCGCCGCCGTAGCATAGTCGATCGTCGCGGGTTCAAACCCCGACTGGTAAAATTTGTTTTCACTTTTTATTTTTTATTCTTTTATGTTATTTTAATAGTAAGCTGGCGTTGAAATTGTTTTTATTTTAATACACTAGATGGCGCTGCATGTTTCAAAATATCGAATTTGACGCAGTCTGGTTCAAATCAACTCACGTTAAAGTTTGTCTACACTATTATATAAAGAAGAAAGATTTGTTTGTTTGTTTGCATATAATGGGTAATATCTAAAACGACACTTAACTGACTTTAAAAATTCTTTAAGCACTCAATGAGATTTTTAGTTAATCGTGTGGTATGTACGCCTTGCGTAGTCGTACGTAAGTAGTCTCATCGTCGGGGTTTCAATCATCCACTGGTAAATCTTTTTTTTTAGGAGACCTCTCAAGTTTAAGTTTATTTGATCGGTATTAATGAATATTTTTGTAGAACATGGTGACCAGGATCTAGTGACGGGACTGTGAGAGGTGGGTACGGGATCTCCTCAACGGATAACAGTAGACCCATCGAGTTTGAGCTTATTTTATTGGTCTTTATTAGTACTTTGGTAAAACACGGTGACCAGGGTCTGATGATGGGACTGGAAGGTGGGTACTAGATCTCCTCAACGGACAACAGCAGACACTTCGAGTTTGGACTTATTCGATTGGTATTTATTAGCACTTTGGTAAAACACGGTGACAAGGGTCTGCTGATGGGACTGGAAGGTGGTTATGGGATCTCCTCAACGGATAACAGCAGACCCTTCGAGTTTGGGCCTACTCGATTGGTCTTCATTAGCACTTTAGTAAAACGTGGTGACCATGGTCTGATGATGGGACTGGAAGGTGGGTACGGGATCTCCTCAACGGACAACAGCAGACCCTTCGGGTTTAGGCTTATTTTGTTGGTATTTATTAGCACTTTGGTAAAACATGGTGACCGAGGTCTGTTGATTTGACTGGAAGGTGGGTATGGGTTCTCCTCAACGGACAACAGCAGACCCTTCAAGTTTGGGCTTATTTGATTGTTCTTTATTAGCACTTTGGTAAAACATGGTGACCGTTGCATATTGTCGTTTAAAAAATCATATTCTTTTGTTTTCCTTATTTCCACGAAAATCTCTACGACGCGGGCGGAGCCGCGGGCAAAAGCTAGTGATTAATATAATATCATGTGGTAACATACTCACTACGTTACCATACAAAACTCAATCGCGAAACAAAACCTGCTTTATAGAAAATATACCTATTACATACATACCTACCTGTTTTAGCAAAATATATGTTTTTTTTTCACTATTTCCCGATATTTTTCAGGAAAGGTTTTATTCATGGACGGTTCGTATGTAGTTTGCGGATTCCGCAAAATTATCTTATGATATAGCTCCGTATTTTTCGTCTGTCTGCGAAACATTATTTAAATTTTTTTTTTTTGTCATTGCCGCGATGTTTTTGTAAAAAGCAGGGACATACACCAGTCCATATTGGCCATCTAAATGAAGACCTAAAATTTATTTGATTCAATTGTTTCTCCCTTGCGCGTTATTTTAATACTTAGATATTATGAATAACGATTCGGAGCGGGCTCATCTACACTATTATTTATAGAGGAAAGATTTGTTTGTTTGTTTGTTTGTTTGTTTGTTTGTATGTTTGAGGTAATCTTTGGAACTACTGAACCGATTCTAAAAATTCTTTCTTTTGTAAAAAGCTTTACTGTTTTTGAGTAACATAGGCCATATTTAATTTTAATACAACGATCCTGACACACCTCTTGCTAATATTAAGCTTGGAAAGGTCACGCGATTCTAAAAATGTTTTCTTCTGTAAAAGGCTACGCTATTGATGAGTAACATAGACCACATTTAATTTTAATACAACGATCCTGACACACCTCTTGCTTTTGTCTGTTTGAGGTAATCTTTGGAACTACTTAACCGATTCTAAAAACTCTTTCTTTTGTAAAAAGCTTCACTGTTCTTGAGTAGCATAGGCTATATTTAATTTTAATACAACGATCCTGACACACCTCTTGCATAATATTAAGCTTGGAAAAGTTACCCGATTCCCAAAATATTTTCTTTTGTAAAAGGCTACACTATTGATGAGTAACATAGGCCATATTTAATTTTAATACAACGATCCTGACACACCTCTTGCTAATATTAAGCTTGGAAAAGTTACCGATTCCAAAAATGTTTTCTTTTGTAATGATGATTGTATTGATGAGTAACATAGGCCATATTTAATTTTAATACAACGATCCTGACACACCTCTTGCTAATATTAAGCTTGAAAAAGTAACTACAGCCAGGTTTAAGCATAGATACATTAAATACTATGGTTTAAGTAATAATTTGTTCCCATACGGGAAAACTATACCAGTTTCATTTGTCTACAGATTTACATCTACAACGATCCGGACACACCTCTTGCTAATATTTAGCTTGAAAAAGTGATGACAGCCAGGTTTATGTATTGATTTTTCCCATACGAGAAAACTGTATGAGTATAATCTGAATACAGATTTCCATCTACAACGATCCTGACACACTTCTTGGCACTTTGGTAAAACATGGTGACCAGGGTCTGATGATGGGTCTGGAAGATAGGTACAGGATCTCCTCAACGGACAACAGCAGACCCTTCGAGTTTGGGCTTATTTGATTGGTCTTAATTAGCACTTTGGTAAAACATGGTGTCCGTTGCATATAGTCGTTCAAAAAATCAAATTATTTTGTTTTCCTTATTTCCACGAAAATCTCTTCGACGCACGCGAGCGGAGCCGCGGGCAAAAACTAGTAAGTAATAAAATAACTTGCAAAAGAGAAACAATTCAATCAAATGAATTCTAGTCCTTTATTAAGACGGCCAATATGAAGTGGTGTAGGTATATCCCTAGTTTTTCCAAAAACATCGCGATAAAGGCCAGAAAAATATTTAACATATTGTTTGTGATCAAAGTTGTCGTCGTCGCGGACCGAGCTCTTAACATCCTGTTTACTCGTACCTATAATATGATCAGTTATATTTCGCTGCAGAAACTTCATCGTTATTATTGGTCAGTTGCAGTATTACATACAAACAATCAAACAAACCAACTTACTGATTTAATTAGTACCTAGTATAAAAAAGTGTCAGCTCGTTCAATCTCGGGTATTTAACATTGATTCATAACTACGAGGCTGTATTAAAAGCCCGCTGTTCAAACATTCAGTTTTCAGATTTCACAGAAACGTATAGGCTTCTATGTATAGCGTGCGAATATTTCATAAAAGGGCATTCCCCCCGTGTACTCGTAATAGGCTGTGGTACAAGTCATAAGAGGTTTATAATAGAACTTAGTACCGTAAGTGTAAAGTCTAATCCACAGGCACGCTTTTATTGAAACAAGCGCATCACGTCTTGTTAACTCGAATTACTTTAGGCTTTACGTCGTTGCTTTAATAATATAATATTTTGTAACCGATAAGTTTAAACTGATCATCATTGAATGTTTTACTACAAGTAAACCCTATATTATAAAAAATTAAGTAAACAATTGGTTTTATGCAAAGAAAATATTATTATGAAAAAAGCACGACAAATAATGTTATTAAATTTTTTGATGGTTATTGAAGTATTTGTGAAAAAAAGTGAAAATTTAGAAAATTCTATGTCCGTATGACAAAATACCGATGAAAAATGCTATGATTTTTTTCCAAATCAATTTTATATAAGATCTTGTTATATCTTAATAAACTTTATAGTAGAAGTCTTATCATCTATTGCAAAAAACCAACGAAAGTCAAATTATTACTAAGTTGACGAATAAATTAACTCGCTAAAATATTTTTTTTACGTTTCTATGTGAATGTCACATACTCACAAGTCTGAAATGCAGAGCACTCTAACAGTAAAATGCATTAGAGTCACCATCTTCTCTAGTATCAATTGCTTAACAGTTTTATTTTAGCGATAATCGGAGCTTAAACAATTAAGACATCGAGTTATGTAACTTTTGTAACTGAGTAAATGATAAACTGAAAGCACGTTTTTCTGATAAACTGATTAACGATTTATTAATCAAGTTACATCATTAATAATACACTATGTATTACAATCGGCCATACCCAAAGCTTAAAATTGTTGTTTGATAAGTAATAATGATTTTGTTTGTTTGTTTTCGCGTAAACGAAATAAGAACTGCTTTAGTTTGCCGTAAAGTGTTGGAGATTATACAGATACTTGATTTTTTATGTGTGCTTTTCAAAACATTAACGCACAGTTCGAAATCCAATGGCCCTCCTACTTTTAAGAGGATATGTCGCGCTTGCAAAGGTCACTGTTACTCCATGCAGAACGCCGCGCAGTGCGAGAGGGACGGATTCCGGAAAAAATAGCAAAATATCGGTTTTAAATTGATATAAAATTAGCTAAAATAACTATAAAAATTTCCTACTGCGAAAATTTAGATATCGTTAAAATCTATCTAATAAAATATCGTTTAGGTCTCTATGTCATTCCTGTTTGTCATACTATGAAAAAAAGTGTAGAAGAAGACCATAAGGTAACTGTTCAATAACTATTTCTATCGAGCGAAAGTTACGCAATCACGTTTCTTTACTGAACAAAACTAAGAAAAGGTTCCGAAATGTATATACTGATTTTATATTATTTATTATTTTAAATTAGTGGCTTCATCTGACAAGCAGGTATACAACTTCAGAAAGTGCCATTTTTATCGAAATAGCCCCTTAACTCCTTGTACCACGCACCAAGTTAGTGATGTAACAATTACATAAAAATGGCGCTCGCATCGACCGTCCGACCGCTAGCCGTGTTTCCGCACCAATCACATAGACTTTCACGAAATCAAACAAAGAAATGGAGAAGTAGCTCATTTGCATCGGCACTCTATTCCCAGACGGACAAAAGAATCACCTCGCCTAAGAACAGAGAATGATGTATAGATAGTAAACCTCATGGTATAATAAATATACTACGCCATAATGCCATATGCTCATCCCCCGTTGCCGTCGTTGTCACGAGCTACGTCATCACGTGAAATAAAGAGTGTTTATGCTGACAAGATCATCAGGCCTTTGACTTTAAAACGAGGAATGACTTTTATATGTCATTAAATTCTTTGTTGCGCAATTCATTTATTTGCTATTTTAATTGAAAATGTTTTTTCTTTAGTATAACCTAATCAACGGGCTCGACTGTGGAGGTACTACCATCTTACTCGCAAATCCTCCCGAAGTTATTCGGGGGAGAGTAAGAGAACAGCTCTCAGGCAAAACCAGGCGGCCCACCATTGCCTGGGACCGATGGATGGCGGTATATCCATCCCCAATTGCCGGGGCCTTATATAAAATAGACTGCTGACGAGCAGCGGCGTCACTGGTGCAAGGGCTTCGGCACCGCGCTCACCAACCCGCCTGCCCAGCGTGTGTGAGTATGGGCATTTCTTCCAGGAGGACCGCCAAGAGTGGCGAAATCCTGGAAAGGCCTATGTCCAGCAGTGGACGAAACAAGCTGATGGATGGATGGAACCTAATCAAAGAGACAGCTTGGTCAGTTTATGTACTGGCGTGAGTCGTGACAGTTTCGTAAGATCAGACCATGTTTTCTTTGACTATGGTAATCCCGTTACGACTCAGATGGCATCTTTTTCGACAATACGAACCGAAATGTTGACAACAACTCGTTGACAACGAGTCAATTACAGTTATGTGGAAACGGTCGCAGTCAAAGACGTGTGAAAATTCCAAGCCGGCACTAAGTGAGCCCAGAGTAATATCGGTAAAAAATCCGGTGGCCCATTTTTCACCCGTTTTGCAATGATGGTGAGAACTAAAAGTGGGTCAGTCTTAGTTTCTTTAAAATTACCTAACTTAAATTACCTTCAAAATGTAGTATAATTAAGAAGAATGACTAAAATATAACAATACGATTTAATTTTATTTAAGGGACCCGCACATCGTCCTTTCTAAATAAGAAATATCTTATTAATAAATATTGAATTATCTTGATTCTCGTAAAATCTTAAAATATAATTAAAATATTTTTACACATGCATCTATGCTTATATTTCTAGATAATTAAATTTTGACTGATAAACTTCATGACCATGTGAAATAAATCAGTCGGAAAAGCATATTTTTTGTGTTAATTTCACTGTACATTGTTTGATTACATTGTTAAGGGGGATGTTACCGGTTTCTTTCCCAAAAGCACAACTTTTGGTAAGGCTAAACTTGACATCAGGTTGGAATCACTTGGCGGCATGGTTTCGTCAAGAGGGTGGTAAAAACAGAAGCCTACCAGCAAATAGGTGTCTACGTCTTCTCTACAGACGGAGCTGAGAACCGATGACCTTATGACCTTTGATATTATAGAGAGACAGTTTGTTGGCTTATGTTATGAGACATGATGTTATTATGTTGTCTCAACGAAGATTAATAGTAGTTTATGCTACAAGTGAGGTAAAGAGGCGCAAGTGTTTTAAACGTTACGGATAAGCATTTGCTCTTACCCACGTGTATGATACTATGTTTTTCAATGCATAGTGTGAGTAAATGAAAAAATATAATTAAAGAAAGAAACAAACAATAAATACTCCAAATAAACTTTAGGCGTGCATTATTTTTCTCTGCAAGCAATTTGACAACTTGACGGAAATAAACTGCGTTCAGTTTGATGCGATTGTAGGCCCCGTTCAGTTTGATCGTAGGGCGACATCCACCTCACATGCCTTGATACTGTCTTGTTTTCAGTGGTAGGCGGTGTCGTCCGATGATCATTCTGAACACAACCTACGAACGCATCAAACTGAACGCAGTTTATTTCCGTCGAGTATATCTATGGTACACAAGTAAAAGACTGCCAACATTCCCTCAAAAAATAAAACAAAATAAATCACTAGTGCGGCAAAAATGACTTTGGCAATAGTTTTGGTGCATATAAAATGGGTCTTTACGAGCACTTGCATTGAAAAGTACTTTTTTTCATTAAGTTTCAAAAATGTGGAAACTCTCATTTTGCTGAAGATAAAAGGGTTAAAGTTTTCCAATAACAATAGATCAAGGACTTATCATCGATTGGACATATTATTATGCGTAACGACTTACGACCGACCCCGCACAAGCAGGTGCAGTCAAGTGTAAATATATAGTCTTTGGTCGTTTAACATGTAGGTTCTGTCATTGTAGATGTAATCTGCTTTAAAATGTGTAATAATTAACTGTGATATCGTCCTTCCACCCTTCACCCCCAATGTAGACTGCGCTATTGCTGAAATGGTGCGACAAAAAAAAATTTTTTTTTTTGGAAAATTTCGTTTTTTCTTTGTCTTATTCTTATGTACGTATCATATGAACAACTTGTGACGAACCTATATTTTTTATTGAATTTTAATTCTTATTTTACATTCATAATTAAATTTTGGTAAATTAAAAAACTTGTGTAAACTGAAGGTACTTTCGGGGGAAATAAGGAAAATCCACTTTTTATCTATATAAGGTGCTCTAAAAATATCTGCCACGGCTGCAATGGGAGAGTGTATTGTGTATATAGATTACAATAGTAACGATATTATATTGATCTAACGTTATACATTTTTTCATACAAAAAAATCTGCGTATAAGTTAAAGTTGATTTACTTGCACGAAACCGTACCGTAGTAACACAAAACAGTTGGAAAGAGATAGAAATTATTTTATTGATGAAACGACACATTGCGCGTAGTTTGTGAACTACATTATGCTGAATAAAGTATATATTTATTTACTTTATTTTCTCAAATTTATATAACCATTCCGGGGTACAAAATTTCTTCACAATACTATCTCTCATTGCAGCCGTGGCAGATATTTTTAGAGCACCTTATATAACGGTTTAAATAAAAGCAAAAAGTGAGTCTGCAATACTTCCCACGACGGGACCATCAAATATAAATTGCCACTGACCAACCTATCACATTATAACTATTGCAATACGGGTGATAAGAAGGCCTGCGGTTTTTTCTTCGATAGTACAATCTTAACATTTCATTCAACACAATTTACAAGCACAAAAAACGTCGCGATAAGGCCGTTTCCTTTCCTCTATCGAGTGAGAGCGAGTTCCATTTGCATAAAAAATGCAATACTTATCCGCTGATAAATACTTGTGTCGTAATGAAGAAAACAATGGCAAGACTTTCTCGTTGCGCGTGCGACGGCGCCCCTCCTTCCCCCCTTTCACTTCCCCTCTGTAGTCTTCCAAGGAGCTAGGTGTCTAAGCCTTTGACCTGGTCGCCACGCCAGTCTTGTTTACTCCAACCTTCGTGGTATACTTTTGCATTCATCTATTGACAATGAAGATACTTAGTACCGTTTCTCTTCCAACTACTATTATCTCATGATAATTAACTCAAATAGTGTGCAGAAAACGTTCCTTTATTTCCCTGCGAGCGATAAAGTTTTTAAAAAATCCATTATCTTCCGCTACGATTTTTGTACCTTGCCGCAATTTACCAGATTTACAAAAAGTGTCATACGTTAACATTAAGTTTTTTAAAACGTATTAAAAATACTGGCTGATTTAAAACATAAACTGGATCGACCAACAAGCTGCAACTTGACACATAACTCGCATCTTGATACCAGCAACAACCACCATCAAATTAATTTATTTTTAAGGATGTTGAAAGAAAAGCAGACTATTAACCTCACTTGATTTATCATATCTTGTATCCCTCGCGTTTATAAGGTCCTCGCTCTGCGCCCAGGCTCCAAGCTAACGCTTGATGAAATAATAAAACGCTTTCTTCTGGTATAATATGCAATGTATTTAAAAGTCTTCTATATAAAGAGTAAATGGATAAATAAGAAAGAGCGTGTAAGTCACCATGAAAGGAAACAAAGTTATACCATTATAAGTTTTAAAATCACGCATGAATTCAAACAAAATTAGGTAGCTAAAAATGAAAAATCCGCCAAGTGCGAGTCAGACTCGCGCACAAAGGATACCGTAGCACCTGATAATACAATACGGGTACGAAATCCTAAGAATATCATTGAAAAATAATGATTTTGAGGTTTTTTGTATAGGGCTTTATTTTTTATTATTATTAATATTATTTGCCATGATCACGTATTAAGTGAAAATTTAAATTGGCTACCTATATGGCTGAAGCTGTAGACCCCTATGCTATGACAGACGGACAGACAACAGGCTTAGCAATGGCTCCCGTTTGGCACCCTTTGGATAGGGAATCCTAAAATACAAAAAAAGGCGATACTGTTATCATATTTTTTCTATATGATTAAAATTCTTTAGTTGCGTGCATTTATCAAACGTTTCTATATGTAAGATATGTATTTAGTTTATTTTTAGTAGCTGTTACACAAATGATGATAACGCCAGAAAAACGAACATAAGACTTACCCCAGATTCCGCCTTAGATTAGTTCCTTTGTTAGTCTTTAATTAAAATGTGGGATTTAAAAGACCCCGTAAAGCATAAAGAGTGTAATTAGACGGTAGTTTTACTGAAACCAAAAACTTTACTAATATAAGTATCATAATAAACTATTTTCAACTTCGTTTCATAAAGAATTTTACACACGCAAATAGATAAAACCGGTCAAGTGCGAGTAGGACATGCAACATGAGGGCTCCGTACCATCAAAATAAGTAAATAGACTTAAAAATTACAAACTTATTAGTACTTACTTACAAGATAAATGAAACAAAACTGCAAAACTAAGTTGGTCTTGTATCAGGGTACGTAACCATAAACCTACCTATATATTAAAAATTGTCGATTTCAGAAGTTGTTGTTGTCTAAATACAGTATATGGCACATTATAAACAGTAAGTCCCAAATTCCTACCTTGTTTAGTTCTTGAGAAAGACCCCGTATCAAAAATTGTCTAAAACTGTCAATTTTGATGGCCCCCCATTTATTTATTTCCAAACAACTCCTCACATGCCAGCCGGCATAAGAAAAAAATAATTTTGTGCTCCTTTTTCATACCCCTGAAAATTCATTAAATTTATTAATTACGCTTTCATTATTTATTCCAATGATGACGACCACATTGAAAAGGAGGAAAAATTTCGAAAAATCTTATATTAAATTCCTAAACATGTTTTTATTATTTATATTTGCTTAGAATTATGAAAATTTATAATACATATTGACACCTATTCTCGTGTAGCAAATATTAGATTTAGAGTTGCCATAATCTAAAACTTTTCATTGCAAAATAGGCTCTAACGCAGATGGATAAAAGTTAAATGAGCTTGTATTATTTTAGGTTTTTCAACTCTAAGGTTTGCTGCACGAGAATAGGTCACATTATCTACCCAAACTAGTCAGATCTAATATGTAAACAACCATTAAGGGTTAAGAAAAATTTAACAGGGTTAAACCTAACCTTCAGGGTTAAAAATAAATGAAATCGAAAGCATACTGGTTACCAGTTAACCACATACTTGTTTCATGACGGTCCGCTTAAAATATGACCGAGCGAGTTGAACCGTGAACGACTTCACGATTAGTCACTGAAAGAATCTGCAGCATTCCGTACGAGCCCTTAAAATTGTTCCCAATGACGATTCTTCGATGTGAGGTTGTTAAAAAAAACAAGCATAAGTACATGGTACAGGAAAGGTTTATTAAACCCGTAGAATTACAGTCGTGACGATCGTCACGCCTAGGCCGAATTGTAAATAAAAAATTATTATTGTTAGTTAATATATTATAAACCTAGTGATATGGGTATTTTTCGAAAGCTATTAAGATGAGCAATAAAAGAAAAAATTAAAAAAAAAAATTATAATAATATAAAAAAAAGTTGTGGATTGTTATTTTAGGTCCAAATCTTCTTTTTTTTTAATATTTGTATAGAGTTATACTTTTTTATATTTTTTTTTATTATTCTTTATATTTTATTACAATATTATAAAATTTGAATAGACATATATATATATAGTATACATGCATATATTCATATATATAACTAAGATTTTTTCAAGGAGAAAGCCCCCCCCCAACTTACCCCAAGAAAAAAAAATGTTTTCTTGTAGGAAATTTTATCTAGTTTTAGAAAAACAAAATTGCATTAGAATTGGACAACTAGTTCCGGAGATATAGCCAAAAACAAAATTGGCGGGAAAATTTGCAAACTTGCAAAAATGCACGATAACCGGACAGGTTAAAAAAAAAACAATACATTTCCACAAAAATTCAAGCGCAATACCCGCCGCATTGGACAAAATCTGTGTATTCAGAATCCATTACATTGGTACCATTACCACATGATACCATTACAGGTTACAAAAAATTATTGTATTTCTTTTGACTCGTCTTATAATGAGGAAATTAATTAATCAAATTAAAATACAACAAGTTCAATTTAAAACATTCATTTAAATGACGTCAGATTTGCTTATCGGATTTTTGTCCGCGCGTTTAAGCGCGCGTCACATAGACGCAGGCCGGGATCGGGGCGGAGCGGTAGCAGACCCGTAGCTAGGCGAAAGTGGACCAAGAGGCTCACACAGCTGCGCCCGCTCTGGACTCGGCCTGGGTGGTGGCGGCATGCTGGACCGGACAGCTATTTGCTACCATGATGTCACGTGAAGTGGACAGCGATGAAGAAGAGCTGTTGGCTTTATTGTTGTGGAAAAAGAAACGAAAGCGAGTTTAGGTTCGCATGACATATGAAGAGGAAGACTTTGGGTGATTTTCGCTTTCGAACTCCGCTTTCCCGCGGCGGTACTCTGTGTGACGTGCTTCATACAAAATATAACTACTCGTACGCACTATAAGTTTCCGGAATGAATATGAAAAAATACTATTAAAGGTACAAAATTAATTTATTGTTTTTCAAAATAATCTCCCTTGGCGTCTATGCACTTTTTCATTCGATCAAACCAGTTTTGAAAACTTTTGTGCCACTCCCCCGTGGTGACCTCTGAAACGTGTTTTTCATACTCCTCGACAGCCTCTTCTGGTGATGAAAATCGTTGACCGCGTAATTGGTTCTTAATTTTTGGGAACAGAAAAAAGTCACAAGGTGCCAGGTCGGGACTGTGTGCAGGATGACTCATGAGTTCTACATTTTTCGTCTTCAAAAAGTCGTTTGTCTGTCTGGCCGTGTGAGAACTAGCATTGTCGTGGTGCAGGATGATACGGCGTTTACGGTTATTTTTACGGAGTTCGTCAATAACTTCCGGCAAATAAATGGTCTTGTACCAGTCACTATTCACGGTACGACGATTCTCTAAAGCAACAGTAGCCACGTGTCCAGTTTTATAAAAAAAAGAAGCAATCATCCGCTTAGATGCACTTTTCACGCGCGCCACTTTGGTTGGTTTCGGCTCATCTTGAAAGACCCATACGCTCGATTGCTGCTTTGTTTTGGGATCGTAGCAATAAATCCATGTTTCGTCACCTGTTACTATGTCCCACACCAAATTTGACGCACCTTCGTTGAATCTGGTAAGCATGGCACTGCACCAAGTGACGCGGTCCGTTTTTTGAGCCTCGGTCAAGTTGTGTGGGATCCACCGCGAGCACAGCTTTCTCACACCCAAATGTTTGTGTAGGATTGATTGTATTTGACTCATGCCTATTTCTAAGGATGCGCGAATTTCATGGTAGGTCACATGCCTGTCTGTTTCAATCATACGGCGCACAGCATCGATGTTTTTGTTGGTCACAGCGGTGGACGGCCGACCATCGCGAGATTCGTCACTAAGATTGATACGACCACGCTTGAATTCTGCAAACCAGCTATAAACAGTCGTCTTGCATGGTGCTTCATTGCCATAAGCTGTTTCAAGCCGAGCGATGCTCTGTTGAGCTGTCAAATTACACTTAAAATCGTAGAAAATCATACTACGAAAATTTTCCCGAGTTAAATCCATGTTGATGCAGACACACAATTTTTTAAATGGCGCCACAAGGTAAAAACAAAAGACAGTCAGATGAAACAAACTGCATTCTACAGCCAAAGAGTTCTATTTTCAAATGTTGCAATAAATTTTTAAATATTGTTTATGTAAGTGGCCAGTTCCGGAAACTTTTAGTGTTACCTATGTACAAGAAATCCCGGTCCGCTGCCGCATTACCCGCCCTTGGTCCGGCCTGTGTTGTGTGGGAGCGCGAGCTTAAGTCTCTGGGAGCACATTCGTGTTCGGTCAGTGAATACGAGTGAGAATTGTGACTGGCACCCTTCACCACAGACATACTTGGAAACACTTCTGATATCCCTTAGCGATTTATGTCGCGTCTACATCATACAATTGACCATTTCTTGATCTGATTGGCCATCATGAAATCTGATAAATCTAAAGAACTCGACTCGCTCCGCTCCGCTTCGCTGGCCTCCCGAATTTATGATCATCAGCAACCTAATACACTCCTCCCGCTTCGCTTGTCCTCGCACCTATTTTCAACTTTTTGATGAAGTACTACCGTAAATATCCTATTTTATGCTTGATGACATGGTCAAATGAATAATATGGGCAGGACATCATCAACTGACTGAATACTGACTTATTTATTGATCTATCAACGCCTAGACCAAACGGCTGGACCTAAGAACATGAAACTTAGACTGTAGGTTCCTTGTATGATGTAGACATTCACTAAGAAGGGATTTTAGAAATTCCCACGGCATAGGAGTACCGGGAACCACGTGACCAACGCTGCGGAGCGTCTACTAATATTCTAAATTATTTTACCAAAAAGCTAAATGGCCTTGGTAGAACTGAAAATCTTGGCAAAAATAAAAAAATCAGCTATTCGTCTCAAGTTTCAATCTTAGTGCCCCAGGGAACTTGTTGTGGAAAGGCTTGTTTATAATCTTTGATCATAAAATGGAGCGTAAATCTAACTACCCTTTACAGATGGGCAAGAAAGAGGTTTCTGTAATGAGGTTTTATGAGTTGGCTGAGCTTCTTTTTACATATCTGTGTAAAGTAATTTTTTGTTCAGAGTCTAGGTGTGTTTACTTAGTATCAATTTACTAAACCAACTTATTGTTTAAAATTATTTTGATATTTTATTGATTTGTTTTCTTCGAGATAATATATATCCGCGATTATAAAGCCACAATTAAGTACCTAAAAGAAAGCAATGGCAAGTAATTTGCAATGTGCAGCAGACTGGCTGCATACAAAGAAAAGCCACAGTCGGCAGAAAAACAAAACACAATCGCGCCTACTGGTGCGTTGCTTCTTTCTGCTTGGCCAGTAGGAATTGATGACCTCCTTGCGCCAAAGTTCCTAGAAAACACTGGCAGTTTTATATTTAAAATTAAAAAAAGAAAAAACATCATTCTCAAGATTTTCTCTCAATACCGAATGAAGTAAAGTAACGCGAGGTCGAGCTTCGATCCCGTTGGTCCCGACGTCTAACGGGCGGCAGTTAATGAGGACGAAGTTGCAGTTATGCAGATGCCGGGCAAAGAGAACCTTCCATGCACCTTGTAAACCTTTTGAACTCGCGATAAAGTTCAATTTTGAATGAAAACTGTGGGAACAAACTGCGTATTTTGAATAAAGTATTCTAGATTGCACTTTGTTTTAGTTCTCTAGCGCTTTAATGTTCATTGTGCATAACAGCTGTTTTGTCATTTTGTGTAAATACACTGAGTAGATAATAATTTCCTTGTTATCTATTGAAAGCAATATATGAATAAAACTTCTTCTAAGAAATGTGCCTGAAAGGTGCTTATTCTAATACGTTGAAATAATGACCTTAATTTGATATGAGAAATTTTTTACACACACATCTTGCTTTCGAGTTTACAATTTTAATATACGTTGTGATCTCCTGAAAGTAGAGTTGTTCATCCAGGGTATTTCTGACTAAGAAGCCTTAATATTCTCGAGATTAGTAAGTTCCAAGTAGTTAGTTTATGTTTGCCTAGATTCCATGGAGCGTAGATCAAAACAAGTGAAACGAGCATTCAGTGGCTGCTGATTGGTCGTAAACATCCGCTATTTGTCCAACATTCTGCGCAAGCGCGTATCGGTTACGCTTACTATGAGCGCGGGTTCGCCTAGAGGAGGTTTAGTCTTTATACAACTACTGTATGAATATTGGTGCACCAAAAATAATACTCCCCACCGAAAGTTTTTTAATGTTTTTTTTTCTATTTGTAAATATTTAAATTTTAGTATTCATTTTATATTTATATGGGCTTATACCGGGTGTAAAAGCAAAGGTAAGAATCCTTTAAGGGTGTGTTAGTATGATCGGTAAAGATATTATTTTAAATACTGGGATCTTTTAATAAAGTACCGGTACCTCATAATAAGACGATTTTCTTTACTCAAAATACACTAATCGCGTGGACACCCTCACTGGTCGCCGGCCACTCGGATGAGGTGCGGGTTGCGGGGTGCAATCAGGTGTGCGGGGAGGCCAGTGAGCTGCGTAGCCATAGCTTAGAAAAATTATGGAATTTTTGGTGAAAATTCAAGGTATATTTTTTTTTCTCGCTATGATATCAGACTCGTGTATACTTTCATACCCTAAAGGGATTCTTGACTTTGCATTTACAACCTGTGTAAGGTCCTACAATAATAAGTGAAAATATTTCTAGGGTAGATCATGTATCGTTAACTGATCAAATTCCAAAAGAAGAAAAAAAATTTTTCTCAAATATTTTATTTACTTCCCAGTACAAAGTGGTTCAATCAGCTGACTAAATTTCTATGTAAAGGTAAAAAAAGATCGCGCAAAAAATTTTTTGTTCTTTTGAATGTGTTCTATCAGGGATACTCAATCATCTGTTAAATTTTTTTCACTTTGAATTGTAGGACCATACATGTCCTTTACCGCGCCTGATTAAATCTTTGATGCTATTTTGGATGAAGCATGGTCATCCAGAAAGTAGCGAACTACTCTTCTTTTTTAAGAACCTGGTTTAAGCAAGTTGACATTAATGTGTGCAGCCAAATTCATACAAGGGGCTTGGTAAGTGATAAGTGTGACATTTTCTATTTTTTATTTAAATAGTTCTATTTTGACTTTGAGTAGTAGTATTGACGGGGCTGGGCTTGCGTTGGTTGGAAACAGAAAAAAAAACGAATTTCCCACAAAGGATCATCGAACTTTGGTCACGACTACTTGCCGAATCTTGAGTATAAATTTGGCTGTATTAATTTAATATCACTATATACATATATCCATCCGGCTAAACAGAGCGTCTGCAAGGAGTTACACATCTTGTTTTACCGATTGTACCTAAATGAGTTTTGAAACGTAGATATTTTTTTAAATTATGAATAAATATATATTAAATTCTTCTTGAGCCTTATTATTTATTTTGTAGCAATAAAGTATTAAAAAAATAACATATATTTTATCGATATATTTCAGTCCACTGTGTGGGGCCGTCATCATATTTTTTTAAATTAGGTATACTAAAATTTACAGAAAGAAACATTCCACCAAATGAAAGATTTTCTTTGTTTTTCCGATATTCAAGTCGAATGCCTAAATTAATAAAATTTTCTTTTTGAGTTTTTGTTTTTTAACAAATCCCTATTATTAAGTTAATTAATATAATAAATTTACTTTCTCGTCTTTTAATATATTTTTTAAAAATATATATTATACAACTCGAAATTAAATATTATTGTGATATGTATTGGCCCGAAATACTAGGAATGAAAGTTATATATCTTGTCTAGTTTTGTTTTTGCTGCATCCAACAAAAGAAAAAAGTTCTTTTGATTTTGGATTAATTTAATAAAATATTTAAATTTCAAGCTCAGTGACTGTACCTTCACTCTGATCTACCTACTATTATGTTCGGATTTATCGTAATAAAGTATTACTCTGTACTGTACTTTCTAAAACTCAGAACCATCATGTTAAAGAGATATCTATTGTTTTGTTTATAACAAACCTAAGGTTCACACGATGAGTACACAATATCTTTACAAATTACAATTCATTTGGAACTCATTTTCACCTTACCTTCTTCGGGTGAAAAAACAAACACATTTAACAGTTTTTGGGTTCACTCAAATTATGGATTCTTATTTCCTTCGACAGTCCGATTACTTTAGGGGATCTGTACACAAAACTTTAGATGCAAAAAAATATATTTTTCAACTACAGCAAAAGGGGTTTTATTTGAAAGACTCGAGACGTTACTTAAGAATTCCAAAACTTCTTCCATCCATCAGCCTGTTTCAGGATTTCGCCACTCTTGGCGGCCCTCCTGGAAGAAATGCCCATACTCACACACGCTGGGCAGGCGGGTTGGTGAGCGCAGTGCCGAAACCCTTGCACCAGTGACGCCGCTGCCCGTCACCAGTCTGTTGTATATGAGGCTTGGCAATTGGGGATGGATATACCGCCATCCATCGGTCCCAGGCAATGGTGGGCCGCCTGGTTTTTCCTGAGAGCTGTTCTCTTACTCTCCCCTGAATAACTTCGGGAAGATTTGCGAGTAAGATGGTGGTACCTCCACAGTCGAGCCCAGCATCAGCTCTACCACCTATATTTATACTAAAAACATTGTTCCGATTTTTTTATTGCATTCACAAAATGTACGTAAAAGCTAAGCTTTCTTCCTTTGTTTCTGAAAACATGCAGCCGAAAAATCTGAAAATATTTTTTATAAGGATAGGGGATAGATTAGAAGGGCGCGTGAATAAAACATGGAAACTAATTCCCTCCATTAATAAAAGTTCAATGTATTATATTTATCCCACTAAAAACATAGATGTGAAAAAGAGACGGATTTCAGTACAAAAGCAGTGCAGGATTGTCGGCTACGCTAAAATAAAATATTGATATAAGATTGGGTGCCTACCCAACAAACGCACTAGTGAAAGTAAGGCGCCCCTTTAGTGCTATAGCAGCTGCAGAAGAGTTGCATAGCATGCTATGCAGCTTATTCTTGCAGCTTCGAACTGCAATTCTATACGCTATATAGCTCTTAAGCAACCTCTTTGTGCTAGTTGGGTATGGAGGTTCTTTAAGGCGAGGAATTGGTAAACTTTTCATTTCAAATCGGTGCCTTAGGGGAGTGGAGTGAGGGGGACCTATTCCATACAAATATGCGCTCACGAACTAGCTTATGCCGTAAGGTCGTATTCGGCAAAACAGTATTTTCCATTTAAAATACCACTATAAGTAATTTAATAAATCCAATTGGCCATATTGAAGTGTATTTGTAGACTAATTTGAATAAAAAAATTAGAGGCTTCATTCGCTCCCGTTTGTCAGTAAAATAGAAATCTCTGTTTTAAAAGAGGTTTTCTAAATATTTTTTTCTCTGCTATGAAAATAATCAATCAACTAAATTTTCGGGCAAAATGATATCAATGAAATGCTTAATCTAGTATATAAATTGGTAATTACATAATGTTTTTTTTTATGACTGAGAAAAATAAAGATCCATGTCGCAAAATTTCCAATACATCGCCTTAAGTCATACTCGTAACTGCAATAATGCAACGTTCTTCACTTGTTTTAATTAAAAAAAAGTTTGTTAGGGTCATTGCTACTGAATATGTAGAAAGAAATTGGCAAGATTTCACAGCTAAAGGTTTAAAATTACGTCATACATGCAAACAATTAAATACCGGTTGAAATGAACCCTCTAGCTATAACGAAAGAAACTGCTCTATGTTCTAAATAAAAAATACATGTTTTGTTACTTTCGTCAAGATGACTCTTATTTTAAAAGATGTTATCGACCGTCAAAAGAAGCACTAATACTCCGGTGACGGAGACGACGACGCTCTATCTATATATGTGTAGTACATAGCCTATGTGCAATTGTTACTGCCGGGAATATGTACGGTCTATTGTCAGTCACATGTTGCGTCGTGTAGGTTGGCAATTCATTCGAAATTTGGGAAATTAAATGAAAAATAAAACATTTTTTTACGGTTTTATTTCTATTAGTGATTCTGAGTCATACATTTTAAAAGGGTTAAATTTTAACCTGAATGAAAACTTGCCAAGTTCAAAATTTTTCGTGGGTCCAATGGGAAATGGGTTATGGGGGGTCGAAGGCAGCTTGAAATGGTTCGTGTAATAAAACCCACGGCTGGTGCGCCAGCTTATTGGAACTCTTCCCTGGACTCGCTGCCGCGTGTCTAGATATGAAATGGAACCCTCAGGACGTGAGTTCGACTCTTATCAATCCGTTTAATGTCCATCCATCCATCTGTCAGCCTGTGATCGTCCACTGCTGGACATAAGCCTTTCCAATATTTCGCAACTATTGGCGTTATTTCGTCCTCCTCATCCAGCCGCCACCCACAGTTTCCTTCAGATCGTTGGTCCAGCGAGCACTGTCTTTTTATAATAACACCATAAGCACTCTGTATCGAAGTTATGTCTGGGAGTACATTGAATATCGATAGCGGTAATTGTAGTCATTCATCTGTATTCAAAGCCAAAACAATTTTTTTTCTTGTTTCCAAGTGTAACTTTGCACATACATCCATGCCATTTCAGCCGTTGGCTCAAGTTTCGCTGTAAGAGTTTACATTTTTTGACAAAAATAAAGACGAAAAGTGGTTCCGCGGCATTTTTGTAGTAAACTTGTCTGACTACCCCTGAAACTGTTATCTCCATTTTGAAGTACTGACGGAAATTCAGAGTTCGTTGCCCTTTTTACATTATCGATGCCCTTTTCTGCTAATCTAAAAACAAAATTAACTTACGAAAAAAAAACTCATCAGTATGCAAAACTGTGCTCACACTAAACAAACCGTGTTTAAACCCAACTTGTGAGCGCAAAACAAAAGTAGATTGTGACCTTGATTGACTTGATCATGCATGATCCAACACAGAATATTTTAGCCGCTTACTGATTTTGGCCATGCGTGCCAAATTCTAGATTACTTAATTAGCAATAGTGATACAATCAACCAAATACGGCCGAGACTCGAAAAACAAGTCGATTTAAATTTGCTGTGCTTTTTGTAGTCCTAACATAAGAGCGTGATAGAGAGAACATTCTTAGAATTAATGTTTCAGAACCACGAAGTGATCTATTGTACTCTATTATCATTTTCACTGATTCACCATCTTTTACAATGTTAAGAAAGCTTTGACGAACTGTAAACATTTTTACTATTTTCTGCTCCATTAACAAAAAACAAGTCGAGAAAATTTTCTAGGACAATAGATCAAGGTTATCTAATCCATCAGCCAATATATAATATACGAGTATATCACTCATAGGCCTCTCTAAGGGCTTTTTTATTCCCAGCTATTATCCCTGTCCAGCCAATACCAGCAATCTGTTTTTAACCGTCAGTCTAGCAAGCCCTGCGAGTAGGCTTGCCAACTCCAAAAATGGCATTTCCGGGATTTCCCAGCCCGACATCCGGGACTTGGGTATATGAGGCGGGACTCACCACATACAATGTGGTTAGAAAAACAAACATATTTTTAATATCATTTAACAAAATAAATCAACACAAATTTAAGACAAACATTTTTAGTTATTCTTGAAATAAATATATATAATTTAGCTATATAAAGCCTTTAGTTTCCTTTAACTTGTATTAATAATAAAAAAATTATTAATTTTCGAAATATATTTCGGCCCACTATGGGAATTTTGATCAGATTCGACTGATGCCGGCCCCATAGTGGGCCGAAATATTTTTAGTTATTCAATTTATTTATTTGTTACATTTAAAACAATATTTATTTTGCAATTTTGCGCATTTTAACAAATTTTTATTTTGCGAAACATACTCGTAGTTGTAAAATTCGCTGCATTTTTGGTCAAAATTTATTTTAATTTGCAGTTCGGCCTTAACGTGGTCGACAGACAACTTATTTCTGCTGTCTGTCCAGGCATTTCCACAAAGAGAAAATACTCTCTCTGCTGATGCATTTGAAGGTGGAATCAAAGCTACCATCTGAAAGATAATATGTAGTAAACCAGGTGCCTCTTTCATGTTCATAAATAATTTGTGCCATTGTTCATAAGCACCCAATACTTTATCAGGGGCTGATTTTTGTTTCCCTTCTATTAATGACTTTAACTTAACATAACCTTCAATACTCATCGTAAAGTTTATCCATGTCCAATCGATCAACCAGTTTTAACTTCTTGACTGCTTCTGAGAGTTCCGAAAAACTAAACATCGATTTGAATGAGAATATCTTAATACTGACCGCGAGCCACCGCCTCTGCCGGTTTGTGGTCTCCACCCAAGAACTACTCCTACCGTCAATGTCTTTGTTTCGGCACCCTAAGTCATAACTGGCAAGAGGCACTGGTTGGTCTGGTTGAAGACTTTCGTCCTTAAACACTGAGGAGTGATCGAGGAGAATTCATGACCGAGTATTTGATTTTCCGAACGCAGCCCAGCCAACCACACTCAAAGGTATAGATACAACATATTTTCAAACTTCTGTTTGCTTTACCACCAGTCTGTCAACAGTTGTCCTCGTCTTTCAGTATAACTTTACGGTCGGTAGTTGCCTCGAAACATTCCTGCAATAAGAAGTCGGTGGTAAGAACTGGTCGTCAAATTGAAAGTACAATAGTTTATAAAATGGCGAGGCTAGAGGGAATCTAATCAGCCCAGTTACACAACGTCAACAATCACTCGAACTCAAGTCTTAGACAGTCGATGATGCGATCTGAGTATTGTTTGTGAATGTTGTTTGTTAGGTCATGTTTGTTTATTGAGAATCGGTCGAATGTGGAATTTCTTTGTTCTCTTAATTCTGAGGGTGAATCTGATAGAAAATGCTTCTGAAAAAATAAGGCAAAGAATGTCATTATGTATTTAACCATTCAATAATGCTGTTATGATGGAATATGACAGTTTTTAATAGTGTGTAAATTCCATTGGTGTATAAGCCATATAACTTTCAAAAGTTCGCGAATGTGAAACTCCATAGGAGTCAAAAGCCCATTTTCCACTATCAAGAGTTGTCACATTCAATTCAATAGTTGGAACTTTGCGCCCAGTTACGTTTTTTATGAGCACAAATGGGGGAATCCTTTCTGATACTACTACAGACTTCCAACGTGTTAATAATAATTTCTGGAATAAAAAGTACATCAAACGTGTTAATAGTCTTCAATTGTTTTTTTATAGGGTCTCGTACCCAACGGGACCCTATTACTAAGACTCCGCTGTGCGTCTGTCACCAGGCTGTATCTCATGAACCGTGATAATTAGACAGTTAAAATTTTCACAGATGAAGTATTTCTATTGCCGCTATAATAACAAATACTAAATAGAATAAAATAAATATTAAAGGGGACACCCATACAACAAACGTGAGGTTTTTGCTCGATATTGATAACGGCAACAGGTAGACGCTTGAAATATTCACAGAATATTTAGTTACTTAAAAAATAAATAATTGAATTAAAATAAAACAAATATTTAAGGGGGGCTCCCATACAACAGACATGATTTTTTTGCCGTTTTTATAGATAATCGTACGGAACCCTTCGTGCGCGAGTCTCACTCGCACTTGGCCGGTTTTTTTACTAATAATGGGATTATTCTTGACCATTACCGCGCCTGAAGAAAATTGTCAATGAGACCTAGGTTGAAGAGTTCGCCCAGAAACTGGGAGAGTGACAGTAGGCGAGGCGTTCATCAGTCTTTCCAGGGACTTTCGCAAAAATCTACGGAAGTCAGTAATGGACGAATGACTGTTACTACGCAACTGGCTGTAACCACTCCGGAACACGACGAGTCGCTTGGTGGCATGGTGTGGTCTTGAGGGTGATGACATGTCACGGCCAGAGCAGACTCCGCAGACTGAACCAAGATTCATGCCCTTACTACCTCGCCAAGCCAAGTAGGCACCTGGCAAATGTGACGTCATCCGGAATACGGCGTATTTATATTTCGGGTATGAATGGCAAAAAAGTAAAATGAAAATGGGTGCAAAAAGTCCGTCACCATTGAAATTTAAAATTCAAGTTATATCTATTGCAATATCAGAATTAACACCATTAAGCGTTCCACCCAGGTGCCTACTTGGCTTGGCAGAGTAGTACCTTTTTATAATCCCTGGATCGCTTTTCACGACATCCACGAGAAGACATGGAGTGACAATATTTTTTTTAGATGTCGTTGCGACACACACATAGAAATATTTTTTGTTGCAGATCTAACATTACAGACAAATTACAAAATTGGTCAAATTGTAGGAAATTTTCTATACAGGTTGTAAATGCAAGTCAAGAATTCCTTTAGGGTATGAAAGTATACACGATTCTGATGTCATTACGAGAAAAAAAATATACCTTGAATTTTCACCAATAACTCCATCATTTTTCTAAGCTATGGCTACGCAGCTCACCGGCCTCCCCACACACCTAATTGCACCCCGCAACCCGCACCCCTCATCCAAGTGGCCAGCGACCAGTGAGGGTGTCAACGCGATTAGTGTATTTTGAGTAAAGAAAATCGTCTTATTATGAGGCACTGGTACTTTATTTAGAGATCCCAGTATTTAAAATAATATCTTTATCGATCGTACTAACACACCCTTAAAGGATTCTTGCCTTTGCTTTTACATATAGAATGGAAACATATGAAAATTGAGGTTCCGTACTCAGAGAGTACCGAATTGTTTATCAAATCTATGTATATTATTATTAACCAAAAAGACTTTTATGATTTCGTACCAATATAATGTAGTAGTACGGAACACTTAGTGCGCGAGTTATAGTCGCACTTAGCAGATCTTTCTTCTGAAAACATTTTCCTCTGCCAGTACGAACATTCGACTTCTGGGGCACCTTACGAAGTATCTTCAGCTAATATTCTAGACATTAGCATAGTACGTATAGTGTAAAATTATTCCCATGCAAAGTCATACCATTTTGGTTAAAAACCGGCCAAGTGCGAGTCGGACACGCGCACGAAGGGTTCCGCACCATTATCTATAAAGCGGCAAAAAAATCATGTCTGTTGTATGGGAGTGCGCAGGTTCGACTCGCACTTGGCCGGTTTTAGTATTTTTTGTTATAGCGGCAACAGAAATACATCATCTGTGAGAATTTCAACTGTCTAACTATCACGGTTCATAAGATACAGCCTGGTAACAGACGGACGGACAGCGGAGTCTTAGTAATAGGGTCCCGTTGGTTACCCTTTGGGTACGGAACCCTAAAAACAACCTTTACTAAAGTGATGTAAGAACTGGCTGTTTATTTGAAATTTAGCGAAAATATTGAATGCACAGACATGACTTTTTACTACTTTATTATTAGTATAGATAGATATAGATGCCATAAAAGCGGCCAGCCACCAGTGTCACGCAAAAAAATCCCTGTCAGACAACTTTGAAAGGAAACAGTAAAAGAGAAAACAAATTATAATGTAAGACAAGATGCTCCGTGCATTATGTACAAGTGCAGGTAGTTTTGTAACTCTGGTACCCTCAACATGCTCATGTTTTTTATCGATTGTAATTTTTGTTGGGCTACCTTTAAGGGGGAACGTTTCGAGCTCAGTGCAAAATGCACAACTTATGATTGTTTATCTCATTTTTAAATAAAATGTATAAAATAAAATAGTTTCATCTTGTTTTGCGACTATTTTTTAATAATTATCAGGGGTTTTTAACAGAATTGCGGCATTTTATGGACTATAGTTACGGTGAATCCGTGTCCGTACAAATTTAAAAGCGTGTCTTAAGTTGGTGTGGACATTCATTTACAACGCAATGCATAAAATTACACAATTTTGGTAGAAAAGCCTAACTGACACTAAACTATGGTCGCGAAATGCCCTAAATCACATTTCTTTAGTTCATTTTATTCAATAATAAAAAAAACAATCATAAGTTGTGCATTTTGCACCGAGCTCGAAACGTTCCGCCTTAACGAAGAATCAGTCTTTAGGGTGACCGTCAATAAAAACTCTTGTTTTGATCGTTTTAAATTTTAAAATGTGCAACAGGGTGATATCACAACACAAACAGAAACAGCGCCAAGTAAAACCCACCAAGATTATTAATTTTAGAATGTTGATGAGACTTCCTCGATACTGTAGTGCAAAAGAAATGCTTACCGAGGCAAGTGTAGACGATTTTTATGGTATCCTAAGAATGAGAATCTTCTCCATTAGGGCACGAGTGGAGAAAAGTAACAATAAAATTATGAATGTTTTGTATAATATTGTATTTAATGTAATAGATCAACATTGGACTGAAATATAAATGTGTGAAAATTGTATAATGAAATCAATCAAAGTTAAATGACATGTTATATGTTATTATTATTTCTGTAAAATTTATGACTAACAAATTTTTACCAACCATATTTTAATTTTAATTTAATTATAACTAGTTCGTAATTTGTAAATATTATATTGGCCTAGAGCCTGATATAAATAAATGAATTGAATTGAATTGAATTAACCATTCCATTTAGGCTGAGTGGCAAAGCACTCGACTGCTAACCAGAGGTCGTGGGTTCAATCCCCGCGGAGCTTCGGCAGCGAAGTAGGTATATGGCGATGGGGCTCACTACCCTGGGTAGTACCCATCACGTTTGGGATGTAATAACCGTCGGTGAAAAGCGGGTGTACCAACCAAGTGTAGACCGTGACTTGCACACTCGGGGATTTATGTTGTGACGATATGTAATGAAGTACGCATTATATTCAAGTTTAAAAAACATTATTTAGAAATAATACCCAGAATTCATTCATTATTCACCTCGTTATTCCTTTATTATAGTCACGTGGGCCTCATAAGGTGCTATTCCGCTCTACTTCCTGAAATATTTACACCTTAAGGATGTCTTGTGTTGTAGTCCTTAACACGTTCAGATAAGAACGAATATCCCCTAATACGCGGTACAACGTATAGTCATAGCATCTCAGAGCTGACCTACTCTAGAGGTAACATAGATAGTAAACAATCACTTTGAACTTTTCACTGCGATTGTCAACCTTAGGTCTGTTTATTAAACACCGTTGCTTACCATAGTGTTGCCATGTGGAAGCTTGGAAATCGGTACATTTTGTTCGAATACTTTCTACAAAGACTCGTGGACATACGTACTTGCGCACCTGATAGAAATCATCAATAAAACCTACGATAAAGAGCACTCGCCCATAACTGGGAAACTTTCCGCAAAATTCTACGGAAGTCGTTAACAGACGTCAACTGATACTACGCCTGTTTTTTTTGTTACCACTTTCGCAACCTACCCACATTCACATCACATTTCACATCCATACCCACCGCAGGTGCGTCAGCTGACGATTTTTTTCAGCTCAGTATGATGTGAACTATCTGTGAGAAAAGTTTCAGCCGGCGTACTATTACTTTTTTTTGTTACCACTTTCGCAACCTACCCACATTCACATCACATTTCACATCCATACCCACCGCAGGTGCGTCAGCTGACGATTTTTTTCAGCTCAGCATGATGTCAACTATCTGTGAGAAAAGTTTCAGCCGACGTACCTACTATTACTTTTTTTTAGCACTTACGCAGCCTCGCACCATCCACACCCATCGCGGGTGCGTCAGCTGAGGCTTGGTTCTCTGATCCATTGAAAAAGATGGAAATAAATCGGCGTAAAATCACTACCTAAAATGTAACACTACCGCCCGGGCTATAAGAGGCGTCTCTGAAAGACTTTTTGATATTTTACGTAACCAAAAGAAAACAAAAGCTCTAACCATTTCTTAACTCTGGCAACACTGTCCCGTAGCTTTTACGTACAAGTACAATCACTGTTACGAAAAGAACGGTTCGTCTAAGTGTCGCAACCGTAGATCGCATAAGCCTTTCAGCCAACCGACTCACTATTTGTTAGCCATAATAATGTTGGAAGACTCGGATCTGGTTTGATGTTCTTCTTAGATTTACGGTTCTTTTAATTCCCTCCTGAATTCGATTAAGTCCCATTTCGGCTTCATCCGGGAACTTGTACAGTTTTGCCAGATTTTATTAAAGCAATTGTTGAGCCGAAACAACGGTTTTTTGGCGCGCGCCAATTGGATTTGCTTCGTAAAATTCTTTATAAGAGAAAATAATTCAAAGCACAGCTAAACAAAATTAAAGCTCTTTACACAACTATTAAAAATAAGCAAGTGAAATAGATTTACGAGCAACCGAAGCTTCTAGCGCAGTCAAAACATTTGAAAGTCGTCACCCCACTCGAAAAAAAAAATCAGTTCCGTGTCACCAGGCGGCTCATCGTGCGCTCCGAATCGAACAATAAGCAAAGTTCGACTCAAAAAGAAAATTAATTTAGGTATCGGTGCCGGGCATCGAACTCACTGGTAATTGTGAAACGCTCTGACGATTGCACCGACGACGGGTTTGTGTAATACACCGCACAATGCTCCACCAAATCAACTGGGCCTCGAAAATACACTTATGACGAAACTTTTTAAACTTTGCAAACGTGTTCGTTCGTTTGGCGACAATCGACGATGAATTCTGTTTCGGAAATCCCATTACCGCAAGGCTCAAGGCGAAGCAAATAGGGTCTCAGAACGTCTGACTCAAATCCAAAAATAATCCCGAAACTCAACAACCAATGCATCAAATCGAAGATTAATAAAGAGATCAACAACCTTTTCACAGAAAAGGCGTTAGGCCCTGTTCTACCAATACAAATACAAGGCACAATTACCATAAACGGAATGAATAAATTATTATGGTCTATAAAGGTGATAGAAAATAAATTATCCAAACAACAAATATTGCGGCATCTTTAAAAGTTGACAGCGGCTAACGAATATGGAGCCACAAATCTGATCTGACCGTTTTATGGACATTGCGGGTGACGATGACAAAAATTGCGGCTGAGAACATACGAACGAAACCAGTAATTGGAAGATGAGATCTTGAGAGGAACGTGGCCTCAGGCGGTATGAATGAAAGCCAGTTGCTACCAGCACACTACTTAAATCCTGTTGATTTACTGCCCGAAGTTATCTCGTCCCTGGGCATACACTACGTAGATATTTAAGAGCAAAGCAGTGCTGATATTTTAAGACGAGTAATGGTAACCAAACATATTGAAAAGGTGGTAATGGTTGAGGTTATTTTTGTAAAGGCCGTGAGGATATAGGCATCGGCTGAACGAGTTTTTCCAGTCCGTATCATCGCAATATCATGGTTATTATTGAATATCGGGCCGCGGATGCGACAGGTAAAGCATTTATCTGGGAAAATATTTACATTGCGTTTTCACTATTTTATCTTACGGGGATTATTTCCTCCTTTTCTAAACCATTTTAGTTGAGGTTACCGCTATTTAGAAATGATTGCAGATTATCCTTTCTTCTCATAAAAAGATAATTATATGACAAAGAAAAATAAACAGGTAACTTGTGCACTAGAGACTCCTTTTTTCGTGACTCAATATTTTTACTGCACGCACAATTTTTAGATCAATTGGAGAAACGTTGATCGTATTTTCTCATCATTAGTAACATAACATGGAATTTCGTCAAAGAAATATGGTTTAGAAAGTTCACTGTTGTGAGACGGCCATTTGATTGTATCTCACAGAACCATTCTACTTACGGTACATACGAGCATATGCGGCCGCACCGTGGGCAGAGAAGCGTATTGTGAAACCATCCATGTCCCAGTACCTCCTTTGCTCTGATATTTAGCAGGGTTTCAGTGAAGCTTAATTTTAACCAATAATTTATTGCAAATAAGCTATCTCTTGATTTCTTTAAAAGTAATGTAACTTTAATAATCAAATCGCATGATTTCCTGACTACTACTTATTATTAAATATTAACTTTTTAGAATAATTGTAAATACGGTTATATATTACTATAATAAGCTATTAATTAAATGAAATTATATTTTAAAATTATTTAAAACTATATTTTCGAAATATATTTGTTTTATGATTTATTGTGCCTTTAAATAATTTAATACAATCAAGCAATAAAAGATATTGCTGTTAAAAGATACCAAAAGTAGTATGTACCTACATATTTTATTTTTTGTTACGAGTATTTCAAGTTCACTGAAATAGCAAGGAATGGTAATTTTTTGCGTTCCAAGTGCAATTGTATGATAACAAATTAATAAACGTAGCATTAGCATTAGCGTAGTGTCGTCAGGCGTTTTCATGTTGCTGGCTTTCCAGACGATTTCAAAATACGCAGCAGAGAAACTATGTAACACAAATATTAACCGGCATCGAGTTCATAACAATTGAAAAGACACCGTGACCGATTCGTCTAGCTAGGTACGAGTTCATCAGAAGTAGTGCATTCGTTGAAGGTTCCAGAGCGCTGAACAATGGCATGCGAAATACGCACTCTCCTTTTTTGCAAAAATATGTACGCGATTTAAGCACCAAATTTTTGCTCGTTCAAAGAGTTGTATGAGAATAAGCTGAAATTTTATACCAAAGTCAATTACGAATAGTACAGTCTCCAATACAACATAAACCCGCTACTGGTGAGGTCAATTTGGCCTACATCAGTGGTGACGCCGCCGGTCCCACGCACAGGGATTTTCAGCTCAACCTAAGATTTTCCAATAATTAACTATGCTACCTTTAGTTAGTTTATTTCAAAAATAACAAGTTTTTTAACGCAAAAATACTTCACTAATGCTACGTTTATTAATTTGTTATCATACAATTGCACTTGGAACGCAAAAAATTACCATGCTTATTCGCATACCTTTATTGAAATTAAAAACTTACAACTATCTTATAGTTTTTTTAACTAAAGCAGCCATTGTCAGATTTATGAAACGAAACAA
Source organism: Ypsolopha scabrella (assembly GCA_910592155.1). Taxonomy (NCBI): domain Eukaryota; kingdom Metazoa; phylum Arthropoda; class Insecta; order Lepidoptera; family Ypsolophidae; genus Ypsolopha; species Ypsolopha scabrella. The sequence goes on along the minus strand of OU342969.1, from coordinate 22,962,290 downwards.
GGATAGAAATCCCTTAAAAAAACGATTATCCCTCAAACAGAAAAATAAAAAAAATCACTCTTCTTCAACAGCCAAACAATTTCTGCGAGAATTAAGGCACTACGTGCTCAAGACACAAATATTTCTGCCAAGTGGCAAGTCCACTTGGTTTTTCTGTTTTTCTGCGGTCCATGCCCATAGCACCGACCAATTCCTGAAGGACCAGCTGTCCCAGTATTCAACATTTCCGAAAGGCTATGACCATTCAAAGTGTTTGGACTTACGTAGTCGGTGACTACACGTGTGCCCGCGTAGACGTCGCGGAATGGTAAATCAATCCTTCCATTAGCCTGGTATGTACACTGCTGGACACAGCCTTTTCCAAGATTTCACCACTCTGCCCAGCGTTTGTCAGTATTGGCATTTCTTCCAGGAGGACCGCCAAGAGTAGCGAAATCCTGGTAAGGCCTATGTCCAGCAGTGGACGAAACAGGCTGATGGATGAATGGATATCTTTGCCTCTTTTTCTTGTTGGCTAATAAGCCTTAATAATAATTCGCAATTTACTCAAGGGGGTGTCGAATTGTTTGTCAGGCGCAAGAACTTTAACGCCTTGTTTTTTGTCGCCATGGCCTCTATATGAGGTGGGGGGTTGGAGGGTAAAATTAACGGGTATTTTAATATTTTATTTGGGTGTGCAAATCGTAGCCTTCATAACAAATTTCAGCTTTCTAGGACTTTTGGAATTTGTTATTTTTTTATATAAAACAGAACCGGACCCCCGTTAAGAGGGTTTGGAGGCTGAAAGTTATAGTTTTGTTAATTTATTTGTTGTTTGTGTACTAATCGTAGCTTGCCTACCAAATTTCAGCTTTCTAGGACTTCAGGAAGTACCCTAGAGGTTTTGATGATCATCAGTGAATGAGTGACGAAATGACGTATTTTAGGTATTAATAAAATTCAAAGTTTAAAAGCTAGACAAATTAAACTTATCGTGTTTAATAAGACTGCTTATTAAATCTTATCTTGAGAATTTGGTATCTCTAGGTATTATCCAGACCGAAGCTATGATGGTTCGAAAATATGACGAAACACTTCGAGAAAAGGCACGTTGTGCCCCGTTTCGTTTAGCTCGTCTTGGCGGGGGGCACTGCCGTGCCCCCAGATTTCACTAGTGACATTATGGTTACACGGATCTTAGCCTTTGTAGTTTTAGGTATAAATAATTAGCCTTGTTCGAATATTAAACCGTTTGTAATGTAAAAAATAAAAAAGCCCTTTGTTTCCTAAAAGAGTGTATAACAGAGCAGCTGTTAGATATGATCTCTCAATCTATTGCAATGGGAAAGACAGAGATAATTATACAGAACGGCCGCTATATTACGGCGTCGCCCTTTTAGGAAGCCAGAGCCTTAAAGAAAAGTAGAAGTAATAATAACATTGCTACCTTATTAATTAGCAGTCTCTTAAAGGAATTTTAGAGTACAATCATACATATAGAAACCAAATAACGTCTTAGAACAATTCTCTTTATACTATTAAGCATTAATGACACAACTTTTCAAAAAAATATTTTTTACTTTCACTGCAAGTTTTCCATTTCAGCACTGGTCACCACAGTACAAACTTTCATTCGTACATCAGCAATTGTCATTGGCGGAAACTTGCAAACAACATCAGCCATAGCCCGAAAAAACGAATGAGTTGAAGTATAAGGTTCTCTAGATTTAAGCTTTAAAAGTCTTCTCTTTAGTAATCTATTTTGTTTATTCAACTTTCTTATTATTTTCACGAGAGCTTTGTTTTCATCCCTCACAAGTATTCTGTCTAGAAGGGAATCTTTTTTGGTTTTCATTGCATGTTTTGATGGTATTTCATTTGAACTAAGTGAACTTTCGTCATCCTTTGTAATATTCCCATCTTGGTGTAAAATATTCATTTCTGATTCATGTATACTGCGTTCAAGGTTTAAGATGCCAGGCTCCATAACGGTCTTAATGTCTTCGATCTGAATGTCTTCAACTGTTAATGCTGTATTATCTTCGTATCTTAAAGAACTATCATTTAAATTCGTATAGTAGACATCATTTTGTAGATCCATAGCGTTTATTTTTGGACATGGACTATGTATATTATTATCTATGAGACTATTAATTACACCACTTTCAAAATACACATTTGCGGTATTGATATTTTCATTTAGTTTCATAAAATTTTTGTTAGGAACAATTTTATCAGTATATTTATCAATTATGTCTTTAATGTCCTCTTTATTTTGCTTTCTTTTACCCGATTGATTAACAATATCTGAAACAGTTACTTTTATTTCATTATTGGCATTTGCTAACTTCCGATTAGTGTTTGATCTATTGTTGATCTTTTCTATTACGTCTAAAACTTCTTGCTCGGAGTAAAAACTTATAAAATTCAGTGCCTCTAAATAGCAAGTGTCAAAAGGAAGTCCTTCGCTCTGTTTTTTTAAAGCCTTGCGATAACTATCTTTCATATTTTTCCAACGCATTTTACATTCTTGAGCTATAAAAAAGACAAGAAGTTGCATTAGGTTTCATCAAAAACATAACTACTTACTGTATAATACAAGGTGCCGTTAATTTCAGCAGCTAAATTAATGCTGGAGACTCTGTAAGTGCTCAGTATAACTGAATGATAATACTTTTTGTTTATTTCGCAAAATAAAATGTTGACTTCCCACAGTTATTGACTTGGAGTTGGGCCTGCGTCTGTAGGGATCATGAAAAACTAATTTACGAATTGCACAAAAAGACACATTCAAACTTTTTTCTAATCAACATTTTTTTCAAATGACAAACACTTACAATTTACAATTAGCTACGAAAAAAAATCAATTTCAATTAACAAGGTTAATTGAACTTTGATGCACTTATCGAGTCTTCAGTATGAATTTGGCTGTTGAGTGTATCCGAGCCATGATCTTGACGAAAGTCTATTGTAAATCAATTATTATAGATAGTCAATAATTCTACGTATTTCTCGGCTTGTATAGCAAACCGCCCAATCGCGACACGGTCAACCGCGTAGCATTATCACCGGCCTAAGTAATATTTGGATGAAATTAATTTATTGTACAAGTGTTGCACAGTGAAGAATTTATCAATTTAATATTGTCCAGGTTTTTCTAGAAACAATAAAATAGTTCAAATTAATTAACAAACACAACTCGAAATCGCGAGTTTTTTGAGCGGCCCCCTCCCACAGAGCGGCATAGTCATGTGTGAAATGAAACCGTTGGAGCAGGCCAGATTTTTCCAAATACCCTCACCTTGATTGTTTTGCTTCTATAGTAGGTAAAGTGTAAATAGACTGCTATCTTTAAATAAAACAACAAACTTTACTGATCATGTTGTACAAAATTCCTCAAAGAAACTTACCCGCACAAAAGAAAAAAGGTCACTGCTCATACAACATTTTCAATAGGTTGTTAAAATTAGTATGAAGAGAACATTATTTTGGCGTGGGTACTTCTATGTTACATTGGTTCACTTTTTTCGTTTTACCTACAAACGCAAGCCAAGCCCTGAGTCTTGTCCTGAGTCTACTGGGAGATCAATATTGTATTTTCGAAATTAGCAAAGTGTTATCGATCCATGATAGTGATCACTTACTCGTACTAAGCCTCCAGTATGAGTTTGGCTGCATAAATTTATGTCACCTTATATTGGTAAATCTTTTAAAAAGTTCTAACTTTAACTTTTATAAGAGAGATGTGGGAAATAAACAATATATACAAACATGGTAAAATAAACAATTTGGACACATTGTTAAAATATTTTGTTTAATTTGCTACCAATATTTATTCTTTGTACTATCAGTGTCTTATAGCTCCGATATTATTGATGTTCAGTATCGTTGTCTGTTTGTTTGTAAATCAAGTAGATATGGTAAACTCACCAGTTTTTTTCGTAAGCTCAGCGATTTCTTCCCATTGGCGTTTTTTTTCAATGTTTGTGTTATGATTTAGAGAACCCTTGATTGAAACGTAAAGGAGAGGTCGTTCTTTGATATACTTTATAAGATTGTAACTAAAATCTGAGAGTTTCGTCATAATTTGTAAATTTTATATTGCGGCACGTGAACTAGAAGCGGTCGTTGTTGCCAGACTGCGTCTGCGGCGGCTCCCCCCGCTAATCCACTAGCCCCCGCGCCGGTTGCGTCCCGTCCACGCGATGCGACGCTCTGATTGGTGGACGCTGTGAAACCATCGTCGCTCGCGCTCTCTCGCATCGCATGCCGCTTCCAGAGAAACCGCTGTCGAACCGCGCTGTCGCGAACCGCCGCCGCCGCCGTCGATTTCGTCCGCCGCCAGACGTGCTCTCTGTATTGAAAACTCCGTGCAGTCTTATTATCAGTTGCGCTCACCTACGAATATTATAAATAAGCATGGCGCTGTCCTTTGCAAGCGCCTAGTGTGTGAGCGGGACAAGATGACAGTTTGAAGTTGTTTTGATTTGACGGAACATACTGCGTTGAGAGTTCAACGTTCGTTGATTAGAGTCTGATGTCGCGGCGCGCTGGCGGCGGCGGCGTCGTTCGCTATATATGGTGTAGAGTAGTTATTGTGACGTACTTTAAATCTGTAACCAGAAATTATACTGATCTTACTAAACAACTTTTGGGGTTACATTGAGAAAGTTTTAAAACGTGGGGTAATTCGAGATGGTCAAGTTTAGTAACTTTGTATTCCATGGTTATACTATAATTTGATAAGATTTAGTCACTCCACATTACATCGCATGGAATTTATCATTCTGTATACAAAAGTCGAAAGACTGATATTGCGAGTAAAAAGTATTGCCAGAATAGCCGTCCAGTAACGTATTTTAGGGAACCTTTACGTTTAATTTTGTTATTTGCTGTGAAAGAAGCCATAGTAACACGTATTCTGCGAAAATTTCACCTGGCTACCTATTATGGCTAAAGCTGTAAACACCTGTGACTCTGACAGACGGACAGACAGAAAGTGGAGGCTTAGCAATAAGGTCCCGTTTGGCACCCTTCGGGTACGAAACCCTAAAAAGAGTGACGAAAAAAAATGCGCAAGTGGTAAATTAAAAGGCCGAACAAATAGCTATATACTAGAGGAGTATTACTAATAGTAGTAGGACCGTAGCAGATGGAAATTTGTAGTCTCTGCCTACCCTTCTGGGAGGCTGACTTGAGTATGTATCATGTACCGTATTTATTTTAATCAGTGAACACTACTTGGTTTTAATCAATATGTTGGTGCAATTATAAAACGATAATTTCTAATCAGAATATGAATGTCGCTTACGCAAACATAGCATCAACGTTATATGCTTTATATGCTTGGTAAAGTCATTTTTAGGGTTCCGTAGTCCAACAAGGAAACCTTATAGTTTCGCGATGTCCGTCTGTCCATCCGTCGGTCCGTCCGTCTGTCCGTGGCTTAGCTCAGAGACTATTAGTACTAGAAAGCTGTAATTTGGTATGGGTATATACATATTAATTACACAAACAAAGTGGTAAAAAAAAATTTTTTTTTTTTTTAATGATCCCATTCACGTATATTAAGGATGATTTTTTTTCGTTTATCCCATAGTGTGCGGTATAGTTTGATAGGTCGCTTAAAAACATTATGGGTGTATGAAAACCATTTTCTAAATCTAAATCGGATACGCTGGAGTGCGAATTTTTATTAGAGTCAAGTGGTCCCCCCCCCCCCCCTACCGGCTAAACGGTTGTTTATGGATATGTGAAAAAATTCACAGAAGTAGTATAGGTATACATATATAATGAATTTAAAAGGAAAACTATTGCAGCTAAGTAGAATTTACGGGTTTACGAGTATAGGTCGCGCCAAACTTTTGGTCTCCTCTAAACACGACAAGTATGGATGGGCCGTTCTTCTAAATGTATGGGACTAGAAGTTTGGCGCGATCTGTAGACCAACTTATAAAATTTACCGGGTAACTACGGAACCCTACAATGCTTGTGGCCCGACACGCATTTGGCCGGTTTTTACCTTACTAGTGCTTTAAAAAATTGTGTAATCGGTGGGAGTTATAATTATTATTACATTAATCGCTTATATAATCAAAATTTTTGTTATTGTGTGCACACAGACAAATTTCGGAACGCATCCGCACTAATGTAACGGTAGTCACAGTTTTGTGACATGTTTTGGAATGTACCGTATAATTCCGTCAAGTTGGCCAATGGACTATGGATGAAATTATTAAAAGCGCTCGAATATTTTTCTTTTGATAGGAACTGGAACCTGGAACTGGCTCTTCCCATAAAATGGGGAAAAAAAACTCGGATTTTTTGGTGGCGTTAATTATATAAATATGGACTAAGACAAAACGTGACAGAGAAAGATTGGAAGCCTTTGAAATGTGGTGTTGACGAAGAATGGAAGGAATTGATTGGATGGAAAATAAAGAGCAATGAAGAGGTCCTGCAGATTGTAAATGAAAAGTGAGATTTGATGAAGGCTATAGATAATAGAAGGGGAAAGATGTTGGGACATCTGATACAACAAGAAAATTATATCAAAAACATAATTGAGGGAAAAGTGGAGGTGGAAAGAAAGAGAGGAAGGCCCAGGAGAACATTCATGGATCAAGTGAAAGAAAAAGTAAATGTCGTGTCGTATCAAGAAGTTAAAGAGAAGGCGGAGTGCAGAAGTGAATGGAGAAGACTTCACCGACAAGAGAACAGCTCTTAAATTTATGATGATGATGAAAAAAATAAAAACAGAAATTTAACCTGTGCCCGCATATAAAAAGAAAAATATATTACTCTGTGGTAACAATAACATAACATTGACCATAGATAATATATACTTACTTATCCTGAGTAATGACAGTTTTGTTTTTTAATTTTAGTATGAAGCTGTAAAAGGCCCCGTATTTACGTAATTTTATTGTTTTTATTTTTAAATGTAATAAACGCTACCAAAAGCTCTGCACTTTCTTCCTGTTTATGGAGGAGGTTATTCCTATCAACAGAAAGATATTCGAACACTTTTAATAACATCATCCGTTGTCCATTGCGTGCAGTAAAAAATAATACCCGCCTAAAGTTCATTTGGAGTATTATTGTTGTCTGTTTGTTTCTCTAATTATATTAATTTTATTTACTGACAAAAAGTATTGAAAATCTTAATATAATACAGATGGATGAGGGCAATAACTTACTCGTAACGTTTAAGACTTTCGCTTCGCACGCGTTTCAAAGCGTCCTCGTATAAGCTATTGCTTCCTCATAGGCTTGTGTAGTACAGTACTAGAGTACTAATAAGACACCATTCCCTAAAGTGAAAGAGAAAGAACTATTTATATATATATTACATTTCAGTCCGACAGAACGAGACGAAGTGAACGATACCCGACGAACGAAATGAAAGAGCCAGTGACTCACACAAAGACGATCCCGATCTTGTTAGGAAATTTCGTGCCTTATTCCAATAACATGAATGATTAATTTCTTCTAAAAGGGTTGGTTATGTTAGTCAATGAAGAACGTTATTAGTTCTCTAAACAAACTCAGCAGTCGAATCATGCTACATTAAAATCGCTCATGAAACATTTCACAGAAATGTTGACTCTAAATAAAAACTTTATTGTCATCTTTTATATTCAACATAATTCACTAAAATAATGATATACCTATCATTGGTAATTCACAGAGTATTGCTCGAACGAGTCACGTACTAATAGCACTAAATGAACGAACTAGTACGTTTTGATGAATGTACGAGATCGAATCGAACCGCGCAGTAACTGAGTAAGCACAAGCCTACTTCCTCATTTACTTGTAGCATAAACTACTAAAATCAAGTCTAGTCTTAATGATTTCTACAAAACCGTAAATAGTTCGTATCGAACTCTACCGTTGACACCACGTAGCTAAAAATAGAAAGCAGAAATCGGCAAAACCATTTGCTCGATGCGTAGCTACGTCGTAGATCGTGTGACGTCACTCGCCGCGTAGGCCGCCCGCTTGCTACGAGCGTCGCACGTAGGCGTAACCGTAAATCGAAAATAGACTTTATTTATTGACTAGCTTTTGCCCGCGGCTTCGCTCGCGTGGAAGTATATTTCGATCTTTGAGTATTATCGACAGTTTTCAGCTTGGCAGTTATTTTATCAAACACGCCTTATAGCCCATTATGTTGACCAGGGTTACTACGATGATAATAAAGAAAACCGCATCCAAATCATTGAGTGGATTTTAGAATTACAAAGGAGTATTACAGACATACAAAATTCAAAAAGTTGCAATTATTGGTCCTCGGTAGTAATACTGTTAGTATATCTATGGCCTCAGTTCAGTACAATACTAACAATCCATTTTACTTGAAATTTCGCAAAAATATTCCATTTGCAGACTCGACTTTTTACTATTGTATTATCAGTATAGAGAAGGGATAATTTTGGTAATAGGCAATGCCACATTTTTATCATATTTGTTTTAAAAATACAATGTCTGAGCAAGGCTCTACATAATTAAATTTTAATTTTAAGGAATGGTTCCTAAACTTTTTGTAGCCACGGAATACTTTTAGAATTTCAAAGATTCCACGAACCCCTACCGAATAAATTTTTAGGAAAAGAAAATAAAGCATAATATTAAAATCGCTTTTATTGGTTAGTTTACATTAAGAAATAATACAATAGATAGTTTTCAAAACCAAGTTACTGGAAAGGATACCGCTGTTGAGACTCAGTATAATAAATAATAAGCCACTCACCCTAAGGGGTCCATGAACCCCAGTTTAAGAAACCCTGATTTAAAGAGATCACTATACCATAGCCAAATCAAGCTGAATTATCTCTAATGTACAGGGTGTAAATAGAGTGCGACCATTAAATCAAACCACATACTCTACATGAGGTGGTAGAGCTGATGCCGGGCTCGACTGGGCACCATCTTACTCGCAAATCCTCCCGAAGTTATTCGGGGGAGAGTAAGAGAACAGCTCTTAGGCAAAACCAGGCGGCCCACCATTGCCTGGGACCGATGGATGGCGGTATATCCATCCCCAATTGCCGAGCCTTATATAAAACAGACTGGTGACGACGGGCAGCGGCGTCACTGGTGCAAGGTTTTCGGCACCGCGCTCACCAACCCGCCTGCCCAGCGTGTGTGAGTATGGGCATTTCTTCCAGGAGGACCGCCAAGAGTGGCGAAATCCTGGAAAGGCCTATGTCCAGCAGTGGACGAAACAGGCTGATGGATGGATGGATGGATCTACTGATCATATTGAACAACTATTCGAAAAAGATATTCAACTGTAACTCAAAGACTTTATATCGTAGGAGGAAGGTATATTTTAGAACGCTGCACCGGAACAGTGTGTCGTGAACCGTATATGGGTGCGTTAACTCAATTATTTCCCAAACTAAGGGTGTCCGCGGGTATGATTCTTGGGAAAAGTGGTTCAGTCTTATTCTTCTTATCGTGTGGGCTGCAAGACCTATCGGCCCGACAAGCCCTGGTGTCAAAGTTTTTTAAACCGCCATTACGGCCTAGCTTCAGTGGTTCAGTAGGGTCGGTAGAATATGTGGTTTCATTTAATGGTAGCAATCTATTTACACCCGGTATAAATAAAAGGCCACACAGTGGAGTCACGGGCAATGGCTAATGTAGTAATATAACGCATGGTTTCACCTGAAATAATTTCCGCAAACAAAAATACCTTGAAAAAATATATATAATACAAAACAGTAGAATGATATTTATTAATTTGAAAGAATGTCTATATTTAGCTAAGCATTTGACCTTCAGTGCGACTGACTACCAAGTTAAATCATTGTGGATAGCTTTTATTCTGATACATATAAAAACCAAATTAGAACGGAAAATCTAATTTGACCTGTGTTTACACCTACACAGAAATAACGCCTTTACTTGGGAAGACCATGCACCTAATAACTAAATCCGTGAGTTAGAGCATATCTGCTTTTATTTCAATGCAATAAGGACTTTAAGTAAGCACTTTGAGTACGGCGCGGTGCTATCGTCTATATGAGTAGTATTGTATTGTATGTATACCCAGATTGTATAATATGTACAATGTACGGAGCGAGAGCGGTCAATGCTGTTAGTATGAAATTTCTCATTGCTTTGGAGAACTATTTTATATACTAGGTAGGTAGGTAACTGTGGTTGATATAGCCAAATTCACACTGGAGACTTTGTGAGTGATCACGATCAGATCAGTAACAAGGTTTCGTGATCCGTGAAAAACGTAAATTAAATGTAAGTTATTTGATTCGGTGTTGTTCTTGGAGCAAGCACAAATAATAACTTTCGTATTTTGCAAAAAGGGTAAATGGAACTTGGGCCTGACCACTTACTGAGTCTCCAATATAAATTTGGCGGCATAAATCATGTCAACTTATATAGTGCTTAATGCATTTTTTACCATTATTTTATTAAACATAAATATATATCTGATCGGCAATTTATATAATTTGGTATTCTATAGAATACCTAGGCATTTTACAGAATTCCTTAAACGTTCAGACAATGTATGAAATATCATTTATTTTACTACGCTAAGCTTTGCTATCGCCTCGCCGTAGACTTCAAACCTATTTTTGCTTTCTATCGGCTGAATTGCTTTGGAGCAACAGGGGTCTTATTCATTGGCTGAAAATGATGTGTTATGTAATTTCTAGCCATTGTGATACATTGGAAAGCGATTGCGATGGATGTTAAAGTTAGACATTGTTGTGATGAAAAACACTTGTACTTTTCCACAAATAACATTTATTATTACACTACCCAACCAGTTTCACTATCTAAGCATCATCGGGGGCTTTTAAATTAACGTAAATACATATTTAAAACAACGTTTTTATTATAAACGATCTAAATAACTGTATATGTTCATATTTAATTAATTTTATATTAGACAAGTTATTTATATCGTTTATTGTACGGACATCTAGTTATAACAACACGTTAAAATATGCATTTACGTTAATTTAAAAGGCCCTGATGATGAGTACATAGTGAAACCGGTTGGGTAGTGTAATAATAAATACTATTTGTGGAAAAGTAAAAAAGTGTTTTTCATCACAACAATGTCTGATAAATTCCACCAAGTGCCGACAATTTCAACAATCTCAAAGTTAGACAAAAGGGGGTCAGGTTTCTCGAAATCTTATACATACATAAATGGCATTTTAATTTATAGATATTCCATAGTTATATTACTTAGATACAGTGATGAAATATTTTATATATTGCCTTGACGAACCCGGTACTCTATGGAATAACTAGGTATTCTATACAATGACTCAATTATATACTTTACCGGTGACATAGATAGCTATACAAAACCAAAACTTACATTGAAAAAAAAAATGTCGAGTAACTGGCGTCATAGCTTATTAATTTTAATGAATACAAAGTGTTGCTGACAAATTATAAACTATTCAAATGAATTATATTAAACGTAAGTTTTGAATGTTTAATTTATCAGTGTTAAACAAGCTGACGACTTCTTAATCTCTCCCATGAAAGATAGATAAGATAAAATGTAGCTTTAACATAATATTATCATAAATCTGTTCGAAAGCAGCAAAAACTGGTCACAGGTAGCTTAAGCACAACATTTTAAGTTTTGATTGTTTACACAATTATCTCGTAAAATCACCCGGAGGCAGTGTTACAGCTTTATTGTAAATAAAAATGCAGTTAAACTGCCAATAGACCTCTTTTCAAAGACCACCTAGGGTGACCGCAAAATTTCTATAAACTACATACCGAGTTTAATGTCTGTAGCCTAGTTAGGGCTCAGGGCTTGATTTTACGTTTTATCTGTGACATCAAAGACCGCCTTTGTGGTCTAGTGGTTCGAAGATTCGACCATTAGTCGCAGGTTCGAATCCTGTAGGGCTCATTTGTGTCGGTACGTTTAGTTGTGGGTGGGTCGTTTGTGCCTCAAATAATGGGATAGGCCTCACCACTCATCGCTGGGACGTAATAATCGTCGATGAAAAGTGGATGTATGAATGTGTTCTTGGAGACTTGCATTTTGCAGTATATACTCGGAAACACTCAAACTCCCGTCGGGATTCGTGTTGTTGTCGTCGGCAGATTGTAGGATTGGGCATCTCTATTAAAACTAGGTGTCGGTCGCCTCGCTCCGTTCCGCTAGGCTTAAGAACCACTGTTCTAGCCCAACCACCGACTATCGAGTAAAAAACTTCCGTTAAATACATAATCATTTATTTATTTATAAACTTGATATTATGATATTCAATTATGAGGTTCAATTATCGCAACAAAAAAACAAATATGAGAGCGCCGATTTCTAGAGAACATATGTTTCAGGAAGGAAACAGTCGGCAACTGTGTTATTCCAGTACCATCGGTCGGTCAGTATATATATAATTATTTCAAACATTTTAGTGAATGCTTGCTGTAACATTGGAAATCAATTACCATTTTTTTGTTAATTTTTTTTGTCTTTAGTTCATAACAGTAATGTCTGGACTTTTCACTTGGACATAGACTATAGTTTGTTCCCTTGGACATAGAAATAGGGTCAAACATATAAAGTATCAATCAAATTGTTGGTCTGAAAAATATTAACGGATTTGATTGGACTACCCAAAAACTAAATCGACGCGGGAAAAGCCGCGGGCAAAAGCTAGTGTGTTATAAAGTTTGTTCAGTTTCTGAAACAAAACCAACCATACTTAGGACGTAATCTTATTAGTCATAGGACGTTTCATTGGGTAGCTCATGTTTAACTAGTACTTGAGGTAAATTTTGATGAGCCATGAAATTCTACCCGAATCTAGCCAACCTTGCCCTGGCTCTTAATGGTAAGCGATAGAGACTATTTTGATAGATGCTATTCCCCAAATTTTGTTGTAGAATTGGATGTTATATAGAGGGTGTTTATTTGGTCCGCAACTTCCGCCACATACCGATGACGAAAAAAATAAAACACTTTTCTAAATTTATTCACGATATTTTAGCATACCAAAAAACATTTGGTGTTCGAGAGACATGATGAAATTAACTCAGCACTGACGAAGCGGCATCGCGGCTGGGTGGGGTGCCCGTGTAGGGATGTACTAGCGCTTCGAGCTGCTATGACCATTTATCAGGGGAATTTCAGGACAAATAAAAGAAGCCATATATAGCTCCTTCTTCAATTAATAATCTTTTTTATTTCGTATTTTCGTTCCGTACCCAAAGAGTGCCCAATAAGACCCTATTACTAAGCCTCTGCTGTCTGTCTGTCTATCCGTCTGTTACAGGAGTGTACAGCTTTAACGGTAATAGCTAGCCAGTTAAAATTTTCAAAGAGTGGGTGTTACCAAGTCTTTACCACGGCAATAAGTAAAATTGGCAAATAAAGTTAAACCAAAGTACCCATAATAATAAACCTCTAAAAATTCCTTTTTTTAAACGTTTCTTGTTTCAGCTCTATATGGACGGGGATAGAGACAACTTTCAAATATGATCAAGTTGTTGTACGTCCATCCATCCATCCATCAGCCTGTTTCATCTACTGCTGGACATAGGCCTTTCCAGGATTTCGCCACTCTTGGCGGTCCTCCTGGAAGAAATGCCCATACTCACACACGCTGGGCAGGCGGGTTGGTGAGCGCGGTGCCGAAACCCTTGCACCAGTGACGCCGCTGCCCGTCACTAGTCTTTTTTTTATAAGGCTTGGCAATTGGGGATGGATAAACCGCCATCCATCGGTCCCAGGAAATGGTGGGCCGCCTGGTTTTGCCTGAGAGCTGTTCTCTTACTCTCTCCTGAATCAGGAGGATTTGCAAGTAAGATGGTGGTACCTCCACAGTCGAGCCCGGCATCAGCTCTACCACCTTAATTACTCTAAAGTAATACAATAAATAATGATATTGAAATGGGTACTCACGATATTTTACATTGTCAGATTTCGCCTGACTAGTTTCACTGTATTCGTACAGTTTCTTCGGAGGCAGACATGGTTACGCGGCGATTCCCCGTTCCCCAAAGAAACTATACAACTATACGAATACAGTGAAACTAGTCAGGCGAAATCTGGCTATATAACAAATCGTGAGTAGCCGTTTCAAGATCATTATGAATCTAATACAATCCTACTAATATTATAAATGTGAAAGTTTGTGCGTGTGTGTGTGTGTGTGTGTGTGTTTGTGTATGTGTGTGTGTATGTTTGTTACTCTTTCACCCTGAAACGGCTGAACGGATTTGGATGAAATTTAGAATGGATATAGCTTACACCCTAACTTAACACATAGGCTACTTTTTTTTGTCCCGGAAAAATGCATGGTTACTGTAGGATAGATAGATCAATATCATTGAAAAATCAGGTGTCTAATTAGCGCGGTCTATTTCGTTTGTGGTATAATACATCAGGTGTCTAATTAACGAGGCCTTATTCGTTTGTGGTGAAATAAGACAAGGCTATGTTATCTCATCACACTTCACACTAATATTATAAATGCGAAAGTTTGTGTGTGTGTATGTTTGTTACTCCTTCACGCTAAAATGGCTGGACAGATTTGGATGAAATTTAGAATGGATATAGCTTATACCCCATCTTAACACATAGTTTATTTTTTATCTCGGAAAAAAGCATGTCATTAAGCCGGATAACACGCGGGTGGAGCCGCGGGCGGAGCCGCGGGCAAAAGCTAGTACAGAATAAAAATTAGGGTTCCCTACTCAAAGAGTGCAAAATTGTTGGTAAGGCGCGACCATTTTAGTTTTTTTGTTGCCTTGATGTTGTCTATGGCATTTGTTATTATAAACTTACCATGATGTTTTTAGGGTTCCGTACTCCTATTGTGTGATGGTACGGAACCTTTGGTGCGTTAATCCGTCTCGCACCTAGGCAAATTATTCGGAATAAACATCGTGTATATTAATATTCATGTGACCCAAGTTGTGGACAAAATCAACAACCTGTATAGGACGGATAAGATCCCAGCTCACATACAGGTACTCGCAAGTGTCAATAAGTTTAGTGTTACTGTGAAGGTTTACCGAGTACAACGCTTGCTTTACCAGCATGTGTAGTGATATCCACATGAACTCCAACACTGATATGAGGCGTCAAGGAAAACGCCATACAATCTCCAATCCCACAAAAGAGTCATAAAGTCAAGAATGTGATAAAAACCCAAAATAATTATGAGCATAATAATCGGAGTAACCGAAGCGCCGACTATGCTCGAGTCAATAAACTTGATTCGTTGATTCGAAAGTGGAAGACGCTTCGGCTTACATAAGCAAGCAACAATGCGAGGTAGAGCAGGCGCTGCCGCGTGCTCAAAGATTATGGTAGGTGAAGTATGTAGATGGGACAGAAGGACTTGTTTCCGGGGGATTTTTCTGCAAAGTTCATATGTCTCATACATTGCTTATACCTATACTATAAGTTCATAACGTACAGTTCATTTGAAATGAAATGAATTAAAGGTATCTGAAAACAGTATTTTTAGTTCTTTTAAATTCTTAGGGCCAGTTATTGAATTAAGAAAATCTTGGTAAGCGGATACTTAACATGTTAACGCGAACATAGGCGCCTTCGTGAGTATGAAAAAGTGCACAACATTTTTCCATACAAAATATCTGACGTCTCACTTTACTCATATTAGTCAGAAAGAAGCAGTAGAAATATATAATTTCTCCTAAATAACGCACAGCAAAGAACCCGTTGGGAGACGTTGTTCGTTTTTTAATAATTTATATTACACCGTGTGCGCTTTCGTGATGTATTTGTGTATTTTGTGTAAAGTTCTAGGACGGTTGTTTGCGCCAGCGACGAATCAGCCAATCACTGCGCTGCATTTCTAAGTTAAGCAACTTTATAATTGGGGATAATTCTCTTTAATGTTAGTGAAAATCTCATACTAAATTACCTTGCAACAAAAAGATGACAGTGATATACTCGAATTAGTGAAAGACAAAACAATTTTTAGATATTTAAGGCAAAAATTACTGTCCAAAAATAAAATAAATTAATAATAAATTTGGCGAATACTTCCTTTGTTTAATTACATAATCGATAAGTTAGCATAATTAACAACCAGAAATGCTTTTAAATAATTATTTTCCTATTAATTGTCAGTTAAATTATAACCTGTAACCCTGTGGGTACCTCTATTGACTATTGAACCTTATTGTGATCCCCTCTGTTCAAACCCATCTATTTGAGGGTCTTGGTCTAATAAGAATATTCTCTTATTATTTCTTATTAGCTTTTTTACTTTTGTTTTATTTAGTTATTATCAAGTTAGTCTAGTTATTACAAAATTTTCCACCTAATACATTTTAGATAAAAGCTTGAAATAACGTATTTTTGGTGTCTATCAATCTCTTAATTAATTTTAATTTGTTTGGTCCTATAGTAGCCCATAAAAATTGTTAACGTGTACCGTATCGCTAGGTATGGCTACCTATGCATATCCTGTCTGTTTTTAAGTTTCTATAAATCATAATTGCGGTCAACATTTCGTGTTAAGGTGGTGTTTGCAGGTTATTACTTGAAATTATCAGTATACTGACCTTCAATCCTAGCCTCATTACCAGAAAACTCTTTAAGCCTATACATGAGCCTAGAGTATGAACAGCGCCAGACTGCGGAGGATTCGTTTGAAGAAATTCGGACCCTCCTTGTATTGGAAAAAAAAATTGATTTATTGTTATTTTATCTAGGTGATCCATTTATAAACAATGTACTAAGATTTATAGTTTTGTCAAAAAATAAATGTTTTTCACCCTCTTTTTTAGGGTTTTGTATCCAAAAGGTAACCAACGGGACCCTATTACTAAGACTCCGTTGTCCGTCCGTCCGTCTGTCACCAGGCTGTACATCATAAACCTTGATAGTTAGACAGATGCAGTTTTCACAGATGATGTATTTCTGTTGCCGCTATAATAACAAATACTGAAGCCAGCCAAGTGCGAATCGGACCCGCGCAGTTTCATGCAACAGACATGATTTTTTTGACGTTTTTATAGATAATGATATGGAACCCTTCGTGCGCGAGTCCGACTTTCAAACGTCCGTTTCAAACGTTCGTTTCAAGAACGCTGCTAAGAGATCAACTTGTTTTTTTTCATGATGTTCCACTTAAATCCAATATTTTTTTCCCTACAAAATATCAATCTAATATCTATTAATATTACGCGTACAAGACAAATAGGTCAATTAGCTAACCAATACTCGCTTCTATCAAAAGCTAATAAAGTATTTGACTTTGGCCTGTTTGTGTTGGACGGGTAGTAGCATTTTTTCCATGTCGCTGGTTATCAGCCTTATAAGGCATTTATAAGATCCTTTTCTTAGTACCTATGTACGTTTTTAAATAATAGCTGAACAGTTTTGATGTTTTGGTTGTCAGCATGCGCGGGAACATCCTTTTTGAACTTAAATACTAGTGATTGTTTTCATTTTCTAATGTCACGAATATGTTTACCTGGTATTATTACTTTTGAAAATAAAGTTCATCACCCATTGTATAAAATTAAATCTGGAGTTTTAAAATAAAGCATTCACAATCACTATCATGACGTTCTTAAAGACTTCGCACGAAGCAACATCACCTATATAGAATTGTTTATTTTTATTCTAGCTCAAGTGCGTAGGCAGACATCAAATTTAGCTCGTAGCATCTCGTCTGCGCATTTCATCTTTGTTTGAACTATTCTCCGTACTCCGGCTCGAACATGGCTCTCTTGCGGTCCAGTTAGTTGCAAAACCGCTATTTATATCAATCGCCAACGCTCATTGGATGAATTTCGAACTCATCCTCTTTCATTCTTTGCTTCGATCGATCATTAAAAATTAATATTTGCTCAAGATCACTTTTCATTTAATTCAATGCTTTTTGAGTTGATAATGTATGCTTCTTTTTCATTTATTGCAAGCATAGTGGTTTTATCCAACTCGTTTAAGATAGTTAAAGAGTAAAGTATTATCGTTTTATTATTATTTGCAACGGAAAAATGTAATTGCGAGTTATTCTGATTGTCACATTGCCAACAAGTGACCTTTATTAACACCGATGTCACAACTGAAGATGGCACTTAAGCTTCCATATTTAATGTTTTCTGATCTTCTCGAAAGTGGGTGGCGAGAGTAATCTTAATAAGATTTTCAAGTCAAATAACGATTGAGTAAGTCAGATTGAGAACTCAGCCGGTCAGACGGGTCAATAAGTAGACAAAGGCAGAGTAAAAGCAGGCGGTTCACTTTATCGGCCTCAAATACCAACTCCACGGTGAGTTTATTAATTAAGGCGACCGACCTTGCGGGCCCGCGCATCCACTGCGGGCAGAGGTCGACGGGGGAGAGGAGCTAGAGCGAGACGGCGCGCTCCTTCTCCGCAGCCCGTCTCACTCACCGACGCGCGCCGTCTCAATGACCTTCCGTTATCTGCACTGGGATTGTCGTCGACTTATCAAGGGATTCGCCTTTTTGTACCGTTTTGGTTGTATTGTGTTTAAGTCGTGTGATATCAAGTGTTTTGATTACCATTATGATACTTTTTATTATTATTATTAGTTGTTTTAACAGTACTTATGCATAACTAAATCGGATCGAGAGTACTTATTTATGCTACGTAATTATAAGCCAAAGGGTAGTTAATAGTACAAAAATGGATACTAATGAACAAAAAGCTGTTAAAGTATCGCAGTCCAGTCGCCAAGCAATTATGGATGCTAAGAGGCGAATCTACAGTAAATCGTACACTTGATGTATCATACTAACACAAACAAAAAACAAGTACGTACACCAACCGAAGAGTAGCCGAGAACAATCACACAGAAGAGCGCGCTGCGATATCAAACGAAACCGCACCTTAAGCTCATTGTCAAACCGATTACAATAAACAAACAAGACAGAACGCGGTTGGAATCTTGTCGAACAGGCGCGTTCGAGCGTTGACTTATTGTTGGTAGACGATTCTGTCTCAAATATTGTTATTCAAAAAACAACCTTAATTAGTTGTACTAAAGATCATATTTAAATGGCTATAGCTATACTAGTGGTAGACAGGTAAGGCACGGGCGCCGCCACCGCTCTCACACACACAAGTGCAGCTCAGCTCTGCCATAAATAAAAGATTCCTTTAGAAACAATTGTTGCGTAGAGGTGAATGTAGTCGCAGCTAATCGTTGGCAGCCGATCGCGAAAGTAGGTGACCGGCTGTGATTGACGGTGTTTCGAAATACACCGTTCGATGACATTTACACACCGAGCGGACAATAAGCTAAACCTTCAATTATGAAATGAATTCTACTGTTTGCTATTCGTGTGGTTTCGTAATATGTTTTGCTTTATGCCATTGAAGATATATTGTAGCTTAATGACGGTCGAAAATGCAATCGAGTTCGTGCTTTTTTAAAATAAAATGCGTAAGATGTTCTTAACGTAACGGAAGCAAAAGACTAACAAATTCAATTCCAAACAAGAATTTTAACCGTAGGCAAAAAACAGAAACTATTGATGAATAAATCTGTATGATATAAAATTAAAAACAAAGCTGACAATAATCCCATCTCTACACCATCTCTGTTCCAAGATAACGCCGCTCTACTTAACATCGCCGGTGCCACACAGACGCGTAAACGTGAAACAAATACGGTAACCTCGTACTACGTTAATATAGCCACCAAAAGATACATTTACCACTCGACTTCCGCCCTTAGTGCTCTGTAACAAAGTCCACAAAGTTGATAAACACAATAATGGCTTGAACGTTCAACGTACGGCTACAGATATGCACACAAATACAAACTTTTATGTAGGTGGAAAGGCGTCCTGGTGTGAGTGTGGGAATGTGAGGGAAATTTATATTTTAAGTAACCGGTACACTGCTCATTTTGAGATGTATTACTAGCAATGTAATTCACACTTTTGTAGTCTTTTGTTTTGACTAAACAATTAGTTTTATTTATATGTTTGGATTCGTTTAGGTGCATATTTAATCTTGATTACGCATTTTATAATATACTAGCTTTTTATTCGTGTTATTCGGTTTAAGGGCATGCTGTTTTCCAGAATAAAAAGCAGCCTATGTGTTAAGTTAGGATATAAGCTATATCCATTCTAAATCTCATCCAAATCCGTTCAGCCGTTTCAGCCTGAAAGAGTAACGAACATACACACACAAACTTTCGCATTTATAATATTAGTGTGCTGTGTGATAAACACATACTTCTTTAACTATTTAACCTACCTTTTCATCTGCGTATCTCTTCCTAGCTCTAATACTTTGTTATCTACGATACGAGCATAGTAGAGTCATAGCGTAATATGTAAACAACGGCTAGATGTTGTTGTACAACAAAACAAATGAGTTTAATAATTACAGAAATTCAAGGTTTTTAAGTACATCGTTAAATACTTTAGTCACATGTTTGTATCATTCCACCAAACGTCATTAACAATAGTTGATAAAGGCATCTTAAAAATGTAAACAATCAAAAATAAACGTTGTAAAAAGTTGTATTTTGAAATAATAACATTATGTTTTAAATATTTACACAAATGTAGATATATAATTGAACAAATAAAATGCCCTTTCCCCGTTTAGTTATCGATTTTAAAAGAAATATGGATTTGGATCGCAATTATGCCTTATGAAATAAAACTGTTTACATGCAGTTCATTTCAATGTGAATATTTGAAAACATAAACCATGATCTCACTAACACCGTACCTACACTCGAAACAAAGAAAGTCAAGTGAAAACCTCCGACACATCAAAACGAAAGCCTAGTCAAACGAAGCCTTTGCTTTCTAGAAATTATTAAAACAAAACAAGCGGGGCAAGCACAAGTTGATATCCATAGACATCACGTTGGACTTCACTGCAGCAACCGGCTAGATATTTGTACTTACTAGAGCGAGCTCGCCCACTTCTGTCCACGAAATAAGAAGCTCATTTTGGATATGACAACAGGTACATCCATACTGAGAAACACCTCTTATATCCTTACGGCTATTTATGTCGAGGCGATGCCACAGGTCACACCAAATGACAAATTCTTCATGTCTTGGTCCAACATTAATAATTAAGGACATAGCAACATTTTCTTCTTTGCGCTTTTTTATCAAAGCACTAGTGATAAAAATTATGACATTCTAAATGAATTACGCTACAGGATGGCCAACCAAATTGTACGAAACTCTAGACTTCGTCAAAGATAAAAACCTGTTTGTTTGGCAAGTCCGCTGCACAGTGCACAGGCCATGGAAGCTGCGATTCTTGACACTGAATTGACAAGTAGCTGGACGGAAAGAGTACACAAAATTAAATTCTTTGTTGATCGTGATTATAATTTCCCTATATCATGGTACTTTAATCAAACAACTACATTAAATTTGTCTCGAAGCTTTAGCATGAGCTTTCGTAGCTCCACGTAGTTTCACTTACACAGCACCGCACCAACGGGATGTAGCATCAATTGGGCGCCAGTTTTATTACAAAATATCGACGCCCACATTCGGGTGATATACTTTCTTGAATTAATTACTTAGAGATACCCACATTAACCAATGGAGTTCTCACTTGGTACAACATGGTGTTACTTTATTATTTATCATGGGCTAGTTAATATTTAGTGTCGGTAATATGAATCATTGAATCATTTCGAGATTTATTCGTTTCTTGAAAGATATCTGGAATTATATAATTTATTATACTCGTTTATTTTGATTATCTACCATGTGCTGTTGCCATATTTCTTTTATGATTCAAAATAAAAACTTCCTGGCTTAGCAACTTTCTCAGGTCGTTGTAAACTATGACATTGACGACATCTTCTAGTTCTACATCCAGGTAGTAGTGAGTGGGCTCGTTAGGGCCAATGACATCGCTGTAGTGTGAGACGATGTGTCGAAGGAGTCTGTGTCCTTTACCAATCACATTCGTTTAATTCCACGCATGGTACTTGGAGCTAGGATCGCAAGCGGTGCGGTGAGTTGAGGATATCATTGAGTATCCTGAAGTCAAAAGACTGGCTTTGTAGGTAGTAAATAGCCGCAACATATTGCCAGGGACCTAGAACTCAAATTCAAGAGCTTACTCGTACAGTAATAATGACTTCTTGAAGGTAAATGGATAATATTCCTTTTGCCAAACATCTCTAGACTAGGTCCATTACGGGAGAGAGTTTGTTTTTCCTATAGCCATGATAGCTGGGCACGTGGAGCTTACTCGCTTCTGACTGGTGAGTTTCACTGATGAGCATGACGTTAACTCTCGGTGAAAAAAAATCCTAGAGCAAACTTTTTCCCAAGCGGGTAGTTTAAGTTCGGGGACAAAGGTCTCTTTTCTTGAAGGCAGAGAAGGTTAGGAGAGCCTTGACAAGTTGGTTTGAGACCTTCTCTTGCGAAATCATCGTTGCGATCTCATCTGTAGCAGCCGCTGTTAAAAGGGTGCGCTGCTCAGCCACAGCTTTAATAGTTTTCTTCCTGGACCTCCTTCGCCAATTTTGCTGTGGCCTATTGAGAGGCAGACGTCGTCTCCTATTCCAGTGGTGGATGCGAGTTACAAAATACTGATGTGTCTTGATCTTCTTATCAATGGACGCCGCCGCTAAAACTTTTACATTTTGTTAATGCTGGTGGCTTTTGGGGCGTGGGCAGACTCTGGGTGTTATTTCCTACAAAGCACGTAGTTCCATGTACAGTGGCAATCGTGAAAGTAATGACGGAACTGCTAGCATCTGTGTCTTGCTTCCAAGGCTTTAATTATAGGTATACATGAATTCTCGAAAAATCACGATTGCTTCTGTTAAAATATACAGGTATAAAAATAAATTGCCGTATTTGATAAACTAGATATGTAAGATCGTGCCGTATATATTTATGGCGTGTGGCAACATCATTGAAAAAGAATATTGTTAATCCATGTCTTCTCTTGGATGTCGTAAAAAGTGACTAAAAGATTATAAAAAGGTACGTCAAAAATCTTTGTCTCTGTAGTATTGAGACTCATAAGGTTATCGGATCTCGGCCCTATCTGCGGAAACGAAGTAACTGCACTTATTCACCGGTGGTAGGCTTTGGCCGTGGCTTGTCACCGCCCTCATGATGAAACCATGCTGCCAAGAGAGTCGTCGTGTTCCGGCATGAGTAGCTGTCCCGGGGTAGTGGTTACAGACAGTTGCATAGTAGATATCAGTCATTCGTCCGCTACTGGCTTCCGTAGATTTTCCCTGGAAAGACTGATTAACGCCTCGCCTACCTATCCCAGCTTCTGGGCGAGCACGCTTCATCCTAAGTTTTATCCTAAGCTAAGAATAAGCCAAATGTTCCATCCATCCATCCATTAGTCTGTTTCGTCCACTGCTGGACATAGGCCTTTCCAGGATTTTGCCACTCTTGGGGCTCTTCCTGGAAGAAATGCCCATACTCACACACGCTGGGCAGGCGGGTTGGTGAGCGCGGTGCCAAAACTCTTGCACCAGTCACGCTGCTGCCTATCAACAGTCTGTTTTATATAAGGCCCGGCAATTGGGGATGGATATACCGGCATCCATCGGTCCCAAGAAATGGTGGGCCGCCTGGTTTTGCCTGAGAGCTGTTCTCTTACTCTCCCCTGAATAACTTCGGGAGGATTTGCGAGTACGATGGTGGTACCTCTACAGTCGAGCCCGGCATCGGCTCTACCACGTAAAAAAAAGCCAAACGTTAGTAAAAAATATTATTATTACACAGATTGTGTGGGCCATGACCATAATAGTAAAATTTACGTACCATTACCAAATCTGCGACATTTTTTGCTTATAAGCATAAATATTTGTGTAGAGAAAACTACCTTCATTTCTATATACGTTAAAACAATAACAAAACCCGGACAAGTGCGATTTAGACTCGCGCACCTAGGGTTCCGTAAAGTTGCATCATTCGTCAGTTTCGGGAAATTGCATTTAAAATATTGCCCATTACTGTTTATGATTAGTAAACAAAGATTTGCTTGTACCAAATGATTATGATTTTTTTTTCACCAATCTCATTAAATCTCGTGAATTTCTTAACGCCTATATTTTTCCTGCAATCTTACCGTAATATGTTTAATAAATTTTCAGTCCTCTAGTTTTGGAGGCAAGGACATGCAATACATATTTTGGTGCAGTTTTAATGATTTCTTGTTTATGCAAGTAAATTTGGCTAAAGTACATATTTTTAAAATCAGCTCTTTAATAACTACACAATTCCGTACCTTAAAACACAATAAGATTGTATTTTTACTTGAAAAGACTTCTTCAAAATCTTCATGACAACAAATTTGTAAAAAAAAAGATATTATTTTTCTGACATTTAAACCCTATGCCCTATCCCAAGGAGTTAATTTTATACATTTCAGATGAAAAAAATTGTGGTTTTTCGGAAATTTCTCTAAATCTGTAAAAATAATTAGAGCACAATAATTATATTTGGTTCTACAATAATAAATAAAACTAATTCTAGTGTAGATTATGTATCTAGGGCATATTTTGTAACTGATTGATCACATTAAAGAAGAAGAAAAATTTTTTGGTCAAATATTTTTTTCACTCCCCGGTACAAAGTGTTCAATCAGCTGAGTAAAATGGAAAAGTGAAAAAAAGTTCACGCAAATAAAAATATTTTTGGTGGAATGTAGTCTATTAGCGATACTCAAACATGTCATTATAATCTGCTCTTTAATGCCTATAATTTGGCACCCATAATTTAAATCATTGTAATATTTTGAGAAATTTTTGAATTAATAAAAAAATATTATACCCCATATTATGTAGGCCAAATTGTATATTTTTAATCGACTTAAAGAAAAAGGAGCAGTTTCTGAATTCAAATACTTTTCTATAAATTTTTTTGAGCATGTTTTTCCGCCGTTTCTCAACTGATTTGAATGACTCTTATTTGGTTTAAGGTTTTTCCAGGTAAGTCCCGTTTATATTTAGTTGTGAGTTGATGAAGGTTTACAGAGACAGGCAATAGAACTCTTTAACGAATTATAGCCTGCCACTCAATATTAAGGTATTTGCTTTGTTACAGGATACTGATTGCAGGGTGTTGCTTGAAAATTTACAATTTAGCCGCCTGAGCTCCTCCATCCATCCATCAGCCTGTTTCATCCACTGCTGGACATAGGCCTTTCCAGGATTTCGCCACTCTTGGCGGTACTCCTAGAAGAAATGCCCATACTCACACACGATGGGCAGGCGGGTTGGTGAGCGCGGTGCCGAAACCCTTGCACCAGTGACGCCGCTGCCCGTCACCAGTCTGGTTTATATAAGGCCCGGCGATTGGGGATGGATATACCGCCACCCATCGGTCCCAGGCAATGGTGGGCCGCCTGGTTTTTTTGCCTGAGAGCTGTCCTCTTACTCTCCCCCGAATAACTTCGGGAGAGAAGCCTTGAAGAACATTTGTTGTTTTTGTTAAACTTCAACCCCCTCGGGGCGGTACAAAACATTAAAAGATATTATATTTAATATTAGTATAATAATAGTAATATTCAATATTTATCTGTTTTCTTGTAAAACTTTTCCGCACCCCACCCAAATGAAAATCCAAAAAAGCAAAAATCGATACTACACACTGGTCTCTTAGGGTTGTAAATACTCTGAAACTCTTTATATTGCTGCAGGTTGATTTGTAACTCGTGCTTTCATCTATATACTAATAATAAAGTAGTAGAAAAGTCGTGTCTGTACAATGAATATTTTCGTGAAATTTTAAACGAAATGGGTTATTATTGTTCCGAGGCCGAAACACCAGTTTTTTTCAATTTTTGTCTGTCTGTATGTATGTTACGTTTTAACTCGAGAACCACCAAATGGATTTGGATGCTGACTTTTATTATAATCGTAGTGACCCTGATCAACACATAGGCTATAAGGGGTAATCATAAAATAACGCTCAAGCCGAAACAGGGCAAAGATTTAATAAACGCTTTTAACTCGAGAACTACTCAACGGATTTGGATGCGGTTTCTTTATTATCATCTTAGTAACCCTGATAAACACATAGACTAAAAGGGGTGTTCATAAAATAACACCCAAACCGAAAACAAGGCAATGATTGAATAAACGCAGGCGGGGCCGCGGGCAAAGGCTAGTACATAATATATGGAAGGTAGAACCGCCATCAAAGGTTTGTCTTTTTCTAATCATGCAAGCATTTGTTGGACCGATAGTTTTCCGGGCTTGTCATATTTAAAAAACGTCTGTTATCTAACTTCGCGCTCGTATTACAACGAAATAAGGTTGAAAAGGTGGCTTTCCTTGATCGTAATGTAGCAAGGTCTCAACGCTGCGCAGATCTTCACGTCAATCGTCATATGACATCATTTCGTCGCCAGGCGGCGAAGATTACAATCGCGACGATTTACATTATTCTTCTATTGATTTAGTGATTCAAGATGGCGGACCTGAGTTTGAAACAAAAGATTTGACTGTTATTTTAGGAATATTTTTCGAGGCAGACAAAAGTTATTTTAAATAATGTCGCAAACAACGACATTCAATTAACAAAACTTCACTTTATAAAGAAATAAATAAATGATAGACACGGGTCTTAAAGTACAAAACTTTATTAATTAGAATTTTATTAAATTTTAAATTATATACAACTTGATGACCCGATTTGAGCATGTTTCGGATTGAAGCACCTTCAAATGAATAATATTTTCAGGGTCATACTGGTTAAAAGGCGTTCAGAGAAAATAAAAACAAAAGCTCGCGAGTAAAGTAGCATGGCTGTGGGTAGGTCGCTTGAAGCTTGTTCTATTTCAAGAATCACATATGGTTCGAGACGCCCGACCGGTGTCGCAGGTTTGCACTGATCGCGTGATAAATGATCGCCACCCCTCAAACTCCATATACGACATCAAGAATCAATAAGATGTTAATTCTTATGATTTATCAATTTGCACATGTCTTCAATCTCGTTGAGCGACTCCGAATCAAGTTTTTGTACAAAAGTGGGGCTCTGTAATAATCCTGTTTGAACTGCTTCATATTCGATCAAATACCTGAGTATTACGAAAACGTGTAATGTAATGTAATCATCAATATGTTTTGAATTGCAATCACTAAATCGTACCATTCTGTGACTTTTACTGCTGCTAACCAATAATGTTACGTACAAAATATATCTACCTCAAATATGTCATAATTTAAGTAAAACAAAATTGCTCAAGATATATTCCGGGCCCTACTAAGCCCGGCTTCAGTTGAGATGTATGTATGTCAATTACATAGTATAATAATAGATAAGGTACGTATTTACAGAGAGAAGAAAGAAAAAAAGGAGGTTTATTTACAACTAGCTTTTGCCCGCGTCTCCGCCCGCGTGTTATTCGGTTTAACGACATGCTTTTTTCCGAGATAAAAAGTTACCTATGTGTTAAGTTGGGGTATAAGCTGAATCCTTTCTAAATTTCATCCAAATCCGTTCAGCCGTTTCAGCGTGAAAGAGTAACAAACATACACACACACACGCACAAACTTTCGCATTTATAATATTAGTAGGATTAGCCTATTTTTATTTTGTTATACAGTGGCACCACCTAGCAGCTACGTATGTCTGTTTTTGTTCATAAATCATCCCAATTTAAATTATTATGGACGAGCTGTGATGTGACTGCTAGATGGTACCACTGTTTTCTCCACCTTGGTCTGGGTTTCCCGCGCAGTGTATACATTTATGTCAGGTTGGTGTTGACGGTTGAGACCAGGTCCGTAGTGCACCAAGTGATCATATGAACGAGGACTCCCATGTCCTGAGTTGAGTTTCTGTTAACGGTGGATAGTAATAATAATTTTAAATTGTTACACTTGAAGATAAGGAGACGGAGAATAAAGATCTGTTGACACAGGAAGTGTCAGATGGACAGATATAAACAAGAACAAAGATTCAATTGGTTTTGATTTCAGTCAACAAAAAACGTCTCTATTATAAGGTACGCACCACTATACGCACTCTATTACTTAGTGCAGGTCGCAGTCGTTATAATTTGGCCAAGTGCGAGTTGGACTCGCTAACAAAGGGTTCCGTTCTACCACATACTACGGGTACAGAACCTTAAAAAATATGGTAAATAACTACAATGTAAATGCCCTAGCAACATCAAAGTGGCAAAAAACAAGCCGCTAAAGTAGCGCTTGACAAACGATGCGGCACCCTTTGAGTACTGCACCCTAAAAAACCCTAAATATGTACTATATAACCTAGCTAAGTTTGAAAAATTTGAACGTTTCAAACTTATAAGATACAAATCATTAAGTTAGAGAAACAAATAACGTTGAAAATTGCTTCTTTTATATGTTTTTTGTATGGGGATCCTTGTTGGGACATATTTTTTTAATGATTATTATTTTCCGTGATAGAGGCCATAGTATCACGTATTCTGTGAAAATTTAAATTGGCTACCTATTATGGCTGAAACTGTAGACCCCTGTGACAGACGGACGGACAGATAGAAAACAGAGGCTTAGAAATAGGGTTCCATTTGGCACGCTTCGTGTACGGAACCCTAAGAAGCTCTTCTAACATCCAAACCTGAACGAAGTTACAACACATGTAGGGTTAGGCTTCGGCCCTGGCCCGGGACTCCCAAAAACATACGGTAAATCGTTTATCGTTCGAGCATACGTCTATTTCTGACGCACGCATTAAGAGTGTGATACAAAGGGATATACGACCGAGCAATATTCGATCGAATTTTTCCACTTCGGAGTAGCCCCCCTGGCTTGTAACCGTTCTCATGACGTAATCATACCGCCTAACCACTCATCATGACGTCATCTACAGTCGGTTATGTACTATCAGTCATTCGACCGTATTTAAGACGAGATAGGTAGTAGAATATGAGAATTCAAATCAGTAGAACTCCCATAGTACAATATACTGGGTGCTGAAAAAAAATCATAAATTATAAAGTAGGCCTTTTCCAAGACGATAACGTAGCCCAAAACGTGGTAGAGAAAACTGCGCTACATCGAAATAAATTGCAAAGTGATGGGTTCATTCCAAAACAGTTGTTCGTTCAAATTAAAACATTAAAAATAACAATAATGACTTTTGAAAACAAATAAACCTATTATCTAAAACATAACGACGCGTTTTTTTTAAAACGCTGTTTCAATTTATACTCAATATTATTCAGTAAAAACAGCATTATCCAACCTTTTCTTGATTCACCGCACTACTCAGACGCGCACTTTTTCATATATGTTTATCTCTTTCGTTGTGCGATGGACATATTGCGCCTTAACGGCTTCCGTAGATTTTGCAAAAGTCCTAGGACAGACTGCTTAACGCCTCGCCTCCTTTCACTTTCCCACTTTCATCTTGGGTCGCATGGACGTTTTCTATCAGGCATGATATATATCGGATGAAAATGGACAGCGATCTTTAAATAAAACCACTTATTGATCATACTGAACAACTTTTCCCATGAAGCATACCCGCCTAAATCCTCAGGGAAGAAGATATTCAACTTTAACATATGGACTCTATTTCGCAGGAGGAAGGTCTATTTTAGAAGACTGCGCGTAAACAGCTGTCTCACGGAAGAAGCTACAAATACAAATCATTTATTTCCACATAAAAATACACACAATATCAATACTTAGAGTGAAATTTCCCCTGAACTGAGACATTGCCCCGACTCTCAGGGTAAAGGGTCCACATTATACCATCGGAATACAATTGGTATACATCGGATCAAAACAATAGATATACTTAGCATGCACAATTAAATTTGGATACTAAACATGCATTATTGAATCAAATCATTATTCACTGAATAACAAAAAGATAAAATCAGCCATATATATTATATTAATTATTAGAATTTTCAACATTTATACAATTAAGATATAATAAAAAATAGACAAAAACACAAAGACATGAAAAAAATTTAAAAAATTAATAATAATAATATTAACAAAATACCATGTGACACGAAAACTACCTCAATTATTATGATATTTAGCTGTCTCAAAACACTCTCGTAACTCACGCATTCTTGTTTAAAATTCGAATATTTCCCAAACTAATGATTTGCGCGGGAATGCTTCTGTGGAAAAGTTGTTCAATGTGATCGGTAGAATTATGTGGTTTCCGTAAAAAGTAGCAGCCTTTTAACACCTGAAAATTAAATATATTTATTATTTTTTTATTTATAACACTTTTTACACATTTCCAAAAACTAGAAGAGAGACAGAAGAAACAAACAAACATGGTGTACTAAGGCGACACTTATAGCAACCAGGCAACCATTGGAAGCATACAGAGACACAATATATATAAATATATATATGTATGTATATATATGTATATATATATATGTATATTATTACGTATTTATTTACTAGTATATTACCATTTATAATACTATATATCCATTGATACATGTTTGTATATGTATTTAACACAAAATTAGTACACCGCCATGTCAGTAATTCTTTTGAACAGTTTCTTCCACCCAAAGGTTGTCTGGAAGAGATCGCTTTAAGCGATAAGGCCGCCTGTTTGTGCTTACCTAATAAGTTAGTAAGTTATATTTCTTTGTTTCCTAAGTTAGATATTTAAATGTTTATGTTTTTTTCTTTTTTCTTTCCTTTTATGGTGTACAAATAAAGTTGTTTTATTGTTGTTGTTGTTGTTGACACAAAGATAGAATGAAGAAATAACGCGGAAGGTGTAAATGCTAATCATAAAAAAGGAGATGAAGAAGAAAATACTTTATAAAATTATATTTAATTACTAGCTTTTCTTCGCCCGCGTTCATAGAATCTTCGCTCCGTTTTTGGCTTGGGCGTTATTTTATGAACACCCCTTATAGCCTATGTGTTGAACACGGTTACTACGATGATAATAAAAAAACGCATCCAAATCCGTTCTGTGGTTCTCGAGTTATAAAAGCGTTTATTCAATATTTTCCCCGTTTCCGGCTTGGGCGTTATTTTCTGAACATCCCTTATAGCCTATGTGTTGACCAGGGTTACTACAATTATAATTAAAAAACTGCATCCAAATCCGTTTAGTGGTTCTCGAGTTAAAACGGAATAGACAGAAAGACAAAAATTCTAAAAATGGTTGATTCGGCCCCAGTACACTGCCAATAACCCATTTCATTTAAAATTTTGCGAAAATATTCAATGTACAGACACGACTTTTTTACTACTTTATTAATAGTAGTATAGATGTTACATTTAAAATTATTAAAATTACAAACGCATAATAATAATTTTAAAGTAATTTATTTCCGAAGCAAGTAAAATTTGTACAGATAAATAATAAAACATGCATTTTGCATTAAATTGTAAAAAATATATATAAATAAAAATCACGAAAATTAAGCCAATAAATAAATGTCACTAATATATTAAACCCTAAATAAAAACATAAAATTCAAAAGCATTTAAAATACAAACGAAGACATAAAATAAGTAAACAATCAATGGTCAAGCGATGCAACTTGACCTTGCAACGTCTCGCGGTTTGTGCGCTAATCAGGCCGAACCTTCAATGTCAGTTCTCTACTACGAAGATATCGAGGCTACTAATAATCAAGAATAATGAATGAATGAATGAATGAATTTATTTATTTCAGGCCAATAACCCATAAAGATTTATATACAATTATTATTATTACAATAAACACACAAACTGACATAGAGCATTACAAAACAATTACGACAGCACAAATACATTTAAGGACATATAAAAATTGAATTAAAATTACAATTACAATATCACAATTAGAATTAGAATGTCAATTTTAAATTAAATTCAAACAAGCACATTATTTTGGTGCTACCTTCCCCATATTTGGAACGAAGGAGTCTGTAGCGCCTGCCAATGTTTCATAAAGGGACCGTCCGACCTGCTGGTGATGGTGAGAAGGCTGTTTCCGCTGTCCCGCACCCTGCCCGCCATCGCAGTTGCTCGCCTGCGCATGGTGGTATAGAAGCAGTCAACGCGCACTGCAGCGAACATTCCCGACGCGCTGCAGAAGCGGGGCAGCCGCAACATTGCCCTCATCGCATTATTGTATTGAACGCGGAGAGCGTTGTAGGACTTCTGCGTGTATGATAACCACAGTGTCCCCGTATAAAAGGATGTACAAAAGGCTCGGTATAATGTAATTTTTACTTCATTTGAGCTACGGGCAAACCTGCGTGCTATCATGTTCGCTCTTACCGACAACGCCCTCCTTTCTCGCTCAATATCATCATCATCCTTCAGGTCGGGTGTCACAATATGCCCCAGGTACTTGAAGGTATGTACCCGCTCCAAGGGTACGCCGTACAGCCTGACGGGCGGAATCTCTGTCGGACATTTGGCCCCAGCCTTGGAAACCATAAGCTCGCTCTTCTTAATGTTGTATTTAAGGCCATGGATATGGGCGTAAGTTTCGCAGTTGCTTATGAGTTCTCTGAGTCCGCCTATCGACGCGCTCAGTAGTACCATGTCATCCGCATAGCTGATATTGTTAAAACAAACATCATCAACATGGCATCCAACATGTCGACCACTGAGCGCGACAATGAGCTCGTTGATGTACAGGTTGAAGAGCGTTGTTGAGCTCAAACCCCCCTGCCTCACCCCGCACCTCAACCTGTACGTGTCCGACAGGGCTCCCGCCCACTTCACGCTATTGACCTGGTTCCCGTACCAGTACTGTAAGATGTTAATTACTTCTGGTGCAACTTGCGTCTCGCGCAGCTTCTTCCAGAGCACTGGATATGAAACCAGGTCAAAAGCCTTCGAGAGATCGAGAAAGCAGGCGTATACTGGCGTATTGCGACTCGTGTAATATCTGACGGCATGCTTCATACTCAGAGTTGCACTGTCCGTGGACAGTTTGGACCTGAACCCAAACTGATTATCATGCAGAGTTACATTTTTATTTAAGTGAGAATTTAGCATGCCGTCAAACACCTTTGCAATGACTGTGGCTAATGAGATCGGCCTATAGTTATTTTTGTCTGAAATGTCACCAGTTTTATTCTTGACTATAGGCACAACTATCGTTCTCATCAGCTCGTCCGGCAGATAAGAATGCCTAATGCATAGGTTAAACAACATGGAGAGGAGACGCGGCAGGTGCAGACCCGCATGTTGGAGATGCTCGATGCTGAGCCCATCGTGCCCTGGAGACTTGCCTCTAGTCATAGACTTAATAGCCTGTGATATTCCTTTGACTGTAAACTTAATTTTAGGTTCCAGGTCTTCGCTCATTGGGGCAGCCTCAAACATCTCCACGGAAGGAACGTTAATCGGCTCCACACAAAAGTGTGTCTTAAAGATATTAGCTACATCATTATCACAAGACACTCCATCGATGCTCACAGGCAGACCAGGTCTAAGATTGTGCTTTTGCGTACCTTTCCAGAAACCACGGAAGTCTTTTTTGGCATTCTTGTCTGCTAGAATGTCCATCTCGATCTGGTCTTGGTTGTTTTGACACCACCTTAACTTGGACTTGAAAGCTCTTCTACTACAAGACATTTCTTCAAAAATTTCACCCGTTGTCGGCTTGCCATGCCAAAGCCACACACTAAACTTTAGCCTAGCATACCTGTGAGCCTCGCTGACATGTTTGTTCCAGCCCATGACACGCCTCGGCCTCTTCATACCTCCCGCTTTACTCCCCGCTTTATTAATAAAATAAAAACATAGACAAACATATACCGCCTCTATGGTTTAGTTATCAGAACATCTCGACCACTACACCTGGAGCTCGCGGGTTCAAATCCTGTGCAGGCACGTTAAGAGAAGTGGATCGCTGTCACTCCATGCGGAAAGAGAGGCGCTTAACACACACATTTCACCAGCTGTGTTTACTGTAGGTAACAGTCCGAATAATATTGACTGATTTTATATAAGTACACAAAAACCGCGGGCAAAAGCTATATTTTTTATTTTAAAAAAAAATTAGCATACCTATTTAATTCACGCATTGATCTATGAATTCGCGATTGCTATTGGTCAAAATGAGACTATACAAAGGTGCAGTAATCGAACTCGCTTAAAGACCATCGTCATAGGAACCTTTCCACATGTTCAATTCAAATGCATTAAGGGATAACGTATCGAGCTCGGTGCAAAATGCACAACTTATGATTGTTTTTCTTACTATTGCATAAAAAGTACTAAAGAAATGTGATATATGGCATTTCGCGACCATTGTTTAGTGTCAATTAGGCTTTTCTATCAAAATTTTGTAATTTTATGTATTACGTTGTAAATGAATAGGCATACAAACTTAAAACACGCTTTTATGTTTGTATACCCATTTATTTACAACGTAATACATAAAATGACGCAATTCTGCTAAAAACCCCTGATAATTATTAAACAATAGTCGCAAAATAAGATGAAACTATTTTATTTCATACATTTTATTTTAAAATAAGGTAAACATACTTATGTTATGCACTTTGCACTGAGCTCGAAACGTAAGAGAAATGGATCGCTGTTACTCCATGCGGAAAGACCCGGACAAATTCTGGAAAAAAAACAAAATTACGACCTTTATCATGAATTTTATTATTTAAAAAAACAACTAAAGTTCGTATCAAATACCTGTTCGTTCAATGTTTATTAAAGTTTATACGGATTCTAATTCATTAATAATATAATATGATTTTGCTCAAATAATGTTAAATCTCGACATGAAAACTGTTTTCGGAGTCATCTTTGATTTTTTATGATTCAATGTTGGAATGACGTCTGAAGATTCTGTTTCGATATGAGTGTAAGTATTGCTAGATTCTTCAAATTATGGTTTTTCGGGTGGTGCCCGAAGAACGGCGATAGGGCTTACCACCCATCATGCTGTAATCGTTGGTAAAACGTGGGTGTAAGAGTCGAGTATGACTTGTTGCTATTACTTTTTTTGTATTTCACAGTCCATACTCTGAAAGAGTTCTGACCCCTCCTTGGGTATTTATTTCGTGACGATAGATGTACGAGGGGTGGCTGATATAAAATCTCCTTTGTTAAAGAAAGTTTAAAAAATGTTACTGGCCACTATATTCTCGTATTCTTTGTTTATTCCTTTTTTAAAAATTATGACACTTATTTGTTTCTACGAGTTCAATTTTTTTTTGGCGCGTCTTCGTTTTTATCAAGTTGCAATAAAATTAAAAATGGATAAAATTGAGTATCGCGCTGTGATTAAATTCCTCGGTAAAGAAGGGAATACGCCGACGCAGATCCGAGAGCGCATGTTTAAGGTGTTCGGAGATTCATGTCCTTCCGAATTTGTAATAAAGTTTTGGTCAAAGCAGTTTAAACAAGGCCGTGTGAGCTTAGAAGACGATCCCCGTAGTGGAAGGCCCATTTCTGCAGTTACCGCAGATAATGTGGAAAAAGTGAAGAAACTGATCCTTGCCGATCGGCGAATTAAGCAGTGGGAAATAGCTAGAGATGTTGGCATTAGCAAGGAAAGAGTTCATGAAATAATTCATGAACATTTGGGAATGTCCAAGGTGAGCGCACGTTGGGTGCCTAAAATGTTGACCCCGTTTGATAAGCAAAGGCGTGTGGAATGTTGTCAGTCATTTTTAGACTTGGTAAAGGATAAAGAGGAAGAAACTATCTTGCGAATAGTGACCTGTGATGAAACTTGGATTCGTCACTGGGATCCCGAAAGCAAACAAGAATCGATGCAATGGAAATTTAAAGGGGAAAAACCACCAAGGAAGTTTAAGGTCCGGCTGTCAGCGGGCAAACTAATGGCAACCATTTTTTGGGATGTTGAGGGGATTCTTATGATAGATTACCTGCCAAAAAACACCACGATGAATGCTGAATACTATGCGAACTTACTTGACCAGCTACGCAAAAAAATAAAAGAAGACAGGAGGGGCAAACTTAGCAAAGGCGTTTTGATTTTGCATGATAATGCACCCGCGCACACGGCCTTTAAGGCGCGGTCATCTCTGACAAAAAACGGCTTTACAGAGATCAACCACCCACCCTATAGTCCAGACCTGGCTCCCTCTGACTACTTCTTATTTAAAAATTTAAAGAAAAATTTGAGAGGGCGCAGATTTTCAACAGACGAAGAGATGAAGGACGCTGTGAATGACTATTTTGACGAACAAAATAATAATTATTATTTTAATGGTATGCTGTCACTTATTGACAAATGTCGTAAGTGCATTTCAGTTGCAGGGGACTATATTGAAAAATAAAAAATAAATTATTAATCCATGTATTTTCTTTCATAGTCAGGTAGATTACTTTTCAGCCACCCCTCGTAAGTACTACCAAAATCGTATTTTTACAATTGAGAACTGAGACCCATTAAGACGCGAGTGCTTTTTACGAAAATAATGAAGTGAGTTTCGTAAGAGGCTGCACGAGTGTCCTTATAGCAAATTATGTTTAGTTGGCCATAATACTTTTGCATAATAAATAAATTATACACAAATTCTTGTACTTTTATTCCACATATATTTATTTTTATTCTAACTTAGGCTACCGGTTTCGTATTACACATCATCGGGCCAACAAATTATTAATTATTTAACATGACAGAAAGAAAACAAAAGAAAACATTTTTAACAAGCAAATATAAAAAAAAAAAACTTTTGCATAAAAATATCATCTTAACGTGACATTATTTTTAATCTTTTCGACTAAAAATTTAATGAAAAATAAGAAAAGGAAAACGCGAGGTCAAATTATTTTTATTTCTTTTTGTAAGCTTAGGCAAGAATATTAATTTTAACATTTTATTCATCCTATCTATCAGTAATTCAATTATCGAAGTTGTTATTTGGTAACATATTATGAAGTCGTACCTTTGCCTAGCCCAAAGTAAAATAAGAAATATTAGTCGCTGATTGGTTATCTAAGCGGTGTTTAAAAAAAATTATGTCCTTTATTTGACTTTCAGTGACAATACATATTTCCGCATATTTTTTTGTTGAACACATTTTAAAATCCAACTATTCAACCTAATAGTATGACGTCACTTTCTATTAACACTTAAACGCTTATGAAATCAGTTAAAAACCATAAAAAAGTATTATTGACATTGCATACGCAAATTGATTTAAATATTATTAAAAAAACATCCATCTATCCATCAGCCTCCAGTCATCATCGAGTCTCCAGTATGAATTTGAACGGTTGATATAATAAAATAATAAAAAACACTCTGTATAAGGTGACTTTTATTTATACCGTTAAATTCATACTGAGTAAGGCCAATTACTATGGAAGGTCAGCGTTTCATTTTGTGATATTAGCAAAAAGTTTTATCGATCCGTGACACTGATTACTTACTAAGCTTCCAGTATGAGTTTAGCTGCATAAATAAAAGTCACCTTATACTATATTGTTCCTCAGTCAAATTGAAATCACTAGTGCAATAACTCGTTCTTAGGGTTCCATACCCGAAGGGCAACACGGAGCCCTCTGCTTAAGGCGCTTAGCCACGCCACCGTTTTAGTACAAAATTTGATAACCCGTTTCTCAGTTGTGTTTCGTTATACACCAAAGCTTAAGACCTCTATTATCTGGTACTGATATTTTAAAAGGCACTGTTTTGCCATAATTTTGAATATTGATTTTGTTTTAAAGATATCAAGCTGGACAGATTTACATACAAAGTTTTTTTCTTGCCCTAAATTGTACGTATACCAAAATTTTACATTTCAGCCAAATAGTGTCTTCGTAAATGCGTGTATTAAACTATAGGGTTCTTGAACTTTAGTCTAAACAGAAAAACAACAGAGAAACGGATTATCAAATTTTGTACTAAAACGGTGGCTTGCCTATGCGCCTTAATGTCCGACTGTCCGTTCGTATGTCACGGGTTTCTAGCTTGCAGACGAATTGAGTTACAGACTAGTTTATACCCTTTTTGTTACGGGGTCTATCTCAAAAACTAAACTAGTCAGGAATTTGGAATCTTCTGTATATTATGTGCTATATACCGTCTTAATTTAACACAACAAATTCAGAAACCGCCAATTTTTAATTCATATTTAGGGTTACGTACCCGAATACTCGACCAACTTAAATTTGCAGTTTAAGTTCATATTTTTTTTAGGTAATGATAAGTTTGATTAACTTATTTGAATGGTACGCACTTGACCGGTTTTTATTTTATATGACCATTTCCAATATCTCCCAGACTATATGGAGTCATAGCACTTGCTTCGCTACGCTGCAAACGGATTGTTTCTGTAACTACCGTACAATAGGATTGTTTGTGTAACTACCCTACAATAACTGCACGAGTTTCAACAAAAAAAAAAACAATTTGATAAGAAATGTTATGGTTACGATGAATATTTTGTCGGCATCAGTATATTTTAAATAATATTTTTATGTAACATTTCTACCTATATTATTTACTGTGATTTATTATTCCATCGGTGCTGACAAAAAATTTGTTGATATATTCCTAAACGTATATTCAAATTTTATATTATAATATAAATACTGACGCTGTATGTTTCAATATTTTTCCATACATATATACATATATATATAAATATATATTTTATCTAAATGAAATACAAGCGAGTTCATGAAAAATTTATCCCATCCCACTAATAATATTATAAATGCGGAAGTTTGGATGTATGGATGAATGGATGTTTGTTACTCTTTCACACCGATTGGGCTGAAATTTTACATGAATGTAGTTCTAGACCTAGAATAGGACATAGGCTACTTTTTATTACTTAAATCAGTTCCCATAGGATGAAAATGAGCTTTGAAATTTCTATAGAAAAGTGATGTGTCATCCTTTCACGCCATGATTACGAAACCGATTAGTCTGAAATTTTGCATAAATGTAGTTCTATACTTTGAATAGGACAAAACTACTTTTTCTCTTTGTTCCCATGAAAAAAATATAAAAGACACACACAAAATGGGAAACAGAGGCGCATAACACACACATTTCACCAGCTGTGTTTACTGTAGGTAACAGTCCGAATAATATTGACTGATTTTATATGAGTACACAAAAACCGCGGGCAAAAGCTAGTATATTTTAATTTAAAAAAAAAATTAACATACCTATTTATTTCACGCATTGACCTATGAATTCGCGATTGCTATTGGTCAAAATGAGACTATACAAAGGTGCAGTAATCGAACTCGCTTAAAGACCATCGTCATAGGAACCTTTCCACATGTTCAATTCAAATGCATTAACGTGTAATTCAACTTTACAAATAGGCTCAGATTGTGCAACCTCGTCAAGCGCAGACCTATATAAACTAATGCTAAAGTTATTAAATTTGTATGTTTTACCAACAAATTACCTTTAAGTAGCTAGAATAAACTCGTTTTGGTCCTAGCCCTTTAGCTTTTGGACCGTAGAAAATGCAAACACATTTCTGTAAATTAGCAAAATATTGCGCACAAGTTATTTCTCTAAATCGAGTCGGCATTCCACGCATCATATATCAGTGTTTCTACTGAGCGAGTACACCGTATTGAGGACATGTCTTATACTAAGAAAGGTAAATGCTTCAATGCTGTACGAACCGAATGTGGTCTGTGGAGGCGAGAGGTCGTTCTAACATTATGTGACCCCGAAATACAACGCGCTTTATTTACCAATATACTCGAGTACTCATTATCATTTCAGTTGATAATATATGGTGACTTTCGTTTTTATAGCAAAATTCATACGGGAGACTCGGTAGATGATTTATGTGAAATACGCAAACACGAAATACGAAAAATATTTATTTGTATTTTATATTTTTTAATTTTCTCTAGAGGTATACTTGTCTAAGAATAACCTCAACTCAATTAGTACAGGAAGTAAAATTTTTATGAATTTGGCTATATGAACGAAAGTCACCTTATAGCTATCTACTATATATACTTTATGTAGTTTGTCGAATGCTAGGCTTACATTACTTGGAATTTACTTGATAATAAACAACGATACCATGTGTTTCCGTAAATCATACGATACTATTTTATGTATATCCTCTATTTCTTGGTAAATAACCTATACCTATACTGTGCCTATACAACCCATACGTCAAAGTAATCTTTAGTTAGAATTATTTTTGTAAGCACATAATAATATCTCCTGAGCGGTTTTCTTTTTCTAAGACGTGATAAAATTTCATGGGAAACAAAAAAAAATTTTTTTCTTAGAGTAAGAAGGGGGGGGGGGACCTTCTCCTGTTGAAAGTTTTGGTTATATATATGAATTTATACAATTTATATATGTCTATTCAATTTTTATAATATTGTAGAAAAATATAAAGAAAATAATAAAAATAAAAAAATATATATAACTCTATACACATATATATATATATTTAAAAAAGCGGGTAGGCGTAAAATTAGGGTCTCGAATTACAACCCACAAGTTTTTTTTTATTATTATTATTGTTTTTTTGTTGCTCATCTTTCTAGCTTTCCAACGATACCCATATTACTATATATATATATTATAATAACTACTCATAAATAGTATTAGTCAACACACATTACGTTTAGTCCAGATCTTGGCACGATGAAATTCGTGCTTATAAATCACCTGTTCGACCATTTTGGGCTTTCGGAATTAAAATATCCGTACATATTATTATTAGCATTTCAACTTTATTTAGTAGTCCGAAGTTCTAATTTAGAATTGTAATTTAAAAATTACAAGAAGATGTAGGATTAGATCCTACTTTTTGTAGTCACCTGTTTGAATATCCATCGTAACTATTGATGTGATAAACCAACCTAGCGGCACTCAACGA
Organism: Ypsolopha scabrella; assembly: GCA_910592155.1. NCBI lineage: Eukaryota > Metazoa > Arthropoda > Insecta > Lepidoptera > Ypsolophidae > Ypsolopha > Ypsolopha scabrella. The sequence continues at coordinate 22,921,550 of OU342969.1, read as the reverse complement.
ACAGGTGCCCATTTTGTAGGCTGGGAGCCACTGACATTTTGTGACATCTCACCTAGAATAAGCGAAATATAAATTTTGTATGTCGTATTATCAATTCTAAGCAAATTACTTAATACATTTATGTTGTTCCATTTGCTTTTTCATCTCGACCACGCTGATATTCTTAATCATCTTTTAACAGAGAGATGTCATCACGTGTGTTTACCTCGTTTCCTGGGAGTGCGCAAATCAAATTGTCCTCGGCGCACGTGACCGCTTGCGCGTGATTTTAAACAATTATCGATTAACCAAAAATTAACCTTATTGCTATGCCGTATTGACTAATTTAAAAAAAACTTGCTACCATACAGTGGCGTGCCAATCCAACGGTTTTATGTGTTCAGTCTTTAAACATGGTAGTTTCAGTTTTGATTCAGCGTATGAGACATTTGACGTTTTGTCTTTAACCGTCTTGTTTATTCTTAGTATTCTGATATCCTGTTACTATATATTTATTTAATGAAAATTACCTCAAGTAATTCAGTATGCTTGCAATCCTGAAACCATTCCACTGTCTCGATAAAAATAATAACTTTTTTGCATAGGTATATAATAATTAATATTCGAATGTTTGTACATTTACACTAAAGTTATTAATATCTTGGCTGAAACATTGTCATAAATTATATTGTCTGCTATGTATAGAATTTGCTTCAACATGTCGTTACATATTTGCTGATATTTACAACTACTCATTGCGCTAAAAATAAATATCCACTGCTTGCGTCAAATGTTAGTTTATCCAATAACCAAGGTAAACTGATAAAGGTGTTTTGGTTTTTGTTGTTTTTTGTATAGGCAGAAAGAGTCAAGGTGTTTTAAACCGGATGCATTGCACTGAGCAACGGGCGACGATACAACGTGTATGTATTTCAACAGTTTTCAGGTCATTGTTGTTTTGCGGAAATACACCTTTAAGCCTAAACAATAAAGTCAAAACTTCTGTAACATTCAGATTTTTTCTAACTGCATAAGCTAAATCATTATGTAGACGTGCGTTATGTAAATGCATTGATGAATATTTCGCTCTACAATTGTTTGTTTATTACTTAACTTCATTATTTTTAATCTTTGTTTTCTAGTCCTCTACACTGGCCAAAATACGCACAAATCTATGTTCCTGTTCTAGTTCGAATAGTGGTAAATCTTAGGTTTGACTTGATAACTGCATAAACAAAATCATTATATACATATACGTACGTTATGTAAATGCATTGATGAATATTTCGCTCTGCAATTGTTTGTTTATTATTTAACTTCATTATTTTTAATCTTTGTTTTCTAGTCCTCTACACTGGCCAAAATACGCACAATTCTATGTTCCTGTTCTAGTTCGAATAGTGCTAAATCTTAGGTTTGACTTGATAACTGCATAAACAAAATCATTATATACATATACGTGCGTTATGTAAATGCATTGATGAATATTTCGCTCTGCAATTGTTTGTTTATTACTTAACTTCATTATGTTTAATCTTCGTTTTCTAGTACTCTGCACTGACCAAAATACGCACAAATCTATGTTACTGTTATAGTTCGAATAGTGTTAAATCTTAGATTTGACTTGATAACTTCATAAGCATAAGTTTGACTTGATAACCTTAAGATGTGCTAATATATGTTTTATAAAAGTAAAGATTGATCTAAAAGAAGTAAAGTTTTTGGATGTTTACGATTTTTGCGATTGATAAAGTAGCTTATTTACGGAATAAAACAAGCTAATAAGGTTAGGAGGAGTAATAATGGGTGCAACAACTAGCGTAGAGAGAAAAAACAGCGATAGGTTCAGAGATAATTTTCGTTACCCCATATTAGGGTAACTGCATAGGTTTTACAAAGTGTTTTTGCATGAAACCCTATTCTTAATGTAAACCTATGGTAAGCAAAGTTATTCAAATTGGGGTTTTGTTTTTAGGATTTCTTTGAGCTTACTCGCTAAGGATAACCGTGTAACTCTATTAAATTCTATCTATACTCTTAATGTATAAAGTGTATTCCTATAGAACCTGATCAAAAAGAAACCGGCGAGAAAAATAGGCCTACCTCTTTGTTAAAGGGCGGTGTTAGAAGTACTTGGAAAAATTCAAAACCTAATTTTATACTCTGATAGGCTTCACTTCCAAACCTAATGTTACCCCGTGGTGATAGTCTTGAGCTTATGCCTGGGTTACATCGTCCGAAAACTCGGTTTTCGGGTCCCTGGTTAGGTTACTTGTGATTATATTCGGGAGCCCAGCGAAACAGAGCTCGAGCATGTGTCTCCAGTAAAGTTTATCTACTTCTTCCCATAGCATCATGAATAAATAAATAATCATATCCCTACTTCCATATCAGCTTGCAAATGAAGCATCTGAGAGAAGTCTTCCAGTATATGGCAAGGTCGGCGGGTGCGCCTGCGCCGCAGCCACCCGTTGCGCACGCGACGACGCGACATTCGCGAAATCACTTTCACCACGCGTCTTGCCTCACGCACCCCCACTATTATAGTAGTGGTTGCACTACATTTTGCAGTACGCTTCCTCTTCGCGCTAATTTCATTTGTAATGACGTAACTTAGCCCGTCGGTCACATGCGTCAAAGAATGTAAAGTAACTTTGTAACTTTTAAACGGATAGGTTTGTTGTGTGATGTGAAGGTCTTCGAAGATGCTTTTCAAATAGGTTGTATAAGATGTATTGACCAATTTTCTACTCGTTTGTCAGAAAAAGTCATAAAATGTTGATACGGCGTCATCATTGCCACCGTCTTCCTCATTAATCATTTAAATAAATAATTTGCGTCACGTTTTTCTGGTATCCGTCAGCAGTGCTCAAAATACTTGTATACTACGTAGGTACAAGGAGAAAAAAAACATTACGTAATAAAAAGTGCTGCTTTTGGGACATATTAAACAAAACATCTTTACACCCGGAACCGTTTAACAATCGCAAAGATTGCTGCCCAATATCCTTGCGCCATAAAGTTAGTATAGCATTCAAATAGTAGTAAAACTTTAAATATGAAAGGTAGCGGTGACTGGCTTACGATGAGCTAAGACAGGCCAAGGTAATGATGCGACCAATTTACTACTGACTTTGTAGCGTCTGTACGAGTCGGTAGAGATTTGGGTACTTGTACATGTGCGTTTTAAAAAAGACATTTGTACAAGTCCTATTTTTAGGGCTCCGTACCTCAATAGAAAAAAAACGGAGCTCTTTTAAGATCACTTTGTTGTTCGTCTGTCCGTCCCTCTGTCTGTCAAGACTCTTTATCTAGGGAACGCGTGGAGGTATCGATTTGAAATTAAAATCATATACTTATGTCTACAGTCCCTTGAAGCTGTGAAAATATCAAACTTCTAAGTTAACTTGAAAAAAAGATACGGCTGTTTATGCTGCAAAAAACGTACCTTTCGACTCTCTCAAGGGAATCAAAATTCATAGGGTATTTCCCGTTGACGTAGAACTACGAAATTTGGCAAGTAATACCGTCTTATACCACAAGTATAGGGAAAAATTAAGTGAACTATACATTTGTAATTAAATCATAATAAATATAGTCTTTAACAGAGCCCTCGGTGTGCGAGTCCGAGTCGCACTTGTCCGGTTTTTTTTTATAATGTCCTGAGTCTGTTGCTGTTCTTCATACCTTGTGCTATTTACTTCGTAGAATATCAAGCTTGATGTTTTCAGGTGAATACCTTAATCTTAAATGTGTTTTGAACGGTTTACGTAGGCACTTGTATTTAGGTAGTTATGATAAAAAATAACAGTTTTATGATATGACGTTGGTTGTGATAAATGGCTTATAGATTTGTATCAACCTGGTGAATTGTTTTGTTATATTGGCAAACAAACAACAATTAATTATCACTTTCAGTGTTTAAAGTAACCTTGGCCTTGGTTTCATTTCGGACCATGTTTAAACCTAAAATGGCCTTGATTTTCGGAACAATAAAAAAAAAGTATGAATTCAAGATATTTTACTACTGAAAGATTTGTGTTGTAAATTCATATATGTATAAGGTGACTTTAATTTATACAGCTAAACTCATACTGGAGGCTTGGTAAGTGATCAGTGACACGGATCGATAACACGTTTTGCTGATTTCGCAAAATAAAATTGACCCGGGGCTGGGTTTGCGTTTGTAAGGAACACGAAAGGAATAATTTACGAATTTCACAAAAAGGGTCATCGATCCTTCCAGGGCATTAATATCGGAATCTCAGATCGCGAGTTCCTGTATTACAATTCCGATACTGTGTGATCCAATATTGTAATCTCGAAATCAGTTTTTTTTATATATTTAAGTCTTACATTTAACCTATATTTTAGCTCCTTGTGTAGCGAGCGCCTAACGCGATAGCGCGCTTAACCGTATTCCTGTTGCCATGTCAGTTCGCTAAGGATGCGTCACATGCGTGGTATCTCCTGATATGGTGACCAGTACAACCGCACGCTATTTTGGTGTCAACTACGTGAAAATAAATACCTATACGGGAAAATAGCGCCAGTACAGCCAAACGGAATTATAGAATGAGATTCAAATATGCATAGAAAATCCCTTTCAAAAGCCGCCACTGGCTCGTGCTCCAGGAAACTGGTGGTGGTAACAGAATTATATTTTACGTATATAAGGTGACTTTAATTTATGTAGCCTAATTCATACTGGAGGCTTGGTAAGTGATCAGTAACACGGATCGATAACACTTTTTGCCAATTTCGCAAAATAAAATCTTGACGTCCCATAGTAATTGACTCGGGGCTGGGCTTGCGTTTGTAAAGGAACACGAAAATAATAAATTACGAATTTCACAAAAAAGGGTCATCGATCCGTGTTACTGATCACTTACCAAGCCCCGAGTATGGGTTTGGCTGCATAAATAATAGTCACCTTATACTGGGTGTTAAGATGATAACCTTTTTCCTTAAAACGGAATGTTCTACCTATCAACATGAACAACTTTTACTATGGGGCCAAACCTGAAAACGCGAAAAGAAAATCAGCTGTTTCATACATTTAGTTCGAGTAGGTATTTAACTTTTCTATGGAACTGATTTTTCTATGAAGCTGATTTTGTTTTCGTGATTTCAGGGTTGGCCCGATAGCAAAAGTTGTTCATATTGATGGGCAAAACACCCAGTTTTAAGGAAAAAGGTTATCATATTAACACCTGTGTAAGTAAAAAGTTTTTTTTTTTTGTGTGTGTAGCTAAGCTAACCTTATATTATTATACATATTTAAGGTCTATCTGGCGTGATTTTTGTGATGCGAATTGTCCAATCACTTTTGAATTAAAACCACACAGCATACATTATATACATTTCACGTTTATAAGTTCACGTAGTAATATTCTATTTTTCAAAATACACTCTTTTTTTAAAAAGTGGAAAGTGGTCTCGCTTATTTGTTGTCTTATACATATTGAAAAGTCACTCTATTGTTTTTATGTAGACAACCAGCCCTCCAAGAGATAACGGTTGACTTTTGGGACCACCTGTATACTACTTCTGTGATTTTTTTCAGATATTCATAAGCAACCGTCTAGCCGGCAGGGGGAGGGGGCATTTGACTCTAACATAAATTAGAACTAACTCGCCAACGGATCCCTAAATCGAAAAATGGTTTTCACACACCCACAATGTTTTTGAACGACCTATCCAACGACACCACACACTATGAGATAGAAGAGAAAAAAAATCATGCCCAATTTACGTATATGGGAGGTACCAATAAAAAAAGACTTACTTAGTTCCGCAAATTCGCAGACAGACCGAGCTCGTCTCCTTGCCTCATCAGAACACAAGTCGGGCTTTTGGTTGCAGGCTCATTCTTCACCAGATATTGGGACTTTATTGGACGACATGTCTTTTAGGGTGGCTGCCGGTCTGCGACTTGGTCTGACCCCCATCGCTGCCCCTGTGGATCAGACGTCGATCGGTTTGGGCACCACGGACTCTCGTGTCGACGTTGCGCTGGCCGTTTTTCGCGACATGCAGCCCTTAATGATATCATCCGGAGGGCTCTTGCCACCGTCAACGTACCAGCGGTACTCGAACCGAATGGAATTTCTCGTGACGATGGCAAGAGACCTGATGGAATGAGTCTGGTCCCTTGGAAGAATGGAAGACTGCTGGTGTGAGATGCTACATGCGTCGACACACTGGCGGCTTCGTATGTAACCTAAACCAGTAGGGCTGTTGGTGTCGCAGCGGGCAGTGCTGAAAACCACAAGCAGCGCAAGTATGATTTCCTCGGGAATAATTACATATTTGCGCCGTTTGGGGTCAAGACCAGGTTTAGGTTTAGGTCCGTGGGGCCCGGAGGCGCACCGAATTTTCAAAGAGATCTCGTTGCGCCTCATCGTCAAGGGACCCAAGGGCTGGCGCTTACCTCGGCCAAAGACTAAGTCTGGCAATACAATGAGGTAATGTCGCCAGTGTCTTGGGAACCCTTCCACAGCAGCGATCTGGACCATTTTTTTTATATAGATATTCATTTTAGGTAAGTATATATATATTTTTTTTATTTTAATTCTAATTATTTCTTGTATTTTAGGTTTTATAACTAAGTTATTTTAATTATTTTATATATATAAGTATTGATATTATTTTATAGGTATTTTATTTTTATTTTATTTGATATGTATCTCAATTAATATATATAGACCGTAGTATTATTATTATTATTTTCTTTTTTATTCATGTTTTAAACAATTTTCTCTTTTGTTTGTGTGTACACTTTTGAAATACTCACTTTTGTTAATTGCTTCCATAATCAAGGGTTTGCTGGTAGAAATCTCTTCCAAATATAAGCTCGCCTCTTGCATATACTGTTAGATTACATACTGTTAGTTTTTGTGTGCAATAAAGTGTTTTGAATTGAAATGAATTGAATGTATTTATTTAAAAAAAAAAGAGATTTTATTTTACAATTTTTTCGGCGTGATTAATATAGGGTGAAATTAAATCAATCGACAAAATTCATACTGGAGACTCAGTCAGTGATCAAGAACTAGGTTCAGTAATCCTTTTGGCCCATTCCAAAAAATTTTTTTTTGCTCCCTTACTGGTTGGACTAGTTTAAGTACAATTCCCAGTGCAGGCAATACAGGGCAAAAAAAAAATTGTTTCATCTGGAGGTTCATAAAACCTTGTTCCTGATAACTAACCGGGTCTCCAGTATGAATGTGGTCGGTTGATTTAATTTCACCTAGTATATATATACCCATGCCAAATTACAGCTTTCTAGTACTAATAATCTCTGAGCTAAGCCGCGGACAGACGGACATGGCGAAACCATAAGGGTTCCTTGTCGAACCCTAAAAACTATAAATGATTTGTGTTCCAAATGAAAACTTACGATTTAAAAATGTTTTTTATTGTACTCAATCCAACCTCATACCGAATTTGTGCAATTTATAAAGAAAATGTCCAATTTCTAACGACATAACAAAATTCCGATATTAGTATTAAAAATGTTAGATTCAGTTGACAGTTTATTGTCCAAAATAAAAACTTTATTCAATTCCTTAATTCGAGGAAGTTCGTAGAGGACTGAATATCCCCTTAAGATAAGGCGAATTATATAGAGATATAATATAACACTAACTGGTTTTTATTGCGTGAGTAAAACCGTAAAAGTCTGGTTTTAAATAAAGTCGATTTAAAACAATGACGCTTTCTTTATCAGTAAAAAACAATTTACCATAGCATTTACCGTTTCAATATTGGCGTTGAATGCATTCGTAAATTGGAAAATAGAGAAACACGAGAACAAATAAAATCAATAACAATTGCAATCAATACATGGCGAAATCTGCGTAAAATTTCCTGTGCGGGTAAATTTTTTACTTATAATAATCGCTACATGAATTCCAGCACGATAGCATTTTCTCCAATACGCAAGTCAATGTCGATAGGTAACTTAAATTTCTAAATATCTAAGATTACATACCTAATAACCTTCCAGAAAATCTAAAAACGGTGATACAAATCAGCATAAAACTTTTACGAGTCTGAAATGAAAAGTCCGACACTAAATGGTTATTGCATATTATGTTATCTTCTGTCATATAAGGCCAATTTGACGAAGCAATTATTATTGTGAAGCATAGCTACATATCTGCAGCTAGTCTACACGTGGATTGGAAAATTAACATCCATGAAGTGAGTACAGAGTTACTATATAGTATATAGGTAGAGGTGGTTTGTTTAGATTAGTATATGAGAGTAACTACGAGTATGTTGCGGCCAAAGGCAGCAAGATGGACAGATCTCAATGGTTCTAAGTAGGAGCATCACTTATCATTATCAAAGACTTATAAAAGACAAAGCCCCGATTGTATTGACTTAAAAAATCTGCTATTCCTTGACAAAACAAATTACGAATATAAATAACAAATGAAGTATTGTAAAAACATGAATGTTGGATTTGTTTTCAATACCGGTGTTTAATACAAAATCCGTAAACACCAACAAAGTAAGCATTGCCTAGTTTATCAGAATTAGCCGTTGCATATAATATTGTATTGGATGTTGTGTTAGTGTTAGTAACCGTGAACGAGCCATAGAAAAATCAGTGAACAAACGTCGGCGTGTGCGCATAAAATTTACCGATAACACACACGTTATAACAACTTGCAAACCTTAACACGCGTACAATTTCTAACGCCAATAAATATATTAATGACTTCTTCTTGATTGTTTTTCTGTAGTTCATTACGTTTTTGTAGACCTTACACTTTGATAGATAAAACACGCGGGTGATGCGGAATAATGAAGGGAGTATGAATTATATAATTTTAACGATTAAAGATAGTTACTTATGAAATAAAAATTAAATCAAAGACGAAGTTTTTAAAAATATGTCTCGTAAATTAAGAAATTAGAACCGGAGAGGACTAAAATTTTAATATCCGCATAAATTACGACAACGTGATAAAACTGACAAATAAAATTATGTATGTTATTGCAAAAGTCTTGTATTCATCTTCACGACCATATTTATTATATTCGGATACCCGAAGTCAAAATAACCTCAGTTTGAAGTTCACCGACGGATTGTGGTGTCCGTGACTCATAAGGACCCTTGAGTTACCGGATAGTCATCCGGATGATCTCACGTTGGGGACATCGTTTCGATCTTGGTGCAAAATGCATGACATAAATGCATTGATTTAAAAAATATTAAATAAATGTGATTTATGGCATGTCGCGAGTGTAGTTGTATGTCAATTAGGATTTTCCAGCTTTGCATTATTTTATATATTACGTGGTAAATTAATGTCCTTAACTTTAAATACGCTTTTAGGTTCGTATGAACATTCACACGAACTATAATCCATAATATTACGCAATTCCCATAAAAAACTCTGATTATTACTAAATAATAGTTACGAAATAACATATAATATTAAAACGCATTTATTGAATACGTACTTTTTATTCAAATAAAAGAAAACCAACCATAAATTGTTCATTTTGCACCGAGATAGAAACCAACCACATTAAGCAAGCGTCCCTTTCGGGATTTATCCAAATAATTTAACAAGTTAGATGGATCCGAGCCACAATATGGACTGCGATCTATCGTTTTAACAATAATGAGAATTAAGAGGGCTAATATCTTACTAAATTTTGTCAGGTAAGGTATTTACCAAATATGGCTGTGTAATATATTATTTAAAAATAGTCTCCTAGGTAACATCTCTATTAACCAGAATAAGTATAACAACGTTATCTTTAAGCGATTGAGTTTTTTAACTTTAGGGCAAAATAATTTAGTCCCCTTTGCTTTAGAAACCACCTTGTCTACTGATCACAAATTCACAACGCATAGTTGATCTCTACCTATATTGTAAAAGATTGACTTCAGCTTTCAACCGTTTTTCAGATCACGTTTTACCTTCATTTGAGATCTACTTCAACAAGGTCTATAATGAATTGTGTTATCCAACCAAGACACTTTACTAGTTCGCTTCACGTAAATTTATAATATCCTCGAAGAGATAATTAAAACTGGGAATATTGAGAATTTTCGAAAACACTTTGAAAAAATTACGAAATGTACATCAAAAATCACCTGCCAAAAAGTTTACAATGACATGGTTATAGTCGTACACGAGCATACGTCCCGCGCCATGTTTACACATACTTTGCAATAACAATCGTCTTACCGATACGTTACAAGGCGACAACGACGGCTCAAAGTCAAACACTACTCTAGGTACGTAGTCTGAATCAAATTAACTAAAATCTCATTGTTTTGCCTCATTCTTATAGGCTAATGGATAAATAAACACGAAACAACATAGTAGACAGTTGTGGCTCCTCATAAAAGTCTTTTTCTCAATAGTTAGTATCTGACCTGGCTTACTTTTTGTTGCTTTGGGATTTTTTAACACAATCGAAAGGCCGCTTTTAAATAATCTCTCTTATAAAATCTCTATTGACTGGATTTATTTATTGAAAGTGTGGATACATTTGGTGGATTAAGTAACTTAACAGAATTTAACACTCAGCTTAGAGAGTTTAGATTAGTAGTTTTTACTCTTCAAAATTTATTTATCAGAATTCGTTAGCTGTCTGATATGAAATTATGGCTATTTCCAAAAAGAGTTCTTTGCTAAGTTTTTCTTCAATTTGGTTTAAAAGTAGAGATCTCAATCAAACTCTTGAATTATTTGTTTACCATTTATACAGTGTATATTCAGAGTGAGTAATGATGACAGAAGGTAAAGCAACAATATCATTATCCAGGTAAAATACCTACTTAACAATTATTACATGTTTTATCACGAAATATTCAACCCAATCCCTTTGAAACAAAGGTTGTTCTTACTAAAGAGACGAGTGTTTCAGCCTATACCTCTGTGAATGTCATATCATTCACATCCATTGTTGTTGAGCACTTGTTTTGCTAAATGGTTTACAATGAAGAGTTGCCCTTGACCAAAATCATCAGTTTCATCGTCAAACCATAAAGTGTATAATGATCGGGTTTTAGTGTTTCATTTTGTATTTCAGTTATTTAATCCAATAATTATGATTAGACCAATAGAGATAAGTGACATATTAGAATTAGTTTTTACGTAAGTACGTGTCTCAATTAAAGATGATAAAACTAAATAAATAATTTAGGAACAATATACAGAAATGTATTTAAGGGCATGACGGGAAACCTGTGACTTTTCATTTAAATTACAAAATTAACATACAATCATAATATAAAATGACGAACAAAAAAAAGTGTTAAATTGAAAATACCTCAAAATTGTATCGGTAATCGGAGCTGAGCTCAACAGTGTGCAGTAACAGCAAAGTGGACGTTTACCGTTCAAAGTTGGGTTCAAATTCAAAGCTAGTATTTTCAATGACCAACTATGCACTCTCTGCAGGCATATCATCATCACTATTTTTTTAAATACTTATAGTAAGACTTTTTACTGTTCTTCAATTATTTAAGTGACATTAGTGAAAAAAACGAAGTCCATATTGTAATTCTGTTCTTTACAACAACTTTGCTACTTGCGCAATTAAGTTGTTGGCGTTTCTCTAACATAAAATGGGATGGGATAAGTAATTTACTATCGTTGGTTGTTGAAAGATTTACATCTTTGATTTATAGAACTTAAATTAAGACAACATGGAAAAGATATTCTCAAACCAATGATGAACTCGGTTGGAAAATAAGTATTATTGTTTTCCCTTAACAACACTCAACTGGAATGTATATGAGTATGAATACTGTTGTTCTTTGTTTTCAGCCGTTACGGTGGCGTGCTCGTTCCAGCCATCTGCATCTTCTCCATATATTCAGTGCCCATCAAGTTTACCTAGATGAACGCAATTACAGTTTTATATGTGGCAGTGGCGCGTAAGCTGACACCGCTACTTGTCCGTGCTATGCAAATGTAGATAATACGCGTACTAGTAAAGTGACCGGGTTGCTCTACGTGCGTACCTACTTGCTCAATGAGGTTAACACCCGACGAAGTTTAGATGGAAAAGAGCTGGCAAAGCGAAAGGCACGCCATCATGGTGTTTCAACTCGGTCGGCCTGGAACAGAAATCGCGGCGTTTAAAGCGCATGTGCACAGACCGAATTGGGTTACCTCACCCACATTCCTTACTTCCGGAATTTCTCAGTGACAGGCGGATAGTCGCAATTTAATAACATAATCTCATGTTGCAACCGATATCGGCACATTTTGTACGTCTAGATGTATTTATAATAATGGAGACAAAAATGGACTGAAATTAACAAAATAAGACGTCCACAACTTAAAGGTCTTTAAGTTGCTATACGTTTTCGATGTCGGTGTGTATGGTTAGAGACAAAGACTTGCCAATTATTCCACCTGCCTTCGCTGCAGCTGTAGCGGCTGCCTCTTTTTATTTATTTCATTCAACGTCGGTGATATTTTTATTGTGCTCGGCCTCACCACCACCGCCGCGCCGCTTGATGTTATTTGATGAAATATAAAGACGTGTGAGTACGTTTTCGAAGATTGAAAATATATAAATTTTGCAGTATAGGCTGTTTAAAAAAGGAGTTGGTTGTAGTTAGTTTCTTTAAGATTAAATATAAATGAAGTCAGTATCTAAACTAAGACAAAATAATTTAATGGATATTGGTATATTATATACCTAATAGGTATGTACGTACTGAGAACTTTTTAGTAAAGCTGTAACAACTGGGCACAATAAAATATTATACCAATTTCACAACAAAAAACGTCATTAAACCTTTAATAACTTACCAAGACCTCAGTAATTATTTGGCTATATTAAACAATGTCACCTTATAGGTACTTAAAAATAAAATATCTACTACAGTTATATTTAAATCGCTTTAGTTTCATTTCATCTCACGGAAATACGCTACTGAGAATCGATCACTGCCTTTACGTACTCTCAGATGCATGCAAAAAATTAACTCCTCATCTCAAATCCGACCAAATTGAAAATAACCCTGCGTTTTCAATATACAAAGAAGTACAGTACATGCGTATAACAAACGCAATATCTCACGTGACTTCTAATTATAGGAACTATTGTTATCTAGAGCAATCATACAGACTTCATGATAACTCATTGGTGCATATATATGTTATGATTATAACAAGATGATAAGATAATGTTAGCATAGAGCCAGCCAATCCAAATACGACATTGTATTAAAAGTTCATCCAATGCCAATCGCTTATAGACCAAGCTGACGCTACTGGATCTAATGCCAAATCAAGCCAGAGAAAAAACTGGTCCACTGTGTAAAACAAAAAAGCGTGAGATATTGAAATAAGTGCCCAACTTAAATCAGCCGCATTATAATAAAATGAGAAAAAATAACAACGGTGCGACTCGGCTGCGATGCGTCGACGACAGGGTTCGGTGACCCCGTCGATATTTCTCGAAATTCGCCTTGGAATCCTCGGTCTTTTGGCTTTTAATTGTCAGAACCCGAGTGCCCAGCGACAAGGTGATATGTTTCCTCAGAAAAATGTACAACACTTGAAATGGAATGAACTTTTTAACTGTACTCCACCTAATCTTTAAGGAGTATCGCTCTTATCTCTGGTTTGTCGTCAAAAAAGCGTTCATTTGTTGCATTCTGTACATTTAAATTCAGCTAAGTTCTTTATAATTGAATTCCATGACGTGTATTGTACAAAATCCTTATCACCAATTCTTATACATATAGGTATATTCAAATTCCAAAACCAAGACAATAGACACGATTTATCGTTTAATTTTGTGTCATATAAAATACTTACATAGCTACTTCATTTACCGATTGTGAATATTTAAGTAGTTTTTAAACTGTAAAAACGATTATAAGTAGAGTTGGCGCGGGTGCTATTGTGTTTTTAGTTTCCCAATGGCATCGCGGAAGTTTGATTTTCACGCTGTAATCTTAACTTGCCAGTACGTTCTCACAGCTCTTTGTAACGGCACCAAACACATTAACTACCACGATAATATTATTTCTTTATATTTTTAACACCCAGGAATAAAGATTGTTATAGGTTGGCTTGTGGTCTTTTTGTACTGGAAAAGAACACGAAGAATACGCGTAATTATGCGGGCAGATTGAACTGACTTTTGGTATAAATAGAAAACTAGTATTTTCCAGTTTGTCGTCAAGTAAGAAAAATATTTAGAAACAATCATATTTACAAAAAACTAATTCAGTTGTCTTAAGTATTAGTGAGGTGCTAGATAGAGAAGTTGAGCCATGATATTTGTTGATCATAGCGAACAAAAGTTCAATATTAAGTTCATTTCAAAAATGTCATAGAACAGTAATCTTTCAGTATAGTCTGTAAAGCATTTAGCTACTATAACATCATGTTTAAAGGTTCCGTACCTTAAAAATTTAAAAAACGGATGCCTTATGCGATCTCTTTATTATCCATCTACCTGTCCGTCCGTCTGTAGTTCAAGTTGAAATTATAATACGTAATACAAAACACAGCGGCGGGCCGCACGATGCTATCAAAAATTAGGCTTCTAACTCAACGCAAAAAAAAATTATGGCCCTTTTTACGTAATCAATTTCATACATATTAACTCACCATGAAAATCTAATCATCAATCATCAAAATCTATCACTATCACTGGATTGAAATTCCGTTCACTAGTAGGTCTTTTAGAATTGGTAAGTATAGGAAAAAATCTAAAACTACAATTTAATTATTTAAGGAGATATATAATATTAACGGGTCTACCCTTGGATAAATAGAATTTAATTGATCGTCAGCATCAAGTTAATTTGGATTTATAACTGCACGGGGAATAAGTTTGTGTTTTAAACGGTATGTACGGAACATACTCTGAACTCGACGCCAAAAGCAATGAGTTATATAGGAACTCTAAAGGCTATTCGCTCCTAACCGTTTTTCTTATTATATTTTACGACTTTAAGATTCACCAGACATCACGCTGGGACGTAATAATCATCGGTGAACCGTGGGTGTACGAGTGTGGACTATAACTTGAAATTTACAGTCCATACTCCGAAACACCACAGACACACACTTGTTAGGAGATTCATGTCATCACGATTTATTTGTGTATTTTTGTTTTCTTTGATGAAATAAGTACGTTCAATTCGGGCCAGTACAAAAGGCGGACGTGAAGTTAGTCACAGGCAAGGCGTCGTCACAACTGCGCATTCTCGGAGCTTCGAGGAGGAGGGGTGTGCGCAGGCCATACTGCGCAGGTGACAACTAAGTTAACCCGCACCTTGCTTACCTTCCGAACTGTACATAATAGAAATTTAGTAAAAAATACATATATTATTACTTGATAATGATTGCCTCCGACCGTTTTCAGTCGTGACGACTTCTTCGACTCTTAGTCAGTGCAGCGCTGGTGCACCGAGGAAAGCCAATGTAGCTGATCTTCCTAGTAATCCCCCGTGTGCACTCAGCGCACGTCTATATAATCAAAGTTCAGCCAGCATATATAGCTCGCTGCTTTTGGCGTCGAGCTCAGTTTATCTTTGCTCCTTAAAATCATGTACTATCGCACCGTTCAGAGCGGTGTGCTACCAATAATTCTTCCCAGTCAGAGGGCGCAAGTTTTTCACGTGTCTCTTTTGAACATCTTTTTACCTAAGGAGTTGGCCACCCTGTTTTCCTTGTCCTCTTTCAGTTCAGAATAAAATATGTACTTTCCTACTCGCTAGTCCGACATCCGTGAGACGTGTCGGAACCACCGAAACTGCCGATGTATCGGATAAGACTCAATGCCACCAACATTGGCTCGACAGTGAATTTCAGTATTTCACACACGATCAGACCACCAGATCTTTACCATGTTTCGCAAGTATTTAAGGTGGGACCGGTCCAGTGTGCATATGTGAATATAATTTTCGGAAAATTAGAGCAGGTTTGGCACCATTATTGCTTTATATGCTGAGATCTTGGTGGCCAGTTCAAATCGTGTGAGCGGAAGACCTTGTACCGCAGCTTCCCGAATGCTGAGACAGCAGTGCTGATCCTGCTTTTGATATTGTCATCAAGGTCACACTTGCTCCCCAGATAACTGAACTTATCAACCTGATCGTTGCGTATGTTACTTTGGTGCACACTTTCAGTATGCCAAGTTGAAAAGACAACCTTCTGTGTGAAAGGGGATGCGAACAGCTTCGGAAGTTGTTTGCAAGATCTACTTGGCTACTACTGCAAAATACAACGCGAACAGTGTGGGTGCTAAAACACACCCTTGTTTCACCCCTCAGGTAACTGGAAAAATCTGACTATTCTCCGTCTACGGCGACGAAGCACTGCAAGCTAGGGGTGTTCAAAGTTTTACGAACCTCTCTGAGAACCCCAGCTTCTGAGGTCCATCCAAAAGGCTTGATAAGGCACACTATCGAAAGCCTTCTCCAAGTCATCAAAGCAGAGGTACAGCTGCCGACCCTGTTCTCTGCTTTTTTCTTGCAGTTGACGAACGAAAATTATTGCCTCAACGTCGAAAGCCAAACAAGGGTCTCAAGTAGGATCTTTTCAGATTGAGCTTCGAGGTGATCGAGGGATCTCTGGTAGGGAATAGAGATACCTCGGTAAAAATTGCAGTCTGAACCGTCTTTCAGACTTATTCTTTTAGAGGGCATTCGGGACTCTTTACTCCTTGTTATTGATACTTACTTATCTAATAAAAAAACGTTATAATACTTGTAGTTTAGAAACACTTAAATACAAATTTATTTATTTGTCTTTATTTGGAAAAGAGTAGGTAAAATCTCTTGATCATCTGATCATGGTAAAAATAAACAAGCCGAATAGCAAAACGTTTAAAGGAAACATTCGATTATAGTCTTTTATAGCAGAATTTTATATACAACTGGCATCAATCCAACTCGAGTCGACGACGATGACAAGACGAAAAGCGTGGGTAGATAAGCGGGTATAATTATCACGTGGATGACAAATAACTTCTTATATTTGCGAGTTACACGTCTACAAAGTGTACTAACCAACATTTTGTGTCGTTATTATGTGATCAAGTATTTCTGTAGATTTACCAAAAATAACTTCCTAAAAAAAATTTATAGTAAAAACCTAAGTGAGGTAACCAGGGCTATACTATGTAGGCCTGGTTACCTCACTATTATGTATTCTGTGTATAGGTGACCGACTGTACGTACATCAAACATCGCGCTTCACTCTAACAAAATCAGCTAATTCTCATGTATATAGTAATAATAACACAATATACGCAAAAGCATACAGAAGACTTTGTCTTCAACTCCAAGTAAGTATTTAGAAAAGTCTGATAGAAAAAGCGTATGTTAAAAATATAAACAAACGCGTCCCTAACTTACGAGCGTTCGATGATGTTGGCTGATTATAATTAGCCATGCTCCGAACTGATGTGCTAGATGGGATCAAGGGACAAGAGGCAAGCGAGCAAGCTAGGTTAAAAGGTTTTGAGCCGGAAAAAATGCATAAAACGCCGTTTTTTATATTTGAATGTAAGCTATGCTTACTAATCCATTTCCTTTCATAAACAATACACAGTGTTGGAAAAAAATGAGTACATATATATTTATATATGTAAGGTGACTTTAGTTTATGTAACAGAATTCATATTGTAAACTCGGTAAGTGCTCAGGATCAAGGTTCAATGACCCTGTTTGCAAAATACGAAAAATATTTTTCTGGCTCTATACTGTTCAAGAAGAACAACCTCGACTCAGTTAATGAAGGAAATCAAAATTTTATTTTGCCTTCACATAAAAGGTTATTGAACTTACCGAGTCTCCAGTATGAATTTGGCTGTATAAACGAAAATATGTACGATTGTAATACGACTTTTCTTCAATGTGCCTGTGTTTTCCGATTACAGAACATCTAACCTTACTATTATACTCATATACATATTTTTTTTGGAGCTATTGATTACGAGTAGGAGTGCTGGACCACTAGTGAAATTAAAATTTTAAATCATGTAAGTTGTTCCGAGGCTTTAGCAAAATAGTTGGCATTATAGATGTTTTTTTTAGTACAATATTAATCGTCCTCCTTTTGAAGTACCTACTCTACTCATATGATTGCGGTTCGCTCCTGACTTGCGTCACAATTGGACGGCTGCGACGGATGCCACGCGCGAGCCGTCTGCGCAGAGCAGATGTTGCCCGCCGCGAGACGTCATCCAAGTGGCTTTACCTGCTCTTGCGCATATTTCATATATCTTTGACCTTATTACTATAGCATTAAAAACTATATTGTAAGTATTAAACAGTGTGAATTGTACATGTACATAGCTTATCGGGTTCGGAATATGTTTGCCGAGTTTTTGTTCTAAAATTAATATGTATTTGGCGTATAATTTTGTTTGTAAATGTCTGCCTGTCCGTCCGTATATACACGTAGATAAATACAAAAAGTTTGCTAATAATAAGGTTTTTAAAATTAATGCGTAACATTTTAAATAATAATTACTTACCTAAATATTTAATTAATAACACTCACGTGTTATTACTACCCAGCAAACAATTTGGTCGTGTAGCGAAGCGCCTATGCGCCTACTGATTTTATAAACGTTTTAATTACAGTAATATTGCTTACACTTTGTCTTATAGTGGTACATAATCAGTCTGCTCAGCTTGATATGTTTCTTGGCTTATAATAATGTCTTGAAGACGTCTTTTCGTCTATATTATAGGACACTTATAAACTAGTCCTCACAACGCCGTCTATAAGCCTCGTTGGCGTGTAACGGTCATGGCTGTGTCGGTTATAAAACGTCTATACGACCAGTGGTCGTTTATACGTCGTGATGCTAATCATTATAAAACAAGCGAGTAAAGAGTTACTATTTCGTCTTTTATACGTCCTCCAGAGAGCTTATACGCCCGCTATACGTCACATAGACTGGTAAACGTTTTCAAATAAACTTTCATAAATCTTCCAAAATTTTTAATGTGTAAGAAAAACAATGTAAGACCTTTGCATTAAACCTTATTTAGTGCAAGTCAAGTGAATAAATAAAGATAATGGCTGGTTTTATATATTTTTTAATCTACTGCAGTGGTGAACGAATTATTTTTAAACAGAAAATTTATAAGTCTGGTAGACCTATAAAGGGCATATAACACGGTACGGATTAAAATTTTAATAAAAAAATCATAATACTAAAGAATTTTGGGAACACATGAAAAATATTTTTTCAAACCTACCTCATATTTATCAATGAAATTACCTTCCCAATAGATTGCAGCTGAGATTATACGCTATTTACGTACTTTTCATAGTATTTTTTCAATTCCAATATGGCCACTGAGATTATTAATAAATAAAGCGTCGCCGTTAGCTCGCAATTTTAATTTTAATTTCAATTTTAGGTTAGGGACGCTAACATATTAATACGCTAAGGCCCCCGTTTTATAACGGTCCCATTGCGGACCATTACCCGCCATGCAGGCGTATATACATCGCAGCAGGTATCATTAAACGCCTAGTGGAGACAGCGACGATGTATATACGTCGACTAGGGTCTAAGTCAGACTAAAAAGGACTGTTATACGATGCTTATACGATGGGGAGACATATAAAGTGGGTCCAAATCCCACCCTAAAGACGTCTTTAGGTCACTTATACGATGGCCTTATAAAACAAGAAGACGGGACTAGGACGCTTACCGGACCACTAGGTTGTTTACTGGGTAGTGAAGATATACTTTTCCGGAATAAAAAGTTGCTTGTGTTCTATTCCAAAAATTTCAGCTCAATCGGTTCAGTAGTAGCGGAGAGTCACAGCACAGTGTCTACCTACAGCTTTAACCGTACGTAGAAAGTTGAAATTTTCACAGAACACGTGTCACTATGGCCTCTATTACGACAAGTAACAAAATATAAAAAATAAGGGGTTCCCATACAACAAATCCCAAATCAATCAAATCAAATCAAATCATTTTAGCGCCTTGTTTTTTGTATTCTAGATTTTTGGCATGTATATTGTTGTCATTTACCATCATGTTTTTAGGGTTCCGCACCCATATTGTGGGTTGGGTGGTACGGAACCCTTTGTGGGCGAGTCCGACCCGCACTTGGTCAAATTATTTTTGTGATTTATTATACTTATACTTTACCTGGTTGAAATTGATTCAGTACTTTTCTTAACGTCCTTTATACCGGAGGCAAAAGAACAGGTATGTATTTTTAAATGAAACCACATAATTTGCTGAATTTCATTTCATTTTATTTTCAGTGGCGAAATCCTGGAAAGGCCTATGTCCAGCAGTGGACGAAACAGGCTGATGGATGGATGGATGGATGGATATTATTATACGTACTCCAAAGTAAAAGAACAAATAATAAAAATTAGGGTCTTTTTACTGACGCCTTGATGTTGCTATGGCATCTATATTCTTATTTATCATGTTTTTAGGGTTCCTTATTCGTTTTGTGGTACGGAACCCTTTGTGCGCGAGTCCGACTCGCACTTGGCCAAATTATTGAAAGATACCTGTCCATTTACATTGTCTTAGACGTCCTGTATTTAAAAGATTTGTATAAAGTTGTAAAGCAACGTTGTATTTGACTACATCGCGTACCTTACACACCCAAAAACTAATAACATCTATTTTAAATACGGAACTGCTCTCATACTGAGTCATTGACGTAACGTTTATTGGGGAATCGCTACTATATTTAGTACATTAGCTCTATGAATAGGACAGGGTACGATACTTGCCCTGTTATAAGTCAACGCGCGACTAATGTACAACAAACTTCGTCTAAATAAATAACCAAGTGGCGCGGGTTCCGTAATATACTACTTAAATGTTAGTAGTCATATTATGTAAATAAATATATTTTTTATTTTACCAGTATTGGCCTTAAATTATTGTAGTCATATTATTTAAAATACGGTAACTGAAAAAGGGAAAAACATAAACGATATATTTCAACTCCTTCAGTGGAGTCGTGATCAGTCGAATGAAGGAGTCGAAATATCGTTTATTTTTTTCCCTTTTTTAGTTACTGTGTTATAACAACCCCCCTGCCCAGCGTGTGTGAGTATGTGCATTTGTTCCAGGAGGACCGCCAAGAGTGGTGAAATCCTGGAAAGGCCTATGTCCAGCAGTGGATGAAACAGGCTGATGGATGGATGGATGGACTTGATACCTCACTTACTTGGATCAAAAAATGAAAATTTCGAGACAAAAGTTCTTGAAGTAGTTTGTAGAGTAAGCTTTATTTTACTGTAAAATTTACTTGGCAAGAAGAAGAATTTTACACTGTTATTATATTTATTATTTAAATTTATTTTTATAGTTATTGTTTAATAAAAATAAATTAATATAATTACTATATTCAAGAAGAAACATATAATTTAACTCATATTATACCCAAATTCTAACTTAAATAACATTTTATATCTAAACTAAACAACTTATAGCAAAAACTTAAATAAACTAACTATAAATAAAACAGAAGATGTAATAACAGAAACTAAATAACCCTAAAAAAAAAAAAAAACGCAAACCTGTACACACATAACAATCACAAAAAAAAGATTGCCTCCAGATCACTGCCCTGCGGGAGAGTACCCAAAATACTGGCCGCGTTACCTCTCTGTATGGCAAGACTTATACGCTGGCCCAGATAAGAGCCAGCCCGCCGGTCGCCGCTGGTATCTATCAGCTTGACAGAGAGGTCCTTGATAAATTGTCGCGCCTCTGGACCCCATGTTCCCATTGTCTCAACCCCAAAAGGTGTAAACATGTAGCTTGAACCTATTGCCGCATATTTACGCCCCTTGGAGAGCTCAGCAGCGGCCGCCGCCGAACCAGCAGCCCTACTACTCATGGAAACATGAGAGGGCGCCAGCGTGTCCACGCAGGTTGCGTCCCATACGAGCGGCCTCCCATGCTTCCACGGTATTAACGTCATACCGTCAGGCCTCTTACCGTCATCGCGAACTACTCCGGGTGGTTCGAGAGTAGCCGGAGCACCGACGGAGACAAGGGCCCTTCGGATAACGTCATTGAGGGCTGCATGGCGAGACAAGCGGCCGGCACTGCGCTGACAAGAAAGTCCATGGAGTCCGGCCCGACAAACGCTAGCCCCGCAAGGGCAGTGATGAGGTTCAGTTAATGAAGCCCCTATTCGCAGACCGACGGCCGTGGTGAAGGACCGATCGTCTAATAGTGTCCCGATGTTGGCGGATGGGAGGGCGTGGAGCCAGAGACCCGACTCGTGCTCTGCCACAGCAAGAAGCCGAGCTCGCTCTGTGATATTCCTACTTGAGGCAAGCAGTTTTTTTTGTTGCAATTTGCAACAAGGCTCATCCCACTGCCGCTGCGATGAAAAGTTATCGGGGACGTCCTCACACGGGCAGGCCACAGACCATGCCTGTTTGGCTTCATCACAGCACGAGACCTCAATATCAACCAAAGAAGGCTGAATAAGTTTCTTATACAAGGTCTCAGTGCTGTGAATAGAAGACAAAAAGGCAGGTAGCGCGACATCGGACACTTTTCTTATTCCAAGCCCCCCAAATCTGATGGGAAGGGAAGCCTGGAGCCAACAACGATCGGTAATGGGAAGGTTCAGTACTCGAGTTAAAGCAATTAGTTATTTGTTTAGAGACTTTTTTTTTCCTGTACGTACATATTTGAATTACACACTTATGTTAATCGCTCTTATCACCAAAGGTTTGCTAGTAGAAATCTCTTTCAATAAGCTTGCCTTTTGCATATACTTTAAGACTATACTGTTTCTAATAATGCATATTTCCCGCATAATAAAGAATTTTGAATTTATTCCAGTCAATATTTAAAATATCCGTTTCTTGGATACAGCTACCGACCTCTTAAGTCTGTAAGTGTTCTTGAAGAGGTATTTATAACATGATAAAACGTTTTTTTGTGTGGTTTGGTTATATTTAATTTAACAAAGAAACTTTATATCATGGATTTTTTAGAATTTTTCTGTTTTATGTGCCATATTAATTATATAAAACATTGGTGTCCTTGGATTTTCTGATTTTGTCAAGCTATGGTGTCATGAATTAAATTTATGGTTTGGTCTACAGTTTAACGGAAACCCATTTTGGGCACGATTCTTGATGGCGCTTACAAATTCTAGCAAACAATGTAGAAAGAAAACAGGTTCTATGTAAAAAATTCATTTCGCTCAAAAGATTTTCACTAAAATACCCGGTGCTTATAAACTAAAGAATATCCAGACGATTCTTGCCTGACCCAGCTGTCAATAAAAGCAGAATTTGTCTCTGCGAAAGCTTCGGCGGTAAGAGTTGCATTCGAGGATGATGTCCTACTGCAATGCGGTAATACTTGATTCCAGAATAAGAAGCCTACTTTAACAATCGATTCTTCTTTGTAAAATCGCAAGAATTAAATTTAACGCTTAAAATATACAGCTATGTATACAAACTATGTATAAAATTAATGCACTGTATGCAAAACCTGAAGGAATAAGGGATGAAAGTTTTTATGGGAAATTACTTCGTTAATTCTTATAGTTTTAATTTAACCATGAATATTGGTATTCAGGCTTTATTTATTTATTTATTTAAGCAGCTCCAACTGTATACTCCGATTTCAAAAATGTTCTTAGTTCTATACTTTTGTCCTGCAGAGTGATACAAATTAAAGGAACACACAGCCCTCACTTATAAATCCGGTACAATTTTCAAAACTAATAAACCTTAAATAAACGAAATTATAAACAAGCCAAATTCTATGAGTAACCACAAACAAAGTTTGCATAAAGAAATAAAAACTAATAAGTAACAAATTAAAAAGAAAAATAATAATTGAGCTTAAAGCTTAGTTATAATATATGATAAATGAAATTTATGAAAAAAAATAAAAAGCCTTTTGGATTAAGCTTTTCTGTTTATGGAAAATCTTCCTCTAAGGGGGAGGAATAAGGGATGAATGTTTTTATGGGAAATTCGTTTATTTTGTATTTAAACACAAGAAAAGTGTATTCAGATTTGTTTCAAATTGAGAATGACTCGTATCAGCGTTTTTGGAAAATCATCCCTAAAGCAGCTAAAATAGAGGATGAAAATTTTAATGGGAAAACAATGTTAATTTTATTTAGCTCTACGTTTAGGAATAAAGAAAGACGTTTTCAACGAAATGAAATGAAAGTTGGTGGAAAATAGGAGATTAAAGAGTCGAAAATTTTGTACCTTGTTGAAACTATGAAAATAGGTATTAAGTCTTAAAGTTGAAAACCGTGTTTTAGCAATTTACACAATCGTCAAAAGGGTAAAATAGAGAAGTATAGTTTGTGCGGGAAATTCGTTATTTTTGGGGTTAAAAACGTGAAAATAAGGTAATAAGTAAACAGTAAACTAGGTCGCGCGAGTTCATTACTAATACAGTGTTTATTAAACTATTATGCTAGGCTATCGGCCGCGGCTTCCTTCGAATGGAAGTGTTTTTCAATCAATCTATGTTTTATTTCCGCGTAGGTCAAATCTTTGAATAGTACGTGGGACGCACTATAAGTTTCCGGAATGAATATGAAAAAATACTATTAAAGGTACAAAATTAATTTATTGCTTTTCAAAATAATCTCCCTTGGCGTCTATGCACTTTTTCATTCGATCAAACCAGTTTTGAAAACTTTTGTGCCACTCCCCTGTGGTGACCTCTGAAACGTGTTTTTCATACTCCTCGACAGCCTCTTCTGGTGATGAAAATCGTTGACCGCGTAATTGGTTCTTAATTTTTGGAAACAGAAAAAAGTCACAAGGTGCCAGGTCGGGACTGTATGCAGGATGACTCATGAGTTCTACATTTTTCGTCTTCAAAAAGTCGTTTGTCTGTCTGGCCGTGTGAGAACTAGCATTGTCGTGGTGCAGGATGATACGGCGTTTACGGTTATTTTTACGGAGTTCGTCAATAACTTCCGGCAAACAAATGGTCGTGTACCAGTCACTATTCACGGTACGACGATTCTCTAAAGCAACAGTAGCCACGTGTCCAGTTTTATTAAAAAAAGAAGCAATCATCCGCTTAGATGCACTTTTCACGCGCGCCACTTTGGTTGGTTTCGGCTCATCTTGAAAGACCTATACGCTCGATTGCTGCTTTGTTTTGGGATCGTAGCAATAAATCCATGTTTCGTCACCTGTTACTATGTCCCACACCAAATTTGACGCACCTTCGTTGAATCTGGTAAGCATGGCACTGCACCAAGTGACGCGGTCCGTTTTTTGAGCCTCGGTCAAGTTGTGTGGGATCCACCGCGAGCACAGCTTTCTCACACCCAAATGTTTGTGTAGGATTGATTGTATTTGACTCATGCCTATTTCTAAGGATGCGCGAATTTCATGGTAGGTCACATGCCTGTCTGTTTCAATCATACGGCGCACAACATCGATGTTTTTGTTGGTCACAGCGGTGGACGGCCGACCATCGCGAGATTCGTCACTGAGATTGATACGACCACGCTTGAATTCTGCAAACCAGCTATAAACAGTCGTCTTGCATGGTGCTTCATTGTCAAAAGCTGTTTCAAGCCGAGCAATGCTCTGTTGAGCTGTCAAATTACACTTAAAATCGTAGAAAATCATACTACGAAAATTTTCCCGAGTAAAATCCATGTTGATGCAGACACACAATTTTTTAAATGGCGCCACAAGGTAAAAACAAAAGACAGTCAGATGAAACAAACTGCATTCTACAGCCAAAGAGTTCTATTTTCAAATGTTGCAATAAATTTTTAAATATTGTTTATGTAAGGGGCCAGTTCCGGAAACTTTTAGTGTTACCTATGTATCAACAGTTTTTGGCTTGGTGGTTATTTTATCAATACCACTTATAGTCTATTTTATTTAAAAGGATTCAGTGTACAGATATACCATTTTTTACTACTTTTTTATTAGTATACCGGGTGTAAATAGACTGCTACCATTAAATGAAACCACATATTCTACCGACCCTGCTGAACCACTTTTCCCAAGAATCATACCCGCGGCCACCTATTAGTTTGGTAAATAATTGAGTTCTAAACAAAAATGCGTGAACCCTAACGCACCGACATACGGGCGAGTTTCGAGGGAGCGTCGTCCGTGAAACAGCTGTTCCGGTGCAGCGTTCTAAAATAGACAGAAAATAGATAAAGTCTTTGAGTTACAGTTGAATACTGTGATGATTTTGGAACAGCAGTTCATGCTGTCTCTGTCATGCATGGATTCGCCCTTCCCGTTGTGACGTTTAACCAGAATGTGTGTGCTCCGTATTAAATATCGTTATAAAATATAATCAAGTGGTTCTTTTACTGTATTTACATAACTAAAGTCGTTACCCAGCTCGGACTACACGGTGCAATTAAAGATCTCAAGATATTACAGTTTTTGGCGACGATTATCTGGGTTTGGAGCTAACGGAGGAGCCGGTACATAGCGTCAGTGTGAAGTTAGCGGCACTTAATTAATGTTGTCGCACTGCCTTTGTGTCGTAACGTTGGTAGTACTCGTCAAGTGTCAACTCAGCTGTCAAATCCAACTTCAACCTGTGATGGACGACGAGTTTGTTTACAAGCAAATAAAGGAAGGAAAAACTAGTTGGTTATATAAATTAAACAAAGAAGAATTACTGGAGGTGATAAACAAACAAGGACTCAAAGTGTCAACTACTGCTAATTTTGAAGAGTTGCGAAAAACGCTTCGAGAATACGTTCAGTCACAGTCGGTGGAATTAAACACTATGTCTTCGGTAATATCGGAAATCGAACAGTTCAAAGGAGGTAACTGGAAAGTTTATGAGCAACAGTTGGAATGTTACTGTCTGCTAAACGGGGTACCTGAAGACAAGAAGGTACAGCTGTTGCTAACAAAAATTAGCACACAAGTTTTTGAAAAATTAGTAGGACTAACAGCACCTGTGAAGCCCTCAAGTTGCACATTTGCTGTAATATGTGGTTATTTAATGAATTATTATCACCCTAAAAAGAAAATCCCGCTCGAAAGGACAAAATTCCGGGCGAGAAAGCAACAGCAAGGTGAAAGCATTTAAATTTTTGTTGAAGAGCTAAGGAAGCTAGCGGCCCGATGTGATTTTAATGATATGGATGACCAGGTGAAGGAAATGTTGTTGGATGGAGTCATCAATGAAATGGTAAAATTTGAACTATTAAAAAATGCAGAGAAGAAATTGAATGAATTAGTGAGTTTAGCCAAAACGGTAGAGGTGGCATATGATTTAGCCCATGGTGGCAGTAGTAAGCCACCTAAACAAGTGGACGTTTACCAGCTCCAAAGAAATAAGCCTCAAAATAGCAAAAAGCAGCAGCAAAAAGGATTAACACATAGTTCAGAAGGACTGTCATGTTTTTGTTGCGGTAAACAAGGTCACATCAAGAAAGAGTGTTCGCTGAAGCTGAAATTCTGTTCGGAGTGTGGCCAACAGGGCCATATTTTTAGGATGTGTTCGTGGAGTGGGAAAAAGGTACTTTATACTAAGAGTGATAATAGGGAAGGTATAGCGGACAGTGAGACAGAAGTTCATCAAGAGTTGAAAAATTTAACTTTAAATAACGAAGACTGTCAGAAACAAGATGAGGTTGATGAGGTGGACTATGAGGTATTTAAATTCAGTAATACTAAAAAAAAAGGTAGAATCTATGATGCTAGAGGTACTGATAGATGGTAAACCTGTTAAATTTGAGGTGGATTCAGGCTCTGATGTAAGCACTATTTATTACAGTATTAAAAATCAATGGTTTGAGCAGTCAAATATAATTAAATCAAATACTGTTTTTACAAACTTTGATCAAACAAAAACCACCCCATTTGGCTATATCCAAGTGTCAGTTACTTATGAAAATGTAAGTGCGGATAATGTGAAATTATTTGTTGTAAAAAAGGGTTGTCCCCAAGTCATAGGTAAGGATCTATTGACCATTTTAAAGCTTTGGCCATTAAAGATAGAACAGCAATACAGCGTTAAAGAAAATTTTTTACTAGATGAGGAAAAAGCTGTAGAAATGCTGAAAACTGAATTTGAAATTGTATTTACACCAGGGTGGGGTAATTTCAAAGGTAGTGAAATAAAATTAAAATTAAAGCCTAATGCAGTACCAAAATTTTTACCTCCAAGGTCAGTGCCATTTGCTTTGAAAGAAAAAGTCAATACTGAAATTGAAAGGTTATTAAAATATAAAAGAATTGCACCTATTGAGTACAGTGATTGGGGCACCCCAGTGGTACCAGTTATTAAAAGTGATGGCTCTGTTCGTTTGTGTGGGGATTTTAGAATTACCATCAACCCATACTTAGAAATTGACCATTTTCCGCTCCCAAATGTTAATGAGTTGTTACAGAAAATGCAAGGGAATTATTTTTATACTGAATTAGATTTGTCAGAGGCGTACTTACAGGCACCTTTACATGAGGCCTCCCAGAGCTTAGTAACTATTGTAACAGAAAAGGGCCTTTTTAAATTTTTATATCTGCTTTATGGTGTAAGTACAGGGGTTGGGTCATTTCAAAGGCTGATTGTTCAAAAGTTACAAGGATTAGAAGGTATAATAATATATGTAGATAATATATATATAGTTGGTAAGACATTGAAAGAGAACTTTGATAGGACAAAGTTGGTTTTACAGCGCTTGGCTGAAGCTGAATTAAAATTAAAGATTAAAAAGTGTAAGTTCTTTGTTAAAGAAGCTGAAATTTTTGGATTTAAGGTAAATTGTCAAGGTGTGACCATTTTGCCAGGTAAAATAGACGCTGTATTAAATATTCCAGTGCCTAACAATATTAAAGCTCTGAGGTCATTCTTAGGCAAAGTAAATTATTTTAGTAGGTTTTTGAAAGACATGGCTATAAAATTGGAGCCTTTGTATAATTGTCTAAAAAATGAATATTTCAGTTGGAATACCGAGTGTGAGAAAGCTTTCCAAAGCATCAGACAAGCTTTGACCAACACATCCAAAATGGCTCATTTTGACCCGCAGTTGCCAATAATACTTACCTGTGATGCGGCGGATGGGGGTGTAGCTTCAGTACTGTCACACAGGTATAAGGATGGTAGTGTAAAGCCAATAGCATATGCCAGTAAAAAACTAACTGAAACTCAAAAACAATATACTACTTTAGATAAAGAGGCCTATGCTATTGTCTTTGGGGTTACAAAATTTTATGATTTTTTGTATTGTAAAAAAATCATTTTGGAAACAGATAATTCCGCTTTGACTCATATTTTCAATCCTAAAAAAGGTATTCCAAAAATGGCAGCTAAACGTTTACAGCACTGGTCAATATTTTTGTCAGCATTTAGTTATAATATTCAACATATAAGTACCCTGAATAATCCGGCTGACTGTCTATGTAGAAACCCATTAAACTGGCAAAATAAAAAGAAGGAAGATTTATTAAAGGATGCTGATATCAGCATTATAAATATTTACTCCATTCATGCGGATACAGATGGGTTAGCGCTTGATTTTAAATTAGTACAAAATGAAACGAAAAAAGATGTAGTACTTGCAACTGTTATGAGACTCTGTATAGATGGTTGGCCACCTGAAAATACTTATGGTGATTATTTGCAACCATATTTTGTACGAAAATTTGAACTAAGTATTGATAGAGGGTGTGTACTTTGGGGGTATAGGGTAATTATACCTTTGGTATTACAAGAAAATGTGCTTGGACAACTTCACGCAAGCCATTTTGGTTCAACAAGAATGAGAGAGTTAGCTCGCTCATATTTTTGGTGGCCAAGTTTGGATGATAATATTATAGGGGTTACCCAGAATTGTTTAATTTGTTTGCAGAATAGAAAAGAAAACAATGCTATATCATTAAATGTATGGCCCACTACTCCTGTAGTTTGGCATCGTTTGCATGCAGATTTTCTGGGGCCATTTTTGGGAAAATATTTCCTAGTTATTGTTGATAGCTACTCCAAATGGCCTGAGGTCTTCCAAGTACCCAACATAACAGCAACCACAACTATAAGGATGTCTAAGAGTGTTTTTGTTAGATTTGGGTATCCTTGTTATTTAGTCTTAGATAATGGACCAACTTGGACCAGCCAGGAGTTCAAACAGTTTTGTGAATTGGTTGGGGTCAAATTAAGCTTTAATTCCCCGTATCATCCAAGCACCAATGGATTAGCTGAACGTTTTGTTTACACTTTTAAACATCATATAATTAAAATTGTCGAAAGCGGTCATAATTTAGATTATGCTTGTAATTTATTCTTGTTTGACTATAGATCAACTGTACATAAAACTACTGGAATGACACCTGCAAAACTAATGTTAGGCCGGGAGTTAAGAGGGCGATTAAGTTTGCTGAGGCCAGGACCTACTCTGAATAACATTTTAGATGAACAGGATAAGCAAAAACATAATTTCAAGGGTAATAGAAACATAAACTTTGTAGGTGGGGAGAAGGTCATGGTCAGGAATTATAATAAAGGGAAAAAGTGGATTCTTGGTATAGTGAAGGATGTGTTAATGCCAGGTGTTAGTTATAGGGTAGAGGTCCAAGGAAGAGAAATGAAAAGGCATAGTGATCAGTTACTCAAATGTTCACAGGATTTGTAAGGTTGTGGTTGCTATTAGTGGAGTAATTAGATTTAGTTTTAAGAGCAGTTTCACTATTACATTGTGCAGTAAGTTAAAAATTAAATAAGTGGATAAATCTTTTATACTAATATAGAATAAAAAAAAAAACTGAAGCTGGTCTGTGGGGATAGTTAGTCACTATGTAGAGTTTAAGTTTTTTTTATGTAGGGGAAAGTGTGATGATTTTGGAACAGCAGTTCATGCTGTCTCTGTCATGCATGGATTCGCCCTTCCCGTTGTGACGTTTAACCAGAATGTGTGTGCTCCGTATTAAATATCGTTATAAAATATAATCAAGTGGTTCTTTTACTGTATTTACATAACTAAAGTCGTTACCCAGCTCGGACTACACGGTGCAATTACAAGATCTCAAGATATTACAAATACCTTTTTCTCTGAAGATTTGCGCGGTTTTTTTTACCGAATAGTTGTTCAGTATGATCTGTAGAGTATGTGGTTTTATTTAATGGTCGCACTTTATTTACAGCCTGTATACGAGTAGATTGTACTTTATGCCGCGTTACATTACTAATAACACCCTTTCTTTTACCCATTTCATTTAAAATTTCGCCAAAAACATTGAATTCACACATTCCACTTGTTTACTACTTTATTATTAGTATACGTAGTAGAAAGAAAAAATCTTACGAAATTCCTTGCTGTTCTATTGCTCGTGGTTGTACTTGGATAAATTTTTGAATCGTGTCACAATATTTAAGGGAGGAGGTTGGGGGGAAAGTTTGAGGGAAGAGAGCTTCTAGTCCCTGTTGGTAATACTTCTTTTCCTGCCAATAAATTTAGTTTTGGTGAAAATATTCTGCAAAAATAGACTCCGCTGCTGCTCTTTTCAGCCCTTGTTACAATTATATTACTACCACACTTTACAAAACTCAGCCCGTTCTATTGAACTATTGTGGTAGATATGGAGTTAATTGTTTTAATATATACATTTAATTACTATTCCCTAACGTTGTATGAAAATTCTTGTCTTGTCTTAAAAAACTTGCTGAAGTTGAGTTCTTTTGTGTGGTAAACTAAGTTATGTATTTCATCAATAAATGTTTTTGTGTTTAGTTTTAAGTTACATGTCATTGTTTTATTAAATTATTTGATGGAAAACTCACTGACCACAAGCCTAAATTTAGTTTCTTTACCCTGTCTACAAAATGTCATCGAGTTTGATTAGTTACTGCCAAAATGTGATCGAACTCTGTTTGTATGGAGTGCGCTCGCGGATGAATTTCAGCGTTTTTGGAAATTTTAAAATAGCAGATGAAAGTTTCCGTAAATCTAAGGTATCGGGGATGAAAATTTTAAACAATTTATTAGGAGATGAAAGGCGAAGTGTTACTTGGAGAGAGCAGCAGTTTGTGATTACTTTTGCTGAAATTATTTGCAGCCGATTCTTTGTACCTTTAGGAGAAATTTAAGCAGGCAACAGCTAGTCTCTGATAAAAGAGCAGGAAGTAACTCGAAGCAAAAATTGTACTGATATGGGCGATAAAAAGTGATACGTACTGAATAGTCCAGTCAAACTTAGAATGTATGGAGTAGGTTGAATTAAATGGAACATCAGTAAATTAACTGAAAAATTTAAATTCAAAAGAATAACTGACAAATATTTGAAAAAAAAACAGCCTAATTAGACCAAGGCTAAAAATAATATTGGTGAGATCAGGAAACTAATTTTTGTGATCTAATAGTTCAAAAATACGCATTTAAATGGGGATGTGATAATAATATGACATACTATTACCATTATTTACAAACTCTTTTACTAGTGCATCTTCAATTCAACCTCTATTCTTTAATTTACTGGCTGGATTATTATGTTTTGTTACTTCAAAAATGTCTATAATTGCACTACTTAGTAATAATTATATGTCTGTGAGAATTGCAACATTTATATTTCAACAACAAAATTATAGTTTTTTTTTTACAAAATAGACTCATACGTGACGTGTAAGACAAATCTTATCAAACTATCGTAAGACAAAGGCTCTTTTGGCGCGTGGATTGAAGGTGGCGAAAATTGGAACTAACGGCTCTATCCTAATAAAATGTAGCACTTATTTTAAAGTGGCGCCCTCCTTGTCAAATGACACCAGCCAAAAGAGCCTTGTTGCACTGTACATCCTTGTATAAAATGTATGAAAATACAACAGCATTAAGTTGGCCAAGTACGAGTATTATTTCGAATAGAATTAGAAATTAGTGATTTTCAGATTTATTTAGTAGGTAGCTACTTGTGCTAAAGACCATGCTTGGTGCCAAATTTCTAGATTCTAAGATTAACAAGAGTATATATTTTGTGTAATAAACGTAGTAATAATGCCGTTTAATTTTTGTGTTCAGTTAGAAATCTCTTACAGGAAAGTGCGACCGTAGATTTTTATATTTGGGAAATAGTAAGTAATTCCAAATTTGATACCTAATCTAGCCGTTCCCGAGAAAAACGCTAGATAGAAAGACGGTTCATAAAATTTAAATTTAAAAAAATACCTAACACGCTTTTCTTGCTTCGTTCACAGTCGCATCTATTTTTTACTGATTTAGTTATTTTAATTTCCATATTAATCTAACATCAGATTTTTAACAAGCGTTGGATAGACCTAAGAAACGAGTAAACTCCGAATTTTCGGACTCTACCCATAGAGCTCGGATAATACAAAACTTACTTGGGTAAACCTGGTTTTACTCCTTCTTCTAGCATCACCCGTCGGATAATTTCGATTATTCCCCGTATTTCTTTCCGATATTCTAATATTTTAAAACCAATCAACATCAGCCCTGCCGTCTTTGAATCACGTAAGACGAGTCTTCGCTGTAATGGTTTCCGTTTTTGACGGCACCGTAAAAACACAGCCTCCCGAATAAATCTAGAAAAATGTATTTTAACATATTTTGAATGAAAATAGTAACTTAACTGAATTAGAACAGCCGGACACGTTGCATAGGTATAGACGTAAACGTGAAACTTTTCCCCAACACCCGTCCGGTATCCAACGGTCGCGAACGATCGAGGAGTTGGACGGATGCGTGTGATTATAATTAGGATTGTATTTCTGATTCCACCGAAGCGCATTACGCGAAGCGGCGCTGGATTCCATCTGAGTCATTGTGCCCGATTTGATGCTTTATTTTAGTGAAACACTTTACTCTTTCGCTCATCATTGTTTTCGTTACCTGCCTCTTTGTAACATTAAATATTTAACGTGTTGCTGAGATAGTTAATTAATTTTTCGCCACTGCGAGTTCTTTACTGCGTTAATTGTGAGTTACACTACTGATGTATATCTCTTTGGTACTTATATGTTAGTTTTATTAAAGGTTTCAATGGGCTTAAAACAATTTCACAACTGGTAATGGGTGCTACCGAGTAATATAATTCTGTCAGCGAATGAGTGTCAGAGAAAAACCTTGTTTCGTCTAAAAATTAGATAGCCATCATAGAGACAAACGATTTTGTCTGGATATTGATCGCGGCAGACGTTCTAAATATGGCTCTACATTGAATTGCGGGCAGGGATGTGCGTGTCATACTAGTTGGCTTTCTCATTGATGTTGACGTATCGTCGGCGACTGCGAAGAATGGAAATTGTTATCCAATGAGAGAATTTAATAGTTTTAAATTTACACCACAAAAATAAACATAAAAAATGGTTTTTAATAAAAGACTACACATGTAGATTTATTCCCGAGTAAGTACAACCTTTTTAGATGAAATAACAAATTTGAATGTAATAAAGACAGCTTTCCTAAATGAGATTGAAAATCATGAACGGTACCTTTTTCATAACGATATTCAACGGTAGCCATTTCATTTCATACTGTTAAATGAACCCAGTTAAGTGTGAACCAAACAAGCTTGGTGGCACGCGCATTTGACGACATATATGTGTGTTTTACTTGCGAAGCGAAACAGGTTTGCGTGGAGGCAGTGCAGTAACTACATCGACTGCATGCCATGTGTTCGCTTGCGCCACTGCATTATGCGCCACTTACTTCGAATTCCTTGTGAAAACTTCAATATTTCTTAAAGTTATATTGAAACCTATTATTTCTCGTTTCTTAATCAGTATCAGCGCAGTAGCGTTATCTCTTCCATAAGTGTTGTTGTGGTGAAATAGAAACATTGTTATTGCTGCTTTGATAACATTCTTGTGTATGTGTCACTACGTGACGTTTTCATTTCATTACTCTTTAATCTCTATTTTCATGAATTTTTTCCATTAGACAAATATTTTTAATCAACTGCAAGCAAGTCTTGAATCCATAATGGAAGACCATTTTTTTAGTTAGATACGTACGATTGTACTAGTGCTAGCTCTTAAAATTATTCTAGATCTTATAATATATTATACAATCAATAAAAATTCGCAATATTTTAAATTTATGTTGTTAGTAAGTTTTTATGTTGATAGTGATAGTATTACTACTTCCATGTAGAGAAGATTTAAATTGATAAATAAAAAAAAACCTATCGACACTAACAAACAAAGCATATTACAAATTATAATAGTAGAAATACAAGGCGGTACAGAAATAGCTGATGTGCATATTGGAGTATATCTGCTTTTACGACTTCTGCGCAAGCGCGTCAAGGCGGCTGCGTTGCAAAACCGCCAAGACGCCGATAATAGCTAGATCGTAAAATAAACGCGGCAACTGTGATTTATAACCCTTGTCAACGAGGAAAAACTGACTTTTTAATTCTCCGTTTTCAACGCTTTGATGATGAGCTATTGTTAAATTTTATCCGACTGAAACGGAACGTGTTTTGATGACATGTGACTGGCGAGGGCCACAGGAAGCCAACATTGTTGCAGCTCGAAGACGCAACAGCAAAAGTGAACTTTGTAGAGACAATAAATTATTAAATTTGACATCAGCATTGACGTGATGCATTCTGTTCTCACGTCAAGTGAAAAGTATTATATTTTGTAATACATATAGAATATATCTGCCGTGCCCCCGCCAAGTCAAGCTAAAAAGCGGCGCGGCCGTACCATCATTTTCTCGAAACAGTTCACGCCATTTTCGATCCCCCGATAACTTCGTTGTGAATAAAACTACTAGAAGCCTGAATTTTCAGTAACCAAGCAGGCATTGTAAGATACTCTAAGGTAGTTCTAGCATGGAAACTTCAAATTTGGAATACAATTAGTGTTTTGTGTCTAAATCAGGAAAAACTAAAATATTTTGCCATTTTGGTCCAGTTTTCTAGATACACCAACTGCATAAATAACATATAAATATATAGGATTACAAAATTACATTTGCAGTGAATTAATCAGTGTACTTACCTGTCAAGAAATAGAAGGTACCAGAAAGGAAAAAAGTAGGACCATTTACAAAAAGAAATGAGATGCCATCAAAAGTTAGTTGTAAAAAAACTTAGTCTCGCCTACTTAAGGGACCTTTTGTCTTAAGTTATTACATAATTAGCTAACCTAACAACATCTTATAGTGACCATATCAATATCAATTTTTTTTTTGTTTTAAATAAATATATTGACTTGGCAATCGCACTAAATAATCTAATTTAATATAATATGTATTACTTGTGAGATACGTTGTGTTTTCATACGATGGCCAAGTCAATCTATTTGTCTATAGCATAAAATATTTTTAATATTGATATGGTCAGTATAAGATGTTGTTAGGTTAGCTAATTACGTAATAACTTTAGACAGAACTGAACAAATTAACCGGCTTGGTATTACATGGATCTCACAACTTTTTACGATAGAAGAACTAAGTTGTGAGACTCGGTTTTTAGGGTTTCGTACCCAAAGACGGGACCCTATTACTAAATAGTCAGAAAGTTGAAATTTTAAAAGATGATGTATTTCTGTTGCCGCTATAATAACAAATACTAAAACCAGTCAAGTGCGAGTCGGACCTGCGCGCTCCCATAAAACAGACATGATTTTTTTGCCGTTTTTATAGATAATGGTACGGAACCCTTCATGCGCGAGTCCGACTCGCACTTGGCCGGTTTTTTTTACAAGTTTTGTTTTTGATGGCTGCGCCTACGAGTATACAGTATGACTTTTAACAATCTCAAACCCGATAATTTTAGAGGTTATTAAAAAATGTTAGTAGAACACATTTTAAATGTAAAAACAATTAAAGTTAGTAAAAACAATTAAAATTAGAAGTCAAAATATTATTATAAATGTTACTTGGAAATAAAATTTATGGTTACCCTAGCTAGCCATTCCCATACGGAACAGGTTTAAAATAGTGCAAAATAGTGGGATCAATAATAAAAATTACTTCGCGTGATCTAATTATCTTATCTCTTCAGGTGACCATGATTACTTTGGATTTAATAAATATTATTATTCATGTACCTGATTCATGAAATTTAATTTCTCTTTAGTTGGGAGCTTGAAACCACTTTCAAAAGTATAAATATATGTTTAATATAGTGCGTACGTAACAAAAACGTAGTTGTTTTTTTGAGAGACCTAAATACAATGGTAACAGCATGTACGAGTCATACATATGACCCTTGTGGTTAATAATATGTCATAGTGACAAAATAATTTACTAAATATTCATTGCAATGAGTGACTCAAACATTTAAAGGGAAAATTGGTACGTGTTTAAATGTAGATAATGCTATCGCAAACTGAACACGCCTACGTCATAGAATTATCAGCTCTGATAAGATTTTTAGCATTAAAAAGAACTAGCTCAGTTGAAATTATTATATTTTAGATTTAACAATAAAATAAAGATGAACTAAACAATTTCTTCTGGAACCTCTTAGAACCGTGAAATAATTTGAATAATATCACGCATTTGTCTGACTGTAGTTTGTGACTTAATTTAATTTATCGGCATCCTAACTATGATCCTAATTAGAACGCATGAAGAAACAGACCATTCTAAACGCGATTACACTGTCCTAAGTACAATCCTATCCTAGTTAGGATGCCGATAAATCGGACGGTGTAATCGTGGCTTTACTTAAAAACGACTGAAGATGTTTTGATAGCGTTTTCACTGTTCACTGTTTTACGGTGTTACATGAAGCCAAATGTCCCTAAAAACGTACACATCAGAAAAGTTCCCCCATTGTACCAATAGATAGCACTACGTGTACCTGCATTTGTTGGACTATTGGACTCTTTAGAGTATAATGTATACTCTAAGATTGGACTACGTTGTATTTAAAGATGGCGCCGTATATTGTATCACGCATCGAGTGGTCAGTGTAAACGTGTGTATACCGTGTAATCTGCGATAAAGTGCACAAGCAAAAAAGGGGTGAAATTAGACCAAAATAAAACTATTTTTGGTTTTACTTGTATGGAAGCTCCACTTGAGCATGTAAATAACACAGAAACACGAGCACAGTGCCTTTTGTTAATCATTCGTGGAAATAATTGTATTTATAATAGAATGTTGCAGTTGTGGAGCAAGGAATGATAATTAAGAATACAAATATGGCGTAAAGGGAAGATACTGATGAAAGAAAATCACTTTCACTGAAAAAAAAGAACACATTAATAAAAATAAATATAAAAGATACTTCTTAATGTTTTTAGTAGTTTATTATGGTATATTTTTGATTATCAAATCATCATCATCATCATGTGCTGTTTTCGTTATTTTATCTTATTTTGGGATTTAAAAAAACAAGTCATTACAATACTTTAACTTGTCTATAAATAAACGTATAGTCAAGTACTTGTTTTGTTATTTTTAACATTTTCCTAATATAATAGTATATTTTTTTGTCTTAAAGTAATATTCTTCGTCCCGGCTCTTTTAGAGTAATCTTTCAGTGTTGAAAGATTGTTGTACGCAGTGATTCCTTCATAAATGAACCGCACATGTCACACCGCGTACCGGAACGCGGATGATGCGCGTGCGCCGCTTTCCCGACTTTCCAGTCGTCACTCACTACCGCATGGAGAGCGCATATGCGACAATATCGTTTGGAAATTTTGATAGTTGTTTACCGGGTTCACGCACACCTTTTGTAGATAATCTTTAT
Organism: Ypsolopha scabrella; assembly: GCA_910592155.1. NCBI lineage: Eukaryota > Metazoa > Arthropoda > Insecta > Lepidoptera > Ypsolophidae > Ypsolopha > Ypsolopha scabrella. The sequence continues at coordinate 22,882,938 of OU342969.1, read as the reverse complement.
CAATCACCAAACTAAATAGGTTCGAGTACATATTCATTTGTAGGGATGTTTTTTTCATTCGGTTTATTTGAATTCATATGATATATTAAGTCAAGAACCTTTGTTTGCATCGTGTTAGTAATTAATTAGTAACTATATTTATTTGTGGAAATTTAAAAATATTGATTAATATCATTTTTGACATAATCGATGTTGACGATTTTGCATATTAAAAAAATCTGCGTTTTAGTTGTATTCCTTTTGCGTTATATAATCTATATATTTTCAAGTACCTACATATTTAGATTTTTCAAGGTAGCCCAGTATACAGAAATCATAATTTCCTGTTCAAACTTGCACATCAAAATTACACTTTTAATCAGCTTAGTTCAATCACATAGGTAAGTAATCACTAATTAATATGAGTTTATAACCGATCTCAGACAAATGAGCCCAAGTCTTACGTCAATGTCAACAGCGATATAAATCAACTGGTGCCATAAATTTTTTGCGCGTGTGTGTGAATGCGTACGTCAAAAACGAGACGTCGTCGACACACAACAGCAACCTACAGCGCCGCAAGGACATCGCAGAAGAGACGACGACGGGTAGCGTCCTCTGATCGTTTTGCGCAGGTAGCTAAAGCCGCGGCGACATGCCCATTGTTTATCGCTGCTAATTATTATGCTCGCGGACGCTCGTCGACTGCTCATCACAAAAAAAAAATATCTACCTTCCTTGAATCAGTATCATCTACCTGAGAATCGGATGAGACAAATTAGTCTTTATTATTATTGTTGTCAATGCCCAGTCTCATTAAGCAGGTTTTTTCTATAGGTAAAATGTTAATGGACAAAAGCGATTAATAGCTAACATTGCGCTCAATATAAGGACCGTTAACGTGATCTAAACCTCGAGCGTTCAGGGCGGGGCATTCCATGCAACAACGGTAGCGCCCGATGGCGACCGAACGCCGTCAGTGAGTGCCGATGCCGAGTGCCGACGAGTGCTGCTGGCTCTAGCTGGCTGAGACGAGAAGAGAGGAGACGACGACGATGGAGCGGGGGACGAGGGGGTGCGCCACTTATCGCAGCGAGTTGGCAACGTCGCGCGGGGTGGGAGCGCCCCGCGCCGCAACCTCTCACCGTCCGTCTCCGACCGAACGAACCGAACGACCGGCTCGCTCGCCAGTTTACCTTTGGCGGTCGAATACATGGTTGTTTGCCGCCAGTGACGTTTTCATCGAAACTCGTGCAACACGTCTACGATGTTTCGGTGATTTTTCGGGAGTGAATGATAATAAACTGATTCCTTATCCTTACAACTGGACCTTGATAATTGATGAAAAGTGAAGGATATTTCAACCCTGAATTTGGATTTATGAATGATTTGTGAACAGTGACATTTTTGGATTTTCTGAAGAGTTAAAAAGTGAAGTGAAAAATAACACCATAAAAGGATTGCAATTGAAGTGATAAAAAGAAACATTGGATTCGACCTACAAATTGAAGTGCATATTTGGATGACCTGTTAACAGTGACTGTGAAATTTTTAAAAGTAATTAAAAGTGCATTTTTTTTTAATTTTTATTGTGTCTCTCATATTTGTTTTACAAGTGTTGAAAAATGGATTGCTCAAAATTCTATGAAAGCAGGACATTTTTTATCCTTGTTCAACTTTTATGGAAGGCATCACCTGTCACTCACTACGATGGAACACCTTTGGAACGCGCTAATATTCTCAGCTGATCGAGCGCTTGGATGAGCATCTCTGCCATCGACATCGAAATATTCATCGTGATTATTTCGGGTTTAGAATTTTTTAAACTAAAACAAAAATATTGTCTTGAAAGTTAAAACAACAAAATCAGCATACTTCACAAGTTCACACCGGAGGATAATAAAAAACAACAACGAAGAAACAAAAAAGTAAAAAAAAAAATCTATTCCAAATTTCAAACATACAAAGAAAAACAAAACACGATGAATGTTTCGTTCGATTATTGACGTTCACAATTTGAAAAGCCTCAAGTGAAGTCAAGCGTTTATACGATAAGAATACGCTTGAAAATGATACGAATGCGCTTTAGAAAAAAAAACCAGAGGTTGGTCTATGGTTTTGGTGTACAGTGAGGCCGTCGATGTTTCAGAGGGTGCGTGCTGGCTGTCAGGACGGCGAATACGGGCGCTACGAACGGCTACGCAGGGTCTACACACTACGCGGGAGCGAACGCTCCCCAAAATTGGAAAAACAACCCTATCCAAGGGACTGGAGGATACCGTGTCAGTGCTAATAGGTGAGCAGAGTGTGCACAATTCACAAGTTAAACATTTAATGTATGCAATATGGTATTATCTATACCAAGTTGAGGCCTTATAGGTAATACGATGAAATAATCTTAAGTACCTATATTATATCGATAATTAGGAGAACATAAAAGCCAGCGCGTCCTATGTTAAATAAAGTACGTTACATTGTCAGAAATGAACTGCACATCTTTTTTACAATACAAATGATTTATTTATCTTAATCTGTCATTAATACATATCTTTATTTATAATTTATTGTTAAACCTCATTGTTTACAAAATAGGTATTAATAATGAAAAAAATAACATCTTTATTTTTAAAATTAATTTTGCAACTCTTAATTGTTATTAGGTTAAAAAAAATGTTTTTCAAAAATTTACCACGACATTGAAGTTTATAATACATGAAGACCTAGTCACTCACAGGAGTTCAGAAAAGTATTGTTTACATTTAAAAAAAACTACTAGACGTGACTGAGTTACTAACCTGCTTGTCGAACCTAGTACCTAACCTACTATTAAAAAATACCACATAATTACAAAAGTAAAATACTCAAAAAATCTTACTTGCCCCGGACGATCTTGAGCGCTCAAGTGTATTGATTTCTATAAAAACGAATGCTCAAGATCCTAGTTATCTTATCGCAAGTAGCATGACTGACCAAAATAATAAATTAATTCGTTAAATACCGCAGCAAAACTAAAGTTCCGTTTAAATGTAACGAATAACCATTTAAATCGGAGGGTGTCTTCGAAGCACAAGTATGTGTGACATTGCCGACCGCGCATCGCTGCAATTATGTATAAATAAAATGTGTGTGCTCTTCCATTCACACGCACAAACGCGATCTAAACACTCACACTAACGCAGGCACGCACACTACCGTAGTCAACACTCACACTAGCGCTTCACACTCACACAAAGAAGAGGTTGATGTTAGGAATGCACGCGGTGACTGCACTTCAGAAATAAAAACAAACAAAATTTTAAAACCATTAGCACAGCACGGCATACATAACATTTCCAATACCTTGATAATCAATTTATGTACGTAATTGTTTTATCATCTTAGTTCTTTATATAAAGATGACCGACAATAAAAGAGCAAAACTGTAGAAAAAGAATGCAAATGCGTAATGAAATAGTAAAAATCAACTACCACACAAGGCAGGTGCTAATTTAAACTCACAATGTTTTGTAGTCACCTTTACAGACGACATATTGTCGATGGTTACCTGCCTCAATACAACCGTAGCTAAGTTAATAATAAAACAGGGGCTGGTACCTTGATTGTGTGAACAGGAAGTGCACTTCAGTTCAAGGGTACAGACAAGAAAATCATCGATTGTTTAAAGAATATATGTTTCATTTTAGAACTTCACAAACAATGCGATCCGACTAAAGAATATAATTTGTTTATAAGTAGGATTTTAACATATTTTTACGGTCGTGGGAATAAACGTTCCAAGTGTTTCCAACGACATCGCCGTACAGAGGCGGATGTATCGACACATGCTTGGCTCACGTGCTCGATAGGGTTGCACCCAAATCACCCCTATACAATACACTCCTGTTATTAATCGATTGATTTTTCGAAATAAGAACATGGTAATTTAAAATCAAAATAAAGACAACATTAAAACGTCTAATTGAAAAGCTTTATTCATCACTGAACAAATGATTACCGAAATATAAGAATGCGATGGAATATAACCCTTATTGACGCGACTGAGCCCACTTACCCCCACGCGGTGGTGAGCGTGAGACCCACCCTTCGCATTGTGGCTTATTTATCCCAGGACGTTCGGCCTCCATTTGTTACCCTCGGAATCCGCTTCTTGAAGCATGGTTCATTTTCACCCCGTTCCCTCCCCAATTAATTGGGAAAGGCGAAATGGAAATATGAATACCCTTTCCAAGAAATAAAGATCATTAAATTTATAATTTGTGGTCAAGAACTAGTAACGCCAATAAAATAGTAGTAATTATTGCTTCTATAATGAGAGATTAATAAAATATTGTACTTGAACTAAGGATTTCAAACAAATTTATGCTTATTAATATCACGCATGCTAACTTTTATGTCTATATTTATCTAGGCATCGATCCAATAACATCAATACATTTTATATGCAGCGTACGCGCCAGCCACAATGCGAAGTGTCGGTTAAATGGGGTGACCAACTGTCGTCAAACTTGAGCGAATAAGGGAGGGACACGGCCATGGCTTCACGCTACCAACCGATAGTAATCTATACCAAGCTCACAATTAATTTAACACTCAATTTGAACGGAAATCAACAAAAAAACCTTAAATTGTATAATTATGATGTGTAAACTTAAACAAAGCAACTTCAAATATGATGATGTCTCAGCCATTTAGCAGCAATTCGATTCAGTACGCCACTATCGCGACTGCCAATTAACTAGGAATCCGACACGTCTGCGCAACGATCTAAAATTAACTGCAGCTATGTATCAAAATACCAACACGTTACTCTCACATCTCTCAATACTCTGCCAAACACCTTCCAGCACACTCTGAAAATAGCTACGTGCTCATTTAATATTGATTTATTTAGGCATTTCAAGGAAGAGAGCGCACACCGTACATTTAGTTTACAAATCATGTGCAGAGGTTTAAGAAAATTGTGTCAATCATAGACTCTGAAGTCGAGTACATCATGTACTTTAGCTGGTAGACTTCTCGTCTGTACGCAGGCTTACGCTTGCACCCTTGCACCTAAAAAAACGCGCCTTCCAAGAAACGAGTCAAAAGAAATGCAGGAGACGGCCGTATGCATTGACGATCCCAAATATTTTGAACAGACTGTAAGTGATTATTCGGATGTGGTACGGCTTTTACAAAAAGTGCAGCCAGGATACAGAACACACAGATTTTTTGTGGGCTACAACCTTGTACGCATATCGGTCGGCAAAAAGAAAAAAGGCCCGGACAAAATTATAAAAAGACGCTCAGGTCGGGCCAAGTTTACCTAAGGAGACCCTTGTAAATCATCTGGATTGTCAATGAATAGAGGAGTGGAGACGTCGGTGCGTTGTTGACTTGTGTTTATTGGTTGTAGTTCGTGAAGATGACGCTATTAAACCTTTATTTAAGTAAGCTTTCAACTCCACTTTTGTAGTAGTGCTTGTTTATGGCAATGAATGATTCATTAATAGAGAACAATATTAAACGATATCAGATGATAGTTTAATGGCAAAATTGCTAGACTATTTTGACAAAACTGCTTAGCAATTTCAAACATTAACGATAATGTAAATGAGTACAATAATATGAAATGCAGCCGTCAATTGTCAACTGGTAAAACTGTGTGCGAGGCTTGTGTATACAAAATGTTGTATTCATTAAAATAATATCATAATAGCAACACAAAACCCTAATATTGTTCGATCACTAACACACAGACGCTCTACAACAATGGGTAGCCGAAGCGAGTGTTTGTCGTGCATTTGTCGAATGGGAATATTAGGAAGGGCTCCAGGAAGGCCCGGGAATTCGCCCCAAAAGCGGTTCACATGAATCGCGGTCCCACTCCGACAGCGTACAAAAAATCAAACATATCCCGAGAGAAACACAGGGGTAACAACGCGTCGCTCTACCATCCATATTGATTTTTTCTCATTGTTCGTAAAATAATAAAATTCTGCTCAAATCACGGCTGCTATTAAAAAAAAATCTTTGTAGGATTTGTATTTGGGTTGAATATTGAGATTGAGTTTATTAATAAATCGAAGCGTTAACGTGTGGAATGTTCGACGTTGCAAGGTCGTTCGCAATAGAAACTTGCTCGTATCGTGAGTATTCGTGAGTCAAATAATGCTAACGGCTAGATTTCACATTTCAATACATTTTTCGATTGTTATTTGTGCTGATTGCCTAATTTTAAAGTATATTTATTGGATTGGAAAAAATGTAGTCCTTTAATTTACCTAAGAGGACTGAATCTTACATAATACTTAACTAACCTGATGATAAACCAAAGAAACTGAATTTAAGCAGAAGAATATTTATATATATAACCATATTTGATTTGTTTTACAATTATTCGATAAGCTGCAGGTCTGACTGGAATGGTTTTTATTAATTTGCTTGTGTCGTCTCTTCCTCAGCGGCTATGGCTGCGGCGTCGGTGCGGGCGGGATGAGCGGCGGCGGCGATAACGCGCAGTTCGGCGCCACCGCCGCCATGGTCGCCGCGGCCACAACGGCCGCGATGCAGGACTCGCAGACATTCTCCCAAGTAAGTCACATTCTGTCTACCTATAATCGTATCATAATCTTAAATTGAGCCGTATTTGTCATTTGAAACTGCCACACTTAGGTTGTAGTAATTTTTCAACGAAAAACCGGTCTCTTTTACAGATGCAAAACAACATGTCAATGGGAAACCCTCAGTATAGTGCAATGAACGGTTACGGGCAGCAACGTAACCATAATCCAGCTATGGCTAGTATGGGCATGGGGGGGAACGGTGGCATGAATGGGATGACTGGAATGGGCCAAATGGGCAATTCAGGCATGAATGGCATGAACCCAATGGCACAAATGGCCAATATGGGCATGCATGCCAATATGATGTCCTCGCAAATGGGTCCTGGACAGATGGCGGGAGGTGCAAAGATGGCTCCACAGTACCAGCGGCGGCATACGCCTTATCCTCAAGGCAATATGCTAATGGGAACGCGAAAGGCGCAGTACGGAATGGGTGGACAGCCTGGATTCGGTCCAGGGCCGGGGCAATACCCGGCAGGCTACGGAGGTCGGCCAGGCTTCCAAGGACAATATCCACCACAGCAACCTTTAGGACCCTCGAGCAATTTTGGGCCCACCATGCGCGGAGCCATGAGGCAATCAACACCACCTTACTCAAATCAAGGACAGTATTTTAATGGAGGTGTGCCACAACAATTTCCTCAGCATCAAGCTGGAAATGGTCAATATGGCGGTCAATATAGTGGGCAGTTCGCGCAGGAAGTTGCAATGAGGACGAACATGAGCTATCAGCACAGTCCTGTGCCAGGAAATCCTACACCACCGTTGACGCCTGCTAGTAGCATGCCTCCATATATAAGCCCGAACGCAGATGTCAAACCCCACTTCAACGAGCTCAAACCACCGATGGGCATGCAAAGTAGGTTATCGAAATCCATTGTCAATTAGAAAATTACCCATCATTATAAATTGTAATTCTAATAAATTTTACTCTTTCAGATGATGAACTCCGGTTAACATTCCCTGTTAGAGATGGTATAATTTTACCACCATTTAGATTAGAGCATAATTTAGCAGTAAGCAACCATGTATTCCAATTGAAGCCTACGGTACATTCAACGTTAATATGGAGGTAGATATCTGTCACTGTTTGAATTTGCGAATCAGAAATATGCTATCTGATCAGAGTGTTAATTTATTTATCTTGATGACAGGTCCGATCTAGAGCTACAACTGAAATGTTTCCATCATGAAGACCGGCTGATGAACACTAATTGGCCTGCTAGTGTGCAAGTGTCTGTAAACGCAACACCATTAGTCATAGATAGAGGCGAGAACAAAACATCACACAAACCGCTGTACCTGAAGGAGGTCTGCCAACCTGGCAGAAATACAATACAGATTACCGTATCTGCTTGTTGCTGTGTGAGTATCAAACAGCTGTTTAAACCATCAAGTTTAACAATGTGATCAATGTTATTATTCTGGTCTGACTTCATTGCAAAAAAATAATATTTGTTCTGTTTAATTCCAGTCACACTTGTTCGTATTACAATTGGTCCATCGGCCGAGCGTCCGAAGCGTCTTGCAAGGGTTACTGAGGAAGAGGCTTTTGACAGCTGACCATTGCATCGCCAAAATCAAGATGAACTTCAACCAGACATCGACGAACAGCAATAACACAAACCCCAATAGTGACAGAGACAGTATAGAGCAGACCGCACTTAAAGTGTCACTGAAATGTCCGATAACTTTCAAAAAAATCACGTTGCCTGCTCGTGGTCATGAATGCAAACACATACAGTGCTTTGACTTGGAGTCGTATCTGCAATTGAACTGCGAACGAGGGTCATGGCGATGTCCGGTGTGCAAGTGAGTAGCTGCATTACATAAATTTCAATTCCACTTTCCTGTTCATTTAATAAAGTAATTTACGTGTTCTAGAGGCTACATTATTCAAGGAGAAGAAAAGGAAAAAAAGTAATGCGAAGCTATTTGTTTGTTCTTAAACTTAATTTTAAAATAGCCTTAAGTTTATATATATATCTCTTTTCCTCTAGAATACACGTGTAATATTCACATTTTGTTTTAGTAAACCAGCACAACTAGAAGGCTTGGAGGTGGACCAGTATATGTGGGGAATCCTCAATACATTAAACACGTCTGACGTAGATGAAGTTACGATTGACAGCGGTGCAAACTGGAAAGCAGCTAAGAGTCCATCAACACCAGGAATTAAAGTGAGCAAAATACATATACAACTATGCATACAGGTTTCTAGTGTATAGTCCTTTATCAATTTTGTAACATGAAAATTATATGAATTACAGCAAGAAGAGGACAGCAGTGACAGCAACGGTGGGAAACGAGGAAAAGCTGTCTCACCAGGTTCCATGAACATGCCTACAATGAACAACTGGGACATGAATCAAGCGTTATCTCCATACCTTCCACCTGACATGAACACGATTGCCAGTGGATCCATGATCACCACGTATAACCAAAGCAGTCAGAACCGAAACGCCAATTCAAACAACCAGCAATACGACTTCGGAATGAACAATGGTCCTGGCAGTAATGAGTTTGCTGGAAATGGGCCATTGTCGCATTTGAATGACAGTGTTAATTCGTTGGATCCACTGAACGCTATGGAAAAGAGTTTGAATGATCAGGTAAAGAATACTTTCAATTGTTTAGCCAATGTGATTCACACTTGTTTTTGTGATGAATTCTATTTTCAGTTTTTGCTTTGGTTTAGGACATCATCTTAATCTTAAGCATAAATATGTTAGACCATCCCGCTAATGCATTTTACTTATATTTTTTAGCTCTGTCTACCGTAACTTTATCATAGTTTCTCACGAAAATCTTTATTGTTTCTCCAGATGCCACACACGCCCCATACTCCACACACGCCCGGTTCAGCACACACGCCGGGAGGGGGAGGTGGTGCCCACACGCCAGGATCAGCGCATACGCCCGGACCCCCATCGGTTGACCACCACACATTGACTGACGTGGACATCCCTTCGGATCTCAACTTTGACCCTGCTGCGGTTATTGATGGAGAAGGCACCGACAATCTCAATGTAAGATTTTTTATATTTTCTTTGACCCTGTAAGGACTTCAGAAATTCTAATCATCTTCTTATTATGCTAGCTTATTATACCTCAAATAACTGGAAGATGGCAGCTGCTATAATACAAACATTTGCAATTATACATCTTGTTAAATAAGACACTTGTACTTGTCCACAGGATTATAATTTCACTTAATACACCCGACCGGTTTCGCTTATAAGCATTGTCTAGGGCTTTATTACATAAAAAATAACTTAAATAATATTTACATGTTTAATACGTGCGATAAATGTCAAAAATTGTTTATTAAATGTTTATTAAATTACCCCCGGAAGTTATTTGACATTTATCGCACGTATTAAACATGTAAATATTATTCAAGTTATTTTTTATGTAATAAAGCCCTAGACAATGCTTATAAGCGAAACCGGTCGGGTGTATTAAGTGAAATTATAATCCTGTGGACAAGTACAAGTGTCTTATTTAAAAAGATGTATAATAAGTTCCACCAAGTGCCGACAATCACAACCATCCACATTTGCAATTATATTTTACGGCCCGTAATAAAATGTTTTAGGCCCTATAAGCATACAGATTGTGTAAGAAATATTCAGGACATTTTAGGCACATTTATAGAAGTAAAAAATTTGCGGTTGCAAAATTACCGGAGTACACTAACTTAAACTAAATATTAATCTCCAGTTGCTGCCAGAAACGAGTGTCGATCCCATGGAGCTGTTATCGTACCTTGACACACCAGCTCTCGGCGAGTTATTGGCCACCCCACCGTCGTCTTCGTCTTCAGCTGGCAGCCACCCACCTCCGGGCCGAGCCCCTTCTTCCGATGATCTGCTAGCGTTGTTCGAGTGACGCAAATCACCCGATGATTTGTTCAAACTACTTTCGTAGGCCGCAATTGTGATACTAGATTTTAGTTCCTTCTCTGTCAACAATTTTGAATGCCTCAACCGTTTTGAAGCCTAAATGGAATTTAACAACGAATTTGACCAAATATTTTAATTTAATTATGTTGCGATGTCAATCTAGATAGATAATGCAGTTTTGAATCAGTGAGTTTTGTATTTTTTTTGTTGTGGCATCTAAAATTGTTGAACATCGTTTGTTTAAACAAAGGTGTTGGAGAAAAATTTTAGTGTTTAGGTATTTTATGTGAGGCGACGCTCGTGTTGGCCATAGATATCGCGGTTTGTGCATGTATAGTTCCTCGCAAGGCTCATGGCATCCATGATTAGGTGCCGCAAGTTGAGCTCATTATATTCTAAACTCTAGCGTAAGATAACATAATTATATTGGATGTCGTATTCAATTATAACTTTAATCGAGTAGAGTTTTTGATTTGTGACCATCATTTTGTAAATAAAAGTTCATTTCAGAAGCGCGGTGTATATAAAGCCAAGTTATTTTTACTTGTGCTAGTTGTTTTCCTATCTGAAAGTGGTGACGTGTGTCGTATTGAGTTGGTGTAAATATAGAGTAACGATTGTTGTCTGACGTCACGGCGTAGAGGCATTATGGATCTTATAGTTCCTATAGCAAATGAGCGAACTATAAAGTTCAGTGCCGTTTACTATATTCCTTGTCGATTACGCATATTTCTGCATTTTTACATGATAAGGTAACTTGTAGATTTCGATTATAGTTCTATTCGCTTTTTGGGTGATATACTATAATAAAATGAGTTGAATTTTGAGATAAATGGTAACAAATTTGTTGCAAATGATTATTGTAAATGTGAGTGCAAAAATGAACTTTGTTAAATTATTTTGCGTTATATGTGGAACGAAGAATGATAGAAATATATTTTAATTTCTTTGATAAGTAATGAACTGTATTATTTGTAAATATGAAGTTAGTTAAGTATATAATATTATCTAGTTATATATTAAGAAGAACATGGCAGATACTTATATGATGGCCAGTTTAGTATATAGCTACTAAATTAAAAGAGTTCTACACATGGTTTTACATGTACATAAAAAATATCATGCATATTTAGTCCGCTAAGAGTGCAGGCATGTAACATAGTTATTTGTCTCTGAGTACATCGTTATATGCATAACATAGAGAATACATAATTTGAATATTACAACACCTTTGGTTTTATATTTCTGCACTCTGAAACGGAGTAAATTCAAACACCAATAAAATCTATAGTGAAATTATGCTTAACTCAGTGCTCATCTGATTTTCAAAATACTTTCTGTTACAAAGTTACAGCAATTATATTCAGAGATTTAGTATCAAACGTGAAATGAGCAATAATAATGTTTCATAGTAATTTAATAGTGAAAATATTTAACTAAATCAGTTCGCTAGAAACTTACAATATAAGTTTTAAAATCCTTGTATTTCCAACCGTAGCAAAATATTTAATTAAAATTAAGATGAGCATCGAAGAGCATTATCTTGTTTCACATATTTTCAAATGTTTGGTTCAAAAATCGATATCTAACTTACAGTAAGATGAGAAATCTTTCCGATAGTCAAATTATAAAGTAGGTATTTAAGTTTTTTGAAAATCGGAAAATGAAATGTTTCATCATCTTTTTGTAACTAGATTGTCGATTTAAGGAAAAAAATCTCTAAATGGAATTTAGTTCCCAATAAATTTTAAATCAATCCAACATAATTCATTATAATGTAAATTTCAGAGGTAACTTTAGTGACAGTTTATAAAAATCTCTTTAACTTATAGTTGTATGTAAACATGTCTTGATTCTTTCACTAACCTATGTAAAAAATCGGTAATTTGCGCATTTTTTCTTCACGCTATGCATATGGACGCCTCTTTAGAGTTAGTAAACTATTACAGAAAATCAGTAAAATTAGTATTATGAAAAGCCGTGGTCAATTATGCAAGGATAAATATTTAAAAAATATCTCAATTCAGAAAAGTCATTAAAGTTGTTTAGTTGATCACTGCTTTAAAATAAAATAATACATACTTTAAGGGACCTTAAATTCCAATTAGTTAGTTTTATTGTAGTAGATATTGCTGTTGGATGGATCATCAAAAGGTTTTATGAGACCAAATAGCACTTTTTTTACACATTTACCAATTTTAGATAATTTAACATTAAATTTGTTTGTAAAAAAGAAAAAAGTTACAAAAAATTTATAGCATATCACACAAAAAAAAAATCGAAAACCGATTGCATGGTCCAACCAAATAAGCGAATTATTACAATATAAATTTTCGTTTAAAATTAATATTGAAGCGCTCTCTGGAGTTGTAGGTTTTCAGCTCTTGTACAAAAATAAGAAGCAGCATTTGGAAATAAGTGAAAGAAGAATTATAAAATAAGACGGAAATAGAGATTCCATGACTTCTAATGTTCATGTGGCGCCAAACTGTAACGTAGCATAATTTTGAAATTTATGTGAAAATTTTTAGCAATTCGTTTGACTCCCCCGGAACCAATGAAATTAATTTCGAAATGTATAAAATGGAAAAAAAATCATAACATTTTTATGTTATTGAAAATAAAATGAATTTAAAAATAATACTAACACGCTTTTCATTTGAATTCATAACTGGCGAAGTACCTGACTACCATACCATATAGAAAACTATAAATAGCACGATGACCCGAATGACCTGTCATCAGAAGTAATCCAAGAAACCAGTCTGACTAGTTCAATGATACCCGATTTCGCTGCAAAATTTCTCAGAACTGCTTTTTAGGACCAGAGAAAAGTTTCGATTGTGTTCTTTTCGTTATTTAAATATAATATTTTAGTTCATTACCATCAGTTATCTAAAATAGAAATCAAAATCTGGTACAACACGGATTTCCTGGGTCTGGATATTTATTACTGTACAATAAAATTTGAAAATCCAGAGACCATGCCATCTCTGAGACATGAAATGACACAGTCTCACAGGCATTATGGTGGTTATTTTTAAAACTAAAAGATCCACGTAGAGGTATAGCAGTGCCAATAAATAATAACAATGACCAGAATTCTATTGCTTGGTGTTAAAGGTGGTTTCGCTTTGACGTAATCATTTCAAAAACGTTTGTCAGGTAGTACCGGAGTCTGCTTAATGTTTTGTATGCGTGTCCAGTAGCGAGTGTTGTCATGTTAAATAAAAAAAAAACGAATTATTACTTAAAAAAATATTAAAATACCAGTTATTTTTGTCCTTTTGTCATCTGTTTGCTTGCGATACAATTTAACTATGGGATATTTAATCATATATCACATGTTTTGTAGCTCAATGTTCTTGGAGTAAATAAGGATATATATATATAGATTATATAAAGAAGATAACCTACAGTATTTTACCTTTTACAATTAGAGGACTAAAAGTAATTTCAGGAATTTTTCGCTAATAATGCTGACTCGGAGGCGGCGTACCCAAAGGGAAAAACGGAATGTCCGTCCGTCCGTATGTCTCTAGCTCTTGGACGGAATGAGTTACAGCCCTGAAATATTGATATTTTATGTCAGATTTTGACCCAAAACCGATTAATGAATAGGTTCTATTCATAAAAAGATGTCCATTTTTTATCTTCATATACCCTTGCCTGTTGGTTGTTATTGTTCAGAGGTTATTGAATAGAACACAACGTTTTTTTCAAGAACAAGTTAGGAGGTCTCAGTGTTGTCAGTTTTAGACTATTTCCTTTCTTTATTTTCTGTTATATTATGTGCGATATACCGTTATACTGTAAGTAAACAACAAATACTTAAAACGCTGATTTTTCATGTAGTTTAAGTATAACTTATACGAATACTTGACCAACAAAATTTTTCAATTTTGCTTAGTATATTTTGCAATAAGTAACGATACGTTTGTTATTGTTGTTCAAATTATTTAAAGCTATTATCTTATTTCATCATCATCATCATCATAAATACTTTATTGCACAAAAAATAAGTACAAAAAGGCGGACTTAATGCATAAAGCATTTTCTACCAGTCAACCCACAGATGGTACAAGATAAATAGGTAGGTGGGCGTGCAAGAAGAGTAAAAACTTTAAAATTACAAATTAAATGAAGATACTACTCTAAATTAATAACTATAGGTAACAATACCTAAAAAGAATATATGTTAATACATAAATAAATACAAGTTTTAATAAGTATATTGTAAATAAATACATAAATAAATACATACCATGACTGCAAAAAATAATAAGAATTAAAGAAGTTCATATTTGTGTGTTTTTGGAGAGGTAGTGTCTGTGCACAGAATACTTAAAAGAGTTACGGGAGGGGGCTTTTCTGACATCGTCGGGAAGTTCGTTCCAGAGACGAACAGCAACCACACTAAAAGAATTGGATACAAATCCGGAATGATGCAAAGGAATCGAGAGAAGAAGGTTATTTGAGGATCTGAGCATTCTATCGTGATTGTCAGACAAGAGATGTATCATTGACTTGAGGTATGAGGGGGTATTTGGATCGGTAATTATACTATAAAGAAGGCAAACAATTCTTAGGTTTCTACGGTCGCGAATAGGAAGCCAGTTGAGTTTTGCACGAAACTCTGAAACGTGGTCATATTTCCTCAAGCCAAATATGAAACGGATGCAGGTGTTAAGCAAGCGTTCCAGTTTATTGAGATGCTCTTCTTTAGCATCCAAATAACAGGTATCAGCGTAGTTAATAATAGGGATGAGAAGGGAATTGGCGATAGAGATTTTCGTTGAAATAGGTAATACGTTTTTCAGACTTAAAAGAGAATGGAGAGAGGCATAAAATTTTCGAGAAACTTTTTCGATTTGAGCATCCCAATTAAAATCCTGATCGATAACTAAACCTAAATCATTAACGGTAGAAGAGAAGCTGATACCGCAATCGTTATATTTCAACTGTGGCAGCGTGTCAAAGTCAATTTTTGTAATTTGTTGTGAACTTCCGACAATGATAGCCTGACACTTGTTTGGGTTTACCGCTATACCGAACCGCTCTGACCAGAATTGTATGCTACGTAGATTAACGTTAAGATGGTCAATACAATCGTGAAGGTCACCAACCTTAGCCTGCCCATAAAGCTGGAGGTCGTCAGCATAAAGATGGTAAGAACACTTAAGGTAGGGTGTAGCTAAATTAATAAATATTGAAAATAACAGAGGGGAGAGAATGCTACCTTGAGGAACACCAGCATCTAAATCACACCAATTGGACAGGGTCTGATCACAGCGAATGGCCTGCCGGCGTCCTCGAAGATAGGAAGTGAACCAGTTTAAAGCAGGGAGAGATATATTCAAACGGTCAAGGGAAGCAAGTAGGAGGTCGTGATCGACAGCGTTGAAAGCATTACTAAAATCTACTAGAACCAGCGCAGTTACCATTCCCTTCTCCATTCCTAATCTTATGTCCTCAGTCACTTTAAGGAGCGCTGTGGTTGTGCTATGACCAGTTCTAAAGCCAGACTGATAAGGGTTTAAAAGATTACTCGTCGATAGGTAATATGTGAGCTGACGATGAACAAGGGATTCGATGACTTTGGACAGAAATGGAAGGACAGAAATCGGACGGTACTGAGTTGGAAGTTGGGGGTCATGAACTTTTGGAAGAGGAATTACATGCGCCAATTTGAATGGTACGGAACTCTATTTCCATTGTTAGCGACTTTTTCAATAAGGATTTAGGTAGGTACATTTTATCAGAGTACCCAAAATAGCTCAGCCAGAACAGAAACACTGTTTAGTTAGCATATAGTCAAATCAATAATACAACTAATAGTATAATTATATATAGACATTATTAATGACACTAAGCGAAATGATATACAACAACTTAAAAACATATTATAATACAACATTCATATAAAGAATCAGAAGAAAGACAGTCACAAGTTAAAGCGCTTCACAGGTTAAACGGTTCGAACAGAGCGCATTGTATAAGGCTGTTTCAGAGTGGTTGGAGTGGAATGCACAGGAGCAGTTGGCACTGAAACAGGTGCTGTCAAAGCCGGAGGAGCACGAAGGAGCTGGAGAAACAACCGAAGGCGTCGGAGCTCAAGAAACCGGCGACAGGGAGTAGTCTTTAATGCTGGCTTGACGCGATCAAAACTCACCAGGACGGTGATTCTCGCATATGCGACAATGTCCGAAGGCCGAAAGCGGGTGATTTTTACACTGAGAAAACTGTTCATCATAAAATAAAGTGAATTCAACTAAAACTATGATGATTCACGTAAATAGGGAGCATACGGACATCACAACAAAATACGATGAAATTACTGTTGCTGCTGCTAGCGTTGTAATATGACGCACTGGCACCATGACTTTGTAGGAAGCAGATAGAATTATGCGCTCCGTCACCGCTTTTATGGTGACAGTAAGCATACCGTAGTGTGACGGACCTCCTTTATGGGGAAGGCATGATGTAATACGAAAATGATAATTTTATTTTCTTAATCAATTTTACGGTGATCTGTCCTCATAATATTGCGTTACTTACCTTAAAAATTCGATTATTTCCTCAAACGTTTTAAATAAAAACAATTTACCGTATTTTAAACGCATGTAATGCTATTTTATAATGAAGCCAAAAAGATATTTTTCTCAGTGTACGTGAAACGTCTCAAACTTTTAAAATATGAACCTTTTTTCCGTATTCATAACAAAATTTACGTGTCTTTTAAGGTGTTGTAGTTACAAGAATTATCATCACACAGCATTTATGACGCGATAAACAGAGGCGTATGAAAAGCAAACCGTGTGAAAAATTTTGCGAGAATCGCCGTCCCGGACGTTTTTGGAACACACAGTCATGGTTATCGTTTTGTCGTTCCGAGCGATGATCTTTTGAGATCCGGTATATGGCGGTTTCAGTGAAGGCGTGATGGTGCCGTTGCGCAAAAATACATGCAAGACGTTCTCCACATTTTTGAAAATGAAAGTGGATCGTAGACAATGGTACGAAGCTGGAGTTGATAACAGACGGGCCGGCCATATGGTGACAAAGTTGCGTAGCAAAATTGCTAAGGTCCTCTATGCGATCTTTGGAAGCAGCATTGTCCAGTATAACAAGCAACTAGTTTGGATTTGCTACGGGATCAGGGTACAGGCACTCAGTCTGAATCTATTCAATTTGTCCATGGTTTACATCACTGATCTCATGAAATACAAGTGCTGATTCCGTAGCGCATTCTGTACACTGATGAAATACAAGCACTAACATCAATAAATGCATTCGACCTCGGACAGACGCGAGTGTAGGCGAGGATGTTACACTGTCTGACCACAGAATGTCATTCAAACCTACAGGCAGGATATAATACGTGTACAAGACCATAGACAGTATTAACGAAATAAAAATAAAATCTTTATACAAAAGAGGTTACATGATTTTTTTTAAACACTTATTCCACAAAGAGCTTCTTTGAGTAGTGAAATGTATGGTTCAAAATTCTGGACCACAAAATAACTTGGAACCACAAATAAAACACATGAAAAAAACAACTGCATTTAGCTGAAATGAAAATGCTGTGCTGGCTGAGGTGGTGTAACATGTCTTAATAAAATGCGAAACGAATATGCTAGAGACTCCTTTAAAGTTGCACGTATTACAGAGAAGTTAAAGGAAAGCAGATTTCAGTAGACTTGTATGACGGGTCTCTGTCCACAATGAATCGTGATCTCAATACTTATATAAAGTTTTATTGCTCTGCTACTTTTGTGATATGAATTCCATCTTCTTCTTTTCGCGTCGAGGTTACAGTTTGATCACAGAAATGAACTGCACTAAGTGGCCTGATCGACTGCATTTGCCGTAGCCTTCCAAAGGTCATCCCACGTGAAGTCAGTCAGTAGTCCCAGGCTTATCGCTTGTCTTGTCACTGTTGATTAGTAGTATTTCATGGCTCATATACGATGAGGTGAGAAGATAACTTCGTCGT
This sequence comes from Ypsolopha scabrella, assembly GCA_910592155.1. Taxonomy (NCBI): domain Eukaryota; kingdom Metazoa; phylum Arthropoda; class Insecta; order Lepidoptera; family Ypsolophidae; genus Ypsolopha; species Ypsolopha scabrella. Next base: position 22,864,450 of record OU342969.1, on the reverse strand, counting down.
AAAGAAAGCTTTGATCATCCCAAATCCAACCAGAGGGAGAGGACGACCACCATCTAGGGGGCACGCCTTCGATACAGTGTCTTTTCATTACTTGCTATCTCGCACATTGACAAACAGGGTATGCGTGAGAGCGCAAGTAGGATAGATAGATAGATAAGACATTGTATCTCTGGATACGTGCTACAAGGCTGGTCCAAAATTGAGAAATAAATTAAAGACCAGAACCTGTCCACAACTACAACCTGGGATAGAATATCCAAGCGGACATACGAGGAGGCTCGACTCCAGCTGAACTAGGAAAATGACTAGAGAAAGAAGAATATAGGCACTATAGGTAGTTTACACAAATCAATATATATTTTATGGAATAAAAAGTAAGATATATTTGAATTCCCTTTTAAGACCAAATAATAAATAACTTCAGAAAAGTTAAAGCAGAATCCCTTTGACAAAATGTTGTAGAAACTAACAAAATTAACCTAAGATCATTGACCAATCGACATTAATTGACAATTAAAGACCAAAGCCTGTCCACAACTACAACCTGGGATAGAATATCCAAGGGGACATACGAGGAGGCTCGACTCCGGCTGAACTAGGATAAGGGTATAGAAAGAATGAAAAAAGAAGATAGGTACTAGTTTCACACAAATAAATGAATACCAAATGAAATTAAAAGTGAGATATATTTGAATTTCTCGTCAAGACAAAAGCAATATAAATCATTTCTGAAAAAGTAAAGCACAACCTCTTTGAACAACCAATTGACAGACGCCCTATCTGTTTTATAAACAATAAGGCAGTTCCAGTATTATTCTACTTTAGTAACAGGTTGTAGGGTATTTGCTGCCTAGTTTAATAATTGTATATGAAGGTAGATTAATATATTTTTGTGTTGCCGAACTTGGTGTTTGTTCTTACGTTGTTGAGCCTATAAAATCCTAAAATCTAACTGGCGACGAGGAAAATCTGCTAATAACGTGTTATTGTTGTGTATTAGTGCGTGCGGAAGTGCATTTAGTAAAATGCCAATCGGAAAAATTGAGGCTTTCGACATTTCGAGCAAAAATTGGTCAAAATATGTCCGCCGCGTTGAACAATTTATTTTGTTAAATGCGATTACAAGTGAGCTCAAAGTTGCGATGCTCGTTTCTGTAGTGGGAGCCGCAACATATGATTTAATGTGCGACTTATGTGCTCCTGAAGCGCCAGAGGCTAAAACGTTTTCCGAGTTGGTCGACATAGTTGGCAACCATCTTGAACCGCAACTATCGGACATAGCGGAACGTCATACGTTCAGGCTGCGTCGGCAACGTGACGGCGAGTCATTAAGCGAATACTTGCAGGCCCTGAAACATCTGGCCAGTACCTGCAATTTTCAGGCCACGCTTGAAGAAAATCTACGTGACCAATTTGTGTCCGGTTTGAACAGTGACGTCATGCGGTCGCGACTGTTTGCGGAGCGTGACTTAAAGTACAAGCGAGCAGTGGAGCTGGCGTTAGCGCTGGAGGCGGCGGAGCGGCATGCGGAGGCGAGCGGCTCGGGCTGCACAGCAACGAAACCAGCTGAGAGTGCGCCGGCGGCCGAGCAGCTGCATCGTGTAGCAGTGCGCGGCGCCGGTTACGGCGGTGGTAGCAGTGGCGGTCGCTCCTCGGCTGCAGGAGGTGACGAGCAGGCGCGGCGCGTCGCTCGCAGCTGTTGGCGGTGTGGACGTGACCATCGACCGGAAACATGTCGTTTCAAAAATTATTCTTGTGACGTATGCCATCAAAAAGGCCATATTAAAGTGATGTGTAAACGTGGCGTGCAACGTGCCGGTGATAGGAGTGATTTTCGCGGAGCACGTTCCCGGGCGCAAAATTTTCTGGAACATGATTCTGACGTTGAATCGGATTGTGACCTTTATAGGTTGTTCGTCAGCGGTAAGGACGATAAGCCATATATGGTGCAGTTATTGGTGAGTGGAAAGACATTAATTTCTTTTGAATTGGACACTGGAAGTAAATTATCCACAATTAGTCATGATTGTTATGAAAAACACTTTAGTAATTTACCCATTTTGAGAAATGATGTTTGTTTACGTTCGTATACGGGAGAGATTATTAAACCAGTCGGATTTATTGAAGTTCATGTAACGATGGGTGAGAAAACCATTCGGAATTTAAAATTATTTGTGATACAAAAAGGAGGTCCCCCACTGTTGGGTAGATCATGGCTGAGCAAATTAAACATTGATTTGGTGCAAATTACTAATTTATGGCATTTAGGTGATGAAAATTTTATTGCTAAATTAGCCAAAGAATTTCCTTCAGTTTTCTCTCCTGGTCTGGGAACCTGTACAAAAAAGTTTACTTTAAAATTACACGATTTGAATCCAGTGTTTTTCAAGGCTAGGTCACTGCCATTGGCTTTGCGTAAACCAGTAGAGTTAGAGTTAAAACGATTAGTGGCAGAAGGTACCATTTATTCGGTTGAGCATTCCGACTACGGAACCCCGATTGTCCCAGTCATTAAAAGTAATGGTGAGATTAGAATTTGCGGCGATTACAAAATAACTGTGAATCCAAAGTTAGAACGCGAGCCGTACCCTATGCCACGTATTGAAGAGTTGTTTGCGGGATTAAGTGGTGGGGATAAGTTCTCAAAAATTGATCTGACAAACGCGTACCAACAACTTTTTCTATCTGAGGGTATTTCGCAGGCATGCACAGCCATTACGACTCATATGGGAACGTTTGTTTATCGACGCACACCCTATGGGTTGAACTGCATTCCCGAAAAATTCCAAAAATTTATGGAGGAGGCTCTAAGAGGCCTTAAAGGTCTGGCCGTATATATGGACGATATTGCCGTGACTGGTAGAAATGACCAGGAACATGTCACGAACTTGAGGGCATTGTTTCAACGTTTACAAGATGTTGGTCTTAGAATTAAGCTCAAGAAATGTTCATTCATGCAAGAGAGCATCACATACGTTGGTTTTATCATAGATAAACATGGCTTGCATCCAGACCCTACAAAAGTTAAAGCAATAGCTGACGCCCCACCACCTAATGACGTAACACAGCTGCGTTCATTCCTTGGTATGGTCAATTATTATGGGAAATTCATTTCAAAATTAAGCACAATACTGTACCCTATGCATCAGCTTCTAAAAAAAAATGTAACGTGGGATTGGTCTACAGAATGCGATAAGGCGTTTAATGAAGTCAAGAGAGCCATATTAAGCGAAAATGTACTAGTGTTACGGGTCTTGTAGAAGCAAAATGAATAAAATTCAACTTAAGCAGATAGCTGTATATTTGGGCAGCGATTCCCCTTACAAAAACTTCTACTTGACGTATCGTTGAATAATGGCGGCTGTCGAACTCATCCCTCCATTTTTATAATGTCCGAGCTCAAGTTTCTTACCGGAAGTTGAATACAATATTATAAATTTATAGCCAAAAATTCTAACCATTGAATTCTAGGTTTACTGCTATATAAATACATTAAATATTTAGATGATAATTGTAACGAGTATTAATAAAGAAATTGATACATATTTGGAAAATACAGTTGATGATATCGATTGACACTACTTGAACCTATAAATGTTGGCGCCACTGTAGTTGGCGCCAAAATAAATTACTAGAAAAACTCTTACAGAATAAACTAATTACATTTATAAATCACTTGGTATAATAATTATTGATTTATGTAAGCGTGCTCGCAGTTACTGGTGGGAGTAGGGGTCAATGGTTAACACTCGGCCATCCTGCGTTTGCCGTGTCCCACGGCGCTCATTCGTTGTTTTCGTATCACCAATCGTGATCTGGAAATGAAAATAAAAGTGGACAGCAATTTGCTACTTCATATAAATAATATAAGGAAGAGAATTTTTAATGGTGCGAAGATTTTGCATACGAGTTAATTGAAACTATACCGGACTGGCAATCCTGCCTTGACCTGTCTTCTGAAAACTCTTACAGAGTTTCTATGTGAAAACCAATGAGAAAATAAAGTACTACTCAAGATAAAAACTGAAGAAAATTCATAATTCTTGCGTTGGTAAGTATTCAAGCTAATTAATTGTAAATTAAGACATTGATGAGCGTCAGACACACGTAGAGTTGTTTTTATAATTTCTCAAAACTTGAACTTTTCGTCACACACACATCTGCAGCATAATGTCACACAGACATTTTATAAAGTAGCATAATGTCACACAGACTTTATAGAATTACATTACTAAAACTAATTAATAAGTACAGCTTATTTTCCTGCTTCGCCATGTCACACAGACCTTAATTGTCACACAGACTTTAATTGTCACACAGACTTTAATTGTCACACAGACTTTAATTGTCACACAGACCTTAATTGTCACACAGACTTTAATTGTCACACAGACTTTAATTGAATAACGCACAGCTATTATTCTGCTTGTTCAAGTCACAGAGACTTGAATTTATAGTCACACAGTCATTAGCAGCATTACGTCACACAGACTTATCTATATAAATAACTTCTGAGTACAGACTAACGATTTTTTTCTTCAAGCCACACAGACATCTAATTTTTGTACCTACAATGGTACCGATAACCCGATAACATTATTTTTTCTTAATAATCCATTTTTTTTCCAGATCATATTCGTCAGTAACTGCATCAAAGAAGTTCAAATAAATACCGGACGAATGAACGAACTTAGCAGGATCATAAAATCAAATATTACACTCCATTGTTGATCATATTTTATTCACAATAATAAAGGACATGTTTATATTACTTATTTGATACCCACAATTTACGTTTACTATGGCAGTAGTATTCTTTAAATGCATTTAGGACAATTTTTAATTCAGCACTAGCAATTTAATTATCTGTTATTTTTTCAAATTAATTAGGTATTATTTGCACACATTAAAATTAAATTTCTTGCATAGGTACGTAAGAGTATTAAATCAATATTTTCTGTTTAGGGCTTAGGTGCTAGCTCTCTAACAAATCAATCAGGTCGTCCCTATCCACATCTCTGTCACTAGCGGAGCTATCTGCATCGGATACCACAGCTTTGTATGGTCTTAATACTTCACCCCGTACAACCGCACTAAACTTTTTATATCCTTTCATGCCTTTGACACTACAGATTGTGTAACGATCTATGTGCGTTTCAGCCTTAAAAACCTTGTAAGGACCCGTGTAAGGACTTTTCAGCTTTTGCGAGACTTTAGCAGTATTATCTTTAGTGGCTCCCCCCTTCCACAAAACTAATTGTCCCACTATATACTTCAGACATTTCTTACGATTACGATCAAATCTTTTCTTCATTAAGGTCATGTTTCTGTCTATTCGTCGTTTAGCTATTTCTCTTCTACTTTCTAACGCTTGCTCTTGAAGAACAGAATTTTTAGATTTTCTATCGTGATATGCTGGTAAACGAGAGTTTTCATGTCCAAACATAAGTTTAAATGGGGAAAAACTAGTTGCAGAGTTTGGTGTATTATTAATGCCCCAAACTACATCAGTCAATTTCTCATCCCATGTGCTCTCGCTTTCAGTCATCGTGTTTAACCCATCGATAATTGTTCGATTAACACGTTCAACCTGCCCATTTGACCTGGGGCTGGCTATAGCATTTAAAATGTGTTTGAACTGAAACTCTTCCGCAAACTGCTTAAAATAGCGACTTGTAAAGGCTACTCCTCTATCTGTTACTATACGAGTTGGGTTTCCGAATTGGGCAATAATATCTTTCAATGTTTTGATTGTTTCGACAGAACTACAGTTTCTGACTGCCCTGGCAAAAACGAATTTTGTAAATGAGTCGATAACAACTAGCACGTATGTGTTTCCCCTCCTAGTCTTAACAAAGGGCCCCAAATGATCGGCGTGAAGTGTATGCATCGGTATTGCTACTTTCTCTATAGGATACAATTCCCCTTCCGTCTTGCCGTAGTTCCCCTTTCCATACGCGCATTGCAGGCAGGACCTGGTATATTTTCGTATAAAATGGGTCATTCTGGGAAACCAAAATTGATCTTTTATTGCTTTTTCACATCTTTCAAACCCTGGGTGCCCAATTTGGTCGTGGTATTTTTGCATTAAGCTGTATTTAGCAAGCTTGGGAATGACGAATCTTTCACCATTTAGAGTCTTTCTATAAAGAACGTCATCTCTAAATGTATAGTTATTAACAATATCAGGGTTGTTAGTTTTTTCACGTAATTGCCTAATAATACTTTGGGTATTTTCATCCTGTAACTGGAGGGTAACTAACCAATCAGACTCATCAATCCTAAGCATATTCCCCACAACAGGACTCGCTTTATCTATGACGGGATTCCTGCTTAACGCATCTACATGCTTCATTCTTTCCCCTGGTCTGTACTCAATTTCTAGGTCAAAGTCTTGTATAGTTAGCCACCATCGAGCTATGCGGGGAATCAAATCCTTTTTAACCAACGTAGTCCGTAAAGCCGCACAGTCAGTAACAACCTTGACTGGAATTCCAGTTAAATATATACGAAATCGTTTCAGTGATTCGACAACTGCTAGAGTTTCTAGCTCGTAGCTATGGTAAAATTGTTCTTCCTTTGACGTAACTCTGCTAAAGTACGCTATGGGTTTTAGTGACCCATCAGGCTGGGTTTGTAAGCAAATTCCACCCAAACCTAGACTACTTGCGTCTGTATGCAGCTCTGTTGCAGCTTTGCTATCATAAATTCCCAATACGGGCCTTTCGACAAGTTTACGTTTCAAAGTTTGAAACGCTTCTTCTTGTTTTGAGCCCCATTCCCATATTACGTCTTTCTTTGTGAGCTGCGTCAAAGGAAGAGCGATCACGGCAAACCCACGTATGAATTTCCTAAAATATGAGGTCAGTCCAATAAATTGTCGAATCTCATGGACGTTTCGTGGTGGTTTGTAATCAGCTACACAGTTTATTTTAGCTTGCCCAGGCTTGATCGTACCAGCTGCAATCTCATGACCTAAATAATTGACACTGGTTTTTAAAAATGAGCATTTGTTCAAGTTTAATTTTAGGTTAGCTTTTTGAAAAAGTTCTAAAACACGCCCTAGTAATTCTATCCCTGCTTTTATTGTCACTGTAGGTAACATGACGTCATCAAGAAAAGAGGCGACTTCACCTCTTACGTCATTGAGTACAATACGAATTAAGCGAGAAAATACGGCTGGCGCATTTGCCAAGCCAAAAGGCATTTTCAAGAACTCATATTGACCTGATGGAGTAACGAAAGCCGTTTTGGCCACTGAATCATCTGATTCTGATACTTTGACCTGGTAATAACCTTGGGCAAGATCAAGGGTCGTAAAGTAATTTTTACCTGCCAACTTTGATACTTGATCCTCAATATGAGGCAATGGATGACGGTCTTTCACAGTTATCGAGTTCAAAGCCCTATAATCGATACACAGTCTGTAATCTCCACCCTGGACTAGCATACGCCGATGTGGATTCGCGAGCTATACCTGCTTCAATTAAATCATCAACTTTTGCGTTAAGAATTTCGTTTTCTTTATGAGATACTCGATATGGTTTACAGTAAACTGGTTTGTCAGTTGTTGTCTGGATACGCATTTCAATTAAATCCGTGCTACCTAAATCCTTAGTATCCCTCGCAAAAAGGCGACTAAATTTATCCAATAGTGACATGAGCCTGTTGTAATCCTCTTTTTCTAGTACACCTACATCAACATTATGTAACTGTCCGAACTGATTATTCGAAACCAACTGCTGAAATGGATCGACCGTCAAGATGGTGTCATTATTACTGGATACAAGGGTGACAAGCTCACCACGTGCTATCAATTTGTGCGCTTGCCATGAGATATCTTCATCACTTAGGTTAATAACCTTTAAATAACCTCCAATGCAAATAACTCCCCCGGGAATAGCATAACACAATCTGCCTAGTTGAAAATATACCGGAGATGTCAGAAATAGTAAACATTTGTCCTCGGATATGATATTCACGTATACTTCAACCAAAGTAACACTTTGTGCTAATGCAGTTACATCATGTTTGAGACAGACACCGAATTTAGTATTAAAGTCAGACTCTTCTAGTTTTGTTTGTTTCAGGTAGTTTTCTAATTCATGGGTTTTCACAAATCTGGCAGAATTCATAGTAGTCACTAAACTAACACCCGCTTGATTGATCATTGATTGGCCAATTATTAAATCTATTTCAGGCAGGTCATAATTTGTTATCTCTGCATAACCGACTAAACAGACATCATCTATAATCACATTTATAAATGTTTTCCCCAACGATCGTGAGTGAGCACCTCCAAAACCCTTCATCACCACGGTAGAATGCAAAATTTCGAGATTAAGTTCTGTTGCCTTATGTAACGTTAGAATATTAAATACACTTCCCGTATCAATATATGCAACCATTTGTTCGCTTCCAAGGTAAACGAAGCGTTTGTAAATGCTCAAAAAAACGGTAGTAGTGGTGTACATGACATGACTTACCCGGGATGTCTGATCTTGTTGGCGAGATGAGGTTGAAGCGGCAAACCAGCACGCCGCAGATGTGTGTCCCGTGCGTTGACACGTATCACAGCGCTGTTGTCCTCTGCAGTCGCGTGCCTCGTGGCCCATCCTGCGGCAGGAGTAGCATCGCTTGAGTCCCGTCGCTAACGTTGTTGTTGCAATCCCCTCGCCCGTTCCTCTTCGCCATGTTGATTTCCGGGATGTGACGGTTGCTTCCACTTTTCTATAATTTTCTAATGACGACAAATACCCGTAGTACAGCTCCTTCGGTGTGTCACACCGGTATGCCTTTGCATTGGCACGGAGGTCGTTAGGTAGCCCTTTGATGATGCAGGAAATCGCGTTTTGACCTTGAATGTCACATTTCTTGAGCAACGATAACTTGTCGTGATAGTACTTGGTCATTGTTTCGGTCTCTTTCTTACTCCTAGCCAGCATAGCTTCAAGTCTGTCAACATAATCAACAGATCTCGGAAAAGCTGTTTCGAGAGCAGTCTTCCATTCTCCCCACGAGAGACAATAGTCATCAAGATCATCGTACCAGTGCCTTGCTGAACCTCGCAGACGAAGTTGCATTATAAATTGCCGATCAGTTGAGTCCCATCCGTAAACATCACCCAACTGGTCAATTTTGTGAAGCCAGCTACAAACATTCGTCGTGTTATCTTCTGGCCGGAATTTCGCTATGATTTCAGCATCTGCGTTTGTGACTCGACGTCTTCTCTGATACGTAGGCGGTGTGTCTTCGCAAGTAATCTCGGCATCGGTATCTTGAGCAATTCGACGTCGTTTTCTTTGTGTTGAAGGGTCGTCTTCGTTAGAAGAAAAAAAAAACGGATTTTCTTCGTCTTCAGGGGCGGTTTTCTTCTCTTCCGTGATGCCCAAGCCAGCAGCGTAGGGTCCCGACATTTTCAAAAGAATCCCACTTCTGAACTGTTACGGGTCTTGTAGAAGCAAAATGAATAAAATTCAACTTAAGCAGATAGCTGTATATTTGGGCAGCGATTCCCCTTACAAAAACTTCTACTTGACGTATCGTTGAATAATGGCGGCTGTCGAACTCATCCCTCCATTTTTATAATGTCCGAGCTCAAGTTTCTTACCGGAAGTTGAATACAATATTATAAATTTATAGCCAAAAGATTCTAACCATTGAATTCTAGGTTTACTGCTATATAAATACATTAAATATTTAGATGATAATTGTAACGAGTATTAATAAAGAAATTGATACATATTTGGAAAATACAGTTGATGATATCGATTGACACTACTTGAACCTATAAATGTTGGCGCCACTGTAGTTGGCGCCAAAATATATTACTAGAAAAACTCTTACAGAATAAACTAATTACATTTATAAATCACTTGGTATAATGATTATTGATTTATGTAAGCGTGCTCGCAGTTACTGGTGGGAGTAGGGGTCAATGGTTAACACTAGTGCACTATGATCCTAATTTGCCGGTTGTATTGTCGGTTGATAGCAGTTCGTACGGCATAGGCAGTTTATTATCGCATAGGTATTCAAACGGAGATGAACGTCCAATATGTTTTGCGTCGCGGACATTAAACAGCGCAGAACGGTCATACAGCCAACTTGACAAGGAAGCGTTAGCAATTTTTAGTGTCGTTATAAAACACCACCAATACCTTTATGGTCGTCGATTTATCATTAAAACGGACCATAAACCATTGACTTTTATATTTGGCCCCAAAAATGGTTTGCCCCAAACGGCTGCGAGCCGTTTACAAAGATATGCTGCGCGGTTAGCGGCATACGATTTTAACTTAGAGTTCATTAAATCGAATGATAATAGTAACGCGGATGCGTTATCTCGACTGCCATTGCCGTGCGAACGAGACAGCAGAAAGGGGGTGGACACGGTTTCTTTCATTCATTTTGTTGAAGAAGCATTTCCAATCAGCTCAAAAGAAGTTGCGTGTGAAACACAGAGAGATATTGTGCTAGCTAAAATTTTCAATTTTTTAGTCAACGGTTGGCCATCTAGCGTGGAGGAAGATTGCATTAAACCATATTTTAATCGTAGAGAAAAACTATCCATTGACCGCGGTTGTATTTTATACGACCATCGTGTCGTAATTCCTGAGATTCTGAGGATACAAGTTTTGAGAGAACTGCACGATGGACATCTCGGTATGATAAAAATGAAAAATATCGCGAGAAGTTATGTGTATTGGCCGTATATTGACGAAGAGATAGAGAATGTATGTAAGTGTTGTACCGCGTGTCTTCAACAGCGTGACGCGCCAGCGCGGTCACAGCTGCATCCGTGGTCGTTCCCTACCCGCCCGTGGCAACGTCTTCACATTGATTTTGCTGAATACCATGGCAAACACTATTTAATTACAGTGGACGCCCATAGTAAATGGATAGAGGCCCAGAAAATGGAGAACACGACGGCGAAGGCGACAATTATAAAATTGAGAGAATTATTTGCCAGGTTTGGTCTTCCTATTCAAATTGTTAGTGACGGTGGCCCGCCCTACTCTTCTTTTGAATTTGAGGATTTTCTAGCCAAAAATATCATCAAACACACCATAACCAGCCCGTACAGGCCGGCCGGGAACGGGGCTGCGGAAAATGCAGTGAAGTCGGTAAAAAGAGCTATAAAAAAAGCTGTTCACGATGGGGTCGACGTAGACACAGCCTTATCAAAATTTTCATTTCAGTATAGGAACTGTGAACACGCGACAACGGGCAAAGCGCCAGCTGAAGCGCTCCTTGGGCGGCGAGCGCGAGGCCGTTTAGACGCAGTGCGTCCGAGTACGGCGGAAGTAGTAGCGGCGGCGCAGGAGCGCGCCGGAGAGCGGGCCCCCGACCTCCAGCGCCATGTGGAGCTAGGTGAAGCCGTGCTCGCGCGGGATTACGGGCCCCGCGCGCGCCACCAGCAGTGGCAGCCCGCCACCGTTCTCTCTCGCGAAGCGCCACACTCGTACACCGTCAAACTTAATGACGGCCGGGTATGGAAAAGACATATTGACCAAATTTTGTCAAACAGAAAATCATTTCATCGCCACTCTTTAAGTATTCAAAGTGACAGTGACAATAACACTCCTAATGACCTGACGGTCCCGCAATCTTCCGAAGCGCATGAGTCACCTGTGCGGCCGGAGCCCACACCGAGTTGCTTAGATAACTGTGTGAATGAGTCACCGGGTCCGGCTCCGGCGTCAGCTGTTACAGAGAATGATAACAGTAACATGTCGTCGCGTCCTAGGCGAGCATGTTTATTTAAAGGAAAGTATTGTCAATAGAACTATAGCTAAGATTTTTTTTGTTATACTTTATTTTTTAGAGTGTTATGTATCCAACTTTTAACAGTTACAATTAGTGATAACGATAAGTGCCTAATATTCCTTGTTTATTATATAGATATATATATATATTTGTTTGCACGTTCTTTCACATGAGTTTTGTTAGTTAGTGTTTCTTGCTTTTGTATTATATAACAAACAATAGCAATGAATGCTATAATTTTCTTTTAAGGGGGGACGTGTAGGGTATTTGCTGCCTAGTTTAATAATTGTATATGAAGGTAGATTAATATATTTTTGTGTTGCCGAACTTGGTGTTTGTTCTTACGTTGTTGAGCCTATAAAATCCTAAAATCTAACTCAGGTAAAACCCATTTATAAGAAGAAGGCTGGCGATGCTGGCAAACATCACACATACATTCAACCAACACAGCCTTTTCATACGCACACAGACGAACCATCAGAGTAAGCACATGCTACCTATATTTTCTGTAGATATTCGAATAGTCTGTGGTTGGAGGGCAGGTAGCGCGCGCCTTGTCTTACCGGTCGAACGAGACCAAACGATACGAACGAACAGTTTAAAAAACGAACATTCCTAAATCAAAAATAGAAAAAACAAAAAAATTGCAAAATTTTACCATCGGCCAGTGCGCAGTGTGGAGTTGACAATTAACAATCGACATCGAGAGGTAGGTTTTGATATAACTTCTCCTTAAGTGCATAGCGGTTGTCTAGAACCAGATTTGAGGTTCTCAGTGCAAGCTTTCCTGTTTGTATACCTACCTATATTCATTTGTGTTTTACAGTGTTCCTTTCCGTTATTTATTTTGATAATAATATGTTCAAGTTCTTATTATACACAACGCAGTTGAGTTGCATCGGACGAAGTAAGGTATTTGAAACGTTTTTAAATATTTATATTAATGGTCTTTGGTGACATTCAAATTTGTATCTTCAGTGAGGTTTAAATCTTGTCAAACTAGTGTTGTATGCTTATTAAACATGTTTATGCAAGTGGAGATAGTGGCGTCGAAAGCCAAAACAAAACAGTTTGTAAGGAAGTTTCCACTAAATACACAAGGCTGACACGTTTCTTCTAATGAAAAACTAATAGATGGTTGTCTCTATTATTATATACCTACTAAATTATGCTATAATATACTTCTTTTTAAGATATCTACTACCTTATCATGTTTTACCTTATTAAACATGTAATTTTTGATGCATGGAAAACTCTATAATTCGAAAATATCTATATTAATAATAAAGAACTCGTGTCTCTACATTTTCGCGAAATGTTGAATGAAATGGGTTATTTTATTACAAAAACCATACTTTTTTGAATCTTTGTCTGTCTGTATGTATGTTCCGTTTTGACTCGAGAAGCACTCAACGGATTTGGATGCGGTTTTTTTAATTATCATCGTAGTGATCGAATAAACACGGGCAGGGCTAGTACCGAGTAATTTGTTAGTAGACTAGAATAATATGATAAAGAAATACATGCTTATCATTACGAGTACGTGCCAAGTGAACAGAATAAACTACAAAATTAAGTTAGTTAAGTATCATTCCACATAGAATCGCAAAATAATGATTTCCGGATATATTTAGTTACTTTTGCTAAAAGACCTACTTTCGAGATTGTGTATAATGTAGGATATCGGGAAGTACCTTGATTATATTGTTCGAAAACACAGCAAAAAAAAACTATTTTTGTTTTTTAAAATATGAGTATCTTTTGACAAAGTGTGCTTAATCCGAATAATACTTTGTCTATCACCTCGTAATTAAAAGTAAACTGAAAATAAAAGTAAATTGAATTTTGAAAGATGGTGTGGTTTTATTACTTTTGGTAGGGTGAAACCTTCACGTGTAGAACAATATAGTTTTCCAGCTATAATTTTCAATGATACTCCTCCTCAATAGTTCTTTTTAATTATGAGTTAAAAATACTCATGAAACAATACGTAGTTTTTAATTTAATAACACAAAACCATCACACCCGATTTCTTATAGAAAAGAATTTATAGTATGAAATATATGGACAGAGTAAGCTCTACAGAATATTGTTTATTTTGAATAATAAGACTCAGTCACAAATTCTGTTATTTTCACCATGATTAATATTGATTAAGGGCTTGCAGTGATAAGAAATAAATCTATACAATAAATGATAATGAGTGTAAAATCTCTTCAGAGGTATTAAATAACGTAAAATTTCAGTATGTTAAGTTGATTCACAAAAATTGAGAACTGAAAGGAAAAACCTGAGTCGGATTCGGTATCAGCGCACAATTTTTTATAGGAATAACAAACAATATCCAAACAACAAAACCATGTTATCCTGTGTTATCAACTAATCAGTCAGATAGTATGATTTAATTTGTTTTTATATAAGTCATTGAAAAAACGTAATGCAAAAAAAAATTATTTTGGTTAAGCGAATGGTGGACTTGTACCATGTATACTTGCATTTCACAGTTAACACTTGTGAACACCTCTGACACTCCCTCAGAGATTCATGTCATTACGACATGTATATTTTTTTTGGAGTAAAGGGCTATATGCCTTAGTTCTAACAAGAGGATATATTTTATTAAGTGGAACTTCATCAAGGAGCCACATCACACAGTATAAATATGATTATTCTTTATATTCGACATGAATGACTAATTGATACCACAAGCCGGAGAAAAGGGCCCTGGACACACGGATGGACAGAAATACGCCCAACAAAGCGATACTACAATCTAATCTATGATAAGGTAAAAAAAAACGAAAAATTATCGCTGCCCTTGCCTAAACAAATGAATGTTTTGGCGAGTTTTTTAATAGTATCACGAGTGTTTTAATACCTAGTTATTATTAATCTGTCTCCCAGAAGAGTAGGCAGAGACTACTAATTTTCATCTGCTATGATCCTGACACACTTCTTTTGCTTCTACATCCATTAATCGAGTCATACAAGCTCTTCTATTCCGGGTTCATACTTTTTACTTTGCCCTTCTTCAATTTGTTATTATTAATACCTAGTATATATTAATTATATTATTTATCTAGACTAATATTATAAAGAGGAGGTGTTTGTGAGATTGTTAGTCTGATAACCTCCACAACTACTAATCCGATCCTGAGAATGCTTTCAATAATATAATGCTACATTATCCCCGAGTACTATAGGGCAGTTCCACAGGGCTATAGACATAAGGTCAGATATATCAAATAATTTCCGTGAAAACCAAACGCCACATTAAAATACTAACTATTAAATTATTGGTCCGGGAAATATTAATAGATTCGACAGGACTGCCCAAAAACTAAATCAAAATGGGTGAATATTGGACGGATTCGATTGATGGTTCTTGCTGAAATATAATCTTCAACAAATTATAGACAATTTCTTGTACTTTTTATTCCACAAATATTTATTTTTATTATTACTTAAGCTACCAGTTTCGTATTACACATCAGCTGGCCAACAAATTTTAAATGTTAAATACTATTGTTTGTTTTTTTTGGAATGTATTATAATTTATAATAATTTAGTTTAAGATTATTGTATTCATAAGTTAATATATTACTACATGGTAATAATATATTTAAAGTATAGAAAGAAAACATCTCGAGCAAGCAAATATAAATAAACAGAGGTGAATCACCACCGTGAGTAAGTAATAATAAAAATAAATATTTGTGGACTAAAAAGTACAATAATTTGTGTATAAATTTATTCAAAATGGGAGAAGCCCGTGCAAAACAGTAACTCACCGTAGGTTTTATAAATTGGTAAGGGAAAGTGAATATATCTGCGGAAAGTTGTAAGTTCAGTCATTGATTTAATGGCTCCTTATTTGGCATTAATTTTTAATAAATGTATAGATGATGGTGTCTTTCCTGATTTAATGAAGTTGAGTAAATTGATCCCCCTTTTTAAATCAGGTGACAATGAAGACCCTTCTAATTATAGACCAGTGTCAGTTTTACCAGTTCTGAGTAAAGTTTTCGACAAAATAATTTTAAATCAATTATTGTCTCATTTTAACTTCAATAAGTTGCTTCATTGTGAACAATATGGATTTACTAGAGGGAAGTCAACTACAGATGCAGGAGTTGCTTTAGTCAAGCACATATTTGATGCTTGGGAAGAAAAGCAGGATGCATTCGGTGTTTTTTGTGACCTCTCTAAAGCTTTTGATTGCGTTAATCATGAAACCCTTTTATGCAAATTGGCTCACTATGGAGTTAGGGGCAAATCTTTGGCGTTATTAAAGTCATACCTTAGTGATCGAATTCAAAAGGTAGATATTAACAGAGTAAAGTCAGCTGGAGCATTAGTTACAATGGGCGTCCCACAGGGCTCCATATTGGGGCCTTTATTGTTCTTAATATACATAAATGACCTTCCTTATTTAGTTAAAGACTTATCTGAGATAGTGCTATTCGCTGACGACACGTCACTTATTTTTAAAGTTAATAGACATAAAGATATCCTTGATAATGCGAATGTAACTCTATCTATGATTCTTGATTGGTTTACTGCGAATAATTTAGTTTTAAATGGGAAAAAGACAAAATGTATAAAATTCACATTACCAAATGTAATTCAAGTAGATGCTGATCTACTTTTGCAGGGGTCCAAGCTAGAGTTAGTCAACAAAACGAAGTTTTTAGGCATTACTATAGACTCTCGTCTTCAGTGGGGTTCCCACATAGAAGGCCTTTGTGGTAGACTAAGTTCAGCCGCATACGCTGTTAGACGGATGAGGCAAATTACTGATGAGGATACTGCTAGATTGGTGTACTTTAGTTATTTTGACAGCATTATGTCATATGGTATGTTGCTGTGGGGTAGAGCTGCGGATATAAACATAGTCTTTGTTTTGCAGAAGAGAGCTATTCGAGCTATTTACAATATGAAGCACCGGGATTCATTAAGAGAAAAATTCAAAGAAATTAATATTTTAACAGTTCCTTGTGAATTTATTTACCAAGTTATTAAATATATCAGAAAAAATATCGATGCTTTCCCAAGGCTCGGTGAGCATCACACTAGGAAGAAACATTAACTGGCTTTTCCAAAAATACGACTTGGAAAAGTAGGCACCTCTTTTGTAGAGCATGGTATAAGATTTTACAATAAACTTCCAAAGGAGGTCCTCTGTTTTTCAGAAAATAAGTTTAAATTATATATTAAGCAGGGACTCTTGAGAAAAGCATATTATAAAATCAATGACTATTTGGACGATAATGATGCTTGGTGTCATGAGAATATTGATCCTAGCCATAATACTACTGTTCGTTAATTTTCTAACTGATTTGTGTTTTTCAAATCGTTTGTTTTTATGTGGACTAATATTTTTATTTTGTTTTTTTATTATTATTTTGACATTTCTTTTTACATATTGACATGAACATTTTATAACTTAAACTTAGCATTAATTAGTTGATAATCTGACTATAAAAAAAAGATAAACTATATGAGACAGGTAGATGATGTTTTGTTTAGTATTTTAACTTACTACCTCATTAGGCAGGTAGACTAAGATGTATTTTTATTTTATTTTTTCCCTCATGACACAATTTCCTTCTGTCTTTTATATTTTTATCCTTTACTTATTAAAGTTAAACACATTGTTTTGTATAATTTTATGTAAGTTAAAAAGACTGTAATAGTATTAAGCCATATTGAAAAAAATATTGATAAAAAAACACATGATCTTGCTAAGTTTCTTGCCCTTCTTCTTAGCAAAATTAATCGAATGGGCGGACTTAGGCATTAAATCTCTTTATAGTTTATTTATCTATTAACTTATTTATTTATTGCATTATGTAGGTATATACAATATTAGAATTTTTTACTTAAATTAGTATATATTTGGCTAGGCATTATATTTACTTATGGTCTATTCATTTTATTTATCAACTTATTTAATAATTGCATTATGCATAATAATATTATTGTTCCAAAAAGTCTTTATTTTATACATGTGTATAACTTTAGTGGCCCAACTTAATTAAAGTTTTTTTTTTCATATATACTTCCCGTAAGTATTCTATTTGTTTCATTATAAAATATTATTTTTATACAGATTAGATTTGACATGTAAAACGTATACTTTATGTATCTATTTTACAAATAAACATTTTGAATCTTGAATCTTTGAATCTGTGAATCTTGAATCTTGGAATGTTTCTTTGGGAAATTTCTCCAGTATTGTCAGAAAACTATCATATGTGGTAGATGATACTGACAATTATTCATAGAGATAAGTAGTTTGGGCAGCAACCGACCTCTCTGTTGCAGTTCAAGGTCCCTATTTGAAAACGATTTTGACGGCTATGACGGCCTGATAAGAATTGCCAATACAGGTGGCCTGTCATTCTGGTGTCCATGCTTATTATTAATTATAAAATATCAGAACATTCCCCGAACCAAAATTTTTTTTTGAGTAAAAGTTTTTATTGAGTAATAGTTACACTGCTGAGTACATTGTAGAGGAATGTGACCAAGCTGTGTAAAGAGCAAGTTGGCTTAATTGATAACCCTTGGAAAAGTAATAAAATGTATACGTTCAAAAATATATTGGTTGTCTGGCAAAAATAAAACGTTTTTGGTTGTCAAAATGTGAAGCGCGAAACAAGGAACTTTAAACATTTTGTCTCGAATTAAAATTCCTAATATTTTAAAATCCTGCAGTAAGTTCCTTTCTAAACTTTTAGTGTTATTAAACTATTTTTTTCTGTTTTTGCATTCAAACACATTTTAACCTCGACTTAAAATAAGAAAAATAAAGTTATACTTCGTACTTACATTGCTGCCAATTTCCATAAGTTCTTACTCTGGTTTATTAAATGTTTAATAAAATAGTGACATTTGCTTTTACACAACTTCTTAAAGGTTCAATTTTATATGCTGTCATAAAATGTTTAATTTGACTAGCTAATCTTTACTGAAAACATGGACTGGGGCCTGAAAAAGGTGTAGTACTACAAAAATGTAACAAGGCTATAGTGTAGCTGTTATAGTACTACAAAAATGTAACAAGACTACAGTCGAATATAGTCGATCAACCTATCAAGGCCTATTGCACACTGCAGCGAAGGGTGATGCAATGGAGCTGCAAAAATTCGAAGTAATCCTCTTCGCAAGCACGTATCCAGGGGGGTGGATAGGTGGGATTAATCCCCACCCCCCCGAAATTTTGCGTGACATACACGGGACCGGGAATGTTTATTCATATCATAACAAAAGCTAAACTACGTTTTAATAAAAAAAGGGTACGATAATTTGACAAATAATAATATTATAGGTAGTACAGTGATTACGCAGCAAAGTTTCTTTCACAATTCCAATTGTTGCTTTAATGAATGCCCCCCCCCCCCCCCCCTTCCCCGAAGCAAAAGTCTGGATACGTGCCTGCCTCTCCACTAACAGATAATAAAGAAAAGCGGATGAAATTCCGCCCAGGACCCTGTGTCGCATACTAAAAGAAAACTAAAACTCGAGGCTTACTATCTAAGCAGTAGCGCATAAGCACAAGGTAGCAATAAACAGTACTGCTACGGAGTATTAGAGCCACAAGAGCACAATGGTTGTTGCAGATACCCTTGTAGTAACGGGATGACCAAAACAGATCACAGTACAAGAGTAATTTACTGAGCTTGATTTATGTGAACAGGGTGTAAAAACCCGACCTGCCAATGATACCAATATGAGCGGGTGTTCATAAAATAGCGCCCAAGCTGAAAACGAGGCAAAGATTGAATAAACGCGGGCGGAGCCGCGGGCAAAGGCTAGCATAAACTATATAGGTACACCGTTTTCTATTTGTGAATCAAATGGTGCTTGAAGCAAATAATGTTCATAACTGTAGGCATATTGAATATAATTAAACTTATCAGTAAATACAGACCAATAATCCAATTGTTTTTAAAACATACAGCGCACCCAAAACAAATTTCGCTATACCATGTAAGGATTATTATTGATTCTGATTGGCAAAGTTGTCTTCCAATCGTCATCAATTTTAAAGTTTGAATAAGGAACGTGATGCGCCGGCGCAGTCCGTTAGTCGACTATGACGATGACGTGTCAAACCGCAAACGTGTTGTGTACCTTAGTCATACGAACTTGAAGACAATTAATATCTTCTTGGGATTTGGATTAGCTATAGATAGGTGATTTCCTAACGATGGGTCAACAGCCGCAGGCGATACTGCGATGTCAATAGAACTGAAAGGCTTTATACATATTTATTTTATTTGTTCGGGGATCGTAAATTGTGTAATAGTTAAGGGCCTTCAGTAAGCTTTTAGCAGCTACATTGAAGTAAAGTTCACATCAGCGCGTGGCTGTTACGACGATCGCTGCGTCGTCATCGCCCCGCCGCCGTATAACGCAAAGTAGGAAAAAATTCCATCCATACATCCATCAGCCTGCTTCGTCCACTGCTGGACATAGGCCTTTCCAGGATTTCGCCACTCTTGTCGGTCCTCCTGGAAGAAATGCCCATACTCACACACGCTGGGCAGGCGGGTTAGTGAGCGCGGTGCCGAAACCCTTGCACCAGTGACGCCGCTGACCGTAACCAGTCTGTTTTATATAAGGCTCGGCAATTGGGGATGGATAAACCGCCATCCATCGGTCCCAGGCAATGGTGGGCCGCCTGGTTTTGCCTAAGAGCTGTTCTCTTACTCTCCCCCGAATAACTTCGGGAGGATTTGCGAGTAAGATGGTGGTACCTCCAAAGTCGAGCCCGGCATCAGCTCTACCACCTATGGGGAAAAAAAATTATAGGTACTTTAAAAAAATTCTAAATCAGATACTTATGTTGTACTTTTTTATTATGTTCGATCCTTTATTTCTCATAGCCAAACGAACTTGGTGAAATAGAATATCTGAGAACAACCAGTTAGTAGGTCGGAAAAATAAGGTTTCAAAATTTTCCATTCAAGTCATCTCGGATATGGTGTCATCTGGTGTCATTGCGTTCAGTACGTTATGTCGTTGCGGCATTTTTGGAAGTTTTCTTGTATGTATTTTGTTTGACCGAGTAGTTAAAATAAAATAGTTTATTATATAGGTATGTTTGTAATCTACCCATAAATACCTTTCATTTGATACCCCACATGATATCAGACTAATATTATAAATGCGAAAGTTTGTGTATGTATGTTTGTTACTCTTTCACGCTGAAACGGCTGGACAGATTTGGATGAAATTAAGAATGGATAGCTTATACCCTAACATACATCTGCCGCTTTTAGGTATCTGGCAACAAAGTGCTGGAACAATCTTCCTCCTCCACTTAGAGAACTCAAATCTAAAGCTACTTTCAAAATAAAATTACGTTCTCATTTACTTTCTATCCAAAGATCCCAGCACTAACAAAATTGTTTACCTTCTAATTGTCGGTAGTCTTATATAGGTAGATTACTTACGTCAGATTTAGTGGCGCCCTCCCTTAAGTTTCTTTTGTTCAAAGATACGTTTTTATAGTATGTTTTCACCAATAAGCTTATACTTTTTAATGTCCTGTATATTTATATTTTTCCATTATTGATCATATTTATTGTATAATTTAATCAACACCGACCGATTTTATAATAAACATATTTGTAGGTACTATATAAAGTACCACGGTGCTGGCAGAAAACCATTGTTGTAGATTTATCTACAGCATTTGCTGAGCCAGGGCCATTTTATTTTTGCAGTGTAAGATATTGTACTTAGATAAGTGATATTTTATACATTTTTTTTCTTTTGTGTGTGTCTATGATATATTTTTAATTGTGTTTTTGTATAAGTTGTTACGAACATTGTGCTTGTGTATATATTCTGTACTGTATTTTGCACTGTATTTATGAATAAACATATTTCTATTCTATATTCTATTCTAACTTAACAAATAGGCTACTTGTATCACGGAAAAAAGCATGTCGTTAAACCGAATAACAAACGGGCGGAGCCGCGGGCAAAAGCTGGTATTAAATAAAATAGTTTTTTCTTTGTAGCACCATCTTAATGACGTCATAGTATCTACCAAAACAGTCTGCGCCCTTATCATGTCATAGTATGTGTATTCAGGAGGTCATATCAACGCATTAACACCAGATGACAGAGTCTATTTTTTACTTTTTCCGATCTTCGTAAGTTGGCGCACAACGATTTTAAAATCTTTAATATCCCAGACATTGTATGGATTCGCAAACTTGATTTTTGGGTACAAGGCACATGTTGAAGCATTTGAAAGATATTCTTTTATTTATTTATTGTAGGTAAAAGTCTTTTTATGGTTATTCATTTTTCCAACAACGGGACTTGATTTTATGATATCCACATAGAAAGTTCAAAGCGATTCAAAAACGTCTTCAAATAGACTAGCTTCTGAAGCCCCTTAAATAATACCTCTGGCTATACATACATAATCTTATTATTCTTCTTACTATAGTCACCAACTTACCTTTCTTTGAAATCAAGCCGCGGAAAAGAATCTTAATTTTAACATTTTGAATTAGAATTTTGAATAAGCAAGATAATTATTTTTCTCATTTGCTTATTTTTCTTCGGAAGTTGTGTTCAGCACTACGACGAAATAAGTATCTATACGTAGCTCGTTGAGCATGCATGATAAATGTGATTAAGTTTAATCTATCTATCTATCTATCAGCCTGTTTCGTCCACTGCTGGACATAGGCCTTTCCAGGATTTCACCGCTCTTAGCGGTCCTCCTGGAAGAAATGCCCATACTCACCCACGCTGGGCAGGCGGATTGGTGAGCGCGGTACCGAAACCCTTGCACCAGTGACGCCGCTGCCCGTCACCAGTCTGTTTTATATAAGGCTCGGCAATCGGGGATGGATAAACCGCCATCCATCGGTCCCAGGCAATGGTGGGCCGCCTGGTTTTGCCTGAGAGCTGTTCTTCTTCGAATAACTTCGGGAGGGTTTGCGAGTAAGATGGTGGTACCTCCACAGTCGAGCCCGGCATCAGCTCTACCACCTACAATTAAGTTTAATATTACCTAAGTTTAATATTACCTAATTAATGTTATCTAATACAGGACATACCAGTGGCAGTGTCACAAAAGAACTCAATTGCTACAAGTACCTAATAAACAATGTACTACCCACTAACCCGTTTCCCTAAATATATAAAATATGAAACGTGTTTGTTCGTTTGTCTTTCTTACACGTCGTCACAACGAAGCAACGGATTGACGTGAATTTAAGCACAAAGATAGCTTCAGGGCCGAAAAGATTGCCCTAGAGTATCAGTGCCCCGGAGAATTCTACATTTTATTATATAGTTTGGTACTATAACCACGGGAGTAGGGTTGCCAAAATGGTATCCAAATGGAGGACATGTCCTCCTTTTTTTTATAAATTGTCCTGCCGTCCCTCACCTGTAAACTGCTCTACTGTTCTATTTTTCCAGCCGGCAACCCTGCACGGGAAGCTATTATCAAATAAAGTACAGGTACTCGTTTTCCATTATAAGAAAAAAAGCTGTTTTGAATCATCGGTAGATCATGTGGATTTAGTTTCGAGGCTACGTTACTGATACATTTTATATTGAGAGTTCTTTTATAGGGTTCCGTAACCGAAGGGTGCCAAACGGTACCCTATGACTAAGCCTCCGCTGTCTGTCTGTCCGTGTATCACACACAGGGGTATAATAGGGGCTCAATCATAATAGGTAGAAAGTTTAAATTTTTACAGAATACGTGTTGGTGTGAATGGCTTCTATCAAAAAAATAATAAAATATTTAAAAAGATGAAATTTAAGGGGCGTCCCCATACAAGAGACCTAAAAAAGTAGTTTTTTTTCACGTTATTTGTTTTAGCTCTTCCTTAAAGACGGTAATAAATACAAATTTTAATACACAACATATGATAAAAGATAGGGTTTAGTTCTCAGAGGGTGCCATTTTTTTTGTCACGCGCTATGGCGCTACCATTTTAGCGTGTATTATTTATGGGTGTTGGTCACTTGCGCGCCGAGGCCAGTTTCCAGACCCTTCTAATTACTTTTATGACTCTACCGACCAGATCGGCAATAGGACACTCGCGCGCAAATTAGGGATTAGGATTTTTAAACCGATAAATGTTTATGACCCTACCCTTACCCTGTTTCTTCTTTTATTCCCGCCGAAAATATGGGCATCTTGTTCCAGCAGCACGAAATATACTACGAACCTTAGAGTGATGTATATATGTCACCGCCGTTTGGTTAAATCAACGGCCTGATTTAAATCAGGACGAGGAAAATTTTCGGAAGTCCTGCAGCGCAGAAAAGAGGCGGTAGCTTAGGTTAGAAGGTTAGGTATGGCAACTGCCATAGGTAACCTTAGAGGTTATTTTTTTATGACCACCCAGAAGTAAAATTTAAACCAAAAGGCTAGCCATTGCGCGCAACTGTCCTTATCACAGAGGGTAATCGGAACGCAACCGACCGGTAGTATTTTCTGCTACCTGCATGAGTTTTTGACCGCAGCGCGCAAGTGACCCATGCCCTAAATTATTTGTAGCCTTGATGTTGCTTTGGCAGGTATATTGTTGTTATTTACCTTATCATCATGTTTTTAGGGTTTCGTATCCATAATATGTGATGGTACGAAACCTTTGTCCGCGAGTCCGACTTGCACTTGGCCAAAATATTGTTGTTTTTATTTCTTGATGATGCCGTGTACGTACACAGCAGAGATTTGTCATGTCTATTTTAACGAACAAAAGCAAACGTTATAGTACACTTTGTAACCAGCATTTCAAAGGACAAGGTTGAATGAAATACGATGTCTTATTAATTTAAACCCAACATGGATAATTTGTATGTATGTAATACTATATTATAGTGGTAGGAAGCAATACGCATATCAACTAGATTCAACGATAAGCACCCGCTACGTTTAATAGCAATAGCAGCAATTTCCTTACGTAATAATTTTGTTGCAACTTTTCAAATAGAGCAGGTAATAAAACACATGATGTAAACTTATCGCCATGATTCAAATATAATCAAATATTGTATTTATTTATTTATGTACAGAAATAAACATCGATACATAACGAAAACTAAACAGATAACGAATCACGTAATATTAAGGCCAATAACAGATTTCAATTTTGATAAAATAATACATTATAAGAGTTCTTACAAAACAAATCCACAAAAACTTAACCCAACAGTTTAAAGAGGGGAGGAGGCTAAATTCGCTCAGTAAGAAGTTCGAATGAGAAAGATTTGTAGTGAAATCCATCGCTTCCTAAACTGTGTCATTCCAGTTCCATAGAAAGCGAAGTGATGTGCATTTCGCACTCGTGGGCTTTCGTAATTATGTTGATTGGGAAGTAATAAAATTCATAAGAATTTACGGTGTAATAGAAAAATATTACGGTGGACATCTGAGGTGCAATTGTGTAAGACAATCGTCATCAAATTCGATTGCTATGTGGCTATTCGGCTCATCAAATTAGCCCATTTGGCAATTAATATCGTACGTTTTTTACTGTCAAGAACAAAACAAGACAATCTTATTAATTTGACAGCCAAAAATATATGATTTCATTTCTCAAACGGGCTAAATTCACTGGACGACGATTCTCGCAAAAATTTTCACACGCTTTGCTTTTCATACGCTTCTGTTTATCGCGTCATAAATGCCGTGTGATGATAATTCTATTGACTATAACTCCTAAAAAGACACGTAAAACATGAAGTTTGATTCTCGCAAAAATTTTCACACGCTTTGCTTTTCATACGCTTCTGTTTATCGCGTCATAAATGCCGTGTGGTGATAATTCTATTGACTATAACTCCTAAAAAGACACGTAAAACATGAAGTTTGATTCTCGCAAAAATTTTCACACGCTTTGCTTTTCATACGCCTCTGTTTATCGCGTCATAAATGCCGTGTGATGATAATTCTATTGACTATAACTCCTAAAAAGACACGTAAAACATGAAGTCTGATACGTTTCTTCATAAAAAGCTTGTAAAAATAACCCGCTTTCAGCCTTCGAAAATTGTCGCATGTGCGAGAATCGCCGCCCAGGACAGCGATTCTCGCAAAAATTTTCACACGCTTTGCTTTTCATACGCCTCTGTTTATCTCGTCATAAATGCCGTGTGATGATAATTCTATTGACTATAACTCCTAAAAAGACACGTAAAACATGAAGTTTGATTCTCGCAAAAATTTTCACACGCTTTGCTTTTCATACGCCTCTGTTTATCGCGTCATAAATGCCGTGTGATGATAATTCTATTGCCTATAACTCCTAAAAAGACACGTAAAACATGAAGTCTGATACGTTTCTTCATAAAAAGCTTGTAAAAATAACCCGCTTTCAGCCTTCGCAAATTGTCGCATGTGCGAGAATCGCCGTCCAGGACAGCGATTCTCGCAAAAATTTTCACACGCTTTGCTTTTCATACGCCTCTGCTTATCGCGACATAAATGCCGTGTGATGATAGTTCTACTAACTATAACTCCTTAAAAGACACGTAAAGCATGTTATGAATACGGAAAATAGGTTTATATTTTAAAAGTTTAATGCGTTTCTTCGTAAAGAGCTTGTAAAAATCACCCGCTTTCGGCCTTCACAAATTGTCGCATGTGTGAGAATTGCCCTCCAGGCAGGCGATTTTGGCATTATTACGCGTCCGGACCACTAGTATGTGTGTTATGCGCCTCTGTTTCCCATTTTCTGTGACTCTTTTATAGTTTTTCCATGGGAACAAAGGGAAAAAGTAGTTTTTGTCCTATTCAAAGTCTAGAACTACATTTATGCAAAATTACAGCCTAATCGATTTCGTAAGCATGGCGTGAAAGGGTGCACATCACTTTTCTATAGAAATTTGAAAGCTCATTTTCATCCCAAGGGAACTGATTTATGGGATAAAAAGTAGCCTATGATGTCCAGGTCTAGAACTACATTCATGTAAAATTTCAGCCCAAGCGGTTCAGTAGTTACGGCGTGAAAGAGTAACAAACATCCATCCATCCATCCATACATCCAAACTTTCGCATTTATAATATTAGTGGGATTAGTGGGATAGTGGGATGGGATTCTACTTAAATTATAGAATTGTCCTAAAAAGGATCTCATCCTTTTGCTAACTTCTGCCGAAAAGCCGACATCGTAGTGGTCGACCAAGTGAAGTGACCATGCCAGAAATGGTGAAGAAAATCCACAAAATAGTATTGGATGACTGTCGAGTGAAAGTGTGCGAGGTAGCTGATATGATTGGTTGGCATTTCAAAAATTGCTGTACATCTCATATTGACTGAAAATTTGGACATCAGAAAGCTGTGCGTGTTATTCACAGTAGACCAAAAACAGCGTCGTGAAGATGTTTCATTCAAAAAGCGATGTTTCACGATAATAAAGCCAAATTTTTGCGCCGTTTTATTACAATGAACGAAACATGAGTCCATCATTTCACACCTGAGACTAAAGAACAGTCAAAACAATGGACTCAAAGGGAAGAACCGGCTCCAAAGAAGACAGTTCCATTTCCATCTGCTGGCAAGGTCATGGCGTCAGTTTTTTGGGATGCGCGTGGGTTAATTTTCATTGATTATCTTCAAAAAGGTGAAACAATCATCGGCGTGCATGATTCAAACTTACCATTTTAGCAAAAGAAAAGTTTTGTTTCATCAAAACTACGCACCAGTTGACACATCCGTAATTGCTATGGATGAAATCAATGAGATAAAATTCGAATTACTTCCTCACGCACCATTTTTGCCTTTGGCCCCCCTCGGATTATTTTCTCTTTCCGAACTAAAAAAATAGCTCGGGGGTAAAATATTTTCCCACTATAAAGAAGTAGAGTCGGCGGCGGTTGATGTTTATTTCGAGGAGCTTTTCGGTTCTCACTATATGTACCTATATACAAGATCGGTGGCAACAGTATATTGATCTACAAGGAGACCATGTAGAGAAAAAAAAGATAAATAAAAAAAACTCCATGTTATTCTTTAACGATCAAAAAGACTAACGTGTGGTTATTAAAAAAGTTTCTTGCTCATACTAAACTTACAGAAGTGTATTTAAAATTCCTTTATAGCCTCACAGCTGATCTCGGCGACAGCTTCTTGAACTCTTGTCAAGCTTGATATGTAAAGCTATTCAGCTCTCTGATATGCTCTCAGGTGACTCGCAGAATTGTAGTTTTTTTAATGTAGTTGATGGATTCTTTCCTTACGGTGGTAAGATGACAAAGCATGTGGTTTAATTTATAGTAAAACCAATAGTTAAGCAGGAACATAAACCTATACGTTTAGGCAATACCCACAGCATTACGCATGCAACACCACTCGCTACCTACAGGCGCGACGGCTGGTTTTGGATTCCTTAGACTTTATTACTTGAACCCTCTTATTTGTTACTCATTTATTAAAACCTGCCTGCCTTTAAGGCCGTAGCCGTATTTGAGAAAAGTGGTCAGAAATTAACTCACATGTGGGTTAGTAGTTTTGTACTAAAGTGGAAGATACCAGCAAAATAAGCTACCTTCATACAGAATAATTAATGAATATAATGTTTATATGGCTTTACAAAAATGTGAACAAGATGCGAGGCGTATTGACCAGTTTCTCAAAATCAGCAAATTTTCTCTGTTTTATACTCGTTAGTCGAATGGCTAGTTTTCCTCCCTATGCATTCGAATGCAGGATTTTCTTGCATGACGTAAAATTAAGTATTGAGGTCCATCCAATTTGGCGTGATGTGAAATTGCGTGAGTGACTGCTTTATACCGGGTGTCAAAGCAAAGGCAAGAATCCTTAAGGTTGTGTTAGTATGATCAGTAAAGATATTATTTTAAATACTGGGATCTCTAAATAAAGTACCAGTACCTCACATTAAGACGATTTTATTTACTTAAAATACACTAATCGCGTGGACACCCTCACTGGTCGCTGGACACTCGGATGAGGTGCGGGTAGCGCGGTGCAATTAGGTGTGTGGGGAGGCCGGTGAGCTGCGTAGCCATAGCTTAGAAAAATGATGGAGTTTTTGGTGAAAATTCAAGATATATATATTTTTTTCTCGTAATGACATCAGAATCGTATATACTTTCATACCCTAAAGGGATTCTTGACTTTGCATTTACAGCCTATATAACGGGTTAGAACTGTTTATTCAAACGAGTCTTCCGCCGTTCTTGCAGGACATTGCACTCATGGGTTCCCTTCCTTTCTGTCTTTGACTAAGGACTGGTTCCAACTGTAGTGAGTGTTGATACAGGTTGGAAAATTAGAACGGATGTTAAAGGTTTTAAACGTTTATTCTTGGATTTAATATTAGTCAAGCAGACGAAGTAATTTTATTAAAATTTGCAATTGTCTTCTGGATAAATATTGTGACCATTAACTTGCAGCTTGAAGCAAGGGTTGATAAACCACATCAATGCCGATGTGGCACCAACGTCGACCAGCTTGGAAACCAGGACCTTTTTTGCCAATGAATTGCTGGCCCCTTGTCACGGTATCGGTTTGTCAGCCTAAATGATGTCTAAATGGTGGCTATCTTAGAGCTGAACGACTTTGCACGTAGTGATTACAAAGAGCCCGATGGTATGACCCTCATTTTCTTAAAGTATAGCAGATCGATGATGTAGTACGCAACATGTGTAACATAGTATTTTACACCATCCTACATCCACGCCAAAGCTGGCGCAGCCACGGGAACGGCTAAAGGATCCAAGATCACAGATAATTATAATGCAGCGCTCAGTACCGAATTAATACATATTTGCGCCTTTATTGTCGAACGAAACCCTCGGGCCATGGGGTCGAGACATACGTTTTCGAGCTGGTAGCAGAAGTTATGCTATTTATAGAGGGAATGCTTCCAGTCGCCTCTTAAATTTCTTTATGATATTTTAGTTTGGATTAGAGTAAAATTCTAATAGGCAACTTTTTTAAATTGTGAGCTCTCTCTTTGCCATTGCCGTGCCTAATGGAAAGCGTCAATTTGATCTGGGATTAAGCGCTCTCGCCCAAAATAATGGAGAGTGAAAGCAGGCGAGTCACCAATCAATCCCTCCAGAGTCTTCCACAAAAACTACGGAAATCGGTAACGGATGAATGACTACGCAACTGTCTGTAACCACTCTCCCGGTACGGCTTCTCATGATCTCATGCCGGAACACAACGAGTCGCTTGGCGGCATGGTTTCGTCATGAGAGTGATGGATGACATAATATGCCACGGCCAACGCCTACCGCCTTGTAGTGAAAGGATTTGTCATTTAGTTAATTCAATCAATGAAGTTAAATAATGGTGTCGATTCGGTGTAACACGACTTAAATTTTTTGACAGGACTAAACTTAATTTAAGCATTCTGTCTTTTTCTTTCTTTATCGAAAAGATAAGGACAGGACGCTTAAAATAAGGTTAGTCCTGTAAAATAAGTTAAGTCGTGTTACACCGAATCTACACCATTAGGTGTTTAAGATCAAATCTAACTTTACAACCTTCCAGTGGCGAACGGTGAACATTTTAAAAAGTGAAGCCGGACAAAAAAATCGTTTTACTCAGAAAAGCAACCAAGGAATACATTTTTTGTACCTTGTAACTCCCTGTGAGTCAAGTGTATCTGTCGTATTGAGATTTGAAATGTTTGACAAAACGAAGAGCACGGAATAAATTAATGTAGTTTGGATGCCATTTCCTAAACAAGCCGATGGGAATCGTGTTATAGAACATGGAACATATTTATTGATAATTGTACATTACAGGTCACTTATAACTATCAGGTACTTTATTACAATGTCACATGGAATTTAATTACAATAAATTGCAATAATAAATTTTAAATATTAAACAGTAAAAAGAAAAATGATAAATAATCACTTATTAATAAAATAATAAATAAATAATAATAAAATTTCTTTATTCCAGCCAGATTTACATAAATACAATAAAAATCAGGCCATATTACACACAAAAAAAGAAAATTAAAAAAGAAAAAATAATAAACTTTATAGTACACCAAAGCTTGCGTGATATTGTCGCCACTTCTTATGCACGGGGCTCTGAGTCCACTCGGTGCAGCTACGTAAGATGGTGTTATTAGTGGCTAGGAGACGCGCGCGCATTGATGCTGACCGCGCACGCAGCAGCGCGGGGAATGTTGGCGTGCGGCCCGCGGCGTGCATACCGCTCGCGCTGCAACGCCAAGGAAGATGGAATATTGCGCGGTAGGCGTTATTATACTGAACGCGCATCGCACTCAGTGCAGCTTTGGTGAAATTTGTCCAGAGTTCTACCGTGTATACATTGGCGCAGTAAGTCATAAATAGCAGGCGTTTGACCTCTGCGCTACATCTGTAGAACCTCCGGGCGATCATATTAGCCCGCACGCTCGTTGCTCGACGTTGACGTTCAATGTCATCGCTGTCAGACAGGTCACTTCGCAGTGCATGTCCGAGATATGTCACCTTATCGACTCTGTGTAAGATCCTTCCGTTCAGTACTAGGGTTGGGACTATACTTGGAGTGTGAGCCGATTCAAACACCATGAAGACTGACTTGTCAGCATTATAAAGAAGGTCGTGTTCACGTGCATAGTTTTCACATATTGTAAGTAAGACTCTCATAGCTGTGATGGAGGGTGCTAAGATCACCATATCATCAGCATAGCTAATGTTATTTATCATGGCACCATTCAAAGAGCAGCCCACTTTGGACTCGGTTAACTGCTTACAAAGATCGTCCATGTAAAAATTGAAGAGGACTGGAGACATAGATCCTCCCTGTCTAACGCCACATCTCAGAGGAACTGGTCGAGAGCAGCTAGTGTTCCATTGTACATAGCTTTCCTGTTGCTCGTGCCATACTTTCAGAACGTCTATGATGTGACTGGAGACTCCTCGATCCTTCATCTTCCTCCACAACAAGCTGTGTGACACGCGATCGAATGCCTTGCTTAGATCTAGGAAGCATGCATATGTAGACGTCTTCCTTGATTTGTAGTATTGTGCAATTTGCTTCACTGTGTAGATAGCCGAACCAGTGGAACAGCCCGCTTTAAAGCCCATCTGTTCATCAGTACTATGTAAGAGATCCCCAGTTAAGCAAAGCAAAATCTTCTCAAATATTCTGGCTGTAATTGTGGCGAGAGAAATCGGTCTATAGTTTTTAGAACAGCATTGGTCAACCTTTTTGTTCTTTGGTATTGGTGATACAAGTGTGCGTGTTACTTCCTCGGGCAGATACGATAATTTTAACATAGCTGTGAACAGTTGGGATAGGTACGAGGCTATATGTGGACCAGCATGTAAAATATGCTCAATACTAAGCCCGTCGTGACCAGGTGACTTGCCTCTGGGCATGTCCTTTAATACTCTTAGTACCGTCTTTACATCTACTTCGGGGCAAGTGTTGTCATGGTTTGACTCATACTCGTGTTGTACCGCAGTAGGGCTCGGTGCTTGTAATAAAGTCGTAGCAAGATGGTCCGCTATTTCTTCATTGGCAGTTTTACCGTCGATGTGTGCTTGGTAAATATAAATAAAGGAGTTATGTATATCTACCCTCTAAAGAATTCCTCCACACTGTAGAGGTTCCGCTCAATATATATATGTATATATATATATGGACCCTTCGCCACTGCAACCTTCTTATAACTATATTTTTTTCAATCAGTTACCTCAAGCCAAGAAACAAACATGCAGACCAACCGATAGCATTTTTAAGATATTAGTGCAGATAGGCAGTGTATAAGTACCTGTACTTAGTTACATTCATTTTTATTATGTATTACTCCACCTCTACTCATATAACCGCAGTAGTCACCAGTTAATAAATAGCCAGGAGACTTACATTGTAACTGTAAATATAATCCAAGAATCTAAAACAAAGGACGATAGACAATATCAATTCAACGTGTACAGGTACTTATGTATGTTCAGACTGTTGTGCCCGTCCTTCTTGTTTCCTTCTCACATTGGAAGTTACTCTTTACCTATATATTGTAACATTTGTAACTGCAATGACACATCGGCATTTACTGATAGCAAAATGGTATTTGTGAAGCATCTTGTTGCGGTTGAAGTTTTAAAAGGACCGTCTTCATTGTACACCGTGTAAGGGTTAAGTCAACGATAACTTTATCACGAAAATACCCTTCATTTGACACCACGCTCGATATCTATCTATATACACTTTTATACTAATAATAAAGTAGTAAAATATACGTCTGTAAAATGATTATTTTTAAATAGGATATAGAAATATAATGCAAATGAATATAATTAGCAATGTACTGAAGCGAAAACTACAATTTTAGAACACAGAAAAAAGCGGTGGAAATCTTTAAATTAAATCAACGAACCAAATTCATACTGGAGACTCGGTTAGTGATCAAGAACTAGGTTCAGTAATCCTTTTGGCCAATTTTAAAAAATATTTTTTTTTGCTCCCTTACTGGTTCGACTAGTTTAAGTACAATTCCTAATGCAGGCACTATGGGTAAAAAACACTTTTTCGAATTCCACCTGGAGGGTCATAAAATTTTGTTCCTGATGTGATGACTAACCAAGTCTTCAGTATAAATTTGGTCGGTTGATTTAATTTCACCTAAATAGTATACATGGTGAAAAGAGAACAATGAATGACAAAAATGATCATTCACACTTACGTGGCGGTTTGTATACGACATAAAATCTTACAATAATAATAATCATAAATTTTTGGAATTTTTCAAAAAATACTCGCTTATTTTCAAATTTGTGTGTTTAAAAGCAAAAAGCATATTTCTGAATAATAAACTTAAAATCTCCGATAATAAAATAAAAGCAGTATGGAATATCATTAATACAGAAACTGGTAAGAGTAAAAGACGAAATAATGAACTTCAGCTGAATATTAATAATGAAACTGTTACAGGAGACAATGAAATTGCAAATGCCTTTGAACAATTCTTTACTGACATCCCCTCCTTGACAACTTAAGATTTGAATTCAAGTCCATTACTTGCACAAGATCTGTTGAGTGAACACGTGGCACAGTGCCATTCTGTATTTGCTTTTAAGTATATTAGCTCATTCACTGTTATAAAGGCATTCAAATCTCTTAATTTAAAAAACCGAGCACTTATGGGGTCTATCTGTTAAAGTTGTAAGTTCCGTCATTGATTTAATAGCTCCTTATTTGGCTTTAATTTTTAATAAATGTATAGATGGTGGTGTCTTTCCTTATTTAATGAAGTTGAGTAAATTGATCCCCTTTTTAAATCAGGTGACAATGAAGACCCTTCTAATTATAGACCAGTGTCAGTTTTACAAGTTCTGAGTAAAGTTTTGGAAAAATTAATTTTAAATCAATTATTGTCTCATTTTAACTTCAATAAGTTGCTCCATTGTGAACAATATGGATTTCCTAGAGGGAGGTCAACTACAGATGCAGGAGTTGCTTTAGTCAAGCACATATTTGATGCTTGGGAAGAAAAGCAGGATGCATTCGGTGTTTTTTGTGACCTCTCTAAAGCTTTTGATTGCGTTAATCATGAAACCCTTTTATGCAAATTGGCTCACTATGGAGTTAGGGGAAAATCTTTGGCGTTATTAAAGTCATACCTTAGTGATCGAATTCAAAAGGTAGATATTAACAGAGTAAAGTCAGCTGGAACATTAATTACAATGGGCGTCCCACAGGGCTCCATATTGGGACCTTTATTGTTCTTAATATACATAAATGACCTTCCTTATTTAGTTAAAGACTTATCTGAGATAGTGCTATTCGCTGACGACACGTCACTTATTTTTAAAGTTAATAGACATAAAGATATCCTTGATGATGCGAATGTAACTCTATCTATGATTCTTGATTGGTTTACTGCGAATTATTTAGTTTTAAATGGGAAAAAGACAAAATGTATAAAATTCACATTACCAAATGTAATGCAAGTAGATGCTGATCTACTTTTGCAGGGGTCCAAGCTAGAGTTAGTCAACAAAACGAAGTTTTTAGGCATTACTATAGACTCTCGTCTTCAGTGGGGTCCCCACATAGAAGGCCTTTGTGGTAGACTAAGTTCAGCCACATACGCTGTATTTGCCTACGGATGAGGCAAA
Source organism: Ypsolopha scabrella (assembly GCA_910592155.1). NCBI lineage: Eukaryota > Metazoa > Arthropoda > Insecta > Lepidoptera > Ypsolophidae > Ypsolopha > Ypsolopha scabrella. The sequence continues at coordinate 22,829,569 of OU342969.1, read as the reverse complement.
TTACTGATGAGGATACTGCTAGATTGGTGTACTTTAGTTATTTTCACAGCATTATGTCATAATATATGGTATGTTGCTGTGGGGTAGAGCTGCGGATATAAACGCAGTCTTTGTTTTGCAGAAGAGAGCAATTCGAGCTATTTACAATATGAAGCACCGGGATTCATTAAGAGAAAAATTCACCTCTTTTGTAGGACATGGTATAAGATTTTACAATAAACTTCCAAAGGAGGTCCTTTGTTTTTCAAAAAATAAGTTTAAATTATATATTAAGCAGGGACTCTTGAGAAAAGCATATTATAAAATCAATGACTATTTGGATGATAATGATGCTTGGTGTTATGAGAATATTGATCTTAGCCATAATACTACTGTTCGTTAATTTTCTAACTGATTTGTGTTTTTCAAATCGTTTGTTTTTATGTGGACTAATATTTTTATTTTGTTTTTTTATTATTATTTTGACATTTCTTTTTACATATTGACATGAACATTTTATAACTTAAACTTAGCATTTATTAGTTGATAATCTGACTATAAAAAAAAAGATAAACTATATCAGACAGGTAGATTATGTTTTTCTTAGTATTTTAACTTACTACCTCATTAGACAGGTAGACTAAGATGTATTTTTTTCCCTCATGACACAATTTCTTTCTGTCTTTTATATTTTTATCCTTTAGTTATTAAAGTTTAACACATTGTTTTGTATAATTTTATGTAAGTTAAAAATACTGTAATAGTATTAAGACATATTTAAAAAAATACTGATAAAAAAAAAGACATGATCTTGCTAAGTTTCTTGCCCTTCTTCTTAGCAAGATTAATCGAATGGGCGGATTTAGGCATTAAATCTATTTATAGTTGATTTATCCATTATTATTGATTCATTGCATTATGTAGGTATATAAAATATTTTATTTTTTTACTTAAGTTAGTATATATTTGGTTAGGCATTATATTTATTTATGGTCTATTCAGTTTATTTATCAACTTATTTATTAATTGCATTGTGTATGATAAAATTATTATTCCAATAAGTCTTTATTTTATGCATGTGTATAACTTTAGTGGCCCAACTTAAATATAGTTGTTTTTTTATATATGTTTCCCGTAAGTATCATATTTGTTTCATTATAAAATATTATTTTTATACAGATTAGATTTGACATGTAAAACGTATACTTTATGTATCTATAGGTATTTTACAAATAAACATTTTGAATCTTTGAATCTTTGTATTAAGGAGCGCTTGAGCGGTGAACTCCCAGATAAAGTTAAGCTAATAAATTTTTACTTATCACAGTATATTATTAAAATCTTTGCAGGACCGCAGCAATGTACAAAAAATAGTAAGTGGACACTACGCTTATCACAAAGAACAATAACATAAACACCTGTGTAAACAAATCCATAAATTGTAAGTTGTCCGGCCCGAGTGGGTAGAGCGTGCGCTCGGGACTAGCGCTCCTAAGGAAAAAATGTCCCATACAAAATTTGTACGTAGAAAAGAAAGAGAGGTACTGAGGTCCGTAAGCGTGAGACAGGGCATTTTGTATGAAAATTATACTGAATTCGGTGCGGCGCTCCTGGCACGGTGTAGCTGAACTTAGCCGAACTGGGTCGGAGATCAAAGAGCGAGAGGTGGGGGGAGTCCTTGACCGTTGTTTATTTTAATTATTTTGTTAGTGTTGCGTCATATTTGCACTGCATTGTTCCGTGACATATTAGTGCGCGAAATAAAAAACTGTTCGAGTGAGCGTTTTGTACGCAAGTAGCTTGTCGGTACTAATAAATATGGCATTTAGTGTTTAATTTATTAAAAATAACAGTGAGACATTTGAACAACGTTTGATATTAAAAATAAAGGCCGCCCTCTTCCAGACATGCAGTTAGTACAGGAGTGTTCTTTGAAAACAAAAAAAAATTAAGCGTTCCTTAAGTGTATAAAAATAGGTGATAATGTGTGAAGTGAAGACGCTTTGTTTGTGTATACTTATAATGTGAATTATTTGAAAATGATAACTCTAAAAAGTGCAGACAGTAAAATGCAGATTTCCAATGTAAACTTCTACAAAAAATAGTAAGTTCACTTAGGTACCTAGCTATAAACAGTCACGGAGAGATATCAATAATTGGGTAAGTATGTTGCAATCCCTGTCAGTAACTAAGACAGGGAGTGAAGTGAAAACCCCCAGTGTTAAGGCTAGACGGTAAATCTTTCGCGCGCGAGATTTGGATTTTCACAATTGTTATAGCTGTTTCGGTCACTCGCGGCTGGTACGAGCGCGCCCTCCCCGCGCGCCCCGCACTTGTTCATTTTGTACCCACAGCTTGGACTCAGATCAGTACATCCTTTCGTACCTTCGTTTTTAGTGCTTTTGATTGATTAATTAAAAATGAATGAACTCTTAATTGTCTTTGTCTAAAGAGTACAATATAATAGTATCAAACGGACGAATGTGGGATACTATAAAATGATATGTAAAATATTTTGGAGGGTTAGTGTGGTCTAATGAGTAACTAAATGGATATTAACGTGGTAGTACTCCTATAACGAACAATGACCCAATCCTCGAATCACGAAAAATATCTTTTTGGGCGAGTAGGTAATGTATCTTTTGTATGGAATACCTATATTTTTTGTGATTTCACTGTTGTTCCCATAGTAAAAGTAGTTCTTATAGACGAGTACTATCACCAGTTTGCGTTTCCTTCCAAAACCATTTCACCGCGTATTTTGTTCTATTCTTCTACAGGCCGTAAACTTAATAATGTACTTCCCATATATGTTTTGACCGCTGACAGAAGGAAAAGTGAAGTATAAGTATGTATAAGTATAGTAAAGTAATTTCTCACTCACCAACCGCCACTGCTTACGATATAAAGCTCACGGAGCTAAAGGTACCTTCTGTATAATGAATATTTTTTTTAAATCATAAATAGAATGTATTGTACTCATAGACATCTTATAATATTATTCTAGTGATTGTACTGAATCCAAAACAACAATTTTTAGAACACAAAAAAGCGATGAAGATCAATGTAAATGGTGCAGAGACAACAATGAATAACAAAATTTATCATTAATATTTAGAGTTTACGGAGCTACATTTATGCCTTGCTGGGAACTTACTAGCTTTTAGCTGCCACTTGTCTATACTGAACACAGCAAGTGAATTATGCATATTTATGAGCCCGGTCCGCGATAACGACAACTTTAATGATAAACAAATAGGTTAAATATTTTTCTGGCCCTTATCGCGATGTTTTTGGAAAAACTAGGGACATACACCACTTCATATTGGCCGTCTAAATAATAATAATAATAAAGCCTTTAATATTCCAAATTTACAAGTTTTATAAATTGCATTTGTTAGTATTGTTAGTAGTTTTCTTAGTTTAGTTATTAGTGGTGTTAGTTTCTGCAGATTTGGACCCCTCTCTGGGTGTAGGCCTCCTCCAGCTTGTTCCATGCCTCTCTGTCTTTCGCCTTTTTCAACCAGTCCTTTCCTGCCGTCTCCCCTATATCGTCTGCTCATCTCTTATAGGGTCTACCGACTTTTCTTTTCCCAATTGTCTAAATAAAGGCCTAGAATTTATTTGTTTGAATTGTTTTTTTTTCCGAGTTATTTTATTACTTACGAGCCCGCTCCGAATCGTTATTCATAATATCTAAGTATCAAAAGAGAAACAATTGAATGAAATAAAATTTAGATCTTCATTTATATGCCCAATATGGACTGGTGTCTGTCCCTGATTTTTGCAAAAACATCGTGGCAATGACAAGAAAAAATATTAATATAATGCTTTGCATCAAACAGACGAAAAATACGGAGCGGGTTCTTAACTTGACCCAGTCGAAAAGGGTTATCTCTGAAAATTGATTCTTATTATAACTTTGATTCTAGAGACAAGTTCACGATTATTTAAAGTAAAGTATCTGTGATACTACAGCAATTAAAACTTCATCTGAATTCGTTCAGTAGTCTTAACGTGAATTGCAAAGACAGACAACATACTAAAATTGTTTAATTTTTTTCGTACCAGACAAAACCAATACTTACAATTTTATTTTCTGCATAGTTTATCAAGTAATCACGTATTAACCATAAATGTTTCAACTTCAAATTAATAAAACATGTTCAAATTAAAACAAAATGATGTGATTTTTTACAACGTCTGCTTCAGTTCCGTTAATTCTTTATTGGAAGTAAAAAAACCGGACAAGTCCGAGTCAGACTCGCCCGCCGAGGGTTCCGTTAAAGATTATATTTTTTATGATTTAATTAATTACAAATGTATAGTTTTCAGATTTTTCCCTATACTTGAAATACAAGTCTTTCGCGGCATAAACGGCCGTATCTTTTCTTAACGTTAACTTACAAGTTTGATTTTTTCACAGCTTCAAGGGACTGTAGACTTGAGTAGGTATAAGGTTTTAATTTGAACTTGACACCTTTACGCGTTCCTGAGATAAAGGGTCTTTACAGACAGACAGACGGACGGACGGACGGACGGACGGACGGACAGACAGACAGACGAACAACAAAGTGATCTTATAAGGGCTTCGTTTTTTCCACTTAAGGTACGGAACCGTATTAAAAACTGTACCTAATAGTGTGGGAAACTCCGCTGACCCTCTTTTTGTGCTTATCGCAATGATAAAAATAGCAAAAAGTGGGTCAAATTAATTTTTCCAGATACTACTTCTCCGAATTACAGTTTTTCCTGTAAAAACGTACTCCCTAATAAGTTAAATCCAAACATACGCATGGTAGAGACAAAATTGAGCAATAAACTTAAAGCGAAATAGGTTGTACAGTGGAGCCTACACCAAGCTATACATTTTGAGTATAAGCTGACCTCTTATTGTACGGGAAGCCTATACAATGACAGGTCAGCTTATACGGAAAGTGTTTAGCTTGATGTGGGCTCCACTGTGCAAAATGAGAAACGTGTTGAAAAATATTGCTGCCTCGAAAAAAATTGCAAAGTGAAGTTTTTTACAAAGCAGTAGTCCGTCCAAACTAATAAAGTAAAAATAACAATAATTACTGTTGTAAACTTATAAACCCACTACATTAAACATAGAAATGCGTTATTTTAAACGTTCTCGTGTGAATTTATACATGAAAGAACAGCAAAGACGCGCTTTTTTTTCAGATACTTTCATTGTGCGATGAATCTATTCCACCTGAATATTTATATATATTCTACCTGAATGATAATGAAGTTGTTTAAAGCAATTTAAATAGTTAATTAAAAAATAATAACTTCGTCACGACATGAACCCCTGAGCGGGGTGTCACAGGTGTTTCCGAGTATGAATAGTGAAATATAAGTTTCTCGGACTTTTATGACGCCCCAGTGTTATTGATTGGTGGTGGTCAATTTCGCCGTATTGCGGGTACAAGTGTGGACTCAAAGCTAAAGGCTTTGTCTTCTGCATTTAAGGTTTTATTTATTTATATTTATTTATTTATTATAATTACTACGGGCGAACCTAATTACAAATATGCTGAGTCAATGACTTACCTGATCAATCTTAAACTCACACACATGTTTTTCAGACCTTTATCTTTCTTTTGTAAAGGCAGTTACCTAATTAGACACAATTCACTCAATAGATTTCATTTTTGAAAATTATACCATTTCAAGTGATAAATACGTTTTCTATCTAAGCGGCTTGAGTTTTATGGCTGAAATTACTGCTATTGCAAGAAAATATAGTTTATTTTCGAACGTTAGGCCAGAAAAACCCTGCACCAAATACTTTTCCGTAAAATACAGAAAAACCTCGAAAATTCACTGATTATCCGTGCCGGCAGTGCGCGAAGCGAGCGTTCTAATGTAGACTTTCTGACAACATACTGAAGTGCAAAATCACAAGCCTTCCGAAGCACGCAGACCGAACAGAAAGGTGCCCTTACGTGATTTGAACTGGCAACCTCCAGAAACGATCCACTAGACCACAGAGTGCGGTCAGGTTAATTTAATATTTAAAATCATGAATTTTATTAAGTGCAACTTTCTGTAAATGTATTAATTCAGATCAATGCAACGTTAAAACATAATTTGCTTGATGGCTATTAAAAATAGCATACGTTAGAAATACAAGGAAATCCAAAACTCCTAAAAATCCTCAAAAATCAACAAATTCGACTGATTCTGGCCTAAAGTGGGCCATAAGGTCCTAAAATTCACAACTTTAAAACACACACTTTCCAAAGAAATATTTTGCGCTATTTTTCACCTTTTCATAGAAATTTAGTAACTGATTGAACCATTTTGTACTGGGAAGTGAAAAAATTATTTCACCAAAAAATGATTTTTTCTTCTTGATTGTTATCGTTATCTTATTAGTTAACGATACAATAATAATAAACGTTTAATTCAGATGTTTCATCCATATTGTTAGTAACAGTTTTTCTTAATTGCTATTGTAAGTAATTACTATATTTACAATACCCTAGAATTTTACACTTATTACCTTATTAGTATATGTATTTTGAAAATATTTCATTTTTATTTTTACTGTGCCTTAGAGTATAAACTAAGAAAAAAAAAGCAACGGTGTCAAATATTTTGATCATTAATTATTATTTAGTATACAGGCTGTAAATGCAAAGTCAAGAATCCCTTTGTATGAAAGTATACACGATTCTGATGTCATTACGAGAAAAAAATATACCTTGAATTTTCATCAAAAATTCCATCATTTTTCTAAGCTATGGCTACGCAGCTCACCGGCCTCCCCACACACCTAATTGCACCCCGCACCCCTCATCCGAGTGGCCAGCGACCAGTGAGGCTGTCCACGCGATTAGTGTATTTTGAGTAAAGAAAATCGTCTTATTATGAGGCACTGGTACTTTATTTAGAGATCCCAGTATTTAAAATAATATCTTTACCGATCATACTAACAAACCCTTAAAGGATTCTTGCGTTTGCTTTTACACCCTGTATAACATATTAGTAGTATATATAGGTATAGGACTTGTATCGTACGTGCTGTTCATTGTAATAACTACTTAACACCATTTATGTAAATGTAAATTATGTCAATATATTTAACATATTTCAGACTACTAATAGACTATTAGACTAGATTTTAATAGAGCAGCCCCTTATTCACGTAACTTAATCATAGAAACAAATTATCATTTACCTTTTTAAGTTCTAAACATCCGTTAAATGCTTTAAAGACCTCTAGAAAACAGTTTCAAGTCAATTAATGGCCGTAGGTAAGTATTAATAACGAATGCACTAGAATTTGGTATAAGGCTAGATGCATAACTTAAAATGAGAATATCACGTTCTGTAACTTGTCTAATCAGTATGGTAAAAATAATAAAGACACTATAGGCCTGATAGATTAATCTTAGACAAATGGAAAAACTTTAAGTTTGCTCGATTGAAAAAAAAATACGAAGTTACATATAAATTTTATGTTTTTTTTTCTGGTCCATCCCATAGTGTAGGGTATCGTTGGATAGGGGTGTGTGAAAACTATTTTTCGATTTCGGGATCCGTTGGTGAAATTTTAAAGTAGGCTTTACATGTTTACGAGTACAGGTCGCGCCAAACTTTTGGTCCCCTCTAATGTATGAGACTAGAAGTTTGGCGCGGTCTGTATTAGTAGACCATATAAGTTGGCAACCGGGCAACTACGGAACCCTACATTGCGCGTGGCCCGACACGCACTTGGCCGGTTTTTATTTTAAACTAAAAGGAAACGTCGTAGAGTTCTGTTCTGATTGATGCAAAATGAGGAGCTCAATCTGACCTTAAACGTGTATGTAGCCTTAATGGCGTGAAATTTGAATATGAGGTTCTAGTTCAAGCTGTTTTTTAAGGTTCCGTACCCAAAGGGTAACCAACGGGACCCTATTACTAAGACTCCGCTGTCCGCTGTCACCAGGCTGTATCTCATGAACCGTGATAGTTAGAGAGTTGTATCTGTTGCCGCTATAACAAAAAATACTAAAAAAACAGAATAAAATAAATATTAAAGGGAGCTCCCATACAACAAACGTATTTTGTTTGCTCGTTTTTGCTCGATATTGATAACGGCAACAGGTAGACGCTTGAAATATTCACAGAATATTGAGTTATATCCATCCATCCATCAGCCTGTTTCGTCCACTGCTGGGCATAGCCCTTTCCAGGATTTCGCCGGTCCTCCTTTTGTCAGTCCTCCTGGAAGAAATGCCCATACTCACACAAGCTGGGCAGGCGGGTTGGTGAGCGCGGTGCCGAAACCCTTGCACCAGTGACGCCGCTGCCCGTCACCAGTCTGTTTTATGTAAGGCTCGGCAATTGGGGATGGATAAACCGCCATCCATCGGTCCCAGGCAATGGTGGGCCGCCTGGTTTTGACTAAGAGCTGTTCTCTTACTCTCTCCCGAATAACTTCGGGATTATTTGCGAGTAAGATGGTGGTACCTCCACATTCGAGCCCGGCGTCAGCTCTACCACCAACTTTAAATAATTAAATTTATATAAAGTTAATATTTCAGGGGGGCTCCCATACAACACACATGATTTTTATTGCCGTTTTTATAGATAATGGCACGGAACCCTTCGTGCGCAAGTTCTACTCGCACTTGGCTGGGTTTTACTGTTATCGAGTCTACTAGATGATTGAATTAATTAGATCTTATACCAATGAAAAGTAATTTATTGACATGCTTAATCATATATGGCACATTTACAGACACGACTAGGGCGTTAATCCAGCAAAGTTTGAATTTATGTAAAAAACCGGTCAAGATTAAGTAGCACTACGCTTTATTAACTTAACTAACTAAATAAACCTGCCTATAAAGTGTATGAAACAAACACTGCAAAATTAAGTTGGTCGAGTAGTCGGATACGTAACCCTAACTTGTATTAAAAATCGCTGTTTTCAGTATTTGCTGTTTAAATACGGTATATGGCACACTATATACAGAAAATTCCAAATTCCTAACTAGTTTAGTTTTTGAAATAGACCCCGTAACAAAAAAAAATCTAAAATTGACAACATTGATGGTACCATTTATTTAATTTTGGAGATAAGGAAAAAATTTAAAATAGTTTGTACTCTACTCGATGTGTTCTGGACAAGGACAGAGAAAAAAAAGTTTTTTTTGTCTTCTTTTTTATGTGTCACTCTAAAAAATAATTTCATTTCATTTTCAATTAATTTTTCGGTTTTTGGCGGTGTTGCCCTTCGGGTACGGAACCCTAAAACAATAGAGTTGAAGAATTAACTTCCAGAAGTTTCTAAACAAACTTATTTAAATTAACAGAGCTTTTTTTACAGGCATATACTAAACCTTCTTGAGCCGCACACTCGAAGGTATCGACAAAAAACAGTATGACGTCATACTGAAATTTTAACTTTGCAACCTTATTTAGCGGTTGATCAGTCCCTGTTCTAACAATAATTTATGTATCACTCTTATATATAACAAGACATGTTTTAAAGGCAATTTCTCCCGGTTTTTTTCAAGCATTACTCAGAATAATATTGATACAAAAAAAAACAGCCAAGTGCGAGCTTGACTTAAATGTTTCGGTAGTACGAGTACCACAGCACACAATATCCTCAAACGTATGTTAAATAACAACACAGCAAAAACCAAGAGGCTGATATGGTATCGCCTGACAAACAACTCAGCACCATCTGAGTACCACGGAAACATATTTTTATTTATTTTTTTGTTTACGTTGGAGTGTGTGCTACAATCTTATCAAATTTGCAACTTTGTATGTACTATGTAAATTTTATTTTGTCACTCTTACTCCAAGCGAGAAAACGCGCAGTGCGAGAGGGGCGGATCCAGCACATACAGGGTGTCCCGTAAGTAGTGCTCCAAACGAAAACCATAGATAGCTGAGACCATGCCCTAACAAAATAACTCAACATAGGTCTTACAAATGTCGCATGGTTTTCGAGATTTTTGAACTTTTATGAAATTTCTAGTATTTGCTACCCTTAGTTCATTTTTTAAATTTAATTAGTAAAACTGAAGCAAATTTGACTTTTTTTGTTATGATATATTTTGTTAACAAGTTTTTCTATAATACGTATAGCACTGTTTTTCAAAAATGGTCATAGTTTACCAAGAACAAATTTTTAAAATTAAAAAAGTTACCATAGAATTGTTTCAACAGCCTTTAAAGGTCTGTGGTGTGAAAAAAAAGTATGGAGACCTAAGTGCCCATGAGCTTAAAAAGTTTTATGTCTTATATCAATTGAAAAATAGAAAAAAAAAATGAATATAGTAGCAAATAAAAAGTTGTTGGTATTTTAAAACCGACGGGGACCTTTTGTGAAAAATTTCATCTTCCAAATTCAATATTTATTTAAATTATAGGCCTTTTATCTGGTAGAAGCTTGCATCAAAACATGGAAAATTACTAAAATAAAAAAAGGGAATTAATTATCATTCAAACCAATAAAAAAAATATACAAAAGGTGTTCGAAATGGCCACCAGCTGCCCTGATAGACTAAGTGAGAGATAAGTAAGCTCAAGGAGGGAGTAAAAGAGACAGCATAAGGAAAAAGTAAAAGAGACAGCATTAGGAGCGAGTAAAAGAGACAGCATGTCAAGATTACACAATGTGGAGCTGGTCAGTCAGTGTGATAATTCGTACCATACGCGCTAGACGTTATCGTAAATCGGTGTTACTAATTATCAGACTTCTAGGATTTGTTTGCTTTGTGCTTTGGTGAAACTGACGACGTCGTTTCATGCTATTTACGCAATGCCGCCATACTCACCGCCTGAATATGCGCAAATATTCTACTTTTACGTCGTAGCTAAAGGCTTATACAGGTGACTTTCAAACAAACCCCGATAATTTTAGAGGTTATTAAGAAACGTTAGTAGAACACATTTTAAATGTAAAAACAATTAAAATTAAAAATCATAATATTATTAAAAAATGTTACTTGCAAATAAAATGTATATCCTTACGGAAAAAGTTGAAAATAGTCGAAAATAGTGGGATCAATAATAAAAATAACTTCGCGCGATCTAATTATCTTATCTCTTCGGGTGACCATGATTTCTTTGGATTTTACGAAAATTTCAAAGGGCTCCAACTTTAAAAAATAATTATGAATATGATTTTGAATGGTTTTAATAAAACCAGTTTGTATTCTTCTACAAAATACTAAATTATCGGGGTTATGTTAAAAGTCAACCTGTATAGTCAAAAAAAATTCATATACCAAAAAATTATTGAAAATTTCCTGTGTACTTCATGCAAAACACAGAAATGAATCACGGATTATGGATAGAGCGGCTGAGGTAATGACGTTGAAAAACTTTTTCGAAGATTTTTGTCGAGATAAAGGTCATAGAAACACGCTTTTTGTGAAAATTGCCACTGGCTACGAAACATACATATTGCGGCTGAAACTGTTAGCACAACTAAAAAACACTGCAGTAATCAGATCCCGTTTAGCACCCGTTGGGTAAGGAACCCTATAAAAACGGTCAACTTAAATCAACAGAACCCATTCATTAGTAAGCAAAAGCAAACATTAATTAAGTTATGCAATCCGTGGCTAGTGCGAAGAAGGCTTTGTCTGATCCCAAAGGGACTTTCTTCGAGGTTGGGCAAGGTTAACCACCCACAATGTGACTGAGTTCAGGAAAATATACCAGGGGGTCTAGCACGCGCCGTCGATACAGTGTATTTCCATCATACTTGCTCTCTACCACATCGAAAAGTACGATAGAAAGACGCATTATCTCTGGCGCGTGCCAGCCTTACCGGTGAAAGGTCATAACTTAACAACATATTCCTGATTATACTGAACAAATATACAAATTAGTATTCGCCAAAATATTCTAATTTTTCCCGCATCCACTTTCGCCAGCATAGCTCGTGAACGTTATGAATATTTAATTCCCAAAGAAAAACCTGTATTGAAGCCACTCCTTTCTTTAAACACTCTAATATTGATGCGTATGGTATGTAGATATAATAGTAACAAACTGACAAAAAAGTGCTTTACCTTTTACCGTTGCAATCAACCATATTGTAAGATGAATAATCATGTGAATGAATCTGTTATCACAATTATCACAATGAACAGTTTCCTTAACCAAAACCAACATCGAAAAGGACAAAAATCAAATATTTTTCGGACGTGAAAACATTGAAACGTTTTCTAAAACCATCAAAATATTAAAGTAAATAGTAATATGAGCAACTGACCTCAGAACTTTAATTTACCAAAGCAAATTGATAACAACGTAAGATTGCTGTTTTTATTGTATATATTTAAACAATCCCTTTCCCTCTAATAGTTTATTATAGGTATTTGTATGTACATTTTGGTTTGTCTGTTACCTTACCTCAAAATATGAAGATGTGTTTATCACCTGGTATGGGGAAATGCATTTCCCAGACCAACGTAACGGCCACTTTTTATCCCATATATTCGAATTAGAAAAACAAACAGACAAAGAGTTCCTCTATTTATATTTACCTATAAATATATACTATAACAAAAAAAATACATTTTCAATTTATCAACTAGCGTCTTTTGTCATTGTTTTTGTCGATAAATTTATTCTAGTTTCTAGTTTCATCCCTTTTTGTTTTTGCACTTTATCATGGGATACACTGTATAATGTATGTTCGTAACTAACTAATAGACAACACATAGACTAAACCGCTGAAAATAGAAACATTTTGAAACATAATGCATTCCCAATGGGTACAAAGAATGTTTATATCCCAAATCCAAGCGGACGAAGTCGCTGGCTTTCTCTAGTATAATAGTAGTAGTATAAAATGAAACCTTACCACATTACAAATTTCATAAAAACATTATTTTTTTCAAATCGCAAGAGAATTTTCTCCATTCTCTACAATTACAATTTATCTTCTCAGTTCACTCTCGCACATTTGTCTCGATCCACACCATAGTTCGGTACAAAGACCGGCGGCGCTCGCGCACGTTTATTCAGTCTATTGTTTTCGTGTCACCTTGATTGTTACCTCTCTCCCAAACAGTTGTTGCAAGGCTATGTTTAACTCATTTAGTATGTTCAGTAATTGATTTAGCACTGTCCTTAATTAGTTCAAGATTGGGCTGGATCTTGTCAATGCTTTTTAAGAGTTAAAAAAAAAACTTTAAAATGTTCTGTAACTTTTATGCATTATTTAAGCAAAGGTTAGTTTCTCAGGCCAATCATATTTGCAAATTTCAATTGTTCCCATAGCTCGCCGCAAAATTTAAGTGGTTTTAAAAATGCAAACTGGTGATAGTTATTCATACAATTGTAACTTATGCTATAAGTGCGGTAAAGGCAATAAATAGCTTACGAAGACGATTTGAAACACGAGCGATTGGCGAGTAAGTGATTGCCCTTACGCACGAGTATCGTACTACGTTTTTCAATGTATTATACTCCAATCACAGAGGAAAATTGGTTATTTTCCTCTATGATTTCAATTTACTCACACAAATAAATGAAATGTAATTAAAGAAACACAAACGACAAATACTCCAAATGAATGTTAGGCGGGCATTCTTTTTCTTTCCACGCAAGTTGTCAACTTGACGTAAATAAGCTGTTTTCAGTTTGATGCGTTCATAGCTCATTTGTATTAAGTCTATCTATGATGGTACACAAGAAAAGGCTGGGAATATTTTTAAATAAATTTAATAAAATATAAAACACTAGTGTGGTAAAGTTGACGTTAACAACAGTTTTGAAACACATAAAATGGGTCTCTGCTAGCAAATGTGTTGAAAAAAAAAATTTTTACTGAGCAATCCTGTCAGTTTTCTTTTCTTTTATTAATTTCTCATGTTTAACAGCTAAAAAGTTTCAGAGACTTGATGGGTACAACAATGGATCACAAGTTCGCAAGCAGTTTAGCCCACTGACCTCCCAAATTCATGTTGAGGATGAGACCCAATGATGATGATGATGTTTATCAAACAGAAATCTTAACGAGTAATAAAACCTTATTGTAGATATTATTCTTTTTTATGTTATCTAAGACGGGTAACATGATATGGATATAGACAAGAAGAGCAGAAAAAAGCTTTATGAGTAGAAAGGTGGAAGTGAAAGTACCTGCATTTACAATAATCAAAACAATATACTTTATAATAAAAACAAACTAAGGAAAAGTCATTATTAGCATTGTCTTTAGCAAAGATGATCTGTTAATGTTTGGATCATATTTCAATAGCCACGTGACATATGCATGAAAGGTTAATAAAATAAACTGATCTGACTTTCTCACGATGCATTTTATGATATTATAGAACGAACGCTATAGGTGCGGATAAACCGTTGTGGGCACGGTGGGCATGCCCACAACCCTAATTGAGGTCGTCGCGTACTCATATTGGACTTCGCTTTATACCGTTTTTTCTAGTGTTCGTGAGCAAGCAGACAAAATATTCTAAGTTTTATTACTGTTTGCCCCCGGGCTTTGCCCGTTTGGTTAGACCATATATAAAAGCTTAATCTTGAAGGAAGTCCCCATACAAGAATAAAATAATCAACTTTGTAGGAATGCATCATATCGATCGTTAGGGAGTCTGAAGTCCAACTCGCACTTGGCCGATCTTTTCGTGGCCGTCACCACAACCTTTTTTGAGGGCTGGATCCACGCCTGGAGCACTTTCTATGGGTACGTTCATACAGAGAGTTTTAAAAGCTTAGAAACATTTAATTCAGTTAACCATTGACTTATTTCATTTAGTGCTCCTACTTAAAATGAAGTTTAAGCGACATATGTACATTCTTCAAAAAGGGTTGGGCTGACTAATTTTTAAATTATTTGGCTTGGTCAGATGAAAAATTAATATATAATTTTGAATATTTGGAAAGAGTAGATTTAAAGAAACTATTATTGAAATATGGCATGTTTTAGGTAACAAATTAATTTCTGATTTTAAATATCGACTCACGTAGATTTTAAAGTGGTTTGAAAATATTTGGCATATTTTCGGTCCGGAATAAATTTCTGGTTTTGATTTTCTGGCTAATGTAGATTTTAAATATATTTGTGATTTGAAAATATTTAGTATGTTTTAAATGCTAAATGAACTTCTGATTTTAAAATCTTCATGTATACTCGTATTGATGGAACGTGTAAATGAGAATGAGAATGAAATTGTGGTCGCGTGAAATGTTTTTACATTCGCCATATACAACTCCCCTTCACACACACACACACACCCCTCCACACACCCTCCCTCACACACATTCAACTCGACATAATATCCTCAAGGTCCCCCTTGACTCCGTCAGAGGTGTTTCCGAATGTGGACTGATGAAAATGATCACTGTAACGGTGAGCAATCATACATCCTCTTTTCACATACGGTTTTACGTCCCAACCTAATAAGGAGTGAACCTTTTCAGCGTGCTTACAGCGTACAAATATTTTGAGGCATACCTCACAGCATTTCCCCTTATCGTTAAGCAAGTGGGAAGTGCACATAATATTCGTAAAACTAATAGGTAATCAAGCGATGGGCAGGACCCATTTACCGAACTACGGTAAATAATTGGCACTATTCTGACCCCGATTCTATATAAGGATAGTTTTAGTGGTTTATAAACTATTTTGAATGTTTTTATAGACAAAAAAACAGTATCCACTTGTTTTCTTTCTCAGGAAGTAGAATAAAGCACGATGGCCGTCTTCTCAATTCTGAGGTTTTATACTATGTCATTGCTTTACATATGTACAGTTGTATTTTATGTGAAGCGCATACAAACTATATTGTTGTCATGTATTATATACTGGCTTTTGCCCGCAGTTTCGTCCGCGTTTATTTTAATCTCTGCCCCTTTTTCGGCTTGTGCGTTATTTTATCAACACCCCTTATAGCCTATATATGTTGACCAGGGTCAATACGATAATAATACATAGAATTGCATTCAAATCCTCGCGTTAAAACGGAACATGCATACTCATACCTACACAAAGACAAAAATTCGAAAAAATTGTAGTTTTGTTTTCGGTACATACTAATAATAATAACCCATTTCACTTAAAATGTTGAAAAAATATTCTTAATATTGACACGAAATTTTTACTACTTTAATATAAGTAGATATAGATTAAGCGAGGCCCTTTGATTTCAGTGGTCGCTGCCATAGACCCATGCAAAAATGGGGCAATGATCTACTTAAAGGTATTTACAAATTAAAACAAAAATATAAAGCCTAAAAAAATCAACGGTTTTGTCATGGAGCTATGCAAAATCGTTAGACATGGATCTGAAAGACATTTTTAATTATTATTTATATTTTCTAGTCGAACTGTACCTTTAAACGAATTGAATTTGAATCAAGAAGGAAGCAACAATGTATCAGGATTAAAAATTCAAAACCGTTAGCAATCATACGTTATTTATTTATATCAATATTTTGTCAAATACACACATAATACGTGACATTATAGTTGATATTATATTATTTATTTCATTTTGTTTCTTCATAACGTTATTTTAAAGGAAATTACCAATGAAAACGCTATAAAACATATTATACCGGTATTTTTATAACTTTGCAAAGTCTGTTAACAATACAATTGTTTAATTGTTCAATGATCTATCACGGTTTTTTCATTTTGTACAAAGTTCAATGTCACGTAATGTTTCAATGAAGTGCAAGAAGCGTTACATAATCTGCAATATAATGATGATCATCACGATGACGTTTCTTTTAAGGAAAATGGTATGAATTATGTATAGTGTATCGATATTTCTCATGACATGGAAAGGTTCACAATACAACACCAAGAATTGTATTTTTTTTGTCCTCATATGTATAAATATACCAAAATAAACAGCTAATTGAAATTATTAGAAAAAATGCATTAGGAATCCGTCATTAAGTCTATATAGTTTAGTATTTCTTAAATTTTTTCACGCTTCCTCCTATATTTTTTTCTAATCTTATTTTTCTGCTAAAGGTGTCTGGGTTATCAATAAGTGCCACCTTTGTACAATGAAGAACATATAAAGCTATACACACTGGTATACCCATCTTCTATCCTACACCAGTGTTCCGCAAACTTTTTGTGTTCAAGGTACATCTACGAAAATGAAAATTTTTGTAGGTACACCACAAATAAAAATCAGTTTTACGTAATATTAATTAATCAATATTTATTTTTAATACTTACTTACTAAAAATAAGTTAATAAGATAACCTTATTTTTCCGAGGCACACCAACTTATGACCACGGTACACCAGTGTTCGGAACACTGTCCTACGCTAAAGAGACTAATGTTGAAAAAATATTCTATGTTCAGAGAGAACGACGTTTTTACTGCTTCATTATTAGTATAGTATAGATGAATGTGAGTGGACATCATACATAACGAATTAGACAATACAGCAAAGATGCGCAAGGACGAAGTGCCTTGAAGTACTCCTAAATTCAACAATGAAAGTCGTAGGGCCAATTGTCAAGTAATATTCTAGACTTTAGGTAATGAGGTACCTACATTAAAGATTAGTAATGATGTGGTAACATTGGCAAAAATTACTGTTTTAAATTGTAACAATTTTTTCCCGATGGCGAGGAATTGGTATACTTTAATCTCAAATCGGCGCGCGGTTCCTTAGGGGAGCGGACTGAGCGAGACCTACTCCATACAAATATACGCCCGCGAACTAGCTTATGCCGTAAGGTCGTATACGCCAAAACAGTATTTCTCGTTTAAATTTAAGATTATCGCAAATGTTACAAAACCCAAACACTATTTTGAAGAATGTACTTAGAAGACTAATCTGTAAAGACAGTTTTGAGGCTTAAATCGGTCTCGTGTCCCTGTAAAATTCAAATCTCTGGTTTTAAAGACAGTTTTTGTATTTTTTTTCTGCAGTAAAAGTTAACCATTCAAGAAAAGCAACTATTAAAATTATATCAAAGACATGTTAAATGAAATACATAAATATCAGTTCAAATGTTTGGCTTAGAAATGGCTTAGAAAAATTTAGATCCGTGCTGCAAACATTTTCAATGCGTCTTCTTAAAATACGTGCTGTTTTAAATAAATTCTCAAGAAGATCTAGTTTGCATATGTAGAGAAGTTGCAAATTCATGTCTTGTAATAAACAGTTGCATCATTCACGTTCAATCGTTACATACAGACGTGATTATATTATATTTATCTTTACGTCGATGTTTTCTTATTAAAGTAACAGCTTAGCTAGACCTACTTCCTGCTGCTTGGCGCCAGCGCCGTCCTAGATATTAACTTACAAACAAGAAAGTACCTACTTACTTATATTAGAAGTAAGCCGACATACACAAGTAAAACTATACCTATTTCTTCTCCTATAATATAACTATGACAATGACGAATGGTTATGCTTCAATCTTATGTTACAATGCCACCATTTTATCTATTCACATGTCAGCATCAGTGCACGTGTATTCGAGTATTTTTAAAGATAATTTCAATAACATTTATCAAGAATAAAAAAAACCAACTAAAATAAAAAGTTATTAGGGAATTAAGTTACTAGTAAACTAAATAACCAAACAAGTTCAAAAACTGAGCCAAAATCGCTGTCGTCTCATGGAAGAGTGTCCAGGAGACAAGCAGCGTTGCCTCGTTAAATTGCTAGGCCATTTCTTTATCCGAGGTATGTGCCAGCTCTGGGGTATCCAGAATATTATTATTATAATAAGTGAATACTTCATATAAGTGAAAAGACGTTCAGAAACAATATCTTCGATTGAACGGTCACCAGCAGTTGCAGCTTCGCATTTGTAAACGATTTTATGTAACGGCTTCGACGCCAAAATAAGAACTGTTAAGAGGTAGCCTGTCACACTAGCATCCATTATATCAAAATATGAGTAACCATTGTCTATCAGACTGTGTTCTTATTGAAAGTGTGGTTTTGGATAAATTGACAATTAATTGTCAAAGGTATACTCATACAAGTAAATTCGTTTACTATTTCCTTATAAGTACCACCTAGTTCACATAACCATGTCATCGGAAAACATACAAAGTATGTTTGTAGTTCTATTGCTAAGATAAGTAAAAGGCTTGATACTAGTGTGGGTTGACGTTGTGATTACACTACGGACATTTTGAGCCATTACCGCTGACTATTGCAAGTTGTGTGGCAACGTCACTGAAAAAAGACATCTTGTCACTCCAATACTCATCTCTTGTCTTAGATGTCGTGGAATTAATTCTAGTATGTCAAGAATCTATGTCTCTGTAGTATTAAGGGTCATAAGGTCATCGGATCTTGGTACCGTCATCGTCAGCGAGACGAAGAATGTACCCTTTAACGTGCTTGAAGCTTCTCCTTCTCCTTTATTGGTCAACCTTTTCCATCCATATTACTTTTTATTAAATTGTCATGTGTATACCTATCAGGTTTGTGAAAGTTCTCTTTTATTTTACGCTTTCTACTACTTTAAAATTTTTCACTTCCTTAAACCAGCTGTATTTTAACAAAAAAAATTTAAAGATTAAAAATCACATCAACTTTTCAACTAACTAATTGATTTTGAAATGTAGTCGTTGTTCAAGTTTTAATTGTTGCGAAGCACATCCAAAAGTAATAAAGTACAAAAATAATACGAACCAAATGCGATAAGAATATTTTACGCCTGTGAACAGTTTTCTCACTATTCAATTTAACTTAAACATGAAACCTGTTGATTTTACATATGACAGAAATAAATTTCTATAATTGTTTAAACCTGGAGATTTATCCATCGCAAGGAGATAACAAATTAACATTATATCATTGCGGTACAGAAAAGCACAAGAAAAGTAAATCTGTATGTGAAGATAAAACTGGACAAGTGCGAGTCGAACTCACCCACCGAGGGTTCCGTACAAATTAGTAAAAGTTTAAAAAATCTGCAAAAAAATTGGTCACCCGTACAATTATGACCGCGCATACCGTTGCTTAACCTCGATGATTCTTTAATGATTTAATTACAGATGTATACTTTTAAGCTTTTTTCCCATACTTGTAGTATAAGACGGTATTACTTGCCAAGTTTTATAGTTCTAGGCCAACGGGAAATACCCTATAAATTTTGATTCCCTTGAGAGTGTTCAAATATACGTTTTTTGCGGCATAAACGGCCGTATATTTTTTTGCGTTACTTTAGAAGTTTGATTTTTTCACAACTTCAAGGGACTGCAGACTTGGGTATATGGTTTTAATTTCAACTCGATACCTTTTTGCGTTCCCGAGATAAAGGGTCTTGACAGACAGACGGAGAGACGGACAACAAAGTGATCCTATAAGGGTTCCGTTTTTTAATAATATATAATAATACATAAAAACACGAGTTTTCTGAGCGGTCCGCTTCCGCTGAGCACGATAAACATTGTAAAATGAAAGCGTTGGAGCAGGACAGATTTCTCTGGATAACCTCGCCTTAAATAGAAGTCTAATATTGCAGTTTGAGTATGTGTTCACCTTTACCAACTTATGAATACTTGCTTGTAGTAGTAGGTCTACAACGCACACGAGATATAATTTGTGCAGGGTGAATTGTGAGAGACGTACTTATTGTTTTAGAAGGAGGAGCCAAGATTACAACAGCTGACAATACCATGACACATTTGCATTGCATTTCTCATCTATGATTATCATTATGCGTGGATATGTTTTAGAACGTATAAAGAATATGCTGATAAGCTTGTTCGTATTACGTAGGGTAGGGCTAGGTTTGAAAATCACTACTATCAGTTTTACCTCGTAAGACTACAGATGTTCAGCGCTGACCCTTTTGTCTGCTGCGACAGATGACTTCTGTTAATTTACTAACATTATGTGAATATTCAATTAAATAGACCTTAAAAATGTACTAGAGTACGATATGTTAGTTGATTGTGAGTGTTCAAGTTGTGTGCAGAACTTGAGCAGTATCACCCATTGTTCAAGGCTTGGAAGTGACGGTTCCCGCCAATTCACACATAACTCGCGATGGGAATGTGAACTTATCACACTTATCGGCCATCATAACTGTTCTGTGTTCTGTTTTATCAAAGTGTTTGAACTGATTACTTCGATGGTTGAGCTATCCTGTTGAATGTCATGAAATTAATTGGCAGAATCGTTCTTTTTAAACTTAATATCCTTGATGGGTTTTTGCGTCGGCCATTACCGTCTGGATTAAAAGCATCCATAAGACCTAAAACAAAGAGCGCTCACCCAGAAACATAAAGACAGCAGCTTAGGCGTTAACCAGCCTTTTCAGGGACGTCCGCAAAAATCTACGGAAGTTGGTGTTATTGATACTACACAGCTGCTTGTAACCACTCCCTCGGTCTGTAACTAATGCATTAAAGTAAATTCAACCGTATAGTATATCGTATGGATAAACATATTTGATATAGTGTTTTTTGACATCGGGACACGTTTCGTAATTTAGGTTGCACGAGTGTCTCAATAGCTAATTACGCCCAGTTAGACACAATACTTTATCTACGACCAACAAAAATACCGTCTGCGTGACAATTTTTACTATCATTTCAACTAACATGAAAAGAAATAAAAAAGGCGGGATTATTTTATTTTTAATTTGGTCCCAAATGTTTCGGCGAGGACCTTCCGTTCTGCCTTATTGTCAGTAATTTACTTATTGAAGGTGTTCTATGGGAGCATTCGAGACTGCATGGTGGAGATATCTTTGCCTAGCCAAAACCAAAAGAAGAAATACTAGTTGCTGATCGGTTTTTACATTACCAATAGCTATTTCATGTAGTACACGTAAAATTTCATCAAAATATGAAAAGTACGTATTTGAAAATGGAGAACCTAAGTCTTATTTTTAATGTATTTATTTGTGCATAACTTTGATTGGTTTCATTGCTGTCTTATATACTTAATTAAAACTCTTAGAACAAACTATCTGATATCTGTCTTTAGATAAGTGAGAATATTTTTCTAAATATGGCTAAATATGAATGAACTTTGTCCCCGGTTGAAAATTTATGCTGAATACTCATTGCGTTTTTCTAATATTTTCTTGGCCACATTATCAGAACACACTCGTACATATGATTTAAGATATATATTAATTATACAGTTATGTATGCCTATGTGACACCAGCGCAAAGTAAATACCAGCATGTGCATTTAAATAAAATCTATTTACATTATTTTTGAACACGTGAAAGGTGCCTCTAGGTTATACTCTACCGTTCGTTCGTGCACAGTAGCTTGTGTAGTTCCGTCAATGTAGTCTTTCTATGCGGACGCCTACGGCCATCGCGTTCGTGTGAGCCCGACCGTGATGTTGTGACCTTTTGATTTTTGAATTAATAAATAATTAATGCAGTTTTTCTCATTGACGTTCCAAAGGCTGGATTTCGCTCAGTCTTTGCCTCGAGTGGTTGAAAGAAACTCGTTTGGTCGAGAATCGTGACTATCGTGTGATAAAAATGTTTGTTTTGCGATAAGGCTATTTCAATTTTGCAGTTTTTGTTGCCTGCAGTGGAACTGTGTTATTGTTACGATGTAGTGTTACATTTCTTCGTTTTTGGTGTAGTGGTTTATTAAAATTCTTATTCCAAGGCATACCTCTCATTTCGTCTTGCAGTAAAAAGAGATATTGAAGAGATGAAAGGCCAAGCCATATTCATTGAAATGGGATTCTGAGCTCTGAAATGTGGAGGTTTAGCAATAGATGGTCAGTATAATCTCTTCCTCCTAGCAAGTAGTCAAAGAAAACTACTGTCCAAACCTAGCCTTCTAGGTTGGGCGTACTTGTTGAGTCAATCAGTACTAATTTGTAGAGAATAATTTGTAAACTAGCGTTTTGCCCCCTTTTCACTCTGTATCAAACCTTTGAATGTATAATTTCAAAAATTCCCTTAGTGGATGCCTACGTTTTAAAAAGAACCTATCTGTTAAATTTCAAGTTTATAGTTCCGTACATAGAAATCTTATTATTTATATTTCCATGGTTTCGGAGATTTTGTTATGAGAGTAAGTGAGTGTGTGCGTCGTATTCTTATATCTATTAATATTGTACCTACTAATAACTTTTTTCTTATTTTCAGATCTTACGGATGCTCTAACAATGCAATCTACAAGGGAATCAAACAGACAGAAACGAAGTACTAGAAGACGTAATTCCAGAAAGAAATCGCTATCACCTTCAGATCTGAAATGCTCGCGAGGAGACGCAAAAACCGACTCTAAAATTAACTGCAAAAGGTCCTTATCTGAAGGATCAGTTAAACATAGGAAGAGTAACATACGCAGGACTTTGACGCACCCATTTACACGAGCGGATGGTGAAATACAAAGTGTTGATTTGACAAGTGATGTGCCAAAAAGTGTGACAGTGCCAGAAAGTGATGAGTCGAACTTGCCTCCTACAAGCAGTGATCGCGACACGGAAGATGATGCTAGGAGTCTTCCGGTGCCAAGACTTCAAGTTACAAGGCCAAGGTGGGATTCCGGAAGTGAAATGGATTCTTTGGTGTCAACTGTCGTGAGAAGAGCTTCGGCCAGACGACGCAGGACGCCTGTAAACCCAGGTTTGTTGACTTTTTTTTAAATTTTAATATCATAGGAATACAGAATATTAATATTCAAATAATTATTTATAATATTCAAATTATAATTCAAATTATATTCATGCAATAAATATTACGGGCACATTAACATTTATCCCGTAAGTTTTTTTAGGGCAATAAATTTTGCAGACGTTCCTATTGTAATACGTAGGTATTCTGTAAAAAATTCAACTGGCTAGATATGAATAAACATGTGAAAGACGGACAAACAGACGGATAAGTCGGAAGCCTATTAATAGGGCCCCGTTGGGTACATTTGATTAGGTACCGATCCCTAAAATTCTAAAAAAGCAAATTTTAAAGTAGTGAAACTAGTGCCATCTATGATTTCAATCAAAAAGCAAATGGTTAAAATTAAACTTGCTTGTGTTGTCTTGTAGTAACTAGATGGCACTTGATTCGTGATTTACTTTTAGCTCTAGTGGCTCCATTATTTATTTTATAAAGTTTTTGGATAAAATGTTTTGTTCTTAATGGAATTATTTTATCTAATTTGAGTAAGCAATAATTCAAAGCGCCACCTATCCACGATTAGCTAAACTAAATCAAGCATCGTGTTATGTACTAAGCGAGAGCGTGAGTTGTAGAGCAAGCAACTCTTTTTACTCTTTCCAGCAACGGTCTACAGATGTCGCTAATGTTTACAATTTTCATTATGAATCCAGATGAATGATTTGCCTTGCCTTTGGTCAAATGGATATCTTTTAGTTTAGTCTAAGCTTCCATATTTAAAACAATTCCAGTTCAAAATATTTCAAGTACAACGCGTATTGTTATGTTATCCAAGTTTTTAAAAGTTAGAAACTGGGTTTTGTAAATAAGAAGCCTTGGGCTTCTTTTATTTATTTGCAACGACACGTTATCATCATCAATGTTTAATTATGTTTAGTTGTTTTTTTTTACCTTATTTTTGATTTTCTCTGCTGAGAGGCAACCAAGGAGGTTAACGCGAAGGAGTTTTAGATACTCTATGTAAACCTCCTTTAGTGACATAATGTGACATTCCACAACAGTCGACACTACAGTTGCATACACAAACATTGTTGAGTTATAATGTGGACTGCGATCTTTTATTCTAGAGATAATAATAATTAAAGGGTTAAGCAATTTTGCTTCCTTGTTAACAAAAGAGGTTGGTTGTCGCAAAGGATGAAACAAAATCATTTTTAATAAAGCACAGACATGATACCTAGGTAGGTACGCAAGTGGAAGGCAAAGCTCAACCAGGCCGCCTTAGAAAGACGTATTCCAATCCAACCAAATTGGCGACATATTGGAGAAGGGCTAAGTAAAAAATACCCGTAATAGAAGAGCTTGCGTTGCTAGATTGATGGATGTAGAAGAAGCAAAATAGGTGTGTCAGAATCATAGCAGATGGAAATCTGAAGTCTCTGCCTGCTCCTCTGGGAGACAAGCGTGAGTATATGTATGTATTTTTTATATATTACTGCATAACTGAATGTCATCCTTTGAAATAAGTAGACATCATGCTTAATTTTGAATTCCTAATTGATTCAGAGGGGCTGTCGTGTGGAACCAGTCTCCTTATTTGACAGAAGTGTGGGCACCTGAATGCGTAGGATGTCCCCACGTCAAATAATTACTTTACAACTACAGGAACACAATGCTTATTAAACCGGTTTCTTTTGTGATTTGTATCTCAATATAGAAAGGAAAAGAGTTGGTACTATTCAAGGCGACGATTTCTTCTGTTATGTCTTACACGCACCATAAATTTTTTACATAAAAACTGGTCATGTGCGAGATGGACTTGCGCCTTGAGGGTTCCGTACCATTACAATAGGTAATTATTTGAAAAAAATCCATCGATCCATCAGCCTGTTTCGTCCACTGCTGGACATAATAGGCCTTTCCAGGATTTCACCACTCTTGGCGGTCCTCCTGGAAGAAATGCCCGTACTCACACACGCTGGGCAGGCGGGTTGGTGAGCGCGGTTGAATAAAATAAAGATTTAAATTATTTGAATAAAAATACAAACTTATCAGTAACTACAAAATGTAAAAAACAAAACTGCAAAATTAAGTAGGTCAAGTATTCAGGTACGAAATCGTAAAACTATACTGAACATCGTCATTTTCAGTATTTGTTGTTTAAATAGAGTATATGGTACGTAATATACAGAAAATTCTACAGTTTAGTTTTGGAATAGACCCCGTAACAGTAATGGTGTAAAACTGATAAATTTGATGGCCCCCCATTTCTTTATTTTTGGAGATAAAATTATTTAAATATATGTGTACTCTATTCAATGAGTTCTAGACAATAACTCCCACATGGTGTCAGAAAAAAGGGACAAGAAAAAAAAATTGGCTCCTTTTTCATCTATGATCCATACTAATAATTTATTATCATGGGGATATTAAAATTTTAACTAAACTTTCGGTTTTGGGCTACCATTTTGCACAATATATCCAAATTTCAAATCTGTAACTCGTTCCGTCTGCAAGTTAGAGTCTCGTGACATACAAACGGACAGAGGGACAGAAAACAGAGCGACGCCCTTTGGGTGCGGTGCGGAACCCTAAAAAAGGCTAAAATCACAAAGGGTTATGTAACTCGATTTAAAAAAATATATTTTTTGCTCTAGTTTGGGTAGTGAGTGTGAGCCCCAAAAAATAAATACCTACTGTAGTTGTTGCTTCATACAATTTATAACTTATAAATTTTGCATTTTTCGGTATTAAATGCTCACGACTATTTTTTGTAACATTCAATAAATTAATAAAAAAAACCTTACTGAAATTCTATGCATCCAATAGTTCCTGAGATATGGCGATTTTCTTTTTCCAGAACACGAAAATTAAAAATTTAGCACTCAGAATACAAAAATGTAATATTTTGGTAAAAGAAAATATTCATATCTCGGCAACTATTGGATGCACGGAACTACGGTTGGGCTTTCATTGTTGCAAATGTTCTATACAATTGTATTACAACTAATACCTAAAATTTATAATTTATGAGTATTAAGTTATTATGTAGCGAGCACAAGTTTTTCGAAGCTGCAAATATGAGGTCATGAAGTCATGTTATTAGCGAAAAAAAAATTTACTTAGCAACAACTATACTAATTTAGTCGCAACTTTCAATACTTTATTCGCACGCAAGTTATCAGTAACCATAAGTGATAGCAAAGCAATATAAATTGTTTCACCAAGTTTACTTTTCAGTTATTCAAAAATAGTTCTTTAGTGTTAACAACAGAAGCTATTAGTGTCTATTCGGTGTAATACGGCTTAACTTATTTGACAGGACTAACCTTATTTTAAGCGCCCAATCGTTGTCTTTTCGATAAAGAAAGAAAAATACAGAATGCTTAAATTTTGTTTAGTCCTATCAATTAAGTTAGCTGCACCGAATCGACACCATCACTTTGAAAAATTTAAAGTTTTGGCAGTTCAAAACTTAAGTTTAAGCCTTCAGAATCGATTTTATTTCCTCAAAAATTTATGTAACAACATATTTTGTACTTAATAATAACGCGTTTTTGCACTGTCATTGTCCCAATTTATTATAATTATAACACCGCTTAGGTACCAAATCAGCCAATAATATTTTTTTTTTTGGGTTTGCAAGCCTCGAATGATCCTACCGAACGTCTTCAATACCAATGTTGATATCAACATCAGTATCGTTCGTAATTTTTCGTTATTCGTAAATTAAATAATTCGCAATTTACAAACAATTCTATAAAAAAAAAATATATAAAAATGAATAGACTACGCGTTTTTATTTTTTTATTTTTCATGAGATAGTTAATAAACACTCGTATCCCAATGGCTCTCATTATCTTAATTAGGTATGTACAAAATATAAAATGAATGGTGTTTCGTAATTACTGCCGAGTTTACCTAATTTGCCTCATTACGAAAGTAAACTTGCGATTTTCCTCTATTGGAAAAAGATAAGGACTCAAATATATCCCCATTAAAATGCATACATTTTTTTGGAATTCTGAAACCTTGAAGAGCCAATGTAGAGTCAAGATTGAAAGACTACTTTTATGACAGCTCTGAATTTATCGGATAGCGTTGGATGCGCGGGATCTCGTTGATGTCTTTTGTATGGGAAGATGAAATATGCTGTCATAAACGCTAATAATAACCGGCCGAGGATTAAGGTGAATGCATATTTAAACTGCAATATAAAACCTGTCTTTGAAGGCCTAATCTTCATATACGAATCGTCTAAATATCCTTCGCACAATTAAATGACTTTGAAAAAAAAAACACGAAGAAAGCGATTTAGCTCCCATATTAAATACCGACTAAAACAAAATAACACACACAGATACATCAAAATATTTACTCCATAAAAAAATTAGAATGAATGCCCTAATGTAGCTGTAATTTCAAAATAACAGAAGTTTTGCGTGCGCGGAAGTTGATTAGAGCCGAATAGACAATTAAAAATAAACGCAGGATTTATTCCATTATACGG
Source organism: Ypsolopha scabrella (assembly GCA_910592155.1). Taxonomy (NCBI): domain Eukaryota; kingdom Metazoa; phylum Arthropoda; class Insecta; order Lepidoptera; family Ypsolophidae; genus Ypsolopha; species Ypsolopha scabrella. The sequence goes on along the minus strand of OU342969.1, from coordinate 22,801,531 downwards.
CTCCCTTTTCTCTTGCGTCAGCGCACGGCAGTTTTGCTATTATAACCCGGAAACAGGGTTTAATAAAGATGAAAATTGCGTGCGCCCATTGAACTTACAAATGATTCAGAATGACTTGTGGCTTGACGGAAATCTTTTATAAGATTAAAAGTACAATACATTATTATATATAGGTTAATTAATTTCCATGCAGATTTTAAAGACATATTTCTTTTGTGAGCATTTATTTTAGACATATAATTTAAACTGTCTTGAATCGTAGCTCATTTTAGAACAAAATTAAAAAGTCACACGTTGTTTTTTTAATTGAAGCGCAAATTTGTTTCATAACTACTAATACCTCTTTTAGTGTCAGAGATGAAAGATACACTCTATTATATTTTTAAAAACCTTTTAAGATCTTAAAACATCACAATTACACGACAATAAATGTATTTATTTTTTCTTCAAAATTAGGCTTTTCATGTGGATAGTTTAAGAACATCTCAAAACGCAGTCTTGCTTGGATTGAATCTTTTAGACTGCTTCTGTGGTTCAAACGGCTCGACAGTTTATCCGAAATTCGGTGGTTCAAATTTGTGTTTGGTTTGATAGTTTCTGGTCTATATTATTCTATTAGTGACATGATTAACCACCCATCAACCAGCGACGTAATAATCGTCGGTGAAACGTGGTTCGAAAACACCTCTGACACTTCTTCAAGGTTAAGTCTTAAAAGTCTATAGTACCTGACATTGAGCACCTCATTTTGCATCAATTAAAACAGAACTCTATGACGTTTCATTATTGTTTAAAATAGCGTGCTTGGCTGTAACGATAACTGAAGCATCGCGCGGTGTCAAAGAGCCCTTGTTTCATTCCTCACAAAACGTTTTTTACGGTGAAAATAAATGTTTATTTTTAAACTGTATAACATTCAAGGCCCGCTTTATGTAAAAATCTGTTTTTTTATGGAAAGACTCATGATCTTATTTAAAGTATTTATTGAATTCCACCAGTTTATTGTACAGTTTAGAGGTAATTTTGCAATTTGTAATGCAAAATATGGTGTCAAGTTTTAGCCACTTTCTGGGCATAGCATTCGTCCTCATCTTTACCATATGTCAGAGAGATGTTTATTTATGCAACCAAATTCATACTAAAGACTCGGCATGTGCTCAGTCTCAAGGTTAGATGGCCTTTTGGTAAAATTCGTAAATTCGCAAGCCCAGCCCCGAGTCAATTACTATGGGGCGTCAACATTTTATTTTGCGAATATGCAAAAAGTGTCATCGACCTATGATATTGATCACTTATCATTATCAAGCTTCTAGTATGAATTTGGCTGCATGAACGGAGGATCATCCGAAGCAGTGTGATATATTATAGACTATGTATTATTATATAAAAATAAAGTAACCTTGTGTTTCTCACGAGGCGCTTCGACATTACAATACAGACACACAAAAAAACATTTTTTCACTTCCTTAAATTTAACTAAAAAAAAACCTGCACGGTTTGTTACCTTTTTTGTTTCTTAGGAACAGTAAGTGGTGAGTTTTTTCAATCTAAAGCTTCGTCGAAGAAGTGTTAAAATTGATTTTTAATGGCTTATTCAATAAATATATTATGTATATTGATATATACATGCATAAATTGGTTGGTCACCAAAATAAAAACGATAAATTGAATTGTATCACAACATGCGATATTTAAGTTATTTTTTCCCTACATTTGAATTATGGTTAAATTATGAATACACTAGCGTACTTTAGACGCCCAGTGGCTCGTTGCAATATGGAAAAGCGCAAAGATAGGTTCGCAGGTGGTGCTGAGAACTGATAGCTCAGTCATTAGAGCAGTCACCCGGTTAGCGAGAAGTCCCAGATTCGTATTCCGGTTCAGAGCTCCTCACGTCCAGATTTACTTTTCTGATTTTCTATACCGCAGTGATATAATGTTAATTTGTCCAGTTATCCTTTTTGTAAAATAAAACAATAAAACTATGTGTCTGTACATCTTCAAGTCCATCTCCGAGTCACATGTATGGGAAAATTGCGTCCGTTAGTTTGCTGTTTGGCAACACTTTTTTAGAATAAATGAATCTATCAACTTGAAATTTTAATTAATAATAATAAATAATTCTTTATTGACACATAATTAGCACAAAAATATAGTGATCAGCTAAATTATTATACATTGGTCATACAAAAAGTATCTTGTGTTGTGATACATGTATGTGTATAGCGACAAAGCTTACCTGTGGAAACAGAGTTTGAAAGTTGAAAGTCTCTAAAAATATTGTATAGTTGTAACGTAATGGGGCAAAAGTAAGTAGGTGCAAAAAAAAAATTTTTGACTAGGCTAGTATTTAATAGTTACATGAAGACCCAAAAAGTATTTTCATAAAAAATGCGTATTCTTTGAATAAATAGTTCGTATAGGAGGGACACAAAAATATCCAAAAATATATCTACAGAAATTCTTGTTAGTATATCAAGAAAACTTTGTTAGTGTTCTCAACTTTATCAGAAAGTTTAAAGAAAAATTGTGATTTGTAATTGCCATCTGCTTATATAAACAAATTTTACATTTGATTTCTTTGACATGTCCTTATCATCTTAAATATCTTTGCTCTGCTTCACTTCAAAGTGATTTAGGTAATGACATTTTGATAGTAACCGTTACATTACAAATTCATTTCCCTAATAGCTATCAAAAAATTCATTAGACATATTTACTTTACAGTTATTTTTTTTCTTACTTCACAGAAGAGTAGACGTAAAAGTATAACAAGAATTTTCCTGACTATAAATATTACACACAAACAAATTATTTACATTTTAGTAATTTCGGTTTTATTTTTTGTAAATTCTTAATGTGTCTTTGCAAAGGTTTTGTGTATTACTAAAAAGCTTTGTGCTTGGCAGCTTTGAATTCGAACACGTTCTATTTTTAAAAACGCTTTTACCGCGTTGTGTTTGGTCTAGTTCGCCAGTGCAAGTTCATTGTTCTGTCATTATTTAGAGTTTCGAATAAGTCGTAAACGCCGGTCGCCCGACGGCTATTTTTTTATGGTGAAGTTTGGTCCTCGATTGAGGCAGAGTGTTTTTGTTGAAGCGTTACTTACGTCATTTTGCTTTTGAGCGACGTTTTGTTGTTGGAGTTGGAACAGAGGTGAGTCACGTTGTTGTTAGTTTACGTTGTAGTCGATAAAATGTATCGACAAATAATCAAATATTCTTTAGGTGTTGTTAAGGCTAAGTAGTATGTGCAAGAAAACACTCGACTCGAAATAGGAACATTTCACAAAATATATCATTAAGCTTTCATCAAGCCTTCAAGCTTGTAGGACCTCTAATAAAAAAAACATTATATGTAAATATATGAGTTGTATGGAAATCGCATGGAAATACATGCTAGTATAAAAAAACGATGTAAGATTATGGCTAGAAATCTCGGAAATTGTATGTATATGTATTATATGTGGTGTATTACAGGAACTTACCACGCTATAACTACGATAATCACAATTATAGTTAGCTAAAAACAAGCCACTTCAACTCCAAAATTATAGATAAAGCAGTATATTTATGTAGTGCAGTGGCGAAGGGTGAACATTTTATAAAGGGTAGCCGGACAAAAATTAGCCTTACTCAGAAAAACATTTTTAGGGTTCCGTACCCGAAGGGTGCCAAACGGGACTCTTTTACTAAGTCTCTGATGTCTGTCTATCTGTCCGTCTGTCACAGGGGTCTTCAGCCTCAAACGTAATAGGTAGAAAGTTGAAATTTTTACAAAATACGTATTTGATTAGCCTCTACCACGAAAAAAAAATATAAGGGAAGAGAGAACATATAAGAAACCTCGAAAAAGTTGTATTATTTAAACGTTATCAGTTCTGGCTCTTACTTAAAGACAGTAATACTCGTACATACAAGTTTTAAATTTAGTCAGATTTTAGTACGTACTTTAAAATAAAATAAAAATCCGTACGTAGAAGGTGCCAATTTTTTTGTCAGGTGCTACCATTTTAGCGGGTTGATTTTTGAACGCTATTATTTACACGTGAATAAAAGGTGCGCCAGAACGATAACATGATAAATTTAACAAAAACATACTTACAAAATAAAACCCAATTTCAGAGATCCTCTCCTGAGATTCGAACTGAGGAACTCTTGAGTGCCATCTAGAAACCTTTACCACCCTTTACCGTTGAGCGACGAAGCGTCTTGAACGCGAGGACGAAAAAAGGGATTTTATATCTCTGTAATAATTCGGATAAAACATCGACAATAAGGGGATAAAAGCAGCACGTTCTTACGTATATTTTCGCGTACTAAAAAGAGAAGGACGTATAGTTTAACTAAAGGAGACAGACGCTTAGTATGGAAGCTTTTTGTGTTAAAGAAATAAACTGGCGTTGAACAGAGGAATCGGATTTATCAAGCGTTTTTAGTGAAGAATGTTTTAGTTTTTTTTTGTACGTTTATATTGTTGTTCAGAATGCACTTTTCACTTGTAATTTACTTTAGATAAATAAATAAATGTTAGTGAATAAAGAAACACCTACTACATTATGCCATTTCCTAAAAAGGGGCTGATGGGAATCGTTTTATATGGACCCTTCGCCACTGCACTGCACCCTATGTACACTTATACAGCACGTTTAAGTCTGAGGGATAAGGGGCGAAGGATAAACATATAATGTGAATTTCGTTTATACATATAGCCAAGTTCATACTGGAGACTCGGTGAGTGGTCAGGACCAAGGTTCAATGACCCTATTTACGAAATACGAAACATATTTTTTATGCCTTTATACTTGTTCAAGAACGATCTAAACTCGATTAGTAAAAGAAAGTGTAAATTTTATTTTGCGTATTTTCCGGAAATGGTTAGGCAACTTTCGTTTATATAGCCAATTCATATTGGAGACTCGGTCGGTAAGTGTAACTAGCCAGGACCAAGGTTCAATGATCTTGTTTGCCAAACACGAAAAATATTTGGTGTGCCCCTATTATTGTTAGAAAACAATCTCGACTCAATTTGTGTAGCAAGGGTCACTGATCCTTGATTTTGACCACTTACCGAGTCTCCAGTATGAATTTGGCAATATAAACGAAATTCACTTTATAGTATAATCAGCGCGGGTGGAGTTGCGGGCGAAGAGCTAAATAACTATAATATCGATATGAATTTAACCATAATATAAAGCTGCTCCCAACACTAGAATCGCATGGCGAGCGCAACAGTTCGGAGTTCGGTTGGCCGCGGCCGGCTCCCTCATCACATCCGCTTTGCTCGTTCAGCCCCGTACTCGCATCGATGCTTAAATAAAATATCGCGTTCCATTTTTGAATTTCAAAGCACCTGACGCTGTTTTTGAGTTTTTAATTTTCATAACTGTGACTGTATTCGGCCAGTGTTTGCGTTACTAAAGCAGTGTAGAAATACTTCTTTGTTTTGTGTGCGAATTTGTGTTGTGTTTTCTTTGACTGGAAGGAAGCCCTATGACGCCTTTGGAAGCCTTATATTTGAGAAGTGAAACAAATTATGTAAGTATCAAGTAACTAAACCTAAAGTAATGGTGTTATCTGTAATTGGAGCACTTCAGACATTGTACTAAGCAAGATTAGAAAAGTAAAAAGACTTAAATCATAAAAATCGGTTTAGGGTGTAACTAAGGGGGCACTATAGCAAAGATTTATTAGGCCCCCTTACACTCTGACCCTAAAAACTGTTTGAAGCAAAACACAAAATCTTTACTTAATAAATAAAAAACTCATAAACATTTTTTCTTTCATTGTGCTATGTGCTAAATTTCAAGATCAATGAAAAGTAACCTATAGGTTTGGTGGCGACTCAGTTTGTATGAAAAACTTAGTCCAAAAGCTTTGTGATTTTTCGCATCTATTTAATTTATAATAGGGCTCCTTGTTGCCCTTCGGGTACGGAACCCTAAAAGTAGCAAGCAGCTTGGCAATCAGACGGACAACAAAGTGATCCGATAGGTATACCGTTTTTAGGGTTCCGTACTCGAAGGACAACAAGAAGCCCTATTAATATCGCTCTGCTGTCTGTCCGTCCGGGTATATGTCACGGGTCTCTAGCTTACAGATGGAATGAGTTACAAGTGTCGCAACGGTTTATGAGCGCTGACCTTGACTGCGCTAGTCATTTTTTCCCCCACCACTTTAGCCGAGCGCTCATAACTCGTTGCGCGACTTGTACAAACCTGAAATTTGGATATGTTATGTAGAATGTTGACCCAAAACCGAATTTTGAATTAAAATAAAATTGCTCATATACCTCCTCATATCGTACAAAATTAAATTAAATTAGAATACAATAATTGTAGTCTAATTTAATTTAATTTCTTTATTTTTGGAGATATAAAACAATTATTGTTTCATATCTCTAAAAATAAAGATATGGGGCGCCATCAAAGTTGTCAGATATAGAATATTTTTGTTACGGGGTTTATCTAAAAAACTAAACGATATAGGGATTTAGAATTTTCTGTACATTATGTACATACCATATAGTGTATTTAAACAACAAATACTGAAATCGCCGACTTTTAATATTGGTTTGGGGTTATGTACCAATACTTGAGCAACTTAATTTTGCATATTTATTTTATACGTTTCCTAGGTAAAATTAAAATTTGTAATTTTTATTCAAATCATTGGAGTCTATTAATTTATTTGAATAATACGGAACCCTCAGGGTGCAACTTCTACTCGCAATTAATCGCATAAATGCCTACTAAGCCCTATCGAAACGAAAACCATTTTACTTTACTGTGCTTTGTACTTCCTTCAAGTAAATATGAATAAAGCAAAAATACCGTTGGAATTGTACTAAACTTAACATGATTGTTCTTTTGTTCTGTATGACCATCATTAAATGCACCGTTATCACAAATAACGACGATTTTAGTAAATTACTTCATCAAAGTACTACTTATATAATATTTAAGTATATATGTACACAAAAGAATAAAAAAGTAATAATTTCAAGATATATTTCGGACCCTACTACCAACCTCATCGAATTTTTTTTGATATTAACACTCATACTAACATTCTCACATCCCCTCTCAATCACACACACTCACAAACACCCTCTCTCCCTACCCCACTCACATACTCATCTCTATAAAAAAAAAGGTAGGTAGATAGATCTCTTTTTAATACTAATTTTCTTTTGTGTACATATATACTTAAATATAATAAAAACCAAAAATAAAAGAACAAGCTGGTAAAGTTTATATACATTTATTTTACTTATATAATAAGTATACTTACTAAATGTCACTAGTTTTAGGCAAAAAAAACAAACATTTCGGAGTCAATGATCCAGTTTTTTTTACGTTAGTACTTATTACTTAGTTACTTTGTGTTCTAAGTACAGTGAGACCACATCAAGCTATACACTTGCAGTACGACATTAGCCCCTACAGAGAAGAATATAAGATCGGTACAAAGTCCGAAGTGTCTAACTTGATGCGGTCTCCACTGTACAAAAGCTGAAATGCATTCCCAGGGTGATATATTGACAAGTATTTTTTGGCTAAAATACCAACTGTTAACCGACAAGCTCTTCAAACTGAACTTGAAAACTTTTCCATAAACAAACTCGGGCAATAAAAAATAAAAAACCGGACAAGTGCGTTGTAGACTATATTACAAATGTATAGTTTTCAGATTTTTCCCTATAAGACGGTATCCTACTTCTACTAATATTATAAATGCGAAAGTTTGTGTGTGTGTATGTTTGTTACTCTTTCACGCTGAAACGGCTGGACGGATTTAGAATGGATATAGCTTAACACATAGCCTACTTTTTATCCCGAAAAAAAGTATGTCATTAAACCGTATAACACGCGGGCGGAGCCGCGGGCAAAAGCTAGTTACTAATAAATAAAAACACCTCAAAACCGCGAGTTTTCTGAGCGGCCCGCTTCCGCTGAGCAGGATAAACATGTGAAAAATGAAAGCCTCGGAGCAGGATAGATTTTTCTGAATACCCTCACCGTAAGAAATATTTTGGTCACACCACAGACATAAACAGACTAAACGCATAGAGTCGACTTGAAGCAATTTTATTTCAGTGAGTAACGGGCTCTTTTAGATATAAATATTCCTTGTTTCCGAACAAAATGTACACGAGAGATTAGTTTAGGTATTAGCAAATATGTTTCAAGCAAAAGCCAGCCAAAACAACCCTTTTTTATACGTTTCTTCGTACCATGTAGCTTAAATGTCGCTTGGTTTTTGTATAGAAACTTGCCAACGATATTTAAAACTTAGGTTTAGTATGTATGTCTGTGGGTCACACATATTTGTTTTACCTGCGAATTCAATAGGCGATAATCCCTCTGTATTGTTCAAACACCGTAAAATGAGCCGCTCCTAGAAATAGTTGTATTTGTATATCGTTGATTATATTCTACTATGTGAAAAATACTTAACCAACTTAATTTTGCAGTTTTGATTCTGACATTTTGTACGTAATGATGAGTTTTGTTCAAATTATTCAAGCCTCATAACTTATTTGAGATAACGGTACGGTGTTGCGGTACGGTATTACGGTTCGTAACTCTTAGGACGCGCATTCTACACGCACTTGACCGGCTTTTAGGGTTCCGTACCTCAAGAGGAAATACGCAGCCCTTATAGAATCACTTCGTTGTCCGTCTGTCTGTCCGTCCGTCCGTCTATCAAGACCCTTTATCTCGGGAACGCGTGGGGTATCGGGTTGAAATTAAAACTATGTAGGCACTCAGGTCTAAAGTCCCTTGAATCTGTGAAATAATAAAACTTCTTACTTACCGTAAAAAAAGATACGGCCGTTTATGGCGCAAAAAACGTTTATTTCGACACTCTCAAGGGAATCAATTATTTATGGAATCAATATTTATAGAGTATTTTCCGTTGACCTAGAATTACGAAATTTGGCAAGTAATAACATCTTACACTTCAAGCATAGAGAAAAACCTGAAACTATACATTTGTTATAAAATCATGAAAAATATAGTCTCCAACGGAACCCTCGGTGGCCGAAGAAATTATATTTTTTAATTCGTTTCTCTTAAAATCTACGGAAGTGTTTCAGTACAAAAAACAATCTGTTTTACTATGGTTGTGGTTTAACACTTCGTTATTTTACTACATCCGATTTAAAACAATTATTACCCTTCTGTTATTGACTGTTCCCCACTCATCCATCAGCCTGTTTCGTCCATTGCTGGACATGGGCCTTTCCAAGATTTCGCCACTGTTGACGGTCCTCCTGGAAGAAATTCCCATACTCACACACGCTGGGCAGGCGGGTTGGTGAGCACGGTGCCGAAACCCTTGCACCAGACCATTGACGCCGCTGCCCGTCACCAGTGTTTAAGGCCCGGCAATTGGGGATGGATATACCGCCATCCATCGGTCCCAGGCAATGGTGGGCCGCCTGGTTTTGCCTGAGAGCTGTTCTCTTACTCTCTCCTGAATAACTTCGGGAGGTTGGCAAGTATGAGTGTTATAATATTGCTATTATGCAAAGTACTAGAATACACGTGTTATTCGTATATCAGTATCACAGTGCAAATTGATTTCGCAAAATGGCGCTACTTTTATACACGTTTCACTACATAAAAAGTTTAAGGTGGTAGAGCCGATGCCGGGCTCGACTGTGGAGGTACCACCATCGTACTCGCAAATCCTCCCGAAGTTATTCGGGGGAGAGTAAGAGAACAGCTCTCAGGCAAAACCAGGCGGCCCACCATTGCCTGGGACCGATGGATGGCGGTATATCCATCCCCAATTGCCGGGCCTTAAACACTGGTGACGGGCAGCGGCGTCACTGGTGCAAGGGTTTCGGCACCGCGCTCACTAACCCGCCCGCCCAGCGTGTGTGAGTATAGGCATTTCTTCTAGGAGGACTGCCAAGAGTGGCGAAATCCTGGAAAGGCCTATGTCCAGCAGTGGACGAAACAGGCTGATGGATGGATGGATGACATAAAAGGTTATTTTTAGATATAGTTATTTTATTTATTAGGGTTCCGTGGCCAAAGGGGAAAACGGAATCCTAGTTATGCTGCTCTGAGGTCTGTCCGTCCGTATGTTACGGGTCTCTAGCTTGCAAACGGAATGAGGCAAATAACTGAAATTTGGATATATTATGTAAAATGTTGACTCAAAACCGGATATTGAATTAAAAATGAGGTAAAATTAATTTTCAGGGGGTGTCCCATACATGACAAAGGAGCAGAAAAAAAATATCTTTTTCTTATCCCAGCATGCATTGTCTAGAACTTATTAGGTAAATTACAAATACATTTTAATTTTATTTATCTCCAAAAATAAAGAAATGGGGAGCCATCAAATTAGAAAATTTTAGACCATTTTTGTTTATCTCAAAAACTAAACTAGTAAGGAATTTAGAATTTTCTGTATATTATGTGACATATATAAGTACTCTATTTAAACAACAAATACTGATTTAGGATCACTTACCCGAATACTCGACCAACTTAAGTTTGCAGTTTTGTTTCATACAGTTTCTAGTTACTGATCTAACTTATTTAAATGATACGGAACCCTCAAGGCTCGACTCTTACTAGCACTTGACCGTTTCTTAAAGCGGCGGAAGCTCAGACGGTAGAACGCTGGCCTCTCAATCTTGAGACCAAGGTTCAATCCACGGTCGGGTGGGCATGCACCAATGAGTTTTTCGGAATTTATGTGCATAGTATTTGTGGGGGTAACTTTTTACCTCGGTACAAAATGCATTATCATAATATTGTTTTCCTTACTTTTGAATAAAAAGTATACAATGCGGAGATAGTTTATTGATAATAAAGTCTTCACAAAAAAATTACGTATTTTAATGTATTACATTTTGTTTGCAATACATTAACAAACTTAAAAGCGTGTTACAGTTGTAGTGCAGCTAAAATGTAACGCATAAAATTGAATAATTTTCATGTGATCACCTAACCATTAACAAGCAGTTTGCGCCAATTGCTATAAAACGCATTTATTGCATACTTTTTACTCAAAAGTAAGGAAAACAATATTATGATGTGCATTTTGCACCGAGATCCTCCTGAACGGTGAAAGAAAATACTGTAAGAAAACCTGCATGCCTCAAAAATCATGTCTTGTGCCCGAAGTACGGCGGCGATAGCTCACCACCCATCGCGTTGGGACTTAAGAGAATAGGTTCCGATTGCATTGATCGCTGTTACTCCATGCGGAAAAACCTGCAGTGCGAGAGGGACGAATTCTGGAAAATTATCAATATGACGACTATTATCAGGAATTTTATTATTAAAAAAAAAACTAAAGTTTGTATCAAATATCTGTTCGGATAAGAGTATAATAAAGTTTATACAGATTTTAATTCATAAATAATATAATATGATTTTGATCAAATAATGTTAAGACTCGACATGAAAACTTTTTTTGGAGTCATCTTTGATTTTTTATGACTCAATGTTGGAATGAGTTCTGAAGATTCTGTTTCGATAATAGTGTACATTATATTCTTGACAGAAGTCCAAATTTTTTTCAAATATCTAGTATTGCTAGATTCTTCAAACAAGGAAGAATAAATTATGGTTTTTCGGAACCTATCCTCTTAAGAGGATAGTCCCTGCAAATCCATATTCTTCCTTGTCTGAAAAATCTAGCTAAAAAACTTGAAAAAAAAAAATTAGAACTTCTGCCAAAATTTTTATACACACTCGTCCTTCAGACGTCATTCTAAAAAATTAAAAACCAAAAATGGCTCTAAAAAAAGTTTTCGTGTCTAGTTTGAGGACAATTTGAGCAAAAACCCATACATTTTATTTATTGATTAAAATCTGTATAAACTTAACCAACCAACTGGCATTTGATACAACGTTCAGATTTTGTAAATAATAAAATTTGTCATAAAAGTCTTCATTTTGACTTTTTTCCAGAATCCGTTCCTCTCGCACTCGGGTCTTTCCGTATGGAGTAACAGTAATTAATGCAATCGCGATCTATTTTCTTAATAAATATATATTTTACTAAAATTTGTTGACTTAGTTATTTTTTTAAATTGTTTTTGTTATTTAATGAACATACATATTTAAAAAATATATATATTTGGGCCCTTCTGGGCTCGGTGTTAGTTGAAAAATTTGTCCTATTTGTAAAATTGTATTATCTATTCATTAAGTCAACAATGTGTATTAGTATCAGTGGAAACTTTATTGGTACCAATTTTTCCTAGTTTTAAGTTACTATAATTAGTTTATAAACTGTTCGTTTCTCTAAGAATAAATAAAATAAAATAAAACTACCGTTTATTTAACAGGTTAAACCATTTGTGTAAGGCATTGGGTATAAGTTTAACAATTAATTGAGTTAACAGATCTTGCACTGAGAATATACAGTTCAACGAAATATTGCAAAAACTCACCTCGCTCCTCACCGAACCATTACCCTACACTACATAGCGTACATGACACTATATGTGTATACCTACCATACACATCGTTTTATTTTGAAATCTACAGCATTTCCTTTGTTGCTTATAGTTGAGTTACCCCAATCAGAACTATCAAACCCATCGGAGCATTCAGTATAATACCTACCTTTAGAACGAGTAATAGAAAGCAATACAATACGATAAAATCTGGATATTTGTACTTTCTCTAATATTTTAATTTCACACACTTTTACTGGGTTATCTAATACTATTAAACGAGTAATATTTGTGCACAAGGTTACATTTATTTAAGTACCCAAATTCATACTGAAGACTTGATAACTGCTCAGTATCAAGGTTCAATATCACTTTTTGTGAAATACGTAATTACACTTTTTTGATGTTTCACATGCAAGCGCAAGCCCAGCCCTAAGTCAACTACTATGGGAGATCAATATTGTATTTTGCGAAATTAGCAAACAGTGTTATCGATCCGTCATACTGATCACTTACCAAGCCTAAAGTATGCATAAATAAATGTCACCTTAATATGGTGACTTTGATAATAGTCAAATATCAAATCAAAATGTATAATGTTTGTGTTTTTATTTTAAAATCTTATTTAATTTTTTTATCATCATGACTCAATCAATAAAGGGGTTCAATTAGACTGTTGCAAAATTCTATTTTTGGCTTTGCCATTCACAACGTTATTCACTAGTTCATAGTAACTCATTGTTCGAAATTCGAACGTAGGTGAAAATATAAAGGACATTAATCCAAATTGACTCTGGAGGTAGAAACCTCGGCCTCACTTCCCACGTGGAACCTACAATGGCACTGTGTGGTTCTTAACACTCTTAAGATAGGGTTTAGTATGCGACTGGCTACACCACCTATATTGACTTAGGCAATGGAACCTTGGGCTGGCGCCAACGTGCCCTCTCGAATGCTTACTTTCATTGTACTGTCCACGCAGCATGCTGATTTGATAACAATAAGGACAATCATCTTGCTATATTTGGGTTGATTGGTCTTCTTTGGTTGGTTAGGTCATTTTCAATTTACGGTAAAGATGACGGGATGGGGTTTGTCTACACTAATAATAAATTATTAATATAAATCGAACTTTTGTAATGACAGTTAATGTATCAAATTTACAAAGTACATCTTTTTTCTACTTATCAATCACTGACACAAATCTCTTTTACGGAAAAATAATTACATTGTCATCTTCAAACCTTTCATTCAGGTAAAATAACGGTAGAAAAAGTTTCCAAAACGTAGTTAATTCAAGTTGTTGTGATCAATTGCACCCGAGATATTGAGTCACACGAGCGAGCGAAGCAAGTTGTGAGTGTATTGATCATTTACACCCATGAACGTTCTACTTTTAAACATTAACGCTAGAAAAAAAAAATGTTTTCATCATAAAAACACGTCGCGTCGTATGCAAAAATGCGGGAGGTAAGTAAATTTGAAAATCGAACGAGGCTCCCATACTGTCACTGCCTCTCAATCTTGTCAAGAACAAAGGGGTAAAATCATTCAGGGCTTTGACAGTACCGACATGATTTTGACGTTTCGAGAGCCTCCTATAGTCAGCCAAATAATTATCATGAACATTTCTTTCGAGAACAGACGTAATAGGGGTCCAAGGCAGTGGCGTGCATCTCATATAGGCAAATACGCAATGCCTACCCTGGGATTGGCTTGGCTAACTAAACCATTATCTATTGAGATATAGGAAGGTACACACAACTATTTGAATATTATAATCAGGGAAGCTTCACCCTTTCTTTGAAATACTTACCTGCCTGCAGCGCTCGCTACCGTGGTATCACGCATAGCTAAAATTCGATGCCAATTCTCTATGTGTGCATCTGTAACTATACTCCCATGACGTCACGGCTCGCGCCAAGCACGCACACGTTGCTGTTCGAAGCAACCACGTCGCGAGTCGGACAGTTTGGACTTTTTATTTACCTTTTATAGGGGATGATTTCGTACTGCAAGCAAGTGTCCGGCTCGATGGGGTCAAAGATTGTTGTTGCTAATAATATTGTTATAGGTAGGTACCATGGACGAATTAAATACCAAGTAGGTACCTACTGCATTTTTTCGTATGAAGAATGAAGCATAGTCTTATATGGGATAAATTCCAATACAGTTTTGTGCCTATCCTACTTAAAAATCCTATGCACGCCACTGGTCCAAGGGGGTAGCGGGGTACACCATGACACTTTGTCAACTAATAGAAGGCTCTCATATATCACCTACCTACGACGGATATCGCCTTTTTGGTAATTATAGTCTATGAATTTATGATGTGATGTCCATTTCAACCTTAAGTATCGGTAGATACCTCTAACTATCGATAAAATATCATTCAGAGTAACTAAGTTATACATTTAAACTTGTTTCTTATTGTCAGTAACGCTGTTATGTTAATTGTTGTAAAGTACTTAAATTTAGTTAATATATTTAGTTCATTTTTCAACGCATTATTCATTGCATTTTGTATATATAAAATTTTATTCTTAAATTTCAATATTTTATGCAGGTGTATAACTTTATTACATTTTAGTAGCCCAACCTTCATATTTTTTGTATGTAGGTATTTCCCGTATTTATTTATCAACTTATTTGTTCATTGCATTATGTATATATATTATTTTTATTCCTAGATTCCTCTATTTTATGCACGTGTATATTTAATTTCCCGTATTATTTTATATTTTTTTATATTCCAAAGATATATATTGTTAAAATTAACTTTGACTTGTAGAAAGTATACTTTATGTTTCTATTTTGCAAAATAAATATTTATATTTTGATTGATTTTTGATTTTTAAATTTATTGTCATTATTGGCTTGGTGTTGATTTGCATTTCGTTTCGAATGGCGCCACCAAAATTGAAAATCTGGACAGAAGTTCAGAAACAAGAGTTATTTATTTAGTATTATAACTTATTATAACTATTATAATATTATTATATACTATTATAACCCGTTATCTTGTCGCAATGATGTCACAAAAGGGTAGCAAGGGGACAAAATGTCACTGTTATAAACTTTATTCAAATTATGACCCGATATAAAAATATGAAAATTGATATGTCCTTATACAATATGGCCTTGATTATAATCCGAACACCCAAAATTTATAAAAATTATACAAATTTTGGTAAACATTATGTTATATATAAGTATATACCAAATATAGTAATATTACATAGTAATAAAGTATGTATAGTAAATGTAATAATCATATTGTTTTGGTAAATAGTAGATAAAAAAGTCGTTTGCAATAGAATCCAACAATCATGTAAACAAACCATATTGTCACGATTACTCCGTAATCACATACATTTGACGATCAATTATGAACATAGTCTGATTTCAACGAACGCACCATTGTTTTCACATTATCTTCAACACGATTTAACTTGTATTTATAAGTTAAATTTGTTAAAACATTTGCAACGTAAAAATTTCGAAGTATTTGACAAGCTGTCATCTTAGTTTTTTACTCATCGAACTCTATAAGTCATTGAAAAGTTAGTGTTGTTCGTAATCTGAAGTTATCTTTTATTTTTAATTTAATAAATTATTTTAATTTAATATTATTTGAATACAATAAATTTTTTTTTTCAAGAGCTTAATATAATTAACCAAAACGTATTGTATCCTAAGCCATAAAAATAATAGTTAGTTTTTAAAAATTGACAGGTGGCCATTTTGTTAGAATTGTCATTCACAGTCATTCACTGTTCTGTGGGTTCGCTGTGCATTAGTGTTTTCTGTTTCCGTTTTCTGTTTCCTATTTCTACGACTTTGCATTCTCATTTTGGACTTTTGTTGGAGGAAGGATGCTATACAAGAATGGTTACGTAGCAAAAATATAGCTTTTGAAACAAGTGAAATAAAAGCACAGTTACTCACAAAATTTGATAAAAAAAATTATGTTACAAAATACGTTGACGAGCTCGCCGCATCGAAAGGAATAACTGTGCTTCGCCTTCCTCCCTACCACTACGAACTCAACCCAATTGAGCTCATTTGGGCACAGGTTAAGTCGTATGTTGGGAGAAATAACAAATCTTTTAAAATGGCGGAAATAAAAACTTTATCGAACGAAGGGTTGGCGAGAATCGGAGCCGAACAATGGTCGAAATGCGTAAGTCACGTCCTAAAGAAAGAGGAAGAAATGAAAAAGCTCGACGGCATTTTAGACACGGCAAGCGATGACACAGTGGTTCCATTTATAATTACGGTCACCGGCGATACTTCTGATAGTGATGATGACGAAGACGAAGATTTAAATTTGTTTTAATAAACACTTTTTTTATATATAATCAGTTTTATTTTATAGTCTATGGCTTATATATTTAATCTATTTAGTCAGTTTTATTTTAGTACCTATCCTACTATGGGCCATAGTCTATGACTTAAAATTAAAATAATTAGAAAAATAAATTTAATTAAAATTAAATTAGAACACTATGACATCACTATGGGCATAAACAATACGCTGTCAATGTCAGTCCGCCATATTTGTTTACATGATTGTAGGATTCTATTGCAAACGACTTTACTGCAATCGTAGTGTAGATTCCGAAGGTAGTAGTATGCACATTTACTGTTTTTGCGTACTTACTATTGACGCAATTTTTAATTATAAAAGCTTGCAACTCGGTGTTTTCATATTTATTTTATGGGATGATATGCGAAATCATAAGTTTTAATAGAGCCGTATTAAACTTTTCTTGATTTGATTATCCACTTGCTTATTAATTAAATTAAATGTTTTTGTATGGTGTCTTTTCGGTGTGATTTGTAAAAAAAATTCACTTTCAGGTACGTATGGATTGCTCATGTATGTCAGTGTGATTTGCAGTTGCAAATAAACTCTTTATCTATGGTTATCGTATCGCCTATGATCAGTGAGATTATCTATCTTTAGTCAAGGAGTTCTAACATGTGAGAAGAGATAAAACCGACTATTTGAACTCTCAATCAGGTGAGGTACATATATTTCAAGATATATACATAAAAAAGTCACAAAAACAATTCAAAAAATATTTTCATGTTTTTGATTCAGTTAAATAAACAGACAGCAGCAAGATTTATGAAAAAAATATATTCCGAAACACCACCGATTCCAAAGTGTACCCATTTTGTCCCCTATCCACCGTTTTGAGACGTCATTGCGACCAGATAACGGGGTCTAAAATAATTTCGTATATCAGTTCCATGAAAAAATCTAAAAAGTAACGATATACTCGATACTTTAGAGGGACTCATATGAGTAGTATCGAAAAATTATTTGAGTACCATCGATACCTTGTGGGTATCGGAACATCCCTATAAGGAACATGTAAACCACAGACGTATAATATAGTAGCAGACCTAACATCTTTATATATACTACTTAATAATAAAGTAGTAAAAAAGTCGTGACTGTATATTGAATATTTTCGCGAAATTTTAAATGAATTTGTTATTGATACTGTACTGAGACCGAAACAACAATTTTTAGAATTTTTGTCTGTCTGTCTGTATTTTCCGTTTTAACTCGAGAACCACGCAACGGATTTAGATGCGATTTTTTAATTATCATCGTAGTAACCCTGGTCAACACATAGGTTATAAGGAATGTTCATAAAATAATTCCCAAGCTGGAAATGGGACAAAGGTTGAATAAACGCTTTTATAACTCGAGAACCAATCAACGAATTTGACTGCGGTTTTCTTAATTATCATTTTAGTTACCCTGGTCAGCACATCGACCATAAGGGGGGTTCATAAAATAACGCCCAAGCCAGAAACGGGGCAAAGATTGAATAAACGCTTTTATAACTCGAGAACCAATCAACGAATTTGACTGCGGTTTTCTTAATTATCATTTTAGTTACCCTGGTCAGCACATCGACCATAAGGGGGGTTCATAAAATAACGCCCAAGCCAGAAACGGGGCAAAGATTGAATAAACGCTTTTATAACTCGAGAACCAATCAGCAGATTTGAATGCGGTTTTCTTTATAATCATTGTAGTTACCCTGGTCAGCACATCGACCATAAGGGGGGTTCATAAAATAACGCCCAAGCCAGAAACGGGGCAAAGATTGAATAAACGCTTTTATAACTCGAGAACCAATCAACGAATTTGACTGCGGTTTTCTTAATTATCATTTTAGTTACCCTGGTCAGCACATCGACCATAAGGGGGGTTCATAAAATAACGCCCAAGCCAGAAACGGGGCAAAGATTGAATAAACGCTTTTATAACTCGAGAACCAATCAACGAATTTGACTGCGGTTTTCTTAATTATCATTTTAGTTACCCTGGTCAGCACATCGACCATAAGGGGGGTTCATAAAATAACGCCCAAGCCAGAAACGGGGCAAAGATTGAATAAACGCTTTTATAACTCGAGAACCAATCAACGAATTTGACTGCGGTTTTCTTAATTATCATTTTAGTTACCCTGGTCAGCACATCGACCATAAGGGGGGTTCATAAAATAACGCCCAAGCCAGAAACGGGGCAAAGATTGAATAAACGCTTTTATAACTCGAGAACCAATCAGCAGATTTGAATGCGGTTTTCTTTATAATCATTGTAGTTACCCTGGTCAGCACATCGACCATAAGGGGGGTTCATAAAATAACGCCCAAGCCAGAAACGGGGCAAAGATTGAATAAACGCTTTTATAACTCGAGAACCAATCAGCAGATTTGAATGCAGTTTTCTTTATAATCATTGTAGTTACCCTGGTCAGCACATCGACCATAAGGGGGGTTCATAAAATAACGCCCAAGCCAGAAACGGGGCAAAGATTGAATAAACGCTTTTATAACTCGAGAACCAATCAACGAATTTGACTGCGGTTTTCTTAATTATCATTGTAGTTACCCTGGTCAGCACATCGACCATAAGGGGGGTTCATAAAATAACGCCCAAGCCAGAAACGGGGCAAAGATTGAATAAACGCTTTTATAACTCGAGAACCAATCAGCAGATTTGAATGCGGTTTTCTTTATAATCATTGTAGTTACCCTGGTCAGCACATCGACCATAAGGGGGGTTCATAAAATAACGCCCAAGCCAGAAACGGGGCAAAGATTGAATAAACGCTTTTATAACTCGAGAACCAATCAGCAGATTTGAATGCGGTTTTCTTTATAATCATTGTAGTTACCCTGGTCAGCACATCGACCATAAGGGGGGTTCATAAAATAACGCCCAAGCCAGAAACGGGGCAAAGATTGAATAAACGCTTTTATAACTCGAGAACCAATCAGCAGATTTGAATGCGGTTTTCTTTATAATCATTGTAGTTACCCTGGTCAGCACATCGACCATAAGGGGGGTTCATAAAATAACGCCCAAGCCAGAAACGGGGCAAAGATTGAATAAACGCTTTTATAACTCGAGAACCAATCAGCAGATTTGAATGCGGTTTTCTTTATAATCATTGTAGTTACCCTGGTCAACACACTGACTATAAAGAATGCTCATAAAATAACGCCCAAGCCGAAAACGGAGCAAAGATTCACTGACCGCGGGCGAAGCTGCGGGCAAAGGCTAGTTAATAATAAACGCATAGAGTAGACGCGTGGCAATTTTAGCTCCGTGAACTTCGGGCTCTTTTAAATATAAATATTGCTTGTTTCCGAACAAAATATATACTATACCTATAGATTAGTTTACGAATTAACAAATATGTTCCAAGCATAAGCCAGCCAAAACAACCCATTTTTATACGTTTCTTCGTACAATGAAGCCTAAATGTAGCTCATTTTTTGTACGGAAACTTGCCACGCTTTTTAATCCTTATGTTTGGTCTGCTACTTAGTAATAATTATATAAAAAGTAGCATGAAAAAACAATCTTATTTCGAGCTAAATAAGACGTACTTTCAGAGCATTAAGTTATGAAAGGTATTCTTAGGGTTCCGTACCTCAAGAGGAAAAAAGGTCACTTTGTTTTCGGGCTGTCGTCTGTCCGTCCGTCCGTCTGTCTGTTATGACCCTTTATCTCGGGAACGCGTTTAGGTATCGAATTGAAATTAAAACCATATACTCAGGTCTACAGTCCCGTGAAGCTGTGAAAAAATCAAACTTCTAAAATAACGTAAAAAAAGATTAAAAAAACGTATATTTCGACACTCTCAAGGGAATCAAAATTTATAGGGTACTAGCTTTAGCCCACGGCTCCGCCCGCGTCGAAGACATTTTCGTGGAAATAAGGAAAACAAAAGAATATGATTTTTTGAACGACTATATGCAACGGTCACCATGTTTTACCAAAGCGCTAATAAATACCAATCAAATAAGCCCAAACTCAAAGGGTCTGCTGTTGTAGTAGTAGAAAAGTATCTCATGTGACTACAATTGCGCTGGTGCGGCCATGTCTCGCGCATGTCTATTGAGAGGCTGGCGAAGCGTGTCTTCTACTCGGAGCTCCGAGGCGGCAAGCGCAAACAGGGAGGCCAGTTTCTCCGTTTCAAGGATGTGTTGAAGAGACACATGGAGAGATGCGATATACCCCCGGAGACCTGGGAGGAACACGCAACCCAACGGCCAGAATGGAGACATCTTGTGCAAACAAATGTTTTTAGCTTTGAAGCACAAAGACAAGCAGATCTTGACACGAAACGAGACCAACTTAAAGCCCGACCACCCGTGGCTATTGACTACAACTACGAGAATGGAATCCTCAAATGTGGCATATGCGGACGAAATTGGTTACGTCAGCCACCTCCGTGCACACCAACGAAGCCCTTCATGCCAGCAGCAGTCGCCGTAGCCGTGTCGGCATGGAGACCATCATCTTCATCAGTAGAAAAGTAAATTCCAAAAATCTTTAAATTACGGTAACTTTTTTTCCGAGATTTTATTGAAATAAAGATTCTATTCCAAATTAAGCTCCAGTGGAAACTAAATGAAAATCCGTTCTGCAGTTTTAGAGATGTGCATGAAGAAACAGACAGACAGAAAACAATTCTAGAAATCGTTGATTTGTGTTATATTACTCTTCTTTAGTCACCTCCTATCCCTTTCTATTACTTTCTTCTTTCTGCAGTTTCTACTGTTTTATTATATGTATTGATTATCCGTTATATATTTGTAATTAAATCATAAACAATATATTCTTTATCGGAATCCTCGTGTTTTTCTCTTTTGACCTGTCTTTTTAAACTCGAAATCATTGTAGTGTGTCACAATTCTTTTCTTAGATTAACCACATTTAAAACCACATTTTGATTCATCGTGAGACTTTCGTTTGACCACATATTTCAATTGTTTAATTTCAAAAAGCACGTTTATGTAATAACACTGTTTTTTTTTACAACCGTGTTCTCATTCTTTGTCACAAAATCATCACTTAAAATGGTCTTTAGTATTTTAGGATTCGTCTAAAATGGAAACGTTTACAATAAAGCCTCCGTCTGATGTGCACTTGCAGTAAAATGAAATAAAAAAGATCAAGTGCGATTTTCGTGGAATTATTTGATTATTTTGGGCTGTCACTCTGCTGTCTGTCTTTCCGTATATCACGGGTCTGAGGGGTGTCATACAAAAATCCCATACAAAACAGGGTTAACGGAAACTGTCAAAACTCATGTCAAATTTCAAAAATTGTCAAATGACAAAAAGTGTCAAACGTCAGATTTTATTCCCAGTCAGAATTAGATGCCCTACGATACACCCGAAGACAACTTTCATGTCAAAGTTCTGCTCTAACTAAAAAACCATGTCAATGAGTGAGTCAGTCAATCACCGTTTTGTAGCTTTATACATTAGCGTACGGTCCGAAATAGAATTACATCGCTCAAAGCTATTAATGATTTAAAGCGTGAGCGATGACTGTTCCGTAATTTGTGAGCTAGCAAACGATGTGAAAGATAGCTCATGAATCGGACCACTTTAAAAAAATATACCTCATAACCGCTTTACTTATCACAGTAAATATTTTATATTTATACGTTATATTTTTATCGACTCCATTTACCCACAAACACATCCACAAATATAAATTCTTCCATTTCGACGTGTTCCACAAAACTTTTCAAAATTTTGTCAGAAATTATGGAGTGAAAATCATTTTTGACATTTCATTCCGTTCAACGCTCTCATCGCCTCACCTCCGTCGCGTGAGCCACAAAAGTCATACGAATAAATGAAGACATTTGCTTCACTCATGGATTATTTGCCATTCACCTCATTCATTTGTAGTCGATTTTAGCCATGTAATTCTATTTCGGACCGTACGGAAAATCGGTAGAATTGAATGATTGAAAATGAACCATCTAGTTATAACAAAGTAACCCGTTCTATGTTCGAAATAAAAAAATACATGGTTTTATTACTTTTGTCATGTTTCATAATTTAAAAAAAAGATATCGACCGCCAAAGAAGCACTAATACTCCGGTGACAGAGACGACGCTCTACAAAACCTATGTGTACATTGCCTATGTGCATTATTTACCGCCGGGATTATGTACGGTCCATTTTCAGTCACATATCGCGTTGCGTAGGTTGGCCATTTTTTCGAAATTTTAAAACCAAAAATAAGAAAAATAAAAAAACTTTTGTTTTTACGTTTTTGTGTTCTATTAGTGATTCTGATTCATAGAGTTCAATAAAGCTAGAGCCCATTGAATAGACTAAAATAATAATAATTGATAAATGAGGGGCCGTTACAGTCGTTAGTTTTAGACAATTTTTGTTATGGGGTCTGTCTCAAAAACTACATAGTAAGGAATTCTGTATTTCCCTTAGATACTGTATATTATGGTGCACAATATACTCTACTTAAACGATAAATATTTAAAACGCCGATTCTAAATGTGGTTATGGTTCCGTATCCGAATCCTTGACCAACTTAATTTTGCAGTTTCGTTTAATTTTGTGGTTTAAGGTGGTAACGGAGGATCTCGGTACAAAATGCACAGCATAATATTGTTTTCTTTACTTATGAATAAAAAGTTTGCAAGAAATGCGTTTTATAGCAATTCGCGCAAAATTCTTGTTAATATTTAGGTGATCACACGAAAATTATTCAATTTTATGCGTTACATTTTAGCTGCATTACATTACAACTGTAAACACGCTTTTAAGTTTGTTGATGTAATGCAAATAAAATGTGATACATTAAAGTACGTAATTTTTTTGTGAAGACTTTATTATTCATAAATTATTTCCGCAAGATACTTTAAAACAATTTAATTGCATATTTTTTATTCAAAAGTAAGGAAAACAATATTATGATGTGCATTTTGTACCGAGGTAAAAAGTTACCTCCTTAAAGTAAGTTTGTATTTTTTTCTGAAATGATGTATGTCTATTAACTTATTTGAATGGTACTGAGCCCTCAAGGCGAGAGTCCTACTCGCACTTGACCGGTTTTCTTCATATTATAGCGGAGTTTTGACAGTCCGAATACTTCGAATTTACGAAGCCTTCGAAATATAATAAGTAGATATTTAAGATGGCATACTTCGAAATAGAAATTAGTTTTTTTTTTGTAATTATATATTTGAAGCATAATTTTTTCAAAATATAAATATAGTTTAACGCAAATAATCACACTTATAAGAATTCAAATATAGTGCTTTGCTGAGAGGTATATATATAGTGACATAGAGAACTGCTGATTAATGATAATATAGCAACAACTTTAAAATACAGCTTTAAACAAAAAAAATGAAACAATTATCAAGCAGATGTATGTATAAACACAGAAACACAGAATATAAAAACACAGAACAAATTAAGTCAAGATATATTTCGGACCCTACTGGGCCCGGCGTCAGTTGAAATTTTTTTTTATATATATATCTATATACATCTACAATAAATAAAAAACAATAAAAAGCTTCAAAGAGCCAAATATTTATTTATTAAAAAAATATAAAGTAGGTTACTTAAAAACATGTAGTGTCGGTAACTTTATACTTAATCAACCATACATAAAACCAATGTTTACAGTGTGGCTAACGTCCTTAAAACACAATCCTTAAACTAAACAAAAAAAGTGCAGTATGCTCTGAAGAGGGATAATGTATCCTAGTCCTAGGCTGTGCAGCGACTACCATGTATGGGTCCTGACTGATAATGCAGTTCGCTCCCTTTCAATGTCCGCATCACCATCTCTGTCACTATAGGTGTCCTTAATATTTAACATCTGTTTATTTCATTGTCTGGAGAATCACTTTCAACCGCATCTGTACAGGCAAAAAAATGTATACCGTTCTGTATGTTTGACGTAATACTGGCTGGTAAGGCAGAGTAGGTGGAGAGGTATAGTTCTGCTGGACCGTCTCTGAATATGGATAAAAGGTAATCAGTGACTTCTTCCACTACAGCCTCCTCATCTATACCTTCGGTCGTGCCTTCGTAATTCTTGAATGTTGGTTTGTAGAACCTTGCTACAGTGAAGGCCTCTTCGAGGACTAGAGGGAATTGGTTCCGACGTAGCACCCTGTTTGCTTTCTCGTCGAATAGCAACTTAGCACAAGGCACGTCGGCGTTTGAAAGAGACCGGAGATAATCCCAAGCCTTCTTCACCCTTTCCAAGGAATCCTGTAGACAATTCATCGCTAAGAGTTCCGGGTCCATCTCGAAGATATATTTTTGAATCACGTATATATGAGTCATCTCTGACCACGCAAATAAGGTCAACATGGACCCACATAGTGCTCCTAGTAACCCGTCTGTACCTGCATTACCCTGGATCATCCGCAGTACAATTTTACGAAGAGCAGGTTTTTTCGAAACACTATGGCATATCTTATGACAGACATGGAGGTTAACGGATGGATTATGGTCTGTTGGTAATAGAGCCCCCATGGTCGCCGTCAGCCCGGACACTCTTTTTTTGAACCAGTGGCCAGACTTTTGGGTCAAATTCTTCCCCATTAGTAGAAGAACGGTAGCGCTATATGCCATGAGTACTCCAATCTCGTCACCATGCATCGACAGATTCATTTGCCTCTTAACTTCCAGCCGAGGTTGGTCATTCCTTAGCTCTGTTATGTCTGGGGAGCCTAAACGCAGATCTATTGGTTTCTGATTGATCTGGACACCGAAAACCTGTTATATTTTTACTAAATCAGCCGCTTGGATCACGTTCGACCCCATTATGTACACAAGCGCTTGTACAAAAGTTTCCAGTGCAATCAGCTCTGTAACTCCTCCCCGAGTCTTCAACAGGCTGTGAAGGTTTTTTTTGCATTGCGAATGTAAATGCTTCTGTGGTACATTCTCCTTCAACCGGTACAAAACAATCAATAAAACGGGTCACCTGCAAAGTTTTGATTGTAGTTGAGCTAAGAGAGATGTGGATCCTCGACATTCTACACAGAATTATTAAAGCGAATTGCACAATCAACCAAGAGTTACTCGTGCAAAACAATTTTAAACGAAATTATAAATTTATTTTACAAGTATACCTATGGTATGAAACTATTCGGTTTTATGACTGATAACTGTTTATTGGGAGAAACAAAAGTGGAGTGTGGATTCATCGAGATATGGCGTCTACATATATATATGATGTTTACATTAGGGATGTAACGATAACGATACCGATTATCATAGTTAAGTATGTATTACGTCGGAAATACCTCGGCACCACGAAAGAGTGCGCTTCCCCCCACGTCACACTTCACCCCGGACTCGGTACTAACGGGATGTAAGTGGGTCGCGTAAGCAAGTAAAGTGCAATCTATCGAGGTGCCCGAGGTATTTCCAGCGGGTTATATCAGCGATACCGATACAATCTAACGAAAGAATGAATCATCGAGCAACTATCCCAGGAAGAGGAAACGTAACATTTTTAGCGGGGTGGCATATGATACAGCGCGCAGCGTTTATACTCTGACCATTTTTGATGATATATTAATATCCCTTTGGAATCCCAAAACACTGTGGCCATGAGTTTTCCGGCCGATGGACTGACTTAGGTGGCTCTGACCCCTTTTTGTGCCACATCATGGACTCCTGTTTGCTCTCAGGATCATAATGATGAACCCACGTTTCATCCCCATTAACAATCCGATCCAAAATGCTTGACGGATCATCACCACAGAGCTCCAAAAACTAACAGCGCGGTGCTCAATTTTCTTTAACATTGTTGAGTCGGTCATTCTTGTTGTTTTGTACTTAGGATTTCTAGAGTACTAATGATGATATCAACTTGAAATTTTGTATTGATACCCTATATTAGTGACATTAGATAGTGAGATTATTAGAGTACCCTCCTCATTACTGAATTACTCCGAAACCGAAAATACATTGAACGCCCTGGTAAGAATGTAGTACGTAAGAACAAACCGCTTTTCTCATTTTAAGTGAATTTATATGTATTCTTATGAGAAATAAATTTCTTAAACCCTAAACCCTACTTCTCGTGAAAGCAAGAGGTCGCAGGTTTGAATCCTGGCTCGAGAAATTATTTCAAATTCTTTGTATTACTTGAAATTTGTTTCTGTTTGATCTTTCCTAGTTTGTAATGCACTCGATAATATTGATAAGTTGCTGGTTTTACAATATCGGGTACGAAAGAAAACAGCGGACGGCGTCTAATCCGTGAGTGATGGACGACTATCTAAAGTTAATAACATAATGTAGATAGATGGACCTACAAGTTCAAGTGGGAATGAGACGCAAAATAAACTTCCGGTCTGCGAGAAGGAAGAGAGAAGGGTGGCAAAGTCTTAATAGCGTAGTAAAAAAAATCGGTATCGACAAGACATCGGCCGATGTATTGGCATCGGTATCGTTTTCTTTACATCCCTAGTACCTATATCAAGTTACGCTGATCCACAAAACAATGCAATTGTTATGGGTGACGAAAAGTGATGTACCACATGTTTCGATTATAATTTATCGATTTTTAGGGTTCCGCGCCCAAATGCCTATTAATGTCAGTCTACTGCCTGTTCGTTTGTCTGTCTGTCCATCCGTATGTCACGGATCTCTAGTTCGCTCGTAGACGGATTGAGTTACATATCTGAAATTTAATGTTTTGTGTAGAATGTGACCCAAAACCGAATATTGAGTAAAAATGAAATAAAATAATTCTTCGGATATTTCGATATATGTATAGGTATAAGGTGACTTTAATTTATGCAGCCAAATTCGTACTAATGACTCAGTAAGTGCTTAGTAACAAGATTCAATTACCCGTTTTGTGAAATTCGTAAATTATTCTTTCAAGCCTAGCCCGGGAGTCAATTACTATGGGACGTCAAGATTTTATTAAAGGAAATCAGCAAAAAGTGTTATCGATCCGTGTTACTGATCACTTACCAAGCCTCCAGTATGAGTTTGGTTGCATAAATGAAAGTCACCTTATATTTCAGGAGCCGGAAAAAAATTTTTTTTTGCTTACCCTGTCATATGGGGTGTCATGTCATTGTCTAGAAGTAGAACTTCTTATTTCTATCTTCAAAAATTATAAAAAATGACTCCATCAAAGATATCAGTTTTAGCCAATTTTCGTTACGTGATCTATTTCAAAAACTAAACTTTTAGTTAGGAATTTAGAATTTTCTGTTTATTTTGATGTGCCATAATATATAGGGAGTGCCTCCGCTGCCGGCGCTGGCACCCGAAAATAACGCCACTGGGAACCGGCAGTACATTACCGCCGGCAGCCGAGATAAAAAAAAACGGCTGCCGACGCCGCTGGCTCCAATAATGGACACCGGCGGCGCTGACGGTAGAAATTTCTCACGCTCAAAGGACGTTAAATTTCAAAGTGTGAGATTTTGTATATATTATGTTTGTTTTTTTGGAAATCTTTGAAATCGGTGACATGAAAATACTGAGTTACCTACTGTCAAAACTGGGGAGGTCTTCACCTCACTCCGCTCCGCTTCGCTCGGCTCCTTTTTTTATCTTACATGTCAACCTAACATTCCTAGCCCTATAGTTAATATGCTAACCCCATTTCCCGCTTCTTTTTCCAAAGTCAGTGCCGGCAGCCAATTCAGCAACCGGCGCTGGCAGCTAATTCAGCAACCGGCGCCGGCAGCGGAGGCACTTCGTAATAGATACGGTTTCGCCTTGCGGCATACTATGAATGCTTAGTAATACGGCTTCATAGCAAAAGTATTTTATTGAAACGCAAGTGTTCGAAAATTATTCGGGGAGTCCGTTTCTTTTCAACATTTTTCTTTATCGTAAAATAATGCAACTGAAAAGTTTTAAACCCGTAACTTTCTAGATTTCATGACATTTGCTTTTGTTTACGATTTTACTTTACCCCAAACCACCCAAGTACTAGGTTTTTTTGCCATGCATGGTAATATTAATAGGTTGTAGAGCTAATGCCGGGCTCGACTGTGGAGGTACCACCATCTTACTCGCAAATCCTCCTGAAGTTATTCGGGGGAGAGTAAGAGGACAGCTCTCAGGCAAAAAAACAAGGCGGCCCACCACTGCCTGGGACCGATGGATGGCGGTATATCCATCCCCTATTGCCGGGCCTTAAATAAATTAGACTGGTGACGGGCAGCGGCGTCACTGGTGCAAGGGTTTCGGCACCGCGCTCACCAACCCGCCTGCCCAGCGTGTGTGAGTATGGGCATTTCTTCCAGGAGGACCGCCAAGAGTGGCGAAATCCTGGAAAGGCCTATGTCCAGCAGTGGACGAAACAGGCTATACTGGATGCATGGTAATATAGCATCGGTGTTTCTCTCAAGTTTTGTCGATATGCGTGAGTGCATCACCTACGGAATTTGATGCACCAAAGATGTAAATGTTTAGATGTGCCCTGACGTTGAAAATCTGTTGCATTTTTTTTGAATATCGTTATTGATAGCCAGTTGAAATTTTCACAGAATACGTGATACAATAGCCTCGATCAAGGAAAAAAAATCATTTTTAACGTTATTTGTTTTAGCTCTTCAGCTTTCAGATTGTTGTACATACTCTGAAGTAAAACAAAAAAATAATAAAAAAATGGGTTCCGTACTTAAAGGGTGCCGAATTAGCATGTTATTTTTTTCATCAATATTTACGATTCGAAAACTGTTTCGGGGAATAGCTTTCCTTAACTCTTTTTAGTAAACAGATTTTAAAATTAGCGTGCGTGTCCTTTATTAAATGAAAAAAATGGATGTCTTTCATTTGACCTTCAGTGACGTCATCACAACACATTTTCTTACTAAAAAAAATCATTTCTTGAACGCATCCTAAAATTTGGCAAGATGACGTCATTTCCTGTAAAAACTAAAGTGCTTAAAACATCGGATTAAATTAAAAGCACGAAAAAATGTAATATTGAAATTACATTCCCAAATTGATCTATTTGTTCCAAAAAGCAGACAAAAATAGCACGTCGATGTTTATAATACAACCGAATTGTTTGTCGGGCGCTACCATTTTAGCGCTTAGTGGAATGTATTCAATGAAAATGTTTTAGGGTTCCGTAGCCGTATTGTATGATGGTACGATATCACTCGCACTCACACTTGTGCAAATTATTTTCACCTAAAATATTAGTTTGATAGTAAAGTTTTGATTCAAATTTCGAGAAATGTATTTCACAGATGATGCAGATTGATGCGTGTTTTGATGTTCTTGCACATAAGAAACTTTCTGTTTTATATATTTTCATAAAAGTAATGTTACTGTTTTACATATAATTGCGAGAATCTTTGATCAAAGACAACTCCTTAGCGCTTGACATTTTTCTGATTAAAACTAAATAAAGAAATTCCAAACTGAATAAAAATGCAAATTGGTTGTTACGGAGATTCAACTTTTTCTGGGGTTCCGTATCAAAAATTGCAAAATGGAACGTTGTGGAGTGCCGATTGTTTCACAACATTACTCTCCGCTTAGACGCAATTTTCACACAGAAAATCGTGATTCAATGTACCGTGCTGTAGGGTTACAATTATGGGGTATATTCTTGACACAAGAATTTTGTTTGTTCTGTTTTGATATAGAATTTATAAAAAA
Organism: Ypsolopha scabrella; assembly: GCA_910592155.1. Taxonomy (NCBI): domain Eukaryota; kingdom Metazoa; phylum Arthropoda; class Insecta; order Lepidoptera; family Ypsolophidae; genus Ypsolopha; species Ypsolopha scabrella. The sequence continues at coordinate 22,771,107 of OU342969.1, read as the reverse complement.
ATTGCCTATATTAATACTATTTAAATTAAAACCCTCGCACCACCTGAGGGTTTCGGCACTGTGCTCACCAACCCGCCTGCCCGCGTGTGTGAGTATGGGCATTTCTTCCAGAAAGACCGCCAAGAGTGACGAAATCTTAGAAAGGCCTATGTCCAGCAGTGGACGATACAGGCTGATGTGTGGTTATTAAAACTATGAAGTTTATAAATAAGAGAGAAGATGCAGGGGTAGGTAACGCTTGGACCTCGTGCACACGAGCTTATTTTTAATGCGCCCGACACGAATTCAGATAAAACTAATAAAATGTAAATTTTACTACAACATAATCTTTTTACAGGAATCATAATTTTAAATTTTAGTCCCACTTCCAACAATTTAAAAACACAATTTTGAGTTTTTTAATTAATTGATTTTAAGAACATTGTCATTTAAGAATATATAATATGGAAAAGTAAATTAAAGTAATTATAGTTACTGTATTATATCTAAGAAATATATTTATAGGATATAGAAGTGATATACGCGACGACGCGACTACGTGACCCAGATTCATTCGCACAAAAGTCAGTGTATGCAACTGCGCATGTGCAGCATTTAAGAATCACATAGAGTGCATCAGTGAACGCATGCATGAGAATAAACACATATTTTACACAATTAAGCAATTCAAATCAAAATATAAAATCAAAATGAGCAATGCATGTCTATGGACCATTTTATGAGAAGAGGAACTTCAAATTATGAGCCCTAGTTTATTTCGTTTTCGGCAGAAATACAGGGCCTGTCAAACTAACTACAATCGTGACAAGTGCACTTATGCCCCTTTTATACATTTTTTTTTCATCGCTAATGCTCTGAATGTATGTTGTATTTAACGGGATATAGATTCGATTTGCAGCCCTAGTGTAAATAAAAAAATCTAACGAGGCTACATTACATGCAGCAAATGTCACTTGAATACATTTGAAAATCGAACGAGGGCCCTTTACAGTTATTAACTGGTAACTCACTCTAGCGAAAGGCAATGGAAAATATCTGTTCTTCCTAATCTCTTTATATTTAGTTATTCTGTATTTTTTATTTCCTCGCATTAGTGATGAAAAAGAGAGGATCCACTTAGGTGTTAGTAATCAATAAATGTCGTTCATAATTAAATGATTTTGTTGTACCTATTACTGTGATTTCTAGCGCCCCGTTCAGGTGTCAATCGGTTTAGAAAAAGCCCTTTGTTTGGCTAAAAGTTTGCCGACCACTGGACTGAGTCGTAGTCTGCAACGGTGTCCGATAAATAAAATACCTGGTTCAAATTTAGATATATTGACGATTCCACGCTCTACAGTTTCTGAAAAGTCTCCACTTGTTTTAAATGTTGTAACTCAATAGGAATCCCACAATTTCTATTGCAAATACGATTGGTTTCAGAATACTCCCCATAGAACACGTTCAGTCGTTCAAATCTACTTCTCCTCTTGTATCGTGTCGCTTTCGACTCACGATCCGCTGGGGCCACCCATCCGTGGTGCTTTCTAGTGGTGGTGTGTTGCCCTGCGGAATAACCAGAATGATATTGATAGATTTATCATTTCTAAACGAAATAGTAACACCAAATGCAGTTTTACTTCAATTTACATTCCGGTCCCTAAACTGCGAAGTTCTTGTAAACTAAATTCATCACTAACAGTTCAGTTGGGTGTAAGAGCTCAAACAATACGAATCTCACATCGATTTTCATAATCATTCATGGATTATAAAATTTATAATGCCAAGCTATGTTGTTCCGTTTCGGACCGCAACGAGACGACGCGCGTGTCCCAAGATTAGTCCGATAGAAATGGGTTTGCAACAACATTTTAGTCACGAGCCCCTTTTTTTTAATAGATCTATACTAACTAACTATCTCTAGTTAACCATTTTGAAGAGGACTTTAATGTTGTCTTACAAATCTTGGTCGAGGGGTAAGTATTTTGTAAGCGATTCGAATACTACGAGGAGAAAAAAATGTCGAGTCCCTCTTGCAAACGTTTATTTGTTCAAATACGCTAAAAAGCATGCTTATTAATTATATTACAACACCAACAATGTACATAATTTCATTAAAATACGAAAATTCTATTGTTACTTATGCTGTAACTGTTTTTAATTTTACGTTGTTGAAATTGTTATAAAATAGTAAAGCATGCTTTATTAACGTCTCTAAACCTATAGACATTTGCAAAAGTGTTTTGTCTTTTTAGGGTTCCGTAGTCCGACAAGGAACCCTTATAGTTTCGCCATGTCCGTCTGTCCGTCTGTCCGCCTGTTTGTCTGTCCGTCTATCCGTCTGTCCGCGGCTTAGAGCAGAGACTATTAATACTAGAAAGCTGTAATTTGGCATGGATATAAATATTTATCACGCCGACAAAATGGTAAAATAAAATCTTGAAAAAAATTTTTTTAGGGGTACCTATCATACACGTAATCTGGGGATGAAATTTTTTTTTCTCGTCTATCCCATATTGTGGGGTATCGTTGGATAGGCCGTTTAAAAACACATTTTTCGATTTAGAGATCCGTTGGCGAAATATTAAGCTTTAAAAAGAAAATTTTAGTTAGCGTGCCCCCCCTGCTGGTTAAACGGTTGTTTATAGAAATGTGAACAAATTCAGAGAAGTAGTATATTTATAATGAATTTAAAAGGAAAACTATCACAGCTAAGTAGGCTTTGCAGGTTTACGAGTACAGGTCGCGCCAAACTTTTGGCCCCCTATAATGTATGGGACCAGAAGTTTGGCGCGGTCTGTATAAGTATACAAACTTATAGAGGTATATACCGGGCAACTACGGAACCCTACATTGCGCGTGGCCCGACACGCACTTGGCCGGTTTTTTTCCCCTTTAAGTTATTCACGTTTACAAATATCTAGTCCTAGACCGAGATCAGCTAGAAAACTGTCTAATAATTGTATATCCACACAAGAGAACAAATTTAACAAAAAAACATGACTAGGAAATTAATTGTTTTTTGAATTAATTTCACCAGTATTTCCGCTGGGCTACATAGTGCCAAGCTGGTCGTGCTTTCGCCGAGGTATTTTTAAAAAGGCCATATTAGGTAACTTCCGTTTATAGAGCCAAATTTATACTGGAGACTCACTAAGTGGTCAGGACCAAGATTCGATGACCCTGATGGCGAAATACTATTATTTTTGTGCCTATATACTTGTTCAAGAACAACCTAGACTCAATTGGTATATAAAGTATACATTTTATTTTGCGTATTTCACAGAAAGTGTAGTTGAGCCTTAGCCCTGATCACTTACCGAGTCTCCAGTATGAATTTGGCTATAATAACGAAAGTCACCTCATGTTATGAAGACCTAAAGAAATAAATCTTTTAGTAACCCAAGGACTGCCTTGGTGAGATGATGAGTTATAAAACGTTTTCAAAACAAGAAATTGATTCCAAACAAATAAACCGCAGATTGCAAAAACAAAACATAGGATTTTTTTACTATCCATGCCCTTAAATTATCGTCGAAAATAAAATGCTTTATGCTTGATTTTGCAAACAGCGATTTAAATATACACGCAGTGATTTCGATATTAAATTAAATCAAAGAGAATGAGTACTATTAACCACATAACCAATATATATATATATTAATGCAGCAAAATTCATACTGAAGATGCGAAAAGTATTCGGTATCAAGGTTTGATGGCCCTTTTTGAGAAATTCTAAAATTAATTTTCTCCTGCCCCGCCCCGAGTCTAATCTAACTAACAAGCCTCCAGTATGAATTTGGCTGTATAAATAAATTTCATCTATAATAAGGCATAGATAAATTATAATAATTTATGCATAGATAAATTATAATAATTTATCTAGGATTTAAGGTGACATCAATGTATGCAGCCCAATTTATACTGAAGGCTGAATCGATAACACTTTTAATTAATTTCGAAAAAAATGTTGTATGCACTGTTTGAAAAATGATTTTACACTGTGGTAATTGACTTGGGGCTGGGTTTGCGTTTGTAGGGAACACGAAAATTTAAGAATTTTACAAAAAGCGTTTTGATTCTGAGCATTTACCGAGTCCTTGGTATGAATTTGGCTGCATAAATTAATCTCATCTTGCCTTGTATATGTCAGCGTGAGTTTGTAAAATCCGTTAGTTTTTAGGAAAAAGGTTATTTATTTTAATTTTGGCTAGATTTCAATATTGGCTTCATAGGAGACTATCTCTAGTTTTCGAATACAAAATTCCAGTTGGTATACATATTTTAAACACATAAATATATATCGGCCTTGAGTAATATTCTTTCGCTTTAACGGTTCAATGAGTTTTCCCATCACTACCTTCCAGCGATCTCAGTACATTTAGTATGATTGTGATCAATCTGAGTCCAGCTTGACATGCACTATTGGGTTCTTTAATAAATACTTACTTACACACCTACCTTCCTTACACTTGCTCTTACGATTATAAAGATAATTACAATGGGGTATATTATTATTAAGTTTGAAAAGTTTTGTGAAAGTGGCGGTCGTTGTTTAGGTAGGCTGGATGCTATTAAAAATTAGTAAGATTCGCATAGATTGGAATTGACTAGCAAGGTCAAATTCATTGTTTAATTGTAAGGAATGGGTAATGTTTTTAAACACGTGAGATTATCCCGATTTTTTTCTTCCGGAAATAAGTACACGAAGTATGAATAAAAATGTCTGGGAACTTGTAAAATAACCATGTTCGTGAGATCATGTAAACCTAGTAAACCTAGGCTAGGCACAACTTGTGTGATCCCAATTCTCTACCAAAACGTCACAGCCAATTAAATTCACACACAGATATTCAGGATTTAATTTATTTTTTACTTACGATATAGCGCCTGATTATAATGAATAGCAACGTCTCATAACTGCGACGGATTGTTCCTCTGCTCTTTTATAATACGCAGAACTCTATTCTTAATATACCTAACTATACAAATACAAAATACAAATACAAAATTTATTTATTTATACACAAGTAATTTATAAGTACTTTGGACCCTCCTTTTAAGCTAACAAAACCTGTATTAGAAGGGACCGTTCTTCCCTAGTTGTTACATTATTCTTGTGCTGTTTGTAGGTATTACAACTACAGATTATATAAATTAATAAATTAACAGACTTATTATACTTATTATTAAGTGTCGGACGCCACAATATTAGTCCAGCTAATTATTATATTTTCGTGTTTATTGTTTGACAATGAATACTTTGACATAAGACATCGTGGCGTTAACATTACCCATTCTTTTGATTCAGAAAATAATAAGTTTTTTTTTCTCTTATTTCAGAGTGTGGCGTCAGCAGTGAGGCCGGAGAAATTAGCGAACCAGAAGCTGGGCGTATGAGGCCCGAAGATTACCGCCTCGTCTTTCTCAGCTCTGACTCTTCCTGCCGTGAAGACACGGAAGATTCTTCCTCCACGGCGTCGTCTGCCGCCCCGCCTGCTCCCGACGACTGCGACTGGGACTACTTTGAACCGGGCGCAGCAGGTTTGGCACCGGCGCAGACGACGCCAGGACCAGCAATCTTCGGAGACAAGAGACACACCCAACAGCCCTGTGTTAGACCGTGCTCCTGTGGCGCCGAACCAAGGATAGTTGCAGTACCCGTTCCTGTACCAGTTCCAGTTCCTGCCTCGCTCTGGCCAGCACTGCAACTTGCTTTTCCATCACAAAACCCGCCAACACCACACTGGAGCACATATCCTGGATTTCCACCTCTCGATGCCGCAGCCCTTGCCCGACTTACCTCGGCTGCTGCTATCGCCGTCGCCGCCGCAAATGTATTACCCCAAACAAAACCCATCGAGATGACCACAGTAGAAAAGACAGATAAGGCAATACAGTCTGATACGTCACACGTAGCAGAGGCAATCGATAGTGATAAAAGTGATAAGCATAATATCGAGCGGCCAGTTGATAATGATACTACAGACGATATCAAGGTGATCGCTGACGAGGACTGCGTTTCTGTTGTGTCAGAACTAACTGATACGATGCCTGATCATCTGGAGGCTGAAAAAGCCTTTCCTTCGTCTAACGAATCAGCTAATTCAAGTGATTCTGAAGGAGGTGTTGCAATAAGGAGCTATGATCTCACAAGTGGTGCACCTGAGGAGCCAGCTACGTCTGATGAAGACTCTGATGATTCTGGAGGTGGAGGAGGGGGTGGATTTTCTCGAGTATTCGTCGTAAATCCAGTAGATTCATCCTCAGACATGGAAGATAATGCTGACAGCAGTGGTATTGACTGTGATGATACCTACGATAAGAAATCAGATAGTTTAGAAATAATTGCTGAGGTGGAAATACAGAATAACATAATTGCAAGTATAGAAAACGGTGAAAATGCATCGCAAAACAACGAAAGTTCCGATGTTGTCTTAGTTGAATCAATTAGTTTGAGTGAAGATTATCCTGTGATCCCTTATCCAATCGTAAATTTGGAACGGAATGAAGGTTCTCGAAGGTCAGATTTCTTTAAATTTTGTGATGAAAATATGCTTCAAAGTGAATTGTGTGAATCATTTGACAGCTTTAATTTGAGTGCCTCTTCAAGTAATCAGAGCGATAAAACTGATAACAACAAAAATAACGAAGATACAAGCGAAAGAACAAGTTTATGTGAAAATAATGAATTCGATTCGATCCAATGTATTTCCATATCAGAACTCGAATCGAATGTTAAAGTGGCTGTGCACTTGTTTGACGAGAAAAAAATTAGTTTAAATGAGAACCGACAGGAAATTTCGCAAGCTTTATTAACGAAATTATCACCATCACCCGAGCCAGAACAAAATGTAGAAACGAGTTCATTAGCCGTAGAAAAATTAGACCTGTTCAAAGGTATAGAACGTAAATTGAGTGAACTATTAAAGAAAGAATCGTTTGACGAACAACAACAAGAGGAGAAACTACACGAGCCGCAGCCGGTTTGCACCGTGGCGGAGGGGGGCGCTAGCGCACCTGCCGCGACAGTTTGTCGCTCGCGCACGGCCAACGCGGACGGCTCCGCGCGCTTCACGAGCCGCGTAATGATAACACACGACCGCGTATCCGTTGTCACGTCGGATACGACGCGGCTTATGCGGGACATTATAGTTCAGCACACCAACTTACAAAACGAACCGACAACTGCCTCTGCATCCCGAAACGAACCCGACGAACGAATTTCCGACGACGATTCGTCGCAACCTTCTGGTGGAGTGACTGTTGTTAGCAATGCCGACACTCTCTCGGCGGTTGTATGTCTCGAGGAGGGGCTAGCTGACGATGACTCGTGGGTCGAGGACGTTAGCCATGATGAGGACGACGACGGTACATCTCCTTCGGATTCAGACTCGGGGGATGAAGCGTCTTTACCAACACGAGGCGAAGAATTTGCATATTGTCGGCGTTCCTTGGACTTCACTTTACATACGATAGTTGAAGAAAGTTGTGAAGAAAGTGAAACGGAGCATGCCGTCAAAAAACCGAGACCTATTTCAGCTACAGAGTTAGAAAAATATTTTTTCTTCGGTTTAGGTGAAGGAAGGAATGTTCGCGACGAAGAAGAGCAATCAGAATCATCGAGTGTGTGTAGTGAGGGTGAAGGTGGATCTGAGGGTGGCTCACTTATCGAGAATGAGCAACCTGAAAGAAGTTGTGATAATGATGACCTAGTTTCGTCACGGTTAGAGAAATATTTTTTATCTGGCTTTATGGGATTTAACCAGGAAAGACAAAACTCAGACGGATCTGAAAGTGTTGGTAGTGATAGTGAAGGTAGGCAAAGCCCGGAGCAACGGCGCAAGCGGCTAGTCCGAGCTCGTGGTACACCCCGCTCACATTCAAATTCGTTAGATAATTTACTCACTGGAGAAGAGCCGTCACAGGATGTCCAAGAAGTATCAGATTGCTCCAGTACAGAAACAGAGGATCGTCATGACTCTTCAGAAAGATTAGATGGGCAAGGTGACTCAAAAAGAAAAAAACAAAATAAAAAAACGCGTGGTTCACCTGCAGATGAACGGAGGTTATCAACAGAGTTTACTGAGGATACACGAGATGATACAAGATCAGTTTCAGAGGGTGAAGATGGAAGGTTGACACCACGCCCCGAATTCCCACCACTTGGATCAGAATTGTCGGAATCTAAGAAACAAACAAGTAGAGATAGTGGTTTCGTAGGTAGCTGCGACGACCTGTTACGAAATGGAGACACAAGTTCCGATTTTGGTAGATCTCATGAGGCAAAAACAGAATTAGAGGAAATTGTTGAAGAAGTAAGGCCTGATATAGAAGAGCGCGTAGAAGGTCCCCCTAAATGTCACCTACCCTCTGCTCCTCTCTCACGAAAAGATAGTTTTAATAACTGGTCTTCAGATGAAGAAACCAACCTGATGATGACGAAAATGAGACAATTTTTTAAACAAATGATAGCATCTACAAATGTAAGGACGTCTACTCCGGCTTCATCAAACTCAGAAAGCTCAAAGACATCTAAACCTCCTCAACTACTGTATTTTGAAAGCGAATTAACAAGGCTAATGAAGACTGTCCCTGGCATTAAAGACGAAGAAGTGCGTGAAATTGTTGAATATTTATCAAGTGAAGATACATGGAGCGATTCATATGATTCATCTGATTATGCAGGTTCAGATCTAGAGAGTAATGCGAACAAATCAGCGTTGCGGCGTCAAATTTCAGAAAGTTGTCGTGAGATAATTGATGAATTTGACCGTGGAGGAAGTGATGCTGGGTCGTTAGAGCGAGATGCAGCAGGAGCATATGAAAGGCTGGCTGCGACGTTAGGTCGTGTTGGTGAAGGGTCGCCTCCTTTGTTTGGAAAAGTGATGCGGCACATTGGCGGCAGATTAGTGGCGCTAATGCATGAAGTTTCGGCAGGTGCCTCTGCAAGTACAGATGACGACAGTGCATCTGAGCCAGGGGCTCTAGCTAGGAGTCGTTCACATGACATTTTAGAAGCAACAGCTAGTAGAGGCAGTGTAGCTAGTGACTGTGAAAGGTTTTCGTGGCGAGGCAGTTTCGAGTCCGCTTTGTTGGCGGCGGATTCAAGAGGAACGCTGGGCGGAGCTGGATGCGAGGCCAGAAGGTCTCCAGCAGGTGTGGAGTTGGCTGCACAAAGGTCACACTCGAGAAGCTGTGGAGCCATTGGTGGCAGTGAAGACAGATTATGGCGAGGTCGTCGACGAGCTTCGGCGCCTGATGCGGAGGTAAAAATATATACAATGTAAAATATATTACTTACTTTATGTTACAAAAGTATTGCCAAATCTGACATTGTGATCAAGATCTTATAATGTCAAAGTCACGTTAAACTTTTGATATTTACGTCGATACACACATAGAAACATTTCTTTTTTTCTTACCTTAAAATTCCACAATTTTTCAACATTCAATATCAATCTTTAAATAACGTAGGCATACAAATATATTATTTGTTTTTAAAGAAAATATAAACACATTATTTTTTTGAGTTAGTAATCACGAAAATGTATTATCAGGAACGTCATAATAAACACAATTTAAAAAGTCATATTTTGTCAACAGTCAGAAGAAGAACAACGTTCTGGCTCCCTACCTCGCCTTCCATCAATAGCTGGCAATACAACTGCTCCAGCTGGTCCCGTGAAGTCAGCTAGGTACAGAGCTCCAGGCTTCCGCACTGCAACTAGAGCAGCTTCAGCGCCAGGGCTACATGCACCGAGGAGAAGAAGGCAGGTCCCACCGACTCCAAACCAACCGCCTCCTGCTGCTCCTGCATCAGCTCCTAGTCTACAAGGTCAGTCGGTACTCTATTTAATACATAAAAACCAAATAATAGTGAAAACTTGATGAATCAAACAACTTTAATCAGTCATATCTTAATAAGAAATGGTTGTATCATTTATTTATGCTTTTTGTTAATTGTTTCTACTAACTTCTATGTTTTTATTTAACAAAATTAAGTTATGGTGGTCATCCCTATTATGTTTAATTATATCAATTAATCAATGACTCAAGACAATAATTCATTGTCTTTTGTAGCAAACTCTTGTGCAATCGCATTAATATCATAATGAACATTATTTTTAATCAGTCATTCGAACATTACCTTTTCCACCCAATAAGAGACTCCAGTTTTATTCATTACAAATATGGGCTTTTTATTCGAATGTACAATGAATTTAAAATTGATATTATCATGAGTTGAGTTGTTCAGCTGTATTAAAGTCACAATTGTTACAACCATTGACTGTGTATCCAGCTACTTGCTAGTTACTAAAACATCAACGAAACTATGACACCGCGCAACCACCAGAGGCACACGTTTAGGGCAGATAGCCTTATATCAAGAAAATGTAGTTAGCACAAAGTAATATACTCTTTATTGCCTTCTTATAAGAGCTTTTAGAATGAAGCTCTTTTCTTAGCGTCGTAGGTTGTTGACTAAGTTTGTTTACACGGTATGGCTAAGAAGGTCACGTTGACATACTTTTTAACTGGGTTTAAACCGATGAATTGGACGCCTATACAACCAATTAACTGCAATAATATTTTTCGAATTGAGCTGTGTTAAGTTATTTGAATCTATTATGAAGACTATTAATTCTTTGTCTGTCTGTTACAAGTTATGTTATGAACACGCAACTTTTTCAAATTCTCATGTAAGACAATCAAACATTTGCGCATGGTTCCAATTGTTTAATCGTCATGATTGTTTTCGTCACTGTTTTTATTATCTAACTAACTTTACAAAAAAAATAAGAGATCTTTTAAAAATTGTCGTACGTCGTATGAAATAGGTAGTATGAGGCTTTTTTCAACTTGATATTTCAAGCCGTTCGTTCCTGAGAAAAAGAACTTTGACACATACACTGACTCAAAAAAAGTGATATTATATGGGTTCCGTTTTTGAAACCCTAACCTAAGACGGCTTCCTTTGTCAAGTGTACAAGGTTTTTGTCGACCCCAACCATTTCCCTTCTTACATTGGTATTCTCTTGGCAAGCAACATAACCTACATGCTCATTAAATGTTGCTGTACTCTAATGGTCTACTATTTTCCAAACCACTCTCTGTGAAATTACCGACCCATCGTGTTTCCTGAGATAATATTTTCTGTTAAAGTTTAATGCACATTATGCAACATTCTTTGCATTTCATGAATATTGCTTTCATTATTTCATTTGGTTGAGTCTAAAAGTTTCATAAATTGGGCTAATACAAAAAAAAGTTGTGTACTCCAGCCGTCGGCAATGATTCTCATAATAAATTATTAATTTCTTAAACCTTAATCATTGTGAAAGATACATAATAAGTATAGCAAATAATACATCTATTAGCACAAAGCTCTTTCAAGTACGGTCCACTAGGTAAACCTGGCTCTAGCATCTTTATTTCTTTTTTCAACTTTTTGTTGTTCTCAGAATGTGCTCAAGACCATATTGTTCTATGTTGTATTCTTAGTAGGTTGTTGTCCATTGATTTGTTTTCTTTTTGCTACATACGCATCATTAACTCATTCAGTAATCTCTTAGTGGCGTGCCGTCAGGAATTCTAAAATAAACACGCATGAAGTGAAAAGTAGACCTAACTGTCTCGCTTAAGTACTTTGTATGGTCTTCTATTGGAGGAACTGAGTACAAACCACATGCCATTGTAGCCGTCTCAACCTCAATTATTATTATCTTCCATTCACATTTCTATGCGTTCACATAAAGCATATTTTATTGGAAGTAATGAGTTTGTCTTTTTAGAACAGCGGCATTACACCGCGAGTGTTTTTCACATAAAAATATATATCAATCATAACCTCAAGCAAGCTTACGAAATTCACTTCATACAGTCTTTCCTGATCTGCTATCGATAATTCATTCATACGGCATTCTTTCGCAACAAACTCTAAATCTGGTTCAGAATGCTGCTGCAGATATCACTCTTTGTCTCAGGTTAAGTAACGCCTTTCGAAAACCGGTTCTTGGTTAGGTTTCCGATTAAACGGACGTAATCAACCGTCTGTGTAACCGCGTCATGGGGTCTTAAGGTGGATGCGACGGGTTTCGTTCCACAACATTCAGCTAATAATAATAATAACACCATTTATTTCGGACAGGATCCATAGAGTGTTAGTAATACAATATAACTTATAAAGTAGTGTCAGTAAGATATCAGGCGAGTAAAAGTAATATTAAAATTGAATTAAGTATTATGGAGCTCTATCCACTTTTTAAGAAGGGGGGAGTCCCATCACCTATCAGATAATACCTTCAGGATACTATTGGGGCTGGTTCGAGTTCGACTGAGCTGCGACGCACAGCGCTTTCGCATGATTGCCGCGAATCCATCTGTGTGTGCTTCCGCGAACATGACAGAGGCGCTGCAATATCGCGGCAACCCCAACAGCATCCTGAGAGCATTATTATACTGGACACGCAGGTCGCTGTATGCCCGTCGCGTGTAGTCCACCCACAGACTGCACGTGTAAAAGGACTGGCAATATGCTTTGAAGAGCGTCACCTTTACCTGATTCGTTCACCGTGCAAATCTGCGGGCAAGCATATTACATCGGACAGCCAGCGACCTGCGCTCCCTCTCTGTATCCATACAATCACTGAGGTCCTCTCGAACCCAGTGCCCCAAGTATTTGAAGTGCATGCCCTGGACAACGAGGTACTGCTGAGTTTGACTCCAGGCACAATAGCATAAAAAGGCTAATGATCTGTTTTCTTATTTTTGAATTAAACATATTAAATATATTTCTTCATTTTAAAACAAAAATAATAAGATATTGTTTTTCGAAATATATTTAGGCCCACTTTGAGGCCGGCATCAGTCGAATAAATGACCAATCTATAAAATGACATAAAAATATATACAATCTTATGAATAATTAACCTATTTTCTTACACAAAAAAAAATTAAAACCTAAACAATTTTGGTTGAAGAGCCATCTTGCTATTTCCGGCCGCAAAATCCCGATATTTGTTTAGAATACCAGGGATAAGACGTACCGAAAATCGCAAGATGGCGCTGCTTTTTATGGCACCCTGGTCTTAAGTCTGGTCTGAGTCTGGTGTCAGTAAGTAGTCTTAGTCTGTCAGTGTTGTTTATTGAGTCCTGGTCCGTAGTGCGCACCAAGTGACCATATGTAGGAGCATTCCTTTTATATAGCCAATAATATATATATTTTTATATTAAATTTATGTGATTTAGGGCTTTACGCGACAACAGTTTAACAATAAATAAGGCCTTTCTAGCAAAGTAGTGTTATTTTATGCATTTAGTTTTAAATGAACAACTTTAATCAAGCTTTACGCTACCATAAATCACATAATTTAAAACCTTTTATTCAAAAGTAAGAAAACAATCACATGTTGTGCGTTTGGGAACGAGATCCGTCGCACACACGTTCATGTGCACAGGTACGCCACCATTTTAGAAAAAAAATGGATAACCCGCTTATCTTTTGTTTTTCATAAATCTTATCTTTTAAACTTATCTTACCTCTCTGGTTAAAATGTAAAATTTTGGTATGGGAGCAATTTAAGGCAAGAAAACAACTTTGTATGTAAATCTGTCTAGCTTGATATCTTTAAAACAAAATCAATATTATAAAATTGTGGCAATATGGTGCCTTTTAAAATATCAGTACCAGATGATAGAGGTCTTATCCTTTGGTCTATAACGAAAAACAAAGAAACGGGTTATCAAATTTTAAAACAGTGTCGTGCCTATGCGCATTAAGACAATTGACGCATGTCTTTATTCGCACAGTACTGCTTTAGGGCAGTTTTAAACGTGTATAGAATTAAGGCTTTGATGCTAAACCGTGAAAGGAATTGTTCAAGGACATACGTTTGTTGACATATGCTATACTCGTACATACATATGTCCAGCGTTGCTTTGCCCACTTTTTTACTTTCAACTATTATGCACCGCCTGTCTGTATTTATGATTCCTTATAACTTGAATTTAATGCGGTTCTCAATTTTGTAGAGCGGGATTCTAAAAAAAATTGTATAATTGAACTGTGAGTCACTGAACAGGATGCTATTTTCAGATTGGAAATGGTAGGACATCTAGAATTCGAATTCGAAAATTCTAGATTTTAAATGAAGGGCTCAAGAAATGCGCCATAGCACTATTTCTAAAAAGAGAACATTTTGGTGTGTTTAAGTTCCCTTTTAATTTAAAAATGAATTCATAAATTTCATTTGTATTATCTCCGGTCTGAAAAGCTGACGAAAGTTGCGAACCAAATTAACACCTGTATACTCATAAAATTTAATTTTGAATGCCAAAAATTATTTATGGAAACAGAAATTGTCACATTCTCTAATTTTAAGGCCTTGCTCCATACAGTGTATTTCTGCGATGACCTCGGTGAAATCAAAGCACGACCCGAGCACTGTCGCGTTGTGGACAAAGCGCTTTACTTTTAAATAATAATATGCGAGTTGGAGTCGCGCACTCACGCTATGTACCACCACACAATTCGGGTACGGAAACCTAAAATATGATTGTTAATAAAAACAATATAGATGCCAAAGCAACATCAAGGCTAAAAAAACAGGAGCTAAAATGATCGACCAACATTCGGCACCCTTTGTTATCCATTCATCCATCCACTCTTAGTTAAGGGAACTTAAATTTTAATTATTTGAAGTTTGACATTAGAGTATATACTACAATCTGACCAAACTTGAAACTTGTCTGTATACTACTGTATTTAAAATAGAGCTCAATACAAGTAATCGGTATAGGGAAAAATCTGAAAACTACACATTTTTAATTAATTCATGAAAAATTCGGTGGGCGAGTCCGACTCGCACTTGTCCGGTTTCTTTTACTCGCCCTGATAGAAGTCGTAGCAACACGTATTACGTAAAAATTTCAACTGTTACCTCTTACTGCTAAAGCACTCTGACAGACGGACGGACGGACGGACAGAATAGAATGTCCCATAATAGGATTCCATTTGGCACTCTTTGAGTACGGAACCCTAAAAATAGTTGTTCATTCGTACAACTCACAAAATTGTGAATGTTTTAAAGTCTAAAGCCCAAGTGCGTATACAGGTAGTTAGATCGCTATGTCGTGATTTAATATATTGAATCTTGCTCAACTAATAATGACTGAACTATTTCTGTTTTTAAACCGCATTTTTAAATATTGTATGATTATTTTGGTGGGTACTTTTTATATCACCTCTTTACTCAATCACAGGAATAAAATGGCGGTCATAGATATAATAATGGTATGTCAGTGATGGCAGCGCATTCGTTAGCGAGGTCATTTAATTTTTCCGATTATTCCGTTCATATTACCATTAATTTACTATAATAACTAATAACGAATTCAGACAATGGTATTCAAATTCGATTGTCATATCATAATGCTATTCGACTTAGCAAATTACCCCGTTTGCATTTGACAATTGAAATCGTACGTTTTTGGTTTTCAACAACAAAACAAGACAATCGTATTCATTTGACAGTCAAAAATGTACGATTTCAATTTGTCAAATGGGCTAATATGCTTATTCGGATAGCCATAGGACCATCAAATTGAATAGAATACTATATTCAGATAATGAACGATTAGAAACCTATATAATTTGAAATCAAATTATACTTCGTTAAAAAAACGCTCGGACGTGACATACTCGTGTAAGTTCTGAACTGAATTTGAATTTTAACATGCCCGATACGAGATGCGAACAAAGAAGTATCCACTTCAAAATCAAATCAAATTGGCTTATACCGGATGTAAATAGACCACTGCCATTAAATTAAACCACATATTGTACCGATCATACTGAACCACTTTTCCCAAGAAACATACCCACCCGCGCTTTCAATTAGTTTGGGAAATAATTGAGTGTCAAACAAAAATGCTTGAACCTTAATACACCGACATACGGACGTTTTTTGAAACGGCATCTTCCGTAAAACAGCTGTGTAGGCGCAACGTTCTAAAATAGACCTTCGTCATACGAGATAAAGTGTTTAAGAGTATGGCATAGACTAGGAAAAAATGTTATTACCCGTCCAACACAAATAGGCCAATGTCAAAAACTTTATTAGCTTTTGATAATGGCTGATTGACCTATTTGTCTAGGACGCGTAATACTAATAATTACGCCCGGAAACAGCAGATCGGAGGGTTTTTAGCTAATACTGAAAAATTTTGTAGGGAAAAAACTAGGAAGTGACTGTGCTCGGAAAATGATTTTTTCTGCGTATCGTGAATTCTGTTAAAACTACGGGGGTCGCCTCGTTCCGCTCCGCTTCGCTCGGCTACTTAATATGTACTTACATGTCAACCTAACCGCTCCTCCTCGCTTCGCTCGTTGTCGCAACCTATCCCTAGCGGTCGAATAAAATTAAAACTAAGGAAGCCGCTAACGGTTATTTGGTCACGTTCAAAAACATATTTGATTTACTTACGTAGAAACCCTTTATATTTCTATTAGGTACCTATTTTATGAAAAAAAAAAACAAGTTGATCTCTTTAGTTTGAAAACCAAAAAAAGAGGGTGGAAAACATATTTTTTTCACCAAAGTATAAATCTTATTACATTGTTTATACGTGGATCACCTAGATAAAGGATCAATAAATGAAATATATTTTTTTCATTATCCTAATTTCTTCAAAAGAACTCTCGAAAATCTGGCTTTGTTCGTGTTCTAGGCTCAGGTTACGGTTGAATATCTTCTTCTGTGAAGATTTGCGCGGGTATTTTTCTTCAGAGAGTTGTTCAGTGGCTATTTAAAACTGAATTTATTGAGATATGGTTGTCAAGTAAAAAGGTCAAACAATCAGATTTACATGAATGATTATTGAGTTGATATTTGCTTCTTTTGTTGGCTGATCATTTGTATGTCTACTAGCCTTTTCCTCGCGGCTCCGCCCTTGTTTATTCAATCTCTGCCTCGTTTTCGCCTTAGGCGTTATTTTATAAACATCCTTTATAGCATATATATGGTGACTTTTATTTATACAGCCAAACTGATACTGTAGGCTAGGCAAGTGATCAGTAACACGGATCAATAAAATTTTTTGCTAATTTCGCAAAATAAAATCTTGACGTCCCATAGTAATTTGTTAGTAACATGAAAAGAATAATTTACGAATTTCACAAAAAAGGGTCATCGAACCTTGTTACTGAGCAATTACCGAGTCTTCAGTAAGAATTTGGCTTTATAAGTTAAAGTCGCCTTATAAATGTTGATCGGGGTCACTATGATGAAAATAAAGAAAACCGTTGAGTGGTTCTCGAACATTTGTTAACACTCCTTATAGCTTATATATAGGTATAGACCATAACTACGACGGTAATAAAGAAAACCGTATCCAAATCCGTAGAATGGTTCTCGATTTCAAATAGACTACACAGACAGAAGGAAAAAAAAGGTTTTGGCCTCAGTAACCTATTTCGCAAAAATATTCAATGTCTCCTTTGTACTACTTTGTTATTAACCCTATAGATGCTTTGAGGATTTGATTTATGACAAAAAAAAACGAATTTACTGTACAACATACGAGACAGGTGATAAATACCTATAAATGGTACACTAAATACTTACCTATAGGGTGGTTCCCACAGTTTCCATTTCTATTGTTCTCTTGAAATGTTAAAATCCATACATTGATTCTCATTTGTTTCCAAAATAATTTTTATTAGAGAAATCATTTCCCGTTTGTTTCCAAAAATTCCAAGGGTACAACAGCCATCACCAAAAAATGCGAGGAAATAAAAAAATCTTCCAAAATTATGACATAATGTTTAACTGTACCTATACTTGTTTCACAGTAATTATATTTATCCCAACCGGTTTCGGTTTCACACCATTATCAAGGATCTATCTATAATAACATTTTGCAGGATATAAAAAATAACTCGACATGCAATTAATAAAATATGTCGTTGATCAATTAAGAAATTATGTTTGCAACGTTTTCAACAAGATAATTTTACTGCCGCCATTTTTTTTTTTGTTAGTGACTGTAAGGGACACTCGTTTGATTTTCAAATTTTCTTACCTCCCTAGGTTGGTAAATTGAATTTACCTCCCGCATTTCGAGTTATATGTAAACGACTTACTTTCAGAGTGATGAAATAGTACATTAATTAATATTTTATAGCACAAGTGCGGAAAATGCCGACTTTACGCAAGCGCAGCGGTCATTTTACGCACGGTGTGCTATAAAAGATATTTTATAATACATTATTACTTACTGCATAAGCTGACTGTACCTCTTAGCTATTTGGAAACAACTGAGAACGAATTTGTTTATTAAATAAAATTTTGGAAACAAATGAGAACTCTAAAACGGTCATTTTTGGAAACTGTGGGAACCACCCACCTATATACTAGTATTAAAGTAGTAAAACTCGTATCCGTACGTTAAATATGTTTGCGAAAGAATAAATGAAATGGGTTGTTAATACAGAACTGAGGCCAAACTACAATTATTATAATTTTTGGCTGTCTGTTCCGTTTTACTTGAGTATCACTCTACATGTCATACAAAAAACCTCGAAAAAGTTTTTTTTTTTACGGTATTGTATCAGCCCTATTTTAAAGACGGTAATACATACAAGTTTCAAAGTTGGTTAGGTTAGGACATACTCTAAAATAAAACAAAAAATAATAAAAATAGGGTTCCTTACTCAGAGAGGCTGCGTAATTGTTGCTTTGGCATCTATTGTTATTTACCATCAAGTTTTTGGGGTTCCGTACCCGTATTGAGTGATACGCGAGTTTGACTCGCACTTGGTTAAATTATTTCATTTGTTACCAAGGATTATTTAGTTAGGGTGATTCATACCAGCTATAAGATCAAATATATAATTTTTATTATATTCTGTACTAAAAATAAAGAAGTAAAAATGCCGTGTCTATACATTTAATATTTTTGTAAAATTTGATATGAAATGGGTTATTGGTATTGTACTCAGGCCAAAACTAAAATTTTTAGACTTTTTGCCATTCTGTCTGTCTGATATGTATGCTCCGTTTTATCGCGAGAACCACTGAGCAGATTTGGATGCGTTTTATTTATTATCATTTTGTAGTGACCCTGGTCAATATATAGGCTTTAACGGGTGTTTATAAAGTAACGCCCAAGCCAAAAACGTGGCAGAGATTGAATAAACGCGGGCGGACCCGCGGGCAAAGCTGGGCTAGTTATAAATAACTTTATTAATATTCGACAGGCAAGATGGGAGTTTATCTAAGTTTAATTTATAAATTTTTTTTTGATTCAAAAACACGTGCTAACAATCACAAGCATCAACTCCATAATTTATCTAAGTTTATCTTTCTGGAAATGTATTCTTAGTATAAATATTTTCTTTTTGTTTCAAACTCACAGAAATAAATAACTTTTGGGAACTCTTTCTGGGCTACGTTCGTTTAATTTTAGTGGTCTCGATACGGGTTCTAATGCCATCTCTGTCGCACGCTTTGCTAATTGTATACGGTCAGTGTAGGAACCTGACGAAATTGTTAATTTATGAACGGCTCTCTGAGAATATATCTAAGTATAATTCCTCTCCACTGTTTATGACCAACGCCTGTCTCTTTAATTTACGGCAACATCCATCACCGAACTACTATTCCATTGTATTCGCTACAGTAATTACAAAATCATCAAAAAATGTCAAACGGCACGTAACATTTAGTCAATCATCAGCAAAAGGTCATTTGCATCGTAACAACTCATTGTGACCGGTTATTCTGTGAAATATCAGATCGTGACTGCAGCGGCGCACGCGCAAGCTATGCCATTCGATGTTGCCACTTTAGCCTTATTGCTGCTAGCAGCTCTGCTGCTGCTAAATTTTGGGGTTCCGTAACCGAAGGGTGCCAAATGGGACCTTATTACTAAGCCTCCGCTGTCTGTCTGTCCGTTTGTCACAGGGGTCTACAGCCTCAACCGTAATAGGTAGGAAGTTGAAATGTTCACAGGATACGTATTGCTATGTCCTCTACCAGGATAAATAATAAAATATTTAAAAAAAATTAAGGGCGCTAACTAAAATAGTAAAAAGTAGGGTTCCATACGCATAGGGTGCCAAATTTTTTGTCAGGCGCTACCATTTTAACGGCTTGTTTTTAGGGCTCCGTACCTTGAAAGGAAAAAACGGAACCCTTATAGGATCGAGTTGATGCTCGTGATTGTTGGCACTTGGTGGAACTTTTGAAACATTTTTTGTTTGATAAACACTTGTACTTGTCCACTTATTTATATTAATTTCCCTTACCGGTTTCGCTGTTAAAGCATTATCAAAGGTTTATAGGATCACTTTGTTGTCCGTCTGTCTGTCTGTCAAGTCCCTTTATCTCGGGAACACGTGGAGGTATCGAGTTGAAATTTAAACCATATACTCAAGTATATGGTCCTTACCTTTATATAGTCCCTTATAGCTGTGAAAAAATCAAGCTTCTGAGTTAAAGTATAAAAAAAGATACGGCCGTTTATACCGCAAAAAACGTATATTTCGACACTCTCAAAGTAATCAAAATTTATAGGGTATTTCCCGTTGACCTAGAACTATGAAATTTGGCAAAGTAATACCGTCTAACACTACAAGTATAAGAAAAAATCTTAAAACTATACATATGCAATTAAATCATTAAAAGATCATCGAAGTTAAGCAACGGTATGCGCGGTCTTAATTGTACAGGTGACTAAATTTTTTGTAGATTTTTTTAACTTTTTCTAATTTGCCTCGCGCTTGTCCGGTTTTTAGCCTTGATGTTGCTTTGGCATGTATACTGTTGGTATTACCAAAAATGGTTCTGCACTCGTATTCTGGGGTGGTACGGAACCCTTTGTGCTTGAGCCAGACTCGCACTTGGCCATTATTAAAATTTCTGTAACTTAAACTATAGTTTGACCAACTTTTAACATACTTCTTTAAAAGGAAATAGGTTATCTTAGAATTCTGTGTAGGATATGTGGAGTAACGTGAAACATAGGAGTAAATCTTCTTCAGGATCTGTATAAAAACTGTAATGCAGAAGCCTTTCTTGAGTTGACGTTAAAATATTGAATTTTCATGTACTATAGTTATTCCTATTATTTACACTACATATTTATATATTTTTCCATTCTCTATGTTTATTGTTCTTTTAAAACAAAACGGTCAGCCAATTCAATGGATATTAACGCAAAAACATCACTGAAAATCAAACAAATGTTAACCTGCGATCATAATATTATATGTATTTTATAAACCAATTCAATAGCCTATCTATAATCTATAACTGCGGCACACCACGCGGGGATGACGTCATCTTTTACGGTCATTAATGAAGTTTTCTTTTTATTAACAGAAACAAACAAAAACTGAAATAAAATTAAATCTAACTAAAATTAGAACAATCTAAAACTTAAAAATGACCCCAAAACTTACCTAGGTATAACAAAAAAAAACACCGTTGTTAATCGGCAGGGTCCCCAAAAAGTTGGAAGCATTCCCTCGTTGAATTGCTAGACTAATACGGTTTCCTGAGGTATGCCTCGGCCCTTGGGTCCCTGGAAACGTCAACCAGCCGCAAAAATATTTCTTTGGACATAATTTTCATGGCTGGACCCCACGGCCCTAAGGTTTCTACTCCAAAAGTCGCAAATATATAAGATGACCTTAATTTATGCAGCCATATTCTTACTGAAGACTCGGTAAGTGCTCAGTGATAAGGTAAGATGACCCTTTTTGTGAAATTCGTAAATTATTCTTTTCCTGTTCCTTATAAACGCAAGCCCAGCCCCGAGTCAATTACTATGGGTCGTCAAGATTTTATTTTGTGAAATTAGCAAAAAGTGTTATCGATCCGTGTTACTGATCACTTACCAAGCCTCCAGTATGAGTTTGGCTGCATGAATAAAAGTCAGCCTATATAGTCCGAACGTAGATGTGTAAGCTCTCTCGGAGCCCTTTGTCGTGACTGCCGCAGCACCAGCTTTAGAAGAGGTCGCTTGTGTCAACACAAGTTCGTCCCACACTAGTGACCCGCCATTTTTCCACGGAATTAGTGTCATTCCATTGGGCCTTCTACTTCCTACCATCGCTGTTTGGCTCCAGTATTATGTATACTACAACGTGAAATTGAAGTCATTCTGTTAACGAAAACTGGTCCATATGAACAACTTTTACTATAGAGCCAACCCTGAAATCGTGAAAAAAATATCAGCTGTTTCATAGAAAACTTAAATACATACTCGATCAAAATGTACGAAACAGGTTTCAAGCTTGACTTCATAGTAAAAGTTGTTCATATGGAAGAGTGGTATATGCATATGGTAGGTGGTAGAGCTGATGCCGGGCTCGACTGTGCAGGTACCACCATCTTACTCGCAAATCCTCCCAAAGTTATTCGGGGGAGAGTAAGAGGACAGCTCGCAGGCAAAAAAACCAGGCGGCCTGCCATTGCCTGGGACCGATGGATGGCGGTATATCCACCCCCAATAGCCGGACCTTATATAAAACAGACTGGTGACGGGCAGCGGCGTCACTGGTGCAAGGGTTTCGGCACCGCGCTCACCAACCCGCCTGCCCAGCGTGTGTGAGTATGGGCATTTCTTCCAGGAAGACCGCCAAACGTGGCGAAATCCTGGAAAGGCCTATGTCTAGCAGTGGACGAAACAGGCTGATGGATGGTTGGATGGATGGATATGGACGAGTACTATCACCAGTTTTCGTTAACAAAATGACTTAAATCTCACGTTGTATGTTGTAGCTGATTATTTAAGACTTTAAAATTAGTGCTGTCCAAACATAACTTTTTTTAATTTCTCGTAAGTACTGTATTGCAATGAATGAATTTTAGATTTGACCGCATTAAAACTAAAGCCTTTTAAATCAGCTACAATTATTCAATTATTAAATGTTCTACTTTTTAATGATGAGACTCGACAAACAAAAAACTTTAGGTATTATCTTTACCACACAGCCCATGTATTTTGCTTGCGTATTAGACATGGATAATACGAATATAGTGCGTATGATAAATACAGGGTGTAAATGCAAAGTCAAGAATCCCTTTAGGGTGTGAAAGTATACACGATTCTGATGTCATTACAAGAAAAAAATATATACCTTGAATTTTCACCAAAACTTCCATAATTTTTCTAAGATATGGCTACGCAGCTCACCGGCCTCCCCACACACCTAATTGCACCCCGCAACCCGCACCCCTCATCCGAGTGACCAGCGACCAGTGAGGGTGTCCACGCGATTAGTGTATTTTGAGTAAAGAAAATCGTCTTATTATTAGGTACTGGTAATTTATTTAGAGATCCCAGTATTTAAAATAATATCTTTACCGATCATACTAACACAGGCTGTGTTAGGATTCTTGCCTTTGCTTTTACACCCGGTATAAACTAACGCTTAGATTCAGACAAGGTTTGGCAAGCATAATCTTTTATCTTGTTATCTATTGAAATTAAGGGTCCATGCCACCTAAACGTGCCCCCCCGTATTGCTGATTCATGACAGAAAATATTTGTTTAATGAGAAATAAATAATCACACAAGTTGTCGATGAGTTGTATTACAACCTAATTAATTTGATTTTTGCATAGAATTCATAGCAAGCTAGAAAAAAAATCTAAAGTCACTAAAAATCACGTAAAACTGCTCTTCGCGTATTTCCCATTGACGGTTTCCCAGATGATTTTGAAAACTGAAATTCAGTCACCCGTAAGTTAAGAGTATGCAGAATGGTGTGATTGGTTTAATTTTGCCAAACAAAAATTGTAACTTGGTGTATTTATCCATCGAACATAATAATTCGGCATCGAAACGTGATTCTTTAGAGCGCGCGATGTTTCGGTTGTCGTAACAGTCACAGAGTTCAATTTTACTTGACGCTAAATGAGGTGCTTAATGTTAGGGAGAACGGATCCTTAAATCAACCAGTCAAAAAATTCAAATGCTCGTGGAATACATTTGTGTTCTAAACGGTATGTACGGAACCCTCGCAGGACACAAGTCTTACTCGCACTTCACCAGTTTCTTCACCAGTACGGGCCTCTCGGCATGTGACTTCACGTTTGTCATTTTTTTTAAGCAGTCCTCTTTCATCCTCTTTCAGTCCCTCATGATGCACTCCATTTGCCTCTGTGTGCACTCCCCACGGTCATGTTACTGTTATTGACCAAAACGTTTACCAGGTAACAGCTAAAAGATTACCAAACACCACGTACACTAGTTTTACTCACTTGTATTAAGTTATTCGTCAAGTAAAGGTATCAAAGAGCAAGGCAAGGCCTCAGGCATAGTTTACAATGCCCCAGGCTCTGAGGTGATGCAATGTAACCATCGGATGAGTACATTCCATTTGATTTGCTTATTCTTAGACATTCATAGCGTAACCTCGTCGTACTTACATTAATTGCAGGAACTGAACTGTAGTTCGGTTATTTTATTGTTGTTTTTTAAGGCGAGGTTATCCAAAGAAAAGTCTTGCTCTAACGTGTTCATTTTACAATTTTCTATCCTGCTCAGTGGGAGCGGGCTGCTCAGAAAACTCGCCATCTCGAGGTGTTTTTATTTATTATTTTGGAATTGAGAGGTGGGATTTTTAATATGATGGCCGGTTTATATCACATTTCTTACGACGTTTATTTCAATATTGTTTTAGAGTCTAAAACCTAATATAACTCGAATGAAATGGTATTTATATCATAGTTTAGACATATTTTTGCGATTTTACTGAATGCAATAATTATTCAAGTATTCGTACATCAAACGGCTGAAATATTAAGTTCAGAGAGTGAAATATGATATACAGGTTGTTAGAAAAAGTACTTTGTTCCTTTCAACCACGTGTGCTATAGGTATAAAGTTGTTAAGCAGGTTAAATTTTAATTTTAAATAATAAAAAAATAATTTTTTTTTTTTAAACTATTCACTAAATTGTTCAACCCTAGTTCAGAACGCAAAGGATCGATTAAAATATTATAATTATAAATACTAATCATTAATATTATAATTTAAATACTTTTATAGCACACCGTGCGTAAAATGACCACTTTACGCACGCTGCGCTTGCGTAAAGTCGGCATTTTCCGCACTTTTGCTATAAAATATTATACGATACTCGTGCGAGAAACTTTTTCTCGACTCGTGTGATTGCGGCACTCACCTTCGGCTCGTGCCGCAAACTCACACTCGTCAGAAAACGTTTCATCGCTCTCGTATCGTAATGTACTATTTTAAAACTTTTCATTGATTTAACAGTTTAAAAAATATAAATGTTTTAAAAGATCTTTTTTATTGATATAAAAAAATAACACGCTTTACATACTTTCTTATACCTATAGCAGACGTGGCTTAAAGGATATAAGTACTTTTGCTAACAGCCTGTATATTTTTTCAAATGTAATTATTACAATTTCACAGTTAAGAATGTACATATTTGCAAAGGGACAATATCGATATAACAGCCAATTGGACGATTGTGATTTAACGACATGACATGACAATCTTGAATTTTGCACACGTAATTCTTATGAAAAAAAATCTCCGTGACTATTTAGTGCTAGCTTATCCAACTTCAGATAAAAATTACCTAGGCATAAAGTAAAAATAATTTATCCAGGTGCAAGTCTGACTCTCGCACAAAGGGTTCCGTACTACCACACAAAAAGATTACGGAACCCTAAAAATGTTATGGTAAATAACAACAACATAGATGTCATAGTAACATCAGGGTGACAAAAAATAAGGAGCTAAAATGGTAACGCTCACCCTGTTTTTTACTGTAAAGTAATTGCAACAACCTGACCAAATTTTTTACTTCTACATATTACCGTTTTTAATTAAGATAGAGCTGAAATTAAAAAGGTACAAAAAAAACAATTCTTCGAAATTTTTGTACGCGTTTAATTTTTTTTATGTGTCATGGTAGTGGCCATAGTAACACTTATTCATAATCTATAGCCCTGTAACAGACGGATAGACGGACAGCGGCAGCGGAGGCTTAGTCATTGGGGTCCCGTTTGGCGTCATTCGGATAAATAAAGTTAATAAAAATTTTGCATAAGATATATCATATTAAATACCGAATAATTAATTTTAATAATGTTATTTTTGTATAATATATGTCTGCACAGTTAATTTTTTGCTACTTGGTACAAGTAAATGGCATAGTTCATTCATATGTCTACCTGAACCTTAGACCATATAACACGGGACTAGGCAAGCGCACTTATCCCCCTCTGCCGAAGTACATGAACAATTTGTTCATGTAAGTTTGCTTGTGTGCGCGTTTTGTGTTTGTGTTGCAGCTTTTGATTTAGAGTGACATATACATTTTTCGCAGGGGTGTGCGTGAATGAGTAAATGTGTGCTGTGCGTCTGTAAACTAAATTTTTTGTGTCCGAGGTGTACACTGAAAAACAGCGCTGTTTTTTTTTAATTTGGCAGCATAGCTGAGCGTGTTACCTGTTGCCAAAAAAATATTAATATTTAAGAAATTACCTTTTTTATTTTAAGTGTGTTATTGTTAAGTCTATTTCATAAAATTGTCTTTTTAATTTTTATACGTGTACTTTATTGTTACATTTTTTTGGCAGAAAATCTGTTTTCTGTCTTTCTTTCTTTTTTTACCTCCCCTCCAGTGGAAAACGGCAGAATAATTTCAGTACTACGAGTCGCGCTTTGCCAGGTCCCGTGTTAAATAGTCTAAGCTATCAACCGATAGAATGTAAAAAGTTGCGCGACCACTTTCTACGGATATCATGGGAAAATTATTCGAATACAAGGCATTTACGTCTTACTTACATGTTTAATGTAATATAGACATAACTATATCAAAACTTTCTAATGGTCTTAAGCAGAACGATTATAGTATAATCATTGAAATTATCTTCTACTAACCTTTGCCTGCAGCTTCGCCCGCGTTCATTAATTCTTAGCCCTGTTTTCGAGGGTTATTTTATGAACACGCCTTATAGCCTATGTATTGACCAGGGTCACTACAATGATAATAAAAAAAACCGCATCCAAATCCGTTCAGTGGTTCTCGAGTTAAAAGTGCTTACTTTCTCGGCTTGCACGTTATTTTATGCACACCCTTAAAGCTTGTTTGTTGACCGGGTCACTACAATGATAAAATAAAACAAAAAAACCACATCCAAATTGATTCCCAAATTAAAATCGTTTATTCAATCTTTGCCCCGTTTTCGGCCTGGGCGTAATTTTATGAACACATTTATAGCCTATGTCCTTCCCAGGGTCTCAATCTATTTCCATTCCTTCCATGAAAATCGGTTCAGCCGTTTTGACGTCAAAATGGAACACACAAAAAAACAAACAAACATACACATTTTCGCATTTATAATATGATGTATAGTAGGGAAGTAGGGATAGGCATACTAATAGTAATAATAGACTAGTAAAAAAGTCGTGTCTGTCCATTGATTTATTTTTAGGAAATTTCTGTACTGAGGCCAAAACTATTTTTTTTTAAATGTTTTGTCTGTGTCTGTTTGTCTTTATTATGTTTGTTCCGATTTACATGGAGAACCACCCCACAGATTTAGAAGTGTTTTTTTATTATCATCGTAGTGACTCAGTCAACACAATAGGCTATGAAGGCTATGTGGAAAAAGGCAGAGACAGGATAAACGCGGACGGAGTCACGGGCGAAAGGCTAGTAAAACATAAAATTGGTTGATATTGATGACTTGGAGTGCTGAAGTTTACCTTCATATTGATAACTAGTTGAATAATGTCTATGTGGAAAACTGGCTTAGTTTGAAAGCTTTCACTATCTATAGCGTACGTCAAATACCCGTTTCAACTCGTCTTGCCAAGTGACTTTACCTACATATAGATATAAAGACCGGTATCATAGTATAAATAAGTAATAGTAGTCTATCTCCATACAAACCGGCCAAAACGAACTCCCCCCAAAACTCGGTACAACTCGGTTTACGACAGTCGCGGTCGCACCGCAGTTACGTACGCACGTTGTCTCTGTGACGCTACCGCGCATTTTCGTAAATTATGGCACGAAATTACTGAGTATGTTGTGCATTATATGGTCGCTGAAATAAAACTTCTATAATAATATTATAGCATTATCAATACGTAAACAGTCAGTTGGCAGCCCTAGCGCGTGTTTAGGCTCCGCGAGCCGCCGTAAGTATTGATTTAAGGACACCGCCTAGTTAAACTACTGTTGTTACCTATACTGTGCCGGTATCTTGTAGTCAAACCACCTATCTACTGATATAACTAAGAAACCGCCATCCATCGGGCCGCCTGGTTTTGCCTGAGAGCTGTTCTCTTACTCTCCCCCGAATAACTTCGGGAGGATTTGCGAGTAAGATGGTGGTACCTCCACAGTCGACCCCGGCATCAGCTCTACCACCTATCCAAGACTTAAAAATATTTTTTTCGTATTTCAATAACTGGTTAATTGAACCTTAGTCCTGACCGAGTTTCCAGTATGAATGTGGCTACATAAACGAAAGTCACCTTATATGTACTTTACGCTGGAATGTATCTTTCTAATTTTAGAGGTTTGCTCAGTAAAATAACCTCATAGACTCTAAAAATAAATTAAAACATTACTTTAAAGTTAAAACGTTTGAGTATTAATAGTTTGATAGTTTCATGGCACGGTCTATGGAAATGAAGTTCGTAACGTAAGCTTGTTATCACTAGCATCATACCTTGAGGCATAACTAGATGAGATAAGAAAGTGTTTTACTTCGTAATAAAAATTAGATTGCCGCAGTAAACACGTTGCGTAAACCGCGTCTATTTGTTTCCATAAGGTTGCTATAACCTGAGTGGAAATATTTACGTTTCAAAAATGTTAACCATGCGTAATGTTCAACGATCGTTTTCCGTTTCCATAAAGATGTTGTTCACAGTTCGCATCTAAAACGAAAACTTTTTAAGGCGACGCATTAGAAATTTTGGCGACATGGATCTCCGTTTTTCTCAGCAATAAAAAAACATATGTAATTACCAATTTATATACCAGGTAAAGCATTTCATTGACATCATTTTGCCCGAAGATTTAATTGACTATTAATTTTCATAGCAGAGAAAAAATTATTGAGAACACCTCTTTTAAAACAGAGATTTCTATCTTACTGACAAACGGGAGCGAATGAAGCCTCTAATTTTTTTATTCAAATTAGTCTACAAATACACTTCAATATGGCCAATTGGATTTATTAAATTACTTATAGTGGTATTTTAAATGGAAAATACTGTTTTGCCGCATACGACCTTACGGCATAAGCTAGTTCGTGAGCGCATATTTGTATGGAGTAAGTCCCCTTCACTCCACTCCCCTAAGGCGCCAATATGAAATTAAAAGTTCATCAATTCCTCGCCTGCAATGAACCAGTTACAGACCACACTAAAATAAATTCCTTAAAACCGCCGATAGATGGGTCATAGGAAATTTTCGCGCATGCCGTTGCTTAAGTTTTAAGATTTTTTCCCATTTTTGTAGTATTAGACGGTATCACTTGCCAAATTTCATAGTCTAGGTCAACGGGAAATACCCTATAACTTTTGATTCCCTTGAGAGTGTCGAAATGTACGTTTTTCGCGGCATTACGGGCATATATTTTTTTAACGTTTGATCTTTTCACAGTTTCAAGGGACTGTAGACTTGTATGGTTTTAATTTCAACTCGATAGCTCCAAAGTCAGACGGACAGACGGACAACAAATTTTTAAACACCATTATGAAAGATATTAGAATTACAGATATGGAATATTTTGTGAGGATCCGTTGCAGAATTTAGTATAAACGGTCTTATAATTTATTTATTCTGAAAAACAAAAATACGAAAGTAAGCAAAAATAACATTTACTTTAATATGAGTAAATATTTATTCAGTTTAACCACAAACAAAGACTGCGCTTCTATACGTGCTCTTGCGCACAAAATGTTGTTCACCTTCCACAAGAACACGAACAAAAACAAAATTATGTTTACAGTTGAATTGAATCTTATTGACAACAAAATAAAAGTGAATTGGTTTCACTATGCTGTACAATTTTGTTGTATTTCCGCGTATCTCTCATGCTGGGTGACCATACACACGTACGTAATATTTATACAATCAGCACGCTTCAATAATAAGTTAACTTCTGCACTGTTACCGTCTAATATCAGATGATGAAGTTTCTCTTGTATCCAGTGTACTGCTTGTAATACCGTATATTAAAAAAAAAACTTTGTAGACGTTTTTTATATTTTGATAGCTATTCAGCTCAATTGGCTCTACCGTTTTTGAGTAAATCAAGGCTTTGTTATTTGGGATTTAGCTTCTCAACAGAATCCTTAAGGTGAGGGTATTCTGAGAAATTTGTCCTGCTTCAACGCATTCATTATACACTAGCTTTTGCCCGCGGCTCCGCCTGCGTGTTATTCGGTTTAACGACATGCTTTTTTTTTCGGGATAAAAAGTAGCCTTTGTGTTAAGTTAAGGTACGTGTATAAGCTATATCCGTTCTAAATTTCATCCAAATCTGTCCACCTGTTTCAGCGTGAAAGAGTAACAAACATATACACACACAAACACACACATACACACACACACACACACACACACACACACACACACACACATACACACACACACACAAACTTTCGCATTTATAATATTAGTATGAATTAGTGTGATTGGTCTCTCCTGCCTGTAAGCGAGAAAACTCGCTACTTGGAGATGTTTTTACAAAATTTTGTATTACATTTCTTGCGACATTTATTTTGGTATAAGTTTAATCGTCTAAAACCTAAAATATTTCATATGAAATGATATTTAGATTCTTAGTCTAGGGTTATCTTCGTGAATTTGTTTGTGGGCATTATTGTTACAGGCACAGGATCATGCAATTTTTGGGATAATTTTGGGATTACATTTTTAGGCCAAGGCCCCTTATTTAGGTTTTGTCACAGGTCGGAAAAAGTTTTCAGTTATTGACAGGATCTAATTAATAAAACAGCAGATATTTACCAAGATTCGGCATTTTAAGCTAAATTTGTTAAGTCTTTTAGGAGTTCCAATGAGTTCTTGAACCAAGTAAGGGGGCATCCATATCTACATTATATAATATCAGCAAAAAATCCATAAACTTTTCCAACTTTTTTATGCTTTATCATAATAGCGACAAAGTTTTTCGATCCTATGTTTGGTTCATAAAACCGGCCAAGTGCGAGTCAGACTCGCGCACGAAGGGTTCCGTACCATTATCTTTAAAGACGGCAACAAAATCATGTGTGCTGTATGGGAGTGCGTGGGTCCGACTCGCACTTGGCGGTTTTAGTAAACAACAAATTGTTTTAGCGGCAACAGAAAAAAAAAAAAAAAAAAAAAAACACTTTATTAAAACCATAAAAAAAGATAAAAGTTAAGTATAACCTGTGGTTTAGGAATCTCGCACTTCCTCTTGGAAGTTACAATGTTATTTACACGTTTAATTAAATAGTTAAACAAATAAAACTATGGATCCAATAGAGAGGCTATCGGACATCAATAAAAAGCAAAAACAAAAGCAGGAAATAGACAAAAATAAAATAAAGAAGTTATAACCAAATGTTTGAGTGATATGTGTTTGTGTTGGTGAGGGGGAGAGGGTGTGTGTGTTTGTGTGAGGGTAGGCGTGTGTGTGTATGTGTGAAGAGGGGGGGAGGGGTGTGGTTGTGTATGCCTATGTCTGGAATGGTGTTTATGCATAGGAAGTACGTAAGCTTTGTGAGAGAAATTTGGAGATTTATATTTCAAGTTGTTCTTTTAAGCAGAGCTTCTGTTTCCTTGTAATTTAAACTTACTAGCCATTTAACTACATCAATAAAAAGCAAAAACAAAAGCAGGAAATAGACAAAACTAAAATAAAGAAGTTATAACCAAATGTTTGAGTGATATGTGTTTGTGTTGGTGAGGGGGAGAGGGTGTGTGTGTTTGTGTGAGGGTAGGCGTGTGTGTGTATGTGTGAAGAGGGGGGGAGGGGTGTGGTTGTGTATGCCTATGTCTGGAATGGTGTTTATGCATAGGAAGTACGTAAGCTTTGTGAGAGAAATTTGGAGATTTATATTTCAAGTTGTTCTTTTAAGCAGAGCTTCTGTTTCCTTGTAATTTAAACTTACTAGCCATTTAACTATGGTCGTTTTGCACATATAATAGGTCAGGGGGAAAATTTTTAGAATTCTGTTAGCAATATTGTATAAATATGAAGATTGAATTTTAAATTGACTTCTAGCAAAACTCGTATTAACTTTGGTTGTATAACTTACAATATCGGAACGGCGTTTTTTTTTAGGGACGGGTCATAGAATAGACTTCGATGCCGTCTTAGTGTTATTTGCAGAATATAAAGTTGCCGAAAGGTAAGGATTTGGTAAAATGTGTGAAGTTCATGGGTCGGAAATCTATATTTCTTAAAAAACATTACTTTTAGTAATGATCTCTGGGCCCTCTCTAGCTCTAAAGATTTAATTTTTGTGGTAACAGAAATACATCATCTGTGAAAATTTCAACTGTCTAACTGTCACGGTTCATGAGATACAGCCCGGTGATAGACGGCCAGTCAGTACAGTCCTAGTAATAGGATCCCCTTGGTTACCCTTTGCGTACGGAACCCTAAAAAGATCAATTTTATCGGTATTAATGCTTTAAACGGTCTTTTTGATGAATTTTGCAACGTTAGAAGCGTAAAATTACCTACAAAAATGTTGTCGGCATTTTTATATCGTTTTAGCATTATATAATTGATTGTATCGTTTCTTTACTGAAATACCTAATTATTTTTATGATATCACCTATTACGTCAAGTATTATTTAGTGGTAGGTTCACATAAAAAAACGCTTAACACGTTTTATTTAACTTCGGCGCGATAATCTAGCTATTTCAGCGGTATACATAGCTACTTTTTCCAAGTTTAGGAGCCATATTTAATACTTAACCATTTACATAAGGTGACTTTGATTGATTTAGCCAAATTCATACAGGAGACTTTGTAAGTGATCACAATCTATAACAACCTTCAATTACCCTTTCTGTGAAATTCTTAAAATTCTTCGTTCTTGATCAATTATAGGGGCACGATATTTATTTTCTTATTTTGAAAGGGACATTGAACCTTGGTCCCGACCACCTACCGAGTCTACAGTATGAATTTGGCTGTATCAATAAAAGTCACCTAAATATAAGTACTATATATATAATATAAGTACTATTTCCATTAATGTCTTTGGTACAAGACACGTCGAACTGCTCAACCAAGGACAAGCCCCACACAAAATCTTAAAATTGTCGACAAAACTTGTTCTTTCAACTTTTTAGATTTTATACGCCTTTTTATTTTGGCCGTGACCGTTCCATGCTGCTGGTCTCTTGTGCTTTACCCGTACATCCTTCTAACTGTTTCGCTGTTTATGGAAAATTGTGCCTTATTACGTCATCGTAAAGTTTATTCAAAAGGCTTTTAACAGGTCTATTTTTTTCCGTTTTAAAGACGCCTTCCTGTTTCGCAAAGCCGGAGACGATGTTTTGGTTAGTTAACGTAGTTGTTTTATGTGAAGAAGTATCTCTTTTTGTAGCGCTCGTTTAAATCAGATGAAAACTTTTAAAAATTCTCTAAAATATTTTACAGTTTTGGCACTTGGCAATGTTTCCTTTGCAAGGAGATAAAAATTGACATATTATATAATTGCGTAAAGAAACTCAAACCAAACATGAATCTGGATGTTAAAGAATTTCTGAACAGGGACTTGATCCCAGGACCTTTAGCTTACTGGGTGATTGTTCTAACAATTTTGAGCTTCCGAGGTTTCAACACAGATCAATTTTCCTTTCCGATGTGTAATGTATAGTAGGTACTCACTCATTAATTTGCCTCTTGGCACCTAGAGGTCGCTAGTGTATTCCAAAATTGTCATAGATTACAAAACTAGCAGAAAAGATAAAAAAATACAAATAATCAGGAATCTGTAGTCCAATCAATGAGTTACAGTATAAAATACACAACTGCTATCAAAACTATGATACAAATAAATATTCATATCTGGCACGTGGCGGTCACAAGAAGATATACATAATATTAAAATGAACATGATACATAAACGCAAAAATTTCATAAATCTGAATCTCTGACATACCATTCAAATTTCACAATTTGTATCCCGTACAAAATGCGTTTTTTTTATTCGTTCTTAAAAGTATGTTTTCACATACTCGGACTCGGGGTATTCCTTTTTTCCAGTCTCGTTCTCATTTTAGTCGTGTAATAGCAACTTAATATATGCTCGAATCAAGAATTTTTTCGTTTGAGGATTCGTTTTACAGTTTAACTAGTATGTACAAACTTTAGTATCATTTCTTATCTATCATCACTATTTACCTTTTATATTTCTCATGTATCTGCAGGATAGGTATAGTCACTATACATATTTATTTATTTAAAATGCCACTGTACTTACCTTTAGAATATGTCTATCTATAAATAATGAACAATGACCCACCGTGTAACAAAAGGAAACAATACGCAAAAATGTTTCCACCATACTTCTAAATTCGATTTCTCGACAACGCGCAGGCGTTCAGCATGAGAACAAAATAAAAATGTCGTCCCGCTCACAACAAAACGAAAGTGCAATCAGACCGAGTCATACCTCTCAAGAGAAAAGTTAATTAAAGTGTCGCTTCTTGTGTATCCGCTAGTCCATGGTATTTAATTATGGACAGTCGTTTTACAGAGAGCAAATCCTCAGCAATAAATGGCTTTAATGGACTTTCTCTTGATTTAAATGATCTCTTTTTGTCTTTAAATTCTTTGTTATGTAATCAAAATATTATTTAATTACTCAACAAAGCTTTTTATTTTTATGTTTTAGATAAATTAATATAGTTTTTCTCGAAATTTATTTTGATGCGTCATGTTCTGTTCAGGGTAAAATAATTATATGATTTATAAATACATACCTACATACCATACATGTTATTGCTAATTGTGATATTGAATCTGTTAGCAATCTACGAAATGCAATCTGACTGGGAGCTTATTTACTCACCTTCGCCCAACACCTCCTTTAATACACATAGGTGATGGATGAGTGTGAGAGGGAAAGGGTGTGGGTGTGTGTATATGAGGGATATACCGTAGGAGTTTATGCTCGAAGTGCGTGTAGGTATTTTTGTACAAGAAGGTTGTAGTAAATTGGTGAGATATGGATGCTATAACATACATATAATATGAATGCCAATTTAGAAGGTATTGAAAATATCTCCTAACCCACGCAAGAAAAAATTAACTGAGAACTTATTTATTCTGTACCTTCGTCCCAGCACGTCCCTCACCTCATACACACAGGTATTTTTAAGGTATGTGGGAAAGGATGTGTGTGTTTTTAAGGGAGAAATAGCGTGAGTGAGAGTGACATGAACGTGAGAATTGCAAGACCCATGTAGGTCTTACTTAGCAAGGAAGCGTTAATTGTTTGTGTAAGGGTGTGTGGGTATTTTTATAAGGGAGAGTTGTGGTGAATACGATGGTGGTTCTAAGAGGTGATATTTAAAGCATATCTTCCATTGGTTGCTTTGTACCTATTTATATCCGGTAAAAGATTTCTGGAAGTAGCACAAGACCGCAATGTGTGGTTTCAGCGAGGAGAGGCAAAGGCCTAGCAGTGGGAAACAATTAGGGGCTACATAAAAAAAGAGTTCTACCAAGATTCAGACTCTCTTTCGCTTATTATAAATGGAGTTTTTTTTGTAATTTTTAAATCTTATCCATGTCTATAGTAATAATAAAGCAGTAAAAAAGTCGTGTCTGTACATTGAATATTTTTGCGAATTTTGGTTATTAATTAGTATGCATGTGCTGAAGCCAAAACCACAATTTTTTGAATTTTTGTCTCTGTCTTTCTGATGTATGTTCCATTTTAACTCGAGAACCACTCAACGGATTTGGATGCGGTTTTTTTATTATCACCGTAGTAACGCTGGTCAACACATAGGCTAAAGAGGTGTTCATAAAATAATGCCAAATCGAAAACGGTGCAAAGATTGAATAAAAGTGGGCAGAGCCGCGGGCAAAGGCTAGTCAATAACGAAGGCACATATACCAGTATTCAGATATTCATACCATTTACCATTATACTTATTATTATGGGAAGCAAACTTTTGCATATCTAATTACACGCAATCTAAATAACACATTTTCTTCGTGTAATGGATCAGGGGTGCAATTGTGTAAGATAATTGTATTCAAATTTTTTGTCATATGGCTATTTGGCTAAGCAAATTAACCCGTTTGACAATTAAAATCACACATTTTTGGCTGTTATTTTTGAATACGATTGTCTTGTTTTGTTGTTTACAACCAAAAACGTACAATTTCAATTGTCAAACGGGCTAATTTGATTAACCGAATAGCCATATGACAATCGAATTTGATGACGATTGTCTTACACAATTTTGCACCTTTGAAACTAACACAGACATATAATTAGAAACTAAGAAAGTTTAGTAAAAATAATCTAATTTTTGATTTTGCAGAACAAAACCAGCCCTCTTCGAGTTTACATTTTCTCTATGTGCGAGAGGGATGCGGAACACAAAATTTTGTATTCCTTTCGCTGCTATCGATTTTCACATTATGCGCTAATTCCACTGTAATAACACTAATGATGAATGTCAATACACAATAGCAGGCCTTATGGGGTCAGTGAACTGACAAAATCTTATTTCTATCCCGATAAAGTTTGTTTTTGTGTGCAGCTTAAGACCCGTTCCGCTGCACCCGCAAGATATACAGGTTGTGAATAGACTGCGACCTTTAAATAAAACCACATACTCACTGATCATACTAAACATCCGTTTGAAAAATTCCCGCGCAAATATCTCGTAGGATATCTCCTATCCGTTTATTTTAGAACGCTGCTGCGCCTGACCCCCGTTCGTCGGGTTCCTACACTGACAGCAGGATAGCGTATACAATTTTCAAAGCGTGCGACAGAGATGGCATTAGAACCCGTGTCGAGACTCCGAATTTATGAACTCGGCCCAGAACGGGTGTGTCACGAAGACGCTGCTTTTAAAAAGCCCATAACTCGGTGCCTACACGTAAAATAAAAAAAATAGTGGACTTCTATCTTCAAAAGAACTGACTACTTTTTTTACTATTTCCACTATTTTTTTTATTTTACGTATAATTAAATGTAGAATCAAAACAAGCAATAATAAATTGGCTTAAAGGGGAAGTTTTTTCGAGAAATTTAGTAATAACTGAAAAATTCGAATCAAAAACTTGATGTTTTTTTTACAATAACCTGTTTTTTAATAAAACGTGTAAATGTATGGCTTTTTTAATTATTTGATCTTGTGTGTCTATTATTCCTTATCATTAATAATTTTGTTTCGGCGAGATACACTTGGTATTTCAAAAGATACAATTATTTTTTCAATCAGGGTCTACCACAAGTACTTCGAAAAAATAAATTAGTATAAAAAAAAAACAAAAAATGCCAGACTAATTTTTTCCATTTTTTTGTCGATAAAATTGGGTCTAATTTCACCCCCTTTCGGGTGTGCACTTTTACGGGGGACACACTGTATATGATCAAAAGTCAAAAAACATCACCATTTTCAATCATTTTATTAAAATTATAATTTAATCGAAAAACGTAATATTTACAAAATTATGAAAAAGGTTATCCGGTTATTTTGTATATAAAACAACAAAACAAGAAAATAGTAGTGTACATTACATAACATACCTTTACAAAAAAAGGTACGTGGTAACTACAATTTCATCGAGCGGACGACGGGATAGTCGAGGTCA
The DNA here is from genome assembly GCA_910592155.1 of Ypsolopha scabrella. Taxonomy (NCBI): domain Eukaryota; kingdom Metazoa; phylum Arthropoda; class Insecta; order Lepidoptera; family Ypsolophidae; genus Ypsolopha; species Ypsolopha scabrella. The sequence continues at coordinate 22,733,253 of OU342969.1, read as the reverse complement.
CTACCCAAAGTGTGTGATTGAAAGTGCATCACAGAATGCACTGTTTAGACAAATCAGGAAGGTAGAAAAAGAGTCGCGAATGGAAGGTGTGGGGAAGTAGGTGAACTTGACTTTAGCTGGGAGGTGCGTCGTCGTCGAGCTGACGAATGTTTAGTTTTCTAGGTTTAAGGGGGGGTTAAGGGGATGTTATCGCATTTCGTCCCTTTTCAAATTCATTTTAAACCGATAAAAAGCGATGATTAAATTTTGTAAAAAATATATGTCATATTTCACTCTTTGATCTTGATATTCCGCCCGTTCGATTTACGATTACTTACATTTTGCTATCGCAAAGATAGATCTAAACTACGATCGAAATATCATTTCATTTAAGCTGTTTTAAATTTTGGACAATAAAAGTTACATTTAAATAAACGTCGTAAAAATGTGATATAAAACGGCTGTCATATTAAAAACCCATCCATCTAATTACAAAATAATAAATAAAAACACCTCAAAACCGCGAGTTTTCTGAGCGGCCAGCTTCCTCTGAGCAGGATAAACATGTGTAAAATGAAAGCGTTGGAGCAGGACAGATTTCTCTGGATAACCTAGTTACAACTTGTGAATCTTTAAGAGTCACAAATAAGTAAATATGTGTTTCGAGTGTTTATCGAATAGTCAACACACCCGCTGTTTTGTGAAGATTGTTGCGTTTCAACTTTCCGTAAGGGTTGGGAACATTCCATTTATTCGGGAGAAAGGGCCTGAAGTTTTACGTGTTTTTATTTCACTGTTTAGCAAGTGCACAGGTATAATCCTACCAACAGGCGCGGTTACAGCTCAAAATTTTGTGAGGGGGGGGGGGTCATCTTAGCTCAGGTACAGTTCAAGGGGCCAACTACAACAAGGTCAAGCAAGTAAAGTACATAAAAAATGAAAAATCTCATCACAAAACAAATGGATGCCTTCTATTAATTTTATGGGGTTTGCGGCTGCCACCACCAACATACGTGTTGGCACGAATATTTTGCGAGCTTTTAAAATGTATTTATTTATTTACATTAAAGTATAGTTTACAAAGAAAATTCCACTTCAATATAAATACATTTAAAAATGTATACATTTATTTATTACATATTTTACCCGTTTCAAATTAAAGATACATTTTAACACGACACTAAAGTCGATTCTGAAGGTTTTAATTTTAGTTTATCGTGCTGTCAAAACTAAATTTTCTTCCTTTCAAAATAGTTCTTTAGTGTTAACAATACAAGCTATTATATAATACTTTGGAAAAAAATAAGTTTTGACAGTACTAAAATTGAAATGAAGCCTTCAGACTACTCTTTCTTGCATTTGCCTAATATAACTGTCACCAAAAATATTGAAAAAGTGAAAAAAATTTGGTTTGCACCATTTAATTAGTCTTGAACCAATAAAAAGATATATAAACTAGCTTGTGCCCGCGGCTTCGCTCCCGTGGCACAATATTGCAATCTTTGAGTAGTAGGTATTGACAGTTTTTGGCTTTGTGGCTATTTCAGCATCCTATTATAGCCAGTATGTTGAACAGGGTCACTACGATTATAATAAATAAAATCCAAATCCGTTTAGTGGTTCTCGACTATTCTCGAGTTAAAACGAATCATCACTGTATTTATCAGCCAGACAAAAAGACTAAACATTTTAGTTTTGGCCTCAGTACAATGCTAATAGGTCTAGGAATTTTTTGCTACTTTATTATTAGTAAGTATACATAGAATACTCGTAGGTATAGATTTTTTAAATAAATGTAGATTGTAATGATATACAATTATATCAACATTTCGATCAAAAAACATGTAGCGGGCGGTGGGTGTAGTTAATTAAGTAATACCGGTTTTCAGTTAAACAAACATGTTCTTTTATTTTTGCTTATCTAACTCAAGGAGAAGTGTTAGTGGGTCTTATAAATATCATACATACAAATTGGTCTAAGCGTTTAAAGGGCACCCAATGTTGGATTTTATTTTTCTCGTTTGAATTCGAGAACCTGTATGGAATAGACCAGTTATATGAGGTACAGGTTATATATGATGATAGCCTTCCGCCCGCGGCTTCGCCCGCGTCTGTTCAATCTCTGCCCCGTTTTCAACTTGTGCGTTATTGTATCAACATTTATTTTAGCCCATATGTTGACCAGGGTCACTAATATGATAATAAATAAAACTGCATCCAAATCCATTGAGAATAAGTTACATTTAAAAATAAAAACATTTTGTAGACACGACATTATAACAACTCTTTTATTAGTATGTACGAGATATCTCTGAAAGAATATTTTAGACGATATACTTAGATATATAAATTTGTAAAATCAAATTTCTCATAATTAAATTCAAATGAAATTCTGTAAGCTTTCAATTTGTAATTTGATACATAATCATTTAACAGTGTTGACAACCCTAGCTTCGGTTAATAACCATGAGTACAAATTGCGTACGCGCCACTAATAATGTCCCGCTGATGAAGACATTTTGGTCTCTATTACAAAGAAATAAAGACATCGCCGCGGGATTTCGTTGGTGATACGGGCTCTATGTACATTAAATTTACCTAAATGCTTGAGCTTTGGCCCTTCCTTAATTAGTATAACTATGGTGTCCGTTATCTCAGCTGATTCAAGTATTTTTAACGACTTGTGTTGTTCTTCTTGATTCATTAAAATACATATCTACTTATATAACATAGCCTGTATCCTTGACGTCAAAATCAAATGTTGCATAACGTTTTTTATTTTGTAAAACAAGTTCTCTGTAACATACCTGTCATTTAATATACATTATTTCTCAATAAACATCGACCTTATTTAAGTCAAAGACGCGCTAAAAATAGCTCAGTCCGATGTTTGTAAGACGACTGTAAGAACAAAGAGGAAGTATTATTTAAAATGGTTTCAAATAACGGTGATAGTGAGAGTGATAAAAAATTGGTACAAAAGGATGTGGACATTTCTTGTTGGAATTGTTTTACAGTGGAAGTGTCAAATAAAGAAGATTCAACGGTGGATGTCAAACACTTGAGAAAGCAAGAACGGGAAAAATTCAAACTCTACCAAGTTATAGCATCTGAAATTTCTAGACCAAAAACAGTGCCATTGAAACAAAAAGTGACAAAAAATTATCAGGTTGCCAAAAAACTTGACCAAAAAATACTTAGCACATTGGAACAGGATCCTCAAAAAAATGAAGATTGCAAAGAAAATTTTAATGAGCAAAATGATCTTTTTGAGCCAAGGGAATCGATTGTACATTTAACGAAAGGGAATAAAAATGACATTAAGGAAAATAATATATTGCCAAAGGAAATATCAGGAACAAATACTACGCATAAGGCTCCAACAAAAATTATAAACAAAGTTCAGATAGAAACTTCAACACCACGTAAACAAGATTCTGATCAGAAAGTGTCAAAATTGCATTACAGTACACATATAGAAGTAAGTAAATGTGAAAATACTGAAGAAATTACAGATTTAAGTCAGATAAATAAAAGTGTACGCCCATCTTCAAATTCTAACTTAGACAAAATAGAACTAGCCAGTTCAAGTAGTGGGTCTGATTCGGGATACACTGTATATTCTATGACAAACGAAAATGATTTAGCTAAAAGTATGGAAAATATTGAGGATCCTTCAGATTTTAAAGGAAAAGCAATGGAGAAAGTACCACCAAAAGTAATAGCACACAAAGATTTTAATATATCTTTACCAGCGTTGAATTTTACGATGGCGTCAAAAACACCAAATAACTCATCAAGTATTGACAGCGATTATACAATGAAAAGAACGCCCAAAAACGTACGATGGAGTACCCTATCTTTTAATCAGAAACCTTTATACCTTGGTATGTATACAAGTTAACTTATACTGGTGTAAGAAAAACTTTACCAAAATTTTGCTAATTTTACAAAAAACCTTAATGTATATTGTTCCGGAACACTTACCAAGTCTCCAGTAAGAATATAGCTTCATCAATTAAAGTCACTTTATTATGTATTTTATTATAATTGTCATATTGTTTGCCTTTCTAGCATGAAGTACACCACATACCCTTACTAACATAAGAGCACGTATGTCATTGCTTCGTCATATCAGGGAACATTGGTATAATAATAGCTCGTTCAACCAAACAGGAAAAAGCACGGCTACAGGATACGTGATAAATATGGATTTTAGTTGATGAAATTCACTTAATGTAGTTTTATTTAGTTACATGCAGTTGCGCAGAGTGTTGTGAAGTGTGGTGCAACAATGGCAGCTAGAATAAGCCATCGAGGATCGGAAGCAAAATATTCGGTTTTCGAAAATCAGACTAGTATCAATCTTGATGAAGATTATCAAAACGTCAATGTTTATGCTTTGAAGAATCCAAATTATGTGGGTGAAACAGAGAAAAAGCGAAGTTTTGGTGAATGGTTCCGATGGTGTTGCTGTTGCTGTAAAAAAGATTCCACGTGCAATGGAGAGGACTTTACATCTCCACTTGAAAACCCCAGGTCTTCATTAGTTGGTCCATTAAAAAGAAGCTACACTTTGACGCGCGATGTTGAGATACATAAACAGAAAGAAAATTTGCCTATTCTTACGATTAAAAGACCTTTGAATGATGCAATTTCTAGTTCATCAACGATGTTGTATGAAGAAGAGTCACTTGTGTCGACACCTGTGAATTCAAATGTTACATCTGTGTCATGTTTTAGTAAATATCCTGATGACTTAAAGGATATTAGCCGTTGTGGTACTTTTAAATTTGGTGAGAAATCAACGTTTATTCGTGATATACTTTCGTGTCGCGATTCTTTTTTGGAATCTTTGGAGTGGTTCGATAATTCCCTCACACGTGGGAAGAAATGTCATCATGTAAAGAAAGATGAATGGGTTAATAAAGAAAGTGACGGTATCGAAACAGTGTAAATTAAATCTTGTCATGATCACGGCCGCGGCACTTGTCTTGATTGGTCTTGATGCGCTTGCACTTGTTTGCATTAAATAAAAGAATACCTTTATTAATGAAATTTATCATAATTATTCATAATATAACCTATTGTACAAGAAATCAAAATGATGTTTTGTTTTTTTTTATTTCTTTTTCACTGATTAGTCATTTTAATACGTACTTAATTGATATTATTTAACTGCACCTCACTGAAAAATGATTCATATCTCACTTCGTAAACGCATGAACCTAATTGATTTGGTTTAGCACTAAACATTCTATGCGATAAGCATTACATTTCTTCCTTTTCTTGTTTCAGATGAAGCATACATATCAGAAAATTTATCGCCTGGTCATGCCACCTTGCCAAGGAGGTCCAATTCTCCGTTGCCACATGAGAGAGAGCTGGATAGGGATCGGTTTCCCCTCAACAGGAGTGGATTACAAGTGAGTTCCGTATGTATAATTTTGATTACATATTGTACTCGTTCCTTGTATTCTTTGAGGAGAATAATTTCACATTATTTCACCTCGCACACATTCCTAACATAATCAGTAATCGTAGCAATAATCTGTTTTGATAAAAATATCACAGTTATTTTTGAATGTTTATATTTAGTTTTTATGATGGTTTAGTGCTTATCACTGCTACTTAATTCATAATTTTAAGTGGCAGTGACTACACATTCATTTCTTTATCTTAATCCTTCCAACCTCTACCTATATTAACGTTTTTAAAAATGTATTCAAGTTTTGCGCTCGAACTTTTTGTGTCTTTATACATAGCCGGAAAATTTTAAAATATTTTATGTGAAGTGTGTAAACGCTGCAGCGCCCATAAAATCCTAAAATGTCTACGTGGGCTGTTCAATGTCTTGTCTCATGTTTTTAAACAAATACAATCCTTCTGCTTTCGCGATAAGAGTTGTTCAACTGAAAAGTTAAGTTGGTAAAATAAAGCATTGTCTTCACAATATGGTCAACTCATTGTTTTAAGTTTCTTAGTGTTACGTTACAACACACAGCTTACGAACAAGAAGGTTTGCAAAATAAACGCTTGGAGTGAAGTTGCATACCGATACCAAAAGAGGTCAACTACCAAAATTCACCAGATAAGACTACGGGATTATTCTATTCTATAGTTTTATGTATGCAGGACGTCTTCACATTCAATGGTTAGTCTTGGCACAGATATTCGTGGACAAGTAAAATTAAAATCTTTTATATTTAATAAAATTCTAAAGGTGTTGTCAACGGTTCAAATAAAAGGCACATTTGTGTTTGATCTGCTTCCAAAGCAGTAACGGATTCAGAAACTTATTTTGGGGCGCAAGGTCTGGGGGTAGGTTTTATTCATTAATTCATTCAAGTCATAAACCATTTAATCAAGCTTTTACAGGAAATCATAGTAGTTGCTATATAGGGTGAAATTCATACTTGGATTTTCAAATTCATAATCGACCAAATTCATACTGGAGACTAGGTTAGTGATCAGGAACACGGTTCAGTAATCCTTTTGGCCAAATTCGAAAAATACATTTTTCTGCTTCCGTACTGGTTGGACTAGTTTAAGTACAATTCCTAGTGCAGGCACTACGGGACAAAATTTTTTTTTTTTCGAATTTCACCTGAAGGGTCATTGAACATTGTTCTTGATCACTAACCGAGTCTCCACTGTAAATTTGGTCGGTTGATTGAATTTCACCTTGTATACTGTATTAAAATACGTGAAAAATTTATAATTAAAATAAAAATAGAAATTGGCATAATATTATAACTATTTTAGGAGAAATCCTGATTCACTCACTGACTCATCAACGCCCAGGCCAAATACTTAGACCTAAAAAGCAAAAATTTTGCACAGGGGTTCCCTTTATAATGAAAACAAGGAATAAAGCGGGATTTCTCGAAATTCCCACGGGATCGGAAGAAACGGGAACCACACGAGCAACGCCGCGCCGACGCGGGGCGTCCACTAGTTTAGTACGAAAGAAATTTGCAAGTCCTATGACGTCTATTTAAGGTGGGCCTTCAGGCCCCTAGTACCCCCTGGATCCGCCACTGACAAGCAAGTTAAGCATTGTATGCCCAAAAGTACGAATATAGCTCACTACTAGTCATGCTGGGACGTTTTAATCGTCTGTGAAATGTGGATGTACGAGTGTAGAGGTGACTTGCACTTTACAGCCCTTACTCTGAAGCGTTTTTGACATACCCACGGGAATTTTTGTCGTGATGGTGTATACCTATACAATGTGGCTTTCGTTTATGCAGTCTAATTCATACTGGAGACTCGGTAAGTGGTTGGGACCAAGGTAAGTACAACGACCCTTTCTGTGAAATACGCAAAATAAAATTTTGACTTCCTATACTAATTGAGTCGAGGTGGTTTCCAATAAGTGTAGAAGCCCAAAAAATCATTTTTCGTATTTCGCAAACGGGGACATTTAAGTTTGGTCTTGCCCACTTACCAAGTCTCCAGTAGGAATTTGTTTAAACGAAAATCATCTTATATTATATAACCTTTAATGTAAGTAATTGCAACATTAATCCCTTATAGAGTGTAAAAGTGTGGGTAGACGCGATAAAGTAGCGATATTGCTCAATGCCATATGCGGTCGCCTGGCCTGTTTCACATATGCTATCACAAAAAATTACCGAAGCACATACCATTCCATTGTGGTCTTTAGTACAAATTGAATAGAGGTTTTAGAAAATGCACAGGTATCGTTGCAAGCCTTCAGCTATAATATTACACGTATCGTGTATATACACTTGGCCTATGATAGCGACGGCAATTTAAGGCTGTACTGTACCTGAACCTAGAACATGAACAACGCCAGATTTTCGAGGGTTCGTTTAAAGAAATTAGGACTCACTCAATATTTAAAAAAAAATCATTTGATTTGTTGAAACGTCCTATAAAAACAGTCCTCGCTCTGTACTCTCGTGGTCGTTTTTATCGTGTTCTATTTTATTTACTGCTGCGCCATACTAAAAATGTATGGCGGATTTGTGGTGCAATTTGAATGAATCGTATTTAAATTGCCAGGGAATATTTCTAAAATATAAGATGGATAAATTGTAGTTTATACTTTGGTGATTGTTTGAAATCAAGTTTGAGATAAAATTCTACAGTTAATTTGTTAAAATGACCTAAACGCCAATACGCTTTTGTTACATTTTGGGCTTAGTTTAAATAGTTGTGCTTTATAAACTATAAATTATTTTAAATTTTTGCTTCGGATAAAGTGTATATATATTTTCTGTGATACTAAATATGTATTTTTATATTTTTTAATGAAATATTATTCATTAAGTCAACTTAACCTTGACTTCCGATTTAGCTTCTTTTGGTCGGAGCACCCTCAAGTTGCTTGTGAATGTAAATTCAGGAGCCGAGCGAAGCGAAGAAAACAAAGATACGATTTCACCAGTTATGTATATCATATCGATCTTAGTTTGGCATATTAAAAACTAGTTTGTCCTAAAATCGGGTTTGGCCGGTAACATATGTACAAAATGAAGGAATCGTAACTTACGAATCACAAATTCTGTACTGATGATGATACATGGCACTGCATATTATCCGCGTTTTCATAAGGTGGTACGTAGTTACTGAGTCCCAACCGCAAGCATGACGTCAAGCCTTCGTCAGTGAGTCGATTGTTCGAAGACTCACACAAGTAAGTCGATGCAAAAAATCCTGCTAACTGAAGAGCTTCTTCTTTCAAAAAATTACTATAATAGGTATATTGCTGGCGAACGACTCAAAAAGCTTCGACGAAAAGATCGGCTGTTTAAGCACCCCTGCCTCCACTTAAGAACGGAATAGATACGTACTCCTCGGGAATAATAGTAGATTGTTATCCAAGGGAGGTAAGTTATCAATTGCACCAGAGATATTTAGGCGCACGAGCGAGTGAAGCGAGCGAGGGTGCTTATAGTTTGAGAGTGCAATTGATCACTTACACCCGTGTGTAACACTCTACTTTTCATCAATCATGCGAGACAATAAAAAAACTTACAAAATGATGTGTGCAACAACATTTATCAACAAGATAATTTTACTGCCGCCATTTTCTTTTCATGTGATTTTTTTGTACAATCGTGTTTTACTGGCCAGTGTGATTGTTTTAAAAATAAAACTAATTTAGTTATTTTGTAAACTTTAAACGTCTTTTTAACGTTTTATTTAGCATATCAATTCAATTAGGCAAGTCACATTTTTCCATAATAATTTAAATAAAATACAGAATAACAAAATAAAAAGGAAATAGGTGGGCAGAATAGATATTTTCCATTGTCATCTAGCAAGACGAGTGACTTACTACCTATAGTTAGTGACTGTAAAGGACACTCGTTCGATTTTCAAATTTACTCACCTCCCTAGGTTTGTAAATCGAATATGCCTCCCGCGTTTTGATTTAATACGACTTATAGTCTAAGATCTAGCGACCAAATTGGTCATGTAGCTTCAGCTGTATTGAAACTCCGTTAGCTACTTCCCTGAACAATCTTTTCCCATAATCTCCGTGCTGGCAGGCCGCGGGCGGTGGGTGCGGGTGTAGTGGGGTGGGGAAAAAAAAGAAAAAAAATGTGGGCTCAGCGGCTTTAATTTTTTCTTCAAACAGTTGCTCTGTACTCCCTGTGCACCCAAAAAAAAATTTAAATCGATCGGGTGGTGGGAAGGGGTTGCCAGCGTTAATTAAAAGTACCAAAATAATAATAATTTTCATGTGAGCTCAGCTGTATTGGCTTTTTTTCTGACGCGAGATTAATTAATATGTGAGCCCCAAAAAAATAGCCATGCAAAAATATTGGTGGGAAGATATCGAAAAAAATTGTTGAAATCGTTGGATTTCGTTAGAAAATGAGCTGAGGAGAAGGCAAAAGCGGACGTGGAGGGGCTGTCAGCCGGCGAACGCGTTAGCGCACTCACGGCGCGTCGATTTTGTTCGGCTAACAGAGAGTAGCCGCTGTCCTTCTCAACAAAATGCGTAGACGCACAGCTGAAGCAACTAGCAGCTGCTTCAGCTGTGCGTCTACGCATTTTCATAGAAATTAACCTTATTTTTATTCGTGCGAAAAAATATTTCCTGCTTCTATGCCTTTTTTTGTCTATTATTATTTACGAAAAATATTCTATTTATTTATATTTCTTTATTTATTCATTTTTATTTATGCAACAATATAATTCAATTTTTTTTTCTCTTCATTATTCATGCAATAAAGACTAGACAAACAGACTAGACGCACTCGCCGGTGGAAATCCCCATTCATCAAAATTCTAATAAAATGAAAATAATACTTCAAATAAAATGAAAATAATAATTCAAATAAAATGAACAAGATACTGACGAATAAGAAGAAACAGCTGAAAATCAAATATAAGACAGCACGCTCATCAGCCCCCTGCCAATTGAATGTTTATAATTTTTTCACATGAATAATAATGAATAAAATAAGGAATAAAAATGAATAAATAAAGGAATATAAATGAATGGAATATTTTGCGTAAATAATAATGAATAAAAAGAGGAATAAAAATGAATAAAATTGTTCGCATAAATAATACCGAGAAAAATTTATTGCATTAATAGTTAAGAGAAAAAAAAAATTGAATTAATATTTTGCATACATAAAAATGAATAAATAAATAGAATATTTTTCGTAAATAATAATGGACAAAAAAGGGCATAGAAGCAGGGAATATTTTTTCGCACGAATAAAAATAAGGTTAATTTCTATGAAAATGCGTAGACGCACAGCTGCAGCAGCTGCTAGTTCGGAAAGTTCGGGTTTCCCCGTTCAACGCGTGCGAGAAGGACAGCGGCTACTCTCTGTTAGCCGAACAAAATCGACGCGCCGTGAGTGCGCTGACGCGTTCGCCGGCTGACATCCCCTCCACGTCCGCTTTTGCCTTCTCCTCAGCTCATTTTCGAACGAAATCCAACGATTTCAACAATTTTTTTCGATACCTTTCCACCGATATTTTTGCATGGCTATTTTTTCGGGGCTCACATATTAATTAATCTCGCGTCAGAAAAAAAGCCAATACAGCTGAGCCCACATGAAAATTATTATTATTTTTGTACTTTTAATTAACGCTGGCAACCCCTTCCCACCACCCGATCGATTTAAATTTTTTTTTGGGTGCACAGGGAGTACAGAGCAACTGTTTGAAAAAAAAATTAAAGCCGCTGAGCCCACATTTTTTTTTCTTTTTTTTCCCCACCCCACTACACCCGCACCCACCGCCCGCGGCCTGCCAGCACGGAGATTATGGGAAAAGGTTGATCAGGGAAGTAGCTAACGGAGTTTCAATACAGCTGAAGCCACATGACCGATTTGGTCGCTAGCTCTCCGTCCATTACTTCAAGAGCATTAGTGATGAAAAAGCTATTTCAAGTTCTTGGTTCAGAGTTAGTATCAAGAATAAAAGGACAAAAATGTGCGTTTTAAAACCAGTAAATTTTATGAAATTAATTGTTTTAACACTTTTTATGTTACGCGTTGTTTTATTACGTTTGGTAAAAACAATAAGATGTTCAATAAAAATGCTTACATACGGCAAAGTTCAACTTTTATTCGGTCTCTTAATTAAATAAAACTTAATATTGTAATAGAAATAATTTAAGTATATGTAACAAAAAATTCTAGATACGCGTTAAAAACACACGTAAGTTTAGTGCACATGAGAACCTTACTCGTCAACTTGAATTCCTCATAATTTAATTGAATAACTATTTGAAATCAACAAATATACCGTCTGGTCTAGTATTATATTATGTGTGGTCTGGTCAAGTATGGAAATGTAATAGCTTTATGTGGTATAAATATATCTGTCTAAATTATGTTTAAAACGATAAAGAAGTTAAATATCCGCATATTTCTCAATTCGTATTATGGAAACTTGTGTTTACGTTTAAGCTACGTATAAGCTACGTATATTGTATTATGCGTCAGACAGATGTATTATTACAAGTTTTTGAATGTTTCTTTGTTATTACCTATATATTGACTTACGTGTGCAGGAAGAATAATTAAATTATATACAATGTACCTATCAAATCAAATCAAATAGTTTATTTTGTAAAATAGATACCTAAAGTATACCTTCTACCGGGTCAAAGTTAATCTTTATAAAAACAATAGAATGTTATGAAAGAAATATAATACGGGAATTAAATAAAAAAATTATGTCTAAGTTGGGCTAATAGAGTTATACATATGCATAAAATAAAGAAATATAGGAATGAGAATATTATTTATTATACATAATGCAATGAATAGATAAGTTGATAAATTTAATAAACTAAATAGACCATAAATAAATATAATGCCTAATGTACGTTTGAAAACCTGGTCCCCACTCTCCCCAACAGGGATGTTCACGGTGATATTCAGTTCTACAGCTAAAGTAATACTAAAGACTCAGTAAGTGCTCAGTATGAAGGTTCAATCTTCCATTTTATGAAATTCGTATTTTTTTTTTGGTTTACCTTCAACCGCAAGCCCAGCCGTTTTGCTTTATTATCGATCCACCATACTGACCACTTACGGTATAAATTTGGCTGCATTCATAAACATCACCTTCAAATGTCAAATGTGTACAGTTCAGTGGCAGTTGTATACAGCTGATCTCAAAAATACTTGGGCAAAGACTGCTTATGGTACACCCTGTTATGCATGGTCGTGCCTTTACTGTTCAATATTTACATCTACGATTTGCCTACGTTCACCTACGCTGAAGATATACCACTCATCAATAAGTACATCGACTTCAACATTAAAATCCTAGCACTTCTTAATTGGCCATTCAAGACAACAACAAAAAAGAACGGAGTGTGCTCCTTTTACCTGCACAACTATCCGGCAAAGAGGAAGCAACAGGTGCTGCTGATACTGATACTGATGATGATGAAGATACGCTCCAGCACAACAGCCAGTTAAAGTACCAAGTACTGAGTTACAATGGACAAAAACCTTACATTAATTACTTAATTGACATGTCTTTGTTAGTTTTATAACCGCCAACTACTCATAAATTATTTTAAAATGTTTAATATATTTTTAAGCATGTCCGCTTAGAAAAAAGGCCACCATTTTAATCTGTCCAAAAAACTTAAAACTTGGAACAACATAATTCCGAAATTGACTCAAACTACCGTCTTCGAGAGTTGATGCAGATTGTGTCCGTACTTCGGCCATATCCTTGGTATCTTTCAATGCAAAATACTACGCTCCTACTTAAAATGAAGCAAACCTAAGAAAGTTTGTCTTCAATGCCACGTTAATTGACTCGACATCCTCCTCTTGCCAACCACTCTCTAACACCGGAGAAGCTAACGACTTTCCGTTCCTAACAAACGATGCCACCGATTGGTAAATAAAGAGTCTCGTTAAATGTAGTATTAATTCTTTAATTATAATCTTGTGAAATGTTAATTCCTGTCTTGCTATAATTATGCAATACGAATAAATAAATGTAGAATGTAGAATGTGATCACAAATGATACCCAATACACGGGAATTTGTCATGTTTCTTGTCAATTGGAAAGTCTTTATCGTTATTCTAGCAAATGCCTCAGAACAATTTATTCTATGAGCATTACATTACATTAACTTTTTGACATTGGTCTTCATTTACGCAGAAAAACGGACAAACTTACAGAAAAGTATGAAAGTAAGCAAAGAAAATAAATGTTAACTCCGTAAGTTTTCTGCTTACCACTTTTTATACGGATCTCTAACGAAAACTTCATAAAATTTGACCATCTGTAATAGGAGATTGGTTGGCACATGCGAGTACGTATGTAAAAAATATAATTTTGAGTCTAACAAGATAAAACTTACGGCTGTTAATCGCCTGTCAAGTTTCATTATATGGTCTTTATGCACAGTGTTGAGTTGAATTCCTGGATCAAGTGACTCTAGATGATACAAACCGGTAAACACAATGCAGTGTTGGTAGTGTTGGTTGTGCAAATATGTGTTTATTGTCAGTCTTAGCAGTGCGGTTCCGAAATGGACTTTTTAGACGCAAATAGTCTCCTTGCAAATGATTTAATTGGTCTGATTAGTGATTTTACATACTCACCAAATTCATATATAGAATCTGTTTTATCTGTGTTTAGTTTAAATGTGTTGTGGGTGTCGTGGCAAACGTTCATTGAAATTGTAGAATTTATTCTGTTGAAAAATCAGTTATCGAACATATTAATTGCTTGCATTTTTCCGATTCTGATACACCTGTCTGTCTATCAATCAAATTCTAGGGTAATCAAATTTTATCCATTACTGCGAGTTATTTTCTGAGTAATTGTTATACTTTTTTTTACACTTTCAGGCAAGATCCGAGTCCATGGCTTCAGTGTACTCCGGAGCTGGTGAGGGTACGAGGAATACAGTCATCGTGCGGGGGGAGGTGCAGTTCTCATTACTCTATAACTACCGGATGGGTGCCCTGGAGGTCGGAGTACGGCAGTGCAGGGACCTAGCTTCTGTTGACATCAAGAAGAACAGATCAGATCCATACGTCAAGGTATGTTGATAGAAATAATTCAAAAAGATCATGGGGAACCGGCAGTCCACTTCAACTTGCATACTCTTAACATTATAATTTTTTATTTCTGTATCATGGATACTGTAGAAATAGATTTTAGGCAAATCCCATCAAACCTTGATAATGTTAAAGTAAGTGACACAAACAGGCAACCTTGTATTTTGTACACAAATAATTAGTTTATGGGTAGTCCTATCAAATATGTTAATATTTTTCCGACCAATAACTTTACCTATATAGTGTGTATTTGACTTTTAGCTTCGGTTCTCATTAAAATAATTATGTATGTCTGACCCAATGTCTATGTCCCCAGGGAACAAACTATAAACTATGTCCAAGTGAAGAGTCTATCCATTACAACAGGGAAATAATTTTCAAAATCGGTTCCAATGTTATTAATGACTATGTCCCTAAGGAACTGCCCGTCCGTCACCAGGAAAAATATATCCTTTTTCCAAGTGAAGAGTTTACCCATTACAGCAGTAAAATAATACAAAAAATCATATTTCCAAAAATTATCCACTTGAATTTAATTAATGGCTGTGTCTCTGGGAATAACTTGTCACTAGGGAACAAACTATAGCTTATGTCCAAGAAAAGAGTGTGTCCATTACAATAGCAGAAGAATTTTCAAAATTGATTCAGTAGTTCCAGATATAACCCACACAAATGTTATTAACGGCTATGTCCCTAGGGAACTGCCCATCCCCAGGGAACTAACTATATAGCCTTTGTTTCTCAGCGGTAGTTTCGCTTTCTATTACTGAAAGCATTTTTAGAATCGGTTTAGTAGTTCCAAAGATTACCCTTATCATACAAACAAACAAACAAATTTTACCTCTTTAACTTACGCGAGGGGGTGTCTGAGGTATTTTCGAATATAGACTGTAAAATGCAAAGTATAGTCCACACTCGTACTCTTACGTTTCATCGACGATGTGCGTGATGGGTGGTAAGCTAGTAGATCGGGTAAAAATACACCCAAGTCACTAGAACGAACCAGTAGAACAAAGAAGCAGTCACAATTAATCTAACCAAATTTATCTCTGCATTTCAGGTGTACTTGTTACCGGACAAGTCCAAAGCTGGCAAGAGAAAGACAAAGGTGAAGAAGAACACGTTGAACCCTGTCTTCGACGAAACACTAAGCTTCGTGCAGCCGCTGGCCTCGCTGTCTTCCAGGACACTGTGGCTCAGCGTGTGGCACGCAGACATGTTCGGGAGGAACGACTTCCTTGGTGAAGTGACGCTGCCGCTGGCCGACGTCGTCTTTGATGACCCCGCGCCCACGTGGTACAAGCTGCAGGAGAGGGTACGTGTTTTTGTCACAAATATTTTGTATCGTATCATCTCAGTTCTCAGTTTTCTTAATCTGGTTATGTTTAAATACGGAAAATACTAAGTAAATAAATGCATACAAAAATAAATACGGACGTTAAATCATTCAAACATAATCTCAAGAACCATAATAAACTAAATTCAGTTTATCTAAGGACTGAATATAAATAAATAATAAATAATGGAGTGTTGGCTCCTACGCTTATGTATGGTAGTGAATGTTGGGTATGGCAAGATGAGCATCGCAGTAGAGTGAATTCAGTGGAAATGCGTTCCTTACGCTAAATGTGTGGTTCGACATTGAATGATAGAGTGAAAAATATCGACATAAGGGATCGTTGTGGCCTGAAGGAAGATGTAGTGGCTAGAATAGAAAAAGGAATGCTTCGGTGGTTTGGGCATATAGAGAGGATGAATGAAAGTAGAGTGACGAAAGGAATTTATGCTGCACAAATTGAAGGTAAAGCTCGACCGGGCCGCCCTAGAAGGACGTATGCCGACCAAATAAGCGACATACTGAAAAAGGGCAAAGTGAAAAGTACCCGGAATAGAAGAGCCTGTATGACTAGGTTGATGGATGTAGAAGAAGCAAAAGAGGTGTGTCAGGTTCGTAGCAGATGGAAATCTGTAGTCTCTGCCTACCTGTCTGGGAGACGGGCGTGAGTATATGTATGTATGTATGAATATGACAAGAGATAGTTAGATTAGCTATTTGGTGGAGTTACTAAAACTGCCTGACAAAATTAATGATTGTAATTTAATAACTACTTTAGAAAAAAAAGTTCCCAGCATGAACTTTCTAGTTCATCAGATGATCTAAAATGTTATTATTTATAACATAACTTATTTTAACTAAGGTATGTTCTTAGGAGTATAAAAATCTTAAACCATAAATAACTTTTCCTATGTTTCCAGACTGAACAATTCGACGAAAACCAAGGCACGCGAGGGGATCTCATTATAGGATTGAAGTTCGAGCTTCAAGATTCTTCTGGGAACCCATCCAGGAGCAAGGGCACCCTGCACGTACTGGTGAAGGAAGCCAAGAACCTCGTGGCCACGAAGCCTTCGGGCCTTGCTGATGTTTTCTGTAAAAGGTACGTATATTTTCTATCTGACTACATATTTTCATACAAATAGTGTAAGAGCGCTGTAGGCCTATTTTGTTTCTCGATTATGCCATAATTGTTTCTCGATTATGTCAAAATCGAGAAACAAAATAGGACCACTGACAGTTATCTTTAAATGAAACCACACAATGTGAACATACTAAATTCTTTATAAAATAAAACCGCGCAAATGGAATATAAATTGTACCCTTATAGCAAATTTCGCAGTAAGCTTGCAAAATGAAAAACGATTGCGACTCGGACTCGCGCACAAAGTGTTTTTTACCACCACATATTACGGGCACGGAACCCTAAAAACATTATGGTACATAGCAAAATTAACAAATGACCGCCTTTAAGATCTTAGCGCCATCTATCATCTTGCTAAAGAGGCTCGGTGCATAAAGGTTGACAAGCTACTGTTAGCGCCATCTATCATCAATTAACCTCGGTAAAAGCTGTCAAACAAGTCATCGCGATGGCGCTATTTATTGTATGGGGAACTTGGGTTTAAGTTTAAGTTAATATATTATAAACCAAGTGCGCAGTCGCGCAGTGAACAGTGTCTATAATTCGTTCCGCGTTTCTGTTGTTTAATAATTGAAAAAGTGATATTTTCGAAGTAAACTTAGTATTTTACAAAGCTCGGAGTGTCAGCAAAGTGATAAATGTAAAATTGGATCCAATTTCAATGCATTTAACCGAATAATCACTAAAATACCACAAAGTGAAAAAACCGTTTTGCATTACGTCATCGAAGAAGTTGTTTGTCAAACATAGAGAGCATTGACCCGTTAGCCGATCTGAGCTGCCTCAGTCAGGTGTGTGGCGGCGCTATTCGATCTGTACTGCACTGCGCATCATACTGTCATCACTGTCACACTGGTACTCGCCTTGTCTCGCATCGCTGCTGGATGTCGTGCGTATTTTGATATTTCCAGCCGGCCGTTTTGCAATACAGTAAACATGAACTGTATTCAATGCAAAAGTAAAATTGAACATTATGACCTTTTGAAATGTAGTGGATGCAAAGCATATTATCACTATCGGTGCTTGAATATAACATCAGCTACTTTTAGAGAGAAAAATATAGAACTGAAGCGTACATTCAAATGTGAATCCTGCGTCAATGTTACCCGACGCATTCGAGTGACGGATGATACTCCGGTCCGTAGCGCTACTGCGGCATTTTCCGCGGTGGCTCACGAAAACAAAGCTGCAGATGGTGATGATGTAGACCTGTCATTTGGAGAGACTCTCGGTGTGGTTGCGATGTCAGAAGCTAAGGCATACACTGCTGAACGAGACAGATTATTTGATATGTCGGTATTTAAGGAAATGGTGAGCGAAGTTGTTGCTGCAGAGATGCATAACTTAGAGTCACGATTAGTTAATGAAATTAGAGCAGCCGTTCTGAGTGTATCGGATAAAGAAAATAACCGATTGAAAGCTGAGTTGAATGAAGCAAATGAGAAATGTTCACTTTTTCAAGCCGAAATAAATGTATTGAAGAATCAATTAATTGATCATTCTGCTACCAATGCCCAACAGCAGAAACTGACTGCCAAAAAGAAGCAGCCAAAATCAGGTGATGATGCTGAGGTAGATGTTTTGGTGAGCAATAAAGATTCGCCCGCCAAATCTCCCGCCGTCCATACAATGATGGCAAGTTACGCAGCGGTGACCGGGAGCACGGTGAGATCGTCAGACAAAGTGGAGCGACAACTCCAACCAAATGATGGCGGTAATTGGATGGAAGTGAACACTAAAAAGAGGAGCTTGATTAAAAAAGGAGAAAATACGTCAATTCTTCAAATAAAAGCAATGGAACGGAAAAAATATTTGCATGTATGGAGGCTACTCACGGAAACAACAGAAGATAGTTTACTAGAATACATACGTGATCTACTCGGAAAAGATACTTACATAAAAGTAGAAAAGATTAACCACAAAACTGAGAGGGATTATTCGTCTTTCAGGATCTGCGTGTCGGAAGCTAATTACAATAAATTGTGTGATCCTGACATTTGGCCACTCCACGCTGAGTACAGCGAATGGATTTGGTTTCGTCGACCAGCGACAAAACCACAACCCTAGAGCACCTAGTAAAGGTATTTACATTTTATATCAAAATGTCAGAGGTTTGCGAACAAAGACTTTGAACTTTTTATCGATGCTTGAAACTTCGGGCTCGGATTTATTCGCTATCACGGAGACCGGCTGCAACGAGTCAATTCAAAACGCGGAGATCACACTCCCGGGCTATCCTATACTGCGATGTGATCGAGCAGATGGACGCAAGCAGGGTGGGGTCCTTTTAGTGGCCACACCACGATTCGAGTTGCAACTAGTGCCTATACCAGATAATATAAATTTGGACGATTGTAATTTTGAATTAATTTGTTCTACTGTTCATATGCAAAACCGATTTTTATTCACATGTTGTGTCGTCTATATTCCACCAAAGACTGATGATAATCAGTACCTAATAATGTTCAATTTATTAGAAAAAATATGTATTAAGTATAAAGGTAATGTTTTAATATTAGGAGATTTTAATTTGTTTTCTTGTAGTAGCTATGTACGAAATTATTATGAATACTTTGTGGCGTTCTGTGAACTCATTCAGTGCAATAAGGTACCCAACAGCGGTGGTCGACAGCTAGACCTTGTGTTGAGTGGGCGCGGAGTTGTGGAGGTGTGCGAAGAGGACGAGGCGCTGCATCCTGTGGACGCGTACCATCCTCCACTTGCCGTCACCGTCGCCGTCGCGTCACCTTCAGCCGCCACGGAACGGTACCGCATGGAAAACACAGTGTCGTCTAAGCAATGGAATTTCAATAAAGCTGACCTCAATCAGTTATATCATTTACTGGCATGCATGGACTGGCGTGATTTGTACTGTTCATATGATCCGGAAACAGTTTTAAATTGTTTTTATGGTATGATCAATACAGTTTTTGATGAGTGTGTGCCTACGAAGAAGCAAAAATCTAAAAATATTAGGTATAATTATCCTGTGTGGTATACGTCTGAAATTATTAGAGCCATTAAATTAAAATATAACTTGCATAAAAAGTATAAAACAAGTAAATCACGCAGTGATTATCAGGCGTTCGCTCGGTGTAGAGCGATAGTGAAGGCAGACACGGCATTAGCTCATGATCGGTATCGAGACCGAGTACAGAGCCACCTGGCGACGGACCCAAAAGCGTTCTGGTACTACATGAGATCAAGAAAAAAGAATTCGAACCAGCATAAATTAATAAAAGATGAACAAGTTCTATCGGACCAAGAATGTGCCAAGGAGTTCGCTAGATTTTTCCATTCCGTGTACAACCAGGAGCCGGCCGCACTGGATGTGTCGGCAGCTACAACGGCGGGAACGGTGGGCGGCGCGTGGGCGCACCTCGCAGGCCTGGAATTAGTGGCAGTGCAACATGCACTCGCACGCCTGCCACCTAAACGATCCGTAGGACCAGACGGTATACCGGCGTTCATTTTTAAGGATTGTCGAATGGTGCTGGTGGAACCGTTGCTGCATATATACAACGTCTGCCTGGCGGCCGCGACGTTCCCTGATCGTTGGAAGTTGAGTCGTGTAGTACCGGTGCCGAAAGGTCATGGAGGTCCGGAACCCAGCGACTACCGACCGGTAGCGGTCTTGTGTACTCCAGCCAAGGTGTTTGAGTCAGCCATACACCATTGTCTGCATGCGCAGGTGAGTTCTCAGTTGTCCGAAGCGCAGCACGGTTTCCGTCCTGGGCGGGGGACGGCAGGGAACTTACTACATCTGATGACACGAGTGGTGCCGGCGGTAGACGCTGGGGTTCAAGTAGATGTTGCCTACTTTGATTTTCAGAAGGCGTTCGACACGGTCGATAATGACATACTGCTCGCGAAATTGGCCGGCGTAGGTTGCACGCAGCACACGCTCAACTTCATAGCCAACTACATGCGAGACAGGCGCCAGTACGTCGACTGTGGTGGACACCAATCTGAACCATATTACACAAGATCAGGCGTCAGTCAAGGTAGTAACTTGGGACCCCTTCTATTTAACTTAATGGTTAATGATTTACCGGAGGTAGTCGGCGAGTCAACATGTCTACTATTTGCTGACGACCTAAAATTAATTCTTGAAATCAGGAAAGACTCGGATCATGACAGACTGCAGCGAGATATAAATAATGTTTTTAGATGGAGCCAGGAGAATAAGTTATACTTCAATGTGGCCAAATGCTCGGTGATGTCGTTCAGCCGTGCGCGAACACCTCACCACTACCAGTATCATATGGATGGTGAGCTGCTGCAGCGCGTCACAGAGGTCAGAGACCTGGGCGTTCGCTTCAATGCTGATTTGACATTTCGGGAACACATCATTGATGTGTGCAAGAAAGCATACCGAAATCTGGGTTTCGTATTAAGACAGTCGAACGGATTCACCAATATCAACGCATTACGTGTCTTGTATGAAGCATTGGTAAAAAGTCATTTAGAATTTAATGCGATCATTTGGGCTCCACACGAAGTTAAATATAAAACAATGCTGGAGCGAATACAAAACAAATTCTTGAGAGTTTTGTATCATAGGTTATATGGGGTCTACCCAGGATATCCATTATTGTATCCGACTCAATTTGTCCTCGGAATGGTGGGCTATAACAAATTAGAAGTAAGGAGGGAACTATCCCTTGCCACATACCTATTTAAATTGGTGCGTGGTAATGTTTACAATCCCAGCATTCTACAGGAAGTCCAGTTGTGTGTGCCAGATGAGTACGCGGGGCGGCGGCGTCGGCCGCGGCTGCTGGCAGTGCCACGTGCGCGTACTAATTTGCTGCAGGAGGCGCCACTCACGCGCGCGCTACGTACGTTAAACGTGGTGGCGGAGAGAGTAGATTTGTTTTGCTGCTCAATGAGTGAGTTCACGGAGGCCACTATTTATGTATTATGTTATATATAATTAAGCGGAATAGTATTAAGTATCTCTTTTGTAACTTCGCTGTCGCATTAGGTAAATTACCTGTAATGATAGTAGTAAGTGGATTTGATAAATAAATAAAATAAATAAAAACTTTTTAATTTTTAGTATTTGTCGTGATAGAGGCTATAGTAACACGTATTCTGTGAAATTTTTAATTTACTACCTATTACGGTTGAAGCTTTAGACCCCTGTGACAGACGGACAGACAGACAGACAGTTATTAGTAGGGTTCTATTTGCCACTCTTCAGGTACGGAACCCAAAAAAGCGTAAAAATGTTTTTTATATGCGCGGTTTTTTTATTCGGGCAAATTGTTCAGTATGGTCAGTAGATTGGGTGGTTTCATTTAAAGATGTCTGTCTATTTACAATCAGTATAGTTAGACTTTGATAAAAAAATTGGGTTGGCTGGACAAAGGACAAAGGGTGTGATTTAAAAAAAATATTTAGAAAATATAACCTAAGAGATCTAAGGGTGCCATGAGACCGATATTATTGAACACATTGTTTAAGTAATTTTATATTTTATGGTATCTATGTACGTACGTACACTAGCGTACACTAACATTATACGTTACTTTTTGATTTTTAAGTGCCCTGCTTCAAATTAACACAGCGTGTACTCGTAGTTGCATACAAACTACATAAACTCCATAATAGACAAAAAACCCTAATGACTCCGAAGTATATTAGTTTTGAATATTATTAGTACGTACAAGATACGAACATGCAACAAGGTATGACAACAGAGCAATCTATGTTCAGAATCAAACAAGCTTGCATTCACACAGAACCTTATTATCATGTATATTTTACTGTACATAAATATTAATATAATTATTCAAATATTATCTTTTCCTTTCAGCTACCTATTGCCAGAGCGGGGTCGTCTGGCCAAACAAAAGACGAACGTTTCAAGAAGAACTCTTAACCCACGTTGGGAGCATACCTTCACTTACAGAGGTATCACTCTGCAAGAGCTGAGTACAAGAGCACTCGAACTCAGTCTTTGGGACAGAGACCGACTGGCTTCCAACGACTTCATGGGTGCTGTCAGGTTGTCACTCGGGACTGGTGAGTTGAAAATCTTCCATCATGTACCGGGTGTAAAAGCAAAGGCAAGAATCCTTTAAGGTGTGTTAGTATTATAGGTAAAGATTTATTTTTAAATACTGGGATCTCTAAATAAAGTATCATTATTATGATAATATTATATCGTCTTATTAGACGATTTTCTTTACTCAAATACATATATCGCGTGGACACCCTCACGGTCGCTGGCCACTCGGATGAGGGGTGCGGGTTGCGGGGTGCAATTAGGTGTGTGGGGAGGCCGCTGAACTGCGTAGCCATAGCTTAGAAAAATTGAATTTTTGGTAAAAAATTCAAGTTATATTTTATTTTCTCGTAATGACTTCAGAATGGTATTTTTTTAAATAATTGGTAGTAGAGCTAATGCCGGGCTCGACTGTGGAGGTACCACCATCTTACTCGGAAATCCTCCGGGAGAGTAAGAGGACAGCTCTCATGTAAAAAAACCAGGCGGCCCACCATTGCCTGGGACCGATGGATGGCGGTATATCCATCCCCAATTGCCGGGCCTTATATAAATCAGACTGGTGACGGGCAGCGGCGTCACTAGTGCAAGGGTTTCGGCACCGCGCTCACCAACCCGCCTGCCCAGCGTGTGTGAGTATGGGCATTTCTTCCAGGAGGACCGCCAAGAGTGGCGAAATCCTGGAAAGGCCTATGTACAGCAGTGGACGAAACAGATGGATGGATGGATGGACTTCAGAATCGTGTATACTTTCATACCCTAAAGGGATTCTTGACTTTGCATTTACATCCTGTATAGTATCCTACCTACTCCAGTCTGGGCTAGGCGTGTTAAAAGTTCAAATATCTGTGTTGCTGATGATTTGGTCTAGCTTGATCGCACGCAGTCTGTGGATAGTTAGCAACTACGAATGAAGCTCCTGTTTCGCAGAAGCCTTGGAAGGCCCCAGCTAAAATAGTATCTGGTACTTGGTTGAGGATACCTTTACTGATAGACCACTAATACAAGGTATACTGAAGAAAATTGCTGAAGTAGCCTTTGTCCGATCCTGGAGGGCGAAATATGATAACGATGGCACACCCGCGTTTCACCGACGATTTTCACGTCCCAACGTGATGGATGGTGAGCCCTATCGCTGTTCTTCGGGCACAAATACACGCTTTTTAGGGTATGCAGGTTTCCTCATGATGTTTTCCTTCACCGTTCAGCAAGTGGTAACTCTGCAAATAAATTCAGAAAAACTCATTGGTGCAGCCTGGCCGGGATTTAAACCTGGATCTCAAAGTTTGAGAGGCCAGCGTTCTACCCCTGAGCTGCCGTCGCTATTATTCAAACATGTTTCCAAAGACGAAACCCTGCTTTATAGTCAAAAAGCAATACCGGAAATTTATTACAATTTTCTATGTATTTCATGAAATACACAATAAGAAGGGCACCATATTCTGTTTACATAGTCTCTGTAGTATCTATTATTTTATTACGTAATGCCTTAGTGCCATCGGAGTAAACATGACGTTTCCTTACACAGGCGTCTACATGAACGCCAGTGTGAACTGGATGGACAGCATCGGTAAAGAGATCACACTGTGGCAGACAATGATGCAACGACCTAACTTCTGGGTAGAGGGCTCCTTGCCATTAAGGCCGCAACTTAGCAACTGATGGAAAAGTTTAAATAATTATGTGTACTGCCGACGTTTGATAACAAAAGTTGTTGTTAGATCATCGTTGTACGAGTAAAAACTTTTTCCTTTTTGCTAGTACGATTATGTGATTTCGCGGAAGAAATACGTTGAAAAGAACTTTGTATTGTATAATAAACGTTGTATGAGACAATAATGTTTTTTTAAAATATTAATCGAATTTATTATATTTTAAATGTTCTGACTATAATACTCTTTTTTCTATTATGTAGTGGATGAGTTAAAAGAAAGTTAAAGTAAAGTATTGTATTCTAGTAAATTTCTTTTTTCTTCCATATTATTTCTTGCTTTTCATGTTTTTTTTAATGGTGACAGACGTCATAAGTTTCTTAGATTTCTGTTTTTCAAATTTGCTGTACTGACTAGATATCCGTTTTTTCCAATATAATGAAAGAAAATATGTTGGGGAATTTTGTTTGCTTTTTTCTTATGATAAAAAAATAAGGAAGGATCTTGGCAAGACGCAATACTGTGTTATATCTATATTCTTTGTATCTAACTCCTTATTTTATAGGTTCATAGCAACTAACTAAGTTAATGCATTTATTTAAGAAATAATTATATATTGTACAAAGTTCACATGAGCTTGTAAGGTTCTGCTCATGCGCAATGTGATTTAATTAATTTGAAAATAATTAATTAGACATTAATGTATTGAAGAAAGAGTATTCGAATGTATTTGCTTAGTTTTATATATAGATTTACAATAATAAAAATATGTGTGAGGTACTGTAAGATAAGGAGAGGAACTTAATTCCGGTTTACCACTGTGGTCCGGAATCCCGAAACGTCCATAGTATGTAAAGTACCACTTAAGTATCTACTTAATTAAAACTATACTGAAACAGTTTTATAGGAACCTTCTTCTTTAGAGGTTCATATAACTTATATAATATTTTTAATGAATGTTTTGGATTTACAACTGAAATAATAATTAAAGAATTAATAAAATTAGTGTTTCTTATTTATTTGAAAACTGTAATATAACGTTGCATGATGTCATCGGCATATCGGGCGAATGGGCTATCGTGCGTATATGAGTCGACAGAGATAGTGTGTGATAGAGATCCTATTAATTTTCTATTGAAGATGATATTACACCAAACACCATCAATCGAATCCACCCAAAATTTAAATTCTTTACCTTCCAAGAGTAATAGAGACAGCCTGACACTTGAAGAAAAAAAAACCGTCAAGTGCGAGTGCGAGTATACCATGGGTTACGTAATTCGATAGTTTTGGAAATAGTCAGGAAGAACGTATTTAAAATCTTGTCCTTAACTGTTTATGATTACTAAAAAAAGAATCGATTGTACCACAAAGCAGACTCAAATATTTTTATACCGTAGTCGAAATAAAACTCGTGGATGAAAAATTTGATTTTGTCATTTTGTTATCGTGAATTTCTTACCCCCTGTATTTTTCCTGTAATCTTTACGTCTTTCCGAATTACCATGATTTTTTTCATATTTTTCGGTTCATTAGTTTCGGAAATAAGGGGGCTGGCAAGCATTTTTTTGTGGTTTTTCAAAGATTTCTCGAAATGGGTGCCAGTAAATATAGTAAAAGTATGTATAATCAGCTCTTTAATATCTAGAATTTGATACCCATATTGTATTTTTAGGATAATTTTTATTTTTCTCTTGTATTGGAAATATTTTGAACAATTTCAGCTTTTAATTTTTTTTCATACAGCGATAGTGTTATGTAGGCAAGTGAATGCTATTTTTGTAGCAAATTTCAAGTCTTTATATTTGACGCTGCTAAAGCTATGAGGCTGTGACTACAGACGGATGAACGGACAGGTCTCACCATAAAGGTTCCTTTTGTATCTACCTTTTAAGTACTACGGAACCCTAAAAACCGTTCAAGTGCACTCACGCCCTGTAGGTTTCGTACTAAAAATTAAAGCAGTGCCATCTGGAGATATTTGCCAGTACTAAGCTGTTACCTATGTCACCGTGGCCACAACTTTGTTAGGTTAGTTAGACTCGAGCTCACAAGCTTTTCAAACTTGACACTAGATGGCAGTTAGCAAATAATATTGGGAGTGCCTCCGCTGCCGGCGCCGGCACCCAATAATAACGCTGTTGCGAACCGGCAGTACAAGTACATTAATACCGGCAGCCGAGATCAAAAACATCGGCTGCCGGCTCCCATAATGGTTGAAATTTCTTACGCGCAAAGTGTGAGATTGTGTATGTATTTTGTGTTTTTGAAAATCGTTAAAATCTGCGACTCATAAAAAACAAATTTGAGTTACTGTCAAAACTAGGGACGTCGTCGCCTCGCTCCACTCCGCTTCGCTCGGCTCCTTATTTTATCTTACATGTCAACCTAACACGCCCCTCCTCGCTTCGCTCGTCGTCTCACCTATTTTTTTTTCTTTTGGTGAAAGTTTTTTTTTTCCTATCACTTTAAAGACCCAAAGTTACTTCCTGTCCTATCCTTCCTAGCCCGACACTTAATATGCTAACCCCATTTCTCGCCTCTTTTTCAAAATTCAGTGCCGGCAGCCAATTCAGCAATCGGCGTTGAATAATTGCCTGCCGGCACTGACTTTAGAAAAAGAAGTGGGAAATGGGGTTAGCTAGCATAGTAAATTTAGGGCTAGATATGTATGATAGGAAGTAATTTTGTAATGTAATTGAAGTAATAAACATTACATTTTATTTTGCGTATTTCACAAAAAAAAGGTCTTTGAAGCTTGGCCATGACTTCTTACCGGATCTCCGATCCGAATAAAACTTTTTGCTAATTTAGCATAATAAAATGTGGACCTCACATAGTAACTGACTCGGGGCTAGGCTTGCGTTTTCGTAGGGATAAAAAAATTACCAATTTCACAAAATGGGTGATCAAACCTTGATATTAACTTATCGAGTCTTTAATATGAACTTGGCTGTGTAAATTTATGTCACGTTGTATAGATTGAACAACAACAGTGACGCTACACATCCTTGTGAAAGTCCTCCATAGATATTAAACTATTCAATTCAGTATATGCCCCAAACATTTGGGGGCACGGCGGCAGTGCCCCCGCCAAGACGAGTCAAAAGCGGGCGGGGTACTACGTACCTATTCTCGAAGCATTTCGTCGTATTTTCGAACCCTCATAGCTTCGGACTGGATAATACCAGAGATACCAAATTCTCAAGATAAGATGCGGTAAGCAGTTTTATTAAACACAAAAGTTTCATTTGTCTAGCTTTTATACTTTGAATTCATGGAACTATGCATGACGTAATATTATAAGTACATGGGAGTGTCTGTCTGATAACCGCAAAACGGCCAAGCCATACTTTTTGACGGAGATGTAGGTTTGTAGAGTTAGGGCTTGTAGAGTTAGGCCTTGTAGAGTTAAGGGCTTGGCTCTACATGAGATCTGATAAGTTTTTAACCGTGGAAGCGTTACGAGCTTATGTATCTTGGCGACCTTTACATGAAATGTTTTTGATGGGATTGGAATTTGTAGAGAGATTTCAGAGTCCAAACCAGGTTGCGTATTCGCTTCATACACGGACAGTATTGTCCTTGTGGTCATCCCTCACTCATCGAAAGCCTATTCTAAATCCACAAAGACGCAAACACCTGTTTCTCATACAATTTTCCGACATACCTCGAAAAGAAAAAAAACTAGATAATAATTATAAAGTTTCTAAGAAACTTAATTTCAGTAATAATTTACTTTCATCAATGCGTTAGTTTCGAATTTACCATGGAACTATGTTTTTGTACTTACCTATGAAAATTCATTAGTTTAAAAGAAAAAAAAAACCTTTGATAATGCTTTAACAGCGAAACTGGCAAGGGAAATAATATAAATCAGTGGACAAGTACAAGAAGTGTTTTTCAATCAAAAATGTATCAAAAGTTCCACCAAGTGCCAACAATCACGAGCATCAACTCCAGTTTTATGTTTATCTACTTGTAAAGATAGGTTGGTAGACTTGATGCCGGGCTCGGCTGTAGTGGTTTCACCATCTTACTCGCAAATCCCTCCGAAGTTATTGGAGGACATCTCTCAAATAGGCACAACCAGGTAACCACCCATGCCTGGTACTGATCGATGGCGGTATATCCATCCCGAGTTGCGGGCCCATATATAAAACAGACTGGTGACAGGCTGCGGCGCGGCGTCACTGTTGCGAGGGTTGCTGCCTGCCCAGCATGTGTGAGTAAGTGCATTTCTTCCAGAAGGATCGCAAAGAGTGACGATATTTTAGAAAGGCCTGTGCTTACCTGTGCTACCGATCCCAGTAGATGCGAGAATATTTGAATATAAATAATTTTGAGAAACACGAACATAAAAAAATTTTAATTTCCGATAGGCCCTTGCAGGCTTTAAAATGAAAGTTGTTACTCCATGCGAATCGATAATTCAAAAACAACAGCAACCTGATCTGAACCTGCATTGTTCAAACTGCAATATTCCTCCACCTACTATGCTGCTCATGTTCAATTTGCAACTGAACTAGATTAATATATCACAGTGAGGACACGCGGTACACTCGGCTATGGACCTATCCAGTGACAGGTGTTGGTACCATCGGACCCTAGAGTTAAGCCCACATGAGATTGGTTAATACAGATAAATGTACAATGTAGTAGGTAAGTTGATCGTAATGGGTAAGTTACAATATTAACCGGTAGAATTTCATTGTGCCAAGATCTTGACTAAACTTATATAGTGTGTTGACTAATATTATTTATGAGTAGTTATTATAATAATATATTTATAGTAATATTATAGTTATCGTTGGAAAGCCAGAATGTTATGCAACAAAATAATAATGAAAAAAAATTTTTAAAAAAATTTGTGTGTTGTAATTTGAGACCTAAATTTTACGCCTACCCGCTTTTTTTAATAAACGGACGACTAAGTAAGCTGATGTTGGGTACGGCTTCTCGCACGGTTGTCAGTTCCCGACTAGTGAATCGTTTTTGTTCCGGTTACCGTGACCACGTGAATTTGGTAACCGCTACCGGTCAGCACATACCTGTACGAGGTGACAAGGAGGTGGAACTGAAACTAGGTACCACAAATTAATTCAAGGTCATTGTGGCTGACATAATGAAGGATTGCATACTAAGTCTGGACTTCATGCAACAGCACCGTTGTGGGATTGACGTGAATCAAGGAATCTTGAAGTATGGTTCGGGAAAAGTCTTCATGGAAGGTGCATCATCAGGAAAAGTGAACTACTCGAAAAAGATTGTTCGTGTAGATCAGTGGCGCGATACTACGGGACTAATGATGCTCGGGACGAGCATGTGTTAGGAGGGGGCAGTGTTATGAAATACCGGCATACGCAGTCGCGTAATCTCGGAAAAGATCGGGCGATGTGCGCCCGCGCTCATGTCAACTTCGCGACTGATTGTCCCGAAACTTCGTCGCTCGAAGCTGTGGGAAAGAGAGAGCATTCGCTGTTGGAGAAAGATGAAAATACACGAATGGTCTCGATACGGGGTAACGTACGCGCCTTCTAGAGCATTCGCATAGCAACTAGAGGTGCGTGCCACAGATATAAAAGGCGGAGCTATTGGCGGGTAGAGTAGTTCAGTTTTAACTACGAGGTGAATCGGAAAAGCGGAAAACTAAAGTGCGACTCTAGTGCGCGAGTATTATTCGGTAAAGATTCTTGTTAGTAGTGGTGAAATAATAGTGCGGTCAAATTAGTCAGTCCGGTGAGTCCATTGAGTCCAGTTAGTAATTCCAGTTGTTATTTAGTTTCAGTTGTGTTTAAATAGTGTGTGTGATTTCAAATAAAGACAGTTAGTGGTTTTTGGTGCGAATTGGTAGAAAATTAATTTATCCCGAACCCCAGCTCGTAACAATATTAACAAACTGATTTAAGAGACCTATCAGAAAAATTTCAAGTGCGAAATATTTATCACTGATACTGTCCCTGATACCCAAAAAACCTCAATTTATGATGATTTCAATTCCTTAGTTCCCAATATAAAGATTTTGGATAAATGCTCACTTCGCCTCCTAGGAGTGCCAATCTTGGAAGATTCGATACCTCAGTTTTTAGACAATGAGAAATCAAAATTCTTTGACACTATTCCACATCTCACAAAAATAAATTCACACAGGACTTTCCAAATAATAAGATATTGTCTGTTCGTTCCCTGATTCACTTTTGTTCTAAGAAACAACCCCATGTTTAAATTAAAAACTTGCTATCCACAGTAGATCCATTAATTCAAGTAGCTTTAACTCGAATACTGAACCTTCCTATTACCGATTGTTGTTGGCTTCAGGCTTCGCTTCCCATCAGATTTGGAGGGCTTGGAATAAGAAAAGGGTCCGATGTAGCGCTACCTGACTTTTTGTCTTCTATTCACAGCACTGAGACCTTGTATAAGAAACTTATTCAGCCTTTTTTGGTTGATATTGAGATCTTATGCTGTGATGAAGCCAAACAGGCATGGTCAGTGGCCTGCCCGTGTGAGGACGTCCCCGATAACTTTTTATCGCAGCGACAGTGGGATGTGCCTCAAGTAGGAATATCACAGAGCGAGCTCGGCTTCTTGCTGTGGCAGAGCACGAGTCGGGTCTCTGGCTCCACGCCCTCCCATCTGCCAACATCGGGACACTACTAGACGATCGGTCCTTCAACACGGCCGTCGGTCTGCGAATAGGGGTTTCATTAACTGAACCTCATCACTGCCCTTGCGGGGCTAGCGTTTGTCGGGCCGGACTCCATGGACTTCCTTGTCAGCGTAGTGCCGGCAGCTTGTCTCTCCATGCAGCCCTCAATGACGTTATCCGAAGGGCCCTTGTCTCCGTCGGTACTCCGGCTACTCTTGAACCACCCGGAGTAGTTCGCGATGACGGCAAGAGGCCTGACGGTATGACGTTAATACCGTGGAAGCATGGGAGGCCGCTTGTATGGGACGCAACCTGCGTGGACACGCTGGCGCCCTCTCATGTTTCCATGAGCAGTAGGGCTGCTGGTTCGGCGGCGGTCGCTGCTGAGCTCTCCGAGGGGCGTAAATATGCGGCAATAGGTTCAAGTTGAGACAATGGGAACATGGGGTCCAGAGGCAGGACAATTTATTAAGAACCTCTCTGTCAAGCAGATAGATACCAGCGGCGACAGGCGGGCTGGCTCTTATCTAGGCCAGCGTATAAGTCTTGCCATACAGAGAGGTAACGCGGCCAGTATTTTGGGCACTCTCCCGCAGGGCAGTGATCTGGAGGCAATCTTTTTTTATGATTGTTGTGTGTGTACAGGTTTGCGTATTTTTTTTAGGATTATTTAATTTCTGTTATTAAATCTTCTGTTTTATTTATAGTTAGTTTATTTAAGTTTTTTTATCTTGTTACCATAAATACTGTTATTTTAATTTAAAAGTAAAATAAACTGAATATTTATATATTTAAAACAAAGATTAGAGTTGTATTGTTGATAAAAATGAATAATATTATAAAATGAAATGATTATTTCTTATATTTTAACTGAAACAGTTTATATATTCGCAAAAACTTTACTAGTGCGATAATGTAAAGTAAAAAGCACGTGGTTTAATATGCTGTATTATGACGCTAAAAACGCTGCAATAAGGGCCGCTTTATAAGCAACTGTGTTGAAAAAGGCATTATGTTATAAGGTAGTAGCTAAACACTTTTACGATTTAAAAATATTCACAATTACGGGACATAAGTCACTAAATACCATATAATATTTATTGAAAAATTTTAAAAGCTTATAGAAAGTTAAAGTGAAGCAATTTAAAAGTGTCTTTAAACGGAGTTTAGCTTTGGTAGCCAGGAAAAGTGAATGAGAGCGAAAAGTGGGTTAGCGATGATTTTGTCTAAGGTATACGATTCCTAAACCATACATTTCAATTCCTTGCAAAAATGTCATTGCTTGCAACTATATGAAACATAAACAGCATCTTGAAATAAAGCCTTTGTAGCATTTTTTGAGGACTTGCAAGTGCAAGAAATGCAAGTGTACTAATACGAATATAATATGAAAGTCGAATGGGTCCAAATATGCGGATATACAGGGGGATAAATGATGTCATTTATCATGTCCTCTATACAGCATATTCGCTACCAATGTAGGCGCGAAATATTGGTCGTTCGTTGAATGTATTGTTTTGTTGTGTTCACTCATCAAAAGGCAGGTGACGTAATATTGCTTTTAATTAAATATTACTTCTTTTTTACATTTTTGAATATCCATCCATCCATCTATCAGCCTTTGTCATCCACTGTTTGACATAGGCCTTTCTAAGATTTTGCCACTGTTAGCGGTCCTTCTGGAAGAAATGCCCATACTCACACACGCTGGGTAGGCGGTTGGTGAGAGCGGTGCTGAAACCCTAGCACCGGTGACGCCGCTGCCCGTCACCAGTCTGTTTAATATAATGATCCTACGACGAAATCGCCATCAATCGGTCCCACGCAAAGGTTGTGCCTGTTTGAGATCTGTTCTCTTACTCTCCCCCGAATAACTTCGGGGCGGGTTTGCGAGAAAGATGGTGGTACCTCCACATTCAAGCCCGGCACCAGTTCTACCACCTTTGAGTATAGAACCCTTAAAAAGAGACATGGTTTACTAAATCACTACATTGTAAATTTTTAACACAATATAATTCGGAGCTGAGCAAATATTTTGGTGGTTTTTGTCAATTTGTTTGGACATATTTTCTAAAGTTTTCTTTTCTAAAAATAAATTATGATTTCTTTACTAAATAATTAAAAGGCACCAAAATATTTTTTTTTCTGACATAATGTCTTTTCCTATCAGCGCAATTAATTATAAGCTCCTTCATCAACGTCCAAATTATCCGGGAACATTCCCGGAGATATTCACGTAAATTAAGCACCCATTATGAAAAAGACGTAATTATCTGTGGAATGGAACTCGATGATGACAATTTCTGTTGTTTATTCAGTCACAAAACCATGCAGAAACATTGAAAATATTCGTTCAAAGTGTGTTCCATTTTCAACGCCCGACGACGTCGAAAAACGAAGGAGTGTTATAAAAGTTGGACACCTGTCTGTGGCTTCGTAGCTCCCAACTGGATGGACATATTTGAGTGTGTTTTTTTTTTAAATTACAGCTAGTTTATATCGACTTGGTTCAGCGGTGTTTTAAGAAAATTTTTCCAGCCGTACAAAGTTATGAGCTCTTTTCCACATTGATAATTTTGTAGTCATATAATATAATATCTATTATTACAAGTATTTTACTTATAATATCGACTTGAATTTAGGTAAATACGATGGTTCTGCAATGATGCTACCCAGCTCCTTGAAAATTTAGGTCAGAGATACCGTGTTTAGGCTCATTCAATAGGTTTTAATGAGTAATTGATCAATTTCTAAGAACAAAGCTGGAAGATGGTCACAGGTAACACCCAGTTTCATAAAAATACAAAATTAACTCCTAAATTGAATTTGAAAAGTCAAGAAATTAAATCTCTGTGCCAAATTTCAAGTATATTTATCATAGGTAAGTCTTAAACTCGCAAATAAAAAATGGAATATTATAAATCGATCGAATGAAAAAAAAAATCGCGACTTCAATTGTGCGAATAAAATGCTGAGTGATCGACTAAAAATACTGAATGAGCGACTAAAATATTGAGTGAGCGAAAAATCTTTCATCAAAAGTCAAAACTTAGGTGCGACGACGAGCGAAGCGAGGAGGAGCGTGTTAGATTCATGTATAAGATAACATAAGGAGCCGAGCGAAGCGGAGCCTAGTTTGTATTTTCAAGTCGATCACTTAGTATTTTTTTAGATGGTCTAAATAAAACCCCGAAAAAAACCGTTTTTTAGTTTGTAATATATTTGTTTTTAATTCTTTAGTTTATTTAAGTTTTTAGTTTTCGTAGAAACATTTAGTTTAAATTTTAATTTGTTTTTGTCATTGAAGTTTTAGGTAATCTAAACATACTTTCATTTCTAATTCAATATTTGGTATGACAACAAAACTGTTGTATATTTTCAATAATTGTGTTCGTATTAAAGTTCAAAAAGCGAATTTTTATTTAGCCCCAGCTCGTAAAACGACCCCTTTAGAAGTAAAAATAATAGTTTAAAATCATAGTTTAAATATGGCATACATAATTTTTTTTTAATTTTTAATACAAAATTAATTAAGTACTACAAAAAGTAAACACTTTTTATAAGTACTTACTTAATTTTGACATTTTGTCAAATGTTTTATATAATTTTTTCAGGATATTTTATTACCTACTATATGTGAACCCGGTGCAGTGGTAAAACAATTCATATAGTAATCAACATTTTAGTACTTAATTTCGTACGTATAGTTACAAAACAAATCCCTGGAATGCTGTCACTCTCTCAGTTTCTCAGTAATCGCCTTAATCCTGGATCTAAATGACGCTTTCCAACGCATAACGTACGCAGAAAAAAATATTATATTGTTTTTATTTTATTTTCTCCAAATTTATTTCAGTACCACTCTTAAATAAAAGGGTGTATCCTAGCGAAAAAAAGCCTTAACCGTTTTATTTTACAAATGTTCCCATTTGGAAATGTTTACTCTTTTGGGTTTCATCAATATCGGCGGGTCGGACTTAAATTAAGGTCGTTCAGATTCGAGGTGTATTTTTACGATCAGATAAATTTAAAAAGAGGTCTTAACACAAAATGTTTTCAAGTTAACGGCTCGATCGTTTGTTTGTTTTTGTATTGACGGGATATTTTTCAAGATAAAAATAAAATAATCAGTTTTAAAGTGTGGTTTTTAGTTTTCCCAGGCCTAAGTATAAAGTAGTAAAGAAAAAAAAAAACTGTGCCGACAATCGCAAGTATATATAGCGAGATACAGAGTGTAAACTAGAGCCAAAGAGAGAGGGCACTTATGACGGTTAAATGCCCAACAAGTTTCGTAATTCTTAATGAGTAAGTGTCACTAAAATAAACGATAACACTTCATGGTTGTTGACAAAAAAAAGTGATGTACTACTTGTTTCAGTTATTATTTTACGATTTTCATGTTGCCGCTATTATGAAATATAATTATAATGTATGTATAAACACTTTATAGCAAAAGGTTCACATTTTTTTCAAAACTCGAGGGATCATCAATTTAGGAAAATTCAACGGGGAGTGATAGCGGCTGAATCGTAACGAATTTAAAGGGTTATATTCTCCTTAATCGTGTGGCTCCGTCTCTTTTGAAACTATATGTATTTTGTGATTTAATTATATCTATCTAAAATATTGTAAGCCAATTACTTTCTAGATTTTATGGCTAATTTGTGGATATGACAAATTTAACAAATTTGCCTTTTGAATTATTATGTCGCATGTTGTGTGACGTGTCATCTCTCATTGGCCCTAATTTAATCAAAAGTTAGACTAGTACAGTGAATTTAATTCAAGATATCCTTTATACGCTAATAAACTACTTTCTATGTTGTAAAAGTTGATTGATTCAGGAGTTGCAGGTTTACAAAAAATAACTGTATTGCAATGACTTAAAAAATGTAACCTTACTCGTAAATATCTTTATTGAATAATTTTCGTTTTTAAACACAAAAACATAGAATTTACAAGTCATGACATGACATAGAGGTATGTTGTGCACTGTTTCTGAACCAGACAACACTCCTACACCCTCTTTTTGTTACATCCGCTTTGCTTCGTTTGCGTTCTTTGGTGGAACCCTAAAATGTCGAAAATCTGAAGCAGTATCTGTACATTCCCGCTAGAGAAGCATTTGTGGGATTCAGAGCCTATCGACGTAGCAGCAGAGGATTTCACTCGGTTCCAGCTTAGGCCGTTTATAGTGTTCTCCTATTGCA
This sequence comes from Ypsolopha scabrella, assembly GCA_910592155.1. NCBI lineage: Eukaryota > Metazoa > Arthropoda > Insecta > Lepidoptera > Ypsolophidae > Ypsolopha > Ypsolopha scabrella. The sequence continues at coordinate 22,696,726 of OU342969.1, read as the reverse complement.
CTCGAGATCCTTTTGCGGCTTACATTGCTCTACAGCCTTGTGAAAGAAAATATGTTGCTACTGTCAAATATTTTATCGGGTCCGTATTCATTCTTTGACTTTGAATGACTGAGTGATAATCTTATGCATAACCATTTTCATTCTGTCGGGTCAAGGGAAAAAGAGACTGCCATTTTGTAAAACTCGTAATATTTTGACGTGTCTTATTTTGTTATAAAGACCAAAATAAATCATTAGACTTCCCATCTCCCATGTTTGGTTATTATATTTTTCCGAACTTTCAGCAGAGTTACATGAGGATGACCGCTGATGACAGGCTAGGAAGCGTAGTGATCTACCCACTGGCTCTGTCGTTTATTGCTACTTTTGACGACGAGGACTGGAATTTCTCTATATACCGACCTACACACAACATTGACATATATATGTATATACTATTTATCCAACGTGAAATTTAAGTCATTTTGTTAACGAAAACTGGTGATAGCACTCGTCCATATGAATAAGTTTTACTATGAAGCCAACCCTGAAATCGTAAATTTCACGTTGTTATACCGGCTTGCACACTAAGGTACACTGGTGCGTAGATGGAGAAATTCCAGTCGTCGTCGAGTCGTTGCAAGTAACAATAAACGACAGAGCCGGAGGGTAGATCGCTACACTCCGTTGCCTGTCATCATCGCAGCATCAACCAGTCATCCCGCGACCATAACAAATATATCTTTACCGAAAATTCAGGAAATGTAATAAACAAACACGGTGAGTAACTCCCAATAATGTTTACAGCGACCGTGTAAATTTAAAATCTATATAAACCAGTTATTCAAACACTATTTTATAACTCCTTAATCTGTAGATGCATCTGAGCCACGATTTTGCCTGCAATCTATTGTTTTAACGGCTATGAGACTCAACAGATTAAACTAATTCTTTCTCTTGATATATTATCTTTTTAGCTCTTAGGTATATAAGTAAAACCTAGGTACCTATTTTATGACTTGTCTTCTACAGCGGTATCTGAACATTTACTCTGTAACATTATAACCTCACCTGTGTTACACAAATAAATGGTACTGACTGATTGAACAAACACATAAAAGGAAGCTTTGTTTAGTAACCACCCAAGCATATGGGTACTACTAAAACATTGTTTTGTTCACGGTTGGTATTCAATTATTAAGAAGGAAGGACTTGCTAAATATAACCTATTAATTATTACCAAAAACTCCTACAAAGACAAACTTCTACCAAGCTTCAAGTACTCCCAAAGTAAAAACATTATAACTACACCAATAAATAACAATTTAGGAAAACAACTTTAAACTGCAATCGTGTTAAATGGAGAAGTTAATTCTCGGCCGTTATCTTTGAAAAGGAGTCCAAAGCTGACTTGGTTTCGTGAGCTTTTTTTGTTCCCGCGATTAATCAATGTCGGGAAAGCTCAGCTGTCCGACACAAAATGTATAGTGATCGAAAAAAAAAACGGTTCGGGGATTAGTGTTTTGTCGGATAGGCAAAGCTTATTCTATTGAATAAGGCTGGTGTATCTTTTTCCAATAAAGCATTTTTAGTGGTTTTTCAAGTGTTTTTTAAACAAATGTGTTGAGGTAATGAGAATTTCCAATTCTTTCACAAGCGAATAACTTATACATTGATATATATCTTCATTTTCTTTATGGAGATCGTAATACGAGAACACAATAAATAAAAAAAAAATCAATCAATTTGTTTTTATCTTAATAGATATGATTTTGTTGCATTTGCCGTGCAAAAACACAGTGACGCTAAAACATTTTCTTGAAAGGGATGAAATCAAGAAAAACCCTCAAGCTGTTGAACTTAGTTTATGGTATACTCATTTACATGTATAATAACATTTATTACTTACAACGTATTTTGATAAAATTACAATTAACGCGTACTGAGGAACATAGTTGCCCTAAGCAAATAATAGTATGTATTTTATTTTGTTGAGATTGAATTCGTGCGTTCTATTATATGTATTTTAATGTATACTTTTTTTTCTCTATTTGGCCATTGGCTTGTTTTCTGCCACCATTTTCTGCCAATATCAGGTATTCAGCAAATCACGATTTTTAACAACAATAAGAACGGCCCGATAAAAAACTGAATATAGCTGAAACAAACACAACACAGATAAGACAACGCACTTATAATATAATGTAATTTAATTATATAATTTTCGCCAGGACAAAAATGGCTTTTTTGTTTTTGAATGACAACAGGGAATTTATACTTGATATTATATTCTATGAAATATTTGTAATAAATATTTCAACAATTTATTTATGTATTTTAAATTACCTGTACGAACTTAAGATTGGTATGGATAAGAGTAAAATAAATTAACCATGTTAAAAAAAAATTCTTTAATTCAAGAGAATGATAATCTGATGTAAGAAACTTTTTTGGATCCATCTATTTTAAAGACCAGGAGACTGATTTACTGTGTACAGATTTTTACTACCTTAATTAACATGGGTACAAATTTGAATGATAAGCTTTCCTTTTTCAAAATTCAAATTCAAATTGTTTATTTGTAAAATAGATACATAAAGTATACGTTTTACATGTCGAATCTACCTTAATACTAATCTTAACGTAAAATCTGTGTAACTGCCTCCATAATTTATTTTGTGTAGTTCTTATGGCTTAATTTCTGTTGAAATAAATAAATTTCAACTTCATTGAATGTAACATGTATTATATATAATAAATATACGACGTTATGTTATAAAACGATCATTAACTGTTTATAGAATCAAAGGGAATGAGCACAGGTTAATCATTTATTAATTGGGGCTCAACTAAATACGATCTTTTGCCGCTCTGTAGCATTCAGATAGCGTTTTCAAATATTTTGTCTGCTGCTGTTTGGATATATTCCATAACTTTAGTTCAATAAATATTATTTTTACGACTTCTTGAGCCTTAAAATATAGTTATATAGAACATACACATAAATATATGAATAAAAAACATTTAGATACTTCGATATGTATGTTTCGACCAACTTGTGGTCGTCTTCAATCGAATTGAACGACTGACGACGACCACAAGTTGGTCGAAATATAATATATCGAAGTATCTAGTTGTTTTTTATTAGTATACTAGCTTTTGCCCGCGGCTCCGCCCGCGTGTTATACGATTTAACGACATACTTTTTTTCGGGATAAAAAGTAGCCTATGTGATAAATTAGGGTGCTATACCCATTCTTAATTTCATCCAAATTAGTCCAGCCGTTTCAGTGTGAAAGAGTAACAAACATACACATACACACACACGCACATACAAAAACTTTCGCATTTAAAATATTGGTGTGATTATTTATTTATTTACAAACAAATATTTTATTTTGACAATAACTAAATTAAAAAAACAAATTAAAATAACTTACTTATATAACCTGACGACGACCCCGAGTGGGTCGAAATATATTTTTAAAATATTATTTCTTTTTTTGCCTATATATAAAAGTGTACATACATATATATATACTTATATAATCTAAAATACAAGAAATTATAATAAACATATATTTACGTAAAAAGAAAATCTATAAGTAAAAAATTTGGTCCAGATCGATGCCCTGTGGAAGGGTTCCCAAGACACTGGCGACATAACCTCATTGTATTGCCAGTCTTAGTCTTTGGCCGAGGTAAGCGCCAGCCCTTGGGTCCCTTGACGATGAGGCGCAACGAGATTTCTTTCTTCTCGACCCCAAACGGCGCAAATATGTAGTTATTACCGAGGAAAGCCTTCAGCGCTGTCCGCTGCGATACCAACAGCCCTACTGGTTTAGGTTACATACGAAGCCGCCAGTGTGTCGACGCATGTAGCATCCCACACCAGCGGCCTCCCATTCTTCCAAGGGACCAGACTCAATTATTTGTATTTAAATATATATTTGTTCCATAACTTTATTGAGTTATAACAAGTAACGGTTTTAAACTAAAACTCTTTCAGCACACCAAACCATCTACGCCCAAATATAAAACAAATGAAGTAAAGTATTGTCTGCATATCTTCACGCAAAGAAGTAATTATTTCCTCCCATATATAAAATATGCTAAGATATAAAAGTCAGAGAACACAATGCAGCTGCTGCTATACGACCTTAGGACTCAAGTGTGGGCCTCGAGACGAGAATTGATTTTGGCACTCTGCCATGCTCTGCTGCCGCAATCATCTAATTTTTTCGCCTTTGTTTTACTTTTTTTTAACAAAAAGACTTTTTCCGACTTGCATACGCGGATTTTCTTTTTATCGCCGTTAATTTTTTTCGTTTGCTGCCTCAATTTTATTATAAAGCCAACATTTAAAATACTTTGTGTGCAAAAAAGAACATACATGAATTAAAAAGCTTTTATCATCAGGTAGGTAAGAATCTCCCTTAAAAGCTAAGATTTTTGTGAAATACAAAATTATTTATTTCAATAACAAAATCATAGACACAGGTTGGAGTTTGATTTTAAGTAAAATAATACCTCTAGTAGGAGACTCTGCTCTTCCTTAGTGGACAGCAATTTATGATTAACTTAATACAAAAAGGTTAGTAGTGTGTAAATGAGTGAAGGGTGGTGTGTGTTAGTCTCACTGAGATTCCCTAGCCCTACAACCGAAGTCTTGGGATCAGTATTGAAAGTACTACTAGGGAGGGTGTGTATGTGTGTGTGTGAATGTGGTGTGTGATGGATGAGAATTAAAAGGTGGGTATTTTTATTGTAGGGTTGCTTGTAACTTAATTTTGGTATAATTAGAAATACATATTTTATAAGATGCATTAATTAAGTGATAAAAACAGAATAAAAATAAACAAACAATATAAAATACATACGTCAATATGGATATGATTAAGTCAAGTTAAAATGAATTACTTGAGAAGAGACTCGGTTCCATCATTACTTTTTTTTCTTCAGCCAGTTAGTCAGTGTTTTTTTTAATAAGGTAGTAAATCGCGATTTGCGTATTATATTTAGATATTCTGATAGCTTGACATACTGTCTACCTGCAAAAGTAGTTTTAAATAGGGAACTAACACATAGGCAGGACATAAATCCCCGAGGGGATGTCGGAGGTGTTCCCATGGTACACCCGTTTTTCACCGACGATTATTACGTCCCAAATGTTATGGTTGGTATTTCGAGCTCACATGCACCGAAGCGCGGGGACCGAAGACAAATGTACATCGTGGGGATAGAACCCACGAACTCTGGGTTAGCAGGCTAGCGCTATACGACACGGCCACAGAGGCGGTCATGAAATGGAGAAACTAGAATTTATTTTAATTTCTTCTGCATTGAATTTAGTCTTGGCCCGTATTCTAAGTAAATAATGAGTTAGACCGGGTTTAAAGTGTATAAATTTAAGTTATAACAAACACTCATAGCATAGGAAACTCTATCCTTGTCAAACTTTAGCCAAGAAAATTCGACTTGCTAATGGTTAGAAGTGCCTTATATAGTCCGCAGCTTGGATTCGTTAAACAGGAGCTATTCTAGTAGAAATAGAGTAGAGATGACTTCTTATGTTTTATTAATTCCAGTCACCGATAGGTATGTGTATCATAAATATATCATTTGTTTGTTTTTAGGGTTCCGTACCCAAAGGGTAACCAACGGGACCCTATTACTAAGACTCCGCTATCCCTCCGTCCGTCTGTCACCAGGCTGTATCTCACGAACCGTGATAGTTAGACAGTTAAAATTTTCACAGATGATGAATTTCTTTTGCCGCTATAACAAAAAATACTAAAATCAGCCAAGTGCGAGTCGGAACCGACATGATTTTTTTGCCGTTTTATAGATAATGGTACGGAACCCTTCGTGCGCGAGTCCGACTCGCACTTGGCCGGTTTTTTATTTTATTTCATAATGAGGATTTTACGATACGAGATTAGATAAAAGATATTAATTAATAACTCAGTGAATACAGATTACTTTTTCGTGGTCACAATATTTAAAAATTAATTATTGGACACAAAGCTTTTTTTTAAATAAACCTGGATCAGCACCCGACCCAAAAATAATTAGCCTCTACTTTTTTTTTGCCAATATTTACGATTCGAATATCGTTTCGGGGAAAAGCCTTCCTTAACTGTTTCTTGTAGAGAGATTTTAAATAAGCTTGAATATTCTGTGATTAGTTTAAAAAAAGCGATGTCTTTTATTTGACCTTCAGTGACGTCATCACCACACATTCCCATAAGATAAAAAACTTGATCCGAACATTCAACCTAAATAATGACGTCACTTCCTGTAAATACTAAAATACTTGTTACAGCGGTTTAAGCATAAAATATATATATTGATGTTAAGTATCAATAGAGAATATGCATGTCGTTTAAATAAGTAATATATTGCGTTTTTTGTGTTCTATTTACTTAGTAGAATTTAATGATGACCATGGGAAACTATTTTATTTTATATTTTTATAATTATTTCCATTAAAAAAATAAAACATTTTGATGAAATGAAATGCAAATGCAAAACGCATCACCATTGGCTACTGACTTTTGTGACAAAGTTTATTATTATTATTAAAGTTTATTTAATTTTTATGATTTCATCATAAAATATTAAGTTCAAAATTAATAAATGTAAAATAAAACACTCAAATTTTTTAAAATAATGAAAAAAACCGGCCACTCGCCATACACCGCAAGTAAGAGCAGTATCATGTGACGTCACTTGATGCGCGCTAAAATGGCAGCCGTTTGAATTGTAGAAGATTATTATGAAACTTATTTTGATTTTATAACTATGAAATATGGATAATTGAGTTGTAAACTCTTATTCATAGCCCTAATTTGATCATATATTAACGATTTGTACATTACAAAATTTACATGCATATTTTTTATCAATCTATTTATTCCAAAAAGCAGACAAAAATAGCACGCAAAAGTTTTAAAATACTAAAAATTGGTGTTTCAGTTTTGTTTTACCATAATTTTAACTCAAGTAAAGAAATGGAAAGCAATTCACAACGGAAAGAACAAAACTCTTCGTTTACCGCGACTCGTGATGTGTTTAAGCAAAACAATTTCAGCAAAAACTTTATTTATGAAGGAGCATAGGGGAGCAAAATTTATTCAGCGTTCGGGTAATTTCGTGAAAAGATCCTAAGTTTTATTGTCTTTGCCGAAAGACCTTTTATTTTAGCAACACAGTCGTAATATGTAAAAGAGAAGTTTAATTTCTTTTGCTGTGTTAAAATTTATCTTTGCTGCTGTAATTATGTAGAGAGTATTTAATACATTTTTCAGTGACTTTCAAGGTAATTGTAACATCCATCTATTCATCAGCCTGTTTAGACCACTGCTGGACATGGGTTTTTCCAAGATTTAACCACCCTTGGCGGTCCTCCTGGAAGAAATGCCGATGCCTGATACTGTGAAGGCGAGTTGGTGAGCACGGTGTCGAAACCCTCGCACCAGTGACGCCGCTGCCCATCACACCAATCTGTTTTATAAAAGGCCTGGCAATTGTGGATGGATATGCCGCCATTAATTGATCCCAGGCAATGGTGAGCGAACTTGTTGTGTCGGTTGTGCTGTGACAGCTGTCCTCTTACTTTTCCTAGAATAACTTCGGGGGGTTGCGAGTAAGATGGTGGTACCTCCACCGTCGAGCCCGGCACCAGCTCTACGACCTACGTTATAACATAAAACATTTAAATGTTAAATATTTTGAATCGACTTTTTAGGTGACTGTTAGACAAATACGTTTCTCCCTGATGCCTATTTGCGTTCAGACTGTAGCGTAGCAAGTCAACAATGCGGGAAAACTATAGGATCGTAGCACCTTCTACGCCGTAGCAAAAGGTGAATGCGATCTTGTTTAATCTGTCTATACCTACTAAAAATAAAGTAGTAAACAGGTCGTGTTTTCGTGAAATTTTAAATAAAATGGGTTATTAGTAATTGTACTGGGGCCGAAAACAGGATTTTTTGGATTTTCGTGTGTCTATCTGCTTGTCAAAAACAATAAAATATAAAAAAAATACGGGAAATACGAGAACCAATCAACAGATTTGGATTCGGTTTTTTTTATTTTCGTCGTAGTGACTCTATCAACATTATAGGCTATAAGCGGTGCTCATAAAATAAAGCCGAAAGCGGGGTAGAGATTGAACAAACGCGAGCGGAGCCGCGGGCAAAGTGTCTTATTTTTTAGTCAAATTTTGGTAGAGAAAGATTAATAAAATATATTTTTCTCAACGAAGGTAGTCACTTAAAAGTCAGGGCAATGTTTACGTAAAGTACACGAAAGCACCTCAACAATAAAAGCGTACACAACCAAATCGTTTGTAAATTACATTTGGCAACAAAATGGTTTTATCAAAGTTAAAGTTTTACAAAAGCCGTAAACGGACGAGGGAATAGCCAACTGTCTATTAGGGTTCCCAGTCAAAATGTTCAGTTATGCTATTTTTGTAAGAAGGTATAATTAAGGTCGAATTATCTTAATCCTTAACCACTTCAATACTACACTAAAACATCCATCATCCATCCATCCCATCCATCAGCCCGTGTTCGTCCACTGCTGGACATAGGCCTTTCCCAAATTTCGCCACTCATGTCGGTTACACTAACACAAAACTAAAAAAATCCAAGCCCTTACTTAGGTCGTATGTGACCCCATATACTTCATTTTATTAAGTTTTTTTCCTTCTAGGTTCTGATCAAGAATTTGTTGAGCCCTTGTACGTCCTCGTACCTTTCTCTTTATATAATGGTAACAGTTCAACACGTATAGGTTCCTTCAGAAAAATATCCCTACGTGAAATATCATAATAGACATTACAAAAAAGTAAAACATAACAATCTTGCTAATGGTACTTACCATTTAAAAATATTTTTTAAGCATAATAAATGCGGCTCTTTCTTTTTTGAAAATTGATATTTTTAGCCATACATCAGACCGTGTTCGTCCACTACTGGACAAAAGCCTTTCCCAGTTTTTCTTCGATGTGTCAAACTAAGGAAGTGAGCTTATCACTTATCAATGCATATCGAGTACAAATATATCAAATACATTCATTCACCTTACATTTATTTAATTCGCTACTGAGCAAACTGTAGGTTCATATTTTAAAATGTGTATTACTCACATTAACGACCAAATTCTGAGTCAGTTAAATGTGTCTTAAATATACCAGAAAGAAAAATAGAAAGGTGAATATTACGAGGTAGACTAAAAAGAAAGTTTATATGTATTTTATAATATACAAACTGAAAAAAAGGCGTCGTTCGAATTGAACCAGAAACTAAATAAGACAAAACATGGACAAAACAGAGTAAGAGAACAGAGGCACAGCCACGTGGCCTACCACGCTTGGGACCGATTGATCGCGGTTAGCGGCGTCACTCTGGTACGAGGGTTTCGGCACCGCACTCTCCATGCCCCATATTATATAATATGTGTGTGAGTATAGATACTTCTTCCAGGAGGACCGCCAAGAGTGTCAAAACCTTGGAAAGGCCTATGTCCAGCAGGACGGACCGGGTTGATAGATGGATGCAGCAGGAATTAAATTCAAACCTTGATTGACAGCCTTACCAATTACAGATACCACTAGCTGTTTTGTTTAAAATGTGCCAAGTAATTGCTTCATGGTAACCCTCAAACTGTGGTGCGATGGACTGGCATCGCGCCATCATCAATTGTATAGTAGGACATTTATTTGCAACTGGGGCACCGAAATCTAGCGTACAACATAAGGTTTTCACGAGCACAAATTTTTCAACGACCGAGGCAATTTAAAACTGTTTTCGACATTTCAGCGCAATATAAACTTGGGAAGAATATATTTTGCTACTTTATGTTGAATAAATACTTGCGTTGGTATGGTTTCAAAGATAAACAACACAGTTTGGGTGGTTATAGAGAAAAGTGTATGAACTTACTAAGGAATTATTGAGATGCAATTTGTTTTGTATTTAGAAGAGAGGAACTGTATCTATTTTTTTGTTTGTTACTTATATCTGTATGCGAATATTTTCTGTAGATCTGCTCTCATTTTATTTCTGCAAAAAATACTTTGTAGATTATAATGTCAAAGATAGATTTTTAATTACGAAACTAAAGTTGTAACTACTCTTCTAAACATATTGCAAAAATGAGCTGTTTTGAAAAATGTTATGATAAAAATCGTTCTATTGTATAAAAAATGTTATGATAAAAGTCGTTCTATTGTATATTAAACGGCAGTTTGTTTTATTTCCGTCGTTGTTCTAGTTTAGATTTAATTAGGAAACCAAATTTTGGGACAACGATCTCCTTACAGCGAGGCCGCAAAACACGAAATTGTTGCGATATCAGTACGAAATGGAAAAATGCGAAATGAAAGCGGTGTGCTTTCACACCAAAAAGTTTCGAAAATGCGAAATAATAGCGGCAAGTGTTGTCAGACGTACGGGAATTCTCGTACATGAGCGCAATTTCAAGTTATGTAAAAAGTACGAAGCACATGGTGTTAATTTTTGTATGGCAATACCGTATAACAAAATCATGTGTAAGCAGCGCCACCTATGCTAAGATAGTAGTACTAAGCTTTAAAGAAAAAACTGTCAGTCGTTAACAGAAAGTCTACGTGTTTTATTAGGTTATGGGTGATATCCCAATTTTTTCAGTAATTTATCGTGTTATCGTGTAATTACAGTTGAAAAAATCGTTGAACTTTCGAGCCATCATGGCTACAAATTATATTCAAAGTGTTCCGAAGCTGAAAGGCAGAGAAAATTACGACGAGTGGAGTTTTGCGGCAGAGAATTTGTTGGTGTTAGAGGGTACGAGCCATTACATAAAAACGGTTGCCGACACAGAAAGAAAACCTGCAGAAGACGCAAAAACCAAGGCAAAGCTAATTTTGACGATTGATCCTGGATTGTACGTGCATATCAAGGAAACAACTAGTTCAGAAGCGTTGTGGAAAAAACTGAAGAACCTGTTTGATGACTCAGGCTTTTCCAGAAAAATAACCTTGTTACGACATTTAATCTCAATTCGACAAGAAAGCTGCGATTCTATGACTTCGTATGTGACGCAAGTCGTCGAGACGGCTCAAAGATTAAAGGGCACAGGATTTGCAATCACGGATGAATGGATTGGATCATTATTATTAGCAGGTTTGCCAGAAAGATTTTCTCCTATGATAATGGCGATCGAGCACTCAGGTATTCAGATCACAACGGATGCAATAAAATCGAAGTTAATCGATATGGAGGTTTCAAATTTTACCGATACGGATTCCAGTGGCGCTGCATTCGCTGCGAAAAAATCGCATTCGAAGTTTAAGTACAGCACTAGTAAAAATGGCGGCGTGTCGTCATCGAAAATGACAAGTGAAAAGGTCTTAACCTGCTACAAATGTAAGCAAAGCGGTCATTTTAGAAACCAGTGTCCATTATTGCAGAAAAATAAGCAATCTAATGCTTTTTGTATTTTAGAATGGGAAATATAGCAAAAGTGAGTGGTACGTGGACTCCGGCGCAAGCGCACATATGACAGCAAACAAGGACTGGATAAACGGTGCAAACTTTACGCCGTGTTTATCAGAGATTACTGTTGCAAATGATATGAAAGTGCCAGTTTTGTGTTCCGGAGACGTGCTGATAACGACTGACTGTAACTACGATATCACAGTTAAAGATGTGTTATGCGTGCCAAGTTTAACGACCAACTTGTTGTCAGTGAGTGAACTCATAAAAAACGGAAACAGTGTTGTTTTTGAAAATAGTCACTGCTACATTCGTAACAAGCAGAATGTGTTGGTAGCTACTGCAGAATCAACCAACGGAGTGTACAGGCTGAAGACAAAAGTGACAGAGTGTACGTTGGCAGCACCGGCAGTAGCAAGTGCAGAACTGTGGCACAGGCGGCTAGCACACATTAACTGTTGTGATATGAACAAAATGAAGAATGGTATTGTGGATGGACTGTCTTATCCTGCTACCAGTGACATGATGAAGGAAAAATGTGTAATTTGTTGCGAAGGTAAACAAATGAGATTACCATTTTCACATGTGGGGCATAGGAGTACTGAGACACTACAGATTATACATGCTGATGTATGTGGTGCTATGGAGACAAAATCCTTATCAGGTGCACAATATTTTCTTTTATTTGTGGATGATTACAGTCGAATGACTTTTATATACTTCTTGAAGCATAAGAATGAAGTATTCAAGAAATTCAAAGAATTTAAAGCAATAGTTGAGAACCAGCAGAACAGGAATATAAAGATACTTCGCACAGACAATGGAGGCGAGTTTTGTAATGGTGAAATGGAAAACTTCTTGATGAGCGAAGGAATAATTCACCAGAAGACAAATGCATACACGCCAGAACAGAATGGTGTTTGTGAGAGAGCCAATCGGACTGTCGTTGAAAAAGCCAGATGCTTGCTATTTGACGCTAAGCTAGAAAAGAAGTTTTGGGCTGAAGCGACAAATACAGCTGTATATCTGAAAAACAGATCCGTTACTTCAAGCCTGAAGAACAAGACTCCTTTTGAAGCGTGGCATGGAAAGAAACCAGACATGAGTCTTATTCGTTTGTTTGGAAGTCCTGTGATGGTTCACGTTCCCAAAGAAAAAAGATTGAAGTGGGACAGGAAAGCTGAGGAGTACATTCTTGTTGGGTTTTCAGAAACCGTTAAAGGATACCGTGTTTATGATCCGAGAAAGAATACCGTCTTAATCAAGAGAGATGTTATTGTGATGGAGGGCAAACCAGATGCAAAGAAACCTGGAGAAGAAAATGCAATCTGGATTGAGGATGTGGTAATCACGGATGAGAAAGGAGAAGATGAGAACTTAGTTCAGAGTAGAGAAACCCCAGAAAATGAAGAGACACCGGAACTGAATGTAGAGCACAGAGATTCAGTGGGGGAGTTTTCTGGAAATGAATCTCTGGTTAGTAGAAGTTCTGTTACATCAGAATATACAGATGCAGAAAGTGTAGATGATGAAAGTGATGATACCCTAGTCATTTCAGACATTGAGAATGATATTTCAACCACACAACTTGACACAGAAACCCTGGGAGTCAAGCGGACGCGGAGAGCTCCGGAACGTTATGGTTTACATGTTTCCAGTACCTCTCCAGAAGCTGAGCAGATTGATTTCTCAGAGGCACTGAATGGTCCAGAAGCTGAGATGTGGAAACAAGCCATGCAGGAAGAGCTGCAGTCATTTGAATGCAACAATGCATGGGAGCTTGTCGACGTCCCAAGTGGTGCATCAATAGTGCAGTGCAAGTGGGTGTTCAATAAAAAGCTTGATGTGAATGATAAAGTGCGTTATCGTGCCAGACTTGTAGCGAAAGGTTTTACACAGCGACGTGGCATTGACTATATGGACACTTTTTCTCCTGTTGTGAAACATGCCACACTGAGAATGTTGTTTGCTCTCAGTGTACAGTGGGGTATGGACATTACACACCTGGATGTGACAACTGCTTTTTTAAATGGACATTTAAAAGAGAATATTTACATGTCTATTCCACAAGGATTTATGAATAAATGTAATGGGAAAGTTTTGAAACTTAAAAGGGCCATCTATGGGCTAAAGCAGTCTTCTTTAGTTTGGTATGAAAGAGTAAAAGATTGTTTAGTTAACCTGGGTTTTAAAAACAGTAAATTTGAACCATGTTTGTTTACAAAATATACTGAAATGTTAAAATGATTGTAACTGTCTATGTTGATGATTTTTTAATCTTTTCGAATTCTTCTGTTGAGACAGAAAAGCTGAAAACTATATGACGCTCAGAATTTAAATTGAAAGACCTAGGTCCTGTTAAACGTTATTTAGGTATGAGAATTAATGTAGATAAAGACTCTGATTCTATAACGATTGATCAGCAGCACTACATTGAGCAGTTATTGTGTAGATTTGACATGGCTGAATGTAGACCTTTGGATACACCTATCGAATGTAAACTAAACATTGGAAAATCAAAACAATGTGGAACAGATATTCCATATCAAAGACTGATTGGAAGTCTTATGTATTTGGCCGTTTTGACGAGACCTGATATAGCTTACGCTATAAGTTACCTTAGTCAATTTAACAATTGTTATAATGAAAATCATTATGGTTATGCCAAAAGAGTTTTGAAGTATTTAAAAAAAAACAAACGTTATTGTTTAAAGTACAGTAAGGAAAATGTTGAATTGAAAGGTTTTGTTGACGCCGATTGGGCTAGTGATAGTCTAGACAGGAAATCTTACACTGGTTACTGCTTTACCATGTGTGGATCTGTGATCTCATGGCAGAGCAGAAAACAGAAGACAGTCTCATTATCTAGTACTGAGGCAGAGTATGTAGCACTGTCCGAGGCATCTAGAGAAGCTGTTTATTTAAGGAATTTGTTGTTTGAGATTACTGGAAAACAGTGTGTTATCAAATTGTATTGTGACAATCAAAGTGCATTGAAACTGGCAACAAGTCATCAGTCACATAACCGATCGAAACATATAGATGTTCGATATCATTATGTTAGAGACGCTATTAATAATAAGTTGATTGAAATTGAGTATACTTCAACTCAAGAAATGCCTGCTGACTTGTTAACCAAAGGCTTATTCTCTACTAAGCATTATAAATTCATGAAGATGATAGGAGTTCTTCCAAATTAGTATGTAGAGATAAGAATATATAGTTTTTATTGTCAGGTTTGATTCTACCATAGTTTTACATGGTGTTACATTTAGGTATTTTGTTAAGTGGGGGTGTTAATTTTTGTATGGCAATACCGTATAACAAAATCATGTGTAAGTAGCGCCACCTATGCTAAGATAGTAGTACTAAGCTTTAAAGAAAAAACTGTCAGTCGTTAACAGAAAGTCTACGTGTTTTATTACATGGTTTCTCGTATGTACACAAAAGCAAGAAAATTTTAGGTTTCAAAGTCTGTTCTATAGTTCTTAATATATATATACATACATACGAAGGGAGGAGCAGACGGACGGATGGATGGAAAATGGGTCACCATTATAGTTCCTTTTTACCCTTTGGGTAATACGAAACCCTAAAAATATACAAATTAATGAATAAAAAAGTAAAAGTGACAACTGTTAACAAATAATTTTAGCTATATCATGTCGGTAATGTCAATCACTGGCTCTTCTTAATTTTTATGTAATGGTAATGGTAGAGGTGATGGATATGTTTAGATTACGATGTAATGTAATGGGCACCAACGTTTCCCATGTTCTTAGACCTATGTCAGTCAGGGTGGAGTGAATGATTTAATGATGCGAACGGTGAAGCTGATGTTGTGTAGGCATATGTGTGTGGGAATGGGTAGGATAATATGTTATTTTGTATAGTTGATGTATGTCTGTGGTTGTTCCTCGGGATGTGTAAGACGTTTTTGGTTTCACCTACGTAGAATGCCGGACAATGTCGGTATTCTAGTAGGTAAATACGGTTTTCGGTTTTGCATGTTATTTTTGGTTGTGTTTTGTAGGTGCTGGTAAAATGTTGAGTATTGCTATGTGTGGAAGTGTTGATCATGGTGCATGTTTTGCAACGTGGCCGCCAGAAAGGGGATGTTCCAGAGGATGAGTTGGTGGTGTTGTTGGGGATGGTGAGTTGTTGTGTTTTGTTGAGTGTGCATTTTAGGTTTCTGTTCTGTTGGTCACATATTTGAGGAGTATTAGGTAGGAGGTGTTTTGTTTCATCGCTTTGTCGGAGGATGGGTAAAAAGTCTTTGATTAGTGTTTTGAGCTTATGACTGCCATGAAAGTATGTGGTGATGAGTCGTGTTTTGTTTGTAGGGTTATTTTTTTTTTACTAAAATCACCGTTGTGATTTCTGTCATATGAAAAAATATTGCCTTGGTTTTGAAACCACCGCATAAATTCAATTAACATGTAAGCTTACCCAGATGTTAACACATGCAGAAGGATTTTTGAATAACTAGTTAAATGTAGCTGTTATACATTAAGGTAACGCTGCCAGCCTTTTGGGCACCCTTCCCGACGACGTTAGCGATCTGGCCAGAATTTTTCATTTGTTATAAATATTTAAGCTTTTAGGTTGTATTTGTTAGGTTTTTTATTAGATTATTTTTAGTTAAGTTTTGTAATGTTATTTAAGGTCTTAATACAGATATTAAATAGCTGATTATGAAAATATACACTATCGACTATTTATAAATGTACATACTAAATTTCGATTCCTAGCTCCTGTTTACTTTGTTTTCATCCCGAGGCTGATTTTATCTAGTTGTTCTTAGAAATTTCATAAATATCATCATTCTAACACTCCTCTTAAATTTTGACATTCATAGTAAACTCTCAACGCAATCTCCATTTACTAACCTCAATTTTTTCAAGTAATATAATACACCCACTGTTAAGCGCCTCCATGTTTTCATGTCATATAAAATTATTCAAGAATATAAAATGTTCGCCAATGGAAATGAGCTTAACCTAAATTCATTTCATTATTCCAATGAAAAACTGTGGCCTGATTTAACCTAAAAATATGTTTCTTATAAATTTCTGAATCACAAATTCCTTACGCGTTCAAATTTGGCACTCATTTACAAGTAAGGCATTCAAAATGAATTCTAAGAAAAGGAGCTCCGTGTTTCTAACTTTTAATAAATTTTGGAACGCCTAACAAAAGGCTTTATTGTAATTACATTATTTTTCTGTTAAATTTAAACATTTGCAAAGTTGGAAAGTTACTAGAAGAGATTTAATAAGGCATGATTTATAAACCATGCAATGACGCATAAAAATGTACCTTTATAATGTGTGACGTATAAACAATGTATATAAATAGTAGGTTGGGGAAAAACTCTTTTCGCAAATAGTATGTATGAACTTATAATAAAATACCTTTGGCTATACCATATGTATATGGCTGGTTTTGGATTTATTAAAAATTTTAAATTTTAAAAAAGATAATTCCAAATTCTAACTAGGTAAAATGTGTGATTTTCATTTGTTTTTCTTACTGTTAAGTTGAGTGAATCTAATGAAGAAATTCGATACATTTTAAAATTTTACTACAAAAAAGGTAAAAATGCAACGCAAGCTGCGAAAAAAAAATTGTAATGTTTATGGACCTAGTGCAGTGTCTGTGAGAGTAGCACAAATTTGGTTTAAGCATTTTCAGTCCGGAAATTTAAAGTCAAAGATGCACCTCGCTCTGGGCGCCCTGTTACGGATAAAATGGATGCCATTTTTGAAAAGGTGGAGCAAGATCGGCATATCAGTAGTTACAATGTAGCTGAAGAACTGGGGATTGACCAAAAAACAGTTTTGGCGCATTTTAAAAAAGCTGGGTACACAAAAAAGCTCGATATTTGGGTGCCTCATGAGCTCACTGAAAGAAACTTAATGAACCGTGTACTCATTCGTGATTCTTTGATCAGAAGCCCCAGAATTTCTATAGCAATGGGATCATGTCCCACCTATAAGATGGCAGAAAGTTATCGAACAAAATGGCATTTACATACTTTAGTTAAATGTAAATAAACTTTATGAAAAAATGTTTTGAATCTTCATATAAAATGCGAAGAAACTTTTTCCCCAACCTAAAAATAAACTGAAACTGAAACTGACGTAAACATATTGTTTACCCTCACTGAAAGGCTAGTATATAAGTTGACTCTCTTTTATACACCAAATTCATACTGGAGACTCGGTAAGTGGTCAAGACCACGATTCAAAGCGGTTTGCAAAATACGTTTTTTATGCCTTAAGAACAACCTTGACTCCAAGAACAACCTTGACTCAATTAGTATAAGAGGTGTAAATTTCATTTTGCTTATTTCACAAAAAGCGTGATTGAACCTTGGTTCTGACAACTTACCGAATCTCTGGTATGAATTTGTCTATATAAACGAATGTCACCTTGTATGCGTACCAACCTAATTTATTTAAAAAATAAACCCTATAAAATGTTTGCTTACAAAAATACTGAATTTTCCCGCAAATTGTTAACTCTATGTACAGGTTGATTTGTCCGCATCTTCCGTCAGAGGCAGAAAAAGCAGAATAAAATGTATAAGTGATTGGAGATTGGCCTTGTCATATTTACCCTAAAATTTCCTTGAAGCATGGCCACACTTACGCGAAGCTGTGACGGTACATTGTAGGTACTCTTACTCACCCTGCAACCCCACACTCCCGATAAAAGTCCACTGCGCTATGAACAAAATGGTACAATAATGATTTTTAACAGGCATCATTTTTTTCTATTCAGGTGCCCAGTTTATAATAATAATTCTGATAAGTTTGTAATTTTATTCGAATCATTTACTCATAAGTCTATTAACTTATTGGTACGAAACCCTTGTCGGTTTGCGAGTTTTACTCGCTCTTGATCATTTTTAGGGTTCCGTACCCAAAGGGTAACCAACGGGACTTATTACTAAGGCTCCGCTGTCCGTCTGTCTCCAGGCTGTATCTCATGAACCGTGATAGTTAGACAATTGAAATTTTCACAGATGATGTATTTCTGTTGCCGCTATAACAACCAATACCGAAACCGGCCAAGTGTGAGTCGCACCTGCGCACTCCCATACAACAGACATGATTTTTTTGCCGCTTTTATAGATAATGGTAGGGAATCCTTCGTGCGCGAGTCCAACTCGCACTTGGCCGGTTTTTAGTTTATTATTACTTTTAGTTTTATATTAGAGTATAATGCATTTCAAATCCCCCTTGGGTGTCGATTTTATTATTATTCTTTGTCGTAATAGAAGCTATAGTAACACGTATTCTATGAAAATTTCAACTGGCTACTTATTACAGTTGAAGCTGTGGAACTTTGTGACAGACGGACAGACAGACAGTGGAGGCTTACGAATGGGATCAGATCAAATTTCTTTTAAAAAACTTCCTAGGTTTATTGATTAGATATTAATATATATTAAACATTGATTTTTTGGCGGCGGCGCGGCGGTAGCTCAGGGGGAGAACGCTGGCCGCTCAATCTATGAGATCCAGGTTCAATCCCCGGCCGGATCACCACCTATCACGTTGGGACGTAATAATCATTTGTGAAACGCGGGTATGCCGAGTGTGAACGAACACCTCTGACACCTCCCCGGGGATTCATGTCGTGACGTTGGATAGGTCTCTAAAAAATATTGTGGGTATGTCAAAACTATTTTTCGATTCAAGGATCCGTTTGCGTAACATTTAAGCTTTAGAGTGCAAATTTTTATTAGAGTAAATTTTCCGCCCATGTCAGCTAAACGGCAGCTTTTGGATATGTGAAAATATTCACGGCAGTAGTATATATAACGAAATTAAAAGGAAAACTATCATAGCTAAGTCGGCTTCACAAGTTAACGAGTAATAGTTGACCAACTTAATTTTGTAGTTTTCTTTCATACATTTCTTAACTTGTAATTTGTATTTAAGTCTTATCTTATTTGAATATTACGTAACTCTCAGGTGCAAGTCGTCCTCGCACTTGACCGGTTTTTATTATTGGGTAACTTCGTTTGAAAAACATTTTTTGTTTCTAGATCATTTATTGTACGTGATTTTAGTCGACAAGTACTAAATGCGTTTTTACATTCTGTATTAGATGTTTTTCTATGAAATTTCAACGCCCAATTTTTATCCAATGTCACGTATATGATATTATTATTTATGTTATCTTGTACCTTAACACAGCCACCAAGCTTCATTATGTTTAATAGGGCGGCAAACTGGCGCCAGACTTGACACATTTTTTGTAACTTTTTCCCTCGTTTAGGATACACATTGAGAGTTTTTTCCTCTTCTAATAAAGGCATTAAGCTATACTTTATATAAGATCCTGGCACAATAAGTGAATCACATCTAGTGTACAACTAACATCAATAAAATAGACATATTTTTTTCGTGTATCCATCTACAATTTCAATCAGCTGACTTAACTTTTACGGCAAAAGTGAAAATGGTTCACGCAAATTTGTTTTGTGAAATATGATCTAATCAATCACCTATTTATGAAATATGTTACTTTTTTGTGAAATATTTTATCAACTCATCAAAACCTTTTAAATCGGCTTTACTTTGCATTTTAGGATCTTGGGTGCATTTTGAAAAATGTATTTTTGCAGGCAGGTTGATTAATGCTTGATGGTTGGTATATACAGAGTTGGTATAAGTAGGTGGTTATACTTATAGTCATTGCTAAAAAGACAAAGTTCTTTGTAAAAGAGACACTATTTTAATGCTGAAATGACATTAAAAAAAAGTATTTTGTATTTGGAACAATGTTTAATATTGTCAATAAAAAATTGTATTCGTAACAATTTTCAACGTTGTTGATGAATGTTAGATTCATAAAAAAAATGTGACAATAAAAACATTGAATCTCTAACTGTTTTCCTTACACGGTTGTGTGCTTGTAAAGTTTTTTTGTTTCAATGACAATATTTTTTTTTGAGCCACATGAAATACTAAGTTATAGCTGCCGAATCTTCTTATAAACTAAGCAATATTTTCATATTTATCACGGAACTGCGCAATTTTAAGACAATGATCTCTGTGACGTTACGAATAACATCAACGTAACATAAAATACGAGTAGGTTTCGTGTTAGTTTGGTTGTATCGGTGGGATAGCAAATGGAGGGACCAGTGTGTCGTGTCACATAAATCTGATGCTCACAGAAGGGTTACGGTTATTGCATCATGTTATGCACCACGTAGAACTCAACGTTTTAGAGCTTATTACATTCTGTTAAGAACTGTCATGGGGAACAGCGTGTCGAAATGTGAAAATGTTGCGTTGGACAGAATACTGTGCGGGATACGTATTGGAATATTTGTGAAATAATACCAATGCAGTCTTTATCGAGCAAACTGGAAATTGAATAGACAAATAGAAAGAGAATCAATATTATTTGGTCTTTGGAAGATTTTGAGGATGTGTAAATTGCGCAGAGAGCTCTGTGCGAGTTGACAATCGAAGTTATTACCGCGTGAATCGAGTTAAGCCTGGTCTCTAGCGCGTGTTTTGTCCTGCACACTAAACAAAAACGTCTACACAAAACATCGTTTCGCTACATATTTTTGCTGATAGCTATTTAGGAGACCCAGCTTATCAACAAAAATGTGTAACGAAACAATATTTTCTGTTGACGTTTTTGTATAATGTGTAGAACAAAACACGCGCCGGAGACCCAGCTTATCTCGATTCACGCGGTAGTAAAGTTATTCGATTGGCAACTCGCACTTAGCTCTCAGTATTGTATTAATACCTCTAAATACATTTGTTGATAAAATCAGACACATGAAGGTTTTTAAACGAAACCTTTGAATCGGTGTCATTGTTCGCCAATGTTTGTGAAATAAATAGAGTTTAAAATTGTGGTTTTTATTTGAAGTAAACATAATTGAAAAATTCAGACGTCTATTCTCATTTTTGGAATATTTAGTTTTTCTTTTTAGGTATATTCGTTCCAGTAAAATAACGCTTCTTTTTTGCCCTTATCTCAAACATTAACGTAAAAATCTTTTTAGAAGTTGTCGCAACATTCCGTCCAGAGTGCTTAAATACATAGATCAAACCATTATAAACGTGCCTAGGTACCAACCAAGCTGTATAAATATCGATCGGGTTCATAAGCTCGTATCAATCAAAGGGCAGACTCACAAAGCATGACTTGCAGTAGCCGAGTTCCGTTCAGTATTTGACCTATGGCGACTATAACATGAATACGTAAGGACGCAGTGTACGTACATAAATAACAAATACAGTGTATCATTGGTAGTAGAGGGTAGTGGATTTTGACGAGGCTTGTCACCAGCTTCATGATGAAACCATGCCCCCAAGCGACTTGTTCCGGTATGACGTCCCGATAAGCCGTACCGGGGAGTGGTTGTAGGCAGTTGCGTTGTATCAGTTTCTGCAGATTTTGCGGAAGTCCCTGGACAGACTGACTAACGTCACGCCTGCTTTGACCCTCCCACTTTTTGGGCGAGTGTGCGTTATCCTAGGTCTTTTTCGGCGTGGTAAATGCCAAGCCAAAGCCAAAATTTGGTCGTGAGTCGGACTCACACACAAAGGGTTCCGTACCACTCCATAGTACGGGCGCGGAACCCTTAAAACATTATGGTAAATAAAAACAATATACATACCAAAGCAATTTCAAGGCTAAAAGAAACAAGTTGCTAAAATAGTAGCGCTGACAAAAAATTTGGCGCCATCTGCGTACGGAACCCTACTTTTTTTTGTTTTATTTTATCTTACAATCTGACTAAATTTAAAACTTGTATGTATTTATAAGTAAGAGCCCAAAACCAATAACGTTTAAATAATGTAACTTTTTCGAGATTTCTTGTAGGGTCACACCATTTATTTTTTTATTTTGTCGTGATAGTGGCCATACTAACACGTATTCTGTGAAAATTTCAACTTTCTACCTATTACGGTTGATATCATGGCGATTTTTCACTCCTATTACTTGAACAATTAAAGTGGGTAACCCCCAATTAATTTGTTGAACCAGTGAACAAAATAGACGTCTGATTAGCGCTGAAAAATTACCCCATGAAAACTGTGCCGGTCACTGGTGCGGCGGCGGCGGCGTCTCTCTGAATCAACCAATCACGGTTGGCCCAATGTCGCATCACACTCAGTACGGACCAATCGTGAGCCAGATGATTTTCGAATGACAATTTGTTAGAAACGCATCTTCTATGTTTTTTTCGTTCGCCGCCGTGAACCCACTAACTTAATGTTGGCTCTGTAACATATTTGAGAAAGCTAATAAATTTCCCATATTGAAAAGCCAACTGAACAACAGATTCTCGGCACCGATGAGAAACAATCCATAATTTTAGATACAACCTTCGAGCGAACACACTGAAAACAATTTATCGCTTTTAACCGCTGTTTGTTTAGTCAAGGAATGAAACAAGTGAATATAGGTACGTTTATGTTTCTTATGAACGCAGCCCAGGGCTATGGGAGATTCTTTGCCTTATTTTACTATTAAACAGCTACCTAACTTAAAGCTTCTTTCATGTATTACCGTATAATATATTTTTGATCGTATTTTAATTTTTTTTGACTTTTAATATTGTCTTGGAATAGTGTATTTATGTACCCACTTTACAAAATAAACTATTTGAATTTGAATTATTTTCGGGGTCCACTGGAGAACTGTTTTAAATATATACACTTTCACAGAGATATATATATATATATTTCACAGAGATGTATATATACATACATATATATATATATATACATATATACATATATATATATACTTATATGAGTCCTAAAAAGCGTTTATTTGTGCCCGAAGAATGGCGACAAGGCTCATCACCCATCACGTTGGGACGTAATGATCGTCGGTGAAACACGGGTGTGCCGAGTGTGGACTGTGACTTGCATTTTTCAGTTCACACCCGAAACACCTCTGACACCCCCTCGGAGATTCATGTCGTGACGATATGTTTATTTACATTTATACTTATACAGAACAACTTCCAACTGTTGTAACCAAATTGAAGAAATATTGTAAAACTTGTGTTTTTCATAAAGTTTATTCCACATTTGCATGTTTATGAATATATGGAAAAATTCACAGAATTATAACGAACTAAAAAGAAAAACTATCACAGCTAAGTACAAATACAAATACAAATACAAAACACTTTATTCCACCAAAAACGAAAAAAAAAACTTTACAAAAAACTTTTCTATTATAAATACATGGCTCAGAATGCAAAACAATATTCGATGATACAAAGTTATCAAATATTTATTTTAATTTAACTTATTTTAATTTAACACTTAACAATGAACATTTTAGAAAAGAAAACAACTACAACCATTGTTTCCAGCAGAAAAGGAATCCGGCACAGCATGTGACTTCAAGAAGTCGCTGAATTTAAGCCGATCCCTTGTTAAAAAATTAAGAATAAACAAAGACAAATTATTAATACCGTCATGTGTCAAAAAGAAGAAACTTAAACGGAAAACCTATACTTTAACCCCCCCAATTTTAAATAACAATCTGGTTTTAATGCGTTGATATACTTTACGTCAATGTTTTAATGTTTACATTTTTAAATAACAAATATTAAGTACTTAATTTATACAATAAAAAGAACCAATACTTAGATGTGAATACAACTGCAACTTCTCTTTTACATATTATTTTGCTTGTCACGAAGGTGCTGTTTGTATTTAAGTTTGAAAGCCTTTACTGTAGCTGCTGACTGAATGGGCGGAGGAATGTTGTTCCAGCATCGCGTCGCGGCGCACCGGAACGAGCCACGGAACGCCGCGCCACGATGCGGTGTGCCCATCAACAAGCGCCCACGCGACCGCGTATGGAAATTGTGACTGTGCCCTGCCCAGAACAGCCTTTCCCATAGATATACTGGTTTATGAGTGTTAATTACTTTATTAATTTGACATGCAAGCGCCAACTCTCTTCTGTGTTTCATGTTGAGTATCCTGTTTTCGTTAAGACATGGAGTTATTCTAGCTCTTTTGGGTAAATGATAGCAAAAACGAGTGCACGCATTCTGAACTTTCTGAATTTTTTTGCTGACCTTCTGAGTGATTCTTGATCCATAGACACTAGAAGCATATTCGAATAAAGACAGTATTAAAGCATCACATACTCTCTGCCTCACTTCTACCGTGAGGTATTCGCGTATTTTATACAATGTTTTTAAACGAATAAATGCTGCCTTAATCCTTTTGTTAATGTGCGTTTCAAAGCTAAGGTTACTATCTAAGGTGACTCCTAGATTTTTCGCTTCATTAACATGCTGTATTTTTTTTCCATCCAATACCAAAGGGCAAGTCGACAAGACAATGGGCTTTACCTTCTCCACCTGTTGCTTACTACCAATTATCATAAACATAGATTTATCAGGGTTCAAGATTAGACCATTTTCTAATGACCATTTGCTTATATTTTTTAAACTGTTATTGAATTGAAGTAGGCTTCACAGGTTTACGAGAACTGGTCGTGCCAAATTTTTTGTCCCCTTTAAACATGACAATGTATGGGCTGTTCTTCAACTTCCGAGCGGACTAGAAGTTTGGCGCGATCTGTGTTAGTAGACCAACTTATAAATGTACGGGGCAACTACGGAACTCTACACTGCACGTGGCCCGACACGCACTTGGCCGGTTTAAATTTTAAATATGGTATCGAAGGAAGGGTGTCAGAGATGTTTCCCAGTGTAGACTTTCCCTAAAACAGTCGAGTTCTTTTCGCCGCTGATGTTAACGTTCCAACGTGATAGGGCTTTTTGACTCATCACCGTACGACAAATATAAATTTTGTTTTATTTGTGTTTTAATATTAGTTCACGTAATAGAGTAAATAAATCAAATAAAAAAAACTGACCCGTAAAAACGATAGCATATACCTACATTTGATTTATTGTTAACTGTTGTATAATTATTATAATAATCAGTATTGCTTCAAAGAACGGATAAAAACAAATATTTAGGTGTAATTATATTGATAAAAACTTACGTTGGAAACCACATATAGAAACCTTAGCAGGAAGAACTCGTAAATTAATGTTTATAGGTACATTCAAACATTAACGTAATGTAGCAGATATTTTTTTAATTAAAACCTTGTATACAGCACTAGCACATTCACTATTAAGATATTGTAATCTGGTGTGGGGATCTGCGTCAAAATCTTTCTTGTTGATTTTAGAACGCTCACAAAGAGCTTTACTTAAAGTAATGGGAAACCATGGGAATTTATACATAGATTGGGACATACTTTGCATCCGTAAACAATATATAAGTTCATTGTTGTGATAAAAAAACACTTGTACTTTTCCACAGATATTATTTAATTCTACACTACCCAACCGGTTTCACTATATAAGCATCATCAGGGGCTTTTTAATTACATAATTTTATATATAATTATTTATTTAAACAATCTTTCTGTTGCTAGATGTCCGTGCAATAAACGATTCGTTGTGTAGAATTAAATATTATCTGTGGAAAAGTACAAGTGTTTTTTTTATCACAACAATGTTTGATAAATTCCACCAAGTGCCGACAATCTCAACTATCAACTTCCAATATATAAGTTCACTTTTACAGTCCCTACATAAATCTAAACATTTGTCAACACATCATTCACGTAATATATTAATATTTAAAATAGAGTAAGAACTAATTTTGCAAAAAGACAACCATATTTTATGAGTCCCTACTTATACAACAAAATGAATAGAATACTTAACATCTTTGAAATGACAGCATCCAACCTGAAATCATCTCTTAAAAAATGGCTTGTACTTTAGACTATGACGATTGTGAACATCTACTACTTGCACAAAAATAAGAAAATCCACGAAATTTTGGTTATTTTTTTCTTTTGTCTAAATATCTAACATTTTGTATACATTTTTTTAGTTATGTTTCTGACTACATAACTGGGATATATCTAAATTTATACCTTTCTATAATAATTACGAGATTTAGAAGATATTTTTAGCTGTCACTAGACTAACATTCGAAAGTGTTAAGCTGATATTACAACTCTAATATTAGAATAAGTTTTTCTAACCTGTAATGGTCTTTATTAAACAATACAAAACTGTTGTGATTCTAAAACTTTGGTTATCATTATCATCTTCTTTTCTTTTGTATAGATTGCTAACATTTTGTACAGATTAAATGTTATAGTTTTATTTATGTTTCTGATGATATAACTGGAATATGTTTTAATTTGGACCGTTTTATAATAATAACGAGATTAGAAGATATTCCTTTTTTTTTTAGCTGTTTGAAGACTTTTCTTTCGAAACTGTCAAGCATAGTTTTATTTCCTCATTTTAAGATAAGTTGAAAATGTTAAAATTAGTTTTTGTAACGTGTAATGTTCTTTAATAAGCAATACAAAACTGCTGTGACTCTGATTAGGCAGTAGCCGCAACACAGATTTGTCCAATGCGGGTACTGCGGATCTATATGTGTACCATGTATTGTGTTTCTTAAAAAAACGTTTCATTCTTTCAATTAGAATCGGATTCATCTTCTGACTACATGAGGCGATGAGAGCCTAATAATTATTAAAATTGAAAATCTCAAAAAGTTTATTTGTAAAAAAGATACATAAAGTATACTTTTTACAGGTCAGGAATTAATCTTTATAAAAGAATAGAATATGATTTAAAAAAATAATATTAATACGGGAAATAGGTACATAAGAAAAAATTGGTTGGGATACTAAAATGTAATGAAATTATACACCTGCATAAAATATAGCTATATATGGGAATAAAAATATTGTAGGTATATACATACCTAATGCAATGAACAAATAAATTGATAAATTAATTAAATTAAAAAACATAAATAAAAATAATGCCTAACCATCCGCCCATTCGATTAGTCTTCCTAAGAAGAAGGGCAAGAAACTTAGCAAGCATGTCTTTTTTCAATTTTGCATTATTTTTTTTCAATAATTTTTGTTACATAATCTTATTCTATACAATTGTCTTATACCTACTTAGGTAGTAAGACCGCAGGAATTATATCACGAATATATAACAATATGAGGTAGAAAGACAAATAGGGTGGATCTTAGTCAACCCTATCTGTCTTTCTACCTCATATTGTCTTTTACCTTTAACAGCAAAGTAAGTTTACATATTAATTACTTTTAAGCCTTTAGATGAATCATACATTATTAAAATTTGCTAATTACGAATTAAAATTTTGATAAACATTATTTTTATTTAGTAAACCATGCTTCATATCGTCCAAATATTCATTGATTTTATAATAAGCTTTTTTTAGTAGTCCCTGCTTCAGTTAAAACTTATTTTCAGGCAAACTAAAGACCTCCTCTGGAAGTTTATTTTAAAATCTTATACCATGTCGTAGGACATAACATGACATAACCTGGCTTTTCCAAAATTTAGACTTGCCAAAGTAGGGACTTCTTTTGTAGAAAACAAGTACCTACATACTTTAACAGGTATAAATTTTGGATAAACCAGGTTATGTTTGTTTCTGGTTTCAACAGAGTAGTGCACACCAAGCCTCGGGAAATTATCAATATTTTTTCTATAATATCTAATAACTTTATAAATAAATTCACATGGAACTGTAAATCTATTAATTTCTTGAAATTTTTCTCGTTATCAATTTCGGTACTTTATGTTATGAATAGACTGAATTGCTCTCGTTTGCAAGACAAAAACTGCTTCTATGTCCGCGGCTCTACCCTACAGCATTATGGCGTATGACATAATGCTGTGAAAATAACTAAAATATACTAATCTAGCAGTATCTTCATCATATTATATATATAATAAATTTTTAATCAAGTATAATCAATTATATATTTAAATAGGTATAGCTTTTAATTTGTAATATAATTGTGTCTGGAAAAGATAGGCCGTTCTGGCTCTCATCGCAATCAGAACGCATTCCACCGTAGTCTTCTGTTTGAACATGCTACGGCGTAGGACATCTACAAGCCAAAAGCCTACGTAGTACGTAGCGAAATGTCAACCGCGGACGCGTCTACTCCAAAATGTTAACCAGGAAAAGGCCTCAAATATTATTGCCAAGCATACAAGTAGACCGGATTATCTCTGTTTCGAAAGTAGACGCGAGGGGTAGGAACGTTTTGTGGAAAAATAATAAATAGAGAAGTTTGGGTCTTGTACTATATTTGGAGGTAAGGTAAAATAATATCGGCACCTGTACTACAGACAGTGTCTTTCGGTTTAGCTTAGGTGCCAAAGATTTATTTGTATAGTTCATAACTACTTTATTAGTCTATCTAAGAAATTTTTTGTCTAATTCTAAACCATGATATTTTAAATGTCAAAACTCAGTGACTTACTTTTACAATTTTAGTTCAATAAAGTTATTATTTTATTTGTGTTATTATACTTTACTATTTTAACCATAGACTGCTTTGATAAGTAGTTATTATTAAAAAAACGTACTCAACTATTACGACTACATACAAAAGCAATATTCGCTTTTGCCTAAATTTACTACGTATTTACTACGTTGTTTAAGCGACATGAATTCAAGGAAGAAATACAACAAATTTCCCTTTGCCAATAAAATGTCACCGCAAAAAAGGGCTGCTGCAGGAGTAAATTTAGAACTCGATTGGCCATGTGTCTTCAAAACGTATGTTACAACTTAAACGACTAAACGTATTGTCGCTATTTATTGGTTGCCGAGGTTTTTAAACATCCCCTATACTATACTTTATTTGGAAATGTTCTCATTTGTATAGAAACTTTATAAATAGTCTTTCACATTTTTAAGGCTAATGTCTTATATTTCGGAGTTGATGCTCGTGATTGTTGGCACTTGGTGGAACTTTTGAAACATTTTTTGTTTGATAAACACTTGTACTTGTCCACTTATTTAAATAAATAAGTGGACAAGTACAAGTGTTTATCAAACAAAAAAAAGTCTTATATTTCATTTGAGTAATCTGATTTTTGTTTCCACTAAGCGTTCCACTAAACTGGGTATTATACTCGTAATATAAAAAAAACATGAAAATATTGAAATCTTTCAATGTGAAATCTTTTAGGCTTCAGTTTTATTTATCATAATAAGCATTTACCTCTGGTGGACAAAAAAATCGACTCAAGCATTGTTGTCCTACATTCAAGGGAATAACCCAATCATACAAACATAAACATATGAAATATATATATCATTTTAAAGGTATAGACCTCCACCTTTGAATAAATGCATTTTGGTTTAAAAGTATTCGCTATACAGGACGTGAAATTCATTTACCGTATTTGAACAGTTTTTACCTCGTACAGATACGTACGCGTTAAGCTTCCTTTATCCCGTTAAAAGGACGTGCAATATTTTTTTTTCCTCATTTACTTGACAATTTCAACCTGTTAACACCTACCCTAATTAGCCAGTGATTACGTCATCCGAAAATGGACACCACGCCATTAGAGGCCACTCAAGTGCTTGCCCTATTGCGATTGGGGCGGAACCAACGAAGCGTGGCTGCAGAATCACACCTAAGCCAATCAGCTGTCTCCAGAGTCTTCAGACGCTTCGTGGAGACCGGCGGCGTCATTCGTAGGCCAGGGTCTGGCAGAACAAGATGCACTTCTGAGCAAGATGACCGCTTCATCGTTTTAAGTTCTTTAAGAAATCGTCACATGACCGCAGTTGAGATCCAACAAGAACTCAGACAAGTACGAGATCGGGCTGTAAGTCGGCGAACGATCGCTAGAAGACTAAAGAAAGCTAACCTGACACCAAAAAAAAGACCAGCAACCGGGCCCCAACTGACCACAGCTCATCGGCAAGCGCGACTTCAATTTGCCCGAGAACATGTAAACTGGACCTTGGAACAATGGCGCTCCATTTTGTTCTCTGACGAGCCCCGAATGTGCTTGCATGGCAACGACGGAAGAGCACGGGTCTACAGGAGGCCTGGGGAACGCTATGCGCAGTGCTGCATCACTGAAACCGTTGCCTACGGAGGAGGTTCTGTCATGGTGTGGGCAGGTATTTCGTTGGATGCAAAGACCGACTTGGTTTTTGTGAATGACGGGACTGGCAGGGGTAGTTTAACCGCTCACCGGTATATTGAAGATATTCTACAGAAACATGTCGTGCCCTATGCAGGATTTATCGGCGATAGCTTCGTGTTAATGCACGATAATGCGAGGCCACATGTTGCTGCAACGGTGCGGCAATATCTAACCGAGGTGGGGATACCCACATTGGACTGGCCAGTGCGAAGCCCCGACCTTAATCCCATTGAGCACATGTGGGATGAGGTTAAGAGAAGAGTAAGAAAGCGGAATCCAGCTCCTGCGTCACTCAGTGACTTGAAGATTGCGATTATAGAAGAATGGGATGCCATTCCACAGACAGCAGTCAAAAAACTTATCAGGTCAATGAAGAACCAGCTGCAAGCAGTTATAAGGGCTAGAGGGGGGAACACGAAGTACTGAAGTTAAACTTAATTAGGGAATAAATGAATGATTTTGTAAAAGAAGGTTTTTTTTTCAATTTTTCGCTATTTGATTATTTCAATATTTACTAACTCATCACTTTAAAAAAAATTACAGCCTTTATAGCAAATACTTTAAGACAAAATGCATTTAATCAAAGGGGGAAGCCTATATCTTTAAAATGATTTACGGATTATGTAAGTTTATGCTTGTGTGATTGGGTTATTTCCTTAAATGTAGAACAACAATGCTTGAGTCGATTTTTTTGTCCACCAGTGTATTTGATAACTTCTTATCGATAAAATTAGTTTTTTTTTATAATTACATCCATCCATTCATCCATCAGCCTGTTTTGTCCACTTCTGAACCTAGGCCTTTCTAGGTCATAATTACATAAACATATCAAATGCATGTTTTATTTAATTAAAAACCGAATTTTAGAATTTTAACCTATAACATAGGCTAGATAGGTAGTTTTTTGTACGCTTGCTTGAGATTATCTATTGATCGATTAATGGCATGGGTGACCTAAGATTGAGCACCTCATTTTGCATCAAGAGATCCTCTCTTTGAAGTTTCGTTATCTCTGAGCCGTGTCTGTTACGATAACCGAAAAATCACGCGCTCTCGAAAAACCAAGTTTTTAATCAATTATCCCTCTTCTAGTTGAAATAAAAACAAGGTTTTTATACAATTTGTATATACGAGTATAAATTATGTAATCACAAATAAAACTTAATTCCAAAATCCAAATCTGAAAAAATTTATAATAGAGTAAAACAAAGCATTGCAAAAGATTTTACTTACTGCAAATAGATATGAATAGCTTTTGCCCGCGGTTTTACCCGCGTTGAATTAGTTTTTGTGTACTCCTATAAAATCAGTTAATATTATTCGGACCGTAAACACAGCTGGTCAAATGTGTGTGTTATGCGCCTCTGTTTCCATTTTTGTATGTCTCTTTTATAGTTTTTCCATGGGAACAAAGGGAAAAGTAGTTTTTGTCCTATTCAAAGTCTAGAACTACATTTATGCAAAATTTCAGCCTAATCGGCTTCGTAAGCATGGCGTGAAAGGGTCACACATCACTTTTATATAGAAATTTGAAAGCTCATTTTGAACTGATTTATGGTATAAAAAGTAGCCTATGTCCTATTCCAGGTCTAGAACTACATTCATGTAAAATTTCAGCACAATCGGTTCAGTAGTTACGGCGTGAAAGAGTAACAAACATCCATCCATCCATCTATACATCCAAACTTTCGACTTTATAATATTAGTGGGATAATTGACATGTTTTTCATATAACCACTTCATAAACATAGGTATATTTTTTGAAAACTATGGGAATCCATTCATCCTAATTAATCCAAAGTCTTAATTTATTTCCATTTGCTTCATCTTACTTCTGAAAGCCGCTACTGTCGTTGCACAAAATGAGGTAGATATTTCGTATCGTGTTGCAAATGGGACTAACTGAATAATATTTCAAAGCAAAACTC
The DNA here is from genome assembly GCA_910592155.1 of Ypsolopha scabrella. Taxonomy (NCBI): domain Eukaryota; kingdom Metazoa; phylum Arthropoda; class Insecta; order Lepidoptera; family Ypsolophidae; genus Ypsolopha; species Ypsolopha scabrella. The sequence continues at coordinate 22,664,249 of OU342969.1, read as the reverse complement.
ATTTTAAAATACTTTTTAGCCATGAGATATCTCATAAATAAATAATATTAATTATAATAATTGGATGGATGGATGGAAATATTTCAAAATACTATTAGGCTAAGTTAAGGCTAAGGTTAAACATTAAGTTTAGGATTCAAAAAATACTGTAACCACTTTTTTATAGGCTTTCATTAATCCGCTTAAAGTATACTTAACAGATTAAAAAATATTAAATTTAAATAATAAAAATCCGGTCTTGTGCAATTCAGACTCGCGCAACCATAAAACGTTTTGTAGTTTTGCAAAGGTTTCTCAAAATCGGTGCAAGTAAATGTGGCTAAACTATACATTTTCACAACAAATTGTTTAATACCTGAAGTTTGCATTTCATATTGTATTTTTACAATTTTTTTTATTTTACAATTCCTCATTGAGTTATTTTTTTATTATTTTGAAATCAGTTTACCCAGGTTAATATGACTAAACTTAATATTTTTGCAATTTACGAGTATAACACCAACAATTTGGAACCGATATTTCATTTAGGACCCAGTTCAAAAAATTACACTTTTTGTATGGCGTGCCAATGTGGATCGAATTTCCTTGGAATTTGGAGTGATGTTAATTATATTTGTTTTGCTTTTTTGTGCCAAATTTCATGTTTTTATCTTAGAAAGTTATGATGATTTCACATACGGACTGACAATGGAGTCTCACCCTACCTGACGTTCCTTTTTACCCTTCTTTACCCTTTAGGTATGGAGCCCCCTACAATAGGTCAAGGTCGCCAAGGGCAACCGATCTGTTGAGGTATCACTTGCCTGTAACTATTTCAAAATTCAAAATACTATCTGGCTAAGAAGATCCATGGAAAAAACAATTGAAAATCAGATCTTTCAATTTCTTACGTAAACAGGCTCCGCAAACAATAAGACTTTGGTAGGAGGTATTTGAATATATAATGACATCAAAAACAAAACTTGTAGAAAAAACAAAGTCTCGCAACTTAGTTCTTCTAACGTAAAAAGTTGTGAGATCCATGTAAATCCAAGTCGGTTAATTTATTCAGTCCCTTTTATTTCAGGGACTTTTTGTCTTAAGTTATAACATGATTAGATAACCTAACAACATCTTATAGTGACCATATCAATATTAAAAATCTTTTATGTTTTAAATAAAAAGATTTACTCGGCCATCGCATGAAAATACAATGTCTCTCACAAGTAATACATTTATATTAAATTAGAGTATTTAATGCGATTGCCAAGTCAATCAATTTATTTAAAACATAAAAGATTTTTAATATTGATATAGTCACTATAAGATGTTGTTAGAGCTAACTAATGTAATAAGAAAGATCGTCCCTTAAGTAGGGACTGAATAAATTAACTGACTTGGATTTACATGAATCTCAAAACTTTTTACGGTAGAAGAACTAAGTTGCGAGATTTGTTTTTTTATACAAGTTTTGTTTTTGATGGCATCTCATTTCTTTTTGTAGACAGTCCTACTTTTTTTCCTTTCCGGTACCTTCTACTTACAACTGAAAATGTAACTTTGTATTCCCTTATATCTATATGGGATAACAAAGTTATTTATGCAGTTGATGTATATAGAGCACTGGAACGAAATTGCAAAATGTTTTATTTTTTCCTAGATTTATACACTAAACACTAATTGTCTTCCAAATTTGAAGCTTATATGTCTGCTAGAAGTCCCTTAGAGTTTTGATGATCGGTCAGTCAGTCAGTGAGTGAGTGACAAAATTGAGAAACTTTGACTAGTTATAATTCTTAAACTACTCGTTCAAATTGAATGAAATTTGAAATATAATTTGCCTGCTTGGTTACCAAAAATTCAGGCTCCTCGTTTTATCCACAACGAAGTTATAGGGGGTCGAAAATGGCCTGAACTGCTTCGAGAAAAGAATGGTACGGCGTGCCGCTTTTTAGCTTGACTTGGCGGGGGCACTGCCGTGCCCCCAGATGCTCTATAGCTAAGGCCAAATAGTATTTTTGTCTGAGAGCGGTAGACTACTATAAGAGGTTTAACTTTTTTATTATTATTGACTCGTATACTGCAAAAAATAGTAGATTGTTGCATCGAGCAGAAAGTCACTTTCGCGAGGTTCATAATCGGCTTTTCTTTCAACTTACAAATAAAGAACTGAAGTCAAAGTCATAACTAAAACGTTTATTTTGAAAAATGAATAGTTACGTTCGTACTGTTATAAAACGTTATTCGATAGCTCACTAAAATAAGGCAAAAATACGCTCTCGGAAAATGATTTCACCCGTTTTTCGGTTTTCTAAGTGATGAAATTCTCATAGATTTTCAAATATTTATCATTAAATTTTAGAGGCAAAAGATAATCTATTACTTCATTTGACACATTTTTTATTCCTTCTGGTGTTAATAAGTCGTCACTTTCTCTACTAAAATCCATTTTCAAGAAACACAATCAAATTCTCGCAAAATATTTATTGTGTAAATTCGCGCCTATTGATCAAGTTTTTTTTGTATAATTGTGGTTTCACGTCTATTTAGCCAGATTTCTTAATTTCAAATTGTTTGCTGGAATAAAAATAGCGCTGATTGGCCTATGACTTATTATCGGCGCACTAATTGGGCAGTTCAAAACTTTAGGTACCGAGTTTTCTGTACCTATCAAGACTATCAACCAAATCGATTGCTTATAAAACCACTCGAGAAGTTAGTACTCTATTATGAAAAAATACTGGCACGTTGGCTCTAGTTTTTTGTTTGTTTATGGTTGACGTTTTCATTCAGCCAGTTTTATTTATTTTAAATTGTTAGCGAAAATAAAAATAGCGCTGATTAGCTTATGGCGTATCATCGGCCCGCTGATAGAGTAATTTAAAACTAGTTTTCTATGAACGGGTCACTTGGGATTTGCAGGTTTAGAGTCAGCACCAGCACTGAAGTCATGATTTTGGTTCATATTCCAGAGGCAATAAATACTGACGAAGGACTTCAGTGGTGGCGCGGCATGAAAGTATGTATGGAAATCCATTACTGCATTTTCAGGGCAATAATGGATTTTAATATATACTTTTCTGCATTACATTGCTCTGGAGCAGAAAAGTGCCGCTTTGTGCACACTATTTAGGCTAGCAATGCCCAATTAAAGCAAATTTAGTGCAATCGGTAAAGAACAAGGTCGCAAGTTCGAATCTTGACCCGACGTAGTTTAAAAAAAAGTAAGTATTTGTCTTTCTGGACTTTTTTATTTATTTTTGTCTCAAAAACTTTATTGTTAATGCAAGTTAAAGTATTAATAACTGCTTTGTACATTTAAACATAATCTAAAACTTAAATAGCAATTTATATCTAAACGAAATTAGAAAAAAATAAATTACACAACAATTTAAATATTATACATTAGACTAATTTAAAAAAATTACACTTATTTAATAAAACAAATCTAATAATAATAATAATTGATCTTTTCTAATAATATTTAGAATAATAATACTGACTTCCATTTCACAGTCCACACTCTGAAGTATCTCTGACACCCCCTCAGTAATTTGTGTCGTGAATATGTATTATACGTCAGTTATTATTTACCAATCCCTTGTTTCAAAGTTATGTCTATACTTTTACGTCCTGAGAATTAAATTCCAGACCGTATCCTCATGGCTATAACTTTTTTAATCATGCCTGCTTTATGTGGATGTAAAATACTCTTCTTTTTGCTGGTTTAATAAATATCGGTTTCTTTACTACCCATCTTGTAACTACAGATGGGAGGAATATGACCGGGTTTTTATGCGATATTATATTTTTGTATGCATCGTTTTTCTCAATATTGATTTTAAATTAAGGCCAGGTTATCCAGAGAAATCTGTCCTGCTGCAACGCTTTCATTTTACATGTTCATCCTGCTCAGCGGAAGCGGGGCGCTCTTAAAACTTGCGGTTTTGATGTGTTTTATTTATAATTTTGGAATTGGAAGGATGGGTTTTTATTATGGCGGACGTTTTATATCACATTTTTCACGACGTTTATTTTAGTTGGTATAACTTTTATTGTTCAAAACTTTATACAGCTCAAATGAAATGAAATTATCTAAATATACACTGTGTACTAGGCAAAAAGAGTAAAAGAGCAGGCAAAAAAACCGGTCAAGTGTAGTGTAGGGTTCCGTAGTTGCCCAGTACATTTTATAAGTTGGTCTACTAATATCGATCGCGCCAAACTTCTAATCCCATACACTTAAAAGAATGCCCATACATTGTCGTCTGACTAAAAGTTTGGCACGACCTGTACTCGTAAACCTGTAAAGCCTACTTAGCTGTGATAGTTTTCCTATTAAATTCATTATAATGCTACTTCTGTGAATTTTTGCACATATCCATATGGAAATAACCGTTTAGCCAGTAGGGGGGGGGGGGGGGGGGGGGGAAACACTCCACTTTAACAAAAAAATTCACTTTAAAGCTTAATATTTCGCCAATGGTTTCCTAAATCTAAAAATGGTTTTCACTCACCCACAATGTTTTTGAACGATCTATCTAACGATACACTAGGCTAGGAGATAGATGAGAGAAAAAAAAATTTGCCCAACTCACGTGTTATACTTAAAAAAAATAAAACCTTTTTGTCGACGTGACTAATATGTATACTCATGCCAAATTACAACTTTCTAGTACTAATAGTCTCTGAGATAAAGATCGGACAGACGGACGGACGGACAGACGGACATGGCGAAACTATAAGGATTCCTTGTCGGACTCTAAATACTCTAATACCACACATGTGGCCATAGGATATATTATGACCAAGACGGCATAGGGACTGTTTATTTATTATGGAAGACAGTTTCGGCCTATTTTTGACCTCCCCTCCCCCCCCGTGCTATGTAAGAAGTAATAAGATTTGTTTGAACTCTTTCCCCCCAATCAATCTTACAAATCAAATATTAATAAAAACTCAAATTATTGATGAGAAATAAAATAGCAATGAAAAGTCTTAATTGTACTAGTTCCACAGTGTTTGTTTCTCCGTAAAAATACTTTCCATGAATCTGAACTAGCCCAAGAATGCACTGGAAAATATGGTACACAATCTTACGTAAGAAATTCCCCCATGTAAGAAAAAATAAGATTCTATTTAACCCCTCCCCCTAAAACGTCTTATATAATTAATGAACAGCCACATTCTATGACCACAATTATTTAGTTCCATCAGTCAGTGTCAAACTCTTGCTTGCCAAGTTGTAGACAGATTTCATTCAAAATGAACAGAACTGAGGGACAATATCGTACAACGACACTTTCCATATTGAAACTATTAGAAGATAGTATGAAATGCCCACATTGTTTTGTATAAACAGTCCAGTTACCGCCATTGGCGTAACTATAGGCTTTTTAGCTGAGGGGGCCAGCCCCGGCTCCAAGTCATGAAAGTATCAACTAATGTCTGTTCTAGATTATGTGATCGTAATAATATTAAGATAAATAGAGATAACCCTACGTACAACGAAATCACATATAAACCATAAAACGAAACAAATAACGCCTCAAATTTAATAACATTTTACATTAATGACACCCATATTTCTGGGGGGAGGGCAGACGGTATGCTGGGGGGGTCTGTGCCCTGGCCCTACCTAGCTACGGCTATGGTTACCGCGGGCCTATCTTGAGAACTTGAAGGCGCGCTTTGTGCGCTTTGATATCATTAACCTTTGTGACCTGAGATAATATTTCGCTATTTTCCTGTCTTTAGGGGCAAAAAGGGATCAAAGCCTTAAAGAACCAGAACCAAGTAAATTACTGGGATTCATTATTATGGAATAACGGAACCCTGCAGACAAACTAAACTATTAGCAAATAAAAAGTTGTTGGTATTTTAAAACCGACGGGGACATTTTGTGAAAAATTTCATCTTCCAAATTCAATATTTATTTAAATTGTAGGCCTTGCATCTGGTGCAAACTTGCATAGAAATATGAAAAATAAGACAGATAATACTAAAAAAATAATAATCATTCGTTTATTTAAAAAAAAAAAAAATTTTTACAAAAGGTGTTCGAAATGCCCACCAGCTGCCCTGATACAGGCTCTGCATCTCCTAACAAAAGAACGCTTGATTCTTCGTGCGTAGCCAGCGTGTGAAATTTCTTGAGAAGCTGTCTGGATGCGCTGTCGTAAATCTGCTATGTTATTAATAGGTCTCTTGTAGACTTTTTCTTTTATGCATCCCCAATAAAAGAAATCTAGAGGATTTAGGTCAGATGACCGTGCAGGCCACAGAATGGGCCCTAGACGTCCAATCCATCTTCCTGGGTAGTGTTCGTTTTGAAAATCTCTTACACGCAGAGCATAGTGTGCAGGACAGCCGTCGTTTTGCAGCCACATTTGTTGGCGTAAGTTTATCGGGCCTTCTTCCAAAAGCATAGGGAGCTGGTTTCGTAAAAAATCCTAATAAATTTCAGCATTTAACGTAGCTGGCAGTTCATACGGACCAATAATTTGCCCGTTGATGATCCCCGACCATAAATTTATCTTAAATTGATATTGAGATTTGTCTTCCCGTTTCGTGTGTGGGTTTCTAAGCTCCCAGCTGTGCAGGTTGTGAAGGTTCATAAATCCATCCTTTTGGCAGGAAGATTCGTCGCTCCACAGGATTCTGTCGAAGAAATTCACGTCTTCCCGCATCTTTCTTAATATCCTCCGACAAAAAACAACTCTTGCGGCATAATCCCTTGGTAGTAGTGCTTGTCACGCTGCACGTGGTAGGGGTGGAACCCATATCTTTTTCTTAATATAACTTGAGCCGAGCTCTTTGAAATGCCAGTGCGTCACTGAATCTCACGAACTGAAATAGTCGGATCTGCAGCTCTTTCCGCTAAAACTTCTTCTTCGTCTACTGTACGGGCCCTTCCTTCAGGAACACCACCTATGCCTGTTCCAGGAAATCTCTCTTCATTAAATGCGTTGCTGACGCGTATAAAAACACTGTGGTCTGGATGTCGACGGTTTCTGTACTTCCTTCGGTAGAGTCTTGCTGCTTTCCTGGCGTTGCCTTTAGCTACGCCGTAAAAGTAGAACATTTGCGCATATTCAGGCGGTGAGTATGGCGGCATTGCGTAAATAGCACGAAACGACGTCGTCAGTCTCACCAAAGCACAAAGCAAACAAATCCTAGAAGTCTGATAATTAGTAACACCGATTTACGATAACTTCTAGCGCGTATGATACGAATTATCACACTGACTGACCAGGTCCACATTGTGTAATCTTGACATGCTGTCTCTTTTACTCGCTCCTAATGCTGTCTCTTTTACTTTTTCCTTATGCTGTCTCTTTTACTCCCTCCTTGAGCTTACTTATCTCTCACTCAGTCTGTCAGGGCAGCTGGTGGCCATTTCGAACACCTTTTGTATTTTTTTTTTATTGGTATGAATGATATTTAATTCCCTTTTTTTATTTTAGTAATTTTCCATGTTTTGATGCAAGCTTCTACCAGATAAAAGGCCTATAATTTAAAAAAGATCGAATGTGGAAACTTTGAATTTTTTACTAAATTCCCCCGGTGGTATTTAAAAACCAACAACTTTTTATTTGGTAATATATTCACATATTTTTTTTTTCAATTGATATAAGCCATAAAACTTTTCAAGCTGATGGGCACTTAGGTCTCCATACTTTTTTTTCACACAACAGGCCTTTAAAGGCTGTTGAAACAATTTCATGGTAACTTTTTTTACTTTCAAAAATTTGTTCTTGGCAAACTATGACCATTTTTGAAAAACAGTGCTATACGTAGGTATTATAGAAAAACTTGTTAACAAAATATATCATAACAAAAAAAGTCAAATTTGGTTCAGTATACTAATTAAATTTAAAAAATGAACTAAGGGTACCAAATACTAGAAATTTCATAAAAGTTCAAAAATCTCGAAAACCATGCGACATTTGTTAAACCTATGTTGAGTTATTTTGACAAGGCATGGTCTCAGCTATCTATGGTTTTCGTTTGGAGCACTACTTACGGGACACCCTGTAGATGTGTACAAGACTATCTACAAAGCGTCGTCGTCGTCGTCGCCATCATATATTATTATCATCAGCTGGGGTTTCGCTTGTAAAACTATTCTGAATAAATAATAAATAAATAAATAAAATAAAATAATATTTTTATAAATATTATTGATAATTTTGTTGCGCCTTCAAAGAGCCTAGTGTATGCTTCCTGTTTAAAGATTTCTGGTTCTCCACCTTCTCATCTCTATGATTGTGCCAAAGTCCTAACCATCCAAAAATAATTTCTTCTCGCCCTTTTTATATGTTAACAGTGGTTTATTAATCTAAGCACTAGTAAACTAAGCTAGAATCATCACCTGAAGCAAAAGGTCTGCACTACAGCTTGAATTTGCTGCCAAATACTACTTATTTTTAGCCCCCTTTATATATAATGCTGTATATATATGCTAATATTTGAACAAAGCCAAGTTAACAAAAAAATCTGTAGTAAGTTGGAAAGTAAAATAAATTTATGTCAAAATTAATATAAAGATTTGGTCCATACATATCTATTTGTATCTATACTGATATTCTGAAACGGCTACTCACGATTTTAATAGTCAGATTTCACCTGACTAGTTTCGCACTGTATTCGTACAGTTTCATCGAAGTCAACTTCGATCATCAATATACAACTAGATGACGGGTCAGCACGTAAAAAGCGGCCCGACAAATAACAGCCCACTTGCAGAGTGAGCTCTTATTTGAATTTAGTTCGTTAGTGCCAGCGCCAAGGTTGAAAAGTGTAACAATACCCCAATGTGCTCTAAAAAACTGCCGTAATAACCCTATAAATAAAGATAGTGGTGATGGAATATCGCACTTTTGGTGAGTACATATCAATAGTTTCTATTTTTCATCATTTCATCTGTAAATGGCATGGTATTTTTAATAAAAAATTTCTAAGCCAACGCACGCGCCAACTTCTGGCTCCAATTTGCTCAGAAGATTGTGTTTCGAAAGAATGAATTCAAAATGTACTCTAAATGCGAAAAATTCAAGTTGGATTTTCAATATACCGTTCCGGACTCGATCGTCTCTTGCAATCTTGTGTGACGTAATGTTAGATGTGAATACTTACACGAACAATACTGCAACTTATCGTAAGCGCTTAAAGTTTAAAATAAGTTGAATTTACAAAAAGTTTAGGACACTTTTGCGTAAATAGTAGTTTGAGATAAAACTATCAGAGTATAGACAGCTGGTGCCAACATATCGCTGTGTTTTTGTTCTTGACCCGTCATCTTGTTGTATATTGATGATCGAAGGAAGTCAAACATGGTTACGCAGCGGTTCCCCGTTTGACACTGTTAGCCGATTCAATATCACTTTCAATCTAAACCACGAATCTTTTAGTAGTTAAATATGTAGTCTACTTAATATTTGTTTTACTATTACTCTATTTATTATAAATGAACAAATTATGCGATTGACAATCAGTATGGTTAATGTTAAAATAAATTGAAGCATGAATAAGAAGGTAACACAAAAATAACTTACTAAACATCAAGAGACAGATAACACTGATCTAAGAAACTTTTTTGGCTCCATCTACTTTTTAAAGACGAAAAGACTGCATATACTCTGTACAGTTATTATTAGACTTAGGTACAAGTAAACAAGGGCACACGAATGTTAGCCGCTCCCTATTTCTAACCTCTACATAAAACCGATGTGACTGCCTCCATAATTTTATTATGTTTCTTTTTTATGGCTTAATGTAGTTCGTTCAAATAAATAAACAATTTTATTTGTTTATGTATATTTCATACGGTACCACTTTTTACCTACTTGAGTTTGTAAGAACAAAAAAACCGGCCAAGTGCGAGTCGGACTCGCGCACGAAGGGTTCCGTACCGTTATCTATAAAAACGGCAAAAAATCATGTCTGTTGCATGGCAGTGCGTGGATCCAACTCGCACTTGGCCGGTTTTAGTATTTGTTGTTATAGCGGCAACAGAAATACACCATCTGTGAAAATTGTATTTTATCTTATTTAAATATTTTAATTTGTATTTTTTGGTCTGATATTTACTGTTTTTATTAACAATAAGATAGTTTAGTTATTCATTTTATATAGTACAATTTCTTAGTTTTAAGTTGTAGTTTTGATTTAATTATAGTGTAATAAACTCTAATAAATAAATAAAAATAAAAAACCAACGATATAATAATAATAAATAATCAAAAACCTCATTGACCTCAAGGATTGAGAATGTTCAAAACTACCAATAAGGAGGAAGCAATGATACGTTACACATGTGGCAGTAACAGATTACGAAGAATAATTCTTCTGTGGTCCCACCGATAAGAGGTCCCGTATTTTATCTTATTTAAATATTTTAATTTGTATTTTTTGGTCTGATTTTTACTGTTTTTATTAACAATAAGATAGTTTAGTTATTCATTTTATATAGTACAATTTCTTAGTTTTAAGTTGTAGTTTTGATTTAATTATAGTGTAATAAACTCTAATAAATAAATAAAAATAAAAAACCAACGATATAATAATAATAAATAATCAAAAACCTCATTGACCTCAAGGATTGAGAATGTTCAAAACTACCAATAAGGAGGAAGCAATAATACGTTACACATGTGGCAGTAACAGATTACGAAGAATAATTCTTCTGTGGTCCCACCGATAAGAGGTCCCGTATTACAGTAAATAAAGTAGCGAAGTTCAGTCGTGTCCTTGAGAAAATTGTATACCGAAACGTTAGGGCTGTCACTAATTATTATGTATTATATTTTATAACTATGCTAGTTTTTGTTTCCCGCAGCTTAAATCATAAAGCTTTTATTTTTAAAGAGTTAAAACTATCCAAACACACGAAATAAAGTCGAATAAAATCCCAAGTAAAAAAATCCCACAGAAGGAAAATATGTGCAGTTTGCCCCTCAACTATAAATTTATAACTAAACTCATAAAAAAGTAGTAAAAATGTCGTTTCTGCACATAAAATATTTTTGTGAAATTTCAATTAAAATGGGTTACTGACCCTAGTCAACATATAGGCTACAATGGTTGTTTATGAAATAACCACAACGCCGAAAACGGGCCAGAGATTGCAAAAAACGCAGACAGAGCCGCGGGCAAAGGCTGGTAAATAGATAAAGAACTTTACTCAACATAATTGTACAGCTCCGTTTTCCGTTTTCCTAAACTAACTCGGTAATCACAATATTATTTAGGTGTATTATATTAATAAACATAAAAAAACTATAGCTAAAATGTACAATTAAAATTAAACCTATCTAAATTTTTCCTTGTGATGAAATTTTAATCTAGCTAAAAAAGTTAAATCAGTTACTTTATGACTGCTTTGTAAACAGATTTTGGAAATTTGTTATTATTTCGTATGTTGTGAGACGTGTCTAATAAATCGATATTATATTTACTCAACTCAATCCACAATTCAATTTTTTTTTGTCTAAAATTTAGATATTACTATTTGCAGCTGTCATAGGTGCCATCGTGATCTGTGATGCCATCTCTCGCTGACTCTAGTTTATTTTCTTTAAATATTACTAGTTACAAGAAAAATTTAATAAAAACACAATTTTCAAATTTTTTCGGCCTCTTCTATGAGGCCGTCATCAGTTGAAAATAAAAGGCTAAACATAGCAATTAAATCTTATAATAGCAAATGACTCTAGTTTAGAAATATTAATGAACTTTTCGCTCAAGAGTTAAAGCTCCTAAAGACAAGTTCTTTTGTCGTTCACTGTATTCGTTTTCATAACAATGTTACATAGAAATTGTTTAGTTTTTCAGACATTTAATTTAAACATCATGTTAAAAAGAACTATCAAAGAAACCATTAATCTGCACGATACTATTTGGAGGATAAGACTGCTTAAACCTAAGATATTGACCAATATCATCAAAATTTTTAATGTAGGAATGACCTGACCCGTTTAAAAAACACTTTTCAAGATAATTTGTAAAATCAAATGGAATCGAGAATGAATGAGTTTCTGGTAACTTTTTCTAGAAAGCGAAAATTTGTATATTTAAAAAAAAATAAAAAAATATTTTTTTTTTATTTATACATAGGTAACACTAAAAGTTTCCGGAACTGGCCAGTTACATAAACAATATTTAAAAATTTATTGCAACATTTGAAAATAGAACTCTTTGGCTGTAGAATGCAGTTTATTTCATCTGACTGTCTTTTGTTTTTACATATTGGCGCCATTTAAAAAATTGTGTGTCTGCATCAACATGGATTTAACTCGGGAAAATTTTCGTAGTATGATTTTCTACGATTTTAAGTGTAATTTGACAGCTCAACAGAGCATCGCTCGGCTTGAAACAGCTTTTGGCAATGAAGCACCATGCAAGACGACTGTTTATAGCTGGTTTGCAGAATTCAAGCGTGGTCGTATCAATCTCAGTGACGAATCTCGCGATGGTCGGCCGTCCACCGCTGTGACCAACAAAAACATCGATGCTGTGCGCCGTATGATTGAAACAGACAGGCATGTGACCTACCATGAAATTCGCGCATCCTTAGAAATAGGCATGAGTCAAATACAATCAATCCTACACAAACATTTGGGTGTGAGAAAGCTGTGCTCGCGGTGGATCCCACACAACTTGACCGAGGCTCAAAAAACGGACCGCGTCACTTGGTGCAGTGCCATGCTTACCAGATTCAAAAGAAGGTGCGTCAAATTTGGTGTGGGACATAGTAACAGGTGACGAAACATGGATTTATTGCTACGATCCCAAAACAAAGCAGCAATCGAGCGTATGGGTCTTTCAAGATGAGCCGAAACCAACCAAAGTGGCGCGCGTGAAAAGTGCATCTAAGCGGATGATTGCTTCTTTTTTTAATAAAACTGGACACGTGGCTACTGTTGCTTTAGAGAATCGTCGTACCGTGAATAGTGACTGGTACACGACCATTTGTTTGCCGGAAGTTATTGACGAACTCCGTAAAAATAACCGTAAACGCCGTATCATCCTGCACAACGACAATGCTAGTTCTCCACGGCCAGACAGACAAACGACTTTTTGAAGACGAAAAATGTAGAACTCATGAGTCATCCTGCATACAGTCCCGACCTGGCACCTTGTGACTTTTTTCTGTTTCCAAAAATTAAGAACCAATTACGCGGTCAACGATTTTCATCACCAGAAGAGGCTGTCGAGGAGTATGAAAAACACGTTTCAGAGGTCACCACAGGGGAGTGGCACAAAAGTTTTCAAAACTGGTTTGATCGAATGAAAAAGTGCATAGACGCCAAGGGAGATTATTTTGAAAAACAATAAATTAATTTTGTACCTTTAATAGTATTTTTTCATATTCATTCCGGAAACTTATAGTGCGTCCCACGTAACACAAGGTTCTGGTAGGTACAGATTTTTTGGTGTTGAATCTTCCTTTTAAGTTCACACATGTATTACGAGAAATTCGCTCCTTCATAGATGAAACAATTATAAATAAATATTTACACAAGGCACGACTAAGCTTAGTGTAAAAATTAATTAATGTAGGCACAATGTACGTATCAGAAGGAACTTATGTAATAATAATTATGTTACGTAATCTATTACACAGGATAACAAACACAGCTCTTTAAATGCTATTATAAATGTATGTTTAAATAACTGCGGAGTATCAACAGCACAACAAATAATCTTATACTGAAATTTAATATCATAAGAGGTTCGTCTATTTTTCAAGGTAAGGTTGAAAGTTTTGTCGGAAGATAGTGTATATTTACATCCATCCTATCTATCTACACTTCTACATACACATTAATCTACTTAAATCCGATTCTGTAATCCAAAACGAGTCCAAAATAGTTTTTTAGGTTTTAAAACAGAAGCTATATTACTTATGAAACTTTTAAGTTTTGACAGTATTAAAACTAAAATTAATGCCTTCAGAATCGACTTAAATATCTACACTGATCTACACTTATATTCACAGGAAGAGGTTTTTGGTACTTCAACACATTATATACAGGATGTTAGGAAAAGTACTTCGTTTCTTTAAACCACGTGTGCTGTAGTAAGCGTGTTTAATTATTTTTTTAATATAAAAAAATATATATTTTTATTCAATTTGTTTATTTTACTTTATATTATTGAATTAAATTATTATACCTTTCTCTTACGCGCCGTTTTTTTGCAATTGTCTATCTACCTACTATCTATCTATTGCGTTCTGAACTAGGGTTGAACAATATAATGAATGTTTTTAAAATATTTTAATGTTTTTATATAAAAAAATAGTAAACACGCTTAACATACTTTGCTATACCTTTAGCACACGTGGTTTAAAGAAACAAAATATGTACTTTTCCTAACACTCTGTATTTTTAAATATTTGTAAGTTTTTGAAAGCTTTACTTGTAACCAAGACGCAGCTAAGGATTCGGTATGCCTCATTAATTATATAAGTTACTAACTAGCCTTTGCCTGTGGCTTCGCCCACGTTTTCTCAATCCCTGTCCCGTTTTCGGCTTGAGCAATATTTTATAGCCTATATGTTGACCAGTGTCGCAAAGTAGGTAAACACCGTACTTGGCGAATATCTGTAATGATTTCTATGTCACAAGCTGAGGTAACTGATTATAAAAAAATAATAAACTGAACACTGAATACCGCACAAGCATGCACGATCCGATCACACTGATAAGTGACTGATAGGCTAGTTAACTGAATCTGATTACTGATCTGATGGTTTTAGGGCTCTCAACCCCTGTGGCCTCCAACCTCCCCTTTAGCCACCCCGATCCTCGCTAGCAGGCCTGCTTCTGTGGCTGTCTGAACCCAGGGCTGTTCTCTGGGACTATCACTGTATCCAAGGCTGTTCCTTGGGACTGTTATGCAAGGCTGTTCCCTACGGCTATGACTGAATCCAAGGCTGTTCCTTGGGTCTGTTATAAAGGGCTGTTCCCTGCAGCTTTGCCCTAACCCTCTGTCCACGACAGTCCGACACTTTGGAACGGGCATCTAAACCCAGGCTGTTTTCTGGGACTATCCTAATCTAAACCTACCCGCAGTCTGACACATAGTTCTGATAAGGCAACTAAATTCAGGGTTGCTCCCTGGAACTGACTGATCACTGGGTCTGAATGTGCATGCCTGCGGCATTGCAACTAAATCCAGGGTTGCTTCCTGGAACTGACTGATCACTGGGTCTGAATGTGCATGCCTGCGTCACTTACCTAAATCCCACTGTCCACCGACAGTCCGACGCTTCGCATCGGTTCTGAATAGTTCTGATCTAACACAGGTCACACACACACACACACACACACTTGTATGCAAGGTGAGCGTCACAGGTCGTATCACTCCCGCGACGTCCAGACAGCCACTGGTCGCAAGCCCGCACGTTCTCGCCGGCCACGGTCCACGCGCCTCGCTGCCCCCGGGCTGGTCGCTATACGTTTCACTTTAGCTGCCTATATGTTTCGCATTCGCGACATTCCCCACAAGGAAGAAAATTAGTAAAAAGACTGATTTTGACTAGCCAACAATTTAATTAAGATTCTGGTACTCATATGATAACATCTATTTCAATATTTTACTATCGAATAGTCTGATTGTTAACTATGATATCCACTGTTTAAACTTCTCCCTTGCTTTGACTGCTGATGCCCTAGTTGGTCGCTTATTTACATCTGCTGATGCCACTTCCGGCATCTCTGGTTCATTACTGATAACAGGCCCATCACGTTGAGCTTCATCTACGCTCTGATTTAGTGTAATTCAATTCAATCAATAGCTGATCAATATGATCTGGTATAGACTGTTCTATTTCAGGTTCCTCTAAATTGTTATTAGCTCTAATTGCGGAATCACTTAGCACTAATTTAGAAAGAAAGTTACTGTATCCTGATCATCATCCAGTTTGAATGGATAAAGATAGCCTATGGAGCGTGTTAAAACTTCCTCTGAGTAACTTTACTTTGGCCATTCTTATCTATCCATCCGAACCCTTAACTAACTCTGTTATCAGGCCTACCTTCAAATGGATTCTATTCCTATCTGATTTTATCTACAGTGTCTGTACTTTTCTAGGTTACATATTGAACACAAACCACTGTTGCCTCTGCTTGTTGCTCCGCTCACTAAGACTGCTCAAATACTGATTGCTAAACATCTTCGAGAATTATGATAGGATAATCTGACCACGTTTCCAACCTTCGATCAAGTTAGACTTGATTTCTGTAGCTGATTCGAAAAAATCATGATCTGATGTCTGAGTGTTTACTGATTCACCTACACGTAAAAAGTCCGTGGAAGCCAACACGTGCTCTTACTCAGCACACACCGTTGTTAACGGTCTGGTATTTACAACGGCCTCAAGTTCTTTAATTATAATACATAAGATAACAGGTTGTGATTTATGAGATGTTTGTCCAATATCCTCTTTAAGCTGTGCTTTACTAGACTTACCAATCGTGCATAGAAGCCTCCTAACGAAGGGAGCGAACTTCTATCGCATATCGACAAAACATCATAGGTACAATACCTATTTGACGCATCGTTGACACTTCTTTATGACTTTCTGAACTGTAGAAACAATATGGAATAGCTCGTCGTATGGAACCCAAAACTTCTGCCTTAATAAAGCTAAAATCTGACTAAAGTATGCAAGACGCTCTATCTAAATTTGTTTCAGACCTGTTTCAGACATTCTGAGTTATATTCGTAAGACCTTCCCCGGCCAAAGAAGTTTGAGCCTGAAATTATCTGCACTATTAAGCTTAGCCCACAGTTCTGAACTCTTTGACAAAAATTAGGACCCCTGAGCCATCTATAATATGAGTCTGCATGCTCTGCCCTATTACCTACGTCCGATGAATTGAGTTAAGCTGGCACATATCTAATCTGTAGGGTCTTGTTCTGCTTTATTTCACTAATTCTACGCGAAACAAATGATGGAAGTAGTTTTTCTGATTTTGACCAATTCAAAAAACTATCAGTTCATAAAATTAGTGATTCAATTCTATGACGCAAAAACTTTATCACATAGTTGATAATTCTGCAGCCAATAAGTACTCCCAGCAATTCTAATCTCGGATCTGTAAATCAGTTTGGTCTTTTAGGGGCACTAACCTAGACTTGCCAATGACGAAACTTATTAGTATATGTATAAACTACTGCTGAGAAGGTATGCTTCGATGGAAGCATCTGTAAAACAATGAACTTCATGCGTTATTCCATCACTGTTACTGTTTTTGCTAATATTTTGCGCATAACATAATACCGGTTTATATTAAGTAATTTCTTTTAGATAAGAAAACTTGGATGCTGCCTGTCGCCAATTTATAAGTTAATCATCACGAACTTATCATCTCACTTAGTTTTCTGTTTCCATGATCTCTGAAAGAATAGCTTTGCTGGGAGCATCACCGGCACCGCGAGACCACAAGGGTCGTATACTGAAGCAACAATCTTTAATACATCTCGTTTTGGCTGAACCGTGTCTAAATCGTGATTATTTAGGTTGGACTTAAATAAAAATGGTCATCATTTAAGTTCCATATCAAACACAACACTTTCACACGTATATGATCCTCAGCCCAAATTTTGGCTGTAATGTGAGCCTTAAGCTCTTTAGAGTTTGAATTCCATTTGCGTAAATTCATAGACAAATTATCAAATATTTGTCTGGATGCTTCGTATCAGTATAGGCTAAGTGCGTCTGAGGTTGTCTTTGCGACGTATATATCTTCCGCTATTTGTTTCATATGGACGTTATTTGACCTTGTCAAATGGAACCTGATAGTGGCGTTCAGAACAACACCGTAAGGAACTCGAATAAACACAAGTGCACCGTATTATTTGACTATCTCTGCGACTTATAAACTAACTGCAAGAAAGCTTTCTCAACGTCAGGTGTTCTCTAAATTTAATGAGTAACCCGTTAAGGCTATGACTTTCTGCATTTTTGGCTGATGACGCATCATAGACAATGCGTAGCTTGTCGGGCTTATCACGACTTCGGACGCAATGGTGAGGAAGATAGTGAAACGGATGAGTCTGAGAAATTGTTGGATTCGGTACTATTTCTATAATTCCGTTCTTTAATTGCTCCTGAATTACCTGATCGTATGATTTCATCTCTGAGCTCTCTAATAGCTTTATCAAACTATTAAGGCGACCCCAAGGTAGCCCCAAATTATTTGGAAGATCTGGAGGAAATTCTGTCCAATGCCATTTAACATGGTATCTATTGTCTTTTTAATGGACAGTTTTATTGAACTGTTTTACTGCCTCTTCATCACACGTTGTTTTGAGGGAATCTGTAATGCCTAAATATTTTAGGTCCCAAAGTGTTTTGATATTTTCTACCTTTAATGGCAGGTCAAGTTTGTTTAATTTATTGTCAATAAACGTCAATAATAATCAACAATCTGAATTTACTAAGAAAGATCCTGAGAAACAGCAATATTTTCCATCAACATGAATTAATTATAATAGTCGTTACCTATTAGTATGGCTATTTTATCATCACAAGACCCATCGTCTGCTATTACAACAGAAGATACCCAAAGTGGTTTAAGTACTGATGCTCTGACACTATTCGTAATGTGGGGCACTACATTCGCGTGTACAATGCGTGATACAACAGTTCGATTCGTAATTTTGAAAACTCACTATGGGACTTTCAATCTGGCGTGGTGCCTTTGCACCGAACGTAAATATTGACAAAATTCTTTTCTCAGTAACAGGTAGATTTAGGGTATTAGCAGCGGACTCAGTTATGTATGACCGCTGGCTACCACAGTCTAACAAAATCCTGCCTTGTAATTGTCTCGACCGAGTATCTGGATTGCTAACCTCGACAAGGCAAGTTTGCAACATGCTGTGTTGACATCTGATCGAATGTGTAAGCAAGTTTTATGAGACATAATGCGCGATTATGCATTCGTAATTGATTACAATAACTACACTTCATTTTGGTACGGCAATTATTAGCTGTATGCCCTTCACCGAGACAAATGTAGCAAAGATTTCTTTATCGGGACCTTCTCTCCTGCAATGTTTTGTACTTTGTATATTCGTCATTGTAATGATCTTGTTGACAGAATATACACCTACTAAATCTCCCTTTAGGTGGCTCACTAGTTCTATCAGAGTTTTCATGTGGTAGTTTTCGTAAGGTGACTTTGGATTTATTAAAATTTCTATTATCTTTAGGTTTAATAGGATCTCTTTTAAAATTTCTATATCTGCGCTGATTATATATTATTTCTTTTTTCTTCCGACCTGATACAAAGAACCTGATGTGAAATTTGCCTTCGCTATTAGCAGAGTCTACATTCTTCTTATCTACCGTCTGTTTCTTTAGTATGTTCGACGTTTCTTTGGCTGATATACTCTTAATATTTTCTAATACTCATTGACTCATCTTCTTGTGTCATATCTATCCTTAATTCATAAATAAGGTCTTCAGGAAACTTTCCCATAATCATAACTCTAAGGTGGTTATGATTGACATCTTCCCCTAGGGAACTAAGTACTCTAATATTAGTCTCTCACCTTCAATAAGAACGAGCCTGCAATTTTTGACCTGATTGGATGATGCTGTTTTACTCTATAAATCGCCATATAATGAGAATCAATAATAACGCTAGGTTTGGCATACCTCTCTTTTAGTGTCCTAACTGCTATACTGTAATTTTTGTTAGTACTATCTAGTCCTACGATAGGTTGCTTCGCATCACCCTCAAGAATCTATTGAAGGTACCTATAATAATTTATCTACGTCACTGTTGTTCCGGTTATGTACATTTGACTAAAACTGATTCCAAAATTGATACTACTTCACAACGTCACCATCAAATTTTGGGAGCTCCATTCGTGGTAAGTGACTCGCGAAGTAAATATTTCCACCAATAGTAGAATCTGAATCACCCTTTCGGTTATTCCGCCTGACATTAACTTGTACTTCTGATATCAAATCTTCGGCCTGAATTTGGTTTGACGTATAAGTACTACTTGATTTTAACTGATTATTCTGAATCTCCCCAACAAATCTATTATTGGCATTTTACTTCATTAAAATTGGCTTCACATTCCGCTTTCTTAGCTTCACACTGAACATCGTAAAATAACTTTAAACGGGTTCGGATGACGTCTTCGGTCTTTAAATACAGTACCTATAAGACTCAAGAGATAAAAACCTTTGGCCTTGTAATGTAAATCTAAATTAGAAAAATCTGAAGTAATATAAAACTGTCAAAATAACTGGTCAACTGATTTATCAGGGTTATATCCTCCTTGTTGTAAAAGTGCACTAAATTAAACGGAATCATAATTTCACATTTTATAAATGTAGATACCTGTTATTAGTTCAAATATGTACGAATTGTAAAAACTAAGTAAGTATCTACCACAGCCACAAAAGTATTGATCATTTGATTTATCAGTATCATTAGATAGTTAATTTCGTATAATGGAACACAATAAACACCATGAACAGCTCTGACCAACAAACGACCAAGTCTATTTTGTATAAATTTCTCTAAGAATGATCACGTGTAAAATGTTTACTATTTTATCCATTAAACTGATTAACCACGGAATTTACTATACGAGTTACTAGAAACTGAAATATGGATCACATAGCAGTGTCCCATCTTATTTCCCGGTTCAAATCATAGTCCTTCTAATCCAGTGGTTCCCAAACTTCCATGAACAACGACTCACTCCAAATTAAGCGTAGAGTTCAGGGCCTACATAGGCTTTGTAACAGGGAGAAGAGGGTTAGAATGGTCTTTAATTAATGTCCTGATCAAACAAATATTTACTCGATATATTGATCAAACAAAAAATTTACAATTTTAATTGTTCTATAAAATTTCCAACTGCTACGAGGAATTTTAAAGAATTTGCTTGTTTTATTTAGATTTTAATCAGCTGTATAATCGCTTTGGTTTTGGTTTCTTTTCATCGCAATGAATTTGATAATTATTATTGCTGTTTATTTTGGTGTGTGTTTTAATACCGACCATTGCTGAAAACATACCACTTCACTTAGCAGTATCACCTTCAATAGCGGCTGCAATATCCACGTATGCTAACAAGTTTGGAGTAAATTTTTTCTCAACTCACCACACATTAAAATCAGCTCACGACCCATACTTTGGGAATCGCTGCAGTCTAAGTTACGCTTAGAACAAATAATGATTTTTATCAAGTGCCATTCGATACCGAGACCTCAACATTCGTTAATGTTTAGAACAATTCCATGCCTCTAGGTAAGGCAAGAACAAAGCATGCCTTATGGCCAAATCTTGATGAGACCTAATCTTGTTAAAGTAAACATCGTTCGTTCCCAAAGGAATAGGTACGTGACGTTTGCACTCAGTATAAACAATATGTATTCACGTTTCATTTGAGAAGGAACCAAATTTCATGCTGCTTGCTTATAAGTGGTACTATCGAAGAAAAATCCGCTAGTCCGTTCACCACCCGTGTATCAATAGTAATAAGTGCAATAAACGGGTCAGCGGCAATGTCCTCTATGGTACTTATATGTGACTGCGTACGACTTTACCATTAAGTATTGTTCGAGATATTTTACTCAAGTTCAAATGATCATTAGCGTTCATCATAGACTTCATTGTATTAGTTAAAATATCTAGTCAACATTACATATGAACATGTACCATTTTAAACCATCACTTTTTGAAGAAAATAATAGGTATCACTAAAAAACAATTTTAGCAAAATAGGATGATACCTGTTTGTTGGAAACGCGATTCGTAAACGCGAAACGTATATTCCATAGGTCAGGATTCTCAGGATTAATGTAGGTCGCTTTACTACTTTGGTATTGCACTATTAGTGAATATAAGCTTCACATCAAATATGCATTTCAACACACACACGCATCTTACTGTCTGATTTAATCGGCAAATATGCGTACTTGCATTGCAACAATGCACAGCATTTATGCGTGCCTGCATTTAAAAACGCACAAACATATAAATGTCTAATTAAGAGAGTACTATCCCAGCATCTCCACCATGTCGCAAAGTAGGTAAACACCGTACTTGGCGAATATCTGTAATGATTTCTATGTCACAAGCTGAGGTAACTGATTATAAAAAAATAATAAACTGAACACTGAATACCGCACAAGCATGCACGATCCGATCACACTGATAAGTGACTGATAGGCTAGTTAACTGAATCTGATTACTGATCTGATGGTTTTAGGGCTCTCAACCCCTGTGGCCTCCAACCTCCCCTTTAGCCACCCCGATCCTCGCTAGCAGGCCTGCTTCTGTGGCTGTCTGAACCCAGGGCTGTTCTCTGGGACTATCACTGTATCCAAGGCTGTTCCTTGGGACTGTTATGCAAGGCTGTTCCCTACGGCTATGACTGAATCCAAGGCTGTTCCTTGGGTCTGTTATAAAGGGCTGTTCCCTGCAGCTTTGCCCTAACCCTCTGTCCACAACAGTCCGACACTTTGAAACGGGCATCTAAACCCAGGCTGTTTTCTGGGACTATCCTAATCTAAACCTACCCGCAGTCTGACACATAGTTCTGATAAGGCAACTAAATTCAGAGTTGCTCCCTGGAACTGACTGATCACTGGGTCTGAATGTGCATGCCTGCGGCACTGCAACTAAATCCAGGGTTGCTTCCTGGAACTGACTGATCACTGGGTCTGAATGTGCATGCCTGCGTCACTTACCTAAATCCCACTGTCCACCGACAGTCCGACGCTTCGGTTCTGAATAGTTCTGATCTAACACAGGTCACACACACACACACACACACACACACACACACACACACACACACACACTTGTATGAAAGGTGAGCGTCATAGGTCGTATCACTGAGCGTCACAGGACGTCCAGACAGCCACTGGTCGCAAGCCCGCACGTTCTCGCCGGCCACGGTCCACGCGCCTCGCTGCTCCCGGGCCGGTTGCTATACGTTTCACTATAGCTGCCTATATGTTTCGCATTCGCGACAACCAGAGTCACGACAATGATAATAAAAAAGAACCGCATCCATATCCAAATCCGTTGAGTGGTTCTCGAGATAAAACGGAACATACATACAGACAGACAAAAATTCTTTAAAATGGTAGTTTTGGCTTTAGTATATCTTTAGTCAATCCAATTAAAATTTTGTAATTTTTTACGAAGACTTAGTTGTTAGTATAAATTTGTATTAGTATTTATTCGTGTATTCTTTATTGTATTTTATACTCCTACCTTCAATTTATATGTAACTATTTTATTATACAACTATTTTTGAATACTTACCAATTTAGCAGAAGTCTCTTATAGTTACGCGTGGAACTATGCGAAATATCTTAGCGGGGGTGTAAAAGGTGTGCAGTGGGAAAAGAAAACAAGCTACTCAATTAGTATTGTAATTAATTGAAATAGGCGTTACCTTGCGGAAGTCCATCACTAAGTTATGGATATATGAATATAATTTGCAATATTCCGCTAAACAATTCTTGTCGTGCTATTCAAAATGCAGACTCGTGCACCGCCCGCCCGCAATTAGTATTGACCTAAAACAATTATTATTAAATATTATTAAACTCTGCGGATTTCTGCTAAGTTTGAGGCTGTAGTAGTACCCTCCCCCGCGGTTATGTCTCAATCAAGACAAATAAAAATAAAAAAGTTAAACCTAACAAATCTCGTGTTAACCATAGCACCATCTGAGATGGTTGACAGCTATTACCAAGGTTCATTAATCATATGATAGATGGCGCTAAGAGTAGCTTGTCCACCTTTTTGCGCTGAAGTTCATTCGTAAAATGTGTTTTTGGGGTTGCATACCCGTAATACCGGGCCACTTTTTTATCACCTGCAAAAAAAATTCCACGCTACGGGTATCGTTTACCGATTCCATTTCTGGAAAAAAATAGGGAGGTAAAATTTTCAATTAAAAAAATTTTATCCGGCCAAAAAAATCGAAATTGTGGTTACTTTGTTTGTTTACAAAATACACTGCATCGGCACGGGGGCACGGGGTGAGGCGGGGCGGGCGGCAAATTGCAAACAGCCCGGCCTGCGCCTGCGTCACTTGTGACTCAGTCGCACGCGCCATCCCGTGACGTCCGCGCGTTTCCGTGTTTGCGCGTGGCCACCGCATCTCACGGCGCGCTAATTCGAGTTTATTTCGCGAACGACTTTTCGCTTCGAAAATGTTTTCCCATCGGGAGTATTATGAAATGGTCATGAAATGGTCGCGGAGGTCCCGTACAATGGCCACCGAGGTCCCCGGACCTTACACCTTGTGACTTTTTTTTGTGGGGTGAAATAAAAAGACGTGTTTATGTGGAAGAAGCCCAAAGTTTTGAGGACTTAAAAACAAAAATTGAAAACGCTTTCAGTGAAGTGAAAAATGACACTGTAGTTTTAAGAAAATTAAAAGACAATGTTCAAAAACGTGCGCGACTTTGCATGCAGTGCAATGGTATGCATTTTGAACAATTATTAAAATACTATTAGGTTAAGGTAAAACATAAACGATTCATTGATTATTAATTATTATACATAAGTTGATCAAATTTTTTAAATACGCCAAATTACGCTAAAGGTATTTTTTTACGTGTTTTGCTACCTAATACGATCAATTACGTACTCGAGTTTACCGTCTAGTGAACAGCATAGGTACCTTTTGCGTTTTGACGGTCCTAAGCCCGTAAAAGTATGAAGGGAAAATTTGCAACTTGTGTATTTGAATCAGTGAACGCGAGCATGAGAGCGATTTTTGAATATCACATCCAAATTCAAACTTGTAAGTGACATAAATCCGAGTTTGGCATCACTTTCGGTCATTGACTTTGAACTAAGTGCGAGATTCAAAAATCGCACTCCAAGTGTCCGATTTTTAAAAGTCACATCACTCAAAAGTGATGTCTTACTCTATGGGATTTTAAATCACTTTCGAGTGATGTGACATTCAAAAATCGCACTCCAGGCGCAGCGCGGGAAATTGGCGGGAATGAGTACAAGAGGGGCGCCGCGGTATGCGGCCGCGCGTAAACAAACGTAGTGCTCGGTGCGTCGTGTGACTCGTGTGTCCAGCGATGTGCACTTTTTTGGGAAAACTTTGTCATGCCATATCTCGAAATTTTTGTTCTAAATGATACTGAAATAAAAAACACGTATTTCATGTTTTTCGCTAAAGATTCAGATACGCAATTTTTGCAGGTGATAAAAAAGTCTTACTATGTTGTGGTACGGAACCCTTTGTGCACGAGTCCGATTCGCACTTGGACGAATTATTATTTTTATTTGCACGTGTATGTTTCTTTGGGAAATTTGTTAAGTATGATCAGTAGAGACCATGTGATTTCATTTAAAGATATCATTCTGTTTACACCCGCTATATGATGTACCTATATTGCGTTCATAAAGTATTCATTCCTATATGAGAATCAAATAGAGCGTGATTGCAAGCTAAATAAATTGCGTCGCCGCGCCGGTGGATTGCTAGTTTTGCCTTGGTACGTTATTCGCAAGTCTAACGACAGCCCGTGCCAATACGTAGAGGTGGTTGGTAATATTAGCGGTAATATAATCCCTCCTCAACAGCAGACCCTTCGAGTTTGGGCTTATTTGATTGGTCTTTATCAGCATTTTGGTAAAACATGGTGACCAAGGTCTGCTGATGGGACTAGAAGTTGGGTAAGGGATCTCTCTAACGGACAACAGCAGACTCTTCGAGTTTGACTTTTTTAATTGGTATTTATTGGCACTTTGGTAAAAACATGGTGACCATTGCATATTGTCGTTAAAAAAATCATATTCTTTTGTTATACTTATTTCCACAAAAATCCATTCGACACGGGCGCAGCCGTGGGCAAAAGCTTATAATATCATAAATCTTGCAAATTTACCGTCCAAAAACATATAAACGTTTGCAGAAGTGTTTAGTCTTTTTGTCCCATTTAGTTATTCACATCGTTTACAAATTCCTAGCCCTTGGCCAAGTTACAGTATAATTGAACCAAGCAGTATTTTGTCTCGGCAGTGTCCATGAAATAATTCCCTACGGTCACTATCGGTACATAAACACGAACTCCAGGGCTGCTTTCTTGGGTTATTTTAGGTTCCGATATAGATGAATTTAAACATCCATACCCTTAACAATATTAATCGATTGCTCTTCACTTCATGCCATAATTTACGTCAGTAAATGCAGGAAAGCGTCTCACACTGACCGCGTCTGTATGTAACTGCGAGGCGCACTTGCGACTGGCCGTGATGACTGCAGTTCACTGAGATTTGGATGCGCGTCGTTTTAGCTGTTTCTATGAAGTCGTAATACTGCTTAATTTAATTATACTGTGCCCAAGATCTTTAAAATAATATTAAAACCGAAAAAAGCGACTCGTGGATTCAGTTGTTGCAAATCTTTTTCTATCTAATATGTAGAAGCATGTTATGTTATGTAATTTATGTTGGTGAGTTGTTTTTTGTTTTCAGTTTGGTTGTTGTTCGTTCATGGCTTTGTCTACCCTGACTTTGTTTTTATAGTTCCTACAAAACGTATTAACTTCCGGAGATACAAAATTGCCTATGCGTATGCGTGCATCCTCGCTTTTTAGTGCATAAATTAATTCGCACGATTTTAATATACTGTATTTTTTTACATTCATTAACGATTTTTTTACTTAACCTGTATTCTAAACTTATTTTGTACTTCACCAGAAAAAATACATTGTTTTTACTGATTATAATGTCTGCATATTTTTCGAGCTTTTACTACATTTATACTACAGATTTTTCATCGTGACTCTCGTGGTGGTCAAATAACAGTTTGTATTTCTGAGGACTATCCCCATTTACCACCTCACCGGCTGTATTACATTACACCTATTACCGTAACTAATGGAACAAATGGACCAATCAACACGTGGTTACATTACTACACGTCCAAGACAAGTAGGCTAATGAGCCAACCAATAATCGTCTCTAGGAAAAGCTAATAAAGTCTTTGTTGTCGGCCTTATTGTGTTGGATGGTTAGCAGATATCAACGCCACATCGATCAGTGACGGTAACAAATTATGACGCGGAATAATATTCTATTTCCGCCCCGTCATTGACGTCTCATTATTTATGGCCTACTATTGATAAATTGATGACGATGACACGTCATCTGCTGGTTTATTGAGTGTTATAAAGTATTTTTTAAATAAAAAAATAATTTGAACCTTAGATAACATCAACATTCGGATACATCACACGTGGAGTTTACAACACCACGTGGTACTGGATGTTTAACCAACACACAACTTTTCGGAGAGTGTTCGGGATCAGTATACATACAAAAGGGGGCACAATCTATGTGTCGGAAGCGTTGTCATCTCTAAAAATCAGAAAGCCGGACTTAGCCGCAAAAAAAGCCAGACTTCTGAGTCCCAAGGCCGGACGCTTAAAAATTTAAAAGTTTTTATCAGTGCTGTTTGCCAGAAACCTGCTTTAAAAGCTCAGTTTCAGTTTATTACACGTTAAATGTCTTAAATTAAATTCCACAAATAACTATTTTCCAATAGTTTAACCTGTTTCTTTGTTTTATCCATTGTTGTCCTATTAAAGAGTATTTTTTTAGAAAGAGTATTACTTTCTACGTTGTCAGTATGGCCCATCCATCCATCCATCCATCAGCCTGTTTCGTCCACTGCTGGACATAGGCCTTTCCAGGAGTTCACCACTCGTGGCGGTCCTCCTGGAAGAAATGCCCATACTCACACACGCTGGGCAGGCGGGTTGGTGAGCGCGGT
The DNA here is from genome assembly GCA_910592155.1 of Ypsolopha scabrella. Lineage (NCBI taxonomy): Eukaryota > Metazoa > Arthropoda > Insecta > Lepidoptera > Ypsolophidae > Ypsolopha > Ypsolopha scabrella. Next base: position 22,636,460 of record OU342969.1, on the reverse strand, counting down.
GCCGAAACCCTTGCACTAGTGACGCCGCTGCCCGTCACTAGTCTGATTTATATAAGGCCCGGCAATTGGGGATGGATATACCGCCATCCGTCGGTCCCAGGCAATGGTGGGCCGCCTGGTTTTGACTGAGAGCTGTCCTCTTACTCTCCCCCGAATAACTTCGGGAGGATTTCCGAGTAGGATGGTGGTACCTCCACAGTCGAGCCCGGCATTAGCTCTACCACCTAATGTATGGCCGGGTATTGCAAAATAATACTCGCAAAAAGCAAGGAACTCTGAGTAACAATATTATGTTACTGTGAGCCATTTTTGTGGGGTTGATACGACTCACGGCCGTATTGCGTGAAAAGTAAGAAATGATAAAGCCTAACAAAAGCTGGACAGGCCGGACGCAGTCAAATTTCAAGAGGTCAAAAAGCCTAACACTGTCCGGCTTTATCCGGACGGATAACAACGCTAGTCGGACACAACCTTTTCTATCGCGGACGCAAAGTCGACCCTCCCGCGGCGTATCCAAATTACATAAAAGATTCTCCTGATCGCCATGAGTCATTATCACATCAAAAGCAAGAGCTGTGCCTCCATGCACAGTTAAAAAAACCGGTCAAGTGCGAGTCAGACTCGCATACCTAGGGTTCCGTAATTCGACAGTTTTGGGAACAGTCATGAACAGTCATTAAAATCTTGCCCATAACTGTTTAAGATAACTAAAAAGATTTCTCAAAATCAGTGCCAGTAAATAAAGTAAAAGTATGTATTTTTATAATCAGCTCTTTAATATCTACAATTTGATACCCATATTGTATTTTAAGGATTTTTTTTCTCTCTTTTGTATTTGAAATATTATGAACAACTTCAAATTTTTTTATACCGTATTATGAAGGCAAGTGAATGCTATTTTTGTGGAAAATTTCAAGTCTTTATTTTTAACGGACGGACAACGGATTCTCACCATAAAGGTTCTTTTTACCTTTCAGGTACTACGGAACCCTAAAAAGTTTGTCTTTTCTTTTATTAAAAGATTCACTCGTAGCACCCTCCTTTCAACGACGACTTTTACGTCCCAACTAATAAGGGTGAGCCTTATCGGCGTAGTTCGGGCACAACGGAACATTTTAGGGCATACAGGTTACCCCACAGTATTTTCCTTTGGCCGTTTACCAAGTAGGTACCTACACGAACTCCTATGCACATAAATTCTGAAAAACTCAGGATTCGAAGTTGGGTCTCAAAATTGACTGAGCTACCGCTGTTTCTTTATAAAGACATCTTCACGACATGAATCCCCGAGGGGTTGTCAGAGGTGTTTCCGAGTAAGGACTGTGAAATGCAAGTCGCAGTCCACACTCGTATACCCACGCTTCACCGACGACTTGTTACATCCCAAAGTGATGGGTGGTGAGTTGGTGAGCCCCGGCGATTTTTTCGTTCACTGATGAGCCGTATGCAACAAATGACCCGCGACTTTCATTTCGAATGATAATAAAATATTTTGGTTTTAATGTTCCGTACCAAAGGGCAAACCTGCTGTCTGTCCATCCGTCTGTCTGTCCGTCCATAAGTCACTCGTAGATGGAATAAGTAGATCTGAAAGGTGAATGGTAGGTCTAACTTGAGATTTCTATGAGTTCGTGATGTTCAATTCATTAAGTTAAATGTAAAATCTGTATCAAAACCACAAATTTCTAAAAGTATGGAGAAACGAGATATTTGCTTTTTTTGACATGCTTTTATACATGAATTTGTATACAGTTACTTAGCTTATACAAAGTTACACAACAGTGGCATGCATATAACTTTTTGTTGGAAAAGCAATGAGAAGGTCAAGTTTGACGATAAAAATAACATGAAAAAAATTAAAGGACAACTTTAATATTTTTTTTGTATGAAATCATGTACTCTTTAGTAGGCAGTGCCTACCTTGGCGTCATACAAATAATGATTTTTCAAAGTGACATTATTTTTTTTTTCATATTTTCTTATAGTCAAACCTGGCCTTCTCATTGCATTTCCAGCAAAAAGTTATATGCATGCACGCCAATGTTACACAGCGTGACTGCATGTTCACAGTATAGTACGTAAACGTTAATAGCATAAATCGGACCGCAACAATTTAATTCCAACCTGTACCTATACGACAAACTCGTTGATTCCAACTAGCCAAAATTTGAAATAATGATTTCAATCTACCCTTCTATTAGACGTTATTATTGATCAAATGCATTGTAAACCGTCATATTATTTTAGTAAGTAGTTGTATTTAAACGCATTCTTAGTGTTCTTTGATAATGCAGTATGGCAAAACCGAATTAGTGAAACATCACAGTACAAGTGTTATTATCAAGATATTTTTTTTTTTGTTTTGTTACTTACATTTTTCGTTTCAATAAATACATAATGTTTAGCTACCTAATATAGCAACGGAATATCTGATTGGACGTATCCAGCTTTGGCTTTGGAATTAAAGTAACAAAGGGAATTGTTTTAAAGATCCCTATTTAAATATTTTTAAAGCTCTATTTTCACACAATTAATTTTCGTATAATTGTAAGTATTATAAATCACGTCTGAAAGAGCCAAGACAATTTAAATTGCACAAAGAAAACCAGCCCAAACTCATTTCAAAATGGCGAAGCCGAACAAGAGATAGAACTCTTGCAGGGGTGACATGAATATTAAAGCAAACTTTTTTACTATTCAAGGGTTATATCACTCTTACGTAAGTTAGAATAGAAGTTACAATAGTTCGTCCCAGAAGGCTCCTTAACGCGGGGCATTTGTTTCAATCCATGCGCAAATTGCAGATATTGTGAAAATTATACCTTTAAAAACCTGAAAAAATGTTGCCAGATACTTGTAAATGTATTTCTATAACCTATCTATTATCCGATGCAACGTTAAGGGTTGAGTCCCTAAATCTGGCAAAAACAGGGTTCGGAATTCTCAGTTTAGACGATAGTATTTATTAAAATTTCTGAACGAAACCAATTGCTACTCTATAAAATTAAGTACAAGGTAAAAAAAAGCTACGAAAATTTATACTGATTTCAGGAAAAAACAAGAATTTCAAGAAAAAAATTTTAATAGCATTGCCGCATTCTCAGTATTGTGATTTGAGATATCGATAAAACACATTTAAGAACCATTATAACACATCAAAAACATATTAAGGAAAACAGTTTTTCCGATACGATTAATAGATTTTCTTCAATAAGTACAAATTTTGCAAAAAATTTCGAAATAACTGAGGTTTTGCTTGCATGTCAGTGGATTAGAGCGAGATAGACAGTTAAAACGCAAATGCGTTAGAGCAGAACTTTTTCCTAAGGAGCACCGAACCTTAACATATTTTTTGCATTCGAGCGATATTTTGTTACAATTTATTTAGTGTTCATACAATAACAATTATTCACAATTTTTAATAAATAAATAGACATAACAAAGGCGAACATAACTTTATGAATTTCTACCAAAAATTAAATGCTACTAATAGAAGAGAAGTATTGCATCAAAAATCAAGAGATAGTTTACACGTAAAGACGAAAAGTTCTGTAGCCTAATTACCGTGCGTAAAAGTGAATTGTGCCATATACTCGTAAAGTACTTCGTGTTATATTTCATAATGCTAGAAAAAGTAGAATTTACCTTAATATTTGATAATTTTGCAATTGTGCTAATTACACTGAAAAATGTAATGCCAAGTTTTAACTGCGCGGTGACTGTCACTTTTACCTAGGCAGTGACTGTCACTTTTACCTAGGCAGTGACTGTCACTTTTACCTAGGCAGTGACTGTCACTTTTACCTACGCAGTGACTGTCACTTTTACCTACGCAGTGACTGTCACTTTTACCTACGCAGTGACTGTCACTTTTACCTAGGCAGTGACTGTCACTTTTACCTACGCAGTGACTGTCACTTTTACCTACGCAGTGACTGTCACTTTTACCTAGGCAGTGACTGTCACTTTTACCTACGCAGTGACTGTCACTTTTACCTACGCAGTGACTGTCACTTTTACCTACGCAGTGACTGTCACTTTTACCTAGGCAGTGACTGTCACTTTTACCTACGCAGTGACTGTCACTTTTACCTAGGCAGTGACTGTCACTTTTACCTACGCAGTGACTGTCACTTTTACCTAGGCAGTGACTGTCACTTTTACCTACGCAGTGACTGTCACTTTTACCTACGCAGTGACTGTCACTTTTACCTACGCAGTGACTGTCACTTTTACCTAGGCAGTGACTGTCACTTTTACCTACGCAGTGACTGTCACTTTTACCTACGCAGTGACTGTCACTTTTACCTAGGCAGTGACTGTCACTTTTACCTACGCAGTGACTGTCACTTTTACCTACGCAGTGACTGTCACTTTTACCTACACAGTGACTGTCACTTTTACCTAGGCAGTGACTGTCACTTTTACCTACGCAGTGACTGTCACTTTTACCTAGGCAGTGACTGTCACTTTTACCTACGCAGTGACTGTCACTTTTACCTAGGCAGTGACTGTCACTTTTACCTACGCAGTGACTGTCACTTTTACCTACGCAGTGACTGTCACTTTTACCTAGGCAGTGACTGTCACATTTACCTAGGCAGTGACTGTCACTTTTACCTACGCAGTGACTGTCACTTTTCCGCACTTTAAAGGATATTTATTGCATCTTTTTTATGTCCAATAGTTCTGTCGAAATTACCAGAGGGTGTTTCAGTACGATTGAGTGCATATTTACTTTTCATAAGTTACCAAATTAAAGGGGAACATAGATGAGAGAAGTTACATTCAAACCTGAGTTGTAAAAGATAAATAGACTTTACTTTAAGGCGCAATTGTCCATCACACAACGAAAGAGATAAACATATCTTAAAAAGTTCGCGCGGATATTACTGTTTTTTAGTAAATAATATTTAATACAAATTCACACGAGAGAGTTAAAAAAACGATTTCATGTTTTAGATAACAGATTTATATACTCACAACAGTCGTTTTTGTTATTTTTACTTTATTATTTTGAACGGACTACTGTTTTGAATGGAAAAAAAAACCTTCACTTTGCTTTTTTTTCAATGCAGCGAATTTTTCTTTATCACGTTTTGGGCTCTGTTATTGTCTTGGAAAAAGCCTTATTTATAAGATGCTTTTATTTCAGAATCCCATATATCGTAGTATGGGAGTTTTACTGTTATTAAATCTCATTTTTACAACCTATGTCGCTTTAAAAAACAGGTACAGGGTTTATTTTTTTCGTCTTTTCAATATTGCTGCAGCGTAGTTCAGTTGGTAAAACGTCGGACTCTCAATCTCGAGACCCAGGTTCGAATTCTACCAGTCGTGCCCGCATATTAATTATGTTAATTATTTAATTATGTAAACTAAACTTTTATTTAATAATAAGTATTAAATAATTGCTGTAATTGGGTTCGCCCGTAGTAATTATAATAAATAAATACGAAAACATCGAGATTACTCGTATTATCCAACATGCCCTTAAAAGCGTGTATTGTACCCGAAGTATGGCGATAAGGCGTAAAATCGTCTTAAAAAGATGTTCTACCAGTTTTGAATGTTCCAGTGACAATATTGTATTTTTTAATTCAAAGATTCAAAATGTTTTTTTGTAAAATAGATACATAAAGTATACGTTTTACATATCAAATCTAATCTGTATAAAATAATATTTTACGAAAAAACAAATATGATACGGGAAATACATATATAAGAAAACTATACTTAAGTTGGGCTACTAAAGTTATACACATGCATAAAATAAAGACTTATTGGAATAAGGATATTATTATACACAATGCAATTAATAAATAAGTTGATAAATAAACTGAATAGACCATAAATAAATATAATGCCTGACATAACATAAGTAACAAAATAAAATATTGTATATACCTACATAATGCAATGAATAAACAAGTTAAATAAACTATAAATAGATATAATGCCTAAATCCACCCATTCGATTAATCTTGCTAAGAAGAAGGGCACTTGCACTGCACTGCTTTTGACATATCTGGCAACACTAAAAAAAGATGAATTGAAATATCTACTACGCTTCGCAAGTTTTTGTCGTTAATGTGATTTAAATCCACATTCAAAGTTCAAGTTACCCGCGTGCTACACAAGATTCCAAGTGAAGCGTGGTTATTGAAGATCTGTAAAAGGATTTCTCGGGAAATCAGGCCAGATATTTCTTCGTCGGTGAATCCATTATTTACTGTCAGGAAGCGAACAGATGTCGGTGAAAAATTGGCTTTACTTTAACAAAACTTCAATGGAACATCAAAGGTCTTGTGTGTGTGCTATTCAGATCTAATGTAGAGCCAAGCTTTTAACTGTACAAGGCCAAACTCTACATCTGGATCAAAAAGTATGCCTTGGCCGTTTCGCGGCTGTCAAACAGACACTCCCATGGACTTGTAATATTATGTCATGTAATAGTTCCATGAAATGGCCAAGCCATACTTTTAAATTAAGATGTAGGGTTTGTAGAGTTAGGGCTTGTGGAGTTAAGCCTTGTAGAGTTAAGGGGTTGGCTCTACATACATGAGATCTGATTACTTTTTAACCGTGAAAGCGGTATGAGCTTCTGAGTCTTGGTGACCCAATTAATAAATAAAAAAATCCTTTGGATCAACAGATAGTTATTTAAGGTACCAGAATTGTGCCATACTTACTAAGCTTTCGTTGTGTGTTCATCTGTCACAGGGATTAACAGTTTCTGCCGTTATAGATAGCCACTGATAGTTATTGGATTGCTTATTTTACGTAATACCTACCTGTTACTATGGTCTCTATTACGGAAAATAATAAAATTAAAATAAAGTTGATGCACAAGGGTGGTCTCCATAAAAAATATTCAAAATATCAAAAAGTACAATTAATAATATTATAAAGTATAATTTACGTGCATGATAAATAACAATAATATAGATGCCATAGCAACATCAAGGCGTCCGTAAAAAGGCGCTAAAGTGATAGCGCCTGTCAAATAACTGGGCATTCTTTGAGTACGGAACTCTAATTTTTATTATTTGTTCTTTTAATTTAGAGTATGTATAACCATCTAAACAAATTTGAAACTTGTGTCTTTTACCACTTTAAGATACGAGCTGATCAAATAACCTTGAAAAGTATAAAAATTTTTCAAGGTTTCTTGTATGGGAACCCCCTTTGTTTTAATATTTTTATTATTTGTCTTGGTCGAGTGATGCGTATTCTTTAAAAACTTCAACTGGGTACCTATTACGGCTGAAGCTGTAGGCCCTTGTGACAGACGGGCGGACAGACAGACAGACAGCAGACGTTTCGGGCACGAAACCTTAACGAAGATTTTAAAGATTGACTCTATGTGTAAGTAGTTTGTTCATTTGCTTAAATTAATTAACTCAGCTTAGAAAGTTTCTTTCGGAAACGCGGCTCAAGATCAAGAAATAGTTTCGTACAAAAACGTGCCTTCGTCTTCCGCCTTGCCAAAGACACTTTAAGAAAGGATCAATTCATGAAACAATAAATAGTTTCATTCGGAAACGCGACTTGGCGTTCGGCCTCACCAAAGGCACTTTAGCAGAGGATTAATTCAGAAAACAACAAACAGTTTAGTTCGAAAACGCGGCTCAGACTTTGGCCTCGCCAATGACAATTTAGAAGTGTTTCAATTTAGAGAAAAAGGAATAATTTTATTTGAAAACGCAGCTTGGCCTTTGGCCTTGCCAAAGACACTTTAGCAGAGAACCAATTCAGTAAACAAGAAATAATTTCATTCGGAAACGCGGCTTGGCCTTCGGCCTCACCAAAAACACTTTACAAGAGAATCAATTCAGAGAACAGGAAATAGTTTCATTCGGAAAAGCGGCTCAGCTTTGGGCCTCGCCGAACATACTATACGGGTAAAATCAGTTATCACAAAATTATTTCATTCAGAAAACACTTTAGCAGAGAATCAACTCGGAGAGCGAAAAATTAGAGGAGATCAAGTCACTTGACATGAACAAATTTCGTTCGTAAACGTGGCTTGGCTTTCGGCATATCTGGAGGACCAATGTGAAACATCAAGAAAAAATTTCGTTCAGAAACCTGATTTTGCCTTCAGTCTCGCAAGAAACAAATAAGGGATCAAATAAGAGATCATGCGAGAACTTAAAATACTCCAAACCAGAGTCAGGTCAAATACCTACTTTCTACAAAATTATGGATCCGAAAAGTACCGAGAGTTTCGATAGGACTACATAAAAACTAAATCAAATGCGGACGAAGCTGCGGGCAAATAATTAACAAAATTATATAACGTAGGGTCTGTTCACCGCCCTCAGATGAACCATAAGTTTTTATTTATTTAATCTAATGGAATTAAAGTCGTCAATTCGTTCAGATTATTATTGTGGATGTTTTCTGCCTTTCATTCTGGTGATTTATACGATCTGGATACGTTCGATTTTAAAACCAATGTATTGGATAGTCAAACAGGTCCTAAAATAAATCAGTTTTTCTATTCTAATTTTCATTACATTTTTAAATAAAAGTATAAAAAGTCATTATTATTAGAGTGCATTACAAACCAGAAAAGATAAATTAGAAACAAATGTAAAGACAAGAAATTTTCAAAAATTTTAAAAAATTCCTCGTCTTTACATTTGTTTCTAATTTATCTTTTCTGGTTTGTAATGCACTCTAATAATAATATTTAGAGTATTCAAAAGCGATGGATTTCGCATTAAAAACATAAGCATAAAAAGTCGTTCTGTATTTTATATTTGTAGAATAAGTATTTTTGTTTTTATAATTTATGTTTGTTTGTCCAATAAAGAAACATAAGCACAATATTATTTAAGATTACAAGGGTTCGGCAGTAAATATAGCTATCGGCTTTCTTGAACGTAACTTGCGTAATCAGAACTTTGAATACCTCCATCAGCCTTACATCGAAGTAGTTAACAAAACAAAAGTTCTTCCTTTCTTGTATTAGAAGGAAGTATTTGCAAGGAATAATATTGTTTTCCACAGTGATCAATCTTGGAGAAGAAAACTAAGTGAAAACGCCAAGATATACCTATTTACTCAGGACCAAATTAATTAACAGGGTACAATAGATCATTGTCGTATTATAGGACTAGTAAGTTTATCTTTTGTGCCTACATTTTGCCTTCATGGTTCACGGCCACTTAGACTACCAACCTATAGGTATGTATGAAAAAAATATCTACTGAAAGTTTTAACGGTAGCCATAAAAGAGGTCACAGGTTTGAATCTTTACCAAAGGTATTTTTTCCGGAAGTATTTCTCAATAGAAATTTGTTTCAATTGAGTTTTTCCAGTTTGTAATGCACTCTAAATGGATTTCAATATAAATCATGTAATCATTTTAAGAAGTTTAACAATTATTTATAGTACGTATATGTATACGTTTATGTTGACTTTCATTTATGTAGCCAAATTCATACTGAAGACTCGGTAAATTGTCAGGACAAAGGTTCAGTGACCCTGTTTGCGAAGTACTAATTTTTTTTATGTCTCTCTTAGAGTTTGAAAACAACCTTGACTTCGTTAGTATACGAAGTCAATCTTATTTTTTGCGGAGTTCACGGAAAAGATAATTGAATCTCGGTCCTGACTCTGAATTCCTCCCTTAGATTAACATGATTAACATACAAACATTCATCCTCTATTTTACCTATTTAGGGGATGATTTTACAAAAACGGTAAATCATGTTATTCTTATTAATCTTAATTTTTAATCCTTAATTTTTAAATTACGTTAAGGCAAATACCAATTATCCTAGTTTTTAATAACAATTTTCATCCTCTATTAGCTGCAACTGCCAAAATAAAGATGTTCCCATACAATATTTCATCCTTATTTTACTTCCTTAGGGGATGATTAACCAAAAACGCTGAAAATCTCCATTATAATTTTCTTACCAAAAAGGTCAATACCAGTTTTTATGGGTTTAACTACAAAACTAACTTATTTCCCATACAAACATTCATCCTCTCTTTTACCCCCTAAGGGATGGAATTTCGAAAATACCGGCCGTATTCCTTGAAAATGATGAAATGTAACTCCTTTTTTAGTATACTTCTAATTTGTAAAAGCCTTTCCTCATTTAGATAATCCGTAAAACACATATTTTGATGTTTAGCCTCCAATCCAACTGTTCAAGCAGTAGTAAAACTAAATCACACCTCCTGCATCGGCCCAGCGTTGATGACCTGGACTCACCTGTGCAGTGACATTACGGTTCCACGGCATTGCGATTTCTAGTCTTTTAGTTATTCAGATTTTTATAGTATACACATATACGAGTATGTTATATTTTAATGATAAGAAACAACATAACACAGCTTAAGTATGACAAGGGTCTGAAGTTAATATGAGTGTATGAATGTACACTATTGTTTACTAAAACATGTATAATTTTGTTATTTCGATATAGCTCTATATTTTTCACATGAAGGTATTTTTTGGATCGGGTTTCTATTAGCTGGTAAAAATTCCAAAATGATGCTTAAATACTATTTTGGCACAAGTCATCTCAGTTATGGGTATTTATGGAATCAATGTGTTCAGTATGATCCTCTATATACAAACAAATATATGAAATGACAAATGCATTGACTGTGGTGGTGAAAACTGTGACGTCATAAAGATACATCTAAATGGATTCTAAGGAGGATACAGAAAATAAGATCACATAGATCAGGGATACACTACATAGATCATAATCACAGTAATGCATATTAAATAGCACAATTTTGCTAGAGAAGCATAATATACATTAAACTATTGTCGAGCAATTCCATAAATAACATTTATTTTAAATATTTTTATTCGAGATTAAGAAAAACAATAATTTGTTGTGCGTTTGGGAAAGAGACCAAGAGCAATTACCTTAAGGGTCCGTATAAGGCTAGATGCACAACTTCAAATTATGAGCATATCACATTGTGTAACTTGGTTAATCGGTATAGTAAAAATAATAAAGACTGTAGACTATAAGGCTGATAGGTTCATCTTAGAAAAAACGCAAAATCTTTAAGTTCGCTCGATAGTAAAAAAAATACGAATTTACCTCTAAATCTCATGTTTTTCCAGTTTTAAACGGCTTTCCTTAAATCATACAGCCTTAAAAGTATTAAAAATAAGTTAACGAATGTCATCGTCAGCTTGTCTTAGAATATTTAAAAAAAATCATCTAGAAGTAGAGTTTTTAAATAAAAGTGCAGGTTTTTGTGGGCGCGTGTTTCTTGGTGGTAGTAACAGCCACGGCTGAGAGTTCGCTATTTTAAACAAAAAGAGAACGTCGTAGTGTTTAATCTGACCTTTTAAGCAGCCTTAAGCCTTAAAAAAAATCATCTAGAAGTAGAGTTTTTAAATAAAAGTGCAGGTTTTTGTGGGCGCGTGTTTCTTGGTGGTAGTAACAGCCACGGCTGAGAGTGCGCTATTTTAAACAAAAAGGGAACGTCGTAGTGTTTAATCTGACCTTTTAAGCAGCCTTAAGCCGCAGTACAGACGAAAGGTTGGTCAGGGAGGCTTCACAACTCTAAGAGTAAGCCAGTAAACACACCGTTGCTCTGCAATACGTACCATGCAGTTCACTGAGATCCCTTACGTATGTGAGACTTTGTTACCCATTGCACGGGGCTTGCATCGCCTTCCAAATGCGTACACCGTAGGTAGAGAATCAGAAACTTTATAGAAAAATTTGTTATACAAAACTCGTCAGTCTTAAAACTAGGTCAAATTAGACTAATTCTTACATGAGAATTTCCTCATACACATTTTAATCTAATAAACTAAATAAAATTATAAAATTCAACACTATACTAAAATCAAAACAGATTCACTTTTTATAAACTGAACTAACAACAAAAATAGCACTTTTCCATCCATCCATCCATCCATCAGCCTGTTTCGTCCACTGCTGGACATAGGCTTTTCCAGGATTTCGCCACTCTTGGCGATCCTCCTGGAAGAAATGCCCATACTCACACACGCTGGGCAGGTGGGTTGGTGAGCGCGGTGCCGAAACCCTTGCACCAGTGACACCGCTGCCCGTCACTAGCCTGTTTTTTATAAGGCTTGACAATTGGGGATGGATATACCGCCATCCATCGGTCCCAGGCAATGGTGGGTCGCCTGGTTTTGCCAAAGAGCTGTTCCTTTACTCTCTCCTGAATAACTTCAGGAGGATTTGCGAGTAAGATGGTGGTACCTCCACAGTCGAGCCCGGCATCAGCTCTACCACCTTAACACTTTTAACTAAACATTTTCAAACCATATAAACATTTTTTTTTCAACCAATCCTTATCCCTTTTTTCGTAGTTGTTTTGGTAACAGTTACAGATTTTTATTGCGATACTTCTTATATAATGTTTATGGTTATGTTGTACTGTTGTAAGCTTATGTTTAACGTTATACGAGTATTCATGTTTTTCCCTCGATATTTCAAACATTTTTATTTTTTCTTTGACGAATAATGCCATTTTAATACATAAATATCTAATATCGTTAGTAACTCTAATGTATTAAATAGTGGCTTACAGTGTTCATCCTGTCATTATTCGAATGGCTCCTTTTTAGGGTTTCGTAGTCCGACAAGGAACCCTTATAGTTTCGCCATGTCCGTCTGTCCGTCCGTCCGTCCGCCTGTCCGTCCGTTCGTCTGTACGCGGCTTAGCTCAGAGACTATTTATACTAGAAAGCTGAAACTTGGCTTCAGTATACAAATTAAACACGCCAACAAAACGATAAAATAAAATAATGTTTTTTTTAGGTATACCTCCTGTACACCTAAATTGGGGATGATTTTTTTTTTCTCATCTAATCTGATATCCTCATAGTGTGGGATATCGTTAGATAGGTCGTTCAAAAACATTGTGGGTGTGTGAAGACCATTTTTCGATTTAGGGATCCGTTGGCAAAATATTAAGCTTTAAAGTGCAAATTTTTGTTAGAGTGCAGTGTTCCCCTCTCACCTGCTGGCTAAATCGTTGTTTATGGATATGTGAAAAAATTCACAGAAGTAGTATATATCATAAATTTTAAAGAAAAACTATCACAGTCAAGAAGGCTTCACAGGTTTACGAGTACAGGTCGCGCCAAAATTTAGCCCCCTCTAAAAATGACAGTGTATGGGCCGCTCCTCTCAATGCATGGGACTAGAAGTTTGGCGCGATCTGTATTAGTAGACCAACTTATAAAATGTACCGGGCTCTACGGAACCCTACACTGCGCGTGGTCCGACACGCACTTGGCTGGTTTTATAATCTGAAAATATCGATGGTTTAATAAGCAGGGTTTGTTATTAGTATGTTCATGGTGATATAATAGCCTTTAAAATAATGGTTTGTTTACGAATTTACATGACCAATGTATAGGAACCGAAAGATACGTTTTGATTGGTACGACAGCGCGTAGCATCGAGCAGTGTAGCATAAGTGTCGTTCGCTCTATTAGAAAAAAATGGGTTTCCTTTATTTACTGCAGAATAAAACTTATATGAACAAGGTGAAATTAAATTAACCGACCAAACTCATACTGGAGACTCGGTTCGTGAACAGAAACAAGTTTCAATTAACATTTTGTTGAATATAAAAACTTTTTTTTTTGCTGCCTTACTGTCCTGGGTCAATTGCTCCAGTGTTCTAACTTCTAAACACCTGTAATAAAGTAAGTCACACCTGTGATATTAATGCAGATAGTTTAAGTTGTTTTAAATTATTGTGTAGTAAAGTTAAATGATGTTTGTTAATTTTAGTAGTTATATATTAAGATAAAATTTAAAATATGTAAATTATTAAACTCTTCCACGATTTATCTTCGCGCCTTGTAGACGCCTCGGGTGACCCAAGGGCTGGCGCGTACCTCGGACAACGCATAAGCCTAGCGATCCAACGGGGTAACGCAGCCAGTGTCTTGGGCGCCCTCCCATTTGGCAGCGATTTGGAAAAAGTTTTTTACTTAATTTAATTTTCTGTTTTAGATACGTAGGTTTAGTTTGTAGTTTTTTTTTTCTTTTATAGCTCAGATTAGATATTAAATTATTATTTTTGTAGGTTATTAGTTTATTCGAGTTTTTATTGAGTTGGTCTTTATGTATCTATTTTCAAATAAACTTATCTCGACATTTTAGTAATTAAGAATTTAAGATTGTGTATAATTACATGTTATACGTCACTTATACAAAATGCAAGCTGTGATTACCTTAATAAGTTAGAAGTTTAGCAGTTATTTATGTTCAATGTGTATTGTTAAAATTAGCTTACTAACTACTGGTTTTCCCAATAAAGAAAATAAATAAATAAATAGACTAGGAATTATACTTAAACTAGTCCAACCAGTAAGGGAGCAAAAAAATATATTTTTCGAATTTGGCCAAAAGGATTACTGAACCTAGTTCCTGATCACTAACCGAGTCTCCAGTATGAATTTGGTCGGATGATTTAATTTCAGCCTGTATATCTGTGATAAAAACCTAAGAATTCTGGACATACAATACGGCTTGACGAGCCATCAACCTCAGTAGAAAGCGGATAGACAAAAGGCTTACAATTATTCGTAGTTGATAACAAAGCAATGCGCAATTCACAACGTAACGCAACCTTTACAATTTCACATTGGAACTCTACATCCACAAATTACCTGGACTGACGTTTGGATGTTTTCGTGTCGAAATCGCAATTTCCACGTGTCGGGAATCGCGGAAATAAGAGGGCAGTGTGAATGCACCGAACGTTGGACGTGATGTGATATCTACACACGCTTGGATACACAAACTTCTCTCTAAACTGGCAAATGGTGAAACTAACTTTTGTTTGGACTATTATCGATTGGTCGGGTATCTTTTGAACGGACAGCAGAGCGATCTATACTTAATAATTTTATAGTAGGATCCATCCATCCATCCATCAGCCCGTGTTCGTCCACTGCTTATATATATAGGCCTTTCCCAAATTTCGCCACTCATGTCGGTCCTCCGTCCTCCTCATCCAGCCGCCCCCCGCAACGTCCTTCAGGTCGTCGGTCCAGCGGGCACGAGCCGAGCAAAGCGTAGTGTAGGCCGACCTCGTGCCCGCTGGACCGACGACCTGAAGGATAGTAGGATGGATTTGTAAAATAAAGAATCATATTTATAATATTTCTATATATATTTCGACCAACTCGTGGCCGTCGTCAGTCGAATAATAAAGTAGTAAAAGAGTCATGTTCTGTAAATTTTATATTTTTTCAAAGTTTTAAATGAAATGGATAGTTAGTACCTATTATACTGAAGCCAAAACTACCATTTTTAGAATGTTTGTCTGTCCGTCTGCATGTATGTTCCATTTTTAACTCGAGAACCAGTTTACGGATTCTTTATTATCATCCTAGTAATCCTGGTCAATAGGCTATAAGACGTGTTGATAAAATAACGCCCAAGCCGAAAATGGGACAGAAACTGAGTAAACGTGGGCGGAGCCGCGGGCCAAGGCCTATAGTTTGTAATAAAACATATCGTCACGACAATATTCGTGAGGGTTTGTCAGAGGTGTTCTCGAAAATAGACTAACACAATACACCCCATTTTCACTCTGGATTTTAGTCCCAATTCTATATTATTATCCTTATATAATTAGCCTTATTGCTTTATTCAGAGCAAAAATTTACAGTTTACTTCGCAGTGTTTTCATTCATTAATGCATACTCGACCGGGCAAGATTCGAACCTGGATCTCAAGATAGAGAGACTGGCGTGCCTTGGACATATAAGCGCATAAATCTGTTTGGTAGTGGAAAGAGAATTAGTCACTTAAGTCGAGAGAGAAGGCTGTGTGTGCGTGCGTGTGAGTGTGTGTGTGTGTGTGTGTGTGTGTGTGTGTGTGTGTGTGTGTGTGAAAAAAGCTGATATAATAATTTTGAATAGGAAAGGTCACGCTACCATCGATCACTGTTACTTCATGCAAAAATAACCGCGGTGCGACATGGACGGATTCTGAAAACAAAAATGCAAAATGTCAATTTTCTTCACTAATTTTGTTATAAAAAATACTAAATGTTGTACGAAAAATCTGTTCGTTTCAGAGTAAAACAAAGTTAATACAGGTTTAAATACATACATAATATGTATGGATTTTTGCTCAAATAAAGCCTCGACACGAAAAGTTTTTTTTAGATTTTTTGTATTTTGAGGCTAAGGGGGAAAATGCCATACAGCTCATTTTTCAACACAGTTTTTTTGTCATTTTTCATTGGATGCGATTTTGATTGATTTTTAACATTAATAAATCGTAAGTCATTATTTAGCTACAATGCTATTGAAACGGCTACTCACGATTTTTATATAGTCAGATTTAGCCTGACTAGTTTCACTGTATTCTTACAGATTCTTCGGAGGCAAACATGGTTACGCGGCGGTCCCCCGTTTGACACTGCGTCATTCAGCGCGGCAGGCTCGCTGCGAGATCGGCGCGGGGGTTGGTGAAGATGGTGGGGTGTTTGCGGCTGTTCTGTTCGTCCGCGTTCAGCGCTGGAGCAGAAGATGTATTCCTTTCTCTTAAAATCACACACACAGAGCTCCTATATCATTATTCTCCACAATATTTGCATTGGCTGTTGAGTTGTTGCTCAGTAACGGTTTCCAGATATGAGACAGCGTCCATCCACCATCTCTGTTGAAATTAGGATGCCGCTGGATCTCAATTGATTCCCAAATCTTGCGAGGCACATAAAACTTTCCCCGATCCAACACGGTGGTCTTATTAAACCGGATGTAATGTGATGGTCTCGAGACGAGTGCATGTTCAGCCACTACCGAACCGTTACTGTTAAGGTTTTTCATACTCCATATATGTTCGGTAAGCCATGTGGAGACATTCCGTCTAGTTTCTCCAATGTATCACTTTCCACAGTCACATGGAATCTTGTAAACACCCAGCGTATTCAGTGGTTCTTTATCTTTCGGCGACCGTAACCATCGTTTTATTTGTTTAGGAGGACGAAAAACTGTCTTGATGCTGTATCTACGGCGTAACAAGTGTTCAATTTTATGTGTCACACCTTTCACAAAGGGAAGATAAGTTGGTAACCTTTCTACCACATCATGTTTTCGGTGGTACGATGCAGAGTTACTCGCCAGTCGATTGCACTGCCTCCAGTTGTAACCATTGGCCTCAAGCACGTTCTTCACATGACGTGCTCAGCTTCAACATACTGTTGATCGCACAGGCTCAGTGCTCTATGGATTAACGTGCAAGGCACCAAGGAAAGATGTTTCGGATTGTGATGTGAATCAGCCCGCAGGTATTATTTAGATGTTGGAATATCTTCCTTAGCACGAACTAATAAATTTCAAATTGCAATGTACAGTTCGGAAAGGGAAGCGGTCCTTTAATTTTATAAATTATTGAAGCGTAAGTCATCGGAAAGTGCTTGGAAAATGTTTTTTTCTGCATATTCGTATTAATTCTGTTAAAACAACGTGGGGCTGGCCTCGCTGAGCTCGGCTCCCTAATATGTACTTACATGTCAACCTAACCGCTCCTCCTCGCTTCGCTCGTCGTCGCAAACTATCCCTAGCGGTCGAATAAAATTAAAACTAAAGAAGCCGCTAACGGCTACGTAGCCACTTTATTTTTCATTTCATCTTGATAATTTACGAGTTAAAGAAGAATCCAATTCGGTCCTAAAAAACTTGCTTAGTTAGTGTAAACGTAATTAAAAAATATAAACTTAATTAGTTATTAATAATTAGCAATTCAACTTGTACAATACTATAAACAATTTTATTATTATCTTGATCGATAGATGACGGACAAAAATGTGAATGAATCTTTCAAAATGAGTAGAGCATGTGGTTTAATTTAATGAGCACGTCATGATTACACCTTTTATACACCGTCAGAAACCAACTATAACACACCGAATAGAAAATATTTGTGTAAATTTTTAGACACAAAGAATGACGTGACAACTGACAGGGAAGAGATTGAAGCGGAAATACCAAACCAAAATTTATAAGGCTGGTGCCGAAATATTGCATCGTACGTGTTGTTTGTGGTTGAATTTACCGCGGCCTAGGCAGATTTGAATGTTTGATGGGTTCGGAAATTTATTTAATAGGTGTTAAATTAATAGAAGTCAGATTCTTGAATAAAAGGAGCAACCGTAAAATTTTTAACAGAACAATTTAGTATAGACTTTACCAGGAGTACGGGACTCGCTGTGTTTGTTTTTATGTTTCCGTAGTCAACAAGGAACCCTTATAGTTTCGCCATGTCGTATTGGCCCGTCTGTCTTTTCGCAGCTAAGCTTTGTGACTCTTAGTACATACTCGAAAACTGTAATTTGCCATGTGAATTTAATAACGCCACAAAGGGGTAAAACAAAATACCGTTTTTTGTTGGTCTTCCTCCCCTTCTCGTAAAGTGGGGTGTAAGCGAAGTGTTGTCAGATAGGTCGTTCAAAAATATTGCGGGTGTGTGAAAACCATTTTTCGATGATTCAGGGATCCGTTTGCTAAATATAAAGCTTTAAAATGCAAATTGTTATCAGTCAAGTGCCCCCCCCTGCGAGCTAACGGCAGTAATATATATGTCACGGTGAGAGTGATAAATGAGGGAATTATTAATAATTATCGGTGAGTATAATAATATTCACATTATTTGGTAAATGTGATAAATCCGGGTAGATTAATCACTTTCACCCTCAATTATTAATAATTGTCTGACGTTTTTGGGGAAAATAATAATTCACGCATAATCAACTAAATTTTTATTCATATTTCATATCGTATTTCTGTTAAAACTAAATAATAACCAGCGGTGAATGTGATAAATTATTATAAGAATTATTAATAATTTTCAATTAATCATTCCCACAGTGACTTATACATATAACGAAGTTAAAAGAAAAACTATCACAGCTAAGTAGGCTTTACAAGTAAAGAGTTTAGTTAATTTAGCTTAACTAGTAATAGTTGACCAACCTAATTTTGCAGTTTTCAACAGGAGGAGGTTCTCAATTAACAGTATTTTTTTGGGTATTTTACTCCATAACTCCGGCAAATCTAAAACGATTAAAATTTTTTTTTTCTTTTGATAGGGTTTGCTTTCAGGTAGGTCCTATTTTAGTTTGTTCGTGATCTCATGAAGGTCTTTAGAGATAGGCAGCGGAACTCCTCAATGGAAGACAGCAAATCACTTGATATTGCGGCAAACACAGTATGCCCACCTGACCTTTGATCCCGGCCTCATCACCATAGAATTCCTTAACAGATGACAGCACATATCTAAATTGCGGTAATCGCTTTAAAATTGAAAATTGCTTGAAAATTGAAAATTGCTTGAAAATTGTCATTATACCACGGGTCATTTGAATTTGAAACTCCTCAAATGAGGCAATCAGAGTGCTGACTGTAGTCTACCCATTTTTCACAATTTAACCCGTCAACACTAAAAAGCGTGATAAAAATAAACTTTTAACAAAAAAAAAAAATCGGCTTCAAATATTAAAGCAGACATTCAATAAAAAGTTTAAAATAATTACATACTTACTGACCGATGGTACCAAAATAACACTTTTGCCGACTTCTTTCTTCCCGAAACATATGTTACCTACAAGTCGGCGCATTTCCCATGGTATAGAACACATAAATCAACATGAGAGCGCCGACTTCTAGAGAAAATTATATGTTTCAGAGAACAATTTTGTCTGTCTGTTCCGTTTTTACTCGAGAGCCACTCAACGGATTTGGATGCGGTTTTCGTTACTGTCATCCACTAGTAACTTTGGTCAACACATTATATGCTATCAAAAGTGTTGATAAAATAACCACCAAGCCAAAAACTGATAACATTTGAAAAATACTACCATGCGAGCGAAGCCGCAAACAAAAGCTAGTTTACTTTAGTTTTATGAAAAGTTTACTTTGTATTGTTATCAGCAAAATAAATTCTTATCAAGATAACATTACCACGACTCTCATTTAAATAGTGTTTTACTAGTATACATATAACGCGTATTACTTCTTTTTCTGTTATTATTCACATTTATGCGCCAAAAAAATTTCAAACAAAATGGTTTGGGAACGTCCAAAAAACCAGAAATTTCCGTGCGAGTGGTTGAAATTTTCAAGTGAGAAAACTGGTCAAAATTTTCTAATAAAGGATTTGACGCCGGATTATTATGATATTACCTTGGGATACATGACCAACATGTTTATGAAAGAATCTGCGATTTGTAAGCCTCTAAGTAAGTCAAACCTTGCAGTAGCAATAAATTCGATTCTGAAGGCTTTCTTTAATTTTAGTTTGAGTGCTATCAGATGTTAAATTTTTCCAAAATACCTAATATAGATTCTGTTGTTAACACTAGAGAACTAATTTGGAATGCAGATTTTTTTACTGACAGCACTAAACCTAAAATCAAAGCCTTCAGAATTGGCTTTAATATTAATATTTAATCCTTCCTGAGAATATCTGTGCCATGAGGCTAGTCTTGCGGAGCCTTCTGCTGTCTGTCTGTCCATAATATGTCGTATGTCATTGGTCTTTTGTTCGTAGATGGAATGAGTAAGAGTTACTCTTATGTTAGAAATTTGAAATTTGGATATTTTGTGTAAAATGTTGACTCAAAATCGAATATTGAATAAAAATTAAATTAAATTATTTTTCGGGAATTTAACATTTTTAGTAGGTCACCTTCGCTTGTGGGGTGGCATTGTTAAGAGCTCATTGAGTACCTACTTGAGTAGATATATACCAAATACTTTTGGTATCTATCTTCAGTAGATCTCAAATTTGACATAATGTATAATAATTTACTCTACCCTCCATGACATTATTATTTACCATCTACAGTAGAAAAATTATCAATATCCATAGTTATTAATTATTATACTTTGATGATGCCATAAGGTGAAACCGGTTGCTTAAATAAAGTGAAACAGTAAAAGTGTATTTTGAATATAATAATATTATTTTTATTACATCATATATATTACATAGAAAATATTTCCTTGATAATTTGCATCTTACCAAAAACGTAAGCATGCACTAAGTTTTTTTTTTCTTTTAGACATTTTTGAAGATATTGTATCTCGAGCTCAATTGCAACAAAAATGGCTTGATATAATGCGAGCAAATATGGCCATTGTTTGTGTGGTAGATGAAAAAATTCCTCGCGTGGCTGGCATTCATTTGACGTTGGTCAGGGAGAAGTGTGACAAGAATAAGGTAAACTAGTCTACACGACATGAAAATACAATTTTCGAATGATTTCCTTATTTATTATCCCTCGTCACTGTTTGACATACAAAGGGTTATGTTTCACCCTTACAATCGTTACAGTATTGAAAAAAGATTATAATATCTTTCAGAAGCTGGATGGCCACAATGCAAGTGCGAACGTATAGTAAAAGATCCAGACTGTAACGGGGTCAACTTTCATCCAGAATTCATAAAGTTTATAGATATATGTATAAGTCCCTACAATTCAGAGTGAAAAAAATTTAACAGATGAGGGAGTATTACTAATAGACCATATCCTAAAGAAGAAAAAAAACTTTTGCGCAAACTTTTTTTTCACCTTTCCATAGAAATTCTTATTCTTATTCTTATTCTTTATTGTAGACAAAAAAAGGAGATTACAAATATTTGTTACATTAATTTGAGTTTATTTATTCAGCTGATTGAACCACTTAATTTGTACTGGGACGAGAAAAAAATTTTTAATAAAAACATTTTTTTTCTTCTTTATTGTTATCATTAAACTTTAATTCGTCCAAGTCAGTAAACGATACATAGATGTACCCTAGAATTATTTTCACTTATTATTGTAGGATCTTATTTAAATTAAATAAATACTGAATCTACAGATATATTGCCTTCTATATTGAACCGTCATCAGTCCAATAAATTGCGTATATAGAAAAAACATGTCAAAGACGAAGATTCTCTTTCAGCTCATTCAATGTCAAATCTATCAGATTATAGAATATTCTACCGCACAGCATTCGCAACGCACTTAGTATCAGTTCCTTTAAAAAGAGCTGAAAGAACACTCACTGTCTAAATAGGTAAATAAATAATATTATATGTAGTAAAATGTATATATTCCATAAAATATATTTTAATTAATATATAATTGGCTTTAAACCAGATTTTAATTTTGTAAGATATAGTATAAACTTTAAATATACCGGGTGTAAATAGACTTCTACCATTAAACTAAACCACTTATTCTACCGATCATACCGAACCCGCGCTAACCATTAATTGAATATCTTCTTCACTGAAGATTTGCGCGGGTTTTTTACAAAGAGTTGTTCATTATGTTCAATAGAGTATGTGGTTTTATTTAAAGGTCACATGATATTTACACGCGGTATATAAATAAAAGAATACTGAATCTTGAGATATATTTCGGTCTTTATTGGACTGATTTAAGCAGATTCCAACCATTGATGTGAAATGTAGTTCGATTGTGTGATAACGATTCATTTCTGTCTTTATTGAGTACTAGCTTTTGCCCGCGGCTGAGCCCGCATTGATATATTTTTAGGTAGTCCTATCGAATCTGTTAATATTTTTGGACCAATAATTTTATAGTACGTATTTTACTTAGACTTTTGGTTCTCATGATAATAATGTTATACGTCTGACATGTTCCTTTCATGTTCCATGTCTAAGTGAAGAGCTAACTGTAACAACAGAGAAATAATTTTTAAGATCGGTTTTCTAGTTCCGGAGATAACTCGCACGAATGAACTGCTCTTACCCAGGGAATAAATTATAACCTTTGTCCAAGTGAAGATCTAACCATTACAATTACAACAGTGAAATTATTGTCTGAATCGGTTCCATAGTTATTAATGACAGGGAGCAAACTATAGCCTATAGCACTCTAGGATAAATGTAGCTTCCAATTGTGAAAAAAAAATATTTTTCTGGAAATTGCCCCCAAAAACTCACACACAGCTCCTCTTTAAAATATTAGGGTAGGTAGTGTACATATACAGGCTGAACCAAATAAATGCCCCCTCGAGGGAAAGTACCTTCAATATTAAAGTTTTACTTAAAGGAACCTTTATTTTATTTTTAAAGTTGCAGTTTTCCCTAACTTTAACTATTTTTAAAGTAAGGGAAAACTGAAACTTTAAAAATAAAATTAAGGTTCCTTTCAGTAAAATTTGCTATATATAACATTAAAGGTACATTCGCTCCAGGGGGCATTCGTTTGGTTCAGCCTGTAGATAAAGACAAATAAATAAACAGAAATATGTAATAGTTATATTTTAATATTTCAGGATATATCATCAGAAACACAGTACAGCAAATTTTCGAAAATTGTCCAAGATCTGAAAAACGAGGGCCAACTGTTCGAATCATTTGGGACAGACCACTATTTAGGATCATTAGGTCTCTTCGTTGTACCCGAATTCAGGGGATTAGGCATTGCTACACAAATTTTAAAAGCCAGGTTTGTCAGAATCATATTCATTATAACAATTTAATAAGTGTTGTCCAGGAGCATGAAACAGTTTAAAAAAAAGTCAGTTAAAAACTAAAGGTACTTTCAAGATATATACCCCTGAAGGTCACTCGTGTGGACTGTCACCAAAACAATAAACAACCCTCCTTTCACCGACGATTACAACGTTCCAACATAAGAGGGGATTATCGGCCTTATCGCTGTCCTTCCGCCACAAGTACACCTTTGTTATCACGTTTTCACGCCTTAAAGCAGGGGTCGGCAACCTTTTGGTGCAAACTAAAATAAAGGTGGGCTGCAATTATTTACGCCACCTTTGATTTTGATAACTATAATTTACGGTTTGCCGATCGCTGCTTCAGAGCGTGAGTTCCTCTCGCATGTGACTGTTTTTTTTTTTTTCAGAATTATCATTTGTAAAGCATTCGGACTCCGCGGTACGGCAACAGTGTTCTCCACAGCCGGTGCGCAGGCGGCGGCAAGGAGCGCGGGCTATGTGCTAATAGCGACGCGGACGCGCGATCAAGTGAAGCATGTCATGGAGTTGGAACACGAGCTGGCTGTTATGGGAGTCGTTGTCGATTTGGATTAAAATTTAACATTATATCATTGCGGTGTAGAAAGGTAGATAAGTAAATCTTGATTTGGAAAGCTCTGAATTGGTATTCGAACCTCTCGCTAACCGGGCGATTGCTCTACCAACTGAGCTATCCAGTTCTCAACACAACTTGCCAATTTACCCAGTTGCTTTCCCATACCGCAACGATATGTATAGATACTCACTTAATAGTGAGCCACTTGGCGTCTAGAAGACGCTAGCTTAATTTGTTATCTCCTTGCGATTGCGAAACCCAAATTTCACCTAAGTATCAACTTAATACCTAATTGAAATTTTTTGAAACATCAGGATAAAAAATGAATACTAATCTCATTTGGCTTGGCCTTTGTTGGGTAAGTAGAAAAACTGAATAAACCTCTGCATGTCAAAATAATATAAAAATTTAAATTTTGCTTCATACTATTATTAACGTACTTTTGTAACAATTTTGAAAGAAAATTACTTTCTGTGCAAATAATGTTCAAACGTGGCTGGAACCTCGGGCGTAATACTTTTATGTTTATTTATTAAATATTTTTTATTTTAAATAACAATAGAAACTTAAATAACATAAAAAGATAACCTAAAATACCTAAAAATATTTAACTAAAAAAAAAAAAACTAAAATAAATTTATTAAATAGTATTTCAATGACAAAACAATGCAAACTGCAATTGAACCCGATAAAAAAACCAATGAATACTATAAAAGAAAACAAATAGCATTTATGAAAATTTATTCAGTTTTTATTCAGTTGCACTAATAAAAAGTTTCACTTTAAATTCCAAAAACTAAAGCTATTACAGTAGGTAGCTATTTGCTTTTCAAACAGTTAAAATTCTCTTCATTGAATATGCAACAAAAAATTCTAAAGGCGAAATTTCAATGCTATAGCTTGCAGCCAATTTTTGGAAACATACGGTTTGTAAATGGTAAAAGGGAGAAGGTACTCAATTCACTTGGTTTTTTTTTGGGGTTATATTTCTCCGATACTCTTTTATACCTTAACGGATTTGATTTATTCTTTTTTGTTTGGAAGACTGTGCTTCCATGTAGGACTGTAGGTATTGCACCATTTTAGTTTTGTCATTGTTCATCTGATAAAGGTCTTTAGAGGCAGTGGAACACTTCAATGATTGACGGCATGCATACCTACCAATTGATATTGATGCAATCGCTATTATCTAGAAGTCAGCGCATTCCCTCTGAATAATACAAATGCCATTACGAGTGCGCCAACTGCGAGTGCGAAGAAAGAAGTCGGCAAAAGTGTTATTTCGGTATCATCGGTCAATATATAAATTATGTTTTACATTTTAGTGAAATTTCTACTGTTAAATTTGAAGTCGGCTACTATTTTTTTGTAAGGTTTATTTTTAGATGATGTTTTCTTTTTATTTTTGGATATATCTTAGCGCTCCATTTTTGTGATCCTTATAATTTGTTACTAATCTATAAATCATTAGATGTTGCGTGATTGTAGTGTGATTATTAAAATTGTTTGTTTACATGTAATACATTTGAAATACCTCAGAAACAAAAAATATAATAAGGAAAATATGAACCTGTTAATAATAAAAAATAATTTAAAAATTGTTTATTTTACTGCCCTGCTTCTGGACGCTCATAATCCTGGCTACTTTAACCCTTCGAATTGCCAGACTTTCATGCTGACCAAGGTAGTTATCAGCCCTTAGGTCACAAAATATATTTATAAAGAGGTACCTCAGGATCCCAAGTGCTCAGTGATTCAACTCAAAACGACATAAATTTTAGCTATTTCCTAACGTAGCGTATTTGCACCACTTGTTATTTTGATTCCGCCGCCTAGCCCGCAGCTCTGCTCGTCTGGGAAATACAGGAAGGCGCCAGCGTGTATATATCGACGCCCTGTGCTTAGATCAGCTTCCTTATTGGGTAGCTAGGTTGTTAACTAAATGGTAGCATCTAATCAAACGGCTAGACGTTGTTGCTTAGCCGAATAGTTGACCGCAACGTTTAACCAGAAGGCTTTTAGGGTATTATGATATGTTGTTAGCGTGGAACTTCAATTTACATGAGGGCACTGATACAATATAAGTGCAGGTGTTAAAACTGAGTAAAAGTGGTAAGAGATGGGTTTAAAATCAAATACATTCAAACTTCTTTTCTTAAGATGAACTATGAAACTTTTGTAACTAAAACGGTGAAAACTATGATAAAAATTTATCATTCTTATTGTTTTTTATTACCAGACGTAACTTAACTAAAAAATAGACGATTCTCTAACAAAAATCACCAAACATAAGTTAACAGCTGTTGACGCCATATTTGTTACAGGACTGCTAGCGCTGCAGTGGCAGAAAAATTAACTAAATTTAAATGATGCGGCGGCTTTTCGTTAAGCCGTTTCCAAAGAGTAGCCACCTTTCGGGCAGCCAACACGTGAAACGTTGAGATATCTTAACTTAAAAGACTAGAAGCCTAGCCGTCCAATTGGATGCGTCCATTTAATTATCGAACAACCATCCGGTGGTGACATACTCGTATACATAGTAGCGTTTCATACTAAGGGCCCCTATGGCCACTTGTCCCCATCGCACGCTATTCTGGTTGGTTTCAGAACCACTGGCACGTTGGTTCACTGTGTTTATTTATCGTAATATTCAGTCATTTGGTTTCGGATATAAGGGGACTAACCAGTACCTTCCTAGTAGTTTTTGTAATTTATTTATATTGTGCAATAGCTAATCATCAACTTTCCTGAATTATTTTGTTTGCCTAAAGTAAAAAATATTATGGTTTTGTTCTAAAAGCTAGAGAAAGCTTTGACATTTACTATCAAAGAACATAGCCCATTTATCACCCGTATTGCAATAGTGCGTCAGCGGCAATTTCTTTGATGGTATATTCTGATGGGCGGACGGACAACGGAGTCTCACCATAATGGCTTCTTTTTTTACCCTTTGGGTACGGGACTCTAAAAACACAAAAGCTTTCGTTTATTTTACACAAGCTCGTAATTGTGACAATGGAGTCGTGCGACGGTTTGCAAGTTCGCCTTTGCCCTGTCAGAGGACGGAAATAAAAATTGTATGTTGCGAGTTGCGAGGCTTGCACTGAACGCTGTAGAACCGAACGTGGCATACATTTAAATTGCGCCTTTTGTACAAGAGAGTTTTTATTTATTTACTATTACGCTGTAGGGTTCAGGGTGGATGTCAATTCGTCCTTATTCTGGAGAATTTGAGACGTTTTTTACAGTACTACATAAAGTAAGGCTGTCTTATATATGTATGTCTGTGTAATCGCCTTGTGTATTACTTCAATTCAAACTAAGCATAGTCTACTGAATAAACACAGATTCAGCATGAAAGATTAAACATTGTATCGTGAAGGCTTTGAATTTTGAGAATAATTATTTTTTTGTTAAATTTATGTATTACTTACTAGGCACCTATCATGAATATTTTAGTACGGCATCTCATTTTTTGGGTTCCGTAACCGAAGGGCAACTCGGAGCCCTATTAATGTCGGTCTGCTGTCTGTCTGTCCGGGTAAGTCTTTTTTTTTTAAGCTTGCAGACGGAATAATTTACAGACCTGAAATTATGATATGTTATGTAGAATGTTGACCTTATATCAAATATTGAATTAAAAATGAAATGAAATGAAATTAAGGTTCTTCCCAACTAAAAATTCCTATAAAGACCTAGAATAATTAAAATACAATCATTATGTAGTTATAAGTTAACCTACAGACAGACGGACAAACCTTAAATGTAAATAGTTCAATATATTTAAACTTATGGACAGACGAAAATAGATATAATAGTTTTTATACATATTTAGCTTTAAGAGAACTTACAGGGAGACATACAAGTAATTAAATTTAAATATAATTATGGTTCCTTACTTTGTCTATGCCAAATGTGTATTATATTTTTTGTTTCTTGAAAGTGTAATTTGGTGTGTATTTTTATATATAGTTTGATTTCTGTGTCGTAGTTCATACTGTGCATCACCTATCGAACTTTATGTTTAATCGTAGATGATACAGGATCAGCTGAAAATCAGTGCTGTGCAGATATGTTTTACCATACTCGCAGCATAAGCTGACCTGTCTCCTTTTTGTTTAATGTATTTCTGTGTTTAATTATGTTGTGTTACTTTTATGTGTTTTTTAGACAAATAAACTTTTTCTATTCCTTCTATTCTATTTTAATTGTAAGTCATTTTTTTTTATACTATATCTTAACATATTTAAACGGAATGGAACCATGAAGGCGCGAGTTTTGTTTCCTAAAATACTTTAGACCCGTCATCCATAAATAATTATTTTAACTATTTACTTTAATGTTCTCATTTGGTGGCGGCCTAAATAAACTTGGGACCTTTGGTCGTTGAATATTTTAAGAAAAACCAAGGTTGAAAAAATATTAATATTCTTTGGTGTACATACTGCGGTAGCTAAAAATACATGTTCATTTATAAAATTTTGATTAAACTCTATTTCTATAGGAAAACAAAGTGTCGTTTATGCATGGTTTAAATTACTATGATCAGACATCGAGGTTCGATAGCAACTGAAGAACAATAGACATGGAGCACGATCGCGCCTTGAAAATAAGAAGGCTCAATAATCGTTAGATTATTGTGGGAATGATAAAAAACACGTTTTGTTATTCTTTTTAGTACATTACTGCTAAGACCAGGAAGTAAGCAATCCTGGACGAGTAAGTTAAAAGTTCGAGCCCGTAGCCAGGATTGCTAATTAAGTGCCGAAGCAAGTATAGTGCTTTTCTTAAAAATAAAATGAGACATTTTCATGTTTTCATGATAATAAGTTATATCAAATAAAATAAACTTACTAGATAATATTAAAAGTAACGTGCTCATATTTGGGCAATTAGTCATGTTTATTGTTATTGATTTCTTCAGCAAAGCATTTAGTGGAGTACAATATATATCAGAGCCCTCTTCTGAACTCATTTTGTAATTTATTTGCACAAAACACTTTTAACTAAAATATAAAGCAACATAAATTCCCGCTTTTAGGCAACATTTTTTTTATTGTTGCCAGCTGGCAAAAGAATTTTACCGCCATGCAGCCTTCTTCATGGACAACGCCATCTAGAGGAATGCTAAGAACTAAGAATAAATAAAATACTGATAAAACGCTAATTGAGGTTAAATTTTAAGTATTCAATGGTTTGAAATATACCTATAAAATAACAAAAAAATCTATATTTTTGTTAATATTATTGCAATTATTACAAAATACATACAGAAAACATTTCTACATTCTGAAAATGAAGTTGTGATTAATTTCATTTTTCTTTTTAAATTTGGCCAAACTCCCTAGTCTCTTAAAAACATAGATACGGAGAGTTTCAAAAAGAAAACACTATGGTATTTTCATGCGAATTTCTTGGACAGTTATTCAGATTTCCTAGACACTTTTAATAGCTCGTCAGGATGAAGATTTTCTGATAGGTCTTTACAGTATGTAATGGTAATATTACAATGTATTTTTGAGAAAACGTATTTTACAGTGTTTTTGTCTTTTAACAAGGCAAATAAGTTTCTAACTTTGCCCGCAGCTCCGCCCGTGTTTATTCAGTCTTTGCCCCGTTTTCGGTTTGGCCGTTATTTTATGAACACCGTTTATAGCCTACACTCAAAGAAACTTCCTGACTTTTCTTCTGAGTTTATCCTTTTGACTGTGTTTTCTACCAAAAAATAACCTTTCCCTCCAAACTTTACCCCCAATTCGGAAAACTGCAGATTTCCTGCCAAAATATAGGAGGATTTCTTGGATGTTTAAATAAAACAGATGAAATTTATCAAAGGTAATTTATTTAAGGGGTTGCACGAAGATGGAATAATCTTCTACATTAATATTTCCACCAATAATTACTCACCAATTCAGAAAACTGCAATTTTCCTTTCGGAATTCAGAAGGATTTCTTGGATGTTCAACTAAAACAGACGAAAATTAGCGAAGGAAATGTTGCACGATGATGAGATAATCTTCTACATTAATATTCCCTCCAATAATTACCCACCAAAATCCATCTCAATAGAATGGAATTTTTCCTTCTGAGTCAAAAGGGAAGGATTGGTCTTCTATTTTTGGAAGATTATTTTTTTCAGTGTATGTGTTGACCAGAGGGTCACTAAGATGATAATAAAAAAAAACATTCAAATCCGTTGAGTGGTTCTTGAGTTAAAACGGAACAAACATAGACACAGACAGACAGAAAAAATAATTGTAGTTTTGGCCTCAGTACTAATAACCCATTAAGCCATCTTAAATCATGAAATGAAATGCTGGCCAGATCTTATTTTTGTTAAAACTTAAGACGTCACCCCGCTCCGTTCCGCTTCGCTCGGTCCTGAATTTATATTCACAAGCAACCTAACACGCTCTTGCCCACTTCGACCGTCGGTCGTCGCACCTACTTTGGCCGTGGAAAAACTAGTTTGTCCCATAATTGAGTTTGGCCAGTAACATATACATATGTACATAGAGAAAGGGTTAAAAATTACTAAAAAACGTCCCACTTTTCTTCATTCTAGTGTTTTATTGAATAAAAACATTTTTGCAGCACATCAGAAACCACCAACCAAAACTATTTTTTGTTATCTGTCATACGTTTCGCACTTTTTTTTTCCTTTGCTACTGAATGAATAAATAGACATGTAGATAGTGAACGACTGTCGTTCAATGCATGTAGACCCTTTATTTTACACACAATATGAAAACTTTAGAGTTCCGAACACAATGTTGTTCAATATCGCTGTACAAAATAATTTTGAACCCTTTTTAGGGTTCCGTACCCAAAGGGTAACCAACGGGACCCTATTACTAAGGCTCCGCTGTCCGTCTTTCGTCTGTCTGTCCGTCTGTCACCAGGCTGTATCTCATGAACCGTGATAGTTAGACAGTTGAAATTTTCACAGATGATGTATTTCTGTTGCCGCTGTAACAAAAAAATACTAAAACTGACCAAATGTGAGTCGGACCTGCGCACTCCGATACAACAGACATGATTTTTTTGCCGTTTTTATAGATAATGTTACGGTCTTTTAAAAACAGTTATGGAAAGCTAGGTATTCCTCGAAACTGTTTTTGAATCGTAAATTAGTGAATAAAAGAAGAGGCCAATTAGCTACTTTCTGATGCTCTGGAATTTTTATGAACGAATTAGTTAGCCGGTCAGTGTTAGGTTTAAAATATATTTGGACTTGAATAACTCATACTCGTAGGTATATCCGCGAAGGAACTGTAGGAGGTATTTCTCAATGTCAAAGTCCACGTTCTCTAACTAAAATTGTCAACACACAAGCAACTGCATTTTATCTACGACTGTTACGTCCCAACGTGATAGGGGTGAGACTTATCGCCGTACTTCTGGCGCAAACACACGGGTCTTTCTTTCATGGCATCTCAGTTGACCTCACAGTGTTTTACTTCACCGGTACGAAAACAAATAAGTAACATTGCAGCAAAAACAATTCTTGAATGCCCGGCTTTGAACCCACTTACTGGCCTCACGATTGAAAGTGTGGTGTCTTATAAAGACTAGGCAACCGTAAAACAATTTCTTCAACTTTGGAGTAGGTGGAAGCTGTACCATATTTCTGCAAGATAGGAATGGTTAATTTTGCCCCCATTTTAGGCTTTTACGAGGATTGTGAAAAAATTACATTTTTTTCTTTTACTTGATAAAGGACGAGCTTACCACCATGGTTTGACCATGAAAACATTATTTTCAGGGCATGCAGATTTCCTCACAATGTTTTCCTTCACCATTTAGCACGTAGGCACAGATTATTACAATAGTAGGGTATACCTATTTGTAGATAAACGTATATTCTGAAAAAAACTCACAGGTAACACTCAATAAGCAGTATCTGAACAAAGTTCAGGATAGAAAGTGGCATCATTTTGACTAAGCTCCGCACGACTCCCAATAACAAAATAACGGAAACATATTAAAACTGTATTGCATATTCAAAACCAATTTAGCTGAATCCATAATGGAATTAAATCTACAACAGAAGTGTTCAGGGAATTGCATCTCGTTATTCAGAAGACACTGCATGTATAAACAGTTGGCGTCCATCCAGCGAGTTGGGACCATTCGAGACTCCCCAAGTGTCCTGACGAAGCAAAAACGTGACCAGCCAGTGAACCGTCAGCGCATCTTGACACAAGCTTCAGAAACGAGACTGTTTCACACAATTAAGGGGATGCCCCTCGTAGCAATTTATGAATGACGCAGAAGACGAAATTGTTGCGTTAATTATAGGTACAGATTCAGGTAATTAAGGTACTGGGGTACACCAGAAAAAAGGTTTATAATTTACGTATTTAATTAAATATGATATATTAAAAAAGATACTTTAGTTATCCTTTTACGACCATTTCTAAGTTTAAAATCCAAATGTTAAAGATGTGTATGAGAACATAATTTTGCTTTACGAAAGAGGCATTTGTAGTAAAACTGTTTCAAGTTTGAAATTGTGGAAAAAATATCAGCAGTTCCATAGAAACGTTAAATACTTTCTCGACCCAAATGTATGAAACAGCTTATAATAAATGTGATTTTACCATAGGGTGTAGAAAATTATGATAGAATTTATTATTAAATTTATTATTAAAAAAAAAAAACAGAAACATAAATAAACAATATTCACGAACATTAACATTATTAGTATAATTATTATAATTGATCTTACTATAATACAAATAGTTTACATCAGAGCAATCAATGACACTACTTAATACTTTTTTGTATGTTAAAAGTTTAAATCCTTTGAAAATGCCACAAAGGCGAAACCGGTCAGGAAATAAACAAATTCATGGAAAAATACAAGTGATTTTCTGTTCATTTGTTTCATGTTATTTTTCATGTTTAAGAAAATAGTACAAATGTTACAATATTCTGTTGATTAAACTCCTGCTACATAATTATGTTAACTGTTGCTCGTCTCGAACAGCAGTGGTAGCTGATTCGGTAGGATGCTGGACATTCAATCTTGAGACCCGGGTTCCAATTATGCCTGCAATCTGGGCATGTACTAATAAGTAGGTATTTTCGGATTCAGTAATAAGTACATTTACCACTGGTGAACTATGAAGAAAAGAATGTGCGGAGAATCTAATTAAATAAACGGTTTTGGGTCAACATTCTACATAAAATATAAAAATTTCGAGTCTGTTTATGCGTTCTGCGAGCTAAAGCCCGTGACATACAAACAGACTGACAGACAGATAGCAGAGTAACATCCATAGGGCTTCATTTGACCTTTGGGACAAAAAAAAAGTGGCTAACTTTGACATTTTCAGTGAAAGTAAGCCCTCGGACACCTCCTGACATGTTTTTTCAGGAAATATCGAGACGCCAAATAAGTATGGTTTCCTCTTAATAGTCAGTTGCTTATGCTGCGTTTTCTGTTGTAACTCTTCGTATATTTGTAAGCTGATTTTATGTTCGTAGGTTTATTTAAAGTCCTTTGATTTAGACATGTCATGGCTGATTGTACGATAATATCGTTTTAACTTACAACGTCTTTTTTACAAATCACTTTTTTTTTGTTTTGGTTGTTAGGATTATAAACTTTGTATCTAAAGTCTCGTGTTATTTATGGCTTACAGGGTAAGATTTTCTAAAGGTGTTCAGCAATTTTAAGTTGTTATTATAATATAGTTGGTGTGAATTATGTTTTTTATTTTTCTATTAAAATTATCTAAAAACTATCTATTCTTAAAACTATAATCGATATCGGCTTGGCGGTTATTTTATCTACACCTCTTAAAGACTATATGTATGTTGGCCAGGGTCACTACGATAATAAATAATAAAGAAAACAGCATCGAAATCTCGAGTTTACAAGCAGAATATTTGTAAAAAAATTACTTTTGGCCTCAGCACAATATAAATAACACACTTCATTTAAAATTTCGCAAAAATATTCCTTGCACAGGCATGATTTATTTATTACCTAATTCCTAGTAAAGATTACTAAAAAATGAGACATTTAAATCTCAAGTCCATCTTTCTTTTTTAATTCTTAAATAATAACAAACATGACACGGTCATCATTTATCAGAATTACTGCTATCGCGGGACTTATTGTATCGTTTGTTTCGGTGATCTCAACGCTCAATGCCATTACGTAGGCGATTACAACTCAATGTGTCCCGGGTTACGAATAAAATTCTTTCAACTTCAATAAAGGCGCCGACAAAGCAATTTGTTTTTAAATTGGTACTCATGTTTTGACCGTTATTTGTAAAATGGTCAATAGCCTTCCTTTAAAAAAAGCCCAATTTAAGCAGGACTTCTTTTATTTATAATAAGGTCGATTCTGAAGGCTTTAATTTTGGTTTTAGTGCTGTCAAAATATTAAATTTTTCCAAGTTATTAACACTAAAGAACTATTTTGGAATTATGAAAATTTGCCTTCAGAATCGGCTTTATTAACTGATTTTAGAAACTGATTAGTCTGTGTACTAACTTGCAGCAGATGCTGTTTTCTATATACTGACAATTGACGTGTATTTTAGAGTTATTAAGGTTTTCGCTTTCACTTTTGAGCTTGTTTACAAAATGCATTTGAAGTATTTCTGAATCACATTGGGCCCACTTGTACCAGTATTGACCGCGTCGACCGTTTTCGGTCAGGGCAACCACTTCGACTCGTAGTCGGTACGGAGCTGGTGCATAAATGTTATAATAACCAATGTGTTAATTTAAATTTAACACGTAAGTTGAGTTTGAATTTGCAGGAATATATTGACTAGTTCTAGGAATTTGGTCCAAGCCGCTTTCTGTCAATTTAAGCTCATGTATAGTGACCGAAAATCTCAGATACTTGCCTGGTCAAGAGCGTCTATCATCCATGTACAATTACACGAGATCGAGAGACTCTATTGGCTGGCAGACTAGCGAGGAATATTACATTTCGATCTCCTGATTGAAACATAATATATTCCAATCGGGAGATCGAAATGTAGTATTCCCAGGTAGTAAAGTTTTTAAATAAAAATAAAGGTGCACCAGAACATAAACCACACATTCTACAGACCAATCAAATATTTTTTTTCTGAAATTACAAAAAAATTACAAAATTCTGATACCTATTATTAAGGGAAATTGTTTTTACTGCGAAATTTTTGTTGTGTATTTTTTTTTACTCCAATTTACGCTTCTGAACAATTTCCCTTAAAAATAGGTATTATAAATAAGTAACCTTTGCGTAATTTCAAAAAAAAAATGTTCGATTGGTCTGTAGAATGTGTGGTTTTTGTTCTGAAGTATTTTACCTATTTATTTAAAAACTAGCTTTTGCCCGCGGCTTTGCACGCGTAGACGTTTTTCATCTTGACGGTTATTTTATGAACACGTCTCCCATAGTCTATGTGTTGACCAGGGCCATTGTGAGGATAATATAAAAAACCGCATTCAAATCCATTGAGCGGTTCACGAGTTTAAGCGGGACAGAGGTACACGAGAAGAAAATTCTGAAAAAAAATATTTTCTGCCTCATTACAATACTAATAAGCAAGCTCATTTAAAATTTTGCAAAAATATACAATTTACAAACACGACTCTTATACAATTTTATTATTGATTAGTAGATATAGAAGATACATGTCATATGGATGTTGGCTTTCGGACGTGGATCAAACCAAATTATTTCGGTTATTTGATTGTACACAAAGATGTCCCAATTTCGATTATTATTTCTAGGAAGCAGTGAATGACAAGGAAACTCACTGTTTATTAAATCAGGTCATTAGTCACATTTCCTTAATTATGCTGTTACCAAAATTTGCGTGCTAAATTGTTTTTGTAATTTTTCGGACAGTGTTGGAATTAACACGATTTCATTAAGGGAAGCCACGGGGTAATTGTTTTCTGTCTCGCTTAGCTCTTATTTTAATTAAGTAATACCTACAGTAGAGCCACAATATAGTCCGAACCCCCGCTAATCTGAACTCTTCTAACGAGGGGGACGAATTCACAATATTTACTACAATATCTAGGTATTATTTAATCCCGTGTAATAATAATAAGTACATAATTACCATTAGGTGGTAGAGCTGATGCCGGGCTCAACTGTGGAGGTACCACCATCTTACTCGCAAATCCTCCCGAACAACCAGGCGGCCCACCATTGCCTGGGACTGATGGATGGCGGTTTATCCATCCCCAATTGCCGAGCCTTATATAACGACGGGCAGCGGCGTCACTGGTGCAAGGGTTTCGGCACCGCGGTCTCCAATCCGCCTGCCCAGCGTGTGTGAGTATGAGCATTTCTTCCAGGAGGACCGCCAAGAGTGGCGAAATCCTGGAAAGGTCTATGTCCAGCAGTGGACGAAACAGGTGGATGGAATAAAGTACATATGTTTGAGATCTGCACATGATTTTTATTCGTCAGACGAGAAGAAAAAGTTTGAAGTTCTCATTTCAACAATTATTTCTATCGAGTGAAAGGTTTTCAATCGCGTTTCTGTTCAGCAGGAATCTAGAAGGTTCCAAAATGTAATATTATACTACTTATAATTTATCAAACTAGTATTATACAGGATTCCAAAACGTGATAATATTTTTACGGTAGCGCTTTTCTGCTATTTTGTTTCTAGCTACTGCTTTGGCATGGTGTCTCCTTGAACATTTAAAATGCAGTTCAAAATAAGTAAATACTGTAATTCAAACACTTTTTTATCCAAATCGGAACAGGATACACATTTTTGGTTTTCGAATTATCGAGGCCCTACTGTACTATATTTTAAAAATAAGGTCTATTAAATGCACTCTTGAGAAACTAAGGTATCATTTAAGAAAACATTATGTAGTTGTGCATAAAAATCCTTGGGTAAATGTGTAATTTTAGGGGGGCCTACGCAATTTTCCTTGTTAGTACGTTGCAAATATCAGCATGCCCATTAGCACGAGTATATCTTTGTCATCGCACAGAACGATGCCACTTGCTCGTAATTTGCAGCAGAGAATTGCCATCGAAACACGCTTCACATTGGAAATTGCAGCAATTTATTAACTTTATGCCCCCCAAGAGCGCTTTGTACTACGTCATACCCACCACGAGAGCGAGTTTTGAAGATACGAGGACCCTGTATTTATTTATCAGGTAAAATGCGCTGACACTGCAGTTTTACAATACAGTTGCTGCAGTCCTAATGTGTATTGGTCTATAAAGATTTCAGTGTATCAACAAAACAAAATGAAATATCTTCACGATTTTATATCCCGTACTGTCACTAGATTAGCCAACACTTGTACACCATCTTTTCACCGACTTCAATGAGCCAACGTAATAGTAATGAGCCTTTGAGGGCATTTTTACTCCACAGCACGGGCGTAGTAAAACCTAACTATGATAAACTATAGAATTTCTGGAATGTGACGGCGGAAATATTTC
This sequence comes from Ypsolopha scabrella, assembly GCA_910592155.1. Taxonomy (NCBI): domain Eukaryota; kingdom Metazoa; phylum Arthropoda; class Insecta; order Lepidoptera; family Ypsolophidae; genus Ypsolopha; species Ypsolopha scabrella. The sequence continues at coordinate 22,598,945 of OU342969.1, read as the reverse complement.
TTATTTATTTGGTTCGAGAATTTTAACTAAACAAATACCAGAACAAGGTCCAAAATTACACTTAGATCCGGTTTAATCAATGAAGAATGCAAAGAAACAAGTATAAACTTAGTAAAATTAGTATTATAATAACAAATGTGTACCCCGTATTATTTTTAAAATAACTTTAGGTACTATTTGTTAATATTTATTTACCATGATGATCTTGCTAAGTTTCTTGCCCTTCTTCTTAGCAAGACTAATCGAATGGGCGGAGTTAGGCATATATTTATATATGTAACGTATTAGTATTTAGTACCTGTATGGTTAGCTATCATTATCATATAGTAGGTATATATATTATTGTATACATTAAATAGACCTTTAATGTAGTTTATGTACGTGTATTAACTTAATAAGCATATATACCTACCCAAATCCTAATATAATATATTGTATTTTCCTCTTTTAAATTTAACCATTTTACTTATTTAATATATTCTTACGTGCGATAAGTGTATTTATGTACCTACATTGCAAAAATAAACTATTCATTTCATTTCCCTATCTGTGTCCACTGCTACCCCAGAACGCACTTTCTCAAGCCTAAGGACACTGAGAAACTACTACAGCAACTCAACGAGTGAAAACAGACTGAACGGTTTGACTCTGATGAATATTCACCTTGGGGCAGATAATGTAGTGGATATATTTAAAAATAAAAACAGAAGAATCATTCTCTAATAGGTTTTCAGCAGTTTTTTTTTTTCAATATTTTTATAAGTTCCTGTACTTTTTTGTCGTTATATTTTCACCTGATACTAAAACCTGGCTACGCCCATGCTTCACAGTGTTTTCTTTCCTCGTCTGGTAAGTATAAAAATATTTTCTTTTAAACTCACTATTACTTGTGCAACCGACAAGATTTGAGCCTGTATTGAGAGTTAGACACCCTACCTACTGAGCTACGGCTGGTCGGCTACAAGCTGCCAGTAGCAATAATGTCACTTTTTATCAATATTTTATTTTTGTATCGATGTCCATCCATCCATCCATCAGCCTGTTTCGTCCACTGCTGGACATAGGCCTTTCCAGGATTTCGCCACTCTTGGCGGTCCTCCTGGAAGAAATGCCCATACTCACACACGCTGGGCAGGCGGGTTGGTGAGCGCGGCGCCGAAACCCTTGCACCAGTGACGCCGCTGCCCGTCACCAGTCTGTTTTATTTATGGCCCGGCAATTGGGGATAGATATGTCGCAGTAAAGTAGTTAAATCAGAGAGTTAATTGAATCTCTAGACAGTTAATTAAAGATCGACATTCAATCAAGTCGCTAGCATTTTGATTTAAATAAAGCAGCGTCGAAAACGTTTAACTATCTGTCTGACCGAAAGCCAGCGTGTTGATTGATTAATAATGTAAAACAAGATGGCGGTCACGAGTCTTTCTTTTGGCAAACGTTGTGCAACGTTGGTTTATTGTGTGAGTGATTTTTTGTTTCAAATTGTGGTCTTTGGTGAAATTGTAAACATGTTGTCGACTCCGCCATAATTATTTCATTTGTTATTGTTATTTCGGTGTGATCGTGAAGAACTGAATAATTAAAGAAACATCAAACAAAAAAAATATATTTTTATTGGCTATTGATTTTCCTAAATAATGAAATATCTTGGTCCCCTTCAAAAGCTAAATTCTTACCAAGTAAGTGGGCACGACGACGCCTAAGATGGACGTGACGTTACATCGATCTGATAAAGGCCAGTTTAGCAAGGTATGTTCTTCAATTTCGGTTGGGTAGAACATGCCGTGCAAAGGTGGCCTTTGTCAGATCGGCAAACATCCACACCACCTAATGCCCTCTTAGCCTTATGAATAAATATAAGACAAGCAATGTCTTTTTACTATCCATTTTTTTCCAATCAAATATCTTGGTCACCCTACCAAAGTTGAAATGCGCCTAGGAACGTTTAGGAAACTCGTTAAACGTTTCGTTCACTCACTTGTCTGACGGAACTTTAGCGACTTGATTGAATGCCGATCTTTAATTAACTGTCTAAAGATTCAACTAACTCTCTGATTTAACTACTTTACTGCGACAGATATACCGGCGGGCCCAGGCAATGGTGGGCCGCCTGGTTTTGCCAGAGAGCTGTTCTCTTACTCTCCCCCGAATAACTTCGGGAGGATTTGCGAGTAAGATGGTGGTACCTCCACAGTCGAGCCCGGCATCAGCTCTACCACCTTAACTTGTAATGATGTAAATATCATAAAAAACGACTTCACTAGATTTTCTGCAGATAACAACTCCAAATTATTGGGTGAAAATAACATCTTAGATGCGCAAAACTAGCAAGATTTCGTTTAAGTTAATATTTATATTCAATACCAATCCATTAATCTAATATTAAAAGTATTACATCGCGAAGTAAAAAGCTAGTAAGTTAATATTTGCAAGGGAAAGGGCCGTGTGAATCATGAGTATTTTTTCCGGATTATAAATCAAACTGAATTCGTGAAAATATTCCTCGTGAAATTCGCTCTTTTTCGCGAGTCCCTCCGCATTACTGCTTTCACAATTTATGGGGCATCTCATTGTATAAAAACTCGTTGCTGTAATAAATAATGATACAATTACAAATTTTACTTTTGGGATTATTTATTGTTTATTTTCTAGGACAAATGAGTAGATTTATATATTTGGTCTGAAATCAGGTCATTTTCACATTCAACACGTATTTAAGTTGATTTTGATTGATATAATCAAATCTAACTGGTACCTTAGTGATCAGATCACTGATCGCTAATCAGTAACAACGTCCACTGACTATATCAACTAAAAAACGCCTTTCACTGAAGGAATTAGCAAAAAAAAGATCACATTTCATCATTTTCGTTTTGACACAACTATTTTGACACAAAATGACCTCGCGATTTTAGAGACCTCGCTCGCGCTCGTGCCTAAAAGCATCGAGGTGATAACAAATCCCTTTCCGGTCGATATAATAATAATTAATCCACTATTCATTATTTTCGAAAGTGGCCTATTTTTGCAATCAAATCATCTTTATATACAAGCATTTTCCTCTTTTTGCCAGTAAGCACTGTTTTAGTAATGTGCACCAAGCCAATGTCAAATTCCTATACATTAATGGAACACATCCATTCAGAGTAAAATTGATTACCTTATAGATGTACGCGTAATATTTGGGGCTAAAGCTTAGCAGTGTACTCGTAATTAAGGTTTGTTTGGTAATTGAGATCGATGACGTGACATGATGGATTCCCAAGATTGAATGATATGAAGTAATTAATACCCACATTGATTGCGAAACACTCAAAAGTGACCCCTATTACAGTGAACTTAAAGTGGGTTTGTTCCTTATTTACTGTGGTTGTATGTTGTGTAAGGTTACGCACGTTGAACATTGTTGAAATGTTTATTGATGAAAATTGCGTTTCCCAAATTACTCGCTCCATACATATACGAATCTGGTGACGAAGAATAAACTATATCCAGCTATGTCAAAAACGTACTATCATGAAATAGTGGTATGTAATAAAGCTGTGTGGTTCATGAGCGCATAATATAGGTACTTTGCCTATGATGAATGATGAGGCCAGCCCAGCCAAACACGACTCAAGGAATAACTACCTTTCCTAAGTAAAAAAATGCATGTAAAATAATGGACATATTTAAGAGTATATTTTAATAAAAATAAATATTTTAATTTAAGTTCACATATAAAGTAATAAATTAATAATATAGTTATTCTACCCTTCCGAAATAAGGTAACTCTAGCAAAAATACTACTCTTAAACTCTTATCAACTAAGCCGATATTTGCTTTCTGGATGCTAATGAAAAGTTACTTAGTAAATTAGAAGGCCACCAAAACTTGGTCCTACAGTTTGTTTATGAACTACGGAAATATGACCATGTGTCCCAAACCTATTATAGAAAGGAACTGGACGGCTATTCCGGCATTAATTTTCACTTGCAATGTCAGTCATGAGATATTTGTTTAAAGTTTGAATGCCATGCGATGGGAGTTAGAGTGGTATTTATAATTATTTTAATTTGTAACACATGACATTTATTTTATTAATTTATACTTATTTTGTATCTCAGTATTTATATTGTTTTTAAAAGTATTTGTTTATTTTATTATAGGTTCATATGTATTTTAAGTACCTCAAACTAAGTAAGGAGAAGTATTTTGCATTATTTACGTAATTTTTGAACTAAAGAGGTTTTGTTGTTGTTTTTGTGTGCACATTTGTGATTTTCATACCTTATATGTGAAATTGCTTCTATTACCAAGGTTTTGCTGGTAGAAATCTCTTTCAGGGATGAACTCGCCTATGTCTGTAGACTTTAATATTACTTCTCATTACGTCTTGGGAGTGCTAATACCGATGACGGTGCCGGTGCCTAACACTTTTTCAGCACAGTCAAACGAAATCATATCTGAATAATAAAATTCATGATGCTCCAAATCCCTTAGCCTGTATATGACACCCATTTGACAAGGATGGATGGACCATTGTCATATTCATTCCTCCATCTATAAAATTTATGGCCGAAGGTCGGTGTAATTTTGACCCTCGTTTGATAGCTTTTCGTCAGGGCCGTACTTAGGGCCTGGGTGAAGTTTAGCTAACTCCTTTAGATATCTGAGCATCGATTTTGCCAATGTTTTACAGACAAGTGAAAATAAGTTTCCTCATATTCCGAGATTCCATACCGCTATTATTATCTGTTCTGTATTATCTACTCCCTTTTCCATTCACTTTTTTTATTCCCTATTATTTATTCCCTGTTCTTAAAAAAACAGAACTCGATCAGTTACATTATAAGTTATGTACAACGGATTAGACATAAAGGTGTGTACATCACATATCGGTGAGTTTAATTCTAATAATAATTATATTAAAGAAGTTAGACATTTATATAAAAGTAGCAGCAAAGTTAAGTTACTCAAATAGAATAAACTTATTTTTTCAGTTGATATTTATTTCCGGCCGGTTTTATTATAAAGTTCTTGATAAAATCAATCTGGTATTAATTTTAACTTGATATTTAACCGTTAACCTGTTCCCTCATCGGTATTCGTAACAATAGCATACAGACTAATTATTCTTTCTGCACAGAACAAAGGTTGATAAAAAAATGTTGTATATTTACAAACAAGCAGAGCAAATATGCTGACATTACATCATATAAATAAATGCTTCCGTTTTTAGGGTTCCGTAGAAACCCTTATAGTTTCCCCATGGCCGTACGTCTGTCCGCGGCGTAGCTCAGAGATTCTTAGAGAAAAAGCTGTACTTAATTTGGTATGGATATTACATATTCCACGCCGACAAGGAGGTAAATTAAAACCTTGAATAAAAAAAAATCTACACGTAAAGTTAGGAACAATTTTTATTTTATATCTATCCCCTGATCCTCCAGGTGTGTGAAAACTATTTTTTGATTCAGGGATCCGTTTCGAGCTCGAGGCAAAATGAACAACTTATGATTGTTTTTCTTATTATTGAATAAAAAGTACTAATTAAATGTGATTTATGGCATTTCGCGACCATAGTTTAATGTCAATTAGGCTTATCTACCTACATTTTGTAATTTTATGCATTACGTTATAAATGAATGTCCACACCAACTTAAAACACGCTTTTAAGTTTGTATGGACGTTCACGCTAACTATAATCCATAATACATCTTGTTAAATAAGACACTTGTACTTGTCCACAGGATTATAATTTCACTTAATACACCCGACCGGTTTCGCTTATAAGCATTTTTTTTGACATTTATCGCACGTATTAAACATGTAAATATTATTTAAGTTATTTTTTATGTTATAAAGCCCTAGACAATGCTTATAAGCGAAACCGGTCGGGTGTATTAAGTGAAATTATAATCCTGTGGACAAGTACAAGTGTCTTATATAACAAGATGTATAATAAGTTCCACCAAGTGCCGACAATCACAACCATCAACATTATAATCCATAATATGACGCGATTCTGCTAAAAACCCCTGATAATTATTTAGCAAAAAGTCGCAAAATAAGATGGAACTATTTCATTTCATACCTATATATCTTATTTAAAAATAAGATAAACAATGATAAGTAATGCATTTTTCACTGAGCTCGAAACGTTCCCCCTTTGCAAATTTTCGTTAGACTCGAGTCTCCCCACCTAAACGGCTGTTTTTGGATACGTAAAAAAATTCATGGCCGTTGTACCTATATATATATCGAAGCTAAAAGGAAAACTATCACTGCGGTAAGTAGGCCGTACCTACACGTTAACGAGTAATAGTCGACCAACTTAATTTTGCGGTTTTGTTTCACACATTTTGTAGATTGTTGTTGTAATTTTTATTCAAATCATTAACTTATTTGAATGTTACGGAACCCTCAGGCACGAGTCCTACTCGCACCTGACCGGTTTTATTTTAACTCTGAGGCTAGGAACTACAAAAACAATGTTTTTTAAAATCGTAAAAAAATATATGTTTTCGAAAAATATTTTATTATTTATACACGCGGTCATTTTGTGCTATAAGTACATGTAGACAGCACCTTTTTGCTTTGTTCACTTTTGGTGCCCCGGGCTTTTGACACTTTTCTTTCCAGAAGATGGCCCTGATTTCAAGATCCTCTATATCTTTATCGAGATCGTACTATAAACAGTTGTTTGCAGAGTGACTAACAATAGTAAAGTTTTCTTATCCAACTTTGATCTGCGACACTTGCGCATTGCGATGTAGTAAAACATTAACAATAAAGATTTGTAAGTATGTACGAGTTTACTGTACTGTGTACCTCATAACACATACATACGTATCGTCACGAAATTAATTTCCGAGGGGTTGTCAGTGGTGTTCCCGAGTGTGAACTGTGAAATGCAAGTCACAGTCCACAGCCGGTACACCCGCGTTTCACCGACGATCATTACGTCCCAATTGATGGGTGGTGAATCGCCGTACTTTGGGCACAATTACACGCTTTGTAGGGCATACAGGTTTCCTCACATTGTTTTCCTTCACTGTTCAGCAAGTGGTAAGTATTAGGTAAGAATAAAAGTACTACGAGTATGCACATAAATTCCGAAAAACTTATTGGTGCATGCCCGACCGGGATCGAACCTAGGTCTCAAGATTGGTGGCCAGCGTTCTACCGCCTGAGCTACCGCCGCTTGATCATATCTATAGGTACACTATCTACATCTATATCTACACTTCTACACTTCTACACTATCTACATCTACAATATACCTATATAAAGAGGAAAGATTTGTTTGTTTGTTTGTATGTTTGAGGTAAACTTTGGAACTACTGAACCGATTCTAAAACTTATTTCTTTTATAAAAATTAATTTTATTGTTGAGTAACATAGGCTATATTTTATTTTAATACAAGTAAGTTTTCAGTTTGAAAATTCAATATTTGTGAACCATGTCGGGAGAAAAAACGCTGCTTAGCTGCTTTATCGGCGTTCCTTGACCAAATGGTTAGTTATACGTGATGAAACCGGTTGTTTTTCTATACGAGGAAACTGTATCAGTTTATTCTGACTAAAGATTTCCACCCACAACGATCCTGACACACCTCTTGCTAATATTAAGCTTGAAAAAGTAACTACAGCCAGGTTTAAGCATAGATACATTAAATACTATGGTTTAAGTAATGATTTGTTGCCATACGATAAAACTATATCAGTTTCATTTAACTACAGATTTACATCTATAACGATCCGGACATACCTCTTGCTAATATTTAGTTTGAAAAAGTGATTACAGCCAGGTTTATGTATTGATTTTTTCCCATAAGAGAAAACTGTATGAGTTTAATCTGACTACAGATTTCCATCTACAACGATCCTGACACACTTTTTGGCACTTTGGTAAAACATGGTGACCAGGGTCTGATGATGGGACTGGAAGATGGGTACGGGATCTCCTCAACGGACAACAGCAGACCCTTCGAGTTTGGGTTTATTTGATTGGTCTTTATTAGCACTTTGGTATAAAATGGTGACCAGGGTCTGATCATGGGACTGAAAGATGGGTACAAGATCTCCTCAACGGACAACAGCAGATCCTTCGAGTTTGGGCTCATTTGATTGGTCTTTATTAGCACTTTGGTAAAACATGGAGACCAGGGTCTGATGATGGGACTGGAAGATGGGTACAGGATCTCCTCAACGGACAACAGCAGACCCTTCGAGTTTAGGTTTATTTGATTGGTCTTTATTAGCGCTTTGCTTAAAAATGGTGTCCGTTGCATATAGTCGTTCAAAAAATCAAATTATTTTGTTTTCCTTATTTCCACGAAAATCTCTTCGACGCGGGCGGAGCCGCGGGCAAAAGCTAGTAGTTAATATTATGCGAAAAGAAGGAAGTCTTGTATGTCCTAAGCAACGAATGTAATGAATACAAAATGTATTTAATTTACTCCCATACTACCTTTATAAGTACAATAATGTAATTACGACATCAACAACGGTTTTACAGGTACCTACATTTTGTACAAAAACAGATGTTCTTAACATAATATATTGGTTGGGGAAAAAGTTTCTTCGCATTTTATCTGAAAGTTCAAAACAATTTTTAATGAAGTTTATTTACATTTAACTAAAGTATGTAGGTGCCATTTTGTTCGAGAACTTTCTGCCATCTTGTAGGTAGGGACATGATCCCATTGCTATATAAATTCTGGGGCTTCTGATCAGAAAACCGCGACAAGTAGTTTTGGCAGTCCTCTCGTGATGTTAAGCTGACACTGCCTAAAAAATTCTGAAGAGACCGAAACAAGTGGAAATCTGAGGGTGCAAGGTCAGGACTATACGGCGGATGCATTAATACGTCCCAGCCAAACGCTCTTAATTTTTGCTGAGTGGCTAAATATGTGTGAGGTCTAGCGTTATCATGATGAAAAACCACACCCCTTCTGTTGACTAATTCCGGCCGCTTTCTCTCAACTTCTTGCTTTAATCTCATCAGTTGTTTGCAGTAGAGTTCAGGATCGATGGTCCTGCCTGGCGGTAACAGATCATAATGAATAATGCCCTTTCAATCTCACCATACACACAGCATTACCTTGTTGCGAGATAACCCGGGTTTTGCCAGAGTCTGTGAAGCCTGACCAGCCTTTGACCACGACCTTTTTCGCACGTTCTTGTCCTAAGTGATCCACTTTTCATCACCAATTATCAGGTTTTTCAAAAATGGTTCGGTTTCATTACGTCGTAATAAAGAATCACAAATGAGTACACGGTTCATTAGGTTTCTTTCAGTGAGCTCATGAGGCACCCAAATATCTAGCTATTTTGTGTACCGAGCATTTTTCAAATGCGCCAAAACTGTTTTGTGGTCAATCCCCAGTTCTTCAGTTACATCGTAACTACTGATATGCCGATCTTGCTCTAATTTTTCAAAAATGGCATCCATTTTATCCGTAACAGGGCGCCCAGAGTAAAAGTCAAAGTCAAAGTCAAAGTCAAGCCACAACATGTACACAGAAATACAGAAAATACATGTTAAACTAGAGAACTTAACTAAAAATAATAATAGTAGGGTGAGGTGCATCTTTGACATCAAAATTTCCGGATTGAAAACGCTTAAACCAAATTTGTGCTACTCTCACAGACACTGCACTAGGTCCATAAACATCACAAATTTTTTTCGCGGCTTGCGTTTCATTTTTACCTTTTTTGTAGTAAAATTTCAAAATGTATCGAATTTCTTCATTAGATTCACTCATCTTAACAGTAAGAAAAACAAATGAAAATCACACATTTTATCTAATTTGAATTTGGAATTATCTTTTTTAAATTTTAACTTTTTAATAATACCAAAACCAGCCAGATACAAATGGTATAGCCAAAGAGATTTTATTATAAGTTCATTCTATTTGCGAAAACAGTTTTTCCCCAACCTACTCGTATTATATCATATAAATATGGTGGTCGTAGATGTATATATTATATATTATGTCCAACTGTGATATAATAATAGGCACAGAGACACTCTTGCAGCGTGTATAAGGTGACTTTCATTTAAATAGCCAAATTCACACTGGAGACTTGGAAAGTGCCCTTATTTATTTATATATTTTTTGTATTTATGTACTAGTCTGACATTACCCATAAAGGGTAAACCTTAATTTATACGGGTAAACTCAGAATTTTCGGACTCTATCGAAAGAGCTTGTCTACGTGATGATATACGAGATGATGGGTGGTGAGTACTGGTGAGACACATCGTCTTACTTCGGGCACAAACAGACCGATAGCTTAACAGCAGACCGAACACAAATTAATGTGCATCATGGGGATTGAACCTATGACCTCTGGGTTAGCAGGTGAGCACTCTACCCCTCCGCCGTAGAAGATTATGATAAAGTAATGAACTTAAGAAAACTTAATTTAACTGGCTAACTTAAGAGAAGTGATTTTGTTCCCCTTTTTAAGGCTTACGCGTTAATGGATCTTCAAAATTTCATCACTGGTTTTCATGTTAAGCTTTCGAAAAATAATTTGGGTCGGTTGTTTTAACTTTGCGTTGAATTAAATATTGAACCTTTTAATTTTATTTTAAATTTAAATTATTAAAAGAACAGACTAAAAAGAGTCGTGAACTGTAATACCCAGGTAAAAAGGTAAATGAAATATTAAATTTTGATCGATTTTGCATTTCAATGTTAAAACACATTATAATCCGCAAGGAACGCATTTTCACGGCGTTCACTCTACTTCGATGCTCATCTTGCCATACTCAATATTCACTAGGTACCATACATAAGCGTAGGAGCCACCAACACTCCATTAAGAACTGCCAATCGTGCCTTTGCATTCACACTCTGGCTGCCCATAAAGGAGCGCAGGGCTCTATTCAATTTATTCTCGCATTCAATCTTCTCTTAATGTCACCGTCACACTTTCCATTCCGTTTAAATAGACAACCCAGATAGACAAATTCTTTAACCTGTTCCACTTCCCCATCTTCAATTTTAACCTAACATTCAGTCACCGCTTCATCCCTCTTTAGCACCATTATCTTTGTTTTTCCTACATTAATTTTCATTCCATTCCTTTTAAAGGCATCTATTATTGTTACCATCTCTGGCAACTCATCCGCCGATGAAACAAGGAGAACTTGCTCATCAGCACATAAGAGCCATTTGATGAGTAACATTCAAAATATAAATATCATCGTATAAAATACATTTGTTTACGCCATTTCCTTTAAAATTCAAATCCGCGGTATAGGATGTTGTTACGCTCAGTATTTCTTTATAAAACTTCCGCAATGAACTTTGACGCAATGGCTGCGTCTCCGCAATAAAAAATATAAAAACTATAAATAATAATCTTTCAAGTGCAAATCGTGTCTCCAGTGTCAGTTTTATATGGGGATAGCCTGCCGGCAGTGTTATAGAGGATTTTGGATCCTCTGAGGAGTGAATTACAAAGGACGCTTTGTGCTGATGACCGTTGGCTGGTGACCTTGGTGAAGGTGAGTCCTTTTTCACTTCTGTTCTGCTACTCTTATTACCTATATCTAAAAGGCAGGACAGTTTCCTTGCATCCCCTGAACGACTGAGCTAACGCATTCTTAATTTACATGATTAAATCGTTATTTTGTATCCCCCCTACAGTCCACTTATTTCGAAAAACAAAAACCCGCTAACCGCTCATACAACATTTATTGTGTCCAATTGTTTTCGCTTGATGATGTCGATTAAATCAATGAAATTGGTAGCATGACCGATCTGACAAATATATTAGTGGAACAGTGTACAAGAAGTTGCAACACTTTCTTTATTATTGTTAAAATGTTCCATCAAAAAGTGACAAAATACATCATCAATCAACAGAAAATATCATCAATACTAAGTAATTTTAAAAACATTACTGTTAGCTGTGTTTAAGTAAACCTTGACCAGGAAAATAAAAAACCTGCTCTAGGAACACCAAATTGCTAAATCTATATTCACACTCACAAAAAAACATCACACTTTGACAGCAATCGACAAAACCCCGTTTGTGTTACCAGTGGAAGAATTTAGTTATTTTGGTTATCCACAACATGGCTATGTTTTTTATTTTCCATGTTAGGCTTTATATCCTTTTGTCTCCGTGTTAAACAAAAGAAATAACTTACTCGTTGTAACATTAATCCGGCTAACAGCTTTCATCGGCAGACAGCAAAAAACCTAAAAGAAGATTTACTGAAAAACGTCGCTTCGCTCGCGTGGAAAATATCTTTGTGACTATATGGTCAGGTATTTTGAAGTGGCCACATACTAATATTTAATTTAAGAGTAGTGTAGAGTTACCATACCACCTCGTATATCACAGACGTTAAGATGTAATGAAGTCATATTTTCATGAGATCTAGGTAGGATGTTATTTTATCAACTTGCATCAAAATCAGTACCCGCAAGAAAATTTGTTTGATGATTATTTAACTTTAGTATAAGTAGCCTACTGTGCGAGAGGAAACTTTAAATTAAACTTTATAAAACTCTCAACATCTGTTTCACTCGTGACGATGCTTTATACAAATTAGTATTCAACTCACATTTGTACAATAATTGTATTTTTGTGCAATATAGAGTTGTATTATTATTGTTATACGAGTAAGTTCAGTATGTTATTGCGTAGATTTAAAATTTTAGACACAAATGCATTAAGAGGTAGCAAACAATATTGGTGTAAAATGAACATCATAATATTGTTTTCTTTGCTTTTAAATAAAAAATACACATAAAATTTGTTTTATACCAACTGGCAAAAATAACGTCACGAAATGAATGTCGGAGCTATTTCCAAGTTTGAATTGAGCTCTTTCGCCATACTTCAGGCACAAATGGACCAACAGTTTAACCCTTAATTACTCGCACGAATAAAATTATGGAACAGCTCACACGCGGCAAATTTTAGGGATTATTTTTGAGGTTTATTTTTCGATCAAATAAACCCTAGATTTTGCGACAGCGCACCGAATGCGGCCCGGCAAAAGCCCACTCAATTCAGTTGAGGAGTGGTGTTTTCATTCAGACAGCGCGCGAACGCCGACACGCAATCATGGTTAATTCTTGCCTAGAAAGGTGCAAAAAAGACACGCAAAGAAGGCAAAAAAGATGGTTTAACGTATTTTTGGTGAGTTTTCAGTGTTTACTTCCTTTTATGACATTAATGTTATAGAAATATGCTTAAATATAATAAATCGTAAATATTTCTGTGCTTTAACAGAAAAAATTGAAGACTCTGTTTCAACTGCATACATGTATAATACGTCCTAAATCGACAATATGACGCAATCAGTTTTCTACCTTAATGTATTAACATAAAGCTGAAAGATATAAAAATAATAATCACTGAGCTCTTTATTCGCTGGCTGGTCAATTTGTAGTCTCTGCCTAACCATCTGGGAGACAGGCGTGAGTAATATGTTTGTAAGTATGTTCATTAAATTCATCAAGATGCTCGCCGTGATGTAATTCATGAGCATGTTATCTAAATGGAACCTTCAATAAGAAAAAAAGATTCTAATGGAAATAAAAAGTAATAAATAAAACGCCCAACCCTTTGGTCGGATGCGTGTGTCACATTCGGATCGAATGTGAATAAATCAGGAAAAGGCGTTAAGATAATGATTTATATTCAACCGCTCTCCGCCAGCGGAAGTAGGGTTGTGCCAAACGAATGGAACCTAATACGAGAACGGTAATGTTACAGAATTACGTAACTTAAAATTATAAGAAAAATTGTTTTAGACTTATTTGTTTACATTCAATTATTTTATTTCTTAATGTAAGATGGTAGACGTCCAATTCGCCACCTTGTTTTCACATTTATACACATTAACATAAAATATAAATATTATATATTGTTATTAATAATACTATTAATGAATATTAATAATATAATTATTATTGTAATAAAAACAAAATATATAAAAATTGTCACGACATGAATCCCCGAGGGGGTGTCAAAAGCGTTCCCAAGTGTGAACTGTTTAATGCAAGTCACAGTCCCAGTTCCGCTTTTCACATACAATTGTAACGGTCTGAACGTTGACAGTCCTCCTGGAAGAAATGCCCATACTCACTCACGCTGGGTAGCCGGGTTAGTAAGCGCGGTGCCGAAGCTCTCGCACCAGTGACGCCGCTGCCCATCACCAAAGTCTAAGGTTCAAGCCACACAGAAGCGGCGCGGCGCGCATCGAGCGCGCGGGCGTCATTCAAATTTCATACAAAACGCATAGAAATAAAGTCGCAATTTGAACACACCGAATGGTATGTTTCAGGCGGTGTCAGGCGTGGAACGGGCGTCCGTACCATACCTCAAATTGCGACATTATTTCCATGCGTTTTGTACGAAATTTGAATGACGCCCGCGCGCTCGATGCCACTGAGCAAATAAAACACTCGATGCAAGCCGCGCCGTTTCTGTGTGGACACAGGCGCGCTACCGGCGTGTATCGGTGGTATTCAAGTGTTTGATTTTGATTTGACATTATGTCTTCCTCTGACGACGAAGGTATGGGCGGTGCGCTATCGGTGCGCCCGCGGCGCAACCGTAGCGTGCCGTCTCGACGCCTGTCCAATGTTCTTTCATACAAAATGTAGGAGAGGGACGTGGTGTAAAACAGATAGAAGAGGTGCACTGAGGGCGCGCCCGCAACCGCGCCGTTTCTATGTGGCTTGCACCTTAGGCCTGTGTCTAGCAGTAACCGAAACAGGCTGACGGATGGATGGATGGATGGATAGATGGTTGATATCCTGAGGTAAAATCTATTTTTAACCGTCTAGATTCTGATGAAACTGCAATCATTTTACGGATTTTGTAGGAATTTATTAAGTATCAATATCAATATAGAATATTATTAACATACTAATTTTAATTTATTATTTATTAAAAAAATTACATCCGAGTGGAAAATTAAAATTGCTGACACTGTTTATGTGCGCTAGCAAAGATTTGGGTATAAGCTGGTTTTGGTTAAAGTTAAAATCTGTAGAATTTTCACTGAAGTAAAATTAAAAGAACAACGTATACTAACAAATTTTGTTTCATTATTTTTTTACGTTACATTTTCACTGTATTATTAGTACATCCCTAACAGGATGTAAGACCTCAGCGCGCCAACGTGTTAAGTAGACGACACAAAATATCGTAGGTATTAGGTAAGTGGAAAAAAGTGGTCAGTCATTTAGGAAGAATTTTCTGTGCCAAGTAATATAAAGAGGTAAAGAGGGGTCTAAAAGGCATTTTGCGCAAGTCTCAAAATATTTTATCGACGTTTCCTTAAAACTGAATATCGAGTACTACAATATTAAGAAGTATGTAATATGTTATAAAAAACCGGTCAGGACTAGCGCCCTGAGGGTTCCGTAACATTGAAATAAGTTAATACTACAATGATTTGAATAAAAATTACACACTTATCATTACCTACAAAATATATAAATCGAAACTGCAAAATTAAGTTGGTAGGCTATTACCAACTATTTATCTTGTAAAGCCCACTCAGTTGTGATAGTTTTCCTTTTAACTTCGTTATACTCGTACTTTACTCGTATATTACGTATCCAAAAACAACCGTATAGCTTCCAAGGGGGACACTTGATTCTAACAAAAACTTGCACTTTAAGGCTTAATGTTTTGCAAACAGATCGCTGAATTGTAAAATGGTTTTGACACACCCGCAATATGTTTGACCAACCTGTCCAACGACACCCCACACTACGAAAAAAAATCCTCCAAACTTTACGTGTACAATATTTTTTGCCAAATTTCAGTTTTACATACAGTACCAATAGTGTTTGAGTAAAGCCGCGGATAGACAAACAGACGAACATGGCGAAACTATTATAAGGGTTCCTCGTTAACTACAAAATCCTAAAAAGGGCAAACAGTAGCATACCTAACAGTTGGCCTACGTATACCAACAAGTAATCATGACTGTTTGATTTTTATAGTGAAATTAATCGTTTGGGAAACACTCATTAGATGATGATGATGATGATGATGATGATGATGATGATGATGATGATGATGATGACGATGATGATTAAAACTTTACGTTTTACTTTTATATTTGCCAATATGGTATTAAATTGTTTAATAATTTTAGAGTATATTTTTTTTTTTTTTTTTAATTTATTTTATAACAGAATTTTACACAAGTATATACTTTACAATTTTCGCCAAACTGCTAAGCAGTTTGTTGGCGATACGCTCTTACATTTGATTAAGAGAAGGTACTTAAAATCTAATACTATATAGTCTAAAAACATATACATATTTGTAGGAAATCATTATGTAAGATATAATAAGTTCTAGTTATGTAAGGGAAGATAACAATATATTTTTTAATTTATGTTTTAGGGTGCCAATTTTTAACTTATTTTCTTCCAGTAGGAGAGGATATTTATTACAAAGCTTGGGAGTTATGTACTTCCGAGTTCTCTCTCCATAATAGTTTTTAGATGATGGCTGTGATAGTTTGCCAGTTTTTACTGCTCTAGTGAAATGTCTATTTGGTTTAGGAACTTTATAGTCTTTAGTGTAGTAAATTTCCAAACCTATGAGATATTTAACTTTCTGGTTTACTGGGAGAATTTCACAAACTGTAAACAATTTTTCATACTCTCCCTTATATTTAGCTTTGATATTTTTACCTACTAAGTGTTTAATAATTCTCAACTGTAATTGTAATTTTAGAACGAGTCATCGGTACACATGCTTCATATAAACTTTATTTATTTTTGTAATGTGGGTACATAAATAAACTCACACATATACAATTTTAAATGAAAAGGTACAACAAGTTAAATTGAATTTGGGTCTTACCTATATTTAAACAATTTATAAACCTACATAAACTAAATAGTAAAAGGTATATTTAATGCATACAATAATGTATTGAAGAAGAAGGCCAAGACACTTAACAAGATCATGTCTCCTACCGGTACATTCTGCGGAATTACCAACAATTGACGCAAATGGCTGAAATAAATTTTACTGTGCGTAAACGTAACCTATTCAACAGTTATATGGGCATTGCGGGTGATTTTATATTTAAATGGCCAATCGGAGAATACAGCCATTTTATTACAAGCTTTATTCTTATTTCAGATGGTTGTTATTGTTTTACCTGTTGACCAGGTTAATTGGGTCACTAAGATCATATTAAAATTATGCTAAGAACATTATACCTAAATTTTTTCGAAGGCTTTTACTGGGGTCGTTTTATACAACAAATTATATTACATATTTATAAAATACCCATACCAATAAACCATTGCGACCTTCGACCCTCAAAAAGACTTCCTTTTATTTTAATTGATGCAAGGTACAAAAATTGTTCGAATTATAAACCGGATTCCATACAGGTATTAATAAAAAAAAAAATCTGTACTCCGGATTACACAATTTTACTAATCTTATTCAACTTTCATTGAATTTGTTAGCAGTTTTCTAATATGAATATGTACAGATGACTGCTGTTCATTCATCAGCCTGGTTTATCTACTGCTGGACATAGGCCTTTCCAAGATTTCTCCACTCTAGGCCGTTCTATTTGAAGAAATGCCCACATTCAAACATTCTTGGCCGGCGGGTTGGTGAGCGCAGTGACGAAACCCTGGTACCATTGACGCCTCTACCCATCATCAGTCTGTTTTACATAAGGGTCAGCAATTAGAGATGGATATGTTACGGGTAATACTAGAAGATAGAGTAAGCCTAGGTTTACCCGGGTTAATGTTATACAAAACTTCAGGGGTTGCCTTGCTTCGCTCCGCTTCGCTCGGTGTCCAATGTTTATTGACATGTCAACCTAAAAGGCTCCTCCTCCCTTTTGACTTTTTTCGGACTTTACCCGACTTCGGGCTTTACCCGTAACAGATGTATCACCACCAATCGGTTCCAGGCAAGATAAGAGTTCTGGGTGGGCCTGTTTCGGAGCTGTCTTCTTACTCTCCCCCAAATAACTTCGGGGTTTGCGAGTAAGATGGTAGTACAAACACAGTCGAGCCCGGCATCAGCTTTACCACTTCTTAGATTACTAAAAAATTAAAATAAATTCTATGAAAGTAAGAGCGAGACTGATTATAATAAAAGCATTAAAAATATATTCATATATCCTTTACTTATAAAAGCATTTATTTATAACTCCTTATTAAAATCGTAGTAGAATTTTGATGTTCCCTAAAAAGTAAACACTTATTTGTCATTGCAGTGAAGAATTTTACTGTTTACACACCTCCAACTAATTACCTTTATAAAAAATTTACAGTCATTTTAATTTTATTTTATTAACTCTTGAATAAAAAATGAGAATTTTACATCGCGATATTGAAATAATTTTCGGTTCATAAGGTATCTGAGTCGAATATAGCCACCTTAAGGTTTCGTGTCTCTTTTATTACAGTTTTTAAGTCAAGAGGGCAAGCCACGGTATTAAACTCTAAAGAACACCGATCAACCTTTCATACTATAGAAAAAAACAGGGAAAGTATTTATTGTTTTTAGTTGTTTTCCTTTTTTTAGGGTTCTGTACTTCAAGAGGAAAAAAAACGGAGTCCTTATATGATCACTTTGTTGTCCGTTTGTCCATCTGTCTGTCGGTGATCCTTTATCTCGGAAACGCGTAAAGGTATCGAGTTGAAATTTATACTATATACTCAAGTCTGCAGTCCTTTGAAGTTGTGAAAAAATCAAACTTCTAAGTTAACGTTAAAAAAAATATACGGCCGTTATTTCGATAAAAACGTATATTTCGACACTCTCAAGGTAATCAAAATATATAGGGTATTTCCCGTTGACCTAGAACTACGAAATTTAGCGAGTAATACCGTCTAATACTACAAGTACAGGAAAAAATCTTATAACTCTACAGTTATAATTAAATCATAAAAAAAACATCGAGGTTAAGCAATGGTATACGCAGTCATAATTGAACGGGTAACCAAATCTATGTGTAGATTATTTTTAAATTTTTACTCATTTGTACGGAACCCTCGGTGGGCGGGTCTGACTTGCACTTTACCGTTTTTTTTTACATTGGAGAATAGGCACATCAGTACTTTGAAAAATACATAAGCAAAATATCTAAACACAATCGCCACACACACACAGGATGGCAACTTGAAGAGAAAATAATAAAAATAAGAGAAATACAGGACAGAACTTACTTAGGATTTTTATAACGGTGATACAACCTTTCATTTCAATGAAATCTGAGCGATCGGTGTTTGCGCGGAAGGGGTGGCGGGTGCGCCGTTCGGATACGTGCCTCGGCCGCTAGCACGTACTATCACGTTCAGTTTTATAAAATGTTATATTTTAGAAATATTGGTGGGTGATCATATTTATCGGCTGACCGTATTAGACCCAGGTACCTTACATATCATATGGAATTCTAATTATTTTCAACCAAGCTTAGGTTCACCTGTACAGAATACCACCACCCTCTGGTACGTTCCCGAAACGATATTAGATAACGGTGACTCCTATGTTGGATTTTGGCCTGTGCAGAAAATATTTCTGTCTTTATTGAATTGTTGCCCTGAATATTCATTCAATAAACCCTTCGTCGTCGTATAATGTCTGTTTCACTCTCCCTATTACAACGCTTTAAGAAATATACTTGAAATAGCATCACAGCTTTGTTATTTACTTCCAAACATAAAATAATTAATCCTGGTTATGGGAATGGCATAATAACAAAAAAAAATAGCTTTAAGTTAAACATATTCACAGTATGTTACATAACTTGCATTTTAATAAATTTTACCCGATTTTAGTGAACAATATTTATGTTACAATTTAAATTTCAATCCAAGTGCATTAAAAAACGAGTGTTTCGATTTTGACGGTTAATCCAAAACGGCAGCAATTCCTATTATATATTTAGTCCTATTACATTTTCTGATCTTTTATTTTGGTTATCTTTCGACGACTACGTGTAAAAAGTGTACTTTATCTCCCTATTTTACAAAATAATCTATTTGAATTTATGTGAATTAAAGAGCCACAATATTAAAAGCAGTCTTTTCATGACATTTCAAGCGAGTAAAAACCAATCTTTTATAATTTTTCGTGTGTTTTATTTACATAAGCGCAGCCTTAACATTTAAATAGTGTCTTTATCAAACAAGAAACTTAATTAACATAAATTAAATAACTAAATATAAAACCTATCAAATCAAAACATTCTGATAAGCGTCAATTACCATTGGTCAACGATACGTCAAAAGAAAAAGATAAGAGATCCTCGCATGCTAGGAGTACCGGTCAAATAAAGCCTTTCTTCAGCGATCAAGACAGTGTATTGTTGTTCGACGGACTGCGGCGATGAACTTGGAGGAAATCCAAGCCTATTTATGGCAAGTTGGACACGTACCGTCTCGAGGCATCTCAAACAGTTCGGTCGTGCTCTGTGTGGAGGTCGATTCTTAAATGTTCGCTGTGTGATGTAATAATTAATCGTCTTCACTGACTTCGAATTCGAAGCGTCAAATTTGACTATTTCACAACGCTATTTTGGAGGCAATGTTACGCATTGCAGGTCTTTTGCTTTGTCATTTGATCAATGAGAATCGTTACCGGATGGCCTTAATCAGTGGCGTGCATCTCATATAGGCAAATACGCAATGCCTACCCTGGGCTTGGCTTAGCTAGCTAGACCACCATCTTTTTAAATATAGGAAACTATTTCAATATTATAATCAGGTAGGCTTCACCCTTTCTATGAAATACCTACCTTCGCAGCACTCGCGCTACCGTGGCAACACGCATAACTAAAATTCGAAGCCATTTTCTATGTGTGCATTTGTAACTATACTCCCATGACGTCAGCGGCTCGCTGCCAAGCACGCACACATTCTCATTAAAATACGCAACGCCTGTGCGAAGCAACCACGGTGTCACGATTACTTGCACTACTTGCTACTAGATGGCACCACACGTTCTTAAATTGTGGATTCGTGCGTAGGTAGTCGAAGATTCATTTTTGATAGTGGGGTTAGAGGTTTATTGCCAATGAGCTTGGACAAAAGAGAAAGACACCTGTGCGAGTTATATCGTTATTTATCGTAATTCTCGTTTTAATACGTGCAAAGAACATACGGACAATTTTTTGCCTACCCTACTTGATAATTCTATGCACGCCACTGGCCTTAATGATGAACGTTTTAATTTATATTTGTTAGGATTGATTTACTCGTAATTATATTAATATCAATTTAGACATCTATAATCGATATAATAATATACCTATATAATTATAATATCATTTAATATACATACAGGATGTGAATAGAGTGCGACCATTAAATAAAACCACGTACTCTACTGATCATACTGTATCTACTACTGTACTATATCTTCAGAGATAAAGATATTCAACTGTAACTCAAAGACTTTATCTCGTAGGAGGAAGGTCTATTTTAGAACGCTGCACCGCAACAGCGGTTTCACGGACGACACTCTCTCTAAACTCGCCCGTATGTCGGCGCGTTAGGGTTCACGCATTTTTGTTTGGAACTCAATTATTTCCCAAACTAAGATTCTTGGGAAAAGTGGTTCAGTAGGGTCGGTAGAATATGTGGTTTAATTTAATGGTAGCAGTCTATTTATGGTCCTACAATGGTAAGTGAAGATAATTTTAGGGTAAATTGTGTATATAAAGAAGAAAAAAAATTTTTTACTCTTGTGTATTTTTTATTTCCCAGTGTACAAAGTGGATAAATCAGCTGAATATGTTTCTCTGGGAAAGTGAAAAAAAATGTCGCGCAAAAAAGAAACATTTTCAATGGAAAAGGGTCTTTTAGCGATATTCAATCACCTCTTGAACCTTTTTTCACTTTGAATTGTAGGACCATATATATTTTAAAATAGTAACATAAAAACCATTATGTAATTATTTGCCTGATATTATATTTACGTGACAATGTACATTTTAGAATGAATGAATATTATGAATATATCGTCCGTCGGTTCATCATTGAGCGTGTTGAGAATCAACCCCTCAACCGCGGGAGCAAGTTGGGATTGAGAGAATAGTTTAGAAGTTACGCTGAGTTAGGAATGTTCAAGATGTCCGTGTAAAGAAAAGGGTTTCGTGGATAAAATTAATTATAAGTGTGTATGCGTAACAGTGTAGCAGATTTATAAAACAAAAACATAATTAGGGTGAAGTTCTTAATAGCAAAAATTAAACAAAAAGGGGATGTTTTGGGTCCCGTCAACCAGTTAAAACAATTGGTCTATGTGTCTGTATGCTCGTCAATTCACGTAAAAGGAGAGATGGTGGTAAAAATGAGATTTTAAAACAGCAGTAGGTACTCGCAAACTACAATAGCAGGATTCTTTTTCGGTCTTTTTCGAGAATCATCGAAAAGAAATTCAAAGTGAAGGCTGTTTTTTCAGTTCAAAACAATAAGTCCGTCAATCCAAACTAATAAAGTAAAAATAACAATTTTGACCAATGTACAAAAACACCTATTAAGTAAAACAAATAACTGCGATTTTTTTTAAACGCTCTCTTGTGTATTTAAATTTAATTTTATTCATAAAAAAATTGCATTATCGAATGTAAGTAGCCAGTATCATTTTGCGAACTCGCACATTAAAACTTTTTGACAATTAGTTCTAATTCATATTACGATTAAATGGGGTTACGTACCATTTTATTTTAACCAGATTCCAGTATCCTTCTTGTTACCTTTATAGATATTATCAAAAGAAATTAAAAAGTAAAAATCAGGCGCGCATTGGTTGATTAAGTATCATCAGAATTTTCAATTTGTAAAGTTACCCACCTCCTGAAAATGTCTTCTAAACAGTTTTCATTTAATTTCATCAAACTAAACGCAGCGTACGAACGCATCAAACTGAAACCAGCTCATTTCTGTCAAGTCTATCTATGGTTCACAAGATAATATCCCGGACACGGCTGTATGAGTTAAGTTCAATTTGCCTTCGCACTGTGTAGGGGAACAAAACTAAAAAAATAAATTAAAAAAAAAAACAAAATAAAACACTCGTTCGGTAAAGTTAACTTTGACAACAGTTTAGACGCATACAAAACAAAACTTTACGAGCACTTGCATTGAAAAATAAGTACATGTGATACTAACTACGAAGGCAAAGGGAGCTTAGTCCATACAGCCATGTCTGTGATTTAATATCAAACGGAGGTTTTTATATAATATTCTCCAATAGGTACGTAGAAAACAATATTGCGACCCAACTAAGGAGGTTACAGTTCGACTTTATTTTCGGCCATGTATTGTTTATATCTGGCGTCGCGCGCTAGGGCGCATGCGCGTTAGACTATTGGATTTCAGCGCCATAGTTTACGGGGATATGTATTTTGATTTACTGTGGTTGTATGGGTCAAAAGTGTTATTTTGCCCTAAAATTACTGACAGCAGATAATTTGACTCCACCCGACATTCTGGAAATAACGACAGAAATTACGAACTAAAAGTGTTGGAACAAGCTTTTACAAGAAAAATCAAAAATGGCTAACGACAAATTTTACCCAAGATTGTGAAAACAGGTCATTAGGCATACGGCTCGTTTTTAAACTGACACTTCTGTTTTAATAAACATTTTACCTATATCTACCAGTTTTATGCCCTATTATTAGTATTCCAAAAACAATTTATTTCATGATGAACTTTTATGAAGAAGTGACAACATTTAACAACAATTATTTTTGCTAACCGAGCTTGGTTATTTGTAAATTTTCTGAGTGATTTAATAAATCGATGTTCAACGCGTACGGAGTCTTGAGCAAAAGGTTGTTTCCACTTAAAAATGTATTGACAATAACCTTTTTTTAATTCCAATAAAATATAAAAATACCTAAATTTGCAATATCTGCTCTGCTGGTCAGATTTTCAATCTTTAAACCTGGGTTTGAATCCTACCTGTCCACAACGCGCTAATGAGTTTTTCAGAATTTTCTGTATAGGTATACAAGTAGTCTTTATATATTTGCAGCCCACCCATTCCTAGTTATTTGTAAGAAAGAAATATAATGGCATTTACGTTTAAAATCTCTAACAGACTGGCGTAAAAGGGACTAAAATGAAAGGACGAAATGAGCTCGCCTTAACACCGGTACGGAAAACGTAATACCAACGCAACGGCAAAGGAACATTTCTGATGTTAAACATTTCAAAATGAGAAAATTTTAAATTCTACCACTAAAGTTTGGTGGTAGACTTCCAGATGGAAATTTTGCAACGAATTACATCAGCTGCAAGACCAAGTTATGCTAATCCGGCTATAAGTTACAGGATTTTGCTGGTAAGCCTTTCAATTTTATTGGAAGATAGGATACTTTAAACCTTTGCTCTGAGAGAAAAATTGAATTCGTCTAGTCTGTAATTTTAGCGGAGAATAAATTTCCATTAAAAATTTTGGGACGAGAATTTTGCTCTTTTCGTCACTTAATTTGCGAATAAAGACGAAGCTTAACTTTATTTGCATACAGAGATTGATGTTTTATCGTGTTTTGTTATTTTGCAGGTTTTCTACTCGAATAATTTTTAGGAGAATATTTAAATAGGTGAAAATGAAATATTTAAGAACCGTCAAGTACGAAAAGGACACGTGCCCTGAGAGTGCCCTTTTGTATACAACATTTAATAAACTTATTCCACGTGCAGTAAAGTTGACTTACTTAACTTGACACTATTAAGATTCATAAAATTCTATGTACCCAAAGATTCTCGTAATTAAAGTAGTCAATGGGGTCGATTTGGTGTAACACGACTTAACTAATAAAAATGTAAGTAATTTTCAGAATTTTTAGGGTTCCGTACCCAAAGGGTAACCAACTTGATCCTATTACTAAGCCTCCGCTGTCTGTCTGTCTGTTAAGGATGTATCTCATGAACCGTGATAGTTAGACAGTTGAAATTTTCACAGATGATGTATTTCTGTTGCCGCTATAACAATAAATACTAAAACCGGCTAAGTGCGAGTCAGACCTGCGCACTCCCATACAACAGACGATTTTTTTGCCGTTTTTATAGATAATGGTACGGAACCCTTCGTGCGCGAGTCCGACTCGCACTTGGCCGGTTTTTTTGTTAACGTGTGGTTAAGATCTAGTTGTTAATACTTTGCTGGCCCGATGATGTCTGATACGAAACCGGTAGCATAAGTAAGAATAAAAATAAATGTAGGTGGAATAAAAAGTACAAGAATTTGTGTATAATTTATTAGTCAACTGGAAGTGCCTTACAGGTTTCGATGAATAGAATTTATTAGGTACAGGGCAATAACTTCTCAGCAGGTGCTTGGTTCCAGTTGCTTAAGGCCCCAATTCCTATCGACATTTGAGAAACTTGTTTTCACTTAGAACATAATACAGGGAACTAGAGCTAAAGTTAACACCATTTGGAGTTCCTGAGACTTATAAATAGAAAGTGTCCCACTGGCTGGAGATCGCCTGTAAAATCGTGCCCTTCATCCATTTTGACGGAACAAATTAAGTTTCAGTATATGTACAATTCTAGTTGCTTTAGTTTCAGAAATTTCGTGATGAGTAAGAGATGTTTGGCTTTTGGGGCATTTCACGTCAAGCGGACAGGAAAAAAAAAGTGAGGTCCTGAAATTTGTTCATACGTGTATTGAGGCCAATTATACTCCTAGTGGATACGAAAGTGAACAAAGAATATATTTTTTTATTATGTTTATTTGTCAAGTTATAGGCTTCTAAAAATAGTCTAATTTGAAATTAGAATTTTTTTCGAAGTAGTTTTTCGAATATTAAAATAAAACAATTAAATATTAAACTTAGCGATTTGTATAGAAAATTTATTTTTCTTTTTGAGAAAAATTTCAAATAAGAAAAACATTTTTTCTATGCCGGAAAAAACAAAATTTTGAAATGTTCAACTAAATTTTTTATTTTTTTTTATTTTTTTTTATTTTAATATGTAGCTTAAGGTGTTGTTATAATACACCGGAAGTTTGAAACTGGAATCTGCATTAGTTCAGGAGATATGTAAATTTATGTACGTGTCGCACTCAGTATGATGTTAGGCTCTGGTTTTTGTCGGTTAGTTTGCGAATTATGAAATTAAAACAAGACGATATTAGCATTTATTATCCTGTTCAAGTGTATTTTAGTTCTTATAAAGATTAGATGTCGTTATTTAAATAAAAAATATAAATACCTTGACAAATATTCGTTTAAATAGAAATATTAGAAGGAGGAAGTAAAAAAATATGTTTTTAATAACAAAACACGACTACTAGCGCCATTTCTTAGGTTTAATACTTACATATGCTAGATAGAGATAGAAGTATGACTCCTGGCCATTTTGAATTTTCGTAATTGTTTTAATTGTGGCTCTGATCTCTTAAGACCTTATAGTGCACGATAATCTTACTGAGCGATTTTGAACTTCAGTATGTTGTAATATAGACTACATTAGAACGCGCGCTGCTGGCACGCAAAATCGGTGATTTTTTGAGGATTTTTCTGTATTTTGCGAAAAAATATTTGATGTAGGAGTTTTTTCACCTGACATCGGAAAATAAACCAAGTTTTCTTGTTATATCAGTAACTTCAGATATAAAACTTAAGCCGTTTAGGCATAAAACGAATTAATTCGAGTGATATGTGTCCAATTAGGCAACCGACCTGACAACGGAAAGGTCTGAAAAACACGTGCACACGTTTAGTTGACTCAGCATATTAAAGCAAAAACCGTTAAAAGACCAAAGGCAAGCGCCTAAGAACAAGATATGGCACATAATATACAGAAAATTATAATTTCCTAACATGTTTAGAGTGATGAAGAGTTAGATGAAGCGAGCGTTCTAATGCAGACTTTCTGACAACACACTGAAGTTCAAAATCACTCAATACGATTATCGTCCACCATGGGCCAAGCCTTAAACAAAAATACTGAAAATGCTGATTTTTATAGAGGTTTAGGGTTACGTACCCGAATACTCGATACACTTAATTTTGCAGTTTTGTTTCATACATTTTCTAGATGATAAGTTTGTAATTTTTATTCAACTCATTTAAGTCCATTTACTTATCTGAATGGTATAAAACCTCCAGGGCGAGAGTCCTACTCGCACTCGACCGGTTTTTTTTTTCTTATTTTTGGAGCGTGTTGTGAGCAAATTTCGTGTTATTTTTAAACATATTAATAAATTTGTTCACTATAATAATTATTATAATATATCCCAGATAGAACATACGTCATTTTCAACACTGCATTATCCAAATGTTTCGTCCAAAACAATTCTCGCATATTTCAATACCAACTTCAAATGCAATTCACAATTTCTTTAGTTAGTATACTAGTTGTGACAGTGTTGGGTTGTAGTAACTAGTCACAAAGATTTATGGTTTCCTGGTGGCGTATTTGCAAAGGCCAATACATTATAGTCCCACACCCGACCATGTAAGGTGGTAAAATAGAATTTCGGTGCAAAATGCACATCATAATATTGTTTTCCTTACTTTTGAAATAAAAATATGCAAAAATTGCGTTTTAAAGCAATTAGCGGAAAATAATTAGTAATAATTAATTTTTCACAATCTAATTCTATCATTTTATAATTTACATTTTGATTGCATTAGATTTACAAACTTTAAAGCGTATTTATCGTTGTAATCGAATGTAATAAATATAAAATATAAATAAATTTCGCTAATTTCTCCCGCCAATTTTGTTTTTGGCTATATCTCCAAAAGTAGTTGTTAGATTCTAATGCGGTTTTCTTTTTCTAAAACAATTAAATTTCCTACACAAAACAAAATTGTTTTTTCTTCGAGAAAGTGGAGGGGGGGGGACTTAATCCCAGAGAAAACTTTAGTTATATATAAAAATATATGTATGTATACTTTAACTTTATATATAATGTCTATTCAAATTTTATAATATTGTGGAAAAATATAAAGAAAAATATATATTTTTTTGTTGCTAATCTTTTTAGCTTTCATGAGTTGCTCATTTAATTAAACCTTATGCTCTACTGATCATCCTGAACCACTTCCATAGAAAATCTTTTTATAAAATGTGAAAAAAAATGAAAAGGTCCCATAGAAAATGACAATAAGGTATTAAAAATTTGTATAGGGAACTGAATTTTTATTTCGCGTTTTTTCAAAAGTTTTTCTATGGAAGTGGTTCAAGATGATCAGTAGAGCATGAGGTTTAATTAAATGAGCAAGTCATGATTACAACCTGTATATAATATAAAAACTACAAATAATATATTTTTTGTATGAGCCGGCAGAGGTGTGACGATCGTCACGTATATGATTCTACTGGTTTGCCTAATGCATTTGAGTACCTACTTAAAACAAATCAACATAGGGATAGTTAACATGTTTATAAGAAAAATCTCCGTACAAAATCGAATATGACACTACCAAAAATGTTACCATAATGCATTAGGGTTTGTGATCTATTTAGCCACTACATACTAACTAACTTGACATGATCGGAAGTGGGAATTAAATGTGTTGGCTTTTGTATTAACGCGCCCCGGTGCCCGAAGATCAATGCTCTGTGTCGCAATGTACAGAATGGAAAATTAATACTCCACTTGTGTTCAGAAGTGAAATGAATTTAAACTCTATTGTCTGTTTTGGAATTTCTTTAAACCTAGACCGTTGAATTTTTCTATCATTTGGGATGGAGGACCGTTTTCAAAATATTTGTCTTACTCGAGATTTATTTCTAATTGATATTTGCTATCTTGTAATGGACTCTTTTAATATTAATAGTATCCAAGCGATGGATGTCGCTATAAAACATGCAATCTAAATTAAAACAAATTATTATCAACAGCTCATTTTCGTCCACTGCTAAGCTTTCTCTTTTTTTAAAACCAGTTCCTGTCCAGGGCTGATCTCATTCATGTTCTATCCTGTAAATATCTTCGGACCACTAAAATGGCAATGGGCCAGGACAGTTGGCCCGGCAAATTTATGGCAGGAGGAGTAAATTCCCAATGGAATGGTGGCCAAGAGGTGGCGCTAGACGAGGGGACAACAGACTACCAGCTAATTAGTGAAGATTTTATCAAACACTTGTGCAACGCGTCAGTTCTAGCACATGTTTCTTACCGAACCTTCTCACAATCTTCTTACTTCTTACATTATCATAAAGATTTAGAGTATACATATGTCTGTTTACGTCAGTTTGTTCCATCGTTTCCTTATTTACAAGTACGAATAGGAGCTAAACTGTAATGAATAAACGTAAAACACGAAAACTTTGGTAAGAAAAAAAATACTTGAGAGAAAAATAACTGAGAAAATCCGAAAAATGGGTAATTGTGTTTATTATACTCAAGAATGAAAAGTGTCTGAAGAGAAAAATTTTCAAGTTATTTATGAAGTAGGTTCTCGTCACTTACAAAACTTTTCCCCCAAGACTTTTGGTAATCCACTAAAAAGTTTTCCGCTTTCCCGTCATAAACTTAGACGCTCAACTCGTAATTTTTTAGGAAAGTTAAATGATTTTTTTCTCTCGTAATCTCTAGGCACCTGCAGGGAGACTAATAGGTAAGCATAACATTATTGGAAGCTTACTAATTTACCACTTCTCTGGTCGAGTGGTAGAGCGCTCACCTGCGAACCCAGAGGCCTTCGGTTCAATCCCCGTGGTGCAATAGTTTGTGTACGGTCTGCGTACTTCGGAAGGCATGTCGAAGGCTCAATTCACTAAATTACACTTTTGTGTGGCTTGGCTTTACGGATCGTAATTTTTTTGGAATTTGGAGTGATGTTATTTATGTTTTTTGGTTTAATTGGCAGAATGGAATTGTAAATAAAAGACCACAGGTTATTCGGAGATTAAATTTCAATTGAAATAATTATGCTCTGTACAAAAATCGTGGTAAACTGCAAAGTTAACAAAAGTATTATTTTTCTTACAGTTAATTTAAGAGATATTCTAGTACATTAGTGTCAACAAATTTCAGTAAACGATACATGATCTACCCTATAATTATTTTCACTTATTATTGTAGGACCTTATATACCTTAAATAATCTACATACATCAATAAGTATCGATAAGTAAGTGGTCAATAAATTCGCACCTCTATGCTTTCACGACCGCACAAAAGAAACGAGTCAGAAATACTACAGAATATAAGAGGAGAGGGCACGAGAAAGATTGAAGGACATTAACGAGGTGCGCAAGCTTAGGTTAAAATATGACCAGTTTAAGTTGAACCATGATGATTTTGTAATAATCTTTGTATTAAATACGTCATTACAACTATCTGTATGCCAAATTTCAGCGAAATCCGTTCAGTAGTTTCGGCTGTGCGTTGATAGATGAGTCAGTCAGGTTTGCCTTTTATATATTCAGAAGGTAAATTCACTTGTACGTTTCACAAGTTTGAGTGAAACAAGTATTAGTGAATTTAATCACGATGCTTTCAATGTTTCAACAAGTGCCGACAGTCAAAAGTATAAATAATTAGCTTTTTCCCGCGGCTTCGCTTGCCTTTGTTTTTGGACAGTCCTAACGAATCGGTTAATATTTTTCGGGTCAATAATTTTTAAGTATTTGACTTTTGGATCTCAAGAAAATAATTTTATTTATGACCGCCCCTGTAGCCGAAAGGTAGAGCTCTCACCTGCTAACCCATAGGTTGTGGGTTTAATCCCTGCGGTGTACAATAATTTGTGTTAAGCTGTTAGTTAACTTATGCCCGAAGTATGGTGATGATAGTGCTCAAAACCCATCAGGTTTGGGACGCAACAATTTTAGTTGAAAAGCAGGTGGAAGTATGAACTGTGACTCACATTTTAAAGTTCACACTTGGTAACATGTCTGACACCCCGTCGGGGATTCATGTCATATTGATATGTTGTATTTTATATGTCTGACTCCATGTCTGTGTCCCTAGGGAACTGTCCGTTCCCAGGAAACAAACAATAGCCTTTGTCCAAGTGAAGAGTATAACCATTGAATCAGTAACAGAATGTTTAAGAA
The DNA here is from genome assembly GCA_910592155.1 of Ypsolopha scabrella. Classification (NCBI taxonomy): domain Eukaryota; kingdom Metazoa; phylum Arthropoda; class Insecta; order Lepidoptera; family Ypsolophidae; genus Ypsolopha; species Ypsolopha scabrella. The sequence goes on along the minus strand of OU342969.1, from coordinate 22,567,933 downwards.
TCGGTTCCACTGTTGTTGGAGACAATGTCCCTAGAGAACAAAGATTATGTCCGGAACTGCCCATCACCAGGGAAATATCTGTAGCCTATGTTCATGTGAAGAGTTCAACCATTACCCGCTTGAATTGAATTATTGGTTATGTACCCAGGGAACTGCCCGTTCCCAGGGAATACAATATTTTGTTTACGGAAACAGAAAAAGCAAAAATAACACTAAACAAAATTAAATCTAACTAAAATAATAACAATCTGAAATCTTAAAATAACCTAAAACATACCTTAGTAGAAAAAAAATCGGCCAAGTGCGAGTCGGACTCGCGCACGAAGGCTTCCGTGCCATTGTGTATAAAAACGGCAAAAAAACATGTCTGTTGTATGGGAGTGCGTGGGTCCGACTCGCACTTGACCGGTTTTCGTTCATGAAACCACGAAAGATTGCAAAAATTTTGTTTAAAGGTAGCCTAATGTCTTATAAAAAAAAAATACCATCATGACATGAATTTTGGAGAGGGTGTTAGTTGTGTTCCCAAGTGTGAACTGTGAAATGCAAGTCACAGACCACACTTGCTTGGTACAAAGTCAATGTCAAAGTCAAAAGGTATTTATTGCCACAACATGTACATGGAAATACAGAAAATACATGTTAAATTAGAGAACTTAACTAAATAATAATAATAGTATTCCTCGGCACTTATGTGGCAAAATGAACAGTCTCAGACATGTTGCGTGTTGTGTAGCAACACCGCAATATTGAATTTCAGACTGCCCCTTTTACTATGCTATGCTTTTACTATGCTATGCTTTTACTATGCTCAAGTAAGTTCAATGACTTGAAAAATAAAAAATAAATTGTACTATTAGGTACTCAATGATTTCTAGACAATGACAACGCACAAAAAAAATCGGCTCCTTTTTTATGAATTGGAGGCTCCCCTGAAAAATAATTCAATTTTACTCATTATTCGGTTTTGGATCTACACGACATATCCAAATATCTGTAAATCATTCCAGCTGCAAGCTAGAGACCTAAATTGGGACTGACAGACGGACAGACAGCAGAGTGACATTAATAGGGCTCAATCTTGCCCTTTAGCCACGGAACCCCATAAAGCATCAATTTTTAAATTGAACGTCTTTGTCACCGTTTGTACGAGAAAATTAACAATTCGTTAATGTTTCAATTATTCATAACTCCAGAAGTCGAAATAAACGGAACAGCTCAATTAATTTAATTAGCACCTTTCAAACCAAAAAACCATTAATCTTTAAATTATAAAATTACCAGACAGAAAGCTTACTGCGATTTGTGTAGAAAATTTATACAGATTCGCATGCGTAGAGCTTCGTTCTATCAGAAAATTTCAGTTTCAACGCGGCCGTTGCAAGGCGAGAACGCTAGCATAAAGCTTCTGTACAGCCAACGTGTGTTGATGCGACGTATCGCAACAGAGCAAATAAAAAAAAAAACGCGTTCGAATTTCAAAATTGTGAACGGACAGTGAATTCAAAATCATGGTGTGATATTTTAGTGATGTAAAATGGTGTGAGTGTTGTGCCGAAGTTTATATTATGTTTAATTAACGTTTGCAATGAAATTTCCTTCTTATCAAGATCTTATTGACTTAAGATGGTTTATGAAAATTGGTTTTCCTATTTTATCAGGTTTGATCATCAATTTAGGATATGCTTTAGGGATTAATATAAGAATTGGGTATCTTTCAAGATACTTACCTTTTGTATATACTATAATGGAGCGAAAATCCACGTTTTTCGTTTTTATATTGTTATAGTATTTAAAAACCATCAGAAAGCTCAAATTTAAAAATATATTGCGCCCCGTCTTAGTGACTCTACATTTGATTAAAAGTTTTACAAAATATAAAGGGAAAAATATATAAGTATAATTTTCTGTTCTTTAATTTTTTTTCGTTTTTTTTTGCTTTATTTCTATACGATCACGTCGCTTCAAAGTTATCCCACTGTAGCAAAATGATATTCAAAAAAAGTCTCCATTTTAGTATATAACCATATTTTTAGCAGTTACAAGGGGAGTCTTCAGATAATTCTACTCTTCGTATTTCCGCTTAAAATTGTGTATTGATATGAACGTAAGGTAGATGCTATAACAATAAATTAAAATCACATCAACAAAACATTTTCTAGTTGGGAAAGATAACTTGTGAATATTTGTTCAAATAGGAAACATTGGAGTTCAAATATTGAAAATTTCTTTACTAAGAAATCATTTTATGGTATTGTGTAATATCGGCGTCACTGGTGCAATACGGCGTCACTGGTGCAAGGGTTTCGGCACCGCGCTCACCAACCCGCCTGCCCAGCGTGTGTGAGTATGGGCATTTCTTCCAGGGGGACCGCCAAGAGTGGCGTAATCCTGGAAAGGCCTATGTCCAGCAGTGGACGAAACAGGCTGATGGATGGATGGATTGTGTAATACTGACGAGGTAATTTAATTTACGAATACAAATATTTGATGATGTTTTATTCATGTAAGTATAAGTACATAATAATAGAAAAAAAAAACTAAGTATTTAGCTAAACCCAAAATCAAAAGAATAGAATAGAATAGAATAGAATAGAATAGTAATAATAATATTCTATTTCTATTCTTTCTATTCTAAAATCAAAAGAAACAATACTACAAACAAGTCTTTATTGAGTACACCCCATTTCCGTTACATATCAGTTATCAGTCTTGTCTTGTTAATTTCGTGACATAACGTCAAGTCTTTGATCTACGTCGTGCAAATTGGATTTCTGTCTTCTGCGAGATCAGAACAACAACCCTTGGTTAATGAATGTTACATCACTTACATGTTTGAGCGAACTGCAGAACAAATGTTACATGTTTATTGGTCTGAAGGCTGTAAATACTATTGATATTAGAAGCTTGCTTCGTAACCTTGGATCCTAAATTAATAAGGTTACGCACAATACCCGAAAAATTCCGTAATATCCTTGAATAAGGCGTAAAATTCACACGCTGCCTTATAAGCGCAAGTGCCAGATGGCGTATCAAGTAGTTACAAAAATTCGAAGTCTATTAGATCTTGGTGGATGAACTGGACAAGTCGCTAGCCCGTTTGATTTTTAGGCTTCCGTTATTTACGAAAAACCGAATTGCTGTGATCAAACTTCTGTCGTCTTGTTCAGTTCAGTTTATTAATTTATCTTTTAGTACAACAATTACATTTAGACAGTCCAACAATAATATATAACATTAAAAAGGTTACTTTATCAATAATAAAAAAATATTGATTTTCGAAATATATTTCGGCCCACTATGGGGCCGGCATCAGTCGAATGATGCCGGCCCCATAGTGGGCTGAAATATATTTCGAAAATCAATATTTTTTTATTATTAATACAAGTGAAAAGAAACTAAAGGCTTTATATAGCTAAATTATATATATTTATTTCAAGTTACTTTATCAATATAACAATATAGTCAATGGAAGTAAAGTTTGTTGTATATTTATGATAGCGGATTTTACTAAAAGGAAACTTTTCATATTTTTTTAAATAAGTAAGTAAAATTGCACTTAGAGATTTTGCGAAAGTCGCTTTCCTCTAAAAGTAGGAAAATAATAATGCTATAGTCTTATGTTCATGGTTTAATGATTAATGATAGGAAACCATGATCATGAAATGTAACATTTAATAAATTTAATGGACTAATGAATAGTTTAATTAAAGATTGTAAAATTTACTATCATTAGTGCCATTCCGTTATAGCACCAAAGATAAATTTATGTATGACTAGCCTTTGTCCGCGGCTACGCCCTCGTTTATTTAATATCCGCCCTATTTTTGGCTTAAGCGTTATTTAATATACAATACCCTTAATAGCCTAAACGTTGACCAGGGTCACTACAGTAATAATAAAAAAGCCGCATCGAAATCCGGTAAGTGGTTCTCGAGTTAAAACGGAACATACATTCATACATTCATTCATAGTCATATCTGCCGAAGAACCGATAATCTTTGGAGTAGACGAATTCTCGAGTGTAGGCCTCGTCTAGGACGACGTAGTGTGGGACGACCTGCATCTAGGTGGACCGATGACCTGAAGAAGGTCGCAGGTCATGGTTGGATGAGGAGGGCCGAAGATCGAGTGCTATGGCGCGCCTTGGGAGAGGTCTATGTCCAGCAGTGGACTGATGTAAAATACATTCTACATACATTCAGACAGACGAAAAGACAAAAGTTTTTGTTTTGGCCTTAGTAAAATACCAATAGACCATTTCAATTAAAATTTCGCAAAAATATTTAATGTACAGACGTGACTTTTTTACTACTTTATTATTATTACGAGTAGTATAGATTTCCTGGTCATGCACCGATCGCTCTTTTTTCTACATGCCTTACTCTACTACTTCGATTATTCTTTAAACACTTAGCCAAATCAATTTGAGTACCTACTATCTTTTCTTTTATCATACTGGTCAAAGAATTTTATTAAAATTTGTTATTGTAAAAAGATAAAAAATACAAGAAATGAGAAACTGACATAATCAGTTTAAGCCTTTAATATACAAACGAAACGAAATCAATAGAATAAGAATACGTAAGAACAAAAAAAAAAACAAACATTTTATTACACCAATACCAATGACTGGTACAAAGCACATTGAGCAAATACAAAACTAAAAATAAAAAATAAAAAGATGGAATACCATACAGAAAATAACATAGACTTGACAAAAGGAAAGTCCTCAGCATTTGCTGACAATGTGACACAGTGTGCAGCGCTGGTTTTCAGGAAACCCCTGCTCAAGATGTTTAGAGTGAGTTGAGTACCTATATATGAGGTAGGAGCACAATAACAACAGTAGTATTTGTAGTGTGTCTGGTGTGAAGTGTAACGTGAGGAGACGATATATTGAGATTAATGTGTGTTAGGTTAGGTTATGTGTATTTTAGATAATGTAAAATGTTTCCGTTGTAGTTTGTGCCTGAGGTTGCTTAAAACTTTCGCATTCATTTTGACGTTAAGGTGGTTAAACCAAATATCGGTGCAAAATGCACATCATAATATTGTTTGCCTTACTTTTGAATAAAAAGTATGCAAAAATAGCGTTTTAAAGCAATAAGCGGAAATTTATTACTAATAATAGGGTTATCGTATTCAAATTATGTAATTTTATGCCTTAGATTTTGATTACATTAGATTACAATGATAAATACGCTTTTAAGTTTGTTAATCGAATGCAATCAAAATGTAAATTATAAAATGATAAAATTTGAATAAGAAAACTTAACTATTACTAATAAATTTTCGCTAATTGCTTAGAAATGCAAATTTTGCATACTTTTTATTCAAAACTAAGGAAAACAATGTTATGATGTGCATTTTGCACCGGGATTTGGTTGTACCACCTTAATGGTGTATTGTTTTTAATTTTATTTTAAAGTGGGTTTACTCATTTTCGCTCTCAGAGGTGGTAGTAAATTTAAGTTCTCAAATAGATATTCTAGTATTTTTTGTGTAATACATGCAATACGGTTAATTAACTTGCTTGGCGTTTTCATGTTTAAGATTTCATTTTGATTAAGGTACGGTGTAATATGAGTACCCTTTGGGAATTGGAAACAGAAACGTGCGCAAGCGTTTTGGACTCTTTGAATGGCCTACACTGATTTTTAGGGTTTCGTACCCAAAGGGTAACCAACGGGACACTATTACTAAGACTCTGCTGTCCGTTTGTCCGTCCGTCCGTCTGTCACCAGGCTGCATCTCATGCACCGTGATAGTTACACAGTTGCAATTTTCACAGATGATGTATTTCCTGTTGCCGCTATAACAAAAAATACTAAAACCGGCCAAGTGCGAGTCAGACCTGCGCACTATTTTTATAGATAATGGTACGGAACCGGAGATTACATCTATCAGGAGATCATGTACGTCAACCTAACGATAATTTCTAACAGTGTATAAAACATGTTCAATAAATATCATTCAATACAAATTTTAATGATATCTTAATATTCGACTGACAACGACCCCAAGTGGGCCGAAAATTTAGAAATTATTATTTTCTTCTTTTATCCTCTATTTAAACTTATAAATAATTGAGAAAAGTATCTATACATAGATATATAAGGTCCTACAATTCAAAGTGAAAAAAATTCAACAGATGAGTATTCATAATATACCACTAATCACTGAAAAAATATTTTTTTGCCCGTACCTTTTTTTACCTTTCCATATAAAATTAGTCAGCTGATGGAATCACTCTGTACTGTACAAATTATTTGAGCAAAAATTTTTTTTTCTTTTGGAATTTGATCAGTTAACATTACATTATCTACCCTAGAATTATTTTTTTATTAATATTGTAGGACCTTATATATTATGTTAATAAAAAAAACAGTGAAATCGTCTCTATACATATAAAATACCTCTGTCTGTCTGTTCGTTCACTTATAACTCGAGAATCACTCAATGGATTTTGATGCAGTTTTCACTGAAAGATAAAGCATTTCTTCGGGAAGGTTTTAGGCTGTGTATCATCACGCTATGACAAAAAAGAGCAGCGCAATGAGAATTTTAGTGAAACATGGAAGGTTAGCCGCCGTAGCGCAGCGGATTTTTTTTCACTTTTTATTTTATTTTCAGAATAAATATTTTCTTTTGTAAAAAAAAAAGGTGAACCAGGTCTGATGATGTGACTGGGAGATAGGTAAGGGATCTCTTCAACGGACAACAGCAGACCCTTCGAGTTTGGGCTTATTTGATTAGTATTTATTAGCACTTTGGTAAAACATGGTGACTAGGGTCTGATTATGGGACTGGAAGGTGGGTACGGGATCTCCTCAACGGACAACAGGAGACCCTTCGAGTTTGGGCTTATTTGATTGGTAGTTATTAGCACTTTGGTAAAACATGCTTACCAGGGTCTGCTGATGGAACTGGAAGATGGGTACGAGATCTCCTCAACCGACTACAGCAGACCTTTCGAGTTTGGGCTTATTTGATTGGTATTTATTAGCACTTTGGTATATTATGGATATAAACATTAATCACGCCAACAAAATGGTAAAATAAACTGTCTAATTTTTCTTTTCTCATCTATCCCATAGTTTGGAGTATCGTTGCATAGGTCGTTCATAAATATTATGGGTGTGTAAAAACCATTTTTCGATTTAGGGATCCGTTGGCGAAATATTAAGCTTTAAAGTGCTAAATTTTTGTTAGAGTCAAGTGTCCCCTCTGCTGGCTAAACGGTTGTACACTATCACAGCTAAGTAGGCTTTACAGGTTTAAGAGTACAGTAGGTCGCGCCAATCTTTTAGTCCCCTAGAAGTTTGGCGCGATCTGTATTAGTACACCAACTTATAAAATGTACTGGGCAACTACGGCACCCTACACTGCGCGTGGCCCGACACGCACTCGAGCGATTTTTGTAAAATATTCTTAATGGTTTGAGAGAGTTCGAAGGCATTGAATACTTTTGCATACATTTTATGAACCCCATTAATGCTAAAGCTGAGATTATCTCAGCAAAATTAACTCAAACCCCAACATCATAACTAAGTTTTTACATTCTGAATAAATTAGGGTTCACTCTACATTTTCGTTACCTACTTAAAATATTAAATATACTCCAGGATGAAAATGCTGTAACCTAATTTAAAATTAATGACGCACATTACTTAATTAATGACTAATGGTATGCTCCTATGTGGAGGGATTTCCTACAGAATTACAGCCCCGAAGGGTTTCATGTAATGAAGTAGTCTTACCTCTTGGGAGAAAAATGTAACGTGCCTGTAAAGTAAATTAGGCCTGAAATAAAAAAAAATGTCTACACTGGTTTCTTAAATTGCTTACATTAAGGTCGGTTTAAAAATATTGATATAATTAACCACACATGCTTCAAATTTCCTAAAAATGCAAATGAAAAAAATTAAAGAGTACTAAAAGTTTTGAGAGTGGAGCATATGAGTGGAGGAATAAGAGGGACTAGATATATGCATGTATTCAAACTAGGTACTAAATGTTACTATGTTATATTATAAGGGGGTCGAACGGGCAATAAACATTATTTTTGGCCTGTAATTCAATAACTAAAAATACTAATTCCTGCTGACCTGATGACATCAGTACAATAATGCCAAAAACTAACATAGATATCATTTGCACCTTTTAGCGTAGTTATCTAAGAAAAATGATTTTCCTCGCTAATGTTATCTTATTACGTAAAAAGGATGCGTACAACTGACGTAAAAAAGTACAGAGCAATTTGACTACTATATGTGTACTTGCAATCCTTCAAAATGTATATTTTCCAGGATTGAACATCATCCTAATAGTAACATTTATCTATTATCCCACAATAGTTTGGATTCCGAAGTAATAGAATAACAAAAATGTTTAGAAATATTTTGTGACCTAACAAATGCCTTTGAGACGATCACAAAACACTTTAGAATTAACTTTAGGTTAGCTTTAAAGCTATTTCATTTTAATCTTATCTGTAAGACCGTAAGCGGTTTGTTCAAGTGTTTGAAAGAGATGATTAATAATCATTGTATATTATTGTCTATTGTGTACGATGATTGGTTTATTTTGCAAATAAATTATGATTGGATTTGAATAAAATCCGAAAAAATAACAGTTTTATATGACAGAATTACTTCTTTTAGCTCTGTCTCTAAAAGACTAAAGTATAAAGTCTGTCTTAGTAAACTTTAAACTTTCGCGATTTTAACACATTATGACCCCAATACAAAGTTAATAATAAAGTCTGTCTATCTGAGTGCCTGTATTTATGTTCGCATAGTACTACGTAAATAAAGAAAGAAAAATTACTATTCGCTTTTACAAATAAAGTTTTATTGTTTAACTGTTTAAACTTGTATGTACAAGGCATCAGCTTTCTCATCTAAAACAAGATTCGACAACAGTTTCTCGTGCTGCAGAATATTACTTATTGTTTTCTAGTGATTGTTGTGTTATGTTATGATTATGAGTAATTAGTTACAAATAAATTATTATATTGGTGGATGATTGATTAATTCATGAATTCTCGTCATTATACTTATTATTTTTTATATTTATGTAAACACCTTAAGAGGATAGGTTCCGAAAAACCATAATTTATTCTTCCTTGTTTGAAGAATCTAGCAATACTAGATATTTGAAAAAAATTTGGACTTCTGTCAAGAATATAATGTACACTCTTATCGAAACAGAATCTTCAGAAGTCATTCCAACATTGAGCCATAAAAAATCAAAGATGACTCCAAAAAAAGGTTTCATGTCGAGTTTTAACATTATTTGAGCAAAATCATATTATATTATTTATTAATTAAAATGTGTATATACTTTATTATACTGTTATCCGAACAGATATTTGATACAAACTTTAGTTTTTTTTTTAATAATAAAATTCCTGATAAAAGTCGTCATATTGATAATTTTCCAGAATTCGTCCCTCTCGCACTGCGGGTCTTTCCACATGGAGTAACAGCGATCAATGCAATCGGAACCTATTCTCTTATATATTATATTATTAACTATAGCCTTACTTTAAATGTTTATAAGGATGTAGTTAAATAATTTCAACTATTTAAGTACTGTTTTATCGAATGATTAAAACTTTAAAATGTTTTGGCACTACCCTCAGCAACTTCCCCATTGCCAAATGTTAGCTGGTAGAAAATACTGATTAGTTTAAGACTCGTCTTTGTACAATAATTGTACTTTTATTCAAGAATTTCAATATTATTATTATCACTCACACTGGTACAAGACCTTAGCAACATAAACTAAGCATACAGCTCCTAAATAGTTAACGAAACGCAGGCTTGTAATCCCCATTCCCGTTTGATTCAACTCACATTCAGGATTTTACAAGGGAAACAAATTACAAATTGATTAGATTTACTAACTGGGTTTGCAAACATGATTAAAGTTTTGACATTGACACACGTAGGTAACGAACACGTGACGCAGTTAAAAGGGAAATACTGAAATAGCGACAGGATTACCTATGATTATAGTTTTCAGTCTGTAAGGGTGTTTTGCCGTATTCTGAAACGCTATTATGTTGTAAAAGAAATTTAATTGAGGCCTTTTGTTAAAAATTGCCTTTTGCAATCGAACGGGCCGTCTTCGCGTTAGAAGGAATCCCTGCTACCTTTAAACAGCACGGACACGAAATAACCTTGTAAAACTACTAGACCCTCTTATTATCAATCTATAGTTAAAAGGAACGGATTTTAGTAATATCCATGAAAATAAATTTGATAATAAATGAAATAATCATATTTCTAAGAACGATAGAATAATCTAGTAAAGTAATTCTTGTGTACTTTTGTGTTGATCAATAGTTCATATTATCAATCTTATTATCTTATTCGTATAATTTATTTATTTATTTTATAATTTATTTATATATTTTATCATTTATTTTTACTATCCATCTTATTTTCCATCAATAGTTAAATGGAACGGATTTTAGTAATGTCGATGAAAATGATTTGATAATAAATGATATAATCATATTTCTAAGAACGATAGAATAATCTAGTAAAGTAATTAAGTTCATCAATAGTTCATCGTAATATATTAATGAATATCGTACATAGACTGATAAAATAGTTCGTGATTTACTTATCATGAACTATTTTAACAATTAAAGGGTATTAGTTGCTGGTTAGTTATATAAGCAGTGTCACAATTAATTGGTCTGAGCACAGCGTAGACAGCTATTAATCGCTGATTAGTTGTCTAAACTGTCGCAAATAAATTGGCCTAAGTACAGTGCAGAAATGCGGTGTTACATATTTATTATTTCATCGGTTTTTGCGATACTGACAAACAGTGTAGGAACATGTTAAACCAATTATTAACGAAAGACAAAGTGCGGGTGGGAAAAACAAAAATAATTGTGCTACACAATACAATACAATACAATACAATATTCTTTATTGCACACCAAAAGAGAAATAAAAAACAATAAATTTTAAAATATAAGTTAACAGGGTACAATTGGCGGTCTTATCACTAAAAGCGATCTCTTCCAGACAACCTTTGGATGGAAGAACTCTTAAAAATGAAAAGGTGTATAGGCGGTGCACAGAATAACAGTTTTTAAAATAAAATAAAGCATTTTGATTATAATGTAAATATATAATATACATAAACAATAAATAATTTTATATATATTTATAAATAAATTATATATTATATATATATAAATATGTATTAATATAGGGACAAATAGAAACAATGAACTTTAAGATCAAAGTGAAAGATAATGCTGTTTGACTAGGGTTTTGAATGACTGTAATGATGGAGCTTGTTGTATTGTGAGAGGAAGAGCATACCTACCTACCTACCGCTGCCGGCTCGCCAAGGATATTTTTGGTGCTATATTCTTATCAGTTAGCTTGTGACGCCTATAGAGGCGTCGAAACGTCAAGAACGTATCTATTAAGTATGTTGTTATTCAACGCAATTAAGACCCCAATACAAAGTAAATAATGTGTGAAAATCGCGGAAGCTTAAAGTTTTCTACTTGTAAAACCGTTTTTGATGTTGTAGTTTATTTATTGTATCCATAGTGTGGGGGTAGATTAATTATAATATGGATTTTATTAAACCTGCCCGCCTTTTTTCTAAGCGTTTGCGAGGTTAACAGAAAAAGAGCAAACAAAACTTTTCACAAAAATGTTTTGTCAGGCCTCGTACTGTGTTGACACACTTGACCTTTAATCTACTAAAAAGGCAAAGGACAATTCTCGCTGTATTTTTGTGATATCCTAACAGAACAGAGTAATTTAGTTAGACCCAGTTAAAGTCTATTGATTTGGGGCGCAAGATCTAAAGGTTCCGCAATGAAATGAAACCCTTTTGTCTTATTTTCCCTGTCTCCATCAAATAAAACAAAAGAAGAGTCTTAATTGAAACTCTAGAAATCAAAAATTGATAATTCACAGACCTTAAATAAAAGTAAGAATACTATCCCTTAAAATCTCTATCACTTGAAATAAGCACCCAAATTGGTGACATCCCGAAGAAGGGCAAAGTCAAAAGTACCCAAAATAGAAAGCTTGTTTGACTAGATTGATGGATGTGGTATAGGTGAAAATGGTGTATCAGGATTGTAGCAGATGGAAACCTGTAGTCTCTGCCTACCCGTCTGGGGGAGACAGGCATGAGTATATTTATGTATGTATGTTTACTTCTGATGAAATTATACATCGGATACATCTTGGAATTATTGGAAATGTGACGTATACGCTTGTGTAGTTTAGTAACCGATTCTTTGGCATTTTTTTGAAAAAACTCATTATCCACCGCAGTCTAACTCGAATGATTGTGGTACTAAAACCTCCGTGACTCGAAAGTTTTTCTGTTTTCGAGAAAGCTGATGGGCTATTGTGCATTCTTGTTTGAAAAATAAACATATGCGATAATTTCTTAGTCTAAAAGCTGCCGTCAATGTTGCTACGAATATTTTACATTTATTATATTTTTATTTCACTTTGTTATATTATGTAAATAAATGTAATTGATTGATCTTGATTGTTAACAAAAACACTTGTACACTAGTTTCATTTAATTTAATACAGTTTTCCAAACGGTTCCGGAAATTAATCCATCTTCAGGGAATACATCAGGTCTTAATATTATTATTTACGAGCCGTTAACGAACATCGTTTGTCAACAAATATTATGAGAAACTTAGCGAAATTATCAAAAAGTGCTATCGATCCGTGTTACTGATCACTAACCAAGCCTCCAGTAATAGTTTGGCTACATAAATTAAAGTCACCAAAGTATGTATATACGAGTACGTGCTTAATTTCCTCTCAACAAATAATAAATTTGAAGAATGAAATAAAACTGATTAAGTGCGATTAGGTCTTGTGCCCTGCTGATTTCGAACATACCGTTTAAAACACAAACTTATTCCACGAGCAGTTTTTTAAGACCAAACTAACTTAACACTTACGATCTATGAAACTCCATCTTTCCAAAGGGTCTAATTATTTGGCCCATAATTTCTTCTTAAATAATCAAATATCGGTAATTTTCAGATTTTTGTCTAGACTAGAATTACATTATTCCGCGTTAATTTAGAAGCCTGATATCTTAGCACCACTATGGGGCTGTAGACTTCTTTATGAAGTAATAATTTCAATTTGATATCTCTAGCCGAGCCTTAGAAAAGGGTCTTGACAGGCGGACAGACAAACAGGCAGACAGACTGACAGTCTGAAAGACTGACAGACTGATAAACGGACAACAAATTGATCTTATAAGTTATGAGGGTTACGTTTTTTTATTTTAAGGCACGCAACCCTAAAAATAAATTATGAAATAAAGGTGTTATAAATACATAGGTACTCGATATATGTATGTATAAATATGTTACTTGTGAGTTTACTTTCATCAATACTATACTACACATGAAGCTAAACCACCGTGCATCTGGCAAGAAACTTCATGGATAACTCGACGTTTAAAAACCTTTGGTATCTGTCATTGCTGTGTATGTGTATAGTTTAAGACCTCATTACTAAGTTTTTTGAAATTTGGATCACAACAGACATGGCAGCTTGACTTTCCTACAAGAACTTTACCACACTTTGTTTTTCGTGACAAAAAATAAGAAATTAACCTACTACTTTAATTTGTATTCATTGAAGTGAAGTGAAAAAAAAAACAACAACATGATTAAATACACGTGTGCTAGTTTCACAGTTTAATTCACAATAATAATCCCGACCGGTTTCAATGAATACACCATTTTCAAGGGATTTAGGTAATTTAGTTCATACGACGAGCCATAACGATGTATGTACGCTTAGAATAATACAATAAATTTCTGAGTGATGTCAAGTAAAATAATTCCCAAAAAATTGGAAAAATACGTCATTTTAAAAATCTGTACAGTAATTGGTATACTCGTGATTGTCAAAATAAATTCAAATATTACTAACTATATATAAAGATGTCAAATTAAAATATGAATTATAAGGTTAATTAGAATAATAAAGCAGAGGTGATTTTTTTACATCCAACTATTGATTTAAAATATTTTCTTGTTCTTTTTTTCTGCCTCTCTTACACGTATGGACAGCTTTTAAGTTTTGGGTTCTGTCAAATAAGTGATTTTTACTAATAAGATGGTGGGTGAAATTGGAATTAGAAATTTTATTATATTGAATATTTATTTATTCATGACGACCGTCCTTAACTAGTAATATAGGATTTTAATGTGTTGTATTCCCTTAGGAGACTTAGTGAAGCTGGATGCCTGGCTTTGATAAAGCGAGGCTGCAGGTTAAGGATTGGGGTTTATGTAGGATAAAGTCACGTACATTGGTAAAGCCTGAAGCGTTATCATAGTGGGCCTGTTACAGGTCCGTATAATGGAGCCTAACGTAGAACCTCGCTAGAGGTAAAATAAATATAACATATCATTGTATTTTTCTTATAAAACAATTCTACATTATGTTTCGAGGAGAAAGAAACACAACTTATTTAGAATTATGACTAATTTGACATCGTCCTGTTATAGAAAAATAAATTATAGTTAAAACTGATAAAACTTCAAAACCTTCTTATTTTCAAAGAAACAGACTGTAGATAAATTGGCTCCAATCGAAAATAATTAAAATTCCTTTATTATTTGATTTTACCAAAGACAACAAAGATGCGTTCGGTTAAACTTTTAGTACTTTTGTCATAAAAAATAAACCGAGTAAAAGTGACTTAATGTGTAACATTTTTATTAGAGTATATTATATCCGACGATATAAAGAAACCCACAATAAAATACCTATTTCCCTTAATTTATCATTGCTTTTACCTTAATTTATCAAATACAAACCAAACAACATTCACTAACACTTACGATGATATACTTATTTTAATTTCGTACTGGCAGCATTTATATTCAGTCCTAAATATATCTAAAATTCAAATAGGGTAGGTACTTTAATGCGGTGAAAAGCTTACATTAGCTTAGAAAGCTCGTGCCATTTCTGTTGGTCACAGGGACCGCTATTTCTGGTTAGACAGCTCTTTCCATGTGACTTAGCTTTATATATGGACTCGACCCTTTTGAGATATTATAAACTGCTACATTTTGATCTCAATAACTTAAACATCTACTTCCTAATGTTGTTGCCTGGACGGCTATTCTGGCAATATTTTACACCCCTAATATCAGTCGTTTGACTTTCGTTTTCAGTGTGATAAATGCCATGCGATGTAAAGTGGAGTGACTAAATCACATCAAATAAAAACTATAGGTTTGCAATTGAAAAAATCAAAATATATCCATAGAAAATCCGTTTTAAAATGACCCGAAATTTGTCTTACGTAGCATTTTTTTCGCACGTGCCATAATAGTCATCGTGTTAGTGGGCATTCCTTATATTCCACAGTTTTTATTTTATGAGGCTTAGTCTACTTTACGTCTTATAGAATTTATTGCTAAATGTAATTGCTATGTCGCAATGATATTGCGAGTGAAAAATGATAGAATAGACGTCCTGAAATGCTAAAATATGACCGTGTTATAGGTTCAGCCTTTAATTTTCATCAGGGGCTTTATTAAAGCAACTTAAACATCTATCACTGTCGATTCAAAGGTATTATGATTGACTAGAATTTATGTATAACGTAATTTATAGCCAATCACGATACCTTTGAAAGCAATAGTGATGTCAACATCACTTCGAGTTCATCAGTTAGATAATAAGGTTATGCTTCGTCTTGTGAAGGTTATATTTATATAAAAACTAGTAAGATGTGGCTGGATTACCTTTAATACTTGAAAATTTTGTACGGGGGCTACTTTAACCTACCTTTTTCTAAGAAAATAAAAGATGATGTACTAATGAGCTTCAAAAGTATTTACTTTGACGAAAGGACTTCTTCATGTGTGGAAGAGTTGAAAGTAGTAAATGATACCCAGGGCTACGTTCATAAATTAGGCCTCTCGACACGGGTTCTAATGCCATCTTTGTCGCACGCTTTGTTAATTATATACGCTATCCTGCTGTCAGTGTCGGAACCTGACGAACGTGTTAATTTATGAACGGCTATCAGAGAGGTAGGCAGAAATAACAGATTACCATCTGCTACGAGCCTGGGACATCTCTTTCGCCTCTTTCACATCAATCAATATTTTTTGACATGATAATTAATACATATTTTTTCCTTAGTTTGAAACGATAGGTTTACAGTGAAATACTTAAAAGTCTGACTGCCAGATTATAAAACAAAAGATGAGACGACAAAAGTCAAGGTGTTGAAAAGATACAAAAAATATAAACTTATAAAAATTAATCTCGAAAAAATATATTTAATGACGCCTTATTTTGCCATTTTTGGTTACGAAAACTCCATCGTCAATCTAATCCTCAAAGCAAATTGCGCTGAATCCACCATTCAAAACTCAAGAGCTACCCCTATGTCGTCGGTGGGGTTACCTCTGTATTTCTATTCTCTCCAACATTGATTTAACCTCTCGGTATGTACGACAGGAAATAAACATTTTTCTTCAATTAGTCACAGTAATTTAATCTAGGTCTTCACTTTTCTCCTTTTATTTACTTTCTTTCTTTAATTTTTTGCTGTTTTTCACGAGACTGTCATCATGACATATCAACGTTCTAATTGTGTCTTGTAAATTGAATTTTAAATTAAATTTTATTTCTCCTTGCGATGGATAAATCGCCAAGTGTTTAAAATATAGAAATTTATTCCTATCACAGTGTTTTATAAACTCTGAGGAATCTTTACTTGTACCATCATCAATATTAGTTCATTAGTCTTTCTCACGGCTTAATTTCTTATTTATGTTATCTCTATCACCACATTTTAGAGTATCTTAAAGTATTCGGTATTATTCCATTCGATCTTCGAGCCTTATCTCTAAGAATTCTATAAAACTGTTAATTTATATATGGTCTTTTTAGAAGTTCTTAATATTTTTGTTATTAGTCCAATTTCTAAGTATTGTTTGAACGGTTGTACGAGTATAATGTAATGTATTGTTTATGAGATTGTTGCATGAGATTTTCTACAACTCAGAGGATTTTCGCAAAGGATTTAAATTTCAAAAGACAAATCGTGTTATCTCTATGAGCACAACTCACTGCCGACAACCCATTTTATCCGGTGCCGGGTGGTTCCCATAGTATCGCCTGTAAGCTGTAATAGTATATTAAAGTAAGATTTCGTATGAAAAACTCAAGTCGTTTATTTTGTGAATTATTATTAGTGTACTCTAGTGTGTATAGGGTAAGTCCAGGATAGTTGCCCAACTTTTCAATTTTCATATTTAAATAAATCTCTCTCAGAGATAAGCTCGCCTATAGCACGTTTAATTTATGACTGCCTGTACGTATAACTTTTCTGTGCAATAAAGAATATGAATATTTATTTCTTTTAGTGATAAGCATAGAGATTCAATATTTATATAGATAGTTTCTATGGTCTTTTGTGTATGTTCGTTTAGTATTCCTTATAAGAAATTATTAATTATGCTTTAATTGATTTTAAAGAGCTTGGGTAATTCTATAATTTCCCCCGGTTAACCTAGGTTTAACTATTCTTCTAACATAAGCGGAATATACACATGAATAATGATAGAAAGTATTTTTAATACCTAGTTATGTGCAATTTTATATACCACTTTATCTAAACTCATGCAATATATAGTTACCTACTTATTTTCATGATTTTGGTATAATTAATCGTAATATTTTTTTCATTTTTCTGGGAAATTGTTCATAATTTACACCGTTGTTTCGATAAAGTCAGGGAAGCCAAATTAATCATCAGTTTACTGCTGTTAGCCATTTTAGAGCTCTTTTTAATTAGACTTTGAACCACAAAAACACAGTGAATAACAAATTTCCAAATTTCCAATGGCGCCAATATTAAACAGTCTATCCCATTACGACCTAAGTTGGACCGCTATGTATTGTTTTTACAATATCAGAGGATATACTTACTATGTGGGCTAAGTTCCATTTGCCTTCCTATTTAGTGTAATTGTAATATTAAATATTTAATTGTTTTGTTAAATATACTTGAATTTTATTTTGTTTCCTTATTGGAGACGTCTGTAAACAATGTCGTAATGTAAAATGTTTGAGTTCATAATCAAGATTTTACAACATTTACATTTAACACACACATAAGTAAAGGCATGTGGAACACATAACATACCCATGTCTTTTTAAATGGTAATTAAAAACAACAGATTTCGCGCTCTGATATTTACAGCGCTGAAATAACAAATAGCGATAGCAAAATGTTATTTCTTTTTTAATCACTCTACATTTCATCCCTCATGGCATAATGGACATTAAAACGTAATTATACAGAAAGGGATTCGAGCGTGAAAAGATTCACAGTCGGATGATCAGAATGGAAACATCGTTTCGAAGCCAGGCACGTAGATTTAATATTTCTCAATCCAGCATAAATCCATATCCAAGAGATTAGCCGGGAATAGAGTAACACCGTTTTAAAGTGAAGTTTTAAGAATTATTGCTAAGTGGAGACATAAAATAATTGGCCAAGTGTAAGTCGAACATAGGTCAAATAAGAGTTCCGTGACAAAAATTAAAAGAAAAGAATTTACTTAAATGTGAATGAGTATACTTAGTGTTTGAATAAAGTTAAAATGCTTGAAAACGAAGATAATATGATTTTTTTAGAGAAAAGGAATTTCTTTTATTATGAGTTCTATTGAAGCTGACAAGACAATCGGCATATAACGAAATTAAATCAATAAAATTAAATTGTATAACTCTATCCGCCGTCGATTCTACTTTAACATAAATATCAGAAATGTATGACTATGAATTATACCCTCAACTTAAGTATCAGATTACATCGAATCCGTAATTTCAAAAATATATTTGTGTATATTGTAGGGCAATATTCTGAAGGCATTCGATGGCATAGTTGGTATTTCTCGCAAAAATACCCGAAAAATTGACATAAAAAAACATTATGTAGCCCGTATATGATTGCTCTTGTAAAAGTCTTTAATAATATAGGAGTTACAAATTTTGATAATTTGTACGAACAAACTCACAAGTAAAGCTAAATATATATGCCATATTCAATGGTAATGTTTTCATTTCATGCTCAAGCTAGTTCTTTACTACATTCTAATAATGTACGGAATCCCCAATGCAAAAGGACTGTACTATTCCAACAGTTCCATAAGAAAAAACCTACTGGTATTTCTGGTATTTTCATAAACTTCACCTAAAATCTACGAGTATTTCCGCATTTTAGCAACCAACTTTTCTGAGGAATCTTTCTGTAGATCTCGTTTCAGAAATTCTCTTCCTACGCGTAATTGCTTTTGCTTTTTGATGAGTCTTTTTTGTAAAAGACCCTTTTTCCTGTTTTAACAAATTAGGCTGTAATCTTATTATGTTGCGGGAATGGAATGCGTGAAATAATGTGTTTCCTATTTAACGGACCTACTTATAAGTAAAGCTACCTTACAATTATAATCTTTCCGACTTGTTGAAGTTTCGGCATATTGGTGTAAAATTACTCTAGGAAAAAACATATATCATATTAAAGAATGTAAAACTTTAAGTATTTCATAGCAGATATTTTTTACATAAAGAAAATAAAATACATGACACTATCCATTTAAATTAAACTAAATAATAAAATATATATATTGGTAAAAAATATATTTTTTTACTAACAATTTATATACAAAAATGATATAATGTTATTTTGTTTTCTCCTTGCGATGGATGAATCGCCAAGTGCTTAACTTATGAAAAATATTTCTAGCATAGATATACATAAGAAAATAAATAAAAAAATGACTTCGTTGCCGTGGGGAGTGAACCCAAGAGACTAGCAGCATTACCTCGTTGAATTGACATACTAATCCTCTGGCCGAGGTAAGCTCCAGTCCTTGGATCCCCAGAGGTAGACGCGACGACAGTCGTGTACCAGAGCCTCATGGCCCCAGAGTTTCAACTCCGAATGGTGCAACTAATAATGTGTAGCCCTCACCAAGGACGCATTACTTGCACCATTTTCAGAAATCCACTGCCTCCGCAGCTGCTAGTCCGGAATATTTTTGTATTATGCTAGCTTTAATATTTATCAGAATATTAAGCCTGACAGTGCCACTCCTGGAGGGATTTAGTGATGCAATTTTGACTGCGAACGAACCATATCTCATAATTTGTGGGGCAAAAATTTTACGGAAAGACCGAAAATAGTGGAGAGCCTGCATGATTTCTAGCTTTCCGACCTCTCCAAAACTCGGTTATAGAGCCATCTCGACATCTACACTCGGCGTCAAAAAAATCGCACCTTTTGAAAAATTTACTTCAAACCATTTTAATTCCTATTTGAAACCAAATATGAGAGAACTATTTGGTATCAATTGAAAGGGCATTAAACGACCTTGAAATAAACAATCGTTTCATTTTATAAAGGATAAAAATCTCTCGAATATCGTGGTATAATAAAAGTATTGCTCAAATACGCGTTCAAACGGTCGCTAGTTGCGCTACATAAAGGGGTATAAAAAGGTCACGTCAAATTTAGGTGAGAGCCTTGAAGCCCAGTTCAAGCCAAACCCGACCGACGATGTGGATCACGTCAGAGCAGTCGAGTCCCACCTCCTCGAATACTTCGAAAGGCAGATCTCCGCTGATGAGGACCCTGTGGTCTTTTCGCCTGGCCAGGTGCAGCGTCTCATTCGCCGCACCAAACCCCACAAGGCCTCCGGTCCAGATGCCATCACAAACATGGCGCTCCGTCACCTTCTTCCTCGGATGGTGGCCGCCGTGACGCGCCTGTTTAATGGCATCATGTGCACGGGGCACTTTCCGTCCCAGTGGAAAGTGGGCCACGTGATCATGCTGCCCAAGCCAGGCGAGGACCCAAGAAGACCAGAGCACAATCGTCCCATCACCCTCTTAAGCAACCTTTCGAAGCTATTCGAGAAACTCCTGCTCTACAATCTGACACCCCACATCACTCCCCGCCCGGAACAGTTTGGCTTTCGAGCGGCCCATTCTACAACCCTCCAGCTCACAAGAGTACTGCACCAAATGGCGGTAGGCCTGAAAAAGAAGGAGTTCACCGTCGCAGTACTCTTAGACATGGAAAAGGCCTTCGACAGAGTATGGCATGAGGGGTTGCTATACCAACTGTCGACATTACCAGCCCCAAGGCGACTCATCAGAGTTGTGACCTCCTTCCTCCTAGATAGATGATGGGCAGCGGTACAGGCCGAATAGATGGCAAACAGTTCTCTTCTCAGATGAGACGAGGGTGTGCTTTTTCTGTAATGACAGGCGAAAAAGAGTGTACAGGAGGCAGGGGGAGCGATTCGCACAAGCCTGTATTCAAGAAACTTTGGAATACGGGGGTGGCTCCTGCATGTTTTGGGGCGGAATATCTTGCGACGGCAAAACTGACCTTGTATGCGTTTCCCGGACTAGAGGTGCTCGCGGGCAAGGGTCGCTGACTGCTCACCGGTACATCACAGAAGTCCAGGAAGAGCATGTGGTCCCATATGCTGGTTTCGTCGGCCATGGGTTTACTTTGATGCACGACAACGCTCGCTCCCACACCGCGTTTATTGTACGTGACTACCTTCAAGAGGTTGGGGTCCCTATCATGCAGTGGCCGGCGAGAAGTCCAGACCTGAACCCGATAGAGCACCTTTGGGATGAACTGAAACGGCAAGTTAGGTCACGAGATCCTGCTTCTACCACCCTCCAGGACCTGCAAGAGGCCGTAATTTCGGAATGGGACAGCATTCCACAAGATCAAGTCCTGAAATTGGTTAGGCCTATGAGAGATCGAATGGAAGCTGTTATCAGGGCAAGAGGAGGTAACACTAGGTTTTAGATTACTTTTAAGAATGATTTTGTGATTTTTTCTGAATAATTAATCCTTTTGTTGTAGAGCGTAAATAAAGATGATTTTTCTTTCCCAATCAACCTGTATTTTTTTTCATGCCCTTGTAATGAAAAACACTTCTTTTTTCAATATTTTAATAGTCTGTTTTATTACCTTTCAATTGATACCTAAAAAATCCCGCGAAAATGGTTTCAAATAAGAATAAAACTTGTTTGAAGCACATTTTTTAAAAGGTGCGATTTTTTTGACGCCGAGTGTAGTTTGCTGCAAGGGCTTACAGACGTAATCTGTGACGTTAACAAACCATTTTCATTGCTTGCGACGCACTGGGTAGTGAGAAATATTCTAAACTAGCCTATGCCCGTGGCTCTGCCCGCGTTTAGTGGTTTAGTTTGAGTGGTTCTCGAGTTAAACAGACAGACAGACAACAATCCAAAAAAATGTGATTTTGCCCTCAATACAATACTAATAAGACATTTCATTTAAAATTTCGCGAAAATATTCAGAGTACAGACACGATCTTTTTACTACTTTATAGATATAGGTAGATGAAGTGGTCACCAGCCCTATGTCAATATTATTATTTAAATTGTTTTACTACTTTACTACCCTATGTGAATTATTATACTGATGGGTGCCTTTCGGTCTCCTTTCATATATTTTGAAAATTTTCACATATGATCAAATTTATACAGGTAAATCTGGATTTAAAATCATTTAAGAATCGTATGCCATCAAGTTCAAGTCGCTATCACGAACAGTTGATTTTATATAAGCGTTCAAAGTCAAAAAATGCTTAAGGTGCCAATCACTGTACTTCTTCCCCTACCTACTATCTATTATTGTATGAATTTTATTATACTTACTTTCTTTGGTAATATACAGTAAGCTTTTTGCCTCTGGCAAATTAATTATGTTTGAAAAATAGAAAATTGTAGCTTTAAGTAAAGGATATATGAATATAATTTGCAATATTCCGCTAAACAATTCTTGTCGTGCTATTCAAAATGCAGACTCGTGCACCGCCCGCCCGCCCGCATAAAAACATGCAACAAGCAAGCGATACAAGCAAAGCAATCTTAAATAACAAGCAAGAAAACTTATCGACACGTGTTTCGCCTCTGAACGAGGCATCCTTGGGATGTGTTGCTAGCCCGGCTTCTCCGCAGCAACTGATGTGTTGCTCGCCCAGCCGCTCCGCAGCAACTGATGTTGTTCGCCCGACAGCTCAGCTGTCTCACTAGCTGCTGAGCTGTCTCACTAGCTTCTACCTCTAGTTACAAAAGTACGTACAGTAAATCTACTGTAGGTATCTACATACGTACAACTTTGGCTTTTCGTTTCGTAGATGTTAAATACCAAATTTACCGTAAATATTTAAGGCCCCGTACTAAGCTCAATAACATTTTCGTTATTTTCCGAGATAAAAAGTATCCTTTGCGTTAAGTTAGAGTATAAGCTACATCCATTGTAAATTTCATCCAAATCCGTCCAGCCGTTTTAGCGTGAAAGAGTACCAAACATACACACACACACACAAGCTTTCGCATTCATAATATTAGTGTGACGTAGTAGCGCTTAATGTGAATTCTTAGGTTGCTTTTTCTAAACCTCTATGTATGCAGATGAAGCAGTTATTATGATTAAATCGAAGTCACAGTAGTTTTCTTTTCAGAATTATTATAAAGCCAAGAACTTGAGAAATTGTTGCTGGTAGGATTTTTAGATCACTTATGCAAACGCTTAGGTTAGGAAGGATTTTGTGATACAGAGTTAAAGTTTGTTCATCTTAAGCGTAAGCCGAGCCAGAGGCAAACGTGAGCATATTATAACTCTCTCGATTTTAGATGACATCTTTTTTGCTTTACTTTCATTGTGTATGGCGTAAGCTTTTACTTACTTAGTTGATAATCTGACTATCAAAAAAGTGATAAACTATATGAGACAGGTGGATGATGTTTTGCTTAGTATTTTGTGACTCAAAAACAACAAACAGAAAATCAAGGTATCAAAGTAGAAAATTGTTTAAGAAAATCAGGAAGCAGAACAAGAGAACCAGATTACTGAATAAACAATGTGCCAAAATTTCTAGAGAAAACATGAAACTAAAACACAAAATCCAGGAAACTGTAAAAAGACAAGAAATTTTTGTTAAACGCTCAGACCAAACAAAAACTAACGAACACACAATAACAGAACATGAAAATATTTTAAATAAAAGTAAAATAGATATCAAAACAAACGAACAAAAAAATGAAACAAGACAAAATATTTATATATTCTCCGATGATTTTGGAGCAGGATTAGCTAAATTAATAATAAACAAATCAGACAAAGATTACAGAATAATAAACCAATGTAAACCGGGAGCAAATAGTGAGATAATACTGCAAAGTTTCGAAAATACAGCTATTGCACTCAAAGAAAAAGATGTAGCAGCAATCCCCATTACCAAGATAGACGCCAAGAACATTGCAAAATATCCAAAACTAATAAAAAAAGTGATAAATCAAAAAAATAGGACCTATGACGTAATAATATTCAGTCTACTATACAACGGGTATGAAGATAAGACAATTTATTCAATCAACAAAGAAGTAGAGCAAATTGCTAGCATGAATGAAAATATAAAATTTATAGACCTCAACTCTGATTACTTTACTATAGATAAAGGTTAACGTGTAACTAAAAAAATGCATGCTGCATTGGAAATATTAAGACTGACACGTAATTTCATAGGTTCATCATCTCTGAATTTCATTAAGTGCAGCCAGGAAATCTTGACAAACAATGACTTAAGTAAGGAAAACATAATGCCAGAGATACTTGAGGAACATGAAAAAGAGAGCCTAGAAAATAAAGAATCTAAAAACAAAGAAGACAGTCATTCTGAAATGAAAACCAAGAACAGTATGTTAAACAAAAATTCTAGATTGCCAAGAAAAAACGGCGAAAATTTTCACATAACATCGAACAAAAAACCAAAGGACTAATTATAGTGCATACAAACATCCAATCTATTAGCAATTAACTTCTAGATCTCGAAATGTTAACAAACAACACAAACTGTGATGTGCTTTGTGTAACCGAAACATGGATGTCAGATGATCAGGAACACACAATGAAGATAGATAATTACGAACTGGCCACATGCTATAATAGGAAAATGTTCAGACATGGCGGCACAGCCATTTTTATTAGGGATAATTTAAAGTACCGAATTAGAAAAGATCTCAATAAATTAAGTTTTGAGATGAACTGCGAACTAGTAGCAATAGAAATTAAATCACCTAAACTTGTTATTGTATCCTTATATAGACCTGATTATGATTTTACAATATTTGAAGATACCATGACTAAAATTTTACACAGATTGAGTACAGAAGGAAAGAGATTAATCATAGCAGGAGATTTTAATATTGATATTTTAACACGGAACAAAAAGAACAATAAATTTATAAATCTAGTTGAAAGTTTTAATTGTAAAATCATAATCAATGAGCCAACAAGAATGTTTAATACAAGTGGAACATGTTTGGATAATTTTATAATAAATAAGGACGACTGCAAATCAGTGGTAAGAGTAATAGATAAACTTTCTGACCATAACGCAATTTTATTAGAGTATAATTATGAATTTGACCTTAAGTGTAAAAATACAATTGAATTTCAATACTGTAGAGTTATGTCAGAAAATAATTATAATTACTTTCATTATTTATTTAATAAGGAAGCCGAAAAAATTAAACATGACTTATTATACACGACTGATCCTAATGAGAAAATTAACATTCTTCTTAATACTATTAAACATTGTTTTAATATAGCATTCCCTAAAAGAAAAATTAAGCTCACCAAAAAAGCAAACACATGGATCACAGAAGGAATAAGGGTGTCAAAAAACAATTTCGAAAATTTACAAATGTTACAAGAAATTAAACCTAGTGATAACCTAAAACATAAAATCAAAATATATAAAAAAACATTACGAAAAGTCATGCTTAAAGCAAAACAAATTGAGTACGCAAACAGAATCGATAAATCTAAAAACAAAATAGCTGAAACATGGAAAGTTATAAACGAACAAACAAATAAAAAACGGAAATCTCCAAACGATGTTGATACTCTTAAAGATGAATGCGGTGATACGACTAAAGACGCTAAAAAAATTGCAAATATATTTAACTACTTTTACAGAAATATAGCTAAAAAAATGACAAACGGTCTAAAAACGGACATAAATAAGTGTGACGACTTCTTAAAGAAGTCAAATAGTAGTATAAATGTCAAAATAAAGTTTTCACCATTGACTAAAAAAGAATTGCTTGATATAAATTCAGAAGTTAAAAGTAAAAATCATTAGACGTTTATGAAATGGACTGTAAAACGATCAAAGAGCTTATTTTGAAAAATGATACTTTGATGTACTTATTGCTGATTGTGATTAATGATTGCATAGAAAAAGGTGTTTTTCCAGACGCTCTTAAGGCTGGTAAAGTAGTTCCTCTTTATAAAAAGGGAGAATGTATAGATCCTAGTAATTACAGGCCCGTATGCGTGCTACTTGTCATTTCTAAAATCTTAGAGAAAGCAATTAAAAGAAGAATAGTGCAGCACTTTGAAGGTAACAATCTATTTGTTTCTACACAATTTGGTTTTCGTAAGGACAAATCAACCGAAATGGCCATTAGAAATGTGGTATATTTTGTATTGGAGGCATTGGATGGATCACAGAAATGCTCTAGTGTGTTCTGTGATCTCTCTAAGGCATTCGATTGCTTGAGGCACGACATCCTCCTGCATAAGTTAAAGCACTACGGATTTTCAGACGTAGAGCTAAACCTTTTGGAGTCATACCTACGTAATAGGAAGCAAGCAGTCTTCATTAATGGTCAGTTCTCATCTTACGAAATAAATGACATAGGAGTTCCACAAGGATCAGTTCTGGGACCGGTATTATTTCTTATCTATATAAATGACTTGGCTAGCTCTCTACCAGAATGGGCTTTCGTTTCCTTATTTGCTGACGATACTCATGTGGGTATAAAGGATAGTAGTTTATTAGGTATCGAACAAAAAACCAAATTAATCTTGGATAAACTGAAAGAATGGTTTGAAGCTAATGGTATTATTTTAAATAATGACAAAATTATTATTATATCCTATAAAACTAGAAAAAATAAAAATGACTTTATTCATGCTAAGGAGACTACTTTCTTAGGTTATATCATAGATTACACTCTGACTCACTCGGCCCACATTAATAAAGTCTGCAAAAAACTAGCAAGCGCAAACTACGCTTTACTAAAATTAAAGTCTCTTGTTAACAGAAAAACCCTCATTGCTGTTTATTATGCCTACATTCAATCTATTATAAATTACGCTATCACAGTATGGGGAAATGGAGCTGATATGAAACGAGTCCTAATTTCTCAAAAAAGGGCAATAAGAATTATAAACGGGCTACACAAACGTACGTCTGTACGAAGTTATTTTAAAAGAGACAAAATTATGACCGTAATTTCATTATTTATTTACAACTCTTTGATCGAAACTTATTTACAAAAAGACAATTTACCTAAAAAAATGGACAGTCACAGATATAATACAAAAAATAAAGAGAAATTCATAACACCAAAAACTAGACTAAAAAAGACGCAAAAACAAGGAAAATATATTAAATTAATTATGTTTAATAAAATACCTACAGCTATTTCAAAGTTGCCGCTCTTGGAGTTTAAAACGAAGGTGAAACGTTTTTTGGAAAATAAACCGTTTTACTCAATTAATGAGTTCTTGAATTTAAAGCTAAAGACATGTTCATTTTCTGATTATACAGTTAAAATATCAATTTATTTTTAATTATGACATTTTTAATTTATTTTTAATTTAAGCCATTATTTTATGTAAATTTTTATAAATTACATTGTGTATGTACATTGTACATATTTTGTATTTCGTGTAAATTTCTTATGTATTGACAAACCTTTTATAACGGACATTGTTATATGGTGAATAAATATCTTATTCTTATTCTTATTAGTATTTTAACTTACTACCTCATTAGACAGGTAGACTAAGATATATGTATTTTTTTCCTCATGACACAATTTCCTTCTGTCTTTTATATTTTTATCCTTTTTTAATACATTGTGTAGTATTATTTTATATAAGTTAAAAAAAAACTGTAATAGTATTAAGCCATATCCAAAAAAAATACTGATAAAAAAGACATGATCTTACTAAGATTCTTGCCCTTCTTCTTAGCAAGATTAATCGAATGGGCGGATTTAGGCATTCTATCTATTATATAATAATATAATAGTTTATTTATCTATTAACTTACTTATTCATTGAATTATGTAGGTATGTATATACAATATTTTAATTTCTTACTTATGTTAGTATATATTTGGCTAGGCATTATATTTATTTAGGGTCTATTCAGTTTATTTATCAACTTATATATTTTTTGCATTGTGTAGTTATAATAATATTCGTATTCCAATAAGTCTTTATTTTATGCATTTAAATTTTGTAGCCCAACTTAAATATAGTTTTTTTATATATTTCCCGTATCATATTTGTTAATCATATAATATTATTTTTATACAGATTAGATTTGACGTGTAAAACGTATACTTTATGTATATATTTTACAAATAAACAATTTTTTTTTTTTTTTTAGCTTGAATATATTTTGTAATCGCCTCTTGTGACCCTAAATCACGAAACACTTCTGACCCTCTTTCGGGGATAGACCCGTTTGTGCTCATTCCATAATCGCCTTTAAACATTCCATGCTTTCAAACTTAGCAACAAATATCATAGACAAATTCATTTGATGAAGATTTCTTGAATTATAATACTTGTAGATAAATGTCTAGTAAATTACTGCATTATTCGTATAAAAAGACAGTTTTGACATCTATTTATTGTATTATTATTACTAGCACTTGCATTTACCCACGGCTCCGTCCACGTTATTCAATATTTGCCCCGTTTTCGGCTTGGGCGTTATTGTATGAACAACCCTTGTAGCCTATATGTTGACCAGGGTCACTACGATGATAATAAAAAAACCGCATCCGAATCCGTTCTTGAGTCAAAACGGTACATACGTATATACAGACAGACAGAAAAAATCCCAAAAATTGTGGTTTTGGTCTCAGTAGAACACTAATCACACATTTCATTTTAAATTTCTCAAAAATTTTTTTTTTTTTTTTGTGATTGAATTTTATTTCTGTTGGCCTTTTGGCCTTTACGGCTTTACCTTAATAATGAGGGGGACAGAGAGTACCCAACCTCAAAGTTCAAAGTTTATCCAAAGTTCAAAGTTCAAAGTTTATGTTTCTCAAAAATATTACATGTAAAGACGTACACGACCTTTTTACTTCATTATTATTAGTATAGAAGATATACATACATTTGATGCAAGATAAAAAATTCTCGATTTATACAGCCTAAACGCAAAAAAAACGTATAACACGTCACCTTGATTTAGGGTCGAGTGTTGACGACGTTACTTACGGACAATTTTTGCTGAAATTACCTTTAACGTACATTAAAATCCAAAGGCGCCGCTGAGAAAGTTGTGGAAAACTTTGATTCAATTTTCTTGATTGATGGCTGCGAGTTTCGAAAGAACGTCGATTTATACCAGATTTCCTATTTCTCTGACGTACAGGAAATGCCTGTCGTTGGTTGCAACCTTTGAAACCTATGTAGGTGATTTATCTTCCTCACCTTCACTGAATTTTGGCAAACACTTTAATGTATTTACAAACCAAATTTTAAAAAAATTCAATAAAAATCATGTAGGATTTTTTACGCAAGTGCACTGAAGAAATAATTAAATAAAAAGATAGTAATGGTCAAAGAAATATAATATATAAAAATAAAATAATATTGAAATTTAAAAGAAACATCATCGGCCCATGCGCAAAAATGAATGATGATTAATCAATAATCAGATTGGGTTTGGTTGCAAGTTGTAGTTGTGGAATTCCTTGCTGTAGAGTGACTGGAAGAACTCAGTCATTTCAATAGCAAATTAAACAAAATTGTATGTTTGGGTTTTGAGGTAAAAGAAAGAAAGAATTATTATGCTTTATTTTTTACCAAATTATTGGCTCTTTCTCAATTCGTTGAAACAATAGATTACAGTTAGGGAGTGTATTTTTAAATTAATATTGTATTCGTATGCGAATCATGCGGATTCGTATGCGAATTGAAATTCGAATGATTCAAAAATACGCTCCCTGGACGGCTATTCCCGCAACTTTTTTCGCACGCTTTATTGCATACGCATTTGACTTAATTACTTGGTTAAAATTTATTAAAAAAATATGTTAAACGTGTTATGAATCCGAGCAAGAGGATATCTTAAAAGCTTGATACGTTGCTGTATAAAAAGCTTTTAAAGTCACCCGCCTTTCGCCTTTGCAAATTTAAGCATGTGTCGGTCTACTACCCAGATTGTGGCTCGAATTAATATAAGATTTTGAGATCTAAGAAGGAGATAGCCAGACATGACAGAATTATAATGGTCCCTTTAAGATTAGCTCAACTATGTCAGTCTAAAAATTTGGCCAAGTGAGAATCGGACTCTTGTAAAAAGGGTTCCATAACATTAAATCGGGTACGGAACCCAATAACATAATGGTTAATGTGGTAA
This sequence comes from Ypsolopha scabrella, assembly GCA_910592155.1. Taxonomy (NCBI): domain Eukaryota; kingdom Metazoa; phylum Arthropoda; class Insecta; order Lepidoptera; family Ypsolophidae; genus Ypsolopha; species Ypsolopha scabrella. Next base: position 22,537,329 of record OU342969.1, on the reverse strand, counting down.
ATAATAACGATATAAATGCCATAGAAATATCAAGGTGATAAAAAACAAACCGCTAAAATGATAGCGCCTGATGTAAAATTCAGCACCCTTTGAGTACGGCACCAAAATTTTTATTATTTGTTGTTTTACTTCAGAATATGTACAACAACCCGACCATATTGTGTAAAGCAAGGACTGATCAACCGTTAAATAAGGGTACCCTAAAATCGGTGTAGCATCATACTGTTTTTTAGGATACCGTTTTTAAGACAGAGCTGAAACAAACAACTTTTAAAAATAGCAAGTGCTTTAAGTTTTTTGTATGGGGACTTGAGTTTTTTTTAATTATTTGCCATGATATAGGCCATAGTTACACGTATTCTGTGTAAATTACGGCTGAAGCTGAAGACCCCTGTGACAGACTGACGGACAGAGAGGCAGCGGAGGCTTATAAATAGAATCCCTTTTGGCACCCTTCGGTTACGGAACCCTAAAAATGGACGTTATATCAAAACCACTTAACGCAGATTATTTTTTTTTTTGAATAATACAACATAGGTTATACGTTACGCACCTATAGATAGGTATATTTAATATGTAGGTATTCAATATTTGAACTAACAACATTCTCCAAACATAAATTAAAATGTGTTGAGATAAAACCCCGCAGGGTTTCCTTTTCACAAAGCTTTGCTGGATAAAATTGAACAGAAAATGAAATCATAACTGGATGATACTTTTTCATGTATGAAAAAATGTTCAAGAGAAATATTTGCATAGTATAAAATACCATTTGAGATTTTCGATTAACTGCTTTTATGAATCTTATTTCTATTTTATACATGCTGACTTTGTGGTCGCTGTCAACTTGTCGACCCACAAACTATAATAGGTACTTGTCTATAATACGACAAACTTTATGGTGCGAACAATACAAACCAGAAATCGATAATAAAATATCAGCTGTTCAATACACATTGGTTGAGTAGAACATTCACTTTTCTATGTAAAGCAAGGACTGATCAAGCGCTAAAAGAGGGTAGGTACCCTGAAATCGGTGTGACATCATACCGTTTTTTAGGATACCTTCGCGCTTGCAGCGTTAGAAGTTTGGGGTTTGCTCAAAAATATATTTGTAGGTTTATAGATAGCTTTTTGTAGATATTTAATTTTAACGAATAAATCGGTGAAGTTACCTAAATAACCTGCAAAATTGTAATAAATTTATGATGATGTTGAATAAAATTGAGCAGTTATAGTATAGATAGATTTTTGTGGATATTTAATTTTAACGAATAATCGGTAAAGTTACCAAAACTATAGTAGTATAGTAATAATTTTGTAGAATTTCATTGACACCATAACAACAAAGAGTAGTACTATAGTATGTTTATAGTTTATTATTAATTCGCAGAATTATATTTTGGAAAAAATAATATTTTTACGATATGACTCCCAAATGTGTCAGGGGTGCTTAACAGTATTAACAATGATGTGCAAGTCTACACTCGATCACCCACATTTCACCAATTACGATTATTACGTCCATTAATAGTCTTGAATGAAGAGATTTCTTTAAGACCATAAAACCCACGTAGGATTAATGGGAAAGCAATATCATTAACTTATAAGAATATTACATTCGCTTTCTTGTAAGATAGCATAATCCTTGAGGGATGATATCCAATAATAATACGACGTGTTTTTTCAGGTCATGGAATTATAAGTACGGTGACAGTGAAAGTCTCTGAATCCCAGATAAATTTATTATTTTACTAGCTTTTGCCCGCGGCTCCGCCCGCGTGTTATTAGGTTCAATGACATGCTTTTTTCGGGATAAAACGTAGCCTATGTGTTAAGTTAGGGTATATGCTATATCAATTCTAAATTTCATCCAAATTCGTTCAGCCGTTTCAGCGTGACAGAGTAACAAACATACACACGCACACACAAACTTTCGCATTTATAATGTTAGTGTGATTTTTTTAGAGAGTGGGTAAACCAAAAGTGCCTAGGGGTAAATTTTTGTAACCCGAGGTCTCTTACTTGTGTGAACTCTAAGTGGTGGGTGAACTTGGTAGATAGCTAGCTCTACTCAATAGCAGGTGGGATAAACTAAAAGTGCCTAGGGGTATACTTTTGTAACCCGAGGTCTCTTACTTGTGTGAACTCTATGTGGTGGGTGAACTTGGTAGATAGCTCTACTCAATAGCAGGTGGGATAAACTAAAAGTGCCTAGGGGTATACTTTTGTAACCCGAGGTCTCTTACTTGTGTGAACTCTATGTGGTGGGTGAACTTGGCAGATAGCTCTACTCAATAGCAGGTGGGATAAACTAAAAGTGCCTAGGGGTATACTTTTGTAACCCGAGGTCTCTTACTTGTGTGAACTCTATGTGGTGGGTGAACTTGGTAGATAGCTCTACTCAATAGCAGGTGGGATAAAATAAAAGTGCCTAGGGGTAAATTTTTGTAACCCGAGGTCTCTTACTTGTCTGAACTCTATGTGGTGGGTGAACTTGGTAGATAGATCTACTCAATAGCAGGTGGGATAAACAAAAAGAAAATTTTTAAATAATCGTACCGACGACATAAATAAAAAATAAATGAAAAAATTCCATGACAAGCAACGTACAAAACACATAAGCAAGCTGGGTAAAACAACAGAAAACAATAAAAATTAGCAGTAAAATAGCAATAAATACCACAAGACATAAACTAATAATGATCTTATACTTACACTTATTCCTTTAATATATTTAGCGACATAACATGCACATACATATCGTCACGACATGAATCCCCGACGGGGTGTCAGAGGTGTTCCCGAGTGTGAACTGGAAATGCAAGAACAGTCAACACCCGGTACACCCGCGTTTCACTGACTATTATTAGGTCCCGACGTGATGGATGGTGAGCCCTATCGCCGTACTTCGACAATAATAAATCGGATTAATAAAACCGTATTGACAAAAACAGTCGAAATTATTTAAAAATTTAGTAAGTAATCAAAAACAGGTCCAGTCACACGGTATATTAAAAATATTATTATTTTTCTCTGTACAAAGCTCCTCGAAGTTGGGCATAGGTTAAGGATATTATAAGGACTTAAAATTCAAAGTGAAAAAAAATCAAGAGGTTACTGAACATCGCTAAGAGACCACATTCCACCGAAAATTATTTCGGTAAATAAATTTAAAAAAGTCTGTCGTGACTCTAATATCAACCTTTTTGCACTTGCATCAAAATGTGCTATTCTGAGCTCTCTAAGGCCATATCCTTAAAATATTTATTTCAACGTTAGCCACTGCATTTGCTCCCGGAATACCCATCAATACCGATTTGCAAAAAAAAATTTTTGTAAGAATGACATTTTAATAGATATGGATATTTTGTCTTTGTGCAAACAACAACCAGACAAAATATCCATATCTATTAAAATGGCATTCTTATAAAATATTTTTTTTTGAAAATACACGTAAGATACAATCACGTGCGTATTAATATTTTATTATAGGTATATTATAACAAAATTAATATAAAATTAAAACTTAATAATCCTAAGAACTTAAACAAACTGAATACCTAGAAATAAAAATATTATAAACTAAACTAAGTAAAAATTAATTTATATTAAATAAAAGACTTTATTCAAGTCATCGCTGTCACCGTGGAAGGTACCCAAGTGCGTTTATAATAATCGTGGAGCCCAGCCCTTGCGTGATAAATAAGGCTTGCGTGCGGCACCTTTTTTTTCTCTCTTCGCACACACTGGTACCAAACTTCACCCCTTGAGCACTATTTTGTATTTTATTCACTTCATATTGTATTTTATTATCACTAAATTATTTTGTATACTTAACTCCACTCGTACATAAATAAATCATTGCGCCAAGACGCGAGGGAGCTGACTGACGGCAGATATATTTTTTTATGATTATTTTGCTAAATGAATTTTGATTAAAAAAAATACATTATAGGCATAACATAGTCAAAAATAAATTCCATGCTTAAAACATTGAAAAATACATTTACTTTGACATAAACAAATCGAAAGTTATCGAAAGCTTCCTGTGATTTACGCAAGAATTTTGCTACTGCTTCCGATCTGATCCGTAGCTGTTCAATTTAAGACGGGAAAAGTATTTTTACGAAGTCCTATTTATATTTACGTATTCAATCACTAACGTCAAATGGCTGCTCTAGAATCAACATATTTACTTATGTATTTTCCTAGCTAACAGCCATTTGAATGAGTTTCTACAAAGAGGAAATCAGCAACTAGGTACTGTACTGATCAATATTATTTACAACTAGCTTTTGCCCGCGGTTTCACCCGCGTTGAATTAGATTTTGTGTGCTCCTATAAAATCAGTCAATATTATTCGGACTGTTACCTACAGTAAACACAGCTGGTGAAATGTGTGTTATGCGCCTCTGTTTCCCATTTTGTGTGTCTCGTTTATAACTTTGCCATGGGAAAAAAGGGAAAAAGTAGTTTTTGTCCTATTCAAAGTCTAGAACTACATTTATGCAAAATTTCACTCTAAACGGTTTCGTAAGCATGTCGTGAAACACGTCATTTTTCTATAGAAATTTGGAAGCTCATTTTCATACTATTCCAGGTCTAGAACTACATTCATGCAAAATTTTAGCCCAATCGGTTCAGTAGTTACGGCGTGAAAGAGTAACAAACATCCATCCATCCATACATCCAAACTTTCACATTTATAATATTAGTGGGAAGTGGGATTATTGTTCTGTGTCGCTGTCATGCTCAATAATTATAAAATTAATTACAATAAAAGTAAATACAATTGTTGTACACATAGAGTTAAATACTAAAACGCTTTAATCATACATTAAAATAGTTGAATTGATTAAACTACATCCTAGTAAACATTTAAAGTAAAGTTACAGGTAGTCACACTAATATTATAAATGCGAAAGTTTGTGTGTCTGTGTGTGTATGTTTGTTACTTTTTCACGCTGAAACGGCTGGACGGATTTGGATGAAATTTGGAATGGATATAGCTTATCCCCTAACTTAATACATAAGTTACTTTTTATCCCGGATAAAGCATGTCGTTAAACCGAATAACACGCGGGCGGAGCCGCGGGCAAAAGCTAGTTTATAATAAAATTCTCAATGTGTTTACATAAATGTAATAGGTACGAGTATGATAATTTAATAGCCAAAAATGCTTAAGGGCGTCTCGGGGCTGATTTTGATGAAAATTAAAACTGCACCAAACTAAGTAACTAACAACAATCAAACTATTAAATAAGCGGAGCTAAGCAGTGAGAAATTTAGTCTGTCCACGGTTTTTATCTTGAAAAATATTAACCTTTGAGCTGTGGTTTAAGAGAGGAGTTACTTTTTTAGTAAAATAAGCTTATGAGCAAAAGAAACTGTTTAGTTAGAGAAGCGGATAGTCTTTTTTTGAGAAAATTATAACATTTTAATTAAAACAAGTCCAGGCCTTGCTAAGCATCAAATAGCAAATATTGTGCAGACTTTTCTTTTGAAGAATTGATATTTTTTCATGAGTTCTCCGGTCCGTAAATACCTACTTCCGTTTATAGGTTTTGGGGCTGCAATTTATTGCTATCCATTTATCATTGGACCGGTCCCCTCTTCATCAGTTACTTTCCGGAACCCATAGGACGGAGTGCCCAATCCCTTTCAGTGTCCACTAATTGAAGAACCTTTCATTTATTACTACTTTTGGCCAATGATATTATATAACACTAACAGACAGATATTCATTGCAAACGATGTTTTTGATACATTGCAGTAAAAATGAAGCAATATTAAACCAAACCAAATGAGTACTCGGACCACAGAACTAATTAATCGCTGTGCGGTGAAAAGCTAACTATGAATTTGTGTTTGTGTGGGTGAATTGTGATGGTGAGAGTGGGGAATAAAGCATGACAACGTGGATGGCGCTGTTCGGGCTAGTGTGGTTGTTGCGCGTTCGCGGCTCGCTGTGCGGTTGCGCGGCCTGCAAGCGTGCCCGCCGCGAACAAACCGCCGCGGTTATAACGCGGACGCCTAGCCCCACCGAGCAAGCGCCGTTTGACGTCATCGCGCTGGAAAGCTACACGCGTGACGTCACCGTTCAGACGGACTTCGACGATGAAGACCCCGACGATCTGGATAAGATCGAACTGCAGATCACAGAAGAATGTAAGTAGATGTCATTTTTTTTTATTATAAAGAACATGCACACAAATTATAATTAATACAGGTAGTCTTAAAGATATGCAAACAGGCGAGCTTATGAAAGCTTGCCTAAGTTACCAGCAAATCCTTGTTGAAAGGAGCAAACACACGTTAATGGGTACTCGTATGAGAACCCAATTAAAATCCGTACATATGAAACTACATCAAAATAATTTTTTGTTTTTTGTTACGTATATTACATAGGTAAACAAATGGAAAAAAATGTTTCAAGATATAATTTGGGCCCCACTGGGCCCGGCATCAGTTTATATACTATAATATAGTAAAAAACCAAAAAACAAGCTATAAAAGTTTATATACATCAAAATTAATAGTTCTATCACAAATTATTAAGAGGAAAATGGGAAATAATATCGGAATAGATTTGTTTTGCTTGGAATGTAAACAGCAGCAGTGATGTCAAAGAAAATAATAATCGTTTGTCATTTCTGCATTAATGACATAAAAAGCGCTGTTACGTAAACAGAAATGAGAAAAATTTTGAATAAAAAAATGATAATAACCTAATTCGATCATGGTTCAGCACCCATCTGGGACGTGTGCGTCCAACCCTGTCTGTAAAATATATACAAAGTGGATGATACATTTTCATGATCTTTATTCGGTTGACGACACAAATAAACAAACATTTATTCGAACTCATTAAAAGTTTTGACAGGAGCTCGCCCCGAGGAAAAGATAAACAAAATAATTTCGATATTTACGATCTTTTTAGGGCTTACCTTTTCTCCAATTCGATGATAAAAATGGCTGCGGGCTATAGATATTAGTTGGCTGCTTTAAGAATCTCATAAAAATCTAGGAAATAGAATATTTAGTAGAAATTTGGTATTGAGTTAAATATAGGACAAGCAACAGATTTAAAAAATATCCTAAAATGATCCGCTTCAAGAGCAAAGCAGTATGAAAAATGTATGTTATAAAGATATGGATAACAAATTCAAATTCAAATTCAAATTGTTTATTTGTAAAATAGATACATAAAGTATACGTTTTACATGTCAAAACTAATCTGTATAAAGATAATATCTTATGATGAAATAAATATGATACGGGGAATATATAAAAAAACTGTATTTAACTTGGGCTACTAAACTTATATGTACACATGCATAAAATAAAAAGACTTATTGGATTAAGAGTATTATTATACCTACATAATGCAATTTTAATAAATAAGTTGATAAAAAACACTGAATAGACCATAAATAAATATAATGCCTAGCCAAATATATACTAACATAAGTAAAAAAAAAATATTGTATATACATACCTACATAATGCAATGAATAAATAGGGGAATAGATAAATAAACTATAAATAGATATAATGCCTAAATCCGCCCATTCGATTAATCTTGCTAAGAAGAAGGGCAAGAAACTTAGCAAGATCCTGTCTTTTTTATCAGTATTTTTTTTCTGAATATGGCTTAATACTATTACAGTTTTTTTTAACTTATATAAAATAATACTAAACAATATATTATAAAAGGATAAAAATATAAAAGACAGAAGGAAATTGTGCCATGAGAAAAAAAAATATATCCTAGTCTACCTATCTAATGAGGTAGTAAGTTAAAATACTAAGCAAAACATCATCCACCTGTCTCATATAATTTACCACTTTTTTTATAGTCAGATTATAAACTAATAAATTCTTTGTTTAAGTTATATGTTCAAGTCAATATGTAAAAAGATATGTCAAAATGATAATAAAAAAACAATATAAAAATATTAGTCTACATAAAAACACAAATCAGTTAGAAAATAATAGAACAGTAGTATCAAACAATATTGTCATGACACCAAGCGTCACTATCATCCAAATAGTCATTGATTTTATAATATGCTTTTCTCAAGAGTCCCTGCTTAATATACAATTTAAACTTATTTTCTGAAAAACTAAGGACCTACTTTGGAAGTTTATTGTAAAATCTTATACCATATCCTAGAAAAGAGGTGCCTACTTTTGCAAGTCAAATTTTTGGAACAGCCAGTTTATGTTTCTTCTTAATTTGACCTTTTCAAGGTGAAATATTAAACATTACAAAAAAAAATTCTGTTGTGCTTAATAAGCTTATTAAGCTTTAGCTGATATTAATGCTTCAGTTAAGAAATATCACAACTGGATTTTTTTTTGTTATCTTTTACAACTGTGAGTAAACTTTTACGATAATGGTTATTTTTACTGTGAAAAGGTTGTTTAGTTACATATATTCACGTTTGTCTCCCAGAGGGGCAGGCAGATCACAGACTTTCATTTGCTATGATGATAACACATCTCTTTCGCCTTTTCACATCTATTAATCTAGTCATATAAGTTCTTCTATGGCTGATGTTTTTGACTTTGTCCATCTATTATAAGGTTCTATAAGTAACAATTTAATCTCCACGACTGTAATACTTGTAGGTATTTATCGGGTTTCAGTAATAGAATTTGAACTTCCGTCCTGGAACTCTGAATGCTCAAGTCAATATTTACTCACCGCAACTATGTTTAGTTTTGAACTATTAGACATTGTATCTATAACATAATATTCCAGGACGGCGATTCTCGCAAAATTTTTCACACGCTTTGCTTTTCATACGCCTCTGTTTATCGCGTCATAAATGCCGTGTGATGATAATTCTATTGAGTCTAACTCCTAAAAAGACACTTAAAGCATGTTATGAATACCTAGAACAGGTTTATATTTTAAAAGTTTAATACGTTTTTTCATAAAGAGCTTGTAAAAATCACCCGCTTTCGGCCTTTGTAAATGTCGCATGTGCCAGAATCGCCATCCTGGCCCTCAATTCTGGCACGTGCGCAAAAATTGCGAAGGCAGATTGCGGGTGATTTTAAAAGGGATTTTGTACGGATATTGATTGATTATTTTTATTGAAAACTTATAGTGAGCATTCCTTATATCCTATAGCTTCTTTTTGATGTGGTTTAGTCAATCTCATTTTCATCGAATGGCATTTATCAAAGAGTAAACAAATATCTAATGACTGACATTAAGAGTGAAAAAAAAAATCGCCCGCCAGATTGATAATCCGTCTCTCGAGTAGGTTAGGAGTAGAATAGGAGTCGAGAGTTTAACAAGTTTATAGCAAGTTTATAAGTTTCATTTTATGGACTATAGTATAGTAATGATGTTTAAGTTTACATTATAAAGCACTGTTTATCGTGACATTGTAATGTAGGATGTAATACATAAAAATGGTAGTGTGTGGAAACGTACCATCTAAAAGAATATTGTCACTCCTTGTCTTGTCGTGAATACCGTAGAAGACGACAAAGGGATAATATTATTATAATTTGGTCAAGTGCAAGTTGAACTTGAACCAAACCAGTAACCCATTTCATTTAAACACTAAGACAAAAAAATCTTTCGGTCACATAGGTACTGTAAAATAAACGGTCAGAAAAATATGAACAGATTTTATAGGAGTACACAAAAACGAATTCAGCGCAGGCGAAGCCGCGGGCAAAAGCTAGTATTTTATAAAAAAGAACCAGTTTAAGTAGGCCTTGGTTAACAATAATATTAATGAGATAAGGAGTCTAATTATTTTGGAAATATATTTTTAAGAACATACACTATTCCGAGGGGAGTGGTAATAATCTGACAATACTATTATTTCTTAACCATTTTACTAGTATATCGTTAATTTGGCCTCGAATCTTTCCTCATTCATTTACTGGACTAAAATTAATATCAACAGTTGCTGAAATAAGCACACAGAAAGCCGTGTTTATTTATGAAAATCGAGATAAGCTGCAAATCATAATGTGCTTACCAAACCGAAAAATTGATTTATGACAGTCCGTGCACATTTCATTCACGCCATGCGTGGACTGGGAAATTTGCAGGAAATATATCGTTAATAATAACTACGTAACAATGCTGAAAAAAAACCGGTCAAGTGCGAATCGGACTGGTGCCCTGAAGGTTTCGTACATATCATGGGTATTTCTGATTGAAACCAAAACTTATTCCAGATGCAGTTATGAGGGAACAACTTGACACTTAGATTCATTAAACTCTATGTACACCGAGTTTTTTTTTTTACAATATTACCAGATCGTATTGTGAGTAAAATACTGGTTAATAATAACAGAATTATGTCAAGTTTACTTGAATTATCGTAAACAAAACAAAGCTGTTTATTGTAACTAGATTATTCAAGTATACTGAACAATGAATATAGACGTCACATATAGTACAATGTTTCTGTTTAAATTAGCTATAATCAGCTTAATGAAACCATAACTAACTTTTTCTCAGTGTATCCAAATGGTGAAATTCGCACCCTCCGGCGAATAAACCAATAATGTGCGGTTATAGTTTTTTTCATGTTATTGCAGAAACGGTTTTTCCCAGGTCCAATTTCCAACATCTTGTAATTTATTTTTATGCACAAAATTGAGTGTTATTTAAAGTAACAGCTTTATTAGCTGAAAATATTTATCACATGTAATATACATTACATACTCTGTAATTTTGTGTCATTATTTAAGAAAATGCGCGGGAATGTCACAGTGACAACTTGTGTACGTAACTGCAGTGCGAACACGAATGTCGTAAACCGAGTTGAACCGAGTTTTCGGGGGTTCGTTTCGGTCCGTTTGTATGGAGATAGAATACTATTACTTATTTATACTATTATGATTGTAATACTTTATCATGATATAGACTTCATTCGGTTGCTATAGCGAAAAAAAAAAAAAAACAGTTTGTTTATCAAAACCAGAAAACCTCTAAATTGTTATTATACATTTTGTTCAATAATTACTTACCTAGGAAGTTAAAATTAATAACTAGAACGCCATTACTCTACTATTTAATTGTTTTTTAAATTATAAGGCTATTCCGGTTTTTTATTGAAATGAAATGAATACTTTATTTTTGCAATATAGGTACATAAATACACTTATCTCACGTTAGGATTTATTAAATAATTAAAAAAAAATTAAAAGAGGAAAAATACAATTTATTAAAATAGGTTTTGGGTTTGCTTATTTTATAAATAAATACAGGTACATGAATTAAAATAAAGGTATATTTATTGTACACAATTATGTATGTATATACGATATGATAATAATAGCTACCCATATACTAAATGTTACATATATAAATACATGCCTAACTCCGCCCATTCGATTAAGTCTTGCTAAGAAGAAGGGCAAGAAACATAGCAAGATCATGTACTTATTTTTCAATCCCCATTATATTTATATAGAACAGTGTTTTAGTAAAGAGATAGAAGGTATAGGACAAGAGAAAGTCGGATAATCTGCCAAAAGTTGAGTTAAATGATATCAAAAACAAAACGAAATTGATAGTTTTTCTCATCACCCCCCTGTTCTATCACTCCTATCATTTCTAACAGCCGAAATAAATTTTATATATCTATCTATAAAATATAATTTTAAAAACAATATAAACATTTTTCTATTGCAACAACCTTTAGCCTTTAAATCTATACAATAATTAAGTACATACAATATATGAAGTTTGAGATGGACTAGCACCACCATGCATTTTTATCTTCCCTAATTCACTCATTCATTCCAATATATTCACTAATTATAGGTATATAGTAAGCTTTCGTATAATGACATTTCTTAACATTTGCTTTTTGAATTTATTGTCTGAAAGACTTTCCTTTGGTATTTTATTATAAAAACGAATACTGTGAAGTCTCAATTCTGGAGCAGCAAGTTTATCTTTATTTCTAGTACCTTGATGTGGCTTGCACCGACCTGTGGCAGCATAGTTGTGTTTTTTCTAGCATATATAATATTTTCATATATAAATTGGCTAGTTACAGTTAGGATTCCCATTTCCTTGAATTTTTCTCTCAGTGACTTCCGACATTTTAAGTTATAAATAGCCCTAATTGCTCTTTTCGGAAAAATAAAAACAACTTCTATGTCAGTACCTCTGCCCCAATGAAGAATACAATACGCCATAATGCTATGAAAGGAGCTAAAATACACAAGTCGTGCAGTGGCTACATTTGTTAACTGTTCAAAAATAATGCACCCCTTGCCTTTTTGGGTGTCACACCATATTTATTATTATTTTTTTCGAGGCTATTAGCCACGGAAGTTTCTTATTGTTTACTTAAATAAGAAGTATCTGACCACCAATTACAATAATTTTTAATACACAACATATTAAATTGGATTTATCCATTATTGAAAATACTGAAAATGACGGTTTCATACTGTCCATATTTTTCTTTTACGTAAGTTTTATTTTTATTTTACATAAATTATTAATTTAAATAATGAATAATTCTCGAAAAAAAGAATTTTAAAGCTTGTCCCACGATTTCACATCTTTGAGACATGTCTACTTTTGTAACGGTCATTGTTAAAACAAATGTGAAATAATTTAGGCTGGAACAATACTACTTAGGAATTGTCACGTCCACTGAGCAGCAGCTTTGAGATTAGTCTGCTGAGCATCGGAAGAATTCTCTCAATTTTTGTCGCAAAAAATTGTCTCGTTTTCTTACGAAGTTAACTAGGTCTATTTATATTTTATCCTTTTTGTAATAACTGAAAATGAAAAATGATTTATCTATAATTGGAAACATGTACTGTTTATAGTTAAATCTGTGAGGAATTTTAAAATAATTCGAAATTTCTATGAGATGGCCCTGATTTTGTTACGTCTTTTTTGTTACGAAAATATATAAAAATACAAATAATGAAAACAAATATCATTCATTATATACAAAATATTTTTTGTGAATATTAGAATGTATTAAATTAAGAAGGTATTTGTACGGGAAATTTAAACCTTATCAGGTTAACCAACACTTATTTATTTTTCTATTTTTCAATGATAGGTGTGCATTATTTTTGAAATGGCCAAACTGTCTAATACTTCTCACAGCAAATGCAGCTGAACTAAGTCTAATACATAGAGTTTTTATATGTTAACCCCACTATAATTTACTGTCTACAGTAATTCCAAGAAATTCTGTGTCATTTACCTACCAGTTCTAACAAGATATATACCTACCTACATCTACTTTTTTACATTAGGTAATGTAAATTGAATGCACTTTGTCTTCTTTGCATTAAGCATTAGATTCTGTGAACCAGTTCAGGACTTGAGATAAACAGCAATTCATATCGTCTAGAGTATTTAATTGCCTTTTCACTTTAAAAATTTGTGATGTGTCATCTTCGAATAGGACTATGTCAGTCAAGTCCTGCATTAAGTTATATATTATATTACGTGAACGACCTACCATACTTAGTGCATGGAAATGACGATGTGAATTACTGTTTATCTCAAGTCCTGAGATATATTATATTAAAAATAGCAGAGGTCCCAATATTGAGCCTTGAGGTACACCCATCACAACTTTGGAACCCGAAGATTTAACACCACTTATGTCTCCTTTCTGAATACGATCAAGAAGATACGATTTTATTAAGGCAAGTGATTCATTTATCCTGTGAAGTTATATTCTTGATTTATGGGTTTATTCGAAGGAGGGTGCGGTAACATAAAACAACATCAGTACATAGGTAACACTAAAAGTTTCCGGAACTGGCCACTTACATAAACAATATTTAAAAATTTATTGTAACATTTGAAAATAGAACTCTTTGGCTGTAGAATGCAGTTTGTTTCATCTGACTGTCTTTTGTTTTTACCCTGTGGCGCCATTTAAAAAATTGTGTGTCTGCATCAACATGGATTTACTCGGGAAAATTTTCGTAGTATGATTTTCTACGATTTTAAGTGTAATTTGACAGCTCAACAGAACATCGCTCGGCTTGAAACAGCTTTTGGCAATGAAGCACCATGCAAGACGACTGTTTATAGCTGGTTTGCAGAATTCAAGCGTGGTCGTATCAATCTCAGTGACGAATCTCGCGATGGTCGTCCGTCCACCGCTGTGACCAACAAAAACATCGATGCTGTGCGCCGTATGATTGAAACAGACAGGCATGTGACCTACCATGGAATTCGCGCATCCTTAGAAATAGGCATGAGTCAAATACAATCAATCCTACACAAACATTTGGGTGTGAGAAAGCTGTGCTCGCGGTGGATCCCACACAACTTGACCGAGGCTCAAAAAACGGACCGCGTCACTTGGTGCAGTGCCATGCTTACCAGATTCAACGAAGGTGCGTCAAATTTGGTGTGGGACATAGTAACAGGTGACGAAACATGGATTTATTGCTACGATCCCAAAACAAAGCAGTAATCGAGCGTATGGGTCTTTCAAGATGAGCCGAAACCAACCAAAGTGGCGCGCGTGAAAAGTGCATCTAAGCGGATGATTGCTTCTTTTTTTAATAAAACTGGACACGTGGCTACTGTTGCTTAAGAGAATCGTCATACCGTGAATAGTGACTGGTACACGACCATTTGTTTGCCGGAAATTATTGACGAACTCCGTAAAAATAACCGTAAACGCCGTATCATCCTGCACCACGACAATGCTAGTTCGCATACGGCCAGACAGACAAACGACTTTTTGAAGACGAAAAATGTAGAACTCATGAGTCATCCTGCATACAGTCCCGACCTGGCACCTTGTGACTTTTTTCTGTTCCCAAAAATTAAGAACCAATTACACGGTCAACGATTTTCATCACCAGAAGAGGCTGTCGAGGAGTATGAAAAACACGTTTCAGAGGTCGCCACAGGGGAGTGGCACAAAAGTTTTCAAAACTGGTTTGATCGAATGAAAAAGTGCATAGACGCCAAGGGAGATTATTTTGAAAAACAATAAATTAATTTTGTACCTTTAATAGTATTTTTTCATATTCATTCCGGAAACTTATAGTGCGTCCCACGTATCAGACTACTCGGAAAATGTTAATCAAATGTTAATATTCAATAGATCATAATATAAGTTACTTGCTTTATACATAATTCGACTATTCAAATTTAAAAAGTAATATTTTTAAATAGGAAACATTGAAGACAAACAAGAAATTGTGTTTTTACTTGAGAATGTTCTACGTTCTTATAAATAAATTTGAGGATTGCCTACATAACTTGACACCCATTTAGAACCCAAGTCTTTTGCTGATGAAGTCGATAGCCACACCATAATTATCATAATGTTGAACTTGGCTCACATTTTCACATTTATGTATTTGGTGGGATTAGATCTTCACTTGGACAAAGGCTATAGTTTGTTCCTTGGATACGAGCAGTTCTCTATGGACATAGCTATTTAGTTAAACTAGCGCGGGTAATCTTTGGAACTACTGAATCTAATAATGGAACTAATGGGTCCCCATACTTACATCAAAAAAGTTTGCATTATTTTAAGGTTATTTGCTTTGGTTCTTACTTAAAGACGGTAATAATAACAAGCAAGTTTAAAATTTTACAGATTGTAGTAAATAAGTAAAAGAAAGAGCAATATAAATTAGGGTACCGTACACAGTAGTGCCAAATGTTTTGTCAGACGCTACCATTTTAGCGACTTGTTTTTTGTAGCCTTGATATTGCTTCAACATGGGTATTGTTGTTATTTATAATAATATTTTTAGGGTTCCGTACCCGTATTGTGGGGTGTTACGGAACCCTTTGTGCGCGAGTTCAACTGTCAGTTGGCCAAATTATTTTATCTCGTAATGCACTAACGCAATCAAACAATTTTGCTATGAAAATCATTTACTATTTCCTAGAAAAGTGGGCGAGAGTACATATTTGAATCTGCTACGATCCTAACATACTCCTTTGCTTGTTCCACATTCATCACGTAAGAAGCATAAAGTGTTCGAAACAATAGTTAAACGGCAGTATTGCGAGTACTACCGTGCCAAATCCACTTATTCAAATTATGCTTACGTACACAAGCTAACACACTTTAGTATCTCATTTATTCTGTCCAACGTAGTTTTGTAAATAAATCTTCACAGATGGGAACATTAGGCCATGTTTACATAAAATTTATATTCCAGTAACACAGTGATTTTGTTTGTACAGTAAACTCATTTATTTCAGTAAGTATGGCCATAAAAGTATTTTATTACGAATCGTTGGTATAAAATCTACCTTAGATTAGGTTAGATTTAAATATAAAATTGCCGTTTCAACGTACTGGCCACTTAAAAGGTGTGAGATTCCAGAGTAAAATCAATCAATCAATCAATCAAAATCATTTATTTGTCGATACACAGGTAGAAAAGATATTACAATATTGATACTCGTATGTCCCATTATGATCTGGCGTACAAAATTAAAGCTTAAAATTAAATTAAAATTAGATATCATTGTCATTATTACAATAATGGAAATTACATATTTACATTATTACATCACAATTCCAAGTGTCAAAAGTAAGTTAATGTTAAATATCCATGTCGTCTAAATATTCTTTAATACAATAATAAGTTTTACCAATAAGAAATTCTTTTAACTTGATTTTGTACAAATTTAAGTTTTCGGTATTTTTTAATTGGTTGGGAAGCTTATTATAAATGCTTGTTGCCATCCCGAGAATACTTTTATTGTAGAAATACGGGAAAAGGCTTTTAAGTTAGTAGGATATCATTTACTGTTGTAATTACTGAATAAGTGAAGGTGGGTCTTCACAAATAATGTAACCACATAAATGTAGATACATGTAAACGTTAACAACTTGTGTTTTTTGAAGTGTGGTCTGCTGCTATCGGTGGGTTTTAAACAAAACATAGCCCTGATACACTTTTTTTGTGCTTTGAGAGCACGTAATCTGTCCGTGGAATTCCCTCAGAAAATGACTCCGTATCTAAGGGTGGAGACCACATATGCATGATACGCAGTTAGTACTGCGTCTAAATTCACGACTTTACGTAGTTGATATATCGCATATGCAAATTTATTCAATTTTTTACACACACTGTCTATGTGTGTTATCTAGCTTAAGTTATTGTCAATATGAAGACCCAAAAATTTGCTATATTTGTTTCAGCTATAGTGGTGTTTAAATAATTAACATCAATGTCCAATTCTCTTTTATTTTGTTTCTGCTTGAAATGCATAATTTTTGTTTCAGTCAGGTTAATATGAAGATTATTTGAATTTAACCATGTGATAATGTCATTCAAGGAATTATTTATTTGATCTTCAAATTTGCTTAGGTCAGTTCCTGTATAAAGGGCAGTACTATCATCGGCAAACAGTATCATAGGGGCATCCGTAGCTTTAGGCAAGTCGTTTATATACACAATAAACAACAGTGGCCCTAATATACTGCCTTGAGGTACACCCACACGTATTTTTGTAATTTTTGAAGCATATGTTGTCTCAAAATGAGTTTTTGAACAGATTCTACGAATATGGGTTACTTGGTTTCTATCACTTAAGGCTCCTAGGCACGCCACCGTTTTAGTACAAAATTTAATAATCCGTTTCTCAGTTGTTTTTCGTAATAGACCAAACTATGTGACCTCTATCATCTGGTGCTGGTATTTTAAAAGGCACCATTTTGCCAAAGTTTTGAATATTAATTTCGTTTTAAAGGTATCAAGCTGAACAGATTTACATACAAAGTTGTTTTCTTGCCTCAGATTGTATCTATATCAAAATTTAACATTTCAGCCACATAGCGACTTTGTAAATGCCTGTATTTAACTATAGAGTTCTATACCTTTAGTATATAACGAAAAACAACACAGAAACGGGTTATCAAATTTTGTACTAAAACGGTGGCGTACCTATGCGCCTTAAAGACGATTGAATTAACTTAAGAACATTACCCCTGACTCCGTATTTTTCAAGTTTAGTGATCAAAATTTTGTGGTCAACATAGTCGAAAGCTTTAGTAAGATCTATGTAAATAGTTTATACAGGTATTCTTTTGTCCACATTTGTTATGACATGTTGAACAAAGTCATAAATTGCCGAATTTATAGTTTTGTTTTTCCGAAAGCCTTTTTGTTCTTTCGCAAGGATGTTTTGAGACTCGAAATATCGGCTTAAAGAATTGTAAACTACTTTTTCAAAAATCTTTGAAAATATTGATATGAGGGCAATAGGACGATAAAAATTCATGTTTGTACTATCGTCTTTTTTAAAAAGTGGTTTTATGATACACGTTTTTAGCCTATCTGGAAAGACACCCTTTTCGATGCATAAATTGGCTATATGACAAAGAACAGGGGAGATTATAATACCAACGTATTTTATAACTTTCGTGCATATATCATCAAAACCAACACTATTCGTATTATTGAGTTTCATTATAATATTGTACATTTCATTTATGTCAATCGGGTTCATATACATACATGGACTTTGCAGAGTTAAATGTCATTGTATTATCATTATTTGCACTTAATGTCACATGCTGAGTAAAATATTCATTAAAAGCATTTGCAATCATTGTTGGATCAGTTATAGTTGTGTCATTAAAAACTATTTTCGCAATATTTTCTTTCGGAATATTAAGTTTACTATGGTTTATGATTTACCATGTTGCTTTAGCTTTATTCGCAGCATTCTTAATTAAACAGTTGTTTTAAGCTCTTCTGGTTAGTTTTGTAATAGCTTTGAGTCTATCAGAATAAAGCTTGTATTGAACTTTATGAGTAGGAATCCGGGATAGTCTGTATTTCCAAAGTAAGTCACGTTTACGTTTTGAGCATTGTTTAATACCACTTGATATCCATTTTGGTTTCATTTGACTATTTCTCTTAACTTTTATTTTTGGAAAGCAAAGATCATAAAACAGCTTGAACGCATCGTGAAATTTTTTGAAAGCTTCATTGGGATCCTCGTTACTAAAAATATCTTGAAAGTTAAGACTGTTAAGACATTTTCCAAATTTTAATATATTTTCTGGACTATAGTCGCGTCTGAATACAAACCAATGTTTCAACGACACATTTCTTTTGACAGGACATTTTAGAACTTGAGCTGTGTGGTCCGACATTGCTAGTTCAATAACTTCACCCTTTGCTCCTGGTATATTATGGATAATATTGTCGAAACAAGTGCCGCTCTTTAGTCGTGTTGGTTCATTAATAGCTGCAGTTAAATTATAATTGTTCAAGATGTCATGTTTTACATTGTCTAGTATGTTAATATTGAAGTCTCCACAAATAATTATACTTTTGTTGCTATTTATACTATATTTATCTAATATGTCACGTAATCCATCAAACAAATTATTAAGTATGTCATAAGTACATATATTTGGCTTTTCTATATATGCAGATAACTATAATTTTATGTTCTGTTAATTCAATTGCTGAACACTCTAAAATATTTTGTATACTGAAAGTAGATATATCAAGTAACTCTATATATTGATGTCCATTTCTGACTAATATACATGAATCACCATTTCTTTTTTCTCTAGTTCCAATAGAAGCAAGTGAAAAATTCGGAATATGAAGCACATTTTCATCACCAGGAACCATATTGTGCTCCGTTACACAGATGACATCATTTTTTTGCCCTCATCAGATAACTCATTAAGGTTTACAGCCAAAATGTCAGACTTAGTTACTAGATCGTCTATGTTTTGATGTAGCACATTTATGTGATTATAGACGAAAAAAATCTACTTTTGTTCCAGAATCTGGTACCTTGTTGCATGAAGGAAAGTTTGCAATGGGTTTTAAAGTATCTTTACCAGACAATTTAGATATACGAGGGGTGGCTGATATAAAATCTCCTTTGTTAAAGAAAGTTTAAAAAATGTTACTGGCCACTATATTCTCGTATTCTTTGTTTATTCCTTTTTTAAAAATTATGACACTTATTTGTTTCTACGAGTTCAATTTTTTTTTGGCGCGTCTTCGTTTTTATCAAGTTGCAATATAATTAAAAATGGATAAAATTGAGTATCGCGCTGTGATTAAATTCCTCGGTAAAGAAGGGAATACGCCGACGCAGATCCGAGAGTGCATGTTTAAGGTGTTCGGAGATTCATGTCCTTCCGAATTTGTAATAAAGTTTTGGTCAAAGCAGTTTAAACAAGGCCGTGTGAGCTTAGAAGACGATCCCCGTAGTGGAAGGCCCATTTCTGCAGTTACTGCAGATAATGTGGAAAAAGTGAAGAAACTGATCCTTGCCGATCGGCGAATTAAGCAGTGGGAAATAGCTAGAGATGTTGGCATTAGCAAGGAACGAGTTCATGAAATAATTCATGAACATTTGGGAATGTCCAAGGTGAGCGCACGTTGGGTGCCTAAAATGTTGACCCCGTTTGATAAGCAAAGGCGTGTGGAATGTTGTCAGTCATTTTTAGACTTGGTAAAGGATAAAGAGGAAGAAACTATCTTGCGAATAGTGACCTGTGATGAAACTTGGATTCGTCAGTGGGATCCCGAAAGCAAACAAGAATCGATGCAATGGAAATTTAAAGGGGAAAAACCACCGAGGAAGTTTAAGGTCCGGCTGTCAGCGGGCAAACTAATGGCAACCATTTTTTGGGATGTTGAGGGGATTTTTATGATAGATTACCTGCCAAAAAACACCACGATGAATGCTGAATACTATGCGAACTTACTTGACCAGCTACGCAAAAAAATAAAAGAAGACAGGAGGGGCAAACTTAGCAAAGGCGTTTTGATTTTGCATGATAATGCACCCGCGCACACGGCCTTTAAGGCGCGGTCATCTCTGACAAAAAACGGCTTTACAGAGATCAACCACCCACCCTATAGTCCAGACCTGGCTCCCTCTGACTACTTCTTATTTAAAAATTTAAAGAAAAATTTGAGAGGGCGCAGATTTTCAACGGACGAAGAGATGAAGGACGCTGTGAATGACTATTTTGACGAACAAAATAATAATTATTATTTTAATGGTATGCTGTCACTTATTGACAAATGTCGTAAGTGCATTTCAGTTGCAGGGGACTGTGTTGAAAAATAAAAAATAAATTATTAATCCATGTATTTTCTTTCATAGTCAGGTAGATTACTTTTCAGCCACCCCTCGTATAACAATAACAATTTAGATAATAAACATTTTCACACGATAACTTTAACTTTCTAAATTTGAAAAATGTACAATGTTCGATTGTTTGATTTTTAATTGTTTTTTCCGTTATAGGATCACTTTGTTGTCCGTCTATCTGTTGGTGTTCTTAACCGACTTCAAAAAAGGAGAAGGTTCTCAATTCGACTGTATTTTTTTTCGTTTATATTACTCCTATATTACCCAAATCTTAACTGATTTGAATTTTTTTTTGTTTGGTAGAGGCTGCTTCCAGGTAGGTTCCATCTTAGGTTGGTCATGATCTGATGATGGTTTTCAGATATAAGCAGCATAACTCCTCAACGGATGACGGTATTCAATCGATATTGAAGCAAATTTGAATATTTGATTTAAAAATAATATTGAATAAATTATACACAAATTCTTTTACTTTTATTCCACATATATTTATTTTTATTCTAACTTAGGCTACCGGTTTCGTATTACACTAGGTAGCCTAAGTTAGAATAAAAATAAATATATGTGGAATAAAAGTACAAGAATTTGTGTATAATTTATTCAAGATGATATTCCACCAAGAACCATCAATCGAATCCATCCAAAAATAATATTGTTTGGATGCATTTGCTTCCAGGTAGTTTCCCTCTTAGATTGGTCGTGATTTGATGTTCTTCCAAGATAGGCATTGGAACTCCTCAATGGATGGCAGCATATCACTCGATTTTGCTGCAAACGCTTTGTATCAGGATACTGATAGTAGAGTGTTACTTGAAAATTGTTATACAGGATGTAAATACAAAGTCAAGAATCCCTTTAGGGTATGAAAGTATACACGATTCTGATGTCATTAGGAGAAAAAATTTTTTCACCAAAAATTCCATCATCTTTCTAAGCTATGGCTACGCAGCTCACCGGCCTCCCCACACACATAAATGCACCCCGCAACCCGCACCCCTCATCCGAGTGGCCAGCGACCGTGAGGGTATCCACGCGATTAGTGTATTTTGAGCAAAGAAATTCGTCTTATTATGAGGTACTGGTACTTTATTTAGACTTCCCAGTATTTAAAATAATATCTTTACCGATCATACTAACACATCCTTAAAGGATTCTTGACTTTACTTTTACACCCGGTATATCCACTTGACTTTCGATCCTGGACTCATTACCATAGAACTCCTCAACGGACAGCACATAACTCTAAATGGCGGCAATCGCTTTGTGTGAGTGTGCTCATTGCAGGATATTACCTGAAAATTGTCATGACATGGGACCTTCGAATTTGAAACTTCTCAAATGAAGCAATCAGAGTGCTCACTGTGGTCTATCCATTTTTCACAATTTGACCCATCAAAACTGAAAAGCGTGAAATAAAAAAACTAAAAAAAAACCGACTTCAAAAATATACTTAAACGGCAGACATTTACCAAAAAAGTTCAAAATGAAGAATTATTACTGACCGATGGTACCAAAATAACACTTTTGACGACTTCTATCTTCCTAAAACACATATTATGTAGAAGTAGGTGCATTCCCCATAGTATAGAACACAAAACCCAATATGGAAGCGCCGACTTCGAAAGAACATGTGTTTCAGGAAGAAAGAATTCGACAAAAGTGTTATTTTGGGACCATCGGTCAGTATGTAATTATTTTAATCATTTTTGGTGAATGTCTGCTATTATATTTGAAGTCGATTTTTTTGTGCAAATTAAAAGTTTATCTCAGGTATAGCCACAAAGGAAAATAACAGGTGCATCCGATTCCGCAACAAGTCCGTTTATTCCCATAGACTTGATATCAGAGCATTATTTTCTTTCGTCTGTGGGTAAAGCTAACAGTGTCAAGTTAAAATTGCTAGTTTAAAAAGATATCTCATTTCAAAAGGGTATTTTCATACTAAAACTTCTACTCACTGAGTGAACATCAAAATCTATGCTTCCCGGGTATTTTCCGGGGACCAATAATCTTGAAGCTAGCCACAAAGGGAGGTCTTATACCCTAGTGAAGGTATAACCCGAAAATTATCAATTTCGAATCTCTTGTGGAATTAATAGGAGACTGTTATATTTGCACTTAATTCTGTAGGTGGTGTGAGACAAGTGCTCGGAAAATAAAAGTTTATATATTATTTAAGACATGTAAAGGCACGGAATTACCAAATACCGGTCCTTATAAAAAACAGACTGGTAACGGGCAGTGAGGTCACTGGTGCGACGGTATAATTTCCTGTATTATATTTGTTTCATAATTATAATATTGTTTTTACAAAGATTCGATATGACCTGTAAAACGTATACTTAATGTAGCTACTTTACAAAATAAAATATTGGATTTGATTTGGTTTTGGCACCACGCTCACCAACCCGCCTGCCCAGCGTGTGTGAGTATGGGCATTTATTCCAGGAGGACCGCCAAGAGTGGCGAAATCTACGAAAGGCCTATGTCCAGCAGTGGACGAAACAGGTTGATGGATGAATGGAATGGCATGGAACTTTTAGGGTGCAAGTTTAACTCGCACTTGGCCGCCTCTTTTTGATACCATCACATTAAAAAAAAACTTGCCTCGTCCCAAAAAATCATATAGGCGGACCCCGTACGTTTACGTACGCTTTTCGGATTTTTCTCATATCCCGTGGCTACATCCTGCTACTAAAAGAATCTCTCGTTATCTCTAAGTACCGAGTTAAATATAAGACGGGATTTCGCGTAAATGCCCACGGGATTCACATAAAAAAAGGAAATGAGAATTTCCCACATTTGTATAAGTAGGAACACGGTATATATAGCAAAGTAATGGTCTTTGTACTTTCATTTTAGGTAAATTATTAAACGAACCTTTTCTATCATCTCTCTCTACACATGTAGAAACACTCTATGGTCGGAGCTGGTGGTTCGAAAACTTAATGTCGCTTGTTCAAATCCAGTAGGATTGTATTCGTTCTGCTTGATTCGGAAGGAACGTAAGCTGGGGTCGACATTCGTGTCCGAAATACGACAGGCTCACCAGACCACAGAACAGAAAATTCATATTTTAATGTTCTGTGCACCAGACATCACCCTCAGACGTAATAGTTGTCAGTGAAATGTTGGTGTAAGAGTGTTGACTGCGACATTCACTTCACAGTCCATACCTGGAAACGATTCTGATGTGAGTTTATAACATACAAAATGCAACATCTATGGTCTGTGTCTGTACATACAAGAGACTTATTAGACACAAACATAGGATTTGTTTGTTAAACATAAAAGAAGCTTTGCAGAGTATTTATGTCTGTTTGTTTGATTTAACTTAAAAACAACACAATCGAGTGGGATGTGCATTTCAATGGTTTTTTGTAAGTTGGTTTCGACGGGTCTCATTTCCAAACGCACAACCCTTGATTGTTTTATTTTTATTTTTGGGTAAAATGTATAAAGTAAATGTAGTTTATGCACTGATCCATAGAATAATACTATAAGATATCTATGGGTTTATGGTACTACGCAACAATAGTTCAATGGGCTGCGCTCAGGTTGATCGCCCGCTCATCACTGATAGCAAGATAGCATAGACAAATTCAACGCGTGCAAACGAGATGTCATGATCGCTGAGCGTCAGCGGGTGATCAAACTTAACTCAGCCCTGGGTTAGCAGGAGAGCGCTCTACTACACGGCCACAGGGGTGGTTAAATAAGTTTATCGTCTGAAGAAATGGACTACTTTGTTAACAATATTTACAAAACATCGACAGCGACATTGTTT
The DNA here is from genome assembly GCA_910592155.1 of Ypsolopha scabrella. Taxonomy (NCBI): domain Eukaryota; kingdom Metazoa; phylum Arthropoda; class Insecta; order Lepidoptera; family Ypsolophidae; genus Ypsolopha; species Ypsolopha scabrella. Next base: position 22,512,436 of record OU342969.1, on the reverse strand, counting down.
ACTCGTGTTACAATGCATTGTTTTGGGATCGCATTGGGCACTGAGCACTGCTCCGTCCTCCACCGTACGTATCTACCCCCCCACCTCCGTTACTTCACGCTACACCTAGATGCTGTGAGCGAATTCATACAAGATAAGGCTAGATGCACAACTTCAAATGAGCATATCCATTGTGTAACTTGGTTAATCGGTTTATAGGTAGTAAATAGTTATTTGTGCAACAAGAGAGCAAAGGTAGTTTTTGTTGCGATTGCCGAGTTTGAATCCCGAGCAAGCGAAGATTCTAAGTTATAATCCTGAGCATTGTGAGGAATTCAAAGGCACAAGAAACAAAATTACCTTGCTCTCGCGTGACACATACAATTTTTCACCTCACTAGCGAGAAAATACGAGATGTAAAAAAATACATGCATACTAAGTACTCACGCCTGTCTCTGCGAAGAGGGGTAGTCAGAGACTAGAAATTTCTATCTGTTACGATACTGACACACCCCTTTCACTTCTTCCACATCCCAATCATACAAGTTCTTATATTCCGGGTACTTTTGACTTTTCGTTTGGTCGGCATGTGATCCTCTAGGGCGGCCCGGTAGGTCACTCTACTTTTATTCATTCTGTCATGACTCTTCTATAAATATACAATTTCATTTAATATTTTTTTTGTTTAACTGATTTTCGAACGATAGTAGAGCGTGTTGAACATGGCCAATGAAAGAGTCAGACTCAGGCCAAGCTAATGAAAAAAAAAAGAAATACTATTTCACGACCACAGTTTCTTCTGTAACATTCTTAATTCAAAACACTTTTTCTCACTGAGTGAGCAAAATTGACTTTTGCTCACTGGATTTAAGCAACAAAGGTGTGCTTTTTGAGCTAGTAAGGTAAAAAAAATATATAGACAATAGGGCTAAAAGATTCATTTTAGAAAAAACACAAAATCTTTAAGGTCGCTCGATAGAAAAAAATTACAATGTTACCTCTAAATTTCATGTTTTTCGAGTGTTATAGGGCTGGGCCTTCCTTAAATCATACAGCTTTGAAATTTGTATAAAAAATAACCAATGACGTCGTCAGTTCATATAGAATATTTTGAAAATTTCATCTAGAGGCAGAGTTATTAAATAAAAACGCAGACTTTTGCGGGCGCGTGTTTCTTGGTGGTCGTAACAACGACGGCTGAAACCGCGCTATTTAAAACTAAAAGCAAACGTCGTAGAGTTCAGTTCTGATTGAGGCAAAATGAGGTGCTACACAAGCTAAACTCCGATTAGGGACGTTTTGAATCGCTTTATACTTACTATGTGATTACAACAAAAATTTAAATATATATATATATATTATGAGTTATTATGAAATTTACTGACTTATGTCCGGTAATTGTGATGATTTAAAAGCTTCAAAGGTTTAACTTACAACAAATAACTTTTTTATTTCAAAAGAGACTAGGTTAAAACCTTTACACGCACGCAGAGGCAATACAAAAATCTATCATAAGAAAAGAAAAGAAAACAAATAAACAAGAAAAGTTTCGTCCGCGACCTGGCCTTTGAACTCACCAAACATACTATTTTAAGGCCCTAGTAACTAGGGCAACAAATCAGTTAAAAAAATAACTATGTTGGGAAACGCGGCTCGGCCTTTGGCCTCACCAAAGACACTTTACAGGATGATCAATTCAGAGAACAAGTATTGTTTCGCCTGGAATTATAAATAATATAATATAAATAATATAAAACATAATAATACTAACTGGTCAAATGACTCACAGAAAAAACTATAATAATGACTATACACTACACAAAACATTGTTTCGCAACACACTTTTGTTGTTAAGCCGGGTCTCCTGCATTAAAAATGTGTAGTGCAACAATGTTTTTTGTAGACATCGACAGGTTTCTGTACCTGTAAGTGTAGATATTTTTGTGTATTGTGTAAGGCATAACACGTGCAGGAGGCTTTAGACTTTCTGAAATTTGCTTTATATCATATTTTAGATTGGAAGTTTTGAAGAAAATTACTATTAATCTATTTTGACCACTACATTATTTAAAATTAACTTTGAATAATAATAGTAATAATAATAATAATATTAATTTGTTTGGGTAAAAAAACTTAGAATTAATACAATCAAGAATAGGATCTTACGGCTAGTACAAAATATTTTGCCTAAACAAAACTACGAAAAGTAGCCTGTATTTTAGGCACAAAATGGATAGAACATAAAGAAGACTTATAAACAACAAATTGTTAGCTCAAAAATTAAATAAATGTTTGAAATAATAGTAGAAGTCAATTAAATATAAAACCTTGAGATTAATTGAAATATAACACTTAAAATAATTTAACTAAAATATAATTATTGTATCTAAATTACCACTGAGAGTAGGTTTTCCGTCTCATCGTAGGACAGACATTGTAACCGTTCAGAGACTCGATTTTTGCATTGAAAACTGAGGTCAAATAAGTCAATTATTTTATTAATTTTATTGTAAAGGTACGGGCCTAAAAATTAAATTAATTTATGCGCGAAAGCGTGTACGGTGCGTGTTTGAGCACAGACTATGACTTATAGTATAAACGGTCTTTTTTGGTTTTGCGTTTTAAGAACCAAAGTCCCGATTGTTTTATCGTTCCGTCCCGAAATTAGGCACACAAGACCTGGCAACACTCCTGAGTCTCCTCCCGGGTTCCGTAGCATTTAAATCACACTAATATTATAAATGCGAAAGTTTGTGTGTGTGTGTGTGTATGTTTGTTACTCTTTCACGCTGAAACGGCTGAACCGATTTGGATGAAATTTAGAATGGATATAGCTTATACCCTAACTTAACACACACACTACCTTTTATCCCGGAAAAAAGAATGTCCGAATAACACGCGGGCGGAGCCGCGGGCAAAAGCTAGTAAGTTTATAAACTTGAATGATTTGAATAAAAGTTACAAACTTATCAGTTCCTAGAAAATGTATGAAAATACATACATACAGATACTCACACCTGTCTCCCAGAAGGGTAGGCAGAGACTACAGATTTCCATCTGCTACGATCCCGACACACCTTTATTGCTTCTTCTACATCTAACAATCTAGTCATACGAGTACGTACAATAGATCTTCTATTCCGGGTAGTTTTTACTTTGCCCTTCTTCAGTATGTCGCCTATTTGGTCGGCATATGTCCTTTAAGAGCGACCCGGTTGAGCTTGACCTTCCACTTGTGCAGCATAAATTTTTTTCGTCGCTCTACTTTCATTCATCCTCTCTATATGTCCAAACCATCGAAGCATTCCTTTTTCTATTCTAGTCACTGCATCTTCTTTCAGGCCGCAACGATCCCTTATGTCGATATTTTTCACACTATCATTCAATGTCAAACCACGTATACTCCGTAAGGAACGCATTTCCATTGCATTTACTCTACTTCGATGCTCATCTTGCTAAACCCAACATTCTCTACCATACATAAGCGTAGGAGCCACCACACTGTATGAAGATAGCTTTACGAATTCCATTTTTGCAAATAAGACGATCCTTTCAAAGTTGATTATTTCTGTTGCAGCCACCGCCGCCAACTACGAGTGTGGGCGAGAACAGCCCGCACCACAGAGTACGGGAAGCGGGCGTCTGGTCGCAGGAAGTACACAGGTCCGTTTTACACTAGTGAGAGGCGCTACCTACGGGCAACTCGAGGCATCTAGCCAGAGGGATACCGTGTTTAGACTCTACGGTTTTACATTTCCTTAAATTTTGTGAAGAGAATACTATAAATTTCTAAGTTTGTGAAAATAAACAGTGACTGTAAACAGTTCCGTTTCAAATTCTTCCAGTCCTAATCGAATCGAAAGAAAATCTAAGGTTTCATTTTACAAATAAGAAGTGCCGAAGTGCTGAATACTTACGCCCTTTTAGACTACTGACTCCGCAGCCAAACCAACCTTCGCTGAGAGCGCTTGTAGGTGGGACAGCAGATTTCAGCACATGTCGCGTCCCACACAAGCGGCCTGTCACTTTTCCATGCCAATAAGGTCATGCCATTGTGCCGCTTGCCATCATCCTGGCAAATGCCTAAAAGTTCTAAGGCGCTGTCAAGGACGCACTAAATTTACAAGAGAGGCCGTGGAGTCTGAGCTGGCCGACACTTCCGCCGCAAGGGTAACGGTGGGCCTCGTTAAGCTTTGAGCCAAGTCGGAGACCACAGGCTGGGCTGAATGTGTTTACTGGTACATCCAGAAGGGTATCGATGTTCGCCGATGGAATGGCGTTGAGCCAATATCCCGAATCACGCTCACAGATGGCCAAAAGACAATCAGAGGCCAAAAGACGAGCCCTGTCTCCAGGATTTGGGGCGGTATCCAAAAATTTTTTTTCCTTACCTTTAAACGTGCTCGCCCCAAAGCCTCTGCGAGGACAGTGTAACTGGAAAATTTTCACCAGGGCAAGTTGCTCTCCACGGGCCTTAGGCTCATCCAAGCCCTAGACCTCGACGTCGCCAAGTGATAGGCTTATTACATACTAAGAGGTGCTGTGGATTGAGTATAGGAACGCAGGGTGGGTGACACTACAGCCAAGACTAACCTACTGACGAGGTGGCCTGGGTCCAACTCCGTTCTTTAAGATGGAAATTTAGAATTCGGATCATCGTGCTTTGGATTAACTTATCTAGCTAGTGTCTAAAAAGTTTACATGTTTCCAAAGCGTCGTACAACGTAACGTGACGTGTGTTAATTTCCACAAGGCGACAGGAAGACTCTTCGAACTTTTTTATTTATTCCGAAATATATTTTGGGATTCCGTCATCTAGTAAGGGCGTCCCTAGGAGCTGAAGCGAATCGCTAGTAACTAACTTTATCTTTGGGGCCATTTTGTTAAAATTTTGTACAATTTCGTCGTTACTGGAATTTGTAGCCGGAATAAATAATTCACACTTGCTATAAATTAAATCAAGTCCTATGTGCTTAAATTCGTTGCTAAGCATTTGCAAATCTTTCCGAATGTTTAATTGAGATTACTTTCTGTGCAAATTGGATATTTTTGTCGATCGTATTTGCTAAAGTATAAAAACAAAGGCTTTTTAAATTTCAGACTCACAAATACATACACCCGGGATCTCAGTGAAGTTACGTTTTTTGCGACATGCATACGAAAGTGCCTTTGGTCCTAATGGAAACGAACCCCACTACGCTTCTTCTGTTTTAAAAACGTTTATTTTTCCTTTTGTTCGTAAGACTTTATTTGTAAAGTAGGTTCCTATCTTTGCTTTAAAATGTCATTAAGGTACTTGTACCGCACCGGTAAATTCATTCAACGTTTAGTCTCCCAAAATAAGTCTTTGCTCGTACGCTCTCTGTTTATTTAAATTTTTCGCGTTTGTCTCTTTTTTAGGGTTCCATACCTCAAGAGTCTGTCTGCCCGTCCGACCGCCTGTCTGTCAAGACCCTTTATCTTGGGAACGCGTGGAGGTATCGAATTGAAATTAGGACCATATACTTATGTTTACAGCTTCTTGAAGCTGTGAAAAAATCAAACTTCAAAGTTAATGTAAAAAAAAGAAACGGCTGTTTATGTCACAAAAAAAACGTTTATTTCGACACTCTCAAGGGAATCAAAATTTAAAGGATATTTTCCGTTGACCTAGAACTATTAAAATTTGTCAAATTATATCGCCTTATACTACAAGTATACGGAAAAATCTGAAAACTGTACATTTGTAATTGATTCATAAAAATATAGTTTTTAACGGAACCCTTCGGTGGGCGAGTCTGACTCGCACTTGTCCGGTTTATTTTATTTTTGTGTGTTGCCGTTATGTAATGTTACTGCACTTATTATATTTTTTGCAAGATTTTTCTGATGATCCTGTGCAATTCTTATTATCTTGTGATTTATAATTTTAAATGATTTATATAACCCGCTTTAATTTCCAATAGGCACACAAAGCGGAGTAGTCGTTGTTTTGTACGGTCTGTTTAGCAATCAGATTTTCAATAATTAATTTTATGATTTATGATGACAAATATGTGATTATTATGTTCTGTTATTTTAATTCAGGTTTGTTCGTCAACCTATTTTAGAATGTATTTTACATTTTAAATAAAGATATTGAAACAAAAGCATTTATAATTTAATTTATTAAATAGATATGTTATTTATTTCACAATTAATCTCTGCTTAAACGCCATCAATGAATTTTACTACCAAACTCTCCAAAATTATTATTAACCTTTATGTAAAACACAATACATTCTTCTTTTTTTTATAATCATTAACTGACGAATTTTACCAAATTATGGTGTGTTTTCTACTGCTTATCGGCAATCGAATCAGCTTTTCTGACATAAGACAAACTTTTTATCTACAATAAGCTATAAATGGTTTAACCTAGGTTGTCTGTCAGTATCTAAACAACAATATAAAAAACATCCAGAAGAAAAAAAAAATACGTATTGCGACATACATAATTTAACTTGTTTGATAATACCATTACACACTGAAACAAAGAGGTTCCTATAAAGAGGCTTGTTTGGCAGTTTTGGCTATATTGACTAACTTGTTGGTTGTTTCCAATGTTTTTATGATCAAGTAAACAAATTTAGTTAGTAAAGGAAACTGACATCTTTTTCGGCTCGTATGGAGTTATGATGTCGTTTACGGTTAACAAGATCTTGTTCAATTTACATTTATATTTTTTCAGTGCAGCGAAACCGGTCAGGCATTCATAATATGTTTTAGTAATAAATTCTTGGGAAGGTACAAGTTTGTTTTTCACAATAGTGTATGATAAGTTTCACTAAGTGCCGACTATCAGAACAATTAACTTCCGGTCAAGTAGACCTTTTTAAATACTTTTATAGAAGTTTGTCTTGTGGGTCACTAAGGGACTGTGTTGCGGCTCCGTTCTAAGATAGGAAATAAGAAATTGTACAAAAATGAAATTAATTATAGAAGTAAAAAAAAATCAAGCTTAAAACCGATGACTTAAATATAATACATACAATTTAATTTCAAATATATGGATATTCATACAGTGAAAATTAATCGTATGCCTAAAAGCACATATAATACGATACGTCAACATTATATCCATGCAAAATTTCTTCATAATTCAAAAACAGACTTTAAAAGTAGGCAAGCAGGTCTTTTAAAAACTAAAAACCACAGAAGATTTAATGTTCTGTGCTAAAAACTGATGTCCCAAATTTTTTATAGTCTGGTAATTTAACATTACATATAAATGAATATGACATTATGGAACGCCTTTATGGTAATAAATATTCTTGTCACGACATGAATCTAAGATTTGTTGCTGAGAAAAATGCAGAGAGAATAAATGCAAGATGCAGACCATACTCGTACATCTACGTTCTACTGACGATTATTACATCCCAGCTTGACAGGAGGCAGAACTGTACTATCACTGTACTTTGGGCATAAGGAATCACAGCTTAAATTGCCTTTGGGAAGCTCGCAGAGCGAACACAAATGGGCCTCTGAAGGATTTAAACCTGCGAGCTGTGGATTAGTGGTTGAAATGTTCGAACTGCATCATGACCACATACTCAGTATACTAGATAGATTTTGTGAATGCGAATCTGTGCCTCCGGTGAGTGACGGCTTAACTGAAAAAACCCAACTTTACAGGAGAGCAGAAAAACTATTTTTTTGCACAAATTATTTTTTTGCAAACCATTCACATTTCGAACACAAAATCAAACGGTCATGTAGATAATATTAAGTTATATTGTGTCCATTCAGCTAACAAACATACGATCTTAAGAGATAATATCGTTCCAAAACTAAATGAAACAATTTGGCACTAAAAAAATTATGCATTGTTAACATCGATGTATATTGTTAAGGGTGTATAATACCTCACTTCGCTTCGCATGATCCTGTTTTATACCAACAAATGCTGCAACAATCACTCTGAAATTAATATATAAAGTTGATGACTATTGTTATGTCAATGCTGTTGTGAAGACTTGACTCCATTAAATTTTCTCGATGGAAAAAAAATTACAAAGTTACCTCCAAACCGTAAAATAAACCGATAGCATTCAATAAATACTTGAAATTGGATCTAAAACTTTGCATAATATAACTGATATTAGTATAAATCAGCTGCAGACTGTTCCATAAAATGAAAAAAACAATCAGTGTAGCCGCGATTTCAAAATAACTGATGATTTATGTCGAGTTTGTACCTTTTACCGTATTAGTAAAGGTGTACTAAACAAAAAAAGATACGTCAAAATCGATATAATTAAAGTTACACCATCCATCCATCCAGCCTTCAGCCTGTGTTCGTCCAATGCTGGACTGCTGCTAAGTTACATCAAATTTCAGTACGCGACTAAAACATTATTTTGCGGTATATGTACAATATACCGCAAAATAAGTTACTTAAACCATTTCTATCTATGAAGGTGTTCTTTAAATATCTAAATTCTAGTTATTAACTAGAAATTAATTATTATATGAGATATTTTGGGCCTAATATCTCATTTTGGGCCTCCATCTATTCATCAGCCCGTGTTCGTCCACTGCTGGACATAAGCCTTTCCCAAATTTGGCCACTCATGTCGGTCCTCCGTCCTCCTCATTCAGCCACCGCCACCCACAATGTCCTCCAGGTCGTCGGTCCAGCGGGCACGAGGTCGGCCTTACAGTACTACTGTACGTGGTCTCCATTCTAAATCGTCTTTGGGCCCCAACGGCCATTATGTCAGCGACAAACATGGCCTGCCCACTGCCACTTCAACTAACTGATTCTACAGGCTATGTTGGTTACTTTCTATCTCCGACGGATCTCCTCATTTCGGATTCTATCCATCAAAGATACCCCAAGCATAGCCCGCTCCGTAGCTCACTGAGCGACCTTAAGAGGCCTGTAGCCGGCGGCTTGAAATCAGTCGCGCACGGAATCCCCATGCTTGCAATTTTATTCTACATTCAACTTCGGATTATAGAGCACTGACTGACTGTTATTGGTTGGCCTGAACGTTCATTTCCCGAGCTTGTACGGAAATAACCGAACACTAAGCTAACGCGAGACAAAATTCATGTCTTGAAAAAACTCGAGAATGGTTTTGGGTCTTCCTATTATTTCAGGAGAAATATCCCAAAAATCGAAATAAAACAAAAATATTTTTGAATAGTATAAAACATACTATGCTGAGAACCTAAAATTATTTGATTTGTTGTTTCGCTTGTAGGACATTACGGTACATAAACATTCATGAAAATATGTGTAAAATCCAGGACTTTATACGCTTGTAACTTTTGTATGTATTTGATTTTGATAAATGTCTTAGGTTCAAGTCATGAAAATTGTATCCCATAAAATTGAAAAAGAAAAAATAATAAGCAAGTACCTATCGATAAGGATATTATCAGCGAACAGCTAGTGTGGGAGTTAAGGCGAATTATAGAGTCGCCTTAAATTGGTGGATCAGGCCCTTTGTAAGAGACCATGTCGTGGTTGTATGTACATTTTAGTCTTTAAGCACTGTGGTATTGACGACGTAAACATGTGATGCAACTTTTCAAATGCTGCCCAACCCAAGCATATTCTTCCGTCAGCCTTGGCGTTGAAGTTGTTTTTATCCAGCTGTATAACTTGACCTACATAAACATATTTGTACGGGCAATCATTCGTACATTTTGCTACGTTGCGACCTACTTATGTCCGGCGCGTGCGTCATGTATTAGTTTAACTTTTTACCTTTTCTTTATTTATTAACTGAGTACCTACTTAGCTACCGTAGAGATCACAGCTAAAGAACCTACACCTTTCTCTACAATAAACCACCTTCAAACTACCAGTCTGTTTCTACCTATAACTCCACTCTACTACAACTACCCACAACTTCTTACAACTACCTACAACAACCAACGTACGTACGGCCAGACCTGATCACTCTGACCATACAATATTTTTGAACAACTTCGACGCTTACATTGGCGACGTTTAGTGGTCCTTGGATGACATGACAGTTGGACTGATTCCGCTATTGTCACGATGTCATCGGCAAAGCGAAGGTATGAAATGTACTCTCCTTTTACGTTTATGCCTCATACATTCCAGTCTAGTGTTTTAAAGTCGTCCTCTAGCGTGGCGGTAAACAATTTTGCGGAAATAAGATCTCCCTGTCTCACGCCGCGCTGAAGATGTATTCGTCTTTTTTGTACACCCTGTACTTGGATGGACATCGTAGCAAAATCATACAGGTATTTTAGCATCTTCACGTAATGCAAATTTAACGTTATTTTGTGCCTAAGTCAAGTTAAACCGTTATTCACCGGACCCTCAGGAATGTTTACCTTACTTCTTTGGGACTTCCAGATTTTAGTATCTGTCATCAATCCATTCATTCCTTAGATATAAACCATAACTTACATGTGTACCATGTACCTGCACTATGCAATGTTTAAGTAACTTGCATTTTTAGAGTTCTATACAAGTGTATACCCTTGTATGATCACTATTATGTCCGTCCGTCGGTGTGTCAATCAAAACCCTTCTTTTCAGACATGGCTAAGGAGGATTGTCTCCGCAAAACCATAACTTGTTCTTCACACAAGGATTCATTCATTGCGATATTGAAAAATAAAAAACCAAAGATGGCTCTAAAGAAGCTTTTTATGTCGAGGTTTAAGATTATTTGAGCAAAAACCCATACATACTATTTATGGATTAAAATCTTGAAACTTTATTTTAACTCTAAAATGATGCGCATAGGAATCTCCAGCTAGTCGACTATAGATTTATATTATAATATCTGTGGCAGATCTGTAATCATTTTTAGTGTAATATGTCTTAAAATAAACAATAAAACTTATTTTATAACGATAAAGTCCCGAAATTTCATTTTTAATCTTACTATAAAATAGTAAGGCATTTCCCATACAAAATGTATTAAGTTTTTTGTCCTAATTACGTCCTAAGCTTGGATTTCGTAGCGGCACCATTTGATGGGTTTAATTTACTCCATTAAATCGTAAGCACAACTATCAAAATTTATAAAGTTTTGTGCAATTAAAGTTCAGATGTCCTTAAATCCTCTTAAAATATAGGTATAAATAAATCAAGGGTTTTAAGTGCCAATTTTGAAAATAAACATTAAATTATATTTTAATAAGTCAGAAACAGTTCAGTTGAAATTATACAAAAAGGATTCAAAGTAAAATACCTACCGTTTGCCGCTTTCCTAATTGGCAGACAACCGTAGAGCATTCGTTAGCGTGAAAATCTAGCGAAAAGAAGTGAAAATTGCTTTCACAGAAAATCTTTACTTTATGAGGCGAAAGGTAAATGTCGGGTCTCTATTAAAATTATTTCTTTGGTCTTAATAAGTAAATGGTTAAGATCTTTGTCTACACATAAGAACATAGTTCACTTAAAATGAGTTTAGTAACAAAATAACATTTAGTTTTTCTATAGTTTGTCGACAGTGTACACATGTGGGTAGGTTAGTTTTACTTCGTAATACGTTCCATCCTTCAGCCTGTTTCGTCCACTGCTGGACATACTCTTGGCGGTCCTCCTGGAAGAAATGCCCATACTCACACACGCTGGGCAGGCGGGTGCTAAGATGTAATTTTAAGCTTACTTTTAAAAGTAGTTATCAAATCAGTATTTTATGTCATATGGAAATCGGTATAAAGTTGCACTCCACTAAATAATCAATTTCTTTTGCCATACTCAGTCCTTAGACTAAGTGATTTTAGTTTATTGCCCCTAATAGTATGTTTGAAAGAAGGTATCTCTAACAATACCTTCCCTACAAAAGGTTGAAAGATTTAATTAAAAAATTTCATACGTAGGTTTGTCACATAAATCTGTAATACTTAGCTACACAGACATTGTAAAACAAATCTCTTGCTAAATTTGTCAATAAAAAATGAGACAAAACATACTAAATTAATAAATAATAAGTTTACGACGATTTGTTATAACATGTGAACTATTGAATTAGTTGTTTTCTGGTGTCTGCAATCCAATCTGTCTCTCTGTTTTATCTTGTTGACCGCATCTCAATAGTCAAAATTAAGAATAAAATAAGTCCAAATCATGACTGTAAATATAATTAATATTTTAAAAGAAAATTTGTTACTGAATACCACACAATATCCCCGTGATCCCATTAAATTTAACCCACCCTTTCCAGATGTCATTGGTAAGTCAGCTGCGATTTTCAGATTCGCAAACACCTACAATTTGCTATGTAATTACTACGATGTTAATGTCTTAATATATTTTGATAAAATTGAGAAAAGCTTTATTATTTATTTATTTATTATTTATTAGCCTTATGTAGATTACAATAAAAAAAAAATATAGGTATATTATAATTTTCAAAAAAAGATAATTTTCTACATAAATCCCATTGCTGAGCAAAGGCCTCCCCCATCCTGCTCCATTTATGCCTGTCGAACGTTAATCTGGTCCACAGTTCTCCGCCATATTTCTCCAGTTCATCACGCCATCTTGTTTTTGGTCTCCCTTTACTTCGTTTATGGTCTCTGGGTCACCATTCAGTTACTTCTCTGTTCTATCTGTTGTCTCTCTGCCTCATCACATGCCCTGCCCATTCCCATTTTAACTTTCTGGATTGGCGTATAACGTCCATTAATCCAGTCATCTTTCTAAGTTCTACGTTAGATATTTTATCCAGTAGTCTTTTTCCGAGCATGCTTCTCTCCATTTTTCTCTGGGTTATTTTAAGTTGGTATATTTGCTGTTTGCTTAAGGCCCAGGTCTGTGATCCGACGGTGTCCAAGGTGATGGAGAACGGGATCAGCACCCGGCTCACCGAGTACCTGGCATCGACGGAAGCGCTGTCGGACCGGCAGTACGCGTACCGCGCGGGTCGGTCCACGACTGCGCTTGCGCGCGAGGTTGTCCGTCGCGTGCTCGAAGCTCGGGAACACAAGCTGCACGTTGCGGTGCTGTGCTGTGATCTTTCCAAAGCCTTCGATGTAGCCGATCATCGGATATTATCTGATAAAATTCGGCACTACGGCATCGAAGACAAGTCCCACGACCTGCTCACCGATTTCCTGCGAAATAGATCGCAAGTGGTTGTAGGTGGTGGTGGTAAGATAAGATCGCAGCCGTTGACGACGTTTATGGGCGTGGCACAGGGCTCGTCTGTATCCAATATTCTCTTCACACTCATACTGAATGATTTACCGGAAGCCATACAGACCAGCCATATATTGATGTATGCAGACGATGTCGCTGGAGTTGTAGTAGCCCCAAACGTAATACAGCTCGAAAAACGTCTAAACGAAACGGCATCGCAGCTGGCACAGTGGTTCCAAACGAATGGCCTTGTCCTTAATCTCAAAAAAACCAACTTCCTTCATTTTGACCTATCAGGACATCCCCCAAAGGATCTTAACGTCTTCGTTGACGGCGTTAAAATTGAACAAGTGAGGACAACGGCCTTTCTAGGCTTTGAGCTAGACCGCAGCCTCACATGGGCATCGCACATTGACAAGCTGTGTGCGCGGCTGGGCAGCGCATGTTTCGCTCTGCGGCGGCTGTCTTATACAGTACCACGCGATGCGGTTCGGACGTGTTACTTTGCGACCGTACACTCACTCCTTCAATACGGCACCGAGCTATGGGGACGCGCTGCAGACTGGGAGCGCGTCTTCCGTATGCAAAAACGGGCCGTCCGAGCGATCGTGCAGGTGTCGCAACGTACGTCAGCCAAGCCCTACTTTATAGAGCAGAATATTATGACGCTGCCCTCAATTGTGATTTTCCAGATTGCGGTCTATGCGCGTGCGAACCTGCACTTGTTTAAAAAACATAGTGATATCCACAGGTACCGCACGCGCAACGCGGACAACCTCGCTAACCTCAAGCGCAGACTCGAAAAGTCCTCACGATCAACTCATATCATGGCTCCGTCAGTGTACAACAAACTCCCGGCTGAAGTTACAGCCGCAACCACTTTGCAGTCTTTTAAATCCAGGCTGAAACATTGGCTTCTCGAGCGGACGTTTTACAGTGTGGACGAGCTGCTGATAGATTAATTATAACTATTATTAGAATAGGAACTTTTTACTTTGCGACGTAAATATTGTAATTGACATGTTTCAACTTTTTGACATTCAAATTTTATTTATGATTGAGATACTATGTATACTTTTTTCTTTATTTTTATTTTTATTTTTATTTATTGTGTTGTGTCCTGACGTATAATGACAATTATGAATAAAAATGTCTTATGTCTTATGTCTTATGTCCGTAGGTCAATATAGGTAATATACAGCTGTTAAAAACCCTGGCCTTCTCTCTTATCGTTATTTTTTTATTTTTTAATATAAAACGTAAGCTCCAATATCTTTTCCAGCTGTTGTTTATTCGGCGCTGTACTTCTTCTGACTGGCAATCATTAAAAGAATATACTTTCCCGAGATAAATGTAGTTGCTTACTTTTTCAATTATTTCATCTTCTATTGTTATAAATAAGTCTTCAGAAGAGTTCGACATAACTTTGGTTTTACTTTTATTTATGCTAAGACCAACGCTTCTTACATGCTGTATTGAGTACACATACCATAGATTGGAGCTTTTCAGGTGAGTTTTCAAATAAAACAATATCGTCTGCAAACCGCAGATTAGACAAAAGACGACCATTAATATTGATTCCGTATTCTTCCCAATTTATTGTTCTCAGGGCCGATTCCAATATAGAATTAAACAGTTTGGGTGAGATGGGATCGCCCTGTTTCACTCCTCTATTTATTTGAAAAGGATGTCCCACTGTTTCAAGTTCTACTCTTGCGTAGCTGTTTTTATACAGAGCCATTAGAGTCTCTACAATTTCCATTGGGATCCCGTCATCCATGAGGGCTTTCCATAGTGAATTGTGATCTATCGAGTCGAAAGCCTTACAAAAATCAATAAATATAATGTAGATGGTTTTATTATATTCTTTTGTTTTTTCAAATATTTGCTGCATTGTATGGAGATGGTCACATGTTGAAAAGCCTTCCCGGAAACCAGCTTGTTCCACTGGTTGTCCTTCATCCAAGGTCTTATTTGTCCGATTTAGTATTACTTTTGAAAATGTTTTGTAGATATTTGATGTCTTACTTATTCGTTGGTAGTTTCCAACATCGGATGGATCTCCTTTTTTGTATAGCAACTTAATATCTGCAACTCTCCATTGTTCAGGAATATACTTTGACATTATTATTTGCTTAAACAGAGCCTCCAGCCTAGGTTATAATGGTTCTAGAGCAATTTTTATTTGTTCAGCATGAATTCTGTCGGTGCCGCTTGATTTTTCGTTGTCTAGGGAGATAGTAGCTTTTTGTATTTCTCTTTTTGTTATTGGCAAAAACTGATCTGTAGTATTTGAGGCGATCAAAGTATTATCAAATTTTGTTATAAGGCTTGATTTGCTGTAGAGCTCAGAGTAAAAGAGTGTGGCTTTCTTCAGAATATCTTTTCTTTCACACACATTAATTTTGGTTTTATTCAAACATTTTAATTTCAGTATCCATTTAGGTTCGTGATATAAATGTCTTTCAACTTTTCTAACTGACCCACTTTGCTGTATGATAGTACTTATTACCTTGTTTTCATATTTTCTCCTATCCCTTCTTATTAATCTCTTTGTTTCTTTATTAAGACATTTTAAATATTGACTTTGCATGACACTTCTATTCGGTGTATTCTGTAAGGTACTTCTTTCTTTTATTTTTTGTTTTGTTTCTTCGGTAAGTTCAGAAGATCGATCGTACGATACTCTGAGATACTTGTCTGCTGCACATTTAATTACAGTTTCTAGCTGGTTATACTGTTCTTGTAGTGATATTGATTTATTTTCTTGTAATTCAGTATTTTTTATTAAAGTTGATATTTCTGAGGCAAATAATTCATTTTGTGCGTTGTTTGTTAAGTGAAACCTTGTCATCTTGTTTGTATTAAAGTTTCTTTTGGTAACCTGTTTCTTAATCTTCATTTCACCATAGTATTCTATGATCATACATAGTATTCTATGATCAGAATAGAATTCGAAATTATGTATGATCGAGAATAGCTTTAGATAGCATAAAATAATTTTCTTTTCATAATTAAACTACCTTATCCCTTATATGACTGGTGGGATATAATATCCCAGTTTCTATTGTTTTACTATTGTTATTTTTTTGTATTTTAAAGGTTAAGTAAAACTTAAATGAATTATTTATTTTAAAGTTAATATATAACTAAAATTAAACTAGTAACATAAAACTATCTAAAAAACTAAAATTAAATAACTTAAAATTAAAAGAAAATTCCTACCTAAAAATATAAATTTATTAAAATTAAACTAAATAAAAAATATTAGCCAGATCGCCGTCGTCATGTGGAAGGGTACCTAGAAGACTGG
The DNA here is from genome assembly GCA_910592155.1 of Ypsolopha scabrella. Classification (NCBI taxonomy): domain Eukaryota; kingdom Metazoa; phylum Arthropoda; class Insecta; order Lepidoptera; family Ypsolophidae; genus Ypsolopha; species Ypsolopha scabrella. The sequence continues at coordinate 22,496,042 of OU342969.1, read as the reverse complement.
CTGCGTTTCCTCTTTGTATGGCCAGACTAATTCTCTGGCCAAAATATGCGCCAGCCCTCGGGTCCCCACAGACGTCAACCAGCCGCGCAGCTAGCTCCTTAAAAAGGAGTTTCGCTTCTGGACCCCACGGCCCGAGGGTCTCAACGCCAAAAGGCGCAAATATGCAGTCCAAACTGAGGCCAGCATATCCGAGTCTCTTGTGTGCTTCTGCCACTGCCGCGGCTGCGCCAGCCCTGACAGCAGTCACACCGGTGTGGGACGGTGCTAAAGTATCGACACACGTAGCGTCCCACACCAATGCCCTGCCGTTCTTCCAGGGAATTAATGTCATCCCATCGGGCCTCTTGCCATCGTCATGCGATAAGCCTACCGGTTCTAAAATAGCCGGTACGTTGACGGTGGCAAGAGCCCTGCGGATGACATCGTTTAAACTGGTATGCCGCAGGAAGCGGCCAGCACTGCGTCGACATGAGAGGCCGTGGTGTCCAAGCTGATCGACTTCTGTGCCACACCGACTGCGATGTGGCTCGTTTGTCCTAGCGCCGAGACCGAGGCTTATGGCAAAGAAGAAAGTTACTCTATCCAGCTGCGTGCCGATGTTAGTTGATGGGACAGCGTGCTCCCGTTCGCCAGATGCCAGAAGACGTGCTTGATCTGCTGAGTCAGAAGCAGGCTCCAATAGGTTGTTTTGTGCCTTACAGCGGCTCGTTCCACAATCTTTGTAATGTCAAATCGGTGGGCAGATCCTCACCAGGACAGGCTTGCACCCATGAATCCCTGGCCTCCGTCAAGCACGATGTCTCTATGTCACCTAGTGAGGGGAAAATTACAGTACCGAATAGGTGATGCGTGCTATAGACGGATGACAGAAAAGCAGGGAGTGCCACACTGGAGATTTTGCGGATCCCTAGGCCACCGAAGCGGACCGGTAGTGAAGCTTGGGTCCAGCACCGGTCGGTGAGTGAACAATTCAGTATCCTTGCCAATGTTTGTTGAAGGGTATTATCCATAATTTTTAAAAGTGTATCAAATTTCCAGAGAGGGCAGCAACGGAGAACGTAGGTTAATCTAGGGACAAAAAGGCAGAAACGTATTATAAAAAATGCCATATGCGGATTAATTTTGGTCAAACGGTCAGAACAATTAACAAATTTAGAAACCTGATCGTTCACGAACCCAGGGATCGATTCATTTAGGACGGGGGCACCAAGAAGGCGTAGGGACTCATTATTTAAAATTTTAACGTTGGGGGCTAAACTGTTAAATTTTGATATAACATCTTTACTCTCCGAGTAAGGAATTAGTTTAGAAACAAAGAGTTCACATTTGGAAAAATTTAATTCTAAACCAATTTCACCAAATTTTTTAATAATGTTTTCGAAATCATTAAGTACTGACAAAGAGTCGCCTCCAATGGTGCCGTCATCTAAGTACCAAATTTTAAATTTAGAATTTAAATTTTGTATGATCGGATTGATTGCCAGACTAAATATTGCGGGTCCGAGTGGGTCACCCTGCTGACAACCAACTGAAGAATATATTAGATTGTCTTTGTACATCAGCTTTGTTGGGCTGCTATAACATTGGTATATGTAGTTGTAAATGGAGGGGCAATTATTTTTTACTTCTGACAGCAGGGTGCCTCTGTCCACCGAGTTGAAAGCGTTCTCTACATCCACCTTTAGTACAACCTCGCCAGCATCGTGCTCTAGGAAGGTGCGGGCTGCGTGTACAGCAGCTTCGCAACCTCCATTACTCCCGAAGCCTAATTGAAAAGGTTGAAATTTTGTAGATAGATCGGCCAAAATATTTTTACAGCAAATTTTGGACACCATCTGGCGGAATGTGTTTCCCACCGCAATGGGTCTGACGCCCCCATCCTTCTTTTTAAGGGCACACAGATTTGCTCCATAGAGCACATCCGTGACGCCCTCCAAGACCTCACCCAACAATATCAGGTTGGCGAGCCGAGTAATGTCCTCCAGGAGAGCCTGACCAGCGGTACCACTGGCCCCACATAAAAGATCTTTTAAATGTTGTGGGGATATTCCATCAAGGCCACCGGCTGAACCATTCCTGAAGGACATCACGGCAGCCAGCGTCTCCTTGACCGTTGCCGTGGGTGTGGGGTCAGTAGGACAGATTAAATTTATATCACTGCGGTATAGAAAATCAGAAAAGTAAATCTGGACGTGAGGAGCTCACGTCGTCCAGATTTACTTTTCTGATTTTCTATACCGCAGTGATATAAATTTAATTTGTTATCTCCTTGCGATGGATAAATCGCCAAGTGTTTAAAAATATAGAAATTTATTTCTATCATAGTTTTCAGTAGGACAGGGTGCATCTGGGATCTGCGAGGTCGCTGCTGGAGGCGGATGCTTTGATGCTAAAGCCAGAAGCGTTTCCGGCGTGTTCGGGGCCAGGGTGTCTGTGGAAAAAAGTAGGTGTGCAGCTCCCCTAATATCACCATCATTAATTTTTTTTTCTATTCTTTTATTACAATCACCGGTGTAGTTTTGGATATTTTGCTCATAGTCCGGGGTTATTTCATTTTTAGATGAACAGTTATTTTTTCTCTTTTGCGTGAGGGAGCTGTTCTCGTTCCTTCCCCTTTTGACATGCAGTATCCGGAATGCAAATGTTATTAGCTGCTCCCAACTTTTGTGGTCGTTGTTATTTATAACATCTTTTAGGCAACTGGACAGAGAGGCAGCAACTGTTGTTCTAGCTCCTCGTGGTATTCTCTTAACCACGGGAGTGGTGGACTTGAGGAACCCTAGTTTTGACCAAAGAGGGTCATCCTGTGTGATAGGCGGTGAGACTGAGCTTGAGAAATTTTGCTTATTTTTGCCATGTAGTTTCCCGATGTGTATGTTGAGGCCTCTCTGTCCTTTGAAAACCTTACATTCCGGACACCACGTGTCCGACGACTGGCTGCCGGCGGCCGTGCTGGATGGGCTGGCCGCCTGCGACATGCGGCGCCAGTACGAACCCTATACAATAAAATAAAATTTATATAATACAGCTTATAAACAAAAAAAATTAAAGGTAAAACTATGTCCCTAAATCAAAAAATTAAAAATAAACAAAACAATACAAGTAAATTAGTAACATTAATACTAGAAAAAGGTAATTAAAATAGATTATAATTAAGAATTTGTTACTTAAAATATATACACATATGTATGCCTGAATAATAAAGTTGACCCATACAAACACAAAAATTTAATTCCTGTAAAATGCTAAGAACCTCTTTTGAGGACAAGTTTCTTTGGTAGCTTGTCAATATGGGTCATCCGTCACAATTGTATTCTGAAAAATTTTGAGAAATCGATTGATACTTGCATGATTTGCTTTCACAGTTATTAGGATCTCTCCTGTTATAAATGTCTTAAGCAGGCAGAAGAACCTCCGCTACTAAGTCAGCTGAACCTCCTGGGCGGGCCACGTCAGGTGTATGCAAATAAAAAGGTCGTAAGACGTCGTTTTCTTGTTGGTGGGATCCTTATCGATATACTTGTACTCGGAGACCTTGCCTGTGTTTCACTGGCCGCAACAGTCGGAGAGCTGCACTGGGGTCGACAAATGTTTTTTTTTTCACCGCTTTTTGACGTACGAGTATATTCAGATTAATGGTGGTACCGATTTTTTTTTCGCGATGTCGTAATACGAGTATTTTGAGCTGAGCTTGTTCAACATAAATGTAAGTCGACGCTGGTAATACTTAATGAGGATTTGGGAAAGTGTAAATCAATATTTGATTATTTTATATTATCAAACTTAAATCAATGTAAATTTTAAGAACTTAACTATGATAGAAATAAATTTCTATATTTTTAAAAACTTGGCGATTTAACCATCGCAAGGAGATAACAAATTAAATTAATATCACTGCGGTATAGAAAATCAGAAAAGTAAATATGGAAGTATATCCCGTTTCAGAGCTTCTCACGTCCAGATTTACTTTTCTGATTTTATATACCGCAGTGATATAAATTTAATTTATAAGAACTTAGTTTTATATTTAGTAATATATTCAATAAGTTACAAAGGTTTAATTACGCTCTATGTGAGAAACACGAAAAAAAAATTACACTTCCTATACTAATTGAGTCGAGGTTGTTCTTGAACAAGTATAGAGGCATAAACAATAATTTTTAATATTTTGAAAACAGGATATTTGAATCTTGATCGTGACCACTTAGGTTCTCCACTATGAATTTGGCTTTATATCGAAAGTCACCTTAGATAGAAGATAATAGATTGTCAAAAAATAATTTGCTCAGCAGCTATCGACCGGTGAGATGGATCTGAAACACGATCTGGACCACGAGGGTTAATATTTTAATAAGAGTTAAGTGACCAACGAAAAAAAGAATAAGACAAACACTCAAAATGTTCATAGTACTGACGCTTTATAAATTACTACGACGTAGCGTTACGTTCGTAGCTGACGCATTGTAAAGTGCTACGACGTAGGTAATTTACCAAGTTGAACAAAGTAATCATGTTAATGGCGTATCAGACAGACTCTATCTGCTTTATTTTTTAAATACATAATCGATGGTGTCTGGCTTATTTATGATCCAGAGTTATGGGTTCTTCTATACTTCTTTTATAGTCAACTAGACTTTGCCCACGGCTCCGCCCGCGCTTATTCAATTTTTGCCCCATTTTCAGCTTGGACGTCATTTTATGAATACCCCACATAGTTTATGTGTTGACCAGCGTCATTACAGTTGTAATAAAATAAACCGCAGCCAAATACAGTGAGGGTTTCTGGAGTTAACAGCGTTTATTAAAATTTAGCCTCATTTTCGGCTTGGGCTTTATTTTATGAACAGCCTTTATAGCCTATTATGTTGACCAGGGTCTCTACGATGATAATAAAAAAACACCTCCAAACCCGTTGAGTGGTTCTCGAGTTGAAACGGAACATAGATATACATAGAGGCAGACAGATAAAAATTCAAAAAAATGTGTTTTTTGCCTCAGTAAAATAATAATAACCCATTTCGTTTAAAATTTCGCGAAAATATTCAATGAACAGATACAATTTTAAACTACTTTGTCCTATCGATTCTAAACCAAAAATCTGAAACGTTTTTCAAATTGTTCTTTATATCCTTTTGTGAAAATCTACAAGGCCATTTTAGCTAAAATCTGGCACTTACTCAAAATTATACAAAAAATACATGAACTGATACATTATTGTACGACACTTGTTAGACATTTATGTTTTAAATTCCGAATTTCCGACTCATCGTGAATATTGCCAACGTTATGACTGTCAGCAACCGGTCGCTCCAGTTTCCGTGATCTCGATGCGTCTATACGGAACATACGGATACAACTCTGAAGCATTTGGAAAGTGCCGAGTTTGTAGACGACAAGTGATTTGAAAGCATGTTTGAATTTTGATATATGTAGAGAGATTTCTTTAGCCTTTGTTGAGTTGAGAAATATAAAGACTGACTGGAAGAATTTTGTAAATGTCCTCTTTTTTGGTGCAATAAAGTGTTTATCCATTAATTCATTCAATATGAATCAAAAGAACAGATTATTAGAATTAGGTAATCAATTATTAATAGAACTGCCTTGACCCTTTATGAGTTTGTTTCGTTATTCGTTTTGTTTCTAGGAAGTATACTCATTAAAGATCAATGTGATTTTGTCCAATCTAGTCTTATCTTGTACCTTATAGATAATTTTTTTCTTTGTGATTGTTTTTTTGTTTGTTTAACACCAATTTAGTTAAAATAATTATTAGGGATATCAGCCTATTTTATTTTAATGTTTGGAGTGCTTTCTCCTAAATATACATGCTTGGCACGACCCTAAATTATCCTTAACACCTTAAAAAGATATACCTAATAATTAGCATTAAGTTCACATCTGTACTGAATAATTTTAATGTGCGTCTCTATTTTCTGCCTACAGGATAACTAATGCAATATATGTTACTGAATATATATTAGTTTATATTACTATTCTATTTAAGAATTTGTGTAATGGTTTTTGTATAGTTTGTTTTTCCCGTACAATAATTCCACCCAAAGGTTGCCTGGAAGAAATCACTTTAAGCGATAAGGCCGCCAATTGTTACCTTTTTTAACATTTGCAATATTTTCTTTTTTATCTATTTTTAATGAGGTACACAATAAAGAGTATTTGTTAGTTTATTATTTATAAATATTTTATTGCTCGCCACAACCTGCCCTGCGGTTTTATTATTATTATTATTATTATTATTATTATAAAGCGGAAAAAAAACCGCAAAACAATAGCAATATATCTACAAAAACTTTTGCATTTGGGTAGCTTACATCGTCACCACATAAACATTCGACTGATGCCGGCCCCATAGTGGGCCGAAATATATTTCGAAAATTAATATTTTTTTATTATTAATACAAGTTAAAGGAAACTAAAGGCTTTATATAGCTAAATTATATATATTTATTCTTAGTTTATTACTGTATATCCCGCTATTTTAGTTTTATTTCGATCTATTGGTCCGTTGCAGCAGTACGTATATATTGTTAAAACGTAACAAACAATTATTTCTTCTCCAGCTTTCTTATGAAAATAAATATTTCCTATTTTTATTTGTCTATTTACATTGATAACAGCATAATAGTATGTTTGTATCTCAAAAAGATACCATATAGTTAGAAGTCAAGCCAAACTGCAAAAGAGATAATATTCACGATCATTTCCCATTATGTTTTGGGATTACTCTGCAATTCCACATCTCCCCGTCATTTTACATTGGCATGTATGCCAATAATACTAGGGACAAGGAACATCCTTTTGTCGCTAGGATTTCCGTTCCATTCTTTTCTCTTAAAATAAACACAAATAAAGTAAATTTTTTCAAACTCAACACTAGAATTATCAGTGTGGTAGATGGGTAGATGGTAAAAATAGTTGTTAGGTGGTTATACATATATATCACACCTGTCTCCCAGAGCGGTAGGCAGATACTATCGATTTCCATCTGCAACTATCCTGACATACCTTTTGTCTCTTCCGCGTCCATCAATCTAGTCATACAATCTCTTCTGTTCCGGATACCTTTGACTTTGCCTATCTCCAGTAAGTCACCAATACGTCTTTCTAGGGCGACCCACCACCTTATTGTCTAACTTCAACATATATTGCTATCGTTTCCAATTGTATCGTGATTGGCTAGAAGTTACATTATACATTATTTTTAGAAAAGATGTAGCGATAGATGTTGAAGTTTAACAATAAGGCCTCTGGTCGAGCATTATCTTCCACTTATTTTTTTCAAGTTTTTTTAATTATTTTTTTCATTAAAAAAATCCAGAACACATAACCATAAATAATAACAAATAAACTCAGCAAAACAGAGGCCAATTACGTTTTTTTTATACTAACTTTAATTATAAAAAGCATGCAAATAAGAATTAAAATATGTTCAGAAAACTTTACATTAAAAGGGGGATGATTATTAAACAATTTAGGTTAAGTTAAATGTTCATAAGAACGGTGACCTGCATGTGAGGGTGTGTAAACAAGTGTAAAAAGGTGTGCTAAATTTAGAATAAGGTATAGTAGTTTCGTGTTGTTGTGAGTTTGAGTCAAAGAATGAGAGAGTATGTAATTATGTGCGAATAGGAAGAGGAGTATCAACTTGTTTAACTCAGTAGAACAGATTTTACCTGCTTTTTCACTTTCTTTCGTTATTTTGCTTTCATTTATCGTTCAACTATGTTGTCCCACAGTTTCCGTCAGACTCTGACTCAGAGTCCGTGTGGGAGACAACCGATGTGACGTTGGAGCGGGGCACAGGCGGGCTGGGGCTCAGCATAGCGGGTGGCGAGACCGGCGGAGATGTCAGCATCACTCGGCTCGCAGATGCTGGGGCGGCCAAACGGGATGGCAGGCTGCAGATAGGAGATATATTGATGCACGTAAGTTAAGAACAATGCAATGGAAGTCCATTAATGCACGCAGGTCGGTAACGGAAGAATGACTGTTACTACGCAACTGCATGTAACCACTGTCACGGTAAGGCTACTTCATGACGTCATACCGGAACACGAGGAGTCGCTTGGCGGTATGGTTTCATCATGAAGGTGATGACAAGCCACGGCCAAATCCTACCATAGTAAATAAGTGCGTCGAGGCCAAGATCCGATGATTTTATGACCCTCAATACTACAGATACATTGTGCATACCTGCCTATAATCCCTTAGTCGCAATTAAAGACATCCACGAGATGACATGGAGTGGCAATATTTTTTTAAGATGACGTTGCCACACGCCACATGAGCCAACAAACAATTTGGTCGTTTAACCAAGACTATATGCCTACTGATTTAATAAACGTTTCATTACAGTAATGTTGCTTACACTTCGTCCTATAGTGGTACGTAATCAGTCTGCTTAGTTTTATAACTTTCTTAGCATATAATAATGTCCTAAATACGTCTTTTCATCTATATTATAAGACACTTATAAACTAGTCCTCACAACGCCGTCTATAAGACTCGTTGGCGTGTAACGGTCGCGGTTTTTTCGGTTATAAAACGTTTAAACAACCAGTGGTCATTTAAATGTCGTGATGCTAATCATTATAAAGCAAGCGGGTAAAGAGTTACGGTTGCGTCTTTCATACGTCCTTCAGACAGCTTATACGCCCGCTATACGTCACCCGTTTTCAAATAGACTTTTATAAAACTTCCACCATTTTGAATGTGTAATTGTTTGTAAAATGGATCCAAAAAGTGGAAATCTTGTTTAGTGCAAGTCAAGTGAAACAATAGACAATGGCTGGTTTTATATATTTTTAATAAAACCTTATTCTACTGCAATGGCAAACGAATTATTTTTGAACAGACAATTTATATGTCTGGTAGACCTATCAAGGGCATATATAACAACATCTTATAGTGACCATATCAATATTAACAATCTCTTATGTTTTAAATAAATAGATTGACTTGTCAATCGTACTAAATAATCAAATTTTATATCATATGTATTACTTGTGACATACATTGTGTTTTCATGCGATGGCTGAGTTATTTAAAACATAAAAGATTTTATTATTGATATGGTCACTATAAGATGTTGTTAGGTTAGCTAATTACGTAATAACTTAAGACAGAAGGTCCCTTAAGTAGGGAGTGAATAAATTAATCGACTTGGATTTACATAGATCTCACAACTTTATACGGTAGAAGAACTAAGATGCGAGACTTGTTTTTTTTACAAGTTTTGTTTTTGATGGCATTACATTTATATTTTGCATGTCTAAATGACATGACTAAATCATGAGCGTATGTATGTAGTTTATGCTCTTCCTATTGCAAGCCTAAAAAATATTATTACAATAACGATGGCAGTTTTTTTCTAAATTCGATAGAAAATGTATTAATCCTAAGTTTTGAGTTTTTGTCCGATAAAAGCGGATAAATACTCGTATTTATCCAAAAAAGGTAAAATACTGAATAAATACTATGTAAGTACTTATCCACCGCCCATTTCTAGTTTCATCATAGAAAATACACCGTCGATGCACGAAATCAAATTATCATAATGACTTATTTCCGTGGCAGTACAATACTTTTTTCGCTAAGGTCATCCTGGATTTCTATCAAGATGGATATGTTTATTACATGAAAAAAATATCCTATTATATATACCATAATTTGGTATAATTTTGTCACCATTTAACTACGCAAAATGGTATTTTTATGTTTTATAATTTTAATTGTGAGATTTTCTCTCGACAAATGTCAAGAGGAGCATGAGGTTGGTAAAACGTCAAATAAATTTCCGGCTCTTATTTCATGATGCCATATTTTGTCTCCGGTTCTATCTCCATAAAGTATCTATAATAGGCCGTTGGTCACAATGGACACAACACTTTATACACAAGTATTTTTTCTAATAATAATTTTAGGGAAAATTAGAAAAAGAAAGCGTGGTGTTCTTTTTTTATTTGATGCCTCGAGCTTAGGCGAGGAACTTAGTGGTTGACCCTAATTATCAGTAATTTACGGACTCACCTCTTTTGTAGCTGCCCATGGGAGCATTCGAGGCTACATGTTTTAGAAATTTTTTACCTAGCCCAAATATTAGGCGCTGATTAGTTATCTAAGCAGTGTTACAAAAAATTGGCCGGTCAGAGGTGTTATAATTATATTTATCTAACCTCATATCGTAAAATCATCATTACGAACTCAAAACTACTGGCATAATGAAAAATATTTTTCATGAACGTCTATAAAAAAATTAAAATTAAATTATATTATAGGTCTCCGAACAACATAATGCTATAAAAATCTTTTTCTGAGATAACAGTACATGTGATACTAACTAGGAAGGCAAAGGGAACTTAGCCCATACAGCCATTTCTGAGGTTTAATATCAAATACCAATGAGGTTATCATACACCATATGTAATTTTCGCTAATACGTACTAAATAATAGGGCGGCGTGACAAAGGAGGTCAAAATTTGATTTTATTTTCGGCCTGCATTTGTCTATGGCTGCTGCAACGCGTAGTACATATACGGGTGGTGGACTGTTGGATTTTGGCGTCATAGCGTACGTGGAAATTATTATTTATTGTTTTCTTATGGGTCAAACCAAAAGTATTATTTTGCCCTAAAATTACCAACAGCAGTGATGGTGATGATAATTTGACTCCACCTGACATTCTGGAAATAACGACGGAAATTACGAACACTTTTAGAACGAGCTTTTACATGAAAAATAAAAAATGGCTAACGACAAACTTTATCAAGATTATGAAAACAGATTGTTAGGCATGAGTTTAGATAAAGTAGTGTATGAAACTAACACAACTAGGTATTAAAACACTCTGACACTCGTGTTTTTAATAACCTTTTTATGTACCAGTTTCATAAACCCCTATTATAACATCGGTTACTGCGATACTGACGAACAACGTATGTAATTTTAATACCGGTTTTGATATTGTAATTACCTTATTGTTGTGTCAGAGGATAATAAATATATATAATAAGAAATATAAATACAATATAGGAAACCTAAATACAATGACTTATGTGATTAAAACAGTGTTTTTGAAAAATATAATGAGGTTAAATTACATGGTTATTTTAATTTAACCAAATACGAATCAATAAATAATCAACGAATATATGTTTTATCCAAAAACTGTTATAAATATTCTGCTAATGATATAGATTAACTATTAAAATACCAGTAGCCTGTAAAAACAATTTTCTTTCGTGATTGTGAAAACATTAAACAGAAATTAATCTCCAACATCATCTACTTCAAAGCCGATTGAGTCCTGAATTTTATATACCTATACACTTGTACACGAATACTTTTGTTAATGTTAGAATGAAGTTCCATCAAAGAGTATAAATTAAAACTCAAATTATCCTCAATTTCAAGCCCATCAAATTTTCAAAACTTTTGTAAGAACAGACACGGAACAAAAAAGGAATACATACTCGTAGTATTATTATATTATATTACAGCCAGGAACACAGATCCGTCCGGTCTATAATGCCTGAATGCAGTTTCAGGTGTGACTAAGAATCTTGCCATTGCAATCTTAACCCGATGCACTAGGATGCATTTCACTCAAAATGCACTTGAATTTTTTCACTACAAACGGTGGTTGCGAGCCTCCGGGCTTGCTCCTGGATAAGTTCTAGACATAAATCTCTGCAAAAGACTTGCAGGTGTTGCACAAAAGTAAGAAAATCACAGTTGCATAGCCCATGAAGCCCACGGCGCAAAACTTAGACTTCTAGTAACGTAACGTCGATCCTAGGCTAGCTAGGCTTTCTTAATCTAGAAACGTTCGTGACGAATGTAGAGATCATGTCACGTTTTTTTTTGTATGTGTATATGTGTGTGTGTGTGTGTGTGTGTGTGTGTGTGTGTCTAGTTAGTGTACGAACATTTTATGAACATTTTATTTATTTACATTATAAAGCTGTGTGTCATCCGTCACCGTCTTGCCCGCCGGACTCTCAGACGGCGAAAGCAGCAGCAAATATGTTAGCGAAAAGCGTTTTCATACTTTAGTTTTGTTTTGTGGCCGTAGCAACGAAATTAACCCAAATACTTTATCTTGGGTTTTTCATAATAACTCCACGGGTGTGTTAGCACCTCATTTATCGATTCACAAAGTGCTTTTCCTCGTTATAAACGACCCGTCGTCAAATGAAACGATCGATAAAAGTCGCCTGAATATATGTGGCAAATACATGCAATGTCGTAACGGGGAATTCCAGTGAATTTCAGCCAAGGTTGCGGCAAGTACCTTGGGCGTGGAATCACATAAACAAAAATTATGTGCGGCGCGCCCGAAGTGTCGCTACGCTAAGTGTCTTAATAGGAAACCCCAGTAAATTTCAGCGGAATGTGGGCGTGTAATGATATAATTAGAAATTATGACTGCGACACTGCGGCGCCCGTAGGCGAGTTTACGGGCGCCTCGCAGGCGAGCACCCGCTGTGTAACGTTCGACTGCACTTTCGTATGTTGCGATGTATTCGCTGATGGGCTCCAAGCCGCTGTCGATAAGCCTGAGTAAAATACATGATTTTTTCTTCAAAGATAGCACAGTCGCCGCACCTGATTCCATTGTGTGACCGGGAGCTCCATGCAGCGTTGGAGAGTCACCTGCACCGCGGTTTTATCGGTAGCTCGATGGTGCGACGACTCCGACACGAAGTCTTTTAAGATTATATGTAACGTAACGTCGTTCGTAAGCTCACCTGCTCGTAGACCTTTGCTACAGACATTCCTTAATCTTGAAACGTTCGTGACGAATGTAGAGATCATACCACGTTTGTATGTGTATATGTGTGTGTATGTATATAGTTATCGTACACGTACACGTATGTTGCATAGGTAAGATAGTATGACGTGAACATGTCTTTACTACGTTTACTACGACCGTCGTCATGTAGCAGTCAGCATGTCAGCAATGATAGTATAACGTTAGGGTGCCGGAGCAGCAAGCGCAAGTACGAACGTCTGATATATGCACTCTGTATCAATGCGCCGCAACGCTCGAGACACATCGATGGTGTAATGTTGCATAAACATTATTTACATTATGAAAGCTGTGTGTTATCCGTCACCGTTCTGCTCGGACCCTCGGACGGCGAGATGTTTCGCTATGTTAGCGAAAAGCGTTGTCAAACTTTACTTTTGTGTAGCAACCAAATAATCCCAAATACCTTATCTTCGGTTTTATAAAAACTAGCACGGGTTCGTTGCTACGTCATTTCGTGATTCCCGAAGTATTTTTCCTTGTTAGCCAAACGATTAAACCCATAGGTATAGGTCAAATAATTATTTGACTTATCGACCCGTTGTAATGAGGATAACGATCACTAAAAGGTATGTCGCTAGGCATGACCATGTGTGGCAAGGCCGAATGATGTCATTGGGAATTCACCTGAATTTCAGCCAAGGTTGCGTCTATCGTGTAGTTAATTAAACATTCTCGCCGCGCCCCGTTGCTATATGCGCACCTTTGAAAACAAAATCACGGCAGGACTTTTGTATGTTGCGACGTGTTCGCTGATGGGCGCCAAGCCGCTGTCGATAAGCCTGAGTAAAATACATGGTTTTTTCTTCAAAGATAGCGCACTCGTTGCACCTCGTTCCGTTGCGTTACCGAGATCTCCATGCAGCCTTGGATAGTCACGTGCAGAGCGGTCTTATCGGTAGCTCGGTGGTACGTACGGCCAAGACGGAGTTACACCTGGTCGGCGTGCAAGTTAATCTTGTACGGAGTTTGAAAAAGTTAGCATGTCAAAACGTATGCACTTTGTATTAGCTACATTAGGTACAAACCCAACTTTAGTTTAAAAACAAACGGTATGATAACATTTATTTAGTTATGGCATAAAAATATGGTGAAATTTCCGTTGACGTCAGGGTTTCAGCCAAACCACAGAAATAGTTGCCTATTATTACAATGGTATCGGCATTATTTCTGATGGGTGACGCAAAAGTATAAACCGCTCGCGATTTAACCAAAATTATTTATTAATTTTATTTCAGGATTAATGCCTGAATGCCTAATCAATTTTCCTTACATTGCGTCATTGGATCGTTCATTTTGCGGCCGCTGATATCAGCAGGCTACTATATAAGGCCCAAATCTTCCTTGATATTCATAAACCCACCGACAGCCACTGAGTGAACAAGTTCGCCCACAGGAATACTGTGACCCGTGACTCGTGACCCTCCGTGCTCTATGTAAGTATTGAATATTTAAATTATTTATTTTGTGCATTTTTATACTTCTCCTGTGCCTTCTTTCCAGGGATAAAGCGCCTGTTTTATGACTGAATTCAATATTTTATTTCTTTTCATTCGCAGCTACTGAATCAAAATGCTGCCAAACAGTCTGCTGGTGCTGATGGCGGTGTGCATGCTGGTCACGGCGAGGCCTGAATCAAAGCTGGAGCTGCCCAACCATCAAAAAGCTGTGAGTATCGAATTTCTACAAACTCCTATCAACGACCCATTCAAGTTTCTTATTACCGTTGCAACTACTAAGCAAAGAGTTTGTCCTATGCCCCGACTCTCAGTACGTCTTGTAAGCTTCAACGAAATTAATGTTAATTTTTCTATTTACAGATGACCGATCCCACCAGGTCCCGCCGGAGTGCCGAAGGACCACCAGAGTCGCACGTCGTCAAGAAGTCCGGGGTGCTGGGGACCCGCATCGGATGGCGTGAGGGCCCAGACCCCAACACATACTGGGAAGTTTAGGGGAACAATACGCTTATTTGTTTTTTTATACTTTTTAAAATAAAAGTTATTGTACAATATTTCCTGGTATTATTGACGTAGATAAGCTGACGCGACACCGCGTCCAGTAGGTATCCCAACTGTTGTATATACCTGGCTGCGAGCTTAGGTTACCATCGGTCTGCTAGGCTACATGCACATGTAATGTGCATCGGACCGATGTGCAGATATAGACGTCACGCTGCAACTTGTGCAACAGATACTGCACTCTAATAGGTCGAGCATAACGGCTTGGGAGTTAGCACCATTGCATGATAGAACTGTGTCTCCTGAGTTCAAAAATACCACTCCCCGCTCCCCCCGACCCTTAACTTTGGAGTTATAGGCCGTACGGACTTGTGTCATTGGGTGTATATTATCCGTTGAACAACTAGTATATAGTACCTAGGTCTAGTTAAAATCATCTGCAGTTGACTTCATCTAGTTCCTGAAATGAAAGACGAAAATTTTATTTTTAAAAGGTTTTAGGCAACCAGACCAGATATCGTGAAAATTTCTAGTCAGAAAACCAAGTTATATCAACTCAGAAGCCCTATCAGACATTTTAATCAAGCTTACTTACCGTTTTCCAACTACGAGTACATTCATAATCCAAAATTTGCCTTAAAATTTCTTAGAGCTCATATACCGAGGATTTAATCTTGATTAATTATGGCAGGAACAGCTTACATCCGTTGAACAACTAGTATATTAACTTCTATCAGGTTTGCGAGCAATAATAACAACTCGAGTTATAGATAATATAATTATAGTGATAATATAATATTTTATTTTTCGCGCAGTCTAAATTGCAGAATTTTATTTATTGTTTGTATAATAATCAAGTGATCAATTAATGTTTAATTTTAGTTTTTAATTGTGCATGTTGTGTGAATACGTTTTGGAAAGCAGCCTTGTTCAAATAGTTATCATGTTATTATAAGCAATTTTGGCTGTAATCTGTTGTATGTACCTTAACAGACGCCACCTCGTCAAAAATTAGTTATCATTTTAATGATGACGGGAATATTATTGAATTAATTTTTAGGGTTCCGTAACTCCATGGCCCAAGAAAACAAGGCCTGCTCCTTAGGTTTGCATTCCATAACTTACGCTTACTTCAATTTGACATGACTTACAACAGGATAGCATATGCAATTTGCATTGGTGTGAATGAGTGAGGAAGAGAAGTCGTACGGCTACACTGAGATAATTGAATATTTAGAACGCGCTTCGCGCAGCAAGAAGTAATTTTTATTAGCTTGTGTTGTCACACACGCATACACTTAAAAACAGTGATTGGCTGATTCCCAAAGAAAATACATGATGACGTCGTCTAGTGATCTCGAAGAGCATACCTTGTTTTCTTATACCATGCCTATCTCAAAATAGAAAAAAAACACTATAACGATCACTTTGTTGTCCGTGTGTCCGTCTGTCCGTCTGTCAAGACCACGTTCTCGGGACCCGTTAGAGATATTCAGTTGAAACTAATACTTCCTACAGAAATCTACGGCACTATAGTGCTGTTAAAAAAATTGATAAGGAAAAAAAGGTTATTGCCTTCCCCTAATCAATTTCATACAAATTGGCTGACTATGAGAACCTATAGCGTACTTCCAGTTGACATAGAAACTTGATATTCCGTCCACAATTAGGTTTTACAGCACTCGTCTAGGCAAAAATCAGAAAATTACTGATATTTATATATTAAAGAAGAAATTGTGGCCAACTTAATTAAACCCTAGGATGCATGGAGTTTGATAGATCGTAGGTGTCAAGTTAGTTTGGTCTTTTAAAACCAATAGCCCAACCTTAATATTTTTTGGATGTATTTCCCGTATTTATTTATCAACTTGTTTGTTTGTTGTATCATTTATATATAATATTTTTATTCCTAGATTTCTCTAATTTATGTAGGTGTATATTAAATTTTTGTAGCCCAACCTGAAAATTTTTTGTATTTCCCTTATTAGTATATACATATTGTTTTTTTCTATTTTTTTATTCTAAAGATATTTATTGTAAAGATTAACTTTGACTTGTAGAAAGTATACTTTATGTATCTATTTTACAAAATAAATATTTTGATTGATTGAAACTGCTCATGGAATAGGTTTTTATTTTAAACGGTGTATACGGTACTAATAGTGCACGAATCCTACTCGCACTTGACACGTTTATTTCTTGTTGTTGATAATAAGAAAGCCATAGATCCAACTATGCGTTCAACGTAATTAATTTTTGCGAGAAAACATCTTTTCTGAATTTAAAATGAGACAATTATTAGAGCATTTCTAAATGCCCCTATTCGAAAAAGTGTTTTTTAAAGTAAAAAAAAAGTGACTTAGTAAAGCCCATAACTAAATCTGGAGGAATCTACACCAGCTAAAAGTACCGGAGCGAAGCGAAACTCCAAACTACGAGTATTGCGGTCACGATCCTTACGTGAACAGGGAACGACTAGATAGACAGAAGTTTGCATAATTAAAGATAAGGAAGGAAGGCGTCGCTGTTCTCTTCCGGAAAATACATGCTATTCCAGAAAATACGGGCTAGATAATTCGCTTTCCGGTGAAGGAAAACATCGTAAATCCGTATGCTCTTGGGAAATGATATTTTAGGATGTGAATCGTTATAATCTCATTCCTTGTTTGGAAGTCAATCGTATAGAAAAATCTAAGAATTGTCTTCTCCGATATTGGTAGAACAATTAATATTTTCTTGTTTGTTCATTGCAAAGCCACGCTTTATGTGATAATATTTTATCGAAAATAAACATGAATGTTTCACGGACTGTTTTGTAGTAGTTCCCTCGTGAAAGTCCATCCCTCCAAAATTTAAGAGCTTAATATTAAAGTCTTGCTAACCATCTTTTACTACTAAAAGATTTGTGGTTTAGATTCATAATGCTATTGAAACGGCTACTCACGATTTTTATAAAGTCAGATTTTGCCTGACTAGTTTCACTGTGTTCGTATAGTTTCTTCGGAGGCAAACATTGTTACGCGGCGGTTCCCCGTTTGATACTGCGTCTTTCAGCGCGGTGGGCTCGCTGCAAGATCGGCGCGGGGATTGGTGAAGATGGTGGGGATGACAAGCGGAGCTGTTGTTCGTCCGCGTTCAGCGCTGGAGCAGAAGATGTTTTCCTGTCTCCTTACATCACACACACAGAGCTCACTATATCATCATTCCCGACAATATTTGCATTGGCTGTTGAGTTGTTGCTCAGTAACGGTTTCCAGGTATGAGGCAGCAGCCATCCACCATCTCTGTTGAAATTAGGATGCCGCTGGATCTCAATTGATTCCCGAATCTAGTGTGGCACATAAAACTTTTCCCGGACCAACACGGTGGTCTTATCAAACCGGATATGATGTGGTGGTCCCGAGACGAGTGCATGTTCAGCCACTGCTGAGCCGTTACTGTCAAGCTTTTTCATACTCCGTATATGTTCGGTGAGCCAAATGAAGAAACTGTACGAATACAGTGAAATTAATCAGGCGAAATCTGACTATATATAAATCGTGAGTAGCCGTTTCAATAGCATCTTGCTAACCACTACTAATTTAATATCTCGTTACGATACGAATTTTTGTTTTCCTTCTGTTGGTTAAAGTAATAGTAAATGGAAAGGAAGTCTGTTCTAAACCATAGGAAAGAGAAGAGAAAAAATGAGAAGGCACTCGTGAAAGTAATTTATAACATATTTTATTTAATAGAATAAGGTCCATTTCAAGAAAAAACGTCACGTAAGAACCCATAGCACGCAAAAGAAATAAAAACTTATGAAAAAACTTTCACAAAGTAATAAGGTAAAACTTTTTTTATATTACTGCTAAAAAACTCCTCATCGAGTCACTTAAACGACATTCTTTTCAGGCTTTTTCTTTGTTTTAATGAAATTTTATGGAATGTTCGAGATTTCGTTTGACAGTTTTATGATCTTTCTGAGAGAGGGTCATTAATATTTGAAGTCTATAAAAAGATATTTTCACGTCAATTCACACCTCATTTTAAGTTATTACTTCATGATTTCTTTTCACAGCTTTAAAAATTATACATCAGCTAATTATAAGTAGAATTTTTTTATTTGTTCAAAAAACACGATATTTTATGACAAGATTGTTGTTGGCATCAGTGGAATAATAATACATTAAAATATATTTTAGATGTGACATAAAATGTTATATCATATTATACATACCTGGATAATATAATATCGAATTATATCTATATGCAGCTATTCCTACTCTCTGTTATAAGAAAATAATGAAACTTGAATAAGAATCGCTCATTTATAAACAACCGAAGAAAATGTACTTTAGATACACTTTTTTGCAAAACCTGCTTTGCCCAGGGTTGTCAGAGTTTCTTAGGGCCTTATATTTTTAAGAAATTTATTAGAGCTTCAGACGTCGTGGAACCAAAACAATATACATATAAGTTCAAATTATGGTTAACGAACTTTGATTGTGATGATACGGAGGAGCTGCTGGTGATAACTAGATAAATTTATACGATTTGGTATTCTCAAATTAAACCAATAACATAATAACACTCATCTACAGTCACACATTCACACACCTCTTACACTAACACTTTCTAATACCCCCTTACATACCTTGTTACCCGTAACACACCCTCACAAATTTACAATATATCCATCCATCCATCCATTAGCCTGTTTCGTCCAGTGCTGGATATAGGCCTTTCCAGGATTTCGCCACTCTTGGCGGTCCTCCTGGAAGAAATGCCCATACTCACACACGCTGGGCAGGCGGGTTGGTGAGCGCGGTGCCGAAACCTTTGCACTAGTGATGCCGCTGCCCGTCACTAGTCTGTTTTAGATAAGGCCCGGCAATTGGGGATGGATATACCGCCATCCGTCGGGCCCAGGCAATGGTGGGCCGCCTGGTTTTGGCTGAGAGCTGTTCTCTTACTCTCCCCCGAATAACTTCGGGAGGATCTGCGAGTAAGATGGTGGTACCTCCACAGTCGAGCCCGGCATCAGCTCTACCACCTGGAGTACAACATATGCGTGCGTTTAAAATAATAATTACTATTTTTGTATATATCCCTACAATTTTTTTTTTTGCTACTGTCATGCTGCAGGACGGCTATGTAGCCAGCGCAGATACCAGGGCTTAATTGTTTTTTTTTTTGTAATACTATTATTTTTATATCTTACTTAAGATATGCTGGCTTTGATTATATGTTCGCTATTTCTATTTAGTCCAATAAACTATTTTGTATTAATGTAAAATATCGGGTTTTTATACCTATATAAAATATAATACTTATAAAATGAAAGACAAATATTTCACATTTAACAATTCACATACAAAGATTTCACATCTATAGAAATAATATAATATTAATACTTAGCAATGTTATATTATGATACTAATAATAAAGTAGTAGAAAGTCGTGTCTGTACAATTTTAAGTCTAATTAGTTATTATAGATATATTGTACTGTAGCCAAAACTACTATTGCTAGAATTTTTATGTCTATCTGTGTGTATGAATATATATTTTTGGATGTTGTTTTCTTTATTATCATCATAGTGACCACGGTTAACATATATTATAAGCTATAAGGCTAAGTGCGGATAAAATAGCGCCCAAGCCGAAAACGGGGCTGAAATTGAAAAAACGCCGGCAAATTATGTTTATAAAAGAATAAAATTATAAATTTTAGTAGCCCAACATAAATAGTATTGATTTTCGTATGTATCTCCCAAATTATATATTTTTCATCATATTGTGTTGTTTTTATAAAGATTAGATTTTACATGTTTTATAAAATAAACTATTTGAATTTGAAATCTTATAAGTAGCATTTAAACAATGTCCATACGCTAACGCTAACTTTTCGTAGTACAAAGTGAATATCCTCAAATAGTTAAAACTAAAGTAATTTATGTGTCTTCACACATTTTAACTTTAAAACTACTGGAAAACTTTCCAGACATTTTAGCGCCAGAAACCAAGTAATACGTTTAAACGAACATTACTAGAAAAGTCTTAACGAGAACGGTTCTAGACATACCAATTTGCAATGTTTCACTTAACAGTCTTTATGCACTTGTCGTAAGAAGCAAAATTGTGAAATATGCAAATCCGAGGGAAGAAGTACTAACAAGATACATCAAGACGCTGTAAAGTAAAGCACAGGGTAATAATTGCAGCGCCATGTTAGTTTTATCCCCAATTTCACATTTGAGAATTTCAAGTTAACTAGTGCTTAAACTGGAAACTGGCCCTTCAGATAATGGCTCTCTTTTGAATCAAGCATAATATGGTGAAGGAATAATGAGGAAGTTGCTGCGTTTTACTGTTGATAGATAATAACAGTTAAATCATTAATCATTACCTTGCACAAGGTAGAAATTGGCAAAGTATATTTTAAATAAACATACCTACATGAATATAAAACAATATTTTTACATTACATACTAGTCATATTTGAAAACCTATTTTGAATAGACAGACCCGATTGTTTTTTTTTGCGCGGTATTGTTAAATTGTGAACGTTTCGTTCGTTATTATTAATAACATATTGACAACTATTCTCGTGTAGCAAATATTGGATTTAGAGCTGCCATAACCTA
Source organism: Ypsolopha scabrella (assembly GCA_910592155.1). Classification (NCBI taxonomy): domain Eukaryota; kingdom Metazoa; phylum Arthropoda; class Insecta; order Lepidoptera; family Ypsolophidae; genus Ypsolopha; species Ypsolopha scabrella. Next base: position 22,474,623 of record OU342969.1, on the reverse strand, counting down.
AAACTTTTCATTGGAAATAGGATTTAACGCAGATGGGTAAAAGTTAAATTAGCTTGTATTATTTTCGGTTCTTCAACTCTAAATTTAGGGTTTGCTAATTGTTTGCTAACTATTTATCTGTTACAAGTACTTACCCGTTAACTGTTAAATTATTATTCTACGAAAGTGTATAAATAAAAAATAAAAACTGGCCAAGTGCGAGTGGGATTCGCACACGAAGGGTTCCGTACCATTATCTATAAAAACTGCAAAAATATCATGTCTGTTGTATGGGAGTGCGTGGGTCTGTCTCCTACTTCAGCTTTTAGTATTTCTTGTTATAGTGGCAACAGAAATACATCATCTGTGAAAATTTCAACTGTCTAGCTATCACGGTTCATCAGATACAGCCTGTTGACAGACGGAAAGACAGACGGACAGCAAAGTCTTAGTAATAGGGTCCCGTTGGTTACACTTTGGGTAAGGAACCCTAAAAACACAGTTAAGAGTACATTTACAACCGCTAAATTCATGATATCCATCCATCCATCAGCCTGTTTCGTCCACTGCTGGACATAGGCCTTTCCAGGATTTCGTCAATCTGGGCGGTCCTCCTGGAAGAAATGCCCATACTCACACACGCTGGGCAGGCAGGTTGGTGAGCGCGGTGGCGAAACCCTTGCACCAGTGACGCCGCTGTCCGTCACCAGTATGTTTTATCTAATTCCCGGGAATTGGGGATGGATATACCGCCATCCATCGGTCCCAGGCAATGGTGGGCCGTTTGGTTTCGCCTGAGAGCTGTTCTCTTACTCTCCCCCGAATAACTTCGGGAGGATTTGCGAGTAAGACGGTGGTACCTCCACAGTCGAGCTTGGCATCAGCTCTACCACCTATAAACATTCATGATAAGACAGAGAAAATCAGATTCTGAATTCATTGTATGAATTATCCCTAGGCTGGATTTTCAGTGCAAATCCACCGAACAGAATCCCCTATATAGATTTTCAGTGATGCTCTGTAGCAATATTATTGTTTTATAAGCAAGTTTCTTCCCATTTGACTGGAGGTGAAACAGCTTCTAAAAAACTTCGATCGAGCATGATCTCCATAATTGAGGTAACACTATATAACTTGATACAATACAGGATGACTTGAATTGAATAAACAGCCATAACTAAAAACTGAGTAGATCATAAAAGTGTCAATCTTACTAGATTCAATAATTTAATTGGAAATCAAAAAACTATTTTTTGTATGCCCTCCCCTATTCTATCAAAATTATGTTTTTCAAAGAATCTTTTTATTATAAAGGGTAGTAGGTTTATATTATGTTTATGCCTTTACGTTGGAGTATAATTATAATACTTTAGTTATCATCAACAAGGTTAGGTATTATTTTTGGCGAAAGAAAAGTACAATTCTGAAAAAATACCCATAATGTTTAATTAACTACAATTTCTTAGAATTAATTACACTAAAAATCTAAACGAAAAACTCCAGCTGAAAATAAAATAAATTTATTAGTTATGTAACAAATTTAGTTTATATGAAGAAATACCTCTTTCTTATGATTATTTTTGGAGCTACGAAACCCAAAAGAAGTTATTAAAATGGAAATCCAAAGCTCTCTCTATGTTTTATTATTCCATCAACAAAATTCATGAGAATAAACGATGAAGTTTTCTTTCGTGTAACCTATTTATTTTCAATATTTACCTAAGTATACTCGTATCGCTTACATGTGTGTTCCATATCATTTATTTAAGAAAAAAAAGGTATCGGTATTAATAAAATAGCACGCATGTCCTCCAACCATTATATTACAATAATCATACTATACTATTCAGTATTAAGTTGTAATTATACGCATAGTTGTAAAAACACTATATTTATTAGTTTTAATAACCTATAATTATTGAAATGCTTTGAGAAAAACTGTTATACTTGACCACTATTATAAATTACTTATTATAAATATCAATGTGTCTATTTCGTTCCGTGATAAAACTTATATTTCCTTTATACCCGAGTAAGAAAATAGTAGTTTATGCTACGAGAGCGTAAAGGAGACAATAGCTTGTACGAGGAACGATTTGAAAGGAAGTGTTTTAAACGTTACGAGTAAGGTATTGCCCTTACGCACGAGTATTATACTACGTTTTTCAATGCACAGTGTGAGTAAATAAATTAAATGTAATTATATAAACAAGAAACAATAAATACATACTCCAAATGAACTTAAGGTGGGCATTCTTTTTCTTTGCACGCAAGTTGCCGACTTGACGGAATTGAGCTGCTTTCAGTTTGATGCGTTCGAAGGCTGCTTTCAGTCATACATAACATGAATTCACTTTTTCTACATAATAATGTAAACAAATAGCTGATCATACTAACACACCCTTAAAGGATTCTTGCCTTTGCTTTTACACCCGGTATATTATCAAAATAAATTAAAAAGTAAAAATCAGGCACTAAATGGTTGATTAAGTTTCATCAGAATTTTAAATTTGTAAAGTTACGACCTACGCAAAATGTCGTCTAAATAGTTTTCATTTCATCAGCCTACGAACGCATCAAACTGAAACACTAGTCTAGCATAGCAAACCATATCGAGTGCGTTGGCGCTTGATACAGTGCGCTGTCTCTTTCTTTTGATCTACCTAAAGAGGGATTGACAGTGTATGTCGAGCTGTCAAGGCTCGTATGGTCTACTATGATAGATACCCAGCTCATTTCCGTCAAGTATATCTATGGTACACAAGATGAGACTGGCAACTGTTTTCGATAAATTAAAAAAATAAAACATACCTCAGACACGGCTGTGTGAGCTAAGTTCCATTTGCCTTCCCACTATGTATGGGAACAAAACTAAAAAAATAAAAAAATGAAAACATTAAACACTCGTGCGGTAAAGTTGACTTTCACAACTGATTAGAATTGAAAGCGTTGAAAATTAAAAAGAGTTGAAAACATTATTATTGCCTTGCCTTAACCCTTATAGCTCCATCTATATCAGTCTTCAAGATAATAGTGAAACAGCACTTTGTTCATTTACAGAACGATTAATTTTTATGAGTTATTACATAAATTCTCTTAATTACAGATATTTATGTATATATGTAAACTGTGAAGAAGTATAACTATTATAATGATTTAATGAAGGTATCCTTTAATAATTTTATATGTTTATTAGTATGTAGTATAGGTAATATAATTTACTGAGTATTTAAATAATTTATCTATGTAAATCCATGGCACTACTGTAACAAAATAAGGCTCTGCTCGAGTACTTATTCGTCATTTATATATTTATTTATTTAAATATTTATCTATATATTTAAATATTTATTTATTTAATATTATGGCCATAGTAATTTGTGATCGTCTAGTATCTATTTTGGTAGGACCTCTACATTGTATTCATAACGGTTAAAATAAACAGAGAAATATAATTTTGATCCGGACGCCGTAATAAATGGGCACAGGTACAAAAGTTCAGAATTTATCAAATGAAAGGTGAAAAATCGTAAGCGTGAAGTATTTCATGCGACTTAGCTGGATAAACCGCTCTTTCAGGAACAACAGGTTTCAGCAACTCCTAGGACTCCAACAATTACACTGTATTATTATTATTACATACAGTATAGCCGTATAACACTTTAATTTGACACGCTTTGATACAAAGATGACATACACCCGCGCAATCACGAATTTGATGAATTTCTCAAGAGTGAAGGTATTCAAAGAAGGTTGACAGTGCCACATACACCTCAAATGAATGGCGTTAGTGAACGTATGAAAAATATGCTGGAAATGGCCAGGTGCATGTTATTATCCTCCGGTCTATCTGTAGGCTTTTGGGCGGACGCAGTTGTGACTGCATCGTACGTACGAAACCGCTGTCCGACCAGTAGCTTAGAAGGTGACATTCCATTCGAGAAATGGACCGGTACTGCTGTGAACCTTGAAAATATTCAAAGCTTTTGGAACTAAAGCATATGTATTGGATAAGACGCCAGGGAAGGATAAATTTGATGCACGTGCCAGAGAGGGAATCCTTGTCGGATACCCTAGATCGAGCAAAGGATATCGCATCTGGATACCCACTGAACATAAGGTGATAGAAGCTCGAGATGTTAAATTTCAAACGGAATTGAGAAAATTAAAGAGCGAGAAAAGCGTTCAACCTTCAGTTGAAGAAACTCAACCAAAAGATGGCCCACAAATGCAAGAGTTGGAGTTTGACACACCCAATGAAATTATACAGAGGCCGTTCACAGGTGCTGGAGACAACACTGATGAGCGCGAACACTCGGGAGGAGGAGAGCACTCAGACAAAGGTGAACATTCCGGTGATGGAGAGAGTTCTAACTGTAAAATAGGTCTGAACGAGGTTGAACCAACTGTTGAGAGACAAGTTAAACAGGCTAGTTTAAGACGAGCTCCTGGAAGACCGAAGTTTATTAAGGGGGAGCGCGGTCGTCCTAAGAGGGTTTATCAAATGGTAGAAACACATGAAGAAGAGATGGAACGACAAATCGAAAATGATGGAGAGTTTTTCTGTGCAGTTGCTGAAATATCATTAAAACAAGTTTTGTCAAGCGATGATCATGAGGGATGGCAAGAGGCAATTCTGTCTGAGATTCGAAGTTTAATCAAAAATGAGACATGGGATATTGTAAAGAAGCCTAAAGACCGAGACATTGTTGGTTGTCGCTACGTGTTGACGACAAAATTGAATGTTGACATGACTACAAAGAAGAAGGCACGGTTAGTAGCAAAAGGTTTTAGTCAACGTTATGGTGTTGACTACCACCAGACGTATACCCCAGTTGCAAGACTTGAGACAATCAGACTGCTAATGGCACTTGCTGTAGAGCTGAACCTTGAGATTCATCAGCTTGATATAAACACAGCATACTTAAATGGTCAGCTTGATGAAAACGTATACATGCAAATACCGGAGGTACTTACAGAGAGCCTTATTGAGCTAACCCAGAGAGAAGATAAGACTTCGGCAGTTGGGAAGCGTGCTAGACAAATGTTACTTGACCTCAAGGCTGGGGGAGATTCTTGCTTATTGAAAAGATCTTTATATGGTTTGAAGCAAGCAGGGCGACAGTGGTATTTGAAATTGGATGAAAAACTTCGAAAGATGAACCTAACTCCAACCGTAAATGAACCATGCCTTTATCACCAGCGTAGAGAAGATGGATCAATTTTAATAGTTGTCATTTATGTGGATGACATCTTGGTGGCTTCACAGGATATCAAGTGGATAGAACAATTTAAAAAGGATCTAACTAAAGAATTTGAGCTTAAAGATTTTGGACCAGCGAAATACTGTCTTGGTATTGAAATTGAGAAGAAAGATGGTGAAATAAGCTTGTCACAGAAGAAGTACATAATGGATACACTAAAGAAGTTTGGCATGGAAGAAAGCAAAACAGTATCCACTCCATTTGAAGTTGGCCTAAACTTTGCAGCATCAAAAGAAGAGAGCCAGGACAATGTTGGCAAAGAACAGGAACTATGGCCATATCGTGAACTGATAGGGACTTTGATGTACCTAAGCGTGGGTACTAGACCTGATATTAGCAATACAGTTTCAAAATTGGCGCAATTTATGACATGCCCTAAACATGTACATTGGATTTCGGCCAAAAGAGTTCTTAGATATCTAAAGAAAACTATAGACTATCGTCTTACTTTTAAAAGAATAGGGCAAACGTTAATAGGATACTCAGATGCAGATTGGGGGAATTGCTTAGTAGATAGGCGTTCGTATTCCGGCTATGCTTTTGTTTTGGGAGGAGCAACTATTGCTTGGCGATCTCAAAAGCAGAGAACTGTAGCCACATCCTCTACAGAAGCTGAATATATCAGTACCAGCGAGGCGATAAAGGAAGCTCTTTACCTGAGTAGTTTATTAAAGGAGATAGGTCTATTGGAACTATCAAAAACTACTATCTATGTTGACAATCAGGGGGCGATTTACCTTGCTGAGGATCATGTCTATCATGCTCGTACTAAGCATGTAGATATAAAGCACCATTTTATAAGGGACGTACTCAGGGACAAAATTATAAAATTGAAATACGTGTCGACAGATTTTATGCTAGCTGACGTTTTAACGAAAGCGTTGCCTGTGTACAAGCACTACAAGTGCATAAGTGGCCTAGGGTTGCAGTTGTGAATTGAGGGGGCGTGTTGAAGGTTTTATAGCAATAACACCACTGGCAGCCTGCGGCCTAATTTATGATACTCTGACAGAGTGACTTTTTGGAGATGTCGGATTACTGATTTTCTCCAAAGTCCATTGTTTACGTTATCTTCATAAATATACTTGATTATACTATATGGTGGTTATTGATTCTAAGTGCGCACTCTGCATTGGAGCTAGACTCCTTTATATAAACATAATGTGTTATATAATTATTTCGTAAATGTGTGTTAGGTATAATATTAGGGATATATATATGGTTTTATAAGGAATATTAAAGGGTCGTCGATAATCGTAGCGTAGCTGCAGCTATAATTAAAATTTGAGGGAATTCGAGATTCTTTGCAAATCCAGAATGAAGTGGGGGCCCTAACAATTTAGAAGACGACCTCCCTGCCAACCTTTAATAGTCGTTCCCACGTATTACACAGAATAATACGCTTCCAAACAAAATCCAGCGCCAATCTAGACTACCATTAAACCCTAAGTCCCTAGAATTTCACACATTCATACTAAAAAACCCATTCAAAACATCTCCAATTTTCACACAACTCTCCTAAAGACATGGCCAAGTCAGTTTCAAGTTTTATAACTTACTAAGCTTGACTGGTGAACGGAGGGGCTTTGCAGGATCTAGCAAGTGGGGTCCTGGTACGACTAGGCCAGCTATGGTTCCAGACACAAACAAAAGAGTAAGGCTTCCCTCCATAGCTAACTGCACACCTAGCCCGGTCACACACCTAAATACCTTAGCCCGCAAAACTCCAACATTCTTAAACCCTTTGGTTCCTAAAATAATATTAGATACACAATACTCCATTTTCACAAAAGGTTCTAAAATAAAACCTAAAGACAGAAGTTTGAGAACAGTCATGTGGAAATTTTCAGCCCTGGATCTCGTTGATCTACCTATAAAAAAAGGAAAGCTTTAAAAAAAACACCTGTATGAAGAAAAACTAAATATAGGGAAAAAGGAAAAAAATGTTTCTGCTGGCTCCTTCGACCTAAAAACTCTCGTAATTTCCACAGACCGTCTATACCAGATCAAAATAAAAGTATATCTGCCAGACGAAGGAAACCTAAAATAATATAATATAATCTCCTTCAGGACTTAGATAGCTATAGGGATAAAGGATAAATATAAAACGAGTTACATAAATAAATTTCTGATATAGATACATAAATATTGTACACCCGCTATTTTCGCGACGCCTCTATAGCGAAATAATTATATTTCGTTTCTATTGAGTTTCATGAGAAAACCATTGCGGGTAAAATTTAAATTAGCTAATTCAGTTTTACGCAATTACGAACGCACTTCACCGACGCACTGTTAACACTTTCAAACTATTTAAATAACGAAGCTTTATTTATTGCAAATCCGCACTCTCGATGTACGTACACGATACTCGACACTCTTATAACGCGTTACGCGACTCGTACGCTTGGACTTTGGTTCTAATGGATTCGGAGATCCGCGCGCGACGTAGAGACCAATATCCTTCCGAGGTTTTATTCCGACCCGTACGTGCTTCGAGATCAACTCCACTCTCTGACACGCGCTCGACTGTCCGTTCAAAAACCCTGATTTCCTTTAAATCAGCTCCTTCTCCCACCTAGATTATTTTATGTTTCGCCCCCGTAGACACATTAATTTTCTATTTTATTACCCGTCAAAACCTATCTGAAGTGTATTTGCAAATCTGCAAAAAATCCTGTCAAACTAAAATTAATGTCTTGATGACTGCATTTTTTGCTATGGCAAAGAACATAGAGGTAAGAATAACCGAGTCAACAAGTTTCAAGATGCAAATGAGGTGGGAAAAAAATAGAATAAATAAAATTCAATATATTTCTAGATCAAAGAACTTCGTTCCTGTTTTTATGCTTTTTAAACAATTCTGAGCCCTTTTAGAAATCCTTTCATCAATAAAACTAGAAGACAGTACCAGTCAAAACTCCTAAATTATATATATATGTTTTATTATTATTATTCAACGTTCTCGCATAAGAGATTACATAACTTTTTTGTTTGATAAACACTTGTACTTGTCCACTTATTTATATTAATTTCCCTTACCGGTTTCGCTGTTAAAGCATTATCAAAGGTTTGAAAAAAAAAAAAAAAAAAACCAAACAAACCTTTGATAATGCTTTAACAGCGAAACCGGTAAGGGAAATTAATATAAATAAGTGGACAAGTACAAGTGTTTATCAAACAAAAAATGTTTCAAAAGTTCCACCAAGTGCCAACAATCACGAGCATCAACTCCAGATTACATCACTTTTACGCTTCAGATTTCAAGTATAATTTATTTATTATTAAACTGTATGCTCTGTCTTTTGTAGCCCAACTTAAATATAGTTTTTTTATATATTTCCCGTATAATATTTGTTAATCATAAAATATTATTTTTATACAGATTAGATTTGACATGTAAAACGTATACTTTATGTATCTATTTTACAAATAAACAATTTGAATTTGAATTTGAATTCTGCCGCTTCCTACCTCAATTTAACTTTTCGGGAAGCGCTCTGCTCTCTAAAAAATATATACATGTTTCTGAAATCTAACCTTTGACGTCCTGTCCAAATGGCAATAAATTCGTTTGGCTTATGACCTGAAAACTTTGAAAAAAATTATATCGGCGCCACAGGAAAGCTTGCCCACAGAAAGAGTGTAGAATTATCGTTTCCTCTACAAACAATACGACACTTATGTCGCTATAGCTATAAGGTTACAAATGTTATCGAATCCGTACAGATTTGGCATAGTCGACCGTACCACAATATATATGAAATATATGAAAGCGCAATGTATTCCAAATTAAAACATCGCAAGGGATTAAAGACACATTTATTTCTATTTTGAAGTCAAACACAGCTGACATAGGATCGAAGTCGATATTATGATAATAAATTTTGGTCCCGCCCCTGTCTAAGTTTGTTGAAATTCACATTTAGACGGGGCCAGTAGTTAAATAAATAATTGAATATATGAGTAGGTACTGTAGCCAAAAGTATCAACTTTGGTTGCTACACTACACTCAACGGCTTCCTCATTGCCAAGGGTCAGCTGGTAGAAAATACTAAATAGTATTAAGCACGCCTGTGTCCAAAATTTTGTGCAATGAAGACTTTTATTATTATTATTATTAGAAAACTGAAAAAAAGACAATTGAAACAATAGAAAATGGGATATATACCATCAGTCGTGTATGGGTTAAGGGCTAATATACATATATGTAAAACTTAGTTTTATGATGTCACGCAGGTTTAGTAATGACAGCTCCATCTATCACAGCCGAATATTGAAAGTAACTTATTACCGTTCATCGTAGGTGAAACTTAGAACTTATTTATTAAGAGAAATGAAATAATCATCGTTGATTATACTTTTCGTATAATCCTAAAACACCTTGTGTGCAAATTAAAGGTTTACTTTTGAGGACAAAAAAGGGCTCTTTCCGTGTTCGTTTTTCCAAAGCAACCGTTGTCCAGCACGTTTGAGAAACATAATTTTACTCACGCATCAAATGGTTTCGTCCACTCAGCTGTATTTAAAAAATACATTAGATTCTGCTTTTACAGGTCAACGATGTATCAGTGGAAGGTGCGCCTCACGCCGAGGCCGTAGGCGCGCTTCAGTCAGCGGGCAACATTGTCAAATTAGTAAGTTTATTGATTTTCCTATTTAAACAACCGGACTACGGCTTTATAGTAAAGTACGATTGTTACTCAATATTTAGATGAAATAAAAAATTGGGACGTAACACTCATTAAATGGCATTTATCAACGGTTAAACAAAAGTCAAATCACTGATAATTAGAGTGCAAAATAATGCCAGAATTGCCGTCCAGGACGGCGATTCTCACAAAAATTTCACACGCTTTGCTTTTCATACGCCTCTGCTTATCTTGTCATAAATGCTGTGCGATGATAATTCTACTAACTATAACTCTTTAAAAGGCACGTAAAGTACGTTATGAAGTACAACAGGTTTATATTTTAAAAGTTTGATACGTTTCTTCATAAAGAGCTTGTAAAAATCACCCGCTTTCGGCCTTCGCAAATTGTCGCATGTGCGAGAATGGCCGCCCAGATAGTAATACATTTTCTTGTGAATTGGATGTCAGCCTACCTTTACACTACCTAACGACCTTTGGCATCTACTCAAATGCGATTTTTGCCATCTATCATGGATAATTATAACTTTATTGTACACAGCGTTAAATAAATTTATAAAAAAATATAAAAAATATTATTATTGATGATAATAAGGACTCGTTATAATTTTCATTATTTTATGTTCCCACTTTATATATGTATCTATCTACAATTGACTTGCTGCTATGTTTCAATAAATAAATATTAATCATAATCTATTCAAAAAGTAAAAACAAAGTGTACAGTGCCCGACATGTGTGAAAGCATCTCCGCGTCGACGTGCCATTGATGTCGCTCTTACGTTGGCATCAGAGGCGGCGAGTGTGAGCGAGACGGAAACAGAATCGAAGTCTGCATCAACTTCGAATAAGCCGAAAAGTACATTGACTAAAACTAAACAGCCAACTGCCGTAATGTCATCGGCCGTGCAAACTCGTGCAGCGGCTAAACGAGCTAATAAGAGCGCCGTGTGCGCCGTTAGCGGCGGCGCCATTGTAAACAAAACAGAGAAGAAATCACCTTCACCCCAGCCTGCTAAAAATGAGCAGACTATGGATACGAATGACCCTTTACCTGTAAATAAAAATCGCAGTTCGAATTCACCGACTGAGGAAGGCTGGTCCACCGTAACCCGTAAGATTACCAACCGTTGTCAACGGCATGTAATCCGCGGCAGTGGAGTAGCCAGCACTATCATGTGCGCTGCGAATAGGCTAAAATACCTACATGTCTGGGGCGCAAGAACCGACACGACCGAGGAAACGGTCGTCACCTATTTGAAGCAGAAAAAAGAAAATAGCCAGTACACAGCTTCTAAAATTATACCCAAGCGAAACGTAGACTACTGCTCCTTCAAGATAGGAGTTCCGGAAGTCATGATTGATGAATGCCTCTCTCGAGAATTTTGGCCTTCAGGGTTTTCAGTGGAACGCTGGTTATTTCGACTCGAAAGACCACGGCCCGAAGACTCGAACTCAAATAAATAAATCTAAGTTTTTTAAGTTAACTGCCTACTATCAAAACGTAAGGTAGCTAAGATCAAAATTACTAATTTGGAGAAACAACCTTCTTCTTATAGACGATAACATCCATCTGATAGCCATAACCGAGACTAATCTGGATCCTTCGTTCCACGATGCCGAGGTTTGCTGCGGGGACTGGTCCATCATGCGGAGGGATCGCGGTGGGGCGGGTGGTGGGGTGATGCTACTGTATCGCTCGTCCATCAACTTGGAGCGTCTCCCACAGTACGAGACAGACACCGGCGAGGACTTATGGGCGCGATTTGCGATAAATGAACATTATGTGTACATAAACGTTGTTTATATACCACCAAAGTCTAAGGACGAGGTATACACACACTGGTTCGACAGCGTTGAACGTTTGTGTTCCCGTCAATCAAGTAATAAAGTTCTTGTACTTGGTGACTTAAATATGAACAGTGCTAGTGAAAATACGACCAACTATTATTTTAATTGTTTTAAAATTATCTGTAATTTTGAAGAGTATAACTGCGTGACTAATATGAACGACAGAATGTTAGATGTGGTGTTGACGGGCCCGGATTGCGGTGCAGTGTCAGTGCAGTGCATGGATCTCGGTGATGAGCTCTCCAAGATCGATCTGCATCACCCGCCACTGTTGGTGAAAGTCAAGTATAATTTCGCCAAACAGGTACAATTTATGAATCCATCCAATATAGACGATTATAGAGATTGGAATTTTTGTAATGCTGATTTTTATTCCCTGTATTGTCTTATTCGCGATGCAAACTGGAATGAACTATTATTGATAAATAACGTTAATGATGTATTGGATAAATTCTACTCCCATATGTATACAATATTTGACCACTGTATTCCAAAGAAAATACGGAAGCCTTCGTGTAGTCGTACCTATCCAGTATTCTACACGGGGGCAATCATCCGTGACATTGAATTAAAAGTACAATATCACAAAGCTTGGATTAAAAGTAAGGACACTTATGCCTATGCTGAATTTAAGCGTCTTCGCGCCAAAATTAAACGTGATATTGATATAGCATTCAAAAATTACGCTAAGGACATATCTTTTAAATTGAATAAGGATCCGACCAAATTTTGGCAATATGTTAATACGCTACGTAGTCGGGCTAGCCTTGAGACCATGGTGACGCGAGGTGACTCCGAATACCGCGGTGCAGATGCTGCTGCTGCATTTGCCACCCACTTTCAGTCCGTTTTCTTACCTGATCAGCCGATTCTCGACAACGAGCCTGCGAGCTCCACGACTTCCGCCGCCGGCGCACGACGTGTCGCTATCACATCGCTCAGCTCTGATGAGATACGACGCGCCGTTAAAAAGTTAAAGCCGACAACCTCTGCTGGTCCTGACATGTTGCCAGCTTACGTTCTAAAGGCATGCATAGACGAACTTATTAACCCCATCACGTACATTTTTAATTTGATAATTGTTACTGGTGCGTATCCAGAAACTTGGAAGGAGTCCAGGGTCACCCCTATACCTAAAAAAGGAGTCAAGACGATGGTGGAAAACTACAGGCCGGTCGCGAACCTCTGTGCGATAGCTAAAGTTTTCGAAATGGTGATCCATGATCGTCTTCTACCACAGTGTATGCCTTACATAACCAGTACACAGCATGCATTCTTACCTAAACGGTCAGTGGCCACTAATTTGGTTGAGTTAGTTGATCTCCTGTCAAAGGAACTTGACTCGGGGCACCAGGTTGATGTCATCTACCTTGACTTCCAAAAAGCTTTCGACCGCGTTGATAATGATGTCCTTTTATTAAAGTTAGGTGAAATGGGGTTCGTGCCTGGCCTTCTCAGACTGTTTTCTAGCTACTTGGGAGGTAGAAGACAGTTTGTGAAGTACGGACCTTACCTATCTGACAGTTATCATACGCGGTCGGGAATAAGTCAGGGATCAAACTTAGGACCTTTCCTGTTTGTTTTATTTATTAATGACTTAGCTGACGTGGTCCGACGCTCCCGGGTTCTGTTGTTTGCTGACGACGTGAAGATAGTTAAAACTATTAGTTCACCTAATGACTGTACTGAGTTACAGCTTGATGTTGATGCAGTGCTTCAGTGGAGTATTAATAATAAACTTCTTTTTAATCACAGTAAGTGTGAGGTTATGAGCTTCACCAGGTCCCATTTTTCCGTGCAGCACCAATACATGCTCGGGGATGCACCAGTGACGCGGGTCATGGAGGTGCGGGACCTCGGCGTACTGTTCGACCCGGAGATCACGTTCCGCCCTCACGTGCAGAAGGTAACCGCTACTGCGTACCAGAGGCTTGGGTTTGTACTTCGTAATACTGAACCTTTGTCCATCCAAGCTACTCGTACCTTATACGCTGCCCTAGTCCGTAGCATACTTGAAACGAATGCAGTGGTTTGGAACCCACACGAGAAAAAATACATTCTCTTGCTGGAACAAGTCCAAAAAGATTTCTTAGAAGCCTCTTTAAAAGACGATACATTTTCTACCCTTTTTTATACCCTACACGATTTCTTGAGGGCCAGTTAGGCTACGACTCTCTTGAATTAAGAAGGTCGTTAACCCTTATTAAATTAACAATTAATTTGATTCGACACAAAATCGACTGCCTGGATCTTCTTAGTAAAATAGTCACGTTGTTTGTACCTCACGACTACACCCGAGCGCGCCACCACAAACTTCTCGCGACATCAGCCTCCCGCACAGTTTCACACGGTGAATCACCAGTGCCGCGTGCGCTGGCGCTGCTCAACTCTCTGCTAACCGAGGCACCACAGTGTGACTTGTTTGTATCAGGGATAGCGTGCTTGATGAATACGTTTAAGAGGATACTAGAACGACGAATGAATGATAAATTATAATATACCTATACTTATATTTCATAATGTACCGATATCTTGTATTATTTGCTGTGTTTTTTTTTTACTTGTATTGTGTTTTTGTGAGATCCACCTTTGTGACGTTTTTGGTGTTTTGTGCGCTGTGTTACAACTGAAATAAATAAATTGAATTGAATTGAATTGAATTCAGGTGAATATCAATGACGCAACCAGCCTTGTACTAATGTAGAAAAATACTACCATCAAATCGTTAAGGGGCTCCACAATGCTAAACTTCAGTTTTGCATCGGATTCAGTTTCATAATTTATGTACACGATAAAAATTTGAAAAAATATGGTATATTATTTGACTCAAGACTAGGTAATTACTAATTACACTCCATAAATAAGTTAAATCTTCTTATAACTAAATTACTTTTAAATAAGCATTAAATTCACGGGAAGAGCGATCAGCTCCTACATTTCAAAACCGTTCAAAACGAAACTATCAAACCTAGATACCGACTAAGAAAGACGTCCTTATTAGATAAAAAAATTATACTTAATTACCTAATGTAGCCGCAATTTCAAAATAACTGTATATTTGTTCGCACCGCAGTTGATAAGAGCAGGATAGACAATTAAAAAACTAAAGCGTTAGAGCAGGACTGAAGTTTAGCTTTGTGGGGCCAATTAATATAAATTCATTAGACTTAAAAACTCCCCTCACATTCGAACGTTGGACTATAGAGCAAACACGTTCAAACCAGCAAGTTTTCTGCATAAAAACTATACCTTCGGGATACTCTGATACTTCTACGTTTTTATGCTTTTAGTTAGTCGCTGCAGTGGTTGTGTAAAATTTAAAACAATTTTAATTATAAAGCTTTGCGTCACGGGGCTCGCTACCGTAAACTTTTAGGAGCATTATTGTCATATTTTGGCTGCGCTTATTTGCATTTTTTAGCTTTTGTGCCACTAATATTACGTGGCGTTTTAAAGTGAAAATTATGAAACGCTGCTACGTGATTTGCTACGAAAGTACTACAGCTACATTCTTGTATGTATTATTATATATCACGCCACTTATTATTATTTATTTTAAAAACAAACAATGAAATCTTATGATTAATTGTGTTACGAGTACATTTAAAAGTTTGCCAAGTGCGAGTTGAACTCGCGCACAAAGGGTTCCGTACCACCGTATATTACGGATACGGAACTCTAAAACATACATATCAACAATAAAGATACTATAGCGACATAAAGGCGACAAAAAACAAGGCACTGAAATGGCACCAAATTCAGCGCTTTCTGGGTACGGAACCTTAACTTAATATTTTTGTTTTACTTTAAAGTATGTTTAATAATGTGTGATAATTTCAAACTTGTAGGTATTACCGTGGTAAAGATAGAGCTGAAACAATTACCGTTATAAAAATACAATTTCATCGAGGTTTATTATATGGGGACGCCCCTCGGGCTTAATTTTTTTTCTGTTTTATTATTTTCCGTTGTAGAAGCTAAAGTAACATGTATTATTTGAAAATTTCAACTTTCTACTTATTATTGATAGGGACATACCTATCAGTTCTTGGTGGGTATATCCGGAGGCATCAAGTAGCGATCACCGATTGATCAAATTTGAGTTTGGTCGGGGATTACCACGTGAAGTACAGTGTTCTGGTTTTACATATAACACCAGTAACGGTGACTGGAATCTTTTTAGTAAGCTAAATCTATCAAAAGATTTTTTAAGGCACGATCTTACACCCGAACAATATGCCGAACAACTAAATCTCACGATCACATATTGCGCTGATACAGCATTCGGTCGCAAATCTTTGCGATTGCGTAGTAAATGTGACTGGTGGCATGAAGGGTTGGCCAGCCAACGCCGTAAATTTCGTAGTGCACGTCGAAACCTCAATAAACTAAAACGCAAAAATGTAACGGGACCTAACTTTGATAAAGCTTTAGCAACGTTAAGATGTGAGAAGTCTAAATACCGAGCTGCTATGGCTCTTACAAAGACAAAGAACCTGCGAAAATTAACCGATAGTCTTGCAAATGCGTATCCATGGTCTCCTATTTATCACCAATTTAAAGCTTCTGCAAAGCCAGATATTGCATACATAAATAATGTCAGAACAATAGATGGTCATACTATGTCTGCAAAGGAAACAGCAGCAGAACTTCTTCGCGTTCTTATTCCAGATGACAATCGAGCTGAAGATTTACAACATCATAAAGAGATTCGTGAAGTAATATATCATGTTTCAGAGACGGCATCTGCTAATTTGGTTTCAGTGGATGAACTTCGTTTAGTGAGTCGTTCTCTACCACTAAAAAAGGCTCCAGGAGTTGATCAAATTTCCAATCGCATGTTAAAAGAAATCATCAGAGCCGACGCAGAGTCAATCGTATATGTTTTTAATAGATTTTTTGAAGCTGGGGTTTTTCCTGCTGTTTGGCGTCATGGGGTTATCCGTGTGATCCCAAAAGGGGGTAATAAACCGGTTGATGACCCTAAAGCTTCACGGCCTATCACGCTGTTACCGTCAATGGGTAAATTGTTCGAGCGATTGATTGTTTCTCGTTTGCTACCGGGTGGCTTGACTTGTCATTCCATGCAATTTGGCTTTACACAGGGACGCTCAACAACTGACGCCGCATTATTGGTTAGAAAACGGGTGCAAATCTCCAAGACCAAAGCAATCTTTTTGGACATATCAGGCGCATTTGACAACGCATGGTGGCCTATTCTCATGCTTAAGTTAAAAACGAGGGGCTGCTAAGCCAACATATATAAAATGCTCCTTCAATATTTCAAGAACGGCACGGTTGGATTTTGACTTGGTCAGTGTACATATTCGAAAGATCTCACTAGAAGCTGCCCTCAAGGTTCAGTTTTAGGACCATTCTTATGGAACGTTGGGTTCGATGATTTTCTAACCATACCTGTTCCAAGTGGTTGTCATCTAACAGCCTTTGCGGATGATGGGCTTTTGCTAATCGAATCAAACACTAGATCTGGCATCGAAGAACTCGCTCGGTTATCTCTTAATCTAATAAATGATTGGGGAGTACGAAATAAGCTCGATTTTGCACCACAAAAGACCGTTCAATTCTTATTAAAAGGTAAACTAAAGGGACCACCAAGAGTACGGTTCAGAGGAATCACGGTCTCAAATAAGCAACAAGTGACATACTTGGGCATGGTTCTCGAGAAGAATTTTACATTTACGGAACATGCGCGTGTCTTGGGTGAAAAGGCTCGAGTAAATTTTTACTCACTAGCTAGAATCTCCAAAAGTACTTGGGGAATACGCTTTCCAGTACTTTGAACTATCTACAAGGTCACATACGCATAAAGTATGTGCTATGCTACGCCTGTCTGGGTCGATCGAGCTACTTTAGTTACAGTGCGACAGAAAATGCTCCAAAGTAAACGTATGGCTCTCATTTTCTTGTGCAAGGCATACCGCACTGTAAGTACTGACGCTTTACCAGTGTTAGCAGGAGTGTGGCCAATAGATCTGAAACTACAACGATGCGCAAGTAACTATTTTTACTCTCGAGGTATGACCTGTGATGACTTCGAAGTTGGTGACAGAAATCGCATCGAACGTCTTTTCGAATTTTCTCAAATTCAATCACAGTATTCTCCCATCTTTCTTGCCATGCCGTAAGAAGAGTATCTTCTATAGTCTCCTATTGGAAATTACGTCGGCTCGAGACCAAATCCCGATAATTCGAAGCCTCACATTCATCACCAAGGTCCAATTGTGACAGTATTAATTTACGTTCAGCTTCCCATAGAGGGCACTCCAAATAATGTGGTGAGCAGTCTGGTCAGTTTCTGAACATTCACAATCGGGCGAGTCCACAAGTTTCATGCTATTTAGTTTAGCCTTAAAATTACCATGACCAGTCAAAAACTGGGAGACTTGATGATCAATGTCAAGCCAATCTGCCTTAAGTCTGTCGCGAACTGATGGAAAAAAGTCAAACAAATGTCTTCCATTCACAGTATTCTCCCATCTTTCTTGCCATTCCGTAAGAAGAGTATCTTCTATAGTCTCCTAGGCTTTTAAACAGTTTTGTGATAAATATTACTGGCATTATTATGCCAAGCATCCTACACGTGCGTCCTAAAGTAAATATAATCAAGTAGCTCACTGCATAGAAGTTTTCCTTTTAAATGTCTCCATAATAATAAAAATATCTATTGATGTGTTCGCTTTACAATATCTGCAATTTTTCATTCTATATTTGTTGTATGTTGTTGTTTGCTAGTTGTTGTATGTTGTTATTGTTATTTATTTCAGCCCCATAAGGGCTATGCTCTAAAGTATTATTATGTTTTTGTTTTCTTTAGTACTTGAGTATTAAAAAAAAAACAAAGAATTGTTGTTTCTTCTTTAATCTTCTTCTTTTATGTTTGTTAAAGTTTTTAAGGTAAGTTAACCAATTATCCTGAAATATTTGTATAAATTTTATATGCTTTTGATCCGTTATTCGGAGCTAAAGCATGGCAAATAAAGTAATTATTTCTACTTATTATGGTTGTAACTGTAGACCCCTGTGACAGACGGACGGACAGACAGGCAGCGGAGGCTTAGTAATAGTAATAGGGTCCCGTTTGGCACACTTCAGGCACGGAACCCTAAAACTGATCAATGCAATCTTATAATAAATTGAGTCACAAGTTTAAAAACAAGTAAATTTCTCTTAACAATATCTCGTAGCCCGTCGTAGCACTAAACTGTAGCGGTTTCGTAGCTAAATCGTACGGCTCCTGTTTAGTAATTTGGACACTATTATTCACTAAAGCCTCAAGATATGTAATATATTGTTGGAGTCAAGTATTACACCTCGTATTTTGTTGGCTTATTTTGGCTTGAACTAATGATATAAGCTGCAAATATCTACGATTCCAAATTCACAATTGCTGACCAGCCCCTGGATTCTGTATCGTAAAATCAGTTGCCAAACCAAGTACCTATCGTCGAAAACATACATATCCGCTAATCTAAAAATACTTTCGCACTTGAAATGACGTCACAATTCGTAAATAGTTCAATACCCATTGAAGCTTATTTTGAAATTTATTTATCTGTTTTTGGTGAATAGCAATCATAGCTGGCAACCGATTCAAAGATATTTAATAGACCCGCTGGGCATTTTTTTCTATTTTAGTTTGAAAGTAAAAGAAAAACCTATTTACTCTCACGATAAAGCTGTTTTCACTGTTAAAAGTAAGTTTCAGGAGCAATATTAAAAAAGGACGTCAAAGCCCGGCACCGTGGTTACGTCACAGGCAATCGAGTACGGTGTGGCTAACTGCTGGATATTTTTCTTAATATAGAGTAAAATCGAGGACATGCAATTAATTAATTAAATTCAATACATATTTATTTCATATAATTAAATCTTTAATTTTCTAAATACTTATATTAAAACAAAACATATACACATCATGAAATAAAAAATTAAAATACACACACATAAAAAATAACTAAGGAACTACATAACAATATTTAAATTTAGTTTGCCCGATCATCACACGCTGAGCTTCATAGCAAACTTTACTTTTTCGTTCTCCTTAGCTAATTTACCCAGTGTGCGATTGGACAGTCAACGTTCCCTACTTTATGTATTGTCCAAAATGACCTTTGGGCTGCAGCGCATAAAAATCTGTTATACAGCAAACATCTCTGATGGTAATAAATACCCCTCGTAATGGGGAATTTTCCATGACATTAATAATATTTCTTTAAATTGAACTAGATGGCGCTGATCAACATTGGGAATTAGAAATTGGCAACACTGATGAGTCGCTATTTACATGGCATTTATAATTTATTACAATATTCGGATCTTTTGTTGTAACACAAACCACTCGTAAAAATATGTACAGACAGAACAATAAAACAAATGCAATGCAATGAGTACTCATCCTTATTCTGATAAAAAGTCAGATTAATTTTTTTTTTCTTGACATATTCTTGCGACCAAAGATTAGCTTGTACTTCTTCTGAGTAGGTAATCCATTAAAAAAAATCGGAAGGCCTATCAGCGCTATTTATTGAGTCATTTGAAAGTAAGTTTTTTTTCTCGATTTCCGCGTGTTGGAAAATCGCTCTTCCCATGAAAATATAAATACATCTATCGTCGTGACATGCATTCCCGAGGTCGTGACAAAGGTGTTTTCGATCATAGACTGTGAAATCATAATATAAATAAGTAATAGTATTCTATCTCTATACATACGCACGTTGTCACTTTGACGCTCCCGTGCAGTTTCGTAAATTATGGCACGAAATTACGGAGTAAGTTGTGCATTGTATGGTTGCCTAAATACAACTTTTATAATAATAATAAAGCATTATCAAATACGTTAGTAGTCAGTTGGCAGCCATAGCGCGTGTTTAGGCACCGAGCGGCTGTAGGTATTGATTTCAAGGACACCGCCCAGTTAAACTACTGTTCTTATTTATACTGTGGTGAAATGCAAGTCATATCCACACTCGTACACACAATATAAATGCAATTATATTAACGCTACGATGTGAGGGAGCAGTCTGGCCGCCGAAAGTGTGGTACAGACATAGTTTGCGGGCTTCCACCAGACAGCTTCAGGCCGTCGTGACGCTGCCATAAAGGTTCAGAAATCCTAATTTGTTCTAACTAACTCTATCTTTACTTTGTTGACCTATATTAATAAGAGGGTCAATGGCGACACCAGTGGGCACACGAGTCTCGGCCTTCGAGTTTGGGCGATATGCGGTGCCGACGGCGGCGATGCGTCCCGCGCCCCGCACTCGTACTCGGAGCCATAGCTGTTCTAAACTGGAAGCCGGATGTTCGGAGACGCGAGCGTTCACCCCGCGACGGATGTAAAATCCTACCCCACCACCTCTGCGGCCACTGGGCCTCGGAGACAATTTCATAGAATAACCTGGTATTTTCGGTGCGCATATGTCCTGGCCCTCCTTTAACCAGGTTTCATTTAATGCAAGAATGTCAGGCTCGTGCTTCTCCATCGACACTAGAAGCTCATATTGTCCCGTATTTAAAGATCTAACGTTTATGGGACCTAATTTCAAACAGTTACCTTTCTTTTTAATTTTCTCTATTAATATAGTATATTCAACTCACTCTTTTCATCAAGCAAGAACATATGTCCAATAAGCCCCTAATGGAAGATTTAAAACGGTTATTATTTATTACTACAAAAGGAACGCAACACTTTACAGCGACGCAGCAAAACAATAAACGATAACATTTAAATAATGTCGTAATCGTAGACACAAATGACATTCCTACACAAAAACTCAAAACATGCAATAAAAACATTAACCATTCGAAATATAATAAAGCACTCATAAATAAATACAAATTTGCACAATTGTGTAAATATAAAATTATGGAACATAAAATTAAAACAAGTTATAACAAAATAAAAAACACAAAGAATTTTGAAACAGTAGTTTCAATAATATGTTTTATACTTTCTCGAAAAAAGCATTCTCGGCATGTTTCGCGAAACAATAATAAGAACAAAGACATTTTATTATGGAGAATTATCTGCATTGCAAGCAGTGTTAAGAACCCTGGATAGATCATTTACAGTTTTATTCCTATGGAAAGGTTTGCTTTCATCCTGTTTTAATAAAATGTTTCCATTGTTTGTCCATGCGTATTGCCATTCATGCCGTTTTTGCTCTTCGCGAGTCTCATAAAAAAGATTCTTACTACTTCTAGACAGCCTTTCGTTTATACATATAAACACGATTAACAGTGTCGTTGGAGCCGGGCAGGGGGGGTGATTATACCTTCAGTTTTTAACGCGCGGCGCACGCGCGCGGCATGTAGCAGGCGGTCTCGGAGAGTTGGAGTCAGCAGCCAGCCGGCGTGGCCCCGCCCGATGCACGTCGACTATATCGGCCTCATCTAGTGGAACACCTATCTTTGTAGCGATTAACTGGACAGTTTCGTGAACGTTTTCTCCATTTAGCTCCGGAACTCCTGATATTTCTACGTCATTGCCAAATGTTTCCTGTTCCCTGTCATTCATTTGCAACGTGAGTTCATCAATCTTTTCTTGTAATAGTCTGGATTCTTCGTTATTGTTCTTCCGGTCTTCTAAAGTAGTAAGCCTTTTTTCTGCATCTTCCAATCTAACGTCCGTTCTGTCTAGACGTTCGCTGCATTTCATGATCTCGCAACCCTTGGATGTCTGTACGCAGCATTGCAATCGATCGTCGCATTTCGGCTTGGAAGTCCAAAAGTATTAACTTGGTATCACGGTTGAATATGGTAGGCGATAGAAATGGAAGTTCGTCATCCTTGGAAGTCGTTTCAGGTTTAGGGCTACTCACGCCGCCAGTCATACACTTCGCACACATCCAA
This sequence comes from Ypsolopha scabrella, assembly GCA_910592155.1. Taxonomy (NCBI): domain Eukaryota; kingdom Metazoa; phylum Arthropoda; class Insecta; order Lepidoptera; family Ypsolophidae; genus Ypsolopha; species Ypsolopha scabrella. Next base: position 22,452,005 of record OU342969.1, on the reverse strand, counting down.
TTTTTCGGGACATTTGCTGAACTGAGTTGCGAGCACTGTTTTTGTTTGTGAAAAGATTGTTTGCATTTTGAACAAGTGGCGCCACCTGTTGGCGCCAGAACTCTTTCAATTACCCATATCGATGGATATTTAAATATTGTTTTTAATTACTGCCTTAATCGTATGTTTAATAAAACTATGTTCATATACGAGTATATATGATTATAAAGTACTCACACAGATGTAGCTTTTGTTTAAAACGACATAAATAACAAAAGAACCGGCGCACAAGCCTACACACTGTTTTGGCGTATTTGGCTGAAATATGATGAGATAACAATTCACCACACGCCTACACACATAAACACCAGAACTGTGTTTTAATTATGTCAATATAATCACTAGAACTTATTTAAAATCAATGTAAATACGGAGCAGTAGTTAAACGGTTTGCGCCTACCCGCAAAAAAATAAATATATTATTACTATACAAAGATAGAGGGAAAGTAGTTGGTATAATAAAAGCGGAATAAAAACAAATTTTTACCATAATCATCACTCATCGGTTACGTTGGCTAACTCAGACGTTTTCTTTTTCTGTGGTCTTCTTTGTTTCATTTTGTATCTTGATTTTACTAATACAATTTGTTTATCAAGTAAGTTGTATTTTAACTTCAATTTAAACGAATTATAAGGCATATTTTCTTTTAGTGGAGGTGGAAAGTCATTTAGGCCCATTGTTGTTTGTCCTGCTCATCAATGACCTACCTGAGCCCGTCCAACATTCCCATGTTTTACTATTCGCGGATGACGTTAAAATAATTAAAACAGCGGAGGACTGTGAAGCGTTACAGCATGACGTCGATGCAGTACTTCAATGGAGTCTCAAGAACAAACTTCTGTTTAACCCCAGTAAATGCGGGGTAATGAGTTTCACTCAGTCCCAGTCTCCCGCGCAGCACCAGTACACGCTCGGACACAACGTGCCGGTGACGCGGATCGCGGAGGTGCGCGACCTCGGCGTGCTGTTCGACCCGGAGCTCACGTTCCGTCCTTACGCGCAGAAGCTGACGGCCACCGCCTACCAGAGGCTCGGCTTCGTGTTACGTAACAGCGGCCCCTTAACTACGCAAGCAACTCGCACTTTGTACGCTGCTTAGTACGGAGCGTACTCGAAACTAACGCAGTGTTGGTGGGCATGAGAAGAAATATATTCTCATGATGGAACAAGTACAAAAAGATTTTTAAGAAACTTGTATAAGAGAACAATTACCTATTGTATTCGTATCCCACGTGGTTTCTGGGGGGTCATTTAGGATATGATTCCTTAGAATTACGATGATCAATGTAAGTCATTAAATTCATAGTAAACATAATTAGGAATAAAAACTCAAAACTCAAACTCAAACCCAAAACATTTATTTGCTTGAAACATGGTAACATTTAGGTGTTAAATTATTGATCAGGGCACAGGCATGTTCCGCCAAGACTGGCATGCAAAAATTTCAATTTATACACAGATTAAATTCTTAAACAATAAAAGTTAATAAAAATAACTTTCATGCATAACAATCATCAATCATTATTACAAATAAACAAGAAAATTATAAAAAATATAAAAAATATAATAATAATAGTCCTCATTATGTCTTATTTAATGTCATACTTATTTAATTTTAAGAATCTAAAAAATCTTTAATATTATAAAATGTTGACTGTTTTAGTAGAAGTGTCAGTTTATTTTTAAATAATGTTAGTGGAAGCTCTTTTAATGCTGATGGAAGTTTGTTGTATATCATTATGGCCATCGGATAAGTGCTTCGGCTAAACATTGCACATTTCATTTCTGGGAGGACCAGTCTTTCTTTATTTCTGACATTGTAATTATAAGCATCGTCTACCGTTTTAAAAAAAGCAGGATGGGTTTTAACAAAAGCTCCAGCCTCTAAAATGTACATTGAGACTACTGTAAGGACATTGAGTTCACGAAACAACGGTTTGCAAGAATCTGTGGGTTTTGCACCGCAAATCGCTCGTATGCACTTTTTTTGCGCTATAAAAGCTCTATCTATATTTACAGAGTTTCCCCAAAGCAACAGACCGTATCTTAAGATAAAATTGATTGTATCGATCTCGTAAATAAATTAATTAGCTTATTTGTACCTGAGGGGTACACAAAAGCGCGCACGACATCGCAAGCTGAGTCAACACTCCCGCGCGCTCAAACACTACTCAACTCTCTACTCGCTGAGGCACCATAGTGTGTCTTATTTATGTCTGGGATAGGGTGCTTGATAATGAGAGAGTTTCAGAGAATACTAGAAAGACGCATGAATGAAAATGTTTAGGTTAAGGGTTTAAGTATTTTATATTTTAAGCCCTATTATTTTGTAAAATCATGTCGTGTCCAACCCGCCTTTGTTACGTTACGGTGTATGCCTTTTGAAATTTAAACCGAATCTGAGTCACGTTCTGAACGTGGTCTTTTTTTAATATTGTTTTCTACTATAATGATAATTGAGAGGTATAATTGAAAAAATATATGTATACATACCTATATAAAAGATAAATCTTTTAGAGTCCGAAGTTGAAAAAGCCCTTCTTGATCTCGATAGCAATAAGGGCCCAGGGCCGGATAAAATAAGCTCATTCTTTCTAAAACATACAGCTTCTACAATCTGTGTTCCATTGACTTTGCTCTTTAACGTAAGTCTTCACGTTGGGATCATCCCTGCAAAATGGAAGATAGCTCAGGTGACTCCTATTCATAAGGGAGGTGCTAAAAATCTTATTGAACATTACCGCCCCATTTCTCTCCTATCAATAATCCCCAAAGTATTTGAAATGTTAATTCACAACAAAGTATATCCTTACGTTGAACCACTTCTAGATACTCGTCAGCACGGATTTGTGAAATCAAAATCTACCGTTTCAAACCTTTTACCCTACACAAATTTTCTTTTTAAAGCTCTTGATGATGGTGTAGCTGTTGATTCAGTGTACACAGACTTCAGAAAAGCCTTTGATAAAGTGGATCATAAGCTTCTGCTGCAAAAGCTTTATTTTAATGGAATAAAGGGTAATTTGCTGCGATGGTTTTCATCTTACTTGTGCATGAGACAACAGGCTATTGGTTTGAATGGGCATATCTCGTCCTACATTACTGTAACATCTGGAGTTCCCCAAGGCTCAATTATAGGGCCACTGCTTTTTATAATATTTATTAATGATATTACACTATGTTTTAAGTACTCTGAGTTTTTGATGTATGCAGATGATCTAAAATATACAAACGTATAGATAACAATAATGATTGTCTGCAATTACAGGACGATCTAAACCGACTGTTTACTTACTGCATTGATAATAAAATCGTACTTGCTGAGAACAAATGCAAAGTAATGGCTTTCTCTAAGAAGAGGCATAAACACTGTTTTCCCTACAAGCTTGGGAATGACTCCTTGGAAGTTGTCAATCAAATACGTGACCTTGGCGTTTTATTTGACTCTAAATTGACATTTGACCTCCACATTGAAGATATCATAAAAAAGCATATCGCATGCTTGGATTTATTCTTAGAGTAGCCAAATGCTTTAAAAACCTCCTCACATATATAATTTTGTATCAGAGTCTGGTGAGGTCAAAATTAGAATATGCCTCAGCAATATGGAATCCGGTGTTTGATATCTATGTTCGGAAGGTTGAAATGATCCAAAAAAGATTTGTACGTGCCTTGAACTATCGTCTTAATCACAGCCGTCTGTCCTACAGCGATCTTCTTGCCAAGTTTGGGCTTATGTCTCTTGCAGATCGCCGACATGTGACTGATTCAGTTATTCTTCGAAATATATGTGTTGGAGAATATAAATGTGCAGACCTCTTAAGTCAGATTAACTTCCAACTACCCAGTCTCCGTCATCGCAGTAACAGACCCAAATATCTCTTTCATCTCAGAAGAACTAGAACTCAGAATGGAAAAAGAGCTCCGATACATCGTATGTGCAATTACTACAATGATAATGTTTTAAATATAGATTTCTTTAACTGCTCTCGTAACAGATATAAAAATAAAGTAAAGAAAGCGTTCATAGAAAAGAAAAAAAAAGGAAGTAAAACAAAAGAAATAGGGTAAAGCAGAAATATATGTCTTATTCTTAGGTAAATATAAAATGTATCTTTTTCTTTATTAATTTTTAGTTTTAATGATTTTTTATTTTAAGTTTGCATGTGCATGCTGTAGGTTTTTTGCTTAGTCTGTATTTTTGGCTTTGGGTTTATAGCCAATATTGTCATAAACCATTTATCTTCTTCATCTGCTTCATTTTTATCTCTTTATGTAATTTGTGAGAATGTTAAGGGAATAGATATACTTAAACTAATGTTATCACCATTGTTATTGTCAAACATGTATCTATTTCTGTTTTTTCTCCTATCAAATAAATAAATAAATAAATAAATAAATATGTAAGATAGGTACGTTAACTTGTACAATTTTATTAATAATTTATAATTATAACATTTATAAGGTATAGATTTCGTAAAATAAAATCCCAATGATTTTAAAACTTTCCTGTGTTTATTTAAGAAAAACGCTTTCAAGTTCTACATTAACGATTAGAAAATAATTAATTACTATTTACCTAATTTGAAAAAGAAGCATTCTAAATTTAGGTACCGCGAACTCTTATCATTATAATACGCTCAAGCCTACATTTAGGTAGTTATGATTGAGGTAATACGATTCAGATAATTAACAAATTGTGGATAGTTATTTTAAAGAAATATTTTATTTCTCAGAAATAATTTAAACTGTAGAAGCCACACTTTTCCAATCACAAAAAATAATCAGAAACATATTTCTTTTTCTCATAGCGAGTCCGACGCGCAAGAAGACCTAGGGTAGTATCTTTGTGGAGAGGCGTTCGTGGTTTGGGTCTTGGCATCGCGGGGGGAGCGGATGATGCGGCGGGGGGTGGGGGAGTGTTCGTCTCGCACATCGCAGAGGGGGGCGCAGCGCATCATGATGGAAGACTTAGGCTTGGCGACAAGATATTGGCTGTTAGAGACGAAGATGTGAGTGACTTTTTGACATATGTTATTTGCTTAGTAATATAATTTATCATATTGTGTTAAAATTTGCGTCAGAAGATTAAAAGTAATGACATTTTGACTAGCGGAACAAGTACAAAAAAATATAACATCTAAAAACCTATAGTCCAATTATAAATGTTTTCTGTGACGATTTTATTAATTTTGTACTTGGGTGAACTATGAAATAAAACTTGTAATTATATTTAGTCATATTTGAAAGCGATATAGATATCATAAGTAATTAATATTAAAAAATATACAAAACACAAAAATATGACGACTAAGTTCGAAGTCCGTTTGTAAATAATTGTGATTTGAACAGAGAAACGCGATTGCAGATTGCGCTGGTTACGTTAGGCGAATCGATCGGTTGAGTCATATCTGTCAGTGCTATCTATTGAGTCTGGGTTTATAATATGCACTTAGAGACCAGATGTAAGATATTTCCCAGATCCCGAGTTCTGTGTTCGTCATTGGTAGAATAAATGATTTAATGATACAAACAGCGAAGCAGTCTTTTAAAAGATGATTGTAGAGACGAGTTTGAGTGGAGATTGGTGGATGTTTTTCATTGTAGTGTCTAACGTGATACGTAGTGATGCATTTTTAGTGTCATCAATGTAGCTTGGCGGGCAATGTCGGCATTCTAATAGGTGGATACAGTAAATATATATATTGTTTACTATCTGTTACAGAAGTCTCCGCTTTCAAAAGTTTATTCCCTATTTAACAATTCTATTTATTCTACCATAAGTCGAAATAGAATAAATTAATTTTATGACTAAAACGACCTTTCATAAATATCCATTTAGTAAATGATTTATTTTAATTTTTACACAGGGAATAGAAACGTCACTAGTCGGTGCGACGCACGCGAAAGCGGTACAAGCGTTGCGAAGCGCCGGAGACCGTGTAACGATTGTGGTGCTATCGGCCGCCGCTGTACCATCTGTGGCGAAAACCGCCCCCCTTTATTCTAGTAAGCATATTTATTACTGTTTTTTTTTTTTTTTTAGCTTAGATTTACATATACATATACACCTCTGAGAGAGGGATAGGCAGAAACTACAGATTTTAATCTGCCACCATCCTGACACACTTCTTTCGCATCTTTTACATTCATTAATTTAGTCAGCAAGCTCTTCTATTCCAGGTATTTGCCCTTCTACAGTATGTCGTCAATTTGGTCGGGATACTTCTTTCCAGGGCTAAAATATACATTACATATATTGTCCATAATTCAGGAGATTCAAATCAGTTGAGGCGATATTCATTCTGTCCAGAGACTTCGGCAAAATCTGCTTAAGTCAATAATGGACTGATAATACAGACTATAATAGAGGTTGAAGAGGTGTGTCAAGATCGTAGCAGATTGAAATGCTTAGTCGCCTTTCCCTGAGACTGGTGTGAGTATATATAATATATATAGATGATATGTATTGTGTGTATGGTATTTTCTTTCTAGAAAGTGTCGTCTACTAAAAGTTGGGCGGCAAGAGCAAAATTTTAGGGAATAGTTTTTTTTTTATGGTGCAGCTGTGTAAAGTTTAAAACTTTATTCACTTTGCTTATACAAGTGAAATTTCATAATTTTACTACTTTTAAGTCAATTCAGATATGTTCTAATCTCCTTTTAATGATTGTGAGTAGGAAATAAGTTATGAATAAATATATTATAGAGTATAAACTAGAGGTGAGTAATGTTCAACGGTGTAAAGAGGCACAGGTCAAGGTAAACATCAGACTACCTGAGAGTCTTGATAATGATGACTCATAATCTCATCGAAAGCTCTACACGTGCCTCCTTGCACAGTTGAATCAAGTGAATCCTACCCGCAATCATAACATTTATGATACTCTGTGTTTTTTTTAAACTAAATTTAATATTTTTTTATTTTTCACAGATGAAATGCAATACAAATTTTCATTAGAATGATTTTGTAGTATCTGTACCTCAGTCGAATGTATATTATTTCGTACTTGAAAGTCTCATTTGTAACTTTTACAACGGAATCCTAAAACAAATTGATATAAAACGAAGAACATTTTGTTACTTTGGAAATGATTACAGATAAGGAATCGCAAACTCGTTAACGAGAAATCCCAAACGCAAAGGAAAAAGCCCCTTTGTGTTCGATCTCGGGGTTAGGTATTAAGAAGTGACGTCACTTTGATTTTTCACAACAAACGTATCATTATTTTTACAAGTTCTTTTGATAATTCACTAGCTTTTGCACACAACTTCGTTGGCGTTGACCATGGTACGGCCCTATTTGTAAAAATAGCCTTTACCCTCGGCTCCGCCTGCGTTCTTTTTCAATCTCTAGCCCCTATTCGTCTTGGTGGTTACTTTGTAAATATCCCTTATAGTCTATATGTTGACCAGGGTCACTACGATGGTAATAAAGAAAACCGCATCAAAATACGCAGACACAACTTTTACAACTTTTTACTAGTATCCATCCATCCATCCATCAGCCTGTTTCGTCCACTGCTGAACATAGGCCTTTCCAGGATTTCGCCACTCTTGGTGGTCCTCCTGGAAAAAATGCCCATACTCACTCACGCTGGGCAGGCGGGTTGGTGAGCGCGGTGCCGAAACCCTTGCACCTGTGACGCCGCTGCCCGTCACTAGTCTATTTTAAGGCCTGGCAATTAGGGATGGATATACCGCCATCCGTCGGTCCCAGGCAATGGTGGGCCACCTGGTTTTGCCTGAGAGCTGTTCTCTTACTCTCCCCCGAATAACTTCGGGAGGATTTGCGAGTAAGATGGTGGTACCTCCACAGTCGAGCCCGGCATCAGCTAACCACCTTAATTTATATTTATTGGTATAGTATAAATTTATTAGTATATAAATAAATGTTTCGAACCCTACTATAAAATGGATGAAAAACATTGTCAAGTACCGAAATATGAAAACTTAATTTGTTAAAACAAAATTAATTTTGCAGCGCGAACTCAAGCCACGTCTTGCTCCACACTTCACGAGCTTTTAGAAGAAGAAGCTGCTGAAATTCCAAGGTCTGTAAGTCTAACGTTTACTCTTCACTTCATACAATTTTAAGACTTCGCAAAAAAACGGGATTGAGTACAATTTATTACGCTATTCGCTCTATATATACTATTTGTATCAATATCTATCTCTAATATTTATACCTCTATCTATACATTCATGAACATATTATGTTTGCCCGATCACGAATTCTAAACGCCAACAAGCATTGTCATTAATACTTATTAGCGCGAGAAAAACCCAGAGCAAAAGCTATATCATAAACTAGCTTTTGCCCGCGGCTCCGCCCGCATGTAATTCGGTTTAACGACATGCTTTTTTCCGGGATAAAAAGTAGCCTATCTGTTAATTTAGGGTATAAGCTATATCCATTCTAAATTTCATCTAAATCCGTCTAGCCGTTTCAGCGTGAAAGAGTAACAAATATGAACACACACCCACACACACAAACATTCGCATTTATAATATTAGTGTAATTTACAAGTACATTGTCCCGACGAATAAGTCTCTATCGTCTATTACTATACTAATCGAACTTTGGATAAAGTTACGTCACATCACGTCACATAATATATCTGTGGATGTTATTTGTGACTTGCCCCCAAGCACGTATCCAAGGGGGTTGATAGGTGGGATTTATCCCCCCCCCCGAAATTTGGCGTGACATACACGGGACCGGGAATGTTTATTCTTACAGAGATTTAAAATTCACATTGTTGTTTCAATAAATGCCCCCCCCCCCCCCCCCCCCGAAACAAAAGTCTGGATACGTGCCTGCTTGCCCTCATTACAAATACCTACTACTCTAAATTCTAAATTTGGGGACGATGAGTCCTGCACTGACTCTCCGTGATCGTGAGTATTGTGCACTTCCCCCCGGTCGGCTAGCCCAGCCAGGACAACTCCTTGAAATAGAGCCGAACGGCTTCAGCCTGCCGACACACAATCTGGTCCAGAGAAGGGGCGATGGAGCTCATTGCGATCCCTGCGTTACGTCTCATGTCATCAGTGGCGGGGCAGTGAAGCAGCACATGCTCCACCGTCTCATCTGCGTCTAAGCACCCTCGACATAGGGGGCTGTCAGTAACACCTGTAGTGAAAAGGTGTTTGTTCAGGTTGCAATGTCCGGTAATGATACTTGCCATATCCCGGAGATCAGGCCGCTTAAGTTTCATAAGGTACCTTGTTAGTTTACTGTTTATTTGCGGTACCATTAGTATTGACAGCCGGCAGTCAGTCCGTGCTGCCCACCTCCTGTTCTGCTCGGTGAGAGTGTATCTCCTAAGCTCTCCCCTGATAGCTTCTGCCGATGGTCGACACAGACTGTTACCCTGCTTCGATACCTTCATGCTAGTTGCTAGTTTGGCAAGGGAGTCTGCTTGTTCATTGCCTTTGTCATTGATAACTTTACCTTGCACATTGTTGATAGGTTCTGCAGTTCTGCATGGCAATCTGCTACAATTTTAGATCTACTTACAGGTTTGATTAGCGATGAGAGCGAAGCTGCACTGTCTGTTATAATCATAATCTCTAGAATGTCGCAAGGTCTACTTAAGCAAATAGCATTAGCTGCCTTGGCCGCTAGGAATATACCTACCAGCTCGGTTTGAAAAACCGTTGTTATGTTGTTAAGAGGCATTGATTTACCGAGTCCTAACTCCGGAGAGATGTAACTGCAGCCACTACCATCTTTGTTTTTGATCCGTCTGTATACAAAGTTACTGACTTTTGGTTAAAGGTTGTATTGTTTTCTAAAGATATGTCATACCTCCTATCTAATAAATAGATTTTCGGCGTGGTTTTTAGAACGTTACCTTTCCATTGGCCTGTAGATTTTACCCGAAGGGCCGCGACCATCGCCTCTTGTTGTATGTGCAAGTGTGGCGATGTAAGCCCGAGCAGTATGTCCAGCGCCGCAGAGGGTGTTGATCTCATGCATCCACTGATCAGAGTGCACGCTAGTCTTTGGATTTGTTGGAGTTTAATTTCTACCGTGGTCAACTCCGTCCTTGGCCACCATACGTTAGCACCGGTCTTACCACCACAGTGTAGAGCCATTTGCAGAGCTTTGGTGTGAGTCCCCAGTCCTTACCAACGGCCCGTCTGCATTGCCACAGAGTATTAGTTGCCTTCTTTGTTACGTGTTCCACCTGCCTCCCCCACAGTAGTTTGTCGTCGAGCCAAAAACCAAGGTATTTGACCTCCTTACTAAGAGACAGCTGGGTTCCAAATAATTTCGGAAGTTTAAATTTTGCGATTTTCGTTTTCTTTGTGAATAAGATTAACTCTGTTTTTTGTGGGTTTACAGATAACTGATGCTAACTACACCAGACCTCGACTTTACGCAAAGCTTGCTGCATTTTGCTGTACAGCGTTCCTTCAAATAGACCCGATATCATGATAACCAGATCATCTGCATATCCCACAGTGACAAAGCCATCCTTATTTAACTCTACCAGGAGATCGTTGATGACCGCTACCCATAAGAGTGGTGATAGCACACCTCCTGGGGGCATCCCCTAGTCACCCGGCAGCAGGTTTTGTCAGATGTCTCAATGTAGCTGCACGCTGGCTCAGCATGTTTGTTACCCATTTGATTACCATATCGTGTACGCCATGTGCATTGAGCCCGTGCACTACGCTGGGAAATGTGTTTTTGTCGAAGGTCGCCAGGCATGACTGTTTTGCCTCAGTCGCTGATTCAGCCTTATGCACTAACTAGTGTAAAGCAGTCTCTGTGGATTTTCCTGGTAGATACGCGTGCTGGTTTTGGTGAGGTGGTCGTTCTCTGAGCGGTCCCTCTCTAATGTGTCTATCGCAGAGTCTCTCTAAAGTTTTAAGTGGAAATGGTGAGAGGCTGATAGGTCTGTATGCTTTGGGCTGTGTGTAGTCTTCCTTCCCAGGTTTGGGAAGAAAGACCACTCTTACCTCTCTCCACGAAGTGGGTACGTATTTATATGCCAGGCAGCTTCTAAATATCACCATAAGATCATTATCTGCTCGAGGCACCATTGTAGCAGAGCAGGAAAGATGCCATCCCCTCCGGGTGACTTATATGGAAGAAACGTACTCACCGCCCATTTCAGTCTTTCCTCTGTCACTATGGATCTCGTTAGCTCCCAGTCCTCTTCCGTGGGACGCGGAGATGGTGAGGCCGTCCATTCAGAGTTTTCGTTTACCTGACAGCCCGGAAAGTGGGTTTGCAGTAGCAAAGTATGCTGTTCTTGCTCATTTGCAGTATAGTTACCATCAGACTTCCTTAAAGTTCCAATGTTCAAGTTCATGTGATTGTCCCCCGCTAAGATTTTCCTCAGCCGGGAAGTTTCGCTCTGTGTCTGTACGCTGTTGCAGAAATTGCTCCAGGATTCACTTTGTTTATAACGTACCTCTTTGTTGAACGCGAGGCGTGCTTTTTTGTAGTCATCCCAGTCTTCATTGAGCTTGGTGTTCATTGCTCTATTAAAGTGGTGCCGCATTTTTTTACTTAATTTGGAAAGTTCCTTGCTCCACCACCCATGTTTTTTCTCGTCAAACCTACTTTTTTCCGTGAGAAGTTGGCATGAAGATTCGTAGCTGTCAATTACTTCGTGATAGCGGTGACTCGGTTTTCTATTTCCTCTACTGTGAGTCTCGTTGTGCTTGTGAGTTTGGGGCAGTGCCGAAACTTTGTTCTAAACCAATGCGGTAAATTTAGCCTTGTTTATTTTCCTTGGATTCCTATACTTCCTAGGTACTTGCTTGCCTACCTTTAGTACATACCTTATGCGTCTGTGGTCAGATCCAGATATTTCATTGCCAGCAACATGCCATTCGCTGATAAACTCAGTTACTATGCTTGTTGCCATTGTTAGGTCTACAATCGTCTGACTCCTTCTCGTGACGAAAGTTGGTTCTGAACCTCTGTTTAAAATGTTCAGATCATATTGTAGTGCAAAGTCAAGAGTATCCTTACCTCACCGGTTTGTATCTGGACTGCCCCAAACTGTGCAGTGGGCGTTTGCGTCGCAGCCTATGATGAGCTGCGTTTTGTGTTCTCTGCAGTGCTCTACCAACACTTCTAGTTCTGGCCTTGGAGTTTCTAGTTCCTCGTCAAGATACGCTGAAGTCACGTAAACTTCTTCGAGGTCCCCTCCCAGACCCGTGCGGAGTTTAATCACTGTGAGGTCGTCAGAGCATAAATGAGTCACCAAGGACGCTTTGTAAAGAGCTGGAACATACACAAAAGTCCTAGTTTTTTGTTGCAGGGGTGAAGTAAATACAATGCCTTTTAAGTTTCCATAGCCGCTCACCTTTCCTCTTGTTAGATATGGTTCTTGGATGAGCGCTATGGTATCGGGTTGCTATTCCAGTGTCCTTCTCAGGGCGGCAAACCCCGTAACACTGTGTTGCAGGTTGACTTGGAGGATGTTAATAGAGCCAACGTTATGTATTTCCCCACTACTACCCCGTGCGTGTAAACAGGTGGAGATAGGTTGTGTGTCATTCCGTCTCGATTTTTTGGTGTTTGGAAGTTTTGGTTCATATGTAACAGAGTTATTGTACTTATGTGACACAATTTTCATAATAATATATAAATAATATTTATTTGGGTATTGGATGTGCCTCAGAGCTACATTTCGGCATCTGAAGCCAGCAAGTCCTCCTCTCGCCGGGACAGGGGGGAGGCTACCAGTAGATCTGATAACAGATCAACCACTTCCTGCTCTTCCCCTGTTTCCCGCCCGACATTGCTGTCTTCAGGCTTCTCTGAGCCCTGAGTGTTCTCGACTGGGCCCCGTGTGACGGTTTCCGGAGGGTGTTGGTTGCCTATTGATGCAGCCGGCTGATTTACGTCGGCTTTGTCTAAGGCACGTCGATCTCCCTCCGGTGCCGCCGCACCGGCCCGGTCCGTGTTGTCGCCTCTCAGGCTGACATAAACTGTCGCTAATTTGTAAAATAAGCGACAGCCGTTGACTTTTAGCTTCCGAAGGTCAGCCGGAGGAATACCTACCATTAAGGTGATATTTTGTGTCCTGCCGACTTTCTGTATATCTACATTAAGAAGGGGCCATGTCTCAAGATCATAGTCCCTGCCGTTCATGGCTTTGAGGTAATCCTTTAGGAACCTGGCATCTCCCTCGAAGTCAGGCACCCAAATGATACCCCTCGTGTATCTTGGGATTAGGCTCTCCTGCATGGGGTAGTACCCTGGGCAGCCTTCCCACAGTCCCTTGAGCTCTTCCACCTGAGATTTTAGCCAGTCGAGGGTCCGTTCATCTTCGCAGTGAATTTTCAGCCCTCCACTGGCCAGACGAGGGAACACTTTAAACAGTGGCATCCATAACGATTTTTCTTCCCTTAGCTTTACAAAACGTGCAAGACTAAGGGCCTCAATAGCTTTTCGTAGGATGAGTGCTCGCATCTCGTCCATCTCTTGGTGGTCACTCTGTAGCACAACCACCCTCAAGTGAGCAGTGGCTGCACTTGCGAAGGTCTCCTGCTCGTCCTCTGCCCCACCAGAAGCGACAACCGCGACTCCAACACCATTTGCCAGTCTGACTTTCTTACCCGCGGCAGCCGTTGCTGGGGAAATGGCGTCGGAGCTGCGCTGTCTCTTCTGATTTCATGTGTTTGCACCATGTTTGTTTGTGTGTGTTGGCGTCTTTGATATCTGTGCTGGTGTGCTTGCTGCCACTGTCATCGAGCTCTGGTCAGCGTGCCGCGGCTGTTCGAGTACGGGGTTGCCTTTTCTGCCTGCCAAGGACAGTTTTCCTTTGCCCTTGCTCTTGCCTTTACCACCATTGCTGGTGGGGGTTGCAGCGGCACTGGGCTTAGCAGGCAGGGCGATTCCATCGATAGCCGCGGCTTCGTCGATCATGGCCCTGATCGTGTCTGTATGTTGTGTCGTAGTGCTAGGTGCACTAAGTGTAACGCCTATACTCTTTGCCATAAGGGAGAGCTGGTCGGGGCCCACTCCCCCATAGCTCGAGCCGAAGGGCTTGCCGCCTTGGATGTCGTCGTCGCTGCCGACACGCCAGGCATTACTACAGCCCCAGAATCGCTTAAGGCGTAGAGAGCCTGCAGTCTCTCCTCCTGCAGTTCCCTTTTAATCCTGTCGCTCGTTTCATTCGTTGGCCCCCAGATAGTCTACCCTTTCGTCTGGCATTCCGAGATGCTACTGCCCCCGTAGTGGGAGCTGCCACAGTGACCGCTCCCACTTCGTTTACAGTCTTCCTCTCCTCCTGGCCAACCCGACTCACAGCGGTACCACGACCCTTACCGCCCTGAGTCACATTCTCCGACCACTCAGGCTGTCGCTCGGGCTGGTTGTCCTTTGTTTTTTGTTGTCGTCCAGATGCATCAAGCACCGTTGGCGCCTGGGACTCCACGCCATCGGCTCCTTCGGTGGCCCATTTCACATCCTGAAGTCCGGGAACTCCAGGACGCCAGTCGCTAGTCGGATCGCAGGGCACAACAGTAACATTTTCATTATTGCTTTCCATGATTTTTAAATGAGACAGAAGAGATTCCTAATCCGGAACCAAAAAGATATTAAATTAGTTGGGCATTATTAAATGGCTATAAACGGTGCCCATGTCGCTTATGCTCTGTCTTTTAAGGGCCAGCCACGTCTCCACAGAAGGTTGAGGCGTAGATAGGCCTCAGGGTCCAGATGCCCTGGTGGTTATGTAGCCTGATAGGGTCGTGAATTCTAGTAAACTACATATCCGTGCACTCGCTGTTGCAATCAGGGACTGAAGGAACACCCCTAGCTACTTGGCTCACCCCTCCTCGGTTCCTGCTTGTCCCCGGACCGGCAACATAATTGTGATTACAATATATCAGGGACTAGTGCTAGTCCCCATTGACATTATTTGGACAACAACAATTATCGAGGTCAAGTTATATCTACTACTCGTATAATAGTGAATAATAAATAATAAATGGAAAAAAAGAGCCAGATTTACGTGCGTCAGAACAATGTTAAGATAAGATTGATCATTAATTAAGGAAGATTCAACGTGCCTAAAACAAAACTTTATATTCAAAATACTCGTTTAGTTTAATATGACCTGAGTGTTTATGTTTTAGGCGTGAAGAAACAATTCGTAAGCGAAAACTACAAAGAAAGAGAGAATGAAAAACGAAATTATTTTCCGACAGCGGCAATGTTTTAGGCATTTTCCACGACACAATTTATTCATATCGGTAAATATTTGTACCTCACACTTCAAGGCACTTTTGGCAACAATTCAAAAGCAAAAACACATTTGTTTTAGTATCGCTAGCAAGTTGATATTTTTGGCACTGGATTTTGGTTACTTCGTCGTTTCTCAAAGAGGTTAATGTATTAAGTTTTTAAGCAAAGTGATTTTAATTCATTATGGAACTGTACCTAATTCCAGCTTACTAACTTTATTATTTCATGTTGAGAGATCGGTGAAGAATTTCCTCTGCCCGAACAGGATCTTATGAAGAAATAGTTTTAAAAACACTGCAACGATAGACAAGCATTGCCAGGAACATGACAGGAAGCTGTGTCAGCTCACACGGTCACACGTAAAGCCGATGATGTTTTTCCAACAAAACGTTACCTATCACAAAGGCGGACCGTGATCCATTCAATAAGGTGTCCATTCGGCGTGCGAACTATTTTCTTAATTGGCACCCAGAGCAGAGACGATTGTGTTCATTTAATTTCATTAAATGAAGAAACGTGGAAAAGGTTTGCAAAAGTTTCTGAACTGTCTGAAGCAACACATATTGTGGCGACGACAGCGCCATCTGTTTTTTAAGAACAAGTCGTGAAATCACATAACGCCCTCGTGGGCTTTCAGTATGTGCATTACAAGCTAGTTAGATCAAATAGTTGCAAAAATATTCGGTGGACAAGTATGGTGGAAAAATTCAACGGTCTAGGTAAGTACCTCGGTGGCGCAATTGGTAGCGTGCTTATCTGGGAAACAAGAGGTCGCAGGTTCGAATCCAGGCCCGAAGAATTTTTTCAAATCTTTTTTTTTTACATTTGTTTCTAATTCATCTTTTCTGGTTTGTAATGCACTCTAATAATAAAATTTATAGCAACAATACTTTTCATTTAAAAATATACGGTATGGAGACTGTATTTTTCTCGTTATTGAATCAAGATGAGTGTAACAAAGACCAATATAAGAAGACTTTCGTTTATATAGGGTGAAATTAAATCAACCGACCAAATTCGTACTGGAGACTCGGTTAGTCATCAAGGTTCAGTAATCCTTTTGGCCAATTTCGAAAAATTTTATATAATATAATGTTGTGATAAAATTAATAAATATATATTCTTATGAACCTGAATCTTACAATACTACAACACAGTCAAAATTAGGAACCTTTTTATAATTCCCATATAAAAAAAGGTATTTTTTTTTGCCTCTTCCAATTAATCGAGTGTGTGTATTATAGTCAAAGTAAGATCGTACGAACGTTTACATAGCCAATTCACGAGCACGTTAAATTAAATAAAAAATATATACAAGGTGAAATTCAGTCAACTGCCTAAATTCATACTGGATACTCAGTTAGTGATCAGTAACAAGGTTCAAAGATCCATTTGGAAAAGTCATAAATTTTTTTTTGCCCCCACGACTACTGGACTAGTTCAAGTAACACTTTATAAGCCAATGTTGTGCTTGAACGGTGTTTTTTCCTATAAAAAACAATATTTAATCAACACACCAAACTCGTTTTTTCCCATTATTTTCAGAATTACAAAAGTAGCGTCACATAAATGTCTGCAACTCGAAATTTTATTTTATTTGATTCAAATCATTTGATGGCCAGTACTTTCTAAAAATCAAAAGAGTTTTTAATATATGCGCCATCTCCGAGTTAGTCTCGGGACTTATTGAACGATCTAGTACAATTCCTAGTGCAGGCACTATGGGGCAAAAAAAAATGTTTTTTTTTTTTCGAATATCACCTGGAGGGTCATTAAACCATGTTCCTGATAAGTAACCGAGTCACCAGTATGATATTAGGCGGTTGACTGAATTTCACCCTATATTGATCAGCCTGGACTTGACGCCACAAACACCTAAGCACCACCTAAGCGCACTCCACATTCTCGGCGAGACTACACGAATCATGCCGAATTCGGGTTGCAGAGAGAATTTTTGCCTATGTTCGTGTTCTCTCGTAAAACTATTCTTTCACATTTTTGTCCCGTTAGTCGATCTACTCGTATATAAGATGACTAATTTATGCGGCCAAATTCTTACTGAAGACTCACTAAGTGCTCAGTAACAAGGTTCGATGATCCTTCCTTTGAAATTAGTAGGTAGCAAGTCAATTACTATGGGACGTCAAGATTTTATTATGCGAAATTAGCAAAAAGTGTTATTAATCCCTGTTACTGATCACTTATCAAGCCTGCAGTATGGGTTTAAAAGTCACCTTATATAATGCATTAAAAAACGAACTGTTCTATACGAAAGTAAAATACCTACAATCAAATCAAAACGTATAACAGCTGTTTTTTTTCATATTTTTTTCTTCCAAGGATCAACAAATAATTATTTTACTAGCCCGCGTATAATAGGCATTATAGCCAATTCTTTAGACTTTAATTTTTGTGCTGCTAAAACTAATTTTCTTCATTCCAAAACAGTTCTTTAGTGATAACAACAGAAATGTTATATTACTTTGGAAAAAAAAAATTTGACAGCACTAAAACTAAAGCCTTCAGAATCGACTTTATAATTTCAAACAATTGATCAGTTAGGGTTTAATTAATGCCAAAGAAATTTAATCATATTTTCATAAAAATAAGCCTTTTTTATCAATTTGCCGTTCAACGTTATTTCCCAGAACTTGATCACGGCGCATTAATATACGGTGTCTTTTTTATGAAAATCATGGGGTTCGATTGACAGCAAGGTAAAATAGCAAATAATTTATTTTTTCAAAAATGTAATGATGTCGTTTTGGTTTTCATCAAAATCGACCCGAGTCTCCTTAAAGCATTTTCGCTATTTCGCTATTTCCTATACTTTCGGATTTGGCCATCCACGCCCACTTAAAAACTATACGTGTTTATCAGAATGTGTATCTATAGCTTGAGAGTCTATAATACCTCACTTTGCTTCGCATTATCCTGTTTTATACCAACAAATACTGCAACAATCACTCTGAAATTAATATATGATAAAGTTGAGAACTAATTCTATGTCCATGCTGTTGTGAAAACTTGAATCCATTACATTTTCTAGATAGAAAAAATTTACAAAGTTACCTACAAACCGTACAATAAACCAATAGCATTCAATGAATGCTTGAAATTATATCTGAAACTTTGCATAATATAACTGATATTAGTATAAAGCAGCTGCAGACTGTTCCATAAAAATGAAAAAACCATCAGTGTAGCCGCGATTTCAAAATAACTGATGTTTTTGCATGTGCGGCATCTGATTAGAGTAGGTCTATAGTTAAACAGTAGAAGTGTTAGAGCAGGACTGTGAATTGAGGTATTATTGGCCCTTAAAGTAGAAGACGCAGATATTTCCAAGACAACCGTTTTGTACGAGCGCCCACGTGCAACTGAGCCAAGCAAGTGGCGAGAATGTGGAGGGCTGCTCTCTGTCGCCCTATCTCGGCGAAAACTCGAATGTAGAGCGCGTTTAAGGCTTTTTGTATGTAGTGATAAGTTTTTGTATGTAATGATAAGATAAGTAAGTATGTATTTCACGCATACAGCTCATCTATCGCACACAAAAAGCTAAAGTAAAACACCCGTTCAGTAAATTGAGTCCTATTGAAATGAACATTAAAAAAACTTTACATGTAGTATATACACATCGTGACTATCAAGCTGTTTATTTAGTTATAGCTTGTAGGTATACGTAGCTCGTGAGCAGAAAGCGTTCGTGTTGTGTTCTACACAATGCTTGTCAATAGTGTACGGGTCTATTGTTTTCGTTTGTTTCTAGTATTGTTTGAATTGTTGGATGAAAAGATGGTCCTTTATACGAATGACACGTGTTCGCTTTCACCAATACATACATTTGTGTTCATACACAATATTAAGCCGGCTGTACCTAAAAAGCGTGCCAACAATTAAATTTATAGTGTTTTAGCATTTTGTAAATGCACGTTTTAGCTGGAGACGTAAATATTTTGTTTGTTTTGCCGATCATTTTTCAGGGCTTTGAAACTCAAAAATAAAACGATTATAAAAGTGAAATAACTCCAGTCAAACTTGGCAGGTACGAGTAGGTTTGTTTTACGAAGGCATCTGCTAATAACGGGATTTATCGAAAGTCAATTTATGGGGGTGTGATACAGGGCGTACAAGTTTGTGATGTACTCCTTCAAAGAGGGCAGAGCTATGGGCAAAAGCTAGTATTACATTATGGTAGAGTATGAAATGTATATGTAATTAAAAAATAAAAGACAGGTGCCAAGACCACCGCTCCATGTCGTACTTGGCGCAAAAGATTTCCCTAGCCATCCAACGCGGGAACGCGGCTAGCGTAATGGGGACCTTTGCGCCGGGTACGATGAGGGGCGGACTTTTTGATAGTTAGGGTTTTATTTCTATGTTAATTTAATTTTTATAGCATAGGTTCTTCTTTTTCTTTTACTTTTAGGATTTTAGTTTATTATATTTTGTTTAATTGTAAATAATAAATTATATGATTAAAAAAAGGAAATTAGAATATCAAGTATTTAAAACATATAAACTTATTTTTTCCATATTTCAAAATACCGATGTTCTCAAAATTTTATAAAATTAAAAATTAGCTTGCTTAAAGCATAGAATCCTCGGAGAACTGGCTGAAATTACACTTGCCCGGTTTTTTCGTTTCATTGTGTAAAGGATTGTTGTATTTTTAGTATCCCGTATTTTTTCAAGGATTTGTTCGAATATGTTTGAATTTTCGAATGTTTGCTAGGAAATCCTTTATCAAAATAATTTCGATATTTATTCTGACCTCCACTCAAATCCACTCAGATGATAAAATTCAAATAAAGTTTGTGTTGAACGCAAAGTGTGCACTAATAAATAGACAATTAAATAAACATCATTGGTAAAAATTTGTTCGCGTACTCGTATTACTAACCAGTTACTTTTATGATGTATACAACGACCTCTTTATGTCGCTGGCTATACTTTTTCCCTGCTTTATTACTAGTTTATTTAAAATGTGTTTTTAACTTCTAGATATATAATGATTTTTTTTTTTTACTTTTACTTTTGGGGTGTCATTATCATTCATAAGAGAACATTTCGTTTTTTCAAAACTGAAGAAATGGGGAAATCAAAGTTGTCAGTTTTGGACCATTTTTACTGGGTCTGTCTCAAAAGCTAAACTAGTTGGGAATTCAGAATTTACTGTGCATATTTACTGGCACACCATACACTGTATTTTAAAAACAAACACTGAAAACGCCGATTTTTAATATAGGTTTAGGGTTACGCACCCGAATACTCGAACAATTTAATTTTGCAATTTTGTTTTATACATTTTTTAGGTACTGATAAGTTTGTAATTTTCTTCAAATCATTTATGTCTATTAACTTAATTAAATAGTACGGAACCCTCAAAGCGCGAGTCCTACTCCCACTTGATCGGATTTTTTTAAATATTAAAACTCCACACGTACGAATCATGTGTATAAATATAAATCGTTTATCCCACAGATGCGTTCGTATGGTGCGGCTTGTTCGCTCCGGTTCACGTTTGGGAATGGACATTGTTGGTGGGCTTGGCGGCGAGGCAGATGACAGTGGGGGTGAGGACAATGCTTGCGGGGTGTTCGTGTCAGGGGTGCAAGAGTCGGGAGCGGCGTTTGGCATGTTGCACAGAGGGGATAGGATACTGAGCGTGGATGGCAAAGACTTGTCAAGTGCCACGCATGAGCAAGCTGCAGCTGCTTTAAAGGTAAATTTTTAAATCCTTACTGTGGTAATATCCTGCAAAGTGACAACTTCTGTGGCCTAGGAGTTGAGTAACAGTTTACTAATATAGAGTTCGCAGGTTCAAAAACTAAAAGGGCACCTCTAAAAGTCTGTTTCGCCGTTAGTTCCGGCTTATATATTAATATAAGATTATAAAATATTAAGAGAAAACCCGTGAGTCGTTGAAAATGTGTCTCCAGGGTGGTGATGAAAAACAATAATCCTGGTTTGCTTTACTTGTCTCTTTGAAGGCAATAAATAATTAAAAAGCTGATAAAATGATTGTAATTGATGCTTTCCTTTGCCCACTTGCATACTTAAATATGTATATATTAGGTATTTACTCGTAATAGGTTAAACCTTCTGCTATTCAAATATAACACTTATAAAAACATGTTTTGTATGAAGATCATGCTTGCACCGCACGTGTACAACAAAAGGGTAAAAAAATGAATTGTAAAATTGTTGGTTTCTTAATTCTCAGTACTCAGGAAACGCAGTGACGATCGCAGCGCAGTACCAACCAGAGCAGTACGAGAGGTTGCGCGCGCGCATCAGAGCGATCAACGCGGCGGGTGCCATGTCCCCACACTCCAGACCCCACACGCCGCGTGCGCAGTCCGCACGTGTAGCGGTTCACCCGGACTTACATGTTGTTTATCCCAGGTATGAAATAGCGGCTCTTCTTATTTTTACATTTTTTTTTAAATTAAGTTGCAAAAAATGAAAAACAAAACATTTATGTCACATGAATCGATAGATTGTTAGCCGACATGAAAATAAAGGAAATTTGGTTATGAAAAGAAGATTTTGAACAACAATCGCAAATGAACAATGCTATGGTTAACCCCAGGTCAAACGAAGCTTACTGTTAGATACAAGTAAGTGATGGTGATCGTTCAATGCATCAAAGAGGCTGATAGACCAATGATCGGCACAAAGACCTTGTGCTGACCGACCTTCACTATTAGTGACTTGCCCAATTTGAACACTACAGAAGCTTCAAAGACTTGAAGGAAAAAACAACAATTTAGCTACTAGCAATTTAGCCTACTGACCTCCAAACTTCATTATGAAGATGGCAACCAACGATGATGATGATTTAGATACCAACCACCAGTCAGCTGACTCATACGACGTGGCGCCAACCGATCAGTATGTTTTCTTAAGGTTAGATCAATCTCTCAAAAGTAAAATTACATTAAAAATAGAAAATTTTTTTTTGCCCTATCCAAATAGTTAGCTCTGATAGTTTCTTTACCTTCCTTGGATTTTAAATGCAGCTGGATAACTAAATTGAATAATATTTAATCCTTTTGTAAGTAGAAATCTCGCCGAGAATTATAAGGCACAGGGCACTTCTCGCTTTATTTATCATACGACTTTGTTCATCGCGTGATATATGCCATTTGATGATAATTCTTCTGAGTAAAACTCTTTAAAAGAGATTAAAACATGTTATGAATCTGGGAAAAATGTTAATAGCTTAAGAGTTGGACACGTTTCTGCATAAAAATATTGCAAGAGTAGGCGCCCGGATTTAATTTCGAACGCAATTACCAATTTTGCAACCGTTAATGAAAATTTGAAAATTACGTTCGATTTTGAGAAACGTTAATTAAATTTACTAGCTTGGAAATGGCTCCCATGATTTTATTTAGGGTTTCAAAGGATATTTTGTGTGACGCAGGTTTAACTTTGACAAGGATTGCTAAAGGTTGAAATTATAACACAAGTTGTGTTTTAGACGTAATGCAACTAACCCCACAAGCGGTTATTGATGTTACGTAGATACATTCATGGTTTTTAAAACCGTCATATACAGGTTCACATATAATATTAAGATTAAGCTTCTATATTTTGTACTATTTATCGCAAACATTCTCCAAAATAAAATTTACATAACTAAAACTGAACTATAATATAAGTTCCAACAATTCAAAGTGGAAAAAAGAGGGGAATGAGTATCGCTAATAGAGAATTTTCCACCGGAAATTAAAATTTAATTAAAAATATATTTTCACTATTTCGTAGAAATTTAATCAGGCGATCCATTTTGTACTGGGAATTAAAACAATTATTTATGCAAAATATTTTTTTTTTGTTTATTTTTTGTGATCTGTTAATGATACACAATCTACCCTAGGAATGTTTTCACTTATTATTGTAAGACCTTATATAGCAGTAGCTATACCTTGATTAAACACTACCGTCCACAATGAGAGGATTTAAACCAAACCATTTTAATTTGCAATGCATGGCACCGGATTTCCAGGGTGTGACTGTGTTCCAAATTCAAATTGTGAAGATATTTATGAGCGCACTGTTCCGACTCACGCCTCGATATGCAGCTGTTTCCGTACTTGTACATAGAACGCTATGGTTGAGTTAAAACTTAATAATAGTTTAAATCACCCGTAGACCCGCGACTCAGGTATTACGAGTACCTAGTAAAATCAAACAGTGACCAAAGGATAATAGCAGTTGACGACCAGGAACTATCTCGTTTTGACGGCATGTTCAAGAAATAAAACTACGTACCATCGAAGAAATGGCCGCAGACCTACTTTTCACTCTTATTACCATTACAATACGGACGAAAAGTAGGTCTGCGGCCTTTTCTTCGATGGTACATGAACAAATCGTAAAAGTTTTATCTTGTAAAAAATGTGTTATTTTTTAAGTCCGGGATTTAAGTTCTAAGAAAAAGTTAGTTTTTCGGAAAAATAAACCTAATAAACAATTTTGAACGTACGAATGACTGCCATCTTACAATATAGAATTGTCGACGGCTGTGATTGCGTTCTGATTGGCGCTATTAACGTTTACGTACTACATATATTACATGCAGCCAAGTTGTGTAACTTTGTACAAGCTGAGTAACTTTTTACAAATTCATCTACAAAAGTATGTAACCAAAAAGCAAATATCTCGTTTCTCTATACTTTAAGATAGTTATGGTTTTAATACAGCTTTTATTTCGGCGGAGTCCTTTAGATTTAACTTTGAAATTACACCGGGCAAGTTGCAGTAACCTGTAATTCACCTTTGTGCTCACTGTCTTTTCGATACTAAACACTATAAAATGACTTAAAATACTTCTGGAACGTCTAATTTCACAACTGCATAATCTATTCCTATTCTGTTGTTATCGGAAATCCATTACTAAACGGGTTATAATATAACATATAAAAACCTGTTGTATTTCATACAAAGTTGTAGTTATTTTAGGAAAAATAAATAAAATATTTAAACTGCTAGAACCAAGTTAATAAATTACGTGTGAATAATGACAAGTTAAAACGTGTTTGTACACTTATACAGCATGTTACTAGAACAGTGGAAATGGCGTTCGATATAAAGTCGCAATAGAACGCAGCTGCACTAACATTTTCGTTTTGCTGCCGCCATGTTTTGTACGTGACGTCACTGTTTATTGACAACTGCAGTCTATTGTGAAGTTTATTCTTGTTTAGCAAAGACAGGTCCGACAAAGTTTATCCCATGTTTGTGTCAATACAACTAGATGTTCATTTTAACTTTGCTTTTTGTTTTGCATTTGAATATTATGATTATTAATTAGCAGGATAATAAAGAGGCAGGCCATTATCCTGACGTAATCCAAGAGGTTCTCATATTTAAAGTCAATCACTCGTACACCCTTTTTTCGCTGATGAACATTCCGTCTCAATTTACCTAGTAGACAAATCATAAATAAAAATCCTCCTTCATAGAATTCCGACGAAACAAATTAACAAACAAAAGAAAAAAATAAAAACGAAATTTTCGGGTCAACAAATGAAAGCGGACAGAATTCTGTGGTAAAATCGCAATTTAAGAAATTGGCTAAAATTGTAATCCGGGTAGATTAAAATTATAAAACTATAAATTAGGTATTCATCGGCGAAATCATACTATATTAAATTTTAAAAGAAAAAACAGTGATAAAAGAAAGTATAGTATAGGATAGGCTACGAAAAGTATTTTAATATTCTTGTAGGATGCTCAAAAATATTTTTATACACATTAATTGGTACTCTAATATTTCAAAAAATACAATTGAAATTATTTTCAGGCCCAACAATGCAGCTCTTAATATATAGGCTGAAATTAAATCAACCAACCAAATTCATACTGGAGTCACGGTTAGTGATCAGGAACTAGGTTCAGTAATCCTTTAGGCCAAATTTGAAAAATATATTTATTGCTTCCTTAATCCAAAAGGATAATTAAAGCTTGTGGCTATCACTGAGTCTCCAGTATGAATTTGGTCGGTTGATTTAATTTCACCTTGTATGTTTATCTAAGGAATGTTCTTAACATTTTTTAGAACGCATCCGTAGATATGGTAGAAACATGAAACTTTGCACCTGTGTAAAAATATCTATTCAGTATTAGGAAAACTTGGAAAATCAAGTGTAGAAACAGAAGAGTGGTTTAAGTTCGGTACAAAATACGTTTTTATAGTTTCTGAAAACACTGATTACGATTGTAAATATATTTTAGTCCAGCTGGCCTCCTAGATATTTTAGTTTACATCTAAAAGCACATTTAGGTTTAGGCACATATTCGTAAGTTCTACTTTATTTCTGTTTATTTTTCAAGTATTTTATCGTGGTGAAACTGTAGGCCGAGCTGCGCGTAAGGCAAATCCCAGAGCATCATCATGAAGAGCCTGGCCCTGGCCCCTGCAAGACTAGGTCTAAGTCCAGACATAAGAACTGCTCCTATCAGGCTCTTCTTTATTTGAAGTATGTTGTGATATATGTAATTTTTTTTTCACAGGTAGCAGGTAGCTCTGACTGGCTGTGAAATCGACCATGCAACGCGAACTGACGAGTAGTTAGAAAAAAATATTAAACTATTAATTAAAATAAGAAATCAATCCTTACGGTCAACATTCATTGTTGAATTTATTAGTAACAGCAAAATATGAATTATCAACATACAGAAATAGATTTTTATCAAAGACAATACAAGGAACATGTCACCGTAGTCGTTCCCTTTAAGGATTTCCTTTCAATTATTTATTATGTTATGTATGACAGTTCTAAGAAAAATTTGTTGTTTTGTCTGAATAAAAACAAATAATGGAGTAACATAAATAGGCAAATAAAACAGTAATAAAATAATTCGCGATAAAATGATGTAATTTTGTGCATTACACTACAACTGTTAACACGCTTTAAAGTCTGTTAAGGTATGCAATTAAAATTTAATATAAGATATCAAGGTTTTCTTGTAAAAACATAATTTTTAATAACCAATTTTTGCAGATACACATAAAACGCATCTATTGCATACTTTTTATTGAAAAGTAAAGAAAACAATATTAGGATCTGCATTTTGCGCTGAGATCCTCTGTTACTCCCTTAACTAAATGTACTGGTGACCCAGAACAAATTTTTTGCGTACCGTTTGTTATTATCCCCATATAAAAATTGTATATTGTTTACACAGTTCTTTATTTACAAGTAACAACAAGTTGGAACACAACTATAAACACATACATTTTATTGAATTTTGAAAACAAGAATAATATCAAATGTTAATTAAATCGTGTTCAGACTTACGAAATTTTTAAGAGTGAAATAATTCAAATGTTTCTGTAAACACAATGTTGCGTTACGGCATTAAAATCCGTACTTATCACTTTCTATCGTAAACTACTATCAAATCTAACTAGTTGAACATTTTGTAACCCCAACCCAAAAGTTATATTAAGAACAGATAATTGTAGTAGTGATGTATGTAAATATAGTAATTTGATATGTAATACTGGGCAGATCGTGACAAAGCTGAAACTTTGAAATATAAACATAGTGATTAGATAATAAATAAATTCTATGTTACAAATGCATTTAAGATAAGTCAATAAATTACATTGCTTCCTCAAATTCTGTGAGAAATCAATTTCTAAATAACATTTGATTATAGTAGGTATATCTTGGTGAGACTAACATCGTTATCTTTATATGGATTGTTCAGAAACCCGTATTAGTATCTATGCTGCCATTGTATATGTAGATCTCTTTTCTCTCGCCAACTCTCACAGTTTTTTGCCAGTCGTGTCCACTGCTTTCTGTTTTTGCAATATCGTCGACCCACCGCAGAGCACCCGTTTGGAGTGTTTATGCCTAACATCAACATGACTCGTTATACAGGGTGTTTAAGAAAAGTACTTCGTTCCTTTAAGCCACGTGTGCTATAGGTATAACAAAGTATGTGTTAAGGATGTTACATTTTTTTTTAAATAAAGATGTATTTTTTCGGGGTTAACAATAATTTGATATGTTCCGCTAAGCGTTTATTAATACTCGATTTTCAATGATTCTGTTTCGAAGCCATGTCATGAAAAATCTATAAAAAACAAATGCAGAACAGAAAATCCGCTTCCTTTGTTTTTACAGAACAAGATGTGGTTACTATCCTGTTAAGGCGGTGCAAGTCGCAATCTTGAACAACCCTATTCTGGTAGAACTCGTTGAGTTAGTAGCTTCGTTGAAAGTATAGTTATTAGATCTAGGGTGCGGGTGAAGGCGTACCCGCTTGTTGATTGAAAAGTTATGCAATTCCATACTTTGATTTTGCCGCCCTCACTCAGGCCCTTACCCCGCTTTCGCTCTTTCATTGTTGGGAAATGGTAACTTTTGAACAATTTCTTTTTAAATACTCAAAATATTTTTTTAATCACTTCACACTTGAGAAAACGCTTACAGAAATCACTTTCACTTCACTCTGACGGGGAATTTTAAAAGCCTTATAATCTCTACCATGAAGTAATTTAGGTGTGGGTTAGGCTGTGGGTAGGGTGGTGTCCATAGGCTGTGGGTCCAATTTGTGCCTGTAATACGGCGATAGGGCTCACCACCCATCACACCGGGACGTAATAATCGTCTGTGAAAAGTAGGTGTACGAGTGTGGACTGTGACTTGCATTTCAGAGTGCACACCCGGAAACACCTGTGATACTCCTAGGGGTTTCGTGTTGTAATAATGTATTTTAAGTTTAGTATTTTTTTATCTATATTTGAAAGCAACGGAATTAAAAACTGGAAGAAGTTCCGAGTAGAAATATGTTTTATGCATAAAATAATTATATAAAAAGTTGAGAACATAACCATTCCAAAATTATATTTTGGAATAAACTTTAGAAATGTTCGTTTAAGACATTAATTTATTAACCCGCTACAGATACTATCCACTTAAATAATAATAGTGTATTTACTTTGTCATGATCTGCCAATTAATGGGTAAATATTATTATATAAATATGATGTTTTCGACCTGTGATATTAAAATGTAAAATTAGTAATTACGTGATTGTGTAAAATGAAATTGATTACACGGTATGAAACAAAGTTGTCTCATTCATTTAAACACTTTAATCAGTATTACCTACGATTCTCAAAAACGCTTTTTTCCTTTTTCTTCTAGTATAAACAGACAAAAATAATATCAGATCAATTATTGTCAATTATTGATTGAAAAATATGTAATAAGAGTTTTTAAATGCAGAAGAAGGGTACATGAGATCGCGAGGATTGCTGAAAAAGAATTCGTGGTAGTTAAGATTTCGAACAATATCACATTAAAATGAAGTTCTTAACTGTTTGCACTGAACAGTCAACAGGGCGTGCGAAGTAGGTACGTTTTCGATTTATGTTAAACAAAATATATATATTTTTTTTTAAACCTACAAACCCAAAAACCTACCTACAAATAAAAAACCTCATCCAAATCGCTGCTCCGCGGCAAGATGCCCGGTATGCTGGCGACATTCTTGCGTTGAATTGCTAAGCTTATTCGCTGGCCGAGGAATGTGCCAGCCCATGGGTCACCTGTGACGCTGACCAGGGGTGTGGAAACTTCTTTAAATAGATTTTGAGCTTCGGGACCCCACGAGCCCATCGTTTCGACCCCAAACGGCGCAAATAGGTAATTGTTCACTAGAACTATACTTGCACCGTTTGAGATCTTCAGCGGCTGCTGCCGCCGAACCAGCGGCTCTACTGTTTTGGTTAACATGGGAGGGTGCCAGTGTGTCAACGCATGTTGCGCCCCACACTAGCGGCCTCCCATGCTTCCAAGGTACTAACGTCATGCCGTCGTCGGGCCGCTTGCCGTCACCACGTGCCACTCCTGATGGTTCTAGAACCGCTGGCACGTTTATAGACGCAAGGGCCCGGCGGATGACGTCGTTAAGAGCCGCATGCCGGGAATGGCGGCCATCGTCGGTATGAGAGCCCATGGAGTCCCGATTGGCCAACGTCAGCACCGCAGGAGCAGCGATGTGGCTCATTAAGACGTAGACCGAGTCGCAGACCAGTAGCAACGCGGAATGAGGTGTCATCCAACAAAGTTCCTATGTTGCTGGAAGGTAGAGCCCGAAGCCAAAAACCCGACTTGCGTTCAGAATAGGCACGGAGACGAGCCTGCTCTTAAGCACTAGTGCTGGTCTCTAACAGTTGTTTTTGTTGAATTTTGCACAGCAACTCGTCCCATTGCCTCTGCACACGAGGGTTCTCAGGGAGATCCTCACCCGGGCAAGCCAGTGTCCACGTCTGCTTGGCTCCTCCACGACATGAGACCTCAAGAACGCCCATTTTTCGGATGCCAGGGCCTCCAAATCTGATGGGGAGGGATGCCTGGTCCCATGCACGGTCCGAAATTGGTAAGTTTAAGATTTTTATGAGAGTGTGCAAAATAGTTTTGTCTATAATAGAAAGGAGCAAATTAATATTTTTTTTATAAATAAAATAAAATGAATTTCAAAAAAGTGAGAAGAGTGTATCATTTTATACAACTTTTTTTTTCGAAGTTTATTAATTTGTATACTGCTTCGATAAAAACTGCAGCAGTAATACGAATGGAGAAAAAACTAAGAAATAAGGATGAATCTAAGTTCTTTTTCTCAACTTCTTACTATTATAATAAAATTGAGGAAAAGCTCTTCGTATCATTTAGATTGCTATGTATTTTTCTTTCAGAAAAGAATTACATAGTTACCATAGTTGACATAGAGTCAACAATAATAATACGCTAGTGTTAAAACCGATATTTAATAATAATTTTACATAGGTACCGTACAAAATTGTTACAAATTTAATCAATTCAAGGTGCAGAGAGAAGCTTTAGGTAAGTCCGCATTTCTTGCTTATTATTGCTTGCTTGTTAAATAGTTGGACTTCAGTGTAGTCCAAGTATATCTAATACTATTAAACGAGCAATATTTGTAAATTTGTGATCGGATTCCAAAAAAAGGTTCTAAGGATGATAAAATTTAGAGTAGGAATAATGTTGTCGTAGAAAGGCGAAAACTGCTCTTACATCGAAAAAAAAAAAACCGAATGGAGATGTTTTATTTATTTTCTCATAACCACGAAGTCGATTTTTGCACGTTTTCACAAGCAAATTACCCATTGCTTCGTACGTAAAAGATAAAAAAATTCTCATCATTGAATAAGTGCTCCATTTTGTGCGTCAAATGCATGCTGATGTGATTTGATAGTTTCGTTTTGTCAACGCGTTTTATGCAGAGAAACTAATCGAAACTAATTTGACGTGCATCACTGTAGAGAGGAATTTTAAACAGGAGAGATTTTAAACACTTTCTACGAGTTTTAAATCTGTCCCGAGCTGAGCCCGGTCGGTCGTAGATACTACAATATTATGCCCTAATCCTTATTATGATGCAATCAGGAAATAGGAAGAACCGTTAAACCTAAATAGTAATTCTGCGGAGGTACTTTATATAGAAGTCGCAGCACTAATCTTGTGCACTTGAATGTGACATTATTGACTTCCATAGAAGGGGGCACCTCAAGATCGATGCCAGCCCGGCCCGTTATTAAAGTAAGTATGGAGGTTTGACGGTTCTTCCATTCCTATTCTGTTTGCGGCTGGATAATACGCTCATAAATCATAATACATTGAAGTATAATAAAATAACTCAATGTCATTTTGTTTTATGTGTACTGGTTTATATGTGGTTAAGTTAAAAGATATCAGTCGATTTACACTTAGTATATTATCATTATTTATCAAAGAATTAGAAGCCAAGGGAAGAGATTAAATGCTTAGGTTCATACATTTTAATGAACTTTAAATATGAAGGAGATTCTCAATTCACATGCATTTCCTTTTTTCTTTGCATGCTACTCCATCTCGTCGTCATTTCTGAACCGATTTGAACAATTCTTTTTTGGAAGCGTGCGCCTCCTAAAAGGTCCCGTTTGGTCATGATCTGATGAATGTCTACAGAGAGAGACAGTGGAACTCCTCAATGGATGATAGCACATAACTCGAGACTACAGCACTCACTTTGTGTTGATTAAGAAAGAAAAATAAAGTCTCATATAACATAACGGCACAAAATTTCTGAAGGGTAGTCAGCGCTGTGGGAGAAACTAGATACACTCGTTGGTCTACTTAGGAACTGGAAAATTGTATAATATTAAAAATTATTCAGGATCTGGTCCTAAATCAACTTATTAATACGGCCCTCTTTTATCTGTTTTCTAATAATCGTAGAAGTGCCTATACAAACGAAAATTGGCTTAGAGTTGAAAAGCCTTAAAATAAAATCGGTTAATTAAACATAAAGAAGTAATGTTTTCTTTTGAGTGTTAAGTTACTTCAGAAAGAAAAAAAAAAACTGGTCAAGTGCGACTAGGATTCATGCCCTTAGGGTTTCGTAAATACCGTTTAAATATTTTTTTTGTATGTATTTCCCTTATTTATTTATCAACTTATTTTTGTTCATTGCATCATGTATATTATAATATTTTAAATCCTAGATTTCTATATTTTATGCAGGTGTATAATTACATTTTAGTAGCCCAACTTAAATATTTTTTGGATGTATTTCCCTTGTTAGTATATATATTTTTATATTCTAAAGATATACATATATTGTAAAGATTAACTTTGACTTGTAGAAAGTATACTTTATGTATCTATTTTACAAAATAAATATTGTGATTTTGATTTGATTTTATTTTTGAGAAAAGCACTATACTTGCTTCGACCATTAATTAGCAATCCTGGACGAGTAAGTTAAAAGTCCGAGCCCGTAAGGCGATTAATTTCTGGTCTTAGCAGTAATGTACTATTTCAAAACACTATTTGCAAAATGTATCGGTGAATTGCAGTTTTTCTGGAAAATCCCTTTTCCCAGTAAAGTTCCATGTCCTGCTTTCACAAGCTTCGTATTTCTAAGCCATTAATCCTAGGAAACTGAAATTGTTTATACAGAATCTTTTGAACCGAACCGCAAAACCGCAATCATTTAGTGGTTTTCAATTTATATGCAAATAAACTGCAGTATAACGCATGTGAATTTCTTTAAATTATACCACAAACACATTCTACTTTTCATGCTGAACAATTTATCCAAAGAGACATAATACCAGCGGAAATAAATAAATAAGGCCAAGCGCGTGTTGGACTCGCCCACAAAGTTCCGTCCACCACATTTTACGGATATGCAACCCCAAAATCTATACCTTTAAGATATTACCGCCATCTATCGTCTTACGAATGAACCTCGGCGCAAAAAGGTTGACAAGCTACTCTTAATGCCATCTATTATCTGACCAAATAACCTTGGTAAAAACTATCAAACAAGTCATCTCAGATGGCGCTATGTTTAACACAAAGTTTATGGTATGGGGACCACCCTTAGGTTTAACTTTTTTAATTTGAATTTTTGATTTTATTATTTTTCGTGATAGAGTCCATAGTATCACGTATTCTGTGAAACTTTCAATTTACGACCTGTACGGTTGAAGCTGTAGACCCCTGTGACAGACAGGCAGCGAAGGATTAGTTTCCATTTGGCACCGTTTATTTATTTAGTTAAAAGAAAATACATGTTACAATACTAAGGTGTATCAGAAACCTGCAAGGGACAGTCACGAAAAAAGTATTTGAAATCTTGCCCATAACTGTTTATGATAACTAAAAAAAGAATTTGTTGGTACCACAAAAGAGAGACACAAATATTTTTATACCGTACTCGAAATAAAACTCGAAGATAAAAAATTTAATTTTGTCATTTTAGTATCGTGAATTTCTCAACTGCTATATTTTTCCTGTAATCTTTACATAATCCCAAATCGCCATGATTTTTGCACATGCACTTTTTTGTGGTTTTTAAAAGATTTCTCAAAATTGGTGATAGTAAATATTCATTTATTAATTTATTTGGAGCACCAATGTTAGATACACAAATAGTTTAACAACAGTAAGTAGGGTTTAAATCCGTATGTTGTAACGTTACAGGTGCACACATGTTACCATACAATAAACTAAAAGTAACGAACTATAAGTAACAAATTATGATAATAATTCGGAAAAAGTAACTTAAACATACACTAACTCAACAGAACATGAGATCATCCATGACTTAAACACTCGTTTATCTTACATTTAAAACATGGAAGACTAACAAAATGTATGTCCAAATCATCATCAACAGCCGATAACTTGATATACGTTGTCATCATACGCGTGAATGGCATAAATTTACCTAGATTGCTGTTAAACCGAGGCGTCGCAAACGGCTTAAGATTTGACCGTCTGGTGGAAGGACGAGAGACAGAAATATTAATCTGACTTAGTGAATCTTAGTGAATATAGTAATAGTATATATTTTTATAATCAGAAATCATTGAAAAACCACAAAAAAGCATGTATTAAAAAATGCTTATTTCCGAAATTGTTGGACCAAAAAAAAACATGGTAATTTGGGATTATGTAAAGATTACAGGAAAAATATAGCGTTTGAGAAATTCAAAAAATAAACATATTTGTGTAAAAATATTTGTGTCTCTTTTGTTGCTATACGTGAAAAGAAATATATAGGTATTAAAGATAACCTATTTTATCATTCATCACAAAATGCAAGAGAACAATGAATTAGGTGAATATACAACCACCATCATGAGTTAATAATACAGATCTGGAAACTAGACGGCGCCGGAGTATCGCGATACCATTTGATCAATGGAGTTAAATTACTAAAGAAGGCGAAGCAGTACAGAGTGCGTGGAAACATCACTCTAATGAGCACATTATCATAACAATACTGCAACGCTCACTTATGAAACTTGTCCTCAGCTATCATCTTGGCTTGCTTTGGCGATTTTAATATTGATTGACTTCACTCAGAACTAGGAGACTTCCCGCTACTAATGAAATTTCTAATCACCTATTCATAAGATTTGGTTTAACTGCCTATCTTACTGATAAGTCAACAATTTATTTATTTAGGTATAGTATATAATATTTTAATTCCCAGATTCCTCTATTTTATGGAGGTGTATATTTTATTTCCCGTATAATAACATAAATTTTTTATATTCTAAAGATATATATTGTTAAAATTAACTTTGACTTGTAGAAAGTATAGTTTATGTATCTAAATATTTTGATTTGATTTGATTTGATCTGATTTGATCTGATTTGACATAGACGAAATGCAACCTACGTGATGCTTACTGATATTGATATTGCTTCTCACGATTTTAATAGTCGGATTTCGCCTGACTAGTGTCACTGTATTCGTACAGTTTCTTCGGAGGCCAACATGGTTACGCGGCGGTTCCCCGTTTGACACTGACGAATACAGTGAAAATAGTCAGGCGAAATCTGACTACTAAAATCGTGAGTAGCCGTATGAATGTTCAGTATGAATCTAAACTACGAATCTCCTAGTCTTAGTAGCAAAACTACGTGATGCTGTTTCAAACGATACTAGTAACTTAATTGGATTTTTTGGAGTTGTCTTTTCAAATATTACAAGAGACATATATTGGTGTCGATTCGGTGTAACATGACTTAACTTATTTGACAGGACTAACCTTGTTTAAGGCGTCCTGTCCTTGTCTTTTTCATACAGAAAGAAATAGACAACATGCTTAAATTGAACTTAGTGCTGTCAAATAAGTTAAGTCGTGTCACATCAAATGGACACAATTTTAATACTTGTGCATAAAACTGATACATTTAGTCTTAGAATGTAGTGACGAGTTGCTTACAAACTATTTTACCATAAAACGAGACATTTTTCCTCCATCATACAGAATTTGTTACGTGTTACTTTCGTTTATATAGCCAAATTCATACTGGAGACTCGATAAGTGGTCAGGACCAAATTATTTATTTCATAAACTAAATAAATTTGTGGAATAGTACAAGTGACTAATCTAAGTTGCACAAACAAATTATTTTGATTTGATTTTCTGTTCATTATGTATTCAAAGTGCAAACGACAATAAATATGACATGAAATGTAAGTGATTTTGGAATCGAAAACTGCTGATAATACTCGTCCATATGAACAGCTTTTAATATGAAGTCAAGCCTGAAATCGGGAAAAATAAATCAAGCTGTTTCATACACTTTGGTCGAGTAGGCTTTTAACTTTTCTACTGAACAGATGATATTCTTTTTGCTATTTCAGGGTTGTTTCTATAGTAAAATTTGTTCGTATAGACGAGAAAAATCACCAGTTTTCGTTTCCAAAACCAAAAAGATTTCACTGTGACGACGTGCCGCATATTGAAGGTGACTTTTATTTATTTTATTATTTGGCAACTCATACTGGAGGCTTGGACCAAGCCGCTTGGTTAGTGATCAGTAACACGGATCGATAACACTTTTTGCTTATTTCGAAAAATAAAACCTTAACGTCCCATAGTAATTGACTCGGGGCTGGGCTTGCGAGTAAGGAATACGAAAAGAATAATTTACGAATTTCACAAAGAGGGTCATCGAACCATGTTACTGAGCACCCGAGTCTTCAGTAAGAATTTGGCTGCATACACATACATTTACTCTTACACTCACTACACACCACATTCATCCACACATTCACATACACCAATTACTCTACATTACACACACGCACAGGCGGCCTTCTATCACAAACTCTCATATACACTCACAAAGTGCTTTACTTCCTATGTTAAAAATACAAGCACAATAAACAATGTTAGTAGTACCTACTTGTTTAATAATTTTATTTTTATAAAAATAATATTATATAGAACTCAGTAAGTGCGATTCTGAAGCAAAACACGTTAAATATCATTCAGTACTGTTCTATCGAAAATTAGAATATACCTGAACAACAAGTAATAAATGTAGTTAAGCTTGTAATGTAAAAAAAATGAAAATTTTTCAACAACTCTTAATGCCAAGAAGCTTGTTTTAGAATTCCTAATTGTAACTTCTCTTCTAACTACAAAATTAACTTTACTTTGCAATTATTCATCTCAACTTGTTCATGTAAATATATTGTAATATTATGGAAGAGCGAGGTCTCCTAAAACAGGTAATTCCTTACTTAAACGGAAATAATTACACACGTAATGTAAATAATAACACTGTAAATAATTTTGTATGACTAAGTTGTGAAAATAAAGAATTATTATTATTATTATTATAAATTAAAGTCACCTTATATATCTAAAGATACTCTGTGGTGCCGCACGACTAAATTGATGTTATTCACATAAATTTAAGCCCATAGATACCTACTTAGGGACATAAATGATGATGTCAACTCTTAAGCTGGACTTAATTTCCTTTCAATTTAGTTCACCGCTCAAAACCAATTTAATAATCCGATGAACATAAGAAAAATTTAATACTTAGAGCTTTTATTTTCTATCGTAAAATGTAGTCGCAGCGAGGTATTTAATATTCGATCACAAAACATTAAAACTTCATCGCTTTACGTAATCCCACTTGCTTAAAAATTATTAATGGCTTATTTTATTAGCAATATTAGAAAATAAATTATAAATAGAGGGATTAAAATTAAAATGAGATGGACCAGAAAAAATATGTTAATGTACAAGCTGTTTCCCGTGGTTTCGCTCACTTGGAAGTGTAAAGGTAAAAAACGATTGGCGACAGTTTTCAGCTTAGCAGTTATTTTGTAACATCCCTTAAAGCCTATATCGTCGTCTTAGAGTGAAAACCTCGTAAGGGCCTTATGATGAATTGTATAGAAGAAACGAAAAACTAACGTGTTCTCACCAAACTGAGCGGTACGAATCAATATGAGGTTTTCCAACATATCAATAGATGGCGCTACGTGTCACAGAAATGCGGCACAATCAAAGGGAAATGATGCAATACGAGGTTATCATTCTAATGAAATAATAAAACTATTTTCGTATAATTTGGTCATCCGAGGTTTTCCCTCTAAGGCGACGATATGTTAAACGATGTTTATAAAGAAAATCGAATCCAAATACGTTGAGTGGTTCTCGAGTTGAAACCAAATATACATGACAAAAATTCTAAAAATCATAGTTTTAGCCTCAGTAATCTGTAATAATAATAATAATAAATTTATTTATTCCAGACGAGGTCCATATTATGTAATAATAACATAACATATAACATAACTACTTTTTTACTGTGCACCATAATAAAAAAAATTACAAAGCATTTTAACAGAAAGGGTACAATGGGCGGTCTTATCGTTTAAGCGGTTTCTTCCAGACAACCTTTGGGTGGAAGATAATGTTAAATAGAGAATAAGGCGTAGGTGGTATAAACATAATATCTACGTATTAAATAAACTAATTAATCTAGTTACCTAACACAAAACAATTTACATAAAAATACACAATATATTTATACTAATATATATTCATCATACCAATATCAGAGAGAGATGAATATACCTACATACTCGTATATATCTTAATTTAAGGGAGGAACAATATTCTTTTAGTCATCTTTTGAAATTAGCCAAAGAATTAGCAGATTTTATAGAAACAGGCAAAGCATTCCACAAACGCACAGCTTCAACTGTAAACGATTTGCC
Source organism: Ypsolopha scabrella (assembly GCA_910592155.1). NCBI lineage: Eukaryota > Metazoa > Arthropoda > Insecta > Lepidoptera > Ypsolophidae > Ypsolopha > Ypsolopha scabrella. The sequence goes on along the minus strand of OU342969.1, from coordinate 22,414,149 downwards.
ATAAAAAGTCGAGAAGTGTGGTGGTTTTCAATAGAATGTTTTCAGAATATCGCAACGTTCGTTCATGAGATTGGTGACGAAACTCAAAACGTTCCTTGAGACAGGAAGGAGAAGAAGGATTAAAAAGAACAAAGTACAGGAGGGAGACGATATGAACATTTGAACGTGAGCGAATAGGGAGCCAGCCAAGCTGGGAGCGAAATTTTGAAACGTGCTCAAATTTACGGAGTCCGAAAATGAACCTTAGGTATGCAAAAATGTTGAAGTCGCTTTTGTCGTCCGAATTGTTCTTAAGGAAGATCAAGGTAGCAAGAATCAGCATATCAGAATAACCCATTTTATTTAAAATTTCACAAATATAATTCATGGACATACACAACTTTTTTACTGCTTCATTATTAATAAAGAATCTATAGATATGTTATTAAATACAGCTATTACATATAGTTAGGTAGGTATCGCTTTTAGGGACCTCAATAGACATAGAAAGCTATTTTTTTCTTATTTTACCTCACAGGCGTTACCGCTCCACTTTTACTTTATTACAATAGAGCGTCGTCACCGCAAAGGAAACGTACATGATAGCGTCAGGCTCTGAACAATGCATTGTTTTGAACTACAATGTACCATGCAATAGCGACCCACTTAGAGATGTAACTTGACGTCACAAGATGTTTTTCTAGACAACAGAAGGACCTATCCATACTAACCAACCGTGGTCTTCTTTGTCACTTCCTTTGTGGAGTTCTAGAATTTATTAATAAGCATGGAAATAAATGAAAATAGGATTTGGTTACCAGCCTACATGACCTCACCTTATTTATCTATTATCCTTGTCTATACTAATAATAATAAAGTAGTAAATAGGTCGTGTCTGTACCTTGAATATTTAAGTTGAAATTTTAAATCCATTGGGCTATTTTGTACCTACTGAATTTTTAAATTTTCGTTTGTCTGTCTGAATATCTGTCGGCCTGTATGTAAAGTAAGTATGTTTTTTCCGTTTTAACTCTAGAACCACTCAACGTATTTGGATTCAGTGTTTTTTTTATCATCGTAGTGTCCCTGGTGAAATATTGAATAAACGCGAATAGAGCCGCAAGCAAAGGCCTTATTTTAACTTACTCTTAAGTAGTATTTATTTATATATAATAGAATACACTGATCAAAATATAGAAATCCAAAGAATTTGGCACCGCGTCTGCGTCCGGAACCCTACCTTTAATGTTTTTAGGGTTCCGTAGTACCTAAAAGGTAAAAATAACTTTTATGGTGAGACCTCGTTGTCCGTCCGTCCGTCCGTCCGTAAGTTACAGCATTATTAGCATTGTTAATGATAAAGACTTGAAATTTTCTACAAAAATAACATTCACTTGCCTACATAATTTACAAAAAAATATTGAAAAATTCTAAATTGTTCAAAATATTTCCAATACAAAAGTGAGAAAAATAAAAAATAAATTCTTAAAAATACAATATGAGTATAGAATTGTAGATATTAAAAAACTGATTATAAAAATATATACTTTTACTATACTTACTGTCATTGATTTCAAGAAATCTTTAAAAAACCAAAAAATGCATGTCCCCCTCCTTATTTGCGAAACTGGTGGACCGAAAAAAATGAAAAAAATAACGGTAAAATGAGATTACATAAAAATTACAGGAAAAATATAGAGGTTGAGAAATTCACGATAGTAAAATGAAAAAAATCGAATTTTTCATCTACGAGTTTTATTTCGAGTACGGTTAAAGAATATTTATGTCTCTCTTCAAGACAAGCCCTCTTATACCAAAATATATTTTCCTTCGTGAGGTGCCATCCGATCAGATACAATTTCTATTTCACAATGACAATGCAAAAGCTTCCCAGGTCTTAATGAAGAATAAGAATAAAAACAAAGTAAAACAACTGAGAACTATTCAGGTATGATCAATAAGTCATCTGTTTCATCATAATTTAAACTTAATAGCCAAGGGGTTTCATGTATTTTATTACAAACTGACCTCGTGCTTGTTTGACTAGTGTTTGAATAGTTTGACTAGTGTTTGGCAGCTGGATGACGAGGACGGAGAACCGCCAATAGTGGCGAATTATTGGAAAAGTCAATGCCTATGAACAGCTTACATGACGATAACAAGCTGATCGATGGATGGATGAACGTAACTCTTTGTGCGCGAGTCCGACTCGCCCTTGTTCAAATGATTAAGTTGTAAAACTGTGGAGAACGTGTATACTGTGGAGAAGCAACAGACCGACGCAGTTCATCTTGAAAAAACCTCTGCGTAGATAACAAGATTCATATGAGTAAGCTATTATATAATACTATACATCAAGTGTGCGGTCATGTGACATGTCTTTGACATGGATTGAGTAATACCCACGGAGGTTTCGAGGGAAGAATCCAATTACGTGACGTGAGTATGGGAAAACGTCCGTCCGTCGTTTTTGTGTCGATCGTAACACGATATGACGAAAAAACATAATTTTTTGGGAAGGCCGCCAAGTGATACTTGTGCGAGTAAATAGATAGGTTTTGACAGGTTCATAGATATTTTGGTATGGTCTTTTTTATGAGTTTAATCCAAAAAAAGTGTTTGGTGTTGCTGTTACCTAGTAAGTATATAACAAGTGTTCGGAATGCTTGTAGGCGTTTCTGTTATGATTTACTAAGAAGGGACCAAATCTTACCACATCTGCTCATCTACTGACTAAGAGTTTAAAATCTAAGGGTATAAAATGAAATTTTCCGATTGCATTATTAATTAATTAACCCAATTTTCTTTTTGTGTATTTTATACCTACTATTATGCATGTTTTTAGGTTATGAATACTAGTGAAATGATATATAAAATATTATTTTATTTTTATTATGTTTTTACTTATTATATTAATATAAATACATATAAGTGAAATATACGCGACTGAGTACGTGCAAATGCATACGATAGATAAGAATATATTATTATGTATGTGTGTCTGTAGTAGTTTGCCATTGGCTCGTGACGTAATTAATCGATTGATTACAAATAAAGCCCTTTATTTTTCAAACATAATATTGGCTTATAATTGGCCTATATCGCACCTGCGGGAAGCGTCTATAAGACCTAGGATGAAGCATGTTGCCCTACAACCAGAAGAGTGACAGCAGGCGAGCCGTTCATCAGTATTTGCAGGGATTTCCACAAAAATCTACTGCTTTAAATTATATGTGGGAAGTATTCTACTAACGATTAAAGTTTAGATTTTTACTCACATAACTAGTATACTAGCCCTTGCTCGCGGCTTCGCCTGCGTTTATTTCAATCTCTGCCTCGCTTTAAGCTTAACGGTTATTTTATTAACATCCCTTATAAACTATATATTGACCAGCCCCCTGATTCTGTATCGTAAAATCAGTTGCCAAACCGAGTGCCTATCGTCGAAAACATACAAATCCGTTTATCTAAGTATAAGTTCGTACTTGAAGTGACGTCAAAATTCGTAAATAGATCCAAACCCATTGATGGTTTTTTTGGAATTTCATTTTTTATCTGTTTTTGGTGAATAGCAACTATAGTTGGCAACCGATTCAAAGATAATATACGTAATAGGTCCGCTGGATCACTGCAATGATAATAAAAAAACTCATCTAGATAGAGCTTCCGGTTGAGTTGAGAACATACATACATACATACAGACAGAACGATAGACAGACAAAAATTTAAAAAAAATGTGGTTTTGGCTTCAGTACAAAACTAATTACCCATTTCATTTAAAAATTCGCAAAAAAAATCAATGCACCTACAGACACGAATTTCTTACTACTTTATTATAAGTACGACTATATAGATTATAATTTATAACGGCAATTCTGGAATTTTGCGCTTATCGTCATATAACATTGTCATCAAAATACGTTTGGATGATGCTGTCACTCATTCAAACTATGAACACAAAAAATATAGGAATCCAAAATTGTTATATTGCCTATTTACAAGAAAATCTCGTATCTTCCGGAGAATTGGTATATAAAGGAAACACGTTATAATTTCAATACGAGTACACGTAAATATATGAATAGTAACAGAGGTATAGAGGGCTTTCTGAAAAAGGATATTAATTTCACCAGGGCAAGTCGGGTCATTGTCATGTTTAAGAAACAATTTCTATTCAAATCAGCACCAGCTTGAAGCTATTATCACCCTACAAAATACGTGCATAGACAGGCACGCTACTGTTTAAGTACAAAATTGGATAACCCGTTTTTTTGTTTTTTTCGTTATAGTCCAAAGTATAAGACCTCTATCATCTGGTACTGATGTTTAAAAAGGCACCATTTTTCCAAAATTATGAATATTGATTTTGTTGCAAACATATCAAGCTGGACAGATTTCCATACAAAGTTGTTTTCTTGCTATAAATTGTACATACCAAAATTTTATATTTCAGCCAGAAAATGACTTTGTAACTATAGAGGTCTTAAACTTTAGTCTACAACAAAAAAAAACAGAGAAACGGTTTATCAAATTTTGTACCAAAACCTTGGCATGTCTTTGCGCCTTAAACGAATTATGGAAACCACCTTGATTGGATAATAGATAATAAAAAAATGTTTGTGCGTATACATAGAGTGCGTATACACGTGTAAGCGCGTAAAGGAGGCAATAGCTTAAGAGGAACGATTTGAAACACGAGCGATAAGCGAGTATTTTGTACGCTACGAGTAAGTTATTGCCCTTACACACGTGTATCATGCTACGGTTTTCATGGCACAGTGTGAGTAAATAAATGAAACGTAATTAAAGAAAGAAACAAACAATAAATACTTCCAATGAACTTTAGGCGAGCATTCTTTTTCTTAAGAGGAACGATTTGAAACACGAGCGATAAGCGAGTGTTTTGTACGCTACGAGTAAGTTATTGTCCTTACACACGTGTATCATGCTACGGTTTTCATGGCACAGTGTGAGTAAATAAATGAAATGTAATTAAAGAAAGAAACAAACAATAAATACTTCTAATGAACTTTAGGCGAGCATTCTTTTTCTTTGCACGAAAGTTGCCAACTTGACAGAAATAAGCTGCTTTCAGTTTGGTGCGATCGAAGGCTGCTTGTAGTCATATGTATATAACATAAATTCCACTTCAGCAGCTTATTCCCATAATGTAAACAACCATGGCTGCCTGAAATTTAAAATACGAAAAGAACGACGACGTAAAGTTAATTATAATATAATCTAAGAAGACAAAAAGTTCTTATTCATATTACGAATAAATGAGGTTACCCACTAAGTTCCAGTATCCTTCTTATTACCTTTATATTATGAAAAGAAATTAAAAAGTAAAAATCAAGTGCCAATTGGTTGATTAAGTTTCATCAGGATGTTCAATTTGTTAAGTTACAACCTACTCAAAATGTCATCTCAATAGTTTTCATTTCATTTCATCAAACTGAACGCAGCATACGAACGCATTAAACTGAAACCAGCTCATCTTTTTACCGAATGCACGCTCTTCAAGCCTAAAACCACCTTTGAACTACCGTCCCTCAGGTCCCGAAAATGGCAACAACTATGCCCACAGGATTCAACGCCATCTTGTGAACAAAGTACTCGCACGTTGGCAAGCCTGTTCTTCAGTACCTTGAGCCGGCAAGGCGTTAAAAATGGTGGGTCAAGCAAGCTTTGGCTGGACTCGAAATATTCGTTTTTATCCCTTCGGAGGAAAAACGGTTATATTTAGAGGTCCGAGCCTTCAGCTTGCTTGACCCACTTGAGAAATGTCTGTTTTCTGCCGGCGTTCGAGTTCGAGAGCGTATTGTGATAGAAGGATAGGTATATGGGACCTTGGAAACAAAATCAATTAATATATTGACCGAACTCAAACAAAATCTTCAACATTTATTGGAACAAAAAACACCAAAGATATTGCAAATTAAAATGAATCAATATCTTATCATAGAGCTCGAAAATATGAGGACGATCTATCGGTTTCGTTGCCTGATTGGTCTCGGTATTTTTCTGAAGTGATATTCGTAGGAAAGTCTTCTTTGATTTCCGATTTCCTTTACTTTTCGTCTTAATCATCCATCCCGTAATAACCATGTGACTTGCACTAGAACTAGATCTCCCAAATAGATTTGCAGTCATCCCAGCTTTGCTCTGGAATTCCGTAATTGCAATCAATTTCTTTAACCAAAAAACAAAATTAAAATTTTAACGTCATTACATTACTATTGGTTTTCCAGCCCGACTGTGTGTGTTATGGAATCTGTCTTAGATCCGAAACTCGGCAAAAAAATAAGTCAACAAGCTGCTGTTATTTGAAAATTCAATGGTACTCTATTAATAATACCATTAAATAGAGAAGAAGTGCTATGTGTCGAGATATTTCATACAACTTATCCTTTACGATTTCCGTTTATTTCAACCAGCTTACTTAAATAACCATCTTAAGGGGGTAACTTTTTACCTTGGTACAAAATGCAAACCTTAATCTATTGTTTTTCTTACTTTTGAATAAAAAGTATACAATAAATGTGTTTTAAAGCAACTTGCGGAAATAGTTTATTAATAATAAAGTTTTCACAAAAAAATTACGTACTTTAATGTATATGATTTTGTTTGCATTACATTAACAAACTTAAAAGCGTGTTTACAGTTGTAATGTAATGCAGCTAAAACGTAACGCATAAAATTTAATAATTTTCATGTAATCACCTATTAAGAAGCAGTTTGCGCGAATTGTTATAAAACACATTTATTGCAAATTTTTTATTCATAAGTAAGAAAAACAATATTATGATGTGCATTTTGCACCGAGATCCTCCGTCACCACCTTAACAAGCATTAAACATTTTCAACGCGGAATCGGATAACACGTTTTATGTTCTTACAACAGTACACCTTCTCTTTATTAGGGTTTTCAGAATACAATAATGAATATTAATATTTGCACAATTAAAAATGAAGGCTTATAGATAGCATAGTTAGTAGCGGGCTTTGCTCATTTCCTTCAAGCTCCTTGAAATATGATCCAGCTGCTATTTACCCTCCTTAAGATAAGTTATTTTTTTATTTTTAGCATGTCTCCAAAAATTTGACCTGACCTAAATCCCTACTAGTCAATTTCAAAGTATAACCCGGTCCCAATATCTGTGCACCTCGCTGGAATGTGGCGCCTCTCCCGCTTCCCCTGTCACCTCTCCGCGCACTCCCCGGTGCGACAGTACGGTTAGCATCTTCGTTGCCGCTACACGTCCCGATAATTTTGATATTTTCGCTTTATTGTTGTTTTATTTTTTAATGTTTATTGTTAAGTTTAGACTGTTTACTGTTAAGTTTGGACTGGTTTGGTTGTTATTAAAATTGTTGTAGCTGTTAAACTGAAGTCATGGGAAAAACAACACACAGCGAATCAAGAAATTTAATCTTGAAAGTGCTCAAGTTTTTTGAATCGGAGAAAGCAAACAAACAGTACACCATACCTGTAGAGCAAGTGGTGAAACGAACCTGTGCTGCAACTGGGATATCAAAGAGGACTCTAATGAAAATTAAAGTTCAGAAAGTGAGAGTGAGGAAGATACAATGTCAGGCATAGAGTCAATAATTTATAGTGACTGAGTTTAATAATAAATGTTTTTGTAATCAAAATTCATCCATCCATCCATCCATCAGCCCGTGTTCGTCCACTGCTGGACATAGGCCTTTCCCAAATTTCGCCACTCATATCGGTCCTCCGTCCTCCTCATCCAGCCGCCCCCCGCAACGTCTTTCAGGTCGTCGGTCCAGCGGGCACGAGGTCGTCCTACACTACGCTTTGCTGTACGTGGTCTCCATTCTTAAGCCTTTCGGCCCCAACGGCCATCATGTCGGCGACAAATATGGCCTGCCCACTGCCACTTCAACTTACTGATTCTGCAGGCTATGTCGGTTACTTTAGATCTCCGACGGATCTCCTCATTTCGGATTCTATCCATCAGAGATACCCCAAGCATAGCCCGCACCATAGCTCGCTGAGCGACCTTAAACCGGTGGATCAGACCCTTTTTAAGAGACCACGTCTCAGCGCCATACGTCATCACAGGAAGGACGCACTGGTTGAACACCTTAGCCTTTAAGCACTGCGGTATTGACGACGTAAATATGTGACGCAACTTTCCGAATGCTGCCCAACCCAAGCATATTCTTCTGTCAGCCTCGGCGTCGAAGTTGTTTTTATCCAGCTGTATGACTTGACCCAGATAAACATATTTTTGAACAACTTCGATGCTGACATTGTCGACGGTTATTGGCCCTTGGATGACGTGACAGTTGGACATGACCTTAGTCTTATCCAAATTCATCCGCAGGCCCACTCGTCTCGAAGAATCGCCAAGGCCGCGCATCATTTCCTCTAGTTCCTGCAGCGATTCCGCCATTATGACGATGTCATCGGCAAAGCGAAGATGTGAAATGTACTCTCCGTTTACGTTTATGCCTCGTCCATTCCAGTCTAGTGTTTTAAAGACGTCTTCCAGCGCGGCGGTAAACAGTTTTAGAGAAATAACATCTCCCTGTCTCACGCCGCGCTGAAGATGTATCGGTCTTGTTTGTACACCCTGTACTTGGACTGACATCGTAGCGGAGTCATACAGACACTTCAACAACTCCACGTAACGCCAGTCAACTTGGCAACGCTGCAAGGACTGCAGAACAGACCAAGTTTCGATGGAGTCGAAGGCTTTCTCGTAGTCCACAAACGCTAGACATAAGGGCTGATTATACTCTTGAGTTTTCTGTATAACCTGCCTTAGCGTGTGAATCTGATCCACGGTGCTGTAGCCTTTTCGAAACCCAGCCTGCTCTGGAGGTTGGAAGTCGTCGAATCGTTGGGCGAGACGATTCGTGATAACTCTTGACCGTTTGAAGAACAGCTTGTAGGTGTGGCTCAGGAGCGCAATTGGTCTATAGTTCTTAAGTAGGATTTTGTCCCCTTTTTTGAAGAACAAAATGACCAGACTCCTGCTCCACTCCTTTGGCGTAGTAACTGTGCGAATGACGGCATTAAAGAGGTCCTGGAGCTGTCCGAGTATAGGGTAACCTCCAGCTTTCAGGAGTTCAGTTGTGATGCCGTCCTCGCCCGGCGCCTTGTTGTTTTTCAGCTGTTCAAGAGCTATCCTAATCTCACCCATTTCGACATCCGGGAGTTCATCGGTATAGTGGCGGACCAGAGGTGCACGTTTGTCGTCTTCATCGCGAGCAGTTGGCTTGGGAGTGTGTGAAGAATATAGGAGCCCATAAAATTTCTCGATTTCGGCGAGGATTTCTGGCCTAGAGGTAACAGTTCTATTGTCAGATGTCTTCAGCTTCGTCAGATTGGTCCTTCCTAACTGCTGGGCAAAAATTTTTGAGCCTTTATTTCACTGATCGCGTCTTCAATGACGCGAGTATTATGTTGGCGCAGGTCAAAACGAATTTGCCTTTTAACACGCTTGTTAAGAAGGGAAAAATCTGCAGAATCTGAAGACATTTCCCGTCTCTGCCTCATCAGGTCCAGAGTTCCACTCGAAATTTTGGACTCCTTAGTCTTTCGCTCCGGCTTAAAATAAGCCCTCCCTATCTCGCGCACGACATTCGTGAAATTGTTAGCAAGCTGGTCAACATCCTCAGTGGTTTCCAACAGGGAAAATCGGTTCTGAAGTTCCATTTGGAACTTTTCGGATCCCGCAGCGGTTTGGCGCAGAGAAGGGCGGAGCGTAGGCTTCATCAGACGATTTCTCCCAAGCTGTAAGTCGATATTCAAGATGCATCGCACAATCAAAATTATTGTTTTTGAATAACAAACCCTTCATCAATAATAAATTGATTTGAAAAGGTTAGTAAATTTTTTTTACCTCCACATTTCTCGAAAAAACTTTTTTTCACACCGTACCCAGACCGCCGATATGACGTCACGATGTCAGGTGCACAGATATTGTGACCGGGTTGTAGAATGTACTAAATTAGTAAAAAAGAGTTTTAAATAGCAAGTAGCAACTTTGAAAGATTACAAACGTTTATTTATTCTATTCGGGTTGCAAAAAGGTTTGATCCATATCAAACATGAAAATCCTCTTTTACATGGTTAATACCTAACAAAAAAGCGACTCGTGACTTAATAGTTATTGCAAACTCATTTCTATAGGACTATAAATATGAGCAAGGATTCCGAATTGAAATTGGTTCAACCACAAGTTAATAACGGAATATAGAAACCAACCTCTTACTCCAAATGCATAAAAATTGTGTAATGTATTCAATAACTAATGATTATAAAAAAAACTAGCTTTTGCCCGCGGCTTCACCTGCGTTGAATTAGTTTTTGTGTACTCCTATAAAACCTGTCAATATTTTTCGGATACAGTAAACATAACTGGTGAAATGTGTGTGTTATTCGCTTCTGTGTTTCCCATTTTGTATGTCTCTTATAGAGATTTTCCATGGGAACTGATTTATGGAATAAAACGTAGCTTTGTCATGTTCTAGATCTAGAACTTTATTTGTGCAAAGTTTCAGCCCAATCGGTTCAATAGGTACGGCGTGAAATCACTTTTATATAGAAACTTGAAACCACATGATTTATGGGATAAAAAGTAGCCTATAAGAACTACATTCATGCAAAATTTCAACCCAATCGGTTTTGTAGCTACGGCGTGAAAGAGTAACAAACATCCATCCATCCAAACTTTCGCATTTATAATATTATTATTAGTGAGACTGAAAAGAAAAAAAACAAAAGATTCATGAAAAGTAGCATATTGCTCGAACAGCATTTTTTCATTTCTGCCTTTTCTTGGCATTTGCACAAAGCGTAATAAAACTGTCGCTTAGACGACTCCTATATCTAAGTTTTATGAAATGCTTTCCCATATTTCAAGAGCACGTGCTTCTACGAGGAAATTTTTCATTTTTTTCATTTGAGTACTTGTTAGTCGGGGAGAATATGTTGTGCCAGTAAAATTTGAACGGCACTTAGATCTGCTTATTGATATTAGTAATTCTTTTATATATCTTCTTTACTGTAAACCACTGTGATATCTTTCTTCTTTACAAACTGTTAAATATTTTTATTCAACGTTTTTCGTTAATAATGAAACAAAAATTGATTTTGATGCAGTTAATTTACACGCCAGTTGTTTTTAATAAGTAAAAGATACTTTGAAAGTTCAAGTAATTGTAAGTATGCATCAAGGAGACTAAATTGGCTAACGCAATCGTGTTTACTAAATAGTTTAAGTGAGAATATTTCAAAATGCGTAGTTTCATCAAAATTCATTTCAATCTGATAACCACCCCTCGCAGTCAGTAGCGGAACTTATCAGAATTCCATACAAAACCGCGATACGTTCAAACTAAACGTAGCCGTAATTTTTTCATGCTAAGGCTACAGGTACTTTCTTAACATAAAAAAGTTAATTTTATTAACAAGTTTGGGAGTTTCGCTTGATTCCAACCTTAATTTTTCAAATAATATTAAACACATATATCTAAAGAAATTCAGTAAATTTATGACATAAAATTCAGTAAACTCGATTTTTTTAGGCACTGCTATGGTAACCAAACAAACCGTGTTAGATGGGGCAACTTTACCTGTAGGCTAGACTGCGGTATGTCAAGAAAATCTTGTGTTTTAAGCTCCAAATCATCCTATTTTCACATAGATTTTTAAATATACTCGTATATTTTTTATAAATATTTGAAACATAGCCAGCCGATGGTAGTTCATAAATATATGTATAATGCAATAGTTGGATATGTTATTATATTACAGGATAGCAATAAAACGTTATGGGCTAGGATTTGAAATCGCGGTAAAAAGTTACTGTCTTGCCCAAAGAAAATGAAGGTATATGTAGAGCGGGAGAGGCGGACTTTCTTCGTCAGATGTAATATGCTCGCTGGTTGATCTTACAGATGCAGTAGAGATGTAAAAATTATTACTCGTGTCAGCGTATTGCCAAAACATCTGCGGATCTACTATACAAATGACAAACATACAGTCTCACGAGGATACAACACAATAACACTTCTGTGCAAAGAGCATCTTCACCGACGCGGGGGCTAAATTGCTAAAATATATATTATGCCTTTTCTTTACCTTTAATAAGAGAAAATTATTTTTTAAATTGAATTTCTAAATCTGTTTTTATTATTACTTTTATTTATATTTTTATATGTAATTTTTTCTCAATTGTATAGTGTAAGGCTGTATAATTTATTTTTATAAATAGTAATAATAATAATGTTATTTGAGACGGTACTTATTTTTTTCTTTACTTTTTAGTTTTCCTTATTTTAAAATGACAAAAATTGCATACATCAAAACACTGCCGAGTGAAGCCAAAAAAAAATACTCTGGTTTAGGCTCTTACAGCTTGTACAATAATAAAAATGCTCGTAAAGACCTATTTTGTATGCATCAAAACTACTAAAAGATTCGTGGTTTAGATTCATACTGACTGATATTGAAACAGCTACTCACGATTTTATAGTCAGATTTCAAACGGGGAACCGCCGCGTAACCATGTTTGCCTACGAGGAAACTGTACGAATACAGTGAAACTAGTCAGGCGAAATCTGACTATAAAATTGTGAGTAGCCGTTTAATATCAGTATCCATCAAAACGGCTAGCAAAATAATTTTTTCCACACCAGTGCTGATTAAAAAAACATTTATTGAAAGAAAGTTGCCAGTTTTTAGGGTTCCGTAGTACCTGAAAGGCAAAAGGAATCTTTATGGTGAGACTTCGTTCTCTGTCCGTCCGTCCGTATGTCATAGCCTCATAACTTTAACACCTAAAGATAAAGACTTGAAATTTGCTACAAAATACACAAATATGCATAGTGCACGTAAATTCCAAAACTTTATTGGTGCATGCCCAACCGGGGATCAAACCTGGGTCTCAAGATTGAGAGGCCAGCTTTCCACAGCCTGAGCTACCGCCGCTCTAAGTAACTACCAATATAAAAACATGTATTTTTAGTTAAAATTGTCTGTACCAAAATAAACTTTTTGTTAAAGATTTTTGTCACCATATTTCGGACTGTTGCTTCTTTTTCTTCTCGTTCTTCTCGTTGGACGTATGCTTCTTGAATTGCTCTCCAATTTGGTCTGTTTGCGGCCATTTTGGTCCAGATTGGCTCCGCCGTCTTTTTTATATCGTCCGACCTTCTGGATCATGGTCTACCGACACTTCTTCTTCCTGCACCGTGTCTCCAATGTAGGACTCTCTGACTCCATTTATCGTCATCTCTACGGCATACTTGTGGTACGACATCGGCAACTTTAGTGCGTTGGCGAATACCTTCGTTTCGTATTTTATCGAAGAGAGTGATCCCGAGCACAGAACGTTCCATTCCCCTTTGGGTAACTTTATGGAAGTGGATCATTCCAGTAGCGTTAGTAGTAAGCGTACATGGTTCGCAAGTATCTGGGGGCACGGCAGTGCCCCCGCCAAGTCGAGCTAAAAAGCTGCACACCGCGCCGTACCAAGAAGCAGTTCAGTTCATTTTCGACTCCCTATAACTTGGTTGTGGATAAAACTAGAAGCCTGAATTTTTGGTAATTAAGCAGGCATTGTTTATACACGGTATATTTCTAATTTCATTCAATTTGAACCAGTAGTTTAAGATTATAACTAGTCAAAGTTTCTCAATTTTATCACTCACTCACTCTAAGGCACTTCTAGCAGACTAAAAAAGCTAAAATATTTTGCAATTTCAGTCCAGTGCTCTAGATAAAAAACAACTGCATAAATAACTTTGTAATCTCATATAAACATATAGGATTACAATGTTACATTTTCAGTTGTAAGTAGAAGGTAATGAAAAGGAGAAAAACGGACTATCTACAAAAATAAATGAAATGCCATCAAAAACCGAACTTGTAAAAAAAAAACAAAGTCTCGCAACATAGTTCTTATACCGTAAAAAGTTGTGAGATCCATGTAAATCCAAGTCGATTAATTTATTCAGTCCCTACTTAAGGGACCATCTGTCTTAAGTTATTCCATTAATTAGCTAACCTAACAACATCTTACAGTGACCATATCAATATTAAAAATCTTTTATGTTTTAAATAAATAGATTGACTTGGCAATCGCACTAAATAATCTAATCTATAATATGTATTACTTGTGAGATACGTTGTGTTTTCATGCGATGGTGCAATGGCCGAGTCAATCTTTTTATTTTAAACATAAAAGATTTTTAATATTGATATGGTCACTATAAGATTTTGTGAGGTTAGCTAATTATGTAATAACTTAAAACAGAAGGTCCCTTAGTAGGGACTGAATAAATTAACCGACTTGGATTTACATGGATCTCACAACTTTTTACGGTAGAAGAACTAAGTTGCGAGACTTGTTTTTTTTACTAGTTTTGCTCTTGATGGCATGTGTTATTACTGGAAGAACGCATGGGTTACAGACTTAGGTTTTCAGGAACTGTACTAACTTGGATCGGAATACATCTGCAAGTTTTCCAAATGCTGCCCAGTCTAGTTGTATACGCCTATTTTTGTCCCTGTTTATTGATTTTTTGCCAAACTTTATCTTTTCATCTAGGTAGATGTATTCGTTCACAGGCTCTACCATTAACTACTGATCGTGAAGTCGCTGATGAATACATATTAATTAAATATATACTTGTATAACACAATAACTCTAGCACATACTTTGCTATTAATATAAATCTTTTTGAAAATACATTTTTAAGTAAATACCAAAAACTGTACTGTTTCTTTTTAACGCTAACTAATCTTCGTTCACTTAGTTGTGATAAGTATTTCGAATATGTATAGCAAATTAGTAACCATGTCTAACAAATACTACTATTTTAATTACCTTGTTTAAGTTTTGACCTTTGGTCTTTATGTTATTACTAGCTTTTGCCCGCGGCTCCGCCCGCGTGATATCCGGTTTCACGACATGCTTTTTTCCGGCATAAAAAGTAGCCTATGCGTTAAGTTAGGGTATAAGCTATATCCATTCTAAATATTATCCAAATCCGTCCAGCCGTTTCAGCGTGAAAGAGTAACAAACATACACACACACACACAAACATTGGCATTTATAATATTAGAGTGATTTTAACCTTTAAAAAATAGTTTTCGAATTTGCAAACACGACCACCTTACAATTTTATTATTGGAATAGGGTTTTATCCAAAACTTGCGACTATCACGATTCAGAATGTGTACCTTCAAGTTCCGAGTTCCGAACTATAAATACACAAAGAGTAAACTAGATAAAGGGCACTTCGCTGGGATTTAAGCGTTATCGTGTGACTTTTATGCTTCATAAATAGTTAGGAAATTTTGTGTCTTTGCCTTTTTCTACGGTTAATAATCTACGAGATAAAGCTACCGTTTGTAAACCTTATCTTTTGTGGGTATACTTATAATAATTTAAATACAAAATAAAAATACAAATTAAACAATCAAAATACACCAAACAATACAAAGATGTCGACAGTAGTCAAGTTATTTATTGCAGGCAATTATCATGAAAATAATAATAATCTTTACAATTCTGCCTCGTCTCCGTGGCAATGAATGGCCAGATTAGGATCTCGGTTTGTTCTTTTGCTCCTAATCCTTAATTAGGCGGTTGAATCGACTCCATTTCGTTAACGTCTACTGCTTCGCGGTTGTGTGTACAAACCTTTATATAAACGAGGCCGATATCGAGAATGGTACGATATAAAATAAAGGATACTACACTTTTCTTTGCGGCTTTAGTTTCTACGGTGTAAGATGATTTTTGTTTCTTTCTTGATTCTTTATTAAAATATTCATAGTCATATCTAATCTTGAAAGGATCTTTAATTTTGAAGACGAAAATCAAAAATGTTTCATCGATTGACGTTTGTTTACCGATAATTTGTCATACAACAAAAAAAAAATAGCAATATACATACAAGCTTTTTAAACGTTGTATTCACGATACTGATAAATAGAAAAAAACTTTTTTTATTTACTTAAAATTCATGAAAAAACGACAAATATGATGAAATTGATTGAGCACTTTTTTTTAGGAGAGCGTCGCTATGGCTTCAATCCGTATCCATCCATCCATCAGCCTGTTTCGTCCACTGCTGGACATAGGCCTTTCCAGGATTTCGCCACTCTTGGTGATTCTCCTGAAAGAAATGCCCATACTCACACACGCTGGGCAGGCGGGTTGGTGAACGCGGTGCCAAAACCCTTGAACCAGTGACGCCGCTGCCCGTCACCAGTCTGTTTTATATAAACCGCCATCCATCGGTCCCAGGCGATGGTGGGCCGCCTGGTTTTGCCTGAGAGCTGTTCTCTTACTCTCCCCCGAATTACTTCGGGGGGATTTGCGAGTAAGATGGTGGTACCTTCACAGTCGAGCCCGGCATCAGCTCTACCACCTAATGTCAATCCGTATATGATCGACAATTCATAATTTTTTTTGTCAAAAGCTGAATTTATGTTAAGTTATCCTACAAATACATAAATATTATACAAAGATTTTTTATCTACTCGTATACAAAAAACAATAGGGACGAAACAATTTACAGCTGAGCGTAGCGGAGCTGTGAGCAGCGCCCGCCCATGTGGGCCGAAACTAAAAAAAAATCGAAACAGATAACTTTCAGCGCAGAAATGCTTAGTTAGTCAGGTTCAACGGTGACAAAACAACACAGAGCTAAGTTAAGCGGAGCAAGGCGTCCCACATTTCCGTCGGGATAGTAATTATAAAACAACAATTTAACATGGTAATTCCGAGAACAGAAACCGAAATTAGGTTTGTTAGGTGTATTATTCTATTAAAGTGTAATGAAATATAAGAATATAAAAATTTGATTGTAGAATCCATTATAATTATGGAAGTGACTAAAGGACCACTAGCGGTCCTATAACTTTTAAAATTATTGAACCGTAAGTCATTATTTAGCTGTTAGAACATCTTCCTTAGCACGAACTAATAAAGTTCAATTTGCAATGTACCGTTCGGAAAGGGAAGCGGTCCTTTTATTTTATAAATTATTGAACCGCAAGTCATCGGAAAGTGCTCGGAAAATGTTTTTTTCTGCAAATCGTGAATACTGTTAAGACTACGGGGGTCACCTCGTTCCGCTCCGCTTCGCTGGGCTCCCTAATATGTACTTACATGGCAACCTAACCGCTCCTCCTCGCTTCACTCGTCGTCGCAACCAATCCTAGCGGTCGAATAAAATTAAAATTAAGGGGGCCGCTAACGGCTATTTAGTCACTTCCTATAATTATTATTTTGGGCAGTCTTTTCATAAAAATACGTCTACATAAAATGAAAATTTAAACCCTTTTACTTTTACAGCTTCCGCAACGTTAACTAAAATTAAAATTATAACCGCATTGTAGGGTTCTGTAGTTGCCCGGTACATTTTATAAGATGGTCTACTAATACAGATCGCGCCAAACTTCTAATCCCATACATTTAGAAGTACGGCCCATACATTGTCGTGTTTAAAGGGGACTAAAAGTTTA
This sequence comes from Ypsolopha scabrella, assembly GCA_910592155.1. Lineage (NCBI taxonomy): Eukaryota > Metazoa > Arthropoda > Insecta > Lepidoptera > Ypsolophidae > Ypsolopha > Ypsolopha scabrella. Next base: position 22,396,649 of record OU342969.1, on the reverse strand, counting down.
GCGCGAGCTGTACTCGTAAACCTGTAAAGCCTACTTAGCTTTGATGGTTTTTCCATTAACTTCATATTATACACTACTTCTGTGAATTTTTCCACATATCCATAAACAACCGTTTAGCCAGCAGGGGGGGGGACACTTGACTCTAACAAAAAATAACCCTTTGAAGCTTAATATTTTACTAGCGGCTCCCTAAATCAAAAAATGGTTTCCACACACCCTTAATGTTTTTGAACGACCTATCCAACGAACCCCAAATTTCGTATTTATATGGGAGATATAAAAAATAAATATATTTATTCTGGTAGCTGACAAAATGTTATACCGACTGCTAAGTGGGGTCATACGTATCCGGGCTGACTTTGCAGAGTGGCTGAGGTCAGCAGAAGGTGTAAACTCAAGCTGCTTGAGAAATGGTGCGAGAATGGCTACGAAGTTGAAAAAAAAAAACCGGCCAAGTGCGAGTCAGACTCGCGCACGAAGGGTTCCGTACCATTATCTATAAAAACAGCAAAAAAATCATGTCTGTTGTATGAGAGTGTGAAGGTCCGACTCGCACTTGGCCGGTTTTAGTATTTGTTGTTATAGCGGCAACAGAAATACATCGATCTGTTGAAATTTCAACTGATTAACTATCAAGGTTCATACATTATCTATAAAAACAGCAAAAAATCGTGTCTGTTGTATGGGAGTGCGCAGGTCCGACTCGCACTTGACCGGTTTCAGTATCTGTTGTTATAGCGGCAACAGAAATACATCATCTGTGAAAATTCCATCTGTCTAACTATCACGGTTCATGAGATACAGCCTGGTGACAAACGGACAGACAGACAGACGGATAGACGCACAGCCGAACAGACGGACAGCGGAGCCTTAGTAATAGGGTCCCGTTGGTTACTCTTTGGGAACGGAACCCTAAAAATATCGATGTTTTAATACCGGCGTAACGGCGGAAAATACAAAGCTGTGATTGAATAATTGCCGCATTCGTCTCTCTTTAAATTGTAATTCGTTTACCCAATACCTTGTATCTTTTGGTCATAAGTAATACTATGACAAAATATATTCAGAAGACAGCATTGAAAAAATGCATGGAGAAAATAGGCTGTTTTTTCTGTGATCACTTAGTATGACGGCGACGAAATGTACTGATGGAGCATAGTGCCGGAATATAGAACCGTACAAGACATGTTGTCGATAAAAAGCCTATTTTCGAGCGCTTATTACAATCCATTTATCGCTCCAACTTGAGAGTGCTACCTACTCCGTTTCGTAAGTGCTGGCTGATACGGGAAATGAAACCCGGACCTTCCATTAAGGAATCTGTTGGCTCAACCGAATACTCACTTCCTGTTACATTATGCATAATCTATCGGTAATCACAATGATACATATCTCTAAAAATTCGTGGTTGTAATTTAATTGATACTAAACTTGAATCTACTTCAGCAATTTGCAAATTTTATTGATCTGCACTGTAATAAAATAACTGTAAGCATAAACAAAATGAAATATAAATTTCTAAAGACAGACGGAAAGGACAAACAGATGGTACCTATAGTTGGATGTAAGAATTATTTTTTTACATAAACCTAATAAGAAAATTGTACGTGCTAATAGCCAAGCAATATGGAATAGAGTGTACAAGTTATTGAACAACTACACATGCTATAAAATCCCTGTGTGAGAAAATAAAAACGTATAGGCATACTATTTAAACGTCATTGTATTAAACAGTTCACCCGGAAGAAATAGGTCTGGACAAATGAAAAAAAAAATTGAATTACACGCATAATGTCAGATACGAAAAATGTCAGATACGCAAAATGCCAGAAAACGCAAAATATCAGAAACGCAGACTGTATTATAGTTAGTAATCGTGCATTGGAATTTAGTTATATATCTTAAGGTGCCATGTTTATTCTGCTTTTGCATAAAGTATGAAGAATTTTATTATAATATTATTTAATATTATGTTTGTATTCACGAATAAATGCCAAAAACATAAATAGGAAAAAGAGGCCGAGTTCAGTACAAAGGCAAGGCGGGATGTTGGCTTTGCCAAAAGAAGAATTGAGTTCGTTTATATCCATCAATCTAGTCATTCAAGCTCTTTTATTCCGGGCACTTTTACTTTAAGCTTCTTAAGGGGAGGGTTATCCCGGCTTTGTCTCTTTTCAAACTAATTTTAAACTAATAAAAGCGACGATTAAATTAAGCAAAATATATATGTCATGTTTCACTCCTTGATCTTAATATTTCAGCTGTTCGATACACAATTGCTTAGACTTTCCTCGATCCGATTAGATTGCAAAGATAGCTCTAAACTACGATCTAAATATCATTTCATTTGAGCTACATTAAGTTTTGGACAATAAAACTTATACTTAAATAAACGTCGTGAAAAATGTAATATAAAACGGCCATTATATTAAAAACCCATGCCTCTAATACCAAAATAATAAATAAAAACATCTCAAAAACGCGAGTTTTCTGAGCGGCCTGCTTCCGCTGAGCAGGGTAAACATATGAAAAATGAAAGCGTTGGAGCAGGACAGATTTTACTAGATAACTTCGCTTTAAGTATGTCTCCTGTTTGGTCGACATACGTCCTTCTAGGGCGGCCCGGTCGAGGTTTACTTTCCACTTGTGTAGCATGCTCAATTACTCACTCTTAATTTTTCCTCTGTATATGTCAAAACAATGGGTAACCAACGGGACCCTATTACTAAGGCTCCGCTGTCCGTCTATCCGTCTGTCTGTCTGTCTGTCCGTCTGTCACCAGGCTGTATCTCATGAACCGTGATAGTTAGACAGTTGAAATTTTCACAAATTATTATTTCTGTTGCCGTTATAACAACAAATACTAAAACCGGCCAAGTGCGAGTCGGAACTGGGCGCTCCCATACAACAGACATGATTTTTTGTTGTTTTTATAGATAATGAATGAACCGTGATAGTTAGACAGTTGAAATTTTCACAGATGATGTATTTCTGTTGCCGCTATAACAACAAATACTAAAACCGGCCAAGTGCGAGTCGGACCTGCGCTCTCCCATACAATAGACATGATTTTTTTTCCGTTTTCATAGATAATGGTACGGAACCCTTCGTGCGCGAGTCCGACTCGCACTTGGCTGGTTTTTATATTCTAGTCACTACATCATCTTCCAGGCCGCAACGATCCCGTATGTTAAAAATCAATTGAAATTTAACCCACTTAGAAATTCAAATATTTACCAACTCCACCTTGGGTCTCTGTGAGTTAGAAGTAGGTATAAACGTGAGCGAGTGCAATGGCATGACATTTTATATGAGACCTCGCCTTTTTATATATTTTAGGTAGAGTAACTAACCCTTTTAATTTATTTTATCGCTATAACAATAGTAACACAAGATCACAGTCTAGATCGTGGCTTGGATCTCTCTTTAGGATACTTGAAATCATATGATATATCATATGATCATATTTTGTAGTATTAAGAATCCCACCAAAAATGTGAAAAAGGGACCGAATTCAGTACACAAGCAGTGCAGGATTGTCGGCTTCGCCAAAAGAATAATTGAGATCAAATTGCGTGCTCAGGATTATGGAGGTTCCTTCAGTCATAACTGCAATAATGTACAGCGATCTTCACTTGTTTTAAAAGAAAGTTTGTTAGGGTCCTTGCTACTGAATATATAGAACTTGGCAAATTTTCACAGCTAAAGTTTAAACGTTCTAAAGTTACTAAAGTTACGTTCTAAGCATGCATACATATTTTTACAGGTGGTAGAGCTGATGCCGGGCTCGACTGTGTAGGTACCACCATCTTACTCGGAACCCGCGAAGTTATTCGGGGGAGAGTAAGAGAACAGCAGCATTGCCTGGGCCCGATGGATGATGTGGTTCCCACAGTTTCCAAAAATGACCTTTTTAGAGTTCTCATTTGTTTCCAAAATTTTATTTAATAAACAAATTCGTTTGTCAGTTGTTTCCAAAAAGCTAAGAGGTACATTCAGCTTATGCAGTAAGTAATGATGTATTATAAAATATATTTTTCATCACTAATGCTCTGAAAATAAGTCGTATACATATAACTCGAATTGCGGGAAGTACATTCGATTTACCAACCTAGGGAGGTAAGTAAATTTAAAATCAAACGAGAGTCCCTTACAGTCACTAACTATGTAGTAAATCACTCATCTCGCTAAATGACAATGGAAGGTATATTTTCTGCCTATTTCCTTTTTATTTTGTTATTGTGTATTTTATTTATATATTTGTGGGCTCCTTCGATATAGCCCACTACTATTTCAGTGCGTAGGGTGGTGAATAAGAAGACTTATTGTATACTGATTCCAATAGTGAACTGTAATTTTACTGCACGGAGGTCTTCTCACACTCCCCTGGTGGGGGCGTGGGGACTCAGTTTCGGGGCTGTGGCCCCCTGCCTGAGGTCTGTACCGCTGCCCATCACTATGGGCAGGTCTTTGGTAGTGGTGCCTGGAGTGGCACTCGGTGGTAATGGTGGTGGGTTTCTTGGGTCGTGAGGGGGAGTTACGCTGCAGGATCTGCGACGAGGTCCCGTGGCAGGCGATGGCGGTCAGGTGGGCACGCGTGTTGCGGTGCCAGGTCTCGGATGTGCTGGAACAGGTTGTGTTCCGCACGGTCGAACATCCCAGCCGCCAGTCGTCGGACGAAGTCGTCCAGGCTTTCGAAGTTGAGATCCCTCGCGATAGTAGCGTTCCTCACAAAGCGAGGCGCGCCGATTATGTATCGGAGAGCCAGGTTCTCTTGAGCTCGGAGCCTCTTCTTGTTAGTCTCCGATGCAATGGCGTACCACGCCGGCGCTGCGTATGTGAGGCGGGATCTAAGGTAGGTTTTATAGATCCCAAGCTTTGTTCGCAGAGGGAGACTGGATGAAAGTAGCGGGTGGAGTTTTGCTCTAGCTACCTAGTCGGTGCTTAAATTCTGTCACAAACAAAATTGGCTATAAAATGAAAACTAATCATGATATTCAAAAAAAAATTATTTTTTAGAAAGGTAATTTAATTAGCTTACATGAAACACAAAATTTATTCAAAATGATTGCCACCATTTTTCACACAAGCCTTCAATCTTCGAGGCCAATCATCAATAGCAGCACGGACCATACTCATGTCGGTATCCGCCACTGCTTTAATCAATGATGACTTTAGGCTGCTCAAATTTTTGTGAGGTTTAGAACAGACCTTCTCCTCCAATTCCTGCCAAATTTTGTAATCCAGTGGATTGAGGTCAGGGCTAGTAGAGGGCCAATCTTGATGCCTTATTAGCTCGATATTCTGGCGCTCGAACCACTCCTGAGTTGTTTTGGCGTTATGAGCAGGTGCGGAGTCCTGTTGAAACACAAATGGCCGTCCTCCAAAGAGTGTCTGGGGCAGATCTTTTACTATGCGATCTAAAACCATGTCTTGGTACACTTTGGCACTGGTTTTGACACCTTTTCCACAAAAATGCACTTCAGTAGGGCCATAGTAGGACACTCCCAACCAAATCATGACTGATGATGGATGATGGCCGTGCTGCACTCTAGGAATGGCATTTCCAGCGGCCGCAGAGCTGGTAGCGTACACCCTGTCATTTTGTTTGTTGTACTTCTCTTCGATATTAAAAAATTTCTCGTCTGTAAACAGGATATCGCGGTGTCTGTTTCTTGCGTACCGCTTTAGCAAAACTTTGCATTTTTTGGCTCTCATAGCTATCAGACGCGCGTTCAGAAGATGTCCACTCTTTTTTCGGAAAGCTCGTAGTCCCAGGTCTTCATTGAGTACTTTTTTTACGGTACTTCTGGTTAATCCCATCTCCAAAGCCATCAGTTTCTGCTTGCGGACGGGATTTCTTGCAATACGCGCCTTGATTGCTTTGATGACCCCTGGGGTCCTAACGGAACGAGGTCTGCCGGTTCTTTTCTCTTGATGGTACGGTACATAAACCTCTTCGTGATTTTTTATTTTTGAAGAAGTTGAATATCGTCTTCGGTGGATGGCCGCAACGATGCAATGCAATTACTACTACTCAGTCCTCTTTGCGAGTCCACTCCATCGTAAAAAATGAACGAATGTAATTGTGATTTGGCAGATTATTAATCAAAAAATATGTGAAAATCGAACACCATTTCATTTTTTTTCTAGGTGTTCTATTTTTAAAATAAATGGCCAGTGAGAATATTTAAGAACCGACCATTTATGTGGAATAAAAGTACAAGAATTTGTGTATAATTTATTCAACCGACTAGGTACTTTCACCTGGGTGACTACGTTGTCCACGTGACTCTTCATCGTTAACCCGTGGTCGATGGTGACTCCAAGTTACTTCACCGTTTGAAGCCAGGGGACTTTGATCCCCTGTAACTTCAGCGGTGGTGGTTGGTGTTTCCCGTACTTGGTAAGTAGGGCCTGCGTCTTCCCGACGTTCACCGACAGGCGCCACTTGGAAAGCCATTCTGGGAGCAGGTTGAGCGTGCGCTGCATCTTCACTGCCGCGAAGGTCGCCTTGTACGATGAGACGTAGTAGGCAGCGTCGTCAGCGAAGAGAGCGAGCTCCGTTCCCGCTCCGAGAGGGATGTCGTCTGTGTATCGGGAATAGCAGGCTGGCGAAAGGCAGCTTCCTTGGGGGACTCCGGCTCTTATGGGGCGCTCCTCGGAGATGGCGTCTTCCACCACCACCTTGAAGCGGCGGTCCAGGAGGAAGGAGGCCACAACTCTGATGAGACACCTTGGGGCTGGGGATGTCGACAGTTTGTATAGCAACCCCTCATGCCATACCCTGTCGAAAGCCTTTTTCATGTCTAAGAGTACTGCGACGGTAAACTCCTTCTTATTCAGGCCTACCGCCATGTGGTGCAGTACTCTTGCGAGTATTTTGCGTCATCCTGTGAGGTGATAGTCATTTTGATGCACTTTTGATCCTGTTTAACAGGAGTTGAAGTGTTCAATAAATAAATATGCTGTAGTACTCTTGCGAGCTGGAGGGTTGTTGAATGAGCCGCTCGAAAGCCAAACTGTTCCGGGCGGGGAGTGATGTGGGGTGTCAGGTTGTAGAGCAGGAGTTTCTCGAATAGCTTCGAAAGGTTGCTCAAGAGGGTGATGGGACGATTGTGCTCTGGTCTTCTTGGGTCCTTGCCTGGCTTGGGCAGCATGATCACGTGGTCCACTTTCCTCTGGGACGGAAAGTGCCCCGTGCGCATGATGCCATTAAACAGGCGCGTCACGGCAGCCACCATCCGAGGGGGAAGGTGACGGAGCGCCATGTTTGTGATGGCATCTGGACCGGGGGCCTTGTGGGGTTTGGTGCGGCGAATGAGACGCTGCACCTGGCCAGGCGAGAAGACCACAGGGTCCTCATCAGCGGGGATCTGCCTTTCGAAGTATTCGAGAAGGTGGGACTCGACTGCTCTGACGTGCTCCACATCGTCGGTCGGGTTTGGCTTGAACTGGGCTTCAAGGCACTCAGCAAAGATTTCGGCTCGGTCCTGGGCTTTGAATCTTGGAAGGCCGTCGTTGCCCAGCAGTGGTCTAACAGGTGTGGAGTCGTAGACAACTGCCGGCATAGGCGATGCACGGAGGGGGCGTGGTCACCCACGGATTCGACGTGGCGCTCCCAAGATTCTTCGGCGTGAATGCTCAGCTCTTTTTTCACCGTCGCCGTTAGTGTGTTCAGGCGAGTCTTGAGGATCGGGCAGCGTGTTTGCTGCCACTGTTTCCGGGTTTGGCATTTCTCGCGGAGTAGTGCCTGGATTCGAGCAGAGAGAGGTTGATTTCTCTGTGTGCTCGAAACGGTGTGCGAGGAGATGTCAATCGCGTCCCGGATACAGTTGGTGATCTCGGACGTCAGCCTCTCCACATCTTCTGGGACGGTGACGGGGGAAGAGATGGCGGCTTCCTGCAGAGCGGAAGCAAAGGCCGGCCAATTGAAGTGCCAACTTGGTGCTGGAGGTGCGATTTTTGTTGGTTGGTCCTCGAGGACGAGGAGGACGGGCCTGTGGTCTGATGGTAAGTCTGGAAGGACTTCCTGGCTTGGCGGTGATCTTGGTTCTTGTACACTACGACGTCTAGAACGTCCCCCAGACCAGTGTTCGAGCAGTAGTGGGTGGGCTCGTCCGGACCGATGACGTCGTAGTGGTGAGCGACGGAGTCTTGGATTAGTTTTCGTCCTTTTGGATTCACCCTCGTGGAGTTCCACGCCGGGTGTTTGGTATTTAGGTCGCCAGCGATGATGGTTGGCTGCTGCGAGTCTAAGAGCTCGTGGAGTTCTCGGAATACAAAGTCTTCCTGGGGAGCTGCCGGCGACTTGGAGTTCAATCCCAAGGGCGTATATGGATTTTTACTCCTTGAAGGTGATGGCTTGGTGGACGATCTTTCTCCTGACTAGGACCGCCAGGCCTCGGAAGATTATTCCCGTCTGGCTTGAGATTTCGTCCTTCCTATATACGACTTAATTGGGGAACGCGAGTTTCATCCGCTCTGCCAGATGAGTCTCGCTAATCAGCATTATGTCGACGTTCTGCTGGTTGAGGAAGTGGAGGAGGAGTCGCTTCTTCCCCGTGAGTGACTGGGAATTCCAATGGACTATCCTCAGTTTGTGGAGCTCTGTGGAGTGCGCAGGGTGGCTACACATCTTTGGAGCTCCGGCAAACTGAGTTGAGTCATGACCAATTTGGTCATGTCCTCTTGAGATAGTTGGGCCGGGGGTGCAGGTTGGGCCGTAGTGGTTACGGCTGGGGTTTCGGCCGGTGCCTGTGTGGGTTGTTGTTCTTCGGACACTGGGTTCTTACTCCTTCTCCTCTTTCCGCCCCTCTTACGCCGAGTCTTGAGGCGGGTTTGCCTGAGCCTGGAGTGAGGCCGGGGCTGTCTTTTCTTCGGCAAGAGGCAGCTCCTTCCGGCTTGATGTTTTAGCCGTTAGGGCCATCGTGCCGGCTTTTTTGTTCCATATTTCCTGACGGAACACGGGACAGGACGTGTTATTTGCTGCGTGTGGCCCTCCGCAGTTTATGCACGTAGCTGAGTCTTCTTTGGGTCGGGGGCACTCTCTGGCAAAGTGTTCTCCGCCACAGCGTACACACGCCTGGGTACGATGGCAATTGTGAGAGGAGTGCCTGAATTGCTGGCACCTGTGGCATTGGGCAGGCCCCTTTTTCCCTCTCCAGGCTTCGATTTTGATTCCCGGCATGTACATGAGTTCAGTGACCTCATATATTGCCGGGATCAGGGTTAGCGACTTCTTTATAAGGACGTAGAAAATGCAGCCGGGGCGCCCTACTCTAGCCCTGATAGGCTTGCAGTACTTGACCTCAAAGCCGAGGTCGAGCAGTGCTTTTGCGAGCTCCTCCGGTTCCGTGTTAACTGGCAGTCCGCGGATCGCTACCTTGAGGCTGCGCTCGGCGGGGAGAGAGTATGAGAACCAGTTCACACCGTGGTCCTTGTCAAGCTTGTTGAGGTACCGCTGGAGGAGCCGGTACTCATCGTCAGCTGTTGGTGTGAAGCGCACTCCCTGTTGGAAGGCGCGGGCATTTGGCGTTCTACCCAGTTGTGTAGCAATCTCGCGGATATGGTGCTGCCAATTGGGCAGCTTGTCCACGATTAAAGGAGGGTAGCGCAGCTTGCCCGGGAGGGTTGCCGTGGCTGTGGCTGGCTGGTCTGCAGGTGCGGGGGCGGGCGCGGGGGCACGCGGCACGAGGGCGGGCAGCGCGGGGGGGCGCGGCACACGGGCGGGTGGCTGGGGGGGCGCGGCGCGAGGGCGGGCGGCGCGGGGGTGGGCGGCGCGGGGCCGGGTGGCGCGGGGCCAAGCAGCGCGGGCACTTGCGGCGCGGGGGCGGGCGGTGTAGGGGCGGGTGGCGCGGGGGCGGGCGTGCATGACGTAGACGCGCACGGCGCGGGCATCTTTGGCGCGGGTGTGCGCTGCGTGGGCGGGGCCGGCAGGTGGGTCGTGGGCTGCTTGGGGGCGGCGCGGTTGGCGAGCGGCGTGCAGGGTCTCCCCGGGAGCGTGTCCGGGTTTGGGAACGGCGGGCGTGTGGCGCGCGGTCGTAGTGCAACTGGCAGCTGGGAGGCGAAGGGGGTATACGATGGTCTTGCGGCCATGGCAGCATACGTGGTCGGTGGCTTGTCTTGGCTTGTGGGAGACGGTCCATCGCAGCTGCGCTTCTGCGTGTGGCCGGTACCCGAAGAGTCGCTGAGGTCTAGCGCCCTCTTCGTGCTCTCCCTCTGAGGTAGGGGGGGGGGGCAGTACAAGCGGCAGTGAGGCAGCCAGTTGACGGTCTGTCTCGGTGCGGCGGGCAACGTCCTCAGGTGAGGGGTCGCTAGTGCCGTGGGGTTCACGCCGTCGTCTCTGAAGTTACTCCTCCATGACCGTCAGGACGCCCTCCGTGAGGCAGTTGTTGTGCCGTAGATGGGATGTGATCATCTCGTCTAGCTCGTGCCCACGGTGCGGCGAGCCTGGTTGTTCCAGCGCGAAAGGCAGAGCGTATTCCGTGCTGGTGGAGAAGTCGTGCAGGGTGTGCGCACGATGGGGGGTGGAGGTCAGTGATGACCCCTGGGGGAGGCTCATGATGAATTGGTTATAATGAGACAAGATTGATTTATTTAGAAGGGATTTTATTATTGAGAGGTGACACACAAGTTAACATGGCGGCGGTTGACAGTGCAAGAAAGAGATGACACATAAGTGAACGAGACAGCAGATGATTGCGTTCCGTTTACATTTCTAACACTGGCCCTTAAACAATGCAATCATTTATCAAACTGGCCCTTAAAACAAAAGCTATAAAGTTTTTATGCAACTTAAAATGAACAGGTAACATTATTAATTGATTTTACAATATTTAAATTGTCTCCGCTAAGCCAAGTTGACTGACAAATTTTTCAGTTTTCTCTTTAGTTAAAGGTTTAGTTAAAACATCAGCCGTCATTTGATCGGTAGACAAATAATTTAAATCAATAATACCTTTGTTTACAATTCCTCGAATGAAATGATGTCTGACATCAATATGCTTAGTTCTAGAGTGATACATTGGATTAACACAAAGTTTTTGTGCTGATTGACTATCATTAAACATAGTAATTTTACAACTTGTACCTAAACATTCATACAAGAAAGTTCTGATAAACAAAGCCTCTTTACATGCGTCAGAGAGTGCCATGTACTCCGCCTCCGTGCTAGAAAGAGCGACCGTCTTTTGTTTTCTGCTTTCCCATGATACTGTAGACTTACCTATTTTAAAGACAAACCCAGTGAATGACCTCCGATCTATCTCATTGGCGGCCCAATCTGCATCAACGTAGGCGCTGACACCCATACTACTCTTTTCATAAGTAAGACAATGATTAACCGTACCTTTCAGATATCTAAGCACCCGTTTTGCTGCCTTCCAGTGTATTTCAGCATAACTATCGTTGAACTGACTGAGTATGCTGACTGCATGAGCAATGTCTGGCCTCGTGCAAACTGAAATGTACATTATACATCCTACTAATTCTCTATACGGAAAATTATTTTCATTACAATCTGCTTTTACAAGCTTCAGCCCAGATTCCATAGGAGTGCATGCTGGCTTGCAATCAGACATTTTAAAACGCTCCAACACTCTTTGAATATAACTAGACTGATCTAAAGTCCACTTTCCATCCCTTCTGCATAGTTTCATGCCAAGGACGTGATATGCTGGCCCTAGATCCTTCATTTCAAATTGAGTCATAAGCTTCTCTTTAATTTTCAGTTTCTCTTGTTTGTTATTCGAAAATAAGATTATGTCATCGACATAAAGTGCTATAATAGTCACAGTTCCAACATGATTCTTCATAAAAACACATGGCTCTGAAGAAAACTTTCTAAAGTTAAGTTTTTCTATTAAAACTGTATTTATCTTCTCATACCAACTCTTAGAAGCCTGTTTGAGCCCATAAATCGCTTTATTCAGGCGATAGACTTTGTTCGGGTTCTCTTTATCCTCAAAGCCCTCCGGCTGTTCCATGTAGACGGTCTCCTTGAGGTCTCCATTCAAAAATGCAGTCTTCACATCAAGGTGATCTATCTCCATATTCATCTCAGCGGCCAAAGCAAGCAAGATTCTAATAGTTGAGTACCTCACCACTGGTGAAAAAGTTTCATTGTAATTTACGCCATATTTTTGTGTATAACCTTTTGCTACTAATCGAGCTTTATATTTCAATACTTCTCCATTCAATCCTCTCTTCCTTTTATAAACCCACTTGCACTTCACAGGTCTCTGCCCATCTGGCAAGTCAGTCATGGTCCAGCATTTGTTATCCAAAAATGATTTATACTCATCTGACATAGCATCTCTCCATTTCTTGGATTCTATTCCTTGCAAAGCTTGTACCACTGTCTCTGGTTCGTCATCAAAGCGGCTTATCTCGGACAAGTGTGGAGACTGCGATGCTAAGTTCACAACTTCAGTGTACTCTTCTGAACTGTCCATCGATGTGTCACCTGGAACGTAAGTTTCATCGCGCGAATCATCTGATTCAAGGCTACTCACTGATATAATACTATCCCGGGGAATTATAGTAGATTTATCAGATCCCGCATTACTGGGTATCCCTGTTACATCATTTAAATCTGATAAGGACTGATCTAGTCTTGACTGCTCTGGTGACTGATCTGATATGGACTGTTCTTGTGACTGATCTGACATGGACTGGTCTAGTGACTCTGGAACAGTTTCATTGCCCATATTATCTTCAATCTCATGAGAAGTTGAAGAGTTTTGATTGTGAGAATATGTTAGAATTAGCTCAGTGAATTCATCACTTTTACCTTTTGGTAAATAAAATTAATTTTCTAAGAAAGTTACATTTCTTGCTTTAATGCATTCTGACGGACGTGAAGGGTTTAGTAATCTATACCCTTTTGTCTCTTCACAGTAACCCACAAAAATGTATTTGTTACATTTTGAATCGAATTTCTTACGTTTTTCTATCATTGCATAAGCTAAACAGCCAAAAGTTCTAAGGTGAGTAATATTTACCCTTTTATTTGACCATTTTTCCTCAGGAGTAGTGCCCAGAACAGCTTTGGTTGGTGTCCTATTCTTCAGGTAAACAGCAGTATTAACTGCCTCTGCCCAGAACCGCTGATCAAGGCCTGCATCGAGAAGCATGCACCTGGCCTTCTCCACTATGGTGCGGTTGGCTCGTTCAGCAATTCCATTTTGCTGCGGTGAGTGCGGTACTGTGGTCTGGTGACGGATCCCGCAGCTCTTTAGGAAATCCTGTAAACATTTATTTACATATTCACCACCATTGTCAGTGCGCAATACCTTTATCTTATTCCCTGTTTGATTTTCTACCATAGCCTTAAACTCTTTAAATTTATCAAAAACTTGATTTTTGGACTTCAGAAAATACACATAGGTTTTCCTAGTGAAATCGTCAATAAATGTTAGAAAGTATTTCGATCCACTAAATGAATTCTTTGAAAAAGGCCCACAAAGATCACTGTGCACAAGCCCTAACGAGACTTTTGCCCTACTCTTGGACTTCTTTGGAAAAGGTAACTTTGTTTGTTTACCTTGAATACAAGCAACACATGATTTGAAAGTTGAGTTATCAAAATCCATGCCAGTAGCCATACCTTTTAAAAGCTGCATACTTCGCACATTGAGATGTCCAAGCCTTCTATGCCAAACCTCCTGCGACTCCCTGGATGCAGCCTGAGATCCTGGCACGGCCACCTCTGCAACTGGGTCTGTTGGTAAAACAAAATCTGTCCCCCTTCCACACACAGACGCAGCACATGACTTCTCTTTAGTAACAAAAGAAGCTTCACCTTTGGTATTGAGTACATAAATACCATTTTGAGATCTAGCCGTTGCAACTACCTCATGGCCATCACAAACTTTACACAATTTTCCCTGAAATGTTACACTAAAACCTTTACGTGCCATTGCACTGACTGAAAGTAAGTTAGTCGCTAGCTTAGGTACATATAACACATCACTTACAGTTCTTAAAGTGTTCTGTAAAGGAATTTTCACATTTCCTCTTCCCGATGACATCAGTTTTTCACCATTCGCAACACTCACCGATACTGGAGTGTCAAACACGAAATCGTGTAACATGTCTTTGTCATTACACATGTGACTGGTAGCACCCGAGTCCACATACCAAACATCCCTGGATAATTCAACAGATAACGCAGATAACAAGGCCTTATCTGAACTCTTTCCCTTTGAATGACCATCATCCTTGGCTCTGCGAGGACAATCCTTGATGCTGTGGCCCGGTTTCTTACATCTGAAGCAGCGAAACACCTTTGCCTGTTTCCTTACTATCAGCGCTGTGCTTGCATCGTCTCTTTCTTGTCTCCGCTGATATTCTTGAGTTAATCTTGACCTCACAAACTCAGTTGTGAGTTTCAAAGTCGAATTTTCTAAAGTCATGATGAGTGGGTCGTAGTCTGATGAGAGCCCGCTCAGCATTACGATAGCTAGAAAATTGTCTTCCACGCCAGCGCCTATATCGTCAAGCTGTTGGCCTATCTCGGCCACCTTCGTGAGATATGACTCTATGTTTGAGAAAGAATCGAGCTTCATCCCGAACAACGTGCGTAACAATGACAAGCGCCTGCTCAGGCCTTTACCTTCATAAACATTTTCAAGGTTGCTCCAGGCCTCGTGTGCCGTCTTCGCGTTTCTTATGTGCGGATATACACATGGTTGAACAAGAAGACAAATACGAGCTAATGCCTTCTTCTGTGTTTTGTCATCTTTTTCCTTCTTTTCTTCCACAGCGTCCCAGAGTTCTTCATGTATCAGTAACATCTTTGTTACAAACTTCCAAGTGCCGTAATTGTCGACACCACGTAGTTTTTCGATGGTCGTCTTGGGGTCGGCCATGATGCTTGGAATTACGAACTTGGGGGAAAACTATGACAATCTGTCTGAATTCAAAAAATATATTTAATTTAATCACAGGGAAGCGTGCTGGGCCCATAACCTGATGAATTGGTTATAATGAGACAAGATTGATTTATTTAGAAGGGATTTTATTATTGAGAGGTGACACACAAGTTAACATGGCGGCGGTTGACAGTGCAAGAAAGAGATGACACATAAGTGAACGAGACAGCAGATGATTGCGTTCCGTTTACATTTCTAACAGCTCAGTGCTGGGCTGTCTGGTCGCGAACGCGAGTCCTGAAAAGGGCTGTTTGTTCCGCTCATTGTAGGAGAGCGGCGGCTGTCGGGGGGGGGGGGGGGTGTTTACCCGTGGTGGGTACCTAGTCGTGGTATACGCCAGTCTCCATACCCCTTTCCTCGGTGAGATCCGCTGGTGGAAGGCCGAGGTAGGTAGTACGGTGATCGGCACCCCGACTCAGTTGCTCTTTGTAGGAGATCCCCTCCGCAGCTGATGCGCGGCGCGACTCGCGACAGCAATTTCTAATGAAAAGGCGGCGAGAGAGCGAAAGGGGGAACTGGAAATAGGTCCGAGCACTGCGAGCGTACAAGCGGTCCTGTAATTTTACAAATAAATGGCCCTATATTTTACCTTATAACTATACTCTTAACTAGTGCATGTATACGCAAGTTCCATAGAGTGCGGGGAGGTGAAAACTGAGGAAGCGCGGGTGGAGGGACGTCAGCTTGCCTCGCGAGTTAGCAGAAGCCGAAGAGTCACGCGCTGGCCTGCGATCCTTTTCTGATTGGTCGCTTCGGTTTGCTCTTGCTTATCAGTGTATGTTGCGAACAATATTATTATGTAAAAATGTGACTTGCGTAAATATCCTAAATAAAACCTTAAAAAGACGTTTTAGAGATAACGCAGCAACTAAATTAGTTTTATTTTTAAAACAATCACACTCACCAGTAAGACACGATTGCTCAAAGAAAAGAAACAGTTACATGAAAATAAAATGGCGGCAGTAAAATTATCTTGTTGAAAACGTTGTTGCAAACATAATTTCATAATTGATTAACAACATATTTTATTAATTGCATGTTATTAATTTTTATATCCTGCAAAATGTTATTATAGATAGAAAGACCCTTGATAATGGTGTAAAACCGAAACCGGTTGGGATAAATGTAATTACTGTGAAACAAGTACAGGTGCAGTTAATCATCATGTCATAATTTTGCAAGTTTTTTTTATTTCTTCGCATTTTTTGGTGCTAACTGTACCCTTGGAATTTTTGAAAACAAACGGGAAATGATTTCTCTAATAAAAATTATAATGGAAACGAATGAGAATCAATGCATGGATTTTAAAATTTCAAGAAAACAATAGAAATGGAGACTGTGGGAACCACCCACATGGGCGGGTGGTATATCCATCCCCAATTGCCGGGCAGACACATAAAACAGACTGGTGACGGGCAGCAGCGTCACTAGTGCAAGGGACTCGGCACTGTGCTCACCAACCCGTATTCCCAGCGTGTGTGAGTATGGGCATATCTTCCAGGAGAACCGCCAAGAGTAGCGAAATCCTGGAAAGGCCTATGTACAGCAGTGGACGGAACAGGCTGATGGATGGATGGACACGCAAATGAAAACTTGCTAAGTTTAGGTTGGACGTTAGTTTATTAACATCCTTTATAGCCCATCTTTTGACCAGGGTCACTACAATGATAATAAAAAAAACCGCATCCGTACCCGGTGAGTAGTTCTCAAGTTAAAAGAGTTTCTTTATTCTTTGCCCCGTCTTCGGCTCGGGCGTTACTTTATGAACAATATACTTTATAGCCTATGTGTTGATAATTAAAACACCGCATCTAAATCCGTTGAGTGGTCCTCGAGTTAAAACGGAATATACTTACAGACAAACAGACACACAAAATATTCTAAAAATTATAGTTTCAGCTTCAGTCCATTTCATTTAAAATTTACTTGTGTCGAAAAATGTCGGTTCTTCCCATACGGCTAAAACAGGATTAACTCCCTTCTGGAAATTGAGGACCAATTACGGTTAATTAATTTTTCCTTACCGATACAGATCAAATTGAAATACCAAGCCAAATTAGAGGGTTACAACATAAAGTTATTAAAATAAATTTGTAATGAGTACTTACACAGTTCCCACATATTATGCAATGAGAGTCTTATCTATATAATCCATTCCTAGAACTCTGTAAACTTGTTATGGCAATGTCTATGCGGCTGTCCAAAATTAAAACTTCTTGGCTTCCTGACAAATTGTACAGTAGAGTCCAAAAATGTTTTTAATTTAGCTTTAAAGAAATTGATACTTCTACATACATACATACATATACTCACGCCTGTCTTCCAGAGGGGTGGGAAGAGAATACAGATTTTCATCTGCTACGAACCTGACACACCTCTTTTGCTTCTTCTACATCCAGCAATCTAGTCATACATTTCTTCTATTCCAGGTACTTTTTACTTTGAGTGTCAGTTTTGTAGTCAGATTGACTGGTATCGTATGGTATCGAATTTGACTAAATAGAGAAGATAACAAATAAATAACCCAAACCCAGTGTGCACTTGCAAAGTTTTTATTTTGTTATCAACCCTCTTAATTTTCTGTTACTTTTTTGTAAGGCGTCAAATTTGCTTCCTAACAAGATTCGTGTTGAGAAAAAAATTATTAAATACTTAGAATTTATTTTATTTTCAAAAATCGTAATAATAACTAATACAATTTGTAAATTCTTATATTTCTCCAACATAATTCACAATCGCTTACCAGGTCAGTGGATACCGCAGATAAATATTTTATAGTAGATTGTTATCAAGGGAGGTAAATTATTAATTGCATCCGAGATATTTAGGCGCACGAGCGAGCGAAGCAAGCGAGGTTGCTTTTAGTTCGAGGGTGCAGTTGATCACTTACACCCGTGTGTAACACTCTAATTTTCATCACTAATGCGAGGAAATAGTACAAACTTACAAAATTATGTTTGCGGAAACGTTTTCAACAAGATAATTTTACTGCCACCATTTTCTTTTCATGTGACTTTTTTTTGTGCAATCGTGTATTACTGGCCAGTGTGATTGTTTTAAAAATAAAACTAGTTTAGTAAAGGATATATGAATATAATTTGCAATATTCCGCTAAACAATTCTTGTCGTGCTATTCAAAATGCAGACTCGTGCACCGCCCGCCCGCCTGCATAAAAACATGCAACAAGCAAGCAATACAAGCAAAGCAATCTTAAATAACAAGCAAGAAAACTTATCGACACGTGTTTCGCCTCTGAACGAGGCATCCTCGTGATGTGTTGCTAGCCCAGCTTCTCCGCAGCAACTGATGTGTTGCTCGCCCAGCCGCTCCGCAGCAACTGATGTTGTTTGCCCGACAGCTCAGCAGCTAGTGACGAGCCGCCGACCAAAACTCGCCTTTTATACACCGGCCTGACTAGTTGTTTGGTGGGGAAAATGGGGAGACGAAAACATGCGTAACAGTGGGGTAGTGGTAAAGTTAGTTTGTTCGTTTAGTAAATCAGGGTTATTTTTGTTTTTTAGTATTTCTAATTGTTCTAACACACACATTCTTAAACCTTTTTTACAAATATGTTTTACTTCAAATGAATGGTTATCAGGCAAACTATGACCGGACTCTAGTAGATGTTTTGCAAAGTGTGATTTTTCAGGATGATTATTTCTATGGGCTGAGATATGTTCTTTGTACCTAGTTTCAAAACTGCGACCTGTTTGACCTACATAGACACCGTTACAATCATTGCAAGACAATTTGTAAATACCAGACTGTTGTTTTTTATCTAATTTGTCCTTACCATTGCAAATACGCTTTATCTTATTTTTGGTTCTGAATGCAACGCGAACACCACAACGCCGAAAAATCTTCGCAACCCGTTCAGAAATTGGACCTAGATAAGTTATGCTTGTTTTATATTTCTGAACACTCGTACTTTCAGGCTGTAAAGCAGAAAAACTGTTTCTAATAATGATATTCTGTTTTTTGTGGACTAATCTATCAACCATTTTTGCACTATACCCGTTATTCACAGCAATCTGATATATTATGTTGAGTTCTTTTTCAAAGTTGTCAGGACATAGAGGCACCGTCATCAATCTGTGAACATAACAACGAAATGCTGCAAGCTTATGTTCCCAAGGGTGACAAGATGAAGAAGGTATTACAGTATCGGTGTGTGTTGGCTTGCGGTATATTTGAAATTCATGTTTATTCTGTGCCCGAGTATTCGTTAAATCTAGAAAATTGAGGGAGTTTTCTTGTTCGACTTCTAATTTAAATTTTATTTTGGGGTGAATTTTGTTCAATTTGTCAACAAATACATCGAGCTGTCTACCAGTACCAGTCCAGCAAATAATGATGTCATCAACGTATCTGTAATAATACAAAATATTCGAACTACTGACAATGTGTTTGTTCTCAAAACTATCCATGAAAATATCGGCCATTAATGGACTTAAGGGTGAACCCATCGCTAAACCTTCTTTCTGCATATAGAATCTATCATTGAATTTGAAATAATTTTGACGCATGCAAACTGATGCAAGGCTAATGAGGTCATCAATTTCGTTAGTGTGAAGACGTTGTTTTTCTAGTAAATTTCTAATAACAATCAAACACTCATCGGAAGGAACATTGGTAAACAAGCTATCTCCATCTAAAGATATCAACTTCGCATTAGAGGGCAAATGGACATTCTGAATTTTTGATATTAAGTCATCTTTGTTCCTAAGACAATAAATGGGCTTGAAGGCAGTTTTTTCTATCAAAATATGATTTAACCGTTTTGACAAATCATAAGCTGGAGCACCTATATAAGAGACCACCGGACGAACTGGAATATTATCTTTAGGAATTTTTGGCACACCGTACGAAGCTGGAGCTACAGGGTTCATAGGAAGTAATTTTGCTTTATAGTGAGAATTGTCTGGAAAAACAAAGGAGGTGTTGTTGACGGCTAATTTTAACTCTGCTTGAAATTTCTTAGTTGGATCTGAATTAAGAGGAACAAAGGCGTCACCCTGAATAACATCATTTACCTTTATATTATAGTCATCACGATTCATTATTACTACTATAAGATACCTCAGAAATAACAACCAGTTGTAACCTTCACACTTTTATTTACACTTTCTTAACCAAATACAACTAACTATCCTTTTCAACTCCACAATCGATAATCCTCAGCCTATTATGTGTGACTTATTTCTTTTTTGTACACCACCGTATTATTTTAAACCTCGTCCGGCTCAGCCGAAGGTACAACCCCCTCTCCCAATAAAGGCCTCTGTTTTTCCAGTCATGTTGCCAGTCCAAGTCTTTTAAAAAACCCTCCCGCTGCCGGTGTGGCCAGCTACAATTCCAAATTTCGTTTTATTTTACCGAAACCTTACACTCGACCGTCCTGACGACGTGTATGTCCTCATACACGCATCTGGTGAAACCTTACACTTGGCAACATGGCGCTCTTTATACAAAATCAACAGAATCTTATAACTAGGTATAAAGGTTTTGATAGAGGACTTTTTTTAAAATACTTATTTAACAATTGTAAATGCAAAAATAAAATAATATGATAGCAATAATTATGATTTATACATTATGGCAAAATTTTTAAATCAATTTACTAATAGTGTAACATAATATTTATAAAGCTTCTAAAGGATGCCATATTTATTGACATAACATGTATTATAGAGATGGAAAAATCAGAATAGTAAAATTCTTAATGACAAGGAAGAACCAAAAAATTAACCACATACTTCTTTCCTTTTACCTAGATAATTAAAATACCTATAAATTACAAAATGCATTTATTCATGATATCCAACCTGTTTATGCAAAGTATCTATCCATGATATCCAGCCTGTTCATTCAAATTATCTATCCATGATATCCAGCCTGTTTATCCAAAGTATCTATCCATGTAACCTTTTAACTAACCAAAACTATCCAGTTATCCATTTGAGCCAACCAAAGCTATCCATATAACCAACAAAACCAAAAATCTGTAAACCAAACTTCCTTATCAGTTTAACAGATCAACCTTTTTGTTTCAGGTCAAGACAGGAACCTTTCCATGTTTCTAGTCCTTGACCTGAAACAACACAAACAACAATCTTGTAGCTTCATTATTGAAAATCAGTAGTTTTGTCAACTTGAAAAACAAAATAAAATATAATGAAACAAAATATAAAAATAATGCAAAAAACCCGTTATTCCGGTACTACGAATTCAGTTTTATATGGAATCAACTACCGTTATTAATTATTTTAAATTAAGAATCATTCAGACATATCCTCATCGTTTCCATATCTTGACATATCGTCATCATCACCCCCAGCCTTTTTTTCTGTATCATCATCTATTTCTAAGGAGGCTATGTGAATCCAGGGCTGCATCCGGTCTGCGGCAACGGTCGTCTTTCGCTTGTTTTTCATTCCTTCAAACCCAGCGATTGGGGCCACTTTGTATCGATCATTGCCTATGACCTTTACAACCCTAAATGGGCCTTCATACGAGGGCATGAGTTTTGTACTCTTACCACTATTTTGAAAGTTAACCTTCGTTATTTTAACTAGATCACCATTATTATAAGTACGTGCAGATTGCCTCCCCTTATCGTAATATCGCTTTTGTGCATCCTGGGCCTTGTCAATCTTGCTTTTTACTTCACTGCGAATAGATGGCAGAGAAGGAACCTCACGTCTTTCGTCAACTATCACGTTCAGCGCCAGATTAAACTCGCTACTCATTTCCGTCCCAAACATGACTTCCGAGGGTGACCTACCTATAGTCTTTTGCATACTATTATTCAATCCCCGTTGGATTCTTCCTAACTTGCTATCCCAGTCTTTTTCGTTCTCTCGGAGGTTTTGTGCCGTTAACGAGTCAAGAATGGTTCCGTTATACCGTTCAACTTGACCGTTGGATCTTGGGCTTGCAACTGCATTCAAAATGTGCTTTATCCCTCGGTCAAGACAAAACTTTCTGAACGCGTGAGAAGTAAAACAGGAACCACGATCACTCACCAATCGGTCTGGGGCTCGAAATGTATCGAAAATGTCATGTAAAACTTTTATTACGTTTCGTGCATTGGTGTTCCTGACCGGTTTAATAAATAAGAATTTGGTAAACGAATCTACAACTGTCAATATGTGAGTATTACCCCTGTTTGATTTTACAAAAGGCCCAAGGTGGTCAATGTGCAACGTGTGAAAAGGCTTTTTAACCTTTTCTATGGGATGTAGCAACCTAGTGGAGCTCAGTCTCGGCTTCGGGATCATATATAGCGAGTACAGGCCTATCAATTAATTTAGCTTTGAGGGTTTTCAACGACTCTTCTTGCTCATTTGACCACTCCCACACAGTATTCTTTTTAAGTAATTTAGTGATCGGGTGGGCTAGTTGTGCAAAACTTTGTATGAATTTTCTAAAATAGCTTACGAGTCCTAGGAATTACGTGCACCCTGCACATTTTCAGGACGGGGAAAATCTACTACGCACTGAATTTTTGCTTTACCTGTCCGCATACCTCCTGAGCTAATTTCGTAGCCTAAATAATTTATTGAATTTTGTAAGAAACTACATTTTGACAGATTCAACATTCTTTTTGCAGTAAAATAAGTATTTCCTCTAATCGTTCCATACATTCAGTCGGGTTCTTGCCTTAAATTAATACATCATCAATATAAACAGTGGCTTTACTAAACCGAGCTGGACCCAAGACATTATTCATCATACGCTGAAATACAGCGGGTGCGTTTGCCAGACTAAACGGCATACGATTGTACTCATATTGGCCGTCTGGCGTGACAAACGCCGTACCTGGTAGTACCCAGACATTAGATCAAGAGTAATGAACCATGCCTGTCCAGATAACCTAGCTATCTCATCTTCTATTACTGGAATGGGGTATCTTTCTTTCATGGTAATAGTATTCAGTAGCCTATAGTCTGCGCACAAACGAAAACCACCGTCTTTTTTTCGTACGAGAATAATTGGACTGGCATAATTGGACACGGATTCTCTGATAATGCCTGCCTGCAACATCTCGTCTACCATTGTTCTAACTTTTTTACGTTCGTGATGCGACAGTCGGTACGGTCTATAAACTACAGGACGTTGACTACTCAATTCTATTTTCATTTCGGTAGTATTTGTGCAACCCAGGCCCGCCAAGTCGTATGCAAAACACTCTTGGTGTCGACGAAGGAGTTCCACAAGCGCGGCCTTGTCGCTATCAGATACCGACTCGCCTATACATATATGGCTCTCATCTTGGGGTTTTTCTAAAGTAATCTCAGTTTGTTGATTTGAAACCAAAGATGTTTCTATGTTTCCGAGCCTGTACACATTCTGCACCCTTTCAGCTCGGGAAAATACAAAATTTTCTTGAACGTAGCATGGTATTGAACATGGCGTAATAGTAACAAAAAGTGTACCATGCTTAACTTCGTACACACCGCCACACACAATGTACTGTTCATTCGGCTTCCCCACGATTTTTGTATCCAGTATCACGCTACCAGTGAAAATTGTTTTTGTTGCAGCCTTAATACTTGCCGTCCCATAAACTTTCCCGTGAGCTACTACTCTAATTCTCTCTAAGTGTTCGTCATTCTCGAGTAGGTTAGGTAACTCAGTATTAATGTGCAAGAATTGTAGTTTGTTCGCGTCTTTGTACACAACAATATGCGGCTGTTCGGAGTAAGTTTGACCGATCAGCATGGGTTTCTCTAACAAACTATCATGTACGATCCTACATGAAACGGTAGCTACTACCCCGTCGATTGACAAAGTTAATTTTGCTGAGCCTATGGATTGCACAATACTGTTGCCAAAACCCTTCATCGTAGTTGGAGTCTCATCATGACTAAGTCCAAGACTTGCAAAATTAGATAGCCTCATAAGAGTGACCTCACTACCAAGGTCAACGAATGCTTCCATTGGCACACCACTAACTTTAACCTCTTTTATAAATTTATCGCACGAGTTAGCGCTTGATATGCGCATAGTTTTGGCCGCAGTGTTAGCCTTCGCTGACCCTGCGCCAGGTTTCAGTCTACAAGTTTCAGATTTGTGTCCTATTTTGTCGCAAATACTACACTTAATCATAGGTTTAGGGCATCTGAAAAATGGATGCCCTTTTTCTTTGCAGTTATAACAATATAAATTAGTATTCAACTTCGTGTTTATTCTATTATTTTGCTTGCCTTCCCCCGCACTAGCGTTCCTGTCCCTAAAATGAGGTAGCTGTGTAGAGATTTCCTTATTGTTGCTTAACAAAAACTTCAAAAGCTGATTAGGTTCCCCACAACGTAGTGCCAAAGCACTTGACCTCATTGTCCTATCACCGATACCATGTATGATACAATCAACGGCCCGCTTACCAGTAATTTCGCACTGATTTAGTAGCGCCAGTTTCTCGTAGTAGTATGTTTCTATCAATTCACTAGGCCTACTCTTTCGCTTCAACATGTCTTCTAAAAGCTGACCATAATTTTGTTCAGAGGGGAAAGCATTCATTAACTTTCCTTGCCACTCTTCCCAAGTAAACAGTATAGTATTAAGACTCTCATACCACGTCTTAGCTAGCCCTGTAAGCTTTTGCATACCGAAATGCACTACAGTCTTTTCATCCTAGCTGTAAACTCTTGCACATTGATTAACCTTTTTAAGCCATACATCCATGTGTTGGTTTCTTTCTGATGGATTGAATTCAGGAATAATATTTTTATAATCTAAGCTTTTATTTACTAATGTTGTGCTTTGGTTTGACGGCTGAGGTGGTAAGACGTCTTTAATGTTTTTTATTAAATCAATAACATCTTTGGAAGTAAATGTAGGACTACATGACCTTTTCGCACGGTGACTGATGCTCGTGTAGTCTCGCTGCCTACTCTCACGTCCACCAGGAAGCCTGCTGTTACTGCGCCGTCTGCCGCTCTTCCTCGAACCAGGGTACTTGCTGCGACTGCGCCTTCCACCGCTCTGTCTCGAACCAGGCACCCTGCTGGAACTGCGCCGCTTGCTGCTCTTCCTCGAACCAGGCACCCTGCTGGAACTGCGCCGCTTGCTGCTCTTCCTCGAACCAGGCACCCTGCTGAAACTGCGCCGCTTGCTGCTCTTCCTCGAACCAGGCACCCTGCTGGAACTGCGCCGCTTGCTGCTCTTCCTCGAACCAGGCACCCTGCTGGAACTGCGCCGCTTGCTGCTCTTCCTCGAACCAGGCACCCTGCTGGAACTGCGCCGCTTGCTGCTCTTCCTCGAACCAGGCACCCTGCTGGAACTCCGCCTTTCACCCCTCTTCCTCGAACCAGGTAGCTTGCTACGACTGCGCCTTCCACCGTTCTGTCTTGAACCAGGCACCCTGCTGGAACTGCGCCGCTCGCCGCTCGTCATAGCGCCGGGTGACCCATGCCGCTCCCTACGGCGCCTATGCTCCCATTGTCTCTGTAGTTCCATTTCCCTCCTGCGGACCCGCTCCTCCTCACGCTCCAACGCTTGTTCTCGCTCAATTAGGCGGCGACTGTGGCTGTGACTGCGGCTTCTTCTGCGCACGCTATCCTCACTCCGCCTGGTGCGTGAGCGGTCTCGCTGAGGGGTTTCTAGACTCCATCCTCTTTCATACTCCATGACATCGAAATTATGAAACATAAAATAAAAGGGCTTTGAAAATATTCATATGTATATAAAAACACCCGAATTAAAATAAATTTAACCGTAACTAAGTATAACTAAATTTTTACTACGTATAAACTTGCTGCCCTTTTCTTTTTCTAATTGCAAACTATTTTTATGTATCTATAACTATAAATCTATAACGAGTACTCTGATACACTTGGCCACGTGGCCAACTTAGCCGTCGCAAAGGTGGACTCACTTGGCACACATGTTAGTGACCATGGGACTTTGTATTTTCTTTTGAGGGTATGCCATAAAGGAAAAATATTACTTTAAATTTTACTTGTTACCCAGTTTGGTCATACGTGCATATCCTCTTATGTCGGCTTAAACAGCGCTCCTGAACTGTCATTTATGATGATAGTGGACTCACACGGAACAGGTGTGCACATTTCCACGTTTCGTTGTTGGGTTATATATCGTCTTTTATCTAGTGCATCGTATTGTATTTCAAACTTGTAACAACAAATTATCAATACACACATAGTCAACCATCCGGCAGTGATATTATTTAGAAGATTGCACCATTATCACATACATGAACAACGACCACGTGGTGCGCACTAATGGCCACCAGCGATCTTACTTACTACATGAGTAAATTTCAGATTACCTTTTGTGGGCTATAGTGATGTCCATCCCACTTCTGAGATATAAGATACCTCAGAAATAACAACCAGTTGTAACCTTCACACTTTTATTTACACTTTCTTAACCAAATACAACTAACTATCCTTTTCAACTCCACAATCGATAATCCTCAGCCTATTATGTGTGACTTATTTCTTTTTTGTACACCACCGTATTATTTTAAACCTCGTCCGGCTCAGCCGAAGGTACAACCCCCTCTCCCAATAAAGGCCTCTGTTTTTCCAGTCATGTTGCCAGTCCAAGTCTTTTAAAAAACCCTCCCGCTGCCGGTGTGGCCAGCTACAATTCCAAATTTCGTTTTATTTTACCGAAACCTTACACTACTGTGTTGCCCTTATCGGCCTTGGAAATCACTAAGTTATTTTCGTTGACCCTACTCTGAACAGATTTAAATATTGCTAGTTCCGGATTAATTTTGAGACTTGATGAGACAACGGACTCTTGAATTTCATGCGTAACCAAACTCTTCACAATATTGTCTTGCTTAGAAACAATTGCAGTAATCTCAGCATCAACAGCTAAATTTTCTAATGAATTTTGGGACAAACTAGAAGGAATATTATATTTTAAACCCTTTTCTAAAAGAGACATCTCAATATTAGGAAAAACAACATTAGTTAAATTTTTTACTCGAGGGTAGAATGAAGAAGTAGATGAATTTTGCACGGGCTGTCGACTAAAATCGTTATTACACTGTATTAATCTATCTAACTTACTTTTCTGAATGAGATACTTCTCGTGCACAACCTTCGATGCCAAATCTCTAGCCTTTCTATCCAAGCTGTCAAATTCAGTGCTGTGTAAAGAAAAAGTTAATTCAGTATGGAGAACTTTGAGATGAGTTTTAAGGTTATTTCTTACCGAAAACCAATACCTTATTTCTTCATTCAACCAAGCCAATTGTGCTCTTCTAATAGCTAAAAATGAAGATCTAGTGTGTGTGTTACAACGAATATTAAGTTTTATGTAGTTGGGGATAACTTGATTTTTCTTACATTGTTGATTAAACCAAACATTCTGTGCGGCTACTCTGTGTAATTTGGTAAGTTTAACATACAATTTCGCCTGTTCAGCTATGCTTGCTGACCTTAGATGATTAATTGAAATAGGCGTTACCTTGCGGAAGTCCATCACTAAGTAAAGGATATATGAATATAATTTAAAACTAGTTTAGTTATTGTGTAAACTATTAAACGTCTTTTTATCAAATTATTGTTTAAAACCGGCTTTAACACTCACGTATTATTATTGTTGACTTTATGCCAACTGTTTCACCGAGACAATTTCGGCTTTCTCAAGGCGAGTGTCGTTCTTGGGACGACGACGCACAGTGAGTCGTCCCATAGAGGCTAGACGTAAAAAAATATTTTTTGTTTTTTTCAACAGATATTTGTATTTTAGTGGTAATTATAATATTTTTTAAGTATAAGAGGTATATATATATAGAGGTATTTTTTAAGTATAAAAAAAACACAAAATATTTGAACAAAAACTAGACACATTTATTTAATACATATTATTAAAAATGTAATTAAACATAAAAAAAACTATTGAGCGTTAATTAGGCTGTGTATGCCTGTATTTTTCAAGGAATTGACCTAATATAACATTGTACAACTATAATTAACGCTAATGTACAACTATAATTATAAATGTAATTAAACATAAAGAAAACTATTGAGCGTTAATTATAGTTGTACAATGTTATTTTAGGTCAATTCCTTGAAAAACAGAGGCTTACGCAGCCAATAAAATTAGCATCATTAGCTAATTACGGTATTTATTTAATGGCTTGTAACTAAAATAATACATAAATATTTGTCACATATTTTTAATCGGAATCCGAATCACTGTATTCAGTGCTATCAGATAACATATACTGATTCACAAAACTTGAGTCTAAGTTACAAACACTACTTGTTGTTGGAGGCTCTAATGAAACAGACACTTGAGGCTGCACAAGATTTAAGATTTCAGGAGGATATGAGCTAACATTTTTAAAAGGCTTTTCGCGAAAAGAATCTATATATGGGTCCAAAGTAATAAACAGCATATTTAATTTATCACTGTTTGTATTTTCTCTTGATGACTTCCTAGTATGGGACGACCGAAACCTCCTGAAATCTTTATTCCTAGCTTCTTGTGCCTCCTCAGAAAGTTGTCCGACTGGCACAACACATTGTTTCATGATGTCAACACCATGATACAGTATCTAATGTACAAAGTTTTTGTTTCCTCGATCAGCGTGCCAAATGAACAATAATCTATAGTATATCCAGAGGACTTAACACTTAAAATTATATAAAACAAATGTAGCAGCCGTTCATCGACCCCAGTTATTTCAGAGCTTTGTTTATAATTTTTGAAAAAATTTGTAGCTGTATTTCCGTCATTGGAATTACTTATGGTAATAAGTAATAAACTGGTCTAACCTTATCAATATTTAAACCCATTTCAGATTTAAAACGGTTTTGCACCAAAGTTTTGCGAGTTGTAATTAAAAAACGATCGTTGTCGTCTTTTTTCTCTTTTTGTTTTTTTGAAACATCAATGTTATAACTAATTTTCAGTGAAAACTCCAAAAATCTGATCCAGGCGTGTAATGTAGACAAACCATATTTAAAAAACTCCGTTTTAGGAGGTTTATCTTGGCCTATACAGTTCAATTGTTCAGCTCTAGCACCACAAAGATAACATCGCTGGGAATCCCTATTGTGTGTTAGTATATTAGTGATCTTCCCGTCTATCATAGTTAAAACTAAATTGAAATTTACATCTATTCTTTTAGAATCTAGAATTAAATGTAATGTCTGCAAATTTTCAATTTGATTTTTAATTTTACTAGTTTCTTCTAGCACTAATTCTCTTGTTTCTTTTTCAAAAATAAATGCTATTGGCCGACATAATCGTGTCGATGAACAATTGGGGTTCTGCCAAACCACCCTTGTTGGATCATTTGTAACATGTAACGTAATGGGAACAAATGAAATCATAAAGAGAAATTCGTCAGTGTTCGATGCGTCACGAAATTTCTGCTTGTATAAACTTTGGGCAGAACAACCGTCTGCACCCCATTTACCAACTAACGTTAAATCTGTTCCATCACTAACTTTGTCTTTTATAACAGGCTTTATGACTTTTAGCAATCGCTTGGCAGTAATATTTAAAAACTGCTGTAAATTTACACGGGCAGAAATTTCGTCAATTTTGACCGCATCAGATTGGCAAACAATCATTTCTTGCACTTTTAAGCATATGATAAGATGGGTACAAGATATGCCCTTTAGCAAGAGCTTGTTTCCTAGTATTTTTATAGCTTCTAGTAGTAAAGTGATTATCTATATATAAAGCCAAGGCTTCCTCACCACTATATTGCTGTTGGTTAGCTAAATTTTCTTTGGCCGCAATGTAACTTTTTGCTGCTTCTGAAAGAAAGAAAGAAAATGGAATTTATTGCCAAACAAAACACATGAAACAAAATTAAAACAATAAAAAGGATTAGACTAACTTAAATACACATTTTGTTCGACAAAAGGTGGCACGCTCAGCATTTGCTGTCGGAGATTTTTGTAGGATCCCTACAGCGCTGATTTCCAGCGAGCCCCTAAATACTTTGTCATAATAAAATAAATTTAGAACTTAAAAATTTACAGCGGGCGCTCTAGTAAAACTACTTAATTACATCATTATTAAACTGGCGACTCTGAAACACTTCTGATGACAGCAGCAGTAGTGCGACTTCCTGAAGCACGTGTGGCCATTTCAGCTGCATATTTTAATTCATTTGCCGGTACGCTTTCCAATAGATAACGGACCTTGGCACGTTTGGAATGATCCCCACAACTCTCGAAGTAAAGTGATTATCTATATATAAAGCCAAGGCTTCCTCACCACTATATTGCTGTTGGTTAGCTAAATTTTCTTTGGCCGCAATGTAACTTTTTGCTGCTTCTGGCGACTCTGAAACACTTCTGATGACAGCAGCAGTAGTGCGACTTCCTGAAGCACGTGTGGCCATTTCAGCTGCATATTTTAATTCATTTGCCGGTACGCTTTCCAATAGATAACGGACCTTGGCACGTTTGGAATGATCCCCACAACTCTCGAAGTAAAGTGATTATCTATATATAAAGCCAAGGCTTCCTCACCACTATATTGCTGTTGGTTAGCTAAATTTTCTTTGGCCGCAATGTAACTTTTTGCTGCTTCTGGCGACTCTGAAACACTTCTGATGACAGCAGCAGTAGTGCGACTTCCTGAAGCACGTGTGGCCATTTCAGCTGCATATTTTAATTCATTTGCCGGTACGCTTTCCAATAGATAACGGACCTTGGCACGTTTGGAATGATCCCCACAACTCTCGAAGTAAAGTGATTATCTATATATAAAGCCAAGGCTTCCTCACCACTATATTGCTGTTGGTTAGCTAAATTTTCTTTGGCCGCAATGTAACTTTTTGCTGCTTCTGGCGACTCTGAAACACTTCTGATGACAGCAGCAGTAGTGCGACTTCCTGAAGCACGTGTGGCCATTTCAGCTGCATATTTTAATTCATTTGCCGGTACGCTTTCCAATAGATAACGGAATTTGGCACGTTTGGAATGATCCCCACAACTCTCGAAGGACTTTTCCGGCCTGCCAGCCTTTGAGACATGCTCCTGCTCATATTCCGAATCTTCACTAGTGACTATATGGGTCGAAAAAATAATGTGGCCTTCGAGCCAATCATGGTTCTTCATTTGAAACCTGAAAAAGAAATAAGATTTATCAAAAATCTTTATTTTTCTTTGTAATTTTTGTTACGCAAACTTGTCGCTGTTATACAATAATTGTTCCAAATGTGCCTGACAGTTTCTTATGCCTTTCGTTGATTATAAGCGTAAGAGATATAATTTGTGTATACATTTTCTAAATCGATTGGGAAATAAATACATAAAAATATGTGTAACAAAAATTTATTCATACCTTTCTTTGCGAGCTCCGGCAGATTTCCATTTTGATTCCACTTTTGATGAAAACTTTGAG
Source organism: Ypsolopha scabrella (assembly GCA_910592155.1). Classification (NCBI taxonomy): domain Eukaryota; kingdom Metazoa; phylum Arthropoda; class Insecta; order Lepidoptera; family Ypsolophidae; genus Ypsolopha; species Ypsolopha scabrella. The sequence continues at coordinate 22,365,356 of OU342969.1, read as the reverse complement.
GTTTTACTCCGGATCAGTGTAAAGAGATTTTTATCTGACTGAGAAACCTTTAGTTTTTTCAATACGAAGTCCAAAAGTGCACTGTTCTTCCGATTTTATTTATCGAACTGACACCAAACTTCGAATAACTCGCTTCGAGAAATTTGACTACCTGGACGAAAGAAAATTATAAAAACATTATGTTGCGAAATCGTGCGAAGCTTATAAGTTACATATTATGAAACCAGATAAAATTTTTAATCAAATGATGTATAAAAGAAAAGGGGGAATAGGGGTGACACTAAAAAGATCCTCTAATGAAAATCTAAATCGACGTTTTCTTGGGATATATTTTTATGAATATAAAAAAATATAAAAATGGGCATGTTAGTAATGACTCATATCAGTAACATAAACATAAATTGAAAGTACATACCTTGAAGATTTTCAGCCATTTTTTTTTGTAGCACTTGGACACTCACATACAAATATATGAATTTTTCAAATGAACGGTTTAATTGCAAATGCAATCGATTTTCCGAACCCATTTCTTTATATACCGATTTCTGGAGCGTATAGAGGTCATTATAGTTAGTATAATTTCGTGGAATAGTGATTTTTCACATCGTTAGTTATCGGTTAACGAAATGTGATTAGTTAATTAGCTCAATTTTAATGTGACTTTTTTACGTCTAGCCTCTATGGGACGATTCACCGTGCGACGCGGCGTTCTCCGACGTTGTTACACGGCCACTGGCAAGCTGCGCGCGCATCCCTGAAACAGTTGGCATTATAGTCTACAATAATAATTATTAATAATTTAGAATGTCATCTCATCTGTGTTTAATTCTTTTTAACATTTTATTTTGCATATTATGCAAGTCACATTTTTCTATAATATTATTTAATTAGGTATTATTTTTTTGTTATAAGTTATTTATTGAAAATATTGAAATACTCGATTTTGTGGTAAATCTTGAAAGCAAGTGTCCGTTAAAACAGATATAATACAATGGCAAAGGAAATTAATATGATCCACCAACGCGGTCAGTTTTTATCCCACTAACACAGAATCGTGTTTATTTTGTGCCAAACTGTGACTTATTATTACCTATATTACCCTAAGTCCTACTTTCCAAGATATACTTATAAATAAATACATACATAATACCCACGCCTGTCGCCCAGAGAGGTTGGAAGCGATTACAGATTCGCCTCTTTCACATCCGTCAACCTAGTCATACAAGCTCTTCTTTTCCTAGTACTTTTGACTTTTCCCTTCTTAAAATTTTCACCAATCTGGTCAGAATACGTCCTTCTAGGGCGACCCGGCCGAGCTTTATCTTCCATCATATCTTTATCTTCCTCACTCTTACTATATTTATTTTCGTCATTCCTCTCTCGTCACTCTATTTTTATTCATCCTCTTTAACGTATATCTATGTGTTGAAACCACAGACGTATAATATAGTAACAGACCTAACATTAATAAATAAACGCATTTTAGCTCAGTGAAATACATAAATATTGCTTGTTTCCAAACAAAATATATACTGGAGATTAGTTTAGAAATTAACAAATATGTTCCAAGCATAAGCCAGCCAAAACAAACCATTTTTATACGTTTCTTCATACCATGAATCCTAAATGTAGCTTATTTTTTGTATGGAAACTTGCCACGCTATTTTATCCTTATGTTTGATCTGCCACTTAGTAATAATTATATGTCTGTGGTTGAAACCTATAGGTTTATATTAATAAAGGACGCGACAATGAAATGAAATGACATTTGGTGCTTTTACACTTTACACGTCCAATTTTTTTTTAATTTACAATGTGCCTGATCTTAGATTATCACAGTAGGCATAAAGCGCGTGTTTCTAAGTAGGAACAGTAGGCACGGTGTTATACATCGCATCGTTTCGTCCGCAAGCGCTAGTAATCGTACGATTACAAGCGGTGTGAGCGCCCGTTGTGACTTCTTAGAGGTTGATTTATTAATGGTTATATGTGCCATAAAATCGTATAAAAACGATACACTAAAACAAACTAAACAGAATTCTAGGATCAAATTTCTACGGAAAGTAAATTTTTATACCTTCGGGGTGGGTGAGAGGGATTCTTATTCTTGAATGAATGGCATCTGGGCTGTAAATATCCAGATAAACTGACGCCTGCAGAGAGCTCACCATGTATTGGTTGGTGCTTCTCTATATAGCTACATAAGTCCCTATCCGATTTCGACCGAATATTACATATATGTTTCACACAATGCACCCGTCCACCCGTGAAGGCGTTATGGCCCACTTGGGATCCTTGAATGTGAATATTATCACCAAGACCCATAAAAAGCACCTTAAGTAATGGGAATAGAGTCTATTTTTGATGACAAATGTCTAGTGGATGATTCAGAGCGATTCAGTTTTTAAATGATAGCTGCAGAGCAGCGGAGCTCTTTGCTTTATCAGACACTATGTAGATCTACCAAAGGATACACTTTAAATAGTAAAGTTATATGATTCTCATATACAGTATAGCACGTTGAGTTGAGGCAGTATGGGGAAAATATAAATCTGATATAGAGAAATTTGCTCAGAGGATTCTCGTCATCGATTTTATTTTATCGATCGAAATTAAAAACTGCATTAAAACTGCTTTTTGAAAAAGCACTTATCTCAGTCCAAAATCGAGCCAGCTAATTTTGCAAAAAAAAATATTTCCCTTATTATGGCTTCAATCGATATTTTGTTAATAAGAACCAAATCATGCAAGGAAAAGTGTAATAAATATATGAAAATGCCTCATTTTGTACCTACTTTCTTGGAATTCATACTATTATGTACTTATAATCGTAAAAATAAATTTGTACTGATCCGTTTATATTTTATGAATATTAGGATTTAATCAATCATATTATGACGAGTCTAGAGCCTCAACCGTAATAGGTAGACGGCTGAAATTTTCACAGAATATGTGTTACTATGACTTCTCCCATAGAAATTATTAAAAACGAAAAAAAAAACCTTTACAATAAACTTCGAATAAATTGATTTTTTAATGTTAACTTAAAGCACACAAGTTTCAAGTAAGGTACCATTTTTGTTCATAATCTAAAGTGAAACAACAAATAATAAATTTTGGGTTCCGTACTTAGAGGGTGCTGAATTGTTTGTCAAACATCTAAGGCCTTGTTTTTTATCGCTTTAATGTTGCTATAGCATCTACATTGTTGATATGTATATTTTAGGGTTTTTAAGACCTCTTTGTATGACCTCTACAATCAAAACACAGATGAAGGAGGTAGATCTGTTTTGAAAGTGTTTCTCAAAAATCCGTGCAGATAGACAAACGAAACCTTGTAAGAGACAATCATTGCATTTCCGAATAAAAACGAATGCTAATTTCCATGTCCGTCCACCAATTACTAAATTGATCGTGTATAATAATTTGAATTCAGAACTAATTACCTACGTTATTGCTGTTTTCGATTGATTTCCATGTGAACAATGTAGTAAATGTTGTGAATGTAGACAATGTTGCTTAAATATTTTTTCATGTATTTGCTGCATATTTCCAAGCAGGTAGTCTTTGTTCTTTATTTCTTATATGTTTAGTATTTATTATAATTTATTTATTTTATGTGCGTGCCCTTTTATAAGTTTATGATTTAATAAACACAACACTACACACCATTTAAAAAATATATAGAAACTTGTTAAGTTGTATAACTTTAATATAAATAATAAATATATAGTATAGGTAACTTAACTATTATATTATAATTTTATATTCTCTTAAATTATGCCGAGGAAAGATCATTTTAAAATATATTTTCAAACTGGTTGTAATTGTAATGTCTTATCGAATTTTCCCCAACGATGGGCAGTACAATCAATTTTAACTTCTCTCGGTTATTTATTTTTTTGTTTTTGTTGAATTTAATTGAATTCAGTTAATTATTATGTCTCTAGGAAACTGCCCGTCCCCAGGGAATAAACTATGTCCAAGTAAAGAGTCTAACAATTACAACAGAGAAACCATTTTTAAAATCGGTTAAGTAGTTGAAGGGATTTCCCACGCGATTGTAATTTATAGCCATTTCCTATGGAACTGCCGGTCTCCAAGGAACAAACTATAGCACTCAAGGATAATATAGTTTTGTATCAGCGATTTTTTTTTTGATCTGGTCGTAGTTCCGGAACTACCTTCATCCAAACTTGCAAACTGACAAACATCTTCTCTTCATAACATTATATTATTATGTATAAGTGTAGATGTAAATAGATAGTGTAGAAGTGTAGATTAGTTTAAAAGTGTAGTGTAAAGTGTGTAAAAGTGTTATGTAGGTTAGTGTAGATGTTTGATGACAGTATAAGGACGCATCAAAGAAAACATTGTATGTAAGGTGAATTTTATTTATACAGCCAAACTCATAATAGACTTGACTGATCAATCAGTAACACGGATCGATCAAACTTTTTGCTAATTTCGCAAAATAAAGTCTTGACGTCCCTTGTAATTGAACCGGGTCTGGGTTTGTGTTGGGCTGAGCATTTACCGCCTTGAGTAAGAATTTGGCTGTAATGAACTAAATGCACCTCATATAGTAGTTAAAAACCTAGTGAAATAAATTTTTTTAAAAATTATTATCTTAATAAATGGTTGTAAAGTATTATTTTTTTTGTTCGTATTTCTGAACTGTAGGTAATTAATAACAGTAGGTTGATATATTTCCACTGTAGGTATGAATTATGAAATTTATTTAAATATAAAAAGTTGAAGATTTTCGTCTTTATCCATGCGACAGTTTCGAATATATCTGGGAACTTACTAAATTGTTTTAGGTCGACGATCTACTTAATTGGTTTACGTCAGTTAGTCACACATGGCGGCCTAAAGCTTTGTTGTCAACAATGCCACAAAGGAACGCTGTATTATATTATAATTATTTCTTCTTTCACCACAATACCGGCAAGGGAGAAATAAGAAGTGTTTTTATAAAATTATTTAAGTACAGAATTACAATGTTGGATGGAAGTCATTATCTTATGACCTTATCTTCAAATTTGCTACCGCAAAAATATTGTCACATTATGGAGTCCTATATTTTCTTTCAAGAAGACGCTAATAAATTATTAAATATGTATATTTGGAACTTTTTTAAGGCTCCGTAGCCAACAAGGAACCCTGATAGTTTCGCCATGTCCGTCCGACTGTCTGTCTTTCTGTCCGCGGCTTAGCTAAGAGACTCTTAATACTAAAAAGCTGTAACTTGGCATGGGTATACAATACATATTAATCACGCCGACAAAGTGGATGAACAAAATATGTGGAAAAAAAAAATAGGTTACCTCTCCTTTTCGTAAGCTGGGGATATTTTTTTCTCGTCTATCCCATTGTTTGGAATGTCGTTGGATAGGTTGTTCAAAATATATTGTGAAATCCATTTTTGAAATTTAAGCGTCTTGAACCGTTTGTGAAATATTAAGATTTAAAGTGCTAATTATTGTCAAGTGTCCCCCCTGCCAGCTAAACGGTTGTTTATGGATATGTGAAAAAATTCCGTAATGATATGTGACCGTTAAAAAGTTCACATATCACCTTAAGACATCTTTATCATTTTGATTGATGAACCGACCGTAAGTAAAGTTTAACGTAAAGGTTACCTTTGTAATTTAAGCATTAAGTCAAAACTGGGTCAAACAGTTTATAAATTATTCACATTGTTACAAGCTTAGTCGAATACGAGCATGTGAAAACCACTTTAATGTTTAATGTTTTTGTTGCTCTGAAGTTGGTGATGAACGGCTTCCTAAATAAAATGTATTCTGAAAATAATATAATATTTGGTTCCGGGCTGAGAAAATATAATCATATGTACCGCAAACAGTTAAAATGGTTTCCCTTTAAATAGCGTCAGAATGTCCTTATCCTTTTCATAATTTTAAAGAGTCCCACATCTCCTTCATATCTCCGCAATCGTTATGAGTATCTCTTTCTTAGAGACAAGCAAGTCAGGTCTTACACAGTCTGACTTTAAAAAACTCCTGAACTTTCAAACTCTCTTCCTCACATTATAAGGGATAGTCTTTTCATTATTGTATGCAAAAGGAAAATAATGGACCACTATCTTCGACAACCTATCCTGTATATTTATTCCGTGTTTTATTTATAAACAGCATAATTATAAACTTTTTATAATTATTTATCTATTTTTATTATAAAGGCATTTTCGTGTAAATTTTCTTAATTTACTCAGGTACTATTCATTTAATCTCGTTTCTATGGAAGGTCCTACAATAATAAGTGAGAATATTTCTAGAGTATTTCATGTATCATTAACTGATAAAATCCCAGAACAAAAAAATTTTTGCTGATATAATTTTTCTACTTCCCAGTACAAAGTGGTTCAATCAGCTGACTAAATTTCTATGCAAAGGTAAAAAAAAGTGAACGCAATTTTTTTTTTTCGGTGGGTTGTGCTCTATTAGGGATACTCTATTATCTGTTAATTTTTTTTCACTTTGAATTGTAGGACCTTATCCCTGTGTTACGACTTGTGCACAATATGAATACTTTATTTACATCACATATCTCTGTCACCCTTTGGTTTGCTGTAAGAAATCTCATAAATAAGATAATCACGCCATTACACATACCTTTCAATATACATAACAAAAATATAACAAAAAAACAGGTACTATTTTAGTTATGTTTGGGATAACTTCCAGCCAGTCTAGATTATCATACGTTTCTTACACCTACAACTTTTCTATTTAATTTAACTTTTCAAACTATTTATGTTTTAGAGTTTCAAAGGACTTCAAAATATTGCACTCTAAAACTTTCCACTGAATCTTAATTAAATTACAATTCTTGTGGTCATTCTATAGTTCTTATTTGTAAAGAAAACAACGGCTGAGCTCTATGGCTTGTGTTAACAAAAATCTTATAACCCGGCGGAATATACAACACAGAAACAAACAGAAAGTTTGTTAAAAACTTCATAACATTTTCAATGCAACCTCTGACATAAAGACGGCAACTATTATCCTCCATTTACTTTTAAAGTATTGCGTCTGTAGTTGCTAAAATAATAAAATACAAAGGACTTTGTTAAAGAACATTGTTGCAAACCGTTCTCGATTTTATACAACCCCACAAGAGTCAGGATATAGTTTCTATAGGTGGGATAAAGAAACCTTGTTTTTTTACCAGTTTGCAATGTATAGGTACTAAATCTGGTATACAAGAATGTCACAGTATGGTTTTACTATTGAGTATGCAGTTGGAGCAATTGTAGTCCCATAAAACTTAGCTCTACAATAAATACATAATGTCTTAAATAATTATTTGGGGTGCACGAAAGAAATTTTTCCAAGCGGTAAAAGCTGAGTTACAACCATTGGTTAGTACAAAGACGGCGCACCGTTTACAGTTAGACCAAGACAAACTGACAAATCCTTACACTTCGGCTTCAGCTCCGGCCGTGGCTTGTCACCGCCCTTATGATGAACCCATGCTGCCAAGCGATTTGACTTGTTATGTTCCGGTATGACATCATGAGAAGCCATACCGGGAAAGTGGTAACAGACAGTTTCGTAGTGTCAGCCATTTGTCTGTTACCGATTTACAAAGAGTTTGCGGAAGTCCTGGGACAGTAGTTAACGCGTTGCCTACTTTCACTCTCCCACTTTCTGGACCTGTGCCGTTCATCCTAGCTTTTATCGACTTTTCCACCAGGCACTGTCCTAGTGAAGCGTAAGCGCATTGTGTATAAGAAACCGGGCAAATGTGAGTCAAATTCGCGCACAAAGCGTTCCCTACCACCGCATAATACGGGTACAATATGGCTAGAAACCCTAAAAACATTATTGTCTATAACATCATTACCTTAGACAATTTTACACGGGTCCTGGCAAAGCACGACTCTTGTACTGAAATTATTCTGCCGTTTTCCACGGGAGGGGAGGTAAACACGCACAGCACACATTTACTCATTCACGCACCACACTCCTGCGAAAAATTGATATGTCTGTCACACTAAATCAAAAGCTGCAAACCAAGACAAAACGTGCACACAAGCAAACTTACACAAACACATTGTTCATGTACTTAGGCAGAGGGGGATAAGTGCGCTTACCTAGTCCCATGTTATATGGGCCAAGTTGTAAACAGTAATACATATACAAGTTTCTTTAGTCAGATTTTGTAATACCTACATACTTTGAAATAAAACAACAAATAATAACTTAAAATGGGCTGAATTGCTTGTATTTTAAAGCCGTGCTATTTTATGTTACCTTGATGGCATCAATCTATATTGTTTTTATGTATTTGCCATAATGTTTTTGGGTTCCGTACCTAAATTGTGTGCTGTTAGGAAACCCTTAATGCGCGAGTCCAATACGCACTTGCCAAATTATCAAGATAGAGCTCATGAAAATAACGTTGCAAAATGCATGTTTTTTGTATGGGAACATTTCTTGGATTAAAATTTCTTGCTTCTTTGTAATTTGCCGTAATAAAAGCAACAGTAACACGTATTCTGGGAAAATATTAAACTAGCTACCTATAACTGCTGAAACTGTAAAGTGTAAACACTTGTGACATGCGGCCGGACAGCGGAGGCTTAATAATAGGGTCCCATTTAGCACCCTTTGGGTACGGAACCAAAAATTATTTAAATAAACAATACGTCCTTAATTGAAATCTTTCAAAGACCAAAGATTACAAAGATATCTTGAAATTTCATACAATTAATAACAGCGCGAAGATCTCATTCAAAACTTTATATTACCAGTCAGCGGTCTTGTGGTTTTTGTTCACAAAACCATTGTATAAGCTCCATAAAAGTGCAGTTGTTAAATATATAAACAGTGGAAATTTTATGCAAAGGAAAATATATTTTAAAGGAACTTCCACACAAAGAATTGTGATAAGATCAAATAAGCAAATAAAATTGCGTGCTTCGTTCCTTTGGAAACCATATTACGCAAGCGTCTCAGTTGCTTATGCCATATTGGTTCATATTATTTTATTATATCAATAATATGTCGTCGAAAGATAAAGCATGTTAGTAGTCATAGTTAAGTATTATTTCACGATTATTTAAATTACTGATATTGCGGTTTTATACAGGGTGTAAATGCAAAGTCAAGAATCCCTTTAGGGTATGAAAGTATACACGATTCTGATGTCATTACGAGAAAAAAAATACACCTTGAATTTTCACCTAAAATTCCATCATTTTTCTAAGCTATGGCTACGCAGCTCACCAGCCTCCCCACACACCTAATTGCACCCCGCAACCCGCACCTCTCATCCAAATAGCCAGCAACCAGTGAGGGTGTCCACGCGTTTCGTGTATTTTGAGTAAAGAAAATCGTCTTATTATGAGGTACTGGTACTCTATTTAGAGATCCCAGTATTTAAAATAATATCTTTACCGATCATACTAACACAACTTTAAAGGATTCTTGCCTTTGCTTTTACACCCTGTATAATCGTGAACTATAACGTAACAGAATAATTACACTCTTACAAACGATTAATAATAAAAATATTACAAAGAGTAGGTGTTTGTGATATAGTGAGTTTGGATATAGGAGGTAACCTCCGGAACTACTGATCCAATTCTGAGAATGCTTTAACTTAATTATCGGAACTAATTACCGTTGTGTTCTATAGGCTATAGTTTTTTTCCTAGAGGTGGGCAGTGTCATAGCCAATTATACCTGGGGAACCGATTCTGAAAATTATTTGTGTTTTAATGAAACACTTGAACAAAGGCTATAGTTTATTCCCTGAGGATGGACAGTTCCCTAGAAACATAAACACAAGGTCAGACATATAGAATTATTTTCATGAGAACCAAAAGTAAAGTAAAATGCGTACATACTATAAAGTTATTGATCCGGTAAATATTAACAGATTCGTTAGGACTACCTAAAAACAAAACAACATGGGCGAAGCCACGGGCAAAAGCTAGTTATCATATTACCCTCTCCAACCTCCAAGTGTTCTTTCGTTCCAGCTTCACCCTAGCACTAACGCAGCACAGGTGAGCTAGATCGGATGTTGCAAATGTTCTATAGAGTAACGTCTGTAAGTCGGACAAAATTACGTGAGCGAATGAGATATCCTCCAACGAACACAGTATAAAATTAGTAATTTTTAAATTACGTCGTTTGCAAGTACAAAATATGCCATTCCGATCGAACACAGCAGGAACGGAGTTTGAGTAGGTAAATTCTGTTGAAAAGGATTATGTGAGCAAAATAAGTTTTCTCTTGTTTTATTGTATGGAAATTCGTAGCAAGATTATACACCATATTGTACATAATTACAATGTAATTAGTGACTTCCTTAATAAATATCTAGTTATCTTTATTGGTTTATGTTTTAATGGTTATATTTTAATTTTGTGTGATGTAAATATTTTTATTTTTATATTTTCTACATTATGTTTAATTTGCTTGATGACGAAGTTTTACTGACTAAATAAATATGAATGAATAATATATTGTTCATTTATTTTATGATGCAGCACTTGGAAGCACGCAACAACAACAACAGATGAGCACGTACTATTATGTTCGTAGCACATTTCTAAGACAGCGTAGCACTTCGTAGAAAGCAGCACTTTGCAAGTTCGCGTCTTCTGAAGTACAAGTCTGAAGTTTAGAAACACGCTAACATAGACTAAATACTTCAGAGTACGTTCGAAAATGCTACTTACCGCTTGCATTTTAGTATAGAATTACCCGACATAAGCCTCTAGAATGTAGTTTCAGGCAAAACAAACACAAAAGTCAAAGTAAAAGACGAAAAAAGTTCAATAAGATTATACATTTTAGACCTATTTACGCAATTCAAATGCATTCTTATTATTTCTTACGTTTTTTTTGTTATTGACTTTTTTATTTTTTTTTATGGTAATTAGTGAACCCTTGCGACTGAAATATTTATTTGACGACAGATTCTGACATCTTATTTAATACATTGGAAACGGGAAAATCATTACGATTTTAACCTTTAACTATGGACGTTACATTTTTGTGACACAACTATGGACGTGCGGTCGCACGGACCGCTATCTGTAAAGATCAGATTCTGCAGATTAAGTAACTATAGTACCTGTTTTTGTTTCTATCTCCTTCAAGAGTTAGTAAATGTAAATAAAAGACTTTATTTAAATGAATATGTATTTATTTTTAACTAAAATCTAACCATTTTACAATCTTAGGCACTTTTCAGACTTTTTTACTTGAGATCACTTTATAGGAACATATCTTAGGAAAACTACTTTTGCAGACAATTTTACTAGTCTTACGATAAACTATAAAGAACAAAAAATATAAAAAACATAAAATTTACTTCTCAAAACAAAACATAAAAATTTCAACAAAGGCCCAACTTGCGCATATTTTATTGGCAGTTTTTACATAATGTCTTCAAAAGAAGGATCTTCAAAACGCAATATTTTATTTTCCCTCTGTGAAATCGGTAAATCATGGTCGTTTGCATGTATGTAGATGTACTCGGTCCATTATTTTCAGACATTTTTGATCAAAAAACCTTAAACAAACAAAACTACCCTCAGCTCAATTTGTTACACAAACATGGACGTGCGGTCATACAGACCGCACTCAAAATATAAAGCGAAATTACTCACCAAATATGCGACCGGCGACGCAACTTCTCTTCTCGACAGTCGTTTTGCCACTAAAACCGAACCGAAGCTACTGAGGTCCACATACACGTGGCCTGCGAGGGAGGGGAGAAACACGCGAATCACCAATTGCGAGCGGTCACTGAGACCGCATGTCCATAGTTAAAGGTTAATAAAGGTAAAAAGAGTTTTTTTTTATTGCAATTTTTTAATTAAAAGAAATATTGTTTCTATATTTTTTTCCTTAGAAATTATAACCTTCTTGAAAGTAAACTCAAACTCAAAAAACTCAAAATATTTATTGCAACTAAGTGTACACAGATGTTACAATTTTATAAGAACTTAATAACTTAGCTACCCTTATCAGGTACAGCAACACTACTTATACTATATATTATTACACAATTCTTATTCACTGCTCTAATATTTCACAGTGTCTTAATATCTAATAATCCTTTACAAAATGTTTGCATAAACAGTAAACTTAACTAACTTAAACAGTACTTAAAAGGTAAGAGATCAGAAAGCCATATCACATTATTTTTCATCAGACAGAAAACTTTCTACTGTGTAGAAGCACCCTTCTACTAAATATTGTTTCAATGTTTTTATAAACGCGGATTCATTTTGTGTGGTCTTTATAGTAGTTGGTAATTTATTAAATATTTTAACTGCCATATAATAGGGACTATAATTTAACATTTTTATTCGCGACGGGGGCAAATATAATTTATCTTTGTGCCGGGTATTAATTGAATGCGTATCTTTAATTTGTGGAAATAGGTTCTTGTTTTTAAAAACAAATATACTTATATCAAAAATATATATACAAGGTAATGTTAATAATTGAAATTTTTTTGAAAAATGTTTTGCAGCTCTCGGTTTCTTTTATGTGAGCGAGTATACGCACACAACGTTTTTGTTTTATAAACAATTGTTTCGCATCTACACTATTACCCCACAGCATTATGCCATAACGGAGCCACGAATAGACATAGGCATAGTATGCTGATAATGCAGTTTGCGTGTTTGTACTATGTTCTATTTCACCCAGTGCAAAAGTAAACTTCGATAGTTTTGATTTTATTTTCTCAATATGACTCTTAAAGTTTAAGTGGGTATCAAGATTTATTCCTAATAGGTTGAAGGTGTTTACAGTCTCTATTTTATTGTTATCAAATTCTAGATTAAGTTGTAGCGGGGGCTTTTGATAAGGCCTGAAATGCATCATTTTGGTTTTTTTCAAGTTAATATTTAAATTATGTTCATTTAGCCATGTCTTTACTGTTGTTAAAGTGTCTTTTAGAATGTTGGTAGCAGATTTACTATTTTCACATTTTATTAGTAATGAGATATCATCAGCAAAAAGTATTTATTCAGTAGGAGCAAATATTTCTGCATGTGCAAAGAAATACTACTTTCTCAGTAAAATAACAATCTAGTCAATTGAGAGATTCGTTTTCTTAACTCAAACAATCATAATCTAACAGGAAAATATTACCATTTTCAAACAAAACTTTCTTAATAAATAGCAATCAGCAGCACCAAAAAATAAACGCATGTTTTTTTTTTCAATAATAATAATGTGATATGTGCGAAAACCAATGACTTGGTAAAAAAAAAATATATATATATTTTCCACCCTTGCGGTTTCTGTACATCTCAAGCAAGGCGTTATTGGTTTATTTTAAGAAAAATGCGTAAACGTCTTGCGTGAGATAGGCAGAAGCCACAAAATAAATTGTACGTTGGACATAGATCAACTAATACTGGAGTCATTATTGCCACCAAAAGGGTCTAACCGCAAAAAAGTGATACAATCAAGCCACTCACCACAATGTTCTTGGGGTCAATCCAAGTAGATCGAGTCCTGAAGAAACACATTATTTGGCGAGGGGGGGAGCCCGGGCCTCAAAAGCCTGCCCTAATTCAAAAATTAACAATTGGTTGCTTAGTAACTATTGTACTGTGTTTGATATCATTTTCTGATAGTTATTGACTAATTTTGGTCTTGTACTGAAGGTATTGTTGTCATGGACCTAAAAAAGTGATACAATCAAGCCACTCACCACAATGTTCTTGGGGTCAATCCAAGTAGATCGAGTCCTGAAGAAACACATTATTTGGCGAGGGGGGGAGCCCGGGCCTCAAAAGCCTGCCCCAATTCAAAAATTAACAACTGGTTGCTTAGTAACTATTGTACTGTGTTTGATATCATTTTCTGATAGTTATTGACTAATTTTGGTCTTGTACTGAAGGTATTGTTGTCATGGACCTAAAAAAGTGATACAATCAAGCCACTCACCACAATGTTCTTGGGGTCAATCCAAGTAGATCGAGTCCTGAAGAAACACATTATTTGGCGAGGGGGGGAGCCCGGGCCTCAAAAGCCTGCCCTAATTCAAAAATTAACAACTGGTTGCTTAGTAACTATTGTACTGTGTTTGATATCATTTTCTGATAGTTATTGACTAATTTTGGTCTTGTACTGAAGGTATTGTTGTCATGGACCTAAAAAAGTGATACAAGCAAGCCACTTACCACAAATGTTCTTCGAGTCGTTCCAAGTAGATCCATTCCGGAGGACATGAAGAAGCACATTTTAAGGGTGGAAGAGGGCCCCGAAAAAGGGATCCGCCCGCCCTAGCTCAAAAATTAACCACTATTTCTAAGCAGCTGTTATAGCGTGTTTGATATCATTTTAGGATAAATTTTTAATAGGGAATTTAGTTTTGGTCTAATATTTTACCTTCTTCATAGTAATATCTCGACTTAATTCAAATCAAACTCATATTATCTTGCTTGAAGACCAGTTCACTTCGTTGTAACAAACGGATTTGTGCGGATAACTAGATTTTTCTTGATATAAAACATATTTTGTCCTTTGATAAAACAACGTATTACTTTTGTTGAACAAAAACTGTTAAGCGTGAATGAAAGATGGAGATCGTTATTTAATAACCTCATTATTTTGTTTTAAAGCTCAAAAACACAATACAAAAAATAATGTCTTCACGATAAATAATATATCCAAGACATGTCGTCGTCTCTTGTTGTAAAGAAACCACTAAACCTTTTTTTGTGAACCGACTTTTTTAGCGGCTTGCGACTCTTGCATGACTCTTGCAACTGTAACGTATAAATGACGTATAAATTATGATGTCTGTGCTTGCAACCCATCTCAATCTATGGAAAACACCAAAACATATGCTTTTCAGAAAAGAAGGTCGTCGTCTATTATACACTTTATGGCTGCTTCAATTCCTTGGTGTAGCCGGCATACTCGTATGTACTAAAGATAATTGTGTATTCTTGTTGGAAAATTTTACAGCTTAACACTAGGGGTTAGGGTTTAAAAAATATTTCTCATAAGAATACTTAGAAATTCACTTAAAATGGGAAAAACATTAACAAAACATTCTTACTTACTAAACTCTTAAAAACGATTTACACTAGTTATATTCAGAATTAATATGCTTCAAAATTGTATCTCTTCGCAATAAATACAAAAATGGACCAAAAGCCGATAAAACACTTGATTAAACTTCAAAATAAATAGTTTTGAATTGCAAAGATTCACGTATACAAGTCTTTTAATAATATCATTTTTAAAACGTGACATTTTTTGCTTTAGAACTGTGTTAACCTAGTTAACGCTAAACCATTTAACGTATTTATGTTATTATATTGATAAATTTAAAAGGGCGCTAAAGGTTGTCGTACATTACAACGGATCGGCACCGGACCACCTCAAAGTATAAGATTGAAATATGAGCTTTAAATCTTAAGTAAGTAACATTATTGTACTATTGGACGGGCGGATTGACGGCGTGCCCATACGTCGACGGAGCGTGGACCATGCGTCGTTCTCTTGCAAAATGTCACATATGCAACATGATTTAAAGCTCACATTTCAACTTTACTTTGAGGTGGTCTGGTGTTATAATTTGCGACGGTCTTAATAGAACCTGGGAGGCTATTCTCAGTCTGTCGGAATAGCCTTCTCCACCGTAAAATCCCGTTTTATCTGTCAAACTCCATACATTTTTCGGTCGAGTCTTAGAAATCTCTTTTCGACCGTGGTTCCGGAATTGTCCTCCTGGCACCAATTAGATCTCAATTATTTTATTAGCGAAGCCTACCAGCTCACTTGTTCTATGTATTTACGACATTCATTTAATCAATACGTTGTTATGACATAATTCCCCGGGAGAGTGTCGTATGGACTGTGAAATGCAAGTCACGTTTCATGGTAGATCATGACGTCTCAGCATAAAGTATGTGATCACAACTATGATCACTGCACTTCAGACACGACCATGGAACCACAGCTTAACGTGTCATGCAAACTGAACACAAAGATGTTCGAGGGATTTGAACCCAGGACATTCAGATTAGTGGCTAAGAAGGCGGTCTAATACTAATAAAACAGTATTGGGACATATTATTATAAGAGTGCATGAAAAACTACAAAAGATTAATTAAAAACAAAGCTAAAACACGAATTTGAAAAAAGTCCTCGGGCTAGGATTCCACCCTATGACCTGTTGTTATCAGGACAAGTGCGCTACCGACTGCGCCATGCGACCGATGAATTCTTCTACCATACTTGACCACCGAATTTTTTGAAAACTATTTGTTCTAACCAGATCGTAAGGCATATACTGAACACTCACGAGGGCGTTATGTGATTTCACGCCTTATAACTTCTTTTCCTTAAACTTGTTTCGATTTGAATTTTCCCAGTTTGTAATGCACTCTTATAATAATATTTAGAGTATTCCAAAGCGATGGATTTATCTATAAAAGCATACTATTAGTATGTATTGCACACCATTATTTTTGTAGTATTTTGCATACTAATACCAGCGATAACAAGATCATTTTCTCAATAATAGTATTGTTATCTGCTTAGTTTCGTACACCTAAAACAAACACTAGTATTTTCTGTGACCCACGTGTTTTAACAGCCGAAATTTAAGTGGCAATTAAATGCAGAGCTTTGTGAAAGTTTTTGGCAATATCTGTTTTTGAATAACTTTGGGTTAATCCTGAATTTCTCATTTGCATGAATGTTTGGAGTCTTTAGACGTTCTTGTTAATTAACTGCCTACTTAACATTATTTAAAGCTTCAAACAATAATGTCACGAACAAAATAATATGGTTCGTTTGTTTGTATTTAAAAACCATCGATAATAAAATAATATACATAAAACACCTTGTTTGTATACAAGCTTTTATTTAAGCCATGGACTAAAACAAAAAAAATAAGTGTAGATCGCCAGGCCGACACTTTTTCAGTTTTTTCACCACGTTTTGCGTTTTTTGCTTTCCTTGTCTCCGTATGTACACAAGTCTAACCTCTCTTCCTCCTTTCCCGTTTAATTGAAACAACTTCATTATTCTATCTCTGTCTTTTTGGCATGCCATTCTGCAAAATCTGTTCCGGCTTAGCCACGTATCTGACTAATTCTAATTAACTCCTTAGTATCTGATTTTATCTCCTGGTTCCGACGGAGAATATTTTACCCATAATCCAACTCTCCTGGCTTAGAGTGTTTGTAAGGCCAAAGGCTAAGCCCTCTTTCTGATCAGAATTATTTAATACTATGTATACTAGCTTTTGGGAAAGGCTTATGTCCAGCAGTGGACGAACATAGGCTGATTGATGGATGGATGATGATGAGAGGTGGTTTATTTACATACATTTTAATCTGATTTTCCTATAGTTAATTAATAATGCTTTTTCTTGTACAAAAGTATATATAAACTTATTTAAGGATTTCTTTTCAAAAAATTCTTTCTTGGTGCACACTTAAATACCTACATGTTTGATTATTTATTTTTAAGAGTTCTGTGCCAAGTTTCAAGTTTATACAAACAGGAAATACTATTTTCCTTACAAACTTTTGCATCCCGTTTCACTATTTTAGGAAACGATTTTTGAAAAATTCTGTATAATTATCATGGTTTATTATTTGTTATAAAAAGTGTTTGGACCAAGTTTTAAATTGATACACACAGAGAATATGATTTTTGATACAAACGTTTTCACCCCATTCCACTTCCTGAACCAGGGTGTAATAATGAGTATTCTCAATCGATTCGCCCAAATACAATTATTTCATGCTTTTATCTGATGAATATCACAATGTTTCTTATTTTTTAATAAAAACTGTCTCGGTAACCATTTTCTAAAATTTCAAAATGTCCTGATATATTTTTTATGTCACGTATGTTATCTTGGATGTCTACATCCAAAATTTCGACTACCTAGCGTGAACAGTATAAGCAAAATTTGAGATTTTTTAAAATAAAACTTTGGCCCCTTTTGAATTCTCCAAAATCTTTTTTTGGTGTGCATTTTAGCCCTTTATAAAAACACCTCCCCCAAATATCAGGTTTCTGCGTCCAGCGGTTTGAGCTGTACGTTTTTCGTCAGTCAGTCAGTCAGTCACTCAAGAAAAAGCCTTTCATTCATATTGATTGATTAAGTGTTGATTGATGTGAACGCCGTTTGAGTTATGAAATAATAATAGTATATGTTACAAGTGCGGTAAGGAGGTAAAACCTTACGAGGACGATTTGAAACACGAGCGTTACGTGTAAGTTATTGCTCATAACCACGTGCATTATACTACGTTTTTCAATGCATAGTGTGATTAAATAAAAGAAACAAACAAACAAACAACAAATACTCCAAGTGACCTTCAGATGGGCATTCTTTTTCTCAGCATGGAATCTGCCAACTTGACGAAAATAAACGGTACGGTCAGAAACTGTCGTAAAATTGTGACTCGCGCGCGCTACATGTGTGCGGATGCGTTCCGAAATTTGTCTATCTATTATAACATCTAAGCGATAATGTGATAACAATAATGACTCCTGCTGCTTACACTAACTTTTAAGTGACCGTTAATATTATTTTCTTATTTATAAGTACATTAACCATTATGGCACTGAAAAAAAACAGTAATAGGAATTATTATTAATAAAATAATCAAAAAAGTATATATAGGTGGTTCGTATGGAAACACACGTACTTCTTTAAACTTTTATTAAATAATTAAAAAAGACAAAACCAAACATTCGTATTCTATCCGTCTCCGCGTCTCACTCTAACTTCAGGTCATTCCATTAAAAATAATAAAGTATAGCCAACTTAACTATCTACGTATATAATAGTTTCAAGGGACTACCAACATATATATATGTAAATAGCGATGACACGAAACTTCAAATTGCTGGTGTGAGCAAGTGACCCTTGCCCACATATAAAATGAAATAATAAAAAATAAATACATTTTATAAAAATGTTTACAGGCAATTAGCGATATACTGGTTCTTACGTATGATAAGTATCTACCAAAATTGGAAAGAAAAAGTAGCAAAAATATAAAAACGCGTGCGTTTATGTTATAAAAAGTAACTTTTTAATATGATTCGGTAACACGTGTTTTAGTCAAAATGTGAATCAGAATTGAAAATATAGTTTTTGCTTACTTTTGTGATCTTACGTAAGAATAATCTAGACCCCCTCCCAAACCCATGTAAGAAAAAATAAGATTTGTTTGGACAACCTCCCTTCCCAAAACGTCTTACGTAATAAAGGAACAGCCCCCACCCTAACGTCGAACTAAGTATTGATAAAAACCGGCCAAGCACGTGTCGGGCCACACGCAATGTAGGGTTCCGTAGTTTCCCGGTACATATAAGTTGGTCTACCAATACAGACCGCGCCAAACTTCTTGGCTTTGTTTGGCGCGTCCTGTACTCGTAAATCTGTAAAGCCTACTGAGCTGTGATAGTTTTCCTTTTAAATTCATTATATATACTACTTCTCTGAATTTTTATCACATTTCTATAAACAACCGTTTAGCCGGCAGGGGGGAGGGGACGCTCCACACTAACAAAAGTTTTCACTTTAAAGCTTAATATTCCGCGAACGGATCCCTAAATGGAAAAATGGTTCTTAGTTACCCACAATGTTTTTGAACGGCCTATCCAACGATACCCCACACTATGGGATAGAGGAGAAAAAGAATTCATCCCCAGCTTACGTTAATGAGAGTACACTTAAAAAAAATTTTTTTCAAGATTTTATTTTACCATTTTGTCGGCGTGAGTAATATTTATATCTATGCCAAATTACAGTTTTCTAGTACTAATAGTCTCTGCGCTAAGCCGTA
The DNA here is from genome assembly GCA_910592155.1 of Ypsolopha scabrella. NCBI lineage: Eukaryota > Metazoa > Arthropoda > Insecta > Lepidoptera > Ypsolophidae > Ypsolopha > Ypsolopha scabrella. Next base: position 22,345,513 of record OU342969.1, on the reverse strand, counting down.
GACAGACGGACAGACGAACATGGCGAAACTATAAGGGTTCCTTGTCGGACTCCGGAACCCTAAAAAAGCACTTTTGACGAAATTATTGATTGGGATATCTTAAATGAACCGGTCAAGTACGAGTCAGACTCGCATACCTAGGGTTCCGTAATTCAACAGTTGTAGGAACAATCAGGAAGAAGGTATTAAAAATCTTGCCCATAACTTTATGATAACTAAAAAAAGAATTGATTGTACCACAAAAGAGAGACTAAAATATTTTTATATCGTACTCGAAATAAAACTCGTTGATGAAAAATTTCATTTTGTGACCGTGAATTTCTCACCCGCTACATTTTTCCTGTAATCTTTACGTAGGTAGTCCCAAATTACCATGATTATTTTCATATATTTCGGTTTATTAGTTTCCGAAATAAGAAGGACATGCTTTTTTTTGTGGTTTTTCAAAGATTTTTCGAAATCGGTGCAGTAAATATCTTAAAAGTATATATTTTTTATATATACAATTTTATACCCATATTGTATTTTTAGGAATTTATTATTTATTTATCTTTTTTGTATTGGAAATATTTTGAACAATTTCAAAATTTTCAATACTTTTTTACACCGTGTTATGGATGCAAGTGAATGCTATTTTTGTGGTAAATTTCAAGTCCTTATCTTTAACGGTGCTCAAGTTATGAGACTGTGACGTACGGACGGACGGACGGACGAACAACGGACCTAAAAGGTTCCTTAGGTTTCTGTAGTTTAGGTACTAAAAAAAATGACTTAACTAAAGGACTTAAGGTAGTTTCCCTCCAGGGCCCTTAAGTTTTTTCCATCCTGTATAAGTTATTAGGAGTGTTCACAAAGTAACGCCCAAATCAAAAATGGGGCACGGATTTAATAAACGAGGGCGGAGCCGCAGGTAAACGCTAGTACAAAATAAAATAAAAAAATTGTGACACGCAAGGCAGCGGCTTTAAAATGAAAACCTTGTTTTAGTATAACTTAAAAGGAAACCCTTGTTACCATTCGAGTAACGTAATATTTTCCATACCAAGGTACAAAACAAACGGTATTTCATTGTTTCAAGCAACACACATTATTGTAACAACACATCACGTCGACGTGAGTTAACACACGTTAACCTGCGCGCTTACCAACCAGTATGACAGGGGTCTGGCATTAACAATCTCATTACTGAGAATGACCCGGTTCGTGCCCTTCAGCTGTGTTCATTTTGATATTGAACCTTTGTTCTGATTACACCAAGTTATTTAGCGCTAGGTTATTTATATTACATTTTGTATAATCTACATTTTTTTAATAAATGTTCTTATTGATGTCATATACTTTGCATCAACTAAGTATTGTGTAGGTAGTTGCTTATAATAATCTTCTACAAACCGGTTATTTTAGAGATTTATACCGGATGTTAGGAATAGTACTGCTATCCTTTCCATCACATATAGGTAGTATAGGTGTAATTATCTAGAAAAAAAATGAGTATGATATATTTATATAAATATATAATACAGGCTGGCCGGGACGAAGTCGCCCAAAAATTTTTTGGCGGCCTTACATTTAGAAGTTTCTGAATCACTCCCATGTATGTTCCGCGATTTTTAGTATTTTGGGAGATATGATTATTTTAAATGATTTTAAAAATAATTTTCACCTGACAGTAGTTTCGATTTTTTTCTCCTTCTATTTAATATTTGTGAATGTTTTTTCGAGGTTACTTATGAAAACTATGTGAGTTAAATGTTAAAATTATGGTTTACCTAGGTCTTGTGGAAATTTAGTTGAAAGTTCAAAATTACTGTTCAATCATAATAGTCTTAAAAGTTAAAAAAATAGAAAAGTGTATTTAGAATGTTGTTGAATGCCTTTTTTTCTGTAACCAGCCTTCAAAGTTAAGGAGTAACTGTTTTTTTAAACTTAATAAATAATTGTATATATTTTTCTTCAATTTATGATTTTATTTTATTCAAACACGGCTGATTATGATTAAAATAAATTTATTTACAGCAAGTTTTCGAAGTGCCACCCTCCAACAGAAATGCACAACCTACACCTATACAAGAAATTTTTATTTTAATTGCCTTAAAGCTACACTGTTGCTTCTAATAACATTTCCAGCTTCTTCAATTTTCTCCCTCAGCTCATTTTCACAAGATGCTTCTTGTGCATGTGCCTTATAATAACCCCAAATAATAAAAAAAACGAAAATACCCTAACAGGTGGATCAGAAGACGATGACCAATCAACTGGCCTCCACGCTCTCCTGACCTTAACCCCATGGATTTGTATTTGGGGTTATGTTAAGGAAATAGCAACCGCACAATAAGTTTCTTTTGAAAATGAGTTGAGGGAGAACATTGAAGAAGCTGGAAATGTTATAAGAAGCAACAGTGTAGCTTTTAGGTAATTAAAACAAACTTTCTTGGGTAGGTGTAGGTTGTGCATTTCTGTTGGAGGGTGGCACTTCGATTACTTGCTGTAAATGAATTAATTTTAATCATAATCAAATAGTTTTTGAACGAAAAAAAAAATTATAAATTAAAGAAAAATTACATACAGTTATTTATTAAGTTTAAAAAAAAGTTACTCCTTAACTTTGAAGGCTGGTTACAGAAAAAAAGTCCTATTGAGGTTTGTTTTTTTATGTTTTTTGTTGCTAAAGGGCATTAGCAGTTTCAAAATTACTTTAAAACCACTGACAATATTCTAAGTACACTTTTCTATTTTTTTAACTTTTAAGACTATTATGATTGAACAGTAAAATCAAAGTCGTAAGAAATGTGATATAAAACGGCCGTTATAATAAAAATCCATTCTCTTTATTCCAAAATAATAAATAAAAACATTTCGAAACCACATGTTTTCTGAGCAGAAGAGAAAAGTGTAAAATAAAAGTGTTGGAGCAGGACAGATTTCTCTGGATAACCTCGCCCTAAGCGTACGCGTATAGTTGTTACAAAAATGTAGTTGTTTAGTACCTACTACCTAAAAACATTAAATTTGTTTAAAAACTGTAACTAATTGATTGTGTATTCAATGTGTGAATAAGAGCTGAGAGAATGGTTTATGTTAAGAATAATTTTCTTTTTTTGTAGGAAGGAATTAATTAAAATAATTATTATTATTATTGGATTAATATATTAATCAATTAAAATGAAAAAAAATGTCTTGGTGGGATAGGGACGGGTACTTGACCTTCTTTTCTATGAGTCGATTGTGGGAAGTTTATTTTATTAAATTGTTTTATTGTATTATTTTTTTTGGAACACTTAAACTAAAATAAAGTAAAAAGGATAGCAGTACTTTTTCTAGCAACCTGTTTACCTAATAAGAATTTCGAAAAATATTTCTTGTGAAGTTGCTTCGTGGTTGTTTCTGATACTTGCCTTAGATATTTTAGATATACAAAGTTGTGCTGTGGTTCGTTCGTTTGGGTTTATGAACATGAGAAAAGTTTAAAATCCGCGTTTACATGTTTTTACAAGTGAGAGGGCGTTGTTTCCGTTGCGATTGTGTATTTTGTGGTGAGTGTCCGACTTTTCGATGGAGCGTGAATTCGAATTCCAAAATCAAATCCTGGGAATTGAATTTTGATTTCGGTTGATTGAAAGGAGCGTTAATTGCAGGTTGCAACTGTGGGACGCACTATAAGTTTCCGGAATGAATATGAAAAAATACTATTAAAGGTACAAAATTAATTTATTGTTTTTCAAAATAATCTCCCTTGGCGTCTATGCACTTTTTCATTCGATCAAACCAGTTTTGAAAACTTTTGTGCCACTCCCCTGTGGTGACCTCAGAAACGTGTTTTTCATACTCCTCGACAGCCTCTTCTGGTGATGAAAATCGTTGACCGCGTAATTGGTTCTTAATTTTTGGGAACAGAAAAAAGTCACAAGGTGCCAGGTCGGGACTGTATGCAGGATGACTCATGAGTTCTACATTTTTCGTCTTCAAAATGTCGTTTGTCTGTCTGGCCGTGTGAGAACTAGCATTGTCGTGGTGCAGGATGATACGGCGTTTACGGTTATTTTTACGGAGTTCGTCAATAACTTCCGGCAAACAAATGGTCGTGTACCAGTCACTATTCACGGTACGACGATTCTCTAAAGCAACAGTAGCCACGTGTCCAGTTTTATTAAAAAAAGAAGCAATCATCCGCTTAGATGCACTTTTCACGCGCGCCACTTTGGTTGGTTTCGGCTCATCTTGAAAGACCCATACGCTCGATTGCTGCTTTGTTTTGGGATCGTAGCAATAAATCCATGTTTCGTCACCCGTTACTATGTCCCACACAAAATTTGACGCACCTTCGTTGAATCTGGTAAGCATGGCACTGCACCAAGTGACGCGGTCCGTTTTTTGAGCCTCGGTCAAGTTGTGTGGGATCCACCGCGAGCACAGCTTTCTCACACCCAAATGTTTGTGTAGGATTGATTGTATTTGACTCATGCCTATTTCTAAGGATGCACGAATTTCATGGTAGGTCACATGCCTGTCTGTTTCAATCATACGGCGCACAGCATCGATGTTTTTGTTGGTCACAGCGGTGGACGGCCGACCATCGCGAGATTCGTCACTGAGATTGATACGACCACGCTTGAATTCTGCAAACCAGCTATAAACAGTCGTCTTGCATGGTGCTTCATTGCCAAAAGCTGTTTCAAGCCGAGCGATGCTCTGTTGAGCTGTCAAATTACACTTAAAATCGTAGAAAATCATACTACGAAAATTTTCCCGAGTTAAATCCATGTTGATGCAGACACACAATTTTTTAAATGGCGCCACAAGGTAAAAACAAAAGACAGTCAGATGAAACAAACTGCATTCTACAGCCAAAGAGTTCTATTTTCAAATGTTGCCATGAATTTTTAAATATTGTTTATGTAAGTGGCCAGTTCCGGAAACTTTTAGTGTTACCTATGTATCAGCCATATATAAGTCACTTTCCACTATCTATGATTATTACTATTATTACCAAGAACTGTGTTTTTCCGCCGCTACTTCCTGTTACGGGTACTCCATGACGTCATGCCGGAACACGACAAGTCGCTTGGCGGCATGGTTTCGTCATGAGGGTGGTAATAACCCACGGCCAAAGCCTACCACCAGCACCTAAGTGCTTACGTCGTCGTCTTTGCAGGCACACAGTTTGTTGGCATTCTTTTTATAATCCCTTAGTCGCCTTTTACGACATCCACGAGAAGACAGGAGTGACAATATTCTATTAAGATGACGTTGCCACCATTTATATAACAAAAGGTAGATATGGTACGTTCTTATATCGTCAACTGAAAAATTCAACAAGCGCCACCGAACGACAGAGAGCGACAAGCTTTGACAGTGACGCGAGCGAGACAAACCACACAAAACAGTTTGTTTCTACCTATTATGGTTGAAACTGTCGACCCGTGTAAGAGACGGACAGACAGACAGACATCGGAGGCTAATAGGAACCCGTTGGGTATCCTTCGGGTACGAAACCCTTAAAAGTGCCACATGAACTAAGAGACGATTAAGCAATGTTTGCGACCCTGCTTAAAAGTCGCAGGATGTGGTTACTTGATCAAAGTGAACGCTTGTTTTATACTGTTTGTTAAAAGCGCATGTAATGAAAATAAAAATTGGTTTCTTTGTTAATCTTCTTTCTCGTTCATCGACGTTTTGATTCCCGGACCATTGCATCAAAATTATCTAAAACACTTTGTTCCCGAGTTCCCGACAAAAAGGGTATTTTCATGATTTCACATCAAGGCAGCAAAATTTAACATTTCCTGAAGCACAGCTTTTCCTTCCCGTTCCCGTCAGCTTACTAGCGCTGCTGTTGAAAAATAAAACACATAAAACAAAATTTATTGCTCATTGCCGCGAGCGCGTTTTGAAGTTAATTTTACTTCTTGCTAAGTGTCTAAAAGGTAAAAGGTGTTATAAATTTTGAGCACGTTCATTAGGCCCTACACGAATGCCTCACCGGGGCTTTTAGGCAACGACACACGTCGGAATTTCGTAATAAGATTTTCTTAATTTCAGAGTTCACGTATACTCACTAAACAACTTTGTGCTAAGGCGAGAGTTTGTGACACGAGCAGGCGAGGAATTGCTGCTGCTATAAACTGCATCGAAAATATTAGAGCTTTGAGGATTTCTGAGGCTTGGTTCCGTCTAAGAATTTTCATCTATAAAGATAAAATGTATTAATATCAAAACAACCTATCCAAAAAAACAAAACCTGGACTGAATTTTACAGCTTCCATAATTTGCTACTAAAAATACGAGTAACTGACCATTTAACAAGTAAAAATAATATATAAAAAATCTGTTTAAAAACAAGCTTTTATCGTAGCCATGGACTTAATCTAATAAAATAACTTAGGTTGTAGTTACAATTACTAATTTGGTAATCATAACCAATTTTCAACGTAATTTCGAGGTATTTTTTCCTAGTAACTTACTTAATGAGGTAATATTTACCTCAAATGTGATTAAGTGCAAAAGAAACAAAATATATTTTATTTTGTCACTTGAAAATGAAATGTCCGACTATTTTAAAGGCAACCGGACTCTAACAATCATGGCGACCAAAAACTTTACTGCAATAATATTAGTCAATGTATCTGGTTGATTCCGTACTTCTATTCAATAAAATCTTATGGGGTGAAGTTTTTTCGTGTGATCTATTGATTTTATGGTGAAAACTGCTAGTGGGCTTCAGAAATACTTATCCATTAAGAATATTTGAAGATAGACCTGCACATAATACATTATACTATTTTGAAGCAAAAATCTGAAGATTTATATATTAAATTACATAAAACTGGCTGAAATCACCATTTCAAGCATAAGATTAGTAAATATGTACCATCTGACAGTATTTACCAAAAATCAACAAAATAAAATATTCATCGTTTTTCATTTTAAAATAAAATGGCAGCTCAACTTACAGGTTATATTTACCTAAAATTGGACTCAGAGGTATTCGACACCTAAGAAAAATTATTTCTAATGAATCAGTGGCCAAGGTGTGTTGCGTCGTAGTCAAGGTCCTAGATTATTAAAATACGTGCAGATATACAACTTCCGGATGTATATGATAATAGTACGATCTAGCAATTATTTGCTCTTGTTAATTTGTAAGTTGCTGGATATATAGTCGATTTTGCCAGCCTATTCTAATAATGTAAAAAACAATGGCTGCCGTTCGGTCACTTGACGTGTAGTACGAAAAAAAAATTATCGCAGTTTTTTTGTTAATACTGACAGTTTTAAAGTGTATTGTTACAGTTTTGCGTTGATCAACAAGATGAAACAGTTGATTCAGTGATATATGTAGCAGTAGAGAAGGCTCCTTATAGTGACTTTATGTGACCTTATATCATTTCACTCCAGAGGAAATGTCAGACCATCAAGTTATCCCACCATTGCATGAACCAGAAAGTGGACAAAAAGCATTACAAACTGACCTAGCGCCAACCGCATCTATACTATTGATTTGAATGAAAATGGAGAACTGAATCAGCTATAATTATTTTCTAGCAAGAAAGTTGGTATGTAAATTGGATTAGTTTGAATTCAATTTATATATCATTTAATTCCTTAGTTAGAACTTAAGGTTACATAATTGGCTACTCGCTCTTGCGTTTTGTGCCAATTAAAAAATATCGATAGGTAAAATTAGGTAATTATTATTCATATTTAAGTTTTAAAGAAAGTTACGTAGCGATCACCAAATTCTAACCGTTTTGAATTTATTGTATTGTAAGAGGCTTCTGATTCCCAAAGGATCAACTAAAACAAACATTGAAGACCGTTTCAATTATTGTTTATTCATACAGTCTAAATGTTAATGTAGCAACGGCAAAAATACAATTTTTTTTCCTGTATGTTAGATGAATTAGTTTACGTTTTATATACATTGTACACATTAAACTTCGTTTTAAGTCTTCAGCACGATTATGCAGCTGATTTGATAATATAATTTCGGTTATCATTTTCTGAGTCTTCATCACCTGACGTGGAATCCCTTTAATGCAAAATTACAAAGCTGTTGCCAATTGTCTCTATGTTTTCTCTATTCGCACTTAAATTTAAAACAACATGAAATGATGATGTGGGAGATAGTGGGTGAAAACCGCTCTTGTTATTATGTACTCGGTAATTGACATTGTATTTCTTCTCGTATCTTGTGACATATTTTCCTTTTTTTCAGTTTCAATTTGACTCTTACATTTTCCATAAAAGTGCTTATAGGTCTGTAAAGTTCCTTATTTTTGCGCATTACAGCTATCAGAGTGATGATGATTTCTTTACAAGAAGTGTTCTCGATGTTTTGAATATATTATTCAGCACGATTATATTTTCTTTTTATTGAATTTTTGAGATGTAAAACAAAATAATGAGGTTCTCAAATATTCTTTCTTTCTTTCACGCAAAATACTATTTTCAACAAAAATAATACGTTGTTTTAACGAAGGCAAAAAGGTTTGTGTACAAAACCGTCACTTACATTACAACGAAGTAACTGGTCTTCTAGCAAAATAGAAGAAAATATACCTGCTTTCTTTGTGGTGCTGACTGCTGTTAGTCAAGAAAAGCATATTACACCAAAACAATATTTTTAAGGTTGAAAATTTAAATATTTTTTTGTAAGAATATGATTGTTTGAGTTAAGAAAACCAGTCTCCTTTGAATAGATTTCTTAACGTAATGTAAAAAGTAAGTTAAAGTGAGAGTTAAGTGAGAAACTTATATTTTTTTTTAATTAATAAATATTTCTAGCGAAGAAAATATAATTGGTGCTTAATATAAAACTATAATTCTTTGAATCAAAGAAGTTTGCTTTGTAAGATGAAATTCCTTTTTACAGTGTGGTAAGTTACTAGTAGCCATCGCTGAAGTTTTTTATTAATAAATCTGCGAATCCATATTTTCTTTTAGTTTCCTTTTTTATGTATGGGACTCTCCCTAAAAATTATACATAGCATATCCAATTATCAGGTCTGTAACTCATTCCGTCTGGAATCTATAGACCCGTAACAAACCCGGACAGATAGACGGACAGACAGCAGAACGACAATAAATAGAGCTCCGTGTTGCCCTGCGGGTACGGAACCCTAAAAACATTTTATTTTAATATTTAAAATAGGTACGCGTAGTTCAGGTATACTGCATTCAAAATCTGCTGTATGTCAAAAATTGTGTTTCAAGAATTCTATTTACTGCCCTTAAGATTTTCAAGGATCTAAACGAACTGCCATAAGAATGTAGCGTTAGTTCTACCTATGTATTTTTTGTCACGTTTATTTAGATCCTTGTTGCCATGTGAAAGCATCCTTATAATTCTAAGCGAATGTTTACACCTACTGATCCGACATGGCGGTCATCTGTCCCCTTCATATGCATACGCTGCGCGAGTGAGACTGCAATATGTTATATTTTCTCGGCGTATAAAGTATAGAAGTAAGATATTCTTAGTAAATTTTGGTTAAAATTAACGCTTTCGTTTTTAGCTTTCGTATGCTATTATAAACAAGATACGAGTATACAGCAGAATTGCTTTAGCACCGCATCTTTGTAAGATGAACAATGTGCAATGTATTGGCATGAATGATATAGGAAGTTGTTGTGAGAGTTATATCTGTTTCCTCTAAACTATACTTTTACTTCCATTGTGTTAAACAAGTAAAATATAATAATTTTGAACACATCATGGTTTTTGAACGGTATAAGCTAACCTCCCGAATTTACAAGATATAATGAGAATGTTTAATTTTTATATGTAATCCTATCATACTTATATATAAAAGTAAAAGTTTGTTCGTTTGTTGGTCTGTTGCCTTAAATTCAAGCGGGTAATTTCTGAAACAACTGAATTGATTTTGAAAATTATTTGATTTTTCTAATGGCTAGACTCTTCACTTGGACATACTCCATAGGACATAGGATATAGCCATAGAATTTTTCTCTAGGAACGGGCAGTTCCTTAATGACAATACATAGTCTTTGTTACCTAGGGACATAACAGCCTTCTCACCATCATCAGCAGGTCGGACGGTCCCTTTATGTAACATTGGCAGGCGCTAAAGACTCCGTTGTTCCAAGTATGGGGAACTGACCAATAATGTAAAATTTGATTTTGAAATTGACATTGTAATTTTAATTCAATTTTAGTTTTGTATTTGCCCTTAAATGTGTATGTGCTGTCGTATTTGTTTTGATATGCTCTATGTCAGTTTCTGTGTTTTTGTGATTGTATATAAATCTTTATCTAACCTCATATCGTAAAATCCTCATTACGAACTCAAAATTACTGGCATAATGAAAAATATTTTTCATGAACGTCTCTTAAAATTAAAAAAATAAATTATAGTATAGGTCTCCGAACAACATAATGCTATAAAAAACTTTTTCTGAGATTACAGTACATGTGATACTAACTAGGAAGGCAAAGGTAACTTAGCCCAAACAGCCATGTCTGATGTTTAATATCAAATACCAATGAGGTTATCATATAATATTCTCTAACACGAATTAAATAATATTGCGGCGTGACAAAGGAGGTCACAATTTTATTTTATTTTCGTCCTGCATTGTCTATGGCTGCCGGCGCGCGCAACGCGTTTACATACGTGGTGGACTGTTGGATTTTGGCGCCATAGTTTACATGGAAATTATTTTTTACTGTGGTTTTATGGGTCAAACCAAAAGTATTATTGTACCCTAAAATTACTAACAGCAGTGATGGTGATGATAATTTCACTCCACCTGACATTCTGGAAATAACGACGGAAATTACGAACACTTTTAGAACGAGCTTTTACAAGAAAAATCAAAAATGGCTAACGACAACCAAGATTATTATGAAAACAGATTAATACATAAACAGAAAAATACACCAACAGCTTAATGCAGGCCGAACACAAATTAATGTGCACCGCGGGGAGTGAACCCACTACCTGTGACCACTACCACTACCGGTGAGCAGGCGAGCACACTACCACTCCGCTAGAGAGGCGGTCACATATAAAATAATTCTCATGAGAGCCAAAAGTTAAAGTTAAATACGTATCTACTACAAAATTAGTGGCGCGAAAAATATTAACAGATTCGATTGGACAAGACCGCTTGCCCAGAAATGTAGACAAGGCGTTAGTCAGTCTTTCCAGGGACTGTCACAAAAATCTACGGAAGTTTGTAACGGACGACTGACTGATACTTGCGCAACTGCTTGTACCACGCTCCCGGCACGCCTACTCCTGACTTCATGCCGGGACACGGAGAGTCATTTAGCAGCATGGTTTCATCATCAGGGTGGTGACAACCTTATCTCTACACGTTATCTCTACAGATGAGGCCAAAACCCAGGTTTTTCAGGTTAAAAAACATTTAGTATTTCGTCATGAACCAGGAGCAAAACCACAGAAAAATAAACCGATAAATAAAAGAGATAACAAGTGGGGCGTGGCATGATCGAGTTACATCCAAATGGTTCCGTCCGGCATTCAAATAAAAACGCGTTTCAGCTTTACACACCTTTGCAATCATAATGTTCGCAAATATTAGATTTAATAATACTATTTCTTGTCTTTAAAGTTTTAGGATTATTTTATTTCATTTTTTTAATCACTTTTAGTACGTAGGGAATAATTTAATCTTAAAGTAGTTTTGTCTTTTTTGGGTATGACTCGAAAAATAATATGAAATTACATTTAAATTATAAAATTGTATTAAAGTTTGCGTCTTTTAAACTGTTTACGACTTAAATTAAATGAACATTTTAATACACTCTCCAAATACAGCGCATCCTCTGGGCTGGGTATCAAACTAGTAAAAGATAATGTTTCAAAACTTGAAGGAAAAAATACGGTAAATGTGATTCGTTATACTACCATATTTACATAAATGACTCCTGGAGGTTGACATCACAGTCTCAACAAATATTTAAAGTTCGCATGCAATTTTTTGTTTTTGGTATTTATTGTACGAAAAAACCTCAAACTCAAACTCAAACGTTTATTGCAATCTAAGTGTGTACAGATTTTATGTATTTTTGGCGCTTATAACTTAGATGCCTATTATAGGCGTTGCAAATTTGTAACACAACTTAAAGTTAACATAAAAACTTAACTATCGACACAATACAGTCGATTCTAAAGGCTCCAACTTTAGTTTACTGCTGTCAAAACTAAAAAAAATCCATTGTATTATAGCTTCTGTTGTTGACACTAAAGAACTATTTTGGAATGACGAAGATTTCGTTTTGACAACACCAAAACCAAAACCAAAGCCCTCAAAATCGGCTTTATTATAGACATAAAATTTTCGTATAATATAAATAAAAATGAATTTACAACATATAGTATAACATTTGAATATATATATATTTTACATTCTAATATAGCATAACTATGATATCGTGTTAAAGGTGGACAAAAACAGAAAAAAAATAAATTAAAAAGGGCACATTAACTATCATAAATTATTCTGTTAAGAAATCCTCAACCGAGTAGTAGCATTTTTTTACTAGAAATATTCTTATCCTTTTAGAGAAAATGTGTTCTTTAATTTCCGATTTTATTTCTGCGGGTATTTTATTATAAGTTTTTATTGCCATGTGGTATGGGCTATTGTTAAGCATTTTTATGCGAGACAATGGCAAGTGTAATTTTTCTTTATTCCGGGTATTATGATTGTGCGTGTCTTTAACCTGTTTGAAATGCTTCATGTTCTTGAAAACAAACATACATACATCATGTATATAAATACATGGAAGGGTTAGAAGGTTGAATTTTATAAAATAATCTTTACAACTTGTTCTGGAGTCCACATGAGCAAGGATTCGAATGCAACGTTTTTGAAGTATAAATAGCTGATCAGCGTCTACGCTGATGCCCCATAACATTACTCCATACCTGAGCCAGGAGCTAGCGAAAGCGTGATATGCTGACAGCGCTGTTTCAGTGTTTGTGTTATTCTCAATGTTTTTAAGCGCATAGGTGAATGACGATAATTTAGATTTGACTTTTTTTATATGACTTTTCCAGTTGAGGTGCGTATCTATATTTATACCTAAGAGGCAGAATTGATTTACAGATTCAAGTTTTGTATTTCTGATTTGTAAATTAATGTCAAGGCTGGGTTTCTGAAATGGACGGAATTGCATTGTCTTGGTTTTTTTATAATTTATGCTAAGGTTGTGATCGTCTAACCAGTTTTTAACAGTAAGAAGGTTTTGTTTCATCAACATTTCTGCGTCCGAGTCATCATCACATTTTATAAGCAATGATATATCATCTGCGAAGAGAACTGTAAGTGTTGTTTCTTTGTTAAGCACTTTAGGTAAGTCGTTAATATAAATAAGAAATAATATGCATCCGAGGACACTGCCTTGAGGTATAGAACATATTAAGTTTCTTTCTTCCGACCTAACATTTTCTATTATATTTGATACATTGTTGAAAAATTCTACTTGTACAATTTGTTTTCTATTTTCGAGATAAGAAGAAAACCACGAAAAAGCTGGACCTCGAATTCCTGATCCGTATAGTTTAGATAATAGTATTTTATATGAGACTTTATCGTAGGCTTTCGTCATATCCAATAATATGCCGAGTGCACACTTTTTATCGTTTATGTAGGTCAGTGCAGCTTGAATGTATTTATATACTGCAATTGTTGTCGATCTTGATTTTCTAAACCCGTTTTGGCTGTCATCGAATATTGTGTATTTTTCAAAAAAGTAATATAAGCGGTTTGACATGGCCTTTTCAAAAACTTTTGAAAATGTTATTAGCAAGGCAATTGGTCGATAGTGGTCTGGTATTTGTTCATCGTCTTTTTTATGGACAGGTTTGATCAGCGATATTTTTAATAAATCAGGAAATTTGCCCTCCTCGAAACTTTGGTTAATTAAGATCGTTAACGGTTCGACAAGTTCTAGTGCACATTTTTTTAACAGAATAGCGGGGATGTCGTCAATGCCAAAACTGTGTTTATTTTTTAGTTTCTGAATGATAATCAGTACTTCATTGTACGTGACCGGGCGCAAGTACATGGAGGTGGAGGGAGGGTTAACAACCGGTTTCCCGCGCGCCTCCTCTGTACCCGCAGGGTTTGCGCCGACTTCTGCGAAAAATCTATTAAACTCATTTGCTATTTTGTTAGGACAATTTTCAGTTTTGTTATTAATTTTCAGTATTAAGTTTTTTTGTTCTTTCTTATTTGTTTTACCTCGGTTCGTATTTATAATCTTCCACATTGTTTTCATTTTATTATCTGATATTTTCATTTGTCTAGTAAATTCGTGTTTTTTCGCATTTTTTATAGCCTTTTTCAAGATTTTGCTGTATTTATTGTGGTACTTTTTAATAATAGGATCGTTTGTATCATTTAACATGGTTTTAAGGGCTCTTTTATGGATGCATGATTTTTTTAGTCCATTTGTTAGCCAGGTTTTTGACATTTTGCTTTTAATTTTTATTTTTTGTGTCGGTATATTTATGTTTAAAATTTTTTGTATCGTGTTATGAAAGTTGTCATAATTTTCGTTTATATTTTTATTTTTACAAATTATGTGGTTCCAATCTATCTCCTTTAAATCTTCTTTAAATGATAGCATGTTCTTTTCTGAAAATACCCTTTTATTTGTCATCCATACTTTCTGTTTTAATCCGGGCAACTGTTCGCTATTTATGTTTATTTCAACAGCTTTGTGGTCTGAAAAGCCAAGATTCTGAACTTCTGACTTATTTTTTATGATGTTTGTGAAAATTAAATCGATACAAGTAGCTGATGTTTTTGTTACCCTTGTAGGTTCTCTAACAAGTTGTTTTAGATTAAAGCATTTCATCAGATTAATTAAATCGCGAGCTTGTCTTGTGTCTTCTAAAACATTAATATTAAAGTCTCCCGCTATTAAAATACTTTTATTTTTGTTTTTTATTTTATTTAGTAATTGTGTCATGACACTAAAAAAGACATCAATATGACGCCCTGCTCTGTACAAATGAATAATAATTAAATTAATTTTTGGGATTTCTACAGCACTAATTTCTATTATAAATTCAATCGATAAATTTACCAAGTCTTTTAATTCTATTGTTTCTATATTTTCTTTAGCCAAAATGCACAGGCCTCCCTTTTCATAATGTTCACGACATAAGATAGACGAAATTTTATAACCTGGAAAGTTGATGAGTCTGCAATAGTCGAGGTCGTACCATAGCTCCGACAATCCAACGACGTGGTAGGGTGAGTCAGTTAAAAAAGCTTGTATTAAATGCTGTTTGTTTCCTATGCTGTTCATGTTTTGAAAAATTGACTTAAAACCGTCCTCGAAAGGAATTTCTATTGTTATTAGTTTCAACTGTTCTCCGCCTACTTCTAGTTTGAGGTGCCACAAATGTAGGTGTTTCATTTCTTCTTGTGTTATATTTACCTATACTTGCAGGTAAAATGGCCTTCACCGTTGTGGGCGCAGATGTCTCCAAGGACTCATTCCGATCAGTTTTCTGTTGGGTGTCGCAATCAATGGTCGATCTTTTGTTTTCTGCGCTAATTCCGTGATCATTTGTATTTGAAACAGATGTCGATTTTGTGGTGGTTTCGTATAAGTCTTGTTGTTGCGAGGTTGTAGATTCATGGTGTTGCTGTGATGTGTTAAAATGAGATATGTCTACTGGTTGTCCTTCGACGAAAAGTGTGTTATTTCGGATGATTGCATGCTGACCTTTTGCTCTGGCTGTTCGTAAGTAAGCATTCATTTCTCGCTTTTCTTGTAATTGTGTAGGGTCTAAGAATTCACTAATGTATAAGCCAGTATCTTTAAATAGTTGCCGATTTTCTATGATATACATAACCATTCTTTTACTTATAAGTTCGACTTCTAATGGTCTTTTTTGACCTTTTCCTAAGCGTTTCACATTCTCCACGTAGCCATTTATATTCATGGACATAATTTCATAGAATATTGTACTCACTCGGTTAATTTGGTCTTGGAAGGATTCATATCCGAACTCTTGAAGTCCATAAATAATAAACTTCTTGCTATTTATTTGGGTGTTTATTTTCCTCTCCAAAAAGAAGATTTTTTGCTTCAGAAAATCATTTTCTTCGCTTAGCTGTTTCACTGTTGTATTTAAATTTCCAAGATTTGCTTCTTCAATTGTTTTTTCTAATTTTTCTAGTAATAAACACATATTATCAATTTTCGTCTCCATATTTCAAGGTTTATTGATTAAGAAAAGCTATTAATTTGAATAAAACTAATTAAATTGTAAATAAATGCGTATTGACCGTTACGGTTGCGCGCGGTAGTCCTTACGGTTGCGCGCGGAATCAACGGAACCTGGAAAGTGCATGTTTCAATGAAAAATTTATGCCAATATTTTGGTACATGAACTCAAAAATAATTCCCTAATCTGTGCAACCGTTTTAGAGCTGTATGTATAAAACGGACAGACACACATTCGTGAAATGTCAATATCTACTTCTCTTGGAATCTGATGTTACAATAACAAACTGTAAGCACTTCTTCAGCATTGCAACATGCGCTCGTGGTAACCCCACTGACCGGGTGCAATGAGCTGGACTTAATGGCCTCGTTACTTTTACGTCCGTCCCTCGTAAAACAAGTTCTCTTGAAGGGAAATGTTCAGGAACAGAAGTCTAATATGCCCTTACGGTGGTGAATAAGCCAAATTGACTGAATTCGGGCTTTTTGTTAAAATTTCTAAATGGTCGTTAGTCTGTAAGATGGATTTATGATGGTCTATTGTTTAGCGATGACAAAAATTGAGAGCGTTGAAATAACACTCGCTAATTGCGAGTGGAACTGACGCACCGATGACCGATACATTTTACAGCTAGAGTCTACGTAAGTACATATATGTACAATTTTTTACTGAAGAATGGTAGCATGGAACAGCAAACTTAAATATGTAAAAATGAAAGGCGCGTAAAGTAAGCTAGTCCCCACCACCCAGGGAATCCTACTGTGGAGTGTGGAGACTATATAACGTTAATCATTCTACCTGTTACTGCCTACTGTTATATAAGTTTGATATTTGTGTTTCTGTTCTGTGAATAAATAATTTGTACATATAAGTTCTGAAAGCTTGTTGAATGTTTAATTTTAAAATTCCGGTTTTGATTACAAAATATCCTAAATTACCTAAATTTTTCATGTTTTTCAAGTGTTAAAGAAAGGGCTTTCTTAAAATGATAAAGCTTTGAAATTTGTACTAAAAATATTGAACCAATGATCGTAAATCGTATACATGTCTTAGAATATTTTGATAATTTCATCTAGTAAAGAAGCACATCTTAATTAAAAACACTTGTACTAGTTTCACTGAATATATTTATGCATACATATATCTCTCCCGACCGGTTTCAGATATTACACCATTCTGTCTGTCGCTAACGGCTGTACCAATATATATGATCTGTGGGCTGTACGTAAAATGTAAATCTAATTGTTTGAACATCTTAATGTAAACATTCAGTGAAACTACTACAAATGTTTTTAATCAAGATGTATTTCCAGTTTCACCATGTGCCGACAATCGCAAGTTTAAATTTAGTAAAGAAACAAATTAATAAAAACTCATTTTTCGTGATTGGGAGGGTATTTTGGTTGTCATAATAGCCACGACTAGGAGCGTGCTATTTTAAACCAAAAAGAAATGTCATAGAGTTCAATCCCAAATTTCAGAAAATAAGACGTCCAATCTGAATTTATATGCACCTTCAAAAAAGACACACCAAGGCAGTAGCTGAAATTAAAAAAACAGCAGAGAAACTCATGCTCCTTGTAAATAAAATAAATTATATAATTAACCACAAGAGTTTCTGGCATCAAAGGTTAAAAGACCACATTATAGCAAGACGAAGTCAGGTTCAAGAATTTGGGTTTAAAGCAAATCATTCTCCATTTGAGCGAGTTCAGAATTCATGCAAAATTGTCAGGCAAGTACTAGAAAAGATATAAAGAAACATCGTTCTTCAGCTGGTTTCCTAGATTTCCAGCAGATTTTAGACAAGGTTTGAACGTACTCGTACATACAATTAGAAACCTTCATCTAGACCAAATTTGCCTTCTGCTTAATTCCTATTTTCATAAATAATGTCCTACGACACTTTCATGATTGCGAAGCTGGTATACGACAGGATTCTATACTCGGCCCTATTTTGTACTAGGTATATTGTATTCAAAGACCTCTTTGAAATATAACATATTGACACTAAAACATTCGTAGATGATACAACTCTTACTATTAACAACGAGATCAGGCAAAAAATACTTCAGCTTTGCTCCAAAACAGCTAAACAAAACTGATAAATGGTTACAAAATTGGAGGATAAAAGTCAGCTTTAGTAAATCCATGCACATCACTTTTTTCTTGCCAAAAGGGAGACTACACATCACTCTTGTTGGCAAGTGTTTGAATTTCATTTTGATCGCCACCATACTTAGAAAAAATTTGGCCAAGTGCGAGTCCCCACAATATGTGTGTGGAACCCTAAAAACATTATGATAAGTTTCAACAATATACACAAAGCAACAACACGGCTAAAAAAAACAAGCCGCTAAAATGGTAGCACCTGACAGACAAGACTTTGGCACCGTCTGTGTACGAAACCCTACTTTTCATATTTTTTTATTTTTCTTTAATCTACAATCGGACTAAATTTAAAACTTCTATTCGTTATCATTTATAATGTTAATATATAATGTTATGTTATGATAAGTGCCAAAATTAACAACGTTTAAATAATGTATATTTTTCGAGGTTTCTTGCTTGATTTTTTTAATGTCATATTATTTGTTGTGGTAGAAGCCATAGTTACACATATTCTGTGAAAATTTAAACTTTCTATCTAATACGGATGAAGCTCTAGACCCCTGTGTTAGACGGACAGACAGACAGCGGCGGCTTAGTAATAGGGTCCCGTTTGGAGACCTTCGGGCACAGAACCCTTTCACATAAAAAATGCAATGATATCATCCTCAAATTTGATGATTTTCAACGGATTTTGGGTTTGGGATATTTGTTAATGGGATAATTCCATTTATATGAAGCTAATGCTCAATATGCAAGGCTGATCTAAGCCTACTTAGAATATATGACTCTGAGTATAAAGCCTATATTTTAAGGACATGTACCGAACTGTGAGAGCTTCAAATATTTTAAATGTCAAAATATATATAAAAACATCAACAAAAAAATTTCAAGCTTTAGTACAAAAGTACTACGGTTCTGAAGAAATTTATAAATACCCTAACATACTCACCATTAAAAATAAACTGAACAAAGCAAATGCAACTACAAACGCCCAACTTTTGTGAAGACACCCTAAAGATTGCTACTGAATTGCTTTTGGAGCTTAAACCAAAAACTCAATTATATGAGTTTAAATAGAACAAATTACAATTAAAATTACACGTAGCTATGTTTGCGTTCGAATACAAATATTGAAAAATAATTACATAATCCTGAAATTATTCGTCAGTTCTAAGAAAAAATATCTAATAATTTCCCATCACGTCGGGACGTAATAATCGTCGGTGAAACGCAGGTGTGCTGAGTGTGAACTGTGACTTGCATTTCACAGTTCATACACGGAACACCTCGGACACCCGCTCAGGGATTCATGTCGTGACGATATATACATTCTAAGAAAAAATACACGAATTTTGCAATACAACATTTAAATTTATTTGGTTGTACTTTTATTCTACGAAATTTACAATACAATATTTAAATTTAGTTGTACAATTATTCAAAACCTTTTCATTCTCATGAAACACTAAAACAATTCAAAAAATAATTTATTTGTTGCAACATCCAACCAAACCCCTTTTCTTTATTTCAGCGCTTCCACAAAGACAAATCTGGAAATAAACAAGTCCTCGTTGAAAAAGAGCCCATCTGCTGACAGATCTAGAATGTCGCATTATTTCCCATTTCTTGCACAAAGCCTTACCTTTAGAACAAAGCAAATTTTGATTTGCCATATCCCCGTGGAAATACCGACAAATCTCCACCAAGCCTGGTTTTCTATCCAGGGGGGCAATTCCGGCATACATTCGAAGCAAGATTTCCAAAACTCGATCATAAAATGTGTGGAGTTCGACTGATAAAATGGGTATTTACAATCGAAAAGACTAATTCGACAGACTGAGAATACAAGCACAGAAAAGAAGGGTTCAATTGTTTTTTAAGGGTTCGGTACCCAAATAATGTGAAATTTATAAGTGCTCTCTCAAAATTTGTAGCCAATTGTAACAAATTACTAAGCCTCCTAGCCTGCTAAGCATGTTTAGGTGGTAGAGTTGATGCCGGGCTCGACTGTGGAGGTACCACCATCTTACTCGCAAATCCTCCCGAAGTTATTCGGGGGAGAGTAAGAGGACAGCTCTCAGGCAAAACCAGGCGGCCTACCATTGCCTGGGACCGATGGATGGCGGTTTATCCATCCCCAATTGCCGAGCCTTATATAAAACAGAGTAGTGACGGGCATCGGCGTCACTGGTGCAAGGGTTTCGGCACCGCGCTCACCAACCCGCCTTCCCAGCATCTGTAAGTATGTGCATTTCTTCCATGAGGACCGCCAAGAGTGGCGAAATGCTGGAAAGGCCTATGTCCAGCAGTGGACGAAACAGGCTGATGGATGGATGGATGGACTAAGCCTCCGCTGTCCTTGTGTCGTTTATTTGTCTGTCACAGGGGTCTAACATCTTAAGCCGTTTTAAGTAGACTGTTGAAATTTTTACAGAATAAGTGTTACTGTGGCCTCTATCAGAGCAAATAATAAAAATTAAAATAACTGAAACCCAAGGGGGGGAGATCGCCATACAAAACATCTTGAAAAAGTAGCACCTTTTATAGACGGTAATACATACACTTTCCAAATTTGCTCTCATTGTTGCTCATACTTTGAAGTAAAAATTTCGTACTCAAAGGATGCTGAATAGTTTGTCAGGCGCTACCGTTTTAGAGCCTTGTTTTTTGTTGCCAATGTTGCTACATTATGGCATCTACATTGCTATTATTTACTAAAATAGTTTTACGGATCAGTGTCCATATTTTGGTCTGGGGTCGGTTCGTGCGTCGTCATTTTTCGTAAACAAGCTAGTTGGGTGCGTTTCGTGCGTTTTCAATAATGTAGAAAAAAAAGCCTTCACCGTTGAGTGTGGTTAGGGCGTCCAGTTACTATTCAATGGGTCCGTCTCGTGCGTCGTAGTTTTTTCTGTAGACTTAAGAAAACACAAGAATTCCGTAAATCAATAGTTTTATTGTGAATTAAACAAAAAAATAATTAATTAATATTAATTTTCGATTGCAATTGCAATCGAATCTTGTAGTTTTTATCATTATTTTAAGTGCGCAATAGTAAGTGTATCTAACTCTATGGTTCCTGTTAGATACGCATACGGGAGTCGGACAATACGTCCAAGTCAAACGCTGGCTAATAGCACACTGATCGTTTATTGTCCAATACCAAACATCCCTCCACCACAATTTGTAGACAACTCTATAAATACTTAACTAAACAATAACTAAACTAATACATCTTAAACTCTATTCAGAAAAACTTCTTATAGTCTCTCTTAGGTTTGTTCCTTAATCTACGTGAATAACTGGGTGCCTGTCTTGGCCTCTCTGTCTGTACTTCATCAGTTTCTGTTATCCTCGCCCCTTCCTCGGAGAAAGGAAGCTGTAGCAGTAATGCAGAAGTATCTAATTGTGTCTCCACATCAGGAGAGTTCCTCGGATGTTCAACCTGAGATCTAGGCGACAACGTAGATTCAGGTGATAGCCCCTCGGATTGTAGCGACGCAGAAGCTACAGGCTGAGATGTTGAGGCAGGTTCTTCCACCAGTTGTGAAGATCGCTCGGAACTCTGAGACATGAGTGCGGGTGACTCACAGGCAGCTGATGACGACGACAGCGGGGGTGAGGTAGCGGTCAAGGTCAACTGTCGTGCGGGAACCGGAGATATGGAGAATGACCTTGGCGGGGGTGAGGTGGCGTCTCGCGACGTTGAGGGGCCCGGGGAAACGGGACGCGAGGGTGGCGCGGGTGAAGCCGAGCGGGCACGCTAATCACTTTTATTCCGGTAAAGCTGGTCCATATGTTTTTTAAACACTTTATTGTCTGTTACGTCACTCACTAGATAAGTGTTCGTACCTAATTTTTTAACTATCGATCCATACCTCCAGACAAATTTCTTATTACTAATGTTTTTCTTATATAAAACATTTTCGTTTACCGAGAATGGTTGTCTCAGAACACCGCCGTAATATTTACACTGTAAAGACTTATTTTTATTTACAACTTTAGACATGTCAGCAGTGTCACGTGGAGACGAGCCCCTAAAGGGGTTTATCAAGTCTAATCGTGAACGAAGTTTTTGGCCGAACAAAACCTCTGCAGGTGATCTTTCAATAGAACTATGTCTCGAATTTCGATAATCAAAAAGAAATTTTGAAATTTTTAAATGGAGGTTCCTTGAATTTCCGCTTTCTAAAATTATACCTTTAATGGCCTTCTTCACAATTTTTACGCAGGCTTCTGCCTGACCATTACTGGCCGCCTTAAAGGGCGCCGATGTCATGTGTGTTATACCGTTCCTAGCACAAAAATTCTTAAAATCCCGTGATAAGAAAGAAGTCGCATTATCGCTGACTAAGATCTGAGGAATTCCTAACCTTGACATGTAATTATACAATTTGGATAAAACCGCTGTTGTAGTTGTATCCCCACTCATTTCATAACACTCGATCCATTTTGAGTATGCGTCAGCAATAATCAGGAACGTGTGATTGTTTAATGGGCCTAAGAAATCTAAATGTACCCGATAGTTGGCGCGGGGGGGATGCGGCCACGGAGCGAGCGGCGTGCGGGGCGGGGAGGGGCGTAGCGCGGCACACACACGACACGCGCCCGCTACCGTTTCCAGCGCGGCGTCGATACCGGGAAACCACAACCGACCTCGTGCTTCCGCCTTCATTTTCACGACTCCAAAGTGTGAACTGTGCAGTTCCGAAACTACCTTTGACCTTAAACTAGTGGGTACCACTACTTTGTGGCCTCTCATTAAAACCTTGTTCTCTAATGCTAGCTGATGCCTACATAGAAAAAACGGTTTAACTGTCGCATCGCATACACGCTTCGGCCAACCATTTTGAACAAACATGCAAACCTGTTTTAATACCCTATCGTTCCATGTTTCACGTTGTAATTCGTCCAACGTAACTGGGAACTCGCCGTCGATGACGAAGTTAATGTAGACAGCTCGGTCCTCTGTCGCGGTATCGTCGGCTCTCGCCTCGCGCTCCGTCTCCGCTCCTCCGCTCGATGGCACAGCGCGAGATAAGAAATCTGCTACATTATCCGCGCTCTTCACGTATTCGATCTGATAATTATACCCAGACAAAAATATTGCGTACCGCTGCAATCTATTTGCTGAAACTTCTGGGATACCTCTATAGGGACCAAAAATTGAAATTAAAGGTTTATGATCGGAGCGTAATATAAAAGGTTCCGACCTACCGTATAAGTATTGATGGAACCGACGTACGCCAAAAATAATGGCAGTTGCCTCTTTTTGTATCTGTGAATATTTTTTCTCAGCCGATGTTAAGGACCGTGATACATATGAGATCGGTTTTTCATTCCCTTCTTTATCAACTTGAGCCAAAACACAACCTAAGCCAAGTGGTGAAGCGTCAACCGTCAAGATTAATTTTGCTTCCGGATTAAAATGCGCTAAAATTTTGTCTGACGCTAAACATTTTTTTATTTTATCGAATGCTGATTGTTGATCATGTGACCATGACCATTTTTCTTTGTGATGTAAAAGCTTATACAGAGGATTCAAGATAGACGAAGCATTTGGAACAAAACATCTATAATAATTAGCTAGACCCAGAAAAGATTGCAACTCGCTCATATTTTTCGGCTCTGTTGAGTTCAAAATAGCCTTCACTTTTTCTGGTGACTTTTTTACCCCGTCCTTGTTAATTACAAATCCTAAGTAAGTGACTTCATCTTGAAAGAACTGACATTTTTCCTTTTTAACCGTGAGACCTGCATCTTGTAACCTTTGTAACACTAATTTTAGCCGCTGAACATGTTCAGACCTATCTCTGCCCGTTACCAAAATATCATCCATGAACACCAGTAAACCCTCGTTAAGATCAACAACAGTTGCATCCTCACCTGGATTTGTAACCACCGTTGCAGCTGCATTGTGTGTGGAACTATTTAGTACACACTCAATAGACCTTTGAAAAATAGCCGGTGCACTGGACAACCCAAACACAAGCCTAGTATATTTATATAGACCCCTATGAGTATTTATACAAGTAATTTTTCTTGAATCGTCCGTATCACAGAGCTTGATCTGATTGTACGCGTGTGATAGATCAATCTTAGTGAACTGAACTCCACTATGTAATTTGGCAAATAATTCTTCAACTTTCGGCATCGGATATTTCTCAATTTTCAACTGAGGGTTAATAGTTCTAGAATAGTCAGCACAAATCCTAACGGATCCATCATGTTTGAGGACAGGCACGATTGGAGAAGCGAATTCAGAATATTCTACGGGTTCCAAGACGCCACAGGTAACCAAGCGATCTAATTCCTTCTCTACTTTCTCTCGCAATGCAAACGCTATGGAACGCGCTTTTACAAAAACTGGTTTGGCTCCTTCTTTTAATTGCAATTTTGCATCATATTTATTAAAACAACCTAACTGGTTAGTAAAGACCGACGGAAACGTTGACTGTAACTCGCGAATTACACTTTCGTTGTTTGTTTCAGAGCAGAAATGGACTCTGGCTAATTCTAATTTGAATTTACCTATAAAATCTCTGCCCAATAAAGGTGGACCCCCTTTTTTAATAACAAATACGTCGAGAATATTTGTGCATCCATCATAAGATACGGGTAGCTGAACAACCCCTATGTAACCGATATTAATCCCGTTATACGATAATAAATTTTTATTACTCGACAATAAAGGTTTTCCCGAAAAATATTTTAAAAATGTTTGTTCGGAAATTGCACTTACCGCCGAACCACTATCGATTTCGCAATTCAAGGAAACGCCATTTACGGAAACTATCTCAGACATAGGTCTACCATTCTCACAACGAATATTGCATAATAATGACTCACCATCGTCATCATCCTCAACCGTCTCCACGGTGGCACTGCCCATGTCCAAGTAATTCATCTTCCTATTTGGGCAAACCCTGCGAAGGTGACCCTTCTTGTTACACTTTTGACATTTATAATTTTTATAGCGACACACTTTCACCGTGTGGTTAAAAAACCCGCACGCGGCACACTTGGGACCTTTATCACTAAAACCCCGAGATTCACTGTTCTCCTTGGTGATCGCGAACACTTCCTGATCTGAACTGCTGACGCCGGACGGCAGAGCGGCCGCCCCGGCGCGCGCGCAGCGCACGCCTTCCGCCAGCTCCACAGCCTTTGACAAAGAAAATCCTTGGATGTCCTGTGTGAACATCTTATCACGCTCGTAGCCTGGCAGCATCCCCATGACGAATCTATCCAGGAGTGCTTCATCGAGGTTCTTAAAACCGCAATGCTCGGCGAGCCCTCGTAGCCTCGCTGCCCAGTCAGCATGATTTTCCTCTTGCCTTTGTGTTGCTGCGTAGAACCGGAACCTTTCCGCGAACCCACATCTTTTTGTAGTGAAATGTTTATCAAACAGCTCACAAATCTCTTCGTAGGTACAATTATCCACTACCTTAGGTATAGCTAAATGCTTAGCTAACCTAAACGTGTCCTTTTATGTAAGACTTAAATCAAGAAAAAATATTATTATTGTTAAATAAATATTGTACCATTTGTTTACTAAAAAGTGTTTTGTATAGTGTGGATATAAATTAAGTTAAATTAAGAGCTTGCCGACAAACCGCGATAGTGGTTTGGCAAAATTGTAATAATTTTAAGTATTTTTTCTAGAACAATAAACAAATTCAATTCAATTCAATTCCTCGTTGAGTGCACTCAAAAGCACAGCGCGTTTTTTCACTCCCGATTTATCTGTTTCACTGTTTATATCATTAGCGATAAACCACTGCGAAATTTTGCTTTTATACGTAGACCAATCCTGGCACTTATGGTCAAAATTCGACAAAATTCCTATAACCGCACTGGCAGCCGCCATTTTGGGTTCTTAGCGTGCTCGTCGTCACTGTTAGATACGCATACGGGAGTCGGACAATACGTCCAAGTCAAACGCTGGCTAATAGCACACTGATCGTTTATTGTCCAATACCAAACAGTTCCTAAGGAATTATTTATACTAAAGCGCACGAGACGGGCCCATTGAAATCAGTAATATTAGCTGAACGCCCGAACCGACGCACTCAACGGTGAAGGTTTTTTTTTACATTATTGAAAACGTACGAAACGCACCCAACTAGCTTGTTTACGAAAAATAACGACGCACGAACCGACCCCAGATCAATATTTTGTAGTGGTACGGAACCCTTCGTGCGCGAGTTCGACTCACACTCGGCCGGTTTTTTTTCCTATTATTATGTTTTTCCGTAAATATACAATTTATACGACTTTTTCTAAAATTAGTACACGAACACCGAGGAATACTCAAAAAAAAATTGTTATCGATATAGGCCTAAGTTTATGTAAGGCACTTTAGGGGTATTTTTGTTACATATTTACTCCACTATCATGCCCTGATGTATGAATAAAGTGTTTTGTGTCACCAGATAAAGATTTATGTACCCATAACCCTAGCTCGTAGCAATAACATAATATATACATATACTGTATGCGTTGGGCAGATTAATCGTCCTACTTTTTTAACCTGATTTTTAACCGACTTTAAAAAATTCTCAATTCGCCAGTATTTTCTTTTGGTTATAGTATTATATGAGAGCGCCGGCTTCTAGAAAATATGTGTTTCAGGAAGAAAGAGGTCGGCAAAAGTGTTATTTTAGTACCATCGGTTGAAGTCGGTTTTTTTTGTTAAAAGTATATTTAGTATTTATCTTTATGTATTAAAACTTTTTTCTTGCCATTAAATGTATTCATTGAGTATGTATCTAACGTTCATAAACGTAAAACGTTATAGTCATATCATTTGTTTTATGTATTTTACAACAATGGAAGCGAAACGCGAACTCGTCGTAAAAACAAAATTTCAGACCGTGCGAGATTTTGAAGATGCTGAAAGCCTGAAACATTTGACCATTAATATCAGGTTGGTATAGCGGACCTTAAAACGATTTAAAGAAACTGGATTATCAAAAATCAGGCCCAAACCTGGCTTGAAACCATCTGTTCGTGTCGAAAAGATCATCAAATGTGTTCGTGGGCTAATTATACGAAATCCGGCTCAGAGTGCTTGCAAGCTCGCCAAAGACATGAAAACAACAAGGCGATCAAGAAGCAAAAATTTCATTGACTTAATAATGCTCAAAAAAAAACTAGGGTGAAAAAATGCAGAGAGCTACTTAATGCTTGGCACACGGCCGATGAGTTAATATTTTCCAACGAAAAGATGTTTCTATTATAAGATAGACATAATCAGCAGAACGATCGTGTGTATAGTGTTTCGTTGAGGACTATCCCTCCTGAAAAATTAGCCGTACAACGATTTCAAAGTACGTTGGCAGTCATGGTATGGGGTGCGATATCTCCAAGAGGAAGATCATTTGCTGGGGAATTCAAGAAGCTTATGTGGGGACGATTATTTCTGTTTTCAGCAAGATAGTGCTCCTTCCCACAAAGTTCAACTCACTCAGGACTGATGTCGAGCTAATTTTCCCGATTTTATACTGTAAATAATGGCCCTTATCTTAACCAGACATGAATCTACTGGACTCTTCCATATGGGGATACATGCTTAGCAATATAGGGAGTGCAAGGGCCTAAATTTGGATTCAGTCTAGAAACGGTTGGTTAAGATACGCGGCACGCACTACCTCTGCTGATAGGTCATCCATCAGAGGAGGTAGTGCGTGCCGCGTGCAATTCATTTATGGAAGAATGCGTAAAATTATTCCGGCAAAAGGAGAGCGGTTTGAGCTATGAATTGATTTAGGGACCTTTAAATTGTACTTCATCAAAAAATATATAGAGTTTTAATTTTTATATGAATTTAAGACTTTTACTGCCCTTTCAAAATAGGACACTTAATCTGCCCAGCCCTGTATTACGTATATTATTAATTAAAATACACGGTCAAATGGAAGTAATTTTGGATTCGAAAACTGGTGATATTCCTTGTCCATACAAACAACTATGACTTCCCTGGTGTCGGTAATATTGCCTAGTAAATAAAATACTCAATCTCGATCCCTTAACACCTGGATATACCCCTGCCCCTTTGTACTAACCGTAAACGTGAGTATTCAAGAAAATATAAGATTACTCTCTATTTGAATTTATTTTTGTTGTGAAACTGTCTTTTTAAAGGAGGCGATAGTTTTTAATTGAACTATTTATTTATAATTCTCTACTTTTCGCTTAAAAATTTCATTGAAAAATAACAAAAATCTGCTACAATATGTCTTAGACAAAAAGAACTTGAAACTCTAAAAAAAATTGTACGTGTGAAAATAGTTTGCGTTAACAAAACTTATTTATTTATTTATTTTGTAAAACAAAAGAAACCATGAACACCTTTATTTGTACGAGGATTATTTATGACGTGCTTAAAAGTAAACATATATTTTTATGGAAGAATATATATATATACATTTTTTTTTTTTTTTTTTTTTTTAATGTGGGTAGTCATATGTGCCACACATAAAAATAGAGCTCCATATTATTTTATTGATTTTTTATTGTTTATTATTGCTATTGTCATGTTATAATTAGTGAAATTTACTACTAGACCCCTTCTACACATGGGTAATTAAAGTTTCCTTAATAATTGCAAGTACAAGTTTACTAAACCTGAGTGAGAAATGGACCCCTACACCCAACTATCCAAGAGCATGGAGGATATGGAGGCTATGTTTCTTAAGAGAATGTGTGATTATGAGAAGAATCTACACAAAGCTGCTCCTGGCACTGCTGCAAAAGCTCCTGAAAATTTATCTTCACTGGCCGGTGAGTTTGCACAATTTAAAACATTTGTATGTGATTCGCTGTCCATGTTAAGGTCACAAGTTGAGCTTCTAGCCCTTGGCCTAGACCGGCATGAAATGATGTCAAGAAGAAAGGTCCTCCTAATTCATGGCATTCCTGAAACCAAAGATGAGGATACTTTAGTGAAAGTCTCAAAAGTAATAACCGACCAAATGAAGTTGACAGATCAATGTGCTAAGGAGATAGCTGTATGTCATCGTCTAGGAAGTAAAACATCCAAGAACAGACCTTTATTGGTGCGTTTCTCAGTCTTCTCTTCACGTGCTACTGTGTGGAACTCTAAGACGGTGCTCAAGGGAACTGGTATTACAATCTCAGAATTCTTAACTAAAGCTCGGCAAGATGCATTTATAGCTGCCCGCAAGCACTTTGGTCTCAATAAGTGTTGGACGTCCGAAGGAAGGATAGTGCTACTGTTGCCAGATAAGACACGGTGCAAGGTGGAGCGGATGGCTGAACTGGCAATTCTTATGAAAAAGTTCCCTTCGACAAACATCTCTCCGAACACTGAACGACCACAAAAACTGTCCGATAAGGTCAATGTAGTCACCAGGCGAGGAGCAGCTGCAGCTGCGTTATCCAAATAAATGTTAGTTTCCACCCATAGACGGTGATCATCCGAGTAGGTTTTGCTTTGTGGCATTTAACATGGCCACTTAATTTGTCAGGGTTATCCAATGTACTGTTTCAAAGTCCACTACCTACTGTTTTCGTGGTAGGTAGGTAGGTTTTATTTTTTAAAATAATAAAATTTTAATAAACCCATCAATGTTTTGCTTTTGTAAAAATAAAAAACAAAAAGGAACTGTCAACATTGACATTTTTAGGTTTGTTTGGGATCTTTATTGGTTGCGTTCCGATTTAGTTTCTTGGAAGTTTGATGACTGTAATTTAAGTATGTATCGTCACTAGTGTCACTAGCGTAATCTGTTTGTTAAACTGATCGCCAAATTCAGAACGTTGTCTCGGTTTGCAATAATAAACAGGCGCAATTTAATTCACTTTTAATGTATTTACTTTGTTTTTGTGTTTCGTAATTAAGTTTGAGAATATTGATATGTTTAAAATTTTACATTCTTTCTGTTTTCAGTATTTATTTTCTATATTTGTTTCCTTCTTTAAAGTGTTTGGTGTTAAATAGTTCTTTTTTAGTTTAAGCATGTATTTCCGAGTTTTCTTCCTGCTGTCCCTAAGGTAGAAGGGGTCGAACAAAATATTTAAATTTTTAATATCATATTTTAGTTTATTTTAGTAGATAGGCATTTTTATATTATATTTATAATTATTGTATTTATTTATTAAGTAGTATATGATATAATGATTATACCATGTTTAAATGATAGTTTCTTTTCATGCTCTTCTTCCGATGAATACGCCAGTGCGAATAGTGATGATGACTCTGATAACAGTGGTAGTTTACGGAACCGCTTATTTTCTGTTTTTAACAGCAGTCATAAAAAAAATCTAAATATCGTCCATATTAACGCTGAAAGCATACATGCTCACTATCCAGATATGTTAGCCGCGTTTAGCAACTTGCGTGTGGATGCTGTACTTGTTTCCGAAACTGTATTGAAGCCTACCCTAGCCTCCACCATGTATAGCCTACCTGGATTTAGATTAATTCGCAATGACAGAATAGGTAAGGGTTGGGGAGGGGTTGCGATCTACCTTCGTGCAGACATTCCTTGTAAGGTTGTCAAGCAATCTCCTAATCTTTACACTGAGTCGGCTGAATATCTATTTATCGAATTGTATCTCCACCACACCAAGGTACTTCTGGGTGTTTTATACAGTCCCTCCCTAAAGATTGACTATTTTGGTATGTTTGAATCCTTACTTGATGAGTTGAGCCCTCTATATGATGACGTCATTGTTCTTGGTGACTTCAATACCTGTCTATTAAAAAACGATCATCGCTCTAAGCAACTTAGTTCCATTGTTTCCTCTTTAAATATGAAATTACTTCCTTTGTCCGCAACTCATTACAAGCCCCATTGTGTCCCTTCTCTTCTTGATTTAATCATTGTCACTAATCCCCCTAAAGTAGCCACTCATGGTCAGTTCACTTTTCCTTTCTCATATCATGATTTAATTTTCCTTTCATATAAAGTAAGACCCGCTAATCATAAGCCAAAGTTTCTTCTTCTGCGGAGTTTCAAAGGGGTAGAACTGGAGGCGCTTAAAGCGGATGCACTGGCCATAGATTGGACGCCAGTTTTATACTCTCAAACTGTAGATGCCAAGGTGGAAAACTTTAATAAAATACTCATCTCACTGTTTGACAAACACGCACCTATTAAAAAGATTAAAGTAAAGCACCTACCAGCTCCTTGGCTCACACAAAGCATACGTGATGCCATGGCGTCGCGAGACAAGGCCAAGCGTAAATATATGAAATGTCCTAATGAAATTTATCTAGAAAATTATAAAAAGCTGCGCAATCGCTGTACAAAGATGTGTAGAAACGCAAAGAGGCACCATATTCATGAATCCGTCGAGAATTACAGTCCTGCTCAGGTTTGGAAATTCTTAAAAACGCTCGGAATTGGCAAATCATCTGAAACCCATCCGGGGACTATTGATTTTAATGCACTTAATCAGCATTTTTCGAAACCGCCTGTCTCTTTAGAAGACAAAGTAAAAAACAAAACTCTCCAAAACCTTCGAAACAAGCCTAAACCCGACTGCGATCATTTCACCTTCAAGACTGTCTTCGAGAGTGACGTTAAGAGAGCAATTCTTTCTATTACTTCGAAGGCTGTAGGTGATGACAAAATTTATTCCCAAATGCTGCATCTTGTACTAGATGAACTTTTACCTGTCCTAGCTGACAATGTCAAACCGCTCCCTTGTCACCAGCTCATTTCCCACAGCCTGGAAAAATGCACTTGTCATCCCGCTTCCTAAAAATAATAACCCTTTATCATTTTCTGAGTATCGTCCAATTTCCATCCTTCCTATCCTTTCTAAAGTTCTTGAATCTTTAGTCCACAACCAACTTTCTCATTTTCTATCCAAAAACCATTTACTGAATAACTTCCAATCCGGATTTCGCCCAGGGCATAGCACTGTCACAGCACTCCTGAAAGTTTCTGATGATATAAGATTAGCTATTGATAATAAGAAACTGACTATACTCACACTACTGGACTTCAGTAGTGCATTTAACTGTGTAGACTTCGATGTACTCCTTGGCATTCTTAGCTCTCTTAACGTATCTCCTCTTGTTACAGAATGGTTCGATACTTATTTAAGGGGTCGCCTGCAATGCATACGCTCGGATGAGGTTTCCTCAGAGTGGTGCCAACTAACTGCCGGTGTACCCCAAGGTGGTGTCCTCTCTCCTCTCCTTTTTTCGATTTTTATTAATTCCATATCCGATATTCTTTCTGCTAACTACCATCTTTATGCAGACGATTTACAACTCTACCGCCACTTTGACATAGCCGAGGTAGATAATGCTATCTCAGAAATGAATTGTGATCTTTCAAATATTCTCATGTGGGCGAAAGCATTTGGACTCTTGGTTAATCCCAAGAAATCTCAAGCCATTATTTTCGGCAGTAGGTATATGACCAACCTTCTTAATCAAACGACAATTCCACGAGTAGTGTATAATGATGTCTGTATTGCCTACACTAAAACTGCAAAAAATTTGGGTGTCATATTCGACTGTAACTTGACGTGGGCTGCGCATATTAATGAGGTCAGCAGGAAAGTCTATGCGACATTTCATTCCCTTAAGCGTCTCCAAAAGTTTCTCCCATTTGGAACTAAAGTTACTCTCGCACAATCTCTTCTTTTGCCGATTATCAACTACGCTGATGTTTGTTTCCTAGATGCCAGTCAGGAGTTGCTTGGTAAACTTGAACGTTTACAAAATCTGGGAATCAGGTTTATCTATGGGCTAAGAAAATATGACCACGTATCTCAGTACCGCGAACAGTTAAAATGGCTTCCAATCAAACAGCGTCAAAATGTTAATATCCTTTGTTGCCTTTTCAACATTTTAAACAGTCCCACTTCTCCTCCATACCTCCGCGATCGTTATGAGTATATCTTCCTTAGAGACAAGCAAGTCAGGTCTAACACGTTCTCACTTTTAAAAACACCTTCTCATAACGCCGCAGCGTATGGAAAATCATTTACTGTACAATCCATCAAACTGTGGAACTCTCTTCCTCATACTATCAGAGACAGTCCTTCCATTGGTGTATTCAAAAGGAAAATAAAAGAGCACTATCTCCGTTAACCTATCCTCCTGGTATACATATTATGTATATAATATATGTATATATATATATATATGTATGATTATATATTTATTGATAGGATACTATTTATTAATACTGTGTAGGTATATGTATGTACATTTTATGTAGTTTATTGTATGTATTTTTTACTTGTTTGTATATTTTAGGTACTATCTTAATCTTGTTTTTGTGGAAGTATTATTATGTGCACATTATGAATACCTTACTTATATCTTATATATCTCATCCACCCTTGGTCTGCTGGAAGAAATCTCATTATTGAGATAAGCGCGCCATTGTACATAGCTTTTCAAGTGTATATTTTATTAATATGTTTTCTGTGTACATTAAGAATAAATATAAATATTAAGAATAAATATATATTTACATATATAATTAAATATAATAAAAAATATTATTTTCTAGATAACTCATTTTCTTGAATGTCTTTTTTATGAATGGTAAATTTCTTTTTCTTCCATCTTTGCTTTAATTTAGGCATTACTAGCCTAAATAGTGTGCACAAAGCGGCACTTTTCTGCTCAAGAGCAATGTGATGCAGAAAAGTATATAATGAAAATCCATTATTTGCCCTGAAAACAATGCAATGATGGAATTACATACACACATTCCTACCACGCCACCACTGAAGTCCCGCGTCAATATTTATTATCTCTGGAATATGAACAAAAATGCCTTAATCCCTTAATCCAGAGGACTTTAGTGCTTGTCTAAAGCTGCAAATCCCAGGTGAGCCCTACATAGAAAACTAGTTTTAAATTACCCTATCAGTAGGCCGATGATAAGCCAATCAGCGCTATTTTTATTTTCGCAATCAATTTAAAATAAAGAAAACTGGCTGATTGAAAACGTAAACCATAAACAACAAAAAAACTGGCGCTAGCGTGCCAGTACTTTTCATAATCGAGTACTAACTTCTCGAGTGGTTTTATAAGCAACCATTTGGTTGATAGTCTTGATAGGCATAGAAAAATAGAAAACACCTATAGTTTTGAACTGCCCAATTAGTGCGCCGATAATAAGTCATAGGCCAATCAGCGCTATTTTTATTCCAGAAAACAATTTAAAATAAAGAAAACTGGCTAAATAGACGTAAAACTATAATTTTACAAAAGAAAACTTGATCAATAGGCGCGAATTTACGCAATAAATATGTGAGAATTTGATTGTGTTTCTTGAAAATGGATTTTAGTAGCGAAAGTGACGACGAAGTAATGATAATCTTTTGCCTCCAAAATACAATGATAAATATTTAAAAATCTATGAGAATTTCATCACTTATAAAACCGAAAAATGGGTGAAATCATTTTCCGAAAGCGTCTATTCATTTTTCTAAATAAACATTTTTGGGATTATTTTGACTTCAGTTCTTTATTTGGAAGTTGACAGAAAAGCTGATTATGAACTTTTAATTGCCAGCAGTACGCAATTTGTTGTGGAATTTTTATGGGTATCAGAGGCTGTCCTTCTAGGAGTACTTGACTTTCATGCGTGATAAAATTAGGAAGGGGTGAGAAACATTGAATATGATATCTAGATATAGACGCGGGCGCTTCTAGAGTCAGGGTAGAAAAATAAAAAAAAGTTAAAATTATTATTATTGTTATTATTTTCATTTTAACATTATAAAAATTTAATTACAGTATTATTATTGATAACAATATTGGAACTGCTTCACTTGGCATATCACGCTGGAATTTCATTCGTGATTATGGTAAGTGAAATTGAATTTTTTTTTTATTTGTCAATTTCCCAATAATCCTTCACGTAGTTGTTTTCTACCTTTCGCACTGTACCCCAACAATAACTAATATTGTAGCTATCACCAAAATGTTTGCCTAGAGTCGCAAGTCGTGTTTTTGCCATCATTTTCGTCGAAATCTGTAGCTATGCCGCGAACGCGGGCACTACGTCTTATACTCGCCGCCATTTTGGCCAAACTGATCGTAGAAACACGATTCAAAATTTCGCTGAAAGAAAAAGAAAGGCACTATGCATAGTATGTATTTGTGTCCTACTAGCAACCTTAGAAAGCCTCCTATAACCAAAAATGTTGCGTACTACCGGCGGTACGCACCGGTATCATTCAATTATAATTTTTATGCCTCTGTAGTATTGAGGGTCAAAGGTCATCGGGGACGAGGGTCTGCATAGACAACGTAGGCGTCTTTTACTGGTTGTTGTAGGCTTCAGCCGTGGCTTGTCACCACCCTCATGAAGCCACCATGCCGCCAAGCGACTCGTCGTGTTCCGGCATGACGCCATCAGTAGCCGTACCGGGGAGTGCTTACACATACGGACGCACTATAAGTTTCCGGAATGAATATGAAAAAATACTATTAAAGGTACAAAATTAATTTATTGTTTTTCAAAATAATCTCCCTTGGCGTCTATGCACTTTTTCATTCGATCAAACCAGTTTTGAAAACTTTTGTGCCACTCCCCTGTGGTGACCTCTGAAACGTGTTTTTCATACTCCTCGACAGCCTCTTCTGGTGATGAAAATCGTTGACCGCGTAATTGGTTCTTAATTTTTGGGAACAGAAAAAAGTCACAAGGTGCCAGGTCGGGAATGTATGCAGGATGACTCATGAGTTCTACATTTTTCGTCTTCAAAAAGTCGTTTGTCTGTCTGGCCGTGTGAGAACTAGCATTGTCGTGGTGCAGGATGATACGGCGTTTACGGTTATTTTTACGGAGTTCGTCAATAACTTCCGGCAAACAAATGGTCGTGTACCAGTCACTATTCACGGTACGACGATTCTCTAAAGCAACAGTAGCCACGTGTCCAGTTTTATTAAAAAAAGAAGCAATCATCCGCTTAGATGCACTTTTCACGCGCGCCACTTTGGTTGGTTTCGGCTCATCTTGAAAGACCCATACGCTCGATTGCTGCTTTGTTTTGGGATCGTAGCAATAAATCCATGTTTCGTCACCTGTTACTATGTCCCACACCAAATTTGACGCACCTTCGTTGAATCTGGTAAGCATGGCACTGCACCAAGTGACGCGGTCCGTTTTTTGAGCCTCGGTCAAGTTGTGTGGGATCCACCGCGAGCACAGCTTTCTCACACCCAAATGTTTGTGTAGGATTGATTGTATTTGACTCATGCCTATTTCTAAGGATGCGCGAATTTCATGGTAGGTCACATGCCTGTCTGTTTCAATCATACGGCGCACAGCATCGATGTTTTTGTTGGTCACAGCGGTGGACGGCCAACCATCGCGAGATTCGTCACTGAGATTGATACGACCACGCTTGAATTCTGCAAACCAGCTATAAACAGTCGTCTTGCATGGTGCTTCATTGCCAAAAGCTGTTTCAAGCCGAGCGATGCTCTGTTGAGCTGTCAAATTACACTTAAAATCGTAGAAAATCATACTACGAAAATTTTCCCGAGTTAAATCCATGTTGATGCAGACACACAATTTTTTTAAATGGCGCCACAAGGTAAAAACAAAAGACAGTCAGATGAAACAAACTGCATTCTACAGCCAAAGAGTTCTATTTTCAAATGTTGCAATAAATTTTTAAATATTGTTTATGTAAGTGGCCAGTTCCGGAAACTTTTAGTGTTACCTATGTAGTTGCATGTATCACTCATTCGTCTGTTACCGGTATTATTTTACTTAAAGAGAGACTCCAACCACCTTAAATGTCTATAATTTTTAAAGACTGATTAACACAGACGTATAAGTAATAATTATGTATGGGTAGGTGAGCGCGGTGCCGAACCCCGCGCACCTGTGACGCCACTGTCCGTCACTAGTCTGTTTTTAAAGGGACCGGTAATTTTGGGTTGATATACCGCCATCAATTGGTCCCAGGAAATGGTGTTACCTCCATAGTCGAGCCCGGCACGAGATCTACCACCCATCAATGGTAATAGCCAAGCGTAAGCCAATTTGTATATAAAAAAAATTAATGCATGAATTAAATTTCGCAGCTTTCATGGTATACTACTAAGTATTACAAGAAAGAAACAATAATCATCCACTAAGTGAATTACATGATTTGATGAGCCAATAAATACTTTTATTAAATTATACTCAACTATTCCATCGTATGTTATGTTCAATTTAATTTTAGTTGACGCAATACCACAAATTTGTCTAAAATAGTTCCTATCTGTTTGCTACCAAGTTAATCAATAATTACCTTTAATTGAAGTGTGATTTGCAGTGGTATTACAAAGTCCTAAAGCTAGCTATTCACTGTCCAACAAAGCGGATAATTCTAAAAATATTTAATTATAAAGGTGAAGCCGTTGTGAACTAAGTTTTAAGTGACGTCATCGTTACGTGTTTTTCCATTGTATTTATGAATCTACGTACACATAGCAAAGGACGGAAGCCAAAAAAAAATCGTTCCAATCAGCTACTGATAATTCAAAAAAATGGCATAAAATATTTTGTATCTGTAGGAAGTCATTATGTCCTTAATACGTGTGTCACAACTGTACAAAGTAATATTTTATTTTGTAAAGATTACTACTCTTAATCAAACTTGTCTCTTAATTAAGAAGTTAAATGTTTGTTCAATTCTAAAGTTCATAAAGTATATTTTATAAATTATAATTTTTCCATTACAAATTTTGCACACAAGTCTTGCGTCTTTAAACACAAATGACAAAATTCACCAACTTTATTACAAAAAACCTAAATTTGCCCAAAAATTATAATGTATATAAACTTTATAAAGTTACGGACAAATTATTAGTTTAGTAACGTTCTATGAAGTACATATTTATTGAATTAAAGTATTTTTTTTGCCCTGTTGCCTTATTAGTTATTACTATAGTTGGGAATCTGGTGGCATTTTACGGTGAGAGAGTGCAGTGGAGTCGTTATTGTGTTTATTTTATTATTGAACGTTTTAGTGTCTTCGATAGCTTTATTATTAAAATAAAAGTCTGATCGCTGGTAAAAAGAGAAACTATCAATCAAAAGTCAACAGGTCAAAAATACATAGATAATTAAAAATAAAACAAAGTAGAAAAAAGGATGTGGCTTCAGCCACAGAACGAATGAATGAACGATATTTTTATCATAATTTAAGACATCATTGTTTAGTAATATAAAATTAAATAGCATCTATTTTAGACTTCCTCGTCAAGTTGGCCATATTCAACAGCACAGGATTAAACAAGATGCCTAGGATGTCAAAATCAAATACCATTCAGAAATATTGTTTATGTGACTTAAATGTAAATCACTTATAAACGTTTGTATATTTTTAAGGAGAGTAGTAATAACTAAATACACAAACATCGGAATTATCCGGACATTCAAGGACCGAAAACTACTGCTGTTCATTCGAGAGAATGATGATGGATTGAGTGTGGTGATATATCGAAAAAAACCTACAAGTACAAGGCAACAAGAGCTTCTTTACGACAAACATAAATAAATGCACGTTAAAACATTCCAACAGTACAACAAATTTGACAAAATAAATCCAATTCATGATTATTTAAACTTTTATATAAATAAAAACCACATAATTGATAATATATATGATCTCATTATTTGGTAAGATATATTAGTTTTATAATACCACAATAACACCACAGATATTACAAACTTTTTCTGAAATGTCAATTCTAAAAGTCGAGGTTAAATACCGCAGTCATTGTGAATGCTGATTGGACTGAAATAACTTAACACATCTTATGATTAAGCAACTAACTTCATTCGACTTCTATCTTGAGCCCTCGAATGTTATATACTCGATCTGTGTTCTGTGTGTTTTATTTGATTTGTAATTATTTTTCATGTTTTTTCTATTTTAGTAGGTGGTTATTTATTGAAATTTTTATTTTATTTGGTTGACTGGCACTAAGGACCTAAGCACTAATGGACCGTAACCGGGTTTTTCAAAAAACACGGGCGGAAACGTTTTTTTTCCGAGAAAGAAAAGAACACATCGTTCAATAGTTCCTGGTGAAAACGAAATTATATGAACGTGGTGAAAAATTGGCCGAAAGCTCCCAAATTATGGGCTGACTCTGCTACTGCTGCTTGTGTTGAAAAGGTGGTTGAAATTTCTGGAATATCAATGGCACCTATATATCGCATCATAAGATAATATAAAGCGATGAAAATGCCATCAACATCAATATTTTCAAATCCAGAAAAATGTGGTCCAAAGCTTCAATTTGACGACAAAATTGATGATTTTACTTTATGTTCTGAGTATTGAGTATCGCTAAAAGACCATTTTTCGCTAAAAATAATATTTTTTGCGTTTTTTTTTGCACCTTTCCATAGGAATTGAGTCATCTGATTGAAGTGAAAAATATATATGTCCAAAATACTTTTTTTCTTCATTATATTACGTGACCCTTCATAATATGTAACGACCTTATATAAAATCATCATTATGAATGTAAAATATTGAAATGCAAAATAGTAAAAAAGGGGTTTTAGCCCCTGATATTTTCAAACGTCACCATTCACTCGAATAAATGGCAGTAGTTTAGTAAGGAAATTTAAAATTCACAAAACAAAAATTTTCACATTATCCATGACATAAATGTCTGAGAGGGAACTAATTTATGTATGTATCTGTTACGGGTGAAGCTCGAAGCGCGGTTAAACCTAGGTTTACTCGGGTAATGTTGTACAAAACTTCGGGGATTGCCTCACTCCGCTTCGCATCGCTTGGCTCCTAATATGTACTTACATGTCCACCTAACCGCTCATCCTCCCTTCGCTCTACCTATTTTTGATTTTTCCGGACTTTACGCGACTTCCAGCTTTACCCGTAACATATCTATTAGAAGCGTTTAAAAACATCGCACATAAAAAAATTGTAATGAAGTGAGGATAAGGCAACTGGTTGATACACAGGTGGCGTAATAATACATAGTTTCATACAATTACGACCATAGAGCTAAAAATAAAAATAAAAATCGATAAAATTAGATATCTGTATCTTATTGTTGCCTTCGCTTCGTAATCATGTTAAGTTTGTTCGCCACATTCACATAAAATTGTTGTTATTTTTAATTATACTATTTTAAAGTTTGAGTGACGTTTAACGTGATATCATATACTTTTATAACTTTTTATATATTTTATATCCTAAATTAATATAATCATTCAGTCATTCATTCAATTATAAAAATATTACCTAACAACGACTCCATTTCACTCTCTAATCGAAACGCCACAAAAAGTCCCAACTGTAGTTATTACAATTGAACTTGTCTGTATAACCAACATTTCCTCCAAAGTTTGATGGTGTAAGGACTAGGTTAATGACTTCATTATGGTCAGTTGCTATTATGGTTAGGATGGTTAGAATATATATGCATTGATGTCTATTATGGTTAATATGCCATAATAGACATCAATGCATTTTGTATGTATGAGTGCAATCACCCGTGTATTAGTGGTTAGCTTAATTAAGGCTAGGTTTGTATCTGTGGTTTGTGGTGCATGAATGAAGCCTCCTTGAGTGGCGTAAACTGAGATATAACCACTGTATTATCGTCACGACATGAAACCTCGAGGGGTATCAGAGGTATTTCCGAGTATGGGCTGTGAAATGCAGGCCATTGTCCACACTAGTACACCTACATTTCACCAACGATTAAGGTAAACGCGTAACTTCCGT
The DNA here is from genome assembly GCA_910592155.1 of Ypsolopha scabrella. NCBI lineage: Eukaryota > Metazoa > Arthropoda > Insecta > Lepidoptera > Ypsolophidae > Ypsolopha > Ypsolopha scabrella. The sequence continues at coordinate 22,304,444 of OU342969.1, read as the reverse complement.
CATAACCAAAACGCTATACACTATCCATCCATTATTAGTACTATCCATCCATCAGCCTGGCATTGTCCACGATACAGCCTGTCAGCTCGACATAGGCCTTTCCAAGATTCCACCACTCTTGGCGGTCCTCTGTCTTCCTCATGAAGCCGCCACCCACAACGTCCTTTAGGTCGTCGGTCCAGCTGGCACGAGGTGGCCATCATGTCGGCGACATATTTTTGAACAACTTCGGTTGGACATTAACCAAACATATCCGCAAGCCCTCTCCCTGGGAAGAATCGCTTAGGCCGCACACCAATTCTCCAGTTCCTGCAGCGTTTCCACCATTATGACTATGTCATTGGCAAAGCGAGTTGCAAAATGTACTCTATCCCGTTAATTCCTCGTCTTATTCCAGTATAGTGTTTTGAAGACGTATTAACTGATCTTTTTATTGACAGTAACTATCAGTTTGTTGGTTGAAAGTGATTAAAAAGTCTGCGTATTTTCTTATAAACAGAGTGAGCGGTGTTCTCTAATCCTCTTACACATAATGAATCGTAAATATTTCGAGTGCTAGAGATTTCTGGCACTGCAATTACAGGTGTATAATTATGCTACAGTTAAAACCCGTCTTTATTAGTTAGTACTATACAAAAAAAAAAAACAAAAATAGGTAGCAACGACGAGCGAAGCGAGCGGTTAGGTTGACAAGGAGCGACCCCCGAAGTTTTATATAGCATGAACTAGTTGCAACGGGTTTCTGATTTTGGATTTTAACTGTAACATAAATATGCGTGCAATGCAATTACTGAATCTGGTGGCGGACAAAATTGACCTATACCACTGTTCTCTGAGCGAATTCGTAAAGGTGACAATGTATATTTTATGTTATTGTGAAAATGTTTGATATGTGTTGATGTGTTTAATGTTAAGAATTAGATGAGTTAATTGACTACACTATTGCATTAGGAATACCCTTTAATGATAGCTGTAATTTGAAAAATACATACATAAATATAAATATATATTCCTATATATTTATATTTAAACCGCTAAGATTGTAAAATCCGATAGTTCCGAGAGTGTTGTTTGTAAGGACAAAATTCTGGGAAGTAATATCAAACTGCAAACTAAAAAAAAAGCTTATTCCTAGTAGTTTGGATTTGGCCATTCACACTCATTTGCAAACCTGACCCTGCATATAGAAGTGCTATAAAGGTGCATATGTTTTTCTGAAAATCTTGATAGGCTCCGCTCTTTGACCTCTGTTTATTAGAAATACGTTATTGCGTGTACTTTATTATTTAAGAAATGTCGTAATCTGTAAATTGTTATGTACCGATACCAGCGTCACGTCGCATCCTACCTCTTGGTAATTATTACTTCGGCCTCATAGCCACACAATCGTTTAAGAATAGGGAACTTAAGAGGCCGCTCCGTATTTTTCGTCTGTTTGATGCGAAGCATTATTTAAATTATTTTTCTTGTCATTGCCGCGGTGATTTTGTATCTAGACGGTCAATATAAAGTGGTGTATGTTCATAGTTTTTCCAAAAACACCGCGAAAAAGGTCCGAAAAATATTTAACATATTGTTTTTGATCAAAGTTGTCGTCGTCACGGACCGGGCTCTTAAGCTATAGTGACCGTACAACCAATAATTTATACTAAACAACAAAACTCCGCGAAATTTTAAGTTAAAAGGGAAGTAAACTACTTAAAATGTACTTACAAAATAATGTAATACCTAGATACTTTCCACTTACCGAGGTGGTACGTCTTGTTAAACTTTCCCTATTGTAATACCTACTATTATTATTAACATATTTATGAACAAGAGTAGAGCATATAAAATACTTCGTAATACACAGATTAAACGTGTCAAAAATCAAAACCATTTATTAGGAAGAAAAGGGCTACCTTCGTATAAACTCATGGATGAAGTTATAAGGGTGGCCAATAAAAACGTCGCAAAAAGGACATTTGGACCAATTTATTGAGAGAAAAGTTAGAAATAAACTTGGGCAAGTATCTGTTGATATGGCGTAAAAGGGTTGTGACTTTGGCTCTTCTACTTCATATTACAGGAATTTCACTTGGTCATATTTTAAGTGTTACTAAGTCCCTAATGTGTTATTTACTTACGTGTTCTGTTACTAATGTGTTATTACATGACCATATTTACGAACATATTTATGACTATATTTTTTTATACAATAAAATACAAATATATACTCACACCTGTGTGGAAAAGGGGTAGGGAGAAACTTAGCCTTTGTCTAAGTAAAGAGTCTACCATTACAACAGTGAAAGAATTTTCATAATAGTTTCAATAGATATTAATTACTTTGTCTCTAGAGAACTGTCCAATCTCAGGGATAAGCTATAACCAATGTCTAGAGCCTAACCATTACAACAGGGAAAGAATTTTCAAAATTGGTTTAGTAGTTCCATAGATAACCCACACTAGTTTAATTAATAACTATGTCCCTAGGGAACTACCCATACCCAGGGATCAAACTACATCCTTTGTTCAAGTGAAGATAATAAACATTAAATAATGAAAACATTTTTGAAACCGGTTCCATTTCTACAAATTGATATGTCCCTAAGACAGGTTTTTGCCTGTTGTCAGAAAAAAAAATATAACCTTTGTCCAAGTAAAGAGTATAAACATTACAACAGTGAAAGATTTCTTCAAATTGATTCAGTAGTTTTAGAGATTACCCACCTTATTATAATTAATAGCTATATCCCCAAGGAACTATTCTTATACAGGGAATAAACTATAGCTTTTGTTAAATTGAGATCTACCCATTACAACAGTTAAATAACTTTCAAAATCGGTTCCATAGTTATTAATGACAATATCCCAGGGAACTGCCCGTCCATCTTATAAAAACTATAGCCTAAGTGCAGATTCTAACCATTACAACAGAGAAAGAAATTTAAAAAATTTAATAAGATTACCCGCTTGAATTTAGTTAATTGCTGTGTCCCTGGGGATCTGCTTGTTCCTAGGGAACAAACTGCAGCTTATGTCCAATATATCCAACCATAAATCAAAATAAAATTCGTTCTCATTTGCATTCTAAAAGTTGTTTTTTGGGCGTTATTTTTTTAGGTTACAACAAATCCGAAGTATCGAACCTAAACAAAACTGTTGGAAAAGCTGCGTACCACGAAAAGATTCATCAACAATCGGCAATTAGCGGAGAAGCATTTAGACAGGACTTCGAAGCAAATTAAGTCTGCAAAAGTCTTCCAAGTTTTCAATGAAAAGTGAAAGATTGGAAAATATTTTTATTGCTCAGTAGATAAAACGCGACTAATGGTCTTTCAAAGTGCTAAAGCTATTAAACTAATTTCTATTGTGCACCAAAAACGAGCTACTTTAACAAACACAAATTGATTATAGATTACTTATCACAAATTCTTTTAAACCATTTTATATAAGATAAAAAACATAATGATACAATAAAAGTTCGATATGAACTATGTACACAAAAACCAGATATAATCCAGAGGTAATCGGGGTTTTTCATCAGAATAGTCTACAGCGAAATTACTATAATTACGAAATTTAATTTCATTTCATTACTACAAGAAGGAGGTTTCAATTTAATTTGGTTGCGGCGGTTTTCGATCCCAAATGCACAACTTATGATTGTTTTTAGGGCTCCGTACCTCAATAGAAAAAAACGGAGCCCTTATAGGATCACTTTGTTGTCCGTCTGTCCATCATTTAATCAAGACCTTTTATCTCGAGAACACGGGGAGATATCGAGTTGAAATTAAAACCATATACTAAGGTTTACAGTCCCTTGAATATGCGAAAAAATCAAACTTCTAAGTTAACGTGAAAAAGGATACTTACGGCTGTTTATGCCGAAAAAAAATGTAAATTTCGACACTCTCAAGAATCAAAATTTGACCTATAATTATGAAATTTGGCAAGTAATACCGCTAATACCGTAATACACTACAAGTATAGGAAAAAATCTGTAAAGTATAAGTACTTGTATTTAAATCATAAAAAATATAGTCTTTAACGGAGCCCTCGGTGGGTGAGTCCGACTCGCACTTGTCTGGTTTCTTATTTTTGAATTAAAATTATTAAATAAATGTGGTTTATGGTACTACGAGACAATAGTTTAAAATCAGCTAGGCTTCTCTAGCAAAGTTGAGTTATTTTATGCATTACTTTTTAAATGATCCTGCAAAACAACTATAAACACGCTGTTGAGTTATTATGCAAGATAATTTACAAAGTAATGCATAAAATAATCCAATTTTTATAGAAAACAGAAGACTTAATTACAATCCACTGCTGAAACAAAGAGAAATTATTATAAGTATAAGGTGACTTTCGTTTATATAGCCAATTTAAGTAGTCAGGACCAAGGCTTACGAGTAATTACCCTTGCTGTGAAATACGTAAAATAAAATTTAGACTTGGTAGTAAAATATAAATAAAATAAAAACAATTAGTTTTATTAATTTAATAAGTTTTTATTTTATTTATATTCTACTACCAATATTTAAAGAAAATAAAAGGCTAAATATAGCAATTAAATCTTTATTAAAATTTAGACTTCCGAAACTAATTGAGTCGAGGTTGACTTGAACAAGTACAGAGGCACAAAAAATATTTTTCGTATTCCGCAAACAGGATAATTGAACCTTGGTCCTGACCACTTACTGAGTCTCCAGTATGAATATGTCTTTATAAACGAAGTCATCTCATATACACGTTAAATTCCACTTACGCAAAATTTGTCATCTCCCATGTAAATTTCTTTAATCTGATGAGTAGTAAGTCAACTATTGAACGAAAACGTCGCATATTATAATCGTAGCTGTAAAAATACTTCCTAAAATCTCTGGGGAGAGTCCTGATATTTCGGATCACAGTTGATCATCGCCCAAATTAAATTTATTACCGCAGCCCAAACCAGATCACTGATATTACCCTCCATTTTATGGGGCCTTCCCTGCTCCTTTGAAATCGAACAGTATCCGAGCCCCGCGGGGTGCTTTACGAATAACCAGAGATCTCATTAGGTTTGTAGTTTCATACGATCCGATGACCTCGTCGTTTATTACCAATAAATATCATTTAACAAGGCAGTTTTTCCGAACCCGCCGCGTTTATCGTTTTTCAAGTGTATCTTGTCGTTACATAGTGTTTATATTTACAGACAGGTATATTCTTTGCTTGGCGCCGTCTAGCCGTCTATGTGATAAAATATAACACCATCTTGAAAAATACACTTGTGCTGTTTCACTGAAATTCACTTTATTATACTACCGGTTTCGCCTTACGGCATCATCAGGTCACAATAACTTAATAACTAACAACTATGTAGATTGTGCATGTAGCAGTTTTCATTGAAGATGGTAAATAATAATGTCACATAATCATGATATTAAATTTGAAATTCAATGAAAACTGCTACATGCACGGTCTACATATGTAGTTGTTAGTTATTATAGTTATTAAGCTATCGTGACGTCATGATGCCGTCAGGCGAAACCAGTAGTGTAATAAAGTGAAACAGTACAAGTTAATTTCTTTAGACGTTGATGATGTTTCACCAAAGGCCGACAACTGCATATACATAGGTATTAATCAAATATAACACCACCTTCTATGTGGGTTAGAATGAGCCAAAAATATATAAAATACTTCAATAATAAGTGAAAATAAATCTAGTGTACTGTAAATTGATACCCATTCGATCATATTAAAGAAGAAGAAAAAAATGTTGTTCAAATACTTTTTTGTTCCCATTAAAAAGCGGTTTTATAAGACTTTTCTATGGAAAATTGATAAAAGGTTCGCGGAAATAAAAATTATTTTTGGTGGAAAGTGGCCTTTTAGGGATAGGTACTCAATCATCTCTTGAATTTTTTTCCCTTTAAATTTTAGGGCCTTATATAATACACAAGTTTAGTTTTTCAAGTGGGCGTGGATGACGCAATCCAAAACCAAATCCCGGTGTAAAATGCACAACATAATATTGTTTTCCTTACCTTTGAATAAAAAGTACGCAAAAATTGCGTTTTAAAGAAATCAGCGGAAATTGATTACTAATAATTACGGTTTTACATTCAAATTCTATCATTTTATGATTTACATTTTGATTGCATTCGATTAACAAACTTAAAATCTTATTTAACGTTGTAATCGAATGTAATCAAAATGTAAGGCAAAAAATAACATAATTTTAATGTGAGAACCCTACTGTTAGTAATATTTCCGCTAATTGCTTCAAAACGCAATTTTTGCTTACCTCTTATTCAAAAGTAAGGAAAACAATATTATGATGTGCATTTTGAACCAGTATTCGGTTTAACCTCCTTAAACGAGTCTTAGGGCCAAATCTGATGAAACCCAAAACTGCATCATCAGATTTTCCAAAATATAATTTCCCTAGCTGGGAATTAAACACAACAATAAAAAAAATATAATTTAACATTTAGTGGTCTAGCCGTTTGGTCGAGGCGTTTAAAGACAAACCAGCATTGACCTCTCATAAACAACTAGACGCACAGTCTCTAAGAAAAGTTCGTCAGAAAGTGTCCGAACGTGTGACGTGCATAGTAGCAAATATGCTTCAACCAAATTAAGACGTTATGTCGTCAACATAAGATGCGATTTAAGTTGTACGAAATCGTCATTCGATTTTGTCACGCCATAGCGGTGACAAGATGCATCACGGACACTTTTTGAGCGAGATTGTAAGTCTAGTTGTTTATGAGAGGTCAATGTCAAGCAGTCGGCATATCTTTAGTCAATATATACTCGACTTTAGTTTATGTAGCCAAATTTATACAAGAGACTCGATAAGTAGTCAGGACCAAGGTTCCATGACCCTGTCTGTTTGCGAAATACGAAAATTTTCTAAAATGAAAAAAATATAAAGTCTCTATACTTGTTAGAACAACCTCAATTAGTATGGAAAGTACTAATTTTATGTCGCGTATTTCACAGAAAGGGTAATTAAACCTGAGTCTCCAGTCTGAAATTGGCTGCATAAATGAAAGTCGCCTTATATATAAAATCAAATAAGATAAAGATTTAATTTAATTTATTTATGTATTTACAAAAGATAAAATGATTGCGAGCCATTCTTTGAATATTTTACAAATAATTACTTTGTTCTTGTATTAAAAGAGCATCAAAGTTAAGGCGCTTACATTACCTTAATTAGCAACATTGACATTATTGATAGCAGACATTGAAATAACGTTGATCAGCGCGCATTGTAGAGTGACTTTTACAATGATCGCTGCGTCTCCGGATAACGTAAAATAAGAGAAAATTATACTTTTCTAGTGAACACGATGGTCTTTATATTTTTTTCAATGCAAGTGCTCGTAAATTCCTATTTTCTAAGCGTCTAAACTGTTGTCAAAGTGAACTTTACGACACTAGTGTTTTATATTTTCATATTTTTTTGTTTTAGTTACCCACATAGTCGGAAGGTTAATACGGAAGGTCCATCCATCCATCAGCCTGTTTCGTCCACTGCTGGACATAGGCCTTTCCAGGATTTCGCCACTCTTGGCGGTTCTTCTGGAAGAAATACCCATACTCACACACGCTGGGCAGGCGGGTTGGTGAGCGCGGTACCGAAACCCTTGTACCAGTGACGCCGCTGCCCGTCACCAGTCTGTTTTATATAAGGCCCGGCAATTGGGGATGGATATACCGCCATCCATCGGTCCCAGGCAATGGTGGGCCGCCTGGTTTTGCCTGAGAGCTGTTCTCTTACTCTCCCCCGAATAACTTCGGGAGGATTTGCGAGTAAGGTGGTGGTACCTCCACAGTCGAGCCCGGCATCAGCTCTACCACCTACAATACGGAAGGTATGTTTCATTTATTTAATTTAAAAATATTATCGAAAAAAGTTGCCAGTCATATGTTGTGTACTTGTGATAGACTTGACAGAAATGAACAGCGGCTTAAGAAGTAAAGCCGTTCAGGGCTCACTCTACTCGTTCCTCGACAAACAACAAAAGCAACAAACTTACGCGAGTGAGCAGGATACCTGGTATTTGTCCTCTCACTCTATTACTCCACTTACATTTGTCTCTTTCGTCGTTTGACGAAGACGGACGAACGAGCCTCGAATGGTTGTGCTTCTAGACCCGCCGCTTTCAGTAGGAGGATGATCCTTTTAATGCCAAAAGATAAAAGTTTTAATTTGCGAGTTCGCAAAATGATACTAGCTACTTGCATTCTCTGTACATTATTTAAAAAAATACAATTAGCAATTTTCAACACAATTATTTCCGTCAAGTTGGCAACTTGCGTGCAAAGAAAAAGAATGCCCGCCTAAAGTTCATTTGGAGTATTTATTGTTTGTTTCTTTCTTTAATAACGTTTACGTTTCATTTACTCACACTATGCATTGAAAAATGTAGTATGATACACGTGCGTAAGGGCAATAACTTACTCGTAACGTTTAAAACAATCGCTTATCGCTCGTGTTCCAAATCGTTCCTTGTAAGCTATTGCCTCCTTTACGCACTTTTAGTTTAAACTACTGTGGTGTCATATTTTAGATCTCAAATTATTTCACCATTATATAGTGTATTGAAAAAAACTAAATAACATCAATTTGAAGTTAGGTGAATATTTGAATATACATAAAATCGGTCATTATTTCTAGCTTTATTCATTATTTTCAAAGCAGATATGTTGAGGCATTTTTAAGGTGAACAAATAATAGATTTGTGAAACGTCATGGAAATATTTTAAAGATAATTATTAATTCTTCTGAAAGCAGTTAGGTGGTAGAGCTAATGCCGGGTTCGACTGTGGAGGTACCACCATCTTACTCGTAAATCCTCCCGAAGTTATTCGGGGGAGAGTAAGAGGACAGCTCTCAGGCAAAAAAACCAGGCGGCCTACCATTGCCTGGGACCGATGGATGGCGGTATATCCATCCCCAATGCCGGGCCTTATATAAATTAGACTGGTGACGGGCAGCGGCGTCACTGGTGCAAGGGTTTCGGCACCGCGCTCACCAACCCGCCTGCCCAGCGTGTGTGAGTATGGGAATCTCTTCCAGGAGGACCGCCAAGAGTGACGAAATCCTGGAAAGGCCTATGTCTAGCAGTGGACGAAACAGGCTGATGGATGGATGGATGGATGAAAGCAGATATTTTAACTTATTTTAAAGTAAACAAATAATTGATTAGTTAAATTTCACGGAAAAATGTTGAAGATAAATGCTGTAGTTTTATTTACTAACGAGTTAAAAGGAAGCAAGAAACGGCTTAGCACAGCATTTTGCGGGGAGAAGCGTCTTAACGAAACTGATCTAAAATTCTTACAAAACAATATTCTAAAATGTTTGTCTTCGCAAAACGAACAAGGAAATATTATGTCATATTATAAAAATTAATTCTGAAAGAGAACAAAACGTAAATGAAACGGTCTTTTTTAGCTAATTTAATTAGCGTTAACTTGGCCATTATTTAGGGAAGTACAGAAAACACAAATAAAATATTCGTGTGCAGAAAAAAATACCAAGGTTACTTTATATATTTATAATCATCAGGTTTTTTTAGGAAGATAAAGCTAAAACCTGTGTTGTTTTGCAATTGAAGTTCAAAACACGTTTCAAAGTTGGTTTCTCTCTGAAAGATCGTAAGCCTTGAATATTATAAATTCGCTTTTCTTACGATCCGCCCTAATCCTTTCCCTTCCGTGCTCTCAGACGGATCAGTAGGCTTTTCTGCGATGATGTATAAGAAAATGGCAGACTATCGAAGATAAACACTTCCTGTATAAAACATCGAGTGAACATGGGGGCTCAGGAAAGTAAACTGACAACATTTTACGACATTCGCGCGGAACTGGGTCGCACGTTCTCGTAGTAAACGCATTATCTTTAACGTACACAATAGGTGCAGTTGCGGGTCCAGCTTAAGGCTAAAACTAGCTCTTTACGTTTCATTGCTATCCTATTTAACTTACATAACAAATTACTGCATTTTTAATGTTTAAAACTACCATCACTACCATGGAGTCAAAATGTTTTGCAAATATAAAAAAATGTTATCTATAAAAATTGATGTAAAATAGAACGTTTTGGAGCTACAACACGAGATTTCTTTTAGTTGTCTTTTTGAACATGTTGAATACCCGAAATTTAAAGACGGATAGAAGGTTGGGCAATAAAAAATGTAATTTTGATTTTTATTAGATTTTTAGCATTAGCGTACAAATGAAACGAAAAATATTTTTGCTAGGCATCCAAACCTGACAGTCTCCACTTAAAACTTAAGAGGAATCAATTTGGCCAAGTGCGAGTTGGAATCGCGCACAAAGGGTTCCGTACCACCACATAATATGGCTATGGAATCATAAGAATATACATATCAACATCAGTATAGAGATACTATACATAACATTAAGGCGACAAAAACCGAGGCGCTAAAATATTACCACCTGACAAACAATTTAGCACCCTCTGAAAACAGAACCCAAATTTTATTATTTATTAATTTATACTCGCGATTGTCGGCACTTGGTGAAACTTGGAAAACATCACAATTAAAAGTACAAGTGAATTTAATTGTGATGTTATTATTTGTTGTTTTTATCGAAAGTATGTACAATAATGTGTGCAAATTTTAAACGTGTAGGTATTACCGTCCCTAAGAAAGAGCTGTAACAATGAATGTTAAAAAATCTATTTTTTCGAGGTTTATTGCATGGGGGCCCCCCATGGGTTTCAGTTTTTTATAATTTTATTATTTATCGTGGAAGAAGCCATGATGGCTCTGACACCAGATTGACCAAACCACACTACAACGATAAGGAAAAAGTTCAAATAGTCTGTAATAGTACTTTATTTTAACTAGTACGGTAAGTTTAAGCCACCATTTTGTTTCGCTCTCTCCTCGAATGAAAAAGGCAAAGGTTTTTGCAAGCATGCAGTCTAGACTAGTATTATACTATCTTTGCATACTCCAAAATGAGTAAGAAAAATGGAAAGCCAAAGAATCATGGATGCTGGATACCTTTCCCAAAATGGGATAACATATATTGAAGAAAAAAAAACGATGTTGCAAAACCACAGATTAAAACGAACAAGCAGCTTGGTTGTATGGAGTTTTTCTTCTTGGTCTATATTTTAAAAGTTTATCGTTGTTTACTAAGAGAAAAAGGATTTTCATAGATTTATTTTACTCTTTGGGAAAAAAGAGGCTGTTCACATTTTCTTTTCTTTTATTTCTTGTGAAAACTGCTATTAACAAGCATATTTCTGAAAAATAAACTTTCAATCTATTCGTTCTGTGTTGGTTACGAGCCACGATTTAAACTGCGATCAATTGTTGTTGCGATTGTGAGAATTATTTTTGTATTATTTATATACGTTTTCTCAAAAATACATTGTAATATTACCATTACATACTGTAAAGACCTACCAGAAAATACTTCCTCCTGGCGAGCTATTTAAAATGGTCCTGGAAATTCGTATGAAAATCCATTACATACCATAATGTTCACAGACTACATTTCATATGTTTTCTTTTAAAACTCATACGTGTCTATGTTTTTAAGAGACTAAGGAGTTTGGCGATCATAAGATTTTAAGCGGCCAATTTACAAAGAAAAAAAAATGAATTACAACTTCATGTTTAGAATGTAGAAATGTTTGCTATATTTTATAACTGCGAAAACACTTACAAAAATATATCATTTTTATTGATTTTTTATTAAATAAAATGAAAAAAAAATTAAAAACAGATTTACCCCAAAATTGTTTTTTTTTTCTTAGTACTTAGCGTTCCTCTAGTTGGCGTTGTCCATGAAGGAGGCTGCATGGCGGTAAATACCTTTGCCCAGCTGGAAATAATAAAAAAAAGTTGTGTAAAAGCAGGAATTTATGTTGCTTTAAAATTTAGTTGAAAGTGTTTTGTGCAAATAAATTACAAAATGAGTTCAGAAGCGGGCTCTGATATAGAATGTACTCCACTAATGCTTTGCTGAAGAAATCAATAACAATTAACATGACTAATCGCCCAAATATGAGCAAGTAACTTTTAATATTTCTTAGTCAGTTTATTGTATTTGATATAACTCATTATCATGAAAAACATGAAAATGTCTTATTTTATTTTTGAGAAAAGCACTATATACTTGCTTCGACCATTAATTAGCAATCCTGCCCTCGTATATAATATACTATTAACAATAAATTAGTGAATAATAATGTACATGTATTCAATTAATACATTATTTTTAATACACCTACTCAAGATATGATAGATTATGTGCCTGTTTAGCGTGCGTAAAGTTGCATTTTCTGCACTAGTTTTTTTTTTTACAAATAACACCGTCTATGGGAAACCGGCGACATAATTCAAAAAGCAGTCGGAACTGTATTCTGGTTAGTGCTTCTAAACATTTAATTCAAGACATTTCTCTTTAGATATCTTATTTAACCTAGTTTATTTATTTCCTAATAATTTTGACTACCTTCAGGGTTCCATAAACAACAAAAACTCTTATAGCGAACCTTCAGGGTCTGTCCTACAACTCGATTTATTATGCTGTTAAAAAACTGTTTCTGTATTCCCAATTTTTCAATGCTCTTTTTGGTCTTTTCAAGAAATAAAATATCGGTAGTATTTAATCGCGTTTTTTGTACGACAGGTTTACATAATACAGGTCCACGCAGCACCAAATAAAATAAAACAACAAAAATCAGAAAATGTTGATTCATGCTCAATTTTGAAACTGTCACAAGTTACTGTAGGTAAAATAGGTAAGTAGAGAACAGTTTGAAACAAATGAGTATGTAATTAAATTAACGCTATTTTTATTAAATCTATTAAAAAACTTCGAAAACTCACCATGATCTTCAATTTTCAAACTTCAATATTTGTGACAATTTTTGCTCTTGTTCTCTGTTAATCAAATCAACACATATCAACGGACTTAACTAAATAACTAAATACCTATGTAAGTGTACATTTTTAGTGTGTTTATGTGGTTAATATTTGTCAACCCTACGCATCTAAAGCGTTGCTATGCAACCCAAACATTCTATTTTCTAATTGTCATTTTGTTGGTATTTTCTGAAAGTAACCGGATGCAGATACACTTAAAACTGTTTAAGATGAGTATTTTCAAACTTTTATATTATTATTAAATGTACATATCATATATGTTAAATTTTAAAAGATGTTTTAACAATTCAAAACGATTTTAGAAGTTGTATCTATCTTAGAACTTACATATTATTAAAAAGACTGTAGAAAGAGACGTTGATCTTTGTAGCGTAGATTGGCGCCAACCAGACTGCGTTTTCTTCTGTTTGTATTTTGTTTTGATTTGCAACAAGATTGCTTTTATTTTATTGTTTCATGTAATTTTTTGCAGGTGTATTAAAAAACGTCGTTTGATACACGTGCGAAAGTGTTGATATTTCTCGTCCCGATTGTTTTTTGCCTTGACTGCGTCTCGGCAAAAAAAGTCCGTCGTGACTCGAAATATCAACCCTTTCGCACTTACATCAAAATGTACTATTACTTTTAGTTTAACTGAGGTTTGTAAAAGTAAATATCAATAATTATTATTGAATACCAGTGTATAGATTTACACATAAATCTGTTTCAATTCCAAACCTGTTAGTTACTTTGCACTTTGTAAAAACAACACATAATCTGAATATACAGTTTCACTTTAAAGGTAACGATGGAATAGCAAACAAAGTTAAATTGCAAGCCAAAACACACCAAGTTCGTACCTCCTTACGCTCTGACCAGAATAAAGACAAAATCTGAACAGATCAAACCTACTCTTACTGAAAAGATTTACAGTTCCTTTTGGAATGTCAATTTTTCTTTTTAATCTGGTTCTTAAAATTCGCTCCAAATCGATGCGGTCACGATCCCCCGTCACTGAAAGAACGGCAATCAAGTTTTTCAATCTTTGTGTTGTTCATCGACTCGTAATATGGCTTGGCAATTTTCCTTAAAAGAAGTTTGCAAACACTTTTTATCTCAAGCCTGAGGAAAACCGTTGGTAACTTTTGATGGTTTTTATGGTACGTGCTTGAAAGTGAGTAATCAAGATTATGTGCAAGTATACTTTAAGATTTTGCAACATCTATACTAATAATAAAGTAGTTTAAAAATCGTGTTTGGACGTAGATTTTTTTTAAGCGTTTTGGGTTTTTAGTACTGCACTGAAGCCAAAACTATTTTCTTTTCGTATTTTTGTGTCTGTATATATGTTCCGTTTTAACTCGAGAACCACTCAACGGATTGCACACGTTTTTACTATCATCAGCTATAAGGGGGTTTATAAAATAACGCCCAACGAAAACGTAAATACGTGGCAGAGATTGAATAAACGCGGACGGAGCCCCAGGCAAAGGCTAGTGCAAAATAATTATTAAATAAACAAAAATTCTTGTACATACCTATATCCGAAATTCAACCCATGTACGATGTACGAAGCAAACTGGGTTCTCGTAAGCCTAAGTACGAGAATTTGAAAGTCAACTCTATGTAGACTGACATACATACAGACTGGTGACCTAATGGGGGGACCGTGGACGGACGGATATTTGCTCACCATAATAGTTCCTTTTAACCCCTTGGGTAAACGAAACTCTGAAAATATACAAACCATCCAAATCAGTCGCTTGTCAAATTTTTCTTCAAGCTAAATTTTTTTTAAGCAATTTTCGTTTACTTTTTAAACTAAAACAACTTATGTAATCACGAATAATATTTATTTATTTATCCGTGGTATCTATCTACTTCTGTCATCTTGTATCACTGAGAAATTCTTACTTTCATAAGCACGTCACGTTTCGCTTATGTTCCGCTATGATAGGTACCCCTTTTTTGATGCAAAATACCGGCGGCACCGCGGCGCGGGGCATCTGTTTGAAAGAACTTCACGTGCAACAGCGATCTAGAGATGCAATCCTACGAAGTCACATACAGAAAGTGCGAGAAGCAGCATACGCGATATGTTTAGACAGATTTATCGCAGTTTCGCTACCGTTTGGCTGCCGCGTATGAATGAATGAACGAATAAACACTTTATTGCATACAAAACAAGTTATTTGCAAACATACAAAAAACATAAACAACCTTATCGCAGCGTCATTATGCAAAGGACGTTAATACCTATAAATAGTCGCCATGGAACGATGACATTTACTCGTAAATAAAAAAGGGAAAAATTATACTTTTAATTGATAATAGTTTAGATATTTTTATTTATTTTCTTCGAGATAGTGGCCATTTCATTGGTGTCTGTGACAAAAGAAAAGGCACAATGTTTTTTTTTAAATCTATTAAACATTTGAGCAAATCTTTATTTAAAAATAAAATTTTAGTCACACATCTGCGTCTTAATTTGTCAGCAATTGCAACATTTTATTCAATAAATTTTGCATCACAGAAGAATTACTCCTACTGTCTACGTTGTATTCGGCTGCGTAATACTCATATATAGGTATACGAACAACTTTTACAACAAAACAAACACACGAGAATCGAAAAAAAAAAAATCTGCCCTGGAATAAAAAAGTTACATACGTACTCGACCAATGTGTATAAACCAACTATTTTTATTGTATTTTTTCATAATTTGTCGAAATTTTCTCACGTAGATTTGTTCGTTTGGATGAGTACTATCGCTAGTTTTCGGATTCCACTGCATCATCTTAACAATCTGTATGACATACAATAGGTAAATTGATCAACAGTATTCAAAAATTCTAACCGATTATTTTTAATATTATTTTTGTATAAAAGTAAAACTAAATAATCCTAAAAACTTAAACAAACTAAACACCTAAAAATAAAAATATCATAAACTAAGTAAAAATTAATTTATATTAAATAAATCCACTTAATAATATTTTGTATAAAACTTGTCATACAATTTTCCACGTAAACCCACCTTTATTTACATCTTTATCTGAGTTTAACTCACCCACACACCCTCACACGTACACATACACCCTTATCAATCTACCCACATATTCTCGCAAAAAATTCCTAGTTAGTAACCAAACACAGAGTCTTGCGTCTTCATTGGCTCTAAAATGAATTGTTTAAATTTATAAATTAATTATCATGTTACCAGTTAATAGTATGTATTTATTGTCTAGCATAGTTAAATCCTTTGTTGGCCTTGTTAGCTGATCTTATTCTTAGTTTATATTTCATGTTTTTTCTGTGGATTTTTGTTCATAAATAAAATAAAATAAAAGACTTTATTCAAGTCACCGCTGTTACCGGAAAAAAAGTACTTATATGAGGTTACTTTTATTTATACAGCCAAACTCATACTGGAGGTTTGGTAAATGATATGTAACACGGATCGATAACACTTTTTTCTAATTACACACATAATTTTTTACAATTACAGCACTTACTGAGTCTTTAGTATGAATTTGGCTGCATAAATTAAACTCACTTTTATTTTTGTTTTTTATTATATTAAAGTACTTATATATGTACGCATAAGAATAAAAAAATATAATTTCAAGATATATTTCGGACCCTACTGGGCCCGGCATCAGTTGATATAATAATATTATTATAAATATATCTTGAAATTATATTTTTTTATTCTTATGTGTACATATAAATTTTAAAATAATAAAAAATAAAAATAAAAGAACAAGCTGGTAAAGTTTATATACTTATATATACTTGTAATTTAACTTTGTAAATAAGCGAAGTAAGTACCACTTACCAATTCATCACGGAATCACGCAACTATAGAGTGGGTTTCATCGGATAGTACCTCTGCTATAATGTTGGCTCACCTGCCTTGATTGGATAAAACAAAATTTTATGAATAGGGATTGGATGATCTAAACTGGATCGCATTGCTACCGACATTACAGCAAAGGTACTATTTGATGAAACGCACTTTAATACAGAGCCTATAATCTTAATCGGTTATCCCGATATTGTCTCTTTGCAAATTCATTTTAAGCCTTGAAATACATGAAATAAATTATTACATTCGAAAAAAATATACGTTACATTTAACTTTTCGGCCGTTCGGTATAGATTACTTGCATCTAACAGCATCCAATAACATCGCAAAGATAGGCAAAAACTATAACATGAATACCATTTTATTGGAGGGTTATTAGGTCTTAGACAATAAAACTTTAACATAATAAACGTCGTAAGAAATTTGATATAAAATGGCCGTCATATTAAAAGTCCATCCACTTAATTCCAAAATAATTAATAAAAACACCTCGAAATTGCGAGTTTTCTGAGCGGCCCGCTCCCACTCTGCAGGATAGAAAAGTGAAAGCGTTGGAGCAAGACAGATTTCTATGGATAACCACGCATTAAGATTAGGAAGGTACTTAGCTTCCTAATACGACGAAAACAAAGGATTAATTCAATTGTGTCTGGAAAAGATAGATCGCTCTTGGCTCTCATCGCTTCAATTATAAACATGGGATACATTAAGTTCAAGTTTGTTACACCTTTACCGCAAGTGGAATAAAACTTTTAAAAGCGGTAAAGTACTTTTATGTTTGCATCTCGCTTGTTCAGAATTTGTACGTCACTTCCGAAAAAAAATTTACGAAAAAAGTCACGCAGATCAAGGTATTTTAGTATTAAGTACTTGACAATTAAAGTACTCTGACAGGAGAGCTCTTTCTTGAAACAAACTGATTGATTGGATCTGTGCATTTGTTCCTCAGATTTACGAGAATTTTGTTCACAGCGATTGCGCTGCCATCACCTTAGACCATTTAACACGAGACCTGGCAAAGCGCGACTCTTAGTACTGAAATTAGTCTGCCGTCTTCCACGGGAGGGGAGGTAAACACGCACAGCACACATTTACTCAATCACGCAAACTCCTGCGAAAAATTTGCATGTTACACTAAATCAGAAGCTGCAACACAAACACAAAGCACGCACACAAGCAAACTTACATGAACAAATTGTTCATGTACTTCGGCAGAGGGGGATAAGTGCGCTTGCTTAGTCCCGTGTTATATGGTCTAAGGCCATCACTGACATAATACTCACTCGTATTATGATAAACCATATGGCCGCCATGAAGTCCTTCCACTTTGATTGAGTAAAGAGACGATTTAAAATAGTATCAACTTGAATAATTGTATCTATGACACAACCTGCTGTTATTTTAACACTATTAGGTAATTTTATTTCAATTTAATTTAGTTTGAATTTTGTTAAACTATGTTCAAGTTATCTAATATTTTGTAATAAAATAAACTATATTTACTAATAAGACTCTCGATATTTTGCCATCAAACATTTATTTAACATTATCCACATCATAGTCTTAGTCTGGACATCAAGTTATGTATAACAATAACACTGCTGCAAACTTGCAACTTAGACAAAGAGGATTCTTAGGACATGAGCACATGTCATGTAACATTAGACAGAAACTTGCAACCAAGCTAGACTAATCTATTCTCAAGAACACACTCAGTGTTAGCGCGTAACTTGATGTGACGTGCTCGATAACCACGCTACGTGCCTAAACGCCTTTCTAACAACTATCCATTATGTGACACTCTATGAGGCACAAAGGAATACGGCCTCTTAAGTTGACTTACGAGATATGCCTCTTTAGAGAGTGCTCTTAGCTTGTAGAACAACATTTTGTTTTCAAATATAATACGGCACAAATTAAATAATTTCGCGAAGTGCGAGTCGTACTAGCGCACAAAGGGTTCCATACCACCCCACAATACGGGTGCGGAACCGTAAAAAGAATGGCTTTTTCCACATAAAATTTACAGCCGGTATTTAAAGTTAGCAAGAAGGAAAAGGATTTTTCTTATTGGCGCTTAGTTATGTTTCCTTGAGAAAGTAATTCATTATTATTAATAGATTTATGTATTTTTTTATCCTAAGACAGCTGTCCATTTACACCCACTTGCGCAGCTATGTTTAGTATGATCAGTTCATTATCAGGTTTCATTTAAAGGTAGTTGTCTATTTATACCCGAAAAACGTACCTATGTGTAGATAAATTATAAAAGTAAAACAAATTTCAACCACTTCCTGTGTTGTTAATTATTATCAAATGCTTTCATGGTAACATACCCAAAAAAACAGCCGAATTGATACCCCCCTCCTTTTTTGAATAAGTTAAAAATACCTATTATCCCAAATAAAACGTTAAAAAAAGTACTTAAGTTTTGACGTAACATCCTCTTCTTATACATCTCTATATCTCTTCTCTATATTATTATAAATATAAAATACAAAGTCTGTCTGTCTGTTTGTTCGCTTATAACTTGAGAACCACTCAATGGATTTTGATTCAATTTTCACTGAAAGATAAAGCATTTCTTTGGGAAGGTTTAAAGGTATAAATCATTACGCTATGACAAAAGGGAGCAGCGCAATGAGAATTTTAGTGAAACATGTGGAAAGTTGGCCACCGTAGCGCAGCGATCGTCGCGGGTTCAAACCCCACTGGTAAAATCTGTTTTCGCTTTTTATTTTTTATTTTTTTTTATTTTAGATCAGAAAAAATATTTTCTTTTGTAAAAATACATTAAACTGACATTATATTTATCCTTTTACCCTGGCGCTGAAAACAGCTCAGCTAGGAGAGTTTCCACTAATTGTAGGTACATTATGATTTTAGTAAGTTTTGTACGCTGACAATATGAAATAAATATAAGATGACTTAAATTTATACAGCCAAACTTATACTGGAGGCTTGGTAAGTGATCAGTAACACGAATCGATAACACTTTTGGCTAATTTCACAAAATAAAATGTTGACTCCACTTAGTAATTGACTCGGGGCTAGGCTTGCGTTTGTAAGGAACACGAAAAGAATAATTTACGAATTTTACAAAAAGTGTCATCGAACCAAGTAGATTATATTGGGTACACAATAAGATAACAAGTCTTAGGATATTTTGTTAGATTGACAAACGACGACCAAAAAGTAAATAAAATAAAATAACAGACACAAAAATAATGCGGGTAGTTATAGAAATTGAATAAAATAAAAACATAAAAGGAAACCGATAATATTATAACAATAAACATATTTTTATTAACGCTTTAATACAATTAGCTATAAGTTGCAGTTTGCGAAAGAGAGACACAGTTATAGATAAAAAGCACGCAATTCGTTTTTATCGAACTTTTTATGCAAAATATTAATACTGCTCAATGGGGAAATTTAATAAAACTTTGTTTAAGAATTATCTTTATTCTTTATTATTCTTTAATATTTTGTATCTCACGTATACAAGAACCTTTATTAAGTAAAAAAATATCAAAAGATCTTACCATTTTATTTTATGCAAAAACGGTTAAGTGTGAGTAGAACTCGGGCTTGATGGCTCCCTACTATTAAAATTGATTAAATAAAACATACAAACATATGAATCAACTCCATATCCACTGTTACTCGTTAACTTGTAAAGTCTCCTTAACTGTGATAGTTTTTTTTTAGTTCGTTATACCGGTTGAAAATGAACCCTCTATCTATAACAAAGGAAACTGTTGTATGTTTGAAATAAAAAATACATGTTTTGTTACTTATGTCATGTCATAATTTAAAAAGATATCAACCGTCAAAGAAGCTCTACAAAACCTATGTGTACATAGCCTATGTGCATTATTTAACGCCGGAAATATATACGGTCTATTGTCAGTTCCATGTCGCGTCGCGTAGGTTGGCCTTTTTTTCGAAATTTAAAAACCAAAAGAAAAAGCCGTTACTTTACGGGGTTGTGTTCTGTTAGAGATTCTGATTCAGAGAGTTCAATAAAGAGGGTTAATTTTCAACCTGTATATACTACTATTTTCAAATATTTAAAAACAACCTTTTAGCTCAGGGAGCTCGACTCTAACAAAAGTAATCACTTTAATATTTTGCAAACGGAGCCCTGAATCAAAAATAGTTTTCACACCATCCATCCATCCATCAACCTGTTTCGTCCACTGCTGCCTTTCCAGGATTTCGCCACTTTTGGTGGTCCTCCTGGAAGAAATGCCCATTCTCGCACGCGCTGGGCAGGCGGGTTGGTGAGCGCGGTGCCGAAACCCTTGCACCAGTGACGCCGCTGCCCGTCACCAGTCTGCTTTATAAGTCCCGGCAATTGGGGATGGATATACCGCCATCCATCGGTCCTAGGTAATGGTGGGCCGCCTGGTTTTGCCAGAGAGCTGTTCTCTTACTCTCCCCCGAATAACTTCAGGAGGATTTACAAGTAAGATGTTAGTAAGTTTTCACACACCCACAGTATTTTTGAAAGACCTATCCAACGATACCCCAAAACTACGGGATGCACGGTAAAAAATAATCTTCTAAAAGTAGAAGACCAATCCGTCCCTTTTGACTCAGAAGGAAAAATTCCATTCTATTAAGATGGATTTTGGTGGGTAATTTGGAGGGAATATTAATGTAGAAGATTATTCCATCTTCCTGCAATCCTTTCAATAAACAAATTCGGTAATTTTCGTCTTTGTAGTTGAAAATCAAAAAAATCCTTCCATGTAGCAGAATAACCGGAGATGGTTGGAGGGAAAAGGTTATTTTTTGGTAGAAAATGCAATCAGAAGAGTAAACTCAGAAGAAAAGTCAGGAAATTTCTTTGAGTTTAGAAGGGAGAAAAAAATCATCCCCAGTTGGCATGTAGCGGAGGTACAAATGCCTTAAGATTTTGTTTTACCACTTTGTCGGGGTAAATAAATATGTATGTCAAATTACAACTTTCCAGTACTAAGAGACTCTGAGCTAATCCGCGAACAGACAGACAGACGAACGGACATGGCTAAATTATAAGGGTTCCTTGTTGACAACGAAACCCTAAAAATCTAAAGTCGGGTCTCCAAAAGACAGCGTCATTGTCCACGTAATTTTACTTTATGTGTACATTTGATCAAGAAATTCAGTGAAATGTTCTAGGAAGACACTCGCAAACATTTTGAATTTAAGAATAAGTTTCTTTTATTGACGTTTTTCTCATACTGTTACAGTTAAGACAACTTTATCTTAACATTTCTGATATACTTGCCAAAATTGTTTATAAAAAAACCGGCCAAGTGCGAGTCGGACTCGCGCATGAAGGGTTCCGTGCCATTATCTATAAAAACGGCAAAAAATCATGTATGGGAGCGCGCGGGTCCAACTAGCACTTGGCTAGTTTTAGTATTTGTTGTTTTAGCGGCAACATAAATACATCTGTGAAAATTTAAACTGTCTAACTATCACCGTTCATGAGATACAGCCTGGTGACAGACGGGCGGACGGACGGACAGCAGGGTCTTAGTAATAGGGTCCCGTTGGTTACCCTTTGGTTACGGAACCCTTTAAACTGGTTAAGGGTAAGTAGGACTGGTGCCATGAGGGCTCCGTACATATGTTAACCCATTGAATGCTAACTACGAGTTAACTTGGTGTCTATAGAAGAGGCCAGCTACGAGTTGGGTCGTAGTACTTGTGCGAGACGCAGGAAGAAACCTAAATGCTTCGGCATCCGCTAAGGAGCTTTTTATTTTTGATTGGCACCTTAAATAGTACCGGAGATAAGAAAATAGTAGAATTCTATATTCATGTTACAAAAAAATATACTTGAAGATAAGATTCTTTACGAAAACAAAGCGTCATTTTTACGTAGCATTTAGGCATATCCGTTTTCCATATCACGCTTGTTTTATTATAAAGGCTTGCACACACTGCCGCGAAGCAGTGGACGTTAACGAAATGGAGTCGACTCAACCGCCTAATTAACGATTAAGAGCAAAAGAACAAACCGAGATCCTAATCTGGCCATTCATTGCCGCGCAGATACGAAGCGGAATTGTGAAGGTTCTTATTATTTTCATGACAATTGTCTTTAATAATCTGCGGCGGCTCCAGGATCTTTGTACTGTACTTTCAAAGAGATTTTGATTGTTTCATTTGCAGAGATTTTCAGTCGATTATATTTTGTACGTCATTATACTTGAAATCCATTTGGCTCAAAAAGAAATTTAACCATTTGATAAATTAATTTTTGTGTTTATTAGCAAGAAATATTATAATCAACTACACTCAGCGGTACAATTAGCGGAACAGAGCAACGTTTTCATATAAATATGGTAATTTCGAAGCCTCGGTTCTCCGTCAGGTAACGATTCGGATGAGATCTGATAGGAGCTATCTAGACTACAGATAGATGAGGTCCAGACTGCTTAAGGAACCCAACTTATCAAACCGACAGTTAACATAAAAGTTATTCATGAAACAAACAGCCTCATAAATGGTATCAAAATGTATGGAAATCCGAACCCTCAAAACTCTACACAGTCTGTGGTATAAATGGCTTATCTGATCAGTTGGGTTCCTTAGGCGGTCTGGATCTCGTCCATCCATGCTCTAGATAGCTCCTATCAGATCTCATCCGAATCATTACCTGACGGAGAACCGAGGCTTCTAAATTACCACGTTTATATGAAAATGTTGCTCTGTTCCGCTAATTGTGCCGCTGAGTGTTACTGTGCTGAAAGTTGGCCTAGTATTTTATCTTTTATTATTTAATATATATAATATATCCTAAATCTACATCTTAAAGCCCTAGTATTTTATATAATATTTATTTGTGCCCGAAGTGTGGCTAAGAGATACGATATGAATCACCAAGGGAGTGTCAGAGTTGTTCCCAGTGTAAACTGTGTAAGCACTTAATCAATAATCATTTCCTTAATGCGCCGGGAAACGATAATGTTTCGTCTTCCGATATTGATTTACTAGCAACCCATCGTTTTTCTTCATCGGTTTTTATTCTTAAACCCGTAAACGAAATCACAGTTTCAAAAATAATAATGAACATCACAACTAATGCTCAAGGTGCAGACGGAATTACTCGTGACATGATTTTTTTGACACTCCCGCGAACATTAGGAATCATAACTGCCATTGTAAATATGTCTATTGAAACTGGGCTGTTTCCTGAAGTTTGGAAGGAGGCTCTAGTGAAACCTATCCCTAAAACTTTATTTCCAACTGAATTTAAAGATCTTCGACCAATTAGCATTTTGTGTTTCTTATCAAAAATCATCGAAAAAGTAGTATGTTTGCAATTATCGGAGTATTTAAACAGCAACAACATTTTACCCCATAAACAGTCCAGCTTTCGAGCTGGTCTCAGCACAGCGACAGCCTTATTGGATGTGGTTGATGATGTTCTGGCTGGTCAAGATGTAGGGCAGGGCATACTTCTTGCATTACTAGACTTTTCTCGCGCGTTTGAAACCATAAATCATTCGTTGCTTGTATCAAAATTAACATATTATGGTTTCGACAAACTTTCACTCAAGTGGTTTTCTAGCTATTTGAACGGTCGCTCTCAAAAGGTTGAGGTATGTAGCGATGCAGGTACAAAGAAATATTCGAAGTCTTCGGCTATCACCAGGGGGGTTCCTCAGGGCTCAATTTTAGGGCCGATTCTTTTTATTCTATATTGAAAGAGATCGTATACATAGATCTTATAACATCAAGTGTAAACTGGCTGCTACGCATCTTTTTATAATGTGTCACTTGTAAAGACTTCTGTCTATCAAAATATTTTTCTCGTGATCTGTCTACATTATATTTTTATCAAACTAAAAATACAATAGTTCCATTAATTTAACTTCATTTTACTTCACCTTCCACTACGCTTACTTTCTGCTCCGTATCAGGTTATGTGCGCCAGCGAAAGTGTAAATATTATGAAGTTTCTATGAGAAATATTTGGAACTGTCAGATGACAAGGAATTCGGAGGAATTCAGTGGATAGACGCGAGTAACGAGGAAGCAGTAGAACCTATCGTATCTACAATGGCTTCAGGCGACAGCGCGCATCAGTCTAGTTCGGGAGGTATGCCGTCAATAGAGAAACTTGAAGGTGCCTCAAACTATTCCACCTGGAAAATTGATATGGAATGTGTATTAATACATGATGATCTATGGACTTACATCACGTGCGAACCAGATGAGAAAGATGCAAATGCCGTCAAGAGAGATCAGAAGGCGCGAGCGAAAATAAGCCTTATGATAAGCAATTCCTGCAAGGTACACGTGAGAAGTGCTAAAACAGCAAAACAGGCTTGGGAGGCCCTGAGGACAGCCTATGAGGACAAAGGTTTAAACAATAGATGTAGATTGTTGTCTCGCCTTGTGAGTATAAAGCTAGAGAAGTTTAATACTGTGGCTGATTACGTGACAGAGGTCATGAAGATCTCCCAACAACTTAGCGACCTTGGTAAGGAAATTGATGATGAGTTACTGGCAACTTTGATGCTGCAGGGCTTAACGGAGGAATATATGCCCATGAAATTAGCACTAGAAAATACAAACATTACACTTACCACCGACTATGTGAAGACTAAGCTGCTACAATTAACTGACTACAAAGCGACGTCAGGACCAAGAGGAGCAGCACTCCTTACTACAAAGAGAAAGCCATGGAAGAAGTCTCAGAGAAAGAGCGGACCACCACTATCACAAAGTTTGAAATGTTTCATATGTGACGGGCCGCATAAAGCCCGTGATTGCCCAAACAACCCAAGCAAGAAGCCAGCGGCGCATACGGCGCAGCGGTGCACACACACCGCCTTGGTGACCTTCTCTGCTAACAACTACGAGTGGATTGTTGACTCGGGAGCGACCCTACATATGACTAATAATAGAGATTGGATGAGAAACTTTGTAAAGCATGAAAATAGAGATGTTTTATGCGCAAATGGTGGTAAAGTATATGGTGTAGGTACAGGAGATGTGGTGAGTAAGGATGGGAAGTATGTTTGCGTGGAAGGTGCTATGTATGTGCCTGGCCTATCAGAAAACTTGCTGAGTGTAAGTACATTGGTCAGGAGAGGTAGAGTAGTAGTATTTTCAAAGGCCGGATGCGAGATTTATGATGAGAATGATTGCGATGTGAAAGGCACAGTGATTGTTACGTGTAAAGAAGAGAGAGGTGTTTATAAACTAAAACATTATCCACAGTGTACAGAGGCAGCACTGTCAACCGACTTACACAAAGAGAATGATGATTCACTGGAGCTGTGGCATCGGAGGATGGGCCACCTGGGAGTACGCAATCTTAAATTACTACGAGATAAAATGGCGGATGGGGTGATTTTTCCTGATTCTAATCCTAACTTAGAATGTGTGCCTTGTCTGATGGGCAAACAAACGAGACAGTCTTTCCCAAAGAATAAGGCTACTAGAGCCAAGGAGGTACTAGAGTTAGTACACTCAGATATTTGTGGGCCTATGAGTGTTAATTCTGTTCGAGGTTACAGATACTTCATGACACTTATCGACGACAAGACCAGGAAAACTTTTGTGTACCTACTCAAGAGAAAGAGTGAAGCCGTAGAGAAGATGAAAGAGTTCAAGGTTCTCGTAGAAAAGCAAACCGACAAGAAACTGAAGGTTATTCGTACAGATAACGGGAAGGAGTACGTTAATAGAGAGATGGAACAGTTTACCAGGGAAAATGGTATCATCCATCAACTAACAGTCGAATACACGCCACAGCAGAATGGTGTCGCCGAGCGAGCAAACCGAACGCTTACAGAGAAAGCCAGGAGTATGTTGCAAGATGCAGGATTGGATGAAATTCTGTGGGCAGAGGCCATAAGACATGCGGTATATCTGAAAAACCGATCCCCAACGATAGCTGTCAAGAACATGACACCTGAGGAAGCTTGGACCGGACGAAAAACAGACCTGAGCAACATAAAGGTGTTTGGCTGTAAGGCGTTCATGCACGTACCCGATCAAAAGCGTAAGAAGTGGGATCCAAAGAGTAAAGAACTTATTCATGTTGGATACAGTGAGAATTCGAAGGCGTATCGACTGATTGAACCCGTTACCTACAATGTACACAAAGCACGTGACGTCATACTATTTGAGAATAGTCCCGCTGGCCACCGCAAGGAAGAAGAGCATAAATCGCAACCTACAAGTGTTGTAGTACGACTAGAGGACGTCGAAAATAATGAGGACTCAGAAACTGCAAGTCCTACGGTAGAAGCAGACCAGTCACGTCAAGGAGGAGATGCCTCCATACAGTCAGAGGACATCAGGGTGGAGGATATCCCTGAAGAAATTTCCGATGCAACCGTTTCGGAGGAGAATACAGTTAGAGTAACTGAGGAAACGGCTGATCGGAGGTATCCACAGAGAGAACGGACGCCGAGGAACATTCCAGGAGCAATCCTTTATCAAGCTGTCAACGAGCCTGATAATAACCTGGATGGTTCCATCACAATGAAAGAGGCTCTAACTGGTGCAGATAAAGTGCATTGGCAGAAGGCCATTAAGGAGGAGCTGGATGCCCTCAAGAAGAATAAAACTTGGGAGCTAGTCAAAAGGGAAGCTGGACAAAATGTGATCGACTCTAAATGGATTTTTAAAATCAAGTCTGAAGCTGGCAATAAACAGAGGTACAAGGCAAGGCTTGTTGTTCGAGGATTCAAGCAGAGAGAAGGAGTCGACTATTTTGAAACTTATTCCCCGGTAATAAGGCACAGCTCACTGCGGTTACTACTTGCCCTAGCCGCAGAAAATAAACTGCACATTGACCAAATGGATGTGAAAACCGCATTCCTGAATGGATACATAAGTGAGACCGTATTCATGAAGCAACCAGAAGGGTTCGAGGAGAAGGGAAAAGAAAATTATGTTTGTCTTCTGAAGAGATCCCTATACGGATTGAAACAAGCCCCACGGGCTTGGAACGAGAGATTGGATTCAGCATTGAAACAGATGAAATTACAACAACTTGGAAACGAGCCATGTGTCTACGTGAGAAAAAGTCAGCACAGGTTTATCATCCTAGCCGTTTATGTTGATGACATTCTGATATTCTGGAACAACAAGAGTGAAATGTTGCAGATTAAAAAGGAGTTAATGGAAACTTTCGAGATGAGAGATCTTGGAAAAGCGGAGTTGTTCTTAGGAATGCGTCTTCAGCAATCAGAGGATTGGATATCACTGGACCAAGAGAATTATTTAGAGAAAATGTTGACCAAGTTCAACATGGAATGCTGCAAACCTGTGGCTACCCCACTGGTTCCAGGTCAGAGATTGACTAAGCCGGAAGATGTTAACTATGAGTCACCTAAGAACATTCCTTACCGTGAGTTGATCGGATCCATGATGTACCTCGCCGTGTGTACGAGACCCGACATCGCCTATGCTACCAGCTACTTGAGTCAATTCAATAGTTGTTATGGAGAAGAGCATTGGCAAGCAGCTAAGAGAGTGCTGCGGTATCTTAAAGGTACACAGAATCTCGGATTAAAATTCAAGCGATGTACAAGAGACATGGAAGCATTCGTTGATGCTGATCACGGAGGTGATCTAACCGATAGAAAGTCCTACTCAGGATTTGTGTTCAAGTTTGGTTCTGCGCCTGTAAACTGGGAGAGCAAGAAACAAATTATTGTCCAGCGCCGAAGCTGAGTACGTAAGCCTGTCCAACGCTGCACGAGAAGCGACTTTCTTGAAGAGATTGTTTGAGGAGCTTACTGGTCCTGAGAAGACCATTGTACTGAGCTGTGACAGTCAGTCAGCTATGGCGATAGCTAAAAACTGTTCACACCACAAACAAACGAAGCACATTGATTTGAAGGTGCACTTCGTTAGAGAAGCTCTACAGAACAACGTCATAGCGTTGAAGTACCTATCTACTGAGTTACAGATAGCAGATGTGATGACGAAACCTTTGGTGAAAAGAAAGCATGAGTTCTGTGTTAAGGGTATGGGAATGAGTCCTGTTGAGAGTGTTAAGAGTAAGGAGAGTCTATGCTAGTGACACGATGAGTTCAGCTGTAAGTTAACTGAGTTAGACTGGACGTTAACACTGGATGTTAAGGAGGAGTGAAAGAGATCGTATACATAGATCTTATAACATCAAGTGTAAACTGGCTGCTACGCATCT
This sequence comes from Ypsolopha scabrella, assembly GCA_910592155.1. NCBI lineage: Eukaryota > Metazoa > Arthropoda > Insecta > Lepidoptera > Ypsolophidae > Ypsolopha > Ypsolopha scabrella. The sequence goes on along the minus strand of OU342969.1, from coordinate 22,275,499 downwards.
TTTTATAATGTGTCACTTGCAAAGACTTCTGTCTATCAAAATATTTTTCTCGTGATCTGTCTACATTATATTTTTATCAAACTAAAAATACAATAGTTCCATTAATTTAACTTCATTTTACTTCACCTTCCACTACGCTTACTTTCTGCTCCGTATCATATATACTGCTGAGGTAACTTATAATATAAAAAATTGCCAATATCATATCTATGCAGATGACCTTCAAGTAAATATATCTTTCAAACCAAATGAAACTCTTTCAGCAGTTATACAATTAAATCATGACCTAGAACGTATATCAGCTTGGTCCGACAAGAATTGCCTCGTTCTTAATGCTGGAAAATCCAAGTTTATGGTTCTGGGATCGAAATCTCAAATTCATCGTATTAACAGTCATAATCCGATAGTGCAAATTTCTGGTAGTTGTATAGATCAAGTTCAGCAAGCTCGTAATCTTGGTGTTATAATGGACGGCAGACTACAATTTCATAATCATGTGTTAGAGACTATTAAAAGTTGTTATTACAGGCTTAAAGTTCTGTATCAGGTGCGACAGTTTTGTATAGTACTGCGACAAAACGACTTGTGCGACTGTTGAGTATAGACGTGTTATTGTTTTGCTCTCAATCATAAATTTAAATAAGTGGCTTAAAGTGTACAAAGCGGTCTCAATTTTATATCAAAAGACGCAGCTTCAAATTACGAATAAGATATTAACATCAGTGAAAGGAAATATTATCGTTTTGGTTGTCAATTTTATCGAAATACCAAAAATTTTAACCGTTGAGTGCATCTTTGTGTCTGTGATTCATGAGTTAACTGGACACTCAGAACGGGGCAGTTCAACTTACTCTGGACGGAACTACTGAGAGATCGATCGCTGCCCAGCTAACAAGACCCGTTGAACTGATAACACCGGCTGGAATAGTTCCTCTGTAAGTTACCTACATTATTAATTTATTTTAAATTAATATTAAATGAGTTGCAGAGGATGTAAAGAAGATATTAGCGCTAATGAACTTATAAAGTGCACTCGTTGCAAGCACCGCTACCATTTTAGTTGCGTAAACATAACAACTGCGTATTTTATGGGTAATTTACATGAACTGGGAAGAAGCTGGATTTGTCCTGAGTGCCTGAACATCACTTAACGAAATATACCCAGAGGAGATAACACGCCGGTCGGAAGAAATTTATTTTCCAAAAATGACGCGGACATGTCTCTCGACGCTGTGATAGATGATCCACTGCCGACAAGAGGCCAAGCTGGCCAAGCGGCAAATACTCAGAACGCTGATAACACCAACCAGCAGACCAAGGAATGCATCTCCTATGACCGCTTCTCCGAGTTACTTGAGGCACAGTTTAATAATATGAAACTCACAATAACACGATTACGGGATGATTTCAAGCACGAAATTATAAATATAAATAATAAGATAACGGCGCTTGAAAGTGAAAACGATCGTCTACGTACCGAGTTGCAGTCAATTAAAAAAACCAATACTGCCAATCCGGAGCTGACTTCCCTGCAGAACACAATTACGCAACTTCAGCTTGATCTCAACGAACGCGACCAGTCATCACTCATGAATGATATCGAAGTCACAGGTGTTCCTGAGTTTGACAACGAGTCCACAGGTCATATTATACTCGCTGTCGGGACCAAACTCGGTGTCCAGCTGGAGGAGCGAGACATCGTGAGCGCGAACCGAGCGGGGGCCCGCCGCCGCCCAGTGGCGGGTGAGCCAGCCCCAGCGCGTCCCCGTCCTCTAGTGGTGCGTCTCGCCCGCCGCGCGTTACGCGATGACCTCATTAAGGGTGCCCGAGTAAGACGCGGGGCCACTACCTCGGACATAGGTCTTCCGCCGCATCACGCCCAGCCCTTTCATGTCAATGAACGCCTTACCAAAAGAAATCGCGCATTGTTTGGCAAGGCACGTGAACTCCGTCGTCAACACAACTGGCGGTTCGCTTGGACTCGAGAAGGACGCGTATTTGTTCGCCAGAACGAGACGTCACCTGTGCACCAAATTCGTACCGACATGGACTTGGATACAGTTTTCCGTGTTGACATTAATGCTGTTCGTGCGTGATTATTATTTGTCACTACTGTTATTATTTGTTACCGATTACACGAATGCTTTACACTATTTACCGTTAATACTATCTTTGCTGATCTTTTACAATGGAAATATTTACACAAATATTGTATTGATTCAAACGACTTCTGTCATTTTTGTATTCGTATTAAAGGTGTCCGTTAAGTCATTTATACGTGATTCAGTTAAGTCAGATACTCATATGTACACAAAGGCACATTATTTCTACAACAACTCTTATAGCCATTTACACTTACATACCTTATGCAATACTATAAATAATAAATATATGTTTATGTTTACAAGCTTATCTACAATCAATATATACTTTTATAACGCTAACTTCCTAGTTACCGGTTTGGATCTAATGTGTTACGTATATATATTTAAGTATATTTGCCCCAATGCCTAAAAAAAAGCATTTAAAAATTAGCCTGTTTAATGCTGGGTCCCTAGGCACGAAACATGATGAGCTTATTGTTGCACTCGATCGCTTAGATCCAGACATAGTAGCCATAAACGAGACGTGGTTGCGAGAGGGACAGGAGGGCCGAGCTCCCTCCGTGCCCGGATATCGGTTACGTAACACACCTAGGCCGTCGAGCACAAAGCGCCAGCGCGGGGGAGGTGTGGGTTTCTATGTGCGTACTGGTATCGTTGCTCGTACCCTCCCATATTCATCGTCGTCAGCTAGGGTGGAACAGATGTGGCTCTCTGTTAGGATTAATGGCACTAAGTTACTGATTGGCACAGCATATCGTCCCTGTTGGCTACCAGTAGATGAATTTTTTGACTCCCTTACTGAATCAATTACGACTTTTACTGGGTTCGAATATATGATCCTTTTGGGAGATTTCAATGTTAATATGCTTGAACCTAACGATAGCAAAACAGTCCGTGTAAATCAGTTTTTGCGATACTTAAATCTAATAAATTGTGTCTCAAGTCCCACTCACTTTACATCGCATAGTGAAACATTAATTGATCTTATTTGTACAGATGCACCTGTTGTCGATGTTAACGTTAACCATATCCCGGCTCTTAAGGGACACGCAATTGTTTCTGTTCAGTTACGTATTAAAAAACCGAAACCCCCTGTCAAGAAAATCTGCTTCAGACCCCTTAAATCGATCCCTATTGATAAGTTCAACCATGACTTGTTTTCAATTGATTGGAATAATATATTATCCTGTAGTAGTGATGTGAATGATATGATCTCGTTATTAAATTATTTAATTACTTTTATATTTGATAAGTTTGCCCCCGAAATAACAAGGACAGTGCGTTACCAACAAAAACCATGGTTGACCAGTAATTTGAAATATATGATGAAGCTCAGAGATGACGCACATGACAATTATCGCATATCAAAATCAGACCAACATAAATTACAATATAAAGAGCTTAAACATTTGGTAAATGTAAGTATGTTTTATGAAAAAAAGGCTTTCTTTGATAATAACATAAATAAAAAAAGTAGCGAACCAAAGCAACTGTGGAAAACCTTGAAGAGATCAATATTGCCTGACTTCAAAAATAATTCGGAGCTACCTGAGCATTTCACTGATCCAGATATAATTATCGATCATTTTAGTAAGCTTCCTGGGGTAAATGAAGTGTCTCTATCGGATTTAACGTATTTTGAGCTTCATCGTTACACCGATAAGTCGTTCAGACTAAACGCAGTGGATGAAAGTACCGTTGCAAAGACTATCATGTCCATAAAAACGAATGCACAAGGTGTAGATAAAATATCAATGGATATGATAATACTAACTCTTCCCCAAACCTTGCCAGTTATTACTCATATTATTAATACATCCATTTTAACTTCCACATTTCCTGCCCTATGGAAAATGGCGACAGTTAAGCCCATCCCCAAAAACAGCAATCCTGTCAGTGCTGCTGACCTACGACCTATTTGTATTTTACCCTGCTTATCTAAAATTTTGGAAAAAGTTGTCTATGATCAGGTTGCAGATTTTTGTGAAAAGAATAAAATTTTACCCACGAATCAGTCAGGCTTTAGGAAAGGTTACGGTACTAACACTGCTCTTCTCGACGTTATCGACAGTGTATTATGCTCTCAAGACGGTGGTAAAGCTACCATTCTCACTCTGCTTGATTTTTCACGAGCGTTTGATTGTATCAATACCACATTGATGCTTTCCAAACTATCTTATTATGGGTTTGATATAAGCACTGTCAAATGGTTTGACAGCTATTTCACTGATAGATACCAAAAGGTCGTACTTAAATCTGGGGACGCATCCATATCCTCGCGTCTACATCTTGTGGATAGGGGAGTACCCCAGGGTTCCATTCTCGGCCCTTTATTATTTATCTTGTACAGTGCAGATTTAGTTCAATCGATATTATCTTGCAAATCCCATCTCTATGCCGATGATCTACAAATCTATCATTCTACGGATTGTACTAACTTAGCTACAACGCTGGATAATATTAACCATGATTTAAATAGCATTTCTAATTGGGCCGAAAAGAACTGTCTTTCCTTAAATCCTGCAAAATCGAAGTTCATGATTTTGGGGTCAAAAAAGAAAGTTAATACTATAAGCCTACAAGACCCAAAAATTCTTATAAAGGGACAACCCATTGAGAAAGTCTCCATAGCAAGAAATTTGGGTCTTATTATGGATGAAAATCTGCACTTCGAAGATCATATCACTGAACTAGTACGCAATAGTTTCTACAGACTTAAAGTACTTTATAATATTCGACAGTTCCTTGGTGTCGATATGCGAGTGACACTGTGTGAAACGCTCATTTTATCTAGGCTGGGTTACTGTCTCAATGTTTATGGCTCTTGTATCTAAAAAAAATCCCTACGTCTCTTACAAAGAATACAGAATGCTTGTGCGCGATTTTGTTTTACAATTCCCCCTCGGTCACACGTAACACCTTTCTTAAATAACGCAGACATTCTGAATATTGTAAATAGACGAAAATTATACCTAGCCACACTATTGTTCGGGGTAATAAAAACAAAGGTACCGCTTTATCTGTATAAAAAACTGAACTGGCGTGGCTCGCGTCGTGTAGCTAGAGCTTGCACTATGCCTCTTTCTATGCCCCACCATAGGACGGCTGCTTTCAGAGGCAGTTTTTCAATCATGGCCACCAAATGTTGGAACGATATTCCACCACCCCTTCGTGATCTTAAAATAAAATCTAGTTTTAAAGCGAAATATCGGTCGCATTTGCTGGCCATGCAGAAAGAACTGTAGCAAAGTGCAATTTGAGCAGTGCATTTTTTTTTTTTAATTCCTATATATATCATTTAAACAAAGGCTACATTATTCTCTTACAATTATTACAGACATTTATGTAGATAAGTAACCATACCAACATATATTATTATATAAACATTTTACTTTTAATATAAGAAAATTCGTAATGGACTCTTAATTAATTTTTATTCCTCTTAAAGTTCAGCATGTCACTCTTTATCGGTTCCGGCAGAATATCAGTGTTGCATTAACATTTTTTTGCAGCAGATGCTGAGTCGGAGCCGTTTTGTTGTTGTAATATGGGCACATTTTGTCCCTACTTTATTTTAAAACAATACTTGTTCTGTGTTTTCTTTATTTATCTGTTTATTTTTTGTTCCGTGTGTTGTTATGATGAATTGTATTAAATATTAAGTGTGTACGTGTTACAAGATCAAATAAATGATTTATCTATCTATCTATCTAAGTGAGGAAATAAGAATATTTTTATGTGAATCTCTGATACTGTCCAAGCTGAACTATGCAGATATAGTTATTGGTGGTTGCATTTTGGAGAAAACTAAAAGAATAATACAACGTATCCAGAACGCCTGCGCACGATTTTGTTTTTATATTCCTCGTAGAGCCCATGTTACTCCCTACCTAAATAAAAATAATTTAATGAATATGGCAAATAGGCGTTCACTTCATTTTGCTTGCCTTGTCTTTGGTATTGTGAAATCACATACTCCCTCATATCTGTACCATAAACTTAACTTTTCTTCTCGTCATATTAGACTAGCTTCTCGTCTGATCTGTCCGAAACATCGTACAGCTGCATTTCGTGGCAGTTTTCGTTATTCCGCTACAAAATGCTGGAATAATATACCGCAACCGATGCGTAACATAGCCACATTAAATTGTTTTAAGTTAAGATATAAAAAATACCTAACTGATTCACAGAAAAATGGGTAACTCAAATACACCTTCCTTTTTTTACAATATTTTCATTTCGGTATGTCTGTTTTTCTGTAAACGTGTGTAATAATTGTAATGTAATCAATCAATTGTCATCTCAAATGTTGTAATCAATTTGTCATCTCACATCAGTAATTCTACGGATTAGGATATTGGATGCTACTTATTTTACTTGCTAAACAACGTACCCTGTGCGAGGTGTCCACGGAAGAACAGCGTCGTGGTACAGAATGGTGCCACAACACATGCTGAGTGGAGGCCTTTTGGGTGTCACTTCTGTCTTGTTTATTATTGCTTATATTGTATTTTAGTTGTGTGACATCAAATAAAGCTTTTTCTATTCTATTCTATAAGTCACAGTCCACAGTTGATACACATTCACCCGCCTTTTACCGACGATTATTACGTCTCCAACGACGTGCTCCAGGCACAAATTGGCTAATAGCTTAATTATAATCATAAATTTGTCAACAAAGGTTTTACAAGATTGTGTCGTGAAGACATACTAAATATTAACTTAAAATAAAACATGCCTCTTTCAGGCAACAACCTATAAATACTTATAGGTACTGCTTTCAGATAACTATTATAAGTAAGTAAAATTTTTCAAATGTTTTTACACTGAGTCTTAAGCCATAAGAATGGTATAATATCATCATACAGGTATACTAGCCTTTTCCCGCGGCTCCGCCTGCGTTAATCTATCTCTGCCCTGTTTTCGGCTTGGGTGTTATTTTATAAACACTGCCTACAGCCTATATGTTGATCAGGGTTACTACGATGATAATGAAGTTAACCGCATCTAAATTTGTTAAGAGTGTATAATACCTCACTTCGCTTCGCATGATCCTGCTTTATACCAACAAATACTGCAACAATCATTCTGAAATTAATATATGATAAAGTTGAAGACTAATGCTATGTCAAAGCAGTGATAAAAACTTGATTCATTAAATTTTCTCGATAGAAAAAATTACAAAGTTACCTCCAAACCGTACAATAAACCGATAGCATTCAATGAATGCTTGAAATTATATCTGAAACTTTGCATAATATAACTGATATTAGTATAAATCAGATGAAGACAGTAACATAAAAATGAAAAAACCATCAGTGTAGCCGCTATTTCAAAATAACTGATGTTTTGCGTGCGCGGCATCTGATTGGAGTAGGATAGACAGTTAAAAGTATTATGGGCCCTTAAGTGGTTTCCGAGTTAATACGAAGTATACCTATTTACAAGGTGACATTTTACGTCTTCAAACATAATTTAGTATCAAGTTCAAATTTGTTTTTCTCAAATTGCACAATAAACTCTATTGATCCGTGATACTGATCAGTTACCAAGCCTCAAGTATAAATTTGGCTGTATAAATAAAGCTGTTGCCCACCACTTCGTATGAGTGGATTTTGAATATAAACAATATTTCCTAAAGACTGAAAACATCGGACAACTGACAAAAATAAGCATAATTGCAAATTACTTTTCTTCACTTAGGGGGGATGGTCCAAAGCCGCTCACCATACAAATTGTTGTAACCAATAACCACGACAAAAGCATTACAATTTCGTTGTGTTTCTACGCGTTTCATCGATTCTACACCCGCGAGTAAACAGTTTTTTCACAAAAAAATGTTTTTATTATCAAATTTTGCTGTCTAAAAAGTGTATTGAATAGCAAAATTAGATTGCAAAAACTTTTTTTTAATGAAATAATTTATTATTGTTTTTTCGCGGTAGTAGAATTGATGAAACGTGTAGAAAAAAGGTAACACAAATCGAAATTATACCTAATCTTTTTGTCGTGGTTGTTGGTTCCCACAAGTTTGTACGGAGAGCGGCTTTGGACCATCCCTTTTAAGTCACTTCTCTTCGGAACCCAATTCGATGTTTAGAATTTGGTCTACACAGAGTTAAATCTCATTTCAATCGAAAAGCACGAAATTCTCATAGCCAATTTTTCCCTTTCAAAATTTTGCGGTCGCTGTCGTTTGACATGGATGTGACATAGAGTCTTATATCGAGCGCGTTTTTAGAGAAGAATCCAATTAACCAAATTTGGGATCACGTCAGCCCCCGAGCTGGGATACTCGAACATCATCGATTGCACTTCACAGGATTGATTAAACGAGGTGTTCTATTCCCAGAGGGGAATTCCAGTAGAAATAGAGAAGAGATTTCTCGATGTCGAGCAAATAAAATCTCTGGTATGAATGAGAATGAATGAATATAAATGCTTTGATGATTTCGATCAAAGAAGAAAGTTATTCACAAGTAACATTTCGTAGATCTGAAATGTATATAGTAGGTATTAAGTGGCTTCGAAAAGATCGACTGATGAGAAATTCATACTTAGACTTGGTAAGTGGGTTACTGCTGCCTGTGTTGAAAATGTGGTTGAAATTACTGGAGTATTAATGACAACTATATATCTCATCATAAGAGAATATAAGGCCATGAAAATATCATATAGAAGTATGCACCTCAAAACTTTTATAAATATTCAAAACTTTGCTTAAGAAAAATCCTAAACATGAGATTTGTTGACATATAAAAATAATGTACCAGAATATTTATTGTTCATCAAATTTACTGTTCAAAATAGACTTTCGTAAAATTTCTAAATTTCCAATTTTAGAATGAGGCATATAACATTCAAAATTTTATGTAAGAATAACCTACTGTAACTAATCGATTCCACAGTTTTATTGAATTCCATTGAGTTAGACCAAAAATCATAATTATCATCTGTTATAAAATCCCTACGATCGGTAAGGCGAGCCATACAAATAGCCTAATTTTGTGAAATCAGCCCAAAAGCGAGTATCCTTAAAATATAAAATGTATGTTGCCGTAAAATGAGGATATTAGGGATTTCGTGGTTTCACTAGGGATAACACGAAATACTGGAATATGTTGATACCTATTCCAATCGATTACCTCTTCTTACTTTAATCACCTAGTGAAAAGTCATTTCACCAAACTTCGTAGTAAGAAGCCAAAATGAAAATAATATTGATCGTTTCCAGAATAAAACGAAATTTTAAAACAGCTTAAACTTAAAATTTTATTACAAAACATAAAATACTTTATCTTATAATTATAAATCAACAAAAAGTATGTCACTCGTACCTGCCGTTATATTATAAAAATGGACTTCAGTACGTAGTTTATATATAAACACACATACAATAAATACAGCTTACCATTACGTACAAAGCAGATTTTATTGTACGAAAATTTGCATTGAAAGTTCATATATTTTCCAGTTATTAGCTCAAGCTGTTGTTTTGGCAGGCGGACAGATAGGCAGGATAAATTTTCATTATGGGTTCCGTTTTTTCATGACAAACTAATACGAAATCCTAAAAATCCAAATTACTGACTGATCAAATCATCAAAATCTATAAGTTGTTTCTTTTTTATAAAAAATGTATAATAAAATACCCGCAGAAATAAAATCGGAAGTAAAAGAACACGTTTTCTCTAAAAAGATAAGAATATTTCTCGTAAACAAATGCTACTACTCGGTTAAGGATTTCTCATCAGAATAATTTGTAATAATTATTCTTAATTGTTTTTTTTTGTTTTTGGCCACCATTAAGTTATAATAAAAGGTATAGGCTATGCTATATTACAATGTAAAAAATATATTTAAATGTTAATTACATGTTGTAGATTTACGTTATAAATGTTATGCCTATATTGTTTCAATTGAGTTTTTATGTTAGCTTTAAGTTGCGTTCCAAATTTGCAACACCTATAGTAGGCATCTAAGTTATAAGGGCCAATAAAACATAAGATCTTTTGCAATAAACGTTTGAGTTTGGGTCTATAATCTAGAGGTTCCAGTACAGGCATTGGAAAGTAAATTGTGGGTCCATTTTAATGCCGGAGAAGTACGGTGATAGAGCTCGTCACCACGATGCTGGGACATAATAATCGTCGATGAAACGAAGGAGTACGATTTGTTAATTGTGTTATTTGTTAATTCTATTATTTTCTGGAGTTGTGCATTATTATTATCAGTTTATCAATCAGAACTAGATTGTTCTTTTCAGGCAGTAAAAAAATGGTTTAACTACTGTAAATAATGCTAGATTTAGCCTGAAAAGGGTAAAGCTAACAACACTGGTTGTTCTCGTGAATACGTAAAAGATATAAGATTTAAATCAAAGATCTTTGGCAGATCTTGTGCAAAAAGCGTGATCGTTTTCCACTGTTTGACTTATTAGTAAATTTAGTCTAGCAAAACGACTTACCATTAGATGTTTTTAGTAAGAAGCGGTAATCGATTGGAATATTCGACATCATCCATGCCCAACCAGCAAATCCGTGTGCTATATAAGTCGAGAGCACGTTCTTATTTTGGCTGTTAAGGTTATAAAATAAAAATGCTAATAACACTCGAGTAAAAGTGCTGTAAACGTTTATTCGACGCGAATTGGACGCAGTTTATTCAGATAAAAGTGCTGTAAGGGTGGAGTAAGTGCTGTATAAGAAGCAAAACAGTGCTCTAAAGGTTGAGTAAAAGTGACTAAAAATTTTTTTAGTTCTCTAATAGCAACGAAGATGCATTTATACGATTGTGTGTTCTATAAAACCAACCTTATTGCTATTACTCGGAAAATGTGTTCTGTAATAGAAATCGAATTGCTTTTACCCAGCTCTTTAGATGAGTAACAGTGAATTAATTGCATTAACTCGGCTACTAAGTGCTGTAAGAGCTCTCCCATAGCATTTATTTGATTATTTTGTAGTGAGCTTTTAATTTCGGCGAGCACGCCGCCACCGGCCAGCCTGGGATGCAAAAATGTGATTCGCCTTTTGTACGGGTGTAAATAGCCCAAGCAGCACGCAAGCGTTGCCGAAATCAAATATACAGCACTATTAGAACTAAGAGTTCCACTGGTGACCTATAAAGGTGTCAAGAAAAGATTATTTACTTATAAAAGTGATTAAACCGTTATTATACAGCTAAAACTGTACTAAATTTTTATAAAATACTCCGTGTAAACTTAATGCTTTTAAACAGAATATTTGAACTCCACTTTAAAACCCTAAGCATTTTTTGACACTTCAACCTAATATTAACCTTCAAGCTGCATAGAGGCTGTATTTTGCATGTGATCACTTACTTACTACAGCTATAAGTTTTAAAATGGTATCACTTTATACTTGTTTCTGTGTAATGGTATATTAAAACTCCTTTCTAAAGCTTATTATCAATGCGTAATTGTACACTCTTGTCAGTGTAATAGTTTCATAACTTCTGTCAAATATCATTTTATAGAACTATACTAATAAATGAATTCTGTAATACAGCTTTAATTTGTATTACTGACTGTCCTTGATTTGTAAAAACGTTGTGTGGTGAATCAGAAATACGTGGAAAAAAATAAAAAAATTTGGTGGGGTAAAAATGAAAATTAATAGAGAATATCAAAATACAACTAATTATCAAACTATCAAAACCAATGATACTGAGCCGGCATGTGAAGACATTGAAAATAACAAATTCATTGATCAAACAATCGATAGTCAAACGCGAGTTCAGTCAACGTCTAATGAAGGTTCCGTAGCAAAAACGGCATACGATAATAAAAGTGAGGATTTAGAAAAGCCTGCGGAAGGTGATAGTGATTTAGTTTCATGCAGCAGTGCAAGTTCAAATAATGATGAAGATGATTATTCAAAAAATTTATCATTCCGTCGTCAAATTAAGGAATTGAAATAAATATATCTCAAATAGCTCTTAGCGACTTAGCTACAATTTTAAATTGCAGATTTCCGGGAATTTTACCAAAGGACGCCAGGTCAATTTTAGGTACTGTCAAATACATATAAAGACTATATGGGTAGAAAATGGAGAATATTGGCATAATGGTCTAACTAAATGTCTACATACGTAAAACATTGGAAAACTGGGTTGATTTTCCAAACAAAGTAAACTTGAAATTTAATTTCGACGGTCTCCCAATATTTAAAAGTTCCAATTAAGAATTTTGGACAATTTTATGCAATATCTATGAAAGAACTGACATAGATCCATTTGTGATTGGTATCTATTTTGGTGTTGGAAAACCAAAAGATATTGATCAATATTTAAATGACTTTGTAAAAGAAATAGTAAATTTAATAAAAGAAGGAATTCATATCGAAAAACCAAATAAAATAGTATCTATTGAAATCAGATGTTTTATATGTGATTCTCCAGCGAGAGCTTACATTAAAGTTACCTAAAGTATATAATCTTATTACAAATTACAGATTAACCCTACAAATGTCCAGTACAGACACCTGGGTGTACAGAATTCAGGGAACCCCAGTGTCCTGTGCAGACACATCGGTGTACAGGAAAGTTGATGCGTTCCACTTGAGCGATTGTTCTACGTTTCGGACCGAACACGAAAAATAAAAATACCAATTATTATCTTTGGTTTGCTGGTGTCTGATTGGGTAAACTTGATTGGTTGAAATTAAACCAATCACCTTTGAAATAAATAAAAAGCTTTCGTCAGTCGGCTTGGGACGCCATTTCTCTTTTGTGATTGTGTTCTGTGCTTATCTGTGATCTAAATATGCCGAGGAATTTGTGAAGTATTTAGTGAGCATTTCAATAAAAAAGTCATGTAGTCAGCGCGTAAACTAATTGTGATTATGTGAGTGTAAAAAGAAATTCAGAAATTAGTGTATATGAAGTGTAGTGACGAAAAATGTGACGACAAATGGCGGAAAAAAGTGAACAATGAAACTATATCAAGGGATATCTCTGCTTCAGATTATTACATAGGTATGTAAATTAGATGAGAACATGCCAAATTTAATGTAGATTCTTAGAATATATAACATATTGGGTAATAATTATAGCAACCGGACCGAATCCGTCCATTTTTAACCTCAAGTCGCTCGGAATTTCGTTTTGTACAATGTATGACGACATTTCAGGGTCATGTAATTCGCTAGTAGGCGGACTTTGGACGGGTTAAGCTAGCTACTAGATATTTTAATGATTATAAAGTATCCAAAACGTAGTTATGTAAAATTATATACGCAGCTTAATTTGTAGTTTTGTTCAATTAAAATTTCGACTGTGGTATCAATAATAATTCTTGTATTATTTAATTTTCAGGCGTATGTAATTTTAATGCAAAACACGGTTGCCTTAAATGTGTTACTGTAAGAAAATATTCACACTTATCACATAGCATTGCTTTCAAGGGTATAAGTTTGGTCCCAGATACGTATTAGTTGGTGGAAAAAATTGGGGACATTTTTAAAAGCCTTTAGAGAGACTTTTATGTCATCACTCTTTCTACTGCCTCCTGTCCAGGAACACTTGCATAAAAAATCACGAGCAAAAAAATGTTCTAATATTTTGTATGCACATGTTGCACCTTTTCCATCCGATTGGGAAAATACGAAAGAATATTGCATTAGCAATTTAAGTGTTTGCCGCTTGTCACTTAAACGTGATTCCAGTTCCTCTAGCTCTTTAACTGAATCAATTGGTTTTATGAAAAAAGGTTCCTTTTCGATCGGATTGTTGGATTTACCCAGTGCAACCACATCTGTATTTTTGGTTTTGTCACACTTGAAAAATTCGTATTCTATCTGCACAGATAGACTTGCCAATTTATGTAACATTTTTTTCTGGTTGTCCATTAAAATATTTATTGTTTGTGTCATATTAATTTTATTGTCTAAAATCAATTATAGATAATTTTCAGTTACATCAGTGTTTTGCTGCGGAACCGTTGCTGCCACATCAGATTCATCCACATATTGAATGACGTATTGTGCTGCAGATGTTGGAACTACTGGTGTGGATGTTGTTGCTGACGTTGCTGTAGATGAAATTGACGGCTTTTCAGGTTGACTGAATGCCTGAAATCACATATAAAATTAATTAATGAGATGTTTGTCAATAGTTATGTACAAAACTTGATCACGGACCGACATTGAGATCACAGGACCGTATTCTGGTGATTCTGATATTCTGAACTAAAGGAATAGTACATCGGACTCGGTCGCAATTCCGGTTCTTATACAAGGTTCTTATGTCAAAACCCAATTAAGCAGTTTAAAATCTTATACCAAAATTGGTCTGACCGAGTAAAACTTTCACGATAAGAGAGGTACAAACACGCCATTTGTCACGCTTAGATCACACGTAACGACTTGCCACTACCGCTACAGAATATACATATAGGTAATGGTACTAACGTCCACCGGCTACCTACACACCAGCCATTTTCGTCATAATTATAATTAACAACAGTTACATTTACTCTATAAAATCCTCCAGACTACACCATGCATTTTTTCCTTCGCCAAACATTCATGCTAAATTGAAATCATCAAATTGAAAATAACTGCTTTTAAATTAACGTTAATATTTGCCTAACGGACTTGTGGAGATGAGAGACGCCAACACTGCAAGCACGGGAGATTTCAAATCAGCGCAGCGGCGCAACAGCGGTGATACCCATGCTAATATGCTAGTATACACTACTTATGAACCCAAGAAGACACTTCAAACATACATACGGGATAAGCTGATAATATTTAAAAAAAATATGCTTACTAATACCAGCTAAAGTGTTGTAACTGAAGTTATTATTAGTACTATTTGTTGTGATTATTTCTATCTCATTATCAATTTCGGTGTCGCTATTTTGTAACATGAGATTTAGTTCTTGTGTTGCTTCTTCGTATGATGGTAGTAATTGTCTTTTTAGACAGCAACGTGAGGTAGACCAATTTTCTAGAGGCTGCGAATTTTCGTCCTTGACTAATTTGTTCACATCTAGTCGCTTTCTTGGCCATCTTAAAATACCATTAGACTCCCAAAAACTCCGTACAATGCATAGTCGTTTTTGGCCTTCTTCAATAGTTTCAATTATTTTGAAAGTCATTTTCCTGGAAAAAAAAAATGCGACACATTTGAGAAATACGCACACAACACAAAACACTTGTTTCTATCTGTCTATCTTACACTACTGCACATAGGTATTAAATTATTTAATAGGTATCTAACAGCTTTTGTTTAGTTTTGACTATACCTACGAGTTCAGTGATGCGGTGGAAGAGCGAAAAGGACAAATAAATCGCGTCCCTGGAACTTTCTTTCAACTAAACTAATCACGTTGCGTTCGTTGTGATGCGGACGCTACTTGCTGTCTTTTTCTAACACACTCAGTATAAGTGATTTATCTCACGAGCACGAGTGCGTCTAGGCTATGAGTGTGTATGTACACACAATCATGATGGCCCAGACGCACTCGTGGGATAAAATATCCATACAAGTCGAAGAAATAAACAAATTTATATTTTTATAAGTTTAACGGAAAGTTCAAGTTGATAATAGTAAAAATAAGCGTCACTTGTTTGCAAAACTTATTGATAAGAAATATGATAAACGGTTTTTCATTTTTAACACATAACCCTAAGGAGCTGCATAATTTATGTGCTGAAAACTGATGTACAGCCTATATAATAAAAGTATTATATTATAACGGCTATTATAGGGTAAAAGCTGTATAATGGAATCCAGAAAGTGCGTAGTAAAACTACGGAATCTATAATACTCTCCAGATATCTTTTAGGCTGCATAAAACCTGTCGCCATTTTCGAAAAAGTAACAACAAAAGAAAATATGACTTTTTACATTATTTTGAGTATTGCTGAAGTTATAATTATGATTTTCAGATAAATAAATTATAAGTGGTACCTATTGTACAGTATTATTTAACAACCTTATGATTCTAACCTCAAAACCATAAACTTACTTACTTGTTTTGGTAATATTCCTCGTGAATTCTCCAGTATTTCGCGGGCGCGTGAATATTTTTCCACAAAACTATGTACTATTTCACAGTAAAAATGAATCAGCACGTTTAATCTACAATTATCACTACCAAAAGCCTAGTCCAACATTTATTCTTGACAAACAAACAAACAAACAAACAAATACTCTTTATTGTGCACCGAAAAAAAAAACATAGTAATAGAAATGTTAACAAATGCTAAAGACACAGTTGGCGGTCTTATCGCTTTAAGCGATTTCTTCCAGACAACCTTTGGGTGGAATTATTGTACGGGAAAAACGCGAAGGCGGTGTACATAAAAGCAAACTATACAAAACAAACCCTACACACAAATACTTAAATAGAATATAGAATAGTTATACTAACTAATATATATTCATATCACATTCATAATTATATAAATAATACGTAAACTATATGAAAGGAGACATATAAACACACAACAGCTGAGTTAGATGCAGAAGAATCAAGTCAGAAAAGGAAGTTAAAAAGAGAGAAAATGATCTTTTACCAGTCTCTTGAAGACAGGCAACGAGGGAGCACGCTTAATGGTGATAGGTCAATCATTCCACAGACGTATAGCTTTAACTCTCCAAGAGTTGCTATAAAATGTGGAAGAATGAGTGGCCAGAAGGAGAGTTTCAGAAGATCGTAAAGTACGGTCATGAGTAGAGTGGAGATATTTAAAACAGTCTTTGAAGTAAGATGGTGTTGAAGGATTAAACAGTGTAGCATACAAAAGAGAAAGAATATGAAAATCACGTCTAAGACGTATTGGGAGCCATTGAAGCTGTGACCTAAAATTGGATACGTGGTCAAATTTACGAAGGCCAAAATAAAACGAATAAAGAAGTTTTGCTCCAGTTTATCCATTTGCTCTGAAGTTAAGTCAGGATAGCAAACGTCTGCATAATCTAGGATAGCTAGAAGGAGGGATGTTGCAAGTGCAGTTTTTGTGGCTGTTGGGAGAAGGTTCCTAAGTCTTCTTAATGAACCTGCAGAAGCAAACATCTTCCGGCTCACTTCTTCCAGTTGTGGTCTCCAGGACAAAGTTCTATCAATTAAGACACCTAAGTTCTTCACCTCACTACTGTATGGGATATAATAACCCATCGAATTTTATTGCAGGTAAACTTTGCCAATCAACTCTAGTAATATAATACGGGCTTCCTACTATAATAACTTGGGTTTTGTTCGGATTGATTTTGAGTCCATATTTTTTACTCCACTCCAGTATGTAAGCAAGGTCTACATTGGTGGTTATTATAGCATTTGAAAGATTATCTAACTTTTCTTGCGTATATATTTGGAGATCATCTGCGTAAAGGTAGTAGGAAGAAGAAATATGTTCGGAGATGTTGTTAATGAAAATAGCAAAAAGAAGAGGAGATAGGACGCCACCTCGTGGAACGCCAGCAGTTGTATCACACCAATTTGAGAAAGAATCATCAATACAACTGCGCTGCCGGCGTCCCTGTAGATAACTACGAAACCAGTCAATTACCGTTGGAGATATGTTAAGAGAACGTAATATTCCTAAAAGGACGTCAAAGTCAACAGTATTAAATGTATTACTAAAGTCTAGCAATGTCAATACTGTTAGTTTGCCGGAGTCCATACCCAACCTTAAATCATCTGTTATCTTCACCAAGGCCGTAGCAGTACTATGACCGTGGCGGAAACCGGATTGAAGAGGATTGAGGAGCTTGTTTTTTGATAAAAACACACTAAGTTGGTGATGAACAACACGTTCAAGGACCTTAGACAGGAACGGCAGGATAGATATTGGACGATAGTCTGAAAAGGAGGAGGGGTTAGCTTTTTTAGGTAGAGGAGTTATCTGTGCATCTTTCCAGACAGTTGGAAACATACCAGAGAAAATGGATTTATTGAGGATTTTTGTGATTATGGGAGTAATAATATCGAGGATTGGGATGATCATATTACGGTTGATGCAGTCATTTCCCACTGCATTTGAAGTTATTGCTAAAATTTGTTTCTTAACATCACAATCGGTGAATTGACTAAAATTAAAAGGAGCATGGTTGGTTGTTGAAATGGAAGAAAGATGGTTTAATGTATAAATTTTCGTATTACTATCAAAGGTAGTCGAAGAAAAAAAATGTTGATAAAGAGAGTTAAAGTCTTTTGAAATAGTATCTTGACGAGATTTACCAACACCCAAAGACCTTGAGAATTTCCATACCTTTATTGGATCGCCATTATTAACAGATTCATGGATATGGCGTCGTTGTGCATCCCTACACACCTTATTGCAGAGATTCCGTAGACGATGTTTCTTTTCCCTATTCCTTTCGGTGGGACGAGTTTTATACTTTGACTTAGCCAGGACTTTCTTTTGCATTGCATATTTGATGTCATCAGTAAACCAGGGTGCAGGAACGTGTTTTATTTTAATAGCTTTAACTGGAGCATGTTTATCATAAAGCTTTGTGAGATTAGAGTTGAACAATGCAATTTGTTCATCGACAGTTTCTGCATTTTCAACAGCAGTCCAGTCCATGTTACAAGCGTCTTTTTGCAGATCATTTGAGTTCATGCAACTGAAATTACGTTGCATAAGTATACGGGGCTTGGGCTTTGGAGGACGAATTTTATATGACAGGAAAATGAGATCGTGGAATGAAAAATCATCAGCTGTTAATATTTGTACGAACACGCACGACTATTATAAAATGATTGAATTCAAATCATAAAACGAAAAAAAAACAAAATGTCAAATTTCGTGTTCGTTCTTGACAAGTACCTACCTAAAAAAACAATTTTACAAAAATAAAGTGGGTAAAAAGCTTTTTTCACGGACGAAACGTAAGCAAGAGATTACAAAGCACCTTTCTTAGTATTATGCAGCTATTTTCTTGGTCCTGGCGGATTTCTTGGCTCTTGTTGCCTTTGAAATCGTCTTCGATACGTCTGTCTGCGCTGTTTGGTCATCATCTACTACGGGAATTGCATGGAGCTCAGAGAGAGACATTACTCGATGCCGTGCTTCATTGGGACGAAGCACGAATACACATCCCTCCTTCGTCCAGCAGTTTGAGATGCCAAATCGCTGCCGCGCTGCCATGAAGATATCATGTCGGCGCTTTGTTAAAAATTCTGACAAAGTCATACCAGAACCCTTGAGAGTTGTTTTAGTGAACCATACTTTATCCCGAACAGAAACATCTACAAACTTTACTAGGATCGGACGAGGCCGGAACATGTCTGGAGAAAGGCGTCCCATCCGGTGACAACGTCTGATTTCGCTTACACTGAAGTTAAGCTTGAGCCTCTCGGTGACCACCTGAACAACTGCTGCTGCTGTGTCTTCGTCCTTCTGTTCTTTTACACCATGCACCAACAAGATTTTGCGCCGACCTCTCATGTCGGGCTGGTCCACCTCCTGTGACAACAACTCCAGTTGATGCTGAAGATTACTGACAGCTGCAGTCACAAAAGCACGGAATGCAGAAAAGTCTTCTGTGAGAGTTGATGAAGAAGAAGACTGCGACGAGCTCTGCTTCATTTCTTGTTGAAAACTAGCCATCTTCTTCTCAAAGTGGTCCTTCAACTCAACCAAAGAATGCTGCAGTGATTCCATTTTGAGGTTATACACAGCAGGTACAGACTGAACCATTTTTCAATAATTACTTGTTTAAAAGTGTGGATTCCACTTGCTGGCAGGTATTGTTTATCACTGATAATAATTAAACATTAAATTTTTAAAAATATTTGCTCGTATTATTCAATTTAAATAAATTAATGGGACCAAATTTTTTGGCATGTATAGAATTCTACGCCTACCCGCGAAAAAAAAAGAAAAAAAAAACTCGACTTATAACTTCACAGTAAATCGGCGGCCCACTATGCATATCATAACTAAAAAGAATATTGCGGTTGTTTCATAAAATTCACATTGTAATTCTCTTATAAAACCAATGAAGAACTATTATCTTTTTAAAAAACTTAGAGAATAACTTTACGCCTATGGTTTCCTTCAACACCATACTACAACTCTTCTACAGCTATAGTACAGCTAATTTTTAGCTATACAGCTACTATACAGCTATAATAACGCATTAGGGCCCAATTTTTACTTATAGAGGTTGTATAAGCGCTTATACAGCCATTGTACAGCCTCACTATACAGCCTGTGGCGTACAAATAAACTAAAATACAGCTTCTATACAGCCTGTCGTGCCGCTTGGGAGGTAAGTAACCGTTTCGAGCTCACTGCAAAGTGCATAACATAAGTTTGTTTATCTTATTTTAAAATAAAATGTATGAAATAAAATAGTTTCATCTTATTTTGCGACTATTGTTGAATAATTATAAGGGTTTTTAGCAGAATTGTGTAATTTTATGAATTAAGTTGTAAATGAATGGGTATACAAACTTAAAAGCGTGTTTAAAGTTTGTATTTCTATTCATTTACAACGTAATACATAAAATTACAAAATTTTGGTAGGAAAGCCTAATTGACACTAAACAATGGTCGCAAAATGCCATATATCACATTTATTTAGTACTTTTTATGCAATAGTAAGAAAAACAATCATAAGTTGTGCATTTTGCACCGAGCTCGAAACGTTCGTTCCCCCTTAAGATGAATGAAGGTATATTCAAAATGCAATTCAGACCTATCTTTGAAGGCCTAATCCTCCTACACGGGTAGTTCAAACACAAAAAAAATACAAAATAGGCATAACATAATCAAAAACAAATTCAATATTTAAAAAGAAATCGCCTTTGCTTTTGAGAAAAACAAATCGAGAGTTTCCTGTGATTAAAGAAATAATTTTCCTACTTCTTCCGACTGCTTATAGCGATTTTAATGATTCTTTCACAATACTAAAGACAATTTATGGATCTACAAAACTGTTGCTAATTTTTTTTCATTTATGTTACATTTATATTATTTTCTCCTATTTTGCACTGTCCGGAGACCAACGATCGCTATCACAGCCACTTTGCAATGATATCAATGTTATTTCAATGTCGTGTCCGTATATTTTCGTACTGAGTTTAATTGTCTAAAACCTAATATAACTTACAAGAACTGGTATTTTATATCATAGTTTAGACATATCTTTGCGATTTTATTGGATGCAGTAAAATGCAAGTAATTTGTATATCGAACTGCCGAAGTATTAAGTTCAGAGTGGGAAATATGATATATAAATTGTTCAAATGTAATAATTATATGAGACAATATCGGGAGAACCCTCCCTTAAGGGTGTTTCTTCACAGTCGCATTCCATATGATTGTTTTTCTAATTTTTTTGAGTTTAGGACCCCGACCGTGAAGAATCACCTTAATTTTTATGGGCATATTTATGATTCTTTGGGAACTTCGTTCAGTATGATCATTAGAGTATGTGGTTTTATTAAAAGATAGAAGTCCTTTTACACCCAATATGGACAAGGTGAAATTAATTTATGCAGCCGAATTCATACTGCAGACTCGGTAAATGCTCAGCAACGAGGTTAGGTGACCCATTTTTTGAAAATAGATTTTTTTTTTCGTTTTCCCTGCAATCGCAAGCCATGCCCGAGTCAATCATTTAGAAATGTTAACATTTTATTTTTCAAAATAAGTAAATATTATTATCGATCCGTGATGGGTTTATTTCATCGATGCGTGATACTGATCAAAACCTCGGTATGAATTTGCGGTAAAAATTTATGTAACTTATTATAGGAGCAAATAAAAAATAAATATATTTTGAACTTTGAAATAAGATAATTAATCGTTTATTTAAATATAAAACCGGCCAAGTGTAGGGTTCCGTAGTTGCCCGGTACATTTTATAGTTGGTCTACTAATACAGATCGCGCCCAAACTTCTAGTCCCATGCAATTAGAAGAACGGCTGCCCATACATTGTCATGTTTATAGGGGACTAAAAGTTTGGCGCAACCTGTACTCGTAAACCTGTAAAGCCTACTTAGCTGTGATAGTTTTCCTTTTAACTTCATTATATAGACTACTTCTGTGAATTTTTCCACATATTCATAAACAACCGTTTAGCCGGCAGGGGGGACACTTAACTTTAACAATAATTAGCACTTTAAAGCTTCATATTTCCACAACGGATCCCTAAATCTAAAAATGGTTTTCACACACCTGACACCCATAATGTTTTTGAACGACTTATCCAACGATTCCCCACACTATGGGATAGATAGGAAGAAAAAATCATCCCCAGAGTACGTGTATGGAAGATATCCTTCAAAAAAATATTGTTGGGATTTTTTTTACCGTTTTGTCGGCCTGATTAATATTATTTCCATACCAAATTACAGCTTTCTAGTACTAATAGTCTCTGAGCTAAGCCGCGAACAGACGGACGGACAGACGGACATGGCGAAACTATAAGGGTTCCTTGTCGGACCACGGAACCCTAAAAAAATAGATACGCAGTACCCGCATTGGACATTAGTTAATAATACAAATTTTATAACTCCGAGTCTACAGCAGTGTCTAAAGGCTATGTTCAACAGTGAGCCTTTCCTGTGTTTTATGTACCAGTTTCATAGACTATGTCTATTTTTTTCTATTTTTTTGTCTGCCTCTCGTGGATTTGTAAATATTTTTTTTCAGTTGGGTACCTATTGTACTTACTCCTTTTAGCTACATTCAATTATATACGAGTACATACATGTAAAATTAATGTTATTGATCAAACTAAATGCTATATTTTAGATAATTTGACCTGTTACAAATAAAGGATATATGAATATAATTTGCAATATTCCGCTAAAAAATTCTTGTCGTGCTATTCAAAATGCAGACTCGTGCACCGCCCGCCCGCCCGCATAAAAACATGCAACAAGCAAGCAATACAAGCAAAGCAATCTTAAATAACAAGCAAGAAAACTTATCGACACGTGTTTCGCCTCTGAATAAGAAATCTATTATTCGAGCGATTTCATCAATGACATGAAAATTATGATCAAATAGCTGGGTTGCGAAATTAAACTTCCGTAGATATAGGAGTCACTCCACAGCTAAAAATGCTTGATACTTTTGTGATTTATACATCCTATGTAAGTCTTAGACTTGTCTTGAATACACTAGCGCCCTCTAGGTGCCAAAAGGCTTACTACTAAGTCAGCATCTATACATATCGTTGCGGTATGGGAAAGCACATGGGTAAATTCGCAGGTTGTGTTGAGAACTGGATAGCTCAGTTGGTAGAGCAACCGCCCGGTAAGCGAGAGGTCCCGGGTTCGAGTCCCGGTTCAGAGCTCCTCACGTCCAGATTTACTTTTCTGATTTTACATACCGCAATAATATAAAATTTAATTTCTTACGTTTTCATTTTAAACCAGTTTAAAATTCAGTTTGACTAGTAACATAGTCCTATTTTTATTTAAAGCATGTACTTGTAAACCCTACACATTCACAATTTATCACAACATAATTTGTCCCAGTAGTTACCTCTTCCAACACAATAGCCCAAGGCGAGGTTCAGAAAACACGGATAACACAACACATATTTCCTTTATTCGGTATGACAGGTTATGTGGTTATTTTACCACATAATCCTTTGAATTTCATTTCCAAAATATTTATGTTCCCAACCTATGTAATACTCGTATTTTGTGACATTTATGTTTTGAACTTGTAGGTTTTATTGTTTTTTAGGGTACCGTAATCAACAAGGAACCCTTATAGTTTCGCTATGTCAGTCCGTCAATATGTCTGTCCCCGCTTAGCTCAGAGAGTCTTAGGACTAGACAGCTACAATTTGGCATGGGTAGTGGTAAAATAAAATCCTGAAAACAATTTGTTTATGGTGCCTCCCATGCACCTAGCAGCGCCAGCACCTAAGTGGGAATTAATTTTTGTTTCGTCTATCCCATCGTGTAGGGTATTGGATAGGTCGTTCAAAGATATTGCGAATGTGTGTAAACCATGTTTAGATTTAGGGATCCGTTTGCGACATATTTAGCTTTAAAGTGAAATTTTTTATAAGAGTCAAGTGTCTCCCCCTTCCAGCTAAACGGTCGTTTTTGGATATGTGAAAAAATTCACGGCAGCAGTATATAAGGTGCTCTAAAAATATCTGCCACGGCTGCAATGGCAGACAGTATTGTGTATATGGATTACAATAGTGAAGAAATTTTGTACCCCGGAATAGTTATATAAATTTGTGAAAATAAAGTAAATAAATAAATATTTACTTTATTCTGCATAGCGTGGTTCACAAACTACGCGCGATGTCTTGTTTCCTCAATAAAAATAATTTCTACCTCTTTCCAACTGTTTTGTGTTATTACGGGACGGTTTCAGACAAGTAAATTAATTCTAACTTATACGCACCATTTTTTGTATGAAAAAATGTATGACGTTGGATCAATAAAATATCGTTACTATTATAATCTATATATACAATACACTCTCCCATTTCAGCCGTGGCAGACATTTTTAGAGCACTTTTATATGACAAAGTTAATAGGAAAACTATCACAGCCAAGTAGGCCGCATATTGTGATGGGCAACTACGGAATCCGAAAACCGGCCAAATGGAGTGGCCGACACCCACTTGGCCGGTTTTTGTTTTATTAAGAACACTAACAGTCACAATCTTGATACACATAACAAAAGTAAAGAATATACCTGGAAGTTTCCAAAAATACATAATCAAAATAAGAAAACTTAAACTTAATAAGATAATTAATTTAATAAGAAAACTTAAACTTAAAAAGAAAGAAAGTAAAAGAAAACTTAAACAACATGTGCTTGAAAAGACATTGAAAATGACGCAAAAGCTACAGAAGGTATTTACTTATAAATTATGTTAAGGCATGGATACTCGCTAGCGACAGCGTAAAATATATGAGTAATTGTACAATGCCCCTAGCGGTTCACAAGAGCAACCAGAATTTCTTATACAAAATATTGAGCAACCAGATTTTTAAAAAAGTATCGAGACCTGTGATTGATACCCAAACTCATGGTAAACGAATAAATACGACTGTACATATATTCAAAAATGTTATTATTTTTCCATTTTTTGACAAATGAATGTTTTACGTGAAAAATAATGTTAAATTCATACATTTTTATTTAATTCCTCACCTAATACAATAAAAATTCAAGATAAGTGACTTATTTGTTTTTAACTTTATATCATAATTATAGTTTTATAGAATTATTTTCTTTATATAGGAAAGGTAAAAACATTTGAAAGATAATGGAATAAGATAAATTTCGACCATTAGATTAGTATGGTAAGCTTCAGTTAAAATAATAAATAAAGTACTAAGTAGATAAGCTATAATGTGAAAATTCAGAATTTGATTTAGATTTTTCTGGAATTTCACTTCATGAATTTTGCGTGTACTTAACCCATAAGGCACGAGTCCTGCTCGCACTTGAGCAGTTTTTAGACTGAACCAGGAATCGTAATGATACTGAGATTATGTTGTTATTGCAAAATCAATACTCTAATATTATTTTAATTTTAATAAATTTGTTTCTAATTTATCTTTTCTGGTTTGTAATCCACTCTAATAATAACTTAATGATACTTTTAGTAACTAATGATAGAAGTAAACTTCCATATTTTAACACATTGCGATTTATTAATCGCAAGGAGATAACAAATTGAATTGATATCATACTTTTAGTATTTACGAAAACCCGTTACACCTTACATATGGGTTAAAATAAATTTATTTTTACTGAAAAAGCCGGTCTTAGATCTGACATACTTGAAAATGGTATAAAATATTTAAGACCTCTCAGAACTTAAAAGTATAACAGACAACATTTTGACGTCAAAAATTGTTTCTGTGCCCTTGAATGTGATGTGCACCAGCCTCTTGTTTATATCTTGGTTTGGTACACAGATAATCAATCTCACAAAGTCCGTTTGGTACACAGATATTAAAACTCACGAAGTTTTCTAGTGTTTGTAACCTCGGAAGCGCTACAAAACGCGCCTGCACTGAGAAAACTGGTAATCATAAAATTAAGTGAATTCACCTGAAATTAAGATGATTCACGTAAAGTCGTGAGCATACAGACGTCACAATAAAATACTATGAAAATACTGTTGCTGCTGTTAGCGTTATAATATGACGCACTGTCACTATGACTTAGTAGGAAGCAGACAGAATTATGCGCTCAGTCACAGCTTTTATGGTGACTGTAAGCATACCGTAGTGTGATGGACCTCTTTTAGGGAAGGCATGATGTAATACGAAAATGATAATCTTATTTTCTGTGACCAATTTTACGCTGACCGGTCATTCATCATAATATTGCGTTATTTACCTTAAAAACTCAGTTATTTCCTCAAACGTTTTAATTACAGCATAATATTTTCCAATAGGCACCAAATACGTAATGCTATTTTATAATGAAGCCAAAAAGACATTTTTCTCGGTGTGTCTGTACACGTCGCTACTACAACCATAGCCCAACGGACTTTGTGAGATATAGTATCTATAGCTGCATATTCATATTTAGTTTAGGCCATGGACTACCAGTTCTTTTTTCGACACAGCCTCTTTACCTACCTTGAAAGAATTCATTTCATTGTTTTGTCGTTTTACCTTTTACTGAATATTTTATTTTTGATTTTTCTCCTGGAACCTACCAATATACTGGTATTTGTGCTCTGTTACATTGGTAGAAGTATTATTTACTTTCTGTTTGTTGTTATGTATATTATTATGTATATATAGTTATTATGAGAATTTTAGGGACTCGATAACCATAACTTTCTGAGATGACATGTTCCTGTAATCATAATTTACTAACCAATAAATTGTAAATAACGCTCATTCTACTGATGATTTCGAGAGTAAATTACAGATGCTCAGTCATGTTAACTCAATAAAACCTCAATCCTGAGTCAGCACTTTTTATTGACAACCGAGTACGAGTAATCATTGTTTGTTTTGGTTAATGTCCATGTTTACGAGTAAGATATTATTCTTGAGTACTAACAAGGATACACTTTATTACGACCCCAATGTGGTATCTTTCTGTGTCGACTTAAAAAACTTTTCATATTTCTTTTTTTATAAACTTGTGATTTATACTTGCGATTGTCGGCACTTGGTGAAACTTGGAAAACATCACAATTAAATTCACTTGTACTTGTTTCACTGCTTTTAATTTTAAGATTTACACGTTAATCCCGACCGGTTTCTGTTAATACACCATTCTCAAGGGATACCGAAACCGGTCGGGATTAACGTGTAAACCTTAAAATTAAAAGCAGTGAAACAAGTACAAGTGAATTTAATTGTGATGGTGAAACTTGTGATTGATTTCGATTGATACATACATATATGTAATACATACTACACTTTTGTCTTCGCTGTTGTTGCTATATATATATTTCTATACATAGATTACTAAACCATTTAACCCGGCGCCAATGACGCTGGATCTCAGTGACCCGAGATGATTTCAAACGGACATTATATATTTTATATTTTGCGCGCACCCTGCTTTTGGACATTCTAGTAGCTGGAGATATATTTGCCCTGCAACCGCACCTTTGGTGAACTCCTTGGTAAGGTATCTCTTCAGAGAGATAAGAAGAGATACACATGCGTCAAACCAAAACGGGTAAGTATGACAAGAAGTACAATTACGACGAAGTGTTAGCACAAGACTTGGCATGTTTTATGGAGAAAGTTATTTATAGTTTGGTTTATTATCTATATAGGAACCTTTGCCAAGCAATAAATATTTAAATTAATCTGAAACAAATCATATTTTATAAAAAAATTCTAACAAAATTCGTGCCACTAGTGCCAAAGTAAAGTTTTGATATAGATATCATACTTACTAATTTAACACTATTCTAATATACCTAGTCGGTGCTTACATTCTGTCACAAACAAAATTGGCTATAAAATGAAAACTAGTCATGGTATTCAAAAAAAGATAATTTAATTAGCTTACATTAAACACAAAATTTATTCAAAATGATTGCCACCATTTTTCACACAAGCCTTCAATCTTCGCGGCCAATCATCAATAGCAGCACGGACCATATTCATGTCGATATCGGCCACTGCTTTAATCAATGATGACTTTAGGCTGCTCAAATTTTTGTGAGGTTTAGAACAGACCTTCTCCTCCAATTCCTGCTAAATTTTGTAATCCAGTGGATTGAGGTCAGGGCTAGATGAGGGCCAATCTTGATGCCTTATTAGCTCGATATTCTGGCGCTCGAACCACTCCTGAGTTGTTTTGGCCTTATGAGCAGGTGCGGAGTCCTGTTGAAATACAAATGGCCGTCCTCCAAAGAGTGTCTGGGGCAGATCTTTTACTATGCGATCTAAAACCGTGTCTTGGTACACTTTTGCACTGGTTTTGACACCTTTTTTGCACTTCAGTAGGGCCATAGTAAGACACTCCCAACCAAATCATGACTGATGATGGATGATGGCCGTGCTGCACTCTAGGAATGGCATTTCCAGCGGCCGCAGAGCTGGTAGCGTACACCCTGTCATTTTGTTTGTTGTACTTCTCTTGGATATTAAAAATTTTCTCGGCTGTAAACAGGATATCGCGGTGTCTGTTTATTGCGTACCGCTTTAGCAAAACTTTGCATTTTTTGGCTCTCATAGCTATCAGACGCGCGTCCAGAAGATGTACACTCTTTTTTCGGTAAGCTCGTAGTCCCAGGTCTTCATTGAGTACTTTTTTTACGGTACTTCTGGTTAATCCCATCTCCAAAGCCATCAGTTTCTACTTGCGGACGGGATTTCTTGCAATACGCGCCTTGATTGCTTTGATGACCCCTGGAGTCCTAACGGAACGAGGTCTGCCAGTTCTTTTCTCGTCATCGACACTAAAGGTTTCATTGTACCTTTTGATGGTACGGTACACGAACCTCTTCGTGATTTTTAATTTTTGAAGCAAGTTGAATATCGTCTTCGGTGGATGGCCGCAACGATGCAATGCAATTACTGCTACTCGGTCCTCTTTGCGAGTCCACTCCATCGTAAAAAATGAATGAATGTAATTGTGATTTGGCAGATTATTAATCAAAAATATTTGAAAATCTAACACCATTTCATTTTTTTTTCTAGGTGTTCTATTTAAAAAAAAATCATCATCATCATCATAAATACTTTATTGCACAAAAAATAAGTACAAAAAGGCGGACTTAATGCATAAAGCATTTTCTACCAGTCAACCCACAGATGGTACAAGATAAATAGGTAGGTGGGCGTGCAAGAAGAGTAAAAACTTTAAAATTACAAATTAAATGAAGATACTACTCTAAATTAATAACTATAGGTAACAATACCTAAAAAGAATATATGTTAATACATAAATAAATACAAGTTTTAATAAGTATATTGTAAATAAATACATAAATAAATACATACCATGACTGCAAAAAATAATAAGAATTAAAGAAGTTCATATTTGTGTGTTTTTGGAGAGGTAGTGTCTGTGCACAGAATACTTAAAAGAGTTACGGGAGGGGGCTTTTCTGACATCGTCGGGAAGTTCGTTCCAGAGACGAACAGCAACCACACTAAAAGAATTGGATACAAATCCGGAATGATGCAAAGGAATCGAGAGAAGAAGGTTATTTGAGGATCTGAGCATTCTATCGTGATTGTCAGACAAGAGATGTATCATTGACTTGAGGTATGAGGGGGTATGATACTATCCTCTGAAGCTTCATTAAAATATTTTTTAACACAATCAATTGCTTCAATTAATTTATTATTTTTTATTTTAATAAAAATATTTTCTTTAAAAAATTATGAATTAAATAATTTTATTATAATTTTAATAAACTTATCTTTATTTATAAAAATAGGATCTACCCCCTTTCATTTTTGATAAAAATGGCCAGTGGCAGTATTTAAGAACCGACTAGGTAGAGGTCACTGCATTTTAAGCTTTGATTTGTTTTGAATCTTTCGGAAAGGCAAAAATATAGCCTATCTTTTGCCCGAGGTTTCACCCGCGTTGAATTAGTTTGTGTGTACTCCTATAAAATCGGTAAATATTATTCGGACCGTTACCTACAGTAAACACAGCTGGTGAAAACTGAGTGTGTTATGCGCCTCTGTTTCCCATTGTGTGTGTCTCTTTTATAGTTTTTCCATGGGAATAAAGGTAAAAAGTAGTTTTTGTCCTATTCAAAGTCTAGAACTACATTTATGCAAAATTTCAGCCTAATCGGTTTCGTATAAGCATGGCGTCATACACATCACTTTTCTATAGAAATTTGAAAGCTCATTTTCATCTCAAGGAAGCTGATTTATGGGATAAAAAGTAGCCTTTGTCCTATTCCAGGTCTAGAACTGCATTCCTGTAAAATTTCAGCCCGATCAGTTTAGTAGTTACGGCGTGAAAGAGTAACAAACATCCATCCATCCATACATCCAAACTTTCACATTTATCATATTAGTGGGATAGTAGGATGGGATATATTATATATTTTTAAGTCCTTAGACAATGTTATCGCTAATTGTTATCGATAATCAATAGTTATGAGAGTTGAAAGCGTATGAAAATAAATTTATTAATTTGTGACTCAGACAAGTGTCCATACAAACTAAAAGTACCATTTTAATGTGACCAAATCATGACTAATTGTCCATTAAATTTCAAACTGCTGCTTTATAAACCCAAGTAAGTAATATTGAACTATTGTCGTCAAATGCCACACAGCAAAATATTTTTAAATTTTTAGATTGAATACAAGAAAAATCAAGTTAACACTTTGCACCGAGCGGGTGAAGGTAAGCTGGTAGAAAATACTAATCAGTATTAAGTTAAGCTCGCCTTTGTATATGTATAGTATTTTTGTGCAATAAAGAATCTTATGATTGAACAGAAGTTAGTTCACCAGAAGTGTGTATTTATACCGGGTGTAATCGTATCTTGAATAATATTTATTTCTTACTAAGTGCAAAATTTTGTATTCAAAGCAGATGTTCAAAGTGACGTCCTTGTTAATCTCATACTAAATTAAATGTATTTAATGTCAAAATTTTGAATACTTTTCGTTTGATTTTCAAAAAGTTATTGATGTCATTTTACTGATTAGGTAACGTACTTTCGATATCAGTTTTTTTTTTTGATATTGTAATAGTTACGGAATAATCGCCTAGTCACACTTAACGATTACACCTTTATATACGGACGTATTAGCATGTATATGGGTAGCTTAATAGCGTTCTGCATGACTAGTCCAAACGCCAATTTAATTTTTTCGGGAAAACAACTTTTTGCGTTTAAAGTTAAAAGTGTTTTTCCCGAAAAATTTAATTGGTGTTTGGACTAGTGATGCAGAACGCTATCCTTATGTACATAATATATACATATATTTTTTACATAATTAAATAAATTAAACATACCTTTCATTTAGTTTATTTTTGTGTATTAAGAGGCCTCAATCCGCAAAAATCTCCATACAAAAGGTGAAAACTGATTGTGAAGTCAACAGCTTACTTTCTTTACATATTTTAAATTAAGTTTTATCTAGTGACATCTAACTACGTCCCTGGAGCCGAAAACGGCTTAATCTGATGATATATCATCATATTAGCTATCAGGATATCATGAATATTGTATTGTTTTTACGCAAAGTTTAATGATTCGTACAATTTGTAGCTATAATACTCGTAGAACCAAAAAAAACGAGACATACCGCAGTCGTTCATGCAAAGAAGATTAAGTTTAAATACTTTTTATAAATAAATACGTACAGTTTGATGGAAAACAGTTTTTACCTGAAACCATTTTACTAATTCTAATATCGGGTGAATACCCCACCATCATGCACCTATCGATGAGAGATGGCTCGGAGTGCTGCGTCAGAGATAGGGAAACCTATCTGAAGACGCGTGCAAAGTTTAATTAAGATCAGACCCACCAGGGCGTCACAAACATCAAAAGCATTTTATGGCAGCTGAGAACTTTACTTTTATACTAGATACTTTTACTTAAGTACGCGTAGGTATAAGAAAATTGTATAGTATTCTAATAGATTTTGTAACAAAAATTATTGAAAAAAATCCAATATTAAAAGAAAAACCTGCTTGCTAAGTTTCTTGCCCTTCTTCTTAGCAAGACTAATTGAATGGGCGGATGGTTAGATATTATTTTTATTTATGGTTTATTTAGTTCATCTATCAACTTATTTTTTCATTGCATTATGTAATGTATATAATATTATATAATATTTTTATTTCTATATTTCTTTTTTTTATGCAGGTGTATATTTTATCACATTTCTGTAGTCCAACCTTAATATTATTTGCATGTTTTTTCCCGTATTATTTTCATTTTTCATATTCTATTGTCTTTTTAAAGATTAACTTTGACCTGTAGAAAGTGAACTTTATGTATTTATTTTACAAAATAAATATTTTGATTTGAAATATAAAAATAAAAAATTCCATTACCTACGTTTAGTTTTGATGTTTGACATAATAAAATTAATCAAATTATACAATGTTTCGATAATAATAATATTCAATGTTTTTAAAAGCACTAGTATCTCAATACAGACGTAATATTTAAACTTTCTGGTTTGAAATTATTGTTTTTAGCTTAAATTTTTGTATTTTTAAGATTCCGTAATTCAAAATAAAAAACAATACGCATACAGGATCACTTGTTGTCTGTCTATCTGTCTGTCAGTCTGTCAGGACCCTTTGTCTCGGGCCCCGTTAGAGATATCCAGTTGAAATTAATACCTCTTCCAGAAGTCTGTGGCCCCATAGTCGCAATAAAAAATCAGGAATATAACTCAACGCGAAAACAAGTTATTTCCTTTTACGTAATAATTTTCATACAAATTGGCTCACCATTAAAACCTATATGGTACTTCCCGTTGGCTTAGAGACTTGTAATTCTGTTTACAATTAGACGTTAGAGGCCGAAATTAAATACCTATAATATTCTATTTCTGAAAACCTGATAATGACCTGTGTTTAAAATTTCAATCACACTAATATTATAAATGCGAAAGTTTGTGTGTGTTTGTGTGTGGGTGTATGTTTGTTACTCTTTCACGCTGAAACGGCTAGACGGATTTGGATGAACTTTAGAATTAATATAGCTTTTTATCCCGGAAAAAAGCATGTCGTTAAACCGAATAACACGCGGGCGGAGCCGCGGGCAAAGGCTAGTAAGAAATAAAGATTAAACTTAATAAGACCCATTCGATACAAATAGTTTAATAAATCGTGAGTGTAAAGTTAAGTTACATAACTGCTCGTGGAATAAGTTAGTGTCTTAAACGATATGTACGGAACCATTAGGATACAAGTCCTACTTGTACTTAGCCAGTTTTTTATTGACCTTCAACTATGGCTCGAGTTATAATTCTCGTAGCTGGGAATAGTGAACACCTTTTCATGGAATAAATTATATATGTATAATAAAATGGAGTAATGGAGGTTACGGCTAAAAGTCATCCCCGATTAAGAAACTTTAATAAAAAATTGAAAAACCTGAAAATAAAATTTTCAAATGTGCTTAGAGCTTATTTAATTATTGAGTTTTTTTTATTATTTATAAGAAACAAAACTTAAATCTATCTTTACAGGTTCTTACCTAATGCGAAAGACGAGCTAACACTAATACTATATACTACATCTTACTTATAAACTGAATAACATACATACTAAATAAATCTAATTGTTCTGCTACTTCATAAAAATAGAAAATATTTTTTTGAGACCAAATCGCCTAACTTAGTTGTGAACAAGTGAGTTTCATGACTATTTTAGTAGGTACAGAACTTTGGACCTACGTTAAACACGGTATTTTAACAAAATGTTCAAAGAATCTAAAAGAAAATAAAAGTATCTCTTTCAATCCTTAATCCATGTTTTTATATGTTACCGGCCAAACCCGATTTTAGGACAACCTAGTTTTTCCTAGGCCAAACTAAGATCGATATCATGATGTGGCTGGGTAAGATTGTATTTTTGTTAAAAGTTAAGACGTCGCCTCGCTCCGCTCCGCTTCGCTTGGCTCCTGAATTTATTTTCACAAGCAACATAACACGCTTCTCCTCGCTTTACTCGTTGTTGCACCTACTTTGGCCGTGGAAAAACTAGTTTGTCCTAAAAATCGGGTTTGGCCGGTAATATACACACAAAGTTTATAGGATTAAAAGTAGAATATTCAATTTATATGTCACGATATTTTACCTATTTACCATAACTGGCTAATACTGGCTACAATGGATTTAGCTTCTCTCTAGTCCTCTATTTCTCTCCCTCATAGAGAATTTATTAAATATAAAATGTACGTTCGTAAAACGTCTTTACCTCCACGTCTCTGTGCAAGTATTTCAAACAAACTTGCATTCTCAGCTGACACTGTTGTCACTCGGTATGAAATCATAAAAATTTATTCCTTCAATTTCGGACACCCGTAAAATATTTCCATGTTTACATAACTCGGAACAAATTGAAAGTGTTTTGGTTTTATTTTTTTCTTTAAGGCCTATGCATGCATGCCACCATTTTAGTACAAAATTCGATAACCCATTTCTTTGTTGTTTTTCGTTAAAGAAAGACCTATATAGTTTAAAACAGGCATTTATAAAGTCACTATAGGGCTGAAATGTAAAATTTTGGTATACGTAAAATTTAACGCAAGAAAACAACTTTGTACGTAAATCCAGCTTGATGTTTTTAAAATAAAAACAATATTCAAAACTTGGATAATACTGCCAATTGTACCCTGTTATAAAGTGTGTTTCATCAAACAGTTTCTCTGACGTAATATTGGTAGCTCTGCAATCCAGTAAAAATCATCCAATCCATGGACAAACAATTTTGTTTCATCCAATCATCTCGTTCAGACGTCGTTGTCAGACAGGAGAGCCAACATTACGGCAGAAGAACTATTTTATGAAGCGCACTTTACTGATAGTAAAATTGTTCGTTTTTTTTTTTTTTGGTGTGCAATAGAGAATATTGTACTGATTGTGTTTCTAAGAATGGACTGTTAAGTGCAAGTCACACATCCACATTTCATCAACGTATATTCCATTGTGATTGATAGTGAGCCCTATTGCCGTATTGTGGGCACAGAATATGGACCCACAGCCTAACGTACGTACCCTCCGAAGTACGCAGATGGGAAAATATGACCCCACGATATTTGAACCCATGACCTCCAAACTAGTGGTCGACACGAGTATGCATTTGTGTGTGTGTGATAGATATTATATATCCAGTACGTAGCCTTTGTCACATTTTAACGGTTTTCAAATATAACTCTGGGCTTAATTATTTATGGGTCTTGTTGCCTGAAATAAAGCAATTTATTATTTATTATTATTATTAATGCTATTCACCATTAGCCTGGATGCTCTATTGCTAGACAAAGGCCTTTCCAAGATTTCACCACTGTTGGCGGTCCCCTGGCGGGTTAGCGAGCGCGATGCCGAAACCCTCGCACCAGTGACGCCGCTGCCCGTCGCCAATATTTTGAACCGAATAACTCTTGGGGGGTTTGCGAATAAGATGGTGGTATCTTCACAGTCAGGACATCAGATCTACCTCCATTTATGAATTAAATACAAACAATTAAATAAAATCCACGTGGTGAAATTGCGTATAAAAATATAAATCTCATAAACCAGACCGTGGAATATTCTCACTGTCTCGTTTTATTTGCACAACAACATTGTAGTCAAATTATACTTGTCAAGTTTTGATGATAAATTGCAGCCCACAGACGCTTTATGAGCTTTGACCTCGTTAGAGGTGAGTATTTTCAAGAAGGTTCAAAGGAAAATTCGTGTTTAGAGAAATATTAATGGGTATTAAAACAGAAGGTGAAATTTTATAAAATGTAGTAAGGTGTACAATGAAAACTACACTGTGGAAAATCTTAAATGTAGCTTTTTAAGCCATATCACAAGTGAACACTTTAATAAAGTCTTACGTTGCATAAAATTTTGTCATGTTTTACGAAACACCTAGTCAGAATTTGATATTAACCATTTTTTTCTATAGTATGTTCGAGATAGCATGATATGGGTGACAGTTCGTAATTTTCCGTTTCACCTATACTACTCACACCATACTACATACACCCAGGTACAAAAGAAAATATTAGGTTTTAGAAAGAATGTACCATATCATTATTGCAAATTTACAATAAATTATTTATCTATAAATCGAAACAATAATCACAGTGTATTCGTTAAATTTAACAAAAAAAGATTCAGAAAAGAAATAAAAAGTATTTTTGCTACTTGATGCGTGGATCGGAACGTTAACCCATAGGTACTGACACTACATAATTGAAAATACATCGATGAATCGGTGCGGACATCTTATAGGATCGCGTCAGGGTGAGTTCATCTCGTATGCGGTTTGTGTTTTCGTTGCGGTTGCTTTACTTGCTATTTGTTTTGACGTTTGTTACAGTTTTTGTGGATTATTGTTTTGTTATTGTTGCTGGTTTTTGGTGAAATGCCGAGAAGAACAAAAAAAAAACTTTGAACTCCCAAGCTTGTGAGTTATTGGTTCGTTTAATTTAATAAATTTAGAAATTAATAAAAGTTAGTTTAGATAATCAAAGATCAATCAAATAAAAAATCGATTTGACAGCCCTTGTTAACGTTCTCGATACTAAAAAAATCGATTCTATTTCGTTATGGCACATAACTATAACTGTCAACTTTGAACTGCCACCCATATCATGATAACTCGAACATACTATGGTAAAAGATATAGTTTCAGTAATTTTTCAGTTCATTTTATTTCAATGTATTAGCTATTTTTTTATCTAAAAATACACTCATAATCTGTATTGTGCAAGGAGTCATGTATGATAGTGTTTCTTAAAGTAATCTTTTGCTATTTTGTAATAACTGAGACTTTCATTTATTTCTTGAATAAATGTTACGAAAGCCTATAAAATCACGCGTGTAAGATACGCACTTGGCCGATTTTATTATTTAATTAAAGGACGTAACAAATAAAATTTAAATAAGGTATTGGGTAGCCAGTAAATTATAATACCGTTTAAATTTTGATAAAATAAGGCTGCTTTCGCACTTTGTTATTTATAATGTAAGTTTCTAACAATGAGCACCAGAAACCATAACACAACCTGTTTGATGATAAACAATGAAAGGTTTACGTAGTTATGAATTCATTTTCCGAGTTCAAAGGCTAGGGGCTTGTTAGGCTTGAAGGGTATTTTAACGGTTATTTTCATGTACATTTTCAACAAAATGTCCACTTTATATTTTATTACCTTTATTATGTGAAATTATTTAGAAATAGGAAACAGAATTATGAGTTGTGAAATTTTGTATCACAAGCTCATATCATAAATATCAGTAGGTCATATTTAATTTTCATCCGTTGAAAGTGCTACTTTACTAACTTGGTAAAAATATTTTTTCCTAATATTATACGTTTATCGCCAAATTTCTTATACACATTTTATAAATATGCGATAAAAGGGGCCACGGTAGCTAGCAGCTTTGCAGAAAGCACAAATATTCCTTAAATCAGTTAGCGATAATTGAAGAAGGCTGCGTAATTTATTTTGGTACGCACATGCATATAACAACAATGGTAAAAACTAAGTCCGACCTTGCAGTACGATTTGTACCTCGCTATTAAACTTTGCATTTAGGCTAATCACTAACCAGTGGTTAAATTTGTGTGAATGCCTCAAAGATCCTAAAATACGATTTGCTCTGTAACATGATACAAAAAGTATCATTATTTTAGGTATAACAAAAAATGGATTTAATATAAATTTAAAATCAGTATTTAAAATTCCAGTGCTTAAAATTAAGAATAATAAAGATGCCAATGCATCTGACCCTCATACATAGTTTCACTACCATTATTATCTTTATTTATACTTATGATAATCATAAGGTAGTGAAATTTCCTGTATGTCATTTAAAGACGCATTTAAACTACATTTAAATAAATATGACTAATTGACTTGTTTGTAAATACAGTTTATATATAGATATAATTAATAAAATAGAGTTAAAATTGATAGTGAAATATATTTCGGGCCTCATCCTGGGTCCGGCATCAGTCACAATGAAGCATTAAATAATAATTGAAATTTAAAAATTAAGCACCCTTACATACTTTTGTATATCAATAGGTTAGACTTACATATGTTAATAATTGCTTTAATTTAATTTATTTTTTATGCTTCATCGTGACTGATGGATACGCCAGGATAAGGCCCTAAATATATTTCACTATCAATTTGAAGTCGATTTTATTATGTATATCTATATCTGGGGTGCGGCTGATCGTACACTTATTTAAATATATTATACTGTATTATATATTTTTTTTTATGTAAGAGACTCACGGATCCCACAGTCAAACTGTACATGCAGTTTTGTGGGTCATGTATTAGTTTTATAAGAAAACTGGTTATTAAATAAAGCATCATCATCATCATCATCATAAACTCCATTTTAACTAAATACAATACAAATACTTTAAATTTTACGTGTTGTTTCTATTTATATTTTTATCATGTATATTTTTTTTCATCTGCCAATTAATTGTATTGTATGCATGTATTAAAAATAGAAAACGAAACATGCACAGGTATGAAACTTCTACATTGTGACAAAAAGGGGTTGACTCGGCATCTGCCGTGAGCTCCAAGCAGCAGCACAGCGCTGGTTTTCAGCCTGTACCTGAAATGTCTATATATGTACCTATAACGGCTACTCACGATTTTAATAGTTAGATTTTGCCTAGTTAGTTTCACTGTATTCACTATCAAGCGGGAAACCGCCGCGTAACAATGTTTGCCTACGAAGAAACTGTACAAATACAGTGAAACTAGTCAGGCGAAATCTGACTATTAAAATCGTTAGTAGCCGTTTCAATATCAGTATGAATCTAAACCACGAATCTTTTAGTTGTAAAATATATATATATAGACATTTTAGGAACAGGCCGAAAACCAGTGCTGTGCTGCTGCTCGGAGCTCACGGCAGATGCTGAGTCAACCCCTTTTTGTCGCAATGTGCAAGTTTCATACTTATGCATGTTTCGTTTTCTATTTTTTTTACTTTTATTAAGTTATTTAAGGTAAACAAATAATATGCTGTTGTGGAAAATCATTTATTTTAAATTTTAACCTGAATTTGATAGTTCTTACAAAAACATACTTTTTGAGATGGAAACGGACGTCCCCGGGTGACATAAATTGAAATACAATCGCTGATTATTCTTTAGCATAATGAAATCCGTCATTGGCAGTATGTACAAACAATATTTCTTTTAAGCCTACACTTTTTGTATTGTTGTGGATTTTTGTTAATAAATAAATTAAATACGCCTCACGCCTCTAGTGCAGTCAGACCAGGGACAACTCCTTTCACTTCAACTGGTGGTGGTCTTCAGCCGTGGCTTGTCATCATCATCATCATGACGAAACCTTGCCACCAAGCGACTATTCAAGGTCCGGCAAGATCCGGTACGTGGTATGTATCAGTCATTCGTCCTCTACCAACTTCCGTAGATTTTGCGAAGAATGATTAACACTTCGTATGCAAATGCTTGCACTCTTCCACGACCTGAGCTAGTGCTATTCATCTTTGGTCTCATTTATGCTTTCCATCAGACACGGTAGCTGCCAAACGCAAGCCCTATTCAATAAAAATAACGAGTTCTGAAATAATTTATTTTGATGCAAGTTCGAAAAGGTTGATATTTAGAGTCACGATTGACTTCAGCTTTAAAAGTCGGGACGAGAAATATCAACACTTTCGCACGTGTATCAAACGACGTTTTTTAATACACCTGCAAAAAATTACATGAAATAATAAAATAAAAGCAATTTTGTTGCAAATCTGCAAAAAGTTTTTTTATAGCATTATGTTGTTCGGAGACCTATACTATATTTTTTTTGTATTTAAAGGTTCATGAAAAATTTTCACTATGCCAGTAGTTTTGAGTTTGTAATGAGGATTTTACACTATGAGGTTAGATAAAATCTATTTATTTATTCATATTACAACTTTACCGACGATAGATGTTATAAAATAAAATTAAAAAATGATGAAGTGTATGTGGTGTATTCAATTAATATATGTAGTACACATTGTGTACTCATGGAGCTAGCACAATAAATTTATTTTGTGTTTCTCACAGCATTTCTTAGGGTTCCGTACCCAAAGGGTAACCAACGGGACCCTATTACTAAGGCTCCGCTATCCGTCTGTCTGTCTGTCTGTCACCAGGCTGTATCTCATGAACCGTGATAGTTTGACAGTTGAAATTTTCACAGATGATGTATTTTTGTTGCCGCTATAACAAAAATGACTAAAAAACAGAATAAAATAAATATTAAATGGGGCTCCCATACAACAAACGTGATTTTTTTGCTCGTTTTTGCTCGATATTGATAACAGCAACAGGTAGACACGCTTGAAGTATTCACAGAATATCCAGTTCTATATCCACTTTAAAAATAAATAATTAAACTAAAATAAAATTAATATTTAAGGGAGGCTCCCATACAACAGACATTATTTTTTTACGTTTTTATAGATAATGGTACGGAACCCTTCGTGCGCGAGTCCGACTCGCACCGGTTTTTATTTAATTTAAGAACACATCAACTTTAATACTCTTTGATGTTTTGTCAGTCCAAATTTTTTTCTGTACCTTAAAGGTTTGTAAGTAATTATTTTGTCTTCCTTAACTTTATAGTTTGCTAGGCATACTGATAATAATTTTAACAAATCCTTACCTGACTATGCTAATGGTAATTGTCTGGCAACTCTAATTATGCTGGGAACTTTGATCCGATGTCACGAAAATCTGGCTGCGATATAACTTATCTTAATTATTCCAAATTAGGTTACTCAGGACCCTTTGTATCCGTCTTCGAGTTGATTTAATTTAAATAAGGGCAACATTTTACTACCGAAGGCTTTGTTTTGAAAAGGGCCTTCTTGGTGAACTAAGAACTTCAGGTTTCCACGTTCTTACTGTGTAAATACTTCGTAACTAATTTAGAAGAGACGGGCTTTGGATCCCGTTTAATTTTACTTTAATGAAGATAGGAATGCGTCCTTCAGTGATTTACATTGTTCGAATCTTGACTTAATTTAATTCTTACCAAGTACAAATAGTCCATTTCTTGTAGTACATCCGTCAAGGTTTCGTAGCCTAGATGTAGCCAGGGTAAGAAATATTTAACATCTATTCATGTGTGCATATCTATATAGATTATTATTTTTATTATGAGCTAATAAAAATATATCATTATTAATATACAATAAAATTATTAAAAGACATCCACTAATAGTATTAATAATATTATTAAAATAGTCATTAGAATCCTGGAACTGATATTTATGCATGTTTCATAATTTGGAAAGATCTTTTACCCACGTCAAATAAGTACATAAATTATTCCAATCTTTCCCAGGTTAGGAACTGCTGGAATGGTCTCTGAATATCATTTTTAGCATTTTTTAATGTTGAATTTTACGTCCAATTGATGCAGGAGAAGTTTCTTAAGCTAAAATAATATGAGAGAGCCTTTTCATTTTAAGACAGAGTAAATTAAAATGTTATGGTACCAGCAGTATATCGAAAAAACAAAAAAATACAATCAAACAAAACTTCTAAAGATTGTTGAATCCTTCTAGGTATTTTTTTTAGATGAAACCACACGATTAATAACAAAAAGTTTTTTTTTCTTTACACTAAACTGATCCCTCATTTTTACTAAAATCTTCTATTGTTTTACCAATAATTTTAATAAGACGGCAAATATTATCTTCAAAGAGACCTTAATTTAATCTGTCTTTTAAATGAAACATCGTTTGCATATATTTGCTTAATATTACTTACCTTTGACAAAAAAACTTTGAAAGAAAATACAATTCGTACATCTCACGCTTACCTTTTCCGCAATATTTTTTAAATCTTTTTAGTTTAGTATTTTTTTTGCCAAATAGAACAAAAGTTCTACAAATTATTTCCGTCTTTTATGTTAGGGTTAATCAATGAAAGTCTGTGCCTAAATACAATTGTATTTATTAACCTGCGCTGCGACCCTAGTTTTTATAAAATTGTAAGGAAGTTTTTACAATTAACTTGAAAAATGTGTTTTGAAAATACAAGGGAATTATTATACTAATTATATGAGAGTTTTTTAAGACAATGATTTTTTATCATTTTATTATCAAATATATTTTAAACTTAAACTATCCCACTTGCCTGTCCTGGTAAACCTCCAAGTTATTTGAACATCTAATACGTCTAAACAACAAATTCCCGAGTTTAGTTTCAACATTTATTCTCTACTCACACAGCAAGGGTCTGTCGTAAACTACCGCAGCTGTGACGTAAGAATTCCTATACAACATCTAACCTTACTTTAAATTTCCCAGGCACTTCCGAGGAATGCCGTAAAAATCCTGCAACAAAAGGCCAAAACCCCAGGGTTTAAATGGAACGTCTATAAAGTAAAAGCGATTGAGCCAGAGAAACAGAGATGAATTAAACATTTGATTGTAAGACATTGATCAGAAAACCAAGTTCTGTCTGGGGAACAGCCACAGCATTGTTCTCTAACTGAATGGTAATTTTATAAAATTTTGACAGTCAATTAAAAGACGGTCAGACTACAATTTTGATGAAAATCCATAACATTTCAAAATACGAACCCGCAAACTTCATTAGCTACTTAGAAAGTAGGTAAAAAGCTAGAGGACTTGTATGTATCCCTTTTCCAAAATTTTGAATTTTACATACTAAAATGATTTTTCTAAACTTTGAGTTTGCAACAAAAGCCTCGTAGGCATAATGAATTTCGTAACAATGCCAGTAACTACTTTCATTGTATTAAAAAAAAACTAAATGGGATGACCATAGAGCTTAATAATGTCATTGACAGCTTGTATTTTTATTTATTGCTAGGCAAAACTATTCTAGCCGTTCAGCCCATATCCTAAAATTTGTTTTTTTTTCAACATATCTCTAGAACTAAGGAATAAAGAAAAAATATTCAAACGCTTTTCGGAATAAGAACAAAAAGATATCTCCATGGATTTTTTATTTTTTTGCCCTAACACTTGAAAAATAATGAAAACTTGTGGATTATATTTTTATTATTATTTCCACAGTTCATTCTTTTAGTTGGCATTCATAGAAAAAATTACCAATTCGCATTTAAATCAAGTTTAATTAAATTATACCAATGGAAAAATAAGTGTGCAGTTTGTATCTTAAATATTTAGCCTTTCTGTACATCTTTAATGGCTCGTCATATTGATAGTTTAATATCCTGAGTCCCTTGAAAATGATGTACTAATCAAAACCGGTCGGAATTACAGTGTAAATTTTAAAATAAAACCAGTGAAACAAGTACAAGTGAATTTAATTCTGATGTCTAATTTAATGCTGAAACAAAAGTCACCTTATGTAACAAATTTATGAAATTGAGGGTAGCATGTATATTTTAAAGGTATTTTTTTAAATTACATCTTGTTGAGGTCACCTAAACCAAAAATTTTACCTAAATTCATAACAACCGGAACCGCTATCCGAATAGGTTTACGGTCCCTGAAATGACTAACAAACAATTAGTAATTATTTATTTGGAACAATTACCAATTCTCTTTCTAGAATAAAACACTACTTGATAGACACATCTTTTGCTTCGGGTACTTTTGACTTGGCTTTTCTTTAGTTTGTCGCCATTTTGAACGGCATACCAAACGTCTTTCTGGGGCGTAGATATCATTACCATTTTATAATCATGTGACATTTATTTATGCAGTC
Organism: Ypsolopha scabrella; assembly: GCA_910592155.1. Taxonomy (NCBI): domain Eukaryota; kingdom Metazoa; phylum Arthropoda; class Insecta; order Lepidoptera; family Ypsolophidae; genus Ypsolopha; species Ypsolopha scabrella. The sequence continues at coordinate 22,231,565 of OU342969.1, read as the reverse complement.
AAATTCATAGTGAAGACTCGGTAAGTAGCCGGTATCAAGGTTCGATAACTCTTTTTGAGAAATTCGATATTTTTTTCCTATGGGAAGCCAAAATTTCATTTTACAAATTACAAAAAAAAATATTGATTCGTGATAATGATCAATTACCAGGCCTCCAGGATAAATTTGTCTGCATAAGTAAATGTCATCTTATATTTCTCAAGTCAATCTTAATTCATTTGTTCCCTCCACAACGTGTAACAAAAAGGTGAAATCATATCTGAAGAGCTCATTGAGTCTATGGTAAAGAACTTATTTCACCTTCTATATATCCCTTTTATACAATTCGGCCGAGAAACTATTGTACTTTTCTATGAAACAGCAGATTTTTTTCCGATTTCTCGCTTGTCTCCATAGTAAAATAAACTGAATAATCTTTTCAAATATGGCCACACGTTGTATAAATATCATTGAATTAAATTTTTCTATTTCAGTCACTTCGTCTTCTCTCAAGCTGCAACAATCTTTTAAGAATTGAAATCCACTCTATCATTCAATGTCAAACCACAATATGCTCCATGATGAACACATTCCACTGCATTCACTTTTTATCGATGCTCTTTTTAGTGTTGCCCTTTACCCAGTAGCAAGATATTTTGTGAAAAGTTGCTAGATTCACGAAATGAAGTTGCTAGAAGTAGCTAAGTGTTTCTAAGTGAGAGGGTAAATATCAAAATCATCGTTTTATTTTATAAGTCAAAGGCAAGTAAACAAATTCTTAAAGCAGCAAGTAGACAATAAATTGTTATTACAAATAATGTAACAATATTAGAAAATTGTTACATCTAGCTATAAAGTAGCTAAGTTGGCAACAGTGCTTATCTTGCCATAACAACATTCATTACGAAACCCAAGTGCCAATACTTCACCCGTAGAATTACAGTCGTGACGATCGTCACGCCTAGGCCGAATTGTAAATAAAAAATTATTATTGTTAGTTAATATATTATAAACCTAGTGATATGGGTATTTTTCGAAAGCTATTAAAATGAGCAATAAAATAAAAAAATAAAAAAAATATTATAATAATATAAAAAAAGTTGTGGATTGTTATTTTAGGCCCAAATCTTCTTTTTTTTTTAATATGTGTATAGAGTTATATTTTTTTTATTTTTTTTTTATTATTCTTTATATTTTTTTACAATATTATAAAATTTGAATAGACATATATATATTGTATACATACATATATTCATATATATAACTAAGATTTTTTCAAGGAGAAAGCCCCCCCCCCCATCTTACCCCAAGAAAAAAAAAAATGTTTTCTTGTAGGAAATTTTATCTAGTTTTAGAAAAACAAAACTGAATTAGAATTGGACAACTAGTTGCGGAGATATAGCCAAAAACAAAATTGGCGGGAAAATTTGCAAACTTGCAAAAATGCACGTTAATCGGACAGGTACATACATCGCCCATCACGCCTCTGCTGTCACATTTTGGGTGACCATAAATAAGAATAAAAGCCCTTTACCCATTGACCTCTCATAAACAACTAGACTCACAATCTCGCCCAAAAAGTGTCCGCGATGTATCTTGTCACCGCTATGGGGTGACAAAATCGAATGACGATTTCGTACAACTGACATTGCATTTTATTTTAACGACACAGCGTCTTAATTTGGTTGAAGTATTTTTGGTGCTACGCACGTCGCACGTTTCTTTTCTTAGAGACTGTGTGTCTAGTTGTTTTTGAGAAGTCAATGCCTTCACTTCTGTTCACTTTATTTTCCGCATGCACTCTATTTTCAATGCCACCGTCAGTCCATTACACAATATAACAAATTCGTTAACCTGTTCTACTTCCTCATCCTATTTGAACGGATTTGGATGAGGTTCTCTTTGTTATCATCATAGTGACCCTGGTAAACATATATGCTATTAGCTTTTGCCCGCGGCTCCGCCCGCGTGTTAACGAAATACTTTTTTCCGGGATAAAAAGTAGCCTATGTGTTAATCTAGGGTATAACCTATATACATTCTAAATTTCATCCAAATCCGTCCAGCCGTTTCAGCGTGAAAGAGTAACAAACATCCACACATACTTACAAACATTCGCATTTATAATATTAGTGTGATTAAGAGCGTTGATAAAATAACCGCCAAGCCAGAAACTGGACATTACTACTCTAATATTGAAAGACATTTCCACGCGAGTGAAGTCGCGGATAAAGTATTGGGTAACTGAGTCATAATTAGTTTATAAACTTTTAGAACTTGTTTTTAATTTATTCAAATATTTTTTTGTTTGTGTATACATAATAATATTACTTACACTCGTGCAACCTCTATTACGAAACTCACTTCGTTCGTTCAGTTCACTTGCACAAGTAATTAAACTTATTTCAAAAACATTGCGCAAAACTTTTTATCATGTATTTTTTGTTGGTATTATACATTACATAATTAGTTACTTGTATAATAGATAATTAGCCATTACAGTGCATTAGAATACACTTGTGCAGACTCGTGCAGCCTATAAAGAAACTCCGTTCGTTTCGTAAGCAAGCACTCGTGTCCCAATGGCTCTCATTTTGTCACAGTTGGACAGCTACTATTTTATTATTGTAAGAAATAATTGAACTTATTTCAGATACGTTGAGCATTATACTGTCTGTATTATGAATGGAACATGATTTGATAACAAAGCCTTGAATTTTCTTTTCATTGTGTACGATACATCTTACCTACAGCGTTATTTGTTGGACATTCGTATGCTGATATACTGTCCGTAATAAAAACAGAAACGGTTCCGTAGCTGATCTAAATATTAGAATACAGACTCACGCCGCGCAAATACGTCTCTTTTTCATGAAAGCTACGCTGAAAAAGAAAAAGCCTTTCTTTTTTCCCATTTTTACGAATACGGAATTCATCTTCTGTTTTTGCAAAACTACTAAATCAACCGTAGGCCTTAAAAAGGTTGTCGTAGCAGCTTTTTGTTCACGTTTCAGTTCATTCAATTCTCTTTTTATACATTTTAGATGTTGAGGCAGCTTACGCCAATCCCTTATGTCAACAACTCAAACTTGTTTTTTGACTGACATCACATCGCACCTAGTGGTTTATGTTCTGACCAATTTATTTAAGATAGCTTTTTCCCGCGGCTCCGCCCGTGTTGTGTTCAATTTAACGACATGATATTTTCCGGGATAAAAAGTAGCCTATGTGTTAAGTTGGGATATAAGCTATATTCATTCTAAATTTCATCTAAATCCGTCCAGCCGTTTCAGCGTGAAAGAGTAACAAACATACACACACACACAAACTTTCGCATTTATAATATTAGTGTGATAAATAAAAAGACAAATCTGATGTTATCATTATTTATATTTATTTATTTACAATACGGCCTTGAGTTTCAATTTATATTTTTTAAATTTAGGATTACAAGAATCTCGAAATAAAAGAAATTGTAAGAATTTAAATACAAATTGCTCAATCTATGTGTGAAGATAGGCCAAGCATAAAATGGACAAGTGTCAAATGAAAGCGATGAAGTAGGACAGATTTTTCTGAATACCTCGCCTTAACGAGGAGTTGACAAAACGATTCAACAAAATGTAGTTTGGGGATAATAAGTGAAATGTAAACCAAACTCCCACAAAATATAATTCTATGGGCGTTGCAGGAAGATATTTTCATATTTGACTTAACTGCTGTGCTCGTAAAGCATTGGAGAACGTGCGACTATGTTTGAACTCGTTAAATACTCTTACCGCGCATTTATCCATACGTTTGAGAACAGATTGGCTGACGTATTTAAGAGGATAGGTTCCGAAAAACCATAATTTATTCTTCCTTGTTTGAAGAATCTAGCAATACTAGATGTTTGAAAAATTTTGGACTTCTGTCAAGAATATAATGTACACTCTTATCGAAACAGAATCTTCAGAAGTCATTCCAACATTGAGCCATAAAAAATCAAAGATGACTCCAAAAAAAGGTTTCATGTCGAGTTTTAACATTATTTGAGCAAAATCATATTATATTATTTATTAATTAAAATCTGTATAAACTTTATTATACTGTTATCCGAACAGATATTTGATACAAAATTTAGTTTTTTTTTAAATGATAAAATTCGTGATAAAAGTCGTCATTTTGATAATTTTCCAGAATTCGTCCCTCTCGCACTGCAGGTTTTTCGGCATGGAGTAACAGCGATCAATGTTAACTTTAAAATTAAGAGAATTTTGATTATTGACATATGCTCGCTTGCAATTTCTTTTATGCGATTCTAAACCTAGTTGAAGTGTCCGGATTCTGTCAGCCAATTTGAAAATACTATCAGTAAAACAATAAACTATCAAAGAATTTCAATATTTAATGTTTTTACGAGTCTCTAAATTTTTTAAGAAGTTTTTGAGAAAAAACCTTTTTCTAGGACAGCATACTCTCCACAGTTTTCGTCTATGTATTGCTTCCGTCCATCTGCTTAAAAATACTTGAACATTATGACATACCCTACATGAATATCCAAAATATATTCCATTCATTGTTATTTTGCGGAATATTTAAGGGCGTATCAAGCTTTTGCGACATAATTGCGTTTGTTTGACCCCTTGCTGCATCGTTAAGATTTAAGCTCTAGTTAGGCAATTAATTTGTAAGATATTTAAGGATTCACCTACAAATCATACACTTTAGAAACGTGATTGCTTTTGGTTTCCTCTATAGAAAAAAAAACAAAGTTATCTCTAAAAAAACAATATAAACCCTTAGTACGACGTAAATACTTCACGGAAGGCCATCAAATTTTAAATAATTACAAAACTACTTCTTTTTTATAACGTATACACTTTACATTTTTAAAATGTGTTTTTGTTTACATAATACGAAGGAAATACCTAAATTCTGGCTCGTTCCACCCAGCATAACCTGAGCCACCTGGCTTCCCCTCTATCCACAGTCCTGCTTCGGCCAACGGACGGGGAGTTTGTACCTCTTGCGCTTTAAGAACAGTTAGTTTTTGCCGGTTTACCTCACGCGCACATATCCTGAGCCTCGGTGCCCCCTTAAACTGTTGAGTTCTCACTGACCCCTATTATCATGCAGCAAACCTTAAATTAATACAAGCTCGTTTAACTTTTATCCATCTGCGTTAAGGTCTATTTTTCAATGAAAAGTTTAAGGTTTTGGCAACTCTAAATTTAATATTTGCTACATGAGAATAGGGGTCAATGTCGCTAAAACAAAAGATAACAGGCGAGATCGTGCCTCCAATCCATTATGATTGAAATATATGCCAATATATAACTAAACTTATATTATATATATTTTGTATAGTTTATATATATTTTAACGCGTCTTATTATGACAGCCCTTGTAAACCTAGAATTAGGGAATGCCTGAGTAGTAACGACACAAAATAAAACACACTGAAAAAAAAAAAACAATGATGTGTGATGGATGAATGATGATATTAATAGGATTTACTTTTAGGATGTACATATTATATTTATTGCTGGATCATTTTAATTTAAAATGAGTTTTTTTACTCTAATTCACAACTTTTTATTATTAGTTAACAATAAAAAAATCTACATTAAAATTAACCTAACAATACAAATGATACTGCTTAACTTATCAAAAAAAAACTTACCTACAAATAACACCTAACTTCTCATTACTAATTCAGAAGAAAATTATAATTTATTAAGGTCTTACTAATGTCACATGCAGATTTGGCATTTTAGAAAATAAAATATATAGGTAGTAGAAATAAGAATTGATCGATTTTTATAAGAACTACCCTTTGCCCGCGGCTACGTCCGCGTTTATTTAATCTGTGCCCCGTTTTCGGCTTGGGCATTATTTGATCAACACCCCTTTTATCATATATATTGACCAGGGTCATTAGGATGATAGTAAACAAAACAGCGACCAAATCCGTTGATTTGAATGATTTTCGAGTTAAAACGGAACATACTTACAGACAGACAGACAAAAATTCTGATAAAAATAATAGTTTTGGATTCAGTACATACAATATTATACACGAAATTAAAAATTTGAAAAAAAATATTTTTTTTTCCACTTTATTATTTTGTATAATTTAGAATTTGTTTATAGATTATTATTTCCCTGTTAGCGACCGGTTTCGTTCAAAAAACATCTTTAGGCACAGATCTTCAGGCAAAGTTTTTTAATTTGATTTGTTTCATGTTTACATCAGTTGCAAGAATGACAATTTGATTTTTCTTGTTTGAAGTTATAAGAACAAAAGTTGCGTTAGTTATTAATTTATTATCTATTTTTCTACACTATTATATAAAGAGGAAAGATTTGTTTGTGTTTGTATAAAAAGGAAAGATTTTTTTGTTTTTATTTTGTATGTTTGAGGTAAACTTTGGAACTACTAAACCGATTCTAAAAATTCTTTCTTTTGTAAGAAGCTACACTATTGTTGAGTAACAAAGGCTACATTTTTTTTAAATATGGTTTCTGTTTAAAAATTAAATATTTGTGAACCATTTCGGGAGAAAAAACGCTGCTTTGCTGGTTTATCGGCATGCCTTGACCAAATGGTTAGCTATACGTGATAAAACCGGTTGTTTTTCCATACGAGAAATTCAATCTCAACTTTACGTTGCTCAATGTCCAGCATCGCAGTTTTCATTTTGCATTTTTGTTCTATGTCCAGCGACAAACTTAAATATTTAGGTGAATTCCTGTGTTTTTTGTAATATTTTGAATTTTACAGATTAAGCTTGAGCCAATCTATAGGTGATAAGTGCAAGTTTTGAAAAATATTGGGTTATTAACAAAATAATCACAAAAAACGGCGCGTAGTTTAAAGTATTTGGTACTTAAAACAAATAAGCACTATAGCGACGAGTTGTAGTTTCATAAATATCGTTTTGTTTCACCTATTAGTACCTATTCCGACAGATATTACTTGACCAAAACCAAACGAAATGTCGATACCACGTTTCCTAATTTTACCTAATATAATACTTTTCTGGACCGTCGACCAGAAGGTCGTGGCGGGGGGCGGCTGGATGAGGAGGACGAGTGAGTGGCCAAATTTGGGAAAGGCCTATGTCCAGCAGTGGACGAACACGGGCGGATGGATGGATACTTTTCAAAAATTAAAAACACTTAACATTTCCTAAAAGAAAGAAATATTCAGGAGGTTCGAGCTAGACCCCAAGAAACTCCCCACATTCATATTTATCTCAAAAGCTGCTGTCACGTAATAAGATCAAATCCATTACGTACAGTCAGCAAAAGATAAAGGTATACAGGCCCATAGCAAACACTTTGATCCTGAGACCCACAAGTAAGTGGTAAATGAGGTGAGATATACTTGTTCAATACATACACACATTTACTATTGATCCAAGATCAAATCACGGTCAATGAATCAATCAATCAATCAAGATTAAGATGAAAGTGTTTGCGATGGGCCCGTATACTTTTATCTTTTGCTGACTGTACCTTAAAAAGATCACCGCTTTTCATAATATTATTTTCATTAATACACTTTAAAATACAATAAATTTGTTTGAGACATTAAAATGCAAATGAAGTCATATATTTTCTTATATTGTTTATTACACACACATTAGGATAATGCGATTCTGACTATCTAGTCGTAAAGGATAAAATAAATGGGATATTTCACTGTGAAAAGGGTTGGCTTTTACATAAATCTAAGACGGGAATAAGCTATTGGAATAATTTCAAGGCCTTGCTTTCATACTGTAAATGTAAAGGCTAGACACACCGTGTAATGAAAAAACGATGTAAATTATTGTTTGCGATAAAATAGTAGATTATGCTTTATGAGAATAAAACAGTGTCTTATGTCGCTGGCGGCATATTGAACCCTGAGCGTAGCGAGGTACTCTAGGGTTAAAGCGAGGGGTTCAAGCTGCCCAAGACGAAGACAGGCTTTATTCCAGAGGAGCATACTCTACTTTTCACACCTTCTGCGAGACATTAAAAAGCCAGGGCTCCATAAATTAAGTATCTTCGTCAAATCGTATACGTGTTTTGATTTTTCTGGTAGTAGATTATTAATAATCTCTAAAGCGTCTGTTTTGATAAACTCTGGAGTAGAATTACTATGCACGACATTTTTTTATCAACATGAATATTGCAATAATATTCACTGACAATCACAGCTATTTACTCCTCTTTAAAAAGAATCTTGATTATGAAAATCTGGTAAAACGAACGTTAGCAACGTGTTCCACATCTCAGCTGTACGCATGATAAACCAAGATTTATAACGTTGTCTTCGAGCGAACGGAATATTGACAACAGAAAAGCGAGATTTTGCTGCATGCTGACTATTCCAGTGGACGAAGGCGGATGGGGTGAATAGATCCTGTAATTCCTGATGCGCACTCCAAAATAGAGCCAATAAAAAAACCGAGAATGATGGCAAATGGTCTGTAGTTGGCAGGTTCGATGTGGCCGCTTTTGGCACGGGCTGCATTATATTATCACCTTTTCAGCTTTGTCGCATGGTAGCGAGGATTCAGACCATCGTAATTTTAGCCTCTCAACCCCAAATTGCTCTGATAAAGCAACGTTCAATGCCATATTTTTAATGTCCCTATTTTAGTGGCCTTTGGAGTTGGTTTTGTTGAAGCTTGCTATACATATGTACTCCTAGGCTAATTTAAAACCACTCGTTGTAGTGATGTGCAGTAAAATAAATAAACCAAAATTGTTTTATCTTTAATACGTCGAAACGCAAATTGGTCAAAATTTCAAGATTCTTGAGCTTTAAAAAACATTTTTGATTGAAAAACACTTGTATTTGTCAATTTATTTATATTAAATTATTTAAAAAAACAGTTTTGTGGTGAGTACTATCATTTTACATAGATTTTAGTAACTGCTAAAGAACATCTTACATTTCACCACTGTTTCGAAGACAAGAATTCAAGCAGTTATTCCCTTAAATGGTCTATGCTTAGCATGTTGAACATGATATTATTTATTTATTTATGTCTTCTTAACTGCACAGCATAACAGATTAAATCCAAATCACCGTACAGACACAAAGAAAATTACAAGGATACAGAAGTGAGACAGAAAGGTAACGACAAACAGAAAAATGAAATAAAAATGTTAAAACAATCTAATATTGTAAATCTAAGGACATGGTCATTGAGGCTTCACTCTCACAGAACTTCAAGCACTCACGCATCGCATCCGTCAATCTATCATAGAAAAGATCACAATTGATAGTGTGCTCCTATAATTTGCATCACTCTGCAGGACAAATGTATAGAACTAAGAATATGTTTGAAATCGGAGTATACAGTTGGAGCTCCTTAATAAATAAATAAATAAATAAATAAATTAGGTGCCGAAACCAAAAGTTTGTTATATTTACTGTGTAATGATTGTACACATGTTATAAATCTCTTAAGTCGAGATAAAGTGTTTTTCTACAAGCCGGCTTCGCGTAGCTTCGTTGAATAACTACCCTGCAATGTAAATCCTAGCGGGAGACTGCAAAATGGCGGTTTATACTGCGTCAGTTCGAGTTTTACGTTTGTGTTTATATTTATGTTGCAACTACATTATGAATATTAATAGTTTATACCTAAATTTTGGATACAAGGCTTGTATGGGACGACTGGAGGATGGGAGGAAGCAAAGGTGGTGCTGCGATAGTTAACCTGATGAATTTTTACATTTATAAACTCGCCAAACCGTATTATTTTAACAGCTCAAAAATCACGTTTTTAAATGATCACTAAATGCTTCAGAAGACAAGAAACAAACAAAAATATTAGCATGCCAACTGCATACAAAGTAACGAGCCACGGTAGTGGCGTTGTCGAGGCAAAAGACTACCCAAGCTAAGTTTAGAAAAGTTTTTGTATCGCTTTGAACTTTCTATATGATTATTACAAAATGAAACAAAATATATGACATTTATTGACTTGGGCCCGCAATTGTAATGTTTTTAAACCTTAAACGCTTTAACCTACAGGTAGTAAATAAATACCTTTCAAATGCTTTAAAGTAGTTTAAAACTGACAAAATGCTTAAACTCAATTAAAATTTAATTCAAAAGAAACTAGGTTAAAACTTATACACGAGCAATACAAAAATCTAACATAATGTAAAACTTCTTTATATCTAATTAATATCTAATCTTGTATTTCAATATAATAATATGTTATTATTTATTATCAATGAAAATTATTATTTTCTGTATTTTGCGCTGTCCGGCGACGCCGACGCATCGATCGTCCTAAAACCACTCTGCAATGCACGCTGATATGAACGTTTCAATGTCGTTTTTGTCGGTATTTGTACCGTCGTCGTCACAAATCGAGCTGCTAATTAAGCACACTGAAGCATTATTCTTTCAGTTTATGTACTCGTACATGGTGTCAGGTAAAAAGAGCGCCAGACGAGAGTAGAGGGGATGTGTCTGCGCATGGGTAAAGGCGCGCGATAAAGAGACTGTCTGAGCCACGCCAGCGCTCTTTTTACCAAATGCGAGCTATATACTTTATTAAACCCTCATATTCTCTGAATTATAAAGAACGACAGTCCTAAAGGAACATAATCGCGCAAATAAAAAATTGGATTCGTCCATATAAAACATACAAAAACTTTTTAAATTTGTAAGGAAACGTATTTATTTTCTGCAGGTTTGTTTGGTTATCTTTCTTTGTGAACGTTGTTTAGCATGATCACTAAATTAAATTGGGATATCTAACTATCAAGATTTCTGTGTCGCTGACTAAGCTAGCTATAAACTTGTGGTTAGATAAATAAACGTAAAACAGGAGCTTTCCATTCACTTTAAAGTGGTAGTTAAGTGATTATTTAATTCGGTTGATCAAAGAGATACACGTATATCCCTCATCCCCCATCTAATATGCATTGAATGATCCGCTAGTGGGTATTTTGCTTATTAATAAAATAACTTTAAATTGTAAGCTATTGAAATTATTTTATTGCTATTCAATGCCTTGTTTTTTTATCGTCGTCGTCAACCACAAAACCGGTGCCTGTTGTGTAAGCGGTAAAGTATATTTTTTTGCACGAAGGAGGAAAAAAAGTTGTCGCGAACTTTTGAATGTTGTTAAAAACGCATTCTCCACTAGCATGAGCTGTCAGTGTATGAGCGGTTAGCGGGTTTTTATTTTTTCGAAATAAGTGGACTGTAAATGCGGGATACAAAATAACAATTTAATCATGTAAATTAAGAATGAGTTAGCTCAGTCGTTCAGGGGATGCAAGGAAACTGTCCTGCCTTTAGATATAAGTGATAAGAGTAGCAGAACAGAAGTGAAAAAGACTCACCTACACCAAGGTCACCAGCCAACGGTCATCAGCACAAAGCGTCCTTTGTAATTCACTCCTCAGAGGATCCAAAATCATCTATAACACTGCCGGCAGGCTATCCCCATATAAAACTGACACTGGAGACACGATTTTCACTTGAAAGATTATTATTTATAGTTTTTATATTTTTTATTGCGGAGACGCAGCCATTGCGTCAAAGTTCAATGCGGAAGTAAACACAACACGCCAATCTCACGGCGTCATCTTCTCTCTCACTCGGCGCTTGGTGAATAATGCGTGAGTGGGAAAGGGAAAGGAATATTAGGAGCTGAAATACTGAGCGTAACAACATCCTATACCGCGGATTTGACTTTTTAAAGAAAATGGCGTAAACATTCTCCCGGCCTTGATGATACATCGTATTATCAAAGAAAGCGGCTATCAATCAAAGAATTTAAGATTATATTAATTTATGAAATATCTATCTTACCTAACTATATACTACTAAGATTCACGTAATTATCTAATTATTGTGAGGGCAATGGGCAGAGTTTGACGATAGGTCGTTTGAACGTACCCGTTGAAGTTTTAACTAAAGCAACGCGAACTCTACCATCCTTACCAGGGTAAACCTCTTGTATAATGCCTAAAGGCCAGCGAAGCGGGGGAATATCATCTTGATGGATTAGCACGATAGTACTCGGTTTTACGTTATCCGTATTAGTAAGCCATTTCTGCCTAACTTGTAAGGAATTGAGATATTCCAAACGCCATCTCTTCCAATAGCTATGGACCATTTGGTCGAGCAGCTCTTTGCGATGACGCAGAGTCTTCGTTTCCTCGGAAACAGGCGCGGTAGGTAAGTAAGTCAAAGGAGAGGCCATAATAAAATGAGCGGGAGTAAGAGGTTCCGGATAGGGGTCCTCAGATAAAATGCAAAGCGGTCGAGAATTTAAAATGGTCTCAATCTGAATCAAAACTGTTAAAAGTTCCTCATACGTGAGTAGTTGCAATCCTATAACGCGGTATAGATGAAGTTTAATACTTTTGATATTGGATTCCCATACCCCCCCCCCAATGGGGGGATCGAGGGGGTAGCATATGCCACTCGATGCGGTGATCAGTAAGAAGTTCGTTTATCTGGGACTTAGCTCCCACAAAATTCGTTCCATTATCGGAATACATATGTGATACGGGACCACGCCTGGAAATAAAACGTTTAAAGGCAGAAATGAAAGCTTCAGATGACAGATCAATAGCTAGTTCTATATGAACAGCTTTAGTAACTAAGCAGATAAACAAGCAAATGTACGCTTTCTGGCTTTTTTGACCACGACGTCTACACAGAGTTATATTTATAGCTCCGGAATAGTCGACACCCGTATGGACGAATGCTTTGGTTTCTTGTACGCGGTAAGACGGTAAATCTGCCATTTTTGTATTAAGATGAGACGGTGAATTTTTAAAACAAGCGTTACATGCATGAACACGCTGTCGTATCACATTTCGGGAAGCTAAAATCCAATATTTTTGGCGAAGCAAAGAGCTCAAGACATTTGCCCCAGTGTGACAATGAAGGCGATGAAAATGATCAATTAAAAGGTGAGTAATATCATCCTGTTTTGGTAGCAACGCGGGGTGTTTAGCTTCATATGGTAAGTTGCTATTAGAAAGTCTACCTCCTACTCTAATTATTTCGTGATCATCAATAAAGAGATCAAGTTTACTGAGCGGTGCGGAAATAACTTTATTAGTCTTTAAGTTATGAGTTAATTGAGCAAAATGAACGCTCTGGACGTCGCGAATTAAATATCTTTCGGCTATGTTGAGTTGGGAGGCAGACAGTCCATTATTACGAGGTAAGATTTATGCAAATTTTAGAATGTATGCTACATAGGTAACACTAAAAGTTTCCGGAACTGGCCACTTACATAAACAATATTTAAAAATTTATTGCAACATTTGAAAATAGAACTCTTTGGCTGTAGAATGCAGTTTGTTTCATCTGACTGTCTTTTGTTATTACCTTGTGGCGCCATTTAAAAAATTGTGTGTCTGCATCAACATGGATTTAACTCGGGAAAATTTTCGTAGTATGATTTTCTACGATTTTAAGTGTAATTTGACAGCTCAACAGAGCATCGCTCGGCTTGAAACAGCTTTTGGCAATGAAGCACCATGCAAGACAACTGTTTATAGCTGGTTTGCAGAATTCAAGCGTGGTCGTATCAATCTCAGTGACGAATCTCGCGATGGTCGGCCGTCCACCGCTGTGACCAACAAAAACATCGATGCTGTGCGCCGTATGATTGAAACAGACAGGCATGTGACCTACCATGAAATTCGCGCATCCTTAGAAATAGGCATGAGTCAAATACAATCAATCCTACACAAACATTTGGGTGTGAGAAAGCTGTGCTCGCGGTGGATCCCACACAACTTGACCGAGGCTCAAAAAACGGACCGCGTCACTTGGTGCAGTGCCATGCTTACCAGATTCAACGAAGGTGCGTCAAATTTGGTGTGGGACATAGTAACAGGTGACGAAACATGGATTTATTGCTACGATCCCAAAACAAAGCAGCAATCGAGCGTATGGGTTTTTCAAGATGAGCCGAAACCAACCAAAGTGGCGCGCGTGAAAAGTGCATCTAAGCGGATGATTGCTTCTTTTTTTAATAAAACTGGACACGTGGCTACTGTTGCTTTAGAGAATCGTCGTACCGTGAATAGTGACTGGTACACGACCATTTGTTTGCCGGAAGTTATTGACGAACTCCGTAAAAATAACCGTAAACGCCGTATCATCCTGCACCACGACAATGCTAGTTCTCACACGGCCAGACAGACAAACGACTTTTTGAAGACGAAAAATGTAGAACTCATGAGTCATCCTGCATACAGTCCCGACCTGGCACCTTGTGACTTTTTTCTGTTCCCAAAAATTAAGAACCAATTACGCGGTCAACGATTTTCATCACCAGAAGAGGCTGTCGAGGAGTATGAAAAACACGTTTCAGAGGTCACCACAGGGGAGTGGCACAAAAGTTTTCAAAACTCGTTTGATCGAATGAAAAAGTGCATAGACGCCAAGGGAGATTATTTTGAAAAACAATAAATTAATTTTGTACCTTTAATAGTATTTTTTCATATTCATTCCGGAAACTTATAGTGCGTCCCACGTATAATGCGGAGAATTTTATTCCAGGAAGAATGTTTCTGAGCGAGGTCATAAAGTACACCAGCAACTGCAGTATTGGAACCGGAACAAACGAGCGTTTTGTTTTTATATTCGGCAGCTATCGCTATTTCGAATAAGCGAAAATTAAGTAAAAGAATAAAAATATCCGCTTGTAGATTCTGCCCAGTGTGAAGGACCTCGTTTTACGAAACACCGTTATGACATTTAGCACTGGCGTCCATTACCATACGAACCTTTGTAGTCTTTTTATCATGTCGAACGACGGGATGATGTGGAATAAAATAGCCTTGTGCATAGTCCTCGCTGTCAGGCGGTACCTCGGAGAGATAATCATTATCTAGGTAGTCCTGTACCACCTCATTATAACTTGCTCTCAACTCTGGGTCTTGGAGTTTGCGCTCCAATGAAAGCAGTCGGCGAACATTTACGGAGCGAGAGTCACCCAATTCGGACGGATCGCGGCAAAACGGTAAAGCGGTGCAGTATCGACCAGTAGAATCACGCGATACAGTAGAGTTATAAATCTCTTCACATTGACTTTCCTCAGGGCTAAGGAACCCTTTGGAAGGCATTTCCTCCATTTCCCAAAACTTCGTCAAAGTTTTATCAAGACGAAGGTCATCGAAGCGATCTCCCATACCTACGTGATCAGAACAAGTATAGAAGGTAGCAGTATTTATGTTTTGAAATTCGGAAGCGGTATTATTTTTATTATTATTGGAAGCGGTGATGGGAGCGTCACCCATTAGGACATAACCAAATACAGTTTCAATAGCAGACGGTGCGGGGGGAGCGACAACCCTGCCGCCTAGTAACAAGTGCGGAAACAGCTGAGCGCCGAGTATCAACTCGACCTCACCAGGTATGTGCCAAAGTGGATCCGCGAGCGGTAAATCCACCAAATGCTGCACAACAGTCGTGTCAACATATTCGGAAGGCATGCGGTCGGTTATGGTATCAACAACCAAAGCGGTAATATTATAAGAATATTTTTTATCTTTAGCGGCAACGAGCAGTTGAACGTGCTTCTCTTGTCTGGAACCCATGCTATGCAACGCATTCTGATAGAATAGAATCCATTCAGCGTTCTTTTACTAGACATCTCGCTTACAACTGCCCTGGAATTAGTCACCAAACTGGGTATGTGGACAGGTTATTGTTTTTTAAAATGCATAAATTATCAGACCGTAGAATTATGCTTGATTTGGCATTTTTGAAAAGCACAATCGATGGACGTGCTTTGTGTGATGAGTTCGTTGATGGTGTGTCCTTGACTGTCCCTCGACTACAAGCTCGTCGAGTAGTGAAGGACACATTTTCAGTACCTACTCGTAGGACAAACCTTGGTCGAAATGCACCAGATGTAAGATCTTGTACCACTTACAATAAATTTTGGAATTCTCACTCCCTTGACATTTTTAACGATAAAGCTATTAATTTTAAATATAAGATATTACAGCCAAATCCATTATCATAATTATTTTGAATAACTGAAAATTTATATATATATATATATATACTTTTTTATTTTTTCTCTTTCTGACTGTTTCAAATGTAATTTTAATTTTCAATTTTTTCTTTCATGTTGACATTCTGAATTGTGATTAATAAATTTAATATATAACTTCAATTTAATAATATTTTTAAATAATCTGTGTGTTTTGTGTGTCTAGATTTATAATTCAGATTTAAGATAGTTCAAATTGTTAATATTGTCCTGGTAATTGTAATTTAGTATTTGATTAATTATTATGCTGTTAACATTTTATTACACAATAATTGTATCGTAATAATGCTGTGTACGCCTGTAATTGATGGCAACACCAGATATAGGCCCTATGTTTACTTTCTTCTTCTTTTGAATGTGTGTGTTGACATTGTTGGTGTACCTTTTTGTAATAAATAAATAAATAAACGTATCCGCGAACCGTCTGTGAAGCGGACCCGATGCCCTTAATAAACGAATTCGAGAGACAAATCAGGTTTAATTTCAGCCGTTCACAACATGCCGACGTAATTACGTTATTTTGACTAGCGTTGTCAATTAAACATCTCACAGAAACATTTTTTTTATCCTTATTTGAAACGTTTACTTGGGCGGTTGAAAGCAGTACAGTAGTATTGGGCGAGTTTGCACCGTGAAACTGATTTTCGACCGATCGCGCGTGAGCGCATAACGACGCCTGTAAGTGCGAATGAGACGACGACACTTCTGTGGGCCCGGCGGCGGCGGCGGCGGCGGCGGTAGCAGGCGACGACTGAGGGGCCGCGCAATACGCGGGAACCGGTGCGCGCGGCACTGATTGTTGCGTATGTACCCCCCTATTATTGTTATTTTCCAAATGCAACAACGTATGATGTGTCTTTTTACAAGATTTGCAAGTGTACGTAGAATTGCACTGCGAAACTGTATGCGACAAACTTAGACAGTTCACACATCCTCGATTCGATTTAACGAAATCGAAACGACCTTTAGCGGGAAGCGATTTGAACGCAGGACATTTATATAACTGCTGATGATCAGACTTATTACACATTAAACAATGTGCAACACCTTTGCCATCACTTGTTAGAAACGTTTGTGATGGGTAAGCATTGCGCGAGCGGGTAGGTTTCACAGTACTATTAAGGTGTGGTTCCACCGATGCGGAAGCGCGGTTTGATTGAGATGACGACGGAACGGTTCTCTCTAATATTTTTACTTGACTTTTAATGAAGTCGATGAAATCCTTATAGGAAGGAATCTCTTTATCTCTGACAAATGTTTCAAAGGCATGTGCGGTAGCTGCGTCAATTTTACGCATTGCCATATTTAATAAAATGAAATCTTTCAACTCGTTAAATTTTAATAGTTCCAAAGCTGAAACTGCGGCGTCAAAGGTTTCAACAAAAGAATTTAAAGAAGCGGAATTATTTATCGCGGGTTTAATATTGAAAAGGATAGACATGTAATGACACCCTAAAGCTCGTTTATCTTGGTACTTTTTTACCAAGCTTTCCCAAATGGAAAGATAATTTTCGCCTGACGGAATGATGCCCGCAATTATATTCAATGCGGGACCGGTCAATTTTCCGGTCAAATACTGAATTCTTTGAGCATCAGATAAAGATGAATTTAAATGTATATTCGCTTTAAACGATTCATAAAAAATGGGCCAGTTATCAATTCTTCCATCAAACGAAGCGATATTAATCGGCGGCAGTTTGACCAGTGGAGGCGCGCCTTTATCCCAAGAGTGTGATTTTTGTTGTGAATAATTCTCTTTAATACGATGACGTAATCTTTGTATTCTAGCATAAATATCTTCAAATGAATTGAGGGCCTGATAATTAGGCACAAACTTTGGGTTCTCCTCAAAACCTAGCTCATTAATGTGTCTTTAATTAGTGTCTAGATTTGAAATGAATTCTTTACGTATGACCTCTAATGTTTCGGTATCAGCCATGAATGTTTCCGCGGAACGAAGATCTGTGCTTGTTATTGGTAATTTTTGAGCTACATCATGAAGATTAGTCACTCGAGAAAATATAGTATTGTTTTTAGCTTGTAATAATGCTATTTTAGCGGCCATGATAACGAAATGACGAATTAAACGTACTAAGTACCGTTTCTAATGTAAATAGGTTAGTACGTAAACAATAGTAGTATGCGGTTTTAAATAACTAAGTTCGTAGGTAGGTATACGCGAAACTAGTACGTATAGCTCACCAATACGGATTATTATGTAGATCACGATAGATTTAGCTAGCATAGGTACCCAGGTAAAGTATGAGACAGTAGATAGTAAGTACGGAAAGTAACCAGAGGTAGGTAATATTGAATGCGGTATGTTTTCACTACGATTTGTGTGTGAAAAGAATAAAAAAGGTAACTTAAGTATTTATTAATAATGCGGTAAGAAAAGAATATTCGATTTCGATAAGAATTATCCCAACCTGCGGCGCGGAATGCACGATCGGCATGTAAACATGTAGGGTAGTTACAAATAAACTGACGAGTGCAAAAACGTATCATCAAATGAGAAAATAGCGGATTGATTACGTGTAAACTATCAAAGATTAACACCAAATTAAATTACATAAACGTGGTAAATTATCCGACTCGAAGTCAGACCAAAAATGTATGAGCGGTTAGCGGGTTTTTATTTTTTCGAAATAAGTGGACTGTAAATGCGGGATACAAAATAACAATTTAATCATGTAAATTAAGAATGAGTTAGCTCAGTCGTTCAGGGGATGCAAGGAAACTGTCCTGCCTTTAGATATAAGTGATAAGAGTAGCAGAACAGAAGTGAAAAAGACTCACCTACACCAAGGTCACCAGCCAACGGTCATCAGCACAAAGCGTCCTTTGTAATTCACTCCTCAGAGGATCCAAAATCATCTATAACACTGCCGGCAGGCTATCCCCATATAAAACTGACACTGGAGACACGATTTTCACTTGAAAGATTATTATTTATAGTTTTTATATTTTTTATTGCGGAGACGCAGCCATTGCGTCAAAGTTCAATGCGGAAGTAAACACAACACGCCAATCTCACGGCGTCATCTTCTCTCTCACTCGGCGCTTGGTGAATAATGCGTGAGTGGGAAAGGGAAAGGAATATTAGGAGCTGAAATACTGAGCGTAACAACATCCTATACCGCGGATTTGACTTTTTAAAGAAAATGGCGTAAACAGTCAGTTTCCTCTAATAGTGCACAAAAGAAAAATACTTTATGAAAAGTTTCATGTAATCACCACGAAGCAGGTGGGTATTGATCGTATTGCAAGATGTATCGCATCATTGACGGCGTTGACATTAAAACTATGTGTAGTTTGTTAGTAGTTAGTAGTTGGTGATCCAATTTAAACCCTTTAGGGTTTCGTATCAAACGGGATCCTATTACTACGCCTCCGCTATCCATCCGTCTGTCACAGGGGTCCAGTCAGTTGAAATTTTCACAGAGTAAGTGTTAATATGGCCTCTATTCGTGCAAATAATAAATTATAAAAAAGAAACCCAAGGGATAGCATTTTATTAACGTTATTTGTTTTAGCTCTGTTATAACGACGGTAACACATACAAGTTTCAGATTTGGTCAGATTATTGTACACACTCTAAAGTAAAACAACAAATAATAAAATTTTGAGTTCCGTACTCAGAGGATGGCTTAATTTTTTAATAATTTTTGTCACCTTGTTCTTGTATTTACCATAATGTTTATGGGTTTCGTACTTGTATCGTGTGACGGTACGGGACCGTTTGTTTGTCAGTCCAACTTGCACCTGGCCAAAATTTTTGATATCTGTTTTTTTTTAGTGAAGTAGGCTTTTTGGGGCAGTTTGTTATCATAATGCATTGTACTCAAATCACCAGAGTACTACCTAGTGCAGTTTAAGGTGATTGGCAACTTATAATTGTTTTTCTTGTTGTTATATTTGTTGTGTACGTTAATTTATAAAAAGATGGTCAAAATAACTTAACTTTGATAGAAAAGCCTAATTAGTTTTTGACGCGCTGAGTGCTTTCAGGCGTAGTAGGTCGATCGCACAGCGAAAGAGATAAACATATCTGAAAAAGCGTGCGTCTGAGCAGAGCGGTAAATCAAGAAGAAAGTGGGTAATGCTGTTTTTCAAGGAATAAAATTTAATATAAATTCACACAAGTGCGTTTGAAAAAAATCACTATACTATCGTTTAGATAATAGATTAACATATTTAAAACAGTAATCATTGTCATTTTTACTTTATTAGTTCCGATAGACTGCTTGTTTGAAATGAAAAAATAGCCGATCGATCAAGCCAATTTTTCTCTATCGCGTTTTGGGCTTGTACATCGCCTTGGAAAAGGCTTTGCTTATAACATGTATTTATTTCGGAACCATATCTATTGTATGAGAGTGCTACTTGTTCAAAAACTCCGGTTTTACTACCTACGTCGTCTTAAACTACTTTTATACAAAAATAATAAAAATAATCATAGGGTGTGCGTTTGAGAACAAAACCAGAGGTGCGATTTTCTAAGACAATCGTACTTATTTGACAACCAAAAACGTACGATTTCAATTGTGAAACAGGCTAATTTGCTCAGGCAAATATATGTTTGGCAATTGAAATCATACGTTTTAAGCCGTCAAATGAATACGATTGTCTTACACAATTGCACCTCTGGACCAACCACGTTAATGCCAAAATGTATATAGGCTATGCAATTTCATTTTCTATGTGGAATCTTATAAAAGGGATGGTATTTTAGGAAAATTTGAATGCGTCCACGAAATGAGTTTTTATTGAAACCTGTTTAACAAATCCGTTACCATCAAAATATGGTTTAATGAAACTAGTTTAGATTTTGTTACGGAATATTTCCAAAACTCATTCTATTATTAACTTACAATAAACAAAGATAGGGCATAATTTGAGAACATGATTCTCAAAATCTTAAAGTCAAGGGGCATAGTGATAACTAGATATATAGGATAACACGCTGACAGAGTAAAGAAAAAAAAATTCGACAAGTGCGGCGGGAATATATTCTGGCCTCCCTTACAAAAAGTAACCTGTGCTTTAGAAGTCCTTTTGAGCCTCATAAACATAAGTTTGAAATTGCTTTAAAACTAAATTTTAAAAGTAACATCAGTTCTGTTTTTTCTTTATATGAAAATATTAATAATATTGTCCAGATATAAACCCTTTCGCCACCCTGAGGTTTTCCTTATAATAAATAAACTAGATGCCTTTTACCACCATTTTTGGGAGTCATATGTGGTTTCCGAAACACCTTAGGAAAATATGTCAATAAAACACTAGTGATGTGAATGAAATAACAAACACGTAGATCGATAAACGATTTTATTTATTGAAAATTACTCATAACTTTTGCTATTTTATAAGAGTAACATATATTTTATTTTACATACAAATATCTATACGTTTTATACTTATTAAATTAAATTAAATTTTAAGAAGTACTTTTTATTCTCCCAGCAGTCCTTAGTACTAAAATGTATGTATTGTATGTATGTTTATTATATTTTATTTTTAAATTGCTTATGTATGATTTATTCAGTTTTAGGGTGTAAGGTTTAGTTTTAGGTTAATATCTCTATGTACACGTAAGTAAATATCTCTCTTTTTGCACTTGTTTTCAGTTTTAATTACCCAATTTATCAGTTTTTTCCAGTGACATGGAGGATCAAAGAAGCCCACCGTGTGTATTTTATTCAAAAAAGTATTGTATTCCCACTAGAAAATTGAAATAAGTATGTCTTTTTCTTACGAACACGAAAAGTAAGTTTTTCACTCTCCGCACCGAGACAGCGAACGTGATCTGAGCGCTATCCACCTCAGGGAATAAGGTTGGGGATATTTTACCCCCCCGCCGCAACCAACGTGATAAATACGCGCAATAGTTTTCGTTATTCACATGAAATATCCGCGTTGTATAATTAATCAACGGCTCTTGGCGGTGCCCCCTTCGGTCTCCGTGGCGCATAGTAAGTCTCCACTGGTGCGCGCGCTCACGAAGCTCAACGCACTTTTGGTTTCGGCACCTAATTGTGATCTTTTCTATGATAGATTGACGGATGCGATGCGTGAGTGCTTGAAGTTCTGTGAGAGTGAAGCCTCAATGACCATGTCCTTAGATTTACAATATTAGATTGTTTTAACATTTTTATTTCATTTTTCTGTTTGTCGTTACTTTTCTGTCTCACTTCTGTATCCTTGTAATTTTCTTTGTGTCTGTACGGTGATTTGGATTTAATCTGTTTTGCTGTGCAGATAATAATACATAAATAAATAAATAAATGACGTACAGTCTCGGACGAGTTTACTCCTCCAAGCGTACACTGCTAACTTCCTATCTGTTCACTAGACTTTACTTTCTTCCTAGATGTTCACGTGAACATAATTGGAACTTAGGTCTTACAACTGGGAAACAGTAGATAGGTTCTGTAAATACACTGAAAGAGCTAAAAAAATACCTTATTTATGCACGTAATAACAATTATTCATTATTAGTAACAATATAGACATGTATTTTACCATAAGGTTATGTTATTTTATATTTACTGGTCCATTTTCAGCTTGAGGTGGTTCTTCTGGAGGAGCCTCTACCTTCAGAAATTGTTCCAAAGTATAAATAAACATTCTCACTTCCCTTTTTTCTACAAACTAAACCAGTAGCGACGTCATCACCTGAAGAGATAAGATGGTGGCATTGTAAATATTTTTTTCATAGTACTAAGGTAAGGTAAGGTAAGGCAAGGGCACCTTCTAGCAGTGGAGTTTTCTGGCCATTAACAAGGCAGGGGGCACCTTCTAGCAGTAGAGTTTTTTGGCCATTAACAGGGTGGTTTAAGGTACTACGAACAAGCAAAAAAAAACCGGACAAGTACGAGTCGGACTCCCCACCGAGGGTTCCGTTAATGGTAAGATTTATAGTTTTCAGATTTTTCCCTATTTATGTAGTACTAGCTTTTGCCCGCGGCTCTGCCCGCGTCGAAAAGATTTTCGTGGAAATAAGGATAACAAAATAATTTGATTTTTTGAACGACTATATGCAACGGACATAAGCAAAGCGCTAATAAAGACCAATCGCACGCCCATAAAGCAGCTAAGCAGCGCTTTTTCTCCCGACTTGATTCACAAATATTGAACTTTCAGACTGAAAACTTATTTTTATTATTTTTTGTTTGATAAACACTTGTACTTGTCCACTTATTTATATTAATTTCCCTTACCGGTTTCGCTGTTAAAGCATTATCAAAGGTTTAATGCTTTAACAGCGAAACCGGTAAGGGAAATTAATATAAATAAGTGGACAAGTACAAGTGTTTATCAAACAAAAAATGTTTCAAAAGTTCCACCAAGTGCCAACAATCACGAGCATCAACTCCATTATTTTTATTACAATAAAATATAGCTTTTGTTACTCAACAATAGTGTAGCCTTTTACAAAAGAAGGCATTTTTAGAATCGGTTCAGTAGTTCCAAAGATTACCTCAAACATACAAAAGCAAGAGGTGTGTCAGGATCGTTGTATTAAAATGAAATATAGCCTATGTTACTCATCAATAGTGTAGCCTTTTACAAAAGAAAACATTTTTGGAATCGGGTAACTTTTCCAAGCTTAATATTAGCAAGAGGTGTGTCAGGATCGTTGTATTAAAATGAAATATAGCCTATGTTACTCAACAATGGTATAGCTTTTTACAAAAGAAAGAATTTTTAGAATCGGTTCAGTTGTTCCAAAGATTAACTCAAACATACAAAAGCAAGAGGTGTGTCAGGATCGTTGTATTAAAATTAAATATAGCCTATGTTACTTATCAATAGCGTAGCCCTTTACAAAAGAAAACATTTTCGGAATCGGGTAACTTTTCCAAACTTAATATTTGCAAGGGGTGTGTCAAGATCGTTGTATTAAAATGAAATATGGCCTATGTTACTTAACAATAGTATAGCTTTTTACAAAAGAAAGAATTTTTAGAATCGGTTCAGTAGTTCCAAAGATTACCTCAAACATACAAACAAGCAAACAAACAAACAAACAAATCTTTCCTCTTTATATAATAGTGTAGATTTAGATAAGGCGGTAATACTTGCCAAATTTCATAGTTCTAGGTCAACGGAAAATACCCTACAAATTTTGATTCCCTCGAGAGTATCGAAATATACGTTTTTTGCGGCATAAGCGACCGTATCTTTTTTTCATGTTAACATAGAAGTTTGATTTTTTTACAGCTTGAAGAGACTGTAGACTTAAGTAGGTATATGGTTTTAATTTCAACTTGATGCCTCCACGCGTTCCTAAGATATAAAGTATCTTGCTTGACAGACAGACAGACAGACGGACGGACAGATGGACAACAAAATGATCCTATAAGGGCTCCATTTTTTCCTCTTGAGGTACGGAACCCTAAAGAGGTCAAATTCATATTGATTGGTCGCCAAATTAAACTCTGTACAGACGGCAAAATTAAATCAATAATATCATTTCGAATAATAATACCAAAGAGCCTTTTACGAATGTCATTACGGACTTCTCCAAACCGAATTATAAGGCGTATAATTTATTCATAATGCTGGCAGTAAATTCTGCGAAACAGCCAATCAAGGAAATGCAAAACATGGAATTATTCCGAGAAAGGTCCTTACAGTGGCGTTGACCCTTGACAATAACTGTCCAGAGTCGTAAATAGCTCACATTTCGTATTCACTACAGCCTTCGTCTGCCGATAAAGCCATTATATAGATAAAGAGATGTCAATAAGAAGAAAACTACCATATTTTATTTAATAATCTAAATATTATGTTTTTAAAGCGAATGGCGCTTTGGAACACACCTCAAATTATTATTAGAGAGTATTACAAACTATAAAAGATCAATTAAAAACAAAGGAGATTGCGACAAATTGGTCCAACCGACCAATACACATGTGCTGTGCGACATGAGATAGGTCTTATGATAACATTTGCGAAACCGGTAACATTTCGTCCAAGCATTTATCCTAAAATATACCGGGTACAGTCGAGGACAAAAGTGTTCATATCAAATGTTAGAAAAATATTTTGGGGGTAAATAAATGTGTGTTTATTTACACTAAAATATAATTCTTACCTATTTTTATGTATATTTTTGCGAAACCGGTAACATTTCGTCCAAGCATTTATCCTAAAATATACCGGGTACAGTCGAGGACAAAAGTGTTCATATCAAATGTTAGAAAAATATTTTGGGGGTAAATAAATGTGTGTTTATTTACACTAAAATATAATTCTTACCTATTTTTATGTATATTTATCAAAATATATAGCATATCTCTACAAAAAAAGACAGACGGTTTCTTATAAAATGTTTAGAATAGCAATCAGTTGCATAGCAGTTATTGTTGTATCTCTTGTGCTACTGGCAGATACCTAAAATGTATAATCTAAATAATAAGATCTTTTATACTACTACAAGTAACATAGTACACTCTTGATCTCTTGTGAGTGGTAAAATTGCAGCAAAATACGCAATTATGAACCTCAGAGCGCATTAAAAACAACAATTTTAAGTAAATTTTCAGATCTGAGTGCTACTTTTCACTGTTATGCAACGTAATACTTTTTCCACACAAATAACACATATCTAGAAGGTTAGCTGCAATTTTCGCTAAGATGCTAGTTGGGTTATATACAAATTGTTTTGAACGCGCTCATGAAACGTCATGTACTGACCAGCTGTCGCTATATTCCCAAAACTTTCGTAGCTCAAATCTACGGCAGCGTAGCCCATTTACTCCTCGTAAGCGTAAAGTAGGTAGTTAATTCCTGAGTACAACTTTAAGCATTTCCATAACCGTCTCTACAACATGAGCATTTCCCAAAACTTCTGTTTCTAGTACTAAGCACGAATCTAGAGCAAACTGAAACATTTCAGTATGTTGTGTCTTATCTAAAACTTAGTAACACTACACATACGCAAACAAATCAGACATAGATTAAAATTAAACGCGGCGTGACATGGATGATAAATTAGTGTTTAAACGTGTCTCTAAGAATTACAATAATGCGGCGAGGCGGCACCACTATTACAAGTTGTCAGTAAAAGTACTGCGATCCTTTCAACTACGAATAGTATGTATAAGTGTACTACAATTGGTTTCTTTTAATAATCTAAAAAATATAAAAAAAAATGTTTGTTAGTTGTGGACTTGAATAACGCGTAATTATTAGAAAAATGTGACTGATTTGATTAGGTGCAGGTTCCTAGCTACTTCCTAAAAAAAATGTTTTTTTTTTATCTGTATCATGTTTATTGTGTATTAATTGTGTAAATAAGAGCTGCCAGAATGACTAATTTACATGTGAAAAATAATTGTATTTTTGTAGAAAAGAAAAATTGGGTGAGTAAATAAATTATAATTATAAAAAAATGTGTGCGTAGTATAGGAGCGGGTATTCGATCTTCTTTTTTATGAGTCGGTTACACATAAACTATACGTGGTTGAAAGGATCACAATAATTAAAATATATATAATGTATAATTTATTATAATCAAAAAACACATTAAAATACAACTTAGCACTTGAAGTGTTTTTTTCCAGTTTGGGTAGTGAAGAAAATTTATTATCATACAAGTATTACAAGGTGACAATAATTACAAAAAATGGCCACGCGCAGTGTAGGGTTCCGTAGTTGCCCAGTACATTTTATAAGTTGGTCTACTAATACAGATCTCGCCAAAACTTCTAGTCTGCTCGGAAATTGCTCTCCAGAAGAACGGCCCATACATTGTCGTGTTTAGAGGAGACTCAAAGTTTGGCGCAACCTAAAGCTTAATATTAATATTTCGGCAAAGGATCTATTACGGGGTGGGTCACAGGTAGCTTTTTAAAAAAAACGATTTACTACCCCAAAAGAAAGTTTATTCCCGAAACTCAATTACAAAAATAAAACACAAGTGTCCGCTAGGAAGATCAAAACCGGTCTGACGACAAAGCCCAGATACAAGTGTGAGAAACAGCAATGTAACCTGATGACCGAACAGGTCATCAGTTTTATTTTATATAGTCAGCTGGGAAAATTGTATCATAACAACCCCCCGGATAGAATTGAACATCACGGAAAAGTGATGGGAAATTCAAAGATTTGATCTTTCCAGTCGGCTAACAAAAAATAGCTTAGAATTACTCTATAATAATATTGCGCCTCACTGGCGTTGGCTGTGCCTTAACTCTAATGTCCTCGTCCTGGCTCGAGGACTCTGTATCTAGGTTTCCTAATGAAACATCCTGCACGGGACATAAACTTGAATGTTTAGATTTTCTGTTTTTACACTGGTTATAGATTTGAACACAATGATTAGGGTTTCTAAGACAAAAAAGCTTTCTTATTCTAATGCACATGTATAATAAAACTAAACCAATAAGAACATAAATGGCAGAAAGATAGTGAGTGCTGTACTTTACTAAATGTGAAGGATTTTCCAATTTGTTTAGTTCCTTTTCTAAGTCATTCAGCTGAATACTTGCATGAAGTAATGAATTTAAATTATTTACGTTACTTAACTTCACAAAAGGAAGATTAGCTAGGGTTTTATTTATTTTAGTCTTTTCACAGCAGTCATCATCAATCAGAGTAAAATTTGAAATATACAGACTAATATTTGTGGTAATAGATTCACTGTAACTGAATTGCAAAGTTTTAAAGAAAGCCTTACAATTTTTGGGAATACTTAAAATTCCTGTTCCAAACAATATTTCATCATTATTATTGGGTTCAGATTCGCAGGTAATATGACATTTACCCGGTTCTGACTGAACAAAAATCCACCTATTATTATTTAACTTGTGAAAAATATCAATAGAGCCGTGTAAAAGTTTCGTTTCACAACTTCTAGGTAATGTTGTTATCACTTCACTGATTAAAACTGTCTCGCAAGTAGGGTTAGCGATTGTCGAGAATACGCTTTCCAGCACGCACACAAAACACTTCTTGCCTATCGACTTACAATTATCAAGATTATCGAATAGAGAGTAAAACATTCTATCATTAGTTATAGCGATATAAGACTTACTCGGTGCAACCAGTGCAAAGGTATCGGGTTTCGAGACATCGTAGGGAACTGGAAGTGGAATAACATGGAAGAGATTGTATGTTTGAGGAAGGACGAGCGGTATCCTTAAAACTAATATTATTTTATTATAATTATAGAAACAGACTAAACTAGATATATCTATGATTTCATGTATATTTTGAAGAGATAAAGTTACTGGTAGTTCGCAGTGTTTAGGTAAGTTATTCTTATTTTGATCCAACTCTGTGAATAACTTATATGGACTTAGTACAGTTGGATGCAATACATTATTTTTGCTGAACAATATTGCATTATTTAAATCATCAATATCAAAAGATAGGGATATAATGATACTTTCTAAGGAGTTAAGAAGTAAACTAAGTTTCGATTTAATTTCTAATTTATCATTTGAATTGCCTATTTCTTGAAGGGACTTCTCAATAATTTGAAGGTTAATATTTAAACGGCTTTCATTTTCATTCACCTTGGACATAGAGTTATTGAAAGTAGATATAGTTGACTTAATGACGTGTATGTTATCTTTCATAAGATGTGCTAACTTATTTTCGTCCGACTGTACCTGATGAATAGCATTAGTGTACATGTCTGCGTCATCTGAATCTAAAGTTCCGAACAATGTTTTTAATAATGAGCCTCCTGCATTGATAAGGCCTCGCTTCGAGCGGTTTGCTTGTTGAGTTGAAATAAGGTATGAAATCGAGGAGAATTTTTTCACATTGTTTACATGTTGGCTTTTCAGTGAGTTTATACTATTGCTGCAGTCAACTTGAACTTTTGAAGAAATAATGTTATTACATAACGTAGATAGCTGTTCAAATGTGGACTCAACTTTATTCAGATGCGGTTGGATATGAGTAATGTCGAGATATGTGACTACATTCCATTGATCATTTGTAAATTTAAGATTCTGCAGTTCATCGAAGTAAAGGCCGGGGCTTCCTTGAATTTGCGTTACGAAGCGGCCTTGACACAGCGCTATAGCTGTCCTGAAATATAATTAAAAGTCATAGTTTTAGGTTGTGGAATTAGCAAACTTTAATTCATCAAAGTGATGACGAACGTACTTCCTATTTATCAGTAAAGTTGCGGAGTGATTGCCGTTAAGCTTTACAATTCTAAAAGGGCCTTTCCAGACTTCACCTTGACTAAGAATCGTTGAAATTGCGTGAGATGATGCATCCGTAGTAAGAATAAAAGGTTTTGAAAAATCTGGATACTGGAGAATAGGTGCGGTAGTTATTTTCTCTTTAAGTGTATCGAAAGCTTTCTGTTGCGAGGACGACCACTCGAATTTTGCATCCTTTTTTAAAAGACTTGTTAGGGGTTTAGAAATATGAGAGAAGTGGTCGATAAAGCGTCGATAATAACCTACAAGCCCGAGAAATGATTTTATGTCTTTCGGAGACTTGGGAATCGGGAATTTAGTGACACAATGCACTTTTTTTAGGATCAGGTTTCACACCGTGTTCAGAAATGATGTGTCCGAGATATTGGACTTCTTTACGAAGAAACTCGCTCTTATCTGGCTGTAGCTTAAGGTTATGTTCGCGTAACTTCATAAATACCAATTTTAGTTTAGAAATATGATCTTCAAGGTTATGGCCAAAAATTACTACGTCATCCATGTATGTGAAACAGTGTATTCCTTGAAGTCCTGTAAGGACGATATTCATCAACCTTTGGAAGGTAGAAGGGGCATTTTTTAACCCGAAGGGCATTCTCGTGAATTCATAGTGTCCTGCTAAAGTACCAGGTACACTGAAGGCTGTTTTTGGAGCATCTTCATCTGACATATTAATTTGGTGAAAAGAGGACGCTAAATCCAGCGTTGTGAAATATTTGCTGTGACCTAACTGATCTAGGATATCCGTAATGTTAGGAATCGGGTAGGCGTCACCTACAGTTATCTCATTTAATTTTCTGTAATCAATTACGACGCGCCATTTCTTTTTACCAGATGCATCTTGTTTTTTCGGGACGACCCAAATTGGGGCAGACCAAGGTGACATGGAAGGACGAATTATTTTTTGATCCAACATGGATTTGATTTGTTTGGCCACTTCTTCTTTATGAAATTCGGGAAAACGATACGTTTTTGCATGAATGGGATTTTGTGAAGTAGTCTTGATTTCATGTTGAATAGTTTTAGTAGTAGTAAGATGATCTCCTTCGAGATAAAAGATATCAGTGAACTCAGAGCAAAGATTTCGTAACATGATTTCTTCTTCTTGATTAAGATGTCCGCATCTGAGCTGATTTTGAATATTATTTTCGCGGTTTGAGTCAGAGGTCGTAAAATAAGAGACTTCAGTTTGTGAGTTGGTGACGTCAATATTTTCTAGGATATAAGAGACTGGCTCTAGGGTCAGCGTGATTTCGTCTAACTTGAATTCTTGGTGAGAGGCATTTAGTACCGAAATGGTAACCTTTTTATTAGGTTGAACACGAACGAGGCATTTTGAAAAGTAAACATTGGGATACTTTCTGAGATTAGTATTAAGAATCAACCCTTCTTTTAATTCAGGATTTGTAACACTACATTCAATAAACGTTTCACTTCTTGGAGGGATAACGTTCATCAACTCAGAATTTTTTATGTCAAAATACCGGTTAGGGTCATCTAACATGATTAACCGTGATTTTGAATATTGGATGGATACTCTATGGGCATCAAAGAAGTCATTTCCTACTATACCATCGTAGTCTAGATTTACGTTATCTACTACATGAAAATAGTAAGGAAAACTATATTCGTTATTTAATTTTAAGTAGAGGAAAAACTTTCCTAGGGTTTCTGAAAAAGAGCCTACGTCATTAATTCCTTTAAATTTGACAATATGATTTTCAAGTACCGGTAATTTGGATAAAGAAGATTTTTTTACAAGGCAGATTGAGCTACCGGTATCAATTAGCAATCGAATGGGTTTATCTGTGTGAGAAGTTTCAACCTCGATATAAGGAAGCTTAGGGCTACGAGATGGTAAGACGTCAAAAATATAACCTTCCGACTCGTACTTGAAATTGTCAAGAATTTCATTAAATAAAGATTCAGTGTTATTCGGCCCATTATGGCCTTGATCTTGATACAGAGTAGAACTAGTAATTTCAGGGCTACAACCTGGAATAAGAGACAGAGACGATTTAGGAGTTTCAGGTTGGCCCGAGCAACGATTCAGTGATTTAGGAGAGCCCCCCAAGTTAAGATTCAGTGACGATTTAGAAGTTTTGGGTTGACCTTCTGATTTAGGATTCAGTGAAGATTTAGTAGATCCAGAATAACAACCCTGTTTACGATACAGTGACGATTTAGTAGCGGGTTGTTTACCTGAAAAAATATTAGTGCCTAAGGCATCAGGTTGTCGTTGGCACGACGGCGACACCTGATCCTCTAGTTTAAATCCTCATCCGTGTTTGATTCGTGTAAATTGTAATGTTCACACGGTAAGTCTTCAATTTCGCCAAGTCCATCATTTATTTCAACATGTTTATTTTGTTCAACAGTTTGATTTTTATTTTTATGACTGTTGTTATATTGCCTTTTTCGGCACTGTGAGATATGGTGTCCCTTATTTTTACAATACGAACATATTGGAGTTTTTGATGATGGTTTTGACGAATATTGTTCGCTTGATTTCGGCGAGGAATGTTCAGGCATTTTTTTAGATGATAAGCTGCCTGAAGAATTTGAAGGCTGAGAAAAGTATTTTTTATTTTGAAAGTTCTGAGAGTACAAGTTTTGGATCTTTTCTTCTTGCAATGCTATATTTACGGCAGCATTCAAATTTTTCGGCTCTCTGCATCTGACAATTGTGCTTAAGCGGGGATTAAGTCCTAGAGTGAAAGTGAAGAGTGCTAAGTCTTCCGTCATGGCAATACGACCAGCCAGTTCTTTTTTTAAACTTTCAGAATTATGAATTTCAGTCTGAAGGCTTGTTAAACATGTTTCGATTCTCAAAGCAAATTGGGATACTGATTCATTACTTTGTTGTTTACAATTTTGCAAACCCAAAAGGAGGTGATTATAATGCTTGGTTTCTCCAAAATTTTGTTTCAAGAATGACTTAAGGTCATTGAAAGTGTCAAAGACTTTATTAGAGCATGCTATTTGAGCTTTGCCCTCCAACTTTGAAATTATAAATTTCAACAAAAGCGTCTTTTGATTTTCGGCCGCAAGATTTAGGGCATTTTGACAATTTGTCAAAAATGCTGGCAGCGTTTCCCTTTCTCCTTTGTAAGAATTTATAAAATTGCACAAAACTTGTATAGGGAAAGCTTCAGTAGTCAAGGTCGGAAGGGTTAGTGTTAGCTTTTGTTTGTCACTAGTAGTAGGAATTGGAGATGTCATCTTGGAAATAGAAGGGTTGTCTCTAACCTTTACAAATAGAATGTTTTACTCACAAGGCCGCGAAAAAAGGGAGTCAGAAGAACCTTCATCAGCAACTGGGATGCGACGGCTTAGAAAGCAAACGTTTGCTTGCACGTAGAAGTCGAGCAGCTTCGACGGTTTTGTTGCAGCAGCGATTTGCCACACCAGTGACAAGGGTAAAGGCGAGGAGAGTTGACCCGATGAAGTTTGTGATAGGCAATCAGCAATAGTGAAATTCTTGACGAGTGGCCTGCCTACACAGACCGCAGCAGTAACCTCGAAGTTGAGGGGAGATGCAGAGACGATTTTGGAGTGATTCGGCGATGACTCAGGAGGACTCGAGAGAAGATTCAGTGGAGAGTTCAAAGATTCAGCGGTAGTTTTTCACACTTTAGTTACACACTTTAGATACACACGCACACATGTAGAGTTTTACGAGGTTGTTTTGACCCCGGAGACACGATTTTATAAGTATTTTGGCACTTGCAAACACGAAATGTGGGATGCTGGCACGTTTTGATTTACAGAAAGTTTTCATCCAGCGATCCCACTTCTGACACCACTATTACGGGGTGGGTCACAGGTAGCTTTTTAAAAAAAACGATTTACTACCCCAAAAGAAAGTTTATTCCCGAAACTCAATTACAAAAATAAAACACAAGTGTCCGCTAGGAAGATCAAAACCGGTCTGACGACAAAGCCCAGATACAAGTGTGAGAAACAGCAATGTAACCTGATGACCGAACAGGTCATCAGTTTTATTTTATATAGTCAGCTGGGAAAATTGTATCATAACAGATCCCTTAATCGAAAAATGGTTTTCACACATCCACAATGTTTTCGAACGACCTGCCCAACAATAACCCCAATTTACGTGTACTTTTTTTTATTCGGTTGTTGGTTCATTTTGTCGGCGTCATAAATATGTAAATCCATGCCAAATTACAGCTTTTTAGTACTAATAGTCTCTGAGCTAAGCCGCGGACATAAGGACAGGCGGACATGGCGAAAAAAAAAATTTGCAAAATAGAATTTTCAAGAATTTTGATATTTTTTATAGGAAAACGGCCAAGGCGCAAGGAAATAAAAAATATTTTCTTTATTCATATTTTTTAGAAAAGCAACCATTGACAAACGAAAAGAACTATCATGAATGACACTATTCAAAAAGGCGCAAAATTATAAACACATAAATTATAACAAAAACTCCTTATCTGAACAGCCAGTCATCGGCGACATACCAGCCTCGAATTCTGTGAAAATATTTTACGAAAAATATCAATTAAAATAATTACTTATGAATATTTAAAATAAAAATCAATTATATGTAACCTAATCTAACTACCTACTTATAAATCAAACTGAAAAAGTGGAGCAAGATCGGCATATCAGTAGTTACGATGTAGCTGAAGAACTGGGGATTGACCACAAAACAGTTTTGGCGCATTTGAAAAAAGCTGGGTACACAAGAAAGCTCTATATTTGGGTGCCTCGTGAGATCACTGAGAGAAACTTATGAACCGTGTACTCATTTGTGATTCTTTATTACGACGTAATGAAACCGAACCATTTTTGAAAAACCTGATAACTGGTGATGAAAAGTGGATCACGTACGACAAAAACGTGCGAAAAACGTCGTGGACAAAGGTTGGTCAGGCTTCACAGACTCTGGCGAAACCCGGGTTATCTCGCAACAAGGTAATGCTGTGTGTATGGTGGGATCGGAAGGGCATTATTCATTATGAGTTGTTACCGCCAGGCAGGACCATCGATTCTGAACTCTACTGCGAACAACTGATGAGATTAAAGCAAGAAGTTGAGAGAAAGCGGCCGGAATTAGTCAGCAGAAGGGGTGTGGTTTTTCATCATGATAACGCTAGACCTCACACATCTTTAACCACTCAGCAAAAATGAAGAGAGTTTGGCTGGGACGTATTAATGCATCCGCCGTATTAGTCCTGACCTTGCACCTTCAGATTTCCACTTGTTTCGGTCTCTTCAGAATTCTTTAGGCAGTGTCAGGTTAACATCACGAGAGGACTGCCAAAACCACTTGTCGCGGTTTTTTGATCAGAAGCCCCAGAATTTCTATAGCAATGGGATTATGTCCCTACCTACAAGATGGCAGAAAGTTATCGAACAAAATGGCACCTACATACTTTAGTCAAATGTAAATATATTTTATTAAAAAATGTTCTTAATTTTCATATAAAATGCGAAGAAACTTTTTCCCCAACCAATATATCATTTAATACATTCATATAAAATATATCTACAGACTGAGAGATATATTTAAGAAAATACAAATCTGCTACTATTAAATAAACTTTTGCAAAATCAGCATTACAAACTTATTAACACCTTTTTTCCCGACTCGCAAAGCCAGGCAAAGAAAACCTTGTCAATAGTTTCCATTGAGTATTCCGTAGCTTTACAAAGGGCTTGTTCCGAATCATGAGATCTCAACGCGATAACTTAGTTATCTTACTTAGGACAGTTTCTTGGAAAGCCTAATAGATGGATAATATGGTTAACTTAGTTATCTTGGTAGTTTCTGAAGTTACTGTTTGAATAGAAAAGTCAAAGAACTTTTTTCCAAATGTATTTTGAAAATAATTTATTACCAAGTGTTTTTTATTATATTTTATAGTTATGTCTCCATGTTAAAATTTATTGTAGAGGTTTATAATAATAATAATAATAATAATACTTGTTTATTTTCAGGCACTGTGGACCCATAGAATTACAATATAAAATATTAAATTACAAAATTAAGAATTAAATTACAATATTAAAATTAAATTAAAATTAAATACATATTATCTTTTATAAAGTCGGCGTTTTTTAATTTAGTGACAATTCAACTGATCAAGTTTAAAAACGTAAAAAGACCCACCATCCTACATACAAAATGTATTTTCAAAAGGTTAATAAAATACATACTGGCATTTGTCCTTAAGGCCTTACCCTTGGTGCACGATAATCTTACTGAGCCATTTCTAACTTCAGTATGTTGTCTGAAAGTCTACATTAGAACGCTCGCTTCGCGCGCTGGCGGCACGCAAAATCAGTGAATTTTCGAGGTTTTTCTGGATTTTACGAAAAAGTATTTGATGTAGGAGTTTTTTCACTTGACATCGGAAAATAAATCATGTTTTCTTGTTTTAGCAGTAATTTCAGACATAAAATTCAAGCCGCTTAGACATAAAACGAAATAATTACTTAAAAAGGCATCATTTTCAAAAATAAAATCTATCGAGCGAAATGTGTCCAATTAGGTAACCGACTTGACAACGGAAAGACAAAGGTCTGAAAAAACACGTGTTCAAGTTTTACATTGATCAGATAAGTCGTTGACTCAGCATTTTAAAACAAAAACCATTGAAAGACCCAATACAAGCCCTTAAGCGTTTTTTTTTCAATCATCACCCTTTTTGCGGGTCTGTGGTTACTTTATGAACACATCTTATAGCTTTTACGTTGACCCAGGTCACTAAGATGATAATAAAGAAAACTGCATCCAAATACTTTAGGTGGTTTTTGAGTTAAAACGGAACACACATGCATACATACACACAGACAAAAAGACAGAAAAAACAAAGACAGACCGACGAAAATTAAAAACATTTTTTTTGGCTTCAGCACAATACTAATAATTTTAACCCATTTAATTTTAAATTTCGAAATAATATTCAATACACGACTATTTTACTACTTAATTTTTAGTACAAAAAATGAATTTAATAAATTTAAAAGGACAGTTAAATTAGTTATTTTGTTACTGTATGCTGTATTTGACTAATTACTGACGAATTTTCATTTCAAAAGGGCGTATTTCCAATTTTCAAAAACCTTTTTTATGCTTATCAATTGCTTACTAATTTCGCAATACATTTTGATTGTACACCGTATTTCTTTGAAAAAAAGACAGTAATGTACCTTTCGCAACAAAATATGTAGATTATTTGTAGTGAAAAAAAAAACCTATTGTCAAATGTTTCCCTGTCAATCTTTTTTCTTCCCTGGAAAAGGTGGAATAAGCCTTTTTGAAACAATACTCCTCACTTTGTTTCGTCCTGGGAATACAACCAGTCTCTTTAAGGTAAAAAGTTGTTGTTACAGAAACTAAACAAAAATAAACCTACTATTTCCCAATAATGGATTTTCATACACTTATTTTTCCAGAGTTAAAACTGTTCAGGCTTTAAATTATGATATACGAGTCACTATGGTCCATATATAACAAGTTTTTCTACTTATTTTATGGGCCAGAGCTCAATTATTTAGCGCAGCCATTAATAACATAAATGAAATTTTAAACTTCGTTTTCTTCAATTTCAATATATTTTTCCTTTTTTATACCAATGTTTTAGTTTTATTTTAAGTTTGATATGTAATACTATAGTTATTAGAAGTGCTGGATGCTGGACATGGGCCTTTCCAGGATTTCGCCACTTTTGGCGGTCCTCCTGAAAGAAATGCCCATACTCACACACGCTGGGCAGGCTGGTTGGTAAACGCGGTGCCTAACCCCTTGCACCAGTGACGCCGCTGCCCGTCACCAGTCTGTTTTATATAAGGCTTGGCAATTTGGGATGGATAAACCGCCATCCAGCGGTCCCAGGCAATGGTGGGCCGCCTGGTTTTGCCTAAGAGCTGTTCTCTTATTCGCCCCCGAATAACTTCGGGAGGATTTGCGAGTAAGATGGTGGGTACCTCCACAGTCGAGCCCGGCATCACCTCTACCACCTATATCATTATTATTTAATTAATTTTAAATTTGATTTGACTATCACATGTGGAAAGACATAGTTTCTTTTCAACTCTTTCGGGAGGCAACAGTTTAAATTTAAATAGTATTATTACAACGTGAAATTTAAGTAATTTGGAAACAAAACCGGTGATAGTACTTGTCCATATGAATTGTTTGGAATTCAGGGTTGTCTTCATAGTAAAAGTATACGAGTGTTACCATCATTTTTTTTTTCTCATTGCATATAAATTTTATCATCCAATTAAGCTAGCCTAAACCAAATCTCTGGCAGCTAATGACATAATGACGTAATATAAAGGGGAGTTTTCTGGCCTTCATTACGCCAGGCACTTTTATGTCTACCCTCCCTTATCTTATCCCCTCAGGGACCGTTTATTAATAACTTCCATAAACCAATTGCTTGACGAAGTGTGAGAATGTTACAAGATATAACACGTGTACTAAAAGTATATGAGAGCAGAAATTGTTAAAGGCTGATGAGCTTATTCATTTAAACTAAAACTAGTAAATATAAAATATCAGATACGTTGCCCCACCCCTAGATTATCTTTAAGTCGGTTGCCAACTGGTTGCCAAACATCGAAAACATATATATATGTATACTATCAAATTCTGATTATCTAAGGATATACGTTCGTATTTAAAGTGACGTCACAGTTCGTGAACAGTTCAATACACACTGAAGGCAATTTTGTAAGTTCAATTTTTATACATAACAGGCCCGCGCTTAGACTAGCGTTCGGTTTACGTCGTAGGTGGTCTACAAAGTGGAAAAACTATGGGTTCGTAGCAACGGTTCGTAGCAATAGCTACGGCGTAGTAAATTACGAAACAAAACAATTTTTAATACGCTGTCGTACTCCTTATGTTTGTCTAATGTTATATTAATTAATAATGACTATTTAATTTTAATTCGATAAGGTGACTTTCAGTTATGTAGCCTAATTCATACGGCAGTCTCGGTAAGTGTTCAGGACCAAGGTTCAATGACCCTGTTTGCTAAATACAGAAAAAAAGTTGTGCCTCTAATACTCCATGCATCAGCGATGTTTGCGCTCCCTGCAATTTTGCGCACAAAAGCTGGTTCACTGCTGCACAGGCTGCGAGAGAGTGGCAACAGCGTCCTTAAAGAAATAGCCGGCAGCGAAGATGGTTCACCGATCGGCCACCTTAATAAGATTTGTCTCTCACTTGTAAAATTTAAGTACTAACCATTCATAACTAATGCTGTGGGTTTTTTGCTTAGTCTGTATTTTTGGCTTTGGGTTTATAGCCAATATTGTCATAAACCATTTATCTTCTTCATCTGCTTCATTTTTATCTCTTTATGTAATTTGTGAGAATGTTAAGGGAATAGATATACTTAAACTAATGTTATCACCATTGTTATTGTCAAACATGTATCTATTTCTGTTTTTTCTCCTATCAAATAAATAAATAAATAAATAAATAACTAGATTTTACTAACACATGGATCGATGTCATCTGAAAATAAAATAAATTATTAATTATTATTATACTTTTTCAGGAACAACATTGACTCAATTAGTATAGAAAGTCTAATTTTTTTCTCGATCCTGGCCCTTACCGATTCAAAAAGTCACCTTAAATTGTCATTTATAGCACACCGTGCGTAAAATGACCACTTTACGCACGATGCGCTTGCGTAAAGTCGGCATTTTCCGCACTTTTGCTATAAAATATTATACGAAACTCGTGCGAGAAACCTTTTCTCGACTCGTGTGATTGCAGCACTCACCTTCGGCTCGTGCCGCAAACTCACACTCGTCAGAAAACGTTTCATCGCTCTCGTATCGTAATGTACCTATTAAAATCAAAACCATAAAAGTTATATCTTGGTTAAAAACGTAACTACGCTCATAATCAATGCACACAAATAAGAATAAAAAATACGACAACTGTCTTTGCGGTATTTATTCTATCGATAAATAAACAATAAAACATTCGTTCGTGGTAAAATAAATTAGTCCTGTAAATGTCTTGGGGACAAAGTTACTTTATGTTCGTTCTTGGAAATAATACTTAAACAACTGACAAAGTTTGCGGCGTTCTATTGTGTTCGTCGCTTCTTTAGAGAAAATAACTGAAAACATAAATTGAAAGAGTGACGTGTAATATCACATTTTGTACAACTTTTTAAAAACTTTACGCTATACAGGATGTAAACAGAGTGCGACCATTAAATAAAACCATACTCTTCTGATCATACTGAACAACTATGCTAAAAAAAAACCGCGTAAATCTTCAGAGAAAAAGATTTTCAACTGTAACTCAAAGACTTTATCTCGTAGGAGGAAGGTCTATTTCAGAACGCTGAAACTTAATAGCTGTTACACGGATGACGCTCACTCGAAACTCACCCGTATGTCGGTGCGTTAGGTTTCACGCATTTTTGTTTGGAACTCAAATATTTCCCAAACTAAGGGTTTCCGCGGGTATGATTCTTGGGTGAAGTGGTTCAGTAGGGTCGGTAGAGTATGTGGTTTCATTTAATGGTAGAAGTCTATTTACACCCGGTATATATTATATTTCTTTTCGCGTAATCATCATTCGTTTAGATAAATTAATATGAGTTTCTCTGAGCAGGTTTCTATGGTAAAGCCATTTCATTGCTTTCATACTTGCACAAGACAGACATAAAAAACATAACATACCTTACCCATTACTCGTATTCACTATTTCACTATTTATAATTGCATTGAACACCGTTAATAAGCTGTAAAATACCACTTAATAATCCTTTGTATAAAACTTGTCATACAATTTTCCATGTAAACCCACCTTTATTTACATCTTTATCTGAGTTTCACTCACCCACACACCCTCACACGTACACATACACACTTATCAATCTACCCACATATTCTCGCAAAAAATTCCTAGCTAGTAACCAAACACAAAGTCTTGCGTCTTTATTGTCTCTAAATTGAATTGTTTAAACTTATAAATTAATTATCATGTTCCCAGTCAATAGTATGTATTTATTGTCTAGCATAGTGAAATCCTTTATTGGCCTTGTTAGCTGATGTAATTATTAGTTTATATTTAATGTATTTGCTGTGGATTTTTGTTCATAAATAAAATAAAATAAAATAAAATAAATAAAATAAAAAAAGTATAAACCCTACAGCAAAACTTCAGTGTTGTTGATGAACGCAGCATAAAAATATAATGAAATTCATTGATGACGTCACGTTTTGAAAATCCTTGTGGCGTGATGAATTAAGCGTATTTTAGACAGATTATATCAACATCTACTTTTACGGGATCCGTAAATTTTGGACGACGTACACTTTACAGTCGAGTATGATCAAGATGTAGGTGCAACGATTATGTAAATATTTTAGCATTTCATTAGGAATACACACACAGATGTTTCTATATGTGGTTTGGACATGTATGTAGAGTGAAAGTAGAGTAACGAAAAAAATGATGCGCAAGTGGAAGAAAAAGCTCGTCCGCACCGACATAAAAGGATCCAACCAAATTGGCGACATATTGAAGAAGTGCAAAGTACCATGCACCCACAATAGAAGAGCTTGTATGACTAGATTGATGGATATAGAAGAAGCAAAAGCAGTGTGTCAGGATTGTATCAAATGGAAATCTGTAGTTTCTGCCTACCCCTCTGGAAAACAGGCTTGAGTTTATGAATGATATTGATAAAATTTGATTATGTATGTTTACCTCAAACAAAAACTGGCCAGAATTTTAGTTGCTCAAAAGTTAAAAACTGGGTGACGGTGCTTGTTTACACGAAAAACTTTTAGTTTGTAGCAAACTCACCAAAACAATGAGGTGCTAGTGTGGAGGTTTAGTGTAGTATGTTTATAGTTAGCAAAAATGTATCTTATCTAATGTAGGGTTGGGTCCACAGTAAAAGTTGTTTGTGTAGACGAGTACTATCATCAGATAACGGGTTTACAGCAATAAAAAAATCAACATTAACTTCAACTGCAGAGAAATGTTTTCATTATATGATATATTTTATGGATATTTCAACCCTTAACCACTGACATGCGTCTCTCAGACGTCATCAAAAAACATTTTAATTGATATTTTGGTTCGCGCAGCTATTAAAAATTCCCCTTCTGTATACCTTCATGGATCCTGATTTCAAAGGTATGTAGAGTATTTATTCATAAATATTTTTTTTTATTGTATCCTGTAGTGATTTTATCATTCTGCCAACTGGACCATCTTTTAGTTTTATTTTATTCCTTGTTTCTTTAATCACGAGTGTTTAAGTTATATTTCCGAACCTCCCCGGGGTAAGTATCTAAGCAGGAAATTTAGTTCAAACCTTCTTCTATAACAATCTTTAAAAAAATTTGACCAAGATAAACCAATTGATTTTATTCGTAATTTTATAAAAATAGACATTTTTAATATTTTTTGAGAATATTTGTTAAATTGGATTTTTTTGTTTTGTTCACAGATTCTAGCGATGAGTGCAAAAGGATGACAAGGCAAACCTTGTGGGATATTCTCAAAACATTTAAACAAAGGAAAATTAAAGAGAAGTTTGAAAATCTTGAAAACCATGTGGCAATAGTTACCAAGTGTCCCAAAGAAACGTTGAAAGATTTGAGACTACACCTATCTTACTTTAAATCTGAATTTAAGCTTCGGTGGAAGTCAGCTCGATACACTGAATCAGTCTTCATTAAGAGAAATACAGAATGGCTATCCGGTGTAGTGAAATTACCAACTTTTACAACACCATCCCAGCCAGATGGCCACTCGATGAAATCCTTCCAGGAATCAAGTGACCGATCAAAAAGACGCAAGACAGGGACTTTAAGATTAGCTAAAACCCATGAAAAATTAAGTTATGCAACCCAAATGAGCATGAGAAAATCTGGTCAAGTAGACGCTGCGAAAGTAATTAAAGACATCACCAATTCCAGTCCAAATCACGCCAAAAAATACATAAAAACGATGTGTCACCTCTAGAAGCTTTAGCGCTGTTCGTTGAAGAAGAGTTCACCCGAAGGCAGTATAATATAATGCAGAAAGCAGATAAGAAGAAGTTTCCATGTTACACTTAAGTACAAAAAGAAAAACTGGAATGTTATCCACCGCGCGAATCATTCAGAGTGTTATCAACTTGTGCCGAAATAAAGATGCAGCCATTACTAGACCACACTGCTACGAGATTGTGCTTGAGCCTGTCGCAAGGTATAGCGAGCTTGACTGCGGTTGAAAAACAAAATTTGCAGTTGCTTTCGAAATGGGGTTGTGACGGCTCCCAGCAGAGTCAGTACAAACAAAAGTTTGAGAATGATGCTGCAAGTGATGCAAACATTTTTCAATCACCTTTTGTTTATCTGCAGCTTGTGACAGAAGTCGATGGACAGAGATCTGTTCTGTGGCAAAATCCAACCCCATCATCACCTCGATATTGTCGGCCCATCCGTATTCAATTTGTCCACGAAACCACTGACATTACGAAAAAAGAAGTAAAATACATTGAAGACCAAATAAAAAATCTTCAAAAGACCCAGGTCAAAACTGACTCTGGAACTGTTTTTATAAAACATACCCTAGTACTCACAATGGTTGATGGAAAAGTTTGTAATGCAGTTACAGACACAAAATACACAAGAAGATGTTACATCTGTGGGGCAAATTCTACCGAGTTCAATAACATAGATGCTATGGCAGCCAAAGCGATTGCATCCGATAATTTACGCTTTGGCTTATCGGTGCTTCATGCAAGAATAAGATTTTTCGAAAGCTTATTGCACTTATCGTACAAGCTACCAGTAAAGAAATGGGAAATAAAGAAAAAAGACACGGAAAGTAAGAAAAAAGTGGATGCGAAAAAGAAAGATGTTCAAGACAAGTTCAAAGAAGAAATGGGCCTATTGGTGGATTTCCCGAAAGCTGGTTTTGGTAATACCAATGACGGAAATACATCAAGACGGTTTTTTTGCGACGTAAAAAAATCTGCTGCGATAACTGGCATAGAACCAGAATTAATTTAAAGATACAAAATTGTGTTGGAGGCAATATCATGTGGTCTCAGCATTGATAGCAAAAAATTTGGAAAGTACTGCCTTGATACAGCAAAACTTTATGTACAACTGTACGAGTGGCACTCTATGCCTCCTACTGTGCAGAAATTCCTCGTTCACGGAGCAGCTGTTATTTCGTCAGCAATTTTACCTGTTGGCCAATTATCCGAGGAAGCAGCCGAAGTAAGAAATAAATATTTCAGAAAATACCGCCATGGGTATTCTAGAAAATTTTCGAGGGAAGCGTGCAACTGGGACATCATTCATAGACTTCTGTTGCAGTCCGATCCCCTCATCGCAGGAATTAAAAGTATTCCTAAAAAGAAAACAAGACCTTTTTCAAGAGAAACAATTGAAATGCTTCTTGCTCCAGAGATAGATAGAGCACATTCTTCTGGCTCCCGTGTTTTGGACATGGCCTTAAGCAGTGATGAGGCCATTGAAAATAACCAAGACGATTCTGAAGAAGAATGGAGTTGCTCG
This sequence comes from Ypsolopha scabrella, assembly GCA_910592155.1. Lineage (NCBI taxonomy): Eukaryota > Metazoa > Arthropoda > Insecta > Lepidoptera > Ypsolophidae > Ypsolopha > Ypsolopha scabrella. The sequence goes on along the minus strand of OU342969.1, from coordinate 22,187,812 downwards.
TCTGAATAAATATATGAAATATTATTTTACAATATAAATAAACATTTATAAATTTCAAAAAAAAAATGTTTTATTGTATTTCTGTTTTTATTTGTATTAAAATATATCCTACATAATGTCACAAATAAGTAAAACCGAAAATACAAATTTTAGAGTTTTGGCCAACTTTTAGTACCAAATACCCCTATGCCGTAGAACGTATTGACAGTATTTTTAGTGGGAGTCGAATTTTTCAGTAAAAATTTGCCAATATTTTCTTTCTCTTCATTAGCTATGGTATGTAAAGACTTATTATTTCTGAACGGAATTATAATTTTAAGTGTTACTTACTAATGTTCAATTTAATATTTTGTGAACGTCAGAAGAAACATATTTTTTTTGACTACCTTCCTTTAAGTAAAATTGAATAAAAACTAACGTCATTACGATACATTTTGTTTTTATTTTTTTACTTATACTAATTACAAAATACGCAACATACGTATTTCTTTTTTCATTTTGCTTTTTTGTAATTAAAAACGCTTGTTTAGCGGAATATTGCAAATTATATTCATATATCCATAACTTAGCTTTTTTATATTATAATAGTAGTCTACAGGCTATCAAAGATGAGTTACATCCATCAGACGTATGACAGTGTATAGATTAAGAAATAACTCATCAGTAAATTTGTGCCTACGAATATTATAAGGTCCTACAATTCAAAGTGAAAAAAAATTAACGGATGATAGAGTATCGGATAATAGACCACATTCCACCAAAAAGAATATTCTTTGCATGTACTTTTTTTTAACGTTTCCATAGAAATTTAATCAATTGATTGAACCACTTTGTACTGGGAAGTGTAAACATTATTTCAGCAATAAACTGATCTACCCTAGAATTATTTTCACTTATTATTGTAGGACCTTATATAAGAAATAAATGTCTGCCAATTTTAATTTCAAATCAAATACTTCGTCATATAAGATCGTAAAACTGTCACCTTTCAATGCCCATTATTAATCTAGGCATCTGCATCATCTAATATTAAATATCAGCCAGATATAGCGAGCGTAAGCAATCGAAAAGCGTCGCTTAAGTTCCAACACTGCGTATCTCAGTTTCGATCTTAATCCTCCTCCTATTTTCAAAATTTTGAATAAAATTGAAAACAATAAAAAAATACTTCGGTTCATTACCCCGTAAGTCTAAATTGTTACGAAGTTAGGAGGTATCAAAACTGACATACGTGTTGTTAGAACTTAAGCCACAATAGACTATCCAAAGGTAGAAGGGCTGTGATTAACGGCGACGGATCTTCCTGAACATCTCAAGATCCCTCAGCTTAAGGCTGTCACGTTGTATATGAAGTGAGTAGACGTTGCTTTGGAAGATAGCTGTCCGACCAAGAACACCTTGTTCTTATAGTACTGTCGCCTGTGAACATTCAAATTACAAGAAGGGTTACCGTTTTCCTTTGTGAAATCGTTATAAATTACGCTATTTTACATATTAAAACCTAAGTTTTAAGGAACGAACGTAACCCGCCGTAACCGTTTATTGTGATGGGTCAAAAATCTCCAAAAGTGTTAGTAATTTACATTTCTAGGTTACTGAATCGTTTCGCTATTGGCATGTTCTACAGCTTTGTTCAATGACAACACGTAATAGTAAGACCGTTGAAAATTCAATTTCATTGTGTACGTGTTTTTTATTTTATTATTGATAATATCAAAATTAGGGTCTGTCAAAAAAAAAAAGATATATTTTTCTTTCTCAAATTTGACTTGCCTTAGGTTTTATGTTTAACTTTTTAATAAGAATAATTGATAAGAGTAATAAATTATACAATAATAATTAATAATAATATAATTCTATGACCAGATTGTTCGAAAAATCTAGTGAGGGTAGTTGCTATACAAGGATAAAAGTCTAATTTTAATAAATATTAAAATTAAGTTTACGTTTATTTTAACATTTTAGATTTAATTACCTAAGCAGGAATCAATCGGATAGTTTATTTTGCATATAAATTCATGCATTTTCATTTACTGTAATGTCTTGAAAAAAGTTTTACGTTCTAAAAATGTACAAAAATCAAAACATTTGATGGTTTGTTCTATCTTTAGATTCAGAACAACGTTCATTTTACTGTTCTTTTATTAACATTCCAACAATAAAGAAGGAGAGAACAAATAAACTTTTAATAACATCTTAATTAATTGGACTGCGGAACGAACCACCGACATTAAAACTCATAAGCACAAAGATTCTTGTTCTATTTAGGTGTCTGTACACGAGCAATTCATGTCAGCAACACAGCCTAACATCTTTTGTTATCAAGAAAAGTTAGAAGTGGATTTCGACGTAAAATAATTTATACTTTGTCGGTAAACTTCTGAAGCGACGCATGTTTTTAAATACTACCGCGATGTTTAGAAAGCGTCCATGAGACCTAGGATTAAAACACTCACCCAGAAAGTGGGATAGTGAAAGCTGGCGACACGTTAATCAGTCTGTATTCCCCAATACTGCAAAATATCCAAAAGTCTACAAATGACTGATACCAAGCAAGTGTCTGAAAACATTCCCCCACGTTGCTTTTGAGTATGTATTAGGATAAATCTAACAAAGAGGCGGAAAAAGTAGAAACCATGTTTAACAGTATTACAAAATAATGGTATGGCTAATATAAAATAAAATGAAAAATACTAAAATAAAATAAATAATACACTCACATAAATAAAAATAAAGGAATTATAAATATATTTATATAATTTGCAACGTATACAGTAAAGACGATCCATCCATCCATCAGCCCGTGTTCGTCCACTGCTGGACATAGGCTTTTCCCGAATTTGGGAAAGACGATAAATATCTTAAATTAAAATAAATAAACAAAGGAATGCTTTGGTGGTTTGAACATATAGAGAAGATATATAAAGTCGAGTGTGAATGAAATTTATGGTGTGCAAGTAGAAGATAAATTTCGACTGGGTTGCCTAAGAAAGAGGTATTCTGTCTGAACAGATTGGCGACATACTTTTCAAAAGTATCCGGAGTAGAATAGCTTGTACAACTAAATTGATGGATGTGTAAGAGGCAAAAGAGGTGTTTCGGGATCGTAAAATAAACACAAATTCGTTATTTGAATAATAACATGCCTAACTCTGTCACTTGAATTTGTCTGATAATGAAGAAGATCAATAAATATATTTAGAACCGTCATGGTAATGCAAGTTATTTTACGGTTTGAAAGCTCACTTCATGTATTTCGTAAATAATGTTACATTATTTTAAATCGGTTAGACAGATTAAAATGATTAAACCCTAAAATATTCCGCATAATATGTATAGGTAATAGTTTAAAACGCTTAGCAGTGTGGTAAAAGCCACTGTTTTATTAAACGGTACCATCAAATTCAAATTCATCAGACCTCTTGAATTGATATCTTCCAATCAGTTGCCCAAGGCGGTGTCTGTCACCTCGTCAAAACTTGCAAAAGCAATATTCCTCAGATGTTTTTCTTGTAATAAGATCATATAACAAATAAAACTAAAAATGCCTCTAAACTTATCCCAAATCCACGAAGAAAAAATCATGTAAAAATACGGGGGTATACATAAAAGAACTCGTTTCGAGATGGCCTCTGAGCAACTAATTGCACAAAATCACTTGTGTAAAAGCACATTTACGCAACATGCTCCGGCAGGTGCCGACGTAATAATTCTTCCTCGTGTAGTAACTTCCAGCGTATCTGTGTGTTTATAGGCGTTCGTTTGACGGTGAGTTTGCTGATAAGTAGATCGTTACAGGTTTTATGTGCAGCACGGATGTGTTTGATCAGAAGTATGAGGGCGCGAGTCTTATGGAATACAAACCGTCAGTTAGGACACTCGGTACCGCTAAATATCCTTTGTAACGATGAAAACCCCATCAAAATTCGTAAAAGTAGTTCTCAAATTACCAAAGATAGATAACCAGGTTCTGCATCTTCTGTGTAAGGGGAAAAGAGGAGACTTCAAAAAAGAAGAAAGGAACAAGTTTTTAATGTTTGTGTGTTTTATGTGATGTAAACTTGTTATTCAAATACAAACAGAAAAACAAATAGGTAAGCGGCGTATCACACTTTACTCAGACATGCATTTCTATACGCATGTTAAAACCCATAATAGTACATTACTGCCGCGGTTTATAATGACTACTTTGCTGGGCGCGCTGATGATGGCCGACAGCGCAGCGTGGCGCAGCTCCAAGCCGACACAGCGCGGTTAGCGTGCAGCACTTGATGGACGAGCTGAGATAAAGGCCGAGACCGTAGCTACCTACGGCCTACGTCTTCGCCTACGCTAGCTCGAGGCAATCATAGCGTGACCAGCGAAGCAGTCATTGTGGGCCAAGGCTTGTATAGTGCTTTACTCAAAAATGCAAGTACCTAATCTAAATAAAACCAGCAAGTAATTAAAATAAAAAAGATTTTTATTTGATATTTGGCTGTATAGTTCCAACTACAATTGTTAAAAAAAAATAAAAATATATTCCATATTTGGCTGTATAGTTCCAACTACCATTGCTTAAAAAAAAATGAAAAAATATTCCATATTTGGCTGTATAGTTCCAACTACCATTGCTTAAAAAAAAATAAAAAAATATTCCATATTTGGCTGTATAGTTCCAACTACCATTGCTTAATAAAAAAAGTAACAAAAGCACGGTTCAGCGAAAATTTTGTTTTTATTTAGTGACTTTTTTACTAAAAATGAACTCTCAAAGCGAAAATTCTTCCAATTCAATGTGTTTAACACCGCCAGACATTAAAGATGAAACTAAATTAGTGGTTGAAAATTTAATACCGCGAAACTCAAAGGAAAAATATAAGCTTGCATATGAAAAATTTGTGCAGTGGAAAATCACTAGGAAATCTAAATATTTATCCAAAAATGTTTTTTGTACCTATCTCTATAAATACAAACAGCTGTGTTATAAATAAAATCTTTTTGCATTTGATTTCTTAAAGCGTTGAAACGTCAAAATAGCGGCCGGCAACGACTTTGGCGGTCGCTCCTTGAAACAGAACGGCAAGGTCGACTTTGCTTGTCAAAATAATGACCACATTGCATGCATTTTTGAGTAAAATGTATATTAAGTATGTCACTGTAGGCTTGTAAAGTCCGATAATTTTACTAGTAGGATGTTAATTTCACAGTAAGTTTTTTAACGGTTGTTTACCTTTAAAAACTAACATAACCTAGTAGCAATCGGATTTTACAATGTCCGAGTACTGTTTGGTTTTAAGTTATAGTAATGTTATTTTATAGTCCTAGCCAAAATGAACAACGGCAAAGTAAGCCAAAAATGATTTCCTATGACGCATATAATTATTAAACAATAATAAAAGCATATCTTGCTTTTAAATAAAATAATTAGAAACTTTTTATTGTCTGTATTTAAATATGTTTCTAATTTTGTTTTAAAATTTTCCAACACAATTTGAAACAATAAAATGTGAAAGAGACTTAGAGGTTAAAATTAAGGCTTTTAATTGTAAAAATAACGTGTTCATTATTTTTCTTTATATAGAAACATTAACTTCAATCGAAAATAACCTGTATTAATTTAATCTACAAAACCATAGAACCCTGGTACTACCACTTACCAAGTCTCTATTATGATTTTGGCTATACCAAAGCAAACCTTTTGTATTAAGGAACCCTAAGAACTGTCTATCCAGCTAAATAATAGTCAGAGAGCCGTTCAAGAGATGATCTCCCCTCCTCTTGGAGACGCCTTTGTTAGAGAAAATTACTAGATTAGGCCTCCTTTACATTTCCTTGGGCGGTTATTTGTAATACACCGACCGCGTTAATCTGAACCTTGAATGACACTTGAAGAGACTGAAAGAGAAAGGAATAGAAATTAAGTTCCATTAACTTGGTTGTTGATATGACGCGCCGTGGTAGACTTATAAAGATTGACGCAGTTACGTCACTTCCTTTGTGTGTAAAGTGTGTTTACGTTGTTGCTGTTATTATGGGTTAATAGAGTTATTTGTTATGGAATTAAATTGTGGTTTTTACGTTGATGAGAAGAGTCGTAAATATTTTAAGTGCAAGAGTTACTATATTCTGAATTTTGTAACTTTTAGTGATATGAAACTTTTCGACTCAAAAAGCAGAAGGGTCATGTTGTCCAAGTTTGTATTTAATATTTTGTGGTTTGTCCTGTTTTGTACCTAGGGATTGCATTCCACAGAGATCCCATCATACCAGCATCCCGCACGATATTGTGATCCCGATCCCGCTACGTAATTTGAGCGAGATCCGCGAGCTTTATGGGACTCGGAACAGCGCGTTCTATGCTTTGATTGGCTTGCACAAATTAGTAAGGTGGCAGTCAGGGTTACTTAAGACGAGGTTTCATTGTTTTACTCTGCAGCAGAATGTGATGGATTTACGAGGTCGTCTTCTAAGTAATTTTTCACAGTTGACCTATTAAGCGTGAAGTATTAATTTTGCTTAAAAGTTTTTTTATTATTTACTCCTTAAGTAGCACTCCTCTGAAACGAATTCAGTTGAATATTTATTACAAAGCAAGTAGAAAAATAACAACATTTTATCTGGTCATTTTGAAAATAAAACAATACACAAATTACAAAAAGTGACTTAAATTAATAAATAATAAAATCCAAATCCAAAGTTTATAACTAATTTTGTGAAATATTTGAATTGTCTTAAATTATAAAATTATATATTTGTAATTAATAATTACAAAGGCTGTTAGGAAAAGTACTTCGTTCCTGTAAACCACGTGTGCTACAAGAATAACAAACTACTTTAAATCAAATAGGATAATGACTGTCTTATCTATGTATCTGTATAGCTCACTAATTGAAATTCATAACGAGAAACACAATTAAGTTGATGCTCGTGATTGTTGGCACTCGGTGGAACTTTTGATACATTTTTGATTGAAAAACACAAGGTACGTAAACAACCAAGAACCCTTTGATAATGCTACAACAGCGAAACCGGTAAGGAAAATAATATAAACAAGTGGACAAGTACAAGTGTTTTTCAATCAAAAAAAAAAACACCCAATTTACCTAAAAGAATGGATGGACATAATTTTAATACGCGGAATAAAGAAAAAATATCATTACCTAGAATACGACTCACAAAAACAGAAAAACAAGGAATAAGAAATAAAATAAAAATGTACATTAAATTGCCCATACAATTAACTAGATTGACATTTTTGGAATTTAAAACAAAACTTAAACATTTTTTCCAATGTAATCCATTTTATACAATTAATTAATTTATGACAAAAAAACTTACGAAATGTTCATTTTCAATATAATTTGACTTTACAATGTAAACTAACATCAATTTGACATTATAAGAATTTATATTTTATTGTATTTAATTTTAATTTAGATTAAGAATTTGGTTGATAAATTAATATCAATGCGATATAACTGTTTTCGAATAGTAATTTGTAAAAAAATATTATTTTTTGACTTGCCATGTAACAATCACTGTCATAATTTATGGTTAATTAATGATTACTGATTATTGATTACAAAGTATGTTAACTGTTATTAACTTTTTTTTATTAAAAAAATATCTATTTTTTTATTTTTCATTGAATTGTTCAACCCTAGTTCAAAACGTAATGGATACATTCAAAATTATAATTAATTTCACAAATTACAATTTAAAAAGTACCATATATGTTAAAAAAAATATGTAAAAAGAAAATTAAACACGCTTAACATACTTTGTTATACCTATAGCACACGTGGTTTAAAGAAACGAAGTACTTTTCCTACACTCTGTATATATACTAGTCAAAACAAAATAAGGGCTACTAGGTTTTTAAGGTGTACCATGAAAATTATAAAATCGATACATTGTTTAATTACCGTAAACATAAAACAATGTTATGTTCTACTGTTTAGGCTAGTAACTGTGTAATTTAATTATCATTAAATATTCTTATTTAACTTTTCATAAAAAAATACAATTTAGATTAAAAAACACACAACGAAAGGTCATTGAAAATTTGAAAATTATTTACTTTTGATTTCTTTTTCTGTTTGTTAATAACGGGTATGCCTTCCTCTTTTAGCTATGTACTCCCGTAGCCTGGAATGCATGCTTTCGATCAAATGCCTGACGTTTTCAGCTTAAATCTCTTCCCAGGCACGTTTCAAAGCGTCAATCAGTTGCTGCTGGTTGTAGACCTCTTGCTCACTCTCTTTAACTCTTTGTTTCAATTGATTCCACATGGGCTCGATCGGATTTAAGTCTGGACTGCTTGCTGGCCACGGTAACACTTGAATGTGAGAGTCTTCCAGTACAGACTGGGTTGCTTGAGCTGTGTGTGCACGGGCATTGTCTTGCATCAGGATGAATCCAGGACCCATTCGCTGGGCAAATGGGACCACATGAGGCCTGATGACTTCCTCAATGTAACGCTGAGCAGTTACGGAACCCTCATTTAAAATAGCGAGCTCAGTTTTGCTATGTAAGCTAATCCCACCCCAAATCATTACGTTGGGACCACCGAAACGGTAAATTTCGTGTATGCAGGCTTCCGAAAATCGCTCGCCGCGTCGTCTCCAAACCCTAATGCACCGATCGTCATTGAACATTTTTACTTTGCACTCGTCGGTGAAAAGCACCATGCCCCACTGATTTATGCTCCAGTCCAAATATTGACGGAAGAACCTTAAACGATTTGCACGTTGAGCCCTGGACAAAGGAATTCGAACAACTCGTCGTTTTGAAGTTTGCTGGTCTTCGTGCACCCAATTACGGATCGTTTGATCACTGACACGAGTACCCGTTGTCAACTGTAGGCGATTTTGTAACTTACGAGCCGTTACTGTGCGTTCTCGGCGGGCACTTTACCGGATGAACCGATCCTCTTGAGCAGCTGTAATGCGAACTCTACCCGAGCCAGGTCTTCTTGTAATACTGCCGGTCCCTTGAAAGCGATTCCAAGCATTTTGGATAGCTCTTCGAGAATAACACAGTTGCATACCCACACACCGCTGAGAATTTCCTTCTCGGATCATTGTGACGGCTCTGGTTGCAGTAATTCTGTCCATATGTCTTTATATTTGTGGCATTTTATCGTTAAATTTTGTTTAGAGAAGATAACTAAATAAAATTACGATAATTTTCAGAATATCAAGACGCTAATCGAAACAAATTCCAAAGAAAAATCGAAACAAAATTAGAAGAAAATTTCAAATATATATATATTTTTTTTGTTGATGGCCAGCATTTGGTCTAAGGCACAACATCAAAGAGGTTAGATACCAAAGAGTTCGTAACGTCAACGTTTTGCTGCTTATCAATTTGTTATGTTCATAAAATTATACTGAAATGTAAAAATAACAAGTGGCCCTTATTTTGTTTTGAGTAGTATATATATATAAACAAAAAACTTTTAAAATAACTCGATACATATTTTGACCCGCTCGTGGTCGTCGTTAGTCGAATTAAATTAAATTAAATCCCATTAAATTAAAGAGTCCAGTAGTCAAATAAAAAATCCTTTTTAGTCACTTAAAACGGAAATTTTCTTTAATCTCGTATCAAAAAAATTCAATATAATTTCAAATCATTAATCTGTCCCATAAACATTCACAAGTGCTCTGCATTGATTTGGCATGCTCAAAATTAAGTCTAATAATATTTTTGTTGTCCATACGAACAACTTACTCGTATACTAAATAACCAAATAGAAAAAAATATATGACAGCGGTACTATCCATGCCAAGTCAAGTAGTTACAAACTTTTCTATAGAAAAACTGACTCAAGGTTGGTTCCATCGTTCCATGGAAACAAATTTTCGTCTAGATGAGCTTTCATCAGTTTCTTACGGTTAGTAAGTTTCAAAGAAAAAGGCACTTTGGGTGTTGGCGATAGAACCATAGCTTTTCAAACATTCATAGAGAGACTACTGTAACCTCACTATTTCCGGGAAAATTAATGTTGCCATATTGCTAAGCTTGCTATGCGCTATTGCTGTGACGAAATTTTACTGATCCTACCTATGACGCATAAGGTAAGATACTTAATTAAACGGTGGCTCAGCACAGCTTTCCGTCTCATGAAATCTAACTAACGCTTGACATTAAAAGTGAGAACAGGAGAATCTAAATGCGGGTAGCATTTTCTTAGAATTAATCTTTATTAACCTAAAGCAATAGCACAAGACCGCGGTGTGTGGTTTCAGCAAGGGGAGGCCTTTGCCCAGCAGTGGGACACATTAGAGGCTACATAAAAAAAAACTAAAGCAATATATAATAATTACATATTCCTGGAATGGACACTACCTATTATGTTTTGTCTGGATAAATTTCTTAAAAATTATAATTTCGTTATAAAAAATTACAATGGAAAAACAATGAAGTTATTGATAGACCACAGAGATACTATGACTTGATAGAAAGTTCCTCTGTGAAATAGACAATCGATTTGTTTAAAATCTTTCAAGAATACAATACTTCCTGTCGTTTAGCTTCCTTGCTCAAAATATTGGTCCTGTTTAGTACCTTATTCTTGTTCTGGCGAAAGCTCAAAAATTTAATGCAGCTGAACACCAAGTTGAGCTTAGAGCTTCTTAACTAGTATATAATGATTTTCACTGTTTTTCTGTCGATGTAAAGAGGATTTTTTGTTAAACGCTTCAGTAAATAAAGTAGTATCAATTTTCAAATAATAAATCGTTAAAAGTTAGACGGAGCAAAAATAACAAGCAGAGTCGAGAGGACGAAGTTTTCATCGGTGTGTGATTCATTGTATTTGTTTTTAAAACTGGTGTGGTTTCATATTGATTTATTTTGGATGAAAAGTAAAACGTATTTTTCCCAAAATATAAAAGCGAGTTTTCAAAGTATTGAATTTTTTGTGCACCTTCCCACCAAGGAAACAGCCTGTATTACTGGAATAAAAAATAATCTAAGTATTTATTATTGGTGCATCATTGATCGTCATTCGTCTCAGTAACGCTTAAAATAGGAACAAAAAATTATCTGCATATACTAATAATAAAGTATAGTATCTTTCATATAAGAAGTCCCGGCTGACACTTCTCAGAACTGAGCTTTAGTAAAGAGACACTTTGAATCGACACTATATTCTATCGATTTTCGATTATTATTACAAACAGATCAGAATCGAATCAAAACATCTAATATTGGAACCTATTGAGATATGGAGTTCAATGATCTTATCACGCTAACAGTGACTCAGAAAGAACACAGCGTACTCGTATGTCTTAAAAATTACATAATTACATAATTATGTGGTGTGTGGCAACGTCATCGAAAAATAATATTGTCACTCTAAATCTTCTTATGGATATCATAAAAGGCGATAAGTTTTCTTGGATTTGAAAGCAAGAAGGCAGTTTGGAACAAATCCCTTTGATGAACCCGCGTGACAAATAATCAACCTTTCCCCTTTATCACTGGGTACTTTTGTTGAAGAGTGTGGAGTGTCATCTATCCATATTTCATCTAGCTAGTGCTTTGTCTCCTCGTTTCATCAAAATCTTTCTTTTATCACTTTTTTTGTAATTAAAGCCCATTATTCTTAATACTCTCTATAAGGAGCTGCTGCGTGCTGCCATGAAATAATTCGGCTTCTCGTAAAGTATGCATTAATTTAGGGAGAGTTGGAAGTTGGTTCCTGCTGTAGTAACCATAAATATGGTTTCTAATGGCATCAGCATCGAAACTGTCCACTTGTGTAACGGTTGGCCTTTTATTTCTCTTCTTTGACGGCGATTTTAATATGTTCTCCTCAGTGGTTTCTTTTCCAAATTTTTCCTTGCTAATATTTTATTTATTTTTATTTATTTAATATTTACATTATGTTGAATTTAACTTATATAATAAACACCACATAAACCTTTACAGGTTTGTGTATGGTGCACATGAATCTACCTTACAAACTAATATTAATAAATAAAAACATCAGTGCTTACAACTAAACGTTTAAGACGTCAAAATATTTTGCCAGTTAGCAAATAAATACAATGACAAATTTAACCATATAGTGATGATGTCTCTTCTTTGTTCAGGAATAGGGGTTACTTTTCATTGCAAAGGTCTTAAAGATAATTACAATGGAAGAAACTGATAAGGAAAATCATATACAGGTTGCTTCAGTTTAGTGGTCTAAATGATTAAAAAAATGTAATTTTAATTTATCCTTCATATTGATTGGGGTTATCTTCTGTCTAAGACTAATTGGGAGATTATTTATAAGGGTGGGGATTAGGTACATTGTAGTGCGTTTGCCGTAATAATTATTAAATTTGTTCACTTGTAGTTGATTTTTGGCGATTTTCCGTGTAAAAGTTTTATGCGAAACTGGAGTTTGAATTTCAGGGTTAAAGAACTGTTCCTTGAGTAACATATAGTTTACTTTCTTGTGCACAGGTAGAACATCACATAATTTAAATAAACCACTGTATTTTTTTCTAAATTTACGTTTAATTTTTGGGCTAACTATGGTTTTAAGTATTCTAATTTGGAGGTTATAAAAGGGATCGAGGTATGACTTAAACGTACGGCCATAGCTACTAATTCCGTAGTCAACAATCGGCTCAACAAGTGATTTGTATAAAGTAACTAACGTCTGGAATGTTAACCTGTTACGAATAATGTAAATTTTAGCAAGAATTGCCCGTAACCTTTTATTGACTCCATCAAATACGAGAGGCCGTTTTTGGCTGAGACCAAGAGCAGCAGATACTCGTTCACACATTTGAGATAGTGGCAACAACGGTCCGTTATTTAGCGATTCCCATTCGAAATAGTCTCGTAGACGCACAACAAACTCACGCGCTTGTCTATGCAGCAAACCCTTTTTAGTGGTATTTACCAATTTAATAACAAAATAAATACAAGAAATAACGATTTCACTCAAATCATTTCAAAATACAAGTCAGGCTCACAGCTTTCGACCTATTTCAAAATTGAAGACTATAATGATTAAAAGTTCTTTACCATGAAGAACTTCCACAGATTAAGGCATTTTGGTATTTATTCATTGATACATGAAGTACTTTTACAGAAGCGTTCTTTTGTAAAAAGAAATACTCTGTTATGTTGCAGGTTTAACGAGTCAGGTGTCAACATGACAATCATACCATAAATATTTTCATGAAACAAAGAATGCAGGCCGCCTATCTTAATATATACATAAAACTGGGTAAATGTGCTGATTTTAGTGATAGACGGAAGGATAAAGACAGTCATCGTCGGCTTAGTAAAAGGGTATCTAAGGTTCCGTTTGGGTACGGAATCCTATGAATGAAATGGCTGAAATGAGTCTCATTAATTATGTGTCGTTTTGTCACAAACGTTTACTCGCCATATCGATTGATCGGCTGCTTACCGAGTAATTGACCGATTCTTCGTCTCGTCACTATGAAAAAATAGGCCTAGTGCATAACGGTGAAATAAAATGATGTATCAATATGTTATTTAAAAACCTAAGGATTAGTGAACGCAATAAATTGATTGTAATTTGATTGTAATAATGTAACAATTTTGAAATGTTGTGTATTGGATTAAGACTTTAAAAGTATTATTTGGAACTGAAAAACCATACTCGTAGTTGTATCATGCATGTCGGTAATTTACAATGAACATAGACCCTTACTTTATTTATATGTGTCAGCCGGGACTTCTTATCTGAAAGATACTATTGAAACATTCAGGTCTGTACAATGAATGTTTTTGCGAAATTTTAAATGAAATGGGTTATTAGTATTGTACCGAGCCCAAAACCACTCTTCTTATAAATTTTGTCTGTTTGTATGTCTGTCTGTCTAGTATGTTCCGTTTTAACTCTAGAACCACTCGGCGGATTTAGATGCTTTTTTTATTATATCATCTTAGTGACCCTTGTCAACACATAGGCTATAAGGGACGTTCATAAAATTACTCTCAAGCCGAAAACAAGGCAAAGATTTATTAAACGCTTTTAACTCGAGAACTACTGATTTGGATGCGGTTTTTTTATTATCATCGTAGTAACCCGGTCAACATATGAACCTTTAGGGGGGTTCATAAAATAACGTGCAAACCAAAAAACGGGGCAGAGATTGAATTAACGCGGGCGGAGGCGCGGGTAAAGGCTAGTCTTTCTTAAAGTGAGAAACTGCATACTGAAATGGAAACTATTTAATTTGACTAGCAAACAAAACATTGCAGCAAAACGAGTAAATCTAGAGTGTAACTCTTCACACAACAAATTAGAAGTCTCTACTGCCAGCTAGCTGTTAAACCTCAGAAATGCGGTTGACGTCGCCGACTAAACTCCGTGCGTATTGTTATTCTCCAGTAGTATCCCGCATGAAGAAAGCTACTTTATATTAAATAAACACAGTAACTCTTCGTGCGACTGTGTAAAGGTTAGAATTAAACGAAAGTGTTCAATTTCATTTAAGGCATTTATTCTAGGTGTCAACTCAAGTGTATATTTTATACCGATTCACATGAAAGCTTCTGAGCTTCCGAATTATAGTTCTGAACAAATAATAGTTAAGTTGATTAATGTTCGAGTTTGGTGCATTACTCGTAACAAGATAACTTTGCAACTAGGTTTGAGGGAACTGGTAGAAACTGTTAATTAAATATAAAACGTTTTTACTGCTTTGTCTGAAAAATAAATCATGGGAAATAAAATAACAGCTTTTTTGTCACTAGCCTTTGTCGGCGGGTTTCTTTCGCGTTTATTTAATCGGTAATTGCAGGCACTGAAGGATCCGTACGACAAAATAAATTTCGATGTGTAATTGATAAACCTGTCAGTTTTTTACTTGATCTATCCTACGGGTGGGTGATTTGCTTCATATTCCTACATTATCCTCCAATTCCTTCCTTCCTTCAACTTTGGCGACCAGAAGAATTTTCTCTAAAATATCTGGGTTTTTGCGTGCTAGGTGGCCAAATTATTGAAGGTTTCTCTAGTAGCAGAGTTTTGAGACCCTTACTCCCTTACTTAAGATAAGTATATCTATATAAGGTAAGTAGTTGTATATGAAAGAAAAAAAAATCGTTTTTTGTCTGTCCATTTTTAAAGAATAATAACTTCAGATGACCATTAAACACTAAGTTTTTGCAAAGGAGACGCGCCAGAAAGATGGATAAGGTTATTTTGGTAAGATAGGAAGGGATAAAAAGGGGTTTTGTTGACGAGGAAACAAGGGGAAGCGGTAAGTTAGAGTATCGTTATCAATATTCAAATTCAGGCCATACTCCATCTTTGCTCTAGGGTCGGTCGGTAAGAAAAGGATACTTGTGGATCGTATCAGTAAAACAGTGGATTTTATATACTGAAGTAATATTTGAATAACCTAACTTCATAAACAACGGTTACTTGAAAACAGTTTAATAAAAACTTCTTTGATCTCAGTAGTTGTATAGTTTATGATACAGACTATTCAAAAAATAGAAACCACCATAATGGAGTTACTATTTGATTAAATATCAGGACACACCCCGCACTAAGGAGTAAACAATAGATTCAAGTGGTTATAATGAGATAGTGGATAGAATAGTCTTGTGGTAATAAACCATTGTCAAATGAGAAAGAGGAAGTTGGAATGTGGGTTGAACGTTGATTGCGAAGAATGTACATGATTAAAAGTAAGTAGAAAAACCGGCCAAGTGCGTGTCGGGCCACACGTGGTGTAGGGTTCCCTTGTTGCCCGGTACATTTTATAAGTTGGTCTACTAATACAGATCGCGCCAAACTTCTGGTCCCATACATTTAGAAGAACGGCCCATATATTGTCGTTTTAAAGGGTGCTGAAAGTTTGGCGCAACCTGTACTCGTAAACCTGTAAAGCCTACTTAGCTGTAATAGTTTAAATTAATTATATTACTTCTGTGATTTTTTTCACATATCGATCTATGAACAACCGTTTAGCCGGCAAGGGGGGGGGGGGGACGCTTGACTCTAACAAAAATTAGCTCTTCCAAGCTTAATATTTCACCAACGGATCCCTAAATGGAAAAGTGGTTTTCACACACCTATAATTTTTAAACGACCTATCCAACGATACCCCACACCATAGTGTAGGATATACGAAATCCCATAGGATAGAGGAAAAAAAAAATATCATCCCCAATTTACGAGTACGGGAGATACAGTAAAAAAATTTTTTTCGTTATTGTTTTTGCCGTTTTGTTGACTTATTTGATATGTGTACTCATACCAAATTATAGCTTTCTAGTACTAATAGTCTCTGAGCTAAGCCGCGGACGACGGATAGACGGATAGACGGACAGGCGAACAATGGCGAAACTATAAGGGTTCCTTGTCGGACTACGGAACCCTAAAAAGAATAAGAGGGGAAAAGTTTTGCTTTTCAGAAGAGATCGCTACTTACATTAAACTTACTGTGCCAATATCGACTAGGTGATTCATCACAACAACAAAAAATCTGTATGAAATACAAAAATAAAGATTTGTCCTACCTATATAAAAGTATGTCTTAAGACAGTTACTGTTAACAATGTGATAAAAAAATATCAAATTATTATTACAAATAATGTGGGAAAACGTACAATGTAATTTAGAAAAACTGAAACAACATAACGAAATCTACACTATGTAAAACATAAATAATCTTTTAGGTATATATTAAAAACTAATGTAAACTTAAGAAAAACTAAAATGAACAAAACCCACTTGTATATACCATTGCCATTTAATCCTATTTTTTATGATTTTTATACAATATTATTTACGTTTTAACTTTTTTGCATCGTTCATGAACTACTTAGCTATTTTACTAAATATATTATTTTTACTGAAAAAATACCTGAATTTTGTTTTTGTTTGTTGAAACATAATAAAGAAAACAAACCGACAAACCGCAGCATAAACTACCTTGGAAATGAGCCAAAAAACAATAACATTCTATCGTTTTAAACAACTTTTCTCTAAACCTGCCAAAAATGCTTTGGTTTACTAAAGCCTTGTCCTACAACAGTGTCCGAGCTGGGCCACGCTTTTTATTGAATCATGACCATACTGACAAACAAAACATTTCTCATTTTTCAAAAATATTTTTGCTAGTCTTAGGGACCCCAAACCCGAAGAAATCCCTTTTTACCTTTTTTTTTTCTTCTTCGTTATTATTGAAGAATAGGGCATTAGTTTCTTGTGTTGCCAACATCAGCCCAGACCCAACACTTCCGTATAGTAAGGACTTAAAATGATTGGGCTGATTGAACTGAAAATTGGTTTAAAAGTGCAGAATTATTAGCTTGATTAATTATGAATAATTTTTGGATAACGGTGGACTTAAAAATATATAATTAGATTGTAATTTTTTATCTCAACAGGCACTGTACTATGAAAATTGGGCAGTTGATTTGTTTATCAATTAAATACTGATATCAATTTGTGTATTTTAGTACATGTACATTTTTGTGTTTTATTATACATGTTTGTTTTTCATAGTTTTTACTTTAAGCGTTGGATCATTAGAATAAATAAAAACAAAGCTGTCAGCATATTCTGACAAGGCAGGTTGACCTTTCATATGCTTTTGTTACACTATGCAAATGGTTGGGAATGACGTTATGGAACTCGCGGACGAGGATGCAATAAAATACCTTGCTATTTATAATTTATTTAAGGGTGTATAATACCTCATTTCACTTCGAATGATCCTGTTTCATACCAACACATACTGCAACAATCACTCTGAAATTAACATATGATAAAGTTGAGGACTAATACTATGTCAATGCTGTTGTAAAAACTCGACTCCATAAAATTTTCTCAATAAAAAAAAATTACAAAGTTACCTCCAAACCGTATAATAAACCGAAAGCATTCAATGAATACTTGAAATTAGATCCGAAACTTTGCATCATATAACTTATATTAGTATAAAGCAGCTGCAGACTGTTCCATAGAAATGAAAAAACCATCAGTGTAGCCGCGATTTCAAAATAACTGATGTTTTTGCGTGCGCGGCATCTGATTAGAGTAGGATAGACAGTTAAAAAGCAGAAGCGTTAGAGCAGGACTGCGAATTGAGGTATTATGGGCTCTTAAGGATCCATATGCAGTATTCCGCTAAATTCATCATGCTATTTACAATGCAGACTAGTGCACCGCCCGTATTCTTGCATAAAACATGCACAAGCACGCAATACGAGCACAAATACAAAACAATCATAAATAACAAGTAAGAAAACTTATAGACACGTGTTTCGTCTCTGCACGAGGGATCCTCTGGATGTGTTGCTAACTCGGCCCCTCCGCAGCAACTGATGCTGATCTATATGAACTTAATTTAATATCTGCCTGTACAAACAGAAAACTATAACTCAGTCAGTGTCGTAAACAGGGTTCTTGAACCTTGGTCCTGAACACTTACCTACTCTCCAGTATGAATTAGGCTATGTAAACGAAGGTCATCTTTTATATAACCTTTGAAGGCACTCAGTCTAGCTTCCCTTATCCTTCGGTCAAGGCACATCATATGGTAGCCAGAATATTCGTGTTTCTTAACTTTCTTCAGTATTATATTTATGAACGTATGCGAGCGAGTTTCAAAATCTTCCGTACTCCGTATTGACGGTACCGTATCTAATACAAGCAGCGTCTATCCGAGTGGTTATTAAAACACAAGTGCAAGTTAAATGGGGTATGTTCGCAGCGCAGCGCCGGTAGAGATAAACAGCTGAGCTGTGAGCACTGAACCCGATGCTTGTCCATACAGAAAGGACAGGAGGAAAATAATGTATGCTATTTTGCGAATATAAAAATAGAATCATAAGAGTATCTCCCAGTGAGACTTGTATGAAAATGATGAAAGGATATGACGTGTCAATTCGATGCGACTACACGAAAATATATTCAACGCCTGCGAAGCTATATACCGGGTGTATATGGAGTGCGACCATTAAATGAAACCACATATTCTACCGACCCTACTGAACCACTTTTCTCAAAAGTCATACCCGCGGACACCCTTAGTTTAGGAAATAGTTGAGTCGAGTTTAGAGAGAGCGTCGTCCGTGAAACCTGCAGCTGTTTGAGGTCAACGCTCTCTCTAACCTCGCCCGTATGTCGGTGCGTTAGGGTTAACGCGTTTTTGGGTTAACTCAATTATTTTTTTACTAAACTAAGCCGCTGTCCGCGGGTATGACTCTTTGGAAAAGTGGTTCAGTAGGGTCGGTAGAATATGTGGTTTCATTTAATGGTCGCACTCTATTTACATCCGGTATAGCCGGATAAGCCTTAAAAAGTAATAAAAATAAGTAGTATTCGACTGATGCCGGCCCCATAGTGGGCCGAAATATATTTCGAAAATTAATATTTTTTTATTATTAATACAAGTTAAAGAAAAAAAAGTAATAAAACAAATCCATCCCATCCATCAGCCTGTTTCATCCACTGCTGGACATAGGCCTTTCCAGGATTTCTCCACTCTTGGCGGTCCTCCTGGAAGAAAAAAACAAAAATGTATGAAAAAGCCATTATACTTAACACCATTATGAATGCTCTGAAAACCTTTTAACAGGTAATTAAATAAGTAATTCACTGCGTAAGCTTCAATCTTCCATCACGCCCCGGCTCAGAGTATAATTAATAATAACGTAATAACTGCCCACACAATGTAACCATTGATAAAAGTAGATTCCGTAGGCACCCTTTAGGATCTTAAAATAATTAAATCAATATTAAACATTTGTCTGTCCACAGGATATATTAATGTCCTGGTATGTCGCTTTAATTTTTCAGTTGTCTATCCCACTCAGTGGAAGAAGGCTGCTCAAAAAACTCGCGATTTTGATGTGTTTTATTTATTATTTTGGAAATATATACCTATATACTTATTGAATTTGAAAAATTCATTATCTTTGGCGAATGCTCAAGTAGCAGTAAAAAGATGCGCCTTCGCTGCTCGTTCAACTGAACAACGTTTAAATGATTTTTCAGTGGTCGTAAAGACCCATTTTATATGCATCAAAACTATTGGAAAAGTAATTTAATCGCTCAATTTTTTTTTTAAATTGATTAAGAGAAAGTTGGCCTCCTTTCCTTGTGTAGATAGAATTGACCGAAATAAAATGCGTTCGCAGGCATGTGAGGTGAGTGTCGCCTGACGATGAAACTAAAAGCAGCCTTCAATCGCATTTCTCAGTTATGAACACAGTTTATTTCCGTCAATTTGGCAACAGGCATGTAGAGAAAAATAATACCCGCCTACAATTCATTTGGAGTATTTTTTTTGCTTCTTTACTTATGTTTCTTATCTTTACTCACACTCTGCATTGAAAAACGTAGTATTTACACCAAGGTAAGGGCAATGATTTATTAGTAACGTTTAAAACACTCCCGTCGCTCGTGTTTCAAATCGTCTTCGTAAGATAGCCTCCTTACCGCACTTGTGGCATAAACTACTATTTTAACTTTATGACTAACTCATTAACCTTACTTTATCAAATTATTATTACTATCATTGCGATATAAAAAAAATTAAAAGTAAATCTGGATGTGAGAAGCTGTGAACCGGGATTCGAACCCGGGACCTCTCGCTTACTTTATCACACTGAAAGTTTTAGTGACGGTATAGAAACATTCTATTCGTACAAAGAAAACTTCCCTTGATCCACAATTATTATTATCCTTTTCTTCGTTCCAGGTAATCTTTATAGCACGTTGATCCAAACTGTATTAACTTACATGGGACGAGACTGAGAGTTGAACACGAACACTAAGTGAAATGGAACGTGAATTGATAAGGGACGGGACTGGGGCATAACTTTACTTGTTGAAAAATCTATAACTATAAAGCTTTGAAGTAACTTATGTTATTACGTATTAGATAAGATAAGTCCTAAATTGCTCATTGACTGACTCAAGCCCAGCCCAAACCCTTGAACTTAGAAAGAAAGCTGAAAATTTGCTAGGTTTTAAACGTAAGGAGTAAGTTATATGCCCTTACATACATGTATAGTACTACGTTTTTCAATGCATAATGTGAGTAAATAAATGAAACATAATCAAAGAAATAAACAAAAATGAACTTTAGGCGGGCACTCTTTTTCTCTGCACGTAAGTCTGTCAAAAAAGTGTTGAAATGAATATTGAACTTTAATGAACTTTATGGAACTTTAAACGTTCAAGTTGTATAATTCAGATAATATATTTATGAAATAACAACGTGATAAAATCAATTTAACAGATTTTGTACTAATTTGTTTGGTGTAACCAGGCGAAAGAAAAATAGTTCCTTCAATATTCATTTCAACTCTTTTTTGACAGACTGTAATTTACCAACTTGATGGAAATATACTGTGTTCAGTTTGATGCGTTCGTTTTGATCATCGCGCCTCACCTCACACGCCTTAATACTGTCCTGTTGTCAGTGGTAGGCGGTGTCGTCTGACAATCAAACTAAACGCATCAAACTGAACGCACTTTATTTCCGTCAAGTCAATCTATGGTACACAAGGAAATACTGGCAACTTTCTCCTAACCAATATAAAAATTAAATGCATTTTTATTTTATTTATTCATTCCCGTTTATATTCAATTCGTTTATATTTAATTTTCAGAAACGGGCCAAGTGTGAGTCGGACTCGCGCACGAAGGGTTACGTACCGTTATCTATAAAAACAGCAAAAAAATCATGTCTGTTGTATTGGAGCCCCCTTTAAACATTCATTTTATTTTAATTATTTATTTTTAAAGTGAATATATAACTAAATATTCTGTGAAAATTTCAAGCGTCTACCTGTAGCCGTTATCAATATCGAGCAAAAATATCACGTTTGTTGTATGGGAGCCCCCTTTAATATTTATTTTATTCTGTTTTCTAGTATTTGTTGTTATAGCGGCAACAGAAATACATCATCTGTGAAAATTTCAACTGTCTATCACGGTTCATGAGATATAGCCTGGTGGCAGACGGACAGACAGACTGACAGCGGAGTCTTAGTAACAGGGTCCCCTTGGTTACCCTTTGGGTAAGAAGCCCTAAAAACACTAGTACGGTAAAAATTACATTTCCATCAGTTTTGATGCATATAAAATGGGTCTTTACGAGAACTTGCATTGAAAAATTATTTATATAAACGTTGTTGAATTGACCGAGCGAGCGCGCACCGGCGCATCTCTTTACTGCTACTTGAGCATTCGCCAGAAGATAAACGTAGGCTTGGCGCGCGACTCTATGTTGCATGAGCTTGTAAATATGCAGTTTTTCTTTGTATGCAGTGACGCAGCAGTCGTCCCAACGAGCAATACAACTCCACACATACATAGATCCGCTCGCCAAGATGAGTTGAAAGATGTATACCAGGTTGAAACTGTAGCGAACTTTCGCGTAAATTTAAAATGCTGAAAATTTTCTTTAGTTTCATTAATTATGATTGATAGCAATTTTGTTTGGAGCGGTTTTAAAATTATTTATAGCACACCGTGCGTAAAATGACCGCTTTACGCACGCTGCGCTTGCGTAAAGTCGGCATTTTTCGCACTTGTGCTATATAATATTATACGATACTCGTGCGAGAAACTTTTTCTCGACTCGTGTGATTGCAGCACTCACCTTCGGCTCGTGCCGCAAACTCACACTCATCAGAAAACGTTTCATCGCTCTCGTATCGTAATGTACTATTTTTTTACGTGTAGTTTTAATGTGACACTTAAATAAATAATACATGCTTTTGTAAATCTCAAAAGAGTTTTCTTAATTTTTGCTTAGTATGCTGTTTTTTAAATCTTTTTAATATATATAAGCCTCCGCTGTGTATCTGTGTCTGTTCGTCAGTCATGCAGGTATACCTACACCTTCAGCCGTAATAGGTAGACTGTTGAAATTTTCACAGTATACGAGTTACTATGATCTCTATCACAGCAAATAATAAAATGAAAAACGTTTTTTTTTCAACTCTACATATTTATTTAGTTCTATCTTAAAGACAGTAATAGGTACTTACAAGTTTGAAAATTCAGATTATTGTACTTAGGTTAAACTAAAACAATAAATGATAAAAATTCGGATTCCGTACTTAGAGTGCTGATTTGTTTGTTAGGCGTTTAGGCGTGTTAGGTTTGTGTTCTGTCACTTCTTTGATGTTTCTATAGTACCAATATTTTAATGTTTTAAGGATTCCTTACTCGTATTTTGTGATTCCATGGAACACTTTGTGCACGGGTTCGACTCACACTTGGCCATATTATTTTATTTTCGTTTCTCCTTTTTTAAACTTTTAACGCTGTCTGCAAAAAAGTCATTTTTACCTTATATACAATACTACAAAGCATAAAGATGCAACATTTGAGAGAAATTAAACAAATGATACTGTTTATAACTGGGGATAAAAATCAAGTATTCGATAATTATTGAAACCAAGGGGCTTGAGCATCGTATCTTGTTAAAAATAAACTTGAGAATGTGGAGGGCTAAGTAATCTATCAATCGGTTGTATACCCATCTCGATGACACTCATGCGTACGTAGAGATGGGCGTAGGCTCCAACGATAAACGATTCACCAATTCTTTTTGGGTGTACGAGTATAAAAACCTAACTGCCGGATTTCAACTTTTTCGGCTCTACAGTTTTGAGGATTTCGTGACAGTCAGTTAGTGGTTTTTCGCTTTGATACATATGTTAGGACAAACCATCGGGTCTAGAAGCACAACCGTTCGGGGCTCGTTAGTCTCGTCATAGTATAAATAACAAATAGTATTCTATCTCTATATAAACGAACCCCCCCCCCCCCAAACTCGGTACAACTCGGTACAACTCAGTTTACAACAGTCGCGGTCGCAGTTACGTACGTACGTTGTCACTGTGACGCTCCCACGCATTTTCGTAAACTATGGCACGAAATGACAGAGTATGTTGTGCATTGTATGGTTGCTTAAAAACATACAACTTTTATAATAATAATACATATAGAATTATCAAATACGTAAACAGTCAGTTGACAGCACTAGCGTGTGTTTAAGCACCGAGCGACCGTAGGTATTGATTTCAAGGACACCGCCTAGTTAAACAGTAGTTACCTATACTGTGGTCTCGTCTTCGTCAAACGACGAAAGAGACAAATGTATACAAGTAAGAGAGACAGATAGCAGATATCCTGCTCACTCGCGTAAGTTTGTTCCTTTTGTCGTCTTTCGAAGACGAGTCGACTGAGCCCCGAACGGCTTTACTTCTAGAGCCAAAGTTAGGCCTAGGCCGGCAGAAGAAAGCCGGTAGGTTAGGTTAGAAGGTGGCTTCCACCATACATAACCTTTTTGGTCTGGTTTGGCCGTTAACATCATCGATGACTCTAAGGGTAACATATACCTATATCAATTAAGACAGATGCCCCAGGCGCCGCCGGGGCATAACGGCCTAAGCATAGAGCACCTGCAACATGCGGGCGTACGTACCACGTACACCTATCCCGGGTCTTGGCAATGTTCTATACGCTGTGTTTGAGTCACTTGTACTTACCTGAAGATCTGATGTATACTATTATTGCACCTATTGTAGAGAATAAACTGGTGACGTCTCGGATCTGTCCAATACAGACCGATTTCGTTGGCAACTGTTATTGCAAAGGTATATTGGATATTCTGCCTAAGAAGCACTTATAGTCAAACATTTGCAGCTACATGATGCACAGTTCGGCTTCAAGCCAGGTCTATTAACAGAGACTACGATCATGACCTCAAACAGACTGCCCAATACTACACAGCCCCTAGAACACCGGTGTTATGCTTGTTACTTGGACTAGAGGTATTTGATTTGATATCATACTTGTACACTATATTATGGGAAAATTTTAAATGTAAAAGTAGCCTTCCCGAGGAATTGATTACCTTGTTTCAATGTTGGTACGGCAATCAAAATAATAGTATTCGATGGGATGGTGCATTTCTAACGCCTATGAATTGGAATGTGGGGTGAGGCAGGGGGGATTAACCTCACCTCGTTTGTTTTGTACATGAAAGCTCTTGTCGAGGAGCTCAGCGGAACCGGCGCGGCGTGGGTTGTCACATAGATGGTGTCTGTTTGAATAATAGTTATTAGGTACGCTGACGACATGGTTTTGCTGAATCCCTCGATAGGATTATTAAGGAAACTGTTGCAAATTTTTGAGCTCTATGCGGAGGCCCATGGACTCAGATACAATGCGAAAAATCGTTTATGATATTTAAAGCTGGAGCTAAATGTTACAAATCTGTACTGCCTATCATGCTTTGCCTATCACTCAAAAGAAATACTCTATTCAATTACTTTAGTCACTGGGTCTTTGATTATCTCAATGATGATCTTGACATCGAGTGGGATCTCAGAGTGCTGGCTGTACAATGTAATATGCAGGCCCGCAGGTTTGCGCACTGTACTAAGCAAGTACAAATGACAGAATTAAAGCGTACTGCCAGTCTTTACACTTGCAGCCTGTGTGTCAGTTACACGCAGAAGTCATTCAGCGCTCTGCAGTGCAGGTCCACTACAACAATGCGTTCAGGGTGCTGCTGGGGCTGCCTTGGTTCTGTAGTGCTTTTGGTATGTTCACGGAGGCGCTTTTCGATGGCTTCCACGCCATTGTGAGGAAGCGATGTCACTGCTGAATCGAGTGCTGAACTAGCACCAACAGCATCTTGAGGGCATTGCCTGACCGAGGTGGGACTCTCCACTGTTGCGACACTGGCTTCGTTTGCACGTGACTTCAAGCCGCGTGTAAAACTATTCTATATATGTTTTTTGTTACTCTATCTGCTCTGTTATGTTATGTTTTAATTTTATTTATCTGTAATTTAAATTTAATTTAGAACTTTTGTAAACTATTTATAATACTAATATTAATTTACATGATATATGGATATCTTTATCTGGAATAAATAGTTCTTATAATAATTAATACATGAAATGTGTTATTAGCTGTATAAGGGTGAATAAAATAAATTAAACGCTCACATTATAAGAAACGTAACGAGTCACATCATGCCATATAGGGTAACAAAATTTCAACAGTGTCAAAAGTATAATCCACTGGCTCTCTGTAGCTATTAAACTCCCAAATAGCTCGCAAACTTCGAATGAAATCCCCTGAGTCATCTGTCACAAATATTTTAAAGTCTCCGTATTCTGACATGGTACTAATTCCGGCTTATAGGGCGGCGCCTGAGTGTGAAACTGTCACCAGGTTTCAGTCAACAAGTCATGAGGCTGTATTTGATAAGGTTTAAAAATTATATACTTAGTCGTAAAATATTATGTATTAACATCAGCAAAAATTTACCCAAGTAGGTACGCAAAATAAAATAAGTTTCAGAAAGACTTGTATCAGTAAGACCTACTGTACAATAATAGTAGGATACTAATTTGTAAGAAATAATATTTTAACCCTATATAATGACTGCATTACGCATGCATATGTTGCTATAATATCGCGTATTACGCTGTTTTGCGAAATGCTGCTTGTCCGTGAAAAATCGAATTATGGCGTGTAATCGCTTTTTCGTCAATAATATGTTTTTTCTTAAAACGATAGAATATTCACGAAAAAACGAGATTAAAACAATAACAAGTCTTTCAGCAAATTCAAAAAATAGGTGGCCACTACAAGTGAATCTAGGTTAATAATTTTAGGGAACTAAGCGAAGCGGAATGAAAAGAAGTTTTCGTCATCTTAGGACGACACATGGACGTGTGTGTGAAGGCATATGTGACATTCATCAAATTCCTTAATAGGTACACACATTATCGATCATACGAGTATATCGTAAATAATATTTATCGGATGAGCATTTATAAGGAGGAGTGCAACTATAATCAGGCTATATGTTTTTCTCGAGCGTAAGGTTGCTGAAGACTAAAAATCTTAGGGCGACTCTATTCGCCTGAGAGCTAGGTGCGAGTTGCCTATCGAATAACTTTACTACCGCGTGAATCGATTTAGTTTCCAGCGCATGTTTTGTCTTACACACTAAACAAAAACGTGTACACAAAACATTGTTTTGCTACACATTTTTGCTGTTAAGCATACAGGAGACACGACTCATCAACAAAAATATGTAGCGAAACAATATTCTGTGCAGACGTTTTTGTGTAGCGAGTAGGACAAAACACCCGCTGGAAACCCGGCTTAACTCGAATCACGCGGTAGTAAAGTTATCCGATAGGCAACTCGCACTTAGCCGTCTGAACTCCCATTATAGTGCAATTCGCTGATCATATCCTTATTATTTGCCTTGCTTATTATTTTTTCTTTTTCAACATATCCCATACAATATCCATGACGTGAAACTAAAAAATACATACAAAAGTTACAAGCGTATAAATGTCCTGGATTTTACACATATTTTGATGAATGTTTATGTACCGTAATGTCCTAGAAGCGATACAACAAATCAAATAATATTATTTTCACAGCATAGTATATTTATACAATTCAAAAATATTTTTGTTTCAAATCATAGGAGTGGTAACCATTCTCGAGTTTTTTCACAACATGAATTTTATCTCGCGTTAGCTTGCCTCTCACACCGTGTTCGGTTAGTTCCGTAAAAGCTTGTGGGAAATGAAGGTTCGGGCCAACCAATAACAGCCAGTCAGTGCTCTATAATCCGAAGTTAAATGTAAAATGAAATAGCAAGAGCGACCTCGTGCGCGACTGACTTCAAGCCACTGTTTACAGGCTAAAAAAATACGATGTATTTAGGAGAACACCAACAAAATGTTTATGCTACCAGCAAAAGAAATTGCAAACTTGCAAACTATCCTTTGAAAATTTTAATTAGCCTAATAAATATGTATACTTATTTATTAATTTTATTTTAGTTTTCTTACGAGGTAGGAATCACCTACAAAATAATGTAATTTTAGGTACATTTTTCATCAAAAATCTTCTAACTTGTGCCATGCAAAATTCTACTCTTACATAGTCCGTTAAAATTGGTTTTTGCTTTTATCGTCGACACACGTCGTTGCACCTAGTCTGAAGTTACGAGTTTTGGTATATATTTTTAATAATAATGTTCATAAGGCAAAGACTAGGTAATACTAAATAATCACGCAGCAAAACAACAGAAATGAAATGTTTTTTTGTCAAAAATAAGCAAGATTGGAGTAGATTCAATCTATATTCATATTTACTATCTTCATATACTATTTATATGACCGGTTTAATAAAAAAATCACGTCTATCTCATAACCACGTTTTTGTGAGGAACACTTTAAAACCAAGAACTAGGATTTAAATGCGTATTTAGTGGACAAAAGTATATATCTTAATAAATTCTTTCGAGCACTTTCACTTGATAAAAGATCAACACTTGATTTATTTATTTATTTATTTATGGACAGTCCTAATTTCTTAAAACGATTCCTCGAAAGTCTGGCGTTGTTGATCGTCACGTGGCTTAGTTCCAGCCTTAATTTTAATATTTGAATTAAATGCGTTCAATACTTCTTCATGATTTTTTTTTGTTTATGATTTATTAATTTTTATTAATGAGACTATGGCAGAAAAAACTGCTTTAGTCCCATTAATAAGGTTAGGACGCTTGTGATAATTCGCTTTTATGGAGAACCAATTAAAAAATTTGCCACCCATAATTCTCTGACGTATCTATTATGGAAACTGAAAAACAAAATTTCAAATAAAAATTTCCAGTAAAAAACGAATAAAACTGCATTGTCCCTTAAAATAATTAAGATTTTGAGAAAACTTTGTGATTTTTTTCTATCGAGCCAGGCAATCGTGTTTGAGGCATCACAACTGGTAAACTTAAATTTTATTACCCATAAAAAAGGTAAATTCGTAGTTTCAGCGTCTTAAAACTGATTTTTCCGAGCAGTTGAAACACGCACTCGGGTTTCACTTCAACTTAACCAGCTCAAGTCTCACCCTGGAATACTAAAATTTGAAGCCCCCAGGTAAAACAGCTATGAGACTACACTAGTATTTATTAGACAAGAAATCTCTGTATATTTTTGGCAACGAAATTCTTTGTACCCTTGCGTTGCGGTTGGGGACACCTTGGAATTTCCTAATAACGTTATATTAAAGTCACCCTGCTCTTTCAACCTTTTTAAAACGTACGTTTTTATTAAGGTGATTTTAGATGTCAAATTTATGTCTTCTATAAGTATTCACTTTTTTTTACTAAAACTCTTGTACTTTTCCCCAAATATATTATATAGGTAGATTAATTTCAACAAAAATGTATGATAAGTTCCACTAGGTGCCGACAATCACAACCAATAGCAATTAAAATCCAATTTCACCCACCGATGGACATAGGCCTTTCAATGAATTCGCCACTCTTGACGGTCCTTCTGGAAGAAATTCCCATACTCACAACACGCTGGGCAGGCGGGTTGGATAGCGTGGTGCCGAAACCCTCGCACCAGTGACGCCGCTGCCCGTCAACAGTCTGTTTTATATAAGGGGATGGTCATACCGCCCAGTAGGTCCCATCATCTGGAGAGAAAACTTAAAGCGTGTATTTGTGCCCAAAGCACGGCGTTAAGGTGGTAAAATCGAATCCCAGAGGAAAATGCACATGCCATCAAAAACAAAACTTGTAAGACAAAACATCCATGTAAATCCAAGTTGGTTAATTTATTCAGTCCCTACTTAAGGGACCTTCTGTCTTAAGTTATTAAATAATTAGCTAACCTAACAACATCTTATACTGACCATAACAATATTAAAAATCTTTTGTTTTAAATAAATAGATTGACTCGGTCATCGCATGAAAACACAATGAAACGTAATACATATTATATTATATTAAATTAGACTACCTATTTAGTACGATTAACTGACTTGGATTTACATGGATCTCACAACTTTTTGCGGTAGAAGAACTAAGTTGCGAGACTTGTTTTTTTTACAAGTTTTGTTTTTTTTTTTATGGCATCTCGTTTCTTTTTGTAGATAGTCCTACTTTTTTCCCTTTCCGGTACCTTCTACTTACAACTGAAAATGTAAATTTGTAATCCTATATATTTATATGGGTTAAATAAGTAAGTTTAATTAAGTTATTTATGCAGTTGATGTATCTAGAGCACTGGACGGAAATTGCAAAATATTTTAGTTTTTACTTGATTCATACACTAAACACTAATTGTATTCCAAATTTGAAGCTTCTATGTCTGCTAGAAGTGCCTTAGAGTTTTGATGATCGGTCAGTCAGTCAGTGAATGAGTGAGTGACAAAATTGAGAAACTTTGACTTGTTATAATTCTTAAACCACTGGTAACAAATGAATGAAATTTAAAGTATACCGTGTTTATACAATTTCTGTTTGTTTACTGAAAATTCAGGCTTCTAGTTTCATCCACAACGAAGTTATAGGGAGTCGAAAATGGCCTGAACTGTTTCGAGAAAAGGACGGTACGGCCGTGCTGCTTTTTAGCTCGACTTGGCGGGGGCACTGCCGTGCCCCAAGATCATAATATTGTTTTCCTCACTTTTGAGTAAAAAGTATGCAAAAATTACGTTTTAAAGCAATTAGCGGAAATTGATTACTAATAGTAGTGTTCTCGCATTAAAATTATGTTATTTTATGCCTTACATACCACTGTAATTGTATTTAATTGTAAAATTGTAAATAATATATGACAAACATAATTTTTCAATATTGGCATGCTATAATACTAGCTGACTAAGGCGTTTATCTTCTGTATTATAATAACTTCTTGTACCCTTATCACAGCAAATAAATATTTTCTTTCTTTCTTTCTACATTTTGGTTACATTCGATTACAACGAAAAGTACGCTTTTAAATTTGTTAATCGAACGCATCAAAATGTATATCATAAAATGATAGAATATGCGTGTGAAAACTTAATTATTACTGATAAATTTCCGCTAATTGCTTTAAACGCAATTTTTGCATACTTTTTATTCAAATGTAAGGAAAAAAATATTTTAATGTGCATTTTGCACCGAGATTCTGTTTTAGCACCTTAAGCTTCACCCCCTATCGCGTTGAAACGGTAAAAACAGTGTTACGTGTATTGACTGTATTAGTGACAAACTTCTCTTGGAATCGCTTTTGACACCCTTCTGTACCTTCGGTGCCAAACTATTTGAAAGAAAAAGATCTGAATAAAAGAATGCAAGCCTCCTCCTTAGTGGGATGACGAACGTTTTAAACTAATCAAGGCGAGAAGTGAGGCAAAAAATACTTTCACGTCTTTAATGTCTATCCTCCTAGAGCACAGATATTTTTTTGGACCCAAAGTCCTTTTACAAGGACTTTCAGTTAATAGAGTCGTAGGGAATATGAAAGTATATGTACAAATGGTTCTGTGCTGGTCGATACTACTATATTTCTGGACAGGCTTGGCCCTTATGTTCCATACCTCATTGAAGTCCTCATTTCTTTCAGTTTGTCAATGGTGTGATCCTTTATCCGCCTCATTTTAAATGAACTTTTAAGGCGAAAGTATTTAGAGAAATCTGTCCTGTTCCACCGCTTTACACATGTTTAGTTTTCTTCGACGAACTGCATGTTTTTTGTTTTTATTGTTGTACTGTTTCTGTTTTTTTGTATATACCTGTTTTGTTCACTTGCTCTGCTCTACATCATAAGAGCTGGGGGGTGCTGAAAATCAGCCTTAGTTGAGTACTCTCCTTTTGTCAAATAATTATGTTGTGCATGTATGTATTAGTGTTAATTTAATGTACCTATATGTTTGTGTATACACCTCTGTCTTTTGTTTTCTGTTTGGTTTGACAATAAACGTATCTTATTCTTATATCGAAAGGTGCAATTGTGTAAGACAATGGTATTCAAATTGATTGTCATATGGCTATTCGGCTAAGCAAATAGCCCGTTTGACAATTGAAATCGTAAATTTTTGGCTGTCATATGAATACGGTTGTCTTGTTTGGTTGTTGACAACCAAAAACGTACGATTTGAATTATCAAACGGGCTAATTTGATTAGCCGAATAGCTATATGATAGAGATTATATTTTTATTGTGAAATTCATCGCTTTCGAATACTCTAAATATGTTGCCCCGAGGATTTTTTTTTTTAATTCTTGTCTTTACCTTTTTTTATAATTTATCTTTTCTAGTTTGTAATTCACTCTAATAATAATATTAAGAACTATATGAAAATCTAATTTGATGACGATTGTCTTACACAATTGCACCTCTCTCAGTGGGAACGACCGTTCAGAACACACGCGATTTCGAGGTGTTTTTGATAATTTTCAATGTTTTTTTCAATCAATCTTATTAAAACTCAAGTGAACTGACATACTAAATTATTATTAAATACCGGCTTTAACACTCACGTTTTGTTATTGTTGATTATATGCCAACTGTTTCTCCGAGACAATTTCGGCATTTTCAAGGCGAGTGTCGTTCTTAGGACGACGAAGCGGTGTTCACCTAGTTGTCACACAGCCAATCGATTTTAAACATCTTAAAAAAACTTTGCTTCTATACGTATCTATATACTAATAATAAAGTAGTAAATAGTCGTGTTTGTACATTGAATATTATCGCGAAATTTTAAATGAAATGCGTTATTGGTACTGTACTGAGGCCGAAGCAAGAATTTTTAGAAATTTTGTCTGTTTGTCTGTTTGTTCCGTTGTAACTCGAGAACCACTCAGTGGATATTTTAATGCAGTTTTTTAACTATCATCGTAGTGACCTTGGTCAACACATAGCCTATAAGGGATGTTCATAAAAAAACTTCCAAGCCGGAAACAGGGAAAATATTGAATAAACGCTTTTATAACTCGAGAACTACTGATCGGATTTGGATGCGGTTTTGTTTATTATCATCGTGGTGACCTGGTCAACACATAAGCTATAAAAAGTGTTCATAAAATAACGCTCAAGCCAAAAACGGGGTAAATATTAAATAAACGCTTTAACTCTGGAACCACTCAATGGGTTTGGATGTGGTTTTTTGGTTTATTATCATTGTAGTGGCCCTGGTCAACAGGGAGTTAAAGGGAGTGTTCATAAAATAACGCCAAGCCGAAAACGGGGCAAATATTCACTAAAGGCGGGCGAAGCTGCGGGCAAAGACTAGTATTAAAATAAAATTCTGGGAAAACCACATCACTCTTCGCATCACTTAAATTATTGAATATTTTTCTTCTATAAGAAAACGCTATAGCTACCGTACAAACTAGTTACAAAGTTACTTAGTTACAAGTTACAAAATTACTCGTTGGCGTTGGCGTTGAACTACAGGCGTCTGTAAAATTGACAAGCGCTATTCAACAAAACTGATTACTGATGTAAGTAAGCAACTTATCTGTAGAATGAACTAGCTTGAACCGGGTCTGTCAGTAGCTCATCACACTATCACTATATAATATAATAAATGCGAAAGTTTGTGTGTGTGTGTGTGTGTGTGTGTGTGTTTATGTTTGTTACTCTTTCACGCTGAAACGGCTGGACGGATTTGGATGAAATTTATAATAAATATAGCTTATACCCTAACATAACACATAAGCTATTTTTTATCCCGGAAAATAGCATGTCGTTAAACCGAATAACACACGTGTGTGCGGAGCAAAAAAAAAAAGAAAAAACTTTAGCCTATGTCCAAGTGAAGAGTCTAACCATTAAAATAATAAAATAAGTTTTAAAATAGGTTTAGTAGTTATTGATGTCCCCAGGAAAATATTAAAGCCTTTATCCAATTGAAGAGTCTTATTTAGTTCCAAAGATAACCCGCTTGATTTGAATTAATGGCTATCTTATATAACTGCTCGTTCCTAGGAAACTATAGCCTATGTCCCCGTGAAGAGTGTAACCATTACAAGAATGGAAGAATTTTCAGAATTGGTTTCGTAGTTCAAGAGATTACTCACCCGAATAAAATAAATGGCTATGTCCCTAGAGAATACCCCGTTCCTAGGGAACAAACAATAGCCTATAGTACTCAGGGATAATGTTTTTCCCACAAGTTCAATAATTTTTTGAATCGGATCAGTAGATCCGCTGATTACCACCTACATCCAAACTCACAAATACCTCCTCTATTTGTGTAAACAGTGTAGATAAGTTAATAAAGTTACCACCAAGCAAAAAACTGACAATACTACTAAAACATTAAATCTTTATTTATCTTGAAATACACATTTATTAAAAGACACTTCCGCGCGAGCGAAGCTGCGGGCAAAAGCTTGTTATTGATAAAAATATCACTTGTATTATCCGAGAAGCTTACTATTTTAATTCATGACTGGTTTCACGTTTTAATTTACTCAATGAGGGTCAAGGACACGCTTCCAAAAAATCAAAATCTTGTTCTCAATTCTCCTTACAACCAATTGAACCAAGTTCGACCTAACTCCAGGCAAGGAGCTTCTTAATGAAGTCTGAAATTTGAAGAGTATTGGAGATATTCCCATGTTATTGTTTTACAGAAGACCACAATTTTCGTTATTTCGAAGTGAATTTGAAGAGTAAACATGCGTCTAAAGTTGTTTCAATTTGCAGCGTGGAAAATTCATTGGATTAAATTAAATATCTCAAAGGAAATGTAATCGAAGATCAAACAGTTCCCGCTGTGATCATAAAGGACGTACGTGCCTCGCCGTATGAACGAAGAGTCGCCTTTCCTTTCTTTAATAATGAAATTGTTTCAACTTAAACGAGATAGTTCCTTTGATGCCACAAAGCGTGATAGGAATTTAATTCTTTTCAGAATTCGTTATGCCAGCGGGTGACTACAATTTGTGTGATTCTTTGAAACAAAAATCAATTAATTAATAACAAATCTGTCAATGAATTTATTTGTAAATTAAAGTAGATTAGCAGTACATACATCCAAGCCCATGTACAGCTTTGTTGTATTTATCGCTTATTTTTATTTTATATTTTGTTAAATTTATTTTTGATCTTACTTGTAAATCTTGTAATACGTGTTAATGTACCTATATTACATAAGTATATAAATGTATTTCATATCATTTCAAAGTCTAATCAGACCCGGTCTTAAGGTTAACAAGAAAATACAAAAATTTGACATAAAATGTTGAGTGATGTGAGAAAATTTCTCTATCCCATATATGTACATAGTTAAGTTTTTTTCTATACCGTCCCAAATCAGCGCACCTTCTTCTATTATGACGGCGATTACTGGGTGCTAATATGATGTTGCAGCAGCCAGAAACTGGTGATAGTACCCGATCATTTGCGCATTTTTAATAGTGGTATTGAAATGTCTACTCACGATTTTAATAGTCAGGGAAACCGCCGCGTAACCATGTTTGCCTCCGAAGAAACTGTACCAATACAGTGAAATTAGTCAGGTGAAAACTGACTATTAAAATCGTGAGTAGCCGTTTCAATATTATTATGAATCTAAACCACGAATCTTTTGGTAGTTAAACTTTTAATAAATCAATCTTTAAATAGCGATTAAAGAGCTTTTCCATAGAAAAGTTACATACTTACTCGAACGAAATTTATGCAACAGCTTTTTCCAATCCATCCATCAGCCCATGTTCGTCCACTGCTGGACATTGGCCTTTCCCAAATTTCGCCACTCATGTCGGTCCTCCGTCCTCCTCATCCAGCCGCCCCCCACAACGTCCTTCTGGTCGTCGGTCCAGCGGGCACGAGGTCGGCCTACACTACGCTTTGCTGTACGTGGTTTCCATTCTAGAGCCTTTCGGCCCCAACGGCCATCATGTCGGCGACAAATATGGCCTGTCTACTGCCACTTCAACTTACTGATTCTGCAGGCTACGTCGGTTACTTTCGATCTCCGACGGATCTCCTCGTTTCGGATTCTATCCATCAGAGATACCCCAAGCATAGCCCGCTCCATAGCTCGCTGAGCGACCTTAAATCGGTGGATCAGGCCCTTTGTAAGAGACCACGTTTTTTTCAATATTTCTCGGTATTTTTCTCTGAAAGTTGTATTGTTGAGTATTATCGCCAGTTTCCGGCTTCCGCAACATCATCTTAATACCCTATATGAAGTGAGGCTCGTCTATCACACTATCCCACTTAATAATATAATAATTAATTAATATTATATTTATTTATATACCTACCTATATATATTTATTTAGTTATATAAATGCGAAAGTTTGGATGTATGGATGGATGTTTGTTAAACTTTCACGCCGTAACTACTGAACCGATTGGGCCGAAATTTTGCATGAATGTAGTTTTAGAGCAGGAATAGGACATAGGCTACTTTTTATTCCATAAATCAGTTTCAATGGGATGAAAATGAGGTCTCAAGTTTCTATAGAAAAGTGATGTGTCACCCTTTCACGCCGTACCTATTAAGCCGATTGGGCTGAAACTTAGCTCAAATAATGTTTTAGGTCTAGAATAGGACGAAAACTATTTTTTATCCCATAAATCAGTTCCCATGGAAAATATATAAAAGAGACATATTGGGAAACACAGAGGCTGAAATTGCTTTTCTCCTTGAAAATGCCTAAATGATAACAAAGAAAAAGTTGGCAAGCTGTTAGCAACATCTCAGCTTACAACTGGCACCCAATATGGCTGTCCTAAGAAAATCTGTACAAAGGTTCCACCTTCGAGTACCAAGTACAGATTCCTATACCTCCTTATCTGAAGACTGAAATGAAATTAAATATATACAGTGTGTAAATGCAAAGTCAAGAATCCTTTTAGGGTATGAAAGTATACACGATTCTGATGTCATTACGAGAAAAAAATATATACCTTGAATTTTCACCAAAACTTCCATCATTTTTCTAAGCTATGACTACGCAGCTCACCGACCTGCCCACACACCTAATTGCACCCCTCATCCGAGTGCCCACGACTAGTGAGGGTGTCGACGCGATTAGTGTATTTTGAGTAGAGAAACTCGTCTTATTATGAGGTACTGGTACTTTATTTAGAGATCCTAGTATTTAAAAAGTATCTTTACCGGTCATACTAACACACCCTTAAAGGATTCTTGACTTTGCTTTAACACCCGGTATAAATAAAAAATATACTGATATAACAATATAACAGAAAACGACATAATCGTCACGACATAAATCCCCAAAAAAGTTCCCAATACGCAAGTCACAGTCTTAACTCGGTACACCTTCTTTTAACTGACGATTATTACAATCCATATGTAATGGGTGGTGAGGTGAGTGCCTTCCGAAGTACACAAATTAATGCGCACCGCCAAGGGCGTAGTCAGGATTTTTAAAAGGGGGGGGGGGGGGGCAGACAAAGAAAATCCTAGATTATATTGTTTTGATCGTTGTTTTTAATATACTAGCTACCAGTCGGCCACAGATTATTATTAAGAGCGTTTTATCCTTACATGTTAACTGCTTCGTTCTCCTATTCCACGAATAACAATTTTCTTTGTCAAGCAATTTTTGGATCTTTTTTCTTTTCTTTGTTTCTCCCGGTTTCAATATCAGCCCTTTTTATGTTGTGTTTATGTATTCCGATACGAGGCAAAATCGAGTCTGTCTTTGATAGTCTTAACGCGGCTAATAAAAAGGGGATCGCGAATCGAAAGGTTCTAAATGGGTATAAATAGCTGTTTAGTATTCCGCATTTCCATTTCTCTAAAGCACGTTAAAGGTACTTTTCACCCTCACGGTAATTGAAAAAGCTGGCTTGGCTATTGCGTTTGTAACAAAACATAACATATCGTCACGACATGTGTCTCCGAGGGGGTGTCACGGTTGTATCCAAGTGTGAAATGTGAAATACAAGTCATAGTCCACAATTGGTAAACTTGCATTTCACCGACGATAAATGTACAGTAAAAACGGCGCCACGCCACCGTTTTAGTACAAAATTTGATAACCCGTTTCTCTGTTGTTTTTCGTTATAAACTAAAGGTAGAGACCTCAATAGTTTAATACAGACATTTACAAAGTCGCCACTTGGCTGAAATTTTAAATTTTGATATAGGTACAATCTGAGGCAAAAAAAAAACTTTGTATGTAAATCTGTCTAGCTTAATATCTTTAAAACAAAATGAATATTCAAAATTTTGGCAAAATGGTGCCTTTTAAAACACCAGCACCAGATGATGTAGGTCATAAAGTTTGGTCTATTACGAAAATTTTGTACTAAAACGGTGACGTGCCTAGGTGCCTTAATAAAATTACTGCTCATTTAATACGCTACAAAACAGTAAAAAAAGTCTAAACTCATTCAATCGTTTTTTTATACTGAATTGTGAGTATTACCTCAGAAAGGTAAAATCATATAATATTTATATTTTTTATAATTTGGACTTTCTTTCTCAAATATTTCTTTCTTTTTTTTGTCAATACCTCCCGACCTTTTATAATATACTTATGTATGGATTTTATAGCCTTAAGTCAGCGGATTTTTCATTTCATTTACATTTTCAGTTCGGCTTTATACAGAAAAAAATTTATAATTATTATGACGCACATAATCATCGTAATGTAGAGCGCAACACAACAGAAAATGTACGACACCGGCTCGTACAAGAGAATTCAAGTACATCGCGCTTAAACTTTTTAAAACCCGATTTTTTCCACCTAAAACTTTCCCGCAAACGAGCTTAAACCATAAATCAACCCCCGAACTTCTTGCCTGGATGAACATTTGTATGAGCCACGTCATTCACGTAAAAGCGAACAAAATTTTCAGTTCACTTATTCTATAAATCCTTGATTCATAGCTATATTAACATAAAGATGATATTTGTCTGACAAAAATGAAGGATAAAGTTTGAATTAATGAGGTTTCAGGCTCACAAGGTTGTACCTTAATGCCGGCCAAAAGTTTATGATCCCTAGCTTATGTCGCTAATGCTCACCACAGGGGACCGACGCGGACTTACCTCTGAATATGATTAAAAAAATAATTAGTCATATTTTGTTACGGAAAAAGTTAAGACAAAAAAAAAGTGTATCTACCTGTTTGAAATTGGAATTAAGTTTTAATCCTACTACTTCTCCAAGACTGTTGACGGGCAGCGGTGTCACTGGTGCAAGGGTTTCGGCACCGCGCTCACCAACCCGCCTGCCCAGCATGTGTGAGTATGGGCATTTCTTCCAGGAGGACCGCCAAGAGTGGCGAAATCCTGGAAAAGCCTATGTCCAGCAGTGGAAGAAACAGGCTGGATGGATGGATGGATGGACTTCTCCAATATAATTTTAATTAATAATACAATAACTTTATTTGAACCAAAAATGTAACAGCAGGTTTTAACAAAATATCATATAAGATGTGACTAGCATACTTTTTTACTCAAAAATCATTAAGAAGTTGATCCCAGATTAGGAAATAAAATCTAATTTCTGGCAACAGTTTACAAAATACCACTTTTTCAATGTCTTAAGAAAAAAAAGGAATAAAATTAGTTAAAGGTACCCTAGCACCCAATCTAGACCGCGTACGATCTGTATTACAGTTGCCAGTTCCCCAGCTCCTCGGAGAGATTAAAATAATTAAGTAGGCCAGCCATTTACATGTTCAGATCAGTGACATTTACACAATAATTTTAGAGTTACATACAATATAAAGTCATTGCCAAAACTTAATTATATTAGATAAAAGATGTAAGGTCTTTTATTTACAGATGGAAATTAGAAAAATAAAGATAAAAAAATAAATTACAGAAAAACACTAATAATGTTATGAACAATGTCTCTTGCAATTAGATTTAAGGAATGAATGTGCGTGTAAAGATGAATGTGTGGGTGTAGGTGAATGTACCTCCCAAGCCCTACGACCGCAGTCTTGGTTTCAGTAATGCTACCACAGGGGAAGGTGTGTTCCCTAGCCCTACGACCAACCAGGGAGTTGGTTCAGCATTTCCTGCTAGGGAGGTAGTGTAAGGATATATTGGGGAAAGAAAATACAACTCCAAAAAATTACTCCATTAATTCTAAAAAGTTTTTATTTTGCTTCTTCAACTTCTACAAGTTACCTTTCTAATTCTTTTGTATTATAGGTATGTATATATTTATTTTTCATTCAACTGATGACGGCTCCATTGAAGGTGTTGAAATATATCGTACATATCTTTTTCTTTTTTAGTTTCTCTATTATCTACATCTACATCTACATCTACATCTACACTATTTTTTCTACACTATTAAAGAGGAAAGATTTGTTTGTTTGTTTGTTTGTATGTTTGAGGTAAACTTTGGAACTACTGAACCGATTCTAAAAATTCTTTCTTTTGTAAAAAGCTACACAATTTCTGAGTAACATAGGCTATATCTTATTGAAATAAAAGTAAGTTTTCAGTTTGAAAATTCAGTATTTGTGAACCATGTCGAGAGAAAAAACGCTGTTTAGCTGCTTTATCGGCGTGCCCTTACCAAATGGTTAGTCATACGTGATAAAACCGGTTGTTTTTCCATACGAGGAATCTTTATCAGTTTAATCTGACTATCAACGACGATACTGACACACCTCTTGCTGATATTAAGCTTGAAAAGTTGACTACAGCCAGGTTTAAGCATAGATACCTCAAATACTGTGGTTTAAGTAATGATTTCTTCCCATATGACAAAACTAATCAGTTTAATCTGACTAAAGATTTCCATCTACAACGGTCCTTACACACCTCTTGCTAATATTAAGCTTTAAAAATTGACTACACCCAGGTTTAAGACATAAGATATAAGACATTTTTATTCATAATTTTAAGTTACACGTCAAAAAATTGTTCAGCTACAAAAGTAGTCTTAAAAAATAATAAAATTAATGATAAAAATAAAAAAATAATTATTATAATTATTCTATGTCAAGTGAGTGTAAAATTAAACAATGTCAAAAATCAAATTATTTAAAGAAACATTATAAATGTCAAAGGATAATTAATTAATTACAGATTTTAAATGTCAAAGAATTCTAATAATTCTAATTACCTACTAAAAAAAAAAAAAACAAAAAGACATTATTTTTTAGCAATTCGTCCACACTATAGAACGTCTGCTCGAGAAGCCAATGTTTCAGCCTCGACTTAAACGAAGTAAAAGTCTTTGCGGCTGTCACATCAGCTGGGAGTTTATTGTACACCGATGGAGCCATGACGTGAGTCGACTTTGAGGACTTTTGGAGTCTATGTTTGATGTTAGCGAGGCTGTCCGCGGTGCGCGTGTGATACCTGTGTATATCACTGTGTTTATTAAACAAGTGCAGGTTATCACGCGCATAGACCGCAACCTGGAATATCACAATTGAAGGCAGCGTCATGATGTTAAGGTCCTTGAAAAAGGGCTTGGCTGACGTTTGCTGTTGCGACACCTGCATGATCGCTCGGACGGCCCGTTTTTGCATTCTGAAGACGCGCTCCCAGTCTGCGGCGCGTCCCCATAGCTCGGTGCCGTACTGCAGGAGCGAGTATACATTGGCGAAGTAACACGTGCGCACCGTCTCACGCGGTACCGTGTATGACAGTCGCCGCAAAGCAAAACATGCGCTACTAGCCGTGCGCATACCTTATCAATATGCGATACCCAGGTAAGACCGCGGTCGAGCTCGAACCCGAGAAAAGTGGTTGTCCCTACCTGCTCAATCCTCACACCGTCGACAAAAACGTTTAGGGTTCTTGGAGCATGCCCGAAAGATCAAAATGGAGGAAATTGGTCTTTGAGAGGTTAAGGACAAGGCCGATCGTATGGAACCACTGTGCTAGCTGCGTTGCCGTTTC
The DNA here is from genome assembly GCA_910592155.1 of Ypsolopha scabrella. Classification (NCBI taxonomy): domain Eukaryota; kingdom Metazoa; phylum Arthropoda; class Insecta; order Lepidoptera; family Ypsolophidae; genus Ypsolopha; species Ypsolopha scabrella. Next base: position 22,146,163 of record OU342969.1, on the reverse strand, counting down.
GTTTAAACGTCCCTCGAGCTGTTCGACATATTATAATTACAATATTTAAGGCCATATACTGGTAAAATAAAAATGATGATTTTACATTCCTTCCTAGTTTTATTCACAAGATTTTTTAAATAATAGTGTGTGGAAAACATGGAAAAGAATACCAACAACTTGACACAGTTAGTCAAAAAATGTTTGCCTCTGTCATAGAGGCACTGTGGCCTCCGCATACTCAGAAACTTCCCGTCAACTGCAACTAACACAATCCCTCCTACTAAGTATTCTACGAGTAGATTATTCTGACTATTGTTACCTTGATCTTACCCAGGAACAAAATAATAATGATGAGCGTATTAAAAACAAAAAGGCGGTTTGTATAATGAGCAAATACGATTTATTTCTCGTTCTCAGCTTAAGGGCTTGTATTGGGTCTTTCAACGGTTTTTGTTTTAATATGCTGAGTTAACTACTCATCTGATCAATGTAAAACTTGGACACGTGTTTTTTCAGACCTTTGTATTTCCGTTGTCAGGTCGGTTACCTAATTGGACACATTTCGCTCGATAGATTTTAATTTTGAAAATGATGCCTTTTTAAGTTATTGTTTCATTTTATGTCTAAACGGCTTGAGTTTTATGTCTGAAATTACTGCTATAACAAGAAAATATGGTTCATTTTCCGATGTCAGGTGAAAAAACTCCTACATCAAATACTTTTTCGTAAAATACAGAAAAACCTCTAAAATTCACTGATTTTGCGTGCCACCAGCGCGCGAAGCGAGTATTCTAATGTAGACTTTCTGACAATATACTGATGTTCAAAATCGCTCAGTAAGATTATCGTGCACCAGGGGTAAGGCCTTAAGTAGCTCCCTATCCGTCTTTATCGTAATTCTTAAATTCTCTTTCTTCTTGCTTATGTTTTGTTTATTCCTATGACTCTTTCTTACACAAAATATCTTTTTGTCTCTCTTTATTGTAAAAACGACTTTACCCGGAGGCCATGAACTCATGAGCTATTGAAAGCCGTATACATTTGTGGAATGCCCTTCTTGTGTCAATAATATGAGCTCCATTTGAATTTCAAAAGACGTTAAGTAACAGGATCTTTTAATTTCGTCTTAATGTTTAGGCTGATTTATTTTTGTACATAAATTTCTCAAGCCTATCTCCAAGAGTGGTAGATAGATAAATGCATAATGTATGGTTTAGATAACATATGTTTTTACTAGGCATGCAACGATTCCGCCATTACGATTACGATAACGATAATAATCGTTATTCATTAAGATAACAGATGATTTTATTGACTTCGATAGCTTCATTAAAATAAAAAAGTCTGATTGCAAGTTAAAAGAGAAACAATATGATATCAAGAGGTCAACAGGACGTATCAAAATACGTAGATAATTTACAAACATAATAAAGTAGGAAAAAGGATGTAGCTTCAGCAACAAATGCATTACAATTATATAAAAAAATGTGTCAGAATGTGTTTTTATAGTACATGTATTCATTCCAATAAAATAAAATAAAAGTTACTAATAATGAAAAACCGATTACATTTAAAATGTTGAAAAAATATCCATTAAACAGACACGACAGTATGTAGATTAAAATTTATTGTCTACATAGTTTTTGGTCAAATTGTAATTTACGCTGTGCACTACCTCTATATATTTTCTTTTTCTTAGAAGAGTTTCACCATCTTAAGTCTGGTGGAGATCTCTATTTGGTGATATTGTATTCAAATCGTCGCATATTTTAAATTGTCACATATTTTAATAATTTTTAATATACCTACGAGTATGACACAATAAATAATTTTTTTTGATTACTTAATTTATTTATCACACTAATATTATAAACGAGAAAGTTTGTGTGTGTGTGTATGTTTGTTACTCTAACTTAACACATAGGCTACTTTTTATCCCGAAAAAAAGCATGCCGTTAAACCGAATAACACGCGGTGGGAGCCGCGGGCAAAATTATAAATATTTACTGAAAACTACACTTACCTATAATAATAAATAAAAATGTATACATCAACAATTGTTTTTAAAACAACAACGTTTAAAAGATAATGCCTCGGTTAGTACCTCCGTGGTCAGTACTCATCTTTTAAAACAACATTTTACAAAACATCAAGTACAAGCAAGCTGTAACAAGCTGCTGGCCGCGTGTGGTTATGTTCTGGTGTTAGGTCGGTTTTGTTCAACAAATTACAAGGAAGGCCAAAGTTTCCCTTTGAAGTGGCCGACACAGGCCGAGCGTTGCCTTTAACTTTCAGTGGCCTCGAATCTGTGCCGCTGATTTTGATGCCGAATTTCCGGGTTTTTGATAAACATTTTCCTTTGTTTTTTTGTGTGTAAGATTAAAAGAAATAAAATTTTAAGGGTCGGAGGAGTGCTATTCTCGGAATAACTGGTTGCGGATGTTCAAAATCGTGTTAGGGGTCAACGAATGAACTCAGCTAGAGGCATTAATTACGATGTGATGCCCTCTTACCATTGATAGTCGTAGTTTTTGTTAGGGTTCCGTACCCAAAGGGTAACCAACGGGATCCTATTACTAAGACTCCGCTGCCCGTCCCTCTGTCTGTCCGTCTGTGACCAGGCGGATCAGTGTATCTCATGAACCGTGATAGTTGGATATTTGAAATTTTTACAGATGATTTATTTTTGCTATAACAAAAACTACTAAAAAACAGAATAAAATAGAATAAAAAGTGATTTCTTTGCTCGTTTTTGCTCGATATTGATAACGGCAAAAGGTAGACGCTTGAAATATTCACAGAATATTAAGTTATATATTCATTTTAACAATAAATACTTAAGTTTAAATAAAATTTATGTTTAAACATTAATTAACACCTTAAGGTGGGCTCCCATACAGCAGACATGACTTTTTTGCCGTTTTTATAGATAATGGTACGGAACCCCTCGTGTGCGAGTTCGACTCGCACTTGGCCGGTTTTTTTTACGTATCCACATCCCATCAACAATCGGCACTCATTACACTCCTTTGCGTAGCAAAGTGCAGCTTTCGTATACTATCAGAGTTTAGGGGGTAACTTTTTACTTCGGTACAAAATGCACATCATAATATTTTTTTCCTTATTTTTGAATAAAAAGTATACAATAAATGTGTTTTATACCAATTTTCGGAAAGTTTATTAAAAATAAAGTCCTTAAAAAATAATGTATTTTAATGTTATCACATTTTGTTTGTATTACATTAACAAACTAAAGCGTGTTTACAGTTGGAATGTAATGCAGTCAAAATGTAACGCATGAAATAGAATAATTTTCATGTGATCACCTCGGTACAAAATGCACATCATAATATTGTTTCCCTTACTTTTGAATAAAAAAATTGCAATAAATGCCATCCATCCATCCATCAGCCTGTTTCGTCCACTGCTGGACATAGGCCTTTCCAGGATTTTTCATTTTCGGTCCTCCTGGAAGAAATGCCCATACTCACACACACTGGGCAGGCGGGTTGGTGAGCGCGGTGCCGAAACCCTTGCACCAGTGATGCCGCTGCCCATCACCAGTCTGTTTTATATAAGGCCCGGCAATTGGGGATGGATATACCGCCATCCATCGGTCCCAGGCAATGGTGGGCCGCCTGGTTTTTTGCCTGAGAGCTGTTCTCTTACTCTCCCCCGAATAACTTCGGGAGGATTTCTGAGTAAGATGGTGGTACCTCCACAGTCAAGCCCGGCATTAGCTCTACTACCTAACAAATAAATGCGTTTTATAGCAATTCGCGCAAACTGCTTGTTAATAGTTCGGTGGTCACATGAAAATTATTCAACTTTATGCGTTACATTTTAGCTGCATTACTTTACAACTGTAACACGCTTTTAAGCTTGTTAATGTAATGCAAACAAAATGTTATACATTAATGTACGTGATTTTTTTGTTAAGACTTTATTATTAATAAACTATTTCCGCAAATTGCTTTAAAACACATTTATTGCATACTTTTTATTCAAAAGTAAGGAAAATAATATTATGATGTGCATTTTGTACCGAGATAAAAAGTTACCCCCTTAAAAATCCTGTCCAACGAAAGCGCTCAGACAGAGCAATTGTGCGGGGTCTGCGGGGCGAGACGCAGGGGGTAAGACACCGAGCTGCATACAATTTTCAAACAAGCAGTTCGGAGTCTTGCCTCGCAAGCTCCACACAACCGCTCCGTCACGCCTTCATTGGAATACTAAATGGATTTTTAAACTGTGGTACTATCGCATAGAAAAATGTCGAATGAAGAAGCTAGCCCATTATTTTATTTTAATATTTATTACCTATTATCTCATTTTTAGGGTTCCGTACCCAAAGGGTAACCAACGGGACCCTATTACTAAGACTCCACTGTCCGTCTGTCTGTCTGTCCGCCTGTCACCATACCGTATCTCATGAACCGTGATAGTTAGACAGTTGAAATTTTCACAGATGATGTATTTATTCTATAACAACAAATACTAAAAAACAGAATAAAATTAATATTAAAGGGGCGCCCATACAAAAAACGTGATTTTTTGCCGTTTTTATACATAATAATACGGAAAGATTCGTGCGCGAGTCCAACTTGCACTTGGTTGGTTTTTTTTAAAGATGAGTATTATGGTTACGTTAATTATTCAAATATTTTATTAAAATGCAAAAAATTTGCAACCAGAAAATCTATACCTATTTTCTGGAAATTATTGTTGTAATGTTTAATAGACAGACATAGACAATGTGTCTAATATTTCGTTTGGATTATTGATAGGGTAAAGTCAGATAGAGCACAGCTCTTAAACAGGCACAACCAGGTGGCCCACCATTGTCTGGGACCGATTAATAGTGGTTACATCATATATATACATACATAAACCATATACTCACGCCTGTCTCCCAAAATAGTAGGGAAAGACTACACACTTCCATCTGCTACGATCCTGAGACACCTCTTTTGCTTCCAAAATCGAAAATCAAAATCAAAAATCAAAATATTTATTTTTACAAAATAGATACATAAAGTATGCTTTCTACAAGTCAAAGTAAATTTTAACAATATATCTTTAGAATATAAAAAATATATAATAATACGGGAAATAAAATATACACCTGCATAAAATAGAGGAAACTAGGAATAAAAATAGAAAAATATTATATACATAATGCAATGAAGAAATAGGTTCATAAATAAAAACGGGAAATACATATAAAAAATATTAATCTACATACTAGATCTAGTCATGGAAGGGTACTTTTTACTTTACTTTTCTTCAGTATGTCGCTTATTTGCATACGTCTTCTAGAGCGGCTCGGTCGTGTTTTACCTTCCACCTGCGCAGTATACATTTCTTTCGTCAATTTCATTCATTTTCTACATGCCCAAACTATCTATACCTATTTATGACGGTTATAATTATAGTATTATACAACCAACCCCAATGGCCGGGCCTTTAAGGCGCTTAATCCCTTCAAATACTGCCAAATAGGTACTTTCTAAAGCTTCTAACTCATTCACGGCTGAACCAAATGGCTTGAAAAATATATATATGAATTATTGACTCTCGGAAAACGTTATTAACATATTTTTATTTCGTACGACCAAAACTTCCATATTAAAAGAAATAACATCCAAACGATGTTTTTTTGGCTTTATTTCATTCTAACTCTTAAGCTGCTACGACGTTTGGAAATATTTACACGCCAAAAAATTAAGAATCTGTTGTGCTGTGAATTCAACATAGCTCAATTAAATCCAGTGATATTTTCCATTAAAAATATCGAAATATGCAAGATTTCAAGGTCAGCGGCTGAGAGGTGCTCCACAGGGGCAGGGGCGGCAGTCACGCACTGGCGTTCCTACGTGGAGGCTGTGTCGCTCGTTGCCACGTCGTCGCGCGTTGGCATATGTTGTAAAAATATTTAGAGGCTTTTTTTATTTGGGTACGTACGAGAGTACTATCGGCAATTTTTATATAGAGCATAAAGTGTGCAGTAGAGTTCGCGCGTGGACTAGACGTTTGACGAATTAGATATATTGTAATTGGGAAAAATGGTACGAAAAACTAAAATAAGAAAAGAAGCGGCTAAAAAAGCTTTGAAAATGCATGCAGTAATGTTAGTACCTAACATAATCTACCTATACAATAATTATCCATAGTAGAGTAGATATCTGAATAATTACTGGTAATATTATAGTAGCTCAGGTAGAACGCTGGCCTCTCAATCTTGAGATTCAGGTTCACGGAACCCTAAAAATAAGCAACAATTCACGCAAAACACGTTGCTCAAAATTTTATTTTTACTCCTATATAGCTAAATAAACTACCCAAGTATCAAGACTCGGACTATGTAAATAGGCTGAAATTAAATCAACCGACCAAATTCATACTGGAGACTCGGTTAGTGATCATTTTGGCCAAATTCTAAAAATATATTTTTTTGCTTCCTTACAGGTTTGACTATTTTAAGTACAATTCCTAGTCTAGGCAGTAAGGAAGCAAAAAAAAATATTTATCTAATTTCACCAAAAGCTTGTTTCTGATCACTAACCGAGTCTCCAATATGAATTTGGTTGGTTAATTTAATTTCACCTTGTATAATTGATATATTATTTCAGGGCATCTAAAAAGAAAACAAAGGACAAAGAAAATAGTCCGACAAAATCTGCACAAAAGACTACTGAATCCCTCTATTCTACTCAAAATTATCTGTGCATGTAACCTGTAATGTCTTTGAAATTTAGTAAATATTTAGGGCGCCAACAAACGAACGTAACTGCAGATGCCGAACAATGTTAGCGACAGCCGTCGACTACCATTGATCAATGGTAGCGAGCGTCAGCTAGCAGTTGCAGTCGACGCGCTGACGCAGCCAAACAGCGCCGACCGCTACTGACCGGACTCAATTGATGGTAGTGTCAGCCGTTGGATGGTCAACTGCAACCGGCGGCTGACGCTAACGTCATACGATGGCAATTTATAGTATAGACTGTCAGAGTACAGTCGGTAACTCTACATAATGTCATCGAAATGAATAATAATTATCCAATAATATAATATATATAGGGTGAAATTCAATCAACCGACCAAATTCATACTGGAGACTCGGTTAGTGATCAGGAACAAGGTTCAGTAATCCTTTTGGCCAAATTCTAAAAATACATTTTTATGCTCCCGTATTGGTTGGTCTAGTTTAAGTACAATTCCCAACGACCTATACCAATTCCTAATCTAGGCAGAAAGGAAGCATAAAAATGATTATTTTTCGAAATTCACCAAAAGGGTAATTGAAGCTCGTTTCTGATCACTTACCGAGTCTCCAGTATGAATTTGGTCGATTAATTTAATATCACCTTGTATTTGTGTGAGTTTAGCGGGTCTAGCGGCTTACGACAAGAACCAGAACTTCCAATACAATACACCTATTTTACGCAGTCGCTAACATGCTCGTATATTTATTATTATCATTATGTGTGTATTTTATATATTTTCTCGATTATCACCACTAGTTTGCATTTACCACTAACTACTAAATTGTTTTCAAAACTACCAAAATATCGCCGCGTAATATAAGGATGAATATGAATGTAGTATATTTCTGTTACAGCCTTTTGAGCTCAAAAAGTTGAAGTTATTTAAATGTTTACGTATAAAACAATGAAATTTATTTCTATCTCACCGCGCCGCGAGGTGAGAATCATTTCACCGTTCGCGATCTTTGTAGAGGGGCACGGGGCGTCTGCGCAGAGGCATGCGGGGTGCAGCGCCTGTAACTCCCCGCGGGGGAGGCCGATTGGTAAAGGTCGTTGGCGTGGGTAATCACCTTAATAAAATAGACTGGTGACAGCAGTGGCGTCACTCGTGCGAGGGTTTCGGCACCGCACTCATCAACCCACTTGCCCGGCGTGTGTGAGTATGGGCATCACTTTCAAGAAAGCCACAAAAAGTGGCAAAATCTTGCAAAGGCGTGGAAAGATATGTTTTGTATTATGTAGTTAAGTTTTAAGCAGTTGATATTTAATTTAGTACATAGTATTTAGTAAGCATAGTTGACAGAAGTCGTGACGTCATGGGGGCCAACCTGGCAACCTACCCTTCATATTTGTTGGTAAACAATGTAAATAAATAACTTTGAAAACAAATATTTTTGAAACAATAATTATCCAAATACGATTTCATAAATATTTATTCGATCTCAAAGAGCAACTCACTTTTACCTGGTTTTAATTAATCACTGGACTGGTTGAACATTGCCAAACATTTGTTAAAATTATTTACTCCAAGCTTTTGCCCGCGGCTCCGCCCGCGTCGAAGAGATTTTCGTGGAAATAAGGAAAACGAAAGAATATGATTTTTTGATCGACAATATGCAACGGTCACCATGTTTTACCAAGTGCTAATAAATACCAATAAAATAAGCCCAAACTCGGAGGGTCTGCTGTTGTCCGTTGAGGAGATCCCGTACCCGCCTTCCAGTCCCATCAGCAGACCCTGGTCACCATGTTTTACCAAAGTCCTAATAAATAGTACAAGAAGTACAAAATTTACAGAAACAATACAATACAAGAAAAGTTTACATGGTGTTTGTAGTAGAAGGTCAAAGGTTTTTATTATTTGTCAACGATATTTTTCTTTAGGAAAGTATTTCGATACGATCAATAAAATACCTGGTTTCAGTAATTACATCTCGTATGATGATGAGCAATTTAGGCACCCATTCTTGGTCTCATTTAGCAATGAGCGCGAAATTGCGGCTTAGTCGCGTATTCGTACCCAACGCTTGAGTGTTTGTTCTCCCAATTCCACTTGTAGCCCAATTAGTAATCAGGATCCAATTTAAACTTTTGATTGCGTAATCTGTGTAGTTTGGACTTCCGTCTAGTTGTAATATGAAAAAATAAGCGCTTTCATGTGCTGCTTTGAATTATGTTATGAAAAAGTTGTGCTAGAAGTTTGCGTATATAAATGAGAAAAAGGCACGACAAATATTAACAAAAAAAGTGCCAAGGATTTATTGTAAAATTTTATATTATGATTATAAATGTTTTTTCAAGAAATTACAATTTTTAGGATCAATCGGGAATACCACGCAAACCGAATCACCTTCAAAATCATTATAGGAAAATAAGTAAAAAAATATTTTGAATTAAGACGCATGGATGGCTCTGGCTTTAGAAATAAGTAAAAAAATATTTTGAATTAAGACGCATGGATGGCTCTGGCTTTAAAAATAAGTATAAAAAATCTTTTCTATATGAGTATGGACCAGCCTCTTTAATCGCGGCGCGGTTAGATTCCAAGTAAAAAACTTTTTATTTTTACACTTTTATAAGCAGCGTAAGTAGTACTCTGCCCATATATAATATAATAAAATCCGAAAGACGCTAAAATAAACTAAGACGACCTCATTACCTCTTAAGCCTGGATGATGGAACATCGTTGGTTTAAAGTGTTAACCATTATTAACGTGCTGAGCTAACAGAAAATTATATGGAAAACCGACGGTTTTTGTTTCGAATAATTAAAAAGTCAAGAAGTCTTTGTATCTAAGTTCACAAAATGATACTGACCACTTGCTTTTACTGTATACTATTACTAGATGGAAGTCGACAACAGATGCAGGATTTGCTTTAATGAAACACATATTTGATGCTTGGGAAGAAAAGCAAGAGATGCGTTCGGTGTTTTTGCGACCTCTTTAAAGCTTTTGATTAGGTTTATCGTGAAATTCATTTATGCAAATTCGATCACTATGGAGCTTGGGGTAAATCTTTGGCGTTGTTAAAGTCGTTTAAGTTGTTGGCGTTGTTAGACGTGGTCTCTTACAAAAGGGCCTGATCCACCGATTTACGGTCGCCCAGCGAGCTACTGAGCGGGCTATGCTTGGGGTATCTCTGATAGATAGAATCCGAAATGAGGAGATCTGTCGGAGATCGAAAGTAACCGACATAGCCTGCAGAATCAGTAAGTTGAAGTAGCAATGAGCAGGCCATATTTGTCGACGACATGATGGCCGTTGGGGCCAAAAGGCTTTACAAGGGAGACCACGTACAGCAAAGCGTAGTGTAGGCCGACCTCATGCCAGCTAGACCGTTGACCTGAAGGACGGTGTGGGTGGAGATGGCGGCTGGATGAGGAGGACGGAGGACCGAATGAGTCCAGCAGTGGACGAACACGGGGGGATGGATGGGTGGATGGTTTTTAAAGTCATACCTTAGCCGCTCGATCGCTTTTGGTAATCGAATTCCATTCAGTATAATAAAGTATTAGTTAAAGGAGTATTAGTTAAAATATGTGTCCCACAGGTATCCATATTGGGGTTAGCATTGTTCTTAATGTACATTTTTATTATTTATATTTATTTACACGGATAAAGTTTTACAAATGTTATGTACACAATATACACCACTTAAACCCTTACGGGTTTGTGTGCGGTGTTGTTAAAATCTACCACACAAATACAATCATGAAAGTAAATAATTCAAGTTAATATTAAATGTACGTATAAACGAATAACATACGTGAACATTTTTGCAGGAATTGTTGTATTTTTATAAATTCCTGTTCATGTGGAAAATTCTCATCTTAACTAGTAAGTTGGTGAAATACAGAGTTACCTACATAATTATTTTTATAGCAGAATGACAAACATATCCGTAGCGTCCGGATAAATGACCTCCTTATTTAGTAAAAGAAGACTTACGTGTATCTGACATAGTGTTATTCGCAGAAAAAACGTCATTTATTTTTAAAGTAAACAGACAAAGTAAAGGTATCCTTGTTGCACGAATGGAACTCTATATCTATGATTCTTATTTGGTTCGATAATTTAATTTTAAATACTGAAGACAAAATTCAACGAGATGTTGATATGGAAGCAGTCTTTGTCTTGCAAAAGAGAGCAATTCGGTCTGTTTATAACATGAAGTACCGAGATTCATTAAGAGAAAAGTTTAAGGAAATTAATATATTTACGGTCCCATGTGAATTTATTTATCAATTTATTAGATATGTCAGAAAAAATATTGATAATTTCCCGAGGCTTGGTGTGCACCACTCTGTTGAAACCAGAAACAAACATAAACTAGCTTTTCCAAAATTAAGACTTGCGAAAGTAGGTACCTCTTTTGTAGGACATGGTATAAGATTTTACAATAAGATTGATTTTGATTTTGATTGTTGATTTACTTTGGCAGGGGTCCAAGCTAGAGTTAGTGAACAAATATACTTAGTTATGATGTTAGACGGATGAGGCAAATTAGTGATGAAGATACTGGTAGGGTGGTGCAGTTTAGTTACCTTCACAGCATTATGTTATATAGTAGGCTGCTGCCAAAATGGTGATCCAATGTGTATTAAATTGATTACGTAAAGTTCAATAACGTTTTCACCTCACAAGCTCGGGAAGGCTCTGTTTATCATTCGAAATCTGGGTGGAAAAGCGCACTTTATCCGCTAGCGTGGAAAGTGTTTTTAAAATTCGAATATTTTTATTCAATAAAGGTTTCGTACAATATTGTTAATATTATATAGAACCTCATTGGTTTCGTAATAGTTTATATTCTCTGCAGCTAGTGAAATGGAAGTACTTATTTCATGTCATGCGCCAGCCTCATTTAAAGAATAATCGCACTGGCTAGCAAGAAAATTTGATTAAAAACAAAAACTTTAAAATTTCCTTCTCTTTGTTCAATTCACTTTCCTTTCATTATTTTGGTTTGTTTTTTGATAAAATCGAAAGAAATCATAAAATATGAGCGAGGCTAGCAGCGATGAAGATATGAATTTAACACCTGCAGAATTCGTGCAAGCAGTGCATAATGCCGAGTTGAGTTTTCTTCGAAAAATCACGCGAAAAGTACATAAAAAAGCGTACGATTTGTTCAATGCATGGAGACATTCCAAAGGCGCAAAGACGTTTTCGGAGACAATAATGCTATCATACTTCATTGAACTATCTGAAACAAGAAAATCAAGGACACTTTGGAGTATTTACTCAATACAATAATTTTATATTTATTAAAACTGTTTTTCTTGCACCTAACATTTTCCTCGCTTTAGTGAGGTGAAAAGTTGTTTATTTTGCTCGGCAGCAAAGTTATTTAGCGTTCGTACCTTTGTAGCCGTCGCTACGCTCAGCTTTCAATACAAGGTACTCGCGTCAAAAATTAACTTTCCAGCCTTGCATTACAAATAACTATTTCTTGTGCTTATTTAGAAGCCTGATTTTTTTGACAGCACCTTACATTCTGTAAGAGGTATTGGATTCAAATATTTGAATGTTTAAACCTGAACAATAAAAATAATTGTAAATAATAAAGACGAAATGTTAATTTCTTACTTTAAGTTGAATTTTGTATGCCAAAACATAATGGCACATGTAATGATTGTTATACCTTTTTTTACCCGTGTTTTCACAAGATAAAGAATCATGATGGTTATAATTAAAGGATATTGGACGACCAGCAATTTTTTCGTTTTAACGGCATGTTCGAGAAATCAAAGTTGTGCAAAGCGTAAAAAGTTGTCTTATATCCAGGAGAAAACGTAAGTTTTTCGTAAAAATAAATGTAATAAACGGTTTTGAAACGGTTTGCCATCTTACAATCTTGGAATTTTCGACGGCTATGATTGGCCAATGTGCTGCCAAAATATCTCGTCAATGGTTGCGTTCCGATTTGCACTTTTCACATTTACGTACTATACTAGTGTACATACAGTCAAGCTGTGTAACTTTGTAAAAGCTGAGTCATTTCTGAGTAAGCAAGCCACAAAAAAGCAAATATCTCTTTTCTCCTTACTTTTAGACATTTCAAGTTTTGATACAGCTTTTATTTCGGTAGAATCCTTTACATTTAACTTGATTGATGAGTTTATTTATTTACTATTTACGAGTTAATGGAAATAACACCGGGTCCAAATGCACTATTCACCTTGCCGTTCGCCTTTGCAGTTTTAATAGCGGTACGTGCTTCAAATTTGCTAATTCCTTTTATGAAGTATTCCATACTTCGACTATTTCTTTTTGAGAAAAAATAGGAATACAATGGAAAAAATATTTATTATTGGATAAAAAATACAAGTATAAGTAATCCTTTCTATAGGCGAGTGATCCATTTCTTCAGGAAAAACTAATAATCCAGCCCCATCATATTTTCATTCGAAAAGAGGAAAACTCTACAACATCTCTTTCTGTCTGTTCACATAAACACAGCAAAAAAACGGAGCAGATTCAATTTGAAAAAAAAATAATTAATATGCAATTGTTTATGTGGAAAGACAATAAATAATAGGTTGGGGAAAACTCTTTTCGCAAATAGTATGTATGAACTTATAATAAAATCTCTTTGGCTATACCATTTGTATATGGCTGGTTTTGGTTTAAATTTTAAAAAGATAATTCCAAATTCAAATTAGGTAAAATGTGTGATTTTTATTTGTTTTTCTTATTGTTAAGATAAGTGAATCTAATGAAGAAATTCGATACATTTAAACATTTTTCTACAAAAAAGGTAAAAATGCAACGCAAGCCGCGTAAAAAATTTGTGATGTTTATGGACCTAGTGCAGTGTCTGTGAGAGTAGCACAAATTTGGTTTAAGCGATTTCAATCCGGAAATTTTGATGTCAAAGATGCATCTCGCTCTGGGCGCCCTGTTACAGATAAAATGGATGCCATTTTTGAAAAAGTGGAAAAAGATCGGCATATCAGTAGTTACGATGTAGCTGAAGAACTGGGGATTGACCACAAAACAGTTTTGGCGCATTTGAAAAAAGCCAGGTACACAAAAAAGTTCGATATTTGGGTGCCTCATGAGCTCACTGAAAGAAACTTAATGAACCGTGTACTCATTTGTGATTCTTTATTACGACGTAATGAAACCGAACCATTTTTGAAAAACCTGATAACTGGTGATGAAAAGTGGATCACGTACGACAAGAACGTGCAAAAAAGGTCGTAGTCAAAGGCTGGTCAGGCTTCACAGACTCTGGCGAAACCCGGGTTATCTCGCAACAAGGTAATGCTGTGTGTATGGTGGGATTGGAAGGGCATTATTCATTATGAGCTGTTACCGCCAGGCAGGACCATCGATTCTGAACTTTACTGTGAACAACTGATGAGATTAAAGCAAGAAGTTGAGAGAAAGCGGCCGGAATTAGTCAACAGAAGGGGTGTGGTTTTTCATCATGATAACGCTAGACCTCACGCATCTTTAGCCACTCAGCAAAAATTAAGAGAGTTTGGCTGGGACGTATTAATTCATCCGCCGTATAGTCCTGACCTTGCACCTTCAGATTTCCACTTGTTCGATCTCTTCAGAATTCTTTAGGCAGTGTCAGGTTAACATCACGAGAGGACTGCCAAAACCACTTGTCGCGGTTTTTTGATCAGAAGCCCCAGAATTTCTTTAGCAATGGGATCATGTCCCTACCTACAAGATGGCAGAAAGTTATCGAACAAAATGGCACCTACATACTTTAGTGAAATGTTAATAAACTTTATTAAAAATGTTATGAATTTTCAAATAAAATGCGAAGAAATGAAACGTGAACATTACATTTGTATAAACTTACATCACGCAATTTTCTTTCTTAGCGAACACATATAAGATTTCCTGGTTTACCAGTATACAGCGTGTTGGGAAAAAAACTTCGTTCCTTTAAACCACGTGTGCTACAGTTATAACAAAGTATGTTAAATCTTTCTTTTTAATATAAAAAAATCAAAAGTTATTATCCCTTTCTCATAAGCGCCGTTTTTGCTATTGTCTATCACCTATGTATCTCTATCTATGTATTACGTTCTGAACCAGGTTTGAACAATTTAATAGAAGTTTTAAAATGTATTTCATTTTTTTTATAAAAAATAAAATAAACACGCTTATCATACTTTGTTATACCTATAGCATACGTGGCTTAAAGCAACGAGGTAATTTTCCTAACAGCCTGTATATTGGAGAAGAAGATTTATGACTTTGAATATAACTACATACTCGTTATCTTTATTTTATATTTGTTCATATTTATAAGCAAAAAACTGCCAAAACCTGTATTAAAACGGGTAGTGTCAGCGGATAAATTATTCCCTAGGGATATATTACACAGTCTATTACGTGACGCGGTAAACCGGAAAACCGAAATTGCGTAGGCACGGTACATTGAGTTTTCCTATAACCCCACGCCTACAAGAGGGCACACACTGGATAAACAGAGCAAAATTCTTGTTGTAAAAAGCAAATATATTTTTCACCATTACTATTCGAAAAGGGGTAATTGGTTCACCAAAAACAGTGAATAAAACGCTCTTTTCTTCACTGAGTGAGAACAAGTAACTTTTTAAACTTTTTGGATAGGCAAAGGCATGGCAAAGGTATCTGTGACCATACAGCCATCTTAAAACATAATCACCCGAGAAGCTATAAACTATAAATCTTGCAATCACTACATTTTATGTTCCACAAAAATGCCCTAATAAAGCATTTTAAATTTGGAACAAGCGTCAATGCACAATATACAAAAATATCTTACCAAACGTACTGGCTGGCCGCTTGGAAAAAAGACCAAAAAAAAAAAGAACCGCCATTTATATGTTTTGTTCTCTTATTAATTTACTATGTACCGATTGGTTGTAAGTATAATAAAATTTGATTCAAATAGTTAATATGGTACTGTTTATTTTCTCATAGTCAATGGTGAAAAGTAGAGTACAAAACTCGTGAAAAAAAAATTCCATCTCGGCTCTTGGATCGCTCGTTCCGCTCAGGATTCTACTCTAGAATCCCTCGCTTCGCTCGGGATTCAACTTTAGAATCCTTCGCTCCTCTCGGGATCCACCTTTGAGCCTCGAAAGAAATTCCCTTTTTTTTCACTTGTTGTGTAATCTACTATTAAACTGTTACAAAATGTTCATCACACTATCACAGTAATATTATAAATGTAAAGTTTGTGTTTTAGTGTGTTTGTTACTCCTTCTTGCTGGTTGGATTTGGATGAAGTTTGAAATGGAGGTAGCTCATACATACCCTCAATTAACACTGTTACCGTGGAATGATAAAAAACATTCAACTATCAAATGAATGAATGCATTGCTGTTGCGTCTTTCCGAGCCATGATCTTGACTTAAATCAAAAATCTCTATACATATACGCAGAGATCGACAAGTTTCGGAACGTTGTTTACAGAGACGTATTACGGTAGATTTCGGTTCTACATAAACCCCGGGAGAGTTGTTATCTTTTCTATAAGCATGTCACAAATAGACGTAAAACTATTTACTCCTTTTTATAGCACATTCCAAAGCGTAACACAAAACATAATATCCTGCGGACGGAGCCGCGGACAAAGGTTACTTTTTTTATAAGATTGAACAGTACTTTCAATTTTGGTATTTAAACAATAATTTAAGCGTCCTTTCATTGACATCGCAAAACCATTTTTAAACCTAACGTTTACCTTTTAAGAGGATAGGTTCCGAAAAACCATAATTTATTCTTCCTTGTTTGAAGAATCTAGCAATACTAGATATTTGAAAAAAATTTGGACTTCTGTCAAGAAAATAATGTATACTCTTATCGAAACAGAATCTTCAGAAGTCATTCCAACATTGAGCGATAAAAAATCAAAGATGACTCCAAAAAAAGGTTTCATGTCGAGTTTTAACATTATTTGAGCAAAATCATATTATATTATTTATTAATTAAAATCTGTATAAACTTTATTATACTGTTATCCGAACAGATATTTGATACAAACTTTAGTTTTTTTTTTTTAATAATAAAATTCGTGATAAAAGTCGTCATTTTGATAATTTTCTAGAATTCGTCCCTCTCGCACTGCAGGTTTTTCGGCATGGAGTAACAGCGATCAATGCAATCGGAACCTATGCTCTTAAAAAGACCACACATCGAAAGTTTTGAGTTCATATCTGTCGCTCACAAAGATATTCATCATTTATTTAAATAAAGGTAGTGTTGAAACTATTTTATTCTCCGAGTATTTAAGGTGATATGTGAATTTTTCCACGGTCACTGTTACTCCATGCGGAACGACCCACAGTGCGAGAGGGACGGATTCCGGAAAAAAATGCAAAATGTCGGTTTTAAATTAATATAAAATTAACTAAACTAGTTATCAGAATTTCACATTCACAAAGTTTAGATATTGTTAAAGTCTATCTAAAAAAATATCGTCCAGGTCTATATGTCATTACTATTTCGCATACTATGAAAAAAAGTGTAGAAGAAGACCTCATTTCAATAATTATTTCTACGAAAGTTTTGCAATCGCAATTCTGTATTTAAGAAAACTAGAAAAAGGTTCCCATATTTTTATACTAATTTATCAAATTAGTAGCTTTTTCTGAAAATCAGATAAATAAATTCAAAAAGTGCCAATTTTAGTGAGGTAGCGCCTTAACATAAAAAAACGGACTGTGTTGTGCACATTCAGCAAAATAGCAGTATTGTGTTAGAAACTGTCGGTCCTTTCTGTGTGTCGTTGTATCAAGAATCGTTTGACGCAGGGAAACACAACATAATTGCCGCGTAACTAACCATGTGCCACAAAAACCGAGCTGTTACGCCTTGGTAGATGAGGGAAAATGGTATATAAAATGCATTTAATGTGGGAAGAGGTGTTTTCTTAGTGATAAGTTGATTCTTAGGCAATAAAGTGATTATATAGGAGATGAAGATGCTATAGTTTTTACGTTCCTATTGAATTTCTCCATAATTTGACGGACAAGTTTTATGCTCGTATAATGTAATATATAATCGGCATTATTAGCCTTAGAGATAGCTTTAAAGATGAAAGTACTATCGAGATAGATTGCACTGACTCACATTTTGTCCCAATTTTAATGGTAAGAGATTATTGAATCAATAAAGTCCTTGAAAATTTCCCGCGGCTTTACCAACATAAATTTTAATGTCTCAAATACGGGAAACTACTAATTTTCCGAAATAAACCTTGCTATACTCTTATTACAATCTATCTAAACACAAAATTATGAAGTTGATGCTTGTGATTGTTGGCACTTGGTGGAACTTTTGATACATTTTTGATTGAAAAACACTTGTACTTGTCCACTTATTTATATTATTTCCCTTATACCGGTTTCAGTAAACAGCGAAACCGGTAAGGGAAATAACATAAATAAGTGGACAAGCACAAGTTTTTTTTCAATTAGAAAAAAAAAACAGAATTATGGTTTGGTTTGTTGCAAATCTAACGTAAAATTATAATTTATTCGTTCAACAACATTTTTATAGTTCCTTCAGTACCATGAAACCATGTTTGGTTTGTCTTGGTTCTGGAGTCCACGATAAAAATGAATTCATTATAATGTAAGTAACGAGGTAAAATCACTTACAAAAATAGATACTTGAGTATAATGAAAAAAAGTTTACATTTATAAATTCAGACATATAAGTTTTCTTTTCCTTCATAATTATTCGAAAACATGTCTCGTCAACATGTACATTATTATGTATAAACATTATACAACGTTATATGTGCAACTTATAATGTAGCACATTTCAAAATCATACAAAATAATGAATCCTTTGATAAAGAATTAATAAAAGGAACCTTTAAACCTACTGTACTATGGTTTGAAGTTGTTGCCAAAAGTTTGAATTGGTTCACGTAATCTGACTAATTGGGCGAAAAGCGAGATGGTAAGGACACCAATATCCAGGATTAGCGCTATGAGTCACACCGGGGCCCAAAAGGCTCAATACATCTCATTTTTAGAGTTCCGTCAGAAACACGTCAAAACCCTTGTTGTAAAACTTTGGTACCTTTCTGTCCACACACTTCGGTTTGTAGGTGGAAAATAATCAGATATCCCATGAATAATAATAAAAGTCTTTTATGAAGAAACATTTAGTTGAAATAAAACTCCTCTACCTTCGTGGTTAGTGCAATTGCCAAAATCGAAGTGGTTGATGAGATCTAAAGTTTACATAAAACGATTTAACCACATAAAACGTCGCCTCAACATTATGTTTGCGGTGTCACTTAAAATAAAATTTTAACAAAAAAAATGTATTAATGGACTTCAAATCTTACAGCTACACCAGACATTTATTAAAAAGTTTAAAATAATTATATACTGACCGATGGTACCGCAATAACACGTTCTTCTTTAAACATAATGTTCTATAGAAGTCGCCGCTTTCATATTCCACTGCCTATTTTCACTACCTATCTCTGAAGACAATCATCAGATCACAACTAAACTAAAATGGGACCTAAAGAATTTTTCAATTCTCTTAAGAAATGACAGAGCTATGGAGTAACACATCTAAAAACTAAAAAAGTATAGTTGAATTGAGAACCTCCTCCATTTTGACTCGGGTAAAAATACGTCGTAACTACAAACAAAACACTAAGTCCATCCATACATCAGCCTACTTTCGTCCACTACTGACATAGGCCTTTCCAAGATTTCGCCACTCTTGGCGGATCTCATGAAAGAAATGCCCATACTCATAAACGCTGGTCAGGCGGGTCGGTTAGTGCGGTGCCGAAACCCTCACACCATAGATCCCGCTGCTTCTTACCAGTTTGTCAATTAGGGATGGACATACCGCCATCAATCGATCCAAAGCCTGGTTGGGAGCTGTTCTCTTACTCTCCCCCGAATAACTTCGGGAGGATTTGTGAGTAAGATGGTGGTACCTCCACAGTCGAGCCCGGCATCAGCTCTACCACCTGTAAATAGTCAAATGTAATGTTATCTTCCATAGCTGTTAAAGCATTGTGAAAATACATAAAAATATTTTCCATTTGTTTTCAGTGTAGATATTTTCCTTGAAGTATAAAAATGTACTAACTCAACAGTTTAAATATACCAGGTGTAAATAGACTGCAAACATTAAATGAAACCACATATTCTACCGACCCTACTGAGCCACTTTCTCCAAGAATCATACCCGCGGCCACCCTTCTAAATTCGTGGCGGGGGCGATGAGTCCTGCACTGACTCTCCGTGATCGTGAGTATTGTGCACTTCCTCCCGGTCAGTCAGCCCAGCCAGGACAGCTTCTTGGAGTAGAGCCGAACAGATTCAGCATGCTGACATTAGTTAGAGTCAGCGTTCGACAGCGCTCCGAGTGCGGACGTGTTTACTCATTGCGCGTATATTATTGATAATTTCGATCTACCTACTCGGATTGTACTTCGAAAATGGTGCAGTGTAAAAAGTGCAAACTTTTCATGTCGACCTCAAAAGACGACATAGTTCGGTGTAAGGGATCTTGTGAAGGAGTGTTCCATAGAAAATGTGCAAAAAAGCAGTTGCTGGAGAAGGAGATTTGCGATGATTGCGCAAAAGTTGAAAACTCCTCTAAATGCCAAACGTCGAAGATAATTATTGAATCCACTAAACTCACAGTTGAAGGCCTATTACAAGAAGTCAATCAGAAGCTCGAAGTTGTATTTAAAATAGAGAAGAAGCTGGAGGAACTCACCGGTGCTGTAGACTTCTATGCTGAAAAATATCAAGAAATGATGGCTTTCAAGGATAAAGCTGAAAAGAAAATTATAGCTATAGAAGGAAAAAACATTTATCTAGAAAAGTATAGCAAATCGCTAGAAGAAAGAATTCTACAGATTGAACAAAAGGATAAAGAACGAAACGTGGAGATTGCAGGTCTGGAGAAGAAAGAAGATGTAAGCCTAAAAACAGCTATAGTAACTATTGCAGAAAAACTAAATCTTGAGCCAAAAGAAATTGAGGATGTGAGGAGGGTAGGTGCGGATAAGCCCGGAGAGAAGAATCCGCGTCCTCAGCAAGTAATCATCACACTTCGTACTAAAAAGGCTAGAGATCAATGGATATCACAGCGGAAAACACGGCTTACGAATGAGAGTATCTATGGCAATGGCAACCAAGAAAGGATATTCATTAATGAAGATCTGACCAAACATGCAAGGCAGCTATTCTGGTCTGCCAAAAACCAATTAAAACCGATGTTTACATATGTATGGATCCAAAACTCGAAAATATTGGTACGGAAAAGTGAAATTGAAAGAAAAATTCACGCTATAAGATGTGAGGAGGACATTAAAGTGCTCGTCGAGTCTGCGGCTAAAGCGCAAGCAACGGTTTGATTCGAATAGCGCGCGTACACACTATCCGATTACCCTCATGCATTAAATTCAATCTTTTAAGTACGAATACTGATATTGAGTATACACGATATGAGGATCCTAAATCATGGTGTACACATATAAAAACTAAAGCGCAGGAAATTGATATTGTGCACTTAAATATAAGATCCCTAAGGAAACAATTTAATGAACTATTGGTTTATTTGGAATTATGCAGTGACCAGCTGGATTTAATTATATTATCGGAAGTCAATGTTAAAAGAGATGAACTATCTTTATACTATATGAAAGGTTATGCTATGCACGCGAACACTAGAGAAAATCGCAAAGGTGGTGGAATAATTATATATGTTAAAGAAAACCTAAACTTTACAGCGGAGATATTTGAAACATCGGCGTCAGAAACTATGTTGGGGAAGCTGAGAACAGAAAAGGATACAATTCAAATAATAGCAACGTATAGGCCGCCGAACACAAACAAATTACGTTTTCTAGAAGAAATTAACATATTGCTTAAACAAGTTCCAACAAGTGACGATATAGTGGTGATCGGTGATACTAATTTGGATATGCTAGGAGATAAAGTGAATGCTACAATTAGTAAATATAAAAATATGATGTGTGAACGTGGCCTAGAGTGTGCAATCCCTACGTCAGAGATAACCCGAGAAGCAGTCGTCAACGGTGTATTGCAGACGTCATGCATCGACCATGTGTGGGTGCGCAGCCGGTATGCGCAGCGCGCCCACGCACACATACTCACATGCAAGCTGTCTGATCACTACATGGTGGGAGTAAGGCTGGCCGCCAGCGACAGTGTTACCGTGCCAGAACAAAATGACCCGAACTGCACTACATCACGGTATACTTTATCTAATAAATTAGTAAGGGAAAAACTGAGTTGTGTAAAATGGTCGGATATGCTTTCTATCGAATGTCCTTTATTATTATACGAAAGACTATCACTGGTTTTTGGCAGTATTTACGAAGAAAGTAAAATTAAATTAACAGTTTCCAATAAAAGACATACTAAGGGCGGCTTGCACCAAAATCTTAAATCTCGATTTTATCGTTAAACCAGGTTTACGATCTGTCAGTCAATACATTTCTGTCAAATTAAACTCAGCTTAAGTCCTAAATCTAGATTTAAATATTGGTGCAAGCCGCCCTAAGCCTTGGATAAATACGAAACTAGCAGTAATGTTAGAAAAAAGAGATCAATTATTTAGAGCTTGGAAATCTATGCCCAATAGTATGACTCGTAGACTTGAATACACAAAATTTCGAAATAAAGTAAATAAAATCGTAAATTCAGCCAAGAACAAATATAGACAGGAAGAAATAAGAAAGTGTAACGGTGATTTCAGAAAAATTTGGGTAAACATCAATGAATGGATCGGGAGAAATAAAGCAAACTTAGATGAGGTGATAATTAAGTACTTAGGTAAAACAGACAGTATACATAATATTTGTAATACATTCTCTGATACGTTCACGCAGGAAATACAAAAAATAAAGCATAATTGTAAAACTAAATTCTTGGATAGAAGCTCCTATGTAAAAAAACCTGATGTATCTTTTCGTTTTCAAAAAGTGAGCGCTTTCAAAGTATCAAAAATTATTGATAAAATGGATTGTGAAAAGTCACCAGGCCTAGATAAAATTAGGGTCCAAGATCTAAAATATATTAAGCCTGAAATTAGCCAAGTATTAGCAAGTTTTATAAATATGTGTTTGGTAAAAGGTATCTATCCCGACGACCTAAAAAAATCTATAATCAGGCCCATTTACAAACAAGGCAATCATTTAGACTATAGTAATTATCGGCCCATTGCTATACTATCAGCCATAAATAAAATTGTAGAAAAAGTTGTCGTTGAGCAAATTGGTACTTTTTTAGAGCATAATAATGTTATATCTGAGTCCCAATATGGTTTCAGAAAGGGTCGTAGCACCTCGTCGGCTCTGGCAAAATTTAGTGATTATGTAAACAGCCATCTGAACAAAGGAAGACAGGTACTTGCGTTGTTCATAGATTTCAAGAAAGCGTTCGATACGCTCGAACATAATCAGCTGTTACAGGCGATGGATGAGTGTGGGATAAGTGGTCCAACCAACCAGTGGTTGCGCAGTTACCTCAATAATAGAACGCTACGCACAGTCATCAGCGGAACAGCTGGGTCTGAGGCCAAGGTCAGTGATGGCGTCCCGACTGGTTCAGTGTATGGACCAGTCGGGTACATTATGCACGTAAACAGTGTCGCGAACGTTGTACATAACTCCCAACTATACATGTACGCTGATGATATGTGCCTGCTTTTCGCTGGAAAACATGTTGCGACCATGATAAACAATATACAAGATGATTTTGAGAGAATAACTAAGTGGGCACATGACAACGGGATAATATTAAACCTAAGTAAAACAAAATGCATGCATATCCACTCACCGTACAATATAACTGCTAAAAACATTGATCCATCTACAATAAAAATAATTGGTCACACCTACGATTGCCTACACCTAAACAAAGTAAACTGTGAATGTAATAGTCTAGAATTAGTAAATAAATTTAAATATTTGGGGTTATTAATAGATACAAATTTTAATTGGAAATTACATATAACGTTAGTTTGCAATAAGCTAAGATCAATCTTGGGGAAATTTTATCATTTAAATAAAGTGCTAAATAGGCGCACCTTGTACATTGTTTATCACGCACTCGCGGACTCATTATTGAGCTATGGCTTGAATTGTTACGGCCTGACTTTTAAAACATATTTACAGTCCATACATCAGCTACAGATAAGAATTATGAAATATCTAGTAGACAATAAAACCAAAGAAAACTGTAAACAGGATTATTTTAAGCTATTTGGTATTTGTAAAATATTGCCGGCCAGTAGCAAGGTTAGGTATTTGATAGCTTTAGAGACATATTATAGTGAACAATATAAAACAATAATAAATCACCGACATTTAACAAGATCTCTAAAAAGGGGAAAATTATTACAGCCTATCGCTAAAAACTACTATGGGCAAAGAACCAGAGAGTACTTGACACCAAGAATTTGTAACCATAAGCTCTTCCAGCCTCTTCTACTAAATAAAGAAAAAATAAATTTACCTTGTTTAAAGATTAAATTAAAAACAGCCTTTTTGAAATTGTAATTTTTATTATTTACTATTATTAACTTGTGTTTTTATAATTAAGAAACTGTAATCTTCAGTGTAAAGAGCGCATCACGCCAACAAACTGTTGTACAGTTTGGCGTTATTGTATTTTGTTATCTGTGTATTTACCATAAATAAAAAAAAAAAAAAAAAAAAAAAAAAAAAAGAACTGGTCCAGTGAAGGAAAGGTGGAGCTCGTCGCTATCCCTGCCTTTCGTCTTGTATCTTCGGTTGCAGAGTAATAGAGTAGCACATGCTCCACTGTCTCTTCCTCTAAAAGGCAACCTCTGCATAGAGGGCTATCGGTGCCACCTGTATTGAAAAGGTGCTTATTTAAGTTACAGTGTCCAGTTATGATACCTACCATGTCCCGCAGGTCGGACCGTTTTAGTTTTAGTAAGTATCGGGCTACCTTACCATTTGAATTCGGCATCATTAGTCGTGACAGTCTACAGTCTTTTCGTTCTGCCCACTTACTGTTGTGTACAGTCAGAGTGTGTTTCCGCAATTCTCCCCCGAGTCGTTACCTTCATATGAGATGATAGTTTAGCAAGAGAGTCTGCTTGTTCGTTACCTTTATTTCCGCTGTGTGCTTTGGTCCAGCATAGCTTTGGGAAATAATTAAGTTCCAAACAAAAAGGCGTGAACTCTAATGCACCAACTTACGGGCGAGTATCAAGAGAGCGTCGTCCGTGAAACAGCTGTTCCGGTGCAGAGTTCTAAAATAGACCTTCCTCCTACGAAATAAAGTCTTTGAGTTTCAGATGAATTTCTTTTTCTCTGAAGGTTTGTGCGAGTTTTTTTTTCGAATAGTTGTTCAGTATGATCATGTGGTTTTATGTAATGGTCGCACTCTATTTACAACCTGTATACTTGTACAGTCTGTTGACCAAGTGAGGTATCCACCCTTCGATCTATGTCGTTGTTAATACATTATTAACAATTATTATATACTTTTTACTAGCTTTTACCCGTGGCTCCGCCTGCGGTGAAGAGATTTTCGCTGAAATAAGGAAAACAAAAAAATATGATTTTTTGAACAACAATATGCAACGGTCACCATGTTTAACCAAAGAGCTAATAAAGACCAATAAAATAAGCCCAAACTCGATGGGTCTGCTGTTATCCGTTGATGAGATCCCGGACCCACCTCCCACAGTCCCGTCATTAGATTCTGGTCACCATGTTCTACAAAATACTCATCAATACCGATCAAATAAACTTAAACATGAGAGGTCTCCTAAAAAAAACATTTACCAGTGGATGATTGAAACCCCGACGATGAGACTATATACGTACGACTACGCAAGGCGTACATACCACACGATTAACTAAAAATCTTATTGAGTGCTTAAAGAATTTTTAAAGTCAGTTCAGTAGTTCTAGATATTACCCATTATATGCAAACAAACAAACAAATCTTTCTTCTTTATATAATGTAGACAAACTTTAACGTGAGATGATTTGAACCAGACTGCGTCAAATTCGATATTTTGAAACATGCAGCAACATCTTGTGTATGAAAATAAAAACAATTTCAACGCCAGATTACAAACAATTTCAACGCCAGCTTACTGAGCCGATATCCAGGATAGCTTCCCAGAGATGGCGTTTTCTAAGCACTTGAAAATATAAAAAAATATTTTAGTTATTGGTCTTTGCGCAGTCAAAAAATATAATTTCAGCTTTAATATTTTTTTTACAAAAGGAAATATTTTTTCTGAAAATAAAATAAAATAATAAAAAATAAAAAGTGGAAACAAATTTTACCAGTCGGGGTTTGAACCCGCGACGATCGACAATGCTACGGCGGCGAACCTTCCATATGTCTCACTAAAATTCTCATTGCGCTGCTCCCTTTTGTCATAGCGTGATGATACATACCCCTAAACCTTCCCGAAGAAATGCTTTATCTTTCAGTGAAAACTGCATCAAAATCCATTGATTGGTTCTCATGTTATAAGCGAACGACAGACAGACAGACAGACAATACAACGGTATTTTATATGTATAGAGAAGAAGAGAAGAGATAGAGACGAAGAAGATTCAGCTAGGATGATGTGGTTGACCCAGGTACACACACCTGAATAAGTAAATAAGTAACGACATATGAGAATGTGGGGTTATACCACACAAAAAAATTCGACTGCACATAGTTATTCAACTTGCAAACAACAATACACTTTTAAGTAGATAAATAATACAGTTGCGAACTAGACAAGGCAAGTATTAAGTACTTTTTAAATTATTTCGATATTCTCGTCTCCTGTCATGAACATGAAAATTCCAACAACTCTGTCCTGATTTCGTATCACAGGAAGAGCGGTGATATACGTTTATGCATACATTCGGAACATTTATAAATGGCCCAAATACGAGTATGACTACGAGCTACTAATGGAAAACGGCAAAATATTGCACACGAAAAGGATTCAACAGATCAACGAAAAGGCTGCCACCGTGCAAAGTGAGCAAGAACATTAAAGGTAAATAATAATAAGAATAAGAATTATTTATTTGTCTTTAAAACGAAACACACAATTAAAAGTGAAATATAAATTACAATTTGAAAACAAAATGGGCAGGGCTCAGCGGGGTCCTGCTTGTGAAAGTAGGAGCTGATTATGGAACTTTATTAATTAGAATAACATTTGAATATTATAAAGAAACATTAAATAGAAAACGAAAATCTAATAATAATTAAAAATAATGCAGTAATAAGAATTAAAAATAAAACATCATGTCAACATAAGCTAAAAATACAAAAGTAAACCTCACTAAATCTACGTCACAACTACAGCAGCTTGCCGCTCCAAGAGCAACCTGTAACAAAGTTTTTTAAAAGTAACCAGCCAAGTCGGCTGCCCTCACGGGGGATGGCAAGCTGTTCCAGATCTTGGAGGCGTCAATTTTGAATGAACCCATCGTACCCACAAAACTGTGTTTAGACGCAATCAGTAAGTGATTACGTCCTTGTGTTAATGTACGAACTTGGGACGCAAAAACCAGCTTCCTGTAAAGATACGGAGGGGTTTGCTCCTTGCACAGTATGAACATAAAACTAGCAAGCTTCATCGTTCAAGCTGATTTCATATTTAATATCCCTCTATTTAAGAGGTAGGGTGAAATGCGATTCCTTTTAGGGATCGGAAAACAATATCGCATGCATGCATTATACATTATATCTGCCTTTCAGTTTTTTTCCATAAGCAAGGGCCATAGACTATAACACATTACTCAGGTGTGAAAGGACAAGGCTACTACAGAGATAAGATCCCATGTCTTCGCTGTGGTAGGCTCTAATTTTTTACACGTGTAATGGTGAAATCATTCTATATTATTCCTAAAAATTTTTTATTATGTTATGTTTTAGTTACATATTAAAGTCAAAATCCGGACAAATTAAAAAGTCGAACACAGACCGATAGTCCGGACATGTCCGGTTAAATCCGGACTGATGGTAACCATACTTACAATCCATCGCGGCTATTTCTGACGTGACAATATTTTATCATCTAACAAGCAAGAAAGTTAAATACTCTTGCAATAGGGATGTCAAAAGTAATAAAATGCTTACTCCAAAACAATTCGATGCTCTCTTTTATTAATGTTTTCCATGCTGAATAAATGGGAACATTTTTCACGTAAACAAGCAATTGTTATTCACATAACGCGATGTGTAGCAAATGTGTCGACAGCTGATTGTAGATTATTGTTAACTTTTTTGAGAGTGTATGTGTAGATTTCGTCACATTACAAAAGATCGGGATCTTTAAGGGGGGAACTTTTTACCTCGGTACAAAATGCACATCATTATATTGTTCTCCTTACTTTTGAATAAAAATATGCAATAAATGTGTTTTAAAGCAACTTGCGGAAACGGTTTATTAATAAAGTCTTGACAAAAAATTTACGTACTTTAATGTATTAGATTTTGTTTGCATTACATTAACAAACTTAAAAGCGTGTTTACAGTTGTAATGTAATGCAGCTAAAATGTTACGCATAAAATTGAATAATTTTCATGTGATCACCTAACTGTTAACAAGCGGTTTGCGCGAATTGCTATAAAACGCATTTATTGCAAACTTTTTATTCAAAAGTAAGGAAATAGTACATTACGATACGAGAGCGATGAAACGTTTTCTGACGAGTGTGAGTTTGCGGCACGAGCCGAAGGTGAGTGCTGCAATCACACGAGTCGAGAAAAAGTTTCTCGCACGAGTTTCGTATAATATTTTATAGCACAAGTGCGGAAAATGCCGACTTTACGCAAGCGCAGCGTGCGTAAAGCGGTCATTTTACGCACGGTGTGCTATAAACAATATTATGGTGTACATTTTGCACCGAGATCCTCCGTTACCACCTTATGAAAACTGATAAGTTTTGTATTGCGTTGCGGCTAATCTTCAACATTACAGTGGAATGTAATGTAGCTCAGCTAAAGTTTTGTAAAAGCGATCTACATTTTCCAAAGCATGTTGTGTTATTTTGCTCCTAATTTTGCCACTGGCGCTGTGCACTGCTAAAGCAAAAACAATGGCGGCAACCAAACACCAAAATTGTGTTAGGGTAAAAGTGTATAGACTATACATAAGCAAGCTTGAATCACATATTTGCAATTAATATAAGATTATGTTTTTATAGCAAAGTCCATCGCTTTGGATACTCTTAATATTATTATTAGAGTGCATTACATACTAGAAAAGATCAATTAGAAACAAATTTAAAAACAAGAATTTGAAAACATTCCTCGGGCCAGAATTCGAACCTGCGACCATTGAGTATATATTATCCTCTTGTTATTAGTAAAAGCGCGCTACTGACTGCGCCACCATTTTTTCACCAAACGTGTCCACCAAATTGTTTGTAAATGTTTGATCTAACCAGCTCGTAAGGCACACACTGAACGCTCACGAGGGCGTTATGTGATTTCACACCTTTTACTTAGGAAACAGATAGCGCTGTCGTTATTACAATATGTGTTGCTTCATTCACAGTTCTCATCAACTAAGATAATGTTTTCATAGCGAAATCCATCGCTTTGGAATGAACATGTTTGATCGATAACCTAATGTACGATATTAGGGCATCTTCTTGTACAAGTTCCATTTATTTTATGTTTATTTATGACATCGTCGGTCTTAATGAAAACGGTAAACATACATTAAAAATTAATCAAATGGAGCAGACTTTTATAAATGGTAGAATGAAGTTCCATTTCACATTGTCACACTTTACACTCTTTACAGTCCGTTACACTCTTTACTAATCCGTGTATCACTAGAAATTAGTAAACTTGGAGCTAAATAAAAATCGCCCTGTTATGTATGTACATCGGAACAATCAACTTGCGACGAAAAATGTATCACGTTACAGCACAGGCTAAAAGATTGGCTAATTTAATAATAAAGCATCATCAAAACCAACATGTTTTAGAATACTGTACTAAAACCTGAAGATCATTATTTTCTTTAATATCCCGGGTATTTAGATCAATACACATCAATGTGACCAACTTTTACTATGGGGCCAACCATGAAATCACGCAAACAAAATCAGCTGTTCCATAGAAAAGTTATATACCTACTCGAACTGAATGTATGAAACAGCTGCCTTTTTCGCGATTTCAGGGTTGGCCCCATAGTAAAAATTGCTCATATTGATGGGTAGAACACCCCGTTATTAGGAAAAAGGTTATCATCTTAACAATCAGTATACATATAAGGTCCTACAATTCAAAGTGAAAAAACATTAACAGATGATAGAGTATCCCTAACAGACCACTTTTCAAAGAAAAAAAAAATTTTGCGCGTACTTTCCTTCGCCTTTCCTTAAATTCAGTCAGCTGATTGAACAATACATGATCTACCCTAGAATTATTTTCACTTATTATTGTAGGACCTTATATTATAATTATATTGGCTATTTATTATATTTCTATAACTAAAAGTAGTTAAAACCTGTTGTTAGATAACAGCCTGGTGGTTATGCTTGCGTCATAATATCCGGGAAAACCAATTTCATGGAAATTTCATATAACGCGACAAGATTCCTGCCCCTGGAGGTGGTTTCGTTAACGGAATTATGAACAGCTGCCGCTTAAGTGATTTAATAATGGTCCTATTAATAAATTGCTGCTTATTTTACTGCCACACGATTAATAAGTAAGAATTTGTCTGTTTTAAGTAATACTTAAATAACATTTTTTAGGTAATTTTTGTATACAAAATTTAAGACGTATGACTTAGGACAAGAAATCACGTGACTTTTAACTATTTATATAAGTTAATTTTAATTATACTTATAACATATCACAATAAAGAATACATATATCGTTCATACATACTTGTACAACCCGAGCTACTTTTTAGGGTTCCTTACCCAAAAGGTAACCAACGGGACCCTATTACTAAGACTCCGCTGTCGTCCGTCTGTAACCAGGCTGTATCTGATGAATCGTGATAGTTAGACAGTTGAAATTTTTACAGATGATGTATTAGTGTTGCCGCTATAACAACAAATACAAACCAGACCAGTACGAGTCGGACCCGCGCACTCCCATACAACAGACATGATTTTTTTGCCCTTTTTATAGATAATGGTACAGAAACCTTCGTGCGCAAATCCGACTCCTACTTAGCCGGTTTTTTGTTTCGTGGTTAAATCGTGAAATTTTTTAATAATTGTGCTTCATATTCCACCTCTGTGATCAAGTAGTTTGAGCACTTCTGTTCGGTCTGCGTACTTCGGAAGGCACGTAAGCTTATGGGCCCATATTTGTGCCCGAAGTACGGCGATAGGGCTCACCACCCACCACTTTAGGACCTCATAATCGTCGGTTACCCGTGTAGTCCGATAGAAATGAGTTTGCAATCACTATTAATTCACGAGTCGCTTTTTAGGTATTAATCATTGACCTCTCATAAACAACTAGACTCACAATCTCGCTGAAAAAGTGTCCGCGATGCATCTGTCACCGCTATATGGGTTGACAAAATCAAATGACGATTGCATACAACTGACATTGCTCCTTATGTTAACGACTTAACGTCTTAATTTAGTTGAGGCATTTTTTGCTACTATGCACGTCGCCGTTCGGACACTTTCTGACGAACTTTTGTTAAAGACTGTGTGTCATAGTTGTTTATAAAAGGTCAATGGTATTAATGGACAGAGTTAACCATGTAAAAGACAACTTTAATATTTTACAAATCTTGGTCGAGGGGAAAAAGATCGAAACACTTTTGTAAACATTTGTATATTCAAAGATGCGTAAAGCATGCTTTGTGATTTTATAACAATTTCAACAATATAAATGAATTTCGAAGATTTTATATTTATTTTATTTACTTAACTGCTGCCGTCTTCATACGTATAAACGTTTACGAAAGTGATTAGTCTTTTTTTACCTTAAGTTATTTATCCCAGTTACAAATGTCTAGTCTTCAACCAAAATCAGTTAGAAAAGTGTAGCGTGTGTAAATATCAAAACAATAGAAACATATAAAAATCAAAACTCGACTCTAAAATTAAATTATTTTTTTATTTATATTAATTAGTACACTATATAGGTGTGATCTGTGACCTGCGTTTCACAGACCATACTTGAAAACGCCTCCTTATTAGATTATGATAAATTATTACTAATTTTCCAATTTTTCTCCTTATATTTCTACACGATTTGGCCAAGCAACTTTTAAAATTTTGCTGCAGAAGGACAGACAAATAGACAAAACCGAAGCTATGCTTTTTTAGGTTTTTGTTCTAGAACGAACCCAAATAACTAAATATCATACCTAAAAACTCCAAGTAGGGCAGATTTCACGAAAATTTGTGACTACCCTGTTTTTATATAAAATTAACTTTCAGAAACTTATTTGCTCCGTTCTGGGTGATGTCAGGGTGACTTCACTTCCAGCTGATTAGAACCTTTTTTACTTTTTAGATTAAGCAATTTGCAGCTTTCCTTGGAAACTTTGATTGTTATTAGTTCTTTTGCTGTCTTGGTAGTTAAAAAAATGTTCCGATCCTTTTTTATTTCTCTTTGACGTTAATAAACTTACAATTTTTGGTACACTAGGTCATAGGCAGAAGGATAAGTAGTTATCAAACCAAAGCCACGTGAAATATTATTACAGCAAACGAAAGGAAGAGGGTCAGATTTTGATAACATTAAAAAAGATTTTTCGTCTTAATTGTAGGGCAACGCATAAAATTGAATAAAATTTTTATTTCAATAACTATTTCTATTATTGCTCAAACAATACTTCTTATCCGTCTTAAGATTTCGGGTCATTAACATGTTTAAAAATACAAAGTACTCAGAAATCTTGTATTTTAAGTTCCAAAACGTCAATTTTTTATTTTATTTGAATACATGGTTATCTTCATAGTATAGTTCATAAATATTTGAAAAATGCGGTAACTTAATAACAAAAATACACACTAGTCATGAAAACCTCTTTTTCTGAGATCCACCTTACTTAATAGCTTACTACTTAGTCTCCAATATAACATATGACTGTTTTAACTATAAATGGATATTTGCATTAGTGTATGTAACCAATACGCATACCACTATAGGATCATAGTGAGCGGAAAAATCCTTTTAATATCTTTACAAAAGCCGTTCAAAATCCTGAACGTTATGCAAATCGAGCTGCGTCGTAACAATAGCACTCATACAAATTGAGCCTGAAGTGAAGAGGTTATCTAAATTTCATCCCGCTTTTGCTCCTTTTAGAGTGTGTTCTATAGTTAGACAAAGAACTTGGTCCCAGAACGTATTTTTTCAAGCACGTCGAGGCTAAGAAAAGTATTCGTTGAAGAGAATACGATAAGCTAAGTGACGTCATTCTACATCAAACATTGTGGTCGCCCCAAGATGTCAGATTAAATTTCCTTTTCCTTGATATGGGCAATATGGGTATCATACGTTATGCACCAATAATCATAAAAAAATTCAGCTCTTTTTATTAACTTGGATTTATTTAAGCCATGGTTCAAATGAATAAAATAGGTTTAGATCGCTGAAACTAATTTAACATTTTGTGTTTAATTATTTAATTTCAAAAACCTTGTTGTTTGAAATGTTCATTGGAATTAATATTAATAATGTTCATTGGACAGTGATTAATTGGTAAGTATCTACTTATTGTATTTTATTTACAATTAACGCAACAAGCTTCTTAAAATCAAATAATTAAACATAAGATATTATATTAGTGGATATAATATGAGTATGTAAAATGTACAATGTACATGTAATTACAGTAATCTAAAACTTAAATAACAATTTTTATCTAAACTAAACTAATTAAAAATTAAAACTACCTAGCAATTTAAACATTATACAAATAAATAAAAAAGGAAACTTTGGACACCTATTTAATAGAACAAATAAAATATGCTGGCCAGATCGCTACCGTCGCTGGGTAAGGTACCCAAAAGGCTGGCGGCATTGCCTCGCTGGATCGCGAGGCTAATCCGCTGAAAAAATATGCCCCAGCCCTTGGGTTACCGGAAGCGTCGATCAGGCGCGACTCCTCTGGTCCCCATGGCCCGAGAGTCTCTACGCCGAAGGGCACAAACATGTAGCCCTCTCCTGAGGCCGCATATTAGTTAGTTAGCGATCTAAACTTGTTTTAGTCCTTTTAGTCCATGGTATAAATAGGGCTTCTTTGAAAAATGTAATTTCTTAGAATTCTTTGTTTCTTTTAAGTAAAGGGTAGCAACCCCATATATTTTTTTCATTGTTATCTTATTTATGTAAACATTCACACGGGCCATACACATACATAGAGAAAAAATTAGCAGGATGCGTTAAAAATATAAGTATTATTTTCCTGGGTAAATAATTCCATTTTTTTAATGTTATTCAAGTCATAGCACTTTACAACCTTGTTTACAATTCATCGTTTAAAATATGACAAATAATTTGGGTACCAAACTTATTATAAGTTTTTTTTATATAACCTTATTAAGATGGTTTAAAAATTACTACGTTTATTGTAACTGTTCGGTTTAAAAGCGTTCGGAACGCGCAAGTATGTGTCAGATTCTATTTTATTGAGATGGCAACACGGGTTGTAAAAAAGTGAAATGTCAAAGTTGTTTTTTCCGGTTTACTGTCAATTTTGGTCTCAGGGAGATGTGTGTTAAAAAAATGGATTCAACCAGTGTTGAAGTAATTAGGTATTTCAAGGAAATAAACAGTGGAAAAGTGGTGAAATAATTCTATTGATAAGCATCAATCGCGATCCGAGTCGTGCGTGAAAAGTTTCGCGAAATATTATTACAAGTGGAGTGGGATGCAAACAGATTTGCAATTCCACGTCTTAACAAGTGTTATTTGTTCTCGGGTGGCATGCCAGGGGTTAGATATTTGTGTTTAGGTAAACTCCCGAAAGCTGCTGGATGAGCCAGTAGTTCGATAACGGCCTGCAACGTGCTGAGGGCGACGAAGGTCAACGAGCGAACCCCTGACTTCCTATCAGCCAGGGTTGAGTCTGGCCACCCGAATGCAGTTTCGACGACCAGTCAAGGACGTGGACTTCAACACTAACGTGAGTGTTTAATCGTTTACCCTTCAGAAAGGAATTTTAGTATATAAAAACCCCCCTTTGTATGGGAAGCCCCTTTCTGACAGGTTTTAACCTCCTTATAATATTCAAATGGGTCCAGCACGCGAGGTTTAAACCATATCTGTGGAGAGGGGGGCTTTTCACATACAGTAACAGTTGTTGATTATTTAGCTTATCACGAAAAAATCAATACGGTTTATTTGATAGTCTCTCTTTCTACAGCCATGGGTCAGCAAAATTGTATTTTTGAAAGAAAAAAAATATTATTTGGAATTAGGTCGTAATCATGAAGTCAAATGAGTCCTTTCATTAGTTTATGCAATCTACTTTGTCGCTTCCATATCCTAGTTAAACAATGTTTACGTACGAAGCTTTGTTCAAAACTTCAGTTAGGTATATGAGTATGAGAGCTGATAGCCATCAAAATGGAGTAACTTTAGGCTTTCTTACAGTCGTAAGTCTTGGTTCGCTAAACAATAAAACTTAAATTGGGCTGAGAGATCTCGTGGCTGATAGGTATAGGAAAAGACACAAAAAAGTTACTTGAAGCAGCTTGAAATTTTCTATTGGTAGCAACATCTATCGTTATTGCATTTAAATGTCCGGGATTGGCTAGAAATTATATCACGCATCATTTTAAACCAATCAATCCCACTATCCCACTTCCCATCCCAGTATACCTTTCATCCACTATATTATAAATGCGAAAGTTTGGATGTATGGATGAATGGATGTTTGTTACTCTTTCACACCGATTGGGCTGAAAAATTCATGAATGTAGTTTTAGACCTGGAATAAGACATAGGCTACTTTTTATCCCATAAATCAGTTCCCATGAGATGAAATTGAACTTTCAAGTAGAAAAGTGATGTGTCACCCTTTCATGTCATACTCACGAAACCGATTAGGCTGAAATTTTGCATAAATGTAGTTCTAGACCTTGAATAGGACTTGGCTACTTTTTATGCCATAAATCAGTTCCTATGGGATGAAAATGAGGTGTCAAGTTTGTATAGCAAAGTGATGTCACCCTTTCACGTCGTACCTATTGAACCAATTGGGCTGAAACTTTGGACAAAAAATGTTCTAGATCTAGAATAGGACAAAAACTACTTTTAATCCCATAAATCAGTTCCCATGTAAAAGCAATAAAAGAGACATACAAAATCGGATACACAGAGGCGCATGTGTTTTTCACACATTTCAGCAGCTTTGTTTACTGTAACAGTCCGAAAAATATTGACAAATTTTATAGGAGTACACAAAAACTAATTCAACGCGGGTGAAACCGCGGGCAAAAGCTAGCAAGATATAAATTAAAAGCGTCACCGCGTATCTCAGTTTTGATAATTCTCTAACCTCTCAACTTCAAAATTTTGAATATAATTGAAAACTCTTAATATTTTGACTTACGCAGTGGTTTAGATTGGGAACAACCAATGAACCAACGATCTACGCCGCCTAAGTAAAAGTACTAAGTAAGGGTTTTCTACATTGTTCAGAATTTCAAAGTTAAGGGGTAGAGAATGATCAAAACTGAGATTCGCGATGTTAAAGTTAGATAAGCCAGTTTAGGTTTTCTTGTTCAGGTAACTAAAAATTACAACTCCGGGAAAACTGCGCTTCCCTAAAGTTACTCCATTTTGATTTTCACCGGCTGACATACTTGAGTGCTTTTGAAATACACTTA
The DNA here is from genome assembly GCA_910592155.1 of Ypsolopha scabrella. NCBI lineage: Eukaryota > Metazoa > Arthropoda > Insecta > Lepidoptera > Ypsolophidae > Ypsolopha > Ypsolopha scabrella. The sequence goes on along the minus strand of OU342969.1, from coordinate 22,109,600 downwards.
CCTAATTTATACATAATACATAATAAACATAATGCTACAAACAAGGGGCTAATGAAATGGTGCGATCAATCTGGGTGGTTATTTGAAAAGGGAATTTTATTGTATTTTATACTTTTAGGAGTTTTAGGGTTCCGTACCTCAAAATGGAAAAACGAAACCCTTAAAGGATCACTTTTTATCTTTCTGTCTGAGCGTCTGTCTAGATCATTTTCCTCATGCCCCTTGGGGTTTATTTGATCGAAGCCCCTAAGAGTTATTAACTTGAAACTAATATCTGCTTCATAATCCTAAGGGCCCATGACGATGTTAAAAATCAAGTTTCCAACTTAACGTAAGAAAAAAGTTATTGGCATTTAAATTCAAATAATTTTATTTTATTTTAACTTCCCCTCTTCGATTAGTCTTGTTTAGAAGAAAGGCAAGAAACTTAGAAAAATGATGCCTTTTCTATAATTTTTCCCCTACGTAATTAATTTTGTACAAACAAATCGGCTAACCATCATGAAAAAATATTGAAAATTACCATTTTTTTATAATTGTACAAGAAATTACGTACCACTTTAGACTATTTTGATAAATACAGCTTAATAGACCGTAAGTGTTAAGTTATCCATAACTGCTCGTGGAATAAGTTTGTATTCTAAAAGGCATGTACGGAACCTGAAGGTTCACGAGTCCTATTTTTGATTTTTTAACAAACTGGATTTGTTTCAGTTATGTTTCGCCTTTGGCAACATAACTAAATATTTTTCAATATGTTCGTTACTCTTTCATTCATTAGCAATAGGTTTTATTCATTCTGATAAAGGTCTATAAAATGTTCATATTGTGTTTCCACAAGCACATTCCAGGGTTCTTTTTTAACCAATTCAAGACATGGCCTGCCCGGAGGTAATAGAATTCGCTCCCAGATTCATTATTCTTTTTGAACATTAATCAGAAAGCCCAGGCTTACTTTACTATAACGGGAACGAGAACGAATTGCCAATTCTAATTATCTTTTTTTGGCTCTTTTGCCTTTGCGAGCCTGATAAAAATATACTGTTGTTGTGGAATGCTATTTTCGAGATTTGTTTTGAATTAATTTTAAGAAAGTTAAATGATATGAATATTTTATTGAACATAAACATCATTAATAATTTACTTTTCTCATTTTATTTTGTAAATTAATATTTTTTGCCATTTATTTAATAACTAGCTTTTGCCCGCGGCTCCGCCCGCGTCGAATGGATTTTCGTGGAAATAAGGAAAACAAAAAAACATATCATTTTTTGAACGACTATATGCAACAGTCACCATGTTTTTACCAAAGTGCTAATAAATACCAATCAAAAAAGCCCAAACTCGAAGGGTCTGCCGTTGTCCGTTGAGGAGATCCCGTACCTGCCTTCCAGTCCCATCAGCAGACAATGGTAACTATGTTTTACCAAAGTGCTAATAAATACCAATCAAATAAGCCCAAACTTCAAGGATCTGCTGTTGTCCGTTGAGGAGATCTCGTACCCACCTTCCAGGCCCATCAGCAGACCCTGGTCACCATGTTTTACCAAAGTGCTAATAAATACCAATCAAATAAGCCCAAACTCAAAGGGTCTGCTGTTGTCCGTTGAGGAGATCCCGTACCCATATTCCAGTCCCATCATCAGACCCTGGTCACCATGTTTTACCAAAGTGCTAATAAATACCAATCAAATAAGCCCAAACTCAAAGGGTCTGCTGTTGTCCGTTGAGGAGATCCCGTACCCATATTCCAGTCCCATCATCAGACCCTGGTCACCATGTATTACCAAAGTGCTAATAAAGAACAATCAAATAAGCCAAAACTCAAACTCTATATCCGTTGAGGAGATCCCGTCCCATAACTTCTAAGTACTACCAGTAGAAAAGTAAATTCCAAAAATCTTTAATAAAGATAACTTTTTTTCCGAGAACCGATTTTAATAAAATAAAGCCTGTATCTATTTTCCAAAATAATTATATATCTGGGGGCACGGCAGTGCCCCCGCTAAGTCGAGCTAGAAAGCGGCACGCTACCTTTCTCGAAAAAGTTCAGGCCATTTTCGACCCCCCTATAACTTCGTTGTGGATAAAACTAGAAGTCTGAATTTCAGTAACCAAGCAGGCATTGTATATACACAGTATATTTCAAATTTCATTCAATTTGAAGCAGTACTTTAAGAATTATAGATAGTCAAATTTTCTCAATTTTGTCACTCACTGACTGACTGACTGACCGATCATTAAAACTCTAAGGCACATCTAGCAGACATAGAAGCTTCAAATTTGTAATACAATTAGTGTTTAGTGTATAAATCAAGGCAAAACTAAAATATTTTGCAATTTAGGTCCAGTGCTCTAGTTACACTAACTGCATTAATAACTTTGTAATTCTGTATAAGTATATACGAATACAAAGTTACATTTTCAGTTGTAAGTAGAAGGTACCGGAAAGGACAAAAGTAGGACTACCTACAAAAAGAAATGAGATGCCATCAAAAACAAAACCTGTAAAAAAACCAAGTCTCGCAACTTAGTTCTTCTACCGTAAAAAATTGTGAGATCCATATGTAAATCCAAGTCGGTTAATTTATTCAGCGACCTTCTGTCTTAAGTTATTACATAATTAGCTAGCCTAACAGCATCTTATAGTGACCATATTAATATTAAAAATCTTTTATATAACCCTGTGTGCTCCCAGGTCTTTTGGACTAGGGGCCCCCTCTAACCTGAGGCCCCTGGCTTTGCCCGTCCAGCCATTATTTTTACCACTACTTTATTTATTACCTGGAGAACAGTATAGGTAACAACACTAATTTAACTAGGCGGTGTCCTTGAAATCAATACCTATGGCCGCTCGCGGAGCCTAAACACGCGCTAGGGCTGCCAACTAACTGTTTACGTATTTGATAATGCTATATTATTATTATAAAAGTTGTATTTAAGCAACCATACAATGCACAACTCTCTGTAATTTCATAACATAGTTTACAAAAATGCGCGGCAGCGTCACAGTGACAACGTGCGTACAAAACTTTGATGATCGAAGGTAACTGCAGTGCGACAGCGACTGTCGTAAACCGAGTTGAACCGAGTTTTGGGGGGTTAGTTTCAGCCCGTTTGTATGGAGATAGAATACTATTACTTATTCATACTATGCCCGGAGAGTGGTAACAGGCAGTTGGGTAGTATCAGTAATTTGTTCGTTACAGACTTCTGTAGATTTTGCAGAAGTCCCTTGACATACTAATTTCACTACTCCACTTTCCAGGCGAGCGCCATCCATACAAGGTCTATCGACACTGGCAAGGCACAGTAGTGGTAGTTAAGGCGACATAGGTAATAAAAACCGGTAAAGTGCGAGTTGGACTCGCGCGCGAAGGGTTCCGTACCATTATCTATAAAAATGGCAAAAAAAAATCATGCCTGTTGTATAGGAGTGCGCGGGTCCTACTAGCACTTGGCCAGTTTTAGTATTTTTTGTTATAGCGGCAACAGAAATACATCATCTGTGAAAATTATCACGGTTCATGAGATACAGCCTGGTGACAGACGGACGGATTGACGGACAGCGGAGTCTCAATAATAGGGTCCCGTTGGTTACCCTTTGGGCACCGAATTATAAAATTATGTTTTCAACTACGTTTTTAACAAAATAATTTTACTGGCGCCATTTTATTTTCATGTGACTTTTTTTGTGTCTTACTGGCCAGTGTTTAGTTGCTGTTTTAACTCTTGAACATATTTTAAACATTTTATTCGACATATTCTCCTATTATTTGCAAGTCTTATTTTTCCATAATAACATACATAAAATACAGAATAACAAAATAAAAAGGAAATAGGTCGAAAAGATATTTTCCATTGTCATTTTGCGAGACGAGTGACCTACTGCTTAGTTAGTGACTGTAAGAGGGTATCGTTCGATTTTCAAATTAACTAACCTCCCTAGGTTTGAAAATCGAATTTACCTCCCGCATTTCGAGTTAAATACGACTTTTTTTCAGAGCATTAGCGTAGAAAAATTTCTTTTTTTTTATCATATTGTTTGAAACCTGTCGTTCAAATATGCTGCAACAATTTTATTAGAGTTTATGTACGAGTACAATGGGTACAGTCTTTTGTATATTTTTGTATTTGTATTTGAAATACTGCGTGGTACATGCATGTGCCCGAAGTATGCCGATAAAGCTCGCTTCCTGTTACGTTTGGACGTAAAAATTGTCGGTTTTAACTTAAATAAGTTGTTTCACAGTGAACAATATGGATTCACTAAAGGGAGGTCAACCACTGATGCAGGAGTTGCTTTAGTCAAGCACATATTTGACGCTTGGGAAGCAAAGCAGGATGCGTTCGGTGTATTTTGTGACCTCTCAAAAGCTTTTGATTGCGTTAATCATGAAACACTTTTATGTAAATTAGATCACTATGGAGTTAAGGGTAAATCTTTGGCGTTATTTAAGTCATACCTTAGTGACCGATTTCAAAAGGTAGACATTAATGGAGTAAAGTCATCTGGAGCATTAGTCAAAACGGGTGTTCCGCAGGGCTCCATATTGGGGCCCCTATTGTTTTTAATATACATAAATGACCTTCCTTACTTAGTTAGAGACTTATCTGAGATAGTTCTATTCGCAGATGACACGTCACTTATTTTTAAAGTGAATCGACATAACGATATACTTGATGACGCGAATTCAACCCTCTCTCTGATTCTTGATTGGTTCACTGCAAATAATTTAGTTCTAAATGCAAAAAAGACGAAATGTATAAAGTTTACTTTACCAAATGTAATTCAAGTAGATGTCAGTTTATTTTTGCAGGGGTCCAAGCTGGAGTTAGTTAACGAAACTAAGTTTTTAGGTATTACTATAGACTCTCGTCTTCAGTGGGGTCCCCACATAGAAGCTCTCTGTGGTAGACTTAGTTCAGCCGCATACGCTGTTAGACGCATAAGGCAGATTACTGATGAAGATACTGCTAGATTAATATATTTCAGTTATTTTCACAGCATTATGTCATATGGCATAATGTTGTGGGGTAGAGCCGCGGATATAGAAGCAGTCTTTGTCTTGCAAAAGAGAGCAATTCGGTCTATTTATAACATGAAGTACCGAGATTCATTAAGAGAAAAGTTCAAAGAAATTAATATATTTACGGTCCCATGTGAATTTATTTATCAAGTTATTAGATATGTCAGAAAAAAAATTGATAATTTCCCGAGGCTTGGTGTGCACCACTCTGTTGAAACCAGAAACAAACATAAACTAGCTTTTCCAAAATTAAGACTTGCCAAAGTAGGTACCTCTTTTGTAGGACATGGTATAAGATTTTACAATAAGCTTCCAGAGGAGGTCCTTAGTTTGCCTGAAAATAAGTTAAAACTATATATTAAGCAGGGACTACTTAAGAAAGCTTACTATAAAATCAATGATTATTTGGATGATAATGAAGCATGGTGTAATAAATAATAATAATCTTATTCAATATTGTAATTAATAATTAGCATATTTTAATACTGTACGATTCCTCTAAAGGCTTAAAATTAATTAATATGTAAACTTTCTTTGTTAAAGGCAATAGACAATATGAGACGGGTTGACTAAGATATATTTTTTTTTTCTCGTGACTAATTCCCGCAGTCTTATATTTTTTTATGCCTTTACTTGAGTAGGTATGTATATGATTTTGTATCATATGTTTTATTTTGAAAAAAGGAATGTTTGCTAAGTTTCTTGCCCTTCTTCTTAGCAATACTAATCGAATGGTGCGGATGGTTAGGCATTATGTATATACAATATTTTTATTCTATTTCTATATTTTATGCAAGTGTATAACTTTATTACATTTTAGTAGCCCACCCTTAATATTTTTTGTATGTATTTCCCGTTTTTATTATTTCTTCATTGTATTATGTATATATAATATTTTTATTCCTTGATTCCCCTATTTTATTTATTTTTTATTTATTTATTTATTTAAAAACTTACGACTATCATTTATTAATGCAGGTGTATATTTTATTTCCCGTATTATTATATATTTTTTTTATATTCTAAAGACATATTATATTGTGTAAATTAACTTTGACTTGTAGAAAGTATACTTAATGTATCTATTTTGCAAAAATAAATATTTTGATTTTGATTTTGATTTTGGTGCAAAATGTGTGCTGATTATATTATAACAGAGCCAGTTCACGCTCGAAAACTTCTTTGACAACTCCCTAGAGAATTTTAAACCTTTTTATTCTTACGTAGGTTTAAAGAGGGTCTCACAAGTTTTGTTTGTCCAAGTGACAGTCCACACTTGAAAACAACTCTGATACCCCTCGGGGTTATTTGGCGTGAAGATGTGTTTTTGTTTAGTTTTCATTAAAGATGCTTACATACTTTAAAAAAATCAGAAGTGAAATAATTTCAATTCATTAACAAATGAATTAATTTTCGAGTTTGAGGAGTAAAGAATTTGGATGTTTCCTAACGTTAGGATGGGAAATTTTCTGTAGAATGACCACAATTGCGTTGTTCAACGTTTTCAGTCGGAATAATGGAAAAACTTTTGCAATATCGCTTATCGGAGGAATTCGACAAAATCCAACGAAAGAACGAGAAAATTTGCAAAATAATACAATATTCAAATTCAGAAAAGAATTTCTTATAAAATCTGCCGGAAAATTGTTTGGGAAATTTTTCTCCGCACCAACGACATACTTTCAGAAGATCTCCTTATTTTTATCTTCTAATCTCATTTTACAGTAGGTCTTTTTAAATATGGAGGCGCCTAATTAAAACTTCCTTTGCCGGATTTTTATTTAAAAAATACAAATTTTTCACTGCAAAAGATCCGAGATATGAAAGGGAAACTCATCAAGACTAGATATTAATTCACATCAAGTTTTTAATCATTTCAATATCCGATTTCTGCTTCAGCGGTTTCCAATTTACGCAAGAAGACTCAGATTATTCTTGTGCAGTGTTGCCAATTTAGTTATAAATTATCATATTATGATTTGAAATTAATGAAAGGCTTTTTTTGTTAATTCGGTAAACCAAAACCCATTACATATAACCTCAATGTATGCATGTCTTTAAGTATCTACTTTAAAAGAGCTAAGTTAGTAGTTGTGACAATGATTACAATACTTATACCTATATAGGTATGCAGATTTAAAACTCATTGAAAATAAATTTCCCATTTAAGGAAAACGGGCCTAATAGGGAACACTGTACCGTGCCAAGTTTTCAATTATCGGCCCTACTAAGGAAGGAAGTAGGTACTTGGAAGGTGTTCATCAGTTTTTATAACATCGAAGCGGAAGATAAGCTCGATCGTTAGCGATACTTTTCGATTCCCTTTTCCGGTGTGGTAATGTAATGGAAATTTTTCGATACTTTCTAATGAAGGGCGAAGGTGAGATATTTTTCTGTTTGATCTGGCTCTTTATTTAAGTTACTGCATATTACTTAGAGTTATATTTATTTATTTGTTGCCTTAGATCTTTTAACTCGGGACCTGGCAAAGCGCGACTCTTAGTACTGAAATTATTCTGCCGTTTTCCACGGGAGGGGAGGTAAACACGCACAGCACAAATTTACTCATTCACGCACACTCCTGCGAAAAATTTATATGTCACACTAAATCTCAAGCTGCAACACAAACACAAAATGAGCACACAAGCAAACTTACATGAACAAATTGTTCATGTACTTCGGCAGAGGGGGATAAGTGCGCTTGCCTAGTCCCGTGTTATATAGCCTAAGTTTGTCGCACATAACAATGAAGTCGATTTTCAAGGCTTTAATTTTAGTTTTAGTGCTGTCAAAACTTAACATTTTTTAAAGTAATATAGCTTCTGTTGTTAACAATAAATAACTATTTTGGAATGAAGAAAATTTAGTTAGGACAGCACTAAAACTAAAATTAAAGGCTTCAAAATTGGCTTTAAGGCGACGCCACAAAATTTTGGCGACATGGATCTCCATTTTTCTCAGCAATAAAAAAAACATTATGTAATTAACAATTTATATACTAGATTAAGCATTTCATTGACATCATTTTGCCCGAAGATTTAGTTTATTGATTAATTTTCATAGAAAAGAAAAAAAATTTAGAAAACCTCTCTTAAAACAGAGATTTCTATTTTACTGACAAACGGGAGCGAATGAATCCTCTAAGATTTTTGTTTAAATTAGTCTACAAATACTCTTCAATATGTTATAATATGTATTTATAGTTGTTATTTTAAATGAAAAATACTGTTTTGCCGCATACGACCTTACGGGATAAGCTAGTTCGTGAGCGCATATTTGTATGGAGTAAGTCCCCCTCGGTCCACTCCCCTAAAGCGCCGATTTGAAATTAAATGTTTATCAATGCCTCGCCTTATTGCCTTGATTTAAGTTTAATTTTTAATAAAGGAGAAGCAGCACAGTTCATCTTGCTCACTCACCCAGTGCCATCCTATTTAGGGTTCCGTGCCCGATGGGCAACACGGATTCCTATTTATGTCACTCTGTTGTCTGTCCGTCTGTCATTTATTTTCAGGGGGGCCCATACATGAAAAGGGAGCTGAAAAAAAAATTTTTTTTCTTTCCCTGTATGTGGGGTGTCATTGTCATTCATCTCTTCATCAATCATTCCGTAGAGTACTAATTTATTTTTAATTTGTTTAAACTCCTAGGATTAAGAAAAAAGTTGTAAATTGTAGACAATTTTTGTTACAGGGTCTATTTCAAAAACTAAACTAGTCAGGAATTTGTAATTTTCTGTATATGTATGCGACATATACTTTATTAAAATAACAAATACTGAAAACGGCGATTTTTAATACAGGTTTTGAGTTACGTACCCGAACACTCGACCAACATAATTTTGATGTTTTCTTTAAACATTTTCTAGCTAATGAACTTAATTATTCAAATCGTCAAGTCTATAAAATAAGGGTTTATTGAGCGAGTCTTACTCGCACTTGACTGGTTTTATTCTAGACTGTCATTAATTTTACATCGTTTGATAAAAAAAATGTTTTTATGTTGGTTGGGTATTTAATTCAATAAACATACCTACTGGCTGGGTTTTTAGTCGCATTAAAGCTGAACACATGAAATAATACTCAACAATACGAACAACTTTTACGAAAGAAAAAATCTTAAATCACGAAAAAAAATATAAGCTGTTCCATACAAAAGTCACATACCTGTTCGATCAAAATATATGGATCAACATTTCTTTCCTCGTTTTTTTTACGAAAAGTTTTTCATTATGGCGAGTCCTATCTCCAGTTTGTGGCTTTCTAAACATAATCCTAACAACCTGTATTGTATGTACGTATATATACTTTTACCGTAAGTAATCATTCAAAATAATTGTCATTTCCTGGCAAAAGTTGCCCAGGAAAGCGGGAGAGCTGTGTGCCCAGTTGTGAAGACACCATAAAAAGCTCGTATTGTCTTAAACTTTATTTAAACCTTAAGTTTGTCATTAAAAAGATACATTTCCTGGCAAAAATTGCCCAGAAAAGCGAGTTTAAAGCTTAAATGGGAAAACTCTTTACCCAATAGCGAAGACACAAAAAAAGCTCCTATAGTCTTCCACTCTATCTACCTATATGCATTCAATAATAAACAACGTTAAATCGAGGTGAAATCTGAAAAAGGTTTAACTCTGAATTTAAAGCTTTTAAAGTTTAAAGTTTCTAAGTTAACAGCTACTAAATATAAATAACGGCGAGAAAACCACTTATCGTCTTAAAACGAAACTGGCTCAGTAGGTTTCAATTTGGTCTAATGCCAAATGATATTGCTCGATTGAAAACTGTTTCCCTCGTGGTAACTGGAAATAATGGCCGCTCTATTTACAAGAGATTTAGTAGTAAGGTCTAATTTGTTAAAAGACCTTGTTTAATTTTTAATTACTATCTTGATAAAATAAATGATACAATATTTATGTTAATCGTTGGTATAATTATTGGTTGGTTAATGGTCAAATAAAAAAGCCGGATGTACTTTGACACGAAAAGGAATTCATTGTAAAATGTAGGCACACACAAAGAAATAGTTACAAAAACACGATTTCGCGTGCGGTGCCTCTCGCGGATGACCAAAGACTCTAAGACTGACGATGTGGTGTCATTGGAAAGGTCTTTAAAAATTTTTGTGGGTATGTAAAACCATTTTTTGATTCAGGGAACTGTTTACGAAATATTAAGCTTTTTAAGAGTCAAGTGTACGGGGGGCTGCCAGCTAAATAGTTGCTTTTGGATATGTGATTTACGTTTATGCTCGTAATTAACTTATTTTTAGCTCTGAGTCTTCTTGTTTCGTAAAGTTACAAACATAATAAACATACTTCCCAGAAACATAAGCCTCCCTTGGGTAGACCCCCTGCTGCCCACCCCTAGTCCGCTACTGGTCTGAGGTATTATTGTGTAGTTGGGGATTTCTAATTAGGCGAGAGAAGTTTGTGGTAGGGCACAGGTGGACTTGAGTTAATATTCGTAGATTTACTGTCTTACTGTCTTTGTGGAGACAGACAAGAACATTCATCTAACACCATTCTTGGCAATGAGCCAGACATTCAAAACAAGTTAACAAAAATGTTGCATAATATATCTGAGCAATTCTGATTGGTTGGGTAATTAGAAGTCTGATTAAGAGCCCGGTCCGCGACGACGACCACTTTGATCAAAAACAATCTGTTATATATTTTTCTGTCCTTTATCACGATGTTTTTGGAAAAACTAGGGACATACACCACTTCATATTGGCCGTCTAAATAAAGGCCTAGAATTCATTTGATTGAATTGTTTCTCTTTTGCGAGTTATTTTATTACTTACGAGCCTGCTCCGAATCGTTACCCATACTATCTAACTATCAAAATAACGCGCAAAGGAGAAACGATTAAATCAAATATATTTTAGGTCTTCATTAAGATGGCCAATATGGACTGGTGTATGTCCCTGATTTTTACAAAAACATCGCGGCAATGACAAGAAAAATTATTAAAATAATGCTTCGCATCAAACGGACGATGAATACGAACCGGCCTCTTAACGCTGAATGGACTGGCGCAGAAAAGGGTTCCGTACCATCACACAATACGGGTATGGAACCCACAAAACATACATATCAAGAATACAGCAACATTAAGGCGTCAAAAAACAAGGCGCGAAAATGGTAGCGCTAGTCAAACAATTCAGAACCCTCTGAATATGGAACCATACTTTTATTATTTGTTATTTTACTAGAGCTAAAAAAATAACGTTAAAATAATTTGGCCAACTGCGCGTCAGACTCAGATAGAAAGGTTTCGTACCATCACACAAAACGGGTAAGGAACCCTAAAACATGATAAAAAATAACAATAAAAAGCCGCTAAAATGATAGCGCCTGTTAAATAATTCAGCATCCCTTGAGTACGGAACCAAATTTTTATTATTATTCTTTTACTTTAGAGTAAATATAACAATCTGACCAAATTTAAAACTTGTGTCTATTACCGTATTACCGACCTGAAACAAATAACCTTCAAAGTAGCATTTTTTAGAGGTTTCTTGTATGGGAACTCCCTTAAATTGTAATATTTTTTAAATATTTATTACTAGCTTTTGCCCGCGGCTCCACCCGCGTGTTATTCAGTTTATCGGCATGCTTTTTTCCGTGATAAAAACTAGCCTATGTGTAAAGTTAGGGTATAAGTTATATCCATTCTAAATTTCATCCAAATCCGTTCAGCCGTTTCAGCGTGAAAGAGTAACAAACATATACACACACACACACAAACTTTCGCATTTATAATATTATAGTGTGATGTGATTTGTCTTGGTAGAAGCGATAGTAATATATAACCTGTAAGAAATTCAACTGTCTATCTAATACGGCTGAAGCTGTAGACCCCTGCGAAAGACAGACGGACAGACAGACAGCGGAGGCTTATTAATAGGGTCCCGTTTGTCACCCTTCTGATACGGAACTCTGAAAATGCTGTTTTTTCGAGGTTTATTATATGGGGACTCCCTTGGGTATGGTGATTTTTTTCATATTTATTATTTGTACAGGCCATACTTACACGTATTCTGTGAAAGTTTTAACTGTCTGCTTATTATGACTGAATAGAAACGCAGGTAAGCTTTATCACGTGATCATCGTCTCGACAAAATGACTCGTCCTGCGTGTCCATTGGTCAAACTTTTCTCCGGGAGACAAATTTCTCTATTCTTGTCATCTATGCTAGCAATACTGGAAAGTAAACGCGATCTTTTTTACGAATTCAATAGTTTTATTAAAAACTTATTTAATTCAATTAACCCGTCCGATTACGTGCATTTTTGCAAGTTTGCAAATTTTCCCGCCAATTTTATTTTTGGCTATATCTCCGGAACTAGTTATCCAATTCTAATGCAGTTTTGTTTTTCTAAAACAAGATAAAATGTCCTAAAATAAAAAATAAAATTTTTTTCTTTGGGTAGGTTGGGGGGGGGGGGCTTTCTCCTTGAAAAAATCTTAGTTATATATATGAATATATGTTTGTATACTATATACATATATATGTCTATTCAAATTTTATAATATTGTAAAAAAATATAAAGAATAATAAAAAATAAAATAAAAATATAACTCTATACATACATAAAAAAAAAGAAGATTTGGGCTTAGAATAACAATTCACAACTTTTTTTATATTATTATTTTTTTTTATTTTTTTATTCCTCATCTTAATAGCTTTCGAAAAATACCCATATCACTAGGTTTATAATATATTAAATAACAATAATAATTTTTTATTTACAATTCAGCCTAGGCGTGACGGTCGTCACGACTGTGACTCTACGGGTTGATTTTTTAATTAATTGATTTGTTTTTTCAATAGATCTTGGGGCTTTTAGTGGGTATAGGAAAAAAGCATATCAACACGACATGAATCCCTGACGGGGGTGGGTACACTTGCGTATCACGGAAGATTATTACGTCCCAACGTGATGGGTGGGGGAGCCCAGTCGCCGTACTTCGGACACAATATTTTACACGCTTTTTAGAGTATGCAGGTTGTTTTCCTTCACCGTTCAGCAAGTGGTAAGTATGAAATTGTTAAGCACATAATTCATAAAATTTGCCCTGGCGACAACTTTGCTCTTAGAATATTTTGTTATAATAAATTAATTTATCGTTCCAAAATGCATAGATGTTTAACTAACTTAAGCCTGCTTATTTCTGAAAGGTCTTAAAACAAACGAGGAACTAAACTCAGAGTCAAAAAAATCGCACCTTTTAAAAAATGTGCTTCAAACAAATTTTATTCTTATTTGAAACCAATTTCGCGGGATTTTTTAGGTATCAATTGAAAGGTAATAAAACAGACTATTTAAATATTGAAAAAAAAATTTTCATGTGATCACATCGGTACAAAATGCACATCATAATATTGTTTCCCTTACTTTTGAATAAAATAATTGCAATAAATGCCATCCATCCATCCATCAGCCTGTTTCGTCCACTGCTGGACATATTAGGCCTTTCCAGGATTTCGCCACCCTTGGCGGTCCTCCTGGAAGAAATGCCCATACTCACACACGCTGGGCAGGCGGGTTGTTGAGCGCGGTGCCGAAACCCTTGCACCAGTGATGCCGCTGCCCATCACCAGTCTGTTTTATATAAGGCCCGGCAATTGGGGATGGATATACCGCCATCCATCGGTCCCAGGCAATGGTGGGCCGCCTGTTTTTGCCTGAGAGCTGTTCTCTTACTCTCCCCCGAATAACTTCGAGAGGATTTGCGAGTGGTGGTATTGTTAGTCATTGGTTATAGCAGCTACATTAGATCAACTAATTACCAGCCCGAAAAAGTATAAGAAATGCTCGAAACAATAAGTGAAAATATATTACTTGCTAAGTTCTCAGTGAATTTAAATTCGGAACATAGGAAAACCAAGACAACATTTTGTGCCACATACACTCGGCGTCAAAAAAATCGCACCTTTTGAAAAATTTACTTCAAACCATTTTAATTCCTATTTGAAACCAAATATGAGAGAACTATTTGGTATCAATTGAAAGGGCATTAAACGACCTTAAAATAAACAATCGTTTCATTTTATAAACGATAAAAATCTCTCGAATATCGTGGTATTAAGAAAAGTATTGCTCAAATACGCGTTCTAACGGTCGCTAGTTGCGCTACATAAAAGGGGTATAAAAAGGTAATTACACGTCAAATGTAGGTCATTCACTATCCAAACTTTGAAGGTGACACACGTTAAGCGCACAAGTAAAAAATACTACCCTCAACATGGATACTACTCCTGAAGAAGCTGCACAAGTTCTTGCACTGCTGCGCCGAAGGGTGCGGCAGTGTGATATTGCCCGGCAACTCAACCTAAGCCGTTTTGCTGTTCGAAGAGTAGTCCAGCGATTCCGGGAGACTGGTGGCTTTGTCCGAAGACATGGATCTGGGAGACGACGCTGCACATCTGAAAGGGATGACCGCTTCATAGTGTCGACGAGCTTGAGAAATCGGTTCTCCAATGCTGTTGAGATAAGACAGGAACTCCAAGCAGTTCGCGGGACAACTGCAAGTGACTCTACGATTAGAAGAAGATTAACAGAGAAGAAAATAGCCGCCCATAGAGCTGCTACAGGCCCAAGATTGACTGTAGAGCATCGTAGATCCCGCTTGCAGTTTGCCCGCGATCACGTCGATTGGACGCTAGACCAATGGCGAACAGTTCTCTTCTCAGATGAGACGAGGGTGTGCCTTTTCTGTAATGACAGGCGAAAAAGAGTGTACAGGAGGCAGGGGGAGCGATTCGCACAAGCCTGTATTCAAGAAACTGTGGAATACGGAGGTGGCTCCTGCATGTTTTGGGGCGGCATATCTTGCGACGGCAAAACTGACCTTGTATGCGTTTCCCGGACTGGAGGTGCTCGCGGGCAAGGGTCGCTGACTGCTCACCGGTACATCACAGAAGTCCTGGAAGAGAATGTGGTCCCATATGCTGGTTTCGTCGGCCATGGGTTTACTTTGATGCACGACAACGCTCGCTCCCACACCGCGTTTATTGTACGTGACTACCTTCAAGAGGTTGGGATCCCTATCATGCAGTGGCCGGCGAGAAGTGCAGACCTGAACCCGATAGAGCACCTTTGGGATGAACTGAAACGGCAAGTTGGGTCACGAGATCCTGCTCATACCACCCTCCAGGACCTGCAAGAGGCCGTAATTTCGGAATGGGACAGCATGCCACAAGATCAAGTCCTGAAATTGGTTAGGTCTATGAGAGATCGAATGGAAGCTGTTATCAGGGCAAGAGGAGGTAACACTAGGTTTTAGATTACTTTTAAGAATGATTTTGTGATTTTTTCTGAATAATTAATTCTTTTGTTGTAGAGCGTAAATAAAGATGATTTTTCTTTCCCAATCAACCTGTATTTTTTTTATGCCCTTGTAATGAAAAACACTTTTTTTTTTCAATATTTAAATAGTCTGTTTTATTACCTTTCAATTGATACCTAAAAAATCCCGCGAAATTGGTTTCAAATAAGAATAAAATTTGTTTGAAGCACATTTTTTAAAAGGTGCGATTTTTTTGACTCTGAGTTTAGTTCCTCGTTTGTTTTAAGACCTTTCAGAAATAAGCAGGCTTAAGTTAGTTAAACATCTATGCATTTTGGAACGATAAATTAATTTATTATAACAAAATATTCTAAGAGCAAAGTTGTCGCCAGGGCAAATTTTATGAATTATGTGCTTAACAATTTCATACTTACCACTTGCTGAACGGTGAAGGAAAACAACCTGCATACTCTAAAAAGCGTGTAAAATATTGTGTCCGAAGTACGGCGACTGGGCTCCCCCACCCATCACGTTGGGACGTAATAATCTTCCGTGATACGCAAGTGTACCCACCCCCGTCAGGGATTCATGTCGTGTTGATATGCTTTTTTCCTATACCCACTAAAAGCCCCAAGATCTATTGAAAAAACAAATCAATTAATTAAAAAATCAACCCGTAGAGTCACAGTCGTGACGACCGTCACGCCTAGGCTGAATTGTAAATAAAAAATTATTATTGTTATTTAATATATTATAAACCTAGTGATGTGGGTATTTTTCGAAAGCTATTAAGATGAGGAATAAAAAAATAAAAAAAAATAATAATATAAAAAAAGTTGTGAATTGTTATTCTAAGCCCAAATCTTCTTTTTTTTATGTATGTATAGAGTTATATTTTTATTTTATTTTTTATTATTCTTTATATTTTTTTACAATATTATAAAATTTGAATAGACATATATATGTATATAGTATACAAACATATATTCATATATATAACTAAGATTTTTTCAAGGAGAAAGCCCCCCCCCCCAACCTACCCAAAGAAAAAAATTTTATTTTTTATTTTAGGACATTTTATCTTGTTTTAGAAAAACAAAACTGCATTAGAATTGGATAACTAGTTCCGGAGATATAGCCAAAAATAAAATTGGCGGGAAAATTTGCAAACTTGCAAAAATGCACGTAATCGGACGGGTTAATTGAATTAAATAAGTTTTTAATAAAACTATTGAATTCGTAAAAAAGATCGCGTTTACTTTCCAGTATTGCTAGCATAGATGACAAGAATAGAGAAATTTGTCTCCCGGAGAAAAGTTTGACCAATGGACACGCAGGACGAGTCATTTTGTCGAGACGATGATCACGTGATAAAGCTTACCTGCGTTTCTATTCAGTCATAATAAGCAGACAGTTAAAACTTTCACAGAATACGTGTAAGTATGGCCTGTACAAATAATAAATATGAAAAAAATCACCATACCCAAGGGAGTCCCCATATAATAAACCTCGAAAAAACAGCATTTTCAGAGTTCCGTATCAGAAGGGTGACAAACGGGACCCTATTAATAAGCCTCCGCTGTCTGTCTGTCCGTCTGTCTTTCGCAGGGGTCTACAGCTTCAGCCGTATTAGATAGACAGTTGAATTTCTTACAGGATATCTACTATCGCTTCTACCAAGACAAATCACATCACACTATAATATTATAAATGCGAAAGTTTGTGTGTGTGTGTGTGTATATGTTTGTTACTCTTTCACGCTGAAACGGCTGAACGGATTTGGATGAAATTTAGAATGGATATAACTTATACCCTAACTTTACACATAGGCTAGTTT
Source organism: Ypsolopha scabrella (assembly GCA_910592155.1). Classification (NCBI taxonomy): domain Eukaryota; kingdom Metazoa; phylum Arthropoda; class Insecta; order Lepidoptera; family Ypsolophidae; genus Ypsolopha; species Ypsolopha scabrella. The sequence goes on along the minus strand of OU342969.1, from coordinate 22,092,436 downwards.
TTATCACGGAAAAAAGCATGCCGATAAACTGAATAACACGCGAGTGGAGCCGCGGGCAAAAGCTAGTAATAAATATTTAAAAAATATTACAATTTAAGGGGGTTCCCATACAAGAAACCTCTAAAAAATGCTACTTTGAAGGTTATTTGTTTCAGGTCGGTAATACGGTAATAGACACAAGTTTTAAATTTGGTCAGATTGTTATATTTACTCTAAAGTAAAAGAATAATAATAAAAATTTGGTTCCGTACTCAAGGGATGCTGAATTATTTAACAGGCGCTATCATTTTAGCGGCTTTTTATTGTTATTTTTTATCATGTTTTAGGGTTCCTTACCCGTTTTGTGTGATGGTACGAAACCTTTCTATCTGAGTCTGACGCGCAGTTGGCCAAATTATTTTAACGTTATTTTTTTAGCTCTAGTAAAATAACAAATAATAAAAGTATGGTTCTATATTCAGAGGGTTCTGAATTGTTTGACTAGCGCTACCATTTTCGCGCCTTGTTTTTTGACGCCTTAATGTTGCTGTATTCTTGATATGTATGTTTTGTGGGTTCCATACCCGTATTGTGTGATGGTACGGAACCCTTTTCTGCGCCAGTCCATTCAGTGTTAAGAGGCCGGTTCGTATTCATCGTCTGTTTGATGCGAAGCATTATTTTAATAATTTTTCTTGTCATTGCCGCGATGTTTTTGTAAAAATCAGGGACATACACCAGTCCATATTGGCCATCTTAATGAAGACCTAAAATATATTTGATTTAATCGTTTCTCCTTTGCGCGTTATTTTGATAGTTAGATAGTATGGGTAACGATTCGGAGCAGGCTCGTAAGTAATAAAATAACTCGCAAAAGAGAAACAATTCAATCAAATGAATTCTAGGCCTTTATTTAGACGGCCAATATGAAGTGGTGTATGTCCCTAGTTTTTCCAAAAACATCGTGATAAAGGACAGAAAAATATATAACAGATTGTTTTTGATCAAAGTGGTCGTCGTCGCGGACCGGGCTCTTAATCAGACTTCTAATTACCCAACCAATCAGAATTGCTCAGATATATTATGCAACATTTTTGTTAACTTGTTTTGAATGTCAGGCTCATTGCCAAGAATGGTGTTAGATGAATGTTCTTGTCTGTCTCCACAAAGACAGTAAGACAGTAAATCTACGAATATTAACTCAAGTCCACCTGTGCCCTACCACAAACTTCTCTCGCCTAATTAGAAATCCCCAACTACACAATAATACCTCAGACCAGTAGCGGACTAGGGGTGGGCAGCAGGGGGTCTGCCCAAGGGAGGCTTAAGTTTCTGGGAAGTATGTTTATTATGTCTGTAACTTTACGAAACAAGAAGACTCAGAGCTAAAAATAAGTTAATTACGAGCATAAACATAAATCACATATCCAAAAGCAACTATTTAGCTGGCAGCCCCCCGTACACTTGACTCTTAAAAAGCTTAATATTTCGTAAACAGTTCCCTGAATCGAAAAATGGTTTTACATACCCACAAAAATTTTTAAAGACCTATCCAATGACACCACACACTATGGCAGGAACACGAAAAAAAAATTATTTCCACTTCACGTGTACCTAAGATACCCCATTTTTTTTTTACCACTTTGTCGGCGTGATTAATATGTATACCCATTTTACAGCTTTCTAGTACTAAGAGTCTCTAAGCTGAGCATGCAGGCATACCGACGGACATAGCGAAACTAAAAGAGTTCCTTGCTGACTATGGAACCCTAAAAACCGCATCCAAATCCGTTACGTGGTTTTCAAGTACATACAGACGAAAATTCTAAAATAATAAAATTAAGTTTTGGTTACAATACTAAAAACCCGTGTAATACAAAGATAAACTAGCTTTTGTCCGCGGCTCCGCCCGCGACGAAGAGATTTTCATGGAAATAAGGAAAACAAAACAATATGATTTTTTGAGCGATAATATGCAACGGTCACCATGTTTTACCAAAGTGCTAATAAATACCAATCAAATAAGCCCAAACTCATAGGGTCTGTTGTTTTCCGTTGAAGAGATCCCATACCCACCTTCCAGTCCCATCAGCAGACCCTGGTCACCATGTTTTAGCAAATTTCTAATAAAGATCAATCAAATAAGCCCAAACTTGAAGGGTCTGCTGTTGTCCGTTGAGGAGATCCAGTACCTACCTTCCAGTCCCATCATCAGACTATGGTCACCATGTTTTACCAAAGTGCTAATAAAGACAAACAAAATAAAGCTTAACCCGAAGGGTCTGCTGTTGTCCGTTGAGGAGATCCCATACCCACCTTCCGGTCCCATCATCAGACTATGGTCACCATGTTTTACCAAAGTGCTAATAAAGACCAATAAAATAAGCCCAAACTCGAAGGGTCTCCTGTTATCCGTTGAAGAGACCCCGTACCCACCTCCCAGTCCCATCATTAGATCCTGGTCACCATGTTCTACGTGATTAACTAAAAATCTTATTAAGTGCTTAAAATTTTTTTATAGTCAGTTCAGTGGTTCTAGATATTATCCATTATATGCAAACAAACAAACAAACAAATCTTTCTTCTTTATATAATAGTGTATTAAAATAAAACAATTACAACGCCAACTTACTGAGCCATTATCCAGGATAGTTTCCCAGAGATGGCGTATTCTAAAAATAAAAATGTTTTAGTTATTAGTCTTTGCTCGGTCAAGAAATATAATTTCAGATTTAATATTTTTTTTACAAAAGGAAATATCTTTTTTTGAAAAATAAAATAAGAATAAAAAGTGAAAACAAATTTTACCAGTGGGGGTTTGAACCCGCGACGATCGACTACGCTTAGGCGGCGAACCTTCCATATGTCTCACTAAAACTCTCATTGCGCTGCTCCCTTTTGTTATAGCGTGATGATACATAGCTTTGAACCTTCCCGAAGAAATGCTTTATCTTTCAGTGAAAACTGCATCAAAATCCATTGGGTGGTTCTCAAGTTATAAGCGAACGAACAGACAGACAGACAGACAGACGTTGTCTTTTATATGTATAGAGAAGATACTAGCTTTTGCCCGCGGCTCCGCCCGCGTGTTATTTCGTTTAACGACATGCTTTTTTCCGGGATAAAAAGCAGCTTATGTGTTAAGTTAGGGTATAAGCTATATCTACTCTTAATTTCATCCAAATCCGTTCAGCCGTTTCAGCGTGAAAGAGTAACAAACATACCCACACACTTTTGCGTTTATAATAATAGTAGGATATTCAATGTACAGAGTACAGACACGACTTTTTCACTGCTTTATTATTAGTACAGATATCTTCTGAAAAAAAAATATTTATACATAGTCACGACATGAATGGGGTGTCAGAGATGTTTCCGAGTACTGATTGTGAGACACAAGGGAGTCTCTACAGTATGGAACAAGGTTAAATGTTTGACATGACGGCCGTTTTTCCGAGCCTCGGTCATGATTGAGGCCATAGTAACAATTCTGTGAAAATTTAATTTTCTACCTATTTCGGTTAAAACTGCAGACCCCTTCGACAGATGGACAAACAGACAGGGCGGGACCTTCGGGTACGGAACCTTAAAAAGAGAGAGAGTTAGTTTTATCAAGTTAAACAAAATATAAGAAAGCAACATAAAGTTGAATACAACATATGTTTTGAGATAAGCTTGCCATTGTAAATAATACTACCTGTATAAAATCTATGTTTTAATTTATTTTATCCATTTACAATAAAAAATTTTAGGTGGTAGAGCTAATACCGAGCTCGACTGTGGAGGTACCACCATCTTACTCGCAAATCCTCCCGAAGTTATTCGGGGGAGAGTAAGAGGACAGCTCTCAGGCAAAAAAACCAGGAGGCCCACCATTGCCTGGGACCGATGGATGGCGGTATATCCATCCCCAATTGCCGGGCCTTATATAAAACAGACTGGTGACGGGCAACGGCGTCACTGGTGCAAGGGTTTCGGCACCGCGCTCACCAACCCGCATGCCCAGCGTGTGTGAGTATGGGCATTTCTTCCAGGAGGACCACCAAGAGTGGCAAAATCCTGGAAAGGCCTATGTTATATGGACGCAACAGGCTGATGGATGGACAATAAAAAATAAGAATTCAATACACCCAATTTCCACTTCATGAATTTTCCGCAAACACTTTCGTGACTTTTTTGGCAAGTTATTGATTATATCAATCACCCATCTATCTATCAGCCCGTGTTCGTCCACTGCTGGACATAGGCCTTTCTCAAATTTTGCCACTCATGTGGTTCCTCCATCTTCCTCATCCGGCCGCCACCCACGTCCTTTAGGTCGTCGGTCTAGCGGGCATAGCGGGCGGGAGTTCCGTGGTCATATAGAATTTTTTTTTGTATATTAAATCATTTGTACAATATTTTCATGCTTACTCATTTATCTTGATATCATTGAGCAATATTTTTCATGCGTAGTAATAATCTTAAATCGAATAAATTTGCAATGTCTTTGTGTTCCCTCATTCTTTAAGAACAACGACAAAACATCTTTTCAAAACTTCGTTTATTCTTCACAAAGCAAGAACAATTTTACTAATAGGGTATTCGTTTACACTAAACAAAAATGTGTCCCGATAAAGCCCAATAATGAGCTGCAAAATTTATTTTATTTATATTTGTTACCATCTTAGTAACATGAGAACAAGGTAAATGAAAAATACTCACATTTAAAACGTAAAATTCAGTGGAATCTCTGCTTCCTAACGTAAAAAAATTTAAATTCTGTATCGTCGATATCAGGAAGAAGATGCAAGTCCGCTACTGCTTTAAAGATATCAAGACGGACAGGTACTTTAAGTGACCATTTCTATAGGATAAAGGGGGTCTGGTGTCGACATAAATTCCGATGTCAGCATTATTGCGGTGTCCTTACTGTGACGACGGTTTCGTGAGAATTGTAAAAGCTATCTGAGATAGATAATAGCCGGAAAATGTCGCCTGCATTGTTTACCAGAAACACGTCGCAAATTCTTTAATTACTTAATCCTAGCGACTATGCGTTTTCATTTTGGATTATTGATCACAACTCGTAGTTCTGATTTTTTCTAATAAACATAATATGTACATCCATCGTTAATGTAGGTCAACATCTAGTCAGTTTTTACATTTATTTAAATAAAAAGCCACACAAAAACATCCTTTTAGCGTTATGTGTTTTTATTTGATTTTTAGCATCAGCTAACTGAATTTACAGTGTTAAATGCAATATTTAGTTTATATAAGTTCAGTAGATTTTTTTTTTCATTAAACTTTAAATGTTTTTTCAATGCAAGTGCTCTTAAAGTCCTATTTTATATGCATCTAAACTGTTTTCAGAGTCAACTTTACCACACTAGTGTGTTGATGATTTTTTATTTTTTTGGTTTTGTTTCATTCACAATAGTGGGAAGGCAAAGGGAACTTAGCCCATAGAGCCATGTCTGAAGTAGTCTTATTTTGTGTACCATAGACTTGACAGATATGATTTAATTTATACTTGCGATTGTCGGCACTTGCTGAAACTTGGAAAACATCATAATTAAATTCACGTGTAACTAATGTGGGATTAACTTTTAAACCTTAAAATTAAAACCAGTGAAACAAGTACAAGTGAATTTATTTATGATGTTGACAGATATGAGCTGTCTTCAGATTCATGCGTTCGTAGGCTGCGTTCAGTTTCATCGTCGAACGACAACTGCCTCCCACTGACAGCAGGACAGGTATGTTATGTATGACTGAAAGCAGCCTTTGAAAGTATCAAACTGAAAGCAGCTTATTTCCTCAAGTTGGCAACTTGCATGCAAAGAAAAAGAAAGGTGGCAACAGTTGCCACCCGGACCAAACATTACTGTAAGCAACCCTATCAATGTAACTAAACTAAACCACTCGAATCAAAAATTTTTTTCTTTCTATTCGATCCTCTTATTGATAAGGAACGTAATGGTCGTTACGGGATCAACCGAAATCAAGGTATTATTAGAACTCCTAGAAAACTCAAAATAAAGTTTCCATACATTCAGTTATGGATTAAAATTTGAATTGTTATTAAGAGGATTGCATAGTACGCCTAATTTCGCAATATGCAATCCTCATAATTATTGTGCTGTTTGTTTGTTTCACCTGTTTCTAAGGCATAGAAATGCGTGATCAATCACACACAATTTCCCTCCATAAAACTCTTGTATTGTCGTTTGGCAAGTCTTTTAATGTTGAGGCTGTCAGACTTTGGGACTCATTTCCCTCAAACATTTATTTAAAAAACCGGTCAAGTGCGAGTCAGACTCGCATTCCTAGGGTTCCGTAATTCGATAGTTTTGGGAACAGTCGGGAGGAGAAAATCTTGCCCATAACTGTTTATGATAACTAAAAAAAGAATTGATTGTACCACAAAAGAGAGACTCAAATATTTTATACCGTACTCGAAATAAAACTTCTGGATGAAAAATTTAATTTTGTTATTTTATTATCGTGAATAATTATATCACCCACTATATTTTTCCTGTAATCTTTACGTTATCCTAAGTAACCATGATTTTTTTCATATTTTCAGTTCTTTCGTTTCGGAAATAAGGGGCGGGGTACATAATTTTTTTGTGGTTTTTCAAAGATTTCTCGAATTCGGTGCCAGTAAATATAGTAAAAGTACATAATTTTAGAGTCAGCTCTTTAATATCTACAATTTGAAGCCCGTATTGTATTTTTAAGATATATGTATTTTTTTATTTTTCTCTCTTTTGTATTGGAATTATTTTAAATAATTTCAAACTTTTCAATATTTTTTTATACCTTATTATTACCGTGTAGGCAAGTAGATGCTTTTTTTTGGCAAATTTCAAGTCTTCATCTTTAACAGTGCTAAAGTTATGAGGCTGTGACATACGGACGAACGGACGGACGGACAACGGATCACCATAAAGATTCCGTTTGTACTTTTTGGGTACTACGGAAACCTAAAAAGGGAAAAACTGAAACCTGACAGTGCAACTTGTATGAACGACCGTTCATCTGTCTGTCTGACGTTTTGTTTTGTTAATAAAACAACAATTATGGTACATAAAGGCTCTTGACGTTGTTTTTTAGAGATTTTAAAAAGATGCCGTGGAAATGGATTTTTCTTAAAACTTCGACAATTTTTATTTTTTATTAATTTTAAGAAATCTTCACAGATTTTAAAAGACCGTTTAATGAAACATGGGTTTTTATTATTAAATTATTTTGATATCCTTTTATTTTGTCAAAATAATTTTTGTTGGTAGTGTTTTCGACTTGCACGATCTTCTTTTTTTTTCATTCTAAATTTGAAAATGTTGTAAAGAGTACGAGTATGCATGACGAGAGCAAGAATTTTTGATGATTCAGACTTCATGGTAATAAGCTGAAAAAGGAATTCAAATGTGGGAAGTGAGATGGACAGATAAGAAAGATACAAGATGTCGTTTCCTATTTTATATTTTTACTAGTTGACGCCCCGCAGTGCTACTCGCGTGGATCCGGTTTCTGGGAATTCCGTGGGAATTTCCTAAAATCCCTTATCAAAGGATGTTTACGTCATACAAGGAGCCTACAGTCCAAATTTCATATTCTTAGGTTCAGCCGTTTAGTCTAGACGTTGATAAATGTGTCAGCCAGTCAGGGCATTCTTTTATAAATATATAGGTAGAATTGGTATAAATAATAAAGGCTTTTTTAAGTAATTTTTAATAAATAATAAAGGGGTTGCGTTTTTCATTTTCACAAACATTCTTAATAACACATGTATTATTATGGGTCTAGAGCATAGAAAAAAATTAAATTATTGTTACAAACGTACACATTTTTTATATTTTTTATTATTTTTTATTCTCTTAATTGAATTTAATGTTATTTATTTAAATAAATTTTATAATATCTAATTTTTATCCTAAAAAGTATATTTTTCTTTAAGACTTAACTTGTAGCAAAAAAAAGGAATTTACCCTAATTTTTTTATTTTGTTTAGTTTTGTTATTGGCATGGGCACATATTTATCAAAAACATGTATCTCTTAATGTAATTTGCTGTGGAACTAATAAACTTATTAAATTAATCAATAAATAAATTAAATGTTATCTTTTTGATCGGAAGTTTTGAATTTGGTAACTATCTAGAAAAAACACATAATTGAGCTTAAAGAAATCGTTTCTTCAATAATTAATTTAATTGACCATAATATTATTGTTATGAAAATGCATACCTATTTGATTATCTTTGACCAAATAAAACCTTTTAGCGATCGACATACTTTCTTTTTTGCAAACTTTTGAGATATGTAAAAGTTCTTTGGGTGGAACAAGGGATTTTCTTTTTTGCGCATTACACATCCTTACATACATCCTTTTTCTTTTTTTCTTTGATAACAAATTCCTGGAACCCCGCACGCATTTGTATCATCACCAATGTCCGCTTTGAAAGATAGCCTGGACGTGGTTAAACTTGAATTGTACTAAATGGGACGATATCCTTTTCATTAGGGTGGGACAACGGAACAAAATGGCCGATTCCATTAGCCTGAAGAGTAAAGCTTGTCGTAATACGATTTGCTCCAGGCCTTCTCTAGTACACTGCCGTGTAAAGCAATTTAGTTCAACTTCCATACAGACTCGACGTTCCAGAAAATGAAGGCTCTTTTATTATTCAGTATAGTTCAAATGGACAGTCTTGGCATCAAAACAAAAGTTACTTAATTGAAATAGAGATTTCCTTTGTAACGCTTGTGCAGATTTTGAGAATAAAACGTTTCAGCTATTTTGTAGTAAAACTTAAATAGAAATATAAGTTTGAACGAAGCATATTACTAAAATGATTATTTTGTTGTGATTTAATAGGTAATGATTAATGTAATGGCACAATATGGTTGCGGCACCATAAAAACATTATGAAAAATAACATCAATAAACGTGCCAAAGCAACATCAAGTCTGCATAAAACGAGCCGATAAAATGGAAGCGCCTGACGAAAAAATTGGCACCGTCTGCGTACGGAATCCTACTTTTAATTTTAATTTAGAGTATGTTCTACAATCTTACTAAATAAAAATAAAACCGGTCAAGTGCGTGTCGGGCCACACACAGTGTAGGGTTCCGTTGTTACCCGGTACATTTTATAAGTTGGTCTACCAAACTTCTAGTCCCATACATTTAGAAGAGCGGCCCATACATTGTCGTATTTAGAGGGAATTAAAAGTTTGGCGCAACCTGTACTCGTAAACCTGTAAAGCCTACTTCGCTGTGATAGTTTTGCTTTTAAATTTTATATACTACTTCTGTGAATTTTTTCACATATCCATAAACAACCGTTTAGCCAGCAGAGGGAGGGGGACACTCTACTCTAACAAAGCACTTTAATTCTTAATAATTCGCCAATAGATGCCTAAATCGAAAAATGGTTTTCATTCATCCACAATGTTTTTTAACGACCTATCTAACGATACCCAACACTATGGGATATATGAAAAAAAAATCATCCCCATTTACGTAGTTAATCTTTTCATGATTTTATTTTACGGTTTTGTCGGCGTGATTAATATGTATACTCATTAAATTTGTTGCATTGCGGTATGGAAAATCAGAAAAATAAATCTGGACGTGAGGAGTTCTGAACCGGAATTCGAACCCGGGACCTTTTGCTTGCCGCCGGGCGATTGCACTACCAACTGAGTTATCCAGTTCTCAATACGACCTGCGAATTTACGCATCTGCTTTCCCATACCGGTTCAGAGCTCCTCACGTCCAAATTTACGTTTCTGATTTTCTATACCGCAATTAATAATTCAAATATGTTTTTGCATATTCGCACAGTGTTGTTAAGTCAGCTGCAAAAACCAGGAACCAATAAAATGAAATCAGAAGGGTGTGGGATGCGAAATAGTTAAAAATACTTCAAGCAGCAGGCGATGCATCATGCATCGTGGATGGTGCCTGAAAGAAGATTGCATCTAAGCTATGATGAAATTCTCAACATACTCGTAAATGGCTCAATTCAATCAGCTGTAAGGAGCTTATTCGAAGAAAGGTTGCATGAAAATACTGACATATTATACAAGTAACCTTTTTAAGTCAGTGTTTTGAGGTTGCTACTTAATTTGTTGAGTTCTCAGCAATAGATAAAAGACAAGATTGTGGTTTGAATATGGTTTAATAAACTATCGTCGATATTTAGGACCGTGTAATTTAGGAAAATTTGAAGTTAACTAAATCTATGTTTAATAATTTGAGGGTTTTATTCGGTTTGTTTTTTCATTTTCTCCTATATTGATTGATGAATATTTCAAAAATTTCGAATGTTTGGAATGTTATATTATAAGTAGAATACTTTAGCAATCAGAATAGACATGGATTTTTAAACTGTACCACAGTAACCATTCGCTTGTATTGAGGGAGAGGTAGAAAGAAAGGGCTTGTTTAATTTCAAGATTACCAATTAAAACGAACACAACTTAACGGTTGACTTTGCACATAATGATAAAATCCGTAGCTATACTTTCTTGTACCTAGTGACTTTTAGTTTCCTGAAAAGGGTAAAACGAAGGTGAACAGATGAAACGCTGTGCTTTTATAGTATTTTGAACCAGCTAAAGCTAGGCAACTCACAAACTAAGACATACGACTTGTGTTGACCTGAATCGATTTTTTTTACGGCGATGTAATGTTGAAGACGATTGATGTTGTACAGTTGAAGAACTATCTTTTTAAACAAAATATGTACAAAGTAACTTTGCTCTTTAGAGTCAAAATTATACCGTAATACATGGTAAAATTGGTAGGTAATTTAAATTTATTATTTTATTTATTCATACATTTAATAACCATTAGAAACTTAAATAACATAAATATATCCTGAAAATACTTGAAAATATTAAACTAATATAAACTATGTAAAATAATGACCATTTGAAAGCTATACCAAGTATAACAAATTTGCCAGATCGCTGTCGTCATGTGGTTTAGTCCCCAGAAGGCTGGCGGCATTACTTCTTTGGATTGCCAACTAGGGCGTTGTCTGAGGTATGTCCCAGCCTTTGGGTCCAGGAAACGTCAACCAGCCAAATTATATTTAACTTGAAAGAGCGGTTTCAAAAATATATCAGGTGTTTCATACATTTTTGTCGAGTAAACTTTATTACATACATAGCTGGTTAATCTTCGTTATGTCAGGGTTAGTCACATTGCAAAAGTTGTTCGTAATATTCTATTTTTATTATCATCTGCTTAAAATTAATTTTGGAAGTGTAATAATCTAATAATACATGATCACAGAATGCATGCGTGCAACCACAAAAACCAAACATTTTATCAAATTATTATTTACTCTACCCATGCTTTCTAATTCAATCTGCAAAATGAAAACATTGGAATAAATTTTTATATAAATTTAGTTATAATTTCCTGAAGAAGATTAAGTATTTTATGTTATAAATTAACCTATTATTTGACAAATTAATAATTATTTATTTAGTTTGTTCGTTTTTTGACAATATACGACGGAAAAACAAGTAATGTTTCTCAAACTTTATAAGTTTACTAACACGTTTTGTAAGTTGTATTTATTTACCAAACTTTCTACTGATTTAAAGGCATCAATGGCCAAATATATCCTAAAATACATAAGTATATTTCATACAAAATCAGTATATTAATTTAAACATAATGTTTTTTTTTACTGCGTGTAATCGTAATCTACGCTTGACTGAAACCGCGACTGATGGAAAGTGTCGATAGAACCTAGAGTGAAGAGCGCTTGCCCAGAAACTGTAAGAGTAACAACAGTCGAAGCCTTAATCAGTATTTCCAGGGACTTCCGCAAAAATCTACGGAGTTCGGTAACAGAAGAATCACTGTTAATACGCAACTGCCTATAACCACTACCCCGGTACGGCTACTCATGACGTCATACCGGAACACGACGACTCGCTTGGCACCATGGCTTCATAATTCATCATGGCCGATTGTTGATTTTCCTGCTGTTTGTTTTGTTTTTATTATTTGTTTTTGGTTCTTTTTTTTTAATTATTTGCCCTTTGCTTTGTCCTATGTTTCTAATGTGATTTGTGTGTTTTGTTTTCTCCTTTATTTTATTTTGGGTTTCCTTTTTAGTTTTTATTTTATTTGTATTTACTTTTAGTCTACTTGCAATTTACGTTGCCCTTGTATGAAAAAGGACTAGCTGAAAACCAGTGTTGTGCTGCTGCTTTTAGCAAATGCTGAGCTTGTTCCTTTTTACCACAAAAGAGTTTTTTTTGTTTATAAATATTTGTGTTAATGTAATTGTTATGTAATTATGTGTTTATATGGTAAAATAAATATATTTTCATTCTTTAATAATGGATTGTGACAAGCCACTGCCGAACTCTACCACCAGTAAATAGGTGCCTACATCGTCCCCTCAGACAGGGTCATGCTCCAATGACCTTATAACCCTAAATACTACAGACACAATAAATTATTGGCATAATCATTTCCATCCCATGATCCCATGTCGCCTTTTACGACATCCACAAGAATAAATGGAGTGACAATATTCTTTTAAGATAATGTTCCCACACTCCACAAGCACAAAAAAGAATTGTTTTGAAAAACCAAATACCATACTTATATTTTACTTCAAGTGTATAATCCGCACGAAATAACAACAAATAACATAACATATCATCATCATCATCATCATCATCATCATCATCATCATCATCATCATCATCATCATCATCATCATCATCATCATCATCATCATCATCATCATCATCATCATCACCATCATCATCATCATCATCATTATCATTATCATCCTCATTATCACCATCATCATCATCATCATCATCATCATCATCAATACTTTATCGCACAAAAATAAGTACGAAAAGGCGGACTTAATGCATACAGCTTTTTCTACCAGTCAACCCACAGATGGTACAAGATAAATAGGTAGGTGGGCGTGCAAGAAGAGTAAAAACTTAAAAATTACAAATTAAATCAAGATATACTACTCTAAATTAATAACTATAGGTAACATATACCTAAAAATAATATATCGTCACAACATAATAGGGTGTCAGAGGTGTCATTTGTAAATGTAAATAAACAACAAATGTAGAAAGACGGCATAAATTAAAAAGCCGCCGTCGCATCGTCGTCGTAAGCATAATCCGCTTCATACACGCGTTGTTACCACAATTCGCTGCGCTTTTATTTAAAAAATAGAATCTAAAAAGAAATGGGAGGCACGTTATGTTGTCACATACACGCGAGGGCACAAACAATACAGAACCAGGACCCATTCATTATTTCCCTCGACAGTTAGCTTCCCGCCCTTCCGTTAGTCGTTTACTCGGCATACATAATCTGGAGTACTGTAGATTGGGCTCCATCCATCAAAAAGCTAAAGCCCTTTTTGAGAAGCACTGATCTTTGTCCGTATGCAACTAGAAAATGAAAAGGAAAAGATGACGTGTGCATTTGTGTTGTAGAGAACAAAAAGATTCCGCTGTTCATTATACCGACAAAGAATAAATTTATAAGTTGGGTAACGCGTGTTGCACAAGATGCCGACTAATAAATATACCGGGTGTAAATAGACTGCTACCATTAAATGAAACCACATATTCTACCGACCCTATTGAACCACTTTTCCCAAGAATCATACCCGCGGACACCCTTAGTTTGGGAAATCATTGAGTTCCAAACGAAAATGCGTGAACCTTAACGCACCCATATACGAGCGAGTTTAGAGAGAGCGTCGTGAGTGAAACAGCTGTTACGTTGCAGCGTTCTAAAATAGACGAGATGAAGTCTTTGAGTTACAGTTTAATTAATATCTTTTTCTCTGAAGATTTGCGCGTTTTTTTTTTCGAATAGTGGTCAGTATGATCAGTACAGTATGTGGTTTTATTTAACGGTCGCACTTTATTTACAGCCTGTATAACTGTTTCAGACGAAGTTTATGCTGTCTACGTGAATTTGTTTTCAATAAAATCGGTCAGAAGCAAGTATTCTAAGAAAAGTTGGCAAAATTTACAGTACTTTTATCTCTCGACTGCGGATGATGTAGTGCGTCACTAATACGTTGCAGAAGTGTGCGTGAGATCGTAGGTCTAGTCTATTTGAAAATATGCTTCAGTACACTTACACCCCACTGAAATATTCAAATTTATGTCATCAAAGATTACCATTTTTGAGTTATAATATAACACCAAACAAATAATGGTTACGCCTCTAAAAGACAAATGGAAAAACAGATACCAAAGCCTTTCTTAAAAGGTTCTTGTCGGAACCCTAAAAACCGATAAGTTTCTTTTAAGAATAGTTAGCGCAACATTTTTAGTAGGTATACATTATTATTTTATTTTTTTCCAATTTGAGCACTAAATAATCTAAATATAGTTTATACAAGTATACGTATAAGAATGGGCTGTTATCATTGTCCTCTCATAAACAACAAGACACACAGTCTCAAAGAAAAGTTCGTCAGAAAGTGTCCTGTAACGTGTATAGTAGCAAAAATCTTCAACCAAATTAAGACGTTATGTCGTTAACATAAGATGCAATGTCAGTAGTACGAAATCGTCATTGGAATTTGTCACCTCATAGCGGTGACAAAATGCATCGCGGACACTTTTTGAGCGAGATTGTGAGTCTAGTTGTTTATGAGAGGACAATGGCTGTTACAACGGTTTTCACAGGAAAAATATATTTTTTCGTTAATTTTGACTTTATTACTAGAAAGTTTTCCTGGATGATACAATGATTATATTATGTTGATATATATATATTATATCTATATTTCTTCTTCGAGTTACTTTTAGAGCAGAGCTGCGAAGAGTAGAAACATCTGAAGACCTCCTAAAGTACTTGTACAGCAGCTCAAAATCACCCACAAAAATCCGTCCCCGGGGCTGTAGGACGCACTTAAAACCTACGGAACCGGAACAAAATGAAAATGAGCTTTGGTGGGTCCAGATCAATCGGCTTCAGCTTGCGAATCGAAGGCTCTTTGTGGACGAAATACAAATAAAAGAGGTCAAGTGGGATCCTAGCCTCAAGGGTTTCATTGTTATGAATAATTTCGTCTATACTTTGCTGGGTTCTTTGCCTCATCGGTAAGTGTTTATTATTTTCTTATGAATTTTTAAATGACGGTTATGTATGCCCGGTGCTTCAAGGGAAAAGATTATGCAAATATAAATTAAATGAGGGACTTTCGATGAATTTGTTGCAATAATGACAATACCCATAGTACCATTAAACCCATTAAACATGAATAAAGTTATTTTAGTACTGTCAACCTTTTTATTTATTTACTGTAAATAAATATTTTGTAACTCTCTGTTTTAGACTTCATATTGATTTTCTCTCGAGAATCGATTTCGGGGAATCGTTTTTTTATTATTCTTTTTTCTTTGAATTAAATCTAGTGATTTTGAAAAAAAATAGTTTATATTTTAACTATTGAAACTGAGTTATATGAAACCAAAAAATTCAGTTATTCGAGAGCGAATTTTACTGGTATTTCATTATTTCAGCCACGGTTCAGAGCGCGCTAATTTAAACAATAATGGAACTTTAAAGAGTCCAGATCCACTTGATGCAAAATGAAATGCAGATTTCACCAGCCAGCCTATGATCATTATGATAGATGCTTCTTGAACTTGAAGAGTCGATGCGACGACGACGGCTCGTGTAGTAGACAATTGCTGAAATGGTAATAATAACCGCAGCGAACACTTTCCTTTTTAATTTCCTTATTTTTGTAACTAATTGTAATTTGCAATCGATAAGATTAAGAAGTATGAAAAAGTAGTCTAAAAACACATTCTGAAAACACTACAAAACCGCAAAAGTGCTGTTTTAAAGCTTCAACATTTCTTTGGTCTTACTGAATGTTATTCAAAATTATACTAAAATTTTAACCTGTAAACTCGTATTAGGATATATTGCCGGAAACTTATTGCAATTCAATTGTTATCTTAAATCAACATTTCCACAGCTTAATAGTCAAAATTACTAGAACATGTATTTCTGAATATTTCATAGGTACGTATGAAATTAATTACGTTAACATTGACTCATGTGACGTGGTTTTAAGATATTCATATTAAATTACGTTCAATTAATGCTTCAACTTATAGATTAACAAAACAAAACAAGTTAGCATTAGTGCTATTATTAAAACTTACGTGAGCTGACATACTAAATTATTATTAAATACCGGCTTTAACACTCAAATACAAATACTGTTGACTATGTGCCAACTATTTCACCATGACAATCTCGGCATTCTCAATGCCAATGTCGTTCTACGGATGACTACGCGGCGTTTACCGACATTAATACACGGCCACTGACACACAGAAATTGTCTCGGTGAAACAGTTGGCATATAGTCAACAATAATAACACGTGAGTTTTAAAGCAGGTATTTAATAATAGTTTTATATAAGTGCTCGTAGATTTTTTTATAATAATCATATTTCGTTTTTTAGAGTAAGTGACTTCCTGAGAACTTAGGGGCGATTTTTCATTAGACGACTAGACTTTGCCCGCGTCTTCGCTCTCGTAGAAGTGTTTTTTAAACAATGTATCTTTTAAAACTATTATCGACAGATTTCGCCTTGGCGGTTATTTTACTAACATCCCATGAAGCATATCTAGACAAGCCATGCCGTATGTTATATAAGGTCCCACAATAATAAGTGAAAATATTTCTAGGGTAGATCATATATCGTTCACTGATCAAATTCCAAAAGAAGAAACATTTTTTTGCTCAAATAATTTTTTCAATTCGTAGTACAAAGTGGTTCAATCAGCTGACTAAATTTCTATGGAAAAGTAAAAAAAATAGTAAGTGACAAAAATTTTTTTTTCGGTGGAATGTGGTCTATTAGGGATACTATATCATCTGTTGAATTTTTTTCACTTTGAACTGTAGGACCTTATATATCTATATAAGGTAACTTTAATTTATGCAGACAAATTCTTACTGAAGACTCTGAAGTGCTCAGTAACAAGGTTCGACGACCCTTTTTGTCAAATTCTTAAATTATTCTTTTCGTGTTCCTTACTGCCCTGAGTCAATTACTATGGGACGTCGAGATTTTATTTTGCGAAATTAGCAAAAAGTGTTATTGATACGTGTTACTGATCACTTACCAAGCCTCCAGTATGAGTTTGGCTGCTTATGTAAAAGTCACCTTACCTATATAAAATATATTACACGAACCATTTCGAGCTACTTTCGACCGCTATTTTCTATAAGACCTACGAAGGTGTAATTTAACATGTCTATTAAGTTCCCCGCAAAAATCTAAAATTATAATTAACCGAATTTAAAAAAGGAGGAGGTTATCAATTAGACAGTTTTTTTTGAGTGTGTACTCCATAACTTTGGCATATCTTAACCGTTTTGTTTTTTTTTTTTGGAAGTGTTTTGTAGGTCCCAATACTAACATCCCAAACTATAGTTTGGTCGTGATCTGATGATGGTTTTCAGAGATAGGCAGCAGTCAACGGATGACGACGTTCACTCGATATTGAGGGAAATATCTCCGGCATTTCGTAACCGATTTAAGAATTTTAAAAATACTTTGGAAGGGTTTGCTCCCGGGTAGGTCCTATTTTAGTTTGGTCTTGATCTGATTAATCTTCAGAGATAGGAAGTTGAACTCCTCAACAGATAACAGCAAATTACTCTAAATTGCGGCAATCGCTTTATGTTAGTGTGCTCATTGCAGGTTACAACTTGAATATTGACATTATGCGATTTGAATTTAACACTCTTCAAATGATGCAATCAAAGAGCTCTCTGTAATCTACCCATTTTTCATAATTTCAACACTAAATGCGTGAAATAAATAAATAGTATATAACACCAAAACCAATATGAGAGCGCCAACTTCTAGAGAACATACGTTTCAGGAAGAAATAAGTCGTCAAAAGTTTCAATTTGGTACCATCGGCAGTATGTTATTATTTTAAGCTTTGTAGTGAATGTCTGCTATAATATTTAAAGTCGGTTTTTATTTTTTTGTTAACTGTTTATTTTCTTATAAATTATACTTTAACAGTTCTTGAGATATTCACGTCCAAAAGTCGCTATTTTGTCACTGACTTGGAAACGTGAAAAATATAACGGTAGGCAGGGACTAGGTAACTCGTTGACGGTGGGTCACTGAGCGTATACAAATAAAAAAATAGAAAATTACAACATAATTCCTTGGAATTGGGATCACGCCATTCATTCACTTGGACATAGGACATATTAAGTAGCTACCACCGCGCTCGCCAACCCGCATGCCCAACGTGTGTGGCGTTTCACCGCATTTCTTCCAGGAGGACCGCCGAGAGTATCGAAATCTCGGAAAGTTCTATGTCCAGCAGTGGACGAAACAGGCTGATGTATGGATGGATAGAAGATAAGTTTTGATCGCTGATTGTGATAAAATACTTTATGTTGAATTATTTGTTTTTAAAAAGCAGTGCGAATTGTAAAAAATCTACATTCTTCGGCAAGCAATTACTTTACGGAAATTTTAAATCTGTTTTAACAATCAACTTTTTCCCCACACTACTTTTTGAATTATTGCTAGTAATAGTAATAAACCGCAAATATCACGATTTCGCTCTTTTCTTTCCAAAAATGGCTTTATTAGCTTATTAGATAATTTAGCAATATTTCGACGTAAATTGTAGGCATAAAACCAAAACTTGTAAAAAAAATCAAGTCTCGTAACTTAGATCTTCTACCGTAAGAAGTTGTGAGATCCATGTAAATCCAAGTTGGTTAATTTATTCAGTCCCTCAATCTTAAGTCATTACGTAATTAGCTAACCTAACAACATCTTATAGTGACCACATCAAAGTTAAAAGTCTTTTATGTTTTAAATAAATAGATTGACTCGGCCATCGCATGAAAACACAATGTATCTCACAAGTAATACATATTATATTATATATATTAAATTAGATTATTTAGTGCGATTACCAAGTCAATATTTTTATTTAAAACATAAAAGATTTTTAACATTCACTATAAGAGGTCACTATAAGATGTTGAATTTTTCATTTGTACTATATTTGCTACAACATTTTGCTGAGTTATTATGATATTTAAGGTATTATAGGTATTTAATTGTTATTATATCTGGCTATCTCCACGCTACCACTGATGACGCTTAGACGCGAAGATTATTGCGTATATGAGAATTCTTATATATTACATAGGTATATTATGAATTCTGTTTATACTACGCAGGTCGTCTCGCTACTCTCCTCTTAGCTGAGCCTAGATAACAAAAAAAACTGTTGAAAAACGAGCGGGCGGCTGTGTGAAATTATATAAAGCTCGACCAGGTACTTAGACGACCTGTCAAAGAGGACGCTAGTTTAGCGTTTCATATGGCAATACTAAACCTAAATGACATCAGATAGCATAGTCATGTGACCGTACATTTTTAATATCGATATTCCGTTTTATTTTTTATACTACATGGTACATAATAAATATTTCGATATCATTTAAATTTGTATTCGTGTCATATACCAAAAAAATATCTAAATCAAGGAAAACAATCAAATAAGTTACATTTTATTCGTTTTTGTAATAAAATTTAATAATAAATACCATTATACCTATATAAGTGGTAGGTGGTAGATCTGATGCCAAGCTCGACTGTGGAGGTACCACCATCTTACTCACAAACCGCCCCTGAAGTTATTCGGGGGAGAGTAAGAAGACAGCTCGCAGACAGACAAATCATCCAAGGATCAGTAACCATCGACAATATCAACATCGAAGTTGTTTTTGTAGTTTTGTTGGTTTTTTACCATAAAAACAATTTTAATAACTTTAAACCTCAAAAACCTTATCGACAGGAATTAATGAAAGAGACAGACGAGACACTTGACCGTCACCGCACTATTTTTTAAACCGACTTATTTTAGGAGGTGTACAATAGTGAAGGTAGCGGTAAAGAATATCAACTATTCAACAGCGTTAAGTTCCACTTTCTTTTTCTAGTCTTTTGTTGCCAGCTAAATAATTAAGTACAGTTTTTTACCGCTATATGGCGAGGTCGGCTAAGTTCCTGGTCGAGCTTTAATTTCCTTCATCTCTATTTTTAATGTTTGTCGTTTATTTACACCTTAGGATAAAAATTTATTTTTAAACTTTTTCTTTTACTCTAGGGCAAGAAGGAAACTCTTCTTGTCTTCTTTTTTCAAAAACTAAGCGTTTATTGACGAACATGTTTGAGAAAGGGTAGTTTTTTCTTCTTATACAAGTAAATTAGCTGAAACCCGTCCATTGTGTCCAACAACGTCCATTCTGGCAAGCTTTTCCTTTAGATTTACAGCACAAAGCGACAACTAACTTAAAGAAATCTAGTTTTCTGGTCACGTAGTAACTTTACCTATTTTCTATGTATTTGTCTAGTTGGATGTGTAGAAATAAGCACATTCATTATTAGGGTACCAGTCAGAAACAGAAAATCAATAAGTTTCACAACTACAGTCAAAGACGTAGATTCGTGACGAGTAAGCTCAAGTTTATTGTACTGAATCAAATCATTTAGTTAAAAAGAGCGGATTTAATTTTTCGTTTTATTTATTAGTTTATATTTTTTCCGTGATATATTTGTGTCATCTTATAATATTTATTTTATAAAGATTAGATATGACCTGTAAAATGTACACTTTATGTATCTATTTCACAGAATAAACAATTTGAATTTGACTCTTTTATTAGTTTTTAAAGATTTATTTCGGGGAGAATATTAGAACACAAGACAGGCACAACCAGGTGGCCCACCATTGTCTGGGACCGATTGATGTCAGTATACCCATCCCAAATTGCCGGGTCTTATAAAAAAAAACACGCTGGTGACGGGCAGCGGCGTCACTGGTGCAAGGGTTTCGGCACCGCGCTCACCAACCCGCCTGCCCAGCGTATGCGAATTTCTTCCAGGAAGACTGCCAAGAGTGGCAAAATCTTGGAAAGGCCTATGTCCAGCAGGGGACGAAACAGGCTGATGGATGGATAAATACATATTTTTTATACTACATGTACAACACATTTACATTAATTTGTTGTCATAAATTATTTACAGCTAAATTACAACTCGATTAATTTGGCCATCTCCTTTGAGGGGTTACTGAATTCATCGTATTGTATGATTTTTATTGACTTCTGATACGCTATACTGGCGTTTCTAGCACCAAAATATAACAAACCATGATTACTGAAATCAACACTCAATAATATGAGTGGACACTAATGAGCAGTAATATTTTTCATATTTCATTATTATTTAATTGCAAACATGTAAATTATACAGGTGATCAATGGTGTATACATATTAGATCACGTTACCCTGTCAGGGCGCAGCAATAACATTTTTAGTTTAAATTGAATGTATACACATAGTTAGATGAAGTACATTATTTTATATTTGATTTTACATGTCAGAACACAGTAATTACATTTATATTTTATGAGAAAACATATTAGAAGAAACATATTAGTAGATATTGAATAAAAAATTGTAAATAACATAAAAGTGTATGCAAGATCAGCAAAATTGAGAAAACATTAATACAATTTTATGGAATTATATGGTTTTGTCCATCATATAGTCATTTATAAAATAATAGCACTTGTTGACTAGTAATTGCTAAAGCTTTTTTGTAAAGGAGTTTGATGATTCTTCTTGTATGATGTTGTCTGGTAATTTTTTGTATAGTACGATTGCTTACATTGTAGATCATAAATGAGGGTAGAATAAAATCATGATGTCAAATTATAAACTGAGTAGTTGGAAAAATATCTGTAGGATTGTGGGAGCGATCAAATTTAATATTAAATGTCAGTTAATTAAATATGACATTATTATAATAACTTGGAATATTTACAATGGAAATGTGTTTATTTGTTACTTCAAAAGGTTTTTTCTGCTTTGATGGCTAAATTTATTTATTTAAAGTGCCTCAAGAGGACATCCAATTTCTTTCCTTTGTAACATTTTGTTTGAGTTATTAACAAGTGAAATTAAAGTGTTTTTTATCGAGTGCCGACACTCGCAAGTTTAAATAATTATTCAAAACCAGCCAAGTGCGAGTCGGACTCGCGCACGAAAGGTTCCGTACCATTATCTATAAAAACGGCAAAAATCATGTCTGTTGTATGGGAGCCCCCCTTAAATATTAATTTTATTTTAATTTAGTATTTCATTTTAAAAGTGAATATATAACTAAATATTATGTGAATATTTCAAGCGTTTACTTGTTGCCGTTATCAACTTCGAGCAAAAACGAGCAAAAAAATCGCGTTTGTGGTATGGGAGCCCCCTTTAATATTTATTTCATTCTATTTTTTAGTATTTGTTGCTATAGCGGTAACGGAAATACATCATCTGTGAAAATTTAAACTGTCTAACTATCACGGTTCATGAGAAACAGTCTGGTGACAGACGGACAGCGAAGTCTTAGTAATAGGGTCCCGTTGGTTAAATAAAATAAAAGACTTAAATCACAGATTAATACAATAGTAACTAGGTAACATAAATGTCTTGAATAAAAATTTTTTAGAATCTTATCATTATCTAGAAAATTTATGAAACAACTGCAAAATCAAGTTGGTCAAGTATTCGGGCACGTAATCCAAAACTGGAATTAAAAATCAGGGTTTTCAGTAGTTTTTTTGTTTTAATACAGTATATGGCACATATACGGAAAATTCCAAATTTCCAACTAGTTCAGTTTTTGGGATAAACCCCGTAACAAGAATGGTATAAAATTTACAACTTTTACACACAAATAATTTGTTCTCTACGTAATGAGTTCAAGATAATAACACCCCACAGGGTAAGGAAAAATATTTTTTTTCGACTCGTTTTTCATGTATTGTGCCCCTAATAAATAGTTTGGGTCAACATTTTACATAACATATGAAAATGTCAGGTCTGTAACTCATTCTCTCAAACAAGATACAAACCCGTGACATACGGACGGACAGACGGACAAACGGACAGACACCAGAGTGACATTAATAAGGTTCCATGTTTCCTATAGGGTGCGGAACCCTAAAAATAATGTATACTGGTTTCTTTTCTCCTTAGTCTTTTACAAATTATTTCTGAATTCAGCAGAATGAACATTAACTGCTCATTAACATTTTACTGTAAGGTATGTTCGAAGTAACTAATTGCAAGTATTGGCAGCCTTAACTTTATGACTCGGGGTGTTTACTCAGTAATGTTAAAAACTTAGAAGGAAAAAGTTTCCTCTCTTTGCTCAAACTTTTCTTAGCGAATACGAGAAAAAAGAGAAAATCTTTTAACAGTAACAGAAAACTGAACTCGAACGCAGCTGTAACAGGAAAAAAAAAAAACATGAAAAACATATCGTCACAACATGAATCCCCAAGGGAGTGTCAGAGGTGTTCCCATTCACAGTCCACACCCGATTCACCCGCGTTTCACCGACGATTATTACGTCCCAGCGTCATTGGTGGTGAGCCAAAACCGTACTTCTACTAAATAAATAACCTGCCTTCTCAGTCTTCGTATGAATTTTGAACCTGTCTCCTAATTGCATAATATCCATTTATTATATTTATTATTATATTATAATATTTATTTATTTTTATTATTTATTTTTTATAGTAAGTATATGATGTTTATTATTATTTTGATTATGTACAGCCAGGAACACAGATCCGTCCGGTCTATAATGCCTGAATGCAGTTTCAGGTGTGACTAAGAATCTTGCCATTGCAATCTTTACCCGATGCACTAGGATGCATTTCACTCAAAATGCACTTGAATTTTTTCACTACAAACGGTGGTTGCGAGCCTCCGGGCTTGCTCCTGGATAAGTTCTAGACATAAATCTCTGCAAAAGACTTGCAGGTGTTGCACAAAAGTAAGAAAATCACAGTTGCATAGCCCATGAAGCCCACGGCGCAAAACTTAGACTTCTAGTAACGTAACGTCGATCCTAGGCTAGCTAGGCTTTCTTAATCTAGAAACGTTCGTGACGAATGTAGAGATCATGTCACGTTTTTTTTTGTATGTGTATATGTGTGTGTGTGTGTGTGTGTGTGTGTGTGTGTGTGTGTCTAGTTAGTGTACGAACATTTTATGAACATTTTATTTATTTACATTATAAAGCTGTGTGTCATCCGTCACCGTCTTGCCCGCCGGACTCTCAGACGGCGAAAGCAGCAGCAAATATGTTAGCGAAAAGCGTTTTCATACTTTAGTTTTGTTTTGTGGCCGTAGCAACGAAATTAACCCAAATACTTTATCTTGGGTTTTTCATAATAACTCCACGGGTGTGTTAGCACCTCATTTATCGATTCACAAAGTGCTTTTCCTCGTTATAAACGACCCGTCGTCAAATGAAACGATCGATAAAAGTCGCCTGAATATATGTGGCAAATACATGCAATGTCGTAACGGGGAATTCCAGTGAATTTCAGTCAAGGTTGCGGCAAGTACCTTGGGCGTGGAATCACATAAACAAAAATTATGTGCGGCGCGCCCGAAGTGTCGCTACGCTAAGTGTCTTAATAGGAAACCCCAGTAAATTTCAGCGGAATGTGGGCGTGTAATGATATAATTAGAAATTATGACTGCGACACTGCGGCGCCCGTAGGCGAGTTTACGGGCGCCTCGCAGGCGAGCACCCGCTGTGTAACGTTCGACTGCACTTTCGTATGTTGCGATGTATTCGCTGATGGGCTCCAAGCCGCTGTCGATAAGCCTGAGTAAAATACATGATTTTTTCTTCAAAGATAGCACAGTCGCCGCACCTGATTCCATTGTGTGACCGGGAGCTCCATGCAGCGTTGGAGAGTCACCTGCACCGCGGTTTTATCGGTAGCTCGATGGTGCGACGACTCCGACACGAAGTCTTTTAAGATTATATGTAACGTAACGTCGTTCGTAAGCTCACCTGCTCGTAGACCTTTGCTACAGACATTCCTTAATCTTGAAACGTTCGTGACGAATGTAGAGATCATACCACGTTTGTATGTGTATATGCGTGTGTATGTATATAGTTATCGTACACGTACACGTATGTTGCATAGGTAAGATAGTATGACGTGAACATGTCTTTACTACGTTTACTACGACCGTCGTCATGTAGCAGTCAGCATGTCAGCAATGATAGTATAACGTTAGGGTGCCGGAGCAGCAAGCGCAAGTACGAACGTCTGATATATGCACTCTGTATCAATGCGCCGCAACGCTCGAGACACATCGATGGTGTAATGTTGCATAAACATTATTTACATTATGAAAGCTGTGTGTTATCCGTCACCGTTCTGCTCGGACCCTCGGACGGCGAGATGTTTCGCTATGTTAGCGAAAAGCGTTGTCAAACTTTACTTTTGTGTAGCAACCAAATAATCCCAAATACCTTATCTTCGGTTTTATAAAAACTAGCACGGGTTCGTTGCTACGTCATTTCGTGATTCCCGAAGTATTTTTCCTTGTTAGCCAAACGATTAAACCCATAGGTATAGGTCAAATAATTATTTGACTTATCGACCCGTTGTAATGAGGATAACGATCACTAAAAGGTATGTCGCTAGGCATGACCATGTATGGCAAGGCCGAATGATGTCATTGGGAATTCACCTGAATTTCAGCCAAGGTTGCGTCTATCGTGTAGTTAATTAAACATTCTCGCCGCGCCCCGTTGCTATATGCGCACCTTTGAAAACAAAATCACGGCAGGACTTTTGTATGTTGCGACGTGTTCGCTGATGGGCGCCAAGCCGCTGTCGATAAGCCTGAGTAAAATACATGGTTTTTTCTTCAAAGATAGCGCACTCGTTGCACCTCGTTCCGTTGCGTTACCGAGATCTCCATGCAGCCTTGGATAGTCACGTGCAGAGCGGTCTTATCGGTAGCTCGGTGGTACGTACGGCCAAGACGGAGTTACACCTGGTCGGCGTGCAAGTTAATCTTGTACGGAGTTTGAAAAAGTTAGCATGTCAAAACGTATGCACTTTGTATTAGCTACATTAGGTACAAACCCAACTTTAGTTTAAAAACAAACGGTATGATAACATTTATTTAGTTATGGCATAAAAATATGGTGAAATTTCCGTTGACGTCAGGGTTTCAGCCAAACCACAGAAATAGTTGCCTATTATTACAATGGTATCGGCATTATTTCTGATGGGTGACGCAAAAGTATAAACCGCTCGCGATTTAACCACAATTATTTATTAATTTTATTTCAGGATTAATGCCTGAATGCCTAATCAATTTTCCTTACATTGCGTCATTGGATCGTTCATTTTGCGGCCGCTGATATCAGCAGGCTACTATATAAGGCCCAAATCTTCCTTGATATTCATAAACCCACCGACAGCCACTGAGTGAACAAGTTCGCCCACAGGAATACTGTGACCCGTGACTCGTGACCCTCCGTGCTCTATGTAAGTATTGAATATTTAAATTATTTATTTTGTGCATTTTTATACTTCTCCTGTGCCTTCTTTCCAGGGATAAAGCGCCTGTTTTATGACTGAATTCAATATTTTATTTCTTTTCATTCGCAGCTACTGAATCAAAATGCTGCCAAACAGTCTGCTGGTGCTGATGGCGGTGTGCATGCTGGTCACGGCGAGGCCTGAATCAAAGCTGGAGCTGCCCAACCATCAAAAAGCTGTGAGTATCGAATTTCTACAAACTCCTATCAACGACCCATTCAAGTTTCTTATTACCGTTGCAACTACTAAGCAAAGAGTTTGTCCTATGCCCCGACTCTCAGTACGTCTTGTAAGCTTCAACGAAATTAATGTTAATTTTTCTATTTACAGATGACCGATCCCACCAGGTCCCGCCGGAGTGCCGAAGGACCACCAGAGTCGCACGTCGTCAAGAAGTCCGGGGTGCTGGGGACCCGCATCGGATGGCGTGAGGGCCCAGACCCCAACACATACTGGGAAGTTTAGGGGAACAATACGCTTATTTGTTTTTTTATACTTTTTAAAATAAAAGTTATTGTACAATATTTCCTGGTATTATTGACGTAGATAAGCTGACGCGACACCGCGTCCAGAAGGTATCCCAACTGTTGTATATACCTGGCTGCGAGCTTAGGTTACCATCGGTCTGCTAGGCTACATGCACATGTAATGTGCATCGGACCGATGTGCAGATATAGACGTCACGCTGCAACTTGTGCAACAGATACTGCACTCTAATAGGTCGAGCATAACGGCTTGGGAGTTAGCACCATTGCATGATAGAACTGTGTCTCCTGAGTTCAAAAATACCACTCCCCGCTCCCCCCGACCCTTAACTTTGGAGTTATAGGCCGTACGGACTTGTGTCATTGGGTGTAGATATGTAATTGGAATACATAGGTAACACTAAAAGTTTCCGGAACTGGCCACTTACATAAACAATATTTAAAAATTTATTGCAACATTTGAAAATAGAACTCTTTGGCTGTAGAATGCAGTTTGTTTCATCTGACTGTCTTTTGTTTTTACCTTGTGGCGCCATTTAAAAAATTGTGTGTCTGCATCAACATGGATTTAACACGGGAAAATTTTCGTAGT
Organism: Ypsolopha scabrella; assembly: GCA_910592155.1. Lineage (NCBI taxonomy): Eukaryota > Metazoa > Arthropoda > Insecta > Lepidoptera > Ypsolophidae > Ypsolopha > Ypsolopha scabrella. Next base: position 22,064,852 of record OU342969.1, on the reverse strand, counting down.
ATGATTTTCTACGATTTTAAGTGTAATTTGACAGCTCAACAGAGCATCGCTCGGCTTGAAACAGCTTTTGGCAATGAAGCACCATGCAAGACGACTGTTTATAGCTGGTTTGCAGAATTCAAGCGTGGTCGTATCAATCTCAGTGACGAATCTCGCGATGGTCGGCCGTCCACCGCTGTGACCAACGAAAACATCGATGCTGTGCGCCGTATGATTGAAACAGACAGGCATGTGACCTACCATGAAATTCGTGCATCCTTAGAAATAGGCATGAGTCAAATACAATCAATCCTACACAAACATTTGGGTGTGAGAAAGCTGTGCTCGCGGTGGATCCCACACAACTTGACCGAGGCTCAAAAAACGGACCGCGTCACTTGGTGCAGTGCCATGCTTACCAGATTCAACGAAGGTGCGTCAAATTTGGTGTGGGACACAGTAACAGGTGACGAAACATGGATTTATTGCTACGATCCCAAAACAAAGCAGCAATCGAGCGTATGGGTCTTTCAAGATGAGCCGAAACCAACCAAAGTGGCGCGCGTGAAAAGTGCATCTAAGCGGATGATTGCTTCTTTTTTTAATAAAACTGGACACGTGGCTACTGTTGCTTTAGAGAATCGTCGTACCGTGAATAGTCCCCGTCCCTATAGATTTTAGCTTTTGTCTACGACCGACACATTTACCGGCACTACCCAATAATGATCCACACCACCAAAGGTTAACTGGAAGACAATGCTAAATAGCATTAAGTTCGCCTCGTGTACAATATTTTTAGTGCAATAAAGAATTTTTATTATTATTATTATTACTTCGGGCACAATTACTCGCTTTTTAGGGCATGGAGGTTTCCTCACGATGTTATCCTTAACCGTTCAGCAAGTGGTAAGTATTAGGTAAGAACACAAACTATGCACATAAATTCCGAAAAACTTATTGATGCATGCCCGACCGGGGATCGAACCTGGGTCTCAAGATTGAAAGGCCAGCAGCGTTCTACCGCCTGAGCTACCGCCATAGAAATAAATATCATTGTATAACGCTTCTTTGGTTAAATCTTTTAAAACTATTCCATACTTTTTATTTTTTATTCTATCTATGGGTATTATATTATATTTATATTTAATAAAGTATATTAAATTTTGCGCAAACCGCTTATTACGTTTAACCTTTACATATTTTATTACTAAAAGCTAAAAGGCGGATTGAAAATTATTATGTTTGTAAAATAAATGTAATGCGTTCCGGAAAAAGATTTATCCTTTGCTGTAACGTGTAACCGCGGCCTAATCGCATAAATACGGGCAAAGGGATAACGAACCACGAGAATTACGCGGGAAATTTTACATTCGTTCACAATTTTTGTCTGCCTATTTGTATGTTTCATTTTAACTCGAGAACCACTATGGATTTGGATTTAGTTTTCTGGCTTACGCGCCCAAATGCAAAACGAAGCCCTATTAATGTCACTCTGCTGTCTGTTGGTCTATATATCACGGGTCTCTAGCTCATAGATGGAATGAGCTACAGACACAAACTTATATTGAAGTAGACCCAGCAAGTCAACCTACCTTGCGTGCCTGATTGCGTGCCCTAACTACGACTTTTTGTCGGAGTTGAGTCCGACTAAAACCTACAATTTTGAGTCGTACCAGGCCCCTCAGGAAGTATTGCGAAAAAAATTTTTTATATATGGGAGACTGGCCAGTTATAATGTTTTTCGAAAATATGATTATTTATAAGTAAAAATAGGTATGTTCTAATTTCAAAATTTCCCTCCATAGTTTTTGCGAGCTAATTCAAAATATGGATCTGCGCCGAGAACATTTTAGAGCTATGATTTTTTACGATTTCAAGTGTCGCCTGAAACCGGATGAATCGTGCGATAGACTTCAAATGGCATTCATGGATGAAGGCCCTTCCAAGGCAACCATGTATCGTTGGTATAACGAATTCAAGCGCGATCAACCAACTTTGGGGGATGAAGAAAGAAGCGGTCGCCCTTTGACGGCTGTTACCGAAGAAAACGTGCTGGCAGTGAAAAATGTATCAAAGACAATAGGCGAATTACATATCAGGAGATTCAACACATATGGAAGATTGGATCGGGAAGCGTTCACGAGATTTTACACAGCCATCTTCGCGTGAGGAGGATAGTATCACGCTGGGTGCCGCACAACCTCACCGACCGACGCTCAGAAGCAGGCCCGGGTGGAATGGTGCCGTGATATGATAAACAAATTTGAAGCAGGCTCGTCTCGGCGTGTTTACGACATCGTTACAGGTGATGAGTCCTGGATTTATCAATACGGCCCAGAAACCAAGCGCCAGTCGACGGTTTGGGTGTTTCAAAATGAACCAACGCCTACCAAAGTGAAGCGATCTAGAAGCGGGGGGAAGATTTTGATCGCTAGCTAATTCAATTTGACTGGCCACTTGGTATCAATTCCCTTACGGGATCAAAGAAGCATCAATGCCGAATGGTATACTACCAAATTTTTGCCAGAAGTTTTCTCTGTTGTTAGCAACAAGCGACCAAACACAGGGCTCCGCGGGCTACTGCTACACCATGACAATGCACCTGCGCACACCACACTCAAAACGAGGGACTTCCTGGACAGCACGCCAGTCAAACTCCTGGGTCACCCTCCTTACAGCCCTGATCTAGCACCGTGTGACTTCTTTTAATTTACAAAAATAAAAAATCTGGTCAAAGGAAAACAATTTTCGTCGCCGGAAGAAGCGCTAGCTGCGTTCGAGGTGTCTGCAACGGACTGGAAAAAGTGTTTTGAAAACTGGTTTAATGCATGAAACTTTATATAGAGGCTGGTGGAGAGAACTCTGAAAAGATTTAAAAAAAAATGTACCTATAGAATTTCTTTTTTTTAGTTTGGAAAACTTTCTGAGTGTCCCACGTATTAATCTTAAGTCTTACAATTCCTTCTGAGATTCAAACAGGTGTCAACCGTTTTCATTGTAAAATGTGACACGCTTGGTTTTCATAGAGTTTGATGCACTTGCGTCATCTACTTGAATATTATGTCTGTGTTTACAGACTTGAAATAGGGACATTTTGTCTAGAATTTTAACCTTTTGAAAATTCACTAAAAAAAATCAAATGGGTGTCATACATGAAATAAGAGCCAATTTTTTTTAAATCTTGACTTGAACCCTTTTAGTGGAGAACAAATATATTTTTAATTTTTTTATCCTCAAAAATAAAGAAATGGGAGGCCGCCAAAGTTGTCAGCTATAGACCCGTAAGTGGTAATTTACTGTTACGGGGCCTATATCAAAAACTAAACTCGTTGGGAATTTATAATTTTATTATGTACCATAGAGGTACATACTTTATTTAAACAACAAATATTTAAAACGCCGATTTGTAATGTAGTTTTTAAATTTTGTTCAGTCTATTAACTTATTTGAATGCTAAAAGCGCGAGTGCTGCTCGAACTTGACCGGTCATTTTGTATATCGGATTGACCCTGATCAACACGTTATCTTATTAACACCCCGTATAGCCAATACTTTATTATAGGCTATAAGGAGTATCGATAAAATAACCGCAAAGCTAAAAACTGTCGATACCACTCAAATATTAAAATACACTTACACGAGAGTGAAACTGCGTGCTAAAGCTAGTCGTAAATAAAAAATGGTCACCTGGCAAGGAAATTATTACTTAAATAATTAATTATAAACTATTTTTAAGTAACTTTCCTTGGAAAAATTAAAGATGTAATATTTATAAAATTATTAACTGTTAGATCAAACGAATAGCTAAATTGCGAAATTAAAAGGAAAATTCAATTTTTGTTTTTTTTACTTATTTAAGAGCCCCTTGAGCCAATTTTTGTTTGAAAAATAGAAGTGATATCGTAAATTGAAATTACCCAAACTTTTAATTGCAATGCTTGTTATAACTTCTTTGTGTACAATAAACAAAAATAATGAATATAACAGTCGTTAAAACAATTTTTTTGATTAGCCAGCGTACGCCCAACCAGGAGGTGAGCTGGAATCAGTCTAAAAAAACGGTTAAGTGCGAGTAGGACTCTGGCCCTAAGAGTTCCGTATATGCTTAAGCCTGGCTGTAATCACTTTTTCAAGCTTAACAACTTCCCCGTCCAAAACAGCTGTTCAGCTGGTAGAAAGGGACACTTGACTCTAACAAACATTTTGAATAGAATAAAAAAAGAAATATTGATGTCACAAAAAAAAATACAATTAATAAACAAAAAAAAACAAAAGTGACAACTAAAAAACCTCTACTCAGCATGTGTCATGGCACCATTCCGTACCACGGCGCTGGACACCTCGCAGGGTAACGCTACTTAGCATGGAACATCAGTAGCGGAAAACTTAATACCTTAATAAAAAATCAAATTATATTATGTTTATAGAAAATCATAAATAAAATGAAAATACTTTAAAGAAACATGATAAGGTAATTGAGTTACCAATTTTTTTTAAATCAGTGAGGTATTATTTTATATCTCAACTTAAAACAATGTAATGTAACTATTTAAAGCAACAGGATAAGGTAATTGAGTTACCATAAGTGACTACGCATCGGCGAGGTATACACGTATTATTCCAGCATTTCAAAATGCAGCTTTACGATGTTTCGGACAGATCAGAGCTAGAAAAAATCACGAGAACAAAAGTTAAGTTTTTGGTACAGTTACGAGTGAGTATGAGTTTTCATAATACCATGGAAAAAGCAAGAAAAATGGAGTGAAGGCCTATTTTCCATATTCATTGAGTTATTTTTAGGGAGTAACATGGACTCTATGAGGAATATAAAAACAGAAACGAGCGCAGACGTTCTGGATACGATGTATTATTCTTCTAGTTGTGGCTAAAATGCAACCATCAAGCAACCACCAATAGCTACTCGTATATCTGCATGGTTAAGTTTAGAAAGTATTAGAAATTTTTATTTTGAACTCAAACCTACTTGCATCGTGAAAACATTTTTTCATGGACGTCTTCTTCTTCTTCTTCTTCTTGGTGGGCTCGGTTTCCGCACCTAGTCTCTCATTCGGACCTTTGTGCGTGGAAATAGTGGGACTGGCTATTCTAGCCAGCCCAGCTCACGCCAGAATCTCAATAGGCGGCCTAGGTCGCCACAGGACTGGCGGAGCATCCCCGGTTCACCGAGGATCTTGGGCCGTTGTGTGCTGACACCTACGAAGTATATAGTCACGTGGGTCGGCGTTTCTTCGGCCCCCATGCAGGCTCTGCACAGAGGGCTGTCTGTTAGACCTATAATATAGAAAAGTCTGTTAAGGTTGCTATGTCCTGTAATTAGCCCTACCATCATGCGAAGGTTGGTTCTATTAAGTCGTAGCAGTTTCTTCGTCAGGCGACGGTCCACGGTGGGTAACACCTCTTTCGTCTGCCTGCAGGTTGTCACGCTTACCCATTGTTAGATGGAGGATTGGAGGGTTACTTTATTGTGTCGGCTTACCTCTTCCAGTTGGTTTAGACATTTTAGTATGAGCCCAGAGTTTACCGTAGTCCTGCTTAGGACCCGGAGTACCGCAGTGCTGTCAGAAAGTATGCGAATGTTGAGGCCTTTAGCTTCTCTGCTGAGCACCGCGCTTGAAGCCAGGATTATACCGATGCATTCCGCTTGGAAAATCGTGTTATACTTACCTAAGGCTGCTGATTTGTTAATATTAAGTTCAGCTGAGTACGCTCCGGCCCCATTACCCTCTTTCGTTTTGGACCCATCTGTATATATCCTTATCTCATGGATATTAGAGTGGTCCGTTGGCTCCTCAAAGAGTTGGACATTGTACTGTCTATTAAAGATGTGCATTTTTGGGATTCTACCACACGGTGCGTCCATTAGTGGCTGGTGGGACACGGCCAGCTCAAGGATGCGCGTGTGTGGTGCCCTGTCGTCGCTATTTCCACTGTCCAGCTGCCCTGAGTCTGAACGCCGCAGCCGCTGCCTCCTGTTGTATGAACAGGTGCAGCGGTGGGATGTGCAAAATTATCTCAAGGGCCGCGGTTGCGTGCGCATGCAACTTGTGGTAAGCATGCTAGCAAGCCGTAGAAACTTTTCTAGGTCTTTCTGTACGTAGCTGACGTCCATCCTAGGCCACCAGACGACGGCACCGTACGAGACCATTGGTCTTATCACTGCTTTATATAGCCATAGCATTATGTTTGGGCGTAGTCCCCGGATGAATTTGGATAAAACTAAGGTCATGTCCAACTGTCACGTCATCCAAGGGCCAATAACCGTCGAAAATGTTAGCATCGAAGTTGTTCAAAAATATGTTTATCTGGGTCAAGCCATACAGCTGGATAAAAACAACTTCGACGCCGAGGCTGACAGAAGAATATGCTTGGGTTGGGCAGCATTCGGAAAGTTACGTCACATATTTACGTCGTCAATACCGCAGTGCTTAAAGGCTAAGGTGTTCAACCAGTGCGTCCTTCCTGTGATGACGTATGGCGCTGAGACGTGGTCTCTTACAAAGGGTCTGATCCACCGGTTTAAGGTCGCTCAGCGAGCTATAGAGCGGGCTATGCTTGGGGTATCTCTGATGGATAGAATCCGAAATGAGGAGATCCGTCGGAGATCTAAAGTAACCGACATAGCCTGCAGAATCAGTAAGTTGAAGTGGCAGTGGGCAGGCCATATTTGTTGCCAACATGATGGCCGTTGGGGCCGAAAGGCTTTAGAATGGAGACCACGTACATCAAAGCGTAGTGTAGGATGACCTCGTGCCCGCTGGACCGACGACCTGAAGGACGTTGCGGGGGGCGGCTGGATGAGGAGGACGGAAGACCGACATGAGTGGCGAAATTTGGGAAAGGCCTATGTCCAGCAGTGGACGAACACGGGCTGATGGATGGATGGATGGATGGATGGTAGTCCCCATTTCTTGCCCGTCATGCGTTTACACTGCCATAGTGCTATGGTCCCCTTTTTCAATTTGTAGTTCATATGTTTAGTCCAGTTCAGCTTGTTGTCAAGTATCATTCCTAGGTATTTGACTTCAGTTGATAAGGTTAGTTCAGTACCGAAGAGTTTCGGGGGTCTCATGTTCACCAGCTTTCTTTTATTGGTAAACAGTACTAGTTCAGTCTTATTCGGGTTCACTGTTAGTTGGTACTCCTCGCACCATTTTTCAACAACCTTGAGAGCACCCTACATTAGTTCACAGAGTGTGCTTTCAAATTTCCCACTAATGAGAATAGCCAGGTCGTCGGCATAGCCTATTGTATGATAGCTCTTATCTTTAAGCCGTCGGATCAAATCATTCACTTTTCACTACGCTGTGCAGAGCTGACTCTGTTGATTTGCCTGAACTGTAGGCATGTTGGTTCGGGTGTAGCGATTTCCTCTTTAGGGCCCCATCTCTGATATACCTATCACAGAGCTTTTCTAGAGTTTTAAGAAGAAAGGATGTGAGGTTAATGGGTCTAAAGGATTTTGCTTGAGTGTAATCACTTCTACCCGGTTTAGGCAAGAATATTACTTTGACTTCTCTCCAGTCCTGTGGTATATAGCTATGTGCAAGACATGCTCTCAGGATGTCTGTCAGCGGTTCTGCTAGGTAATCTATTCCCCATCTCAGAAGAGCGGGGAATATGCCATCCAGCCCAGCCGATTTGAAGGGAAGGGAGATGGCCCAGATGGTCTTGTCCTTGTCGACCACAGTCTCGGCTGTTTTCCAGTCCTGCTCATTCGGAGATCTACTCGGTCGTTCCTTCCAGTTGCGTTCTTCTGAGATGCTGCAACCTGGAAAGTGAGTTTCGAGTAGTACTTCGCAGGTCTCCTTGTCTGTGTTTGTAAATGTATCGTCTAATTTCTTAAGCGAGCCTAGGTTGCGGTCTTGGTCGTTCGATAGGACCTTGCGTACCCTGGCAGCTTCATTGTTTGATTCAATGTTTTCGCAGAAACGGCGCCAAGATTTGCATCTCCTAATCCTGATGCGCTTTTTGTAGAAGTGTTGGGTTTCTCTGTATTTGTCCCAGTCATCCTCGTTTCTCGTGTTCATAGCTCTGTTGAATAAGACCTAGACTTGTGCCGGAGCCGTTCGAGTTCAGGTCCCCACCATTGACATTTTGAGCTTCTGCTGGGTGGTGTCGTTAGTGGGCAAGCCTTCTGATAGCATGTGTTGATGCTGTTTGTTAGGTTTTTGACATTAGCTTCGATGTCGCTAGCCGATGTCCTCATATCTTGAAAGTTTATCCTTTGCAGTTCTTCTTTCAGTAGACCCTTGTACCTGTCGATGTCCGTTTTCCTCGGGTTACGTCTGGGCAGGGGTCTATTTATGTGGACACCTAATTTGTGGTAGATACGCCTGTGGTCTGAGAAGGAGGGTTCCTCAGACACATGCCAATCGGTAACCAGCTTCGAGGCCGTCTCCGTGGCTAGGGTAATATCTACTATTGTTTGAAACCTGGAGGTAACAAACTTTGGGACAGAACCCTTGTTAAGGACTGTAAGGTTAGCTGAAAAGAGATAAGAAACTAGGGCCTCACCTCTCCTATTGGGTGTCTCACTGCCCCAGATAGGGTGGTGACAGTTGGAGTCTGCTGACACGATCAGGTCCAGGCCACTCTGTTCGCAGTGTTGTATTAGGTCCGCCAACTGTCTAATGGGCACCTCCTCGTCACCAGGGAGATAGGCGGACGCCAGCACCACGGTAGCACAGCCTCTTCCACAGGCCTGAACCTCGAGCCTGATTGTCGTCAGATCTCTGGAACAGAACTGAGTTAGAGGCACAGCATTCAGGTGGCGTAGGACGTATATGCATGTTTGTGGACTATGAACAGAGGTATTGAGGATTAACTTACCTCCAAAGTTGCCTACACCACATATTCTATCGGCCCTAATCCAAGGCTCCTGGATTAGAGTGATAGTGTGTTTGTTAACCTCCAGCACCTTGAGCCATTTCTTGTTTTGCATGGCCAGCCAGGTGTGTATCTCGCCGGGCTTCTTCTCAGTCACCTCAGGAATAAACAGCCCACATTTGACCTTGGGTATTAATTCCCTCAGGCTGACGACTTCGTAGCTGGTACCTGGGTACGGTGGTTCGAGCATCGCTACGGTGCGTTTCAGCCAGGCCAGAGACCCGTCGTCTTCACACCATAGTCTGAGGACGCCTGCGTTCCAGCTGGGCCGTCCTCGGAATGACGGTACTTCCGGTATGTTGGAGCCGGTAGCTTCAGTGCAGATCTCACCAACTTTCGCCAGGAGTTCTGCCTGAAGCTCCTGTGCTGCTTCTGCTATGAGGTCACGGTTAGGGTTGATCCTGACCGCTACACACAAGTGCGATTGCATTGCTTCTGCGTAGCTCGATGCAGAATCCTTGGTCTTGTCCACCCTGACTCGTTTGGCGTCACTCTTTGGGGAGGCGGTTTCATCAAGACGGTCCTGGCGACGCCGCTTTGCCATACGTGGCTCATGGGGCTTCACTGGTTCCGTCTTGTGGCCGCCTCCAAGGACTGCCTCACTGGTCTTGTGGAAAACCGGTCTACTCTTTTGACCTTGGTGACCCACCTCCTTTACTTGCGTGGCCTTGTGGGGTTCGCCCCGGCTCGCGGAGGTGGTTGGTGACCTAGATGCACCATGCGAAAAACCCTGAGACTGGGCAGCCTTCTCACTGAATGGCTTCGGTTGCTCCGGGCGGTTGCTAAAGAGTCCTTGTTTACGGAACCCTTAAAAAGGAAAAACGTACATGTCTTCCGGTACATAAAAAAAATGAAAAACTGTTCGCTCTACCAACGAAGCAACTGACGTACTTAATACGAAATTTTCAGTATTTCACGATTGAGGTAATTCTTTCGTGAAAACTCACAGAAATTCTCTCGGAGATAAGATTGACTTTTCGTCCCTGAAAACCCATATACTTTAAATTTTATCAGAATCATAACAGCCGTTTTCTAGAAACCGATTACAAATATACCTATATATCTAAGTTTCATTTTGTTTCGTCAAAGCACTCATGCATGTCTCAATAACAATAATTTTAAATTTATATCACTGCGGTATAGAAAATCAGAAAAGTAAACCTGGAAGTGAGGACCTCTGAACCGGGATTCGAACCCGGGACCTCTCGCTTACCGGGCGGTTGCTCTAGCAACTGAGCTATCCAGTTCTCAACATGACCTGTGAATTAACGCTTGAGCTTTCCCATACCGCAACGATATATATAGGTACTCACTTAGTAGTGAGCCTCTTGGCTCGAGAGGTCTGCAGCTGTTGTTGTTTGAGGAGTTATCATTTAAACCTTCCAGTCCCATCATCAGACCCTGGTCACCATGTTTTCCAAAAATACTGATCAAGACCGATCAAATAGTCTAAATTTGAGAGGTCTGCTGTTGGTCGTTGAGGAGTTCTCATTTCAACCTTCCAGTTCCATCATCAGACCCTAGTCACCATAGTTTACAAAAGTTTTCATCAAAAACGATCAAATAGTTTAAACTCGAGAAGTCTGCTATTGTTCGTTGAGGAGTTCTCATTTCGACCTTCCAGTCCCATCATCAGACTCTGGTCACCATGTTTTACAAAAATACTCATCAAGACCAATCAAATAATAACAAACTTGAGAGATCTGCAGTTGTCCGTTGAAGAGATCTTATGTCCAAATTCCATTAATAATAAATTAAATTGATAATTAAAAATTCATAATAATAATAATTCTTCGATTTAATAATTTTATAATGTAATATAACTTTTGATATAATTTTTCATTTCTTTACATATTTAAATTATGTTTTTTCGTATGAATTAATTTGCATGCTGAACTTGATTTTAATATTTAATATTTTTTATTGTGCGTATGGAAGGACCTAGCCTCCATAACTCAGAGAATTCTAAGATGGAGGTAAGTGTTAAGTTTTGTGTACCCAATATTTTATTTTGAGACACCTGTAAACATTTTTCATTTTCATCATCAGACCAGTTCATCAGCAAGATAATATGGTGCTCTTACTAGTATTTCTTATGTACGCTTATATAAATACCTCGACATCTAAAAGTAAGTTAAGTTTTAGCTATCTTTTGCCCGGGGCTTCGCCCGCGCTGAATAAGTTTTTGTATAGACCTATGAAATCTGTTAATATTTTTCTGACCGTTGATTTTATAGTTCCTATAAAATATTACCGAACGATTTTTTAAATAATTGTTTTGATCCCCTAGTAAAGTGTTTTCAGTGAGGCCGAGGGCTGAGCCGCGTTTGTGTACAAAACTGTTTTTAATTCTCTGGATTTTTCCTCTGCTAAAGTGTCTTTGGTGACGCCAGCAAAGGCCGAGCGTTTCCGGATGCTTTTTATAACTCTTTTCATCCCTAAGTGAAGTACCTTTGGCGAGGCTAAAGGCTAAGCCCCGTTTCCGTTCGAAACAATTTCTTGTTCGCTGAATCTTCTGTGCTAAAATGTCTTTGCCAAGGTCGGAGGACAAGCCGCGTTTTTGAAAGTAAATTTTTCATAACTATAAAGTATGTACCTTCGTTTCCGACAAAATTTATTTTTGATCTCTTATTTGATCTCCAGTCATAGGGTCTTTAGTTAGGCCGAAGGCCGAGCTGCGTCTCCGAATGCTTTTTTTACAACTGTTTTGAACCCATCGAAAAGAAGGTATATTCAGCGAAGCTGAAGGCTGAGTCGCGTTTCCGATTAAATTTACTTTTGATCTTTTATTCGATCTCCAGGAAAAGTATCTTTGGTGAGGCCGAAAGCCAAGCTGCCTTTCTGAACCCCTTTTTTATAACTGTTTTGATTTTCTCCTAAAGTATCCTCGTTTTTTAACAAATTGATCCTCTAGTTGCTTTTCCGACAAAATTTATTTTTGATCTCCAGTCATAGTGTCTTTGACTAGGCCAAAGGCCGAGCTGCGTCTCCGAACGCTGTTTTTATAAATGTTTTGAAACCATCGAAAATTAGGTTTATTCAGCGAGGCCAAAGGCCGAGCCGCGTTTCCGACCAGATTTATTATTGATCTCTTATTTGATCTCCGGGCAATGTATCTTTGGCCAGGCCGAAGGCCGAGCCGCGTTTTTTAACTATTTGATCCTCTAGTTTCGTTTCCGACCAAATTTATTTTTGATCTCTTATTTGATCTCCAGGCCATCAGGCCACGCTACCTTTGGCAAGGCCGAAGGCCGAGCTGCGTTTCCCAACCCTTTTTATAACTGTTTTCTTTCTGTCGTAAAGTATCATTGGCAAGGCCGAAGGCCGAGCCACGTTTTTTAACAATTTGATCCTCTAGTTTCTTTTCCAACCAAATTTATGTTTGATCTCTTATTTGATCTCCACTCACAGTGTCTTTGGCGAGGCCAAAGGCTGAGTTGCGTCTCCAAAAGCTGTTTCATAACTGTTTTGATTCTGTCGTAAGGTATCCTCGGTGAAGCCAAAGGCTGAGCCACGTTTTTTAACAATTTGATCCTCTACTTTCGTTTCCGACCATGTTTATTTTTGATCTCTTATTTGATCTCTAGTCTTTGGCTAGGCCGAAGGCACTGCTGCGTCTCTGAACGTTTTTTTTTTTTTATAACTGTGTTGAAACCATCGAAAAGTAGGTATATTCGGTGAGGCCGAAGGCTGAGCCGCGTTTCTGACCAAATTTATTTTTGATCTGATTTGATTTATAGTTCTAACTACAAAACTAACAAATTTCCCATACAAACTTTCAACCCCCATTTTACCCTCTCAGGCGATGATTTCCATAAAAGCTGAAACTCCTAATTTTTATTTCTAACCAAAAGGCTGAAAACAATTTTTTATGGTTCTTACTACAAAACTAACCGATTGAATGATTGATTTTTGCAAAATCCTTTCTTAGTGTGCGTCTGCATTATAAAAGTAACCTGCTGTCAAAATTTCATGTTCTTCAGTGTAGCCGTTTAGGTTGTGCGATGTTGAGTCAGTCAGGACTTGTAATTTTATACTGAGAAATAATATTTAAAAAAAATTGTAAAAGCCGCTTCCATATGATGTTTGCTTTTCGTTCATAAGTACCAAAAAAGCATCTGATTATCCTATCACCGCTATGTATTTTATTGCAAAAGAGCGTGGAAACACTTTTTAATTCATAATCACAATAAATTCTCACCAAGTAAGTTACCCATCCTAAATCTTGTTCCATATTTTATACCTACTCGTAAATCTTTGTAAAACTACTAATATTATTATTACTTGAAGCTAAATAAATCAAGGTTATTACTTCGTGATAACTTTCATGTTTCTATTTACAATAATATCTTGCACGTTTTTTATCCACAATTTTTTCCCAGATACTGTCGAAAGCGGAAAATACAGCAGCGGTTTTACGCCGTATTACGTCATAAGGGTCCCTGTGGGGGCATGCTGAGAGAAATATGAGCCAATAAATTATTGCCAGGAGACCAGGACAAATTGACCCTTGACCAAACCCTTATTTCTTTGATATAGTAATGATTTTATATTGGCTTGAGAGTCTGTATTATTTGGTGATTCGGTACATTATCGGTCTGTCTCGATATTCTACGCGGCTTGGGCTCTCTTCATTACGTCCTTGTTGGCAGCAGCGGCGGCGGCGCCACATCTGCGTCATATAATTGGAAGTTTTGGGGCACTGGCTTATAGATTTCCTACAAAATAGTAAACAGATACAAAAATAGTGTTTTATTCTCTTCTCCTTAGCCAATAGGTCGTTCTTTACTCAAACCAAACTTTGGGCTAAAAATTAATTTGAAAAGCGAATTTAATGCTTGTCAACTCTCACTCAGTTAAAACGGTACAAATAAGGAGGTTAAGACTGTATAGTACACAGTAACATAACCTACAATCTTAATGCTATGCTACCTAATCAAATCAAATTAAAATATTTATTTTGTAAAATAGATACATAAAGTATACTTTCTACAAGTCAAAGTTAATCTTAACAATATATATCATTAGAATATAAAAAAAATATATAATAATACGGGAAATACATAGAGAAATCTAGGAAAAAAAATGTATACATACCTAGATAATGCAATTAACAAATAAGTTGATAAATAAATACGGGAAATACACACAAAAAATATTAAGGTTGGGCTAATAAAATGTCATAAAGTTTTACACCTGCATAAAATAGAGAAATATAGGAATAAAAATATTATATATACATAATGCAATGAACAAATTTGTTGAAGAATTAATTAAATGAACCATAAATAAAAATAATGCCTAACCATCCGCACCATTCTATTAGTATTGCTAAGAAGAAGGGCAAGAAACTTAGCAAGTTTTCCTTTTTTCCTATTCGATTTAACTTGTCATTGAATAACGACATATTTCATGGATTGCACGTCGAATCAATGTTTATATCCTGCAAAATCTGTTATCAGTTATTAAAGCTAAACCCCTGATAATGGTGTAAAACCGAAACCGGTTGGGATAAATAAAATTATTGTGAAACAAGTACAAGTGTAATTAATCATCATGTTGTTATCCAAGTTTCACCAAGTGCCGACAATCGCAAGTATTAATCATATAACCTCCTTGTTAAAATAAAATAAAAAAGCACAATATATGAGTTTTAAACGAGTATGAAACGACTGGGAATAAAATCATTGCGCATTGTCATTTCATAAGTTGTTGCTAAAATAAGGGATATATATTTTCTTGGAAATCGAAATGGAAGCAGTATACGAGTACACACTCGCCAGTTAGTCTTTGCCATGAAATGAACTTAAATTCCTATAAGTGGCCTCTTTAACACTTTGGAAAGAAGAATTGGTTCACAAAACAAGCAAGGATGGGCTCGTTTATTGTTTATTTGAAACTTTTTTAATTACTGGCTACTTTTCTTTGAATGTTTTGAGAAAAAGGATTTCTAGAGCGCAAAAATTGAACAGCGTTTAAAGATTCACTTGTCGTCATTAACCTTTTATTAATGTCTTACAACCAAATGTTTTCTTCACAAGAGACGAAGAAAAGGATGGAATGTTGCCATTTATTGACTTTCTGGTATTACGTAAACCGAATGGTAAACTGGAGCGTACCGTATACAGGAAGCCCAGATATAGTTAGCGCTACCTATATACAAATGCCACAATCCCTCGCATTTGTCCTTTGTGCCTCATATACTTTGATAAACAGAGTGCTACGCCTCACTATAGAAAATCAAGGTCTGTTTTGGAAAAAAAATCCTTACCTTTTTTATTTATACTCGATATGGAAAGTTATATTTTTTAAATATAAATTAGCACTTATATGCATGCTAGAACAAATTTATGAATAGCAAACTTAGCCACAGTTAATTAAATATTAATCATTTCATTTGAAAAAAGTCCAAATTTAAATGAGTATAAGAAGTTTTTTTTGCAGCATTTTCTTTATGTAACGGAACTCTAAAAATTGAAGAATAAATATTGTAACATCATAAAATATACTGAGTCTCAGCTCTCAATATCCTCGACAACAGAACAAACGATTGCATAGAAACATAAAACCGACACATAGGCAAGTGTAGATTTCCTTATTCCCACGATGCGCTACCAACGATGCCTAGACGAACGACAAAATTGACACCGGGGCCAAATAGAAGAAACGATCAAACGACTCGGCGAAATGGTTGTACGACTTTCCAGGATACACTCTTCTATTCCAAACCACTTGTTTTAAAATACACATCTTGTTTATATTGAGTGTTTGCAAAGTGAGCGAGATGGAATGATTTTGTGTATAAAGAGGTGTTTTTGTGAAATTCAATAAATTATCTATGATTTTCTCGTTGAGATTTCTTATTTTGTTCCGTCTTTTGGAATAACATTTAGTCATTATGTTAATTATAAAATATAGTTAACTATTTATCTTCCTAACACCTATGGTTCTACAAAATGACCTTCCTGTGACTAGTATTTATAGACAAGATTTTTTTTTTCAAAAATATGGGCTCGTGACCCAAGATGATACAAGGACTTTGAGTTAAGAGGATATTTCACGCTTGCAAAGGTCATTGTTACTCCACGCGGAACGCCCCGAGGTGTGAAAGGGATGGATTTCGAAAAAAAATGCAAAATGTCGATTTTAAATTAATATAAAATGAACTAAAATAGCTACCAAAATTTCCAACTAAGGAACTTCAGACATCGTTAAAATCTATCTAATAAAATATCATTCAGGTCTGCATATCATTCCTATTTGTCATACTATGAAAAAAAGTGTAGAAGAAGACCTCATTTCAATAATTATTTCTATCGAGTGAAAGTTACGCAATCGCGTTTCTGTACTGAAGAAAACTAGAAAAGGGTTTCGAAATTTATATACGTACTGATTTATCAAATTAGTGGCTTCATCTGAAAAGCAGGTAAACATATTCAAAAAGTGTAATTTTTATCGAAATAGCCCCGGCACTTATGAACCATACCTAGAAGGTAGAAAAAAAATCTCTACGTCAAAAAAAATGCTATGTGCGTTAACTTAAAGTTGGACGAGGGTCTCGTGTTCTGAGTGAGACTGTGAATCTTGCCATGACTTCTAAGATAAAGCAACTTGAAGTAACTATCAAGATGAAAATAACAAAATTAAGGGTTTTTTATTTATAAAAAAAATTGCACTTTTTGAAATTGTCTACCAGCTTTTCAGATGAAGCCACTAATTTGATAAATCAGTACCTATATAAATTTCGAAACCCTTTTCTAGTTTTCATCAGTACAGAAACGCGATTGCATAACTTTCGCTCGATAGAAATAATTATTGAAATGAGGTCTTCTTCTACACTTTTTTTCATAGTATGACAAATAGGAATGATATGCAGACCTGAATGATATTTTATTAGATAGATTTTAACGATGTCTGAAGTTCCTTAGTTGGAAAATTTCGAAATGAATATTGGAATCCGTCCCTCTCGCACTGTGGGCGTTCCGCATGGAGTAACAGTGACTTTGCAAGCGTGACATATCATAATATCCTCTATATATGACATCTATATGTGACATATTATAATATCCTCTTAATCTACAAATACCGCGACATACCTAAAGGTATACAGAGGATATAGGTAAAAAATGCACATGAAAATTTTGTTTTCCTTTCTTCTGAATAAAAAGTATGCAATAAATGCGTTTTATAGCAATTCCCGCAAACTGCTTGTTAGTAGTAGTTAGGTTTAGGTTAGGTTTGATTGATCACATGGAAACTATGAAATTTTATTCGTTACATTTTGATTGCATTACATTACAACCGTAAACACGCTTAGAGTAATGCAAACAAAATGTCACTCGTACATAACATTACATGATTTTTCTTTGAAGATTTTATTATTAAAAAACTATTTCCGCAAATTGCTTTAAAACGCATTTATTGCATATTTTTAATTCAAAAGCCAGGAAAACAATATTATGATGTGCATCTTGCACCGAGGTAAAAAGTTACCACAGGATAAAAATATTACTACTCTAAAGGTAAAGCGGACTAATTACGACAGTCCAGCGGCGGCCGGCCGTATAACAGCCAGCCAGCCGTTTCTGTGTACTTATTATTTATATTCTCTTTGGCCGCCTCATTTAGATTCAGTGACTCGTTGCAAATGCACGCACGTATAATACGTCATCGGTTCTCTCCAGATATCGGGAGATAAAATAAATTTGTTTTAGCGTGATCTCATAAATTGTGCTTTACAGAGCGAAAGTTTTATAGTTATTTTACACCAAAAAAGTGCCAGCCCAATTCGCTCTTAGCCGATTTTTGGGGTCCCATACCCAAAACGGGATCATATTACTAAGTTTCCGCTGTCCGTCTGTCTGTCTGTCCATCTGTCACCAGGCTGTATCTCATGAACTGTGATAGTTAGACAGTTGAAATTTTCACAGATGATGTATTTCTGTTGCCGCTATAACAAAAATACTAAAAAACAGAATAAAATAAATACTAAAGGCGGCTCCCATATAACAAACGTGATTTTTTTTCTCGCGTTTGCTCGATATTGATAACAGCAACACGGAGACGCTTGAAATATTCGCAGAATATTTAGTTATATATTCACTTTAAACATAATAATTATTAATAAAATTAATATTTAAGCGGGGCTACCATACAATAGACATGATTTTTGGCGTTCTTATAGATAATGGTACGGAACCCTTCGTGCGCGAATCTGACTCGCATTTGGCCGTTTTTTTTGTTTCATGTTATTATTAAGTGTGAAAGTTGAGTCAACTGCTGAAGCGTCAAAGAAAAGAGAACTTTCAAAGAAAAAACTCCATCATTAGTCGGCCATTCACGAGAGTTGCTTGCTGCGCTGTAATTATTACGTGACAAGATTACTTTCTTTTTAATCAAATTATCACGAGAGTCACAGGGTTGCTGTGAAAGCGCAAGTTGCTCTCAGTTTGCAGATATTATTTGAAGAATGATTTAAAGTTTCTACATTTCGTATTCGTTTTTAACCAACTTCAAAGGAGGTCCTCAATTCAACTACATGTATTTTTTATATTGTAAAGTTTATCCATAACTCTGCCATTTCTTAACAGATTTGAATAATTATATTTTGTTTGAAACAGTGTTCTTCCAGGACGGTGATTCTGGCACATGCGACAATTTGCGAAGGTTAGGCCTTGGGTGATTTTTACAAGCTCTTTATGAAGAAACGTACCAAATTTTAAAAATATAAACCTGTTGTCCGTATTCATAACATGCTTTACGTGTCTTTGAAGGAGTTATAGTTAGTAGAATTATCACCAGATCAGGCGTACGAAAAGTAAAGCGTGTGAAAATTTTTGTGAGAATCGCCGTCCAGTTAGGTTCTGTTTAAGCTTGGCCGTGATCCGAATTGCCAAGTTCTATTTTATTTTTTTTAAACAAATGGAGAACGTAGTACAGTTTTGCAATTATCCATAGAACTTGGCACCGAATTTTATCGCAATTTTTCTTTCGACGAAGCTGAAAATCCTGCACTGCCTTATCTGTGGGATTTAATTTCACTGACACCATAAAAAACCTTTCATATTATCATTCTTAAAAAACGCGGTTGGAGCCGCGGGCGAAAGTATAGTACCAATAATAAAGTACCTAGTAAAAAATGCATTTCTTCACATTGAATATTTTTGCGAAATTTTTAATGACGTGGGTAATTAGTTCTGAATTTTTGTCTGTCTGTTCCGTTTTAACTCGGGAACCTCTCAACGGATTAAGATGAAGTTTTTTTATTGTCATCGTAGTCTACGGGTCAATTATAAGCTAAAAGGGGTGATGATAAACTAACTGCCAAGCTGAAAACTGTCGATAATAGTTTTAAAAGCAAGCAAAGCCGCAGGCAAAAGTTAGTTTATTATAAACGCTTTGGACAAAACAACTGCTTGATGACTTGTTTTCAAGATTAAGCCATAATAATTCTGAACGCGTCTTAAATTTCACGATGTTTCTGTTTTACCATTTCATTATCGCTCTACAATTGTTGGGGAATGCCTGTCTTCTGAGTATTTGCGCTTTAACAAAATAAATACTCAAAAGTACTCGGCGTATTTGCGCCATAATAAAATAAATACTCAAATGTACTCGGCGTATTTGCGCTTTAATAAAATAAATACTTAAACGTACTCGGCGTACTAAAGTACGCCAAAATGAAATACTGCAAAAAATATTAGAACGAGCGAGTTCTCCGAGTCTACTAGAACAATCCGGCATTTGTATGTATGTATGTATGAATGTCTGTTCGACGATAACTCGAGTATCGTCGATCGGAATGTCATGAAATTTGGCAGGCAAGTAAATGAGGCAAAAAGAATTGTTAAGTTCGAATATGAGCCAAATCGGTCAAGCGCGAATCGGGCGAGCTTGAGTTCAAAGTTCGGGGCGAACTACTAGTTACATAAACACAACGTTTAGTTACCGTCAATGAAATTGTCGCTGATAGATGGCATGCGTAGCAAGTAGGCCTGCGGAGATTTCTTCGATAGTACATCTTTTGTTTGATAATTTGCAGTGAAGCAAAAGAGGCTGCTACTGATGGTTTTCTGCATTAAGCAGAAAATTTTACAAAAGTCTCGGGTATTTTAAAGTCTTATCTTTTCAATGAAAGTAACAGTTATAATTTTGTAATTTTTATAGAAATATGACCCGAATTTATTTCTTATCACAAACTAGCATACTTCTCTTAATAGCTTATCCATTCCTTGAAATGTTAAGTAAAAAGGTACTTTCTGGGAGAGCATCTTTATTTTAGGTCTTAGAATGAGAATCATTCGTTTATTTTTGAAACAAAGGCGTTTGATGTTTGAGCGCTTGATCTGCCTAAAAGTATTTTCATATAAAATATTTATCACATACCATATTATTATCTATCAAATAACCGTTAATGGAATTACCGTAGTTTATATGTAATTTTGTTAAGCATTTTTAACTTTAGGTCCCATACAGAAGGCACTACTTTAACATTTTGTAGGCAAATTTACAATTTCTCCCTAAAGCTATTCCTTGAAATTTCTTAGAATAATAAGAAACGAATTCGTTCACACGTATCAAAAATGTATTGAAAGAGCGAGCATAGTTCTCTGAGTCTACTTGAACAATCTGGCGTTTGTTTGTATGTATGTATGAATGTTTGTTCGACGATAACTCGAGTATCGTTGATCGGAATGTCATGGAATTTGGCAGGCGAGTAAATAAGGCAAAAAGATTTTTTAACTTCAGTGCGTGAGTTCACAGTTCGAAGCGAACTATTCTTATACGGGGACGCACCTTGATTTTTTAGTGAATATTTTATTACTAGCCTTTGCCTGCGGCTCCGCCCGCGTGTTATTTGGTTTAACCGCATGCTTTTTTCCGGGATAAAAGTAGCCTATGTGTTAAGTTAGGGTATAAGCTATATCCATTCTAAGTTTCATCCAAATCGGTCCAGCCGTTTCAGCGTGAAAGAGTAACAAACATACACACACACACACACACACACACAAACTTTCGCATTTATAATATTAGTGTGATTTGTCGTGCGTGACAGAAACCATTTTGTGAAAATTTAAATTTTCTACCTATCACGGTTGAGGCTGTAGACCTCTATGACAGACAGACAGGCAGACAGCGGAGTTAGTACTAAGGTCCCGTTTGGCACCCTTCGGGTACGGAACCCTAAAAAGGCTACGTCGTGCTTACGCAAATATAAGCTAGCTTTATGAACCATCTAGTGGTATCAGGTCAAAAAAGCCCGCCACGTGCATTACAAAGGTCTAATTTTACGTTTTTGGACCGCCATCCCATCGGATAAAGGTTATTGTTCATTCTACCGCGTATTCCTATAAACAGCAATAATTTGGCCAAGTGCGAGTCGGACTCGCACACAAATGGTTGCGTACCACCCCACAATACGGGTGAACCCTAAAAAATGTATGGTAAAATAACAAACTTTTATTTTATTTTATTATAGTTCATCATAAAGGGCGTAGTAACCATAGACATATAATATATAATTATTACTAAGTTTCCATACAAAAAATAAGCTACATTTAGGCTTCATGGTACGAAGAAACGTATAAAAATGGGTTGTTTTGGCTGGCTTATGCTTGCAACATGTTTGTTAAATCTAGTATACATTATTTTGTTTGGAAACAAGCAATATTTATATTTAAAAGAGCCCAAAGTTGACTGAGCTAAAATTGCCACGCGTCGACTCCATGCGTTTATTATTAATATCAGTTCTGCTACTATATTATATGTCTATGGTAGTGACACGTATTCTATGAAAATTTCAACTGTCTACCTATAACAGTTGAAGCTGTAGACTGCTGTGGCAAACGGATAGACAGAGACAGACAGCAGAGGCTTAGTAATAGGGTCCTGTTTAACACCCTTCGGGTACGGAACCCTAAAAAGCGTAGATGTCATCGTACCAAATTAAGATCTGACATCTTTATCTAGCTTGGAAGGTTAATGTATATTGTGATTTAAGATACGAGTTCACATACAAACAAATGTACGTGTGAAGAGCATACTAATTTAAAGCATTTTTATCGGGGACTCAAATCTAGCTTACGTCGTCGCTTTACAAAACAAAACTTTTCTGTTCAATAATACCCCGAAGTAGCTTCGTTTTAAGAGCTTCAATTAAATAGGTTATTTTATCTTCGTCAAGAGGCATGCATTATTCGTGCAATGAGTGTTGTAAATCTAAGGACAAGTGGCCATTGGGGACTCATATTTCTTCTCAGCGAAAGCACTTTATTTATTTAACTACTATTTAACATGTGGCTTGGTGTGGTGGTGGCATGGGCAACATTATTGAAATTGTCTTTCTAACTACCAAATCTAAAAATGGTCGCGTATATTTAAATTAAGGCGCTTAGCCACGCCACCGTTTTAGTACAAAATTTGATAACCCGTTTCTCTGTTGCGTTTCGTTGTACACCAAAGTTTAAGACCTCTATCATCGGGTACTGATATTTTAAAAGGCATTGGAGTTGATGCTCGTGATTGTTGGCACTTGGTGGAACTTTTGAAACATTTTTTGTTTGATAAACACTTGTACTTGTCCACTTATTTATATTAATTTCCCATTTTTAAATTCATATATTGTACGTAAACAACCAAACAAACCTTTGATAATGCTTTAACAGCGAAACCGGTAAGGTTTGGTTGTTTACGTACAATATATGAATTGTACGTAAACAACCAAACCAAACAAACCTTTGATAATGCTTTAACAGCGAAACCGGTAAGGGAAATTAATATAAATAAGTGGACAAGTACAAGTGTTTATCAAACAAAAAATAAAACGCATTGCTTTGCCATAATTTTGAATATTGATTTTATTTTAAAGATATCAAGCTGGATAGATTTACATACAAAGTTGTTTTCTTGCCCTAAATTGTACCTATACCAAAATTTTACATTTCAGCCAAATAGCGTCGTGCGTGTATTAAACTATAGAGTTCTTAATCTTTAGTATATGATGAAGAACAACAGAGAAACGGATTATCAAATTTTGTACTAAAACGGTGGCGTGGCTATGCGCCTTAAATAAAACCATTGTAATGTTCTAATTTGTGAGTGGTATTGACACCCATTAACATTTTGGGTTAAATAAAATATGGGTAAAAACAGTAAGAAATTGTAGTTGACCACTCTAGAATGGCCAACTCTAAATTAGTCAAAAATCATTTAAAACAGCTTAAACGGGAAGTACGGTTTATTCAACTGAAAATGGAATGCATCGCCAAAACTACGATAAGATAAGCGTCCATAAATTAGACAGACTGCATTATGTGGGCTTACGGCTCACCCCCGCGCCTACCGCACTACCTCACCCCTTTCCTTGTTACTGTAAATTTTGATGACTTTTCGGGAATCTTCGAGTAACTATGATTCAAATATAATTTTAATTACTGAGATTTTATAAGTATCATTCTGTGGCGTTTATGAACGCCTCCATAAATTGTTTTGGTAATGGCAACACTGCCATCAAAAAGTGGAACAGATTTTTTTTTCCTGTTTGTCAACACGATTGTTTTGTTCTTATTTAATTTTGTTATCCGAAAGTATTACAGAACCTTGAAGAAGTACCTGCTTGCGAAGTTTTATCTGGGGACTGGTGCCCCATCATCAAATACCCCAAAATTCTAATGATCATGTGAAATTTATTGACATATGTCCAGTCAATGTGATAAATTTATTACCTTAACCAAGTTACACAAAGTGATATGCTCATTTGAAGTTGGGCATCTAGCCTTAAGCGGACCCTTAATCTTAACTTGTACACCCCGTTGATGTCTTTCAATCTGTCTCGTACTCCCTTGTAGTTTGTAGTATTTCTGTTTATTATGTGCGGTCGTGTAAGGATAGAGGTGCGAATTTATTGACCACTTACTTATCGATACGTCTTATTGATCTATTCAGGTTATTATAGTTATATATCTAAGCCTTCAAAGCAAGTTTAACACATAAAAAAGGTTTGTTAATCAAACTTTTTATTATTATTACTTACGATTATTTAATCTTTTTTGTTTTCATTACGTTTTATGTTTAGGAGGTGTCAAATAGCACTGCAATGTATAGAGTCAATCTTGTGGACAGCTTTCCTGTGCTGTGAATATGTAAATAGTACTTAGTTAGTTTTTATATGGGCCTTCAAAGTCTGAAATAAATTATTTTTATTTTTTTTTGTTATTTATTGTACTAATTGTGTTAATTAAAAATTAGTACACCCTTTATTTATCTTTTGTATTTTCTTGGATTCTTAGGAGAAACCTATCATGAATAAAATATAATAATACATACACTCACGATAAACCTCACACTTATGAGTTTAATTTATCTGTAAATAATTTTATATATAATAAATAAAGCATTATTGACACTATTGTGATATAATAATATTAAGAAATAAGAAGGCAAAAAATAATCGTGTTTAAATAATCCTGTCCCGTCCCTAATTTTACATTGTTGTTAAAGTCTCTAATCTGTTCCGATTTGGCCGATAGGCCAAACCAAAATTACTTCTATATTCATTCTTTGATAGTCTTTGTCACCGGAACAAAAAAGTTTGTGGGATTGTTCGTAAGACGAAATGACGTATTGGTGGGGTCAATGGGATTGCAGGTACCGCACTTCCTCGTACATCGGCTAGTTGACAGAATTTATTGAATACATAATATTGAATAGTAGCCGTCATTTGGCTATACATTGTCTGTGGACATAAACCATTTTTTTCCTTTGTCTTTTTGCCTGTATTATCATACGTATTTCAGTTTTAACTCGAGAATCAATCAACGGATTTGGATACGGTTTTCTTTATTATCATCGTAGTGACCCTGGTCAACATAATTAAAGTCTTTATGGGTTGTTGTTAAAATAACAGCTAAGCCGAAAACTGTCGATAATAGCTTTTATACTACGCACAAAAAAAACATTGGTTGAATGACTCTGCCACGAGAGCGAAGCTGCGGGCAAAAGCTAATAAAATATATTGTTGGTATAATAATGATATACACTGTACAAAACTATAACATTCGGTTTAAACAAAGTTCAAAAAACAAGCTTACGAGGTATTCTCAAACTCCTAGCCGAAAAACATTAGTTATGAAACTTTCAATTCAGTTTCGCAACATTTTTGTAAACAGAATTGTAGAAAAGGACGGCGCTCGTTGCATGCTACGAATGTAAATACGAACTTTGCCGATATTGGAATTCTGTGCCTCTGTCACAATTTATTGTCACCAACTTGCTGCAATGGGGAAAAATAAACTTGTAAAGCCAACATTGGTATAATCAAATGATGTAGGTGAATTAGTTACCTTTGTAATAAATACAATAATAATAACATAAAGACCGAACATAATTTTTTTGAAGGCTGGCATATCAGGGATCGCTATTTTTTCACCAATGAAAATCACATATACAAAAATATGCAGTTCAATTATTAATTTTCGGTATGAATTATTAGGCGGTAGAGCTAATGCCGGGCTCGACTGTGGAGGTACCACCATCTTACTCGGAAATCCTCTCGAAGTTATTCGAGGGAGAGTAAGAGGTCAGCTCTCAGGAAAAAAACCAGGCGCCCCACCATTGCCTGGGACCGATGGATGGCGGTATGTCCATCCCCAATTGCCGGGCCTTAAATAATCAGACTGGTGACGGGCAGCGGCGTCACTGGTGCAAGGGTTTCGGCGCCGCACTCACCAACCCGCCTGCCCAGCGTGTGTGAGTATGGGAATTTCTTCCAGGAGGACCACCAAGAGTGGCGAAATCCTAGAAAGGTCTATGCCCAGCAGTGGACGAAACAGGCTGATAGATGGATGGATGGTATGAATTGGAGAATTAGATATGAATCGCGATCGCACCTTGTAAAATAAGCCGGGTTTCTTTTTATTATCTTTAATAATTCTTTTTCCTCGGGAATATTTCCTACCACTTGGAAAGAGGCTAATGTAATCCCAGTTTTCAAAAAGGGCGACAAGGATTCACTCAGCAACTACAGACCCATTTCTATAATAAGCGCATTTGCAAAAATTTTTGAATTAGTAGTTGTGCCCGCTTTGGTCAGCCTTCTTAAACCTGTTGCGATCAAGTACCAGCATGGATTTATAAATAATAGGTCAACCGTCACAAACCTTTTATCGTTTACATCTGATATTTCCGAAGCAGTAGATTCTCGCAAACAAGTAGATGCAATATATACTGACTTCAGTAATTCTTTCGATAAAGTTGACCATACGTTGTTGTTGAAAAAATTAGCTGACTATGGTATCCATGGTAATTTACTGAGTGGCTTGTCTTCTTACCTTCAGGGTCGCATCCAGCGAGTAACCGTATGTGGTAATAAATCCGCTGCTTACGGTGCCTTATCAGGCGTTCCTCGGGGCTCACATATCGGTCCTATCCTCTTTGTTTTGTTAATTAATGACATTGGTGACTGCATCAACAATTCTAAATTCTCTCTATTCGCTGATGACCTCAAACTCTACACAGTTGTGAATTCAAAAGACGACATGTTACTTTTACAACTGGGCATAGATGCTGTTCATTCCTGGTGTCGTCGCAATAAGATGATTTTGAATGTGAATAAGTGCCTCAATATTAAATTCACTAGAAAAAAAATTATCCTACCGTCAACGTATTCGATTGATGGTTCTCCTTTACAGGACGTCAGCACTGTGCGTGACCTTGGTATCCTTATAGACGGAAAATTAAAATTTAGAGACCATAGAGATTCTGTAGTTAATAAAGCACTTAAGTTTCTTGGTTTCATTAAAAGTACATGTAAAGATTTTACCCATTCTGACATCTTATTTGTTTTCTTATTTGTCTCTTCAATGCACTTATCCGAAGCCACCTAGAATACGCCTCTTCTATTTGGAGCCCTTCCTATAGAGTTCATATTGATAGACTTGAAAGAATACAGCGTAAATTTACAAAGTTCCTCGCATATAAGGATCGTCTTTGCAATTGCAATTGTAGTTACAATGATCGGTTAAAGCATTTTAAGTTGTCCTCTCTTAAGGATCGTAGGACATTAATACCTATAGATATGACGGTACTATACAAAATATCAAACAGCATAATAGACTCACCCGATTCACTAAGTCAGATTAATATATCTGTCCCTCGCCCTACCACCACACGGTCAAATCGTAAGCCGTTTGCGACGCCTCGGTTTAACAGCAATCTTGGTAAATTTATGCGTATGATGACAACGTATAACAAGTTATCTACTGTTGATGATGATTTGGACATACATTTTGTTAGTCTTCCATGTTTTAAATCTAAGATACTCGAATGTTTAAGTCATGGATGATCTCATGTTCTGTTGAGTTAGTGTATGTTTAAGTTACTTTTTCAGAATTATTATCATAATTTGTTACTTATAGTTTTAATTAAAGGATCATTTAAATTTAAAATTTTGAAATATGTGTGCACCTGTAACGTTACAACACACGGATTTGAACCGTACCTACTACTATTGTTATACTATTTGTGTATGTAACATCGGTGCTCCATATAAATAAATAAATAAATAAATACCCTAACTTAACACATAGGCTACTTTTTATCCCGGAAAAAAGCATATCGTTAAATCGAATAACACGTGGGCGGAGCCGTGGGCAAAAGCTAGTTAGGCAATAAAATATTGTATCGCATTTAGCTGCTTATAGAGCAATAAAAATTATCCCAACCTCATGTTTTTCTCACCTCCAAATGGCATAAAAAGGTATTTTTTTGTCCTTAGCTGTAATTAGGACTTTCATATTGTAAACAGTGACGTAAAATCAACTTTTTTAATTGCCAACTACTTAAAATAATAAAAAACCGGCCAAGTGCGTGTCGGGCCACGCGCAGTGTAGGGTTCCGTAGTTGCCCGGTACATTTCATAAGTTGGTCTACTGGTTGGTCCCATATAATAGGTTGGGGAAAAACTCTTTTCGCAAATAGTATGTATTAACTTATAATAAAATCTCTTTGGCTATACCATTTGTATCTGGCTGGTTTTGGTGTTATTAAAAAGTTTAAATTTTAAAAAAGATAATTCCAAATTCAAATTAGGTAAAATGTGTGATTTTCATTTGTTTTTCTTACTGTTAAGATGAGTGAATCTAATGAAGAAATTCGAAACATTTTAAAATTTTACTACAAAAAAAGTAAAAATGCAACGCAAGCCGCGAAAAAAATTTGTGATATTTATGGACCTAGTGCAGTGTCTGTAAGAGTAGCACAAATTTGGTTTAAGCGTTTTCAATCCGGAAATTTTGATGTCAAAGATGCACCTCGCTCTGGGCAGGGCGGATAAAATGGATGCCATTTTTGAAAAAGTAGAGCAATATTGGCATATCAGTAGTTACAATGTAGCCGAAGAACTGGGGATTGACCACAAAACAGTTTTGGCGCATTTGAAAAAAGCTGGGTACACAAAAAAGCTCGATATTTGGGTGCCTTATGAGCTCACTGAAAGAAACGTAACGAACCGTGTACTCATTTGTGATTCTTTATTATAACGTAATGAAACGGAACCATTTTTTAAAAACCTGATAACAAGTGATGAAAAGTGGATCACGTACGACAAGAACGCGCGAAAAAGGTCGTGGTTAAAGGCTGGTCAGGCTTCACAGACTCTGGCGAAACCCGGGTTATCTCGCAAGAGGGTAATGCTGTGTGTATGGTGGGATTGGAAGGGCATTATTCATTATGAGCTGTTACCGCCAGACAGGACCATCGATTCTGAACTCTACTTCGAATAACTGATGAGATTAAAGCAAGAAGTTGAAAGAAAGTGGCCAGAATTAGTCAACAGAAGGGGTGTGGTTTTTTGTCATGATAACGCTAGACCTCACACATCTTTAGCCACTTAGCAAAAATTAAGAGAGTTTGGCTGGGACGTATTAATGCATCCGCCGTATAGTCCTGACCTTGCACCTTCAGAATTATACTTGTTTTGGTCTCTCCAGAATTATTTAGGCAGTGTCAGGTTAACATCACGAGAGGACTGCCAAAACCACTTGTCGCGGTTTTTTGATCAGAAGCCCCAGAATTTCTATAGCAATGGGATCATGTCCCTACCCACAACATGGCAGAAAGTTATCGAACAAAATGGCACCTACATACTTTGGTTAAATGTAAATAAACATTATTAAAAAATGTTTTGAATGTTCATATAAAATGCGAAGAAACTTTTTCCCCAACCTATATTTAGAAGAACGGCCCATACATTGTCGTGTTTAGAGGCAGGGGGGCGGGGACACTTGACTGTAATAAAAATTAGCACTTTAAAGCTTAATATTTCGCCAATGGATCCCTAAATCGAAAAATGGTTTTCATACACTCATAACGTTATTGAACGACCTACCTAACGATACTCCACACAATGAGTTGCCATCAAAAACAAAACTTGTAAAAAAAAAACAAGTCTCGCAACTTAGTTCTTCTACCGTAAAAAGTTGTGAGATCCATGTAAATCCAAGTCGGTTAATTTATTCAGTCCCTACTTAAGGGACCTTCTGTCTTAAGTTATTACATAATAAGCTAACCTAACAACATCTTATAGTGACCATATCAATATTAAAAATCTTTTATGTTTTAAATAAATAGATTGACTTGGCAATCGCACTTAATAATCTTATTTAATTTAATATGAGATACATTGTGTTTTCATGCGATAGCCGAGTCAATCTATTTATTTAAAACATAAAAGATTTTTAATATTGATATGGTCACTATAAGATGTTGTTAGGTTAGTTAGAATCTCGTCTTCCCTGGGGGCCCACACAGAAGCCCCCCTCTATGGTAGACTTAAGTTCAACTACATACGCTGTTAGACGCAATAGGCAACTTACTGATGTAGATTTTAGTTACTTTCACTGCATTATGTCATATGGTATGCTGCCGTGGGGTAGAGCCACGGATATAGACGCGTCTTTTTTTTACAAAAGGGACCTATTCGGCTACACTCGTATATTACATGGAGCACCGGAAGTCATTAAGAGAAAAATTCAAGGAAATTCATACATTAACGAGTCCTTGTGAATTTTCACCAAGTTATTAGTTATGTCTTATGTCAGAAAAAATATCAGCACCACCCTATGGAAACCCAAAATAAACTAACTCAGCTTTTTCAGAAGTCAAATTTTCCAAAGTAAATAGCTCTTTCATAGTATAAGATTTTACAACAAACTTCCAAAGGAAGTCAAGTTTGTCAGAATAACTTTAAATTGTATAATGAGCAGGGCCTAAAATCAATTAATTACTATTTGGACGATAATAAAGCATGGTGTTATAATGATCTTAGTTATCGTTATCTATGTCATGATCTATGTCATGCTTATGATTACTCTGAAGACTTACGTTAATTATTTAAAAGTTAAACTGACTGTAACAGATATATGCGACAGGCAGACAAAGATATTTTGTCCCTCATGACATACATTCCTTCTGTGTTGTATTTCCTTAAACCCCTTAGCTAAAGCTTCAGTCTCGTTTTTGTTACAAAAAAAAGGAAAATTAATATTAAAGAAGAATGATCTTGCTACGTCTATATTTCTTGCTCTTCTTCTAAGCAAGACTAATCGAAAGGCTGGAATAAGACATAATATTTATTTATTCGTCGTATTGGCATTTACTTATATTCCAACTTTCTTGTATTTATTGCATTACATTAATAATTTTTTTCTAATATTATTATTTTTAATTTATGTAAGTAGCTATATTATTTTATTCAATTTGAGTGAGCCCGATTTATTTTTAACGCACATTTTTTTCTATAAAATTGTTAACGTGGATGCCTTCTTTCCAGAACATGAAAAAATCTGTTCAACATCACTCCTCGTAGTCAAGCAAATTTAATATTTTTGTCCCGATACAAGATTTCCCGTAAGTCTATTAACCGTGCGATAAAATAAAGATTTAATTATTGGCAGCTGCAATTCCCTCAAAAGATACTTTCATATCCGTTTCCACATACATTTTACTCACATTTACGACTCGACTCGACACAACTAAAATTACATTTTAAAACTAGGTAGTCTTTATTAAGTAATAGTTTCCTAGAACTTTTAGTAAATCTCCAAGAATTTCATTATATTGCCTATACATTTTAGAGCTGATGCCGGGCTCGACTGTGGAGGTACCACCATCTTACTCGCAAATCCTCCCGAAGTTATTCGGGGGAGAGTAAGAGAACAGCTCTCAGGCAAAACCAGGCGGCACACCATTGCCTGGGACCGATGGATGGCGGTATATCCATCCCCTATTGCCGGGCCTTATTAAAACAGACTAGTGACGGGCAGCGGCGTCACTGGTGCAAAGGTTTCGGCACCGCGCTCACCAACCCGCCTGCCTAGCGTGTGTGGGTATGGGCATTTCTTCCAGGAGGACCGCCAAAAGTGGCGAAATCCTGGAAAGGCCTATGTCCAGCAGTGGACGAAACAGGCTGATGGATGGATGGATGATATTTTTTTATTATGTGTGTGACAAGCCATGCAATTTTTTTATTAAAACACGTTTTTGTAAAATGATATGTACAAAACGGAGATGTTTGTGGGACACAATATTGACTACTCAAAGTAAGATCCTGCACCCTCTTGAAAATTGGTTTCAAAGTCGTTAATTTGTAATTACTCCTTCGTGCGAACTGTTGGTAGTTGGTTAACGAAATAGTGTATGTATAGGTACAGCAGTGGACGAATACGGGTTGATGGATGGATGGATGTTTGGGTCAGTGAAATAACAAATTAGGATTACGAATTTCAATAACATAAAAAGGTACCTACATAATATATCTCGTACCAAAGTTTGTACAAGCTAAAATCTGAAAGAGTTGCATGCAATTTGTTGCAGGCGCTACATTTTTTTTATCACTTTTAGGTCTACAGAGTTCTTATAGTATATAGGTAGTTTTCGTAGTATTATTTTTAATTAAAGATCCCTCAAATCATACATTATTCTTATTACCAAATAGAATTCAATTAGGAACATTACATTGACAATTAATCTCATTTAATAAATTATACCTTTAAGGTCTGTAGAGCGGGCTATGATTGGGATATCTCTGATGGATAAAATCCAGAACGACGAGATCTGTTGAAAATTTAAAGTGACTGACATAGCCTGCCGAAACAGTAAATTGAAGTGGCAGTGGGGAAGCCATATCTTTCGCCGACGTGATGGCCGTTGGGGCTGATGAGTGGGATTATGGCACTAAGCAACAATAGTTTAGTGCCAGTTAAGGTTTTCTGACCAAGCTGTGTTATTTTACGCATTAATTTGTAAATTATCTTGCCTGACAACGTAAAAGCCAACTCTACGGGATAATGCAAAATTAAACCAGATATTTCACGAAAAAGCGAGATTAAAACAATTACGCAAAATGTCAAACGTAAGTGCGACGACGAGCAAAGCGAAACAGAGCGAGGCAACATAATAGTATAATCGCGTTAAGGGACTGTGTTTTCGCCATAATTCGGTGTTTCCGCTATCCTACGGTGACATAGTACAGAGGTATTACTGACGTGCTAAAATATTCATTTCACGTTGATGCTTCGAACCGCGCCAATGAAAAAGGGAATTAATTGCCTTTTGACACACGGACTGACAAATCTTGATCTTGATTTTGATCTTGGGTTCCGTTTTTTCGTGATACGGTTGCGAAATCGTAAGAATAGAAACTAAAACCTACAAAACAAGACACGATCATTGTTATTTATTTAGTATTTATGCCTCAAAGTGTCACTATATTATGCTTTCTTGGCACTGTATCATAGATGACTCTATATTCGCTGTATGTAGGTTATCTTCAGCTCGTACTAGCAAAGCCACTCATACATTTTGTATGTTTTTGCGCTTCGCTTTGAAATAAGGCTTTAGAAATTCCCATGCAAATATTTTGAATTCTTCAGTACGTAAATATCTCACAAGACGCATTCATCGCGCGAGTGTCTTAGAATTTATGGAAATGTTCACAGAGTGGTACGTTACGTTCATTTCAACAAAGTGGCGGGATGGCCTTTTTCGGAATACAGCAATTTGACGTTTTTAACTTTGGAATTTTCTGTGAAATCATATATATCATTCACATCTTTATGTGTATTAGCTCCTAACATATGGGTAAAAGTAATTATGTCTTATCACATAAAAGCAAACAAAAGCATGCAAAATATACCGCTGCTATTATTAAATTACCTTTTCAATATTGTTGCATTTCTCCCATTTCAGAAATCAGAAACCCTTTGCGATGAAACTTTGGACGCAACAAATTCAGTAAAAGCATTTTCTACTTAATAATATTTTTTTATTATAAGCTCTGACGCGCAAGCATAACTATCTACAAATAATAATACTATTATTCGTAGCTCTTTATAAATAAATATCCTTACAAAGTATACAATACCGTAAATTTATTGTGTGCCGGTACGGAACCCTTTGTGCGCGATTCCGACTCAATTTTCGGTCATTTTTGTTTAATATTTGTCGTGGTAGAGGCCACAGTAATACGTATTTTGAGAAAATTTCAACTGTCTCCCTATTACGGCTGAAGCTGTTGACCCCTGTAACAGACAGACAGACAGACAGCGGAGGCTTAGTAATAAGGTCCCGTTTGGCACCCTTCGGGTACGGAACCCTAAAAAAGAGGGTTGCATAAACAAGAAACCTTTAAAAATGCTATATTTTTCTAGGTTATTTGTTTCAGCTCTACCTTAAAGACGGTAATACACACAAGTTCAAATTTGGTCAGATTGTTATACATACTCTGCAGTAAAAGAAAAATAATAAAAATTAGGTTTCCGTACTCAAAGGTGGCCGAATTATTTGACAGGCGCTATAATTTGAGCACCTTTTTACCTTGCAAAAAAATGTACAAAATTCTTATCAAAAAAAGTTATGATTTTTTTTAAGCCGCTGCGGTAGGAAATTCGCAAATAAACATAAAAAAATCATAACTTCTAAACTACCAAAAATCGCGGAACATACATGGCATATTTTCGGATACACCTAGGTGTGAGGAATCTATTAAAAATTCTTTGACGTCACTATTTGGACCATCCTGTATATAATATAATAACTACCATTTTTTTTTTGTATGAGCCGGTAGGGGTGTAGCGGTCGTCACCTATATGATTCTACGAGTTAAGATACGAACTCTCATGTACATTTCGCTTTGAATAGATAAAATTATCATTATTGGTAAAATCTGAACACGCCGTCAGACATTACTCATACTCACCAATATCGTCAAGAAGTTGAGCAGATTAAAGAAAAATGCCCAACAAGAAGATGCAACTCTGATCCTATTTAATAATATGTATGTCATGCGCGAGTCGAGCCCTCTTTCCTCTAAAAGCTTTTCCTCTAACACGCACAGTTATTTTCTTAAGATATTCAGAACCAGATGCATGTTTTATTTCAGACGAGGGAAGTGTTCTTCATAATCGTCTTAGGACGCTGAGGCGTAGAAGGATTTAGAGAGCGTGAAATGTTTTTTTTTGTATTTTGGCAAAGTATCAGCCCTACTTATGATGTTGCATAAAATGAAGTTAGTTTTTGTTCTTGGTATTATCAATGAGAAATAGTTTTTTGTTTCCAGGCTTAAATTTGAGCATAAAACGTGAACAAAAATGCTATTCAATGCCACTGTAATAAGCTTTCTTCGCTACCAGTTGAGTCAAACGATGCAACTTTTTACAAGTGATGCTACATCGATAGAATATTTTCTCAACAGTTTGCCGGTACACATGTGTGAAGCTCCATCTATATCCGTCTTCAAGAGTAAAGTAAAAAAGCACTTTCTTGATTTACAGAACGATAATTATTATTGGTTATAATATGAATTCTCTTCAATATAGATATTTATGTATTTATGTAAACTTTTAAGTACTATAAGCACATTTTGATTTAATGGAGGTATATTTTATAATTTTCACTTATTGTTTGTTGTAGGACCTTACATACACAAAGGTCACCTTATATTAAGGGTATAATAGTTCATATCAAATGATACACATAAATACACTAAAGCAAGATATTCATATTTCGAACCCTCTTAGCCTCGAGACCAGTTGCATTCACTGTTTGTTTTAGTAAAGAAGGCTAAAGTTTGCCGTTGTCCAAGATATGAGCAAATTTAAATTCCATAGATATTGTTAATTAAAACCTTTCAATACACTTATTGACATATTTTATATTTAGCACGGAACCTTCGGCTCGTGACTTCCACTTGTACTTGACTAGCTTCTTTATTGTACAGTTTATTTTACTTTGTATCTTACCACCGATTTCATAGTTGAGAATTGCATAAGCAATGCTTAGGTATAATGCGTGCTAGTGCAAGTTGGACTCACGCTCAAAGGTGTTTTAGTTACCTGCAGTTTCATAAACTCATGTAATAGGTATCTATTCTACCTATTTCTCCAATCTACACAATCTCGTCATATTTGTCAAGGTGTTCGTAATTTGCTGTTTCCAAAATGTTA
This sequence comes from Ypsolopha scabrella, assembly GCA_910592155.1. Lineage (NCBI taxonomy): Eukaryota > Metazoa > Arthropoda > Insecta > Lepidoptera > Ypsolophidae > Ypsolopha > Ypsolopha scabrella. The sequence continues at coordinate 22,029,468 of OU342969.1, read as the reverse complement.
GGTCAAGTCAAATTCTCTTGAGTAAGACTGCTGTCAGTTATGAGCAAAATAAAGCTTTTGACTAAAAAAAACCGGCTAAGTGCAAGTCGGACTCGCGCACGAAGGTTTCCGTACCATTTATCTATAAAAACGGCAAAAAACCATGTCTGTTGTATGGGAGTGCGCAGGTCCGACTCGCACTTGACCGGTTTTAGTATTTTTGTTATAGCGGCAACAGAAAGACATCATCTATGAAAATTTCAACTGTCTAACTATCACGGTACATGCATTATCTATAAAAACGACAGTAAAATCATTTAAGTTATTAATTTATTACCAAAAGGGTAACCAATGGGACCACATTACTAAGACTGCTGTCCGTCTATCTGTCCGTATGTCCGTCCGTCACCAGGATGTATCTCAAGAACCGTGATAGTTAGACAGTTGAATTTTTCACAGATGATGTATATCTGTTGCCGCTATAACAACAAACACTAAAACCGGCCAAGTGCGAGTTGGAACCGCGCACTCCCATACAACAGACATGATTTTTTTGCCGTTTTTATAGAAAATGGCACGGAACCACTTGACCGGTTTTTGTACCTCGTCAAAGACTGTTCTATTAAAAAGAATTTATTGTTTTTTATGGGCATTTCAATGACTTAACAAAATTATTATTGTAAGTTAGAATGATTTAAAAATCATTACGAAAAGTACACAAATCTCTAGTTTTTAAATTTGAACGTAACGGATAATTGCCAATGTCATATCAATGAATCTAATAATGTGTTAAGACAAAATTAGTGGACTATATCATAACAAGGTGTTGTAGTGATCAGGGTACAAAGTTTTTTTTTTATTAATTTTGTGTAATAGGCAGGTTTTCTCGGAGAATTTTTATTTATTTTAAATAAGGTTAAATTGCACAGGTACGAAAAGGCGCATGCATTCTTAATTTAACTATTTAGGAACTAAATACCTAAAACCAATGCATGTGCTACAATTACACAAACTGATTCATCTATTTACTTTTGGTCGTTTCAAATACAATTTCCACGCGAATGAAGTTGCGGGAAGAAGGAAGAAGAAGAAGAAAAAAAAACATCTTACAATACTTATGTAACTTTCCGAGTTATTGCTGCAGTATTTTGTGAAAGGGTACTCACATTTTTGTAGAAGTTAACAATTTGAAGCAGCTCGTAAAATGTCGTTTTATCTTATTTAAGAGGATAATCTTCTGTGCTGCGGGGCAAAATTCTCATTACTTGCACTTAAGGCGGGCTTGTTCGCACGAACCAAACGTTTTAAGGATTGTTATTGCAGTTTTTAACCGCCAAAAATATATGTTATATAACTGAAAACTACAATTAAAGGATTTCGTCATTCATTACACAAGATAACCGACTTTTATTCGATCATAAAAAATCACAGAGTAGTAACCCGTTTTATCGAGATTTAAATCAGTTTTTCTGGGCATTATAATGCTAAAAGCATTTGTTTTATACTGCGATGCTAGGCGTAAATTTTACACTTTTTATTCGTAAACTATTTTGAAAACACCTCGAGATTGTAAGTTTTCTGAGCGGCCCGCTCCCTTTGAGCAGGATAGACACGTGTAAAATGAAAGCGTTGGAGCCGAACAGATTTTTTCGAATATCCTCGCCTTAACGTTTAAAAAGAAAATGACTGGAATAAAGACATTTGATTTCTCTGAGGCCGGGTGGCTAAACACTCGCCTGCTAAATCGGCACCCTGATTCTGTATCGTAAAATCAGTTGCTAACCGAGTGCCTATCGTCAAAAATATACATATACTGTCGAATTCCGCTTATCTAAGTACACGTTTGCACTTGAAATGACGTCACAGTTCGTTAATAGTTCAATACCCATTGAAGGTTATTTTGGAAGTATTTTTTATCTGTTTTTGGTGAATAGCAACCGTAATTGGCAACCGATTCAAAGATACGTAATAGACCTGCAGAGGTCGTGGGTTCAATTCCCGCAGTGTTCGGTCTACGTGCTTCGTAGGGTACGTTAAGCTGTTGGTCCATTTGTGCCCGAAGTATACGGCGATTGAGCTTATCGCCCATAACGATTGGGAAGTAATAATTGTCGGTGTAAAGCGGGTGTACCAAGTGTGGACTATGACTTGCATTTCACTGTTCACACTTGGGAAACACGTGTCACTCTCCCGTGGGGATTCCTGTCGGTCGTGTCGACAAGATTTTGTTTTTTCGACAAGATTTTGTTTTTTGTGAGTCGTTACAAATATGACATATTCGTTAGCCCTTGAAAAAAGGAGCTACGAAAAAACAAACTCGGCGACAAAATTTTATTTCTGGACTTATTTCATGCTCTTGACACACAATCTGCTTTTCTAAAACTATAAAGTCATAGAAACATTTATGAATCACTAGAAACGTTTTGCTAACTCTAGTTGAAGGGCGAAAAGGGTTGACAATGCTAATAAATCACGTCTGTCTAATTTCGATTGCTAACTGCCTGCTGGGGAAGCGTTGGTCGAGTAATTATTCACCATATAGATCAACATTTTAGATAGTTTATTTCTTCCTTATTATCTAATCCCGCGGTTATATAACCTCTCAGAGAAAAAAATATTTAGAAAACTTCTTTTAAAACAGAGATTTCTATTTTACTGACAAACGGGAGCGAATGAAGCCTCTAAGTTTTTTATTTAAATTAGTCTACAAATACACTTCAATATAGCCGACTGGATTTATTAAATTACGTACAGTCGTCATTTTAAATGAAAAATACTGTTTTGCCGCATACGACCTTACGGCATAAGCTAGTTCGTGAGCGCATATTTGTATAGAGTAAGTTCCCCTAAAGCGCTGATTTGAAATTAAAAGTTTATCAATTCCTCGCCTTAACGTTTAACATGCTGGCAGCCCGAAAAACGGGAAAAAAACGGCTAAACCAAAAGCTGCCGCGTGATTTAAATATAGTTCATATTTTTGCCACTACAGCGCTAGCAGTCGAAAACAGGGCGTCAACAGCTGATATAAGTACGGTGATTTTTGTTATGAAATCTTAATTAAGTTTAGTTACATTTTGGGATGATAAATAATAAGAATAGATATAATTATTTCGATCACAGCGATCTCTCCATTCAGTTTTAACAACTACACTTCCTTGTTATATGTATGCTTAGATGAAATTCAATTCTACCCACCTTATGGTCTTTCAGCTAAGCTAAGAATACATCATAATACAACTTTACCAAAAGGCAACTAATATTCTAAGCATCCATTAGCCATTGAAGTATAATACTACGTACTAGAACAGATACTTCGAAAACAGCTATACAGAATGTCGATTTGGTCTATCCGCAGCAGCCACCATTACGTCTCGAAAATATTTTCTGTCGAAATTATCGTAGAAATAAATATATGTTAAGCGCTTTGTCATTTTTTCATCGCAATGAGATAAATATTAACATTATATTATCATTGCGGTATTTATTATAAATTTTCTTCTATCATAGTTGCGATAAGAGTAATGTGTATTCTTCACTACCCGATTTCGTCCAGCCAAAACCTGTGTATGGTTCAACGCTGAAGGTGTTGAGCCCGCACAAGTCGTGTCCTCCCTTTTTGGCTCTTTCGGGAATTTAACATGAACAAAATCTGTGTACCAGTCAACTCAGCCTGCGGAAGATGTTGAGCCCGCACAGTTTGTGTCTTCACTTTTCAGCTCTTTTGCGAATTAACATGGACAAAAGTTGTGTACTCGTTAGCTCTACGTGACTTTTAATCCATTGAGTAAATAATTGGTAGGTAACTGCTTTTGCCACTATTCACAGTTAATCTATTTTGAAAGAAAATACTATGTAGGTTGTACTTACTAAAGGATTATTTTTTAATATTTATCTAATTAGGTACTGTTCTAACATTAATATTGATTTTCTAAATAATTACAGTAAAAATCCGACTGAGTAGTTGATGGAATTAGGTTTTTGGTACCATTCACTTTAGGTAAGATAAGATAAAAAGAAAAAAAAAATTTTATTTGCTAAAAAAATTAATCTAGGTAACATACTTATCGCCATTAAACTTAAATACTTACGTAATTGAACGTATTTTTCTTATCTAAATGAGAATGGAATGTGCAGTTTTAAAGCACTTTCTGTATTTGGATTTTGTGTAGATAGATACTATCAATGTATAGGCACAATAAGATAGGCACTATTGTATGGGTTCGTTACAAATTAGGGTTGTTTAAATACATTTGTGTCTAGTTTTTCTGTGTTGCACAGTTAAATATACACAATCTTATCATCAGAAATCGCTGACTTGTATTATTGAAGTAATAGTAACAGTAAGGCATTGTTATTTAATGCTATTTAGTGAGTTACGAACCGTGGTTACGAAAATCTTCATCTAGTGCTTTTTGGCATTAAGTGGGACACTTTGAGAAAGACAATGCGTGCGTTTCTTATTTTCCTTTTCCGCCAGCCATAGATATGCTTGTATCTCAGTCGCTCTACTACCTACTAACGCATGTTGCACTAACACTTAGGCACACACACAATCATACTTTTGTCTCGCTCACACTTACTGTAAGCGTCCGCATTGTTTCAGTCATGCACACGCGTGTCAATGCGCAACACATTGTCATAGTAAAAACAGAATAGTAGAACAAATCCCGCTCCGTGCGAGGCTCAAATGCCTACTGCTGCAGGGCTGTCAATTTATTTTGCGGCGATGCGACGAACGGCGCGCGGCCATAAAATACCTATCTGTTTTGTAGCGCGGCGGCGGCGTACGTAAGCGCGACTGTGGAGCACAGCCGGCCCTAGTCATACAGCCAGAAACCGCCTGAGATATTGTCGTTGTCTGCGTGCTGTGGTTCGTACGTGCAGGCTCGCAGTAGCTCGCACACATATAAGCCGCGCAGGTGACATTTCTGTGAAGATAGCTTATTAATCTGTTTTTACTATGACATTGTGGCTCGTTGATTCACGCATTTTGAATTTACCTATATTTTAGGGGCCAATCATGTTGCGCTCCAACGCCTTCTCTTAGAAACGCGTTAATAGCGAACATGATTGTCCCATTGCTATTGTAAAAAGTGAGCGACATTAGGCGTTGATGCATACACAGGTTTTATTCAATCGGTATCCGCATAAGTGAAGGCCAAAGTCTGTGTATTGTTTAGCACCTAACAGCACAGCGTTGAGCCACAGACAAGATCTGTCTTTATGCTACCAGATGCATAATTCATACGGAAATAGTCATTGACTAGCTTTGAACACACTAGCCTTCTTTTAATGTAAATATATATATCACTTCGGTATGGGAAAGTACATGGGCAAATTCGCAAGTTGCGTAGAGACCTGGATAGCTCAGTTGGTACAGCATTCGACCTGTATGGAAAATGACCCGGGTTTGTATCCTGGTTCAGAACTCCTCGCATCCAAATTGTTGCGTTGTTATGATGAAGTGAAACATGTTAAGATAATAAAGTCACGCAACAATAAATTATTCAGATTTTACATAAAATATTCTCTCACTAACTTATTTTCGTCTTATCGGAGGATTTTATAATTTTTAGGGTTCTGCCAAAAAGGCAAGACGGAGCCCTATTAATGTCACTCTGCTGTCTGTCCGTCGATCCGTATGTCCGTCCCTATGGATGGAATGAGTTTGAGATCTGAAATTTGGATATGTTATGTAAAATGTTGACCAATATTCCTTTTGAAAGTCACAAACATAAGTTCGTAAGCGTTTATTACAACATCGGTCCGTGCCAAGCGCAGTGATCCAGCCAATCTATCAAAGCGGCCACAACCATTTAACACTTTGACTGCGTTTTGCCAACATTTCAAACTCCGTTTGTGGTGAAATAACACAAGGCTTTGTTATTTCATACATCAGGTGACTAATTAACGCGGTATTTAATCGGTTGTGGTGATATAAGACAAGGCTATATTATTTCATTCATATTAATAGTAAACCAAAATATAAATCCTAGATAGATGAAAGAACTGGCCAAGTGCGAGTCGGACTCGCGCACGAAGGGTTCCGTACTATATATCACACTAATATTATAAATACGAAAGTTTGTGTGCGTGTGCGTGTGTGAGGGTGTGTGTATGTTTTTTACTCTTTCACGCTGAAACGACTGGACGGATTTGGATGAAATTTAGAATGGATATAGCTTGTACCCTAACTTACTTACTACACCTTTTTATCCCGGAAAAAAGCAGGTCGTTAAACCGAATAACACGCGGGCGGAGCCACGGGCAAAAGCTAGTACTTTAATAAAGAATTTGTAATTTCTGTATTTTGTGTACATTAAACTGTATTTAAACAACAAATACAAAAATTTTATAAAATTGAATTGTGTGTCAAACTCTGGTTAACAGTTCATTATTTCATATTTTTTATTATTGTATTTAGCATTATAAATTGTATTTTATTTATTTATGTCTACTAACCTAATATATTATAATGCAACGGAACCCCCAAGGAGCAAGATCTACTCGCCCTTTACTGTTTTCATTTAAATTTTACACCTTACATTGGATCTTTCAGTTACTAGGTCTCTTATGAAATTTGGTTCAACGTGAGTTAATACTCGTACAGCCGTAAGAGAGTTCTCTATTTTATTGTTGAATCGATTGGAATAACTAAATTATTACAAAGTGTAAATCAACAATCTTTTATTTCTTGTATATAAATAGATTTTTTCTAAAAACCAGTTAATGGCTTTTAATGTTAGTAAATTGTACTTTTATTATTGATAGAAATAAATAAATATACGGTTAAATGCGCTATATTTCTTGAAAACTGATATATGGGGATTCAAATGATTAATTTGGCCCTTTTAATACATAAGAGTATTCCTAAGTTTACAAATGCATCAAAAATGTTTGATGCCTTGGGCGCTGGGCAGAGAACAAGTTACACGAATTTTCCATAGCTTAGCTCATCAGAAGAAACCCGACCTTTTGCACTTAGAAAATTTACAAGTTAAACAATCGTTCCATACAATCGTTTACAGAGATATAATCTATTGCTCTACAAAGTACACTTGCCCGCAGTTCAAACTCCCTATTTGTAGACGTGATACTGCAATAAGAATTGCCAATAGGGAGCCTGTTATGCTGGCGTCTGTACGTACATATTTTCCTAGAAAAAGACTTGAGCATTTAATACTGACAGCTTTAGTATGAAAAGACGAGCAAGCTTACGGTTTTGGAGAATTGTCTGTATAATTAATTCGGAATAATTACAAACTTACCTAAAGAGATGAATGTTTAAATCACTCAGACCTGGTTCTGTCGGATAAACCGACAATTTTCCAGACTTTGTTAATTATCATCCGTCGAGCCGTGATGAACATTTAAACGTGTTTGTGTCCGTTGTTACAGCAATACCGAGGGGAAGACGGAATTTTACATTTCCTATTTCTATATTCCTAATTGAATATGTTGGTTCTGTATTCTCCGTAAATAAAACAAATGTTTAAAATTTACAGAAGCCTTTTTCCACAATAGATAACATCTCTACATGGTAATTTCAGCGACATAAGGTATTTTGCCGGACAAAATACTAAACCGTTATAACAATGAAGGAAAAAAATGTACGTTGGTATAGAGCTTTAGATATACTCATTGAGTTGTACGTAAAGAGACATCGCCACAAAACGAGTTCGTCTAGAATTCTTCCAGATTGCCTTATTTTTATTGATACCTAGATAATTTTGACCTTAACATTATATCTGGAAATCCTTGTTGTTCTTTTCTAACACAATTATTTAGGAGAAGAAATATAGAGGTCAGAAAACTCATTAAACGGGACTAAAACTTAACTTTTTGAAAGTCACTTTTTAGTGATAAAATATATTCTATTCACTAATCTAACAACAGGTATGTCTTGCTAACATTGTCTAAGTATTATTCAATTTAAATTATTAAAGCCATAAAATTTCCAGATACCATTGAATAGGAACGGAAGTACTAAATTGAAAAACGCACGGGCGTTTACTTGATTTATATAGTTACATAACGTGACATTAATTTAAGCAGCTAAATTCATAAGTAATAGTCAGTATCAAGGTTAGATGACTTTTTTGGAAAAATGTATTTTTTTCCGTTACCTAAACGCGCCAGTCCAGCCCCAAGTCAATACTATGGAAAGACAAAATTTAATTTTTCAAATTTCTCATACCTAGTAATTGGTCCGACACACTAACTACGAGTAATTACTAACTAAGCCTCCACTATCAATATGGCTGAATAAATTAATGTCATCTTGTAAAATTGCCTCTTTTTGAGATAATCGTTCATAACTGGGATTTACCATAAATACCAAAGTCCGTAGGTACTTAGCACACTTAGCTGAGCATTTGAGCAAGTAAATAATGTAAGTGGAGCTGAATGTGCAATTGTGTAAGACAATCGTCATCAAATTCGATTATCATATGGCTATTCGGCCAATCAAATTAGCCCGTTTGACACTTAAAACCGCACGTTTTTGGTTGTCAACAACAAAACAAGACAAACGTAGTTATTTGACAGCCAAAAATGAATGGCTAATTTGCTTAGCCGAATAGCCATAATGACAATCAAATTGAATACGATTTTCTTACACAATTGCACCTCAGGTAACTGAATTCCAACGTCAGTCTTGCCAGTATAACGTGCACTGGACCAACCCGCCAATCTTCCCGCCAGTTAATGGACCGTGCCGTCTTGTCGCCTGCGGCGGCGTCCGGCCTAGTGTCTGCAGCAATTTATGCTATTTACTTAGTCATATTTTAGCTAAATTCCAGCCGTTGTCGAGCTTCGTTCGAGGCTCTTGTTATCGGAGTGATGGTGATGGTTGAACAACCCTTACAAGCCATGTTCGTTGTAGGCCTTAATATAAATGGGTACGAAATTATAAAAAAATTCAAATACTCTTTTAAAACTCAATTCTTATACTAGGGGGGATCAAAAAGTAGTGAGAAAGAGATATATACTCCTTGGTAAGAAAAAGAAAATACTGGTAGGCATAGCTCAGATATTTGTAATATTAATAAAGAAAAAATTCTTCGATTCTCCTTTGTTTTTTTTTTTCAGAATGTCGTCATTTGTTTGCTTCGTTTCAGAACGTGTTCTCGAAAATGGAGAAAAACGAAGTGCGAGCCGTTATAAAATACCTCTGTTTAAAAAAGTTAACGACGCAAGAGATTGACTGCGATTTGGAACATTAGGAGAGTCTGCTCCGCCGTATTCCACTGTCGCAAGGTGGGCTCATCAATTTCGAGTAGGGAGAACGAGCACGGAAGACGAACATCGTTGCGGCCGTCCGTCCATCGACGTCAGTCACCCAAGAAAATGTTGTGAAAGTGGAGAAATTGTATTGAGCGATCGAAGAATTACCATCCGTTACTTAGTTCAAGAAACTGGCATTAATCTTTGAATATGAGAAAAGTCTCCGCAAAATGGGTGCCGAGAATGTCAACCGACAGTCAGAAACAAAATCGACTTGACATTTCGAAGACGTTGTTGGACAAGTTTCAAGAAGCCTCGGATTTTTTTTTGTCTCGTTTCGTAATAATGGACGATACACGGGTCCATCATTTTGATCCCAAGACAAAATAGCAATCTTCGCAATGGAAACGGCCATCATCACCGACCCCGAAGAAGTTGCGTGCCGTGGCAACGGCTGGCAAGGTTATGGCCTCAATATTTTGTGACTCAGAAGGGATATTTTTGATTGATTACCTGGAACGTGGAACCACTATTACTGGTCAATGTTATGCAGCTTTAATTCCCAAGTTGAGGAATGCCATCAAAGAGAAAAGGAGAGGAAAACGTTGAAGGGGCGTGCTGTTTCATCACGACAACGCACCCGCGCACAGCTCGGTGGTTGCGATGGCTGCCATTCAGCAAGCTGGCTTCGAATTGGTTGACCACCCCCCTTATTCACCAGATCTGGCGCCTAGCGATTTTCATCTGTTCCCCAAATTGAAAGAATACTGTAGGGGAAACAGGTACGAAGACAATAACGAGGTGATGGATGCCGTGAAGAGCTTTTTGCAGGACCAAGACGAAACTTTTTTTTTTTGAAAGGGATTAAAGCCTTGGAAAAGCGCTGGACTTGGAGACAATGCAAAAAAATAAATTATTAAGTTATCAATAGTCATTTTATTCTATCTCATTTTTACTACTTTTTGATCCCTCCTCTAATTATATTATCTGTACATAAAAACGAAATACCAATCACTCCACAGAAAAAGTGTGTCTATTTACCGTGTGTTGGTTGTACTAACAGCTATCTATAGGTATGTGCATTGATCTTGGACGAATAAGGCATTGATAAAACAAAAAGTAGATGATACTGTACGTTCTTAAATCGTCAACTGAAAAAAATACCTCCATTTTAAACAAGCGCCACCGAACGACAGGGATAAAGCAACAAGCTTCGACAGTAGCGCGAGCGAGATAAGCTACACAAAACAGACCCACTGGGCCTATATTTGCAGGGCCGAGCATGAGAAGCTGGGTACCGTATCTTCCTTTTGTTTTATCTAAGGCTACGTGGCTCTGAAATTTAATGTCCTTATAAAAAGATATATTTGTATGCCTCACGTCGGGAAAAAAGGCCACTGGCGAGGTTCATGCGGTCACTTGCTCGCGCGCCTGTTACCCATGCTCAGACAAATCCCCTCCCGCTCTGGCTCAGCGAGAGGAGAGGAGATTTGTGAATAGACTGACCACTTCTTTTAATAAATCTCAGTTTATCAGAGTACATTAAGATACTTAAGGCGAGGAATTGGTAAACATTTAATCTCAAAGTGGTGCCTTAGGGGAGCGGACTGAGGGGGAGTTACTCCATACCAATAATATACATGTTCGCGAACTAGCTTATGCCGTAAGGTCGTATGCGCCAAAACAGTATTCCTCGTTTAAATTAAAGACTATCGCTAATGTAACAAAATCCAATTACCATTTTTAAGTGTGTACTTAGTCTAATCTGTAAAGCTTTGAGGCTTAAATCGGCCTCGTGTATTGTGAAACGAAAATCTCTGGTTTTAAAGAGCAGTTTTTGACATTTTTTTCTCTGCTGTAAAAGTTAGCTAATCAAGAAAAGCAATTACTAAAATGATGTCAAAGACATGATAAACAAAATACATAAATATTAGTTCCAAATGTTTTGTAATAGCTGAGAAAAATGTAGATCCTAACCGCCAACATTTTCAATGCGTTTGGTGTGGTCATTACCAAAGTATCTCCCATCTTAAGCTAGAATATATAAAAGCATTCGCCTAAGTAGTGCTTGCTAGTTCCTTGTGACAGCGGTGTCGGCAGGAGGGATCTTCCTGCAGCTTCATTATTAACTGTTGTTTATTTAGCCTACAATGGCCAGTTCTAATACCTATACCAACGTATATTTACTCTGCTTAGGTTCACGATATACCTTACTTTTAGTAGACAGTAACATAAAGAAAACATTTTCGACAACATTTTCGACTATCGACAGCCGTCGATGTTCCTCCTTAGTCTGCTTTTTCTGAAGCTCTACCACTTATTACCTTGTTAATTACATTTGCGGAAATAGGTAGCCTAGGTAACTTATCATCCTTCTTCTTCTCTAGATAATTCGCCTGCTTTTTCATTGCCTTCAATGGCTTAAGGGTCTGTACCACCTAAAGGTGCTCCACCGTATTTCTGATTTATTGTAGAAAATATTTGTTTAATGAAAAATAAATTATCACACAAGTTGTCAAAGAGTTATATTACAACATGAATGATTTGATTTTTGCATAGAATCCATAGCAAACTAGAAAAAAAAACTAAATTTGCTAAAAATCACGTAAAACTGCTCTTAGCGTATTTCCCATTGACAGTTTCCCAGATGATTTTGGAAACTGAAATTCGGTCACCCGTAAGTTAAGAGTATACAGAATGGTGTGATTGGTTTAATTTTGCCAAACTTGGTGTATTTATCCATCGAACATAATAATTCGGCATCGAAACGTGATTCTTTAGAGCGCGCGATGTTTCGGTTGTCGTAACAGCCACGGCTCAGAGCGCGCTATTTTGAACAATAATGAAACGTCACAGAGTTCAGTTCTACTTGACGCTAAATGAGGTGCTTAATGTTAGGTAGAACGGGTCCTTAATGTCTTTGGACTTCGACTACTATTATTTCAGTTTGTTCACTTAGCTTACTGAGTGTAATTTTACATTCTCTTACCAGAGCCGCCGATGTATTTACTAGATTTTTCAACACAAAAAAGTACTGCTTGCCTGTCCAATTAAATAACGACCGTGTTGTTGTTTATATCCGAACATGATAGTATTTTATTTAATACCACACTAATAAGAAATGTTACTGCCTGAAATGCGGTAGAAAATATTATGTACGCTTCTTCCTGCTATGTTATGTATATAAAGTACTGGAACTCTTGCTAATCTTTCTGTATTACCTTTCTTTATAGCAATTTTAATGCTTGGTTGGCCTGTTCGTACCTTCCAGTTTTCTTCCTATTGGTATACCATATTTCTTATCGTATAATATTCAGATTGTTATTGGTTACTAGTGTTTCCAAATGACCAGATAATTTATCTGCTATGCATGGAGGCATGCCGCTTACCCATAAAGTTTCTCTTCCAGTCTTTGTTGATTATTACGAGTATTTTGTACCATTCCATCCATCCATCCATGAGCCTGTTTCGTCCACTACTGGACATAGGCCATTCCAGGATTTTACCACTCGGTGGTCCTCCTGGAAGAAATGCCCATACTCACACACGCTGGGCAGGCGGGATGGTGAGCGCGGTGCCGAAACCCTTGCACCAGTGACGCCGCTGCCCGTCACCAGTCTGTTTTATATAAGGCTCGGCAATTGGGGATGGATATACCGCCATCCATCGGTCCCAGGCAATGGTGGGCCGCCTGGTTTTGCCTGAGAGCTGTTCTCTTACTCTCCCGCGAATAACTTCTGGAGGATTTGCGAGTAAGATGGTGGTACCTCCACAGTCGAGCCCGGCATTAGCTCTACCACCTAAGTACTTTGTACCATTGCTCTGTGGTTAATTTTGCAACCTCTATATATGCAAAGGGTTTATGCCTATTGAGTTCTTTGATCCAGTGTTTCTATGTAAATGCATTTAATATACAAATTAACATTATATGTAGATTATAATTGCAATCTTGAAACGCAGAAGAAATGAAATAAGAATTTCTGAAAGCCTTTCAACAAAATATCAGAAATAGTTGCGACCAGCGAACGAAAATTCACCGGGTGCGACGACGAACAAAGCGAGTAAGAGCGTGTTAGATTGCGTGGTTGCTTGCCAATGAGTGGCAAATATTTCTGTGCGAATTATTTGCTTACTACATACTAATCGCATCCAGATTAAGTTTCCTAACTTAATCTGGATACGACCCATTTCTACCAAAAAACAAACTTCTGCGCCCCTCCCCCCTCTGCTCAAATAAATTTAGATTTATATCAGGTTAGAAAAAACACAATAACAAAATAAGTATTTTTATACACAAAAATCATAGAAAACTAATTTGGTAATACTTATTGGAATGTGATGGATGAGCTTGCATCGATTTTATACTATACCTGCCTACGAACGTTGCTTCTTGTTTATCTCTAAATAAGGTTCTTAACTACACAGGTGGCTCGCGCACCCTTTGAAGGTCTCTGTGCCAGTAGCGTGCATAGGACTTTTTGCTGGATAAGCAACGAGAAGGTCAAGTTTGACGATAAAAACCTGAGAAAATTTAAAACCAATTTGAAAAAAATATATTTTGTATGAAATCATGTACTCTTAGGGTAGGCAGTGCCTACCCTGGCGTCATGCTAATAATGATTTTTCAATTCATATTGTCAAACTTGACTTTCTGATTGCATTTCTTGCTAAAAGTCCTATGCACGCCACTGCTCTGCGCCTACCACTTTGAGAACCCCTGTACTAATCAATCACTGGCCAATGAAAATATGCGATTGGTTCCTACTTCTATGAACATTTCACGCGAGAACTTTTTGGATACAAATAAATAAACATAAAACATTTAATCACGTGGTGCGCACTACGCACTCACCGTCTCAACCGTCAACACTAAGGTGACAGACCTCTGGTATAAATTTACATATTGTGCGGGAAACCCAGATCAAGTTGGAGAAAACAGTGGTGCCATCTAGCATCGTCCGTAACATTAAATTGTAAATATATATAGGTATATTGGCACGATTTATGAACAAAAACAAAGACATCGTAGCTGCTAAATAGGTGGTGCCACTGTCTAACAAAATAAAAATAGGCTAATTGTAAATAGACCGCCTTTTGTTCTTTCTCCTCTCAGTAAATACATACGTCATACGTACCTCATCTATTATTTATTATAATATGTAATTAAAATAAGATGTACATTATGTCAATCTCAACTGAAGTCGGCCCAGTGGGGCCCGAAATATGTGTTGAGCGTTTTTTTTTTCAATTTGTCATTTTTGTTAAATTTATAAAATACACAATAAAAGGTTTGTAAAAGAGCATTATATAAATTTATTTATTAAATCCATTTCAGTGATTGAATCTTATTTTGTTTGTTTTTATCCATGGCTCAAATAAAAGCTTACTTTTAAAAAGGTTTTTCGTCACGCTATTTTTATTTTTTTTATCAAGGGGGCTGGTATGGGAAAAAAATCGCTATCTTGGGACATCCACCATATTGGATTCAGAATAACGTCACTTAGCTAGCGTTCCGCTCCTAAAGGGCAAGACGGAGTGCTGTTCTCTATCTTGCAGATGGAAAGAGTTTTTGAGAGAATTTGGATATGTTGTGTAAAATTTTGACTCAAAACCGAAATTTAAAATAAAAATTAAATTAAATTAATTGAAAAATTTACAAATATACATGAAAAAGGCGCCGAAAGGGATTTTGCAGTTTTGTTTTATACACTTTATAGGTACTATTAGTTGGTAATATTTATTTAATATTTTATTTAAATGGTACGGAAACCTCTGTGTGCGAGTCCTTCTCGCACTTGACTGTTTTTTTAAAACTCATGTCAAGGGAGGTGGTAAACAAAACTAAACGTGAGTCGAAAATTGAAATGTATTCATTTAGTTTATTTTCAACACACTTGCTTGTAAAGTGGCCCTTATTGCAGCGTTCTTATAGGGCCATAAAGCAGAATATTAAACACGCGTGCTTTTTACTTTACATTATCGCACTAGTACTTTTTACATTACAGTTTTTTTTTATCTTAGCAAAGAGTTTTGATGTCTTGAGATATAGTAAAGTTTTTGCGAATAAATAGACTGTCTCAGTTAAAATATAATAAATAATCATTTCATTTCATCAAATTATTTATTTGTATCAACAAATTAACTCAATTTTTTGTTGTTACTACAAAGATATTCATTTTGTTAATATTTAATATTTGGCTGTTTGACGAATGCGTCAGTGCCTCTATTTCCATCTGCGCAAAAAACAAAATCTCCGCCGCCATTTTTCAAAGAAAATTGTCAGTTCAGTTCAGTCAGCTGTGGTTTCGATCATAGATAAGAGTATAATTTTCGATTATGTGGAAAAAAAGACAGTGAAATTTTATATTGTTCCTCGCAAGTGTGTTGAAAAACGTCGTATGAAACGCGTCAGCATTGGACATTACAGTCGAGGCGGGATTGCAGGCCGAGCCGAAGTGAGATACGCAGCTCACTTGGTGTCATAATGTACTAGTATATTACAATTATTAATAGTTTTAGTTTATAACTAACAAAGTACTACTTCTAATTTGTCGTATTGATTTGACGCAACTCTATGTAATTTGCATGACAATATTGACAATACAATAATTTGTAATTACGAATTAATTTTTGAATCCAAAAATTCTAAGCCCTACCGTGAAAATGAAAGAAAAGTGGGTTCAAAATTATTTTGATTTTTCGACATAGTCTCCATCTAGATCAACACACTTCTTCCGTCTGACCTGCAACTTGTTTATACCCTCGAAAAAAAATGATTCCGGAAGGTCGTCAAAATAGTCATTAACTGCGACTATCACTTCTTCTCTAGTCGAATATTTAGATCCCCCGAAGTGTTTTTTAAAATTTGGAATGAGATGATAGTCAGAGGGGGCTAAATCCGGCGAATAAGATGGGTGGGGCAGCAACTCGTAACCACATTCATGGATCACAGCCATCGTTTCAACCGAAGTGTGAACTCGTGCATTGTCTTGATGAAACAAAAATCTCTTACGCAACATCCCCGGCCGTTTTTCTTTTATTTCTTCGCGACGTTTTCGTAATAGGTTACAATAATAGCGTGAATTTATAGTTTCACCTTTAGGTAAATAATCCAATAAAATAACTCCCTTCGAATCCCAGAAAACAGATGCCATGACTTTGTTGGCTGACAATACGCACTTGGCCTTTTTCGGCGTGGGTGAGCTAGATCTTTTCCACTGTTTGGATTGCTGTTTTGTTTCAGGAGTATGGTGATGAACCCAGATTTCATCCATGGTAACAAAACGAGACATAAAATCCTCAGCATCTGCCTCAAAAAGTTCCAAACAGTCACGCGAAATTGTGAATGGAACTCGTTTTTGGTCAGCTGAAAGCAATCTTGGGACCCAGCGAGCAGAAACCTTACGGAACCCCAATTCTACAGTTATAATGTTTTGCACTCGGCCATAACTGATGCCTGTGATCTCAGCTATCCTAATGCTATCCATTAGCTATACTAATGGTCAATCGTCGGTCTCTTAGGATGAGATCACAAATTTTGTCAGTGTTTTCTTTAGTGGTAGACGTTGAAGGCCTTCCGCTCCTTGGGTCATCTTAAATGGTCTCCCGACCGCGTTTAAATTCAGCTACCCACTTTTTGACAGTGGAATACGATGGAGCAGATTCCCCTAATGTTGTTTCCATATCTTCATGAATCTCTTTAGGTGAAAGACCTTTTTTATTGAGGTACTTAATCACAGTACGGTGTTTGTGAAATTTGGAATGAAAATGAAATTCTCCATTGTGAAAAATCCCGTCAGACTGCGTTAAACAAAATATCACAAAAAAATAATAGCTTGCAGTATCGAACTTCAACTTCACACAATCAATCACGAAAAAACATACTAACAAATGACAGTAGATTTACAAAGATTTGATACCCCTTTGTAGGACGGGCTTAGAACTTTTGGATACACCGTTCCCGGGGTTCGGGCACTTCCTAGGGACGGTTTAATAATTATTATTTTATTTCAGGCATATTTTTTTATAGCCCATAATACATATTCAAAATAGTTATCTTACTAACTAAACTGAAACTAACATAACTAGCATTTAGCAGGGATGATGTTCTGTGGCGCATTCCTGAAGCGTCTAAATACAATGCCCGCTTGCCAAAAATCGGTGCAGGCAGAGGAATACGTGAGCATAAGGTGCAGTACACGGAGTTTGAAAGACAAAAAGTCTTTTTCGTTTCAGACCCGAGCACAGCTACGTGTACACTCGCGTTTCCCCAACCACCCGACCCGCAAACATTCTCTTCATGTAACGGACAAGATCGTCCACCGTCACACTTGTGTGCACTCTGGACAGGTATATTGATACCGATTTTGGATTCTGCAGCTTTCAGGTCGTTTGAAGCTGCAGGGGTGGTGACTTAACTAGGACACAGGGTGTACTTTGTCTTTGTACCCTAAGCCAACTATACATCACTCGTATTCATGTGCATGAGTATTATGTTAAAAAATAGAACATAAAATTGTATTAAAAAACCGGCCAAGTGCGAGTCGGACTCGCGCACGAAGGGTTCCGGACCATTATCTATAAAAACGAAAAAAAATCATGTCTTTTGTATGGGAGCCCCCCTTCAATATTAATTTAATTATTTACTTTAAAGTGAAAATATAACTAAATATTCTGTGAATATTTCAAGCGTCTACCTGTTGCCGTTATCAATATCGAGCCAAAACGAGCAAAAAAATCACGCTTGTTGTATAGGAGCCAGGTTTTTTTGTATTTGTTGTTATAGTGGCAACAAAAATACAACATTCATACATCCTGAAGAAATAAATTAAATCTGTGATAATTTCAACTGTCTAACTATCACGGCTCCTGAGATACAGCCTGGTGACAGACGAACAGACATATAGAGGGATACACTGAGAAAAATGTATTTTTGGCATTATTATAAAATAGCATTTCATAACTTTAAAATACGATGAATTGTTTTTAAATTTGGTGATAATTGGAAAATATTATGCTGTAATTAAAACGTTTGAGGAAATAATCCAGTTTTTAAGGTAAGTAACGCAATATTTTGATGACAGATCACCGTAAAAATTGGTCACAGAAAATAAGATTATCATTTTGGTATTACATCATGCCTTCCTCATAAAAGAGGTCCGTCTCACTACGGTATGCTCACTGTCACCATAAAAGCTGTGACGGAGCGCATAATTCTATCTGCTTTTTACAAAGTCATAGTGACAGTGCGTCATATTATAACGCTAGCAGCAGCAACAGCAGTTTCATCGTATTTTATTGTGATGTCCGTATGCTCCCTACTGCACGTGAATCATCATAATTTCAGGTGAATTCATTTAATTTTATGATTACCAGTTTTCTCAGTGCAGCAGAGTCTTAGTAATAGGGTTCCGTTAGTTACCCTTTGGGTGCGGAACCCTAAAAACACGCTTTTGTTACTATAGTATGTTCGATTTATCATGATATGGGTGGCAGTTCAAAGTTGGCAGTTATAGTTATGTGCCCTAACGAAATAGAATCGATTTTTTTAAGTATCGAAAACGTTAACAAGGGCTGTGAAATCGATTTTTTATTTGATTGATCTTTTATTATCCAAACTACTTTTTGTTAATTTCTAAATTAATTAAATTAAACGAACCAATAACTCCCGAGCTTGAGAGATCAAAGATTATTTTTTGTTTTTCTTGGCTTTTTACCAAAAACAAACAACAAAAACAAAACAAAAATCAAAAAAAACTGTAACAAACGTCAAAACAAATAGCACGTAACCCAGCCGCAACGAAAACACAAACCGCATACAAGATGCACTCATACCGACGCGATCCTATATGATGGCCGCACCGATTCATCGATGTATTTTCGATTATGTAGTGTCCGTACCTATGGGTTAGCGTTCCGATCCACGCATCATGTATCAAAAAGACATTATTCTTTTCTGAATCTTTTTTTGTTAAATTTAACGAATACATTGTGGTTATTGTTTCGATTTATAGATAAATAATTTATTATATTTTTGCAATGATGATATACATTATTTCTAAAACCTAATATTTTCTTTTGCACCTGGGTGTATGTAGTATGGTGTGAGTAGTATAGGTGAAACGGAAAATTACGATCTGTCACCCATATCATGATAAATCGAACATACTATAGTAAGTACAAGCGACAAGAGAATATATTTTTTATATTTTTTTTTACACCATGTAAGTTAAATTCTGCACCGGTTTATATGAAACTGCACTATCACCGACTGTAAATGATTGTCTACTTTGCTAGGGATCTACACTGGTATCTCTACGGACAGAACGCTACAGGAATATTTTTACGAGTTTCATTCATACTATTTTTGATTGCAACTCTGTCGCCAAATGAAAGCAATGAAAGGTGGCTTTCCTTTCATATTCTAGGAAATGTCATACCAACGTGGAAATCAATGTTCTTGTGTGTGAATTGTGAAGGTACTTATATTAGACGTTGAGGTAGCACTTCGATGCTCAGGTCAAGATATGAAAAGCAAAGATTAGCGAGACTACAGGGCAGGTTTCGCGTAGGGCGAAGCCTTGATCGTCACCATATAAGGAACATTGTATAATAAACTGAAATTAAAATTAAGCAAGTGCTTAATTTTTTTTCTTTCACAACTTGCACCGACAAAAATGTAAAAAGCATTTTTTTTTAAATTACTGCATGAATATCTTTAAGATATTAGCTTATCGCAGATGGCAATAATTTGAATGTAAATTATTGAGTTATGCTTTATTAACTGATATAAACTTCGGCAAATATTGAGTTATGTTATATTTGATAGCAAAGACTTCGAGAAACATTCTAAAAGCTACGAAAAATTGTATCTCATCCCCCTTATCTCCAAAACTAAATAAAGTCATGATTATTAAATATTATAAAAAAGCGGAAACATATAATAATTAAAACACATTTTTCAATTTTTTTTCCCACGTTTTTAAGCTTTAAACTCTAATAAAACGAGCGCTAGCTGTAAATTCCATTATATTCGTACTTCTTTTTGTGTTCATACGTAGGTATAACAACGATATTTTGTTTTATAAATTCATTTGACGCATCTAATTGAGAGTACATATATTATTATATATATATATATATATATTGAAACACATTGCATTCACGTAACATTTTTTGGGGTAGATCTTGCGTTACTATCTCTGAGACTGCAGTAGGAACTGAGTATCATCATATAGACTCTAGTAGAGATATTCACTTTAGCTCCGCGAAACGCTTTGTGAATTTAGAAATAGCTTTGACAGGTGGAGTGACTACGGAATGCTGAAGATGGGGACAGCCAATATTATAGCAATGATTTTCAGAGGCACGTAAAGTGTAAATCTAATAATACAGAACATAAATATTGTCACTTTGATTGTGCGGTTTATTTTGTATTTTATGAATTTGATTTGATTTCCTTTGGTGTCCTTATTCTGTCGTCCACAGAAACCTTTATATTATCTTTAAACTGAGACAAAACGATTGCTGCATTTTATTGATTTTGTCTTCTTCTCTATACATATAAAATACAACGTATGTCTGTCTGTCTGTTCGTTCCCTTATAACTTGAGAACCACTCGATGGATTTTGATGCAGTTTTCATTGAAAGATAAAACATTTCTTCGAGGAGGTTTAAGGCCATGTATCATCATGCTATGACAAAAGGGAGCAGCGCAGTGAGAATTTTAGTGAGACATATGGAAGGTTCGCCGCCGTAGCGAAGTCGATCATCGCGGGTTCAAACCCCGACTGGTAAAATTTGTTTTCACTTTTTATTCTTTTATTTTATTTTCAGAAAAAATATTTCCTTTTGTAAAAAAAAGTATTAAAGATGAAATTATATTTCTTGACTGAGCAAACACCAATAACTAAAATGTTTTTATTTTCAAGTGCTTAGAAAACGCCATCTCTGGGAAGCTATCCTGGATAACGGCTCAGTAAGCTGGCGTTGAAATTGTTTGTAAGCTGGCGTTGAAATTGTTTTTATTTTAATACACTAGATGGCGCTGCATGTTTCAAAATATCGAATTTGACGCAGTCTGGTTCAAATCAACTCACGTTAAAGTTTGTCTACACTAATAGATAAAGAAGAAAGATTTGTTTGTTTGTTTGCATATAGTGGGTAATATCTAGAACTACTGAACTAAATTTAAAGATTCTTTATGCACTCAATAAGATTTTTAGTTAAGGTGAGGCATTGATAAACTTTTAATTTCAAATCGGTGCCTTAGGGGAGTGAAGTGAGGGGGACTTACTCCATACAGATATGCGCTCACGAACTAGCTTATGCCGTAAGGTCGTATGCGGCAAAACAGCATTTTTCATTTAAAATCACAACTATAAGTAATTTAATAAATCCAATCGGCGATATTGAAGTGTATTTGTAGACTAATTTGAATAAAAAACTTGGAGTTTTCATTCGCTCCCGTTTGTCAGTGAAATAGAAATCTCTGTTTTAAAAGAGGTTTTCTAAATATTTTTTTCTCTGCTATGAAAATTAATCAATCAACTAAATCTTCGGGCAAAATGATGTCAATGAAATGCTTAATTTAGTATATAAATTGGTAAGGACATATGTTTTTTTATTGCTGAGAAAAATGGAGATCCATGTCGCCAAAATTCCGTGGCGTCGCCTTAATCGTGTAGTATGTACGCCTTGCGTAGTCGTACGTATGTAGTCTCATCGTCGGGGTTTCAATCATCCACTGGTAAATGTTTTTTTTAGGAGACCTCTCAAGTTTAAGTTTATTTGATCGGTATTGATGAGTATTTTTGTAGAAAATGGTGACCAGGATCTAATGACGAGACTGTGGGAGGTGGGTACGGGATCTTCTCAACGGATAACAGCAAACCTATCGAGTTTGGGCTTATTTTATTGGTCTTTATTGGCACTTTGGTAAAACATGGTGACCAGAGTCTGATGATGGGACTGGAAGGTACGTACTGGATCTCCTCAACGGACAACAGCCGACACTTCGAGCGTGGACTTATTCAATTGATATTTATTGCCACTTTGGTAAAACATGGTGACCAGGGTCTGATGATGGGACTGGAAGGTGGGTATGGGTTTTCCTCAACGGACAACAGCAGACCTTAAAGTTTGGGCTTATTTGATTGGTCTTCATTAGCACTTTGGTAAAACGTGGTGACCATGGTCTGATGATGGGACTGGAAGGTGGGTACGGGATCCCCTCAACGGACAACAGCAGATCCTTCGAGTGTAGGCTTATTTTGTTGCTATTTATTAGCACTTTGGTAAAACATGGTGACCAAGGTATGTTGATGGGACTGGAAGGTGGGTATGGGTTCTCCTCAACGGACAACAGCAGACCCTTCAAATTTGGGCTTATTTGATTGGTCTTTATTAGCACTTTGGTAAAACATGGTGACCGTTGTATGTTGTCGTTCAAAAAGTCATATTCTTTTGTTTTCTTTATTTCCACGAAAATTTCTTCGACGCGGGTGGAGCCGCGGGCAAAAGCTAGTAAGGTATAAAAAAAACTTTTTGGTGATGCGGTGCTCAATTTGATTTACTTTATACCTATACAATTAGACATGTATAAAACTATAATTTTTACATTGTATACCATCTGTCCACAGTCAGATTTCATAAACAATAATACACGGGAAACAGAATGCTGACGGACAACAAAGTGAGTATGTGGAATCCGCGCAGAAGGGTTATTCTTCTCGACCGTAGAAACCTGTTTTATCTGTCGAACTCCATACATTTTTAGCTTAGGTTGTCGAAATCTCGCTTCGACTGGCTCTCCAGAATCACCTCCCTGGTCAGCTTCCTGAATTTCGTTAGTGTGTGTCTCTGCTCTTACCGGGAGCAAGTGCAAAACAGACTGCAAAAAGCGCTGTGATTGCATGAAGCGCGACCTCAAATGCACAGAATTCTGTATATATCCCAGGGGGATATCCCCGGAGATTTGATCAACTCCCGAGAGATGTTAAAATGGCAACTCCACTTTATCATTTCTCCAAACAAATCTTGTGATTTGATCACATACCAAACAATTAGCACATAATCAATATTGTTTCATCAAAATCCTATAATAAAAAAAAATATTATTTGATTTGATTTGATCAAATCTCTGCTGTCACTGCGACATATACCTCTACATAGTTGCCAACTTTAAAAGGCCCAGCGACCAATAAATCGTAGCAACAATGATTCCATTTGAAATACATAAAAATGTTGGGCTAAATAAGCCTTTTATTTTGGATTTTAAAAAATGGCTGCTCATTTATGATAAGCTGTCACTGCTCCGCTATGTAAAATATTGAAAACTATATTTAAAACTCGCCAAAAATATTTTTATTATACATGAGCAAGGTAAACTAGAAATGAAATTCGGTATAATATCTATCGGATAAACTGTAATTTGCCCGAAGGTTCGACTTCCCGTTAATCGATTTCTGGGAAAATTTGATTTTTCTCAATTTTGGCTTGATTTATTCAACCATATTATTTGATATAACGATGTATGCCCACTTAACTCAATCACTAAAGCTAGGTTTACACTTCGACTACTATGTAGTCAACTTTGTATAAATGTATACGTATAAATCTTCTATCAATAATACAATCACTTTACATTTTCTGGTCCAGTGACCGTTTACATTATGCTCGTAATTTTGTGAGTAAGTCATGTCTTCAGGGTTCATTTTGATTGGACTGTAGTCCAGCTTGTAGGGCTCATATTTCGGCTAAAAAACTAAAATAGTAAAGATGTGCTATGTTCTTGATTAACCTGTTAATCATCTTTTGGTAATTATTCTACGATCGTTCACACTTAAGCCTAGTTTACACAGATGAAGTGAGTGGGTACTACTAAGGGTAAAAAGTACCACGGGCAAAAATTACTAAGAACCTTTTACGCATAAATGTAAACAGATAAATAATAAAACTAATAAAATAGTATCTGGACGAATATACTTGATAATGCATGGTAAAGTATTTGGAAAAAAAGAAAGTGTAACTAGCCAAAATGTAAACCCTGTTTTAGACTAATAACGGTATAGTATTAAGTTGTAGTTTTTAAGATAATTTCAAATTTCAAATGCAATTTTTTTTGTTGATGATGTAGTCCTATATATTCCTTCTTCTTTATCCCATCTAAACCTCCTTTATTTAGATATTTTTACGCCCCGTTTTATTTAACAGCAGCGGTTATAATAAAAAAGTATGGCCTCGTACAATTTTATAATTGCCTGCGCTATAAATTTAATTTTAAATCCTAGATACTACTTTTAGCCACCACCGGTGCAAATTGGTTTAATTCTGCCAAAGTGCTACAGAACCGATGAACTTGTAATAAGACTATTTATTTAGTAATAATAAAATTACAAGTAACTTGAGTTTTGCTTCTTTGATAAGAGAGCAATTAATAATTAGTCAATACGATACAATTATTATCATTTTTAATTTTTGTTTGATTCTAAAACAGATTCTTCATTCATGACCAAATTCATATTCGAGACTCGGTAATTGGAAAGGGCTCAGGTTCAATATTTGCGAATATTAGCTATATAAACGAAAGTCACTTTGTTTATATTCATGATCTACGTCTTTGACACTAAATATAAACAAGATAAAATATTATATATTTTTTATTATTTTTGCGCATACATTTACACAAAGTAATATGAATAACAAAAAATATACATAATAAAATAATACAAGCGAACTTGTCGTGACAGTATCATGCAGATCATACAGACAGCTTATTTCTCATCATCCAATAGATTAGGTAAAGTTTTCACCGCCATTTTGACTTGTCCAATAAAAAGATCCAGCGATGACGCCATCCTGAAATTGGCTCTGAACCTTTTACAATGTTCTAAGAATACCGGATATAAATATGGCAACACAGCGTGGTCCAAAGTGGGGAAAAGGTGGTGGAGACAGTGGTGGCCGAAGAAAGTCATTACTTTGAAAAGGTTGCCATTGATATCCGTGCGATCCATCACAGCTTCTAGTTCGTGCATGCCCCAGTCCACTGTGAGTCCCCTGAAATACATGAAAATTGTTAAGGCAAAGCTATGGGCAAAGCATAAAACGAAATCTATCCTGCTTTTACTATTAGTAACAATATATTTCTATCCTGCTCTAGTAATGAGCCACCATGCAAAATTATAATAGAATAAAATTATGAATAAAAAAATTAAAATATATAATATTTTTAACGTGATTAAATACATAAAAACAGTTTGAATTTTAGTAAAATGTAAGTAATACTATTTAATAACGAAGGAAGGAAGGAAAAAAGCGAAATACACTTCTTCATGAGACTTTCAATAAAAATGTGTCAATAGAGACAAGTTTGTGACAAAAATGGCAGCGATATTTTATTTACAATACACTAGCCTTTTGCCCGCGGGTCCGCCCACGTTACGACGATGATAAAAATAAATCGCATCTAAATCCGTTAATTAGTTCTCAAGGTAAAAGGGAACATTCATACGTACATTATGCATGTACATACTACATACAAACGAAAATTATAAAAAAGGTGTTGGCTTTAATACGATACTAATAAACCATTACATATAAAATTTTGAAAAATATTCATAATTCAGACACGACTTTTTTACTTCTTTTTTATTACTAATAATTTATTAGTATATTTGTCACAGCATGAATCCCCGAGAGGGTATCAGAAGAGTTTCCGAGTATGGACTGTGAAATGTATCAAATTTTTCGCAGATAACATCTGGAACTACTGAACCGATTTTGAAAACTCTTTCACTATTGTAATTATAAGAATCTTCTATTGTACATAGGCTTTAGTTTGTTCCTTTGGTACGGGCAGTTCCCTAGGGAAATCATCATCATCATAAATACTTTATTGCACAAAAAATAAGTACAAAAAGGCGGACTTAATGCATTAAGCATTTTCTACCAGTCAACCCACAGATGGTACAAGATAAATTGGTAGAGCATGCAAGAAGAGTAAAATCATAAAAATTACAAATTAAATCAAGATACTACTCTAAATTAACAACTGTAGGTAACATATACCTAAAAAGAATATACATATCATACTTTAACTGTACTTAAAATACATATTATTTAAAATAATATAGGTACATAAGCACAAATAGATTCCAATACATAAATAAATACAAATTTTAATAAGTATATTGCAAATAAATACATACTCGTACCTGTTTATTCTTGTTTATGCCAAAAAGAATCAAAGATAAAGTTCATATTTGTGTGTTTTTGGAGAGGTAGTGTCTGTGCACAGAATATTCAAAGAAGTAACGGGAGGGAGCTTTTCTAACATCGTCGGGAAGTTCGTTCCGGAGACGAACAGCAACTACATTAAAAGAATTGGATACAAATCCAGAATGATGCAACGGAATCGAGAGAAGAAGATTACTTGAGGATCTGAGCATTCTATCGTGATTGTCAGACAAGAGATGTATCATTAACTTGAGGTATGAGGGGGGTATTTGGATCGTTAATTATACTATAAAGAAGGCAAACAGTTCTTAGGTTTCTACGGTCGCGAATAAGAACCCAGTTGAGTTTTGCAAGAAACTCTGAAACGTGGTCATATTTCCTCAAGCCAAATATGAAACGGATGCAGGTTTAAGCAAGCGTTCTGGTTTATTGAGATGCTCTTCGTTAGCATCCAAATAACAGGTATCAGCGTAGTTAATATAGGTATGAGAAAGGAATTGGCGATAGACATTTTCGTTGAAATAGGTAATAGGTTTTTCAGACTTACTCGTAAAAGAGAATGGAGAGAGGCATAAAATTGTCGAGAAACTTTTTCGATTTGAACATCCCAGTTAAAATCCTGGACAGGGGTGTTAATTAAATAAGAGCTGGTTATTTTATGGAACTACTGATCTGTTTTTAGGGTTCCGTACCTCTAAAGGACAAAATTGAACCCTCAAGGGCCCTGTAGCCGAATGCTTGAAGTGAGTCGCGCACGTGGTCGCTATGCTTGCTATTTCATTACATTCAAGTTCGGCACTGACTGACTAATATTGGTTGACCCGAAAGTTCATTTCCCGAGCTCGTACGGAACTAACCGAACACGCTGTGAGAGGCAAGCTAACGCGCGAGACAAAATTCATGTCTTGACGAAACTCGAGAATGTTTTTGAGTCTTCCTATGATTTCAGGAGAAATATCCCGAAAACCAAAATGAAAAAAAAAAATTTTGAATAATATAAAATATACTATGCTGTGAACTTAAATTATTTGATTTGTTGTATCGCTTCTGGGACATTACGGTACATAAACATTACACAAATATGTGTAAAATCGATGACTTTTATATGCTTGTATCTTTTGTATGTATTTGATTTTGATAAATGAAAGAGTAACAAACATCCATCCATCCATCCATCCATACATCCAAACTTTCGCATCTAAAATATTATTATTAAAAATAAATATTGAAATAAAAAAATATTTCCTTGTATAAACGTGAATATTACTTAATTATGCATGTGTTAATTAAGACATTCAAATTTAACTGATATTATTTTAAACCATACATTCTACTCATACTTAGCATAAAATGAAAGATAAATTTATTTTTTCATATTAAATGACAACACAAAGTAATTGGATAATTGCACTACGTAAGAAACAGTGAATTTTTATTTCATATAGAGAAGATATATTTTTTTGCGTGCAGGTAGGTATATTTTTATGCGCAAAATATTGCGTAAAACCAGTAGATTATATGGTCATAATTTGCATCCAATATAAAAGATGATATGGAAGCCAACACTACTCACCTAACTTGATCGCCGTCCTTGAAAATATTCGGATGATGGTGAGCAGCATTTGAACCAATGCTAAAAAAGCAGAAGCTACCAATACACAAAATCCAAAGCCACATGGTCACAGCATCATAAAAGTTGGCACCACTGACGAGGTACATCCAGATCGGAAGAGCGAAGCCAAGGGCGTCATGCCAACGGTAGTGTTCCGTGAAGAAACCATCTTCAATGAAGTTCAAGATGAACCTGCAGAAATTATATGGATTTAAGTTGGTTATAAAATGGAATTTGAAAATTTATAACTCGTAAGTTATTTTTACCTTACCTCTTAATGAAGTTTGTGAGAAATGCAAATGGGAAAAAGATGCACTGAATGAGCAAAGCAAATTTCGCATGTACAGGCTTGTCTCTTCTTGGGTTCCACAAAACCAAGGGTTCAAAGGCACTGACTTCTAAATCCATTAAAGTATTTGGGTACAAATGATGCGATAGTACATGGGACACTCTAAAGTCTCTGCAAAAAAGAGAAAAACCTTGATGATATTTTCAAAACACAAACTTATTTCATAAAATAAAATTGGAACGGTATGACATTACCTGTATGACCACAAACTCAAGTTGAAAAGATACATTCTCCAATTGGTACGTCTATGAATGTAGTTGTGTGAAGCAACGACGACCCAGCATAAAGACACAGATGCAACCAAACAGAAGAACGTCGACAACCAATAGTTTTGAACCCAACATGACAACGCAGATGTAGCTAGAAGAGTAATGAAAAGACCATCTATGATCATATCAGCAGATCTGGGAACAGTTTTAGGAATCTTCTTCAATTCTTCTTTTACGGATTTTTTTAAAGAACGATAGAATCCATCTTCTTTGAAGGTAAACGGTGAATTTCTTGGCGTCTTGGCTTCTCTTACGTAATATTTTTCAAGAAGTTTGTCCACGTGTTCACTCAGATGATGGCACTCGTACGCTTCTGTTATATCTAATCCCTGGAAAAAAAACGAGATTTTTGTTCATTTATCTGAATACAGGTTTAGCAATGGAAACCAAAAAAATGCTTTTATGTTTCCTTTTAGTATATATGTCGCAGGTACGTGATAAAATCAGTTTTTTGATCAAAAACCTAGGCTTTTGAACAAGAACCGTAAAAATACAAAATTATGATTAAATCTTATCATAAACCTGAAAAAATCCAGTTTTTTATCAAAAACCTGAACTAGTTTAGATTTATTTAGCTTCGCTCAGCTCCCCAAATTTATGATCACAAGCAACCTAACACGCTGCTCCTCGCTTTGCTCGTCGTTGCACCTATTTTGTTCGCTAGATACACACAGACTAGAATGTTTTCAAGCAAACTTAGAACTTAAATTACCACATTTTAATCTTCTCCAAGATGATCCAAATGCTCTCTTTGCAAACCTGTTTAACATAGTTTCCAAAGAATTTGAAAATACGTTTACATTGCGGAAAGTTTCTAACAGTAATAAAATCACTTTTAGTGACTGGGCAACGCCAGGTATTTACATAAAATCCTACAATAATAATATTGAATTTATTGAACATTTGAAAATATACTCACGTACTTTCAAATTAGTGGTTTAAAAGCAAAAGGTATATTTCTGAATAAAAAACTTAAAATGGCCGATAACAAAGTAAAAGCAGTATGGAATATCATAAATACTGAAACTGGGAAGAGTAACAAATGGAATAATGAACTAAAATTGAATATTAACAATGAAGTTTTTACAGGAGATAAAGAAGTTGCGAAGGCCTTTGAACAATTCTTTATTGACATTCCTTCCTTGACAACTAAAGTCTTAAATTCAAGTCCAAGACTTGCACGGGATCTTTTGAGTGATCACGTGCCTCAGTGCCATTCTGTATTTGCTTTTAAGCATATTAATTCACAAACTGTCATTAAAGCATTTAAATCTCTTAACTTAAAAAAAAAACGAGTACTTATGGGGCCTATCTGTTTAAGTTGTAAGCTGTATTATTGATTTAATAGCTCCATATTTAGCTTTAATCTTTAATAAATGTGTAGATGATGGTGTCTTTCCTGATTTAATGAAGTTGAGTAAATTGATCCCTCTTTTTAAATCAGGCGACAATGAAGACCCTTCCAACTATAGACCGGTCTCAGTTTTACCAGTATATAGTAAGATTTTCGAAAAAATTGTTTTAAATCAATTATTATCTCATTTTAACTTAAATAAGTTGTTTCACAGTGAACAATATGGATTCACTAAAGGGAGGTCAACCACTGATGCAGGAGTTGCTTTAGTCAAGCACATATTTGACGCTTGGGAGGCAAAGCAGGATGCGTTCGGTGTATTTTGTGACCTCTCAAAACCTTTTGATTGCGTTAATCATGAAACACTTTTATGTTAATTAGATCACTATGGAGTTAAGGGTAAATCTTTGGCGTTATTTAAGTCATACCTTAATGACCGGATTCAAAAGGTAGACATTAATGGAGTTAAGTCATCTGGAGCATTAGTCAAAATGGGTGTTCCGCAGGGCTCCATATTGGGGCCCCTATTGTTTTTAATATACATAAATGACCTTCCTTACTTAGTTGGAGACTTATCTGAGATAGTTCTTTTCGCAGATGACACGTCACTTATTTTTAAAGTGAATCGACATAACGATATTCTTGATGACGCGAATTCAACTCTCTCTCTGATTCTTGACTGGTTCACTGCAAATAATTTAGTTCTAAATGCAAAAAAGACGAAATGTATAAAGTTTACTTTACCAAATGTAATTCAAGTAGATGTCAGTTTATTTTTGCAGGGGTCCAAGCTGGAGTTAGTTAACGAAACTAAGTTTTTAGGAATTACTATAGACTCTCGTCTTCAGTGGGGTCCCCACATAGAAGCTCTCTGTGGTGGACTTATTTCAGCCGCATACGCTGTTAGACGCACAAGGCAGATTACTGATGAAAATACTGCTAGATATTTCAGTTATTTTCACAGCATTATGTCATATGGCATAATGTTGTGGGGTAGAGCCACGGATATAGAAGCAGTCTTTGTCTTGCAAAAGAGAGCAATTCGGTCTATTTATAACATGAAGTACCGATATTCATTAAGAGAAAAGTTTAAAGAAATTAATATATTTACGCGGTCCCATGTGAATTTATTTATCAACTTATTAGATATGTCAGAAAAAATATTGATAATTTCCCGAGGCTTCGTGTGCACCACTCTGTTGAAACCAGAAACAAACATAAATTAGCTTTTCCAAAATTAAGACTTGCCAAAGTAGGTACCTCTTTTGTAGGACATGGTATAAGATTTTACAATAAGCTTCCAGAGGAGGTCCTTAGTTTGCCTGAAAATAAGTTTAAACTATATATTAAGCAGGGACTACTTAAGAAAGCTTATTATAAAATCAATGATTATTTGGATGATAATGAAGCATGGTGTAATAAATAATAATAATCTTATTCAATATTGTAATTAATAATTAGCATATTTTAATACTGCATGATTCCTCTAAAGGCTTAAAATTAATTAATATGTAAACTTACTTTGTTAAAGGTAATAGACAATATGAGACAGGTTGACTAAGATATATTTTTTTTCTCGTGACTAATTCCTGCAGTCTTATATTTTTTTATGCCTTAACTTGAGTAGGTATGTATATGATTTTGTATCATATGTTTTATTTTGAAAAAAGGAATGTTTGCTAAGTTTCTTGTCCTTCTTCTTAGCAATACTAATCGAATGGTGCGGATGGTTAGGCATTATGTATATCATATTTTTATTCCTTTATTTCTATATTTTATGCAGGTGTATAACTTTATTACATTTGAGTAGCCCAACCTTAGTATTTTTTGTATGTATTTCCCGTTTTTATTTATGAACTTATTTCTTCATTGCATTATGTATAGGTATATATAATATTTTTATTCCTAGATTCCTCAATTTTATTTATTTTTTATTTATTTATTTATTTAAAAACTTACGACTTATGCAGGTGTATATTTTATTTCCCGTATTATTATATATTTTTTTATATTCTTAAGATATATTATATTGTTAAAATTAACTTTGACTTGCAGAAAGTGTACTTTATTTATCTATTTTGCAAAAATAAATATTTTGATTTTTGATTTTGATTTTGCTTTTGATTGAAGCAATATTAACATTGATTTTATCATAAAACTAAACCAGTCTAGGTTTTTGCATTGATTTTATCATAAAACTATTCCAATCTAGGTTTTTGATCAAAGAACTAGATTGCCTCAGGTTTATGATAAGATTAAATCCTAATTTTGTCTTCTACCTGTTCTTTTCAGGGATGGGTACTTTTAAAATGATAATAATATCAAATACATAAGAATAACAATAGAAAAGATTTAATATTATAAATTAACAATAATTGTCTGGCTAAATAACCAAAAAACCTAAATATAAGACATTTTGTTTGAACAATTAATAATGTTTTTAATTAATGACTCGCAGAACTCAAAAAAAACCGAAAGTGTTTTTCTAAATATTTAAACAGATATTAAAATAGTAAAAAGGTCGTGTCTGACAACTTCTGAACGTATTTCGATGCAGTTTTTATCATCATCACAGTGACCCCGTTCAACAAATAGGCTATAAGGAGTGTTCATGAAGTAGCGCACAAACCGAAAACGGGGTGGACATTGAATAAACGCGGGCGGATCCGCGGGCTAAAAGCTAGTAGTTTTTGACGCTAAAACCAAATCAAAGAGATAAACAAATGAATCTTTTTACCTTTGAAAGTTCGAGCCATTCGGCCCCTCCAGGATGTCTCTTAACAAAATCTGTCAAATCGTAAATCCCATTATTCACTCTCCACAACCCTTCGGCGCCGTCGTCCAATCTTTTACCGGTTAACCATTGCAATGGGGTCTTCAGGCCCTCGTCTCTGAGTGATGGGTACTTTAATTGTGGAAAACT
Organism: Ypsolopha scabrella; assembly: GCA_910592155.1. Lineage (NCBI taxonomy): Eukaryota > Metazoa > Arthropoda > Insecta > Lepidoptera > Ypsolophidae > Ypsolopha > Ypsolopha scabrella. The sequence goes on along the minus strand of OU342969.1, from coordinate 21,996,518 downwards.
AACATGGGTCTTCTTCTCCAGTTCTCTTTGATACGCTATGTCCAAATAGTCTTGATCTTTTGGAGCCATAGTACTGGTCAGGTCTTGTAGCTATGGCCTTATAAGAACGACTGTCAGTATTAGCAGCGAAGTACATGTTTTTTTAGGTATATTATAATTAATATGTGGTATCATATTGACCTCTTCTGATAAACTTTTCTTAAAAAACTACTCATTTGACCAATGTGGATAAATCATAGCAAATAACAACAAAAGTGATCAAATAAGCGTGATAAGATAATACGCATCGTGCTACGAAATCTGATATTTGTTAATGTTGTTTTTTTTAATAATTAAAGGACTCACGTAAAATTTATTCCACGATACGCGACATGTTTCAATTTGTTCACGACATCAATATCTAGCAAGCAAGTGTCTGTCGCCAGTGGAAGCAAACTCACAGTAGCTTCAAAACTAAAATAGAAAACATGCATAAAAAATATTTGTTTTCAGTTAAAATATACCAAGTTCATTTATTACAACCGGTAAATTGCGGGCTGTCCTCTTTTGATGAGGTTTTTAATTGTTTCAATGAATAGATTATACCGGGTGTAATTAGACTGCTACCATTAAATGAATTCAACGCAGCAATGGCAAGTAGTTATGATTTAGGATTGTGAATAACAGATCCAAAAATTGCACAAGCACTAAATTAGGCCACCAACACCAATAAACCATTGGGATTCATGTAGACTTCTCTAATTCTAATTTGCAGCCTGTGGCTGCATTAAGGTCTACAAAATTACCTTAAACTAGCTATAGGCTGGACAATACAGCTTATGTGCATGTTTATGCAAAGCAAAGTGTAATAGGGGTTTGTTAGAGGTTTATTCAGCTTTTTTAGAAACAACGCCATTTTGTACATCTAATATATTATAACCTATCTTGTTGAATTAATTATGCAATCACAGAAAATAAAATAATGTTAAAAAGGTAAAAAGGATGTTTATTTTTTATGTTTATCTTAGACGAACACACATTGACGAAAACTTTGTCATAAAATTCACAAATACAATACACGTTGATTTGATACGTAAACATTTTTACACATACTTCATGGCCAGCACTGATTATTTTAGGTGGTAGAGCTGATGCCGGGCTCGACTGTGGAAGTACCACCATCTAACTCGCAAATCATCCCGAAGTTATTCGGGAGAGAGTAAGAGAACAGCTCTCATGCAAAACCAGGCGCCCCACCATTGTCTGGGACCGATGAATGGCGGTATATCCATCCTTAATTGCCGGGATTTATATAAAACAGACTGGTGACGGGCAGCGGCATCACTGGTGCAAGGGTTTCGGCACAACGCTCACCAACTCGCCTGCCCAGCGTGTGTGAGTATGGGCATTTCTTCCAGGAGGACCGCCAAGAGAGTGTGTTCAGCAGTGGGCAAAACAAGCTGATGGATGGATGGATGGACTGATTATTTTGAGGCACGTGAAAATTTTCACTACAAAAGTAATAATACACATTCACAGTAAAATCACAAAAGCAATAATTTTGATGGCAGATAAACCAAATACACTTTAGTATTGTACGTAAATACAATAACACATACGACGCACCACCATCATTAAACTCACTTGAAATCATGCACATTATCCTATTTTATTGATTCATCTATCATCGTTAAAACACTGTATTCCTTTGACTGAAAACACATTTTTTCCTTGTGTGTATTCTAATGCAGACCTTACAATTCCTCAGGCTGTACAAGGGATGACGTGGAGTGTATTATCAAGACTGTAGCTGTTAAACATATCGCATGATGCCCCTAAGCAGCCGTTAACGAGCTCTATATTTTTGTAGCCCGAAACAAATTCTTCTATAATGCCTCTCTACCGCAAATTAGCAGAAGTGTGTACGATAGGTTGTTTAATTTGTGCCCAAATAAGCATTACAATGGCTGAGGAGGGGTATATAGTTCTTTTAAACGACCTGGTTGTGATGCTTAGAGTTTCCATGTGATTGATAAGACGGCTACTAAACAGATATTTGTGCTACTTGGATATGCACTTTAAGTCATTGTTCCTCTAGGAAGTAAATTAATAATTTGTCATAATTACTTCCTATGTCGTTGTAGACCCAGGGAAAATAACTCTCCGTGATGGCTTACAGGCAACTGACCAATACGGTGATGTAGCTCTTGGGATCACTGTTTTTAGTACTAAAAGAACAACGACATAAGACGCTCGCAGAGCACTATATCTGCGTTATTGATCCACTAAAAAATATAACACATTTTATGAATTTTAAATAACATATATTTTTTTATTGATCTATTTGGTCTTTCATTTTTATAATCATTTTATTTTATATGTATACAAAAAAACACGTTATCTACATGTTATCACATTTTACGTCATCTACTGTACATATTACTATAATATTATAATTTATGTGTACATATTCCACTGATGCCTACAATAATAATTGTCGAAATATGTCTTGCTATTAGGTAACGTGTTTTTTTGTATATATGTACATATATAAAATGAAATGATTTTATGCATTTGGCATATTTAACTAAAAATCACTTGTTTTACACTTGTGTCAATGTTCTACCATAGGCTCGATCGAATAACCGTTTTCGTTTCTGTTGCCGTTTTCAAAATCGAGCAAAAACGAGCAAAAAAATCACGCTTGTTTTATAGGAGCCAGGTTTTTTAGTATTTGTTGTTATAGCGGCAACAGAAATACATCATCTGTGAAAATTTCCATTAACTATCACGGTTCATGAGATACAGCCTGGTGACAGACGGACAGAGGGACAGACAGACGGACAGCGAAGTCTTAGTATTAGGGTCCCGTTAGTTACCCTTTGGGTATGGGACCCTAAAAAACACGCATTTATCATAAAATGTATAAATTATGTAATTAACACTTAATATAAATAAAGATATAATTGCTATATTTAGCCTTTTATTTTCTTTAAATATTACTTATTACAATAAAAATTAAATAAAAACACAATTTTCAAAATATTTCGGCCTCTTCTATGAGGCCGTCATCAGTTGAATGATGACTCAATGACTGACAAATCAGTTGAATGATGACGGCCTCATAGAAGAGGCCGAAATATTTTGAAAATTGTGTTTTTATTTAATTTTTATTGTAATAAGTAATATTTAAAGTAATTAACACTTGCCACTTATAAATATTCAATTCAATGACTATGCCAAAAGTGTAGACGCTTTTTGTTTCTTTTGACAAAGCGCACCAAGCTTTTTTAAGATGGTCATTGAACACAACATTAAAGTAACAAGTATCATCCATCAGCCTGCTTCGTCCACTGCTGGACATAGGCCTTTCCAGGATTACGCCACTCTTGGCGGTCCCCCTGGAAGAAATGCCCATACTCACATACGCTGGGCAGGCGGGTTGGTGAGCGCGGTGCCGAAACCCTTGCACCTGTGACGCCGCTGCCCGTCACTAGTCTGTTTTAAGGCCTGGCAATTAGGGATGGATATACCGCCATCCATCGGTCCCAGGCAATGGTGGGCCGCCTGGTTTTGCCTGAGAGCTGTTCTCTTACTCTCCCCCAAATAACTTCGGGAGGATTTGCGAGTAAGATGGTGGTACCCCCACAGTCGAGCCCGGCATCAGCTCTATCACCTACAAGTATAATTAACATAATTTCATACTTCTTAGTGATAAAAATGTGTTTTTTAGCTATTTAGGGTTCCGTACCCGAAGGGTGCCAAACGGTACCCTATTACTAAGACTCTGCTGTTTGTCTGTCTGTAGATAGGCTTACTTTTTTTCTTTTCCGGTACCTTCTACTTACAACTGCAAATGTAACGAATGTAAATGTATGTATATTTATATTGGATTACAAAGTTATTTATTCAGTTGGTGTATCTAGAAAACTGGACCGAAATTGCAAAATATTTTAGTTTTTCCTTAATAATGTATAAACACTCTGATTGTATTCCAAATTTGAAGATTCTATGTCTGCTACTGCTAGAAGTGCCTTAGAGTTTTGACGATCGGTATAGTCAGTCTTCGAATCTCCGACTACTGGTTAAAATTGAATCAAATTTTAAATATACCGTGTTTATACAATGCCTGCTTGGTTACTGAAAATTCAGGCTAGAAGCTTTTATCCATAACGAAGTTATAGGGGGGTCGAAAATGGTCTGAACTGTTTCGAAAAAAGGATGGAACGGCCGTGCCGCTTTTTACCTCGACTTGGCGGGGGCACTGCCGTGCCCCCAGATAAAAATTTGGGTTCCGTACTCAGCAGGAACCGAATTATTTGTCATACGCTACCATTTTAGCAGCTTCTTTTGTGTCGCCTGGATGTTTGCCACGACATTATATTGTTGCTATTTACCATTATTTGGGGGTTTCATACCAGTATTGTGTGGTGCATAGAACGGAACCCTTTGTGCGCGAGTCTGACTCGCACTTAGCCAAATTATTTACTTTATTTTTAAGGTAATTTTATTTTTATAGTAGGTTTAGACATTTAATTTAAAGGTTTAGGTTCTTCTTTTTCTTTTAGGATTTTTAGTTTATTAGATGAAAACACTTGTACTTTTCCACAGATAATATTTAATACTACACTACCCAACCGGTTTCACTATTTAAGCATCATCAGGGGCTTTTAAATTAACTTATTTAAGTACATCGTTTATTACACGGACATCTAGCAATACAAACATTGCTTAAAATTGGTGTTTAAGTTAATTGAAAAGCCCCTGATGATCCTTAAATAGTGAAACCGGTTGGGTAGTGTAGTATTAAATATTATCCATGGAAAAGTACAAGTGTTTTCATCACAACAATGTTTGATAAATTCCAGTGCCGACAATCTCAACACCCAACTTCTCTACAAATGAAGAGTCTAGCCACCGCAGAAGGGAATAATTAGTAATAATTTTATTGACACCATCAAAAGATTCTACTGTACAAAATAATTTGTGGCACTAGCCTCCATACTAGGATTCCCTGGTAACATGGAGACTAGATCCTTCTAAAATGTATATTATATCTAAAACAAAATTTATATAATAATTAATTACATTTTTCACCTATGAATTAGATTATTTATATTAATTTAACATTATTTTACAAAAAACTATCACCTTACACTTCATTACATTGATAAAATATGAAATAGATTAAGTAAATAAAATTAATAATTAATAATACGAACTCGATTTATGATTATCGATTGTGATTACCTGCGTTTAGTGTGGGAGAAGGAGGGTGTGAGTGTGTGTCAGAGAGTTGGGGTGGGTGTGCATGTAGGGTATGTATGTGGGAGGGTATGTGTGTTGTGTAAGTAGGTAAAGTTTAATGGTTCTGTAACTACTGCACAATGTTGCTGCGATACTTTAGTTTTTAGGTAAGTAAAATTTTGTATTAATATTTGTTTTGTTTACTTTTGTGTTTGGAGGATTTCTTCAGTATCATTGTAGGTGAAGGTTTTTAACCAGGAACTCGTTTTTTTTCTGCAGTTGTTCCTTGTAAGCGTCACTACATTAATAGCTTTGTTGGCCTTATTATATAGAAAAGGACCTGTGAAAGAAAAAGACTGTCTGCCAAATATTGTTTTACACCGTGGTATGGGCCAAATAGGGTACATTCTGCTTCTTGTCGCCGCACGCACTGAGTTAGGTGCATTTTTGTGAAACTTCACTACAACGGCAGCTATGAACAGCTGTCTGACAGTAAGTACCCCAGTTTCTTTATATAAACTATACGTTTCATAACGAATAGGCTTCCGATAGGCAACTTTCAAGACAGCTCATTGGGCTCGCTCTACGACAGCTAGGTTTGTTTTGCATGCAGCCCCCCGAAGTAATCACGCTGTATGATAGGACAGACTGACAGAGTGCCTGGTATACCAATTTCAGGGTATTTTCATCGTCAACTGGCCCTAAACGTTTGAAAATATAAAGAAGTTTTCTAATGCGGCCCTTGGTTACTTCAGTTTGTTTCTTCCATGTTAAATTTTTATCAATAAAAATGCCCAAGTATTTTATGTAGTCGACGCTGTTCAGTTTTGGACATTTGTAACAAGGTGAGATGACTTCGGCTTTGCATGAATGTAGTCTTAAGAGATTACAATTTTTTGGGGCAGTACGGCTAGATACACTAAAGGTGATTTAGTTTGTTTTTTGGACATTTAGGGTTAGGAGGTTATGTTCAAGCCATTCGGAAGCGGACCGAAGACCTTTCTCAGCAATTAAATTAACCTCAGACCAGGTGTTACCGTCAAATATGATAGCAGTGTCGTCCGCAAATGCATAGATGCTAGCCTGAAGTAATTCCATTGAGCAAAGACCGTTAATATACATCAGAAAGAGAGAGGGGCCCAGTACGCTTCCTTGTAGGACACCAAATTTAATGGTAGTGTAGTCACTGGAATCTCCATCAACTTGTACTCTTTGTTTCTTGTCTGAGAGGTAAGAGTGAAACCATTCAAGAGCATCTCTACGAATGCCCATATGTTCCATTTTATAAAAAGTATTTTTTCTGGAAATCGTGTCAAACGCTTTGGCAAGATCAAGAAAGACGCCTACACATTTTTTACCATCATCCAATTTGTTAGTCACAAAGTCAACTAAATTAGTGACGGCGTCCTCAGTCGATCTGCCATTGCAAAATCCGTACTGATTTTTGGACAAAAGCTCTTCCTTTTCTAAATAGCTCATCAGTCGCTTGTTGACAACCTTTTCAACAATTTTCGAAATAGAGGTTAGGAGCGAGATAGGCCTATAATTAGCAGCAATCTGTTTATTACCTGCCTTATGGATGGGATAAACGTAAGCAACTTTTAGGCTTGCTGGCATCCTTTTACAGGCCATACTAAGATTGCACAGAAAAGTTATAGGGGCTGCAAGGACATGTTTACTGGTTTTCAATATATCGTTGCTAATGTTATCCCGTCCAGGTGCAGAGCCAGATTTCAGCCTAGAAACAATCCCTAAAATTTCCATTTCGTCTGTTGGGGAGAAGTAGAAGGAGTTAACCGGAGATCCCGCACCGAAACGACTGGCATTAATGGCCGCCAGGTCCAGTTCCGTTTTGTTTAACTTGTTCAGGATATTGTTTGCCATAGTTTCACCTATAGTCGAGAAGTAGTTATTTACGTTATTTAAAGAATCATTTTGGTTGTTACAAATTGTCAGTAGCTCTAGGGTTTTTGGTTTAGAAGTATTCAAATTACAAATATTTTTTACAGCCTTCCAAGTACTCTTGCTATTTCCATTACTTTGCTCAAGTAAGTTTTTGTAATGCATATTTTTCAGATTTTTTTAAATGTTATTGCAGTAGTTTCTATAGGTTTTATATTTATTCTGAATACTAGGATCATGGGGATGTTTTCTGGCCTTTTGATGCCAAGTGTCTCTTTTCTTAATACACCTCAGGAGGCCTTTAGTTATCCATGGTTTACGTATAATTTCACGACTTCTTAGGGTAAGTTGGGTTTTATGTTTTTCAATTTTAATCCCTACTATTGATACAAACATGTCTACTGCCTTGTCGATATCTGAGTGTGAGTAGAGATCATTCCAATCAGTACATTTTAGATCATCAGTAAGTTCTTTATAATTTATTTTTGTGTAACTTCTCGAGAGATTGTTTCGATTGGGGTTTATAGTTTCAACACCAAAGAGAACCGTGTCGTGATCGGTGATTCCTGTATTACATACCACTACATTGACCATCTTTTTACTTTTGACCATCACATGACCTAGACAAGTAAGCCCATGTGTTATTAGTTTATGGCTGGGGAAGTAACCACTGTTATTAACCAAGTCAAGATAATGTTCGGATCGGGTATCAATTGTGTCATCCTTAATATCTATGTTTATATCGCCATTTATAAATCACGATTTACCATTAACTGTACCCATGACATTTTCGAGGGAGATCTATATATAGCAATTATACTGTAATTTGTTCCGATATTGATAAAAAGGCAATTGGCATCTTCGAATTGAGGTTCTTCTATTTGAATTTGTAAATCCTGTTTGGCAAACACAATGATGCCGTCATTTTGATTTAAGAAATTTTGGTTACAGTGATAAGTATAGTTCTGAAAGTTAACTGCTGGAGAATGGTTATCAAGCCTACACTCGGTAAGAATGATAATATCTGGCAGAAAAGATAATCTAGACAAAAAGACGAGGAAGTTGTCAAAATTTTTCGAAACACTTCTGATATTTTGGCATACAATAGTTAATTGATTGTTAACATCGCCTATGTTATTTTTGCACTCCTCTAGTTTATTTATTTTTATGCTTCTAACTAGTTCCGTATTATCTACATATGTCAATCACAAGTATTTCATGATTATTCATTTTCATTAAAAACGTAGTAAAAGAAACATAGGTACAAAGGATTAGTGTTTGATTTGAGTAAAAAGAATCACGTGGTTTATATGTGGGCGGACGATAGTGTATAACAGCGATGGCGATTTTTGAGAGTGTTTATGGTAAAGTGATAAGCAATCAATGGATAGTGTATTGCACAGAGCAAGGAGTGAATATTTGTGTGTGTTTGCCTTATGGGATGTTTGAATTTTATGTATTTGAGTTTCGTGTGGAAAGTGTGCGTGTTTAAGGGATTGTGATTTCACTGAAGATACAAAAGTTCGCAATGTATATAATAGAGCAATGTTTAACAACGTAAAAATATTAGAATTTGTTGAACATGCAAGAACATAAATTAGATTTACGAGTTTCGCGTGATAAAAAGTTTTCCTTATGAAAGTTTCAGTAAAATTAGGTATACTAGTATGATCTAGTCAAATATTTTGGTGCATCTTGAGTGATTCAATAGTGGCTTTATTTTTTACCAGAACATGTGGTTGACCTTCAGTTTTTCTTAGAAAGATTCTGCCATTTGTCATCCAGCAGAAGTTGTAGTCTTCTGTTTTCGCTACATCACGAGCCAGGAAAAACAGTTTCTTCACCTTAGTGTGTTCAGACACGTAGACTGGTACCTTTGGCCTGTCAAGTCCTAGTTGGTTTGTGCTTAATTTGTTCGGAGAGTTATTTCTGTTGTATCTTTTAATTTCACCCAACAGCTTGGTTTTTTAAAAGTATTTGAAAACTCAACAATAATAGTAGAGTTTGGACTACCAGCCTTGCTCGGTAATCTAATTCTTTTTACTCAAAATAATTTCGGTAATTTATTTAATGACTGTGTCCCTGGGAAACTGCCCGTCCGTAAGTGGGCAAAAAAAAAAGTATTACTGAACCTAGTTCTTGATCACTAACCGAGTCTCCAGTATGAATTTGGTCGGTTGATTTAATTTCACCCTACATACTCGTAGCTGTGGTGATTCGCCTATGTTTACTTTTTATTTGCTTGAGATGTTTTTTTTTTCTTTAAATCGTTATTAAAATTCAGTGAGTACCACCGCTGCCAGCGCCCCGGCACCAAAAATAACGCCGTTGGGAACCGGCAGTACTGCCGGCAGCCGAGATCAAAAACATCGGCTGCTGGCGCCGCCAGCTCCCATAATGAACACCGGCGCGGCGGCGCTGACGGTAGAAATTTCTTATGCGCAAAGGACGTTAAATTGCAAAGTGTGAGATTGTGTTTGTTTTTTGGAAATCATTGACATCGGCGACTTGAAAATACAAATTTGATTTACTGTCAAAACTAAGGACGTCCTCGCCCCGCTGTCAACCTAACACACTTCTTCTCACTTCGCTCGTCGTCGCACCTATTTTTTTTTCTTTTAGGTGATTTTTTTTAACTATCACATTAAGTACCTAAAATTACTTCCTATCCTATCCTTGCTACCCCTATACTTAATTATGCTAACCTCATTTCCTGCTTCCTTTTCTAAAGTCAGTACTGGCAGCCAAATTCAGCCAATTCAGCAACCGGCCCCGGCCGAATACATCGATTATTAAAATAGTCTAACCTTAATAACCCTGAAAGAATTTCCGAAATTTGTTTAGTTGTTGTTAATGACCATTATCCCAAAGTAGCTCCACATTCCTAAGAAATAAACTACAGCCAATGTCCAATGTCCAAGAAAGAGTCAGTCAGTCAGGTTCAATTGTTCCAGAAATCACCGAGAGTTAGAGAGATTATGAACTATAGTTTTACTTTGAATATTATTACGATATAGTTTAATTATTTCAACGATTTAAATACCATTTTATCATATGATTAAAACTTTTAAATGTTTTGGTATTATTCTAATGTTTTGGCACCACACTCGAGAATTTCCCCATTGTCAAAGGTTAGCTGGTAGAAAGTACTAATTAGTATTAAACTCACTTTGTTTAATCATTAAATGAGTAATAAATAATTTTATTTTTTGTCCGTCCCCAGGGAACAAACTATAGCGGATGTCCTGTGAAGATTTCAATTTCAAATTTCAAAATCGACATAGTAGTGCGGTAGGACGAGGGTAATTAATGGATATATCCCTAAGAAACTGATCGTCCCCATAAAAGTGCAAATTATTGTAATGTCATCCGAATTACATTCATCTGCAAAGATTCAAATCGATACGACAAGTAGGTGAAAATCGACATCCTAGATTTGGTTACATACTTTTGTGATATCTACTTCATTTCGATCGATGCTGACCGGTCCTTCGAATGGCTGGAGTCACAGTTGAATTACCTTAGGGACAGCTGTCTAGGAGCCTTATTCGCTATCGCTTTCAAATTTATTCTTCAGTTTTACCAAAAAGCGACAGCTATTTTTACACATGAAATACATAACCTACTTTTTCCAAACGAGTTATAATGCATTTTCCAAATCACATTTCCATTTAAGTTTTTATGAAGCATAATTTCATTGCAGTTCACCAAGTCTTTCAAAGGGTTCTAGGCAGGGCCGGATTTAGAGGTCTGGAGGCCTCGGGGCAACAAAGGAGTGGAGGCCCCCTGGCCCCAAATTACTTTCCAAATAAAATGAAATTTTTTTTTCAGTCGAGTTTTTCAATAAATAATTTGTTGTGGAACCAAGTAAATTGTTTTAGTATTTAACTATTTGTTAAAAACAAACATATGACACTAATATTATAAATGCAAAAATTTGTGTGTGTGTGTGTGTGTGTGTATGTTTGTTACTCTTTCACGCTGAAACAGCTGGACGGATTTGGATGAAATTTAAATTGGATATAGCTTATAGGTGGTAGAGCTGATGCCGGGTTCGACTGTGGAAGTACCACCATCTTACTCGCAAATCCTCCCGAAGTTGTTCGGGAGAGAGTAAGAGAACAGCTCTCAGGCAAAACCAGGCGGCCCACAATTGCCGGGCCTTATATAAAACAGACTGGTGACGGGCAGCGGCGTCACTGGTGCAAGGGTTTCGGCACCGCGCTCACCAACCCGCCTGCCCAGCGTGTGTGAGTATGGGCATTTCTTCCAGGAATACTGGCGAAATCCTGGAAAGGCCTATGTCCAGCAGTGGACGAAACAGGCTGATGGATGGATGGATAGCTAATAACTAACATAGGCTACTTTTTATCCCAGAAAAAAGCATGTCGTTAAACCGAATAACACGCGGGTGGAGCCGCGGGCAAAAGCTAGTATAAATATGATCGGAAACAATAATTGTCGGAAATTAAATTTTAGTGATAATGAACGGAACCTAAATACAACATGAAATTAAAGTCATTTTGTTGACGAAGACTGGTGATAGTACTCGTCCATATGAACAACTTTTACTATGAAGCCAACCCTGAAAAACAGCTGTTTCATACATTTGGGTCGAGTAGGTATTTAACTTTTCTATGGAACAGCTGATTTTTTTTTCACGATTTCAGGGTTGGCTCCATGGTAAAAGTTGTTCATATGGACAAGTACTATCACCAGTTTTCGTTACCAAAATGACTTAAATTTCACGTTGTATATATAATTATATAAAAAAAAATAGTTGAAACACGGAATCAAATACCCAACCTCGGAGGCTGTGGGCAAGTACCACCCCACTCAGCCACTGATCTATTGGGATACTCCCTCAAGATGAGTAGTAAATTACAAGTGCTTATCAGGGCCATTTGAGATTTTGATATTTTACTGATTGCCTGATTGGAGTGGACAAATATGGATCAATGATTTCTGTTATTATTTAAGAACAATAATATAATCATGTTTGTACAAAACACTGTAGGTGAAGGTAAAACAGCGAAAAAAAATATCAAAGGAAAGATGTTAACTTGTGTTTACTAGTTGGAAATTGAATGATTTTTTCCGAAGTCTCTATTGGCTATCGCCCCGGTTGCCCTCCCCTAAATCCGGTCCTGGTTCAAGGTAACAAGCCAACAAACTTTTCCTTTTTATGTGAGTCAGGTCAGGTTTCTGGAAGCTGGGTGTAATGGAAGAGTTTTTACGTCCGACTTACGAGAGGTACTTACTTTATACGACTCACTAGATCGATACTTCGTGATATATAGGTCTTACTTTATGACTTGGGATCTATGATGATTTTAGAGGGTCCGTTGAGTAGGGAAACCTTATTTCCAGCACCCACACTGTTTGGAAATATATATAATGGTTTAACCAATATAATTTTCGGAACAAATTGTTGGTATATTCAATTTAAACACCTTTGTTATTGAAAGTTGATTTATGTGTTTGTCAGCACTTATTAAAAATTATCACACATTATTATGAAGGAAACCTTGTACATTTTCACTAATTTTGTCTATATAATTTACCCTGCCTAGTCTGTTTTGCTATAACAGCAACGACAAGTATTTGAACATGAAATTTAATATACTTACCAACTAAATAATAAAACCAAATGTCAGATGACTCTGCCTGGTACTTAAAACAAACAAAATATAATTTTCTTATTCTATTATTCCAAAAGCACATATTTTCATAAAAAAACTGTACCTACAAATGGCAAAAAAACATTGAATAAGAAAAACAAAATTAAACACAGGTGAACGTTTCGTTAGAGTATCATGAAGACAGGTTTATAGACAAATTACTTTTCATCCTCCAATAAATTAGGTACAGTTTTTACCGCAGATTTGAACTGTCCAGTAAAAAGATCCAGTTGTGTCGTTAGCCTGAAATTGGCTCTAAATCTTTTACAATGTTCTAGAAATACCGGATATAAATATGGCAACATAGCGTGGTCTAGAGTGGGGAAAAGGTGGTGTAGAGCGTGGTCGCCGAAAAAGCACAACACTTTGAAAAGGTTGCCATTTATGTCCTTGCGATCCATCACAGCTTCTAGTTCGTGCATGCCCCAGTCTACTGTAAGTCCCCTGAAATAAATACAAATTGTTGGGGTGAGATACTTTACACGGAATCCATCCGGCTCTAACTAATTATTAACAACTATTTTTCTATCCTGCGGGCCTATTATGTAATGTGTCGTTTGCCATCTATGGTTGCTATTTACCAAAAATAGATAAAAAATTTACTTCCAAAATAACTTTCAATGTTTATTGAACTATTTACGAATTGTGACGTCATTTCAAGTGCGAACGTATCCTTAGATAAGCGGATATGTATGTTTTCGACGATAGGCACTCGGTTTGGCAACTGATTTTACGATACAGAATCAGGGGGCTCCTCTAGTAGGCAGCCACGCTTGCACGGATATAATTATAATTATGTTAAAAAATATATCTTTGCATAAAGTGAAAAGTATAGATGATCAATAAAAAGGTGTCAACTACTACAACTTTGTTAGGAAAATGATAGCTTTATGATTTAAAAAGCAACAAGATAATATCCTTATTTTGTCTCTGACATCACCTTCTGTGTGCATTTTCTATACTCCTTAACACAGAAGGAAAATTGTGATACCTACTTTCATTATTTTTCCACCTTCGTATTTGGTTTTGAATAAGGATACTTATATTTTTGTTCTTTGTCTTGTTTATTTATTATGCCAGACTACAATATAAAAATAAAAAATGCAAAAAATAAAAGTATACAAAAAGACATTTTGTGCATAGGGAAATAGGAACTAGTATTTTAAATTAAAGTTTTTGTTTTATAGTAATGTCACAAACGACATGAAAACAATAAAATAAATTTTATATTGAATGTTTAAGATGTTTTAAATTTTATAATTACCAGCCTTTGCACACTCTTTATAGCGTTCTTATAACCAGTGTCACTACAATGATAATAATTAAAATTTCAATTCAATTCGTTGAGTAGTTCCCGAGGTAAAATGAAGCATACATACAGCCAGACAGAGAGATACAAGTTCTAAAAATGGTGGTTTTACCTTTAGTACAATCTTAATTAAATTTTTTAATAAATATTAAATGAAGAGACACGACTTTTTTACAAATTTGTTATTACTATTAGATTAAATATTTTTTTAAAGTTCAAATTACTTTTGTTCATTTCAATTCATTATGTTTATATTTTTTTTTTACTTTCACTGTATAAAGCTTTTAAAACTATTCTAGTGCACAATAGTTATCTCCAATTTAATTGTCATTATTTTGCATTTTAATGATAACTTTATTTTCTGGATACTTAGCAGAAAGATATGATAGCAAATAAACACTGCTCACCGAACTTGATCACCATCCTTGAAAATCTTTGGATGATGGTGAGCAGCAGCTGAACCAAGGTTGAAGAAGCAGAAGCTACCAACACATACAATCCAAAGCCATGTGGTGACAGCGCCATAAAAGCTAGAACCACTGACGAGACACATCCAGATAGGAAGAGCTAAACCGAGGACATCATGCCAGCGGTAGTGTTCCGTGAAGAAACCATCTTGAATGAAGTTCATCATGAACCTGCAAGATAAATAAGAACTTAGCTACTTTGCTGTTGAATTATAAGTAATAATAATTTATTTAAAATCATATTATTTAAAATAGTATGTTGCAATGTATACCAAAGTATAGAATTTGGAAGTGATTAAGATCACTTACCAAATACATAATTGGATGGATTCGATTGATGGTTCTTGGTGGAATATCATCTTGAATAAATTATACAAAAATTCTTGTACTTTTATTCCACATATATAATATATGAATACATAATTTAGTTTCAGATTGTTGTTTAATACATTACCTTTTAATGAAATTTAAAAACCATCCAAATGGGAAAACAATGCACTCAATAAGCAAGGCAAATTTCGCATGTAAAGGTTTGTCTCTTCTTGGGTTCCACCAAACCAAGGGCTCGAATTCACTGACTTCCAAATCCATTAAAGTATTTGGGTACAAATGGTGAGACAATACATGAGACACTCTAAAATCTCTGCAAAAAAAAAACAAAAGCTTTAATTGTGTTTCAAAATACCAAGTTCAGAAAATAAAATTAGGCATAAAATTACCTGTATGACCACAGACTAAAGTTGAAAAGATACATTCTCCAATTGGTAGGTTTATGAATGTAGTTGTGTGAAGCAACGGTGAGCCAGCATAATGACACCGATGAAACCAGGCAGAAGAACATCGACAACCAATAGTTTTGAACCCAACACGACAACGCAGATGATACTAGAAGAGTAGTAAAAAGACCATCTATGATCATATCAGAAGATCTGCTAACAGATTTAGGAATGGTTTTCAACTGTTCTTTCACAGATTTTTTCAGAGTACGATAGAATCCATCTTCTTCGAAGGTAAATGGCGAATTTCTTGGCGTCTTGGCTTCTCTTACGTAAAATTTTTCAAGTAGTTTGTCCACATGGTCACTCAAATGATGGCACTCATACGCTTCTGTTATATCTAATCCCTGAAAAGAAAAAAATGGATTTTTTATTCAGTTGTTCTTTGACACGTTTAACAATGGGAGCCAAACAATTTCTTTTGTATTTTTCTAAACAGAACTGTTCCGAAAATTCTCGGAGATATAATTTTTCACGAGAAACTTTGACAATAATATTACATAAAATATATGCATAAATCTAGCATGATAGTAATGTAAAATAATAGCCTTTCGCCCGCAGGTCTGCCCGCGTTTATTCAGTCTGCCCTATTTTATCAACAACCTTTATAGCCATCCCTTATATTTGGACCAAGGTCACTACAATGGTAATAAAGACAACCGCATCCAAATCCGTGGAGCTGTTCTTTAGTTAACGGAAATTACAGGTTGAAAATGAACCCACTCTACATAAAAAGAAATTATTTTATGTTCGAAATCTATACTAATAATCAATGGCGTGCATAAAACTTTTTGCCGGAAAAGCAATGAGGAGGTAAAGTTTGACGATAAAAATAACATGAAAAAAAATGTACACCAATTCAAAAAATTTTTTTTTTGTATAGAATCATGTAGGTCTAGGGTAGGCAGTGCCTACCCTGGCGTCATACAAATAATTATTTTTCAAAGTGACATTATTAATTTTCCATATTTTTTTTATTGTCAAATTTGTCTTTCTCTTTGCATTCCCGGCCAAAAGTTCTATCCACGCCACTGCTAATGATAAAGTAATAAGAACTCATGTCTGTACATTGAATATTTTAGAGAAATTTTAAATGAAATGGGTTATTGGTACTCTGAGGCCGAAACAACAATTTTTAGAATTTTCGTGTCTGTCTGTACGTTCCGCTTAAACTGGGGAACAACTCAGCGGATTTGGATGCGGTTTTTTTAATTATCATCGTAGTGACCCTAGTCAACACATAAGCTATGAAAACGGGGAAAAGATTTAATAAACGCTTTTGTAACTCGAGAACCACTCAACTAATTTAGATGCTGTTTTTGTTATTATCATTGTAGTAGCCGTGTTAAACAGATAAGCTATAAGGAGTGTTAATAAAATAACGCCCAAGCCAAAACGGGGCAAAGATTCAATAAACGCTTTAATTCTGGAACCACTCGACTGGTTTGGATGTGGTTTTGTGTTTTATTATCATTGTAGTGGTCAACACATAAGCTATAGGGGATGTTCATGAAATAACGTCCAAGCCGAAAACGGGGCGAAGATTCACTGAACGCGAGCAAAGTGCAGGCAAAGGCTAGTAAAGAATTTATGTTTTTATACTTTTGTTATGATTATAATTTAATTTTAAAAATTATATCGACTGTCAAAAGAAGCACTTATAACTCCGGTAACAGAGACCACGCTCTGCGAAACCTATATAAATGTATGTACACTGTACCTACATAGCCTATGTGCATTATTTAGCTCCGGGAATATGTACGGTCTATTATCAGTCATATATCACGCGCAAAGGTTTCACATACATTTGAAATTTGGAAACCGATAAAAAAATAGGAAAAAAAAGGTTCTACGGTTCTGTGTTCTATTGGTAATTCCGATTCATAGATTTCAATAAAGCTAGGGGAAAATGAAAGCTAGCTCGGTTTTATTTTCAACCTGTATAAAGGTGAGTTTCGTTTATAAATCCAAATTCATACTGGAGTCTCTTTAAACGGTCAGGACTAAGGTTCAATTACAATTTTTGCAAAATACGGAAAAGAAATGTTTGTTTCTCCACTTGTTCAAGAACAATCTTGACTTAATTAGTATGGGAAGTCTCAATTTTATTATGCGTATTTCACAGAAATGGTCATTGAACCCTGGTCCTGACCACTTACCGAGTATCCAGTATCAATTTGGCTATATAAACGAAAGTCATCTTATATCTATAATACATACTTATATTATGTGTGATATATATATACAGGCAGACAGACAAATTTCTAAAAATGGTAGTTCTGGTAATAACAATTTATTTAAAATTTTGATAATTTATTAATTGTACACATACGAGTTTTTATTATATGTACTATCCTCTCGCCCGCAGCTGCACCCGCGATGTTTAATCTCTGTCTCTTTTACTTTTCTCCTTTCGGCTTAGGTGTTTTTTTTTTTCAACAATAAAGCCTGTATGTTGACTTTTGTTGACCACGGTTACTACGATAATGGTAAATAAAAAAGCATGGAAATCGTTTTGCCCTCAGTACAATACTAACAACCCATTTCATTTAAAAAACGCAAAAATATTCAATGTACAGACACCACCTTTTTACTACTTTACGAGTATTATAGAGATACTCGTAGAAAAACAAAAATTCAATGTTATAAGCTTATGGGTATTTTTTAAAAATAAATAAGAGTACTTATTGCTTATTATATGCTTATTTTCATTTATTGCAAAATCCATCTTTTCGGATTCTTTTAAGAGCCCGGTCCGCGATGACGACAACTTTGAAGAAAAACAATTTAAATATTTTCCTGGCCTATAACACGATGTTTTTGGAAAGAACATAGACCACTTTATATTGGCCGTCTAAATAAAGGCCTAGAATTTATTTGATTGAATTGTTTCTCTTTTGCGAGTTATTTTATTTCTTATGAGCCCGCTCCGAATCGTTATTCATAATATCTAAGTATCTAAATAACGCGCGAAGGAGAAACAATTGAATCAAATAAATTTTAGGTCTTCATTTAGATGCCCAATATGGACTGGTGTATGTCCCTGATTTTTACAAAAAAAATCGAAGCAATGACAAGAAAAAATATGAATACCGGGTGTAAAAGCAAACAACAAAAAAAAACTTTTATGCAGCGCTACAACAAAAAAAGAGGAAGCGCAGAAAAAGTGGGTAAAAAGACCATATTTAGGCAAAATTTCCCAACAATTCAAAGAGATTATCGATAGCAAGAATACCAATACAGCCTTTTATAGTACATGCACCCTTAAAAACTTAATCACTAACAACAAGGACAGAATTAAACCTATGGACCAAAGCGGAGTATACAGCCTGACGTGTAATACTTGTAAGGGAGTTTATGTGGGCCAAACAGGCAGAAAATTCAAAACTAGAATAAAAGAACACATCAGTAGTTGGAAAAAGAAGAACACCGGGTCAACTTTTGCAGACCATCTTAACACAGAAGACCACACATTCGACCCCGATAGAGGAATTAAGATTTTGCAAAAGTGTAAAAAAGGACGCAAGTTAAACTCCCTCGAAGCCCTGGAAATTAACAGATGTCGACTTCAGAACCCAAATTTACTCTTGAATGACCAGGTTTCATTGTCCTCCTCTCCACTACTGAATTTGTTTTTTAAGTAACTGATTTCTTGAAATCAAACACAAAATTATTGAATTATTCTGCGACGTAAATAATTATTAATGTTATAACATTTGACTTTACATCTTCTCATCTGACATTTTATTATTTCTTCTAATTTTTAATTGTTATTTTATTTCATTTTTATTTCATGATTATTTATGTGTAATTTTATTTGATTAGTGACATCATAGTAATTTTTACAATTTTTTACAATTTGCTTGCAAAGACGAAACGTTATCTAGACATTCTACCTACCTTTTTTTTTTCTTATAATTTTTTCTGGTTTTAGTCATCGAACATGTAATTTTATAATTAACGTATTTAAGTGTATTTAATGTTTTTCCTTATTGTTTTCGCCTGAAGATGTCGATAAATCGATGAAACCGGTAGCGTGATCATCCTTAATTAAATACTAGTGGAACAACGTACAAGTAATTTTAATATTTTTCTATTATTGTAAAAGCAAAGGCAAGAATCCTTTAAGGGTGTGTCAGTATGATCGGTAAAGATATTATTCTAAATACTGGGATCTCTAAATAAAGTACCAGAACCTCATAGTAAGACGATTTCCTTTACTCAAAATACACTAATCGCGTGGACACCCTCACTGGTCGCTGGCCCCTCGCATGAGGGGTGCGGGTTGCGGGGTGTAATTAGGTGTGTGGGGAGGCCGGTGAGCTGCGTAGCCATAGCTTAGAAAAATGATGGAATTTTTGGTGAAAATTCAAGGTATATATTTTTTTCTCATAATGACATCAGAATCGTGTATACTTTCATACCCTAAAGGGATTCTTGACTTTACATTTACACCCTGTATAATGCTTCGCATCAAAGGGACGAAAAATACGGAGCGGGTTCTTAAGTGCGCATTATAAGATAGGATAACCAATAAGAAACAAATTTTCTGAGAAAAATAAATCTGTCGGGCCTCGAACCTGTATCTCTGCCTATCGTTGGCCAGCGACACATCCAGCTGCTCTAGAAGACTGGTCTTCGACAACGACAAAAGGTACAAAATTAAGCGAGTGAGGAGGATACCTGTTATTTGTCTCTCTTACTTGTACACGTTTATCTCTTTCGTCGCTTGACGAAGACGAGACGAACGAGCCTCGAACGGTTGTGCTTCTAGATCCGCAGTTTGTCCACCAAGATCTACAAGACTCTTCTTTTTGTTCTAAATGCTTGATACACCGGTTAGTTATGCAGACATTGAACGCTCACGAGGGCGTTGTGCGTCTTTCACGCCTTAATCTAAGGAACAGAGATGACGCTATCATTGCTATGCAATATGTGTAGCCTCGGACACTTATGGAGTACAAAAATCTTTTTAACTAAGACTAGCCTTTGCCGCCCGCGTTTATTCAAGCTCTGCCCCTTTTTCAGCTTGGGCGTTATTTTATAAACACCTCTTAAAGCTATGTGTTGACCAGGGTTACAAAGATGATTGGTTCTCGTGTTAAATGCGTTTATTCAATCTTTGACCCGTTTAGGCTTGGGCGTTATTATATGAACACCCTTATATGTTGACCAGGGGGACAACGATGATATACTAAAAAAAAACCAGCCAAGTGCATGTCGGGCCGCGCGCAATGGAGGGTTCCGTAGCTGCCCGGTACATTTTATAAGTTGGT
Organism: Ypsolopha scabrella; assembly: GCA_910592155.1. Lineage (NCBI taxonomy): Eukaryota > Metazoa > Arthropoda > Insecta > Lepidoptera > Ypsolophidae > Ypsolopha > Ypsolopha scabrella. Next base: position 21,975,881 of record OU342969.1, on the reverse strand, counting down.
CTACTAATACAGACCGCGCCAAACTTCTAGTCTCATACATTAGAGGGGGGAGCGAATTTCTTCGTAGGCCCTTGTCGGACTACGGCACCCGAAAAACCGCATACTAATCCGTTGAGTGGTTCTCGAGTTAAAAGCGATTATTCAATCTTTTCCCAGTTCTCGGCTTGGGCATTATTTCATGAACACCCCTTTTAGCTGTGTTGACCAGGATCACTACGATGATAATAAAAAAATACCGCATCCAAATCGGTTGATTGGTTCTCAAGTTAAAACGGAACATAGATACAGGCAGACAGACAGACAATAATTCAAAAAAAAAATTGGTTTAGTCCTCAGTACAATATATACTAATAACCCATTTCATTTAAAATTTTGAATTTTTTACTCATTTATTAATATTAGACTAAATTATTTATTGCGAAATTCATCGATTTGCAAATTCTAAGTTACTACTTGAAAAACATTTTATTTGAATACTCTATGATTTTTTTAAATTACGACGTTTCGGTTTGTCACAGAACCCAAAAAGGTCTCAATTTTATTCATTTTAAATTATAGCTTTTTGATGTGAAGTCTCAAATCAAATTGACAAAACAAATCAATCATATATTTTACCTTTGAAAGTTCGAGCCATTCGGCCCCTCCGGGATGTCTCTTAACAAAATCCGTCAAATCGTAAATCCCATTATTCACTCTCCACAACCCTTCGGCGCCGTCGTCCAATCTTTTACCGGTTAACCATTGCACTGGGGTCCTCAGGCCCTCGTCTCTGAGTGATGGGTACTTTAATTGTGGAAAACTGACATGAGTCTTCTTCTCCAGTTCTCTTTGATACGCTATGTCCAAATAGTCTGGATCTTTTGGGGCCATTGTATTGGTCAGTCTTGTCAATACGCTCTCTTTAAAACGACTGTCAATATAAACTTAGCTACGAATATAATATAAATATTATGTTTGTATTTGTATCATCATTTTGTCGTATCATTGACCTTTTCCGATAAAAACTTCTAAAAACTGCTCTTTTATTCTATCCTATCTCTTTTATCATAAAGAAAACAGAACATAATAAAAGTTTCGAAAAACAAACAGAAACCATGAGGGCTTAGTTGGAGATTGCAGTCAAATAAAACAAATTACGCTTAGTCGCAAACACATGGTTACATCTAGTGGGGGATCGGCGCGTAAAAAAATTATTACGCCTTGATGCATGGGAGCTGCTAGTCTACTTGTATTTGGTCTATGGTAATACTAACTGAGCATCAAATCACAATCCTCCGAATAAAATACTGATTATCCGGCAAAAATACTCACTTAGCGACAACTATATAGCCACTTACCGACAACTTTACGTAATATAATAACTATTATTATAATCTGTGATTGTACTGAGTTACAGTCCTAGCCTAGCGAACACGGCAATTTTCCGTTAAATGCCATTGATATAACAAAAGGTAGATACGGTACGTTCTTTTATCGTCAACTGAAAAATTGACCTCTTTTTTGAGAAGCGCCAAAGAACGACAGAGATAGACAACAATATAGAGCGACAAGCTTCGACAGTGGCGCGAGCGAGACAAGCTGCACAAAACAGGCCCATTGGGCCTATATTTGCAGTACCGCGCACGAGAAGCGGGGTACCGTATCTTCCTTTAGTTTCATCTAAGTTAAATGCTGCAAATGGTGTTAAAAGCATGAAAATCAGTGCAATGGGGCTACGTAAATTTTATTTTTGTCACTCTCACCCCAAGCTAAAAAAACGCGCAGTGCGAGAAGGGTGGATTCAGCGCAAAAGAGAAAAAAGTATGTGTTTTTTTTTATAAAAGAACTAAAAGAGCTAGCGAAAATTCCAAAATCTAGATATTGTTAAAACCCAAATATGTTTCGAGTTCTTTTCTTGATTCATATGCGTCAAATGAGAAGAAAAAGTGTGTTTGAAGACCTCATTTCAATATTTTTTTCCATATAGGAAAATTTATCCAAACGTGTTTTCCAAAAACTACTTAGATTAAATACTCAAAATGCAGAAATACCAGAAATTCTATGTACTTCATGAAATACACAGAAACTAAGCATGCTTATTTTATTTAACTTAAGCCCATACTTACCAAAACTAAAATCAGGTGATCGTTTTATCGCAGATCAGTATTTATTGTGCAGTAGTCCTATGACATAGCTATAATATTAACCTAACCTTACCTACGTAATACATACCTATAGAAAACGAGAATATTTTAATGAAATAATATAAAATTTCTAAAATGTCGACATAGCCCGGCATTTTACATCGGTGAAACAATCAAAAACGAATAAACCAACACCGACACAGTTCCCCCGTTTGTAGCGAAAGATTGCATGGATGCCCTAGAACTACCTCTTTTGCACGTATGCAATCTCTCTGTTCGATCTGGTGTCTATCCGTCCCGTTGAAAGGTTTCGCGGGTAACTCCAGTACCAAAGGGTGGGCCTGGGTCCAATCTATTGGATCATCGGCCAATCGCTGTCTTATCAGTTTTTGCCAAAATATTTGAATCGATTATCGATAGGCTCATCGGTCTGCAGATTCGGGTTCACTTAGACGACAGTCAGCATGGTTTCAGGGCGGGTAGATCTACCGCTACGAACCACCTGAACTTCACTCGCTATGCCATCGCTGAGATCGACTCGGGTCGGCAGGTTGATGCTGCTTACTTCGATCTAAAAAAAGCATTCGATCGCGTCGATAATGAAATTTTAATGACTAAGTTTGCAAAAATAGGATTTTAACCAAACCTCTTGAATTTTTTTGCCAGTTATCTCAGTGATCGTTCCCAATATGTACAACGTGCAGGATATACGTCTCAACCTTATTACACCAGATCTGGTGTGAGTCAGGGAAGTACCTTGGGCCCCACTCAGTTTTTAATCATGATTAATGACTTGCCCAAGGTACTCGAGGGAAGTAAATGCCTTATGTTCGCTGATGACCTAAAGCTTTTTACTAGCGTAAGTGTTTTCAGCGACTGTGAGCGCCTGCAGCGTGACATCGACAAGGTGGCGGAGTGGAGCGAGGCAAACCGTCTGCAGTTCAACAGCAGTAAGTGCAAGGCGATTAGCTTTACCCGGTCTCCGACACCGCTGGAATATCAGTACCAACTCCCCGACGCTCCGTTGGAACGTGTTGACGAAATTCGTGACTTAGGACTGACGTTAGACACGAAACTTGACTTTAAGAGGATAGGTTCCGAAAAACCATAATTTATTCTTCCTTGTTTGAAGAATCTAGCAATACTAGATATTTGAAAAAAAATTGGACTTTTGTCAAGAATGTAATGCACACTGTTATCGAAACAGAATTTTCAGACGTCATTCCAACATTGAATCATAAAAAATCAAAGATGACTCCAAAAAAAGTTTTCATGTCGAGATTTAACATTATTTGAGCAAAATCATATTATATTATTTATGAATTTAAAACTGTATAACATTTATTAAACTCTTATCCGAACAGATATTTGATACAAACTTTAGTTTTTTTTTAATTATTAAAATTCGTGATAAAAGTCGTCATTTTGATCATTTTCTAGAATTCGTCCCTCTCGCACTGCTGGTTTTTCCGCATGGAGTAACAGCGATCAATGCAATTGGAACCTATTCTCTTAAACGACATATGACAAACATAACTAAAAGGGCCAAGAGAACCTTGGGATTTGTAATGCGACAAACTGCCAAATTCAGGGACCCACGTCCCGCGATTATGCTTTATAATGCATATATACGTAGCTGTCTCGAGTACAACGCAGTCGTTTGGGATCCACGAGAGACCACATAATATAGTCTATTGATGGAAAAAATTCACAAAAAATTTAGCCGGTACATTTACATAGGTAACACTAAAAGTTTCCGGAACTGGCCACTTACATAAACAATATTTAAAAATTTATTGTAACATTTGAAAATAGAACTCTTTGGCTGTAGAATGCAGTTTGTTTCATCTGACTGTCTTTTGTTTTTACCTTGTGGCGCCATTTAAAAAATTGTGTGTCTGCATCAACATGGATTTAACTCGGGAAAATTTTCGTAGTATGATTTTCTACGATTTTAAGTGTAATTTGACAGCTCAACAGAGCATCGCTCGGCTTGAAACAGCTTTTGGCAATGAAGCACCATGCAAGACGACTGTTTATAGCTGGTTTGCAGAATTCAAGCGTGGTCGTATCAATCTCAGTGACGAATCTCGCGATGGTCGGCCGTCCACCGCTGTGACCAACAAAAACATCGATGCTGTGCGCCGTATGATTGAAACAGACAGGCATGTGACATACCATGAAATTTGCGCATCCTTAGAAATAGGCATGAGTCAAATACAATCAATCCTACACAAACATTTGGGTGTGAGAAAGCTGTGCTCGCGGTGGATCCCACACAACTTGACCGAGGCTCAAAAAACGGACCGCGTCACTTGGTGCAGTGCCATGCTTACCAGATTCAACGAAGGTGCGTCAAATTTGGTGTGGGACATAGTAACAGGTGACGAAACATGGATTTATTGCTACGATCCCAAAACAAAGCAGCAATCGAGCGTATGGGTCTTTCAAGATGAGCCGAAACCAACCAAAGTGGCGCGCGTGAAAAGTGCATCTAAGCGGATGATTGCTTCTTTTTTTAATAAAACTGGACACGTGGCTACTGTTGCTTTAGAGAATCGTCGTACCGTGAATAGTGACTGGTACACGACCATTTGTTTGCCGGAAGTTATTGACGAACTCCGTAAAAATAACCGTAAACGCCGTATCATCCTGCACCACGACAATGCTAGTTCTCACACGGCCAGACAGATAAACGACTTTTTGAAGACGAAAAATGTAGAACTCATGAGTCATCCTGCATACAGTCCCGACCTGGCACCTTGTGACTTTTTTCTGTTCCCGAAAATTAAGAACCAATTACGCGGTCAACGATTTTCATCACCAGAAGAGGCTGTCGAGGAGTATGAAAAACACGTTTCAGAGGTCACCACAGGGGAGTGGCACAAAAGTTTTCAAAACTGGTTTGATCGAATGAAAAAGTGCATAGACGCCAAGGGAGATTATTTTGAAAAACAATAAATTAATTTTGTACCTTTAATAGTATTTTTTCATATTCATTCCGGAAACTTATAGTGCGTCCCACGTATAAGAAATTATATGGGTATTATCCGTTTCGTTACCCATCTCTTTATGTGACGGGTATGATCGGACTTGACACCCTAGAACTTAGGCGAAAGCTGCAACTTATAGTTCACTATTGCCTCTTACTACGGAATGTAATCGACAATCCATCAATCCTGGAGAGTGTAAAGCTCTATGTCCCGGGGCAGGCACACCGAGGCGGCAACGCCGGGGAGGCCCCGCGGCGCCGGCACCGACTGCTAGCGGAGTCGACCGCGCGTACGCAACATGGCAACAACGAGGCAACAGTACGCGCTCCCGCGCTCCTCAACTCACTACTCGACCACTCGCCAGATCTAGATTTATTTGCTGACCCCATTAGGAAAATTAAAACTACTAGCAGTAATTTTTTATGTGAAACCTTATTTAGGATAAGCACTGCGTGCGACTAATAACATCTGTCTGTTCTATTCATTATTAATTTTTCTGTTAAAATTTATTTGTAAAATAGCAAATAAGCGTTTTGGACATATTTAGTCTGTAAGTTTATCTTGTTGTATATTGAAATAAATGATTCTAAATGATTCTAAATGATTCCAAAATAACAATACCATACCCACCTACAATGTCCACACAACCAGACCTTCAACCAGTGTTTCACAGTAAGGATCATTAAATCATTCCATCCCCCAGACATACAGCTCAGGAGATGGGAGTCCTCCTTCATATGGGCACTTGGTGCACATTATAGCCATATGGCTTAAATAAACAACAGTAAGTACTGATACAAACACCAATGAGGTCGCCTATTGTTTTACCTGTAAAATAAGTAGGAATCTTCCCCCAAAAACCCTCATAGAGACATCACGAGCAGCTATGAACAGCTAACTTAACTTGACATTATAATAAAGATCTATTAAACTAAATAGTTAAATATAAAAAGTTTTCCTAGACGTCTGCTAGAAGACCTACTTGTGAATGGAGTTTCAACTTTCTAAGTCTTTATGATGAGCTAATTTGTATGAAATTGATTACGTAAAAGGCAAAACCTTTTTTTCGCCTTGAATAAGAAGCTTAATTTTTAAACAGCAACACGAGGGGGACGCGAGGTGACGGAGTGGTGAGTGGTGCCCCCGACATGAGTCGCGCGGGCTCCTGGCCGGCCGCGCGTGCGCTGGAGAGACGAGCTGGAACAGTTTTGTGACCTCGGAGTGCGCTGGACACAGTGCACTGCCGATAAGCTCACATGGAAGAAGATGGGGGAGGCCTTTGCCCAACAATGGGATGAACTATAGTGAACATGTAAGTGAAAAAGTGAAAAGTTAATAGGAATAATTATTTTTGACAAGTGACATTTTAATGCAAGCTTAATGACATATTTTGTAAAATTTTTACTTTTTAAGCATGACATGTTTCCCTACTTTCATTACCTTCAATTATTGTTTTGTGTCTGTGTGTTTTTTTTTCTAAAATCTAAAGTTTGCCTTGAATAAATAAATGAAAAATATGGGGCCGTAGTTTTCTGTGAGAGGTATTAGTTTCAACGTGATATCTTTAACGGAGCCCGAGAAAAACGGACAGACAAACCATCTTGACAGACGGAAAACAGTGATACTATAAGGGTTGCATTTTTTCAATTTGATGTCCAGAACCATACAAACAGAAAACTTATAAATCTTCGGGGATGTATAAGAAACGAAAAAGAGACTTTTACTCTGGTGAGGTTTAAACCAGGAACTCTTGCGCTCCAGGCAGTTATTCTACCAAGTTATGTGGTTATTGACTAATACAAAAGTTTCAATCTTGTACAATAATAAGTGATTTGCCTATGAAAACTCGCAGAAAACTACTTTTTACGAAGACGAGAACTAACTAGATACATTTTTCGCCCCCGCAAACTCCTATACCGTAAATTATATCGAAATCCTAAGAAGTGTTTTCTAGAAACCGATTATATAATAATATAATTATAAGTGAAAATAGTTCTAGGGTAGATTGTGTATTGTTAACTGATCACAAACGAGGAAGAAATTTTTGGGTCGAATAATTTCCACTTCGCTGTATAAAGTGGTTCAATCTGCTGACATAATTTCTATGGAAAAGTAAAATAAATATTGAATTGTTGTTGTCTATGTTAAAATTGTGCATTAGCGATACCCGATAACCTCTTAAATTGAATTTTAGTTAATTAAATTATACAGTGTGTCCCTCGTAAGAGTGCACATCTGAAAAGGGGTGGAACTGAACCTTATTTTATCGACAAATAAAAGAAAACAAAAGTTTTGGAAATATTTTTTCTTAGACCAAATTATTTTTTGTTCTCCATGACCCTGTTTGAAAAAATAATCGTATCTTTTGAAATACGCAGTGAATCTTGTTGAAACAAAAACAATAATGATAAAGAATAATTGACACACAATATCAAATGATTACAAAAGCCATAAATTTACACAGTTAATTACAAAACAGGATTTTGTAAGAAAAATGATTGTCGTTGCGCTCGGAACGACTTGTTTTGTTCACTGATAGCAAGAGTTATTTTGAAGATAGAAGGTTCACTATTTTTTTTATTTTGCAGGTTAAGATATCTTTATTCAAAATAAGCAATAATAATTTTGCATAACGGGAAAGTTATTTCGAGAAATTTGACAGTAACTGAAAAATACGGCACAAAATATTGATGTTTTTCTTACAAAATCGTGTTTTTAATTAACGGTGTAAATATGGCTTTATTTTTAATCATTATTGTTTTTGTTTCAACAAAATATACTCCGTATTTCAAAAGATACGATTATTTTTTCAAACAGGGTCTACCATACGGAGATCGAAAAAATAATTTCGTCAAAAAAAAAACAACAATGCCAGACTTTTTTTTTATTTTTTCGTCGATAAAATAAGGTCTAGTTTCACCCCTTTTCGGATGTGCACTTTTACGAGGGACACACTGTATAAGGTGACTTTCGTTTATGTAGCCAAATTCATACTGGAGACTTGGTAAGTGGTCAAGACCACTGTTTGCGAAATATGAAAAATATTTTTCTGCCTCTATACTTGTTCAAGAACGAACTCAACTAAATTAGTATAGGAAATCTAAATTTAATTTTGCGTGTTTCACATAAAGGGTCACTGAACCTTGGTCCTGGTCACTTACCGAGTCTCCAGCTATATAAACGATATATATTATTGCTTGTTTAATAGTACTGGATCTACCTTCATCATTTAATTTATTTCCAACAATTCTAAATAAAATTAAAGAAATATTGTTTTTTTATGTTAAAATGACAACACTTAGTGATTTAAATTAAGTAGGGACATTTTTTGCGCATGATTGTTTTCTATTGTGCAGGTATAGATTTAGTTAAATAATATTTAAGAAGAGTCTGTGATTATAAATTACATGCCACACAGAAAAAAGATATGACACCAAAAAATTAGTACTCACCGAACTTGATCGCCATCCTTAAAAATCTTCGGGTGATGATGAGCAGCATTTGAACCGATGGTGAAGAAGCAGAAGCTGCCACCACTTAAAATCCAAAGCCACATGGTAACAGCGCTATAGAAGCTGGAACCACTGACGAGGTATATCCAGATCGGAAGAGCAAAGCCGAGGGCATCATGCCAGCGGCAGTGTTGCGTGAAGAAATCATCCTGAATGAAGTTCAGCATAAACCTTAATGAAAAAAAACTTAAGCTAGTAGATTTGTTACAATTATAACTTGGAACTAAAAAGTGCTTAGGTCAACAAACTAGGAACTGGCCTTCACAGCTGCGTTCTGAACTGGCCTTAACTGTATTTTACTTTTGATGTAATAGCAGATTGCGTTTTCGCGATTCCAGAGATGGTTATATTCAACGAGTCTATCGCCAGTTTCCGTTTAGAAAAACATTTCACTGTATATTGTATATCCTATGTAGTTAAGTAGCGCTGTGGATCATGATCAATTATTTTAAAAGTGGTAATGTGCAATATTTAAGGACTCTTGTCTATGATTGGAGGGAGTCGCAAGTAGCGTGATTTTCACTGGCTGTTCATAGCGATTATCGTGGTGTGCTAAGTACCTGCAGTAGACTAAAAATTACACAACTTCCGTGTCGTGGGGCAGAATAGAATTCTAGTTGGTTGTTGAAATCCTTACCTTTTAATGAAATTGGAGAGGAACGCAAATGGGAAAACGACGCACTCAATAAGTAAAGTAAATTTCGCATGTCCAGGCTTGTCTCTTCTTGGGTTCCACCAAACTAAGGGTTCAAATGCACTGATTTCCAAATCCATTAAAGTATTTGGATACATATGGTGTGACAGTACATGGGAAACTCTGAAATCTCTGTAACAATAAATAAAACCTTTTATCTATTTAAAAATACGATTTTCTTCATAAAATAAAATTAGAAAGGTATGAAATTACCTGTATGACCACAAACTCAAGTTGAAAAGATACATTCTCCAATTGGTACGTCTATGAATGTAGTTGTGTGAAGCAATGACAACCCAGCATAATGACACAGATGCAACCAAACAGAAGAACGTCGACAACCAATAGTTTTGAACCGAACATGAAAGCGCAGATGATACTAGAAGAGTAATGAAAAGACCGTCTATGATCATATCAGCAGATCTGGGGACAGATTTAGAAATCTTCTTTAATTCTTCTTTTACAGATTTTTTTAGAGAACGATAGAATCCATCTTCTTCGAAGGTAAATGGTGAATTTCTTGGTGTCTTAGCCTCTCTTACGTAAAATTTTTTCAGAAGTTTTTCCACATTATCGTTCATATGATGAGATTCAAACGCTTCTGTTATATCTAATCCCTGGAAAATCGAAAACAAATATTTATTTTAGCTAACACGGGTGTATAGCAATAAAATGCAAACCCTTACTTTAATTTTACTTTAGTAGTGATGGATTTTCGTTGTTGAACAAATCCCCCATTTGCGTTTTTCATAAATATTTAAATTCAATTTCAATGAAGTCCCAAAAAAATATTTTTCTCAAAGAAAAGAATTGAAATTATTACTAATAATTCCTCATTATTTTTTAAAATAAGTGCGTACATACATATAAATAATATAAAATACAAGTATAATTACACTAATTTAAACAATTTTACAAAACAAAATACATCGTCCCGACATGAATACCCAAGGAGGTGTCAGAGGTTTTTCCGAGCGTGAACTTGCTTTCCCAGGGTGATGGGTGGCAAGCCCCATCTTTGTACTTCGGGCACAAATATTCCACCCACAGCTTACATTGCCTTCCGAAGCACACAAACCAAACACAAATGTGCCCATTCGGGATTCGAACTCGCGACTTTTGAATTAGTAATAAAGTACTCGAACCAATAGAGCACAAAGGTGGGTCTACGAAACAAATCAATCAAACCTTTGAAAGTTCAAGCCATTCGGCCCCTCCAGGATGTCTCTTAACAAAATCCGTCAAATCGTAAATCCCATTATTCACTCTCCACAACCCTTCGGCGCCGTCGTCCAATCTTTTACCGGTTAACCATTGCACTGGGGTCCTCAGGCCCTCGTCTCTGAGTGATGGGTACTTTAATTGTGGAAAACTAACATGAGTCTTCTTGTCGAGTTCTCTTTGATACGCTTTGTCCAAATAGTTTAGATCTTTTGGAGCCATTGTATTAGTCACGTCTTATCACTAAGGTCTGTTTAGAATGACTGTCAGTATGACAGTAGCAGCAAACCACACATATGCAAGTATCACCAATGTGTTATATTGTTGACCTTTTCTGATAATAACTGCATTAACTTCATCAGTCATTGAATAGATACAGGGCGTGATTGCTTCGAGAAATAAGATGGATTAAAAACTACTTGTTTGACCTCGTTAGATAATGAAAATTTTTCTTAAACGTGACGAAAGTATTTGAATTTTTTCTCGGGGTTAAGCCCAAGTTATGAAACAATTATATTACAATACAAAACAATGCAATATAATATAACACTTCAAACAGTATATAACTGCCAAACAGATTGTATACAACTATGTATTATGTATTGGAAAATCTATCATCACTAGACTACATAATTAGTATAAAATTAGGTTTTGAAACAGTGTTGTTTCCAAACTACAATAGATAGTGTTATAAAATATACATTTTATAAAAAAGGCTTTTTCCAAGGCAACGAGAAAGCCCAAAACGTGATAGATTTTCACTTAAATGCAATAGTCCGTCCCAACTTTTAAGTTAGAACTGAAAATAACAGTAATGACCGTTTTAAACATATAAATCCATTATCTAAAACAAAGCAAAGTTTTTTTATGTTCTTGTTTGAATTCGTATTTTTTCAATGTCGTAATTCACCGACCTACTTGGATAAATGGACATGCACTTTTTCAGATGTGTTTTTATCTCTTTCGTTATGCGATGAATCAAAGAACTCGTTTTTTTTTTTCGTTAAAGCCATCCTTCACTCTATTGAGTGAAGGATGTGTGCCTACACTCAGCGGGATCCCATGTCCATGACGATGTCAGTAGTTGTGGGAGTTAGTTCCAAATTTGTTCTATCGAATCCAATAAAAAATTTAATTTGTTCCGTCAAAATGGATGTGAAGTGGATTTTGCAGGCGACCTCCAACCAGCGGGACACTTTCTATTTATAAGCCTCAAGAACTCCAATAAGTGTCGAAAGTTAGATTAACTTCCCTGTATTAATAATAAGTTCTTTGTAAAAACAAGTTTCTAACTTGCTTTCCCAGGGTGATGGGTGGCAAGCCCCATCTTCGTACTTCGGGCACAAATATTCCACCCACAGCTTACATTGCCTTCCGAAGCACACAAACCAAACACAAATGTGCCCATTCGGGATTCGAACTCGCGACTTGTTCGCGATGTGTTATTTCGATACTAATTGTGTTAGAAACAACCTCCAGCCGGCGGACATTTTTTTTAATGAGCCTTGCTTAGCAATGTTTTTGTTTTCTTTATATATTTATTTATTTAAGGAAAACAAACAGCTACTATTCTATAATACAATATTAACGATACAAAAAAAAAGTAACAATAACCTTGTGAAGTTTTCGCCTATAAAAGGCAATTATAACTATACCATTTGGGCCAACAGCATTAAAAATATGGCATTCATGCTTTAAATTAATAGAACAGCAATTTTTATATCGGTATTATGAGTGTAATGGGCAGTTTCTGGATAAATAAAGTCTTGCTAAGCGATATTTAGGCGAATTAGCCAATCACAGTGCTCTATTTCAAAGGTAGCGGAGTAGGTAAAGTATAATTAATTTATCATTGTCAATATCGCTATCAGGCTCTTGCCATACAAATATGGCCATAAAAATAATGTTTTGTGGCATTGATGTTTTTATTCTTCTGTGTTTTACAAACATTGTAGAGAGCTGATAATTTTAAATTCAGAACACATTGGGCATTTTCCAGCGTGTGTCAAGTGTCATGCTGATTTAATTATTATGTAGGTTGGCCACGCGTATTTGCGGATTGAGAACACCATGTTGGGATCAAAGCCTCTCAGGGGGCGTCCATAAATCACGTGACGCTTTTTTGTACATTTTTGACCCCCCACCCCCCCTAGTGACACTTTGGTGACATACTCATCGACCCCTATGGACTCGTCTTATCGTTCAAAAGTACTAGGTAGGTAATATCTATTTTTATATTTTTTATTTATTACATAATGTAAATTTACACAAAACATGAAAAAGGATATTAAAAATATTTTATAGAGTACAAAGGCGGCACTTATAATAAAATACATAAAAAGGGAGCGTGCAAATGAAAAAAGAAAGAATGATAATAAAGTAAAATACCTAGTACGAATCAAATGTGGATCCGCCTGAAGCAGAAGCAACAGATGAAGAGACTTCACTATGTACCCAGCACTACCCAGGTAGTAACAGCCTCAAGTATAATTTCTCCACAATCTCCACCTACGGAGTACTAAGCATCACCGGAGGCAAAGTCCCATCACCTATAGCTTCCAGCTTCAACGAATCCACGTCAAGCTCATCTTAATGCTCTGGCAATAAAACACCCAGTGAACTTCTCATTCTGTCACAGCAGGTGTCATCCCTACATTTTACTATCTTTAGTGTTAGTAGTTATTATGTATATGCGGAACGAGAGGTGAAGTGAGTATTGCATTCTCAATTAACCAAAATCATTGAAATGTAAAATGTAACGTGATTTTATTTGAACCCCCCCCCCCCTCCCCTTTGTGTCATCTTAGTGACACTCAACGACTACCCCCCACTCCCCCAATTCAAGTCACGTGATTTATGGACGCCCCCTCAAACAAGTTGACACAAATAGTACTCACTAGTAAAATGGACTTTTTTCAAATCGCTTCGTATGTAATAAGGCGCTTAACCTCAATAATACGCCAATACTTACATACCCTAAAATCCTTTCTTAGCGGATGTCAAACCAGGAACCTCCAGTCCAATATAAATTTATTATATTGGACTGTAGATTCCATATTAATTAATTATATTTAAAACACAGTTACTAAAAAAATACAAAAATTAACGAAATATTTCGACTCCTTCAGTGGAGTCGTCATCAGTCGAATCAATCTTTCCACTGAAGGAGTCGAAATATTTCGTTAATTTTTGTATTTTTTTAGTAACTGTGTTTTAAATATAATAAAACTACAATAATTTAAGGCCAATACTGGTAAAGTAAAAAATATATTTATTTACATTATTAATTAATTAATATTTATTATTACTAGGTCCAGGCGTTTGCTCATAGGAGTTCATAAATTAGTCACTCAGTCATTCAGAATTTTCTTCTTTTTTATATTATGATACATAAATTAGTAGTACAAGATTTAATGGAAATGGATTTATTTGTTTTTTTTTAAACATTCTTTATTTGTTTTTTGTAATATCAAATTACAAATCACTGAAACGTCACTGGTGCAAGGGCTTCGGCACCGCGCGCACCAACCCGCCTGCCCAGCATGTGTGAGTATGGGCATTTCATCCAGGAGGAGGGACAATGTGGCGAAATCTTAGAAAGTCCTATATCCAACAATGGACGAACCAGGCCAAAGAATAGATAGAACATGGTCTACACATAATTTATTATTATTTATACATAATAATATGTAACAATATAAAATAAACATTGGGTTAGATGGTTGTTTACTCGAACTTTCTTATCATGGGTTCAGAAACTATAAATATTGTGACAGCTATTGAGCTTGTTATTATAGTAAAACATAACAACGTTTCGTGGTGTTTTCATGGTAAGATATTTTTTTAGATATTATTTTATTTTAAGAGTCATCCATCCTTCAACCTTTTTCGTCCACTGCTGGACTTTTGAAGATTTCGCCAATCTTGGCGATCCTCCTGGATTTTTTTAAAGAATGTGCTGCCACTGGATTCGGATTGATAAGAAACGGCTCATCAGATAGCTATCGTGACCATTCCGTAACTAAAATATCTGTCGTTGAGAGATGAGGGTCTGCGAGACCCCATACAATGGCTGGCTGGAAAGTAAGGGATGACACTGCGGAAGGGTTATGGCGGGTGCATGACAAATTGTATGATTAAACCAGTTTTATTTACAACTACCGACAGCCCGGGATGGTTTTAATTATTTACGTACATAACGTTTATTTCAAAATATTTTTTTGTATCTTAATACGGTAAAAATATGCAAAATGGCTTTTTAGAGTTCCATAGTCTGACAAGGAACCCTTATATATAGTTTCGCCATGTCCGTCTGTCAGCCTGTCCGCGGCTTTGCTCAGAGACTATTAGTACTATAAAGTTGAAGAGGTAAAATAAAATCTCGAAAAAAAATTTTTTTAATTGTATTACCTCCCATTACGTAAATTGTGGGAGAATTTTTTTTCTTGTCTGTTCCATAGTGTGGCGTATCGCTGGATAGGTCGTTCAAAAACATTGTAGGTGTGTGAAAACCATATTTCGATCCAGGGATCCGTTGGCGAAATATTAAGCTATAAAGTGCTAATTTTTGTTAGAGCCCCCACCCCTGCCGGCTGTTTATGAATGTATGAAAAAATTCACAGAAGTAGTATAGTAATGAAGTTAAAAGGAAAACTATCACAGCTAAGAAGGCTTTACAGGATTACGACTACAGGTCGCGCGAAACTTTTAGTCTTAAAATATGTATGGGCCGTTCTTTGGGAGAGCAACTTCCGAGCGCACTAGAAGTTTGGCGCTATCTGTATTAGTAGACCAACTTATAAAATGTACTGGGCAACTACGGAACCCTACACTGCGTGTAGCTCGACACGTGGCCGGTTTTTGTTATTAAATAATATTCAAAAATTGTAAAGAAGGATATAGCCTGACAAGGTTCGGCAAGCCAGGCAATACCCAAGACAGGCAATACCCGGCATAAGCCGAAGCATAATTGCTTTTCTCAAACCGTCGGAAAATAAAAAAACCGGCCATGTGCGAGTCGGACTCGCGCACGAAGGGTTCCGTACCATTATCTATAAAAACGTTAAAAAAATCATGTCTGTTGTATGGAAGTGAGCGAGTCCGACTCGCACTTGGCCGGTTTTAGTATTTGTTGTTATAGCGGCAATAAGAATACATAATCTGTGAAAATTTCAACTGTCTAACTATCACGGGTCATGAGCAGGGATCGGATCTTCCTGTTGCTTCATCAAATTATTTCTGGCAACACTGAAACTGCTTTTGGGTAAATCGTAATTGAGTTTCTATGTGTTTTGCATGGTTTTTAAAATTTTAATTACCAAAGGTCCGTTTCCGGTAAAAAAAGTCTTATCCATACTAATGTATCAATTAGCAGCAGAGAAATCCGACCCCTGGTCATGAGATACAGCCTGGTGACAGATAGACGGACGGACAGCGGAGTCTTAGTAATAGGGTCCCGTTGCTTACCCTTTGGGTACGGAACCCTTAAAGTGTTTGCGAAAGAAGTATAAGTAACTTAATGGAAATAACACATAAACTCAGTTATACCTATCCTTCGCCTTAGGTGGAAGAGAATTTCTTATGACCGAATTGGCTTTTTCTTTAAAATTATTTATCTCCACGCTACTACCGACACTTTTTTCACTCCAACTAAACATTAAAAGGATTTATTAAACATTAAAATTATCTTACGCTCCACAATAAACTCACTTAACCACCTTTTCGAAACGTTTAAAATTATCCGTTTTTGACAATGGACATTTTATAAAAAAAAAGACTATGCCTCAGGCATTGGCGCCGGCACCCAGTTTTTTTTTTGCGGTTATCTTGGCCACAGAACATATTGAATACTTGGCTTAGGTATGGTATTTTACACATCGGTCTAAATTTTTAAAAGTTCGTCGTTTGTTTACCCCATAGGTAGTTTTCATGCATTTATTTTTCCTGATAAAGAGGCTTTTCGCGACTAGTTATTGACGTTTATGAAAATTATGATTTTTTTTTAATTTCTTTAATTATAATTTTGGGAATTATTTGCCTCTATAGCCGAGTGGTTGAACACTCGTCTGCTAACCCAGAAGTTATAGGTTTAATGCCCACCAAGCACATGAATATGTTTTCGGTCTGCGTGCTTCGGGGGTTACGTTAATTTGTTACGTTCCATTTGTGCCCGAAGTACGGCGATAGAGTTCACCTCCATTCACGTTTAAAAAAATCGTCAGTAAAAAGCAGATGTACCAAGTGTGGACTGCCACTTGACTTTCACAGATCAAACTTTGCAAAAAATTCTTCTGCGTATGCACATAGGCACGCACACCACCGTCTTACTACAAAATTTGATAACCCTTTTCTCAGTTGTTTTTCGTTATAGTATTTAGTAATAATATTTCATTAATTTTAATTAGCTTTAAGGTTTTAATGGATTATGGGGTTTCATAATATAAGTAAGCATTAGAAGTCGCTAGTATTAAGGCAATTGTGGCAGGTCGGTAGATAATTGGAAGAAAGAATGTAATTCGGATTTCGTGATAAAGAAAATTGAAATTATTTATTCTTTATTTTATTTTTTTATTCCATTTTTACTATGCCATTGTTAAAAAAACATTCATTCCTTAAAAGGTCCGTGAGTGTACATATACAACATTAAAAATGTAAAGAATCTAACCTGTCTTTCTTCTAAATATTCATAGCGCAAGAACCAAAATCATTACAACGTCCAGTCGGACAGTTTGGACTTTGGACTTTTTACCTTATCTCCTTCATTATAGGGGCTTATTTCGTACTGCAAGTTTCCGGCTTGATGTGGTCGAAGATTAATTTTGTTTGACTGACGACTTATGTTTGACATTTTATTGGTACGGATAGTAGCGACATCTGCTTGCTTGAAGTCTGAACTATCTGTAAATTACCTTATTATTCTTATTCTAAGAGTTCAAAGCCTTATATCGCGTTCCCAATTTACAGTTTTGTGCCTACCCTACTTAAAAATCTTATGCACGCCACTGTTATAGACCATACTTTGATTTGGTTACAAGACCTATGGCATCCGGTACTGATATCTTAAAAAGAACCATTTTGCCTTGATCTCCTCAAATCTTGAATATTGATTTTGTTGTAAAGATATCAAGCTGGGCAGATTTACATACAAAGTTGTTTTCTTGCCTTAAATTGTACTTACACCAAAATTTCACATTCCAGCCAGATAGTGACTTTCTTAATGTCTGTATTAAACTATAGAGGTCTAAAACTTTAGTCTTTAATGAAAAACAACAGAAAAATTGGTTCTCGAATTTTGTAATAAAACGGTGGCATGCCTATAAAAAAAGATATTTTACTGAAACCCAAACTAAATACTCCATTCATAAGTGTTTCATAACAATCAATTTTGTGTATTCCGAAACCTTTTAAGATTTCACTGCTCCCATTTCAGTACCCTAATAAAACAAATACATAACCGTCACATAAATTTTCCACTAGGACACTGACATAACCGAGCCATTCGAGTCCCACCACATAAAGTCTTCGACGACGTCGCTTCTTAATAAATTTTACGTACGTGATGCGAAAACGCAAAGAAACACACCGTTTATGTTTCACGAGGACTTTTTTTAGGGTTCCGTGGCCGAAGGACAAAACGGAGCCCTATTATTTCACTCTACTGTCTGTCCGTCAGTATGTGACGGGTCTCTAGCTTGAGTTACAGACCTGAAATTCGGATATTTTGTGTAGAATGTTGACCTAAAACCGAATATTGATTTGAAAATTCAATTCCATAATTTTTCAGGGGTGGTCCAGTACATGAAATAGGAGCAGAAAACCGGCCAAGTGCGAGTCGGACTCTTGCACGAAGGGTTCCGTACCATTATCTATAAAAACGGCAAAAAATCATGTCTGTTGTATGGGAGTGCGCGGGTCTGACTCGAACTTGGCCGGTTTTAGTATTTTTTGTTAAAGCGGCAACAGAAATACATCATTTGTGAAAATTTCAACTGTCTAACTATCACGGTTCATGAGATACAGCCTGGTGACAGACGGACGGATGGACGGACAGCAGAGTCTCAGTAATAGGGTCCCGTTGGTTACCCTTTGGGTACGGAACCCTAAAAACCTTACTCTACCATTTGAGATGTGGTTTTTTAGAAGTCATTGAGTAGAGACAAATATAAGGTGCTCTAAAAATATCTGCCACGGCTGCAATGGGAGAGTGTATTGTGTAAATAGATTACAATAGTAACGATATTTTATTGATCTAACATACATTTTTTCATACAAAAAAATCTGCGTATTTGTTAGAATTGATTTACTTGGATGAAACCGTTCCGTAGTAACACAAAGCAGTTGGAAAGAGATGGAAATTATTTTCATTGATGGAACGACACATCGCGCGTAGTTTGTGAACCACGTTATGCCGAATAAAGTAAATATTTATTTATTTACTTTATTTTCTCAAATTTATATACCTATTCCGGGGTACAAAATTTCCTCACAACTGTAATCTACATACACAATATTATCTCCCATTGCAGCCTTGGCAGATATTTTTAGGGCACCTTAAATATTTTTTATTTATTTTTAAGTATCTTTAAAATTAAAAAAGTTGTCGGTTTGGCAATTTTCGTTATGGAGTCTATCTTAAACACTAAACTAATTAACTTAATTACTCGACTAGTTTGACCAATAGTTTTGCAGTTTTGTTTCATGAATTTGGTAGGTAAGTTTGTAATTTTGTTCAAATTTATTTAAGTCTGAATATTACGGCGGAACCCTAAGAGCGTGAGTCCTATTCGCACTTAGCCAGATTATTATAGAAGAGCTATGAAGAGAAAAACTTATGAAGAGGTAAACAAAATACCGAAATCTGCGTCTAGGGGCGCAAAAAAAAAATAGATGGATTGCTTAACAACCTTCTTTCTAGCTCAGTTCTTACTGGTATCGAATAAATGGGCATGCTGGCTTTTGTACCTCGTCGCGTCTATTAGCTTGACTCTTCATATACAAAATAACAAATTGAAGGGTAATAGTATATTAAAAACAGAGTAGTAAGCCATCTTCACAGAGATGTCGCCCGCGTGGCTTAGTGTGCGAGCCACTGCGAGCTTGTACGAACCACAGCACGCACACAACGACAATATCTCAGGCGTTTCTGGCGATGTGACTAGGGTCGGCTGTGCTCCGTAGTCGCGTTTACGTCCGTCCGCCGCCGCGCTACAAAACAGATAGGTATTTTGTGGCCGCGCGCCGTTCGTCGCATCGCCGCAAAATAAATTGACGACCCTCCAGCCTCGCATGTTTTTACTACGGTAATAGTTTGTCATTCATTACTAAATACGTAGAAGGGCCAACTGGTGCATGTTTCTGTTCAATATTAGCATGTGGTCGTAGAGGTAAGTAATAAAAATGTGGAAAACGGAAGCTAGATAAGTGTCCATAAAAAATCGTGGGACGTAAAAAGGTTTCGCGCGTCGTAAAGGAGCGAGATATAGAAAATCTGATTTCATTCCAGTCTTTTATTATTTACTTTATGCATGATAAATTATAGCTTTTAGCAAGTTTTGTTATTGATTGATGGATCTCTGGTTTATTTTTGTCGGAAACAGAAGTTCTGACTAGGATGTTGAAATACGTTATGATAATGATGATTAATGTTCAGAAACATAAATTATTTTTGTTGATCAAACAATATGTTACGTTATTGATAAATTTGTTTTAATATTTTAACATAATAATAACAATAAAAAGTTCTGTTGATTGTAGAAATATATTTCGGCCCACTTTGGGGACGGCATCAGTTGAATAAATGACAATTATTTAAAAATGACATAAAAATATATACAACCTTATGACTAATTAACCTACGAATCTTCCTACCTAACCTACTTTTGACGTTAATTATTTAAAAAATATAAAAAACAAAAATGAATATTATTTCAGTTGAGGAGCCATCTTGCGGTTTCCGGCCGGAACATCCCAATATTTATTTGGAATGTCAGTGATACGTACCGAAAACCGCAAGATGGCGCTGCTGTTTATGGCACCCTGGTCGTAATATATACATATATGTAATAGTTTTGGAGTCAGGTGTCAGTAGTCTTCGTCTCATGTCAATGTTGTTTATTAAGTCCTGATCCGTAGTGCGCACCGAGTGACCATATGTAGGAGCATTCCCACGTCCTCAATTTTATGTCGGTCAATGGTGGGTTAAATGATTTTATGACTCTGACGGTGAAACAGTTATTAAAGGTTTTAATATGGGAGCGGACATGGATGGGGATGGGGAGATTATTATTGTGGATCGTTGATGTGTGCCTGTGTTGATTAATGCGGATGTGTAGTTCGTTCCGGGTTTCACCTACGTAGAATGCCGCAGAGTGGCGGCATTCTAGTAGGTAAATGCAGTTCTGTGTCTTGCAGTTGGTGTTGGGTTGAGTTTTTTATGTATTTGTGGTGTGGTGTGTGTTGATTTCTACGTTTGTGTTCGGTTTAAAAGCGTTCGGAACGCGCAAGTATGTCTCAGATTCTATTTTATTGATATGGCAACACGAGTTGTAAAAAAGTGGAATGTCAAAGTTGTTTTTTCCGGTTTACTGTCATAATTTTGGTCTCAAGGAGATACGTGTAAAAATGGAATCAACCAGTGTTGAAGTAATTATTATGTATTTCAAGGAAATAAACAGTAAAAAGGTGGTAAAATAATCCAATTAATGAGCATTAATTGCGAGCTAAATTGTGTGTCCGAACACTTTCGGGAATCGGTCGCCGGTGGAAAGTGATGCGAATGGATTTTCCCTAACACGATTCACGGAAATCGTGGTAGATGTCTGGGTCGAGCTAGTTCTGGGTTAGGGGTTGAGTTTAGAGAATTCCTCCGGAAGCTGCTGGCGGGGCCAGTAGTTTGTCGAAGACCCGTGACGCGCCAGACCGACGAGAGGAGAACGCTGTCTGCCCAGAAACCAAGATTGAGTCTGGTGGTCTGCATCCAGCGCAGAAGTTCAAGAAGCAAGGCTGCATCCAAATGTGAGTCTTTGAACCATTTACCCTTCAGAAAGGAATTTTAGTATATAAGAACCCCCTTTGTGTGGAAAGCCCCTTTCAGACAGAATTTAGTCTTCGTTCATATTCAAATGGGCCCAGCAGGCGAGGTTTAAATCATATCTGTGGAGAAGGGGGCTTTTCATATACAATTTGTTGGTAGCAGAGTGCGGTTAAGTTGTTTAATATCGGATATTCAACAACCCCGGACCAAGATATATTCTGTTTATATAAGCCGAACCGAAATGGTAGCTCCGTTGGCCTTGTAAGTTAATTTGTGAATTATACTTTGTTTTAGGTAGGTAGTTTGGAACCTTGTAATCTAAAGCGAGATCAAATAGAATATTTTGTTATTTCTCATACTACAGTACTCGGACTGTGTATATGAATAGGTTTATGTAAGCTGGAAGGATATTTACACAGCTCCTTTAGCTTTAGGTATTGTATTATATGTTTGTATTATGGATAAACATATAACTTTATAAGCGCGGTTAAGTCTAGTGAACCCGGTGACAAAACTATAATAGTTTGTAAATTCATACAGCATAACCATTGCTAGCAAGCGAAGCGGCTTAATTATTAGTTATATAGTTGTTGAAAGCCTCGGCTTATATAAATTACAAAGTACATAGCAGGGCTAATGTGTAATGTGTAGTTTTTGGTTAGTGAATCATATTAACTAAGCGAGCGCTTAGGTATAATATTATAACAACGTACATAGGTTATGTTACAACTTGGAATTGTTAAAATTTGTTTGTTTTGGAGTATGTTTAGTCTTTAACAAGTGTTTAATGTGATTACATACTTTCAGGAGCCAATTACCTTTGGATATACTGTTAGTTGGTGCTACAGTTTGTGGTTATATTGCTATTTTGAAGGAAAACTTCTTGACACTTGCGATTGAGGCTTGGACATAGTTGTTTGTCAAAAGTGTAGCATAAATGTAACTAACTGGTTTATGTTGTATGGATTATATATATATAGCAGCAGAAACGGTCTGTCTGTCTATTCATAAAGTTATGATATTTTGTTTATTTGAAAATGTTTGAGTGATATATAGCAACAGAAAAGGTCTGTCTGTTTGTTCATAAAGTTATGATATTGTGTTTGTTTGTACACATTTGAGTATTAAAAATTGGTTTTGGTTGAACTCGCATAATTGAACAACAGGGTTGTATTGTGTATTAATGTATTGAAATTAACATACTGACTAGAGTCTAGTATATTTGGGTCTACAATAGGATTGTATACGGGGACGTTTGTGATTCGTGCCAGAGTTAGTTCGGTTTTAAATTGTTGGTATTTTCTTTGATTTCCCGGTCTACAATGTCGAGGACTTCTCCGAGGAACATCTTGGCCAGCCAGCTGCGCTGGTTTGTCAGCGTTCAAGGCTTGTTGGCTCGAGCTGATCGGGGCGATGCAGTCCTGGAGCGGTACTCACAGATGGAGCATCGCCTCGAGAAAGCTGAGCAGGCGCTCATCGAGCTGTTGGACCAAGAGCTGCCACCGGAGGTAATGGCTAGCCCTAATAATGACATGGATCAAATAATGGATATTTATAACGAGGTCACACAGGTCGCCTGTCTGATTAAAAAGCGACAGTCAGGTGTTTCGGGCACACCTGATGTAAGACATGCAGCGCAAGGTACATCGTTGCACAGTAGGCTCCCTACTTTGGAGTTAGGACATTTTGACGGTACCATGGAGCTATGGGTGGCATATAAGGATATGTTCACCTCGTTGGTTGACAGTAGGCAGGATTTAACCAACGCTCAAAAGATGGCATATTTGATGTCCACTTTAGAAAGTGAGGCAAAGAGCTTAGTGCAACATTTAAGAGTAGAGGACGATCATTATAGTATAGCCTGGGAGTTATTAAATAATAGATATCAGAATGTCCGTCTTGGCCGATGCTCATGCGAGCCAATTATTAAGTTTGCCTAGGGTAGGTAATAAGGCTCAAATTCGAACGCAGTTACTGACCCCGGTTACAGTAGCCTGTAACGCGTTAAAAATGTTAGGTTTTCCCGTGGATGAGTGGTCGTTCTTGTTGGTACTCATTATTTTGGGTAAGTTACCGTCTGATACTCGTTCACGTTTCAAACGTGAGACCGCGGAAAGAGAGGACAAGGCTCTTCCTACTTTCGCTGATTTGATGAAGTTTTTAGAATTTGAGGCTAGGGCCGTGGAATCTTCATCGACTTCGGAGGTGGCGCCACCTACCGGGAGTTTCAGGGAACCTGCCGGTAATTCAGGGCGAAGGGGGCCACAGGGAGTGCAACCGCTTCGGGGACGCGTTGCTGCACGTCTGGCTGCACTGGGCGCTGTTGCTGAGAGCCCAAATTGCCACCAGTGTGGACGCCCAGGACACGCGTTATCGCAGTGCCATGATTTTGCTGCATTACCGGTAGTGGACAGACGGCGATTAGTTAAAATTAATAGACTGTGCTAATTTTGTTTAGAGGACCACTTAGCGCGCGAGTGCTCCAGATAGCGAATGTGTAGAGATTGTGGCCGGCCACATAATGATTTAATTTGTGCGAACAGGTCTGGAGCCTACGGTCACGCCACGGGCGGGGGAGCCGCGGCGCTGTCCACCTATCAGTCACGTCCGTCGGGTGGCCCCTCTCAAGGACGAGGAGCGCACCCGTCAGAGAGTGGAGAGAGCCCTCGCGTGAGTCGTGCTCAGTTTGATAGTGGTGTGAATCGCGCGCCTGCGGTACGAGGCTATATTGCGGACCCGGGTGGGGGACCCCTCATGGGGGGGGTTCAACGGGTCAGGGCCGTACTCAGGACATTAGGAGTGGACCCCATGTTTCCGCGACAGCGGGCCCGAATAGGGACCCCCCGAGGGGGGGGGGGGGGGCTCCACGGGCGGGGGCCCCACTCAAGGTTGTATGAGTGGACCCCAGTTTGCCGAACCAGTGCCTGCGCCCACTGTAGGACAGTATAGCAGGGCGGAGCCACAGCGATACTCTCCACCGATACACGAGTATCCGCGGTTAGAGTATCACCCGCCTTTTTCGAGATATGGTAGGGCAGCGGGATACGCACCACCTCGGATGGCATTGTGTATACGCTCACCATATATAGGGCAATGGATGCACCCTGGATTGGAGGGGCCGGGCCCCCAATAATTTGTCTGCCCCTCTACTGGTGCGGAGCCGAGGACAGTTCTTCGGCCCACCATATTAGTTAGTAGTTGCCCCCCCCCCGGGGGAGATTCAGTTAGAGTAAGGGCTCTTTTAGATTTTGGTGCATAGGGCTGTATATATACTACGAACGATTGATGGTCAAGGTCATGCCAATGTTGTATTTCTTTTAGCAAAGAGCAAAGTTGCTCCCATACGTATACGTCTTGCAATTCCTAAATTAGAATTGAGTGGAGCTCATCTTTTACTAAGGTTATTGAACTATATACATAGCGAGTTGGCTGCCACTGTTGAATTTCGGGACGTGTATGCATGATCGGATAGTCAGGTTGTGTTAGCATGGCTACGCGCGTCCCCACGTACTTTAGAGATTTTTGTAGGAAACCGGGTTTCACCAATTCAGAATATAGTTATTCACAATAAATTGGAGGCACGTCCCAGGTGAATGTAATCCTGCAGAGTGCGCATCTGGAGGCTGCACAGCGCCGGAGTTGGTGTCACATCATTTATGGTGGGGGCCGGAGTGGCTTAAAGAAACAGGTTTCTTGGCCTGTCCAGCAGTTGGATAGGACACCCCAGATTTTACCCGGGTTGCGTGTGCATGCTCTAGTTCTAGGGACCAAACTAGTTCCTGATTGGACGCCGTGAGTTGGGTCACCGTGCGTTGAGACGCTGGGGCGTCGCGACGGTGGCGTCGGCACGGTGTGCGTCGGGTCGGAGCACGCAAGTCACCATCCTTTGTCGTTACCCAAGGAGGGCCTTTGATGAGGCTTTTGCTGTCCGACCGACATGTTCGTAACTCACACGCGGGATGAAACGTGTTATTGGCGATTTTACAGCGAGAGTTTTGGATTTTGTCTACTCGCCGGGTGATTCGCAATGTTCTCTTCTCCTGTGTTTCTTGTTACAGGCTGCGAGCCTTGTTGATGCAGCCGCAGATAGGAGATCTGCCAGCTGATGGGATCACACAGTCGAGACTCTTTGATGGAGTGGCTACGGACGTGGGGGGACCGTTCCTCGTCCGAACGTCTAGCCTTCGCAACGCTCGGACTGTTAAGGCGTACCTGTGAGTATTCGTGTGTCTGTCCACCAAGGCCGTCTACTTGGGATTAGAGTTCTCGTTGTCCATGGAGGCCTTCGTCGTTGCATTATACCGATTTGTATCGCGTAGAGGTTTGCTTTTTTAATTAGTTCAGACAACGGCACGAATTACAAGGGTACCGCAAATTACTTGAAAAGATGTATACATTTTAGAAGATAATTGTATTTAGTTAAGTCATGGTTATTATGTGAAATCGGCCAAGACCCACCTCCGCCGCGTCATCGGGGATGTAATCTTATTGAAAGATGCGAATTTGGAATTATTTGTATTGGCGACGTGGTCGCATTATTAAGTTGATAATTGGCGGGGATGAGACTCCTCGCGCCGCTGAGGTGATTGGTCGAAGGTTTGATTCTGTGACGAGCCTTGGCGACTCTCTCCCGGCTCCCGGTTGAGTAAGCTAGCGGTCTGATAAGGATAACAGCCCGGAGCGGGGGATTGTTCGGTTTAAAAGCGTTCGGAACGCGCAAGTATGTCTCAGATTCTATTTTATTGATATGGCAACACGAGTTGTAAAAAAGTGGAATGTCAAAGTTGTTTTTTCCGGTTTACTGTCATAATTTTGGTCTCAAGGAGATACGTGTAAAAATGGAATCAACCAGTGTTGAAGTAATTATTATGTATTTCAAGGAAATAAACAGTAAAAAGGTGGTAAAATAATCCAATTAATGAGCATTAATTGCGAGCTAAATTGTGTGTCCGAACAGTTTCGGGAATCGGTCGCCGGTGGAAAGTGATGCGAATGGATTTTCCCTAACACAATTCACGGAAATCGTGGTAGATGTCTGGGTCGAGCTAGCTCTGGGTTAGGGGTTGAGTTTAGAGAATTCCTCCGGAAGCTGCTGGCGGGGCCAGTAGTTTGTCGAAGACCTGTGACGCGCCAGACCGACGAGAGGAGAACGCTGTCTGCCCAGAAACCAAGATTGAGTCTGGTGGTCTGCATCCAGCGCAGAAGTTCAAGAAGCAAGGCTGCATCCGAATGTGAGTCTTTGAACCATTTACCCTTCAGAAAGAAATTTTAGTATATAAGAACCCCCTTTGTGTGGAAAGCCCCTTTCAGACAGAATTTAGTCTTCGTTCATATTCAAATGGGCCCAGCAGGCGAGGTTTAAATCATATCTGTGGAGAGGGGGGCTTTTCATATACAGTTTGTATTGATGATTGCGCATGTTTTGATTGATTAAAGAGAGAATTAAAAGTTCTACAACTTCAATTGATTTATTTGAACAAGTATTATGTATGCAATCAGTGTGAGAAAATAAATAAGTTTCTCATTAAAATGACTCTTCGACATGATACATTTCAGTATTGCAACTTTGTTTCTTTGTTTTCACTTGTTTTCCTTTTGGCACTTTTTATATCCTATGTGTTGACCAGGTCACTACGGAGGTAATAAAACAACCATATCTAAATCCGTTGAGTGGTTCTCAAGTTAAAACGGAACATACATACGTACATATATACAGAGAGACAGACGGACAGACAGATAGACAAAAATTCTAAAAATGGTTGATTTGGTCTCGGTAAAATACCAATAACCTGTTTCATTTAAAATGTCGCGGAAATATTTTATATACAGACACGATATTAGTATATAAGGTGACTTTAATTCATACAGCCAAACTCATGCTGGAGGATTGGTAAGTGATCAGTACCACGGATCGATAACACTTTTTGCTAATTTCACAAAATAAAATCTTGACGTCCCATAGTAATCGACTCGGGGTAATTTACGAATTTTACAACAAGGGTCATCGAACCTTGTTACTGATCGAACCTTGTTACTGAGCACTTACTGAGTCTTCAGTAAGAATTTGGCTGCATAAATTAAAGTCACCTTATTAGATTTTGTTTGTGCAATTTTAGAGACACACAAAAAGTAGTCAATATGACCGTACCAACGCGTATCAGTGAGGTATTTTTTTTAAATCCTGCGTGTATTGTGTTAGCGGGGAAAGGAATAGGTACTTATTTTTCTGCGAGAATATTTAAGAAGAGATCTCCAGCTGACTGTTCCACCCTTTATCATTATTTATCACAATCAAACTACTGTCGCACTAATTATTATAAAGACCAACCCAGACTCATTGCTACCTATAGACATAATGACTTTCTCATAACAATTTGCGTAAATCATTCTCTTGGAATTAGCCATCGGCTTGCCCTTCAACTCATCAACTTCAACTATCAAGAACTTTTTCTGAGAAATTTTACGCTACTTTGTAATCCTTTTGTAAAATAATTCCCCGCGTTCAGATGCTTTGAGACTTTAAAGAGCCACTGCACTGTTTCCAGTGTTTAATTTTGTGACGGATGAGTGAGATGAGTATTTCCCTTTTTGTACCTTTTCGAAGATATGAGATTATCTCATGTTTATTAGTTATCATTTTTAGGATTCTGTACCGCAAATTGAAAAATCTGAACCCTTACAGGATCACTGTTGTCCACCTGTCTGTTCATCTATCAATATACCCTTTTTCTCATACCATTATGTAACAGTATCCTTAACATTTATACGTATACAGTAATCGTTTCTTAACGCAAAACATGTCTCGAGAATGAGCTTGGATGCTAAAGATAAACGAATGTCACGTTAAGTATTTACCGATAGCAGAGTAATGTAAAGTTGGAACGCATGAGCGGCGAAAGTGATAAAATAAGTAATGATAAACATTAGTGTGGATAATTAGCAACTTGTACTTATGAGCATGAGACCACCTCAAACTGCGCGTGTATGTCCATCGCAGAACGAAAGAGATAAACATAACTGAAAAAGTGCGCGGCCGAGTAGTGCGGTGAATCAAGAAAAGGTTGGATATTGCTGTTTTTTTGTGAATAGGTAATATTTAATATAAATGTACAAGGGAGCGTTTAAAAAAACAGTGAACCAGCACGTACTCTATACAATCCCTAAGAATTGCTTGAGGCACGACATCCTCCTGCTAAATGCTAAATCTTTTGGAGTCATACCTACGTAATAGGAAGCAAGCAGTCTTCATTAATGGTCAGTTCTCATCTTACAAAATAAATGACACAGGAGTCCCACAAGGGTCAGTTCTGGGACCGGTATTATTTCTTATCTATATAAATGACTTGGCTAGCTCTCTACCAAAATAGGCATTCCTTTCCTAATTTGCGGACAATACAAGGGATAGTAGTTTATTAGGTATCGAACAAAAACCAAATTAATCTTGGTTAAACTGAAAGAATGGTTTGAAGCTAACGGTATTATTTTAAATAACGACAAAATGTCCTATAAAACTAGAAAAAAGAAAAGTGACTTAATTCATGCTAAGGAGACCACTTTTTAAGGTTATATTGTAGATTGCCACTCTGATTCACTCGGCCCATTAATAAAGTCTGCAAAAAACTAGCAAGCGCAAACTTTGCTAAAATTAATGTCTCTTGTTAACAGGAAAACCCTCATGACTGTTGATTATTCCTACATACAACCTATTATACATTACGCTATCACAGTATGGGGAAATGGAGTTGATATAAAACGAGTCCTAATTTCTTAAAAAAGGGCATTACGAATTATAAACGGGCTACACAAACGTCTGTACGAAGTTATTTTAAAAGGGACAAAATTATTACCGTAATTTCATTATTTATTTGCAACTCTTTGATCGAAACTTATTTACAAAAAGACAATTTACCTAAAAAATTGACATTCAAAGATATGATACAAGAAATAAAGAGAAATTTATAACACCAAAACTAGACTAAAAAAGACGCAAAAACAAGGAATAAATATTAAGTTGTAGCAGACGATTAATAAAAAGATGCGAATCCAAAGACTATCTTCTTTATTGAACTCGAAGACGGATAGATTACAGAGTAATGATAACGTAGACAAAACTATGTTCATATAGTACAGGGTGTACAAGCCCCGTGCGTATATTTTATAAGTGAATAGCCGGTATCCAGAGCTGTCTGACCAGAGAGGTAAGAGCAGTCGGAAGGCGCGGCGACAACTAACTGACTGACTGAGCGAGGCGGGTTTATATAGACGGCGGGCGGCTGTCTCGGGCATCTTCGTGCGTGGTCGGCTGTTCTCGCCGCCACCGTGATGCGCTAACGCCGCTAGAAGAGCGCCGTATTGTGCTAGGCGTTACAGGCTCCCCCTCTGGATCTGAAGTCGTCTCGACGAAGATACAGAAGTTCGAGGTGGAGGAGATAAAAGCAAGCGCAGCGTCGTCGGTCTTCTTAGGTCTTCCAGGCTTTCTTCTTGTGATCGTCTCAGTTCTAGGTGCTGGATTCTGTTTCTTGGGACGGCCTCTTTTCCTCAAAGGCTGCACCGGGGTTGGAAGGTTGGTCGTACTTCCAACATATGGTACCAGAGCAGAAGAATGATACACCCCAATCATGATGGCAGGTTTTTCTGGATCGGCTATTTCATAGGATGAGGGTCCATGTCGTTTCTTAATAACGTATGGTCCATCCCGTCGAGGAGCGAATTTGGCGCTGACCCCTTTTGCGGCATTACTTAAAGGGTGCAGTGTGGCAAGTACAAGCTGGCCAGGACTATAACCAGGATCTTGTCGACGTTGTTTGTCAACGTACCCCTTACGTCTCTCTTCATTCTTTTCTTGAATCTCTCGAGCTTTTTGTAAGTTTGTAGCTAACTGTAACAACTTTGGTGTTATTTCCGGTATAAAGTTTTCTGTCTGAAGGATCTGACGAAAATCATGG
The DNA here is from genome assembly GCA_910592155.1 of Ypsolopha scabrella. NCBI lineage: Eukaryota > Metazoa > Arthropoda > Insecta > Lepidoptera > Ypsolophidae > Ypsolopha > Ypsolopha scabrella. Next base: position 21,945,361 of record OU342969.1, on the reverse strand, counting down.
GAGTTGTCATCTGGAGTCCTCAGTTCCCTTCCAAATGTCATGTAAGCCGGAGTGAAACCAGTTGAGCAACTGCTTGCAGTATTCATTGCGAACCGAATACTAGGAAGCTGTTCCGGCCAGTTCCTGTGGTTATCTCCAACTAGAATAGCCAACTGGGTCTTCAGATCTCTATTCTTCCGTTCAACCGGATTTGTTTCCGGGTGATAAACAGGCGTAAAGGCATGCTTTATGTTTAAAGTGAAAGTGACTTGCTGCATAATGGCACTAACGAACTGTGAACCATTATCACTCACCATTCGGCGTGGCAGTCCAAATCGTAAGAATATCTCATTTATTAATAATAACACCGCACAGTTCTCTGCAGTGGCATTTTCGAGCGCAAACAGTTCCACCCAACGCGTCACTACGTCTTCCACGATGAAAATCCATGTTTTCCCATCAGGGGAAGCTGGCAGTGGTCCGAACAAATCAAAAGATATGACTTCGAATCTTCGATTCATTATGGTGGTCTGCAGCAGTCCCGCTGGTTTTTGATTTGAAGGCTTGTACCGCTGACAATCTATGCAATTTTTGGTATAGCTGTCGATGTATTTCCTCATACCAAGCCAATGATACCTTTGAGAGATCCGCTGATAGGTCTTTTCCGAACCATAATGTCCTGCCAGCGGGTCATCGTGATATGCTGATAGGACGTTGGCCCACTCATGTTCTGGAACAACCAACTGTGCATCTTCTGTATCTGCGTAAGGACTATGTCGGTAGAGGAGACCGTTATTTATCATATATCCTTTGTTGCTCCAATATGTAGCCTCTTCATCGTTATCTGTGCTTTCTAAGGCCTTCATAATCTTCCGAATCCGTTCATCTTTCATCTGCTCATCTCTGACTTCTACAGGATTTCGTTTCGGCATGTCTACAGTTACTGTGCAAATTCCACATTCATGGATATTTTCCTCCGAGCAAGGCGGTCTTGATAGGCTGTCGGCTACAACGTTCGTCCTGCCTGGTGCATATTTTATGGTTATGTCAAATGCTTGCAGTTGTAGCGCCCACCTTGCAAGTCTGCCTGAAGGTGACTTTAATGACATAAACCACTTCAAAGCCTGATGATCGGTGATAACTGTAATGGGGAGACCTTCAATATAACCTCGGAACTTAGATACAGCCCAGACTACAGCAAGTGCCTCTCTCTCCGTAGTGGAGTAGTTTCTTTCGGCTGAAGTGAGAAGGCGACTGGCGTATTCTATTGGGTGCTCGTGTTCTCCCTCCCCCTGGACTAAAACTGATCCAATTGCGTAACTGCTGGCGTCACTTTTAATTATAAAAGGTTTTGTTTCATCCGCCTGCCGTAATATTGGAGCTGTTGTTAGTCGATGCTTCATCTCATTGTATGCAGCTTGTTGCTTCTCTTTCCACTCCCAAATCGCATTCTTCTTTGTTAAACGTGTTAAAGGTTCAGCAATTTTCGAAAAATCTTTGATAAATCGTCTGTACCACGAGCAGGTCTGAAGAAAGCTTACAAGGTGCTTGATGTTACATGGTGGTAGAAGGCCTGTAATAGCAGCTGTCTTTAGTGGATCCACCTGCAGACCTTGCGGTATAATGTAGTGGCCCAAATATTTTATTGAAGAGCAACAAAAATGGCATTTCTCTCGGTTCACAGTGAGGCCGAATTCTCTAAGTTTTTGAAATACTTTTCCCAAGTCTTCCAGGTGTAACTCAAAGGACGTGGAAAATATAGCCAGGTCATCCAGGTACGCCAGCATCTTTACCTCAGTCAGGCTCACTCGTATTCTGTCAATTAGCCGTTGAAATGTAGCTGGGGCATTTCGTAACCCAAATGGCATGCGTTTAAATTGAAATATGCCAAAGGTCGTTATGAACGCTGTTTTCTCTTGGTCCTCTGCGCGCACCCCAATTTGCCAGTATCCAGCCTTTAAATCTAACAGGGACATGTAAGGCGTAGGCTTTGCGTCGTGCAAGAGATCATCAATTCTTGGGATCGGATATGGATCCGGTATGGTAACCGCGTTAAGTCGGCGATAATCTACGCAAACACGAATACTTCCATTAGCTTTTGGAACTAGAACTACTGGTGCGGCCCAAGGTGAAGCACGAAGCACAGGGTTCAATAATACCTTCTGCTAACATTGTGTCAATCTCACGCTTAAGTATTTCTTTACGAGGCGTTGAAAGACGGTACGGTGGGACCGATATCGGTGTGTTATTCTTAGTTTCAATATTGTGTTCAATATACTTTGTAGATTCCCTTTTGGAAACAAAGACGTCCTTGTTGTCTTCTAATAGCTTGCTTAATTCACCTTTCTGATAGTCGGTAATGTCTGATGACAGATCAATAGAGTTTATCCTCACATCCCAATCATTCCTGTCAAAGAGACTAGCTGCATGCGGCGATAACTCCACTTCTTCTCTGTGTATGTTAATCTGAGCATCCCGCATCATGAAATCTAAGTAGCTTGGGGAATAGCCATCGAAGAGTCTATTTGATCGTTTTCGTTTCGGAGGAGTCATTGTTAGGTCAATAGTAGCCAGTTTCAATTTCGTTTCAGCTGCAGTGAAATCGCTCATATTTTCCGGCATGGGTGTTAGAGGATGAGCACCCTCCGCTGATAATGCTGGAGAAAAGTTGCAGATCGTTGTTGCAGATGTTGCAGGTGACGTTGCTTTAGGAGTTCCAGAAGGTGTCGGTGGAGGCGTATCAATGGTTGTCGATAACGAGATTGCATCCATGATATCTGATGATAACGTCATTGGGGACAATGGGTTTGCTATATCAATCATTTCCTTCATCACCTCAGTTTCAAATATAGCGAATTCTTCAGAAAACAACTCATACTCACAATCAGATTCTCCTATGAAGTGCCACGTAAATTGGGGTAGATTGAGTATCATACCCGCATCTTGTAAAAACCCAACACCCAAAAGAGTGCGGTTTTCTTTGGCCTCAGGTAGGACAATAAATGTTGTGACGACTGCTAGGCCACAAATCTGTACCGGAGCTTTGAAAGAAAGAACCTTCTGTCTCTTCATTATTCCATCAGCTAGGGTTAGGCTTACCGGTTGCTCTTCAAAGTGATAACCACGTGCTTTTAGCTTGTTGTATAACGAGAAAGATGCAACACTTGTCTTCGCGCATGTGTCTACATATGCTGTGTCTTTTTCTCCATCTACATCTATAAATATCACTGGCCTTGAGCGTGCGTCCATGCGAACATTCATAGAGCAGAAACTTAAGTCTTCTGGTTTTACAGGTGATGGTTTCTTCTTGCATGTTGTGCAGTTACTACGAAACACTCCCGGTGCACCACAGCCATAACAAGAGAATTTTGGCTGTGACGGGGATGGTGCCTGGGTTTGAACTTCCAGAACATCTTTTGGTTTTTCAGGAATGAATATTCCCTCAACACGCTTTTTCTTGCGACATACATCAACGGTGTGGCCCAAGTTCTTGCAGAAATTGCAACGCTGCTTGCCCTTACGTTGTGGATTGGCTGTAAAAGGCGTGGCCAGTTCTGCATTTGATGTGTACTCTCGCATTGTTTCCTCAATTCCACGTGCTGTTTCTTGTAACTTGTCAAAGGTTGGAACGGAGTCTCGTGGCATACGGTTTCTTATATCCAACCTGATCAAAGCAAATATGAGATCGATTTGTTGGGTTTCACTGAGCGCTGGAGGGGGAAGGGACGCAAACAATGCTCTCTTCCTTGCAATGAAAGCTTCTGTTGTGACATGCAACTCCTGTACTTCATGTGTAATCTGATGGCACACCATGAAAGCTGGCTTTTTAGGAGCGAAGGTATAACGCAGTCTCTGTTTGAAATCATCCCACTTGGTGATGTTGCCTTTAACTCCCTGCCACCATACCGCAGCCTCACCCTTAAGAAGAAGCGGTAAACCTGCAAGGGCACTGTCGTCACTCACGCTCTCTACTGATTTGTATACACTTGCTGCAGCCAAGAATGCTTCTACGGCACCAGTGTCCTTTTTGCCATTATAAACGATATTACAGGATGCAAAGGAACCTTTTTTGCTCGCCGCAATAGTCTGCAGAATCTGCTGAAACTGCTCATTCGTCATAGCCATCTTTGAAGGTCGATGTGGAAGTGGTCGTAGACTCGCAACTTTATTTTCAAACTTCGGCCCGACGTTGTGCGCCACTTTGTAGCAGGCGATTAATAAAAAGATGCGAATCCAAAGACTATCTTCTTTATTGAACTCGAAGACGGATAGATTACAGAGTAATGATAACGTAGACAAAACTATGTTCATATAGTACAGGGTGTACAAGCCCCGTGCGTATATTTTATAAGTGAATAGCCGGTATCCAGAGCTGTCTGACCAGAGAGGTAAGAGCAGTCGGAAGGCGCGGCGACAACTAACTGACTGACTGAGCGAGGCGGGTTTATATAGACGGCGGGCGGCTGTCTCGGGCATCTTCGTGCGTGGTCGGCTGTTCTCGCCGCCACCGTGATGCGCTAACGCCGCTAGAAGAGCGCCGTATTGTGCTAGGCGTTACAAAGTTAGGATAAATATTAAGTTAGCTATGTTTAATAAAATACCGACAGCTGTTTCAAAGTTGCCGCTCTTGGAGTTTAAAACCAAGGTGAAACGTTTTTTGGAAAAAAAAATGTTTTACTCAATTAATGAGTTTAAATCTAAATTATTTCCTGATTACACATCTTAGTTTATTTTTAATTATGACATTTTATATGTATTTTTAATTTAAGCCATTATTTTATGGAAATTTTCATAAATGATTTCATCTAAGATTGTGTATGTACATTGTACATATTTTGTATTTCATGTGATATTTATAAGTATTGACAAACCCTTTATAACGTACTCTGTTATATGGAAAATAAATATGTTATTCTTATATCTTATTCTTATACATTGCCTAGGTAGAGTATATAACAGATAACAATATTCATAATATTTCATACATTGCCTGGACGCCCCAGGTATTGTATAGAATACCTGAATTATACCGATTGCCGGTGACCAGACAGACAAAGAAAAATTCAAAAAATGGTGGTTTTGGCCTCAGTACCATACTAATAACCCATTTCATTTTAAATTTCGCAAAAATATTCAATGCACAGATACGATTTTTTGACTAAATAATTTATTTAAAGTATAGATGTGTGTTCTAGTATGTAGCATAATCAGAGAAAATAATGATTTTTGATCTCCCCATTAGAATCCACATCACTAATCTTCAAGTACAAGTAACGCTAGCAGTAAATGGGAAGCCAATTTTAACCCGAAGGCTGGTGCGTATCTTGGCCAAAGAATTAGCCTGGCCATTCAAAGAGGAAACGCTGCCAGCCTTCTAGCAGTGGCGTGCATAGAAGTTTTTGCTGGAAATGCAATCAGAAAGTCAAGTTCGACAAAAAAAATAAATTTAAATGTCGCTTTGAAATAGTGCATTACTGCTAAGACCAGGAAGTAAGCAATCCTGGACGAGTAAGTTAAAAGTCCGAGCCCATAGGGTGAGGAGTTTTATATACGAGGCCAGGATTGCTAATTCATGGTTGAAGCAAGTATAGTGCTTTTCTCAAAAATAAAATGAGAATTTTTCATGTTTTTAATGATAATGGGTAATATCAAATATATTAAACTGACTAGGAATTATTAAAAGTTACTTACTTGCTCATATTTGGGCGATTAGTCATGTTTATTGTTATTGATTTCTTCAGCAAAGCATTAGTGGAGTACAATCTATATCAGAGCGCGCTTCTGAACTCATTTTGTAATTTATTTGCAGTGGCGTAGCGTGGGTGGGGCGGAGGGGGCGGCCCGCCCCGGGCGGCAGCCCGCGGGGGGCGGCAAAATGTCGCCGTTGAAGCGGGTTGAGATCTGATCTATGATTCATTCATTTCATTACACAGTATAATTTTCCATTTTTATATAAAATTTTGCGCACAAAGGATTTTTTAAAATTTATTTAAAAGAAAAATTGCTAAATTACTGACAGAGCTCTTTATAAGGTTTGTTTGTTTACATACGAACGGCAACATCGCATCACGCCGCGCCGCCCGCCCGCCGCGCCGGCGAGGCAACGCGCGCGAACCGAGTTGATCTGAATCTGAAATCTTTTGTTTTACGAGTCGGCCCGTGTCGATGCCTCTCTTTCGCACTCATTGAATTAGTACTACGCATTCATTTGTAGGTACTTTGTTTGTTTTAGTGCATCGTGAAGTGCCATTACGCAATCACGCATTACTCGTATGTTTGTTTTGCGAGAGTTTTGGATACGGAACGAAAGTCGTTTTGATTGTGTTTCGATCTTTTAAATACTATTGAATCTTCTAAAACTAAACATTTAGATCTTTACCCAATCTTTGAATTAGTTTTTGAAAATGAAAAGAGTCAAAGAAAGCGGTGCGGAATTCCGCAAAAAAAGGGCTAAGAAAGCAGCAGATGCGAAAAAGTCTCAAGGTGCATTACAGAAATATTTCAGTTCTAGTTCTGGTTCGAAAGCCACGTTAACGTCTTCGGTGGCATCCTGCAGCAGCGGAAGTGATTCCAGTGTAAGTAGATATATGATTCCTCCATCTAGAATCGTGTGTGGCCTAGAATTACTCCAGTTATTTTAGACATTTTATTGGCTGGGTCGCTCGCAATAAATTGCAAGGTTCTTTATCTAAAGTAAAAAATCAAAATGTGTATGTATGTGCGTTTGTTTTTAGTTGTCAGCTCTATAGCCTAAGCCGCTAAACAAAATAAGATGAAATTTTGTATTGGGAATGTTTTGTAAATGTCTAGGAATATTTTCTTTGTTTTTTGATCACTTGATTATTTATGGTAGGTAACATAATTTTTCATTTAGCCGCGCCGTCACCAAAACCACTTTTGTTTTGTGATAGTTAAAATACTTATTTGAAATTCGAACGTGTCTTCTAGCCAATATTCATGGGAATACATAACTTATTTTACAGGCACAAGAAGAAGACGTGCCTGGCGTCGCAGTTGGAAGTAGTTCTGGTCCCACCACAGAGCAGGGTCAAGACGAAGTCGACTCACCAGATGTGCCTCAAGCATCTAGTCATAAGCCTGCAGAAAAAGTGAATGTTGCCAAAGAAGACATAATTGAAATCGTGCCTTCTGCTCCTGCCGAAGTCAAAGATGTGAATCTCGACGATGTAGGTTGCTGGCCTTCTCCTATGACCGACGAAGTCAGAACGCTTCTAGTACGTCGCGGGTCTGACTCAGTACAGCACATCGATTCCAAATTTGCCGATGTTGTTCGCTCAGGGACTTCAACGAAAGGCGGTACCCGAAAACTAACCAAAGAGTGGTTCTACAAACCATTATCTAATGGCGAAAAGGTTCTCCGAACATGGCTGGTGTACTCGCCTCTGAAGCAGTCTTTGTATTGTTTTTCTTGCAAGCTGTTTGGCAATTCCGGCTCGAACTTCGCATCTGAAGAAGGATTCAACAAATGGTGGAAGCTAAATCCAAGAATCGGAGACCATGAAAATAACCTGGGCCATGAACAGAGCTTCTTGAAATGGAAGGAGTTGGAAGTTCGCCTGAACTGTAAAGCAACCATCGATCAGAAACAACAAGAAGTTTTCGAAAGTGAGGAGAAGAAATGGAGGGATGTATTGTACAGGTTGCTGAATATTATCCAGTTCTTAGCCAAACAGAATCTGGCCTTCAGAGGACATCGAGAAGACATTCGAGGAGATGATAGTGGCAATCGCGGGAACTTTCTAGAGTTAGTGCACCTCCTAGCTAAATACGATCCTCTTCTAATGGAACACCTGACAAAGATAAAGCTGGGAGCAAGAGTGTCAGTTTCATATCTGTCTCCAGAAACCCAGAATGAATTTATAAATTTACTGGGACAGCAAGTTCGATCCACCATCATCCGTCGTATTCAAAAAGCTAAATATTATTGCGTAATCTTCGACAGTACACCAGACATCTCCCACAATGACCAAATGAGCCAAGTTCTGCGATACGTACATATCGAAGGAGAAAAAGTCGCTGTGGTAGAATCTTTCATTGACTTCTTCCAACCAAAAGGAAAAAATGCAGAAGATCTCAGCAACGATATAATCGCGAAGATAACATCAGACGGACTGGACATACAGAATCTGAGAGGACAGGCTTATGACAATGCTGCCACAATGTCAGGGATCCACAATGGAGTTCAAGCCCGGATTAAAGCACTAAATCCGAAAGCTCTATTCGTTGCATGCACAAACCACTCACTAAACTTGGCTGGGGTACACGCTGCTTCTGAATCAGTGAATTCGGTGACGTTTTTTGGAATTCTAGAGAAGCTATTTGCCTTCTTTTCTGCATCAACTGTTAGATGGAACGCTTTGGTTGCCGTCACAGGTCAAGCAGTGAAACGAGTCACTGAAACGCGTTGGAGCGCTAGACATGTAGCTGTCAAGATGCTTAAAAATAAGTTTGAGGGAGTTCTTGAGGTACTGGAACAATTAACAGATTCATCTCAAACTTCCGAAACAAGATCGGGAGCCAGTCTTCTCCTGACAGCCATGCAGTCATTTAACTTCCTAACTTTTCTTGGCTTTTGGGCTGCAGTGCTACCTGAAGTAGATGACGCACAGATTTACCTGCAGCAACGAGGACTAAGTGTGGATAAGTGTGCTCAGAAACTCTGCGCTTTGAAAACCCTCTTAGTGGAAAGTAGAGACCGTTTAGTGCAAGAAGCAATTGACTTTGCTAAGACTCTTTGCGAAAAACTCGGAATCGAACTCAAAACGAGAAGAATTTGCAGGAAAAAACGCATGCATGGCGATGAATCTTCTGCAGATGCAGCTTTGTCTCACGAGCAGGAAATCCGTCGAGAGGTGTTCGCATCATTGGACAAGATCATTCAAGAAATGACGACTCGATTCCAGCAAATTCAAGAAATATCGGACAAGTTCGGATTTTTGATGCCAGCAAAACTTTTGGACAGCAAGTTCGAGTGTGATCTTTCCCATGTATTAGAAGACATCGACAAGGACGAGTTTCAGATGGAGCGGAAGCGTCTCCAGCAATTTATTGCCTGTTCTGAATCAGAGGAAGATATAAGTGGTAAAGGACCACTGGAGCTCCTCCAGTTCATTCAAAAACTGAATCTCGGAATTTCGGTTCCAAATATAGTCATCTTGATTCGTATATATTTGACTTTGGCGATTAGTGTGGCAAGCTGTGAGAGAAGTTTTTCGAAGTTGAAGCTAATAAAAAATTACCTCAGATCTACTATGAGCTCCGCTAGATTATCAAACTTGGCTATATTGTCGATTGAACAAGAATTGGCTGCTAATATTGATTTTGACAAAGTTATTTCTGACTTCGCTGCTCATAAGGCTCGTAGAATCCGCTTGTAAAACCGCTCATCCAATTTTTTCTTCAATAAAAAGTATCTCATTGCCTGTGCAATTTAATTTTAATTAAGCACCTATAGAATGGGGGCGGCAAAGTGGGTCTCCCGCCCCAGGCGCCAAAATGGCACGCTACGCCACTGTTTATTTGCACAAAAATTTATTAATATTATATTTATTGTTATAAACATTTGTTAAAAAGTATTTGTGCGGGTTCAGTGCTACGCACATGAACCTAGAATTGTATTATTAATCAGATGGTTCTCTCTTAGAATTGTTTTAATATTTATAGTTATGGTCGCAGTAATTTTCTCTTTTGTAGCGCGCATTAAAATAATTTAAATTAAATTAGTATATCTTGATTCGACTGGTATTTTTGTAACACTGAAATTATTTGTATATCAATAGAAACTTTATTGGACTCTGTATTACCTATTTGTACCTTATTTATAAGCTTTATAATTTGTCTGTTTGTTTCTTCAATAAAGAAAAATAAAATTAAAAAATACTTTCAACTAAAATTTATAGCCACATAAATTCCCGCTTTTGCGCAACTTTTTTTATTATTGCCAGCTGGGCAAAGGTATTTACCGCCATGCAGCCTTCTTCATGGATAACACCATCTAGAGGAACGCTAAGAACTAAGAAAAAAACAATGAGAAAAACCTCCTTAGTCTCTTATAAACATAGACACGGATAGTTTTAAAAATAAAACATATGAAATATACTCTGTGAACATATGGAGTATTCATACGAATTTCCTATTCATACGAATGTAATGGAGTTTCATACGAATTTCCTGGACAGTTATTCAGATTTCCTAGACACTTTTAATAGCTCGCCAGGATGAAGTTATTTATGGTAGGTCTTTACAGTATGTAATGGTAATATTACAATATATTTTTGAGAAAAATCATTATTTGTATGAGGCCAGGGTAGGCACTGCCTTTGGTTTCAAATTTTTTTCTTGTTATTTTTATCGTCAAACTTCATCTTCTCATTGCTTTTCCAGCAAAAAGTTCTATGGACGCCACTGCCTTCTAGGTACCCTTCCACATGACGGTGGCGACTTAGATTGGATTTTTCATTTTATTTTGTCTACATATTTTTATTACAGGTTTAATAGGCAGGATTTTATGTTAGTTTTACCCTTTTTAATCCAGGTTAGTTTTATATATATTATGTTATATTCTATAATTTTCTACATTAAATAAATGTTTATCTTAATCTAATAGGGAATATAAATTATTAAATTAGCAATGTGACATTTTTGTGCATTATTTTTATTAGAAAAGTTTTACGTCTACGTGATCATGAAAATGATCTCTTAGGGCGATATCCTACCACAGTATGGTACAGATCATTGTAGTGTATTTGTGGTTCTACTGGCATAAATAAGGTAATAATATAACAAATTCATACTGGAGACTCGGTAAGCGGTCAGGACCAAAGTTCAATGACCTTTTCTGTGAAATACGCAAAATAAAATTTTGAGTTCCATAGTAATTGAGTCAAGGGTGTCCTTTTGTGCCTCTAAAAATAAATGTCGTATTTCGCCAACAGGGTCATTGAATCTTGGTCCTGACCCCTTTCCGAGTCTCCAGTATAGTGGTTATATAAACGAAATTCACCTAAAATAAGGTCCTACAATAATAAGTGAAAATAATTCTAGGGTAGATCAAGTATACTCATAGTTCACTAATCACAATCAAGAAGAAAAAACAATTTTTTATATCGAATATTTTTTCACTTTCCAGTACATTCTAATCAGCTGACTAAACTTCTATAAAAAGGTGAAAAAAAGTTATAAAAAAAAACGTTTTTTGTTGGTGATTTGTCTATTGAGGATACTCTATCATCTGTTAATTTTTTTTCTCTTTCAGATGTAGGATCTCATATCGTTTCAGAAGCGGCGAGACATCAGACTGGGGCGTGCAAGCGGGTGACCGCAAGAACATCAATATCAACATGTTTACTGTCATTCATCACCATTAGGATGTATCGTTTTCGTTTTTATTTTTATTTTTGTTGCTGTTAGTGGAAAAAATAACAGTGTCGTGATATTTCAACTGAAGGTAGTACTTAGTACAAGTATGATAAAGTTTTTGAAACTTACTTAAATCAATAAGTTGCAGTCTGAGCTTACAGAAATAAAAAATAAATAAAATAAAATGTTTTTATTTCAGACAGTACTACAGTCCATAGAGTCCATGATTTTTAAATTATTTCGCATGTTTCTTTTATAAAGCCATTAATAAAAAACAATAAACCGGCAAAAACAGTCAACTAATTGGAAAGATATAAATTGGGGAAACGTACGTACACATTTGCTTTTTTGTGTTTTAGGTCTCAAAAAGAAGCATGATACGACGCGATACAAGCTTGTCTCCATTCCATACTTGACGTCTTCCTGACCCACAAACTTCAGAACAAAATTCTATTACTAACTTGATGTAATATCTCTCACTTAGTCCGTAGGTTCCCCCCTTTGGCAGTTATCTATCCACTTGCCCTTTTTAACAGAAAGAACATGAGTGTTTTAAAACCTAGTTATGTATAGTTTCATACACTACTTTATCTAAACTCATGCCTAACAACCTGTTTTCATAATAATCTTGTTAAAATTTGTCGTTAGCCATTTTTGATTTTGCTCGCAAAAAAGTGTTCGTTATTTCCGTTGCTATTTCGAAAATGTCAGATGGAGTCAAATTATCATCACCATCACATCACTGCTGTTAGTAATTTTAGGCCAAAATAATACTTTTGGTTTGACCCATAAAACCACAGTAAATTATAATTTCCACGTAAGCTATGGCGCCAAAATCCAACAGTCCACCACGCATGCGTACGCATTGCGCGCGCCGGCAGCCATAGACAATGCAGGCCGAAAATAAAATTAAATTGTGACCTCCTTTGTCACGCCGCAATATTATTAAGTATGTGTAAGAGAATAATAGATGATAACCTCATTGGTATTTGATATTAAACCGCAGACATGGCTGTATGGGCTAAATTCCCTTTGCCTTTCTAGTTAGTATCACACGCATCACACGTACTGTAATCTCAGAAAAAGATTTTTATAGCATTATGTTGTTCGGAGACGTATACTATAATTTAATTTTTTAATTTTTTGGAGACGTTAATGAAAAATATTTTTCAGTATACCAGTAGTTTTGAGTTCGTAATGAGGATTTTACGATATGAGGTTGGATAAAACATATTTGAGTTTATTTTCTGGTTTAGAGTATTCTTGTTCTCATCAAAACTCTTTTATATTATAATTTTTATTTATTTAGGTACATGCTTTTCGGGGGGACGAAAAAGCTCGGGATGCATGGCTGACTAAAATTATTTTATCGGTATCTAAAGTTATTTCTTGGTTTACGAAGCCGTAAGAATTCTTGGCCCATGATCTAACCCGTTGTCTTCGGTGAGGCCGAGGTTTCAAATAAAATTTATTGAATATCTTTGGCCTAATATTGTGGTCTTCAATAGGGCCAAAGGTTGAACATCTTTTTCGGATGAAATTCTTTTTTTGGTCTATGATCTCATGGTTTTGCGAACCTTCGATGAGGTAACATATACTCGTATACATTTTCGTTTATATGAAGCGATTGTTTTGTAATGTACTTGAATGATTATCTCGAATAGCCAATGTTTATTAGTTGATAGTCTTTGGCTTCTTCATATCTTTGTTTAAGTTTTCCGTTCACCATATTAATCAGTATGAATTATTGCATGAATTGTTTTTTTTTTGATAAAATACCTAAAGATATATACTTAACTTTGTACTTGATAAAAGTTACACAACCTCCGTATGCTAAATTGACCAAAACCAAACTTTGCCAAAGTGATATGCGTATTTGTCCAGTGTATTCCTCAGGGAAACGTTTTTTTTCGAGAGCTTATGATGCTTACATTGTAGTAGTATAATTCTGACATTACCTCGACATGACCAAGATATAATTGATAAACTTCGTCCGCGTAATATTTATATTTTGGGTCATAGTTCCCCAGGGAACTGCCCGATTTCTTAGGATTATAGTAGTAGTATGGACTCCCCACAACCTCAGTGGAAATAACTAAATACCAGCACCAGGTTATGAAAGGTTCATATCAATTTACTTCCAGAAAACCAACAATTCAAAAAACTTTCACTTTGTACGACAGCAGGGATAGGGATAGTAGGGATAAGCTCTAAGACTAAACCCATGGTTTAAAATATAAGGTGACTTTCGTATATATATCCAAATTCATACTGGAGACTTGGTAAGTGGTCAGGACTAAGGCTCAATGACAATGTTTGCGAAATATTAACAATATTTTTTTTGCCTCTATACTTGTTCAAGAACAACCTCGACTCAATAAGTACAGGAAGACTAAATTTTATTATGCCTATTTTATGGAAAGGGTTATTGAAACTCGGTCTAGACTACTTACTAAGTCTCCAGTATGAAATTGGCTGCATAAACGAAAGTCACCTTCTTTATACTTGTAAACAGGAAACAAAGTGTTGCAAATACATTTTGTTGGATTGGTTGATAGGTTCAAAGAATGGCCATAGGTGCTCAGAAAACAGCATGTTGTATCAGCTCAATTAAAAAAATAATATTGATAAAAATTAACTCGAATAAGTGACACATATTGGCTGTTCATTAGACCTATATTTCTCTAATAATTACTTATCTGGAAATCACGTTTATCTTAATGACTGCCATACTAAAGAGAAAATAAGGTGGCAGCGGCGAGTGACAAAATCATAGAAGACGCGTTTCTTACAAAGTGTATTACATAATAATAAATAAATAAATAAAAATAAATAAATGAAGTGTCATTCGAAAATGGCACCAGAGCACCATCAGAGACACAAAAGTCGAAAGGCTCATGATTGGTACTTACTGTATGTCATGTGATATTAGGCCACCCGTGATTGGCTGATTTATAGACACAGTACCGCTATTGGAGCCGTCGCCGTACTAAACTGTGTTGAACACAGTTTATCATGGGGTTATTATTGAACGCTATTAAGAGGCCTGTAGTCGGCGGCTTGAAGTCAGTCGCGCGCGGGCTCGCTATGCTTGCTATTTCATTCTACATTCAACTTCGGATTATAGAGCACTGACTGACTGTTATTGGTTGGCCCGAACGTTCATTTCCCGAGCTCGTACGGAACTAACCGAACACCGTGTGAGAGGCAAGCTAACGCGAGACAACGTTCATGTTTTAAAAAAACTCGAGAATGGTTTTGGTGGTTTCTAAGAGTTATCCGAGTCTACTTGAACAATCCGGCGTTTGTGTGTATGAATGTTTGTTCGAAGATAACTCGGGTATCGTTCATCGGAATGTCATGAAATTTGGCAGGCGAGTAAATAAGACAAAACGAATTTTTAAATTCAAACATGAGCCAAATCGGTCTAGTACGAATCGGGCGAGCGCGAGTTCACTGTTCGGGGCGGACTACTAGGTAAAAATAATTAACCGAGATTGTACACATTTTTAGGGTTTCGTAGTCCAACAAGGAACCCTTATAGTTTCGCCATGTCTGTCTGTCCGTCTGTCCGGCTGTCCGTCTGTCCGTCTGTCCGGCTGTCCGTCAGTACTATTAGTACTAGAATGCTGTAATTTGGTATGGATATAAATATTAATCACGCTGACAAACTGGTAAAATTAAATCTTGAAAAAAGTTAGAGTGGAGCGTCCCCCCCCCCCTGCCGGCTAAACGGTTGTTTATAGAAATGTGAAAGAATTCACAGAAGTAGTATGTGTAATGAATTTAAAAGGAAAACTATCACAACTACGTAGGCTTTACAGGTTTACGAGTACAGGTTGCGCCAAACTTTTTCATGTATGGAACCAGAAGTTTGGCGCGGTCTGTATTAGTAGACCAACTTATATATATGTACCGGGCAACTACGAAACCCTACATTGCGCGTGGCGCGACACGCACTTGGCCGGTTTTTTATTTTTTGTTGTAGATCTAAAGACATTCAATGCCCTTTGATGGTTACGAGAAGCGTGAAATCTGTGCATTTTTTTCGTTCACTGGGTGGCAGCCATATTTATCTTACACCTTTAATAATGCGGAAGTATTTTGATTAAAGATGTATATCTAACAAACAAAGGTACCCCTATAACTCACGCTTATGTAAGGATGAATAGCCAATTTGGAGAAAATGAATTGCCCTGATATTCAGATAACTTTGTAGGCAGCCTGTGCCCATTCAAAATAACGGCTATTTCAAGGAAATTGGATAATAAAAATGATGCTTTTATTGGGTGGGACATTTAATAGGCAATACTTATTTAGACAGTAATAATTTTTTAATTTTGAGAATATTTTATGGAAATGGAAATGGATATAATTATTTGATGAAAGTTACATTTTGCTCTCCTTCAACATTTAATTAATTTTATTTCTTAAGTTAATATTTGGTATTGAATGATTGGAACTGAATTAACTTTTAAGGCTCTTCTTTTTTCTTTTTTTAGATATTTACTAGCTTTTGCCCGCGACTCCGCCCGCGTTGAAGAGATTTTTGTGGAAATAAGGAAAACAAAAGAATATTATTTTTTGAACGACAATATGTAACGGTCACCATGTTTTACCGAAGTGCTAAGAAATACCAATCGAATAAGCCCAAACTCAAAGGGTCTGCTGTTATCCGTTGAGGAGATCCCATAACCACCTTCCAGATCCCCCTGCAGACCCTGGTCACCATGTTCTACCAACGTGCTAATAAATACCAATCAAATAGGCCCAAACTCGAAGGGTCTGCTGTTGTCCGTTGAGGAGATCCCGTTCCTACCTTCCAGTCCCATCATCAGACCCTGGTCACCATGTTTTACCAAAGTGCTAATAAAGACCAATAAAATAAGCTCAAACTCAAAGGGTCTGCTGCTATCCGTTGAGAAGATCCCGTACCCACCTTCCAGTCCCGTCAGCAGACCCTGGTCACCATGTTTTACCAAAGTGCTAATAAAGACCAATCAAATAAGCCCAAACTCGAAGGGTCTGTTGTTTTCCGTCGAGGAGATCCCGTACCCACCTTCCAGTCCTATCATCAGACCATGGTCACCATGTTTTACCAAAGTGCTGATAAAGACCAATAAAATAAGCCCAAACTCGAAGGGTCTGCTGTTATCCGTTGAGGAGATCCCGTACCCACCTCCCAGTCCCGTCATTAGATCCTGGTCACCATGTTCTATAAAAATACTCATCAATACCGATCAAATAAACTTAAACTTGAGAGGTCTCCTAAAAAAAACATTATACCAGTGGATGATTGAAACCTAGACCATGAGACTACATACGACTACGCAAGGCGTACATACTAAAAATATTATCGAGTGCTTATTGAATTTTTATAGTCAGTTCTGTAGTTCTAGATATACCCACTATATACAAACAAACAAATAAATCTTCTTCTGTATATAATAGTGTAGACAAACTTTAACGTGAGTTGATTTGAACCAGACTGCGTCAGATCCGATATTTTGAAACATGCAGCACCATCTAGTTTATTAAAGTAAAAACCATTTTAAGGCTAGCTTACTGAGCCGTTATCCAGGTTAGCTTCACAGAGATGGCGTTTTCTAAGGACTTCAAAATAAAAATATTTTAGTTATTGGTCTTTGCTCAGTCAAGAAATATAATTTCAGCTGTAATATTTTTTTTACAAAAGGAAATATTTTTTCTGAAAATAAAATAAAAGAATAAAACATAAAAAGTGAAAACGAATTTTACCAGTCAGGGTTTGAACCTGCGACGATCGACTACGCTAGGGCGGCGAACCTTTCGCATCTCTCACTAAAATTCACATTGCGCTGCTCCCTTTTGTCATAGCGTGATAATACACAGCCTTAAACCTTCCCGAATAAATGATTTATCATTCAGTGAAAACTGCATCAAAATCCATTGAGGGGTTCTCAAGTTATAAGCGAACGAACAGACAGACAGACAGACAGACACACAGACGTTGTATTTTATATGTATAGAGAAGATAGAGATATTGGTAGGTAGTTTTCTTTGTTACTTAAGTTTTGGATTATGTAATAAATATATTGATATTACTTTTAACTGTAAAAAATATTTACTATGTTAATTCTACTACATATTTTTTCAAATTTAAATTCTCATCGCGGCGTTACAATCTATGGCAGTTGAGCGGGCTGGCTTATCTTAACATAATTCCATTAATTAATTAAATTAACAAGCATGAATCCTTGACAATTCTTTTTTCTACCCAATTATGACATTATGAGAGGAAGTCATTTTATAAAAGACTAGCTTTCTCCCGCGGCTTCGCACGTGTGATTGTGTTTGTTAATAAATGTACCTTTTAAAACTATTATCGGCAGGTTTTGGCCTGGCGGTTAGTTTATCAACGCCCTCAGTGGCGTGCACTCCGCACAGACAAAAAGACACTGCCTACCCTGACAAATACGCATTTTTATTTATTATCTATTAATTGTCTGCTAAAACAAAATAAGTAATAAAATAGCGTCTATTTTATTACCTACGTTATTTTATCAGAAAATTAAAAACATTGGTTGCGGAAAAAGTTTCTTCGCATTTTATATGAAAATTCAAAACATTTTTTTATAAAGTTTATTTACATTTAACTATACTTTAGTTGTAGGTGCCATTTTGTTCGATAACTTTCTGCCATTTTGTAGGTAGGGACATGATCCCATTGCTATAGAAATTCTGGGGCTTCTGATCAAAAAACCGCGACAAGTGGTTTTGGCAGTCCTCTCGTGATGTTAACCTGACACTGCCTAAAGAATTCTGAAGAGACCGAACAAGTGGAAATCTGAAGGTGCACGGTCAGAACTATACGGCGGATGCATTAATACGTCACAGCCAAACTCTCTTAATTTTTTCTGAGTGGCTAAAGATGTGTGAGGTCTAGCGTTATCATGATGAAAAACCACACCCCTTCTGTTGACTAATTCCGGCCGCTTTCTCTCAACTTCTTTCTTTAATCTCATCAGTAGAGTTCCGAATCGATGGTCCTGCCCGGCGGTAACAGCTCATAATTAATAATGCCCTTCCAATCCCACCATACACACAGCATTACCTTGTTGCGAGATAACCCGGGTTTCGCCAGAGTCTGTGAAGCCTGACCAGCCACTTTTCATCACCAGTTATAGGTTTTTCAAAAATGGTTCGGTTTCATTACGTCGTAATAAAGAATCACAAATGAGTACACGGTTCATTAAGTTTCTTTCAGTGAGCTCATGAGGCACCCAAATATCGAGCGTTTTTGTGTACCCAGCTTTTTTCAAATGCGCCAAAACTATTTTATGGTCCATCCCCAGTTCTTCAGCTACATCGTAACTACTGATAAGACGATCTTGCTCCACTTTTTAAAAAATGGCATCCATTTTATTCGTAACAGGGTGCCCAGAGCGAGGTGCATCTTTGACATCAAAATTTCCGGATTGAAAACGCTTAAGCCAAATTTGTACTACTCTCACAGACACTGCACTAGGTCCATAAACATCACAAATTTTTTTCGCGGCTTGCGTTGCGTTTTTACCTTTTTTGTAGTAAAATTTTAAAATGTATCGAATTTCTTCATTAGATTCACTCATCTTAACAATAAGAAAAACAAATGAAAATCACACATTTTAACTAATTTGAATTTGGAATTATATTTTTTTAAATTTAAACTTTTTAATAAAACCAAAACCAGCCAGATACAAATGGTATAGCCAAAGAGATTTTATTATAAGTTCACACATACTATTTGCGAAAAGAGTTTTTCTTACGTACTTCTATATATTATATCTATACTAATAATAAAGTAGTGAAAAAGCCGTGTCTGTAAATTGAATATTTTCGCGAAATTTTAAGTCTATGTCACTTATTATTAATAATTTATTTATTATTATTATTAGTGTTGTATTGAGGCCAAAATCACATTTTTGTTGTTTGTCTGTCTGTCCGTCTTTCTGTATGTGTGTTCGTTTTAACTCGAGAACCAATAAACGGATTTAGATGCGTTTTTAGTGTTCAGTAGTACCTAAAAGGTACAAAATTCCTTTCCTTTTCAAAAATAAAACGAAAGTTTAATCACAATGACTACACTCATGGAGGAACACGTGTCGGTGGAGGCGCATATTGCCATAAAACATATTGGTACTGATCTTCGGCATTGAGGTAAAAACTGGATGGATGGAAAGCTGTAAACCCTGGGTGGGATACATATTCAATCAACTTTTACCCAGACTACTTTTTGGATCATTGCCAGTAATCAACCATAAAATTCATAATTGTGCTCTTTTTAGGGTTGCGTAGTACCTAAAGGGTAAAAGGAACTTTTATGGTGAGACTCCGTTGTCCGTCGTCCTTCCGTCATCCGCCCGTATCTCACAGTCTCATAACCTTAGATCCGATAAAGATAAAGATTTGAAATTTGCTACTAAAATAGCATTCACTTGCCTACATAACGTGGAGGAAAATAAATTGAAAAATTTGAAATTGTGAGCAAGTGAGAAAAATAAAAAAATCTTAAAAATACAATATAGGTATCAAATTCCACGTATTAAAGATCTCTTTATAAAAATATGTACTTTCTCTATTTGACTGGCACCGATTTCGAAAAATCTTTGAAAAACCACAAAAGATGCATGTCCCCCTCCCATATTTCCGAAACCGGTAAACCGAAAAAAAAAAAGAAAGATTATTATAGGGCACAACTTGCCAATTACAGGAAAACTATAGGGATTAAAAAAAGGTTGAAATTAAACGAGAAATGTAAAAAAATTCAAATAAATAAAAAAAATGTATAGAAATACTAATACAAAAATATTTTATCATCCATCACAAAATACAAGAGTACAATTAACTAGGTACTCGTAGGTACCTCTACCAAATATACATTCCCAAAACTGACGGAACCCTAGATACCTACTCGCAGTTGAACGGTTTTTTTCATTATCGTCGTAGTGACCCTGGTCAACACATAGGATATAAGGGATGTTTATTAAATAACGCCCAAGCTGAAAACGGGGCAAAAATTTAATACACGCGGACGAATCTCCGCGGGCAAAGGCTAGTTATAAATAAAAATGTGTATTTATCGGGGTAGGCAGTGTCTTTTTGCCTCTATGGAGTGCACGCCACTTCTCCTTATAGCCTATATGTTGACCAAGGCCACTACAATGGTCATAAAAAAGCTGCATCCAAATCTGTTGAGAGGTTCTCGAGTTAAAAAGGAACAAATAATACATACAGACTACAATACTTAAGTATTGTAAATAAATCATAAGTATTGTAAGCTGTAAATTGTCTGTATGACTACAATACTTATGTATAATAATCAATTTTATTTCAAATTTCGCAAAAATATTAATTGTACAGACACCTTTTTTGCCTTTAATTTATTAGTATAATTTAATAAAAAACTAATTAAATGACACACATAATAAAATTAATACTTTCCATGGCCATATGCCTAAATTAATTAAACTAATTAGGTGGTAGAGCTGATGCCGGGCTCGACTGTGGAGGTACCACCATCTTACTCGCAAATCCTCCCGAAGTTATTTGGGGGAGAGTAAGAGAACAGCTCTCAGGCAAAACCAGGCGGCCCACCATTGCCTGGGGCCGATGGATGGCGGTATATCCATCCCAAATTTCCAGGCCTTAAAACAGACTGGTGACGGGCAGCGGCGTCACTGGTGCAAGGGTTTCGGCACCGCGCTCACCAACCCGCCTGCCCAGCGTGTGTGAGTATGGGCATTTCTTCCAGGGGGACCACCAAGAGTGGTAAAATCCTGGAAAGGCCTATGTCCAGTAGTGGACGAAACAGGCTGATGGATGGATGGATGCCTAAAACGTCGTTTTCAATTTATTATGGCCATATTTCAGATGGTATCGACAGCCAGTTGTTTAATTTAAGGCCACCATCTCGGCATACCAATTTACGATCCTTTTATGACCCAACTGGGTTTATAGTCAAATTAGAAGGGCGTTAAACGTACATGTAAGTATATCTTTAAGTGCGAGCAAATATGTGAACATACCTATATGTATTGAAACCTTATTTTGTTATCTAGGCAAATGGCAGTGTGCCAACTAGGCAATGTTCAAAATAATTTTCCTAAGTGCGGGTCGGACACGCGAACAAATGGTTTCGTACCAACACACAATACAATCATTATGGTACCAACAATATAGATGCCATAGCAACAACATTAAGGCGAAAAAAAACAAATTTGACACTTTCTGAGAACGGAACCCAAATTTTTGCTATTTATTATTTTACCTTAGACTATGTACAAGAATTTGGCCATATTTGAAACTGCATCACGTCTTTTTGGTAAAACTGAAATAAATAACTTTAAAAAATGCAAATTTTTCCAAGTTTACTGGATGTGGCCAAATCTTAGGTTTCGATTTTTTCAGTTTTTGTTATTTGTCGTGTATTAAGCTGAAGTAATACGTATTCTGTTGAAAATTTCAACTGTCCACACATGACCGTTACTTAACTCGCGTCCGTCAGTTTACCCTAGAGACCTGACACGTGATCCGCGGGTGGTGTCAATCATGTCGTATATTGTTTGAAGGCGGATGAGCAGCGCTTGGTTCTGCTCGGGGCTATCCTGTTTTGACCCTTGATTAAGGCGTCATCGTTGCTCACACAGGTGGCAGAGTGCGGATGAGGTGGGTGCGATGTCGGGTGACCTGTGCCTGTTGCGGTAGAACGTGATGATCACAGGTACTGTTGTTAGTTGACAATGGTCGATAACATCAGCGGTGAGATCCATTGCCCTTAAGTGGGAAAGTGATCACTTGAATTCATTCTTGAATCAAGTTTGAGTTGAAGTTACAGAGGACCTCCTTTCATAACCGTGAGTTGATATTGGCGGTCCACACATTAGGGTTGAAGCTGTAAACCTATCTGACAAACGGACGGACACACAGACAGACAGCGGAGGCTTAGTCCCGTTTGGCACCCTTCGAGTGCGAAACCCTAAAAACGGGCAAGCACTGCGCTGTGTCTGTTTACACGAACCATTTCAGGCATAGTTCCCCACACACAGCTGCCACCCTTTTTTAATTTTCATTATCGCTAAAACAATAGATCCCAACCAAAATAAATCTCTAATTTGTTATATTTTATTTTGTACTTAATTTCTTGTCCACTGATTACCACTACCATTTTCACCTTAATATTTGTTATATTTGAAGGAAGCTAAATGTTAATAAACATTTATGTGCCATTTAGATTGTTTCTTGAGTTTTCTTCTGCAATATAGAATAAATATTGAATGCATACCCATAAGCGGACAAGCCCTTTCTCATTTCGTCATTGCTTACACTGTTCTAACATTTTTACGATCAACGTGCTGCCTTTCATCGCTCTTTGTTGAAATCCTTGTTGGTTAACACAGAGTTCAGTCTTGTGTTTTTCCGTGGTGGGCCATGTTTGACCACCACACACATTTGGTGCTCAGACTTGAAGTTGTATTTACGTGTACCCAGTATTTTTTCTACCTATTGTTACTAATTTTTGACTTCTTTCTCCATAATCTAGTCTTTTCGTAGATAAAATAAGATTCCTTAGTTACGTATTCTAGCTATTTTTCCTTTACTCATAGAGTCTATCTCGTCCCGTTCGTTATTATTTTTGTTTTCGGTTAGTTGAAGACCTGGGAATCTAAAATGGTTTATTGCTTCCTAATGCATTCTAAAACAAATCTGATCAAAATACCTTACATACGAGTAGTTTCCATACCTATATATAATTTAAAGAAGCAGGGATTGGCTGTGGATTGGAGTTCAAAAAATGACAGCTGTAAGGCGAACACATACTCAATTGCAATATTAGACCAGTATTTGAAAGGATACTCCTCCTACAGGGCTGGTTCAAATACTTAAAAACATGGATAATATAGTAGGCATAATATATAATTTCATCCGTCCATTCCATCCTTACATGGTTCGTTCACTGTTGGACATAAGCCTTTCCAAGATTTCACCACATTGGCAGTCCTACACACGCTAGGAGGGCGAAACCCTTAAACCAGTGACGCCGCTGCGCGTCACCTGTCTGTTTTATATAGAGGCCGGCGATTTGGGATGGATATGTCACCATGATGATCAATTTTAATGTATTATTTAACGCAATAAATTCTAGCTAATTGATCAACTTACGCTGCCTGGTGGTTAGTTTACAAAGTAACGATTTTGCCACAAGTCAAATAATATACGAATGGAACAATTACTGCTCAGTGTAAAATTTTACGTTAAACTGACACACGTTGCATTCTCTGTTTGGTCGATGGCATTGGTGGCAAGCCAATAATCACCTAGACCTGACATTTCAATATTGATGTCTTATGATCTGCCTGGGCATATCGTATTTGTATTAAAACTAGGGGGGCCGCCTCGCTCCACTCCGCTTCGATCGGCTTCCCAAATTTATGAACCTAACACGCTCCTCCTCGCTCCGCTCGTCGTCGCACCTATTTTTAACAGTGAAACATTCAACCAATCAGCACACCACACACCACACACCACACACCACACACCACACACCGTACACCACACGCTCGTCGAATCATTTTACCGCGAGGCGCCCGCGTAAATTGATCAACTACTAGAAATGTATACGTTAAATAATACATTTCAATTGCCGTTTATGATTTTTTGCTGGTTAATAAACCGTTGGGCACCCTTGGAGTGCGAAACCCTAAAAACGGGCAAGCGCTGTGTCTGTTTACACGAACCATTTCCGGCATAAATCCCCACACACAGCTGCCACCCTTTTTAATTTTCATTATCGCCAAAACAATTGATCCCAACCAAAATAAATCTATAATTTGTTATATTTTATTTGGTACTTAATTTCTTGTCCACTGATTACCACTACCATTTTCACCTTAATATTTGTTATATTTGAAGGAAGCTAAATGTTAATAAACATTTATGTGCCATTTAGATTGTTTCTTGAGTTTTCTTCTGCAATATAGAATAAAGATTGAATGCATACCCATAAGCGGACAAGCCCTTTCTCATTTCGTCATTGCTTACTCTGTTCTAACATTTTTACGTTGAACGTGCTGCGTTTCATCGCTCGTTGTTGAAATCCTTGTTGGTTAACAGAGAGTTCAGTCCTGTGACTCGGAAATTGATTTATTTACGATCAAATCAAATCAAATTATTTATTTTTGCAAAATAGATACATTAAGTATACTTTCTACAAGTCAAAGTTAATTTACACAATATAATATGTCTTTAGAATATAAAAAAAATATATAATAATACGGGAAATAAAATATACACCTGCATTAATAAATGATAGTCGTACGTTTTTAAATAAATAAATAAATAAAAAATAAATAAAATAGGGGAATCTAGGAATAAAAATATTATATATACATAATACAATGAAGAAATAATAAAAACGGGAAATACATACAAAAAATATTAAGGGTGGGCTACTAAAATGTAATAAAGTTATACACTTGCATAAAATATAGAAATATAGGAATAAAAATATTGTATATACATAATGCCTAACCATCCGCACCATTCGATTAGTATTGCTAAGAAGAAGGGCAAGAAACTTAGCAAACATTCCTTTTTTCAAAATCAAACATATGATACAAAATCATATACATACCTACTCAAGTAAAGGCATAAAAAAATATAAGACTGCGGGAATTAGTCACGAGAAAAAAAAATATATCTTAGTCAACCCGTCTCATATTGTCTATTACCTTTAACAAAGTAAGTTTACATATTAATTAATTTTAAGCCTTTAGAGGAATCGTACAGTATTAAAATATGCTAATTATTAATTACAATATTGAATAAGATTATTATTATTTATTACACCATGCTTCATTATCATCCAAATAATCATTGATTTTATAATAAGCTTTCTTAAGTAGTCCCTGCTTAATATATAGTTTAAACTTATTTTCAGGCAAACTAAGGACCTCCTCTGGAAGCTTATTGTAAAATCTTATACCATGTCCTACAAAAGTGGTACCTACTTTGGCAAGTCTTAATTTTGGAAAAGCTAGTTTATGTTTGTTTCTGGTTTCAACAGAGTGGTGCACACCAAGCCTCGGGAAATTATCAATTTTTTTTCTGACATATCTAATAACTTGATAAATAAATTCACATGGGACCGTAAATATATTAATTTCTTTGAATTTTTCTCTTAATGAATCTCGGTACTTCATGTTATAAATAGACCGAATTGCTCTCTTTTGCAAGACAAAGACTGCTTCTATATCCGCGGCTCTACCCCACAACATTATGCCATATGACATAATGCTGTGAAAATAACTGAAATATACTAATCTAGCAGTATCTTCATTAGTAATCTGCCTTATGCGTCTAACAGCGTATGCGGCTGAACTAAGCCTACCACAGAGAGCTTCTATGTGGGGACCCCACTGAAGACGGGAGTCTATAGTAATACCTAAAAACTTAGTTTCGTTAACTAACTCCAGCTTGGACCCCTGCAAAAATAAACTGACATCTACTTGAATTACATTTGGTAAAGTAAACTTTATACATTTCGTCTTTTTTGCATTTAGAACTAAATTATTTGCAGTGAACCAATCAAGAATCAGAGAGAGGGTTGAATTCGCGTCATCAAGTATATCGTTATGTCGATTCACTTTAAAAATAAGTGACGTGTCATCTGCGAATAGAACTATCTCAGATAAGTCTCTAACTAAGTAAGGAAGGTCATTTATGTATATTAAAAACAATAGGGGCCCCAATATGGAGCCCTGCGGAACACCCATTTTGACTAATGCTCCAGATGACTTTACTCCATTAATGTCTACCTTTTGAAATCGGTCACTAAGGTATGACTTAAATAATGCCAAAGATTTACTGTTATTCCTGTTATTCAATGATTCCTGTTATTTTCCGGTGACAGATATTCGAGTATGTACCATCATCAATCCGTTCCAGGCATGGTGGGCTAACTAAGTAGTTGTGCCTTTTTAAGTGTTGTCCTTTTACTCTCCTCCTAATAACTTCGGCGGGGTTTGCGAGTTTAGACGAGCCTGGCACCAGCTGGTAGGTAGAGCATAGTGTGGTAGACCTATGAGAATCATATAACTGGGATATAAAGTTGCTTTTAAGATGGTTTGGATCATTACTATTCCAATAAAAAGTTTTATGGTAGCTTATTGTAATCCGTACAGCCAAAAATAAATTAATAACTTAATTACTTTTTTATTGCTTCTTTGAAAAAAAAAACGAGTTTTCAAAAGTTTCCTATCATTTACGCAAGAATTCTCTTACTCCTTCCGAACGCCTGAAGTGATTTAGATGAGTATTTCACCAAATTATAGACAGTTTACAGATCTATAAAATTTAAGTTCAAAATCTTTTTCCATTCATAGCGTCCATGTGAAGAGTATTATTTCTCCTATTTTGCACTATGTGAAGACGAAGCGATCGTCGTAACAGTCACTTTGCAATACGCGCTGATATGAACGATATTTCAATGTCGTTTATGGCAATATTCGTACCGATAAACATTGAGTTAGGGTATGTATACGCCTTAAGGTCTGCGGGTGACATTAGTTTTCAGCACAATCTTACAAATGACTTTGAGCTTTAAATTTCGTGATCTCATTACTAGACTCATATCATAACTCATAAGTGCTCATAACATAACATGACAAGGAAAAAAATTTGCATATATTTTTTATTGTCATGAGAACTTTTTTACAAAAATATCGTGTGTTCCCGATAATTTTTTAATGAAATCTCACCATTAATAATTTTACATACAAAATTATGCAAATTCAACCTAAACTTGAGTGGTTCTCTTATTTTTAAAGGATTTCCTGATAAATAGGCTAGTCTCCAAGACAATTTAATTGTAAATTTTGCTTTCTAAAAAGGAATTCGTTTTTCGATTAAGGTAGTACTTCACAAATAACTTTCAAAGGGACATGAGAAAACAATTTTCTTACAAACCCAAGGGAAAATTGGCACAAAAGGTTGTTTGTTATTGTATATCTACTCGTAGTTAAGTATCTTCGAGTTTGTATCGACAACTGGGACTCTTTCTGTTTATTCAGAGTCCTCCTTCGGGGATCGAAGGGGAATGACATTATCTAGATATTTTGTAATTATACCTCTAGAGTAAATTTTGGTCCGCAGCTTAATTTTTTTTCGATTAATTCCGGGGCATAAAGTTGCTTTTAAGATGGTTTGGATGAAAAGTTTTATGGCAATCCGTTGTAATACCTCTAAAAAACATAAATAATTAATAATGCAACTCTTAATATCCACGCATAACGCATTTCGTCTATTATTCGGACGAAGTTCAAAATATTATTAAAACTCACCTGAGCTGACATCCTAAATTATTATTAAATACCGGTTTTAACCCTCACGTATTGTTAAGTGAGTGTTAAAACCGCTATTTTATAATAATGTAAAGTTCAAAATGTAATACCTATATACTAAATAATCATTGCTCATTGTCGCCAGCTCTCCGGACATTGCCCGTAGCATAGACAGAGAGTACAGTGCGACCAATTTATCTGTTCAGTAAAATCATTCGCCGTCTCTTTCTAATTATACTCTTTTCTACCGCACTAGAAAGAGATGGATGGATAATCCAACTGAACAGATAAGTTGGTCGCACTGTACTTATAAATTATCGTGCACATGCTGGAAGCTGCAGATAAATATAGCACGCAAACTAGCGGTGATAAAATATCATGGACTTGAAAAATCAGTTGAACTGAGATACAACACAGATCCAATTGTTTACAATAACCATCCATCCATCAGCCTGTTCAGTCCACTGCTGGACATAGGCCTTTCCAGGATTTCGCCACTCTTGGCGGTCTTCCTGGAAGAAATGCCCATACTCACACACGCTGGGCAGGCGGGTTGGTGAGCGTGGTGCCAAAACCCTTGCACCAGTGACGCCCCTGCCCGTCACCAGTCTGTTTTAAGGCCTGGCAATTAGGGATGGATATACCGCCATCCATCGGTCCCAGGCAATGGTGGGCCGCCTGGTTTTGCCTGAGAGCTGTTCTCTTACTCTCCTCCGAATTACTTCGGGAGGATTTGCGAGTAAGATGGTGGTACCTCCACAGTCGAGCTCGGCATCAGCTCTACCACCTACAATAACCTACCCAGCTATAATAAATTTGCAAAGTTAGACAGCATCTTAGGTGAAACGCTATCTCATCGAGAAAAGGGTAGACATCAAGCGCAAACCTCAATTCAAACGCAAACACAAAATTGTGACATGTCTATTAGAATTATTCTAAAATGTTTAAGACCAAGTCCATTGACATTATCTACAACTCTTTTAATCTGGGTCTAAAAATACTGAAACTGAAATCGTATCCGACAAAGAACGTATATAATATATTTACCGTTTTTTATCAAAGTTGTACCCGAATATGTTTTTATTGTTTCAAATAAAATTCAAAAAATGAATACTCATTTCACATTGAAAATATTATCTACATTAATTTAAACCAATTATTATGTTTGCTAAAATTGTCTTTCTCCCGACACACGTTTTTAATTTTGTCTCGCGACGAAATCGATGTGGTACCTATGTTGTATTTGATATCGAGCGTGCAATAGAGAAATATAAAAAACCGGTCAAGTGCGAGTAGGACTCGCGCCCTGAGTGTTCCGTACCAAAAAATGAGTTATTAATTTATTATTGGAGATGGAAAAAAAAATTTTGTTTACCCAATAAGTTCTAGAAAATGACACCACACAATTTTTTTCGGCTTCTTTTTATGTATGGGACAACCCCTTAAAATAATTTAATTTTTAATTCAATTATCAGTTTTGGGTCAACATTCTACATAACTTATCCAAATTTCAGGTCAGTAACTTGGTCCATCTGCAAGCTAGAGACCCGTGACTTACACAGACGGACACACAGCAGAGCTACATAATAGGGCTGCGTGTTGCCCTTTGGGTACGAATCCTAAAAACTAATTAATACCTTTGTACAAAGCTCAAGTTCGATTGCGCATGGAGTACTGCAACTAACTTTGTAACGGGTCTGCCAAATATCAGCTAGCTTCCTTAGATTCGACTGAGCACCACACATTAATACTCATTGGCGATAAATCGGTTATGATATGAAAGCTGAATACAAAAGCCCCGAACACCGCCGAAAAATTGCTTGCCTATCGGTATTTCATAGACAAGCTGTATTCCTGAGAGTGTGCGCTGAAATCACCAGAAATAATTCTTGCATCCTTCGGAATCGCACAATAAAATTTCAAATCTTCGGTCACCATCCTAACAGCTGATGTATAGAACTCTCTGACAGCTTTCATATTTTCGGATAGTTATATAAAACCCAGATTTCATCAAAAGAAGTATCTTATGGGCGAGCGCGTTTCATCCTAGATCCCATTGAAGCTTAACATCAGGCGAGGTGGTGGCAAAGTGTAAGACTATTGTCAATAAAATTAAATGTTAAATTCAGGAAATTTCTATTTAAATTGGCAAAGTTTTGTTTCTCAAGAGCCGCGCCAAAGAAAGAAACTTCGAGTACAAGTAGAGTGACAAAGAGTGTTTAATCTAGCTTAACTTTCAGCACGTACTATTACTACGAAAGTACTGAAATAGTTATTACCTTGTGCAAGGAAGAACTTTCTGAAACCTTTGTTTACCTGGGAACTTTTCAAACCTTCTTTGTACAAGTTCTTATTGGGGATAAATTGGAATCTGATGTAATCTGAAATGTTTCCTGAATATTATGTCCATCTAAAATATTATACCCATTTTTTTTCGTTCGCTAGGGCAGTTTTGGTAAGCAAAAACTAACTAATTACAATATTATGTAACCCGAAATATGCTCTAATAAGAAGCGCCTACAAAGCTTTTTGCCGCCAGATCACATTCATCAAAATGAATAATTTGGCCAAGTGCGAGTCAGACTCGCGCACGATGGGTTCCGTACCATTATCTATAAAAACGGCAAAAAAATCATGTCTGTTGTATGGGATCCCCCCTTAAATATTTGGTTTATAAATAATTTAATTATTTATTTTTAAATTGAATATGTAACTAGATATTCTGTCAATATTTCAAGCGTGTCTACCTGTTGCCGTTATCAAAATCGAGCAAAAACGAGCAAAAAAATCACGTTTGTTGTATGGGAGCCCCCTTCAATGTTTATTTTATTCTGTTTTTTAGTATTTGCTGATAGCGGTCACAGAAATACATCATCTGTGAAAATTTCAACTTTCTAACTATCACGGTTAATGAGATACAGCCTGGAGATACAGACGGACAGACAGATGGTGAGACGGACAGACAGAGGACAGCGGAGTCTTAGTAATGGGGTCCCGTTGGTTACCCTTTGGGTACGGAACCCTAAAAATACAGTCGAATTGAAAACCCCCTCCTTTTTTGAAGTTGTTTAACAAATACATGCAAAGCAACATCAAAGCTACAAAAACCAAGCCGCTTAAATGGTAGGGCCTGACAAAAAAAATGGCACTGTCACGTACGAAACCCTATTTTTATACATATTTTTTTGTTTTTAGAGTAAGTACTACAATCTGACTAAATTTAAAACAAAAAAAGGTTAAAAAACCTCAATAATAAAGAATATGCATGCAAATTTTTTAATGCACAAATCGTTAATATATAATCAAATTAGGGCTATGAATGAGAATTTACAGCTTAATTATCCATATTTCATAAAATAAGTTTCTACAATTCAAACGGCGGCTGCCATTTTAGCGCGCATCAAGTGACGTCACATGATACTGCTCTTGTTTGCGGTGTATGGCGAGTGGCCGGCTTTTTTCATTATTTTTGATTAAAACAACCTATTACAAAATATTTGAGGGTTTTATTTTACATTTATTAATTTTGAACCTAATATTTTATGATGTAATGTACTCACTTTGTCACAAAAGGCAGTAGCCAAAGGTGACGCGTTTTGCATTTGCGTTTCATTTCATCAAAATGTTGTATTTTTAAATGGAAATAATTATAAAACTATAAAATAAAATAGTTTCCCATGGTCATCACTAAATTCTACTACGTAAATAGAATACAAAAAACGCAATATATTACTTATTTAAACGACACATGCATATTCTCTATTATTTCGAGGTTTCTTGCATGGGGACCCGCCTTAAATGTTTTTTATATTTTACTTTTTGTCGTGAAAGAGGCAGTAGTAACACGTATTTTGTGAAAAAAGTTTCTACCTATTACGGTTGGAGCTGTAGAACCTGTGACAGGCGAACAGACAGACAGACAGCGGTGGCTTAGTAATAGGGTTCCGTTTGGCACCCTTCGGTTACGGATCACTAAAAACCAGCTCTAGGAGCCCCACGTTTGCTTTTATGATTGCAACACTCATATTCACACACATAAATAAAAAAAAACAACACCACACTTTGACAGGAGATACACACCCATACACAAAAAACAACACCACACTTTGACAGGAAATACACACCCATATACAGACACAGTGGCGAAGGGTCCATATAACACGATTCCCATCGGATGCCCTTTAGGAAATGGCATAATGTGGTATTTTTTTATTTATCTAAGGTAAATTACAAGTCAAAAGTGCATTGTGAACAATGTAATACAACAGTACAAACAAAAAAATTGGCACCTTCTACGTATGGAACTCCAATTTTATATTTTTTTATTTTAGTTTATAGTACGTACTAAAATCTGACCAAATTTAAAACTTGTATGTACGAGTATTACTGTCTTTAAGTAAGAGCCAAAACCAAGAAGGTAACTTTTTCGAGGTTTCTTGTATGTTCTCTCTTCCCTTAAATTTTATTTTTATTTTTTATTATTTGTCGTAGTAGAAGGAAACACGTATTTTGTGAAAATTTCAACTTTCTGCCTATTACGGTTTAGGCTGTAGACCCCTGCGACAGACGGACAGATAGACAGTTAGATTTTTTCCCTAAAAATGTTATGTTTTCCTTGGTTGCTTTTCTGAGTAAGGCGAGTTTTTACCGACTTCCCTTTTTAAAATGTTCACCCTTCGACACTGGCAGACACACACCCAAATACAAAAAAATCTATTTCGACAACACCCGACATAATGACGTTTTAAAGTTAGTGATGAAAGTCGAAAAAAATAGTTTTATTGATTTTCCACAACATTATGGTATAAACAACGTGAAATTTAAGTCATTTTGTTAACGAAAACTGTTGATAGTACTCGTCCATATGACCAACTTTTACTATGAAGCCAACCCTGAAATCGTGAAAAAAAAATCAGCTATTTCATACATTTGGATCGAGTTGGTATTAACTTTTATCTTTTATCAATTAATCGAGTTGGTATTAACTTTTCTATAGAAAAGATGATATTTTTTTCACGATTTCAGGGTTGGCTCCATAGTAAAAGTTGTTCACATGTACGAGTACTATCATCAGTTTTCGTTAACAAAATTACTATAATTCCATCACTATGTTTTTTGGTTTTAAAATGTTCCTTAGAAGAACGCAGTTATGGGATTGACTTGATTTTTTATTTATAAAATAGGAAATACTAAAATGAAACGAATATACTCCATTCCTTTTTATTTTTCTTATAAAATATTTAAATATTAGAATTATTCAGTATTCAGTATTACTTAAAAATAACCATGGTTGAAGAATACACTTGTACTGTTTCACAAAATTATTATATTTATATTTCCAACTAGTTTCGCCTTAAAGGCATTTCCAGGTTTTATAAATGTACGAGTTTGTAAAAACAGCTTTTGTGACAAACTCGTATATTTATAAAACCTGGAAAATGCCTTTAAGGCGAAACTAGTCGGAAATATAAATATAATAATTTTGTGAAACAGTACAAGTGTTTTCTTCAACCATGATGATGTTTCACCAAGTGCCGACAATCGCAAGTATTAACTTTAAAAATATCCAGTTGGTGGAGCCGGTGCCGGGCTCGACTGTGAAGGTACCACCATCTTACTCGCAAATCCTCCCGAAGGGGAGAGTAAGAGAACAGCTCTCAGGCAAAACCAGGCGGCCCACTATTGCCTGGGACCGATGGATGGCGGTATATCCATCCCCAATTGCCGGGCCTTATAAAAAATCAGACTGGTGATGGGCAGCGGCGTCACTGGTGCGAGGGTTTCGGCCACTGCACTCGCAGCCACTGCACTGCCCGTCATCAGTTTGTTTTATACAAGGCCCGGAAAGTGAGGATGCATATACTGCCATCAATAGGTCACAGGTATGATGGGCTCTCTGGTTGTTTGAAAGCTGTCCTCGCGGGGGATTTGCGGATAAGATGGTGGTATCTCCACAGTCGGGCTTGGCATCAGCTCTACCATCTCCAGCTATTAAGTATTCAGCTATTTTTATTGTTTTAAATTATAAATCATTAAAGAAAAAGCTAAATGACCAACACCGTGTGAAAAACAAGTGACCTATAAATTTTCAGTACTGTCAAAATAACATTTCGCAATTTCACGCACTAAATCATTTGGTTCAATGCTAATTAAAATTTTAAGTGTTTTTGTTTGCGAACAATATCGCTTCATTGTACATAAATGCACCGCTTTTAATTTAAAACAAATTTAAACTTCATCAATATTTTATGAGTTAGTTAAGATGTTTTTTATAGTGTCTTCCCAGAAGTTTCAGCTAAGAGAACTTGTAGAGATATAATGTTCTGGATAAATTCCACCAAAAATATGAATGTAAAAAATTAAAATTGTTTTATCTTCTATCCTATTTGTATCAACATTAAGGGAGAAGATGAAGCATAGAGATACGAAATGACAGACTTTGGATAAATGTATTGCAATAACTTTGGATAAATTTATTGTAATAATCAGGAAACCCACAGCTATCAAAAAAATTCGTGTTCTTCTAACGTTTATGAAGTAAGTCTAAACAAACCGCGTAATTGATTTTTTGTAACCCTCTATTTTGTACTGTTTTAGACTTCTTATTGATCTCCTCTCCAGTATCGATTTTCGGGTATTAACTAGTTATTTTTTTCTTAGTTTGAATGACATCTAGCAAATTAAAAAAGAATGTGTTTATATTCCAACTAGAGCCGAGTAAAGTATTAAAAACTAAGTCTTTTCGAGAGCGCTTGGTATTTCAGTTGTCGTAACAATCACGGCTCTGGTGAGAAGAGAATCAGACGAAGCGAGATTTCTAAAACTCGAGCTAAAAATGTATACAGTTTGATAGATAAAACGGGTTTTTACGGTCGAGAAGGCTATTTGGATAGACTGAGAATAACCCCCCAGAGCACGAACGTCATAGAATTCTATTTTACTTGATGTTAAATGAGGTACTCAATCTAGGGTCACCCATGCCCTGAAGAAACTAAGGAAGTGCGAATTGAATTAGCCTGCCGAAGGATTTTAGTAAATTTTATACATGGTGGGAACACCGCTATAATTTTCCCGTTTTGTTTATATACAACAAATTTCTCGGTTGCATGCTTTCAGATAAATAATACCCATATTAAAATAAATTCTTTATTTCAGGCAACACAAGACAAAATATACAATAGGATGACAAGGGCCCATATATAAATACCTTACAGACTATAATGTATCAAACACACATACAAAATATAACTAAGACTAAAACACTACATTATTTTTGAGGGATTTTAGTCCTTGTCGCTTCCCTGAAGCGTCGAAACACGATCCCCTCTGGCCAGAACTCAGCACTGAGAAAACTGCTAGCATGAGCAGTGGACACACGGAGTTGGAAAGACAAAAAATCCTTTTGTCTTTCAGATGCGAGTGGCACTATCCCTACGTTCACAAACACACTTTTTCCGTCAGATCTTTTAACGTCACACTTTTGTGCACTCTGGAGAGATAGATCTGTGTTATGGACTCTGCAGCCTTCAGGTCACATGAAGCTGCAGAGGCGGTACCGCGCTTGTTGCACACTGGAAAAAAAGGGCGACTTTCGGTTAACATAAACCGTGTATAATCGGTTTCCGATTTGCAACCGATTACACTCAGTTACGGGTAACAGACTAGTGGTATACGGTCAAACTGCAAACATTTTTGAAATAGGTTAAACAAGGTAAAATTGTGTACTCGTTAAAAAAACGTTGCACGTTAAGTGATTTGAACTCCGTCAATGATTTGCATCCGAGTAAAGTTACTCGGTTAAACCAATACTCAAAGCACATCCATAGGCACACCTAGTCGGTACCAATTGGACAGTACAAAGTCAACTTCTAGCTGCCTTTTCAGACAGTCGAAGGATAGGATCATGAACAAATCCCTAAAGATGTCCCACTCTATTGGCATAATATATAGGGGTAAAAGGTTTGTATTGGAATAAAATATTATTAAACTATAACAATTTAGCACAAGATATCGATACTGCCATGTATAATCGTACAACGCCATGTAAATTGTTTTCTTAGAACATAAAACTTAGAAGTCTTAACAGTTATCATCAACCGATTCTGGTGTTTTTACTTAGGCGAGTTTGTTTTTTAAATACCTCTTTTAACTTATTACATGGTTAACTTAACAAAGTAAAACACCTTAATGGGGGTAATCAGTTTCTGTTGCGGTGAGGCGACGTTATTTTGCTTATCGGCAACTTGTTTTTAATAAAATAGTATGAATAACCAAGCAACACCCTAGCAAATTTTATCCCATTTGGAAGGGTCAAAAAAAATGTTGCTTCACTTTAGCCCTGAAAACGGAGAAAAAAAAAATTTTTTCGTGCAATAAACACTTAATCTTTCGGATTCTTACTATTTATAAAACAATAGATATTTTTTGTTTGATAAACACTTGTACTTGTCCACTTATTTATATTAATTTCCCTTACCGGTTTCGCTGTTAAAGCATTATCAAAGGTTTGTTTGGTTGTTTACGTACAACAAACCAAACAAACCTTTGATAATGCTTTAACAGCGAAACCGGTAAGGGAAATTAATATAAATAAGTGGACAAGTACAAGTGTTTATCAAACAAAAAATGTTTCAAAAGTTCCACCAAGTGCCAACAATCACGAGCATCAACTCCAAACAATAGATAGGTTGCTTGTGATCAAAAATTTGAGCGCTGGGCGAAGCGGGGCGGAGCGAGGTGAAGCGAAGCGGAGCGAGGCAAAGCGGAGCGGAGCGGGACGGAGCGAGGCGACCCCTGTAGTTTTCACAGATTTCACGATATTTGTACAGATTGACATCCTACTGCTGGTGACCTTAGTGCGTGCGTCTCTCACACGACTCGTTCCATGGAGCTCAAATTTAACTAAATAAATAATTTACATATACGAGTATAATAACTAGGGTTACATATATCGATATCTTAACTAACATAAACATTTTTGAAAATAATTAAGGAATGTTCAATTGTTGTGATGAAAAAACACTCGTACTTTTCCACAGATAATATTTAATACTACACTACCCAACCGGTTTGATAAATTCCACCAAGTGCCGACAATCTCAACTATCAACTTCCAATGTTCATATTATGTACCTATATACCGGATGTAATCATGACGTGCTCATTAAATTAAACCACATGCTCTACTGATCATCTTCAACTTCTTCCATAGAAAAACTTTTGATAAAACGCGAAACAAAAATTCACTTCCCCGTACAAATTTTTAATACCCCCTGACATTTTTTATGGGATCTCCTTATTTTTTTTTCGCGTTTTATCAAAAGCTTATCTATGGAAGTGGTTCAGGATGATCATCAGTAGAGCATGTGGTTTAATTTAATGAGCTCGTCATAATTACATCCTGTATATGCAGCGTTGCTTCAATAATAAATTTATCAAATCAATAATAAACCACTTTCAATCTGTCCACAATCAATCTGTCTATATCAATATTTTAGTGTAGGTAATATCGATAATATCGGAATTTCGATATATCGTTGGATGCCTAACCAAAATTCATCAAAAATAATCTAGGGAACTAGTTTGTAGTTACAATTTATTCAATTTAACTGTTTTTAAATTTCGTTTCTAAGCATATTTAATTAATTAAATCGGCAAATATCCCTAAATGGTCTTAATTTGGACATCAGTTAATTAAAGTTCTCGGTAAATTTTTGAAATACTAATCCAACTACAATATTCCAGATCTGTAGTTTACCATTTATTTTTTTATTTAAACTGGCCCTTAATTGTGACTTTCAAGGTCACCAGCATTTATAGCCCTCTTAAGTTTGAACAAATCGTCGAGATTTTTTCATAAAAATCAAACTTTTAGCTGTAATATCTATTTCGTTATTGTATACATTTACCCTAATTGTATACTGCTGCACTTTCCTTTTTCAAAACAGAAAAAAAATCCTTTATTGAAGCAATTCAAAGGGAAGTAACTGTTCAAATCCTTTTCAAGTAGTTGAAATAATAACCCACACACGGCGATAAGCCACGATCCTTCGAGTTTGCATATTTTTATTATTCTTAAAAAGTAATGTGTTGAATAATTTTACGGTATTCATTGAGTAAAAAGCACTCGTACCTGTATCAAATGGATTCTTAACTTACATAACTCTATTTATATAATTACCTAGCTGTTGCTCCCGACTTTGTACGCGTGAAGTTCATTTTCAAAATTTCACATTTTATATGTGTTAAATACTTGCGATTGTCGACATTTGCTGAAACACTTGTAAAGTTTCACTTGTGAAACTTCATTTTATTTCCGTCCAGACCTGCAAACTATGTTTCTGGTGTTCCTTTTTGGGACTAAGATGGCTGAAGCTCTCCCTAAAACATCCTCTCGATTACAAACCACAAGTATATACTAGTAATGAAGTAGTAAAAAAGTTGTGTTTGTACATTTAATACATTTTTTAAATTTTAATTTAAATGGATTTTTATTAACATGGCTTTGTCAGAGGGCGATCGGTTGAAACCATCCTCTGTGAGGTAACTGACAGAGTTTTGACTGCATTAGGTGAGGGGTACCTACTACTCCATAGCGTTCGATAAAATTTCTTAGTGTATTTGAATTATAAAATTGCAGCGGTTTGGTATACACGGTGATCTTCTTAGATGGCTGGAGTCTTATTTGCGTCAAAGAACCCAGGAATTTACTATAAAGGGGCACGTATCATCCTCTGTCCCCATCACCTCAGGTGTTCCCCAGGGTTCACACCTCGGCCCAATTTTGTACAACTATTTATTAACAATATTATT
Source organism: Ypsolopha scabrella (assembly GCA_910592155.1). Taxonomy (NCBI): domain Eukaryota; kingdom Metazoa; phylum Arthropoda; class Insecta; order Lepidoptera; family Ypsolophidae; genus Ypsolopha; species Ypsolopha scabrella. The sequence goes on along the minus strand of OU342969.1, from coordinate 21,906,833 downwards.
CAGTATATTAAATTTTCTAATGTTTTAATAATATGCAGATAACAAAAAGATCTATTTCGTTATCAAAAGTAACGAAACCTGCATATTATTGCAAAGGGATTTAAATAACTTAGGAAGGTATTATATATGACCGTTCGGCTTTTTTTTATAATAAATATTCATAGATATAATAATTTTAGTAAAAATATGCACATAAATGAATTAAAGCAAGATATATTTAGAGTTCTTCTGGACTCAGCATCAGTTGCATTCAGTTCATTGCTCACTCTAGCAGTATAGCGAGTACTTTAGCAACCTAGTGACAGCCCTAATGATCTAGCGACAGTCCTAGCCACGCAGCGAGCGAGGTAGGTATTGTGATACATTTTGCGTTATACGTTTTCCTAGAAAGGTTTCCGAGCTCAATTACAATTACTCTCTGTTAAGTACACAACTCAAAAGAGTGACTGAGGTAAAATATTTTGGTGTACTTATATTAAGGAACTTTCTTTCAGAAATCATATTGGAAAAGTCACTGCTTAAGCTTATCGAATGCTTGGATTTGTACTTGGACAAGGTAGGGAGTTTAAAAATTCAAACACCCTGAACGTCTTGTATAATGCCTATGTAAGATCTTGCCTGGAGTACAAATCAGTTTTCTGGAATCCGATTTACAACATACACATTGACTTCATTGAAAAAAATCATAAGAAATTTATCAAGTAAGTGATTGAACTTAAAGGCAAAAAGGTAACTCAAACTTTAATTTCCATCCTCAGTCAATCTGCTCACTAAAGACAGGTGAACCTGCCTTGATCAAACTGTCCTTTTTAAAATTTTAAATAACTGTTTGGACTTTCCATATCTGTTAAGCAGAATAGGATTCAAATGTCAAACTTACAATTCTCGTAAAATAAACTTGTTCAGCATTCCTTTTGCCGGTACAAATTATGTTAAAAACAGATTTTTTAATCTGGGCTTGTGACACTTACAAATGACTTCAGTGATATTAGACCTGTTGTATCTTTCGTTGGGTCAATTTAAGAGTGTGTTATATAACACTTTTGTTAAAAAAAAGTATTTTCTCATCTTTACTTTTTATTCCCTTTTTTTATTATTAACTTTTTCCGCCATTTGGCTGTATTGTTAAAATCAAATTTTAGGTGATATTTTCAGATTTGCATGTTCTGTATCTGTCGTGCATTAATTTTATTTGTTTTTAAAATTGTCTAGTGGGAACTGTTATTGTTTAAATTATTAGCTATAATATTCTTACAATGTATGTAAAAAATTAGAACTGTTTGTTTCCCGATAAAGAAAATGAAATTAATTAAACCAATGGCTTTCAAGGTCACCAGCAGTTAGAAGTAATGTTTGTATCTAACCAATGTTGTTGACATAATGTGTATCTTATGCTTAATAACATATTTGCGTTTCTTCACGTATTTACATCCATATTGGATTAATAAATAAATAAAAATATTCTTTTTCAGGGAAAAAATGGCCCATACAGTTGATTAAAAAAATATATGAAATTACATACATCAAAATACACAAGATTCAAGATAGATTAGCACAAGATTAAATTAAATTATTAACATCTTTTAAATCGGTAAGCAAATTATAGCAATCCAATGCATGATTATAGAATAGAATTGTCAAACTTAATAGGATGTCGCTGTCGGATTGGGGCAGAGAGGGACAAATAGAGCCATAGCATTTGTTACGCCCTAGAAAAATATAGAATCGTAGCGTTTGCTACGCCTTAGAAAAATATAGATTCGTAGTGTTTGCTACGCCGTAGAAAAATATAGAATCGTAGCGTTTGCTAGGCCGTAGAAAAAAAAAGAATCGTAGCGTTTTCTAAGACGTATACTTATGTTATGCCTAGCTATGTGCAGTTTCATACATTGCGCGAAAACAAGAATTGTGCTGTGCAGAGCTGTGGAAAAAGTATGATCCCCTACGGAGCTATTAAAAAGTTTAAGCACTGGAGAAGCACTTAAGTTCATGTTATTTAAACTTTACTGATGTAGAACAACACTTGACCAAAGATAGCAAATTCTCGCTGAATCTATTAAAAACAACGCTATTTTTCCCAGGCTTCTTTCATATTCATGCTACCTGCTGCCGTACTCGAGGTAACTCGATTTATTACATCAGTTAAATAAAGACACTGCACTAAAAAAATGCCATGTTTCGCCAGTTATACTTTAATCACTTCACTCTTTTTAAGTCCAGCCTAAGATCTGGAGTGCTTCAAAAACAACACAAGCTGAAAGGAAAAGTGGGCAAGCAGCAATATCTTCAATGGTACATATATTTCAGTGTTAGCATGTATACACTTTTCTTGTCTACTTTGCGGCAGATATCACATCGCAGCGACCGCCTTTTACGAAAATTGCCTGTTTAGCACACATGAGGAGTTTTATATTTTTGGGAAAGATGCTCACGAATATTATAAAGGTAAGTATTATTCTCCCAAGGGTACGTGAGGATACTCAACTCATCTGTCTGTATAAAGAGAAACCTATCAAATACCTACATAAAAAGTGGAAATTAGGATATGCCGCAGCTGACGTCGTGTCAGTGTCTTACTTCACAATTCAGAAAGTGATAAGTATACGCTGCATATAGGCTTATTGTTACCCTGAAAAATTGGTCAAGCGCTATAAAAACAGACGGAGCCACTTTTTTTTCAGAAAATTAAACACACGAGAACAGTCACTTACCTTCTCTAACAAGTACTCATAAATGCTACGATCTCATTCATTTGTTATTTATAATTTTCAAGGTTAGACATCCCTTTAATACATGTTTTTATATTGATTATATTTATTAATATTATTATCGCTATGTATGTGTACATGGAGGTCTTCTCACACACCCCTGGTGGGGGCGTGGGGACTCAGTTTCGGGGCTGTGGCCCCCTGCCTGAGGTCTGTACCGCTGCCCATCACTATGGGCAGGTCTTTGGTAGTGGTGCCTGGAGTGGCACTCGGTGGTAATGGTGGTGGGTTTCTTGGGTCGTGAGGGGGAGTTGCGCCGCAGGATCTGCGACGAGGTCACGTGGCAGACGATGACGACGGTCGGGTGGGCACGCGTGTTGCGGTGCCAGGTCTCGGATGTGCTGGAACAGGTTGTGTTCCGCACGGTCGAACATCCCAGCCGCCAGTCGTCGGACGAAGTCGTCCAGGCTTTCGAAGTTGAGATCCCTCGCGATAGTAGCGTTCTTCACATAGCGAGGCGCGCCGACTATGTATCGGAGAGCCAGGTTCTCTTGAGCTCGGAGCCTCTTCTTGTTAGTCTCTGATACAAGGGCGTACCACGCCGGCGCTGCGTATGTGAGGCGGGATCTAAGGAAGGTTTTATAGATCCCAAGCTTCGTTCGCAGAGGGAGACTGGATGAAAGTAGTGGGCGGAGTTTTGCTCTAGCTACTTTCACCTGGGCGACTACGTTGTCTACACTTTTATGTAACAATTATATAGGTAGTCCGTCCCGAACGCTCGTGGCGCGCGGAGCCATTTAACGTGGGAACGGAATAGCGCATATTGTGCGCTCCCTTGCACTTATGGGCCTTAGGGGCAGGCATAATTATGTTACTAAAGATTGCTTTATTTACCTTTTTTATGCGTAAATTTAATAATGCATTTAATGTTTAAAAGTAGTGTGATGTTTAATGTTTTAAATAGAACATTAAATACTAATGGTGTTTTAGCAAATATATAAATATAATAATATTTTTTGTCACGATATGAATCTCCAACGGGGTGTCAGAGGTGTTCCAAGTGTGAACTGTGAAATGCAAGTAATAGTCGACACCCGGCACAACCGTGCGATTATTACGTCCCAACGTGATGGGCGGTGAGCTCGTTCGCCGTTCTTCGGGCACAAATACACGCTTCTTAGGGCATGCAGGTTTCCTCGCGATGTTTTCTTTCACCGTTCAGCAAGTGGTAAGTATTAAATACTATGCACACAACGAGCTATTATGCACATAAATTCCTAAAAACTCATTGGGGCATGCCCGGCCGGGGATCGAACCTGGATCCCAAAGATTGAGAGGCCAGCGTTTCTACCCCTGAGCTACCACCGCTTGTTACTTGCTACTAGCCAGCAGTCTATTTACCTATGTAATTATTTCATTCACTACATATGAATGAAATAATTAAAAAAGACTATTATTGAAATATAACTATAATGTTTTTTTTAAAGGAACATTAAATTAAAACTAAACTATTTACCTGAGTATTATCACAATTGAAGCTATCAGTATCATATTGACACCTATTCTCGTGTAGCAAATATTAAATTTAGAGCTGCCATAACCTAAAACTTTTCGTTGCAAAAAAGGCTTTAACGCAGATGGATAAAAGTTAAATAAGCTTGTATTATTTTAGGTTTTTCAAGTCTAAATTTAAGGTTTGCTGCACGAGAATAGGATACATTAATAACACAGTTACTAAAAAAATACAAAAATTAACGAAATATTTCGACTCCTTCAGTGGAGTCGTCATCAGTCGAATAAAATAAAATTAAATAAATGACATAAGACTATAGAAGAGTTGAAAGGTGAAGTTTGTACAAGTTGAAAGAGGAAAAGAGAAACTTTTTGGAGATACTACATGTAGATGATGATGAGGATGAGGATGATGAGGATGAGGATGATGATGATAATGATGATGATGATGATGATGATGATTATGATGATAATAATAATAATAATAATAATAATAAACACTTTATTGCACAAAAAACACGGATAAATACAATTCACAATGTTGAAAGTACATGGCAAAGGCGGACTTATTTCTAAAAGAAATTTCTTCCAGTCAACCAAAACACAAATGGAGAAAATATGTACAAATTGGCGCTGAAAATTAATTCCAGTACAATATGTTTATAAATAAAATAAATCTACATACACTTATTAACCTAAAAGTATGCCTAACCTAACACCCTAAACACTAACATACCGTACTAAATTAGTACATATATATTTATATATATATATTTGACTACGATAAACTACATAAATACTTACAATATATACATATTTAGTAGCTAAGACTGCTGAGAGGACAAAAAGTGCTTCTTCAAGTTGAATTTGAAAGAAGCAATTGAGGGAAGACTTTTAAGAGAGAGTGGAAGATCGTTCCAAAGTCGAACAGCGTCAACTGTGAAAGACCTAGAGTAACGTTCAGTGTAATGAGTTGGGAAAGATAACATAAGATCATGACAGGACCGAAGATTCCTTTTGCTCATATCAGTGCGAAAATTGAACCTATCTTTTAGGTATTTGGGGGAAGAAGGGTTGTTCAAGACATTATATAGTAGAGATAAGATATGACTATACCTCCGATAACGTATTGGAAGCCACTTCAGTTTACGTCGAAACTCAGACACATGGTCGAACTTTCGCAAATCAAAAATAAATCTGATAGCCAAATTCTGAAGACGTTCCAGCTTGTCGAGCAACTCTTCGGTGGCATCCAAGAACACAACATCAGCATAGTCAAGAAGAGGTAGAAGAAGAGATTGGGCTAGAGTGATTCTAGTTTGCAAAGGCAAGAAGTACTGAAGGCGCTTCAGTGAGTGAAATGAACCGTACATCCTACGGCTAACTTCCTTAACATGACTCTCCCACGACAAAGTCTGATCCATGATTATGCCCAAGTTCTTGACAGTTTCGCTATACTGCAGAACTTCACCATCAAAGATAACACTTGCAATATTATTAGTCTCCAGTCTCGAAATATAATATTGGCTACCAATAATGATGACTTGAGACTTTCTCGGATTGACATTGAGCCCATAGCGTTTTGTCCAATTCCTAATAGCCGCAAGATCTGCATTAGTTGTGGCTATGGCATTGTCAATGTCATCCATCGGAGCAGCGGAGTACAACTGAAGATCGTCAGCATATAAATGAAAGGAGGAGGAGAGGGCAGAAGTGATAGAGTTAATGAAAACCGAGAACAGAATAGGAGAGAGGCAACCACCCTGTGGAACACCAGATGTAAGATCACACCAGTTGGAATGGCAACTGTCAACCTTGACTAGTTGTTTTCTGCCATGAAGATAGGATTCAAACCATGAGATAGCCAATGGAGAGACATTAAGAGACCTCAGTACTCCCACAAGAATGTCAAAATCGACAGTGTTGAAGGCATTACTGAAATCTAGCAGTGTTAGGACAGTAAGATTCTTCTGCTCTATATTGAGACGCAAGTCATCCGTCACTTTGACGAGGGCTGTGACCGTGCTGTGGCCTGTGAAAGATGATGATGATGATGATGATGATGATGATGATGATTATGATGATGATGATGATGGTGGTGATGGTGATGATGATGATGATGATGATGGTGGTGATGACAATATTTATATTTAGTAGTCAGTATTTAATGGTGAGTGACGTCATGTCTGTCAGTTAGTGCTGTCTGTTAAGTCCTGGTCCATAGTGAGCACCAAGTGACCATATGTATGATGTTTCCCAGGTCCTTAATTCAATATCGGTCAGTGGAGGGGTGAATGCTTTGATGATGCGTAAGGTGAAACAGTCGTTGAAAGTTGAATTGTGGAGGCGGGTGTGTGTAGGGATAGGAAGAATGTTGTTTGGCATGCGATCTGATGTGTGTCGATGTTGATTTATTCGGATGTGTACTGGATTCTTGGTTTCACCTACATAGAATGCCGGGCAATGACGGCATTCTAGTAGGTAAATGCAGTTGCTCGTTTTGCATGATGTGTTAGGGTGTCTTTTGTATATGTTTGTCGTGTGATGAGTGTTGATGTCTGTAGCTGTATTGATGATGGGGCAGGTTTTACATCGACGCCGTCGACAGGGAGATGTACTGGGTGAGAAGTTGGTAAGGTCGGTATGTTGTGTCGTTTTTGTTTTGCTAAGCGTGTGTCTCAGATTTCGGTTTTGTCGGTAGCATATTTGTGGGTTTGGAGGGAGTAAGTCTTTCGTTTCATTATTTTGTCGGAGAATGGGTAGGGATTGTTTGATAAGGTTCTTTAGTTTGTGGCTGCCGTGAAAGTAAGTGGTTATTAGACGTGTTTGGTGGGGTTTGTTTGTGTTCCTGTTATGTCTGTGAAAATTTGGTCTGTGGTGCAAGTGTTTTTGAAGGAAGTTAGTTGGATAGTTTCTTTTGGAGAGTGCGTTGTGAATTTTGGCGTGGTAATTGTCAAGTGTGTGTTGGTTGCTGCAAATACGGCGGCCACGTAATGAGAGTGAGTACGGTATGGATTTTTTGATATGTGCCGGATGACAGCTGTGAAAGTGCAGGTATTGAAGTTTGTTTGTCGGTTTGAAATGTACGGAGGTGTGAATGTGGTTGTTGCGATCAATGAATAAATCTACGTCAAGAAATGTGATTTTGTCAATGGAGATGTTGTGAGTGAATTTCAATGAGCTATGGCTGTTTAGTCGGTTTAGAAATGTTGTAAGTGAGTCTCGGCTGTGCGGCCAGATCAAGAAAATGTCGTCGATAAATCTCCTCCACACAAGTGGCTTCAGAGGCTCCGAGGCTAAGAAGTCGTTTTCAATGGACGCCATGAAAATGTTGGCGTAACTTGGTGCCATTCGAGTCCCCATGGCTGTGCCTTTTATCTGATGATATAATTTATTTTCAAAGCTAAAATAGTATGGTCATAGACGTCGTCTCCCTCTATACCAATATCCCACACGACGCTGGCCTTTCCTCTCTTCGTACCTTTCTAAATAACCGCCCATTACCCCATCAACCATCCACAAATTTCATAATCACACTTTCGGAAATAATACTAAACAACAACTATTTTAGCTTTGAAAATAAATTATATCATTAGATAAAAGGCACAGCCATGGGGACTCGAATGGCACCAAGTTACGCCAACATTTTCATGGCGTCCATTGAAAACGACTTCTTAGCCTCGGAGCCTCTGAAGCCACTTGTGTGGAGGAGATTTATCGACGACATTTTCTTGATCTGGCCGCACAGCCGAGACTCACTTACAACATTTCTAAACCGACTAAACAGCCATAGCTCATTGAAATTCACTCACAACATCTCCATTGACAAAATCACATTTCTTGACGTAGATTTATTCATTGATCGCAACAACCACATTCACACCTCCGTACATTTCAAACCGACAAACAAACTTCAATACCTGCACTTTCACAGCTGTCATCCGGCACATATCAAAAAATCCATACCGTACTCACTCTCATTACGTGGCCGCCGTATTTGCAGCAACCAACACACACTTGACAATTACCACGCCAAAATTCACAACGCACTCTCCAAAAGAAACTATCCAACTAACTTCCTTCAAAAACACTTGCACCACAGACCAAATTTTCACAGACATAACAGGAACACAAACAAACCCCACCAAACACGTCTAATAACCACTTACTTTCACGGCAGCCACAAACTAAAGAACCTTATCAAACAATCCCTACCCATTCTCCGACAAAATAATGAAACGAAAGACTTACTCCCTCCAAACCCACAAATATGCTACCGACAAAACCGAAATCTGAGACACACGCTTAGCAAAACAAAAACGACACAACATACCGACCTTACCAACTTCTCACCCAGTACATCTCCCTGTCGACGGCGTCGATGTAAAACCTGCCCCATCATCAATACAGCTACAGACATCAACACTCATCACACGACAAACATATACAAAAGACACCCTAACACATCATGCAAAACGAGCAACTGCATTTACCTACTAGAATGCCGTCATTGCCCGGCATTCTATGTAGGTGAAACCAAGAATCCAGTACACATCCGAATAAATCAACATCGACACACATCAGATCGCATGCCAAACAACATTCTTCCTATCCCTACACACACCCGCCTCCACAATTCAACTTTCAACGACTGTTTCACCTTACGCATCATCAAAGCATTCACCCCTCCACTGACCGATATTGAATTAAGGACCTGGGAAACATCATACATATGGTCACTTGGTGCTCACTATGGACCAGGACTTAACAGACAGCACTAACTGACAGACATGACGTCACTCACCATTAAATACTGACTACTAAATATAAATATTGTCATCACCACCATCATCATCATCATCATCATCATCATCACCACCATCATCATCATCATCATCATAATCATCATCATCATCATCATCATAATCATCATCATCATCATCATCATCATCATTATCATCATCATCCTCATCCTCATCATCCTCATCCTCATCATCATCTACATGTAGTATCTCCAAAAAGTTTCTCTTTTCCTCTTTCAACTTGTACAAACTTCACCTTTCAACTCTTCTATAGTCTTATGTCATTTATTTAATTTTATTTTATTCGACTGATGACGACTCCACTGAAGGAGTCGAAATATTTCGTTAATTTTTGTATTTTTTCAGTAACTGTGTTCTAAATATAATAAAATTACAATAATTTAAGGCCAATACTGGTAAAGTAAAAAATATATTTATTTACATTACATTAATAACATAACTATTACGTTCCTAATATTACGAATTGCGGCCCGACCAAGGAAGTTTTATGGCAGTGCGGGACCTCACCGCTATGAAACCTCCTTGTGGCTGAACCTCACATGCGTGCGTCATTACGGCCCAACCAAAGAGTTTTCGTGGCCTTGCAAGACCTCACCGCTATTTAATATAATATTTAATACAATATTTATTTATTTGCGTAAAAATAACTAAGAATTAATACAATCAAAAAATATATAAAAACCTTAGCCTGATGCATAACCTCACCTGCAAGCGAGGATCTCTTTATAGAGTATAAAATACTTACCTTACCCTGCTTATACAACAACAACAAACAACAAATTTTATTTTTCTCAAATGTTAGTAGGTACAAACAAAAAAACTAGCCTATGGTTAACTTTTAAAAAAATCTTATGTAATGTTAACTTAAAATACACATTAAGTAAATGAAATATTATCCATATTTAAAATTTTGTACAAACTAAATTGATACACGTCACTGAATAGAATATGCGTGCTCCCATACTAGAATTCTCCGTTTCATGGGATGCACAAAAGTGTTTTTTGCCAGAAGGCGCCCACCCGTGCTAACTTAAATAAATTAAACTTTAATCTAAATATGTTTTTATAAAATAAATATATATGTTATAATAAATAAATATTTAACAAGGTGTATTCGTGTGTACATGATTTTAAATAAGTATATATAAAATGCTAGCAACAACAAAAAGAAGGTATTAAATTAACAAAAAAAAAAAAAATGTTGCTACTTTATATAAGTGACACCAAAAACGTTAAGACAATTTTAATAAATAAATACAAAACAAAACAATAGAATAATAATAAGATGATTGTTTACTGAATGACATCCAAAAGACTTTCTACTTCCTCATACGATACTATGATATACATACTGGAAATCGCTAAATTCGCAAAACGGAACTTGCAAAACTTCCAAATGAACGGTGATATTCACAATATCAACACCAGACGGCGCCACCTATTACACGTGCCAAAGACGAGACTCGCCAAGTCCAGCAAAACTTTAAACGTCTTAGTTCCGAAGGTATATAATGTTCTTCCCGATGACATAAAGTCCGCTGAGCGAAACAATTTTTAATTACAGACTGAAGAGTTTGTTGGTCAGTATGGCGTGTTACACGACCAAAGAGTTTTTTACTGGTGTCGCGTTGACCCAAGTAAAGAAAAATTAAATTATAATGTGCTATTTTGAATTTTTACTTTTTACTAAATTCTAATGACTTGTAAATTTTTATTTATCAATAAATGATTTGTATTTGGTGGACTGCTTTTACGCCATAATTAAGATAATTAATAAAATGTTTACTGTTTCCGTTAGTGAAAAGTTTTATTCTGGGCAAAAAGTCTGACAACAATGGTCGAGTGATACTGAGCAACGAAAATGACGAACAATTTCATAGCAGCAAAATCAGGAAAAGCTTACGACAAATTTTACCAAGTTTTGAATAATAAGTAGATAACTATTGTATAAGTTTAGATAAAGTAGTGTATAAAACTGTACATAGTTAGGTATTAAAACACTAGTTCTTTTTAATAACCTCTTTATCTACAGGCAAGGATATGTTTTATTACAAAACGATATAAATTAAGCAGCAGCACAGCATGACAGTGAATGTGTACAGTAAGAATGACAAGACAACTTTATCAAGTTACTGCGTCGCAATTTAACCTATGTATGACTGGAAAGGTTGTGGCTTTTGATTCTGTAATCTAAAATACGCTAGTAAAGACGGCAACTAATTTATGGAATAGATCCAAAACAGTCCGTATTGAGTATGAAGTAATACAAACATGCATCAGTACAAATAAAATCGAAGACTCTTTGTAATTTTGAATAGAAGGGTTTGTATGATTAGATTATTATTAGACATCTATGAGGCGAAATAGGTGTGTCAGGGTCGTCGCAGATGGAAATCTCTGGTCTCTGCCTACCCTTCTGGGAGATAGGCGCCAAGCGTGAGTATTTGTGTGTACGTTGGATTATAATGTATATATAATAACTAAGCATGATTAAGATATCTGTGTGTCTGATTGAAACGGATAAACTCAAGTCAGTGCCATGAAATTTATTTAGCTTCATTTTAAACCCTTTTTAGGGCTCCGTACCCGTAGAGTGCTAAACGGAACCTATTACTAAGCCTCCACTGACTGTCTGTCCGTCTATCACAAGGTTCTACCTACAGCTTCAACCGTAAAAGGTAGAAAATTGAAATTTTCACAGAATACGTATTACTGTGACATCTAACACAAAAAATAGTAAAAAAGTTAAACCCGTAGGCCCATACAATACACATAGCATAGCGCCATCTGAAATTACTTGTTTAATTGACAGATTTTAGCGAGGTTCATTGACCAGATGATAGATAGAGCTAAGAGTTGCTTGTCAATCTTTTTGCGCCAAGGTTCATTCATAAGATGATAGATAGGGTGATTTGGTGTTACCCGTAATATATGGTGGTACGGAACCCTTTGTACGCGAGTCCGACTCTCACTTCGACATACTATTATATGTATTCCCAGAGGCCACCGAGGTCCCAGAGGATATTTTGTATCAATAACGTGTGGATAACTTATGTGAATGCGATGGAGCTGGTCATGGTGACTGACGATGGTGCCTTTCGTAGGTACAGCCGTTGAAACACGTGTTATTGTTTAGTAAACTAAACGATAACTAGGATGACTAATTGAAGCATATTAAACTATTCACAGTAGCTATACACACAGTATTAAAACTGACGTGATTCTTTGGTGCGTTTAGTAGATTTACCTGTGGGGTGATTTGGTGTTACCCGTAATATATGGTGGTACGGAACCCTTTGTACGCGAGTCCGACTCTCACTTCGACATACTATTATATGTATTCCCAGAGGCCACCGAGGTCCCAGAGGATATTTTGTATCAATAACGTGTGGATAACTTATGTGAATGCGATGGAGCTGGTCATGGTGACTGACGATGGTGCCTTTCGTAGGTACAGCCGTTGAAACACGTGTTATTGTTTAGTAAACTAAACGATAACTAGGATGACTAATTGAAGCATATTAAACTATTCACAGTAGCTATACACACAGTATTAAAACTGACGTGATTCTTTGGTGCGTTTAGTAGATTTACCTGGGTGATGAAATGTAGTGGAAGCAAATCGCCTGCAACTCTGTTGCAATTTGTATTAAGTATTCGTTATCCTACTATCCTACTAATATTAAAATACGAAAGTTTGTGCGTGTGTGTGTATGTGTGTGTGTATGTATGTTTGTTACTCTTTCACGCTGAAAGGGCTGAACGGATTTGGATGAAATTTAGAATAAATATAGCTTATACGTGGGACGCACTATAAGTTTCCGGAATGAATATGAAAAAATACTATTAAAGGTACAAAATAAATTTATTGTTTTTCAAAATAATCTCCCTTGGCGTCTATGCACTTTTTCATTCGATCAAACCAGTTTTGAAAACTTTTGTGCCACTCCCCTGTGGTGACCTCTGAAACGTGTTTTTCATACTCCTCGACAGCCTCTTCTGGTGATGAAAATCTTTGACCGCGTAATTGGTTCTTAATTTTTGGGAACAGAAAAAAGTCACAAGGTGCCAGGTCGGGACCGTATGCAGGATGACTCATGAGTTCTACATTTTTCGTCTTCAAAAAGTCGTTTGTCTGTCTGGCCGTGTGAGAACTAGCATTGTCGTGGTGCAGGATGATACGGCGTTTACGGTTATTTTTACGGAGTTCGTCAATAACTTCCGGCAAACAAATGGTCGTGTACCAGTCACTATTCACGGTACGACGATTTTCTAAAGCAACAGTAGCCACGTGTCCACGTTAAATCCATGTTTCGTCACCTGTTACTATGTCCCACACCAAATTTGACGCACCTTCGTTGAATCTGGTAAGCATGGCACTGCACCAAGTGACGCGGTCCGTTTTTTGAGCCACGGTCAAGTTGTGTGGGATCCACCGCGAGCACAGCTTTCTCACACCCAAATGTTTGTGTAGGATTGATTGTATTTGACTCATGCCTATTTATAAGGATGCGCGAATTTCATGGTAGGTCACATGCCTGTCTGTTTCAATCATACGGCGCACAGCATCGATGTTTTTGTTGGTCACAGCGGTGGACGGCCGACCATCGCGAGATTCGTCACTGAGATTGATACGACCACGCTTGAATTCTGCAAACCAGCTATAAACAGTCGTCTTGCATGGTGCTTCATTGCCAAAAGCTATTTCAAGCCGAGCGATACTCTGTTGAGCTGTCAAATTATACTTAAAATCGTAGAAAATCATACTACGAAAATTTTCCCGAGTTAAATCCATGTTGATGCAGACACACAATTTTTTAAATGGCGCCACAAGGTAAAAACAAAAGACAGTCAGATGAAACAAACTGCATTCTACAGCCAAAGAGTTCTATTTTCAAATGTTGCAATAAATTTTTAAATATTGTTTATGTAAGTGGCCAGTTCCGGAAACTTTTAGTGTTACCTATGTATCCCAACTTAACACATAGGCTACTTTTTATCCCGGAAAAATGCATGGTTCCCGTAGGATAGAAATCATTGAAAAATCAGGTGTCTAATTAGCGCGAAAATTATTTTGTGGAAATTTAAGACAAGGCTATGTTATCTCATCACACTTCACACTAATATTATAAATGCGAAAGTTTGTGTGTATGTATGTTTGTTATTCTTTCAGGGTGAAACAGCTGGACGGATTTGGATGAAATTTGGAATGGATATAGCTTATACCCCAACTTAACACATAGTTTACTTTTTATCCCGGAAAAAAGCATGTCGTTAAACCGAATAACACGCGGGCGGAGCCGCGGGCAAAAGCTAGTTACTAATAACTTTGAGTAAGGCACTCTGTCTCTGAGAGAGAGAGAGAGTAGACATGACATGTTATTGATACTAAATCAGCTATCCTAACGATAGTTTAGTCAATCCGTTGTGGCCTCTTGAATGGTTCTGTAGATATTTAAATCTTGATTTTTTAAACTGATGGTTGGATGGATGCAATCAAACAATGTAAATTATTTCTGTATGAGGCAGGTAGTCAGGAAAAGAACAGGGACGGGATAAATAATTCTGTGTTCACAGGTTTTTGGGAACAAGAAAAGAAAATATATGGGGTTAAACAAAGGATTTACATCTCTGGGGTAAAATAAAAGAAGGTGCCAACATTATGATATGAACACGGAAAGAACAGAAAGGCATTTAAGTAATCTTTAGATGAACAATTTCCTTACTAGCTAAAAATCAAGCAGATATAACACAGCAAAAAATACAATGAAACCTATTCTCGTTCAGCAAACCATAAATTTAGAGTTAAAAAACCTAAAATAATACAAGCTCATTTAACTTTTATTTTTCTGCGTTAAAGCCTATTTTGCATTGAAAAGTTTTAGGTTATGGCAGCTCTGAACTTAATATTTGCCTTCGTTCGCACTAGTTCCATTGCCGAGTTCCATGATAGAACTAATGCGAATTTTCCAAAAAAAATTATTCGCAGTAGTTCCATTACGCATTATTGATTGCTAAGAATGGAACTACTGCGAATACCAAAATTAGACCTATTCGCAGTGGTTCCATTGAAAGATTATTGATATTTTTAACCCTACACGAGAATAGGTGTCATTGTCGCCGTAAAATCACGTAAGCCGCTTTTTCGCGAAAAGCCGCTTTTACTTGAAAAACCGAATTATGGGGTAAAGGCCGACCCATTGCGCAATCATACGAAATTTTCTCGCTTTTATTTTTGCGAAAAAGCGAAATTAAAGCAATTAAGGGTCTTTTACCAAATAATACAAAATAGGTGCGACGACGAGCGAAGCGAAGCGTAGTTAGGTTTAAATGTAAATAAATTTGTTTTAATCAGTTTTGACAGAATATTATTTCGTATGATCGCGTACGACACATAAGGTGACATTCGATTGTATTGCCAAAGTCATTCTGGAGACTTGGTAAGAGGTCAGGACCAAGGTTAAATTACCCCTTCTGTGAAATACGCAAAATAAAATTTAGATTTCCCATACTAATTAAGTCGAGGTTGTTCTTGAACAAGTATCTATACCGCGTAACTTTAATGAACTTTAATTAATTACCTTCAATCTTTTTATTACTGAATATTGTCGATGAAACAATAAGGATACAAACACAGTGGAAACTGGCTAGTTTCCTCCTTGAAATGTATGAAATGAAATTTGTGGATTCGAACGAGTATCTGAGCGACATTCCACTCACGAAAACACGCTTGACAGCCCTACGGGGATAAACATGACGCTTCGTGACGATAATTATATTTTATTTTATACTAGCTTTGTGTAGCCAACCATATATAAGGTGCCTTTCGTTTATATGACTAAATTCAAACAGCATGTGCAACGTGGTCCGCCATTGCTCAGCGTACATGTTCGCGGACGACCTGTGCACGCTGCGGGCCGGCCGCGACATGGGCGAGGTGTCGCGTCTCGTGCAGGAGGATATCGACAACGTAGTGCGATGGTCGCACGATAACGGAATCGTACTCAATGCCGAAAAAACTAACCTCCTTGTTATCCGGTCTCCGTACTCTTGTACCCCGGACTCTTCATGTCAACTGGTTGCCCACGACTTTAACTGTTTCCATAATAACTTATCTAATTGTAAATGTAAAACAATAAAGCAAGTTCCATGTGTTACATACCTAGGAATGTGCATCGATGAAAATATGGGCTGGACTAAACACATAGAAAGGATATTAAATAAGCTACGCATATTGTTATTTAAATTCAAACATCTTAGTTACAAAGTACCAATTTCTGTGCTAAAAACTATATATATGTCGTTGGTTGACTCAATTATATCTTATGGTGTGGACTGCTATGGATCTATATTTAAAACATACATGGATAAGATTGAAAATATACAAATAAAATTCTTAAAATTCCTAGTCAGTAAAAATGTTAGGAAAAAACACAAAAATAATATCAAAATATTGTACTCATTATGTAAAATACTACCGGCTTCATTAAAATATAAATACATAATTGCAGTAAATGGCCATGGCACCCCAGATCATAAGATACCTAAACAGCATGGGCTCAACACGAGAGCAACTGCTCAGGGTAAATATGAAACAGTAAAAGTGAATAACTACTTTGGCGGCAGATTGCTTAAACGCAAAATTCCAATGTTATATAATGAAATGCCTGTTCGTATAAGATCTGAACAAAATAAAAATAAATTTGCAAAATTATATAAAACTTACCTTCTACAAAATATGTAAACATAGATTAAAATAACAATGTTATTATTTATTGTTAATGTACCTACCTACGAAAAAGAAGTGCGACTCCCTCCCCACAGACAAACCAAATTCCTACTTGGTTTTGTGGGATGTATTTAGATTTAAGTTATTCTTGAAATAAATAAATATATTCATTCATTCATTCATTCATACTAGAGACTCTGTAAGTTGTCAGGACCAAGGTTCAATGACCCTATTTCCGAAATAAAAATTTTTTTTTGTGTCTATACTTGTTTAAGAACAACCTAGACTCAATTAGTATACGTAGTCAAAATTTTATGGTCATTGACTCTTGGTTCTGACTACTTACCGAGTCTACAGTGCGAATTTGGCTGTATAAACAAAAGTCACCTTATAACAGTGGCGTGCATTGAACTTCTTGCCGGAAATGCAATGAGAAGATAAAGTTTGACAATAAAAAAAATTAAGAAATTTTTCTTTGTTTCTGTTTTTTATTTTTTTATAAGGGTATTTTTCTTTGTATCTGTTAGGTGTTGGACTCAATCTACAGTGAATTTAAAGGCAATCGGTAGAAAATCCGTGATTGACGGAGGTTGAGATGTGTGTCGAGTGTCAAAAACTGTCATCGGTTGGAAGATGTGTTAAAAAAGGATTTGTAAAAGTTGATTAGGGTAGACACTTTTTCAAATTTGTTTTAAATTTTTTTCATGTTATTTTAATCGTCAAAATTGACCAGCCCCCTGATTATTTATCGTAAACTCAGTTGCCGAACCAAGTGGCTATCGTCTAAAAAATACATATCCGCTTATCTAAGGATAAGTTTGCACTTGAAATGACTTCACAATTCGTAAATAGTTCAATACCCATTGAAAGTTATTTCGGAAGTTCATTATTTATCTGTTTTTGGTGAATAGCAACTATAGCTAGCAACCGACACTGAGTTACATAACAGCCCCGCTGCTCATTTCAAGCAAAAAGTTTAAAGCACGCTACTGCATTATAAGTGTTTAACGGCTGAAACTGTAGACCCCTGTGACAGACGGACGGACAGCAGTCCCGTTTGGAACCCTACAAACTTATAGGTGCACACTCGATCTACAGGAATCAAATCCAGATCCCAAGGTTCAGAATCCAGTGCACTACTGACTGAGCTTAAGCCCCGCCACATAAATAAAGTAACCACATAGGTGTAGTATTGTAAAATAGTGTGTCTTTACGTAATTGAAAATAGAACAAAGCACGAAAAACAGTTTTAACGGATTGTGAAAATTATTTTCTCAGGCAGTAAATGGGACAACCCTGGGAATGCTCGTCACGTATTTCAAAATAGCACCGTTCCACACAACGCACATGGGTCACCAAAGTTTTTATGAGTTAACTTTAAGGCATTTTACAGCGGTTTTAAAGTGAAATGTTGAAACTTACACTCGTACAGTACTATACAAACTATGTATATCCTCTTATGTAACAAATTTACGGCTTTTTGTTTTGTTTTTAGAGAATGCAATATAAATATATTTGAGTTTACTATGGTTTTGTAGTCAACAAGAAACTCGTATAGTTTCGCCCATGGCTTAGCTCAGAGACTCTTAGTTTTAGAAAGCTGTAATTTGGCATGGGTAATACCAGCTGTAGTAGGCATGATGACTTAAAAAAAAATAATTTGTCCGTCAGTTAGATTATCATTACACACAAACTTTCGCATTTATAATATTGAAGTGTGATAGTACGGAACCCTTCGTGCACGAGTCCGACTTGCACATGGCCGGTTTTTTTCTTCCTCTGATCCATAGTGTGCCCTTGGAAAGGTCGTTCAAATATGTTATTAGTATGTGTAAAAGTACAATTTTTGTAAAGTAAGTTAAAGTAAGTGTGAACCTCCCCCCTTTCTATAATAAATTACAGCTTACCGATTGCCGTTATCTTCTCATGCCTCTTGCCCGCAGCTCCGTCCTCGCGGAAAGCGTAACAAGCTTCAACATCCTGTACTACAAAATCCTTTCCAAGCAAAATGACAAATTTCAAAATTATATTTTGCTAAATAAAAAATTGTTGTCCGTTTGTCAACAGCCTTTTCCTCGAGATAAGTTCCTTTAGGTATTGAAATCTATTCGAACGAAAATTAGCAACAACCAAAAATTCTTTCGAAACTATGCATTATATCATCTTCAACTTGATAAATACACTTGTACTGTTTCACTGATATTGTTTCACTGCCTTTGCTATTTAAAAAATGATTATTTTCTATGATTCTATGTATTTTCCTCGAATTTATCATGAACCTTTTATTTTACAGTGATAAAAATAAAAAAGGAAATTCTTATTACCAGCTTTTGATCTCCGTCACGAATGATAAGAACAAGCCCTTTTAACAGCTACTTAGCCTTTATACTGTAGTTCACACATGGGCAACCACCGGCCCGCGGGCTGCATCTGAGTCGCTACGGCTTTTGATATGGCCCGTGGCGAAGAACTTCGCAATTCATTGTTTCCGCGCAACTTTTAAATAAGTCTGATTAGGTATTTATTTTTGGCTTGATTTTCTTTTGTTTCTGATTAGCATTTACACCTTCCATTCGTCAACTATTTTTCTATTTGCTTGCAAAGGTTGCCTGAAAGTTATTGTTATTTACAATAAGTGCCACCTTTGTACACCATGTTTGATTGTTTTTGTCTATCTTTTGTATTAATTTATGTGAATGCGCAAAAAGTTTTACAAAGAGAGAAGTTTGATTTTTAAAATTATTGAACCGTAAGTCATTATTTAGCTGTTACAATATCTTTCTTAGCACGAACAAATAAAGTTCAGTTTGCAACGTGCAGTTCGGAAAGGGAAGCGGTCCTTTTATTTTATAAATTATTAAATTATTGAGCCGTAAGTCGTCGAAAAGTGCTCGGAAAACGTTTTTTTTTTCTGCACATCGTGAATTCTGTAAAACTACGGGTTTCGCCTTGCTCGCTTGCTTGCTTCGCTCGGCTCCCTAAAATGTACTTACATGTCAACCTAACCGCTCCTCCTCGCTTCGCTTGTCATCACGACCTATCCCTAGCGGTCGAATAAAACTAAAACAAAGTACGCCGCTAACGGCTACGTAGTTACTTTCTTGAAATAATGAAAAATTAACCTTTTCAGAGACACAAAGCGAGACGCACTATAAAGAAGAATGGAATCACGATTATGAAAAATCTGTGTCCCTAAAAGATTAAGACCTCGCTAAACTTCCTGGCTATTCCGAGTAAAGGAACGAGTTAGTGAGAGCTCAGAATTAACAAGTATGCACAAGCAGGTACGATAATCAATAAATCCAAGTGAACCATAACCCATAATAAATCTCGAAATTTTTTGCGCCGTGTGTTAGTTGAATTAATTCGGATATTATAGTATTCTTGTATCTGAAAATCAGGGTCAAGGTTCCCCTTAATTAGAAATTATGAAAATATGGCATTATAACTTTTCTAGTTTATTAAGAAACTTGACCCCCAATAAATGAATCAATTAAACCTACGGTTCTCGCGTCAATTTTGTCATATATTATACGCATCAACCGTTTGTGGCCCGTGATTGTTTGACCCGTGACTTCACAAAGGTTGCCAATGCCTGCTGCAGTATATCAAAAATCTAAGACTAAAAAAATTGCTCTACAAATTACACAGTCAGTGCTTTACATTTTAAATTACTAACAAATTTAGCACCCCCAATTACACCATCTTCTCGAGATAATGAGGGATAAGAAAAGAGAACGACGATCAAACAGTTTTAATTGTTTGTAGAAAAACTTTAAATTAAAAGTTAAGTTTTTAAACACTATTTTTTATTGTCGACCTTCTTTTTTGGGATCTTAATTACATGCAACAAAGCAATTTTTAATCATATTTATTGAAGAAACTTTAATAACGTTAATAATACTTAAAAATATCTAATTCAATAATATAAAAAACTATAAAATCTAAAACTAAACCTGTTCTAAAAAGAGCAATTTACAACAATTTATAAATTTATAAGTTAACAATTTATAAGTCAGAAACGCATTTCAACCTATAAACGTTTTACGTCAAAGATATACAGGTTGAAATTGAACCCCCTGGCTCAAATATACACTATCGTATAGACCAACTGACGACACCCCAATAACGCGTGACGAATTTTGATATGTCAGTGTGTGCGTTGACTAGTGATGTGCAGTTACCGTTCAAGAACTGTCGATATGTTAGCGATAGTAAATATTTTTAACCACTTGAAGGCCAAGTTTTTGTAAAGGAACGAAACTGAACAGTGTCAGAAATTAACTAATCTTTTGTCTTTGGGAAGTCTAAAAGCATGTTCTCGGAAAAAGTTAAACCTGCATTTACAATAGTTTGAAATTTTTTTTTTGTTGGACCTTATATGCAAAATATAACCAAAACAATCTCTAAAGAGGTGAGTCTCTATCCATAAAATTGAACAATATTCCCCAATAAACAGGTCCCTGAAATCTCAATTTCACGTTATGAAATACGAGGAGGGATCAAAAAGTAGTAAGAATGAGATAGAATAAAATGACTATTGATAACTTAATAATTTATTTTTCTACATACTCTCCAAGTCTCTCTACACACCGATTCCAGCGCCTTTCCAGCGCCTGCAAAAAGCTCTCCACATCATCCATCACCTCGTTATCGTCTTCGTACCTGTTTGCCCTCAAGTATTCTTTCAATTTGGGGAACAGATGAAAATCGCTAGGTGCCAGATCTGGTGAATAAGGGGGGTGGTCATCCAATTTGAAGCCAGCTTCCTGAATGGCAGCCATCGCAACCGCCGAGCTGTGCGCGGGTGCGTTGTCGTGATGAAACAGCACGACCCTTCAAAGTTTCCCTCTCCTTTTGTCTTTGATGGCATTCCTCAACTTGAATATTAAAGCTGCATAATATTGGCCAGTAATAGTGGTTCCACGCTCCAAGTAATCAATCAACAATATCCCTTCTGAGTTCCAAAATATTGAGGCCATAACCTTGCCAGCCGATGCCACGGCACGTAACTTCTTCGGGGTCGGTGAAGATTGCCGTTTCCATTGCAAAGATTGCTGTTTTGTCTTGGGATCAAAATGATGGACCCATGTTTTGTCCATTGTTACGAAACGAGACAAAAAGTTTTCAGAATCTTCTTGAAACTTGTCCAACAATGTCTTCGAAATGTTAAGTCGATTTTGTTTCTGACTGTCAATTAACATTCTCGGCACCCATCTTGCGGAGACTTTTCTCATATTCAAAGATTGTTTCAATATGGATTGAATACTTCCATATGAAATGCCCGTTTCTTGAATTAAATAACGGGTGGTAATTCTTCAATCGCTCAATACAATTTTCTCGACTTTCACAACCTTTTCTTGGGTAACTGACGTCGATGGACGGCCGCTACGATGTTCGTCTTCCGTGCTCGTTCTCCCTACTCGAAATTGAGAAGCCCACCTTGTGACAGTGTAATACGGCGGAGCAAACTGTCCTAATGTTGCCTCCAAATCGCAGTGAATCTCTTGCGTCGTTAACTTTTTTAAACAGAGGTATTTAATAACGGCTCGCACTTCGTTTTTTTCGTTTTTCAAGAACACGTTCCGACATGTTCTTACTGAAGTATCTATTGACTTTTTATTTTTTTGTACTAAATAATATACATTCAAAATAAATAGTAAGGCCCAAAAATAATAATAATATATAACAAGAATCTGCTGTAAATATAATGGCAAAATAAAGTTACCTTTTTGGTCAACATTTATCAGATATTAGATAGAAAACAAAAATCTAACATTGATTTTCATTTTTTATTTTCAGGATAAGTATCGATAACAATATAGATAAATATCGAGTCTAGCCCTAGCGTACATGTAAATTATCTTAACGAAAATCTATCCACCAAGGTCATGTAAATTATCAACAACGTAACCCTTTTTCATGCAAAATAACAAAATTAACTACACGAAATACGGAGACTATAAAAATGTATTTGATTAGCAACCGATAGTATGAGGTAAGGCTTTATTTCGGGAGCTAGTTTCTCCCTTGAAATACACAGCCATAATGTGAACGTAATTAGTTAAATACATTGATGATTGGTGAGTTATTATTACTTATGATTAAGGCAATAATAGTAGATTGTTACGCAAGGGAAGTTAGAGATATTTAGGCGCACGAGCGAGCGAAGCGATCGAGGTTGCTCATAGTTCGAGTGTGTAATCGATCACTTGCACTCGTGTGGAGCACTCTACTTTTTATCATTGATGCGAAAGTCTAAAAAGAACTTCAAAAATATGTTTCCAACAAAGTTTGCAAATGGAAAAATTGTAGTACCCCAAATTTTTATACGACTTCTCTGGCCAGTGGAATTTAAAAAAAAAATAACCATTGTGTTTCTTTTAAGCGTCTTTTAAACATTTCATTTAGCATATTCACCTCTTTGACAAAAAAAACGCATTTTTCCTTTTGTTAATAGAAATAACCGACCTCGTACCCGCTGAACTGACGACGATCTGAAGGAGGTTGCAGATGGCGGCTGGATGATGAGGACGGAGGACAGCAAAGAGTGGCGAAATTTGCGAAAGGCATTGGACAAACAGGCTGATGAAACGATTGAAAAGAAATAAAATAGAGAATACAAAAATAGAAAGAGATTAGGCAAAAGGCAAAGCAGATACCTATCTTTGTAATTTAGCTAGATGAGTCACTTACCAGTTACCGAATGTAAAAGAGCAAGTCAAGCGATGTAACTTATTAACTAATATTTGCAAAAAATACAAATCTGTTTTCATTATTTTCATTCGTGTCACTAACGTTTAAAAACCCGGTCTCTGTTTTACAAATCTACTCTCAATCGTACTAAACTTTTAATTCCTTGCTTAACCGCATAAAAGGATTATTCAAATTCAACCTGCAGTGTTCAACTAAATTGCACCAAATCGTCGTTTGAAACGTAAAGGCTAATCTACGAACTATGGTATCACCATGGACAGAGACCAAAAACTAACATATTATGAACTCTATTTCTGCGTCACAAGCATCATGCCAGGTTTGTTGGCTACCGCGGTGACTAGTGCCAAACGGAATGCTGCAATGAACGAAGCACTGACAGCACCAAAACTGTCTGCCAAAGCTGCATGTAGGTACTAGTATAGGTATATCCAAAAAAAACTTTCATATACTCGTAATATAAAAGGGGCTCGGTTTTCTTGTTCTATATATCAACGTGTAAAATGTATTATTCAAAAAGTATAATGTGTACTAGACTTTTAATGAGACTCGTATAAATAAATGTAAAAATATTGAAAATCGTTTAAATATTTTCAAACTGCTAAAAGGAAACATTAGGCATTATCTATCAGGTGATGAAGATTTCAAGCAGAAAACAAATTAGACATGCCGATGTGAATTTCTTGAATTATCTCTTAGATTATTAGAAAATTTAATACATTAAATAAGCTCCGGTCGAGCGCAACAATGAGGTTTTCAGAATTTAAATGCATACTTTGTTTTCTTACGCCTTGCTTTTGGTGCGGAAAATACTGTGAAGTACACCTGCATGACCTAATAAAGCATGTTCATCATCCCCTGAAAAGTTCAGGAGATCTGGTCAAACAAGACCAGGCTGTCGATACACATAGGAAATACGTTAATTGCCTGCTGTAATGTGAGCTCATCACGAAGGTCAAATTGGTTGAAAATTTCCGTTTTCACCTGATTTCAGTAACATCATATCATCATAATTTAACTCTGTGTGGAATAGAAAATTGGTAATCAGCCTCCACGAAAAATATACGTTGCGGGATTCAGAGCAATGTTAATATTCGCTTTATTTATTGTTCGTTAAACACTAGCGTTGCCAAATGTACCGCTATTCCGCTTTTTATACCGCCTTTTTGACAATGGATCCGCCTTCCGCTTTTAACCAACGCGGTTTCACTTTTTTTTGAATCTGGAAAAAACCCGTTTTTTCTCACTTATGGGGCGGTTACACGAAGGCACTTTAGTTACAACTCTATGGTTACACGTCGCGTCAAGGATAAAAAGCTGCGTTCAGTTTGATCTTCAAGCGAAGCCCGACGACTACTATCACCGGACTTACTTACGGAGCCTGCAATTAAAAACATCAATAAGCGTATGAATTAAGGTGGTAACGGGGGATCTCGGTGAAAAATGCACATCATAATATTGTTTTCCTTAGTTTTGAATAAAAAGTTTGCAATAAATGCGTTTTATAGCAATTTGCGCAAACTGCTTGTTAATAGTTAGGTGATCACATGAAAATTATTCAATTTTTTGAGTTACATTTTAGCTGCATTACTTTACAACTGTAAACACGCTTTTAAGTTTGTTAATGTAATGCAAACAAAATGTTATACAATAAAGTACCAAATTTTTTTGTGAAGACTTTATTATTAATAAACTATTTCCGCAAGTTGCTTTAAAACACAGTTATTGCACACTTTTTATTCAAAAGTAAGGAAATAGTACATTACGATACGAGAGCGATGAAACGTTTTCTGAGCTGAGTTTAACGAGCCGAAGGTGAGTGCTGCAATCACACGAGTCGAGAAAAAGTTTCTCGCACGAGTATTGTATAATATTTTATAGCAAAAGTGCGGAAAATGCAAGCGCAGCGTGCGTAAAGTGGTCATTTTACGCACGGTGTGCTATAAACAATATTATGATGTGCATATTGTACCAAAGGTAAAAAGTTACCCCCATAAGAGAGAGAAATCAATGTAAATTTTAAAACTACATATACCGCTTTTATTGTTTAAAATCCGCGTTGTTGAAACCGCTACCGCATTTTTAATTTTCTAATCTGGCAACACTGTTAAGCACGCATTTTGTGCGGGTAACGCGAATGATGAATAGGCTTTTGTTGATGCTGCACTCGCGTAGATTTAGTTAGTTTTAAAGTCCCTAGAGCCCAAGGCGTCGATAGCGTTGTATTTTCATTCCACAACAATTATTCAAGCTGATAAATTGTACATCGCCACGACATGAATCCCCGAGGAGTTGTCAGAAGTGTTTTCAGGTATAGACTGTAAATTGCAAGTCACAGTCTACCTCATACATACACCCACGTTTTACCGATGTTTATTACGTCCCAACGTGACGGGCGGTGAGACCTATCGGCGTACTTGGGGCACGAATATAGATCCACTTATCTACATCTACACTATTATATAAAGAGGAAAGATTTGTTTGTTTATTTGTTTGTTTGTTTATGTTTGAGGTAAACTTTGGAACTACTGAACCGATTCTAAAAATTCTTTCTTTTGTATAAAGCTACACTATTGCTGAGTAACATGGGCTATAGTTTATTTTAATTAAATTAAGTTTCCAGTTTTAAAATTCAATATTTGTGAACCATGTCGGGAGAAAAAACGCTGCTTAGCTGCTTTATTGGCGTACCTTGACCAAACGGTTAGTTATACGTGATAAAACCGGTTGTTTTTCCATACAAGAAAAGTGTATCAGTTTATTCTAAAGATTTCCATCTGCAACGATCCTGACACACCTCTTGCTAATGTTGAGCTTGAAAAGCCAGGTTTTAGCGTAGATACATGAAAAGCTATGGTATATAGTAACAGGAAAACTATATCAGTTTAATCTGACTATAGATTTACATCTACAACGATCCGGACAAACCTCTTACGAATATTTAGCTTGAAAAAGTGATTACAGCCAGGTTTATGTATTGATTTTGTCCCATACGAGAATACGGTATCGGTTTAATCTGACTACAAATTTCCATTTACAATGATTCTGACACACTTCTTGGCACTTTGGTAAAACATGGTGACCAGGGTCTGATGATGGCACTGGAAGATGAGTACGGGATCTCCTCAACGGCAAACAGCAGACCCTTCGAGTTTGGGCTTATTTGATTGGTCTTAATTAGCACTTTGGTAAAACATAGTGACCAAGGTCTGATGATGGGACTGGAAGATGGGTATGGGATCTCTTCAACGGACAACAGCAGATCCTTCGAGTTTAGGCTTATTTCATTGGTCTTAATTAGCGCTTTGTTAAAACACAGTGACCAGGGTCTGATGATGTAACAGGAAGGTAGGTACAGGATCTCCTCAACGGACAACAGCAGACCCTTCGAGTTTGGGCTTATTTGATTGGTCTTTATTAGAACTTTGGTAAAACATGGTAACCAGGGTCTGATGATGGGACTGAAAGATGGGTAAGGGATCTCTTCAACGGACAACAGCAGACCCTTCGAGTTTGGGGTTATTTGGTTGGTCTTTATTAGCACTTTGGTAAAACATGGTACCCAGGGTCTGATGATGGGACTGGAAGATGGGTTCGGGATCTCCTCAACGGACAACAGCAGACCCTTCGAGTTTGGGCTTATTTGATTGGTCTTTATTAGCACTTTGGTAAAACATGGATTTACATCTACAACGATCCGGACAAACCTCTTGCGAATATTTAGCTTGAAAAGGTGATTACAGCCAAGTTTATGTATTGATTTTGTCCCATACGAGAAAACGGTATCGGTTTAATCTGACTACAAATTTCCATTTACAATGATTCTGACACACTTCTTGGCACTTTGGTAAAACATGGTGACCAGGGTCTGATGATGGCACTGGAAGATGAGTGCGGGATCTCCTCAACGGACAACAGCAGACCCTTCGAGTTTGGGCTTATTTGATTGGCCTTTATTAGCAATTTGGTAAAACATTGTAACCAGGGTCTGATGATGGAACTGGAAGGTGGGTACAGGATCTCCTCAACGGACAACAGCAGACCCTTTGAGTTTGGGCTTATTTGATTGGTATTTATTAGCACTTTGGTAAAATATGGTGACCAGGGTCTGTTGATGGGGCTGGAAAGTGGGTACGGGATTTCATCAACGGACAATAGCAGACCCTTCGAGTTTGAGCTTATTTGATTGGTATTTATTAGTGCTTTGATTAAACATGGTGTCCGTTGCATATAGTCGTTCAAAAAATCATATTCTTTTGTTTTCCTTACTTCCACGAAAATCTCTTCGACGCAGTGGAGCCGCGGGCAAAAGCTATCTAGAATAAGACAAAAACTACTTTTTATCCACTAAATCAGTTCCTATTGAAACGCTTTAAAGGAGACTTACAAAATGGGAAACACAGAGGCGCATAACACACACATTTCACCAGCTGTGTTAACTGTAGGTAACAGTCCGAGAAATATTGGCAGATTGTATAGGAGTACACAAAAACTAATTCAACGCAGGCGAAGCTGCGGGCAGAAGCTATTTTTTAAGATAATTTTACTAATGACACCACAAAAACACGTAGCGTTGTCCTGATGTCCTTGACAATATCTTTGTTATTGATATATTTGATTTTCTTTTAGAAGTTTATTGATGGGATTGTCGCCGCTTACTCGTATCATACATTGTTGTGATGAAAACACTTGTAAGTATTCGTAAATTACATTTACAATTTACTCTATCCGACTGGTTTCGCTATATAAATATTTTATCTACGGCTTTTACTCGTACTTAAATAAATATTTAATAAATAATGTTTAAATTGCTATTTGATCGTGCAATGAATGACATAAACAACTTGCAGGTGACCAAATTAGCGTAATAGACATAACAAAGACGTTATGCTTGCCATATGCAACGTCGTGTATAAACACTGCATCTTTATTATAATAATAAGAAAGTGGATGTAGCGTCGACGCTTGCGTTGATTTAGTTTTGGGTAGTCGTATGGAAATTGTAAAAATTTGTCGGACCAATAATTTGTAGTACGCATTGACTTTGACTGTTGGTTCTCATGAAATCGATTTTATATATCTGAATGTCCCTAGGGAATTGCCCCTTCCACGGGAACAAACTAAACTAAACCATAAAAGCAATTTCAAAATTGGAACAGTATCTAAACTCACAAACACTTCCTCTTTTTAATATATAGTGTAGATAGCAAAAACACTATAAAGCTAAAAATGAAATATTACAAAAAACGAACAAATTTGATTCCTTTTGCATCATCAGAGGATACTGAATTTGAAAAATTTGAGAAACCTTTTTTCTTAGTGTACAATCAAGGAAGACAAACTTAGTCATTTTTAACACACGTATATAAAAACACCATGTTTTCGGTTAGATTTTGCAATAGCTACAGGAATTATTAGGAGCAAAGAACCATGGCAGATATAACTTCGCTGAAAAGGGAAAACATAAGTTCCAAATAAATATCGTTGGTAATTATAAGTATATTAATTAATATTAAAAGGTAGTGTTTACTAATGTACAATCTTGCTGCAAGCCAATTTCATAATAGGCGCTCGTAGATTTTTGTAGCACTGCTACGCACTTTCTATAGAGTAAAAAAATATGTATGAAAGTTGACTGTTGTAGTGAGAGTCGACAGTCGGAGAAGCGTCTGAATATGAAATGTTTATAATGTTACTATAAAAACCATAACATTGAGTACCTTATCGTACTCCCAAAATGTTAACGGTGGAATTAGAAATTTTACTGAAATCCTAGTAAATTTTGCAGTCATAGGCTTTTCAGCCTTTTCTTACACTAAGGATAGACCCTGAAAGGGTACTTATTTTTAATTATTTGCGACTGTATGGAACTTATGAACGAGGTTCGCAATCAGACAAGGTTTGTATGGAGTCCGGACACATTTTGGGCACACAAATACTTCGGTTAACTCGTGTGACTCCCGACTCCCGACTTCTGAACGTACGGAACGTTTACTTAATTAGTACGAACTTGGTAAAGACTATTTTGGTAATAGTTACAGTCTTCGGGATTTGATAGCAAAACAAACTTTATTTTTGATTCAATAAGATTCAGTTTTTTGTTCGATTGCACTCTGGTAAACGCACAATATAAAGTTTTCAAAACGTGCTGCAACTTTCAGACACAGGGGCTATCTATGAGTTGATATATTTTGTAAGCAATTTTGTATGGACTACCTAGGTGTATTCTTAACTTCTTGATTACATCATAAATAACAATTATTATTTGTTCTGTCTCCCAACGACAATGTGAGCTTTTGCTGTAGCGCATTATGGTACATTAGGCTTAGTCGGTTGTTTTTAACTTAGCAGATTTGTCAATGCGAGTCGGAATTGGGCACAAAGTGCACCGTACCACTACTTCGAGGTTTATTGGATGAGGACCTAGATACATACATTCATATACTCACGCATGTCTCCCAGAGGGGTAGGCAGAGACTACAGTTTCTATCTGCTACGATCCTGACACACCTTTTTTTGCTTCTTCTACATCCATCAATCTAGTTATACAAACACTTCTATCGTACTTTTTACTTTCCCCTTCTTGATTTTGTCGCCTATTTGGTTGGCATACGTCCTTCTAGGGCGGCCCGGTCGGGCTTTACCTTCTATTTTTGCAGCATAAATTTTTTTCGTCACTCTACTTTCTTTCATCCTCTCTATATGCCCAAACCTATATCGGTATTTTTTTTAAATTGTTTATCGTGAAAGAAGATCGCCATAATAACACGTTTTTTGGGAACTCTTCAACTGGCTACCTGGCTGTTGAAGCTATAGACCCCTGTGACAGATGGATGGACAGACAGACAGCGGAGGCTTACGGAACCCTAAAAAAATAAGCGCAAGAAGAACAAGTAAATAGGAGAATTGCGCTTTCTAAACGGGTTTCAAGTTACCTTCTTTGAGTTAAATATTTATACAAATTCAGTATTAAAAACGATCCAGTTCCAATGAGTTTGTTTGTCAGGCCCCACCATATAATGAGCGTGAGTTCGACACGAACTAAGCCAGTTTTTTAGCCAATTTTGAACTATGGCCGTCAGGGCTCAAATTACGATTGAATAATTCTATATCGCAAGTTTACAAGCATTATTTTGTGGCAGAATGAATTTTGAAACTTTTATTTTTTGGGGCCATAAAAGGTAATAAAATAAGATTTCGATGTATTTTTTTATGACGCCGTTGTTACCTAAGAAATAACTAGGGCCGGTAGCTTCTAATTCCTAATTTCAAGGCTGTACATAGGTAACACTAAAAGTTTCCGGAACTGGCCACTTACATAAACAATATTTAAAAATTTATTGCAACATTTGAAAATAGAACTCTTTGGCTGTAGAATGCAGTTTGTTTCATCTGACTGTCTTTTGTTTTTACCTTGTGGCGCCATTTAAAAAATTGTGTGTCTGCATCAACATGGATTTAACTCGGGAAAATTTTCGTAGTATGATTTTCTACGATTTTAAGTGTAATTTGACAGCTCAACAGAGCATCGCTCGGCTTGAAACAGCTTTTGGCAATGAAGCACCATGCAAGACGACTGTTTATAGCTGGTTTGCAGAATTCAAGCGTGGTCGTATCAATCTCAGTGACGAATCTCGCGATGGTCGGCCGTCCACCGCTGTGACCAACAAAAACATCGATGCTGTGCGCCGTATGATTGAAACAGACAGGCATGTGACCTACCATGAAATTCGCGCATCCTTAGAAATAGGCATGAGTCAAATACAATCAATCCTACACAAACATTTGGGTGTGAGAAAGCTGTGCTCGCGGTGGATCCCACACAACTTGACCGAGGCTCAAAAAACGGACCGCGTCACTTGGTGCAGTGCCATGCTTACCAGATTCAACGAAGGTGCGTCAAATTTGGTGTGGGACATAGTAACAGGTGACGAAACATGGATTTATTGCTACGATCCCAAAACAAAGCAGCAATCGAGCGTATGGGTCTTTCAAGATGAGCCGAAACCAACCAAAGTGGCGCGCGTGAAAAGTGCATCTAAGCGGACGATTGCTTCTTTTTTAATAAAACTGGACACGTGGCTACTGTTGCTTTAGAGAATCGTCGTACCGTGAATAGTGACTGGTACACGACCATTTGTTTGCCGGAAGTTATTGACGAACTCCGTAAAAATAACCGTAAACGCCGTATCATCCTGCACCACGACAATGCTAGTGCTCACACGGCCAGACAGACAAACGACTTTTTGAAGACGAAAAATGTAGAACTCATGAGTCATCCTGCATACAGTCCCGACCTGGCACCTTGTGACTTTTTTCTGTTCCCAAAAATTAAGAACCAATTACGCGGTCAACGATTTTCATCACCAGAAGAGGCTGTCGAGGAGTATGAAAAACACGTTTCAGAGGTCACCACAGGGGAGTGGCACAAAAGTTTTCAAAACTGGTTTGATCGAATGAAAAAGTGCATAGACGCCAAGGGAGATTATTTTGAAAAACAATAAATTAATTTTGTACCTTTAATAGTATTTTTTCATATTCATTCCGGAAATTTATAGTGCGTCCTACGTATGTCTAGATCAGCCTTCCACAGTTTTGCACTCAATTAAAATAAAACGTTAAAAATTTATTATAGGTGAATGGAAAGTATAATACTGTAACGTGACCCGGTGTTATTTCAATGAACTCGTGATGTCCAATTCATTAAATCAAATTAAATGTGATGGGTTCTGCCGAAATGAAAACTGTATCAAAACCAACAAATGTCTAAAAGTATGGAGAAACGAGATATTTACTTTTTTGTAACCGGCTTTATACATGAATTTGTACAAAGTTATTCAGCTTGAACAAAGTTACACAACTTGTGGTGTGTTACATAAACGTAAATAGCATAAATCGGACCGCAAAAATTTAAAAGACATTTTTCCTGCAAATTGTGGCCAATCACAGACGTGGACAATTTTATGATTGTAAGATGGCAGTCATTTTTCTTCTCATAGTGTGGGCTGCAAGACCTATAGGCCCAACAAGCCCTGGTGTCAGAGTTTTTAAACCGCCTGACGTGGTTTATGTAACGACCCTCTACAAGAAAGTGGCCCGGACCAACGGCTTAACGTGCCTTCTGAAGCACAGAATCATCTTACTTATCGGACAGTCAGGTGATTCAAGCCTGCAATTTCCTAACCAAATTGAGAACTATATACAAGGTGATATTCCACTATGTGTGTTCCCCGCGAGAATTGAACCCACGACCGCCGGGTTGAGAGCCCAAGGCTCTCACCACTAGACCACGGAGGTAGTTATGGCAGTCATTCATACGTTCAAAATCATTTATTGGATTAAATTTTTCCTAAAATTTGCTCTTTCTCTGAGCTTTAAAAATATTTAACTTTTTGCGCATTGTCAACTGCACATACTTTGATATCTTGAATATGCTCTTAAAAAAGGAAAATTGCGGGTCGCCAAATGCCATTATCCTTTCCTGTGAACCAAAATAAAATTATCCCCCTATTATTCACGTGTTTACCAGCAATTAAAATATTATCCCTTTTCATATAAAAATACATACATAAAATATATTGTCACGACATAATCACCGAGGGGGTCATGTTTCCAAGTGTGAACTGTACAAGTCACGTCCATACTTGTTACACCCGCTTTTGATCGACAATCATAACGTCCCAAACGCACTATCGCCGTATCTCGGGCACAAATGGACTTCCGAAGCACGTAGATTAAACACAAATTACCATTGGGGTTGAACCCATGACTGGGTTAGCAGGCAGGCGCTTTACCCCTCGGCCACAAAGTCGGTCAAAACTCTTTTCACATAACAGGAATCCCCTTTACCACATGAAACATTTCATTATGAAAATTGTATGAACCGAGAAGAACCCTTTTAACCATCGCTAACATACTTGTACATCGCCCGGAATTCCACTCTTTTAATGTTATTAGTGTAAATTGCAAAGCACCTAAATGAGCATACATTTTACACTATTTTTATGATAAAAGCCTTTTTGCGCTCTCGTGTCTTAAACATAAATTAAATGAAACTATTCTAATATTTTTCACTTAATCTCGCAGATTATACTGTAAAGGGAATAAGGTTTTATTAGCAGTAAAATAAATCTAAGATTAATTATTTAAACATTATTTAGGGAGTGTAACAAATCTCATGCATTACAGGTTTATCGAATTGTTAGTTACAATAAATCGGTGTAAAAATTCAACGGTCCAGTATGAGGTGAGGACCTTGATGGCGCAGCGGTAGCGCACTTGCCGTGAAAACAAGAGGTCGCAGGTTCCAATCCTGGCCCAAAACATTTTTTTAAAATACCAAAGTTAAACCATAAAAAAATAGTTATGAGATTTAGCGTCAATTTAATGATCTTTTTAACTATAATTGGTGCCGAAAATTTCACAGTCTCTATCTCAATTAAAATCCTGCGGGCCTATTATGTAACTCAGTGTCGGTTGCCATCTATGGCTGCTATTCACCAAAAAACAGATAAAAAATGAACTTCCAAAATAACCTTCGATGGGTATTGAACTATTTACGATTTGTGACGTCATTTCAAGCGCGAACGTATCCTTGGATGAGCGGATATGTATGTCTTCGACGATAGGCACTCGGTTTGGCATCTGATTTTACGATACAGAATCAGGGGGCTGGATACATACCGGGGAAACTAAGTCTTTAGACTGCAATATGCTACGCGCCAACTTTAAAGTAACATGAAGCTATAATTCATCCCTTACCACATAACTTGATTGCGGCAACCTCTTGTGGTAAACTCAAGAAATAACTCCATGTACGAAGACTGGGGTCTAACTTTCTGGCACCACAATACAAATAGGTTGACAAGAAGCTCCAAGCTGCTAAGTTGGCCTTTTAACTCAGCATTTAGTTATGCCTACAGAAAATTTTACCAGTCTTAGGTTTGTAGGTTTTTCATGTTTAATACTTTAAATCACTAGGAATTAAAATCAAGGATATTTATCTATGTATGGAACCCTCAGGGCATATATAAGTCCTACACGGACGTGACAGTTTTTTAATGTTCCGCAGTACCTGAAAGGTAAAAGGACCCTTTATGCTGAGACTCCGTTGTCCGTCCGTCCGTATGTCACAGCCTCATGCATAACTTTAGCACCGTTAATGATAAAGACTTAAAAAATGCATGTCCCCCCCCCCCCTTATTTCCGAAACTAGTGGACCGAAAAAAATGACGTTTATAGGCCGTAACTGGCCAATTACAGAAAAACTATAGCGATTAAAATAAAGTTGAGATGAGAAATATAAAAGGAAAATAAACATAAAAAAAATTTATAAAATACAATATGGGCATCGAATTCTAGATATTTACCTAAGAGATAATCATAAAAATATACACATTTACAATATTTACTGGCACCGATTTCGAAAAATCTTTGAAAAACCACAAAAAAATGCATCCGAAACCAATGAACCGAAAATTATGAAAAAAATCATGGTAAATTTGAATTACGTAAAGATAGAAGAATATAGCGGGTGAGAAATTCACAAATTGCCAAAATTTAATTTTTCATCCACGAGTTTCATTTCGAGTACGGTATGAAACTATTTTGTGGTACAATCGATTCTTATTTTAGTTATCATAAACAGCTGCTGCGGGCAAGATTTTAAATACCTTTTTTCCTGACTGTTCCCAAAACTGTCGAATTACGGAAGCCTAGAGGTATGCGAGTCTGACTCGCACTTATCCGGTTTACTATAGTAGAATTCATAAATTTCTTATTAATTAAAATATTTAGGAAAGCAATAAACAATGATAATAAAATTGTATGTATATACGCTTTCACAGATGTATTTAAAATGGTTGAAATGATCCAAAAAAGATTTGTACGTGCCTGGAACTATCGTCTTAATTACAGCCGTCTGTCCCACAGCGAACTTCTCGCTATGTTTGGGCTCTTGCAGATCGACGACATAATATATGACTGATTCAGTTATTTTTCTAAATAATGTGTTGGGGAATATAAATGTGGAGACTTCTTTCCAACTACCCGACTGAGTTGAAGGAGATTTCCTTGATCGTAGTAATCAACGAACTATTCTCCTAGTCCCTGGTAGTAATAGACTCAAATACCTCTTTCACCTCGGAAGAACTAGAAGTCAGAATGGAAAAAGAGCTTCAGATACATACATCGTATGTGCAGTTATTAAAATGATAATGTTTTAAATATAGATTTCAATATCTGCTCTCTTATTAGTTATAAAAATAAAGTAAAGAAAGCGTTCAGGGAAAAACGAAAAGAAAAAATGTTTAAAGGGTATATAAATGTAATGGATATTTTAATTTTTAGATTTAATAATTTTTACGTTTGCATGTGCACGCTGTAGTTTTTTATCTTTGTCTGTATATTCACTTTGGCTTTGGGTTTATAGACCATTTATCTATTACGTTCTACATCTGCTTCATTTTTTATCTCCTTGTATGGTATAATCTGTGAGAATGTTAAGGGAATAGTTTTACTTAAACTAATATTTACAATTGTTTTGTCAAACATGTATCTATTTCTGTTTTTCTTCTATCAATTAATATAATTCAAATAAATAAATAAAACTACAGAATATGATTATCTTTCTAGGGTTTTGAATTTAATTTTCGGATTAAATCTTTTGTTTGAATTCAGATGTTTCGGTTTGAGCAATTAACAGCTTTACACATGAACATGTTGAAGTTAATAAGTTAAATGCTTCTGTGGTAATTGAAACGATTCATGTTGTATTTTGAAATTCGAATCCGTCAGAAACTCCAAATTTGCTGTTCTGTATTATGTTTTATATTCACTTTTTTGTTTTGATGAAATTTTCATGGCAGTAATAGAGCGGATTTTTATTACTCGGATAATTGATAGTTAGAAACTGTCTCTATGCTGTGTATGCTAATGGGTAGTGATGGTAATTTAATTTTATTAAATATTCGTTTTTTTGGACAACACATGAATTCTTCACGTTTTTCTTTTGTTTTTAATTTAATTTTTTTTCATCTATCTTAGTGTGATTTTCCATCTACGTACCTACCATCTATTTGAACTGAATCGGCTTTTAATATTCTTCAAGTTTGTATATGACTTGACGAAGAAATCGATAGCTGGAAGCCACAAAGACTTCTGTAAGGTTTGACGGCATCCGAAACATAAAGCAATCAAAATTAAACAGACTTCTCGGTTCGACAACAGCACATAAAAGCACATTCACTGGAATAACGCGCACAAATTACCACCGAAAATGTTGCTTCATTTTCAGCGTAAACAAGTCGAAAAATGGTACAAACAATGACGCAGTCTAAAGTAGTCTAAACTAGTGGAAGTGGTAACTCAGCGTATGGTAAAAGTAGTCCGGGAGATATCGATGTCACTTCCCTCGACAAAACTGACTACGGTAAATTAATTGAAGAGCGTCGTAAAATTTGACAATTTAACTGATCGATATTAATTTTCTGATTCTTGTGAGTGCAAAGTCCTAAAACATTAATATACTAAAACCAGTATCAAAAAAAGAAAACACCATATTACTATGCAAAAATTTGACAACCGTCCGAATGTATAATTTTGTTAGTTCTTGGTGTGGGTTATCCCGATTTTATCTCTTTTAAACTCATGTTAAACACAGAAATTGCAATAACTAAGTTAAAAAAAACATATTTTATGTATCACTATTTAATTTGAATATTTCCACCATTTTGATGCACGATTACTTACATTTTTTGCATCCAATAACATCGCAAGGATAAAGGCCTAAACTTTGTTCTAGCTAGATATCATATCATTTGAGTAATACTATATAGGTATTAGATGATATAATGAGGAGATCCGTCGGAGATCGCAAGTAACCGAATCAGTAAGTTGAAGTGGCAGTGGGCAGGCCATATTTGTCGCCGAAATGATGGCTATTGGGGCCGAAAGGCTTTAGAATGGAGACCACGTACAGCAAAGCGTAGCGTAGGCCGACCTCGTGTCCGCTGGACCGACTGTAGCAACCAAAGTTGATACTTTTGGCTACAGTACCTATTCATATATTCAATTATTTATTTAACTACTGGCCCCGTCTAAAAATGAATTTCAACAAACTTAGCCAGGGGCGGGACCAAAATTTATTATCATAATATCGACTTCGATCCTATGTCAGCAGTGTTTGACTTCAAAATATAATGTTTCTTTAATCCCTTGCGATGTTTTAAATTTGGAATAGCTTGCACTTTCCAAGAAGTGGTACGGTCGAATATGCCAAATCTGTACGGATTCAATAGCATTTGTAACCTTATAGCTATAACGACATAAGTGTCGTATTGGTTGGAGAGGAAACGATAATTTTACACTCTTTCTGTGGACAAGCTTTCCTGTGTCAAAGGTTAGATTTCAGAAACATGTAAATATTTTTTAGAGAGCGGAGCGCTTCCCAGTAAGTTACATTGAGGTAGGAAGCGGCAGAGCGGGTAGTTTAATAATAAATAAATTATACTTAAAATCAGAAGCGTAAAATTGATGTAATCTCTTATGTAAGAACATTGAATAAAAATAATAAAACATAATAAAACATAGGATATAATTTAGGAGTTTTGACTGGTACTGTCTTCCGGTTTTATTGATGAAAGGATTTCTAAGAGGGCTCAAAATTGTTTACGATGCAGAGAAACAGGAATGGAGTTCTTTGATCTAGAAATATATTACATTTTATTTATTCCATTGTTCTTTCCACCTCATTTTCTATTTATTATTATTCCTACCTCTATGTTCTTCGACATCACAAAAACTGCGGTCTTCAAGACATAATATTAGTTTGACAGGATTTTTTTTCAGATTGGCAAATACACTTCAGATAGGTTTTGACAGGTAATAAAATATAAAATTAATGTGTCTACGGGGGCGTAACCTGAAATAATCTGGGTGGGAGAAGGAGCTGATTTAAAGGAAATCAGGGTTTTTTAAGGACAGTCAAGCGCGGATCGGGGAGTGGCGTTGATCTCGAAGCGCGAACGGGTCGTCAGATCGCGGAATAAAACCTCGGAAGGATATTCAAATCAAATCAAAATCATTTATTTCGGATAAAAATCCATATTTTAAACATTAAAATTATAAGACAAACAACACAAAAATTAAGTTACACATTCAATACAATTAAATTACACATTCAATATAAAAATTAAATTACATTAAATTAAATATCCATAGACAAGTCAACGCATTAGCCCGTATAAAGAATTGGGATGTTTAATACGCTGAACCCAATGCTCCATAATAGGACCCTCCGTATTTTCAGCAATCACCCTCAGAATGCTGTTGTCACTGCCTCGAACTCTGCTCAGAAGTGAGACTGTTTTTTTGCGCAATATTGCCTGAAAACAGTCAGTACGCGCCTCGGCGAACATTCCGGACGCGCTTCAGCGCCACGGCAGTCCCAACAACATCCTGAACGCGTTATTGTATTGTACCCGCAGAGCGCTGATGGACTTTTGTGTGTAGTTTATCCACAAGTTGCTTGTATATAAGGATGTACAATACGCTTTAAATAATGTTATTTTCACTTGCTCTGTACATCTAGCAAACCTACGTGATAACATATTACTCCGGACCGCCAGCGCTCTGCGTTCCCTATCAATATCCTTGCTGTCAGTAAGGTCTTCTGTTACAATATGTCCCAGATATTTAAAGGAGTTGACCCTTTTCAGAGCAGTTCCATTCAGCGTAATCGGGGGAACAATACTAGGTTTTTTAGTATATTGGTATCTACGTCGCGCGCGAACCAAAGTCTAAGCGTACGAGTCGCGTAACGAGTTAAAGAGTGTCGAGTATCGTGTACCTACATCGAAAGTGCGGATTTGCAACGAATAAAGCTTCGTTATTTAAATATACTGAAAGTGCGTTGGTGAAGTGCGTTCGTAATTGCGTAAAACTGAATTAGCTAATTTAAATTTTACCCGCAGCGGTTTTCTCATGAAACTCAATAGAAACGAAATATGACTATTTCGCTATAGAGGCGTTGCGAAATTAGCGGATGTACAATATTTATAAATATCAAGTATCTACACCAAAAATTTATTTATGTAACACGTTTTATATTTATCCTTTATCCCTATAGCTATCTAGGTCCTGAAGGAGATTATATTATATTATTTTAGCTTTCCTTCGTCTGGCAGAGATACTTACATTTTGATCTAGTATAGACGGTCTGTGGAAATTACGACAATTTTAGGTGAAGGAGCTAGCAGAAACAATTCTAACCTTTTTCCCTATACATAGGTAACACTAAAAGTTTCCGGAACTGGCCACTTACATAAACAATATTTAAAAATTTATTGCAACATTTGAAAATAGAACTCTTTGGCTGTAGAATGCAGTTTGTTTCATCTGACTGTCTTTTGTTTTTACCTTGTGGCGCCATTTAAAAAATTGTGTGTCTGCATCAACATGGATTTAACTCGGTAAAATTTTCGTAGTATGATTTTCTACGATTTTATGTGTAATTTGACAGCTCAACAGAGCATCGCTCGGCTTGAAACAGCTTTTGGCAATGAAGCACCATGCAAGACGACTGTTTATAGCTGGTTTGCAGAATTCAAGCATGGTCGTATCAATCTCAGTGACGAATCTCGCGATGGTCGGCCGTCCATCGCTGTGACCAACAAAAACATCGATGCTGTGCGCCGTATGATTGAAACAGACAGGCATATGACCTACCATGAAATTCGCGCATCCTTAGAAATAGGCATGAGTCAAATACAATCAATCCTACACAAACATTTGGTTGTGAGAAAGCTGTGCTCGCGGTGGATCCCACACAACTTGACCGAGGCTCAAAAAACGGACCGCGTCACTTGGTGCAGTGCCATGCTTACCAGATTCAACGAAGGTGCGTCAAATTTGGTGTGGGACATAGTAACAGGTGACGAAACATGGATTTATTGGTGCGATCCCAAAACAAAGCAGCAATCGAGCGTATGGGTCTTTCAAGATGAGCCGAAACCAACCAAAGTGGCGCGCGTGAAAAGTGCATCTAAGCGGATTGTAGGCGACGTAATTAATTGTTTATGTATTTAATATCTACCTTGTTGTAGTTTACAGTCCACTTTTAATTTTAAGCATTTTTTAGATATTAAATATTTTGTACCTGTGCTGCCATCTGTTGTCAATAAAGTAGGGATCGACGCGCATCATTTCGGTCAATCAGTCATTTTTATTCATTCAATTCAATGAGCGAGTCTCCAACGCGAAAACCGACTGCGCACCGATTCCTTTTATTTTATAAAATCGAAAATTGTGGTTTTATTTGTTTCATCGTCTACAATTGCTGGTCTTCGAGCCGAATCTTTGTGCCAATGTTTAAAACACCGCCACATAGCATTCGAACAAGAAAACAGTTGGAGAAGGAATTAATGATGGAGAAATCGCGCAGCGACCATGGCGTCGTTGGTGACTCGAACGTTCTGGAAAGTGATGCCAAAAGCACAAAATCTGCTCCATTACACAACAAGGACCTCATAAAAGAAGAGGCTATGAAGTCTAAATCAAATATTTTGCTTCCGGACCAACAAGAGAACAAAGAAACGTCCGTGATCTCATCAAGGGCGAAAAGGTCACACGTGTCTCGGCGCTCAAACACGCCATCGATGGCTTTGCAAAAAGAACTGGAGCTTGCAGCTGCCGAAACAAAGGCAAAAATACAAATGGAGCTCATTGACAAGCGTCTAGAGGTAGATATGGCACGTCTCCAGACGCCGAAAGCGGATACTGACCGCAGCAGTAAGTGCACAATGAAGGATCGCCAAATTTCCGACGTCGACAAGTGGCTGGAGCACAGCATGGAGCACCTACAGCGTCCACCAAAGGTACTACACGGGACGCTGCCACCTGCTCCAACGGTTCCCGCCCTTGCCACGACCACGCATAGTATGGATCCTCTAGACAGCATCAAGGTACTAGCGCACGAACTAAAGAATATAATGGGCAACTCATCACAACGTGATGATCGATTCATCACTCGCCTCGCCACGCCACGGGATTTGATAAGTTTCGAC
Organism: Ypsolopha scabrella; assembly: GCA_910592155.1. NCBI lineage: Eukaryota > Metazoa > Arthropoda > Insecta > Lepidoptera > Ypsolophidae > Ypsolopha > Ypsolopha scabrella. Next base: position 21,865,285 of record OU342969.1, on the reverse strand, counting down.
GGTGACTGTATCGAGTGGTTGCACTTCAGGAATGCCTATTGTTGCTGGCAACACAAATACCTTTTATTTATTGTTAAGTTGTTGGTTCTGATTTATATTTTTTTTCTCTCTGACAGACAGAGACTGTCTGTTCCTGTTCATCATCGTTGTAACCGTGCACTATGCGCATTAAAGCTCCTCAAGTTTATTTATATAAAATCGTCTTTTATTGTGATCTACAAACAAGCCTACAGTCCACTTACGAAGATTCCTTCACCTATTATGAATCAACTCGTGTGTGTCAGTTTAGTGACAGTGAAAACTTATGGAGGTTACGTAAAGCGTTGAAGGGTGACGCCCTTTTAGCTGTGACAGACCTACTTATCGGGAACACTTCACCAGCAGATGTAATGGCAGCTCTGGAACTCAGGTTTGGCCAATCCGATAATATTGTTCAAAAGATTTCAAATCAATTGAAAAACTTACCTGCACTACCTGCATCCTACCAACAAGATATCATCAGTTTTTCTGTAAAAATAAGTATTTCCGTAGCTACAATCAGAGCACTCAACAAAAATGAGTATCTAAGCAGTCCAGAGTTAGCTACGTCAGTATTATCTAAGCTACCTAATACTCTGATCGGTAAATGGACGGATTATGCTTTTCAGCGAATGAGCACAGGTCAAACAAAACTAGAATTGTTAGCCACATTTCTCAAAGATGAGTCGAATAAACTGTCTGTTGTTGGTTTTTCTCTGCCACAGGAAACCAAAAAACCTGAAATTCGACGGCAAGAACTTCGAAATCAGGTGTCCCGAAACCCTGAACCTCGAAATGGTATTTTTACGACCGGTTTGGTGAAGTTATGCAAATTTTGTAAGAAGGAAGATCATCCCCTCCCCGAATGCAAAATGTTCAAAAGAGCAATGCGTAAAGACAAATGGCGATTTGTAAAAGGACAAGGTTTATGTTATTGCTGCCTAATAAATCGCCACGACAGGAGTACATGCCCTGAGCCGGTATGTGACATAGAAAACTGTGGATACGCACACCATCGCTTATTACACTTCAAAAAGTCATCGAGCGAGGCCGCTGAAGTCAACACAAGTCAAGGTCATCGAGAAAACCCGCAGTCTTCGCCGAGCGCCACTGTGGCAGACATCGGGTCAAACAGTGACGCCGTATCATCATCCCCGTCCGGTGACGTCATGCTGAAGTTTGTACCTGTTAAGCTACGGGGACCCAACGGTATTGTGCATTCGTATGCACTCCTCGATGACGCCGCTTCAGTGTCAGTTATTGATGTGGACATAGCAAACGAACTAGGACTAAAGTGCGAGCAAACCGGTTCAATGAAATTCGTAGATGCGTTCGGATTAGAAATGCAACAATGTGCCGCTAAAGTGTCTCTCGAAATATGTGGTGAAAATAGTGTAAATTCTTATCATAACATTATGATGCGTAAAGTTAATTTGAAATTGCCTGTACAAGATTTATCGATTGTCCATAATTTACAATGTGAGCACTTATTAGATGTTAAAAAATATGCCTGTAAAGAACGTGTTATTCCAAGGTTGTTAATCGGTGAGGATAATTACTTTCTAATGGCCCCCCTCGAGTTAAAACAGGGCCGTAAGAATGATCCATATGCGACTCGGTGTCGTTTGGGATGGACCATTCATGGGTATTGTGGTCGCACTCACTACAACGGTAACAACAACGAAAACGTAAGTAAATCTTGCAATATAAATCACATCGCTCACTCTGATAACTTTTTGTACTCAGATGGTTCCGAAGAATTAGGTCAACTCAATGATCTGATAACAAAATCATTTGCTTTAGAGTCTATAGAAATTTCAACCTTACGCCGAGAAAATACAGCTCATATTCGAGCAACCGACATCCTTGATAGTACATCGAGACAAGCTGGGAATCAATGGGAAGTTGGGTTACCTTTTAAAAAAGATAACTTCGCTATGCACTCTGACTATTCATACGAATTAGCGAATTCTCGGCTACAATCATTGTTTCGAAAATTTCAGAAAGACCACGACTACGCTGCAAGGTACAATCGGGAGATGGGTAAGCTGTTTGAAGCTGGGTACGCACGGGTACTTGCTGACGAGGAGCGCGTGGACCACATCTGGTATCTGCCACATTTTGGAATCCAGAATCCGAATAAACCAGGAAAGTTAAGGATTATTTGGGACGCGGCCGGCAAATTTAAAGGTACCTGCTTAAACGATTACTTACTAACGGGTCCTGATTTATATAATTCATTATTCGGAATAATGTTGCGATTCCGAGAACAATGCATCGTTATCATCGGAGACATAAAAGATATGTTTTTACGTATTAAAATACGTCCAGAAGATCAACATGTACTTAGATTTTTATGGCTCAATTGGCAAGCGAACCCAGATAGCTGTAATGTAACGGAAACTAAGCCAATGGTTTGTGTAATGCAAAGTTTAATTTTTGGTGCAACCTGTTCTCCTTTTATAGCACAATATGTGAAGAATAAGAATGCATTGAAGTTTGAGGATTTGTATCCAGATGCTGTTCAGGTAATTCTTAAAAATCATTACATGGATGATTGTTTACATTCGTGTGATAGCACTGAAAGTGCAATAAAACTTGTTCATGATATTACGCTAGTTCATAGGAGCGGTGGTTTTGAGATGGGTCGATGGGCAAGTAATAGCAAACCGGTTTTAGACAGCCTACCGACTGAAGCGCTCGCTCAGTCTGCTATACAGTTCAAACATGGAGCTACGAACGCGACTGAGCGCACTCTGGGATTGATATGGCATCCGGCAGATGATTCATTTGGTTTTCAGCTTTCTTTAAACCGAGTGCCACAGTCAATTTTAGATGGTACAGAACCACCGACAAAGGCAAAAATGTTGAGTATTATCATGTCAATATATGACATACATGGATTTTTGTCACCGTTTCTAATAAGAAGTAAAATTCTACTTCAGGATGTGCGTCGCAGCGGCGTCGACTGGAACTGCCACATCCAACCGGAACAACATGCATCGTGGGTGAGGTGGCTCAACGATCTGCGACAACTGGAGGCGTTACGTATACCGAGGTGGTATCACAACGCAGGTACGTGGACACAATGTTATAACGCGCCGCCCAACTCAACTGATAACGATGCAATCGTAGATACGCAACTGCATGTTTTTTGTGATAGTTCGCTAAAAGCGTACGCGACGGTCATATTTTGGCGCTTCACACGTGCGGATGGCAAGGTGCTTGTTTCCTTTGCTGCTAGCAAAGCTAGAGTAACACCTCTACGACCCATGTCTGTACCCAGGTTGGAACTACAGGGAGCACTAGTAGCCGCGCGCCTGGCTCGTACAGTAGAAACAGAACAAACAGGTTTAAAGTCAAGTAGACGTTATTTTTGGACAGACTCCAGTACCGTATTGCAGTGGATTCGAAGCGATCCTCGGACCTTCAAATCTTATGTTGCTGAGCGGCTTGGTGAATTAGACGAGCTAACAAAGATGTCAAAATGGCGACACGTCCCCTCTAAGCTGAATGTAGCTGATGTAGCCACTAAAGAGGACGCATTGCCACTTACATTTAGTGACGTATGGTTTCAGGGACCCGATTTTCTTAGAAAGCCTGAGGAGGATTGGCCCAAAGACTTGAAGTCTCCAAAGAAGGCAGATGAGACAGCATGTGAAGAGAGAAGCATCAACTTGATGACGTCACGCGATATTTGTCTACCCAACGAAGCCAACGTCTCTTCATGGATGACTCTTCTACGTTGTATGGCGAGGATTTTGTTTTTGTTTAGAAAAAAACAAGGTAAGAAGAGTCATATTGACGTTGAGCTGATGAAGGAGGCAGAGGAACATCTTATGAGAAAATGTCAAAATGACACATTTGCTGAAGAGATTCTATGTTTAAACCAAAACAAGGCTATATCATCCAACAGCCGTATCAAGAAATTAACGCCTTATCTTGACAAAAAGGGAATACTTCGAGTGGGAGGACGAATTGATAAGACTGTAGGGATCAACACCGCTTCAATGAGACCTCTCATACTAGACGGACGACACAGAATTACGCGTCTACTCGTTGAATATCACCACCGACGTGCCTTACATGGAGCCCACGAACTAGTCGTCAATGAACTGAGACAGCAATACTGGATAGTGCAGCTCCGCCCTACTGTGCGAGCAGTAGGAGCGCGATGCTTATTCTGCCAGTATTGCCGCGTCATGCCGAAGCCGCAGCGTATGGCTGATCTTCCAGCTGCACGTCTGCAACATGGTCGGCGCCCCTTCAGTTTTTCGGGCTTAGATTATTTTGGTCCTATGGAAATTACCGTGGGACGTAAAAGACAGAAAGTGTATGGCGTTTTATTTACTTGTCTCACCGTACGTGCGATCCACATAGAGCTGACAGACAGCCTCACTACTGATGGGACGATCATGGCGTTAAGAAGAATGGCTGCACGAAGAGGTTGTCCTGTAGTAATATATTCTGATAACGGAACGTGTCTAAGAGGTGCTGATGCAGAATTAAAGCGCAGTCTTGCAGAGTTGAATACAAACAAGCTACGTGATGATGGCTTAGCAAGAGGCATTGAATGGAGGTTTCATCCCCCGGGAGCACCGGAAATGGCAGGAGCTTGCGAGCGAATGGTGCGTTCTGTTAAGACTGCACTGAAGGTGGCTTTAACATCACGCGCTCCACAGCTGGAAACTCTCTCCACTTTGATGACGGAAGTGGAAGCTCTCGTAAACAGTCGTCCTATCACGCACGTATCGTCTGACCCGAGCTATCCTGAAGCATTAACACCCAATCATTTTTTGATAGGTAAATCTTCAAATGGACCACAATTCGGTAGGTATGATGAAGTTGACCTCTGCCTTAGGAAACGTTGGCGTATAGCACAGAGATTGGCAGACATGTTCTGGGGACGGTGGGTCCGAGAATATCTGCCAACCTTGCTGCCAAGACAGAAGTGGACCTCTGAGCAGAGATCGTTACAGGTGCGTGATTATGTAATATTAGTTGATTCCAAAATAGATCGTGGTTGTTGGAGACACGGTGTAGTGAGTGCGACACACGCGGGACAAGATGGGCGCGTTCGTATTGTCGACGTCCGCACACGCACGGGGGTGCTAAGACGTCCTGTAACACGCGTCGCTCTACTTTCACCGACGGATTTTAGTGCTGACCTTCAAGTTTAGTTTTTTTTAGTGTAGTCAGCACGAAGGGGGCGGCATTGTAGGCGACGTAATTAATTGTTTATGTATTTAATATCTACCTTGTTGTAGTTTACAGTCCACTTTTAATTTTAAGCATTTTTTAGATATTAAATATTTTGTACCTGTGCTGCCATCTGTTGTCAATAAAGTAGGGATCGACGCGCATCATTTCGGTCAATCAGTCATTTTTATTCATTCAATTCAATGAGCGAGTCTCCAACGCGAAAACCGACTGCGCACCGATTCCTTTTATTTTATAAAATCGAAAATTGTGGTTTTATTTGTTTCATCGTCTACACGGATGATTGCTTCTTTTTTTAATAAAACTGGACACGTGGCTACTGTTGCTTTAGAGAATCGTCGTACCGTGAATAGTGACTGGTACACGACCATTTGTTTGCCGGAAGTTATTGACGAACTCCGTAAAAATAACCGTAAACGCCGTATCATCCTGCACCACGACAATGCTAGCTCTCACACGGCCAGACAGACAAACGACTTTTTGAAGACGAAAAATGTAGAACTCATGAGTCATCCTGCATACAGTCCCGACCTGGCACCTTGTGACTTTTTTCTGTTCCCAAAAATTAAGAACCAATTACGCGGTCAACGATTTTCATCACCAGAAGAGGCTGTCGAGGAGTATGAAAAACACGTTTCAGAGGTCACCACAGGGGAGTGGCACAAAAGTTTTCAAAACTGGTTTGATCGAATGAAAAAGTGCATAGACGCCAAGGGAGATTATTTTGAAAAACAATAAATTAATTTTGTACCTTTAATAGTATTTTTTCATATTCATTCCGGAAACTTATAGTGCGTCCCACGTATTTAGGTTTTCTTCATACAGGTGTTTTTTTTTTTTACAGCTTTCCTTTTTTTTTATAGCTAGATCAACGAGATCCAGGGCTGAAAATTTCCACATGACTGTTCTCAAACTTCTGTCTTTAGGTTTTATTTTAGAATCTTTTGTGAAAATGGAGCGTGTATCTAAGATTATTTTAGGAACCAAGGGGTTTAGGAACGCAGAGTCCTTTTCAGGCTAAAGCAAGGGGTGCGACTGGGAACGGAAAAGCAGTTAACTGAGCGGGTGAAGCCCTACATCATGTTTGCGTCTGAAACCACAGCCGACCTAGTATCGACAGTACCCCGTTTGACGAGGCTTGGAAAACCTCTGCGTTCACCAGTCAAGCTTAGTAAGTCAGAAAACTTAAAACTGACTTGGCCAGGTCTTTAGGAGAGATGTGTGAAAATTGGAGATGTTTTGAAAGGGTTTTTAGTATGAATGAGTAAAATTATAGGGACTTAGGGTTTAAATGGTAGTCTAGATTGGCGCTGGATTTTGTTTGGAAGCGTGTTATTCTGTGTTATACGTGGGCACGACTATTAAAGGTTGGCAGGGAGGTCGTTTCTAAATCGTTAGGGCCCCCCACTTCATTCTGGATTTGCAAAGAATCTCGAATTCCCTCAAATTTTAATTATAGCTGCAGCAACGCTACGAGTATCGACGACTCTTCAATATTCTTTATAAAACCATATATATATCCCTAATATTATACCTAACACACATATACAAAATAATTATATAACACATTATGTTTACACACTGAATTCATCTTCGGCTTACGTCAAATTTCGTATTTGCGCGGGTATATATCATCTTTGTATCAAAACGTGTCAAATTAGAGTGTTATGCGGCTATACGGTATGTAATAATAATAATACAGTGTAATTGTTGGAGTCCTGGTAGTTGCTGAAACCTGTTGTTCCTGAAGGAGCGGTTTATCCAGCTAAGTCGCATGAAACACTTCACGCTTACGATTTTTCACCTTTCATTTGATAAATTCTGAACTTGTGTACGTGTACCCATTTATTACGGTGTCCGGATCAAAATTCTATTTCTCTGTTTATTTTTAACCGTTATGAATACAATGTAGAGGTCCTACCAAAATAGATACTAGACGATGATCACAAATTACTATGGCCATTATATTAAATAAATAAACATTTAAATATATAGATAAATATTTAAATAAATAAATAGATAAACAAATATATAAATAAATGACGAATAAGAACTCGCCCAGAGTCTATATTTTGTTACACGACGACCTGAAGGACGTTGTTGGTGGCGGCTGGATGAGGAGGACGGAGGACCGCCATCGCCACGAGTGGCGAAATCTGGGAAAAGTCTATGTCCAGCAGTGGACGAACACGTGCTGATAGATGGATGGATGAGATAATAAAATGTGATACAAAAAGGCCTTCATTATAAAAAATCCTTCCCTAATTCCAAAATAATAACTGAAAACACGGGCACGTTTTACTACACGGACATCTATGAATGCAAACATTGTTTAAAAGTATGTATACCTTGATAATGCTTAAATAGCGAAACCGGGCGGTCCGCTTCCACTGAGCAGGATAAACAAATGTAAATGTAATGCAGGACAGATTTCTCTCAACAAGAATCTGAATCAGAAGTTCAAGTTGGTTGTTAGCAAGTACAAAACTATTTTCCCATCTAAAAGTATTTTAACTGGCAATCTACTATGATGAGACCATTATTTTTGAGAATTTACAAAGTTGTAATTCAAATGAAAGTTGTTTTCTATAATCACTAGTGTCGCTGATACAACTTATTATATCATTCATAGCTATCACAAAGTCACTCCAATCCAGTAGTATAGTTAAGTATTGAACGCTCCACATTACCAAATAATAGAGAATGATAATTAGAGAATTATAGAATGTAGAGAATTTTATCTGGTAGAGAATGAATTAAGTTCGACTTAGTGCATGGTACAATTTTGGTGTGCAATAAAGTATTTACTCACTTATGTTAGCTCCCGGACTATTGGGTAAGGGGCGCAAAGCACTTTTCAGCTGGATGAGGGCTCGCATTTAATTAACGGACATTTTAAAGTGAGTGAACGTGAGTGAATTTTAGTTCTTACTTTAAAAATGAAAATTTGCGCTTTAAAAACCATTAAACAACATGAACTTTATTCTATTGTCACACGTTGTCTTTTTCGAATAAATATTTTCAACGGAAAGATATTTTCTATGTTTATGACATTATTTGTGTTGTTTACGTATATCTTGTGAGGCAGAGGGGCGAGTAGCGAAGCACATCTTTTGTTCTGAATTGAAGGATGGCGAATAAAAGCAAGGCGGACAACTGCTTACATTTAAACTTGTCTTGAAGCGCCACTTACAGAAGTTTGGCATAAAGCCTTCGCAGTGGGAAAGGTCAGCAGCCCTTTCCCTAGTTTTAGTAGAAGTACGATCTATCTAGGCAGATTATGATCTATCTAGCAAATTTCATTGTGTTGTTTCCTTCTAAAAATTCTTCAAGTTTGTATTATCTTGCGACAGTAATTAAATGATAACACAGTCAAAAGTACTGACCATCGTTTGTACAGATACCATACCAGTCATCTTTGACGGAAAGGGTTTACTTTAGATTTGATCGTCACAGGAACAAAAATCTGAATATATAAAATGCAAACCTGACTGACACATCTATTAACGCACAGTCGAAACCACTGAACGAATTTCGCTGAAATTTGGCATACAGATAGTTGTAACGACTTAGGCATCCGCAAAGAAAGGATTTTTGAAAATTCGCCCCTGGAACCGAACTCCACGCGGACGAAGTCGCGTCCAAAAGCTAGTGAGGTTATAATAGTACAATAAAGAATTAAAGAACGCATAAACCTTAATTACTTTTTTCAAAAACACAAACAAAATATTGTTTTACCCTCATAACTCTCAATATCGCCAAACATTATATCGCAGTCCAGATCGTGGCCCGGACTCTAAAAGATTAAATAGGTTTAGCCCCAAACTTTTTCGAATCAGTAAACCTGACTCATGGTCAGTCACCCCAAGACTCGCCTTCATATTTAAAATGGCTTTTGTTTATATGACTAAATTCATACTGGAGACTCAGTAAGTGGTCAGGAGCAAGCTTCAATTGACAAAGGTTCAATTGACCCTGTTTGCGAACGACGAAAAATATTTTTGTGCCTCGATATTTGTTCAAGCAAGAACCGCCTCGACTCTCCAGTATGAATTTGACTTTATAAACGAAAGTCACCTTATATCGTAACGAACGAGGGAAACTATCTAAAACAAAATAAAACTCAGGAAAATAAAAAAAAACCTAAGAAGTGTTCGATAAATACCTGTTTTCCAATAAATGTGGACATTTTATCGAGCCGTTAAAATTCAATTAAGTGATGTTATGATCCGTAGAATGTACTCATAAAAATAGTCCATCGAGCTCGAACATAAAAATACCGTGAAGTGTATTTTTATGATTAAAATATCCATTACTATTAACCGAGTTCATATAAAGTGATCTACATTTTTTCCATGTATAAAAATATGTACATAAGTTTGTTCGACTTTCGATTATAATATCAAAATCGGGTCTACCGTCATATGTGCTTACCATTTTTTTTGAAATGTATATTAATACCTATGACTAATTAACTTATTTGTCCTTATAATTGTCACAATTTTGACTAATGCCGGACCCAAGATAGGGTCATATTTCACCATCAATTTTAAATTAATTTTATTAAATATGTATTTATATATCTATACCCAAATATACATTATTATTTACAATTTAACAAAATATAATAAACTAAAAATCCTAAAAGTAAAAGAAAAAGAAGAACCTATGCTATAAAAATAAAATTAACTTAGAAATAAAACCCTAACTATCAAAAAGTCCGTCCCTCATCGTACCCGGCGCAAAGGTCCCCATTACGCTGGCCTAAATAAATAAATAAGTATACCGAAATACCATTTCTGTCCAATGTGTTAAAAAAATACTTAAGCGTCATGTGTTTCATCACGTAAATTATATAAGGTACTAAAATTATGGCATAAATAATTTGAAACAATTCAAAAAAATTAAAGAGGTGAGGAAAGGATTAACATTCCAACGAAAACTTTTATTTCACGTTTCCATAGAAATTAATTCGGGTTGGGGAACATTCGTGCCGCGAAATTCTTACCCTTTTTATTTGCCCTGAATAAAAGGCTATTATTATTAACGTGCGATAGATGTATTTATGTACCTATATTGCAGAAATAAAGTATTCATTTCGTTATTTTATAATAATGAAATATGGCGCAACAACAGATGGTGAAAATCTAAAATTAACTCCAACAAAGTATTTTTCCCAAAAACAGGATGAGCCTATAATAACAAAAATTTGGAAGGGATTGGTATTGAAAACACCAAAATCGGATCGTCTGTTGAGAGAGAAGAATTTTCATTAAAAAGTCGTTCTATTGTCGAATGGTAATACTAATAACTGTCAGTCAGGAAGTCAGAAATAAAAGGCATAATTGCTGAACATGTGCGTTTGATTCAGTATTGCAAACTTGTGTAGTTGCTAACGTGAACAAATTAGGTACATAGAGATTAAGTAAATGATGAGCTTAAAGATGTCAAAATAAAAAACGCTTATGTTTAATTTTGAAAGAAAATGTTTATTACATAGTTTTTATTACATTTAGTTCTTCTTACTACAGAGATCTAGTTAAAAAATTACAATTACAAAGGTAAAATTTGACTCTGTTACATTGTTTGCTTCCTCAGTAAATATTAATATGGGAGATCAGAAGCAAACAATGTTACTAAGTAAAATTTTAAATTTGTAATTGTAATTCTTTATCTAGAAATCTTTGTATGATAGAAGTAAATTCAATAAAAACTATCGAATTAACATTTTCTTTTAAAAATAAACGTAAGCTTCCCATTATACAATATTTTATATACCTACAAGCTTTTGCCCGCGGCTCCGCCCGCGTCGAAAAGATTTTCGTGGAAATAAGGAAAACAAAAGAATATGATTTTTTGAATGATAATATGCAACGGCCACCATGTTTTACCAAAGTGCTAATAAATACCAATCAAATAAGCCCATACTCAAAGGGTCTGCTGTTGTCCGTTGAGGAGATCCCGTACCCACATTCCAGTCCCATCAGCAGACCCTGGTCACCATGTTTTACCAAAGTGCTAATAAAGACCAATCATATAAGCCCAAACTCGAAGAGTCTGTTGTTTTCCGTTGAGGAGATCCGGTACCCACCTTCCAGTCCCATCAGCAGACCCTGGTCACCATGTTTTACCAAAGTGCTAATAAATACTAAAAAATAAGCCTTAACTCGAAGTGTCTGCTGTTGTCCGTTGAGGAGATCCCGTACCCACCTTCCAGTCCCATCAAAAGACCATGATCACCATGTTTTACCAAATTGCTAATAAATACCAATCAAATAAGTCCAAACTCGAAGGGTCTGCTGCTCCTACCACCCTTCAGGACCTACAAGAGGCCGTAATTTCGGAATGGGACAGCATTCCACAAGATAAAGTCCTGAAATTGGTTAGGTCTATGAGAGATCGAATGGAAGCTGTTATCAGGGCAAGGGGAGGTAACACTAGGTTTAAGATTACTTTTAAGAATGATTTTGTGATTTTTTCTGAATAATTAATCCTTTTGTTGTAGAGCGTAAACAAAGATGATTTTTCTTTCCCAATCAACCTGTATTTTTTTTATGCCCTTGTAATGAAAAGCTTTTTTTCAATATTTAATAGTCTGTTTTATTACCATTCAATTGATACCTAAAAAATCCCGCGAAAATGGTTTCAAATAAGAATAAAACTTGTTTAAAGAACATTTTTTATAAGGTGCGATGTTTTGACGCCGAGTGTATAAAAGCAATCAATCAAGCTACTCGTATAATAGAAATACATTTTTATGTTTTAAACACCTGGCGATTTATTCATCTCAAGGAGATAACAAACTTAATATTATGTCTTTAGTTTCCTTTAACTTGTATTAATAATAAAAAAATATTAATTTTCGAAATATATTTCGGCCCACTATGGGGCCGGCATCAGTCGTTAATATTATGTCATCGCATATAAATGGGTTTTGAAATTGACTAAACGGTATCATCAATCAACACGTAATATACAAACGAACGGATTGACGGTCAAAATAATCACTCGTTAGAACTATCTTCTTCTTCTTTTCTCTATACATATAAAATACAACGTCTGTCTGTCTGTCTCTCTGTTCGCTCGCTTATAACTTGAGAACCACTCAATGGATTTTGATGCAGTTTTCACTGAAAGATAAAGCATTTCTTCGGGAAGGTTTAAGGCTATGTATCATCACGCTATGACCAAAAGGGAGCAGCGCAGTGAGAATTTTAGTGAGACATATGGACGGTTCGCCGCCGTAGCGTAGTCGATCGTCGCGGGTTCAAACCCCGACTGTAAAATTTTTTCTCACTTTTTATTATTTTATTTTATTTTCAGAGAAAATATTTCCTTTTGTAAAAAAATATTAATGATGAAATTATATACGTATTTCTTGACTGAGCAAAGACCAATAACTGAAATATTTTTATTTTGTGAAAAGTGAAGAATAATGAATGAATATGTGAAGCTATCCAGTAGCCTTAGCATGAAAACATTACAGTTACGTTTCGTTTGAAACTGACCGCTAGGGGCGGTTATCAGATTTCATACAAAACCGCGTTGCGTTCAAACTAAATGTAACCGTAATGTTTTCATGCTAAGGCTACTGGATAACGGCTCAGTAAACTGGCGTTGAAATGGTTTTTATTTTAATACACTAGATGGCGCTGCATGTTTCAAAATATAAACTGGTAAATGTTTTTTTAGGAGACCTCTCAAGTTTAAGTTTATTTGATCGGTATTGATGAGTATTTTTGTAGAACATGGTGACCAGGATCTAATGACGGAACTGGGAGGTGGGTACGGGATCTCCTCAACAGACAACAGCAGACCCTTCGAGTTTGGGCTTATTTTATTGGTCTTTATTAGCACTTTGGTAAAACATGGTAACCAGGGTCTGATGATGTGACTGGAAGGTAGGTACGGGATCTCCTCAACGGACAACAGCAGACCCTTCGAGTTTGGACTTATTTAATTGGTATTTATTATCAATTTGGTAAAACATGGTGACCAGGGTCTGATGATGTGACTGGGAGGTAGGTACGGGATCTCCTCAACGGACAACAGCAGACCCTTCGAGTTTGGACTTATTTGATTGGTATTTATTAGCAATTTGGTAAAACATGGTGACTAGGGTCTCATGATGGGACTGGAAGGTGGTTATAGGTTCTCCTCAACGGACAACAGCAGACCCTTCGAGTTTGGACTTATTTGATTGGTATTTATTAGCAATTTGGTAAAACATGGTGATCATGGTCTTTTGATGGGACTGGAAGGTGGGTACGTGATCTCCTCAACGGACACCATCAGACACTTCGAGTTAAGGCTTATTTTTTGGTATTTATTAGCACTTTGGTAAAACATGGTGACCAGGGTCTGCTGATGGGACTGGAAGGTGGGTACGGGATCTCCTCAACGGAAAACAACAGACTCTTCGAGTTTGGGCTTATTTGATTGATCTTTATTAGCACTTTGGTAAAACATGGTGACCAGGGTCTGCTGATGGGACTGGAATGTGGGTACGGGATCTCCTCAACGGACAACAGCAGACCCTTTGAGTATGGGCTTATTTGATTTGTATTTATTAGCACTTTGGTAAAACATGGTGGCCGTTGCATATTATCGTTCAAAAAATCATATTCTTTTGTTTTGTTTATTTCCACGAAAATCTTTTCGACGCGGTCGGAGCCGCGGGCAAAAGCTAGTATTATTGTATATATTGTTAAAATTAACTTTTACTTGTAGAAAGTATACTTTATGTATCTATTTTGCAAAAATAAATATTTTGATTTGATTTTGATTTTGAACAAGGTTTAATGACCCTCCAGGTGAAATGCGAAAAAAAATCTATTTTGCCCCATTGTGCCTGCACTAGGAATTGTACTTAAATTAGTCCAACCAGTAAGGGAGCAAAAAAAAAATATTTTTCGATATTGGCCATAAGGATAACTGAACCTAGTTCTTGATCACTAACCGAGTCGCCAGTATGAATTTGGTCGGTTGATTTAATTTCAGCCTACAGCTTCGTTATCGCCGTATTTTGTGCTTGCGCTCTGTACATCTATCGTTATTCTATATTTCTTATACGTGGGACGCACTATAAGTTTCCGGAATGAATATGAAAAAATACTATTAAAGGTACAAAATTAATTTATTGTTTTTCAAAATAATCTCCCTTGGCGTCTATGCACTTTTTCATTCGATCAAACCAGGTTTGAAAACTTTTGTGCCACTCCCCTGTGGTGACCTCTGAAACGTGTTTTTCATACTCCTCGACAGCCTCTTCTGGTGATGAAAATCGTTGACCGCGTAATTGGTTCTTAATTTTTGGGAACAGAAAAAAGTCACAAGGTGCCAGGTCGGGACGGTATGCAGGATGACTCATGAGTTCTACATTTTTCGTCTTCAAAAAGTCGTTTGTCTGTCTGGCCGTGTGAGAACTAGCATTGTCGTGGTGCAGGATGATACGGCGTTTACGGTTATTTTTACGGAGTTCGTCAATAACTTCCGGCAAACAAATGGTCGTGTACCAGTCACTATTCACGGTACGACGATTCTCTAAAGCAACAGTAGCCACGTGTCCAGTTTAATTAAAAAAAGAAGCAATCATCTGCTTAGATGCACTTTTCACGCGCGCCACTTTGGTTGGTTTCGGCTCATCTTGAAAGACCCATACGCTCGATTGCTGCTTTGTTTTGGGATCGTAGCAATAAATCCATGTTTCGTCACCTGTTACTATATCCCACACCAAATTTGACGCACCTTCGTTGAATCTGGTAAGCATGGCACTGCACCAAGTGACGCGGTCCGTTTTTTGAGCCTCGGTCAAGTTGTGTGGGATCCACCGCGAGCACAGCTTTCTCACACCCAAATGTTTGTGTAGGATTGATTGTATTTGACTCATGCCTATTTCTAAGGATGCGCGAATTTCATGGTAGGTCACATGCCTGTCTGTTTCAATCATACGGCGCACAGCATCGATGTTTTTGTTGGTCACAGCGGTGGACGGCCGACCATCGCGAGATTCGTCACTGAGATTGATACGACCACGCTTGAATTCTGCAAACCAGCTATAAACAGTCGTCTTGCATGGTGCTTCATTGCCAAAAGCTGTTTCAAGCCGAGCGATGCTCTGTTGAGCTGTCAAATTACACTTAAAATCGTAGAAAATCATACTACGAAAATTTTCCCGAGTTAAATCCATGTTGATGCAGACACACAATTTTTTAAATGGCGCCACAAGGTAAAAACAAAAGACAGTCAGATGAAACAAACTGCATTCTACAGCCAAAGAGTTCTATTTTCAAATGTTGCAATAAATTTTTAAATATTGTTTATGTAAGTGGCCAGTTCCGGAAACTTTTAGTGTTACCTATGTAGGTACCACCGTCGGTCAGCCTTGATTTTACCAACGTTTTGGTAAAAAAAAGAGAGAAAAGCAACTAGAAACATATTTGCTTTTTTAATTTATTAAAACTGCTTAAGCTCCGAGTATCCGTCTGCTGGAAAAACAGTAAATTTGTGAAGCTAATAAATAGTGAACACAAACATTGGAACAAAGGGACTGAGTTACTGCGGATCCCTCACGGATATAGGGTAGCTGATCTGGCATAATCCTGATACATAGACGT
This sequence comes from Ypsolopha scabrella, assembly GCA_910592155.1. NCBI lineage: Eukaryota > Metazoa > Arthropoda > Insecta > Lepidoptera > Ypsolophidae > Ypsolopha > Ypsolopha scabrella. The sequence goes on along the minus strand of OU342969.1, from coordinate 21,849,431 downwards.
CACTAGCATGACTCTTAACTATATAGCAATAGAATAAATACATTGTAATTTATTAAACATTGTAACATAATTTGAATCAAATGGGTTAAGGCCCGATATGTCCATCGCACAACGAAAGAGATAAACATATCTGAAAAAGTGCGCGTCCGTGTGCGGTGAATCAAGAAAAGGTTCGTTATTGCTGTTTTTTAGTAAATAATATTTAATATGAACTAAGACGAGAGCTTATGATTATTTAAAATAATAATTTTTAGATTTTTTATATAAATTATACGTTCCCAACAGACATGATTGTTATTTTTATTTTATTGGTTTGGCGGGACTTCTGTTTTGAACCGTAAAAACAGCCTTCATTTTGCAATTTGATATGATAGCCCACTTGAAAATGTTTTCAAAATTTCAAAATGTGTTTTCATCAGAGAATTAATTGAGGTATGCTGTGGGGAGATAAAAAAGACAGGTTTTGCAGCTTTCACTTAAATGAGCACCAGAAAGTATATTACCGAGTATCATGCACGATGCATACTAGCCCTGCTGCATTCAATAAGTGCAAAGCTTCGTGAAGCTCCGTATTGTCGCTTTATTTAAAGCAATTTGCTGAATCGTGCTCCAGTGTATCTTGATGAGAACAGCTACGATTGAGATTTACACATTGTCTTTATTGAATCCAAGGTTTGTTCAAACAAACGGCTACATCACAACGGATACCAAACAATTGGATCTTGATTGGGGTGCATGAAAGCATTTAATCCAAATACGCCTCGCATCCTGGGCACAAAATAAATACATCGAGAAGGCCAGCTCCATACAACCGGACATTCTAGGCGCACGCACACATAGACGCGTATTTACGACGATCTCGATCGGAATCGGTCAAAACCATAACTTAATATACATAGTATTATTCGAAACCCAGTGCACGAGTCAACCGAATTCGTCGTTCGTACGCGTCTATGTGTGCATGCGTCCGGAATCGCTGGTTGTGTAGAGCTGGCCTTCTGCATGTATATATTTTGTGCCCTGGGCATTAGACTAAGATCCAATAACTGAAGTATTTTCGCTTCAACTAGCTGTAGGCTTCGGCCGTGGCTTGTCACCACCCTCATGACGTCACCATGCCGCCAAGCGACTCGTCGTGTTCCGGCATGACGTCATGACTAACCGTACCAAGAGAGTGGTAAATTACAGTTTTGTATTGTCAGTTATCGTCCATTACCGACTTCAGCAGATTTTGCGGAAGTCCCTGGACAGTACTGGAAGTCGTCTCGCCAACTTTCACACTTTTTAGGCGAGTGCGCTTCGTCCTGAGTCTCATTGACTCTTTTCATCAGGCGCGGTTGTAACAAAGTATAAGCTTATTGTTTCGAAGAAACTAATATGGAGAGACAAACTATGCTCGTTATGCCCCAACTGATGAAAACTTGCAAAAACAAAAAATCGCTCAATTTTTTTTTGTGCAAGTGCTCGTAGAGGCCTATTTTATATGCGTGAAAGCTGTTGTACATAGGTAACACTAAAAGTTTCCGGAACTGGCCACTTACATAAACAATATTTAAAAATTTATTGCAACATTTGAAAATAGAACTCTTTGGCTGTAGAATGCAGTTTGTTTCATCTGACTGTCTTCTGTTTTTACCTTGTGGCGCCATTTAAAAAATTGTGTGTCTGCATCAACATGGATTTAACTCGGGAAAATTTTCGTAGTATGATTTTCTACGATTTTAAGTGTAATTTGACAGCTCAACAGAGCATCGCTCGGCTTGAAACAGCTTTTGGCAATGAAGCACCATGCAAGACGACTGTTTATAGCTGGTTTGCAGAATTCAAGCGTGGTCGTATCAATCTCAGTGACGAATCTCGCGATGGTCGGCCGTCCACCGCTGTGACCAACAAAAACATCGATGTTGTGCGCCGTATGATTGAAACAGACAGGCATGTGACCTACCATGAAATTCGCGCATCCTTAGAAATAGGCATGAGTCAAATACAATCAATCCTACACAAACATTTGGGTTTGAGAAAGCTGTGCTCGCGGTGGATCCCACACAACTTGACCGAGGCTCAAAAAACGGACCGCGTCACTTGGTGCAGTGCCATGCTTACCAGATTCAACGAAGGTGCGTCAAATTTGGTGTGGGACATAGTAACAGGTGACGAAACATGGATTTATTGCTACAATCCCAAAACAAAGCAGCAATCGAGCGTATGGGTCTTTCAAGATGAGCCGAAACCAACCAAAGTGGCGCGCGTGAAAAGTGCATCTAAGCGGATGATTGCTTCTTTTTTTAATAAAACTGGACACGTGGCTACTGTTGCTTTAGAGAATCGTCGTACCGTGAATAGTGACTGGTACACGACCATTTGTTTGCCGGAAGTTATTGACGAACTCCGTAAAAATAACCGTAAACGCCGTATCATCCTGCACCACGACAATGCTAGTTCTCACACGGCCAGACAGACAAACGACTTTTTGAAGACGAAAAATGTAGAACTCATGAGTCATCCTGCATACAGTCCCGACCTGGCACCTTGTGACTTTTTTCTGTTCCCAAAAATTAAGAACCAATTACGCGGTCAACGATTTTCATCACCAGAAGAGGCTGTTGAGGAGTATGAAAAACACGTTTCAGAGGTCACCACAGGGGAGTGGCACAAAAGTTTTCAAAACTGGTTTGATCGAATGAAAAAGTGCATAGACGCCAAGGGAGATTATTTTGAAAAACAATAAATTAATTTTGTACCTTTAATAGTATTTTTTCATATTTATTCCGGAAACTTATAGTGCGTCCCACGTAAAACTCAACTTTACCACACTATTCTTTCATTTTTATTTTATTTTACTCATTGAAAAAAAGTTGCCAGTCTCTTTTTGTGTACCATAGATAGACTGCTTGAATGCAGATGATGAGCTGCTTTGTTCGTTCAGTTTGATCGTCGGATGACACTCGCCTACCACTTACAGCAGGACAGGTATGTTATGTTTGACTGAAAGCAGCCTTCAAACGCATCAAACTGAAAGCAGCTTATTTCCGTCAGGTTGGCAACTTGCGTGCAATAAAAAAGAAAAAGAATGCCCGCCTTAAGTTACTTTGGAGTATTGATTGTTTCTTTAATTAGGTTTCATTTATTTACTCACACTATGCATTGAAAAACGTAGTATGATATACTCGCTTATTGCTCGTATTTCAAATCGTCCTCGTAAGCTATTGTCTCCTTATCACACATAAAGCATAAACTACGAAACGGTTATAGCAAAATATTTTTGCAATTTCCAGATACGCCTTGTCAGCACGAGAGAGCTGGTCTAAACCTTTTTGCGTCAGTAAAGGAGAAGCCTAAGCTCTCAGGCAGCGGGAAATATATCTGAAATCAGATTCAAAACGTGAGATTTATGAAAACATTGCGTCGTGTTTTACTCACTTTATTCTAACTTTTCGCAGAATGATGACAAGTTTCCACTGCGACACTAAAACAAAACAAAATAACAGAGAAAAAATGTAGCTATCATATCTAAATCTGGTTGGTACTCTTACGTGAATCAAAAAATGACATCCCACCAAAAACATAAATGTGGAAAAGGGGCCAAGTTCAGTATAAAGGCAGCGCGGATTGCCGGCTTCGCCAAAAAAAGAATTGAGATCAAATTAGGTGCCGAGACTTATGGAGACTCCTTCAGTCATACCATACCACGAAGTTTCGTGAGTCATACTCATAACGGAAATAAACGTTCTTCACTGGTCTAAAAAAAAGTTTTTAGGGATCTTGCTACTGAATATGTAGATCTTGGTAAATTTTCACGGCCAAAGCTTAAACGTCTTAGTTACGTCATACGTGCAAATATGATTTGAAAAAGGGACGGGTTCAGTACAAAGGCAACACGGCTTGCCGGTTTCGCCAAAAAAAGAATTGAGATCAAATTAGGTGCCGAGAGTTATGAAAATAACAAAAAAAATATATAAATAAAATCTTTATTTGCAATTTTGATTATGTTATTATTGCGAAATCAATCGCTTAGGAATACTCTAAATATTAGTCTTTACATTTGTTTATAATTTATCTTTTTCTAGTATTTATAGCGTCCTTACTACTTAATATGTACAACTTGCCAAGTTTTCACAGCTAAAGTTAAAACGTTATAAAGTTACGTGATACATGCTAATAAATGACTATTAAAACTAGCCAAGTTCTATATATTGGAACGCGCGCAAAGGTAGCGCACTAGTCGTGAAAGCAAGAAGTCGCAGGTTCGAATCTTTTTTTAGGGTTCCGTACCCGAAGGGCCATACGGAGCCCTATTAATGTCGCTCTGCTATCTGTCCGTCTGTCCGTCCGTATGTCAAAGGTAGGTACCTAGCTTGCAGACGAAATGAGCTACGGGTGTGAAATTTAGATATGTTAAGTAAAATATTGATCCGAAACAGAATATTGAACTAAAAATAAAATATTATACAGGGTTTTAGGAAGAGTACTTCGTTCCTTTAAACTTCGTGTGCTATAGGTATAACAAAGTATGTTAAGCGTGTTTATTTTATTTATATAAAAATTTTAAATATAAAAAAATAAAGTATTTTTTAATATCTTTCATTAAATTGTTCAACCCTAGTTCAGAATGTAATAGATATATAGAGATAGGTGATAGACAATTGCAAAAAAACGGCGCGTAAGAGAAAGGGATGATAATTTGATTTAATAATAAATAAAATAAAAATAAAAATAATAAGAATGTATTTTATTTTTTTATATTAAAAAAATAAACACGCTTGCCATGCTTTGTTATACCTATAGCACACGTGGTTTAAAGGAACGAAGTACTTTTCCTAACATCCAGTGTAAATATTTTCAGGAGAGGTCCCATATATGAAAACGGAGACGAAAAATATATACTTTTTCTTACTCTGGGCCTGTGAGATGTCATTGTCTAGAACTCATTGAGTAGAGTACAAATTATTTTTTATCTCCAAAAATATTATAGTTGTAATGTAACTTTTACTTTAGCAACAGCTCTTATAGCCTATATGTTGCCTGGGGTCACTACGATGATAATTAAAAAAACGCATTCAAATCAGATGGGTGGTTCAGTTAAGTGTATGATTGCTCAATGTTCTATGGCTCATACAGACAAAAATTGTGGATTTGGCCTCATTACAATACTATATCCCATTTCATATACAATTTCGCAAAAAAATATTCAATGCACAGACACGACATTTTTACTACTGTATTATTAGTATAGAAGTTTGGAATAAGATAGACAGATGTGTTTTATTAATTCGTGGCGCATACCAGACAGACGAAACAGCAAGCAAGATAGCAAGAAATACAAAACACATTCTTGTGTCGGCAATTTTTTGCTGATTAAATCTAATCAGGCTCCTACGAGCAAAGAAAGCATTGAGTTATACCGCGGAAACAATGCGAGTGACAATGATTATTGTCGTACAATTTCACTATAGTAACGCCATTTTAAACCCTTAATGGAGGTGGTTTTAAATCCCTCCCACCACCCACCCCCATAAAGGAAATACAACCACTTCCAGCTGATTTAAAGTTGTAACAAAATCCTACGATGAATTGAAAGCATTAAACACTTTCTTGTATAATCAACTCCTTTAGGTCCACAAGGTTCTATGTATCAGAGTGACCGGAATATCAAAATGTCCAGTTGTAATAAGTACAGACTGTAACAGACTTAAGGCGGCTCCAAACTCGCGCCGCGAAAGCCCGCGAAGGCCGCGAACTGCGAGTGTGGAGGGTTTCGCGGCCAGTTCGCGGCTTCGCGGCGTTCCCCGTCCGGTGGCGGTTTTTTGGCCCGCGACAAAGGGTTTGCGAAGCAAAAAAGCGAAAGGTTGCGAGTGTGGAGGGGTTTTCGCGTTCGCGCCGTGCTCATGGCCGCGGTTCGCCGCAAGTGTAGAGCCGGCTTAGACAAGTAAGTTTGCTTACAACTGGAGGTGACCACTGAACAGCGGGTTTTTTTAGCTAGGAAGCTTTAGCAAGCTGAACAATAAACAATTTTCCTACCTGCTACTTCTTCTGCCTTCCATTGACCAAAATGACAAGGTATTAATATTTACGTATGTACATACATTCTTCTGCATTCCTTTGACCGACTGAAGGTATTAATATTTACTGATAATTATCTATATTTGCTTTAAGAAACACTTTGGGAAATGCTGATCTACATACACTAACCTAATATCCAGAGGGGGCACAGGGGCACGTGCTCCCCCTTCCAGACGGTTCAAATAAAACAAGGAGTTGGGAGATTAATACTAAACCATCCATCCATCAGCCTGTTTCGTCCACTGCTGGACATAGGCCTTTCCAGGATTTTGCCACTCTTGGCGGTCCTCCTGGAAGAAATGCCCATACTCACACACGCTGGGCAGGCGGGTTGGTGAGCGCGGTGCCGAAACCCTCGCACCAGTGACGCCGCTGCCCGTCACCAGCCTGTTTTATAAGGCTCGGCAATTGAGGATGGATAAACCGCCATCCATTGGTCCCAGGCCATGGTGGGCCGCCTGGTTTTGCCTGAGAGCTGTCCTCTTACTCTCCCCCGAATAACTTCGGGAGAATTTGCGAGTAAGATGGTGGTACCTCCACAGTCGAGCCCGGCATCAGCTCTACCACCTGAAACCGCAAATAACCGAAATACTAAACCGCTATAATAATAATGAGTTTATTTTTGTGTCATGCAAGGCTTTTAAATATATTTTGGCGTACTGGTAGGACTAAAAGATATAGTCCAATACTATGCGGGACACTCTATATCGATACGTAATTGGCCTTTGTGCTCCCCAAAAAATAAATCGTGGACCCGCCATTCAATTACTCTGACAATAACAAAATTATATACTTTTTTTACATAACAATGAACATGTACCTTAATAAAAATAACTGTAAATTATGTACCTACGAGTACATTACAGAATAAATTATTTGATCTGATTTGTTTTAATGATGGCAACACAAACAAGGACGGATTTAGTTATTGTTTCGGGTAATCAAGCGGATCATGCCAGACAGCATCAAAGGACCATGGGAGAATTCAAAACCCGCCACAGTTTTTTCAAATACAGACTAAATAGAACCTATAATGTTCAGTTCATTGACATGGTAACTGATATTATAATTATTTACGATTCTGCTTTTGTTTGAAAAACTTTCTTTTACTAAAGGCTTTGGGGGAATTCCGCCTCTCCTGCGTATAACCAGGGATTTAAATAATAAACGGGATCCCAAAACATTAAATTTAATAAATACACAGTGAATAGTGTTTGTAGCGAAACTCTCATCTTTTATTTTCAGCGGCACAGCGAGATTGAAGCAACAAGAGTGCACTTAATTCCCCACAAGTTGCGCCGGATTTATGATGCCGACGCTTAAGTGAAAAATTGCTTTCTTTTACGAGTTTTAAATTTATGTTTTCCGAGAAATGAGATAAGAGAAATCAGCAAGTTTGCGTCTTATATTTTCGGGTTCTGTTGTTAAGGGTTCCGTATCTCAAAATAAAAGGGAACCCTTATAAGATCACTTTATTGTCTGTCTGTCTGTCTGGCCGTCTGTCAAGACCCTTTTCCTCGGGCCCTGCGTTAAAGATATCAAGTTGAACAAATACCTCCTACAGAAAAGCATGGTACTGTTAAATAATTTGGCCAAGTGCAAGTCGGACTCGTGCACAAAGGGTTCCGTACCACCACACAATACGGGTACGGAATTCTAAGAACATGCATATCAACAATATAATGGGCGACAAAAAACAAGGCCCTAAAATAGTACCGCCAGACAAACAATTTAGCACCCATTGAGTACGGAGCCCTAATTTTATTATTTGTTGTTTTATTAGTTTTGTATGTGTGCTTATTTAAAACTGTATTACCGTCTTTAAGATAAAGCTGAAACAAATAACGTTAAAAAATGCAATTTTTCAAGGTTTTTATTTTTTACTTTTGCTATTTGTCGCAGTAGAAACCATGGCAACAAGTATTGTGTGAAAATTTCAACTTTCTACCTGTTACGGCTGAAGATGTAGACCCCTATGACAGACGGACGGACAGACAGACACACAGCGGAGGCTTAGTAACAGGGTCCCGTTTTGCATCCTTCGGTTACGAAACCCCAAAAATCAGGCTTATAATTCACAGCAAAACAAAAATTGTTAATTACGTAATCATTGAAAACCTAGGATGCTTCCAGTTGACTAAGAAAATTGAAATTCCGTTCCCAATTAGGTCTAACACACGTCTAAGAAAATTTGTATTACTCTAAGACTGTGTTACAAAACAGAAATTCAGACTGAATATATTTTTTTTAAGAAAAATACCTTTTATCGTCATCGACATACTACTACAAGTCGCGCAACGAGTTATGAGCGCTCGGCGAAAGTGGTGCGGGACCAGCGCATGTGTTCACTCGCGCACAAAATTACTAAGTGCGATAGAGAAAAAATTACTAGCGTAGTCAAGGTCAGCGTTCATAAACCGTTGCGACACTTAAACCGATGTGTAAAATAATATCACTATTTAAAAATCCATTTACACTATTAATACATACAGTCAGTGACACAAGAGCGTACGGGGTGAAAATAAAAAATGGTGGACCAGGGGAAAGGGGGGATGCTACTAATGTATACAGCGGAGCAACGACTCTGATGCACAGTGCATGGTCTCGGGAAAAATATGATTGTTGAGTTCTATCTAGGTTTTGCTATGTAAAAGTGAGACCTAGTCTCAAGCCTAACCTTAGGTCTCTCTGAATATGAGCGCAAAAACTCTTTACTGTTAACCTGTAAGTGCACCTTGTTGTAGCATTGGTTGTAGGTAGCAACATCCATATCAGTAAATTGTTACAGCATTAGAACGGCCACCCGCGACGGCGATAACGCTCTTATCGCTGAACTTAAATGGTATTTATATTAATTTCCTCTCATTCAATTAAATATGTTATCGGGCTTAATTAACCGATCTCATCCTGTCCGTGGGGTTTATTGAAATATTAATAGTTCGGAAAAATGAAACAATACACCATTGTTCGATAAGGTTTGACGTCATACCTACGGTAAGGCATACCTACGGTGAGGCTTACCGTAGGTATACGGTAAGGTGTACAGGTACCCCTGCGGAGGTAATTAAGTGTTCATCACCTAACGCTGGTGTGCATGGACGATTCAACAAAAACCCAAGTCTCTCGGGTTCGCTTGGTAAACTGCTTTGCGGACATGAGTGCAAGCTGCAACGCTGTAGTGGAATAGCTTGTCGGAGCCGAACATCCGAAGAACATACAACATAGTCAAGTAAGACTGCAGGTCACGTAGCAAGACTGCGTGCATACTCAGCATGCCGGGGTGCTTGCAGTTAGAGTTGAAACAATCGTTGGTTGCATTTGTACCGTAACGAGCACGTACTGAAGCTTACCTATACTTTTTTCCATACGGAGCATGATTGTGCTAGCTAACAGAAGTTAACACAGTGTATGATATCACTCCCGTAATGAAATATAAAACTGTATGCATTATCCTTATCAATTTTTTCCTTTTCAGCTGAAAATAACTGGGTATTGCCGATATATGCATGTATTACCCGTTGACATCATCGATATTGCGCCATTTTACCACAAAATACGTTTCTCTACCTAATTTGCTTATCAATTCTGTCGTTACTGCGGTACACCATGATGTCACGGTATTTGAATTATCCCTCATTATAACGAGCTTATTCAAGTGGGAAAAAATTCGCGATAATTATGGAACAACGAGTCCTTGTTAGGTAGTTTTCGGGTTAGTATAAATGGAGGAAAGTACATATACAATCAATCATTAGCACATATACACTCGCCATAATCACAAGGCTGTGTACAATCGATCAGTCTTAACAAAATCACCATGTCATCATTCACAAAATCATCATCCACCATGAGCGGAAACTCTGGAGAAGCCGTTCATCGAGACAACGGGGAAAAATCTCGAAAGGAGCAAGAGCGGGCGGAAGAAGAAGCAGAAAAGCGCAGACAAGACTTGGAGCGTGAGGAGAGAAAACGTCAGAAGGCAGAGCAGCGGCGACTGGACAGGCACTTGATGCAGTATGCAGAAGCTTTGCGTCAGCAGGCATCGTGGCGTGGAACTCTCAACCGGCCTAAGTAGTGCTAATCATAGATATGATCATTTGTTTATATAATAAGTATTAGGTATTTGTGTACATCAGTATTGAGTATATTGTGCATGTGAGTGTTTGTTTTTGAAAATAAAAAAAAAAACTTGTTCCCGATACATAGTTATTTCATTTCAAAATGCATGCCGACTTACAAATGTCACGACATACCAGTTTCCTTCATGATACTAGATATTTAGGTAGTTAGTTTAATAATGATAATAATATATTGTACTAGTTCTATCCACTAAGATGTTGTACAATCTACATCCATGCATAGATAACCGTGGTCACTACACTTTGTAACACGATAGAGGGGCACCGCGACATGCTATGCAGCGATAGGTAGGTACGGTGCAGTGTTTAGGTAAGGTATCTGTCATACCATAGTCCTAACATTACAGGAATCATGAAAAGTATACATATTTAGAATGATGTTTTGTACATCATTATAGTCTAACCAAACCTGTTACACCTATACAATGACAAATCTTAAGTATAAGTGAGGTGTATACGTGTATGAAGCACACGTGTATGTCCCGGTAATTTTCTATGGTCACTCATCAGTTTTGATTTCGTTTTGAAATACACGCCGCCAGTCGGATACAGATCATAAAATGAATATAGCACGGGTTTTCCCGAATATTTCAAGACAGTGCCAACTAAACGTGGGTTGCCGTAATACGCTGGAGCTACTTACGTTCGGCCGGCAGCCTGTAATAATATTTCGATGAAGGTCCCGTCGTCTTATCATATTTACCTATCTTTTGAGTAGTGACACATAGTTTGTTCCATATTTAAACGATAGCGTGCCATGTGGTCATACGTATTATCGGTCCATAAGGAGTTACAGATGTAACGCCAATTGCCGCCGGTCTTTGTCATAATACTGTTTGCGGCTTACATGCAGTTATTCATAGATATAAAGTTAAGAAAAACCTTATTTAGACGTCTCATATTCCTGTATGGTCGGCTCCATACCTAAACGTCGCAGATACACGTAGTCAGAGGCGAATGCACACTCAGGCCTTGCTCAAGACATATGATAAGCATATGCCAAGCATAGTTTGTGATAACGGAGCTTTGCATCCCATGTGCACATAACGCTAATCATCACGCCTTGCAACTTATCTGCGTTAGTGATGTGACGTGCTATGCAGCGGCTAGTAGCACGTTACCTAGACGTTACATCTGGTGCAGTCCAAGCTTGACTTGATTGTATCTAACATAGAGTGGTCACGAGAGAAACTAAATTTCAACTTGAAGCAACGTCAGAGGGAATGATCTCAGTACCTTACCTGCACAACTCTCCATCATCCTACACTCATAGGGGTACAAGAAAAAAAAATTAAACATATTATAAACACAAATATTTATTTTAATAAGCGAACGTCACATTGCAGCAGCATTGCTGCACTATTTAGCACTATTATCACTGATGTTGCGAGCCGAGTGCAGCAACATTTCTGTGTCCGTCCGGTCACCCATCGAATAGTATTCGAGGATTTGCGGATCACCTTCATGCACTTTCTGGATGACCTCTCTAAAGATTTTTTGGGATTCTTTCAGCAGAATCGCCGGGACCATGTACTTGGTTATCCACGCAGAGACGTGCGCCGTGCAGAAATGATGAAAGTGCTGTTGGATCCTGCACTCACGTCCCGGTGGTACCACTACATTAGGCCTCTTGCCGCAGGAGCAGGTGTCCCCGGCGACCGCCTTGCACTTCGAAAAGCGAATCTTCGTTTCAACAGACTCCAGTATAGTGGGCAGCCTCACGAGATCCCTCTCACCTGGCGGTGGCCCCCAAAATAAGGGCATGAGCCAGTCCCAGTTCACCAGCAGACGATCTTCTTCTGGCCTCGTCGGATCAAAGTTGTAGCGGACGGGGCATGGCTTCCCGTTAAGGAAAGTTAGGTCGTCCAGCTGTCGTTGCGCCTGAAGAAACTGTTTGTATGCTTTGTTGAATTGCAGCATTTCGCTGGGGCTGAAAGGGGCCTCGTCGGGTATAGAAGGCCCGCGCGTCGTGAAGGTGTCCACCGGGAAACTGAGTATTCTGTCTTGGGACTGCATCTTGAGTTCTGGATGGATGTCACGGGACTCGTAAGTCTGTATGATGTTCTCTCGGTAATGTTGACCGTGTAGTGTCTAGCGACTGACTGCCCGCATAGCAATTTATACCACTCCAGTTGTTTATCGTGCCGAAAAAAGAAAACAATATAGGGATAATATCAATTTGGAATTCCCACAACCTCGCGTGCGGGTTATCGTTCGGCGCGGTAATTGGATCATTCCTAAAATAAACGAGTGAATATTAAAATATTTTTGGACCACGTCAGTCAAACTTTCATCCTTATGAAAATAGATGATTTACAATTCATCCTGCGCTCCCATACTGGGGCCCCGGGAGTCACTCACGTGTTCACATAGTCACTATAGATCGTATCTCATACCTACGATACAAATTACGCTACCAATTTGGGACATCGATAACAACGTCTAATTGCTGTACTCGATGCATTGTCTTAGCTCGCCACACCATAATATAAATGCCGGGCATTCATAGGGAAAACCAGTTCAAAAGTTTGTAACTTTAGTATACAGGTAAAACATACCTATTAAGCACATACGGCATTGTGTGCGTGATAAGCGCGATAATATAGTAGTTGTTGCTGTTGTAGTAGTAGTAGCTGTTGACAATGCCCGCTGGAGATACTGCACTGCAGTCTAGCGTTATGCTTACATTATGCAAAAGTAGCAACGTGATGTATGCTCCATCGAACGCGGGTGACTACTGCATGTCAGCGAAGCTCTGCATTCCTAGTTCTTACCATGTTACATTCGTAACCCATGGAAACGGAAAAAAAGGATGACGGCTGTAGTGTGATACCTATGCTCGGTGTGCTCTGTGGCAATATGAAGATGCAACTTGCATCGACATTGCAGAAAATGGTGCTTATACTTTTCCTAAACTACTTCCACACATCCTGTACTATAGAGGAATACACAAGAAAGTATACATACTTGAAAACTTAATTTAATATAATACTTAATTATCACGATATTCATCAACTTTTCACCCGATTTATTGTGCAACGGCTGGAGTAACCAAGGGAGCGTGCCGAATCAAGTAAAATCGCAGTATCCTTGCGGTTCCCCGTTGAATAATACTTTAAGACATCTGGATTGCTCGAGTGTCGCTGCCAGACGGTCTCGTAGAACAGCTGTTCCGATTCTTGGAACAAAATCTTTGGATCTAGATACAGATACAACCACGAGCGGACGTGCAATGAACAGAAATGATGGAAGTGTCGATCACTGCACGAGTCCCAATAAGTATCCAGGTCCAGGTCATCTGGTGGCGTTCTTCCACAGAAACAGGAGTTCTGTAAACCGACCTCGCACTGGTCGAGATGGATGCGCTTTTCGACGAACGTCGCTATTTTCGAGAGTCTGACGAAACTTCTAAACCCCGATGGGGTTACTCCTCCGAATAGGGGTGTCAGGGTATCCCAGTTGATGAGCAGGCGATCTTGCTCCGTTCTTGTGGCATCGAAGTTGTAGAGCACTTGGAAGGATTCGCCGTTGAAGAAAGTTACTTCAATTTTGTTCGTGGACAGGAGAAACCGGCGATATTCACGATCAAAATTCAAATATTGGTTCACGTTGAAGGGGGCCCCACACGGTAGACGGAATCCACGTGTCGTGAAGTCATCTACTGTGAAATTTTCTTTTCTTTTCTGTGATTTATTTCTTTTCTGTAACGCCATTGTGACCCGATGAAGTTCTGCGGCTCTGGAGCCTTTCGTTTATGTTTGTTACTTAAGTGTTGGACCTCAAGTGTTGAGCAGTCACTGTCCACTGGTTATTTTATAGTCGTATTGTGGCTGGTGACCCCTGATGATAAGCTAGTAGTTATTCAAAGAATTGGGTTTTCCCAGAAAATATACATTACCGATAAAGGGGTGGATTCATCGTAAACAACCGAGTTAGGCACATACAGCTTGGCCATAAAGAGTAGAAATTAAAAAAATATGAACTAATTTTTTTTCTCTAGATGGCAACTCTAAGAAAACGTCAAACATCAGTTGAACTAGCAAAATAAAAAAGTATCTTGTAAATTCTTATAAATTTCGGTGGTTATAACGTTTTAGTCGGTAAATTTTTATCGGAAATGGGCAAGACGATAAAAAGTGGCGCCCGAGAAGTGATTTACAATGTTTTTATGAGATGTTTGGCGGAATATCATGCCGGAAAACTCCTTACAGAATTGGAAGACCTCTACAAACGAGTTACTGATATGACAGGTGCATATTCACTCTAATTTTGCATAAACTACATAGTTAACAACAAAAGTTACAGTTATCGTAAGTTAGGTCTCTATAAATACCACATCATCTATGTTTTCGACGGATTTAATATAACTTTAGAGGTTATGGTTACCTTAAGAAAGTTTTTTGACAAGTGACTTTGTATAGAGCGACTGCATAATTTTTGATCGTCACGCACGCACGTCATTATACATCAATGTTTTATTGTGATTACAGAAAAATCAGAAAGTACGGTCCGACGCATTATAAAGGAAGGCAATAAGAACAAAGGTAAATTTACAACACCAGCCAAGCATAGAAAAGGCCGTCCAATAATAGAGTTAGATGACTTCAATCTAGGTGCGATTCGTCAGAAAATTCAATTTTCTTACACCGTACAGAAAATAGCACCAACTTTGCGAAAGTTGTTGGCTATGGCAAAAGAAGAATTCGGATATGAAGGAGGTCGTGAGAAATTAAGGCAAATATTACATGCCATAGGTTTTTCATACAAAAAATGTTCTACAAATAGAGAATCACTAATAGAAAAACCTAATATAGCCGCAAAGAGAGAACGATATTTGGAAATTATAAAACGAAATAGAGATTTGCCTGTAGAGCTACAAAAACAAATCGTTTACTTGGATGAAAGTTATATCCACAGTTCGTATAAATTAAAAAAGTGCTGGCAATCCATTAAAATTAAAGGCATAAAGCATGATGTTTCAAAAGGAAAACGCTGGATTATTGTCCATGCTGGAACTGCTAATGGATTTGTACCCAACGCTTTACTAATATTTAGTGGCACCAACAAAATGGAAGATTATCATTCTGAAATGAATTCTCACAATTTCACCAAGTGGGTGACAGAAAAATTGATCCCAAATCTTAATGAGGCCTCTATAATTGTCATGGACAATGCGCCTTACCACAGCGTGGTGCAAAACAAGGCTCCGATGTCAGCTTCCCGAGTAGATGAAATAAAATTGTGGCTGTTAGAAAATAACATCACGTTCGAGCCATCCACAAGAAAGCCAGCATTATTAATGCTTGTTAAAAAGCACAAGCCAGAACCAGTGTACAAAATAGACAAGTTGTTGGGGGAACATGGTCACGAAGTGGTAAGGCTGCCGCCGTACCACTGTGACCTAAACCCTATAGAACTCATCTGCGGCATAGCAAAGCAAAAAGTCGCTGCATGTAACATAGGAGCAATTGACATAAAAAAAGCAACCGAGGAAGCTTTTAATAGCATTGGTCCCGAAACGTGGAATAATTGTATTGAACACGTAAAGAAAATAGAAAACGATTACTATAACAGGGGAAGAACACTCTATGAAGATATTGACAGACTAGTAATTCGTGTTGGAGAGGACAGCAGTGATAGCAGCTAAGATCCTGATGAGTATCTAGAGCTTGGATCGGACACGTCAGGTGTAGAGTATTTTGATAGCGATTAAAATTATTGTAATTATAATATAAACAAAGATGTTTTAACTCTCCTATATTTACTATTTGTGTTTTGTTATGACTGTTTGTTACCTAAATAAAATTAAAATATAATATAATATATATAAGTATCAAAACTATTTATGTTATACGATAAATGATACCATATAAACGATAATGGCGCCCTCAATTTTTTTCTACTCTTTATGGCCAAGCTGTAAATGAATCTAGGAATAAAAAACAATGCTGACACAAAATTAAGTCGGTTTTCCCGATAGATAACCGTTCGGTTATCGGGCGACCTTATGATAAACAAGTGAATTAGAATGATACGGTCCACTGGGGTAAGGTCATGTCAAAGCAGATCCGCTAGTAGGGTTAAACATTCAGTGTGCGTGCCCCTCAACCGAATACTGATAACAATGATAAACAATTCTCAGAACCAATTACCAGTCCGAAAGCAGTTACTTCGGCAAAAGTTTGTACCTTTAGTATACAGGTAAAACATACCTATTAAGCACATACGGCATTGTGTGCGCGATAAGAGCGTGTCTTAACAACGACAATGATGCAGATCGGATGCAGTTTTAGTAGGGTGAAACAACTAGTATGTGACTCTTGACCGAATACTGATAACACAGAAGATATAAACAAAATAGACTGGGTTTCTCCAAAACGAGAAACTGTTAGGTTATCGGGCGACTTAGTGATAAGGTATTTAACTCGTGTAAAAGCAATGCTGAGACCACGTCAGCCGATATTTAGATACACGTCGCACTTAGGTATCATCCCACTTTAGTACTCCTGTTTGAAAAAGAACTACAATTATAGCACTAGTGGATCTTGTGAGTGCCCGCTATGAATTCTGCGCTGCACTCCAGCGTCATGCTCACATTATGCAAAAGTGGCAAAGCGGTGCATGGCCTATGAGATGCGGGTGACCGCTGCATGGCAACAAAGCAGATAATTCTACAAGAAGTATGTTTATTCTAGGCGTTCTAGGTACCGTTCCGTGAGAACGTGAGCTGTAGGTTTCTGGCAATTCGGCCCCAGCTTGGATGCTGATGCTGCGGCCCCAGCAATTCATGTTACCTGCTGCTTTGATCCATACTCATATCACTTTAGAGGCGGCACATACGAAAAAAGTCAAAATTTTCGGAAATGCATCTGACCCCTATGCACTATAGAATCTTCATCACTGAATACGAAAATTGTACCCTTGCGTTACCTAGATGTTTAATTTTGAAGTTATAGACCGTACGCTACCGTGTCATTGACTGTATGTCGCGAGGGTCAAATGCCGTTGTGGTGAATCGACACCACTGTTTTCCTTGGAATAGTTTTCCAGTAAAATTTTTGCTTCTGTCATAACATAAGTCTCTAATTATCATTTATATGCTGATGATCTGCAAATCTATCGTCATTTCGATGCAGTTAGAGCTGAAAATGATGTTGGTGATGGTATAAACTTGGAAAATGCTTCGGCAGCTATTAATGCCATTAATGATGATCTGACTTCAACTTTGAGGTGGGCGCAAGACTACGGTCTTCTTGTCAACCCGAAGAAATCTCAGGTTATCATCATTGGTAGTAAGCGTTTGAGAGATACCATCACCTTCGGAACTTTACCATGTGTGTCGTATAATGGTGAAATAATCCCCTTTGCTGACAAGGTAAAAACCTTGGCGTCTTCATGGATGGCAATTTATCATGGCAAGCGCACATCAATGAAATTAGTAGACGCATGCACTTCTCGTTCCATTCGCTTAAAAAACTCCAAAATTTCTTGCCTGTTAAAACGAAAGTCATGCTTGCACAAACTTTGTTATTGCCACCATTAGATTACGCTGACGTGTGCTTCATGGATGCCACTGAGGAACTTGTCAACAAGCTTGAGCGTCTCCAGAATCTTGCCATACGTTTTGTCTTTGGTCTACGCAAGTATGATCATGTTACAGAGTACAGACGCAAACTAAAGTGGCTATCAATTCGCTCTCGCAGAAATATGCACATGCTTAGCGTCTTGTTTAATATTTTACACAACCCCTTTGCCCCTCCGTATCTTCGCGAACGTTTCGGTTTTCTTCCCCCTCGTGACAGGCTTCAAAGATCGTGTGACCTCAGGACCTTGCAAGTGCCTCAATGTAATACAAAATTTTACTCTAATTCATTTACAGTGCGAGCAGCTCGAATGTGGAACACACTACCTAAGATTCTGAGAGATAGTCCGTCAATATCTTCATTTAAACGTAAATTAAAAGAGCACTTCCTCTCGTATGAGTAATATTTAAGTATATATTTTAAATTATTTAAGTATATATTAATATTATATTTGTATTGATTCATTTGTATCCATTATATTTATATCTATAATTTATATTTTTATTATTTTATTTGTATAGAATAAGTTGTTATAATCCTTCTGTATGCTTGCTGCCAACCTATTTAGTGTATTCTTTCACCACAGTACTGGTTGGCTGGAAGAAACCTCTTGAAGAGGTAAGCTCGCCTTTGTGCATATTTTTTACTTTTTTTGTTATCTTAGTATAAGTTTCTGTGTGTGTACAATAAAGGATATAATAATAATAAGTTAGTAATCGAAGAACTCGGATCAATTTTGTCCGGATTTCCATTGTAATTCTACACCTATAAGCCTTTCAGCTCAATTCACCCAGCCGTTATTGACATACCCATGTCGGAGACAAACAAACAATAATTTGGACAAGTGCGTACCACAACACAATACGGGTATGGAACCCCAAGAACATAATCATTAAGGCTGTCGAACCAAATCTCGGTGCAAAATGCACATCATAATATTGTTTTCCTTACTTTTGAATAAAAGTATGCAATAATTTCGCTTTAAAGCAATTAGCGGAAATTTATTAAAAATAATTCAGTTTTCACATTTAAATTCTATCATTTTATGATTTACATTTTGATTGCGTTCGATTAACAAATTTCAAAGCGTACTTATCGTTGTATTCGAATGTTATCAAAATTTAAGGCATAAAATAACATAAATTAAATGCGAAAACCCTAATAATAGTATTCAATTTCCGCCAATTGCTTTAAAACTCAATTTTTGCATACTTTTTATTCAAAAGTAAGGAAAGCAATGTTATGATGTGCATTTTGTACCGCGATTTGGTTCGACCACCTTAAGGGTACGTTCAAGGAGACCCGACGCGTCAGGCGGCACGGTGCGCGAAGCGGGCTGCATGGCGTCAAGCGTTTTCTCCGTTTATGGAGAGGCAGCGCGTGTCGCTGCCCGCCGCAGTTGACGCGTAAAAACAAACATATGGTAACTAGTAGTTTCGTTTATGAAGGAGCGGGGCATACGGAATAGCGGTTTACGCCGCTGCATCCGTCGCAAATTCCGCAGCGGCGAACTCGGCGTCATTCACTGAGGCACCCGCTGCGGCTACCGCAGCTTTCTTATTTCTTGCAAACTAGCACGAAACGACCGCATACCCCCCACCTCTCTCTCCCCTTCCTTGCCGCGTCTATCGCGGCGTCGCCTGCCGCTTCATTTGCCGCGTCCTACGCGGCGTCCCCCGTCGCATGCGACGCTACAATTCAAACAAACGCGTGCAAAAACGCTTCTCCTTGAACGCTCCATACATCGGTGTATGTTTGTGTTTCCGGCGGCTCCCCTCGCGCACCGCGGCGCTTGACGCCCCGCGTCTCCTTGTTCGTCGCCTAAGGCGACAAAAAACAATCACCTGAGAAACAATGACCCCTGGGACTAGGGTTGCCAAAGTATCTTACGTTATTTTGAGCATTTATTCGACTGATGACGGACTCATAGAAGCAGCCGAAATGTATTGAAAAAAACCGGCCAAGTGTGTGTCGGACCACGTGCAGTGTAGGGTTCCGTAGTTGCCCGGTACATTTTATAAGTTGGTCTACTAATACACATCGCACCAAACTTCTAGTCCCATACATTTAGAAGAACAGCCCATCTTTTGTCGTGTTTAGAGGGGGCTAAAAGTTTGACGCGACCTGTACTCGCAAACTTGTAAAGCCTACTTAGCTGTGATAGTTTTCCTTTTCAATTCATCATATATACTACTTCTGTGAATTTTTTCACATATCCATAAACAACCGTTTAGCCACAGGGGGGGGACACTGCACTCTAACAAAAATTTGCAATTTAAAGCTTAATATTTTACCATCTGGTCCCCAAATCTAAAAATGGTTTTCATACACCTACAATGTTTTTGAACGACCAATCTAACGATACCCATCACTATGGGATGGTTGAGAAAAAAAATTCATCCCCCATTTACATGTAGGTATACTGATGCCAAATTACAGCTTTCTAGTACTAATAGTCTCTGAGCTAAGCCGCGGCCGGATGGACGGACTTGTCGGACTACGGAACCCTAAAAACTTTTTAGTTTATTAATATTTATAACATTTTCCATATTTTAAGGATATAGAAGGCTGAAGTTTAGCAACTACATATAATATATGTTTATTAATACAGTATAAATTTGTCTATACCTATAAACGAAAGTCCCCTTAAATAATAATATGATAGATATATGTATTGAGGACTAGGTGGCAGAGTTGATGCCGAGCTCGACTGTGGAGGTACCACCATCTTACTCGCAAATCCTCCCGAAGTTATTCGTGGGAGAGTAAGAGAACAGCTCTCAGGCAAAACCGGGCGGTCCACCATTACCTGGGACCGATGGATGGCGGTTTATCCATCCCCAATTGCCGGGCCTTATATAAAACAGACTGGTGACGGGCAGCGGCGTCACTGGTGCAAGGGTTTCAGCACCGCGCTCACCAACCCGCCTGCCCAGCGCGTGTCAGTATGGGCATTTCTTCCAGGAAGACCGCCAAGAATGGCGAAATCCTGGAAAGGCCTATGTCCAGCAGTAGATGAAACAGACTGATGGATGGATGGATGTATTGAGGACACCAAGTAAAAATACGTTAATTTTAATAAATGTGTGCTTAACCCTACCCATTCGATTCGCGTATTTTTTTTTTGTTATTTAAGTACCAGCCTTTCACCCGTCACTCCGCTCGCGCTTATTCTAGATCTCCCCAGTTTTTTTAACAGTTTATAAGAGGCTATAGCCTACATATTTACCAGGGTCACTACGATGACCAAAAGAAAACCGCATCCTAATCCTTTGAGTGGTTCTAGAGTTAAAACAGAGCGTACTACAGATAACCAGACGAAAGTTCTAAAATTCAGTACAATAAAGGCTTCAATACAATAAATCCGATTCTGAAGGCTTTAATTTTAGTTTTAGTGCTGTCCAAGCGATTTCTTTTTTCATTCTAAAATAGTTTATTACTTTGGAAAATTTTCAGTTTTCACAGCACTAAAACTAAAATTAAAGCCTTCAGAATCGACTTTAAAATTAATATAAAAACCATTAAAATAAATTTTAAAAAATATTTTTGAGCTGATAAGACTAATTTACTAATTTATTACGGGGACGCCCACGACTGCGCTGGAGTGACGATATTGTAAAGGTAGCTGGCCGCTGTTGGACGCGCACGCGCACTGCCAGAGACAGCCGCTTGGGCAAAGATGGAGGAGGCCTTCACCCAAATGTGGGTGAACTCATTTATTTAAAATATTATTTATTTATATTAGAATGTCATAATTAAGGAAATATATTTGCTAAAGTTTATTAAAGGTGTAAGTTGAGTTCATTTTAAAAAAGGCTATTTTTTTTGTAGTATACGTATGAGGACGCTGTCACTGATTGAATCCGAGCACTACCTACTCTGTGAAACAAGTTCGAGTAACGGCCAACGGCTGCGATGCAGTTTTGCGTAATTTGTTATAAAAAAACTGGTCAAGGGCCAATAGGATTTGTTTTCTGAGGGTTCTAAATAACTTATTCCACAAGCAGTTGTGATCGTCCAATTTAACTTGACACAATCGATTACAGTCTGTATCCAAAGGGTTTAATTAAGTTGGACCCGTATTTCTTCTTGAATAATCAAATACTGGTAATTTTCAATTTTTCAGACGTTCAATGTATGACCTAATTGTGGACAACTGAGACTCTTGTTTTCTTCAATACTCGGTACAAATATAATGTACAGTATATAGGTAGATAGGCTCGGCGGAAGTGGTGGGGGACTAGCGCATGTGTTCACTCGCGCACAAAATTACTAAGTGCGATAGAGAAACAATGACTAGTGCAGTCAAGGTCACCGCTCATAAACCGTTGCGATGCTTGTACAGTGGAGCCCACATCAAGCTATACACATTGAGTATAAGCTGACCTCTCACTGTACGGGAAGCCAATACAATGAGAGGTCAGCATAAACTGAAAGTGTTTAGCTTGATGTGGGCTTCACTGTATGAGTATAAAACGATGAATTTTAGATTATTTATAAATTCATTCGCATACGAACAAAAACAGAATCTCTCCCGGCAAAGTATGCATAATTTTTCTGAATTAAAGCTATTTCTGTATCTAGTAGCACATTTTTTTCGCCACACACGAAAGGTCGTTTAGTTAATTAGCAGTCGAATACACAAATCAACTTTAAAACTTACGGTTTTTTCCCCATTCCACAGAACCCTAATAAAAAAACAGTTGATATGTTTCAAGCGCTCGCGCAGCCCCAGTCAGGGCCAATCACCGCTCGGTGTTGTACGAATATGGCGGTTTTGCTCTAGTTAATAATATCACTGATACGGACAGTTGACATCATCAAAATATTCAAATCACTTTGTCTCACAAACAACAACAAATTACGGATTGTACAGTGTTTTTATAGAATTGTTTGTTTATTTGAAGTAACCGGAAAAAGGTAAGTCATATTATGGTACAATTATTAAGTAGATACCTATCTTGTACTCGTATGTAAGATACACGTTATAATAATTATGAACTATGTCTGTTGGTATAAAATAATGATAATACACCGTCACGACGTAAATCCCCGAGGAGGTGCCAGCCAGAGGTGTTTCCGAGTGTGGACTGTGTACTGCAAGTCATAGTTCACACTCGTACACCCACAATTCACCGATGACTATCAGCGTAATCGTGAGCCCTATCGCCATACTTAGGGCACAAACTGAACTACAAAAACGTTAGAGCAGGACCGATATTTAGCATTATGGAGCCCCTTAACCTGTCTTCTTAATCACGCAGACCGAACTTAAATGTGACCCCAGGATTTGAACCGGCGACCTTCGGATTTGTAGCCGTGCACTCGAACCTCAAGACCACAGAGACGGTTTATAATTAGCTATGAAATGTTGCAATAAACTAATTGTTAATTGCTTTCTCTAACCTAAACTTGAAAAATTGGTGCTCAATTTGGCGTTAGTAATCTTAAAAAATATAATTTCCAATCAATCTATAAATATTTTAGTAAGTCCTTGAGAATTTTGTACATTACACCGAAACCGGTTATGTAAAATCAAGCAATAACATAACAATGTAGAAAGATTCATCAACTAATTTTAGAAAGAAACCTTCACTGAAGAATGCTTGTACAAAAATGAGCGAAGTACGCTTCTGGGAAAGAACGAATACACGAAGTACGCTTTCTCTGGAAAACGCTCGCGGAAGGTGTCTGACATGGGTTTGGTTTCGTAGTGGCATGTTATTAGTTTCGGCTAATAACCAAGTGGTTTGAACTGCAGTAGTTCGAGCACGTTGTCTGTCCGGTATAGCTTGTGACCGGACGCTCGTCTCCATGAGCAGTTAGCATTCCCTAGTAGCGGCCCTTGGGCGGCCACCTGGAAACGGGTTATGCGGGGCACGTGAGTTGTCCCCAAGTTGTCCGATGAACACTGCTGGCGTATAGACGCGTTCGTGTGCGCGATCGTGCGGTTTCAGTGGGAGGAAGTCTCCGGTACTCTATCTGGAGATTAGAGTAGACAACTCGACGCTAGAGGTATTGTCTGGGTCAATAGTCCGCGTAGCAGTTATCGAAAGCCGCAAGCTCAAGATAGCGTGTGGAACAAGGGTTTGGGGTAATTATGTTTCGTGCTTTTTTATTTCGCGAGGCGAGCGTGCGTGCAGCTCCCGAGTACCTCCTTGGATAATTTTAATGAGGGAGCCAGCTTCTTTGGCGACCTGCCAACACATAGTTGAGTCAATCATTTCGTTAATTGTTTAACGGTGGATGAGCAGCACTTGGTACTGCTCGGGGCTATCCTGTCTTGACCCTTGATTAAGGCGTCATTGTTGCTTACACAGGTAGGCAGAGTGCGGTAGAGGTGGGTGCGATGTCGGGTGACCTGCGCCTGTTGCGGTAAAACGTAATGAACGTAGGTGCTGGTGTTAGTGACAATGGTTGATAACATCAGTGCCAGTGGTGCGATACGC
The DNA here is from genome assembly GCA_910592155.1 of Ypsolopha scabrella. Classification (NCBI taxonomy): domain Eukaryota; kingdom Metazoa; phylum Arthropoda; class Insecta; order Lepidoptera; family Ypsolophidae; genus Ypsolopha; species Ypsolopha scabrella. The sequence continues at coordinate 21,825,200 of OU342969.1, read as the reverse complement.
TGCCATTAAGTGGGAAAGAGATTGCTTGAATTCATTCTTGAGTCAAGTTAGAGTTGAAGTTGCAGAGGACCTGAGGGTGCCTAACCAAAACGTTGTAAATGCCAGAAAATTGTTTTTTCAGGAGAGCAAAAATACTGTTTTCCTTGATAAATAAAACCCTTCTTACAATTTTTCAAATTTTATATAATAGTTTCATTCTTACCTAACACAAGCGCTATAGTTAGAAATTATATAAAGAAGGCGTTTATTTTATAAACTTGCACAAATAAACCTAGACAGGCCAAAACGTTCTAAGTGCCAATATTTTTGCAAGTAATAATGTTGTATACATGTGCCACAATACTTACACCATTTTTTCAACAAAACTCACTCTTTATTTAAGAGATTTTCATAAAACAATCGATTGTCCCCTGAAATATAGGGTAACATGGCAGCTATGTCCTTTTTCTTTTCACTACATAAAGGTATTGGTGTTTCTTTTATGTCAAGGAAATAAAACAATATCAATATCTTAGTCATAATAAAAGCTATCTTCAATTTTAACCAACAATAAAATAAACTCTAAACTAAATACCTGTTTTGGTTCTGATACTGCAGGAAAATTGTCATTTTTACTATTACTATAACATTATCCACATTTTTTTTGTTTTTCTTATATTTTTCACCAATTTGAATTGATTAAGCACCCGTTTTTTCCCATTTTTTGGCGTTGATAAACTTTTCGAGCCCTCCATCTTGCTAGTAAATCATAAAACTGAAGAACTTTGCAAAGTGCAAGTAGTGTCGTACTTACGACGTTTTGACTTGCTCTAGTTGGTGTTTCAGCGTCAGCTGACGTTACAGTCACGCCTTGTTTGGTGCAGGTGAACGTTGGCACATACAACGCAGTAAGCATATAAAACACAAAAAGGTAATCATGGCACTTACAACGTTTTGGTTAGGCACCCCTCACCTCCTTTCTTTAACTTCATGTTGGTATTGGTGGTCCACTTTAACCTAAACTAAGTAGAAACTTAGCGTGTTACATTGCTCTGCAACCGAAGACATGAAACGAAAAGCGGGGATTGAGACGAGCTCCACCTTCCTTTCACAGGACCAGTTTCTGTTTCAGTATGCTGAAGCTGTTTGGCTCTATTTTAAGCCTGACTGACCAGGAGGAAGTACAATTATTACGAACGCGGAGAGTCAGTGCAGGACTCATCGCTCCCGCTACGAATTTAGAATTTACGCTTGTGCGAAACACGCTTGTAAGAAAGAACGGATGCATAAAATACGCTTGTACAAAACAGCACATGATCGAAGTACGCTCACGAGAAAGAATGCATGCTTATAGAACGTGTGGGCGAAACAGTGGATGATCGAAATATGCTTGTGTGAAGAACAGATGCACGAATTACGAATGTATTTGTTCATTATGTACGTTCGATTATGAAGAACGGATACACGAATTACGAATGTACATTGTAATTATGTATGTTCAATTGTGAAGAACGGATGCACGAATTACGAATGTTGGATGGATTCGATTGATGGTTCTTGGTGGAATATCATCTTGAATAAATTATACACAAATTCTTGTTTTAATTTATTCAATTACGAATGTACATTGTAATTATGTATGTTCGATTGCGAACGGATGCACAAATTACGAATGTATTCGTACATTATATACGTTCGATTGTGAAGAACGGATACACGAATTACGAATGTACATTGTAATTATGTATGTTCAATTGTGAAGAACGGATGCACGAATTACGAATGTACATTGTAATTATGTATGTTCAATTGTGAAGAACGGATGCACGAATTACGAATGTACATTGTAATTATGTATGTTCAATTGTGAAGAACGGATGCACGAATTACGAATGTACATTGTAATTATGTATGTTCAATTGTGAAGAACGGATGCACGAATTACGAATGTTCATCATATGTTCGATGAACGCTGGTGCAAAACAGCGCATGATCAAAGTGCGTGATAGGCGTTAAAAACTGACATTACTCTATATATTGTGAAAAATAAATTACCTACTTCATAAATAATTATATTTGTCTATGTACGACGTAAATTGTACAGACAAAGAATCTATGGATTAAAATTGATCAACGTCAACGATACGTTGAGAAGCGCGATCGAAGGCGATTTTGCAGTACGTGCCATAGGAGTTTAGATTCGGGTAAAATTCCACCTATGTACTCGTACGTGATAAATGGCTTTAATAGAGCAGTTTTGTATAAAATAAGATACATTATGCTTCGCACTGTAGACAGTTGAGATGCCTTCCAAAGATGATATCTTAACAACTTAACAGATCTTATTCACGAAAAATATTAGCGGTAGTTGCTTCTACAAACCCCAAATTATGTCTCCGTGAGGCTTGTAAAGAGCCTTGATATTATATTGATATTATTATTTAAAGAATTTTGATCTCTGACTGAGTTTAATAATATAGGTAAGTGTGCCAAAGAGCAACACACACAGCCGATGCAATGCGATGTGTTGTGGAGAGTGGGTAGAGAATTGCCTTTACCGCTTACGCTCCAAAGATTTTGGAAAAACAATCTATCGATTCAAGCTGATTAACATCCATAGTGAAACCACCCGCTACAGGCTATCAATACGTGTTTAAGTACAACAACAAAACATCAATGTGAAAAGGGCCCGAGTTCAGTACAAAGGCAGCACAGGTTGTCGGCTTCGCCAAAAACAGAATTGATATCAAATTGGGTGCCGAGGCTTATGGATGTTCATTCAGTCATAACTGCAATGATGTAAAACGATCTGCACTTGTTTTAAGGGTGCTCACGCAAAATCGCGCACTCCAGTGTTTGGTGTTTTCTTGCACGCAGGCGCGACTTTTGAAAGTTTACAAGGCCAGTACGCATCCATAGTAAAGTTACACTGTATACTTTCAAATTTATTAGCAAAAAAATATCTCGGAAAGTATACACGATTTGCCCGTACAGGTCGCGTAAACCTTCTAATAACAATGAAGTGAATTGTTTTGGAAACTATACAAGGCTAGAACCAACACGTACTGACACTATATAGTTTTTTTAATAGTCTGTAACCAATTCTTTTTGAAAACGGCGACTTTACTATTAAAACTAGGACCGTCGCCTCGCTCCGCTCCGCTTCGCTCGGCTCCTTATTTTTTCTTACATGTCAACCTAACACGCTCCTCCTCGCTTCGCTCGTCATCGCGCCTATTTTTTTTTTTGGTAAAAGGTTTTTCGCCCACTTACCATAATAATATCATTATGGTAACTAGTGCAGTATATTTTTCGTACACAATGTTGATTAGCGCACGTATTGGAATATACAGAGTGTAATGATGTCCTGCTCAGAAACTGAAACCACTTGCTCTGCTGGTTATACTCGTACTATATTATACTTTCTTACTCGACAACAAAGTTGTATAACCTTGACATAATATTATTTATTTATTCAACGTACAAGGTACATAATACGAGTATCAGCAGTAACAGGCCTAAAATGACAGTAATAAATTTAAACTTTATTTATTTTATATAAAGCCAGTTGCGACAGGGCTTGTTCCCAAACGTCAACAACTTATTTTCATTAAACTATAGTCGCGTAGTGCCATAAACCAAATTTATTTTACTTTATATTTAAAAATATAAAAAACAATCATACCTTGGTAATTGTGAAATTTCGAATGAAACCCGTCGCAACCACCTTAAGGCGCATCGGCACGCCACCATTTTAGTACAAAATTTGATAACACTTTGACATCTATTCTCGTGTAGCAAATATTAGATTTAGAGCTGCCATAACCTAAGACTTTTCATTGCAAAGTAAGTTTTATCGCAGATGGATAAAAATTAAATGAGCTTGCATTATTTTAGGTTTTTCAACTCTAAATTTAAGGTTTGCTGCACGAGAATAGGTCACTATCTCTGTTGTACTTCGTTGTAGACCAAAGTATAAGAGACCTCTATCATGTTATACTGATATTTTATAAGGCACCAATTTGCCGAAATTTTTAATATCGATTTTGTCTTAAGGATATTAAGCTGGACAGATTTACAAACAAAGTTGTTTTCTTGCCTTAAATATTGGTTGGGGAAAAAGTTTGTTCGCATTTTATATGAAAATTGAAAACATTTTTTAATGAAGTTTATTTAAATTTAACTAAAGTATGTAGGTGCCATTTTGTTCGATAGCTTTCTGCCATCTTGTAGGTAGGGATATGATCCCATTGCTGTAGAAATTCTGGGGCTTTTGACCAAAAAACCGCGACAAGTGGTTTTGGCAGTCCTCTCGTGATGTTAACCTGACACTGCCTAAAGATTTCTGAAGAGACCGAAACAAGTGGAAATCTGAAGGTGCAAGGTCAGGACTATACGGCGGATGCATTAATACGTCCCAGCCAAACTCTCTTAATTTTTGTTGAGTGGCTAAAGATGTGTGAGGTCTAACGTTATCATGATGAAAAACCACACCCCTTCTGTTGACTAATTCTGGCCGCTTTCTCTCAACTTCTTGCTTTAATCTCATCAGTTGTTCGCAGTAGAGTTCAGAATCGATGGTCCTGTCTGGCGGTAACAGCTCATAAAGAATAATGCCCTTCCAATCCCACCATACACACAGCATTACCTTGTTGCGAGATAACCCGGGTTTTGCCAGAGTCTGTGAAGCCTGACTAGCCTTTGACCACGACCCTTTTCGTACGTTCTTGTCGTACGTGATCCACTTTTCATCACCAGTTATCAGGTTTTTCAAAAATGGTTCGGTTTCATTACGTCGTAATAAAGAATCACAAATGAGTACACGGTTCATTAAGTTTCTTTCAGTGAGCTCATGAGGCACCCAAATATCGAGCTTTTTTGTGCACCCAGCTTTTTTCAAATGCGCCAAAACCGTTTTGTGGTCAATCCCCAGTTCTTCAGCTACATCGTAACTACTGATATGCCGATTTTGCTCCACTTTTTCAAAAGTGGCATCCATTTTATCTATAACAGGGCGCCCAGAGCGAGGTGCATCTTTGACATCAAAATTTCCGGATTGAAAACGCTTAAACCAAATTTGTGCTACCCTCACAGATACTGCACTAGGTCCATAAACATCACATGTTTTTTTCGCGGCTTGCGTTGCATTTTTACCTTTTTTGTAGAAAAATTTAAAATGTATCGAATTTCTTCCTTAGATTCACTCATCTTAACAGTAAGAAAAACAAATGAAAATCGCACATTTTACCTAATTTGAATTTCGAATTATCTTTTTTTAAATTTAGACTTTTTAATAATACCAAAACCAGCCAGATACAAATGGTATAGCCAAAGAGATTTTATTATAAGTTCATACATAGTATGTGCGAAAAGAGTGTTTCCCCAACCTATTATATACCAAAATTTTACATTTCAGCCAGATAGTGAATTTGTAAATGCCTGTATTAAACTATAAACGTCTTGAACTTTGGTCTGTAACGAAAAACAACAGAGAATCGGGTTATGAAATGTTGTACAAAACGGTGGCGTTATATTTTTACCTATGCGTCTTAAGGCGACTCTATTCGCCTTTCGCCTGAACTCCCATACTAGCGCAGTTCGCTGATCATATCCTTATTTACAGGTACTTGCTTATTATTATTTTCTTTTTCAACATATCCCTTACAATATCTATGACGTGAAACTAAAACATTTATCAAAATCAAATACATACAAATGTAACAATCGTATAAAAGTCCTGGATTTCACACATATTTTGATGAATGTTTATGTACCGTAACGTCCTAGAAGCGATGCAACAAATCAAATAATTTTAGTTTCACAGCATATTATATTTTGTTCTTTCCAAAAATATTTTTGTTTCATTCCATTTTTTGGAATATTTCTCCTGAAATCATAGGAACCACCAAAACCATTCTCGAGTTTTTCAAAACATGAATGTTGTCCCGCGTTAGCTTGCCTCTCACACCGTGTTCGGTTAGTTCCGTACGAGCTGGGGAAATTAACGTTTGGGCCAACCAACAACAGTCAGTCAGTGCTCTTTGATCCTAAGTTGAATGAAATAGCAAGCAAAGCGACCCCGTGCGCGACTGACTTCAAGCCGCCGCGCCGCCGACTACAGGCTTCTTAAGGTGTTTCGTGACGGTCGCGTTCCTAAACGCACAACTTGTTATTGTTCGTTTTTCTATTTTTTTTAATAAAAAAACCTTTAGCACCCTCCGGGTACAGAACCCTAAAAAGTCCATTTTCCGTTTTTGATGCCGCGCAGCAGAGCGCCTTGCCTTGGCATACCTATATTTATTTAACTTAAGCAATTGTTGAAAGAACATGAGTCATTTTGCTCCAAGCCTCCAACTGTGATGAAGGCATGGCATATGAAAGCCCTTTTGGGGTGTACCTCATTTCATTTTATGTCTGATAAGTTCAAATTCAGCGCGAATATGGTGTACCACAACACATGTTTCAAAATATATTTTATGATATAAAAGTGTCATAACATAACATAAGAGTCACTTTGCATTAACTTTTGCAAAATCCTTCAACAGTGATGAAACCCAAGTCATATAAAAGCTCTTGAGGTGAACTTTATTTCATTATATAACGGCTAGTAACAAATCCAGCGCTAAAATGATAAAAGATGGTGTACGATGGTATGGATTAACTTAATTTTTTTTTTCGGTCCGAAGCACCATTTTTGTGCTGGATTTGAACTTAGCTGCCATGTTATGATTATTTATTTAAATTATCTAAAACTTAAATAACAACTTATCTATAAATAAAACTAACTACCAAAATAAATATATAAAAAACAGAAAAATAATACCCACCTTAAATAAACCACAGAATAGGTACCTAAACTAAGTGAAAAATTGAAGCCAGATCGCTGCTGTCACCCGGCAGGGTACCCAACAGGCTGGCTTCATTGCCTCGCTTTGGTATTTTATTTTTTATTTTTTTTACATTTTTATTTACATTTCTCATTTGTTATCAACTTTTTTTATTTCTACAGTTTTCTTGTGATTGGCCAGTTATGGCTTATGATCGTAACTTTTTTTCTTTTTTTTTGTTCAACCTGTTTCGGGTATAAGGGGGGGACATGCATTTATTTGTGGTTTTTCAAAGATTTCTGCAAATTGGTGCCTGTAAATATGGTAAAAGTATATATTTTTATAATCAGCTCTTTAATGTCTACAATTTGATATCCATATTGTATTTTTAGGATTTTTTTTTGTTACTTTTGTATTGGAAATATTTTTAACAATATAAAATTTTTAAATTTTTTTTTTACTTTATTGTGTGGGCAAGGGAATGCTATGGGAATGCTATTTTTGTAGCAAATTTCAAGTCCTTATCTATAACGGTGCTAAAGTTATGAGGCTGTGACATACGGACGGACGGACAGACAACGGAGTCTCACCATAAAGGTTCCTTTTACCTTTCAGGTACTACAGCACCCTAAAAATGAAATTATGTATTTCATTTATTAATATTACAATATTTAAAAGGTCGTTACGTATCACAATGAAGTTTGCCATTCAAACCTTGTAATACTTCTCAAGAAAAAGTAAGAATGTTTCTTAAGTTCCGTCAAAATTTGCAAAACATTAGTGCACAGACAAGATTAATAAAAATAATTAATAAAAATCTGCATTTTTATTTAATATCTCTACTTCTAGATGAAACTTTGAAAACATTCTTAGACGAACTGACGATGTCATTTGTTAATTATTTTTAATGCAAATTTCAAGGCTCTATGATTTAAGGAAGGCCCTATAACACTCGAAAAACATTAAATTTGTTTGTGAAGATAGCCAATCTTGTCTATGCATTAGTGTTTTTCTGTCCATATATCTATTTGAAAGACGAAGCCGTTACGAGAATAAATTTTGTGTCCCGTAAAATACTAAAATATCTGTGATAATGCCAAATTCGGAGAAAAAAATTACGTGAATGTTGGCAATGAGGCCTTCACACTTCACCAAAAAAACGAGGAAACGCCGAGAACGTTCAGTTCCAGTAAATAATAGGCACGGCTCAAGACCTAGATGATTGTGCGTGTGTTTGAAGTGTATTTTCAAAAAGATTACATCTAATTAGACTTAACCCGTCACTTGCAGACTTTAATGTTAGCAACTTATTATAATGGTTGACTCTACAATGTGTGCCTGATCTACGTAAATTCAAGCCTTACATTGTTCTCGGAAGTTCAAAGTTGTTACGACAAATTATGTAAATACACTGAGAAAACCTGAAATTATGATGATTCACGTAAAGTAGGGAGCATACGGACATCACAATAAAATACGATGAAACTACTGTTGCTGCTGCTAGCGTTATAATATGACGCACTGTCATTATGACTTTGTAGGAAGCAGACAGAATTATGTGCTCCGTCACAGATTTTATGGTGACAGTAAGTATACCGTAGTGTGACGGACCTCTTTTATGGGGAAGACATGATGTAATATTTTGCTTAAAAGGTGATCCCAAGCACTAGTTTTAAATTTAACTTTCTGTGAATGAATAAACTTTTTTTTTATACGAAAATGATAATATTGTTTTCTGTGACCAATTTTACGGTGATCTGTCATCATAATACTGCGTTACTTACCTTTAAAACTCGATTATTTCCTCAAACGTCTTAATTACAGCATAATATTTTCCAATTATCACCAAATTTAAAAACGATTCACCGTATTTTAAACTTATGTAATGCTATTTTATAATGAGGCCAAAAAGACATTTTTCTCAGTGTAGGTACTCGTATTTATGTGTACCTATTGTCTTTTTTTTTGGCTGTGTGATCTGTATGATTGACTCACTTTTTATTCACGGCTCCGCCCGCCCGTGCTAAGGGAATAGCGTTGAGTATCCTGGATCACGCCTTTATAATTTTGAATACAGAAATGGAATTTTGTTGAACTGTGACATAATGAGAGCCATTAGGACACGAGTTTGTTCGTTTTGTAATAGGCTGCAAGAATGTCCGAATGTAGTACCACCATCAAAAATATCGTCTTCGCGAAACATTAATTAGGGTTCCGTACCCGAAGGATACCAAACTACACTTTTACTTAGCCCTCTGTCTGTCTGTCTGTCTGTCCGTCCGTCTATCACAGGGGTCTACAGCTTCTGACGTTAGGTAACCAGTTGAAATTCTCACAGAATACGTATTACTTTAGAGTCTACCACGACAAATTACAAAAATAAAAAAAATATGAAAAACAAAGGGGGACCAAAAAAGAAAAAGACCAAACAAGAAACTTTGAAAATATTATACTGAAAAAATGCTATTTATTTCAAGTTTATTTTTTCAGCGCTATCTTAAAGACGGTAAACATACAAGTTTCAAATTTCAGATTCTTAACACTTAAAGTAAAAGAACAAATAATATTAGGGTTCCCTACTCAATGAATGGTAGGTGGTAGAGCTGATGCCAGGCTCGACTGTGGAGGTACCACCATCTTACTCGCAAACCCTCCCGAAGTTATTCGGGGGAGAGTAAGAGAACGGCTCTCAAGCAAAACCAGTCGGCCCACCATTGCTTGGGACCGATGGATGGCGGTATATCTGTCGCAGTAAAGTAGTTAAATCAGAGAGTTAGTTGAATCTTTAGACAGTTAATTAAAGATCGGCATTCAATCAAGTCGCTAAAGTTCCGTCAGACAAGTGAGTGAACGAAACGTTTAACGAGTTTCCTAAACGTTCCTAGGCGCATTTCAACTTTGGTAGGGTGACCTTTGCGAGGCATAATGGATAGGTCGAAATGTATTTAAAAACAGTAGGTTAGGTTAGGTTTGAACATTGTGAAACAACTCAGAGCCGAGCGAAGCGGAGCGGAGCGAGGCGTCCCCGAGTAGGATACTAAATAGTCGCATAATGGATAGGTCGAAATGTCGAAATAACAATAACAAATGAAATAATCATGGCGGAGTCGACAACATGTTTACAATTTCACCAAAGACCACAATTTGAAACAAAAAACCACTCACACAACAAACCAACGTTGCACAACGTTTGCCAAAAGAAAGACTCTAAATGTAATCAGCTGTTGTCGTGACCACCATCTTGTTTTACATTATTAATCAATCAACGCGCTGGCTTTCGGTCAGACAGATAGTTAAACGTTTTCGACGCTGCTTTATTTAAATCAAAATGCTAGCGACTTGATTGAATGTCGATCTTTAATTAATTGCCAGGCCTTAAAACAGACTTGACGGGCAGCGGCGTCACTGGTGCAAGGGTTTCGGCACCGCGCTCACCAACCCGCCTGCCCAGCGTGTCTGAGTATGGGCATTTCTTCCAGGGGGACCGCCAAGAGTGGTAAAATCCTGGAAAGGCATATGTCCAGCAGTGGACGAAACAGGCTGATGGATGGATGGACTCAATGAATGCCGAATTACTCGACAGGCGCTATCATTTTAGCGGCTTTTTTGACGCTTTGATGTTGCCTTGGCATCTTTAATGTTGTTATTTATGTTTTAAGGTTCCTTACCCGTTTTGTGCTGTGGTATTGAACCCTTTATGCGTGAGTCCGACTCGCACTTGGCCAAATAATTTTTTAATCTTTTCAACAATTACATCTATATGTTTATTAATACACTCGTACCAGGCTACTCAGAAAATGTTTTATCTACAAGTATAAGACACTATCTAGTTGTTACTAAGTTTTGAAATACAACTATTTAAAAATTTTAAACATTGATGTATAGTCTGTCAAAAAAATGCTGAAATGAAAATGAAACTTAAATGAACTTTATTGGACTTTAAACGTTGAAGTAGTGTAATTATATATTATGAAGTAATAATATATTTATGAAGTAACAACGCGGTTAACTCGATTTAACAGTTTTTGTACTTGTTTGTTTGGTGTAAATAGGCGAAAGAAAAATAGTTTCTTCAATATTCATTTCAACACTTTTTTGACAGACTGTATACGTACTATTTAAAAGAAAAAAATACGGACATACCCAATTCAAATTTCAAGTTTTTTAACGACTATCGTGCCCATCGATATAATTGATCGTGTCACACAATATGTGTCACACTGAAAAAACCGGTCAAGTGCGTGTGGACTCGCGCCTGAGGGTTCCGTACCATTCAAATAAGTTAATAAGTTAATAAATTACAAACACAAAATGTATGAAGCCGGACTGCAATTAAGTTGATCGACTATTACTCGTTAATTTGTAAAGCCTACTTGGCTGTGATAGTTTTCCTTTTAACTTCGTTATATATGTTACAGTTAAAACCTGAAATCCATTAGAACGCGTTTTAACTAGTTAGTGCTATACAAAACTTCGAGGGACGCCTCGCTCCGCTCAGCTTCGCTCCCTCGTCGTCGCAACCTATTTTTTATTTTTTTTATAGGAAACGTGTTCTAACTGATTTCGGGTTTTAACTGTGACATATACTCGACTAGGTGAAATTAAATCAACCGACCAAATTCATACTGGAGACTCGGTTAGTCATCAGAAACAAGGTTTAATGACCTTCTAGGTGAAACTCGAAAAAAAGTTTTTTGCCCCGTAGTGCCTGCACTATAAATTGTACTTAAACTAGTCCAACCAGTAAAGAAGCAAAAAAAAATATTTTTCGAAATTGGCCAAAAGGATTACTGAACCTAGTTCCTGATGACTAACCGAGTCTCCAGTATGAATTTGGTCGGTTGATTTAATTTCTCCCAATGTACTACAACCATGATTTTTTTCAAATATCCAAAAACAATCGTTTAGCAGTTTTGACTCTTACAAAAATTTGCACTGAAGCAACAAATTGTTTCACACTTACAATATTTTTGAATTACCTATTCATCTACACCCCACAAAAAATCATGCCCACTTTACGTGAAAGGCAAGAAAACAAAAAAAAATTATCGACGTCATTAATACGTATACCTATTCCAAATTACAGCTTTCTAGTACTAAGAGTCTCTGAGCTAAGCCACGGACAGACAGCCACACACACAGAAGACAGAAGGAGAGACATGGCGAAACTTTGGATTTCCTTATTGACTACGGAACCCTTTAAATTGACTTGTGTCGGTAACATTTTCATGCTATGATTTTTTACGATCTCAAATGTCGATTAAAACCGAAGGACTCATTTTTAAACATCAATGGCATTTGAAGCCTTTTCAAACGAGAGACTTTCTGAACAGCACACCGGTCCAACTTGCAGGTCACCCTCGTTTCAGTCCCGATCTGGTACCGTGTGACTTCTTTATATTCCGCAAATTGAAAAATCAACGTTTTCATCACCGACATTACTATCGAATGGACATCGGGTCTATGCTCAAAAGTGTCCGAACCAAAAGAGAGTCAAAACCACAGACATACAGACTAAATAGGGACTAAATAAACTAAGGACTAAATAGTGTTGGCAAGTTTCCAAACAAAAACCAAGTGACATTTAAGCTACATGGTACGAAGAAACGTATAAAAATGGGTTGTTTTGGCTGGCTTATGCTTGAAACATATTTGTTAATACCTTAACTAATCGCTCGTATATATTTTGTTTGGAAACAAGCAATATTTATATTTATAAGAGCCCGTTACTCACTGAGCTGAAATTGCTTCAAGTCGACTCTATGCTTTTATTATTAATGTTTGGTCTGTATGTCTGTGGTCAAAACCATTGAAAATTAAAAAAGGGTGTCAATCACACGTCAATCAAAATTAAGCCGTGCAGCAATGAGATACGATTCAAATTAAAATGTTTTGTTTCTTAATATTTTGACACTTCACTAAGGACACTTTTTTGGTAAATGTTATACTAGACCCGAGGTCCATGTATAAATGTCGTTGGTTTTCATAGTCGGAAAATTAACGATTGCATTCAAGCAGGCAGTAAAAGAGGCGTCTACTTCAGACTGGAAGAAAATATTTTCAGAGTTGGTTTAGACCTCAGGCCCTCAATTCTGTCATGTGCGCAAAAATTGCGAAGGCAGATTGCGGGTGACTTTAAAAGGGATTTTGTACAGATATGTGTTGATTTTTTTGATTGAAATCTTATAGTAAGCATTCCTTATATCCTTTAGCTTCTATTTGATGTGGTTTAGTCACTCTAATTTTCATAGCCATGGCATTTATCAAACTTTATACAAATATCGAATGACTGATATGCGCATGCGAAATGATGCCGGAATAGCCGCCCCGGTTTAGACGTATGAAACTTTGTATAGACGTTGGTTGGTGTAGAGTACTTTGAAAATATGTGATAGTAAAGCTAGGTTCGGTAAAACTTTTTTGTTTCTGAAACTTTTTGAGTGTCCTATGTTTTTTATTAAAGGTACCATTATTTTCCCTTAAGGTATATTTTTGGGAAGAGGCAGTGAATGTTATAATAAATAATTATGCTTTACATTTTGGATATTTTAGTTTGTACAAAAAGCTTTGCTTTTAATTTCATTAGCATTTTGTTTATTTGTTTTGTTAAGTATGGAATTTGATAGATCCGAAAGAACTGATGTCAAGACATGTCATAGCTCTTCTTATTTATCCTTACTCAGACTGCTTGGAATGTTCCTTCAAAACCTCAGATAAATTTTCCAAATATATTTTAAATGTCTCGTCATTGCATGCCAAATATTTATCACAATTTTCCAAGCCGTTCTTGATTAATGCTGTTGAGTGTTGATAGACGATACGAATAGACATTAGTCGCCTACATTGAGTTTGGGTCTCGAATTCTCGATACTCGTTAGCGAGTTGGGTAAAATATTTCTGGTTCCTCTCGTTTCTCATATAAATATTTTACACAGTCGCTAGCGCGTATCGAGGCCTAAATTCGTGCTAGGCCTACAATTCGGTAAATTACCTACAATCCTACGTAATCTAAACTCTCTAAAGTTTGTACCAAGAGATAGATACTCCATAATATAGGTAGTACGCTATAGGTTTCATGATGATTGTGAAAATGGCCACCCCATGGAAGATTTTCAAAAAAAGAGTAATTAAAAAGTTAAGTTTATCGTTAGTTCAGGCAAAGTCCTTGTTAGGATCCGATTCCTTCATACTTTTTTCTAATTTATTTATATACCAGTCTAATGGCTAACTGTCAACTGCCACCGCATTACGGTTGGGACGTCATATTATGGTGTAAAGCAGGGGTCTTCAACCTTTTTTGGCTCGAGGGCGAATAATCTATCCCAGGTCTGTCAAAGGGCCACATTACCGCACGTTAACATACCACCTCAACAATATTTTAAATACCAAACAAGTAAATCAAAATTTTCTTTATGTATTTAAAAATAATAATAAACAGTTTAATGTGAGGATTGACTCTGTTTACTTTTCACCAGATTGTCAATATTAGCTTTTATTTTTATGGTCGCAACCCGCAGTCTACCTTCCAGATGTACATCCGTAATCCTTGTCGCGGTTTTGGATTTTTACATTTTTCATCCTTGAAAATAGCAACTCGCACACATTATGTGCAGCTAAAAATGACATCATCTTTAGAGCGTGATTTATTTCAGGAAATTAATTTTTATCGACAAATTTACAGTAATAATCAAAAAGGCCCATGCTGTATTTTTCTTTAAAGTTCGGTATTTCACTGCAAATCTATTATCTCCTTTTGAAAATTTCCTAGGATGTCGTCAACAGTACACTGAAGACCGATTTCAGTTCCAGTTTCTCTGTTGTCGGCAAATCTTTATGTGAACTCTGTTTTTAGAATTTGTAACGCTGTGACATACTCCACGTCTGTACACCCGCAACTTGACAATTTAGGGAAGTGCATGAACTTTAAATCCTTTAAATAAATATTTCCTTAAGCCTCTAAGGACCGCAAGAAATGTCCCGGCGGGCCGCGGGTTGAAGACCCTTGGTGTAAAGTATGTACTGCGACTTGCATTTCATAGTTCACACTTGAGATCACCTCTAACACCCTCACGGGGATTCATGTCAAAATACTGGCACGTCGATAGTCAAATTATGCAACTTTAAACATTATCCTAAACTTCATACAAGCAACTTTAACTTTCTTTTAATTACTTCGTAGTAGGTAGTTGAAAGAAAATCTGATTATTAATTTCGCCTGTCGTGAAAATGAACTCTCGAGAACATAATTCACCTTCTGTTTTGTAAAAATATATACTACTTTTTCAGATATCCTACACAAAATGGTCCCCAATCCAAGCAAGCTTCACAAGAGCTTTCCTCAACTTCAGTACCCAGCTCATCGCGAGGCTGATCCGAAGACCCCTCAGCAATGGATGAAGGGGAAACAGGAGCAAGATGGCGCTGAAGGTCTTTGGAGAATCCATGATGGACTGTACGACATGACCGAGTTTGTGGATCTGCACCCTGGGGGACGTCAATGGATTACTTTTACTAAGGTATGCTGCCTTTGTTTTTTACGTTCTAGGATTCCATAGTCAAAGGGTAAATAAACGATTATGGTGAGACTCCGTTGTCTATCCGGTCGTCTGTCCATATATGAGGTGACTTTCGTTTGTATAGCCACATTCATACTGGGGAATCGGTAAGTGTTCAGGACAAAGGTTCTAATGACCCTTTTTATGAAATACGCAAAAAAAAATAGACTTCCAATACTAATTGAGTCGAAGTTGTTCTTGAACAATAGAGTCACAAAAAATAGCTTGCTGTAGGATATATTCAGTTCCACTCGTACATACTTTTGCAGCATAACAAAAGTCTGTCAAGCGTACGTCACTCACATAAGTACGGATTAAGTCAATGTAAATGTAATCTTCCCGAAAAGACGTTTCATTTTACATAACATGCATGTATGTATGACTTTGCCTTGTTTCTTGAGACTCTAGTGTAATTCTGAACCTTATGTGAATACACACAGAGTTATTTGTATTGTACCATTTCATTTAAAAATATGTCTAAAATTTGTGGAAAAAAATCAACAACGCATTAGACCAAAACCCTATGAGTACTTATTTAATGGTTTCCGTAAATTGTATAGAGACTTAATACTAGGTGAAATTAACCAAATTTATACTGGAGACTCGGTTAGTCATCAGAAACAAGGTTTTACGACCCTCCAGGTGAAATTAGAAAAAATATATATTTTACTCCGTAGTGGCTGCCTGTGAATTGTACTTAAACTAGCCCAGTTGCCACCAGTAAGGGAGCAAAAAAATGTTTTTTTTTAAATTGGCCAAAAGGATTACTGAACCTAGTTCTTGATCACTAACCGAGTCTCCAGTATGAATCTGGTCGGTTGATTTCTATATGATTATAACTTGCGATTGCCAGCACTTGCTGAAACTTGGATAACAACATGATGATTAACTACACTCATTAACTTTCACAATAAGTATATTTATACCAACTGGTTTCGGTTTCACACCATTATCAAGGGTCTATCTATAATAACACATTTTACAGGATATAAAAATTAATTCGACGTGCGATCAACGAAATAATTTCGTTAATCAATGATAAGTCATAAGTGTAGTGAATCATCACGGTGTGTAGAGACTTACCTAATCATCATAACACATAATTTAATTTAGTCGTTGGACGCTTACAAAATCTGCGTGTATCACATCTTCATTGTTTTCTTAATATATATTTTTTACCCTGTCTAATTCTGATACGACCTAAGGAAAAATATATTTTATATAACATTTTCAGGGTACAGACATCACGGAAGCATTCGAAACCCATCATTTGCATGGAGTAGCTGAGACATTACTACCAAAATATTTCGTCAGAACCGCTACTGCTCCTAGAAACTCCCCCTTTACGTTTAAAGAAGATGGATTTTACAGGACACTGAAAGTCAAAGTGGCTGAAAAACTAAAAGGAATACCTGCAGACGTGCGAGCGAAAAGTGATAGTATAATGAACTATTTGACTATGGCCTTTTTAGTTCTGAGTCCATTGTCTTGTTACCTCTGGAGTCACAGTTATCTGTTGGGGACAGCACTAATAGGGGCGAATGGCTTCGTTTTGAGCAGCATGACTATATGTGCACATAATTATTTTCATAGAAAAGACAACTGGAGAATGTACCTGTTTAATTTCAGCGGTCTGTCTTACGCGTAAGTTTCCAATGAGCATGTTTATTTAAATTAAAACAAGATTATGCAAATACGCCCTAAAAGTATATCGTAACGAATTGCTAATTAAAATTAACCAAATTAATTAATTAACATCAACCAAATCTCAAATTCCAATAACAAAAACTTGCCTTTGTCCAACGTAAATATTTTCAGCACACGCATTTTATTTAGTAACTTTTTATTTTATTTTACGTTTATTAATTTTATATAACTGAGAAACTTAAATTGGCATATTATTTAATATTTAATATTGCTCGTTCAGAGGCGAAACACATGTCGATAAGTTTTCTTGCTTGTTATTTAAGATTGCTTTGCTTGTATTGCTTGCTTGTTGCATGTTTTTATGCGGGCGGGCGGGCGGTGCACGAGTCTGCATTTTGAATAGCACGACAAGAATTGTTTAGCGGAATATTGCAAATTATATTCATATATCCTTTACTTAGTGATGGACTTCCGCAAGGTAACGCCTATTTCAATTAATCATATTATTTAATTCCAGCTGATCCCCGAATGAGATTAATGGTTCCCAATTTTTTTGCATTTTTTTTAATTGCCTTTATCTTTGACAAAACCCTGCATTTTCTATATTTAATATTAAGAATTAGACTGTTACTTGGTTTGTTAAGAATGTTAAATTGTTAGAATGTTACTTGGTTTCACCCTATTTGGCGGTCTAGTTGTAAGAAATGATATTTAAATCTTGGAAATATTAATAATATATTAATATAATAGAAAGGGCACATGGGCATGCGCACAAACCATAATGTAGCGTGTAAATTTTAAAATTGGAACTACCAATTTTGCTTAGAAGCTTACTGGAGACCACAGATTGCAACCACCCACCGAGTCTCTCCACCTTATATAAGACCAATGTTTTGAGTGTATCGCAAAGTTGGGCTAAGCACTGCTTTCTTTTGTATTTGTTGTTCTAAGTTATGGATCTTAGACACATTTGATGTTTGTACAAAACGTCATTATTGTACTCAGGTTCGACGTTGTTGCGAGACCTCGTCAAGGTATTTGATTATTAGCATCAATCTAACCTCCCGTTTGTGTCTATTTTATGACGATGGATGTCATGGTAGTTGACCTGGCGATTGTAATAACCGCTTTTAATCAGTAATTTGTATGCATTTATGAGTATGCAACTATTTACTGTTGGCAAGGTATATATTGTTTAGATTAGATAGGTAAGAGGAAAAATCATCAAAGTTTCGTCTATGGTACAAAGGTAAAATTCCACATATTTTTAAACAACTTCAAAAAAGGAGGAGGTTCTCCATTCGACTATTTTTTTTTTGGGTTTGCTACTCCATAGCCCTGGCATATCTTAACCGATATGAATTTTTTTTTTTTGTTTGAAAGGGTTTGCTTTCAGGTAGGTCCCGTTTTTGTTTGATCGTGATCAGATGATGGTCTTCAGAGACAGGCAGCAGAACTCCTCAACGGATGACGGCATTCACTTGATATTGAGGCAAATAGGTATCTCCGGCATTTCTTGACCGATTTGTAAAAAAATATCTTTGGTTGGAACTGTTTACTTCCAGGTAGGTCCCATTTTAGTTTGGTCGTGATTTGATTATGGTCTTCAGAGATAGGCAACGGAACTCCTCAATGGATGACATCATATTACTCGATATTGCGGCAAACGCTTTATACTAGGATGCTGATTGCAAGGTGTTCCTTGGAAAATTGCATATATCCACTTGACCTTCGATCCTGAATAAATAAATCGAGATTTCGGGAATCATTTTGTATCTGTGTTCATTGCAGGATATATAATTGAAAATTGACATTATGCTACCTGACCTTGAAATATTCACAGATAATTTAGTTATATATTCACTTTAAAAATAAATAATTAAATGAAAATGAAATTAATATTTAAGGGGGGCTCCCTACATGTCGTAACAGAAATGATTTTTTTGCCCTTTTATAGATAATGGTACGGAACCCTTCGTGCGCGAGTCCGAGTCTCATTTGGCTGTTTTTTTTATTTATTGAAATCCTGAAGAAATCTTTCCTTATATTCCGTAGCTTTTATTATATAATACATGAGATTTAGTAACTTCACTTTACATCGCATGGCATTTATTATACTGTAAATAAAAGTCGAACGACTGATATTGCGAGTGAAAAATTATGTCAGCATAGACATCCAGGACGGTTATTCCGGCATTATTTTTCACTCGCAATATCAGACGTTCGATGGAATAATAAGTATAAGGAACGCTTCCTTATAAGTTTTCAACAAAAAAAAACATTAAATTTCCGTAAATAATAACTTTTAAAATCACTTGAAATCTGCCCTAGCAATAGTTTCACACGTGCCGGAATAGCTATTCTGGTACGGGCGAAAAAATTTATAAGGTAGATTTCGGGTGATTTTAAAAGGGATTTTCTACGTCGACATGGCAATCGAGAGGTGAGTCGTGGAGGAGGTGACGCCCCGCACACCCGCACAGCACCCGCGCCATCTTGGTCGTAGCGCTCATGAGTTGGCATCGACCACGTTTATCGATTTCAATCTCGCTTTTAGTTTTGAATTAAAAATGACTTCGGTTTCCGTGTCCGTATCCGCATGAGAACTAGCCAGAAAAGTATTGGAAAATTGTGACGTTTCACGGAAAAATAATTGTTATAAATATCCAGTCAATCAGACACTGGAGAGGGCCGTGTTTTACACCGGCATATCGAAAATAACTGTGTCCAGAATAAAATCCGAATCAAAATTAGTAGGGCCAGATGAACCATTCCTTTTCAGAACAGATTCCTTAAGTGTTTGTAGCGATTTTAAGTTCATTTGATGTTGATTGTGATGAATAAAATGTTCCTTTAAATAAAAAGGCAATAATAATTTAACTCTCATTCATTTTGTTGCGTACCAAAAAAATGACGATATCGACTACCTGGTATGTGATGTCACATCACTCGAAAATTGCCATGTCGACCTATCGCCAACAGTAAAATTTTTTTGGTTGAAAACATAGAGTAAGCATTCCTTATTTATTTATATTTAAGGAAAACTTACAGCACAAGGTAACTAAATTATAAAACAGAGTAAAAAAATTACGGCCAATTACAAGTTTCCACTACTAGTAACTTAATAATTAATAACACTTACGTAAAATAAACTGGTGGTAGAGCTGATGCCGGGCTCGACTGTGGAGGTACCACCATCTTACTCGCAAATCCTCCCGAAGTTATTCGGGGGAGAGTAAGAGAACAGCTCTCAGGCAAAACCAGGCGGCCCACCATTGCCTGGGACCGATGGATGGCGGTTTATCCATCCCCAATTGCCGAGCCTTATATAAACCAGACTGGTGAGGGGCAGCGGCGTCACTGGTGCAAGGGTTTCGGCACCGCGCTCACCAACCCGCCTGCCCAGCGTATGTGAGTATGGGCATTTCTTCCAGGAGGACCGCCAAGAGTGGCGAAATCCTGGAAAGGCCTATGTCCAGCAGTGGACGAAACAGGCTGATGGATGGATGGATGGACGTAAAATATTAGTAATAAAATTTACTGACGCTATGAAAATCATCCATAGTTTTTATTTTATTATTATATTATTCTTCTCAAACTACTTAGATATCAAGTTGAAACTAATACCTCCTACAAAAGTCTACGGCCCCCAGTGCTGTTGAAAAATTTGAGCTCTAACTCAACGCGGAAAAAAGTCATTGCCCTCAATTCTAATTAGAATTCAAAATAGTCATTGTAATCAATTTCATACAAATTGCCTCTTCCAGTTGACGAAGAAATCTGTTGTTGTTATTTACCATGTGTGGTGGTGGTAAGGAGCTAGGGTTGCCAGGTGTCCGGCTTAAGCCGGATATGTTCGGCTTTTTACGGTCGTGTCCGGCCAAATATTTACGTGTCCGGCCTGTCCGGATTTTGTTAGTCTTTTGGTCAGTGTAACACAGTCGTCAGTTTGGATTGAAGCTGAACATTTTTCATTTTATTAATATCATAATTGGGATAATTAATTTGTTTACCCACACTGCTGGTTCTTTTAAACGCGTAGCTTTTTTATTTAATATAAGAATATTAGATAAAGAAATCATTGAGTGTCTTTCGAATCAAATAATGTTTCATAATTGTTGTAATTTTCACTCAAACTGGGGGTAACTCAGTAGAAAACACCATTTTTTTAGGGTTCCGTACCTAAAAGATAACCAACGAAACCCTATTACTAAGACTCCACTGTCCGTCGTCCGTCCATCTGTCACCAGGCTATATCTCATTAACCGTGGTAGTTAGACAGTTGAAATTTTCACAGATGATGTATTTTTGTTGCCGCTATAACAAAAAATACTAAAACCGGCCAAGTGCGAGTCGGACCCGCACACTCCCATACAACAGACATGATTTTTTTGCCGTTTTTATAGATAATGGTACGAAACCCTTCGTGCGCGAGTCCGACTCGCACTTGGCTGGTTTTATTTCATAGTAACCTCGGGAAAAACTCGTTTACATCAAAAAAATGATCTATTATGCGAACAAAATCATTTTTGGAAAGATAAGAGCCAAATTGTGAATTTTGTAGTTGATTACTGGTAATGATGCAAAAAGTAGTGCGGGCAAGAAAGTTATTTGATCCAATTACCAAATTATTGAATGTTGTTATTTTTATTTGGTTCTTTTTGTAACAAAAAAGTGATTCGGCTTTAATAGGGGTATGTCTGGCTATTAAAAAACATGTCCGGCTTTTAGGGCAAAATTTCCGGCTTACGTATATATAATGCAGAGTCGGGCTTTTGTATTTTAGGGCCTGGCAACCCTATACGAAACCCTTTGTGTGCGACTCGCAGTAAGCCTTAAAAAAATATATAAATTAGTTTTTAGAAATGTTATAAATTTTCCAATGTAGTAAACTAAATACCAGAGATTCTAGCGCGTGCACAAAAATTGCGAAAGTAGAAAAATCAATCATTTCCGTAGAAAATCCCTTGTAAAATTACCTGAAATCTGCCGCAGCAAATTTTTTCGCATTTGCTGGATTAGCCGTCCAGGACCGCGATTCTCGCAAAATTTTTCACACGCTTTGCTTTTAACACGCCTCTGTTTATCACGTCATAAATGCCGTGTGATTATAATTCTATCAACTATAACTCCTAAAAAGACAGGTAGAACATGTTATGAATATGAAAACCAGGTTTATATTTCAAAAGATTGATACATTTCTTCATAAAGAGCTTGTAAAAATGTGCGAGAATCGCGGTCCGGGCTTGTCGTTAAACAAATATTCCAGCCGCAAAGATTTTTCATGTTCCGAAAAAATCACAGTAAAGTAAAATAAATTTGACGAATATGAAAATTTGTGTATTAAATATTGTTCTGCTTGTACCTATAATCTAACCAAGTCTTTTTTTTATTTTTGTTTTTTTATATATATTTTTATATAATTAACTTCAAGATATATTTCGGGCCCCAATGGGCCCGGCATCTGTTGAAACAATAATAATAAATCTTAAAGTTAATTTGCATAAATAACAAAAAAAAACAAAAATAAAAACGAAGCTCTAAAAGTTAATATTTATACAAGTATTTTTTTAGTGACTGGCGCATATCACACGCGATGTCTCATCACCTCTACACAAACACTCTTCAGGACATAGAGCTGAGCATGCTGGAGCCATTTCTACACTACTTGCCGTATACGAACAAGTCCTTCTTGCAGCAGCTCGGTGCTTTGTACTGGCCGGTCGTATTCTCCAGTGCGTCTCTAGTCACTATGGCGAAAGAGTGAGTACCACCTTGATCGTTAAACAGATTGCGAAGAATTAGACACTAATTTAGAAAATTATATTATCGAAATATTCATAAAAACGGTTTTATTTTACCACTTTGTTGGTGTGATAAATATCTAAACCCATGCCAAATTGCAGCTTTCTGGTACTAAGAGTCACTGAGATAAGCCGTGGACACACAAACAGACAGACAGACAGACGGGCGGACATGGCGAAACCCTAAAAAGGAATAACATAACTAAATAATATATATCAGGCACACATGTCTACAGATGTCTTGTGGAAATAGTACATATACACAAACACATATGTGGTGGCCATATCGTAGAAGAAATTTACGATAGACTTCCAACAAAAAGTCAAAAATTGCTTGTGATCATAAATTTGGGAGCCGAGCGAAGCTTACTCTTTGATGTCATCTGTCCATTTCTGACGTTGACGTCCGGTGCTCTTTCACTAGAGACAAAAAAATACATGCTCTGAATAATTAATTATATTCTATACTCCAATTGCTTTATCTCTAAAATTGAATTTCAACAGACCGTGAAAATATTTTATTGATTATCTTTAACGATATTAATTTATTTAATATGAAACTTACCTAAAACGTTAAATTGACTCTAAATTCATGGTAATCGTCGTCGAAAGTAGATTACACTATTTGTTTTTGCCCCCTTTAAATATTAATTTTATTTTAATTTCATTATTTATTTTTAAAGTGAATAATATAACTCAATATTCTGTGAATATCTAAAGCGTCTACCTGTTCCCGTTATCAATATCGAGCAAAAACGAGAAAAAAAACGCGTTTTTTCTATGGGAGCCCCTTTAATATTTATTTTATTCTGTTTTTTTGTATTTGTTGTTATAGCGGCAACAGAAATACATCATCTGTAAAAATTTCAAGGTTCATGAGATACAGCCTGGTGACAGTTGGACAGCAGAGTCCCGTTGGGTACGGAACCCTAAAAAGGAACTACGTTCCTTATGTAGCAACTTGGCAAAACATCGAAGACGATAATATTATTTACTAGCTTTTGCCCGCGGCTCCGCCCGCGTGTGATACGGTTTAACGACATACTTTTTTTAGGGATAAAAAGTAGCCTATGTGATACACAAACGACATACTTTTTTTAGGGATAAAAAGTAGCCTATGTGATACTCTAAGTGTGTTCCGCGGAAAACTAGGGTTCCGCGATACCCAAGTAGGGGTTCCGCAAGAATCTAGAAAAAAAATTCAAAACACCTCCCTCTGGTCGACCATTCTGACGCGTATCACGCACGATTCACGAGGCGCAGTTATGAGCGCGCAGTCCCTTTGATAGAAGCCGCCTCTGACATTAGACGCTATAATTGTGAACAAACGATATTGATCTATATATTTTATAACAATGCATTTTCGCGGGATAAAAAGTAGCCTATGTGATAAGTAAGGGTATAAGACTACCTCATAAAAATAGCTAACGGAAATATAGACTGCCCTGAACTCTTAAGCTATATCAATTTACAAGTTCCCAGGTCTGCCAACCCTCGTCACCAGAGCAAATTACACGTTCCCGCTGTGCGTACTAACTACAGGCAAAATACGTATACAATACGTGCAGCTCGGAGTTTTAATACGTTAAGTCATGAAATTGATATTGACCTGTTTCACACAAGCTCAGACACATTTAAGAGACTCGCAGCAAATCTATTTTTTAAGGAGTGACATGAAGAAGGTTTAGGTGCAACCACAAATAAACTAATATTTTACGTAGGTATAGATACAGCTTTGTATTATATAAATATATATATATATATATTAAATATATTATTTACAACAAGTAAGTATATTATAATAATATTACATTACACTGAGTGTTTTCTTATTTATTAGGCAGTTCACAAATCAACTGTATTTATATTAAATTGTGAAAACTATAGGCTAACTTGCATTGCCATGTTATGTTAAGTTTCGATTTAAAGCTGCTTGTTTTCCTATCATAAATAAATAAATAAATAAATAAGCTATATCCATTCTAATTTCATTCAAATCTGTTCAGCCGTTTCAGCGTGAAAGAGTAACAAACATATACACACACACACACACACACACACACACACACACACACACACAAACCTTTGCATTTAAAATATTAGTAGGATAGGATATTCATGTAATTAGATACCTTTTTATCTATTTGTAAAAGAAAACACTTTCATCTATTTCAGATTAATATCAGGTCTAATAAACCTAGAAGAAAAGAAGCTGCACTGGCCAAATATTATTCCATTTCTGATGCCACTCTCGATGTATTATTTCGGAGGGCTGACCATTTTTCAGACTGGGCTTGTCTGGTTGGCCACAATGTTGACCTCGAGCTTTCTTTTTATGGTGTTTGGATTGACTGCTGGCCATCACGGACATACAAATTTCTTTGATGGTGATATACCGCGGTGAATATTAATTTACATATATGGTCAAATTCATACTGTAGACTTGGTAAGTGGTCCGTATCACGGAAAGATAACACTTATTGACAAGTTCGAAAAAGAAAATATTGACCTCCCATAGTAATTAACTCCGGGCTGGGATTGCGTTTGTAGGGAAAATTAAAAAAAAAAACTAATTTCTCAAAAAGGGCCATCAAACTGTGATACTATAGTTTTTTGGCTGCATAAATTAATGTCACATTGTATATATGTACAAGTAGCATGGGAATATTTAAGTTGGAGTAAAATAAATATTAGTACAAATTTAAAAAAAAATTAAACACTGAATCTTTTAGTTTTTGCTGCATGATTAATTGACTCTGCCAAAGACTTGCTCGGCACGACGACTTATGAACCACAAAAACGTGGATTTTGTCATTTTAAAAGTCATCTAATGACACAATAACAAAAAATATACAACATACTTTACTGCCTGGTAAACTGTACATGCCATCAAAAACAAAACTTGTGAAAAAACAAGTCTTGCAACTTAGTTCTTCTACCGTAAAAAGTTGTGAGATCCATGTAAATCCAAGTCGGTTAATTTATTCAGTCCCTACTTAAGGGACCTTCTGTCTTAAGTTATTACGTAATTAGCTAACCTAACAACATCTTATAGTGATTATAAATCTTTTATGTTTTAAATAAAAAGATTGACTTGGCAATCGCACTAAATTATCTAATTTAATATAACATATATTACTTGTGAGATACATTGTGTTTTCATGCGATAAATGCTAAAAATGATAAATATTAAAAATATTTATATGGTCACTATAAGATTTTGTTAGGTTAGCTAATTATGTAATAACTTAAGACAGAAGGCTCCTTAAGTAGGGACTGAATAAATTAACCAACTTGGATTTACATGGACCTCACAACTTTTTACGGTAGAAGAACTAAGTTGCAAGACTTGTTTTTTTCACAAGTTTTGTTTTTGATGGCATGTACAGTTTACCAGGCAGTAAAGTATGTTGTATATTTTTTGTTATTGTGTCATTAGATGACTTTTAAAATGACAAAATCCACGTTTTTGTGGTTCATAAGTCGTCGTGCCGAGCAAGTCTTGCGAGACTTGTTTTTTTTTACAAGTTTTGTTTTTGATGCCATCTCATTTCTTTTTGTAGTCCTACTTTTTTTCCTTTCCGGTACCTTCTACTTATAACTACAAATTTTACTTTGTAATCCTTTATATTTATATGAGGTTACAAAGTTATTTATGCAGTCGGTGTATCTAGAGCATTGGAGCGAAATTGCAAAATATTTTAGTATTTACTTGATTTATACACTAAACACTAATTGTATTCCAAATTTGAAGCTTCTATGTGTGCTAGAAGTGCCTTAGAGTTTTGATGATCGGTCAGTCAGCGAGTGAGTGACAAAATTGAGAAACTTTGACTAGTTATAATTCTTAATCTACCGGTTCAAATTGATTGAAATTTGAAATATACCGTGTTTATACAATGCCTGCTTGGTTACCAAAAATTCAGGCGTCTAGTTTTATCCACAACGAAGTTATAGGGGGTTGAAAATGGCGTGAACTGCTTCGAGAAAAGGATGGTACGGCGTGCCGCTTTTTAGCTTGACTTGGCGGGGGCACTACCGTGCCCCCAGATATTATTCATCTTGTTTTAATACTTTTTTGTTTTTCAGGGAAGAATATCCAGACTGGGGTATCCATCAACTAAATGCGGTGGTCGAAAGGATTGAGTACTCCGGCGGGAACCACTTCAAATCCCTCACCAGATTTGGGGACCACGGCCTCCACCATCTGTTCCCTACTCTAGACCATGCTGAACTAGAGTATCTATATCCAGTATTCATAAAACATTGTGAGAAATTTGAAACGGAACTTCGAATGACGACATTTTACGAGGCGGTTCTTAGCCAATCGAAACAATTGGCGCGGAAAAAACCAAACGATTTTAGGTTTAAGAAATATGCGCTTACGCAATAGTCGATTATTAAACCAGTTTGTTGGGTTTATGGAGTAACAAAAGTTATTGATAAAAGCATTTTAGGTAGGTATAAAATTAATGACCTAGGTATGTAGGTATTTTTTCATCACTGATGCTTTTAAGTAAGTCGTATTTAACTCGAAATGCGGGAGGTAAATTCGATTTACATACCTAGGGAGGTAAGTAAATTTGAGAATGGAACGAGTGTCCGTTACAGTCATTAACTAGTAAGTCACTCACTCGTCTCGCTAAATGAAAATGAAAAGTATCTTTTCTGCCTATTTCCTTTTTATTTTGTTATTCTGTATTTTATTTATGGAAAAATGTGACTTGCATAATAGATAAATGTACAAAATAAAATGTTAAAAAGACGTTTAAGAGTTTACACAACAACAACATTTGTTTTATTTTTAAAACAATCACACTGGCCAGTAAGAAACGATTGCACAAAAAAAATAAAAAGTCACATTAAAAGAAAATGGCGGCAGTGAATTTTCTTGTTGTTAACATCGTTGCAAACATAATTTTGGAAGTATTTTTTAATTCCTCGCATTAGTGTTTAAAAGTAGAGTGTTACACACGGGTGTAATAACTTACCTCCCTTGGATAACAATCTACTATAAAACTGTCTTATTTTGAAATTAAACTCTTTAAATGTCTTGTTGTGTGCTACAATGTAAAAGGTCCGCAGAAATCTAATAGCTAGGCAACAAGTTAAATAGGGTATTTGACTTTTTGTGATGTAAATTACACCAAAATATGATTTGTGAACTTATCAAATAATTTTAAAATTGGTGAAGGTTTATTATTTTTTATTCATGTGTATTTAAAAAAATGTGATACCGGTAAGGTCATTACATAAATCATAAAAAAGTCAAAGTAAATTTATTTATAGAATATATAAATAACTGTGATCGTTTTTATATTTTTAGACATTTGTTTTTAAATACAATAAGAAAATATCGTTGTTTTTATTTAATAGTGTTTTCGGCTTGGGTGTTATTTTATGAACATGCTTTAAAACCTATGTATTGACCACGACCACTACAATGATAATAAAAAAATAGTATATGAAAGAGATGATTTTAGATGAAAAATTTAAATTTGTCATTTTATTATTGTAATTACTCAGCCGCTATATTTTTCCTGTAATCTTTACGTAATTCTTAATTACCATGTTTTTTTTCATATTTTTCCGTTAATTAGTTTCGGAAATAAGGGGGGGGGGGGCATGTATTTTTGTGGTTTTTCAATGATTTATCGAAATCTGTGCCAGTAAATATAGTAAAAGTATATATTTTCATAATCAACTCTTTAATATCTACAATTTGATACCCATATTCTATTTTTAAGAATTTAATTTATTAATTTTCTCACTTTTGTATTGGAAATATTTAGAACAATTTCAAATTTTGAAATATTTTTTTATTCCGTATTATGTGGGCAAATGAATGCTATTTTTGTAGAAATGTATCTATAACGGTGCTAAAATTATGAGGCTGTGACATAAGGATGGACGGACGGACGGACGGACAACGGAGTCTCACCATAAAGGTTCCTTTTGTACCTTTTAGGTTATTTAAATCCATAAAAACGGCAAACAAATCATGTCTGTTGCATGGGAGTGCGCAGGTCCGACTCGCACTTGGCCGGTTTTAGTATTTGTTGTTATAATGGCAACAGAAATAAATGATCAGTGAAAATTTCAACTGTGTAACTATCACAGTTCATGTATGATCTATACAAACGGCAAAAAATCATGTCTGTTGTAGGAGAGTGCGCAGGACATGACCTATTTACTACTTTATTACAGGTATCGTAGCTTTCATAAATGGATAATGTTTTAAGGGCAAATAATCTAGAAATCAAATGGCGGGCGGAGCTGTGTTGGAATTTACCAAATTGTACATTTCCCGTAATTTCGTGATCATTGACCAGTCTTTTGCTACCGCGCTGTGTACGAGTAGCATGTCAAGAACTATGAAATCAATAGTATTTCCACAGAACATCACAAATTGGTGCAACGACGAGAGGAGCGAGAAGGACCATGGTAGGTTTACGTGTAAAATTAAATGAATTTGGGGAACCGAGCGGAGCGGAGCCTCTAGTTTTAACAGAAAACTTTCATATGCCTACGCAGATCATGATATACCCAATTCTACGATGTGCCAATGATATCTAGGCAGGCGCGGTCACAGCTCAAGGTTTTGGGGGGGGGGGGTCATCTAGGCTCAAGTACAGAGGCCAATTTTAGCAGTAAAACAGGTCAAACAAATGAAGATTTTTTAAAATAAAATGAAAAATCTCAATCACAAAGTAAATGGAAGCCTTCTATTAATTTTATTGGGCATGCGGTCACCGCCACCAACGCTCGCTTTATCAAGAATAGGCATTTCGCGTGCTTTTCTGATTTGCACAGGTTGAATTACATTTTTAACGTCATTTTGACGATTTTTACTTAGACCTTAGTAGGGAAATGATAGTTTGTTCGAAATGTTCGAAAATCGCCAAAGTTTTAAGGATTTTTCGAGTTGACATGAATGATTTGGGGGGGGGTCATGACCCCATTGCCCCCCCCTCCCCCCCTCGGAACGCCACTGCATCTAGGTTCTGTAATCCAATCGGAATAAACACGCACTTTTATAGGAATATTTATGATTTACAAATTGTTTACAAATGGTTTTGGTATTTCGTTTGTATGAACTACGGCATGCTCCGCCGGCCATATGTATATACTGCTCATATGTACGACTAGCCTTTAGTCAGCGGCTCCGCCTGCGTTTATTCAATTTCTGCCCCGTTTTCGGCTTGGGCGTTATTTTATGAACAGCCTATGTGTTGACAACAACGGGGGAGAGAAAGAGGACAGCTCGCAGACAGGCACAACCAGCTGGCCTACCATTGCCGGGGACCGTTTGATAGCGGTTTATCCATCCCAATTGCCGGGCCTTATGACGGGCAGCGGCGTCACTCATGCGGAGGTTTCGGCACCGCGCTCACCAACCCGGCTGCCCAGCGTGTGTGAGTATGGGCATTTCTTCCAGGAGGACCACCAAGAGTGGCGAAATCTTGGAAAGGTCTATGTCCAGCAGTGGGCAAAACAGGCTGATGGATGTTTATAAAAATCATTATTTTTATTACTGCTATAAAACTTCGAAATAAAATGAGATTATGACTGACTTATATTAGTTTAGTAAAACCGGCCAAGTGCGTGTCGGACCACGCGCAGTGTAGGGTTCCGTAGTTGCCTTGGTCGATTATTACTTGTAAACTTGTAAAGCCTACTTACTGCGATAGTTTTTCTTTTAACTTCATTATAATATACTACAGCCGTGAATTTTTTCACATATCCAGAAACAACCGTTTTTAGTTTTGACTTACAAAAATTAGCAATTTAACGTTGAATATTTCCCAAAAGGATCTCAGATTTGAAAAATGTTTTTCACACAAAATATTTTTAAAGGACCTATCGAACACAATCCCAACTAATGGTATAGACGTGAAAAAAAAAACATCCCCACTTTACGTGTAGAGAAGGTATCCCAAAATGAAATTTTCACATTATTTATTTTACCCATGAAGGATGTTACCACTTTGTCAACGTGATCAATATTTACTATACCCATGCCAAATTACAGCTTTCTAGTTCTGAGAGCCGCGGACAGACTTACGGACTATAAGGGTTACTTGATGACTACGGAACCCTATAAAGAGTAAAATGCTCCCGGAAATACCGCCAGAAATTTTAAATTTTTCATTTCCTTCGGCTTCCCTATATCTTAGATTTTACTTTCATCATGATAATCCACAAAATACTACCAGCATTCTTAGTTATATAACTGAGAGCGCGTAGAATTTTGATTAAAACCGCAGTTGGTTTACAATATTATACGTTTACATATTAGCTCGGGGGGGAATCTTGTTATAAGCAACTGGAGAAACTTGTCACATCAATATTACAGCTGACAACTGTCATCTACTACTCGTATATACTAATAATAAAGTAGCAAAAAAGTCGTGTCTGTAGATTAATTATTTTCGCGAAATTTTAAATGAAAAGTGATGTTGGTATTGTAGGCTACAGCTTTGTACAATGCACAATGCTTTAAACATAAATTGAATATTACTTTTATCTTTATCTCCTGTCTGCGTCATTTCAAACACTTATATTATTAATAATTATTGAGTATTTTTCAGGATAGTAGTACAATGTAAAATTAACTATAAATTCAATGTAACATTTTATGTGCTTCTCTCTGTTTGTACTCCTCTATGTTAAATAAATAAATAATTACTGAGGCTGAAACAAACATTATTTGTCTGTCTGTTTGTATGTATGTTCCGTTTCAACTCGAGAACCACTCAACAGGTTTTTTCTATTATCATCGTATTAACTCTGGTCAACACAGGCTATAAGAGTTGTTCAAAAAATACCGCCAAACCGAAAACGGGGCGAAGATTGAATAAACGCTTTTAATTCAAGAACCACTCAACGGATAAGGATGTGTATTTTTTAATTATCATTGTAGTGACCCTGGTCAACACATAGGTTATAAAGGGGTGTTCAATAAATAACGCCCACGCCGAAAAAGGGGCAAAGATTGAATAAATTAATTGATTAAATAAACATGGGCGGAGCCACGGGCAAAGGCTAGTTTATAAATAAATCAACAAGTACAGAACGGGTCTCAAGCTTATTTTAAGGTGAAGTGGGCGTTGGAAAATCAGAGAACCAGATGTAAAACAGAACTGAAAATATTAAATATAGTTATCGAAGATGACAAATCTTCAGACTATCTTTTAAACATGAATTAAAACTTTGACATAATGGAACAAAAACTAAACCTTTGAAAGTTTTATTTATCACGTTTTATGTCTGTAATGTGGATCAAAACTAAAAAGACCTCGAGAGACCTTTGAAAGTTTTATTTATCACGTTTTATGTCTGTAATGTGGATCAAAACTAAAAAGACCTCGAGAGATCTTTGAAAGTTTTATGTCTGTAATGTGGATCAAAACTAAAAAGACCTCGAGAGACCTTTGAAAGTTTTATTTATCACGTTTTATGTCTGTAATGTGGATCAAAACTAAAAAGACCTCGAGAGACCTTTGAAAGTTTTATTTATCACGTTTTATGTCTGTAATGTGGATCAAAACTAAAAAGACCTCGAGAGACCTTTGAAAGTTTTATTTATCACGTTTTATGTCTGTAATGTGGATCAAAACTAAAAAGACCTCGAGAGACCTTTGAAAGTTTTATTTATCACGTTTTATGTCTGTAATGTGGATCAAAACTAAAAAGACCTCGAGAGACCTTTGAAT
This sequence comes from Ypsolopha scabrella, assembly GCA_910592155.1. Classification (NCBI taxonomy): domain Eukaryota; kingdom Metazoa; phylum Arthropoda; class Insecta; order Lepidoptera; family Ypsolophidae; genus Ypsolopha; species Ypsolopha scabrella. The sequence goes on along the minus strand of OU342969.1, from coordinate 21,792,672 downwards.
GTTTTATTTATCACGTTTTATGTCTGTAATGTGGATCAAAACTAAAAAGACCTCGAGAGACCTTTGAATGTTTTATTTATCACGTTTTATGTCTGTAATGTGGATCAAAACTAAAAAGACCTCGAGAGACCTTTGAAAGTTTTATTTATCACGTTTTATGTCTGTAATGTGGATCAAAACTAAAAAGACCTCGAGAGACCTTTGAATGTTTTATTTATCACGTTTTATGTCTGTAATGTGGATCAAAACTAAAAAGACCTCGAGAGACCTTTGAATGTTTTATTTATCACGTTTTATGTCTGTAATGTGGATCAAAACTAAAAAGACCTCGAGAGACCTTTGAATGTTTTATTTATCACGTTTTATGTCTGTAATGTGGATCAAAACTAAAAAGACCTCGAGAGACCTTTGAATGTTTTATTTATCACGTTTTATGTCTGTAATGTGGATCAAAACTAAAAAGACCTCGAGAGACCTTTGAAAGTTTTATTTATCACGTTTTATGTCTGTAATGTGGATCAAAACTAAAAAGACCTCGAGAGACCTTTGAAAGTTTTATTTATCACGTTTTATGTCTGTAATGTGGATCAAAACTAAAAAGACCTCGAGAGACCTTTGAAAGTTTTATTTATCACGTTTTATGTCTGTAATGTGGATCAAAACTAAAAAGACCTCGAGAGACCTTTGAAAGTTTTATTTATCACGTTTTATGTCTGTAATGTGGATCAAAACTAAAAAGACCTCGAGAGACCTTTGAAAGTTTTATTTATCACGTTTTATGTCTGTAATGTGGATCAAAACTAAAAAGACCTCGAGAGACCTTTGAATGTTTTATTTATCACGTTTTATGTCTGTAATGTGGATCAAAACTAAAAAGACCTCGAGAGACCTTTGAATGTTTTATTTATCACGTTTTATGTCTGTAATGTGGATCAAAACTAAAAAGACCTCGAGAGACCTTTGAAAGTTTTATTTATCACGTTTTATGTCTGTAATGTGGATCAAAATATTATAAAATTTGATAAGAATATTTTTTGCATAATTGTACATCTTTTGACTAAAAATGTTTTCCTATATTAAGTAAGGTTATTTTTTTAATTAAGTTTGAGTCAGATTATCACTTATGTTGGATTTGATAAGGCTCATATACTATGTTTATCTTGCTCCCTCACGCTCGACTCTAGATAAGTTCATCCCACTCTCTCACATCACGGAGATATTCCCAATACCCAACTCACCTTAGGGAGGGGTTATCCCGACTTTGCCTCGTTTCAAATTAATTTTAACCCGATAAACAGCGACGATTAAATTTATCAAAAAATATATGTCATATTTCACTCTTTAAACTTAATATTTCGGCTGTTCGATACACGATTGCTAACATTTCCTCGATCCGATTAAATCGCAAAGATAGGTCTCAACTATGATCTACATATCATTTCATTTGAGCTATATTAAGTTTTGGACAATAAAACTTATACAATAAACGTCGTGAAAAATTAAAATAAAACTGCCATCTTATTAAAAAGCCATCCCTCTGTAATTGTTATTAGTTACTAATTTATTACTCATGGTAATTAGTAAATGCTTATTTGATCGGAATGATAAAATGAACTCGCAGGCGAATGCGCTGCCATCACTGACATATTATTATGATATCTATGGCCACCATTGATCCCTACTTTTGTGATTGAGTAAAAGGCGAAATAAAAAGTTTTACATTTTTGTCGACGCAACCTGCTGAAATTTTTTGGGATATAATAATAATTTTAATCTTTAAAATCCATCCATCCATCCATCCATCAGCCTGTTTCGTCCACTGCTGGACATAGGCCTTTCCAGGATTTTACCACTCTTGGTGGTCCCCCTGGAAGAAATGCCCATACTCACACACGCTGGGCAGGTGGGTTGGTGAGCGCGGTGCCGAAACCCTTGCACCAGTGACGCCGCTGCCCGTCACCAGTCTGTTTTAAGGCCTGGCAATTAGGGATGGATATACCACCATCCATCGGTTCCAGACAATGGTGGGCCGCCTGGTTTTGCCTGAGAGCTGTTCTCTTACTCTCCCCCGAATAACTTCGGGAGGATTTGCGAGTAAGATGGTGGTACCTCCACAGTCGAGCCCTGCATCAGCTCTACCACCTACAATCTTTAAAATAGGTAAGATATATTATGGCTTAAAATGGATTTAGCTCGAAGCGGTTTCGGAATCACCATACATTTGTTTAAATTATTCATGGTCAATTGCACAAAGCTCCATTTATTTCGAGAATAAAATGAAGATATTACGTAGCAAAGTTAAAATGAACCACCCTACACAATCTCATAATTTCACGACGCTAATACCTACAATCCTGACAAATAACTTGGTTTGGTGCACAAAATTTATTTTTATTGGACCCCTTATAATTGGGCGGAATAGCTACTAAATAACATTAATTGGTAATATAAATAATATAGAATAATAAAACCGGTCGAGTGCGAGTAAGACTCGCGCCTTGCGGGTTCCGTACCAATCAAATAACTTAATAGACATAAATAATTTAAACAATAACTACGGACTTATCTTCATCTACATAACTTATGAAACAAAATTCCAAAATTAAGTTGGTCAAGTATTCTGAATACAGTACATAGTTAATATGCAGAAATTTCAATTTCCTAACTAGTTTAGTTTTAGTTTAAGATAGCCCCATAACATAAATTGTCTAACAATCTCACCTTTGACGACACCTTATTTCGTCTTATGTCGTTTTTATAAATTACATAGGTTTTCGTTTAATAAAAAAATATTTAATAATTACCTATTTACAGCCATTATATTAAATCTAGACCTACTCGTAGTCCAGACAGGAATCCGCGCAGGTTCCAAACTATTCTAGGAGTTAATTATAAGTGTTCCATTGTTTAAAAATTATTCGTGTTGGCTTTACATGCAAAAAATGAAATGAAACCATTTTGCCGTTTTTTCGTTACATTTTTTTATGGTGTTCGTTTTGCAACTGCACAAAAACATTGAGCCCGAGAATATACGAGCTGATATAAAAATTCATGAATATCGTGAATGGATAAAACTACATTGAATTGTAAATATCCTTTCAATTATACCGACATTCGAGGTAGAATTTCCGACATAATTTTTAGGGTTCCGTACCCGAGGTGTGCCAAACGGGACCCTATTACTAAGCCTCCGCCTTCTGTCTGTCCATCTGTCTCAGGGGCTTCAGCTTCAACCGTAATAGGTAGAAAGTTGAAACTTTCATAGAATACCTGTTACTAGAGCCCCCACAACGAAATTCAATTTAATTTAAACAAAGTATTAAAAAAAATTATATTCTAAGGGGGTCCCCATACAAGAATCCTCGAAAAAGTTTAATTATTTTAACGTTATTTATCTTGGCTCTTAAAGACGGTAATCATACGAGTTTTAAATTTTTACAAACTCCATAGTAGAGTTCCATTTTGTAGCCTTGATGTCGCATTGGCATGTATATTGTTGTTATTTACCATGAAGTTTTTAGGGTTCCGTACGTATTGTGGGGTGGTACGGAACTCTTTGTGCGCGAGTAAACTCGCACTTGGCCAAGTTACTTTTTTAGACAATTAGTTTAAGAACATCACTTTAATTAATTTATTTATTATTGGTACGTAACTAAATGCCGAGTGTAATGACTGCTATCTTTAAATTAAACCAGCTATCTTTAAATTAAATCAGATACTCAACTGAATTAGTGTTTCTAGTAAGAACAAAGTCTGGTAAGGAAACATTTGTGTCAAATTCAAAGACTTCAATGTATAAATACGAGACACGCTGCTGTTGGGTATTGAAATAATAATAAATATAATACTAAAATTCTTTATTGAACATGAAAATTGTACACAAGGCGAACTTAATGCTAATTAGCATTATGTTCCAGTTAACCTTTGGTGATGTGGATAAATTTGGGTAGTGCCGAAAGAATAAGGTGATATTTTAATGAGTACCAGTTTTAACCTAAAATTTAAATATAGCCCACTTCTGCTATTGTCAGGTCTTCTGCTCTTCTCAGAATTGAGGCGGCCAGCGCAGAAGTGGCATATCTTTTCCGGACACCATCAAAATTAATTGTGTCTGGAAAAGATAGGCCACTTCTGCGCTGACCGCCTCAATTATGCTTACGCAGCGGAACTTTTGTCTCGCTCGCTGTCACTAGCGCGGTAGACCTGTTGTCTCGCTTGTTCACAAAGGATTTGTGGCCGATGGGCTACAGCTAAGTGCGCAATTTTACAGTGCGGTACGACATGTCTATACATAGACGTGTTTAGTCAAATCAATGGAAATGCCTTATTTTTGTATTTTCTGGGAATTCATACCAGTTTTTACTTGTAAAAAGTAAGACATAAGACATTTTTATTCATAATTAAGGTTACACGTCAAGATATTGTTCAGCTACAAAAGTATTCTTAAAATAAATATGATAAAAATAAAAAATATTATAATTTTTCCGTGTCAAGTAAATGTAAAATTAAACAATTTCAAAAATCAAACTATTTAAAGAAACATTAAAAATGTCAAAGGATAACTAATAAATTACAGATTTCAAATGTCAACGAATTCTAATAAGTCTCATTACTAAAAATAAGAAAAACATTACTTTTTTTAACAATTCGGCCACACTATACCTATAGAACGTCTGCTCGAGAAGCCAACGTATTGGATGAGGTTTTTACATAATTATTATCATAAATCATTTATTTGCACAGAAAAGGGTAATACATAGAATGGAACAAAGTGATATGCAGGAAGCGCCTTATTCAGCTAATAGTTAGTTAGCATGCAAATATTTCAAAAATAGCAATATAAATTAAAATTTCAGACAGGTACTTATTTAGTTAGTTAGAATTTTATTTACATAATTTACAACAACACACAAAGTCACCTAAAAAGAGTATACACGCATTTCACAGGCAATAACCACAGCTAATATAATACTAGCAATAACCAAAACTTAAGAATCCAAGAATTCTTTGAGAGAATAAAAAGTATTTTCGATTAGCCATTTCCGTAGTCTTCTCTTGAGATCGATTATATTTTGTGGCAATTCGTTATAAATACCTAGTAACACAGATGACGTTACAATTATTTTTATAAAGTTGAGTATTAGGTTTCTGGTCGATGACTAACCTATTTGGGTTTCGGGTATTTTCTGAGATAAAATTTCTTTTGCCTTTTTAAATAGTTGGTATTCTGTTTGACAAAAGTAGCAATTTCAAATACGTATAAGCAGGGGAAAGGTAAAACATTAAGAGCCCGGTCCGCGACGACGACAACTTTGATCAAACACAATAATGTTTAATATTTGTCTGGCCTTTATCTTGATGTTTTGGAAAAACTGGGGACATACACTACTTCATATTGGCCGTCTAAATAAAGGCCTAGAATTTATTTCATTGAATTGTTTCTCTTTTGCGAGTTATTTTATTACTTACGAGCCCGCTCCGAATCGTTATTCATAATATCTAAGTATCTAAATAACGCGCAAAGGAGAAACAATTGAATCAAATAAATTGTAGGTCTTCATTTAGGTGGCCAATATGGACTGGTATATGTCCCTGTTTTTTAGAAAAACATCGTGGCAATGACAAGAAAAATAATGCTTCGCATCAAACAGACGAAAGCTGCGCGCGGCCTCTTAAGCTGACGAAACGACGCTCTGCATGAGACCATTTGAGACACTCCATATAATATCTCTTTTTTGTGATATTGGCATTTTTACGAACAAATGACACATAATAAGTGTAGATTCCGGTGATACGTTTTTCTTTTTTGGAAGGGACATATGTTTGCTTCCATTACCCGTAAACACAAATACCTCATAGACATATAATTATGAGCACATTACCTTCATTGTCACTACATGAATATCCGAGGGGTTGTCAAAGGTGTCCCCAAGTGTGGACTGTGAAATGCAAGTCACAGTCCACATTTGGTTCAACCGCTTATCACCGACGATTATTACGTCCCAAACGTGATGAGTGCTAGCCCTATCGCCGTACTTCGGGCACAAATAAATCAACAGCTTATTGTGCCTCCTAAAGCACTCAGATCGAGCACAAATAGTGCATCGCAGGAATTGAACCCACGATCTCTGGGTTAGCGGGCGAATGCTCTACCACTCGGCTATACAGGCGGTCAAAAACATTAGTAATTTTATTTGTCTGAATTTCAACCTCAACTGCTTTTAATTCCCCTTTCAGATAAAACTCAGACAAAAGATAAGAAAACCTTTTTAGGAAAATTGAATTCTAGCACGAAACTCCATAAGTTTCAATTGTACTTATAAATGAAACTCTTTGAATCGCCGAAGAAAACTTAACACTTACGGTTTGTGAGCTCAATAGCACTCTGGAAGTAGCCACATTAATATTAATAAAGACTCAATAGGTATAGTGGAACTCCACTATCTGCGTTAGGCTAGGAAAGTAATAGTTTCAGTACATTACTGGCTGTCGAATAGCTGCGCAACTAGGAATGTAAGTAAAGAAGAAATGGAAGAGGAGCGCTAAGAGAAGTTCACATACGTGCACCGACTATAAGATTGGATTGAAAATAACAACGGTCGTTTCTCCTTTGATCTAGAGTCCCTCATTGTTCGCAAATAAAATACCTGAGCAAACTGTATGATTTGTTGTTGATTTACTTACTAACGATTTATAAATTATTTCGGTTTATAAACTTAAAATACAACATTTCTGAATACTTCATTCTATTTTTAGGTTTCCGACCTACCCCCGCTGTCTGTCTGTCTGTCCGTCTGTCACAAAGCTTCAACCGTTATAGATAGAAAATTGAAATTTTCTCTTAATACGCGTTACTATGGCCTTTATCACGACACATATAAATAAATAAAATTAAAAAAGTTAAACCCAAAGTCCCGATACAAAACCTCGTGTAAACCATACCCCGCTGTGAGATGACTTGCTTGACAGCATTTACCGAGGTACAATAGATGGCGCTAAGAGGAACTTGTCCACTTATTTGCACCGGTTTCGTTGGTGTGATGATAGATGGCGCTAAGATCTTAAACCAGTTTTTAAGTAATCATGTACAAATACTTTGCTTTTCAAATGAAATCGGTTATTAGTATTGTACTGACCCTAAAACTACAATTTTTAGAATCTTTGTCTGTCTGTTGGTCTGTCTGTCTGTATGTATGTATGTTCCGTTTTAACTCGAGAACCACTTAACGGATTTGGATGCGTTTTTTTTTTCACCGTAATGACCCTAGTAACGTAATTATAGGCTAAAACGGGTGTTGTTCATTAAATAACTCCCAAGCCAAAAACGTGGCAGAGATTCAATAAACGCAGGCGGAGCCGCGGACAAAGACTATAATATCAAGTAATTATTTTGTGTATTTTTCCACATATAGCTAAAAATCAGAGTACACTTCATAATAAACGCTACGCTCTCATCGTCTACAAATGGTTATTAGACGTTTATTTCCAGGGAAAGAAATGTTTGTAAACAGAAAAAATAATAAACATGATTTCTTGGAAGTCGTTAATAACTGCCCGTAAATATATTTCTAGATTGCTGATTACTTAACAAGAAATATTAAGAGGATAGGCTTGCATCAATCACTGCTACTCCATGCGGAAACACAAAGCGATAATCTAAAAAAAACTTGAACTTTATGCAGATTTTGAATCCACAAATAATATGTACGGCTTTTTGCTGAAATAATTTTAATCCTTGAAACGCAAAACTTTTTTTGAGCCTTTTTGGCTTTGATGGTTCCTTACCCGAAGAGTGCCAAACGGGACGATTACCTACTAAGCCTCCTTGTCTGTCTATCCGTCTGTCACAGGGGTCTACAGCTTCAATCGTAATCGGTAGAAAGTTGAAATTTTTACAAAATACGTGTTACTATGATCTCAATGACGACAAAAATTAATATATAAAAAATGAAAAAGCTTAAGTGGGTTTAAAAAACAAGAAACACAAGAAACCTTGAAAAAGTTGCATTAATTTAACGTTATTTGTTTTGGCTATTACTTAAAGATGATAATACACACAAGTTTTATATTTATTCAGATTGTAGTTCATTCTCTAAAATGAAACAAAAAATAATGGAAATTATGGTTCCGTACGCAGACGGGGCCAAATTTTTTGCCTGGCGCTACCATTTTAGCGGCTTATTTTTTGTGGCCTTGATGTTTCTTTGGCATGTACATACGTGTATATTGCTGTTATTTACTATAAAATTTTCAGGGTTCCGTACTCGTATTGTGAGATGGTACGGAACCTTTTGTGCGTGAGTCCGAGTCGAATTGGCCAAATTCTCATTCCATATTCTCTACTTATTGGTATATTTCTCATAAGGAAGAATCAATTTTGGTATTCGGGTACAATCCTCTTAAGTAGCTACTTGTATATGACAGTCAGAAAAAGATTAGTTTCATGTAATTTCCTCTGTCGTAATTATTATTATTTATTTATTGTATTAATTTATAAATATATATAAATTGTATTAAAGGTGGTAGAGCTGATGCCGGGCTCAACTGTGGAGGTACCACCATCTTACTCGCAAATCCTCCCGAAGTTATTCGCGGGAGAGTAAGAGAACAGTTCTTAGGCAAAACCAGGCGGCCCACCATTGCCTGGGACCGATGGATGGCGGTTTATCCACCTCACCTGGTGCAAGGGTTTTGGCACCGCGCTCACCAACCGGCCTGCCCAGCGTGTGTTATTATGGGCATTTCTTCCAGGAGGACCGTCAACAGTGGCGAAATCCTGGAAAGGCCTATGTCCAGCAATGGACGAAACAGGCTGATGGATGGATGGATTTGTTGTATTAAAAAAGTAACATGTAATTTGGACAAAGGTGCGACAAAAACCTGTGAGGGTGTATCCGCACACTGTAATGTTGGTAGCAATGCAATTAAGTTTAGATCATCCAATCCCTATGCATAAAATTTTGTTTTTTCCAATCAATGCAGGAGAGCCAACATTATAGCAGAGGAACTACGAGTATTTAATGAATCGCACTTAATACCTACCGTCTCTGAGACCTGAGCGTTTTCCAAAAAATGTGTACCGCCCACTTTTAGGCTGTCTCATGTGTTTGAAGTCTAAGGCTGAGATTCAGAGTCCATTTTGAGTCCGAACTCAATCTTACAAACGTCACTCTAGTACGAGATCACGTCACTTTTTGACGTTTGTTAGATTGAGTTCGGACTCAAAATTCACTCTGAATCTCAGCCTAATAACATGTTAAATTTATATATCGCTAATTATTTTAATGATTGAAAAGGATTTAACATACTCTCAGTTTGTTATTTCTAAATAAATAATCTGATCTTACTAATACTCTGCTTAAGTATAAATAATTACCATTTTTCAACACCAAGGGTGTCCCTTGCTTAAGTTTCTCGATGTTGGAAGAGATTCTGAAAACTTTTTGTACTAGGGTAGCAGTTTTTGGTATCGTTTGAAAGTACTCTGAGTCACCTATCGTCACCAGTAGTGTATAATTTAAGTATTGTGCTCACTTAAATACAGTTTGACTTCCAAAAAAACATCCAAAAAAGTGGTACTGACCGGACATGTCATAGACATAGGTCTATAGAAATGCAAATATAAAGGAGAACGAATAACCGCATCAAAGCCGAAGCGACCACGGCAGCAGCCACGTATATTCCGTCCAGTCGTAAACTCGTTAGATAAAATGAAGGCGCTCTCACTTTGCGGGCCCTTGGAGACCCGGTGAGTCCGTCCGCCCCTCTGAAAGGATTTTAATATTTAAAAGGCGCCCGATCAGAGCGCATACCCAACCAATTTTGTAGAACCCCAGCTCCTATGGAGTAAAATATAAAAGTTACCAAGTCCTTAAAGTGGTTCCCGTACTTTATTAATATTTAGGAGACAAAGGTGTCTTTCGTTTAATAATTCAGGTCGTTTGAACGCCTTTTTTGTTGCGACACGAATGTATTATTCTACGGTTAAACGTATTCAGTGTATCAAATGTCAAGTGAGAATACCGTTTCATATTCATCAAAAAAATGTAAGATATTAAAATAGAATTTATTAAATGTTAAACATAAGTTAGAAGCTGGTTCAAAAGTTTTGAACGCCTTTTGTTGCGTTGCGTGCGACATGAGTGTATTATTCTATTATTACACTTATTCACCATTCAATACTCTTCTGAACAGTGAATATACAAAGAAATTGTAATCTGAAGAGCTTCCTAGGATTAAAGTTAGTATTAAAGAAATTAGAAGATCATTTTTTTAGCGACATTTTGTGGACAGCTGTATATCCTCGTGTGGAATTTGATTGTTTAAGATAATGAAAATAATTTGAAAGAATAAAACGTATGGTTTTAATTTTCAAACGGGCTGATTTTTTTGCCGTTTGTCAATTAAAAATAGACTATGTAAGCCGTCAAATGAGCTTAGACACGCGGCTACGTGTCCAAAGCCGAGTTCTAAAAAAAGACCGGCGCGCCAGCCGTGTGTTATATTATACTTATATTACACGAACCATTTCGAGCTACTTTCGACCCCCCCATAACTCATTTCCTATTGGACCTGCGAAGTTGCGACTTTACATATCTGTAAAGGTCCACCCAAGTAACCAAATCCCTAAATTTCATAAATTAAACTTTAACAGTAGGTACTCGAAATATTTACGTCTAAAAATTACTAAGGAATTATTAAAGAATGACTAAAGAATGCAGTTTGTCAAGCAATCGTTGAGTCCAGATGTATGTTGAAAATTGAGCATAATTTCGAAGAATTTAAATATATAGTTAGACTAGTTAGGGAACGAGTAATGTATAAAAACTTGAAAATATGAATTAGTTTATAAAAAATTATCACTATCCTTTAGTTTGCCACATAACATTACTTCTCAGAATCTATCCTTGAAAGCGACACTATCGAATGATGCACTAATATTTTTTTGTTTTTTCGTGGTGACCAGGTACACTACGATGACAGTAAAAAAAATTGCATCCAAATCCGTTATGTGGTTCTCGAGTTAAAACGAAACATATACATATAGACAGACTGACAGAATTGTTGTTTCCGCCTCAGTACAGTACAAATACTACAGTAAAATTTCACGAAAATATTCGATGTACAGACACGACTCTTTTACTACTTTATTATTATGCTAGTAATAGATGGATTAGAATCAGTATAAACTTTATTAAACTCTGAAGCAAACTTTGATACAACGATTAGTTTTTTTTAAATAATAAAAGTGGTCATTTTAGCTTTTTCCCACAAATGCGGGCCTTTCTGCATGGAGTAACAGTGATCAATGCAAGCGCGACTTATCCTCTTAAATACAACTTACAAAAATCATTGATATCCCAACAAAAACATCAATATAAAAAGGGGCCCAGTTCATTACAAAGCCAGTGCAGAATTGTCGGCTTTGCCAAATTGGGTGAAAGGATTACTGAACCTAGTTCCTGATCACTAACCGAGTCTCCAGTATGAACTTGCTCGGTTAATTTAATTTCACCTTGTATATGGAGGTTCCTTCAGTAACAAAATAACTGCAATTACGTACAACGTTCTATACTTGTTTTAAAAGAAAGTTTGTTAGGGTCCTTGGTGCTAAATATATAGAACTTAGCAAGTTTTCATAGTCAATTATTTGCATGTTTGACGTAACTTTTAAACGTTTAAACTTTACCTGTGAAAACTTGCCAAGTTTCATTAGCAAAGGGCCGTGACAAATTTGTTTTAAACGTATTGAATTATAAATTAAAATATAAATAGAAGTATAAATTTTATATTACTGCAGCTATTACTGAAGGAGCCTCGGCACCCATTTTTATATAAATATTTTTTTTGGCGAAGCCGATAATCCTGCACTGCCTTTGTACTGAACCGGCCCCTTTTTCATATTTATGATTATGGTCGGACTCTAGGAGAGTGGGTGTTCCGTACAAAGTTTATCAAAAAAAAGTGGGAATATTATATATTTTTTTGATTTCGTTAGTTTTCCGGAGGCTTGTAATTACACGTAAGACGACGAAACGAGTACGAATATTTTTATCTATTTCAATATACCTATAAACCCGAGGTGCAATTACGTGGGACGCACTATAAGTTTCCGGAATGAATATGAAAAAATACTATTAAAGGTACAAAATTAATTTATTGTTTTTCAAAATAATCTCCCTTGGCGTCTATGCACTTTTTCATTCGATCAAACCAGTTTTGAAAACTTTTGTGCCACTCCCCTGTGGTGACCTCTGAAACGTGTTTTTCATACTCCTTGACAGCCTCTTCTGGTGATGAAAATCGTTGACCGCGTGATTGGTTCTTAATTTTTGGGAACAGAAAAAAGTCACAAGGTGCCAGGTCGGGACTGTATGCAGGATGACTCATGAGTTCTACATTTTTCGTCTTCAAAAAGTCGTTTGTCTGTCTGGCCGTGTGAGAACTAGCATTGTCGTGGTGCAGGATGATACGGCGTTTACGGTTATTTTTACGGAGTTCGTCAATAACTTCCGGCAAACAAATGGTCGTGTACCAGTCACTATTCACGGTACGACGATTCTCTAAAGCGACAGTAGCCACTTGTCCAGTTTTATTAAAAAAAGAAGCAATCATCCGCTTAGATGCACTTTTCACGCGCGCCACTTTGGTTGGTTTCGGCTCATCTTGAAAGACCCATACGCTCGATTGCTGCTTTGTTTTGGGATCGTAGTAATAAATCCATGTTTCGTCACCTGTTACTATGTCCCACACCAAATTTGACGCACCTTCGTTGAATCTGGTAAGCATGGCACTGCACCAAGTGACGCGGTCCGTTTTTTGAGCCTCGGTCAAGTTGTGTGGGATCCACCGCGAGCACAGCTTTCTCACACCCAAATATTTGTGTAGGATTGATTGTATTTGACTCATGCCTATTTCTAAGGATGCGCGAATTTCATGGTAGGTCACATGCCTGTCTGTTTCAATCATACGGCGCACAGCATCGATGTTTTTGTTGGTCACAGCGGTGGACGGCCGACCATCGCGAGATTCGTCACTGAGATTGATACGACCACGCTTGAATTCTGCAAACCAGCTATAAACAGTCGTCTTGCATGGTGCTTCATTGCCAAAAGCTGTTTCAAGCCGAGCGATGCTCTGTTGAGCTGTCAAATTACACTTAAAATCGTAGAAAATCATACTACGAAAATTTTCCCGAGTTAAATCCATGTTGATGCAGACACACAATTTGTTAAATGGCGCCACAAGTTAAAAACAAAAGACAGTCAGATGAAACAAACTACATTCTACAGCCAAAGAGTTCTATTTTCAAATGTTGCAATAAATTTTTAAATATTGTTTATGTAAGTGGCCAGTTCCGGAAACTTTTAGTGTTACCTATGTATTGTGTAAGCCAATCGTATTCAAATTCGATTGTCATATGGCTATTCGGCGTAGCAAATAATCCCGTTTGACAATTGAAATCGTACGTTTTTGGTTGTCAACAACAAAACAAGACAATTGTATTCATTTGACAACCAAAAATGTACGATGTCAATTGTCAAACGGACTAATTTGATTAGCCGAATAGCCATATGACAATCAATTTGAATACGATTGGCTTACACAATTGCACTGATCGGGCTCATGAAAAAAGATTTTCAAGCGATAGTTCTCAGTTAGTTATTTTTCTCAATCGTTTCATGAATAATTTATTGATAATACTAGCAATTAAGAGTGTTTAATGAACTTTGGTGCGATTACGTAAGACAGTTAAAAGGGTAGGGACGGTTAAGGGAAAAAGTCGCTAATCTTCAGAGTAATTTGGCTTATGTCCCTAAAAGGTTGTAATTAAGTCTTTCCCTCGGGATGTCTGCCAACGCAAGTCGTCTCTTTGGTGAGCGGACGGAATATAAATGTGTATTTTATGTACAGTTTCCTCTTACTTACCTCTTGATGGACAATAAAATATTATTTTTATGTGCCTGAATGCGAACGTTGTTGGTAACAGCGATGCGACGTTGTGAGCTTTGTTGCCAATTGAATATGTACAGGCGTTTATTATTTTCACTGACAATATGAGTATTTCACTGTAATATATATTTGTTTGTTAATATACTTAGTTGAATTTGCATTGAATTCTAATTCAGGCTTATTTGCGCACAAGGTCTACTCATAACTTTAAAGAATAGTTTTACATTAAGTCCTATTCTGAAGGCTTTAATTTTAGTATTAGTGCTGTCAAAACTAATATCTTTTCATTCAAAAATAGTTCTTTACTGTTAACAACAGAAGCTATATTACTTTAGAAAAATTTAAGTTTTGACAACTAAAATTAAAATTAAAGCCTTCAGAATAGGACCTAATGTAAAATTCAAGGAATAAGTATGAAATTCACTCATTTCTTTTGTGGTATTAACTACATAATATATAATTACCTACTCGTATATACTTAATACTCATTTTAAGATATACTTCTTCATACGTTCATGTTGTTCGAGTACGTGTAAGGTGTATCAGTGACAAGCTACAATAATTTGGCCAAGTGCGAGTCGGACTCGCGCACAAAGGGTTCCGTACCGTCCCTTAACACAGGTGCGGAATTATAAAAATATTATGGTAAATAACAACAATTATCACACCAAAGCAACATCAAAGCTACAAAAAACAAGATGGTAAAATGGTAGCGCCCGACAAAAAATCTGGCACCGTCTGCGTACGGTATTCTACTTTTTATACTTTTTGTTTTACTTTAGAGTAAGTATGTCCTACAATCTGAGGAAATTTTAAACTTACTACCAATTACTATTTTTAAGTAAGAGCCAAAACCAATAAGGTTTAAATATAGTAAGTTTTTCGAGGTTTCTTGTATTCATTTCTTTTATTGTTTGTCGTGATAGAGGACATATTAACACGTATTCGGTAAAAATTTAAACTTTTTACCTGTAACTGTTAAAGCTGTAGATCCTGTGATAAACTGACAGACAGCGAAGGATTAGTAATAGTGTCCCGTTTGCTTAGCATCCTTCGGGTACGGAACCCTAACAGTTTAACCACAGTCAAACCATGTCAAACCCCCGATCCTCGCCTGGCTTTTGAAGGTTTTGTAAAACTCTGTGCTGTGCTGCAAAACGAGCAGTTGGCTTGACTGTAAGGCATTTTTCCCCTTGGTCTCTATTTTTTTAAGGTTATTGTATCGAGTAAAAATGGATTTTCATAAATTTATCTATCCCCTAGAGTGGAAATTACTATCCCCTAGGGCAAAAATGAGGCTCTTTCTGTCTTCTTTATTCGAAAGAAAAGTGGGTTGAAATATAATGACCACCAAAAAAGGATTTTGCAACCATCAAATCAAATCAAATCAAAATATTTATTTTTGCAAAATAGATACATTAAGTATACTTTCTACAAGTCAAAGTTAATTTACACAATATAATATGTCTTAAGAATATAAAAAAAATATATAATAACACGGGAAATAAAATATACACCTGCATTAATAAATGATAGTCGTAAGTTTTTAAATAAATAAATAAATAAAAAATAAATAAAATAGGGGAATCTAGGAATAAAAATATTATATATACATAATACAATGAAGAAATAATAAAAACGGGAAATACATACAAAAAGTATTAAGGGTGGGCTACTAAAATGTAATAAAGTTATACACTTGCATAAAATATAGAAATATAGGAATAAAAATATTGTATATACATAATGCCTAACCATCCGCACCATTCGATTAGTATTGCTAAGAAGAAGGGCAAGAAACTTAGCAAACATTCCTTTTTTCAAAATAAAACATATGATACAAAATCATATACATACCTACTCAAGTAAAGGCATAAAAAAATATAAGACTGCGGGAATTAGTCACGAGAAAAAAATATATATCTTAGTCAACCCGTCTCATATTGTCTATTACCTTTAACAAAGTAAGTTTACATATTAATTAATTTTAAGCCTTTAGAGGAATCGTACAGTATTAAAATATGCTAATTATTAATTACAATATTGAATAAGATTATTATTATTTATTACACCATGCTTCATTATCATCCAAATAATCATTGATTTTATAATAAGCTTTCTTAAGTAGTCCCTGCTTAATATATAGTTTAAACTTATTTTCAGGCAAACTAAGGACCTCCTCTGGAAGCTTATTGTAAAATCTTATACCATGTCCTACAAAAGAGGTACCTACTTTGGCAAGTCTTAATTTTGGAAAAGCTAGTTTATGTTTGTTTCTGGTTTCAACAGAGTGGTGCACACCAAGCCTCGGGAAATTATCAATTTTTTTTCTGACATATCTAATAACTTGATAAATAAATTCACAAGGGACCGTAAATATATTAATTTCTTTAAACTTTTCTCTTAATGAATCTCGGTACTTCATGTTATAAATAGACCGAATTGCTCTCTTTTGCAAGACAAAGACTGCTTCTATATCCGCGGCTCTACCCCACAACATTATGCCATATGACATAATGCTGTGAAAATAACTGAAATATACTAATCTAGCAGTATCCTCATCAGTAATCTGCCTTATGCGTCTAACAGCGTATGTGGCTGAACTAAGTCTACCACAGAGAGCTTCTATGTGGGGACCCCACTGAAGACGAGAGTCTATAGTAATACCTAAAAACTTAGTTTCGTTAACTAACTCCAGCTTGGACCCCTGCAAAAATAAACTGACATCTACTTGAATTACATTTGGTAAAGTAAACTTTATACATTTCGTCTTTTTTGCATTTAGAACTAAATTATTTGCAGTGAACCAATCAAGAATCAGAGAGAGGGTTGAATTCGCGTCATCAAGTATATCGTTATGTCGATTCACTTTAAATATAAGTGACGTGTCATCTGCGAATAGAACTATCTCAGATAAGTCTCTAACTAAGTAAAGAAGGTCATTTATGTATATTAAAAACAATAGGGGCCCCAATATGGAGCCCTGCGTAACACCCATTTTGACTAATGCTCCAGATGACTTTACTCCATTAATGTCTACCTTTTGAAACCGGTCACTAAGGTATGACTTAAATAACGCCAAAGATTTACCCTTAACTCCATAGTGATCTAATTTACATAAAAGTGTTTCATGATAAACGCAATCAAAAGCTTTTGAGAGGTCACAAAATACACCGAACGCATCCTGCTTTGCTTCCCAAGCGTCAAATATGTGCTTGACTAAAGCAACTCCTGCATCAGTGGTTGACCTCCCTTTAGTATAATGATTCCATAAGCTGCCTTACCCAAAAGATGTATTGGTTGGAGAAAAATTCTTTTCGCAAATAGTATGTATGAACATATAGTACAATCTCTTTGGCTATACCATTCGTATCTGGCTGGTTTTGGTATTATTAAAATATTTAAATTTTAAAAAAGATAATTCCAAATTCAAATTAGGTAAAATATGTGATTTTCATTTGTTTTTTTATGAAGAAATTCGATACATTTTAAAATTTTACTACAAAAAAGGTAAAAATGCAATGCAAGCCGCAAAACAAATTGTGATGTTTATGGACCTAGTGCAGTGTCTGTGAGAGTAGTACAAATTTGATTTAAGCGTTTTCAATCCGGAAATTGTTATGTCAAAGATGCACCTCGCTCTGGGCGCCCTGTTACGGATAAAATGGATGCCATTTTTGAAAAAGTGGAGAAAGATAAGCATATCGGTAGTTACGATGTAGCTGAAGAACTGGAGATTGACCACAAAATAGTTTTGGCGCATTTTAAAAAAGCTGGGTACAAAAAAAAGCTCGATATTTGGGTTCCTCATGAGCTCACTGAAAGAAACTTAATGAACCGTGTACTCATTTGTGATTCTTTATTACGACGTAATGAAACCGAACCATTTTTGAAAATCCTGATTACTGGTTGTGAAAATGGATCATGTACGACAAGAACGTGCGAAAAAGGTCGTGGTCAAAGGCTGGTCAGGCTTCACAGACTCTGGCGAAACCCGGGTTATCTCGCAACAAGGTAATGCTGTGTGTATGGTGGGATTGGAAGGGCATTATTAATTATGAGCTGTTACCGCCAGGCAGGACCATCGATTCTGAACTCTACTGCGAACAACTGATGAGATCAAAGCAAGAAGTTGAGAGAAAGCGGCCGGAATTAGTCAACAGAAGGGGTGTGGTTTTTCATCATGATAACGCTAGACCTCACACATCTTTAGCCACTGAGCAAAAATTAAGAGAGTTTGGCTGGGACGTATTAATGCATCCGCCGTATAGTCCTGACCTTGCACCTTCAGATTTCCACTTGTTTCGGTATCTTCAGAATTCTTTAGGCAGTGTCAGGTTAACATCACGAGAGGGCTGACAAAACCACTTGTCGCGGTTTTTTGATCAGAAGCCCCAGAATTTCTATAGCAATGGGATCATATTCCTACCTACAAGATGGCAGAAAGTTACCGAACAAAATGGCACCTACATACTTAAGTTAAATGTAAATAAACTTTATTAAAAAATGTTTTGAATTTTCATATAAAATGCGAAGAAACTTTTTCCCCAACTTATATAATAAGCACAAAAAAATGAAACCTGTACCAAAAATATGATACCTTAAATTATAATCTTTCTAGCAATTAAAGCCATGCACTTGCACTTCAAAATGTACTCAAAACACAAAATTAGTAAACAATCACAAAATTTTAACAAGCAAATTTTTGTGCTATTAGTAATTTTGACTTAGGCTATTAGTACCCAATAAATGCTAACCAAATATGGTGAAAGCCCAAAGTCAGTTAAAATCCGAAAATAAGTAGCAACGACGATACCTCAATTCGCAGTCCTGCTCTAACGCTTCTGCCTTTTAACTGTCTATCCTACTCTAATCAGATGCCGCGCATGCAAAAACATCAGTTATTTTGAAATCGCGGCTACACTGATGGTTTTTCATTTTTTTGTTACAGTCTGCAGCTGCTTTATACTAATATCAGTTATATTATGCAAAGTTTCAGATCTAATTTCAAGTATTCATTGAATGCTATCGGTTTATTGTACGAATTGGAGATAAGTTTGTAAATTTTTCTATCGAGAAATTTAATGGAATCAAGTTTTCACAACAGCATGGACATATCATTAGTCCTCAACTTTATCATATATTAATTTCAGAGTGATTGTTGCAGTATTTGTTGGTATAAAACAGGATCATGCGAAGCGAAGTGAGGTATTATACACCCTAGTTGACATGTTAATACACATTGGGAGCCGAGCGAAGTGGAGCAGAGCGAGGCAACGCCTGAAGTTTTGTATAGCATTGACTACTTGTAGAAAAGAAGCTCCGACTTTGGTAAAAATTTTACGGTAAAATATAGGTAGGTCAAACTTTAGGAATTTATTTATAATTTCTGGGTAAACAATGATTTATCTAGATTAGTTTACTTTATTAGGATAATTAGGTGGTAGAATAATAATAATGCCGGGCTCGACTGTGGAGGTACCACCATCTTACTCGGAAATCCTCCCGAAGTTATTCGGGGGAGAGTAAGAGGACAGCACTCAGGCAAAAAAACCAGGCGGCCCATTGCCTGGTACCGATGATGGATGGCGGCATATCCATCCCCAATTGCCGGGCCTTATCTAAATCAGACTTGTGACTGGCAGCGGCGTCACTGGTGCAAGGGTTTTGGCACCGCGCTCACCAACCCGCCTGCCCAGCGTGTGTGAGTATGATAAGTTCTTCCAGGAGGACCGCCAAGAGTGGCGAAATCCTGGAAAGGCCTATGTCCAGCAGTGGAAGAAACAAGCTGATGGAGGGATGGATGAATAGGATAAAAATATGTAACATATTTGGATAAAATTTTAGATTATAATGCGGTTAAATTTTTGGTGGCTGTTTGCTATTTCTGGGTTGCTCAGCGATTATTTAAGAGATACTTGCTCTATGTAGGTTAGCAGGCTATAAATTTATTGGTTCATACTAAAATGGGGATTAAATTCTGGTATTTGCTTACTATTTTTAGCGGTTAATAGGGATATTTTTGCTATTCTATTTTTTTATTCTTTATCTGGTGATTGCCTAAACATAAGCCAAAGAAAAGTAACTTTGACGAGGATTTATAGGTCAGTTAAACATATACCATTAATAATTTGAATAAATGTATATTTTACTCTTTTGAGCCTTTATTTACAATATTTATATGGAAAAACACAAAAAATATATATATTATTTACAATTTTCGATATATTTCGTCCTACGGTATGATGACGGCCCCATACCGTGGGCCGAAATATATCAAAAATTGTAAATATATATATATTTTTTGTGTTTTTCCATATAAATATTGTAAATTAATAATTTGAGTGAGATATGAGAGTCCAAGGTACCTAGCATAGTAGACCATATCGAACTTTGATATACCTAAAGAGGGAAAAACAGTGGTATATCGAGCTGTCAAAGCTCGAAATGGTCTACCATGCTAGGTACCCCGACGATAATAAGTCAATAAGTTTGATGTTTGTATATCACTAATAGAAATATATAAGTATGACCTGTAATTGAATATCACCAATACATAATGTTTATGCCTTAGTCAAAATTTCATCGAATGTTTGACATGTACCTCCTTGCACTGTTAGACAAAGGAGTCCCACCCGTAATTAAAATATTTTTGAGATATGAAATACCTACGTAATTGATCCTAATTTGAAGCAATAAGGTTGCCTTAAACAGTACAAGTTAGCAATTAACCGTGCTATATTAGAATATATTCATGTTCAATTAGAAAGACAATAATAGAGAAAAGACCTTGGTCTGACCACTCACCAAGTTCCCAGCATAAATTTGGATATATAAATGAAAGTCACCTTATATACTAACTCACTTTTTCGCACTTCTCTCGTTCGCGTATTGCGCTGCTGGTTGTTTAAAACAGTTGTTGTGTCGAAAAAATAATGAAGGCGTTGCTCAGTAATTTACATATTCGTAATTCAACTATGTAAATCCTGTTATTGTTACGTTCTGAAGCAAAAACCGCGAGTCCCATAGACAGACAGAACATAATGCGGAAGCGAATGGATGCGATTATTGCTATAAAACAATGTAGGAACCGTTCGGAGCGTTTCCTATGTCTTGTTCCCACGAATTAAGACCCAATTGTATTTAGTTTTGTAAGTAGCACAAGATGAAACACTACTAGGTTACTGGCTTTGAAAGTGTTAAATTACAACTATTCAATAGGTGACAGAAGAATATGAGTTTCGTTTATCCAGCCAAATTAACACTGGAGACTCGGTAAGAAGTCAAGTCCAAGGTTCAGTTACCCGGTTTGCGAAAAACGAAAAATTATTTTTTGCCTCTGTACTTGTTCAAATACAACCTGGATTCAATTAGTATGGGAAGTCAAAATTTTATTTTGCGTATTTCACAGAAAGGGTAATTGAATCTTAGTCCTAACTACTTACAAAGTCTTCAGTATGAATTTGGCTAATAAACGATAGTCACCTTTTATACGTTCCAATTGAAATGCTCGTAATATACCTATACAGGAATTCTAAATCGACAATTTCGCTGCGCCATCCTCTTATGCCTACTCCCAAAACTACAGGCTGACTTTCAAACAAACCCCGATAATTTTAGAGGTTAATAAGATACGTTAGTGGAACACATTTTAAGTGTAAAAACAATTAAAATTAAAACTCAAAATATTATTTAAAAATATTACTTGGAAATAAAATTTATGGTTATCCTTGCCATTCCCATACGAAAAATGTTGAAAATAGTCCAAAATAGTAGAATCAATAATAAAAAATATAATTATTATCTTATCCCTTCGGGTGACCATGATTTCTTTGGATTTTACGAAAATATTCATAGGACTCCAACTTTCAAAAATAACTTTGTATTGGGGTCTTACTCGCGATAACTAACAACATACCATAATTATCTATTATAGATATGTGCTTGACGTTTCGACGCCTCTGTGTGTCGTGTGTGACGAAAGAAACAATTAATTAACAAAAGACAAAGTGCGGGTAGGAAAAAGAAAAATAATGTGCTACCTACCGCCGGCTCGCCAAGGACATTTTTGCTGCCACTCTCGTCAGTTAGCTTGTGACCACGACAGCCTACAGAGGCGTCGAAACGTCAAACACATATCTATTAAGGTATGTTGTTAGTTATCGCGAGTAAGACCCCAATACAAAGTTAATAATGTGTGAAAATCGCGAAAGTTTAAAGTTTACTATTTTAAAAATAATTTAGAATATGATTTTGAATGGTTTTCATAAAATCAGTTTGTATTTTTCTTCAAAACACTAAATTATCGGGGTTAGGTTAAAAGTCAACCTGTATATCTCACTTTCTCGAAGTTTGCAAATAAAGATCGAGAATATTATTAATTATTATTTTTTGTGTTCAGATAATAATCAGCTTTGTAAACGTGAATGTAAAGTATTACTCTTACTCACCAAGAAAGGGATCAAACTGCTCTTTCGGTTTTACTAAAACGTCTTATCTACGAGCGGCTTATATGAAAAATGTATCTAAAAACCACACATACTGCTTAGCTCGGGAGCACAAGGCATTATTTTATGGGTTGCTACAACACGGCGTGGATCTTTTGTGGATTAGTGGAAACCCTCTCGCTTTTGTAGATGGAGGTGTTTAGTCATACTGATGCCGGAATTTTGTACGGAGGATTACGCGATTGAATAATTGTTGTGTTTGACTTAATCATGGAAAAGCGTAATTCTCATAGGATCACTTTGTTTTTCATATGTATGTATGTCCGCGTGTCAAGGCCTCTTAAATAATCCTGTAGAGGAATTCAATATGACCTCCCATAGCGTATATTCATACTAAAGATCAAAATCAATGACTCATTATTATAATGTATAGGTTATATATGATTGTTATAAAGTGATATAATTGTCCAGTCTGTCTTATACGGGTTGTTAGGAAAAGTACTTCGTTCCTTTAAACCACGTGTGCTATACACGTGCTATAGGTATAACAAAGTAAGTATGTTAAGCGTGCTTACTATTTTTATATATATTATTAAATTAAATTATTATCCCTTTCTCTTACGCGCCGTTTTTTTGCAATTGTCTATCACCTATCTCTATCTATCTATTACGTTCTGAACTAGGGTTGAACAATAATGAAAGTTTTTAAAAATATTTTAATATATTAAAATATTAAACACGCATAACATACTTTGTTATACCTATAGCACACGTGGTTTAAAGGAACGAAGTACTTTTCCTAACAACCTGTATAAGGGTTGGTAATTGGGGATGGATATACCGCCCTCATCAATCTCCACAGTCGAGCCCGGCATCAGCTCTACCATCTTCATTCACGACATGAAAACCCGAGGGAGTGCCAGAGGTGTTCCCAAATATGAACTGTGAAATGCAAGTCACAGTCCACAAATGGTACACCGCTTTTGACTGACAATTATTACGTCCCAAAATCTTCCGAAGCACTCAGACCGAATAAAAATGAATGTGCACCACGGGGATTGAGCCCATGATCTATGATGTAGCAGGCGAGCGCCCTACTCGGTCACAGAGGCCTTTATCTTAGAAATAAGACTCCCGGTCTATGCTATACTTGGAGATGAGGTCAGGAATCACGATCCTCAACTATTGAAGGGTCAGACAATCACATTATAGATGTATACCGACAATAACTTACTCGTGACATATTTTCGTGGAAAAGTTATTCATATCGTTATGTGTGCTGGAGGCCAATTTTGGCTCAATATTTCTCTTCTGTATGACATGTTAGTAATGGACCCAATTCTCACTCCATCGATTTTATTAAGGTAGTATTTTTGGTAGAATTTATAAATAATAAATATACCCCGACAAAAAGTTCAGTTTTGTCTTTTTGAGTTCCGTATCTGAAAATAAAAACGGAACACTTATAAAATCATCGTTTGTCAAGATCTTTTTCTAGAGCCGCGTAAGACTATTTACTAAGACTAGAAACTGTTAACTCCTATGGAAATGTACGGCCCCATACATAGTGCTGTTAAAAAATGAGACTCAACGCGAAAAAAGTTATTGCCGTAATTATTATTTCGTTATCAATTTTATACAATGGGTCTTACGTATAGGTAAAAATATTGGATGGATTCGATCGATGGTTCTTGGTGGAATATCATCTTGAATAAATTATACACAAATTCTTGTACTTTTATTCCACGTATATTTATTTTTATTCTAACTTAGGCTACCGGTTTCGTATTACACATCATCGGGCCAACAAATTATTAATTATTTAACATGACAGAAAGAAAACAAAAGAAACCGGTAGCCTAAGTTAGAATAAAAATAAATATATGTGGAATAAAAGTACAAGAATTTGTGTATAATTTATTATTATAGGAAAAAAGCTGAAAGTTAATAATTTTTGACTGGTAACGTGGAATAAGTTTGTGTTTTAAACGGTTTGTACGGAAGTCATATTCGTAATATACCCTTTTTTTATCTTTGTGACATCTATCTGTCGAATTGAGATGTGTGGCGCCACTAGTTGACAGCGAATATTTTAGAACGAGCTAAGAATCTGTTTGATCGAATGAGTAACCGAACGAAAACATTATCTATGGTCGGTTCTCTCTTCTTTTGATTTACAATCGTTGCCGACAGATGGCGCTATACGCCAATAGAAATTAAGTGGGTCTGTGGTGATTTATTTCTTTATTCTGTTCTAAATATTTTGATTTGTAATGTTGGATGAACTGATTAAATTGCCCAATCACATTTGAAAGAATTGTTGTGTTAAGTTGGTAGATTGTCTGTACCATAGACCTAGGAGTCTGTACGATGTTCTGTTTGATTGTAAGGTTGGCAGGACTGATTATGTTATCCAATCAGATCTGAAGTATTTGTTTTCTTTGGTACCTAATTTTATTTTATTGGTGGAAACGCAAGCGCCTAGTTTTACCGCGCTTGGACATGGCTCTTGGTGGGGGTTACGTACGACTTCCAAGGAAAAAGATAATTTTCAGGGTACTTATTTTCGGAAAGGGGTCGAGGTAACTCATGTGCCAAGAGACTTGTCTGTTCCCGCCACGTAGTTTTGTTCCTTGTAATTAAAAGTGCTGTAAGACTGTTTTTGATCACAATAAAAGTTGTATTGTTCGTCTACGCGTGTTCATCATGTCCAATACCCACGGTAGCCCTCCTATTGCCGTTCCTGACGTTCCTGTTTTGACATCAGAAGTCGGATGCGAACAGACTTCGAACGATGGACCACGTGTGGATGAAAATCTTCTGCGCACGCTGCTGGAATCACAAAATCAGAACATGATGGCTCTAATCAAGGCCATGCGTCCCGTGAGTACCCGAAAGGTTATTCTACCAGATTTTGATCCCGATAAGCCCGACGTAGACGCAAGGGCATGGTGTGCTACTTCAGACTTATGTCTGTCTAAGCAACAACAAGAAGGCAGCGCACTTATCATTGCGCTTAGTGGAGCTCTCAAGGGAAATGCTTCGCGATGGCTATCCCAGATATCATTTGCTGGCATGACGTGGTGCCATTTTAAGGATCTTTTCCTGACTCGTTATGGCATGATCGAAACACCTGCTGCTACATTAATTAACATGCATAATAGCA
Source organism: Ypsolopha scabrella (assembly GCA_910592155.1). NCBI lineage: Eukaryota > Metazoa > Arthropoda > Insecta > Lepidoptera > Ypsolophidae > Ypsolopha > Ypsolopha scabrella. Next base: position 21,767,106 of record OU342969.1, on the reverse strand, counting down.
AACCGAAAGACAACGAGAGTATGGCATCTTTCGCTGCGCGACTTTCAACGACATTGATGGCTCGGTTCAAGGACATGACGGTGGAAGAGATAACTTCAGCCATGGTTCTAGCCCACGTGTCTCAGTTTGATGGGAGGTTACAACACATTGCTTTCACCACTAATATCAAGACTCGTGAGCAAATGCAACGTGAACTTCAAGCATGTTCCTACCTCAAGAGGAAGAATGACGCCCCTTCAAGCGATGGATCGTCAAACTTCAAGCGCCCTAGGCCTGCTGGATCTCCAAGCCCTCTACGATGCTTCACGTGTGGGAAATTGGGACATCGCAGTGCCGACTGCCGCTCCAAGGATTCTAAAAGGTCATGTGATCGTTCCAATCCTTCTAGCCTTACTCATGTAGCCAAGCACCGACCAAATGCGCCTGTCGTTACTTGTTACAGGTGTGGTAGTGTTGGCCACTATGCTAACAAATGCACTCGTGCTCCTTCCTCCACTTCGTGGAAGAATGGTTCCAGCAACGGCTCTGCAAGTGGTTTCGGCGGCAACAACACCAGCGTGGCAGCAAGCAACGGCAACCAGCGTCGAATGGACCTGTGTAGCATCAGCAACCCTACTGGACAACTAACCATTTCTGGTGAGCGTTTTGTATTTCACTATGACTCGGGCGCTGAGTGTTCTCTCATGAAAGAATCTATTGCATTAAAATTTCCTGGACAGCGACTTAATAAAACTGTGACTTTAACTGGTATTGGTCAATCATGCGTGTACAGTACTGAACAAATTTTGTGTGAGATTAGGATAGATGAATTGACTTTGGAAATTTTATTTCACGTGGTGCCTGACCAATTCCTAAAAAGTGACGTCATGATTGGACGTGAAATTTTAACCCAAGGCCTTAATGTGAACATGACTTCAGATAAATTGACTATCACTCGTTGCGTTAGTGTTAATGCGTGTGAGTTAGGTGACTGGGAGGTAGATAAAATCGATTTTTGTGACATCGTTACTGACGTTCCTGTTGAGTATAGGCAGCAATTAGTTTGCGTTCTGCAAGAATTTAGGAATTCATTTTCAACTGGGGTGGCTATTTCACGTGTCACTACAGGACAACTGGATATTCGTCTTGTTAATCCTAGTCGCACAGTTCAGAGACGTCCCTACAGGTTAGGTGTAGAAGAGAAGGCGGTTGTTCGCGAGAAAGTGAAGGAGCTGTTGGATGCAGGAGTTATTCGTCCAAGTTGTTCACCATTTTCGAGTCCGGTGTTGTTAGTCAAAAAAAAAGACAAATCCGACCGAATGTGTGTGGACTACCGCGAGCTCAACGACAACACAGTGGCCGATAGGTATCCTTTGCCTCTAATCAGTGATCAGGTGGCTAGATTAGGAGAAGCTAAGTGGTTCACGGCACTTGACATGCTTAGTGGGTACCATCAAATCCCTGTTGCACCAGATTCGATAGAGAAGACTGCGTTCGTCACACCAGAAGGTCAATGGGAGTACTTGACCATGCCTTTTGGTTTGAAGAATGCTATTTCTGTCTATCAGAGGGCGATCATGAGGGCGTTAGGTGATCTTGCTTATTCGTTCGTAGTCGTTTACATCGATGATGTGCTGATTTTATCCTCCACAGTAGAAGAAGGAATTGAACGTCTCCATCTCGTGCTTGAAGTGTTGACTAAAGCAGGGTTTTCCTTAAATTTGACCAAATGCTCCTTTTTAAAGAAACGTATTGAGTATTTGGGTTTCGTTATTGAAGATGGTCATGTACAGCCAAATCCTGGTAAAATTGAGGCATTAACGAAGCTTCCGCCCCCCTATAGTGTCTCCCAGCTTCGCCAATTTATTGGCCTAGCCTCATATTTTCGCCAGTTTGTGCGTGATTTTTCCAAGATCATGGCTCCGTTATTCAGACTGACGAGTTCAAAAAAAAAATCTTTTGATTGGCAATCATCACACGAAGAAATTCGTCAGAAAATCATCACTAAGTTGACCAATGAGCCAGTTTTAATGATCTTCAATCCCGATCTTCCGATTGAACTTCACACTGATGCGAGTGCTGACGGCTATGGTGCGATAATCCTTCAAAAGGTTGAAGACAAACAGCATGTTGTTTCCTATTACAGTCGTCGTACATCTCCAGTGGAATCCAGATACCACTCACACGAACTAGAAACCTTGGCTGTCGTCAATGCGGTCAAGTATTTTCGCCAATATTTACAAGGTCGAAAATTCAAAGTCGTGACTGACTGCAATTCGGTAAAGGCGTCAAAAACCAAGGTTGACTTGTCTCCTCGTGTACACCGTTGGTGGGCTTACCTCCAATATTTTGACTTCGACATTGAGCATCGTGAAGGTACAAGGATGTCCCACGTTGACTGTCTTTCACGCAATCCCGTCACTCTTAAATCTCCGGCTGATTGCGTTGAACAAAAGCGGGTTGATGTGGCCGCTCTTTCAGATACTTGGTTGCAAACAGAACAGGAAAAAGACGAAGAGATCAGCAAAATTAAGTCTGACTTACAGAACGAGATCCTGCCTGAGGATGTCAGGAAGACTTATGAGATTCGTTCTAATATTCTCCATCGTAAAGTGCAGAGAAATGGTCGTACTAGGTGTCTTCCTATGGTTCCTCGTGCCTTCAAGTGGGCCGTCATCAACAACGTCCATGAGGCGATCATGCACCTTGGATGAAAAAAAAAAAACGCTCGTGAAGGTCTATGATCATTATTGGTTTCCAGGTATGGCGAAGTACGTTAAGAAGTTTGTTGACAGCTGCATAACCTGTAAAGTTTCCAAAACTCATTCTGGTCGTGTCCAAGCGGAACTTCATCCAATCCCATAAACTGCGATTCCATGGCATACAGTTCACATCGATGCTTCGGGTAAACTAAGTGGAAAAAATGACGTCAAAGAGTATGTTTTCGTACTGATCGATGCTTTTACAAAGTTCGTTCTTTTGGTCCACTCTAAGCACACACTCTCAGCTCCAGCAGTATTAGGGTCCTCAAGACTGGTATGTCTCTGTTTGGCGCACCTCAAAGAGTCATAGCAGACCAAGGTCGTTGTTTTTCCAGCAAAGATTTCTCCAACTTTTGTGATGGTCACAACATCCAGCTGCACCTCATCGCGACCGGTGCCAGTCGCGCGAACGGCCAGGTTGAAAGGGTAATGAGTACCTTGAAGGGTATGTTGACGGCTGTAGAGTCTGCTAAAGAACATTCTTGGCAGGATGCGCTAGGTGACATTCAATTGGCCATGAATTCGACTATTAACCGAGTCACAAAAGCAAGTCCTCTGGAGTTGTTAGTAGGTAAGGTTGCTCGACCACTTAACCTCATGACCGTAGATGACAATGACGAAATTATTGACCTCGATTTCATGAGGGAGCAAGCGTCCCGTGGTATAGTTGAAAGCGCTAACTACGATAAACAGCGATTCGATACGACTAAGGCTAAAATCCAGAAATGCGTAGTTGGCGGCTTTGTTCTAATTGAAAACGAGGAACGGAATCAAGTCAAATTAGATACTAAATTTAAAGGACCTTTTAAGGTCATCAAAGTGTTAGATGGTGATAGATATTTGCTAAAATCGTTAACCTCAAAAAGGACATACAAGTACCCTCATGATAGAGTCAGGAAGGTACCCGACCAACAGGTTCCCCTCGAATTGGACGTGTACAATAATAATGATGAGAATGATGATGCTATCAGTGATTGTCAGTAAGTTCACTTTATTCAAACTTAATGTACACTCCATGAGCTCGTGTGTGTCTTGTGAGCGTTCCAGTTGCGCCGGAGCATGTAAGAGGTGCGCATGGCCTGCTTTTTATGTGCAGGATATCCTTTGCGAGGGGTAGCACTTACGCGGCTGAGATGGTTAGCTTCTGTGGATGATCACAGTGCCTATGGACTGGCAAATCGTGACAAGCCGATGGACTGGCTATCTGCCGATGAACTGGCAAATAATGACAAACCGATGTGGTGGCCACCTGCCGAAGGACTGGCAAAATTGTGACAAGCCGACGGACTGGCTACCTGCCGATAGACTGGCAAATCATAACAAGCCGACGGACTGGCTATATGCCGACGCACTGGTAAAGCATTGTGATAACGTTTGTTTAAAGTAATCCCACCCATGTTTTATGTTTCTAGGATTGAAACGCTACTGAGATTGTAAAACTTGAACCTATTGTTCGTTTGGTCCTGACCTGACTTAATATTAGATTGACTTATACAGTAACTTTTTCCTTGTGTATTGTTTGTTGTATGAGCATGCTAAACATTCTGTCTGTAAGCTCTAAATTACCTGTTAGCTTTGAGATTTTATTGAGACTGTTTTCATTATAGTCATAGCTGTTAGGATCGTACGGCAGGATAGCCGAGCATATTACTTTTCGGTTGTTTTGTCCACAGATCAGACACACGAGGGCGTGTAAATGTCAAGATGGCCGTGTCGAATTGAGATGTGTGGCGCCACTAGTTGACAGCGAATATTTTAGAACGAGTTAAGAATCTGTTTGATCGAATGAGTAACCGAACGAAAACATTATCTATGGTCGGTTCTCTCTTCTTTTGATTTACATTCGTTGCCAACAGATGGCGCTATACGCCAATAGAAATTAAGTGGGTCTGTGGTGATTTATTTCTTTATTCTGTTCTAAATATTTTGATTTGTAATGTTGGATGAACTGATTAAGTTGCCCAATCACATTTGAAAGAATTGTTGTGTTAAGTTGGTAGATTGTCTGTACCATAGACCTAGGAGTCTGTACGATGTTCTGTTTGATTGTAAGGTTGGCAGGACTGATTATGTTATCCAATCAGATCTGAAGTATTTGTTTTCTTTGGTACCTAATTTTATTTTATTGGTGGAAACGCAAGCGCCTAGTTTTACCGCGCTTGGACATGGCTCTTGGTGGGGGTTACGTACGACTTCCAAGGAAAAAGATAATTTTCAGGGTACTTATTTTCGGAAAGGGGTCGAGGTAACTCATGTGCCAAGAGACTTGTCTGTTCCCGCCACGTAGTTTTGTTCCTTGTAATTAAAAGTGCTGTAAGACTGTTTTTGATCACAATAAAAGTTGTATTGTTCGTCTACGCGTGTTCATCATGTCCAATACCCACGGTAGCCCTCCTATTGCCGTTCCTGACGTTCCTGTTTTGACATATCTATACTTCTATACTAACAATAAAGTAGAAAAAATCGTGTCTGTACATTAAAAAATTTCGCGAAATTTTAAATGAAATGGGTTATTGGTACTGTAATGAAGCCGAAACAACAATTTTTAGAATTTTTGTCTGTCTGTCTGTCTGTCTGTATGTTCCGTTTTAACTCGAGAACCACACAACCGATTTGGATGCGATTTTTTTTATTATCATGGTAGTGACCCTGGTCAACACATAAGCTATAAAGGTTGTTAATGAAATAACGCCCAAGCCGTAAACGGGGAAAATAATGAATAAACGCTTTTATAACTCGACAACGACTCAACGAATTTGGATGCGGTTTTATTTTACTATCATGAACCACTCAACGGGTTTGGATGTGGTTTTTGTTTTATTATCATACCATAACACATCATAAGCTATAAGGGATGGGGGCCGTTCAAGTATTACGTAAGCACTATGGGGGGGGGTCTTTGTTTTGCTTATTTTCGATGACATGGGGGGTAGGGGAGTCTAGATGATGATTACGTAATCGGTATATTTTTGCCCCTTACTCTATGTTGAATACTGTATCAGTAAAATCTAATCTCTATCCTAAATCTATTTTCTTATTTTTAAAATTATAATTATAACATTATAATATAAAAAAATATATTTATAATTGAAAAATGTTTACGTAAGCATGGGGGGAGGGGGTAAGAGCTTTGCTTACTTTTGCTGACAAGGGGGATGGGGGGGTAAATAATTGTAATAAATCTGCTTACGTAATACTTGAACGGCCCCATGTTAATAAAATAACGCCCGAGCCGAAAACGGGGCAAATATTCCTTGAATGCGGACGAAGCTGCGGGCAAAGGCTAGTTTTTATATATAATTTTTAATTTATCGTACGAATGTAAATTTTATTGGATATAATAGGTTATTTTGCGTATATTTTACGAAAACAAAATGTTTTTTGTACATTTATTTTTTTGTTACGGTGTAGTTGTATATTTGTAATGTGTCAATTATTTTTAATCCACATAATGAAGGTTTTTCATTTTCAAGCCCACATAGTTGGTTTAGACAAAAATACATATTAAAAATATATGGCGTTATACCCACCCTAGTCAAAACTACTTAGACCTTTACTTATTTTATAACCGACAAAGTACTCCTAAAAAATATCTACAAAACCAATATCGTTGATAACCACATTCATCCACAAGAAGTAAAAATTTGTGATCTGGCTAGTATCCCAAATATTTTATCTATTCGACACTTACTCGAGTCAGGGCCACAATAAACGTCAAAATTTTAAATCAAGAGTGGAAGATAAGATGTGAAGACGTAAAGGCAGTTACAATGTGACCAAAGCCAAGAAACCTTCGCTGGCCCAAAGAAGCGATGATATTGTCAGAGTTATTAGAGGGCAATGGATGAGGCTGGCCAGAGATCGAAGAGAATGGTATGGCAAAGCAGAGGCTTTTAAATATTATTATTAGAGTGCATTACAAACTAGAAAGGATAAATTAGAAACAAATGTAAAGACAAGAATTTGGAAAAATTCCTCGGGCCAGGATTCGAACCTGCGACCTCTTGTTATCAAGACAAGTGCGCTACCAATTGCGCCACCGAGGTACTTACCTAGACCGTTGAATTTTTCTAATTTTTCTAACTATTTGATTTAACTAGCTTGTAATGCACATACTGAACGCTTACGAGGGCGTTATTTAGAGTATTCCAAAGCGATGGATTTCGCAATAAAATCATAACCTCAGAGGCTTATACCCAATAGTGGACTTATGTGTACTGATTGATAATCATGACAATTCAACACAAGACCAACATTTTTGCGGAATTAACTATAGTAGACATATTTTACTATTATTAGCAAATGTTTAAAATGTCGAATTCGGTGAATTTCGGTGTTACTGTCTCAGAATTGCCCTCAAGAGACAAACTTAGTCCTGGCTTGAACTGTCACATATCATCTCGAAATCCAATAGGGCTGGAAGCAAACTCACATCCGAGGGTACGCTTACTTGAATTTCCAAATTGAAGACAATATTATGCATAACGTCAAGCTTGAAAGGAAGAAGCATTGAAGAAACACACTATTTATCGTGAAAAATCTATATTAAGATATCTTGAAAAGAAAAACACCTGGATGTTTTCGTGTAAATTGATAATGTAATATATGAAAAAATACAAGTGTTTATCTTTTACCCTTCATAAGGCTCTGGCCATATATTGGACACCATATTTTAGACCACTTAAAAAAAAAACAATTTAAAAAATTATTAGTAAATTGACATTTTTATTTCAAAAATGATGGAAAAGTCAGATAAACAAAAAAAACTAAAATGAAAAATAAAACTAAAAATAAAGAAAACAATAATAAAAAAAATAAAGAAAAAAAACTTAAGTATTTCTTTTTGTAATTTTTTTAATTTTGATTTTTTATATCACAATGCAAGTATTTTTTTTTTACATACTTAAGCCCCTTTTCTCTGCCCTATAAAGGGTTAAATGTCACCGCAATATTGTAAAAAGAAAGTACATTTTTGGAAATAAATCCGATTTAATAGGACTGCGTTTACGGCATGTTAGTTTTTATGAAAAAGCACGGTTTTTTCCCGAACAACTAGTTTTCGCCATCATTCAACGATTTCTTCTAAGTACATTATTAATAAAGTAGTAAAAAGTCGTGTCTCTACTTTGAATATTTTCGCGAAATTTTAAATGAAATGGGTTACTTACTTGAGGCAAAATCCACATCTTTTTTATTTTTGTCCTCTGTTTGTATACTCCGTTTTTACTCAAAAACCACTCAACGGTTTTGGATGCTGTTACGAGGGGTGGCTGATATAAAATCTCCTTTGTTAAAGAAAGTTTAAAAAATGTTACTGGCCACTATATTCTCGTATTCTTTGTTTATTCCTTTTTTAAAAATTATGACACTTATTTGTTTCTACGAGTTCAATTTTTTTTTGGCGCGTCTTCGTTTTTATCAAGTTGCAATAAAATTAAAAATGGATAAAATTGAGTATCGCGCTGTGATTAAATTCCTCGGTAAAGAAGGGAATACGCCGACGCAGATCCGAGAGCGCATGTTTAAGGTGTTCGGAGATTCATGTCCTTCCGAATTTGTAATAAAGTTTTGGTCAAAGCAGTTTAAACAAGGCCGTGTGAGCTTAGAAGACGATCCCCGTAGTGGAAGGCCCATTTCTGCAGTTACCGCAGATAATGTGGAAAAAGTGAAGAAACTGATCCTTGCCGATCGGCGAATTAAGCAGTGGGAAATAGCTAGAGATGTTGGCATTAGCAAGGAACGAGTTCATGAAATAATTCATGAACATTTGGGAATGTCCAAGGTGAGCGCACGTTGGGTGCCTAAAATGTTGACCCCGTTTGATAAGCAAAGGCGTGTGGAATGTTGTCAGTCATTTTTAGACTTGGTAAAGGATAAAGAGGAAGAAACTATCTTGCGAATAGTGACCTGTGATGAAACTTGGATTCGTCAGTGGGATCCCGAAAGCAAACAAGAATCGATGCAATGGAAATTTAAAGGGGAAAAACCACCAAGGAAGTTTAAGGTCCGGCTGTCAGCGGGCAAACTAATGGCAACCATTTTTTGGGATGTTGAGGGGATTCTTATGATAGATTACCTGCCAAAAAACACCACGATGAATGCTGAATACTATGCGAACTTACTTGACCAGCTACGCAAAAAAATAAAAGAAGACAGGAGGGGCAAACTTAGCAAAGGCGTTTTGATTTTGCATGATAATGCACCCGCGCACACGGCCTTTAAGGCGCGGTCATCTCTGACAAAAAACGGCTTTACAGAGATCAACCACCCACCCTATAGTCCAGACCTGGCTCCCTCTGACTACTTCTTATTTAAAAATTTAAAGAAAAATTTGAGAGGGCGCAGATTTTCAACAGACGAAGAGATGAAGGACGCTGTGAATGACTATTTTGACGATCAAAATAATAATTATTATTTTAATGGTATGCTGTCACTTATTGACAAATGTCGTAAGTGCATTTCAGTTGCAGGGGACTATATTGAAAAATAAAAAATAAATTATTAATCCATGTATTTTCTTTCATAGTCAGGTAGATTACTTTTCAGCCACCCCTCGTATTTTTTATTATCATCGCAGTGACAATAGTCAACATATAGGCCATAAGGGCTGTTCAAACGGGGCAAACATTAAATAAACGCAGGCAGAACCGCGGGCAAAGGCTTGTAGGTATACAATATTATAGTGATTTATAAGGGAATCCGCATTTTTTGAAACAAAATTATAAAACACCCTGCAAATGCAAAAGGCTTTGTTAAGGTGTTCGATTTACCGGTTTTGAGAAAAATATTTGAAAAGTCTTGATTTTTTATTTATAATTTAATTGGTTTTTATCATTTTCCCGAATGACTGAGAAGTGACGAAAAGACGCTTGCAATTTTACATTCGCGTTTAATGTTACAATCATTACTTATGCTTCGTAACCTCCTCAGAAATGTAAACAGAACCCGGCAAACTCTCACACGCAAATATGAAGTGTTCTACTTTTGCATAAAATATTATGTATCTACTTATATTTCAAGCTTAGTCGGGGGTTTTAAATTTATGAAAATAGAATATTAAAGAAAAAATATTTTTAACTTATAAAGTATTTTAACATATTATAGCACATGTTGTACTTTTATAAGTTACTAGCTTTTGCCCGCGTTTTCGCTTTTATTACCTACGAAACTGCAAAATTAAGTTTGTCGAGCGTTCGTGTACGTAACACTAAAAATACATTAAGAACTGCCGTTTTCAGTATTTGTCGTTTAAACATACACAATATTATATACTCGCGCAAGCTTTATTAAACATACACAAAAAATCTAAATCTCTAACTAGTTTAGTTTTTGAGATAGAACCCGTAACAAAATGGGCTGGAACTGACATTTTTGACAGGCCACCAATTACTTGTTTTTAGGGTTCCGTAGTACCTGAAAGGTAAAAGGAAACTTTATGGTGAAACTCCGTTGTCCGTCCGTCCGTATGCCTCATAACTTTAGCACCGTTAAAGACAAAGATTTGAAATTTGCTACAAAAATAGTATTCACTTGCCTACACAATAGAGTGTAAAAAAAAAATGATTTTTATATTGTTCAACATATTCCCAATACAAAAACCTAAAAAAAACATAACAACTAACATAATTAAATTCACTTGTACCTGTTTCACTGGTTTTAATTTTAAGGTTTACACGTTAATCCCGACCGGTTTCGGTTAATACACCATTCTCAAGGGATTCATCTCAAAGGATTCATGGTTTCGATTAATACACCATTCTCAAGGGATTCATCTCGAGGGATTCATGGTGTATTAACCGAAACCGGTCGGGATTAACGTGTAAACCTTAAAATTAAAACCAGTGAAACAAGTACAAGTGAATTTAATTATGATGGAGTTATGGCCAAGATTTTAAATTCTTTTTTCCTGTCTGTCTGACTGTCAAGACCGGTTTTTTTAAGATCAAAAAAATTAAATAATATTAAAGCTTTACTTAAGGGTCCATGCCACCTAAACGTGCCCCACCGTATTGCTGATTCATGACAGAAAATATTTGTTTAATGAGAAATTAATAATCACACAAGTTATCGAAGAGTTTTATTACAACCTAATTAATTTGATTTTTGCATAGAATTCATAGCAAGCTAGAAAAAAAATCTAAAGTTGCTGAAAATCACGTAAAACTGCTCTTCGCGTGTTTCTCATTGGCGATTTCTCAGATAATTTTGGAAACTGAAATTCAGGCTCCCGTAAGTTAAAAGTGTACAGAATGGTGAGAATAATTTATTTTTGCCAAACAAAAATTGTTACTTGGTGTATTTATCCATTAAACATCACCAACTTTTGCGTGCGATTTCCCCATACAAATTACTATGGAGGGCGGCATCGAAACGTGATTCCTTAGAGCGCGCGATGTTTCGGTTGTCGTAACCAGTCGTAACAGGCACGGCTCATAGCGCGCTATTTTAAAGAATAATGAAACGTCATAGAGTTCAGTTCTGCCTGACGCAACATGAGGTGCTCAATGTCAGGGAGAACGGGTCCTTAATAGGCAACGATACCCCAAGTGCAAGGGAATTTTTTTTCCCTGGCTTTTGGATTATTTTTCCTCCCATAGTCTCTCTGAAATATTATTGAATTGAATTAATATTCGATATTCTACACAACAATTTCAAATCTGTAACTTCATCCATCTTCGAGCTAGAGACCCTCGACATGCGGACGGACAGATAGCAGGACTCCATTTTGCCCTCTGGATACGGAACCCTAAAAATTACACCCGAGTCCGTTGAGAGGTTCTCGAGTTATATTATAACGAAATTTTGTCTATTGGTAGGTAGTATAGCCGATTCTGAAGGCTTTAATTTTAGTTTTAGTGCTGTCAAAACTTAATTTGCTTAATTGCAAAATAGTCTTAAATGTTAGAAACAGAAGCTAAATTACTTTGGAAAAATTCAAGTTTTGCCAGCACTAAAACTAAAATTAAAGCATTCAGAAACCGCTTTACTATGTTTCATACACACAGACAGATGAAAATACAAAAAATTCTAGCTTTGACTCAAGTTGTTTAAAATTTCGCAAAAATATTAAATAAACAACAGACCCGAATGTTTTATCATTTACTAGCGTTTGCCTTGTTTTCAGTTTGGGCGTTATTTTATGAACATTTCTTATAGCCTATACCCTGTTGACCAGGGTCACTACGATGATAATAAAAAGAACACGTTCAAATCCGTTGAGTGGTTTTCGAGTTTAAACGGAAAATACATACAGACAGACAAAGGTTCTAAAAATTATCGTTTCAGCCTCAGTCAACCCGTTTCATTTTACTTGTAATTTTGTAATTTTCAATTTACAGACACGACTTTATTACTAACTACCAAAGCCGATTCTGAAGGCTTTAGTTTTAGTGCTGTCAAAACTAAATTTTCTTCATTCCAAAATAGTTCTTTAGTGATAACAAAAGAAGCTATATTACTCTGGAAAAATTTAAGTTTTGTCAACACTAAAACTAAAACTAAATCGTTCAGGATTGACTTTATTATTAGTGAAAAATCTACCTATATACTATAGATAGATAGATTACAGTGTGGCAAAAAACAGTTTGACGTGGTGACAGGTGGATCTAAATATTTTGATTGTATTATTGTTCCACGATTGGATTGGGATTCAAAAGTACCGTTTGCATAATAGTACAAATGAATTGATTACTTAGGTAAGTAAGCCTATCGAGTAAAATTATAATTAAATTTTGGCGTTTTATGTACTTACTGATGTTTGTAAAAGTTTATTGATCAATAATATTGCTTCTCCAAAATATGAAATGATCGCTGATTTAGTTGTATGAACCGTTGAGTCTATTTTCAACTGTTTTCTAAATAAAATATTCAAATTTTATTCGACAAATCTCTCACAATTTGACATTGATGGTGAAGTTGATGAACCCATGAGTGATTGATCGTCCAAACAAATGGCGAGCTGACCATTTTTTTTAAGAATATCACATTATTTTAATTCCACGAAATATAATTTTGGTTAAATGTTGCATTTTCTCCACATTATAATTTCGCAGTATTGAAAAAGTTTTTACGCATTTTTGCACATCCTACCTTTGGTAATAGTAATTTCACACACTCGGCTAAAGTTGACGTTAGCACTTCATTCCCAATCCAAACTTGGAACAATAATAGTATACCATTTTTATCGCAGTATCGGGTGTGGCATAGTGCCTTAATTTTTTCCAAAATCATGTATGCCAACCACTAGACACATATAATATAATATACCTATTTTTACTTGAAATATTACATAACACGCAATTTCTCTCTGGACTCCGTCCTGTAGGCCTATTCTGAGTCTGTCGAATTAGCTTTCTCGATCGTAAAAACCCGTTTTATCAGTCGAACTCCGTACATTTTTAGCTCGAGTTTTAGAAATCTCACTTCGATTGTTTCTCCGGATATGCCCCCCTGCGCGGAGCTCGGCTTCCGGCTTCACTCGCACTTTCGGGACTTGACCCTTATTCTGGCTTAATTGTTAAATTTTCAGGAGTTTGCTTGGGCCCGAATACTTCTACGTAATATTTTCATCATTCCGTTTCTAATTCGAAGACTGAGTTACTTTTGGTCAAGTGCGAGTCGGACTCGCGCACAAAGGGTTCTATACCACCACACAATACAGCCCGTGCGGCACCCTAAAAACATTACGGTAAATAATAACAAAATACATGCCAAAGTAACATCAAGGCTACAAAAAACAAGACGCTAAAATGGTAGCGCCTGACAAGAAAATTGGCACCGTCTGCGTACGGAACCATACTTTTTGTTATTTTACTTTAGATTATGTCGTATAATCTGACTTAATGTAATGTAATCCGCATGATTCGCATACGAATACAATACTAATTTTAAGTTTTCGTATCGAATCATGCGGATTCATGTGCGAATTGAAATTCGAATGATTCAAAAACACACTCCCTGGACTGCGATCTATTCATTGTTTTAGCGAAAATGAGATATTATCGTAAAAGTGCAGCAGTTGCTTAATGATTATTCATTATTGAACGTGCAGGTAGATATTTATAATTAGTTAATGTTGCTGATGCTGGTTTCTATCACTATTAGTTTTTATAATAGCGCATTCCGATGTATTGCAAACATCATTAAGTTTTAATGATATTTAATTATAAATCTTGTTCCTGTATTGCATAATTATAGCACCATTTTGGCACATTTTTTAATCTTTTACCAGATGTTTTACATTCAAAATTAAAAAGCGTATCATTTAAATTATTACATGTGCATAAAATTGGATCTCTTTATACATGTATGAATTGCGTCAGCTTGCATTTTAGATTTTGTGAATGCTTTCCTACTCGGTGAAATTTTATTGTTTTGAGCGAATTTTTATGACAGTAACAAAACGTAAGCGTAGCTCTATTCGCCTGAACTCCCATACTAGCGCAGTTCGCTGATCATTTTTTCTCTTTCAACATATCCCATACAATGTACATGACGTGAAACTAAAACATTTATCAAAATCAAATACATACAAAAGTTACAAGCGTATAAAAGTCCTGGATTTTACACATATTTTAATGAATGTTTATGTACCGTAATTTCCTAGAAGCGATACAACAAATCCAATAATTTTAGTTTCACGGCATAGTATACTTCATACTATTCAAAAATATGTTTGTTTAATTTCGATTTTTGGGATAACTCTCCTGAAATCATAGGAACCACCAAAACCATTCTCGAGTTTTTTCATAACATGAATGTTGTCTCGCGTTAGCTTTCCTCTCACACCGTGTTCGGTTAGTTCTGTACGAGCTCGGGAAATGAACGTTCGGGCCGACCAGTAACAGTCAGTGCTCTATAATCCGAAGTTGAATTTAGAATGAAATAGCAAGCATAGCGACCCCGTGCACGACTGACTTCAAGCCGCTGATTACAGGCTTCTTAGGGCTGCATATAAGGTCAAATTGAGCACCCCGTTTTGCATCAATCAGATCTGAACTCTACGACGTTTCCTTTAAGTTTAAAATAGCGCGCTCTCAGACGTGGCTGTTACGACCACCAAGAAACATGTGCGCACAAAAACCTGCGTTGTTATTTAATAACTCTGATTCTAGATGAAATTTTTAAAATATTCTATGACTAGCTGACGGCGTTATTTGTTAACTTATTTTCAATACAAATTTCAAGGCTATATGATTTAAGGGAGACCCTTTAAAATTTAAAAACATCAAATTTAGAGGTAACTTCGTATTTTTTTTCTATCGAGCGAACTTAATGATTTCGCGTTTTTTCTAAGATGTATCTATCAACCCTATAGTCTATTGTCTATATTATTTTTACTATACGGATTACCAAGTTACACAATGTGATATGCTCATTTGAAGTTGTGCATTTAGCCTTATACGGACCCTTGAGGTGAATGTATACTCTTAACCAAATTGTATATATTCTCTGCTCTGAGTCTTAGGCTGAGATTCAGAGTGCATTTTGAGTCCGAACTCAAGAGGAACTCAATCTTACAAACGTCACTCTAGTATGAGATCAAGTCACTTTTTGACGTTTGTAAGATTGAGTTGACTCAAAATGCACTCTGAATCTCAGCCCTAGACCTTGAACGCCTACTCCTCGTTTACTTTTGACAAAAAAAAAGAAAGTTTAAATTTTCTTACTTCTTCCGAATGCTTGAAGCGATTTTAATGATTATTTCACCATACTAAAGACAATTTATAGATCAACAAAACTATTGTTCAAAATTTTGTTTCCGTTCATCGCGTCCTTGTGAAAAGTATTATTTTCTTCTATTTTGCGCTATCCGGATCCGGAGACGCAACGATCGTCGTAACAGCCACTTTGCAATACGCGCTGATATAAGTGTTATTTCAATGTCGTTTCCGTCGATTTTTCTACTGACACATATTATTGATAATTTAGCTCGGCGGAACATTTCGAGCTCGGTGCAAAATGCATAACTTATGATTGTTTTTCTTATTGTTGAATAAAACGTACTAATAAATGTGGTTTATAGCATTTCGCGACCATATAGTTTAATGTCAATTAGGCTTTTCTACCAAAACTTTGTAATTTTATGCATTGCGTTGTAAATTAATATCCACACCAACTTAAAACACGCTTTAAAGTTTATGTGGACGTTCACGCTAATTATAATCCATAAAATGACGCAATTCTGCTAAAAACCCCTGATAATTATTATAAGATGAAACTATTTAATTTCATACATTTTATTTAAAAATGAGATAAATAATCATAAGTTATGCATTTTGCACTGAGCTCGAAACGTTCCCCCTTAATAGTATGATTTACTGCATAAGACAAGGAAAGTAAAAATGTGTAACTCTTTATTTATTATGTTGAATTTCTATGCATTTAGGAAAGGGTTCAAGTGGAATCGAAATGTAAGAACTAAAGAGAGATCTTTGCCAGCCCTATGCAGAGAATTTACAGAAAAACTCATCCAAATCCGTTGACTGGTTCTCGAGTTAAAACGGAACATACATACAACATACAGACATACAAAGATGCTCGAAATGGTAGTTTGGCTTCAGTACAATCCTAATATCCCATTTCATTTTAAATTGTGGAAAAATTATTAAATTCTGTACATTGAATTTTTCTTAATCCAACTTTTTTACCACCTACTTTATTATCAGTATAGCTATAGACTAGCTCTTGCCCGCATCATCACCCCCGCTAATCTGGGGGCACGGTAGTGCCCCCGCCAAGTCGAGCTAAAAAGCGGCACACCGCCGCGTCGCCGCACCGCCGCGCCTTACCATCCTTTTCTCGAAGCAGTTCAGGCCATTTTCGACCTCTATAACCATTTTCGACCCCTATATCATCAAAACTCTAAGGCACTTCTAGCAGACATAGAAGCTTCAAATTTGGAACACAATTACCTAGTGTTTAGTGTATAAATCGAGGAAAAACTAAAATATTTTGCAATTTCGGTCCAGTGCTCTAGATATACCAACTGCATAAATAACATTGTTATTCTATATAAATATATAGGATTACAAAGTTACATTTTCATTTGTAAGTTGAAGGTACCGGAAAGGAAGAAAAGTAGGACTATCTACAAAAAGAAATGAGATGCCATCAAAAACAAAACTTGTAAAAAAAACCAAGTCTCGCAACTTAGTTCTTCTACCGTAAAAAGTTGTGAGATCCATGTAAATCCAAGTTGATTAATTTATTCAGTCCCTACTTAAGGGACCTTTACATAATTAGTTTACCTAATAACATCTTATAGTGACCATATCAATATTAAAAATCTTTTATGTTTTAAATAAATAGATTGACTTGGCCATCGCATGAAAACACAATGTATCTCACAAGCGATACATATCATATTTTTTTTTTACAAGTTTTGTTTTTGATGGCTGTTGTTTTTAGATATTCCTATCGAATCTGTTAATATTATTCGGGCCAATAATTTTATAGCATATCTTTTGCCCGCCGCCGCTTCACTCGCGTTTATTTTGTTTTTGGATAGTCCTATTGAATGTGCTACTATGTTCCGGGGCTATAATTTATGGTAGATACGTATTCGACTTTGAATTTTGGTTCCCATGAAAATTAGTTTATGTGTGACCGCCTATGTAGCCGACTGGTAGAGCGCTCGCCTGCTCACCCAGAGGTCGTGGGTTCAATCCAAGCGGTGCACGTTAATTTGTGTTCGGTCTGCTTGCTTCGGAAGGTACGCTAAGCTGTTGGGTCATTTGTACCCGAAGTACGGCGATAGGGCTCACCACCCACCTCACTAAGTTTGGGACGTAAAATTTTCGGTGTAAAGCGGGTGTACTAAATGCACTGTGACTCGCATTTCCCACTTTAAACTTGGCAACACCTCTGACACCCTGTCGGGGATTAATGTCACATTGATATGTTGTATTTTATATGTCTGACCCATGGATGACTATGGTCTGACCCCATGTCTGTGTCCCTAGGCAACTAGCCTTTGTCTTTGTCCAAGTGAAAGTGTGACCACTACAACTTAGTAATCTCCCTACTATGTCCCTAGGGAACTAAGACTATGTCCCTATGTTATATAGCCTATGTTCAAGTGAGGAGTCTAACCATTACAAAAATAAAATCATTTTCAAAATCGGTTTAGTTGTTCCTGAAATTACATGCTTGGAATTAGTTAATGGTTTTGTCCCCAGGGAACTGCCCGTTCCTAGGGAATAACCAATGTCCAAGTGAAGAATCTAACTATTACAACAGTGAAATAATTTTCAAAATTGGTTCAGTAGTTTTACGGATTAACCGCGCGTTTGTAATTTATGGCTATGTCTCAAGAGAAGAACTACGCATCCCTGGGAAACAAACTGTAGGATATAGCATTCAGGATCGATATAGCTTTCTATTAGTGAAATAATTTTTTAATCAGATCATAATAGTTCCGGATATTACCTCCTACATCCAAAGTTACAAACTAACAAACTCACAAACATCTGTTTCTTATATTCGTGTTGAAGTGTAAAAATGTAGATTTACAATTTTTGAAGATAGATAAGCATATATTTTCTTATTTGGGAGGCTTAAACTTAGGTTTGACATATAATTAATTACTTTAACACGATTTTAATGACTTTTCCAAGCTTAAAATGAACTTTTAACAAAAATGTAGATAGTAACCGAGATCGAAGGGTACAGCAGCATTCACTAAAAGTTTAAAATAATTATGTAGGGTGAAATTCAGTCAACCGCCTAAATTCATACTGATGACTAACCGAGTCCCCAGTATGAATTAAGCCGGTTGACTGAATTTTACTTTGTATTCTTTCTTCCCAAAAATACATCAAAATCCCTAAATCGAAAAATGGTTTTCACACACCCACAATTTTTTTAACAACCTATCCAACGATACCCCACACTATGGGAGAGACGAGAAAAAAACTATCCCCAATTTACGTGTATGGGTACCCTTCTAAATTCTAAATTCTAAATTCGTAGTGGGGGCGATGAGTCCTGCACTGACTCTCCGTGAACGTGAGTATTGTGCACTTCCCCCCGGTCGGCTAGCCCAGCCAGGACAACTCCTTAAAATAGAGCCGAACGGCTTCAGCCTGCCGACACAAAATCTGGTCCAGAGAAGGGGAGATGGAGCTCATTGCGATCCCTGCTTTACGTCTCATGTCATCAGTGGCGGGGCAGTGAAGCAGCACATGCTCCACTGTCTCATCTGCGTCTAAGCACCCTCGACATAGGGGGCTGTCAGTCACGCCTGTAGTGAAAAGGTGTTTGTTCAGGTTGCAATGTCCGGTAATGATGCCTACCATATCCCGGATATCAGGCCGTTTAAGTTTCATAAGGTACCTTGTTAATTTGCTGTTTGTTTGCGGTACCATTAGTCTTGACAGCCGGCAGTCAGTCCGTGCTGTCCAGCTCCTGTTCTGCTCGGTGATAGTGTATCTCCTAAGCTCTCTCCTGATAGCTTCTGCTGATGGTCGACACAGACTATTTCCCTGCTTCGATACCTTCATGCTAGTTGCTAGTTTGGCAAGGGAGTCTGCTTGTTCGTTGCCTTCGTCATTGCTATGTGCTCTGGTCCATGTTAACTTTACCTTGCACATTGCTGATAGGTTCTGCAGTTCTGCATGGCAGTCTGCTACGATTTTAGATCTACTTACAGGTTTGCTTAGCGATGAGAGCGAAGCTGCACTGTCTGTTATTATCATAATCTCTAGTATGTCGCAAGGTCTACTTATGCAAATAGCATTAGCTGCCTTGGCCGCTAGGAGTATACCTACCATTTCGGTTTGAAAAACCGTTGTTATGTTGTTAAGAGGCATTGATTTACTGAGTCCTAACTCTGGAGAAATGTAACTGCAGCCGCTGCCATCTTTGTTTTTTGATCCGTCTGTATAAAAAGTTACTGACTTTTGGTTAAAGGTCGTATTTTTTTCTAAAGATAAGTCATACCTCCTATCTAATAAATAGGTTTTCGGTGTTCTATCTGTCCCATTGGCCGCCTCCGGTACGACTTCGAGAGCTCGATCAAGGATGCGGCAGTGGTTGGTTTTTAGAGCATTACCTTTCCATTGGCCTGTAGATTTTACCCGAAGGGCCGCGACCATCGCCTCTTGTTGTATGTGCAAGTGTGGCGATGTAAGCCCGAGCATTATATCCAGCGCCGCAGAGGGTGTTGATCTCATACATCCACTGATCAGAGTGCACGCTAGTCTTTGGATTTGTTGGAGTTTAATTTCTACCGTGGCTAGCTCCGTCCTTGGCCACCATACCAAGGCACCATACGTTAGCACCGGTCTTACCACCACAGTGTAGAGCCATCTGCAGAGCTTTGGTGTGAGTCCCCAGTCCTTACCAACAGCTCGTCTGCATTGCCACAGAGTATTAGTTGCCTTCTTTGTTACGTGTTCCACCTGCCTCCCCCACAGTAGTTTTTCGTCGAGCCAGACACCAAGGTATTTGACCTCCTTACTAAGAGACAGTTGGGTTCCAAATAATTTCGGAAGTTTTAGTTTTGCGATTTTCGTTTTCTTTGTGAATAAGATTAACTCTGTTTTTTGTGGGTTCACAGATAACCGATGCCCATCACACCACGCCTCGACTTTACGTAAAGCTTGCTGCATTTTACTGCACAGCGTTCCTTCAAATATACCCGATATCATAATAACCAGATCATCTGCATAGCCCACAGTAACAAAGCCATCCTTATTTAACTCTACCAGGAGATCGTTGATGACCGCTACCCATAAGAGTGGTGATAGCACACCTCCCTGAGGGCATCCCCTAGTCACCCGGCAGCAGGTTTTTTCAGAAGTCTCAATGTAAGCTGCACGCTGGCTCAGCATGTTTGTTACCCATTTGATTACCAGATCGTGTACGCCATGTCCATTGAGCCCGTGCACTATGCTGGGAAAAGTGGTTTTGTCGAAGGCTCCTTCTATGTCAATGAAGGTCGCCAGGCACGACTGTTTTGCCTCAGTCGCTGATTCAGCCTTATGCACTACCTGGTGTAAAGCAGTCTCTGTGGATTTGCCTGGTAGATACGCGTGTTGGTTTTGGTGAGGTGGTCGATCTCTGAGCGGTCCCTCTCTAATGTGTCTATCGCAGAGTCTCTCTAAAGTTTTAAGTGGAAATGGTGAGAGGCTGATAGGTCTGTATGCTTTGGGCTGTGTGTAGTCTTCCTTCCCAGGTTTAGGAAGAAAGACCACTCTTACCTCTCTCCACGAGATGGGTACATATTTATATGCTAGGCAACTTCTAAATATTGCCATAAGATGGTTCATTATCTGCTCGAGGCACCATTGTAGCAGAGCAGGAAAGATACCATCTCCTCCGGGTGACTTGTACGGAAGGAACGTACTCACCGCCCATTTCAGTCTTTTCTCTGTCACTATGGATCCCGCTAGCTCCCAGTCCTCTTCCGTGGGACACGGAGATGGTGAGGCCGTCCATTCAGAGTTTTCATTTACCTGGCAGCCCGGAAAGTGGGTTTGCAGTAGCAAGGTATGCTGTTCTTGCTCATTTGCAGTATAGTTACCATCTGACTTCCTTAAAGTTCCAAGTTTCATGTGATTGTCTCCCGCTAAGATTTTTCTCAGCCGGGAAGTTTCAATCTGTGTCTGTACGCTGTTGCAGAAATTGCTCCAGGATTCACTTTGTTTATAACGTACCTCTTTGTTGAACGCGAGGCGTGCTTTTTTATAGTCATCCCAGTCTTCATTGAGCTTGGTGTTCATTGCCCTATTAAAGTGGTGCCGCATTTTTTTCCTTAGTTTGGAAAGTTCCTTGCTCCACCACCCATGTTTTTTCTCGTCAAACCTACTTTTTTCCGTGAGAAGTTGGCATGAAGACTCGTAACTGTCAATTACACATTTCGTGATAGCGGTGACTCGGTTTTCTACGTCCTCTACGGTGAGTCTCGTTGTGCTTGTGAGTTCGGGCAGTGCCGAAACCTTGTTCTGAACCAATGCGGTAAATTTGGCCTTATTTGTTTTCCTTGGATTCCTATATTTCCTAGGTTCTTGCTTGCCTACCTTTAGTACATACCTTATGCGTCTGTGGTCAGATCCAGATATTTCATTTCCAGCAACATGCCATTCGCTGATAAACTCAGTTATTAAGCTTGTCGCCATTGTTAGGTCTACAATCGTCTGACTCCTTCTCGTGACGAAAGTTGGTTCTGAACCCCTGTTTAAGATGTTCAGATCATGTTGTAGTGCAAAGTCAAGAGTATCCTTACCTCTCCGGTTCGTATCTGGACTGCCCCAAACTGTGCAGTGGGCGTTTGCGTCGCAGCCTATGATGAGCTGTGTTTTGTGTTCTCTGCAGTGCTCTACCAACACTTCTAGTTCTGGCCTTGGAGTTTCTAGTTCCCCGTCAAGATACGCTGAAGCCACGTAAACTTCTTCGAGGTCCCCTCCCAGGCCTGTGCGGAGTTTAATCACTGTGAGGTCGTCAGAGCATAAGTGAGTCACCAAGGACGCTTTGTAAAGAGCTGGAACATACACAAAGGTTCTAGTTTTTTGTTGCAGGGGTGAAGTAAATACAGTGCCTTTCAAGTTTCCATAGCCACTCACCTTTCCCCTTGTTAAATATGGTTCTTGGATGAGTGCTATGGTGTCGGGTTGCTCTTCCAGTGTCCTTCTCAGGGCGGCAAACCCCGTAACACTGTGTTGCAGGTTGACTTGGAGGATGTTAATAGAGCCAACGTTATGTATTTCCCCAATACTACCCCGTGCGTGTAAACAGGTGGAGATAGGTTGTGTGTCATTCCGTCTCGATATTTTGATCTTTGGAAGTTTTGGTTCGTATGTAACAGAGTTATTGTACTTGTGTGACGCCATTTTCATGATAATATATAAATAATATTGATTAGCTATTGGATGTGTCTCAGAGCTACATTTCGGCATCTGAAGCCAGCAAGTCCTCCTCTCGCCGGGACAGGGGGGAGGCTACCAGTAGATCTGATAACAGATCAACCACTTCCTGCTCTTCCCCTGTTTCCCGCCCGACATTGCTGTTTTCAGGCTTCCCTGAGCCCTGAGTGTCCTCGGCTGGGCCCCGTGTGTCGGTTTCCGGAGGGTGTCGGTTGCCTATTGATGCAGCCGGCTGATTTACCACGGCTTTATCTAAGACACGTCGATCTCCCTCCGGTACCGCCGCACCGGCCCGGTCAGTATTGTCACCTCTGAGACTGACGTAAACTGTCGCCAATTTATAATATAGGCGGCAACCGTTAACTTTTAGCTTCCGAAGGTCAGCCGGAGGAATACCTACCATTAAGGTGATGTTTTGCGTCCTGCCGACCTTCTGTATGTCTGCATTAAGAAGGGGCCATGTGTCGAGATCATAGTCCCTGCCGTTCATTGCTTTGAGGTAATCTTTTAGGAACCTGGCATCTCCGTCGAAGTCAGGCACCCAAATTATACCCCTCGTGTATCTTGGGATTAGGCTCTCCTGCATGAGGTAATACCCTGGGCAGCCTTCCCACAGTCCCTTGAGCTCTTCCACCTGAGATTTTAGCCAG
Source organism: Ypsolopha scabrella (assembly GCA_910592155.1). NCBI lineage: Eukaryota > Metazoa > Arthropoda > Insecta > Lepidoptera > Ypsolophidae > Ypsolopha > Ypsolopha scabrella. The sequence goes on along the minus strand of OU342969.1, from coordinate 21,743,850 downwards.
TCGAGGGCCCGTTCATCTTCGCAGTGAATTCTCAGTCCTCCACTGGCCAGACGAGGGAACACTTTAAACAGTGGCATCCATAGCGATTTTTCGTCCCTTAGTTTTACAAACCGTGCAAGACTAAGGGCCTCAATCGCTTTTCTTAGGATGAGCGCTCGCATCTCGTCCATCTCTTGGTGGTCAATCTGCAGTACAACCACCCTCAAGTGAGCAGTGGCTGCACTTGCGTAGGTATCCTGCTCATCCTCTACCCCACCAGAAGCGACAGCCGCGACTCCGACGCCTTCTGCCAGCCTGACTTTCTTACCCGCGGCAGCCACTGCTGGGGAAACGGTGTCGGAGCTGCGTTGTCTCTTCTGATTACGTGTGTTTTCACCATGTTTGTTTGTGTGTGTTGATGTTGGTGTCTTTGGTATTTGTGCTGGTGTTCTTGCTGCCACTGTCATCAAGCCCTGGTCAGCGTGCCGCGGCTGTTCGAGTACGGGGTTGCCTTTTTTGCCTGCTAAGGACAGTTTTCCTTTGCCCTTGCCCTTGCTTTTACCACCATTGCTGGTGGAAGTTGCAGCGGCACTGGGCTTAGCAGGCAGGACGGTTCCATCGATAGCCGCAGCTTCGTCGATCATGGCCCTGACCGTGGCAGCAGTGTCTGTATATTGTGTCCTAATGCTTGGTGCACTAAGTGTAACGCCTATACTCTTTGCCATGAGGGAGAGCTGGTCGGGGCCCACTTTCCCAGCGGATCCCGGCCCTCTCCCCCCCATAGCTCCAGCCGAAGGGCTTGCCGCCTTGGATGTCGTCATAGATGTCGACACACCAGGCATTACCACAGCCCCAGAGTCGCTTAAGGCGTACAGAGCCTGCAGTCTCTCCTCCTGCAGCTCTCTTTCCATTCTGCGGTAGGCCCTAGCTCGTTTCATTCGTTGACCCCCAGACAGTCTACCCTTTCGTTTGGCATTTCGAGGCGCTACTGCCCCCGGAGTGGGAGTTGCCGCAGTGACCGCTCCCACTTCGTTAACAGTCATCCTCTCCTCCTGGCCAACCCGCCTCGCAGCAGTACCACCCCCCTTACCGCCCTGAGTTGCATTCTCCGCCCACTCAGATTGTTGCTCGGGCTGGTGTTCCTTTTCTTTTTGTTGTTGTTGTCCAGATGCATCAAGCACCGTTGGCGCCTGGGACTCCACGCCATCGGCTCCTTCGGTGGTCCATTTCACATCCTGAAGCCCGGGAACTCCAGGACGCCGGTCGCTAGCCGGATCGCAGGGCACAACAGTACCATTTTCATTCTTACTTTCCATTATTATTTATTAAGAGACAGAAGAGATTCCTAATCTGGAACCAGAAAGATATTAGTTGGGCATTATTAAATGGCTATAAGCGGTGCCCATGTCGCTTATGCTCTGTCTTTTAAGGTCCAGCCACGTCTCTCCAGAGGTTGAGGCGCAGATGGGCCTCAGGTTCCAGATGCCCTGGTGGGTATGTAGCCTGATAGGGTCGTGAATTCTATTAAACTACATATCCGTGCACTCGCTGTTGCAATCAGGGACCGAAGGAACACCCCTAGCTACTTGGCTCACCCCTCCTCGGTTCCTGCTTGTGCCCGGACTTGTGACCGGCACCATAATTGTGATTACCATATATCAGGGACTAGTGCTAGTCCCCATTGACATTATTTGGACAACAACAATTATCGAGGTCAGGTTACCCTTAAAAAAATATGTTTTCGATATTTTATTTTACAGTTTTCTAGTACTCACAGTCTCTAGGCTAAGCCCCGGACAGACGGTCAGACGGACATGGCGAAACTATAAGGGTTCCTTGTCGGACTACGGAACCCTAAAAAACGAAGATACTAAAATGTTCAAGAAGGTACGAGTATTTTTAGTGTTACGAGAATCAAACTAATAGGTTGGGGAAAAACTCTTTTCGCAAATAGTATGTATAAAGTTATAATAAAATCTCTTTGGCTATACCATATTTTGTATCTGGCTGGTTTTGGTATTATTAAAAAGTTTAAATTTAAAAAAAGATAATTCGAAATTCAAATTAGGTAGAATGTGTGATTTTTATTTGTTTTTCTTACTGTTAAGATGAGTGAATCTAATGAATAAATTCGATACATTTTGAAATTTTACTACAAAAAAGGTAAAAATGCAAATCAAGCCGCGCAAAAAATTTGTTATGTTTATGGACCTAGTGTAGTGTCTGTGAAAGTAGCACAAATTTGGTTTAAGCGTTTTCAATCCGGAAATTTTGATGTGAAAGATGCACCTCGCTCTGGGCGCCCTGTTACGGATAAAATGGATGCCATTTTTGAAAAAGTGGAGCAAGATCGGCATATCAGTAGTTACGGTGTAGCTGAAGAACTGGGAATTGACCACAAAACAGGTATGGCGTTTGAAAAAGCTGAAAACTGGTGATGAAAAGTGGATCGCGTACGACAAGAACGTGCGAAAAAGGTCGTGGTCAAAGGCTGGTCAGGCTTCACAGACTCTGGCGAAACCCGAGTTATCTCGCAACAAGGTAATGCTGTGTGTATGGTGGGATTGGAAGGGTATTATTCATTATGAGCTGTTACCACCAGGCAGGACCATCGATTCTGAACTCTACTGCGTACAACTGATGAGATTAAAGCAAGAAGTTGAGAGAACGTGGCCGGAATTAGTCAACAGAAGGGGTGTGGTTTTTCATCATGATAACGCTAGACCTCACACATCTTTAGCCACTCAGCAAAAATTAAGAGAGTTTGGCTGGGACGTATTAATGCATCCGCCGGATAGTCCTGACCTTGCACTTTCAGATTTCCACTTTTTTCGGTCTCTTCAGAATTATTTAGGCAGTGTCAGGTTAACGTCACGAGAGGACTTCCAAAACCACTTGTCGCGGTTTTTTGATCAGAAGCCCCAGAATTTCTATAGCAATGGGATCACGTTCCTACCTATATGATTGCAGAAAGTTATCGAACAAAATGGCACCTGCATACTTTAGTTAAATATAAGTAAACTTTATTAAAAAATGTCTTGAATTTTCATACAAAATGCGAAGAAACTTTTTCCCCGACCAATACATATACCCGTCTGGCAACCCTGCTAAAATATTCTTATTTACTTCACGTTAAAAACAGTTCTCAATGAGAACCTGGTTCCTACTAATATTGATGTTGTGGCTCTCTAGTATTACTATAGCTACTATCAGGAAAAAATCCACTGACACTCTTTCCATCCCTATTACAATATCAAAAAGTGAAAGAGCAGAAGTTTTCGCGATGACATATACTAAAAAACTGCTTTATCTGATGACTTCACATTCCAGTCGTATCCTGAATCGCCGTGATTGCTACAAAGCGATCGTGTCATTGGTTGAGTCAACTCGTGCGCCGTATGCGTGACGTCACCCGCCACCCGACCGGCTGTGCGTACGCAGGCTACGGGGAAAGTTTCACATTCCTGAGCCCAATTTCTTCTTGTCTTGTACTTACATAAACTTATCTTGGAAGATGTCATCTTACATGATGTTTTATGTTGAGAGTTATGAAACAGAGCTTTACTCTAGGTTTTGTAATGTTATTTTGTGTTTAGATTAGGAATACTAACATATGTTAAGATCATTATTACTTACCAAACTGGACCACATTGTAGTCCGATAAATAAACGTTTATTATTATTATTATGTTTGTCTTTTGCATATCTCGGGACTATAAAGTTCCGGACTTTCGGAAGGCGTGCGGCGGGCCAAAGCCGAAGCCTATAGGCCCTTTGAAGACAATTTTAATATAAGGGTGATGTGACACCAGCCGGTGACTATCCCTGTATACACTATTGAAATGCACCCAAGGACAGTCCCCGGTTAGTGTAGGTCTACTGCAAAAATGGGGACTCTGATAATTGGGATATTGGACTTTCCAAAGCTGCCCTTTCTCCAGCGAGTGGTAAGTATAGGAATATAAACTATGCACATAAATACTGAAAATTAATGTTTACCATATACCATAGACAAAATTACGCCTATACTTACCACTCGCTGGAGAAGATAATTCAAACGTTATGTCAACCTGCATACGCTACCTTATAGTTGAAGCATGTAAGTACTTATTAATGCTTGACTCTGCTCGAGTGTGCGATAAGTTAGGTCCCACCTCTTAAGTTAGGACAAAATATTCTTTGAAAAAAAGTTTACTAAGCAAGTTATGTTATTAAGTATCGCTAATGGGCTACGCTCCGTTAAAAAAAAAATTATTTGTTTTTGTTTGTGATCACGTGATCAGTTTACGATACATAATCCACCCTAGAATTATTTTTACTTATTATATTATTGTAGGACCTTATATAAACATAAATATACATTTTCTGTGTCAAGTTAACAATTGAATAAATTTAGATGTCTGAGTTTTATGTAGCCAGTAACAATTCTTTTATGGTCCATAACTCCCAAGTATGTTAATATCTTCCATCTCAGAAGTGTTGGTATTCTCCTTCCACTTTCTTTCTATACTAAGTACATTACTTTTCCGAGGAGAAAAAAAAAGTCATAAAAATACTATCTGGCTTCATATATCAATGATTTAGATGTTTAACACTAATATTTAAATCAGTTATACTCCTATTTTTGTTTTTAAGTATTTTATTTTACGTTAGTAGTCGCAAACGTTAAAACCTGTCTTGGAGCTGCTTATTCATGATATGATACCTTTTGGCATTTAGTGCTTGGCTTTAATCGATGCAAAAATCAAAGTCATAACTGCCCTAAGAATTTCAATTGATAATTGATTCCCAGCACAAAGTCGGTTGTTTTTTAAACTTCAATGTGGTATTTTTGTCTGCTTTTTGGAATAAATAGATTAAATGAAAAAAGCGATGTCTTTCATTTGACCTTCAGTGACGTCATCATCAAACATTTCTATAGGCATATATTTTTTTGAACGCATTCATAGTTTGACATGGATCCGACCATTTAACCTAATATGATGACGTCACTTCCTGTAAATAGTAAAATACTTATAAAATCGGCTTAAAAGTACGAAAATATGTATATGTATTACATTCCTAAATTAATAAAGTGTATGTACGCTTATTTTGAAATCTGTTTACTAAAAACAGTTAAGGAAAGCTATTCCTCGAAACGGTTTTCGAATCGTAAATATTGATTGAAAAAAGAACAGGCCAATTAAATTTCTACGGAAAAGAGAAAAAAAAGTTCGAGCAAAAAATTATCTCTGGTGGAAAGTGGTCTACCAGCGATACTCTGTCATCTCTTGAATTTTTTTCACTTTTAATTTTAGGTTTTTACAATCATGACTAGCCTTTTGCCCGCGGTTCCACCGCCCCGTGTTTAATTAATAGCTATGTCCCTAGGAAAGTACCCGTTCCCAGGGAACAAACTATAGCCTATTTCCAAATAAATAACAGTGAAAGAATTTTCAAAATCAGTTCAGTTGTCCCTGACATACACACATGAGTAGAATCATCCATCCATCCATCAGCCTGTTTCGTACACTGCTGGACATAGGCCTTTCCAGGATTTCGCCACTCTTGGCGGTCCTCCTGGAAGAAATGCCCATACTCACACACGCTGGGCAGGCGGGTTGGTGAGCGCGGTGTCGAAACCCTTGCACCAGAGACGCCGCTGTCCGTCACCAGTCTGTTTTATATAAGGATGTTGATAATTATTACCTTATTGGTAAGGTTCATTATCCTCTTGTCATTTTATTTTCTTAATTTTTCTCTCTTTGATGAAGCCTTTCAATGATTTATTTGTTTTTAAATATCATTGTATTTACCTGACTTCACTCACAAACACATCAATAGATTTAAAATATTTTAAAAATTGACTGTACATATACTTACGGTCCACTATATGATCCTTTGTCGTATTTTTTGTTAGTGTTTTAAGTAGCAATGAAATGCGTCTCGTTACGAAGACTTCTTGTCATCTGTCTCTAAATAGGATTTGTTGCCAATTGAAAAAAAAATACAGATTCATATTTTGATTATTTATTTCACGGTTGTTCCCTGTCTATACAAATTCGCATGTCTAATTTTAAGGTTCATTCATCAATGTCACTTGTGAGCTTCTATTTCAGCAGAACACTTGACCATACTTACTTACTTCCCCACTCCCCTGTAAGTGTCTCTGTGTAAGTCATCGCATCAGGTTGCTGCAGCAGTGTGAGTAGTTCTTGTCTTTACATTTTGAGGCATCATTAAAAATGTACGGCGTGTTGCTGTGAGTATCAAGACGTGTACGGATAACAGTATCGCTTGAATGTGTGAGTGTAAAACTCGAGCCTTAAGGTAGTGGTACAGTTTTTCGACTCTACCTTTTATTAGAAATTATAGACATAATTAAATATAAGGTGACTTTTATTTATGCAGCCAAACTCATACTGGAGGCTTGGTAGGTGATCAGTAACACGGATCAATAAATAACACTTTTTGCTAATTTAAATAAAATCTTAACGTCCCATAGTAATTGACTCGAGGCTGGGCTTGCGTTTGTAAGGAACACGAAAAGAATAATTTTCGAATTTCACAAAAAGGGTCATCGAACCTTGTTACTGAGCGCTTACCGAGTCTTCAGTAAGAATTTGGCTGCATAAATTAAAGTCGCCTTTATTTATATCGGGTGTAAATGGCCAGGTATTTTTGTTTAAACCACATACTTTACTGATCATACTGAACCACTTTTCCAAAGAATGATTCAACAAGAAATCTAAAATAACAATTCAATATAATAAAACACGCAGAAGAAAAGTAAATCTGGTATTAAGGTTCATGTCCTCGCATCCAAAACTATTCTGTTGAGTTTCTATACCGATATATTTGTATCACCTTGCATTGGAAAAATCGTCTGTGTTAATATAACATGTCGCCGGCATTTGGTTAAATCAATCACTTAACTAAATGGCTAGTCTTTTGGTTTAAATAATTTTTCTAGGTGGTCATAAAAAATTACCACGAAAGTTATGTATACCGTAAAAAATCTATACCGGGTGTAAATAGACAGCTACCTTTTACGGAAACCACATATTGTACAGATCACTCTGAAGAACTTTTCCAAAGAAACATACCTGCGCAAATCCTTAGTATGGGAAATATTGGAATTTTAAATAAATCCGAGATAAGGGCGACATCGTTCATCTGTGAGACAGCAGTTCACGCGCTGCGTTCTAAAATAGACCTTCCTCCTGCGAGATAGAGTCTTTAAGTTAAAGTATGTCTTCTTCTCTGAAGATTTGCGCGGGAACGGGAATGTTTCTTGTAAGAAGTTGTTCAGTATGATCAGTTAAGTATGTGGTTACATTTTAAGATTGCTGCTCATTTACATCCTGTAGGATAAAATCTGTATAGTGGTCTAAAATCTGATTAAAGCCTTATTATACTGATTAAAATTTCAATTATTATACTGATTAACTAAAATTCATGGTTCACATAAATATAGGTAAAATATAGATACTAAACATCTTCGTGTTAAGTTGGGGCCTCCCTCCCTACCAGAACTCTCCGTATAAAGAATTTTTAACATTATTTTTATTTATTTACGTTTATTTATACGGTTTTATTTTATTTGGGAGACCCCGTTGTTTTTTTTTTCAAGTATTGATTTTGACATCGCCATTACCTCAGGTTTGCAGAATTTTTTGGCCAGACATATTATTGCCGACGAATGTAAACGCTCTACAACAGGTCCTGTTGATTTTACAGATCCTAATGTATGACAATGAACAATATAACGCTGCACAATCGTCCGCTAAGTCTCAACAAACCGCACCTCTACCCTACTCTACGCACACAAGCATACTTTCTCTACTTGGGTGTGCAGACACCGTAGTCTCATTCTTACCTGCGCCCGCGCCGCCGGTTGAACCTCACCTCTACCTCAGTGCTGAGTTGGCGGCGTCCGCGACCGCCTCGGTCTACCATGTTAGTAGCCCCCGTGGCTGTAAAGTGCTGAGTGGAATTGTGATACAAAACCTGTGCAGAAAGAGAGAACCTCTAGTGTGATTACGGATACAAAAACTTTTTGGAGACGCTTCGGGCGATTTCAAGGTACGTCTCTTTCATAAAGGTGGAGGTTTTAAAGGTAATGTGAAAGTTCTGATCGATCAACGAGTTCGAGAAGTCAGTGGCTGTTGACACACTTAGACGTTCAGGTGTGTGTGGTGAGGCGGTGGGTGTGCCTCACTGAATATACGTGTCCGTCCAAAATTCTTGTGAGACCACTTTCGGAATGTTGGGCAACTTTCTTTGAAGAAGTTTTATGGTGAAGTTTTGGGTCGGCTTTAACATAGTTTCGAACTTAAAACCTTTAAGTTTGGTTTTTAAAAGGTTTAATGGACTTTCGTTGTTAGATAACGATTGAATTGTGCCGCCAAGTAAAAGAGTTCAACGCGCTCGCTCCAGCTTTCAGCGGTGCTTTTCTTGATACATGTTTTTACTCATTTCGAACCAATCGCTTACCTTGCATCCCAATCTGAAGTATTTCACCAAAATCACCATACTTATTTTTCAATTCTTTTATGACGGAATCCATACATATTATCGTATTATCCTAATATACCTAGTTAGCAAAGGTAAGTAAAGTAAATGGGGTAGGAACGAGAGAAGGCAAGCAGGTAGTTACAGGGAAACCGGCTTGCGTCTGGTATCCCGTCGCGCGCCAATGCCTCACCAAGATAATGTATTGTGTAGATGCGTCACTAATTCCTTGTGCTGGGTAAAACAGGTGATTTATGACTACGAGTTGGGAGTGGGAGGATTTTCTACAACTGCTTTAAGAAACCTGTTTTGGGAGATGTCACGTTTTTAATGCGTATCTGTCTTTTGATCCTAAATGAGTATAGAGATAAAAGTGACTTTGGTTTTTATAGCCAAATTCATCAGTCACCTACAAATATGTTTTTTTTTCATCTAGTACCCCTTTTCTGGTTACCTTTTCCATTTTAGTCCCCATCTAGTTATTTTATTTTCCTCAGAATGAAGATTATTTACGTTTTTTATATTCTGCACAATATGATGAACGGCCTCTATCTTCACCTCATTTAAAATTCCATGTTACACATTACGAACCGGAATTGATCATGAAAACTCATTTTCTCCGTATCCAGTGCAATAAAAATGCGTGCGTAATTAACTCTTAAATGTAGTAAGTAGAAAGTTAACTCAATTTCGAGACCTGCGTAACAGTCATTACTACTCATTCATTACGCACTTGTTTTACGATTTTGGGTGTGGTTCGGTCCACCTGCTTTTTATAGAATTTGTATCATTGGTAGTTGGTGAATGTTTTTCGGGGTTCCGATGACTGAGATCATTGTGCAATTTTGATACCATTTGTATTTCATTGAGCACGAAGTAAAACTGTCTTCGATCTTTATGTTGCGAGTAATTTCTGCAAAAATCGTCTGTCGGACAATTACCAATAATGCCTTTTGTATTGTCAGTTATTTTAAAATTTACACCAAGATAATCGGATGATTGCTCGACAGACAAATATTCACGCGAATTCAAGCCTCCTCACCATTAGATAAAGTAGCAAACCACAGATTATGGAGACCTCTACAAACCGATGATATTATACAGGGTGTAAATGCAAAGTCGAGAATCACTTTGGGGTATGAAAGTAAACACGATTCAGATCTCATTACGAGAAAAAAAAATATACCTACCTTGAATTTTCACCAAAAATTCCATAATTTTTCTAAGCTATGGCCAGCTCACCGGCCTTCCCACACACCTAATTGCACCCCGCAACCCGCACCCCTCATCCGAGTGCCCAGCGAGCGTGAGGGTGTCCACGCGATTAGTGTATTTTGGGTAAAGAAAATCGTCTTATCATGAGGTACTGGTACTTTATTTAGAGATTCCAGTATTTAATATAATATCTTTACCGATCATACTAACACACCCTTAAAGGATTCTTGCCTTAGCTTTTACACCCTATATAATGCTAAACCTCATTTCTTCACACAGATTTATCTCCACTCTAGCGTAGTATGAGTTTAAGAATGGAATGTCTGCGTTTTCCCTTATAATATATGGTTTGAATTGAGGTACGTCCACGTCATACAATACACACTTAGTATGTTGTAGTAGCTCCACGGTTTTGACATAAAATCGCCTTTTTAACGAACCTACGCGTAACACTTCTTTGAGTAAACCATGTCTCTCTCAAGAAACTCGACTTACTCGTCTATCCTCTTTCTCCAGCCATTATTTATTAGCTTACTTCATCCGCTTTATTACCATCTCTGCTCTTTCAATCTGTTATTACAATCTTAGCTTGTGTTCCGGAACCTATCTTGACATAACCGTTATCTAGAACAGCTCGAGGGCTTTGCAAAACAAACCGCATGCTACACTTACAAATACCAGTTGATAAACGTAGTTATAATTATATTTCAACACTTTTGTTTATTGCATTATTATATTCCGGCATAAAAACTATCCAGTAAAGTAATTGGCTTTATAACTTATACTTGCGATAGTAATAATTATATTTAGATTTTTAATGTAGTTTTAGCGATAATTAGAATAAAGACGGTTAAAGAAATTTTTTCTTCCGATAAAAGCAGATAATACCCGTATTTTCCGAGAAGCAGCTTATAATTATAAAGTTGTGGAACGCAGTCATGTTTCTAATTATAGAGCTGCAAGCTGCAGGGGTCGTGTTTGAAAAGTCAGATCTTTGACTCATTCATTATAGCTGAGAGTCGTTTACGTAATCGTCTCAGCGGAATAAATTTACCTGTCATATTTTTGCTTACTTAATCAAGTAGTATAGTCGTTGGTCATTTAAAAATTATGTTTCCGGTCGATTTGTGATGATTGGTGAAATATCCGTTTGATTATAAATTCGGTTTTCAACATCAACTTCATATTATAAGTAACATATAATCACGTTGACGGACGAAAATAAAATATTAGAAGTTTTATTGTGACGGTTGTAGCAGTTTTTTGTCTGTCAACAGATTTTGACGCCATACAAAAAGATTTGTCGACACATTTGGACGCTTATGCGTGAAATCGAATAAAAACTAAAATTACTTTCTACCGCCCAACCTATACTTCCTATCCATCTTAAAATATCGGGAAATCATAATCAAGTTTAAAAATAAAACTTAGTACTTAGAAATACGTCCCATTTACACAAACATTTTTCTTAAATATAAAACATTTTTTCTTGTAATTAAAAACCTTATTCTTGTTGTAGTTCATAAATGTTTGAAAATGTAGTAGTTTAGTACGTAAAACATTAAGAGCTAGGATTCGAAATCGGGTAAAAAGTTACTGTCTTTTAAGAAAGAAGCTTTTATTAGTTCAGTTCTTTGTTGACAATGTTATTATATTTATGAAATAAAAGACACAGTTCCTTTCAGTTTCAGCTATTTTCAATATCACTAAGATATTCTTATTGCACCGCGCCCCAATTGACCTTATTGTCAATAAAGGACAGCGGTGACTGGAACCAAGCTCGCCCTAAGTGGGGACCTTTAATCACTTAAGTGTACTCCAGCAACTTCAGAGGGCTAAGGGTCTATCAATTACAGAAAGGTTGTATTCGTTTTGACCTTATCAGATTTGATTTCTTTTTTGTAATAAAGAGAAAGAGGCTTCATAATCAAGGGAATATTCACATGTAGATTAAACTAACTTAAGGGAGAAGATGACGCAATTATAAATAAAATGACAGACTTTGGACGATTTTCTTACAGTAATCATGATACATACATATAGTTTAAAAAAACATACCTGTGTTCTTCTAGCATTAATGAAGTATATACAAACAAACCGCGTTAATTTTATTTACTGTAAATTAGACTTTATATTGATTTTCTCTAAAGTTTTTTCTTTATAAAATTAGTTTGAACGATACATAGCGATTTTGAAAAAAAAACATGAAATTATTTCAAGTTGAAGCAGAGTCACTTAAGAGTATGGCATAGGCTAGGAAAAAATGTCATTACCCGCCCGACACAAAAAGGCCAATGTCAAACACTTTATTGCTTATTGATAGAGCCGATTATTGGTTAGCTAATCGACCTATTTGTCTAGGACGCGTTATACTAATAATTACGCGTGAAACAGCAGATCGGAGGGTTTTTAGCTAGTACTGAAATATTTTGTAGTGAAAAAATTTGGATTTAAGTAGAAACGCTTTATATTTTTATTAACTATTTTATGAAAAAAAAATCAAGTTGATCTCTTAGCCGCGTTCATGAAACGAAAGTTTGAAAACCAAAAATAAGAGGGTGGAAAACATTTTTTTTCTGACAAAATTATAAATCTTAGTAGATTGTTTATAAATATATCACCTAGATAAAAGATCAATAAATTAAATATATTTTTTCCAATAAGATAGTTCTACTTTCTTGAAAAGAACCCTCGAAATTCTGGCTTTGTTCATGTTCTACGGTCAGGTACAGCCTTAAGGTGATATGTGAATTTTTCAACGGTCACTGTTACTCCATGCGGATTGACTCGCAGTGCGAGAGGGACGGATTCCGGAAAAAAATGCAAAATGTCGGTTTTAAATTAATATAAAATTAACTAAAATAGTTATCAAAATTTCACATTCACCAAATTTAGATATTGTTAAAATCTATCTAATAAACTATCGTCCAGGTCTATATGTCATTCCTATTTCGCATACTATGAAAAAAAGTGTAGAAGAAGACCTCATTTCAATAATTATTTCTATCGAGCGAAAGTTCTGCAATCGCGTTTCTGTATTCAATAAAACTAGAAAAAGGTGCACATATTCATATACTAATTTATCAAGTTAGTAGCTTCTTCTGAAAATCAGGTAAATAACTTCAAACAGTGCCGATTTTAGTGAGGTAGCGCCTTAATAATAACTTAGTTTTTCGAGAGCGCGTGATATTTCGGTTGCTAAGGCTCAGAGCGCGCTATTTTAAAAAGTAATGAAACGTCATAAGAGTTTAATTTTACTTTATGCAAAATTAGGTGCTCAATCTCGGGTCACCCATGCCTTTAAGCAAAGTTACCTGAGGGTACTGCGGTCATTCACTTTTGACTACACACATTGAAAAGGATCTCTTACAATTTACTATTATTATTTGGAATAGTTATGAATGAAGTTGCTAAGAAGATTATAAAAGATAATAATAAACCTCGATCCTATTCAATATCCCACTCATTTATGGAAACTCTTATTCCTAGAATATAAAACGAGCGTTCGGTTCTAAGTTATTTCAAAAGTAATCAAATTTCTGGAAGTTTGGTCCGAAGAAGATAAATAAGTAGCAGGTAATAAATTCACAGAAAACCTTTGACTAATACCTAAAAAAGGTTTGGGTTCATGATAATCTGATTTGCAGTGTACTTTATCCCATTGCTTCTTCTTTAATTTTTAGGGTTCCGTAGTTCGACAAGGAACCATTATAGTTTCGCCATGTCCGTCTGTCCGCGGCTTAGGTTAGAGACTATTAGTACTAGAAAGCTGTAATTTGGTATGGGTATAATACATATTAATCACGCCGACAAAACGGTATTTTTTTGTAAGGATATCTCCCATGCACTTAAATTGGAGATACTTTTTTTTCTCGTCTATCCCATAGTGTGGGGTATCGTTGGATAAGTCGTTCAAAAACAATATGGGTGTGTGAAAATCATTTAGGATTTAGGGATCCGTTGACGAAAGTGCTAAGAACAACTCCAAATTGGAATTTTTATTAATAATTAGCCACATATACGTTAATTATTATTGTTTTCATAGTTAAAAATCATTTAAACTAAACATTTCTAAGCCAAAAGGATTTTTTATTCATAAACCGGTAATTATCGATGAAATTACAGCTCTAGTCGATCACAGATACAAAAAAAATTTCATCAATAATTTCTTCTGTGAATTCAACTTAGAGCATATCGCGAATGTTTCCCGCAAGTTTTATGCTTCATTGCATTCTCTTCTATGTCTTAAAAACGTTCTTCCTATTTCAACAAATATTTCTCTTGCTAACTCTCTTCTTATTCCTTTAATTGATTACGCTGACGTTTGTTACTTGGACCTTAAAGAGGAACTCCTTAACAAGCTTGATCGTTTGCTCAATACATGTATTCGCTTCATTTTCGGTCTTCGCAAATACTTCCAGTTCGTGAGCGAAGGAATGTTAGAATTCTGTGTCTTCTTTTCTCTATTATTAATGACCCGTGTACTCCCCCTTACCTCAAATCTTTGTTTCATCTTTTAGATAACACCCACTGTAAACTCCTCAGGTCCTCTAACAACCTTCTCTTGTCTTTTCCTTCTCACCGTTCTGGTTTTATGTCCGATTCTTTTGCCGTCACGGCTGTCCGTTTGTGGAACGATCTACCCGTTAAAATTAGAAATGCCCCGTCTCGTCATGCGTTTAAACAGTCCTTGGGCAGACATTATCTGAGTAAAATACAGTAAATCTGGTGTCAACATAGCAATCTGAAATTATCACGACTAGTAGTTTATTCTTGTATTTATTATTGTATTATATATATTTATATAATATTATATAATCGTATTTATGTAGTAATTATTGTTATTTGTTTAAAATATATATATGTATTTTTTTATTAATTTATGTATTTAGTATTTACCTACAAATCTACTTATCTATTTTATTTATTAGTACATTCATGTATTTTTTTCTCTTTTCTCTCACATATTCTTTTTTATGTCTTAAAGCCTTTCTGCACGCCTGCCTCTGTTCATTTCTAGTACTTTCTGTCGGGTTGACTGGGAGAAAATGCTTTTAGCATTAAGTCCGCCTGTTGTACATGTAACTTTTGTTTTGTGCAATAAAGTATTTAGAAAGAAAGAAAGAAAGCATCTTAGGAACCTCTAAAAAGTGACTTAAATTTAGTGCTAGTTGCTACTCAGAATACCAATTTGCTAAGGAGAGTCCTAAAATTGTGACATTTTAGGGCGCTTAATTGCTTGATTTAATTCCTCAGTTATATATAACAGATAAATCGTTGTGTAATTTTGTACGTTCCAATATTTGCGTTAATTAGTGGAACTATGTTTTTGTCAAACCACTTCTTACAACAACGACTAACGACGGGATGGTGGATAAGAATATCCAACGTATGACATTATATTCTCGCATACTCGTATGTGCTTCTACGTCGTACCACACTTGCTACGGTTAACCTAAAAGAGCACTCGGCTGAGTGCATCTCAGGTAATTATTTATATTTACGACGGAGTCCGCTGCGCTCGGCTGCTCGCTAATAGCGCGTTGCAGGTTGCACGACTTGCAAGACATTCTCCGGACAATTTGGTCAATATCAGAGTAAAATTATTGTTGGTAAGCAATTAGGACAAAACGAAACACTCTCATATTTATATTTAATGTTTGGCATAAATAAGTATTTTATTGTCAATCGAATACAATATACACAGACAGTTGCGACAAAGGGTCTCATAACCTATTATAGTTATGTTTTGGAGTCCTAGGACATCATTTAAATCCTAATCCATCCATCAGCCTGTCTCCGTCCTCTGCTAGGGACGCCGAATAGGCGTTTTCAAGATTTTGCCATTCTTGGTGGTCTTCTCGGAAGTGATGTCCATGCTCACACACGCTGGGCAGGTGGGTTGATGAGCGCGGTGTCAGAAAGTCAAGTAACGTGATGGTTCCTCCGCAGTTGAGCCCGGCATGAGCTCTCCCACCTACATTCTTATTTACCCGTAAATTGGATTCAAGCCACGATCTTGCCACCTAAATATTTAGTGATAATAGAACTCAACAAATAAAATATCACACAAATCTATTATTTTGGCATTATAAAATTGTACAAGGTTTGTCATGTTGTTAAAAAAAACATTAAATATAGTGCCTTGTTTGATATTTTTTGGGTTCTTTCCAATTCAACAATGGACAAATAGAGAGAAAAAAAATTCAGCACCCCAATTAGCGTATAATTAATTACCTAACTTTATCAAAGATTCTTGATTCCAAAACATCACAGAGTAAATCTGAACATTTTTATTTATTATTTTTTTATTTTTATTTTATTTTATTTATTAACCAATTTTCTTATAAAACTAATACATGACCCACAAAACTGCATGTACAGTTTGACTGTGGGATCCGTGAGTCTCTAACATAAAAAATATTATAATATAGTTTAATATATTTAAATTAGTATACGATCAGCCGCACCCCAGCAGCTACGCCTGCGCCAGGATTGTATTATGAGGGTAATACAAAGCAGGGGCAAACGTCTCCGCCGACGCGCGGCCGACCGTACGAGTTACAGTCTACCTACTTAAACTAAAAGCTACATACTATCAAGGAGATAATTCATAATCTGCTTTTTGAATGCTTTTTTGTTGGCCTCTTGTCTAATACTAATAGGTAGGCTATTTAAGGTGTATGGAATACGTTTTTTAAGAGTTCTATCGCCATAATAATTACATACTCTTGGTACATCGTATTTACTCGCACTTATTGACCTTGTGTCGTGAGTGTGGCTTATGAATGATAAGTCATGCTCCCGACTACCATGTTGATTTACTAACATTAAAAATTTTTGTTTTAAACTGACCGGAAGAATTTTGCATATTTTGAATAACTTTCTGTAGTCATCTTTGCATTTAATTTTAGTTTTTTTAGTCACAAGTAGCTTTAAGAATCTAATTTGAAGTTTTTCTAATTTATCTATGTTTGTTTTGAAAGTTAGACCATAGCAGTCAAGAGCATAGCCTATTATTGAGTCCACTAAATACATATATATGCATTTTAGAGTACTAGTTGGAACTCTAAAGCTTAAGTGATAGAATTTACCAAGTAGGATTTTAAGCTTACTACAAATATAATCTACATGTGTTGTCCATGAAAAGTTTTCATCAATTTTCATCCCAAGGTAAGTGGCACATTTTACACGTTCAATAGGTTTGCAATTACAGGATATCAGGTTACTATGGAAGCAAGAGTAATCATGAGCAACAATAATAGGCAAGAATGGCTCTGTAGGAATTAGATAAGGTGAATGGATAACTAAGAGTTTAGTTTTTTCAGCGTTCAAAACAATTCCGTTGTCGTGTGACCACTTGACAACTGAATCAACATCTTGTTGTATTAGTCGACATGTGTCTGTGAGAGCGGTGCCAGCGCGCAGAACGCACAGGTCATCTG
Source organism: Ypsolopha scabrella (assembly GCA_910592155.1). NCBI lineage: Eukaryota > Metazoa > Arthropoda > Insecta > Lepidoptera > Ypsolophidae > Ypsolopha > Ypsolopha scabrella. Next base: position 21,726,719 of record OU342969.1, on the reverse strand, counting down.
CGAACATATAAGCCGAACTATGGCGCAGGACATCACACAGGCTGTTGACCAGCATAAGATAGCACACAGGGCCGCATCCAGAACCCTGCGGAACTCCGCACTGGACCCGCTTCGTGTCACTGAACACCTCACCTACCTTAACACGATATGAACGCGCAGTGAGATAATCACGGAACCAATGGTTCAGTGGTTCTGCCACCCCACACTCATACATAGCATTCAGAAGTGTTTCTGTTTCTAAGGTATCAAATGCTTTTTTGTAGTCGAATAATATTGCAACTACAAACTTTTTTTCAGATAAGTGTATATTGATTTCATCAGTAAATTGTGATAACAATGTGTTTGTGCTTTTACCCTTCTGAAAGCCATGCTGACATGGATTTAATACTGTATTTTTCTGGAGGTATGATCCTAGTTGTCCTACAATACATTTTTCAATAATTTTATCTATACTAGAAAGTATGGCTATTTGCCTATAGTTAGCATATATTTTCCGGTCACCTTTCTTATGAATGGGACGTACTACAGCCTCTTTCAAGCCACCTGGGAAACTGAATTTACTTACAGACAAGTTAATTAACTTGGCAATTATTGGACTTATTTTTTCAGATACAGTTTTTAGGTCACACATGCGTACAAGATCGGCCCCCGGTGATTTTTTTGAGTCCATACTCTTGATAATGTTCATAATATTTTTGCTGTTCACCGGCTGCCACCTCATACACACCTCTGTTTTCTGTACGTAGTTTTCCCTATTTAACCATTTATCATTACACACATGTTTTATGTGATCAATTTCACTAGAAAAAGAGTTTGCAAACCCATTACAAACATCTTTTAAAGTACCCTGAGTCTCCATATTATCTATGATTACAGAATCTAATGACTTCCTATAATTTCCTAGCATGTTATTAATTTTATCCCATATTTTCTTTATATTTTTGTTACATCCTTTACCTACGGTCACCGTTATATTAACATAAGTATTTTTTTATACATAATTTACAAACTTCTTCCTACAAAATTCCACAAGTCGGGTCCATTCCTAAAACCGCGTTGGCTGGTTATAAATTTATTTCCAAGTTTAACTGAATTAGCTAAAACGCTACAACTACAATTTCCTGTTTTAAACTACCACGATTTTGATCAATCTTAGTGATTGGCGTTGAGGTTGATTTTAGATTGGCTAGTATTCTACTTGTTTAGGTTAAACAATTCACAAAATCCTCTTAATTCTCTTGAATGTAATGATTTAATACGCTTTTAAGCTCTTGGAACGTACAGATTATGTTTAATAGTTGATTTATCTTCATCCTCAGAACCAGTTTTGTGCTTTTTAAGGGTGAGTTTATACTACAGAGCTTTAGGGTCCGTTTTAACTATTTCCTATGGAAGTGCCTGATAGTTTATGTGTCGCATAACTCATACAAACACGTTCCACTTTGAAACTTATGTTCTGGGTAGCGGTGAAACAGTCCCTTACTCTTTTAAAATAATAGGACATCGAAAAATCGCAATCTCTTTCAATCGCACCCTGATTGGCTATAATTTAAATCACACATCATTTTTAGCCAATCTCAACGATAGATATTGAAGTTGGAGCACATAATTTTCAGTCGACATGCTCACTGTGTACACCTTTAATGGCTCGTCGTATTGTAAGTTGAATTTCCCGAATTCCTGAAACCCTTGAGAATGGTGTATTAACCGAAACCGGTCGGGATCAACGTGTAAATCTTATAAATAAAAACCAGTAAAACAAGTACAAGTGAATTTAATTATGATGTTGAAGTTGGACAATAAGAGGGACGGTCAGTATAGAAGGCGTGCATGAAGTTAGTCACAGATGGTGGGGGGAAGGGGGTATGCCCGGGGAAACGTGCACTGACAGCTCTCCCGTGACTCCCGTCTGCTTTCTGTACTGGCTCGCAATGTTAATATACAGAAGTGACTTTCGTTTATATAGCCAAATTCATACTGGAGACTCGATAAGTGGCCAGAACCAAGGGTCAGCGACCCTGTTTGCGAAATATGTTTTGTATATTGTATTATTAAATTGAAACCTCGACTCGATTAGTATAGGAAGTCTACATTTTATTTTGCGTATTTCAGTGAAAGAGTCATTGAACCTTGGTCCTGCCTGACCACTTATCAAATCTCCAGTATGAATTTGGCTGCATAAACGAAAGTCACCTTATATATATATACATATGTAAGTATATTAAGTAGTTCAATACATAAGCAATGAAACAACGCATCAAAGACTAGAAAACTTGGATGCTCAAGCCGCAACGGTTGCGCCCAGCCCGTTACAGTCTCACCAGCTTCACATTGCTGTTATACCAATCAACAACCGTCTCTATCACAAAGGCATAGGAGTTTTTTGCACATTCTGGATTAACTTGGTCGATCGTTCGAAGGGGGTCAGCTGCGTTCCGATGTTTGCGGCGCGTGCTCACACTTTCAACACCATTTCGCATCTATGTGAATGAAAATTTGTAAGACTGAACAGTTTTTGATTAATTCACAGAATTCCGAAAGGAAAATAATGCTCTTACAAGCTGAATCTGACCTTCCAAGCCTCAACACCATGATATAAAAGTATTTTCCTGACGTCTCAACTCAACTTACATACATATACCTTTATATAACCATGAATAGATAATTGAAACAAATTACGCCTACGAAATTAATAGAAACAACCTTGAATTTACTGCGACCGCGCGGTAGTCAGGTTGTGTACACTAAATTCGAATCATCAGACACAAGGTCCTGTGGCGCAACGGATAACGCGTCTGACTACGGATCAGAAGATTCCAGGTTCGAATCCTGGCAGGATCGAAATTCTTTTTCAATTTTATTTTAGGTTCCACGTTCATAGATGCTAAAAAGAAACCCTTTTATTATGATTTGTGCGTCTGTCTGTTTGTCACGGCCACTTTTTAAATTGATAAAGCTATAAACTTGTGAAATAATAATGAAAATCCTTTCTTCACAAATTATTTTCTGCCTACTTAAAGCCCCCTTGTGGGTTGAAATAATTTATTTATAAAGAATTAAAATGAAATTTTCCCCTCCCATATCCATATATACAAGGTGACTTTCGTTTATACAGCCAAATTCATACTGGAGACTCGGTAAAAGGTCAAGACCAAGGTTCAATGACACTTTACGTGAAATACGCAAAATAAAATTTTGACTTCCCCTTCAAAGCGGGCGGAGCCGAGGGTAAAAGGCTAATGATGAAACGATATAAAACGATGTGTTTTATTCAATGTCCATTTTAGCACTCGTAAGTACCTTTCTAATGCAAAAAAACTCATGTTTCACCAACATACGTAGATAATATAAGTCAATCTGTTTGTCTAATAGGATTGACAGCTGGCTGAAGAGAATTTTTATTAAAGCCGGAAACATAATAAATACCAATCTGTAGGCGGTGTGCATAATTGTAAATCGTTCATTTAAAAGAGAGCTCCAAAAATATTAACATGTTATTATGTAAAATGATGTTAATTCGTCATGCAAATAGCATCTCAGTAAACTCTAATTAAAGATCATAAACGTTAATGATAAGTAAAAGTGAAACGACCATATTGATTCACAATAAGATAATAACAACTACTTAAATGAACATGATAAATTGATAACGCACGTAGCTTTAAATATTATCTAAAAACCCTTGAAAATAAATTGATATACGACATCGATTTGTGTAAAATAATAACAAAATGAAATATTTTCTGAAACTGTGTTGTACAAGTACGTTTTCATCAGGATAATAAGCAAAATTATAACCGATACCAATAGTTTTTTGAAATGCATACCAATAACTAAAAAGCAAAGAATAACATTAATATAAGCCTGGATGCATATTGTCGCCGAAAGTGGGTTTCAGGCATTTGAGTGATCTCTATTCACTCGGAGCACCTCAGAAACTCCGTCTTTTGACGGTAGAATGTCCTATAGCTTGTATTCTTCGTGCTCGCACCGCCCGCGCGGTTGGAGGGTTGGGACGGACGAGGGAGCACGCCGTTTATGTGCACGGCCGAGCGCATGGCTATACAGGTAGGGATTTGCTATCGAGATATATCTTGAGATTAATTTTTTTATGAATAACCCTAGAATTATGTTAAAATCTATTCATGTTAAGTACACGAAAAGTAGACTACGCCAACACCTGTTTTACGGAATTGACCCTTAATATAAAAATCTTTAGATTTATAACGAAGTATTTTGTAATGTAGAAGATAGTTTTTTAGCTACTTTAGGTTGGTATGAAGTGTTTTAGCAAAATAGGTAATTAATGTTTAATTCTACATCATACATCTACCATCTCAAAAGAAATTTAATCATCGCAAAACATAAGTCCAATCGGTTTGCTCATCTTCGGGTCGTGATGTCGTGTGCATTCTACAAAATGCGACGAGTTCCAAATACACAAGTAGCCGTGGCGAGTGACCTCCGGCGACTGGCGATCCGTCGCACGCGTCGCGCTTGCCCACCCTCCCGCCATTCTGCCCGCACCTCCTCCGAGGCCGTGCTCCCTCGTCCGCCCCAACCCTCCAACCGCGCGGGCGGTGCGAGCACGAAGAATACAAACTATAGAAAGCAGTTCAAACTTATATAAACAAAGCTTAACTCGGTGACACGTGACAGACACTGACATCACACCCGTATAAAAACCTAAACCTAGGATTCGTCCAACTAAAAGCCAACCGAACAACTTTTACGAAGATGGAAAAACGATTCGATACATTTTGCATAAGTTGGTATGTACCTTTTCTTTTGAATAGCAGTTTTTTAGGGTTTCGTAACCGAAGGGTGCCAATCGGGACCCTATTACTAAGCCTTCGCTGTCTGTTTTTCCGTACATCTGTCACAGGGGCCTACAGCTTTAAGCGGGTGTCTACAGCTGTAACCGTAATCCGTAGACAGTTGAAATTTTCACAGAATACTTCTTACTATGGCCTTTATTACGACAAATAATAAAATATTCAAGATATTTAAATCTAAGGGGGTCCGCACACAAGAAACCTTAGATCATATTGCATGATCGATATTGCATTTTTCTACCGTTAATTGTTTCGGTCAAATTAAGTCAGATTATAATACACACTTTCAGTAAAAAAAAAACAAATAATAAAAAATTTGGGTTCCGTACGCAGAGGGTGCCATTTTAATTCAGGCGCTACCATTTTAACGGCTTAATGGTAGCCTTGATGATGCTATGGGATCTATATTGTTGTTTTTTTACTACAATATTTTTAGAGTTCAATATAGGTATATTGTATGGTGGTACGGAACCCTAACTTAGCCAAATTATATGAGTATCTGTCCACAAGATTAAAATAAAAGACGAACTACGAAGAATCACCCGCGAGGCTCCATTTATACCCAGTACAACATGTCATGAGAATACAGCCTCAAAACCGTAACGTACAACGTAAAAAAAAACTTCGATTGTCTCAAAAATCATAGCGAAAAACAAAATCGGAAGGAGAAATACACCCCACTGTATCGTGTATTACAACTGAAATCAAATAAAGGCTCGAAGCAAAGCAACCATTGAACATGACTTACCGTACAAAGGCTTCTAATGAATTAAATTATCCGGAGAACCTCTACTTCCTCTTGCTTTTGGTCTTTTGGTCGATTGTTGTCTCAAATCAATGCTGACAATGTAATTTCAACCTTCATTTTTCTGCAACAGAGTCTACAGTCAGTTGAACAGTTAGCGTTGCAACGTCTTGCGTTTGAAGTCTTGCCAAAATTTCAAAGCGGTGGTGTGGGAGTCAGAACTATTTTGAATACAGTATATGCAGCACGAAAAATTTATAGAGATAGAGAGAAAAGTGGAGAAAATACTAACATCTATACATTGACCTCTCATAAACAACTAGACATACAGTCTCCAAGAAAAGTTCGTCAGAAAACATCCGAACGTGCGACGAGCAAAATAGCAAAAATGCTTCTACCAAATTAAGACGTTGTATCGTTAACATAAGATGCAATGTCAGTTGTACACAATCGTCATTCGAATTTGTCACGCCATAGTGGTGACAAAATGCATCCCTGACACTTTTTGAGCGAGATTATGAGTCTTGTTGTTTATCAGACGTCAATGCCTTAATATAATAATTATATTTTTATCACAACAGTGTCTGATGAATAACACCAAGTGCCGAAAATATCAACAATCAACTTCCTTTTTATAATAAGGTTACGATATCTGTGGGAGGGAATAATACAATTATTATGAATACTATTATATATCTCCAAAATATTTTTATTAAATATGCGATGTGATCCATTCTCATAACCTTTCAAGCCCCGTTTAGATGCTGGACATTTACGACTTTTACTCCCGTACCATCATAGGACGGGCTAGTAATTTGAGGGTTTTGAATTTATTACTGTTAACGAGTCTCATCAAAGGTACCCTTTGACTGTTTAAGCTTCATGTTCCCTTGTAATTGAAGAAACCTTTAAGCGGTCAAAGATTACCTACTTATTAAATACTATTGTTTCGTTTATTCATTCATATGTATGTACATTCATTCATTCATTGTTGGTCATAAGAGTCATACATAACTCATATCATAACCGTGTTGCTATAATTTTAAGGAATTAAGAGTCGATTCTTCACTTCTGTTACGAAATCTTCAGAGGCTTTGTAAATAAAATAGGTGTGCCTTTTTCTGTGATTCTCATGAAATACAAAGAAAATTGTTATCAATTTTTCGTACATTTCTCGCACTGCGCGTTTTTATTGCTTGGAGTGACAGTAAAAAAAAATCGTAAGGCCTATAATGCCTAAAAAAATTCAATGTATGTAAAACAGAATTTTCCATGCTGTTATTGTAGCTTTCAAAACAATTGTATAAGCGGGGTACAATAATTAGCGGTTTTAACTAACTGCAGCAAATTCAACTATTTTAAAGTAACTAAAATGTTATCCAAGAATCAGGTTAATTACTTGCAACCATCGTTTTAAGCTGGGAGATATTTTGTGAGCGCTATATTTATTTCCTGTGATCACGTAATAAATTTAATGCCCAAGAAAACAATGTTTACAAATAAATATGTTATACAGTAAGAAAATTTTTACTATACATATTTATGGAGTCTTAAAACAATTGGATTTACAATTTTTTCCCGTAAATTTTTAATTTTACTTTCTGATTCCTAAAAATGTCTACGGCAAATCGAATTGTTTGAAGGGACTATAATATCCAAAAAACTGATTTGCATTATTTTGTTTGCATAGCTTTTTACTAGTTTTTTAGTTGGGAGCTGTTTTATGGGCATTTTAGTTATTTCTTGTGATTTTATTCCAAAAATGTAAGAAGAACAGCATCATAATGATTCATTTCATTACAGGAAATTTGATCCCGGTGACACATTTAAACCAATTTGACACAAAAATCTTTCGTAAAGAACGGCCAAGAAATATTTCTAAGAATCAATCCCACAAAACTTTCAAGTCTTGCATAGAGCTATCGGCCGTGTCACCAAAAACGTGCTAATTTGTATGCTAGCCAGCTTACACATTTAGTCACCGCGCCACGTAAGTCGTCTCGCTGTTGAAGTAATTTTCCTACTTATTGCGATGCAATAAAGACTTTGACCGGGGATTTTTACAATGGCACGCTTGGTGTGCCGGTCGAAGAATCTCCAAGTAACGGTCACTGGACACTTGTCGTACCGGTCTCTACGCAGGAAGATGGCTGCCAATGATAATTCCTAACCGATTTCTATTTTGGCACCGCTATTGTAGCAACCGTATTTCTTTGAATAACTAGTTACATAGATATCGTCACGACATGAATCCCCGAGGGGGTGTCAGAGGTGTTCTGAACTGTGAAATGCCAGTCACAGTCCACACTACCTATGTACACCCGCTTTTCACTGTTGGTTATGTATGACGTCCAAAACGTGATGGGTTGTGGTGACAGGTGAGCGCTATCGCCGTAATTGGGGTACAAATGGACCAACAGCGTTTTGCGAAGAAACTAGATCATCAAACACACCGCGGGATTGAACCCAGGACCCCTGGGTCAACAGGCGAATACTCTACCAACTACAGAGCTACAGAGGCGGTATTTTGAATAACTGAGTGATAAGCTCTTATTTATAATTATGAGAAATACAAAAAAACTCTGCGATATCCAATATGCATAAATTTTAATGTAGATCCGATACTCGATAAAACTTATAAAATAGATAATATCGTGTAAGCATGCCTGACATACTCAAGAACTAAAAACATCTTGTATAGACTACTTACACTTTCTTTTTACATTATTGTGGTACATTTTTGTGCGCCATATTCTAGTTTTATTTATCGAGATCCATTAATTTGAAAACCATTAGAGTTTCAAAGCATCCATATTTTTGATATGTTCTTGATTGAAAGAAAAGGCTCACACTCAACTATTAAGTCTGTACTACTTTCTACTTTCCAATCTTTGAGCATTCCAAAAAAAGTTGAAACACGAAGCTAATCAACTAGACATAAATACGAAATTCATAAAGGAATTTCTCGCAGTGTTTTTTGCTTACAAACTAAACATTAATAGTTCCTATACAAAAACCAAATGACTTTGTAATTATCAAAATAAATTCATGCACTTGGTATAAGCTTTTATCCTTAGTCCCGCCCATAAAGGGAGATAAGGAAGTTTGCTTACTAAAGTAGTTGTTACAAAAGTATGTGAATCTAGGTAGACCTGCAAAGTTTGAGCTTTCCGTCAGTTCAATGATTTGAACCTTAAAGCATTGTAGCAAGGTGTATATAAGGTTGATCGGTATGAAAGGACAAGTTGGCCCCTTCACTAGGGCGACCTTGTTGAAACACAAGGCTCGTTCTGTCGTTCACCTCGCAGGAATGCAGCCGATGCAGGCTCCAGCTTTTGTTGACGAACTCAATGATATGAGCCGAGCGACTTCTTTCCTGCTGCGACGCCCTTTTTCGTCCTCTAGAATCGAAAAGATTTCGTCCTCAAACTACGTATCGGGTTTTGTTTGTATACAGGGATAGAATGTAACTATTTGTTGCTATTGACACAATATCCTTTCCGGGTTAGGGGAAGACAAAATGGGATCTGTGTTCACTCAAGTTGAATGTTGACTGTGATCTTATTTCTTATGTCTACAGAGGATTAATATTTTCTACAACAAAGCAGGAGACAATGTTCTCATAACAAAACGTTAATTATAGATAAATTAATATTCAAATATCAAATAAATGCCCCAGCAAATCCTGCGAACAAAACTTTAGTCGGCCTTTGTAAGGAATGCTGTAATACTCAACATTGCTTCAACAACCGGTCTTATAATGTAGGAGTCGAAATTTAAGCCACTTAATGTTTAATCAACATTTCTTATGACATTCGCATCGATTACTATTTTGTATTCTATTGCAAAATATTTTGACGAGTGTTATAAAAATATGAATTGTTCAATACGTGCTGAAGCTGAAGCAGACGGTATCCAAGTAGGTATCTGCTCGTATATGATAGACCTCTTTCAATATGAGGCGCGGTTATCCAGAGAAATCTGTCCTGCTCCATTGCTTTCATTTTACACATGTTTATCCTGCTCAGCGGAAGCAGGCCGCTCAGAAAACTCACAGTTTCGAGGTGTTTTTACTTAATATTTTGGAATTAGAGGGATGGGTTTTTAATACGGCGTCCGTTTTATGTCACATTTTTCACGACGTTTATTTTAGTGTAACTTTTATTGACCAAAACTTTATATAACTCAAATGAAATTATATTTAGATCATAGTTTAGACCTATCTTTGTGATTTAATCGGATGGAGGGAAATTCAAGTACCTAACCGTATTTCGAACGGCCGAAATATTAAGATCAAAGAGTGACATCACACTAATATTATAAATGCGAAAGTTAGTGTGTGTGTATGTTTGTTACTCTTTCACGCTGAAACGGCTAGATGGATATTGACGAAATTTAGATATAGTTTATACCCTAACTTAACACATAGGCTACTTTTTATCCCGGAAAAAAGCATAAATAAATGAAGTTGTTAAACCGAATAACACGCGGGTGGAGCCGCGGGCAAAAGCTAGTATGACTTATATTTTTTTTTAAATTTAATCACCGCTATTTATTGGTTTAAAATTAATTTGAAAAGAGACAAAATCGGGATAACTCCCCACTTGAATCCACAACTTTCTTTAATTGGATATTCGGTTATTTACACAAGTTGTTTCTTTCCCTCTGAGACTGAGACTTCCCAGTCCATCATAAGAAGACATGTTTTCCACATTACCCGTCCCTATTTACTTACCATCCCGTAAACTGTGATCGGTATTAGATAAACCTTCAGGTGCTATATACAGAATACAAAGAGTCCCTTTCACAATTTGTTCGCAAACACCAGTTTATTAGTAGACAAGCAACTTGTCGTTGCGACTGGAGATCGATGGAACCTTCAATAGACAAGGCGAGACAATAATGTTCGTTTTAATATTGTGACTCCTAAAATTACTTATTGGAGTTTTGGTATCATTGAGATAAGGAAATGAACTCCTGCATTCGTGTGCTCAAAAATAAAATTGTAAATATTTTGGTTTACTTTGTAACGCCAGTACAAGTAGTTTCATATTTTCCCCACACTGCAGAAATGATATCTTTGCAGGTTTATACCCTAGTGGATACTTTGTGAACTTACTAGGTACTATAAATAAACCACACATATTAATAAAAGTAGGTTTGGTAGCTAAGCTAGGTCATGAGGCTATGCGATCGTTAAGTCTAAAACTTTCAAGTCCAGATACAAATAAACTACTCAACCATCTAAACTCGACCATGAAAAGATTTGTAACAAAACCGAGGAAATAACAAGAATCATGTTCACTGGGAATAAAGTTACATTTTGAACGGCTGATTAGTCTTACAATGGCAGTCGATTACCGTTGCTGCCACCAACAATTGCGTTCAAGACTAAATGCTTGTTACGAAATTTGTAGCGTGAAATCGAACTCCAAGCCGGTTTCTTCGGCAATAAACTACCACCTACTTACACCAGCAAACATTAACAATCAGAGCATTGGCACAGTAACATTGTCATGTCAATGCACGCCTTTTTTCAACAGCATTTTGAACTACAAATTGGCATTGCAACAGAAATATGGAGGGCATTTTAGCAAGATTAATGTTATGTTATGGTCCATTGTATTTGAGAGCACTTTAGGCTGTCACAGACAGAGCTTGATGTTTTTTATGATTTTAAATTAATTTATATAAGGTGACTATAATTTATGTAGCCGAATTGTTACTGAAGACTCAGTGAGTGCTCAGTAACAAGATTCAATTACCCTTTTTGTGAAATTCGTTAATTATTCTTTTCGTGTTCCTTACAAACGCAAGCCCAGCCCCGAGTCAATTCAAATGGTCCAGAATACCATAACAGCAGCTAATTGTCGATTTTATCGAAAGGAATGCACTTTTTTAAGGTCATAAAAAGTATACATTTTTTTCTCCTTGAAATACAAAAGATATACATGAAAATATTCAGGAACTGAATAAATAGCTTTGCTGACGTAATAGTCGTGTCATTTAGGCATTACAGGAAATAGGCCATTGCTCACAAGAAAAAAAAGTAATGTCGAAACCAACGTCTTTTTTTATTTTCAGTAATCCTATCTTCAGGTGTTATCCCTAGATTTTTTTTTAATTTTTTCTCTTCTTTAAAGAACTCTCCCTATTGAGCCTAAACGGTATGACAATTACATCACATTTCCATTTCTCCAAACTGTTTTTCAAAAAATAATTTCGTTAAAGAAAATACTACCTGAAAGTTAAAGAACAGTATGTATCTTCATGATTTACCTATATTTTCAGAAAAAATATACAAAAGGGCCTGTTACAATTTATGGTTGGTTCGAATTACGATGAGACGTCAAGATTTTATTTTGCGAAATTAGGAAAAACTGTTATCGATCTCTGATACTGATCACTTACCAAGCCTCAAATAAGAGTTTGGCTGTATAAATTAAAATCACCTTATATAAAGCGTATCATGCATTGCATCGAGCATCAACCTTTTAGCCTCAAACTGTAAGTAAACTAGGTGTAGCAATGGGTCTAAGACTAGTTTAAAAGAAAACTTAGTTTTGGAGCAAAGGGCGGATACTAGTTGAAAAAAAAGAAAGAGAAGAAAGAAAACTTCGTCTTAGAGCAAGGGCCGAAGACTAGTTAAAAAGAAACCTCGGTCTTATGGCAAGGACCAGAGACTAGTTAAAAAGAAAACTTGGTCTTGAAGCAAGGGCTAGAGACTGTTTAAAAAGTAAACTTGGTCTTACAGCAAGGGCCAGAGACCAGAGACTAGTTCAAAAGAAAACTTATTCGGTGCGCCCAGCTAATTTAATGCTTACAGAATAAATGACATATGTATTTGTCCGATCTTCTATTATTTTACAATTGTTTTTTTTTCCAGTCCTACAAAGATAAAGTAACTCATAACACGAAGTGTATAAAAAAAACGCAAGAGAAAGGCCAACCAAGAAAGCGCCAAGGTGCCTTTGTACTTTACTCACACCCTCCTAATTCAATACCAGTAAGAAATACCTAAGCAAGTATATAAGAAAACAAATACTCTCACGTATGTAATAGTCGATAACCGTATACCGCACACGGACGTGCCGGCCGACATCTACGTGTGCAGAACAAAATACATTTTCCTGATATAAAAACGACATATCTCTGTTGATTTGTTTTTGGCAATGCAGCATATAAAAATAAAAATGACATTTATTTAACAGACCAGAATACTTTTACATTGTAGCAGTTCTAAATCTACTTATTTCTTAGTTATGGCACTGTTAAAAAGGATTATGGCTCAGCGTTTGTTCCTATACCGAAGGTATAAGTATAAGGAACGATGTTATTCTGCCCCCACCATATGTACCTATATGTATACGCATTTATATTATTATCGAATCTCGGTAGCCAGCTTATTAGCACTGCCCTTAATTAATATTTATATGCACTGGGTGTGAATTTAGAGGTATGTTTTAGAGAAACCACATAATTTACTGATCATACTTTACCAAAGAAACATAATGACATGACATTTAGTTTTCATTTACGCTGTAATGTTCCTTTGGATAAATAGTTAAATATGATAAGTAAAGCATGTGAGTCTATTTACACCCGGCATGTCATTCTAAATGGCGAGGATGTTTGAAAAAATCGTCCTTTTCCAAAGTGTTTATTTTTTACAATTTTACTCTGCTCAGTGGTATATAGAGGACTTTTCAGAAAACTCGCGATATCAAGGTGTTTTTATAATATTTCAATATTTATTTAGGGCGATGTATAAAATTTTATAACAATATCCTATAAGCCTACTACTACTATAGGACTTTGGATTAAAAACTCGATGAAAAGGTTACTTCGAGATATCTTATGCCGACTGCAGTTAGTCGTTTTGAGAAATGCAATGAATTACTATATCCTTCAGATCTATTTATTGGTTTTAATATTATATTTATTTAGGGTTTAATTTAAAAATCGGTCCGGGTGGATTCGTCCGAACCAGGCCGCCTTATGCGGCTAAAGAGAGGGAGGGCTCAACACACCGATAGCTTCCTTTGTAGAATTTGGTGACAGGATTTAGAAAGCACGTCGCAACCGTAAAAGAGTTTACAAAAAGGCTTTACCCGAAGTTGAAGCACTAACCTGACGTAGCTGCGATTGTTATTCTAAGCCCGTCTAAACTTCACCGATGGAATAACAAAACGCACACACAAAAGAAACTAAGGATATCGTATCACAGCGCTTTTTAAGTCTTCATCACGGAGTCACACTTCAAACAGACGCCAATGAATATTGTAATATTAAGGAAATAAAATCAGAAAAATTCTATGTTCCCGTTTTTTTACAAATGCAATTTCCTTACATTTCTATAATATACATACCTATAGATAATCGGTTCACAAGTTACCATTAGAGAACAAAGAACGTCACTAATATAATTTCCGTTCATGATGGAACCCTTAAAGCATCGACTTTTTTCTACCCACAAAGAAAAATTCGGTAGGAGGAAGCTTTTGAAGTCAGGAATGTATAAGCAATGATTTTGGTGTTACCTGCGAGTATATCCTCAATCCATACGACAAAAACATCAATAGTTCAAACATAGAGAGTACTCGAAATAGGATAAACGTAAATGTCAAATGCAAAATACAGATCGAACAAACATTTCAAAGAGGAAAACGATTTCGCCTTTTCGGGCTTCTTTTTATCAATGCAACCAAAACAAAAATTAGAACAACAAATAATGTCAATATAGTAAAATATGCAATTTGTCAACAAAGAGTAAAAGCTCCGAAAAATAAATGAAGATTTTAATTATGCCGCCAAATTGTTACTGAAGACTCACTGTTCAGTAACAAGGTTCGATGATCTTTTTTGTGATATTCGTAAATTATTCTTTTCGTGTTCCTTAAAAACGCAAGCCCAGCCCCGAGTCAATTACTACTATGGGACGGACGTCAAGATTTCATTTTGCGAAATCAGCAAAGTGTTATCGATCCGTGTTACTGATCATCACTTACCAAGCCTTCAGTATGAGTTTGGCTGAATAAATTAAAGTCACCTTATATATGACTAAAATTGCGGCATTTTTGGAACATGGTATATTTTTTTTATTTTTTAAACCTTGTTTTTGTTAAAACTGGTGGAGTTTCTAAAGCCAATATTCTACGGATCTCAAATTCGTATGTGTGACGAAAAATACACATGTAATTTATTAGTCATTTACGGGTAATGCTAGTAAAATTGATAAACCTAGGTTTACTAGGGTAAACTTAGTAGGTAAACTAGAAAACTTACTTCAGTCTAGAAATTCGATTTTTATGGATACACCTAGATCTACCCAACGCTGCTTGGGTAATGTTAGGTTTCGAGGGATTAGCTCGCTACGCTCATATCCTCCTCGCTTTGCTCATTGTCGCACCTATTTTATTTTTTTATTTCCATATTAATCTGAAATAAATTGGTAAAGCAGATATGCAGATCTAACACTTCCTTTTTTAGGAAATTAGTTTTCAAACTGATTTCTCATCCAGTTATAAAAATATTTAAGTTTCAGGTCAACAATTTTATGATTGTTAGTCTGTCTCTAAAAACTGAAATACAACATACAATAGCAACATAGAATTAGCTGGAATTGTTGAATGTTTGGAACGCCCAAATGTCAAGCGTTTGACAAACAGAATGTGACGCGCTTCAAACATTTGCTAAATCTCTTGCGAAGGGATTGAACATTATGAAGTAGCTACCATCGAGGAAATTTCTGCTGACCCCCATATCGCATTTATTACTATTGCAATACGGGTAATAAGTTAGCCTGCGGATTTTCCTTCGATACTTGCACCATAAAGTATATCTTAGTATGTATACTCCATTTCTTGTACAAATATTCTCTTTGGCTTCCATGTACTCTCAAAATTCATCAATCATACAAATAACAAATAACTGGAAGAACATACTTGTTTTAGCAAATAATGGTAGCTGGGATGTCGAGGACTTCTGCCAAATTACAAGTCCACTGGTACAATGCGCCCCGTGCCTAGGGTAACCAGACGATAGGAATATTCCTGACATGTCAGGAGTTTTGGCTCCCTGTCATAAAATCAAGAAAAAATAAGATGTGCGAGGATTTTTAAAAGAGAATGTACAATTGCTTAAATTTCATATATTTATTTAATTACAGTCCACTGGTAAGATGCGCCCCATGCCTGCCTACGGTTACCAGACGACAGGTACTTCCTGACATGTCAGGAATTTTGGCTCTCTGTCAGGAAATCAGAAAAAAATAGGATTTGTCAGGAATTATAAAAATTTGTATATTTATTTAGTTACATTGTGTTTGTAATAAAAAACTGTTAAAAATCACGCTACCGCATTCACAATGTCAGGAAATTTATTGAATTGTCAGGTACTCACGCTACTGGATCTGGTAACCGAACCCGTGCCCACAAAGTTGGCCGGTCTACACGAGTATGCATACGAAGTTGCAAGTTAGCGGTTTTATTATACATCACTTTGATACAAAGTTTTAGGGATCTATTTCCAAATCCCTGAACAGTTTTGCCGATATAAATTCTTCTTTATGTGTTGTAAAGTGATTTTTTAATAATTCATTCATCTTTTTATGGAGTAGGTATAAAACTGCCAATGTGAATATTTATTTGATTTGTAAAGTAAAGGAATAATGTGCATATATAATATATAGTTGGGTTTGTTCCTTTAAAGATTAATTCTAATAAGGAAAAATAATCAACAAAATCAACGCTAAATATTATTAAATTTGTGTCCCTGTGAAAGTTTCACATTAAATGAAAATTTTTCTTACATGCAAGATACTCGTATTTCAGACTTGAAGGAATTTTAGAGAGCCATTCCAAAAATTCAGACAGAATATTCTTTTAAAATACATTCATACATATCCTCGCGCCTGTTTCCCTGAGGGGTAAAGGCAGGGATTACAGATCTCCATCTGCTACGATTCTGATACACCTCTTTCGCCTCTTCCCACATACATCAATTCAGTCAAACAATTTATTTAAAATACATTATTTCCAAATTCCAAGCTTATAACTTTTAAATACGTATAAGTTATAATTAAATCAAGGGGTGTCAAACAAGTAATACTAGGTGAAATTAAATCAACCGACCAAATTCGTTCGATTTAATTTCACTCTATATAAGTAAGTAAGGATCATACAGATTGTATTTAACTCTGAAGTAAAACAAAAAAATAAAAAAATTAGGGCTTTAAGCACTCAGAGGGTGCCGAACTGTTTGTCAGGCGCTACCATTGTAGCGCCTTGTTTTTTGTCACTTAATATTGCCCCTATGGCATCTATATTGTTGTTATGTACCACAATGTTTTAATCTTCCGTACCCGTACCACACAAATGGTACGGAACCCTTTGTGCGCGAGTCCGACTCTCACTTGTCCAAATTATTTCATTTTGTTTGCGTTTGTATTGTATGTATCTTTGAGAAGGTTGATCAGTATGACCAATTTAAAATGTTTTTTTTTTAATGTTGCCCGTCTATTAGCATTTGGGATAAATTGTCTCACTTCCCTTGAGATTCGAACTTCGGAATGATAAATTGTGTAATGTAATTGAAATTTATTCGCTCTGTGTCTCATGCCTGCTTTAGGATTTTTGTACTAGCGAGTCTTAAAATAGAAGGAAGGAAGGATTATTATTATTAGAAAACTTTTAGCGATATCGTACCCTGTATAGATGTAAACAAGAAGACAATAATAAAACTTAGCGACGCGTAGACACTTTCCTGGCAATGACGGAAGCGGCAGAGTGTTCAAACGTTCAATACAGTATATTGCTGAATTGCAAGGCTGAACTGTCTTTGTCAGCGGAACGTACGAGAAACAAAACAGTGTAGTATGGAACAACAATAAATTGTATTGTGTTGACAAAAAGCACATTCAATGTCTTTTGTTTATTTTTATTGAGCTTTTGTATCGATGTCGAACTTCCATTTATATGAGTTTGGTAATTTAACTAGGTCATATAAAAACACATGACCCCCCCCCCCCCAAATCATTAATGTCAACTCGAAAAATCCCTTAGAACTTGACAGTTTACAAAAATTTCAAACAAATTATTCTAGCTACTAACGTCTACTTCAAGAATATTCAAAAGAACATTATAAAAAGTAATTAAAAGTAGGTACAAACCAAATTTGCTTAGCCCCATAAAATTAATAGAAGGCTTCCATTTGTTTTGTGTTTGAGATTTTTCATTTTATTAAAATTTTGATTTATTTGCGTGACCTGTTTTATTGGTAAAGTTGGCCTCTTTAACTGTACTTGTGCTAAGATGCCAATGTATACACACACAGTAAAAAACCATTAAATTACAACTAGATGATTTTGTTTAAATATAAAATTGTAAATATTTATATTGCTTATCGTGTTAAATTTGTTTTGACCTTCTTCGAACAATTATACGTGCAGATAATAGTAGTATCAAGTTATTCCTACAATATAAGTATTTGTAGAAGTAGTATTCATTGCATCACTAGTTGAAAATTTAAATTACCTTGCAAAATTCACCTTAATAATGTAAATCTCTAAAAATTTACCTGGGATTAATACAACTGTGTGTTTGTTATTTGCATAAATAAACTGCATGAATCAAATTGTCGCTACTCCATCCGACAATGTTATTGCAAGTGTTATTTCTCAACGCAATCGGGGTCGATACTGGTCCGCCGCTACTCATCATCGAGGAACCTTGAACTTTTACCTACCTGAGGTGAGCTACCTCGAAGACCTACATACACTACAATTTATCCTTTATCTACAATGCTAGGTATTATGTCCCTTATTATAACAGCACAAGGAGTTATGGTGGCTGCATTGAGATGGGGGTAAACCTACATACCAGCCAGACAACGACTTGTTTCGAAACTCGCTAAAGTACTTGCCATTTATATGCGAAACTGGATTTTGTGCCGAGTTGTTTATATTTATTATTTCTGTTGGTGAAAATTGCTAAATACAAATATTGGTGAATATATTGAAAGTGATCCGTTAAATACAAAATTCCGATGTCTAACATTAATCAGCCTTTTAGAATCCCAAATTTGGGAACGATCGAGTAATCTTCTGAAGCACGCTTTGTTATGGGTAGACGAAGACATCAATAGGTAGACAACCTTGTTTCATGAAAAGCAATCTTATTGCTCAGACTTCAAGATCCATCAAACCTAACAGGTTTTGTTCTTCCGAGTGGTCATGAACGATGTTTTTGGAGAAGGACCGTGGTTTAAGTAAATGTCAGGGTCAAGTAGTTTTTAAGGACCATTGATAATAGGGTTTCTGTCGGTTTAATAATCATGAAAGCTTTTGATAGGAAATCTATGCAATATCAATTAATACTTGAATTATAGATACTAAAGGTATCAAACTGACTATCATTTTGTATTAGGTACTAGCAAGAATAATAAGTTTCTACTTTAAGAAATAAATAAATGTACAAGTAGCAATCAAGATTTTAGTCTGATTAGGAAATGTATTATAATGTAGGTAAGATAAATATAACATAACGTATGAAAATGAACGAGTCATTGGATTACAGCACCGATAAAATATGTAAATCTTATCTTTGATTTTGACTCGTGAACTCTAGAAAACCTTGCCTGGTACATTAGCATCCATCCATCCATCAGCCTGTTTCGTCCACTGCGGGACATAGGCTTTTCCAAGATTTTGCCACTCTTGGCGGACCGTAGTCGATTCAAGTAGGGCCTACTGAAAGAAATGCCCATACTCTACTCTTAATGCACTTTAGCATATCATGCATTATTGAAGGCTGGTGCTAAAATATCTACCCATTAGTAGAAATTTTAAAACCAGAAGCCAGTAGAATAAAAAAAAACAAGAACATTACAAAAAGCAAAGCGGAATGGAAAAAAGGCATGAAAATAAAAAAAAGAAACTGAATTTCTCTGTAGGGTAAATGAAGGAGGAGTATTTTTTTACACAAAACGATAGGGCGAAATTTCTTTAGGCTTACACAAAGAGTGGTAGCTGGGCACCGTGGCTTTGGTCTCATATGACCCTTATAATAGGTACGAAAAAATATTTAAAACCCTAATTTGGGATTGCATAAACAAGAATATATTAAATAATTCAATAAAACACTCGACTTGTCATTGTATATTGCAGTATAGAGACGACTTTTGCTACGGTTGTTTTTTTAATTTTCTCTTTTATCCAAATTAAATTACACTGATTCAAATATCCTTATTTGTCAATACGTAGGTAATATTATTTGAACTGGAGGGATGATTCAGTGGTCGCACAGGTCCATCATAGACGTCGTTTGGGTGTCAGCCTCGTTACCCTCATTCAACACTCGCCTTACAAGTCTTTTAGTGTTCCTCGTGCCCTCAAAACCCTTATAATCTGGATGCCTGTCTGTCTGTCACAGGATTATGGGTCGACCGTATTATGCGCTGCCGTATTTTACAAGGAATTTCTGGAATATCCCTTGATCATTCAGTTCATTCAATGTCACGTAAGAGTGTAGTTTGTATATGTTTACGTGTAGGTAGATAAAGTTTAATAATGGTGTTATCATATTAGTAAAACTCAAGAGTTTTCTCTACGTTTCAGACAACCGGTATGTGTAAGAATTTTCCGTTGTGTTTATTTGTCTGTTCACCGTTTCGCTCGACAAACAAACGTTAATTCAATTTGGCGAACTTTATTAGCTGAAGCACATGACAACAAAAGCTACTTCCGATTGTCATTGTTTAATATCCTGACTTACTGACTGACTGATCTATCAACGTCTGTCTGGACTACACGCCTGCTTGAAAGTTAGACTGTAAAATTGTATAAATTCTCACGGGATCAAACAACTCTGCGTGGCGTCATCTAATAGATAAATAAGATAATTTGTTGGTAACATATCTATAATAATAATCTTAATAGTAGATTTATTGTGCCAAGCAGAAAAGAAATTATTTTTCCATTGAGTATCAGTTTGAAGTTTGAGCGCTTAGGCTAGGGTTTTACTTATTAAAGGTCAATAATCTGCGTTTCTGTAACTACCAAACAGAGAGATAAAGGTATAGTTGCTTGTATCAAGTTTCGAGTAATGTGTCTTATGTTAGGTAATTTAAGTGTCGCTTATGCATAACCATTTCTTTGATCGAAAGTATGAAATTTTCTTCAGATCTTTGGTCAACGTCTGAAAATGAAAAAACGGACTTATAATTCTTTTATATTACGTTCTTCACAAATTCGCTAAGAATACACGCAGATGCGGGTATCCATGCAGATCTTTTATAAAGCCAGGTGGTTTTTTGTTCTCATTTGGAATACAAAATGCCAACAAAATGAAACCAGTTGGCCTTGTACCCTGACGAAGATGTGCTTCGCAAAGAATCCTATTTATGTTCGTTTAAATACTATATGCTTCTAGCGAAGAGGTAAAGCCAGATTGGAGATGCTAGGACTTTAGTTGTGAGTACATTGCAAAAGCCTTCATAAAGCATACATGGAAATGGTTGGAGAAAGCTTCATAAAGAGTATGTAAGCTGAATGTGAAATAAATATCAAATATTATAAACCATAAAATAAATATACCTACGAGCCATGATTATTTTAGATTGAGGACTCAACATATTAATTAAAATTAACAACATATGCTATGCAGTAAATAATAAAATGCACTACGAGTATAAGTCGTCTGTCACAAAATTGCGAAGACAAGGATATTAATTAAACTTACCATGGCTATGTCAGTAATTTTAGAACGACGCCATGAAGCATTAATTTGTTTTCGTTTTCTGGATTATAATTTATAACTTTTGGCATTATTCTTCCTTCTATTAATAAATGACGTCAATTAATAACGCAATTTATATTAAAATCGCTACAGGTAGTTGAAAAAAATCTACTACAGATCCTTTCTGTGCCTTTTGAGCCGGAGTCACGGATTAAGTACGATAAAATACTTTCTTTTGTGATACTATGACTCATCGCAAAGTCAGGTAGATATTTTTGTTACGTAGACTCTAAGGCTTTTTACAAAATGTAAAGAATTCGAAAACGGAAACGTTTACAGTATTGTAATGACCGTGAGAATAGTACGATCTTTTGATTATTTATGCAGTGTTGATTTGCTTACATTAATTCTTGGAATGCAAAGTACCTCCTATACAGTTCGTTTCTACCTTGTATGAAAGTTCTGTATAGAAGTAATATTACGTAATAACGTAACTACACTGTGCCAAAACACATTAGAGACTATTACTGCAACGCAAAGCAATTTTACGAAATGACAATCTTTACAGGTTCTCAACTAAATGTACGAGTAGCTACGTATATGATACATAGGTACCTATTATAGGTTCTCTACTTGTTGACTCTACGATGTCATCTCAATACAGCTTGGCTTGACTTTACATTACATATAAACCTGCGTACATTGCCTCCTAGAACAGCTATGTACGAGTAAAAGGCATCCATGTTAAAGCTTTTTGTTCTTCCTACTTTGCATACCCACCACCCGTTAGTGCACCAAACAGCGCGGAAGAATTGTACCTCATTCACAAACATGACTGTACAGTTTTTAAAAATCTTAAATATACATACATAGAGACTAAAATAAATTGTTTTACTTACATAAATAGGTTTGTGGTATCGTATCTATTCAAGCGTTTAATATATGGCTCTTACAAAGCCTTCAACCAACATATCTTCTCGGTCAAGTATATAAATGAAGACGTCTAATGACTTGTGAGTTGATGAAACAGTTACATTTAGAGCGTGATGATGATCAACTTTCTTTTGTGGCAAAAAATTCGAAGCTGATATTTCTTTTTCACGCAGAAACGATTGGTGTATCCCAAGGCGCACATTTAGTCCCGTAACGCATTCTGATATGTTATTAAATTTTTCGGATTTGAAAACATGAAATAAGTTCATTTGATATTTTATTGCTATAAAAGATTGCAGAAATAGAATATAATAATTTATATTACGGCGAGATAGTAAAGTCAATTTTGAAGGCTTTAATTTTAGTTTTATTGCTGTCAAAACTAAAAACATTCCAAAGTAATATAGCTTCTATTGTTCACACTAAAGAACTATTTTGGAATGAAGAAAATTTAGTTTTGGCAGCAATAAAACTAAATTGCTTTAATACCTAAAAACATACATTATTTTCTTAAACTCCGCTACAACTGTTCCTATATCGATATTTAAACTGTATTGCATTTCGAAATAGAACTGCTATAAGTAAGTGTGATGAAATTGGCCAACTTGTTTTTACGGATCCCGCCAGAATCGATTTAATAAGCGAAGGCACTACGGTTAATTAAACTTTGCACCGGTTGCTAATGAATAAATTACTGGTTTACTACTTGTTTACTTATTTCCTATAGTCAATTGGTGATTTTTCTTTCTTTAAATCAAGGTGAAGTACTATTTCATGCACCGCCAACATAATAAGTTCTACTTTTAATTTCTTAAATGTAACCTGCTTGCTTATGCACTTTATTTCAACCCCTAAAGCACTGGAAAAAAACAATATAAAATTGACATGTGCTATACAGGCTGTAAATGCAAATTTAAGTCAAGAATCCCTTTAGGATATGAAAGATTCTGATGTCATGACGAGAAAAAAATATACTTTGAATTTTCACCAAAAATTCCATCATTTTTCTAAGCTATGGCTACGTAGCTCACCGGCCTCCCCACACATCTAATTGCACCCCGCAACCCGCACCCCTCATCCGAGTGGCCAGCGACCAGTGAGGATGTCCACGCGATTAGTATGTTTTAAGTAAAGAAAATCGTCTTATTATGAGGTACTGGTACTTTATTTAGAGATTCCAGTATTTAAAATAATATCTTTACCGATCATGTTAACACACCCCTAAAGGATTCTTGCCTTTGCTTTTACACCCGGTATAAGAGTTAAGGGATTTGTTTAGTGAAGTCAAGAAATACCAGTAATACATCATCATACAGATAGTGCTGTGTTGAAAACCGGTAAATTAAAAGAAAACCGATAAGATTGTCATCTTTTATTATTTCGTTATTTTTTAAGTAAAAAACCAGTAAGTTTTATAGAGATATTTTGATAAATTAGAATGGTTCGTACCTAGTACTGGTGGTTGAGAAATGAAAAGCTTCTGGTATGCCGGCGGTATGGTTATTCCAATAGAAATGTAAATAGAGCCTCTTTGCAGATTTATATGGTTATTCCCAAGTTATTCCTAATATTTCTCAATCCCTTAGTTAGCACGAAAAACTAAACACATCCCAATACCAACCAACCAATAACATGTTTTGCAGTTGA
The DNA here is from genome assembly GCA_910592155.1 of Ypsolopha scabrella. Taxonomy (NCBI): domain Eukaryota; kingdom Metazoa; phylum Arthropoda; class Insecta; order Lepidoptera; family Ypsolophidae; genus Ypsolopha; species Ypsolopha scabrella. Next base: position 21,702,825 of record OU342969.1, on the reverse strand, counting down.
AAGTAAGCTTACTCAGACAGTACAATTAGTGACACATAAAGTTTTATCTCTTTGTTTGATTACAACCTTTGCGAGGATGTAATAAGAACTGTAATGGTATACCGTTGACTGTACGAGGCACTAAGCAATAGGAACCACTAGTCACGTAATAATGGGTGGGTATGACAAGTACTGTAGGTAAGCAAACCGCACCATTGCTTGCAACGACCATTTGGTGTCATTCAACTAAGTGCTGTCAACACATTTTCACTTTTTCCGTAAATGGTTAGCCTTTAAACGCTAAACAAAAGGAAAGAAATTAGCAGAGAAACCTCAATCTTGGCTCATTCAGACTAAATATTCGTGAACTATTCTAAAGAAAAAGATAATTGTTGTTTAAGAACCACGACGGTTATACGGATATATTAATATTTTTAGGGTTCCGTCTGTTTATATGACTACTCATTTTAGACCCTATAGGTTATAGCAATATATATTTGACACTTCAAAACATCTTTGATCAGGATAATGCACCCACACCCTGAAATTTTTACGTACAATTATTTGGACCAATTATCTTACTTACTGAAAATGTTATGAGTTTAGTGAAAATATAATAGCGGCTGTAAATGGTTATGTATTAAACTTTTAGAAATAATACTTCTAGGCATAAATCTATTTATTAATAAGTTAAGTAGTACTAATACTAATACAAAATAATTTTTACGTGATTTTTTTTAGTCTCCTATCATCTAATTATATTCTTCAGCGCAATTATGTACTCGTCCAATAATATAGATATTAATGCAAATATTTGCTCTACTGAAATCTTTGCTAGTCTCTCTAGTCCTTCTGTACAATGGCATAGAGTCTGTTTTCTTATGGCAAAGTATGGTAGTCCACAGTAATAACCCCGTCACGTAAACAAAAAAAGTTTGAAAGCGACAACAGACGAGGCGGATGCATCCACGACTCGCGTTAACGTAGAATAATAATGTGGGTCTTCTGTTATACCAGCGTTTATAAGGTTTTGTGGGTAACCTCGCGTCAAAGTATACCTTTTCTCAGGCGAGGTGACTGACTCTTTCTTTTCTCTGTAGTTGCGTTTACAATTTGTGATGGTTGGATTTAAGTAAAGTTTTTGGTTGATGCGGGAACATTAATCATAAAATTTAAAGACATTCATAACGTCGTTGCATGAGAGTTATAAATTATTTCAATGACAATTATGACAACGTAGTTATTGAGTATTAAATATATAGACAAATGGTACCTATTTAAAAAAGCTTTGAACATCGAATAAGGGAAGAATCGCTTTTATTACGGTTTGCAAAACGATATCACGAACCGGGGCGGTAGCAATATAGGTGTTTATTGGTGAGTCAGACTAGATTTTTTTTGTTAAAAATATAAGTTACAATTAGATAAATCATTATGATTAATTTCACTTGTACTTGTTTCACAGGTTTATTTCACAATACTGCGAATGGTATATTAACCGAAACCGGTCGGGAAGTCGAGAGTGGTATTGTGAAAGAAATCTGTGAAACAAATACAAGTGAATTCGTCATAATGTTTTCCAAGTTTTACCGAGTGCCGATAATCGCAAACGTATAAATTATGTTGAATTAGATAAATTACAGCCACACATTTCTGGGGTTTAAAATATCAATAAAACGATCAATCTTCAAACAGCTCCGATCCTTTGAACGTCGGGGTATCTAGGAAGCAGGTTATAATAATTGGCCAATATTGATCGGTGTTGTCGCTCGCTCAACACTTAAACGCGTTAACCGTTTCACGGGGCGGGTTCATTGAACGGAAAGTGATCCTTCTACTAATAATATTTTCACCACCTACTGCCGCGTAAGGAAGTCCGCTGCTGATACCATACACGTTTTCGAAAGGAAATGCAACAGGAAGTTGTGAAAATGGAATTGGTGATATGAGGAAACATTTATTTTCATGACATCATTTAATTACCGAAACAATAAATTATAAAAATAAATTAGTTTCTCGATATATTTCAGCTCGCTGTGGGGCCACATCAGCTTGATTCGACTAATACTATTAAGAGTATGGCATACCCTAGGAAAAAATGTTATTACCCGTCCAACACAAAAACGCGCGTAATACTAATAATTACGCCCGAAACAGCAGAGAGGAGGGTTTTTAGCTAATACTGAAATATTTTGTAGAGAAAAAAATACTGGAATTAAATAGAAAACCTTTATATTTCTATTACCTATTTTATGAAAAAAAAAATCAAAATGATCACTTGAGCGCATTCTTGAAACGAACGTTTGAATAACAAAAAAAAAAGGGTGGAAAACGTGTTTTTTTGACAAAAGTATAAATCTTAATATAATCTCTTTATAAGTAGATCACCTAGATAAAAGATTAATAAATCAAATATATTTTTTTCAATATTAAGATAGTCCTACTTTCATCAAAAGAACCCTCTAAAATCTGTCTTTTTTATAATCTAGGGTCAGGTACATCCTTAACAAGTAAATGAAATGAAAAGCTTATAATAGCGATATGATATTATACATAAGGTGACTTTAATTTATGCAGCCAATTTCTTACTGAAGACTCAGTAAGTGCTCAGTAACAAGGTATCGAACCATGTTTGATCCTTTGACCCTTTTTGTAAAATTCGTAAATAATTCTTTTCGTGCTCCTTACAAACGCAAGCCCAGGCCCGAGTCAATTGCTATGGGACGTCAAGACTTTATTTTGCAAAATTAGTAAAAGTGTTATCGATTCGTGTTACTGATCGATCACTTACCAAGCCTCCAATATGAATCTGGCTGTATGAATAAAAGTCACCTTATATACACATTTAATTCATATTTTAATTTTAAACATGCATAATATGAAGGTATTTAAGTGTTTCTATTTGTGTTATACAATTTGCAGACAAAGGAAGCTTAAAACATTTAGAAAGCCAAAAAATATAAAAGTGTAACCGAGAAAACTCCAAAAATGTTTCCAACTAAAAACACGGTCAACGTTTACCAAAATAAACAAAAAAGTTGACGGCAATAAAGAACTGAAAATGAAATTAAATAAAAAGTAAAAACGAGAAAACATTCCATATTCGTACATTTAACAAAACCGACCGCAGAGAATCCATTTCATAGCCGTACGTGCCTGCCATGTCTAGGCTTATTCTCGAATCTATCCAGTTAGTGTTCAAAAAATTTTAACTTGGCACGATATGTAGCCTTCTTTTCGCTTTATTGTCTTCAACTTTCGTTATATTCCGTGACCATCTATTTGAATATTCCCCCTACTTTTACTTTTTGTGTCGTGAGTTAGTGGAAAGATTATCGTGTTGAGGTTTCTTAAAAGGCTTCTTTGCGTTGTTACATGCGGAGAAAATACTTTTTCCTGACGTATGCTTGACTTTTAGGTACATATTATACAACATTACTCATACTAACTTGTATGGCGAGTTGACCACTACGGACTTCCCATTTTCTAACGAGATTTTTTCTTTATATAAAGGCATGTCAGTAGAATCGTTTAAAACATCACTTCCGAGTTTCTTGGCTTTAAGTGGAAAATACATGTAACACTTCCTATAATAGGCTCAGAACGAAATGATTAGCTAAAGCATCATCACTCATTTAATGCTGCAATAAATTATCACTATTTATCACTGAGGCTATTAATTACTGTCACCCGAGCCATTCATATTTCACGCATCTCAATAGAAGAGAGACAAGATAATCGTCTATAATACCACCATTAAACCTTTTCCAATTGCAGGAAGTTCTAGCGAAAATGGCCCACTGACATACAAAATCATTTAAACCCTCGGCTCTTGTCGCGCTGCGGAAACACCTACTTACTGTCCAACTCCAGCTTTCTCTAGGTTAATTACTGACTTCTAAGTGTAAAAGCTAAGTACCACCTTATCCTTCCTAATGGTGTTAGAGCACCAGATGAAGAGTAACTGTATCCTGTGGAATCTTCATACATATTAAATGCAATGTCAGTTTGTCAGGATATAAGGTGACTTTTGTCTATAGATACTGGAGACTCGGTTAGTGGTCAGGACCAAGGTTCAATTACCCTTTCTGGAAAATACCCAAAGTATTTTTTTTCTTCCTATACTAATTGAGCCAAGGTATAGAGGCACAAAAAATATTTTTACTATTTCGCAAACAGGGTCATTGAACCTTGGTCCTGACCATTCACCGAGTCTCCAGTATGAATTTGGAAAAAACGAAAGTCACCTTAATGTATATTATGTTCCTTAAATATTTAGAGAACAGCTGAACGGATATAAATTGTTAGTAGCGTTTTATACTCAAAACAAGACTATAATTATTTTGTGAAAACACAACTTTTCTTTTACCTACCCGAAAAACACCCAAGTTGAAGCTAAAAGTTAAAATGAAATACATATAAGTTAACACTCTATATAAGTATAGAAAGCAAAAATTTCATCCATGACGAATTGTCGGTATAGTTTTCACTAAGAATATGAATATGGAAGGCACGTCTGACTCCGTATTGGGAGCTGTTGAAACCAGGTAACTGTAAAACAGTCAATGGACAGAAGACAAATGACAATATACGACGGTCATGTCAGACGTTCCGGTTTGAGTCTAACGTCACGTTTTACGATACAGTACGTGGCTTATTCGCTGAGGCACTCCCTTTACTTGTATCACGTACTTTCTACACGTTCCGGATTTTCAAACCCTTTGCATCAGTTGTCTCTACTACCTATAATATGTTTGTTAGAGTTTGAGCAGCGAATCGTGGCACAACTTTACTTAAGGGGGTAACTTTTTACCTCGGTACAAAATGCACATCATACATAACATTGTTTCCCTTACTTTTGAATAAAAAATATGCAATAAATGTGTTTTAAAGCAACTTGCGGAAATAGTTAATTAATAATAAAGTCTTCACAAAAAAATTACGTACTTTGATGTACTACATTTTGTTTGTATTACATTAACAAACTGAAAAGCGTGTTTACAGTTGAAATGTAATGCAGCCAAAATACCTAACTATTAACAAGCAGTTTTCGCGAATTGCTATAAAACGCATTTATTGCATACTTTTTATTCAAAAATATGGAAAACAATATTATGATGTACATTTTGCACCGAGATCCCCCGTTACCACCTTAAGCACGATTGTAAAAATGCATGTGCGATTCCGTCCATTTTAGTTTTGCCATGACTCTGTGGACGTCTCTTACCGACCACAGAACATTATGTTCTGTGTTACCCGACGCCTTATTAGCCCAGCAGAAAAACTGATAATATCAATAAAAATAGCATTTAATTTCCGAGTCAAGTTTTATTTTATAAATGGGTTCTATTGTATTGATATTAACTAAGTGTACACTTTTCTAACTAATATTGGTGAAGGACTGGATATTTGTGACCGGCGTGAATCACTTATAGGTAAAAAAAACCGTCAAGTGCGAGTCAGACTCGCATACCTAGGGTTCCGTAATTCGACAGTTTTGGGAACAGTCAGTAAGAAGGTATTTAAAATCTTGCCCAAATGTTTATGATAACTAAAAAAAATATTCATCGTACCACAAAAGAGAGACACAAATATTTTTATACCGTACTAAAACTCGTGGATGAAAAATTTAATTTTGTCATTTTGTTATCGTGAATTTCTCACCCGCTATAACTATTTTTCCTGTAATCTTTACGTAATCCCAAATTACCATGATTTTTTTTTCATATTTTTCGGTTCATCAGTTTCGGAAATAAGGGGGGAGGACATGCATTTTTTGTGTTTTTTTAAAGATTTCCCGAAATCGGTGCCAGTAAATACAGTAAAAGTATATATTTTTACAATCAACTCTTTAATACCTACAATTTGATACCCATATTTTAGTTTTAATAATTTATTTTTTAATTTTCTCACTTTTGTATTGGAAATATTTTGAATAAATTCAATTTTTTTTGTATCTTATTATGTAGGCAAGTAAATTCAATTTTTGTGGAAAATTTCAAGTCTTTATCTTTAGTGGTGCTAAAGTTATGAGGCTGTGACATACGGGCGGACGGACAACGGAGTCTCACCATAAAGGTTTCTTTTGTACCTTTTAGGTACTACGGAACCCTAAAAAGACTAATCACTTTTGTAAACGTTAATATGTTCAAAGAATGTAGTAAAACATGCTTTATGATTTAATAATAATTTCAACAATGTACATTTCTTGACAATTTTTTTTCCTCTTTAAGTTATTCACGCCGCCGCCGTTTACAAAATACCTGTCCATCGACCAAGATTTGGCAGAAAACATTAAGGTCCTCTTATTCACTGTCAAAAAGCGACTCGTGAATTAATAGTTGTTGCAAACTTATTTCTGTCGTACTATGTGTGCCTTTCTTGATCGTGTGGCTATTTCGGTTGTGCGGTGTAAATTTCGAAAGGACTGTGCTTTTTACGATTTTACAGTACTACGATGAAAGTTATGCGCCTCGGCTATTTTCGTCTATCTTCGGAAATACGATTTATATGTTACCAACGAGCTGTATCTATAGACCGTTGTATGTTACCATAAGGCAACGAGGTGATGAAGATGTTGATGTAGGACGCCTGCTGGGCTCACGCGGATGGTCGGCTCTCCACTTGGAGCTATTCCATCCAATTCCCATTGCTTGGAGCTTTGGTATCCTAATGTATCTCAAATCTTCCTCTTCTTTGAATGAACCTAAGTATGTACATAAGATACTTATGATCTTCTTCCTTTATTCATTTATTCACCCATGTCAGACTAGAACCTATAAAGCATTCACCTAAGTAGTGCTTGCTAGTTTCTTCCTCACCGCAGTCGTGCAACTTGTTAGGTAGCTTGGAATACTTAAAAACAGAATATCACCGAAGGGCATTATTAATATCGTTCTACTTAACCCAGAGATACTTGCAAAAAATTAAGGGTAATCTTTTGCAGTCCCCATATATAAGAATGAGAAGAAAAAGAGAAGCAAATCCAAATCAAATCACAATCAATTTCAATTAATAACTACCTTAGAAGACCAGATGATGTATTTTTAGCCGATCTTATTTTCTGCCTAAAGCTTAGTCCATACAAAATTCAAAATAGATATTTGTAAATTGAAGGAAAAGAGAAAAATGAATTGTTTTTTGAGTAGGTAAATTTTGAAGTATTGCATACGAGCACAAAATATACATTCGATTTTCAAGTATAGAACTTCTACTCTCACGTGTTTTTTTATCCAGACCAACAGTAGTTTCCTTAGCGCTGTCACCGAACAGCTCAATAAGACTTCCGTTAGGTACCATGATGATGAGACGAATGAGACAGGCGTTACCAACACTTCAAGCTTCGCTAGGTTTCAAGCTTGATTAGTTATGTGGCATCTGTGATAGAGGCGATAACCTGGAATCGTTCACCGCTTCATATTATACATACATGCATCGATATAATGTAATAAATTTATTAAAATCAACTTTAATATTGGTGGAGATAACAGGGATGTTTTGGTTAATATTATGGCTGTAGGTTTTAGTGACCTTGACCGGACAATAATTTTGAAAGATATGCATAAATGTGCAAGGTAAAAAAAATAAAAATCAGGTAAATATAGATACTAAAAGAGTTTGTTGCCAAAATAAGAGCTGCAGTCCACTTTCGTAGTGGTTTTGTTTCTAAGTATACAAAATAGACCAAATGTTAATATTTCGTACTATCAACTTAGCTACTCGAACAACCACTATAGATATGAAACTAGTATGAGGTTGGACTAGGGTTGCCACCTCTCCTGGGTTTCCGCTAGTATCCCGGAATCAGACCCTGAAAATAAAAATCTCCCGCCATCCGGAAGTATTTAGTAATATTTAAAATTCTCCCAGAATTTTAAATTGGTGCGCGAATATGTCGGGGTCAAATCTAAAATTGTTTGAAAGCCAGCTGCGAGTGTATTGCACGTAATATCTTCAATATAGTGGACGAAGAAAAAGTCTTGTCAAATCTAAAAAAGAACGTAATGTCAGTTCGATATACAATTAAGTTTATAAAAATGTGTTTATTTTGCAATGTACATTTTATAAACGTACACAGTCAGTTGATATGGTCTAGCTCCCGGAACTGCAAAACAGGAGGTGGCAACCCTAGGTTGGACGGCTGCGTGGTACTTACCCGGAGTTGCGTTCCAAAATCACCACTAGAGCATCCGTTGCCTTGCCACCGGTTAGGTGGATAGACGTTCAGAAACTGCAGTTAGGTACTGTTACAAACTAGAACTGGGTCAGCAGCAATCGTTGCTAGGTGCAACCGATAACAGCATTACTGTAGCTGCATTGCTATTTCCCTACCTTTTAATACAAATTGCAGCATGTCAATCCTTGCTAACGGGCTTTAGGGCTTCGTATAGGAAAAAAATATTGTTATTTCGATACTCACTATTTTTTTACTTACAAGCAATATAACGGAGTACTCGTTCTTACTTTTGATAGACTTGAAACATATTTTTACATACCGCTAAAACAATAAAAAAATCATGACAACATGACTTAATTTTTTTGTACCATTTAGTAGATCTATTTTAAACTAAATGAATTTTTCTTCTGTTACAGGTAATATCAAACGCTGTTCGAGAGCTGTCCAGTCAAAATGGAAGCTAATTGGATACTACAAGAAGTAAACGGTGCCCAGAACAGGCTTACTTATGCTCTCCTCATATAAATGCTCAAATACCTTGGACAAATAAAAAGCGAGGCCTCTCACTTTCCTCTCAAATAGTAAATCAAATTCGAGGCCCGAAGTATGCGTGGATGGCATTGTGAAAGTGATGCCGGCAGGCAATTGAATTCTCACAGATCATTCTGCAATTATCAACTGTCGATTGTTTGGAATATTATCAATCAAGATTTTTTTAGTCGCGTGGTTTACGAAACTACAATCATGGCCGAGCACAAGCGTGGGTGGCGAAAATAACTTGTTTTGACGTTTGAGTGGAATTTGTCGGGGTGAGGTAACTGATCGAAGTGCCAATTGCACTGACATTTCATCTCTAAATTTTACGTTCATTGAACACGTTTGGGTTCCAATTGGTTTCCACTATGTTTTCATTTATATTTCCATTTCATCGACAGTATTATTTTTAATTATGAATATAAGAAAAAACGGCAATGGAATTTCGGGACAATCAGTTCCGGAATGATGTTTGTCATCTCATAATTCAATAACGCCATACAAACTGCAGATGCAATTTGGTACAGGCAGATATTTGCAGAGACCGTAGCACAACGGCTTTCCATTTAAATTGCTGATTGAATAATTGACGATAATTAATTAAAGTTTGCGTTCATATTGCTCTCTGAATAAAATTGTTTATCGAAGCCTCCGTAGTAATGTTAACGGTTATAGCATTCCACTTTTATTTGATCAATTAATATTCAGGACAACTCTTCGCAATTCCCGTTGTTTCGAATCCTTGTACTGTACACAGTATAACGGGGTACAAATCATTGGCCGCAATAAGCAAGTTTGCACTTATAGTGCAGCAAACTTATCTGACCCGGTGACGAGGACTGTCGCTTCTTGAATATAGAGGTCATTTTAGTTTGGCTTATAGGGTTAGACAAGCTCGTGGCGCTGTAAGCTACATGGGTTTTGTAAATAGATTTGACGGTTGGCAGGATGTCGTTATACCTTGTGTGCAAGCCTTGCCAGATTTGGGAGCATTGGTGCCAATTTGAGCCGTTAATCGTGACTCGGGTTTTAATTATTTACTATAGGTTTAAAAACCTTTTAGGTATATATTTAAGTATGTATACGACTGTATCCATGGCAATAGAATTGAGATTAAAACGAACAAAAACGCTATTCATATTTAGCGCTCTTTGAAATGGCGTTACATCGATTATTCAATCAAAACAGTGTGGTTTACAGTGATAACGAAGCACAAAATGTGAGTGTTTGTTAGTCAAACAGAAGCATAAAATGCACTGTACAAATAGAAAATAAATTTATTAGTTGTTTATGTTTTGGTTGACTCGTTAACAAAACAACTAAATATTCGTATATGGTACCATTGCCGTACGGATGGAATACCGTTAACAATAACAGTTTTACCGAAGCGTAAGAATCACCGTCAATAAATATAAAATATCAAATCTAGATAAAAAATAACAAAGGTTATAAAGTCTGCGTTCTAATAACTATTTTATAAATAATACGGGCAAACCCAGAAACGTACACCTTGCTCTTTTTGTAGATCAAAAAATAATTGTATTTGAAACTACCTATATTTATAAAATTACCATTATATCACTGCGGTATAGAAAATCAGAAAAGTAACGTGATGAGCTCTGAACTGGGATTCGAACCCGGGACCTCTTGCTAACTGGGTGATTTAACAATCAATTGAGCTATCCAGTTCTCAGCACAGCCTGCGTATTTACCCATATGCTTTCCCATACGGCAACGATATGTATACATACTCACTTATTACAATTATTTTATTAAATCTTGAATTTTCATCGGAGGTGCAGGGTGATTTGTACAAGGAGTCTTCGATCAAGTAAAACGATTTTTTTCACAAGTCCAATAAAGAAATCCTATTTATAAACTCCACTCAAGGGATCTGTAATCCCCCGATCTCAACCTTCAGCCTCATCTTCCGCTGTTTGTCTTGGCCCTTGACTTTATTTGAAAAGGTCATCTTCAGATCACCCTATACGATTACAAAATTACAATACATTTCTTCGATTCGCAACAGAAATTATACGAGTAGTTGTTACTATATGACTGATTTTTAACGCTTGTAAAACTAATGTATAGTGATATAAAACTTAAAGAGTCTTTTACATTTTACAAATACAAGTATAGAGTATTATTGAGGACAAAACCAACAATTGAAATCCAAGTATTTTTCGACGCAACATTTTCACACATGGTCGCGAATATTTTCAATATTTGCATGTTGCAACATACGAGTGGATATGGGGAGCTTCGTTTGTTTATAGTGTTTTTTTAATATCGAGTCTGAGCGCGTCCAGTTTGTTCAACGAATAATACTCACGCCACGCATGCAACGAATGCAAACATCGAAAAGAATCTCATCCGGAAAGTCAAAAACGCAATCACAAAAACCCCCCCGCAGTCTAGGTGAGAATTCAATTTCCTTAGAATAATTTTCAGAGCAGTCGTAAAATGTAGTAATTTCCTGAACGCTAGGAAACTGAATCGTCAAAGAAAAGTAAGATCAATTCGGGGACTCATTTCTCAATAGAGTGCAAAGCCCCAAAGCACTTTGCGAGAGCATGGCGCGGTGAAGACAGAATCTTCACAGACGATCGGTCGCCGCTACGTAACACCTTTATGTAATCATTTTTTTGTCACCGGTATCAGGAGAAATTTATTCATTCTTGAACTATGGTCTTTGAATGAACCAAAAGATTTTGTAATCATCAAACGAAGTACTGCAATTTAAATTACTTTACTTACATTACTATCAAGTTAATTGGCCGACATTGTATACAATAACGCGCAGACTAAGAATTAAGAACGTGGGATGAAAAATTTCGTAAAAACATTTAAGAACTTTAAAGTAAATCATAAGCGGGTCACTTTGCGGCTGTTTTTCTCATTCTAACAATGGTCTATTAGTGTTCTACAACCTAATTTTGACATCGTAACGGAAGATGGGGAACATAGATACACACAATGCCCGTAAAACATAAAAAATTTAAAGGTTATAAAACCATGGACCCATAAATTGTGCTTTGACGTGGAATTTGTAGTCGGCAACTAAAATTGATGAAAATACTCGTTGAAGCAGAAGTAATGCATGCGTCTTTTATGGCTGACTACGGTGACAAAATATATAATTTTCATGTGCTTTTTATAGGGTACGATGGTTTTTTTAGTTTTGGTTCATTGGTCGAATCAGGCGCATTTAGATACACGCGTATTTGATAAAACTACGGCGTAGCGCGCTAACATATGTAAAGCATGCTACGGCAGGGCGGCGCGGCGTAGCAACCCCATAGTTCAGTTTCTTAATAGACCTCTTCGTCGTAGCATGATTGCATTTAATTTAAATAACTGTAATAATAACTTCTAATTTGATAAGGCGCGATCACGCTTTATATCTATTGTTCTTCAACTGTTATCATAAATAATAACAGGACGGTTTAAATGAAGCCAATATGTAAGCTATTATGCCAAGTTGTCCTTGTTATTAAATGCAAAACCCCAAATTAAATTAAATCTAATCACTGATAAGTGGTATGAATAAACGCATTCAAACATTCGATTACTAAGTCTTTCTGTAAACATTAGGACGCTTTCAACTTACACCAATACTTAATAATAATAAACATCCACCCATCCATCAGCCTGTTTCGTCCACTGCTGGACATAGGCCTTTCCAGGATTTCGCCACTTTTAGCGGTCCTCCTGGAAGAAATGCCCATACTCACACACGCTGGGCAGGCGGGTTGGTGAGCGCGGTGCCGAAACCCTTGCACCAGTGACGCCGCTGCCCGTCACCAGTCTGATTTATATAAGGCCCGGCAATTGGGGATGGATATACCGCCATCCATCGGTCCCAGGCAACGGTGGGCCGCCTGGTTTTTTTGCCTGAGAGCTGTCCTATTACTCTCCCCCGAATAACTTCGGGAGGATTTCCGAGTAAGATGGTGGTACCTCCACAGTCGAGCTTGGCATTAGCTCTACCACCTATAATAAACATAATATTCACAAAACTTTTAGGTTTATATATTTAGTAATTTACGTTAATTGAACTCAAATTGATTTTTACAGGAAATTTTAGTTTATCCATAAATATGCCGAATATTTAAAAAACTAACTAAAGCAAATAAAATCCGTGACAAACCGATAGATATTCCTAATATTTTATTGCCTAATTGAAGAGTACTGGTTAGGTAACTAGGTAGAAAGACATATTTTCTGATCACTACTAGGGATTCCACCGCAAACACTTACACAGTTTAGTGTTTTGTTGCTAAACCACTGACAAGCCGTTGGTGCAACTGTGCATCTCCATTGGAGTCAAGTAAATCGGATCTACCCTTGGTGACGTTGACCACAAGAGGTCTGTCGTCCAATCCTAAATCCGGCCCTGACCTCAAAATTGTGACCCGATTGAACGCATGCATGAGTCAAACGCATATTCTGCAAACAAAGCCCCCCCCCCCCCCGCATTGAGCAATGATTTTAATCGGTGCAATAATGCGAATGTCACATTCGCAAGAACAATTGAGGCACTGCCGCTAATCTCTTTTAATCTGAAATGAGAACGTTCCACGTTGCGATTCAGAGTGGCAGCAAATAAGTATTTAGGGAAGAAAAACTGCATGAAAAACGAAAAAAAATCGCATCAGTAGTGGCAAATGAACAATTTACTCGTAGACACTATTTTTCAGTTAACACAGAATTCCTGTTGACTTTGTAACAACGCAATAGAAAAAATTCTTAAACAATAATTTATATCTTCTTGCGATGGATATATCGCCAAGTGTTTCAAATATATAAATTTATTTCTATCATAGTTTTAATGAATTCCCGTCTTTGGATGATTTTTTTATTCATATTATTTCCGCTCTTCCGTTTAAGAAATTAGGGAGGCATCAAAAATAAAAATTCTGATTATTTTGAAAAACTATTTGAAGGTATAGTACATTCAGAATTAGCTGGCGTCTGTCCACTTGAGACCGTCATTAGCAATAACAATAGGATTAAGTTGTGGCGGGTGAATTCGCCTGAACGGAACAATAAACACTTGTAAAAAACGTGCGGCAGGCGGTGTTTCAAACGTTTTTGATACTTTCCTTATGTTACTTCCCTTTAAAAGGAAAATGAAATAACACTCGGTTGTTTTTTAAACTTCGAAGAGATTAGTTCAGTGGAAAGTATCAACACTGGTTGGTTTGCAACAAAACAGATAAGGCCGAAACGGCTCCTTTAAAAATGGATGGGCTCTATGAGTGTTTGGTTTATTACCTATTGTTTGTGTTCAAGTGGAAAGACGCCAGCTAATTCTGAATGGACTATACCTATAAGTATTTCGAAATCAAAATTTTGAAAAATTTAATTGTTATATTTATAAAAATGTTCTAATAATTCAAATAACGGCAGAGTATAACATATTTTCTGGAGAATGCTTTGTTGCAACTTTTGATAAATTATGTTTTTTTCCAAAGCGGACAAAATGACTCTTAAACCAGGCCCAAATTGCTTGAAAATCGTTTTTCATTAGTAAATTTATATAAAGACAAAATTACTATTTTTATTTTCCTGGCAACAAAACTTATTATTTTATTCATTTCATAAACTAAAATACCTGAACTCTTACAATAAATTCGAGTAAATTTTATTCATTTTGAAGAGATTAGTTTCGTAAGCTTCCTTTGTAAATATGACAACCTAGACGATTAATTCCGATTTTCTTGCAGTTTTTGCATCGGAATCCGTCCATTAACGCGGTGTAGGAGTTCGCTCTATAGCGTGGGAGGTAGCTGCTTCATTGTGCTCGCTTATTGTATGGATTGACCTATAATTGTGCGGTCTGTTTGCATTTTCTAACTTCATTGTTCGAAACTACACCATAAGATGTAACTAAATGTTGTAAGCTTTAATGTCTTTAATTACTGAATCCTCTTGATTTTCATTATCGCTTGATAATAGAAAAATAATTTATCGCGGTCCAGATTGTAGCACGAATCCATCTTACAGATTAATAAAAAATGTACATTACAATTTAATATAAATTGGTAAATTTATACGAAAGCTTAATACTTAATAAGTTGAAAATGAGGGCTATCAAGGGCCTAATTTACCATCTTAGGAAAAGACTTTTATGCAACCTACTCCCTGCTTTTATACCTGTTCAATGTTAACCATAGAAAGATTATCGTATAGACTTGGGATATATCCTAACGGATAACGGCTTAACTTATTTGACAGGACTAACCTTATTTCATAGACGTATAATACCTGTAATAATTATATGTCTGTGTCTTTGTCTTTTCGATACAGAAAGAAAAAAAAAACTTTAGTCCTATCAAATAAGTTAAGTCAGTTTATACCGAATCAGTACAAATTTATCACATTTACAAATGCTACTTTGTTTTTTTTTTTGTAGCGGTCAATCTCCCAAACCTCGTTAACGGAAAAATAATCACATTGTCAACTTCAAAGAGCTAAATCTTTCATTGAAATTCAATAACTTTGCTGAAAAATATTGTCAAAACCTCAGAATCATAAATATGTTGACACATAATGTACCATAATTTTATTATCTACGAAATAAACTGTTCAAAAGTCTTTCGCTAAATCGCCAGTTTAACACGAGTTTTTTATATTAAATAAAGCATAATTACAATAAAAATTTCATCTCAGAATAACCTAAGATATTAATTCAATCGAATTCTGCCATTTCACTAACAAGTCTTTTATTTAATTACACCGAAAACATGATCAACATCACAAATTCCAAGAAAATGCGATCCATAAAACCACGCCATACAAAAAGCGTAATTTTGTGTACTGGCACTCAATGAGAACAGAGTTTAAAAAGGGATTTTATTCATTATATTATCATTATCATCCATAAATTCCAATAAATATATACATATACCCAAGTTCCAGTTTTTTAGGTTTGCTAGCGCAAACTTATTCGACAGAAAGGAATGTGGCTAATCCTTAATAATGTTGTCTTGCTATAGACGGAACTAACCGTTAACAGTATTTTTCAACCAGTTTGGTGGAACCATCCTCGCAGATTTGCATATATATACAAGTTAACCTTCTATATAAACTAGTAAAAAACTCATGTCTGTACATTGAATATTTTTGCGAAATTTTAAACGAAATGGGTTATTAGTACGAGGCCAACACATTTTTTTTTATAATTTTTGCCTGTCTATCTGTTCCGTTTTAATTCGAGAATCGTTCAACAGATTTGGATGCGGATTTCTTAATATCATTCTTAGTGGGTCAGCATACAGGCTATAAGGAGTGTTGATTAATACTCAAATATTGAAAGACACGCGGGCGAAAGCTAGTTAGCCATAAAACTCCATATTTATTTCTTAACCCGTCGATTAACCAATCAGCACGTAACATCGCGGAGTCACAGACAAGATAGAACAATGTACTCTCGGTGGGAGATGATTAACTCTCAGACGTATCGTGAGAGCAGGCCACTGGGCCAGCCGATGCAATTGAAACAAATTACACTTTGCTACAAATTCAAGCCATTATAGTCTGTATTACCATAACATAGGCGTGTCAATACTACAAAGTTTAGTTGCAAAGGTGTTTAACCTGTTGGCGTATAAAAATTCCCGAGGCAGTGATTTGCTAAGCCCAAATTCAAGGGCCGGTTTTAATTTCGAAACGTTACGAATATGTTATGTAGGGCCCATCAGTCCGCCAGTTTTCTATTTCATAACCAATTAACGAGAAAACGAAATCTTATACGAAGGCTACACATATTATAAAATGTTACATTTTGCCAGTTTTCTATTTCATAACCAATTAATGAGAAAAGGAAATCTAACAAGACCTTATCCACTGTAAAATAAAATGTATCATTTTAAATTATCTTTAATGTTTTAATAAAGTATAAGGATTTTGCTTTTTGTAAAATATTTAAGGTATCAACAATAAAACATTTATTTTTCCATAACATTTCGGCAATCGGTTTGGGCCCGTCACCGTCACAAATGAAATAAGTAATTTTCTTATTGAAAGAGTTTTTCTTAAGGGTGTGTACAACAATCTGAACTTTGAAACTTGGATGTAAACCCGACTATTATAAGATAAAGCTGCAATAAATAGCGCTTTTTTTGTGGATTCCATAGTAACACGTATTCTGTGAAAATTTCAACTGGCTGCCTATTACTTCTGAAGCTATAGACCCATGTAACAGACGGATAGACAGACAATGGAGGCTCGGTAATAGGCTCCTGTTTGGTGCCCTTTGGGTACGGAACCCAAAAGATTTTTGAGACATCGTAACTGACCAGTCAGCAGTTATCTTTCATTTTACTGATATCGACCCAAAGCCCTGCCCCATTTAGTAGTGATTCAGTTAGATTCTAAATCAGATGCATGCGTCTAATAGGCTTGTACACAGGGTAAACAAAATATTATTCTATTTAGTACGTCATTTAGATTATCAAAAAATATTGGACACGTATTTTCTCTTTTGTCAATCAAACAAAAAATGACAGAGATAAAGCGCGTCAATGTTTGGGAGTAGGGGAAAATGACGTCACTTCTACGTAAAATTGTACCTAGATGTGACGACACGCGGAACTTCAGCGGGCTATATCTTCATCATTGTTTGTTTATTGAAAAAAGAAAAAATACGTGTCCAATATTTTTTAATAATCTAACTGACGGACTAATATTTTTTTTTAGTCATCATGCATTCGTAAAGCAGGTAATATTCTGTTTTCATAGTTGCTTCGCCAGATGGATTTGGGTTAAATGGTGTCTGTATTTCCAGGTCACTCGTCGACAGGTCATTCAGGTCTTGGAATTCATACTATCAACATAGATGAATTTTACTCTTCGTAGCACAATCGCATTTAAATCGAATCCGTCGACTACTTCAAAGTCTCTTCTTAATGTAATCTTGTAGTTAGACACTTCCTAAAAGCACTAATAAAAGTCATCCATTAAAAAAAAAATTACTTCCTAAAAGTATTTAGATGCGATTTTCTTTATAATCATCGTAGTGACCCTGGTCAACAAGCCAAGTCGAAAACAGGGCAGAGATTGAAAAAACGCGGGCGGAGCCGCGGGCAAAGGCTAGTCATTTATATGCGGTATATACCATATTAAAATTCCTTCGCGTTGCTGAGAGGATGCGAAACATTTTACCGTTATATTGCCAATGGATACGTTAATTTCATAATTTACCACCACTTACCTTCTAGCCAGTAGTAAAATAATAACATAAATCAGGACAGTGAAAAGAGTCTGTAATAAAATTGTAAACTTAATGATAGAAAATTAAGTCGGTTAGATTGTAATAGTTACATTAGAAAGTATGCAAGGTGTGACGAATTTGGTACTTAGAAGTACGAGAAAATGTCTTATTGCAAATAACTATGTATTGCTTTGGGCAGATTATTTCTCTGTGGGTTTCGTATTAAACCGGGTTTAATGGTAGTTAAGGATGACGTAGGGTGTGAATAGAACTTTTTGCTGGAAATGCAGAGAGAAGGTCAAGTTTAACAATACAAAAAATATGAAAAAATTTAAATGTCACTTTGATAAATCGTTATTTGTATGACGCCAGGGTAGGCATGATTTCATACAAAAAGATTTTTTTTCAAATTCGTTTTTATTTTTTTTCGTGTTATTTTTATCGTCAAACTTGACCTTCTCGTTGCTTTTTCAGCAAAAAGTTTTATGTACGCCACTGGGATGACGTATCAGTTATTTAAGAGAAAATGTTCCGGTTGCATTGATCGCTGTCACTCCGATCGGGTTGTTTCAGAGATATAACCGTTAATTTAAGGGGGCTGTAATTTCTGCTGACCTTCAAAGCCACAATTAAAGGCCACTTTAATTCAGATGTTATATGAATAAAAAAATGAAATACACAATAGACTACAGAATATCTAAAATGAAGTACGTTGATTAGCATTTTGAATTTTTATTAAGAACTTTATCTAAATAAATACCAAAGTAAGGTCCAAATTAAGGTTGAGATCCGATTTAATTAATTAAATATTCAATGAAATTACTTCAAACTTATTCAAATTAAAAATATAATCACAACTAATGAATTCCCTTTAATTATTTTTGAAAAGTCTTTTTTATGATAATTGTAATAATTGTAATTTATTATTAAGGTATATTTTAGCGCGTTCGCAACTTGATTCCCCGTCGAGCGACAGAGATATCAATATGGGACGAGTCGTGCGAGTGAGTGAGTCATAATAATATGAGTGCGGTTATGAGTCCACAATAAACTACAATTTTCTACAATAAACACCCACGATTCGGCCACGAGACTCATCACATGTCAAAAATCGTTGGGAAAAATTGGGTGGCAAACGTGTTGTGCGGCTAACTTCAGGCCACAACGAACGACCATGCTAAGGACTATGGGAGTCGGTTGAATGTGTTTATTTGGTTTATTTTTCATAAATACTTACTGCGGTTTAATCCCTATATGCCATCTTATCTCTATGTGCCATCTTCTATTGTTTTTCTGTTGTTCTTTTATTTCATTCTATAAGGGTTACAACTACGAGTAAATATGCAACAGGCTGAAATCAATTAAGTACTCTGTGTCGTGACGTGACAAACCCATTTAACATTGTGTTCAAAAAGCAAGAGATGCATTCAATCTAGTTAATTTGCGCTTTATTTGGGGTATAGGGGTTAAGTAAATCACAAAAAACGTAATCCTTATCATAAAGTCAAAATTAATGCCAAAGTTTCCCCCACAGTACAGTGGTTACCCCGATCAGCTTCTCATAAGCGGGCAAGGAATGTTAAGAGTTGTTTTTCAAGATTCATGTACCTCAGGGAAACATTTTCCCGCTAAGTCGTACAGATTTGAAAATTTCATCTGCTTTGGAACGAAAAAAGTCGCCATCCGTTCATTGTTTTATAATTTAATATATTTTCAAATACTTGCGAAATTGTAAAACGACAAACATAGTTATCATATCAATATTATTTTATCCCTTTTACAACGCAAGTATGCCCTCGTAGTTCCATGACTGATGCGAAACTATAACCATTTTGAACTACATTAAGGAAAACAAACAAATAACTAATTGGTTTTACCCTAAAACTCTTCGGCTGAGCATGATTTGGCACTTGAGCTACTATTTTGAGTATGTTGCGGTCAGAAATCAAAATTAACCTGATTTAAGGTAATTTATTTTTTATTATTAACCCACTGATGTCAGAAGCATATCATGTGTGTGATGTCATCGATGTAGAGGTCAAAAATATTCTAAAGATTGAGTCAGCCCACGCTTATTACTAGAATATTTAAACATTTAATATCATCATCACATCACGTAAAGATTGATTGATTGAACCAACACAGCAATAGAACGCGTCTCAAATTATCAAATTATATATTTTGGAAAAACAGAGCTATTGGTTTCACCTACCCATCTCCAGACAGATAATCATATGAAACCTTATACTATATTGATAACATTGGAGTGAACAATTTTCAAAGGACACATTGAAAGTGAATAAAAAGCCAAGTAACAATATGAAACTCGGGCAAAATGATATAACGAGAAGTGTGACTAAGGTTTTACTTTCGTAAAAGGAATTTGTGATTTACGAGTATTTCCTTTTAAAAAAATGTCGATGTTTTATTTTACCAATTTGTCAGTGTGATTAATATGTATACGCATGCCAAATTACAGCTTTCTAGTATACTAATAATAGTCTCTGAGCTAAGCCGCGGACAGACGGACATGGCGAAACTATAAGGGTTCCTTGTCTGACTACGGAACCCTAAAAGTAAATTTCAATAACCCAAACTTCAACAACTCAACCATCAGCGGACAAAATTGAATTAAAATTTCCATATTGATTTCAACGAATTAAAATTATCTGTAGCATTTGCATAACGAAGGGTTTGAATTGTAAACTTTACAACGTTGTTGTTAAGAGTATGAGCCTGATAGAGGCGATTCTTAATTGGTTCATTTGCCCATTTGTCTTGAACGAGTAGTACTTTAGCTAATACTGAAATATTATTATTAGAGTGCATTACAAACCAGAAAAGATAAATTGGAAACAAATGTAAAGACAAGAATTTGAAAAAATTCCTCGGTCTAGGATTCGAACCTGCGACCTCTTGTTGCCCAAACAAGCGCGCTACCAATTGCGCCACCGAGGTACTCACCTAGACCGTTAAATTTTTCCACCATACTTGTCCACAGAATATTTTTGCAACTATTTGATCTAACTAGCTTGTAATGCACACACTGAACGCTCACGAGGGCGTTCACCTTATGTCACGGGCGTTGTTATTTCACGGCTTGTTCTTATGAAATAGATGGCGCTGTCGTCGCCACAATATGTGATGCTTCAGGCAGTTAAGAAATTCACAGTTCTCATTAACTAACATTATGTTTTTTTATTGCGAAATCCATCGCTTTGGAATACACTCTAATAACAATATTTAGATTTTCGCAACAAAAAACATACATAATCTTAATACTGAAATATTTTATATTAAAAAATAAATAGGATTGGAGTAGATTCACTTCAGAAAATTAATTGAAATAGGCGTTACCTTGCGGAAGTCCATAACTTAGATTCACTTCATTCATCACCATTACCTATTTTAAGAGAAAAAATCAAGTCAATCTCGTGATTTCAAACAAAAACAATACGATTGAAATGTCTTTTTAAACAAAGATATTATCATAATACATTTTTATGAGTTCGTAAATCATATGTATTGATGTTACAGGCTCCAACCTTGTTATTTGAACATGGCACAGCATGTTAATTTGACTCGATACATCTCGATGTCAGTAGTGTAATGCATAAATTACACTATTCTACTGATCGAAATAAACAAATATAGCTGTATGATTTTTGGAATTACACGCAAGAGATAGTAATTAAGTTAATTAAGTAATTCCAAAAAAAGGTACAACAACATTTAACAATTATATAATTTAAAAAGTTGGTCGTAACGATGCGACTGTAATAGTAATATTTTTTCATTGAACTAATGTTCATTAAATGCACTTACTAAGGCAGTTCTTTTAGAAAATATTAAATTGCGTCAAAATTCGTCTAGTTTATTTCGATCAGAATTTTATACAACTACATACATTCAATATTTTAAACTATATTAAAAACTTACTTTTAATGAATCCCCGAGAAGTTCCTCATTTACCAATGCGAAATATAACTCCAATAACCATTGACCTCTCATAAACAACTAGACACACAGTCTCTAAGAAAAGTTCGTCAGAAAACGTCCAAACGTGCGACGTGCGTAATAGCACAAATGGTTGATTATATCGTTAACAAAAGATGCAATATCAATTGTACGAAATCGTCATTCGAATTTGTCACGCCATAGCGGTGACAAAATTCATCGGGGACACTTTTTGAGCGAGATTGTGAGTCTTGTTGTTTATGAGACGTCAATGCCAATAACCCATTCTTTATGCCGCGTGTTTTTACGAAGCCCTCAAGACATTGTATTTTCTGTTGCAAAACCTAAAAATATTATAAACGTAATATATATATTTTTTGTTGCAGATCAACGATGCTGATAAGGTGTTCTGCGGCACTTGTTGCCGCGACACTTTTATTGGCTATCACATCCACTACAGCAGACGTAAGTATTGCCTTTGTACTGCTTCATAACGAGCAAAAATCAATTTATTTTAGCTCTTGTCGGGAAGCATCTTCCATCTTTCTTTGAACTAAAAGATCTTTATCCAGAGCCATATCTTTTAGTTCTAATGTGCGAAATTCGGCAAAGAAGAAAATTTAAAAACAAAAAAAATAAGCTTATATGATTTTACATAATTCAAAAGAAATCCAGCGCTTTGGATACTCCAAACAATATTTAGAATGCATCACTAACTAGGAAAGATCAAGTAGAAAATATATGTATATATCTTTAAAGGAATTCCTCAAGCCAGGATTTGGACCTGCGACCTCTTGCTTACACGGCAAGTGAGTTACTGACTGCGCCATCGACGTATTCATCGTAGACCGTTGAGTTTTTCCACCGAATTTTAAGTAATTGATACACCAGTTAGTAATGCACATACTAAACACTCACGAGTGCGGTATGTGATTTGTTTTGAGTTTGCTTTGTGTGTGTGTGTGTGTGTATGTTTGTTACTCTTTCACGCTGAAACGTCTGAACGGATTTGGATGAAATTTAAAATGGATATAACTTTTACCCTAACTTAACACAGGCTACTTTTTATCCCGGAAAAAATCATGTCGTTAAACCGAATAACACGCGTGCGAAGCCGCGGGCAAAAGCTATAAATAATATTTAGAAAAAAACATGTTTGATTATTTCAGATAATAGTGTAGTAGTTCTCACACACAGCATAGTTGATTTTATTTATGTTCCATCGAAAAAAAAACGTGTAAGAATACAAAGAGGAAGATAATAATTGTATTAATGGCGTCATACTTACATCATCTTTAAGAAAACAAAACAACTCCTTCAAGTATATAAAAATAATAGCCCGTAATGAAACGGATGTTCAGTTCTAGCGCTCGTCTGTCTGTCTGTCTCTCAATCATATTAGTATTTAGGAACATCGCATTGTATGGTAAACAGTAAACAGACCTATTATTGCAGTATTAAGGGTTTCGCAAGGCAAAGTGTATGAAACGTTAGATCCGGTGCAATTGGCGCAGAACTGGCAACAATCGTTATCAAAATCAAATAAAAACAATAATTAATGCTATTGAAACCTTTCAAATAGCAATGCTGTCTAATTTTTACTGTGCTTTTTTGCGATAATTCTTAGTTCCGTTCTAATTTTGCTCTTATTTTAATTACTGCTGCAATAGCTACTGAATTAATTGTGTTTTTATATCAAAATCCGATGGACACTTGACTAAGGAATTAAAATAAGTCGCATAAAAAACAATCAGTTTCAATTTTATACTGTATAAATTAACAGGCAGTGTGTCCAGCCAAGACTCAATAAGTGCTCAGTAACAAGGTACGATGACCCTTTTTGTGAAATTCGTAAATTATTATTTTCTTGTTCGTTACAAAAGCAAACCCGGTCCCGAGTTAATTGCTATGGGACGTCAATATTAAATTTTGAGAAATTAGCAAAAAAGTGTTATCGATCCGTGTTAATGATCACTAAACAAGCCTCCAGTATGAATTTGGCTGGATAAATAAAAGTACTTAGGGCTTTCAACTTTTGACAGGAATACAGTGGCAACCTTGAATTTTATTTTTTTTTCTAGCCTTTTTCCGCGGCTCCGCCCGCATTTATTCAGTCTCTGTCCCGTTCTCGGCTTGGGCGTTATTTCATGAACATCCCTTATAGCCTATATGTTGACCAGGGTCACTACGATGGTTAAAAAAACCGCATCTAAATCCGTTGAGTGGCTCGACTTAAAACGGTACATACATATCTACATGCACACAGAGAGAAAGTCGAAAAATAAAAAATAAATAGTTTTGGCTTCAGTACAATACTAAAAGTAACTCATATTATTTAAAATTTTGTAAAAATATTCAATGTATGTACAGACACGACTTTGTTACTATTTTATTATTAGTACAGATCCTTGAGTTATACAAATATCATTATAAGTAGGTATATTCCCAATATCTCGGTTTCTAAACCACCAATGACAACAAACATACTATGCTTGCAGACCACGAATTTATAGCTATGGCCCCAAGTAGTGCGTGGAGAAGTTTTGGTGCTTTTGTCTACCGTGTCCACCCACATTCATATCAAATTCATCTTTAAGCTGCCTTACTACAGGCAAAGGTGTTACAGGGGCAGAGCCACTAAATATTCGGAATCGTTCCGGATAGGATTAATGTTTGGTGTGTAACTAAATTGGATAAATTTGATATAGGGTGGGGCATTGATATGGGTCCGTACCCGTGAAGGGAAAACCTTAACTAGTTGGATCAACGATATGTAATTGAACAATCGATTATGTTGCTAATGTGGATAGTATCTCGCAAAATAACAATTCATATCAAATCATAGTAATACTAACATTTTTATTAGAAGTTTTATCCATTATAATAAGATAATAATATATAATAAGTTTTATGAAATTTAAATGGTGAATAGATGCATTTTGGGCAAAAATTTACATCAGTGAATCGATTTATATGGTACCCCACATGTACAGCTTTGCAAACAATTTACATCAGTGAATCGATTTATATGGTACCCCACATGAACAGCTTTGCAAACAATTTACATCAGTGAATCGATTTATATGGTACCCCACATGAACAGCTTTGCAAACAATTTACATCAGTGAATCGATTTATATGGTACCCCACATGAACAGCTTTGCAAACAATTTACATCAGTGAATCGATTTATATGGTACCCCACATGAACAGCTTTGCAAACAATTTACATCAGTGAATCGATTTATATGGTACCCCACATGAACAGCTTTGCAAACAATTTACATCAGTGAATCGATTTATATGGTACCCCACATGAACAGCTTTGCAAACAATTTACATCAGTGAATCGATTTATATGGTACCCCACATGAACAGCTTTGCAAACAATTTACATCAGTGAATCGATTTATTTGGTACCTTACATGAACAGCTTTGCAAACAATTTACATCAGTGAATCGATTTATATGGTACCCCACATGAACAGCTTTGCAAACAATTTACATCAGTGAATCGATTTATATGGTACCCCACACGAACAGCTTTGCAAACAATTTACATCAGTGAATCGATTTATATGGTACCCCACATGAACAGCTTTGCAAACAATTTACATCAGTGAATCGATTTATATGGTACCCCACATGAACAGCTTTGCAAACAATTTACATCAGTGAATCGATTTATATGGTACCCCACATGAACAGCTTTGCAAACAATTTACATCAGTGAATCGATTTATATGGTACCCCACATGAACAGCTTTGCAAACAATTTACATCAGTGAATCGATTTATATGGTACCCCACATGAACAGCTTTGCAAACAATTTACATCAGTGAATCGATTTATATGGTACCCCACATGAACAGCTTTGCAAACAATTTACATCAGTGAATCGATTTATTTGGTACCTTACATGAACAGCTTTGCAAACAATTTACATCAGTGAATCGATTTATATGGTACCCCACATGAACAGCTTTGCAAACAATTTACATCAGTGAATCGATTTATATGGTACCCCACATGAACAGCTTTGCAAACAATTTACATCAGTGAATCGATTTATATGGTACCCCACATGAACAGCTTTGCAAACAATTTACATCAGTGAATCGATTTATATGGTACCCCACATGAACAGCTTTGCAAACAATTTACATCAGTGAATCGATTTATATGGTACCCCACATGAACAGCTTTGCAAACAATTTACATCAGTGAATCGATTTATTTGGTACCTTACATGAACAGCTTTGCAAACAATTTACATCAGTGAATCGATTTATATGGTACCCCACATGAACAGCTTTGCATACAATTTACATCAGTGAATCGATTTATATGGTACCCCACACGAACAGCTTTGCAAACAATTTACATCAGTGAATCGATTTATATGGTACCCCACATGAACAGCTTTGCAAACAATTTACATCAGTGAATCGATTTATATGGTACCCCACATGAACAGCTTTGCAAACAATTTACATCAGTGAATCGATTTATATGGTACCCCACATGAACAGCTTTGCAAACAATTTACATCAGTGAATCGATTTATATGGTACCCCACATGAACAGCTTTGCAAACAATTTACATCAGTGAATCGATTTATATGGTACCCCACATGAACAGCTTTGCAAACAATTTACATCAGTGAATCGATTTATATGGTACCCCACATGAACAGCTTTGCAAACAATTTACATCAGTGAATCGATTTATTTGGTACCTTACATGAACAGCTTTGCAAACAATTTACATCAGTGAATCGATTTATATGGTACCCCACATGAACAGCTTTGCAAACAATTTACATCAGTGAATCGATTTATATGGTACCCCACACGAACAGGTTTGCAAACAATTTACATCAGTGAATCGATTTATATGGTACCCCACATGAACAGCTTTGCAAACAATTTACATCAGTGAATCGATTTATATGGTACCCCACATGAACAGCTTTGCAAACAATTTACATCAGTGAATCGATTTAAATGGTACCCCACATGAACAGCTTTGCAAACAATTTACATCAGTGAATCGATTTATATGGTACCCCACATGAACAGCTTTGCAAACAATTTACATCAGTGAATCGATTTATATGGTACCCCACACGAACAGCTTTGCAAACAATTTACATCAGTGAATCGATTTATATGGTACCCCACATGAACAGCTTTGCAAACAATTTACATCAGTGAATCGATTTATATGGTACCCCACATGAACAGCTTTGCAAACAATTTACATCAGTGAATCGATTTAAATGGTACCCCACATGAACAGCTTTGCAAACAATTTACATCAGTGAATCGATTTATATGGTACCCCACATGAACAGCTCTGCAAACAATTTTTCGTCAGAAATGTAAATGAACGTGATCAAATCTTTAACATTTTTTCCAAAACAATTTCATTATTTCGATATGATGCTACCATGAATTTTTCAGATTTTATAACCCCTCCCTTTAGACATACCTAAAGAAGGGGAGACGCTTTTTCGTAACTTTCAAAAATTGTCGTTCAAAGGTTCGTAGAATTGCAAAATGTTTTAAATAGACTGTTTAAAATACTCAATTGATGCTGGGCCCAGCTGGGGCCCGAAATATATCTTGAGAACATTGTATTGTTTCTATTTACATTTTTTCTGTGTATATAGCTTTAAAAACAAATAAAATGTTTTGAGGAACCTCGAAAATTTTCAACATAAATTCGTTTCGCAGGAAACCTAAAAAAAATACCCGAAATTCATAATTGTCCATAATGGCCAACTCTATATCGATAACTAGCCTTTCGCCTATAGCTGCGCGCGCGTTATCTATACCCCGTTTTCGCTTTGGGCATTATTTTATAAGCTCTTACAGCCCAAATGTTGACCAAGTCAACAACAATGATAATAAAAAAACGCACCCAAATCCGTTGAGTGATTATCGAGTTAAAACATATGTTCATTATGTATGTATAAACATATATACAGGCAGACCAACAAAAATTATTAAAATTGTAGTTTTGGCTTCTGTACCATATAACGCTTTTCATTAAAAAAAAACCGGACAAGTGCGAGTCTCCGTCAAAGACTTCTTTATGATTTAATTACAAATGTATAGTTTTCAGATTTTTCCCTATACTTGTAGTATAAGACGGTATTACTTGCCAAATATCATAGTTTTAGGTCAACGAGAATTACCCTATAAATTTTGATTACCTTGAGAGTGTCGAAATGAACGTTTTTGGCGCCATAAATGGCCGTATCTTTTTTTCACGTTATCTTAGAAGTTTGGTATTTTCACAGCTTTAAGAGACTGTAGACCTAAGTACATGGTTTTAATTTCAACTCGATACCTCCACGTGTTCCCGAGATAAAGGGCCTTGACAGACAGACGGACGGATAGACGGACAACAAAGTGATCCTATAAGGGCTCCGTTTTTTTCTATTTAGGTACGGAGCCCTAAAAAATTAAAAAATACCTGTGTACAGACAAGACTTTTTTACAATTTTGTTATAACAAATATAGGTATAGATACAGGCAGGGTGTAAGTAAATAGATGGCTAACATTAATTTAAAACAATCTACTCGTATATATTGGACGACTATTCTCGCCTTATTTTTCACTCGCAATATCAGCTATTCGACTTTTCTTCACATTATGATAAATGCTATGCGATGTAGAGTCACTAAATCTTATCAGATAAGAACTATAATCAGAAATGTAATGAACGCTTCCTATAGGTTTTAAATTTAACAAAAACATTAATAACCGTAGAAACTTTGTTTTCAAATAGCCAAAATGTGCTGTAGAAATTTTTTCGCTCGTGCCGGAATATTCGCACAGGACGGCGATTCTCGCACATGTGACAATTTGCGAAGGCCGAAAGCGGGTGATTTTTACAAGCTCTTTATGAAGAAACGTATCAAAATTTTAAAATATAAACCCGTTGTTTGTATTCGTAACATGCTTTACGTGTCTTTTAAGGAGTTATACTTAGTAGAATTATCATCACACGGCATTTATGACGCGACAAACAGAGGCGTATGAAAATCAAAGCGTATGAAATTTTTTGCGAGAATCGCCGTCCTCAGGTGCAATTGTGTAAGACAATCGTATTCAAATTCGATTGTCATATTTATGGCTATTCAGCTAAGCAAATTAGCCTGTTTGTGACAGTTGACATCGTACGTTTTGGCTGTCAAATGAATACGATTGTCTTACACAATTGTATCTCAAGACGGCGATTCTCGCAAAAAATTTCACACGCTTTGCTTTTCATACGCCTCTGTTTATCGCGTCATAAATGCCGTGTGATGATAATTCTATTAACTATAACTCGTTAAAAGACACGTAAATCATGTTATGAATATTTAGAACAGGTTTATATTTCAAAAGTTTGATGCGTTTCTTCATAAAGAGCTTGTAAAAATCACCCGCTTTCGGCCTTCGCAAATTGTCACATGTGCGAGAATCCGTCCAGGGCGGCTATTCCGGCATAATTGCACATTCGCAATATCAGTAATTAGATATTTGTTTAAAGTTTGATGAACGCCATGCGATGGAAATTAGAGTGACTAAACCACATCATATACGAGTAGAAGCTATGGTATATAAGGAATGCTTATTATAAGTTTTCAATCCATAAAATCAATATATATCCACATAATATATATCCAGGCCCTCAATTCTGGCACGTGCGCAAAAATTGCGAAGGCAGATTGCGGGTGATTTTAAAAGGGATTTTGTACGGATATTGATAGATTTTTTTTTATTGAAAACTTATAGAGAGCATTCCTTATATCCTATAGCTTCTATTTGATGTGGTTTAATCATTCTAATTTCCATCTCATGGCATATATCAAACTTTAAACAAATATCTACTGACTGATATTGCGAATGCGTAATAATGCCGGAATAGCTGCCCAGATCATGAAATGATCTACTCCACGATATGGCCACCACAATACATCTATCTGATTGCGACTACATAATACAACGTCTCCGATATAACCTTTTGCCTTAGAAGTAGATGTTGCGTAAAGGTAGATGACATAAGTACGAGGATGTACCTCATACAAGGTGCACAATAATGGATAAGAATCTCTTCGGTATCGATTATGAACACTTTCCTAAGAAATATAACAGTTAAATGTTTATAACAGAAAGAATAGCGTGATGTTTCGAAGGACTACGACAACATCTTCTTTTCTCATCGGTCAATTTTCTTTAATTACTTTCGAGCATAATATATGACTATCAAAAATCTATTCCATAAATAACTCTGAGTTTTTTTGGTGTTGGATGAACCTTATCTATACTCATAATAATAAATATTGGTGTTTTTTGTAATTAATATTTAATATAAATTTAAACGAGAGTGTCCAAAAAAACGCGTTTTAGTGTTTTATATAATGGGTTTATATGTTTAGAACAGTCATTATTGATATTTCTACTGTATTAGTTTGGACGAACTATTGTTTTGAACTGGAAAAGTAGCCTTCAATTTGCAATTTTTTTCAATGCAGCAATTTTTCTGTCACGATTTGGGCTTTGTTATCGTCTTGGAAAAAGACTCATTTATATTATATTTTTTATGACCCTATCTATTGTAGTGTGTGAGTTTTACTTATGTCGTCTTAATAAAATGACAAGCCAAGCCAGAGAATATAAAGTATTACGCCAAGCCGAGAACTGTCGATACTTTACTCAAAGAAACCGCGGGCAAAGCTTCTAATCAATAAAATTATTCTCTCTAACAGATAGAGTTACCAGATTTGCTGGCATGGATTCCGGGACAGGTTCCTGGACCAAAAAACAGAAGTAAAACATTTTTTAAATAAATTATCTTTTTCATTGATTTCATTGAAATGATTTGTATCCATAAAGTCTATCTTAAATATAAAGAAACTCAGAGCAAGTCGGCCTTCGGCTTTCACCTGTTCCTCGGACAGGCCGTTTCTGGCACATTGCATTACTGATGGGTATAAACAGAACTATCTGACTATGACTTGGACCAGCTTTTTTTGATAAAAAATTGGCCCATATTTTGTTCGTATCTATAGACCCTTTGCCATACGCGTAACAGAATTTCTACATCATTTGCGATTATGATGATTCCGGGATATTTTTAAATAATCCGGGACCCGGGAATCACCTTCGTATTCCGGGACAAGTCCCGCTGCGTCAACTCTACTAACAACACAAACAACAACGTTTGCAGTTTTACGTGCTCTATCTGTTACGCAAACCTCTTGCAATATCGGTTATACCTAGCCCGTTTATTATAAACGTAAACAGAAGCTCGGTTGCACTTTCGTAGTTCTGTTTACTTTTGTACAAGTAAAAGCAGTTACGTCACTCGTGTAAGCATTCGCTTTGTAAATTACCATGTGAAATTATTTTGAATCAATGAACTTCGTTTGAGTCTTACTTTCTTTATCAGAGGTATCAATGGAGCGGCTCTCAAAGTTTGTTACGCGTACACCACTCGTAAAACGCAAAGCTTTTTAAAATGGTACGCACGCATGAAATGTTTAATTTTAATAAAAGATATTCTAAACTTGAAATGTAAAATAAAAGAGATAATCTTTATACAGATTATGTTTTTATTGCGAAATCCATCGCTTTGGAATACTCTAAATATTATTATTAGAGTCATTACAAACTAGAAAAGATAAATTAGAAACATCCTGGCCCGAGGAATTTTTTCAAATTCTTGTCTTTACATTTGTTTTTAATTTATCTTTTCTAATTTGTAATGCACTCTAATAATAATATTTAGAATCTTTATACAATCAAAACATATACTAGAATATTATTATTGATTATGATTTGTTAATAATTTACTTCTGACGAGCTTTTTTATATAGGTAGGAATGGATAGAGATAACTTTAAACATAAATAAATCAATAATGGAAAATCTAAATATATTATATTTCGGTTCTTAAGTGGGTTGTCTTCACTTCAAATTAAAAAAACCTAGAAGGGTGTCAGGTGTCAGGATAATCGCAGACGGGGATCTGTAGTCTCTGCCAACACCTCTGGGAGACAGGTGTGAGTACATTTGCATATATGTAAATGCTATTTTTGAAAATGTCGTGGTTATTATAAACATAATTATGCAGCATATTGAACGGAGTCTTATTTAACGGAGTCTTAGTAATTTTTGCGACGCGCGCGAGCCCCGCGGAAGTACTAATAAAGTCAATTTAATATAAACTCGACAAAAAAAAAATTATCGACTTCAAATGTTAAAGCTAAAAAAAAAGTTGAAAATAATTACATACTATTAATTTTAACAAAAAACAGTAACCGACTATCAGTGTAACCGCAGACATGCACTAAAAAGTTTAAAATAATTATATACTGACCGATCTATGGTACCAAAATAACACTTTTGACAACTTCTGTCTTCCTGAAACATAATGTTCTCTAAAAGTCGGCGCTCTCATATTGGTTTTTGTGTTGCTCTACCATAGGGAATGAACATGACCTTTAAGCAAATAATACGTTTGCAAAAGCAATTTGACTTTGTTTTTCCTTTAAGTTATTCACAGCATTTATAAAACATCCACCCCTCGACCAAGATCTGTTAGAAAACATTTAACATGTTCACTCTATACATTAAAACCGAAACAAGCGACTCGTAAATTAATCGCTGTTGCAAACTCATTTCTATTGGATTATATGATTTCTCGATATTTTGACGAAACTGCAATCGCCCAGGGACGTGA
Source organism: Ypsolopha scabrella (assembly GCA_910592155.1). NCBI lineage: Eukaryota > Metazoa > Arthropoda > Insecta > Lepidoptera > Ypsolophidae > Ypsolopha > Ypsolopha scabrella. The sequence goes on along the minus strand of OU342969.1, from coordinate 21,670,220 downwards.
GTAGACTGAAATCAGACTATAAGGGTTCCATCAGAACCACAAAAACTCCATTCCTTTGTCCACCTGGAGTATTGACTATGTAATGTCACGGGCCAGCGCAGAGTAAATGTCCTCGCAAAACTGACTTTCTCTTACGAGCATTTGGCAAATCGATCTAAAATGTTTTACAGTCAAGACTGAAAGATAGTCACTTTAACTGGAATTGAGTATTTATGTACCGGTAATTATTATTGTTATTTGAATACAAATTTAGGTTTTAAATTTCAAACGGGTAGCAGCCACAAGTCACAAGCTACGTAACTACTTAGTTTAGGTTATAGTGGACCGTCAATACCAATTCTAGGTCATGAAAGGAGGTCCTCTGTAACTCGAACTCAAAGTCGAATAAATTCGAGATTTAAAACGGGTCAGTTACGTATATGACTAGCGGACGCCCGCGGCGTTGCTTGAGTGGATCCCGTTTCTCCAGATACTGTGGGGATTTCAAAAAATCCGACCTTATTCAGATATACACGTTCAAGTTTTAAAAAACTCTAGTGGAAGGCGATTGGTCCAGATATATCCAATCATGTTTGGACATAAATCGTCGATGGCTGATGGCTGGCTGAGTTTTGTTTGGATCTTTAAGTCGCTTTGAACATTCCGTAAGAGCGCTCAGACCGCTTCCGCGTGATTTCTGATTAAGGCTGTACCTGACCCTAGAATATGAAAAAAGCCAGATTTTCGAGAGTTCTTTTGACGAAAGTAGGACTATCTTAATATTGGAAAAAATATGTTTGATTTATTGATCTTTTATCTAGGTGATCTATTTACAAAAAATGTACTAAGATTTATACTTTTGTGAAAAAAAAATGTTTTCCACCCTCTTTTTTTGGTTTTCAAACGTTCGTTTCAAGAATGCGTTTAAGAAAACAACTTGATTTTTTTTTCATAAAATAGGTAATAGAAATATAAAGGTTTTCTGCTTAAATCCAGTATTTTTTCCCTACAAAATATTTCAGTATTAGCTAAACACCCTCCGACCTGCTATTTCACGCGTAAGTATTAGTATTACGCATCTTAGACAAATAGGTCAGTTAGCTAACCAATAATATCCTCTATCAAAAGCTAATAAAGTATTTTACATTATCCTTTATGTGTTAAACGGTTAATAACATTTTTTCCTAGGGGTATGCCATACTCTTAACTGAGCTTTGAACGCCCTTTAGAATACCTCCTTGATCATACCGGAAGTCTCTTGCACATCCATTGTTATCTCAAAACAATTAACACCTATATCACCCCCTGGAGGCATAACTTGGTTGCCATTTTAACACCATTTTAAACAATATTTGACAGTAAATACATGGAATTTAAATTGTGTATTTAATCATTGTAATTACAATGGTGTTAAAATGGCACTATTTTTGGCCTCCTGGTCGCGGAAACATGTGACGATGAGCTTGATGATGATATAACCAAACAATTTGGCGCAGAATTTTCACAAAAGAACAATGTAGAATTAATTTGCTCCAGGAAATAAATGAATGACAAACGAAACAGGTTTGCTGACCGTGATATTTGGATTAGAAGCTGTTAATAGCTCAGAATAAATTAATAGTTGTTGATAATATTTTATTGCTGGAAGTACTAAATTTGGTGAAATGACACAGATTATTTTAATCTTTGTAGTAAATGGCAGTGAGTGGGAGGCTTCTCTTATTACTACTCGTGAGTGGGAATGTTTAATTTGTTTTTGGTGTAATTAGCAAACCATGAAATTGTGGGAAAGTTTAGGTAAATACTAAATTTAATAATAATTTGGTGATGTCCCCAAACGCATGTACAGTGGAGCCCACATCAAGCTAAACTCTTTCAGTATAAGCTGACCTCTCATTGTTTATGCTTCCCGTACAATGAGAGATCAGCTTATACTCAATGTGTATAGCTAGATGCGGGCGCCACTGTACCAACATACAGGTTACTTTAAATACTTCTCTACAAGTACTAATCATACTGAGCAACTTCCCAAAGAAGCATTCCTATTTCCTGCAGAAAGGTTGGCTGACAGAAATCGCTTCAAGTGATAAGTCCGCCTTTGTACATAATATTGTAACCATAACTCTGTTTTTATTCTTTTGAATGTCATTTATGTGTACAGTAAAATGTCAATTCATTTTTTCAATTAAACATACTTACGGAAATAAAAATATATATTCACGTTTCCATACTAATTTTGAACGCCTACTTTGATTTTGTATGTGTAAGCTGTTCAGTATAATAAGCGGATATTAATAATATAGTTACATTTAAAATAATACAAGAGCATCGACGTAACGGATCAAAAAGCGGGAAAACTATGGAGTCGTAGTTTTTCGTAGCACCTACTACGCCGTAGCAAAAGGTGACATTTAGTTGCGAAAGCGTTTTATATATTTGTAAACTCAAACAAAAAATTACAAGCATGAGAGGCAATTCCGGAGACACGGTCGAAGTGAGATTTCTAAAACTCGAGCAAAAATGTATGGACTTCGATTGATAAAACGGGTTTTTACGGTTGAGAAGGCTAATTCGACAGACTGAGAATAGCCCTCCTGACCTTGGTACGCATCTGCAGCATAATTTTATTCCTCGAAAATGACTTGGTCGTTTAAGGATCGATTCTTCGAAATTGGAATCACAATAAATAACTTTAACAAAAAATTACTCCCAGCTTAAAGCAATGTGTATAGATAATCACAAAACGCAAACACCGATGTCATTGATATTACTTGTTATTACTTGTAACATAATATTATATTTTCCATATTAATTAATTTAGCTGTAAATTCACAACTATGGAAAATTCAATTGTTATAAAAGGACTGTAATATCACATTAAATTTATATCATTGCGGTATAGAAAATCAGAAAAGTAAATCTGGACATGAGGAGCTCTGAATCTGTGAGTGACGTGAGGAGCTCTGGATTTTCTGTACCGCAATGATATACATTTAATTTCTGATCTCCTTGTGATGGATAAATCGCCAAGTGTTTAAAATATAGAAATTAATTTCTATCATAGTTACTGTAAAATCATTAAATAATACATTTTCATATTTGTACACATTGATTTAAGCAGTGAACTGTGTTTTGTGCTTTATATACCTATAAATAGTTGGATTCATATTTTTAGCGTCTTAAAATGGATATTTCGAGCGGTCTAAAGACGTCAAAACTTCTTTGGTTCTTACTTTACCTTAAATACAGAAAACACTAAAGTAACTGCAAGAACAATATCGATCGCAATCTGAACCACAAGTCTATTCCGTCTCACTAAACTATAACTCAAACTCCTCTGTAACGATAATACGATAAGGAGTAGTTCACACAAGTCCCAGTTCCAAGTTTTCATCTCTATTTCCGCTCGGGTGGCTCAACTTGTCTCAAGACAATTTTGAACAAGAAAATTGTTACGGATAATGTGTGTACTTTCTGTTTGAGTAACTTCTTATTCGAGATACCGTTGCATTTTTATCATAACTAGTCACAAATTAACTCCACCTTTGACCGAAAATAAATCAACTGCGGAAAAATCACGCTAAAGAGAAAAGTGGGGCACAAACAACCATATTTTACAGTAACAATCTGTGTTTGTGACACAGAAATTATCATATTGGGACTGCACGGTCTGTGAGTCATACTCGTCAAACAATGCCGTCTTTTAGCGTTAATGTCAAGGTCTGTTTTACAACTATTTTGTGACAAGTTTTTTATGTAAACCATCTTGTATTCCAACCCTTATTATTTAAAAAAAAACTGCATACATGAGAAAGATTATTATACTACCGTGATCTGTTATAGTTTTTATTTTGCTGTAGCTATTGTTATGACCGTTTATTTTGTACTAATTTCCATTCATCCATCCATACATCAGCCTATTTCGTCCACTTCTGGAGATAGGTCTTTCCAAGATTTTGCTTTTCTTGGCAGATCTCCTGGAAGAAATTATGAACAAGAATGTAATAATTTAAGATTTTGCTTTTCTTGGCAGATCTCCTGGAAGAAATTATGAACAAGAATGTAATAATTTACTGTATTTGTATTTTTCAGGTCGGCCTGTTTACATGTCCAAATGGTAAGTTATACTTTATTAATTTAATTCTGCATATCAAATTCAGCATAAAATTAATTGTTTGTAAGTGGGTTGCCACGTGGTCTACTAGGTCAAACTCAATGCCGTTTTATTTTCATTTGGCTATTCAATAAAATGCTCAAATTTTGACTTAATTATTCGTTTACCTACCGTTATAAATGTAATTTTACTCTGCTGTTTTATGCGTTAATTACGTTGGTATTGAATGAGTTGTAGTCTGGGAGTCAAATGAAGAATTCAATTACTAACACGATCCAAAAGTTCGATCATGTTTTTTAGTTCTAATGAGATTTCATTGAGTCAGGAGCTGTATTTGTATAATGTATATAATTATACTCGAATCTAAAGATAACGTAACATTTTATTAGTATGTGTATAAAAACGTAGGTTTAAATAATTATATTTATTTTATTTAAAAATATATAGGTGCTGTAAAAGCTCATAAGTTTTTTGTTATTTTAGGATATATAACGGTGGAATAAAATATATTATAAACAATAAAATGTGCTCAAGATATATTTCGGCTTAGCTGGGCCCGGCATCAGTTGAGTATTTATTTTATTTATTTATAACACACCAACTTAATTTTAACTCATGGGAATATAGCATACTTGCCATCAAGTAGAGCTTTACAACAGAACAGTTATAATATTAGTTATTTTAATATTTTTAAAAAGGTTTTGTTTTCACATGCATTATGCCGCAATATTATTTGCATAATCGGCTCTCATACTATTGCTCAATTTATTCTTTAATAGTCATACTGATCTGTCATTGAACATTGAAAACAAGCGGCAGGTGGGATCAACGATGTTGCAAGTTCATAATATTCGTAATTAGAATAGCACAATACAATGCCAGGTGCAACAATACCAGATGCACAATTAACCACGATAATGATAACTCTTAACCGCTTGAAAATAGCGCCGTTTATCTCTTGACTCAATTGTTTACATTCACGGTGGGACTTATGTTCATATTCCTTTTAGTGTTGCAATGTTACTTCCCACTGGTTTATGACTCCTACGAACTCTTTAGTAGACAAATAGTTTACGCACATTACTGTATCATTGTTAGTTATTATTGTTCCACGATTGGATTGGGATTCAAAAGTACCGTTTGCGTAATAGTACAAATTAACTAATTACTTAGGTACTTAAGACCATCAAGTAAAATAATTATCAAATTTTTGCGTTTTATGTACTTTAAAAGTTCATTGGTCAATAAAAAATGAAATAATTAATCGCTGATTTAGTTGTCTGAACTGTTTGCTAAATCTATTTTCGACTGTTTTATAAATCAATTATTTTAATTTTATTTGACAAATCTGTCACTATTTGGCATTGATGATGAAGTTGATGAACCCATGAGTGATTGATCTATCAAAACAAATGGCGAGCTTACATTGTTTTAAAAATATCATTTGAATTTTTTTCACGAATGTAAAATGTTACATTTTCTTCACATTATAATTTCGCAGTACTGAAAAAGTTTTTTCACCATTACTATTCGAAAAGGGGTTATTGGTTCACCAAAAACAGTGAATAAAACGCTCTTTTCCTCACTGAGTGACAACAAGTAACTTTTTAAACTTTTTGGATAGGCAAAGGCATGGCAAAGGTATCTGTGACCATACAGCCATCTTAAAACATAATCACCCGAGAAGCTATAAACTATAAATCTTGCAATCACTACATTTTATGTTCCACAAAAATGCCCGAATAAAGCATTTTAAATTTGGAACAAGCGTCAATGCACAATATAAAAAAATATCTTACCAAACGTACTGGCTGGCCGCTTGGAAAAAAGACCAAAAAAAAAAAGAACCGCCATTTTATGTTTTGTTCTCTTATTAATTTACTATGTACCGATTGGTTGTAAGTATAATAAAATTTGATTCAAATAGTTAATATGGTACTGTTTATTTTCTCATAGTCAATGGTGAAAAGTAGAGTACATAACTCGTGAAAAAAAAATTCCATCTCGGCTCTTGGATTTCTCGCTCCGCTCAGGATTCTACTCTAGAATCCCTCGCTTCGCTCGGGATTCAACTTTAGTATCCTTCGCTCCTCTCGAGATCCACCTTTGAGCCTCGAAAGAAATTCCCTTTTTTTTCACTTGTTGTGTAATCTACTATTACGTATTTTTGCACATCCTACCTTTGGTAACTGTCATTTCATACATTCGCGATTCGATTCACGATCGCATCTCATTCCCAATCCAAAAGTGAAACAATAATAATACCTATTTGTCTTTTACATATAAATATTAAAGACTTCAAACTGCGTTCTTTTGCAACTTGTACAATAAGAACAAATAATAGTTGCACAGAAGTATCAATAATTTCCATTAAATTGTTCTGTTTTTTTTATCCTGGCTTGGACAAACCCGAGACACTCAATACAGTTAACATTCTTTGACTCCGATATGTTTTTTGTCACAATACAGTTGTCGGTTTCGCATATTCAACTCCAGCTTAGTTGAGGATAGTTACCAAAGTAGTTACCTTTGTACTACTGCTTCAACAAAACGGTCCAACACCTCCCTGTGCTACCCTCGCCACCATTTACCGGTAGTCTCTCAGACCCATTTCAACTGTATGATTACGTAATAATTAGAGATTAATACTTTTCCAATGTTTTATTTAACAAGAACTCGTCAACTTCCGAAGTTTTCAGGGTTAACTTAGTTTTCTTTTCGTGAATTTTCTATTAGGATTGTTCGGCAGCACTTTCTCAACTTTTGACTTATGAGTTTTAAATATCTTAAGGTTCTTTTTAAAGGTTTCGGGATCAATGTTAATGTTAACAGTTTTATTTTCGTAATTTGTTTCTGTGCCTCAAAATAAGCTGAACGGCTGCGAAGCTTTTACATTTTCGTAGGTCAAAAGATCTTGGCGATCTTTTAATTAGTCCATGGTTTCAATTATCTTCGAAACCTTATAAAACCTAGTTTCGTAACTGCAGCCTTCGCATGGCTTAATTTACGTTTAATTGTTATATTGTCGAATCACTACTATACTGGTACTGGTTTTCGTCGCTAAATCGAGTTTTTTTCAAGTGCCATTACAAATATTCTAACTAACCAAGTCCGTTTGAGTTTGTCTATGGTTGTAATAGTGACGTGTACAGTTAAGCGCGTTTTGTACAGTTTTGTACCGCTCCCGAGGTTACGTACACTAGAAAAAGTGCGTGTGCACCCACAACTACAATCAGCCAAACGGCGAGATATAATATAATATCTGTATCAATTATGCATTTTAATTGACATCTGACTCATGTTGAATACGTGCTAGAATTCCAAATTGAATGAATACCTACGCTTATAAATCTTTGTCAATTTAAATTAAATCACGGAAAAATTTTATAATGGCGCTATTTAAACGACTGCATACGATTACATAAGTAAAGGCATCAAATATTTCCAAATATCTATAAACGTGGATTACGTAACGCCTTGATAATGGGAATTAAGTGATATCGAACTTAAGGCCTTACCCCTGGTGCACGATAATCTTACTGAGCGATTTTGAACTTCAGTATGTTGTCAGAAAGTCTACATTAGAACGCTCGCTTCACGCGCTGGCGGCACGCAAAATCAGTGAATTTTCGAGGTTTTTCTGGTTTCACGAAAAAGTATTTGATGTAGGAGTTTTTGCAACTGACACAAAAATCTTGTTATAATTTTAATAATTTTATAAATCTTGTTATAATTTCAGACATAAAACTCAAGCCGTTTAGACATAAAACGGCATCAGTTTCAAAAATAAAATCTATCGACGGAAATGTATCCAATTAGGTAACCGACCTGACAACGGAAAGACAAAGGTCTGAAAAAACACATGTTCAAGTTTTACATTGATCAGATAAGTAGTTGACTCAGCATATTAAAACAAAAACCGTTGAAAGACCCAATACAAGCCCTTAAGTGTATTGCCAGAAAGTCTCTAGAACGCTAATTTCTTGCACTGGGCATTGTAATTTTTAAGGTGTTTTTAATTTTTCTGAAAAAATAGAGAGTAGAAAAGAAAAATTATACATGCAGCAATCATGTTAGAAGTAAAGAAAATTCGCAAGCAGTTTACCACATGAAAGGTTATTGAATTTTAATGGTTTTTGTGACAAATGGTGAGTAAAAGCTTAAAAAATCACAAAGATGTTACAAAGTTCCTCTTGAATTTTTTGGCTTCACTGCCAAAAAACTCAAGAGGAACCGCCCGCACCCTGGATATCGTCTTACGTCATCTATCTTCGAAGGAAGCATTAAACGCGAGATTACTCTAAGTTATTTGGTACCGTAATATTTTATATGAAAGAGCTCATGAAGTCTCTAGAAGAGACTACCACCAGACGTCTTTCACATACCCAACACATACACACAAAACCAACATCTGCTATTCTGGGTGTTTTGTCTGAGCTCGTTCGAAAATTTCGACATTTTATTTGTGGTTACAGATAGTGAAACTAATACCAATAAAGGTGTAAAGCTGCATCCAGACATTAGGCAAATGTCTTAAATCATATTCATGGGTATGGATTAATGGAAGTCTTTTTGTAAATGCGGGGCCACCCAAGGGCATAATGAGCGATGGGAAATCCAAATTTTTACAACTTTTTCTGAAAACCACAATGTAACATATATGTATATTTAAAAATATTATAAAAATATTACATTATACACTTCTCACACACAAATATACCTACATAACATATTTATAATATCTAACAATAGCTATCTTTATTAAACTTCTTTTTAAAAATTCTTGTTTTCAACATCAGTGAATTATGTGAAGATATAGAAGAGCGGAGTCACCTGGTACAGGCATTGTATGCTTAAAAGGTGATTTCAACAACTCGATTATTATAAACTATTTATGTTTTACCAATAAAGATATTTTGTATTTGTATTTTGTATTTGTAACTACAAAATTGAAAAAATACATATAAGATAGAAGATATAAGGTATCTTTTGATTATTAAAAACATAGTTTTAAACTTTCACATAATGGAAATGAACTCTTAGAGACCTCTGAAATTTCATTTATCACGTTTTATGTTATGCGGATCGTATCACACAAAACTTGATACGAAAATTTTATGAATAATCTTTTCACTACAATATTTTTTCAAACATGATATAAGATTTGTTTTACATGTAAAGTTTTTATAATGTTGAATTTGGTGAAGCTCATATACTATGTCTATCTTGCTTACTCGTACTCTACTCTAGATAAGTTCATCCTGCACTTTCACAGCACATAGCATTTACGAGAACAACACCCGGTGCGTCATGTTTTACTCTTCATTTTATCTGTCACAAAAATGTTAAGGAGTGTGACGTCATCGCAAACGTTTCATTCAAAAATATTGCGGGCGTTTTACTGACGAACAAACACCGATGCAAAACACAATTGTCATTTTCAACAAAGCTGAAAGGAAATAGTATTTTCTTGTTATTTTAAGCTCGGAACTAATCCACTTCATCGACCCCACTCGCGCCGTAATGGATTTACAGAGGCAGGGGTAACCAACCAGCAGCGAATTAATCCGGGGAATGAGCTAAATTTTCATCAGCCACATAATTAGTGGCAGGAAATTGCCACACGCTCCGAGTCTCAACGTGGTTCAACTTTACCCAGTAAATTTTGGTTTTACATGACTTTGTCGTAAGCACACTCAAGACAGAACTGACAACGTACTGTCCGTTGTGCAACTTGGAAACGACACGAAAACATACAAACTAGATATTTCTCGCTGAAAAGCAGAAAACTAGAGAATGTAACTTTTGATTGTGGAGCCACACCCGAAATCGCGAAAAAATATCTGCTGTTCCATCAAAAAGACGTATAACTACGATTAAGTAATTATGTTATGTGAAAATCAATTATGTCCGCTTTATATACTGGTCCAGACTGTGATCTATTAATATATAACATTTATGAAGACAAACTAATACTCAGCAAGTTAAAAAAACATAAAGTCTAAAAAATTACCCCAGAACAAACTGTGTTCAACACAGTTTAGTATGGCGATGGCTCCAATAGCATTTACCGTGTCTATGAGTCTGCCAATCACGGGTGGGCCACACACAGAACTTATCAATCATGAGCCTTTTGCCCTTTCGAGTCTATGTTGCCATTTTCGAATGACACTTTGTTAGGTAACGCGTCTTCTATGTACTTTCATTCGCCGGTGATACTAGAATCGGTATATTAACAGTTTTTTGACGATTTTTTAACCACGGCATTTATGGCAGGAATTCTGTCAAAATAGTCTCTATCCCTTTTTATTAAAAGTCAGAGCAAGGTCGTCCTAATTATGGTAGATTTTCGTGGCTCATCAAAATTTGGCACTAACACAATTTAATAAGTGTTACCCAATGAAACGTCAAAAAGTGATGTTAGGTCTAAGGTTACATAAAACTCCTAGGGTAACCAGTCTCTAAGAAATTTTCTGATCATAAAATATTGTAGGTGATAATAAAATAATAATTAAAAACCTTTTTAAAAACGATGGACTAAAACTAATAAACCAAGTTTAGATCGCTGAAACTGACGTATTATTTTATGTTGAATTATTCGTTTTCATAAAGCTTGTCGCGCGATATGTAAATAAAATGTACTTCGGCAAATACTTACGAATCAATCACAGTCTAACGAAATTAATGCCTAATTTTATGAACATTTTACGCGAAAATCTATTTCAAAACAAATAAAATTCAACATTTAATATTAAATCAGTTTCAGCGATCCAAACTTAATATTTTATACGTTTAGTCTGCCATATTGGATTTAGAATGAAGTTACTTAGCTTAATATTATGAACTGTCACCAAAACCAAAGATATGTGCAAAATTTCAGCTCAGTCGATTTGGGGAATAAAACTGGTTTAAAATTCAGTTGCAAGATTTGAACCAGACAGACATAGTAACATAGAAGTAAGTTAAATAAAAATCTGTAATAAATCACGGTAGTAACCCCTTCAAAAATCCTTACGGCTGTATTTTTAAAACAAACTGCAGTCTGCCTTTCTAAAGGTAAAAGCCATTTAAGGATTTTCTTTCAAGATCCTGCTCCAGCATAAATTAATTAACCTGAGGGCGAAAACAAAAAAATAATACAGAAGTTGAATATTAAATGAGGCTTCTTCAATAATTATGTATGACATAGGAAGTTAGAATAATACTTATTTGCCGAATATTTCCTACTAATTTGGATATTAATTAGTCTGCGTTACAATATAAATGTAAATACTGGGGTGTCCCAAATTTTGGACAAAACCAGTATGTCACTGGAAAAAGGCAATGTCAAAAGGAACCCGCGTAGAAGAGCTTGTAGACTAAATTGATTGATGGGGAAAGGGTGAAACTGGTGTTTCAGGATCGTAGCAGATGGAAATCTGTAATCTCTGCCTGCCCTCTGGGAGACAGGCGTCCATCAACCATCAATCTAGTCATACAAGCTTGCCTTTTCAGGGTACTTTTGACATTACCCTTTTTCAGTATGTCGCCAATTCAGTCAGCCTGTGTCGTTCTAGGGCAGCCCAGCTTTATCTCCCATTTGCGCACCATAAATTGCTTTTGTCATTCTACTTTCATTTATTTTCTCTATATGTCCAAACCACCGAAGCATTCCTTTTTCTATTCTAGTCACTAAATCTTCTTTCAGGCCACAACGATCCCGTATGTCGATATTTTTCACTCAATCATCCAGTGTCAAACCATACTTGTAAAATAAACTGACAAGATATTGCCGCGAAGCAAGCCGTAATCAAACTGCAATGTGCAGCATAAACTATCCGAATACACACTTCAAAATGAAAATGGTTTATTTTGCAGAATAATAAAGCCATAAAAAGGTTTATGCATTCAAAAATTATTGTTAATTTATATTAAGTCAAAACTAAAATAATAATGCATTAAATACGAGTCAGTCTCTTAAAAAAAAACATTTGCAACTTAAATTTAATTTTGGTAAATGAGATAAAAATAAAAGACTTGCAAAAACTAAAACATCAGTTTATTTTTCATTGATTAAATTTGCATTAGCAATAGATTATTTACATACGCACTAGCTTACATTTGGGTCGGTGAAAAAAAAACATAATAACTTAATTTCCGTTTTCTTTTCATAAAATAATACAAATCTGCAAAGTACATAGGTGCGTATCTGTTTGAAACTAAACTGTTTTTTACGCGTTTCCAGTTTGTTTCTCCACCTACACGACCACCTTTCTAGGGCTAGTTGAGTTAAGAAAATACAGGTTGAAAATGAACCCTCTAGCTTTATTGAACTCTATGAATCAGAATCACTAATAATACAACACAAAACCGTAAACAAAAGTTTTTTTTTTCGGTATTCAAACTTCGAAAAAATGAAAAACCTACGCGACGAGATATGTGACTGACGAATAACCATACATATTCGAAACATTTATTTTTTATTTCGAACATAGAACAGTTTCCTTTGTTAGAGCTAGAGGTTTCATTTTCAACCGGTATAACGTCTCTATTTATTACCTATTATCTTTAAAAATAAAATATGGAGAGCCGTCGAAATTGTCAGTTTTAGACCATTTTTATAACGAGGTGTATCTATAAAAAGTATAACTAAATGACAGAAAAGTCGATTTATCATATCTTTTACATTGAAACATTGGCAGGCGCTACAGACTCCTTCGTTCCAAATGTGGGGAAGGTAGCACCAAAATAATGTGCTTGACCAATTGTTTGAATTTAATTTGAAATTGACATTGAAATTCTAATTCTAATTCTAATTTTAATATTGTAATTATAATTCAATTTTTGATTCTGTATATGTCCTTAAATGTATATGTGCTGTCGTAATTGTTTTGTTATGCTCTATGTCAGTTTGTGTGTTTATTGTTATAATAATAATAATTGTATATAAATCTTTATGGGTTATTGGCCTGAAATAAATAAATTCATTCATTCATTCATTTACATACATAGCCGATTAATAATGGAGTTTGAAAGCTTAAAATAAAACAAATGAACGTTTTTCTTTTACAGTTTTATTGCGATGTTACGAAATCCTATAGAGCGAGGCCCGACTCTCTCTTGGCCGGTTTCTTATTTTTCCTTTTTAATGGGATGTGCTAGCTCTTGTCATTCCTATGTCACTTCATGTTGTTTGCACGAAGGATAGGTAATGAACAGTATGAACATGGCGCAATTCCAACCACATTATAGCCCGAGAGCTGTTAGTTTCCATAATCAACTAAATTGTATGCAAGCCAAGATTTTTTACGGTATATGAATGAAACTTTCGGAACTTTTACACCTAAAGCGCTCCTCCTAGCCAGTCTTTTCAACTCGGTTGTCTTATTCGAGTGCTTTTTAGGGTTGCGTACCTTAAAAGGAAAAACTAAACCCTTATAAGATCACTCTCGTATCCGTCTGACAAAGGCTTTTCTCGAAGTCCATGTAGGTAACGTGGAGATTTGAAAATGTCTTGTTGACACACACATATCGTTAGCCAAGTTTTAAGGAACATTTTGTTTTGAAATAAGAGTTCAAGATTAGTCCAACAAAAAAGTTTTTGCGAATTAATTATATCGTGTGGAATTGAAATATATCATTTAAATAAGCTAACTCTAAGTAATACAATTCTTTTTTAATATTTTTTTTTTTGGTCCTGTTTATAGCTGAAATTTTTAAAATGACGCCCTCTGTTCTCTTAGGTTTTTAACGCTATTTAGATTTTAATAATTTTGGTAGGTAACCATAAGTTACTGGAATTCTGCAGGTTTTTTTGACAGCGCAAAAGGTGCAGATTTTTTTAAAATCAATATTTGTTTTATTCTTTTATTGGCTGCTCACTCACTGTAGTACTGGTACGGAACGCAAATTGTGCGAGCCCGACTCGCTCTTCGCTGTATTTTTTTTTCTCATTTGTGTCTCATATCAGTGTACAGCACTAGGATATGGAACCGGGATTTCGGATTGTTTGCTATTTTTATGAAATATAATTTCCGGATTTTTTGCATCAATGGTCTATTGCAAGGGTCTTCGGTATTGTTTTTGAGTCCCCTTTAATTTAAATATAATCGCTTTAATTTACTTAATTTTAGTTCTCATGTGTTAACTCGTCCTTTAAAAGGATGACAATGTTTTAAAAGCCATCGTCAAGTAAAAAATAACTATCAAAGCTTGCCTAGTTGCCTCAAAATTAAAACCACCTGCTCTCGGGCCAATATTGTGTAATTACATATGTAGCAAGTGTCTAGGACAGATTGACTCAATTCCAAGTTGGAATTGACCGATGACTTCGAGTTCAGCCTTTGCGTCCAGACAGATTGAGCGAAGTTTCCAGTCCAGTTTATGTAAGATTTGAGGCCGAATTAATGATGCACTGGCAAAATGGTTTCGAAGCTGTTCAAGTATTTATCGAATGGTGAATTTAAATTTTTCCGTTGTTTTACTAATATATTTTAAATTTTCATTCATTTAACATTTAATTTTTACACAATGAAGTGTTGGCTCCTACCATGTATGGTAGTGAATGTTAAGTGGAAATGCGTTCCCTTACAGAGTATGTGCGGTTTTACATTATGAATGATATAGAGAAAAATATCGACTTGGGATCGTTGCGGCCTGAAATAAGATGTGGTGACTAGAATAGAAAAAGGAATACTTCGGTGGTTTGGGCATATAGAGAGGATGAATGAAAGTAGACTGACGAAAGAAATTTATGCTGCACAAGTGGAAGGTAGAAGGACGTATGCCGACCAAATAGGCGACATACTGAAGAAGGGAAAAGTAAAAAGTATCCGGAATAGATGAGTTTGTATGACTAGATTGATGGATGTAATGTAGCAGATTCAAATTTGGGAATGTGAAAAATTCACGGCAGTAGCATATAATTATAACGAAATTAAAAATAAAACTATCACAGCTAAGTAGGCTTTACAATTTAACGAGTAATAGTCAGCCATCTTAATTTTGCAGTTTTGTTCTATATATTTTCATACATTTCGTAAGTTTGTAATTTTTATTCAAATCATTTAAGTTTATTAACTTATTTCAATGGTACGGAATCCTCAGACGCGAGTCTTACTTGCACTTGACAAGTTTTTTATTAGGGTTCCGTACCCCAAAAGGAAAAAAGTAACCCTTATACGATCACTTCGTGGTCCGTTTGTCCGTCCGTTCGTCTGTCTGTCAAGACCCTTTATCTGGGGAACGCGTGGAGTTATCGAGTTGAAATTGAAACCATATACTCAAGTCTACAGTCCTTTAAAGCTGTGAAAAAATCAAACTGCTAAGTTAACGTGAAAAAAGATACGGCCGTTTATGCCGCAAAAAACGTATATTTCGACACTCTCAAGGGAATCAAAATGTATAGTGTACTTCCCGTTGGCCTCGAACTATGAAATTTGGCAAGTAATACCCTCTTATACTACAAGTATAGGGAAAAATATAAAACAATTTGTACATAATTAAATCATTACAAAAACAAATAATCAAATTTCATAAAATATTTATAATATGTACCTACAAATCTGTACGGAACCCTCCGTGAGCGAGCCCGACTCGCACTTGACCGGTTTTTTATTTTTCCTGGTCAGGCTTTACCTTATATAACAGTATCTATAGTCATGGATTATAGATACAGGGCCGCTTGTGATGGCTCCCTAAGGATGTCACTGGTAGCTTATTCCATCAGTATGCATTATATGCTCTGCATACATATTAATTTTCATCCTCACATAAGCTACTCTCACATACCATGTCACAATGCACAAAATTCTCAATATTGCATTTTAGGAGTACAGAGCGCTACTTGCAGTACCTACAAAGCAAATTGCTAAACATTATTCTCTTCTACATATATGCGTTTAAAAGGTTCCAAGGAAAGTTTAACAAGCAATGTATCAAAGAGAATAAACTACAAATCATTTTGTTATTTATGTAAACTGCAACGTGAAGTTTCAGTTATAGTAGAACCTATCATTATCAGCCTCGTTTTATCTCACCAATAACCATCTCAACAAAGAATATCGATAAATAAACGGGAATTGATCACCAATATTTAACCAAACAGACTCGGCTATTGTCCAGTCGTTGCCAGGAATTTTCTGCTTTCACTAGAGTTATGAAGCTCCAAGATAAATGCAGGCGACAGGCGTGCCTTTTGTATTGCTGACAAAACAGACTTTTAGAATGAACGACTAAGCTCAAAACTGATACTGGATTATGTGAAAATATTGTTGAAATATGCTTTCCGGATTTTCAGGTAATCTTATATAAAATGGGCTGGAAATGCTGAAGTAAATATTCGTATTTGCAGTTTCTGGCATAGGTAAAAGTTTCATACATTTATCCCACAATCCGTGGTTTATCATTTGTAGAAGCTTTTCATATCGAGCTTTGTGATTTTTATTCTTTTTAGGGTTCCCTACCTCAAAAGGAAAAAGCGTAACCCTTATAGGATCACTTTGTTGTCCATCTGTCCGTCCGTCTGACCGTCTGTCTGTCAAGACCTTTTATCTCGGGAACGCGTGGAGGTATCGAGTTGAAATTAAAACCATATACTCAAGTCTACAGTCCCTTGAAGCAGTGAAAAAATCAAACTTCTGAGTTAACGTAAAAAAAAGATACGGCCGTTTATGCCGAATAAAACGTATATTTCGACACTCTCACTCAAGGGAATCAAAATTTATATTTAATTATATTTCCCGTTGACCTAGAACTATGAAATTTGGCAAGTAATACCGTCTAATACTACAATTATAGGAAAAAATATTAAAACTACACATCTGTAATAAATCATTTAAAAAAAATTATAGAGGTTAAGCAACGGTATGCGCGGTCATTAATTTTACGAGTGACCAAATCTTTTAATACTTTTTTTTTACTTTTACTAATCTGTACGGAACTCTGCGTGGGCGAGTCCGACTCGCACTTTTCCGGTATTTTATTTTTTATCCTTTTCGTGTGCAATTTTTTATCTAAAATGGATCAGCTTAATCAGATTAGATAAATTTATTACGTCTCTTATCCTCTAAAATACCAATCACAAATACTGGTTTTATAAAATAATATTCTGTACCATATCGTAGTCTGTTCATATAACAACAATGTCTAAGAGAAAGCATAATATCTTTTGCCTGAGGCTGAAAAATCTAGCAGGCGTCTAATGCGAACTAGCAAACGCAATGTATAAAAGGCCCGTCATACGCTGCCTTCAATAGTAGACAATGAAGCCTTATCTATCGGTAATTGCAGAATGCAGCCCCTACCCACTACTTGCTATATAAACCATCACAAGAGATCTATCGGCGAAGCTAACGGTTACTCTGGCCCACAGAACCAGTGGTTTCATACGATGCACCGCAACTCGCTTAATAACTCAAGTGCTCACCGGTTCTGTTAACTGGACTGTTTAGATGCATCGTGCCGTAAACAAATAAATAAACAGTAGTCAAGGAGTATAAATATGAAACATAGGCACAGTTCCCTGTAATCATGGCCGAAAAAAACAAGGCCTGCTCCTTAGGTTTGCATTCCAAAACTTACGCTTACTTCAATTTGAATACTGACAACAGGATAGCATAAGATATGCATTTTTGCATAAGTGTAAAAGTCAGAAAGAGAGCTCGTATGGTTACACCGAGATTATTGAATTATTTAAAATATTATTTAGAACGCGCTTCGCTCAATGAGACGTCATTTTATGGGCTTGTGCTGTCACACACCCATACACACATTCACAGTGATTCCCAAAAAAATACATGATGGCGTCGTCTTGAGCTCTCGAAGAGCAAACCTTGTTTTTTTAGGCTAGTAATAAAAGCTCTGAAAACTAAATTAAAAATGAGGATGTTCACTTTTTGAGTGTTATTGCTTTAAATGCTAAGTTACCGAAATAATAAATAAACTACCAACTACCGAAAACTACCGAATGAAATACTGAAAATTCCGAAAACTTAATACATCAAAAAGCTGACATAATACTATTTTACCAGCTAAAAATACATTTAAGCGAAAACTATTAGAATAGAATAGAATAGAATGACGTTTATTTCGATCGATTAAGATCATAATTATTAATACACATATAGGAAGATTGTTATTATTATTATTGTCGGCTTTTTTGTCTTAGATCTCCGAATAAAATTCAAAGTTGCCTGACTATATCATGAATTCTGTTAAAACTCCGCTCCGCTTCGCTCGGCTCCCAATATGTATTTACATGTCAGCCTAACACGCTCCTCTTCGCTACGCTTGTCGTCGCACCTATTTTTTGACTCAGCAGAACATTTTTTTTCGTTAACTTAGTATTTCTTTCGGAAGTTCAGTAATTTATTCGGAGGTTCATTATTTAAACCAGGTGGTCGTAAGGAATTTTAGTTTGTTATTTATTATTTATTTTGTCGGTAAATGTTACACAGTTAAATTAGTGTGTTTTTTAACTAATTTTACCGCTGCTTTGATAGTATTGCGGTGTGCAGCATTTCGCTGGGATTTAATTTCGGAGGCTTTATTATTATCCGTTTTTTTATATCATGACTGTAACAAAACATTATAAGAAAGGAAAACACGTGTTTCTTGGCGTTTATTTTATTCGTATTCTTCTATAACGAAGAAGGCTTCTTATGTGGCAAGGATAAAAATGAAACTAGGCAAGCTTTGAGTAAAAAGAGCCCATAGATTTGGGGTAAGGATTCTTAAGATCGAAGTGGTGTAAAATATCACTATCTAGCCAGCAAAGAGAAGTTGGCAAAGCTCCAAATAATGCTGACGATATAAAAAGGATTAGACTGTAGCTAACTCTTTGGCGTTGATCTACTTAAAGTACTAGAACATGACAGTGTTGTATTAAATTACAAGGTTACAATTCCAAGTTATAACAGAAGACAGTTATAGTCGTATAACGAAACACGTAGCAAAATGGTGTTTAAGGTAATGGAAATCCAAGAAACCAACAATTCTTCATAATAATAAAACATCAAAATCCTTTTTGTTTTCAGTGTGTTATTGATTTCTTGAAAAACACATTACGCATACAAACGATCCATGGAACAAAATAAAAAACGCAATTAACTCTCATGCGTGCAGTCTTAGAATAATTACACCATCAATGGGTGCGGTATTTGCGAATTTCCACGATTTGCAGAAATTATTTATTGATTACACTTAATGTACATTTACACAAAACATAAAAAAGGATATAAAAAAATAGAGTACAAAGGCGGCACTTATTGCTAACAGCAATATCTTTCGGGCAATATTTGGGTGAAACAGAAGATAAGAAAAAAACATAAAAAGGGAGCGTGGAAATGGAAAAAGAAAGAATAATAATAAAATAAAATACGTGAGTAGATATAATAATAATAAGCCTTTTTATTTCCCAAAAAGAACTTAAATTACATTGAACGATTTCGTAGCATGCATTAAAATAATGTATGTTAGTTTTAGTATAGATAACATAGACTTATTAATAATAAATTTCTAACGCTACAATAAACTAATACATAAATATACACAGATATAATAAATCAATGATAATTTTGGATGAGATATAGTATGAATAGATGTTGGATGAGTCAAGGGTGTTGTTAACTATACGAGTAAAAGTATGCTTTGAGTTTACTTTTAAAGGTGTTTAAGCTAAAGTACAACAGGGGGCTAGCATAGCTAGTCCCATACATTTACTGTCAAAATGGTGTTTAAAATGGTGTTAAAGTGGCAACCATGTTAGACCTGCAGGTAGACGATTCCATAGTCGAGCAGCATGCACGGAAAAGGAGTCGGAGTAAAAATCCGTTTTATGATGTTTTGGTATTTATAAGTTTTTATGGTAGACAGGGCGTTGCAATCGAAACTAAAACGTTCCCGTAGATAAACGGGTGCAGAGAAAGGAAATAAATATTTCTACGAACACGAATAGGGCGCCATTTTAGCTGTATGCGAAATTGAGAGACATGGTCATATTCACTTAAAATTCAATTAAGTTTTAAAATATAAGAAAAATAATAATCTTGCCTTTGTAATCAAAATCTAAGTTTTTTTTAATATGAAAAGATAATTTCGAGCCACAGTCTGGACTGCTCTCTCAATTGTTTTAAAGATAATGAGAATTATGATTCGAAATGATGGTCATTGTCATAAAATTAAAAAAAAAAACGTGTCTACTGTCAACCACTTTACTAGGCCTGGTTAAAATTTACGATCAAAAACAACATAACATTGTGTAACAATTATGCTTATTAACCTTAAACTCTTTCTTTTATGTTGAGTTCAAGGTCGTCCAAGTTCGCATAAAAAGATCTTCATCTTTTTAGGCAATGTACAATCAAAGGATGGAGTTAAAACAAATTGGATCTAAAATCTGCATAATTTTGGATTTTGCAAGCGGTAGCTATCTGAGGCAGGAATAATTACAAGTTAAGCCTAAAATTTAGCTATTCTCATTTAAATGTGAAACCAGTATTTTCGTTTTTTAACAAACCATTGAATCGATTAGAATAAAACAGCAAATGATTTTAAATGAAGCCTTCAAAATTTTTCTATGAAAACATCGCGTTGTGAAGGTAGAGTTTTTAAAGTTTAACAAAACGGATAAGTATTTCTTATTTAAGATCAAAACGTATAATGCGTGAGCTGACCTTTTTTTACCTCAACGATCATTAGCCACACGTTTTGTCTCACTTGTATGACAATAATAAAGCCTTAGAATCAGTTTGATTGTCATAATGTCACGATTGCGTCAGGTACGGGGTCTTAATGCCCATTCTGTACTTAACGGTGGCATGCATCTGCATTAGATTTAGAACATCAATCTGGGTCACTTGTTTAGTAAGGCAATAGCTCAGTATCTTGACGACGCTGTATTTTCCCTTGTAATACTAAGAGACTTATTATTACTACTAGAACTACAACAGATTCTTTTTATTTTTGTATCTTTTATTGGTGTCGCGTCACGATTCGGAGCCATTTGATAAATTGATTAGTGTGAAGTTATGATATTCGTGTGAAGTATTAAAATGATAATCAGTACACGCGCATTTGAATGTTTTCCAAGTTTAATGCACTAATATAAAGGTAACAATAACACTCGAAGGACCATTTGGTAACAAAACAAAATTGTTCTACCATTGATTGGTTTTTTATCGCCATCAAAACAATACAATGCGGTCTTTGTACTAATACAGTCGATTGAACGGCATAGCGATGCAGCCTTGAAGGCTCACATGCGTAATGAGTGAAAGGCACCAACTCCATCAATACATAGTCGAAACGTGACTCACCATTGGCTTTTAAATTCCTGACTGCCATTATCATGCATGGAAATCTTAGAAACCGTATATCGTTACTGACACTTTCAGGCGAATTACTTTGTCACGCATAACTTTGTAAGCTGGACGGCGTTTCCGACACATGCGTTTTGCGAAGGCGGAAAGCGGGTATTTTTAGAAACTTTATACAGAAACGTATCAAGCTTTTAAGATAAAAACCTTTTGCCGGGATTCATAACAAGTTTTGCATGCCCTTTCAAGAGGTTTACCTTGTAAAATTATCATCACAGGCGATTAACAGTCGTACGAAAAATAAAGCTTGTGAAAAATGTTGCGAGAAATTGC
Organism: Ypsolopha scabrella; assembly: GCA_910592155.1. NCBI lineage: Eukaryota > Metazoa > Arthropoda > Insecta > Lepidoptera > Ypsolophidae > Ypsolopha > Ypsolopha scabrella. The sequence continues at coordinate 21,648,500 of OU342969.1, read as the reverse complement.
GCCAAGATCGAATTTCAATCTCCCGAATTCAATTTAATTTCCGATTCAAAATACCTATAAATTCAGATCTAATCGTCTGAAGAGTCTGTGTTAAAGCAAGGAGCACTTGTCTTGACCTACGGCAATCGATTCCTATAATTCAATTTCTGGTTAAGGCGTGTCTGAGAAATCCTTGAACAAGGCAAGGCAACAGGCTTTAGATAGAACTTAGAGTACCTCTTAAGTACAAGTGACCGGACACCGTGTCGATAACGCACCACTCGATACTAAAGCTTCTGTGACGTTATAGAGTCTATAGTGTATCGAGTACGTGTATTTATCGAGGACTGAAACATTATCGACATGGGAATTAGATTTAATGTTTGGAAAGCAATAACAACGGATAACGTTTCTATTTTATACTAAATGTCAAATTGTGACGACAGGCTGTGATAAAGGTTCTGTGGGAAAGAAGTGTCCAAGGAAATTCCACCGAGGCATCCTTTCAATGAAAGATTTAAGTTTAACATTTCCAACCACGAGCCTTCTGATTAAGCATCTTGACTATTCCAACTTGTTCTTGACATTCTCAACGAGTAATACCTATATGCTTGTTATCTTGATTAGGCGCCCTTATAATAATAATCATAATTCTATAATGATAATCCAAGGAAATTCCACCGAGGCATCCTTTCAATGAAAGATTTAAGTTTAACATTTCCAACCACGAGCCTTCTGATTAAGCATCTTGACTATTCCAACTTGTTCTTGACATTCTCAACGAGTAATACCTAGATGCTTGTTATCTTGATTAGGCGCCCTTATAATAATAATCATAATTCTATAATGATAATCCAAGGAAATTCCACCGAGGCATCCTTTCAATGAAAGATTTAAGTTTAACATTTCCAACCACGAGCCTTCTGATTAAGCATCTTGACTATTCCAACTTGTTCTTGACATTCTCAACGAGTAATACCTATATGCTTGTTATCTTGATTAGGCGCCCTTATAATAATAATCATAATTCTATAATGATAATCCAAGGAAATTCCACCGAGGCATCCTTTCAATGAAAGATTTAAGTTTAACATTTCCAACCACGAGCCTTCTGATTAAGCATCTTGACTATTCTAACTTGTTCTTGACATTCTCAACGAGTAATACCTATATGCTTGTTATCTTGATTAGGCGCCCTTATAATAATAATCATAATTCTATAATGATAATCCAAGGAAATTCCACCGAGGCATCCTTTCAATGAAAGATTTAAGTTTAACATCTCCAACCACGAGCCTTCTGATTAAGTATCTTGACTATTTCAACTTGTTTTTGACATTCTCAACGAGTAATACTATATGCTTGTTATCTCGATTAGGCGTCCTTATAATAATAATACTATAATGATAATTTATTATTTTTTGAATATACGTACAAATGTTCGTGTCCAATCAAACACTCTGTGGTTATGCACGCAATTAAACTTATTCACGTGAGACAAAGCGCGACGACGACGACGCCAACATGACTCTTGCGCCGCACACAACGGCAGATTTAGGTCACTGACTGCACGCATTACAATTATCCTCACCCACTTGATGTTACAGGACAATGAACGTGAGGACGCTGTTTGTGTTATTATTAGACTTAGGTTGTATTTGGCGTAGTGAAGAGTACAGAAAATCTTTCAAATGAGTCCTAATTTGCATGATTTTCACGCGCCATTTCCAGCTGCCACAATTATACGCAATTCTAAAGGTCTATTGTGTATGCTCACATAAAACAACTCGGTCAAACACATTGCATCAGTTGCAATGGCGTAGCGCCAGTGAAGTGTTCATCCACGGAGACAGCGTCGCTTTGAAACGGGTTGAATAGTCAACCTAGTAAACTTTTTATTGGTGCTCTACATTAAAATAATGAATGATCATTTGGAATTTAACCAGAACTAACCGCGGTAACCTCCATCGGATAAAGCAATGAAAAGTTATGGCAAACGCACGTGTCGGCCTACATTAAAATAAGCACACCATCGACGAAGGGACTGTTTTCAATCAAAACCTCGTCTGAGGGAACGAAAAAGGTTTTCCCGTATACCACTGAATAGTTTACAAGTGCTAGAGAAATCTATCGCCTTAATTTCAAGGACTCATTACGCCTAAAGCGTTTATCCCATTTGGAAGCCCATGTTTTAGAAGTTTTCAGATCACAAACCATTCGGTTCAAACCCGATAATGTAATCCAATGTAATCTGTTGTTTTCGTTCGATTAACACTTAACCCAAATAAATTATTTGCGGGTACACTGTTAATCGAGGTAATCTTTTGTCAACGACCGAAATTTTAAAAGCTTTTCGGCTTTATGTTTCATTGCACACTTAAATGTGTGTACGCATATTCTGCTTTCCAAAGAATGTACACTTTCACTTTAAGAGTAAACAGCAAATACTACTTAATCAAAAGTCAATATCAAATCAAACATTACCTCATAAAGAAAGTTGACCTTTTAACCGGAAGGCGAAGTGAAATAAATGCTAATTCTAAAGCGTTATTCTTGAGCAAATATATCCCCAGTTTCTCGACAGTATGGAAAGATCCCACAACGTCAAAGCAGGCCATGCTTTTAGGTTACTGACCCTTGATAAAGATAAGTTGCTCACCCGGTCTCGTGCCAGCCCGAGCTGTCTGCTATCTTGGTTAAATCGAGCGAACTGCAGTACTAGAACATGAAACGAAAACGAAGCGAATACGAAATTAGGAAAGCGACTGATTTTTCACTTTTGTTCAACCTTTATGTTTTGAAATGGTTACTTCTTTGTTTGCATCTCGTAGGTATGGGGACATGTTCAGAACTTGTACGTAATTTCCGGAAATAATTAACGAAGGCTATCTTGATTTCTGAGCATAGATTATTAAGTATTTCAATAGTTTATAATGTTTTATTCAAGATAACAATGATTTTAATGCTTATTTAAACGTAATAATAATAGTAAATCATTGAAATTGACTTCGTAAGCGAATGCGCTGCCATCACTGACGTAGTGTTATTTATTAAGAGGATATGTAAATAATATATGGATGCTTTGTTTCTGTGTATTTCATGAATCACATGAAAAATTGTAATAAATTTTTGGTATTTACATTTTGACAAAATATTATAGGGTTTTGTTTTTTTGAAAAATACGTTTGGATAAAGTTTCCTCTAAAAAAATTATTATTGAAATGAGGTCTTCAAACGCATTTTTCTCCTCGTTTGACGAATAAGAATCATGTACAGAACTCAAACATATTTTATTAGATGGGTTTTAATCTAGATATTTGGTTTTAGAAATTTTGCTAGTTATACTTTAGTTTTTTAATAAAATAAAAAAAAACATACTTTTTCTCTTTTGCGCTGAATCCAATCCTCTCGCACTGCGTGTTTTTTTAATTGGAGTAAGAGTGACAAAAATAAAATTTACATAGCCTCTTAAGCTTAACACTTTGTATTTGTTTTATATTTTATGATCGCATATTTATTATACATTAACACCCTTTTTGTTTGTTTTTTATTTTTTTCTTTATTATATTAGTATCTCTTCCTGGCATCATCCAATTTTTTTATCAACACCTATAATTAACTGGAAAAATTTCAAAATGTTTTTTTTTTTCTTTTATGTACAGATATCTTTTATATTGCAATAAAGTATTTTTTATAATATTGAGCTATACGTTTATACTTTATTTTCTTTGTTACGTCGTCTTCGTTTCTGCTCCTAGAACCGCTGAGTCGTTCATTTTCACCTCGGAAGTCGGTTCAAACGCTTGTTGACACTTTTTGTATGGGAAAACGAATACGGATGTAAAAGTGACTGCTGCTGACATGTTTTATTGAAGCCACGAGGTTCTTGCCTCGATCGAAGCCGAGGTACGTCGTTTGAATGGGAACAATTGGATACTCACGTTAATTGTGTTCACTTACATTACAATAGTTTTGTTAATGCTTGGAATTTAATAGTAATGGATTAAAAGTTCAGGGGAATCTTAAATCTTATACTTTCCTTTTGTTTGTAAGAATGCGTAAAATATATAAAATCAGTTTATTTACAAATCTTACCTTTTTAAATGTATTTTTACGTATTTTTCTTAGGACATTTCGCTTAATCGAATATGGAATTGGAAATTCAATCACATTATCGTTCAGTGCCCACCGGGGCCTATACATTAAAAAATGTGAAGTGCGAGTTGGACTCGCGCCCTGAGGGTTCCGTACCATTTAGATAAATTAATAGACTCAAATTATTTGAATAAAAATCACAAACTGTTACAATGTATAAAACAAAATAAAGTTGGTCGAGTATTCGGGTGCGTAACCCTAAACCTATATTAAAAATCGACCTTTTCAGTGTTCGTTGTTTAAATCTATTATATAGATAATACGAGTATACCGAAAATTCCAAATTCCTAACTAGTTTAGTTTTTGAGATAGACCCGGGTCAGAGAATATAAAGTGCCCGGGTAGACCCCGTAAAAAAAATAGTCTAAAATTTAAAACTTTGATGGCCCTCATTTCTTTAAAATAAATAAAAAATGTGTCAATGCTCTACTTAGTAAGTTGTAGAATATGACACAAATTTTTCTCAAAAACAATATAATTCTGCTCAAGTTAATATTACAGAATCTTTAATGTTTTATTCAATTCAATTCAATAACGTTTATTGCGCCTGATATACATTTTTATTTTCTAATCGAATGACTTTACAGCATAGCCTACAAATTTACACGAAAACCTTTGAAAATACTATTTAATCCACAAAGCATCAGTATAGTTTCCGCTTTGTATTTCTAGATGGCGCTACGTATAATCATGGACGAATAATAATATTGGTATTCAATTCGTCCATGGTATAATTTACACACATAAATTAATTGGAGTACCTACATTTCATTTAGGTACACTATTAATTCAATTAACAATTCACTACTAAACCACGCTGTACACTGTAAAGTTTATAGTGTAAACGATAGTTTCTCCAATATTTTGTTTGTTTGTGTTTAAAAGACTAAGGGTATTGTGTTTCTAAGCGGCTTCCATCAATAGAGAAAGTTATTACGAAATTCATTATTTATTGTTGATAAACTCGTGTAGAAATAAATCCAATTTTCCTTAAGGCGCATAGGCATTCCACCGTTTTAGAAAAAAATGTATTTGGTACAGTACAAAGAAAGGCAAGAAAACAACTTTGTATGTAAATCTGTCCAGCTTGATATCTTTAAAACAAAATCACTATTGAGAATTTTGGTCAAATGGCGCCTTTCAAAATATCAGTAGGTAACAGATGATAGAGGGCTTATACTTTGGTCTATAACGAAAAACAAGTGAGAAATGGGTTATCAAATCTTGTACTAAAACGGTGGCGTGTCTATGCGCCTGAACGTGCAACTAATAGGGTAAATATCTACGATAAATATACATACCATAGCTAAGATGCTAATTCTGAAAATTTTCATTAATTTCAGGTTGGGAGCTGAAAGGACTACACTGCTACAAATTCTTCAATATAAGGCATTCTTGGGAAAAGGCTGCGGAATTATGTCGGAGGTAAATTGAGTTGTGAAATTAAATGTTAGTTATTTCGTACACAAATAAAACCCGAAATAATCTACCGTCTCAAAAATAAAATTACAAGGAAAAGTCAAGTAAATGTTTCCCCATAATACGGTTTTCATCAACCAATCATTCACACTTACATAAAATCGATCTCCAGTCGTTCATTCAAGTGTAAAAAGGCATGTAGATATGTCTACATGTTCACCGTTTAATTCTCCTGAAAGAAGACTTACTACATTATGACATTTGACACCTGTTCGAGTTATATTCGATAAAATCCTAAAATATTTTTTGTATGCTACATTTAACTATGAATTTTACATTTACAAATTTAAAAATAGTACGAATGAATGAAAATGAAAAAGTTTGGCCAAGTGCGACTTGGACTCGCGCACAAAGGGTTGAGTACCACTCCACAAACATGTACGGAATCCTAAAAACATTATGGAGAATAACAACTAAATACATGCCAAAGCAACATCAAGGCTACAAAAATGGTAGCGCGTAACAAAATTCACATAACGTTTCTTTGCAAGACTTGGTACTATATAATAGAGGACCATTTTTTTATTTCATATAACTTTTATGCTAGTTAACATTTTCTGAGCCATCCCCGAAAACTCGCAGAGTTTATCTGTGGCGGCGAAGTGTTCAATAAGTTTTTATATGACGTGTATTTCTAATATAAGTATTCTATCTTATTTCTAATTAAATGTGTAAGGGATAACCTAGGTAGTGTAATTTGAATGTTTTTATTTATCATTTAAATATAATTAATGTGTAAATATAAATCATACAAGTATACATCGTGTACATTTAAATCTGAATAAATAATTTCTATGTGCAGGACGTACTTTTTGTTGCAAAATGAGCAGGTTATTTTCAATTTCATATTTTTAATTTACTTAATCAATATTTTAATAAGTATATATATAGGTATATTTTTCCCATGCTGCCCCATCTCAACGTGGTATCCAGTTTATATACAAATGAATACCGACCACGACCATTAAAATATGAAAATAACACTGTTCGTATAATATTTACCATGTTAGACAAATTGCCTTTTACTTTTAACAATTTTGTTCTTGAAATTTCAGGTACGGCAGCGAATTGATGGTGGTAGATACCTACGCAGAAAACAATATGACAGCTAGCATGGTGCCATCGAGTCCGAGCAACAACCATTACTGGCTTGGTCTGGCCACTGTCGATGATCTTAGGACTAACACCCTGGAATCAGCCGCTGGATCCCTGGTATCCCAGTACGCTGGATTCTGGGACTTGAGGCAGCCAAACCCAGCCAATGGTGAATGTGTCGATGTCCATGTCACTTCTGACAGCCAATCGTGGGAGTTAACCACCTGTGAAACACTCCTCCCGTTTATGTGCCGAGCTACTGCTTGCCCTGCTGGTAAAATATTTTGTCGTTTAAAAGACAGATTCTAAGAGAATATTAAATATCTTAAAATATTGATGCCCCGATTAACATGAGTTGCGTTAGTACGTGACGTCAACTTAATAGTTTCTATTCAGTATTTTTATCACCAAGGCAACAACGAATTTACCTTTCATATTTTTTCCAGGAACCTTCCATTGTTCAAACGGAAAATGCATAAACGCAGCCTTCAAATGTGACAAGCAAGATGATTGCGGCGACGCTTCCGATGAGATGGACTGTTCATCAGATTGTCACTTCTATATGGCAAGCAGCGGCGATGTGGTAGAAAGTCCTAACTACCCCCACAAATACCCTCCACTCAGCGATTGCAAATGGACACTCGAAGGCCCACAAGGCCAAAATATAGTTTTACAGTTCCAAGATTTCGAAACTGAAAAATCTTTTGATACTGTTCAGATCTTAGTGGGCGGTAGGACGGAAGACAAATCTGTCAACTTGGCTACTCTATCAGGAAAACAGGACTTATCCAGCAAACTCTACGTGTCTGCTTCGAACTTCATGATAATCAAATTCAGCACAGATGGATCTGTAGAAAGGAAAGGTTTCCGAGCTTCTTGGAAGACTGAGTCATCGAACTGTGGTGGCATTCTACGAGCTACTCCACAAGGTCAGGTTCTGACTTCACCTGGATATCCAAACGGCTATCCTGGAGGATTAGAATGTGTCTACATTATTGAAGCACAACCCGGCAGGATTGTATCTTTAGAAATCGAAGATTTAGAATTGGGAATGAATCGTGACTACATTATTATCAAGGATGGAAACACCCCTTCGAGTCCAGTGTTAGCAAGGTTGACAGGACCTGGTGAAGAGAACCAGAAAGTTGTAATTTCCACTACAAACCACCTTTACATGTACTTCCGCACGAGTCTCGGTGATTCGAAGAAGGGTTTCAACATGAGATATTCTCAAGGATGCAGAGCCTCTATAATTGCATCCAACGGTACATTCACATCACCAGCGTTCAGTCTCAGTAATTACCCGAACAATCAAGAATGTTTATATAGGATAAAGAACCCTAACGGTGGACCGCTGTCACTTAAATTCGATGAATTCCAAATTCACCCTTCTGACGTAGTCCAGGTATTTGACGGGTCAAGCACGAGTGGTTTAAGATTACATTCAGATAATGGTTTTACTGTCAAACCAAGGATCACTTTGACTGCCTCAAGCGGAGAGATGTTAATAAGGTTCATGTCTGATGCATTGCATAATGGAGAAGGCTGGAAGGCGACGTTCTCAGCAGGTAAAATTATTCCGTATTAAACAAAATCTACTGCATTTAAAATTAAATCCGTTATTCTAAATTTTTTTTTTTTTAGATTGCCCACCTCTAAGATCCGGCATAGGTGCTCTAGCATCAAACAGGGACACCGCCTTTGGAACTCAAGTTATGTTCAATTGTCCAATCGGCCAAGAGTTTGCCACTGGAAAATCACGAATCTCTACCAAATGTTTGGATGGAGGCAAATGGTCAACTACTTATATTCCTAGTTGTCAAGGTATATACGAAATAAATATTTAAAATCAATGTTTTATTTAATAGCTGCACAGAACTTAATTTTTATTTTAAAGTTCATGACATTATGTAATTATATTATAGGCCAAGTACATAATGCGATATTCTGTACAATACCTTGTTATTCTATAACATGCATGCCTATAATGTTTAGAACACGTATAAAATAAACTCTATTCAGTAGAAACGTACTGAAAACAATATATCATTTCCGAAGTTTAAAGAGTTCTCGGAAATGTTCTGAACATTGTAACCATGTATTGCTTTAAAAATACGGATATAGAACTTTACCGGCCCCGAACAAAGTAAGGTTTTTTTTAATAACTTATATGCCGCCACCAAATTTCAGTTTGAAAACGAAATCTTATAAATGCAGAAAATTCCGAATCATATCACTCCGTTCAGTTGTAAGAATCGACGGGGACCGGTCAGGGTTTTTTCAAATGTACAGTGGAGACGACATCAAGCTATACACTTGCAGTACGACATTAGCCCCTACAGAGAAGAATACAAGATAGGTACAAAGTCCGAAGTGTCTAACTTGATGCGGTCTCCACTGTACATTATATTATGTAAACATGTAGAACATTAAATGCCCTTTTAATCGTCATTAACAGCTCATCCTTGAAAGATAAATTATAGTATTGTTTATTAATTTATAAAGTCATTCAACAAATACAATAAAATGATCAAAAACCCATTAAGGGGCTTTAATTGTAGAATGAACACTCTGTTTACTTCAGTTTGACATTGCGAGTACTTCGCCACATTTTAATACTAAAACAATTTATATTGAAACAGAGTATTATGCAAATATTATTATGTCTGAAAACGTAGGTCGATAAACTTCGCCCTATAGAAAAAACGCAAAGTAAGCTCCTCAAATTACGAATAAATGTGTTTATAGCAAAATTGTCCATATATCTAAACATGTCTCCAAATTTTTACATCGAACAGAAGTATTGTACAGAATGGGGACGCATTCGTCGAATTACCGGTAAACGTATATAAATAAAAAGAAGTGTTAAGATTCCAGTTCGTATGTATTTCGGTCTATTGTGGACCTTTTTAACAAAAGCGACGTGTGTAGTAAACAATCTAATATTTTATTTTGTATTGCAGAGGTATACTGCGGTCCCGTTCCTCAAATCGACAATGGATTCTCAATCGGATCCACTAATGTAACCTACAGAGGCGTAGCCACGTACCAATGTTACGCCGGCTTCGCATTCCCAACGGGACAGCCCATTGAAAAGATTTCCTGTCTCTCTGACGGTCGATGGGAAAGAACACCGACATGCCTTGGTATGATTTACTTTTGATACGATTGTTTATTCTTTCAAACACATTTCTACCTATACATTTCGTTAACAATTTCAAATTTTTGTTGCAGCATCACAATGTGTAGCTCTTCCGGATGTTCCTCATGCCAATGTAACAATTTTGAATGGTGGAGGGCGAAGCTACGGAACTATTGTCCGTTACGAATGTGAGCCCGGCTACGTCCGCTCTGGACAGCCAGTCCTCCTTTGTATGAGTAACGGAACTTGGTCCGGAGATGTACCAACTTGTACAAAAGCCTTATGCCCTGACTTCCCTAAGATTGCAAACGGGTTCATTGTTGACCAGACGCGTGTTTACATGTACGGAGATGAAGCGAGAGTTCAATGCTTCAAAGGTTACAAATTAAATGGACCAAGCGTCCTCAAATGTGGCCCAAGCCAAGAATTTGACACACCGCCAACTTGTGATGATATCAACGAATGTCTTAGCAGCCAATGTGACACAGCTTCCACTGAATGTAAGAACACACAAGGAGGGTTCTACTGTCCTTGCAGATCCGGTTTTACACCCAGTCTTGAATGCAGACCTGTCGGTGATTTAGGTCTTATCAACGGAGCTGTACCTGATGAGTCTATTACTACCTCCACTCCTGAACTTGGATATAGCAAAGGCGTAAGTATTGATATTGTTAATTTTAGTTTTATAGTTCAAACGATGAAGGAATAAACCAATATTTTGTTTTTGTCTTGTGAATACCAGGGATAGGCTGAAAAAAAGCACTGTGAAGATGACCTTTCTCACTTCCGGCAAGAAGCTGAGCCTGACTTCTTTTTGTCAACTACTTTATAACCTTATAATCTGTATAAATAATTGTGATACAAATACATAATATTCTATTCTATTCTATTTTACATGTCATTGCGGTATGGGAAGTATATGGGTAAATTCGCGGGTTGTTTTGAGACTTGATAGCTCAGTTGGTAGAGAAATCACCCGGTGAGAGGTTCGAATCCTGGTTCAGAGCTCCTCACATACAAATTAAACTTTTCTTCTACGTTTCTTTACCGCAATTACATCCTGTTAATTTGTATCTCCTTGAGATGGATGAATCGCAGTGTTCAAAATGTGGAAATTTATTTGAATCATAGGAAATCAAATAATTAACCATGTTTAATTAATTGGCACGGACTGGTTTGTTCTTTCCAGATGGTGCGTTTGAACAATGGAGGCGGTTGGTGCGGTAACAATTTGGAAGCTGGTGCAAATTGGATCCTTATAGACTTGAGAGCGCCAACAATTATCAGAGGTTTTAGAACAATGAGTGTGATGCGAGCCGACGGTAACATTGCTTTCACCTCCGCAATTAGGATTCAGTACACCAATGACTTGAGCGACGTCTTCAAAGACTATACCAATCCAGATGGCACCGCTGTTGAATTCAGAATTTTGGAACCTACTCTATCCGTTTTGAATCTACCAATGCCCATTGAAGCCCAATACGTAAAGTTCAAGATTCAAGACTATGTCGGAGCTCCTTGCCTAAAACTTGAGATTATGGGATGCGCAAGACTTGATTGTCTTGATTTAAATGAATGTACCGAGAACAATGGAGGTTGTGATCAGAAGTGTCTCAATACGTAAGTGTTTCTAATAAAAACTTTCTCATATAACGTCACATTACTTACCATGATATTATTTCCCAATTAAAACATCACTTTACAATCAAAGGATTTTATTAGCTCAATATTATTTGTTACAGACCCGGAAACTTTTCCTGCGCATGCAACCTAGGATATGAGCTCTACTCATCTAACGGCACGGCTGGATTTGCTATTGAACGCTCAGAAACTGGTGAGAGAGACGGTGACACCTACCAGAGAAATAAATCTTGTGTCCCAGTCATGTGTCCACCCCTAGCTTCTCCTGAGAACGGAAAACTATTAGCGACGAAGAACTCCTACCACTTTGGCGACATTGTACAATTCCAGTGCGAATTCGGATATGTTATGTCCGGGTTCTCTTCATTACTTTGTACTTCTAGTGGTACATGGAACGGAACTGCACCTGAATGTCAATGTAAGTTTATTTTTCCAAAATCTAAAAGACAACGTATGCTATGTTCTTCTTCATCTGAAATCTTTATTTTTTTGCAGATGCTCGTTGTGTAACCTTATCCGACGACAAGAACGATGGCCTGAGAGTTATCAGAGAAGACCCAGAAAGCGTACTGGTGCCATATAGAGACAATGTTACCATAACTTGTACTTCACCGGGTCGGCAACTACGCAACACCATCACATCAGACTTTAGGCAATGTGTCTATGATCCTAAACCTGGTCTACCCGACTATTGGTTTTCTGGAGCTCAACCTCAATGTCCAAGAAAAGATTGTGGAGTCCCAATGCCAACACCTGGGGCTGAATATGGACAATACCTGGACACTCGGTACCAAAGCTCTTTCTTCTTCGGTTGCCAAAACACATTCAAACTAGGCGGACAAACAAGCAAACATGATAACGTAGTTAGATGTCAAGCTAACGGTATTTGGGACTTTGGAGACCTGAGATGTGAAGGTCCAGTGTGCGAAGATCCAGGCAGACCTGCTGATGGTTATCAAATCGCTAGAAGCTATGAACAAGGATCTGAAGTTCTTTTTGGTTGTTCAAGACCTGGATACATTTTAATTAACCCAAGGCCCATCACTTGTGTTCGTGAGCCTGAATGTAAGGTTATTAGACCTCTTGGATTAGCGTCGGGAAGAATACCTGACTCAGCTATCAATGCTACTTCGGAACGTCCTAATTATGAGGCCAAAAATATTCGACTTAACTCAGTTACTGGTTGGTGTGGCAAGCAAGAAGCTTTCACTTATGTCAGTGTAGATCTAGGCAAAGTTCACAGAGTTAAGGCGATTCTAGTCAAGGGTGTAGTGACATCTGACATCGTTGGTCGCCCAACAGAAATTAGATTCTTTTACAAACAAGCCGAAAACGAGAATTATGTTGTCTACTTCCCGAACTTCAATCTAACGATGAGAGATCCAGGAAATTATGGTGAACTTGCAATGATAACCCTTCCAAAATACGTGCAAGCCAGATTTGTTATTTTAGGTATTGTCAGCTTTATGGATAATGCTTGTCTGAAATTTGAACTAATGGGTTGTGACGAGCCAAGTGTAGAACCCTTGTTAGGTTATGACTACGGATATTCACCTTGTGTTGGTAAGTTTTTCATAAAACTCACACGTTGAAAACTCTAATCAAATAACTAAATAATGCCTAATAATAATAATTTCCTTGCAGATAATGAGCCACCAGTTTTCCAGAACTGCCCTCAACAGCCAATCGTTGTGCAGACTGACGTCAATGGTGGTTTACTTCCAGTCAATTTCACTGAACCAACAGCGACTGACAACACAGGCGCTATTGCTAGGTTGGAGGTCACTCCGCAACATTTTCGAACTCCCATTCAAGTATTCCACAACATGGTGGTCCGATATGTAGCCTTTGACTTTGACGGAAACGTTGCTATTTGCGAAGTCAATATCACCGTGCCTGATTACACACCACCTAAGCTGAGCTGTCCCCAAAGTTACGTTATTGAGTTAGTTGATAAACAAGACAGCTATGCTGTTAACTTTAATGAAACAAGAAGAAGAATTAATGCTACTGACGCCTCTGGCGAGGTCATCCTTAAATTTATCCCAGAAAGGGCAGTTATTCCGATTCGTGGATACAAAAATGTCACTGTTGTCGCATCCGATAAATATGGAAACAAGGCTCAATGTCACTTCCAGGTAAATTCAAATGTACTTGTAATGACTTTATGACTTTTACACAATAAAAAAATATTACTCATAAAAAACAAATTACAGGTATCCGTTCAAGCAACTCCTTGCGTAGATTGGGAATTATCACCGCCAGCAAATGGTGCTATGAACTGCTTGCCTGGAGATCGTGGTATCCAATGTATTGCCACTTGCAGCCCAGGCTTCAGATTTACTGATGGAGAGCCTGTCAAAACTTTCGTTTGTGAAACTAAACGCCAATGGTCACCCACTGCTGTTGTACCTGATTGTGTTTCCGAAAGTAAGTTTCAAAAACAAATCTAAATTATTTCAAAGCTAATGATGTCAGATTAGTTTTTATTCAACAATAATTTTATTTCAGATACTCAACAAGCATCTTATCACGTTGTAGCCAGTGTCCAATATAGAGCACTTGGCGCTGTATCAAATGCATGTTTGCCTCAATATAAGGACTTGCTTGCTCAATATGACAACGTTTTGAATGAAAGACTAACTCAGCGTTGTTCAGCTGTAAATGTAAACATAAACGTCACATTTATTAAAGCCATGCCAAGCCTTTTGGATGAAAACGTTGTCAAGATGGACTTCGTTCTTGCGATAATACCTGCCATTAAACAAACACAACTATACGATCTCTGTGGTTCAACATTGAACCTGATCTTTGATTTATCTGTGCCATACGCTAGTGCTCTTATTGAACCGGTATTAAACGTTTCATCTATTGGTAATCAATGTCCACCTCTTCGTGCCATCAGAAGCTCCATATCAAGAGGTTTTACTTGCAGCGTTGGTGAAGTTCTCAACATGGATACTAATGATGTTCCTAGATGCTGTAAGTGTCATTTTATTTTTGTAACATTTTTTAAATTTTGACAATCTTAACACTGCTAAACCTATGTTTTTTCTTTACTTGCAGTGCATTGCCCCGCTGGTACCTTCGCTGGAGAAAAACAAAAGTCATGCACAATGTGTCCACGAGGCTACTTTCAAAACCAAGCACGACAAGGCCAATGTCTTAAGTGTCCGCAAGGAACATTCACAAGAGAAGAAGGCTCAAAGGATGTCAACGATTGTATACCCGTCTGTGGATATGGTACTTACTCACCAACAGGGTTAGTTCCTTGCTTGGAGTGTCCAAGAAACAGTTACACGAGTGAACCACCAGTAGGAGGATTCAAGGATTGCCAAGCTTGCCCTGTCAACACTTACACATACCAACCTGCTGCGTCTGGTAGAGATAAATGTAGAGCTAAATGCACATCAGGAACATATTCACCAACTGGCCTTGCTCCTTGCTCTCAGTGCCCAAGGAACTTCTACCAAAACCTCATTGGACAAACCACATGTATGGAATGCCCAACAAACATGAAGACTGTAGGAACTGGTGCTACAGGTTTAGAAGAGTGTTTGCCGGTTGAATGTTCTAATAGTGCTTGTCAACACGGTGGATTGTGCGTACCAAAAGGACACGGAGTCCAATGTTACTGTCCTGCTGGATTTTCTGGACGCCGATGTGAAATCGATATTGATGAATGTGCTAGTCAGCCATGTTATAATAGCGGTACTTGCATAGATTTACCCCAAGGATATAGGTGTTCTTGTCCGGCTGGATATGGAGGTATTAACTGTCAAGAAGAAAAGTCTGACTGCAGAAATGACACTTGCCCAGAAAGAGCAATGTGCAAAGATGAACCAGGTTACAATAACTACACTTGTTTGTGTAGATCAGGTTACACAGGACTTGATTGCGACATAACTGTAAGATTTGTTTAAAATATTCTAAACAAAATACTTTCCCTATTACAATTTATTATTTTAACATATTTTTTATCTTTCAGATTGATCCATGTACAGCTAATGGAAATCCTTGCACAAATGGAGCTACCTGCAACGCTCTCCAACAAGGACGGTACAAATGTGAATGCTTGCCTGGATGGGAAGGTCAACTATGCGAAATCAATACCGACGATTGTATCGAAAAACCTTGCCTCCTTGGAGCTCCTTGTACTGATCTAGTTAACGACTTCAGCTGTAGTTGCCCACCAGGCTTCACGGGAAAACGATGCCACGAAAAAATTGACTTATGTTCTAATGAACCATGCAAACACGGCATCTGTATGGACAAACTTTTTGTACATCAATGCATTTGCGACCCTGGCTGGACCGGACCTTCATGTGACATTAATATCAACGAGTGCGTTGTATCACCTTGTGAAAACGGAGGCCAATGTATTGATAGTATCGATGATTTTACTTGCAACTGTGAAGCTGGTTACACTGGTAAAAGATGTCAACACACCATTGATGACTGCTCTTCAAACCCGTGCCAAAACAGTGCGACATGCATTGACCAATTGGATGGATTCGTTTGTAAGTGTCGCCCAGGTTTTATCGGCCTGCAATGTGAAACTGCCATAGATGAATGTTTGACTGAGCCCTGCAATCCAGTAGGAACAGCAGAATGCGTTGATCTTGACAACAAATACCAGTGTGTTTGTCACGAAGGTTTTACTGGAGAAATGTGTGAAACAAACATCGATGACTGTGCTTCAAATCCTTGCTTTAACGGAGGATCTTGTAAGGATGAAGTCGGGGGCTACAAATGCGTGTGCCCATCAGGATGGACTGGACAACGTTGCGAGTACGATATTGGTACTTGCGTCAATCAGCCTTGCCAGAACCACGCTAAATGTATCGATTTATTCCAAGATTTCTTCTGCGTTTGCCCAAGTGGAACAGATGGAAAGCAATGTGAGACGGCTCCAGAAAGATGTATTGGAAGCCCATGTATGCACGGTGGAAAATGCCAGGACTTTGGTTCTGGTCTGAACTGCTCATGTTCATCAGACTTCACTGGCATTGGTTGTCAATATGAATTTGATGCTTGTGAAGCTGGTCTTTGCCAGAACGGTGCCACATGTGTAGATGAAGGCGAAGACTATACTTGCATATGTACCGCAGGCTTCAAAGGAAAGAACTGCGATGAAGACATCATGGACTGTAAAGAGAACTCTTGCCCTCCATCAGCTACTTGCATTGACTTGCCTGGCAGGTTTTATTGCCAATGTCCATTCAATTTAACTGGAGATGACTGCAGGAAGTGTAAGTTATTACTTTTTTTTTATATTGTGGTTATTAACCGGCAAACGTTTTCTTATTTTGTTTTTTCTTACAGCAATAAGCGTCGACTACGACCTCTATTTCAGCGATCCATTACGCTCAACTGCAGCTCAAGTAGTACCTTTTGATACTGGATCTACTGACAGTCTAACAATCGCCTTATGGGTGCAATTTACACAACAAGACGAGGGTGGCATATTCTTTACCGCATACAGTGTCAGGTAAACTTAATTTAATATTGTTCATGGGCTATAAGATTTTTCAAAATAATTTACTATCGTGGCTGAAGAAAACACTTGTAGTGTTTCATAAATTTACTATTCATATTTCATTCCTACTTTTCAGCAATTCTCACATCGCTCTTAACAGAAGAACTATTATCCAAGCCCATTCCAATGGCGTCCAAATATCTCTGTTTCCTGAACTCCAAGATGTCTATCTAAGCTTCGGAGAATTTGCTACAGTTAATGACGGACAATGGCATCATGTCGCCATCGTTTGGGATGGAAACAATGGCGGAGAACTTACACTTATCACTGAGGGCCTGATTGCTAGCAAGATTGAGGGATATGGAAGCGGCCGAACACTTCCACAATAGTCAGTTAACCCTGATATAATTCATTTTGTAACTAATACTCGTACTGCTCCAGGTTTTGAATGCTAACATAATTATAATTTTTCAGCGTCTGGGTTACCTTAGGTAAACCTCAATCGGACAATCCTAAAGGTTACACTGAATCTGGCTTCCAAGGACACTTAACCAAAGTACAGATCTGGAACCGGGCTCTTGATACAACAAATGAAATTCAGAAACAAGTCCGTGACTGCAGAAGCGAGCCAGTACTTTACAGTGGATTGGTTCTTACTTGGGCTGGATATGAAGATGTGGTTGGAGGAGTTGAGAGAATTGTGCCATCTCACTGTGGCCAGAGGGTCTGCCCTAACGGCTACGCTGGTGCCAAGTGCCAGCAGTTGCAGACTGACAAGGAACCACCAAAGGTTGAACACTGCCCGGGAGATTTGTGGGTTATTGCTAAAAACGGATCGTCGATTGTTAGCTGGGATGAACCAGCATTCAGCGACAATGTTGGCGTTATTCGAGTTGTGGAAAGTTCTGGTCACAAACCTGGACAAAATTTAGCCTGGGGAGCATATGACATCGCTTACGTAGCCTACGACGCAGCCGGCAACGCTGCTACTTGTACCTTCAAGGTCACTGTATTGTGTAAGTATTTAACGGGTACTAAAACTAAAGTACGACACTTAACAAATCAACGTTCACTAAAATATGTTACTTAATTCATTTTTTCAGCTGAATTTTGTCCACCATTAGCTGATCCATTGGGTGGTTACCAATCTTGCCGCGACTGGGGAGCAGGTGGTCAATTCAAGGTTTGCGAGATTGCTTGCCGAGACGGTCTTCGATTCTCACAGCAAGTGCCGCCATTCTACACTTGCGGTGCTGAAGGTTTTTGGCGTCCTACCAATAATCCTTCATTGCCACTTGTTTATCCTGCTTGTTCACGTAAGTTTACATATTTTTCTGATTAATTTTTTCATGATCATTATTTATTACTTACCTGCGTTATATGTGTTTCATGTAAACTTTTGTATAATTTACAGCGGCAACACCAGCACAGCGTGTCTTCAAAATTTCTATGCTGTTTCCAAGTTCCGTTCTTTGTAACGATGCTGGTCAAGCTGTACTTCGCCAGAAGGTACGCAGTGCCATCAACCAGCTCAACAGGGATTGGAACTTCTGCTCTTATGCTGTTGATGGTGAGTTAATTCTTTCATCATAAAACAATACGAACTGCAAATGTAAATTAGAATACTCTCGTTTATAGAATCTAAACATACAGTATCGTCACGGTGGCAGAGTCTACTGATTGAACGAATGGACGAACAGTGCAAAATTCTAGTAAGAAACTCGGAGTTTGAAAATATAAATAAAAAGCCACAAACATGAACAGATAATTAAAAAATAAGTAGTCATCGGACTAGAGCGGGACTGGGTAAACTACGTGATTTCCGTAATGCCAACACTTGATCGTTTTAGGAACACGAGAGTGCAAAGAACTGGACATCAATGTGAAATGTGACCACCGCGCTAATGTGCGTCAAACGAGGCAAGTTTCATCGCCACCAACAACAACTGCCGAAGATACGTATGTACTGGATACTATCATCCCTGTTGAAGAGTGAGTATTTTTTTGATATAGTTAATTGTTTCCAGTAGAACGAAATTACATACA
Organism: Ypsolopha scabrella; assembly: GCA_910592155.1. Classification (NCBI taxonomy): domain Eukaryota; kingdom Metazoa; phylum Arthropoda; class Insecta; order Lepidoptera; family Ypsolophidae; genus Ypsolopha; species Ypsolopha scabrella. The sequence goes on along the minus strand of OU342969.1, from coordinate 21,629,484 downwards.
TATAATATAGAGAAGTAGAATAGCCATTTCGAGATTTCTTTGTTTTCGGTCTTGTAAGAGGTGTTGGCTTAGGAAACTATGTATTTGCAAAGCACAATCAAATGTTATTATATTAATAAAAATTGTATGTGTTCCTTAAACACAGGGCACGAATATGTTTAATAGAGCAAGAAGTAGCAAATAGACCCCACTACAAAATATTTATTCACTGCACTTTCAAACACCTTTTTATAGTAGAGAAGTAATGCAAAGCATGTCTATTCTTCTATCACAAAATGCATGATGTTTATCTGGCACTTAGGCCCCGAAGCAGTAGGGAGGGACGGCAAGCGGGTGACACCTACAATGTTGAGATTTCCTTCCCGTCTATCAAGTAAGTACACCTGCATGAGTACCTACCACTAGCACATAAGCACTATTGTAGATTTTGTCTACGTCTAGTCGCCTAAAAGGTCTTTCAGATTCTATTTTGTGACCTGTTTTGTTTGTTTCATAATGATGAACTGTTTTCTTTTCTAACAAATACTAATTCCTCTTTTCCAAAACAGCGACCCAGTTATCCACAATGGAAACAACGAGCGTTCTACCGTTCAGCGATTACTGGAAAAGCTGATTCTCGAAGACGAACAATTCGACGTACGAAACATTCTACCAAACACAGTCCCGGATCCAGCTAGCTTAAGCCTGGTTTCTGACTACGCATGTCCCATGGGACAAGTTGTTATGGCTCCTGACTGTGGTAAGTACTTATTTTCACTACACTACTGAAAGGTCCCTCGTGAAACCGTTGGATTTGAAATGTAATAAAACTAATAAATGATTTCATTTGTCTGTAGTTGATGCACAATGAAGAGTTTCTTTTATCAAACAAGAATAACATAAAATTAAAAACGACAAAATATCTGTTAGAAGATATGGTAATCATAAAATCAGCTCCCCACCCGAAAACGAAAATATTCGAAGTAGGAAACCCGAACTTACGTTCGCTTCAAAAAAAAAATTATCTTTCAGTGGCTTGTTCGGTCGGAACATACTTGGACGCTGCGAGCGACACCTGTAAACCTTGCTCGTCAGGAACGTACCAATCTGAAGCCGGACAACTACAGTGCACTTCATGCCCGGCCATCGCTGGGCAGCCTGGTGTCACACAGTCTACTGGAGCAAGAAGTGCTGCTGACTGTAAAGGTAATATAAGTTCATAATCCTAATTGAATTAATACCTTTTTAAAGTTCCATACCTCAAAATGAAAAAACGGAACCCTTATCATCCGTCTGTCGAGACCCCTTTAGAGATATCAAGTCAGAAGTGTACAGTCCCATATAGTGTTGTTGAAAAATCAATTCCACAAAAAAAGTAATTGCCCTGTACGTAATCAATTTCGTACAAATTGGCTCACCATGAAAACCTATAAGGTACTTTCAGTTATCTTGAAAACCTGAAATTCCGTTCAAAACTAGATACCAATTACAGCAAAAAAACTGAAAATTACCTATTATAGTTAATTATTCAAGAAGAAACGACGACGGGCCAACTTAATTAGACCCTTTGGATACATCGAATTTAATAGATCATGAGGCAAGTTAAGTTGGACATTTAGAACTGCTCGTGGAATAAGTTTGTGTTTTAAACAGTATGTATGGAACTCCCACGGAACGAGTCCTACTTGCACTTGGCCAGTTTTCTCTTACATAGTTGATGCTTGTGATTCCGTTTTTCTGTTTTTATATAACTACTTTCTTGCCATTGCAGAGAGATGTGCTGCTGGTAAATACTACGATGCTGAAGCCGAACTCTGCAGGCCATGTGGTCACGGTTCGTACCAGCCAAAGGAAGGAGCATTTGCATGCATGGCTTGTCCAAGAGGCCAAACTACAAGAGCCACTGAAGCCGTTTCTGCAGTTGAATGCAGAGACGATTGTCCATCGGGAGAACAGCTCAGCAGCGATGGCGGCTGCGAGCCTTGCCCACGCGGTACATGGAGAGCAACCGGTTCAGGAGCTGCTTGCTTGCCATGCCCGCCTGGTACTACCACACCACAATCCGGAGCTTCGGCTGCCGACCTATGCTCGCTGCCGGTCTGCAGACCTGGATCCTACCTCAACGTGACATTGAACACGTGTGTGCTGTGCAAGAAGGCGACCTATCAGTCAGAGTCACAACAGACTGTTTGCGTGCCTTGCCCAATCAACACCAGCACAAGAGGACCTGGCGCAGTAAGTTGCTTTCTCCTTATTACCTTGATATTTTTTGGTAATTCCACTTATGATATAAATTAATTCTGAATTCTCCTACAGACATCTGAATCGGACTGTACAAACCCTTGCGAGATGAGCGGACCAAAAATGCATTGTGATACGAACGCGTACTGTCTTCTGATACAAGAAACTAGTGAATTCAAATGTCAGTGCAAGCCTGGATTCAACGGAACCGGCGAAATTTGCACAGGTAAGAAATCAGAGGGTGTTATACAAAACTAAACAGTTTTCATAATGAACTTTATAATTATAACAAATTTTACCCATTCTCTACAGATGTATGCCTAGATTACTGTGATAATGGAGGCGAATGTGTCAAGGACGTCCGAGGTGAACCTTCGTGTCGATGCGTCGGCTCATTCACTGGCCGCCATTGCCGCGAGAAGAGTGAATTCGCTTACATCGCTAGTGGGGTGGCGGGAGGAGTTATCTTTATCATCTTCCTGGTGCTGCTTGTATGGATGATCTGTGCAAGGTAAGCCAATGTTCTACGTAATGACACTTTTGATACTATCTACACTGGCATTATGACTGCCATCTGATTATTGACGACCATTTTTACCCAACATGATAAAGACATGTGATACTGACATGGTAATAAAATGAAACTTCGTCTAATTAATAAATAAAGATGAATACGTGACACAGTAACAAATTAATTATTAAACTTAGGGCGCATAGCCACGCCACCGTTTTAGTACAAACTTTGATAACCCGATTCTCTGTTGTTTTTCGTTATAGACTAAAGTTATAGAACTCTATAGTTTAATACAGGCATTTACAAAGTCGCTATTTGGCTGAAAGTTCAATTTTGGTTTAAGTACAATCTGAGGAAAGAAAACAACTTTGTATGTAAATCTGTCCAGCTTGATATCTTTAAAACAAAATCAATATTCAAAATTTTAGCAAAATGGTGCCTTTTAAAATACCAGCACCAGATGATAGAGGTCATATGGTTTGGTCTATAACGAAAAACAACTGAGAAACGGATTATTAAATTTTGTACTAAAACGGTGGCGTGCCTAGGCGCCTTAAAGGAAGTTCCTCTGATGCCATATTTACAAACTGAATAACCGCTTGCTCCTACAGATCGACGAAGAAGAAGGAACCAAAGAAGACACTAACACCAGCTATCGACCAAAACGGGTCCCAAGTCAACTTTTACTACGGGGCACACACACCCTACGCGGAGTCCATTGCGCCATCACACCACTCCACTTACGCTCACTATTATGATGATGAGGAAGATGGCTGGGAGATGCCAAATTTCTATAACGAGACATACATGAAAGAAAGTTTACATAATGGAATGAATGGAAAAATGAACAGCTTAGCGCGGTCTAACGCGAGCATCTACGGGACCAAAGAGGACCTTTACGACAGACTGAAACGACACGCGTACCCGGGTAAGAAAGGTCAGTATTATTAAAGTAGTTGTTAGATTTAAGCACTAATTTAGCACTTAGTTTATTTAACCCGACTCAATTTCGCCAAGTTTGCGTTAGTTTTAGTTTCATCGCTCTGGGCTGTAACCAATTCGTGTTTTGTTGATTAGGTGCTTTGTGATGGTGAAACTATCTCGTCAAACAAGCGAACTTGTGTAGTTGTTATTTAACGCTTCGTTTGCTTCTACACGAGCACATGATTTAAATAAATTGCTAATAACGCATGACAACGATCGATGACACAATATTCACAGGCGGCTGTTTGTTTTCAGACAAGAGTGACAGCGACAGTGAGGGTCAGTAATCATTATGGAGGTCAGCGCTTCGTCGTATTCTGGTCAAATTTACATAATACTAACTAGTTTCAATTCTCGGTGAACCCGAACAATAATAGTCATTATTATTGTATATCTGTATAGGTGATTACGACTGTGTTCCATCGCCGCCGCGCGGTGGACTAACCGAGCGTTATTGAATAATGCTGTTTGTAGAACTTTGTATTGTATGCTAGCTTTATTAAGATTTAATTTTAGATTTGAGGAAATGTGTATTAACACACTCACTGTTTAAGTTTGATAGACCCACCAAAATGTTCAACCTTGTTTATTACATTATTTGATTACAGCAATTAATCTACCAACCACGAATATATTTTAGTAATTTTATTATGAAACAGTGAATGTGTTGATGTCCTAAAGAGATAATGGTCAACGAACAAAATGCTCAAGTATTTTAAGGCGAATACTGCCATATTGAATAGCAGGGCTTCATCGAATTTGAGTGAAAGAATACTTATTAGGAGGAAGTATAATTTAGATAACATTCCAATAATTTACATATTAAATTAGTTTTGTTGTATGTAAATATAAAGTTAATATTAGTTTTGTATATTTTGGTAAACCTCATTTATTTTATATAACCCATAGGTATTAAAGTAGAACTTGCAGTTTTTTAACAATACGTAGAAATCGACGTATATAACCTAACAGTTACATGTAAAAATCCATCGAACACATGGACTGAATAAAAATCTACTAAGTATTTTGATGGAGTGACACCGCTTCTGTTATCGATATATTTTTTTTATATTTTTAGAACAATCGTTTTTTATTTTTGTATTATAAACTGGACTGTATTTTACTACCTTAAATGTGAGGATGTGAATGTGTGTATGTGTGTAGGTAAATGTGAAAAGTATGTAGGTACACAAGAATGAAATAAATAAGAAGACAATATGTAAATTAGTTTAAAAATTATTTGTTTACTTTGCGTATCGAATACTAATTTATATTGCATATCCTTATTTATACTGTCCTCTTTTTAAGTCACAATTTGTTAACCGGGTGTAAATGGGAAGTGTTTTTAGATGAAACTACACTCTACTGACCATATTGATCGACTTTCCCAAAGAAACATACACAAATGAAAAAAAAAATTCTCCTTTCCATACTAATAACTATAGTCAATTTTGTATGGGTAAGTGCATTTTTTTTTCTTTTTTTCCTTGTTCTTTTGGAAAAGTTGTTTAGTATGATCAGTAGTCTATAACTTAATTTAAATATAATCTATTTACACCAGGTACATCAATTTAACATTTCCAGAATGTGCATCACAAAATGAGATCTGATTTTTATATAAACGTAAGTCCATTTTTATTTATTTTCGAATTTATCCACACTATAGTAATATTTTTTTTTAATGAAAATACTCAAATCTTCGATTACCACAATAATGTTTACGTTGTAATATTTTTTACAAAATGTTTATGACTTAATAAATTTAAACACAATATTTTTATTTGTCTTTTTTATTTCTTAACATACCTGTGGTATATATATTTTTTTGTCGTTGCCTAGGTATGCTTTTCAAGGAATTTGCATAGTCATGCTGATATTAAATAATAACTTTATCTAGCTGATAGTGTTTACAGTACACCTTTAAATTATCAGATTATCACTTAGCAACGAACGATAAGATATTCGTTGAAATGAAAATGACCCACGTGATTTCTACACCAAACAAAAGAAATACTGGGGACACAGAACTAACATTCTCATGATACCACAGATATATTTTGTATGAGGTGACGTGACGTTTATCGGAAAAATTTATGATCGATCACAAATTAATATTAATACTTACTAATATGGTTCAGGATAATTTACTTGGGAAATTTACTGAATTTATTTTTCAAATAACAAACAAACATACATAACGTCACGACATGAATCCCTGAGAGGGTGTCAGAGGTGTTACCGAATATGAACTGTGAAATGCAATTCACAGTCCATACCCGGTACATCCGCGTTTCACCGACGATTATTCCGTCCCAACACAACAACTTTTGGGCATGCAGGTGGTTTCCCTTCACCGTTCAGCGAGTGGTAAGTATTAGGTAAGAACATAAATACTATGCACATAAATTCCGGAAAACTCATTGGTGCATGCCCGACTAGGGATCGGGGTATGAACTTTAAATAAATTACAGTAGAACAAGGCTCTTTTGGCTAGTGGATGATATGGACAGACAGGAGGGCGCAGCTGTGAAACAGGGTTACGTTTTATTAAGACAGCGCTTTAGTTTCAATTTTGGCCACGACCAATCTACGCGCCAAAATAGCCTAAGGCTATCTATTAGGAAGTGCCTCAGCTGCCAGCGCCGGTTGCTGAATTGGCTGCCGGCACTGACTTTAGAAAAAGAAGCGGGAAATGGGGTTAGCATATTAAGCATAGAGCTAGGAAAGATAGGTCTTTATAGTCATAATAAAAAAAAACTTTCACCAAAAGAAAAAAAATTGGTGCGACGACGAGCGAAGCGATGAGCGTGTTAGGTTGACATGTAAGATAAAACAAGGAGCGGAGCAGAGCGAGGCGACGACGTCCCTAGTTTTGACAGTAACTCAAATTTGTATTTTCAAGTCGCCAATTTCAACGATTTCCAAAAAAATAAATATAATACACAATCTCACACTTTGAAATTTAACGTCTTTTGCGCTTTAGAAATTTCTACCGTCAGCGCCGCCGGTGTGGTGGCGCCGGCAGCCGATATTTTTGATCTCAGCTGCCGGCAATAATATACTGCCGGTTCCCAACGGCGTTATTTTCGGGTGCCAGCGCCGGCAGCGGAGGCACTCCCTATTTATTAACCTTGTCGCACTATAAGTGACATTTGATAAGCATTTGTTTTTATATGACTTATACCTCTACTATCATCAAAAGTTCAAAATTTGTCTTTAGTGGAAACATGGATTGTGGTGAGAAAGAGAATCTTGTCGAGTTATAGCTTTTCACAATAGAAAAAAACTTCAGTCGACGTTTTCAAACATTTAAAACCGCAAAAAATAACTCTAAATTGTTTATCTACCAATCGGTTTCAAGAGATATCCTATAGGAGCGGTCGAATTCGTCAACAGAGCATAGCAAAGGTGAAAGTAGTGGCTGAATGAACTTGAAGATATCGTCTGCGCAAACATAAAATAACGTTGTTCATTTTTTGATTTTTAGTTTCAAAAGAAATGAAAATTCCGGCTAGGACCGACCGACCGACTGTAGACAGTTAAACATTTTTGATAACTAATGATCATGCTCTCAGGAGACCTAGAAATTTTCGGAGGTGGAAAGAGGCCATCATCCAGCTTCAGTAATGGTAAAGTTACCGAGCTTTATTTTTAGGATTTTACCCAAAGGTTTTTTTAATCATTATGGTGAGACTCAGTCGTCCGTCCGTATAAGAAAATTTAGTAATGATGGATGCACTAACGCCACGACCTAGGCTATTATAGATTATAGGTTTAAATTCAAATCAGAAATGTTTACAGCTGCACTTAAGAGGTACATTGCGACAAGACTAGTCGCATGGATTGGTCGCGGCCAAAATCGGAACAAACACCGCTATCCTAATGAAACCGTTTTATAAGGATAGCGGCGTGTGTTCCGATTTCGTTTTATTAAAACGTAACCCTTGTTTCACAGCTGCGCCCCCCTGTCAATGTCATCCACGCGCCAAAATAATCTTGTCCCACTCTAGGTAGTGTATGCAACCACTTAGACACCTCAAACTTTCATGTTGCGCGTAGCACAGTTTCGAGAACGTCACACAAGCTGCTCTACTATTAAAATCACCCGTTAAAATACATAACTGAGCATATTAGGTTGTGTCATGGGTCATGGGACATATTAGTTTTCGGCTTGGGCGTTATTTTAGGGTAAAAACGTTAATCATTATTTAAAAAAAACCGCAGTCCCGTTGGGTGTTTCTCAAGTTAAAACGGAACATACATACAGATAAAAAAACTAAAAATTGTGGTTTTAGCTGAGGTACTATACTTATAAAGTTATATTATAATTATAACCCATCTCATTTAAAATTTCGCAAAAATATTCAATGTAGAGACATGACTTTTTACTACTCTATTATCAGTATAGATATATTAATAGATATCATTATTTGTACCGTAAAATTCGCCAAAATTTTAACAGATAATTATTTTTTTTCTATTTGCCTTAATAAGATTATGTAATTATTATGTTACGATTTTTTCCTTTCGGTATCGTGCTAAATACTTATTGAGGTTTTATTTTGTATGTGTCGCCGCCATCTGGTTAAATCAGCCGCTTGCAAATGGCTAGCCTTTTCGTTTAAATGTTACTTCTGCGTGGTCATACAAAAAATAACCATGAAGGTTACGTATTACGTGATTCGCCATACCTAACCTTCTAACCTAAGCTACCGCCTCTCTCCTGCGCTGCAGGACTTCCGAAAAAATAATGGCGACATGTACTTCTCTTACAATACATGAAAGCAAAATTATAATTGTCTCCATTTTCGGTTTATTCTTGCTATCAGTTACTTTAGATATTGTGGATATTTTCACGATAGGAGTTTAAAAACATGTTTGTTATTTTCAATTTGCTTTATTTTCTAGACCTACACGAAAACACCCAGAGATAAGTAGATGATAATTATAAACAAATGACGCTAACGTACGATGTGCTTCTCGAAAACAAACGAATTCAATCTTGAACTATTTGCCAATACTCAAATGAACAATAACAATGTAATTGTGTTCCCATCACCGAACTATTATATACGGTAACTTTAATTTATACAGCCAAACTCATACAGGAGGCTTGGTAAGTGATTAGTAACACGCATCGATATCACTTTTTGCCGATTTAGCAAAATAAAATCTTGGCGTCCCATAGTAATTGACTCAGGGCTGGGCTTGAGTTTGTAAGGAACACGAAAAGAATAATTTATGAATATCACAAAAAAGGGCATCGAACCTTGTTACTGAGCACTTACTGAGTCTTCAGTAAGAATTTGGCTGCATAAATTAAAGTCACCTTTTATATGTTCCAACAACTAGGAAAGTTGAACAACAGTGAACTCATTCAAAAATAAATTAGACATTTTTTTAAAGACTAAAGTGCAGTGATATACGCAACATCAGCTTTCAGCTGCTTGTGTATAAACAATAATAATAATAATAATAATAATAATAATAAACGGCGTAGGGATGTGACGACCCCATCGCCCACTGGTGCGTCTAGATGGCGTCGGGGTGTGTCGACCCCTTAGCCTTCTGGTACGTACAGTGCAAGCAGTCACCGCAGGGCGGCTTGTGGCGAGCTGATGGTGAGTGGCGACACCTCGGACCCTACCTCCAGGGGAAACACACACACATGCACTTACACACACATACACACAGCGACACACCTCCCCGCCTCTGCGCTTGCCTTAACCAGCCGGCCAGAGTGGAGTCGCAAGAGCGGAACCTATGCTCCAGGTTGGAAGTGTAAAATGTCATAACGCCGGGGGCACTTGACTGTATAAGGATCTTGCGCCCCGCAGACTCACCTCTCGACAACCTTAGCTGCTTACATAGTGTTGCCCCCTGGCCACCCCATGGTGGCTAGATAGGGGGCCCACAACGGCTATCCTTCTGGGTAGTCATCAAGCAGCAAGTCACCATCTGCCAGACTTAAATTTGTGAGAGATTTTTGAGGCAGATGTCCGTTATCTCACTCCATAGCCCTGTTATCCGGCCCATCTAGCATCCCATCCTCATAGCCCACTCCAAGTCTTCCTTCCTGGCAATAGTTTGGCAACTATGCGGGACTGTCCGTTAGTGTATCCCAATGGTACATTGAGGGAGAGGCCTCCATGGATGCGGCCATCTCACATTTAGATTAAATGGTACTAAGGCCTCTTCAATGTTGGCTTCGGCCCCATGAATGCCTTTCAAATGACCGGGTCCCTATGGGCTCGTGACTGAATAGTGTACCTACATAATAATAATAATAACTACTATGAAAAAGTTACATAAATAACAAAAACTGATTATAATTACAAAAATATACTTTTATTGAAATCCCGAAAATCACATTGCCATATAGATATAATAACAAAAGGCACTTACGAAAATAAATGTACATAAAATACTATTGGATCGAGACAGTCCATTCAATTATTTGACAATTCTTTTTGCATATTTATTACTGATGCGTACCACGGAGTTACACTGAAAGAGACTGATCCAGTTTACATAAATAAGCGTTATACTGGCAACTATGCGAAGAAACTCAGGTTTACAGATATATGAGCGTTTAGTTTACAAATTTGCCACGTGAGCGCTAGTAGTCAGTCATTCGCTCTTACAATGCTTCCATGTACACAAGGCAAGCTGTCACTCCATCAGTAAAACTCCGTGTGCGTACTAACTACTTAAAATAAATATTTACTTGGCATGTTTCTTATAAAAATCATTCATGTAACTCACTAAAGTTTCGACTTCTTCTACAGTAACTGCATTGTAAGTTGAAGCTCGGATACCGCCAACATCTCTGTAAAAATTAAAGAGTATATCAATTATAAGTCGTACGCAATACGTATCGAATGATAAGACGTTGCAGATGGCACCACTGTCACCTCAAACCGAATTTATTTGCCAAGCTACCAAACCACATGCAAATAAACAAAATCTTAATTCTACCGGGTGTAAAAGCAAAGGCAAGAATCCTTTATGGGTGTTTTTTGTTTGATAAACACTTGTACTTGTCCATTGTTGTTATTTATATTATATAAATAAGTGGACAAGTACAAGTGTTTATCAAACAAAAAATGTTTCAAAAGTTCCACCAAGTGCCAACAATCACGAGCATCAACTTTATGGGTGTATTACTATGATCGGTAAAGATATTATTTTAAATACTCTGATGTCTAAATAAAGTACCAGTACCTCATAATAAGGAGTTTCTTTACTCAAAATACACTAATCGCGTGGACACCCTCACGGTCACTGGCCACTCGGATGAGGGGTGCGGGTTGCGGGGTGCAATTAGGCGTGTGGGGAGGCCGGTGAGCTGCGTAGCCATAGCTTAGAAAAATGATGGAATTTTTGGTGAAAATTCAAGGAATATTTTTTTCTCGTAATGACGTCAGAATCGTGTATACTTTCACACCCTTAAGGGATTCTTGACTTTGCATTTACACCCTGTATATCAGAATAAATATAAACATATTTTATTATAATAAATATTACGTGCCAGTGGAAATGAAAAATGTCCTAAATTATTTTGAAAACATACTGTATATTTTGCATAGGCACCCATTTTTTGGATTCGTACCCGAAGGGTTCCAAACGTGACCCAAATTGTGACAAATTCAGCCTAAATAGGTAGCCAGTTGAAATTTTCACAGAATACGTGTTTAGATGGCCTAAATATGGCAAAAATTTAAATAAGATAAAATTAAACCCACAGGGACTCCCCCTACAAAAAAAACTCGAATAGATAGCACTTTTACAAGGATATTTTGTTTCAGCTCTATCTTAAACACGGTAATACAAGTTTCAGATATGATCAGATTATAGTACGTAATCTATAGTACAATAACAAACAATAAAAATTTGGGTTCCGTACTCAGCGGTGACCATTTTAGCGGTTTGTTTTTTGTCGCCCTGATGTTGCTATGCATCTATATTGTTATTATGTACCATGTTTTTGGGTTCCCTTTGTGCGCGAGTCGGACTCACAGTTGGCCAAATTATATTTTCTAGTGCACCATCCATCCATCCATCCATCAGCCTGTTTCGTCCACTGCTGGACTTTCAGGATTTCGCCACTCTTGGCGGTCCACCTGGAAGAAATGCCCATACTCACACGCTGGGCAGGCGAGTTGATGAGCGCGGGGCCGAAACCTTTGCACCAGTGACGCCGCTGCCCGTCACCAGTATGTTTTATATAAGGCTCGGCAATTGGGGATGGATATACCGCCATCCATCGGTCCCAGGCAATGGTGGGCCGCCTGGTTTTGCCTGAGAGCTGTTCTCTTACTCTCCCCCGAATAATGTTGGGAGGATTTGCGAGTAAGATGGTGGTACCTCCACAGTCGAGCCCGGCATCAGGTAGTGTTTTTTGGGAAAGTAGTTCAATATGATCAGTGGAACATGTGGTTTTATTTAACGTATCTGTCTATTTAAATCTGTTATTTAAGGGGGGTGGTCCAAAGCCGCTCTCCATACAGACTTATCGGAACCAACAACCACGACAAAAGCATTATATTCGTTTTGGAGTACTTTGGACCATCCCCCTTAAGATGGTGGTAACAGAGGAGCACGGTGCAAAATGCACATCGTAACATTGTTATCCTTACTTTTGAATAAAAATTATGCAATAAATACGATTTATGTGTATGCGTGAAAACTGCTTCATAATAATGTAGTTTAAACAAGAAAATAATGTAATTTAATGCATCATATTTTGATTGCATTACATTACAACTGTAAACATGCTTTAAAGTTTGTTAATGTAATGCAATCAAAACTCTATGTATAAGATGACATCATTTTCTTGCAAAAACATAGTTATTAATTATGAAGCAATTTTCGCGAATACACATAAAACGCATTATTGCATACTATTTATTCAAAAGTAATGAAAACAATATTATAATGTGCATTTTGCACCGAGATCCTCTGTTACCCCCGAGTCGGCAAAGACTAAAACCTATAAAGTCCAGGCTGAGGCGGCAGTGCAGCCATCTGTCGGGATTATAAGTTAGATTTGTTTCCCATTGGTAAACTTAATTTTTAAATGTGACGTGCACAAATGTTCGCTTTAAGTATTTTACGACGGAACTCAAACAACCGCTATATTCCAACATAACCTTGAACGATAACATTATCATCTTTGAAGACAGTAGGTACTTGTCTCTATAAATATATTTTGTAAATTGCTGAGTAAGATCAAAAAATACAATAGATATCATTGGGCAAACAAAAGTCGTTTGAACAAGTTGATTTTATTAAAAGAACCATGATTAAAATGATAACAAATGACATCATTTTTAGGGTTCCGTACCCGAAGAGTAACCCTGTTGACGTCTGTCTCATGAACCGTGATAGTTAGACAGTTGAAATTTTCACAGATGATGTATTTCTGTTACCGTTATAACAAAAAATACTAAAATACAGAATAAAATAAATATTAAAGGGGGCTCCGATACAACAAACGTGATTTTTTTGCCGTTTTTATAGATAGTCCGACTCGCACTTGGCCGGTTTTTATTCACTTGTGTAGTAACATACTACGCAGCAAATACGTTTTGTAAAATACAACTCAACTCCATGATTCCGAAACAATTTCAAAGGCTTTCCAATAAATGTTAAAACTACCTCATTAACTAATTGATAAATCCTATCAACAGTTTTGTTTATTCACATCCATAAAACCGATCCTGTTAAACAAAACACTCAACACATGAATTGCATCATTTATTTGTTATGGCTTTGTTTTGCTGTGTTTATTGTTGTTGACGCTTAGTCCAGTTATTGTGCTATGAAACTTAACTTTATTTCCCTTTATCGATTCACATAATATAACGTATGTCTGTACGCAAACATACTGCACAGCAAATACGTAAGCATCGATTCGATAAATATGACAGATAAACTCGATAAATTCTAAATGACAACTCTTATGTCTACTATGAAATATAAGCTACCTAAATTTTTGTTTATCGAAGCGATGTCGAATAATAATAAAATATTTGTACGCCATCTATGGTTGATATTGTTGGGACTGTAATAATATGAAATATCTCTTGTGAACCCAAATTCTCACAGAGAAACGATTTACTTACTTACTCGAGCCGATAGCATGTTCGTACTTGGTACCCTGGACATTATTTATCCATGCCTGGACTGATTGAATTGCGATTTTCAGTATTATAATAACGCTAATCATTTATATTTTATAATAGAAAAAATATATATAAGGTGACTGTAATTTATACAGTTAAACTCATACTGGAGGCTTGGTAAGTGATCAGTAACACGGATCGATAATACTTTTTGCTGATTACGCAAAATATAATAGTCTCATAGTAATTGACTCAGGGCTGGAGTTGCGTTTGTAAGGAACCGAAAAGAATATATTACGAATTTCACAAAAAGGGTCATCGAACCTTGTTACTGAGCACTTACCGAGTCTTCAGTAAGAATTTGCCTGCATAAATTAGTCACCTTATATTTATACCGGGTGTAAAAGCAAAGGCAAGAATCCTTTAAGGGTGTGTTAGTATGATCGGTAAAGATATTATTTTAAATACTGGGATCTCTAAACAAAGTACCAGTACCTCATAATAAGACGATTTTCTTTACTCAAAATACACTAATCGCGTGGACACCCTCACTGGTTGCTGACCACTTGGATGGGGGGTGCGGGTTGCGGGGTGCAATTAGGTGTGTGGGCAGGCCAGTGAGCTGCGTAGCCATAGCTTAGAAAAATGATGGAATTTTGGTGAAAATTCAAGGTATATTTTTTTTTCTCGTAATGACATCAGAATCGTGTATACTTTCACACCCTTAAGGGATTCTTGACTTTGCATTTACATCCTGTATAACATTTTTTACCACGTTTATTTTGGTATAAGTTTTATTGTCCAAAACCTAATATAACTTAAATGAAGTGATATTTAGATCAAAACTTATGCCTATCTTAGCGATTTTATTGAATGCGGAAAAATGCAAGTAATCGTGTATCGATCGCACGAAATATCAAGATCAAAAATTGCAATCTGACAACTAATTCTGAACACTAACCAAAGATAAAACCATACCTGTGTCCTTTGAGCTGAATAAGTCCCAAAGCCTCAGCCCCTTTCAGGAATTCCTTCTCCAAAGCATCATTGCCTTCAGGAGACCCGACTCTGAATGGAATGTTCATTTTGCTTCTAACATTCTTCGCTACGGGTGCGTAGTAGAAACCGTTGGATTGTTCTATCACATTGTAGACCAAGGAGGCTTTCTTGGTGGCCAATTCAGTCATTTTGTCGAGCCCTCCATTACGTTCGATCCATTCTAATACTTTTCCCATTACGTAGATGCTGGAAAAGAGAAGGTGGAGATTGGGAGATATACTAGCACAAGAAACTTTGGTTCAACTTTTTTTATACCCGTCCGTACATACTCTCACAGTGATAAAATTTGCCCTAAGTACGGCGATAGGGCTCACCACCCGCTGGGACGTAATAATCGTCGGTGAAACGCGGGTTTACAGTTCATACTCCGCGACACCTCTCACACCCCTCAGGGAATTATATCGTGACGAAAATTTTTCTCGTTACCAAATAAATTTCCTTAGAGTAGGAAGTGCCGCTAGGAAAATAGCAAAAACCACGAGTGAAGGGATAGTTCTTAAAACGTCTGTGAAATAGTGTTGCAGGATTGTGGGCACTAAGACTTTGTAATTAAAAAGATATATAATTTTTACAAACATCAATAATATGAATCAACTTACGCAAACATAGGTGGTGTGTTAAGAATAGAGTCCGCCTTGGCATTGACAGTCCAATCTAGGATAGAGGGGCAGATTGGCAACGCCTGATTGAGAAGATCTTCTCTGACGATTACTAGAACTACTCCAGAGGTACCAATGTTCTTCTGGGCTCCACCGTAGATTACTCCATACTGGGAAAGATGGAGTATCAAAGTATTTTAAACTTTTATACTAGCTAAGAACTCAACTTTCCGTGCTGGAGAGGCCTATGGCCAACATTGGACCAATATTGGCTGATTAGAATGGATTTTACCTATATACAAAAGTTATTGTCAGACTTGCGGGCAAAGTCCAAAAGAAATAAAAGGAGGGTCCTGAAATATTACTGATGGTACTTTTATTAATAAAATAACTCCGTCAAAAATAAGATATATAATATAATATAATAAGATATATAATATATATAATATAATAAAATAAATAAGTTCGTCAAGATGGCGCGTGTAGCTCAATTCATCTCACAGTAGAAATATTCATTTTAATTGTATAAACGTGTGTAATTGTTAATTATTGTCTTAATTAGCGACCTATTAAAGTTATCTTCGTGATATATTGTTATCAAGCACTGGTATTCGCGTTGAGGACGATCTAGTGTGTATCGTAAAAAGTAACCTAGACATCGGTCTGTTATCGGACATACAGTGAACCAATCGGAACTACGAGTATTCTTGGTGTATTGTTTTTAGTGTTTTACATTATCTTAGTAAAATAAAGACTAACTACAAATAATTTCTAAAGTGCAATTCATGTGAGGACGGATATTTAATTGGAATTTTGTGATTCAAGATTATTACACAAAATTACCCTCATTTACGACATTATCGTGGATTTGTTTTCTGTCATTTTGGAATCGGCTACAAATCTTTGCCTTTGTTCACAAACATCTCGGGAAGAAAGTTTTGGGTTATTTACGTTGTAAATACGTCGTGTCTCTCTTACTCAACAACTCAGGAAGCAACTATTTACTGCAATGGATTGTGCTAAATGCAACAAAACGATTAAAACAACAGAGCTGCTGAAATGTGTTAGTTGTTCGATTATACTGCATTATGGATGTGCAGGGCTGTCTGACTCTGATTATAGCAAGATCCTGCCGATGAACAGGCCAAAGTGGAAGTGTATACCTTGCAAAGAAAAAAAGAATCAGCTTGAAGGCACTGCTATCACAACACCGGTCGGATCTCTGGCTGAATCGCCTACATTGAACGATATTTTGTTGGAAATACGGCGCAATAGTTTAGATCTAAAAGCTGAAATTAATAAGACATCAAAGGGCATCGATGATTTGAAAGGCAAGTTTAGTAAGTTAGAATCAAACCTGAAAGGCATGGATACCCGCTTAATGGCTGTTGAGTCTACAGTGACGACAATAACCTCTAATCAAGAAGACTTGGAGCTAAAGGTGACTACTTTAATCCAACAAAACAACGAGCGTTATCAGTACTCCCGCATGAACAACGTAGAAATCTCAGGGGTACCCATAAAAAGGGTGAAAGTCTGCACTAGATTTTGAACAGTCTATGTGTAAAAATTAGAATTTCTCTATCCGACGTCGACGTCGATACCATACACAGAGTACGCAGGTACCCGGGAGCAGACGGTGTTGAGAACCCTCGTGGATCCAACGTGTCCCGTCCGCCAGCCATCATTGTGCGTTTCACGCGCAGGCGCCGGAAGGATGAGGTTCAGCTGTTCGTTCGCGTCGAGCCCTCACCACAGGAGACCTGGGCTTCTCAGGGCCCGTCTCCGATGTCCATGTCAACGAGCACTTGACGCCGGCAAATAAAGTGCTGCTGCATCACGCCAAGCTCCTGAAGGCAGAGCTGAAATACAACTTCCTGTGGGTGCGTGACGGGAAAATCATGATGAGAAAAAATGACAAGTCCAAGTTTGTTCGTATAACTTGCGAAAAGGATCTTAATAACTTACATTGACTATATGTGCTTTCCTACTTATGTGTTTTGTTGCCATTTTTATTATTATACTCATTAGGCTTTAGATTTAAGAAACTTTCTGGTATTTTTAGTAATTTACTTAGTCGTGGTCTAACTAATTCTATGAAATATACGAGGGGTGGCTGAAAAGTAATCTACCTGACTATGAAAGAAAATACATGGATTAATAATTTATTTTTTATTTTTCAATATAGTCCCCTGCAATTGAAATGCACTTACGACATTTGTCAATAAGTGACAGCATACCATTAAAATAATAATTATTATTTTGTTCGTCAAAATAGTCATTCACAGCGTCCTTCATCTCTTCGTCTGTTGAAAATCTGCGCCCTCTCAAATTTTTCTTTAAATTTTTAAATAAGAAGTAGTCAGAGGGAGCCAGGTCTGGACTATAGGGTGGGTGGTTGATCTCTGTAAAGCCGTTTTTTGTCAGAGATGACCGCGCCTTAAAGGCCGTGTGCGCGGGTGCATTATCATGCAAAATCAAAACGCCTTTGCTAAGTTTGCCCCTCCTGTCTTCTTTTATTTTTTTGCGTAGCTGGTCAAGTAAGTTCGCATAGTATTCAGCATTCATCGTGGTGTTTTTTGGCAGGTAATCTATCATAAGAATCCCCTCAACATCCCAAAAAATGGTTGCCATTAGTTTGCCCGCTGACAGCCGGACCTTAAACTTCCTTGGTGGTTTTTCCCCTTTAAATTTCCATTGCATCGATTCTTGTTTGCTTTCGGGATCCCACTGACGAATCCAAGTTTCATCACAGGTCACTATTCGCAAGATAGTTTCTTCCTCTTTATCCTTTACCAAGTCTAAAAATGACTGACAACATTCCACACGCCTTTGCTTATCAAACGGGGTCAACATTTTAGGCACCCAACGTGCGCTCACCTTGGACATTCCCAAATGTTCATGAATTATTTCATGAACTCGTTCCTTGCTAATGCCAACATCTCTAGCTATTTCCCACTGCTTAATTCGCCGATCGGCAAGGATCAGTTTCTTCACTTTTTCCACATTATCTGCGGTAACTGCAGAAATGGGCCTTCCACTACGGGGATCGTCTTCTAAGCTCACACGGCCTTGTTTAAACTGCTTTGACCAAAACTTTATTACAAATTCGGAAGGACATGAATCTCCGAACACCTTAAACATGCGCTCTCGGATCTGCGTCGGCGTATTCCCTTCTTTACCGAGGAATTTAATCACAGCGCGATACTCAATTTTATCCATTTTTAATTTTATTGCAACTTGATAAAAACGAAGACGCGCCAAAAAAAAATTGAACTCGTAGAAACAAATAAGTGTCATAATTTTTAAAAAAGGAATAAACAAAGAATACGAGAATATAGTGGCCAGTAACATTTTTTAAACTTTCTTTAACAAAGGAGATTTTATATCAGCCACCCCTCGTAATTGTTTCATTGTAAAATGTATTTATTTTGCGAATAACCGTTACTTATTTCGTACACTTTATGCATACTCTTTGTCAAGTTATGTTATATTGAAACCTTTGTTTGTTAATTGTATATTTAGTTTCGTTTCTCACTGTCACAGTTTGAATAGTCTTATTCTGCAAACTTTTCGAGATTTTTATACTTAAATCATGATTATAATATGGTTATAGTTGAAGAAAATTCACCGAGCGGTAAAGGCAGGAGAGTTATTTACTTTATATTCCATTCTAAAATTAGAAGGCGTTGTTAAAAATTGTCTAAATATCTACTATCAAAATGCGAGAGGCTTGCGAACCAAATCTCACGCGTTTTTAAGCAATGTATCGACATCTAATTATGATATAATAGCTATCAGTGAAACATGGCTTTCCGGTGACTTTAATGACTCGGAGTATTATGACAGTCGTTACAATGTATTTCGAGTAGACCGAGACCCGCTGTCCAGGGGTCACGAGCCGGGAGGTGGGGTATCGCTGGCAGTGCGACGCGGTCTAGTTGCGACGCAACGCGATTGGCGCGCTGCTGCCTTCCATGAGGATCTACGGGTAAGTATTGACATCACAGGACGTCAAAACTCTTCTGCTATCAATTCAGCGGCGGTCCGGTATACTCCCTCGAAATTACATATCGCTTGTGTGTACTTTCCACATAACTTCAATCATCAAATATGTTTACAGACATTTTTCGATTATGTCTCAGAGCTAAGAATATCTCACCCATTTGATGATTTTTTTATTATTGGGCGACTTTAAACAATAGAAGCATCTAATGAATTAAAAACCAACAGTCTTAAAAACTTCATGTCATTCAGTTCCCTGAATCAATTTAATCACTGTCTTAATGTTAATAATCATATCTTGGATCTTGTTTTGTCTAACGTCGACTGCTCTGTCAAAAGCTGCTCTCTTCCACTAACCAAAGAGGATGTACACCATAAATCACTTGAAATTACCGTTTTCATACAACCCTTCACTTCTCTTAAGGATAATATGAGAAGTAAATTTATTTATCATATGGGAAACTACACTGCAATTTCAAACGGAATAATGAGCGTAGATTGGACTGTTTTCGGGGATATGAATGTTAATTCTTGCACTGATTATTTTTATTCAATACTAAATAACCTAATTAAGGATAATATTCCAAAGCGTATTGTTCGAAATAGCACTAACTATCCCCCATGGTTCTCTCGCTCACTAATTAAACTTGAAAAAGAAAAACTAAAAGTACACAAAAAGTGGAAGGTGTACGGTAATCTTCGAGACTATCAAGAGTTCAAATTACTAAGAGCTCGAGTTAAAAAGCTAGAAAAGGAAAACTATAAATCCTACATTAATTTTGCTGAAGAAAATATTAATAAATCTCCAAATTATTTTTGGTCGTTTATAAAGTCTAAATCTTCCCATAATCCCATTCCGGATAAAGTAATTTATGAACATAAAAGCTCCGACAGCGGCCAGAGTATCTGTGGTTTATTTAATGAATATTTTCAATCGGTTTTTGTGAATTCTGTCAATTTTAGGGATGTTTTTGATAATGACCTTAGTGGTAGTGTTGATGTATCTAGCATTAATATTAACCAGAACCTTATATTAAAACATTTAGAGGAAATTGATATTACTAAGAGTGCTGGTTATGATAACGTACATCCTTATCTAATAGTAAAATGTGCTAAGGCGCTCAGTCTCCCACTGTCTATTATTTTCCATAAATCCATTAAAGAAGGTTGTTTTCCCGACATTTGGAAAATGGCCCTTGCAACACCTATTTTTAAAGAGGGTAATAAATCATCTGTGACACATTACAGACCCATTTCTAAACTATAAATTTTTGGTAAAGTCCTAGAAAAAATAGTTACACGGGAGATCGCAGCCAGTGTCCATCAGCAGATCCTACCTCAGCAGCATGGCTTTATGAAAGGCAGAAGTGTAGAGACTAACCTATTGAGTTTTACAGACTTTGTTATTAAGGCTCTTGAGGATGGTCACCAAGTTGATGCCGTGTATACCGATTTTTCTAAAGCTTTCGATAAAATTAATCATAAAATTCTTATTTCTAAACTATTAAACATCGGTATACACGGTGATCTCCTAAGGTGGATAAAGTCCTATATTGAAAAGCGTTCCTAAGCAGTTGCACTTAAGGGTTTCGTTTCCAGTTTTCTTGAAATTAGTTCTGGTGTCCCACAGGGTTCCCACCTTGGACCCCTTTTATTTGTTCTGTATATAAATGATATTGGAAAAATATTTAAGAATCCCACTCACTTTTTGTTATACGCAGATGATATGAAAATTTATCGTATCATAAACAATTTTGAAGACTGCGCTAACCTCCAGAAGGATCTTCATGATCTAATGTCCTATTGTAACAGGAATTCTCTATTTTTAAACGAGGACAAATGCTGTGTCATTAGTTTTACCAGACAACGAAACGCTTTTATCAATCATTATAATTTTTCAGGTAGCCCTTTAAATCGTGTGGACAAAATAAGAGACTTAGGTGTGATTCTTGATCCCAAAATGGATCTAAATCTCCACGTAGATCAAATGATTAACAAGGCTTTTAAAAGATTGGGTTTTGTACTTCGACAGTGTCAACCTTTTAAGCGTGTATTAACGTACAAGATTATCTATTTTAGCTTTGTCCGTAGTATCCTTGATTACTGTAGTGTCGTTTGGAGTCCCCACTACTCAACACATAAAGACCGCATCAAGAGAGTTCAGAATAAATTTCTGAAGGCTCTATACTATAGAACACGACAATTTTTCATTGACTACGAATCCTCTGCAAATCGTCATAGTATTACCTCTCTTACTGACCGCCGTACCATCACCGACGCCATCTTCCTTTTCAAAATCTTGAATAATAAAGTAGACTGTTTATCACTTGTTGAAGGCCTTTCATTTAAGGTTCCCAGGCTTTCGTCTCGCAACAAGGGTTTTAACTTTCATGCCGATACCTGCCGCACAAATTACTCTAAAAATCGATATATGATTCGTGCCCCAAGAAAATATAATCAATTGATGAGTGACATTGATATTTTCTCGGAAAGCTTGCATTCTTATAAAAATAAGGTTTCATTTGTTGTGACAAATAAATAATACATTTCGTATGTATTATTAAAGATTGTTTTTTTTTGTATAATTTATTATTAGGCACTCTACTTGTTAATTATCATCTAACTGTAATGAATGAGCTACTGTATGTTTGTTTCTTTTTTATGGTTTTTTAGGTTTGTTTGTGTTTATATTGTTTTACTTTATCTGTGTTGTAACTGTTTGTCAACCTGAATAAATAAATAAATAAACTCCGTATATAAGTTATCTACATACTTTTAACTTCGTTTAATTTTAATTATACTTTACATACTTTACCTACAATTTATCCATAAAATACAAAATTAAAAAATAATTAAGAATAACCGACTTTCTGAGGTGCAATAGTATTGACATTCGATTGTCATATGGCTATTCGGCTAAGCAAATAAGCCCGCCCGTTTGAAATGAAATCGTACGTTTTTGGCTGTGAACAACAAAATAAGACAATTTGTATTCATTTTCATTGACCTTGTGTCAAGGTCACGGATCATTGAACTTTATAGCACAAACTCCTTGAGAGACCAGTCTGGTGTTCTGTAGTGAAGGTAGACAACAGAAGTGTTTGATTAGAGTGCTTGAACACTTACAGAATACTAATACCCAATGCAGTGCAGACAGACAATAAGATGCAGACAGTAGAAGGCAAATTATTATTAAACTATAAATTTATAATTATGATAAAAACAAGATATGATAAATTTAGTTTTATAGCTGACCATTGGAACATCTTTTAAATAAATACTAAAATCAAGAAACATGTTTTGCATAGCAAATTGTAAATGCAGTTACATAAATGTAATTGAGCAATTAACAAAATAATAAAATAATATACCTTTGAAACATCAACTTTCTTTGAGAAGAAATTTGATGACATGTCTGCGACCAGAGGGACTCCTTTTGTGTCAGGGACAAAGTCAAACTCCACTCCTGAAAAAAATGTTTGTAAAAGGTAAGAAAAAGCCATTTATTTTCTCTTAAGGTGGTAACAGAGGATCTCGGTGCCAAATGGACATCTTAATATATTATTCTCCTTTCTTTTGAATAAAAAGTATGAAATAGACGTGGTTTCTGTGTATTCACGAAAATTGCTTTATGGCAATATTGTTTTTACAAGAAAATTATGTAATTCAAACTTTAAAGAATGTAATGCAATCAAAATATAATGCATAAAATTACATCATTTTCTTTTTAAAACATAATTATTACCAAGTAATTTTCACAAATACACATTAAAACATACTTATTGCATACTTTTTATTCAGAAGTAAGGAGAACAATATTAAGATGTGCACTTTGCACCGAGATCCTTTGTTACCACCTTAATTTAACTTTATTTTAGGTTTTCATATACAAGTAAACAACCCTTATCATTTGATCATGTTTGTCTGCTTGTCTGCCACACTTTTAAGTCTCAGAATGTAAATAAACTACAGAGCTAAAAAGAGGCATGGGCAAAAAAATCCTGGTAGCAGAACATCGAAAAACAGCAAAGCTATTGGAGGAAAGGTTAAAATTTAGAACATACATTCTCGTACATTATGTACATGCATACGGTCAGAAAGACAAAAACTTTAAAAAATATAATTTTGGCCTCAGTACAATACTAACAACCCAATTAATTTAAATATTGGATGGATTCGATTGATGGTTCTTGGTGGAATATCATCTTGAATAAATTATACACAAATTATAATAATTTGTTGGCCCGATGATGTGTAATACGAAACCGGTAGCCTAAGTTAGAATAAAAATAAATATATGTGGAATAAAAGTACAAGAATTTGTGTATAATTTATTCAATTAATTTAAATAAAATTTCACAAAAATATTCAATGTAGAGACACAACTTTTTTTATAGTATGGAACAGAATTACCCAAAGTCGAGCAGATCCATAGTAGATTGTTAAAAAATTATGAAAAATAGAAAACAAGCACAATCTGCACACTGAAATAACATTACTCATTTCAGTTTGAAATACAATTTAATAATAAATATTTATGTTAATGAAAATTAAACAATGGTGTTGATTCGGTGCAACACGACTTAACTTATTTGACAGGACTAACCTTATTTTAAGTGTCCTGTCCTTGTCTTTTCGATACAGAAAGGAAAAGACAGAATGTTTAAATTAAGTTTAGTCCTGTCAAAATGTTAAGTCGTGTTACACCAAATCGACACCAATCACTATCCTTTTTTTTTAAACTAAGTTATTGGGTCAGTTTCTGAACAAAATCTTGCTAAGAGGATACTTTAGCAATGAATCAGCCAATCACAGAACTTCATTTTAAAGTCAAGCAATACTTCCTTTTCTCAAGTATAAAATCGGGGGTAAGTCTACTAGCAGGCCCTGAATCTCACCTTTTAAGTGAGTCACGATTCAAGTAAGTTTGGAAACTACTGGTATAGATATTAACTTTGCAGGTTGGCCAAAACCGGAACTTAACATAATTACTGGCATCTCCAACTTGAAACCCTGAGGGATTCTGCATGCTTACCATGAATAGTTTCATTTGTGCAGATGTGGACGTAGGATGCATTGGGATCGAGATTCCATTTAGATTGTTGTGGGATGTCTACGTGTTTGTCAGTAGGTGGTAAAACCAGGTTAACTTTTCCATATTTCTTGGCTTCTTTAGCGGCCTTTGAGGACCAGGCTCCTGCGAAAAGTTTAGTAACAGAACGTCTTATTGCCGCAGTTTTATGCACATATACACAACAATTAGTTTTGCAAGTATAGTTTACCAGTAACAACATAATCCGCAGTGCCAGTTCTTGATATCAAGTTCAAAGGTACAGCCGCAAATTGTCCTTGTCCTCCACCAGACAAAAACAAGATCTTGTAATTATCTGGCACATTGCTGCAAGCAAAAATTAGAGAGATAGGTACATATGAAATTTATTAAAAATTGTTAAAGACAATGGAAACAAACACCCAAACAAAAATATAAAAAGAAAGTGACTACGAAACCGTTAGCGGCTTCCTTAGTTTTAATTTTATTCGACCGTCAGGGATAGGATGTGACGCGACAACGAGCGAAGCGAGGAGGAGCGATTAGGTCGACACTCGACATGTAAGTACATAGAGCCGAGTGAAGCGAGGCGAACCCCGTAGTTTTTACAGAATTCACGATTGCAGAAAAAAACATTTTCCGAGCACTTTCCGATAACTTACGGTTCGATAATTTATTTATAAAATTCACAGACATACAGACTAAACCAAATGATTAAAAGCGTTGGCAAGTTTCCATACAAAAACCAAACGACATTTAAGCTGCATGGTTCGAAGAAACGTGTATAAATGGGTTGTTTTGGCTGGCTTATGCTTGAAACATATTTCTTTAGACCGAAACTAATCTCTCGTTTGGAAACAAGAAATATTTATATTTATAAGAGCCCGTAACACACTGAGCTAAAATTGCTTTAAGTCAATTATTGTTTGATTTGTATGTCTGTGATAAAATTGAAGGACCGCTTCCCTTTACGAACTGTACATTACAAATTGAACTTTATTAGTTCTTGCTAAGGAAGATATTCCAACAGCTAAATATGACTTACGGTTCAAAAATTTTTAGTCACTTTCATTAAAAAATTGCGATCAGCTTGGGGTTGCCAGATAGACTGTCAGCTTGAAATTGTTTTTTGTCATTTAGACGGCTAGACTAGAAGTGGTGTACGTATTGTATATCCCACAGACATAGCTTTTCCAGAAACATCGCGAAAAAGGCCAGAAAAATATTTAACATATTGCTTTTCAACAAAATTGTCGTCGTCGCGGACCGGGCTCTTAAATGGCTAACCTTAAAAAACACATATACCTACTTAATAAGTCAATCTAATAGTGTGTGAAATTTCACAATTTCCGAAACTTTCTGTGGAAAAAATCACTTAAATCCAACAATCTTTACTAAATCTTGAAAAACCGATCAAGTCAAATGCAAGTTGCAGATAAGATAACACCATCCAGAAAAAAAATGTTTTCGAATTCTATTTTTTATTTTAAATAATAAAATAAAACATTATGCATAAGCAGCACGCACGACAATATGAAATTTCAAGTTTACTTTCGTATATCTAAGTCTACAATAAGCGTAATGAAATGAATAATGATGTATTTTATTTAAGGACTAAATATTTATTTGTACGCCAAATCTGGCATATTTTGAGGAATGACATTTAAAAGCAATCTGTAACAAAATCTAACAAATAAACGATTCTATTCTATTCCAGGAACCCTGAGAAATGATATATCATTAAAAATAAACATTTTAGCCTAAAAGCAATTTCGCGACACTTTAGTTAGCCGGTCAAAGTGTACATAATGGAGGCTTTTACATTTATTACAGGAGTTCTGTAATATTTGATCCCACCAAAAACATACCTAAATGTGAAAAAGGGGCCGGGTTCAGTACAAAGACATTGCAGGAGTGTCGGCTTCGCCAAAAAAATAATAAAGATCAAATTAGGTGCCGATGCGATGTCTATAGAGGCTTCTTCAGTCATATCATAACTGCATTATTGTACTTAACTGTTTTAGAAGAAAGTTTGTTAGGGTCCTTGCTACTGAAAATGTAGAACTTGGCAAGTTTGGGAAAAGTTTAAACGCTTTAAAGTTACGTCATACCTACATGCAAATAATTGACTATGAAAGATTGTCATCATTTTCTATAAGTATATTCAGTAGCAAGTGGTAGTATATTCAGTAACAAACTTTTTTATAAAACAAGTAAGGAGCGTTGTACATTATTGCAGTTATGTATGACTGAAAGAACCTCCTTAAGGGGGCCCTTCACGCTCAGCTGCCATAAAAATGCTTTTGGTGTTTGTGACGCCCTGGTGGGGCTGATCTTAATGAAACTTTGCACACGTATTCAGATAGGTTGTCCTTTCTACGACGCAGCACTCTGACCTTTTTCTCATCGAGAAGTGCATGGTGGCGAGGTATTCACCCAATATTAGAATTAGTAAAATGGTTTCAGGGAAAAACTGTTTACCGTGAAACTGTTCGTATTTTTGGTATAAAAAAGGGTTTAAACTTAATCTTCTATAAATGAACGACCGCAGACTGAAGCGTTTTTTTAAATTCTATTATAACTACAAATTGTACGAATCGTTAAACTTTGCGTAAAAACGAGGCAATATTCACGATATCCTGACCTTTTTGGGCTTATACACATAAAAAAATCATAACTTCTAAACTACCAAAAATCGCGGAACATACATGGCATATTTTCGGATACACCTAGGTGTGAGGAATCTATGGAAAACTTTGACGTCACTATTTGGACCACTCTGTATAGCCTATGTCCAAGTAAAGAATCCAACCATTAAAACACAGTGGGTCAACGAATTACTTCCATACAAACTAAACAAATTTTACCTTCTTAAAATATTTGTGTCGATTAGAGTGCATTGCAAGATAGAAAGTGCGAATAAAACTCGTGTTCTGAAAGTGTCGTGCATACATAACGTTTAAAAAACACAAAATAATTCCACGGGCAGTTATAACAATCCAACTTAACTTGACACATACGATCTATTAAACTCTATGTATCCAACGGGTCTAATTAAGGTGGACACAAATAACTTCGATTTTCCGAATTTTTCCTCTGTACCTTATACACTCAGTGAGCTACCGTTTGTTATCCAAAATGGATTTGGATAACATAGAGACTTTAAGGGTTGGTGATAAAATAAAGCCCTAATCAAAAACGGGACAGAGGTTAAGGTGATATGTGAATTTTTCAACGGTCACTGTTACTCCATGCGGAACGACCCGCAGTGCGAGAGGGACGGATTCCGAAAAAAAATGCAAAATGTCGGGTTTAAATTCATATAAAAATTAACTAAAATAGTTATCAAAATTTCACATTCACAAAATTTAGATATTGTTAAAATCTATCTAATAAAATATCGTCCAGGTCTATATGTCATTCCTATTTCGCATACTATGAAAAAAAGTGTAGAAGAAGACCTCATTTCAATAATTATTTCTATCGAGCGAAAGTTCTGCAATCGCGTTTCTGTATTCAAGAAAACTAGAAAAGGTACCCATATTTATATACTAATTTATCAAATTAGTGGCTTCGTCTGAAAATCAGGTAAATAGCTTCAAAAAGTGCCGAATCCCAGAAATAACATACTTTTATAGCGGGTTCAACCGGACGCAATGCCAATTTTCATACAACTTTACATTGCTACGCTGAAAAGTTGGGGGAAAGGGCGGCGGGTACTAAATGAATGGCCTATAGGGGCTAAGAGGACTAATTCGGTACTGTGTGTACGGCAAAGTATTTATAATGTTGAACTTAGTGTGACTCGATAGCTTTGTCTCCTTTACAGTCCGCTTCCCCCTTTCCTTTCAACCCTAAAATCTATTCCTGTACATGTACATGGTCTTTTAATTTTTTTAAATAAGACTTTGAGAGCTACGGAAGAATTATCTTACATAGAAATAACACTTTTTAAATTTGCTGCAAATAAAGTCCAATCTCTTTTTTAAGTAAGACGAACCGTCTCCAAATCATAGCTGGCCGCATTACCGAAAATCTTGACGATTTAAGCAAGGAAAATTTATCAATTCAAGCTAAAATATTGAGAAAATCATCCACATAAATATAATGTCATATTATGTGCTACAAGAAATGCCTTTTATGAGAGGTCAATGATTGCCATAAAATATTGATAATATTGGTTATACGTAGCAAACTCTAATAATTTGGCCAAGTGCGAGTCGGACTCGTGTACAAAGGGTACCACCACACAATACGGGTGGAGAACCCTAAGAACATACATACGTATCAACAATATAGATGCTATAAACAAAATATGGATGCTTTGTTTCTGCATATTTCATGAAGTACCTATATAGAAAATTTTAATAAATTTCAGGTGTATGCATTTGGACTATATAATCTAGGGTTTTATTATTGTTTCGTGGTTTCTTGTATGGAGACGTCCCTTGGATTTGTTTTTTTTTTTTTTCATTTTTATTTTTGTCGTGGTGGAGGCCATCGAAACGCGTATTTTGTGGAAATTTTAGCTTTCCACCTGTACAGCTGAAGCTGTAGACCCCTGTTACAGACGGACGGACAGACAGCGGAGGCTTAGTAATAGGGTCCCGTTTGGCACACTTAGGGTACGGAACCCTAAAAACGTACAGTGAGCTAATCACATGAAATATACATTTATAAAAAAATTGCCTTGATATTAAAAAAAACAAACGAATCATGTCTCTTCCTCTTGCTCATTTTCTTCATGGTGTTTGTTATATTAGGTACCTACTACAACTGAGACCTCAACAAAGACACAGGCCGCACAGGGGATGCAGCAAAGACCGACGGACCATAAGAACAGCCATCACGCACAAACCTCCATACAAACACAAACACAAAATTGTGAGGAGTCTAAGGAATGTTTTTGGAATATTTTAGGGTCCACTGACGTTATCTAGAATCTAGATCTATACCAAATTAGGACAAAAATCTGATGATTTGAATCATATCCTTAAGAAACGTAAATTTAAATTTAACGGTTTCTAAAGTGTTTTCTAGTGTCTAAAATTTTCTGTCCGTTTTACCAAACTTCGATATGAAATAAAATGAAAATATTCATTTTGTAAAATAGATACATAAAGTATACCTTCTACAGGTTAAAGGTAAGTAATATTTACAAAAACAATAGAATAAATATGAAAAAATATATATATGCGGAAAATACATAACGAAAAATATTTAGGTTGGGCTACTAAAATGAAATAAAATTATGAACCTGCTAAAAATAAATAAATATGTGAATAAAAATATTATACATAACATAAATAATGCAATGAATAAATAAGTGGATAAATAGACTAAATAAACCATAAATATAAATAATGCCTAACGATCCGCTCATTCGATTAGTTTTGCTAAGAAAAAGGGCAATAAACTTAGCAAACATGTGTTTTTTCAATTTTGCGTCTTTTTTCAATACAAAATCTTATTTTAGACAATTTTCTTATACATACTTAAGTAAAGGCATAAAAAAAAAATAAGACTGCAGGAGTTATGTCACGAGAAAAATCTATCTTTATCCATCCGTCTCATGTAAATAAATATATACATAAAAAAATTAAAAATAAATGATATAATAAATATTGTCTATTACCTTTATCAACATAGTCAGTTTACATATTAATTTTCTACTTAAATATTTTTTTACATGCTTACCTAATTCTGAGAATTCATAACCAACCTAAGGAATTGAATGAAGGCATTTTTGAAATCACTTAGTATTATTAAGTTTATCAATTAATTCAGTTTGTGGTGACTTTCTTCCTCGTCAACCCGAAATTTTAGCTCGAAATGGTAAATTGAGTTTTTCAGTAATACGGCTAACTATAACTGGAGACCGTTGTCGATGGTTAGACTAACCACTAACTTATTACTAACAAACATAACAATCGAGCAAGCCATATCATAATGATATTATTATAATGCACGGTCAGTGTTTGTAGTAAAGGATTTTTGCAGTCTAAGATAATTTTCTCGTACCTAGCTGTAATAGATTTCTTTAAAAAATACCATGAACAGCAGGGCGGGCACATAGGCGAGGAGAGGTGCGAAAGGCTGTGAGTTTTGGAGACTCTACCCAAAGCTATCAAGTCAAAATAGGTTCAAATATTATAAATAATGCGATGTTCCATATGCATTGATTTTCCAGAATGACTCCGTTATTGGAAAGAGAATCATAATAGTACGACAAAATATACTTAGTAAACAATGTATTTACTTACAGAAGTCTTCTAACTAAAGCTTGAACATCTTTATTCAGTTTCAAATAGGGTGGTGTACGGTGACTTGTCTCTAGTAAACTCAAGCCTGTTCCTTCAAAGTTTGTCAACTCGCTCCTTACGATTTCATACACCTGCAAACAAGTTTCACAACAATTTATGTTTACCTCTTTGTAACTAAATTTTTATTGGTTAAGCACAGTTGATTCGTAAAATCACTACTTACTTCCTCTGGTAACTTTGCTGGTCCAGCACCAAAATTATGGATTTTTACCATATTTGCCTCGGTAAATATAAATTTGACAAAACAAATTAAATTATTATGACGTCCAACTCGAGACCACGCGTGATCTAAACTGAACTGACTGACTGAATGAAACGAAGACAGATAACTCAGCTCAGACTCAGCCCGAATCGTACCCGTTGTATCATAAATACCGGTTTCGGTCTTCGTTTTGTTTTTATCAATTGAACAATGACCTTCAATGATAGTTGGGGCCGTCATACCACGCGATGCGTTGTGACTTTGCTAATCTTGCCGACTATTCGTACTATATACAAAAAGAATTAGTGCGATTTTTGCATGCAATATCTTTCATAGTGCCGTTATATTTATGTAGTCAGATAGTGTAACAAGCTGGGGCACTCGAGCTAAAAATGAAAATGTACATATGGAGTTCGACAGATAAAACGAGTTCTTACGATCGAGAAGGATAATTCGAAAGACTGAGAATAGGCCTACAGGAGGGCCTACTACGTATCTTTGAATCGGTTGCCAACTGTAGTTGCTATTCACCAAAAACAGATAAAAATGAACTTTCAAAATAACCTTCAATGGGTACCTAGTAGCATAGACTAAATAATTAGTCTATGCTAGTAGGTATTAAACTATTTACGAATTGTGACGTCATTTCAAGTGCAAACGTACCTATCCTTAGATAAGCGGACATGTATATGTATGTATGTTTTCGACGATAGGCACTCGGTTTGGCAACTGATTTTACAATACAGAATCAGGGGGCTGGGCTGAAAATGCACTATGGTCACAGAATAACTGAAACCAATGTTTATACGTTTATTACGATTCCTGCCCATCATGGACGCCCATATTATTTTTATACATTTTCTAAAGCCATACTGTAATTTATATATTTCTAAATATGCAGATATAATTGCTATTTTTTATTCGTCTTGTATTATATTGCACGTTTTGTATACGAATAGATAGGTAACATATTTTTATTTTATTTAAAAATATTTAGTCCTCTCAGTTTGCCAAAACAGTAGATCGCAGTCCAAATCGTGGCTCGGATTTATCTTACAGATATATTATACGATATGACTAAGCCAAAAATAAAAAAAATTGAATCTAGATTCTAGATCTAGAGTGGCCAGGCCAGATGTGCACTTTCAGGATAACCTGCGCATTTCTTGTACGCACAAAACTAATAGAGAATCATAGATTAGGGGGTACCGTACGTGGGAATAAAATATTAAAAGTAAGATTTTGACTCTTAAAATCATTAACTATTTTGCCTGTCCATCTACTGGCTTATGTATGACCTCTGTGCTCGAAACTCCTCAACGGATTGGGAAGGGGTTTTTTATTGTTGTGTAGCATAATATCCTGGGAGTTATTTGGACATATCTATTTTGGGAAAACTTGCACAACAAAACACAAATTAGTTTAGTCCATTATGTCTGCAATAGATTGTGTTATATGTACAATATTAACATCCCGGCACCTTACTTTTACAATCAGTTGAATAAGTACTTAAGTTATGTTACCTAGGTAACGTGAGTGAAGTCTCGGGATAAGAGAGTACTATATTCTTTGCTCGGGATGCACGCAGACGTGGTCGCAAGAACAAGCTTATAATGTCCAAAAACATTACATAACCCTGCTATCAGTACATAACATGACTTTCATTTTTTTATCTTTATCACCCAAACTCATGCTTTATAAGAAACGATTACTGCAATACATACCTAATTATTTCGGGTCGGGTCTTTTTTAAACTTGTTGTTATAAAAATAATATAATTGCATATGCGTGCTTATCTGTGATCAGATCAGTGATCAATTACCTAGTTTCCAGTATGAATATGTTACGTGTGTAACAACAAAATAATCTCATGAAAAACAGCTAGGAATTTGAGACTAATTTTCATCTGCCAAATTCATGAAACAAAGTCGAATCGAGTAGGTATTGGGTACCTAACCCTAAATTAAATGATAGATCAGCGTTTTCAGTATATTATTTTGTTTAAATACAGTAGGTATATGGTCCATAATAAATATAGAAATTCCACAATTCCCAAATTTATGAGATATAGACCACATAACAAAAATGTTAATATAAAACTAATTTTCTTTTGTGTGGAAATCTAATAAATGAATGTAATAATTGCTATGTTTAAGATTTTTATTTATTAATAGTATTTGAAACGATTTCGTAGCACAATGCCTACTATCACGATTAGTTGAATATTTACCTATGCCTACTTTTTTATATACTTAATAAAAAAAAAATATTTTCCGATACATTTCGGCCTCTTCAATAATGCCGTTATCATCGGAATACTTAAGGGTCCGTATAAGGCTAGCTAAACTTAAGTTTTTAATTCGGCGAACACTCTTGTTAATATGTGTTTTACGGCCCTGGATTCGGTGTCCTTTTGACGAACACTCTTGACAAATAGAGTGTTGCCATTATTCGAAAAAAATAAATAGGGAATGATATACATCGGTATGTCGATATCGGTATTAACTGCAGCATGACGTTTGGTGCTCTGATAAATCCGTAAAGTCTATCAAATAAAAGCCGAACAACTTTACCTGACACGGATATGGAAACAAGGTGAAAAAAAATCTGGATAAAGTTACTCTCAGCTTTTATTAGACAGACTGCATTCATATATATTTTATTTACTTTATATTATGAATAAAAACGTTTCCCTTGTAAAATAAGATGTTTAAAAGATATCGATTAGATCGAGTTAGCTGATTAAAATACCATTATGATAAATTATTTATTTGCTGGAGTAGAATAGGCACATCAAATTAGCAGTTACTATCGCCTGTAACACCTTTTGTTTCTATAGTTGTCCAAATATTCGCAAGATGAAAAGTATGGATCGAAATAAAGTACGTATTCATTAACACATTTTTAATCGGAATGAGATTCGATTTTTAATAATAAATGCTAGTGTATATTATTATATAATAAATGCTATTAGGAAAGGACCTTGTCATACCTGAGGTGCAATTGTGTAAGGCCAATCGTATTCAAATTGATTGTCATGTGGCTATTCGGCTAAGCAAATTAGCCCATTTGAAAATTGAAATCGTACATTTTTGGCTGTCAAATTATAGTTGTCCAAATATTCGCAAGATGAAAAGTATGGATCGAAATAAAATACGTATTCATTAACACATTTTTAATCGGAATGAGATTCGATTTTTAATAATAAATGCTAGTGTATATTATTATATAATAAATGCTATTAGGAAAGGACCTTGTCATACCTGAGGTGCAATTGTGTAAGGCCAATCGTATTCAAATTGATTGTCATGTGGCTATTCGGCTAAGCAAATTAGCCCATTTGAAAATTGAAATCGTACATTTTTGGCTGTCAAATTAATACAATTATCTTGTTTTGTTGTTAACAACCGAAAAAGTGCGATTTGCTTAGCCGAATAGCCATATGACCATCGAATTTGAATACGATTGGCTTACACAATTGCACCTCTGATGTCTATGTGCGTGCGTTAGCAACGTTGACGGAAGTGCGTGAGCGAATGAGATGCACATAGTGGCTGACGCACACAGGCACAAAGTCCTGTCCTAAAAACATTTGAAACGGATAGCATAAACTAGAGTGAAGTGGTGTGCAGTTTTAGATTAGACGGACCCTACGGTGCCACTTATGCTTTGGATATTAAGAGCTTTCTTTACTGATTTTTAAATAAAATTTCAAGTTTTTACTTCCGGTAATAACTGTGAAACAAACATAAGAAGACCACTTCGAAATAAACAAAAATAATTTTCGAAAAAGATGGTGAAAAAGTGTAATGTTATATTTTTGTTAAATTTTGCGTCATTTGACCGTATGACTTTTTGAATATAAGAAACTCCAAAAACGCATCATGTAGCCGCCAATATTTTATGATATCGATAAGAGCAGCACTGGCTGGAATATGCTTTTCGAACTGTCAAACGTGTTCACCGAATTAAAAACTCCAACTTAGATGCCCAACTTCAAATGAGCTTGTCACATTGTGTAACTTGGTTAAGCGGTATAGTAAAAATAATATAGAAAGTGGACTATATTGCTGATGGGCTGATCCTAGAAAAAACGCAAAATGTTCAAGTTCGCTAAATATAAAAAAATTACGAATTTACCTCTAAATTTCACGTTTTGGAGTGTTAAAGGACCTTTCTTAAATCATAAAGCCTTGAAATTTGTATTAAAAATAAGTTAACAAATGACATCGCCGGCTCGTCTTAGAATATTTTAAAAATTGCATTTAGAAGCAGAGTTATTAAATAAAAACACAGATTTTAAGCCAGTCTTTGGGTAGTTTCTGCCATACAAAAGGTCATGGAGTGTTCTAATTTGGTGGATTAGTACAGTTTGATGTCCTAATTAATATATCGAGTTCTCCTAAATGAGCGACCGCCGCTCGCGCCGCCAACTTGGAAAAATTGTACTAAAAACAGTTTTTCGAGAATATCTTTTTCTCAGCACCATCTAGGTTGAAAATTGTTGGAACAAAATTATAGAACATACAATTTTCTACAAATTTAGACTGAAACATATTTGAATCAGATAAACGGTTCACGAGTTACAGTGGAATAAAGCTCAGCAAATTTCTACAAGTCGCAAAATTGCTACTATTTTCCTCAAAATTTCAGTCAATACCGATTACTAAATTTAATGTGAGTGTCCATCACAATGAAATGGATATAACAGATAAAAATCAAAGTGAGTTCTAGCTAAAATATCTAATTCATTACATACTGATTACTCCGCTTTTAACTCATTTCCACACCACCAAGAGGTAGAGCAAGAGGCGCGTTTTTTTGTGTAGTATCCCCAGTAGGCCTAATCCACGATCCGTTATTTGCTGATGTTTTTTCTTCCGTTTTAATGCCCTAGATAGTCTAGGCTCACATACATCTTTTTGAATCTTGATGAAAACCACTTGTACACTATTTACACAAAATTTACTATAAATTTTTATAGTAAATAGGATTTATTATATCGGCGCTCTGGAAAAAAGATATTCTTGAAAAACTGTTTTTTGGTAGGTAGCCCAAAGTAATGGTGTTTTCTTTGGAAACGCCATAAAAAGCGATGAAAAAACTTTACTCCACAGCAGCAATGACCTCGGGATCTGCGTTTTACTCTTTGAAAGCTTTTATAATTCGGCTTGAATTTGCATTCTTTTCTCGCGTTTTTATAAATTTTATGTTTCCTACGTTGGTACCAGCAGAAGTTGTGTCAATCGGTAAACGCATGCAAGAACAATATGTTGTTTGCCACTATTTCTCCATACTCTAGACTTCGAAAAGAATAAATTTTTTCAACAATTTTTCCTCTGCCTGGCTTGCGAAGGTAAACGTTTGGATGATCTCACCAGTGCTGTTAACAGGACGAGAATAGGTATACGAGTATCATCTTCTACTTTGAATACCAATTCAAACGATGCGGACATCCTCTGTAGCCAACCTGTTTTACGGTAAAATTAAAATTCTCATTTTTATTTCTTTAGCATCGATATCAAGCAATTTTCATTTGTTTCATTTGAGAGAAACCTTTCTTGCGAAACAGTTGAAATGTACGTCTGCGGAAGTTTGTTTATTTGAACGTCGAAGTCTTTCTGCACTTTTGCACTCTTTGTAGTTTTTTAGCTGCGTTAGTTTGATACCCGTCAAAAACAACGACTGTGTTGGAACCATAATGCCTTTGCGCGTAATGAATGTAGTTTGTGCAGATCGATGCAAACGATTCGTTGCGATGCCATATGACTCTATGTAGCAGATATCCACTGTCTATGACATAAATTCTATTTCCGAATGCGGTATCGTCTGGGACAGGCTAAAAGCTAGAGTAATAATTTTGTGCCCTTGCGCATTTCCTCTTCGCTAAACGAAGAGTGTACTGTAGTGTAGGTAGCAATCTTAGGTCATATGATTAGATTATAGAACTATTTGGGCTCGTTATTGGTTGGCAATCAGTAATCTTTATGAACATTTGTACGTCGTATTGATAGATTTATCAAAATATTCTAAAAATTAAATTATGTCCAGGAAAAGACAAAAAAGTAAGCAGAGTTCTGGTAGAAATCGATCCAGAGCTTCCCCTGGAACATGTTCATCACATCTAGGATATTTAAATAAATACTGAAGAAGTGAAAAGAATCTATCATTCCATGTCCCAAGTGCCACAGTACTTTCAAGTAGGTCCCGTTTTGAGATTGGTCATGATCTGATGAAGATCTTCAGAGATAGGCAGTAGAACTCCCCAGAAAGCAATAGCATACCACTCGAGATTGAGGCAATCGCTTCGTACTAGAATGATAATTGCAAGGTATTACTTCGACATTGTCATTTATCCACGAGACCTTCAATCATGGCCTCATTTTCATAGAACTCCTTAGCAGATGAGAGCAAATAACTCAAGATAGCGCCAATCACTGTGTGAGGATGCTAATTGCAGCTTATCTCTTGAAAGTTAACAGAATATCCACCTGACCTTCGATCCTGGCTTCATCACCATAAAACTTCTCAACGGATGAGAGCACATAACTCGATATTGCGGTAATCACTGTGTTAGGGTGCTGATTTCAAGATATTACTCAAGAAGTATCAGAATACCCGACCGACTTTCAATCCTGGCTTCATCACCGTAGGACTCCTCAACTGATGAGAGCATATTACTTGGGATTGTTGCAATCACTGTGTCTCGGTGCTTATTTCTGAGATTTACTTGGAAATTATCAGAATACTCATCTGACATTCGATCCAGGCTTCATCAGCATAGAATTTCTCAGTGGATGAGAGCACATAACTTGAGATTGCGGCAATCAGTTTGTGTAACGGTACTAATTACATGGATTACTTGAAAATACACTTACTTGACCTGTACAGTTAATATCGATTACATTTTTACTTATTTCTACTGGATCGCACATTTGGATGGAGCTAAGGATGAGCGATGTTGAAAAAAAATTATTTTGCCATCGATGGTAACTTCGGTAGGTACCTAAACATCGATATTCGATTATAATATACGTAATTCCTGCAATGAAATGACACAAAACAATGCGTTTTCCGTGTGAAAAACAATGATTTTATTTGCGACCCTGAGAAACAACAAAGAGGTACATAATCAGTGGCGTGCATTGAAATTTTTGCTGTAAAAACAATAAAAAGGTCAAATTTGACGATAAAAATAACATGAAAAAAATTAAAGACAAATTTGAAAAAAAATGTTTTTATATGAAATCATGTACTCTAGGGTAGGTTGTGCCTACCCAGGCGTCATACAAATAATAATTTTTCAAAGAGACATTTGAGTTTTTTCATATTTTTTTTTTTATCAAACTTGACCTTCTCATTGCATTTCCAGCAAAAAGTTCAATGCACGCCACTATTAACTGAAGTTTTGCGAAAAATTGTAGGGATTTTGCAAATAGTATAATTTTGTTAAGCTTTATTCCGCTCTAACTCGTTAACCATTTGTCTGATTTAAATATATTTCAAACAAAATCTGTGGGAAATTATATGTTCTCTGATGTTGTCATAACATTTTTTAACCTAGATGGCGCTGGAAAGAAGATATTCTCAAAAAACTGTTTTTTGGTACCTTTTTTCCAAGATAGCGGTGCGAGCGGCTGTCGTTCATTTAGGAGAACTCGGCATATTAATTGGGACACCAAACTGTACTAATCCACTCAATTAGAACACTCCATGACCTTTTGTAGCGAAAGCCCCCTTTTATGTCGTCAAATACTGGATTATTTCGTGGGCACGTGTTTCTTGGTGGTCGTAACAGCCACGGCTGATAGCGCACTATTTTTAACTAAAAGGAAACGTCATCGTAGAGTTTAGTTCTGATTGATGCGAAATGAGGTGCTCAATCTGCCTTATATGGTGCCTTAAGGGGGGACTTCATGATTCTAAACTTCAATGCTGTTCTAACGCCTCGCTCTCTGTCGCGCCATGCGCACGTAAAACTTCGGGTTCTTTGAAATAGATGTAGGTACATGGCTCTTTTATTATCTGCGTGTGTTAATTTTAAAATATTGGAGCTGTATCGCTTTTTTCGTGAAATGTATACTTTTTAACTTAGATTAATTGTAAGGACATTAAATTATTTGCTAAGACCAGGAAATAAGCAATCTTGGACGAGTAAGTTAAAAGTTTGAGCCGGTAGGGCGAGGAGTTTTATATACGAGGCCAGGATTGCTAATTCATGGTCGAAGCAAGTATAGTGCTTTTCTCAAAAATAAAATGAGATATTGTCATGTTTTTCATGATAATTAGTTCTATCAAATACAATAAA
Organism: Ypsolopha scabrella; assembly: GCA_910592155.1. Taxonomy (NCBI): domain Eukaryota; kingdom Metazoa; phylum Arthropoda; class Insecta; order Lepidoptera; family Ypsolophidae; genus Ypsolopha; species Ypsolopha scabrella. The sequence goes on along the minus strand of OU342969.1, from coordinate 21,590,093 downwards.
CTAACTAGGAAATATTAAAAGTTACTTATTTGCTCATATTTGGGCGATTAGTTATGTTTATTGTTATTGATTTCTTCAGCAAAGCATTAGTGGAGTACAATCTATATCAGAGCCCGCTTCTGAACTCATTTTGTAATTTATTTGCACAAAATACTTTCAACAAAAAAGCTTTTTCGCTACTTTTTTTATTATTGTAAGCTGGGAAAATGTATTTACCGCCATGTAGCCTTCATCATGGACAACGCCATCTAGAGGAACGCTAAGAAGTAAGAAAAAAAACAACGAAAAACCTCCCATAGACGCGGATAGTTTTAAAAAGAAAACATATGAAATATACTCCGTGAAAATAATGGTACCTATGTAATGAGTGATTTTCCGACACGCGGAAATCGAGAAAAAAAACTTAGTTCCAAATGTCTCAATAGATGGCGCTGATAAGCCTTCGGATTTTTTAAAAATGGAATACCTACTCAGAAGAAATACAAGCTCTATGATTACCTACCTAATCTTTGGTCGCAAGAATATAGGTCAAGGAAAAAAAAAATCAATCTGACTTTTTATCAGAATAAGGTTAAGTAATCATTGTATTGCACTTTATTTATTGTTCTGTTTGTACATATGCTTACGAGTGGTTTGTGTTACAACAAAAGATCCGAATATTGTAATAAATAATAAATTATGTCACATAAAGCAACGCATCAGTGTTGCCAATTTCCAATTACCAATGTTGATCAGCGCCATCTAGTTCAATTTAAAGAAATATTATTAAATTTTCCATGACGTTAATAATATTTCTTTAAATTGAACTAAGATGTGTTACGGATATTATAATATTAATATTAATATTAATTATAATAATATTTTTTTAATTTGTGACGTGATGCTTATTGATTATTTCTAACAGTTGATAATATTTAATAATGTTTATAACGAGTGTTCCATAAAAAACAATTTAATCTGTTATAAGGCTTAGTTTTCCTAAAATGCTTAAAATGTTTTCCTTGATGTTTAGTATTAAGTTTATATTTTTGTATGCCGAATGGCAAAGCATATGAGACAAATTTTTATGTTTATAACAACCCTTTACCTATGTCTGCACAAATAAAGATATTTTCATTCTCTCTCTTTTTCTCTCATTCTCACGTTTCGCTTTTAAAGTTCTTTTCACGAAAGATATTTCACAGATTAAGGCATTTTTGTTTTTAAAGCAAATTTAGTGTGAACTCTCACTCACGTTTTGTCTGTTACTTAAAAAGTTGCTAGAAAAAGTAGCTAAAAAATCTAGCTACAAGTTTTTGTAATTTGTAGCTGTCCGACACCGAAAAATAGCTAGATCTAGCTATAAAGTAGCTAAGTTGGCAATGGCAGTAGCGTGCTGTGATCAGGCTTGCCAGGTGTTTGGTTTTTTACCGAACTGTTCGGTATTTCAGCCCCGTGTTCGGTGTTCGGTATGAAGAAAATACCGATGTATAAGTGGTTCGGTATTTTCGAAAATGCATGCCTATTATCATATCACACATATAAAATACCTACAAGCGTCAAAGATGGTGGGTATCGAAGAAGACATTGATAAGGATAGTTAATATAAAGAGATCCGTATACTAAATTAAACCTTGAGAAAACTTCAATGTCAAGTTTCTTTTTCAACATGTTCGTTTTCGTAGAAAACGTTTTTGAATGGAGAAGAAGAGCCGAACATTAAAAAAATATTCAAAAGGATTATGGCGGTTCCATGCAGCAATGCCTACGCGGAATTAGTTTTGATTGATGATTTAAATTTATCAATTTAACAACTTATCATTTATGACTTTTATGTGAATATTAAAAATAACAAAAATTTAATGAATGTTGTAATTAGCAATAATAAATATAAATTTAAATGTTTACAAAGTGTTTCAATGTGTTCCCTTATAGCAATTCTCTTCGTCAGGTAATTTTTGGTAATTTTCTCAAGTTAATCTGGCCAAAATCAAAGGGTCTACGTTTTATTTTCCGACAAATTTTGATAAAATCATAGGGACCCTTTGATAGAAAATGTTCGGTTTTTTATTTGGACCACCTGGCAACCCTTACTGTAATGTGATCCTCATAACTCTGATTTGGGCATCAATTAAATTAATACACGCACCACAGCGGATGTAAGAAAGCGATATAAGAAAGAGGGCTTAGCTAGGGATAAAAGAGCGATTATTGTAGTAAGCTCTGTAGCAATAGGTAACACAAGACAACACGAATATTGTTTTATATTTTCTTTGGGTTGAGTGCGGCAAAAAGTATATCTTTATAACCCGGTCCCAGTATCTGTGCACCTCGCTGGAATGTGGCGCCTCTCCCGCTTCCCCTGTCACCTCTCCGCGCACTCCCCGGTGCGACAGTACGGTTAGCATCTTCGTTGCCGCTACACGTCCCGATAATTTTGATATTTTCGCTTTATTGTTGTTTTGTTTTTTAATGTTTATTGTTAAGTTTAGACTGTTTACTGTTAAGTTTGGACTGGTTTGGTTGTTATTAAAATTGTTGTAGCTGTTAAACTGAAGTCATGGGAAAAACAATACACAGCGAATCAAGAAATTTAATCTTGAAAGTGCTCAAGTTTTTTGAATCGGAAAAAGCAAACAAACAGTACACCATACCTGTAGACCAAGTGCTGAAACGAACCTGTGCTGCAACTGGGATATCAAAGAGGACTCTTCAGAAAGTGAGAGTGAGGAAGATACAATGTCAGGCATAGAGTCAATAATTTATAGTGACTGAGTTTAATAATAAATGTTTTTGTAATCAAAATTATTGTTTTTTAATAACAAACCCTTCATCAATAATAAATTGATTTGAAAAGGTTAGTAAATTTTTTTTACCTCCACATTTCTCGAAAAAACTTTTTTTCACACCGTACCCAGACCGCCGATATGACGTCACGAGGTCAGGTGCACAGATATTGTGACCAGGTTGTAGCTTTGAGGAGAGCTTTGAGGAGTTTCATAGACAGAAGGAAATAAAATTTCCTAAAAAAACGATGAAACATGTAATAACATAAGATTTATTTATTTTTTATTTATAGCACTTTTTGCACATTTACAAAAATAATATAAGAGACAGAAGAAACAAACAAACATGCTGTACAAAGGCGGCACTGTTCCTTATAGCAATATCTTCCAGGCAATCTTTGGAAGCATACAGAGAGATATATTTAAGAAATTACATGGAAGGGGTAAATAGTACTAATTAAAAAAAACGATTTATTTTAGTTAAAATGAAAATGAAAATATTTAACGTTAAGCAAGTAAATTAAATTTGATTAAGTAGTTAGTCCATATGCGCAGATCACTGACTTGAGAAAATGTGTACAACAAAAAACAAAAGCGCAAGAGATTAGCTAAGGTTTAGTATACAAAAACTATTTATTATAAGACTAGCTAATGCCCGCGGCTCCGCCCGCGTCGAAGAGATTTTCGTGGAAATAAGGAAAACAAAAGTATAGGATTTTTTTAACGACTATGTGCAACGGTCACCATGTTTTACGAAAGCGCTAATAAATACCAATCAAATAAGCCCAAACTCGAAAGTTCTGCTGTTGTCCGTTGAGGAGATCCCGTACCCATAACTTCTTATTACTACCAGTAGAAAAGTAAATTTCAAATATCTTTAAATGACGATAACTTTTTAGTTACCCCCTTTCTATTTCTATTACTTTTATTAAATGTACACAGCGGTTTCTACTGTTGTATTATAAGTATTGATGGTGATTGATTGATAATAATTTTGCGTACATACCTAGTGGCGTAAGATACTTAAATAAAGGTGTTTAATAAATAGTATTTCGGGTACCTTTTCATGAGTTAAACGTAAATATATTGCGTGAGAAAAGCTAATTAAGAGTGAACATATAATTAGTATTTCGCGAACCTTTTCATGAGTTTAACGCAAATTAGTGGCGTAGGAAAAGCTAATTAAGGGTATCAGACAGTTTCTTTTGTCCAAACCATAGTTATGACCTGATTTATAATGAAATAGCTTTTGCCCGCGCGCGACTTTCCCCGTGTTGATTTTTTTAATAGTTAGTCCTATCGAATCTGTTAAACTCCGCCTCGATGCTTGCCTTTTCAGGGCTATGGTGGGAGAAATCGTGCCTATGGCCCGTAGTGAAAGCTACTGGTAGCTGGGGGTCGTGGGAAATGGACTGGCTCCTGGGGGGCATCATTCTGAAGTGTACTATTCCATGGGTCTGGTGCAAAGGTGCGCTCTGGGTCACCACTAGCGGTGTCACTGGAAGAGCACTGGACCCGGGCAGCATGGAATATACAAGCACTGCAGGGTTCTAACCATCTGGGTGCGAGTGCATTTCCCACAATCGCTGCCGTAAACAATTCTGGCTAGTGGTTGGAGTGGCGATCCCCACGTCTGCATTGCGGTTTTATATTCGTAGCTGGACTATGCAAGGGAGCACTATGGACTTCCTCCGGTCACTACTTCCCATATCAAGCCTATAAATCATGAATTCTCATCCTCAAAAATTAATCAAAAATCAAAATCCTGATGCAGATTAACTCTGGAACGGGGGAGCGGAAGCCCTCTGTCGGTTTGGGTGAACCAGTAGAGGGACCTCCTTAAACAGTAGCGGCTCTGAGCCAAGAAGTAACTGTAGTTGATGATGATGGTCTTTCTGATCAGAATCTGCAAAACCAGTTCTGTAAAGTCCTATCCTTGGAAGAAGAAGAGCACTTGTTGATGTCACCCGCACCCACAAACGTGGATGCGCAGGGTGAAAAATTCTTCAAGCATAAAAGCAAAGCAGAAAAGTCAAGAGAGAGGGCTAAGAGGAGGAAGCTTAACCATTTGGAAAGGGAACAGAAGTTGGTGGAAGAGTCGGGGCAGGAAAAACCTGCCGCTTCTGGACCCAGGAGACCGGCTAAGCTTAAAAGGCAGTCTACGGATCCTGACAATAGACCAACAGATCAGCGGCCACCAAAACGCCAGAATCGTGATAAGGAGCGAGTGGAGGGGCCGCGGAGTGCCGCTAAGGAACTACGCGGACTGGCCGTCACAATCTGTTGCGATGATGGTCTTAGGGCGGACGATGCTTTGGGTGCCGTTATTAGGAAACGTCTGTCTTCTCTCATTGTAGAAGCCGTGAAAGACAAAGTAGACAGCAAGCACCTTAAGTTTGCGGCTTCTGGATTGGTGTCAGAAGGTTTTTACCTTGTTACACCAATGCGTGACGAGTTGCGAGACTGGTTGCTGAGCAATTTGGGAGTTATTTGGGTTATTTGGGAGTTCACGGTGACATAAAGCTCTCAGAAAAGAGACTTGACAGAGAGCGGGTGTCCATCTGGCTACCGGACAAAAAAGAAGATATGCTCAAAGATCCTCTTCTGATGCTACAGGGGCAAAACTCAAAGAGAAGACCTCAGGATCTCTGAATGGTCGTTAATCAGTAAGGATCCCATGCCAACAGGGACTCGCTTGTTGATTAATGTTCCATCAGAAGCAGCTGCTGCCTGGAAGTCACCAGTTGAAAGGCTTAATTACGAGGTGATCTTAGGACAAGCTAAGCTGATCCGTAGTGGGGGAACGGGAGCAGGGTCCAATAAAAAAGAGTAGTAGGTGCGCCAGTTACAACCTCGATATGTAGCCATTGTGGCGCACGTGTCGAGAGCGAGGTTGGTAAGGGATTTGAGAGGGATTCACGGGGGAACACAAGGGTACAAGCCACACAAACAGATGATGAAGGGCGATCTGGAGTTCTACTGGGTGTCTCAACCGGCTCCAAAAATTATCAGACACACGACACACCTTAAATATTTTATACACAAACACAATGCACGCACAGACACACGCAAACACAAACATCAAACAAAAAAAACACAACGAACACACCCCCAATAAAAACAAACACAACACAAAAACAAAATCCAATTAGAATCTGTCAGCTAAATCTCCATCACGGCCCCGGCTAAGACGCCATGTGCAAACTGAGCAGAATAATAGCTGAGAACAAAGTAGACATAGCGCTTCTGCAAGAACCCTACACACGTGACAAGAGGGTCGTGGGGCTGGGTAGCCTTGGCAGCGAGCTCTTCTATGACACGACAGGTGAGCAGGCTGCTAGAAGTTGTATTTATGTTAGTAACAGAATAAGAGCGCTAGGATGCACAGTGTTTTGCTGTTACAGAGACCTAGTGGCTATAGAAACAGTCATCATCTCTTCAGAGGCACAAAAAGCGAGGGTGGCCTTAATCTCGAGCTATATGCAGAGTGAAACAAACTTCGTGCCACCACCGAGAGAAGTTGAAGAAATAGTTGATCACTATCAAGGTAAGAGGATCTCCTTTGTTATTTGAATGGATGCTAACTCACACAATAAGGTGTGGTGTGGGGCAGCACAGACACCAACGACAAGGGAGAATCACTATTACAATTTATCATAGAAAGAGATCTGTCAATATTAAACGTTGGTAATGAACCGACTTTTGTCACAAGATCTCGTAGAGAAGTAGGTACTTGACATAACGTGCAGGTGACACTACGTGCGTAGTCACCAGTTCCGCTATGGAGACAATTGTAAATACGTATGTTAAGTATGACGTTCTGCGGTCCGACCACTTTCCCCTCGTACAGTGTAAGTTAGATAATATTAAATCTAAATTGTATGAAAGTAATAAAATCCGGAATTGTAGTAAAATACGATGGGGGGGAAAAAACCTGAACTAACTGATATTTATACCAAATTTTGCGATATTAATTTGAAATTAATTAACTTACCTATTGAATTAAGTGCTTGTAGTGATTATATTTGTAATAATCTGGACCACAGAAATGTTATCGATAAAATATATAAAGATATGTTCGTGCATTATGCCAGGCAGCTCTTGCAAGCTATGATATAAATGCTCTCAGAGATAAAAAACTAGAGAAAACTGGAAGCTACCCATAGAGCAACCGGGTATTACCTGCTACACGGATGGCTCAAGGAAAGGCAATACAGGACTAGCAGGAGCTGGTATCTATATACCTGATGTAGGAGAAAGAGGAGCTTCCTACTCACTAGGTACCCTAGCTATCGTATTTCAGGCGGAAACATTTTGCCATTATGAAATGCGCCAGTATGTTACTATCAAGGTCGAAAGTAAACGATAAAACGGTCATTATTTACTCGGATAGCTAAGCAGCACTTTAAACACTTGAAAATCCAGTTAATAAATCAGCTCTGGTAAGAGAGTATAAAATGACATTCAATTAGCTAGGTGAAAAAACTGAAACAATATTGGCCTGGGTTCCAGGACATCAAGGCGTTGAAGGCAAGGAAAAAGCAGACTAATTATCCAGAGAAGGGGCTGGGGACAGGTTCATTGGACCAGAACCTAGATTACCTATTCCTTCAAACGTCACTAAAAAGGTAATAAGCCGTCTGGCTTCAGAAGAATCAGCAGATGAATGGAGGAACATCAAGGGCTGCCGACAGTCGAAGATGTTTCTTTCAGCTATTGCTATTGCGGCGAGGAGGAAACTAGCAAGCACTACCTAGGTGAATGCTTTATATATTCTAGACTGAGATGGGAGATACTTGGTGATGACCACATCAAGGAAGAAGATATAAAGTACCTTATGTACTCAGACATACTTAGATTTATTAAAAAAAGCGGAAGATTTGAGGAGGGAATGCATCCACCTGAGCCCAGCAGGCGTCACACCTCAACATCATCAGCATTATCGAATCTGTTATTGTTTTTAGGGACAATAATTTTTGGTAGAGCGCATCTGCTAATCAGGCCACAACGAACGACCATGCTAAGGACTATGGGGGTCCGTTGAATGTGTTTATTTGGTTTATTTTCGTGATCGACATTACAACGATAGCTGAAGATGATTATTCTGTTGGAAGTCATCATAACCGCACCTAGTCATCTGAGCCTTAGCTTAGCTTAGAGCATACATAATGTGTGTGTGTGTCTGAGAGAGATAAGGTGTGTGTGTGAGAGTTTTTCAAATAAAAGCTGCTGACACTGGGTACCCGTACCTAGCATGCAATGGTAAACTATTAGTGCGTTCCGAGTCACGACATAATCGATTATATCGCGTCTATTCATAATAGTACATACTAATTCCATGATTGGATCTCTGTGATCTATTGTAATTCCGAGTTGCTGATGGTCGCTTATGTAGTATGATGGTACTTTTAGTACTGTTAGCGTCATTCGGAACATGCAGTAAATCGAGCTCAAAGAGCACTGCTTCAAGCGTTTCAAGCGCTGTCTGTGCTGCTGAGCATGTTATGTATAAAATATTTTTTGTTTATGGTAACATTTAAAGATTCCATTCACATTCGACTTTTTGGCGGGCTTTCAAAAAATAAAGACGTCTTTTTTCAAACAAATTTTCAAAAAGTTGTTTTATAGTCAAAACCTGTACATATTTCTTTATAAATAGTATAAAAACTTTGTTTAGTGTATACAGTGTTAAACAGAATGAATGACCCTCCTGGGGATGATCCCCCAGGGGGTAAAAAACCACCGGATTATATCGCCACCCATACTGGAATAAAGAGAGGCAGGGAGGAGATTGATGTAGAGGCATCTTCTAATAATTATGCACTTATACCGGATACAAGTATGTATAAACCTTTTATTAAACCGGGTTACAAACGAGTCTTTGCAGAAAACTCGGTAAATACAGAATTTGTGGTATACTTGGAAAGTACCAAAGAGGGAGAAAAGTTGGGCAATAAAAACCCCTCTTTATTAAACACATTACTCCAAAGCGAAATTAAAGGTATACATTTAATACATCGAGTAAATGCTAACAAAATAGCCGTTATATTTACCCAGGCAAATAACGCCAACAACTTCCTAAAAAATGGGGATTTCCAAGAGAAGTACAGCTTCAAGACTTACATTCCAGCAAGAGCAGTTGAGAAAATTGGGGTCCTAAAATATGTTCCAACTACTATTTCAAACGAAGAATTATTTAGAAAATTGCAGGCAGATTCTGAAATAATAAGTGTTAGACGGTTTCAACGCAAGGTCAATGGTGAAATCAAACCATACCAATCTGTGAGCGTGACATTTCTCGCAAATGTCCTACCCAAGTATGTCTACTTAGACTTGTACAGGTTCCAAGTTAATGAGTATGTAGCACCCTTGTTGCAATGCTTCAAGTGTTTCAAGTTTAATCATGGTGCCAAGATTTGCAAAGGTGTTCAGACATGCAGCATCTGCGCATCTGATCATCATTTCTCGAAATGTGACAATAAAGATATTATAAAGTGTGTTAATTGTGGAGGCTCTCACTTAGCAATATCTAGAGATTGTCCCATCAAACAAAAAAAGATTGCAGAAAAGAAAAAAAACTCAAGCAGTTATGCTAATATTTTACAAAATAACTCATTTCCTGCTCTCCCAAAGCCTAGACCACAACCGACTTTAGTACCCGAAATAATTAATAAAACCAAAAAAGGAACGGAACAGTTTAATGAAAAAAATACTTATTTAAATAAAACTAATAAGAAAATTGAACAAATGGAAACTGACAATCAATTAAAAAAAACTGAAACTTTTAATAAAAAACAATTAATTGAAGGAATTTTAAAAAATGATGACATTATAACGAGCTTAATTAAAACCCTTGTTGAGCTGGGCAATTCTACTAATCCCAAACCACTTACATTCAACAACATTAAAGAAGTTTTAAAAAAATCCCTTGTCTTTGATGGATAGTAATTTTATTAGAATTTGTCAATTTAATATACAGAGTATAAATAACAAAAAGCCTTTACTGATTGATTTTCTCAATAATCAAAATGTTGATGTCTGCTTATTAAACGAAACTAGACTAAAAGATTCGACTAAAATAAACATCCCTGGTTTTCATTTCATAATCCGAAATGGGAAAAATGGACATCACGGAGTAGGTATTCTCATTAGAGATACTTATAAATTTGATATTATACAAACACCCTTTTATGACTACTTACAAACAGTAGCTATTGCCTTACACGCAACTGCAGGTAAACTAACTATATTATGTACATATTGTCCACCACCTCCAACACGTTTAAGGGTTCATAAACTCAGGAATCTTATAAGTACACTTCCAAAGCCAATCTTATTTTCAGGAGACGTTAATGCTCATCATGTTGCATTCGGCTGTCACAGTACTAACACCCGAGGCAGAGATATCTTCAACTTATTAGACGACAGTGATCTATGTCTGTTAAATACTGGATCTTTGACAACTGTAGGCACGGCTACGGCTAGACCATCAAGCATTGATATTTCTTGTGTATCTCCCAATGTTGCTCCACTATGTCATTGGACAGTTCATGACGATCCAATGGGAAGCTATCATTATCCTACTTTTATTAATATCCAAACTACTGTTGAAAAATATACAGTAGGCGATTCCCCAAACAAATTCCTCTACAATAAAGCAGACTGGTTCAAATTCTCATCTGTAACAGAAAAAGCGTTTGATAATTTAGTTTTAAATCCTGATAACCCCTTAAATAGTTATGATCAGTTTTGTGATATACTTAACAATATTAGAGAACAATGTATCCCTAAATATTGTAAAAAAGACAAACTAGTAAAACTACATAAACCTGTTCCCTGGTGGGATGATGACTGTTTAGAAGCAGTAAAAAAAAGTAAAGAAGCCTTAAATGCTTATAGATACTATCCATCAATTACAAATTATATAGAGTATAAGAAATATGATGCACTTAAAAAACGACTACTTAGTGAGAAGAAAAAAGACGGATGGCGTAAACTTTGCGAGTCATTCAATAGATACACACCTATTTCTGTCATATGGAATTACATACGACGATTTAAGAGAGCTTCCATTAATAAGCCACCAAAAAATGATGAATGGATTCCTTCCTTTATAGAAAAGTTTGCACCTGCTTTAGCACCTGAAAAAAATATAGATATTATTAGTTTAAATAACATCTTTGCAAAAAGTGGCACTGAAAAAAGCAAGTTTCTTTGTGAACCATTTACATATAATGAATTTCAAATAACCCTAAATTCCAGAAAAAATACTACTCCTGGACTTGATGACATTCCTTATATGTTAATACAAAGGTTACATAGCAATGCACAAAAGGTTTTATTAGATTTATTTAATTTACTTTGGTCTAGCCAAAGTATTCCCTTGCAATGGAAATCTCAGTGTATTATTCCGATACTTAAACCTGACAAACCAAGCAATGATTACAATTCGTATAGACCCATTTCATTGTCATCTTGCATAGGCAAAATATTTGAAAATATGATTAAAATAAGGCTTGATTATTATGTTGAAACCAATAACATCCTACCTATGCAACAGTTTGGATTCCGTAAAGGAAGGAGTGCATTAGAAAGCTTTTCTACTTTAATATCAGACATTAATAATTCACTACATAGTCACTGTGCTACTGTATGTGCATTCTTGGATGTACAGGGTGCATTCGATAACTTGAATCCTTCCATATTGATTTCAATCTTAGATGATATTGGAGTTCCCGGGAAGCTCTGTAAATGGATTTTTAATTTTTTATATGACAGGAGCATGTATGTTAAATATAATAATATTATTTATGGGCCACACAGCATTTACAAAGGCACAATGCAGGGTGCTACAATATCCCCATTATTGTATAATATTTATACCTGTCAAATGTCTCAATACATAACTAACAGGAACATAAAGTTTTTACAGTTTGCAGATGATCTTGTAATTTACACTGCACACAAAGATGTAAATATTGCTGTACATAATTTAAATAATGCACTATCTAATGTAAATAATTATTATACTAATAAACTAAAACTAACCATAAGTGCCAATAAAAGTGCAGTGGTAATCTATAGTAAAAGGCCATATCAGTTAAGTAATATGATTATCTATAACAATACTCCATTATCTTTATTGAAAGAAAAGAAATTTTTAGGCATTTATCTTGATGAAAAATTGAATTTCAACACACATATCAATTACCTAATTGGTAATGCATGTAAAGGATTAAACATAATGAGATCCCTAGCAGGGGTTCATTGGGGATCTGATCCTAAAATACTTTCCATGTTATATAAAAGTATAGTGAGAAGTCACTTTGATTATAGTTCAATTGCTTATTGGAATGCTAATTCAAAATTACTTCATAAATTGAATGTTATACAGAATAAGGCTTTAAGAATAATTACTGGAGCCATGTGTTCAACACCTATTTATGCAATGGAATCTGAAGCTTGTATATTACCTTTGATCTTGCGACGACTTCAAATTGCTGAACGATATTCTCTAAAGTTACTCTCCTCTAATAATTCTCTGGTAATTAACAGCCTCCTTCCAAATGCTGCTCTACAATTTAGGGTTGATCAGCCTCATATCTGTAGCTCACAAATATTGGCAGGCCAACTTCCTGGAATGTTGAGAATTATGTTACACATTAAAACACTAGCTAACAACATGTACAAATGTTTTCCATTACCTCTATATAATGTTGAGTTGAATGCACTTATTAATAATAAATATGAAATTTTATCATCTAATGTTGCTAATCAAACTGAGTTCTCTAATTATATGGAGGACAAAAAAAAACAGTATAAAATATTTACAGATGGTTCAAAAACTTTTAACTCTGTTACATCTGCATTTTATGACCCACAACTCAAATTTAAAGTGTGTTGTAAGTTAGACAATGATTGTAGTATATTTACGGCCGAGTGCTATGCTATTTACCAGGCATTACTACATATTACTAAAATAAGTGTTTCTGAAGTATTAATAATAACAGATTCCCAGAGTGTTATATCAGCTTTAAAAAATATGGTGTTTAAATACAATGTTAACTACATAACATATAAAATTAGGCAAATAATATATAATCTAAAAACGAAGGAAATTCATGTAAGTTTCATGTGGGTGCCATCCCATCAAGGCATCACAGGTAATGAAGAAGCGGACAGAGCAGCAAGAGGCTCATACGATGAAGACCACTCCTCATTATTGAAAGTCCCTTACACTGACTATAACCTACAAATAAATAAAGAAATAAAAGAACTGTGGAAGGAATGTTGGACGTCATTAAGCCAAGAAAAGGGTAAATGGTATGCTGAAATACAGAAAAGCCCGCCCGGTATACCATGGTACAACAAAAATAAACAGATAGATAACAGAAATTTTGTTACCACAATAAACCGTATGAGGTTTGGCCACTGCAGAACTCCTTCTCACTTAAAAAGACTTAACATAATACAAGATTCCTCCTGTAATTACTGTGACTTTATAAACGCCGATTTGGATCACATCATCTTTAACTGCCCAAATTTTGGAATTCACAGACTAATACTTGTGTCAGAACTGGAAAAAATCTGTGATGACGGCGATGTTCCTACGCGACTTCAAGACTTATTAGCTGAACCAAAATTCTATATGCCGCTTTTTAATTATATTAAAAACACAGTGGATAAATTGTGAAAAGACAAACGAAATGCTATTTGAAAAATAAACAAACGAATGGCTCAAAAGGACAAGAATCCAGGGCCGTAAAACAATTAACAAAAAAAAAAAAAAAAAAAAAACCATTCACATTCGACTTTTTGGCGGGCTTTCAAAAAATAAAGACGTCTTTTTTCAAACAAATTTTCAAAAAGTTGTTTTATAGTCAAAACCTGTACATATTTCTTTATAAATAGTATAAAAACTTTGTTTAGTGTATACAGTGTTAAACAGAATGAATGACCCTCCTGGGGATGATCCCCCAGGGGGTAAAAAACCACCGGATTATATCGCCACCCATACTGGAATAAAGAGAGGCAGGGAGGAGATTGATGTAGAGGCATCTTCTAATAATTATGCACTTATACCGGATACAAGTATGTATAAACCTTTTATTAAACCGGGTTACAAACGAGTCTTTGCAGAAAACTCGGTAAATACAGAATTTGTGGTATACTTGGAAAGTACCAAAGAGGGAGAAAAGTTGGGCAATAAAAACCCCTCTTTATTAAACACATTACTCCAAAGCGAAATTAAAGGTATACATTTAATACATCGAGTAAATGCTAACAAAATAGCCGTTATATTTACCCAGGCAAATAACGCCAACAACTTCCTAAAAAATGGGGATTTCCAAGAGAAGTACAGCTTCAAGACTTACATTCCAGCAAGAGCAGTTGAGAAAATTGGGGTCCTAAAATATGTTCCAACTACTATTTCAAACGAAGAATTATTTAGAAAATTGCAGGCAGATTCTGAAATAATAAGTGTTAGACGGTTTCAACGCAAGGTCAATGGTGAAATCAAACCATACCAATCTGTGAGCGTGACATTTCTCGCAAATGTCCTACCCAAGTATGTCTACTTAGACTTGTACAGGTTCCAAGTTAATGAGTATGTAGCACCCTTGTTGCAATGCTTCAAGTGTTTCAAGTTTAATCATGGTGCCAAGATTTGCAAAGGTGTTCAGACATGCAGCATCTGCGCATCTGATCATCATTTCTCGAAATGTGACAATAAAGATATTATAAAGTGTGTTAATTGTGGAGGCTCTCACCTAGCAATATCTAGAGATTGTCCCATCAAACAAAAAAAGATTGCAGAAAAGAAAAAAAACTCAAGCAGTTATGCTAATATTTTACAAAATAACTCATTTCCTGCTCTCCCAAAGCCTAGACCACAACCGACTTTAGTACCCGAAATAATTAATAAAACCAAAAAAGGAACGGAACAGTTTAATGAAAAAAATACTTATTTAAATAAAACTAATAAGAAAATTGAACAAATGGAAACTGACAATCAATTAAAAAAAACTGAAACTTTTAATAAAAAACAATTAATTGAAGGAATTTTAAAAAATGATGACATTATAACGAGCTTAATTAAAACCCTTGTTGAGCTGGGCAATTCTACTAATCCCAAACCACTTACATTCAACAACATTAAAGAAGTTTTAAAAAAATCCCTTGTCTTTGATGGATAGTAATTTTATTAGAATTTGTCAATTTAATATACAGAGTATAAATAACAAAAAGCCTTTACTGATTGATTTTCTCAATAATCAAAATGTTGATGTCTGCTTATTAAACGAAACTAGACTAAAAGATTCGACTAAAATAAACATCCCTGGTTTTCATTTCATAATCCGAAATGGGAAAAATGGACATCACGGAGTAGGTATTCTCATTAGAGATACTTATAAATTTGATATTATACAAACACCCTTTTATGACTACTTACAAACAGTAGCTATTGCCTTACACACAACTGCAGGTAAACTAACTATATTATGTACATATTGTCCACCACCTCCAACACGTTTAAGGGTTCATAAACTCAGGAATCTTATAAGTACACTTCCAAAGCCAATCTTATTTTCAGGAGACGTTAATGCTCATCATGTTGCATTCGGCTGTCACAGTACTAACACCCGAGGCAGAGATATCTTCAACTTATTAGACGACAGTGATCTATGTCTGTTAAATACTGGATCTTTGACAACTGTAGGCACGGCTACGGCTAGACCATCAAGCATTGATATTTCTTGTGTATCTCCCAATGTTGCTCCACTATGTCATTGGACAGTTCATGACGATCCAATGGGAAGCTATCATTATCCTACTTTTATTAATATCCAAACTACTGTTGAAAAATATACAGTAGGCGATTCCCCAAACAAATTCCTCTACAATAAAGCAGACTGGTTCAAATTCTCATCTGTAACAGAAAAAGCGTTTGATAATTTAGTTTTAAATCCTGATAACCCCTTAAATAGTTATGATCAGTTTTGTGATATACTTAACAATATTAGAGAACAATGTATCCCTAAATATTGTAAAAAAGACAAACTAGTAAAACTACATAAACCTGTTCCCTGGTGGGATGATGACTGTTTAGAAGCAGTAAAAAAAAGTAAAGAAGCCTTAAATGCTTATAGATACTATCCATCAATTACAAATTATATAGAGTATAAGAAATATGATGCACTTAAAAAACGACTACTTAGTGAGAAGAAAAAAGACGGATGGCGTAAACTTTGCGAGTCATTCAATAGATACACACCTATTTCTGTCATATGGAATTACATACGACGATTTAAGAGAGCTTCCATTAATAAGCCACCAAAAAATGATGAATGGATTCCTTCCTTTATAGAAAAGTTTGCACCTGCTTTAGCACCTGAAAAAAATATAGATATTATTAGTTTAAATAACATCTTTGCAAAAAGTGGCACTGAAAAAAGCAAGTTTCTTTGTGAACCATTTACATATAATGAATTTCAAATAACCCTAAATTCCAGAAAAAATACTACTCCTGGACTTGATGACATTCCTTATATGTTAATACAAAGGTTACATAGCAATGCACAAAAGGTTTTATTAGATTTATTTAATTTACTTTGGTCTAGCCAAAGTATTCCCTTGCAATGGAAATCTCAGTGTATTATTCCGATACTTAAACCTGACAAACCAAGCAATGATTACAATTCGTATAGACCCATTTCATTGTCATCTTGCATAGGCAAAATATTTGAAAATATGATTAAAATAAGGCTTGATTATTATGTTGAAACCAATAACATCCTACCTATGCAACAGTTTGGATTCCGTAAAGGAAGGAGTGCATTAGAAAGCTTTTCTACTTTAATATCAGACATTAATAATTCACTACATAGTCACTGTGCTACTGTATGTGCATTCTTGGATGTACAGGGTGCATTCGATAACTTGAATCCTTCCATATTGATTTCAATCTTAGATGATATTGGAGTTCCCGGGAAGCTCTGTAAATGGATTTTTAATTTTTTATATGACAGGAGCATGTATGTTAAATATAATAATATTATTTATGGGCCACACAGCATTTACAAAGGCACAATGCAGGGTGCTACAATATCCCCATTATTGTATAATATTTATACCTGTCAAATGTCTCAATACATAACTAACAGGAACATAAAGTTTTTACAGTTTGCAGATGATCTTGTAATTTACACTGCACACAAAGATGTAAATATTGCTGTACATAATTTAAATAATGCACTATCTAATGTAAATAATTATTATACTAATAAACTAAAACTAACCATAAGTGCCAATAAAAGTGCAGTGGTAATCTATAGTAAAAGGCCATATCAGTTAAGTAATATGATTATCTATAACAATACTCCATTATCTTTATTGAAAGAAAAGAAATTTTTAGGCATTTATCTTGATGAAAAATTGAATTTCAACACACATATCAATTACCTAATTGGTAATGCATGTAAAGGATTAAACATAATGAGATCCCTAGCAGGGGTTCATTGGGGATCTGATCCTAAAATACTTTCCATGTTATATAAAAGTATAGTGAGAAGTCACTTTGATTATAGTTCAATTGCTTATTGGAATGCTAATTCAAAATTACTTCATAAATTGAATGTTATACAGAATAAGGCTTTAAGAATAATTACTGGAGCCATGTGTTCAACACCTATTTATGCAATGGAATCTGAAGCTTGTATATTACCTTTGATCTTGCGACGACTTCAAATTGCTGAACGATATTCTCTAAAGTTACTCTCCTCTAATAATTCTCTGGTAATTAACAGCCTCCTTCCAAATGCTGCTCTACAATTTAGGGTTGATCAGCCTCATATCTGTAGCTCACAAATATTGGCAGGCCAACTTCCTGGAATGTTGAGAATTATGTTACACATTAAAACACTAGCTAACAACATGTACAAATGTTTTCCATTACCTCTATATAATGTTGAGTTGAATGCACTTATTAATAATAAATATGAAATTTTATCATCTAATGTTGCTAATCAAACTGAGTTCTCTAATTATATGGAGGACAAAAAAAAACAGTATAAAATATTTACAGATGGTTCAAAAACTTTTAACTCTGTTACATCTGCATTTTATGACCCACAACTCAAATTTAAAGTGTGTTGTAAGTTAGACAATGATTGTAGTATATTTACGGCCGAGTGCTATGCTATTTACCAGGCATTACTACATATTACTAAAATAAGTGTTTCTGAAGTATTAATAATAACAGATTCCCAGAGTGTTATATCAGCTTTAAAAAATATGGTGTTTAAATACAATGTTAACTACATAACATATAAAATTAGGCAAATAATATATAATCTAAAAACGAAGGAAATTCATGTAAGTTTCATGTGGGTGCCATCCCATCAAGGCATCACAGGTAATGAAGAAGCGGACAGAGCAGCAAGAGGCTCATACGATGAAGACCACTCCTCATTATTGAAAGTCCCTTACACTGACTATAACCTACAAATAAATAAAGAAATAAAAGAACTGTGGAAGGAATGTTGGACGTCATTAAGCCAAGAAAAGGGTAAATGGTATGCTGAAATACAGAAAAGCCCGCCCGGTATACCATGGTACAACAAAAATAAACAGATAGATAACAGAAATTTTGTTACCACAATAAACCGTATGAGGTTTGGCCACTGCAGAACTCCTTCTCACTTAAAAAGACTTAACATAATACAAGATTCCTCCTGTAATTACTGTGACTTTATAAACGCCGATTTGGATCACATCATCTTTAACTGCCCAAATTTTGGAATTCACAGACTAATACTTGTGTCAGAACTGGAAAAAATCTGTGATGACGGCGATGTTCCTACGCGACTTCAAGACTTATTAGCTGAACCAAAATTCTATATGCCGCTTTTTAATTATATTAAAAACACAGTGGATAAATTGTGAAAAGACAAACGAAATGCTATTTGAAAAATAAACAAACGAATGGCTCAAAAGGACAAGAATCCAGGGCCGTAAAACAATTAACAAAAAAAAAAAAAACCATTCACATTCATCAATCAAATTCGTTCGTTCGTTTCATCATACCCATTCATTCAGTCTAGTTCAATTAATTTTCTATTCGATTTTCTTTCATGATAGCTGCGACGCTATTTGAGTAGTATTTTTATTTCCATAATTTAAACCTATATCGTTACAACTGTGTAATCAAGTTCTATAAGTTTATTGCTCAATCTATAGGATATGCCTCCCGTAAAAGATGATTCGATAAGGGAAAGTAACTGCCTAGATATCATAAACATTGTGGAAAAGAGTCCTGCAAAAAATAGCGCTCTTGTGGATGTAAGAGCCTGTAATAAACCAGCCACTAAGGTAAGTGATCTTACAGACTGTAAAATTGTCACAGTATTAACCTTAAAGCTTCGAAAAAATGGGAACTCCATCCAATATTACCGGCTGACTTTGCTTTGTTTGCATGTGGGCTTTTTTCAACACATCAGTACCATACCTTCTTCCTGTTTTGTACTCTGAACTTACTTTTTTGATGGCCACAGGTTAAGTTAGTCCTACCTCGTGTATAGGGAGGCGCAACTTTACTTTTAGTTCTAGGGATATTTCTTCTAAGAAGAGATTAAAAATAACAAATTTATTTTTGTTTGTGACCTAGGGTTTTCAAAATTTAAATGCAGGCTCTTGTCCTTAACCTTCTGACCTAACCTACCCGCAGGCACTGTCTTAGCTCAAGATTTTGGGGGGTCATCATGGTTCAAGTACAGTTCAAGAGGCAAACTTTAACAGTAAAACAGGTGAATCAAATAAAGATCATTCTTTATAAAATGAAAATTCCCATCACAAAACAAATAGATGCCTTCTATTAATTTTATGAGGCATGCCGCAGCTGCCACAAACATCCAAATACTTGGCCAGATTTTCAAATTTTCTTTTTATAACTTAATTTTAAATTTGATTGACTAAATTAGTAGGCAGATAATAATTTGTTTGAAATGATCATAATTAAGGGTGGTAGAGCTGATGCCGGGCTCGACTGTGGAGGTACCACCATTTTACTCGCAAATCCTCCCGAAGTTATTCGGGGGAGAGTAAGAGAACAAATCCAGGCGGCTCACCATTGCCTGGGACCGATGGATGGTGGTATATCCATCCCCAATTGCCGGGGCTTATATAAAACAGACTGGTGACGGGCAGCGGCGTCACTGGTGCAAGGGTTTCGGCACCGCGCTCACCAACCCGCCTGCCAAACGTGTGTGAGTATAGGCATTTCTTCCAGCAGGACCGCCAGGAGTGGCGAAATCCTGGAAAGGCCTATGTCCAGCAGTGGACGAAACATGCTGATGGATGGATGATGGATGTTCGTAAATCGTCAAGCTTACAATAAAGTCAAGTCCAATCGGAGAGTCTACCATCCCCCTGTGCCCAGCAGGTGTCCCACCTCAACATCATCATCATCAAACCGTCAAGTTTTAGGAAAATTTTCAAGTTGACATAAATGTTTTATGGAGGGGGTCATGACCCCTGTGACCGTCCCCTCAGACTGCCACTGCATACCAGCTCTCTTCTGCACTGAAGGATTTCTAAAAACCTAGTTTAGCCCAGGCCAATCTAGTTTGTCTTAAACTTGGGTCAACGAAAGATGGCATCTATGATATTTAAATTTAATTTTGTATGAGGGAGATTCTCAAAAAGATTGTACATAGAGTTATAAAGGATATCCCAGAACTTTGAATAAAGATCAAACATCATACCCTCTTACTTGCACAGTATATCTTTCTTCAGTTACACACTTGCATACTGTATGCAAAAAAAATAATACTGGATTTGCTGCTCAAGCTCACTCCACGCGTTTTGGTTTCTTGAACATATTGTTACTTGTTTATAATTCCTATAATATTATATTATTGATAGGTATAGTTTACCTACACAAATGTACACACAACTCTGAATACGTACAAAAACCAAAAATGTTACTTGAAAAGAGCTACTGAAGAAACAACTTTAACATGACAGTGTAATAAAAAAAATGGCGACAAGTACATACAAGTACTTGTCGTCATTTTTTATTCCTTTCTCTTATGCTTCAGGTTAAAAGTATCTATCAAACACTTCATTGTTGCTATTGATGAAAAGTGATGTACTACTACTCATTTCAGTTATTATTTTTCGATTTCCATATTGCCATTGGTGCAATTGACAACAGTTCAAATTGTTTGCTAAGGCATTAAATAGTATTATCTAAAAGTATACTTCAAACGTTAAAATATGAAGAAAGAATAATCTCGATTGGTTAAGTATTTCATTACTTATTCCCATTTAAAAAACTTTTTATTCTAAAAGGTCTTAAGCGCAAATAGTTAGCTCTACGTGACTGAGACCTTTGCCCCATAGAGAAGTTTGCACTAATAAAAAAAAGTCACCTGTCATACATGACATTTGTCGAAGGAGACAAAAGAAGTCAAAAGTGTTAAGTCAAGTCACGGTAGGATTATTACTATGATTTTTTTAAGGGCCTTGTATTGTTATGCCTTTTTGTAGTATTTATATTTTTAGCACAGAAACCCTTAAATTTTGTAGGCTTTAAACATATTTACGTGCCGAGTAACATGCTAGAATTATTTAGACCGAGACAGGTTAATTTTTGAACGGCCCTTAGACATTTTGAATGAACGATTTTTATTATGGCAAAGGTTCCATTGCTTTCAGTCAACCATTGAAAGAAATGAACGAACATTCAGTATTTTGCAAATATCTCAGAAAATATCCGCTAATAAAATTTCAAATAATGTTAGTTTGCAATTTATGAACCAATAATTTTTGGTGTCTTCTCAGATAATTTGACCGCTTGTGAAATTAAGCATCAGTGGCGTGCATAGGATTTTTAGATAGGGTAAGCACAAACTGTAAATTTGGGATTCATCCCATTCTCATATAAGATGTTTCATTTTGCATACAAAAAATGCAGTATTACTTCCTTCGAACAAGCGTTGCGTATTTTAATGAGAATGTGTGCGTGCTTGGGGCGAGCCGCTGACGTCATAGGAGTATAGTTATAGATGCACACATAGAGAATTGACATCGAATTTAGTTATGCGTGTTGCCACGGTAGCGCGAGCACTGCGGAGCAGGCAGGTAGGTATTTCTAAGAACGGGTGAAGCTTCCCTGATTGTAATATTGAAATTGTGTACCTTCGAGGTACCTTCCTATATTTAAATAGAAAGTGGTCTTGTACCTTCCTATATTCAAATAGATAGTGGTCTAGTTAGCTAAGCCAAGCCCAGGGTAGGCATTGCACATTTGCCTATATGAGATGCACACCACTGATAAGCATTGACATACCAAACCATGGACCTCGGGTCTAGTAAAAAATTTACCAAAAAAGTGTCCTTAGTGAAGTGTAAAAATATTAAAAAACAAAACATTTTAATTTGAATCGTATGTGATTGCTGCACGGCTTAATTTTGATTGACGTGGGATTGACACTCTTTTTTAATTTTCAATAGTTTTGACTCTCTTTTGGTTCGGACACTTTTGAGCACAGACCCGATGTCCACTTGGTAGTACGTCAATGGGTATAAAAACTATAGGGTTTGCCCATAGACAAATAAAAGAGGGGATGGAGTAGCCGCTAAGCAACAACTGAACCATAGCAATGACGACGGTTTACAAGTGTGTGAGTGGATTCACTATGGAATTAGGCTTATTATGATGTGAACGTGTGCGTGCCGAGCTCGTGCGTAAAATATAAAAAAGTAGGTATGCATTTCATAAACGTTCCCTATGCGGGGGGATCTCTCCCCCCCTCAAATATACCTACATATATTATGTACCCTTATAAAGACCACTTTTATTAGACCATGGTCTCAAAACAATGTTCTTAGCATCAAGTGTCTAATTATATTATCTGAGTAGGCTTACTACGGGCGCTTCAGTTTTTGGTTGGCAATACTCCTGACTTTTTTTGTACTTCTGTGGGTTTGCCTATTTAAAGGGGAGTGATAGTGGCTGAATCATAATCAGTAAATAAAGGGTTCTACTCTCTTAAATGATACAACTCTGCCTCTTTCCAAGCTAAGTTTTTTGTGTTTTAATTATATCTAGCCAAAAATCATTAAACCGGTAACTTTCTAGATATTATGGCTGCTTTGTAAGCAGATTTGGCTTTTCCTTTTGTATTATCGTGCCGCATGTTTTATGACGTGTCAGTGTCTAATAAACTGATATTTTATTTCCATCCATCAGCCTGTAGCGTCCACTGCTGGACATAAGGCCTTTCCAGGATTTCGCCACTCTTGGCGGTCCTCCTGGAAGAAATGCCTATACTCACACACGCTGGACAGGCGGGTTGGTGAGCGCGGTGCCGAAACCCTTGCACCAGTTTGATGTATATAAGGCCCGGCAATTGGGGTTGGATATACCGCCATCCATCGGTCCCAGACAATGGTGGGCCGCCTGGTTTTTTTGCCTGTACCTCCACAGTCGAGCTCGGCATTAGCTATTTACTCAGCTCAAAATTGATTTTTATTTTTACTGAAATTTGGAACGTACTGTTCCCCATCAATCACTAAACGCAGCTGACCTATATAGGTGCAGTCTCTCTGTCGCCCTAGTTCAAAACCAGATTTGGTCAGTAACATATCGCTGTATCAATAGACCATGGGATTCAAAATTGCTTCTTGCTCACTGCACCATGAGCATGCATAGACCACCCTTACAAATGAAATACAAAATACAAATGACTTGACAAATGTAACCACATTCTTAACTGATCATAGTGAACAAATTTTCACACTCACGCAAATCTTTAGACAAGAAGATATTCAACTTTAACTTAAAGACTCTATCCTGCAAAGGGAAGGTTAATTTTAGAACGCTGCGCAAGAACAGCTGTCTCACAGACGAAGGCTGCCTCAAATAACACCAGTATCTCGGTGAGTTAAGGGTCCATGTATATATTTGTTTAAAATTCGAATATTTCCCAAACTAACAATTTGCGAATGTTTCTTTGGAAAAGCTTTTTCAAATTCTTGTCTTTAAATTTGTTTTTAATTGATCTTCTCTAGTTTGTAATGCACTCTAATAATAATATTTAGTGTTCGAAAGAGATTGATTTCGCAGTAAAAACATAATTTAATTAGTGCCAATATTTAGACTTTAATGATTTGAAATCAGGGTTGTATTGATAACATACGTAGTCTGTTTCTAGGTATACTTTGTTTTTAAGTGTTACAAAAGTAATAAATCTCATTTGCTTGGCGCTGTCGAATTTATGAATTTAAACATTATTTCAACACTATTGATTGATGGCATAATACAGGTACGATTCCCGGCCAACGTTAGTCATTTTATAAAACATTTGAACGTATTTTTTATTTTCTTCAAAATCGATTACGGGAGTGTGAATTAATTTATCCATCTCTCAGAGTTAGATTTTCCCTATGCTACCCCATCACAAGTCGCTACCTTGTATTGTTTTCTAAATTTAAATCCTTGTTATTTACAAATAATACATAAAAGAAGTTTATCCGGGGAAATATTTCGTGTTATATATATATTTTTTGGGATTTTGTAAAAACATTGGTTTGATAAAGTTTTTGCACTTTTTTTTGTGGAGACTTTAATTTCATCAAAACTTCATTGTAGGTTTTGTTCAAATTAACTTCCTTTCCTCTTGTCATTGCCGAAAGTAAAATGGATAAATAAGCCTTCTTTCCGTAATGGTGGCGTCACTATCGGCAATATGTGGCAAAGGTAGAAGCGCACGATTGTTTTCTCCAACTATTAGTTGGGTCTTTGCCCCACTAAGCGCCTTAATTACTTTACAAGTTAATGGGGAATGCGGAGAGCCAATGATCAATCAAGCATTGGTTGAGATAATTGCTAGATTGTTTTGAAAGTTTAAATTATTTTGTTCCGGTCTGAATGTTTACTTAAATACCATAAGTATTATTGCCATAAAAAACCTTCATAAACATCGTTAATATTAAATCATTAAAAATAAATTATATTTATTTAAACTAAATTATTATGTGAACATGGGGTGAAGAAAGTTTAATATAAATTAATTGCAGGTTTCTCTCAATTTAATACAAAATAACTTTTATATTAGGCACTTTAAACACAAAAAAATTAAAATAAATTAGAAGTGATACAAATAATCCTGAAAATAATTATATGTCAACATGCAAACTATTTAATGTAAAAGAACTGAGTTGAGAACCTAATTTTGACCAAATCTGTCAAAGGTATAATAAAATAACGCAGCTGACTACAGTTGTGATTTAAGCTATCGCTTTCAAAGGTATCGTAATTTGCTAAAACTGGTATATGATGCTGATGTAATTTCTAGCCAACCACGGTACTTTTGAAAGCTATAACGATAGATGTTGAAGTTAGACAATAAGGTCCCAGATTTTTTATTTTGGGGCATAGGTATAGTATAAATCAGAAGAGTTACGTAATTCGATTTTATTAATTTCGTTTTCATTGACAATGTCGCTGATTTTAAAGGCTTTAGTTTTAGATTTAATGCTGTCAAAACTAAAATAAGCTAAATTTATCTTTTGACAGTACTAAAACTTAAGCCTTTATCGGCTGGAATAAAGTCGATTCTAAAGGCTTTAATTTTAGTTTTAGTACTGCAAAATAAATTTTCTTCATTCTAAAATAGTTCTTCAGTGTTAACAACCGAATCTACTATATTACTTTGAAAAATTTCAAGTTTTGACAGCACTAGTATTTATTTTTTATTTATTTATTTATTATGGAAAACTAGCGACTATTTTAATAACAATAGTAAAAACTTAAATTAACACTAGCTGGTCATTTAAAGTTTCTGCAGATAATGTTAGACTACTAATAATCAAACCAAGATATATTATAACTAGATTAAGAGGAGGGTAATTACACAAAAAAATATATCTTATTCGAAGAAAGCGCTAGTAAGAAGACGTATCACCGGAGTGATTACGTGGAATAGACAAATAACAACATTGTGAGATAAACGATTGAAGGCTTCACAGATCGCCAAATATAAGAGTTTTGTTTATAGTTAGTTCTTACATGAGGCAAAAAGAAAGTGTTACAATGCCTTAGGTTTCGATTTGGATCCAGAAAATTGAGCTTACTCAACAGTTCGGGGCAGTCTATAATGCCTCATGCTATTTTTTATAAAATAAGGTCAGAAATGTCACGCCGCTTGCTAAGTGGAAGTATGTGCATTCTATGACATATTAAAATTAAAGCCTTCAGAATCGACTTTAATATCTTCTTATAAATATATTTAATCATCCATTTGCCACCAATGTCAAATATGTAAACTTCTTAAATCTTGGCAGCTCTGCACATCTGTGGGGTAGTTAATAGGTTAGCACATGGTCATATTGCTTATAATAGCTACCGCAATTATACCTATCTCATATATCACCACTTTGTACTAATCTATCAAAAAATCCTGTCAAAACCCTACCCAAATGTAACGTCAGTTTAAAAATAACCACATCGATGCAAACTTTCCAATCAGTAATTCACCGTCAGCAACACAAATCCAAAACTAGAATTTTATTCATCAAAGTGTGATCTAATCATGTGAATAAAACAGCCATGTTGTTGCCATGCATAATTTAAAAACAGGAAATATGTCTGTATTACCAATGTTGGTATTTTAACAAACTTATTTTTCAGAAACTTTTTTTTCTCTGTTATAAAGTCCACTTTTGACTGTTCGATCGTCACATTTAAGTTTGTGACTTATAAAATTTACATTTCAATCAAAACTTTCGCTGTTTATTTTGCATGACTCATTAATTCATTAATATACTGGTATCATGTAACATGCATTTATTTTTATTTATATTATTGTGTAATCACTTTGACTTTCTAGCGTTTAGTACGAATGATTGGGTTTGATGCGAAATCATAATAGCAATCAGGTTTATTGCATAGACTTACGTTATTCTGTCAAAAAATTAGTTTTTATACTCGTAGTATGACGACGATGCAGTTCGCGACTTTTCTGATGTTAAATGGTCTAAGTTTCTGATTGATAAGTAACCGATGGCTTTATAAAATATATTTTTTACTAAACTGCTGCACAAGATTTCATGTTTTAGTTAAATATAACATGACTGTGTATCGTGGAGAAGGGTTCATGTAACACGATTCCCATCGGCTTCTTTTAGGAAATGGCATCCATAAATCATAACATAAATCTCAATACGACAAATACACTTGGCCGACAGGGAGTTGCAAAGTACAAAAAAAGTTATGTTTTCCTTGGTAGCTTTTCTGAGTAAGGCGATTTTTTGGTACGGCTTTCCTTTTTAAAATGTGCATGTGCAGCTTTCGCCACTGCTGTGTACCAGTTTTTGTCCGCGACTTTGTCTGTGCTGTGCTGACCACCTGATACGTAACTCAATACATAACGCCATCCTTACTTATAGTAAATAATAAGGGGAGGCTTCATAAATTCAGGGATTTGTATAATTATGCTGAGTCAGCTACATACTTGAACAATATAAAACTTAAATATATTTTTTCAGACCTTTATCTTTGCGTTGCAATGCCTATTCTTATAATTCCGTCAGGTCTTTATCATTTGAGAGTTCAAAGTTCCCTCGCTATTTTCAACTTCATTAAAGTAGTGTTACGCCGAATCGACACCATTGAGTCATATACCAAAAAAAAAAGTAATGCAGTAGTTAATTGTACTCGTACCTTGCCGTTTTTTTTTAAATTATTTTACAGTTCTTTAGAGATCTACTATCAACCTATTTTCACTTGTACGGACAAAACCTACATATACATACATAAGTATCTGTGCAGGAAGTAGTGAGTATGCATTTGCACCTAAATTCTGAAAAGGTCAATGGTGCACGCTCGACAAATAGGACTCAAACCCCGGTCGCAAGATTGAGAAGCCAGCGTCTAACCGACTGATACATCTTATTATTTTATTTAATACAGCAAACTATGTTTTAACAAATAATTATAGAAGATCCAACGAGAGATGGCACCTATGACAGCTGCGTTTAGTGATGATGTGCATTTTAATTTCGGCAAAAATAAAAATCAAGTGCGACTAGCGACTTGAGTACATAAAATATCGATTTATTTGACTCGTCATACAACATGTATCATAATAATACAAATGGCAAATGTGCATTTGCTTACATTAACAAAGCAGTCATAAAATCTAGAAAACTGGTTTACAATTTTTAATCATAAAAAGATATAGTTTGTAAACAGACGGAGCCGTACGATTAAGGACAATAGAACCCGTTATTTATTGATTACAATTTAGCCACTAAAATTCCTCATGATCCCTTGAGTTTTGAAAAAATTAGAAAATTTTGCTATAAAGTCTTTATAAAATTGAAAAATGATGATCGAAACGAGTAGTACGTCACTTTTCGCTGCCAGCAACAATGAAGTATTAGATTATTTTAGTAACACTTACCCATAAATAATTATGAAACTTGGTATGCATTTAAACGTCATAGGTGCCATCTCTCGTTGGCTCTAGTTTAGGAACATTTCAGCTAATTTTGAGCTACAGTTACCTTGTTTGCAACCTTTGTTTACGTATCATAAAACTTAGTTTGGAATTTACTCAGAATGCTTCAATAAAATGAAACACAAAATAGTAAAAAAACTTCTTGATCGCCAAGTAAGCCGTATAACTACGTACGGAAAGGATAATCTGTTATAGACCATGAGGGCAGTTCTTAACCCATCGAGTACCAGCATGATACAGTCACTGTTGGACAGTGGCGTGCATAGGATTTTTAAGTAGGGTAGACACAAAACTGTCCTGATGTTCTTTGCACGTATTACAGCGAGAACTATTTAAAAACCTGTGGCGCCATCTAGTGGCAAGTAGTGCAAGTAATCATGACAACGTACGTGGTTGCTTCGCACAGGCGTTGCGTATTTTAATGAGAATGTTGCGTGCTTAGCGTGAGCCGTTGACGTCATGGGAGTATAGTTACAGATGCACACATAGAATTCTTCGAATTTTAGTTATGCGTATTGCCACGGTAACGCAAGCGCTGCGGAGCAGGCAGGTAGGTATTTCAAAGAAAGGGTGAAGCTTACCTGATTATAATATTGAAATAGTTGTGTGTACCTTCCTATATTTATAAGATAATTGTCTAGTTAGCTAAGCCAAGCCCAGGGCAGGCATTGCGTATGTGCCTATATGAGATGCACGCCACTGCTGTTGGAAGCAGGACAAAAAGTAACTCTTCAAAAAGCTGGCTGACCTTGGTAAACCTGGCATGTTAGTGGACAGTCATGGAAAAAGTGGGTCTTTATTAATATCAAAATACCTCATTAAAGTACCACCATTGAACCGTGTTCATATTAGTATAGCTAGAAAAACATTTTCGGCTGAGAGTCGACTTGGCAGTTTAGTCTGTCCGACTAATTTTAGGGTCGCATACGGGAGTAGATTTTAAATCTTCGAGTACCAGCATGCAACCAACTTCATATTGTGGCTTTGACAAACCTATTAGGAAATCCCTTAGTCTGACATAATTCGCCCTGGGCATTTTTTCCACTGGGACGATTTTATGTTTTTTTTATGACAGTACGCATAATACACAACCTGCCAGGTTTTACTAAGGTAGGCTAGCTTCTTTAAGATTAACTTTTTGTCCCGCTTCCCTCAGTGCTGGCACTCTATGAGTTAAGGTTACCGACTATGCCCTCATGCTCTATTACACAATTCACAAATTCTACTGATCTTGGTGGAAAACTTTCTCAGATAAAATAACCGCTGAAACGAAAAAATGTAAAATAGTTTTGTTTAATATTAATAGTTCTTACTTTTTTTATACGTGAGTATCTGTTAATTTTTGTAAAGTTATATGGTATAGAATACTAGCAGTCTATTTACACCTCATAGATAGAATCAAAATGATATTCTTAGAGTTTCATCAAAAACGATTTCTTTACGAGTAAAAGAACTAATTTCTACTAAAATATTGCACATAACAAGCTTTTCTTGTGGAGTCACCTGTATCTTCATCTAACACTACTAACTGTTTGCTTTATAATGATGTAATATCGCGCTTATATCACCTTTGTATTATATTCGAATCGGCCAGCCATGACAAGTGCTACCTACTTGCGGATTGGACACATAGCCTCCTTACCGAGTAACGCTTTGCTGACCATAATGTAACAAAACATCTCGCTAGTGTAGAAAGTGTAATTGCAAAAATCTCTTTAAAGGTGTTCTTTTAACACGGTTTTATTACGCTCTTAAACTTTTAAGTTCAAATGGATTTCCGCAGGCCTATAACTTTTCAAATAATGGGAAAATTCACACTTTCTTGCGGCAAAGATTGATAGTGATAGATGCCGTAATGTGTACATTTTATAGCTATAGGAGCACAATGATGAATTTGGATTTCTCTCTGCTGTACACGAAGTGGCATCGACTTCTCAACGTGTCTATTTTCACTTTTTTTTCGTTCGCCGCTGGTATCACGCGGGTCGACCGCTCCATCATAATTGCTTATAGATAATTAACATTTCTATATTGAACATGATGAGTTTACTTTTATTTGCGCACTCTGTTTCTGTTTTATTTTTTCCTGTGTTTTAACGCTTCTTCTTTTTTGTTTTGAACATTTCAGTGTTGAGTAACAAGTGCGTCAGTCATGTTGTGGGCAGCTGGATGTTGTGTTTTTTATTGTAAAGTTTAGAAATGCACAGAAGTATATAGTTTTCCTGAGGAACTAGTGTAGTGCATGTGTTAATATTGCACCGGATTAGAGCAGTGGAGCCGAGATGACTAATTCACAGGTAATCTATGTATTTATTCACTTCTAGCACATTTTGGTTATCTACTTTCATTATTTAAGAACGTAGTTGTGCATGTTTCGTTGTATTTAAGTACCTTGTTTGCGAATGTATGACCATTGTACACGAAAGTCAACATTACGTCGATTAAAACACGTTTGAGACCCAGTTACTAAAGATGGTTAACACTTTTTACTTTTCTGCTTCAGGGAAGGAGTAAATTAGTCGATAAACTTGATTACGTGATGTCTCATCTGACATTTCGACAAATTACTGCCTGCTTTATTAAACCAGAACTACTTCCATTATTCTCTACTGGCTCTTTGCCCGCGACTCCGCCCGCGTGTATTCAATCTCTGCCCTGTTTTCGGCTAGAGCATTATTATATCAACATCCTTTATACCCTATATGTTGACCACGCTCACTACGATGATAATAAAGAAAATAGAAGTTAAAACGGAACATACGAGTACATACAGACAGACAGACAAAAAAATCAGTTGGTCGATCTATTGAGTGTTGGTACAGAACCCTAATTATGCACGCCCGACTCGTTCTTGGCCGGTTTATGTTTTCTTCATAGGTTTATCATTTCCGGTGATGTACTATTGTGCGAGTGACGGGGTGAGGTCAGAATAGTAAAAAAAAACAATTATATTTATAAATTTGCCTTTGCCCGCGGCTCCGCCCGTGTTTATTGAATATTTGCCCCATTTTCAACTTGGGCGTTATTTTATGAACACTCCCTATAGCCTATATATTATTATTATGGCCAGGGCCACTACGATGATAATTGAAAAAACGCATCCAAATCAGTTGAGTGGATCTCGAGGTAAAAAGGAACATACAGACAGACAAAAATTCTAAAAATCATGAATTTGCCCTCAGTACAATCATTACCAATAACATATTTAATTTAAAATTTTGGAAAATTTACAGTGTGCAGACACGACTTTATTATTAGTAAGATTTCTTCATTAAATATGTTGAATCAGTGATACACGAGTACTTACATTAATGTCTTTAGACCTTTATGGAAAGTATGTTTGTCTGTGCTGTCTCCAAAGACATTGTTCTTGCTCGTATATTCGTTGGGTGAGTGCTGTCTCAGAATTAATATTTATTGCATAGATTGTCTTTAATTGTCCAGACACTAAAGTTCATTAATTGAACCTTTAATTGCTAGGAAGATGTGACTTTCACTTGCGTACGAGATGTGTTTTAGAGGCTGTTGTATCTTTGTAATCTATATCTAATAAATAAGTAAAAACTCGTGTCTGTACAATCAATATTTTTTAAATTTTTTAATTAAATGGGTTATTAGTATTTTACTGAAGCCAAACCTAACAGTTTTAGAATTTTTGTCTGTCCGTCTCGTTTTAACTCGAGAACCACTCAACGGATTTGCATACGGCTTTCTTTATAATAATCGTAGTGACCCTGTTCAACTTATAGGCTATATGAGCATTAATAAAGTTTGCAATAAATATAGTAATTAATAAATTTGGCCGCTGCTGTGTGTAGCTAACATCGACGCCGTTGTTCGAAGAATGGCCCCTTATGATCTGTACGGAAATAATTAACACACATGTGACGGTTGAGGAAGACGCCTTTATTTCATGCTAGCTTTAACCCGCGGCTCTGTTCGCGTTGAAGTGTCATTCAATTAATGTATTTTTTTTGCGTGTAAGAAAAATGCTATTTTATTAACACCCCTTATAGCCTACATATTGACCAGAGTTATTACAATGATATTAAAAAAACGCATCGAAATCCGTTGAGTGGTTTTCGAGTTAAAACGACAGAGACATACAGAAATTCTAAAATGTATAGTTTGGCCTTAGTACCAATTTGCTTTAGTTTCAATTTCTCAAAAATATTACATATACAGCCACGACATTTTCACTGCTTCATTATTAGTATAGATTAATTTAAATTGAAGAGGTCATGAGGTCAAAAAGCAAAGTCAATGCGGTAAGAGAGTCAGTCTGCTTCAACGCTAATGGACCAGAACGGTAAAACGCCTGTTAATTTTAACTCCCTTTGCGCCAAAAATTAACTTAATCTTACGTTGTATTTTATACTATTACGGGACGCTTTTTAATTCGTCGGTTAGAAAAAATCAGGAAGAACGCTCTCGAAATTTTTTTTTTCTTTAACGGCTCACTAAACAGCTCGTGTTTTAAAAAGTTATTCCAAATTAAGTAATCTGTCTTTGTGTCAATATGACTAAGTTTCATATTCCTTCTGTGTATACTTTGGTAAATCCATAAAATAATTGAAGCAATATTTCAATAATCCAGCACTTCAAGCAATTTTTTTTTATTGGTGTTTCTAAAAATATTCGAAAAATGCAGGAGGTAATTTATGCAGCCAAATTCATACTGGAGGCTTGGTACGTGATCAGTATCACGGATTGATAACACTTTTTGCTAATATCGCAAAATGAAATATTGACCTCCCATAGTATTTGACTCGGAATTAGGCCCTCGTTCGTGGGGAACGCGAAAAAAAAAATTACGAATTTCTCAAAAAGGGTCATCGAACTTTGTTACGAGTCTTCAGTATGAATTTGGCTGCATAAATTAATGTTACCTAATTAGGATAAGAATAAAACGTTATTAGTTTTTTAAATCGCGGACATAAGTTACTGAAGTCGATTCTGAAGGCTTTAATTTTAGTTTTAGTGTTGTCAAAACGTGAATTTTTCCGAAGTAATATAGCTTCTATTGTTAACACTAAAGAACTATTATGAAATGAAGAAAATTTAGTTTTGACAGCACGATAAACTAAAATTAAAGCCTTCAGATTCGGCTATACTGTCTGACCTTAAACCTGACGCCTTCAAAATCAGCTTCGTTGTTTTAGGATTTTAAAATGTTAAGGGTGGAGATGATCGTTGGATGGTGTATGATTTTGTTGCAATAATTACGATAAAAAAACCGATGCTCTTCCAACGTATATGAAGTAAGTTTGAACAAACCGCGCCAATTGATTTATTTATTTACTGTAAATAAAATCTTCTATAACCCTCTATTTTACTGTTTTGCTCGAGTATAATTTCGGTATTGAGTTGGTTTTTTTTTTCTTTATAAAATTTGTTTGAATGATAACTACCAATTTGTTTTTTTTCTGTATGTATGTATGTTCTGTTTTAACTCGAGAACCACTCGACGTATTTGAATACAGTTTTCTTTATTATCATCGTTGCGACCCTGGTCAACACATAGGCTATAAGAGCTGTTCATAAAATAACCGCTAAACCGAAAACGGGGCAGAGATTGAAAAAAACGCGGGTGGAGGCGAAAGGCTAGTTTTTAATATATATTTTGTTTATAAACATAACCTGTGTGTTTACGTAAATAACTTGGTTTCCTTTAAGCAAATCGATTACACTAAATGACTGTCTGTTACTTTCGCTAAAACATGTTATTAGTATATCGAGCGCTAAGTGTTCCCTGTTTCTATCGCGGCAACTATTTACTGCAATGTTTTATTATTTCCTTAGACACGTTCGAAGAGGAAATGTAATTAAACAATATTATAACTATAGGTATACAATTTAATGCCTAATGGTGGTTCCTCTAAATTTAAACCGCAATACTGCTATAAGCTAAGCGAACTAAGACACGTTATGTTTAAATTTGAAAATTTTTGGTGGAAAATAAAAATGTCAGCTCTACGAGAATATATTTTGATGGAAATTTAGATATAGGTAGTGTAAATCGTTTGATGAGGTAGGTAACCTCTAACCTTTTAGTGGAGTTTCGAATTATAAAAAGTTATTGCGTTATAAGGAGTGTTTTTTTTAGAGGTATAGAACTTTGAAATGGAATAAAACAAAGATGATTTTTTTTATTGATATGAAATTTATTTTATTCGAAAGACAATCTTCTGGCATTATAATTTAAATATGACTTCTGGCATATGTCCGCCACGGCTGGCTCGGACGTAGTCTAATCTGGAGGTCCAATTTTCGATGACTTTTCCAACATTTGTGGCCGTATATCGGCAATAACTCGCCGAATGTTGTCCTCCAAGTGGTCAATCGTTTCGGGCTTATCGGCGTAGACTTTTTTCGTTCATCAATTGAACTATACGCCGATAAGCCCGAAACGATTGACCACTTGAAGGACAACATTCGGCGAGTTATTGCCGATATACGGCCACAAATGTTGGAAAAAGTCATCGAAAATTGGACCTCCAGATTAGACTACGTCCGAGCCAGCCGTGGCGGACATATGCCAGAAGTCATATTTAAATTATAATGCCAGAAGATTGTCTTTCGAATAAAATAAATTTCATATCAATAAAAAAAAACATCTTTGTTTTATTCTATTTCAAAGTTCTATACCTCTAAAAAAAACACACAATATATAACGTAAGGCACGGTGTATTGAGTCGCAGGATAGGGCTATATCCAGTTAATATCTTAGAACATTAAAACCTCAGTCGTTTAATGACTATTCTTTGTTTGGTTTGTCAAGCACCTATTAGTTCGTTATCTGTTTACCTAGTTAAGCCACACAATTCATGAATGTTAATGAAAATTTCAATTGTCTGAAATTATGCTGTAAATGGTTTATCGTACCTACATTATAATATACAAATACAGGGAGTGCATTCCGATTTGATTGCATCAAAACAACGCGCACATCTATTATCAAAATAAAAAATATAAACAAAATTGACCGTTCCCTTTCTTTTTCGAACGAAAAACAAAGGTGGTGATAGGTTCGCATCGAAATGTTATTTTATTTGCATGCAGTAGTAGATTCGCAAAGCGGGACACAAACAGGATGATTCTAGATCATAATAATTAGATCTTACTTAGATATAGCCAGAAAAAAATATATGTTGAACAAATGTGTGTATTGCGGTATATACTTACCTAGTCCTGCCATAAGTTCGGTCCCTGTTTTTATGGGTAATTCTAAGGTTCCAAGAAAACCCTAGAAGACAAATCTATATCCACAGGAACGAGTAGGTTTCAAACTACAATAAACAAGTGATTGTTATATAATATTATAAAATATGTATTTTTTAACGAATCTCCAAGTAGCAGATCTATATTGTAAAAACATGGTTTGATTTTGGGTCGACAAAATTCCATTGGGATGGGTGTAAACGAGTTACAAGGTTGAATTTTTATGCCAATGATAGGATACACAATGACAATTTTCTATTATAAGCTATAAATCCTCAAAATAATTAGTAAAATTCCAAGGCAACATTTTTTTTTTTCTTAGACTTCCAATTGACGTGATTTGTTCATAACGGCTCTGTAAAATGGCTCCCAAAATTTTTCAAACTCCTTTGTTTTCTAATGTTTATTGACTTATTTCCAAGAGAAAATACGAGGGGTGGCTGATATAAAATCTCCTTTGTTAAAGAAAGTTTAAAAAATGTTACTGGCCACTATATTCTCGTATTCTTTGTTTATTCCTTTTTTAAAAATTATGACACTTATTTGTTTCTACGAGTTCATTTTTTTTTGTCGCGTCTTCGTTTTCATCAAGTTGCAATAAAATTAAAAATGGATAAAATTGAGTATCGCGCTGTGATTAAATTCCTCGGTAAAGAAGGGAATACGCCGACGCAGGTCCGAGAGCGCGTGTTTAAGGTGTTCGGAGATTCATGTCCTTCCGAATTTGTAATAAAGTTTTTGTCAAAGCAGTTTAAACAAAACCGTGTGAGCTTAGAAGACGATCCCCGTAGTGGAAGGCCCATTTCTGCAGTTACCGCAGATAATGTGGAAAAAGTGAAGAAACTGACCCTTGCCGATCGGCTAATTAAGCAGTGGGAAATAGCTAGAGATGTTGGCATTAGCAAGGAACGAGTTCATGAAATAATTCATGAACATTTGGGAATGTCCAAGGTGAGCGCGCGTTGGGTGCCTAAAATGTTGATCCCGTTTGATTAGCAAAAGCGTGTGGAATGTTGTCAGTCATTTTTAGACTTGGTAAAGGATAAAGAGGAAGAAATTATCTTGCGAATAGTGACCTGTGATGAAACTTGGATTCGTCAGTGGGATCCCGAAAGCAAACAAGAATCGATGCAATGGAAATTTAAAGGGGAAAAACCACCAAGGAAGTTTAAGGTCCGGCTGTCAGCGGGCAAACTAATGGCAACCATTTTTTGGGATGTTGAGGGGATTCTTATGATATATTACCTGCCAAAAAACACCACGATGAATGCTGAATACTATGCGAACTTACTTGACCAGCTATGCAAAAAAATAAAAGAAGACAGGAGGGGCAAACTTAGCAAAGGCGTTTTGATTTTGCATGATAATGCACCCGCGCACACGGCCTTTAAGGCGCGGTCATCTCTGACAAAAAACGGCTTTACAGAGATCAACCACCCACCCTATAGTCCAGACCTGGCTCCCTCTGACTACTTCTTATTTAAAAATTTAAAGAAAAATTTGAGAGGGCGCAGATTTTCAACAGACGAAGAGATGAAGGACGCTGTGAATGACTATTTTGACGATCAAAATAATAATTATTATTTTATTGGTATGATGTCACTTATTGACAAATGTCGTAAGTGCATTTCAGTTGCAGGGGACTATATTGAAAAATAAAAAATAAATCATTAATCCATGTATTTTTTTTCATAGTCAGGTAGATTACTTTTCAGCCACCCCTCGTAGTCAGCTTTAAGCCTTGCCACAAATTCTAATTGTAAGGGCTATGATTGAAAAAGTTATGAGGCGTAAAGCTCAAATTGTGTCGCGTGTTTTAAGATGTCTGCTTCGGACGCTTCAATGATAGTTTTATTTTAATAGTTATTGCTTTGAGCAGCTATAATATTTTTAAAGTATTTTATTAGCTAGCCAAAAAATTACATTCATTAATTTAGCTAGATTCAGTCTGGGATGAAAAATATCCAACTTAATGTGAGGGACAGAACTTTTGGCAGGACTAGGTACAACCTAAGTCTTCCTTCGTCTAGAATCACGTGAAAATCACTGTTTAATGTACGAAATCAGGGACTAAGGAGCTTAGTCCCTCTACGAAATGTATACGAAAGTATTTCTATAGAGGTCTCGGTACCTATATTTTAACACAAACATTATTTACAATCGGATGTCTTACCATAGGTATACAAACAAACTACGTAGTCGATCTACTTAGTTGCAAAATTTTTAATGTATACTTGCATCTAAGGTTTAGTTCTAAACCATAATCTGGTGCACGCAAAAACGGGCAAATAACCGAGCTTGATTTAAGCTTGTTTAAAAAAACTGTTATAATTAAATCAATGTAGTTGCTCTTGTAGCGTTTAAAAAGGTTAATTCAAAATGGCTTTAATTCACACATCTGGGTTTTAATGACAAAGAGATTATTAGTAATAAGGTAAAGTATTGCTAGTTATAGAATTAAATAAAATTTGATGAGCATTCATAATGGAAACAAACGACACATTACAATAATAACAATCGCCTAGACTAAGGCAGTCTTGATACGCCGAAATTGATCGGCCGTCCCATTTGTTTTGCAAATTTTACCATCTTTGAGTAAATTGTAACTAGCTACGTATATTAATCAATAGTTTGAACAAAGTTTAGTCACTTTTAGCAACGAATATTGCAGGCTGACCCATGACAGTATGTGTAGTTTAAATTTAGCGAAGAAGTAATTAACTTTTACCACGACGTTTTCTGCGCACGAGTTCATAATATGTAGTTATATTATAGTTTATAATTAATTATTATTATATTCTAGTTTTACCTTTAACCTTTCTCAATTTCCAGGTCTGGTTCCGTGGCGTGAGGAGTTCAAAGTTCCGCCATGTGTACGGGGTACCATTTAAAAGAGAGCGTTGTTACGACAACATAAAGATCACGAGAAATGCGCACGATTCCAATTTCTGCGCCGTGAATCCCAAGTTTGTGGCCATCGTCACTGAGGTGGCTGGCGGGGGCGCGTTTTTGGTGTTGCCTCTGGATCATGTAAGTTTTGCAGTTACTCTTTCCCTAAAACTGGACAAAGAGCCTTGTAGGAGTCGCCCGACACCCGTACTTCCTATGAAATTGCTGCATACATTTTATATTATGGTTATCTTTACACTTGGAAGCGCAACGCATTAATCGATCTTTAAATAGAAACAGAATACATAAGAATAATGAAGTATAATGATCTTATCTGATGTAACTATGCAAATTAACTAAATGGAAGATCACCAGATAGTTATCGAATTTCAAAATATACAGCTAAATTTATAGATGCATATGATGCAAAAATATGTATGATTTTATTACCTATTCATTATTTGCCTTTGTAAATGCATGAAGTAATTTCTAAATAAAATATGCAACGTGTCGCAGTATTTTGTTGAACTATACCCACTATTGTGATGTATTAAGAGCAATCCATTGTTTTCAATGAGTGGAACTTATGTATTTGCACACATGTTATGGGAAAAAATACCGTCACACCATGCATATTTCAAGCGTTTTCTTCAAAAATATTTGGCCAGTCTCATTAGGCTATTCACGAATAATAAAGTAATTAAATGTTCTCACAATATAACACTAAAACCACTGCCTATCGACCTTGCACTTGGTATGTATGACATTCATTGCATTCGAATACGTAATTTAATTAGCACTCTGCATAAAACAATGAAGTAATCAGTCACCTTCATATTAATTTCGCACATATTGTTTTATGAGTTGCACTGGCACAAAGAAGTTATTTCTCATGTCTTTCATTGCCTTTGGATACATTTTGTTCACGTATCCTTTGTTTATCGGTACTTTCCTCCGAATCACGCAAGTAAATTTATATCTACGAATTTGAAGTTCAGTCGCATTTCAATCTAACAAACAAATAGAAAAGTTCATTTAAAACTTATAATAGAGAGTTAACCAAGTGTGTAAAAACGTTATTAATTAATGTGTTTACAACACGAAAGTATCGAAACTGAAATCTCCATGATTAATCGTTTTTAAATCGTGAGAATTAAGATGGGAAACCTCTTTGTCTAGCTGTTATTTTGAAACAACTCATGGACTCATTTTATGAATATTTAGAGTGACGGGCATGGGAAAATTACGTTATAATCGCTCTTTTAAGTGGGCATTTCACTTATCTGAGAGACATGCAAATAAGAAAGATCGATCTAACAAAGGCTGATAGTGGTGTATTGGTGAATTATTTTCTCATTCCTCTTTAGTACTTGTAGATAGCGTTGATAAAATAGGACAAAGAGGGGAGATAAAGTAGAGCGCGTTCCATTTATTACATGTAGGCGGTGATGAAAAAATAATAGTCCAATGTCATACTTACTTTAGGCAAGCCCAGCTTCTCACAGTCGCAATTCTTAATTATCTGAACAGCCCCATATACAGGGGGCGATATGGGTTTCCTATCCTCCCCCTAAAATCTTTGTACTTCAATAACTCTACATTCTTACATTATTTCGATGCAACATTTACCTACTCCGAAATATCGTTATATGACTCCACTGTGCAAATTTAATAAAAAAGTTGATGAACACGCTAAGTATTTTACGTCGGGGTGGCTCTTTCGGATATATACATGTGTTTAGTGTTGACGCTCTTTTCTAGGAAGCGTTTCAGAACGTGCGATCATAGTGCGAAATTTCACTCGTTTATTAGAAAGAGACAGATCTATATAGGAGCAAGAAAAAGAAAAATCTGGTTGCACCAAACAGGTGGCCCAGTGTGATTTTTGCATTACTCGGAAGCGTTTCAAAACACTTCCGAGTAACTGTCAGGTAACAGCTCGGTTTAACTCGGACCAATTTGTGAACGCTCTAGGGTGAAATTCGCACCACTCCGAGTAAAATTCACTCGATTCGAAACGGCCCCTTAATAAATGCTTCTTTGGCCCTAGCAGCAAAAAGTCCAGACAAATAGAGCTATATTTTATAAGGATAATTTCAGGTTGCCGTAGTTATTATTAGAGTAAATAAATAGAATAATCAATTAGAAACGAATATTTTGTTATTTCCAGACTGGACGCTTAGACTTCAACGCGTCTCGGGTGACAGGCCACAAGGGTCCCGTGTTAGACATCAAATGGAACCCTTTCAACGACAACATCATAGCCTCGTGTTCTGATGATTGCACGGTAAGTTTATTTTGCTGTATTATATTATGAGCCTTTCATACTTTTTATGGTGAATGCGCTTTAAAATTTAAAGTTGTCCTGCAGGATCATGTACAAACTAACGCATAAAATAGCACAACTTTGCTAGAAAAGCCTAATTTACATTGAACTGTGGTGTAATGCCATAAATAACATTTATTTAGTACTGTTTTAATATTTTAAGGTACTTGTAATATAACAATAAAAAATGTTGATTTTCGAAATATATTTCGGCCCACTTTGGGGCCGGCATCAGTCGAATAAATGACAGAATGTAAAAATGACATAAAAATATATACAACCTTAGGACTAATTAACCTACGAATCTACTAACCTACTTTTAACATTAATTACTAAAAAAATACCAAAAATAAAAATTGTTTCGGTTGAAGAGCCATCTTGCGGTTTCCAGTCGTAACATCCCGACATTTTATTTGGAATATCAGCGATACGTACCGAAAACCGCAAGATGTCACTGCTGTTTAAACACAAGAAAAACAATTATAATTTGTGCGTTTAGAAACGAGAAAGTGTGGCGCATCCACCTTTAAAAAGTCCATGCTTGACTTCTATAATATCCCACTGCTGAGATTAATCCTAACTTCATATGCTAATACGAGGAGTACATTGTCAATGTTTCGGTATGAAATATAAAGTCGCGGCATTTCGCGACATTGGTTTGGTTTCCACGGAATGAATTCACGGTTGAAGGGGGAGTCGGAGACATATTTGTGGTAAATTCATTTTAATATTTTTGAGGCTGCCAAAGAATAAATGAAAATAAAACCGTTTCACCTTTCGATAACCAGACTTCAGTACTTTGTCTTCAGTTAAGTCCCAAGGGCCAAGACTTAGATAGGTTATTATCATACCAACATACTGTAGTTTTGATGCGCAATTTTTTGTATTGGGACTAGCTCGTGGTTGAGATATCTTTGGCGCTGGGGTGGACCCTGCTCCGTTCGCAATTCACAGCGGAAATAGACGAAGCACGTGGTGTGTGTAGAACTTGAATCGTTATAAATAACAAATAAATGATTTGATTTGATTGATTTTAACGTTAAATTAAGGCAAATACGCATGATTACGTTTATATATCGCTATTGTTTGGATAAAATATACCGTTATAAGGGAATTTTAAATAAACTATGGTAGGCCAGAAACTAGGCATTTCATGCCAGTGCGCGCGGGCGGGATTGGTGTTTTTCGCGGGTCGGTGTTGACCACAAAAGTTTGTTTAAAAAAAGAAATTAAATTGTTACAGGAATTAAATAAATTTTTCTTCCTCTTACTCGTATTTCAGCAAAGCAAAAATCTATGTTTTAGAATTTTCATTCCATATGGTTACAAAGACGTTCGCCAGTAGCGGCAAAATCAAAAGACCAAAAAGATAAAGGAAAAGGGGGTGGCCACGTCATGGCATTGCGTTACAGTGCGTTACCATCGCCAGACCGAAGCAAACTGTACGAGTATTCGTAATTCGTACATTCAATATTTTTCTTTTAAACACACTTTCTGTATTTTTTTGCGAAACGTGTAGGCTTGGCCATAGAACTCGTTCTAAGATAAAATCATCCCGATGATATGCTCAGTAGTTTTTCTACCTTTTATCTACGCTATGTGCGTTATTGTGATTCATGTGAACTGATTAAAAGCACGAGATATGCCAGTTTTAAGATGTGTGATTTTATTTTTATATAACTCGGTTAGCGTGTTTTGGCTTTTTTATAGAGTAATATCCAGGAATTGCACAATTTGTTAAGTATATTAGTCACAAACAGACCCACTTTCAGATTTTGAAGTATCTATAGTAGACATATTTGTAAAGAAATGCCAAGACACGAAAGCGTCCGTACGTGTATCAATCGTAAAAAAGCCTAATTCTGGAATCTACTGAGTTTTTAGGTACCTACTATAGGTATATGTCAATACCGTCTTCAGAATTTCTCTAAAAAAAAATATATTTTTTTCAATAACACTCGTTGGATTAAATTGAATATACATTCTGCCATATTACATCTATAAGTAATCAAGCAATATACCAACGTAAAAACCGATGTACTCATATAAGCAGCCTACACCATTTTTTAAATATCTACTGCCATCATCTAAATTTAGGAAATTGCCCATTAGATAGAGTTGTTCCGCTTCGCGAAGTTTTGGAAGTAATTTTACACTATCGGAATTATTCATCTTTGATGTTAAAATATTGTAGACTAGCAGTTTGTATTCGACCTCGCCCGCGTTGTAGTTGTCTCTGTCCTCAGCTGCCATTTCTCAGACTTACTTCCATCCATCCATTCGTATTAACAAATGACAATTTTGGTGACTTATTTCAATAATTTCCCTGCCCAGGTCAAAAACGTCGAAAAATATAACATACATATTATCTTACATTCGCGCCTGTCTCCTAGAGGGGTAGGCAGAGACTAGATTTCCATTTGCTACGATCCTGACACACCTCTTTTGCTTTTTCTGCTATCCATCAATGTAGTCATACAAGCTCTTCTATTTCAGGTACTTTTTACTTTTCCCTTCTTCAGTATGTCGCCTATTTGGTCGGCTTACGTCCTTCTAGGGCGGCCCGGTCGAGCTTTTCCTTCCACTGGCGCAGCTTTTCTTTCGTCACTCTTCTTTCAATCATCCTCTCTATATGCCCAAACCACCGAAGCATTCCTTTTTCTATTCTAGTCACAACATCTTTCAGGCCGCAACGATCCCGTATGTAAATTCTTTTTTACTCTATCGTTAAATATGTCAAACAACACATACTCCGTAAGAAACGCATTTCCACTGCTTTCACTCCACTTCGATGCTCATCTTGCCATACCCAACATTCGCTACCATACATAAGTGTAGGGAGCCAACACTCCATTATGAATCGTTAATCGTGCGTTTGCAGTCACACTCGGGCTGCCCATAAAGGGGTGCCGGCAATAATTTCCCAATTATTGGGGATGGATATAGTGCCATCTTAACCTCCCCCGAATAACTTCTATCACCTTAGTAGAGCTGATGGCGGTGTAAACCATTGGTGTTAAAGATTTATTGTTGTATGAACTCCACTTTACGGTATAACAATTTCTTTTATTATACCTCGCCGTTTTGCGGATTCTTTCCACCTACTTAAACTACCGATCCAAACTGTAGCTGCGGAGAGATACAGTCCATGAGCCACCTCACACAAAGCTGTCCCATATGGGCAATTGAAGGAGGGTTAGAAAAACTCAACACTGCAGATGACGACGCCGTAAAATGGCTGACACACCTAATTCCGCTGACAGGCTAAAGACCATACGACAAAAAAAAAACTACTTAAACCCCAATATATGAGGAAGCAAAAAGGCTGTAGTCTAAAACCCAGCATTTTATTATTTCAGGTGAAACTATGGCACATTCCAGACGGTGGTCTTTCCATGCACTTGACCGATTGGCTGGTGGAACTGCATGGACACAAGAGGAGGGTCGCCTACATTGAGTGGCATCCCACCGCTGAGAATATCTTGCTCAGTGCAGGGTTTGATTATCTGGTAAGTGACTATTTGTGTTTCTCCGTTGTAAATAATGACAATTTTGATCTGTTACAGTTAGTTTGTTTAAATAGTTTTCAGTATAACCGTTGACTATTTTCGTCACTATGTGAGAATAAATGAACGAATGAAAAAAAAACTGATAAGCAGCGGATGTGCGGGTACATACTACACGCCGTGTCTTTGAAGTAGCCGACATCGCCTTTTACCAAGAGTCGGCGGGTCCCTTTTGTCGGCGTATCGAAGAGCGCAAACTATTTGAGCAAATGAACTATACATTTTCATATCTAGGGTGCGTTCTCGCTGAGACGTGCGGGCGGATGTTGATTCGTTTCTTCGTCATGCGAGACGCTGTGTAAA
Source organism: Ypsolopha scabrella (assembly GCA_910592155.1). Taxonomy (NCBI): domain Eukaryota; kingdom Metazoa; phylum Arthropoda; class Insecta; order Lepidoptera; family Ypsolophidae; genus Ypsolopha; species Ypsolopha scabrella. The sequence goes on along the minus strand of OU342969.1, from coordinate 21,545,497 downwards.
AAACAACTTTTAAAAAGAAGTACATGTGGGCTATTCCATCGTCACGGGTGGGACAATTGCACAATTAATTCTTTATCTTTTTTGTAATTTGTATTAAAATAAGCTAATGCGACATCTATTTTGTCAAGAAATCTACAATTCTCTCTTTGATTATTAATCATACGCGAACATGAATAAACACCTTCTTCAGTTTATTTTCAAATAAAACTAAATAATATTTCTGTCACGGGTTGGACAAATAATAGACGTTCGTGTTCATAAGGAAATGTTAAGTGAAAACTCTGTGAACTCATTTATTATTTTTGATTAAATCAGGTGTTTTTATCCTCACATAATCCTTAGTTATAATAACGATAACAAATACGCTGGGAATATTATCGCTTTTTAATTTAAAATTCTGAATTGTTCATGTCACGGGTGTCACGGGTGGGACTTGTACATTTTTTTTTTGTAAAACGAAGCTTTTTGAACCACCTTAGTACAAAATAAAGTGCAAAAACTGTTGTAAGACAATAAAAAGCTACAGAAATTAGAGAAAAGCTTAGTTATTGCATCACAAGAAATTTTATCTAGCAATTCACCACCAGTTGTTTAGAAGTCTGAAATGACTTTCAACCAGGTTATTGAAATTGTTTCATGAAACGGACATTGTGAGGCAATTGGCTAGTCAACAAGACATAGGGGGGTCGAAGCGAAGCTTACAAAACTTTGAAATTTTCATGTTAAATTAAAGATAATGAGCATGTCTGTTGAGATTTATGGTTCTGCAATAAGGCTAACACAAAGGCTTGAATCGTACTTCTGGTCGTCGAGATCAATGATGTAAGAATCGAAGTCTCATCGATAGATGCATTGGAAGGGTCATGGACACACTAATTCATAATTCGATAATTACATCATTGATCTCGGTACATAGATATCTTCAATAGCATAATAGATCAGTGTCTTGGTACGACTCAAGCCTTAGTAGGCCTTTATGAATGCGGCCCTTAGTTATACGTCAAGTTTTGCTTTCAATTTAAATTTTTTCCCTTGTGATGTGTCAGATTCGAAGTATAATTGTTCCCTGCGCGACATGTGTAAATCTTTTCCCACCCGTGACAGTCAAGATTTGACGTGACAAGATTTAAGTTCTAAAAACTCTTTGATAAACTTTAAGAATAAAAAAATAAAATCGAAGATGTCAGTATCTTAAAATTCTACCAATATTTAACAAGTTTCAGACATAACCTAAGGGTCAGTAACAAAGCATTAGATCTTTTACCTATTATTGTCACGGGTGAGACATGGAAAACCATGTTTAGTTTATACTATAATAGTACATTACGATACGAGAGCGATGAAACGTTTTCTGACGAGTGTGAGTTTGCGGCACGAGCCGAAGGTGAGTGCTGCAATCACACGAGTCGAGAAAAAGTTTCTCGCACGAGTTTCGTATAATATTTTATAGCACAAGTGCGGAAAATGCCGACTTTACGCAAGCGCAGCGTGCGTAAAGTGGTCATTTTACGCACGGTGTGCTATAAAATAATTTAAATGCTTACCTTTCTTAACATTCAGTAATACTTTTTGAAAAGCAGACATTTCGCGCTATTTATTTGACACATCAAACACGTTTTGTTTTAAGCACAAACGATTTTGCACAGCTGTCAACATTTAAAAAATAAAATTGCATTTATGCTGGTTCTTACCGGGAAAGTTTGTAATAGATTTAAAAAACAAAGAAAAATATTATCTACTTTTTTTTCGGTCTCATGTTAATTCAGGTTGTTGACTTATGATTAAGCTAAAAATAATAAGTTAATAATGAATTTTATAATTAAATATCAATGTTCACTTTGTCTTGGAATACCCCATTTATAAGTTATGTAACGGTAACTATGCTTTAAACAAACATGTTCCACTTCTATCAATACTAAAAACAGTAGGTATGTTTGATTTAATCGACGGTTTACTGTTATTTTTACTTTTCCACTATTAAAAGATTTCTTTATATACTAAGTACATCATAATGCAAGTACACGTCTCACTTGAATGTAAAATTAAAAACAAATTAATTAAATATAACACGGAGAAATAAAATTAATTTCAGATATTCGTCTGGGATGTAGGTAAAGGCGAGGCGACGAAAGTGATCGACTGTCACTCTGACGTCATCTATTGCATGTCATTCAACCGAGATGGGTCACTGCTAGCTACCACGTGCAAAGATAAGAAGCTGCGAGTTTTTGAGCCTAGGTCTGGGATCGTGGTGTCTGTGAGTATTGAGTATTCCACATAAATCTCTCATACTGTTCTTCGACAATTTATTCGACACGGCCAACCAATTGTCTTTGGTTACATGAATTATTATCAATAATGTCTATACTGTTTTTTAATAGGCAAATGCAAACAGCAATGCAATTTGGCAAAGAAAAACACTTAAGGGCAAGCCTAATACAAGTATCGGGTCTTTCAACGGTTTTTGTTTTAATATGCTGAGTCAACTACTTATCTGATCAATATAAAACTTGGACACGTGTTTTTTCAGACCTTTGTCTTTCCGTGGTCAAGTCGATTACCTAATTGGACACATTCCACTTGATAGATTTTATTTTTGAAAATGATACCTTTTTAAGTTATTATTTCCTTTTTACGTCTAAACAGCTTGAGTTTTATGTCTGAAATTACTGCTATAACAAGAAAACATGGTTTATTTTCCGATGTCAGGTGGAAAAACTCCTATATCAAATGCTTTTTCGTAAAATACAGAAAAAGCTCTAAAATTCACTGATTTTGCGTGCCGCCAGCGCACGAAGCGAGCATTCTAATGTAGACTTTCTGACAACATATTGAAGTTCAAAATCGCTCAGTAAGATTATTGTGCACCAGGGGTAAGGCCTTAACTGCAGGAGACAAAGCAAAGCTTTGTTTAAAAACCAAACGATATTTTTTTTCTAACGCACAGTTGCATTGTTACAACATGAATGCGATTAGTGCTAATTTGCCTTTGGTTTCACAAATTCTTTCACCAATATCATGACTATTAATCCATATATATTCTAACTTTGTTTTACTCCACAGGAAGGCACGTGCCACCAAGGCACGAAGGCGTCAAAATGCACATTCCTCGGTAACCAAGGCAAGGTGTTAACCACCGGTTTCTCCCGCTACAGCGACCGGCAGTACGCCATTTGGGATCAACACGATTTATCAAAGTCTCTAGTTTGTGAGACTATTGATAGTTCTTCGGGCGTAGTGTTCCCGTATTATGATTACGATACTAATATGGTGAGATTTTACGTAAATTTCTTTTTGGGGGGGGGGGGGTCTTGCCTACCCATTTTCAGCAGTTCTTGTTATTAACTGAAGCTACGATCTAAGGGTTTACATTGGTAATGGATTACATTGGATGGAACGCTTAAAACACTTAGATTGTAAATAAAGCTGTCTTTCATACCCTAACTGATATATCAACACCTAGACCAAACGGCTGTAAGAATATTCATAAACAAGGGTAGATATGTGGGTACATTAGATATTAATAAACTGTAGGTTTCTTGTATGTCGTTGACATCCGCTAACGATCAACACAATTTATCAAAGCCTCTAGTTTGTAGTATTGATAGTTCTTCCGGCCTCGTGTACCCTTATTACGATTACAATACTAATATGGTTATATATTATATGAAGTTATTGTTTTTTTCCGATTACTCTCTTATCCATTCAGCAGTTCTTATTACGTACTGTAGCAACGCTTTAATTTTGGTAAAATTCTATAGGCGAATATAAACATAAAAACATTTATTGATGAAATACATGCAAACATAAAAACATCTTTATAAGATTACACAATAACTTATTTACAGTTAATTCAATCAGACAAGATGTACAAAGCTTATTAGTACCCTATACTAGACTTTTTAGGTCCGTACCATAGGGCACCATCAACCTTGGAGCAAATAGTTGTGTGTGTCAAGGCTGCGTGAGTGTAGTGTTGGTGGGCGTAATTGGTGAGTAAATGATTATTTTGAAGTGCATTAAAAAAGTATTCTTATTTATCGAGTGATATTAGTGGTGAGTGTAATGCAGTTTTAGGACTAAGTTGACGTGTTTAACATGGTTAAATGAAGTTATTATTGTCGTTTACTATAAATATGACTAAAATATGATATAGTAATAAAAGACAAGGACATAGTTTGTTAGTGGTTCAAAAAATAATAATAATAAAGAAGGTTATAGTAAATGAATAAAACGAGAATAAACCAAATTTTAGGGATTAACTTTTAAGACAAAAAAAAAAACTATCTACTTTATAATTTGGAGGAGGTTTTCGCAAGAGTTATAGTCAAGGGTAAGCAGGTGTTGTAAAAGGGTCTTTTTCAGGGTTGTTCCTTTAAGTTTTGTGAGACGAAGAGTTTTATTTAATTTGTTGTGTATGTATGGGGCCAAGAAAACTTTATGTCGTTGGCCAAAAGATGTCTTCATGAGGGGAACTTCCCACTCGCGAGCTCTTCTGTTTGACCTTTCATTATTGTGTTTTAGAACTGAGATATTACTTGGCTTAGTGATTATCTCCATGATAAAAAGTTTTCTGACGGTCAAGAGTTTGGTTTCCTGGAATAATTGAGTAGTGTCATGAGTAAACGGTTTCTGAAGCATCACTTTCAATACCATTCTTTGAGCTCGTTCTAAAGCGATGAAATGGCTTTTAGCTGCTCCACCCCAGGATGTTATGCGGTAGTTTAATAAGCTCTGGCACAGGGCAAAGTACAATACTCTTAATAGATTCCTCCCCATCAGATTCCTGGCTTTTTTGAAGAAGTACATTAACTTTCTCACTCTACCTGAAAGTTGGGCAATGTGAGGTGCCCAATTTAAATGTTCGTCGATGTTAACTCCAAGATAGCGCATGTAGTTAACTCTTTGGAGTTCTTGACAGGGACAGGTAATTTGGTAACATGTCGATTGACATTCATGGGCTTTTATGACAAGATTCTTTGGAGGCTCTGAGTGACGCGTTATTATGAAGCTGATATATTTAGTCTTCTGAGTATTCAAGGTAAGCAAGTTGTGGTTTAACCATTCCTTTACTAAAGAAAGCCCTTTATTTGCCTTTGAATAAGTGCTCTCCCAGGAATCGTCCGCAAACAGGAGTACAGTGTCATCTGCAAAACAAATGGTTTTACCGTTCGTTTCAAGCTGTGCTAAGGGATCAATGTACACGAGAAACAGGGTCGGCCCGAGAACGCTGCCCTGGGGAACACCAAACTCAATGTTTGATTCTGTGCTTGTATTACCAGAGATTTTTACAACTTGTTTCCTGCCCAGCGGATAACTTTCGAACCATTTTAGAGTCAGTCCTCTGATGCCAATTCCTTCTAGTTTTTTTAAAAGTATTGGTAGAGACACTGTGTCGAACGCTTTAGCGAGATCTAGAAACACCCCAACACAGTGTCTACCCTGATCAAGGTGATTATTAACAAATTCTGTTAAACTGTCAACGGCATGACCTGTAGATTTTTTTGTTTGGAATCCATATTGATTATTGGATATTAGTGAGTTTTTAACAAGAAAATCTGTAACACGTACTTTAATTATTTTCTCCAGGACTTTGGACATCGAGGGTAGCAAGGTTATGGGGCGGTAGTTAGAAATGTCTGTTTCTGGGCCATTCTTAAAAATTGGACAAACAACACCTTTTTTAAAGGATGTGGGATAGGTACCACTGCCTATACTAAGATTAATAATGTGAGTCAGGGGGATGACAATGTGGACTATGGTTTTTTTCAGAAACTCGTTGTTAATGCCGTCCCAACCTGGGGCCCTTCCTGATTTTAGTTTAGTTACGATTCGTTTCACCTCAGTTTCATCTGTGGGCAGTAGAAAAAGTGAGTTTCCAAGAGGGCCACTTTTACTTTTAGTCGTATCCGATTGAAGAAGCTCGTCTTCTGTTTTATTAATTTTGCCAAGTATAGTTGCACTCAAGTCTTTACCGATGTTTGCGAAGTAACTATTGTAACTATTTAGATTGCTTGTTTGGAGTTTTGTTGTTTTTTTTTGGTTTGTGGTGTCAGTTGCTTCCTTTATAATGTTCCAGGTACGCTTTAGGTTGAATTTATTGTCTAATAGCTTTTGCCCGTAATATATGTCTCGAGCTACCTTGGTTGCATGTTTGCATACGTTACGATACCGGTTGTATTTTGTTTTCAGGTCAAAGTTGTTGGGGTTTTTTCTCACTTCTATATGCATTTTGTCTCGTTTAATAATACATTTCAGGAGGGATTCAGTAATCCATGGAGCTAATGTAAGTAGTCTGTGAGAACATTTACGAATTTTTGTATTTTCTTTTAAAATAGTTTGCAATTTTAATACAAGTAAATCAGTCGCTACATTGACGTCTGTTTCGTTAAGTATATCGGTCCAGTCAGAATTGTGAAGGTGGTTGTTGATTGATTGATAATCGATTGTAACTTTTTCTGTTGATGGTTTAATACGTTTTTGTCTCTTGCCATGTAGGCAGGTCAATACTAGTTTATGGTCTGTAGTGGCACAATTACAGGAAAGTGTACAAGTTTGATTTTTTGTTTTCGCGATGACATGGTCTAAGCATGCTTTAAGTCTGGTTGGAATGCGAGACGTAGCAAATAACCCGTGCAGAGCAAGAAGCCCCTCGTACGTAGCTGCTCTCTCGTCGGTACCATCGTCCGCAATATTGATATTTATATCTCCAATTAAAAAAACGTTGTTGATTTTTTTTGCCTTGTCGAGTTCAATGGAAAGGGAAGATATGAATTTGGTAATATTCTTCTCCGATGGGGATCGGTATATACACAAAATAATTGTGTCATTGTTAATTTTTAGATTCAATGCATTTGCATCTTCAATTGTGATTTCTTCCACTGTTGCTTCTAAGTAATTCTTTACGTATATAGCGACTCCATCGCTATGGAACTTGTGAACTGTCGATGTGTACAGCTTATATCCTTGAATATATCTAGGTGTATAGGAATTAGTGTGTAGCCAACACTCGGTCAAAACTATTATGTCTATTGGTATATCAATTCGTTTAAGTAAGCCAAGAAAGTCGTCAAAATTTTCTTTTATGCTTCGTATATTAAAGTTTATGATTTTAAGACCATCGTGCTCTTTAATGTATTTTTTACACTCCTCTACTAATTGAACTTCGTAGTTAACAAATGGTTGCAACTTGTCCACCTCATTGTCCAAAAACGTTATGTCATTCTTGTTCATACAGTAGATAGCAATAAGTATTTGGGTTTGGATAGGATTTATGAATGTAGTAAGTAACTAATGTTACGGTAATAGGTGTGTTAACGTTTACGTGTACAAAAGAAAGTTTAGTTTTATCCTTATTAGTTATTTTAGCTAATATAAAGACAATATAAAATAAAAATGAAAAAAAAAAAAAAAACTAGAACACTTGATGCAATTAAAATAAATAAAATAAAAAAAAAACGTAAAAACAAAAAGAACTAACACAATTAACGCAGGAAAAACGAAAGTTTCTTATTAAAGGTTAAAGGCTGAAATACTTAATGCGGCAAAAAATACAAGGAAGTGTTCTAATTGTTAATTGGTAACGTTTATGAAGAAACTTCGGTAGTAGGCACTTTCTCCGCACGAGAGTTGCTGAAAACTCGTTCGAGGTCTGTCTCGCTCAGTATTCTTTCAACTTGGGAATTATCGGTTCTACGAACAAGGATCTCTCCCGCGCGCGTCCAGCACCACTTGAAGTTGTTACTTGCTTTCAGCTCTCTTGCCTTGCGGAAAAGGAACCGTCTCCTCTTTGTGAGAATATAACCCTAAAAACTTTTATATTATTTTGTATATAAGTAAAAGGTGTCTTTCTTACAAATCTATTAAAATACAAGAATACCCTGACTGACTGATACATAAACACCTAGACCAGACGGCTGGTTCTAGGAACATAAAATCTAGATTTTAGGAAATTCCTATGGGAATATGCAAGCAACCACTAGTCCGTAGTCACTAGTATTTATTTATTACACTTAATGTAAATTTACAAAAAATACATAAAAACAGAACATTAAAAAAATAACATATTGTACAAAGGCGGCACATATTGCTAATAGCAATATCTACCAGGCAACCTTTGGGTGAGACAAGATGAGAAGGAAAAAGTATAGAGGGAAGCTGCATAGCATATGTATTCGTAGTAATGAATACTATAAATGTTGTAGGTCTACCTTGCTGGCAAGGGCGACGGGAACATTCGCTACTACGAGGTCGTGGACGAAGCTCCGTACGTGCATTTCCTGAACCAGTTCCTGTCTGGCAATCCACAGGTCAGCATTACTAAATACTTGAAAAACTCAGTTGGATTTGGACTTTCGTCTTCAATGAGAGGCCAATTGATCGAAGGAGCTGAAATAGCTAGAAGTAGGAAATTGGGAAGTCTTGTACTCGGTGGACATCTGGTCCCTTAAAAAGGCCACTTTGGATGAATCATATTATGATTCTGTTCTATTGCCGTCTCTTTTGCATGGGTGAATAAATTCTATCTCTATCCTACTTTCAAATCAATTTATGATTCATTCAAGAATTCTTTTTGGAGGTGCTGGACAAATCGCTGGCTTGCGGTAGAGATGCAGGTTCGAGCCCCATCTGAGATTAATTTTTCCCTGAAAATTTGTTTATAATTGTTGCTTTTCTATATTATTATTATTATGATCTGAAAAAAAATCATGATTATATTAATATTTATTTACACAAGTTTCGGGTGTTTTTTCATTGTGAGGACAGTATACTAAAATTACAAATTACATCGATGCCAGTATTACCATGTGTTCATTGCGTCGTTTAAAATTTTGATGTTTAATGTTTTTCGAAAAAAGAAAATTCGATTCGAACCAACGTTTTAGGTCAACGATTTTGTCATTTTCTTTGGATGCACTCTAAGTTTCTAAAGCGATGGATTTAGCAATAAATAATAAAATCTTGATTACATTCCAGCGCGGCCTAGGCTTTATGCCTAAACGCGGTCTAAACACGGCCTCGTGTGAAGTGTTCCGTTTCTACAAGCTGCACACGTCACGCGGTCTCTGCGAGCCGATATCCATGATTGTGCCGCGCAAGTCTGACTGTTTCCAGGTAATTAATATAATATGCTAATAATAAAGTAGTAAAAAATCGTTTCTGTCCATTGAATATTCATGTGAAATTTTAAATGAAATTGGTTATTGGTATTGGTACTGAGACCAAAACCACAAATTTTAGAATTTTTATCTGTATGTTCCGTTTTAAGTCGAGAACCACTCAACGGATTTGGATGCGTTTTCTTATTATCACCGTGTAGTAACCCTGGTCGACACATAGGCTGTAAGGGTTGTTCATAAGTGTGTTAGAGCAATTTTCTTTAAACTTCACATTTTCTTGGGTTCTATATTGATAAAACTTTTGGTTTGTTAACTCACTCACTTGTTAACTCACGTTACATTCGGCGACATAGCTTTTGAGACCAGAATAAATTGAAGCAAAACTATGTTCGGTTTTATTGAAAAAAAAAAAAATGCCTTAATTAGATACGGTTCTATTCATGCCTAACAAGTTTATTCATTATAAATTTCTTGCCCTCCATGCAGTTTTTATTTTTTTGCATAATTAATTTCTGGTCCTCACGTTACATAGATCTTGGAACACATTTTACTCTCACGACTTTTATAGCAATATTCGAATCTCCCGCTCTGACAGGTCGAAAAAGAAACGTTTCTTTTTGTAATAATAGAAAAATATTATAATTACTTGTACGTTGTTCCACTAGTATTTAATTAAGGATGATCACGCTACCGGTTTCATCGATTAATCGACATCTTCAGGCGAAAACAATAAGGAAAAACATTAAATACACTTAAATACGTTAATTATAAAATTACATGTTCGATGTTCGATTTCTATTATTGTGAAAATGTTCCATCAAGAAGTGACAACATACAGCATCAATCGTTTCTTTTTGTGTATGTTGCCATACTTATATTTAAAAAACTATGTTTGCAGACCGAATCGTGCCCATGTAGATAATTTCATTTTCAGCTCTTTATGTCGCATTTCAATGGAATTGCCCTCGTGGTGTTTTAGGAGGATCTATACCCCGACACAGCCGCGCCACTGCCCTCGGTGTCTGCTAGAGACTGGCTCAGCGGGATTAACGCCCCGCCTCTACTTATTAGTATGAAGACCGGTAAGAACGCAACACTGAAATTAGTCCGCTTATCTGCCTTTCTCCATGTAATGCGTGTCATAGTTCACGCCAAACTTGAAGTCGGCTGAGTGAAGTTAGCTCCAGCGAGACGGATAGAGAGAAATAGATGACAGAGAGAGATAGACATAGACGAACTTCAGAGCCGCCATTAAGTTTGGTGCCGATTCTAACACGATATTACCATACACAGCCCGGATTTTTACTACATTATCGTCACGACATGAACCCCTCAGGAGTTGTTTCAGAGGTGTGAACTAATACCATTTAACACGGGACCTGGCAAAGCGCGACTCTTAGTACTGAAATTATTCTGCCGTTTTCCACGGGAGGGGAGGTAAACACGCACAGCACACATTCACTCATTCAAAAATTTCATGTCACAGTTGCAACACAACACAAAACGCGCACACAAGCAAACTTACATGAACAAGAACAAATTGTTCAACAAATTGTTCATGTACTTTGGCAGAGAGGGATAAGTGCACTTGCCTAGTCCCGTGTTATATGGTCTAAGGGTGTGAAATGTGAAAAACAGTCCACACTTGGTACACCCGCTTTTTAACGACGATTATTACGTTTCAAACGCAACGGGTGGTGAGCTTTATCGTCGTACTCTGGGCACAAATAGAAAACTCTTTTAACGTGTCTTCCGATGCAGATCGAACACAAATTAATTTGCACCGCGGCGTTTGAAACCACGACCTCTGGTTTAGCAGGCGAACGCTTTAGCACTCAGCCACATAGCCGGCTGAACTTAGTCGCTGAAAAACCGAAATTGGCTCCGTATTAAACGTATAGACGAATACAATGTACATTACTACATATCAGTTTTCGACTCTTACTTAAAACCCAACCAATATAAATTGGGAAGTGGTTTAGTCGCGGGTTTAAATAGCGAAGTATCTTTAAATGAATCTACATAATCTACTGATCATACTAAACGACTTTATAAAAAGAAACATACCCAGGCCCGGATTTCCGCCTAGGCCCACAAGGCACCGCTCTAGGGGCCCTGGCTAGGGCAAAGACAGAAATTATAGAAAGAAAAAAATGTTAATTACGCCCAATCTGGCAACACTGCACCAGTGGCGATACAGACAGAATTAGGTATTTTTAACGGTATTTGTTTCAGCTGTAACAGACGGTAATAGATAAAAGTTTAAATTTTGGTTCGGTCGTTAAAAACATACTCTAAAAACAACTACGAGTATGTATAAACTAGGGTCCCGTACTCGGAGGATGCCGAATTGTTTGTCATGCGCTACCATTTTAGGTTCGCCTTGATGTTGCTTGGGCTTTTATATTGTTGTTATTTACCATAATATTTTTAAGGTTCCGTACCCGTATTGTGTACGGAACCCTTTGTGCGCGAGTCCGACTCTTACTTAGCCAACATTTTTATTTTTTTTATTTCGTGGGAAGGTTGTTCACTACGATCAGTAGATTTAATTTAAAGATAGCTGTCAATTTCGACGCGGTGTGTAACACACGGTTTAAAAAAATCCATACAGTTGTCCAACGAAGGCGTTGGACGTAGCGGTTGTGCGGGGCGTTAAGCTTGGTGGCTTACCTCCCGCATCTCGCCCCGCACAATTGCTGTGTCTGAGCGCCTTCGCTGTACAACTGTATAGTTTTTTTTTAACTGTGTGCTAATAATCAGTATTTTCACCAAAAAAAAGTTTTTATTCTCATAATTTGCTATTTAATACTTTCATACATTTTTTAAACAGCAAAATTTGATAGTAAGAACTTTTTTTTTGTGAAAATACAATAATAATGAATAATTATTCGCAGGTGTAGAATTGATGGAACGTGCAGAAAAAGTAACACAACAAAAATATAATGCTTTCGTCGTGGTTGTTGGTTCCGACAAGTTTGTATGGAGAGCGGTTTTGGACCATCCCCCTGAAGCCAATGCAACTGTATGTATTTTTGAACTATGATGCAACGTTTGCAGGTGTAACAATAACGACGCACAAGCCGCGCACGGTGAGCAAGGACGCGCCGGCCCTGCAGCCGCAGGACGCCAACAACCGCAAGAAGTTCGCGTTCCTCTCGCGGGAGACCACGCCCGACTACCGGCCGCTCGTTACTTGGCAGAACAGTGTCGAGGAGAACAACCAAGCGAACAACGATAACGACGCCATTGTGAGTTGTTTGGACGTTGTCCAGGTGTTACTGCCGTTTTGGGCACGTATAACCACGGCTGTCTTTCGGAGGCGTAGGCAAAGACCTTTAGGCCTTTCCAGTTTTTCACCATTCTTGGCGGTCCCCCTGGAAGAAATGCCCATACTCACTCACGCTGGGCAGGCATGTTGGTGAGCACGGTGCCGAAACCTTTGCACCAGTGACGCCGCTGCCCGTCACCAGTCTGTTTAATATAGGACCCGGCAATTGGGGATGGATATACCGCCATCCATCGGTCCCAGGCAATGGTGGGCTGCCTGGTTTTTCCTGAGAGCTGTTCTCTTACCCTCCCCCGAATAACTTCGGGAGGATTTGCGAGTAAGATCGTGGTACCTCCACAGTCGAGCTCGGCATCAGCTCTACCACCTTCTACTTGGGCATTATATTTATCACTGTTCTTTCATTCTTCCTATACTTTTTTTATTTCCCGAACTGATTTCGTGTGTCAAAAGCTACTTTTCATAAATGTCATATCGATTGATTGTGGAGTTATATATACCTACATATACCCACGCCTGTCTCCCAGAGGGGTAGGCAGAGACTACAGATTTCCATCTGCTACGATCCTGATATACCTCTTTTGCTTCTTCTACATCCATCAATCTAGTCATACAAGCTCTTCTATTCCGGGTAGTTTTTACTTTGCCCTTTTTCAATATGTCCCCTATTTGGTCGGCATACGTCCCTGTGGGCTTATATTATAATATTTAATATTTATATTATAATATTTGCGATAGGATTTATTTATTAAACAATAAGCAATAGATTTTTTTTTTTTTTGGATGAAAGACATTCTTGGTCACCATTGGCTCTTTCATTGTCGTTAAATCTCTTTAGTTGGATTTCAAACATACACTTACTTACAGGTGCAAGTAAACGAGAAGTCCCAAAAGACCTCTCTGAACCAAACCACCAAGTTCCATCAGCTACAGAAGATGTTCGGTAACAAGCAGGTGTCGGAGCTGGAGCCCGCGCCACTGCCGCTCTACAAGCAGATCAATCAGGGGGACGTGTTCAGCACTGAAAATGAGGTAAACTATGCTAGCTTGGCTTCTCGTGTTGAAGCTAGTGAAGCGTGGCCTACAGCTTGCGGTAACGCCCATATGTGGTTACTTTTGAAGCTTGGGCTTGCCCACGCCTCTACTCGTCGTCGAATCTTGACAAGCAGCTTCACTCTTTCGAAACTTGGCCTGCGGGTTCACCCAAGCCGCTTTACACTTTCGAAGCTTAGCCTGCGCGGTCGCCCACGCCAGTTCCCTCTATCGAAGCTTATCCAGCGGGCTCGCACACGACGCTTCACACTTTCAGCTTGGCCCGCAAGGTCTGGTCGCCAATGCTACTTTCCGCTATCGAAGCTTGGCGTGCAGGCTGGTCCACGATGCTTCACACTATCGAAGCTTGGCTTGCGAGCTCACCCACGACTCTTCTAGCTATCTAAGTAGTGATTAGCGCAAACCTTTTGAAAAGGCCTGTCTTGTAGTGGAATATTACAAGTTAAAAACATAAATATTCGTGTCTATGAGGCCACGTAGTGAGTAGTGAGAAACTTACGATCTTCATCTGCTACAATACCTGATTTTAATATTATTGACAGATGTGTGTGGATTTTTAAGTGTTTATCTTTTCTGCGTAGTTGCGGCTTGCCTTCAACCGCCAAGGTGAGGAACTCCGAATAGTCAAGAAACAGCTTCAGAACAGTCAGCAACGAGTCAGGGACTTGGAACAACAAATCGCGGCATTACAAGCGCGGCTGCACAGAGATGGATCTTAAGCCTATGAAACACAATGAACGAGGCCATGTTTTGTTCGGTTAGCTGGTGCTTTTGCTATGATAGCATTTTACTGTACGTCACAAGAAATAGAAATTAAGTGCTCAATTTTTTTGATGCTGAGAACTAGTGGTATTTTATCAGATTTGATGTTCAGTGGAACCAGCATGAGTCAGTATTATAATGGAGTAAAATCATGGGAGCAATGATATTTAGCATTCCAAAAGTTGGCACTTTTTGCCATAATATAAATTAGTTGCCAAAGGCAGGTATTTGTTAAGTTTGTGAATGTTGGATGCTAAAAATTCAGTAGCTTTTTTCACTTTAATCGTAGTAATCTATGTATTTTTAAAATGTTTCTATTTGTAAGATTGGGCCGTTTAGTGTCTGCTTTCGCAAACTTAACTATTGCCATCTGGATGACATACTTGATGAAAAAATACTTTTCTCAAATTATGTAGCGGGTACATACATAATACTGTATTGGCATATGTATTGCTTTAGATGTAAATATTAATTTACATAATTTATATGCAAGACTTTTAGTGTTTTGTGATAGTAGTGTAAAGTGATATCCTCTCATGACATGATTATATTTTTGATGACATTACTTTTATGGATTTTTTTATATTATTGGATTCTATGGTGTTTAATTTTGTATCGATGTTTTGTTAACATGTGCAATGAAAGTCAGGGTTAAATATGTATTGAAGTTTTTAACTTTACATTTATTTTATGGACATTTTTGCTGTGAAGCACATTTTTTATTGCACACAATGTTATTCTCAATACTGTTCGTGATCTTGATTTAATTTTGATAGTCTGATTTTATTATGAGTGTTACCTGTTATTTTATAGTGACATGTTTGTTTTTTATATAAACTTTAGTTGTCTACGCTAGATTATGATAGTGTACTAATGTACGTTTAATTCAGTTCAAGCATTTACTTTATAGTGATCTATATACGATAATAAAAAGAGCATCTCACTTAGCAGAAAGGCGACAAGATTGTACAAAAAAGTTACCTGAACTTTTTTATTAAGATATTTTCAATTAAAATGACATAAAAAATGGCCTAGATTGCCTTACACTGCATTAGCCTCGCTTGTCTTTTTGTACATTCGTAGAAGTTTCTTGCCTAGCAGATATGAGCTACATTTGATTCTTAGAAACCACATTTGACATTCCGCGTTCGGTCTCAAAGGCGTTTGTAGCTATGATAAGTGAAAGTATTAATTGTGCATTAGCTGTAATATTACTTAATACTTTGGCTAAGTCGGTGTTAATATTTATTATGTATTTTTATATCATGCTTGTGTAGCACAAATTTTCATTAAATGTTTGGACATGAACAGTCAAATGTTTGAATTTTTCACCCCAGAACTTATCGGTGCTAGATGATAATAATTACTTTATGGGTGTGATAGAGTCAGAGTGACAGATGAAGGATGCATCAGCGTATATAAGGATTCTGTCCGTGGGGGGGGGAGGTTTGGGGATCCGGACACTCCCTTATACGCGGAAAAATAAATATTTGCGTAATATTTACATTTTGTATCGGTAATGGATTATCCGTGCTATAAAATACAATTTATGCAGCCAAATTCATACTACTCGGTAAGTGCTCAGTATCGAGATCTGATGACCCTTGTTGTGAAATTTGTAAATTTCCTTCTTGTTGTTCCCTAAAAACGTAAGCCCGAGTAAAATTTTGTGTTAAAGAACGTATTTTTTTTAGTTCTTTTCCCATGAGACAGCTTTTCACGCTCAGCTGCCATAAAAATGCTTTTGGTGTTTGTGACGCCCTGGTGGGGCTGACCTTAATGAAACTTTGCACACGTCTTCAGATAGGTTTCCCTATCTACGACGCAGCACTCTATCGAGAAGTGCATATGATGGCGAGGTATTCACCCAATATTAGAATTAGTAAAATGGTTTCAGGGAAAAACTGTTTACCATGAAACTGTTCGAATTTTTTTTATAAAAAAGTGTAATTAATAATTAATCTTATATAAATGAACGACCGCGGACTGAAGCGTTTTTTTTAATTCTATTATAGCTACAAATTGTACGAATCATTAAACTTTGCGTAAAAACGAGGCAATATTCACGATATCCTGACAGCTATTATGATGGTATATCATCAGATTTTAGCTTTTTGGGCTTCATACGTACGTAGTTATATGTCGCTAGATAAAACTTATTGAAAAATATATAAAGAAAGTAAGCTGTTGACTTCACAAACAGTTTTTACCTGTTGTATGGAGATTTTTGCGTGATGAGGCCTCTTAAGATTCTTTCCCGCCATGAGACAGATATAGCTACGCCCATGAAAGGATGGCTTTTGGGGGAGAATAAAGATGTTGGTTTGTAAAATAGAAACCAGCCCCTAGATCAGTGGTTCTTGAACTTTTTGTAGCCATGGACCACTTTCAGAAATTCAAAGATATCACGAACCCCTGTCGATGAAAATTTTAGGAAAAGAAAATAAATCATAATGTTAAAAATCACTTTTCTCGGTTAGTTTACATTGATACTTCATTAAATGTTAAGTTAATGAAAATGTTGCTGTTGTTTGGACTCGGTATAATAAATATCTAAAGAGTGAACTGAGTGGTTGTGGACCCCTGGCACTCATGTCACGGACCCCTAAGGGGTCCATGGACCCCAGTTTAAGAAACCCTGCCCTAGATTATATATCTTTGAGTCGGTTGTCGGTTGCCAAGAAAACATAGATATACGAGTAGGTACTATCGAATTCCGATTGTCTAAGGATACGTTCGTACTTAAAGTGAACTCTTATTAAAGACGCTGGCCGACCTTGGCGAAACCTGGCAGGTTGTGTACGGTCGTTTGAGGAACGGGACCCGGAGCAAACACCTTAAATGATAGTGGTAATAAATATGATACTGATACAGAGTGTAATTTAATATTAGGTGACTTTCGTTTACGTAGCCAAATTCATACTGAAGACTTGGTAAGTGGTCAGGACCATGTTTCAATGATCCTGTTTGCGAAATACGAAATATATTTTTTGTGCCTCTACTTGTTCAGAACAACCTCGACTCAATGGTTAGTATAAATTTAATTTTGCACATTTAACAGAAAGGATAATTGAACCTTGGCTGCATAAACAAAAGTCACCTTGTATACATATGTATAGCTACTCTAATAATAAAGTAGGCAGGTCTGCACTGCACCTTGGACGAATTAACCACGGGACTTGACGGGACACAAAACGTTGGCCTCATTCGCCTTTACCCTTTTGCCACGTACTGTATTTTAGCCACAGTAAAAGATATCGCGTTGTCAGTATGACGTGAGTAGGTACTCGCGGTGAAACTTTACACCTAAACATGGGGAAATGTGCTGTATTATTCTGTAAAAGTTACAGCAGTGCAAAAAGAAATGCTTCTTTTCACGCTTAGGTACAATTTTACCTCATTAAAGTGGCTAGACCTTCCTAAAATTTATAAAATGTGGTATGTAAATGAAACGTTATACGTAATTTTAAGAAGTAATAATTGACCGAGGCTATGTTCCAAAAATGTTTCTAACGTAATTGGGTCGGGTTATATTCATTCGCTCTTCAGTTTTGTTCCAAGTAGGGCTTAAAAATATCGACAAACATAATTATTAGCCAATTACGATCGAAAGCGATAGCGATAGATTTTGAAGTTTGACAATAAGGCCCCTAGTCAAAATAGAGGCTACTAGCTTTTGCCCGCGTTAATTAGTTTTTGGGTAGTCCTATCAAATCTATTAATATTTTTCGGACCATTAATTTCATAGTACATATTTGACTTTGAGTTTTGGTTCTCTTGAAAATAATATATGTCCCTGGGGAACTGCCCATCCAAAGGTAACAAACTAGCCTTTGTCCAAGTGAAGATATTACCATTTCAATTGTGA
Source organism: Ypsolopha scabrella (assembly GCA_910592155.1). Taxonomy (NCBI): domain Eukaryota; kingdom Metazoa; phylum Arthropoda; class Insecta; order Lepidoptera; family Ypsolophidae; genus Ypsolopha; species Ypsolopha scabrella. The sequence continues at coordinate 21,527,406 of OU342969.1, read as the reverse complement.
AATAATTCAAAATTGGTTCTGTAATTATTAGTGACATAGGGAAAAAACTCTAGCTTAAGACCAAGTGAAGAGTCTTAACCATGAAAATTTATCAAATCAATTATTTGTTATCATCAATTTTGAAAATTCTTTCACTATTGCATTATTAAAAACGTTATTAATATTTAAGAACAAATAAATAAGTACAAGGTATTGTGTAAAAATATATTCATAGAAAATATTTAGGTACAAAACTTACATTTCTATTTCAGATCTCATAGTCATACACATAAAGATGGAGTATTTATTTACAATATATATTTTAAAAAACATCATGTCACAGTGTTGGAATGTTTAGTTATTAAATGTGATGTCATAATATTATATCATCCTAAAATCCATTGTTTTAATCAATTGTATTATGTTATGATGTAGGCAGAGTAATAATATGTTACAGTCAAAACTCTATTGCCTTATCATTTCAATGGATACCAAAACATTGGTAGTAATCTGATTAGTAATTTAGAAGTCTTTGTTTTTCTCTTTATCCCAAATATGGCAATCTAAATAAATATAAATATATCAAAACTCCTAAAGCCATACCAATTGAGGCTAGGGAGACACCAAACAATGTTGCTCCATTACAGCCATCAGTTCCACATGTGTAGATACAGGTTCTGTACTCCAACTTATCTCCCGGCTGCTGGACATAATTGCAGTAGTTTCCAAGATCCAGGGAAGAACAGAATCTCTTTGTACTTATCCCACCTATAAAATGATCAGATATTAGCAAGTAAAATAATTTGTCAGTAGTCAAAACACCAATAGGTATGTCATAAGTTAGGCGTGCAGGTACTCACCCTAAAATAATGTGCAATTAGTGACATATGTACTTTCACCAGTAATGGTATGGTATGGGTGCTATTCTGGTACAAAATAAAAGTGTTAGGCTGTGAATAAAACCAAGAAATCCCAGTGCAATAAGAATGCTGCAATTAAATAGTAGTAAGACTGCACTTCTCTAGCTCTGTATCGCACTTCACCCTGGTCTCGCCCCATTAGTACTGAGAGCGAGTGAAAGTGCGAAGCGGGATCACAGACACGCATTTTTTTGAAGTGCCTAGGTATTTCCGATGTAGTTATTTTTTTTCCTCTTGTAATATGTGCCAATAATAATAATGCCAATTTTGTTAAAATCTGGAAAAGGGGGTGATTCCCCTAAGGATAATAAATTGAAGAATAATAATAAAATTCAAGTTGTAAGTAAAAAAAATGATCAAGATAGAAAATATTGGTTAAAACTATACAACAAAAGAAACATGAATAAATATTATATGACAAATAAAGCCAGCATGCATTAGAGACACAGCAGCTAAAGATCTCTTAGATTAGAAACTAATACAGGAGACATGGGCTGGTAGACTCAGTATTATCAAAACCCATAAATTAAAAAAAACTTGTCCATAATATGTAGTAATAAAATTCTGTGGAAGGGCAAATGAATGCAACTTTAGATGTATCAAAAACAATAATTCATTAATTAAGTAATATGACAGAGAATGATTTTCTAACAGTGTAACTTGAATGAATTGTTTTGGAATTTTTCTGTCGTGCTATTTATTATATTTATAAATTGTTAAATATGTCCGAAAAGCAGTGAAGGTGAAGGTGCTATTAAAGTGAAATTAAACCCACACTTAGGCAGATATTGCACTAAAAGATATTTGAGTAATTATATCTTGGTAATTATAAGCATGCTGTCAAACAGGATAAAGTATCCTTCTCATATTGAGACACCAAATATAAAGTGAAACATTTGCCTTAGATATAAAAAAAATTGAACCTATTTGCTTGATGCAGTACTGAGCATCAAACACATGCTCGCATGAAGTTGGCTTCAAAATACCCCCATCTAGACTCATTAGGCCATCACCACATTCCATGGTTGTTGAAGAATTACATTGATAGCAGTCTATTGCCTGAACTTTACAAAAAAATGTTAGTTTTAGAGTTAATTATTATTGAATACCGGTTTTAACACTCAGAACAAAAACAACACTCTGCTTGGAAATGCTGAAATTGTATCTGTGAAACAGTTTGCATGTAGTCAACAATAATAATATGTGAGTGTTACAACCAGAATTCAACAATAATTTAGGTTAATGAAAAAATAACAAAAATACTAAAAATAATGTGCTAATTTAAAGCAATTAGTAAGTTATATAAATATTACTAAATCCGATTGGAGTGTAGATAAGGGGGCACTATGGGAAAGAAGACTTCAAAAGTTTACACTTAACCCGTTGGAAAACGCGCGTTTTTGCAAATTTTCCTGCCAATTTTGTTTTTGGCTAAATCTCCGGAACTAGCTATCCAATTCTAATGCGGTTTTTTTTTCTAAAACTAGATACAATTTTCTACAAGAAAACTTTTTTTTTCTTGGGGAAAGTGGGTGGGGTCTTTCTCCTTGAAAAAATCTTAGTTATATATATAAATATATGTGTGTATACTATATATATGTCTATTCAAATTTTATAATATTGTAAAAAAATATAAAGAAAATTAAAAAAAAATGAAAAAATATATAACTCTATACATATATTTAAAAAAAAAACAAGAAAATTTGGCCCTTGAATTACAAACCACAACTTTTTTTTATATTATTATAATATTTATTTTTTATTTTTTTTTGCTGCTCATCTTAATAGTTTCCGAAAAATACCCATATCACTAGGTTTATAATATATTAACTAACAATAATATTTTTTTTTTATAATTTGGCCTAGGCGTGACGATCGTCACGACTGTGACTCTACGGGTTAACCCAGAAATTCTTCTGAAAGTCAGAAGCGAGTCATTAGGTTGGTAATGGCATCACAGGACTTAGAACAACCACCATACATAACCTTTGTGGTTGTTTTTTTTTGACAACTAGAAATACTTCAGCACAGAAGGGGTTATGCCCTCTTATCAACACTCTGACCCCAATCCTATTATTACTTTCATGTTGTTATTTGAATTAATTTTCAACCACCAGTTTTAATTTCTGAAATAGCTGTAATTAACTGGTTTTTTACCTTCAAACCGTCCAACATGCTTGATACAGTACTGAGCATCATGAATTGTTGCACAGTCAGTTGGAACCAAATCATTATCACTGTCTAAATACTCATTACACTCGAATGGATGGTTCGAATCTGAACCAGAACATTGATAACAATTAATGCAGTGCACTAAAACAAAATAAAACAAACAAAAATGAGGAACAAAATCAATAAACCTGTAAACATCAGAAATGAAAGACCCAAATTTCGTACCTGATTTTAGAAGGCTGAGAGATAGGCTCAATCCCAGAACAATTTTCCCAATAAAGCTCATTGTAATTCGGGTAAGATCAATATAATATCAAGCGTGTTTTAACACAGAATTATAGCAAATTAATTGCAGTTTTATGAGATCGATTTTTATCAGTATTGATTTTTAATGCTTGACTGACAGTGACAGAAAGACAGCAGACCATAGAGAAGAGAGTAATAGGGTGTGGTCTCAGGGATGCTTTGAGCTTGGAGGAGAATTTGTTCGTCCGAGGCGTTGAGTTTGATCGCCGGGCGATGCGACGCTTGCCATGTCATCCCTTTTGCACGCGTTTGTATATTCCGTAGACAGGTATATTCCCGGCCATAATGTGCAAGCGGGCTGCGTCGCTTATACGCAGAGTACGGGCCAGTGACTACGGCATTCTGCAGGCGGTTGCCTGTGGTCAAATTATTATTTAATTTAATTTTAATACTAATTTAATTTACTAATATAGTTTATAATATCATTGTTACTAACACTTATGGATCAATGTTATCTGAATTAAATGGATATTATTATTATTATATTCCGTAGAGTATATTCCGTAGCCAGGTATATTCTGTCTATCCTTCTGTTAGAGTTGGAGTGGGGTGGAGAGGCACTGTCGCTAAATATGGGCGACGGAAAAATTTGCAATCGCGAAAATTTCCGGGTTTATTCCCATGTGGGAAAAAACCGGGAATTTATTGGGGAAAATCCTCAAACGTTTGAAATTTTCATTAATTTAATATTTACCAATAGTGTAATCAAAAAGAGTGCTGAAAAAATGTATTTTTATATTTAATGCGAGAATATACCAAACCGCTAAAGTTACAACTGAGATGTTAAAACAAAATTAAATGTCTAAAGCTTAAACAACGTTTCAATAACAGTTTTTTCCACCTTCCCGTGAAGTTTGAGAACGTAAAATCTAAGTCCCTAAAGTTATGTAATAAATTTATAAAATCATAAACTTCTCAATAAAATTCAAAACATATAGCACCCGTGCGCAAGTTAAGACGCCAAAACGACGAATCACTCAAATTGCAAGTTTATTTATTTATTACAATTACATTAATTACAAGGGACTCGTTGCGGGGGGCTCGGGGCTGGGCGAGGTGGTAGCAGACGTAGCGACCGAACAAAACGGAACTTTACCAAGTTAGTGGCAAATTATTTGTTCACTTCTCTGGTCTGTCGGGTTATGCATATAATACTAACGTATATACTAGCCTCCCGCTCAAAGCTACTTCTTTGTTCTGACTCAGCCTAGCAAAAATACGTGCTTAAAATTGAACTTTTCGAATATATTAGGCACCTTTTGCCATATTTTTAACATAACGTGCTCTATATTCATTGTTTATGAATTAATCGTGACCACAATTGACGGGTTTTTTACAAAAATAACGTAATTTTATGGAGCTATGTTTTACAGGAGAGACAAAAAATGATCTGAGATTAATACATTTAATTTAGAGGGACTGAATGTATTTTGCTAACATTTTAAAGTTTGTGTGTGATATTTGTACATATTGTATTAATTTGTATTATTCATAGTTTTTGAAATAAATAGAAATGTATCAGTAGTACATATGTTGTTTTTGTAAAAACAAAGCATATAACTTGTTTTTGTAAAAAAAAATGTTGGAAAAGAAAAATAAAAGAAAAATGTTATGTTATTATTTATGTTTATTCTCAATTTACTTATAGAAAACAAACTTTCTTTTAATTTTAATTACTCTCCTCCGCTACTATTGTCTTCTGAATCAATATCTACATCTAACAAACTAGAATCTACGTTGCCATTCAAAATCTTCTCATAAAATTCACACTTTGTTGGTGAAGACAAAAAGCTTTTTAGCTTATACAAGTCTTGCGCTTTGTGTTCGTTCAGCGGAATCGTAGAAGTATACAGAGAGTTGAAGGTAACTTCAGTAGGCAAACGTTTCTTATTCCTGATGTTTATTGCTGTCCATTCTCCTGTAAAGTTGTACTTTACGTATACATACGCTGAATCCTTCTTTATTTTCACCATACGTACATTTTTTATACGCATTGGTGGCTTACTCTGTTTTAAAAAGAATGGTTCCAAAGCTTTTTTTATGTCATAAAACGTGTCATGTTTCACACGCTTCACCTCAAAGGGTGAAGGATTTTTTCGTGCTGATTCAATGATGTCATTCCATTCTTCATCAGTTTCCACAGTACTTGTCTTTTTTAAATTACCAATTAGTGAAAAATCTTGATCATTTGGGAGGTAAGTATGGCCTCTTATTGGAAATATGTATTTTATGGTGTGAAACAAACCAAAAATATGGATTAATGCATATAGAAAATTAATCATGACATAATTTTTATTTTGACCGGAACACCCATCACTAATGAGTACAAGGTTTTCACAATGTATCTCATGCTCATTGAAATACTTTAGTAGAAGGGATGTCACATCATTTTGACCTTTCTTTCCTTCTGTTTCCAAGTAACTATTCATACATACTTTATTCCTTCCCAAATCATGAATACCGAAAACAAAATTCCACAGTTGTCGGCTGTAGAAAACGTCACCAGTTCGAATGTGTGGCAGAGGGAGATTTTGCATATAATCAAAACTTAAGCACATGATTTCACCTCTCTGTGCTCTTCGTTTCAGATCTTTTTTCATTTGTCTAAATTTTTCTGCCTTAGCAAGATGTAAGTTGTGTTCTGTGTGTAGAATGTTGGCAGTCTCTGGAAGTGCTGCACATTTAATCTTAAGCTTGTATGAATCACAAACTGCACAAGTGTCGGAGCGAGGCAAGCCAAACCTAAGCTTATATTCTTTTGTAAAAACAGTCCAGTAAACCATGTAGCTAACATTAATCCAGTGTGATCTTAAAAACATGTTATGCATCTTATTCACTGTCAAATCTTCTGTCAAATAAAAACAGTGAGGATTATCCCTTCGCGAGTAATGTGATTGCCTTGCCTTGAATGAGGATATGTGATACCTTATCAAAATCAAAATAGCCTCAGGTGTTTTTTTTGCTCTGTTCACCGTGTGTTTTCCTCTCAGATCCTTAGGTACAGCCTCATTTGCCAATAACAATCGTTGCAGGCGACGAATACGGTTTTTGCCAACTCCATGAATACTACAGAATGCGGTAAAACACGTCGGAACTTCTTGCAACCCAATGCGTATCTTGTACTTAAAAGTTGACATACGGAATACCTTAGGATTGTCGTTGGTATGTCGTTGGGCAGGTGACGATGAAATCAAGCCCATCAAATACGCGTCTTGATCATTTTTATTTCCAAAACTGTTGAAAAGGTCTAAAATTATTTGTTTCTCAGCTGCAGATATTTTTGAAAAGCACTGTAGACGGCTGCATCTAAAGAGAAGAAAAAACAATAATCAAGACAATATCACTTAAAATATCCAGATTTACACTAACAAGCACTAACCTGCAATCATCACCGGTTTGGCGTGCTAAAACCAACTGGTTTCTATGGTTGATATGTTCTTCACCCTTCGCTTTTTTTGCTTTTATTATGTCTTCTTTCTTCTGCTTCTTAGCTCTTTTCTTGTTTTTACTAATATCCACCTCGTTCTCCATATTAATGCGAAGCAAATTGCATCAGCTCTGCCAGTAAAATTCAAAAATGAAAAACGTCTCACTTGTCAAATGTTCGTTTAGTTATTGCAAAAACAACGTTAATGCATCAGATACATGATTTTTGTAAAAAAGTATTATGCGTTATGTCAGAACTGTAGTTAACCGTACGTTTGGCTTTTGCAAAAACAACGTAAATTCACCAGATGCGTGATTTTTGTAAAAATAGTTTAAACTTACGTGGTTTTTGTAAAAACCCTGATATTTTTACCACTGTTTTTATGTCGTTAGCGTTGTTTTTGTAAAAAGAGGATTTTACCATTCTTTAGAATATTTGATAAGGATTTCAGTGATACCAGTAACAAAAAATCGATAATATTGTTAGTTGCGTTGTTTTTGTAAAAAGCCCTTCAATTAGTAAAAAATAACAACAAAACTAATAAACATGCATCCTGAAAAAGCGAAACTTAAGAAATTTTGATACGCATTTCGATTCCATTCAGCAATATCTGAAGCGTTTCAAAACACTTTCGTGCAACTGTCAGGTAACAGTTTGGTTACCCTCGTTCGGTTTAACTCGGGTCAATTTTTGAACCCTCTAGGGTTAAATTCGCAGCACTTCGAGTGAAATTCACTCGTTTCCAAACGGAACCCTATTGGATGAGTGAGATGAGACCACAGCATAGATAATACACCCACAGTCATATTCATACCGAGTCCCTGGACTTGACATAATTGTATTAAAAACGAAGAAAATATCGTATCAGACGAGGCTTTCGCCTAAAATTATAATAAGTAAAGGAATAAAATAAAATGAAAATTACAGAAAAGGCTATCATGGTCCTAGATACCTTTGCCTGTCCCTGAAAAGGACGAAAGGAAAAAAAAAAAAAAAAAAAAAAAAAGATTTGAGGTTATTTAAATTTATGTTTTGTTTGGTTGAATAATAATTATTTTCTGAACTCAAGTTAACCAAATTTTAACTTGATAACTTCCAGCAAGTCTATTCACTTAAAACTAGATATTGGCGGAACTAATGTGCGGAGACACATTATAGGAAGCCAGATAAAACGGCTTTGATTGAATTATTTTCTGCTATGTGGAATCAATTACCTACGACAAACCTTTTTGTTTCTTTACCTAAGGACATTGAAATATATGTAACAGATTTTATAACGATTTGGTCAAAACATTTTACAAATGAAACTTTTCTCGAGTGTGTGAAGGTTTGTTTTTGTTATTGGTACCAATTGAATTGTTAACTCTTTTCCTTTTCTGTGTCGTTTGTTTAAATTCTATACTAAACAAGCTCCTTTACTAGAGTTATTTTTTCTCAGGAAAACAATCAAAGGCTTGAAATAGCAGACTCAACACTGCTTCTAAAAGCCTTTGATATGCTTACGAATCCTGAAGCCCTGAAGACTGTAAATGTGAATATTGACAAAGAAACATTAATAATACACCTGACCAAGTCATATCCATACCTAGTGAAGCTGAAAATACATCTAATCGAGGGCCCAAAAGAATTGGTAAGTGTAAATTAGAGATTCAATAAAAACAAATGCTATGCAAATATCTGTATTTGAGTCATTTTTAATTTTTTTGGGCCGTTACCAAACTGTTGTAACAAAGTCGTTGTTTATTGGACCAAAGTAACCAAATTGTCATTATAAAGCTTAGTTTACAATATAGCGGTTTGCTGCCGAAATTTTTTATAAATTTCTAAAACATGACTTATTACAAATAAAACAAATCTTGAAAATCAAACAACATGTTTATTAAATTGAGTTTTACATCTTTACTAAGCATACAGGCCTCAAAGGCTCAAATTAAAATAAAAGACTCAATCAAAATTTCTACAAGATAAGTTTACCGCAATAATCCAAATAAATGAAAACCCAAAGTATTTTGGTTTGGAATAAAATCAGTTACAACAATCATTTTGAAGAAGAAAACCTATTTAATAGGAACTTTAAACAGGTAGGACAAAACATTTACTCAATTATTGTTTTCTTAATCAAAATAAATGTCATCTTCATCATTCATCAACATATATTCGATTGGGTTTTAATTTATTTGGAGCAAATCTACTGTCTTAACGATTGAAATATAAGGAACAGTGTCCTCGTCCTCACGTTTTGGTGTAGTAAACTTCAGTACTTCATTTTTTCCGATAGTTTTATAAAAACTTATTCTGTACATATTCGTATATGAATACCTTATTATTATTAATTAATATTAAATTTATTGTTTTTTTATCTTTTTTTCTGTAATGGCATTTTTTCATTTAATAATTTATTTTCGCTAACATTAAAGCAGATTATGAAGGCTTTTATTTCAATTTTAGTACCGTCAAAACAAAATTTTCTTAATTGCAAAATTGTATTTAAGAGTAAGGAATAGAAGCTAAAATTCTTTAGACAATTTTATATTTCAACGTCACTAAAATTAAAGCCCTCAGAATCGGCTTTTATGGTCATTTAGCTTTACTACAAATTAATGTAGTTGAGCATACCCACGTGTATTAACGTGTCTTATATTATAACTGACTGCTAGCTGCTGAGATAAAACCAAGAAAAGCATCAACCTGTCTTTATTGACGTAGTTTAAATCCAAAATGTGCACCTAGCTTTACACAGAACAGTTTTATAACGTAACGAAACGTTACAAAACTGTAAGTTAAAAATTAACCTAAAAACTGATTTTCCAGGCGACAACAGAACGCACAAGTAGGAAACAGCATAAGATTATAAGAAAAATGTCTTATAAATAGCTCTCTTTAATCACACTTGCATAAAAATAACAAGTTTCCCAAAAAAACACAATATTCTTTTTTCGTTAACAAACTGGTGACGCCTTGTAAACATGGACACACGAATAAAATGGATGACAATTCTGGCTGACATACACCATGACAGTTTACTAGCAGCTAATCAGAATTGAGTAAGTTCTGCCAACATTATAGCATTAAGCTGCGTTCGAAATTTATAAGGGATCATCTTGAAATAACGTGATAAAACTGTTTGTATAAAAAAATGTTACTGTTTGTAACCAAATTGTTAATTTAGCAGGACAAGTATAGAACCGCTGCTATTTTATTTATTTTGAAAGATATGCATATTTTATTTATATATATGACAAATATAACTCAGTCACAGAGATAATAGGGGTCTATGATTATATTCCTGTCTGAACTTGTGAAGGCATGGGCGGACAGATATTTAAAAACCTTCAAATAACCTTCTTCTCTCGATTCCTTTGCATCATTCTGGATTTGTATCCAATTCTTTTAGTGTGGTTGCTGTTCGTCTCTGGAACGAACTTCCCGACGATGTCAGAAAAGCCCCCTCCCGTAACTCCTTTAAGTATTCTGTGCACAGACACTACCTCTCCAAAAACACACAAATATGAACTTCTTTAATTCTTATTATTTTTTGCAGTCATGGTATGTATTTATTTATGTATTTATTTACAATATACTTATTAAAACTTGTATTTATTTATGTATTAACATATATTCTTTTTAGGTATTGTTACCTATAGTTATTAATTTAGAGTAGTATCTTCATTTAATTTGTAATTTTCAAGTTTTTACTCTTCTTGCACGCCCACCTACCTATTTATCTTGTACCATCTGTGGGTTGACTGGTAGAAAATGCTTTATGCATTAAGTCCGCCTTTTTGTACTTATTTTTTTGTGCAATAAAGTATTTATGATGATGATGATGATGATGATGATGATGATGATGATATTTTTTGTATGAAGAAGGAAAGTCAAGAATTCAAAAAACAATAAAAATTGGCATTAATTCAAAAGAAATAAGTATTTTTTTAATAAATCCATGAAGTTTTATACTTCTTCTTAAAATAATGAATTTTGAAATAAGAAATGAGATACTAACGCTAATAAATATTCTTGTTCAAAGTTTGAGGACATGTCATTTTCCCCAAAGGCCCAAAAAATTTGAAAATGCCTCATTTGCCGAATATTGTTTTTTTATGTACAGTGGAGCCTGCATCAAGCTATACACATTGAGTATAAGCTAACCTCTCATTGTACGGGAAGCCTATACAATGAGAGGTCAGCTTATACTGAAAGTGTTTAGCTTGATGTGGGCTCCACTGTACATATATTCACTTTTGCCGAATATTATTATGACTATTCATGTAGATATAGCATTTTCATAGGTATAGTTTTTAAAAACAGAAAAAATAAAAATAACATTACCATAAAATTTAACTTTCTAAAATCTTAAAATTACCTACCTAAAACATACAAAAAAAAAAGGAAAAATTTTACTAAGTACTTAAAATATTCTCCCTAAATCACCGCCGTCAATCGGCAGGGTCCCCAAAAGGCTGGAAGCATTCCCCCATCCCTGCATTTTCGTTATTTGTCAACGAAACGAAAAGCAATGTTTCTACACACCGTTCATTCTGTGTAGTTACCGATGTCTGTCATCCTTGCTCTATAGTAGGTCGGAAAAATAAGGTTTCAGAATTTTCCGTTCAAGTCATCTCTGATATGGTGTCATCTGGTGTCATTTCGTTCAGTATGACCTCCTGAATACCCATATATGAGATGACAAGGGCTCAGACTAGACATAGATACTATGACGTTATGACGATGGTAGTACAAAGAAAAAAACTTTTTCATTTAAATATATCCTGTGAGGTATCATATGAAAGGTATATTTATGAGCAGATTACAAATATATAATATAACATTTTTACTAGTTGATCAAACAAAATATTAGAAAACGTCCAAAAATGCCTCAATTTAGAGTTGACTTTGAACTGCTGTAGATTGAAAACCAGTGGATAGATTCTTACAAAATATATATCAAATGACTTAAAATATGTTTTTCAAAGCTTGGAAAAATTATTTACAAGAAATATAAAAAAATACGAAATGTACCTATACATCAATTTGAATTACAGTATAATATCCTGATTTTACAATAATTACCCTGCGACAAAATATAACCTACACCGGGTTACTATTCTCACTTTTAGGGTTCCGTACCTCAAAATGAAAAACGGGACCCTTATAGTATCACTTTGTTGTCCGTTTGTCCGTCTGTCTGTTTGTCCGTCTGTCTGTTTGTCCGTCTGTCCGTTCGTCCGTCTGTCCGTTCGTCCGTATGTCCGTTCATCCGTCTGTCCGTTCGTCCGTCTGTCCGTCCTTCCGTCCGTATGTCTGTCTGTCAAGACCTTTTTCTCAGGCCCCGTATGAGATATCTAGTTAAAACTATTAAAAAAATATAAATTTTTTGTAACTAATTTTTCCAGCTTTGAAAAACATATTTCAAGTCATTTGATATATACACTGGTGGACAAAAAAATCGACTCAAGCATTGTTGTCCTACATTCAAGGGAATAACCCAATCATACAAACATAAACATATGAAATATATATATCATTTTAAAGGTATAGGCCTCCACCTTTGAATAAATGCATTTTGGTTTAAAAGTATTCGCTATACAGGACGTGAAATTCATTTACCGTATTTGAACAGTTTTTACCTCGTACAGATACGTACGCGTTAAGCTCCCTTTATCCCGTTAAAAGGACCTGCAATAATTTTTTTCCTCACTTGCTTACACAATTTCAACCTGTTAACACCTACCCTAATTACCCAGTGATTACGTCATCCGAAAATGGACACCACGCCATTAGAGGCCACTCAAGTGCTTGCCCTATTGCGATTGGGGCGGAACCAACGAAGCGTGGCTGCAGAATTACATCTAAGCCAATCAGCTGTCTCCAGAGTCTTCAGACGCTTCGTGGAGACCGGCGGCGTCATTCGGGGGCCAGGCCAGGTCTTGGACCAATGGCGCTCCATTTTGTTCTCTGACGAGTCCCGAATGTGCTTGCAAGGCAACGACGGAAGAGCCTATACCTTTAAAATGATTTACGGATTATGTAAGTTTATGCTTGTATGATTGGGTTATTTCCTTAAATGTAGAACAACAATGCTCGAGTCGATTTTTTTGTCCACCAGTGTATTTTGTAAAAATCTATCCACTGGTTTTCAATCTACAGCTACAGCAGTTCAAAGTCAACTCTAAATTGTGGCATTTTTGGACGTTTTCTAATATTTTGTTTGATCAAGTAGTAAAAATGTTATATATTTGTAATATCTACTCACAAATACCTTCTATTTGATACCTCACATGATAAATTTAAATGTTTTTTTTTTCCTTATACTGCCATCGTCTTGACGTCATAGTATCTAACCCCACAGTCTGCGCCCTTGTCATCTCATACATATGGGTGTTCAGGAGGTCATGCTGAACGCAATGACATTAGATGACACCATATTATCAGAGATGACTTGTGCCAAAATCGTATTTAAGCGTCTTTTTTTGCTTTTTCCGATCTACTATATTAGTATAACTCAGCTAATAACTTACTGCAGAATATTTTTTTATAGGACGTTTTCTTTAATTATTAAAGAAGTTCATAGAAATATTATGCGGTCGTTTTAAAGAAGGTATTGTATTTTTTAAGACATGCTTGCCTTCCTTAAGAAAAACTTGCCTTGATCTTGATTATTAGGGTAAAATAAGGATGATTTTTTAATCAAAATTATTAATTATTCGTATTCAATTAATGTTGCATTTCTAGTATTAATAAAGAAAATGCTGACAGTTTATTATTATTGTGGAAAATTATGAATTAAAAAAATATTACTTTATATTATACAATTATTTCAGAAGGACTTACATAAGTATATATACATACACATGTATAGGGGAAAAAGGGTATAAAGCCCCCCTCCCTCGGGGGGTTCAGGCAATAAATAGTTTTAACCAACTCAATTAGATACCTGACCCAAACAATATTCTTCCTTAGTTTAATAAATGTGTTTTCTTTTTATTTTTAAATAAGTAGCTACCTTTATTTATTACACATAAAGTATATATCATATTTTTTCTTGTCTATCCCATGGTATGGGGTGTTGTTGGATAGGTTTTTCAAAAATATTGCAGGGCAAAAACCATTTTTCGATTGAGGGATCCATTTGCAAAATAATAAGGTTAAAAATATGTGAAAAAATTCACGACAATATCTATGTAGTAGGCTTTAAAAGTTAATGTGTAAAAGTCAACCAAATGTGGGCTCATTTTTAGAAGCTATTAGCTGTTAAATTGTGAACATAATTATTTTGTTCATAGTATGAAACAAAAGCCCCCTTCTAAGTCTGCACTGTGATGGGTAACTACGGATATACACTGAGCAAGGCCCGACACGCACTTGGCGGGTTTTTCAACTATCATTTAACTAAGACCAACAAATATCTTAAAAGTACTAGACATAATAAAAAAAAATACTAAACATTTTCTTTCTTGAATAGTTTTTCCAGAAAGTAACGTGTCTCCTTCTTAAATCGACTCAGGATCTGATCTCAAGCCAACAGAAGCTTTGTGACCTACTGCTCAAGAAAGACAAAGAGATTAAAGAGTACAAAGAACACGATGAAAAGATACTCAGTAAGTCCCACATACTCGTATGACATGAGAGATACACTTACTTATAAGAGATGGGGAAATGTAGTTGGACAATTACAATAATACCTAATTATATTTAAAAAATAGTTTTTTGAAAACTACTTACGTATAATAAAAAACTGTCTTATACGTGGGACGCACTATAAGTTTCCGGAATGAATATGAAAAAATACTATTAAAGGTACAAAATTAATTTATTGTTTTTCAAAATAATCTCCCTTGGCGTCTATGCACTTTTTCATTCGATCAAACCAGTTTTGAAAACTTTTGTGCCACTCCCCTGTGGTGACCTCTGAAACGTGTTTTTCATACTCCTCGACAGCCTCTTCTGGTGATGAAAATCGTTGACCGCGTAATTGGTTCTTAATTTTTGGGAACAGAAAAAAGTCACAAGGTGCCAGGTCGGGACTGTATGCAGGATGACTCATGAGTTCTACATTTTTCGTCTTCAAAAAGTCGTTTGTCTGTCTGGCCGTGTGAGAACTAGCATCGTCGTGGTGCTGGATGATACGGCGTTTACGGTTATTTTTACGGAGTTCGTCAATAACTTCCGGCAAACAAATGATCGTGTACCAGTCACTATTCACGGTACGACGATTCTCTAAAGCAACAGTAGCCACGTGTCCAGTTTTATTAAAAAAAGAAGCAATCATCCGCTTAGACGCACTTTTCACGCGCGCCACTTTGGTTGGTTTCGGCTCATCTTGAAAGACCCATACGCTCGATTGCTGCTTTGTTTTGGGATCGTAGCAATAAATCCATGTTTCGTCACCTGTTACTATGTCCCACACCAAATTTGACGCACCTTCGTTGAATCTGGTAAGCATGGCACTGCACCAAGTGACGCGGTCCGTTTTTTGAGCTTCGGTCAAGTTGTGTGGGATCCACCGCGAGCACAGCTTTCTCACACCCAAATGTTTGTGTAGGATTGATTGTATTTGACTCATGCCTATTTCTAAGGATGCGCGAATTTCATGGTAGGTCACATGCCTGTCTGTTTCAATCATACGGCGCACAGCATCGATGTTTTTGTTGGTCACAGCGGTGGACGGCCGACCATCGCGAGATTCGTCACTGAGATTGATACGACCACGCTTGAATTCTGCAAACCAGCTATAAACAGTCGTCTTGCATGGTGCTTCATTGCCAAAAGCTGTTTCAAGCCGAGCGATGCTCTGTTGAGCTGTCAAATTACACTTAAAATCGTAGAAAATCATACTACGAAAATTTTCCCGAGTTAAATCCATGTTGATGCAGACACACAATTTTTTAAATGGCGCCACAAGGTAAAAACAAAAGACAGTCAGATGAAACAAACTGCATTCTACAGCCAAAGAGTTCTATTTTCAAATGTTGCAATAAATTTTTAAATATTGTTTATGTAAGTGGCCAGTTCCGGAAACTTTTAGTGTTACCTATGTATGCTGTCTTGGGCACTAACTTTTGGATACAAAACCAATATAATAGTTTAAAAGATGCATTTGGTTTTACAATTATTCAAATACTTTTATTTTATATTTATTAAATATTATTTTTTGTTACAGAATACCTGAGAACCCCAATTTTCAATGACAAAGTTCATCTTTCTACACATAACTGCTATTCACAGAACTTTGGATTTACTGATATAGATACTGACGTGCTAATAAAACGGACTAACAGCGTTATAAATAAAGAGTAAGTAAAAAACATAAAATATGGAATTTCAAGAAAATTACTCGAATGGCATTGCCTCGTGAGTATTGTGAGTAATTAAGCTGGTAACGGAGGATCTCGGTGCAAAATGCACATCATAATATTGTTTTCCTTACTTTTGAATAAAAACTTTGCAATAAATGCGTTTTATAGCAATTCGCGCAAACTGCTTGTTAATAGTTACGTGATCACATGAAAATTATTCAATTTTATGCGTTACATTTTAGCTGCATTACATTACAACTGTAAACACGCTGTTATGTTTGTTAATGTAATGCAAACAAAATGTAACACATTAAAGTACGTAATTTTTTGTGAAGACTTTATTATTAATAGACTATTTCCGCAAGTTGCTTTAAAACACAATTATTGCATTCTTTTTATTCAAAAGTATGGAAAACAAATTATGATGTGCGTTTCGTACCGAGGTAAAAAGTTACCCCTTTAAGGACATAACAAACAATACAAAACATATTTTAGAATCATAACAACACATCAAAAAAATAGATACAAAAACAGTTTCCGAATCATGATTTATAGTTTTTGTGCAACAGATAAAAAAATGTTGCAAAAAAAATCTAATTGACTGAAGTTTTGCGTGCTGATTCTGAATTTTTTTTTTCGATCTATCTGAACGTATGGAATGCATTTGACGATTTAAATAACTTATGTATATCTTCTTCCGTTAATAAAGTAGTAAAAAGGTCGTGTCTATTCATTAAACATTTTTGCGATGAATGAAATGGGTTATGGGTTTTGTACTGAGGCCAAAACTATATTTTTTTGAATTCTTGTCTGTCTGTCTGTTCTGTTTTAACTCGAGAATCACTCAACGGTTTTGGGTGCGGTTTTCTTTAATATCGTGGCAGACCCTAGTCAGCGTAGGGTTGTTAAGAGGCTTCAGTAAGCAGTAGTAGCAGTTCGATGTGTGTCGGTACAAGAATCGACAGAAACGATATTAAAATACCGTGCATTACGAAATGGCTGTTACGTCGATCGTTGCGTTGGCGTCGCCGGATAGCGCAAAATATAGAAATAATACTTTTTATATATGGTAAATTAGATTTTTTTAAATATAATAACACTTTTCTAACTTTAATTTACAGGAAACAAGATATAGTAAATGAAACTCCTTCCTCAAGCTCAAATGGATCATTGAACAATGTGTATGTATATTTTGTACTAGTATATCTTTGGCTGAACTTTGCGAAATAACTTGTACGACGTCTCGTTCACCAACAATTTTAGCTCCATTTTGTTTAAAAAGAAAGTGACAGCATAAATCTTAACTGATCTTACTTCTGCAAGTTAAGGTACTTCTATTAAAAAGCCCAAGTCATGGATTTCTAAGTCAGTCGCCTAAGTTATTTTTAACAAATGCAATGAATATTTCAGTAAACCTGAACCAGAAGAAAAGTGTGCAAATGTTATAAAACAAGAGATTACTACAAATATAAAAGAAGAACCGATCACACAATCACAGGGAAGTAGTTGCTTAAATGTAAAACAAGAAAACTTCGCACAATCGCAGTCTAGCCAGAGTATTGTCTCAACTACAAGTAGTCCTCGGAAAAAAAGGAAGATGAAAGATTTGTAGGTTTGACAGTATACAGGTATGAAGTGTTTGGGGTATCAGACATGGTATTTGCCGTATATTGGTTTAGTCATTTATGTGCGGCCGAAAATTGGAACTGATTTGACTGAGGATATTGTTAGTTGTTTATAAAAAGTGGTAATGTACCTAGTCGGTGCTTAAATTCTGTCACAAACAAAATTGGCTATAAAATGAAAACTAGTCATGACATTCAAAAAAAGTTTTTTTTTTAAAAAAGGTAATTTAATTATCTTACATTAAACACAAAATTTATTCAAAATGATTGCCACCATTTTTCACACAAGCCTTCAATCTTCGCGGCCAATCATCAATAGCAGCACGGACCATATTCATGTCGATATCGGCCACTGCTTTAATCAGTGATGACTTTAGGCTGCTCAAATTTTTGTGAGGTTTGGAACAGGCCTTTTCCTCCAATTCCTGCCAAATTTTGTAATTCAGTGGATTGAGGTCAGGGCTAGATGAGGGCCAATCTTGATGCCTTATTAGCTCGATATTCTGGCGCTCGAACCACTCCTGAGTTGTTTTGGCCTTATGAGCAGGTGCGGAGTCCTGTTGAAACACAAATGGCCGTCCTCCAAAGAGTGTCTGGGGCAGATCTTTTACTATGCTATCTAAAACCGTGTCTTGGTACACTTTTGCACTGGTTTTGACACCTTTTTCACAAAAATGCACTTCAGTAGGGCCATAGTAGGACACTCCCAACCAAATCATGACTGATGATGGATGATGGCCGTGCTGCACTCTAGGAATGGCATTTCCAGCGGCCGCAGAGCTGGTAGCGTACACCCTGTCATTTTGTTTGTTGTACTTCTCTTCGATATTAAAAATTTTCTCGTCTGTAAACAGGATATCGTGGTGTCTGTTTCATGCGTACCGCTTTAGCAAAACTTTGCATTTTTAGGCTCTCATAGCTATCAGACGCGCGTTCAGAAGATGTCCACTCTTTTTTCGGTAAGCTCGTAGTCCCAGGTCTTCATTGAGTACTTTTTTACGGTACTTCTGGTTAATCCCATCTCCAAAGCCATCAGTTTCTGCTTCCGGACGGGATTTCTTTCAATACGCGCCTTGATTGCTTTGATGACCCCTGGAGTCCTAACGGAACGAGGTCTGCCAGTTCTTTTCTCGTCATCGACACTAGAGGTTTCATTGTACCTCTTGATGGTACGGTACACGAACCTCTTCGTGATTTTTAATTTTTGAAGCAAGTTGAATATCGTCTTCGGTGGATGGCCGCAACGATGCAATGCAATTACTGCTACTCGGTCCTCTTTGCGAGTCCACTCCATCATAAAAAATGAATGAATGTAATTGTGATTTGGCAGATTATTAATCAAAAAATATCTGAAAATCGAACACCATTTAATTTTTTTTTCTAGGTGTTCTATTTTTAAAATAAATGGCCAGTGACAGTATTTATGAACCGACTAGGTACAAAACGAGTAGTATTTGTTATTATATTAGTTAACGTACATATAATGTTTATGGTTGGGTATAATATTATGAAATATTAATAAAATTAATTTGCTTCTGTAATAAAACTTTTAATCTACACATACTGTTTAGTATCAATAAGTAGAAGGTAGGTTTGTGCAAGATTAACATAGAGAATATCTTATTTTTAAAATTATTTAATATTTCCAACAAAAGCAATAATAATTATCTTATTTCTAATTAAATATTAAAAACACAATTACTTTGCGACATTTTTCTTAATGTTCTGTACCTATTATTTAGTAAACACTATTAGAAGTGTAGACACGGAACCCATCGTGGTTTTATTATATTACCTAATTTTTTATTTGCCACACCTCACAAAGGCAGTGCTGAAGCAATATCACCAAATCTGTCTCGGTGTGGCAAGACTGGCAAGGAGTACATCAGAGCAGTCAAACAAAAGCCGTGTACCAATAATTTAGCCATAGCAGATCTGCTGAAATCGAGTATTCTGTCGAATAAATGCCACTAAAGTCTAAGATTACCACAGACATACAGACCAAACATTAATAATAAACGCATAGAGTAGACTTGAAGCAATTTTAGCTTAGTGAATGACGGCCTCTTTTAGATATAAATATTGCTTGTTTCCAAACAAAATATATACAAGAGATTAGTTAGGTATTAACAAATATGTTTAAAGCATAAGCCAGTCAAAACAACCCATTTCTATACGTTTCTTCGTACCATGTAGCTTAAATGTCGCTTGGTTTTTATATGGAAACTTGCCAACGTTATTTAATCCTTAGGTTTAGTCTGTATGTCTGTGAAGATTACAAACTGTTATAGTTTAAGAAATTCTAGATATCACGGCCTCAAGTACAATAAACGACAACGGCATAGGGTATATCGCTACGTTTCCTAGCCCGCATCATCACTGCATCCAAGATCAGGGCAGATGTAAATTTGCCGAAAATTTGGGAAAATATTATATAAAACACGGTGAATCCCGAACTCCTAATATGTTTATAGTACCTGTCTAAACCTAAAAACCTCATGACAACATGTACTTTTCAAAAGCAAAACTGACCTTTAGCATACTCTTAGATAATAACAGTTTTATTCTTTACTTTTTTTGCTGTCCTGCAGCGTTTTATTGGGTCCAGCCCGCTGCTAAAATGTGTTTAAAAGCAAAATTTTGCCATCAATATTAAAAACTTTCCCAATTTCATTGCGTCTTGCTTCTTAATATCCAATACATACCACGAAGTTTTCATGACTTTATCTTTACAATTTACATTATTATTTGCGCAAATATTTGGACTAAAATTTACAAACAGAGCTTGAACTCCCCGGGCGTTGATAGTTTAATCCAAAGCCGAGCATTGGCTAGTAAAAGAAATGAAAAAAAATGGTATAAAAAAGAACTATATTTTTACCTGGTGACAAACCACCTATTGGTCATGTCATGTCCTATTTTTCGTTGAAATTTGCGCTTCCGCCTTATACTATACTTAAACTAGGTTAAATTCGTATATAACTGCAAAAGCTGTTTGACCTACGAGCATTTCGTCAACTTTACAGTTACTTACATAAAATGATTTCCTTGGAAAACAATATCATTTTGCTAATCTTTATATACGGCTTGGATGCGCTTTGCTGTTGATTTATTATATTATTGAGAAACTGAATGTTAGTGCCTTTACACCGAATCATTTTACCTATGATTATATGATTTATAGCGAAATCCATCGCTTTGGATACTCTAAACATTATTTGGAGCGCATTACAAACTAGAAAATCTATTGAATAAAATTTCAAGTAAGACAAATGTTAAGAAAAATTTCTTCGGCCAGAATTCGAACCTGCGACGTCTTGCTTTCACGGCAAGGGTGCTACCGTTGCGCAAATTTGTTTTGAACTTTTCTAGTTGTCATGCGCTACCGTTGCGCAAATTTGTTTCAATTTAAATTTTCTAGTTAGTAATGCGCTACCGTTGCGCAAATTTGTTTCGATTGAACTTTTCTAGTTTGTAATGCGCTACCTTTGCGCAAATTTGTTTCAATTTAACTTTTCTAGTTTGTAATGCACTCTGAATAATGTTGATTTTACCTATATCTATCTCTTTATACACCTCGTCCTTACTTCCTAATTTCTCTCTATTCTACGATTAAATTTTAATTTCTTGTAATGCGCTGTAATTCAGTAAGTGTTTGGAGTATCGAAGCAATTAATTTTGATATAAAACTAATGATCTTCTTATAGACCTATGTTATCAAATAGGATAAAGTATATAGACTAGATAGTGTGGGTAATATCGGCCACAGATTTAAAATGTTTTCTAGGTCTTAAGTCACAGGGTAATAAATAAACTCGGATAAGTCATATTTCCTTCAAATAAGTAGGGTCTATACAATAAAATTGACTAAATCCCTATATGTGCCATCTGTCTATAGGCACATTATATTCTTGCAGCTATGAGCATACCCTCGATCATTTTGCTTGTTGCAGTGCTCTTCGATTATGAAAATTTTCTCATTGGTAGAAAGAATATCCCTGTACCAGCGCACAATGAACCTAATTAAAATTTTATGGACACAGGGCCTTAAGTCAGAATATCGACCTGATGATTTTTATATGATAGATATTTATATTTTAAGTGACAAATACTGATTGGTAAATTTCTGTCAAAGCGATAGCTTTCGATAAAAAAAACGTCTTTTTTTGTATGAAGACGTTGACATTACATTATTTTTCTCAAAATGTTGCAATGTGTCGCGAGTTTTTTGGCTTTACTCTTTTACGGAAAAAACAAAACACTAATTGATTTTAGGAACAACAAAAGAGGCGAAGATTCCTACGCGTATTATTTATATATTGTGGTACTATTGTCTGTACATTGACGTTGGCAGAAAGAACCCGTACGACAATGATGTAATAATACCGGTACACTTATGATATAGGTAGGTTGAAGTGCGATTGCCTTTTCATTGCAGTGCGTTCAGTAAACTGCGAAGGTATCGCCGCGAGATAGAATAGCACACGAGTTCACACAACGCATTAAAGCTAATTCTTTTTGAAAATTCTTTATTCAAGGTACAGGTGTTTCCTCGAAAATAGAACCGTTTGTCCAACAACTTAAGGTTCATTTTGGCATGTCTCAGTCTCAATCTTTTACTCAAAGCCTAATTTGCTGCTACAGCTACGGATCAGCTTTATTGACGCCGTGGCAATAGTTTGTAGCATGTGAAACCATTGACTTACAATATGTACTTTGGTTGAAACCTTTTCACACTTTGGAAAGCCAAAAGTTACAAAGTTGCCAATAGTGCCTCAACCATCTAGATAATTTAAATAAATTCGACCTGTACCTAAAATATAGAAAATTATCAGTACAGCTAATCACCACTACGACGACAGGGATTGACAGTTTCTTTAGCCGAAGATCCTCAAGCTTGATTGTGATAAGCTGGTCGCCACAGTACCCAACTACAATTGGCCAGCCGCTGCGTTCTCGATTCTGATTGGCCAGTCCCTGCAAGCTCATCTTCAGCAGGTCTTCGAGGCTAACAGGAGCACTTGGATACGTCTGTTTCTGATTCGGAAGCCTTTATTACACTGTCTCTTTCTTTTAGTTCGAAGGCATCCGCCTGAAATTAACAAGAGTTTTCATTAACGTGCTACAAAACTGATAGTACTGAAGAACTTCGAGATTTCTTAGTCTAGTTCGCTTCGCATCCTTATGTTACGTTTTCGAAAATAAGTATCTAATTGAGCGTGATGATCATATTTATAGTATAGTATGTACCTAGAGCCTAAGGTGGTAACGGAGGATCTTGGTGCAAAATGCACATCATAATATTGTTTTCCTTACTTTTGAGTAAAAAGTTTGCAATAAATGCGTTATATACGGTTCTACAATTCAGAGTGAAAAAAATTTAAGAGATGTTTAAGTATCCTTAATAGACCACTTTCCAAAGAAAATATTTTTTTTCGCGTGATCTTTTTTTCACCTTTCCATAGAAATTGAGTCAGCTAATTGAACCACTTTGTACTGGGAAGTGGAAAAATCATTTGTCCAAAAAATTTTTTTTTCTTCATTTTTGTGTTCAGTTAACGATACATGATCTACCCTAGAATTATTTTCACTTATTTTTGTAGGGCCTTATATATCAATTTGCGCAAACTGATTGTTAATAGTTAGGTGATCACATGAAAATTATCCAATTTTATGCGTTACATAATTACGCGAATATATATTTTTCAGCGTATGCCAAGGGGCGGGGTGGGGGGCAGATCCCTTAAACCCCCCCCTTATATATCCGCCCATGCATTAATGATGTCAACTCACTGTAATTTCGAGTACCTACCTTAGTCTCTCTATATTCTCGTATTTTTCTTGCTAACGTCAGAAACGCCTCCTCAATGTTGATGTTACTCTTGCATGACACTTCGAAGAACGGCATGTCGAAGTCATCTGCTATCTGCGAAATATATATTTCCGACATGTTATACATTTGGCGATACGGCGAATTAGGAGCGATCATAAGAGTTGAAGGTACCTTTTGACCTCTTTCCTTTGGCACAGCTCGATGGTTGTCGTGCACGTCACATTTGTTGCCTACCAGCACCTTGATCACATCCGGGGAAGCATACTGGAATTTAAAAAAAAATCGCTTATAAACTCTGTATGTCTATTTCCAGAAGTGAAATAATAGAGAATATGCATGTCTGTTAAATAAGTAATATATTGCGTTTTTTGTATTCTATTTACTTAGTAGCATTAAATTTATTTTGTTCTACATTTCATATAAAAACTAAACAAATATTACGTATATGTATATTTAAAAATATACACTTCTCACACACAAATATACCTACATAACATATTTATAATATCTAACAATAGCTATCTTTATTAAACTACTTTTTAAAAATTTTTGTTTTCAAAATCAGTGAATTATGTGAAGATATAGAAGAGCGGAGTCACCTGGTACAGGCATTGTATGCTTAAAAGGTGATTTCAACAACTCGATTATTGTAAACTATTTATGTTTTACCAATAAAGATATTTTGTATTTTTTTTTTGTAAATGATGACCATGGGAAACTATTTTATAGTTTTATAATTATTTCCATTTAAAATATACAACATTTTGATAAAGTGGTACATCCTACTAATATCCTACTTCCTACTAATATTATAAATGCGAAAGTTTGTGCGTGTGTGTGTGTGTATGTTTGTTACTCTTTCACGCTGAAATGGTTGAACGGATTTGGATGAAATTTAGAATGGATATAGCTTATACCCTAACTTAACACAAGCTACTTTTTATCCCGGAAAAATGCATGGTTCCTGTAGGATAGATCAATATCATTGAAAAATCAAATGTCTCATTAGCGCGGTCCTTATCGTTTATGGTAAAATAGGACAAGGCTTTGTTATTTCATACATCAGGTGTCTAATTAACGCGGTCTTATTCGTTTGTAGAGTAATAAGACAAGGCTACGTTATCTCATCACACTTCACACTATAATATTATAAATGCGAAAGTTAGTGTGTGTGTATGTTTGTTACTCTTTCACGCTGAAACGCCTGGATGGATTTGGATGAAATTTAGAATGGATATAGCTTATACCCCAACTTAACACATAGGTTACAACTATGAAATATGGATAATTTAGTTGTAAATTCTTATTCATAGCCCTAATTTGATCATATATTAACGATTTGTGCATTAAAAAATTTACATGCATATTCTTTATTGAGAATATAATATAAGTAGGTATTAGTTAAATAAGAGAAAAATTAAAATTCACTAGAATCTGATAAATTTTGGTAAAAAAAAGAACCAACGTTAATAATATGACCACAAACAATAAACAAAAAATAAACACTTCCGTTACTAAAATATGACAATATAACATTTACATAACATGACATTACTATTATTTTCCAACCATTTTTCTTAAACATGCTTAGTCACTTGGCTTTTGAAAATAAAAGATGGGAAGAGCCTTTTTTTCTACACTAGAGAAAAATAAAAATAAGAAAATTCATTTTTACCCGCTAGGATAAACTTGAAAAAATAGAGACCAAGGGGAAAAATGACATACAGCCAAAGCGACCGCTCGTTTTTAGGGTTCCGTACCCGAAGGGTGCCAAACGGGACGCCTCGACCTGAGTGCTGACTCACCTCGTCAGGCTATACCCTCTACCGCTCGGATATGCTGTACTATTACATGTAACTAACAGCCTCATAATGCAAGCTCAAATCTTTCATTTACTGGACTAACAACGCTAAAGCTCGCCAGTCCAGACTATGTTTGCATTGTTTCAGTGACTCTTAAAGTACTAGGTTCAGATTTACATGATCCTTGCGTGACCTTAAATAATATTTCTATTTTATTCACATGGCTTGTTGTAACGTGGTTCATATACCCCTTACTTTAAAATCTGAGCAATGTGTCAATTTAGTCTGAATTCTGTAATATTGCTAAGATAAAAAAATGTTAAAAAATCATCAATGGAGATGAAGTTACGTAGGTAATTATACCTAATAACAAGGGCGGATCCAGGATTTATTTGGGGGGGGGCACAAAGGCCAAATAGGTATAGATATAGAATAGAGTATCCCGCATAGTTGGGACTATATCTTTAAGTCCTACCGGTAGGCCAAAAAACGCTGCAAATGTAGTTAAAAGCATGACACAAATATTATTATAGTGGTATAGTGTTAATCTCCCAGCTCCTTGTTTTATTTGAACCGTCTGGGGGGGGGGGTTCAATTATCGACAGTTTTCGGCTTGGTTATTTTACCAACAACCCTTATATTATATTGACCAGGGTCACTACAATGAAATGTGGTTTTCATGTTAAAACGGAGCATACGGACAGACGAGAATATAAAAGAGTAGTTTTGTCCTCGATACAGTACTTTTATTGTTTAATATAAATAATTATAACTGTACAATAAAACAATATGTCCATATATATATTATTATTATTATTTGCCTATATAATTTATATACATTTTGTTTTGTTGTACAGTTATAATTATACATATTAAAAAATAAAAGACGATACAATACATACTTAAAACCGATTCCATTTATAACTGGCTTCTGGAACACAGTTGAAACTACCTTGGAAGCCAGTTGCTCAAACTTAGTTATAAATGTTATTTGCTCAATAAATAAATTTTATGTTTATGTTTAATTTCGCAATTTTTTTTACTTTTTTACTACTTTTTTATTATATATATATTATTATACATATACCTATATTATGATCTATGTATAGATAGGCGGTTATTGCCTACACATTCATCGAAGGTTTCTTGCTTGTGCTGAACTTGTCATAAACTCATATTAGTCTGTACACTTTCTCTACACCATGAATAAGTACGAGTACCTCTACATCAAAAACTATGTGGCTCTTTATTGTGCAGCGAAATAAAACAATAAAATATTTTAGCAGAAAGGGTAGAACGGATGGTCTTATCGCTTAGATTTCTTCCACACTAACTCTTACCTCTTGTATATTCCTTAGCCAATAGGAGAGATGGTTGAAGGACTCTAGGTTGGTGATGTCGTACATAAGGATGATGCCCATGGCTCCCCTGTAGTAAGCCGTGGTGAGCGTCCGGAACCTCTCCTGGCCAGCCGTGTCCCATATCTGCAACTTGATCGGCACTCCGTCCAAGTTTATTATCTTCTGTTTGAAGTCTATGCCTGGAATTTTAGAAAGACGCCCCTTTATTATTTATTATCTTCTTCTCCTCTGTACATGTAAAATGCAACATCTATCTGTTTGTACGTTTGCTTAAACTATACATTGGTAATAGACTGAAAAGTCATGCCTTTGGTAAAAGCCACGGTAACGTCAGTTTTGACAGCATACCAAAAAATACATCAAGGTCCTTAGCGGGAATTAGCACTTCCCCCACCTAAATTAGCAACTCGATGTACATTCTGTGTAAAAAGTACCGGGAATTGTTCAATAAAATCTATAAAGTAATTTATTCGTCAAAATTTATTTTGTCGCCTTCAAATACAGCTACGACAGCGCTTGCCCCAGTCCTCCATACGTTTTTTGTAAGCCGATCGGGGTATGGTCTTCAACTCCTTCAGCGAATTTCTTTTATAGCTTCAATCGACTCGAAACGCCTTTCTCGAAGTGGTAATTTTAGCCCCGGGAACAGGAAAAAGTCAGACGGAGCCATAACAGGTGAGTACGGCGCTTGGTCGATGACATTCGTCGAGTTTTTGTCTAAAAACTCTTGCACAATGATGGCTTTGTGCGATGGGGCATCATTATGGTGTAAAATCCACGAATTGTCGTTCCATAAATCTGTTCGTTTTCGGCGGATATTCTGTCGCAAACGCCTCACGATGCCTGAATAATATTGTTTATTTACCGTTTGTTCCTCTGGAAGAAATTCGTAGTGCACTACACTGCGGAAATCGAAGAAAATTGTAATTTATGAATTCCCGGTACTTTTTCACAGAGTAGTATGTCGGTACAAATATTACATTACATTGAAATAAGACTTACATCAGCGCACATTGCAAAGTGGCTGTTACGACCATCGCTGCGTCTCTGCGAAAATAATACTTTTCACATGGATGCGATGGTTTTTGTTTTTTTTTTGGTCTAAATTATCTAACCATTAGGGTATTGCTTGAAAATTAATAACGTCAATGTACATGCATGAAATTAGTAATTATTTCTAACTTCAGTCATTATTTTGAAAGCAGATAGATATCTTGAAGTATTTGTAAGGTTAAAAAATCTTTGATTTGTGGAACTTCACGGCGAGATATTGGAGATAAGTAATGTATTTTTTATTTATTTTAATTTCTATCCACTAACGAGTTAAAAGGTAGCAAAAACGGTCTGGGGGTCACGTCATGACTCAATTGCTAGCAGGCAGAATTGAACTTCCGTTGAGGACGTTATTTTGTACGTTCAATGAACAATGAACGTCGTTCATGAACAGAAAACAGAAGAAGAAAAGTAAATCTGGATGTGAGGGGACCCCAGATTAAATTTACCTTTTGTCTTTTTAATCCTTAAAAAATATTGCAAAATCTTTTAATTACTTAAAGAGATATTTTGTCGGATAGATGGCAACATTAAAACTTAAATTAAAATACATAGTATGTTAAGAAATTAGGCAAATAACGATAGCGTTCGTATTCATATGTCAGCCAATGCATAATGCACATTCTACACGATGGAAAGAACCGATTTAAGCCTCCAATAAATACCAAAAATGTAATATTCGATAAGCGTCAAGAGTGCTATTGTTCTCTTATTTACTTTGGCAATAAAAATTATAATCCAACAACTTCTTATTTCCCTTTAGCACTAAAACACAGCATCACCTGTCTGACAAAGGCTCGTAAAGCAAAATGTAAATATTTTACTCACCTATTGTGGATATGTAAATATCGTAATATCTCTCGTCGCAGTATCTGTGCACAATACAAGTCTTCCCTACATTTGAATCGCCTAACACAAGAAGCTTATACGTGGCAGAGAAATCCAAAGCCATTTTTTGTTTACTTTGTTGTGAGTAGCGCGAGTCGTCCCTCAAAATAACGGACGAACTGTCAAATGAGGAAAAATCAATGACGGCCACAGCGCATGCGCCGCAACTACCCTCGTAACTTGCAACAAGTAAGTACACAACAGCTGCCTGTGTGCATCAACTACCTACGTGGTATTCCCCCTGAGTCCATACCTCGGTGGTATTAAAGTTTCATCAATAATTCTGCCGGTTTGCTGCCCTCGTCGTCGTAGACTCGCGTACTGCAACTTGCAGAATTTATTTAGGTAAAAATTGTATCACACTTTAAAAACATTGTAATACTTTCCAACGCAAATAGTGCGGCATTTATTAAGCGCTCAATGGGTTATGTGACGTGTGGTGACGATTACATTATGTCGCTCGCTGTATGATGGCGTGTAAACTGCTATTTCGCGAAGTAGCTACTTTTTCGTGAAAAACCTAATTACCTATAGTGTATAGGTCGACCATTACGCGATCATACGAATTATTTAGCTCTTTTGTGAAAAATCAGATATTTCCAGAAAAAGCGAGATGAAAACAAGTTCGGAAGCCCTTCAACAAAAAGTCAAAATTATGGCGATGACTATGCGATGACTAACAAAGCGAGAAGGAGTGTGTTTGGTTAACATGTAAATAAATTAAAGGAGCCGAGCGAAGCAGAGCGGAACAAGAGGACTAGAAGATTAGTTTGAACAGACAATAATTTTATGAAAAGCGTACGAAACCCTATATAAAAAGGAAATTTTTAATTACCCCACCTTATTATGTGCACGCAGCGATGATATGCAAAGCTTTTCGTGATCCGTATAAGAATAATAATTAATAACCCTGTGAAAAAGCAGACATAAAATAATTGTTCTTTAAATAGTTCTTGTAGATGTTCAGTTAAGACGCAATATGTCCATCGCACAACGAAAGAGATAAACATATCTGAAAAAGTGCGCGTGTGAGTAGTGCGGTGTATCAAGAAATGGTTGGATATTGCTGTTTTTTGGTTAAAATTTAAACGCGAGCGTTTTAAGAAGAAAGCGCGTTTATATGTTAACAACAGTCGTTATTTTTACTTTATTAGTTTGGACAAACTACTGTTTTGAACTGGAAATATAGCCTTCATTTTGGAATTATTTTCGATGCAGCGAATTGTTATATATCACGTTTTGGGCTCTGCTATCGTCTTGGAAAGGGACTCCTTTATAACATGTTTTGTTTCCAGAACCCTATCTGTTGTAGTATGGTAGTTCTACAGTTTTAAAATCTCATTTTATGTTGCCTTAATAATTACGAGAATTTCTATACGAGGAAAGCGTTTACATATTCTTTTCTGCCGGATATACACTCTTGAAAACCACTTTGCATGCATTATAAATTGATAGAAATTAGCGAATTCCAATGCAGTTTCAAATTTATTTGTTGATGCGCCGTCGGTCGCTGCAAGCGAGTCTTCGGTAATTGGCTTGAACATTTATAAAACCCATGATAATCGATCGATGAGGAGGACGGAGGACCGGCATGAGTGGCGAAATTTGGGAAAGGGACGAACACGGGCTGATGGATGGATGGATGATAATCTTAAGCTAAAAGTTGCATAAGTTATATACAGGCGCGGTCGCAGCTCAAGATTTGGGGGGGGGGTCATCTTGACTCATGTACGGTTCAAAAGGCCAATTTTGATTATTTTTATATCGTTATTTTGAATATTTTTGAGTTCGTCTAGTTTTACGGGATTTTTCGAGTTTACGTAAATAATTTTGGGGGTGTCATGACCCCTGTGACCCCCCCCCCCTCAGACCGCCACTGATTATATAAAATATCGATCATATCCATACCGACCGGTCTATACTTTTTCTATAAAAACATGATATTTTTTTTGCGATTTTATGCTCAAACTTTTGTTTTCATTTCGAAAACCATTTAAATTTCATCGTGTACAACTGAATTTAAAAACTAAAAAAGTTTTATGCAGTGCTATTATGTGTGTTAAATTATGCATGATAATTTAGCTTTTTTTGTCTCCGGTTAAAAACAATTTTGCAACGAAGAAATGTTTAGTTTTGAAGCCTTCTAAAGTGTAGACTTCCTCTGTTCAGTGAAACTTTATGGTTATGAACACATAGTTTGACCTCGGAAATATTGAGAAACGTACAATGACAAGGGGTTCAAGTGTTGCATAGAGCAGCGCTATATCATTTGCTACAGTCCTCGAATCGTCGAAAGTTAAGATGGATGTACCCCAGGGCTCGATATTAGGACCTCTGTTATTTTTAGTATACCTGAATGGCTTGCCACACCCAGAGAAGGACTTAACTGACGTAATACTATTCGCAGATGACATTATTAATTTGTAAAGTGAAAGTAGAAGTGCTGAAATAGAAGCTGTTTTGTTCTTTAAAAGAAACGGCATCCAAATCCGTTGAGTGCTTCCCGAGTTAAAACGGAACAGACAGATAGACAAAATATTATAAAATTGTAATTTGGGCCTCAGTAAAAAACTAACAACCCACTTCATTTTAAAATTGGGAAAAATATTCTGTGTGCAGGCACGACTTTCTTACTACTTTTAGGACTGTCGTCGTCGTTCTAAACTTTGACGTTCATTGCAAGGAAAGCTGACTTTGTCTTTGTTTTGATGCATATAAAACGGGACTTTACGAGCACTTGCATAAAAAAGTATGATTACAACGAAGATTACTAGTATATTACACCATGATTAATTATCGTCATGAATGAGAACTTTCGTTATTGACGTAAGATGACTACGTCGTCGCAAAATGCCTTTGCCTCGTATCCATTCAAGAATCATAACCTGGACAGACGGCACGGTTCTCGTAGCTAAGATAGGATCGAGGTCGTAAAGTCTTCCGGGTGCACCAGGAGTTGGAGTGGGTGTGGAATCGATGGCGCATTAGCAGCTCCATTTATTTTACTTAGCTACTCGATTGTGCATATCTGGTCGATTCATCTCCAAGTCTGTTGTCTCGGTATGTAAATGTCTTATGTTTTTGTATGAACGCACCCGACGGCCCTGGGTCTGGGTAGAGATTCTTGATAAGCCTTTGTTTATGTTTTGAGAATCTTTTTCTAGTAAAGGTGTGATTTGTCGTATGGATATAGTTTTAGTTTTTTCTAATTTTCACTTCACATTTTCTGTGGAATCCTTTTTTCCGATGTGGTTGCTTGCAGCATGTTTTTCTATTGTGAAGCTACTTTTGCCGTAATAAGGGTAAAAAACACAAAAAACTTCCTGCACGACACTATGAGAGCCGATGTCCCGTTTTGAATTTAAAAATAAAAAGTTACGTTATGAGGCTATGTGAATTTTATTTTTGTCACTCTCACTCTAAGCGAAAAAAAGCGCTGTGCGAGAGGGGCGGATTCAACGCAAAAGAGAAAAAAAACCGAACAAATGCGAGTCGGACTCGCGGGTTCCGTTAAAGACTATATTTATTATGATTTATTTACAAATGTTTAGTTGTAAGATTTTTCCCTATACTTGTAGTTTATGACGGTATCACTTTCCGAATTTCATAGTTCTAGGTCAACGGGAAATACCCTTTGAATTTTGATTCCCTTGAGAGTGTCGAAATGCCTACGTTTTTTGCGGCATAAACGGCCGTATCTTTTTTCACTTAAACTTAGAAGTTTGATATTTTCACAGCTTCAAGGGACTGTAGACTTGAGTATATGGTTTTAATTTCAACTCGATAACTGCACGCGTTCCCGAGATAAAGGGCCTTGACAGACAGACGGACGGACAGACGGACAACAAAGTGATCCTATAAGGGCTCCGTTTTTTTCTATTGAGGTACGGAGCCCTAAAAAGTATGATTTTTAATTTTATAAAAAAAAGCAAACTAAAATAGCTAGTAAAATTTCCAAAATTTAAAATCTAGATACAGTTAAAACCCATTTAATAAAATATGTTTGAGTTCTGTTCATGATCCCTGTTCGTCAAACAAAGAGAAAAAACGTGTTTAAAGACCTCATTTTCATTAATTATTTCTATTGAGGAAAATTTACGCAACCGTATTTTCCATTTAGATTCATATACATATACTTACCCGATTCAACGATTAAATCCACCGATTTAAGGTCGCTCAGCGAGCTACGGAGCGGGCTATGCTTGGGGTATCTCTGATGGATAGAATCTGAAACGAGGAGATCCGTCGGAGATCGAAAGTAACCGACATAGCCTGCAGAATCAGTAAGTTGAAGTGGCAGTGGGCAGGCCATATTTGTCGCCGACATGATGGCCGTTGGGGCCGAAAGGCTCCAGAATGGAGACCACGTACAGCAAAGCGTAGTGTAGGCCGACCTCGTGCCCGCTGGACCGACGACCTGAAGGACGGTGCGGGTGGCGGCTGGATGAGGAGGACGGAGGACCGACATGAGTGGCGAAATTTGGGAAAGGCCTATGTCCAGCAGTGGACGAACATGGGCTGATGGATGGATGGATGAATACTTACCAGAAATTTCATAAAATTTTCTGTGTACTTTATGAAATACACATCCACATTTTATTAATTAATTTCCTATTTGTTAATAGTTTTGTTACTATGACTGTTATAATAATTATTTTCATTATTACCTGTACTTGACATCTTCATTGCTTTAATTTTTTTTATTTACATATATTCTATTTACTTGTGAAAATGTAGACATTTAATAATTTCGGTTTACCTATTAATATGTGATTTATTTACTTTTTATTTTATTTTTATGAATCGATTTTACTGTGTGTTTTATAAAATGATTTGTGTGCCAGGTGTGGCTTTAATGTACAAATAAATAATATGATTATGATTATGATTATGATTTAAATAGCCTCACTACAAAAGTGAAAGAGATCCAAAGAACGAAAAGGCGAAATTTTATTATCCATATAAACGGATTATAATAATAATTATTATTGATATTTATGATACACTAACCTTTGCCTGTGGCTCCGCCCGTTTTTATGTAACCGTTTTCGGCTTAGGCGTTATTTTATAAACACCCCTTATAGCCTATATGTTGACGATGATAATAAAAAAACTGCGTTCCTTGAGTGGTTCAAGCGGAACATACAGACAGACGTACGGACAGAAAGACAGACACAGACGGACAGACAAAAGTTCTAAAAAATTGTAGTTTTAGTTTCAGTTCAATACTAATAAATCCATTTAATTTAAATTTTTGACAAAATGATCAATGTACAGACATGACTTTTTACAACTTTATTAATTTTATAAAGAAGTTAGCTCAATAGCTGGAATAATACTTTCACGATTTCACCTAGATCAACCTGTAAGCTTAATGTTACCATAAACTTAATTACTGAAGGTTTATTCTACTGGATCACTCGTAAATGCTCGTAAACCTCACTTAGATTTTACCGTGGAAGGAACCTAAAAACCTAGTTAGTATATTATTAAAACAAAAAAAAATTGTTTATGCAAGTGGTGCATAACAGAGGTTATTAAAACACGAGTGTGAGTTTAAAAAACGAGCCATGTATCCGTGTGTTTGCAGTTTCATCTACTTTATCTAAACTCATGCAATAGGCAGTTATCTACCTATTTTAGAATCCGTAAAATTTATTTTTATTTATTTATTTATTTATTTTCTTTTAGGAAGATTTACAGCAAAATTATAACAATCGAAGTGTTCTTAAACAACTAAATGCCGATGAAAAATCTCCACCAGATAGATTTAACACTTGTAAAGATGCAAAATAAATAGAAGTATCAGACTTGATTTTAAAAAACTAATTAAAATGTTTGATTGTCAAGGCTCTTTTAACTGATGAGGTGCTCATACAAAACATATCTAAATCAGTAGAGTTATTATTAAACAGGTTACTTGCTCTTGAAATAAATGCATTCTGTCTGTAATTAGTATTGCATGGGTGAATATAAAGAAGATTGTGCTGTCTCGTGCTCTTTTTATAAATTCGTAGGTTAATTAATGATAGAAGATTCGGGCTATCGACTGATCCATTGGCGATATTCATGAGGAAGCAAACGTCAGATATATTACGCCTTACGGCCAAAGGTAGGAAATGATATCTCCTACATCGATGATCATAGTCAAGGGAATATTGATGCGCCTTATAATCAAGAAATTTCAGGAATCTCTTCTGTATACCTTCAATACGAGAAATGTATTTATTATATTGAGGATTCCAAACTTGCGATGCGTATTCCAGGTGACATTTTGATAGATCTTACGGTAACATTTTGTTCTAAGTTTTTTTTGATTTTGCTGGTAACAGATTGTTCGTCATTTTCGTTCTGTCAGATATTTTGCCTAGAATAACAGTTTTAACCAAGAAAATCAGCAAAATTTTAGTTAATAACGTAAATTATAGTTACGCTTATAAAATATACCTCTTTCTACCCATTAATATGAACAACTTTTACTAGGGACAAACGGGCAGTTCCCTAGGAACGTAGTCATAAATAAATACGGAACCGTTTTGTAATGTTTAGACTCTTCACTTGGACATATTTTGTTCCGTGGGAACGGGTAGTTCCCTA
The DNA here is from genome assembly GCA_910592155.1 of Ypsolopha scabrella. NCBI lineage: Eukaryota > Metazoa > Arthropoda > Insecta > Lepidoptera > Ypsolophidae > Ypsolopha > Ypsolopha scabrella. Next base: position 21,492,147 of record OU342969.1, on the reverse strand, counting down.
GTGATATCGACATAAACAATTATTGGCTCGAAAAATAATAAAACAGATTCGATAAGACTAGCCAAAAAGGACGTAGCCGCGGGCAAAAGTCAGTTAATATAATAATATGAGTGATGCTGGTGAGTATTATTTGCAATTTGAAATGCCCATATTATAATTAAAACCTATGAAGATAATTTATATAGGTAACATATCCTACTAATATTATAAATGCGAAAGTTTGTGTGTGTGTGTACGTTTGTTACTCTTTCACGCTGAAACGGCTGAACGGATTTGGATGAAATTTAGAATAGATATAGCTTATACCTCAACTTAACACATAGGTTACTTTTTATCCCGGAAAAAAGCATGTCGTCAAACCGAATAACACGCGGGCGGAGCCGCGGGCAAAAGCTAGTATTTTTATATAATGCACAAAATTATTAATTAGTTACTTCAACTGCCGTCATAAAAATACGCAAAATCCAATATACTTTGAAATTCACCGATTGTATGTCTTAGCAGTATTTTTGTTTCCATATAAAAAGAATAAGTAAAGAGATATGTATGTTATAATGTTATGCAATCTTTACGTCTAATCTTTAGTTCGTTTCGGAAGAAAGCGGCTGTAACAATGACGGTTTAAAAAAAAAACATATTTGTGACGGCACCCTGAAAATCTTAAATCAGTGAGAATTAAATAAAAAATAAATACCTACAAAGGCAAGGTTATTGGTATACACATCAGCATCCAGTCAGCCCACACGGCAAGTGGATGGCGCCAACACGATTCTAAACGTGCCCAACGACCCAACACGGCGCGGGCGCAGTATTACACGCCTCTACACTCGTTAACATAATATTATGGCGCCGTAAAATATTTCATTATGTTTAGGAGAATATTTCACTCAGCTCACAAAAGAAAAACGAGACTAATCCGGGAAAATATTATGTTGTTATGCGGAAAGAATTAACTTGTCGCGCGCCTACGCAGATCAAGCTTTCTTAGCTACGAGTAAAAGCTACGTTCTATTGTGTTCATTTTTATATTTCCGTACCGTTTCGAGCTCAGTGCAAAGTGCATAATTTATGATTGTTTATCGTATTTTAAATAAAATGTATGAAATAAAATAGTGTCATCTTATTTTGCGACTATTGTTTAATAATTATCAGGGGTTTTTAGCAGAATTGCGTCATTTCATGGATTATAGTTAGCGTAAATGTCCATACAAGCTTAAAAACGTGTTTCAAATACATTAAATATTTAATATCTATTTAATAGATAGGTGCCTTTAAATACCATGTCGAATTGTTAAAAGTCAAGGATAGTGTAGAGTCAAATTAAGGCGACTAGCTCTGTCAAATTGGCGGGAAAATCGGCAACTGAACCAAGCCCCTAGATTGACTCGGACGAAAGGTAATCAACACACCACTAGTTCTAAATATTAAGAGGCCGCTCCGTATTTTTCGTCTGTTTGATGCGAAGCATTATTTTAATTATTTCTCTTGTTATTGCCTCGATGTTTTTGTAAAAATCAAGGACATACACCAGTCCATATTGGCCATCTGAATGAAGAAAATTTATTTGATTCAATTGTTTCTCTTTGCGCGTTATTTTGATACTTAGATATTATGAATAACGATTCGGAGCGGGCTCGTAAGTAATAAAATAACTCGCAAAAGAGAAACAATTCAATCAAATGAATTCTAGGCTTTTATTAAGACGGCCAATATGAAGTGGTGTATGTCCCTAGTTTTTCCAAAAACATCGTGATAAAGGCCAGAATAGTAGTTTCTGCTACGAGTGCGCAAAGGAGGCAATAGCTTATACGAGGAACGATTTGAAACACGAGCGACAAGCGAGTATTTTAAACGTTACGAGTAGGTTATTGCCCTTACGGACGTGTATCATACTCCGTTTTTCAATGCATAGTGTGAGTATATAAATTAAGCGTAATTAAAGAAACAAACAAACAATAAATACTTACTTCAAATGAACCTTAGGCGGGCATTCTTTTTCTTTGCACGCAAGTTGCCAACTTGACGGAAATAAGCTGCTTTCAGTTAGATGCGTTCAAAGGCTGCTTTCAGTCATACATAACATAATTCGACTCCACCAGCTTATTCGAATAATGTAAACAACAATGCCTGCCCGAAATTATTCTTTAGATACAAAGAATGTTGGTTGTTATCAAGGAAGACCGATCGATAACGTTGTATTTTTTAAATAATGTACAGAGAATGCAAGTGGCCAGTATCATTTCGTGAACTCGCATATAAAAATTTTTTGTCAAAAAGTTCTTATGCATATTACGATTAAATGAGGTTACCTACCAAGAAGTTTATTTTAACCAGATTTCAGTATCCTTCTTGTTACCTATATATTATCAAAAAAAAAGCGGCGGTAGCTTAAGGGTAGAACGCTGGCCTCTCAATCTTTGAGATCCAAGTTCGATCCCCGGCCGGGGCATGCACCAATGAGTTTTTCGGAATTTATCTGCAGACTATTTAATACTTATCACTTGCTGAACGGTGAAGTAGAACATCGTGAGGAAACCTGCATGTCCTAAAAGTGTATTTGTGCCCGAAGAACGGCGATAGAGCTCACCACCCATCACGTTGGGACGTAATAATCGTCGGTGAAACGCGGGTGTACCCTGTGTGGACTGTGACTTGCATTTCAAAGTTCACACCCGGAACACTTCTGACACCCCCTCGGTGATTCATGTAGTGACGATATTTTATTAATTTCTTATATATTATATCAAAGGATTGGTTGGTTAAGTTTCATCTGAATTTTCGATTTGTAAAGTTACTACCTACTCAAAATGTCGTCTAAACAGTTTTCATTTCATTTCATCAATCAAACTGAACGCAGCCTATCAACGCATCAAACTGAATCTGTCATGTCTATCTATGGTACACAAGATAAGACTGGCAACTGTTTTCGATAAATTAAAAAAATTAAACATACCCCGGACATGGCTGTATGAGCTAAATTCATTTGCCTTCCCATTATGTAAGAAAAACAAAACTAAAAAAATTAATTAAGAAAAAAAAACATTAAACACGGTAAAGTTAACTTTGAAAACGGATTAGAGGCATATAAAATAGAACTTTACGAGCACTTGCATTGAAAAAATATTTAACATATTGTTTTTGATCAAAGTTGTCGTCGTCGCGGACCGGGCTCTTAGGAGAATAGGTTCCGATTGCATTGATCGCTGTTACTCCATGCCGAAAAACCTGCAGTGCGAGAGGGACGAATTCTGGAAAATTATCAAAATGACGACATTTATCACGAATTTTATTATTTAAAAAAAAACTAAAGTTTGTATCAAATATCTGTTCGGATAACAGTATAATAAAGTTTATACAGATTTTAATTAATAAATAATATAATATGATTTTGCTCAAATAATGTTAAAACTCGACATGAAACCTTTTTTTGGAGTCATCTTTGATTTTTTATGACTCAATGTTGGAATGACTTCTGAAGATTCTGTTTCGATAAGAGTGTACATTATATTCTTGACAGAAGTCCAAATTTTTTTCAAATATCTATTATTGCTAGATTCTTCAAACAAGGAAGAATAAATTATGGTTTTTCGGAACCTATCCTCTTAATACGATAACGAAATCATCACGTAATATTTTGACAAAATTTTGTTTCCACAACTTTGTGTGGCGGTGAACTGTTTCACCAAAGCTCCTGAGCAATGATTAAAATCGTTAGTTGTTGTGGTCATTTAATTTTTCTTGCAGGCGCCTATAAATATTTTCAAGATATGTCCTTGTAAAACGAATTGAAGAAACAATATTCAAATAGCAAACTAAAATTTTATAAACCACAGCTGCATATGTGATTACTTCTGTATTTTATACCCAGTTTTTGTTTTTATGGTTTTGTAGTTAGGCGTAAAGCTCTTACTATATGTTTAAAATGATGAAATATGTAAAAACTAAAGGCATGGTGACTTAGAATAAGGACATAAGGTATGTTGATGCAGAGTTCCAAATCGGCAGTTTGCAGCGTCTTCGACGTTCTAAAATGTCGAACTTCACATTTTGACACAACCACTTATTTTATTATTATGAGTTCAGTGGCCACGCGTGAAAATATATTTATTTTATAGTTTTTTTATTATTATTTTATATTAAAACCAATCCTTAAATAAAAAATTATAAATGTAATATTCGAAACTGCATTTAAATGGTTGACTGATTTACTTTGTTAAAGGAATAGAATGAAGAATGTTACAAAACGCGATCTTGTGTCCTTGTTGCAATAAAATTGATGGTCTTATAGCGATTACATGATAATGATGTCCTAAATATGAAAAAAGTATAGTTTTATAACCTATCTAAGCTTTAAAGTAGGTATATTATTGTGTCGGGTAGCGTAAATACAAAAGCGGTTGCAAAACAGACGAAAGTTGCTCTGCGGCACAACCGGGTTCGTGTAAATAAAGTGCTACATACAAGATTACACCACAGACACTTGAAGATTGTCTGTAACGTAATCGGCTTCGGATAACATTTTTCTAACGAAACCGAATTACTATCTCACTCTAACTCTTTTAAAATGGCGTTGCTATCTATCTCACTCTGATTCATGCAATACAATATCTATCGCTCCTGTCTAAAAAGTTGCCGTGGCTGGCAGTTTCAACACCTGCTTCTAATTTCAATTAGTTGTTGTTTGTAAATATCTGCCACTGAAGCTTAACAAAATGTTTTCATTCGAATTTCTAAGTATTAAAACATTTTTAAGATGAGCTCCTTTTACATTAGAATAATATGCTTTTTCCTAAAGTAAAACATAGCAATTGTTTTACTATTAAAGAAACTACACTTAGTGTAATGATTAGTTAAGTGATTTAGTCTAAATCACCTATTATTTAAAATTACTTGCCAGCTAAGCATTGTACATCTTTTTCACAATATGAAGAGTCAAACTTGGGAAATAAAAAAATTTCAAAGTAAAATTTCGATCAAAAATGTTTTTTTTAAATTAGAAAGGTGTATCATATTTGTTTGATTTTGGACTAGGATCAATGACAGGGCTATTCAGGATTGCGAAACAAATACTATAACGAAACTTGAGAAGTTTTAGAGAAATTATCTTTTTAATTGCTGACAACATTTTCTCATGGCTAAGGGCCTTAAACTTAACTACATGTTCCAAAACTTATTCTTAACACTTTTAAGTTTAGTACATAAAAATAAACCATTATAATTTTACTGCACTTGTATAAATATTTACATGCATACAGATATGCCTATACTAGTATACAGATAATAAGATACTACATTGAAGTAGCGTTCGGTCATAGTACAAATAAGTAATAATATTCTATCTCCATACAAACGGGCCGAAAACACCCCCGAAAGTTCGATTCAACTCGGTTTACGACAGTCGCGGTCGCATCGCAGTTACATACGCACGTTGTCACTGTGACGTTCTCGCGCGTTTTCGTAAATTATGACACAAAATTACAGAGTATGTTGTGCATTGTATGGTTGTTTCAATACCACTTTTGTAATAATAATATAGCATTATTAAATACGTGAACAGTACGAGACAAGCTCGCTACGGTTTTCTATGGGCATAAACAACCAAAATACCGCCCTCTGTACGTCCCCTCGAAGGGATGAAATCGATACGCTTTTCCAGCTGCTGTTTCTGTTAAAGTTAACAGAAATCCGTACTCAGTAGGTCTACCTATAATATACCAAATGCTTCTGATATAAGAATGTAACGATTAAATACGAAATTTATATTGGAATGAAAATTATGCCGTAGAGAAATAACGTAATTATATTAAATTAGGTAATTATTCTAGTCGAGAATATTGAATTTCTTATAAAAGCGTATTTAGATGATAAAAACTGCGTGGTTCAGTTTAGGTTTCTCTTCTCCTAGGACATTGTAGTATATGGATATCGCGGTATAAGGATTCACTGAGAGATAAATTAGGGTGATTTTTTAGCAATGATTTCATTACTTACTACTAATGATTACATATCAATAATACATACATTTCGAAATGCAAATACTAAATTAAAACAGAAATGTCTATTTGTTTATTTTATTAAATAGGTAATCTAAATTTGTTTTTTGCTGGAGGCTCATTATTGTCTATATTTAAAGAAATGTTACTTTGCGCTCAATTAATTCCTCTGTCTTTTCTTCGTGCTATTGATATTGGCTGTACATTGATATTACGCGATCGCCGTTGCAAAGTTTTGCTACTAATGAAAGATAGTTGATGGTGTTTGTAAAATTTTCGGAGTACTACTAACTTACAACATGTCAATTCCATCATACTTGGAATGTAATTAATTAAAAACTTTGACAAATATAATCTAACAATTTGGCGGCCATTTTTAGAAATGGTAACCTAACGACCATGGTCTGGACCACCTGACCATTTTTTAAAATACTCCTATAAGTGTTTAACAAAGACCCGCAACAAAACTTATGGGACATTGAGGACATATGACTGCACAGGAGACATGAGCTAGCGCCTGCACTAAGGGGGATGTATTCAATACGGGTTTTCATGGTTTAAACTATTACACGGTAGCTAGAAAGACGTATCGATTTCGTCACCTCGAGGGGATATACAGAGTACGATATTCTAGTTGTTTAACTCCATAGAAAGCCGTAGCGAGCTTGTCTCTCCTTGGGGGACGTACAGAAGACGGGAAGCCATATACGCTTCCGGGACAGTCCTGGCAACCCTAAATGCGGCTGCACTACAGAGCTATTCTATTACTCGCCATATAATACAGCACAGACTATGGGTGTCTGTCTCTGTTGCAGCCGCCTTTGTATTTACGCTGTCAGGTATCCCTCCTGTCTGGTTATGAATTAAAATTAAGAAAATAAAACACATGCCTAAAATTTATTTTGATTTAAGTTGTTTTGTACCACGCCTCGTATTAGTAAAACTTGTAGTAAATAAGTATTCGAATGAAATAACTACTAAAATATAATCTATGTTACATAAGTAAATGTCCTGTTGATATATTTAACATAGTTCTATATGACCCTTCTGACCAAAGTCGTGACAAAAAAAACTAGTCTTTATAGAGCTCTTTTACTACTTTACCGAGAAGGGACGGCAGAAATAACACATCATTAACTATAAGAAGGGGCAAGCGAATGAGTTGTAAATTTTGAAACATAAAATTTTTCAAGCGACTGTAAAAGTCCAGGGCAGAATAAGTTGGCCAGTAAAATGGCCTACACACAAATTAGTCTTAGCACGAAGTGTCTGTATGTAAAGTTATGTCCACCATTTCACAATATTTTAAATGAAGACGACGTCGTTTAAATTATTGTTGACGCACTATCGTAAATAGCATGTGTCTGGGCCATTTGCTTTGCGTTTTTATTTGTCCTTATTAGGTTAATGAATTGTGCTTTAAGGGCTCACAATAAGAATTTGACCTTGTAATATTGTGATAGAGACAACCAAATTTTGAGTTGTTTAAGATATCGAGTTGTAAGATCGTCAAGCTAGACATGACAAAAATTTAAAAATCTGTATGACACTACCAATACCAAGAAAAAGGGTAGGAAATTCTTCTTGAATACCTACTTAGTGAAATAATACATATTCGATAATATAGAGGCACTTACCAATGCCAAGGAAAATGGGGAAGAAAATCCTCTTGAATATCTAGAGAAATATATCTTAGAAATTAAGTAGATACTTATTAGCTTATTATCAATGCCAAGAAAAATACGAAAATCCTCTTAAAGAAGTAGAGAAATATATCTTCATCCATATCTTATTTTCTTATGATGAAAACGGCAGTAGTAGTTTTAATTTAATAACTCCAATTTTACATATTGTCCTTCAAAATAAGGATATTTGGTTCATTTTTATCTGCCATTAAAAATATTTGCACTGATAAAAACTTGTTCATTCGCTAATGACCTTAGTCTATACAGGGCAAAAACAAACTTATAATTTTTTTCAATTCATTTTTTTGTCTAGCGTGATCCCTAAGAAATCAACTATGTCGGATTCTTCAATATTGTTGTTGTTATACTTATTTCTAATTTTATATTCTATAATTTTTAAACTATACAAATGTCGTTTTTGACAGATTAACCTCTAAGTCATTGTTTTTAAGCCACTTTATTATAGATTGAATGCTTTCGTTTGTGTTCCATTTTATAATCAATCTGTTTGATGTTTTGTACAGTCCAGAAAAAATTGGGCCAAGTTTGCCGCACATTAGCTGTAAGTTAAACTTGAACTATGCAATTTGGAAAAGCAGTTAAAACACCCAATCATTTATTTATTTATTTATTACAAAAAGGTACACCAACAATGTCAACACACACATTCAAAAAAAGAAGAAAGTAAACATAGGGCCTATATCTGGTGTTGCCATCAATTACAGGCGTACACAGCATTATTACGATACAATTATTGTGTAATAAAATGTTAACAGCATAATAATTAATCAAATACTAAATTACAATTACCAGGACAATATTAACAATTTGAACTATCTTAAATCTGAATTATAAATCTAGACACACAAAACACACAGATTATTTAAAAATATTATTAAATTGAAGTTATATATTAAATTTATTAATCACAATTCAGAATGTCAACATGAAAGAAAAAAATTGAAAATTAAAATTACATTTGAAACAGTCAGAAAGAGAAAAAATAAAAAAGTATATATATAGATATATATAAATTTTCAGTTATTCAAAATAATTATGATAATGGATTTGGCTGTAATATCTTATATTTAAAATTAATAGCTTTATCGTTATCATCTAAAGATAGAAGTAGAAAAAAAGGCAAAAGGACAGAGACAATATAAAACAAGTTAAGGTCTGATAGTTGACGAAATAAATATGAAAAATATAGATATAAACCACCTGATAAACAATACCACTAAAATAATAAATAAGATTATATGACTGACGTGAAAACCATAATTATAAATTTTAATTTCATAAATTGAGGCATTGAGAGCAAGAAAAGCCTAACATTTCCAGACATAATTGATTTTTTATTGTGTCTGGAAATGTTAGGCTTTTCTTGCTCTCAGTGCCTCAATTATCATTTATACAAATACAAGCTATTGAACACAGTTAGAGAATGTTTTCAATGAAGGCTATGAAACATTAATAATATTAAAACAAAAGTGAATTATTAGTTAATACAATATTAGCAACATGGAGAATATTTACCCCTATACTCTCCTTAAGCATTTAAATGTAATATTATTATACCAGGTCAAAGTTGAGAGTAACGCCCCGTCATATTTCCGCGATCACACGTCGATAATTCGCTCTATTGAATGCATCGTGAAGTCTGCGCCGGCACAGACATTCATTACACTTCCTATTGAGCACCGCAGTCGCAACTACCCCGACTTTGATATACAGCCCCTTTGAGAAATATTACATTACCTACTGATATTAACTTGAGATAAGAGATGAATTGACTTAACGTATGATTAACCGCCATGGGGAAATTGCATGCAATTTCTTTGGAGCCATTTAAGCTAAAGCTTACGATCTTGATGTATCGAATAAGGCTGGAACGAAACGACCGTTATACCTATACGTGTTACTGTGTATACTTGTGTATGTAACGAAGCAGACGTGTCGCAGACGAAACAATTAAAATGTTAAGCTTGTAAACAGTCTCGTATGGATTCATTGCCATTGTTAGCGAAACGCCCAAGTCGGGACACGGCGCGGCACTGCACCGGCGCCAATAAACTGACATTCAACACGGGACCTTGCGCGCGCGCTACAATCTGCGAACAATGAGCTCCCCTGTCTCACGCACTCCCGGAACCTCGTGCCATTGGCACCAGTCTGACGTCACATTCCGCTGACCTTAGCCTGAACAGGATAGCTCTTCCTATAAATAAACAACAATTTCATTTGCTTATGACAACCAGCAAAAGGAATCCCCAAAAACAGAAGCAATTGATTCACGTCGCAAATTTAGAAGGGTATCATTTGATAATCGCCCACTGCCTAAAAGTATAAACAAAAAGGTTCCCACAAGAGCGTCACTACTCTATTACATAATCAGCCGGATCTTCGGTCGCACAAAACGAAAAACGATAATATCATGAACAATACCAGTAGAGCTAGAGCATTTGGGTACTGAAAGTGATAGTCACGAGTTGTTAATAGATATTATAACTAGACGATGTCGTGATTACTGGCCGCCGGCGAATGAACGCAGAGATACCATGACGCATGCTGAAGTAATTTCTTCCAAGAACAGCAGCTATGCTGTAACGCTTTTATTATTAAGACCAAGTCGTGCTTTTAAATAAATAAAAAATAAACAATGAAATATCGGATTTATTGTGATAGAATTAAAGTTGAGGCTACTCCAACACTCATGGATGTTATCTGTTCTTATATTCTTCGATTCTTATGCTAACGAAACCATCTCTGTTCACGGAAACTCGGTAATAATACCCGGTGTGAATAAACTCCGGACAATCGCACCATCATCATCATATTCCGATTCACCTGGCCGCAGACTAGAACAACAGGGCATTCATCATCACAGCTAAATTATAGGAAACATAAACGTAGTAGCGACGCAAACATCTTGAATGGCAATAGGAGGCAAACGTCAAAATTGCGGCCATTTGCGATACATCAGCTCGCTTAGGGCCGCTCTGTTCCTACACGCCGTTTGCGGTGCTTTGACAAATGAAGTTGTTGTGTTCCTGGACCGTCTTTCTTGATTGTACAAACTTACGAGCTACTGGATGACCCGAATAAATGTGACACGCGCATGGGTTAAGGCCAGACGGACCGACGGAACCCGGTTAGTGTAATAAGGGATTTACAAGTTTAATGCGCTCTACCTAGAAATTTGCGAATAGACTTATCCGTATTAAATGATAGACGTTAGTAGGACGTTTGTGTTATAGAAAAACGTATTTGTAATCTCGTCTTGCCTCTTGTTTGTGTATAGAGATTGCTGGACCTTGTTTAATTTTGGGATTTATTTGATTGAATAATTCCTTTAAGCCTTTTTTTGGATCAGAGTAGTGAATACCTACTGACTAATGTGACATTAGTTTATGCAGCCAAATTCATACTGAAGACTCGATAAGTGCTCAGTATCAAGGTTCGATTACCATTTTCGTGAAATTCGTAAATAATTTTTTTCGTGTTTCCTACAAGCGCAAGCCCAGCCCCGAGTCAATTACCATGGGAGGTCAACATTTTATTTTGCGAAATTAGCAGAAAGTATTATCAATCCATGATACTGATCACTTACCATAACTCCAGTATGAATTTTGTGAAATTTAAGTAATTTTGCTAAAGAAAACTGGTGATAGTACTCGTCCATATGAACAACTTTTACTATGGAGCCAACCCTGAAATCGTAAACAAATATCAGCCGTTTCATAGAACAGTTAAATACCTACTCGACCCAAATGTATGAAACAGCTGATTTTTTTTCGCGATTTCAGGGTTGGCTTCATAGTAAAAGTTGTTATGGACGAGTACTATCACCAGTTTTCGTTAACAAAATTACTTGCTGATTCGAACTGAAATAATTAAATTACATTCAGAGATGAGGCCAAAAAGCTTTTAGAGAAATTAACGGCGTGAATTTCTGCATTCATACTTTACGTAACAATTAAAATAACATATACTTTAACATTTAAAGTTTTGGTGGGCAAGTATGAAATATATTTTGCATCAAGGACCTGTTAACGCTTTAACTCATTGCATAAATTGCCGGAACTTATCTCTTTATACAAATGAATGGCCTCTTTGATTGCTTGTTTGTCCGTATGCGGAATTGTGCTTCATGTCATGATGTAGTCTCTTAAACAATGTTACTCTTTTGAGCGTGGTAAGAAAATGTTTTTTGTTTTTTCAAAATAACTTCATCCAATAGCTGTAAGTACACGGTTTCGTCTAGAGTTCCAAACGAAACTTTGCTTTCGTCAGACGGCAACACCAAGGGAGAGAGTAGCTTTAAATTGTACGAACTTGTGTATTTTTCATTTCCACTTTCTAATAAATAGTTGGTTTCTATCTTTCCACATAGTGATGAATCACATAAAACTGTTTTACCTAAATTGGAGAGATTCGAAACCCAAACTTTCTTTTCTAATAATATTCGATTTCAATGCCTTTAGGGCGTATCTACTACATTAGGCTCAAAGATGCCTATAAACGACCTTAAGTTCTTTTATATTCCCGATCATTGATAGAGCATAAATAAGATTAATCCGATAAAGTACTACAATAGTGACGATTTATTCAACTTGTGTCGGCGATTACGATTTTCGGACAATAGTTTATTGTGCAATTAAACTTCCCATCATCATCATCTGAATCTTCTTACATCGTGGCTCGAAAATCTTTACGGTTTTCTTTACACTGGTTTGTTTCTTCCAAACGCAAAAAAGGTTTAAGAGCGAGGGCAGCAATGAAATTAAAAGAAAGTAAAGGTTACTCAGTTGTTGATCGCATGTTACGTCACAATCGTCATCGCCATAACGGTCTGTCAAGGTGCGCATTGCGTCAGAGCATCCGCGTGTAGTGTCATTGACATTATCACATTACGGTTGTGAAGACTTGAGATTTTGGCAGTGAGAGTTATTTTGCTACTTTCTTCGTATTTCTTCTTATAAACCTTTACTGGTAACATTTATAATTTATCAGTATTGTGCTATTATTTCTAATCCGGTCAATGAACGCTCTTACGGGGGTTCTCGATGGAAATGTTTGGTTCAAGATTTTTCACCGTAGGGTCGTATTCTTATATTTAGAGTAGTAAGGAGGTAAACATACTGAAAGTCGTCGGACCTGCGGGACTAAAAGAGATGCGGAATAAAATACAATAGCAATCTACTAGAAAATTGTATGGTATTTAGTCTTATTCTTATTCTCAACCACTTTTTAGCTTAGCTTTAAATATAGAAGTGAAAATCATAAATCAGGGCCTTCTGGACCCACCCCCAATACAAAGCAGGTCCAAAGACTTTAAATATGTTCCTTTTCTTATTATTAAAAAATCTTGATCCAACCATTTCCATCTAGATTTTTTTTTTTTGCAAAAAACTTATTGTATTACATTAGATGTTGGGACATCCTTTTAAGTATTACTTAATGTTTCATTGAAAGAATTTTTCGCCTGCCTCAACTTTTATATACCTACTAGCTTTTGTTCGGTTTAACGACATGCTTTTGTCCGGGATAAATGTAGCCTATGTGTTAAGTTAGGGTGTAAGCTATATCAATTTTAAATTTCATTCAAATCCGTCCAGCCGTTTCAGCGTTAAAGGATAACAAACATACACACACAACCACACACACAAACATTCGCATTTATAATATTAGTGTGATGTGTAAGATCTAGGTACATAACTAATGTAATGAACTAATGACATTTAATATCAGATGATTGATTGCTTACTATTTAGAGTCGTCATTGAAGTTATCTGTTTATGCAATATTACGCTTTAACACTAATGAAGTTACTTCAGAACAAAAAATATTATCCGTTTACAACAAAGAAGGATTCTCTCATAGATACATTTCATGAGCTTTCCTATGTAATTAATCTTAGACTTTAAACTTGGTCAATTGTTATTTACAAGGACACTTATTAGTGTGGGTACCAGTGTCAAACATTGTAATGTAATGTTTACTTGTGTGATGTGAACAAATTGCTATCACTATTACTCTATGGGAACCCGATTGCAGAAAATAAGTAGTTTGTCCTGTCCTGACTCCTGAACTCCAGACACATCATACATACAATCTGCTAAAGTTCTTTTTAGTATTTCATACTCTACATTGCTTGATTTAAGCTAAGAAACTTTTTGTTATTCTGATCTACTCGTAAAAACACCATGTCGAAATCTATCGCCCACCTTGTCAACAACTCTTTGCGGTATTTTAATTATGACCGAACCTTACATAATAGACATAATTTCCGCACGATTCTAGTTCAGAACTAGTATGATTTATGGCAGTGCCAAATTGTGCAAGTGACGGGCGATGGCTAATCGGCATCTAGTTAAACGGCTAATGGAGCTAATGGAAATAATCTGGAGATCATCTGTCGCGGTTTGTGCGACTGGATTGCGGAGAAAGTGACATGAGCCTCTTTTACTTAGTTAAGGCCAAGCATTTCATAAATCCTTAAGCTTTTAGATTTGACTCGAAGAATTTCTTCCTAAACTGCTAACACAACACGTGAATTATCTACCGAGCCGAATTTCTAATTAGCAACAGCTGCGATATTTCAGGAATTTAAAGTCCTACATAATTGATCTTATTAAGTATATGGCCAATTACCTTCAACAGACATCTCAATTGTCACCCTCATCTCAAGTAGTTATCTGTGTAGTTCTAAAAGGGGTGCTTTTGTGCTTGAACGCTTGTTTAATATCTAATCACGTCTGGTCTACCAGACGGTTAGGCAGAGACTACAGATTTCCATCTGCTACGATTTTCACATACCTGTTTCGCCTCATACATACATCAATCTAGTCACACAAGCTATTCTATTCCAGATACTTTTGACATTGCTCTTCTTCAGTATGTCGCCAATCCAAGGTTTTTCTACTAGGGGGACCTAGTCGAGCTTTATCTTCCACTCGCTTACCCTACATTTCTTTCGTCACTTTACTTTCATTTATTCTCTTTATGTATCTAAACCACCCATAGACATCTTAATATATTATTCAAACCACCGAAGCATTCCTTTGTTTAATGTATCATAGATTTAAGATATGCGACCTACTTAGTAATATTTTAATTGACAAGTCTCCAGAAACGCTAGTGCTGCGGACACAAACAAGAACGTTTACCCTTAAAACGCCAATATAATATGGAGATAAAACTGAGTGGCTAATTTGTAAACCGTTAAAAGTTTAGTTGCGCAAATTAAAAATAATAGCTTTGCTCCTGCGCAAGATCAAAGCCTCCTTTAAAAGAGGCTTTTAACAGTTACGTAACATCGGATCACATTTAGTGATCGATGTGTTAAGGATAAGATTAGGTAATTTGCATTAGCGATAGATTATTATGGATATTCAATGGCGATTATCTGCATGTTGTAACTTTTAACATACATACATATATAATATCAAACTGGGTTGAGGCAGTGCCCACTAGTCATTGCGTCCATATAATTTTGAAATGAAATGCACAGCACATTCATATTTTAGTCCTTGCGGTTGATAACCAACATTGTTATTGACGGAATTATATCTCCCAGTTTGTCCAACTCTATTATAATGTTAAAATAAATTCAGGACAATTCAAGAACCTTAGTAATATTTAGTCTAAAGATGGCACCTTGAAGAACAACGCCTGATTACAATCTTATTTCACTCTCCACAAGTTTTTTTTAATGTACCTATATATTAATAATAACTCTATTAAACGTCTGTTTGTGCTACTGTTAAGACAACTTATTATGTTGACAGTAGCATAAACATACGTTTAACTGATCAATCTACATAAATCAATGAGGATATTGAATTAATTACAACTGTCGTAATGATTATTATGTAATGACAGTTGTAATGGTCTGTCTTGTCTATCACATAGTTTTGACAGCAGCCCTCATCTTACAATTTTTTGACAGTGCAATAAGGTTTGGAAAATGTGCCTGTATATTTTGTTTATAGTAGGTTCTCGTATATCTCTATATTTTTTGTTTGATGTTTATTATCACAGCGATTTATTTTTTAGCCTTATAGCGAGGTTTATTTTACTCTGTTTTATATTTATTTGCTTACTGACACAAATTTTAATTAGCGTGTTCAATTTTATGCATTTGGTTGTTTTTCATATTTTTTTGTTTTAATCGTTTTCAGGGTTATTCAATTTATTTTTAATACATTTATTTGTTTAATTATAAGAAAACTACATGTTACAATATGTGTCTCGGAATTTTCTGAATTTTCTGTTCCGTACCCAAATAGTGCCAAACGGAACCTTATTACTAAGCGTCCGCTGCTGTCCAACTGTCTGTCCGTCTGACACAGCCGTAAGTAGTTGAACTTAAAACGGTAAAACATATGTACAAGTTAAAAAAATTGTTTAGATTTTTCTATGGTTATCCTCAAGTAATAAAAATTAGGGTTTCGTACTGAAAAGTTGCCGAATTGCTTGTCCGACATTACCATTTTAGCGGCTTGTTTTTTGTTGCGTTGATGTTACTATGGCATATATATTTATTTACCTTATATTTTCAGGTTTGGTACCCGTATTGTGTGGTTGTACAGAATCCATTATCCGATTCGCACATGGCCAAATTATAAAAAAAAATACATGTAATTATTACAAATTACTATTTCTCAATAATTTAAAGTCTCTCTATTTTGTTTATAATACATATAAAAATAATTATACTCATTGGAACAATCCACCAATTGTTTTAGTAATATGCAAGTAGATTAGTATTGAATTTATTTGGAACAACATAAACTAAAATAGATTTCTTTATAAGCAATGTCGGATACTATTACAAATATGTATATATAAATGAAGGAAATGCAATAACAACAGAGCCCCAGCTATAACAACATTAAACTGCTCCATAAATTTCAAATCATCTAGATGTCGACACCGACTATCTTAAAACTACGTGAAGTCATGTCCACGGTATTCCTTTTATCTCAAATATCTAAACCGAAGAATCCTTCACGAAGCTATAACAACATAATAAAATAAATCATATTGGAAGCAAATGGTATAGCAGACAGACTTCAAGAAAAATTATTCTTAGCATGTTTATAGGCAAATTATGGACACGATCTTTTTATTTACATCCGAGTATAAATAGAAAATTCAGAAATAGCTGTTCGATTCGAATGCTGAATCTATTATTATTATCTCATTACAAGTCGCACGAATGCAGTGGATAGCACATTTTGTGATGTTTTTGTACAATAAAAGCGTGCTCACGGTCTGTTAATGCGCAGGTCCACAATAAGCAGAGGCGTGACAAGATAAGATCTACGGAACCCTGCCGGCGAAACTCGAATAAAATAAACAAATATCGCATTGAAAACGCACTGAATGGCCGGTGGGACGCCATTAAGCGCAATTACTAGATGCGGGATGCTATTTACCACGAATCGATCCTTTGGACTCTGAAAAAGATTTAAAGTGTGATTGGGAGTAGTTCAATAATGAGTTTGTTTGATATATTGCCGTATGTAATTACAAGCCTTTGGCCACGCCAAGTCAAGTAAGCTTTTGTGTGTAATGTAATAGGATGTTCCTCAAGGTGGAATGCTTGGGCCAATGTTTTACATTTTATAAGATAACGGTTTACTTACATTGTTTTTACTGTCCTTTTCAGTCAGAGAATAGTATTAGCCACTATGTTGGAACTCTGTGAATGCGTAATGAAGTAGATGGATAAATATCACTTAAGTTCATTCACATTTTCGATGGTGATGGAGTTTATCTCATTAGATTACGATACGATCTCGATCAGGTCTGCAAAAGTCAGATAGCAGTGATGTACCACCAATCTTCTAATTGTTTTCTCTTTTATCTAGCTATTACGTAGTCTCATTGTTTCTTGTTTAGAACCTCTCTAAGATGCGTATCTTTTTGACAAATGGGACTGTTACGGTATTCGATAATCTCTTACGCAATTTTCACAACGTGACTTTTCATTAATTTCGCGTGACTTGCTTATTAAACTGTGTCATTGTTTGCAACAGATCCCTACGGATCATCGTGATTCGGTTTGTTAATTTGTTTTTAATAGGGCTATAAAACAGTTGCCTAAGAGCAATTTTATGTACCATCGAGGAAAAATCCACAGATCCTCTGTTAGCCCATATTGCAGTGGTGATAAGAGTGAAAAGTTGGTCTGCGACGACTTATTCGATGGTAAGTGATCTTGATCCACAGGCAGGAATGTATTTCTTTTTTAAGCTAAAATAGATGTACAAAAGTTGCTAGAACCTTTCATAAGGAGTTTATTTAAATATCCAATATATTGTGCCATCTTAATGTAGAGTACATTTACGAAAAGAATACAGATGTCTCTATCCCATGTCCAAGAAAGCCAGTCATCGAGAATAGATCGATAACATCTCGTATCCTTAGACCATTTAACACGGGACCTGGCAAAGTGCGACTCTTACTTAGTACTGAAATTATTCTACCGTTTTCCACGGGAGGGGAGGTAAACACGCACAGCACACATTTAGTCATTCACGCACACTCCTGCAAAAAATTGATATGTCACACTAAATCAAATGCAACACAAACACAAAACGCACGCACACAAGCAAACTTACATGAACAAATTGTTCATGTACTTCGGCAGAGAGGGATAAGTGCGCTTGCCTAGTCCCGTGTTATATGGTCTAAGCTCGTATCGCACGATGCACCTTATGTAGTTTCAAGTAGTTTAAGCAACACTGTTACAAAATATGAAGTAAATCGATAGCGAAGTAATAATAATATCGATAGTGCTCCCCCTAAGAATCGCAAAAATTTTAATAATATAATTTTTTCTACGTTCGCACTTTATGTTAAAACTACTAAAATATTTAATAACTTTCAAACAAAACAATTTTACTGAAGTAAATTAGGATATGCAGACGTTAAAAAGTAGCATACTTTACTTATTGTATCTAAAATTTGAAAATCAGGACAATATGTATTTAGTACAACAGTAAACCACTTGGTGGCGCGTCGTATACAGAGTCTGTTATATGAAGGGGTCAGCGTACGAAATTACAGACAAAACGTAGTATTCAATAAGGTATAATAAGTATAATACTGGTAATAAATATAATAAGTTAGTAATAAACAACGATATAATATCGTATAATATCGTTATAATAGTGACGCGCTGTTCATCGAACGTGTTTCTGTACCGCTCCGTTATTTTAATTCATAAACTGTGTTTTAAAGTATGTGATAGTGTGTGTAGTTTCATCCTGAACTTAATATAAGCTCCATAAAAAAGGACAAGAATAAAACATCAAATACTATGCGAACAATTCGTCCAGAAAACAAAGAATAAACAAAAATATTCCGTAAGTGACAAGCCATTTTATCAACAGCGGTTATCGGTGACGCATGCACGTACCGGCCGGCTAACCTGTTCTACAAATGATGTCTGACTTCGTCACATCTATGACACTTACCCTATAAAGAACTGCCACATAGAGACCACCAATTTTAGGCGCCTTTAGTACTTGGCAAAATAGCGAGCGCGTAGAGTGTCCGCTTCTGAATCGTGAAACCCAGGTTCGATCCCAGGAGGCTATATCGAAAGAATAAACTTTTTTATTTTTATTGTTATTGTTATTGTTAGTACAACATAGCAATAAAATAAGATGCCATTAAACCGCACACCTCCTTTTACGTTCTGTAGTAACTCACTAGAACGTGTGGATAAAGAAGTGTCGTCACCAACAAGAGGTGTAAACACTAATCACCAAACTATAATGCACTCTGAATCGGAACCAGCATTAAATCTAATCGAAAATCCAGACTTTGGCACCCAAAGAAAACGCAAGTTTAGTGGTGAGAACGAAAATAATGAAAACATGAGATCCTTCATGACCGAAATAAGGATGCTTTTTACAGCAAATGGGCTCGAAACTGAGAAAAAATTAGAAGATATTCGTCAATCTATCCAACAATCTTTTCATGATTCAATTAACGAGTTAAAGTCGCAAAATGAATCAATCACTGAGTCGATGAAATTAATATCACAACAATATGATGACATGACCACTAATGTACAAAAACTTGAAGCAGAGAAAAAAGAACAACAAAAATATATCAATACATTAGAGCAGAGAATCGACTATCTGGAACGTAAACACATTTCAACTTGTATTGAATTTCGCAACATACCAAAACAAATAGAGAAGGAATCAAAACAAGACCTTGTAGACATCGTGAAAAATGCTACCAGAGCTCTAAACGTACAAATAGAAAGCTCAGATATCAAAGAGATATATAGAACATATACAAAATCAGATACGAACAAACCAATAATACTTGAAGTATCAAATATGATTCTTAAGGAAAATATATTGACAGCACTGAAGGAATTTAATAAGAAAGAGAAACTAAATACAAGTCACCTGAACATCGCTGGATCACCTAAACTGGTCTTTGTATCAGAATGTCTAACTCCAAAAATGAAGAAAGTCTTCTATTTGGCTCGAGAATACGCAAAACAGAACGATTACAACTTCTGTTGGACTTCGTATGGAAGAGTATTTTTACGCAAATCCGAGGGTATGCCTCAGTTACGGATAGAGAACGAGCTGGATATTTTAAAATTAAGTCAGTCTAAGTGACTAGCTGCGATCAAATTACTTAAGTTTACTTTGCATGTATTAATTCTGCCGATATTAATCTTCTTTATTTTTGTACTTAATACCAGATCATATCTTATATTAAACAAAGCACACTCACTTTCACACTACACTCTTGTTAACATTTTAATGAACACTCAAACACACCACTTTTACATTCACAAAATCATTTACGTTTACCATATAACAAAATCTCATAGACGAAAGCTCCCTGTTTGCATTCTGTTACTTAGAATTTTTTCTCCAGGAACAATTAGAAGAGACACCAATTATATTTATAGCCGTTTTCGCGAATAAAATCAAAGATTTGTGTGATAAAATAGATAGTTTTACTGTATCAAAAGCTGTTAGTTGTATTCCAGAAGAATGTTCTTCTATGATCCAACAAGCTGAGCATCAACTTAAAGTTTTGTCACAAAACATAAGAAGTATAAATGCTAATATGGACGGCTTTCTTACTTTGCTAGCGAGGACCACCTTAGAACCAGATGTTATTGTACTTTCAGAATGCTGGCTCTCTTCCATAGAATATCCGCCAAAACTTGCTAATTATACTTGCCATGCAACAACGAATCATACACTGCAAAATGATGGTGTCGTTGTGTACATTCAAAATAAGATAAGAGCCACAACAATTGAACCTGAATTTTTAAAAGGAAACTGCTTAGTAACTAAACTAGGAAATGAAACAGCAATCGTTTCAATATATCGTTCACCATCTTATAAACTAGTCCAAGACTTAAAAACATTTAGAAACTCACTTGATGCCGTACTATTATCACTTGAAAATTTCAACAACATTATTCTCGTAGGGGATATTAACATAAATATAAGAACTGATTTTATGGATAGCAATGGTTCACAATATCTTGATATGCTAGCATTGCATGGTCTCCTACCTGGACATACTTTTGGAACAAGAGAGGAGTCATGTCTGGATCACGTCATGATCAAATCAAAGCTTGAAGCAACTACTTTGGTAATAAGACATACTCTCACTGACCATGATTCATGTCTCTTGAACCTCGAACATTGCACTAATAATAAAACAATCAGAACGTTTGATAAAATCAACTATACGGCAATTACGCAAGACTTATCTGAGGTAGATTTTACAAACATCTTTGAAGAGACTGATTGCAACATGTCAGCAAATCTCTTTGTTGATGCACTGGCAAATATAATTAAAAATAATACAACACAAATAACCTTATCACGACGCAAGACCAATTTAAAACCCTGGATCACCCCCGGACTGCTTCGATGCATGCGTAATAGAGATGTAATGCATCAAAAATCTAAAAAACAACCAGATAATGAAATTTTAAATGTAACATATAAAAGGTACAGAAATTACTGTAACAAATTATTAAAAAAAGTAAAACGAGAACATCAAAGACAAGAATTACAAAATGCTTCCGCTATTAACTTGAAGAAAACGTGGCAGGCTATTAATAACATCTCTAACTATAAGCCAAAAAAACATTTGTCCGATGACTTGCTTAAGGGACCATTGTCACCTATTGAGCAAGTTAATCTTGTCAATGACTACTTTGCTAGCGTAGGTAAAAACTTAGCTGACAAAATAACCCGTGACTCTAGACAAGAAGATCTCAACCTTCCCTCTGGTACTAATGTTAATGCTGATTCCTTGGTTTTACTTGACGTGGACGAAGACGAAATCCGGTTGATTGTGAATTCGCTTAAAATCAATTGTGCTATTGGTTGGGATGGGATTTCCATGGGAGTAATTAAACAAAATATTAATATTCTTCTCAAACCATTATGTCATATATGTAACTTAAGTTTAAGAAATGGAGTATTTCCAAACATTTTCAAACAGTCGATCATTCTACCGATCTACAAGGGTGGCGATAGAGAGTCTTTGATTAACTACCGTCCTATTTCTATTTTGCCAGCGTTGTCGAAGGTATTAGAGAAAGCTGTTAATAATAGATTAATCAACTACTTTGAATCCAGAAACTTATTATCTAGAAACCAGTTCGGTTTTCGTAGAGGACAGTCGACGGCTGATGCCGTGAACAATCTCACTGATAATATTTCACGAGGACTAGATTCTAGGAAGAAATGCCTTGCAATTTTCCTGGATCTAGCGAAGGCTTTTGACACGGTGTCAGTTCCGGCTCTCCTTGCAAAATTGGAGGCGATGGGTATTCGAGGTCTCCAACTTGATCTTTTAAGGGATTACTTGACAAATAGGTATCAGATGGTCAAAATTGGAAACCACATAAGTAATCCTTTGCCTGTGACTTTCGGAGTGCCTCAAGGCAGTATCCTCGGCCCAACTCTTTTCCTGGTATACATAAATGATTTGTGTGACATGAAAATTAGCCATGGTCAAGTTTTCTCTTATGCTGATGACACAGCATTGGTGTTCCGGGGAAAGAGTTGGGCGGAAGTCTTTGGTATTGCGCAAACAGGCTTTAACCTTGTTGTTAATTGGCTAAGAAATAACATATTGTCCCTAAACACTGGTAAAACAAAATATATGTGTTTCTCAATTCGCAACAATACGCAACCGTCTTTCCACACTCCTATAGCAGTTCATTCTTTGCAATGCTTGACTGAAGATAGTACTGATTGTTCTTGTCATCAACTTGAGGTAGTTAAAACTATTAAGTATCTAGGAGTAGTAATCGACAACTGCCTTACCTTTAGTGAACACATCAAGTTACTATCACAGCGTACCAGAAAATTAATGTCTGTTTTTAAAAACGTAAGGCACGTTGCAGGACAAAATATAATTAAAATGATATATTTTGCACTTTGCCAATCTATTTTACAATACTGCATAGTAGCATGGGGTGGCGCAGCTAAGACTCACCTCCTAGTTCTCGAAAGAGCTCAACGAGCTGTGCTTAAAGTAGCTACTTTCCGAAATTATCGATTTCCAACTGAAGACCTGTATAAAAATTGTAAAGTACTTACAGTTAGGCAGTTGTTCATCAAGCAATTAGTTTTGAATAAGCACACTAAATTACATTTTAATAAAATCGCCTATGAAAGCGAACGAAGAAAAGATAGAATATGTCATACGGAATCATTCACCACAGCTTTTTCACATCGATTTTCTTGTTATCTATATGACAAATTATATAACACTATAAGTAAAAAAATTGAACTGTATCCTCTAAATTACAATAATTGCAAACGTAAATTGACTGAATGGATTCAGAAATTGAATTACCATGAAACCGAGGCTTTGCTTGCCTCGCAAATCTAAGTATCTGCCTTAATTTTGTTATTCTTTTCTAAAGCACACTGCTCATACACAACACCCACATATTACATACAAGCACTACACTAAACATCCACACATCATTCAATAATACTCCCTCAACACCTACTAACATACTTATAACAAATTATACTGTTATATTAAATAGTGTTTCTATAGATTAGTACTTATATCTACTTGTATAATTATAACAACAAGCAGGTACAGCCTTGTTCATTATTTATAGCTTAGCGTAAGGGGATATTGATGTCTATCGTACAAGTTTTTAACTAAACTTAGCTTAGGCATCAATTGTCAATTTTTTTGATTATATAAGTGTCTATTCATCTAAGAAAATAGTTTGTACCTAACTCTTCTTTAGCTCAATAAACGATTTTTATTTTATTTTTATTTTTATAATATCGTATAATATCGTTATATCGTTGGTAATACAATAAAGGTAAACTAAATAAGTGAGCATTAAAGGTAATAAGGTTGCCGGTAAAAGTGCTTGGTCCATCCATGGGCGTTCATAAGGGTTGGTTTAGTTACGCGATTCAAATCAAACCCCTCCCTTAGGTTTGGTCTAAATTCAAGGAGAGTAAGATTTGAAAATCAGTTTGTAATCGCAATGAAAAGCTCTACTGAGAACTAAAAGTAATGTTTCAAGTAGAGGTACAATTTTAATAGAGGTATCAAATTGAGTTCTGAATCTGTGACCATCATTTACATCCTCTGCGTTATAAAAAAAATTTGCCAAGTTTCAAAATATTTACTGCAATGTCTATCTATCGTGGTTAAGAAGTAGTACAAGGCTTCGATTATCTTGCAGCTTTGTTATCTGAATCAGTCAAGTCGAACCCCAACCCAACTAGCCCGACGCATCTAAAACGTGACACAGAATGCATGCCGCGTGCCGATGCTCATAATGATTTCATTATATCTACGTGGGTCTCTGTACGATTATGTAATACTCTCTTTTGGGACTTTGTACTTTGTTCTCATTTTTATGGTTTGTTTTGTTTGATGAAGCAGAATATAACTCGCCCAAGGTGATTTTTTAGGGTTTTGTCGAATAATTTTCGAAAGAGAGATGCAACACTGCTTTTGGAATAAAAGGAACCTTTATGATGAGACTCCGTTGTCCGTCCGTCCGTCCGTATGTCACAGCCTCATAGCTTTAGCACCGTTAAAGATAAAGACTTGAAATTTTCCACAAAAATAGCATTCACTTGCCTACATTATACGGCATAAAAAAATGAAATTGATCAAAATATTTCCAATACTCGTACAAAAGTGAGAAAAATAAAAAATAAATTCTTAAAAATACAATATGGGTATCAAATTGTAGATATTTAAGAGCTGATTGTAAAAATGTATACTTTTGCTATATTTACTGGCACCGACTTCGAGAAATCTTTGAAAAACCACAAATAAATGTATGCCCCCCCTTATTTCCGTAGCTAATGAACCGAGAATATGAAAAAAATCATGGTAATTTGGGATTACGTAAAGATTACAGGAAAAATATAGCGGGTGAGAAATTCACGTAACAAAATGACAAAATTAAATTTTTCATCCACGAGTTTTATTTCGAGTACGGTATAATCATATTTGAGTCTCTCTTTTGCGGTACAATCAATTCTTTTTTTAGTTATCATAAACAGTTATGGGCAAGATTTTAAATATTCCTGACTGTTCCCAAAACTGTCGAATTACGAAACCCTAGGCATGCGAGTCCGAATCGCACTTTACTAAAGAAATGTCAGGAGAAATTGTGGTCATCCGCTGGGGAAGTAATTGTAAATCAAGCTAACTCACACACCAACAAAAATTTTGATTCGTTCATACTTTTTACAAAACCCCATGTTTGTTTACATGAATTGACACGATGCCGATGGTCCTCATAGACCATTCATAGACTTTCTCTGCCATTGTTGTCATCGCACTTCTGAAGATGCGCGTGCGCCGTATACCTACGCTTTCGCTGACAAATCCTCATGTTACATAGAATGTTTGACTTTTGCAAGTCTTATGCTTTCGCCCAACTTGTGAAATTCCCATATTCTTACATCAGTTGACGCAAAACATAAATATTCTATTTGTACAAATGTATTTCTCTTTCGGCACCCTCGTCTTCATTCTTTGTTGCTGTTTTGTGTTGCGTTTGAAGTGCGAAATGTTTAGGCTTTGGAAAGCTCCCTTGGCTTATTTGCTTAAGATATTATTTCCTTCCGCTTGATAAAATTTTCAACAAATTTGTATCTAAAATAACTTTTTTTTAAATTCACCTCTTTTACTCAAGACCAAGTATTATTGGATTGGTCGTACTATTTCTGAATAAAGTCACCAAGAACAGTTGGTCCCAAGAACTGAGTAGGACCGGAAAACTAGTCCATTGATTTACATTACTATGCCGCTTAGTCACTGGGCTATTTGTAAACTAGAAAGACACTTAATTGCATACATTTTACCTCAAACGATACATACTCGTATTTAGAGTAACATTCAAAATTATTAAATCTTGAAAATTTACTTCAACATTTGTATTTTATGTATTGATTTAGACATAATTTTTCAATTTCATTATAGTAGAAGATTTTATCATATTATATGAAATGGTAAATTCTACGATATGTTTTATTCCAAAGAGCAATATACCTACATCGTCTACAAGCGAAAGTGTTCTAAGTTTGAAATTCATTTTTAAAATAATGGAGAACCAATGCAATCTGGGTAAGATCCACGTTTTTAATATTGTAGGACCCCCCCATGCACCCCATAAAACACTTTAGCTCCTTACTTGTAAATATTCGCACCATAAATAGTACATTTGTACGATAAATTTATGGCAAGAAAGGAGACTAATAATTTATCTAACCTTGATCAGTTTTAATGGTCTAAACATTAAGTGCACGAAATCTAACTGTGCAAAAGATAAAATCTAGATTAAGATAACTTTAAACTCATTTAGCCTTATAAGGACAAATCTTCTACATTATACAAACGAGTGTCATTAAACATTTCAAAACCGTTTTCTTTTTTCTGCATATTATATTACTTCTTACTCAAATACTCACTTATTCAAATGGCATATATAAGTATAGTGTATAAACAAATGAACATATAGAATAGGCAGTAACTATAACCAACAAATATGCATATATTTTCACGCTTTTATTCTTGACAACTATC
Organism: Ypsolopha scabrella; assembly: GCA_910592155.1. Classification (NCBI taxonomy): domain Eukaryota; kingdom Metazoa; phylum Arthropoda; class Insecta; order Lepidoptera; family Ypsolophidae; genus Ypsolopha; species Ypsolopha scabrella. Next base: position 21,465,359 of record OU342969.1, on the reverse strand, counting down.
AGCTTCAAATCGATAACAAAAAAAGATTCTCTTTGTTACCGGCCACTGATATTGCCAAAATGTTTCCTTTTTACATTCCAGCATAATTTGAAAGAAAAATGTAATTGCTTAGTTTTGTTAGTATTAGTGCCCAATAAATATTCGTAAATTTTGTAAAATGAAGACTTAAAATTAGGTACCCATGATTTATCTACTTACTAAAAACCTTAATAATCTCAATATGTACTTAGTATTTTCTAAATTAAAAAACTTATGGTAACATTTAAATACTTTTAAACAGTTAAAAACTATTGTGAAACATGTAAATAACATTATTATTTTAAATAGCGGAATGTTATTTAAACAAGCCTATTGTTATTGACCGTTGGTTCCGAATAAAAATCATTTCAAATTATTTATTTATGACTTAAGACAGGAACTAATTAAATTTTCACCACGATGTGTTAGCAAAGAGAGTGCTTCGATTACTCGATTGAAAAGTTAAGGCATAAAGTAGAGTTTATATCTTTCACTATGAGTAGAGGAAGTTTCGATTTCACTGAGTGGAAAATTAAAAATAAAAGCTCAATAATTTAACTAAGCAACGAAAACTAAAACACATACTCGAATAAAGCTATCTGTTTTACCTGACAATGCTTTCTTTATGTTTAAATGTTTATATTTTGTGTATGAACTGTTTGTGTCTTTTGTTCTTTTTTTTATTTTAATTTGATTGCACTAATTTTTTTCGTGTGTTTGGCAATAAATATTTCTTATTCTTATTCTTATTATTCTTATTATTATTCTTATTATTATTCTTATTCTTATTCTTATTCTTATTCTTATTCTTGTAAAAACTAAATCTTATAAATCTACACTAATAATAATAAAGTAGTAAGAAACTCGTGTACATTGAATATAAAAAAAATACAAATGAATTGGCTTATTAGCATTGTACTGAAGACAAAACTACCATTTTTTTTATTTTGGTCTGTATGTATTATGTAGTACTTATGTATGTTCCGTTTTAACTAGAGAACCACTCAACGGATTTGGATGCGGTGTTTTTTATTAGTGACCCTGGTCAAGATACATACTATAGAGTGTTCATAAAATAACGCCCAAGCCGAAAACGGGGCAATGATTGAATAAACGTGGGCAGTGCCGCAGGCGAAAGGCTGGTTTTAAATAATTTCAAAGATAGAACAATAAAAACCGGCCAAGTGCGTGTTGGGCCACGCGCAATGTAGGGTTCCGTAGTTGCCCGGTACATATAAGTATCCCCAGTTTACTTGTATGAGAGGTACCCATAATACATTTTTTTTTTTTCAAAATTTTATTTTGCCGTTTTGTTGGTGTGATTAATATTTATATCCATGGCAAATAAAAGATTTCTAGTACAAATAGTCCCTGCGCTAAGCCGCGGACAGACGGACATGGCGAAACTATAAGGGTTCCTTGTCGGACTACGGAACCGTAAAAATGATTTCAACTTTAAAATAGCAACTATCAGCTGACAGATTTTTATTTTAGGGTTCCGTACCTTGAAAAAATAACCGGCCAAGTGCGTGTCGGGCCACGCGCAATGTAGGGTTCCGTAGTTGCTCGGTACATAGAAGTTGGTCTACTAATACAGACCGCGCCAAATTTCTGGTCCCATACAAGGGGGCCAAAAGTTTGGCGCGACCTGTACTCGTAAACCTGCAAAGCCTACTTAGCTGTGATAGTTTTCCTTTTTAATTCATTATATATACTACTTCTGTGAATTTTTTCACATTTCTATAAACAAACGTTTAGATGGCAGGCGGGGGGGGGGGGGGGGGGGACGCTCCACTCTAACTAAAATTTTCACTTTAAAGCTCGAAAAATGGTTTTCACACACCCACAATGTTTTTAAACGGCCTATCCAACAATACCCCATACTATGGGATAGACGAGAAAAAAAATCATCCCTAGTTTACTTGTATTATGAGAGGCACCATTAAAAACATTTTTTTTCAAGATTTTATTTTACCATTATGTCGGCGTGATTAATATTTATATCCATGCCAAATTACAGCTTTCTAGTACTAATAGTCTTTGCGCTAAGCCGCGGACAGACGGACAGACGGACATGGCGAAACTATAAGGGTTCCTTGTCGGACTACGGAACCCTAAAAGACAGAACCCTTATGCAATCACTTTGTTGTCCGACAAGACCCTTTTTCTCGGGCCTCCTAAAAGATATCAAGTAAAAATTAATAAGTGCAGCTTACTTAAGTCTACCAGGCTAGATAATAAATCAGGCTTCTTACTCAACGTGGAAAAAAGTTATTGCCCTTTACTTAATCAATTTCATACAAATTGGATTACCACGAAAACCTATAGGATTCTTCTAGTTGACTTGGAAACTTAAATTCCGTTCATAATTAGGTCCTATAGTACTCGTCTAGGAAAAAATCTAAAAGCTACCTATATTTTGTTATTTAAGAAGAAATTAAGGTCTGCCAGCTTAATTAGAACCCTTGGATACATAAAGTTTAGTAAACCATAAGTGTCAACTTAAGTTGGTTGTTTGGAACTGGTAGTGGTTTTTAACGACATGTACGGAACCCTCAGGGCACGAGTCTCATTCGTACTTAACCTTAACCAGTTTCTTACCCTAAAAACAGCTACCAGATAAAATCAATGTATGACAAGGAAAAAAAAATTCAAATGTTCCAAAAAGTGTCATCGAACCTTGATACCGACCCCTTACCGAGTCTTCAGTATGAATTTGGGTGTACAAATAAATTTCACCTTATTAGAAATGAGGCGAGGAGCGCCAGAGCGGCCTATCTTTTCCAGACACAATAAAATTAATAAATAAATTTGTGTCTGGAAAATATGGATCGCTCTGGTTCTCATCGCCTCAAATAAATGATATGATTTGATTATACATATATATATAGAGCAGCGGCGTCACTGGTGCAAGGGTTTCGGCACCGCGCTCACCAACCCGCCTGCCCAGCGTGTGTGAGTATGGGCATTTCTTCCTAGAGAACCGCCAAGAGTGGCGAAATCCTGGAAAGGCCTATGACGAAACAGGCTGATGGATCGATGGATACATATATAGTACATAACATTTTTTTACATAATTTAGTTATTTAAAAATAATCTAGAAATTCTCAAAATAAACCTAAACACTTCAAACATCTCAAGCATTCATAGGTGCTATTCTCAAAGCTATCAAGTGTACTCCATACCATTTATTACCCAGTTGCTTAATTACGGCTCTCATCGGACCATAATGTTTTATGCGGTTTTATTCTAGTAAGGAATGTGTCGTATCTAGCGCCTGGAGACTGGCGGATCATTAGCACATTCCTCTCTGCTCTCAGAATAACCCCAATAAAACTAAAACTACACATCATACATGAGCTAAACGTCTGAGATGGGGGGATAGACGCCAAGACATCCGAGCCCGTATTGGAAGAATGTGAACAAATTGTTTACACGAAAATGTCTTACAATGTCTTAGGAATGAAGCTGCAGTTGTACAGAAAAGAATATTTATCCGCAAGTGAAAAGGTGCCAAAAGAAATAATCAGATTATTCTGTTTATTTTGTTTTTAATGTACCGCACTGACATTTGACACACTGCACTGTTTTGTTTGCGAATAAGTTGAATACATTTGTTATATAAAAAAACCGGCCAAGTGCGTGTCGGGCCACGCGCAATGTAGGGTTCCGTAGTTGCCCGGTACATATAAGTTGGTCCACTAATACAGACCGCGCCAAACTTCTGGTCCCATACATTATAGGGGGCCAAAAGTTTGGCGCGACCTGTACTCGTAAACTTGTAAAGCCTACTTAGCTGTGATAGTTTTGGTTTGATTAAAGTGATTTTCACACACCCACAATGTTTTTAAACGGCCTATCCAACGATACCCCATATTATGGGATAGACGAAAAAAAAAATCATCCCCAGTTTACGTGTATGAGAGGTAACCTTAAAAAAAATATTTTTTTAATTTTATTTTATCATTTTGTCGGCGTGATGAATATTTATATTCATGCCAAATTACAGCTTTCTAGTATTCATAGTCTCTGCGCTAAGCCGCGGACAGACGGACAGACGGACATAGCGAAACTTTAAGGGTTCCTTGTCGGACTACGGAACCCTAAAAAATAACTATTTGATTCCTGAGTATCATCGAAGAAATGGCAGCAGACCTACTTTTCGCCCGTAGTAGGTCTGCGGCCATTTCTTCGATATACATTGAGTATTTTTTACAAAAGTAAATAAAGTAGCCTATTTGGTATGTGCTCAGAAAACATTTTTTTTGTCTGTATTTCCCGTTTGAATCTCAAAATCACCTGAACGGATTTTGATGCGGTTTTCCTTATTGTCAATCTACAGGTTCGGATTAACATGAAAGGTGTTAATAAAATAATATCGAAGCCGAAAGCTGGTACTGCTACATAAAGATTATCCTCTACTATACAAGGCGAAATTAATTCAACCGCCCTTTCTATGGCAGGTTCAGTAGGTGATAGAGACTACACGTATGAAGTTTCAAGTGGATCAGACATGTGACCTATGTGAGTGTTAAGTTATTTTGTAAACGCAAGCCATTTCGATAACTTTTCAACTGAAGGAAATCCAAGCCTCAACATAGGTGTCGATTATTATAGTATTCGAATAACTCATGACCATTCTGTTCGATGTCATGTGGAAGCGACGACGGACGATGCTGTGCAATTAGCGGAGATAGCATCGCGAATAAATTTACAGGTGCTTACTTTATAAGCCTGGTAAGGTCAAGTAGGCGCCCATCCATTGAGACGATGCGCTCATCTAAAGAGGTTTGGACCTCATTTGTTCTGACCTACGTATGGTCATCTAACATAATGATGGGTGTAATTTGTTTAGGATTTCTTGTTGTGTTGAGGATCTTAATTTAATGCTGATAGTTACAATGTGCGCCAGTATGCGCCGTGCGCAATATAATTTGTAGCGAAGATAGCGAAAGATATTTGTTCTTAAATCTGTTTAGAATTAAAAACATTTAAAATGTACAATTAAGTATCCACTGAACTTCGGATTTCTAATTTCTTTAACTGTAAGTCGAAGTATAGTGAAAAAGGTTCTACCTTGGTATTGTAACCCATGAATAGTTTGGTTGTTTTTACTTTCAAACACTATTGATATCTCGTCCATGCTTTGATAATTTATATACATAGTGATTGGAAATTACCGCTCTTTATTATAATGTATTTTGTGGTAATTCATATTATACTTTTTTGTGTCCAGTCAGTATTTTCAAGGCAATGGAAGTCTTTATCAAAGTTTAATTATCTTCGTCTTTGATTTCACTCAAGTTTTTCAAGTCAGCTTGCATGTTTGTTTTAATTATATTTTACTAATCTATTTCAATTTTTTTTTCTACATATACCCATGTCCTCCTAACGCCTTTTGGCCCTAAAGGCCATCACGTTGACGACAAATATAGCTTGCCCACTGCCACTTCAACTTACTGATTGTGGGTGACGGTTGGATGAGGAGAACGGAGGACCGCCAAGAGTGGTGAAATCTGGGTAAGGCTTATGTCCAACAGTGGACGAACACGGGCTGGTGGATGGACGGATCTATGAAGCCTCTTAGTTGGGTGTGAGCCTCTTCTTCCTCACTTCAACTTTATCGGTCCTTCGCCAGTCAAGTTGTGTTTCTCCCCATGATCAGGTTGCACTTAACTTCAACTTTAGTACAGCCCTTCTATGTCATGACAAGAAACGTAAAATTAAACCTCGTACAACAATTAGTCTCAAAATTCTGTAAGTTATGTATAATTTACAGCCAACCGTCACTTATCAGTCTAACTCCCGTTTAGATTCCAGTTAAGAGCAAATGCTGTGCGAGCGTGATTTTACAGACTAACTTACTTAACAAGACATCTGATCAACTGATCCTGGGTCATAAGTTATAAGGAGTAAATTTAAATATTTCAATGTAAAAATGTGGCAAGTCGAGTGGTCGGAAGTAAATTAAACATTCTGTAATGTTACTGAACTGAACAATGACTGAAAAGCTGTCGATCGCTCCAAATCGATCCAAATATTGAAGACCCGAACCAGGAGTGTTATCCTAATATTGTCTGCACCATAGCTCTTGGTACCTCAGCTACCTGAATTTTTACTATATTTGTATTAGCATTTACATATGTAACACTTTTTGAGGTTGGCCCATTCTGTTTCTAAATCGATCCGTTATCTCCTTTTTCAAAGTAAGTTCTTTAAAGGATGGGGGATTATGTTCGAATATCCCACGATTTGTGTGCACTCGCATGTTCAGTGAACATTGCTACCGAACACTTTCACTTTATCCGCAACATCGGGCAACGCCGGAACTATCCGGGGTCAACGGTGAATTGTTATAGATTTCGACGATACATCATCAGCTTCTCAAATTCTTCTGGGTCACTCACCGCATCGTCTAATCAATACGAACTAAAGTTGTACAAACATCGCGTCTGGTACATTAAACATTTTTGTGAAATTTTTAATAAGATTGGCTATTTAACTTAGGCCAAAACTACAATTTTTTTAATTTTTGTCTGTATGTAGGTATGTTCCGTTTTAACTCGAGAACCACTCAGCAGATTTCATCGATTATCGTAGTGACCCTGGTCAAAATGATCTGGGGTCGGTTCGTGCGTCGTCATTTTTTGTAATAATCTATTGGGAAATAAAAACAGTTACTATGCGCACTTAAAATAATGATAAAAACTACAAGATTAGATTGCGATTGCAATCGAAAATTAATATTAATTAAACTTTCTTTTGTTAAATTCATAATAAAACTATTGATTTACGGAATTCTTGTGTTTTCTTAAGTCTACATAAATAACTACAACGCACGAGATAGATTATTTATTGGGAAATAAAAACAGTTTAATGATAAAAACTACAAGATTAGATTGCGATTGCAATCGAAAATTAATATAAATTAAACTTTCTTTTGTTAAATTCATAATAAAACTATTGATTTACGGAATTCTTGTGTTTTCTTAAGTCTACAGAAATAACTACAACGCACGAGACGGGCCCATTGAAATCAGTAATAATAACTGGACGCCCGAACCGCACTCAACGGTGAAGGCTTTTTTTTTTCTATATTATTGAAAACGCACGAAACGCACCCAACTAGCTTGTTTACGAAAAATGACGACGCACGAACCGACCCCAGACCGTCAAAATATAGGCTATAGGTAAGTGGTGTTCCAAAACAGGGCAGAGGTTGAACAAACGCGGGCGAAGCCGCGGGCAAAGGCAAATTTATTTATAAGATAAATTCATTGATTTGCTTGGGTTTCGTTATCCATGTTTATCGAAGGACGGATTTTCTGGTACTTCAGGGTTAACAAACTGTGCCTGGGAAACAATTCATAAAAGCCTAATTAAATGTTCCAAAATCGATCCTGCTTCTTCCTTGTACAGGTTTCGGTAGTTTTTATTGAATTATTCAACCAAAAAAGGAAACGAATTCATTGCGTAACGTATGAAAACGAATTCGGAATTCTGAAAATAATTTCATGTGACTTTTTTCTCCTCTTTAAGATGGTACAGCTCGCTCGGACGCACTGTACCAACATATAACCAGGCAAAGTCCTTCCAACCCACTTTTCGCCGTTTTTACGATTGCAATAAGAGCGAAAAGTGAATTTGAGGAGCTTTCCCTGATTATAGGAGTACAGTTTATTGACGATACATACAAGTGTTTGTCCACGGCACTGTCCGGCAATTTTCGATTTCGTTTAGAGTTTCGTTTCGTTCAGCTACAAGGGTGCGATACCACCCAATACAACAGTAAGACAGGGTGCGAGGTGCTAGGGCGCCGCAAGGTTGGGGGTTTACATGTTTCTTCTTGAATTCTCAAAAACTAGGTAGTTAAAATTATATACTTTATGTATATCATAATAATGCTTTGCATATATTATGCTCATCAAAATAGTCAAGACGGGTTTATTCTTGCTACAATTTAACATAATAATCAATTTCGAAATTTGAACTCTCATAATGCGATTTGCTTTTTGATGGATAATTCAATCGTAAATGAACTGCAAGCCAGCTATTTATTTATTCAAATTAAATTACACAGCATTACAGACGTATCCAAGGACTGTACAATTAAGGAACTTACGATTAACACACAAAACACCACAAACAAAAATAAGAAAAACATAAACAATTAATAACCCAGATGCAACGTCATCGTCTTTGATACTTCGCTCTCAGAGTATTTCAGGCACTCTCTCATCACATCCATCAGTCTATCGGCAAATAAGTAACTCTAGTACAGACAAACATACACGAACGTTCTCGCATCATCACCGTAAAGGTTTGTTATAGTAAAGCGCTTTTGGTCTTACGATCTTACGATGCGCGCGCATTCTACCGGTTGCCCTTTATGGCACGTCTACACTTGCGACTTGGACAGACCCCTGTGGGGACCCGCATCCGTCTCCATAACCCACAAACTGTGAGCATCACATATTCATGATCGTTTGCCCCGTGTTTACTTTATTACAGGTCATCGGCCTTGTTGCAAAACTCATGGAAGATTCCTTGATGAAAATGGGTGAGCGCTCTTGGCCTATTTTACCCTCGCAAAATGATGATGATGAAGTATTAATACCTCTGAACTTTACCTATAGATCGCGGAATGTGTTATGTTTCTTTCAATTCAATATCTAAATATTTTATTAAAATACGAAGAAAGCATCCATACCTATAGATCGCGAGGAAGTGTGTTATGTTTCTTTCAATTTAAGATCTGAATATTTTATTAAAATACAAAGAAAGTTACCCCAACAAAGATGCTGTCCAAACAAAGATGCTTTCCAAAACAAAATGAAGCTTACATTTTTGCGAATTTATATTAAACATGTTGCCGTATGACTGATAAAATGCATTAAAATAACAAGATGGTCACATAAACTAAAATTTTACATAAAACAATGTTACTAATAAAATTGTAAATATATTGAGAAATTTTGACCTTTACGCGTCTAAGAAGCAATAAGATATAACCAATAATTTCAGTTACGCGACTGCCAAACCAAAAAACTTATAGGACCCTCCAGTCAACCCTCCAAATATGGACACTGGGTGGTCTGTTGTATGCGCATTGTGAGGTCATAGGTCCGATAGTAGAGCAGTAGCCTTTGCGGTATGCAGCTCCAGCCCAGATCGAGATCAGCCCTAACCCAAGTGACGTGAGGGAGCCTATTACCCGAGCCGGCTTTGATCTGGCGGCTGCCTGATGGCGGCTGATGGGCGGAGATGTCGATCTGCGTATAGCTCCTAGTTTAGGAGACGTCTGTCACTTGTCGTCTGATGGACGAGGGGCTAAGGAGGTACTGTTCACTGCTCTGGTACAAGAATTGTTTGAGGAGAAAATTAATTATAAGGAAAACTTCCAAAGACGTTTTGATTGGATACCTTTTAAATATGAGGAAGACAGGCCGACCAATTCCGATAAACAAAAAAATTGTCATCTTATTTTATCAAAGCAACTAAATAATCTGGTACAATATAATGTTTTTACAATTGCGCATAAAATAATAATTGTATGTAGGATACAAGTACGATAAAGATAATAATAATAAATACTATTTGAAATTCTTGAATTAAAAATGAATACTCCTTTTATTGTTTTTTTTTTTGTATAAATGCCATGATGCAATCATTGGCGTACCGAGGTAGGGGCTGGGGTGGGCACGGCCCTCCCTCAGAAAGCTTGGTGCCCCCAGAAAAAAATAATTATTTATATACAGGAAGTTAAGATGATAACGTTTTTCCTTGAAACGGGGTATTTTACCGATCAATATGAACAACTTTTACTAAGGGGCCAACCCTGAAATTGCGAAAACAATGCAGATGCAACTACCTTAAACTTATGAATCTGATACATGCCCATCGCCAATAATTAATTATTTAATTAAGAAATATTATTTTATGATTGTTTAAAGTATCGTGCTCTGAGCCGTGGGCGTGGGCGGTACTACAACCGAAATATCGAGCGCTTTTAAGGTTAAAAAAAGTATCCTTTAATTTTGTATTAGTAAAGTACCTCGTTTTTAATTACCTGCAAATACAAATAATTTGATTATTTATATAAATATTGAAATAAAACTAAATATTCTTGGAAAATCGACTAAGTTTGTTTTTTTTTTGATCGAGCAATGTGTAAAATGTCGCAAATTGAACCATAAAAAACCTGCAAAAAGGATGTATCTCAAACATATTTTTTTCAGAATTTAAAAAGAAACTTAACACAACTTTGACATAAAAAATACTGTAACTCCTCTACAATTTGCAAATATGCTTATACACAGATGTCAATAGCCGGATGTCGTTTGAAAAATACACTACAGCATGCGCAATTAAGTATTTCTTCAATAGGTAGCATTTCACGGCTGTTCGTTCTCATTATATGGATGATTGCACTACAAATATAGCTGGTCTAGTATGGTACATTATATAATACTTGTAGGTATAGGGTCATATAAAGTTGTGTCATCTGATGGCATCGCCTGTCTATCAGCTCATATTAGTCATCCATCGTATTTGGCTTCGGTCAGGAGGATTATTCTCAGTCTGTCGAATTAGCCTTCTCGATCGTAAAAACCCATTTTATCTGTCGAACTCCACACATTTTAGCTCGAGTTTTAGAAATCTCACTTTGATTGTTTCCCCGCAATTGCCCCCCAGAATACTTAAGATTCTTTCTTTATTTACCTACAGATCCTGTTGGTACCACTTTTAGGTAATATATTTGTATTTTTATTTTTAATTTTCTTCACTGATATTAGCCTTCCATTCCTGAAAAACTACGTCATTGTAATTATCATTACAAGGATTTGTATTTAATGTAAAACCTTCCTTTTACAATATTATACATGTTATAGAGTTATGTGACAGAATTGCAAGAAAGAGTAGCATGTTTGGTACGTTTGAAATTGATTTTGAATTATAATTATGTTTTGTTTATGTAACTAACAAAATATACACAATATATTTTACAATTAGTGTGTTCAAATAATTGAAGTGTATTGGGTGGTTTACCTATATTTTATTTAAATAATAAATAATCATAATAAATAAATAAATAGTATTGATCGTTATTATAAGATATCTACAAGAATATACAAATGTATGTTACATTGCATAAATTGTTATTATGCATTAACTATTTCACAAATAAATTTACATTTTTTAAACACCTTGTTTGTATCATAAGGAGATAACAATGTTAATTCACTATCCATACCATACATCATACTTTAAATTAGATTATATGAAGGCATTGCTAAGAAGCACTGATATCAAGCTAAAGAGTAAAAAATATAAGATATTTTTCGTGCCTGTTTTGGGGTCGTTCAGCTTAGTCCTGCGAAAACTGCATTTTGTGAAAAACTGATTTATGGCGTAAACTCAATCCCATTACGCGATCATACGAAATTATTTTCTGCTAAAATTAGGGGGTCACCCCGCTTCGCTCGGCTCCCCAAATTTGCTCGTCGTAGCACCTGTTTTTAACTTTTTGCTGAAAGAGTTTCGTTATTGTTTTAATTCCGCTTTTTCACGAAATATTTGTTATTCGCGAAAAGGCGGAATAATTTCGTATGATCAGGGTCAGCTGGCGGATGGATGGCGGTATATCCATCCCCAATTGCGGGGCTTTATATAAAACAAACTGGTGACGGGCAGCGGCGTCACTGGTGCAAGGGCTACGGCACCGCGCTCACCAACCCGACTGCCCAGCGTGTGTATGGGCATTTCTTCCAGGAGGACCGCCAAGAGTGGCGAAATCCTGGAAAGGCCTATGTCCAGCAGTGGCCGAGACAGGCTGATGGATGGATGGAGGGTCAGCTTTTACGCCGTAATTCGGGTTTTCACAAAAGCGGCTTATTCGCGAAAAAGCAGTTTTCGCCATTTAACGGCGACATACATTTTGAATAGTTGCGGGCAAAGGCTAGAAGGAAAATGAGAGTAAAATCATATTTTGTCAGTTTCGCATTACAAGAGCAGTTACTATTTTCAAATAGAGGTCGCCAATCAACGCTCATTTCGCAGAAAGAATCAATTATTTCCAGCCAGCAACGTAAACAGATCTGAGTTATCAGCCGAGTCTCAGAAACTGAGCACAGTAGCCGCGTGTAACGGGACGCGTTCAGCTTCTAGTGGACGCTTTGTTTATATTTCTTGAACTACGAGCGTATGTGGAATAATGTGGCCTTGGTGTTGGCACAAGCGAGGAGCGATTTTGGGGATATAAGAACTTAGTAATAAAGAAAAACCGGACAAGCACGAGTCGGACTCGCCCACCGAGGGTTCCGAAAAATTAGTAACAGTTTAAAATAATCTACAAAAAAATTTGGCCACCCGTACAATTATGACCGCACATACCGTTGCTTAACCTTGATGATTTTTTTATAATTTAATTAGTATTAGACGGTATTACTTGCCAAATTTCATAGTTCTAGGTCAACGAGAAATACCCTATAAATTTTGCATTTTTGATTGAAAAACACTTGTACTTGTCCACTTATTTATATTATTTCCCTTACCGGTTTCGCTGTTAAAGCATTATCAAAGGTTTTTTGGTTGTTTACGTACAATATATGAATCGCTTGGCTTGGTTTGTCCTACAGGTGGTTTGTCCTACCCGCATGCCAAGCGATTCATATATTGTACGTAAACAACCAAAAAACCTTTGATAATGCTTTAACAGCGAAACCGGTAAGGGAAATAAGTGGAATAAGTGGACTAGTACAAGTGTTTTTCAATCAAAAATGTATCAAAAGTCCCACCAAGTGCCAACAATCACGAGCATCAACTCTATAAATTTTGATTCCCATGAGTGTCGAAATTTACGTTTTTTGCGGCATAAACAGCCATTTCCCTTTTTTTACGGTAACTTAGAAGTTTTATTTTTTCATAGCTTCATGGAACTGTAGACTTGAGTGTACGGTTTTAATTTCAACTCGATACCTTTACGCGTTCCCGAGATAAAGGGTCTTGACAGATAGACGTACAGACGGACAGACGTGAGTGTTCCTATAAGGGTTCTGTTTAGGTACGGTACCCTAAAAATCACTACTTCTGCTGCCAGCGCTTTCTTTCAACTTATTTTACTGAAATGGTTGCTCTTTGTTGAAGCGCAATTGTACATAGATTTCTAAAGGAACCTTCTAGCTACGCCACAACTAAATTCTCACTGATTCTCGGGTTTAAAGACAGCGTAATTAATATTATTATTTAAAATTTCAACATAACAGGTATACTAATACGTTATAAAATTATATATTTTTAAATATATTAGGAATAAATTGATATTTTGAATTTGAATAAATTATAAATTCATTACAATTAACAATTTAAAATAATAATTAAATATAAAGCATGTAAAACATTCATTAAAAATAGGGACGTTCCTTTTATTCATCACGCTCGCAGAACGTCAGACATTTCTCAATTAGAGTCAACAATCTATCATCAAACAAATTGAATATAATATAATTTATAGGATAATTCATATATTTTACAAATTCTTAACAAAACTTCAATAAACTAATTTAAAAAACTAAATTATTGTACGAAATAAACTAAACGAAAACTACCTAGCAAAAATATTTAATTAAATTAGATGAAAAATTGAGCCGAAATCGCTGTTGTCACGTGGAAGAGTACCCAGGATACTGGCAGCATTACTTCGTTGAATTGCTAGGCCAATTCTTTGGCCGAGGTATGTGCCAGCCCTGGGATCTCCGGAAACGTCGACCAATCTCGACGACAGTTCTTTGTAGAGCTGCCGCGCTCCCGGCCCCCACAGCCCGAGGGTTTCAACGCCAAAAGGCACAAATATGTATCCTACGCCAAGGGATGCATATTTGCGACGTTTTGCCTCCTCCGCAGACGCTGCCGCCGTCCCTGGCTGTGACGAAGTCACCTGTAAGTGGGACGGAGCAACTGTGTCAACACAGGTCGCGTCCCACACCAGGGACCTCCCGTTCTTCCAGGGTATCAGCGACATCCCGTCGGGTCTCCTACCATCGTCACGTGACAGGCCATTCGGTTCCAGAATGGCAGGTACGTTTACGCTCGCAAGAGCCCGACAGATGATATTGTTGATGCTGGCGTATATTTATAGGAAAATCTATCGTATAGGATACTCCAAATATTGTTAGAATGCATATGAAAATCACCATGTGCGTTACCATTTGACGTATCAAGTAGTTACATAATTTATAGAGATCGATCCAGTAGATCTTGGCGGATGAACGGCTTGCGATAAGTAGAGATACAGGTTCTTGCCCCGACTGAGATTATATTTCTTTTATTTTTTAATATATTAATTAAATTTTCTATTTTGTAACAATATTTAAATTATATATTTACAATATTTACATGGTAAAACACAAAAAATATAAACTTAAATAACATAAATAAAACTTAAAAATACTTACTTCAATAACATAAAACACTAAAAATACCGTGAGCCAAAATATATCGAAAATGGTAAATTTTTTTTTTGTCTTTTTCCCTATAGGTCTTTGTTTTTTCCATATAAATATTGTAAATAAAGGCTCAAAAAGAGTAAAATATACCCTTATTCATATTTAAATTATTTAAATACATATTAAAATATCTGAAATCGCTAAACTCTTGTATCACACACCTCTCCTCTTCATCATAAGTTTAAGACGACATTCCTGGAACAGACACCTGCTGAGTCAGGAGTCGAGATAAATAACTCCCGATTAATTGCTTCCTACTACTACCAGCCCACTAAATTACAACACCTATTAAAATGTCACCGTTTAATCATATTTGTCAGTCCCAGGGTCAGTTTTTATGGGTTACTTTAATTGGTAGCGATAGAGCTGTCAGTAACAGAGGCATGGAAGTTCTGAAATAGGTCCTGTTGCTGAGATATATGACTATGAGTATCTATTTGTGGTTAACGAGGAGACAATTTATCATCGGACTAATTTGAATTGTCTTTTTCTCGATGGCGAGAAAAACAAATTGATGACATTATAATTACAATCTATGTATATCGGTACGATATGTACTCCCGAGGGGGTGTCAGTCAGCGGTGTCATCTGTCTGTCCAACATTCGTAGCCCCGCTTTATACCAATATTGGGAATATTGCCGTACTTGGGCATGCTGTTTAGCACATGCATGTTCATTTCCATCCTTCCATCCATCCATCAGCCTGTTTCGTCCACTGCTGAACATAGGCCTTTCCAGGATATAGCCAGTCTTGGCGGTCCTCCTGGAAGAATTGCCCATACTCACACACGCTGGGCAGGCGGATTGGTGAGCGCGGTGCCGAAACCCTTGCACCAGTGACGCCGCTGTCCATCACCAGTCTGTTTATATGAAGCCCGGCAATTGGGGATGGATATACCGCCATCCATCGGTCCCAGGCAATGGTGGGCCGCCTGGTTTTGCCTGAGAGCTGTTCTCTTACTCTCACCCGAATAACTTCGGGAGGATTTGCGAGTAAGATGGTGGTACCTCCACAGTCGAGCCCGGCATCAGCTCTACCACCTACTCTTGCACATATGTAGGTAATATACAGGTTGTCTCATTTAAATCGGTCAGTATGGGAAAGTCTGAAACTATAAGACATACGAAGATCTGTTCTTAGGAACCATGTCATCGATTTTAATAACAAGTAAAACTGCATTCATACATTAAAAAAAAACCTGTACTCAGCTCGGAAATCGAACCCGGTTGTTTTGAAAAAAATAAACTTACACTATTTCTATTTAGATATCGATTCTGTAGGTCTTAAGCAGTAAATGGCTCTATTAAACATGATGTCTCAAATGAATAAAATGCACTGTTTTCACATACTTTAATTTATATATATACATCCTGTATATTCCGAAAAAACTCATTAGTTGACCTAGACTGAAAATTTTAAACTGCCGCTGCTAAATTGTGCCGCAACTGTTCAGATTTGATTTACCTATTACAATGTGCAATACTTCATAAGAGTAAACTTAATTCGTGTTTATGCAGCAAAAATATATAATTTATAGTTATGATTGTCGGCACTTGAACTTGAATATCTTGATTAAAATCTACATCTACTAGTTGCAACGTTGCACTAGTTTCAAGAAATAAAAACAACAGCTATGAGCAATGAACGATGTCAACAGTCGCAAAATTTAGTCATGATAACTAAAACCGATCGAGATAATATTATAAAATAAATCAGTCTAAGTAGTAGAAGTGGATTTTAACAAGAAAAAACAATAAACCATTAAATATAAATATATTTTTAATACACCTGCTCGAAAAATTAATAATAAATTCCTACGTAATGAAACCTACTTGAAGTTTTTTTATTGTGTATTGTATTTATTGTGTTATTGTGTATTATGTAAGTATTGTGTATCTACTTGACGAAAATTATTAGCTTTTTCTTCTATTAATAATTTAGGTTGAATAATAGCTTCAATTATAATTAGTGAAATTTTATGAATTATATTTTTTTAAATCTTAATTTAAAATGAATAAATTTTTCCTTTAATGAAGAAATAAAAATATTTTATAATAATTTTATATTTTTTAATAATGAAGAAAAATTAATTTATCTAAACACAACTGAAACTCTTCTCGTACAATTTTGCATAATCAATGGTTTTTTGTCTTAAAATATTAGCCACAGATGAATGTTATACACACTGTTGATTCAACAACACAAAATCTACAAGAATTCAGCAGATGTTGCATACCTTACTGAAGACGAATAACATCCAATCAACAATGTAATAATGGGCTTTTTACACTCTTTAATGGCATTTTAATGCTCAGGTAGGCAGACAATATTGCTGTTAGGAATTCCTTATGCCAGCTTAGTGCCTATTTGTGAAAGAATGTAAAATTCATCACCACAATGCTTAGAGCGATTGAAAAATTGCAATAAACTTTATTTATTTACTCCTATTTATTACGCATTAACTTTGTGATCTTTCGAAAGTTCGTGTTTTGCTTTATTATAAATTATGTAGATTTAAGTATAACGAAATTCTGTTGAAACATATTGCAAATCAACAAAAAAATATATAGTATATATCATCACGACATAAATCCTAGAGGGGGTGTCAGAAGTCTTTTCCGAGTGTAGACTGCCCTAATACAGTCAACACTCATAAAACCCTCTTTTCACCGAAGATTTTAACGTCCCAACGTGGTAGGCGATGAGCTTTCTCGCCATAGGTACTTCGGGCCCAAATACACGCTTTTTAGGGCATATATTATAGATTTACTTTTTTACGTTTTCTTTTACCGTCAGTAAGAGGTACTACCAAATATGTAGCTATCAGAACAACCAAATCAACGGAAATAATAGTAGTTTACTCCTGCAGGACGATAGGTCGTCTAAACAATGATTCATAATTTCCTCTTACTCATGCTTCAAAGGGCGCGAATGGAGAAGCAGTCACAAACCCCAAAATCTAGAACAAAAACAACAACACTTCTGAACGGTCTTCAACTCCGAAGTGCAATTCCGAGCTCTGACCTTGTGTCCATAACACAAATTATGCGTTCCACTTGAAACGACTGTGATTTATGTCCTCTATTCTAAAATACATAACAAAACACACATCTGATTGACGAGCTTTAACGGCCGCGCGACGGATTCGCAACCTGTGCCAAATCGATTGTAAAATGCATTATTACTATGACTCTATTACGAAAGAATTCGCTCTTTGAATAGAAGCAGTTTAAGTGGAATATTAAAACAGCTATTTGCCTTATGAGGGCAAGCTAACATTCCCCGTATTGCATTATGATAATGCGCCATTTTGAACCCGAGCGCATCTTGATCACGCCTCTCCTAGCACGCGTGCGCTGGCGCCGCGGCTCCGCCTGGCGGCACTGTTATTGGAAGAATGCTGTCTTTTATTCACATTACTTTACATAAAACATTCTGTACTGTTAAAACTTAATTACTTTTAGGTCTGGGGTCTAGTTTTATTATGCATGCGTCTTAGAGCAGATCCCAAGTGATAAAATGGTCATTACCTTTTAATTTATTAACTGTAAAATGAAATATACCTCGCTTACTTACCTATATAATAATAATAACTCCATACGTCCGTCAAACCCTCCCTTATCCCCTCAGTTGAGTTCTTCTCGTACCTCCTTCCTTCTGATACTTTCCAGGCAACAAGTTTTTTGGAATTGTTTTAGTACTTATTCAAAAGTTATTTCACTAATTTAATCTTAATTATTGCTGGTTAGTAGTGTTTAGTATATTGTACGTGATAAATTTATCGTTTTTTTTAATCTAATTAACCTATGTTTTATTTAAATTATTTTTTACATATTTTTATTTTTTATTATTAATCATAATTGAACAATAGCATGAATTTGTTAAAATATTCATAGCTACATTATTTCATTTTATAATCTATATTACGTTTTTTATTTTTTTGCTTTGTTTTGATAATGTAATTTAAATTGAAATAATTATATTTTCATGCATTGGAATATCTATTTAAAATCTATGAACATTTAGAAGGAGCAACACTCTCTACCACACAGAGAATGAATTTTTTTAATGAGTTAAATGACCGTTTTCTTTTCCTTTTTTAAACTTTTTAAAACTCATGCCCATTGATTGTACTCGTACGATAGCTATCAGACTTAGCCCTAAAAAAATCTGGTCACGAATTTGAACACGGATTTAGAAGTAAATACGTATACATGATGGGATTTATCGAAGTCTGATCTCCTCATTACGAGATGCAAGAATGCGGTCCATGTTATTTATATGCTGCTTTTATTGTGTTAGAATATGACAGCTTGAATGGATCGCCATTTCACCAATGCTCTTGGGGAAATATATTTAAAGATCGATGGTTTTGCGCCTACGTGTTGTTGTTTTTCTTTGGTCAGAGAAAGCAGGAATTAGTGTGTGTGTGACGGTTATGTTCTTACAAAATATCTTGATACTTTGAACTACAAACTCGAAAATATATCTTGCAATTCGTTTCACATGTAATTCCTTTGAAGTCTAATCGTCTAATCTATCTCATGCTGTATGCAGAAAAACTTTGACTATAAAATTACTTAATGACAAAGTGCAAAGAGACATGGGGTAATCTAAACTTAGACAAAGAGTCTGCAAAATGTAGTGCAGGTAGGTACTTAGGTCACCAATGCTAAGAAACGCGCGATACCTCTTCGATTAGTCATTTGGTCACTGTGCCAGAGGTGTTAACCCGGCGAGGACTACAAATTTCTCACATTACTTTTAATGTTCTGGAACTAACATTTATTGGTTGTTCGGCTGCCGATACTACGAGTGACACAGCTAATGCTTTTCAACACAACTGGTTAAGAATTTCTGATAAAATGTCAAGTATTACAAAGTAACCGAGAAAAATAATTATGATCACATATTGGTAAGCTAATTCAATATTATTCAAATAATCTACAAATTACCGATTCCCGAAGGTGTCGAGGTGTCAACTTATGGGAAAAGAGCAGCTGATAAGGGTCTAAACACCCTTGAAATCACGCCTATGTAGCTCACGTTGTTGGAACCCGGGAGTAGGTAAATTATCCAAACAGCTATCTGACACGAGTCTTAATACATACCGGATAGGCAGGCTCGTACCAAGGATTAAACTTAAACTAGTTTACATACTTATATTCGTACGTCATAAAGAGAAAAGAAGAATGAAAATTGTAAACACCACAGCTAACATGGACGAATATAATAGAGAAGTTTTGTCTCTTGAAGAAACTTTTGACCAATGGAAACGCAGGTAAGCTTTATCACGTGATCATTGACTCGATAAAACTGCGTGTCCATTGGTCAAACGTTTCTTAGAGAGACAAAATTTCTCTATTCGTGTCATCTATGCCAGCTATACAGGAGCGATAACGAATTTTCCTAATTCAAAATACCTATCTTAATCCCGAGAAGGGTGCTATGAGGCTTAGAGATCCTTTGTTATTTAATTCTGAGCCGGAGTTACGTCTAGTCACCGAGGCCCCCTGAATCCTACCCCAGGTAGAACTTAGTACAAGTACCACCTTGTTTGCATAATACAGATAGGGCCTGTCACAGGCATCTCTTGAAAACCTTGCATCATCCGTCAAACCCGCGTCGCCGCTTTATCAAAGAGGTTAATGAGTATGAGTCTAGCAAGACACCGTTATTATTGCTAATAGTTGTTAATGAAACAGCTACTGTTTGCTGACTTAAGGACTTGTATTGGGTCTGTCAACGGTTTTTGTTTTAATATGCTGAGTCAACTACTTATCTGATCAATGTAAAACTTGGACACGTGTTTTTTCAGACCTTTGTCTTTTCGTTGTCAAGTCGGTTACCTAATTGGACACATTTTGCTTGATAGATTTTATTTTTGAAAATGATGCCTTTTTAAGTTATTATTTCGTTTTTTGTCTGAAATTACTGCTATAACAAGAGAACATGGTTTATTTTCCGATGTCAGGTGGAAAAACTCCTACATCAAATACTGATTTTGCGTGCCGACAGCGCGCGAAGCGAGCATTCTAATGTAAACTTTCTGACAACATACTGAAGTTCAAAATCGCTCAGTAAGATTATCGTGCACCAGGGGTAAGGCCTTAATTCTGTACCCGAGTTCAGCGTATTCCAGTAAATACTCTAGGTGGTGTGCAATCGCGATTAGTCTAGGATTAGAATTTTTGACCACAAGTAGTGTAAGTTGAACAAAAACAAAGCCTTCAAAAATACAATATTTAACTAAGAACACTAATTAAAATTAATCGAACATAAATCACATTTTAACAGTATTAATAATAATATTTTTAACTTTATGGAACCTAGTTCCAAAATTTATGAAAGTAAAATGCAAACTACCCCATGAAAATAAGATTTTGATACTGAAATCTTAGCATTTTAGCGACAGACAGCTACTGTTTACTATTTGAAAACCTTATACACACCTACACCAGAGAATATATAGAATTATTTCGTCCTACACTATTGTATTCCATGCAAAATCAAGCACTTTTCACAAAAATGCGGACCATCTGCAAATTGATGTAATTTTATGGATGCTTCATCGGAAAACTCCTAGCTATAGTGCCTGCCACAGAAAATTGGGCTCATTAAAGATCGTTGAAATTGGTACAATTGTATGTAAACTGAAGATATCCCTCTAACATAGGTGATTGGTGTACAGACAAGATCTTGTCCGTGGGTGGTTCCCAAACGCACAACGTAAAATTGTACATGTACCTATACACTACAATTATTAACACGCTTTAAGGGGGTAAATAAAAAGTATGCAATAAATGCGTTTAATTTACGGAAATAGTCTATTAATAACATAATAGTCTTCATAAAAAAATTACATACTTTAATGTATTACATTTTGTTTGCAGTACATTAACAAACTTTAAGGCGTGTTTACAGTTGTAATGTAATGCAATCAAAATGTAACACATAAAATGGAATAATTTTCATGGGATCACGTAACTATTAACAAGCAGTTTGCGCGAATTGCTATAAAACGCATTTATTGCATACTTTTTATTGAAAAGTAAGGAAAACAATATTATAATGTGCATTTTGCACCGAGATCCTCTGTTACCACCTTATGTGCAAGATCATTCACAAAGTATACATAAAATAACACAACTTCGCTAGTGTCGCGTAGTGGCATCTATAAATACTTTTTATTTATTTAATTTGGCGTACACCACAGGTTACAATCAGTAATAAAACAATATACTTAATACAAAGGTTAGGACTGCAACCCAAGACTGTGTGTTTGCTACAACGGGAACTTTGTCCGAGTGGTGAAGAAAAGTGATCGAGTATTTGCTTTTTTCAAGACTAACAAAGGTGACATATTTTTTTCGGTCCTTCGTGTGGCGGACCAACAATAATCACCCACTTACCGTATTTTAAAGTAGGACACGAGGTGCATCGTCCAAGGAACGAGCACAATTAGCATCAGCCCGGTATTGGTAGCCTCTTCCTTATTTGGCAAGGATGTCGGAATGATATTCGACAAAACTTATCGTTGCGGCATATATCCCCGAGAGGGTCTCAAAGGTGTTTGTGTCAACTGTCACTAGAACAGTAAATACTAGCAAGACCTTCTTTTCACTGAAATAAATGTGTATAAACTTTTATAGCTTGTTTTTTTTTTTTTATAATCTAATATTATAAATGCGAAAGTTTGTGTGTCTGTGTATGCTTGTTACTCTTTCACGCTGAAACGGCTAGACAGATTTGGATGAAATTTAGAATGGATGTAGCTTATACCCTAAATTAACACATAGGCTACTTCTTATCCCGGAAAAAAGCATGTTGTTAAGCCGAATAACAAAAAAGCGGGCAAAAACCTGTATGTATTATAATTTGTACACAAAAAAAAATTTCAAGTATATTTCGGGCCCTACTGGGCCCGGCCTAAGTTGATATAATAATGACATTTTACAATGAAATCATGACAAAATAATAATAATAATAAAAATTAAAAAATAAATCTTTTTAATATCCCAACATGTGAGCCTAATCGCCGCAATTCGGGCACAAAGGTTATATTATAACTTTATAACTTATCACTTGCTGACGGTGAAGATAACCACAGTGGCAGGTATTCTTTTAAAAATATAAATTAAATACACAAATCAAACACACCCAACCATCCAACCAACTCAGACTCATAACAACATACTTTGAAGGCAGCTATAAACTAAAAAAACTTATAAATGACTTTATGCCTATACTCAGACAAAACGATGAGACAAAATCCCTACTCCCCACTAATCCACCAATCTGTTATCGACAAAACAAAAACCTAAAATCTACACTCACCAAAACAAAAACGGAAAACACAAATATTATTACCATCACATCTCCTGGCACAACTCCATGCCAACGGCCACGGTGCAAAACATGCGCACTCATCAACACATCTACATACATCAATACACACCACACAACGCACCAACACAAAACTCACCCAAACACATCATGCACAACAAAAAATTGTATTTACCTACTAGAATGTCGACTCTGCCCGGCATTCTATGTGGGTGAAACAAAAACCCCACTTCACATCCGCATCAATCATCACAGATTCACAACAAAACACAAAACAATACACTACCCATCCCAACTCATGCCCGCCTACACAACGAATCATTCGACGACTGCTTCACCGTCCGCATTATAAAATCATTCCACCCACCATTGACTGATATTCAGCTCAGGACATGGGAGTCGTCTTACATCTGGTCGCTTGGTGCCCATTACGGACCTGGACTAAATAAACAGCACTAACTTACAGACAGACAAACCTCATCGAAATTCAAACACTCATACTAACATTCTTACATCCCCTCTCAAACACACACACACAAAAAAAAGTTTTAATACTGATTGTCCATGTCATTTTATGTGCCATCATGTCATTGTAAATGTCATTTCATTACTATATCAACTGATGCCGGGCCCAGTAGGGTCCGAAATATATCTTGAAATAATATTTTTTAATTCTTTTGTGTGCATATATACTTCAATATAATAAAAAACAAATAAAAAAACAAGCTGGTAAAGTTTATATACATTTATTTTAAAAATATAAGGAAGCTATTGCAAAATGACGAAATGACCGTAATAAGGCCGATAAGTGGTCAACTACTAATCTGGGGAAATAAATAAATAAACTAAACCTTATTCCATGCAAGATAAGATTCTAGTGATTCAGCAAACTTACTGAAGCTTCATTTAATTTTTTCGAGATATGTTTGAACAATTTCTAATTTTCTTTCAGCTTACACATAAAATACATTTTTATTATTTATTAATAAGAGCAAACAAATATTGGACAAAATGCGCTATATTTCGACCCCTCAGTGGGGTCGTCATCAGGCGAATAGAAAATAAAATTATGACATATATATATATATAGAGGTACTATACGTAAAAAACACTGACGTCAGCTATTGACGCAAATAATTAGAAACTTTTTTTCGAAAGGAGTTGATAGCTGTCGTAGTTGCTCAGAGTGCTCCGATTGTGAAATTGAATATATAATATAATAGCTAACGGGTCGAAATATAGCGAATTTTGTCCAATATTTGTTTGCTCTTATTAATAAATAATGAAAATTAAAAGCCAATGTCTGTTTTTATAAGAAAATATATTTATCAACTAACATAAAATAAATGCTCTATCGTGTATTTTTGTTTTTGATCAATTATTAAGATATTTGTACTGAAACTCACTTGTTTTCGTTATTTTTACGAGAGGAGAGTGGGGAAATTGAATTTAACTGTATAAAAAACAGCGCTTTTCGTAAAAAAGTAATTCCAACCTTTACTCGTAGATGAAGGTTTGTGGTGTCTGCAGATATCCTAGTTATAAACTTATTTACGAGTACATAGGTACGCAATGTAAAGATAATACTGATAGTGGTCCCATTTAAGATGGGTCGTCTGCTTTAGCTTCCTGATTATTGAGCCAAGACCTGAGCTGAACTCTGCTGACATTTTAATAGCTCTACGATTGGAGTCTAAGTACCTGTAGGTATTACAATTTCGCGAAGACGCTTTTTTACAAATTTATTAAGTCGCACAAAAAATCTATTAAAATGGTAAACAAGATGTAATTATGCAAGCTTGGGGTTTCTTAGAATAAGTAAGTTTCTCACAAATTAATAAAAATACATCAACAATTAACAAAACATGTTGTGGAGTACCGGCCTCCATTTATCCCCGATAAAAATTATCATTACCAGCAATTTTTCACTAAGTGCTTGTATTACTTGCACAACGATCACATTTACCCATGTTTCGCTCCCCAGCATGGGTGGTTGTTGAAAGAAAAGTGGATCTTTATTGCTTGGTGAAAGGCGTCGATGTACTCCTAGTAAGTTACCCATATAGCTGTCAAGTTGCCATGTTTCTTGAAATTTACCGATATTAGGGCGAGGTCGGAAAAGGTAAGGTATAAAGGAGTGTGCACAATAGACGACGGACGCCGGTGGTTTAAAGGGCAATCTCACAAAAAGGATGTTAGCTGCATTAAAGATGCGAATGGCAATCTTGTGACCCCAATGATGACGAATAATGACTTCTTTACCTGGTTATGAAGGTTTTATTCTGATTAGAATGGCAATGTAAGCGGAACTTTATAATCGTGTCGTGATACCTTAGTATTTGAAGTCGATATCAAGACTTGTGTAATATTTTGCAGCTAAATGTGTGATTTGCCACCTGTTTATGTTCCTTGTAACATTCCGAGTCGTGTTCGTTTGGTTTCTAGATTTCTCTTCTAGCTTATAAAGCTTATCTCTTAAATGTATCGTGGACAGATTGCAGGGCCAATGAAACTATAGAAAAGGATTCATAGCTATTTTATTTTGAATTGAAGTCGAAATGGCTTACGAAACTAGTAGTAAGCAGTATCTACATATAATATAATTTAATAATTTTAGTTTACAAGGAAGTTGATAGTTGAGATTGTCGGCACTTGGTGGAATTTATCAAACATTGTTGTGATAAAAAAACACTTGTACTTTTCCACAGATAATATTTAATTCTACACTACCCAACCGGTTTCACTATATAAGCATCATCAGGGGCTTTTTAATTTTATATATAATTATTTATTTAAACAATCTTTCTGTTGCTAGATGTCCGTGCAATCTTTATCAATCAATCTTATCAATCTTATTTATTTAAACAATCTTTCTGTTGCTAGATGTACGTGCAAGATTGCACGGACATCTAGCAACAGAAAGATTGTTTAAATAAATAATTATATATAAAATTATGTAATTAAAAAGCCCCTGATGATGCTTATATAGTGAAACCGGTTGGGTAGTGTAGAATTAAATATTATCTGTGGAAAAGTACAAGTGTTTTTTTTATCACAACAATGTTTAGTTTACAAAATGAAATGGCACGTTAAACATTATTTACAAATTTCAATAAAAACAATTCATAATCTTATCTTATAAATAAATACTCAGTACGTAGGATCTCAAGGCATTAATTCTTGAAAAAAATGCCCAGTCTTCAATCTGTTTCAAATTAAATTCTCCTTAACAAAGACTTTATCAAGACTAAGGTTTCTAGGGTAAATTGTACAGTATTTCAAATCGTACCTACTGTTTAAATCTGCTAATCAAATATCGCCAGAAGTTTGTGTATAGACTGATAGTTCAGCAAATAGATTTTTATTTGGCAAAGTGTTCTTAAGGGGTCCTTAAAATAAAAATAATATATATATATCATATATTATATACTCAATAACGAGATATTTTTTTGATACCTTCGCATGAAAGGAATAAAAGTATTTATTTTTTAATATTGTAACACCAAAGTATTGCTGACTGAAATATCTTTATAGTCAAAATAGGTTTAATTTACTTTATATTTCTTTACATAACATTATTATATACAAAAATATTTATATATAAAAGAGTAGTATCTACGTAACCATCTTTGAAGTACATATCATTTATAGAATGTATGAAGGAACAATGAATTTAAGTACACATATAATTAGATACAAACACATATATATAATAACGTTACATACAGTTTCTATTAGTATTAAATTAAATGGATAGGTGAAATTGCAAATGTGTAGAGCAAGTAAATATTCGGAAATAAAATTCAGATTAAATAAACAAAATTAAATTTCTCAATAAAATGTGTTTAATAAAATTAATGTATTTTTTTAATGTATCGATCATTTTTTTACAGAATATAACATACCTATATATAGGTAGATAATTTTGCATGTACCATCAAAGAAATTGCCACTGACCCACTAATTGCACTTATTTTATTATTATTTCAATACGGGTGATTAGTGGACCTTGGGATTTTTCTGCGATAGTATCTATGTATTTACGTATTTGCTCAGCCTTTTCATAACAATATACGTACCCAACAAAAGGCAGCTACATTAATATAGGAGGTAGTATCTAATTTTGTATGTACGTGAAAAAATAAATTCAAATACTAAGTAATATTTACTTTATTTATTTACGATTCCCTACATTACACAACGAAAATTTAATAATTATACTCTTACCAGTCTGACTAAAATACAAAAAACAACATGAATTTGACAACATAATAATATTAATTATTTAATATTAAAATTACATTTAATATAAGATGAAAAGCCTCCATAATTATTTAATTACTTTTTCAGAAATAATGTCTACACTATATCTAAATATAATATCTAATATTTTTTTATCGTTATTACACGAAACGTGTTCTGCCCGGGTAATATTATTTTTTATAATTTTACTACGACATTATACTTTTACTTGACAAACTTTAGTTTTTAAAGCGTGTTTGCGAAGAGTAACATAGACGTTCTGAAAAACGAAATTTTTGTGGCTCGATCGACCTTTGGGGCGTCGCAAACTGGAACATGATATTTTCTTACCCTTACAAACGCAATTCCATTCTTTCTCTGATACTTGAGTGTTAATACGAAGAACGAGTGACAAATACGGTAAACTATTAAAAAAAAATTAACTCGACTAAAATCCTTTTTACAATCCGGACACATGAGATGGATGACTAACGATCACCGTCCTGTGCGGTATTTTTTGAGAAAGCTCTGGCAACCCTGAGTAAGCTATGTAAAAATAAAAATGAATTACCAACTTAGAGTTTCTTCTGTGTTAGTAATTAATTGCTGTATATACTTTTATAAATAAATCTGTCGACAGAGTTTGATCGTAAGCTAAAACAGTATTTTATATAGGTAGGTATTTTATCACAATATTATATAACCTGTGGTTGTTCAAACATTTATACAACCTTCCATTTTTCTTTCCTTTCCATCGATACTTCTTTCTTTTCCAACAAAGATCATCTTTTCATGATCAACCATCAAAAGCGATGACAAAATAGCCTGTTCGTACGGAACAGATAACAATAACTCCTATCACGGAGTAACCAAGATCCAGATTTTATTACTTAAACGCATCATATGCTCAGAGATGGTCGTTTCTTCCTGACACTCTTGTTGCTAAGACCAAGGATCGTGCCGATTACCTGCAGGATGAGAGTAAAAAAAAACTTTGTCAAAAACAGTAAATATCACTAACCTTCTTTTAAAATGACCTACTTAGTATATATATATCTTTCTCTATCTCCTTTAAAAGTACACAGTTTTAGACTCGTAGTTAAGTTTTATGTTTTTTTGGAAGGTTCTAACTACATCTCCCAGGGCCGGATTTGGAGAGCCAAGAAGGAATCAAGCCTAGAGACCGCCACACGGTCTACACAAGGCCTGTTTTAATAATTTACATAGAAAATCCAGGAATTTGTAAGAGAAATATAATAAAAAGGCAAAATACAATAATCGCCACAATATAGTCCTTGATCGGCCTTTAGCCTGGCAAATAATAACTTTAGCATTTTATTTTATTTCTTTTTACGCCATGTAATAATCATTAATAGCAACATAAGTAACTCCCAATGGAGAGTTATTATCTAATTTGGTTATATTTAATATTGGTTTTAGGGATTGTTGGCTGTTGCCCAGGGACCTCCACACCTCAATATGGTTCTCACATCTCCGTTGATAGTATACCTTAGAGACGGAGTAGGCAGCCAGTTTCCTCCTCGGGGAAGGTAGAAGCAGCGCCAGCGCGCGTGCCTCCCGCAGCAGCGCGTGGAAGGCGAGCGCTGCGCCCGCGCACGACTCCGCCGCCGACACCTCGTAGAACTGACACCCGAACCTCAGCGAGAGCTCTTGACCCTCTTCCGCGTGGACCTCCCTATGTAGACGAATTATGATTATTTTACTTCATCTATAACCACGGCTTGCCTATTACTGTCAGTGGTAAATATACTGGGCTGAGTAGGCTGAGCAAATAAAAATGTCTAAATAACAGAACAAAAACTAGAAAAAATTGTAGACAATTTTCCAAAATTCCGACTGACTGTATTGTAATTTCAGTTTCAAAGTACATCAATTTGATATTATATATCAAATATTATAAATAACTTATTAAAAAAATCAATGTTGTTTTTCAATTTAATACATATGTATTTTAATATAATATCGTATTGCGTGCTTTTGCATGTTTTATGCGGAAGGGCGGGCGGTGCACGAGTCTGCATTTTGAATAGCATGATAAGAGTGTTTAGCTGAATATTGCAAATTACATTAATATATCCATGAATTAAAAATTGTTGCACTTTTAATATAAATCAACACAGTCATGTAAATCATATCATAATCATATACCACTGAAAAGAAAGCAAGTCTGACCTAGCGTGTTTCAGGTCAGTCTTGTTCCCCAGCAGTGTGACAGCGGTGCAGCCCGGCAGCCGGGTGCGCTCCAGCAGGGCCAGCAGTTCGGCAGCTGCGAGGAACGACCTTCTGTCGCTGATCGAGTAGACCACGGCGAACGCGTCACCCCATCGCAGGTGCTCCGCGAGGCAGCCGCGTTTCTGGACATATAATTATCGTCAGTAAATAGATTCTAAAAACATATGTAACCATCTAACATTCAATAGATGTATGATGATTTAAAAATATAGAATGCCCGAGGGGTTGTCGGAGATGTGGACATTGAAATGCAACAAACTCGTACACCCACATTTTACCGACGGTTATTACGTCTCAGGGTGATGAGCAATGTTGTTCGGGCACAAATTGGACGCGCAGTTTAACGTGCCTTCCGAAACCACGCGGACTGGATACAAATGTGCGGCTGCTGAATTTGAATTGGACTCGGGACCTCCAGGATAGTGCTCAAAACCCACTAGACCACAGAGGCGGTCTCAGGCCACAAACGTGACATTTAATGAGACCATATACGAGCTATAAGGGAGGCTCGAAATTCCACTTTTTTCGAATTTTATAATATAATACTTAGTGTAGTTACTTCGCAGAAGAACCCAAATAAAAATTAAGTTTTTTTTTATTGCTTTATGTAAGGAATTCACCAAAAATAAAGTGATCTACTTAATTCTGTTGCGTTCCAGGGTCGTACTAAATAAAAATCTCTGAAAAATACCTCGGAATGAGAAATTTTCTGAATTAACACAGTTTCGATAACATTTTAGACAATTTATGTGACGCATATTTTTATATATATTTTAATGATATACTTACATACAGGCTTTAAGTAACAAAAGTATAAAAAACATGTAAGGATTTTTTTTTCTTTCCAACATTGTGTAAGACTTTGAATCAAATACGGGTGCAGAAGATGTAGTCCAATATTTTTTATATTATTTCAGCTATTTGTAGATCGCTTCAAAGTAATTCCACTATTTCAATATGAAATTCAAAAAAGAGGGATTTCGAGACACCCTAAATACTCTTCGTGCCATACTACAAAACTTTTCCAAAAAAATAACCATAATGGCTATCTGTACAAAATTCCCAGTCTTTTCAATAAACACCTACATTTGTACCTACCCGACATTAAAAATCCTCAATCGGGAATAAATAAATATTCTGCATAGTTGACAAAACTGATCCCGCTGATTTGGAGTGTAAAGCTACAGCTGTATGTATCAAATCCATTAATAAGCAAATCTCAGTAATCTCACCGCACAGTTACACGTGTCCAAAATTTCAACATCAGACGAAGCACCATCAATCGTTATTCGGTGTTGATAAAGGAAATCTGAAACAAAGAAAACTGTTCAAAGAAGTCTCAATCTTGTCTGTACAACTAAAAGAACCTAATAATAAGTCTGTGTTTGCTACGTTTTCTTTTTTTTAAGATGCGAAATCTGCCAGGTAAAACCGGCCAAGTGCGTGTCGGGCCACGCGCAATGTAGGGTTCCGTAGTTGCCCGGTACATATAAGTTGGTCTACTAATACAGACCGCGTCAAACTTCTGGTCCCATACATTATAGGGGGCCAAAAGTTTGGCGCGACCTGGAAAGCCTACGTAGCTGTGACAGTTTTCCTTGTAAATACTACTTCTGTGAAATATTTCACATTTGGGGGGGGGGGGGGGGTGCTCCACTCTAACTAACAACGGATCGAATCGAAAAATGGTTTTCACACACTCACAATATTTTTAAACGGCCTATCCAACGATACCCCACACTATGGGATAGATTTCATTCATTCAATTCATCCCCAGTTTACGTGTACCCTTAAAAACAATTTTTTTCGAGATTTTATTTTACCATTTTGTCGGCGTGATAAATATTTATTATCCATGCCAAATTACAGCTTTCTAGTATTAATAGTCCCTGCACTAAGCCGCGGACAGACGGACATGGCGAAACTATAAGGGTTCCTTGTCGGACTACGGAACCCTAAAAAACACGAGTCCCCCCACAAAACAAAAACCTCGAAAAAATTGCATTTTTGCATCGGTATTTGTTTTAACTCTATCTTACAAACAGTAATACAAGTTTTAGGTGAGATTGTAGTACATACGCCAAAGAAAATGAAAATTACAGTTCCGTCTGAGAATGTACCGAATTGTTTATTTAGCGCATTGTTTTTTGTCGCCTTGATGTCGCTAGAGCATCTTTATATTTGTAATTTACTATGCTATAGGGTTCTGTACATGTATTGTGTGATGGTACTATAAGGTTTGGTAGTGCGCGAGGCCGACCCGCGCTTGGCTGGTGTTTATTTCGAAACTGAGTTTTGCCTACGAAATTCCTCCGTATTGTCTTACCTACCGTAAAATTAGTAGGTTAGGTACGTCATTCAATCGGTCCCGTCAGTACCACCAGACAGCAAATCTTCAGTCTGGGTTTCATCTTTCAGTGGAACCGAAAATCTGAAGTACCAATCAGTAAGGTTGACGTCCGATGAGCTGCGGGCGCCGCCGGCGTCGAGCAGCCTTGGCACGCCGGCGATGAGACTTGCCAGTATCGCAAATAAACTGCCCAAGTGCCCATTGCCACCCGCCTCGCTTGCCATTCGGATGCCCTCAGTGAGGGCTCGTCTTCATCAATATCTCTATTTCTAACATCCCATTCATTTATGTTTACAGAACTCATTGCGATGGATGCCGCATTGTAAAATCATTGCATTTGAAAAACTACGACTTTTGTTTCACTCTAAGTCGATGGCTAGAAAACTAACGCAAATTGTTTCATTGCTAATTCAAAAGTCTTAAATTATCCTAATTCACGCCGTAAAGTAACATAGACCAAAGCAGCAGCATTGGTTACCAGTTCAACAGAACCACATTTCGTGAATTACAAGAAAATCATTGGGAATCCAATCATGAAGGGTAATATGAGAAGGTGGGAACGAATGGAGGCGGCGAAGCGGGCCTCCAAAGTGACTGGTAAAAAGAAATTGCTCGCGTTGCGAAATCTGATACATCCTTCGGCCCTTTGCTTTTATTTAACGAGCAAAAGAATGGTGCTGAGTCATGGGTCCCTTTTTGATTTCGAGCGATGTGACGGTACCAGTAAAGGAATTATGTAATGAAGTAGTTTAAAGAAACCTCGAATCGACTCTCTAGCAGTGTGTCTATAACAAAAACATAGTAGTCAGCTAAGAGTGGAAATCACGAGTCGATTCAAGATCTTCGAGGTTTTCATACAAAAAAATCGATAAACTGCATTATTTTTACATGATTATACGAATTTAGTGTTGTCCGCGGCTTCGCTCGCGTGGAAGTGGAAAGTTTTCGGCTCGGGCGTTATTTTATGAACACTTCTTATAGCCTATGTGTTGACCAGGGTCACTACGATGATAGCAAAAAAATCCGCATACAAATCCATTGAATGTCTCCCGAGTTAAAAAGGAACATACACACAGATTTTTAGAAATAAAACAAAATGTTTCGCCCTCAGTACAATACCAATATGTTATTGGCAATAGAATAATCATGGCAATAATCCATTTCATAAGAAAATCTCAGAAATATTCTATGTATAGATATGACTTTCTTACTACTTTATTACTAGTATAGATAAGTGCTCCACCCGAATCTTTTCTCGTGCTCAACATTTTCATGTATATTCTACTGAAATATATATATTTACAAGACTCCCTCCAAGAAATCTAACATTGTGTCGGCATTTCATTTCTTGCACCAAATATAAAATAATAACAGTTCGTCATAACATAAATCCCCGAGGGAGTATCAGAGTAGTTTCCAGTGTGGACAATATTATGCAAGTCACGATCCACACTCGTACATCCATATTTCTCCAACGATTATTACAGCGTGATGGGTGGTGAGCCATCGCCATACTTCGAGCACAAAGTAACCACAGCTCAAATCGGCTTTTTTTGAAGTTGTTTACCTGCTTTTCAGAAGAAAGTTCTGAAATTGCGTTTCTGTACTACAGAAACCTTGAAAAAGTTCCAATATTTATACTCCAATTTATCAAATTAGTGGAATTCTATAATTTTAGATATCTATCTAGCCATCGATAGAAATAATTATTGAAATGAGGTCTTCTTAGACACTTTTTTTCATAGTTTGACTATGACTAACTATAGCCATAGATATCTTAATACTACTATAATAATAATATCTAAATTTGCTAGCTTGAAATTTTGATAGCTAGTTTAGTTAATTTTATATTAATTTAAAACTGACATTTTGTAATTTTTCCGAAATCCGTCCCTCTCGCACTGTGTGTCGTTCCGCATGGAGTAACAGTGACTTTTGCAAGCATGACATATCCCCTCGAATCACCAAGACTAAACACAGAGCTGCCCCTACAGGATATGAACCCGCGATCTCCGGTTTAGTCAAGACTATTTCAAGATCAAGATTTCAAGTCTTTTTTTACTACTCAGTTTTTTTTTATTTAATAATAAATATTGTAAATAAATATAGAAATTTCCTTACCACCATTAGAGCTGTACTCGCCGATATAGCGCTTCGTTAGATATCGGACGATTACGGCTGCAACAATGAAAAATTGCATCATATTAAACTTACAACTATCCATCTTACATGAAGAAAGCAATTGTTCAAAATGCTATCGATGCAATTTAACAAATTCGAAATAGAGAAAGCCGGCAATTAGTAAGTTATCGTTTATCGGTAAGAGGTGTTATAAAAGTTGTATATATTCCTGTTTCAATTTATAGTTACAAGGCTCAATTAGTGGGAAAGCAAACTAAGGGGTAGAAGCTGCAGATAGCACAAGAAATTATGTTTGAATAGTAATCAACACTGAAGCAAATTGAGCTTTATGTAACAGAAATTGTATCAAATTGATGTGTTTGTTTAAACATAGACAAACAAAGGCTGAGGCTTACGTAAATAGTAAGCTGTTGTTTTGATATCATTTGCACTTTTACATGTACATAGTAATAGATACTCTTAAAGTGCCAATTCAAGAATATGAGAACTAATCGTCAGTGAACTTATTCAAGGAAAAGATAAGTAATAATCACAATACGAACGGAACGAAACTCGAATTTAGAACGTACAAGATGTTCTGGATCAAACAGTCAAGATAATAACCCTTTTTAAATTTCGTCAGTGTTGCAGCAATAAAATTCTACGTCCTTGACAAACCCAAGAACATTTTAAATTTGGCTGTGTATTGGACATAAAATTTGGCTCTGCATTGGACATTAAATAACGATTAGAAGGTCATAGTCATAATTAATCTATTAGAACTTGGACGAATGTGCGTGTACTCTATGATCTATGACAGACTAGAACGGAATTTGAATTAGAAATGGTTGAACAGCGATCAACATCAAGCGAAATATAAATCCCTGACATTAAGTATCGAAAAGTACTAAGAATTTCTGTATCGCCGTAACAGAATTATGACTGAACATAAAGCAGCGAATAGTTCTCGAAATGATATCTTTACGTCGCGTCTCATCAGGCCTGCCATTTTATTGGGCATTCGCTCTCGCCCGTGGAATATACGGGTTCATAGTAAATCGATAAACATGTCCCGAGATCATATTTATAGTCAAAGCTTCTGCTTTACGATGTACAGTAGAACTACAAACACCAAAACTGGTTTTCTGTTTGGGCAAACTGAGACTTAAGGTCAGGGCCGTATGAAATCATGTGTGCGTTAAACAGCTACGTCTTGTTCATGGGTCAATGAACCAGTTCGGAACAATTGGTATATGGTAATGCAATTTTGCAGTAATCTATGCTCCCATCGAACTTTCCTTTTATTTATTTATTTTTTATGCTTCGTTATGTATTAAAGCTAATTGTGTCAATGTTGTTCTTTTATTATTAGATTTATTAGATAGACTTGTAATATCTAAAATCTTCCAAGCCTTTATATCTTTTTAATTTTATTCCAAGTTGCTTTCTGCTTTCATAACAGTTGCCACTTTTTATTATTACTATGACATAAAGTAGTTTTTACAGTCATGCCAGCATATGCACATGTTTCTTCAATAACTAGCAATAAATCTGACCACATCCAATTTTTCTTTTTCAATGCTTCAATAAATGTCTCATGTCTGTAGCCGAGGAGCATGACCACTTTCGCCATACGCACCATATACTATCAGAGTATCAGCTAAACGGCGTTGAAGTATTGCAGAGTCTGAAAAGCCGCCTCCTTATCAGGCGCATGCAAAATGAACATGGAGCTCGTGTCGAACGCACCAATTACACTAACGAGCACTTTCACTGCAGGCTGATAGCCAACGGCCAGTTCAAGGTGATCCACATAAACACAACTCTTTCAAACACAGCCGATAAGCGTAAGCTGCTGAAACTGGATTACTCTATGACGCTATTGGGAAACAGCACGCTCTGTCTGTGCTTGCAGTGCGAAGTCCAATAAGTACTAAGACTTTTGACGATCTAATCAAACAGAAAGGTATTCTAGATTGCAATCATTCATCAACTCAGTAAAATGTAGAAATAAACAAATAGAGACTGATTTACCATGTGGAGGTGGATGCAAAAAAACTGCAGGTTTATTTCTAGAATAAATTGGAATCGCGATGTTAACGAGAGCAATAACGGGACTAAGTGAAAAGCGTGGAGGATTTAACTGAGAGAGACGTTTTCTTGAGTGAGTGCAGTAGCAGGAACCTCATGTAGACTTTAAATGTTAATTAAGTCCATCGCAAGAGGTGATCGCAGCCACGCTCCCTCGTCGCCACGCTACACCCAGTAATTGGACAGTGAGTTCTCATTTACATTTTTACGTCCGATTTATTTCCGTAAATCGATTTAATTAAACAGTCTTTCTTCTTCTTATTCAACAGTTGGTTGCTTTTAGCTTTAGTTTATTTATGGCAACTTTTAAAAAATCATTTAATTAACCTTCCTTCACCAGC
Organism: Ypsolopha scabrella; assembly: GCA_910592155.1. Taxonomy (NCBI): domain Eukaryota; kingdom Metazoa; phylum Arthropoda; class Insecta; order Lepidoptera; family Ypsolophidae; genus Ypsolopha; species Ypsolopha scabrella. The sequence goes on along the minus strand of OU342969.1, from coordinate 21,429,092 downwards.
ACTGCAGTGTAAAATAATGTCGAATAAAATTTAATATTACTTTCTCTAGCACCTATTGATTTTAATACGACGTGGTCATGTCGATTTCTCTACACTAAAACTTGCATTCAGACAAATGATATGGTGTTTCTAGTTTCTAAACAATACATGTCGGTTTTGCATGACCTAGACATCCAGAACGTTTTGGTGTCAATCCACGTCTATTTTTTGCTTCGTCTTGATCACCGGTCTATACTTGGAATTACTATCAATTGCTAAATTAAGAAAGAAATCGTAACATTTGATATCCATATTATTAATTGGTGAAGCCGTTGTTGGCTAACTTAGAGACAGCAAATATTCATTTGTTGTTGTTTGTGTGATTTAATGTACTCTAGCACTTGTTTAGGTCTTCAACCTGTTATTACTCCTGTCACCGAACGGTATTACTATCTATTATTTACATTGTCCTTTTTGAATTCTCGGTAGATTATCTCACTTTATTGAAGTTTGTTGAAGTAGTGGGGAAATTTATATTTTTTTCTGGAATTAAGCGGACAACAACAATTTATTACAATTACACTGTCTACCGTTGACTCGGACTGTTTTAAGACACATTCCTTGCTCTCATGTGTTTCTATTATTAAAATTGGCGTGTCTTATTTTAAGTGCCGGCTCTAAAATAAAATTGTTGAAATGGAAGAGTTTTCATCGAGTGAGTAACATCGTGACGAAGAGAGCCTGCGGGCAATCCGGCAGACGTGATGACCGAATGACTCAGAGGAACTTGCTCATCTATACGAGTATAATCGTGTAGGTAGTTATGTTTCTACACCCGACTCTTTCACCGGTATGTGTTTCAATGCGCGTATGCAGACTAAAAATACAACTGCATTTGACATTTACACGCTCCCGATGTGTGCTCTCGATTGCATCGTAGGAGTTTCATGTTGAACTATTGCAAGCTTATGATTTCTCACATCTGGTTCATTAATTCAGGATTTGTACACAGATCACGCGAAAATAGCGCATTGCATAAACGTTTCCCGAACGTTCTTAGTTCTGTTAAAAGTTGAGAATGTTGAGCAATATATTAATGTTTCAGTTCAGGGTTCCGTACCCAAAGCGTGCCCACCAGGACCCTATTTCTAAGCCGCCACTGTCTGTCTGTCTGCCTGTCTGTCTGTCTGTCTGTCCGTCCATCTGTTCAGCTTCAGCCGTAGGTAATAGGTAAAAAGGTAAGATAGCCAAATTTTCACAGAATACGCGTAAGGACCGTTATGGCCTTTATTATAGCAAATATAATAATAGAAAACAAGATCAAATTGATATGTTTAATTGATTTTTAAAGACGGTAATACAGACAAGTTTCAAATTTGGTCAGATTTTAATACAATATACCCTAAACAAAAAATTATAAAAATTTGAGTTCTTTTCCCAGAGAGTGCTGGATTGTTTGTCAAGTGCTACGCCTTGATTTTTGCCACTTTGATGTTGCTAATGGCCTTGTATTGTTATTTACCATAATGTTTTTAGGGTTCTATAGCTGTATTGTGTTCCGGTGGTACGGAATCCTTTGTGCGCGAATCTGACTCGCACTTTGCAGTTTTTTACCTTGAGCGATATTTGAAAAATACAAATAATATATAAGGTGACTTTGATTTATGCAGCCAAATTCTAACAGAAGACTCGGTAAGTGCTCAGTAACAAGGTTCGATGACCCTTTTTGTGAAATTCGTAAATTATTCTTTTTGTGTTTCTTACAAACGCAAGCCCAGCCCCGAGTCAATTACTATGGGACGTTAAGATTTTATTGTTAGCAAAAAATGTTATCGATCCGTGATGCTGATCACTTATCCAGTATGACTTTAGCTGTATAAATTAAAGTCACCTTGTATGGATATTATATACAAAAAATAATAGACGTACTATATTACTCATAAAGGTGGTATAAATAGGTCAAAACCAACTAATTTTAGTATACATTGTTGACCTTCATTGTTAGGCTTGTGATGAAAATTACATAAAAGTAAAAAAAACAAAGCAGGAATTAAAAATATATCATCACGATGACGACAAATTATTATTTACTTTAACTGATATCAAAATAACCACGCATAGCATACTGGCGAAATGTACACAAAATGTGAGTGGTAAGAAAGCATGCCAACCAATAATTAATATACTTGTATAATAATAAATGCCCATAACACCAATTAAACAAAAATTGAGCACAACCAAACAAGTAAGTGCCAAATTATTAAGATAAACAAAACTGTTATCATAATATTGAATAACTCATTACTTCATTACACTTGATGTTTGCATAGTGGTGTAGAAATGACAAAACTTATAAACCCTTGAGGATATAGTATAGTAACCCCTCGGATACCTGTAGTTGTATGAAAATCGGGAGGCAGGGTAGACACATAAGATTAGCCACAAAGTAGCGAAGTCTGCCCGAGGCAAAAGAGTGGGTCGAATAATCTCGGATAAATACTTAATCACATAATCAAGATGCGGTGGATCGTGATTGATTGTTTGGTTATATAAGTGCATAATGAACCGTGTTTACCAAATTGTTGTGATTAGGTTGTTTGTATAGTGCTTTGGCTCTGTAGTTGTATGCCCTTAATGCGGTTACACAACCTTAACTAGGTCGCCTACTTCCTATGTGTTCTGGATTCTTATATTCACTTAGCATGAATATTATACCCATTTTGTGTACAGTTACTGACAACAATATATTTTGTCTCAATACCTTCACTGGATAATAATGTACTTGATTTTTGCACAGTCAATTTTATTGACTATTCTTTGATGTTAGTTGACTTTGGTTGAGTCATACTTCTTTATGATATGAGAGCCGACTGAAAGGTGAATATGAGTTTGTACAATTTCTGTTGTTTTAATGAGTAGTTTTTTTCTCAAATACACCATTCACGTCCTGTCGGTTACCTAATCAATAATTGTTATGTTTAAACCCATTAAGCGTTTCCGAAAACGACAACTATCTATGCAGGCACCAATAAATCAATTTCTCCTATGTTAGCTTTCGCTGACTTATTGTTTATACTTTCTATTTATTGCATTACATCTGAGGCGGGACTGTGTTCTATTAGTAAATCAAATGGTAGCATTTCACGGAAATATTAATTATAAAGTCAATTTAATAGTATATTAGTGAAGTTTATTATGTTGAGTGATTCATAGTGTCATCATAATTATGCTTTGCTTTGTGGATGAGGGTGTGCGTGGGTTTCTGTGAGGCCAGCTTACGACGTTTAAATACTGCATGCGTCTCTACCGACGAATGCGTACTTGTATGAGATAAAAGTTAAGATGATGCGTCAATTCATCACATTTGACGTTTGTATATGGAAGAAGCTTAAGGTTTGTTTTGTAATACAATTGTAACAAGAGTGGATTACCTTCTGGACATAATGATTGTTATTGCTTTAAAAAGTGCATTGCGATCTTGAAATTGCCTCGAAAAATCAAATCAAAGGGGTGCAATACTTGTTCTTCGGGTGGGTTTGCTTTACAAAGATTTAAAGTACCACATTCGTGAACCAAAAAAACAACGCTCGCTTTATCTTGATGACGTTATAATACCATTCAATTTTTTGAGGGTTTGTCAGATACCGATAAATTTGCCGACGGCTCTCAATTTTGGCATATAACCCGGTTGATAAAATGTGCAGCCCCACATTTTGTATTGTTATATATAATACGTGTTACAGAGGCAATTCCAGTGACACTAGTAACCCGGTTTGTAGAATCGACTACGAGGCTATTGACACATTACGTTATCATCAGAGATACCGAGTGTACTGTTATTTTCCGTAAGAATTACTTTATTATCAAATGCTTGACTGCTATTATTATCTGTTGCGTGATTTTCTTTAGGCAAAGTTATAATATTGATATCTAAGGTATTCACAGAAATTGCATTTGACATACTAGCTTTTACTTGAAAGGTAAATTTTATTGTAATGTTGTTTAACTCCATCATGTATTGAAACGGTAACCTTATAGCCTACATAATAAATTATTTAATGCAACAGCTACTTGTATATTACATGTTGCAAGTGCCGCAAAGTATTGCTATCTTATCAAATTCTCGTACACGAAATAAAAATGAAGTGTGGTAGATTTTAATTGGTAATACTTGTGAAGCCACAACAGATTAATAGGCCAAAAATAAGAAGAAATCCTGTGGCCGCTAAACGATTCCTTAATCACTTTCCAAGCAGGATCAAAACAAAATTAATACAATGGTTAGGTAATTAAATTAACAGCCTCGTAACTACAAATTACGTTCCTTCTCAATAATAAACGAAACGAATTTTTAGTAATTAAAGATAATTGTTTGTGAACTCCTGCAGTCAGCTGCCCGAAATAAACCTTTTCGTTGTTATAATCTAGCTCGATTTAGGTTGAATCCAAGCCATGATTTGGACTGCAATCTATTGTAACAGCAATAATGATAATTATAAGGGTAAAGTAACCCATCATTAGGGTTTTCAATCACAAATATAAATTTAAATGTTTTATTATAAGTTGTCATGATTTTATTTTTCATATTGTCATCAACTTGCAGAGGATTCATCAAATATAACATACACTTTTGTTTTAATAAGAAAATGTTCATTAATAATAGTGATTATGTCCTTTGACTCATATTATAGTACACAAACCAAGAAACCAAGCCCTTACCAGATTTCCCGCATCTTGCACTGCCGAGCACCACCAGCCTTATTCGATTGACTGTCATTTTCATTTCTTCTAAAGTCACTGCATGTAATACTAAAACGAAATTCAATCGAAACTCTAAACTTCGGAAAAAAAGGTTCAAATTCAAATGAACAATCGAGAATAAGATCGCGATGTAAGTTTTTGTGAAGTAAGTATAAACATACGCGCGTTCCACGCACCTGCCTGCATGCGACTGGCGCCAAACTATGAAACTAAATTGGCGCATGCGTGGTGCGATCCGTGAAGATTCTGAAGAGTGTTTGAAAACGGACTATAGACTTTAACTGATGACCTTGGTATTGCATGACTTTCGTTTGGAAGCAGTGGCTCTTTTGGAAGACGCGGTGGGTTTGGATAGGTACTATTGGGTTCTATGATAAATGGCAAGTCTGAGAATCTTAAAATAAACAGTAGCATACCATCTCTGTCATATTGAAAATTCATATGTACAAGTAGAACTATAACTTCCAAATTCAGGACATCTATTTTACAGAAGATTGAAATTATTTTGTTAAAATTATTTGTTCACTATTATCTTTAAAAAATATTTGAATTATGTTACAAAAATATAAATGGTAGAATTAGTTCAGTCAGTGGTCTAAAAGCATGATCGCAAAGAAAAGTGCAAGTGACAATTGTCCGGTTCTATAGCAGACGCTGTATTACGGTTAAGGTCCTCGACTCTAATCCGATAGGAATCTGTGCCAGATAGCTGACAGATGATATGATGATGACTACAAATATCTTTAGGTTTACCATGCATTATAAAAACTGACAAGTTTTATAATGTTATATTTATCAGTACCTAAAAGTAAACCGAGTTAGATGTATTGTGTTGGTAACGAATCCGTGCATAATAAATGTATAAGAAATTACCGCCGACCCACTTTTCACGCATATTTTAATACGATAGGTAAGTTGCAATAAAACTGCGGTAGTTCAGTCAGTAGGATGCCGAACTCTCGATCTCGAGATATGGGTTCGAATCCTACACGTCAATCACGCACTAATGTATCTTTCTGAATTTATGTGCATGGTATTTGTATACTTACCACTTGCTTTACAGTGAAGGAAAACACTGTAAAGTAAACCTGGGGACTTACCGTCTAACTTCAACATCTATCGCAATCGCCTTCAAACATCATTTTTGGCCAATCACGTCGCCTTTGAAGGCTATAGCCATGCTATAGCGATGGATATTGAAGTTAGATAATGAGAGGGCTGCACGCACGCCCAGTCACGCTCCAAAAATGTGCTCGAAGCACATGGCAATAAGGATCATCCTGAGGACGTTCGTTAGTAAATATTTTTTCGTTAATAGTAATAAATAAATAACGGGGAAATAAATTACATTCATGCGTTTCCAAATAACCTTTAATTGCTCCTAAAATAGTAATAAATAAGTATGTTTTGTCAATTTGTCGTTTCAATTTGACCGATGATTGTGCGATAGAATGTTAAAATTAATTATAAACAGCATTATCATTGTAAATAAATGTCAAGTTTAATATTTATTGATTTAGAATAACTTATCAATACGTTAGGTAACTGGGTCACTGCTATCAAAAAATAATCTCCAGGCCCAGATTTCGTCCCTGTTGCATGATAATATTTTCATTTATGGCACCTACGTGAACATCTACATAAATCCAATTAGAAAATCATAAATCACTTTCAAAAACTTGACATGTCAACTATACGATTTGGGAAAGTTATGTAAAATTTAAACACCGCCGTATAAATGTGACAAGTAATTATTACCAAATCTCAAAGACCCGAAATGCATAAAGTTGTTTATATTTCGCATTGATTTACAACTGCGGAAAAACGATGAACGGTGTTTTGCAATTTTTATCTACTAATTGCTAATATTGACCGATATGCCAAAAATGTTTTAGGGTATTGAGTAATCTTCAGGAAAAATATATGATCTTACAATAAGTGACAATAATTCTAGGGTAGATCATGTATCGTTCACAGAAATCACAATCACAACCAAGAAAAAAATATGTTATTGATCAAATATTTTATTCACTTCGCAGAACAAAGTGGTTCAATCAGCTGATAAAATTTATATGGAAAGGTGGAAAATATGTTTTTAATTTTTTCTTTGGGGATGCTCTATCATCTGCTGATTTTTTTTCACTTTGAATTGTTGAACATGAGCAGATAAATAGAAATAGTTCTAGCAGATTAACTTCTTATTTCAACCACAACAAGATTATGAAGGTTATAATTTTTTTTTTATTAATTTTCTCAGCCATAAAAGCCCGTTCGAACCTTTTCAAAAGTGATGGTTACTCTACATGTTAAAACAATGAAATAGGAAAGTTTTTGATTCTGGTTTAAAAAAACCTTAGCTTCAGGCGCAGTCTAAATGCTAACTGGTGATTGATACCCCGGTCAACCTTCGGTTAAAGATGCACTGGCATTTAGACACAACTAGTTTTAGATAATTTAAAGACAATACCGTAGTTTAGCAATAGAGCAGCGCTCTGGTAAATAATAACTGTCTAATGATCTCTCCTGGCTTGTTAGTAATTTATAACGCAAGTCAGCAGATTTTAATTGTCTTCTATTTAACGATTTTTGAGTGAAGCAACATTATGAGGTTTTGCTGTACCATTCCTCTAATACAGAGATCGCAAACACGAAACAAAACAAAAACAGTTCTACTTTTCTCTTGTTTCTCTTTTGCTAAGTAATATTAGAAGTGCTGGCAAATATGTAGCTAATCTCTTTTTTATAACTTTCATTCTTATTCAGTTTTTTCCTAAAACATTATTTATTTTCCTCTTCTTTGTTATTTGAATAAATAATAACCACATTCATTTCAAATCTTAAAAAGTACAAAATAATATTTTATGTGAGCGTGGGAAGGTTTTTGTTTTAGTTAAATAAAAGCGGCTAGTCTGGATCGATAACGGTCTTTAGAAAGAATTTTAACAAGCCCTTTGTTAGTAGCCATTCTGCAGCGGTGTGCTCCAGGGACCTATGCTTGGTCCCTCGTGTGATTTTCAATAGGGAACACAAGTTCTTATGATTGCTTATCTTATTTTTAAATAAAATGTATGAAGTAAAATAGTTTCATCTTATTTTGCAACTATTGTTTAATAATTTTATCAGCGTTTTTTTGGCAGAAATGCATCATTTTATGGATTACTAGCTTTTGCCCGCGGCTCCGCCCGCGTGTTATTCAGTTTAACGACATGCTTTTTTCCGGGATAAAAAGTAGCCTATTTGTTAAGTTAGGATATAAGCTATATCCATTCTAAATTTCATCCATATCCGTCCAGCCGTTTCAGCGTGAAAGAGTAACAAACATACACGCACACACCCTCACACACCCTCTCACTCACACACCCTCTCACACACAAACTTTAGCATTTATAATATTAGTGTGAAGTGTGATATAGTTCGCATGAATATTCATACCAACTTAAAACCGTGTTTAACGTTGTCGTGGACATTAATTTACAACTTAAAGCATAAAATTACACAACTTTGATGGAAAAGCCTAATTGACTATCAATCGCGAAATGCCATAAATCACATTTATTTACTACTTTTTCGAAATGTTCCCCCTTCAAAGTTTTTGATAAGCATATATTATAGGTACCTAATAAAGTAAAAGAAGCAAAAGAAATGTTTCGCAACATCTTATATACCACCTCATTAGTGACAAAAAACCGAATAAAGTTTCCATTCTTATGCATCTTGTGATATAAACCAACCCATCCCTCTAATTCCAAAATAATAAATAAAAACACTTCAAAACCGCGAGTTTTCTGAGCGGCCCGCTTCCGCTGAGCTCCCTCTTTTCTCGGGCCCCGTGAGAGATATCAAGTTAAATATTTCTCGAATGTAATATATGAATACTTTATTTTTGCAATGAAGGTATATAAATACACTTATTGCACGTTAGTATCTTATCTGTATCTGTAAAATGGCGGTCTAGCATACGCAGGCCCTACAGGACTCCGTTCGTAGCTCAATCGTCGGATAGACCAGAACCCAGCGACATGTTCAATAGAATATTGATGAGGAAAAGGAGTCGTCAATATTTAAACCTATTATGTTTTTGCAAAGCAGCCTTCTTGTAAAGCTTTGTTTGATTAAATACAGGTTTCTAGAGTCTGTCTGGGTCTGTCTAATAAACCCTTTGCCAGGTTTCATAACATGTCTTTTAAGGAGTTATAAGTATTTAGTAGAATTATCATCACGGGGCATTTATCACGCAGTCAACAAAAGTTGTATGAAAAATAAAGCGTATGAAAAATATTGCCAAAATAGCAACAGTTTGCACGCAATCAACAGCAATATAACGCGAATGTTATATTCATTAAAAATATTTTAGTATAACAGCTCACGCTAGTTTTAATATTAGGTATATAATAAAACATAATATACAAATATTTTGCAATTATGCAAAAGATAATAATTTAATGAATATGAACATAGCATAAACATAACTTTGATAATTGGATATGATGAAGCCTGTAATTAAAAACAGAATGCCGTCATTTATTTCTTGTTTGAATGCTTTAGAAACCCTAAACTCATGCGTGTAAGACACCCTCTTTGTACAAGAAGTACAAAAAACACAAACAGCATGTTTAGTTGTAACAATACTAACTTAATGAGTTTTTTTTCAATACCTAGGTATTCTGCCTTTATGCCTGCCTCCTGTGGGGGAATATAAATTTGACGTAGTTTATTTGTCGTTAGACCTACCTACAGATTTACCATAAATTGAGATGTTAGTTACCCTAATATTAAAGCCTCGTAAAGCGAGAACCATAAAAAAGAACTCAGATTGCATTTAGCAAACTCGAGTAACAAAATTAAAATAGTGTAGAGCAAAATTTTTGTGTTGTAGGTTCTTGCTTTTTATTTCTTATTTGGCAAGTGGTCAGGACTAAGGTTCAACAATGACCCTGTTTGCGAAATAGTAAAAATATTTTTCATGCCTCTATACTTGTTCAAGAACAACCTCGACTCAATTAGTATAAGATGTAAAAAAAATATATTGTGTATACAACAAAATGGGCCATTGAACCTTGGTCTTGACCACTTACCGAATCTTTAGTACGAATTTGGCTAGATAAACAAAAGTCACCTTTTAAATAGACTAGTTGTGGCTCGTGACTGTGCTCGGAGTTTTCCGAGACATAATTATCGGACAACTGATATAATACAGGGTGTAAAAGCAAAGTCAAGAATCCCTTTAGGGTATGAAAGTATACACGATTCTGATGTCATTACGAAAAAAAAAATACCTTGAATTTTCACTAAATATTCCATCATTTTTATAAGCTATGGCTACGCAGCTCAGCGGCCGCCCCACACACCTAATTGTACCCCGCAACCCGCACCCCTCATCCGAGTGTCCAGCGACCAGTGAGAGTGTCCACGCGATTAGTGTATTTTAAGTAAAGAAAATCGTCTTATTATGAGGTACTAGTACTTTGTTTAGAGATCCCAGTATTTAAAATAATATCTTTACCGATCTTACTAACACACCCTTAAAGGATTCTTTCGTTTGCTTTTACACCCGGTATAAGCATCACTGCAAATAATTCCCGTTATAGTATTTATCCCAAGTCACATTAACCCACCTTTCGTCTTCTAATAATGAATGGTTTGTATTTTCAAATTAAATTCCGTAAAAAACGCTGAAACACGTCATTCTTAATTTTATACCAAAACGATAAATCCTTAAATTTCATGTTCTCAAAAAATCTCGGACGCACTATAAGTTTCCGGAATGAATATGAAAAAATACTATTAAAGGTATAAAATTAATTTATTGTTTTTCAAAATAATCTCCCTTGGCGTCTATGCACTTTTTCATTCGATCAAACCAGTTTTGAAAACTTTTGTGCCACTCCCCTGTGGTGACCTCTGAAACGTGTTTTTCATACTCCTCGACAGCCCCTTCTGGTGATGAAAATCGTTGACCGCGTAATTGGTTCTTAATTTTTGGGAACAGAAAAAAGTCACAAGGTGCCAGGTCGGGACTGTATGCAGGATGACTCATGAGTTCTACATTTTTCGTCTTCAAAAAGTCGTTTGTCTGTCTGGCCGTGTGAGAACTAGCATTGTCGTGGTGCAGGATGATACGGCGTTTACGGTTATTTTTACGGAGTTCGTCAATAACTTCCGGCAAACAAATGGTCGTGTACCAGTCACTATTCATGGTACGACGATTCTCTAAAGCAACAGTAGCCACGTGTCCAGTTTTATTAAAAAAAGAAGCAATCATCCGCTTAGATGCACTTTTCACGCGCGCCACTTTGGTTGGTTTCGGCTCATCTTGAAAGACCCATACGCTCGATTGCTGCTTTGTTTTGGGATCGTAGCAATAAATCCATGTTTCGTCACCTGTTACTATGTCCCACACCAAATTTGACGCACCTTCGTTGAATCTGGTAAGCATGGCACTGCACCAAGTGACGCGGTCCGTTTTTTGAGCCTCGGTCAAGTTGTGTGGGATCCACCGCGAGCACAGCTTTCTCACACCCAAATGTTTGTGTAGGATTGATTGTATTTGACTCATGCCTATTTCTAAGGATGCGCGAATTTCATGGTAGGTCACATGCCTGTCTGTTTCAATCATACGGCGCACAGCATCGATGTTTTTGTTGGTCACAGCGGTGGACGGCCGACCATCGCGAGATTCGTCACTGAGATTGATACGACCACGCTTGAATTCTGCAAACCAGCTATAAACAGTCGTCTTGCATGGTGCTTTATTGCCAAAAGCTGTTTCAAGCCGAGCGAAGCTCTGTTGAGCTGTCAAATTACACTTAAAATCGTAGAAAATCATACTACGAAAATTTTCCCGAGTTAAATCCATGTTGATGCAGACACACAATTTTTTAAATGGCGCCACAAGGTAAAAACAAAAGACAGTCAGATGAAACAAACTGCATTCTACAGCCAAAGAGTTCTATTTTCAAATGTTGCAATAAATTTTTAAATATTGTTTGTGTAAGTGGCCAGTTCCGGAAACTTTTAGTGTTACCTATGTATACAAACTTTGATCCCCTTTTATCAATGGCGTGCATAGAACTTTTTGCTGATAGTGCAAAGAGTAGTTCAAGTTTGACAATAAAAAAAATATGAAAACATTTCAATGTCACTTTGAAAAATCATTATTTTTTATGACGCCAGGGTAGGCACTGCCATAGACTAAATAATCTATGGCACTGCCTACCTTAGAGTACATGACTTCAAAGAAAAAAATATTTTTTCATATTGGTTTTTAATTTTTTTCATATTATTTTTTTTCGTCAAACTTGACCTTTCATTGCTGCTCCAGCAAAAAGTTTTATGCACGCCACTGCCTTTCATCCACCTAAGGTGATTATTTTTCAGAAGCCGGAAATCCAACAAGTTCATGTTTCTAACTAAGACGCATAATCCCAATTTTCATAGTATTAATTACATCTAAAAAGTTTTTCTTTGCTTCATATTTGTATGTAAATGTGTAAAATTATAATAAAGTAATAAAAATCTATACATAGAATTTTCCATGAAATAGGTATTTTATTTCCTATTTTATTAGTTATTTTTTTACACGACTCAACTCATCCCAAAAAACCGGTCAAGTGCGAGTCAGACTAGCATACCTAGGGTTCCATAATTCGACAGTTTTGGGAACAGTCAGGAAAAAAAGTATTTAAAATCTTGCCCATAACTGTTTATGTTAACTAAAAAAAGAATTGATTATACCACAAAAGAGAGACACAATTATTTTTATACCGTACTCGAAATAAAACTCGAGGATGAAAAATTACATTTTGTCATTTTATTATCGTGAATTTCTCAACCGTTATATTTTTCCTGTAATCTTTATATAATCCCCAATCACCATGACTTTTTTCATTTTTTTCGATCCACCAGTTTCGGAGATAAGAAGGGGGGAAATGCGTTATTGTGGTTTTTAAGGATTTCTCGAAATTGGAGCTAGTTAATATAGCAAAAGTATATATTTTTATAATCAGTTCTTTAATATCTACAATTTGATACCCATATTGTATTTTTATAAAATACTTTTTTTATTTACTTTACATTTTTTTATATTTCTCATTTGTAATCAACTTTTTTTTAATCGCTTTAGTTTTCCTGTAATTGGCCAGTTATGGCCTATAATCAGGATTTCTTCCATTTTTTTCGGTCCACCAGTTTCGGAAATAAGGGAGGGGGACAAGCATTTTTTTGTCGTTTTTCTAAGATTTCTCTAAATTGGTGACAGTACATATAGTAAAAGTATATATTTTTATAATCAACTCTTTAATATCTACAGTTTGATACCCATATTGTATTTTTAAGATATTATTTTTTATTTTTCTCACTTTTGCATTGGAAATATTTTTAACAATTTTTTTTTTTTACACCATATTGTGTATGCAAGTGAATTCTATTTTTGTAGCAAATTTCAAATCTTTACCTTTAACGGTGCCAAAGTTATGAGGCTGTGACATATGAACGGACGGATGGACGGACAACGGAGTCTCACCATAAAGGTTCATTTTACCTTTTAGGTACTACGTATTATTTTTAGGGTTCATGTGTGTATTCTTCTTACTGCCACCATAACTTCTTAATACCTGAACCGATTTCGAAGTGTGTGGTATCGTTAGAATCCATAGCATCCTGAGTGGCATAGGCTATAAATATATACAGAAAGTTTTAAATAAAAATAAATAATAAACATTATATGTATATAATAATAACAAAGGGCTTTGCAAAAATCAGTCCTTAAAGGGGTTAAATGGGGGAAGAAATTTTGTATGGGCAATTTTTTGTAGTAAGTTTTGGAAAATCATCCTTTAACGAAGAAAAAAATATTAAAAAGCACGACTGCCGGACTAGAGATTTAATTCGGATTTCAGTGCAGTTGGGGGACTATTACATTGGATACGTATTGTATGTGTCCCGTCTGCACTGAAATCCGAATTAAATCTCTATTCCGGCAGTCGTGTTTTTAATATTCTTTACTTCGTTAAAGGATGATTTTCCAAAACTTACTACAAAAAATTGCCCATACAAAATTTCATCCCCCATTTAACCCCTTTAGGGGCTGATTTTTGCAAAATCCTTTGTTAGCGATTAGTGTCCAAATTTTCATGTTCCTAGGTGCAACCGTTTGGTTTAAGCCATAATAATAAATAATAATAATAAACATCGTAATTAATTTCACTTGTACTTGTTTCACTGGTTTTAATTTTAAGATTGACACGATAATCCCGACCAGTTTCGGTTATTACACCATTCTCAAGGGATTCTGGAATTCAGGAAATTTATACAACGAGCCACTTAAGATGTACATACACCAGATGTACAAAATATAAATAATAATAAATTCCTTCATTGTGCAAACCTTACATACTAATTACATCAGTGGATTTTTTTTTTTTTTTTTTTAATTTTTTATTTAACACACAGGTAATTTACTTATACTAGGTACATAAATTTCGCAAAACTTTGCAGTTTGTCTGCGAAAACGTAGCAGCTTTAATAGTTTCTACTTAAATTAACTCAACCCTAACTACTTTTGTCCTTTATGAACACACCTTAATACTTAATATAAATATAAATAATACTTGGTAACTGATACATAAGTTTGAAGTTAATTATGACAGATAATACTTTTTTAGCAAATCTCTAGCTTTGGAAAGCTTTCTCTCATTTACTACACAATCTGGTAGCTTATTTATTAAGTTAATAAACAATGGTACTTTCAACCTACGACCGTAATAGTTGTTTACCGGCGGGCGACAGGCAAGCCAACCGCTGCGCCCCGCTCCCCTTTCCGCACGGCGCGTGACGGGCATCCTTTAAGTTCGAAGTGCCTATGCTAGGCCAGGATACCCCGCTCTTCCATATAACGGGTGCTCTTCATGTGCAACAAAAAAATATGTATAATACATATAAGTTACTGTCAAGATTCTACATGTAGGGATAATAATAAACAAAAACAAAAAAAAAGTTAGGTATAAGTAAGTTTAGGTTGTAAGGGAGATAGGTTGGGTGCGTGTTTACAACTATAGGTACATAGATATCTTTATAACATAATTCCATTAGTACGTATTATACACAAATAATGTAATAAATAAAATTAAGACAAATAGAAGCTTAAATTATATAAATAAATAGTTAATATTTGAATATATACCAAATAATAACTAAAGTAATATAATATATGATTTACGCCTATTTAAAAAAATATATCTTACTAGCTTTTGCCTGCGGCTCCGCCCGCGTGGTATTCGGTTTAACCACATGCTTTTTTCCGGGATAAAGACCGATAACCGAGAGCGAAATTTAGAAAGTTAAAGATCACCTGTAATTACAAAGATGCTCACATTCACAAACTAAAGACTTCTTATTTTAATTCAAACATTCCCGAGGCTCGTATAAAATAAAACCGAAAGTGCAGGAACATGTGGAGTTGTGGAGGGAGGATGACACCTGCATGAGATTGTAGGACTTCGTTGTGGTCACACATCGTGCCGCATCCTCCTTGTGTATTCTATATACGAGAATACACGTATGATACATTTAATGAAAATGCTCTGTTTTTGGTAAGAACATAAAAGTTATCAATTTTAAATATTCTTGATAACGATAAAGATATCGCGGCTTTTAGAAGCAAAAATGTAAATGGAAGCCAAAAATATTAAATGGTATGAATTTTAAACTTGTTGTAAGTATATTTAAGAAATACTACGCATTTACAAAATTTGCAAAACTTTATACTTAATTAGAATAGGAATCGGACTGCGTAAATACAAAGAAGGATGCAACAAAGACCGAAGTTGCTCTGTAACGCAGCCGAGTACGTGTAAACAATTATACAAACACGATTACACCACAAACACTTGAAGATTGCCTGTAACCTGAACGGCATCGGATAACAGTTTTCTAACGAAACCGACTGCCATACAGCGCATCCTTGCTCTGTAATACAGCCTGATACGCACGCACCGCTGCAACAAACACTGCTGCGCTGCAGATTATATATTCCATTAAGGTGATTTACTCACGCGACTACCTTCGATGAAATAGACAATTCCTCTGAAATTTGACATTAAATAAAATTTTGAACTATAATTACCTTAAAAATATCTTTTCGAAGTACTACTATAACTAAGTAATTGATTATGATATTGTCACACTTCTTTTACAACGTCCGTAATGATCCCTCTTCTCCCCCTTACCTCAAAGATCGATTTGTCTACCTGGATTCTCACGACCGCCTTCAGGGACCCAATCAATCTTTGCTCCTTCGTACCCCTATACACAACACGAACATGTACTACTATTCGTATACAGTATCAAGGCAGATTCCTTTGGATTAGTCTACGTTTGTTTATTCGAGATTCACCTAATATTGCTGTTTTCAAAAATAAAGTTTACCAGCAATACTTATAATTACAAAATCGTTAAATATTTACAATAGGTACCCAATTGTTTTGGTTAGAGTCATTGTCACAAGAGGCATTGTGTATGTATCGTAGTATTTATGTTTAGCCTTTTATATATTTACCATATTTATGCATTTATATTATATCCCCTCCTTTATTTTATTATGTTATTTTTGTGTATACATTATATATATATTTTATATTCAATAATTTTATTATTTATTATTTTGGACACTATCCTAGATGTTTTCTGCAACGCCCCAGGTTAAGTGTAAGAAAATGCTAAATAGCATTAATTATTCGCCTCTGTACATTCATTCATACATTCATGATTTGTCCTGATATTTATAAACGTGGTCAGTCTCGTCAAAGTTGTATTATTTAGTCTATGGTTTCGTCCACTACCTATAGCTCTACCAACTATAACCTTTCAATTGCCTTAGATAAACAAATGCGGCTGTACTCAGGGTTCGATGGAGCTGTTACTGCTTTATATATGTCATTTGCAAGATAGTGCAGCACAAACTATGGGCATAGTTTACACTGTGCTATTGGGCATAGTTTTAAAAATTGTTTTTACACAGTGCCATGGGTGTCTGTGTTACAGCCGCCTTTGTATTTACGCAACCAGACTATGAATTTTTTGTCTGTCCGCCTTTATCGTGACCTCGCTTTATCGAGGGGCATGTTACAAGGTTTTTTGGAACCTAGTCCTTAAGTGAGGATGTAGTCCTTCAAATGTTAAATTCAAAGGTATCGCGATAGATGTTGTAGCTAGACGATAAGGCCCCTGAGGTCTTATTATCTAACTCCAACATTAAATATCTATCGCTATCAAATCTATCATTAAGTATCTATCGCTTTCAAAGGTATCATTAAGATTGTCTATATACTGTCATGCCAAACATAATTTTTATCCAATCACGGTACCTACATTTGAAAACGATAATGATAGATGATGAGTTTACATTTTTTTAGAACAAATACCAACAAATACATAACTTTTGTTTTTACTTGATAAAATCATTAGAATTCAGTGTTTTTAAAAACTACAATAATCAATAAATAAACATGAAAGCTGCCATTCTAATCAAGCTATATTGTACGGAGATAGAATGTAACAAAGTGGAGGCAAGAAGTTGTGGCACATAAGACTTTTATATGCCCACTAGTTCCGTAAATACTGATTAGTGACGTCAACGAAACGATGCAATAACTACTTCAGGGCAAGCAGGCTTTCATATTTTGCGGTGAAATATGGCACAGTAGCGGTAAAGACAATGAGTGTCAGTTTTAATTATTTTGACGAATACTTTCTCAAGCAACCCTTAATTGCCTCCAAATTACAAACTGCCACTGTCCAACCACAACACTGAAAAAAAAAAACATTTTAACCAGTTTTTTTCTTTCGTGACTGACTTGGCCCAATTTTTTCGCCGGGTTTTTTAACGACACGTGCATTTATCTCCATCAGGCTGTTGTGGGATTCTTTGCATAAAAAAGGAAATGTTATTTTGAGATTTTGGTGTTTCAAGTACGCTATAATTAAGGTAAGTTGGTAAATTTGCTTTTATTTTTCTCGAAACTTTCTTCTGGCCATTGGGATTTAATTTTGGACATACAAGCTGTCAGCTCGCATGTTTATTGACAACTTTTTGGACATAAGAGGCTTCTAAAAACATAAAAATTGTATGTTATTTACGAGTACCTTTTGCATTCAAGTTGAAAACGTTAAAGAAAATAGGATGATAATTGATAACTCTTATTTAAATTATTTAATTATGGTCTTGAAGAGAAAAGACTTATTTTAAGTTTTGGTCATTATCGTCTTTCGAAAAAAAGGTCTTTATTTTATACCTTATTCAATACGTAAGGTAAAAGAAGACTGTTATATTTTCCTTAAGGCGGAACGTTTCGAGCTCGGTGCAAAATGCACAACTCATTATTGAAAATTTTGTAATTTTATGCATTACGTTGTAAATGAATGTCCACACCAACTTAAAACACGCTTTTAAATTTGTATGGACATTCACGGTAACTATAATCCATAAAATGAAGCAATTCTGCTAAAAACCCTTGATAATTGGGTAGTCTAGTATTAAATATTATCTGTGGAAAAGTACAAGTGTTTTCCATCACAACAACCTCTGATAAAATTGTTAACAATAGTCGCAAAATAAGATGAGACTATTTTATTTCCTACATTTTATTTAAAAATGAGATAAACAATCATAAGTTATGCATTTTGCACTGAGCTTGAAACGTTTCTCCTTAATAAAATAACAAAATGAAGTTTTATTACGCGATGAATGTAATAATATAGGGTTTTCTTGGAGTCGTTTAACAACTTTCAATAAAAGTTACCAGTTTGACAAATTAGTATAAAAATTTTAAGTCCTTTTGCTAGATTCTTGTAGAACAGAAACACGATTGAAAAACTTTTACAATAAGATGACTTATATACAAATTTTAAGAGAATAAAATAAAACTAAAAATTATTAAATTAACTCTTAATTAATTAACTATAGAAAATAATTATTGACACTTCAATACACTTTTTCTCCTCGTTTGACGAATGGAAACATGCACAGAACTCAAACGTATTTTATTAGATGGGTTTTAACAATATCTAGGTTTTCGTAATGTGAAAATTTGCTATTTTAGTTAAAATAAAAACAAACTTTTTTTATTCGCCCTGAACCACCCATCTCCTACTCACCCATGATTCCGCATTGAGTGTTGAAAAATTCACAAGGGTTTAGATCTACGAGTAGTTCTCGGTTTTAGTTAAGTTCGTTTAAGGGGTAACGTTTCGAGCTCAGTGCAAAGTGCATAACATAAGTTTGTTTACCTTATTTTTAAATAAAATGTATGAAATAAAATAGTTTCATCTTATTTCGCGACTATTGTTGAATAATTATCACGGGTTTTTAGCAGAATTGCGTCATTTTATGCTTAAAACACGATTTTAAGTTTGTATACCCATTTATTTACAACGTAATACATAAAATTACAAAATTTAAGGTAGAAAAGCCTAATTGACACTAAACAATGGTCGCGAAATGCCATATATCACATTTATTTAGTACTTTTTATGCAATAGTAAGAAAAACAATCAAAGTTGTGCATTTTGCACCGAGCTCGAAACGTTCCCCCTTAACCTACCACAAAATACAGTGTGGCTGTTGATTATGTCCACAAATGGGTGAAAAAATATATTATTGAAAAAGAATTGGTAGTTAAAACAGAAGAATTTGGTAACCACTAACATAAGAAATAAGTCGCTGAAAGTCACATGAAATAAATACATTTCGTTTTTTGCGGAACAGTTTTTTTTTTAATATCTGAACAACATGTGTAAAATAAAAATCCATATACCTACTCGAATCTCTTATCTACCTGAGTGACGTGTATGCGGTTATAATTTTGCTATAGGTAATAAGGATGAAGAAACAAAAATATATATTTATAATTAATTTAAGTTGTAAACAAATACAAATACAAAAATACAAAATATCTTTATTGGTAAAACATAAATAGTTTACAATAATCGAGTTGTTGAAATCACCTTTTAAGCATACAATGCCTGTACCAGGTGACTCCGCTCTTCTATATCTTCACATAATTCACTGATTTTGAAAACAAGAATTTTTAAAAAGAAGTTTAATAAAGATAGCTATTGTTAGATATTCTAAATATGTTATGTAGGTATATTTGTGTGTGAGAAGTGTATATTTTTAAATATACATATATGTAATATTTGTTTAGTTTTTATATGAAATGTAGAACTAAATAAATAAGATTCTATTTTTAATTTATATTATTTCAACGATAAAAGTAAAGGTATATAGGTATTATATAATATTAATATATTCATGTGTATGTTGACTATTTTGTTATTGTATGCGGGTCAATAAACACTCTGTCTGTTCGTAGTTTAGCGGTTGTAACCAATTTGTGATTGCTTTCTTACATTCGTAATAAGGATTACTATAAATGTCTAATTCAGTGTTCAATCTTTTACTGTATCTTATTAAAAAAATGTTCACAAATTGTTGTCTGTTGCATTGATTTTCGTTTTCACTTCGTCGCGGGACACACTGTATATTAATACCGTTGACTGACCACCACCTTCCAGGAAAGAAAAAACATATTTGCTCAAAATAATATTTACTTCCAGTGCAGAGTGGTTTAGCCAGCTGACTCGTCTTCTACAGAAAAAATAATATTAAGTTCGCCAAAAAATATACATTTTCGGTGAAACGTGATCTATTTACCAAAACTTTAAATAAATCACTTCGAATTTTAGGACCCACACGCCGCCGCGCGCCGTTGCGAGATAGATGTCTCAATATATGAAAACATATCGCGTTTGTTGCATCTGGCTGTATCTATTTTCGTCAACAATTGGCTACATTTTTCGCGTTTCGCGACGTCGCGTCGTCGCGTCACAACGGTGTGCAAAGTGCGTTATTAACGTACGCTATTATAACTTATTGACTTTTTTGTTATTATATCTTGTATCGGAATTAGACGATGTGACGACATTAAGAATATTACAAATATTTGTTGTATTATATGACACTAGCTTTTGCCCGCGGCTCCGCCCGCGTGTTATTCGGTTTAACCACATGCTTTTTTCCGGGACAAAAAGTAGCCTATGTGTTAAGTTAGGGTATAAGCTATACCTATTCTAAATTTCATCCAAATCCTTTCAGCCGTTTCAGCGTGAAAGAGTAACAAACATACACACACAAACATACACACCCTCACACAAACTTTCGCATTTATAATATTAGTGTGATTATGATTTTAGATTTCATACACTGTCCATGACAAATTTGCTCAGATAAATTACTGTGTGACTAGTTATTTAATTTAATTCCATTTTAATTTAAGTATTATTGTTTTATTTAATTTTTTTGTTATTTGATAACAATATGTCATGTAACTGACCGTCATGAATAAAGTTCTGTATTCTGTATTATATTACAGAGAAATTCACGTAGTTTCCGAAACAAAAACTGGTGACAGTACTCGTCATCATAATCATACTTAACAGAATAGACATACACCGGCGACACTTATTTATTAGAGAACTTGCGAGTTTGGACCTAAAAGTACGTGCATTATGTGCTCTTGACTTCATCCGCGCCGGGTGACTTTAGTTCGATAGTAAAATGGCTAACTCACTCAACGAATGACAATAATAATTGAGCTCAAGTAATGATGAATTGATGATAGACCACGATCATTCCTAGTGCGTCAGTGTACACGTGGAGTCGGTAGCAATAGTGGAATAAGCGAAAATGACCTTATTTCCAAAGAAAAAAGGACACATGGAACATCCATCAATAGTTGCTGATATGAATGGACGTCATCATTAATGCATTTGAAATGCGTATGAAGGAAACCACATCCCACGATATTTGATTGTCTTTCAAGGATTTTCAATTTTAACAAATTTACAAATATGTTTGGTTTCTTGTTGGCGGATCTTTGTATTGATATTATTGACGAGAACGAGGACACGAAATGGGCAATTCAATAAATTATCGCCGGAAGTAGGCAGTTGTTGGGCGAGTAAAGGAGAAGAATCCGAGCCTTTGTCGAGGATTTTCAGATTATCAACAATTATATCGTTAGTTCGAAACCCTATCAATACAGAACCGCAAGAAGTATCTTTTGTATGAAAATCTTTCAGCGATTTGTATCACACGTTTGTGTCATGGAAGGTCTCAATTCTGACATGGAATCTTGCCGAAATTCATTTGTGATCTTACAGATTCACACTATACCGGCACTTTACACAACTGAGCTTTGTGAGCTCATCCGGAGATATCCAAATAAATTTACTAGTCGACCACCAGGCTACAGTGACCGTTTAAATAAGCGTTATGAAAATAATCTCAAGTCACATAATACTAGAACAGCAACATATGGTAAAGCAACAAAAATGGCTGCAATAAAAATATATAACTCACTGTCTGATAAAATGAAAATTCTTAATGATAATAAATTTTACTACGAATTGAAAAGGTATTTGTTGAGGATCTCCCCTTATGGCCTCAAGGAATTTTATGACTATAAGCTATAAATACTGTATGACTATTAAATTATTATAATATACTTAGTACTAAACTACTGTTGGAATTGACATTTCTTATAATTTTTGTAAATATTGCTAAAATTGTAATATATTAATTTTTATTATTTATAATAAAAAGTATAAAAGTATAATTGTTGCTACACCCTG
Organism: Ypsolopha scabrella; assembly: GCA_910592155.1. NCBI lineage: Eukaryota > Metazoa > Arthropoda > Insecta > Lepidoptera > Ypsolophidae > Ypsolopha > Ypsolopha scabrella. The sequence continues at coordinate 21,406,664 of OU342969.1, read as the reverse complement.
TAGGTAGAATTACATTAAGACTTACCTTGTATTCATTACCATCTATATTAGAACATGTAATTCATTGCAAATAATAAATTGAACTGAATTGAATTGAATATTAGGTACCGTAGATAGCAATAGAAATATGAGTGAAGAAGCTAATTTTGAAATGAAATATTAAAGTATTACAAAGAAATTTGTTCAAGTTTCGGCTAAGAACTTTGTCCCCTATATAATACTTTTGATGGCGACAAAAAGCGGCACGCGACGAAGACCGTTCTTTGCAGTTATTTCAGCCTTAGATCCGTCACACGATTTCCTCACATTACTAAGCATGCATCATCCACTTTGATTCGCGAAATCCTAATTATATACTCGGCCAGCTCTCAATAAAAGTGATCTTTTAATGACAAAGAGATTTTCTCAAAATCTATATTTACTCATCTGGTTTCAATAAGAAAATCATCAAGAAGATTGCCGAATTCCAGTTCGGTAAGGTATCGAATCGAAATAAGATTTATATCGCGCAGCCGTTGCAAATCATCGAGTGTTTCAATTATTTGCTCGATTGGTTCTCGTTACTCAATAACTTGGGGTTGAAATGACTCACAAATACTCACAATACGAAATAAACAAAGTTACGCCCGCACACTATTTACAGGATGTTATTTTTGCCTACATATCAAAATTAATGAAAAATTTTTCTTTCCCTGTCCTTGCGTATTATTCGTACACTTATAATAAAACCGATGGTTCTACTGTGTTTGTAATTTTGTTTACATTTAATAAAACTCTGAAACTTACTCAACTAATGCCTCGGTTGGTTGCTAAAAAGATTTCAAGTAACTAGCCCACGGCTGAAGGAAAAGCATAACCCTTTAAATCGTAAAATTCTTTATTAGCCCTCGTCCATAAAAGGAATCTATTCTTGAATTCTGGTGATTTCTTAATGAATGTGCGAGTCAGTGAGCTATATTTCGCATTTATATAAATAGTTACACTTCAGAATTGTAGTGAGCGTATTATTCCACTAATTATGAAAAACAAAATGATCAATAACATGGTGGCTTGTTTCCACGTCCAAATTAATACAGGCCAAATTTAAAGAACCTGCTCTAGTTAAAAAAGCCTACATCATACACCAATACGACTTAACTATAACTTTATTATTTTACTATTTATTTTAAACTATTTTGAGAATGGAACATTACATAAAATATATCATCCTGTGAAATACTCAAAGCTACGGTAACTCGATCCGGCCAGGGACTCGGTATGTCTTCTTAGAATGCAACTCGAGTAATAAAACATTTAACAATTAAACTATATTTCAGAGATAAATTTATTTTAAATGTTACTCAGTAATTGACAAAACTTTCCTGCCTCATGCATAACAATAGATGATTTCCTAAGAAATATTCTTTCCAAAACTCTAATGAATACTTACGCTAAGCTTGCTCTCAATTTTCTTGTAATTTTTTATAGTTTCATATTCCAGGTGGTTACGTTTTGCTAAAGATTTTTGTTTATTTTCCAATTTTGGTATATTTTACGAGCAACAGTAGCTCAGTCACCGGGCTCATAATCTTGGAACCCGCGAGTTCAATTCCTGCTGGTCGAACGCTCGTACGAGATTTTTGGAATTAATTTATATATACTACTTGCCAATGGTGAAGAAATACACTGTCAGGTAAACCGCGCACGCGCAAGTACAGCGTTCTCTATATCGTAGGAATCTAAAAATCGTTGATGAAAAGTGTGTTCTGTCGTACTTGGGTACTTTCTGTCGTTGAGGAAATCTGTCGTTACGATAAGTTTATATGTGTTTTAGTTTTCTGTGGAATGGAATAACAGTTTGTCTGTCAAACTAAACCACGTACAAATGGTTTCACTATTGTTTGTATTCTAAACATTATTTAGAATTCTATTACAAAATAGAAAAGATCAATTAAAACAAATTTTAAGTTAGACTGAAGCGCTTTAGCCGTGAACGCCAGAGGTCGTTGGTTCGAATCCTGGCCCAAAGTTTTCAAAATATTTGATTATATCTCTTTACGTCGGTTGAAAATCGGTTATGTAACGTTGTATCGGTTGCCAACTGGTTGCTAAACATCTAAAATATAGATATAGGTACTATTGAATTCCAATGGATACATTCGTACTTAAAGTGACGTCACAGTTCGTGAACAGTTCAATACAGCAGTTTTGAAAGTTCAGTTTTTAGTTTTCAGCAACCAGATGGCAACCGATACACGTTACGTAATACGCCTGATGTTTGTTTCAAGCTCTTTTCTAGTTTTTAATGCACTCTAAATAGTGTTTAAGGTATCCAAAGCGATGGATTTCGCTATAAAACATATGCATGACCTTTGTATTTACTACGCGTGTAGATTGTAGGTCACGTTGTAAGCCACTATCATTGAAAGTTAACACGTCCCTCAATAGGTCCGTCGCGAACATGAGTACACTAACCTGCACGAAGCCATAAACATTACCAAAAACGTAGCGAACTGGAACCGAATGTAACAAAATGGAACTCCCTGATTGCTCCACATCTACCATCACGAGCTCACGATCCTCAGCCGTTGGGGAACTCTTTGATTGGAGATTACGAGCTAAATGTTCAGGAATACAACGAGAAGAAACAAGACGCAGGGCTACGAATTTAAATAATTTAAATCAAAAGGTTAAAAATGTTGACGAACCCTGTAATCAATTAAAAGTTCCTTTCTTTAATAATTACAAGATTTATTAGCTATTCCTTTTTTTTTTTGCTGTCAGTAGACTAGCATTTAGCAATATCTTTAATAAACAAAATCGTAAATGTCATTATGAATATATTTGCGAAATTATTAAAATTTAAATTAATTAGTATGGTACTGGGGTCAAAACTGAGTCTGTCTGTCCCTGTGTCTGTATGTATGTATGTTCCGTTTTAATTCGGGAACCACTCAATGCATTCGGAGGCGGTTTCTTATTATCATCGTAGTGACGAGCTTATTGTCTAACTTTAACATCAATCGCAATTGACTTCAAACGCACCGTGATTAGCTGGAAATGAGATAATAATGAAAGCTTAGATACTGAAGTTAGACAATAGGTCCGGTCAACATAGGCTACAAGGGTTTGATAAAATATCCGCCAAGCCGAAAACAATCGATACTACTCAAAGGTTGAAAGACACTTCCACGCGAGGGAAACGCAGTCAAATGCTAGTAGTTTATGTGGAAGCATCAGCTCCAGGCAGTTTACAGGATACCCAAACGTTAAACATTCCTACAACTACAACAACTATGTAACAGCCTGTACTGCTCTGTATCTCATTGTTCTTCAGTAAGTACAGTGTTGCTCGTTTCTAAATGGCAATGCAGATAGGAGAGATGCTGATATTGCATAATTATTAGTGCAAGCACACTCCCGCCCCGACATTTCTAAAGCCTTACCCGGGGTCCGGGGTGGGTATCTAGACCCTATCGGTGCGCCGGGAAATGCAACCGAGAGGATACGGATTTAATATGTTGCATAGATGGGTTACTACACACACAGTATAAAAGTTGTCCAACGAAAGCGCTAAGAGAGAGCAATTTGTGGTTGCTGCGGCGCGAGACGCGGGAGGTAAGCCTACATACAATTTTAGAACAAGGAGTTTGGGGCCTCGCCCCGCAAGCCTAGCACAACTGCTCCGTCCGAACGATTTCGTTGGACAACTAACTTTTAACTGTGCCACAAGTTCACTCAGTCAAAGCAACAGTAAACAGTTACGAGTAATACCTGTCTTGTAAATTAATTTATTTAATTTTAAAAAGACGCTTCCTATGTGAGTAATTTTCAGAATAGTTTCATTACATTGACATCACCAATGACCTTGTTAAGTATTTTTATGGGAAGACGGATTACTTTTGCTCCTGCATACTTAATCACTGGCGCAAACTTTCTAACTTTAAAATTTAGTTTTACAAAGTAAGGGGTACCTTAGCACATATTTAACATTTGTTCACTACTAGCCTTTGCCCACGGCTCCACACACGGTTTTTTTTCAATCTCTGTCCCGTTTTCAGCTGGACATCCACCGATTGGGCTTTGTCTATGTGGACATCATTTATAATGTAAGAACTGGGACTAATAACCCATTTTAATCAAAATTTAGCAAAAATATTCAAAGTTCGGACACGACTTTTTTTGTAGATACTTTATTATTAGTATGTATGGATAGGTTCGATTAAGTAAATGGTATAATCGGCCGCATTCATAGCAAGTTTATAGATCGATTAAAGACAGTAAACATACAAATAAAACCAAATGCTCTCCTGATCACATTGAACAATTTTTTTACAGACATACACATATACAAATTGCGCAAGTGCAAAAAGAATGAATTTGTCCATACAGCCTTTACAGGGGTATAAAACTAATGAAGAAAAGATGGAAAGTATTTCCATATGTGATTTTTGTTTGTTTCTCCTTTTAAGGGTTCCGTGCCTCAAACGGAACCCCTAAAGGATCACTTTGTTTTCCGTATGTCTGTTCGTCTGTCCATCCGTCCGTCTGTCTGTCAATCCCCTTTATCTCGGGAACGCTTGGAGGTATCGAGTTGAAATTAAAACCATACACCTAAGTCTACAGTCTCTTGAAACTGTGAAAAAATCAAATTTCTAAAAAAAAAATATGGCCGTTAATTTGCAAAAAACGTATATTTCGACACTCTTAAGGGAATCAAAATTTATAGGGTATTTCCCGTTGATCTAGAACTATTAAATTTGGCAAATAAAACCGTTTCACACTACAAATTTAGGGAAAATCTGAAAACTATACATTTGTAATTAAATGATAAAAAACTAAAATTAAATTTCATACAATTATAATTTGTACCAACAAATTTGTACGGAACCCTCGGTGGGCGAGTCCGACTCGCACTAGTCCGGTTTTTATTTTTGTTTAGCTAAAGTTTCCTGTCCTGTTAAATACTGTATAATATCATAAACCGAAAGTAACACCTGTTTTATTATACCACTTAGAGGCGTTACGTGGGCGAAATAAGAATTACCATCGCATTCGTAAAGAAATCTATAGAAAATAATTCTTCTTTTTTTGAGCTGGACCTGAGAGAGATACACGTCTACGCCACTTTGCGCATTACATCACGTACCGAGACATTATCTGATCCCTTCCATAACTTACGCTAAAATACTAAAATTGCCTTCGAGAAATCTTTTAGTGAGATCTTCACGCTCTCGACGCCTATTATTTCCTATTATGATACCAATAATAATGCTGAATATTATTACTATTACCATTTCTCCATAGCATAGTCTCGTGTAGACCATTGGCAAAGACTCTTACAACACGGTTTCATGCATGAGCTGAATACAGATTTCTTGGTAGCGATAGCTCTCCGTTAAAATCGAAGCGCTATGCTTTGATTCTATCGCGACGAATGTGCAAAGTCAGTAATAATATTCCGACATTTATGTTATGTCTAAGCTACACACAGAGATAATCTTATACAGACTTTTCATCTTATCTACCTTTGCTAAGAAATTTTATTTTGCCAAATAAATGGCTGAATATCCATCCATCCATCCATCAGCCTGTTTCGTCCACTGCTGGACATAGGCCTTTCCAGGATTTTGCCACTCTTGGCGGTCCTCCTGGAAGAAATGCCCATACTCACACACGCTGGGCAGGCGGGTTGGTGAGCGCGGTGCCGAAACCCTTGCACCAGTGACGCCGCTGCCCATCACCAGTCTGATTTATATGAGGCCGGCAATTGGGGATGGATATACCGCCATCCATCGGTCCCAAGCAATAGTGGGCCGCCTGGTTTTTTTGCCTGAGAGCTGTTCTCTTACTCTCCCCCGAATAACTTCGGGAGGATTTGCGAGTAAGATGGTGGTACCTCCACAGTCGAGCCCGGCATTAACTCTACCACCTAATATGTTGAATATGTTGGAATCAAATGTATTTGTGAAGGACTTTGCGGACACACAACACTAACGCAAATGTTTATGCCAAAGTTAAACACGCCGTTTTCGATTCATCGAAATCGAATCATCGTTTCGTATTTTACCCACTTGGAAATTTATAGTTGTGTACGCTTACAGATACTGAACAACCTGAAAAAATATTGGCCGCAGATGCATAAACCGATCCACCAGGAAGCACTTATATAAGGTGACTTTCGTTTAAGTAGCCTAATTCACAGGAGACTCGGTAAGTGATCAGGACTAAGGTTCAAAGACCCTGTCTGTGAAACACGAAAAATGTTTTGGTGCGTCTATACAACTTCGACTCAATTAGTATAGGAAGTCTAAATTTTATTTTTCGTATTTCTCAATAAGGGTCATTGAACCTTGGCCCTGAACACTTACCGGGTCTCCAGTATGAATTTGGTGATATAAACGAAAGTCACCTTATATTATGGCCACAAAAAAGTGGTCGGTTGAATAAATTTCACCTCGAATGCGGAGCGATGGTACCGAAATAACACTTTGCCGACTTTTTACTTCCTGAACCATATATATTATTTGAAATCGGTGCATCCTCTATAGCATAGTAACACAAAAACCAATACCAGAACGCCGACTATCCAAAATAAACAATAACTAACACCTTTCAGCTGGGGTATAAGAACCGTGTAAGCTAGCATTTTGTTACGGAACCTGTTTCTGTGCTATCATTTGAATTGATACGTTTTAATATTAGTATTCATCAATAAATTACGTCACTCGTCGAGGGGAGAGTCAACAAAGTGTGACATCGTGTGACAAGGGCGGGGGGACGAGTCATAAGCTTTGTAACGTCAGATATCAAAATCTATATTATTATAAAATCTTTAAATATTTATTGTTCATTATTTTAAATAGAAATACCTATATACATAATTTTGGAAATTCTGTTTTAATTGAATAATATTTAAATATAAAATCGCAAAATATGTAACGTCACACCAGGGGAGGGGTTTCACAAATGTGACCAACTGTGACAAGGACGGGGGGGGGCTCAAAAATCATTAAATTCGTGTGATGTAATTTATGGATGACCTCTTAAGAGGGTTTGTCACTTTTTAAATTAATTTTAGACCATAATGATTAATGAAATTGCAATGTCTGAAAAAAATACGTGTTATAGATAGATCCTTTCTTCAGATTTATGACAGTTTGACTTGCGACACTTTGCTCAATAGAAAACAAATCGGATACTTAGTCGATTTTTCAAGACTTTTTCGTTTTACACAAAACTAGCTTTTGCCCGCATATAATAGATTTCCGTGGAAATAAGTTAAAGAAAGGAACATGATTTTTTTAAGCGACAATTAATGCGAGGAAGACAATTTTAGTATAACTGTATAAGTATATTAGTTTAGCGTCTCCGTATACACGAAATTCTTGGTTTTTTCGATGTGGCAATATACAATTGTCTACATGAAATGCATGGTGATTTTAACTTAACCTCAGCAATCTTTAGGGCGACAAAAGGCAATAAAATATGAGATTTTAAAAACAGGGGTATTTCCAAGCTACAATAAAAGGGCTCTGAAATTTGCTGCATCGATAAAAATTGCAAATTGAAGGCTGTTTTTTCAGTACAAAACAGGAGTCTTGTGAATTGTGAAATTTAATAAAATTTTATTTATTAAAAAAAAAGCATGTTAATGTTACTGTTAATTTTTGAGATACCAATATATAGAAATACTGAGCGCGTGATGTTTCGGTTGTCGTAACAGCCACGGCTTAGAGCACGCTATTTTAAACAATAATGAAACGTCATAGAGTTCAGTTCTACCCGACGCAAAATGCGATGCTCAATGTCAGGGATCACGGGCCCATAAAGTCGTTATTAATTAAAGTAAACTATGTAATACTTTTTCATAAACCACCCGATACCATACTACCCTTCTTAGAAATTTATGGGAAACAGATTGTATCAGACTAGCATTTGCAAATTTTCTTTACTATGATAGACTAAACTTTATACACAGACAAAAACTAGTATATTATAGTCCGGACCGTGACTCATATAGCAGTGGCGAAGGGTGAACAAAGGGTGAACATTTAAAAAAGGGAAACCGGACAAAAAATCGCCTTATTCAGAAAAGCAACCAAGGAAACCATTTTTTTTTTGCAACTCCCCGTCAGCCAAGTGTATTTGTCGTAGACATGTTTGACAAAGCGAAGAGCACGGAATAAATAAATGTAGTATATGAATGCCATTTCCTAAACAAGCCGATGGGAGTCGATATAGCCTTTGTAAATCGCGTACCAAACGCCTGTTTAGACTTCCATATGACATAGGTAATTTATCTTCTTTTTACGAGCGGCTCATCCATTCCTTTCATAGAGCAAGTGGCTCATAGTTCGGTAGAGAGCGAAGGAGCGACCCGTTAGCTAGCAGGTCCCGAGCAGTGGTGCATCGCGGTGCGCCTACAAAGAGTTCGTGCCTCATAAATCCAGAGGTTGACCCTCCGAGGACTGACCTCCGAGGATGCGACCAACCAGCGCGGCACACTCGCGTCGCGCATGCGTTATTATGACTGAGTGATGATGTGCGCGGCAGGGCAGCTTTTACGATTCAAAACATATCATGGAAAAACCAAACCCTTAATAGGATCAATTTGTTGTCAGTCAGTCTGTCTTTTCGTGTGTCAAGGCTGGTGTAAGGCGTGGGACAGCCTGAAGTATCAAGTTGAAATTAATATCGGATACTAATAAAGGTAAATATAAGGTCTAAGGTGTTACACCGGTGTAAAAAAATAAGTTTATAGTTTAACGTAATAAAAAGGGTATTATCATATTAAAAATCTTAATTCTTCCCAGGGTATGTGAAGGCTTCATACTATTACTGTATTCCATACTACGTTAGGTCATACTTATGCACTATAAAATTATTGGACACAAAATATTGACCGATTCGATAGGACTTCACAAAAACAAATTCTATACGGGCGAACATTTCTTTTCCCACACAAGATTTTAATAAAAGCAATATAAAAAAATCAAGACAGAGCGGAGGCATACGGGCATCGATTTGTAAGTTTTTTTTGTCATAGCGTAATGTTTATGCTAGAGATACCTGTATAAATTACAAGAAATTTATCAAAAACCGTAAAATGATGCAAAATATACAGACATATAATTAGTCCTAAGTAGGATAACAAACATAAGGATTAAATAGCGTGGCAAGTTTTCATACAAAAAATAAGCTACATTTAGGCTTCATGGTACGAAGAAACGTATAAAAATGGGTTGTTTTGGCTGGCTTGTGCTTGGAACATATTAGTTAATTCCTAAACTAATCTTTAGTATATAGTTTGTTTGGAAACAAGCAATATTTATATTTAAAAGAGCCCTTATACGTCTATGGCAAAATATTAACGTAAAGCAACACACTGGAACTTTATGAAATAATAAAACTGGTCACTGGCGGATACAGGCGGGTTACGCTCTTTATGACTTCGGTTTTATTATCTACAATAGCGTAATTTATAACAATTACACGAAGACAAACGGTAACCTTTTTTGGAATTTGAATATTTTGAATGTCCACGGCTGACAGTACTATTAGCACAAAATACCAAACCGTAGGCGTACCGGTGTACCTATATAGTCTAGAAGTCTAAAATTTAAAATTAAAGAGGCCTGTGTATAGAATAGAATAGAAATAATTTGTTAGTCTGAAATGTGTGTACAACAGTAAATTTATTATTACTATGACAAATAGGACTTAAGATTTTTTTCTTTTTCTTATATTATTATATAAATTGACGGTATCGCATTGATATGTACTGATATTTATAAGATTTAATTAGTGATCATACTATATGTTATAAACTTGTAAAATGAATCTTAATTAGTTTAACCATTTGTGTCTTAGATTGTAATTTGACCTACCAATGTAACGACCGCTGTTATATTTATGGTGAATAAAAATGAATCTGAATCTGAATCTCAAATATGTCATAAATATTAATTTCAATCAAACACATTTTGTTATTAGTTGCATGCAAACATTTCTATAACTTAAAATAAATAATATTACAAATTAATATCATAAATAATTCTAACCAAACTCATATCGTAAAATCCCTATTACGAACTCAAAACTACTGGCATAATGAAAAATATTTTTCATGAACGTCTGTAAAATGATTAAAAAATTAAATTATAGAATAGGTCTCCGAACAACATAATGATATAAAAACCTTTTTATGAGATTACAGTACATGTGATACTAACTAGGAAGGTAAAGGGAACTTAGCCCAAACAGCCATGTCTGAGGTTTAATATCAAATACCAATGAGGTTATCATATAATATTCTCTAAGAAGTACTAAATAATATTGCGGCGTGACAAAGGAGGTTACAATTTAATTTTATTTTCGGCCTGCACTGTCTATGGCTGCAGGCGCGCGCAACGCGTACATGCGTGGTGGACTGTTGGATTTTGGCGCCATAGCTTACGTGGAAATTATTATTTACTGTAGTTTTATGGGTCAAACCAAAAGTATTATTTTGTCCTTAAATTACTAACAGCAGTTAAGGTGATGATAATTTGACTCCACCTGACATTCTGGAAATAACGACGGAAATTACGAACACTTTTAGAACCAGCTTTTACAAGAATAATAAAAAATGGCTAACTACAAATATTAACAATATTATTATGAAAACAGGTTAGTAGGCATGAGTTTAGATAAAGTAGTGTATGAAACTATACATAACTAGGTATTAAAACACTCGTGTTTTAATAACCTTTTTATGTACCAGTTTCATAAACTACTGTAAATGCCATCCATAATTAAAATAACCATCAATTATGTTATGATAACATTATTAACTAAAAGTTATTTTAAATAATTGATTTTGTAATTGTATAAAATGTTGTTCTCGCATGTCATTTGCTAGATTATTAACAGTATAATTTTGGTTTCATTTAATAAATAGTTTAATTAAAAGACGCATGTTTTGCATTATGCAAAAGAAACACTGTACCGTAAAAAGGAATTTTAAAGAGAGAATTTGGGCAAATGTCATAAATCCACAAAAAAGGGTTCACGAGGAACGAACCCTTTTACTAGAGGGACAAATCTAAAATCTTGAAAAATTAAAATTGATTTAATAGTTGTTCCATATACCTACTTATTTCGGTCGAGTAGCTATGGATTTTTTGTACAGGACGGTTGTTGTTCTTGTGATTTCGGATTTGTCCTATAGTAAAAGTTGATATAGCATCGCCCCAAAGCAAGTTTGAATTTGGCTATATAAACGAAAGGCACCTTATGTTTGTAAACTATAGTCTGATTCTATAAATATTATACCTACAAATGATTGTATTCTTGTGTAGGTTGTCCTATTTTTGGATAGCCTTCGTGTTACCTTGTAAGCTTTATAATTTTCTTTTATGTATTTTCTGGTCTCGTAATATATGTTTAAGTTACAGTTAAAACCCGGAATCAGTTAGAACGCGTTTTAACTAGTTAGTGCCATACAAAACTTCAGGGGTCGCCTCGCTCCGCTCCGTTTCGCTTGGGTCCTAAATCTAACAGCTCCTCCTCGTTTGACTCGTCGTCGCAACCTACCTATTTTGGTTTGTTTTTTGTATAGTAAACGGGTTCTAACTGATTCCGGGTTTTAACAGTGACATATACATTTGCAAACCGTTGCAAAGGCACACATGAGATGCTCTTAACTACTCATAATCGACAACATTTAATTTTAGTTAACCATTTGTTTTTAATATTTATATTCTTATTCTTATTCTTATTCTTATTCTTATTCTTTATTCTACACAAAAAAAGGAGATTACAAATATTTGATACAATAATTTGAGTACAGCGGCGAGCTTATCTCTCAAAGAGATTTTTTATAGCAAACCGAATGAGTATAGGAGTGCTTTAAAAAATAAATAGGTAACCATATGTGTACGTACTACATACTAAAATACTTACATAGGTGTATAAAATATATATAAATATATAAATATATAAATATATCTAACATACATACTAATATAACTAACTCTAATATAAACTGACTATATATAAACATGACATAACGATACATGATAATTGATAATACAGCAATAAATAATTAAACATATTTAGGATAGCTTAAGGATTTGCTGAATAGTATTCCTTTAGTTTCTTTTTAAAAGAGGAGATAGTGCGACAATCTCGGATTGTGTACGGAAGAGAATTCCACAGCCTGATGGCTCTAACAGTGAACGAATTTGCGAAAGCTCCGGTATTGTGAGAAGGCGTTTTAAGGAGTGTGACTGTGTGCGACCTGAGTGGTTTATTGATATCTCTGCTAAACAGGAAGTTGAAGCGCTCACGAAGATAATCCGGAGCTTTTGAACTCTTGAGGACATTGAAAAGGCAACACAACGTATGGAGATTTCTGCGCTTCCGAATAGGGAGCCATTTAAGTTCCGCGCGGTAGTATGAAACGTGGTCGTATTTGCGCAAGCCATACACGAATCTGATGCCCAGATTCTGCAACCTTTCCAATTTACCCAAGAGCTCTTCATTCGCGTCTATAAAACAAACGTCAGCGTAATCGATTAGGGGTAGAAGAAGAGACTGTGCGAGAGTGACTTTAGTTACGAAGGGGAGGAATTTCTGGAGGCGTTTGAGCGAATGGAAAGCAGTAAAGACACGTCGGCTAATCTCAGTAACGTGCGATGACCAAGATAAATTGCAGTCAAAGATAACCCCTAGATTTTTCACCGTTTTCATGTAGGCAATCGGGATGTTATTAAAAGAAATCTGTGGTACACTAAATGAACTAAGGGAATTGGTCATGTATCTAGTTCCAATGATAATGGCTTGAGATTTCTTTGGATTGACTAAAAGACCGTAAGATTTAGCCCAATCATGAATGTTATTTAGATCATGGTTCATAAAAGAAATGGCAGAGTTAATTTCAGCTATGTTAAAATGGCGGTAGATTTGCAAATCGTCTGCATAAAGATGGTAGCTAGAAGAGAGAACATCAGAAATGGAATTAATGAATACGGAGAAGAGAAGTGGAGAAAGGACGCCGCCTTGAGGTACACCTGCAGTTAGTTGGCACCACTCCGATGTAACCTCGTCCGAGCGTATGCACTGTAGGCGATCCCTCAGATAAGTATCAAACCATTCAGTAACCAGAGGAGATACGTTAAGAGAGTCGAGAATACCAAGAAGGACATCGAAGTCTACGCAATTAAAGGCACTGCTAAAGTCTAAAAGTGTCAATATAGTAAGTTCCTTATTGTCCATTGCTAGCCGTATGTTATATTGAAAGTCTGCGTAAAAAAGAAGCTTATGTATTTTTTATTTTGTTTTATTTTATGTTTTTCCTGCATAATTTAATGTTTTCTTATTCACTCATTCTAAAAGGAAGTAAGTCGCATCCAAGGATTTCAAAAGTCGATGTTCATTGCTAAATGATTATTTAAAAAAAAAAATCTTGGCATGTTTATGTCTGCTGTCACATGGCATAACAGTTGATTTTTTTTAAAACAAAATGTACTTAAAAACAAAGGATATTGTTTTTAAAATCCTGTGTTTACCATAATTTTAGTTTTTTTTTTAATATATCTATATTTAATAACGATTAAATTCTGAAAAAAAATATGATGCTCAGAAAGCCTGAAATGGTTTTAAGTTTTGCACCAAATAATAATTTGTAATGTTGTCAATTATATGTTGGAAATAACTGAGGGATAGTTACCATTTACTTTAAAATCTCCAATTCAAGGATAGTAGCGACTCAGCGCAACAAGACATGTAACATTTTTCAACGCATCCGTATACCTTCGGGCACATAAATAGCGTCACCAAATATGGTCTATGGAAATTCTACCTTATTATTAATGCAGTAGAGATTAATGAGTATCCTATCAGGGAGGAGTAACCGCAGTATCGGCACGAGATGGCCATTCGTACCTGTCGAGCTCTGAAGACAGGGCACTATTACAATAACATTGAAGCAAACCTAGCTATTAATGCCTTCCCTTGTCCACACAGTGCCTTTGGAACTTAAATCATAAAGTAATTACCACTTTACTGAGTATTGCGTTGGTACAGTAACATCGATACTAGCCCATCTTCAAGAGTTCATTGAAAGTATATCAAGAATTTCAGATATCTATGTAACCGAAAAATGTGGATTTAAGATACGAGATCGATATATAATTTCCTTTATCACGTTTTGATCGAATTATCACAGAATTATATGTGGAAAAGTGTATAAACAGATGATAACACAGTCGATTGTTTTTATTTGTCTAAAGCATATACGACCTATAATACAATCGTAAGTTGAGTTGAGTTTCATGCGTAAAGGAAAAAAAGTAATTAAAAGTGGATTTTTGGGGGCCAGTTGAAGTTTGAAGACCAGTTTAATTAATTAAAAACGCAAAAGCATTGCCATCATACGATTATACGAGTTATAAAATCTACAGAGGGTTATTGTTAGTTTCCTGTTTTAACTATCATCAGGTGAAGTAAAATCAAAGGCAAACAATCCAGTGTCATGTTTATATAATAAAAAAAGCATAAAAAGTGTTTTTACTCTAGAAACTTACATGCAGATTTAATTTCATAGTAGTCATCCGTTCAAACGGTAATTTCCTTCTATTACAATTTTAACATCTAATATCTATTTTGTGGCTCTATCGTAGAATTGGCAATATTATGCATGAAGTATTCATTCATTTCATGAAATACATAATGGTGTCGGTTCAGTGTATCACAACTTAACTAATTTGCAAGGACTGAACTGTATCGAAAAGATAAGGACATGCGCTTAAAATAAGGTTAGTCCTGTCAGTCAAATAAGTTAAGCCTTGTTACACCGAATCGACACCACTGTCTGTTGGTCACATTACGATGTTTAAATATACTAATCGGTTATCGATATTTTGGACTAAACCCCCGGCTGCTTCATGATATGGTCAAACTATTATAGTTAGAAAAGGTTCATGGTATAACACTCCTAATTACAAGTTACTTGGGCCAAATCAAGTCAACAGCACTAAAAGCCCTTGCTTATGCTTCACTAGCTAATATGTGTTTATTAATATTTATTTTTCGCTTGATCTAAATATTTTAAGAAATTCCTTGTATTATTTAACATTTATAGTAAAATCTTCTATACACGTTTTATGATTAAGCGTGGGCAAATCATTGAACGATACGGTAGACTAGCTTTTGCCCGCGGCTACGCCCGCGAATTATTCGGTCTAACGCTTTTTTCCGGAATAAAAAGTAACCTATGTGTTAAGTTAGGGCATAATCTATATCCATTCTAAATTTCATCCAAATCCGTTCAGCCGTTTCAGCGTGAAAGAATAACAAACATACACCCTCACACAAACTTTCGCAACTTTTTTATAATATTAGTGTGATGTGATGTAAGTTGACCATATGGGTATCATAATATGCCACCATTTCATGAAAAGATATAGTCACATTACGACATCTACAATGTATTGCCGATATCAATGATATCATGGTATAGTAAATACCTGATTGGTAGAGAGTAATGCCACTGTTTCTCTATTACATAGCCGTGACTCTCTGATAGCTCTCTTGGCGTAGAAATTGAGAAATGAAAACCCCAGAGATGGGCGTATAAATCACTGCGATTACTTGGTGCTGGAAAGACTTTACTATTTTTAAATATTGATAATCCAAAGGCGGTTTCTAAGAAACAAGATAATTGTACCCTGTGGATACAGATGTCAATAGTAAAGTATAAGCTTGTTAAATATTCGATTTTCTTATTAATTATATTTTATAAAGGTGGTAGAGCTAATGCCGGGCTCGACTGTGGAGGTACCACCATCTTACTCGCAAATCCTCCCGAAGTTATTCGGGGGAGAGTAAAAGGACAGCTCTCAGGCAAAAAAACCAGGCGGCCCACCATTGCTTGGGACCGATGGATAGACCGGTGACGGGCAGCGGCGTCACTGGTGCAAGGGTTTCGGCATGTGTGAGTATGGGCATTTCTTCCAGGAGGACCGCCAAGAGTGGCGAAATCCTGGAAAGGCCTATGTCCAGCAGTGGACGAAACAGGCTGATGGATGGATGGATTAATTTAAATGTCGATATTTTTGAGGTTACCTCACAATTACTAAGTAGCAGACCAAACATAAGGATTAAATAGCGTGGCAAGTATTCTTAGGGCTTGCGGCGATATTTGTATCGAAAGCTGCATTTTTGACAGAAAGCAAGCCTCTTTGCCCAGTAATACTTGGGACCAAAATGAATGATTTTATCCGAGAAAATGAAAATTTTATCCACTGGAATTCAAGATGGCGGACCTTTTCCAAAATGGCGGCTGCATAATTTAAAAAAATTATAGTGTCCATACAAAAAATAAGCTTCATTTAGGCTTCATGGTACGAAGAAACGTATAAAAATGGATTGTTTTGGCTGGCTTATGCTTCGATCACATTTGTTAATTCCTAAACAAATCTCTAGTATATATTTTGTTTGGAAACAAGCAATATTTATATTTAAAAGAGCCCGTAGTTCACCGTGCTAAAATTGCCACGCGTCGACTCTATGCGTTTAATAATAATAATAATATACGTTTATTAATCAGACTACAATGTGGTCCAGTTTGGTGAGTAACAATGATCTTAACCTATGTTAGTATTCCTAATCTAAACACAAAATAACATTACAAATTTACCTACTGCTGGGGTGCCGTTCAGATACATATCTGTATTTGACTAACACCCCCGCAAGGTGGCGCATTATGGGTGAGTCGTACCTCCCAGCGATGGTTCTCAGGATTGAGTTGGAGCTGGCCCGCACCCTACAGAGCATCGAGGCTGCTCTCTCCCGCATGATGGCATAAAAGTCATCAGTACGCTCATCCGCAAACATACCCGATGCACTGCAGAAGCGGGGCAGCCCCATCAGCATCCTGAAGCCATTATTGTATTGGACACGCAGGGCGCTCATGATCCTCTGCGTGAAGTTGGTCCACAGGCTGCACGTGTAGAACACCTGGCAGTATGCTTTGAAAAGCGATATTTTAACTTGCTTACTACAACATGCAAACCTGCGAGTCAACATGTTGCATCTGATCGCCAACGCCCTACGTTCCCTTTCAACATCGGCATGGTCTTTGAGGTCGTGAGTTACAAGATGTCCGAGGTACCTGAACTCGTTGACCCGCTTCATCTGTATACCGTTGAGGGTAACAGCGGGCACACTATCGGGACACCTACCACCCACGGCCCCAAACACCATGCACTCACTCTTTTTGGCGTTGTATACTAAACCGTGAGACAGTACGTATTCCTCACACGTACGGAGCAGCTCCCTCAGGGCCCTGACTGTTGGGCTCAGCAACACCATGTCATCAGCATAGCTGATGTTGTTTATACTGACATCATCAATGCGACACCCGATCCTTTTGCTGCTGAGCCCCACAATCAGGTCATTTATGTAAAGGTTAAAAAGTTTGGGTGAGGTAATCCCCCCCTGCCTCACCCCACATTCCAACCTGTACGATGACGAACACTTGCCGGCCCATCTGACATTATTCGACTGATTCAGGTACCAATATTGGAAGATACGCAACAGCTCTGCCGGGACGCATCTTTCCCGGAGTTTAGTCCAAAGCACATCGTAAGACACGAGATCGAACGCCTTTGAAAGGTCTAAAAATGCGGCATATACTGGCGTCCGTCGCTCATTGTAGTACTGGACCGTGTGCTTTAGGCCAAGGATAGCACTTTCTGTGGAAAGTCCGGGTCGAAACCCGAATTGAGCGTCATGAAGGTGTAAATATCCCTCCAGAAAAGAGTCCAGCAGGCTGTCGAGTACCTTCGCCGAGATAGTAGCTAGTGTGATAGGCCGATAGTTGCCCTTGTCAGCCGCATCCCCAGTTTTGTTTTTAACTATGGGAACAACCACAGTTCGCATCAGATCCCGTGGGAGGTGCGAGTGGCCCATACATAGCGACAGAAACATTCCCAGTACACGTGGCAGATGGACGCCCGCGTACTGAAAGTGCTCGATGCTAAGGCCGTCGTGACCCGGCGACTTCCCTCTTGTCATTTTCTTTAATACACTATCCACTTGTTTGGCAGTAAACCGAACTAAGTCAGAATCACGACAGGCCCCGGCATCGACCACCCGTTG
Organism: Ypsolopha scabrella; assembly: GCA_910592155.1. NCBI lineage: Eukaryota > Metazoa > Arthropoda > Insecta > Lepidoptera > Ypsolophidae > Ypsolopha > Ypsolopha scabrella. The sequence continues at coordinate 21,388,538 of OU342969.1, read as the reverse complement.
CCGTGGTGGACCCAGTGGGGATTGCACACTAAAGTGCTCTACAAACAAGTTTGCAATCTCCTCCGGTTGATTGACGCCAGAGACACTCACAGGCAGTCCAGGCCTAACATTAAATTTATTTGTAGCCTTCCAAAATTTTTTAAAATCCTTGGCGGCACGATGAGATGCTATAATGTCGAGCCTGATCTGCTCTTGATGCTTCTTACACCACTTGAGTTTACTCTTAAATACTTTACGAGTAAGGCACATATTGTCGTATACATCTCCAGAGGTAGGCATATTGTACCACAGCCACGACTGATATGCAACCCTGGCCCGCCCGTGAGCCTCCCTTACATGCTTGTTCCATCCCACTACGCGGCCACTTTTTACAGACTGCCGGTGATTAACATGACTGCTCACAGCAGAATCAGATAAAATACTAATGAGGTTGGCATACATATTATCCAAAATTAATTTATGCTCAGTATTGTCACAATGCCCATAAGGACAATTCTTGCGGAAACTCGATTAGCTTCAATGCATTATTACATAAGTTATGGTAATTATCAATTTGCCGCTATCTCTTTCTCCCCAAATTACCTTATTACATATTGTGTCACTCAAAATAACCTTAGGCATAACAATGTTTAGTTCACATGTAACAGTAAAGGGCAGATGATCCGAACAGAACACATCATACAGTATAGCTACGTCAGTGATGGTTTGCCATGCAGACTGCGTGACCACGCAGTGATCGAGCCAGCGTCGGCAACCGTGCGCCGCGCTTACGTAGGTATAGCTCCCAGAGTCCATGCCTAATCTTTCAATGTCCACACACCGCCACTTTTGCTCAGTACAAAAATTATTAATGTTAGGTCTGCTACTATATTATACGTCTGTGGGTTACCTGCATTTTAACTAATGATAGTGACATTCACATCAAATTGACAAAGTTTATAATTTATCTATTTGCAGCTACACAAAGCGGAACATTATTTGTGGTGAGGTGATTGAGTTCCATCTAATATTATTTTTACTTTTTGCAATTTAAACATGAGATAAGAAAGGTACAATAGGGGTCTTAATGCCCTAGCATTCAAAAGGAATATTTTTAGCCCAGACAAAGAAAGTTTCTAGAAAATGTAGATCCTTAGTGGAGTATTCATCGCGATGAATGCAGCTGTCAGGCGGGCGGGAGTGTGCGCGCCGATCATGTCGATGGGCGATGGCGTTAGGTCAGGATCAAAGAGTGTGAAGACAACTGGAAATAATTACAGGCTCAAATTTTATTCATATTGTAAGTGCGGAATTTTTCCGATGAAATAAATTGCATTCTAAGCGTGTCCATAACACATCGCTAACCAAATAAAAAAGGATATAGGTATATTATTATATATTATATTAAAGCACGAGATCTCCGAACGGTGTCTATGTCGTAGCCATGGCGTATAATTGATCATCTCATGGGGTCGCATCGCTCCGCTTGTCGTCGTAACCCTTTTTTTCGGCTTTTTGTTGGAAGTCTAAATTATCCCGTTTGACAATTAAAATCGAACATGTTTGGCTGTCAAATGAATACACATGTTGTTGACAACCAAAAAGGTACGATTTCAATTGTCAAACGAGCTTATTAGCTTAGTCGAAACGCCATAAGACAATCAATTTGAATACGATTGTCTTACACAATCGCACATCAGGTTCAATTCTACGATATGGTCACCACACCTACATTATATGTGACGCTTATAGTAAGTAAATATTTTGCACTGTCTGGTTTTACATTTAAACCCACATTATCAACACCTTTTTCCGTCTATTCTTTAAAGCTTCAGAAGATTACAAGATCTCACATCGAATGTACATGAATGACGCGACATCAAACGTGTTCCCAACTGGCACTGACAAAGCGGTAGATCATCAGCGTCAATGAAACCTGAGCCTAAGATGGATGCTCTCGCTGATTTGCTGCTCGTGAGCATTGGAACACGAATGGTGGAAATTTGCCTTCGTTTATAATCAGTTTGGTGAAACAGTCGACATAATTCGATTTTATAGACCTAAAATGTTTGATTATATGATTTATAGTGAAATCCATCGCTTTGGATACTCTAAATATTATTTAGAGTTTAAAACAAACTAGAAGGGATTAATTAGAAACAATTCAATTTCAAGTACGACCAATATTTTGCAAAAATACCTCGGGCCAGGATTTGAACTGAATAATTTAATGTTTATAAATAATGTTTATACATCATTGTTACAAAAATATATTTTGAATGAGGACGCAATGTTTCAAAATGTAGCGATGTTAATTTCCACATTAGTGGCGTGATGGCGTTTTCCACTAATTTGGTGATATAAGTATCTAAATTCAAATCGAATCTAGCTCACTGCAATCTAAAACTTGAAATTTTCATTAAACAAGTAACAATGACCTTGGACGATGACAAAACATAATTTCGTCATTAGCTCATTAGGTCTATCGAGCATTGGAGCGTTTACAAAATCAGTTATGCAAACCTAGTGTTCTCTGAGTATGCCAATATAACTTTAATGATAAGTTGGTTTTCTGTTGTCATATCAGCCTCAAGCAAGTTATGACTATTTGTTAAAATATCGCCTTTAGCTGCATTTTAAATGGGTAGTATCAACACACACTAGAAAATATTAAAATGCTAACAATAGTGTCCTATCAAATAAACTTACTGCATATCAGGTTTTCTGGGTTTTCATTAAAAAAATAACCACAAAGATTAGATATGGTGAATTGCGTAACGTGGAGTTATAACCTGACCTACTGGCTCGCTTCTACACTGAAAGATTTCTGACCCCAGCCGTTATACATTTGATATTCAGTCAGAATATTTAAATAAGCGACTCACTCAACGCCTCTTTCCACATTAGGTATCTAATTGTTCTTACAGGTTAATCATCATAAAATGAGACTTTTATTTATTTTAGGAGATCTACCTTCAGGATAAAAACATCGTTGCGATGGATAAATCGGCAAGTGTTCAAAATAGATACATAAATTTATTTTCATCATAGTATGCAAAAAGAAATATGAAATGGTTCTACACAGAAATTTTAATGACCAGAACTTTCGTTATCGAAACTTTCTCACTATCCGTTTTATAAAGATCAAGGTGATAAGAAATTCAAAGAGGTAAAAGATATAGCTACTATGATACTTGATATATGCATGCAGTAAGCATACGAGCATAAGGAAGGCTAAAGTCACTTCCAGTGGCAGTCACACTGACTGTGAAAGGCGTTCCGTTGGTCGTTGATTACGAGAAGGAACCTTCCCTTGCCGTATTTACAAACTACTGTGCTGCTGCCACACACTTGAGCCCTGACTATCTGAATACTAATTCTATATTGAAAACCTGCAAGAAAGGATAAAGAAAAATGTATACGGAATCATGATACACATAAGAAGAACAATGCAAAATATTTCTGTACATTCAAAAACAAAATAGGAAAAGAAAGTGGCAGTAAAATATAAAGACAGCAGTCCGATATTGGGAAACAAAAGGAATAGATTTCAGTCTCTACGAAAGACTAGAAACTTCCCCAAATCGTACCGGACCCTTTCGCTATTATGCCTAATTCGATCTGATTGAAAGAATCCAGAATTAGCAGTAGATCTATTACAGTATGTTCACACGAACCCACTGCCAATTACCGTAGCAACGACGTTTACGAATGTGCATTTACTTTCCCTCACTCTAAGCCCTGCAATAAACGGACATATGGTTAAAATTGCAAACGAGATGGTAATTAGCGAAAACAGTTGCTAAAAGTCGCGGGTAAATGCCACCCGTATGGAAATCAGGGACAAATTACGTCTACACTCTTACTTTCCTTTGTGTATCGTCGGTCTGTGTTATATAACGCTTGTTCTTTTGTCATCGAAACGAATCGTTATGTTATCGTGAATCAAAAATCTGTCAATAGCACAGTAGACTTTTTTGGCTCAACCTCCTGGATTTATAAGGTCAAGGGGTCTAGTTTTATGCCCTGGCTTCGGAAGTTGTCATTTCGTATCTCAAAATGAAAAAAACTGAATCCTTATAGTATTACTTTGTTGTCCGTGCGTCTGCCTGTCTGCCTGTCTGTCTGTCTGTCTGTCTGTCTGTCTGTCCGTCTGTCAAGACGTTATTTCTCGAGCCCCGTTGGAGACCTAATATCTCTTACAGAAGTCTATGTATGGCCCATGGCCCTGCACAAAAATCAGGCTTCTAACTCAACGCGAAATAAAAATAGATTTCATACAAATTGGCTTACCATGAAACCCATAGGGTACTTCCAGTGGACTTTGAAACTCGGAATTCCGTACACATTTAGGTCCACGTCTAGGAAAAAATCAATTAACTATATATAATTATTTAAGAAGAAATTACTTTCAATCTTAGTTAGACCCTTTGGATACATAGAGTTCAATAGATTAAGCTGGTAAGTTATAACTGCTCGTGGAGTAAGTTTGTGTTTTAAACGTATGTACTTTCCTTTCCGTTCTACTCGCACTTGTGGTGTTTTTTGTACAGTTTCCTGTTTTGGCTGTGACTTATCGTGTCGTTTGTCTTAGTACATTTTTGTTTTAAGGGATATCCTCACGGTCGTGACAAGCCTCGAGCAATGTTAGGAACAAATCGACTTCAAATGACCACCTCTGTAGCCTAGTTGTGGAGTTTGGCTTTGGTAACAATTTGTGTCGTTTTGCTTGTCTTGGAAAACACGCAAATTATTTAAGTTGTTTGAAATGGCCAAAACCGGGAATAAAATAAGATTCAAGATGCAGTCTACCTGCGCTAATAAACATGATTATTAAAAAAAAATAAGCTTGTAAAACTGGCAACGATTTTGTGGTTCACTGAACGTGCGTCTGCAACGTGCCAGTCATGTAAACAAGATATTGACATAGATTTAAAATATTTGATACGGAACCCAAATTTTTTGTATTTGTTGTTTTACTTCAGAGTTTGTATCACAATGGCAGCAGATCTGGTACTGAATTTAACTCGGTCTTATTTCTATGAATTCGTGATGTTTTATTCATTAAATCAAGTTAAATATACTTAGAGGATTCTACTGAAATAAAAGCTGTATCAAAATCATTAATGCCTAAAAGTATGGAGAAATGAGATAGGTATTTGATTTTTTGTAACATGCTTTGTACAAAGTTACTCAGCTTCTACAAAGCTACACAGTATTACGTAGTATATTATATTCTCTTTGCTACACAGCTTCACTGCATGTACACTAGTATACCTATATAGAACGTAAGCTAATACATAAAACAAACCTCAACAATGGAAAAGACATATTTGACAGCACATTGGCCAGTCACAGCCGTCGACGGCAGTCAAACTTCGTACGTTCAAAACAGTTTAATACATTTATTTTATCTAACCTCATATCGTAAAATCCTCATTACGAACTCAAAACTACTGGCATAGTGAAAAATATTTTTCATGAACGTCTCTAAAAATTAACAAATTAAATTATAGTACCTATTGTATGTCTCCGAACAACATAATGCTATAAAAAAAACTTTTTCTGGGATTACAGTACATGTGATACTAACTAGGAAGGCAAAGGGAACTTAGCCCATACAGCCATGTCTGAGGTTTAATATCGAATACCAATGAGGTTTGTATAATGTTCTCCCATACATACAAAATAGTAACGAGGTTACAGTTCAAATTTATTTTCGGCCAGGTATTGTCTATGGATTACGGCGCGATGGACTCGGTCTGTCAATGGATGAACTGTTTGTTGCGCCAGTTTTCGAGGAAATGTATTTATTACTTACAGTGGTTTTATGGGTCAAAATAATTATTTTGCCCTAAAATTACTGACAGCAGGGATGGTGATGAATGATATTTCACTCCACCTGACATTCTGGAAATAACGACCGAAATTACGAACACTTTCAGAACAAGCATTTATAAGAATAATCAAAAATGGCTGACGACAAATTTACAAAAAATATGAAAACAGGTTAGTAGGCATGAGTTTTGATAAAGTAGTATATGAAACTATACATAACTAAGCATTAAAACACTCGATACTCGTGTTTTTAATAACCTTTTATGTACCAGTTCCATAAACTACTATTTCTGAAAAAAGAAAAACGTTTTCCGCCGCACTTTAAAAAAATCATACTATTATTGGAAGTTGATAGTTGAGATTGTCGGCACTTGGTGGAATTTATCAAACATTGTTGTGATAAAAAAACACTTGTACTTTTCCACAGATAATATTTAATTCTACACTACCCAACCGGTTTCACTATATAAGCATCATCAGGGGCTTTTTAATTACATAATTTTATATATAATTATTTATTTAAACAATCTTTCTGTTGATAGATGTCCGTGCAAATTTCCGTGATTTGCACGGACATCTATCAACAGAAAGATTGTTTAAATAAATAATTATATACTTTATACTTTATTGAAAGTATACTTTACTTTACTCTATACTTTATTAAATAATTATATATAAAATTATGTAATTAAAAAGCCCCTGATGATGCTTATATAGTGAAACCGGTTGGGTAGTGTAGAATTAAATATTATCTGTGGAAAAGTACAAGTGTTTTTTTTTTTTTTTATCACAACATACTATTATTCATTCGCCTGATGACGACCCCACTGAGGGTTCGAAATATAGCACATTTTACTTTATATTATTTCTGTGTGTTAATTAATAAAAATAAAAACTAACAAATAAAAGCCATTAACTGGTTTTTTGAAGAAAATTATATTTAAGCTATTACTATTATTTACAAGATACAACTTTTTGCGCTTTGTTAGTGCATATACTTTCATTTCTTTTACATGCCGTTAAAACGAGAAAATTGTGGATCGCCACCTGCCATTATTCTTTGAAACTTGTTATGTTACGAGTTGAAACAAATGAAGTTGAAAATTCATTTCTTATTGGGAACCCCTTCGGTTTAATTATTTATTTTATTTTGATGTAGGCCATGGTAGAGGCCATAGCAAGACATCCTGTGAAAAGTTCCAACTGGCTGACGGACGGAGAGTGGAGGCTTAGTAATAGGGTCCCGTTTGACCCCCTTCAGTTACGGAACCCTAAAAAGGAATGTCATATGACTTAACTCTAGCTCAGATCTGATTTATGCAAAAGGATGTGCTCAATATGACTATACTCACCCTTAAGGTTTTATAATACACAGACACTTCTCCAAACTACTTTTGCCATAATTATAGTCTGTTACTTGTGATACCCATTCAATTTAGACATTGACTGACTAGACAATTCAAAACACGCAGATTTTTCCCCTATCTGGCTGATAATCGGACAGGCATGCTTTAACTGCGCAGAGCAAGGCACTTATGCAATATATGAATTATTGCGAACTCATAAACGAAGTGCATTGGAGACGACGGCGGCGCAGGCGCAGGGTACGTTCAGTTTTGAATCTCAGGAGAGCATACCATCTTATCACTTATAATAGTAATCCCACCAATGAAAAAGGGGCCGAGTTCAGTACTAAGGCAGTGCAGGATTGTCGGCATCGCCAAAGAAAGAATTGACAAATTGGGTGCTGAGGCTTAGAGGCTCTTTCAGTCATAACTGCAGTAAGGTGCAACATTATTCACTTGTTTTAAAAGAAAGTTTCTGAAGGTCTTTCATAGACATCGTAATATACGTGGGACGCACTATAAGTTTCCGGAATGAATATGAAAAAATACTATTAAAGGTACAAAATTAATTTATTCTTTTTCAAAATAATCTCCCTTGGCGTCTATGCACTTTTTCATTCGATCAAACCAGTTTTGAAAACTTTTGTGCCACTCCCCTGTGGTGACCTCTGAAACGTGTTTTTCATACTCCTCGACAGCCTCTTCTGGTGATGAAAATCGTTGACCGCGTAATTGGTTCTTAATTTTTGGGAACAGAAAAAAGTCACAAGGTGCCAGTTCGGGACTGTATGCAGGATGACTCATGAGTTCTACATTTTTCGTCTTCAAAAAGTCGTTTGTCTGTCTGGCCGTGTGAGAACTAGCATTGTCGTGGTGCAGGATGATACGGCGTTTACGGTTATTTTTACGGAGTTCGTCAATAACTTCCGGCAAACAAATGGTCGTATACCAGTCACTATTCACGGTACGACGATTCTCTAAAGCAACAGTAGCCACGTGTCCAGTTTTATTAAAAAAAGAAGCAATCATCCGCTTAGATGCACTTTTCACGCGCGCCACTTTGGTTGGTTTCGGCTCATCTTGAAAGACCCATACGCTCGATTGCTGCTTTGTTTTGGGATCGTAGCAATAAATCCATGTTTCGTCACCTGTTACTATGTCCCACACCAAATTTGACGCACCTTCGTTGAATCTGGTAAGCATGGCACTGCACCAAGTGACGCGGTCCGTTTTTTGAGCCTCGGTCAAGTTGTGTGGGATCCACCGCGAGCACAGCTTTCTCACACCCAAATGTTTGTGTAGGATTGATTGTATTTGACTCATGCCTATTTCTAAGGATGCGCGAATTTCATGGTAGGTCACATGCCTGTCTGTTTCAATCATACGGCGCACAGCATCGATGTTTTTGTTGGTCACAGCGGTGGACGGCCGACCATCGCGAGATTCGTCACTGAGATTGATACGACCACGCTTGAATTCTGCAAACCAGCTATAAACAGTCGTCTTGCATGGTGCTTCATTGCCAAAAGCTGTTTCAAGCCGAGCGATGCTCTGTTGAGCTGTCAAATTACACTTAAAATCGTAGAAAATCATACTACGAAAATTTTCCTGAGTTAAATCCATGTTGTTGCAGACACACAATTTTTTAAATGGCGCCACAAGGTAAAAACAAAAGACAGTCAGATGAAACAAACTGCATTCTACAGCCAAAGAGTTCTATTTTCAAATGTTGCAATAAATTTTTAAATATTGTTTATGTAAGTGGCCAGTTCCGGAAACTTTTAGTGTTACCTATGTATTATTCTAAAGGTCCTTGCTACTGAATATATAAGGTGACTTATATTTATGCAGCCAAACTCATACTGGAGGCTTGGTACGTGATCAGTAACACGGATAGATAACACTTTTTGATAATTTCGCAAAATAAAATGTTGACGTCCCATAGACTTGGAGCTAGGCATGCGTGTGTAAGGAACATGAAAAGAATAATTTACGAATTTCACAAAAAGGGTCATCGAACCTTGTTACTAAGCACTTTGGCTAAGAATTTGGCTGCATAAATTAAAGTCACCTTATATAAGGTATTACAATTCAAAGTGAATTTTTTTTTACAGCTGATAGTGTAACCCTAATAGACCACAACCCAACGAAAAAAAAATTTTTTTGCGCGTACTTTTTTTTACCTTTCCATAGTTTAGTCAGCTTTGAACTGGGAAGTGAAAAAATTACTTGAGCAAAAAAATTTTTCTTCTTCCGGAATTTGTTCAGTTAACGGTACATGATCTACCCTAGAATTATTTTCACATATTATTGTAGGACCTTATATATGTCGTCGGCAGATCGTAGAATCGACATCATTTCATTTCAGGTAACCATTTGTTTTCAATATTTATATTGAAAGTCTGCGTAAAAAAAAGCTTACGTATTTTTTATTTTGTTTTATTGTGTGTTTTAATGCTTATTTTAATTTTTTATTATTCACTTATTCTAAAAGAACGTAAGTCGCAACTGAGGATTTCAAACTCGATGTTCATTGCGAAAGGATTATTAAAAAAAAACTTGGCATGTTTATGTTCGCTGTCAATGTCAACAGTCACAATAACATGACAGTTGTTTTTTTTTTAAATACGGAATGAATTTGAAAGCAAAGGTAGTTGTTTTTAAAATCCTGTGTTTACCAACTTTTGAATTTTTGTTTTAAATCTCTTTATTTGATAATGATTTAATTCTGAAAAAAATATATGATGCTCAGAAGCCCAATATCTCGAAATGGTTTTTAGTTTTGAACCAATTATTAATTTGTAATATTGTCGATTGGGCATATCATGATCTGCCCCAGCGTATCGTATTCCTTCGGGAATAAACCTATCCTACCAAAAACATAAACGTGAAACTGGAAGCCAAGTTCAATATTATGATAATTATGATGTAGTTGTCGACTTCACCAATAAAATACTTGAGATCTAAATGGTGCCAAGTTCTGTAGACAATCCTGAAATTTATTTGTAAGAACGTACAACATTCTTAAGTAAATTTAAAATACAATTTCTTGTTTTTTTCTGCTAAAACAATGTTTCCTATTTAAAACTATGACTTTAAATTTGAATAGTTGAACTATTTACACAACGCAAATAACTAATTATTTATTGAACCTCACAATTTGAACAGACTAGACTTTTTAAAACATCACCACCGGATGAAAGAGGTCTACAACGAAAAACAACAGAGAAACGGGTTATCAAATTTTGCACTAAAATGGTGGCATGCCTTAATCCAGTCCACTGTTTGATGTCCCAGGCTTTATCCGAACGCACCCTGGAGATGGAACTCGCGATACAAGATAATCTAATAAGTCAGATCTGGCTTCAGACGTCGGCCGCGGTAATAACTCACACTGAGATGCCAGAGGTTAATTAAAAATAGCAACTTCAATCTCCTGGCAGAGACACAGCCAGATTAGGATCCTCCTCATCATTTCTTAGATTGCGGAAGTCAGGGATCAGGAGAAACGGGAAACTTATAATCGTGAGGAATGGTTTGCTAAAGGTTAATCTACATTTAATTATTGTTACAATTTTTTATGTATTAGTTTTGTCAAATTGTTGTTCTTTGTTTATGATCACCTAAATTTATTTCTAGGGAAATAAACAATGTTGATTCTGAAAATTTAATGTCAATAAAATTAAACAGAAACAAAAAAAATATCGTTATAAATAAAAATAAATTAAATAAAAGCCAGATATACTTCTAGCCCTCTTTTGGTCGGCATCGGTTGCATTGAATTTATGTATATTATGTATATGTACATCAATATATATATATTGATTATATATTAATATATCAATTATATAATAGACTACCAAGGCATCTTAAAGATTCAGAATCTGTAGCAATCTTTAAAACACGACTCAAGAGGCATGTTTATGAAAACCTGACCTAAATTATGTTTAAAAAATATTTGTATATGCATAAATTCTGTTTAGTTTAGTTTAGTTTTGGTCTTTTTTCTTTAAAACACGACTCAAGAGGTATGTTTATGAAAACATGACGTAAATTATGTAAATAATAAAATTATGTAAATGTAAAAAAGCCCCTTTTGGGCTTTTGATCTATATTGATGTATTTATTGTTGAGTGGAGCATGTAAATTCCGAATATAACTTGTGTAAATAGTTTTTAAGAGTGTAGTACGTAAGAACAAACTGTTTTTTTCACTTTAAGTGAATTCGTATGTATTCTTATGAGAAATAAATTTCTTAAACCCTAAACCCCATATATAGGTACATAAATAAAATATGTATATATTTTAACATTATATTATTAATTAATCCAATATGTATCAATAGTGTTTGTGTGTCAATTCCAACAATTTCCAATCACAACCAAGGTTACTAATATTTTCGTCAAACACAATAATTATAACGATAACGGTATTAACAGAGCTAATTTAATTAAACAAAACATATAATAGATTGCCGGGCTCGACTGTGGAGGTACCACCATCTTCCTCGGAAATCCTCCCGAAGTTATTCGGGGGAGAGTAAGAGGACAGCTCTCAGGCGAAAAAACCAGGCGCCCCACCATTGCCTGGGACCGATGGATGGCGGTATATCCATCCCCAATTGCCGGGCCTTATATAAATTAGACTGGTGACGGGCAGCGGCGTCACTGGTGCAAGGGTTTCGGCACCGCGCTCACCAACCCGCCTGCCCAGCGTGTGTGAGTATGGGCATTTTTTCCAGGAGGACCGTCAAGAGTGGCGAAATCCTGGAAAGGCCTATGTCCAGCAGTGGACGAAACAGGCTGATGGATGGATGGATAATAGATTATAATTACAAATGAAAACGAAGCAAATCCTAAGGTAGCACACATTGCCCGATAATCTGAAGACACATCATTTTCACAGTGTCAGCAATTCGCCCGTGGAATAGTCTTCCTCTTGACATCCGACAATCTCCCTCTATCTCCACCTTCAAAACCAGAGTCTATCAACACTATCTACAGCTACAGAATCGGTCACCTCACTTGTAAGTCTCCCTGAGTCATTTTCCTTTTCGTAAATATTAATTATTATTAGGTATTTATGTACCTTTATATGTATAATTTCGTATTTATGAGAAGACATGTATATTTAAATTTTATTTCTATTATATTTATATGTAATCTGTAATTCAGTGTAGCTTAATATATATATATAAGGTTTATATATATATATATATATATATATAAAACAAATAGTACCAATTTTTATAATATCAAATTAATTCAATTATCTGGCACTACCCTTGAACTCTCCACATAACTAAAGGTTATTCTGGCAGAGAATGCTAATTAGCATTAAGTTCGCCTTTGTGCATTGTATATTTTGTGTGGAATAAAGAATTTACATACATACATCATAATATTTCAATACCATTTAAATTACCTCACTATGACATTGTTTATCTATAATCCAAACATAATATAGTTCTATATGTCGTATGCCGGCGACACACGACTCTTAAAATCAAGCAATGGACCTTAAAATACTTTCTAACCTACTTATTGTTCTTACGGTATCCACATAATGAATGTGTGACGCAATTTTGCAAGATCTTTTAGTACATATCATATCTCTGCTCTTAATCGCAGCTGACATGAAATCATTAGTAATTAATACGGCTAATGTATCAAACGTGAGCGAGACATCGTTATTGCGGGAGCCACCCAACAGATAAACTGCAGCCCATTCATTGACCTCCCATAAACAACGCAGCAACGCAACGACAATCTCATAGACACACAGTCTCTAAGGCTGAGGCTGAGATTCAGAGTGCATTTTGAGTCCGAACTCAAGAGGAACTCAATCTTACAAACGTCACTTTAGTATGAAATCACGTCGCTTTTTGACGTTTGTAAGATTGAGTTCGGACTCAAAATGCACTCTGAATCTCAGCCTAAGAAAAGTTCGTCAGAAAGCGTCCAAACGTGCGACGTGCACAGTAGCAAAAATGCTTTAACTAAATTAAGACGTTATGTCGTTAACATAAGATGCAATGTCAGTTGTACGCAATCGTCATGCGATCTTGTCACGTCACACTTTTTAAGCGAGATTGTGAGTCTAGTTGTTTATAAAAGGTCAATGCTGCAGCCTCTAATAATTTGGCCATGTCGTACTCGCGCACAAAGGGTTCTGTACCATTGTTCAATACGGGTACAGAAACCTAAAAATATGGTAAATAAGAACAACATAGATGATGTAGCAACATCAAGACGACACAAAAGCCGCTAAAATGATATCGCTTGTACTGTACATGCTTGGAGTACGGAACCCTAATTTTTATTATTTGTTCTTTTACTTTAGAATATGTATAACAATCTGACCACATTTTAAACTTGTGTGTGTTATCGTCTTTAAGATAGAACTGAAACAAATAACCTTATAAAAATTCATTTTTCAAAGTTTCTCTTATATACTTACCCCTTTTGATTTTCAATATTTTTAAGTTTTTTATTATTTTTCGTGTTAGAGGCCATAGTTATATGTATTATGTGAAAATTTCAACTGTCTACCTTTAACGGCTGAAGCTGTAGACCTCTGTGACAGACGGACGGACAATCCCGACGCTACGTTTCTACTTAGTTTAGGTTATAGTGGACCGCCGATATCAACCTTACGTTATAAAAGGAGGTCCTCTGTAACTTCAACTCAAACTTGACTCAAGAATGAGTTCAAGTAATCACTTTCCCACTTAAGGGCAGCGGATCGCACCGCTGATGATGACGGACGGACAGACAGACAGACAGAAAGACAGCGGAGGCTTAGTAATAGGGTCCCGTTTGGCACTCTTCCGGAACGGAACCCTAAAAAGGAGAAAGGCCGAAATAAACAAACTAAGTATTGCAACCGTTTATTCGCGCCCCCGCGATAACGGTTCAAGTCTCGTAATTGATTCAAGCAAAGTTTAAAAGGCTAATTCACAAACAAACACCGGTGTTGAAGTGACTGCAACACGGATGACCTATTGCGTGCGTGATATAATACCCATACGTGTAATGAAATTAATACCACGTTTATTAATTCAACCGACTTACTGCCATACGTGAGGACAAGTAGACAGACAACGGATGAAGTAATTTCATACTTGTAACTACTCGTACATATAACTTATATATTGAAGTTTGTTTACAATTTAGAAACTAGCTTTTTCCCGCTGCTTCGTTCGCTCGTGTGGAAGTGTTTCAACCTTTGAGTAGGATTGACAATGTTCGGCTTGGCGGTTATTTTATTGACACCCCTTACAGCCTTTATTTTATTGAACAGGATTACTATACCGAGATGATAATTAAGAAAATCGCATCAAATCCGTTGATTGATTCTCGTGTTATAATGCAGAACAAGTCGGAAAAGATATATAATGATAATGACTTTAATTTATACAGCTATACACATACTGGTGGTGATTGATCAGTAACACGGATCGTTGACTCTTTTTGTGAAATTCGTAAATCTTTGCGTGTTCCTTACAAACGCAAGCCCAGTCCCGAGTCAATTACTACGGGACGTCAAGATTTTATTTTGCGAAATTGGCAAAAAGTGTTTTCGATCCGTGTTACAGATCACTTACCAAGCCAGTTTGAGTTTGGCTGGATAAATTAAAGTCACCTTATACAACGTGAAATTTAAATCATTTTGTTAACGAAAACTGGTGATAGTACTCGTCCATATTAACAACTTTTACTATGGAGCCAACCCTGAAATCGTGAAAAAAACATCAGTTGTTTCATAGAAAAGTTAAATACCTACTCGACCCAAATGTATGAAATAGCTGATTTTCTTTTTCACGATTTCAGGGTTGGCTTCATAATAAAAGTTGTTCACATGGACGAATACTATCACCAGTTTTCGTGAAGAAAATGACTTAAACACGTTGTAGATCGTTAGCAACGGTAGAGCCACGGACGAAAAGCTTGTCTTGGAATTTGAATTGATTTAATACTTTGGGTGCTCTAAGGATGTTTACCCTTGCAACGATTTATTCTCAGAGATGCTGAGAGGGAGGTACCATCATATTTACAAGCATGACAGCCAAGATAATATCTAAAAATAAACAAGAGAAAGTAAAGTTTGATAAAAAAAATTGTATACAAAACGGCAGTACAATGGGAAATAACATTGACATAGATACTGTAAGACGAGACGAGCAAACATCGATTTCGCGCCAATTCTTTCTCGTCTGCTTGTCAATCAAAGTGTCTTGCCAACTTACGTAATTGTCAAAGAGATTCTTATTCCAAGGAGATAAAGAAGAGTCTTGAATAAACAGACTTCCATAACTTTGTAGGTGTACAACAAAACCAAGGTCAAAGGTATAAGTTACACCGCAACAAGATGGCTAGATAATTTTCTCGATCAGACAACAGGTCTGATTGTTTTTAACCCACTTGTTTCTTCCTATGGGCCTTCTTTTTACTAAATGGAAGAATCATTGTTGCATACGAGTAAACTTATATTTGTAGCTAAACAATGATACGTTTCAGTTTCAATTGAAAGTTGTCTCATTTTTTGTAGCTTGAAACAAATCTTTTGCTATAATGGCCATCACGTCTCAATAGTTTTAATATGAGGCTGGTCTTTCAACCGCGACTCCACCGCGCGTTTATTCAATCTCGGCCCCGTTTTCAGCTTGGACGTTATGTTGTATATCAATACTTCTTATAACCTATAATATAGGCTAGGTCCTATATTTATGTTTTTGTTGCGAAATCCATCGCTTTGGCATACTCTAAATATTATTATTAGAGTAAATTACAAACCAGAAAAGATAAATTAGAAACAAATGTAAAGACAAGAATTAGACAAAATTCATCGTGCCAAGATTCGAACCTGCGACCTCTTGTTTCCCAGACAAGCGCGCTACCAATTGATCCACCGAGGTACTTACCTAGACCGTCGAATTTTTCCACCATACTTGTCCACCGAATATTTTTGTAACTATTTGATCTAACTAGCTTGTAATGCATATACTGAACGCTCACGAGGGCGTTATGTGATTTCACGCCTTGTTCTTAAGAAACAGATGGCGCTGTCGTCGCTACGATATGTGTTGCTTCAGACAGTTAAGAAATTCACAGTTCTCTAAATATTAACAGGTTGGGGAAAAAGTTTCTTCGCATTTTATATGAAAATTCAAAACATTTTTTAAAGTTTATTTACACTTAACTAAAGTATGTAGGTGCCATTTTGTTCGATAACTTTCTGCCATCTTGCAGGTAGGGACATGATCCCATTGCTATAGAAATTCTGGGGCTTCTGTTCAAAAAACCTCGACAAGTGGTTTTGGTAGTCCTCTCGTGATGTTAACCTGACACTGCCTAAAAAATTCCGAAGAGACCGAAACAAGTGGAAATATGAAAGTGCAAGGTCAGGGCTATACGGCGGATGCATTAATACGTCCCATCCAAACTCTCTTATTTTTTGCTGAGTGGCTAAAGATGTGTGAGGTCTAGCGTTATTATGATGAAAAACCACACCCCTTCTGTTGACTAATTCAACTTCTTGCTTTAATCTCATCAGTTGTTCGAAGTAGAGTTCAGAATCGATGGTCCTGCCTGGCGGTAACAGCTCATAATGAATAATGCCCTTCCAATCCCACCATACACACAGCATTACCTTGTTGCGAGATAACCCTGGTTTTGCCAGAGTCTGTGAAGCCTGACCAGCCTTTGACCACGACCTTTTTCGCACGTTCTTGTCGTACGTGATCCACTTTTCATCACCAGTTATCAGATTTTTCAAAAATGGTTCGGTTTCATTACGTCGTAATAAAGAATCACAAATGAGTACACGGTTCATTAAGTTTCTTTCAGTGAGCTCATGAGGCACCCAAATATCGAGCTTTTTTGTGTACCCAGCTTTTTTCAAATGCACCAAAACTGTTTTGTGGTCAATCCCCAGTTCTTCAGCTACATCGTAACTACTAATACGCCGATCTTGCTCCACTTTTTCAGAATGGCATCCATTTTATCCGTAACAGGGCGCCCAGAGCGAGGTGCATCTTTGACGTCAAAATTTCCAGATTGAAAACGCTTAAACCAAATTTGTGCTACTCTCACAGACACTGCACTAGGTCCATAAACATCATAAATTTTTTTCGCGGCTTGCGTTGCATTTTTACCTTTTTTGTAGTAAAATTTTAAAATGTATCGAATTACCTACTTCATTACATTCACTCATCTTAACAGTAAGAAAAACAAATGAAAATCACACATTTTACCTAATTTGAATTTGGAATTATCTTTTTAAAAATTTAAACTTTTTAATATCACCAAAATCAGCCAGCTAAAAATGATATCGCCAAAGAGATTTTATAATTTATACTTGCGATGCAAAGAGATTTTATTAGAAGTTCATACATACTATTTGCGAAAAGAGTTTTTCCCCAACCTAATATTACAAGAGGTCGCAGGTTCGAATCCTGGCCCGAGGAAAATTTTCAAATTCTTGTCTTTACATTTGTTTCTAATTTATCTTTTCTGGTTTGTAATGCACTCTTATAATAATATTTATGTCCTATATGTAAACTAGGGCAGTACCCCTGTGGGGGTACGCAAAGTAGCATCAAGGGGTACGCGCAACAAATTAATTTAAACAGTAAAATTCACCGGGCACTCCCTCCCGCGCCAGTCACAGACTTCAACTCGAAGACGATTTGAGACTGAAGCTGACCAAAATGCAATGGCGTACATAGAACTTTTTGCTGGAAGTGCAAAGAGAAGTTCAATTATGACAATCAAAAAATATGAAAAAATTTCAATGCCACTTTGAAAAATCATTATTTGTATGACGCCAGGGTAGGCACTGCCTAACCTAGAGTACATGATTTCATACAATTTATTTTTTCATATTTTTTCAAACTTGACCTTCTCATTGCTTTTCCAGCAAAAAGTTCTATGCACGCCAGTGCCAAAATGCAACCAGATTTTTCAGAATAAAATTGTGCAAAGAAAAACAATGTCACATTAAACTGATTTTGACTGTCATATTGGAACTGTATATGGATTGTAATAAATGTCAAGAAACTGATTTTATTTATTATTTTTTATTCCTGCAATAAGGGGTACGTAAGTTTGAGGTCATTCTTGAAGGAGCACGTAGGGAAATCTAATTGGGAACAACTGAACGAGGGTTATTACGATCGTAATAAAAAAGACTGCATCCAAATCCGTTGAGTAGTTCTCGAGTTAAAGTGAAGGTACAAAACGGCACATACATACTCGTACATACAGACAGACGTAAATGGTAAAGTGGTAGTTTTGGCTTCGGTACAATATTTTATTTTTATTTTCTATATTATTCAATATACAGACACGACTTTCTTACTACTTTATTATTAACATTGGAGTTATCCTTTGAGCAACGAGAGAGATTATATGTTGCTGATGAACATTTTGGGTGAAATTAAATCAACCGACCAAATTCATACTGGACACTCGCTTAGTGATCAAGAACTAGGTCCAGTAATCCATTTGGCTAATTTCGAAAAATATTTTTTTTTGTTCTCTTACTACTGGTTGGACTAGTTTAAGTACAACTCCTAGTGCAGGTACTATGGGGCAAAAAAAATTTTTTTTTTAATTTCACCTCGAGGGTCGTTCAACCTTGTTCCTGATAGTCATCAGATAGTATGAATTTGGTCAGTTGCTTTAATTTCACCTAGTATGTATCACATATTTATTCTCTATTCTTACAATTTCATACTAACAGTTTTACATATGTAACGAATAGTGCACGGAAGTACATCCCTATCATAATAATTTCCCACAACTTCTGCAAAGGCAAGTTTAGAGCCGCGACTATAAAACAAACACCTACGTTCATAATAAACGGAACACACTACAGTTAACCTTCTCCAACGGTTTTAAGATTAAAAGCAAATAAAGCGCCAAGCCACTGTTATTGGTTCTGTCATAAATGTGACAAGCAGCGCACGAGTTTAATCTTCGGTAGCAGAAGGGAGACATTAATAGTGCAATAAGAGTGGTATAATAGCGATATACTAGAGATGGAAACGCAGCAGGGAACCAACAACTCTATTATATTGAAGAAGGCTGTAAGAAAATCGAATCAGAATAGGTAGCTATTATTTTTACTGTGGCACCCATTTTGATTACTGGGAATGTTAAGAACATATTTTTTATTCGGTGCACAGATGACCGCATCTATACAAACAATAAAGTAGTGAAAAAATAGTGTGTGTACATTGATTATTTTTGCGATATTTTAAATGTAATAATCCTGTTAGTATTTTGCTGAGGCCAGAACTATTTTTTTTCATTAGTTTTGTCTGTCTGCACTCAACGGATTTAGATGCGGTTTTCTTTATTCTCATCGGAAGTCAACATAATAAACTTTTAATAAAGATTAAAAGACACTTCCACGCGAGATAACCCGTGGGCAAAAGCTAGTGCTAAATAGGACTGTTCATACTCATCATTCTTTATAATATAAAATTCTTTTCAATTTTCAACAGTGTTTTCTTTTCACGATTCCACAATATTTTCAAATAAATAAATGCGACAAATAGAATTTTTGCTTTTGCCACGCTAAAGATGAAATTTCTTAGTTTTAAAATATTTAGAAAACTCAAGGAATTTGCTAATCACGATAAAAGAAATGTTTTCTTGCACTAATACTAATCAGAATAGGTCAACTGACCCGTGACGAATCGGAAGGTGTCTGGATTCGAACAGTTACCTTTCTGACATGGCCTTTTTGTTATCCCAAGTTACTGTAATAGTTTTGGATAGACATGCACCCTACAGTTTTACCAGATTTATAGAGACAAAACCCAAAGGAATACAGATTTCTATCTCACGAAGTCTGTTTGGCTATGGTTGTATTAGTATGTGTATACGCACTTTTTAGGGTTCCGTGCCCGAAGGTTGCCAAACGGGACCCTATTACTAAGCCTCCGTTGTCTGTCTGTCTGTCACAGCGGTCTACAGCTTCAGCCGTAATTGGTAGACAGTTGAAATTTTCACAAGATATGAAATACTTTGGATTTTACCATGACAAATAATAAAAAAAATAAATCAAAAACAAAGGGATCTTGCAATTTTTTTATTTGTCTCAGTTCTATCTTAAAGACAGTAATACATACAAGTTTCAAATTTGGATACATTGTTACACATACTCTAAAGTAAATAAAATAAATAAATAAAAATCATTTTAGCGGCTTTTTTATGCCTTTATTTTGCAATGGTATCTATATTGTTGTTTTTATCGTGTTTTTAGGTTTCCTTGCCCGTTTTATTATCACAAAACGCGCTCATCTGTACACGTCACTACTACAACCATAGACAAACGGACTTCGTGATATAGAACTATAGTCACTCAAAATGTCATATAAGCTCGTTTGTGATTGAAGAATGAATCGAGTTATTAAGTAAGCTTATACCTTATTGAAAATTGTGTACATAGCTCTTCTTTATAAAGAAAAAAAAATGCGTCGTTTCTCAATGTTTCTGTCTGTCTGTCCGCTTTACAAACTTTAGAAATTTGGCTGTAGGAGGTAGAAAGATACAGTAGCCCCAAAGATATAATGCGCATACAAATCTTCGCCACTGTTCGGCAAAATTCGTATATCATTACACATTCTCTAAAGAATCAATTACAGATTTTGCACGTCGAATCGCTCGGCTATAGATTTCTATGCGCTTTATAACTTTGGGCGTACTGTAAATTGGAACTCGGGAAAAAATATGAATACTGTTCTGTTCATAGGCATTTTGAAAGTATTATGAAATTTCAAACACGTATTTTGTATGAAATGCACTTTTTGGACTGTTTAAGATTAAGGCCGACTTGCACCAATATTTAAATCTAAATTTAGGACTTAAGCTGAGTTTAATTTGACAGAAATGTATTGACTGACAGATCGTAAACCTGATTTAGCGATAAAATCGAGATTTAAAATTTTGGTTTAAGCCGCCCTAAGAATCAAAGCGACTAGAATTATTTAGTGTCCTATTTTATACAAACAAAACTCGGAAGTCATTTCGTTTTTTGTCCATTATATAACGCCTGTCTCCCGGAGGGGTAGGCAGAGACTACAGATTTGCATCCTTTACGATCCTTTTACACTTCTTTCGCCTCTTCCACATCCATAAATGTACAAGCTCTTCTATTCCATGTCCTTCATTCAGAATGTCGCTAATTTGGTCGGCGTATATTCGGCGGCTATTCTCGCAAAAAATTTCACACGCTTTGTGTTTCATACGCCTCTATTTATCGCGTCATAAATGCCATGTGATGATAATTATATTAACCATAACTACTAAAACAACACATTTTAAAAGTTTGATACGTTTCTTCATGAAGAGCTTGTTAAAATCACCCGCTTTCGGCCTTCGCAAATTGTCACATGTGCGAGGATCACCTATTCAATAAATCAGTCAAACTCTTAGGGAAAATCTATAATTTAACTGTCATTATGTTAAAAGACTAACTAGAGGCTTCTGCACTTTCACAGTCGTCGCTCGTTGATGTCTTTCACAGGGAGTAACAAGAATAAATAAATGAAATTATTTCTCAATCAATAAATTTGTAAGAACTGGGGTTGTTTTTATAATAATTCTGTATTCTGTGTTTATGTTTACAAAAGTGGCAATTAGAATTTTCATTAGGATTATTGTTAATTTAGCGTTTTGTGAATCACTTGGTAGTTTTGATGGTACCCATGTTCCCTATAGCAGTAAAGTGAATAATCTTGGAATATTTATGGATAATAATCTTTCCTGGGGTCCACAACTTGATGAGGTTAGCCGTAAAATGTTTGCCTCTGCCTTCTCTCTAAAAAGACTCCGAAACTTCCTGCCAACTGCTACCAAAGTTGCGCTTGCACAATCCCTCCTACTTCCAATTCTAGATTATGCAGACTGTTGTTACCTAAATCTTACCGAGGAGCAACTTAATAAACTCGAGCGTCTTCAAAATTTTTCTATTAGGTTCATATTTGGATTACGCAAATATGACCATATCTCCCAATTTCGTTCTCAGCTTGAGTGGCTCCCAATCCGTCTTCGTCGCAAGTCTCATATTCTTTTCCTTCTCTATTCTGTTTTATTTAATCCTGTATATCCTTCTTATTTAAAAGATCGCTTTGTGTTTCGTCTTAAAAAGAACGACCTAAATCTGAGGTCATCTGGAAATCTTCGCCTATCAGTGCCAACTCATACTACGCGCTTTTACAGTAACTCATTTACTGTTGAAGCTGTACATCTGTGGAATGCTCTTCCTCTCACAATACAACAAGCTCCATCATTACAGTCATTCAAAACCCTAGTCAAACAGCATTATCTTTCACTTTGATCTTAAAGTTCATTGTTTCTATTTGTCCCTATATTAATACATATTTATATATATATAATATATAATTTATTTATAAATATATATAAAATTAGTTATTGTTTATGTATATTATATATTTACATTTTAATCAAAATGCTTTATTTTATTTTAAAAACTGTTATTCTGTGCACCGCCTATACACCTTTTCATTTTTAAGAGTTCTTCCATCCAAAGGTTGTCTGGAAGAGATCGCTTTTAGTGATAAGACCGCCAATTGTACCCTGTTAACTTATATTTTAAAATTTATTGTTTTTTATTTCTCTTTTGGTGTGCAATAAAGAATATTGTATTGTATTGTATTGTATTGTATTGTATTGTATTGGTTAAATAAATTATATTATTTTGTCAATGTCCTTTTTTTATATTTTTTTTTCTTAAATTAATATTAATTGTTTACTTTATTTATTATATTTGCTTGACATTTTTATTTTCGTTTAAATCGTTAATAAAATTAATATTTTTTTGGACCGATGACGTGTGGTACGAAAATGATAGCCTCAATAAAAATAAATATTTGTGGAATAAAAAGTAGAGAATTTGTGTATAGTCAATTATATAAGATTGAAGATGATATTCTACTAAGAAACATCAATCGTATCCATTGAATATAAAACGTTAATATAAGCTACTTTGTTATGAAAATTACAGTACCAAGGCAGTATCACTTAATTTCGATCTCTTCTACATCATACCTCTATTACCCAATGGAACGATAACCATCCATTGAATATTCCAAATTAATGTCCTGCACTCTCGATACAAATCAGTCTCGTACTTCAGGCGAAAGTTCCGCGAAATGAGCCGAATGTGTCTCGAAATTGATGGCCTGTCTGTGAGTGCGTGCCGCAACCCGGCCATCGGCGCAGGAGTCGCACGCGACGGTGGAATATTACTTTTTCAGAGTCTCTCAAAAATGCCTGTGTTATTTACAAAAAAGGAAGACGTGAAGTACCTTATTTCGGAACGAGAAAGTCCACTTGCTGGACTAGTCCAAATGCCAGTAAATTTCGGCTGCTACTATTTATGGTGACTTTCGTTTATAAAGCCATCTATGAATTAGAATCACTAATAGTAGAACACAGAATCGAAAAAAATGTTTTCTTATTATTTTTATTTATTACTAAATTTCAAATGAATACGCGACGTGACATGTAATTGACAATAGAAAGTACATATTCCCGGCGGTAAATAATGCATATAAGCTATAATATAGGTATATACATAGGTTTCGTAGAGGGTCGGCACTGTCACCGAAGTATCACTGCTTCTTTTGACGGTCGATATCTTTTTTTTTAATTATAAATAATCCAAAAGTAACATATTTTTTTATTATTTTGAACATAGAATAGTTTCCTTTCATATACTTAGCTCGGGGGTTCATTTTCAACCTGTATACATACTGCATGTACATGGCTGTATAAATTTAAGTCACCTTGTATATTCATATTTTCTTTTAACTTGAAGAGCTCAACTTTTCCTATAGGTAACTATGTAATGTAGGAACCTATTAATATTACCTCTTATAATACATAATAAAAAGGTGCAATAAAATGATTTTTGTGAAATTGTGCGGCACTAAAACCACGGCCAAGTCGTTGATGACATAGCTTTTGGTATAAAAATTATTTGAACGTTTCGTTGACAGCCTAAAGGAATTTTGTTCATGTATTAGCTTTTTCCCGTGCACCTGTCCAGAATGACATTATCTAAAAATCTATTCTAATTTTGGCTCTTGATACGGTATAGCGATAATTTAGAGCTTAAGTTTCTCCTGAGACTCTCTGTTACAGCCGTTCTAGAGCAATACCGCGGATAGAGACGGACGGACAGACAGACACTGGTAAAAATCTTTAAGATTTTCGATATCTCTCCGTGTTATCCCGAGAAATAGTTCATATTTAAAGGTTTCTGAGTGTGATCCCGACAAACAGTTAAGATTTTCATCCCGGGATCCTAAGTTTGTTTTCCGCTACCATCCATCAGCCTGTTTCGTCCACTGCTGGACATAGGCCTTTACCGCCACAGTCGAGCCCGGCATCAGCTCTACCACCTATGTCAGCTCTACTACCTATTCTACAGCTACAGCGCAAGAAAAACAATATTTGAGCCATAATTTTAATTGAAAGTGTAAATGTAGCCAGCTTTCTGGGCTCCATGCCGCAAAGGGTCCAATTTAGACCAGGTTTTTTATTTGTAGGTAAGTTTATTTTGAATAAGATCAGAAGTATTAAGTTATATTGATAAGTAATTTTTATTTAGAATCTTGGTTTTTTTTATGTGACATAATACGATGTTATTTAATTGAAAAGTTACGACAAGCGCGTATCTAGGATCTGGATAAGGGTGGTTCACCACACGCTCTAATAAAATTGTTGCATATTCATCTCATTGCTTATACATTCGTAGGGTTCCGTACCCTAAGGGTGCCAAACGGGTCCCTATTACTAAGCATCCGTTGTCTGTCTGGAAAAATACAATTTTTTTCAAGGTTATTTGTTTCAGTTCTATCTTAAAAACGGTCATACAAAAAAGTTTCAAATTTAGTCAGATTATAAAAATACTCAATAGTAAAATAATAAATAATAAAAATTAGGGTTCCGTACTCTAAGGATTCCAAATTATCATTTTATCGGCTTTTTTTGACGCCTTTATGTTAGGTGAAATTAAATCAACCGACCAAATTCATACTGAAGACTCGGTTAGTGATCAGAAACAAGCTTCAATTACCCTTTTGGCGAAATTCGATAAACATTTTTTTTTGCTTCCTTACTGACTGGGCTAGGAATTGTACTTAAACTAGTCCAATCAATAAGGAAGCAAAAAACTGGATTTTTCTAATTTGGCCAAATGGATTACTGAACCTAGTTTCTGATCACTAACCGAGTCTCGAGTATGAATTTGGTTGGTTGATTTAATTTCACCCTATATTGTTGTTTTTAATCATGTTTTAAGGGTTCCTTGCCTTTGCCTTCCCTTTGTGCGCTCCGACTCGCACTTGGCCAAATTATTATGATGAACATGTAAATTTTTTCAATATTTTCAACTTTTCTTCCTCCCATTGTACGATCTTATGCCGTGCCTTACTGGTCTTTCCAGGATATGTGCGAGAGTGACCTATTTTCTGAAATTAATTTCTCCCCTGTGCAGTCAAAATCGGAATGTGCTCGTAAATAATATCAGTGTCTTCGAATGCCGGATCCAGGTGGCAGTAATCGTTGCATGTCATTACGTGAGAGCTTGCACGCGAGGGTCCTTGACCTCGCAGGATAAGCTGCCATGCTTCATGAGGCTGATCATGAGATGACGTTTACGTAAGGCTTCTCCTTTAACTTTCGAGTTACGTTGATTTATGTTGATGGTGACAAAACGCGTCAGTTGCGGAAACTCCCGCTGTAAAGTCCAAGTTGTCGTGATCATACTGAACAAATTTTGTTCTAGTACTTTGTAATTATGGCAAACAATATTTTTATCTTTTGATACAATTTCATCAAAAGGTATATTATTATTTTCTATGTGTTTTTTTTTTCAAATATGCAAAATGATGTGGTCTAAGTTATGTAGCACGTCACAGATATGCATGTCATAAATCATTTAAAAATATTTTATTTGTGCCTATAATAATGAATAATAGAGAAACTAAAAAGGAAAACAAATATACGATACTCGTATTATGTTTTTTATTGCGAAATCCATCGCTTTTGAATACTCTAAATATTATTATTAGAGTGCATTACAAACCAGAGAAGATAAATTAGAAACAAATGTAAAGACAAGAATCCTGGCCCGAGGAATTTTTTCAAATTCGTACCTAGTGTATTCTAAATAAATATTTTCTGCTAAGCGCAGTTTTTGGCTAAGTGTAAATAAAGTTTTAAACTTGAAGTTTTAATATTTTAATGACCAACTCCCTTAAAACGTCAATATGACTTCGGAGATTATCATGCTGTTACCTTAATAACAGAATATTGAGGCTGAGGTGTAAAAAGAAATATATCCCTATAATTTTTGATACATGACTGAGCCGCATCATCGATCAGGCTTTGTTGAATACTTCAGGCCTTCCTTGAAACTGGGTTCAGAGTCGAGGAAGAATAACACGTTGAAGATATAATTAGTGTTATTACAATGAGGGTCACTCAATGGATTCTTGGTTACTTGCTAAATTAAGTCCCATAATACTCTAAGCCGGTTACAAAATAACAAACTCAATACTCGAGGTTCTCATAAAAAATGCTGTAGCTAATAAAGAAAATCTTGTTAAGTTGGTAACTCGTCGATCAGGCTCTGGAACTCACACAATTCGTGATAGTTCAACTATAAGCATTTTCAAGAAGAGAAGTAAAGAGCATTTTCTGTAATTATTTTCTTCCATATACCTATGTATAAAAGTATATATTCATAATTATTTAGTATTATATTAATATTTATTATTTTTATACCGGGTGTAAAAGCAAAGGCAAGAATCCTTTAAGGGTGTGTTAGTATGATCGGTAAAGATATTATTTTAAATACTGGGATCTCTAAATAAAGTGCCAGTACCCCATAATAAGACGATTTTCTTTACTCAAAATACACTAATCGCATGGTCACCCTCACTGGTCGCTGGCCACTCGGATGAGCGGTGCGGGTTGCGGGGTGCAATTAGGTGTGTGGGCTGGCCGGTGAGCTGCGTAGCCATAGCTTAGAAAAATGATGGAATTTTTGGTGAAAATTCAAGGTATATTTTTTTTCTCGTAATGACATCAGAATCGTGTATACTTTCATACCCTAAAGGGATTCTTGACTTTGCATTTACACCCTGTATATTTTATACATATGTATTGATATTATTTTATAAGTATTTTTATTTTATTTGATATATATTTTAACAATTCATACAATTCATTTATGTAGACCGTAGTATTATTAATTTTTTTTATTCGTGGTTTAAAACGATTTTCTCTTTTCTTCGTGTATAAACTTTTGAAATACTCACTTTTGGTAATTGCTTCCATAATCAAGGGTTTGCTGGTAGACATCTTTCCCAGAGATAAGCTCGCCTTTTGCATAATACTGTTAGACTACTGTTACGTTATTCACTTATCTATTGTGTGCAATAAAGTGTTTTGAATTGAATTGAATTTAACTTTTACTCACAAAATTTACTTTTGCGTCATAAACTCATAACTTTATAATTTTTTATTGAGATTATTCATTGGTTAGCCGGTTGTATACCGGTCTAGATACCTATAGTCCAGAAGATAAAGTTGCCTTATTTCTATTGAATATGGACAAGTTTAAATTTATCTGCAGGGAATATGATGAGAATTTTGCGCCCAAAAACAACGCATTGTGTTAGGGAGTAACCTTAAGAATAGTAAAGCTAGTATCACCCTTTAAATAACTATTGAACATTAAATTTAAATATGAAGGTGCTCGAAGAAAGGAACATAAAATAGTTCTGGTCGTATTATGTACGCCCCTACGAGGATTCGAAGGCGATAAATTTAATGGAGTGGACAGCAAAATTGTTGTTTTGACCGCACGACGCCGCTTGCTCTTGTTAAAACTTTATGCGCCCTTTTATTTCATAGAGTATTGATGGAGTGCACTTTATGTGCTGTCATTTAAATTGCAAACCCAATAATTCACTTTCTGCTCTATGTCCACAATACCCTAAGGGTCTTGGGTTTTTAATTACTAATAAGATAGTTGGCACACCAAATACTGGTCGTAAACGCACACCAATTAAATCCTTCCTACCTTCTTTGCCATTAAAGAACAATGATGCTTATAATCAGTCACAGCTTTTTATTTGAGAACATGGATGTGTGGGTGGCTGGAGCTTGCAGTTGCAAAAGTATGTGGTAAATGTCAGTCTCAGTATTTCTTTTCTAATTTTAAATTTTTAAGTCGATATAAAATGTAGAATCATCAACCTCGGTCTAAAAAAAGGCAATTTGCTGTTTTTGTTAGTGAGTATCTGGCAAGTTTAGGGTTCCGTACCCGAAGGGTGACAAACGGGACCTAATTACCACAGTATAGGTAACAGCAGTAGCTTAACTAGGCGGTGTCCTTGAAATCAATACCTACGGCCGCTTGGTGCCTAAACACGCGCTAGAACTGCCAACTGACGCTTTACATATTTGATAATGCTGTATTTTTATTATAAAGTTGTATTTAAGCAAACATACAATGCACAACATACCTCGTGCCATAATTTACGAAAATGCGCGGGTGCGTCACAGTGACCACGTGCGTATGTAACTGCGGACTCAGTGCGACCGCGACTGTCGTAAACCGAGTTGAACCGAGTTTTGGGGAGGGTTCGTTTCGGCCCGTTTGTATGGAGATAGAATACTATTACTTATTTATATTATGTTATTACTAAGGGTCTACTCTCCGTCTGTCGTAGACCCTACAGCCGTCAGAGCGCGCTATTTTAAGGCGCGTGTTCCCGCGTCTTCCGAAAATTACTCCCATTGATGAAGTTATTTCTCTTAAACGGCTTACTTAAAAAATTTGAAAAAAATATATGTCATTATTTGAAGTATAAGAAACAATCCCATTGCAGGAAATTATTCTCGCCTATAAGAAACACCTTGAAAATATTTCCCAAAGTCAAGCTGTTTTTGGAATAAAATTGGCTATTTCTTGGAAACCGCTAATGCTATTTGTATGGTTCTTGCACTAAAATACAAAAAAAAGTATAGCTTATAAAACTCATTTCATTTTGATAGCGCGTGGCGTCAACGTTGCCGTAAACGGCAAGTTTCGGAGTAGTCGATTATAAAATCAAAGATAAAGTTTTAACGTTCATTTTGACTTTGTTTAAAATATCTCAAGGTTATTGGAGGCTACAAGGGCCTTAAACAACAAAGAAACGTCATAGTTCAGTTCTGATTGATGCAAAATGAGGCGCCCAATCTGTATTTATGCCTCCCCTTTACGTTACAAATACTGACAAATACCTTACCCGTATGTCTGTGACGTCTTCGGGGTAACATTGTTTCGTGTCGTCCCCGAAGGGCCATAGGTATATCAACTTACATTGCAACCACACGAGGGTCCTTATTAAAAATCTGGTATTATTTGTTTTTTAATTACACCTGATCAGAACTCCCCGGTGTATTTATCGTACTTATTTACATCAATCCAGTTTAGAATCCTGGCGAGCCGAGGAAAAACTAGTAAACCAAGTAATCGCAGGTGCTAGTGATGCTTTAAGGGCCAGCATATTGTCGGGTAATAAATAACCAGTGTAGTGGGGCCGTGAACAGTCCCACACGTTTGTCGACTTTCCTAACACGGGCACACAAAGCAAAAGGTTCTGTTCATTGTCCTTGGATGCCCCAAAATGGTATTACACCACAACTGCAGAAGGAATCGCGTTCATTTTTATCATGACTTTTTATTAATATTGTTGAAGATTATTTATTGTCTTAAAACAGATAGGACACTGAATTGAATAGAAATGGAATATTTGAGATAGACAATGTTATTACAATTTTAATGCGGAAGTCCTCTGTATAACTACTAAAATAAGCCTCGCTCTGCTAACAAATGTATTTCTAAAACCATGTTTTCCCCGTTGTCTTAAAATGAAAAATAGCTATAAATTGTTAGGGAGAAGCTGGTGATGTAGCCCCCCCCCCCCCTAATGTCTTTCTGAAACAAACCACGCAGCCTACAAATTTATTTGCGCGACGTAGGTCAGTTAGTAAACAAACATCTAGCGATGTTACTACGAGTATCTTTTGAAATAATAGGATGCATTGTGTTTTGTCTGTGAACGCAACATCCATATATATTTTTTTTTATTTACGTACGAATTTAAATTATGAATTAATAAATTTATATAATTCAATTAGCTTACAAAGAATGGCGTGTCCTGTTTAAAGAAAACTTTTTGATTAATCTGTAAATAACGAAAAATTACCCTGTTCCATATTTCATACAAACGAACATGTTTTCTCAAATCGAAATGGTAGACTTTTTAAATCAAAAATATCATATCTTAAACCAGTAAAATATAGAAAACAGACTGGGGGCCACATTGCCCCTTCTCCTCTATCCAGGAATAACCTCCAGGGAAGATGTTGCAGTCCGCTCGGCGGGTGCAAGGTCCCAAAGAGGGAACTGGTAGAATGCCTCCCGACATCATGCGACCATCTACACAATGCTACCAGCCCTGCACCAACTACAGATATATCGCAGACAAACTGTCTGCCGATAAGGTTAGATTTGCTATGTGAGAATACACGATGAGGGTTTTATTTGCCGTTCCGCTGTGATGTGATGACAGGTAAGATAAACGAGATGGTATACGCACTTGCTGACAATGTAACTTTTTGTGATCATGATATGCAACTTACTATTCCAATAAAAACTGACTGAGCGAGGTTGTAATGAACTTTTTTTCTGTTGCATCCACGATTGCATCTCCGATGCATCAATTTTCTATACGAATTACACCAATCGTTACGCATGAGCTTCGATTCAAAAGTAATCTTAAATAATTTAGGTTTACTATATAGAAACATATAGTGTAACTATTTAATTGTATTGCACACTTATTTTCACTTTTGTTGTTTGTTGCACCATCGTTTTTATATGATACATGTACATATCTTAAGAGGCCTTACCTTTCGGCTTTTTAGGGCTTCGTATTAAAAACTGCAATCTTTATCGCACTTTACTCAATACAGTGTAATTTTGTAACCTACAAGTTGATGAAACAGATATGCATAACACAACATTTATGTAATTCTTCCTTAGTTTCGTGCTTTGTCAGACCCCGTAAGAGACTGAATTTTAATGAATGGATCATAGTCTGCAGCAGCTATTTCAGTTTGTAATATGCTATATTATGGATAACATTTACACGAAGGAGCAATTTGTCTTCACACCTTGAAATATCTTATTGACGTAACAAGGAATTTCTCAAGTCCGATCTGACGTAGGCGCAATGCGTTCGCGCAGAGCCCTGCAAATGTCAAGACTTCTGCACAAACTTAACTGAAGACTTTTGACTATTGAATATGTTTCTTATTACTTTGTCATAGAGTTTTTCTACATCGCAGTTAACTTTGCAGGTCTATATTACGTAAATTACAAGTACAAGAGTGTTACTGCCCTGACCTTTGGCTACGTTCTTTGAGATGAAGTTGTACTTTTTTGTGAAGTTGCCGATCGACAAAGTTCAGAACACCAGGAAACTGTGAAATACAGATTTGTATTACGGAGAACATAATGCATAATAATTGTGAGACTAGACTTTGTGGTAGAGCTGGTGTCGGGCTAGAATGTGGAGGTACCACCATCTTACTCGCAAACTCCCCCGAAATTATTACAGCCCCCTGATTCTGTATCGTAAACTCAGTTGCCAAACCAAGTTTCTATCGTCTAAAACATACATATCCGCTTATCTAAGGATAAGTTCGCACTTGAAATTACTTCACAATTCGTAAATAGTTCAATACCCATTAAAGGTTATTTTGGAAGTTCATTTTTTATCTGTTTTTGGTGAATAGCAACTATAGCTAGCAACCGAAACTGAGTTACATAATAGCCCCGCAGGACAGCCATTGCCTGGGACCGATTGATGGCGGTATATCCATCCCTAAATGCCGGGTCTTACATAAAACAGACCGGTGACGGGCAGCGGCGACACTGGTGGGAGGGTTTCGGCACCGCGCTCACCAACCCGCCTGCCCAGCGTGTGTGAGTATGGGCATTTCTTCCAGGACCGTAAAGTGTGGCGAAATTTTGGAAAGGCCTAGCAATGGACAAAACAAGCTGATGAATGGATGAATGGAATTATGAGATGTTTGTCTTGAAATAAAAACTTACTCGCGTTTCGCATTTAATTTAAATATCATAAACTAGAAAAGATCAATTAGAAATAAATTTCAACTAAGACAAGACATGATCGCAGGTACAAATCTTTGCCCGAGGAATTTTTTCAAATTCTTGTGTTATTTAAAATTTATTTCTAATTGATCTTTTCTATAATTAATTGAAATAGGCTTTTCTAGTCCATAATGCGCTCTAATAATATGTAAAGTATTCAATAGCGATGAATGTCACTATAAAAACATTATCATAAACATTCGTGGTTTAGATTCGTAATGATATTGAAACGGCTACTCACGATTTATATATAGTCAGGCGAAATCTGACAATATAAAAAATCGTGAGTAGCCGTTTCAATATCATTCCCAGCTAGCAAAGTAGTGATAAAAGAAAATTTATAAACACCAAAAAGTGTTATAAATGTCTTATAACAGCAACGCTGTGACCTCTTGTCACGTCGTTGCTGTAAATTGGTGATTTATATCATCATTTAGCTGTATAAGCTTAAAGAGCCAAATTATGATAATCAATGATGACATAAACGTTTACTCGATTGATTTTTAAAGCAGTTATAACACAACTGTACAACAGTTCTAAGAACAGTGACTTAGAGCAACTATGTTGTACAACAGGACTTAATTGTACTTTGTTATGGCAGTTAGTTGGTCTAGTGTGGCTTCCAACACGCTGCATTAGCCATGGTGTTATATCTAGCACATTTATTTCTAATCTGTGATATTAAAGAACACACTGCAGCTCATATACATAAAATTTTAGCTCCTGCGCTATAAACATCAGAAAGGATCTACAATAATACTAAGAAGATTTTACTGCGCTTTTGCAATACCTATTTAACACCAGTTACATATAAACATTTCTTGCTCCCATATAACGTTAAAAAGGCCACATAATAGCTGTAAATGATACGTTGATGGAAAAATTATGTTCTAAAAGAGCTGTAAATGATACGTTTTTTCTGGCTAGTTATCATTAAAATTAGGCTTGTGTAGAGAATTCAGATTTTTAGTTCCGTTTATACAAAAAATAATATATCATCAGAATCAGCACAGACAATACTTTATTTCATAGAGATCTCGATGGCAAAGTTACAGAAGACGAGATTTTAAGTTTTTCAATGTTGTTGAATACTGACTCGAATATACAACAAGTCATTACCATGGACACTAGTTATTATTGGCATAAAAATGAATTGAAAAGACAAAAGATATTTGTTAAGAAATAGTTATAATACGTAACTTTTAATTAGAAACGAATTTGGCTTTGCTTTTTTGAAGAACCCTAAAATCTTGTCATGGCGGTAGGAAACTACAAATCAGTGATTTATCAGTAACCGAAACACTTATTGGATGTATATTGGTGACTTTGAAATTATTTAGTAATTTAAATCAATTTTACTCAATCAATATTAAGATTTCGAGGGGGGCATGAAAAAATACTTTTAAATGCAATATTATTTCATCAATAAAATTGCAAGCGCAAAAGAAATTTACCGTCATATGA
Source organism: Ypsolopha scabrella (assembly GCA_910592155.1). NCBI lineage: Eukaryota > Metazoa > Arthropoda > Insecta > Lepidoptera > Ypsolophidae > Ypsolopha > Ypsolopha scabrella. Next base: position 21,354,630 of record OU342969.1, on the reverse strand, counting down.
CGATAAAGGCACGTATATGTCAGCTTAACACGGCGAGTTAATAAACACTTTAGCTACAAATATTATCTAGTACAATTAATACAATAAAACAGAATTACAATCACCAATAGAACAACAAATGCCTAAGTACCAGAGTCGTGGTAGCAATTATGTTATCATTGAGTAATATAGCGAAGAAGACATCACGGGTATGTATCGAAATAGTGATAGGCGGAGCTAAAATACACATTATATATAATTAAATAGTGATAAAACTGGGGCCACTTTCCAATTATAGAAACATTACTATCATAGATATATGACTGCTATTGTCACTGATATACAACTAAACCTGATTACTTTTGCTAGCTGGGTTATAATCATAAACAGTTTATTCATTGCATATAATTTTAAAACTAAAGTATCCCAACTTTCAGCCTTTTGTTGTTCTACTTAATCAAGACTTACAATAAATTTAAGGTGATCAATAGACCTGGCGTGTCCCCAAATAAATGACTAACAGATCGTTAGCAATATATCAACCAATAGTTGCTCGGAATCTGTCCCATAAATAGTACTGTTGCTTAATTGATTTTAAAATGGTAACTTGCTAAGTTTCGATTACAAAAGTGACAGGTGAATTAATCAATTGAGTAAATTCGGATTATGAACCAATAAAAATAAAAATATTAATAATAAAAATATTAATAATAAAAATATTTAATTATTTATTCTCCTTTCTAAAAAATTACCATATCAGAGAACAAGCATGAAAGGCCTTAAAATCATTCATACTTCTTTATCATTTATATTTTTAACTTATCCATCAATCTGTCGACCAACATCTGTCAAATTCATTTTTTAAGTAATAATAGCATTTACTTTGTAATTTATAATTTCTGACTGATGCCGACCTACATAAAGGTCGAAATATATCTCAAATACATCTTCTGTGTTTAACTCACACATATATAATACGATCCATCCATCTATCAGCCTGTTTCGTCCACTGCTGGATATAGGCCTTTCCAGGATTTCGCCACTCTTGGTGGTCCTCCTGGAAGAATTGCCCATATACTCACACACGCTGCGCAGGCGGGTTGGTGAGCGCGTTGTCGAAACCTTTGCACCAGTGACGCCGCTGCCCATCACCAGTCTGTTTTATATAAGGCCCGGCATATACCACCATCGGTAGGCAATGGCGGGCCGCCTGGTTTTGCCTTAGAGCTGTTCTCTTACTCTCCCCCCAATAACTTTGGGAGGATTTGCGAGTAAGATGATGGTACCTCGACAGTCGAGCCCGGCATCAGCTCTACCACCTAGTAATACCAAAACATGCATGGAAACCCTAAGGATGTAGACGAACTGGAGAGTAAAGCAAACCCTCCATTTGGCAATTGTTGTTTTGCTCCAGAATTAAACTCTCAGGTTGTTATCATTCGAAGCATACACAGAAATGTCACGAATTTTTACTTTTTATTTTAAATTGTTCCGAAGTAACGGATTAGCATCCAAATAATCACAGTAATATTCTCAAACCTAATCAATTATTTTCATACTTCTCTCCTAAGCTTCCCTTGTCAACATTCATCAAATAGCTGACTGATTCGGTCCACAAATATCACACTCTGGTGCCTCAGCGAGCAGGGATCAGAACATATCGAGTGCTCGTGTGAAATAAAATTAGTCAATCAATGCCTTTATTACATTTAATACATTTATTGTCACAAAAACTTTAATATCAAATAGGAAATAATACTCAAACTATTATAAACATACTCGTAGCAACCTTCTATCATCATCATCATCATCATCATCATCATCATCATCATCATCATCATCATCATCATCATCATCATCATCATCATCATCATCATCATCATCACCACCATCATCATCATCATCATCATAATCATCATCATCATCATCATCATCATCATCATTATAGTTATTATCTACCAGGTACTATCTTTAATTAATTACTACAATTTTTACTTGCGACTATCGGCACTTGAAAAAACATAGCATCTTGATTATTCACAAAAACACTAGTACCTACACCTTGTTTCATTTAATTTAATAGAGTTTTCCAACCGGTTTCGGAAATTAATCCATCTTCAGGGGATACATTAGGTCTTAATATTATTTATAGCACACCGTGCGTAAAATGACCACTTTACGCACGCTGCGCTTGCGTAAAGTCGGCATTTTCCGCACTTTTGCTATAAAATATTATACGATACTCGTGCGAGAAACTTTTTCTCGACTCGTGTGATTGCAGCACTCACCTTCGGCTCGTGCCGCAAACTCACACTCGTCAGAAAATGTTTCATCGCTCTCGTATCGTAATGTACTATTACGAGCCATTAACGAACATCGTTTGTCAACAAATATTGTGAGACCCTGTATTAAATTAAATGAAACAAGTGTACAAGTGTTTTTGTGAATAATATTAATTACTAATTTGAAATTAGATAAACGAATAAAAGACAGACGACTAAGAAGTTACTGTGTATGTAATATATATGGAATTATCTTGGCAATTTGCACTAGTTGTGCAAAATCGCATGTTGTAGGTGTCACATGAAACCTGTTTCGAGATATTAGTGTTCAACTGACTGCAGCTACAGGTCAAATTTTGCATGAAACATGTTCTCGAGAATATAGATCAATAATTTCTATATGTGTAGCCATGTGCTTGCTAGTTGTAGGACATTAGGTAGAGTCCAACTGTATCCACCTACTTTACTTGAGACTTCTTGTGATTGCTAGTAAAGTAATGAATAGGTCAGTAACATAATGAATGTTTTTCTCTACCACATTGTATCATTTTTATAGAACGATGGTATTTTCAAAATTTTTGTTTTTTTTTCCACTTTTAGTGGGGCCCTACATTTAAAACAAAAACTTCTCCCGTCTTAATTAATAATATTACACTACAACAGCTCACTTAGATAGTAAAATAAAAAAGATTCATGAGACAAAGCGTACTTTTTAATTTAATGACTGAAAGCTATCACACTAGTTTATTCATAGAAGACGGTATATAAAATGTATCAGCTGAAACAAACTCTTAAAAAATACTGAGTTCAGATTAGGAGTTAGCACACCATTTCTTATAATAATAACAAAAATTTCTTAGCACCAAAAACCTTGTTGGCCTGTGATCAATAGACTTTACGGTCAATTAAATTTTGTGATTTATATGATTACAAATATGTAATTGTGTATTTTTGATTAAGTTTGTTAGTAATTAATGATAATAAAACAAACACATTTGTTGCTCAGTTTGTTGAATGGTTTTTGTTTACTTCACTATTAATCACGATGTTAATAGGCTTGAGTAACCAAGAATTTTAATTTCAATAATTATTAAATGTGAATAAGAATATAAAAAGATTTTTTTCAAGTTAAATACGAATTACTTAATTACATAATAATAATAATAATAAGACAAGGCATCAATGCAGCAGAGATAAAAAAATAAATTTTGATGACATTTAGTGCAGACGTGCACATAATGTGGTGGCAAAAAAATATGTCAATTATGCCTTATAATTATAATATTTGTAATAGAATAGGTAATTTAAAAATAATTTCAGTTAAAATTCCTGGTTATTCAAGCCTATTAACATCGTAATACTATAAATAAAATACATTTTATTTTTATTTTCTCGCATTAGTGATACAAAATAGAGTGTTCAACTCGGGCGTAAGTGATCAATTACCCTCGAATTAGAAGCAACATTGGTCTCTTCACTCGCTTAAATATATCGGGTGAAACTGATCACGATCATTTACATCCCTTGTATAACAATAATATTATTGACAACGTTGCTAATCCTCATATTGGTAATTGAATCACCTTATAAAATACCTCAGATATGCGCCTGACGTTTTTAAATGTGGTCACAAGCGGACCAGATCTAATCAATCTTTTACTTGATAATATGACATAAATGGCCGACAGAAATGTGTTTAATAATACTAACTTGTACTGAGGGGATTAAAAAACAGCTCTAAGCAGCATTCTAGCCGGCCTCTAGCTCCCTCTCATGGAGCCATCAACAATTATCTGTTCCCAACTATACCTATGTGATCGTAATTAGATAAATAGAGATAACCAAGATAACCCTCCATACAACGAGATCAGAATCAAAAATAACGAGAACGAGTTAAAAAATAATATAACGCCTTGAGTTGGATAAAGCTTTTTTTTACATCAGTGACATCTATATTTCTGAGAGAGAGGGGTGGAGGGGCGGAGCAGACGGTACAATAGGAGGTGCCGCCGTGCCCCCCCTTAACTCTTTCTAGTTACGCCTATGGGAGTTTGGCTATCGAAAGATAAGACTTAGATTTATTTATTTTAAATTAGCTGGCAACACCAAAAATAATGTCATCGGGCCTAGTTCACATCGAACAAGAAGATGTATATCCCGTAGTATTCCTGCAAATATGTTGTGACTATCCCAAGAAGCTTTGAACTTCTTGACCTCCCCTTCAATTTCAATACCAACCCGTCGTGGACATCAACCAATGTCCAAGAGTGTAGCCAGAATTTTGTTTAGGGGGGGCAGGCAAGGGAATTTAAATAAACACGCATGCCAGGTAAAGTGGAGCCCACATCAAACTAAACCTTTCAGTATAAGCTGACCTCTCATTGTATAGGCTTCCCGTACAATGAGAGGTCAGCTTATACTCAATGTGTATAGCTTGATGTGGGCTCCACTGTACGTATAGCATTTGCTTGTATACAGGTTAAAAATGAACCCCCTAGCTTTATTAATATCTATGAATCAGAATCACTAATAGAAAACAAAATCGAATTTTACTTTTTTATTTTTTTTATTCCCAGATTTCGAATGAATGGCCAACCTACGCGACGTGACATGTGACTGACAATAGACCGTACATATTCCCGGCGGTAAAAATGCACATAGGCTATGTACATACAGGTTGTGTAGAGCGTCGTCTCTGTCACACCGGAGCATTAGTGCTTCTTTTGACGGTCGATATCTTTTTTAATATGAATCATGGCAAAAGTAACAAAGTATATATTTTTTATTTCGAGATAATTATGTTTCAAATTGTTTTATTTATCATTTTGTCCAATTTCTTGATGCAAACTGAATTGAACTATCTGGTCAAGTAAAAAAAAAGGTTCCCAACGCTGTACACTCGCCGCGCGACATGCTATGAGAAATCTGGCAACACCGCCGTGTTCCTTGGTTCCCGCGCTTTATTCTCCCACCCAGACGAAGTCAGTACGACGCTCAGTGCCGGCCTGACAGCCATCCGAGATGGAGCCCCCAATCGCTGTCACCGCCAGGTGTGAGATTCGATCAGTTGTCCGTTTTTACACGCAAAAAAGGTAAAACCTATTGAAATTCATAGGCAGTTGCAAGAAGTGTATGGCGAAGCTTGCATCAGCGTTCAACACGTCCGCAAATGGTGTAGGGAGTTCTCCGAAGGACGCACAGACGTCCACGACGAGGAAAGGAGCGGGAGGCCATCGGTATCCGACGAAGTCGTGGCGAAGATCGAGCGCATTCTCCTCGAGGATCAGCGAGTAACGCTTCGGGAGCTGGCTGCCCAAGTTCCTGAAGTCTGTGAAAAAACAATTGACAACGTTTTGACGGAAAAACTGGGTTATTGCAAGGTGTGTGCGCGATGGGTCCCGCACATGCTGACAGAAACCCACAAAGAGAATCGCGTCAAGTTTGCCGAGGAGTTTCTTCGAGAACTTGCGGAGAATACCGAAGAATTTCTGGACTCCATCGTTACGGGGGATGAAACGTGGTGCCACTACGTTACCCCGGAAACGAAAATGCAATCATGACAATGGAAACATGCCGAATCGCCGCCACCGAAGAAATTCAAGCAGACGCTTTCCGCAGGAAAAGTGATGGCTACGGTGTTCTGGGACCGGAAGGGTGTCTTGCTTACCGAGTTTATGCCTACAGGGACGACAATAAATTCGGACAGATACTGCGAAACGTTGAAAAAACTCAAAAGGGCCATTCAAAATCGTCGGCGAGGAAGATTGACCAAAGGCGTTAGGCTGCACCACGATAACGCGCGCCCGCATGTTTCCCGGAAGACCCTTGCCTTAATCGAGAAATTCGGCTGGGATGTGGTTGAACAAGCCCCCTACAGCCCTGATGTTGCTCCCAGCGACTTTCACTTGTTTCCAAAATTGAAACAACACTTTGGTGGACAACGCTTCAGATCGGACGAAGAGGTACAGGAAGCGGTCACAAACTTCCTCAACGGCCTGGCGGCGGAGTTCTTCGAAGAGGGTTTTCAAAAGTGGATAACTCGTCAGCAAAAATGTATAGAAAAATCTGGCGACTATGTAGAAAAATAGTTTAAAGTACAAGCTTTCAGATGGTGTACTCCTCGATTATAATAAAAAATGCGTTACACCAGAAAAAATGTGGGAACCTTATTTTTTACTTGAACGAGTCTCCGGCGCCGAAGTATATCTAAACAAGGGTGGTCGCAGTGGCAACACGCGGCCCTAAATCATACTCTAATAACTATCTCAGATACAATCTGCACTTTCAATAATAAACTCAGCCGACTGTGCCAGTGTCTTACTTTAGAAAGCCGCGGTAGGCCTTAATTTCTTTATTATAGACATTACCTATTTGCTACTAAATTATAGGGTTTGCTTTTCATCTGGGAAGGAAACTGAAAGGGAAACGAATGAATGATGGGCCGCTTTGATCCCTTTCGCCGATACCATCTTTCTTTGAGGTTAATTATGATTGTTTAGGTACCCATAAAGTTGGACCTCCCCAATTCCCCATACGATTTCAGAATTCGAATTATTGTAACGTATTGTCTGTCTATACCTACACTAGAACTAGGCTAATGATATTGCCACTAAATTGCTTGAAAATATTATGGAATTTTTTTAATTAATTGTCAAACGTCAACTAAAAAAAGACATTATCATCACAATGCAGAAATAGCACGAAACTTTGCACGTGTTACCTGACATAAATCTGTTTTTTTTTGTTTTTTTTACCCCTGCCAATTTTGACATGTCACCTGACATTATCTTGAAAATTTGACATGCCATTGATCATTCTCACTCACTGGTTCACCTGAAATTATCTTGATATGTCATTCTCACTTACTAGTTCCATATCGGATCAGAGATTTGGATCTACTTAGAATGATTGTTCCCAGCTCTATTACTCGGGGACCGTCGGGGATATGGTTAAGAAACCCACGGTTCCTCCATACGATACCCACCGTACCCCCAAGAGTATGGGCCAGTGGTACCGTGGGTCTGACAAGAAATAATTTTCTAAATTTAATTTATTTATTTTTAATACGCAATAATTCGTTTTTAAATAAAATAATCTGATTCAGTTAGCTAGCTAGTGCAAAAATGTGAAATTTTTGGAGATATTTTTTTGTCTCGGAGGGCCAAACTCTGCTTCTCTGATGGGCTTTTCTTTTATTAACAGGACTCTGAAAAGGTATCTCTATCACACCAGTTTTCGATAGTCAGTTATTCAGTCCAAGACTGTCTGAACTTCAAGCTGTGTCAATAGCAATTTTAGAAGTCACAAGCCTTCCCTCACTAGAACGTGTATACAAGGACGTTGTCAGTATGACACAACACAGCAACAAGAAACATGTGGCGCCACCAAGCACGTAAATCAGCCACTTACAGTCACCGATAGCATCGGCAACTACTACTTATTGCTTACTTACAAGCTACGGAAAATGCTTTCTTACTTAGTCGACTGGTAAACAACGAGCAGGAAGAATGCTTATAATTTTCTATGGATTTTTATTGCGATGGACTTAGGGCAGTGACAATGCCCGTACTCGAATTATTGTGCACAACTTACATGATGTAAAGTCAGGAATGTTGGTAATAAGCTTATTATGCATAAACTCGTACAATCTTTGACTACAGGAAAGAAGGCTAAAATGTAGACAATCATATCTAGAAAATGGTATTATAAAACAAAAAATATAATTTCGTACTAAGTGTAAATTGTTCACCCTCCATCGTACTTCCTACTTCCTATCCTATCCTACTAATATTATAAATGCGAAAGTTTGTGCGTGTGTGTGTGTGTGTATGTTTGTTACTCTTTCACGCTGAAACGGCTGAACGGATTAGGATGAAATTTAGAATGGATATAACTTATACCCTAACTTAACATAGGCTACTTTTTATCCCGGAAAAATGCATAGTTCCTGTGGCATAGATCAATATCATTGAAAAACCAGGTGTCTAATTAGCGCGGTACTAATCGTTTGTGGTGATATAAGACAAGGCTTTGTTATTTCATACATCAGGTGTCTAATTAGCGCGGTCCTTAATCGTTTGTAGTGAATTAAGACAAGGCTATGTTATCTCATCACACTTCACACTAATATTATAAAGGCGAAAGTTTGTGTGTGTGTGTGTATGTTTGTTACTCTTTCACGCTGAAACGGCTGGACGGATTTGGATGAAATTTAGAATGGATATAGCCTATACCCTAACTTAACACAAAGGTTACTTTTATCCCGGAAAAAGCATGTCGTTAAACCGAATAACACGCGGGTGGAGCTGCGGGCAAAAGCTAGTAACTACATAAATTAAAATATTATTTTTTGGTCAGTATATACGAATAGGAATTGCTTTCCTTAACTTTTTTCAGCACACAGATTTACAATAAGCGTGCATATCTTTTATTAAATGAAAAATAGCGATGCGATGTCTTCGACCTAAAGGCGCATCTATAGGCACTCCACCGTTTTAGTACAAAATTTGATAACCCGCTTCTCTGTTGTTTTTCGTTAAAGACCAAAGTATAAGACCTTTATCATCTGGTACTGATATATTAAAAGGCAACATTTTGTCAACATTTTTAATATTGATTTTATTTTAAAGATATCAAACTGGAGAGATTTACATATTGAGTTGTCTTCTTACCTTAAGGGCCCTGTAACCGAATGCTTGAAGTCAGTCGCGCACGTGGTCGCTATGCTTGCTATTTCATTCTGCATCTACATTCAAGTTCGGGTTATAGAGCACTGACTGACTGTTATTGGTTGACCCGAACGTTCATTTCCCGAGCTCGTACGGAACTAACCGAACACGCTGTGAGAGGCAAGCTAACGCGAGGCAAAATTCATGTCTTGAAAAAACTCGAGAACGGTTTTGGGTCTTCCAACAATTTCAAGAGAAATATCCCAAAAACCGAAATGAAACAAAAATATTTTTGAATAGTATAAAATATACTATGCTGTGAACCTAAAATTATTTGATTTGTTGTATTGCTTCTGGGACATTACGGTATATAAATACATTTATCAAAATATGTGTAAAATCCAGGAATTTTTATACGCTTGTAACTTTTGTATGTATTTGATTTTCTTAAATGTTTAGGTTCAAGTCATGGATATTGAATTGGATTTGTTGAAAAAGAAAAAATTATAAGCAAGTACCTATAAATAAGGATATTATCAGCGAACTGCGCTAGTATGGGAGTTGGGGCGAATAGAGTGCTCTTAAATTGTACCTATACCAAAATGTTATATTTCAGCCAAACGCTGACTTTGTAAATGCTTGTACTATTACGTATAACTTAAACTTTATTCCACAAAGAAAAACAACAGAGAAACGGGTTATCAAATTTTGTACTAAAATGGTGGCATACCCATGGCCTTAAGTGACGTCATCACAACACATTTCCATACGAAAAAACTATTTCTTGAACGCATCTTAAAGAGTCTAGCAAGGATCCGACCATTAAACTTATATGATTACGTCACTTCCCGTAAAACTAAAATGGTTATAAAATCGGTATAAAAGCACGAAAAAATTGAATATTGAAATAACATTCCTAAATTGATGTATTTATTCCAAAAAGCACACAAAATAGCACATCGATGTTTTAAAAACAACCGAATTGTGATCGACGCAAGCTATAGTTACCAGGGAGTGTATTTTTGAATCATTCGAATTTCAATTCGCATACGAATACAATACTAATTCTAAGTTTTCGTATGCGAATCATGCGGATTCATATGCGAATTGAAATTCGAATGATTCAAAAATACACTCCCAGTAGTATTATGTTTGGAACAGCCATCGGCCATCACCGTTAGAAACGCATACGTTGATTTATCATCCAACCTCACCTATGCATTATGCAGCTGCACTTTCTTTTAAATCGTTTATTAAATGCGCTTAATAAATGATACGGCGCCACTAAAACGAACGTTATTCATCACTTGTCAGTCGTATAAGCAATTAATCAAGCCTTTTGTCTTTAAGACAAACAGTCGTATAAAGATGCGTGCCCGTGTAGAACATTCATCATTGTAAAAGTTACGAAGAAAGCGTGCGCCTGCGCTCTGTAAAACTGCATTCACTGCCGACAGATGAAGTAATATCCATCCACGCCTTTCAGTTTATTTTTAGCTTGCACGACAAGTTTTGAAAACCGTACTGAGAAATCTTAACTGGTGGCTCGAGTATAAATTGACATAATTTAATCGGAGGATCCACATAAATTTCTATTTATATCTACCCTAATAATAAAGTAGTAAAAAAGTCGTATCTGTGCATTGAATATTTTTGTGAAATGTTAAATGAAATGTGCTATATTGTACTGAGCCCAAAACTAAAAAAAAATGTATTTTTGACTGTCTGTCTGTGTGTATGTTCCGTTTTAACTCGAGATTTAGATTTGGATGCGGTTTTTTATTATCTATGTAATGACACTAGTCAACATAGGTTGTTCATAAAATAACGCCCAAGCTGAAAATAGGACAGAGACGCAGAAGGAGCCGCGGGCGAAAGACTATATAGTCTCACTATAAAAAGACAACAACAAAACCAAATGAGTCCGACGGGATACATCAATTAGTGTCTCACAAATTGAGCCGGAGTCCGTTTACATCTGACTAACAAATAACTTGTATCCTTAACTAATTATTGATCTTCACACTCGAGTGTAATCTTTACCTAATTGGGCACATTATTAACGATAATGTCGGTAACATAACCTTTATTGCTGCATCTTAGGTGTTAAAGACCCGTATTCTTAGTTTAGATTTTACCGTTCCGTTCCGTTGACTCATCCAGCCAGCTGTTCAGCTGCAAGGGTCGCAACCCGAGGAGAACCACTGGGAGAACCAGCAAGCTGGGAGAGCCAGGTAGATACAGGAGTGAAATGTAGGGTGCAGCAGGTTTGAGGAGGAGGGGGGAGGGGTGTTGACAGACCCGCGTACTAGTAGCGTGAAGCCCAGTTAGTCAGTTTTTTGGTGTAAGATATATTGGCTTAAGGTGGTAAAACCGAATCCCGATGCAAAAAATGCACATCATAATATTGTTTTCTTACTTTTGAATAAAAAATATGCAAAAATTACGTTTTAAAGCAATTACCGGAAATTTATTAGTAATAAACACAGTTTCACATTCAAATTCTATCATTTTATGATCTACATTTTAATTGCATTCGATTAACAAACTTAAAAGCGTATTTATCGTTGTAATCGAATACAATCAAAATGTAAGGCATGAAATAACATAATTTTAATGCGAGAATATCCGCTAATTGCTTTCAAACGCAATATTTGCATAATTTTTATTAAAAGTAAGGAAAACAATATTATGATGTGCATTTTGCACCGGGATTCGGTTTTACCACCTTCAAATTCTAAAGGCAACACGTCTGCCATAAGATAGTTCGTGGCTGGATGAAACAACTTACTGATGAAATTGTAAAATATCAGAACTTAGTCAAACTTTCGAATGAAAGGAGGTGGTATACGCGTACTGATGTACCAAGACCAGTGTAGTTATACTTCGTTGGGGCTGATCTGTCAAATCGAGGTCTTAGGGGTTGAGGAGAGAAAGGAAGTTGGCAAACTTCGCGTCACGATACGTCATTCCCACGTATACTCACTTATCAACATTGCTAAAAAAAATCCGGCAAAAGTTTTATTTGTTAACAAAAATCTATCAAAATTTCCGGTAAAATATTTTTTTATTAACAAAAGAGTATGTTTTAAAAAACTCCGTACAGTTTCAAGAAATACTAGTACGTAGTGAAAAAATAGTACATCACAAATAACTGTGAAATAATTTTAAAAAATCATGTTGAAAGTATTCCTGTGGTGCTGTATTGCCAACCGTCCCGTATTTTGCCTTGCCTTATACAAAACAGATATCTAAAGAACATGAATCCTAGTTTGATAGATAGGTTAATAAAAACAAAAAGGTAGTTTAACAATAACGAAAGTTCGAATATTTTCAGTATCATCCCATTCATCTTTAGTGTCCCAAGCTGAGACTATGTGGAAAAAGTCTTTTCATGAAAGAAATGGACAGATGTTTAGTAAATCTGAATAGAACGGAACTTCTGACAATGTTTTATTACGATTATGATAATGTTCGCTTATGTAAAATTCGTCATTTCTTCCAGGATGACCGCCAAGAGTGGCGAAATCCTGGAAAGGCCTATGTCCAGCAGTGGACGGAACAGGCTGATGGATGGATGGATGTAAAATTCGTACATACAGGCATTCAATTTAGTTTTGAAAAAGAAATAGATAAACAAATTTATAAAATAGCTTATTTGTTTAGGGCAAAAATGGATAATCCGTTATTTTAGCTTCTTTGATCATAGTCCCTTACAATACAGAAGAACTTGGTAACCCTACTGTGGTGTTCTAACATTTTTTTCAATAAATTATCCATTTCATGACGTTGTTTCCCCGTTTTGAGTCAATTGCAGTATAATAATGCAATATACAAATAATATTCGTAACAAACCTTACCGATAAGCATTTGTACAACAAAAAAAATTATAGTAACTTCAGTAAGAAGGAATGTCTACAATGGTGCATTAGGTTTTGTTCAAAACTCTCGGTCGATAAATTATCTTGAGTGTAGTTTTCCTGATTCGTGTTGTTCCTTATGTTTCTGTTGAATCGAACTTTAGGATAAACTTTAGAAAGGTCCGCCTTAATTCCGCCGCGGCCCAACACTTGCATCTTGTGCAATACCGCCCTTAGATTGGCACAAATCCAGCACCAGCGCCCCATCATTAGTGAACTTTCACCAAGGAAATGCAATTTTCTAGAAAACGGTAGCGCGAAGACCAATAAAGTTTCTCTTTTTATCCGACCGTGGTCGCCGGAGGCTCCGTTGTTACGGCATAATACTGGCCCTAACTAGGCTCTGAGAGACCTACATTACTAGGAATGTAAATAACCCTTTGAAACTCCCATAAGCTGACAGAACTATCCGTACCTGGGAACTAGTTCTTTGTTCAGAAAGCACGGCACCGGCGGCGCGACGGCGCCAAAGTCTTTACATTTTTGTTGCGTTCTCTACATTTGCATAATGAATGTACCCGGAGCATCCGCGACAATGTGTCACATGTCCCGCATTCCGCACCAGAGCTCCGTCCTTCACCTTTCGTTAAAGGAGTGGAACACAACCCTTGGCATCTCAAACAAAGAGCTCACCTGCCTTTGCAATACTTTCCGTGCGCATCTGTCATCAGCTCACGTTTTGACACTGCTTTTTTGATCCCTTATCTAAAACCTTCAGTGATACTATTGCGCCCGAACTAGTTTGGTGTCCTCTCACTAGTTTCGCAAACTAAAAGCAACAGTCAAAGGTTATCAGGAAATAAATTAGGTTTTTGTGTTTGCATCTTTTATTGCAATAGTTCAATCAATCACAATACAGATTTGACCCGATTTTGACGAGACAGCAGTAGATTCAAATCACCTCACCGCAACAATAAGCATATAGAAATCTTCTTTGTTGTTTCTAAAGACATAAAAATATATTGTTCGTGATTTACGAATCTGAATGGGCCGACTCTTCTGATTTGTTTAGAAATTAACACAACTCCCAAATGTTCGCTTCCAGCTAAAAACAACAACGTTAGTACTTACTAATATTTTTAGTGTTAGCTTTAAAATATTGGATTTGCAACTTTTTTTGTGATTAAATTATTAAGCATAATTATTAAGGATAGTTAATATAATATTGGTAATAGATACTAGATGTGCTATATTGTAAATTTTTAAACAATTTAATGAACTGTGTAACTCTTCACAAATAAACTGGATTGAAAAAACCTGCAGCTATTTTGAAGGTACGTTGGTTTTGGGGCGTTATAAATATTCCTTATGATTTCCTTGAAACAATGACAACTGCGTCAGAAAGATATGACTCTGATTTTTATCTTTATTAGATCAGCCTGTATTTAGAAGAGTGGCCATAATACATATAACGATTTCATCAGCGGTGTTGTTGTAAACACACAGGTCTCTACAAGGTAGAGTTAAAATCTAAAAGCAAGATAGTGATTGTTACTTAATTTATCGATACTGCCCATGATAAAGCTCAAAGCAGCGCACTGTGAGTGATTCCGTATATTGAAAGGGGCGCATAATAGAGACGCTCCTAAACACTTCAACACGCACTGCAACACATTATTCTCACCCGAGTGACTCAGGGCAAGTCCAGGTCCGTAGCCAGGATTCGTATTCTGGGGGGGTGAAACTTTCAGAAATTCTTGTAAAACATAAAATACGTGTCGTGTTAATCCATATTTCATTTTGTCATGTACTTATACATAGGATACTTCATGGAATAAATGCTATAACGAACTAATGTTAAATTCTCTTAAGCTTTCAGTCCACAGATTTCGGGGGATAGAATGGAACATCCATAATGCATACGAGCCTGAGGGGAACTGTACTTTGTGTTTCTGTGGTATTTCGTATACGAATTACGTATTTCTTTCGTTTAATGAATGAAAAACATATCGTCACGACATGAGAATTGTATCCCCGACGACGCCCCCGCGTTTGTGATGTTTTTCCGAGCGTGCAGTGTTAATGGAATCCGACAATGTTCATGTCAAAACACGATTTAGGTTAACCTGGCGGATCCAGAGAGGGGGGGCTGAAGCCCCCAAAATATACGCTAAAGAACTATAGAACTCCCAAATTTATTTATTTATATTGTGAGAATTTCCTGCATATGTTGTACTACAGTCTTAAATTTACTTACCTGCACGTATTTTAATAGTACAGGATATGGTAATTACTATTATTCCTTAAAAAGCCCTATAAAACCCTCGACCCTCAGCCGAAACGCCCCTAAATATGTTTCTGGATCTGCCACTGCCTATAGCCGTACTTCGGACACAAATACCTAAAGTGTTTTCGTTCATAGTTCTGTAGGAAAACTATGCATAGTTAACTAACATGATTCAAACCCGCGTGTCTCATTATTGAGGCCTACTGACTGAACTATGGCGTCGATTTTTTAGTTCAAGCATTTTGATCATAATATCCAGCCCAGAACACATCCGTTAATAAATGGCTCTCTCGCAATTCAACGCCTGCTCGCGTGTAAGTAGTAATTAAATTTAAAAAAATATCTCTAAGGATTAAGTTCATGCGCGGGCGTCGCCATTGCTCTCATAAGTTGAACTACGCAGACTCAAAGACTTATAATGTTTAACCACGCAAAGACAACCATTGCATTAAGGTTGTACCTTTTTCTTACTGCAGCACTTATCATTCAAAGTTACTATTATGTAACGATATCATGGCAACTAGGTATTTTCATATTTAAAACTAGCTTGGCGGTTATTTTATTAACACCCCAGCCTAAAAAAAGGCAACTACATACAATGATAATAAAGAAAACCGCATTCAAATCCTTTGAGTGGTTCTCTAGTTAAAACAGAATAGGAAGGAAATTTCGCTAAAATAATCAGTCGACAACCACGACCTTTTTACTCCTTTATTATTAGTAAAAAAAGGTTATAACATGCCTAAACTATTTTTGAGTTGAAAATTCTCTCCTGAAAATATTTAACTGCACTAGCAACCAGCATTTTGCCAAAATACAGTGCTAATCACCGTTTCTATTCCATCTTCTACCTCGACCCACAATTTGTAAGCATCTTGGCAATTTGACATCAATAACCTTTCTCCCAAAATACTTGAAGGACCATTTACGCAAACTCATGTCCAACAGCGGCGCGAGCGCAACACCCAAGACAACAGCTGAACCTTGTCTCTCAATGAATAGATCTTGTCCGAGGCGTGTACTACGACATGACATTACAGCTAAATTACACTACACTTGTGATCCAAGAGCAACCGCTTCATCATTACGAAAACATACATTATTTAAAGCCTTAGCAATATGTCCATGGTGTTTTCACATTATCTCTCCAACCTTGAGTTTATTGCTTGTAGCGACGAACAATTGAACGACGCGACCGACAACGTTGCGCAATATTCTCATTAGGTTATTTATTCCGCTAAGTTTGACTGCAAAGCGTCCCGCTGGGCTCGCACTTAGGTGGTCTATGATGTGGCGGATGCTGCAACTGAAAGTGCTTCGTCATTAATGTCTATAAAATCATCATGTTCTCTAGTAAATAGGGCCTTAAACTTTATAATTCTAATACCACAATCGATATTGAGGCTGTAGAAGTTATGGGAAAATATTTCACCGAAAGCTTGCAAGACTAATTTGGAATTAACATACTATTAACCTAGTTCATTACTCGCTGGCAATATTGAGGCCGATGACACTTGCAATTTCGTTTATGTCACCTGTCAGACTTTGCACACGTTGAATGGTTAATCATGTATCAATTTGTATGACTGATCATTTTAATATTTGCATTGCAATAAGACTGTGTCATTTCCTGTTTAAAACACGCACCATGTCACAACTAATCCGTAAAATGAATCCGAGACACAATATGGACCGCAATCTATCGTTGATGTAGTGATTAAAAAGAATAATTCTGATTGCCAAACATTCCGATAATTTTAAAGGTCCTTTCATAATCTAAATGGTAAATGGTTTAATGAAAATGGCAAATACTCCTCTTATTGTGTCCTGTAAGGAAAAAAATACATACCGAACCGAACTCTTTCTTTCCTTTTCAGTACAAGCTATTTCCATCAGCTGCTGGACTTTTTACTTTTCTTTAAAATTCAAGTCAGCTGACACATCAGCCATTTAGAATGATTGAGTAACATAATTATGTGAACACCCTGTATTGTTTAAAATCCTACTCGAAAAAGAACACTTACCAATTATTATTAACATAATATGTTTTTAAAAGTAAGAATTTCTGAACGTGTCATCATATAATACAATAGAGCTGTAATTGGACATCATAAAACAGTTTTCTATTAGCAAAAAAAAAACACTTATGAAAGTCAAAGGCTCTTGCTAAAAAACTACGACTTTCAAATTATTTTCGCTTATTTATTGCATCACTCACTTTACACATCCAGTAAGGGCCTTGCTTGTAGAGTTAATTGTAAAACAATTTTCATCTATCAATGCAGTCCGATTCAAACTCACAGTCACTTTATAAATTGTTAATTATAAGTTGTTTCATGCTATCCTTTTTGCACTTACAAAATAAAATAGTATATGATATATTTTATGATTAATCATTGTTAATCGAACCGCACGTCCGCATCCATAGTAGAGGCCCTCCACTGGCGGGTGCATACCGAAGTTTGACCACTTGTATGCAGCAATGCCACTTGGTATGAAGGTTATGTATGATTCCTCAACAATTTCAACCCATATAGCATTTCTTTTATATTCCGTTGAAAATAAGATTATTCCATCTTACTTTGGGTAAACATTGTATTATAATTATCATTATAAAAGAAATGAAATTACAGTATTTCATATATAACCGAATTCGGTTGTTTTTAAAACTTAAATGTGCTATTTTTGTTTGCTTTTTGGAATAAATATATCAATTTAGAAATGTTATTTCAATAATATTTTTTTTCGTGCTTTTTAATAATATTTCAGTCTTTACAGGAAGTGACGTCATCATAGTATTAGCTTCAAGTTTTATCCACAACGAAGTTTTAGGGGGGTCGAAAATGGCCTGAACTGTTTCGAGAAAAGGATGGTACGGCAGTACCGCTTTTTAGCTCGACTTGGCGGGGGCACGACCGTGCCCCCAGATTTAGACTTCTACTTGATTCGAGGTTGTTCTTCAACAAGTATTTTTCATATTTCGCAAACAGGGTCATTAAACCTTTCTCCTGACCACTTACTGAGTCTCCAGTATGAATTTGGCTATTTAAACGAAAGTCACCCTGTAACAAACACATTTTTGATTTTGTATGATAGTTTTATGTTTTCCTAGGGGTCCAATATATCTGTTGAGTTTTCATATCGCTAAGACAATATAGCAGGCAAGATCGTAGCTAACATCCATTTTACAGGTTGACCAGAAGACTCATGAAATGTCACGTAAAGATAAACACCACACTCCTTTTTTTTTCATTTCTTTCTAGCATTATTTTGACAACATCAAGTTCTCTGAAGTGAACAACATGAAAACAACCTTGTGTTTTAAAAGAAAGATGTTTACTTACATTACATACGAGTATGTGTCTTTGTGAGATGGTTGTATTGAAGCCATTACATGATCATATACAGATAGTCTAAAGATCTGTTTTATATAAAATAATCCCTGACTGACTGCCTGATCTATCAACGCCTAGACCAAACGAGTGGACCTACAATACAAAAATAAAATTTGGGTCGTGGTTTCCTAGTATGACGGACTTCCGCTACAGTTTATTACAATGTAACTTCCGCTAGGAAGGAGTTTTGAAAATTCTTACAGGATCAAGAGAAATGGAATACATGCGAACAACGCCGCGGGACGTTCTCTGGTATACTTAAAATCGACCGATGTGGTCATGTTAAGAATCTCCCGGTCTTAGACCATTTAACATGGGACCTGGCAAAGCGTGACTCTTAGTACTGAAATTATTCTGCCGTTTTCCACGGGAGGGGAGGTAAATACGCACAGCACACATTTACTCATTCACGCACACTCCTGTGCAAAATTGATATGTCACACTAAATCAAAAGCTGCAACACAAACACAAAACGCGCACACAAGCAAACATACATGAACAAATTGTTCGTGTACTTTGGCAGAGAGAATTTTTTTTATTTTTTATTTAATAAAAGTACATAATAAACTTATCAAATATTACAAATTAAAAGAACTTATGGCTAGGGTTATACTAACATTTATGTTAGGTATATATATCTATCTATCTACCTAAGCTTTATGTACATATGCCTCGGAATTTAAAAACAAGGGCAAAGACTATTCGCCGTGCTAGTTATGTGAACAAAACTGTCTGACGGAGGCAGAGGGGGATAAGTGCGCTTGCCTAGTCCCCCTAATCTAATATAGATCTATATCTGTGGTAATAACCTAGTAATAACAGATCTTTCAGGTCTAGTACAGGGGGGCCCTTGCAACTTGTTGTAAATGCTCTGTTTTGAACAATAAATCTATTTTTCAACACACTTGCTTATAAAGTGGCCCTTATTGCAGCGTTCTTAGGGCCATAATGCAGCATATTAAACACGTGTGCTTTTTATTTTACATTATCGCACTAGTGTTTTTTACATTACATTTTTTAATCTTAGCAAAGAGTTTTGATGTCTTAAATATAGTAAAGTTTTTGCGAATAAATGTACTGTCTCAGTTAAAATATAATATTAGGTTAGGGAAAAAGTTTCTTCGCATTTTATATGAATAATCAAAACATTTTTAATAAAGTTTATTTACATTTAACTAAAGCATGTAGGTGCCATTTTGTTCGATAACTTTCTGCCATCTTGTAGGTAGGGACGTGATCCCATTGCTATAGAAATTCTGGGGCTTCTGATCAAAAAACCGCAACAAGTGAGTTTGGCAGTCCTCTCGTGATGTTAACCTGACACTGCCTAAGGAATTCTGAAGAGACCGAAACAAGTGGAAATCTGAAGGTGCAAGGTCAGTACTATACGACGAATGCATTAATACGTCCCAGCCAAACTGTCTTAATTTTTGCTGAGTGGCTAAAGATGTGTGAGGTCTAGCGTTATGAGGCACCCAAATATCGAGCTTTTTTGTGTACCCAGCTATTTTCAAATGCGCCAATACTGTTTTGTGGTCAATCCCCAGTTCTTCAGCTACATCGTAACTACTGACATGCCGATCTTGCTCCACTTTTTCAAAAATGGCATCCATTTTATCCGTAACAGGGCGCAAAGAGCGAGGTGCATCTTTGACATCAAAATTTCCGGATTGAAAACGCTTGAACCAAATTTGTGTACTCTCACAGATACTGCACTAGGTCCATAAACATCACAATTTTTTTCCGCGGCTTGCGTTGCATTTTTACCTTTTTTGTAGTAAAATTTTAAAATGTATCGAATTTCTTCATTAGATTCACTCATCTTAACAGTAAGAAAAACAAATGAAAATCACACATTTTACATAATTTGAATTTGGTATTATTTTTTTAAAAATTTAAACTTCTTAATAATACCAAAACCAGCCAGATACAAATGGTATAGCTAAAGAGATTTTATCATAAGTTGAAACATACTATTTGCGAAAAGAGCTTTTCACCAACCTATTATAATCATTTAATTTCATCAAATTATTGATTTTTATCAACAAATTCACTAATTTTTTTGTTGTAATACAAAAATATTCAGTTTGTTAATATTAAATATTTCGCTGTTTGGCAATATTTGGCTGTTTGGCAATATTTGGCTGTTTGGCTTTTTGCGTCAGTGCCTCTATTTCCATCTGCGCAAAAAACAAAATCTCCGCCGCCATTTTTCAAAGAAAATTGTCAGTTCATAGCTGTGGTTGTGGTTTCGATTATGTGGAAAAAAAGACACAAGAAATTTTATTATTTTTCCTCGCAAGTGTGTTGAAAAACGTCGTATGAAACGCGTGAGCATTAGATAATACACTCTCCGCTCCATTACGCCCTCGCCATTCAATCGCAATCCCGCCTCGACTGTAATGAGTGTAATGTTCAACGCAGCTCACTTGTATCATAATGTACTATTATTTTTATGAATTTCCCATTTAACAGCGAAGTTTTCGCCTTCTTCACAACAAACTATTCTTATTTAGTGTTAAACCACATTCCGGTGGGTTGTAATGAGCGGATGTCCAGGATCGATAGCAAAATTGTGAGCGTATTTTATAATTTCAAGCGTTTTGGCGATAGAAAAATAACTCCTCAACCCATTACACAGAGTAGAAATTCAATCCACCTGATTATAGCTGCTGAAAATTTGCAATGTTGTTCAGAATTTCGGCTCTAAGGATAAAGAAATAGAAGTTAGATTTATTGAAGCTTGCAATAAATATAATGGTAGTTGGCGCCAGACATTTTTGCACGTGTCTGTGATACAATCTCGAGCCTAGGCGTCGATGATTAGCCTTAGGAGTTTTGGTTTCAATTTCAATATTTTGCTATAAAGGGTATCGAATTTATTTGCAGTTTATGGCATCGGCCACAGTTTTGCTTTCACGTCTAAAAATTACTTTAAAAATATATCTCACGTTTCATATAATGTATTTTGTACTATCCTTGTACTATTAAGGAATATTGTGCAAGTCTTTTAGCTTTATTATTATTATCATTGTAATAAGAGCGAAAGGATGGATTACAGAACTCGATAGTACATACAGTAATGAGGACGGACCTATTTGCACGGAGCACTTTATGCGATGTTCTTTTGTTTAATCGGTCATCGCCTGTTTGTGTAGCCAGAGTCGGCTTTTCAGCGTGTCAATAATACATATATGAACAATACTCAACATTCTTCAAGGATAAAGACAACAAACATTGTAAGATTTGCCCACAAGTATTTGCGAGGCTCTCCTTTATGCTCCATAAACTTTCACGAGAATAACTTTCAAGGTTTCTTTTGTTCTGCAAGAAAATAGAGAAGCTGTTTTAGCAAGATGTTCTAAATATTATTTATTTATTATTAATTGGAATATTCAATATACCTCCAATTGATGTGAGGTAGTGCAGGGAATGTAATAAATGTACCGTAAAACTAACGGTAGATTTAACGCCTACACAAAGACATAAATTTGCTCCCAAACTCAATTCCTAAAACCAGAAAAACTGGGAATACAGGTACTAAATAAGTAACTAGAGAGACATTGTGCGTTTATAGTTACTATGTGTTAGTTTGTTAACAGTTTCCCTGTGATACTCGATGCGAAATTTACAACTTAAAAACTTTCCTATTTGAACTAATTCGATTAGCTGGTCTTCTTTTTACGTAAATTAGGTTCTTTCATGAGGGATAGGAGAGAACACAGATCTTTAACTACTAAGGTCTGTCACACTTTTTAAGATCCCTTGCCCAAAGGGTGCCAAACGGGAGCCTATTACTAAGCCTTCGCTGTCTGTCTGTGTGTCCGTCTGTCACAGGGGTCTACAGCTTCTGTCGTAATAGGTAAAGTTGAAAGTTTCACATAATATGTCTTACCATGTCCTCTACCACGACAAATAATAAGAAACCGGACAAGTGTGAGTCGAACTAGACACCGAGGCTGCCGTACAAAGGCACATATTATAAATAATTTATGAAATTTAATTATTATTTTTTTAATTATTTAATTACAAATATATAATTTTCAGAGTTTTCCCTATACTTGTAGTAGGTATTGCTTGTCAAATTTCATAGTTCTAGGTCAACGGGACCCTATACATATTACCTATAAATTTTGATTCCCTTGAGAGTGTTGAAATACTAGGTGAAATTAAATCAACCGACCAAATTCATACTGGAGACTCGGTTAGTCATCAGCAACAAGGTTTAATGAACCTCCAGAAGAAATTCGAAAAAAAAAATTTTTGTCCCGTAGTGCCTGCACTAGGATTTGTACTTTAAACTAGTCCAACCAGTAAGGGAGCAAAAATATTTATTTTCCGAAATTGGCCAAAAGGATGACTGAACCTGGTTCTTGATCACTAACCGAGTCTCCAGTATGAATTTGGTCGGTTGATTTAATTTCACCTTATATACGTTTTTGTGGTTTAATTTCAGCTCGATACCTCTACGCGTTCCCAAGATAAAGGGTATTGACACACGGACGGACGGACAGACGGACAGACGGACGGACAGACGGATAAAAAATTGATCCTATTATCGTTCCGTTTTTTCCCTTTTTCGTACCAAACCCTAAAAAAATGATACCCAAAGGACTCCTATACAATAAACCTCGAAAAATAGCATTTCTTTAACGTTTTATTTTCAGCAATTAGGGCTCCGTGCTCAGAGGGTGCTAAATTGTTTGTTCAGGTGGTACTATTTCAACGGCTTGTTTTTTGTCGCCCTAATGGTATGTATAGCATATATACGTATATTGTTGATATGTACATATGTTCTTCGGGTTCCGTACTCATATTGTGTGATGGTACGGAACCCTTTGTGCGCGAGTCCGACTTAATATAGTTTTCATTATTTTTAAATAAAAAGTATGCAATGGACTGGTTTTAGGCAATTCGTACAAATTGCTTACTAATAATTAAGTTTTTACAAGAAAATCATGTCGTTTTATGCACTACATTTTAATGACATTACTTACAGCTATAATCAAAATGTATTCTATTTATTTATAATATTATATATGTATATTTGCTCCCCTTTCTGGGGCGGCTTATCGCGTTCTGTTTCATTTATTTCTATAGATATAATATATGTTGCAAAGTAATGAAATCCGAAATTTGATCGAATCCCTAGACATATATTACTTTACAACCCTGCCAAAGTAATATGCCTTACAATCAAAAATATTTAGTATTTTTTGTAAAAAAAAAACTGCGAAGTAAACCAAGTTTAAATAAAGTTAAATGAAATGACTACTTCATTTTTGCAATATAGGTACATAAATACACTTATCGCACGTTAGGATTTTAAATAATTATTTAAGAGGAAATATATATACAATATTATTATACTAAAATGAGTTTTGGGTTTACTTATATTTAATTAATAAATACACGTACATGAACTAAAATAAAGGTATATTTAATGTATACATTGGTCCTGACTACTTACCGAATCTCTAGTATGACTTTGGCTATATGAACGAAAGTCACCTTGTACCTATAAAAAATAAGTTCCGTGAATAAACAAAACTGCGATCTTCACAAAGATTTTGGACGCAACACATATCTCGATATTATTTTGCGGAAATTATTATTTAACAAGACTATCTCCCAATCTTTGAGAATTTCAAGTCAAGCTGCGTAAAATATTTTGTATGAGAAATGCTGGTTCCTGTAGTAAGCCGCACAATTTCTCATATAAATATTTAACGCAGACGTTAAGAGCCCGGTCCGTTTTTTTTTTGTCGTCTGTTTGATGCGAAGCATTATTTTAATTACTTTTTTTGTCATTGCCGCGATGTTTTAGTAAAAATCGGGGAAATACACCAACCAAAAATTTATTTCTTTTAATTTTTTCTCCTTTGCGCGTTATTTTGATAGTTAGATATTATGAATAACGATTCGGAGCGGGCTCGTGAGTAATTAAATAACTCGCAAAAGAGAAACAATTCAATCAAATGAATTCTAGCCCTTTATTTAGACGGCCAATATGAAGTGGTGTATGTCCCTAGTTTAGCCAAAAACATCGCGATAAAGGCCAGAAAAATATTTAACTTATTGTTTTTGATCAAAGTTGTCGTCGTCGCGGATCGGCAAAACTCATGGTAGGCCTAAGGTTTAGAAACTGTCCCAAAGGGGATCTGAGGCGCAATAATTGTGTAAGATAATGGTATTCAAATTCGATTGTCATATGACTATTCGCCTAAGAAAATTAGCCCGTTTGACAGTTGAAATCGTACGTTTTTGGTTGTCATCAACAAAACAAGACAATCGTATTTATTTGAAAATTGTCAAACGGGCTAATTTGCTTAGCCGAATAGCCATATGACAATGAATTTGAATACCGTTGGCTTACACAATTGCACCCCTGATTCTTCCATCAATCCATCCATCAGCCTGTGTTCGTCCACTGCTGGACATAGGCCTTTCCCAAATTTCGCCACTCATCTCGGTCCTCCGTCCTCCTCATCCAGCCGCCCCCCGCAACGTCCTTCAGGTCGTCGGTCCAGCGGGCACGAGGTCGTCCTACACTACGCTTTGCTGTACGTGGTCTCTATTCTAAAGCCTTTCGGCCCCAACGGCCATCATGTCGGCGACAAATATGGCCTGCCCACTGCCACTTCAACTTACTGATTTGATTCTTGGACAACCCCTGATTCTTGGACAATCTAAACCTAAACCTTTCATAATTCACCGGATCTCACACTTGGATCCGGTTTCCATTGTTAGTTTAACCGTCAAATAGAAGTAAAGATACAACTTCCTTTCAATAATGAGCGCCTGAGGTGGGGAAATCTCTGTAAATTGCTCCTTTAATGCAACTTGTCTTGACCACTTCCTAATAACGACCTTTATAAAGGGTGTTTTTTTAGAGGTATAGAACTTTAAGTTGGCAACACTTTTTTAACTGGCGGCCATTTTGTCAGCTGTAAAGTGATTTATGTTTAGTTTGGTTTGGCATTTCAACATGAATAGACTGACGCCTAAACAATGCTTCCAAATTGTGCAAATTTATTTTGAAAATCATGGTTCTGTTCGAAAGACGTATCGCGCATTACGTCCAATTTACGGTTAACATAATCGTCCATCAGAGCAATTAATTCAATTAACTATGAAACGTTTACTCTAAATGATAATACGCATCCACAGAGTTGTCGTACAGTGCGTACAGAAGAAGTCATTGCTGCTGTAGAGCGTAGCGTAGAGGAAGACCTGAATCAGTCTATCCGCCACCGCGCACAGGAATTGGATATGTGTCCATCCACTTTATGGAAGATTTTGCGATTTAACGCCACTCGACTATTTTCTGTGGGGATATGTGAAGTCGCAAGTCTACGCCGATAAGCCCGAAACGATTGACCACTTGGAGGACAACATTCTGGGAGTTATTGCCGATATACGGCCACAAATGTTGGAAAAAGTCATCGAAAATTGGACTTCCAGATTAGACTACGTCCGAGCCAGCCGTGGCGGATATATGCCAGAAGTCATATTTAAATAATAATGCCAGAAGGTTGTCTTTAGAATAAAATAAATTTCATATCAATAAAAAAAATCCTCTTTGTTTTATTCCATTTCAAAGTTCTATACCTCTAAAAAAAACACACGTTATTATCTACATCTACACTATCTACACTAAAGCAGATTTTGAAGGTTTTAATTTTAATCTAAGAAACTTACTAAAAAAGGTAATTTTAACTATATTTTGCTATTCTGAAGGACACCAACTAAAATTAGCAAGTCTTTTAAATGCTCTTATATCAAACTAATTTTTTTAAATTCAATCAAATGACAGCTCTAAAGTGTGCCTTGAATTTAACAAAACAAGTTAAAATCACAAAGTTGAGTAAATTATGGCTGTCAAACAAAAATTTTAGTTTGACGTTTATAAAATGGTGACTTGAAAATGGCTCTCCGTTTTAACCATACATAAGTTTAATTTTATGTGTGTCAAACTAAAACTAAAGCCTTCAAAATCGGTTTTACTATCTACACTATTATATAAATAGGTAAATTTTATTTGTTTTGTTTGTATGCAAGGGGTTTAAAGTCGCTCGGCGAGCTATGGAGCGGACTATGCTTGGGGTATCTCTGATGGATAGAATCCGAAATGAGGAGATTCGTCGGAGATCAAAAGTAACCGACATAGCCTGCAGAATCAGTAAGTTGAAGTGGGAGTGGGCGGGCCATAGTTGTCGCCGACATGATGGATGTTGGGGCCGAAAGGCTTTAGAATGGAGACCACGTACAGTACAGCAAAGCGTAGTGTAGGACGACCTCGTGTCCGCTGGACCGACCGATGACCTGAAGGACATTGTGGGTGGCGGCTGGATGAGGAGGACGGAGGACCGCCATGAGTGGCGAAGTTTGGGAAAGGCCTATGTCCAGCAGTAGACGAACACGGGCTGATGGATGGATGGATGGATGGATGGATGCAAGAAGGAATCTCTCGAACTACTGAACTTATTCAAAAAATTCTTTCTAATAGAAAGCAACACTATCGCTGAGTAACATAGACTAATATGTTCCTTGAAGAGGGGCATTTCCCTAGGAATATAGCTATTTAACTACATTTGCGTGGGAAATCTCTATAACTACTGAACCGATTTTGAAATTTTTTCCATTATTGTAATAGTGAAATTGTTCAGTTGGAAGTAGGCTGTAGTTGGTGAGCAGGTTTTTGGGAAAGGGATTTTTTGTTTCTCATTAGGTTCATTGAACCTTGATACACACAACTTACCAAGTTTTCAGTATGAATTTGGCTGCATAAATTAATGTCATTTTACATGGAGAAATCACTTAGTCTGTAACTTTAAAACAGCTCTGTAAAAATGTTACAAGTGAATAATTAAAAACTTAAATTTGAAAATAATGAAATTAAAATATTTATTTATATATTTCGAGAATACAAGGCATACTACTGTGTCAGGGATCCCTTTGCTGGCAGTGACACAAAAAGGCTCATTAAGTTTAGTTTTTATCACATAGCGATACTCAGGTATGAACTTGCCTATATCAAAGGCATATCTGACTGTAAAAGGTGATGGACAGCAAAAGAGTCGGACTAAATAGTGAAATTAAGGAATGAGTACCAAAAATCCAAAATCTAAAAGCTCAAACGTTAAATAGGGTTTGTGCTGGGGACTCGGTGGGTGGTCGGGGCCGGGATTCGGTGAACCAGTTTGCGAATATTTTTTGTGCCTAACTATATATTTATTTGAGAACAACCTCGACTCAATTAGTGTGTATCTCAATTTTACTTTGCGTATGTCCCGGACGGGGTCATTGAGCCTTAGTCCTGCCACTTGCCGGGTCTCCGGTATGGGTTTGACTGTGAAGACGAGAGTCATCTTATACTTATTTATTTATTATTAACTAGCATTTGCCCGCGGCTCCGCCCGCGTTTTATTCGGTTTAACGACATGCTTTTTTCCGGGATAAAAAGTACCCTATGTGTTAAGTTAGGGTATAAGCTATATTAATTCTAAATTTCATCCAAATCGGTCCAGCCGTTTCTGCGTGAAAGAGTAACAAACAAACGCATACACACACACACACACACACACACACACACGCACATGCACATGCACACACACGCACACACACACAACAAACACACCCTCACACACACAAACACACACACACACACACACACGCACACGCACACAAACTTTAATATTATTGTGATTGTGATACTGTGATTGTTTACATATTCTATTGTTTTTTGAAATATTAATATTGACTTGTAGAAAGTATACTTTATTGTATATGTTTTGCAGAATAAATCAAATTTGATTTGAATAAATTAATATGTATCCTTGCATTATAAATAACAAACAAACAAGTAAAAGCATACTTCTAAGATGACAATTAAGATGAAGTACTATTAAAATCTTAATGTCAAATAACTTTAATAATGATGAGGTTGGCATTTAGATGGGTGGGATACTGGTACTCATACTGACGGCAAATTATACTTGTATGATGTATTTATTATTGAGGAATATATATTTTTTTATTTACTTAATTAAACTAAAAAGGTATAAAATTTTCGTTTATTCATAGATAATGACTGAAAAGATGTTTTGAAACTTTTCATTCCGGATATATAATAGGAACACGAGATGATATTGAAAATTTTCAGAAACTGGTGAAATTAAAGGCCTAATAGAATATCGGGCTCAAACTATGTACGAATAAAAAAATATAATTTGTGTTTACGTATTATTACTACGTATTATTTGACCATTGTCGATAAAGGGACACAATCTTTGCACTGATTTATTTACAAAAGTCGTACTTAAAGCAGAAACTCAGCACCAATTGATGTAAAGATACTCACAAGATAAAAAAGGTAAAGCCATCGATGCATGCACAGCAAGATGCAACACCAGTGACAGCAGTATGACATGCTGTAATCTATATCATTGCCTCACTACCTTAGAATCTTGGAGTGGACGATGCAACGATCTGATATGCTGCCTCCTTATCATCCACTTTCATCTTTCACCGAAGATTAAACGATTACTACTTCCATCTAATTGCTCGTGTTTGTCTGTAATCGGTCATTAGGATTTATACTTGACTGATTTTAAACCGGTATCCGCTTGGATGAGGCCGTACCATGTCTATATCATCAATTTTATGTACCTAATAGCTCATATCAGACGCACTTACTGTCTACAATTAACTAACTTGTTTTCGATCATATTGATATTAGACATAATTACTTACATCTCTTTAGAGATGCAAACTGTGTATTTTAGATATTATTTTTCTGCTATGAACGCTAAATTGGCTTTATAAAGAAGAATTGCATGCAAATTATAATCTCATTCCGTCAGACTCTGCTGGCCAATCTCAAATAAATGAGCGAATGGGGCAGGCAGCCGCGAAACCACGCCGCGTCCTTGCGGGTACCTTGTCACATAATGTTACTTTACTGTGGTTTTATTTAAATAAAATCCTGACCGATAAAGGTAGATGAATTCATTCACAGGTGCAGATCTACGGGGGCAATACGTACGATAATGATGATACATATGTACATACAAGCGAATAGTGATAGAAATGTGAACTTATAATGTGGTTTGATGTCACATTACTGACTATTAAATAAAAATCACTCCTAGGTATTTAAAATGTACCTAAATAATAATAAGTATCTACTAAAAGGTAGTCCTCATTTTGGGCACAACCAAAAATGTTAGAGCATCAATTGTTTATGATCACTTACCGAGTCTTCACTATGTATGTAGCTGAACCAATCCAAGTCACCTGATATAAGTTAGAGATACCCATCCATTTACATACAACCGATTTATTGTAAATGAAACTTTGAATGAAGGTAATAACTAGCACTGTAGAGTTGTGCCAATCGATAAAGAACGAAACAGCTTGACGAATGATATGTAACATCGGAAGAAGTTAAACACAAATTATCAGCAGGATTCATCGCAGAGAGATGTGAAAGTGAACTCGCAAATGTTGCAGCTGAAGTCGTGTGCTACAGATAAAACTTAATGTCTAATTTATTACTGGATGTTGTTTAACGAGAGTCTAGAATTACTCGCCGTTGAAAATATCAATACAATAGTCATGTACTACGTACCAGAAATGATTGTACTTTGCTCCGTTATACACACATGATTGGTTGGGTGATGCCCTATTATGTGACCGTCATTTCATTACAGATGTACCAAAATCGCACAAAGATGTGCAAAATAAAGTAAGTTATCGTTAAGAAGAGAAGGAGGATAAAAGCTAAAGAGCGTTTATGGCTTCCAAGTGCTGTTTGGCACGAAAACTATAATTTTCAAACCTTTTAATATCGATCAACTACTTAATTTACAAACATTGTGAATTACTTATATACAACTATTGTAAATGTTGTTGAAATGTTGATGGTTGTGATTGTCGGCACTTGGTGGAACTTATTAAACATCTTGTTAAATAAGACACTTGTACTTGTCCACAGGATTAAAATTTAACTTCTATAAACCCGACCGCTTTCGCTTATAAGCATTATCTAGGGCTTTATAACATAAATTACCCTCGGAAATTGTTTGACATTTATCGGACGTATTAAACATGTAAATATTATTTAGATTATTTTTATGTTATAAAACCCCAGATAATGCTTATAAGCGAAACCGGTCGGGTCTATTGAAGTTAAATTATAATCCTGTGGACAAGGACAAGTGTCTTAATTAAGAAGTTGTTGAAATGTGTTTTTTTTTCTGTTTTATGTATCTGTGAATTCTATCACAATATAACTGAACACAGGTTTTCTTCATTTCACTTTCAACGTAAGTTTCAAAGATTAAATTAAATGAAAGCCCGACTTATCAAACAAAAAACTGGTCAAGTGCGAGTCAGACTGGCATACCTGAGTTCCGTAATTCGACAGTTTGGGAACAGTCAGGAAGAAAGTATTTAAAATCTTCCCCATTACTGTTTATGATAACAAAAAAAGAATTGATTGTACCACAAAAAAGAGACTCAATAATTTTTATATTGTACTCGATATAAAACTCGTGGATGAAAAATTTAATTTTGTCATTTTGGTATCGTAAATTTCTCACCTGCTATATTTTTCCTGTAATCTTTACGTAATCCCGAATTGCCATGATTTTTTTCATATTTTTCGGTTCATTAGTTTCGGAAATAAGGGGCGGGACATGAATTTTTTTGTGGTTTTTCAAAGATTTCTCGAAATTGGTGCCAGTAAATATAGCAAAAGTATATATTTTTGTAATCAGCTCTTTAATATCTACAATTTGATGCGCATATTGTATTTTTATAAAAAATATATATATTTCTCATTTGTTATCAACTTTTTTTTAATCGCTATAGTTTTTCTGTAATTGGCCAGTTATGACCTATAATCGTCATTTTTTTATACTTTTCGGTCAACCAGTTTCGGAAATAAGGGACATGCTTTTTTGTGGTTTTTCAAAGATTTCTCGAAATCGGTGACGGTAAATATTGAAAAAGTATATGTTTTTGTAATCAGCTCTTTAATATCTACAATTTAGTAACCATATTGTATTTTTTGGATTTATTTTCTCTATTTTGTATTGGAAATATGTTAAACAATTTAAAAAATTTCAAGTTTTTGAATTCTTATTCAAGTGAATGCTATTTTTGTGGCAAATTTCAAGTCTTTATCTTTAACGGTGCTAAAGTTATGAGGCTGTGACATACGGACGGACGGACAACGAAGTCTCACCATAAAGGTTCCTTTTACCTTTCAGGTACTACGGAACCCTAATAACCAATGATAATTAGGAAAAGAGTAATTAAAGAACAATATATGTTGATGGTTGTGATTGTCAGCACTTGATGGAACTTATTAAACTCTATTTCTCCACGTGAAATAATGTTTGTAAACAACTTTATAACCTAAAGGTGATGAAAATATAATGTTCAAAAGCATTTTTCTGTCTATAAATACATAAATTTTAGTTTAAACCAATAACTGACGTACTTACTTACCTACAATTAAATTTGAAAAATTCAGTTTAAAAAGTATAGGTATTTCATCACTTTTAGGTTATAAAGTTGTTTACAAACATTATTTCACGTGGAGAAATAGAGTATAGACATCATAAACAAAGATGAAAAAAAAATAGTTATATTAATAGTTAATAAGAAATTAAAATAAAAACAATGTGAAATTTATAAGAAACAATAAATAGTCGATAAAATTATTATCTCCAGTAAAACAAGGACAAGGACCCTTTTCGCGAAATTCACAGAATACAATTTTGACCTCCCACACGTATTATGTATACGTACCCTATTGATGCAGGGTTTGGCTTGAGCATGTATGGATAGTACAAATAAAACGATTTCGTCAAAAGGGTGGTTCTTGTTTCTTAAGTCTCCACTATGAATTTGGCTTTACTAATCAATGTCACCTTATTTAAACATGTTAATACGATTACCTACTCGTCGCGTGTCAAGTAAGTTACTTGGACGGAGATACTAAAACGTAAAGAAGATAAAACCTAACTGGCATATCCTTCTCCGTTAATTGATATGAGATTATGCGCCCTCACTAGATTATTTATAACTCGTTGAAACTTGAAACATATTTTTTTGCAAAATTCTATCCGTTCTCTTTTGAGGTCCAATTATGAAGATTAACTTTTTGATGCTCCAAACGACTTACAAAACAATGGCTGCCCTGTCTCGCGTGTAGGTCTTCCATGACATCATCGCATCATTAATGTTATTTTCTTTGGTACTTTTAGTTAGTTTTAATTTTCTTCTTAGACCTCTCGCAGACATTTTGCGAATTTTTTTAACATTTATTTATTAACATTTCAACAATTATAACATTTAACATATTTTTTTTACACAAAAATTGTATGACGCCGCGCGCAGAAACGCCAATAAGGCTGATATTTCATTATCATTTTGTAAGAATCCAAAATACTGACAGTGGAATCTGCTCCAGTGTTACAACATTCCGTAAAAAAACATCCAACTTTCATACAAGATTTACATAAAACATTTGATTTAAATTTCAAAAACAAAACATTGATAAAAGAAAGAGGCCTTGCAGTCGTAAGACAGTTTTTACAGTCCGAAAGATCTCTACACACATTTTAGTTTAAGTACTGGGATAATAATAATAGGTTGGTGAAAAACTCTTTTCGCAAATAGTATGTATGAATTTATAATAAAATCTCTTTGGCTATACCATTTGTATGGCTGGTTTTGGTATTATTAAAAAGTTTAAATTTTAAAAAAGATAATTTCAAATTCAAATTAGGTAAAATGTGTGATTTTCATTTGTTTTTTTTACTGTTAAGATGAGTGAATCTAATGAAGAAATTCGATACATTTTAAAATTTTACTACAAAAAAGGTAAAAACGCAACGCAAGGCGCGAAAAAAATTTGTGATGTTTATGGACCTAGTGCAGTGTCTGTGAGAGTAGCACAAATTTGGTTCAAGCGTTTTCAATCCGGAAATTTCGATGTCAAAGATGCACCTCGCTCTGGGCGCCCTGTTACGGATAAAATGGATGCCATTTTTGAAAAAGTGGAGCAAGATCAGCATATCGGTAGTTACGATGTAGCTGAAGAGCTGGGGATTGACCACAAAACAGTTTTGGCGCATTTGGAAAAAGCTGGGTACACAAAAAGCTCGATATTTGGGTGCCTCATGAGCTCAATGAAAGAAACTTAATGAACCGTGTACTCATTTGTGATTCTTTATTACGACGTAATGAAACCGAACCATTTTTGAAAAACCTGATAACTGGTGATGAAAAGTGGATCACGTACGACAAGAACATGCGAAAAAGGTCGTGGTCAAAGGCTGGTCAGGCTTCACAGGCTTCACGGCGAAACCCGGGTTATCTCGCAACAAGTTAATGCTGTGTGTATGGTGGGATTGGAAGGGCATTATTAATTATGAGCTGTTACCGCCAGGCAGGACCATCGATTCTGAACTCTACTGCGAACAACTGATGAGATTAAAGAAAGAAGTTGAGAGAAAGCGGCCGGAATTAGTCAACAGAAGGGGCACACCATGATATTCATCATGATAACGCTAGACCTCACACATCTTTAGCCACTCAGCAAAAATTAAGAGAGTTTGGCTGGGACGTATTAATGCATCCGCCGTATAGTCCTGACCCTGCACCTTCAGATTTCCACTCGTTTCGTTCTCTTCAGAACTCTTTATGCAGTGTCAGGTTAACATCACGAGAGGACTGCCAAAACCACTTGTCGCGGATTTTTGATCAGAAGCCCCAGAATTTCTATAGCAATGGGATCATGTACCTACCTACAAGATGGCAGAAAGTTATCGAACAAAATGGCACCTACATACTTTAGTTAAATGTAAATAAACTTTATGAAAAAATGTTTTGAATTTTCATATAAAATGCGAAGAAACTTTTTCCCCAACCTATGTTAAAACTCATATGTCTTTAGGCGTCTTTGATTACATACAACCTGCACCTTTTAAATGTCATTTTGTTCACTCATCAATTGTTTTTTTTTATAGTTGGCTAGAAACCAAATTCTCTACGTACAAACCTAGAAACTTAACTATCCTCCTTAAATACCTTGCAGGGTCCGGATACTTAAAAAATAGCGAAGCGAAGCGGAGCGAGGAAGAGCATGTAGGTATACCTATACATGCATGTAAATACTCGTAAATTCCGGAGCCGAGCGAAGTGGAGCGGGGCGAGGCGAGCCCTTTAGTTTTTAACAGAAAGTTTTCTATTATCAGGACCTTTTTGCAAAAACACTTTTTTTTTCTGAATATTCTGCGTCATATCCGCTGTCAAGTTAAGATAGTAGATCATGATTCTGTATCGTAAAATCAGTTGCCAACCGAGTGCCTATCGTCGAAAACATACATACTATCGAATTCCGCTTATCTATTTAAGGATACGTTCACACTTGAAATGACGTCGCAATTCGTAAATAGTTCAACCCATTGAAGGTTATTTTGGAAGTTTATTTTTTATCTGCTTTTGATGTATAGCGAGTTTAGTTGGGATGCATAATAGGCCCGCTGTACAGTACAGTTCGAGGCGATAGTGCAGGGATAAATATTCCTCATTCCTTGCTCATTTTTCCCATTCAAATGGGATTAAGATCTAGTTATATTATGCATGCAGTGGTGGCACTGGTAGTCGCCATCCTGGGAAACAATTATGGTAATGAAATACACGATTTGCTAGTCAGCCACCGTACACGAGTTTAATTTTCTATTGTTTGAATGACGATACCCAATGACTTATAATTCGATTTTAAATCGTGCGATAATCTTATATGATTATTATAGTCAATGGTGTGTCTCTGTCTTACTGTCCCTATGTAACAAGTGAAATTTTTGGCGATCTTATCTCCAGTTTAGTACTATACAGAAAACTAGTATATGTAAGTAATTTTTACCCTCCACGAAACGAAGAGCAACTATACCAAGTGTAAATAAATAGCTATCTTTACATGAAACCACATACGCTACTGATCATACTGATCTAATTAAGATATAAAAAGCAGTTCACTTGCAACATAAAAAGAAGTTCACTTGCCCATACAAAATTAGCAAGAGATTTTGAATTTAATTTAGAGAACATTTTCCTTCACTTGCTCTTGTATGTTTCCTTGCGAAAGGTGTTCGGTATGATCAGTGGAGTATGTGCTTTCCTTTAAAGATAGCTGTCTATTTACACCCGGTATGCTTTACACTTATATTTTTAACAAAACCAAAAAATAATACACATTGTTGTTACCCATTGTAATACTTGGAGCATTTACCTACAATAAGTGGAATATGCAGGTAGCGCGCTACATATATCGACTGACATATCAGTTGATAAGCGCAAACGAAACCGCGGGAGCAAAAATTCTTATCATAAAGCTATTTATTTTTCGAACGTCTTTGCATTTTTCTATATTTATAGTAGGTAATATAAAGTTATCAAAACTGCAAAAGTGAGTAGTAGGTCCCTTGATAGAACTAACTTAACTCTAGAGTAGTAAATCAGTATTCACTCCTATTTTAATTGCATAGATGCAAGGGCGTAAACTACGAAACCTATAGCCATATAGACACCCAAGGCAGCGTGGTATGCGATCCCACAGAAATGATTACTCGTCAATTTTACGCTTGCAGCACTTACACCTATAAATCCTTGGTAGTTGTGCGCTGGAGCCATTTATATCCGATACGGATGCGATACTTGCTACGGAGATACCCGATCTCTCTTGCACGTTGGCGCCACCATGCGCCCGCGTCGAATGATCCGCCGGTCCCGCCAGGGATGGTTCCAGGGCCAATTTTCTGGTTTTACCGCTAATTCCAACATACCAGTTACGAATATGCGACTATAGTCTAATGGAGAAAGAGTACACTAATGCAATATAGATTATTTTTTCGAAATTGTCCAATATGTAGCTTTTGCGATCACGATAATAAATAATCTATGTATACATTGCAATCGAATTAAGTTGAAATAAGGCGCACCCCAGATCAAGGTGACAAAAGAAAGACGAACATTTTCTATGAAAAAGTATCTAAAAGTAATTGTTAAAAAATTACGAGGCCAAAATGTTGTCTTTATGTGCGCTGTCATCACTTAGATCAGGGCAATGGGTTCTGGCTAAACGTACGTACGTACGTACTGCCTGAACAGCACAATGTTTGGAAAAGTGTCTTTCTAAACAATTTTATTTTAAACGTAGGTACCTAATTAATTATGTAACTCACCTACTTCAAAAGTGCCAGTAACTAACATATAGCAAGATCAAATATTCAATCGAACAGACAAGGCATATCGTAAATTGACATAAAAATCCCCTTTTAAGCCTGATTACGTCCCATCGTGTCAGATTTATTTTATAGCATTTATCTCGGGATCGCCCAGTTACAGGTGTACCTACATTAATACGAGCAGAACTAGTGATAGAACATTCATTGCATAAGTGCTGCGGTTACAAATTACTTATTGCCAGAGAATGTGATAATTCAGGGCTCAATTCTATGTTCATGGCAGGTTTATGGTGATCCTGATCGATTACTTTATACACTTCTACTTGGGCTTTGCTAAGTTTTTCACCGTATTCATTTTTTCTAACTTACATTATCTGATTGTTTAGATGTCATTTCTGTTGTTTAGAACGAAAACAATTCAAAATACTTACCCATTCTTGAGTTAAGTATAGAAAATAATGAAGTCCTAAATTTCATGCCATAATTTCTGCCATCAGATAAGATCTGGCAGAAAATGATTTATCACCTCGTATAAATTAATTCCCCTCATATCAACTTCCAATTTGCACTTGTTCAAACGCTTTCACCTTCACCGTACCTGTAACGTCACATTCGCTTCCTACGATATGAAATTGGCTGGTGGACGTTATCTTCGGATCAGACGACCGACATGCAAGGCCATGGAGCATGGAACTCTCTCCGCTGTTGAGTACCCTGTCGGATCAATATACCTCCGACAAGATTCGTCGTGTCCGCTTCGAAACCCTGACACCAACGACACGGTGCCAGTGAAAACAGAAACTCATTAAGGCTTTTAACGACATGTATATGTTACAGGGTAGTCTAGCCTTCTTAGGCAGGCACTGATGAATGGCTTTGCAAGGTAGACATGCTAAGCGGTACAAAATCTTTGCAAACGATATGGGAATAATTGTTTTAGCAAGAGGATGGGTTATCGATTATACTTATACTTGATTATTACAGTGCTCTTGTAAATAAATGAATGCTAAGTAATTCTGTCTTGTCTATTAAATTTTTCCCCCTTTTAGCACCTTGGTTTTAGTGTTTTGCAAGGTTTGTTGGCTTGCTTCGGGCAACTGTCTGGTTGTTGATGTTTCACCTAGCAGCAGCAGCAATACGAGTTGTAAGAGTTACGAGATGCGACATTGCAAGATCTACGACTAAACAGCTCCAACTTGACTGTGACTTGCTAAGAAAGCGTGTGGCGTTAGTGTCAATCGGAACGAGTATATGACCGGTAAAGAAACCCTATTTGGTATTTCGCGGTTGTTAGGTGCAGGAAAAGTGTTCGAACTTTAAATCTTAGCGCTGATAAGTCATATAATTTATACCCCATCGTCATATAATCAGATTCTAACTGATCCAATCACTATACTAATTTAGAAAGTTGGTTCAAAGATACGACAATGTTAAAATTTATATAGTCGTTTATTTTAAGCATATTTTACAATCTTATTTTACGAAGATGCGTAAACCTCGATTACATTGACCTTAATTAATATTTACAAATCTACGATAACACTCTAGCTTAACACTAATGCGAGGTGTAAAATATATACAGTACTTATCAATAAAAATCTTGAATCTGAATTTCAAAGATTCCGTCATAGCGTCTTTATGTTTTACCTTCATAACAAGGAATTAAGTACTAATTTATGAAATAACAGTCTATTAGTTTCTCGGGAAGCTTTTACAGGCTTCAGATGCTCAGCGATGGTCTTTTCTTCCGCACACTCTTGCTGTTCTTCCCAAATATCGTGCCGATGACCTGTCGACAACCAAACAATTAAAATAGTTGTATTTGGGTTACTAAATTTTACACAAAGCATTCAAATAAGTTTACGCGGCAAATATTAAGGTCATTAGCATTAGACAATCATAAATATTTTAAGTAACAAGTAGATCAAAAATGCTAAGAAACTTTACCTTGGAGACAGAATAAGCAGCAAGTTTCCTCCTCGGGGAAGGTAGCAGCAGCGCCAGTGCGCGTGCCTCCCGGAGCAGCGCGTGGAAGGCGAGCGCTGCGCCCGCGCACGACTCCGCCGCCGACACCTCGTAGAACTGACACCCGAACCTCAGCGAGAGCTCTTGACCCTCCTCCGCGTGGACCTCCCTAAACAAAACAAAATGGCATACTTGATAAAAATGCAAACTTCCAATTCGATCTCTTAACACTGATACTGGTGCAAATGCAGTCTTCATGGAAATCTATCTAAAATAAAAAAAATAGTTAAGAAATTAGCATGTGGAATTTTAAAATGAAAATATTAGGCTGTAAATTGAGGTAAAAGTTTTTACAAAACGAAGAAAACAAATTGAAGAAACGGAAAATACCGGAGCGGTATCTATGACACATGAGTAATAAGACTGCTTGCCTAGCGTGTTCGAGATCACGTTTGTTGCCGAGGAGTGTGACAGCTGCGCAGCCAGGCAGGCGGGTGCGTTCCAAAAGGGAGAGGATTTCGGCAGCTGCAATGAACGACCGTCGTTCACAGACCGAGTAGACCACGGCGAACGCATCGCCCCATCGGATGTGGTCGGGAAGGCAGCCGCGAATCTAGAACGGACATAAATAGGAATGAATAGCTTATGGTAGTTAGTCCATAAATGAAAATATAAATACAAATTCCGAAAAGTCCGAATATTTCTTGGAAAATTTGTTACTAATTGATTTTTATACCAGTATTTTGTAATGAACTGTATATAGTAACAAATTTCCAAGCATTGCATTTTTAGTGTATTTTAGGTTGTTAAAACTAACGATCCGAAGAAACACATCGGCTCTTAAGGTGATATGTGAATTTTTCAACAGTCACTGTTACTCCATGCGGAACGACCCGCAGTATATAGTAACAAATTTCCAAGCATTGCATTTTTAGTGTATTTTAGGTTGTTAAAACTAACGATCCGAAGAAACACATCGGCTCTTAAGGTGATATGTGAATTTTTCAACAGTCACTGTTACTCCATGCAGAACGACCCGCAGTGCGAGAGGGACGGATTCCGGAAAAAATAGCAAAATGCCGGTTTTAAATTAATATAAAATTAACTAAAACAGTTATCAAAATTTCATAGTAACAAATTTCCAAGCATTGCATTTTTAGTGTATTTTAGGTTGTTAAATCTAACGATCCGAAGAAACACATCGGCTCTTAAGGTGATATGTGAATTTTTCAACAGTCACTGTTACTCCATGCGGAACGACCCGCAGTGCGAGAGGGACGGATTCCGGAAAAAATAGCAAAATGCCGGTTTTAAATTAATATAAAATTAACTAAAACAGTTATCAAAATTTCACATTCACAAGATTTAGATATTGTTAAAATCTATCTAATAAAATATCGTCCAGGTCTATATGTCATTCCTATTTCGCATACTATGAAAAAAAGTGTAGAAGAAGACCTCATTTCAATAATTATTTCTATCGAGCGAAAGTTCTGCAATCGCGTTTCTGTATTCAAGAAAACTAGAAAAAGGTATCCATATTTATATACTAATTTATCAAATTCTGAAAATCAGGTAAATAACTTCAAAAAGTGCCGATTTTAGTGAGGTAGCGCCTTAAAGGTTAGCTTAAGTTAACTACAGGCAATACAATAAAACATGATGTCGCAACAATTAGCTGCAAATTTAAGAATTCGAACAAATACGAATGAATGAACGCTAAGCACTATCACTCAAATAAAGTGGTGCACTGCAGGGGTCCTACCTCAGACCTCCGTTATATGCACGTAACAATTTTTTCTCTTCGATTATGCAATTTAAATAATTGAATCGGTAACGGAACTGTGTTAGGATTCCACATGTTCTACAGCCCACTTTATTGACGGAACTGGTTTTATAATCTTGTAAACAAACATTTACACAACCTTTCAATTAACGTTAGCTTTCGACCTATTTCGCCCCGGCTTTGTCCGATGCAGAACTGATCGCATCTCATGATAAGTTAATACAAGGGCCATAAAGTTTTCCTAATTAAATCGTACGCTTGGCCCCAGAGGCGGCGTCCACAGATTACCATCTCCATTGTTTACTGCTAAATTAAGATCAACCGTGTCCACTGCTTCATTCGAACCAACATTGTTCCTATTCGAACCAGAAATTAGATAGCATTTTACTTTATGACTTTATTGATTTCTTATCGAAATCGTTGCAACTGGCTGCACACAATGATCTTTTCAAATGGTAATAAATGTGTAGTCGGAAGAAATACTTACTGCGCAGCTCGAGGTATCTAATATTTCAACTTCTGAAACTGCTCCATCAAAAGCGACCCTGTGTGTATATAAAAAATCTGAAACAATAATTTACTTTCCTATGTACAGGTTCATATTTTATTGTTATTGTTATTTATGTATTACCAATACCAGCATTGCTATGAATTGCAAATTGAAAGTAACGACAGATTATTTTTTACACTACCAAAAATAGTATTCAGAAAATGACGTCAATACTCGAATATAACATTAAATCGCGAATATTAAATATCGATTTATTTACTGCCGACGAAAATTCCTCGTTAACTTTCAATTATCCAATTAAGAACTGAATTTTTAATAATGCAGAAAACTTACCTCCTGTTGAACTGTATTCTCCTATATACCGCTTTGTTAAATACCGCACAACGACCGCTGAAACAAGGAAATAAGCTTATATCAAAATAGGCACTTAATCCTGCAGATAATTCATATCTTGATTCCTATCTAATATATTATTCCGTTTTTAATATAAAATTTATTTCATGTTATAAATAGCTTCACTCAAACCTTTATGACCAGGATGGTGATTCTCGCATATTCAAATTGAAGTCGTAAGCCTCAGAACATAAGCAGAATATTTACTAATGAAATGACAATATTGTCAAATAAAAACCAACATTCTCAAAAAACTGCAAACTAAAAGCGGCGTAGTCGTGAAAAGTTGACGCACGTTCCCTTTGCAGGTCAAAAATTGGAAAACAAACCCTCACGTGCAAACATTTGTCTTTTTCCTAATTTCATAGTTCACACGTGTAAGACTATCAAAATGTTTTAATTCAGACGTGCAAATTTTGACAAGCTTCAAGCCTCGAGCCGTGCCCCGTGGTGAGATGCACGCACGTACAGAACATCGAAATGCCCCATATCAAAAATTGTGATTGCGCTTATTAACTCATCTTTGCTTTCGTTTGAGTTTAGTCCCTGTAGAACTCGCTCTAAATTTTTTGGTAGAATTTTTACCATAGAGTTATATGGTTATGAATAAGGTATAATTATTTTCAAATATGCACATTTTACTAGTGAAACGAGAATCGCCGTTCCTAGACGATTCCTGAATCGTCTTCACAGAATATTACGAATACAGCAATTACAAGTTCATTACTCTCAACTTTCTACAACTTTAATTCATCTTCCATTCATCCAATCCTGGAATTTCCATCTCGGGAGTTGAATAGAACACCAGGAGTCAATTTATCGGCTCTTGCATCTTACGCTTTAAGGTTGAAAATCGCGTTGATTTTACTTTTTAAATAATGGTTAACGTACAAATAGTTATCAACAACAGTGACTACGCGTATTTCTTAACAAACCATCATCGTGTACTCGCTACTGAGTTCAAAATGAAGTTGGAATCCTACCAGCCCTTTACAGGGATTCTTTACAAAAAGTTGATTACTCGTTTCTTGTCGGTGGCTTTCGACACCGGGAATGGGTAATATTTTCATTTATGAACCCGCTTGTACCTCCACAAAGGTTTTAGATCTCCTTGCTTTCTAATATTAACTACCTACGATATATTTTTATTTATCGTGGATAAAGGCATACAACATTCAATTTTTAGGGTTCCGTACCTCAAAAGGAAAAAAACGGAACCCTTATAGGATCATTTTGTTATCCGTCTGTCCTACTGTCCGTATGTCTGTCAATACCCTTTATCTCAGGAACGCGTAAA
The DNA here is from genome assembly GCA_910592155.1 of Ypsolopha scabrella. Classification (NCBI taxonomy): domain Eukaryota; kingdom Metazoa; phylum Arthropoda; class Insecta; order Lepidoptera; family Ypsolophidae; genus Ypsolopha; species Ypsolopha scabrella. The sequence goes on along the minus strand of OU342969.1, from coordinate 21,311,941 downwards.
GGTATCGAGTTGAAATTAAAACCATATACTCAAGTCTACAGTCCCTTGAAGCTGTGAAAAAATCAAATTTATAAATTAACGTGAAAAAAAGATATACCCGTTTATGCCGCAAAAAACCTGTATTTCAACACTCCCAAGGGAATCAAAATTCGTAGGGTATTTCCTGTTGACCTAGAACTATTAAATTTGGCAAGTAATACCATCTAATACTACAAGTATAAGATAAAATCTTAAGACTATATTGTAATTAAATCATAAAAAATAGCAACGGCATGTGCGGTCATAACTGTACGGATGACCAGACCAAATCTTATTGTATATAATTTTTTACTTTTAATTATTTGTTCGGAACCCTCGGTGGGCGAGTCCGACTCGCACTTGTCCGATTCTTTTCTGGATTATATAGGTTTTTTTTATTGTAGAGTACACACATACATGGTTTTGAATATTTAAATGCAACATATTTTTACTCCGTACGAGGTACATATGAGTTTTTGGCAGAACTGTATTAGGATTAGGTAAATAAATATATCCAATCAGACATTGTGATTGAAATTCAAAATATTTCCTTTAAATTTTTACGTCCGCATAAAATATTAATTAACCATTTATTAACAGAAGTCACTTTCACCTCGATAACAGAGACCTGTTCATTAAAATATACAAAATTTTATTCATGTCATTAAACGTCTTGACTTCAAACCAAGGTCCCGTGAAAAATCGAGAGTGTAGTAAATCGAGATATTTTATGCTCTGCTAGGCTTTTCAAGGCTCCGCCCGTGCTGAATTAGTAACCAACTTGAATGAACATCCAGAAGAATTACCAAAAATTGTTTCTCATACATAAGGAACCTTTCAAATTTATAGGATCTTTGTTTATGATATTTCAAGATGAGAGTTCTTATGTTATTCGGTTTATCGACATGCTTTTTTCCGGGATAAAAACTAGCCTCTGTATTAAGTTAGGGTATAAGCTATATCCATTCTAAATTTCATGCAAATCCGTTCAGCCGTTTCAGGATGAAAGAGTTACAAACATACACACACACACATACAAACTTTCGTATTTATAATATTAGTGTGATTTAAGTACAAATAACTATTTTAAGCCTTAATGCTAAAAATACTCATGAAACAATATAGTTTTTCGAAACGAAATAAAAAAATGGTTTTTCGGGTGGTTGAATTTTAATATTTGTATGTTTAAGTCCTAAAGGTGTGCTTTATTCCAACGAAAAACTATATCTCGTAACAATAATTCGAAAAAATTATATGTTACACTAATTAACTAAAGATTCATCCGAAACTATAAAATGCACACGATAAAGGTTTTGGGGATAATTTTAGTCCCCAAATTGATACCAGCCAGATATACTACATATCTATATTATGTATCTTGCGATAGCCATTATATATTAATATCCATATTATTGTTTCTCACACGGCACCACGTGGGTTGATTGATAGCCAGCTTTATCGAAAGACAATGCATCGATCGATGGATAAATCGATATCGAATAGGAATCGATGAGGTAATTAATAGATTAGTGGGATCATTAATCAGAAGTCGCTGGTCCATGATGATGATGACGCTGACTTTGTGTTGACGTACGGTATTTTCTTCCTAGCCAACCATTATAGAGAACAATAGGTTAACGAAAAATCAGCTTTAATAGTGGTAAATAAGATAGAATCTGATGGTCTTGTTAATACGGACGATATTAGTTGCAACTTGTGCAATGCTGGAGAATCTTATTGTGGAGAGAATATTTTGTGGAGATGATACATTATTGATTGATCACTCATGGCATCAAGGCAGATACGGGTAAATTGTCTAAAATACTCTTTCAATCGTTAAAGATAAATCTTTTTTACTTTAAAATAAGTAAATGTATCCAATAGAATTTTGGGACCATGTCGCTTATGTCCTCCATAGGGTTGTAAAGCTTTTCAAAAACAAAATCAATCCTCTCAAAGTCGAAATTTTGATTGCATAGAATTATGACAACTCCAGAAAAGGGTTGGAGATGTGCCAGTAAAGGAGAAAAGATACGGCTCATCTCGCTTACTTGCAGATTCCCATCCCTTTCCTTATATTGTCATAATTCCATAGAATTACAATTTTAACTTTAGTAGCATCATTGAGTACAATATTAAAATATCTATTAAACAGATACCGTAAGATGACACCGGGCCACAATATATTAACAGGTAAATTAACAGATGTAGGTAGTCTGTTTTCTTGCCAACCAACCATCCTAAAAAGACGAATCATTTGATACCTTACTCAGATGACTGGCATTCTTACACTATGTCACTCATTACCATCATCACATTTGTTCATACATTAGCTTAACTAGACTTCTTACTTCAAACAGTTAATGAACCAACAGACAGATTAAAGAACATCGGAAATGCAGATATGTTGTGTTTTATAACACACGAAAACCTAAATACTAGAACTTTCCAGGCTCTTTCCAAAATGACCAGCTAATGTTACCTTCACGAGAGAGATGGACACGCCCCAAAAAAAATGTTTTAAGCAACAAAATCGCCTACAACAGATGTAATTATGAGTTATGGAAAAACAATAATGTGTGGTCGCTCCATTCAATCCATCCATCAAATGATGACAAGGTTGTCGCACACCCCGTACACAATGTTTGCTTACCTCTAAGTTCTAAAAGAACTAATTGGAATCATTGTATTGCCTTGCTGGAATTCTTGCTATTTAGCTATGTTTTGTAATATGTAAGCCATCTAACTAAATAGTAGTTTTATACTTAATAATTTATGTTTTCGTATGTAAACGAAGCTACTAAATTAGAATCATTGAGTAACTCAAGGCGTAAAATATTTGCGGGCAGAAAAATTAAGTAGTTTAGTTACTTTAGTACCTAGTATATAATATATGCCATTAGTTTAAAGATTTACGGAGTTGCGAGTTTATTGACTTATTTAAATAGTAAAATCTACGTAATTACAATTTTATAAATTTGTTATCAATAGCAATCCCCGAAATCTTTCATCCCATATATACGAGCACACACTGCAGACTTTAAAAAATATATATATTCCTAGAAATCATAAACAAAATGTTCGTCCGTGGTACAAATTAAGAACAATTTAGTTTCATAAACATGCAATAAAAACTGGCAGTACCTACATTGTCCACGTTAGACCCTTTTACCTTACTATAGGTTGACGTACATGAAATGAACACTATAAGTATTTGCTTTTCCTGTAAACATCCTTTAATCGCTTTTTATTAAACTATAATGTAAGTTTTCCTCACAGAGCTCGTATCGCAGTACACTATCTACTCATCGATTTCTGTCACGATGAAATTAATTTAATGCAGCATTTCGATCAGTAAAGCTTTAAATTGAAAATTTTAATTGGATTTTTATTGATACTTAATTTTTGTAACTAAGAGTAACTGACAATTAATTATAGTAAATAGCAAACAAGAATTGTGCTATCTTATTGAAAACTTTTTGCAAGTCCTGTTACAAATTTCAAATTGGTCTGAGTAAGTACCTAATAGATGAATTATTCAGACATTTCAGAAACTTGAATTACACATAACTATTATTTTGAGGTAAGTATTTCTAGGATCGTCTTCAACTAGATCTTCTGTAACTACAAGCGAAAGCACATTTTAAACAACGAGGAACAATTGCTTTGATCTAAGTCTCTAACTAAACGATGTTAATGGGCCAAGAGTCCAAGAGGCTCTATTTCAGAGTTGACTACTCCTCGTAGACAGGATCTACTTTAAAAACAATTTCGCCCGTCGCCCTCGACTCCGCGGTAATGAATTGCAAACGTATGCGCTAGTACATCAGGCTGTTCCTATCAGATACTCACCTACCAACAGATATGAATGTTTCTTATTAGTCGTTTGAAAGAAGTGTTATTTTGGTGTCAATCCCTAAACCATAATTAATTTTTAATTATAACAATTTAGAACTTCAAAAATAGATTAAACGGACTATTGTAGTTCGTTAACAGTTGGTCTAAGAACTGATAGCATAGATAGAAAATCGGGTTAATTGCAAGACATTAAGCGAATAGGGTAGAGTTTATAATTTAGTATTAGATAACACTCATTAGATATTTGTTTAAAGTTTGATAAATGCCATGCGATGGAAGTTAGAGTGACTAAACCACATCAAATAAAAACTATAGGATATAAGGAATGCTCGCTATAAGTTTTCAATAAAAAAAATCAATACTCATAGGTAGGTATTTTTAAAATCACTCGAAATCTGCTTATAGCAATTTTTGCGTTGTGTATATTTTAATATTTTAATATCAGTCGTTCTACTGTTGTTTACAGAAGGATAAAATGCCATGCGATGTAAAGTGGATTAGTTAAATCTAATCAAATTAAAACTAGGGAATTCAAGGAACACTTGCTATAAGTATTCAATAAAAAAACAATACATATACGTAGATAATGCCTTTTAAAATCACCCGAAACCTGCCTTATTTTTATGTACGTGTCAAAATAGCCGTCCTGGTTTTAGATGAAGCAAGTGTACAGAGTCAAATTAGTGGCCGTGAAATGGCAACGGTCATGCATGGCTACCGTTGAATCATTCTCTGTAAATAAATCACTTCCAATTACAGACGCACTACATACTTGTTGAGACTGCAATGGCGCGCGTGAATTCTTTACTGGCGCCAAATGCATTGAACCGAAAGTACAAATTGTGTAATTGATTGTAGTGCCAAACTTATCAGCTGTCTGTTACACATCGAAAGTATTTCAGGTATTGAACGTTAGCAAATTAACAACATTACTGAACTTGGTTATTTCTTGACGAGGGAAACAAGGCTGGAACATAGAAAAGTGTTCCAGAAAGAGTTAGGGAGCTATGAAGGAGCACAAGAGAACTACCCTGTCAGTCAGACAGATCAGTCGGGCAACAATTAGGGCGGTGCAATTACGACCGGTCGGTTTGCGCCCGCGCCGGCGACAACACTCGGCCGGTAGGTCAGCGCGATTTCCCGACGAGCCGGTGGCTGGTTGGCGCCAAAGACGTTGTGTAATGCAAAAACGTCCGATTAACACCGCATACTCCGACGAGGTCAACGATCTTTGTATGCAATGAGAGTCTAGGCCCACAGCAACATGTATATTGCTTGTTAAAGAAACGGAAACAGGCTAATTACCTACTACAAGACAATCAAGCAAATAAATAAATATGAAAATCTGCCCAATAATTGAATAGATAGTAACAAAATGATAGATAGATAATTTATCAGATAAACAAGTGATGGCGTAGTTAACAAAACAAACAGTGAAGGAATGCGAGCCATCCTTGCACTACTTATTTACTAAATACCTATAGCCATAAAGAATAATCAGAAACAATGCGAAACAGAAGTAATCTGACTTGACAATGAATCTTTCCGTGCATCGGAATGTGGTGATAAGAAAGTTAATATTGATGAAGAGCTTAAAAAACAAATTGATAATACGCATAGAAGACAGAACTAAGATAGATGTGAATAAAATGCAGATCTGATTGAGAGGTGTAATAAATGAATGCATAATGCATATTAAAGTGAAATTGGCATATAATAATGATCTAATGGCAATTGGTTGCTTTAACCACCATCCTATCATCATGAATTAAATCACTCCTGAATTTGTTTTTTTTTTAGTTTTTTTATGTATACTGCCGAAATGAGACACATTAGTAAAGCTGATTCTGAAAGCTTTAATTTTAGTTTTAGTGCTGTCAAAACTGAATTTTCTTAATTCCAAAAAAGTTTTTAGTGTTAGCAGCACAAGCTATGTTATTGTGAAAAAAATTCAACTTTTGACAGCACTAAAACTAAAATTAAAGCCTTCAGAATAGATTTTATTACAATATTTCTGCAAGTTTAATGTATTCCACTATCAAGCTACTCGGTACTGAAGCTTACCAGGAAAATAAACTCGCTTTGCACGTTAATAATAACTATATCACAAGATCTGGGACATCTTCATTTTAATATTAATAATTTCTCAATTTTTACCGCTATACATGTTTGCATCCCTCACGAACCTTGTACTTTTCACCATTTTTGTGATGTAACGTCATATTAAAAAGCGGTTTGGTTGCCCGAAATTGCAGGACTGATAACTGGTGCACGAGAATTTTTTAAAGTTATTTTATTTTTACATGATATTTTGTCGGCCATAAAAGTTGTATGTGGGACAGCTGTGAAAAGAACCGTTTTAATTAACTCCTGTTGTTCTGGATTTTAACAATAACCTTCGTCAACTGATAATACATTTTAATTTCAACGTAATAGCATATCTCGATGGATATATTTTTTTAATAATTGTTTTAGAGTGGAGAGAACCAGGTGGATTTAATTGGTTATGTTATCATATAGGTAGACAAATGTACTTAATGTAAATTTTTGTATAGTTCGAGGCTAAGTTAATATTTAATTTATAAAATAAATAATAAACCTATTTTAACTAACAATTTTCATTCTACTGTAGAATATTATCCTAGGAGAGTTGAAAATACAGAGATTGTTGGCTAGCAGGTGAAAACTTACTACAAAAAAAAAACAGTTTACTAACCCGACTTTCCGCACCGAGGTGCACCTAAAACCACCACCCTGATGCGGCTCACAGTCATCTTCATTTGTGCTATTTGTTATTTCACAGTCAATTCAAGCTCGAATGTTCAACATTATAGGAAACAAAACACAATCACAGCTTTTCCATTTTCAAAATAGTTATCGTAAGAAATTTCGAGATCGCGAAATCGTGTATCGAAAGTTGTTCGATTTCTGAGTTCAGTATGTGACTGCCTTCCACGAGGTTTCCCGCGCAACTGATCGGAGAGACGCGACGTGAGAGCAAACGACGCAGCGCAGCAGCCTCCAGGGCTATCGAACTATAATAATCTCTGTATAATAAGTAAGTAAGGCTTGGACTGCTTATTGTTGTATATGTCTCCGTATGATGTTGAAAACTGCTTTTTCATGAAAAACCGAAATATGGCAAAACACGGTCTCATTAGCTCATTAGGCGTTCAAACGAAATTATTTTCTGTTAAAGATATGGGAATTGCCTCGCTTCGCTCCGCTTTGCCCGGCTCCCCAGATGTATTTATGTGTATAGGTAAACCTAACACGTTCCTCCTTACTCCGTTTTGCTTTGAAAAGCTTTCGTAAATGTTTTAATCCCGCTTTTTCGTGAATTTCGCATGTTCGTTCATGTTCACAATAATCATGATTATATCTGAAACCTTCAAAAAAATATCCATTGACGAACCGAAAAAAAAAATTTGCTTTCAAGATATTCGTAAAGATTATGTATTATTTATATTAGAAATGTTTATCGAAAATAGTAATATTACCCAGGCAACCAGCAAGGGTTTAATTTGACCATATATTGCAAAAGTGGACAATTTCGGAGAAATGCTTAATGATTAGGTTTTGCCGGTGTATCCTCAATATAAATATCCTCAATATTGTATCAAATTAAATAATAATAAATAATAATATAAATAATTCATACAAAATCTAGTTATTATTTTAATATAGTAATTAAAAATTTGCATCGGTGACATCCTAAAAAATATAAATAGCCATAAAATGCACATTATTTACATACATTTTGACACTGTGCTCCATAAAACATTTAAAACTCGTAAGAAATTGCGAGAGAATTACACAAAAATGCAAGTTTAAAACAAAGCCACCAAACAAATTTCCATGCATATTCGCTTAAAAATATTTCAATTTAAATAGGTGTTGAATGAAGAATGAAAAATCCAAATCGGGAAAGAAATAACAAAAATATGACCAAAATAATAGTACCAGGTAGAAAAAAAACATTAATGCATCATTACTGTCAAATTAGTCAATTATAGGTGGTAGTAGAGCTGATGCCGGGCTCGGTACCACCATATTACTCGCAAATCCAAACGAAGTTATTCGGGGGAGAGTAACAGCTCTCAGGCAAAACCAGGCGGCCCACCATTGCCTGGGGCCGATGGATGGCGGTATATCCATCCCCAATTGCCTAGCCTTATATATTATAAAACAGACTGGTGACGGGCAGCGGCGTCACTGGTGCAAGGGTTTAAGGGTTTTCAAGGCTATGTCCAGCAGTGGACGAAACAGGCTAATGGATGGATGGATGGAATGTCAAATAGTGGTAAAAAATCGGATAAAAATGTAAGTGTCAAACGTAAAATCATCACTTAAACAATTTGTAAATCCCTAGCTGAAAGAAAGATGTTACACAATGAAGTATTTTAGAGAAGTCCAACTTGCCTATATAGAGTGTGACATCTCGCTTATAATATGTATTATAGTTATTAATGGAAACTGTACTAAACCTTATCAGTAAACTGTTTTTTTTTGTATTGTAAATTATCTTCCAAATGGAAATTAATAATTATTTCGAAAAATCCAGATGAAAGACAGACACCTTATTGTTATTATAAAGCTTAATTAGCAAAAGAGCAAAAAAGTAAGGTCTTGCTAAGTTTCCTGCCCTTTTTCATAGCAAGCTAATCGAATGGGTGGAGTAGCATTATATTTATTTATAGTTTGTTCATCTACCAAGTTATTAAATTTTTTGCACTATTTACATATATATAATATTCTTTTTTTATATTTTTGCTTATGTAAGTATACAATTTTATTTTATTTAAGTAAACCTAACTTTTTAATATTTATTGTGTTTCCTCGTATCATATTTATTTGCTTATCATATTCTGTTGTTTTTTAAAGATTAACATGGACGTGTAAAAAATTATTTTATGTTCGTACCTACTATTTTACTAATAGATAAATTATTTGAATTTGAAATTAGATCAGGCCAAAGCAGGATCTGAGTTGTCGCCGATGAAGAAGCTGTAGATAATAATTCCATCAAGGGCAAATATAACTGGTGGACAGGCTGTTACAAAGACACACTTGCAGAGGAAGGAAGCCTCGCGGCTGCAGGCGTAGGCTGTACAGCTCTAATTACGTCTAGGGATGAATTTATTGCGCCCGCGCAGACATGTTGTTCTTCTTGTCTGATCACCGTCGATGTAAACGAACTTTTTGTTTTGGTGATGAAACTTCGCATCTCTTTAACCAACATGTAGCTTGTCTTGTTAGTCAGTCAACGGTAGGTAGAGAATAAATGATAAAAACACATTTGTTTAACAATGTACATACATACATAAAACAAATACTATAACAAGCAAGGACGATAAAATATTTTATGTCAAAAACCCAATCATTTGGGAGATTCTGAAAAGATTATTTTGTCTTTGACCTGTAAAATATATACTCGACCACAGTTTAAACATTGTTTTTACAGTGCTTCAACAATTTACCATTGATCACTTCAGTGGGTACGCCATAATCAGTCAGGAAGTAGTGTCGTGCTCTCACCTTGACATGTGCCTGAGATAGACTCGTCCAACGCCTCCGGAGTCCGGGTTCAGTTCCCGGATGTACACAAGCATACTCCTTGCTGGTTCGTGGATTATTTACATAATTTCATGCCATGGCAGATAATCCTAAGAGAAGTGTAGAAGATATGATGGGCAATTATTATTTTTTAGTTCAGACGTTTTGCTTATTTTATTTTGACTCAACTCTTTACATTGACAATAAAGGTACCTTACTACGTACAAAATTAAGTATGAATCAACAAGTTAATACCAAAAAAAAACTCTTCAAACTCTATAATTAAAACACAACACAAATAAAAAAACTGTTAATGTTACTGTTTATTATGAATAATACCTATATTACTCACAATAAAATCAAGAATCAAGGATCTATCTACTATGTATAAAAGTAAAAGTATCTAAATAGGTATAAACTTTTGGTGTGAAAATAAATTATGTCTTATGTCTTAAAAATATACATTTTATTTGCCAAATTTAGAGATTTTAAACCATATAACATAAAAGAAGCAAAAGGAAAAAAAAATGTCACATATCGTTACGACGTAGATCCCCAAGGAGGTAGTCAGAGGTGATTCCGAGTGGAGACTGTCAATAAAACAACACTCGTAACGTTACACGGTTTTTAGGGCATACAGGTTTACCTGTCCGGAGGGTAAGTCTTATACAGGGTGCGGGGCCGAAGGCCGAGCTGCGTAACCACGAATACGGAGGTCAAGCTCTACACCACGAAAACTCTAGTATACAGGTTTAGTTTTTCAAGTGGGTGTGGATGGCCTAATCGGAAACTAGAGGAAATTGCGAAAAATGCTCAAAGGAGTCTCGGGGCCGATTTTGATGAAGAGAAATCATTCGTTTTTTTTTTAATAATTTCCCTTGTCGGGAATCGGACCCGAAGATTAAAAAAAAACATGTGCATATCCAACATTGCATTATCCAATAGTGTTGCTTATAAGGATCGAATTCTGGGAAGTAATGTCAAAAGGAAATTGCATAATTTTAGGAAAACGTTTTAATTTCTCTCACATTCATTAAACTTCAATTAATTTGTATTGCTCGAAACTATGCCTATCATTTCAATACATATCCGAATTTGACTTATCGAAGATTGTATAGTATTCAACATCACAAGATTATTGATTCCAATACATTATTGGTACAATTATTATTATGTTCAGATGTGTTTTGGAAGAAAGTGCTTTCCTTAAATTAAGAATAGTTACGGAACAGGTTATGTATGAAAACTTGAAAATAAGAATCAGTTGATAATTTTTCTTTAGTTTGCCGGTATATCATATCGTCTCAGAATTTGATCCATATAAGGGACACTATCGAAAAGTGCAATAATATACGGTGTTTTTTTTTTAAATCGGCTGGTTCGTTTCCTAGAGTAATTATTTTTTTAACAATCTAATGATGCAGTTTTGGTTTTCATCAAAATCAGCCCCGACACTTCTTTGAGGATATTTCGATATTCCCTATAGCTTAGAATTTGATCATCCACGCCCACTTGAAGAACTAAACCTGTATAATTATTAATATTTATGTTTATAGTGATTGATAAAGTGACGTGACTATACCGGGTGTAAATAGAGTGCGACCATTAAATGAAATCACATATTCTACCAACCCTACTGAACCACTTTTCCCAAGAGTCATACTCGCACACCCTTAGCTTAGGAAATAATTGAGTTCCAAACAAAAATTAATGAATGTCCGGAAACGGAAGACGCTCGCCCGTATGTCGATGCGTTAGGGTTCACGCATTTTTGTTTGGAACTCAATTATTTCCTAAGCTAAGGGCGTCCGCGGGTTGACTCTTGGGAAAAGTGGTTCAGTAGGGTCGGTAGAATATGTGGTTTCATTTAATGGTCGCACTCTATTTACACCCGGTATACCATCCAAATGAATCTTCATAATGTCATTATCATATTATTATAGGCAATTGAATAAGAATAATTGTGTTATTAGCTTTAAGTTACTTTGCTGTGGCCGACAGGGTCCGTAATTGATACAAATACTAAATGTTATTTGAGACCTTTCGAACATTATGGTACAAATAAATTTGAATTTGAATCATTGGACTGGAAAAAATCACTTTTAGTGATCCGCCTTTGTACAAAATTATGATTTGTAAAAATCAATTTTTCTTTTTTAACGTCTTTTGTGTGCAGTGTCGATTCATTAATTCATCAGGCGGCATATACGGATCTCATTATAGGTAACTCATTCCAAAGACAAACATCCTTGACTACAAAGGATTTCCCATAAGCAGCACAGTTGTGCTTGGGAATATGTACTCAGGAGGCCATTTTCTCTATTACAAACGTAAATTTGACGAACTTTGTTGATTTATAATGTAAATAGGTTCTCTAATAAAGTCCTATGGATAATGACGTCGGTTCAGAGAAGCAATCAAACGCCCACGTTTAGACTTGCGAGTTTTTGCAATGCTATCACACCGATTAATTTATTTGGAAGCTAAATAAATCAAAGATTTGCGATCACCGCCCGAGACGATTGCTTGTATCCCGTTATTCCAATTCGTCTTGATTGTTCTACTACACAAATTATTTTAAAATAATCCTTTTGGAATGGGCTCTGTGGAGTTAAAAGCTATTTGGCTGAGGCTTTATGAAACTTAATAACGATTTAAATGTTATTTTTAAATTGAATTTGGTGTAATTTTGTTTTTTTTTGGATCGTGTAGGTGTGAGAGTGTCATAAAAATCTAGATTGACGTTTAAGTAGTCCAACCAAGAACGTTGGTATTTTCCTTTAACGCCTTGCGTGAGCGCACAAATTTGTGATCATGTAAAAATTAACTTTCGAAAATCGAAGAAAATACATTTGCATAGAAGTTAGAGCACGTCTGGTTTCTCTACTCATTATGGAAGGTTGTGTTCAAGAAAAAACCTGGCTTCCCGACTCAAATTGGCCGTTATGGAGGGACGACTGCTTCCGCGAACATGCGAGTGGGTTTTACGCAATCTTCGTCACAGATACTATGGCCTTATTAACCTATACCAGCTAATTTTATGCCATACTACGGTCAGTAATAATAGTGATTATAGTAGAGGTAATACTGATGTCATCTACATGGGTTAGAATTTATGTTAGAGCCGTTTAGTTAGAGCAAGAGCTGTTTCTTGGAAAATGTCTTCCACTTACGTTTGTTTTTGAATAAATCAGATAAGTATTGTCTCGATACATAGGTAACTATTCAAATTTTATGCAGTCACATTTCCGGTAACTAACTTTGCCGAATAAATCAATTTGTCTGTAACAAGTAAATTTCAATTTGTAAAACTATTTTCCTATAGCGCTGTTCATCAACAAAACACTACAACGATGTTCTTCGCAAGATTAAGTACCCAACAGATAAATCAATTTATATAAACCAATACGAGTATACAATAAAATAAATAACCAAGATTATTTCGCAAACATCGTCGCGTGTCAAAAGCGTGTTTCTTAATGGTTTATGTGAACAACAATAGCCGGAGCATATCAGATTTAAGGGAATAACAATAATTATGAAAGTAAACACCCACAAGGCAAGCCTTAAGAGCCTTAACGAAATAACGACTCCGGTATCAAATCTCCAAATGTAGGCCCTGTAACTGTAAAAGAGGCTGTAAATTTTAAGTTCCATAAAAGTATGTAATTTAGGTTTTAGGTGACAGACGTATTGGACGAAGATACTTTCAATAACATATTAACAATAATATAACAGTAAGAACAATTTATCTTAATTGAAAAATTTAGTAACACTATAGTAACTACACTCAAGACTAGAAACAATATAGATACTTATATTTATTGCCCAATAACACACGCCTTTGTATTCTCATAAATTTTAGTGCTTCGAAAAATAAACAGAAAACCTAATGACAGTTTTTTCTCCGCTACAATTCGACTAGATACCTCGTATTACCGAAACCTTAATTTTCTTATGTTGTCGAAACTTACGTAATCGGAAGAAATAGGTAACGTGGGCACTGGCTATATTGTGATCACTCCAATTGTTTATGCTCTGCTGATCAAACATCAGATGGAACGTGAATTAAATAATAACGGAGCTGAAAGTTTTTATAACGTAATATTTTTTATAGCACACCGTGCGTAAAATGACCACTTTACGCACGCTGCGCTTGCGTAAAGTCGGCATTTTCCGCACTTTTGCTATAAAATATTATACGATACTCGTGCGAGAAACTTTTTCTCGACTCGTATCGTAATGTACTAATCCAGCTAGTAACTTTTCAAAGGAGAGTGACCATTTTATTATCAAAGTAGAAGGTTTTAAAGTTCCTTTTCTAATCAAAATAAATGACCAACATAATCCATAAATAACAGAAAAAGTTTTCAAAAACATGAATCGTAACGTATGTAATCGAATACCAAGAAAAAACTACTTTAAAATAAAACAGGTTATAAATGAAACCAAAACTTCTGGTGCTTCTCCACTACTGGACATTGATATTCTCTAGTTTTGTTTAAAACAACTTTGTCTTTTCAAAGCAGCTAAGAAACGAGTACCAAATATTTCAAATGGTCTAATTCTTGCATGTGTATAGGTTGAGCCTGAAAGTATCGTTGCAGAAATTATAGACAACCATCCATCTAACAAAGCCAATTTTTAAAAAAGTGCATTGTCAACAAAGACCAGGGACTCTTTTATTCTAATATTTTTGTCTTCGTGGTCAAATATCAAATTTCTCGTTAGTATTACTACTAAGGGTTTTTTCTAAATTACAGAATAGACCATTGGACTTAAATTCACATCCTCCTTAACTGCTTTAAGCTAAATTGTAGTAGGAAGAAAATGTGAAGAAAACAGAGAATGTCGTTGATGAAGGAGCTTATAATATTTACGGGAGGATGAGAAGAAGGAAAAGTGTACGCTTTGTTTACAAGGGAGATACTGTAGAATTCGTAGAAACACATGTGGGGTAGACTGGTAGCTAAGGAGAAGTGGTAGGAGATAGAGAGCGGATACAGGTCTATTGGTGTCAAACAGACATACAAGAAGGGGATTAGGCACCAGATTAATAGGTGAAAGCAGAGAGTGTACAATATTTAAAAAGGTGGCTTCTGTCCAGATACGAACACAGGCTGACGAATAGATAGATGGTATAACAATAATTGGGGAGGGAGGAATCAGAAGAGATAGCTACACCATCCATCCATCCATCAGCCTGTTTCGTCCACTGCTGGACATAGGCCTTTCCAGAATTTCGCCACTCTTGGTGGTCCTCCTGGAAAAAATGCCCATACTAACACACGCTGGGCAAGCGGGTTGGTTAGCGCGGATACGATATGATGCAAAGTTATGAAATATGGATTACTGGAAACACATTTGACTAATATGTTACTAGCTACATATTAAGTAAAAATTTGTAGCAGGTAAAGATCGACAATATTTATCTCGATTAAGTCCAGGCAAAATCTAATAACACGATATGATGCAAAGTTATGAAACATGGTTTACTGGAAACACATTCAACTAATATGTTACTAAGCAAAAAATATATACAGAAGTTCTTCTAGAACCCAAAAGCTTAATTGAAAACGTATATTTTTAGATGACATAGCACGTCCACGAGACCGCCAAAACCCTTCCCACATCCTGAAAAGCTGTCACTTAAAGCTGTTAATCTAAAGTTCAAGCGGTCGCGGGCAGCTTCGTTATTAAATAAAGCCCGAACAGCAGAGATGGGGTCAGAAGATTCCGCGCTGAGCAACGGATCACCGCCTGCGCACGTGGCCGCCTCCAGCATACAACGAAAATATGTGTTGCCAATTTACGGGACCAGCAGAATCCAGGCTGCATGCGTCTTCCTTGACAAGCCTATCCTACATTTGATTCAAAACTTAGATATTAAATTTAGATTCCTTGGACAGGAAATTAAGACAAATAACTTAACAAAAAACAGGCACAATTTTTTTAAACGAAACTTTTCAGGAGCCGGTGATGTGCATTCCTGTGTATAAAGAAAATTTGGAAGTAAATCAAGTATTACAAAAAGGTGTACCTAGGAGTTTAATTCACAAAAAAAAAATGGATTATTTTACACTGGACACTACTTATAGAAAGAAAAAGAAAATGAATTTATTGGTTCCAAATTAAACACACTGAAGTACATACATTTTTTACAAATTAAAGGGTTTGGTGACAAAAAGGGCAACGCTCATCAAATTGCTGTGAGTGTGAATCTGTACAGCGGTAATTTTCAGCGTGTCCTTGTTCTCACTGAACACAACACGTTTAAAGCAGGTAGATAAATATGCCATATATGTTATAAACAAAAGTAAATACTTAAACATAGGCATGCATTAAATAAAATTGTATAATAAAAAAAAATATATGTATAGTACAACAGATTCCGTTATTGATCATGATTTCTTAATTAAATGATTTTGCAGCATAAATTTTATGGCCTTTTTTTGATTTGCTTTGTTTTTGCGCAACTCTTTTTTTTTGCTGATCTAAATTATTATTATACATATATGCTCATTGCTCAAAAGAGGAAAGAACCACATAGTAAAAACACATATATGTAGAGTTTCATATTTACTTGTCCTTTAGGTCTCTATAAATCTTTTAAACTAATTAACCCATAATAACATGGGTCGTGGTTTTCCCAACTATCTATTTTGCTTTAGCTATAATGGAAATTTAACAGATAAGTTTGAACCTGAGCTCTGGAGCATAAGCTCATTAAATATAAATATGTATGATAGTTATGTCAACAAGCAAACTCTTGTTCTTTACGGCTATAATTTAGGCACTAAACGGATAAACATTATATATTTTAACGCAATATGTATGGTATTAAAAATTGTATTGGAAGTTTCAAGAGACTGTAATAAAAAATGTCGTATACAAATTAAAGAATATTCTTACTAATAGTTCTTGATAAGATCCCATTTTGTCATAAGTACCTGATTAAACTGGGAATTTTATAGAACTACTTATTCAATTTGACTAAAAAAGGAGATTTGTAAAATTGGATGTAATAACAATATACTCTGTTTTGTTATTCGGTGATTTACATAAGAAATACCTCTCCAATCATATCGAGTTTTATTGTTGTCTGTTCATGTTTACTTCGAATGAAGACATTTATTTCTCGAACCGATTACCCCAAAAGCAATTCGTGTTTTTCGATGATGTACCAATGTTCTTGCTATACGAATTCACAGCTCGAACTTACATCATTGCATAATATAATAGTTTCATAAACCACAATAATAAATTCAGCGGTCACATCGGTTTCTTCAACATTGTGCGGACAAAAAGCAATGTCTTGATAAGTGTGCCAATAATGTACATACATATGTCTACATAGAGGAAGTACTACTTTTTCCAAGATAAAATTCCTCTCAACATTTTTTGCATCAACAAAGAGAGTGCGTAATCGCAACGCTATTTAGGTGTCACTTCACGTGAAAAGATAAAATTCTTGCCGTCTGAATACGCGGTGATTAAACGAAACTTTAAATATAACTTCGTAATAAAAACTTTCCCAATAATAATACTTATTGAGAATAATTGATTTAACTTGTTGCAAGGAAATTGCCGTGTACACACAAGAAATCCATTAACAAAGTAAATGTACCATTTACGTCGAATGGTCGGTCTTTTGCCTATAACGATGGTTGCAGCATTGCCAACATTATGGAATCTACCAGAGATGTGAGGAATTTTGCGCACTTTCGTCAAAGTTAAAACTCACAAAAAGGGCAAGAGCGAATTGTGCGCCAAACCAAGGGTTCCGTACTTAAATGGTGACTCTTCAAATACTATTAATGGAACATCGCTTTAGATTTCTGTTTTATCATATCCCTCTATATTATGAAAAAAGTCTACATTGTAGAGTATATATTATCGAATAAGGTGACTTATTCGACCATATTCATACTAGAGACTTGATAAGTCGTCAGAACCAAGGTTCATTGACCCTGTATGTGAAAAACGCAAAATAAAATTTAAACTTCCTAATATTAATTGAATTGAGGTTGTTCTTGAACAAGTATAGTTGCACCACTTTTTTTTTTCAATGTTTCGCAAACAGTGTCATTGAACCTCGGTCCTGACCACTTTCAGAGTATCCAGTATGAATTTGGCTATATATTCGCAACCTTAGAATCAAGGTTCGCAACTCACCTTAATTAGTTAGCGAAACTTAAAACACAGATGAAACTTTCCTGTATAAACAACTTATTCTATAAGGGCTATGCAAAATTTGTAACTTTTAGCCTTCTCGTACTGGACCAGACCGATGATCGGGACAATTTGCATGAGAGCAAGTTACAAAAAAAGTTGAACGTTTCTTTGTGCCACCAATGTTACACAATTCAGCCTCCGGTGTCATCAATTTCCGCAGTGGATCGACATCCACAAGCTAACCGAGAGATAATAAATAACATTTATTTGATATGTATTTGTATTTCAAATGTGACTTTATCAAAAATTAACCCTATTATTCGAGATCTTCAAATCCTATTTTCCTGCCCACTTTCAAGCTATGCTGCCGACGCATTTCAAATAAACAAAACTTATCAAACTGGTTCCAGAAATGAATCTCCCTCAAACCTACGTTTTGAAATTGAAGTCACAAAACAACATTCTAACTGGCGAAACTTTAGTAAACGTCTAAATGAAAAAAAAAAACAATTTAAAATAGTAATATTTTTAGCAAACCAAATAATTTACGAAAGCATCAGCTTTAATTAAACTTCTCGATGTGAATAAAGCCATCACACTTTAAAAATCGAAGATGGTAACACTGATGGTAAAGCAGGATCGGGCTCTGGGCGGCAAAGCTTCGACAAGGCAAGCAATGAGCACAGGTAATAAATGAGGCCCATAAACAACTGGACTAAATAAATAGTGGCCAACAGGCAGACAAAGTAGCCTGACATAGTTGCACTCGTAGGTTGACTTTTGTGGAGGTTCGTCAGACGTCTTTACTTTGACCTCGCATTTAAGTAAAAAATTATGAATATTCAAGAAAAGGGATAAGCTGTGTGTGTTTCCCATTTATTTGCACAGTTCTATCCCTTTCCTTGAATTATCATAATTCCATGGAATTAAAATTTCGGCTTTAGTGGTTTGCACTGCACACAATTTCTTTCCTAATAGTTTTATTTACCGTATTTTATTAGAGAACGTACTTATCAAAATATATCTCAAAAACAGGCAATTTTAAAATCTACATTCCTAGTTCAAGTTAAACAACCGTTAACGAAAAAAAAGTCGTAGTTTAACCGAAGATTTTACTTTATTGTGATAATTATTACACAATCCTCGGACATTAGAAGTATACTACTAAGTATACTTATACCAAGCTATAAAGGTGATTTTACTCGTATCATAAAAAAATGGAAATCTGTAGTCCCTGCCTAAGCTTCTGGAAGATAGGCGTGATAATATGAATAAATGTATAAAATAAACATATTATGATCATATTGTGGTCCCACCCAGGTTATCAAAGATAAAACAAAAACATCGGCGTTAGTAGGGACATAAATTCATTCTCCTGCCCACCGTCTTCAAGATTACCGCCGAGTTTAGGATGATAATGAGTTAAGAATTTTATATTCTAGTATGTTAGTAGAAGACTGTAAATAATGACCGCCTCTGTGGTCTAGCTTGTTCGGACATCTCGAAACCTAGCCCGAAGGTCGCGGGTTCAAATATCAAAGTTCATTTGTGCTCGGTGCCATATTTGTGCCCGAAGTATGGCGATCGGGCTCAGCACCTCTCACGCTGGAATAGAATAATTATCAGTAAAACGTGGGTGTACGATTACGTCATAGTATTATCACTATCATTGCAACAATCCCTGCAACTATAAGATGTCAGAAAACGTAAGAAATTGAAAATTCTTACTGGAGACTCGGTAAGTAGTCAGGATGAAGGTACAATGATCCTTTCTATGAAATACGCAAAATAAAATTTAGACTTCATCTACTGAGTCGAGGCTGTTCCTGGATAAGTAAGTATAAATAGAGGCACAAAAATATAGTTTTCGTATTTCGTAAACAGGGTCACCAAAACTTCATCCTGACCACTTTTAAAGTCTCCAGTAAGAATTTGGCTACAAAAAAGAAGATCTCCATACATACAAAATAATATCATAAGATAGATAGTCTTATATAATATACTATTATAAACTTAGAGACAAATAAGTCAATTGTATTGAATTTTCACTGTAAGATAATCTAAGATACACTTATTTTTAATACAAATTTCAAGGTTGTATGATTTGATGAAGAGCCTATATAACGTGAAAAACATAGGAGGTAACTTCATATTTTTTCCCCATGGTTTAATTAATCAAGTTACGCAACGTGAAATGGTCATTTGAAGTTTTGCACTTCACATAGTAAATGAATTTCCAACTAAATGCCCAATGACTCTTTTTCACACATCTTCCAACCGATGACAGGTTTTGACACTCGACACACATCCCATCCTCTGTCAATCACGGATTTTAAAACGATTGCACCTACTACATTCAAGTACAAGTCCAATACGTCACTGATTCAAAGAAAAAAAACAATAAGAAATCCAAATATTAATAGTGTTCGGTTAATCCAGTACTCATTTTTATAAATAATCCAGTACACAAATTTTTATTGTTTTCCTAGTCCAATACCGTGTTTTCTTTCTTAAAAATTTAACGTGCGGGTTACGTGGTCATTGGGGTTTTTAAACGGTCATTTTCAGATTATCTAGTATTGCGTAAACCATTAGTTTTTTTTTTCAGTTTCAACATTTTCTCCCTTATTATGGTTTCGAACTTTAAAGTAACTCTATATTCTTGTCAACACTACACCAAAACTGGATATTATCTGGAACGATCTGTCGATCATTTAAAATCGTAATCTTCGATCGGTGTGCGCTGACAGATCTTATTATTGAGTTTGCATGCAGAATTCATAAAATATTACACATTGCCAATTCAACGGGACGTTTCGAAGCAAGAATTATTCAAGAAGGTATTTCGGCCAATGTATTTGCGAATGTGCGATATATTCTTGTTGAAAGTACCCACCTCAGACGAAATTAACTGCGTACTCTCTCTCCGTACACAATGCTGCGTCTCATCTTGTGCTGATGTAAATGTTCAGTAAGCCAATTCGACACACGTTCCAGAATCAGCGCCAATATAAAATAATGAAGTGTCGTTTTCGATTGGAGTCTTTAGTACACCATCATAACCGTCAGTCAGGGTCAGGAAGGACAATTCATGAGCATTATATACGAAATGAAGGTAACGGCACTCGGGTCGTTAAGCTCAAAGGTAATTCACGAGCTTTCGTAATAAATATTAACACAGTTATTGACGAAAATATTTACATATCCTGTCCACGAGTATGCAGTATTGAGTGAATTATTGTAATTTGCTACGTTCAAGTATGCGTGACCTATCTACCTGATTGCATAATGGCATCCCGTTAGTCCGTGCAAATAAGGGCTGCGTTCAGTTTGATCGTTGGACGACGCCCGCGCCCATCAACATTGACAGCAGGAAAGTACCTGATAAACAAAATCAACTTGTGCAAAAGAGATGGCACGTTAGACGGACGTCATCCGATTATCAAACTGAACGCAGGCCTTGGTTCGATGTGGTTATCCCAAAGTATGACAAGTAGCTAAACTTACTTCTTTACTTCGTTTTTACACGCTAACTAGCCCCTTGCCCACGGCTCCGCCCGCTCTAAAAGAGTAACAAACTATTACACCTTTACAAATTTAATTTCCAATCTTCTTATCCTACCTACCAGCCTTTCAGTAGGTTCTATATAATTCCACAGATTTCTTTATGAGCGAGTGAGTGGATTTCTCTTTCACATACAGTACCTACATATTTATATACAAATGACTAGCCTTTGCTTGCGGCTTCGCTCGAGAAGAGATTTTCATTCTTTGAGTTAACTATGATCCAGTTTTCGACTAGGTGGTTATTTTATCAACACACTTTATCTACCCTTTAATACAAGGTGCCATTTATTTATACAGCCAAATGAATACTAGAGGCTTGATAAGTGATCAGTATCACTGACCATTACATTTATTTTGCGTAATTTGTGAAAAGAAAATGCTGACTTTTCATTTGTGTTGACACAGGGGGCTTTGGCTTGCCTTTGAGGGAAAAGGAAAAAAATCAATTTTCTAATTTTCCAAAAAGGGTAATCGAACCTTGGTACCAACTACATACCGAGTCTTCGGTATGAATTTGGCTGCATAAATAAATGTTACCTTATATGTTTAAAGAGATAAAATTTGTTTGTATGTTAGGGGTAATCTCTGGAACTACTAAACCGATTCTAATAATTCTTTCAGAAAGTTACTATTACACTATTGCTGAGTAAAAAAGGCTAAAGTTAATTCCCTGGGGACGGGCAGTTCCCTGGGGACGGGCAGTTCCCTGGGGACAAAGCCATTAATTATATTTGTACGAGAATTACTAAACCGATTTTGAAAGTTCTTGCACTATTGTAATGGTAACTCTTCATTTGGACACAGGCCTAATATTTATTCTTCTAAATATACAATAATGAGTATATTTGGGTATCACATTGTAGCAGTATTAAGAGGATAGCTCGCGCTTGCATCAATCACTGTTACTACATGCGGAACGACCCGCAGTGCGAGAGGGACGGATTCCGGAGAAAAGTCGAAACTTCAATCTATAAATAATGTGTATGAGTTTGTGCTCAAATATTCTTAGAACTCAAAAACTTTTTTGATTTTTTATTTCAAAATATTGGAATGACTTCTGGAAAGTCTGTTTCGATAAGAGTTTGCATTATCTTCGAACTACTATTTTTTAATTGTGTTATGCTAGACTTCGAATAAATTTTGGTTTTGCGGGGACTATCCCCTTATCATAAAAATAAAATAAAAAAGCATGTTTATGCTATGTTACTTGCATATCTATCTATAAATGGTCTTTAAACTTCTACATATGTACAATGTCACGCCTCCCTATCTCCGAAACTGACTCTAAAATTATGAAAAAGATCACGCAAACAGATAATAAACAGAGAAAAACATAGCGCTCGGTCTTCTATTAAAAATACATAAAAAGTTAAGCTTTTAAAGCAACCAAATTCGTACTGGAGACTCGGCAAGGGGTCAGCAATAAAGGTTCTAAGACTCTTTGCAAAATACGAAAAATAATATTTATGCCCCTATTTTGTTTGATAGTATAGGAAGCCTACATTTTATTTTACCTTTTTTAGAAAAATTCATTGACCTTGTCACAGATCACTTACAAAGTCTCCAGCATTAATTAAGCTTTGTCAATCACAGTCATCTTATATTTTTTTACTATTATACGGAACCTCGGCGCGTGATTTCGACTCTCACTAGCCCGATGTTTTACTTTTATTCGCAAAATAAAGACAATGGTGTCGATTCGGTGTAACCACAACTTAACTTATTTGACAGGACTAAACTTAATTCTTGCTTTCTGTCTTTTTCTTTCTGTATCGGAAAGACAAGGACAGGACGTTTAAAATAAGGTTAGTCCTATCAAATATGTTAAGTCACCATTGAGGGACTGAAACTGAAATACGAGAAGAAAATGGAACAATTAATCTAAAAAGAAAAGGTTATTACTAATTTGAATAACTTATTTCCGGAAAAGTTACGAAAACTGCAGAAAATTATTATCGATGAAAAACCGATCGTCCTAAAAGCGCTAAGAATATAAATGGGTCTCAGTTTTAGGGTCCCACTTGTCTAGCCAATCCAAGACCCGTTCGGCAAATGTTTGTAGAATAAATACGTCTGACCTGAAACCGTCTCGGTCGAACAAGAGTAAACGTACAGAATCGTACCGTCTAACTGATGGCTAGACATGGCGTTTACTTGGGGAATTGACCATTCGCCCTAGACTAGAACGACCGTCGGCGATCGGAAATACGGGGCACATTCATTATTTTAGCCCTTTTAGACCTCACAGAGGGATAACTGTAATCGAGCGGTGACTACACGAACTGACTGACGGCTTCGGAACTCTTCAATAATGTGCTGAAATACTAAACGATTACTGTTATAAGTTGCACATTACCATCACAAGTTATTAAGAGGTGATAAGGTGGCATTTATTTATGTAGCCAAATTCATACTGTAGGTTTGGTGAGTGATAAGTACAACAGATCGATAACACTTTTAGACCTCACAGAGGGATAACTGTAATCGAACGGTGACTACACGAACTGACTGACGGCTTCGGAACTCTTCAATAATGTGCTGAAATACTAAACGATTACTGTTATAAGTTGCACATTACCATCACAAGTTATTAAGAGGTGATAAGGTGGCATTTATTTATGTAGCCAAATTCATACTGTAGGTTTGGTGAGTGATAAGTACAACAGATCGATAACACTTTTAGACCTCACAGAGGGATAACTGTAATCGAACGGTGACTACACGAACGGACTGACGGCTTCGGAACTCTTCAATAATGTGCTGAAATACTAAACGATTACTGTTATAAGTTGCACATTACCATCACAAGTTATTAAGAGGTGATAAGGTGGCATTTATTTATGTAGCCAAATTCATACTGTAGGTTTGGTGAGTGATAAGTACAACAGATCGATAACACTTTTAGACCTCACAGAGGGATAACTGTAATCGAACGGTGACTACACGAACTGACTGACGGCTTCGGAACTCTTCAATAATGTGCTGAAATACTAAACGATTACTGTTATAAGTTGCACATTACCATCACAAGTTATTAAGAGGTGATAAGGTGGCATTTATTTATGCAGCCAAATTCATACTGTAGGTTTGGTGAGTGATAAGTACAACAGATCGATAACACTTTTAGACCTCACAGAGGGATAACTGTAATCGAACGGTGACTACACGAACTGACTGACGGCTTCGGAACTCTTCAATAATGTCCTGAAATACTAAACGATTACTGTTATAAGTTGCACATTACCATCACAAGTTATTAAGAGGTGATAAGGTGGCATTTATTTATGCAGCCAAATTCATACTGTAGGTTTGGTGAGTGATAAGTACAACAGATCGATAACACTTTTAGACCTCACAGAGGGATAACTGTAATCGAACGGTGACTACACGAACTGACTGACGGCTTCGGAACTCTTCAATAATGTCCTGAAATACTAAACGATTACTGTTATAAGTTGCACATTACCATCACAAGTTATTAAGAGGTGATAAGGTGGCATTTATTTATGCAGCCAGATTCATACTGTAGGTTTAGTGAGTGATAAGTACAACAGATCGATAACACTTTTTGCTAATTTCGCAAAATACAATATTGATCTCCCATAGTTTTGACTCGGGGCTGGGCTTGCGTTTGTAGGTAAAGGGAAAATAATAATTTTCGCATTTCCCAAAAAGGGGTCTACTTACCGAGTCTTCAGTATGAATATGGCTGCATAAATAATTGTCACCTTATATTTTACAATTACTTCACTATAGCCGTAGGTGGTAGAGCTGATGCCGGGCTCGACTGTGGAGGTACCACCATCTTACTCGGAAATCCTCCCGAAGTTATTCAGGAGAGAGTAAGAGGACAGCTCTCAGGCAAAACCAGTAGGCCCACCATTGCCTGGGGCCGATGGATGGCGGTATATCCATCCCCAATTGCCGGGCCTTATATAAATCAGACTGGTGACGGGCAGCGGCGTCACTGGTGCAAGGGTTTCGGTACCGCGCTCACCAACCCGCCTGCCCAGCGTGTGTGAGTATGGGCATTTATTCCAGGCGGACCGCCAAGAGTGGCGAAATCCTGGAAAGGCCTATGTCCAGCAGTGGACGAAACAGGCTGATGGATGGATGGATGGATATCCCTAACTTACCAGGCCTTATAAAAAACAGGCGGCTGACGGGCAGCGGCATCACTAATGCGAGGGTTTCGGCACCGCTTAACAAACCCACCTGCCCAGAGCGTGTGTGAGGGTCATTTCTTGGAAAGACCTATGTTCAGCACTGGACGAAACAGGCTGATAAATGGATAGACTAACAAAAAAGGTTACAATCTGTAGTACGACTACTTTATGAAGTCTAAATGCGAAAGAAACAGTTAATTGGGATGAAGAAAATATAGCCATTTCTGGGAGGATTCTAAGGACATCGAAGTCAAACGGTAATAAACAAAAAGATTGTGATTTTTTCACAGGGCCATGCTATGAATAAATAATACAGGGCGGGCTTCACTGTCTCGATGTCAGCTTTCTGTTAGGAATTTGACCGTGGCACTTTGTGGATAAACAATAAAGTCGTGATCGGTTCAACCCCCCGCCTCCCGATAGCGGAATCAACGAAGTATCATATTTACGACCTAACTGTCATGCCTATTACACAATGTAAAAGTTCCTAGATGGAAAACTTTGTCGGGAATCACTGGTTTGTAACAATAACGGTGCCATATTGGGGGATATTCTGCGGGAGATTTTCAATCTGAGCTAACGGTTTCGAATCGTAAGCATCTTAGAGCGTATTCTGAATTCAAACAAAACAAACACCTGCGAGCGCCGCGCGCCGCTGGAACCGATGCGGCGGCGGCGCTGCGCACGCGTCCACCTGCTATGATTTATGCCGCGGAATAGCTATTGTGCTGTCAGGAGGACCGCGCGGCCAGACTTATGAACTAACCTCAAATATCATGTTTGTGTACGTATTTGTGACAAACAGAGCCTCTATTCTTGCCGGTACTAAACCACGGAAGTTTATTTGTAGCACCGGTCTATTTGTTTCTTACTTAACCAATGCTGACATAAGAATTTCGTTCTCATTACATGAAGAAAAAAATCTTTTTCTATGTTACTACGCTAATACATCAACAAAGTCAAGAACGGTTTCCCTGTAAGTACGTACATATGTACATTATATAATTGCAATGAAAAGCAGTAATATAATATTCAATAGTAACCTTTGCCCGCGGCTCCGCCCGAGTTTATTCAATCTCGGCCCCGTTTTTGGCTTGGGCGTTATTTCATGAACACCCCGTAAATGTGTTGATCAGGGTCACACGATGATAATATAATAAAACCCCATCCAAATCCGTTGAGTGTTTCTCCGGTTAAAACGGAACATACATACATTTAAAATATTTTAAAAACGGAACACACAAAATTCTAATAATAGCAGTTTTCTTTTCAGTACAATACCAATAACCAATTTCATTCAAAATTTTGAAATAATATTTACTGTACAGACACATCTTTCTACTACTTTATTATTAGTATAGATATCATCATTTTTCAACCAATCAGCGATTATTATATTAATTCTTCTGATGACTATATTTGCTGCAGCCTTCGACCGTGGCTATCTTTATACCACCCTAAAGGCGAGAGCATGCTGCTACAACTCGTCGTCGTGTTGCGGCCGTAACATCATAGAAGCCGTACCGGGATCGGCGCTTTCCATCAGCCGTGCCACTGTCCAAGCCAAGCGTATAGGGTATAATGTTCGTAGCGAAACGGCATCTAACGCTAGTGTGGTGTATTTTACGTGACAATTCGGAGGAAGCTGCCCGCAAGCGCAATGAGTGGCGCTCCGCCATGCATGACCGAGTTCGAGGAAGCCCGGCTCGAGACCATCGACTCCAATCAGCAGCAGCGCAAAACTCTTTCGAAGCCCACATGTTCATACGTGCAACGGTCGCGGTGAACTACAATGTGGTCGTTTATTGGACTTTTAAAACCAAGCTTGGCTGCGCGAGTCAGATCCGCGCCCACCGCGCGCCGTAGAAGTCCCACAAACCATGAGGTGGCCGTCGTCGGACTAAGGACTACTAACATAACTGTAATGACATTAATTGGCTTATTCTGTTTTTCTGTGGGTGCACCAAGTGTAGACTAAACTCGCATTACTGACGACCCGTCGGAGATCCATGTTGTGTTGTATTTTGTATGCCTGATCCTGTGTCAAGAAATACAATCTTGCTCTGTGGTCAGTCCGCTCCTTGAAAAAAATGCTATACCTTTTTTTCAAGGTTATTTGTTTCAGCTCTATCTTAAAGACGGTAATATACAGTACAAAAGTTTCAAAGGTTAGATTGTTATACATATCTACTCTAAAGTACAAGAACAAATAATAAATATTAGGGTTCCGTATTCAAAGGATGCCGAATTATTTGACAGACACCATCATTACTGAAGACGGCGTAACGCAGACGCGGGCTATATACAACACCCATAACTATGTGATACATGCATTCTGATCACTGGATTGAACTGTAAATATTGTCTGGGATAAGCTTTACTTAAAGAGGTTTTACTCAAAGCACATCTTTTTAAATTACCCGTTTGCCCGCATTTTTTAATCTCTGCCCCGTTTTGGCTAGAGCGTTATTATATAAATATACAGGCTGAACCAAACGAATGCCCCCTGGAGGGAAAGTACCTTAAATATTAGAGATAGCAAATTTTACTTCAAGGAACCTTTATTTTATTTTTAAAGTTAAGGAAAGCATTCAAAGAATTTAAAAAGATCACCTGCATAAGCCGGGAATGGAACCGGACAAATGTGAAAAAAAAACACCTGTATTTTTATGATACCGTGGAACTGTCCAATGGAACCAGTGAGAATGATCGGAGGGTCAAACATATGAACCAAACTTTTGTAATAACATACCTAGTATCGTAAATTAAAGGAAAACCATGTTACATTTTCATAACAAAACCTTTAAAGATATCCCAAAATTCAATATTGTTAGAAGTATGTATAAAAAATATTTTCTTTTTAATTTTTTTGAATATAGTTTTCCTTAACTTTAAAAATAAAATAAAGGCTCATTTAGGTAAAATTTGCCATCTTTCATATTTATAGTACTTTCCCTCCAGGCGCGACGCCTTGATGTTGCTATGGCATCTATATTGTTGTTATTTATTATGTTTTTAGGGTTCTTTGTCCGTTTTGTGTGGTGGTAGGGAACCCATTGTGCGCGAGTCAGTTAGCCAAATTTTCGAATATTTGTCTGTCAGTCTGTAGGTATGTTCCGTTTTATCTTGAGAACAAAAGACTCGCAATAATATAACTTTAAAGATTCTGTATGACAAGGCTGCGTTCTGAAATCGTGTTAGGCGAATCGCCACAGAACCAAATAGAACCTTACCCTCTGTACTACACCTACCCAAGTGTAATATTACAAACCGCAATCGCAATGTAAAATAGAAGCAAGAAAGTGTTAGTCATCACGTGATAGTGAAAAGCTTGAAGCAAGAACATCCGCAGGTATTAACATCAAACTATTCCCGGACATGCATAAACTGACATCAACACACGCATCCGGCTCAGCCTGTAATGAATGACTCTATCACAGCACAATATTTCACAGTTTCTACTGCGGTATCGATGCAGTATTTACTGTCTTCGATGAAGTGCTCTTAGATAAGAAACGCGACGGATAGTCTGTTATTATTTAAATCGGAAACAGTTGATGAAAGCTACTGGAGCTACTACTGAAGATATTAGATTTATGTTTGTTTTGAAATTTTTAGGGTTCCGTACCTCTAAATGAAAAAATGGCACCCTTATACGATCACTTCGATGTCCGTCTGTCACCACGGACCTTTTTCTCAGGTCCAGTTGAAACTATACCTCTTACAGAAAACTGCAGCCCCACATGGTACTATTATAATAATCTGAACCCATGGTGCTGTCTAAATATCAACATTCATACTTGAAAAAGTTATTGCGTTTTATTTCATACAAAGTGGCCCATCATAAAAACCTGTAGGGCACTTCCAGTTGACTAAGGAACTTGAAATTTCGGTTAATAAGTAGGTTTTATGTTATAACACACTTGTAGGGAAAAATGTTAAAATTACCAAAATATTAAATTACAAAAAAATTAAAGAGGATATAAGAGACTAGGTACATAGACATAGAGTTTAATGGATCGTACGGGTCAAGTTAAGTTGGTCGACCATTCTTCTTCTTTTCGTGTCGAGTTTACAGGTTGATCATAGAAATGAGCTACAGTTGCAGAGCATGAGAGCAGGTGGAGCATGGTTTGGGTGTCAACTCCACATATGCATGTGTAGGATTCTTCTATAATACCCCATCTTGCATCGGCCCACGGACGGCCGTGGCAACTTGTGTCCCGGGGGGTAGGTGTTCCCCTGGGGTGACATAATCAGCGGGAGGGGGAAGTTTGCTAAGCCATACTGTTCCGAGTCCGGCTTCTGCATGGAGGTTTGATTTCTAACGCTTCTGTACAGCGAAGAAAGCTCTTTCGGCTCGGTGGGATGCTGTGATTGTACAGAGGTATATACAGGTTGTAAATGCAAAGTCAATCCCTTTAGGGTATGAAAGTATACACGATTCTGATGTCATTACGAGAAAAAAAATATACCTTGAATTTTCACCAAAAATTCCATCATTTTTCTAAGCTATGGCTACGCAGCTCACCGGCCTGCCCACACACCTAATTGCACCTCGCAACCCGCACCCCTCATCCGAACAGTGAGGGTGTCCACGCGATTAGTGTATTTTGAGTAAAGAAAATCGTCTTATTATGAGGTACTGGTACTTTATTTAGGGATCCCAGTATTAAAAAAATATCTTTACCGATCATACTAACACACCCTTAAAGGATTCTTGACTTTGCTTTTACACCCGGTATAAAGTCCTACAATTCAAAGTGACGAAAATTTAACAGATGATAGAGTATCCCTGATAGACCACATTCCACCGAAAACGAAAATTTTTGCGCAAACTTTTTTTTACCTTTCCATAGAAATTGAGTCAGCCGATTCAACCAATTTGTACTGGATAGTGAAAAAATTATTTCCGCAAAAATGTTTTTTTCCTTTTGGAATGTGATCAGTTAACGATACATGATCTACCCTAGAATTATTTTCACTTATTATTGTAAGACCTTATATATTATCAGATTTTTGTCTATGCTTCTCGGCAGCGCAGTCGACCATAACTCCATGTGGTAAAAGTTTGTGTTTTAACGTGTATGTACGGAACCCTCAGGGCAAGGGCTACTCGCATTTGACCGGTTTTTAGGGTTACGTAGTCCAACAAGGAACTCTTATATTTTCACCATGTCCGTCTGTCCGTGGCTTAGCTCAGAGACTATTAATACTAGGAAGCTGTAATTTGGCATGAGTATATACATATTAATCACGCCGACAAAATGGTAAAATAAAATCATGAAATTTTTTTTTAAGGGAAATACCTTCCTTACACGTAAATGGGAGATGATTTTTTTTCACATCTATCCCATAGTGTGGGGTATCGTTAGATAGGTCGTTCAAAAACATTGTAGCTGTCAGCTAAAGTTGTTTTTCGATATGTGAAAAAATTCATGGCATTATCAGAAATTTTAACTGTGGCAGTAGTAAATACAACGAAGGTAAAAGGAAAACTATCACAGCCAAAGTTAACGTGTTAAGGTGTAATAGTCGACCATCTTAATTTTGCAGTTTTGTTTCATACATTTTGTAGATAATGATAAGTTTGTAATTTTTATTCGAGTAATTTAAGTCTATTAACTTGTTTTAAGGTGGTAGAGCTGATGCCGGGCTCGACTGTGGAGGTACCACCATCTTACTCGCAAATCCTTCCGGTTATTCGGGGGAGAGTAAGAGAACCATCCATATATCCATCCCCAATTGCCGGGCCTTATATAAAACAGACTGGTGACGGGCAGCGGCGTCAATGGTGCAAGGGTTTCGGGACCGCGCTCACCAACGCGCCTGCCCAGCGTGTGTGAGTAATGGGCATTTCTTCCAGAAGGGCCGCCAAGAGTGGCGAAATCCTGGAAAAGCCTATGTCCAGCAGTGGGCAAAACCGGCTGATGAACTTGTTTGAATGGTACGGACGGAGCCCTCAGGCGCGGGTTCTACTCGCACTTGACCGGTTTTTTAATTCCACCACACCAGTATAGTTTTATAAATATAATTATGATATCGTTTTGTTACCGATACCCAACAGATAATATAAATCTTGCCAAAATAACCACCATGTAACTGTATGCCGCATGGAGAAATGAAAAAGAGTTTTTTTTTAATTGCTTTCCGGTAGAAAGTACGCGGAACAGGATCGACTCAGTTCTTGACAGACAACTTCACCAAAGTATCAAAAACCGATTCGATTGTTATCATTACAACCGGTTCTCCTGAAACCAATGTATTTTCTCGGGGGTAGGTTAAACAAAACATTTGGAAGTAGGCAACCGTAATCTTATTTACATCTACAAAGAAACTGAATCAACGTATACGCATAGAGAAAACACATATACGGATGACGTTTCCAAACTAAATTTATACTTGCGATTGTCGGCACTTGGTGAAACTGGAAACACATCTTGACTAAAACCACTTGTACTAGTCTCACTGTTATAACAGATGTGTTTCCTTCCAAACTACCATGCTGACAAGTTTTTTTTTCTGTAAACAAATAACTAAAGAATACAATGACATTTTAATATAATATATTATTATGCTGAAATAAAATGAATTTATTTTTGCAATTTAGGTACATAAATAAATCACCAGGATGATGTGAGAATGCCATCTTCCTGTTCCTTATAGTGAATCATCTATTTATTTATTAATGTTTAAACATAATTTGTTGAGAAGATTTTTCAAGACTAGATAGAAACGAACCTTTATAATAGAATAGATAGAAAATCAAAACTTCTATAAAATTAACTTAAATAACATCAACCAACTGATTGACTTGATACCGCTTGATTAGCATCTCACTGATAGTCAAATATTAATCAAAGACGTTCCGCCCGCATTGAGTCGGTTGTAACTTTATAAAGATTTATTTCCGTGGAAAGAAAGAATCAAAGGGGATTTGCAAAAACATATTTTAACATTGTGATATTATTAAGCAATAGCAAGCTTATCAACGTTTATTTTTCTAGTAAAGAGCCAAGATTAAAGATCAGACAGCAAGCACTACACAAAGATAATCGTCGCAAAAAAAGTTGTGCTTTAGAATCAATGGCAACTTATAATCTTACTCTTGAAGACTGCTATAGACAAAGCTTCACGGATGTGTAGCGGCAAACGGTTCCACAGGCACATACAGTAAAAGAATTGGTACATAAGACATAGGTTAGATAC
Organism: Ypsolopha scabrella; assembly: GCA_910592155.1. Taxonomy (NCBI): domain Eukaryota; kingdom Metazoa; phylum Arthropoda; class Insecta; order Lepidoptera; family Ypsolophidae; genus Ypsolopha; species Ypsolopha scabrella. The sequence continues at coordinate 21,279,392 of OU342969.1, read as the reverse complement.
CTGTTCTCGTCCATGAACTAGGCTCAGGTGTGCGAAGAAGCCAAGCTTAAAACTAGTAATCGTCTGCTAGACATTCATACATATACTTATACTCTTTTGTCTTTAATCTCCTATGATATTAACCTTCCCAAGCCCCACGCAGCTCTTTAGTCAACCACGAAGGTTTTAAAACAAAAAGTTTCATTGTCACGGGATAATAATCCTCGATCAATAACGCTCCCAGCCTTGTTCCGCGTTGCGTAGGAGTATGGGAGACGTGCAGTCATTTGTTTTACTTACCCCTTAATACTCTTATCAGGAGATATGCCCCCTCTTATACTACTGGTGGTCTGTTATTTCTTACTGAAGTTGGAACCTTTGAGAGTAAGCCGTGGGCGCATTACGTCCTGCAGTGTTTCAAAGGATAATCGAGCTCAGGCTTTTTATTAATCATTTGCCTACGTTTTGCTCCAAGTATTTTTTTAGGGTGTTTTTTTTTTCTTATTCGAAAATCCAGCTCTGCCCTACAGTCCCTAATACTTGATTTAAAACGACATTTACTATCGATGAAACGTTAGGTAGGTATCAACATCCATCCATCCACCCATCAATCAGCCTGTGGTCGTCCACTGCTGGACTTCTTCATTACTTCGCATGGCTGAAGTTAAGGGCTGATACTTTGGAATTTTATTTATGTTTAATGAGCACTATTCTAGCATGGGTTTTGTCTATGTGAAATTTAATACATACCAACCATGATGGCCGTTGTGGAATTGCGTTAGAATAGAGACCACGTACAGCAAAGCTTCGGCTTCGTGGGCCGACTTCGTGTCCGCTGGACCGACGACCTGAAGGACGTTGCGGGTGGCGGCTGGATGAGGAGGACGGAGGACCGGCAATAGTGGCGAAATCTTAGAAGGGCCTATGTCCAACAGTGAACGGAACAGGTTTATGGATGGATGATTAGTATTGTACTAATCCAAAGCCATTTTTTTTGTCCTTCTATATGTTCCGTTTTAACTCGAGAACCACTTAACGGATTTGGATGCGGTTTTCTTTATTATCATCGTAGTATATATCGTAACATAATATAGTCTTTATGAGGTGTTGATTGAATAACGCACAAGCCGAGACCGAATAAATGCGGGTAGAGCCGCGGGCGAAACGCCAGTAAAAAAAATCATATGACATGTGACTTGTTTGAAAATATATCTTGAGATCAGTTTAGTAAAAATCGCGTATAGTTTTTGACATCAGCAGGAATAAAAAAACTAAATACATTTTTTACATCTATCAAATATACTATGAAAAAATTGTTAACTATAACACAAGGCAACATGGTTTTTGTTGTTTGAATATTTTTTTGTTATTCAATACTAAATTGGGTCCTGAATCCGTACTTGAACTCAGGTTTTTTCGATCAGCTCTCAATTTTGGTTAAATCAACTTGAAATATGGAAATTTTACGTTTTTTAATATTTCTGAAGAGATCTTGCACTTAATACCATTTATTTTACAGATTTATTTTTTATCATTATAGATAGGCCCTTTATCAATACTTATTATGGCGAAAATAACAGAATTTTGTGATTGATCCTTATTTTTCCAAATAATTATGTAAGAGCTCATTCTGTCCATACATTTCATGCTAAGTTTTGTCTATGAAAAATCGGGTGTGATTGTTTTGTGCTATTCAATAAAAAATATGTTTGGTTTAATGAATCTTTTTATCTTACTATTTAAAAGAACCATTGAGGATAACTAGTATTGAAAATTAAAGTCGGAAAACTAATTGTTCCAAGTGTGAAAACCTGCCAAAAGTATCAAAAACACCAGATTGAGAGGTCAATGCCTGTCTTAGATAAATATTATGAGCAGCAGGCCTAACATGGTTGCCACTTTGACACCATTTTGACAGTAAATGTATGGGACTTACTGTCAAATGGTGTTTAAAATGGTGTTGAACTAGCACCATACTAGCCCCCTTGAGAAGATATGAGTTCAGATTCGGGTTCAGCACACAAATTACTCTAGGAATACAAAAACAAACCAAAAAAATTGTTTTTGTTACATTGTGTAATTAATTGATTCTCCATAATACATTTGTACAATATAATTCATATAGTTGTATAAATAAATAACAATTAAAATGTGATTCCGCAAAGTATCTATCTAGTCTTTTCATTTGATTTTTAAAAAATCTCATCTAATTCTTCACACAAAAATTCCACATGTCAGGCTTAACAGTCCAAGTCTTAAAAAACTTATCTTTCACTAACAACCACTTGTCTAAATATCTTTTAGACTTTCTTTTCATTTCATTGTATGCAATCTCTTGAGCAGATTTATCAAATTGCTCTATTTCTAGTTTTAATTCTTTAGTTTTGTTTAAAGTGTTTTGGAATTTTCTGTACACATTTATTTTACTAATGCATAGGGCACTGCTTGGTGAATTTAAATTTTTCTTTGTAATGCCCAGCTTTTTTCCTTGAACTGCTACTTCTAATGATCTGAAACAATTTTATATTTCTTTATTCACATTATAAATGTCTGTTCATACACACAAATCTATTATATAACATTTAATAAAATCATAAGCAAATAAATTCATAATCATACTTCAAATCATGAATACATAATTTTAAAATATTGAATTGTTAATTTTTCTTTATATATATTTAGTCCATGCCTCAACTGTGTTTTGTCCCTTTTACTCATAGTTCAGATTTGAAATTATATTTTATGATTTATGATCTGTTATCGGCTCGATATTTTGTGAAAGATTCTGTCACCTCCTATATTATATTAGACGGAAGAGATTTCCTTTGAGTAATAGTTTTTATTTCAGAACATGTAAGCACTCTTTTAGCTTTTTTGATGGGTGAAGGAAGATAGGTACTTACAGAGTAGCAGTTTTTATCCACACAATACTACAAGCCGCTGGTCTGCTAATACCTTCTTTCTTCACATGGGGAAACTTAATAGAACTTTGATAAAATTCTGGATCAACTTGTTTTTCTAGATCTTGTGTTGTTTCAGGATCTCTCAACAAAAATGCTCTTTCCAGAGATTCTTTTGAAAATGGTACACCAGAGCCAAATATAAAAGAACTAATGTAAACAGGGTCATGTAAAAGCATATCCAGTAGACCTCCTTGAATACCCATGTGTACCCACCGAGCCAACTTATCACTACATGAGACAGATAATGTGCGGTCACCTCTTCCAGGCTTTGTTCGAACTTGACCATAGATATGATATTCAACTCCAGGCAGTTTTGGGTCTTGTTTTGCTCCAGGTAGACATTTAGCTCCAGTCCTGTGTATGTCATCACATTGTTTTACAAGTACTGGCTCAGAATCTTTTCCACCACAGTAATCAAGTTTACAGACTGATTTAGCTATTTTAGACTCTGACTCACAGGTGTTAACGGCTGCTTTTCGTTTTAAGGACGTCAATACATCACCAAAATGATCTTTGTCTCCATTTTTCGGTATTATTGAAGCATCACCACATGGCAGTTGAGATGAGTAGAAAATGAACTCAATGCCATCTTTTAGCTTGAACCTGCTATTTTCTACAGCAAATATCGAGTCCTTCATGTCTATGGCTTCGTTTATCTGATCGTAAATATATAGAAGAAAACCCCTGCGAGCCATAACTTCTGCATGGCTATCATTTAGAATGTCACCGAGAGGAGATAGTTTCGAAGCTCCAATACACTTAGATCCAGTCCCTAGGGACACCACCTCTACGTTTTCACTATTTTTCACATATTTGACCACACAGGTTAAAACTGTCCATTCGTTTTCAACAGGTTTTCCAGTTTTTGGTAATTTTGTGTACAGGTTAATGCACGTTTGCGCAATTTTGTCTATCGTGCAAATTTTTAATTTACTCATTGTAGGCAACGACTGAAAGATAATTAATTGTAGGTATGCACAAATTACTTTTAGAATACATGTAAAATCCCAATTTAACTTTTTGTTTTGGTAAAGTCTGGTAAGCAAATTTTATGACACACAATAAAAGTAAATGGCTGCTTTGCCGCTATCGGTGCCATAATAAGATAGATAGGATGCGGTACCGTCAATTGAAAAACAAGGATTTTAGTGTAAATCATGATTTCTGTTAAAACTGCGAAGGTCGGCTCGCTCTGCCCCGCTTTGCTCGGCTCCCTAATTTATTTAAATGTAAACCTAACACGCTCCTTTCGTCGACGCACCTATTTTCGACTTTTTACTGTACTTCGATAAAAAAAAACCTTCTGACCAGCTGGGGCCTTAAAACGAGGCACAAGAAGAGTTTCATAAAAAAGAGTTTTCAGCTATCAAACTTAATTCATGCCTAAAAATAAAGTTTCACAGCAGGGGGCCTAGAACGATGCATAAGAAGAGTATCTTGTGCAAGTCAGTTGCTGTCAAACTTGATCTTTAATACTTAAGCTAGAAATCAAGTTTGACAGGCGAAGACTCTTTCAAAATACACTCTTTTTGCGCCTTATTCTAAGGCCCCAGAAGACTCTTTCAAAAGACACTTTTCTTGTGCCTCATTCTAGGCCCCATTCGAACCCATGTGACCTCTTGCTCGCGGCACTGCATCTGAAAATATTAGAGCACCGCTAGCAGCAACGCATACACTTCCAATAAAAAAAAAAGGAAGTGTATGCGTTGCCGCTAGCAGCGCTCTAGTGAGATTGGAGGCGTGCTCTATTTTTGGATGCGATGATGGTGCCACGAAAGGTTACCTACGTGAAAAAAGTACTGTGTTTTGATGGAAAACAATTTGTATTACCCGTCGCTTCAATCCACATTTCTCTAACTTTCGGTTCCTTTGGAAAGCTAAAAATTAATAAACAATGCTTCTTAATAAAGCATTATTCTTATATCAAGATATTACTTTATTCAAAAAATGAATCTCATTTCATTCCTATGCATAATACCTATTCGATTCAATAGAATAATCGAGTAAAAAATGTAGACAGAAAAATGAAAAAAAATTATTCGACGGTCATTGCGCCTAACAGTATCGATACAGCAATTTCCATTGCGTGTTAACTAAACATACCATGCTAGATGCTAGTGTCAAGTAAAAGCTCCAATGGAAGTGTATATCGTGGCGACACGTTCACAGTGTATTTATGTAGTGGTAAAAGCGATACAGATATTAATTAATTCGTTTTAATATTAAATAAGGGGGATTTCAGCATCAAAAGTAATAATTCTATTCTGTCTGCCAACTCTATTTGTTGTATTTTTACAACTCAGTATTGAGCAATTAACCATTTTCGTTTCCAACTGACAAAGTGTTGCCTGCTTTTGACAGCTTTGACAGCTCGATATACACTGTCTGTCCCTCTTTAGGTAGATCAACAGAGTGAGACAGAGCACTGTATCAAGCGCTATCGAGCTCGATATGGTTTGCTATGCTAGACTCAACAAAAAATCGGAGTTAGGTCACGCAAGGTAGGTCGACTTGCTGCATCTCCCTCAATATGTCTGTGGTCCCAACCTTTTTTGCCTACTCGCTAAAATTATTTCTAGATCAAGAAAGACAACTTTTACTAGGGAGCCTAAACTTTCCTAGTAAAAGTTGTCAATGTTGTAACAATAACAAGACTCACAGATGGGTAGTTCGTCCATGCAAGTAAATACTATTGGAACTTGACTGGAAGAAATTTCTTAAAGGAATAAGCCTTCTGTTTTTTTGTATTCTGTGTTTTTATTTTAATTTTCTGTGCAATAAAGTGTTTGTTCATTCATTCATTCATACTATTATTAGACGAGTGACAAACAAATTAGCGCGTCGTCATACTACGGCTGCTCGTTTCTTTTATTTTGAACCACCATTTATGAACATTATGCAGTTAATACGTTCACGCCTGCTACAGCCTGACTCTAATAAATGGGTTGATACGTAATTCTTAACCAATTTGAGGCTGGGACATCATCATCAATCACGGACATCACGGGTACCGTTGATGCGAGCTTGATGTTGATGACGATGACGGGGAATGCAAACGAGAATCCGAAATATTCAGAAATGGCATTATGGAACGTCGGCCAAACTGACTGAAATAGGGTAATACTACAGACCACAGACGCATAATATAGTAACAGCAGACCTAACATTAATAATAAACGCATAGAGTCGACGCGTGGCAATTTTAGCTCGGTGAACTACGGGCTCTTTTAAATATAAATATTGCGTGTTTACAAACAAAATATATACCTACTAGAGATTAGTTTAAAAATTAACAAATATGTTCCAAGCATAAGCCAGCCAAAACAACCCATTTTTATACGTTTGTTCGTACAATGAAGCCTAAATATAGCTTATTTTTTGTATGGAAACTTGCCGCGCTATTTAATCCTTATGTTTGGTCTGCCACTTAATAATAATTATATGTCTGTGACTACAGACATTCTTAATGAGCGAGGGAGAATCTACTAACTTTTAAAAAGAAGTAGTAAGTAAGCCCTTTGCTTGCACAAAGACGACTGACGCGGTCGCGAAACGCGAAAATGAAAAATGAAAATTTGCATTTATCGATTTTACTTGTTAAATTAATATGTTCAATCAGCCTAGTCCCTGGAATCAATGCTTATTCTACGTACTTGTAATACAGTTACGCTACAGCTTTCCGCGGCGTCTCGTTGTCGGCGCGTCCCCCAGAAGCCCTTTCTTATTTATTTATTTATTTTTATTTATTTACTTATTTCTTGCTTCCTCTTACCTCGTTAGTATATACACATAAAAATAAATAAAAAATACTGCACTTATCTCCAATATATTTCCATGCAGTTGCACAAATCAATTATTATCTAACTTATGAATACCATAAGATATCTACGAGGGTGCATTTTTATATTCGCGGAATGGGTAGGTAATTAATAAATGAGGGTACTTTCCTTAGTCGTAACTGGTTAAGTAGCTCATCATTAGTATAAATAGAATGTTTTGTTTTAATCGGGCCATTACTATTTGAATTATCGTCGATCAAACAACTCAGTTGGGAAGAACATTGTGAAAAATGGAGAAAATCGAGCACCGCGCTGTCATAAAGTTCCTTACCAAGCAAGGTAAATCGGTTCAAACCATACTAGAAGAGATGTCATCCGTTTACGGGGAGTCTTGCCCCGGTAAAACCATGGTTTATAAGTGGCATACCCTTTTTAAGAAAGGCAGGGCCTCACTTGAAGATGATCCTCGGCCAGGACGGTCGATCGAGGTGACCACTCCGGAAATCATTCAAAAAGTGGAAAAATTAATACTGGAAGATGCTAGATTAAAGAAGAAACAGCTCGCAGAAATGGTTGGAGTATCCGATACAACCATATTTAAAATTCTTCACGATCATCTCGGCATGACCAAAGTCAGTGCAAGGTGGGTGCCGAGAATGCTCACGCCGCCTCAAAAACAACAGCGCGTAGAGTGTTCTCGCGCGTTTTTGGACCTCTGTAATGAAGACCAGGATGGAGTATTGACCCGAATTGTTACTGGGGATGAAACTTGGGTTCATCATTATGAACCTGAATCCAAACAAGATTCTATGCAGTGGCACAAAAAGGCACACCACCACCAAAGAAATTTAAGGTGTCACAGTCGGCGGGAAAAATCATGGTGACAATCTTTTGGGACTCAGAAGGAATCATGTTGATAGATTATAAAGATAAAGGTGTTTCCATAACCGGAGAATACTACGCTTCAATCTTAGAGCGATTAAAAGAAGCAATCAAGGCAAAAAGGAGGGGAAAATTAACCAAAGGTGTCCTCCTTCTGCACGACAACGCGCCTGTGCACAAGAGCCGTGTTGCGTTGGCTTCCCTGCATAAGGTGGGCTTCGATATTTTGGTTCATCCACCCTACAGTCCTGACCTGGCTCCCAGTGATTATTATCTCTTTCCAAAAATGAAAAAAGAACTTCGGGGGAAGAAGTTCTCAAGCGATGAAGAAGTGAAGGAAGCAGTTTCAGCTTATTTTTCAGACAAAGAAAAAACATTTTTTTTCGAGGGTATACATAAGCTAATTGAAAGATCTGAAAAATGTATTAGGGTTGTAGGTGAATATATTGAAAAGGAAAAATAAACTTGTATTTTTATTTCCACGTCTTACCCCCGATTCCGCGATCTTAAAAACGCCCCTCGTACTTTCGAAATAATGACTGAAGTTAAAAATATTTTCTGATTTCATGCATCTACATCTCAAATTGGCGTTATTTATTTTCGAGTAAAACACTAATGGTTAAAGAATTTGATAACTAAAATATTACACAAATAAATTTTTCGAAATAATAATCGCGTCCATGTGAAAAATACTATTTTCGCCTATTTTGCGCGATTTGAAGACGCAGCGATCGTCGTAACAGTCACTTTTATTTGCCGTGCGCGGTGATATAAACGTTATTTTAATTAAATGTCTTTTCCGTCGATATTTGTACCGACTCAGATCGAGTTGCCAATTTGGGTTAGGGACGCACCTTATATAAATATGTCAGAAAAAAATATTAACAATTTCTCGGGGCTTGGTGTGCATCACTCTCTGTTGAAACTAGAAACAAACATAAACTGGCTTTTCCAAAAGTCAGACTAGCCAAAGTAGTACCTCTTTTGTAGTATAAGATTTTACAATAAACTTCCAGAGGAGAGAGAGTTTGCTTGAATATCATCAGATTTTTATTAAAATATAAACTGATTTTATTTTCTCATTGATTTTCTTGGCTCCTAATCCCCATGAATTTTATGAACCAGCTTGCACCGAGCTTGACAAAATAGGGTAGTTTGTCATTCCATGCCTCGTTATAGCGCAAGATGACGAGTTCAGTTTTACTACACTTATAATAAGTAATTTGAATATCAAAAGATGCCCTATATTGTGTTGGAGATTAAAAACATATCAAGCCATTACAATATTGATGAGTTTATGGGACGGAGCTCCACTTGATGGCAGATTACGACCTTGTTTTGGGATTATTAATTCGTCTCGGCTTTATTCTTTTAAAACTTTTTACGTACGTGATTGAGTGACGATGATAAAGGTTAAGAATATGTGCATCTTAGGACCATTGCACTAGAAAGAGGACTGCGATCTAAGGGACCTAAACTTCTCTTTTTTTGCGTATTTCACAAAAAGGATAATTGAACCTTGGTCCTGACCACCTACCGAGTCTCTGGCATGAATTTGGCTATAAACAAAAATCACCTTATTTAGGGATTATACGTATCATGTATTTAAAATAAATCGGTCGAGTGCGAGTCAGACTCTAGGGTTTGGGAAAAGTAAGAAAAGTGGTATTTAAAATGTTGCCCATAACTGTTAAAATTACTAAAAAGTTATTGATTGTACCAAATAATACCAAATTTTATTTGAGGCGTTGAGAGCAAGAACTTGTTATCGTGGTATTATGCAAAAAAACTTAGTATTTGATATTTTTGGGGTTCCGTAGTACCCGAAAGGTAAAAGGAGTCTTTATGGTGAGACTCCGTTGTCCGTCCGTCCGTCCGTCCGTCCGTATGTCACAGCCTCATAACTTTGGCACCGTTAAAGGTTTGAAATTTGTTACAAAAATAGTATTCACTTGCGTACGCAATATGGAGTAAAAAAAATGAAAATTTTTAAATTGTTAAAAATATTTCCAATGCAAAAGTGAGAAAAATAAAAAGTAATATCCTAAAAATACAATATGGGTATCAAATTGTAGATATTAAAGAGCTGATTATAAAATTATATACTTTTACTGTATTTACTGTCACCAATTTCGAGAAATCTTTGAAAAACGAGAAAAAAATGCAAGTCCTCCCCCTTATCTCCAAAAAAGGTGAATCGAAAAAAAAAATCATGGTGATTTGGTATTATACAAAGATTACAGGAAAAATATAACGGTCAAGAAATTCACGATAATAAAATGACAAAATGTAATTTTTCATCCTCGAGTTTTATTTCGAGTACGGTATAAAAATATTTGTGTCTCTCTTTTGTGGTACAATCAATTCTTTTTTAAGTTAACATAAACAGTCATGGGCAAGATTTTAAATATTTTTTTCCTGACTGTTCCCAAAACTGCCGAATTACGGAACTCTAGGTATGCGAGTCTGACTCGCACTTGACCGGTTTTTTTATTATTATTTCTTATTTACAAAAATAAAGAAATGGGTTGCTGTCAAATTTTTGTGTGTGCTTTTAGTTTCTAAGTCAACTGAAAGTGCCCTATATAGGTGTTCAGGCTCAGCCAAGTTTTAGTTTGACCTACCTTTCAAGACTGACAAGAAATTTTGTGTAACTTTTCAATAAAGTTTCTGATTCATGTTTAGACAGTCATATGGACAAAGGATCCTTTAAGATAACTTATACTTGCGATTGTCGGCACTTGGTAAAACATGGAAAGCAACTTGATGAAAACCACTTGTACACTGTTTACACAACTTTACTATAACTATAGGTACTTTTAACCCAACCGGTTTCGAAATTTAATTAATTTTCAAGGGCTTAACAAATCATTTTAATATTTTAAGGCATAGCTTACGTGCTTTAAATAAAATTTGATTTTTTGTTATGATGAAATATGTGGGTATGTTAGCAGAATCTTGATTTGTCAGGGATAATGGTTCTCAGAAAGAAGATGTTAACACAGATGGATAAAAGTTAAATGAGCTTGTATTATTTTAGGTTTTCACAACTCTGCTGCACGAGAATATGGGTCTTAAGTAGGGTTGCCATACGTCAGGATTTGTCCTGACATGTCAGGCTGTTTTGGTCCCTGTCAGGATGTTTTGGTCCCTGTCAGGATTCCGGCCGGACCTGTAAAATGCCAGGTTTTTTTTATTTTAGAGTTATACAAATCGTAGAAATGTAGTTTTATTTATTGTTCTTTTCTTTGGTAACAATCAACTAAGTATATTGGTAGTAAATTAATCAACACAAATAAACTAAAAAAAAAACTTTCTTTGTCTACTTGTAATTTTACGCGTCATTATAAAAACAAACAACAATTATTATTCAATTTATATCATTGCGGTATAGAATTGCGCTAATAATTACTCATATTAAATATACTTATTTTTGTCATACCACCTTGGTGAGCGTGCGCTTTAGCATAATGTCAGGACTTTTTACTAGAAATAAGGCTTTTAATCAGGATTTTATATATATTCCATATGGCAGCCCTAGTCTTAAGGATTCTTAAAAATTTTTTATAATTGTTACTCCAGTTGTCAGTGGTTATATCTCAAAATTGATGATCTCCTAGGTTTCTAAAACTAAAATTCAGATTTTAATAAGGTGGATATTGAGTCATTTACCGGAAAACTGCAGGACTTTTTGACGGTGTGATAGAAGCTGAAAAAAAAATAATAATATATTTAACTCGGTCTATTGACTGCTCACGTACTGTAATATTCGCATAGAAGTCCGAATGTGCGACTCCGACTTGATCGTGGCCGGTTATTTTTACACGCAAAACTCTGACGGAAGTTGCGGAACGAATGACTCATAAAGGTCACTTTTACTTGCACAACTCAACACTTTCTTATCAATAACCTTCTGTCTGCCGCATCACTTGAACTGCAACTTCAATACAAAACCCCAAAATTATGCAACGAAATGAATCTTAATTGCTTGGAGCCAACACCGACCCCTGTGGAGATCTCCACCTCAATAAAGGCCAACGCGTTATTTTTTGTTAATCGAACATCGAAGGTCTTTCGTAACATTTATAATGCACAAAATAATATAACGCGCAAATACGATAGGTACTCAAATAGAAATTATACGGAAAAATTGTATGGTCTGTTTGTCGCCAGCCGCGTGACCATGTCCAGTACATATACGCCTAACCAAGCTCTTTATTCAGAAGTGTCTTGCGCAATGCCATATTCGTGAACATCGATAAAAGCCCAGTTCCTTAGATGGAAAGAGACGCTTTCATATTTTTTATTTATTTTCTAATTTTCACTTACTCCTGATTTTACCAATTGCAATATTTGCAATAGTTCCAGTTTGGAAGGTTTGTCGCTAAAGTTGTGTAAATTATCGCCACGGTAACTACTTCACCAACATATTCGATACCAAGTGTGTAAATAATGTCTTTATCGAGTTGACTATTAAGTTGTTTACTATACATATAAGTAATACTGGTATGTACGTTTAATAAATAATGCATGTATCTATAATATGAAATCGCACCTGAGTAAAGTCTCAAGTGGTGGTGAGACCTAGATGGCATAGTAATAAATGTTACTGAATTTAGACTGCAAAGATATACAGTTTTATGGGGATTATATAAGGTCCTACAATAATAAGTCAAAATAATTCTAGGGTAGATCATGTATCGTTAACTGATTGATTGATCACATTCCAGAAGAAAAAAAAATTTTTGCTCGAATAAATTTTTCACTTCCCAGTACAAAGAGTGGTTCAATCATGGAAAGATAAAAAAGTACGCGCAAAAAAATTTTTTTTCGGTGTTGCTCTCTTACGGATACTCTATCATCTGTTGAGTTTTTTCACTTTGAATTGTAGGACCTTACATACAACATGATATTCATCCCAATACAGAAGAACTTAATCATATTCACAAAACTGTAAAAAAAAATATTCTTTTTAATTTGATTCTAAAACTCAGAAGATTGGTCGATAGTCTTTGTGATACTTCATCCATCTCTATAGGCGTCTATACGTTCAATCAATGCAATCGCGGCATTGACAATGGCATTGATACAAATTCCCTCTCATTGACTTTTCCACTTGAAGACAAAGACCATCTGGATCTGAGGAAAATGCAAGACCCAGTTCAAATAGGGTTAAATGTCTTAATGAAAACCAATGCAACTGAGATTGGTCTTTAATTTTTCTGATAAGTGAAGGTGTCAATTGCACCATCGGCTATTTATAATGTTATACATATATGTTTAATATAGGTATGCAACTTATTCGTATAAAGTAAGGTACGGATACTTCTGTAGTGTGGTATTGGAGTAGTAAGTATTCATAGAAGAACTAGAGGTATGTGTTAAATGTAATGAATGATATTATATGGTGTCGATTCGGTGTAACACGACTTAACTTATTTGACAGGACTAACCTTATTTTAAGCATCCTATCTCTGTCTTTTTAAAGACAGAATGCTAAAATTACGTTTAGTCCTGTAGTCAATTGTTATAAATGGTATAAATGTTATAAATATACGGTGACTTTAATTTATGCAGCCAAACTTATACTGGAGGCTTGGTAAGTGCTCAGTATCAAGGTTCGAAGACACTTTTTGTGAAATTCGTAAATCATTCTTTTCGTGTTCCTTACAAACGCAAGCCCAACCCGAGTCAATTACTATGGGACGTCAATTACTTTGCGAAATTAGCAAAAAGTTTTATCGATCCGTGTTACTGATCACTTACCAATCCTCCAGTATAAGTTTGGCGGCATAAATTAAAGTCACCTTATATAATAATATAAATACAAATATATTTATTTCCAAAAAGAAAATCTTACATACCAGGCATTTAGAACAATAAAGAGATGAAACAATGAAACGGTACAGGCTAAGATGACCCTCGAAATCTTAAGCTGCACCCGAACCTGCCTTTAAGTCATATTCAAGCTTAGAGCTAAGCTTTGAGACGATTTCTATATCTTACTTACCATAGAGCAAAAATTAACAAACTGCAGATATCCACTTCGACGTAGCTCTAGTTGGGTTCAGTACCTACTGAACGATAACAAATCGGAATCGTGCTGGCCGCACATTAGTAGGAGGCACGTTCCGCGGCCGCGGTATCTGATACTAACCGACTGATATAAATGGAACATTCTCCTAATTCGTATGAGCTGAACCTGAGAGGTAGTTTTGTAACAGTCTCATATGCCAAGGGTAACGGTTGCGTTCCTTCCATAATGTTCCTTCGGTTCAGTATTGCATGTTATCCCGATCCAGTATTGCATGTTATTACAGTTAGCACGGCGTTTTCTGCCGCTTAGAGACCTAATAGATATCGTTGGTAATGATCACCGCATGCACACCCTTGCAACGAAATTTGAGCGTCGATCACGATTTGAATTCTTACTTCTAACTATAAGTACCACCCCAATCAAGGAAGTAATTACTTATCTCTTAATGTAGTTGAGAAATTATCATCTGTCACCATCAATCAATCACTTATTACTGTTGAAGCTGGACCGTGACACACAGACGGACAGGCAGACAGCGGAGGCTTAGTAATAGGGTCCGTGGCACCCTTCGGATTCGGAACCCTAAAAACGGCTAGGGTTCGAAGCGAACTCCAGCACCTATATAGGGTGGCAAGGTAAAAAATATTTGTCGAATGTACAACTAGAGCTTTAGAGGCAACGAAAGCCGTCGGCGCGGCGCCTATGATGTTGATGAATGACTTTGTAAGAAATATCAGTAAAACAATGTAATACTTCATTGTTGCTGGCGATGAAAAGTAATGTACTACTCCTTTCGGTTTATATTTTACGATTTTCATTGAATTTCATGCCGTTATTTTGCAATAGAATTGTTATATAGGAATAAAGACTTTAGAGCAACAGTTTTTTTTTCAAATAAAGGTACCGACAAATAAAGGCGTTTCAACAGGGAGTGATAGTGGCTGAATCTTATTATATATAATCAATAAAATAAAGGTTTTATACTCTTCGGTTCCGTTTCTTTCCAAAACATATTTTTTGCGGTTAAACATAAAAAAGTGTAAACCAGGCATTTTTAGTTTTTATGAGTGCTTTGTAATGGTGAGCAGTTTTGGCTATATTGTATGACGTGTCATCACGTGTCTAATAAATCGATATTTTATTTAGTGAACTCCATCTGAACTCACACTTGATTTTTGTTTTTACCGAATTTTCTATGCCAACTTGCGAAGTCATCTGTAACTAACTTGGAGTCCGCCTTCTGTGCTGGCCCTAATGTATTATCGTGTTTACTATCCATCCATCCATCCATCAGCCTGTTTCATCCACTGCTGGACATAGGCCTTTCCAGGATTAAGCCACTCTTTGCGGTCCCCCTGGAAGAAATGCCCATACTCACACACGCTGGGCAGGCGGATCGGTGAGCGCGGTGCCGAAACCCTTGCACCAGTGACGCCGCTGCCCGTCACCAGTCCGTTTTATATAAGGCCCGGCAATTGTGGATGGATATACCGCCATCCATCGGTCCCAGGCAATGGTGGGCCGCCTGGTTTTGCCTGAGAGCTGTTCTCTTACTCTCCCCCAAATAAATTCGGGAGGATTTGCGAGTAAGATGGTGGTACCTCCACAGTCGAGCCCGGCATCAGCTCTACCACCTACCTGTTTACCGTTCCTGGTTACCTGTTCCACCAGCTGTTTACTATACATATACTAAATTATATAACAAAATAAAAATAATATGTTAGGTTGTCTCTTGTGGGGTTTGCAATATTCTATGTATCTTATATTATTTATCAACAATTTCTCAACTGCTATTATATCTATGAGTGGAATTACATAATCTACTGTTCATACTGAATAACTTTCTTAGTTAAACATAAATTGAACAAATGAAAAAAGAACTGAACATGTCCATATAAAAAAATAACAGTAGGTTTTCAAAAAGTAGGCATTTCAAGTAAGAAAGAGTGAAAAAGGAACCACATTGCAAAAAAAACGGTCAAGTGTTAAATAGGATTGTGCCCTAGCCTAAGGGTTCCGAATAACTGTTTAAAACACAAACTTATTCCATGTGTAGTTATGAATGTTAAATTAACACGACACTTAGGGACTTATTAAAGCGACGCATTGGAAATTTTGGCGACATGGATTTCCATTTTTCTTAGCAATAAAAAAACATATGTAATTACCAACTTATGGTAATAACTACTATGTAGGTTAAGCATTTCA
This sequence comes from Ypsolopha scabrella, assembly GCA_910592155.1. NCBI lineage: Eukaryota > Metazoa > Arthropoda > Insecta > Lepidoptera > Ypsolophidae > Ypsolopha > Ypsolopha scabrella. The sequence continues at coordinate 21,263,544 of OU342969.1, read as the reverse complement.
TTGACATCATTTTGCCCGAAGATTTAGTTGATTAATTAATTTTCATAGCAGAGAAATAAAAATTTAGAAAACCTCTTTTAAAACAGAGATTTCTATTTTACTGACAAACGGGAGCGAATGAAGCCTTTATGCTTTTTATTTAAATTATTCTACAGATACACTTCAATATGGCCGATTGGATTTATTAAATTACTTATAGTTGTCATTTTAAATGAAAAATACTGTTTTGCCGCATACGACCTTACGGCATAAGCTAGTTCGTGAGCGCATATTTGTATGTAGTAATTCCCCCTCACTCCACTCCCCTAAGGCGCTAATTTGAGATTAAAATTTTATCAATGCCTCACCTTAAGTTGGACAATGATTACTTCTTGAATAATAAAATTCAGGCAATTTCCACATTTGTTCCTATACGTGTGCTATAAGACTTCTAAGTTTTAATGGAGGTATTTAGTAAAAGACTCGCATTATACATGCCCATATTGGCTTATATTGTTGGTTCGTGGAAGTTTCTGAACCTCCAGTGTTTCTTTGCAAAATTACATATTTTATGGTCATTCATCCCTACGTGCTTCCTAAGTACAGATGGTACAGATAGAATCATTTGAATAGCTTGTCTCGCAAGACTAGTGTACCTTCGTATTTGATAGCCCAAGAGCGGGCGATGCGGAACCAATATTTCAGAAAGGTTCTCGTGACTTTCGGCTAACGGAACGATAAATCCTGCAACGCAATAATTGGAAGGTTCTTTCTGTTAAATGTTTATTGAAAAGATTGTTGCAAAGTTAGACGCAACAGAACCGCTCTATCTATTGTTACAAAAGTAATGATCCAATAAAGGCAGGGTGGTCCACTAACCATCTACAGGACGGGGCAAGGGCAAATCTACGGGGGGGGGGGGGATAGTGATATTTAGAATAGAATAGAAAAAGAAACTTTGTTACAAACATTTCAGAGTTAACTACACTAGTTTCCACGAATAAGTGGTCTTGACACTTGGAAAACTAGGCTTTATCCCAAAACATGTATTAAGAAATTAATTAATTATAAGTTTAACTACAAATTATTCTATAATTTTAGATTTTACATATCTTGTCTTCTTTTTAGGGTTCCGTACCTCAAAAGGAAAAAAAGGAACCCTTATAGGATCACTTTGTTGTTCGTCTTTCTGTCTGTCAAGACCCTTTATCTCGGGAACACTTGGAGGTATCGAGTTGAAATTAAAATCATATACTTACTCAAGTCTACAGTCCTTTGAAGCTGTCAAAAAATCAAACTTCTAAGTTAAGGCGCGTGTGCCCGCGTCATCCGAAAATTACTCCCATTGATGAAGTTATTTCTCATAAATGGCTTACTTAAAAATTATTTAAAAAATAGATGTTATTATTTAAACTATAAGAAATAATCTCATTGCAGGAAATTATTCTCGCCTATAAGAAATACCTTGAAAATATTCCCCAAAGTCAAGCTGTTTTTGAAATAAAATTGTCTATTTCTTGGAAATCGCTAATGTTATTTGTATGGTTCTTGCACTATAATACAAAAAATATATAGCTTACAAACCTCATTGCAGAAAATTCAAAAATATTGATTTAATTATGCCGCAAAAACGTATATTTCGACCCTCTCAAGGGAATCAAAATTTATTTGGCAAGTAATACCGTCTAAAACTACAAGTATAGGAAATAAATCTTAAAACTATACATTTGTAATTAAATCATAAAAAATCATCGAGGTTATGCAACTGTATACGCTACGGGTCACCAAATTTTTTTGTAGTTTTTTTTTTAACTTTTACTAATTTGTACGGAACCCTCGGTGGGCGAGTCCGACTCACACTTGTCCGGTTTTTTTATCTGTAAAACTTGCATCATTTGGGGGGGAGCGCTTACGCCGCGGATCTCCGCCTGGACCGAGTATTCGAAGATGGGACATTGCTACAATGAAATGTTGGTGCTGTTAGCAATGCCTGTCTTCGTTAGTATTTTCATGAGAATTGGAAAACGAACGGGCTCGGTTTTGTGATCAGAGATAGCGAGTTAGTAACACTTCCACTCACAGAACTAAGTGTAGACAATAAAAAACATGAAACTTTGTACTTGAGCCCTACGTTATGCGGTCCTGAGGCCTGAGAATAACATCGCGGCAGACAGATAATAGTAATAGCTGCCATTACATAGCGTAAATCCCTGTAATGGTGAAGTAATTTGCCGCCGTCTACCGCAGTGCCGCCAATCTGGCGACGCGACGCGACGGAGACGGCACGTCAAGCTTACCTTGCCATTCTACACGCTCATGATCCAGCTACCACTTTTTGTAATGTTCAATTTCCTAGGTAACTACATGATTAGGCATGCATGCGGCAATGTAATTCGTATGAAGTCAGCCGCTCGAAACGAACTTGTTGGTGTCGTTGCTGAAAGCTGTCGCTCCGCAGGTGGCGGCGGCGGCGGTGTGGTAGCAATTCGCACCCTACCTCTACCTACCGATCAGTGAAGGACCCTACTTGTATACCTACTTCGATAAATCGTAGATGATACAGTACAATCTCTCTTATCGGCCACTATGCTATACCGGCTCGTCCAATAAACCCGCACTAAAACAAGGGACGCTGGCATAAATTATTCAAATTCATTCGATCTTTCCATCCATCCATCCATCCATCAGCCTGTTTCGTCCACTGCTGGACATAGGCCTTTCCAGGATTTTGCCACTCTTGGCAGTCCTCCTAAAAGAAATGCCCATACTCACACACGCTGGGCAGGCGGGTTGGTGAGCGCGGTGCTGAAACCCTTGCACCAGTGACGCCGCTGCCCGTCACTAGTCTGTTTTAATAAGGCCCGGCAATTGGGGATGGATATACCGCCATCCATCGGTCCCAGGCAATGGTGGGCCGCCTGGTTTTGCCTGAGAACTGTTCTCTTACTCTCCCCTGAATAACTTCGGGAGGATTTGCGAGTAATCGATCATTACTGATGGGTAAAAAGCAAATCTACTATGGAGGATTATTTCAAAAATATTGTTTTCATTTGTAATTTACATTATTCTAAGGTAATTTACTAATAATCAATAAATTGATAGGTACATTCCAAGATTCCAATAATCCGAATCTACACTATTATTAGTACTAAACACATCCAGTAATCCACACTACTATTTATACTATTATTATAATAAAAAAAAGATGTTTGTTAGTTTGGGAGTTTTGATGCAAGTGCACTGACGGACACATAAACTGCATCAAAGAACAGGATGACGTTCAAACAAAAATATTGATTGAATATGCAAACTTTTTAGATTTCTTTGATTGGCAAAGTAGAGATATGTTCAAAACAATTTAAAAAAATAAAAAGCAATTGAGAGGTGTCTAAAAAAATAACTATCAAGCCATAACAAGAAAATTTAATAAAAAAATAAATAAATTCAATAACAGTCTTGTATTGCTTATTTTAACAAAACTTTTCTCGTTTTAATATGGACACATCGACCGAGAAGGCCGCACAAATTGTGGCATTGGTGCAGCAGCGCATAGACCAACGATCTATTGCCAGACAATTAAATGTAAACCAGTCTACGGTTTCTCGAGTATACAGAAGATTCATGGAAACAGGGGACCTTATTGTCTAACTTTAATTGCAATCGCCATAGTTATGAATTTGACATCTGAAGGATATTGACGAACTTCACACCGCAATTGTTCAACATGAGCTGTCATTTCTAGTCATGGTGGTTGTGATCGCAATTTTGAGTGAACGATATCACTAGTTTGCATACAATTGGTATCGGGGCCGTATTGTCTAACTTTTAACAGCAATCGCCATACCCATGAATTTGACATTTGAAGGATGCTATCGACGAACTTCACACCGCAATTATTGGACATGAGCTGTCATTTCGAGTCGTTGTGCTTGTGATCGCAATTTTGAGTGAAAGATATCACAAATTTGACATAAAATGGTATCGCGTATCCAAATCAAATCTTTGAAAGCTATCGGAAATGTCAAATGAAGGATTTCACAAATAGGCTGCCTCTTTCAACGGTTTTTAGGCAAATTTGTAATAATTACTCATCTATTATGCACTTTTTGTACTTTTCATGTAACTAGAGCATGCCTACGACTTCGTCCATGAGGTTTTGGGTTTAAAACAGCCCATTGTACCATGTTCGGAACGCATGTTCGATACACGAGTTTTCACCCAGTTCCACACCACTGAGGGGTGAATTTCGATAAATGCTTTCTTAGTGCACCTCTAGACATTGACCTATCAATGCTTCTAGCTAGGCCTAGATGTAATAATGAACTTCAATAGCAAGGATCTTCAATTTTATGTTACTACCTATGTATTTTCGCCTTCAGCGTTCTTGGCTGTACCTTGTCTCTCAGTCAGTCAGTCAGCGGTCATGGAGCTGTTATTTATTTATACAGATTGTTGGAGAGTTTTAAGAAATACAGTAAATTTTATGTATGAGTTGCATTTTAGCATGGCAAGAACAATTTTGATGGTGCCAGTGGAGAAGGGAAGGCTGACCCATAGATAGCGGCTAAAAAAGAGAATGTTGCAAAAAGATAGCCGAAACAAGGGATTGTATTGTATAGGATTGTGCTGCTTGTCTTGCAGGCATAGACGTGACTGGTTGATCAGAAATACAGATGTAAGAAATATAGTTATAAGAAATACAGTTTATTTTATGTATGAGTTACATTTTAGTATGGCAAGAACAATTTTGATGGCGCTGGTAGAGGAGTAAAGGCTGACCCATAGATAGTGGCTAGAAAGGAGAATGTTGCAAAAAGAAAGCCATCCACTGTTGTTTTGGTGCTTATCTTGCAGGCATAAACATGACTGGTAGATCAGAGGCGGTGTTTTCATTAATCAGTGAGAGTTGGGTTTGCGCACTGGGCAAAGGAGACAGTAGCGAGGCCTGGGGGCTTGCCACCAGAGGCGCAGCAGCCTGCATGTTGTGCTTCAAACAACTGGACTCTATAAATAAGTTATAATAAGTTATAATTAAGTTTTTTTTGTGGGTAGGTATGATAAAGTAAACACAAAGGATTTTGCTCTATTTACTCAATTTATTAAATTCACATATTTTAATACTTTTGAATATTTCCATAAGTGCCTAGTATATGATTATTCAGTGAATAATTGTTATTGAGGCAGTCCTAAGCTTCTATGACATAAAATCAGTGCACCCTACCTGCTGGCAAACTTCAACTGTCAATTTCACTCACTATTCACAATGACAACACTTCAAGACGTGTTAGAGGCACAGAAGAACATAACGCAGTCTGTAGCAGCTCAAATGGATGAGTTCATGCAAAGATTGCAATCTTCGGACTCCGCTGGGAAGGCTTCAGATAAGGACAAGCTAGCGCAGGACTTTGAGGACTTCAAGAAGTGTGTGTTCTCTATCCTCAATCTTATGAACACACAAATTCAAAAGCTTGCTCTCCAGTTAGACGAGATGGATACTCACAGCAGGCGGAAGGCTTTATTGTTTAGCGGCATCAGGGAGGAGGACGGAGAGGATGTTACTGCAGCTGTAGTCGACATCATCACATCAAAGCTGGGCATCAAGGACTTTCAGGCTTCATCCTTGAGGCAGTGTCACAGACTTGGAGCCAAATCGGATAGCCGGGCACGCCCAGTCCTTGTCCGGTTCTCAAGTCTCCAAGAAAAAGGACTTGTATGGAGAAGCAAGACGAGTCTTAAATCCAGTCCAGTTGTGATCAGCGAGTTTCTCACGAAGTCTCGTCAGTCCATCTTCATCAGGGCGCGTAAGCATTTTGGAATACGTGCGTGTTGGTCCATGAACGGCGCCGTGTTCCTGAAGCTGCCAGACAGTACACGCGTTAAGATCTCGACGGAGCTGGAGTTGGACGAACTCTGCGATAAACATCCTGCTGTTGCTATGAAGACCACGAAGGCCCCTGAGACCAAGTCCAAGGTGACTCCAGTGAAGCCCGCTCTACGGGAGAAGACAAAAAGACTTTGCTCTGTTGCCGCCGGGTTTTCTAAGACTAAACGCTGATGCAGTTCTTGAGCTGTGGATTCTCTTGTCTGTGAGTGACTGCTGTGCTTGCATACTGCTGTTTAATTTTAGCTAAGTACATATTCCTTTTGGTACAAATATTCAAAGTTAGGTAGGTACCTGTCGTTTTATCTTATTTTTTTGGTTAGAAAATTGTTTGACAGGTGTGTTCCAATTTTTGTAATATGTAAATATTTTGTTAACCGTGTTTTTATGATGCTAACTAATATGAAGTGCAGTCAAAGAATGCAAGTTTATACAAATATTTCCTTACCACGCGTATCACAACAGACATCCATTATATAAGTTCTCACTTTATGATCTAAATGTTGTCTATAATATTAATTTTCTGTTATTCTCTTTTTTAATAGTTATATTGTACTCTTTTGTCTGTTGCCGGCAGGTACAGATATAGATTTAATTTTAGCAAACTTTTGTTAATTTGTAGGTTTAGTATTATTCGTTTTTATATTTATCATTATTTTATTTTTATTTTTAGTATTTATGTATTATGTCTATAAATAGTGATAGTGATTCTCTTTTGACTGCAGAATCTAATTCAATAGATTGCTCGTTCGAGAGCACTGAAAGCAATATTATTACTTTGGGTAACATCTTGCATAATCAATTTTCTCAATTTCATAAAAATTTCAACGTGTGTCATATCAATGCTGAGAGTATTAACGCTCATTATTCTGATCTCTTAGATACCTTTTCTTCGACAAACATTCATGCTGTTCTTGTCTCTGAAACTTTGCTCAAGCCTACACTTCCATCCACAGCTTACTCTTTACCTGGCTTTGTGTTGGTGCGCAATGACCGTATTGGCAGGGGTTGGGGTGGCGTCGCTATTTATCTCAGAAGTAACATTCCCTTTAAGATTGTTGACAAATCTCCTGCAGCGCCTGATTCTCCTGCTGAACATTTATTCTTAGAGGTAGATTTCGGGATGAAACTGCTTCTTGGAGTCGTGTATTGCCCACCCTCTAAGGACTATTTTTCGTTGCTTGAGGGAGTTTTCGAAAATCTAGTTTCTAACTATTCCCATCACCTGATAATGGGTGATTTTAATACCAACCTTTTAAATGTCGATTCTCGGTCCCGAAAATTGAATGCTCTTGTTCACTCAGTTAATTTAAAGATCCTTCCTTTATCGGCCACTCACCATAATAATGATACTGACGATACATTGCTGGATCTTATCTTAACGTCTGATGACAGCTTTATCGCGGATCACGGTCAATATCTTGCTCCTGCGTTCTCACACCATGATTTAATTTTTTGTTCTTACCGACTACGTAGGCCCAGGGTCAAACCGGTAACACGACTACAGCGGAATTTTGCAAGGATGGATTCGGATAAACTGCGATCTGATGCGGCGGCTATACCGTGGAGTGATATGCAAGATTTCGATAATGTAGACGATAAGGTTTCTTTTCTCTGCAATAATATTTTGTTATTGTTCAATAAACACGCTCCCCTCCGCCCTGTCACAATGAAACATCGGCCTACACCTTGGATCAATGATCGTATTCGCAAAGCCATGGCATTGAGAGATCGTGCTTTTCGAAAATACAAGAAGGATCGGTCAGATGCAAATTGGTCTGCTTATAAAGTTGCGAGAAATCGTTGTAACCAATTCTGTAAAACCTCCAGACGCCGATATATCGCAGAACAGTTGGAATTATCCTCGCCAGCAGGCATCTGGAAGTTTCTCAAGTCTCTCGGTGTGGGGAAATGTACAAATCATAAAGAGATTTCTTTGGACTTAAATACCCTTAATCAATTTTTTGCCACTGTTCCTCCCCTTTCTTCAACTACCAAAATAGAAACTTTGCGTTTTTTACATAGTTTACCTTCCCCAAATACTGAACTTTTTAATTTCTCACCAGTTTGCAGGGAAGACGTCAAAAAAATAATACTATCCCTAAAATCAAAAGCCGTTGGCTGCGATGACATAGGTCGCATTATGATTACTCATTTGCTTGATGTCCTTCTTCCTCCAATCACTCACATTGTCAATTTCTCCCTTACTTCTGGTATATTTCCCGACATGTGGCGCATGGCGCATGTAATTCCTCTTCCAAAAGTTCATGACCCTCAACTTCCAACTCAGTACCGTCCGATTTCTGTCCTTCCATTTCTGTCCAAAGTCATCGAATCCCTTGTTCATCGTCAGCTCACATATTACCTATCGACGAGTAATCTTTTAAACCCTTATCAGTCTGGCTTTAGAACTGGTCATAGCACAACCACAGCGCTCCTTAAAGTGACTGAGGACATAAGATTAGGAATGGAGAAGGGAATGGTAACTGCGCTGGTTCTAGTAGATTTTAGTAATGCTTTCAACGCTGTCGATCACGACCTCCTACTTGCTTCCCTTGACCGTTTGAATATATCTCTCCCTGCTTTAAACTGGTTCACTTCCTATCTTCGAGGACGCCGGCAGGCCATTCGCTGTGATCAGACCCTGTCCAATTGGTGTGATTTAGATGCTGGTGTTCCTCAAGGTAGCATTCTCTCCCCTCTGTTATTTTCAATATTTATTAATTTAGCTACACCCTATCTTAAGTGTTCTTACCATCTTTATGCTGACGACCTCCAGCTTTATGGACAGGCTAAGGTTGATGACCTTCACGATTGTATTGACCACCTTAACGTTAACCTACGTAGCATACAATTCTGGTCAGAGCGGTTCGGTATAGCGGTAAACCCAAACAAGTGTCAGGCTATCATTGTCGGAAGTTCCCCACAAATTACAAAAATTGACTTTGACACGCTGCCACAGTTGAAATATAACGATTGCGGTATCAGCTTCTCTTCTACCGTTAATGATTTAGGTTTAGTTATCGATCAGGATTTTAATTGGGATGCTCAAATCGAAAAAGTTTCTCGAAAATTTTATGCCTCTCTCCATTCTCTTTTAAGTCTGAAAAACGTATTACCTATTTCAACGAAAATCTCTATCGCCAATTCCCTTCTCATCCCTATTATTAACTACGCTGATACTTGTTATTTGGATGCTAAAGAAGAGCATCTCAATAAACTGGAACGCTTGCTTAACACCTGCATCCGTTTCATATTTGGCTTGAGGAAATATGACCACGTTTCAGAGTTTCGTGCAAAACTCAACTGGCTTCCTATTCGCGACCGTAGAAACCTAAGAATTGTTTGCCTTCTTTATAGTATAATTACCGATCCAAATACCCCCTCATACCTCAAGTCAATGATACATCTCTTGTCTGACAATCACGATAGAATGCTTAGATCCTCAAATAACCTTCTTCTCTCGATTCCTTTACATCATTCCGGATTTGTATCCAATTCTTTTAGTGTGGTTGCTGTTCGTCTCTGGAACGAACTTCCCGACGATGTCAGAAAAGCCCCCTCCCGTAACTCCTTTAAGTATTCTGTGCACAGACACTACCTCTCCAAAAACACACATATATGAATTTCTTTAATTCTTATTATTTTTTGCAGTCATGGTATGTATTTATTTATGTATTTATTTACAATATACTTATTAAAACTTGTATTTATTTATGTATTAAATTTCTTTTTAGGTATTGTTACCTATAGTTATTAATTTAGAGTAGTATCTTCATTTAATTTGTAATTTTTAAGTTTTTACTCTTCTTGCACGCCCACCTACCTATTTATCTTGTACCATCTGTGGGTTGACTGGTAGAAAATGCTTTATGCATTAAGTCCGCCTTTTTGTACTTATTTTTTTTGTGCAATAAAGTATTTATGATGATGATGATGATGAAATAATATAAAGATAAAAATATTCAATAAAAAATTGGATAAGTAGCAATAACACAGAAAGAATGTATTTTTTTATAATCTTTATTAGAAAAAGGTTTTGTCGCACAGCGACAATGTCACCCTTATAAGGCTACACATTTAAGACTAAAGGAACTCAGTAATGTAACAAAAAATAAACTCAACTTTCATTCCCAACTAAAGACTAAATATATTAAAACTTATTAATCTGCAAATCTAGGATGTTCGCTGGAATCTTTCAGAGAATAACTTGCAGGTTCCTGAAAAGTTATACACATCAAATTTAATATTTGCTTATAAATTTTATTTCCAACTTAATTCAAAGATAAAAGCATTTGACATACTTAAACTTAAATATGTAGTTACATGTCAATAACAAGAAAAGATTTTCTGTAAGAGGTTTCAAAAATTTAAAATTACCCAGCAAACATAATGCTAAAGAGAATTCAGCACACCGTCAGCTAGGTGGGCCGATGACATTTAGATGCTAGCTGGTAGAATATGGATGATATTGGCCCAGGATAGGTGTTGGTGGTGTAAAAAAAAGGAGGCATACCTTGCAAAGGGCAGAAAAATGAGCTATTGATGAAACATAACACTTACTGGAAATGGAATGCACACCGATATCTCTCCAAATATGCTGTCTCTCCCCAGAATATTCATAATGCTCCACTCTTTAAAGGTTTCTGTGTATACACATATACAACTCTTCATTCTCTAGGTGATTTTGTAGCGCCATTGCCTAAACAATTAAGCCTTTCGGATAGTTGGTCCCACCGACTGTTAACATTTTGTTTAATCCTCTCTCTAACAATATTCTTTGAGCAGGCATTCTGTAAGCAAAATGATATAATATTTTGTTAAGAGAAATTAAATAGGTAATGGTGTTGATTTGGTGCAGCACGACTTAACTTGTTTGACAGGACTAACCTTATTTTAAGCGCCCTGTCCTTTTTCGATGCAGAAAGACAAAGACACAATGCTTAAATTAAGTTTAGTCCTGTAAAATAAGTCGTGTTACACCGAATGGACACCACTGTTTCATATACAACCGCCAAAATATTTAGGTGAGGCCTACAAGCGTAGGACAAGTACCCTAGGGAACTAATCAATTTATATTGGATGGATTCGATTGATGGTTCTTGGTGGAATATCATCTTGAATAAATTATACACAAATTCTTGTACTTTTATTCCACATATATTTATTTTTATTCTAACTTAGGCTACCGGTTTCGTATTACACATCATCGGGCCAACAAATTATTAATTATTTAACATGACAGAAAGAAAACAAAAGAAAACATTTTTAACAAGCAAATATAAAATAAACAGTCTGTTAAAAATGTTTTCTTGTTTAATTGTTTAATTTATCATAAACATTTTTACATACCTCATGAATTTCAGTCCTAGTTTAAAAGCATTTCCTTGTTCAGTTTTTACTTCTTGCAAAACAAAACTTCCTTGCGAAGAAAACAAACAGCTAGGGATATCGATTTTAAATAGATTTATTTGAAGATCGATTAATTGGGGCCAAGAAAATCGATTTTGGATCGATTTTTTCGAAGCGATTCGATCTTAGAATCGATCCATACAACCGCAGAATCGTGGACACGATTTTTTGCGGTTTCTCGGAAAATTTTGCGAACAAATAACATACAAATAAAAAGATTACATACCCACATTTAATTACGTTTCCGGCAAGTATTTGAATTCAAAATTATTATTTATGAAGAGCCTTACATTTGATGATAGGAAGTTGGGGTAGGTAATTGAGACTTAGAAATTGTACGAGCTAACGTACACTTGTACATTTTAGTGAATTAGGTTTTACCTAGGTAATTAATTACATTTTGGCTGCTTGCACTTTGTATTTAGCAATTATTTAGTGAAAACAATACCAATAAAGCAGTGTTCGATCATCACTTGTTGAGTTTGGTTCTTAGCTCTCTTCGGAGTCACCATCCCTTAACAGATACCCCTAGCTTTAGCACCCCAGCTTTACTAGTGTATGAAACTCATCATACAGAAATATTGTTACATGATATTAACAAAATAATAATGTTCTGTATGTGCATTTTAAGTAACTTTGGCAATAAAACTTAAAAAAAATATTTCTTTAATTTTTTATATATGAGAAAACAACTACATAACGTTACTTACAATAAACTCAGGAAAAATTAATGCTATAAATTAATAATCGGTAATTGTGTGAATTCCTGTTCCGATTTTTGAATCGATTTTTGTGAATTTGAATTTGTAAATTCACCACGATTCGAAATCGATCTATTTTGGAAAGAATAGACATCCCTGCAGACAGCAACTTATTGAAATTTCGTTTTAGCGTTTCAATTTGTGCTTTTATTTATAACTTTGGTCACTTAAACGAAACAGTACACTTTAGTACAGTATACTTGAGTATACTCGATAGTTAAATAAACTCGATACTTTTGTTTCGGTACCACATCCCTAAGCCTAGGGTTTTTTATTGGAAGTTACTACGGTACCGCTAGCGGTCCCTTGATTTTTAAAATATTGAACCGTAAGCGGTGAACGAATAAAACATGGAAGCATTATTACTACCGTTCCATTATAGCGCAACGAAAATTCGACCGTGGTGGGTGTGGCTCATAAACTCGGCCGCTCGCTAGTAGCAACCTTGACTTATTAACTATAACATTAATTGTTATGCAACAAAAGTTTAATGTTTCATTACTTTACGTATATCTTTTCCGGCGTTGATAAACAACGGTGGCTAGTAAGGGACTGCTTCCATGTTTTATTCGTTCACCGACCATGTCATATTTTAGTTAGTGGAATATCTTCCTTAGCTTGAACTAATAAAGTTAAATTTGCAATGTACAGTTCGGAAAGGGAAGCGGTCCTTGAATTTTATAAATTGAACCGTAAGTCATCGAAAAGGCTCGGTACTTTTTTTCTGCTTATCGTGAATTATTTTAAAACTACGCGGGTCGCCTCACTCCGCTTCGCTTCGCTTGGCTCCCTAATATGTGCTTACATGTCAACCTAACCGCTCCTCCTCGCTTTGCTCGTCGTCGCGACCGAACAAATTTAAAACCATAGACCAAACATTAATAATAAACGCATAGAGTTGACTTGAAGCAATTTTAGCTCAGTGAATTACGGGCTCTTTTAGATATAAATATTGCTTGTTTCCAAACAAAATATATACGAGAGATTAGTTTAGGTATTAACAAATATGTTTCAAGCATATGCCAGCCAAAACAACCTATTTTTATAAGTTTCTTCGTACCATGTAGCTTAAATGTCGTTTGGTTTTTGTATGGAAACTTGCCAACGCTATTTAATCCTTAGGTTTAGTCTGTATGTCTGTGATTAAAACTAAGGAAGCCGCTAGCGGTTTCGTAGTCACTTTAATTTTTTATTTGGTTGGTTGGTCATTCATTTCGTTCAGCGATTCAAAGCGATTGTGACTTTAAAACTTAGACGATTCCAATTTATAGTCGTAATCACGGTTGTAGTCACGATACCCTTGAAGGTATGGCGATTGCAATTAAAGTTAGACAATAAGGCCCCGGCTATCAAAAGAAGTTCCACAACCGGCAGAACACGAGTAACTACACCTCGGGATGACAGGTTTATTGTGACAACTTCCTTGCGAAATCGTTTTTTAACGTCCATTAACATCAAACAACAGCTGAATGAAGTGCGTGGAGTGGCCGCAAGTACACGAACCATAAGAAGAAGACTGAAGGAGCGTGATATCACCCCTTTCAGACCAGCAAATGGTCCAAAGTTATCTGCAGCTCATAGACAAGCTTGCTTAACATTTGCACGTGAACACGTTAATTGGAATGAACAACAATGGGCTTCCGTATTGTTCACTGATGAGTGTAGGACATGTTTGTATGGTGCAGACGGTCGCAAAAGAGTCTATCGTCGACGTGGGGAGCGATATTCTCAATGTTGCATTGACGAGCGTATTTCTTTTGGAGGCGGATCGTGTATGGTCTGGGGAGGCATATCGATGGATGGGCGAACGGAACTTGTATTCATCGACATGGTCCCTCAGGCCGGTGGTAGTCGCGGTTTGACGTCACATCGCTATGTAATGGAGATTTTAGATGCTCATGTGGTACCTTACAGTGGATTTGTAGGCGAAAACTTCATTCTTATGCAAAACAACGCTCGACCGCACGCCGCCGCACAAGTTCAACAATATTTGGCTGAGGTTGGGATGAATTAGCCAGCACGCAGCCCAGATCTAAATCCTATTGAGCATGTGTGGGACAATTTAAAAAGAGCGGTATTTGCAAGAAATCCAGTCTCCACAACAGTAGTAGAGCTTAGATTAGCAATAACGGAGAATGGGAAAATATTCCACAGGACCTTTTTAAAACTCTCATTAGAATCGGCAATAATGGCACGAGGAGGTAAATACACGGTATTAATGTAAATAAAAAGCTTCCATTTTATTTTATTTTTGTTGTTAGACCCGGGGCCTTATTGTCTAACTTTAATTGCAATCGCCATACCTTCAAGGGTATCGTGACTACAACCGTGATTACGACTATAAATTGGAATCGTCTAAGTTTTAAAGTCACAATCGCTTTGAATCGCTGAACGAAATGAATGACCAACCAACCAAAAAAAAAATTAAAGTGACTACGAAACCGCTAGCGGCTTCCTTAGTTTTAATCACACATACAGACTAAACCTAAGGATTAAATAGCGTTGGCAAGTTTCCATACAAAAACCAAACGACATTTAAGCTACATGGTACGAAGAAACTTATAAAAATAGGTTGTTTTGGCTGGAATATGCTTGAAACATATTTGTTAATACCTAAACTAATCTCTCGTATATATTTTGTTTGGAAACAAGCAATATTTATATCTAAAAGAGCCCGTAACTCACTGAGCTAAAATTGCTTCAAGTCAACTCTATGCGTTTATTATTAATGTTTGGTCTATGGTTTTAAATTTGTTCGGTCGCGACGACGAGCAAAGCGAGGAGGAGCGGTTAGGTTGACATGTAAGCACATATTAGGGAGCCAAGCGAAGCGAAGCGGAGTGGGGCGACCCGCGTAGTTTTAAAATAATTCACGATAAGCAGAAAAAAAAGTACCGAGCCTTTTCGATGACTTACGGTTCAATTTATAAAATTCAAGGACCGCTTCCCTTTCCGAACTGTACATTGCAAATTTAACTTTATTAGTTCAAGCTAAGGAAGATATTCCACCAACTAAAATATGACATGGTCGGTGAACGAATAAAACATGGAAGCAGTCCCTTACTAGCCACCGTTGTTTATCAACGCCGGAAAAGATATACGTAAAGTAATGAAACATTAAACTTTTGTTGCATAACAATTAATGTTATAGTTAATAAGTCAAGGTTGCTACTAGCGAGCGGCCGAGTTTATGAGCCACACCCACCACGGTCGAGTTTTCATTGCGCTATAATGGAACTGTAGTAATGATGCTTCCATGTTTTATTCGTTCACCACTTACGTTTCAATATTTTAAAAATCAAGGGACCGTTAGCGGTACCGTAGTAACTTCCAATAAAAAACCCTAGGCTTAGGGATGTGGTACCGAAACAAAAGTATCGAGTTTATTCAAGTATCGAGTATACTGTACTAAAGTGTACTGTTTCGTTTAAGTGACCAAAGTTATAAATAAAAGCACGAATGGAAACGCTAAAACGAAATTTCAAAAAGTTGCTGTCTGCAGGGATGTCTATTCTTTCCAAAATAGATCGATTTCGAATCGTGGTGAATTTACAAATTCAAATTCACAAAAATCGATTCAAAAATCGGAACAGAAATTAACACAATTAGCGATAATTAATTCATAGCATTAATTTTTCCTGAGTTTATTGTAAGTAAAGTTATGTACTTGTTTTCTCATACATAAAAAACTAAAGAAATGTTTTTTTTTTAAGTTTTATTGCCAAAGTTACTTAAAATGCACATACAGAACATTATTATTTTGTTAATATCATGTAACAATATTTCTGTATGATGAGTTTCATACACTAGTAAAGCTGGGGTGCTAAAGCTAGGGGTATCTGTTAAGGGATGGTGACTCCGAAGAGAGCTAAGAACCAAACTCAACAAGTGATGATCGAACACTGCTTTATTGGTATTGTTTTCTCTAAATAATTGCTAAATACACAGTGCAAGCAGCCAAAATGTATTTAATTACCTAGGTAAAACCTAATTCACTAAAATGTACAAGTGTACGTTAGCTCGTACAATTTCTAAGTCTCAATTACCTACCCCAACTTCCTATCTTCAAATGTAAGGCTCTTCATAAATAATAATTTTGAATTAAATTACTTTTCGGAAACGTAATTAAATGTGGGTATGTAATCTTTTTATTTGTATGTTATTTGTTCGCAAAATTTTCCGAGAAACTGCAAAAAATCGTGTCCACGATTCTGCGGTTGTATGGATCGATTCTAAGATCGAATCGCTTCGAAAAAATCGATCCAAAATCGATTTTCTTGGCCCCAATTAATCTATCTTCAAATAAATCTATTTAAAATCGACATCCCTAGCTGTTTGTTTTCTTCGCAAGGAAGTTTCGTTTTGCAAGAAGTAAAAACTGAACAAGGAAATGTTTTTAAACTAGGACTGAAATTTATGAGGTATGTGAAAATGTTTATGATTAATTGATTAGTTACCTAGGGTACTTGTCCTACGCTTGTAGGCCTCACCTAAATATTTTGGCGGTTGTATATGAAACAGTGGTGTCTATTCAGTGTAACACGACTTATTTTACAGGACTAAACTTAATTTAAAAATTGTGTCTTTGTCTTTCTGCATCGAAAAAGGACAGGGCGCTTAAAATAAGGTTAGTCCTGTCAAACAAGTTAAGTCGTGCTGCACCGAATCAACACCATTACCCATTTAATTTCTCTTAACAAAATATTATATCATTTTGCTTACAGAATGCCTGCTCAGAGAATATTGTTAGAGAGAGAATTATACAAAATGTTAACAATCGGTGGGACCAACTATCTGAAAGGCTTAATCGTTTAGGCAATGGAGCTACAAAATCACCTAGAGAATGAAGAGTTGTATATGTGTATACACAGAAACCTTTAAAGAGTGGAGCATTATGAATATTCTGGGGAGAGACAGCATATTTGGAGAGATATCGATGTGCATTCCATTTCCAGTAAGTGTTATGTTTCATCAATAGCTCATTTTTCTGCCCTTTGCAAGGTATGCCTCCTTTTTTTTACACCACCAACACCTATCCTGGGCCAATATCATCCATATTCTTCCAGCTAGCGTCTAAATGTCATCGGCCCACCTAGCTGACGGTGTGCTGAATTCTCTTTAGCATTATGTTTGCTGGGTAATTTGAAATTTTTGAAACCTCTTACAGAAAATCTTTTCTTGTTATTGACATGTAAATACATATTTAAGTTTAAGTATGTCAAGTGCTTTTATTTTGTAATTAAGTTGGAAATAAAATTTATAAGCAAATATTAAATTTGATGTATATAACTTTTCAGGAACCTGCAAGTTATTCTCTGAAAGATTCCAGCGAAGATCCTAGATTTGCAGGTTAATAAGTTTTAATATATCTAGTCTTTAGTTGGGAATGAAAGTTGAGTTTATTTTTTGTTACATTACTGAGTTCCTTTAGTCTTAAATGTGTAGCCTTATAAGGGTGACATTGTCGCTGTGCGACAAAACCTTTTTCTAATAAAGATTATAAAAAAATACATTATTTCTGTGTTATTGCTACTTATCCAATTTTTTATTGAATATTTTTATCTTTATATTATTTATAGAGTCCAGTTGTTTGAAGCACAACATGCAGGCTGCTGCGCCTCTGGTGGCAAGCCCTCAGGCCTCGCTACTGTCTCCTTTGCCCAGTCCGCGAACCCAACTCTCACTGATTAATGAAAACACCGCCTCTGATCTACCAGTCATGTCTATGCCTGCAAGATAAGCACCAAAACAACAGTGGATGGCTTTCTTTTTGCAACATTCTCCTTTCTAGCCACTATCTATGGGTCAGCCTTTACTTTACTTATAGCAATGGAATCATTTCAAAAATCTCATTTAAAAGTTAAGAAAACACGTTATTGTTCAGCTCGGGGAAAGGGCAAATCAGTAATTAAGTATGTTGTGCCAAAGTACAAAAATTATTATGGAACTAGGACTCGCGAGTATTTAATACCGAAGATATTTAACTCAATAGGGGAAGAGGTTGACGAAACTTTAAATGGCAAAATAAGCAAAAACAAATTTAAAAGTATTTTGAAAGGGTGTTTTCTTGGCTTTGTTTAGATTTTTAAAACGCTGTGTTAAAAATAAGTTTAAGATTTAGAAGCTTTTGCAGAGGGAGACATGTTTGGATACCGAGAGCGGTAGCCGATAAACTGCTGAGCAGTTTGGCTTAAGAAATGTAAAAGAAAAACATGTATTGTCTTTGGTGAATAAACTAAATCTATCTATCTATCTATCTCTACCAGCGCCATCAAAATTGTTCTTGCCATACTAAAATGTAACTCATACATAAAATAAACTGTATTTCTTATAACTATATTTCTTATATCTGTATTTCTGATCAACCAGTCACGTCTATGCCTGCAAGACAAGCAGCACAATCCTATACAATACAATCCTTTGTTTTTGCAGCATCAACAGTGGACGGCTATCTTTTTGCAACATTCTCTTTTTTAGCCGCTATCTATGGGTCAGCCTTCCCTTCTCCACTGGCACCATCAAAATTGTTCTTGCCATGCTAAAATGCAACTCATACATAAAATTTACTGTATTTCTTATAACTCTCCAACAATCTGTATAAATAAATAACAGCTCCATGACCGCTGACTGACTGACTGAGAGACAAGGTACAGCCAAGAACGCTGAAGGCGAAAATACATAGGTAGTAACATAAAATTGAAGATCCTTGCTATTGAAGTTCATTATTACATCTAGGCCTAGCTAGAAGCATTGATAGGTCAATGTCTAGAGGTGCACTAAGAAAGCAATTATCGAAATTCACCCCTCAGTGGTGTGGAACTGGGTGAAAACTTGTGTATCGAACATGCCTTCCGAACATGGTACAATGGGCTGTTTTAAACCCAAAACCTCATGGACGAAGTCGTAGGCATGCTCTAGTAACATGAAAAGTACAAAAAGTGCATAATAGATGAGTAATTATTACAAATTTGCCTAAAAACCGTTGAAAGAGGCAGCCTATTTGTGAAATCCTTCATTTGACATTTCCGATAGCTTTCAAAGATTTGATTTGGATACGCGATACCATTTTATGTCAAATTTGTGATATCTTTCACTCAAAATTGCGATCACAAGCACAACGACTCGAAATGACAGCTCATGTCCAATAATTGCGGTGTGAAGTTCGTCGATAGCATCCTTCAAATGTCAAATTCATGGGTATGGCGATTGCTGTTAAAAGTTAGACAATACGGCCCCGGTACCAATTGTATGCAAACTAGTGATATCGTTCACTCAAAATTGCGATCACAACCACCATGACTAGAAATGACAGCTCATGTTGAATAATTGCGGTGTGAAGTTGTCAATATCCTTCAGATGTCAAATTCATAACTATGGCGATTGCAATTAAAGTTAGACAATAAGGCCCCCGTTTTCAAATTATACAGATATTTTTTCCATTCACTGTTTTATTTGAAAAAGTAAATAGCTAGACTGTTTTAATAGGCAAACTGAAGCTACTCTCAGGACACTACCTTTTTTTGTTACGTTATGAACCAATCTTTGCTTTTCCAGTTAGGTAAATCTATGAAGTTTGCAAATTCGACAAACATTTTTGTTTGGAAGTCATCCTGTACTTTGATGCAGTTTATGTGTCCGTCAGTGTAGTTAATACCGCCGTATCAGCCGATTCAGCTGTACTAAGGATACGGGGCCCCCGGCCTATCGGGGCCCCGAACGTGTGTATAAGTCAATTCAGAATTAGCTGGCGTCTTTCCACTTGAGACCGTCAACAATAGGATTAAGTCGTGGCGGGTGAATTCGCCTGAACGGAACAATAAACACTTGTAAAACACGTGCGGCAGGTGGTGGTTCAAACGTTTTTCATATATACTTTCCTTATGTTATCTAAAAGAAATACCACTCAGTTGTTTTTTAAACTTCGAAGAGATTAGTTCAATGGAAAGTTTCAACACTGGTTGGTTTGCAACAAAACAGATAAGGTCGAAACGGCTCCTTTAAAAATAGATGGGCTCTATGGCTGAGATTCAGAGTGCATTTTGAGTCCGAACTCAAGAGGAACGCAATCTTACAAACGTCACTCTAGTATGAGATCACATCGCTTTTTGACGTTTGTAAGATTGAGTTCGGACTCAAAATGCACTCTGAATTTCAGCCTATGAGTGTTTGGTTTATTACCCCTATTGTTTGTGTTCAAGTGGAAAGACGCCAGCTAATTCTGAATGGACTTATACTAACGCAATGAACATGTCAATTTTTCAATATAAAATTACCCTTAAAAAGTATCTCCTACAGGAAGGTCTTCAAAAAACGACGCTTTATCAGCTATACAGAAAAATTATTCAAAACTTTATACCAACATGACCAACTAAATTTGATTTCCGCTAAAAAAGACGAACGTGACAGTTATTGTTCTAAGAACGTGACGAATGTCAAAAAATAAATTGTCATTTTAGAGAGCTACAGTATTTGAAATCATAAGCCCTGTTTCTAAAGCTCTACGCCATGATAGGTAATACTTGTAATGACTTACATAGAGAAAACTAGTATTTTATTAAGTAGTCTATTGAATAGACTGAGCGAAATAAATAAAAACCGGCCAAGTGTGAGTCGGATTTGCGCATGAAGGGTTCCGTACCATTATCTATAAAAACGGCAAAAAAATCATGTCTGTTGTATGGGAGTGTGCGGGTCCGACTCGCACTTGGCTGTTTTTAGTGTTTGTTGTTAAAGCGGCAACAGAAATACATCAACTGTGAAAATTTCAATTTTCTAACTATCACGGTTCATGAGATACAGCCGGGGGACAGACGGATGGACGGACGGACAGCGGAGTCTTAGTAATAGAGTCCCGTTGGTTACCCTTTGGGTACGGACCCCTAAAAACTCACTCCATGGTTT
Source organism: Ypsolopha scabrella (assembly GCA_910592155.1). Classification (NCBI taxonomy): domain Eukaryota; kingdom Metazoa; phylum Arthropoda; class Insecta; order Lepidoptera; family Ypsolophidae; genus Ypsolopha; species Ypsolopha scabrella. The sequence continues at coordinate 21,242,610 of OU342969.1, read as the reverse complement.
GCTAAACGAGTCCAGAGATCCAGCAAAAGAGAAGGGGTTATCAGATAAATAAACTTTTAACAAAAAAATAAGAACCGACTTCATATAAATTCAAATTTTTCAAATTCAAAAAAAGTTTAAAATAATTACATACTGACCGAATGGTACCAAAATAACACTTTTGCCGACTCTTTCTTGCTGACACACATGTTCTCTAGAAGTCGGCGCTTTCACATTTATTTTTGTGCCCTATACTTTGGGGAATGCGCTGACTTCTAGATAACATAAAATGTTTCAGGAATTATTTTAAACTTTTTAGTGAATGTCTGCCAACGACCTATAGATGCTATAAAATATGAAGTCGGTTATTATTTTTTTGTTATAAGTTTATTTATTTCACGGTTTATAGTGTTGACGGGATAAATTGTGAATAATGAGCACTCTGATTGGTGTCCCGTGGCATAATGACAATTTTCAAGATATATCCTGCAATGAGCACACTAACACAAAACGATTGCCACCATTGAGAGTTGTGCTGTCATTCGTTAAGGAGTTCTATGGTGATGAGGCCAGGATCGAAGGTCGTTGGGCAAATTGTCAATTTTCAAGTAATACCCTGGAATCGGCACACTCACACAAAGTGATTTGATTGCCGAAATCTCGTGTTATGTGCTGTCATACGTTGAGGAGTTCTGTAGTGATCAGGCCAGGATCGATGGTCAGGTAGCATAATAACAATTTTCAAGGAACACCTTGCAATCAGCATCCTGGTACAAAGCGTTTGCCGCAATATCGAGTGATATGCTGTCATCCATTGAGGAGTTCACATTGGTTTTTGTGTTCTGTACTATAGGGAATGCGCCGACTTCTAGAGAACATGCGTTTCGCGAAGAAAGAAGTCGGCAAAAGTGTTATGTTGGTACCATCGGTCAGTATGTAATTATTTAAACATTTTAGTGAATGTCTGCTATACAATTTGAAGTAGGCTAGGTATTATTTTTTTGTTAAAAGTTATTTATTACCCTTCCGGTTACAACTGCAACAGATAAAGAAGTTTTTCGAAATTAAAACTGACAAAAATTTATTTTAGGACTTCTACATATTATAATGAACTCTGTGGACTTCTACTCGTATGTGGGACAGAAACGGCTATCAGACGTCAGCGTTATCTATAGAGGCAGAAAATTTAGAAAAACAGAAACCGTCTTCAGCTATGTATGATTTAATAAAACTAAGTTTGCCGGAAAAATGGCGTGAAAAGTGTACTTATATATAAAAGGAGCATTTATTGTAAGTAATAAATTTATGGAGTTGATGCTCGTGATTGTTGGCACTTGGTGGAACTTTTGATACATTTTTGACTGAAAAACACTTGTACTTGTCCACTTATTTATATTATTTCCCTTACCGGTTTCGCTGTTATAGCATTATCAAAGGGTTTTTAAGGTACGTAAACAACCAAAAACCCTTTGATAATGCTATAACAGCGAAACCGGTAAGGGAAATAATATAAATAAGTGGACAAGTGTTTTTCAGTCAACAATGTAATAAATTTATAATCCATAAATAATTGTTTTACTTCAATGCGAGCGTTTTTGTTTCTTTTGTGAAAAATCTTTACCTTTCATTTGGGCCCCTCAACAAATGGTACAGGGCCCGGCCCGTCTAAGGCAAGCTACGCCACTGTTTGGATGTAATGCTTAGACCATTTTGGGTAATCTCCGGAACTACTGATCTGATTCAAGGAATTCTTTTACCAAAATAAACTGACTAAAGATTTCCATCTACAACGATCCTGACACACCTCTTGCTAATATTAATCTTGAAAAAGTGACTACAGCCAGGCTTAATACTATTTTACATTAAATACTATGGTATAAGTAATGATTTTTTCCCCTACGGGAAAATGATATCAGTTTAATGTGACTACAGATTTACATCTACAACGACCCGGACACACCTCTTGCTAATATTTAGCTTGAAAAAGTGATTACAGCCAGTTTTATGTATGGATTTTTTCCCATATGAGAAAACTGTATCAGTTTAATCTGACTACAGATTTCCATCTACAACGATCCTGACACACTTCTTGGCACTTTGGTAAAACATGGTGACCAGGGTCTGATGATGGGATTGGAAGATGGGTATGGGATCTCCTCAACGGACAATAGCAGACCCTTCGAGTTTGGGCTTATTTGATTGGTATTTATTAGCACTTTTGTAAAACATGCAGACCAAGGTCTGATGATGGGACTGGAAGATGGATACGGGAACTCCTCAACGGACAACAGCAGACCCTTCGAGTTTGGGCTTATTTGATTGGTATTTATTTGCAGTTTGGTAAAATATGTTGACAGGGTTTGATAATGGGACTGGAAAGTGGGTACGGGATCTCATCAACGGACAACAGCAGACCCTTTGGGTTTTGGCTTATTTGATTGGTATTTGCTAGCGCTTTGGTTAAACATGGTGTCTGTTGCATATAGTCGTATAGTTTACTTATTTCCGCGAAAATCTCTACGACGCGGGCGGAGCCGCGGGCAAAATCTAGTACCTATTCAATAATCTTTGTGTAGCCATACGAGCTCTCTTCCTCACCTCACTCAATGCAAAAATGTATTATGCTATTCTGTTGTCAGTTAGTGTTCAAATTTTTTTTTTTTAATATTGCAACTACGGTCTTTGTAAAAAGGCCAGTTTTGCCAGCGTCAAGTGACTAAAAAATAAGGTTACGGAGAAGGACTAAAGGAGGAATTATTACCTCTCTGGTAATACATGAAATAAACATAATATATAAGTACCTAGTCAGTGCTTAAATTCTGTCACAAACAAAATTGGCTATAAAATGAAAACTAGTCACGATATTCAAAAAAAGTTTTTTTTAAAAAAAAGGTAATTTAATTAGCTTTCATTAAACACAAAATTTATTCAAAATGATTGCCACCATTTTTCACACAAGCCTTCAATCTTCGCAGCCAATCATCAATAGCAGCACGGACCATATTCATGTCGATATCGGCTACTGCTTTGATCAATGATGACTTTAGGCTGCTCAAATTTTTGTGAGGTTTAGAACAGACCTTCTCTTCCAATTCCTGCCAAATTTTGTAATCCAGTGGATTGAGGTCAGGGCTAGATGAGGGCCAATCTTGATGCCTTATTAGCTCGATATTCTGGCGCTCGAACCACTCCTGAGTTGTTTTGGCCTTATGAGCAGGTGCGGAGTCCTGTTGAAACATAAATGGCCGTCCTCCAAAGAGTGTCTGGGGCAGATCTTCTACTATGCGATCTAAAACCGTGTCTTGGTACACTTTTGCACTGGTTTTGACACCTTTTTCACAAAAATGCACTTCAGCAGGGTCATAGTAGGACACTCCCAACCAAATCATGACTGATGATGGATGATGGCCGTGCTGCACTCTAGGAATGGCATTTCCAGCGGCCGCAGAGCTGGTAGCGTACACCCTGTCATTTTGTTTGTTGTACTTCTCTTCGATATTAAAAATTTTCTCGTCTGTAAACAGGATATCGCGGTGTCTGTTTCTTGCGTACCGCTTTAGCAAAAATTTGCATTTTTTGGCTCTCATAGCTATCAGACGCGCGTTAAGAAGATGTCCACTCTTTTTTCGGTAAGCTCGTAGTCCCAGGTCTTCATTGAGTACTTTTTTTACGGTACTTCTGGTTAATCCCATCTCCAAAGCCATCAGTTTCTGCTTGCGGACAGGATTTCTTGCAATACGCGCCTTGATTGCTTTGATGACCCCTGGAGTCCTAACGGAACGAGGTCTGCCAGTTCTTTTCTCGTCATCGACACTAGAGGTTTCATTGTACCTCTTGATGGTACGGTACTCGAACCTCTTCGTGATTTTTTATTTTTTTAGCAAGTTGAATATCGTCTTCGGTGGATGGCCGCAACGATGCAATGCAATTACTGCTACTCGGTCCTCTTTGCGAGTCCACTCCATCGTAAAAAATGAATGAATGTAATTGTGATTTGGCAGATTATTAATCAAAAAATATTTGAAAATCGAACACCATTTCATTTTTTTTCTAGGTGTTCTATTTTTAAAATAAATGGCCAGTGACAGTATTTAAGAACCGACTAGGTATATATAGTTAGATAGTGCTATTTAAGGATAAGGGTAAATATGAAGTGAAAAGATAAACATACGTAAGTATATATTGTGATTAAATAAAAATAATTAAGTACATGATAGATATAAAAATAAGATCGTGATAGCTTAAATAGAAATATTATTTTTAATTAAAAATGAAGTTAACGCTTTAATGGCATCTTTATCATTCAAAGATAAAATAAAGGAGGGACTAGTTGGGAGAGTGACTTTATTGTGGATTAAAAGTTCTAATAACGGAGGAGAGTTATTTAAAGGGCAATTAAACAAAATATGATCTATTGTCCCATCTTCAAGACCACATTCGCTAAGGGAGTTTTCTCGAATCTTTATTCTTGCAAGGTGAACTTGGGAACAACAGTGACCTAAACGTAACCTTGATATTATGGAGGTGATTTTGTTACCGAATTTAGTTTTAGAGAACCAAGGCTTTAATTTAATTGAAGATTGGATGTTGAATAGGTGTTTGCCTTTAATGGTGCTGCTGGATTTCCAGGAAGTGTTCCATGATTTTGAAAGAAATTGAACTGGGATAAGAATTAGGTCATGAGAAAATATTTTGAAGTTATTTTTTTCACCATGAGTGGTGGCTGTTTTAGCTAAGGAATCAGCGATTTCATTACCTTTAATCCCAGAATGGCCTGGAATCCATGCAAGAATAATATCGAGATTGGAAAGTGAAGCCAATCTAAGTAGATATCTGATTTCAAGAGCGATAGGGCATATGGAATTTTTGTGAAAGGGGTTGGATATGATAGACCGCAGGGGGGAAAGTATTAGAGATTTATCTATGTTGTATTCTACGATATATTTGATCGATTCTGGGATGGCCATGCACTCACCTGTAAAAACTGTACTGATGAATGGATATTTAAAGATTTTAGAAATATTACCTGATTCGTGATAAAAAGCGGAACCAACTGATCCCTCTGGATGTAGTTTTGAAGAGTCTGTGAATATATCATGATCTGGCCACCTTTGATTTATAATATTTCGAAGTTTAATATCCGCGTTGGGGCAGTCTTTTTAAATATCCAGAGTTATGAGAACATTTGGTTGGAAAATTAATGATTCGAAATCGTATACAAAATTTGGATGATGAGGAAATTTGTGGATGTCAAAGTTAATAGCTCGGAGTTTCCTAAAACTTTTAATTAAATATGGAATAGCTTTGTTTGCCAGTAGGCATTTGAATGTGAGTAATTATCCAGCAGACGAAGTTTTGGGATGAGAGGGTGGTGAGAGAATTGACAAATTTTAAATAGGTATCGGTCCGACAAAAATTGTCTTCTGAGGTTTAATGGGGGGTCAGCTGATTCGACTTGAAGGGCGTTAATTGGGGTGCTTTTCATGGCCCCAATGACAAGTCGTAAGCTTTTGGCTTGGATTGTGTCTAGTTTTTTAAAAGAGTTTTTATTTGCTTGTTTTTTTTTTTGTACTGCTTAAATTTCTTAGAGATTTATACCGCATCTTAGGATCTAACATGCTGATACAGCTTATCTCTTCTTTGAGAATAACAGTCTTAACTTTTTGGTTAATAGGTAGAATGTTATAGTGTTGAAATAATCCAATTTCATTATTTGCATACATAATCTTTGTTTTTTTAGGTATAATAATTTTTAACAATCTTAGTTGTAGCTTGTATATATTTATAAGATAAGTTTTATACGTTCTTCCATAACTACTTATGCCGTAACTAATTATACTATCAGCAAGAGCAAGGTAAAGTGTTCTTAATATCGAATAGGGTAGTTTATATTTAAGTATAGCTAATCTGCTTGCAATTGAGCGAAGTTTATCGCAAATATAGTTAATATGAGGCCCCCAATTGAGCCTATGATCAATTATAAGGCCTATGTACATATGTTGGTGTACAAAGGCTATGTTTTTACACTGGCATTGTATGTTGTTTACGTGGAGGCATGTATGTTCGTGAGCGACGATGGTAGGTAAGTATGAGGTTTTGTTGTGCGATGAGTGAATATGCATTGCTTTTGTTTTATCCGCGTTAATGATAAGTCCCACATCGTGCGCCCACTTACATAGTAAATTAAAATTATTCTGCATTATGCACTCAGCCGTAGATAAGTTTTTATGTGATACATCAATACAGGTGTCGTCGGCAAATTGATAAATAGATCCTTCCTTGATAACATTGGTCATATCATTAACATATAGTAGGTATTCTGTTGGTCCTAAAATTGAGCCTTGGGCGGTGCCTAATTCAGTAGGTATTTTGTTACTATAACTTACTATAACTGTCTGCTATTTTTACCATCGTATATCTGTTTGAGTGATAGTCCATAAGCCAGTCAAGTAGAGGACCCTGAATACCATTTTGCTGGAGCTTCGCAAATAACGTTTTATACCGTAATGTGTCAAACGCCTTGCTAAAATCTATAAAAATAACTATTGTATGATTTTTATCATTTAAATGCCTATTTATTTCATTAGTGAATTGACCTAACAGTTGAGAGGTATCTCGGTTTTTTTGAAAACCAAATTGGTATTTGTTTATAACTTTATTTTTCTCCAGATAACGTGATATTTCATTACCGAAATACCTCTCAACTATTTTATCAATGCAAGATAAAATAGTTATCGGCCTATAATTATTGTAAACACTATGCGACCCTTTCTTATATATTGGTCGGATGATTCCAATTTTCAGCTTATCAGGATAAACTGACTCAGCAATGCACCTATTGATGAGGTGGGTTATAACGGGAGTTATGTCATTGTTTATGTATTTCAGATCACTTGCCCTTATCCCGTCAAAACCAGGACTTTTATTATGATTTAAATGTTGTATAATTATGTGTATTACTTCATTTGTTGCTAGTTTTAGTCGCATTGCCCTATCAGGATTTATTTCATAGCTATTAGGATTTAATAAAGGGGTGTCACAAGCAATTATGATATTTTTAACATTTGATATAAATTCGTTTGCAAAATTGTTTGCAAGGGTATCTCCTGGTAATTTGAATGATTTTAAGATAGTTTCATCTATTGATTTTGTTATTTTTCCACATAACCTGTTCACGATCTTCCATATTTTTTTTGTATTTTTGAAATTTTCCGTGACTACCTTTTTTTTGTAGTTATTTTTTAATGAATTTAAGTACTTATTAGTTTTATTTCTATACAAATTATAGTGAAGACGTTTTTGCATATTTTGTTCGTCTTTTTTCCAAACTTTTAATAGTATATCTCGTTTACTACACATATTTCTAGCTTTACTATTTATTCATTTACAAACTTTTCTGTTACTTGTGTTCGTTAAATTTATTTTAATTTTACATTTATTATATATAAGGTGTTCTCAAAATATCTGCCACGGCTGTAATGGGAGAGTGTATTGTGTATATAGAAAAGAATAGTAACGATATTTTATTGATCTAACGTCATGAATTTTTTCATACAAAAAAATGTGCGTATAAATTTGAATTGATTTAGTTGTTTGAAACCGTCCCGTGGTAACTTAGCTGTTGCCGCATCGCCATTTCATTTCGCAACTCAATGAAGCCACCCCGTACTGTTGCCATATTTATCAAACAAATGCCGCCCCGGTCCGCGCCGGCAGCTCGTCATTCATTCATCAAAGCGCTAGCCGACGACGGCCTACCCCCCTCCCGCCTGCACTACCCCGTTCGTCGCACGCGCTTGTGTTTGTGCCTCAGTTCGCTGTTATCAGTTCGCGCATCCGTGCAGCTTCATACATTTGTCACAGATTTCTACGGGAAAAACCGCGCGTTGAAATTGAAAAAAACCCAGCATTTCATTTCGCAAAACGTCAATGAAGCTATTCATGCAAACTTACAAACAATACCGCGCGTCGGCATCGTTCGTCAAAGCGAGGCCGAAGACTCCCCTGCCCCACCCGCACCCCGTTCGTCGCACGCGCTTGCTTTTGTTTTTGTGTGCCCCGCCCGCCCCAGTTCGTTGTTATCAGTGGTCAGCGAGGTGTGAATTGCGCGCGCATTCGTTAAAAATGCCTCCCAGACGACGATATTCAAATCAAGAATATGTTGAAATGGTATGGTGCTATCGCGAGTGCAATAACATAACCACGCATGCAGCCAACTTATGCCAGCAGGGGTTTGGTGTGCGAATAAGTCCTCATACCATTCTGGACGCCGTGTACACGGCCCCTTTGACCCGCCTCCGGTTGACGCAGAGAAGAGGAAGTGTTGGACTTCTTCCGACGTCATCCTCTTGCGAGCACCAGAGACGGGGCTAGAGTCTTCAACGTGAGCGACAACTACGTGTGGCAACTTCTAAATCGGGAAGGGCTATACCCTTACCACTTTACGAGAGTACAAAAATTGCAGCCACAGGTAAAGATGGGTTAATACCAATATATATTAGTATTAGCGAATATAAATATATTCGTCAAGTAATATTATAATATTTAAACTAATATGATATATAAACTAATATGTTAATATGACTGATACTGATATCGTTGACGGTTAAACGTAATACGATTAATTTGATGAATTGGAATGAAAAAAAAAACATTTTCGTTTCATACCTATTTATTTTTCGCCCCGCCCGCATTGGATTAGAATAGTATTCGACCGATATGTCTCACCCAACCAATACTGCAACTGCCGAGTAATATATATTCTCCAACCGATATGGTATTCACCGAGCTAAGTTAATACCGGAATATTAGGATATTAGAATTGGTCGGATTACTGATACACTAATATACACCATATTACTAATATCTTAACGAATACTAATATATCGGTTCCACCTTTAGCCACAGGACTACGCGGCTCGCCTCGCGTTCTGTCATTTGATTCGAGAAGAACGCCGCAACATTCTGTGGACTGACGAGTCACAGCAAAAACATAGCGATTCTTACACTAACTTGACTGTCCGTAGCCTGTTTTAAGTGTGATGGGGAGTTAAGCATCTTATTACGTCAGTTTTTTTATCTGCAGTAAGCTTGGTGGAATTCAGTAACGGGTAAGTAAGTGCAATTTTTAGCTTTTGCCTGCGTATTATTGTGTAACTAATAGATTCAGATAGTTACGTTACGAACTGGTCAGCTGATTTCAGAGTTCATTGACAGAACAGTTAGAAAGAGATAGCAATTGTTTTCATTGACGAAACTACACTACGCGCGTAGTTTGTGAACCACGTTATGCAGAATAAAGCAAATTTTAATTTCACTACTTTATCTTCTCAAATTGATTTAACGATTCCGGGGTACGAAATTTATGCATTATTGTAATCTATAAACATAATAGTATCTCCTATTTCATCCGTGGCAGGTATTTTGATTACACCTTATATAGTATCAAATTTATCTGTAATGAGATTCAAGATATCACTTGGATTTGTGTAAATGAGCGCTGGTGCGAGGTTGAATGTTCCAAAATCTGATGATGGCATTGTACAAAAGACGAAGGGAGAAAGGGTGGGCCCCCCACCAGACCCATCTCAAGCATCGTAGGATGTTTATATTTTTTTTTTTTCGCATTTTTGGACAATGTGATTAATGTGGCAACTACCAGCCATTTTTGAGTCAAATATTTTACCAAGGAATTTGGCTTCATTTTCTATGGGGATCATAAGGTTCTTTAAATGGTTTTAATTTAGGGATAATAATTTGTCTTTTCTAGGATTCGGGGATGTGTCCAGTTTCAACAATCAGGTTTATTAAATTCAGAAAATAGCTTTTGGCAAATTGGGTAAGATGATATAGAAAGGAATAGGGAACACCGTCGTGACCTGGGGCTGAGTCTTTGACATTGTCTAGTACGAAAGAGAGTTCTTGGAGTGTAAAGTCAGAATCAAGAATGCCAGAAGAAGATGAGGTGTAGTTGTATGGCATAGAGTCATAGTTAGGAACTGTTGATGGAGCGAGTTTATCCATGAATGAATTAACCCAGGAAGTAGAGAAGGCAGAATTGGAGTCATCTTCTTTACGACCAGACCGAAAGCGTCTTATGTTTTTCCAGACAATACTCGAGTGAGTTTGAGGGGAGAGTGAGGAACAAAAATTTTTCCATCCTTGGGATTTCTTTTTACGGAGAAGTCTTTTTGTCGCCGCTTCGGTGTTCCTAAGATCCAAAAAGTTGGAGAGGTTTAGGTAATTACTGTAGGCCAATTCTTTTTCTTTACGTTTTTTAACAGCTTCAGTACAATCATGGTCCCACCAAGGAGGGGAACTAATTTTACCTTTAGACGAGTTTTTTTTTCGATAGTAATGTTTGCTGCATTTAAAATAGATTCAATGAATTTATTCATGCAGTCGTCGATGTTTGAATGAGAAGGAGTAGGGAGGTTTTTAATATCATGGTCGATTAAATCACTGAATTTAGACCAATCGCCATTATTAAGGATATGTGGTAATAGAGGAGGGAGAGATGGGATATGTCTGTTTTGGGATGGGAATGAGATTGATATAGGATAGTGGTCTGAACCTAGAGTGAGAGGAAGACGTGACCAGTGTAATAGGCTTGCTAATGATGAAGAGCAAAAGGTTAGGTCAACATAACTCGGGTTTCGGCCTGGTATAATTTTACGGGTTTATGAACCATCGTTGAGGATACAAAGGTTAAATTCATCAATAATTTCAATAATTTTGTTCGCGAAGATATCATTTTGTGGGGCGCCCCAGGATTGATGGTGGCAATTGAAGTCTCCGATGAGGACAAGAGGATGGGCTACAGAGTTGAGGATATTTTTGATAACAGTGAGAAACGAATTGTCTTTTTTTGGGAGATATATAGATATGTAGGAAATATTATTTACTATAATAGCTACAGCATTTAGACTGGGGTTGTCATATTGTTAAGGAATTATGGAAAAGGGGATGTTTCTTTTGATAAAGATTGCACTTCCACTGTACAAGTCACTTCTATCATATCTGATGCATTTATAACCAGGGATCTTAAAAATAGATCCTGGGGTAAGCCAGGTTTCTGATATTGCACAGGGAAATGGTTTGTATTTGTTTAGAAGGTAAATAAAGTCTGTTCGTTTGTTTGAAATACTTCTACTATTCCATTGGAGAATTTTTTCCATGATTAAGAGAGACAAATAATGATTGTGTGAACGTATTAATCAGTTTCGTGGCTACATCGTGCGGTAAATTTGATTTAAAAATTATTCCCATTGTGGTTGAGACCAGTGAGTGTATCATGTTTTCAATATGATTGACTTTATCAGAAGGGATAGATGTATTATTTTTAAGTCCACAGCCATTAGAAGGGGTGGGAATCGCAAAACTCTTGATTATGTTATTGTGTGCTTGTTGGTCAAATCCTTGAGATAAACTGTGACGAGCCGAGAGCTTTGAAAATACTGTCTTTTTGTAAGTTTTATTAAGGCTATTCTGGGAATGAGAGAGGGTCTGGGAATCCGAATAGGGTTTTACTAAAGAGTGTGGTGAAGTGTGTGAAGCTGCAGGAGCACATGATGATAAAACTTCTGAAAATGATTTCTTGACCGAAGGAAAATGCAGATGCATTACTTGCATCTATGTACGAAACTGAATGAGACGAGATATACTTTTTAATGTTAGCCTCTTTATGGTGTTCTGGACAAGAGCGGTCAGTGGCAAAGTGGGAACCGGAGCAGTAAAGGCACATTGCTTCGTTATGTCCAATAGAACATGAGTCCCCGGTATGTTCTCCTGAGCATTTATAGCATTTTGGTTTGGATCTGCAGATTCCTCGGGTGTGGCCGAATCTGCAGCATGAGTAGCATTGGATGGTTGGGAATACGTATTTTTCAACTTCAAGAGCTGAATAGTAACAGAATATTTTTTGGGGGAGAATTTGACCGTCAAATGTTAAGACTATCGTTTGGGTTGGTATCCAAGAGGGAACAGTAGAATTTTCTGAGGTGACTTTTCTATTTAATCTTCTTATTTTTACGATTTTACCAGTGCCTGCTGGGAGTTTAATCCCTTCAATCATTTCTTGGTCCGTCCAGTCAATCGGTACGCCACGAACAAGCCCCATCCTCGTGATGTTATGTGAGGGTATGAAAGCTTTGAAGTTATGTCTTGGGAGGATATTATTTACCAAGAATTCGTTGGCATCTTTGTAAGTATTAAAGGTAATGGAGAGTCTGTTTCTACCGATCCTTTTAATTTCATCTTCCAGGATGTTATACATTTTATTTTTGAACAAAAATGATCCGAATTTTACAGGATGAAGGGTGGAACCGGATGATGGAGAGGTTTCTTTCAATTCAACGTAAGCGATAAAAGGACCGGGGTCTTCGGGGTGATATAATTGTCGTGACTGTGAGGGGGAGTTTTGTAAGTTTGGTTGTTGGGTAAAATTATTAGTAGTTTTGGATGAGTGGATTGTTATGGGTGGAGGAGTAGTTTGAGATACTGGAAATGGCGAGGGGGTGATGGAGGGTGAGATGTCGTTATTACTTCGGATAATTTCATGGTCATCCTCAGTATTAAATGTTTTCGTTTGATTTTTATCACAGACTTTTTTAGAATAGTAGTCATGGTCGGTGGCGATAATTTTGTGTTTTAATTCTTGACGTTTCGAGAAAATGATGGATTCCGAAGAGGGGTTAAGTATGTCTTCGTCATATTCCATATTATTATCGGATTCGTATTCTGAGTTAGATGAATTAGGATTACGGTCCGGGGGGTCAGGAGGTTTGGGATTGATGCTATGGAGGTACATGTTTGAAGAACATGAAACGTATGAAAACAATAAGTTAAACGAAAATGATATAAATTATGATAATGGGAATGAAACTAATGATTTAAACTAATAAAAGAGGTAAAATTAACGGACTTAAGACTGCAGAAAACTTAAATTGGAAGCAAAACACATGTGCACCCGATCAGTTGACAGCTGACAATCAGTGTTCAAATTGAAGTAAGCGTAAGTTTTGAGTGAAAACCAAAGAGCTATAGATACAAGGAGATATAACCAAAGACAAAACATTTTAATTAAAAATAATATTTCAATATAATAAGCTATCACGATCTTATTTTTATATCTATCATGTACTTAATTATTTTTATTTAATCACAATATGTACTTACGTATGTTTATCTTTTCACTTCATATTTACCGTTATCCTTAAATATCGAGCACTATCTATATATACTTATATATTATTTTTATTTTATGTATTACCAAAGAAGTAATAATTCCTCCTTTACTCCTTCTCCGTAACCCTTTTTTTAATCATTTGACGCTGGCAAGACTGGCCTTTTTACAAAGACCGTAGTTGCCATATATAAAAAAAAAAACATGGCCCCATCCATGAAATAAGAGCCGGAAATTTCTAGACGTTTTTTTACCAACCTCATTCTTGCGTTGACATTTGTCGAGAGAAAATCTCACAATAAAATGTATAAATCATAAAAATACCCTCTTGCGTGATTAAATGGTGCCGAAATAATACCCAACATCGTTGTAAATGTAGTAAGATATCGTTTTTCTTGTAATAAACCTATCCATCTTGATAAAAAATCCAGGATGAACTTGGTGTAAAAAATACTGTACTGCCACGGAAATAAGTCATTAAGATGGAATTTAGAAAAAAAACCAAACATGTATTGTCATTTGTGTGTCTTGCATGGTGTAAATGTTTACTTTTGCGTGAGTCACGGTTTTTAAAATACATCTTATCACGGCCACAGAAAGCCTATTTCACATCGATTATAGAACAACAACATAGAGGCCGAAAGCACTCGTTTGTTTATAGAAATAAAAAGTCATGTCTCTGTGCGCCTCAAAGGTACAGTCACGGCATGCACAATCAATATTCTTATCCAAGCCTACGTATTTTTGTAAATATCTCAACGTAATATTGTTTTTAGATAGAACAGACCGATTTATAGTAGTAATAGTAATAGATAATTAAGTAGATACAGTCGCAGGTGAAATTTTGAAATATATGACGCTTTTTGAGATCTGAAATATTGTTCTCTACATTCTTCTGTAAATTCACAAATAAAACGTGTTGGCTCAACAAATTTTAATGACCGAATCATGAGCTTATGTAGTTTATGCTCTTCCTATTGCAAGCCTAAAGAATATTAATATAAATAATAAGTTTTTTTTTAATTCCATAGAAAAAGTATAATCCTACGTTTTGAGTTTTTATCCGATAAAAAAGGATAAATACTCGTATTTATCAAAAAATGGAAAATTATACTGTTCTCTTTTCTAGTTTCATTTCTAGTTTCATCATAGAAAATACACCGTCGGTCGATGGACAAAATCAAACGATCAGAATGACTTATTTCCGTGGCAGTACAATATTTTTTCCACTAAGTTCATCCTGGATTTTCAATCAAGATGGATGTGTTTATTACATGAAAAACGATATCCTATTACATTTGCAATAAAGTTGGGTATTATTTTGGCACCACTTAACCACGCAAAATGGTATTTTTATGTTTCATAAATTTTATTGTGAGATTTTTTGTCGACAAATGTTAACACAAGAATGAGGTTGGTAAAACGTCGTAGAAATTAATCAAGGGACCATATTTTGTCTTTGGTTATATCTCCATAAGTATCTATAGCTCGTTGGCTCTCGGCCAGTATTAAATTTCGTTGTAAAATAGGCTTTCTGTGGCGGTGATAAGACGTATTTTAATTACCGTGCCTCACACAAATGTAAACATTTACACCATGCAAGACACACAAAAGACAAATACATGTTTGATGTCATATCGAAAACGGTATTTCAGATAAATTCTATTCATTTATCTGAGTGCGGTGGTTATAAGTCTCTAAGTATCTATAGGTCGTTGATGAAAACCTAAGGAGCAGGCCTCAGCATGTTTTTTTCGGACATGCTTGTATCTAGCGATGCAAAGCCGTAAAATTACGCCGGTAAGATACACGGTAAAATACGGTAAGTTTAGGTAAAAAACGATATTTTACGTAATCCATCCATCCATCCATCAGCCTGTTTCGTCCACTACTGGACATAGACCTTTCCAGGATTTCGCCACTCTTGGTGGTCCTCCTGGAAGAAAGTTACGCTAAAATTCCGTAAAAACTGTATTATACGAACTCGTATCGTACCACATAATGTGGCCTGGTGAGGGTATGTAGTATAATATGATTACATAGTTTTAGTGGTTTTTACAATCTTTTATTTAACTTGCATTTTATTTATGTCATGTTTGTACGGGTCAAATCAAAAAATATTAACATTCATTGGAGAAACCCACGAGAAACCGCGATTATAGATTACAACTGCGGCGTAAAAGTACTCAGTAAAAGGCTTTATCAATAAATTTCTGTAAAATAATTATTTCTTTAAAAAAATACCACAAGTGGGAAAGAAGTATTTAGATTCGTTTTGGTGTCTAAAATTTATAATCTTTTTGCTAAAACCGATGAAAATCCGCTAGATCTAGCCACAAAGCTAAAACGGCAAAACTGACCATCGCGACAGCGGAACGCCGAGAGCCGCGAGGGCGGGAGCGGAACGGCAACGGCGCAAAATCGACTACGATGACTACTTACACTAATTGGCAACGTCGCGTGATTATTTTGCAACTATACGCACGTAGGATTCAAAAGAAATCCAAATTTAAAATGTCATAACTCGACGGTAAGTTTACGGTAATATATGAATATGACCGTAAAATTCCCGTATTTTACGAGCGTTTTTGGTAAAATTACGTATCTTTCAACCCTACTTGTATCCAAGCCACAAACAAATAACAAAAAAAAAGTCAATGTCAAAAAATCTACGAGTGAAGAAAGTGATGACTGAAATGAATCGAGATAAAAAATAATTAAAGAAACTGTTCAAACAGAAATCCATGGTCCTATCGAAACCGGATTCATTTAAAAGAAAGATTGAAATATTAATATAATTAAAATGGGCAATTGGAAACTGGAAGTCGGAAGAATGGCCATGTACATGTCCTTTCCGGTGATACTCTTTCATGTCTTCAACCAGCCTACTTATTTTGAAGAATGGGTTACCAACACCAAGAGACAGATCTATCCCCCAGAAAACAAGCAACATAGAGAAGATATCAACCAACTTATCAGAGATATGAGGAAGAAGCAAGTTCAGACATTGGATGACTAGATTGCCAGGATCGCAAATATTTAGAGTACAAAATGGTCATATTTTAAAGATTTATTTAGCAAATATTATATAATTCTGTAAAGTGAGGATGTAATTCATGTTTTATTTTGTTTTCTTATTATTACTTTCAAGGTTTGTATTTAATACCAGGGCTGAGCCCTTCACTAAACATTTGCTTTGCAAAATAACGAAGTACCTGGCTATGTTGTTAAATGACAGCCCCTAAGCTGCTAGCATGTTCATATAGTTGAACACACTTGGTGTGTTTGTATCCTTTTGAGTTTGAAAGAAAACAACTTCCGTATAAAAACATAAGTTTAATAGGTTCTTTAACAAGACATTTCAGTGTTCCTCAATTAACTAATTCTCTTTTTGCTTTGACAGTTTTTTTCTTGTATTCCTTATTCTGTAACTCAAAAATGTTCCAACTAATGTTGAGAACAAAGATACATATACCACAAATTTAACCCCTAAATATTGGCCAATAAAGCCTGCAGTCATTGGTGCTACAACACCAGCCATGGACCTAACACTATTGGAAGCTCCTATCAACATACCCCTATGTTCTCCATGACTCCGTTTCAGAATCATATCTAAAGTAACCAACCTACCAACTGCATTTCCTATTGCCAAAGGTATCAACCAAAAAACATAAATATTAACATTAAAAGATAATAAGAACCCAGCTAAAGAAGTACTCAAAACTAAAAATACATGGAAATTTCTTTGGCTATAGTCTTCATCTTTGTTGTACAATTTGTTTATGTAACCCATGAAATAACTAGACACTGAACCTACAACTCCTTGGAATGATATTACATATCCAACATATTTGGGTGTCAGATCATACTGAGTTTTTAAAAATAATGAATAATTAGAATAATGTAAAGACATGGCAAAACCTACTAAAGCTTTCAATAAAAATATCTCCCAATATTCAGACCACTGTACATTGTAAAGTTCTAGAACAGATTGTTTTATGCTTGATCCAATATTTTGAAGAATATTATTTGTTCCCATCTCTGCTGGTGCAGACTTTTCCTTTTCAAGCATTTTCCTGGTATTTGGTAAAAAATACACCAGCCCTGTAAACAAAATAATGAAGTGACTTATTATTTCCAGAATACTTTACAGCTATGAGAACACATTTTGGATGCATTATACATACCCGAATTAATTACAAAACAGATGCCTACAATAATGGCAATGAATGTAAATCCATCTTTAGGATTGTCTTCAGCAATATGTCCTCCTATTAGAGGACCTAGTGTTATACCTGCACCAGATATAGCAGCCATCTTGCCGTATATAATAGACTGCTTCTTTTCATTTTTCTCATAGTCTGGCACTAAAGCTTTAGTCAATATCTGTGTTTGCTTAAATAAACCTGTAAAAATAATAATAATACTATAGTGCGCAAATATTACTATAAAATATAGGATGGAATGGCACAGAACTGCCCTCTGCTTTCCATAAAACTACATGAACCAATGATAATAAATTTGTATTATTTTTGAATGTGATGGTTCTATCTTGAAAGCTGTGTGAAGGGCAAACAAAAGTATTACGTATGTGTTATATGGATAAACCATGTACAAGTAGATACAGATATGTTACCAGAACTTTGTCAGTGTTAAAAAATTACAATAAACATAGGAAGAGAGCAGGTTTCAGATTTTCATATTAACTACCTACCAGAATTTGCAACACTTCAGTGACAAATAAATAATTTAAACTTGTTTGTTTCTTCATACATATAATTCAATGCCATCAATAACCAATTCAGAATTTTTAAACCATCACATTTTTATCCATAATCCCTTGCGAACAGAGATGCACATTCTAAGTAACAACATAGGAGAGTGAGCCAAATCCTGGGAATATCCATTTTAATACCTAATTCTAGCTATTAGTTCTTAATAACTTGAGACCCAATAATAATTGGTTTATGCAACAACTGCTAAAATTGTTTTTGTGGCCCCATCTAAAATAGAACAATAAGATCTTACCCATGCCTATGGAGTTGGAGAAGCCATTTCTAGGTCTGGATTCCTAGATGAGAGGTAAAAATGAAAACTAGAAAGTGCTAAAAGAATTTTGAAATATTTCCAATTCTCACCTAAAAATGCTCTTATAATTAATATCACAACTATCGAGGTAGTCAGACCAATAAGTGTATAAGCAACACTGCAGAAAAGCAATGTTATCATCAATATGGACTTTCTCCCTTTTATATCACTCAGGCTGCCCTGAAATTAATAAAAACCTCACATATTATTCTTCTATGTAATTCTATGTAATTATATTCTTCTAACAGACATGGGGTTAAAACTTTTTTGTTTTGTCAGTATTTAACATCCCTAAGTATAAAAATCATCATGTCAAGTGTGGTTAAGGGGGCACAACAGGAGGATTTTTGGGTTGTCATGAAAATATTACAACAAAGGTTATGTACGGCAGTCGCTACACTTTAAACACAAGTCTACCCATACCTAACCTACTGGCTCATCATTAGATTATTTCCGCATTGCTACTTACTTCTTATTTTTATGGTAGATAGGTCTGGTTACTAGATCTAACACACTAAAATTTCAGCTTGCGGAACTCAAAGGTTTTCAAGATATAAATTTTTGAAATATTTCATTTTTCGTAAAAATTTGCCTTATCTGCATTATCAAAACACTGATGAAGTTTCAAAATGGAATAACATTCTGTTTATCACAGTGACAAATGTCAATAGAATGCACCCTGCCTAAAAAAATCTTAGTTGTAAAATTATTGAGGTAGAATGGAACTGTTTTACACGGGAGCGGCCATTTTGTAATTCATCGAATGATATTATTATGGTATGTGGGAGAAAAATCATTCACCAAAAGAAAAAAAATAGGTGCGACGACGAGCGAAGCGAGGAGGAGCGTGTTAGGTTGACATGTAAGAAAAACTAAGGAGCAGAGCGACGCGGAGCGGAGCGAGCGTCGTCCCTAGTTTTAATAGTAAAGTCGCCGTTTTCAACATTTTTATTCGCCCACAGTCTGTCACTCAGTATTTTGGCGCTCGTTTAAATACAAGCCATAAGTATGTGTACAAATTTTATTCAAGTATAGTTTATTCCTTAAAATTTAACCATGTTTTTTAGACTACGCCTAGGAACAAAATTCTTAGGATCAGGTGTCTAATTATTTTGGAAAAATTAAAAAAAATGGTTGATCTCCACAAGTAGAGGAGAGTACCATGGGGTGAGGGATACGCCCTCCTACCCCCCCTTACCCTCCCACCCCTTAATTAGTGCGGAAATAATCTAATGCCCTTCCAACCTACCAGCTAGGTACTAAGGAATTTCTAGGTTTCGAAAATGTTGTTTTTTTTTCTTAGTGCCCCCTTATCTACAAGCCAACCAGATTATTTGATGAACCTATTAATAAGGTCCCCTTCATCTACACGCTAACCCAGAACAGAACTTACAATGAGTGGTCCTGATGCTAACTGGAACCCTGCATATATGGAACCAAGAAGTCCAACATAAATATGGTTTCCTCCCATTTGCCGAACATGATTTGGCACGAGAGGTATAATCAGGCCCACTGCCAGTAAATCCTGCAAACAAAGTTTACAGTTAATACCTATCATCATACACTGAATAGCAGCCAAACTTACCTACTAAAAATATTCCAACTAACCAAAAACGCTACTATCTGAAGAAGATAAATTACTCGAGACATGTTTTTGTGCTTCTTGCTAAACTGTTTTATAATTAAAACGTGAATAAACTTTACAGAATACTGCCTGACAGGGTCTTTTCACTTAGACTTTTTCTTTGTATGGAGAAAACGTCGAAGCATCGTCGAAGCCCTATTTTCGTCGTTCCTCAATAGATTGCGCTACAAGAGGTTGTTTCAATCACTGCTGCCATTTTAGCGCGTTCGGCGCTAAATCTGACGGATTTTTAGTGTGGTTAGCGTGCATTTAGAGTTTTTGCTCATAGCGGAGAATTTAGTGTATGTTTTCATTTTTATACATTATGTCTTTTACTGTTGAAAATTGGAACTGAATTTGGCGTTTTTTTATCTCCGAATTATGTAGAGTCTAACGCTTTTTTGAGCGTTACTTGCGCTGAATAGGGTTTTTGATCTGGCAGCACTGGTTTCAATTTCAAAATGTCTGTCTATTTCTGTTCTGAGCTGCACTTGTGGTATTCATAATTTTGCGATAAATCAAAATCAGTGACGATTAACTTACGAACCAGCAATGTTTCATGGATTCTGTTGACTGTGTTTTATTTTGACTACCCAGACGATCGTGTTTGTTTACGGTAAATGGACTTCATTTTGCTACAACAATAACATCGGAAAAAATGGGCTGTATGCCTAACAGTGGTAAATATTTTTATTTTTTTACAATTTTATGTTTAAACCCCGGTGAATGTGACTTTGATGAACATATCGTATTTCAGATTCGCGAGAATTGTGAAATTTATGAAAACTTGTGAATTTAGGTTACCTAAAATGTATTGTTTACTTAAATTACATGTAAATAAATTATCATTAATTTCTTAAATGTTGTTTTATTTAACTAATGTGTAGTAGGTATTTGAAAAATAAAAATACAATGCAGTAAGGCCCGGCTATACATGAGGTATATATTACACATGTGTAGGTATAGGTAGGTACAATTGTGAACTAGGTCCGTCGTTACCCACGAGATGTCGCTAAACCGAGATAAAACTGATGACTCTATTCCCAGTTTATAAGTTATTTATAAGTTACTCTATGATACTGCCTGGCTTGGTGGCTGGCGGCTCACCATAGAGTAACTTATAAACAGTCATGTTCTTTAACATAGCCTCCTTTAATTCCTAAAGGAGGCTATGTCTTTAATGAACGCACTTAGGGCTGCGTTCATAAATTAAGGGTCTCGACGTCTCGACACGGGTTCCAACTGGTTCCAAGTGTCGGAACCTGACGATAGTGTGAATTTATGAACGGCTATCAGCAGCGTTGCCAGATTGGGTATTTTTTTCGCAATTCTGGGTAGAAATTTTGCTCTTGGAGAAATGTTTGTACTTTAGTTCGTAGTTACGGGACGCACCAACATTGTTCGGATTTTTGTTTCTATGCATGAAACGGGTCGAAGCAGTTTCACAAAAGGAAGCGCTAAACGGGCGGTCTTCATGATGAAACATAGTAAAATAAAAAAAAGGGTCAGAAATGAAATGAGGACAAAAACAACTGAGCACATAATACGAGTCAGATTTGCTTTGAAAATCAGGGGCTGCATAGAACCAACCAAACCAAACAACAAAAACCTGTCACGAAAATTCAATTCTGAACAAGTCCACAAAAGTATTACCACCGATGAAGAGGATTCTTTTATAATGGATGTATTTAATTAATTTGATGTTAGATTAAATAGACTTCATACAATTAATTTAACTTGTTTTATTCTATTAAAATTAAAAAAGAAAAGAGCGCAATAAAGTAAGATACCTACCTATGTCATGTTATTAAATTTACATACTTACATTACAATTCTATGTCAAAATACTTTGTAGCCGTTACTTGCTAAGTAATTTTAAGTTTTTGGGTAAACGGTAAAACTAAAGAAAATAGTTATCATTTTGGAGAAAAATTATTTCAAATTTGGGGAGAAATACAAAATCCAATCTGGCAACCTTGCCTGTCAATTTTTGACTTGGGTACCTACCTACCTACTATTTAATTTGTCCGAAACCCGGAGGTCCGAAAACAGAACAGAATTTGAAAGATTTTTTATAGTTAGATATTAAAGTAATGGAAGTGTAAAGACAAAATGAGCAATACAAGAAGATTAGTAAGTGCATTAAGTACATCGTTTATTACAATTTCTTCAGCAACCAAGTTGTAAAGATAAATCTGTATTAAAATGATATTTATGATCTTTATTTAAATTAAAGATTAAAATCTCTGGTTTCAATATTTTACAGGTGCTTCAGACCTTCAAAAAGCTACATAGAACAAGATTAAAGGTATTTCAAGACGATGCAAGGGCGCTCGCTGCTGGTAGAATTAAAATTAATGAAGAATTTACAAAAAATAAAAATGTGATGGATGAAGAAGCCATTAAAGCTGTATGTATTTTATAAATGCGTTAATATTAAATTTGGCTAAACTTTACATACATTACATACATCAATCCGGGGGTATAGGGCCACTACCTCCCCTGCATGGACCATTTTCTTTCAAATAACTGACCAAGGCGACCAAACTAGTGTCAACTGATGGCATCTATGTTTAAGTTTCGTAATTATAAGTGTCATACCTACCCAGAGGGCAAAATGGAGCCCTATTAATTAGGGATGCAATGAATATAAATACTATTATTTGTAGGGACCTGAAAACCAGGTTATAAAGTTAAGCATATCAAAGGGTGTAACCCATGCTTAAGTTTAAGCCCATCATAGTATAACATTAGGTCTGAAACCCTTCATAGGGTAGGGTAAATTCTTGGAAGACCACCTTAGAAAAAACCAGTCAAGTGCGAGTCAGACTTGCATACCTAGGGTTTCGTAATTCGACAGTTTTGGGAACAGGAAGGAAGAATGTATTTAAAATCTTGCACATAACTGTTTATGATGACTAAAAAAATAATCAATTGTAGCAGAAAAAAGAGACTCAAATATTTTTATACTGTACTCAAAATAAAACTCAGAAAGAAAAATTTTAATTTTGTAATTTTGTCATCATGAATTTCTCACCTGCTATATTTTTCCTGGAATCTTTACGTAATCCTAAATTACCATGATTTTTTCCATATTTTTCAGTTCATTAGTTTCGGAAACAAGGGGGGATGTGCATTTCTTTGTGGTTTTTCAAAGATTTCTCGAAATCGGTGCCAGTAATTATAGTAAAAAAATTAATATTAAAATTATATCAAAATTATATATTACCTATTTCTCATTTGCTATCAACTTTTTTTAAATTACTATAGTTTTCCTGATAATGGCCAGTTATGGCCTATAATCATCATTTTTTTCGGTCCACCTGTTTCGAAATAAAGGAGGGGACATACATTTCTTTGCGGTTTTACAAAGATTTCTCGAAATCGGTGCCAGTAATTATAGTAAAAGCACATATTATTTCTCATTTGTTATCAACTTTTTTTTAATTACTATAGCTTTCCTGTTATTGGCCAGTTATGGCCTATAATCATCATTTTTTTCGGTCCACCTGTTTCGAAATATAGGAGGGGACATGCATTTCTTTGTGGTTTTTCAAAGATTTCTCGAAATCGGTGCCAGTAATTATAGTAAAAGCACATATTATTTCTCATTTGTTATCAACTTTTTTTTAATTACTATAGCTTTCCTGTTATTGGCCAGTTATGGCCTATAATCATCATTTTTTTCAGTCCACCAGTTTCGGAAATAAGGGTAGAGAGACATGCTTTTTTTTGTGGTTTTTCAAAGATATCTCAAAATCGGTGCCAGTAAATATAGTAAAAGTATATTTTTTTATAAACAGCTCTTTAATATCTACAATTCAATACCCATATTGAATTTTTAGGATATTTTTTTAATTTTTCTCACTTTTGTATTGGAAATAATTTGAATGATTTAAAATTTTAAAATTTTTTGTTACACCATATTATGTGGGCAAGTGAATGCTATTTTTATAGCAAATTTCAAGTCTTTATCTTTGACGGTGCTAAAGTTATGAGGCTGTGACATACGGACGGACGGAAAACAGAGTCTCACCATAAAGGTTCCTTGTACCTTTCAGGTACTACAGAACCCTAAAAATTAAGCCTTTTTCTCACCAGTTTCTGTTTGATCAGGTTCTATAGGAACACACTTAAGAATAGAAAAAAAAATTTTTTTTCTGTTCTATTTTCATGTATGAAAAAAAATTGATTGAATTTTTATTTAAATCTTTGCTTTTGTTTCAACATTCTGCACAAAATATAAAAATTTTAGATCTTTAACCCATTACGTCTACGAGCTAGAGACCCGTGACATATATGGACAGATAGAGTGCAACAATAATAGGGCTCCATCTTGCTTTTTGGATGCAGAACCCTAAAAACTGTCGTCTTTAACTTGGAAAGAAATTTCTAATGACGCGTGATGCTTGTTGAATTACGAATGTCATGTTTACAGATGGTAAAATTCGGTGAGGATGTTGAAAAAGAACTCAGAACCCATATTGTGCAAGCTCGTCAAGTGAAACCTGGCGTGTTTGGTAAGACTTTGCAATTAATCAGATTTATACATATAAAAAAACATTTTGTCAATCTAAAAAGGTGTGTCAGAGGTGTTCCTACTGTGAACTAAGAAATGTCAATCGCAGTCCACACTGGGTACCCTACCTTGTCATCAACAATATGTCAAAAACGTGATGGGTGGTGGTGATTAAATTTATTTACTAAACCTAATTTTCCTTCCCATGAAAAAAGTTAAATTATTCCTAACATAACCCATTCTGGCAGCTCTTATTTACGTAACTAATACACAATCAACTTGTTACAGTGTTTTATACAAATTCAAAGTTTGTAGGCAATAGGTACCTACCTAATCATACTAATCAATCACATTTTTCTAATAAGTCTGCATGATTAAAAGCCCTACTTTTCCAAACATCCTGTATATAAGGTGGCATTTATTTATGCACCCAAATTCATCCTGAACACTCGGTAAGCAGTCGGTATAAGGTTCGATGACCATTGGAAAATTCGTTTTTTTTTCCTTTTGCCTACAAAAGCAAGCTCAGCCCCAAGTCAATGCAATGGAAAAGCAAAATTTTCATTTTCAAATTATGCAATAAATGTTATTTATCTGTGATACTGACTTTACATGCCTCTATTTTGGCACCTTATATGACGTGATTTTGTTAAAAAAACCGGCCAAGTGCGTGTCGGGTGAGGCGCAATGTAGGGTTCCGTATTTTAAAAAAGTTAGTTGCCCGGTACATATAAGTTGGTCTACTAATACAGACCGCGCCAAACTTCTGGTCCCATTCATTATAGGGGGCCAAAAGTTTGGCGCGACCTGTACTCGTAAACCTGTACAGCCTACTTAGCTGTGATAGTTTTCCTTTTAAATTCATTATATGTACTACTTCTGTGTATTTTTCACATTTCTATATACAATCGTTTAGCCGGCAGGGGGGGGGATGCTCCACTCTAACTAAAATTTTCACTTTAAAGCTTAATATTTCACCAACGGATCCCTAAATCGAAAAATGGTTTTCACACACCCACAATGTTTTTGAACGGCCTATCCAACGATACCCCTAAATATGGGATAGATGATAAAAAAAAATTCATCCCCAGTTTACTTGTATGAAAGGTACCGTTAAAAAAAATTATTTTTAAGATTTAATTTTACCATTTTGTCGGCGTGATTAATATTTATATTCATGCCAAATTACAGCTTTCTAGTACTAATAATCTCTGCGCTAAGCCGCGGACAGACGGACATGGCAAAACTATTAAGGGTTCCTTGTCAGACTACGGAACCCTAAAAAACTGGTGATATATTACTTGTCCATGTGAAAAACTTTTACTACATTTCGGTCGAGTAGGTATTTAACTTTTCTATGGAACAGCGGATATTTTTTCACGATTTCAGGGTTGGCTCCATAATAAAAGTTGTTCGTATGGACGAGTACTATCACCAGTTTTCGTTAGCAAAATGGCTTAAATTTCACGTTGAATAACCAACCCTGAAGCCGCGAAAGAAATATTAGCTGTTCAATGGAAACCTTAAAGGCTTTTTCCCGACTCACCACAGTCCCAATTCGACACAACTTTTTACTCTCATACATTCATTTCCGATTCACCAGAAATGAGAAAAATATTAAAATTTTGATTGTGTTCCCGATTCACCACAACTCCTTGTTTCTATAGAAAAATGTACCATTAGCAAAATAAAACAAAAGGTAAATTCGCAAGACAGTTCAAGTTTAATTTATTTAATATAATAAAACTAGATTGACAACTTCCACTAATAAGTAATAGGTATGCATAAATTATAAGCATAAATTGACTTATTTTTCATATTACGAATCAGCAGTATAACATTTAAAACTACATAAATTTACAGTAAAAAAGTAATCAAAACTTCGACTGGTGGTATAATGTACTAGTATACAGAAACATCGAAAAAAAAAATACTTTGATTTAACTTAACGTCCAAAATAATCTATTGAATAAGGAAATGAAAATTTTAGTTTTTAATGTAATAAAAAAATAACAATACATGTGTTTTTTGGTCTGTGTATATTCGTCACATGGAAATTCGTCCCAATTAATGTGAAAATTCTTTCTATTTTGTTTTAATTCGTACCATTCGTCTTGACAATGTATTTTATACCTAAACTTCTGCTTAATTCATGTAAGTTATAAAAGTTTTATGGAATATATATTCATTATTTTACAGTTGTACGATTGTACATAAAGATGGGATGTTCTCGTAAAATATTTAGGTATGTGTTAAACCAGTCCTTTGAGTCAAGTTTTTTGAAAGCTATTGGTGCATGGCCCGCCGTACCTTACAAAAAATACACTATTAGTCTGATAATGTTGATACAATTACATCTGGCTGGACTAACTTTCACATTTTAATACAAAAACAAAAATTCTTAGAAAATAGATATTATGGGGCACGCAGGTGAATCTTTTGACATTTTGTCGGTGTTTTTTGAAAAACAAAAGCAGGCGAAATTCAGGTATAAAAAACTTACCAAGTGCGTGTCGGGCCACGTGCAATGTAGGGTAGTTGCCCATCATAATATGCCGACTTAGAAGGTTCATAAACTTATAATTCGTCCCTGGCAATCTCAATTGTCGTAAGGAGCAAAACACTATTTTACAGAATCGCCAAAAAACAAAATTTACTTCTTAAAACTGAACGTATTTTTTTAGGTAACGGTTTTATTTGAAAAATGTCAAAGAAGATTGTTCATAATATTTCGAACTCCTATCCTATCCTACTAATATTATAAATGCGAAAGTTTGTGCGTGTGTGTGTGTTTGTTACTCTTTCACGCTGAAACGGCTGAACGGATTTGGATGAAATTTAGAATGGATATAGCTTATACCCTAACTTCACACATAGGCTACTTTTTATTCCGGAAAAATGCATGGTTCCTGTAGGATAGATCAATATCATTGAAAAATCAGGTGTCTAATTAGCGCGGTCAATTTCGTTTGTGGTGAAATAAGACAAGGCTTTGTTATTTCATACATCAGGTGTCTAATTAGCGCGGTCCTTAATCGTTTGCGGTGATATAAGACAAGGATATGTTATCTCATCACACTTCACACTAATATTATAAATGCGAAAATTTGTGTGTGTGTGTGTATGTTTGTTACTCTTTCACGCTGAAACAGCTGGACGGATTTGGATGAAATTTAGAATGGATATAGCTTATACCTCAACTTAACACATGGGTTACTTTTTATCCCGGAAAAAAGCATATCGTTTAACCGAATAACACGCGGGCGGAGCCGCGGGCAAAAGCTAGTGTAAAAATAACTATCTTCTCCTTAGTAACCGACATACATGTCTCTTAAGACCCCGCTGTTTTCGTGAAATTATCCCTTACGACCCAAAATTTTTAATCAAGATTCAGAGACCGCATATTGACTAGGTAGTAAGCGTCTTGTCTCAAGCAAAATACATTATTTTTTGCCGTAAGGAGCATAATTGTAGAAACTTTTTGATGTAAATACAAGTGCAAAATTAATCGTATGAAATATAATCCATTTTCCTCTTACGAGCTCTAAGAGGATCCAGCATATTTAGTCTTCTTGAGCCACTACTCTCCATTTTGATGAATAAGTTCGCAAGGTATTGACTTTTTTACTAACAGCACGTCTGACCCGAGCATCATTTCGCGTGCGCCTGCTTGTCTCCTTGTTAGTAGACATGGCTAGCTCGTGAATGATTGATAAAAATGAGATGTATCAAGCCCGAACAAGTAGTTTATCTTTGTATCACGAAACAAGTTGCTCTTTTGCTTACTAACGGCTTACGGCTCAAACGGTTCCGGGTAGACAAAATTCAGTCCGTCACTCATCGGCTCCTAAATCCGAACAATCGAGTAATTTGGATTGTCGAATCAGCCGCCTTACCGCCAGAGAGCGACTGATCAAGACAGATGAATTCAAGGAAACAACAAATCACCACGTGGGATCAGCAGGTCGCCGGCCTCTTGTGTGTTGCACTACTATGAAAAGTAGTCCTTATCTCGTTCAGTCAAGGCATAGTTTATTGGAAAAAAATTTAGAATAACTCAGTATTTATTTATGTTTACCAAATGTTTACTCTCGCCTTAGTTGAGTAATATAGAGATAGTAAATTCCGATGTTATGTAAGGGTTGTACAGCACCTACTTTAATTCTTTATTAATTTCTACTTCACGCATTATTTCTGGATGATTGAGCCATCAAATAACAATTTACCTTATACAAGGTGACCTTTGTTGATATGGCCAAATTCATATCGGAGGCTTGGTTATTGATCACGCATCTTTAATACTTATTGGTAATATTGCAAAATAAAATGTTGACCTCCCGTAGCAGATTGATTCGGGCAGGGTTTGCGTTTGCAGGGAAAAGAAAATAATAATGTATGAATTCTCAACATGCTAAACGCAAAATTATATAGATTAGATTATAAGATGGAAACGAAATAAATGATAGAAGCAGACCGTCATTTAACAAATGATTATGCATTTTCTTATCCAATATATATAAGGTGACTTTAATTTATGCAGCCAAATTCTTACTGAAGACTCAGTAAGTGCTTAGTAATAAGGTTCGATGACCCTTCTAGTGAAATTCATAAATTAGAGTCAGTTACTATGGGACCTCAAGATTTTATTTTTCAAAATTAGCAAAAAGTGTTATCGATCCGTGTTACTGATCGCTTACCAAGCCTCCAGTATGAGTTTGGGTGTGAAAATAAAAGTCACCTTATATAGGATGTAACCATCACGAGCTCATTAAATTAAACCGCACGCTCTACTGATCATAGTGAACCACTTCCATAGAAAAACTTTTAGTAAAAAGCAAAAAAATAAAAAGTTTCCATAGAAAATGACAAGGAAGTATTAAAAATTTATATGAGCAAGTGGAGTTTTATTTCACGTTTTTTCAATAGTTTTTCGATGGATGTGGTTCGGGATAATCAGTAAAAAATACTGGTAGTAGGTATAATTTAATTAGCATGTCATGATTACACCCTGTATGTTTAGGATAATGCTGAAAAAGAATGCTCTTTTTATCTTAGCTCTCGTAGTTGAACGTCACGCTTTACTCTTCTAAATTCTCTACATTAAATTGTAAATACTTGTAAATTTAAATTATTGCACAATATCTCGATTAGGTATATGCGCCAACCTAAACTTACTACCGATAAAATTATCAGATAACAAATTATTTTTTGAGCTTTTATTTTTTTACGCGTTGTTCTATTTAGATTGTGAGTCCTAAGCCTGTCCAAGTATGAAGGAAAATCGATATATGTTCTTTTGTTAATCGAAGAAGTACTTAACTACGATAAGAACACATTAGCCATGAGTTTTTTTAGATAGCTTCTCTTAATTTTATATTTTTATTCAAAGAACTCATCACATCAGAGCTGCGCCGCAAGCAAGATTTAAGAGAATATGTTCCGATTGCATTGATCACTGTTACTCCATGCGGAAAGGCCCGCAGTGCGAGAGGGACGAATTCTGGAAAATTATCAAAATGACGACTATTATCACGCCATTTTATTATTAAAAAAAAACTAAAGTTTGTATCAAATATTAAGAGTTTAATAAAGTTTATACAGATTTTAATTCATAAATAATATAATATGATTTTGATCAAATAATGTTAAGACTCGACATGAAAACTTTTTTTGGAGTCATCTTTGATTTTTTATGACTCAATGTTGGTATGATGTCTGAAGATTCTGTTTCGATAAGAGTGTGCATTATATTCTTGACAGAAGTCCAAATTTTTTTCTAATATCTAGTATTGCTAGATTCTTCAAACAAGGAAGAATAAATTATGGTTTTTCGGAATAAGAGAAGAGACACACGTGACGTGACGAACAAGATTAGCTATGTGAGCAAGTGATGAAGTGAGCTAAAGATAAGAAAGATGTATACTCACCCGAGCGCAAAAAGATACAAGAGTGATTTAATCATTCCAAAGATGCTTTTTGCCCATGTCTACTTGTCTGAGGTAGTAGGGAATGCGCTTGAGTAACTCCCGCCCCGCACCTCAACTATACATCCCCCGCTTTTTTACGCAAACTTCCTTGTGTGCCGCGGGAAATCAACCGTCATCCTTTTTATCCTTGTATGATAAAATCAAGAGAGTAACTGAGACAACCCGATAATATTATCCCTTTAATTTTTGATACAGCTAATTTTTAATTACGATAGGTCGTAAAGGACAAAAAACAGTAAAATTTGCTTTACGACCACGTTGTCAAATTTATTTACATTTTATATCAGAAAAAGTCATAAAGGGCAATCAAAACAAACGTTCTATCCTTACTTTCAGACATCTGCACCTCTAACATGGAGGACCATATCGAGCTCGATAAAGTGCTCTGTCTCACTCTGTTGATCTACCTAAAGAGGGACAGACAGCTGTCAGAGCTTGTATGGTCTATCCATTCTACCCTGTTAGAGGTGCTGGGGGTCTATCTAACATAGCCGACCATATCGAATTTTAATCGCTCGATAAAACATGTCTACCCCTCTCTAGGTAGATCAACAGAGTGAGTCTGTATCGCGCGCTATCGAGCTCGATATGGTTTGCTATGCTAGCTAGGCAGGGCGTAAAAGGCTTGGTGAAAAATGTACGAGGTAAAAAGGAACGCGCCTGCTTGAGCAACTCTCGCCCCTCATCTCAACTATACACCCCCGCTTTGCGTAAACTTTCTTGTGTGCTCTGAGTAATCAACCGTCATCGTTTTTGTCCCTGTGTGATAAAATTACGAGAGTAACTGAGAAAAACTTAACCCTTTAATTTTTGATACAGTATCTAGTGTGGGGTGGGTAGGTCGTAAAGGAAAACAAACACAATTTTTTTGTCAAATTTACATTTTATACCAGAAATAGTCATAAAGGACAACCAAAAAAAACGTTCTATCCTTACTACCAATTATCGTCGGTATTATGACAAATCTGCTTTCAGACGTCATGGTCGTAAAAGGCTTGGTGAAAAAAAGCGTTACTTAAAACTCAAAATTATCTTGAATTTCAAATTTATGTTCCTTACCTCTCATCTTGGTAAGGAAATGGAGTAAATAGTCCTTTACATCTTTTTTGTCGTCGATTTTGGCGTTGTTTGAAGAAATAGCAAAATCTCAAAAATACCAATCGATAGAGTGTAAATAAATCCAGTACGATATGATGTAAAAATCCTATTTTCGCATTTTGTGCCTTACGCCAATTGAGATTTCCAGGGACGTTACCACCTGTTTTACACAACTATCACCTTCATTTAGGTATTTTTTTTATATCAACTATAAATTAACAATCAAAATATACAAGAAATCATATTTGGCAAATTTTGTGTCAAAATATCAATCAGGGACTTTGATCCATATTAAGGTGCATAGGAAGGCACGTCACCATTTTAGTACAAAATTTGATAATATGTTTCTATGTTGTTTTTCGTTGTAGTTGTAGACTAAAGTTTAAAACCTCTATGAGTATAGTTTAATGCAGGCATTTACAAAGTCACTAAGTACGTATCTGGCTGAAATGTAAAATTTTGGTATATGTACCATTTAAGGTAAGAAAACAACTTTGTATGTAAATCTGTCCAGTTTGATACCCTTTTAAACAAAATCAATATTCAAAGTTTTTGCAAAATGGTGCCTTTTAAAATATCTGTTGTGGACACAAAACCATGAGCGGCGACTTTACCTCCAAGACGCACCAAGTCTTTAGTAATAAATAATTAGTTTAGATCATGTAAATATATGTAATTTGATTAGGAATACACAATATCATGTCTGGCTATAATAATAAAGAAAATATGTGTTAGACTGAGGCCCAAAGACAAGGACACAGATATGTTAGACAGAGTAAGGAATATAGATTAGTGCCGTGTGCAAAACGAGGGATATAAAAGGCGGGCCAAGCCCGCGGTAATTCATTCGGAACAATACAGTCCTACTTATAACATCGAAGAGTTTTAATTACCAGTCCACTATAGTTTTGGACCTTCGAGCCGGATTCGAAGCTTGAATCACCACCAACAGGAGCCGCCTACTCTTCAGAACCGAAGTCTCTTCAGTTGCAGTCTATCGTCCGATCACGATGGTGGTCACCCGGAGCCAGGGTGATGCTGCAGAACTGGAGGAGCAGAGACACCGTGAAGAGGAACAGAGGCGCCAGGAGGAAGAACGTCAGATCGAAGACGAACGACTCCGAAGGCTGGAACGAGAACCACCGGCGTCACCTTCAGCTGCGACCATCCCTGGCATCACCACGAACCCCGTGCCAGCCATACGTCCACGACCAGGGTCACCTACGCCCTCGCACCGCTCGCACCGATCTACCACGAGCGTGACCGTGAGGCTGCGGCTGGCAGAACTGGAGGCAGCTGAAAAGATGGCGGAACTGAAGAGGAAGGAGCTAGCATTGGAGGCCGAGTTAATCCAGAAGCGTCTGGCTGCGCAAGTCGCAAGCATCCACGAGGACGAGAGCGTGCACGATGAACCCCTGTCTACCAACTTTAACAAGGTTGACGACTGGCTGCGCACCAACCCGACGAACACACGGGGGGAGCGCATGGAGACCCTGACCACATCACGAACTATAGAAAAGCCACGTGAAGAACGAAGAGCACGCTTCGCAGACCCAGTTACACTTACTCCAGCCAGAACAGACGGAGCAATCGAACAATTAACAGAAGCAATCGAGAAGATGTCGAGACCCAGGCCACCTTACGTCAGCGAACTACCATTATTCTCCGGAGCACCTGACGAGTGGCTACCATTCCAAGCTGCTATGCGAGACGCCACTACTCTCTATAGTCTGTCGGCCGCTGAGAACTTACAGCGGCTGAGATCCTGCCTAAAGGGAGATGCACGCAACGCAGTGGCTGCACTATTACACACAGCCACCAATCCCGACATCATCATGAAGACGCTAGAGCAGAGCTTCGGTAGACCAGAGATCATCATAGACAAAGCAATGGAAGAACTTAAAAGGTTACCGAAGCCGGGATCATCAGCTGCAGAATTAAATACCTTCGCCGTCAAAATCCAGAACATCGTATGTGTCTTGAAGAACATCGATAAGCGGGGCTACCTATATAACCCTTTGCTAGCCCGGGAGGTATTAGAGAAGCTCAGCCCACACATCAAGTCGCGCTGGTGTGACTACGCCTGTGAACACGAGGGGACTTCAGATCCAGAGATCGTCACGCTTTCACACTTCCTGATGCGTGAGGCAGACATAGCCCTACGTTTCACTTATACGTCGGCGTACGGTATCGCTTCTACAGCCGCTACGAAGAGAGAACAGAGGCCAGTACCTGCGATCAATAAGAAGAAAGCAAACGCTGTCTACGCCATTAACGAACCAGAGCAAGTCAATCAATCTGAACAGATTGACTTATGTCCAAGCTGCGACAAGAATCATGCACTACACCAGTGTCCGACCTATAAGGCACTAAGTGTAGCGCAGCGATGGGACATGATTCGAGAAAAGAAACTATGTTTCCGATGTGTCGACAAGAAACACCGTCGCTTTCACTGCAAAGCAAAGCTGTGCGGCGTAAACCAATGCCACCGCCCACATCACGCTTCGCTACATGAGGAACCAAGGCAACCTGCAACACCAGAGCAAAGCAACACGGAGGCAGTCCTGTCGGTAGCATCCCTACACGCTACCGGCCCTAAAGCTGTACTCCTGAAGATGTGCCATGTTATTATCTCCGGACCACTTGGAGAAGTACCAACTTATGCGCTTCTGGACGAGGGTGCGACCATAACCCTGATTGATGAAGAACTAGCAAGAAACATCGGCGCAGACGGTCCTGCTCAGCCTTTGAACTTACACGGCGTCAACATGTCAAGACGTGATGAACAGAGCAAGACTGTCACAGTACATCTCAGAGGAAAGAGAGAGAAAACAACACACACAGTTCGAGCACGCACTATACGAGACCTGAGGCTTCACCAGCAGTCCCTACCTAAGAAACTGCTGAACCACGACCACCTGCGAGACCTGCCGCAGGAGGAGATCTGCTACGAACTAGCACGCCCAGGCATCCTAATTGGCACCGACCATTGGGAAATGATCGTGTCCAGAGAGCTGCGGATTGGCGCCCCCGACCAGCCAGCCGCATCTAGAACACAACTCGGCTGGGTGGTACACGGAACCGTGCCACGCAGCCTGATCTATCACACTGAGAAGAGCGTGCTTCATGTATACGCACCCGACCAGCGCCTGCATGAGAACAAACAGCACGACGAGCGCCTCCATGAACTGGTTGAGGCCCACTTCCGCATCGACGCGCTCGGGGTCGCTCTCAAAGACCCTGTGAGCGACAATAACAAGCGAGCTATGAACATCGTCGAGAGCACTATAAAGAAGATCAACGGCGGCTACGAGGTCGGACTGCCATGGAAACATGACAATGTAGTCATGCCTACAAGCTATGAGACAACATTGCGCCGTCTCAAGAGCATAGAACGCAAGATGGATGCTGACCCAAACTTCGCCAAAGAATACTCGACACAAATCGAGAACTTGCTGACCAAGGGCTACGCAGTACCATGCGACGGCACAGAAAAAGAAAGCGCTGTTTGTTGGTACCTGCCTCACTTCGCAGTACAGAATCCAAACAAGCCCGGCAAGAAGAGGCTCGTGTTTGATGCAGCGCACCGATCCCGAGGTGTTAGCTTGAACGACAAACTGCTGGAGGGACCGGACTTGCTGCTCTCACTACAAGGGGTTCTCTTCCGCTTTAGAGAGAAACCGATTGCAGTCACGGGCGACATCCGAGAAATGTTCTTACAAGTGAAGATCCGCCCGGAAGACCAGCCAGCCCAGCAGTTTCTATGGAGGGGCCAAGAACGACACAAGCCACCCAGCCATTACAAGATGACAAGCATGATCTTTGGCGCGGCCAGCTCCCCCTTCATGGCCCACAGTGTGCGCAATCATAACGCACACGCGCACGCACAGACACATCCGCGCGCTCTGGTGGCCATTACAAAAA
The DNA here is from genome assembly GCA_910592155.1 of Ypsolopha scabrella. NCBI lineage: Eukaryota > Metazoa > Arthropoda > Insecta > Lepidoptera > Ypsolophidae > Ypsolopha > Ypsolopha scabrella. The sequence continues at coordinate 21,207,208 of OU342969.1, read as the reverse complement.
GCCACTACATGGATGATCTGGTGGACAGCTACGATGATGAAGAAGAAGCCCGATGTACCATCCGAGAACTCAGGGAGGTACACGCGGTCGCTGGCTTCGAATTACGAAGTTGGAACGCCAGCAACATGAGCGTGCTACAAGACGTACCAGAAGAACTGCGAGCGACCACACCCACCCAACTGGGAGCAGGGGGCCCTGAGAGCAAGATCCTTGGGCTCTGCTGGAATCCCGAAGAAGATGAACTTGGTTTCAATACCGCAATGAACCGAGTCCCAGCCCAGGTGCGCGCCCAGATCCGAGCACCAACGAAGAGAGAAGCTCTCAGCGCGGTGATGTCTATATATGACCCGCTAGGAATACTCAGTCAATACACAATTCGGGCGAAGATAGTACTCCAGAGCCTTTGGCGTCTCCAGATATCATGGGACGAGCCGATACCAGCAGAGGAAGCAGAACTCTTCGTGGCATGGCTGCAGCAGCTCAGCAACGTCACACGGCTACGCTTGCACCGAAGCTACGCACTAGAAGGCCACAAGCACGTAGAACTACACGTGCTATGCGATGCTAGCGAACAAGCGTACTCGACAGTGGCCTACTGGAGGGCCATATACCACGACGGTAGCGTGAAAATTGCTTTGATCGCTGCCAAAGCTAAGGTGGCACCAAGACGCGCACAGAGCATTCCCCGTCTTGAACTTCAAGCGGCGGTCATCGGTACGAGGCTCGCCGACGTTATCAAGCGGGAGCACCGCGTTGAAATCGCGAGAACTACCTACTGGACCGATTCCTCAACTGTGGTTCACTGGGTACGCAACGACGCACGGCGGTACACTCCTTTCGTCGCACACCGGCTGGGGGAAATCGCAGAACTCACACACAAGAAGGAGTGGCGATGGCTGCCTACAGAACATAACGTAGCTGACGACGCTACGCGAAACTATCAGACGCCGATCACTAGAGGCGATCGATGGTTTCAGGGGCCCAGTTTCCTACGAGAACCCGAGGAAAGATGGCCTACCGAACGAGTTTTCAATGAAGATAATGAGGAAGTACTTCACACGAGCGAAGAGAGCGAGCGTCAAAATGACTGGCTACCTGACCCCTCCCGATTCTCGAAATACGAGACACTGGTGCGAGCAACCGCACGCGTGCTGGCTTTCACGGATATCTGTCGACGTCGAGCAACACGTGTTGAATATGAACATATTGAACGCGCCGAACGAGCTCTAATGAAGCGTACTCAAGAAGACAGTTTTGGAGCTGAGATAAAGAGAATCAAGTCGGCCCTCCCCATCCCTAGGGCGAGCCGGCTATACAAGCTGGATCCAGTGATGGAAGACAACCTTCTTCGAGTACGAGGTCGCATCGGAGCATCGAACGTGCCTCTAGAAATGAAGCACCCGATTATTCTGGACGGCAGACACCCCATCACCAAGCTCCTGGTACTACGAGAACACAGCACTGCCGGTCACGCCAACAGGGAGCGCGTGACCAACGATTTAAGACAGCGGTATTGGATAATACACCTGCGACCAACAGTACGTGCTGTCGAACGCAACTGCGCCCTCTGCGTGGTACGAAGAGCGAAACCGAGAACACCGGCGACCGGGGACCTGCCGCCTGCCCGCCTTGACCCGTTCCACCGTCCATTCACAAACTGTGGCGTGGATTATTTCGGCCCTATGATAGTCAAGGTGGGGCGACGCCATGAGAAAAGGTGGGGTGCCCTATTTACGTGCCTCACCACACGCGCCGTACACTTGGAGATCGCTGCTTCACTCTCCACGGACTCTGCACTGATGGCGCTGCGAAGGATGGCTGCACGCCGCGGCTGGCCTCGGATGATGTATTCTGACAACGCTACGAACTTCCGAGGGTCAGACCAGGAGCTGAAGACCGCCTACGCTGAATGGGCACCCGCCTTAAGAGAAGAGGGGATGCTGCATCGCATGGAGTGGCGCTTTATCGCACCCGGGGCCCCAAATCAAGGTGGCTGCTGGGAAAGAATGGTGCGCTCCGTGAAGACTGCGCTCCGTGCGACGCTAAGAGAGAAGGCGCCCCGCGAAGAAATCCTTCAGACACTAATGACAGAGGCTGAAATTTCAGTCAACGCCCGGCCCCTGACCCACGTGAGTGTGAGCCCACACGATCCTGAGGCGCTCACACCCAATCACTTTCTTCTGGGATCTTCGATGGGCCTACCAACCACGGGACCTTGTGATGAGGCTGACCGACGAGCATGGAGAGCTAGCCAGGCGCTAGCTGACAACTTCTGGCGGCGTTGGATGCGGGAGTACCTCCCCGTGCTGGTCCTGCGTGGAGAGCCCACAAGCACGAGAAGACAACTGCAGGTCGGGGACATCGTGGTGGTGGTCGACCACACGCTGCCACGAAACGTCTGGCCACTCGGGAGGATCGAGCGCATCTACACTGGACCAGACGGCGGTGTTCGAGTAGCTGATGTGAAGACGAGAACAGGCATCTTCAGACGTCCGGTTAGCAAGCTCGCCGTGCTCATGGAATAAGAGACTACGCGAGGCTGCGTCGGGGGGAGAGCTGTTGTGGACACAAAACCATGAGCGGCGACTTTACCTCCAAGACGCACCAAGTCTTTAGTAATAAATAATTAGTTTAGATCATGTAAATATATGTAATTTGATTAGGAATACACAATATCATGTCTGGCTATAATAATAAAGAAAATATGTGTTAGACTGAGGCCCAAAGACAAGGACACAGATATGTTAGACAGAGTAAGGAATATAGATTAGTGCCGTGTGCAAAACGAGGGATATAAAAGGCGGGCCAAGCCCGCGGTAATTCATTCGGAACAATACAGTCCTACTTATAACATCGAAGAGTTTTAATTACCAGTCCACTATAATATCAGTACCAGATAATAGATAAAAGAATTCTCAAATTTTGTACTAAAACGGTGGTGTATCAGATAACTAAATTTGTAAAAGTATATGAAAGCTATGAAAAACTAGCACATTATGGAAACAAATACTTATAACAATATGGGTAAATTTTATTAATTAATATTTTTGGAGTTCAATTACATTTAGCCTTAGTCAAGTCTGATTTTTTTTATTGTGGTTTAAAAGTATAATTTTCTATTAAAATAAAGAAAAAATACATTACTTAATTTAATTGTATAGCAGTCAGTTCCATAGAAATTGTTAGCGTAATTTAATTATATAGTGAGTTCCATAAAAATTGTTAGTGGCCTGCTGCGTGGCAATAAAATTCAAATCTTTTACATTTTTCTGTTTTAATTTTGCTTTCAAACAAATTATGTGATTGGTTAGTGTTTAAATTTTGTTATTTTATTACACAGTATTCTATGTTTTCGTGGTACCTACTATTTACAGGAGAAACTTTTTTGAAAACATCAGTTTGTTTGACAAACAGTGCTACCTGATAAATACACATACATAGGAATGCTAGCTAAGGTCCGACCGAGATCTCGGTCTCGGTCTTGGCAAGTCTCGGCAAAATTGACAGCCGAACCTTTTGGTCTCGGCCAAAACACGCCGAGTTTAATTTAATTAGGTAGGTACTATTTTTAGAAATACGCCCTAAAAATACACCATGACAAGACTATAGAGTAAAATAAAAACCGGCCAAGTGCGTGTCGGGCCACGCGCAGTGTAGGGTTCCGTAGTTGCCCAGTACATTTTATAAGTTGGTCTACTAATACAGATCGCGCCAAACATCTAGTACGCTCGGAAGTTGCTCTCCCGAAGAACGGCCCAAACATTGTCGTGTTTAGTGAGGAATAAAAGTTTGGCGCGACCTGTACAGTGGAGCCTGCATCAAGCTAAACACATTGAGTATAAGCTGACCTCTCATTGTACGGGAAGCCTATACAATGAGAGGTCAGCTTATACTGAAAGTGTCTAACTTGATGTGTGCTCCACTGTACTCGTAAACCTGTAAAGCCTACTTAGCTGTGATAGTTTCCCTTTTAACTTCAATATACACAGGGTGGTCCAAATAGTGACGTCAAAGAATTTTTTATAGATTCCTCACACCTAGGTGTATCCGAAAATATGCCATGTGTGTTCCGCGATTTTTGGTAGTTTAGAAGTTATGATTTTTTGATGTGTATTTGCGAATTTTCTACCGCAGCGGCTTAGAAAATCATAACTTTTTTTGTAGTAAGAATTTCGTACATATTATTTTTGTAACATAACTGTCTTGAGTCACTCTTCCTTACGTAAAAAAAATCCATAAGAGTTACCAAAAAAAAGTTCAAAGTGAAATTATTTGGATTGAGTTTGACATGGTAAAATTTTCAAAATTCTTTTAAAATTACAAAATGGATGTTTCATAGGTTCAAACTAATTTTAAAAATTTCAGCAGTTTATCAGCTTACCACGAAATGAAAAAAAAGTGCTCTAAATAGGTCATTTTACGATGATATCGGCTTACAGAGTTAAGAAAAAGTATTGTATGGAAAAATTGTTTTAGCTATTATTTTTTCATTTTTATGGTTAAATACATCATCAGAAGCATTCGCATAATCATAAACTTTAACTAATACCAAATTTCTGTGAAATAAAATGATTTACAAAAATTTTTTTTATTGTTCACTAATTGTTCAATTTGAACATTATTTTATTTTATTTAAATGCTTCTGGTGATTTCTTAATAATGTTGGCCATAATCATTTCCTGGAAATGAGGTTAACAAGTCTCCTGAGCTTGCAATCCACACATCACAGGTGCATTATTTTTGACCCTTAAACATTAAGGCTGCGTCATTGGAATTGCCTCAAAATATTATGCCTTAGTGAAGTATTGAGGCAAGAGCAATGCTTGTTTATTCACAGTTTGATTTACCCTTTCATTACAACCTTATGAAACTACACAATAAAGATTACAATCTGTGCAGAGTTGAATATGAAAAACTGTCCCTTTATGTACACCATTACATTAGTTCTTCTGTCACAACAGCTCTCCTTTAAACAACAAGTATAAATTAACATGCAAGTTTTTTTAACTTGGATCTCATTTTCCGTGCGAATATGACGTCCTCAGCCTTCTCCTTTAGTTCCATCTCCTCAGTCTTCAAGGACACCAGCTGAGAGATAAGGACATCCAGGGACTTGGGGTAAATGCCTTCTGGGACAGACAGCTTGGAGAAAAGTGTCATAGCTTTCTTACAATTTTCATCATATGTGGCAATTTTCTGTTGAAGATGCTGTGAGTGATCTTGAATGTTCTCTGGGTTATAGTTCCGGCTTGAGAGAAAACCTTGCGCCTCCAGTAGATCCCGACGCAATCCGTTTATAACCTTCTCATTCTTATCAATTTTTGTCTGTAATACTTGTTTTTTTTGTTTCAATTTCAATATATCATAATCATCCTGTAAACCTTGAGACACCTTCTTAGAATGACGTAGGCTTAAGGCAACAGGGTCTAATCCCTCCATTCCAAGTCCATGGTTTGTAGCTTGCCGAAGAAGCTGTTGGCTTTTTTGTGGTAGACCTTCGATTGTTATTTTTAGGTTTGAGAGAGTTGCGGTTGTTACAGTGGCTGACGCTAAATATTCTATTTTTTCCTTTTTTGATACATTTTCCACCAACATATTTGAGTCCATTATAAATGCGTTACGAGATTATAATTTACAAGTTCAGTTTTTATTTTACTTTTACTACATACTAATAAAAATAAATAAGTCGTTGTCAGTCATTTGACAACATTCAGCGCGTTCCGAGTCAAAACATAATCGATCGATTACATCATGTCTATCGTCATTCCGAGTCAACGTTGGCCCGATAACGATAATGTGCTCTGTGGATAGCAGGGCAGGCGCACTGAGCGGTTTAGTTATAAACATCGCGTGCCTGACTGTCCGGGCCCATTCGTGGGTTGCCGCGCGCTGCTCGGAGCGCACGTAGTTACCTACTACTCACGCACGCGCCTCATTCGTTGATAAAATGAAGCCAAAAGCTTATTACATCGCATTTGGCTGCCTGAATATAAACACAAATCGAAAATAAACCTTTTTTTCACTTCCAAAGGTGAGAAAATGCACGCCTAACAATAGGTATTAAATCTTAGATAAAAACAATATGTTAGTTCAACGTATCAAATGTTGACATTAATTAAATATATAATTATCTTATTTATATACGCTGAAATTAAATCAACTGACCAAATTCATACAGGAGACTCGGTTAGTGATCAGGATCTAGATTCAGTAATCCTTTTGGCAGTACAATTCCTAGTCTAGGCTGTAAGGAAGCAAAAAAATATATTTATCGAATTTCACCAAAAGGGTAATTGAAGCTTGTTTCTGATCACTAACCGAGTCTCCTGTATGAATTTGGTCGCTAATTTAATGTCACATTGTATATTACCACTTTTTTACTATATTGTCTTATTAAGTGGACAGGTACTTACAAATTCTGTTTAAACTTGGGACCATAATATGATGGGTCAGGCTTTGCTTTGTTATTTTACATGTGTATATAAGTCGACGATATTTTGTCTTTGGTATGTAAGTAGCTATTATGATTTTAAGGGTTCCGTAGTCCGACAAGAAACCCTTTAAATTTTCGCCATGTCCATCCGTCTGTCCGCAGCTTAGTTCAGAGACTATTTACTAGAAAGCTGTAAAGCTTGAGAGGCCAGCGTTATAATGTCGTAGCTACTGATAAATACCTTAACCACAATTTGATTCCCAATCGCAATCGGTAACCCTATGATCGAACATAGTTTCGATGACTTTGAGTCGGTCAGAGCAGAAGAAGCTCTCGCGCATTGTGATTCGGTACATTATCGTCTGCACGCACGCGTTTTAACTGACTGTAGGCAATTGAAATTTTACGCGATACATTAAATGCCAGCTAGTATACATTTTACTGCCGCGTACGAGAGTAGCATTTTATTTGAGTTTCTTTGAATAGAGGACCTTTTGTACGTATTTATTCTGTGACGATAGCTCTAAAATGGTTGCCATGACGTCATGAATGACATCATTAAGGCCGTCATGTTGTGCTATCATCGCCCATGCTTCTGAGCGTTAGCACTGTGAGTGATCTATCAAAAGTGACAGCTGGATGGCAGCAATCTCAACAATGGATTATTCTTAGTCTGAGAGTTTATTATTAAACCATGAATCGGAGATTGTAGTTCGCTTCGTGGACCTAAGTTTATAGTACTAAATAATTACGAGCCCAGAAACAAGGATTTATTGATTGCTATCAATGAGGCGCAAATTAACTATTGCACAACAACGTAGCGTAAATTAAGTATACTTGGTATTCACGTAACGTTATCAAATTGTGGTTATAGGTTAATTTTTCTGTCACTAACAATGACAAGTGTCATCATCCATGTCGCGTCCAAAAGAGTTCGAATGGATCATAAGCAACAACCTATACATACTTATAGACTTGTAACCACCGTACTAGCTGGCTTTTCAATATGACACCAATTGTCATTTGTGTGTCTTGCATGGTGTAAATGTTTACATTTGTGTGAGTCACGGTTTTTAAAATACGTCTTATCACGGCCACAGAAAGCATATTTTACAACGATCATACAACAACAACATATTGGCCGGGAGCACTTTCTTGTCTATAGAAACAAAAAGTCGTGTCACTGTGTGATTCAAAAGTACAGTCACGGCATGTACAATCAATATTGTTAACCAAGCCTACATATGTTTTAACGTAATCTCGTTTTTAGGTGAATCAGACCCAATAAATCGTTTTTTACTCGATCACTAAAATACGAATGGCCGACTTAGCAGCAAAAATACTGAGTCCTATGTGGTAAAAGATAATTTAGTAGTATGTAGCTTGTGCTCTTCCCATTGCATGCATAAAGGATATTATTACAATAGCGATGGCAGTTTTTTTTTATAAATTCCATAGATAAACTATTGTAAATAGTATATGTGTTTAGTAAGCTAGTTTGTATCCGATAAAAACGTATGAATACGAGTATATATATGCAAAAATTGATAAATACTGAGTAAATACTATTTTAGTATTTATCCACCGCCCATCTCTAGTTTCATCATAGAAAATACACCGTCGAAGCACAAAATCAAACTATCATAATGACTTCTTTCCGTGGCAGTACAATAATTTTTTCACCACGTTCATCCTGGATTTTCTATCAAGACGTATATTATTTATTACTCGAAAAACGATATCGTTTTACATTTGCAATGATGTTGGGTATTATTTCAGCACCATTTACCTACGAAAGATGGTATTTTTATGTTTTATAAATTTGATTGTGAGATTTTTACTCGACAAATGTCAACGCAAGAATGAGGTTGGTAAAACGTCATAAAAATTTCCGGCTCTTATATCATGGGGCCATATTTTGTCTTTGGTTCTATATCCATAAGTATATATACCTCGTTGATCATAAGTTAAAGCTCTGATGGACGCCATTTCTTATTCGGAATGACTTGATGTGCGTGAGTAGTTTGATGGTAGTCTTAGCAATATTATCGCCATTCGGAACGCTGTAATTATAATTAGGTTGCGTTTCGAAACGAGCAAAAATCACTCGGGCGGGAGTGATGCTAATTTCACTCTAGAGCGTTCAAAAATTGACACGAGTTAAGCCGAGGGTAAACCACAGACATATAATATCTGTGGGGTAAACGAACTGTTACCTGACAGTTGCACGGAAGTGTTTTGAAACGCTACGGCCGCCAGTATTTCATTTTTGGGCACTCTCCCGCAGGGCAGTGATCTGGAGGCAATCTTTTTTTTTTCATGATTATTGTGTGCATAGATATAGTATTATTAATAGATCGGTTATGTAGTAACGAAGGCAAGACCAAAAAGCTTGACTGGGGCAGATCGGTTGTTGTGGACTTCTGACGAACATGAAATAAAATTTATGTAAATGTTATCCTTAAGAGAATTGTGTAGTAAAAGACAACAAGTATGATGATAATATGAAATGCATAATGCCATGCTAAGTGAAGGTGATGACCAGCTGAAATTCACATATTTTTTATCATTCCAAATTGAATGCGTAGGTATTCAAAGCAATATGTGATTAAATTCGATAACTTTTGCCACCCATTAGAGAACAAAACTTCTGTATTCATTCTAAAACATTGCATTTAGACAACAAAATATTTCAATAGTAGGTATGTCCATGAGAAATGGACAATCGACAACATTTCATTTTAGTCAACCATTTGTTTTTGATATTTATATTGAAAGTCTGCGTAAAAAAGAAGCTTATGTATTTTTTTATTTTGTTTCATTTTATGTTTTTCCTGCGTAATTTAATGTTTTCTTATTCACTCATTCTAAAAAGTCGTAAGTCGCATCTGAGGATTTCAAAAGTCTATGTTCATTGCCAATGGATTTTATTAAAAATTTAATTAAAAAGGCTTGGCATGTTTATATCTGCTGTCACATGGCATGACAGTTGATTTTTTTTAAACAAAATTATTTTATACGCAAAGGAAATGGTTTTTAAAATTCTGTGTTTATCATATTTTTAGTTTTTTGATCACAATTTAATACTGAAAAAGAATATGATGCTCAAAAAGCCCATATCTCGAAATGGTTTTTAGTTTTGCAGCAATTATTAATTTGTAATGTTGTCGATTCTGTGAGTTCTTTTTCTTAGATGAGTGACATCCAGGCGCTGCACACGTAACCATAATTAATTACGTCTAATAAACACAAAATTACACTTTACAACATTAAATTTTTCAAAAATAAGTAGTTTTGTTTAAATAAAATGAGTAATTTGTTTCGTTTTTAATTGACTGTAGGTCCATCCAGGTCCATTGCGTGTGCGTGAATGGTCTCGCCTATCTATCTCGCTCTAACATACGCGTATATATGCTCTTTCTCTTTTGCATTGCCAATCTGACGGCAGTAGTATAATACTAAATTTATGATTGTGTGGATACTGTTTTGTGTTTTTTTTAGGATTAATGTTCTGTTATTTTAAGATCTATATTAATATTTATAGTTATTTTATTGTAAGAACTTTATATTTTAGTTGAAACCGTTTTGTGCCCATAAAGTTAATCCATGGTTATACATATGTATAAAATAAAGAAATAATGAGAATATTTTTTTTATTTACCATTTTATTTGAGAGTTAGTTTTACTCGAACTTAAACTCTATAACAAATACGAGTAAATGGATTGCGATGAAACATTTGCATGAGTATAGCTTTTTATCTAGGTTATGGGTTAACATAACGGCTGCTTTGTTTGCTCTCTATCCTGGAAAAAAGAAGTACCATTAAAAAAAGGATGAAGGCGCGGTTAATGGGGTAGTTATGAATAATCTTATTTTTTATTTATTTTCAGAGGCAAGGATAACACCGGATACATCGAAGTTGGATAATATTTCGTTTAATGATTCTGCTGTTTCTGAAAGAGGTGTCAGTAAAGGATCAAGCTGTTGCGAAAACCAGAAACCAATAAAAAGAATCGATTATTAGTATGCAGAAATTATTTACTTTTAGTGTAGGAATAATTTTGATAGAAGTAAGTGGAAATAATTTTACAACATTAAATTAGTGGATTAATCATCAAACTTATTTTATTTTTATAGAAGTACATAGCCATGAACTGCAGAAATCCTTATAATGTCTTCACGTTCTATCACGCTCTTAGATCTCGCGCTCTCGTTTTTTAGGGTTCTTGCCCGAAGGGTGACTCTCTGTCTGTCCGTCTGTCTACAGCCTCAACCGTAATAGGTAGAAAGTTGAAATTTTCACAAAATACGTGTTGCTATGGCCTCTGCCACGACAAATAGTAAAATAATCAAAAAAAAATTAAGGCAACTTAATTGGGACACTCCCCATGCAAGAAACCTCGGAAAAGTTGCATTATGTTGTGGCGTTATCAGTATTTTAATGAAATTGAGTCACATAAATTGCACTTTTAATCATTTGAACATAAAAGACGACGATTCAGTCTCGTAATAAAACTTGCAAACTTAGAAATAATCATATATAGATACTTATATAGATATATAGGTACTTTAAATTCTCAACAAATGAGAATAAAAAAAAAATAATATAAAAAATAAATTTTGGAACATTTCAATATAGTTATTACTCCTGTAATAATAAAAACATGTTGCACATTATAAACAAGTCCTTTAAATTACTAAAAATGTTCGTACGGTAAGATACGTAGGCTTAGTAAACAATGGTTGTATGTGTGACAGTGGCGAAGGGTGAACATTTTAAAAAGGGAAGCTTGACAATTAATCGCCTTACTCAAAGAAGCAGCAAAGGAAAATAGAACATTTTTGTACATGACAATTCCTGCAGCGAAGTGTATTTGTCGTAATGAGATTTATGGAAATGTTTGACAAAGCCATCCCGTCTCTTATAATCAATTGTCATGTCTGATGTTCCGAAGATAACGTCCTTATCGTATAACATCATTGATGTAAAATAAACAATAACATACTTTATTTTTATTTTCAAAACTTAATCTTGAAAACGTTGTCTCATCTTTTAAAAGTAAGTTGGTTAGACGATGCTCTATATTAATAAACGTCTTTGCCATACCTGTTTTTGCTCTGTAATCTACACTGAAATCCAATTTGAAACACTAATGAAACAACAAAAAAACCTTTTCACAAGACGCACGCATGAAAAGCAACTAAACAAATAAATTAAAACTTTAAACTTTCGCGATTTTCACACATTATTAACTTTGTATTGGGGTCTTACTCGCGATAACTAACAACACACCTTAATAGATAGGTATGTAGTTGACGTTTCGACGCCTCTGTAGGCTGTCGTGGTCGCTAAAATATTCTCGTCAACTACTTTGGAAACAATCAAAACTGCTTCTAAATCTTTTTGAAAAAAGTTACTGTCCTCAGTCAGGAATCAAACCTTTTGATTTTACAAAAATAATAACAATCTGTATTAAATAAAGCATCAATCGATAATGTTGCTTGTAAGAACCAAGTCTTGCAAAGAAACATTATGTGTTAAATAAATGGAAATGCCTTATTTTTGTATTTTCTTGGAATTTATGCCACTTTTTATTTGTAAAGGGGTTAATAAAATAATTATCTTTTTGTGATATTGGGATTTTTACGAAAAAATTGTCCGAATGATAAAGATTCCAATGATTGGTGTTTTCTTCTGGAAGGCCTATCTAATTCCGTAAGTTCGTTAAGTAATATTTCGGCTTAGTAGTTTTTAAGATAAATCACTTATTTAAAGAAAAATGACATTTTATGTACTTACTAGCTTTTGCCCGCGTCGAAGATATTTTCGTGAAAATAAGGAAAACAAAAGAATATGATTTTTTGAACGACAATATGCAACGGTCACCATGTTTTACCAAAGTGCTAATAAAGACCAATCAAATAAGCCCAAACTTGAAGGGTCTGCTGTTGTCCGTTGAGGAGAACCTATACCCACCTTCCAGTCCTATCAACAGACCTTGGTCACCATGTTTTACCAAAGTGCTAATAAATACCAACAAAATAAGCCTAAACTAGAAGGGTCTGCTGTTGTCCGTTGAGAAGGTCCCGTACCCACCTTCCAGTCCCATCATCAGACCATGGTCACCACGTTTTACCAAAGTCCTAATGAAGACCAATCGAATAAGCCCAAACTCGAAGGGTCTGCTGTTATCCGTTGAGGATATCCCATGATCACCTTCCAGTCCCATTAGCAGACCCTGGTCACCATGTTTTACCAAAGTGTTAATAAATACCAACAAAATAAGCCTAAACAGGGTCTGCTTTTATCCGTTGGGGAGATCCCGTACCCACCTTCCAGTCCCATCATCAGACCATGGTCACCATGTTTTACCAAAGTGCTAATAAAGACCAATCGAATAAGCCCAAACTCTAAGGGTCTGCTGTTATCCGTTGAGGAGATCCCATAACCACCTTCACCATGTTTTACCAAAGTGCTAATAAAGACCAATAAAATAAGCCCAAACTCGATGGGTCTGCTGTTATCCGTTGAGGAGATCCCGTACCCACCTCCCAGTCCCGTGATTAGATCCTGGTCACCATGTTGTACAAAAATACTCATCAATACCGATCAAATAAACTTTCTCTAGGTCTCCTAAAAAAAACATTTACCAGTGGATGATTAAAACCCCGACGATGAGTTTACATACGTACGACTACGCAGGGGTACATACCACACGATTAACTAAAAATCTTATTGAGTGTTAAAGAATTTTTAAAGTCAGTTCAGTAGTTCTAGATATTACCCATTATATGCAAACAAACAAATTTTTCTTCTTTATATAATAGTGTAGACAAACTTTAACGTGAGTTGATTTGAACCAGACTGCATCAAATTCGATATTTTGAAACATGCAGCGCCATCAAGTGTATTAAAATAAAAACAATTTCAACGCCAGCTTACTGAGCCGTTATCCAGGATAGCTTCCCAGAGATGGCGTTTTCTAATATTTTAGTTATTGGTCTTTGCTCGGTCAAGAAATGTAATTTCAGCTTTAATATTTTTTTTTACAAAAGGAAATATTTTTTCTGAAAATAAAATAAAAGCATAAAAAATAAAAAGTGAAAACAAATTTTACCAGTCGGGGTTTGAACCCGCGACGATTGACTATGCTACGGCGGCGAACCTTCCATATGTCTCACTAAAATTCTTATTGCGCTGCTCCCTTTTGTCATAGCGTGATGATACATAGCTCTAAACCTTCCCGAAGAAATGCTTTATCTTTTAGTGAAAAGTGCATCAACATCCATTGATTGATTCTCAAGTTATAAGCGAACGAACAGACAGACGTTGTATTTTATATGTATAGAGAAGATAATAATATTAATAGGTATATTGGTATTTATTATTTCAGCGTCATAGCTGGTAACACCATTTACAAGTATGGAGCTCGAACTGCTGACGACTACGTAGCCGTAGTTCGCCACAAACTTTATTGTGTGAAGAAAGTACTGGTGGGGCGGCGATTGTGAGATGACTATAGCACTCTGGTAGCAACGCTGGGTTTTGAAACGGTTTTGGTCGTATAGCTGTCGCAGGGATTTGGTAATATCAGGCAGAAGAGAGGCGGTAGTTTAGGTTAGAAGGTTTGGTATATAACGTAATACGTAACCTTCTTGGTTATTTTTTATGACCACCATTTGAATCAAAAGCTTAGTCATTTATAGTGCGGTTATGTGACCACAAAAACTACAACAAACACCAACGACGAGACGGTCACGAGCCTCATCAAATGTCAAAAATCATTGGGAAAAATGGGCTGTCAAACGTGTTGTGCGGCTAACTTCAGGCCACAACGAACAATAATGCTAATTAAGTACCATAGGGGCCGGTTGAATGTGTTGTAGTTTATGGTCGGTCACGAAGTCCATACGGATTTGTTCGGTTTATTTCGTTTATTTTCGTAACCGATAATACAACGATAGCTAAAGTAAATTATGCTGTTTAAAGTCATACATAACCGCACCCTTAGTTAAGTCACTGAATTTAACCAGATGCCTGCGACATAGCGACTCTCAAACGTCATCTGACTTTTGTACTTTAGATTTAGTATGGTAGCTAAGCTGTCATTTTGACGCGCTATACAACCACAGAAGTATAATGTAGTAGCAGATCTAACATTAATAATAAACGCATAGAGTCGACGCGTGGTAATTTTAGCTCCGTGAACTTCGGGCTCTTTTAAATATAAATATTGCGTGTTACCAAACAAAATATTTACTAGAGATTAGTTTAAGAATTAACAAACACGTTTCAAGCATAAGCCAGCCAAAACAACACATTCTTATACGTTTCTTCGTACCATGAAGCCTAAATGTAGATTTAATCCTTATGTTTGGTCTGTTACTTACTAAAAATTATATGTCTGTGTATACAACAGAGTACTGATATCTCAGATAAATCAAACAATGTTGTAAAAGTGTTGTGCCATTTTTTAACGGTTGGTGTTGCGACCCGAGTAGATTTTTGAATGAATGAGGGCTCACGGTTCAATCCGTTTTCGTGTCATGCGTGGAGACGTCCTACGTGTAACCGTTTAGATGCACTGTCACAAAAATATGATTTATTTCTTTGCTTGCGTCGAAATAACCCGCTTCTTTGGTTTTTGAACCGGTTAAAAACCGCTAGTTTACAACTATAACTTACGACGTGGTCGTTACCTCTATCTATCATCTTGAGTGTTTTTGGTGGAAAATCGTAGTTTATTGTGGATTCATAGCCCCCCTAAGTTTGCATTAGGGTGCCATGCCATCTGGGCTGAGTTCAGTTTGATCGCCCGCACACGCCCGGCGATCATGACATCTCTTTTGCACGCGTTGAATTTGTATGTGCTATCCTGCTGTCTGTGATGAGCGGGCGATCAAACTGAGCGCGGCCAGGACTTCAGGCCACAACGAACAACAATGCTAACTAAGAACTAATATTCTTTGGTTGAATGTGTTGTGGTTTATGGTCGGTCACGAAGTCCATAAGGATTTGTACGGATTTGCCGGCACGCACTCATTTACATAATAGAATGACAATAAGCCGCCCGCCAGTATGCAACGAACCTTGCTAGAGATGACGCGTTGAGGTCATGTCAAAAAAAATAACATAATGCCGTCTTGCGTTATAAAATCGTGCAAAAATAACAGTTGCTTAAAATAAAAACAATATAGGATCACCTTTCATAGCTAAGATATTAAATTTGTAATGTATTTTCAATTCTATACCGTGTTTTTGCACTAAATAAATCAACTCAATTTGAAAACAAAACCTCAACCATTCGGTCAGTGTTGCCAATGGATAATATACAAAAATAACCTAAAATGTGAGAGATAGATTTCTGTCATTCCATATCCGAAAAATGATTCTCCGAAGTCTGTCTGTTTGCCTAAATTCATACTGGAGAGTCGGTTAGTAATAAGGAACAAGGTTTAATGACCCTCCAGGTGAAATTCTAAAAATATTTTTTCTTTGCCCCTTAGTGCCTGCACTAGGAATTGTACTTGAACTAGTCCAGTAGTAATGGGAACAAAAAATATTTCTTTTATGATTCCTAAAAAAGGATCTTTGAACCCTGTTCCCGATCACTAACCAAGTCTCCAGTATGAATTTAGGCAGTTGATTGAATTTCACCTTATCTAAAGAGGAAAGATTTGTTTTTTTTTTTTTTTTACTATTTGTTTTTACGTATTGGTTAATGTCTGGAAGAAATAATCTACAATGATTTAATTAAGCTTGAAAAAGTGTATACAGCCAGATTTACGTAAGTAATGATATTTACCCATACGGGAAAACTGTACCAGTTGTCACGGTTTAAATGTAAAGGACCGTCGCCGGGAATCGAACCCACGGCGTTCACGGCCTAGCTAACTGCAAAGACTGCTTACTCTAAGAAACCACAGGATTCGAATCTGTGAGCTGCCCAGGGCCACGGCTTCAGTTGGTAGAGCAATGACTTATCTCAGGCTCGAGGGTTCGGACTTGATGGGCAAGTTAGGGTGACATATTCCTAACTGGAAAAGGGGAGGCACACACAAACAACAATGGCTGTACATAAGGGTATAGACAGAAAGGAAGCTCAAGGTCTAGAGATAACTAAGGGCTACGGCTTACAACTAGACTTAACTGAGTCCCCACACACCAACGGAACCCTAAGGATACGGCACAGGCGTTACCAGACTCACGGGGTGATACTTCAAGGGCAAGCCTTGCCTAGGCTGCCGGAACCACTCCAGGGCTAGAAGGCTGGAAGCTGGGCGACCGATGCGAGCTTTCCAGGAGCCCAAAGCTTTGCGGCGTCGCGTGTACTGCTACGTGACTGACTGCCTTTGGTCGCGCGGGCTGGAGAACTCGCGACTTGATTCCGCTAGCGCTCGCTCCAAACTGACTGACGCACCGTTCGTCGAGCGAAGGTAGAGTCACCGGCACGTGCACTCGCACGTGACTGCTTTCTTTTCAAATTGTGACCTCGCACCGTTGGCGCGGCGCCCTGTGATTGGTTTCTTGTTCGATCACCTGACTGAGTCACGCCACACAATACAAGGACGGAGGCAAATCCCGTTAGAGTTCCGTGGTGACAAAATGAGGACCCCACTAGTTTCGCTACATTACCCGGTCAGCCAAAAAAATAAAAAAATAAAACAGAAAAAGAAAAAAAACCTTTACGGTTACTAAAGGCTGAGGAACCTAGGTAATGCAGTGCTCACCATTAGGGAACCCTAATCTATGCTAACTATAAAAACATTATACAATCCGAGATACCTTAAAACTAATATCTAGAGAACAATAAGTTTACACAATATTTACAGCAGCAAAAGTGTCATCCAGAAGGGAGCAAAAACTATTTCGAATACACTCAACATCTAAGCTTAGGCCAATGTTACAAAAGAAACTTTTACTTTACAAACTTCAGTGTCAATAAAAATCTTTACTCTTACAAATTCAAATTTTACTTTCATAGTATCCAAAGTTACGAAATAAAAACTCTCATTTTACTAATTCCAATGTTAAAACATCATCCTAAAAAACTTTACTTTTACAAGTTCGAAACATCATTCTAGAAAAAAAAAATACTTTTACAAATTCCACTGGTACAACAAAATTCAATTCTTTCCAAACTGTCATATTAAGAAACTATACTTTTCGCAAATTCCACCGAGTACAACAATAAAACTCTACTTTTACAAACTCAAAACATTACTCTATGTGGATTTACTTTTCCAAATCCACTGATACAAGAAAAATTCTACTTTTACAAAGTCAATGCTATCAAAAGAATTCTATCACGATATCATACTACGATAATTTTACTTTTACTAACTCTAGACATTATCCAATCATAAGATTTAAATTCAACATAACTTTCAAACTTATCAAGGAGAAAACAGGTGTGCAATACCATCTATAATCGCTCACAACACAAAACATCCATATTATACAAAAACACCGAGAATCTATTTTTTTTTTACAATATCTGATAACAGACCGAACAAACAACAAATCTTCGTTATATAAACTTGCAACAATCCAAAAACATATGAAACCGCTTAAAAATATTAACACAATGAGCTACAACTCATACAAAAAGAATATAAAACCGGGTACCAAAATCCCACATAAAAATTTCCGGGCTATAACTACAACAACCCAACCATATTCCCAAAATACGAGTCAGAACAAAAATCTTCCCATATCTAAAAACTATTTCCCGAATTCCAGAGGGAAAATTAAACAATATCCGCGCCCTTCTAAAACAATGCGCAACCAAAACGCTCAGTACAAAGATAACCGCGCCTGCAAAACGAATGCGCACATTTTCTAAAACAACACGCCTTCAAAATAATTATGCGCCTATTTCAAGGGTAATCGCCCTTTCTTTTTAAAAAAAGAACGAACGCGCCTCTAAATCTATGCGCATAGTACTAATAGGCTGAGATTCAGAGTGCATTTTGAGTCTGAACTCGATCTTACAAACGTCAAAAGGCGACGTGATCCCATACTAGAGTGGCGTTTGTAAGATTGAGTTCCTCTTGAGTTCGGACTCAAAATGCACTCTGAATCTCAGCCTATTAGTACTATGCGCATAGATTTAGAGGTGCGTTCGTTCTTTTTTTTAAAAGAAAGGGAAAATTATAGTCATTCTAAAACATAGCCTTAAAATCCAAACGAAGCGTGAGGTGCCATCAGAACAATCGAAGGGATTGCGAGACACGAGTCTAAAACAAGTTGCTCTAAGGGAAAACTAGATGGCATAACACGCATAATTTCGATATAGATTTTCATTTTCTATGCAACGAAAAGTTATACAACACAAAATTTAAACAATGACGAAAATAAAACATGCTCCAGACAAAAAATAAAAATATTTGCAAAGGGTTGCGAAAATGAATGGACTGTAATAAAATTTGAAAAACCGTACCTATTTCTGCATTCAATCTTTACAGAAATTCAAAAACGAGTTTTCCTTGCTGTGCTCTCATTTTCTTAGCGGAAAAGGGGCTAAAAAAAAATCCACTTTCATACACAAGGGGGTTACAAGAAATCAGGGGAAAAAGGGGCGGGGGGGGGGGTCAGGCAGACGTTCTACAAACGAAAACTACGTAGACCAGAAAAACGAAATCTCGGGGACAAGGGGTTAAGTGAGATAAACGTACGTAATATAATATATAAAATGAAAGTCATCTTTCATACAGTCTCATTTGCCGCCACTGACATACAACATTCACCAAAGAAAAGTCAATACACATAGGGGAGGGGGGGCACATTGATTCACGGGGCACATTGGTACAGTATCTATATCTCAAAACCGATAAACGCTACACAGTCCGGCACATCACTAGAATGCTCAAGGGCATTCACGAGAATGACAGTTGTGACACCGTTCGCCGCCAGTTTGCCATTGGACCTCAACGGTCACTAACGTGTTGAAAGTGGCGTGCGCCGCTGCCTACAAAAAAAAAACGTGAAATGTAATTGTGTCTCAGGAGGATTCTTTCAGTTGTTCTTGTTATTATTTGTTACTGCAGGTAAGTAAATATAGTTATTATTGTATTTTAAAATGTTGTTGATTGCATTATTATTATATATTAGATAAAATTAATTGTTTGTGGAAAAAGTCCGTTGGGGCACTTTGATACGGTAATGTGCGGGGTACAATGATACGTATCAATCTGCCCCTCTAGTGTATTAAAGTGCCCCGTCAAAAATAATAGTTTATTTTATTGTTTATTTTCTTTTTTTCAGAAAATGGTGCGCACGTACAAACCCAAAACTGATAGAAAAAATATCAATGAAGAAAACATTGAACACGCAATACGTGAAGTATTGTCAAAGACTTTATCTATACGCAAAGCAGCCAACAAATATCGCATCAAAACTGCGACCCTACAACATCGCATAGAAAAAGCCAGAAAATCATTTGAAGCTACCAGAATATTATCTACAAATGAAGCATCCTCTTTATTACAAGCAGAATCTTCTTTATCACAAGCAGGTCCATCTTCACCACAAATAGCACCATCTATGGAGATGGCACAAATAGCGTCATCTTCAGCACACACTACTACTGCAGCTTTATCATCACACACTGCTACAGCTACTTCATCAAACATCTATGGTTCCAAGTATACCGTTGCACAAGTTTTTTCAATCGAACAAGAAAAGGCATTGACTCAATATTTATTGAATTGCAGTAAAATGCACTACGGCCTTACATTGAGACAGCTTTTGACTTTGGCATACGAGTTCGCAGAATCCTCAGGGTGTAATTATCCAAAACCCTGGAAAAAAAAACAAATGCGCTGGAAAAGATTGGGCAGCTGGCTTCAGGAAGAGAAACCCAGAATTGAGTCTACGAAAACCAGAAAACACAAGCGCAGCAAGAAGCTTTGCTTTTAATAAAGCTGCTGTAGCTCAATTTCATGATAATTACGAACGCATAATGAGACAGTACAATTTTACACCCGATCGAATAATAAACTTAGACGAAACAGGCATAAGCACAGTTCTTTCTACTCCTAAAGTTATTGCTGGAAGAAAACAAAGACAGGTGGGACAAATAGTTTCTGCAGAACGCGGAGAGTTAGTTACTTTCTGTGGTATTATTACTGCTACTGGTTCTTCTCTTCCTCCAGTTTATGTCTTTCCAAGAGTTCACTACAAAGATCACTTCCTAAATGGAGCTCCTGATGGAAGTCTAGGGTTGGCAAACAGAAGCGGCTGGATGACATCAGAATTGTTTATAAGAGTTTTGAAACACATTCAACGCCTTACTTCGAGCAATAAAGATAACCCAATTCTAATCATTTGTGACAACCACGAATCGCACATTTCAATAGAAGCTGTTAACCACTGTCGTGATAACGGTATTGTTTATTTGAGTCTGCCCCCACACACGTCACACAAATTGCAACCGCTTGATGTCAGTGTGTTCGGACCCTTCAAAGGCAAATTGAAGATAGCTTTCAACGACTGGCACATTCAAAATGTTGGAAAGACTTTGACCATATACAACATTGCTGAACTGTCAAAATTAGCATATTTGGAATCATTTACACCGAAGAATATCATAGGTGGTTTTTCCAAACCTGGAATTTGGCCAATTAATAGACTGGTATTTGGCGACGACGACTTTGCACCGATAGACATTTTCAGCACAGGTTATCACGATTTGACAGATGAGAACACTCACAAAACACAAGATTTACATTTTGTAGACTCGGAAACAAGTCAAAATAATGAAGTTGTTGATAGAGAACAAAATAAAACTCCTACTTTGGATACCGACCCAATTTCAGTGTCTGATGCTGACGATTCTCTACATGTTTCTTCATCACAGGCTATGCTTACTCCTGACGTAGTTAGACCTTATCCAAAAAAGGCGATTACTGACAGTGTCTTAAAAAGAAAAGGAAGAGAAAAGGGTCGATCAAGAATATACACTGACACACCAGAAAAAAATAGATTAGAAAGCTTACGTAATGAAAAGGACAGGAAAAGAGAATTACAAAAAGCAAAACAGCATGCAAAAGAATTGAAAACAGCGAAAAATATGTTGGGGTTAACTGAGCCAAAAAAGAAAAAGAGAGTAACTTCTTTGCCTGCAGAAATAGATTCCGATTCTAGTCTAGATGAAGTCGTGATGACGAGTGATAGTGAAGACATTGAAATGCCATCGGAATCAGAAGAAGAGGTAATTAATGAAGAACCAGTTAATCCTGAACACATAAATATTGGAGATTTCCTACTAATAAAGTTTGAGAAGAAGAAAACTGTGATTCACTACGTTGCCAAAGTCGTATTTAAGTATAATATGACAGAATATGAAGTATCATATCTCAGAAAAAAAAACAGGGTCTTATAAGTTCATATTTCCAATTGTGGAAGACAAAGCAAGTGTGGATGTTAGAGATGTAGTTTTGCAATTACCAAAACCAATTTTCTCCAAAGGCACATCTCGAACATCGTCGCTTTATTCATTTTCGGTAGGTTTAACTCGATATAATATCCAGTAGATTGTTTTGTAATTTATATGAGAGTTTTTATGATTATTTTTGTTAAATTTTTGATGTTTGTTTAATTTTTTAAGAAAACTATTGTTCATTTTGATAGGAGGTTCTAATATTATATTTTCATTAACAATATTCAATGTTAAAGTCTGATTACTTAGTAAGTATATAACTGATTATATAATTAAGAAAATAACAGAGAATTAGTCTTGTTCTATGATGACAATATTGTTTTTTTGTGTGATTATATTTCTTAAGTAACTTAAGAGACTGATTATGGCTAATGTGCACTCTTAATAAAAAGTGTTTTGCGATCTCAATCAATAAAATTGTTTTATTTCTTAATTTTAAGTAATAATACAGTTTATATTGGGTTTTCAGTCAGTTTAAATTTGCATTTCATATGGATCTAAAATACTTATCAAACTGCCCCACCCCATGTATCAAAGTGCCCCACTGGTGGGGCAGAATGATACAAACATTTTATTTTCTTAAAATCACATTATCTCTATACGTCGCCAATTTTTGCGGTTTTTGCGTAGCCAAAATGTAAGCTGACATATCAGCCAATGCACACATCAAAGCAAATATTTAAATATAATGCTTTATGGTCCTCAGAAAAGAGATTTAATTTTTGTGTATCAAAGTGCCCCCCCTCCCCTACATGGATAATAAAAGAAACATTTTTCGTTAAGAAAAAGCACAGCATTCAAAATGTGACTCCATGTTGGCCAGAGTTGAAAACAATTCAGAAAAAAAAGGACGAATTTTCGAAACCCTTTGTTTGAAGAAAATTTGTTAAGAAAATATTTACAACATTATTTACAACATACCTATACTTAAATTGTACTTATTATTTTACAGATAGTGATGAAAGTGTTTTCATGCAAAATTTTGACTAAAATAGTAAGTCATGTGTCCAGAATTTGTGAACTGAAAAGGGTAATATTTGTAGAGTTGGTAAACCTTTGTTTGGTAAAATAAAAACTTATTTGTCTAAAATAAACGTAAGTACAACGAAATGTTATATACAGTAATTTACACGGAAATGAAAATTCCGAGCGAGAATGTACAACCTATTTACACGGAGAAAAATTTACAAGGATGTACAGCTCTCTTTGTATGGGTTTTCGGACATCTTTTTGTAAGAGCCATTGACAGAACCGAGAGTGGGGCCCAATTTATGATCACCTTTAGCTCGAAGCAAGGGAAGCCCGTAGATTCTTAAGGAATCGCTAGTAAAAATCGGTAATCACCCGTATTGGTGATGCATTTGGGGGGTTTTCGTCTATTAAAGGTTTATTAGCTTCTAAGGAAGACTAACAAAAAAAGGTGACGAACAAGGGTCTCACGTGAACACACGTGCGCAAAAACACACACACAACGCAGTCAAACTACAAAATACAATTACAAATAACAAACAAAGGTTTACTTGGGGACACATGAGATACTATGCTATTTAGAACATTATTTACAAAATACCACAAGAAAATGATTAATCCTTGAATATATCGCTAACATGATAAAGACCAACAGAGGTTCCATCCAAGTTTCCTAACTCATAAGTGTGTACAGACTTTACTTTCAAAACTACTGACTTTATGAAACGTGGCGCTAACTTATTACTGAAAAACTTGGCAGCATCGGACTGAAAGTGGGACCTACGCCAGACTATATCTCCTTCCTTAAAATAAGCCGAATGACGTCTCAAATTGTATCTAGTCGCGTTTTTCTGATAAGTTTTAAAAAGACAGTCTTGTATTTCGTCGAATACTGTTGCCAACTCTTTCATATTAGTCGTATGCGATTGAACGTCATTAGAATCAATGTCTCTTATTTCAGAATAATCTTTAAAATTGTGAAAGCGACCGTCAAGTATTAATTCGCGTCCATGCATGACAAAGTGTGGCGTAAAACCATGAACTGTACTAACATGAGAGTTTAGGGCTGTTTGTATTTTCACCAGATGCTTAACCCAAGAGCGATGGTTTGAATCACAGTATGACGCAACAGCCGTTTCAATCGTTCTATTATAACGCTCGACTGTGTTATTCTGGGGAAAATACACACAATTCCTGAAAGTTTTAACATTATATTTCTTCAACATAGCTTCAAATTCTTTGGAGATCAGGTTACTACCGTTGTCGCTAATAAGTGAAACAGGGGTTCCGTAACGTAAAAACACTTTTTCTTCAAGGAATTTGACAATATTCTCCGATGTTGCCTTTTTTAAGGGGTGCAACCATACATACTTCGAGAAAAGATCGACCACAGTCAATAAAAATATGTGCCCAGAATAACTTTTAGGTAAAGGACCTATTAAATCGACAGATAAAACCTGCATTGGGGCAATAACTTTCTTTTTGATATAGCATTTTTCCGGCAGGTGGGTCTGTTCTCACCTTATGCGCCTTGCAAATGTCACAACGACTTACAACATCTTTGACAGAATTCAACATATTGGGCCAGTAATAATTAAGAGCTAGGGCCTTAAAGACTTTGAAAGCACCGAGGTGTGCATTAAGGGGATCATTGTGAGCTTTACTAATGATATCCTCTCGAAATTCAGCAGGAATTACTTTTTTCTATACAAAAGAATCTAACAGATCAAATTTCGGTTTACAATATCCATGCAATTCTCCATCAACTAACTTAAAGTTCGGAAAACGTTCCGGTTTTGACTGTATTCCCGATACTATCTTATTATACCAATCATCCTGACTATTTACAGTGGTCGTTATAGCAATAACATTTACACGAGAAAGCGCATAAGGCACGACATGAAATTTCCCTTTCTTATGAACAACATCAAAATCGAATTGAGATAATCTAGTAGCCCAACGAGCTAGTCTACCGGTAGGATTTTCAATGTCCTTTAACCATTTCAAACTTTCATGGTCCGTTACTACGGTAAAATGAGAACCTTCAATGTAGTGCCTGAAATGCCTTACAGATTCTACAACACACAATATTTCTCTTTCAGTGGTGCTGTACGCCGTTTCCGTTTTAGTGAGGGTCCTAGAAAATAGGCTATTGGGTGTTCATTACCCTCCTCATCCAGTTGTATAAGAGCCAAATCTATTCCATAGCTACTTGCGTCACAGTGCAGAGCGAAAGGCTTCTCGAAGTCTGGCACCATCAAGACGGGGGACGAGGTCAGGGCCTCTTTCAGGCTGGAGAATGCGGACTGCGCCTCATCTGACCACTGGAACTTGACTTTCGGAATCGTCAGCTGGGACAAAGGTCGCGCTATGGCTGAAAAATTGTTAATAAAACGTCTGTAGTAAGATGCTAAACCAAGAAAACTTCTAACTTCTTTGACATTCTTAGAGGTGGGAAAATTATTTATTGCTACAATTTTAGCAGGGTCAGTGGCTAAACCTTTTTTAGATACGATGTAACCAAGGTATTTGAGTTCTGACTTACAAAATTCACATTTCGACATGTTAACAGTAAGATTTGCCATTTCCAACTTTTCATGGACCTTTTCAAGAAGCTCAATGTGACTTTCAAAATTGTCGTTTACCACAATCAAATCATCTAAATAGGCAAATAGTTTAGCATATAATTCAGCGCCAGATAGGGTATCAACCAATTTTTGCAGCGTGTGAGGGTCATTAGAAAGACCAAAGGGTACTACTGTATATTGTAACAGTCCTCTACCTTGCGTAATAATGGCTGTTTTCTCTTTCGAAGATTCGCTGAGAGGCAGCTGTAGGAAGGCTTGTGATAAATCAATAGAAGTGATGAATTGGCCTGTTTTAGAGTATCCAAGATGTCGTCGACTCGAGGCAAGGGGTAACTATTCTTTTTGGTAACAGAATTCAACTTACGGCTGTCAATGCAGAGGTGAAAACCACAAGACGCTTTTTGAACAAGTATCACCGGCGAAGCCCAGGGACTGGAAGATTCTTCTAGAACTCCTAATTCAATTAATTTATCTAATTCCTCATTAATAATTTGCTGACGGGCCGGACTAGCTCTATAAAATCTCTGTTTAATGGGTTCCCCAGTCGTTTCTATTTTGTATTCAACCAAATGTGTTCGACCTAAACGTTTTTGTTGTTCCACAGTTAAAGGTCTCTGCTTCGAAGCAGTCTTAATTGGTTCTTCAATAGTCTGTTTCAAATCATCTACAGGGGGGGGGGTTCCTAATTTACCGAAGGGGGCTGTACCGGTTTCGTATTTACAGGGAAGGGTTCCAAGGCGTTATGTACAGATGTCTTAGTTACAGAAGTATTATTTACACAAGTATTATTTACAGAAGTCTTATTTACACAAGTATGGACAAAACTATAATTTACAGGAGCCACACGTACAATTCCTATGTGACCTGGCTTAGAGTCTTCAAATTTCGATATTAGTCCTTCAATTTTCTTCAATAAATCCGACATTTCCCAAAATTCTATACCAAAAATAAAGTCGTCAGTCAAACTGGGGATAATATCCAAATCTAGATCGAAAATTTGACCATCTCTTAATACTGGCAAACGAACGTGACCAATAATTTTACAAGCCATGCCATTGCAAGAAACAGCTGACTGAAAGGGAGATTTTGAAATAACAAAGCCTTCACGTAGAAACTGCACATGGCTATGGTTCCCTAATAAATTTAAATCACTACCGGAGTCCAGGAGTCCGTGATATAACCGATTGCTAATAGAAAATTCTATCATAGGACGTTTACTTTTAGGAAGAGACGGAATCTGCACCGGAGCTACTCTATTATTATTAAAAAAAATTTTTACAAAAACTAACCAGACATTCCATTCTTTGACAGTCGTGCGCGCCGGTGCAGGTTCTAGTTTTTTGGAGCCGAAGCCGCAGGTTTCCAGTGCCGTGGGTCAGACTTGACAGGAGCGTTTACAGCAATATCAGCCACTGGGGCGCTCGCAGGGACTGCACTGACTGGAGGAAGTACTCGTTCCGAAGAGACCGGGTCATGAGAAGCGGAACAGTTGTTGGGGTAGGGTTACAATTTAGGCGAGTTCTAACGGTGTGATTCAAAGCTTTACATTTTATACACATAACTTTCCTAATGTTGGGACACTGCTTGTAAGTGTGACCGGCCTGATTGCATTTAAAGCAAGTTACTGCAGCGTTATTTCTAAAAGGACACTGCTTACTAAAGTGTCCGGGCTGGTTACACTTAAAACACAACGAAGCACGGCTGCTTCGGCTGACTGGAACGGTCACAGGTTCAACCGAGGTGGCAGCGCAAATCGCACGTTGTTTTTTGAACAACACGGGTCTCGAATTGTCAAATTCTAACAGGGGGGAGTTATTTACAGGGGGGCTGTACATTGGGGAGCTATTTACAGACAGAGAATAAGCATCAACACTTTTCCCAACTTTGATCAAATCGTCGACTGAATATACCCATCCATATACAAGCGCAGGCGTATATTTTTGCAAAATATTGTGCTTTACAATCTCGAAGAAGTCAGATTCGGGTAGGCTGCTAGAAATTTTATTAGCTAAATAGCGCATTTGCGAGACTTATTCCAAAACAGTTTGACCTTCTGACTGTTTCTTTGATCTAAGTTGCGAAACAATTTGATACGCGTAATCAGTTAGTTGAAAATTTTCTATAAGGAGTTTTTTTAAATGTGGCCATGAAGTGACGGACTGCTTATTCACTCTAAACCAAGTCAGGGCAGGTTCACACAAAAGATCGTGGAAATTGCTCAAAAGTAAGGATTCCGAAATTCCACGGGCCGTTAACAATTTCTTCTACAGCAAAAATAAAATCTGTAACGTCAGATTGACCATTGAATTTAATATTCCAGGAAGAAAGACCGCATTTACACGATGAGCCATCTCTGACGTATAATTTATACCTATACACTAACAAAATTTACACCATGTATGTAGGTACTTTCCATCAAAAAACGAAATTTACCTGAAGTCTAACCACCAATAAAATTTACAAGTAGTAAGTACCTATATACATTGTACATTAAGAAAACAAACATTACGAAATTGCATACTATTATACAAAGGATTACTTCGAGGCAACAAAGATAATATGAATCCACCATTTCAAAACATTACATAAAAGAAATAATACGAACCAAACATAAAACGGCGTTCCGTTGCGCGCGTCGACGTGTGAAATCATGCCACCCATGTCGAACGTCCAATCAGAGCTCGAGCTAGTCACCGCACCATACGCACCAAAACAAGCACCAAAACGCCATGAAGCCAGCGTTCCAAGCGTATCACAAAAAATAATTCAGGGGTTCTTTCTAAACACACAAAGCAAAAACAATATAAAAATCTTATCCACAAGGTCAACCAAAAAGAACGCAAGTTAAAATGGCGCGTTTCTCGAAACATAGACCCTCAAACAAGTTTACATACGTTTTCGCTACCGGTATTTACGTATTAAGTACCTGACTACACAAGAATACAAAGACTAGAACAAAAAACAAAATTCGAAAAATAACAGGTCACAACTCGAACAAACGTTTTTTTCCTCCTCCATCTTGCGTCATCATTCTCACGGTCACGTAGGCTCGTCGCTTCGCGCCAAAGAGGGGGGCTTTCCAAAGCGTACAACACAATCGCATCAAATATGATTATTCAAATAACTATATTCACACTTTATTTTATATTATACACAATACAATATTATACACAATACAATATTATACACAATACAATATTATACACAATACAATATTATACACAATACAATATTATACACAATACAATATTATACACAATACAAAAGGTCAAACGCGCGGGCTGTCTAACCGAAAAAACTGTCCCCGCATGTGTCTGTTTCTACAAGAAAGCGCGGCACGAAGCACGCGCGACGCTGTCTAATGATAGCTACAGTACGTGCGTTTCGAGAACACTGCCCCCTTTCTATTCAAATTGTATCACAATATATTGCAAGAAAACACTATTATATACACAGAAAACACGATTATATACACAGGGAACATGATTATATACAACGAAATATCTACACATTGGCAATTATATACACAAGAAAAATAAAACAAAAGGAAACATATATTACACAAACAATGTGCCTACCACTTTTCGAAGCCCAAACAAGTTGAGGCGCCAATGTGTCACGGTTTAAATGTGGAGAACCGTCGCCGGGAATCGAACCCACGGCGTTCACGGCCTAGTTGTACGGGCAATCAGCCGTACATTTCGCTACGTTGCGTCCTACTTATGTCCAGCGCGTGCGTCATGTATTACTTGAACGTTTTACCTTGTTCTTTATTTATTAATGGAGTACTTACTTAGCCACCGTAGAGATCACATCTAGAGAACCTACACCTTTCTCTACAATAAACCACCTTCAAACTACCAGTCTGTCTCTAATTATAACTCCACTCCACTGCAACTATCTACAACAACCCAAGTACGGCCAGAACTGATCACTCTGACCATACATCAAATGGTCCTTCGAGAACCAGGACTTCTTCGGAACTCTTCGGTCAACTACGCTGAGGAACGATAGAAGACTGGAACTAGCAGACTGTGGATACTGTGATCTTCTACTACGCCAAGGGGCTAAGGGGTCGTCGACGACAAAATGTGTGAATACAACTGTGTGCTAAAAGGAGAATCTGTTAACTAAGGGATTCACTCGTAACTGTGAATATAACTGTGAGCCGAAGGGAGTATTAAACTGCGAGATGCTGTGTACCAGGGGGTCCACTTGTCGACAACAACTTAACTGCATAACTGTGAATAAAACTGTGAGCGGAAAGGGGTACTAAACTGCGAGAAGCTTGT
Organism: Ypsolopha scabrella; assembly: GCA_910592155.1. Classification (NCBI taxonomy): domain Eukaryota; kingdom Metazoa; phylum Arthropoda; class Insecta; order Lepidoptera; family Ypsolophidae; genus Ypsolopha; species Ypsolopha scabrella. The sequence continues at coordinate 21,177,482 of OU342969.1, read as the reverse complement.
TAAGACTAATCTATGATTGTTGTCTTTGTACTGCCTGCCAAGTGTCAAGCGTGTGACAATAGGATAGTAAAAATTGGTGTTGTCATCACAACTAAATAAAAATCTGTTTAGCATCCAAAGCCGTTGAATCTTTTCGTTAATACTTCCTGTTCTCAACTTTAACATGGTAGCAGAGTAATAAAGTACAAAGAAGGTGCAAGATAGTTATACTCCGGGTAAGACTGAAAAGTTGCAGCGAAATTTGTACCAGCCTGTCAAATCACCCGAGTCATCACCATGGATAAGGCGATTGCAGAGGCTTCCAAGGTACAAGTAGGGCTCCTGGATGGAAAGGACTATAAGCATTGGAAGTATCGAATTGAAACTGTGTGCAGGGGCATTCCCGGTGCGGTAGATATTATCGAAGGGAGATTGCGCAAGCCCGAACCACCAGCAGCAACGGCCGACAAGGATGAAAAGTCTAAGTATGAGAAAGAACTCGCAGATTTTTATACTAAAGACAGTACAGTACTAACGTTACTTACAACTAATATGACGAATGAAGTACTTGACCAGATAATGCGCTATAAGAGTGCTAAAGAGGTATGGGATGAGCTCGAACGCCTTTATTGCGGCAGCGCAGAAGACAAAAGTTACGATCTTTGTATAGAATTTTTCAAACACAAGAAAGATCCTGAACATGATATTAAGAAGCATATTTCTGCTTTGAAAAATATTTGGCATGATCTAAATAGCCATTTAGAAACAAGTCTGCCAGATATACTGCTAATATGTAAAATTCTCGGCACTTTGCCGCATGAATTTTTTGCTTTTAAGTCAAGTTGGCTTCTTGTGAATAAGAAAGATAGAACAATTGGGAATCTAACTGTCCAGCTAATATCCTTTGAGAAAGCCTTAATGAGCAAAGAAGATAGCACAAATCCTGAAGAAGTATTAGTCGTGAAAACAGAGAAGTTCAAGAAGAAAACTAAAGTTTTTAACTGCAACTACTGTGGTGAAGTTGGGCACCGAGTACGAAAATGCCTAAAGTGGATAAGAGATGGTCGACCACCGAAGCAGTCAACAAGTACAAATGTTAATCTGACCGTGTTAGCACTTGAAGACAAGCTGCCCATTGATAAAACAAATTGGTACGTCGATAATGGTGCGACAACCCACGTGACAAATAGAGGCGACTTTTTTGAGAGCTTTGAGCACTTCAAAGGATCACATACAGTTACTGCTGCAAACGGGCAAGCCATAGAAGCCATAGGAATAGGCAACATTCGTGCTGAAGCCAATGTCAACGGTAAAGTTGAGCAAATTTTGCTGAAGGATGTTTGGTAAGTTCCAAACATCAAGAGAAACTTGTTTTCAGTTCTTGCTACGCATGATATTTCGTCAAAGAGTACGTTTGAGTCTACGCCGAAGCAATGCGTACTAAAAATAGATGGAGTCACCAAAGTTATTGGGACAAGAGATATCAAGGGCGGGCTGTATAAGCTGGAGCTTAAATGCGTTGCGCCAAAGAGTCTAGAAGTCAACCAATTACTGACAAATCCTCTACAAGTGTACCATGAAAGGCTAGTACATCAGAACAAGCGACACGTTAAACAGGTGATCGAACAAGAGCTCGGATTGAAAGTGAATATGAAGCAATCGGATCTCTGTGAAGGCTGTGTTTATGAAAAAGCTCACAAGCAAAAATTCGGAACAAGGGTTAGAGCCACTAAACCAGGAGAACAAATCCACACCGATATTTGCGGACCATTTCCATACTCTATCGGGAAGAATCGATACTATATTCTATTCAAAGACGACTACACACGACATCGACATGTTTACTTTCTACGTCAAAAATCTGAAACAGCTTTGTTAGAGCCACTAAACCAGGAGAACAAATCCACACCGATATTTGCGGACCATTTCCATACTCTATCGGGAAGAATCGATACTATATTCTATTCAAAGACGACTACACACGACATCGACATGTTTACTTTCTACGTCAAAAATCTGAAGCAGCATCAAAGCTAAAGCTGTTCCTTGCTGAAGCTAAAGTTGCGGGACACGTTGTCAAAGAAGTTCTCAGCGATAACGGTGGTGAGTTTGTCGGCAGTGAATTTAGAAAGATTCTAACAGAACATGGCATTACGCAAAGACTGACGATGCCCCACACACACGAGCAAGCTGGATGCGTAGAGCGGGAAAATCGCACAGTAGTAGAAGCAGCGCGCGCCATCATGTACGCACATGAGAAAATTCCTGATGGTCTGTGGGCAGAAATTGTAGGAGCAACTGTCTACGTTTTAAATCGAACTGGGCCGTCTAGCGTACAAGGCAAATCTCCTCATGAATTGTGGTACGGAAAGAAGCCATCGATAAAGCACCTACGGATTCTCGGCTGCACGTGCTATGCGCACATCCCGAAAGCTAATCGCAAAAAGCTACAGAAGAAAGCGGAAACAGGGATTCTCATTGGGTACGAAGTAGATGAAGGCTACAGAATTTGGAATGATAAAGTATTTAAACTAATTAGGTCCAGAGATGTGACGTTTGAGGAAATACCACTCCTGGGAAAACCTGCAAAAGAAAGTTTACCAGAAAAGCCCAGAATAGAAATGCTGAAGAAGATGGCAGGCATCACAAACAGAGGTGGATGTTAAGACTAATCTATGATTGTTGTCTTTGTACTGCCTGCCAAGTGTCAAGCGTGTGACAATAGGATAGTAAAAATTGGTGTTGTCATCACAACTAAATAAAAATCTGTTTAGCATCCAAAGCCGTTGAATCTTTTCGTTAATACTTCCTGTTCTCAACTTTAACAAAGCTGTGTACCAGGGGGTCCACTTGTCGACAACAAATTAACTACGTGTTGAGTGACTCTGTAACTTTGAACTGTGACTGTTTAACTTATTTTGTGGAATAGAAGTACGGTACCTATCTAAAGTGACTAACTTTTACTGTGAGAGTAACTTTAACGGATTTTGACGTCAATAATCTAACTGTGAGTTGAATTTTGGCTACGTTCGAACACATAACTTTATTAACTAATCCGAGTAAATAACTAACTGTGAAGAAAGATGGAAGATTTACGTATTCAGGGAGAAGTGTGCGAAAATATCCAGAGACTGTGTGAGAACTTTGGGAAGGACGGAAAGGCCAGGAAAACTGTGGACTATTTAACAACGCGGATGGTGTCGCTGGAGAACCAATGGGTAGTAACTATAAGGACGAAAAATGGAATAATGAAACGACCTATAGTCAAACTATCTCCACTGCTGAAAGAAGACGAGCTACCACAGACATCAACTTCACAATCAAGAGTGGGACAAGAGACTGAAAACCAATCCAACAAGAAAACTGAGAAGAGTACGAAGCAGATAACTGAGCGGAAAACTGTGAGAAAGAAGACGGGAAAGCAATGTCTTTTCCTGACATTGATAACTTTGATGCTGTGGATGTTTACTGCGATTCCTGGATCCAACGCTAACCAAACATCAGATGTGCATATTACGCAGTTGGGAAAGGAGCAGCCGATTTATTATGATAAAATAGGTAACATGCAACTTGTTCACGATGAATGGGTCCTTTTAGTTTATTACAATCTGACGTCATACTGGCAAGGTATACGAACTATGGAGGGAAACTTGGAGCATGTCAGAAGTCTATGCAAAACTATGGAGAAGACGCTTTGTCAGTCTACTACCAACCAACTTGATCATGAGATGGATCAGATCAAAAACTACAATCTTATGCTTCTTACACCTCAAAAACACTTGTCGAAGAGAAGAAGAAGTAGATTGATCAATGGTGTGGGATCTTTGGCACGAAGTCTGTTTAGAATCTTGGATGAAAAGATTTGCTGAGAAGTACGAAAATGATATTCAAGCTATCCAGTCAAACGAAAACTATTTACTTGGTCTCCTGAAAAATCAAACGTCCATCGTCGAAATCGAAAATAATGCTATGAAGCAAAACGAAATACGGATGAGACAACAATTCGATGCTATTCAGTCCGTCATAAAGCAAACAAACTCATCATTTGGCAAAATAAAGCAGCAGCTTGAGGTCATGACAGCCGCTAATTATTTTAACTCCGTGTCTTTAACTGCAAGTCTTCTTTTGACGAGCTTGAGAACAACACAAGGAACGCTTTTTAGCACTCTGTCCTGAATCTATGAAATACACGTCGATGCACACCTTTTTACCCCTGATTACATGATGAGACAATTAAACAATATAGCAGGACGACTACCAAAAACACTGTCTTTACCTGTTGAAAATGTGCAAGAAGACATAAGAGATGTATATAAATTATTGTACGTGAAGGCCAGAATCACCGAAAATTACTTTTTATTTGAAATGCACATTCCACTAACTAGTGGTGAATATTATACTATCTACAGAGTGATTCCACTTCCAAATAACTACGAAAAGGAGACAAGAAAAATTGTACAGTCATCGGAATTCATAGCCGTCAACTTTAGAAAAAACAGTTACATAAATATGGAAGTGGAAGAAATAGCAAACAATATTCAAAAAAGCAGTAATAATTTTGTATGCACTGCTAATGGACCTATTCATAACTTATTCGTACATACTGAAGATTCGCCGTGCGAAGCAAAATTTATAAGCCATTGGCCGGCCTTGACTTGTAAAACGATAACTGAGAGATGCGTGGAACAATGGGTACAACTACACACAGCTAACTCCTGGCTCAATACATGCTGCAATAGATGCGTCATCAGAATTATATGTGAAGATCGGGTTACATCGGTGACGACAAACGGTTCCGGCATTATTGCCGTAGGTCAGGGCTGTATACTTCCAGGAAGGGATTCGACAATATACGCCCACAATCTCTTCCAAAACAAGCTGCTGATTAAAAGCGAGGTTGACGTGCCCGCTCTGGAAACATCAATCAACGACCTCGCAGACGTGACTCTACATGGCATCCCTGACAGAGAGTCCGACAACTTAAGTAGCCAACTTAGAGAGGTAGACGAGAAACTTCGGCTTCAACAGAAACAGGAGAGTTTTCCAAGCGAGCTCTCTGTACACGATGTACACTTATATTTCGTGTCATACTCGCTGTGGGGAGCAGCGGTAATCGGCGTGCTGGCGTGGATCATCACACGACAGTGTAGACGAGCACAACGGCGAATTGGGACTGCGCCTGTACTGGCGGCGGTGGCGGCGGTGGCGGCGGTGACTACTGCGGGGGGAGGAGCGCGGGCGGAGACGAGCCGCAAGACTGCAAGGAGCGCTGACCATGACAATGGCCGCCCCCTCCTCTAGAAACTTTTATCGTGTGAATTATAAACTAACACTATGCCCAGTCCTATACTAATAACTTCTTTATAACCTTGTTTTCTATTGTACTAATTTTAAATCTCTAGTTGTGATCAAAACAAAATCTTAACTTATCTTTCCTTTTCTTCCCGGTTTGGGAGCATGTACGCGCAATCAGCCGTACATTTTGCTACGTTGCGGCCTACTCATGTCCAGCGCGTGCGTCATGTATTACTTGAACGTTTTACCTTGTTCTTTATTTATTAATGGAGTACTTACTTAGCCACCGTAGAGATCACAGCTAGAGAACCTACACCTTTCTCTACAATAAACCACCTTCAAACTACCAGTCTGTCTTTAATTATAACTCTACTCCACTGCAACTATTATAACAACCAAAGTACGGCCAGAACTGATCACTCTGACCATACACTAGTTAACTGCAAAGACTGCCTACTCTAAGAAACCACAGGATTCAAATCTGTGAGCTGCCCAGGGCCACGGCTTCAGTTGGTAGAGCAATGACTTATCTCAGGCTCGAGGGTTCGGACTTGATGGGCAAGTTAGGGTGACATATTCCTAACTGGAAAAGGGGAGGCACACACAAACAACAATGGCTGTACATAAGGGTATATATTTCACCAGACAGAAAGGAAGCTCAAGGTCTAGAGATAACCAAGGGCTACGGCTTAGGGCTTACAACTAGACTTAACTGAGTCCCCACACTTCAACGGAACCCTAAGGATACGGTACAGGCGTTACCAGACTCACGGGGCGATATTTCAGGGGCAAGCCTTGCCTAGGCTGCCGGAACCACTCCAGGGCTAGAAGGCTGGAAGCTGGGCGACCGATGCGAGCTTTCCAGGAGCCCAAAGCTTTGCGGCGTCGCGTGTACTGCTACGTGACTGACTGCCTTTGGTCGCGCGGGCTGGAGAACCCGGGACCTGATTCCGCTAGCGCTCGCTCCAAACTGACTGACGCACCGTTCGTCGAGCGAAGGTAGAGTCGCCGGCGCGTGCACTCGCACATGACTGCTTTCTTTTCAAATTGTGACCTCGCACCGTTGGCGCGGCGCCCTGTGATTGTATACTTCTTCGATCACCTGACTGAGTCACGCCGCACAATACAAGGACGGAGGCAAATCCCGTTAGAGTTCCGTGGTAACAAAATGAGGACCCCACTAGTATCGCTACACAGTTTAATCAATCTCACTACAAATTTCCATCTACAACGAGCCTGATACACCTCTTGCTGATTTTTAACCGATCGCAAAAAAAGAGGAAGGTCTAAATTCTTTTTTTTTGGGTATGTTACTCCGTAACTCCGTTATTTCTTAACCAATTTGAAAGATTCTTTTTCGTTTGGAAGTATATGCTTTTAGGTTCATTTTTAGTTTGGTTGTGATCTGATGATGGTCTTCAGAGATAGGCAGTGGAATTCCGGATAACAGCATATCACTCGATATTGAAGCAAACGCTTTGTACCAAGATCCATCCATCTATCAGCCTGTTTCGTACACTGCTGGACATAAGCCTTTCCAGAATACTGCCAATCACCAACCCGCCTGCCCCCAGCGTGTGTGAGTATGGGCAATTCTTCCAGGATGACCGCCGGGAGTGGTAAAGTCCTGGAAAGGATTATGCCCAGCAGTGGACGAACTAACCTGATGTATGGATGAACCGATCTGACCTTCGATACTGACCTTGTCACCATATAACTCCTCAACGGATAACAATGCATAACTCAAGATTTCAGCAATCACCTTATGTTAATTTGCGTTTATATAATTATGTATGAGACTCTGGAAATATCTATTAAAAAATCTTCTAAATTTGGAATACTAGAAAAATTTTCAGAGGTGACACCACTCTTGAAACTGAACAACTTTCACGACGAAACCTAACGAAACAGCGAAAATAAAATCAACTGTTACATCTTTATCTGTTGTTTTGCATTATGCTGTTTCTTGCGATTTCGGAATAGGTCCCATAATAAAGGTTGACATTTCTCAAAGTTAGTCGGTTATGCAAAATTTACGGTGTATAATATCATAACTTTTACCGAGGTACCTAGTAGGTACTTCAATGAAAACATTATTTGAGACACATTGACATTTTCTCTGGCAACCCCAAAAACACGCACAAACAAACAGAGTGGGCGGCCATTTGCAATCTTCACCCATGGTTCAACAAGATTTTGTCCGAATTTATTTTCAGGTTCGTGAACAGACATTACAACGATAGCTGAAGTAGATTATTCTGTTTAAAGTCATAACCGCACCCTACATGGATTAAGAACTATTGTTCCGAGGTATATTCCGAATGGACTAAAAAAAAAACTTGATGGATGTCATTTTTGTGTCAGTGTTAGGGAGCCCACTAGAGTAGCTCCCAATTCGATTATTTTAATAATCGATTATAATAATAATCGAATTGACCCAATTATTGAACAAGAAATACATAATATTAAAAATTAGTTTTTTGCCCGCGGTTCACTCGCGCGGAAATATATTTTTCTACGCCGGCAGGGAACTGATAGAAAGTAATATTTTATTAGGTATGTTATATTTAACCTGCGATTTAACCTGAGTGCTAGCTAACAGATTTTTACAACGTACGAATTTCCCAATTTAAAAAGTAGCCTGTTTTCAAAAGAGTCTAAAATTACAAGAGCAATTTTTTTTAAATATGTGTAGATTAGCCCCAGCAAGCAAACATATTTAGCCCTATATTATATTTTACTATCTTTTGCCTGCGGCTTCGCTCGCGTGGAAGCATCATTCAGCCAGTTTTCGGCTTATCGTTAAATTTATCAACACCTCTTATAGCCTACTTAACGCGGATAAATCAAAATGCTGACTTTGTCATGTACGCGGATGATATCTGCGCGGTCGTCGCTGCACCTACCGATGATCAACTTATTACTGACTTGCGCTCCGTTATCAGTGACCTCACTATATGGTTTACTGCTAATGGAATGCAAATTAATATTGACAAAACCAAGTTGCTTAAATTTTCCCTCTCAACAGTTGAGGCTATTAGCGAACCATTGACTACGGATGACTACACCATACAATTTGAAAAATCTACCAAATATGTTGGATTCACACTAGATTCAAAATTAGGGTGGCACAGCCACATTGACAGTGTGTGCAAAAAACTTAATCAGGCTTATTATGCAATATCCAGGTTGGTACCAACCCTGACCATGCACAATTTGCTGTCTGCCTACTATGGTTATTTTAATGCTGTCCTATCGTATGGCATAGACTTATGGGGTATGTCGGCTGATAGGGATCGACCGTTTATAATCCAAAAGAAGATGGTACGAAGGCTATCCAGAGCCATACCAGGTACTCACTCGAAGCCGCTATTTATCAAGCTCGGTATTTTGACTGTCCCGTGTTTGTATATCCTGGAGGTTGCAAAATATGTGAGGCGGAACCCTACGGAGTTTCCTGACAAAAGTTATGTCGATCACGGTTATAGTCTCAGGCGTCTACAAGACCTTCGAACACCGAAACATCGTCTCACCAAAACTGGAAATTCGCTTTTTGTAATGGGACCGCGTATTTATAATAAAATACCTGACTCCATAAAAGAATGTAGGAGCTTCTCATCGTTTAAAAATAAACTTAAAACATTATTAAAAAGTAAAGCTTACTACACTGTTAGCGAGTTTCTTGCTGGGTAAATTATCGTTACCTCTGTTTGAAATATGTATGTACACAACAATTTAATTTTATATTAATTGACATATTTATACGCTTATTTTTTGTATTAATTTGACATTTCAATCTACCAATATTATAATTCCTAGGCAAGCATTTTATTTGTTAAAATATTGAATGTGTTGTAATTTTTAACTTAATAATTAATACTATAATTATATGAACTTAAAATATCCTGTATATTAACTTGACGATGTAATTTACTGAATAAATGAATATGAATATGAATATGAATACTAGCATTTTTGACTCTGACTTTCGACTTTGTTATTATTTTTCGGACTTATCATTTTACAGTAGGTACTTACTTAACTTTTGGTTCTCACAACAACAATTGTTTATATCTGCCCTATGTCTATGTCCTTTAGGAGCTTCCCATTCCCAGGGAACAAACTATAGCCTATTTCCAAGTAAAAAATCTAACCATTACAACAGTCAAAAAACTTGAATGTTGTTTCATTGGTTATTAATGACGTTTTACCGTAACAATAGTAACAATTTTTAAAATTGGACCATTAGTTTTTAAATACACCACGCTAATAAAATTAATAACTATATGTCCTTAGGGAACTGCCCGTACCCAGGAAACAAATTATAACCTTTCTCCAAGTAAAAATCTGACCATTAAAACAGTAACGTAATTTTCAAAATCAGTTGATTAGTTATTAATGACTATGTAATATACTTAGGGAACCGTCCAGCCTCAGGAAAACATCTATAGTCCATGTCTTAGTGAAGAATTTTCAAAATTGATTCAATAGTTCCAAAGATTATCCACTTGAATACAATAAAGGAACTATAGATTCAAAATGTTTATTTGTAAAATAGATACATCACACTAATATTAAATGCGAAAGTTTGTATGTGTGTGTGTGTATGTTTGTTACTCTTTCACGCTGAAAGAGCTGGACGGATTTAGATGAAATTTAGAATGGATATAGCTTATACCCTAACTTAACACATAGGCTACTTTTCATCCCAGAAAAAGTATGTCTATAAACCGAATAACACGTGGGTGGATCCGCGGGCAAAAGCTAGTAAAGTGTACGTTTTATATGTCAAATCTAATCTGTATAAAAATATTTTTTTATGATGAAACAAATATGATACGGGAAATATATAAAAAAACTATATTTAAGTTGGGCTACTAAAGTTATACACATGCATAAAATAAAGACTTATTGGAATAAGAATATTATTATGCATAATGCAATTAATAAACAAGCTGATAAATAAACTGAATAGATCTTAAATAAATATAATGCCTAACCAAATATGTACTAACATAAGTAAAAACTTAAAATATTGTATATACCCACATAACTAAATGAATAAATAATTTAATAGATCAATAAACTATAAATAGATATCAAGCCTAAATCCAATCAATTAATCTTGCTGAGAAGAAGGGGAAGAAACTAAGCAAGATCATGTCATTTTATTAGTGTATTTTATCTCTTCATGGCTTATTACTTTTACAGTCTCTTTAACTTATATAAAATTTTAATAAACAATGTATCAAACTTTAATAACTAAAGGATAAAAATATAAAAGAGGGAATGAAATTGTGTCATGAGAGAAAAAATACATCTTTGTCTAGCTGTCTAAATGAGGTAGTAAGTTAAAATACTTAGCAAAACATCATCCACCTGTCTCATATAATTTCTCAATTTTTTATAGTCAGATTATCAACTCATAATTGGTAAGTTTAAGTTATAAAATGTTCATGTCAATATGTAAAAATAAATGTCAAAATAATAATAAAAAAACAACATAAAATATATGTCTAAATAAAAAACAACGATTTGAAAAACACAAATCAGTTAGAGAATAAACGAACAGTAGTATCAATCAATATTCTCATGACACCAAGCGTCACTATCATCCAAATAGCCATTGATTTTATAATTTAATTTAGTTAATATGCTTTTTTCAAGAGTCCCCTTATTATATAATTTAAACTTATTTTGTGAAAAACTAAGAACCGCCTTTGGATTATGGGTGTATACCATGTCCTACAAAAGAGGTGCCTACTTTTGCAAGTCTTATTTTTGGAAAAGCCATTTTATGTGATCAGACTGCAAACGGTTGATGACCTTATTGCCTGAATACTCGCAATAACAGAATATATTGTCGAGGCATGTTGCTATATCCTGAGTAATTCAAGTTGGTTCTAGGAAAACATTAATCAAATTAAACGATTTGAAAAAATGAATGAATTTCGAGTTCATAACAGACTTTTCTAGGAGATCTACGTTAAAATCTCCACTTACTACAACTTTCTATTTCAAATCAAATAATAATTTTAGCACCTCCTCCATTGTTTTTCAAAAATATTATAATCTTGTACCGAGGGTCTGTAGACACAAAGAATTATGTATTTACTCATTTCTATGCAATCTAACTCTACTTGGTGTTCTACAGAAAGTTTAAGAATGTCTTTTCTTTCTTTTGCTTTAATATTGTTCTTGACGAGAATCATAGAGCTACCCTTCTGTAAAGTTAACCGGTTGTAATAGCTAAGAACATTAAAATTATTAACATTAAACTGCAGTGGCGTAGCTTGCCATAGACGGGCCCTGTATCAAAATTTTTTGAGGGCCTCTAATAAAGGTATAGAATTTTCACAAAAAAAACAAAAACGCTCAATTTGAATTAAAATAATTATATATTGATTATAAGTTATCTTATTACTAACAATAAATGCTCCTAGGAGCTAAGTTAACATAAAAGTTTAAATCAAATTTAAAATTTTCTTGTCTTTTTTGAAAAAGGATTTCAGTTTTTCCAGATTGTGATAATAGTGACAAATCTAATAACCGTTCTTGTCCCATAAAAGTACTAAGACGACTTTTCATCAGTTCGAAAAACTTCTTTTAGCTGTTACAGTTGTAATCAGAAGAGTCAAAAATAGAAAGGATGCTGTTAATACCTCCGGAAAACTGTACGCAATGCAAGGCAATTTTATCAGTAATAATTCTGTAAGTTCATTGAGGCGCATGCCTGCGCTAAATTAGCAACTCGATAGTGTCAGTACAAATACTGAGGGATACGTACGACATTGAAATAACATTCATATGAGAAAAAATGGTAGTTACGACGATGGCTGCGTCTCCAGATAGCGTAAAATAGCAGATAATAATACTTTTCACACGGATGCGATAGACGGAAAAAAACTTTAATCATTGTTTTTGTAGATATATAAATTTATAGTCTTTACTATAGTGAAAGAATTGTTAAAATCGCATCGGGCTTTCCGAAGGAGTATAATAAATAATTCTTGCGTAAATCATAGGAAACTTTCGGTAACTTTCGATTTGTTTTTGTCAAAAATACATTAATTTGTTTTTCATTATGCCTATTATGCATTTTTTTTCACGTGTTTGGACTACCCGTGTAGGAGGCGTAGGTCTTCAAAGATAGGTCTAAATTGCAGTTTGAGTATACATACACCCTAATGGGATTAATTTTCTGAATTTCACACGGCCTCACGTTTGAGGCCCCTGTAGCCCCGGGGCCCCATATCATTGATACGGCTGATACAGCGGTAGCTACGCCCCTAAACTGCTATTATGTTCTGGTAAGTGGTGTTCAGTTAAGCACAAAATATCCGTTTTTGATTCCTCTAGAAACAACTCCATTGAAAGTATTTTGCCGAGGAAGCCGCCTTGTGTGTTTTGATGTACCAGCTTAAATCCAGGGGGCTTTCACGTTGTCTTCCATCCATCAGCCTGTTTCGTCCACTGCTAGACATAGGCCTTTCCAGAATTTCGCCACGCTTGGCGATCCTCCTGGAAGAATTGCCCATACTCACACACGCTGAGCAGGCGGGTTGGTGAGCGCGGTGCCGAAACCCTTGCACCAGTGACGCCGCTGCCCGTCACAAGTCTGTTTTATATAAGGCCCGGCAATTGGGGATGGATATACCGCTATCCATTGGTCCCAGGCAATGGTGTTCCACCTGGTTTTGCCTGACAGCTGTTCTCTTACTCTCCCCTGAATAACTTCGGGAGGATTTGCGAGTAAGATGGTGGCACCTCCACAGTCGAGCCCGGCATCAGCTCTACCACCTGTTTCAGCACTACCACCTGTTGTTTTTAATTCTAAAAAAAATTCGTCACAATTTTGTTAGTACTTGTACCAACTGTGTCAACAGCACAGACATATAGACCAAAAATACATAATAAACGCATAGAGTTGTCTTGAAGCAATTTCAGTTCAGGGAGTTATGGGCTCTTTTAGATATAAATATTGCTTGTTTCCAAACAAAATGTATATGAGAGATTAGTTTAGGTATTAACAAATATGTTTCAAGCATAAGGCAGCCGAAACAACCCATTTTTATACGTTTCCACGTACCATGTAGCTTAAATGTCGCTTGGTTTTTGTATGGAAACTTGCCAACGCTATTTAATCCTCAGGTTTAGTCTGTATGTCTGTGGTCTATAGCCTATGTTACTTAACGACTGTTTAGTTTACTACAAATGAAAAAACTATATCTACATTATAAAAAGAGGTAAAATTTGTTTGTTTGTAATGAGAGATAACCCAAACAAACAAACAAATTTTACCTCTATAAATATAGTGTAGATATGTTAACCAGAGCCACTATGATCATGATAAAAACCACATCCCAATCTGTTGAGTGTTCTCAAAATTGTAGTCTTGGTCTCAGTACACACACTAATAACCGTTGGATTAAAAATTTTGCAAAGATATTCAATGTAAAGGCACCATATTTTATACAATACAATTCACATGGCTGTGATTGTCTGCATGAACCCAAGGTATCTTACAAAACTGTGAACGGTTTAAGTAACGAGAGCTAGTAAAAAATAAGACTTAATCAACCAGCTCTAAATCATCTGCAAATTATTCAATCATAATCGATTAATTTAATTCTTGACTAATCGATTATTAATAATCGATTATGCAAATTATTATCGTAGAGCCCGACGAATCCGAAAAAAAGTATTTTAAATTTTAAGAATTCTCAATTTGGGAGAAATTTCAACAATTTTAACAAATATGAATAGAACTCTTGTAACGAGAGCACTATTATTACGCAATTTGAGAAATGTAGCCAATACATTGAAACAACCTAAGAGAAACTCCGGTCATGGGTAAGGTGGTGTTATGTCATCTTGTATATAACATCATTGTCTTGTATCAAGTCCTATGCCCGATGCAAGAGTAAACAAACTTTCGCAACCTCTATCACAACTTTATTATTTGGATTTGCAAGTATCCTTTCTGAGCGGCTGCCTATGTATGTAATGGTTTGTCGGTTAGGGGTTACAATGCCTGAGCAAAAATTTTGCAAGTCTTTTCCCATGGTCTTCTTGTCTGCACCCCAACCTATAATAGAAACCTACCACCCAAAGTTCTAACTGTGGGCTTTCAAAAAGTGAATAGGAAATTCTAAGCTCTCTGTTGTGCTTTACATGACACTACATATTTTGATGAAATAATAACCACCGGTTGAATACTTTTGTACATTATTGTAGCATGCAATCAAATATTAAGGTTTTTGTGATAAAGTTGAAATCTGATACAAAGCAGTAATTATCGAACTCTTAGACAGCTGGATTGTTGTAATAGCATTCTATTATACAAGATTTTCATGTAAGTTTGAAGTGGGTCATCTATGATGAGTGTCCTAACAGACACCCCATATGACTAATTTAATGTTATTAAACATTTTCTTTATGGTTCGAAGACAGTGTAAATTTGCTCCAATTTTTATCTACAATTTTGACCATTCAACAAAAGCTTTGTTATAAGGGCCCACTTTTTGATAGAACAGTACTTTGTAGGTACACAATGTCAATCTGTTTTTGATTTCAGTACTTGGTCATACCGAGTGCCACCACCGCAGCCATCAAAAAGGTCAATATATTTAGCCGAAGGTATTGGGGGAATTGCTTGGTTTTGGATCCTTTGGCATGTTGCAACTGAGCCTGAACACATTTATGTAAGTTTAGTTAAAACTTCCATAGCCATGAAGTTAGCTGTAAATTCCTTACACAATCCCAACTTTAAGAATATGGAAAATCCAATTATTTTGAAACTACAAAGTCGATTCTGAAGGTTTTAATTTTAGTTTTAGTGCTGTCAAAACTTAAATTTTTCCAAAGTAATATAGCTTCTGTTGTTAACACTAGAATTATTTTCGAATAAAGAAAATTTAGTTTTGACAGCACTAAAACTAAAATTAAAGCCTTCAGAAACGGCTGCAGTGTAACATAATTAATACATGATTTTGTATATGTATAGTTAACTATTTGAATACAATATTCTCAGCTAAAAGTTGTTCTTTGGTAGTTGTAATGATTTATACTAGTGCTGAAAATTGTAATGTCATTATGTAAATTACTATTGTTACTATTATTAATTTAATTCTTTTTCCAATTACCATTTCATAAGATTTTGTTACAAAGTTGAAGAATGAATAATTTATAGCTAGATGCCATAGTGCAGGCTGGCTGCATTAAGAAGAAAGAATAAAATTAAGCAGCAACAAAAACAAGAATTATATTATGGTTCTGCATTTCAGGGAGAATGGCCGTATATACCACCAAGCACCTGGACAGATGAGGAACTTGGCATCCCTCCAGACTCAGAAGGGCCACTGAAACAATAAAATAAATTAAAATTATTCATTTCTCGAGTTAAAATAACCATGGCATAGTTGTAATCACTATTGTTGATTTAAATAAATGTATTAAAATATTTTATCTACATTCATATCAGAAAATCCTGATTTTGTAGGTAGGTACTCAGAAATAGTGCATAAAATAACATAAGTATTTTATTTACGAGCATCTTTAAAACGGAAAATATCAAACTATGTATACTGATATTAAAGTAGATAGTAATAAGTTGGTGCACAGAGATTTATTTTTTCAAAATTTGAACGAAATGGTTTATAATGATATAAGGTGAGTGGGGGCAAGTGCGCCATACTTTTTTCATTGATGAATTCAACGCAATACCTATATCTTCTTTAAATTATGACTAAATTTACAATATTTGGTATTTTGAGATTACAATTTCACGTTGATTCCGTTAATCTACTGATAAATTTATGATATTTTCCTAGAAATAAAAAAAAATGGAGATAGGCGCACTTGCCTCACAAAATGAAATTACCCCCCAAAAGTAATGCGTAGCAGAAAAACATTTCATTTAAGTTAAAGAAAATTTATTTTATTTTATTTATAACACTTTTTGCACATTTACAAAAATTATATGGGAGACAGATAAACGAAACAAACAAATATGATGTACAACGGCGGCACTTATTGCTAATAGCAATATCTTCCAGGCAATCTTTGGAAGCATACAGAGAGATAGATCAAAGAAATAACATGGAAGGTGTAAATGCTAATCATAAAAAAGGAGACTAAGAAGAAAATACATAGCAAAAAATTACTTATCTAGGGCGTAAACTTACATATACTTACAAATTCATGAACCTACTTAAATTAAAATATACACATAACTATAAAACATAAATAAACATTCATAAACAAAATCTACAACAAAACGCAATATATTTATCTATTTTTCGTAAATGGCAATCAATAACAAAGGAGTTGCGGCTTTTAAATGAAATTTGGGGCAAGTGCGCCATATATTTCTAATCAGGGGTTCTCAACAATTATGTTACCTAGGCTTTTTTTTACTTTTGATAAAAACTTTAATGTAGGTGTAGATCACAAGTGTAGATCTATGAACTTTTAACCCTAAATGTTACAATAATAAATAATTGAATTGAAAACAATAATTGAACAAAAACTTCTACTTCAGACGAGTGCGTTACGCCAGCGGCATGTTGGCGCTTTTCAGGATTTCAGCTTGACAGATAATTAGAGCGTCATCTCGTGTAATTGTGCCCGAAATAAAAAAAAATGTGCTTCCAGCCGATCCAAAGATATTCACGAAAAACAGATTCCGCTGGAGGTACGTTACCCTAGTGGCATGTGTTTTTCCTGTAGTCGTAGCGAAATAAAAGCTAGCTACTTAGGTAGATATAATTAGTGCCCAATTGTGTCCCAAAAACAAAATGAGTGCGTCCTGAGCAAAGAAGATAGCACAAATCCTGAAGAAGTATTAGTCGTGAAAACAGAGAAGTTCAAGAAGAAAACTAAAGCTTTTAACTGCAACTACTGTGGTGAAGTTGGGCACCGAGTACGAAAATTACAAAAATGGAAATGAAATGGTCGACCGCCGAAGCAGTCAACAAGTACAAATGTTAATCTGACCGTGTTAGCCCTTGAAGACAAGCTGCCCATTGATAAAACAAATTGGTACGTCGATAATGGTGCGACAACCCACGTGACAAATAGAGGCGACTTTTTTGAGAGCTTTGAGCACTTCAAAGGATCACATACAGTTACTTCTGCAAACGGGCAAGCCATAGAAGCCATAGGAATAGGCAACATTCGTGCTGAAGCCAATGTCAACGGTAAAGTTGAGCAAATTTTGTTGAAGGATGTTTGGTATGTTCCAGACATCAAGAGAAACTTGTTTCCAGTTCTTGCTACGCATGACTTTTTATCAAAGAGTACGTTTGAGTCTACGCCGAAGCAATGCGTACTGAAAATAGATGGAGTCACCAAAGTTATTGGGACAAGAGATATCAAGGGCGGGCTGTATAAGCTGGAGCTTCAATGCGTTGCGCCAAAGAGTCTAGAAGTCAACCATTTACTGACAAATCCTCTACAAGTGTACCATGAAAGGCTAGTACATCAGAACAAGCGACACGTTAAACAGGTGATCGAACAAGAGCTCGGATTGAAAGTGAATATGGAGCAATCGGATCTCTGTGAAGGCTGTGTTTATAGAAAAGCTCACAAGCAAAAATTCGGAACAAGGGTTAGAGCCACTAAACCAGGAGAACTAATCCACACTGATATTTGCGGACCATTTCCATACTCTATCGGGAAGAATCGATACTATATTCTATTCAAAGACGACTACACACTACATCGACATGTTTACTTTCTACGTCAAAAGTCTGAAGCAGCATCAAAGCTAAAGCTGTTCCTTGCTGAAGCTAAAGTTGCGGGACACGTTATCAAAGAAGTTCTCAGCGATAACGGTGGTGAGTTTGTCGGCAGTGAATTTAGAAAGATTCTAAAAGAACATGGCATTACGCAAAGACTGACGATGCCCCACACACACGAGCAAGCTGGATGCGTAGAGCGGGAAAATCGCACAGTAGTAGAAGCAGCGCGCGCCATCATGCACGCACATGAGAAAATTCCTGATGGTCTGTGGGCAGAAATTGTAGGAGCAACTGTCTACGTTTTAAATCGAACTGGGCCGTCTAGCGTACAAGGCAAATCTCCTCATGAATTGTGGTACGGAAAGAAGCCATCGATAAATCACCTACGGATTCTCGGCTGCACGTGCTATGCGCACATCCCGAAAGCTAATCGCAAAAAGCTACAGAAGAAAGCGGAAAAAGGGATTCTCATTGGGTACGAAGGAGATGAAGGCTACAGAATTTGGAGTGATAAAGTATTTAAACTAATTAGGTCCAGAGATGTGACGTTTGAGGAAATACCACTCCTGGGAAAACCTGCAAAAGAAAGTTAACCAGAAAAGCCCAGAACAGAAATGCTGAAGAAGATGGCAGGCATCACAAACAGAGGTGGATGTTAAAACTAATCTATGATTGTTGTCTTTGTACTGCCTGCCAAGTGTCAAGCGTGTGACAATAGGATAGTAAAAATTGGTGTTGTCATCACAACTAAATAAAAATCTGTTTAGCATCCAAAGCCGTTGAATCTTTTCGTTAATACTTCCCGTTCTCAACTTTAACAGATAACTCTAGCATCGTTGACCTGAATGTCATGAAATTTGGCAGGCGAGTAAATAAGCATATTCCAAAATAGGTAGTACATTTTGATGCAAGTGCAAAAGGTGGATATTTAGTTTTACGCACGACTGACTTTGACTGAAAAATAGTCAGGATGAGAAATATCAACACTTTCGCACGTGTGTCAAACGACGTTTTTTAATACACCAGAATATATTGAGGATTGCGGCTGCAGCTATGGTTATGGATAATACATTAGGCTGGCAGCCCTCTTCAGATATCTCCCCATCTATAATATCGTCATTTAGATTTAGCTGATCCTCTTTTCTATAATCCCGCCACAGTGGACGTCCTCTTGGGATCGGGTGTATTAAGATGGATCCTTTTAGGCACCCAGAAGGTACTAGGTCCCTCTTCACTGTTGGCAGTGTCTACAATTTTTGGATATACTGTGTTGGGACCAGTCTTCGACGACTGTACTCTAGATGAGTCGAGGGTCGTCAATACATCATCCCTTGCTAAAACAATGCATAGATTCTGGGAATTAGAAGAGCCTCCCATGGTTCCTAGGGTGGATCTGGACAATGCGAAATGTGAAGCCTTTTATCAAGCTAGTTTACATGGCTTTTGTGATGCCTCCGAGCGAAGGTACTTTTTTAGCAAGGCTATTAAATCATGTATCTCGGGAGTTAGCTGCCACTGTTGATATTCAGGACGTGCATGCATGGTCGGATCGTCAGGTCACGCTAGCATGGTTACGCGCGGCACCACATACTTTAGAGATTTTTGTAGGAAACCGGGTTTCACAAATTCAGAATATAGGTATTAATATCAATTGGAGGCACGTCCCAGGTGGATGTAATCTCTGTAATGCATCTAGGGGCTGCACAGCGCCGGAGCTGGTGTCGCATCTCCTGTGGTGGGTACCAGAGTGGCTCAAGGGAGCTGAAGTTTCTTGGCCTGTCCAGCAAGTGGATAGGACAACCCAGATCTTGCCCGGGTTGCGTGTGCATGCTCTGGTTGTAGAGACCGAATTAGATCCTGACTGGCTGCGTGGACGATATAGCAGTCTGGATTAATTATTGGCGGATTAAGCGTTTTATAAATAACTGTCGTCATCCACAGAATAAACAATTGTCGCCAGTGGTGAGTGCAGAGGAGCGTCAGAACGAAACGCACTGCTACACTGGATTTCTGTTTTGCAGGTGGACCTCTTCAAATCTGAATTTCATATTCTTCGCGATGGACGCGCCAAGCTGAAGGGAGCGATTCTCAGTCCTGCCCCCTGATTCTGTATCGTAAACTCAGTTGCCAAACAAAGTGCTTAACGTCTAAAACATACATATCCGCTTATCTAAGGATAAGTTCGCACTTGAAATGAGTTTACAATTCGTAAATAGTTCAATACCCCTTAAAGGTTATTTTAGAAGTTTTTTTTAAATCTGTTTTTGGTGAATAGCAACTATAGCTAGCAACTGATACTGAGTTACATAATAGCCCCGCTGGACCCTGGGGAAAATTTCGAGAAAAATGGAAACACTCCAAGATTAAATTATTTTCTCTTATTATTGTAGGATATATTATTGTATTGATATTATTGTAGGATTTCTCAATTCCTTGGAGAATGGAGAATATTCTGAGAACGGAAATATTCCCATATCTAGTCGCAACCACACTTTGGGGAATGCTGCAAACGATGATTTGTGGTCTGTAGCATGACATGAGTAAAGTTAGACCGATTGACTGTTACATAGTGCAATGTGGAGATTAAGTCCTAGAAATCCGTCTGCTTGACTGTTCTCTTTTTTAAAGTGGTCTGTGGTACAAAGAACTCTGTTGCCAGATCGTCCTAACTAAGGGGGACGATTTTAGTCCATTTTGATGATGAACCGTCCTTTTTTTGTCCCTTATCGTTATAGTTATCATCCATCGTCCCTTTTCGGACAAGCCAGAATTTTTATGTATTATACATGAACATATATTAATGTCGTTGATTTGTTGTGTATAAATAGCATTTTAGTCTTCAAATCAAAGCTGAACTATTAAAAAAAAATGATTTAATGTATCAAATTAGTTTACCCTTTAGTTTTAACTTTTATTCCATGCAACATTGAAAAAGTGTCCTTTTCTTCCAAAATCGTCCCTTTTCAGATGGCCCGTCGTCGTCCTAAATTTGAAGTGCATACTGGCAACACTTAAGTAACTTTTTAAGAAAGAATGTGGCCTAAAGGTCGCTGTAACCAGCCCCTAAAATAAAAAAAATAATTAAAAAGAAGAATGATCCGAAATTCCGAAAAAACATGTCGAGCGACTGTCTTTATTAGTTCGCCCATATTATTTTAATTAATTATTTGTGTTTTATTGTTGATATGCTAGTTTATTTAACGTCAATCGACTAATATTGAGTGCTTGTGATGAAGTGATGTTGATGTAACAACAATAATATGGAGGCAAATGTAAATCAGAAGGGTGAGTACTTTGCTAGGGAATGGTCATGTTTGTGCATGAATAACTGTATCTTTCGACTTTTATTTGGCTGACGTATACCGTCCTACCTTTGCTGTGGGTTCGTCAAGTTCAATTTTATGATAAACCAGTCGAGGAAGTATAATTTACGGACTAATGATTCGTGTAACACTTTCGGGCGTCACCTGCGTAGGACAATCGTCTTGTTATCAATCTTTCATGTGCTTATCGTGAAGATGAGGTACAAACTACCGATAGACACAGGCTGGACAAGGATAAGACATGTTGTATTCTAATGTTTGTATTGATCTCCATCCTCTAATCACTTTTATGAGTCATCCTCACTTGGTCAGTAGTGTGATGTCATGTGTGTTGTTGTGCATGCTAACTTGTAATTTTCTTTGGTGCATTTCTGTTTATCGCAATGAATTCGTGACTTAATTCATAGACTGGTTATGAACCCGCATGTCCTGCTCCATAGGCTAGATCTAGAAAGAGCTACCTAAACAGGTAATTTTTTAATACTCTGAAAATCCAGCAATCTTCTATACTATTATATAGTAGTAAAAGTCATGTCTGTACATTGAATATTTTCTGAAATACTTAATAAATGGGTTATTAGTATTATACGCAAGCCAAAACCACAATTCTCTGAATTTTTGTCTGTTTTTCTGTCTGTCTGTTATGTATGTTCCGTTTTAACTCGAGAATCACACAACAATTTCGATGCATATTTTTTTCGTCATTGCAGTGACCCCGGTTAACGTATAGGCTATAACGGGTGTTCATAAAAGCCCAAGCTGAAAAGGTGTGGAGATTGAATAAAAGCGGGTAGAGTGGCTTCAGTAACCAATATAATCTGTTAACTGTGCATTAAAAAACAAAAATAAATTAGAAATTTTGCTTTCTAGTTAAAATCTTGAATTTGCTGTTGACTTGAGTAGTACATCCAAACCCCTTTTTAGACGGTGAAGTATACAATCAACATACCTATTTAAATCTAAATTTCCATATGTTATGACTAGTCCCCTAACCACCTACTTTAACCATGATTCAGGCAGACTGTTCACAATAGAATTTACCATTATTATCTAAACATCAACTACTGATTTACCAATCCTCTCCTTTGATTAGTCATATTAAAATTTCCAGAATTTACAAAATTGGTTTTTGCTTCATATTTAGAACATTTGACAATGTTAAAAAACAGTTTTGTGATTAAGAATTCTTAGGAATATAAAAAAAAAGAAAAAAGAGATATAATAGGGTATGTATTTATAATTGCGTCATATTCATCAAAGTGTAGATATATAAGACGAAGTTAGTAAAATTACATTTAGAATTTGATCGGCCGCTTAGCAATCTGCTAGACAGATCCAAGTTGGGTTTTCAGAGTGATACTGAAAATCAAGTGGATTAAGAAACAAGAAGCTTATTACTCTGTTGATGAGTAAAATAACATGTTGTGTGCAACCCAATTTACTTGCCAATTATAGGCTAGAACTTTGGCTCACTGAACAGAGTTATTTTGTTTGTACAGATAAGATGAGAAGTATGATTTTTGTAAATTTTCAGGCTTCTGTTCTGTACCCGAATGGTGCTAAATGGCACCCTATTACTAAGCCTCCGCTGTCTGTCAGTCTGTCCATCCTTCTGTCACAGGGGTTTATAGCTTCAGCTGTAATAGGTAGACAGTTGAAATTTATACAGGATACATGCTACTATAGCCTCCACCATGACAAATAATAAAAAACAATTTGAAGCCAAGGGGGATCCCCATACAATAACTATCTAAAAATAGAATTTTTTAATTGTTATTTGTTGCAGTTGTATCTCAAAGACCCTATTACATAAAAAAAGTTTTACATTTGGTCACATTATAGTACATACTCTAAAGCAGTGTTCCGCAAAGGGTGTACCGCAGCACACTGGTGTACTGTGGTCTTTAGTTGGTGTGCCTCAGAAAAATAAGGTTATCTTTAGTAAGTAAGTAAGGGTAATTATTAACAATAAATGTTGATTAATATTACTTAAATACTGATTTTTAATTTGTCATGGGCAATTCCATTGAAACGCGACATAAAGAGCTAAAAATTAAATTATCTGCGTGAGCACCAAAATTCAGTCTGCAAACATAGTTTCTTAAATATAAGTATGGCAACATACACAAAAAGAAACGTTTTTTTTCGACCTATAGAACCCAAGAAAATGTGTCAAGTTCAAAGAAAATTTCTTAACATATTTTTTGTTTATTCAAGCGTTAATATTTACACTTTTCGTCCAAGTATTTACATTAGGAGGATAAGTTATATCATAGACTATATGGTTATATAATCAAATTATTGACATATTATTAAAAGTATATCATAAACTGGAGTAAAAAGTAACATGGGTTACTGTGGAATCACCCTCATGGAACACTGCTCTAAAGTAAACCAACAAATGATAAAATTAGGGTTCCCTACTTGTTATTCAGGCACTATCATTTTAGTGCAATATTTTTTGTCACCTCAATGTGGCTATAGCATTTATATTGTTAATGTGTATGTTTTTAGGGTTCTGTACCGGTTTTGTGTGGTGGTACGGAACCCTTTGTGCGGAAGTCCGACTCGCACTTGGCCAAATGATCTTATTCTTTATTGCACATGAAAAGTTGAACTATATGATAACATTTATTTTAAATTTAAATTAAAATAAATTTATATCATGATAGATATGTGACTGTTTGGAAACTTTATTTTTATTCAGATGTATCGGTAAATTAATTTTTAAATGCTGTTTACATATTGATTATAGTGGGTTAGGGCCTATGTCATAGGATTGTAAAAACAGAATAGTAGAACAACTCCCGCGCCGTGCGAGGCTTAAATGCCTACTGCTGCAGGGCTGTCAATTTATTTTTGCGACGAACGGCGCGGCGTGCGACCACAAAATACCTATCTGTTTTGTAGCGCGGTGCGGTGTACGTAAGCGCGACTGCGGAGCACAGCCGACCTTAGTCACACCGCCAGAAACCGCCTGAGATATTTTCGTTGTGTGCGTGTTGTGGTTCGTACGTGCAGGCTCGCAGTGGCTCGTACACATATAAGCCGCGCGGGCGACATCTCTGTGAAGATAGCTTACTAGTCTGTTTTTACTATGCCTATGTCCAGCAGTGGACGAACACGGGCTGATGGATGGATGGGTTAGATTTAATCACATTTTCATACTGGGCTCTCTTTGCAAAGAAAATATACAATCACTAAGAACTCAAAAGTCCTTCAGAAAAATTAGAAATCATTAGCATAAAAAATATTTGTGGTATGTTCAAAAGATACATATTTATTAGGGGTGCAAATCAATAGTTTTGAATATTAAATGAACCAAGGGTGGAAATATTTTTACAAAAGTGCTATGTAAATGTACGTAGATATAACTTAATTTAAACAAACACATTGAAGAGAAGCATATGTATATTATTGTGAAAGTTTAAAATAAAAACTGTGGACAGAAAATAAAAATAAAGTTTAACGAAGACTGTCGACAAAATACTGACATGATGTTTTTTATTTACAGTGTCATGCATAGCAAACTACGCATACGAGGCCTCGGAGCCAGACGAGTTGTCGCTGCGAGCCGGAGACGTGGTTCGTGACGTGGAGCGTCTGCCCGGCGGCTGGTGGCGTGGCGAGCTGCGCGGGCGCCGCGGCATGTTCCCTGACAACTTTGTCTCTGTTATAGAGCAGGGCGCCGCCAGGTAATATTCAGTGAGACACAGACGAGTTGCCGCTGCGAGCCGGAAACGTGGTTCGTGACGTGGAGTGTCTGCCCGGCCACTGGTGGCGTGGCGAGCTGCGCGGGCGCCGCGGCATGTTCCCTGACAACTTTGTCTCTGTTATAGAGCAGGGCGCCGCCAGGTAATGTTCAGTGAGACACAGACGAGTTGTCGCTGCGAGCCGGAGACGTGGAGCGTCGGCCGGTCGGCTGGTGGCGCGGCGAGCTGCGCGGGCGCCGCGGCATGTTCCCTGACAACTTTTTCTCTGTTATAGAGCAGGGCGCCGCCAGGTAATGTTCAGTGAGACACAGACGAGTTGTCGCTGCGAGCCGGAGACGTGGAGCGTCGGCCGGTCGGCTGGTGGCGCGGCGAGCTGCGCGGGCGCCGCGGCATGTTCCCTGACAACTTTGTCTCTGTTATAGAGCAGGGCGCCGCCAGGTAATATTCAGTGAGACACAGACGAGTTGCCGCTGCGAGCCGGAAACGTGGTTCGTGACGTGGAGTGTCTGCCCGGCCACTGGTGGCGTGGCGAGCTGCGCGGGCGCCGCGGCATGTTCCCTGACAACTTTGTCTCTGTTATAGAGCAGGGCGCCGCCAGGTAATGTTCAGTGAGACACAGACGAGTTGTCGCTGCGAGCCGGAGACGTGGAGCGTCGGCCGGTCGGCTGGTGGCGCGGCGAGCTGCGCGGGCGCCGCGGCATGTTCCCTGACAACTTTTTCTCTGTTATAGAGCAGGGCGCCGCCAGGTAATGTTCAGTGAGACACAGACGAGTTGTCGCTGCGAGCCGGAGACGTGGAGCGTCGGCCGGTCGGCTGGTGGCGCGGCGAGCTGCGCGGGCGCCGCGGCATGTTCCCTGACAACTTTGTCTCTGTTATAGAGCAGGGCGCCGCCAGGTAATGTTCAGTGAGACACAGACGAGTTGTCGTTGCGAGCCGGAGACGTGGAGCGTCGGCCGGTCGGCTGGTGGCGCGGTGAGCTGCGCGGGCGCTACGGCATGTTCCCTGATAACTTCGTCTCTGTCATGGAGCAGGGCGTCGCCAGGTAATGTACAGTGAGACACAGACGAGTTGCCGCTGCGAGCCGGAGCCGTGGTTCGTGATGTCGTGGAGCGTCTGTCCGGCGGCTGGTGGCGCGGTGAGCTGCGCGGGCGCTACGGCATGTTCCCTGATAACTTCGTCTCTGTCATGGAGCAGGGGGTCGCCAGGTAATGTACAGGGAGACATAGATAAGTTATCGCTGGAAGCGAGAAATGTGGTTGGTAATATTGAAAGTGTCTGGAAATGTCTACCTTTTCGTGATATATAACACAAACTGATATCTGGGTTTTCATTGATATCTTTGTGGTTTTTTGAGAAGGTTTAGAACGAATCACTATCTAATTGATGATTAATGATCATAGTTGTTGTGAACAGGTCAAAATTAACGAAAAACAGGCAAACTAAGTACATACCTAGTTTAAACAGGGCAGAGCGGTGGGCAAAATTATTGTACTAAATAAGTGTCCTCTGACTTTATGAAGTATTGTTTTACTTAAGGGGCTATTTCGATAAAAATTGCACTTTTTGAAGTTGTATACCTGCTTTTCAGATAAAGCCACTAATTTGATAAATCAGTGTATACATTTCGGAACCTTTTTCTAGTTTTGTTCAGTACAGAAACGCGATTGCGTAACTTTCGCTCGAGAGAAATAATTATTGAAATGAGGTCTTCTTCTACACTTTTTTTCATAGTATGACAAACAGGAATGACATACAGACCTGAACTATATTTTATTAGATAGACTTTAACGATATCTAAATTTTCTCAGTTGGAAATTTTGATAGATATTTTAGTTCTTTTTATGTTAATTTAAAACCGACATTTTGCTATTTTTTCCGCAATCCGTCCCTATCGCACTGCGGGGCGTTCCGTATGGAGTAACAGTGACTTTTGCAAGCGTGACATATCCTCTTAATGATTGAGGTACTGGCTTTAGTTTAGTATTGACATGGACTCCCCCAACTCACAAATAAGCAAGGAAACTTTTTGTTAGATAAGTTAATGGATTAGGTTTGCCAAATATGTCTCAAATTCTACTGATTTACTATTGCTTTTCGAGTCCTGTAAACCAAATTTAATAATAGTACATTATGATACAAGTGTAATGTCTAATGCTCACGCGTTTCATGCGACGTTTTTCAACACACTTGCGAGGTAAAATAATAAAATTTCACTGCTTATTTTTCCACATAATCGAAACCACAGCATGAATTGACAATTATCTTTGAAAAATGGCGGCGGAGATTTTGTCTATGCGCGCATGATGGAAATAGAGGCACTGACGCATGCGCCCAACTATTAAATATTAACAAACTGAATATTTTTTGTATTTACAACAAAAAATTGAGTTAATTTGTTGATAGAAATAAAAAAAAAATATAAAATTTAATGATTATTTATTATATTTTAACTGAGACAGTTTATTTATTTTCAAAAACTTTACTATTTCTCAAGACATCAAAACTCTTTGCTAAGATTTAAAAAAAAAACTATAATGTGCTATAATGTACTAGTGCGATAATGTAAAGTGAAAAGCACGCTTGTTTAATATGCTGCATTATGACCCTAAGAACGCTGCAATAAGGGCTACTTTATAAGCAAGTGTGTTGAAAAAAAACTTATAGGGATTCGATCAAAATCCGTGCTCATCATAAGCCTAAAAATAAACCTATAAAAAGTTGATCATACATAACTAAGCGTAGATGACGCTTTATACTTTATACGCATAGACTTTCGTATGATTACTAAAATATAAATATGTATTGACTGAATCCCAAATCAATGGGCTGAAACTTTGACCCAGTAAAAAGGTTCAATCAACCCCAAAAGTTCAGAACTATCAGTGTTTGGCAGATGTAAATTCCCACAAGCATTTGTGCCACAAGGTCTGAGTCAAAGTTCGAATGCATTATAATTAATTAGATCTGTGGCAAAAGGAACAATATTTACTGTTACTCATGTTGTTATTCTAACGTGTTCAATATTAAAACTGGTTTGTTACTAAACTCTTGCGACGACGCCGTTTCTAGTTCATTCACTGGCACACATCTTGTGCATTTTGTAATTATTAAGTAACTGCTTTTCCGACATTGTTTATTTAGAATTAAAGAGGATGGACGCAGTTGATGAGTTTTTTGTTGGGGAATGTTACCTTTTGTTTTCCGGAACAATATTAATTGTGAAACAATCGATAAAACTACCTGTTATGTTACTTAATATGCTTTTATTTATAAAGTGAATTGTGTACAATAAGTCATTATCCTCAATACCTATATTCAAGGTGACTTTCGTTTATATAGCCAAATTCACAATGGATACTCAGTAAGTGGTCAGGACCAAGGTCAAGAACAATTTCGTTTCAGTATGGGAAGTCTGAATTTTATTTTGCATATTTCAAAGGAAAGGTCATTGAACCTTAGTTCTGAGTATTTACCAAGTGCCCAGTATGAATTTGGCTACATAAACGAAAGTCACTTTATACCTATATCCAAAACGTGGCAAATTGCACCGCGCGTGGCCGACTAGTTCCATTGGTTCCATTATATTGTGAGATAGGGATTCTTGCAGTTGCCGCCTTGACCGTAATGGACCCTTGAAGGCTTGTTAAATTAACGAGGCACCGTACAGTCAGCATAAAACCGCAACTGAAAAAAAAAACAACAAAAAGTTGCAAACTATGTATAACAACACTTTTTATCAGTTCGACGAAATATGCAAGTTGTGCAATGCTTATGCACAAAATTTAATGTTTGCATTTAGCTCACCGATTATAATAAGCTGTGAACCTAAAGACATTTGTAAACAAATTGCTTCTGCTTTTATTTAGATACTGAAACAGAGTTCAATAAAACCTTAATAGCTGATTCTTTAGTGTTCTAATTGGCCAAGAAATAATTAGAGTGTTTTAGAACATAGTTAATTTCGTAAACCAATATACCTACGAGTAGAATCAATCGAATAAATTAAAGTAAATTTATGATTAACGCGGTATAATGATCATGCGCCGTATCTAATCGTCGAGATAACCTCAAGTGATAACACGTAGCCTGCCAGTCAGTTGTGATTGTTGTAAGGTAAACGTGAATTTATTTACTGATTTTTTAGACGCCGTTATTGGTAACATCAAATCTAGGTAACTACTCCTACTAACATCTTTGTAAAGCAGTGCTTTTGCTTTACATTTTTCACGTTTTACTGTCAATAATTAAATTAAATACTTCACAAAGCTTGCACAATTATTTTGTTCGTGAGTAGAAATCTTCATTATTACTTTCTTTCCAAATTGCTTTACATGCGTGAGTCACATTACAACTATGCGCCGGTAGTCAAGCTATGCACAAAAGTGCATAGATTCAACAGCTGAACAATGCCAAGCAAAATCGAACCGTATAGTCGCTTCTCATAGAGTTTCATTTTAGACAAAGACATGGTAAATTCGATTGCATTAACAGGCGCCATCACAACACGTCTTAGATTACAACACGAAGACATGTAGAGAATGCTCTTTCCAAGTAAAACAAAGGACAGAAGTCTGACCTATAATTTTATTGCTGAGTGCTTGATGGTTTCAGCTTTATGTACGGTCGAACGTTATCTTACCAATATCAGTTCTTGTTACACTCTCATATGAAGTAAAATCGTATAATAAATTGGTAGTTTATTGCAGGCGGACGAAATGTGCTATAGGCTGTCGGTTTAGGTAGTTAACTTGTGAGTCAGCAGTGGCGGAAAACATTTGAATATGTATCTATTTTTATTTTTATCATGTAAATATATCAAATAAAAAATTGGTTTTGGTAACGTCACCTGACCAAACCACAAACCACAAAAAAAAATTGCTGTTCAGTATATTTTGGGCGAGTACTTTTGTATGGTACAGCTGATTTTCTTTTGAGATTTCAGGGTCGGCTCCAAAATAAAAGTTGTTCCCATAGACGAGCACTGTCACCAGTCTGCGTTTCCAAAACAATAATATAGCAACGTTGTAATCTCCGTGCAAAATGGGTGTTGGGTGTTTTTGTGTGTCTGCATCGAAGAAGAAAAATGAATATTATAAATGATCGTCGTTGTGTTATCAAATACTTTAAATATTATATTTAAAAACGATACATTTTTACAAACTCCCAAATTACAAGTTCATGTTTGCTAAAAATGTTGCTGTGGTATTGAAAAAAAATGATTTCAGAAGTCTCAAAAGAGTACGCAATATTGTTTGACAGTTCGAGTTGAATCAAAGAGTTAACTACCTAAACCGACAGAGTATTAGGCTGAGATTCAGAGTGCATTTTGAGTCCGAACTCAATCTTACAAACGTCAAAAAGCGACGTGATCTCATACTAGAGTGACGTTTGTAAGATTGAGTTCGGACTCAAAATTCACTCTGAATCTCAGCCTAAGAGTATAGCTTTCACTCGCGTTTGCGCTAGCAAGGGAAGTATTTCTATGGGCACCAATAGTTAAGAATTAGTATACATCACGAATGTATGTTAATGTGCCCGCAAAGTAAAATTTTATCATAGTAGTGCCCCAGTATTACGCTTGGAGTAATTACTACAGACTTTACTGGAAATGAAGGCGTAAGAAAGTCACGTCTTTCGAGAGATAGCGAAAGATATTTTGAGCTTAGATATAATTTTGTTAAGACACATTTTATGTGCCTTTATGATAATCCAGGCCCCTGGGTTGTCAATAATCGCAACCAAATTAAAATTCATCAAAGTTATATCGGAACCATGGACGAATAGTCCATGATCGGAACGTACACATATACACAGGAGACATCACTAAGTAATCCGATTCACCGGCACATAAAGCTGTTGTTTGGTAATACTTTATATATTCTGATTTATTATAAGTATAGATATGTATAATTTTCCTGAAATGCGAAACTACGAATGACGAAATTGAACAAAAACCAAACAGAATTAACTATATTTTCCTTGAGTGGCCAGAAACACTCGAGACAAGCTAAAAAAAGCTCTGTTTGCAGGCCTGGCGGAGTGCAGGGCAGATGTCGCGCTGTCTTTAGCTACCAGCCTGCCAACCCCGATGAGTTGCCTTTATGCGTCGGAGACGTGCTAGAGGTGCTTGGTGAGGTAAGCATTTAGAGAGTTAGAGTTCAGCCAAGAATGAAACAAAAACCCAACAAAGCCTTCTTGCCTGTCCGTCACAATTCTAAAATAGCCAAATAGCTAAGTATTTATTTCAGCCCATTTGCATGTTAATGGAGAATTCCACTGTAAACCCGGAAAAAAACAATTATTGAAAGTTAGGATGATGTTTGCCATTTCACCTAGGTCGCGAATATCCTGAAAATGTGTCATATAATAGACAATATCTAAGCATATTAATGCTCCTTTTGGAACTACTTAGGTTACTCCTCTTCATTTAAGTGGGATGTCGAAAATTACAATAAATCCACGGTCAAATTACCAAGATTTGAATAACTTTAAATACCATCATGAAGTGGTAGACCTATATATTTTTCTGATACATGCCACACTGCCAACGTATGCAAGAAACGGATGGTTTTATTGGTGCTTGACCTCGTATCAAACATAGCGGAGCTATCTGAACCATAGAAATAGAATTAGTAGATCGCACATCCTGAATTTGTACACTGTAGTGTTTTGATGCACCACAGAGCATTTTACTGGCCTTCTAGTACGAAAACGAAAGGAAGTTGAGGCTTAGAGTTTAGGTGTGTGTGATGCGCCAATACAAAACAATACTTGCATAGTCAAATTTATGCAAATAACATAATTTTCATGCGTAAGTTTTCCGGTACGCCAATGATTGCTAAATACGCTCTATAATGTTATGCAACGCACCTTTTTAGCTTCATTAATGCGGGTCATGGCCCCACATCTTAGATGCAGATTGTCCTAATATTCCAGTTCTAATGAGAACCCGTTTCCGTGACCATTATCTTCGTATGGTCGGATCTTGTGTCTGTATGTCATTGCTGCACGTGTCGCCTTGCAATCAGAACGGTCTTCCGACTAAATTCCAAAACAAATATGGAGATAAATCTTCTTCAAATTCTTGTAATAAAAATACCTCAAATACTTAATTAATTTCTTTAGTTTTGAATTAAAATAATAACTATTGTCTAGTCTTTTAAGAAACAATGTTTTCAATTCGTGTCATTTCTAACAGAATCGCATTATTTCTATAAATTGGAGAATGCGCTATTGTATTAAACCCTATTTGTACGGATATTCAGTTGAACGCCGATCTATTTAGCCAATAAAGTGTTGGCTAACACGTGGTGTTTCTTTCTGTTGACATAATAAATATGCAGTACTTTTTGTTTACCGATGCCAAACATATTTTTTTACCAAAAGCGGTTTATTTTATTCGGGGATTTGGATTTTTTCCATTTTGTGATACCACAATTTCCTAGGCATAAACTAATGACATAATTTCTTTTATGTGATAAAGACTTCTTCAGATTTTTTTGTCCCGTCTTGCATATACCGTTTTCTTATATGCCTTTACATTGAAAGCCTTTTCTAATTTCTCTCATGAATAAAGTTGTATGTTGTTCGGTCCAGGTGGAAGAAGGCTGGTGGCAGGGCCGGCGGCAGGGTCGAGTCGGCGTGTTCCCCTCCAACTTCGTCGTGATGCTCGACCCCCCCGCTCCCGCGCCGCCCTTCGAGCCCGCGCCTGCGCTGCCACCTAAACCTGGTAACTTGTACTTTAATTTACGTTACAACGTACCTACATCTGAGAGTGGTAGTTGTGTCAGGATCGTAGCAGACGGAGGTCTGTACTCACTGCCTGGGGTATTAGTATGTTAACTGAGCCAAACGTTGCAACGTTGCTTCGTCTTCCACACGCAAATGGAGTAAAGGCAGCAAATGCTTTGTTTGCTTATTTTGTTTCGCTACCCAAGATTTCGGTTAATCGGGTTATACGTTAGACAACAAGATCAGAAAAGGGAGGATTTTAAGGTGATTGTGAAGTTAGCCACACCATACGAGATTTACGAAAAAAAAAGCAATTAGTGCGTTGACCAGATCAAAAAAGATCTAAAAAGTGAAAATGAGGTGATAGCGTGAACCTAGCCACCCCATATTGTTTTTCATAAAATACATGAAGAAGTCAAATTTTGCCTGAACTGACCCGTAAATAACTTTTTTTTTGAAAATTTTGTATGTGTTGACCAACTTCAAAATCCTGATTTTAAGGGCCTCTATAATGCTAAACTTTAGCCCTGCTAAACCGTCCGTACCCGAAGGATGCCAAACGGGACCCTATTATTTAGGGTTCTGAATCCGATGCAAAATAGAAGTTAAGCATTATGGAGTCCCTTAATCGGACATTCTTACAACTTATAGGTGTTTAAAATCAGTGAACTCAATGCAAGGAAATGTAGTCCCGCATAAAATTGACGCCACCATTTCTGTACCCAGGTGGGCGTGGGATTATTATGTGAATAGCTTCGATCAGTTTTTCTCTGTCTGTCTAGGCTTAGAGTGAAATAGTTTTTAAGCAACTCATAAAACCTGTCAAGACAATAGGGTTATGATCTCTTATGCGGACGGATGTATGACGTCCGTAATAGATTTTTGGAGATATCTCAAAATATCGAATTGGCGTGATTTTCGCTGGCCAATCATATTACCATTGTCGTATGCTAGGTACAATACTTGGCCGGCCTGAAGTTATGTGTACAACGAGAGGCTGCGTAGATATAGAATTTAGGAACGGAAAAAGACGGAGAGAGAGCGGAGAGCCTAACTTTGGGCTGGCCTAATAAGATCGCGCTATCTGTACCTACAGTACACTACAAATTACACATAGGTAACTTCCGAATTGTGGGGCCATAATCTGACTTAGTTTTTACTGGGTTGTATGTCCTTACATTTAGTTCACTGGTTGAAACAAAGTAA
This sequence comes from Ypsolopha scabrella, assembly GCA_910592155.1. NCBI lineage: Eukaryota > Metazoa > Arthropoda > Insecta > Lepidoptera > Ypsolophidae > Ypsolopha > Ypsolopha scabrella. The sequence continues at coordinate 21,143,492 of OU342969.1, read as the reverse complement.
ATCTTTTGATACAACTTCATACTGTTTTACATTACAATGATTTTCACATAAGATCTAATTTAGTTTCAAAGAATAATAAACCACTCACGACTGCGAAGTGTAAGTACATATCGTTGTGATATCACGCCATGACATCAGTACATGGAATAAAATGTCTTACTATGTAATATTATCGTGAACATAGCAGAGCTTGTATATCTATTTGATGATATCTACAACTTGATTTCACAGGATGTACGCTTTTTGTTTCCTTTTTGCAATTCTAATCGTTTGTTGATAACGTAAAGCCTTGAAATCGTGGTTTTCTAAATAAAGTTACACTTTCTATACTTGGTTTTAAATAGTTAAATAAATGCATAGGGACAATTTTCTAAACAAATTGCTTTTTCCTCTATTTCCATATACAGGGTAATAATTTAGACTAGTCAGAAAAAAAGATTGCAAAACTAATTACATTTCACGCTGTATGTTCTGCGTAAACAATGACTTGAAATACACTAATAAAAATACACTTGAAATTATCAGTCATCAACGGGAACTGGAGCTAGAGGGAAGTCCCCTAATCTTCCAGTTATATAATTTAAATGTATAGTTATTTACAATCGAACTAATCCGTGTCGATATTATTTATATTGTGGTCGTGTCAGTCGTGTCTTCAGATATCGGTCTGCACATTTTGATAGTGACTTCAGCATCCAATGAATCAGTGTAAAGGGGTATCTCATCGCAAATCTGGATGTGAAGTTGTCATTCAATTTTATGAACTCACTTTTCGTCTGGTGAAGTGATTTGAGTGTTGTAAATACTAGTTAAAATCAAGCATTTAACGATTGAATAACAAACATAATTATTCGAGATTATTAATTCTGCTTGAATTAGTAACGCTGGAGAAATACCTTCCACCTAATAACGTTTATACAAATCTTTATTTGAGGGTCATGTAAATGATATTAAAGCTTTAAAATAACTCGTTTATACTCTTTAGAATCGAGTTTAATATTTGTAATGAAATCATGTAACTGTAACGCTGAAAAAATAGCTTCCAGCTTAACGATGTATACTGATCTTTATTTTAAAGTCATTTACATGATATTTTAAAAGCTTAAAATGATTATTAATTCTATTATAGACATAAATTTACGATTTTTTTGGAAGTTACAACTAAATTCACGAGTGTGGAAAATACAATTATTTTGAAGTTACTAAAAATAATTAAGAACCTTGCATGCGTTTAGTACATTACAATTTTTTATTTATTTTTTGTAATTTTTAGGTGCCATTTGGTTTTTGCGCGTTACATCTATTTCTTACGATGTCATTACCAAACTGAAATAAGTATTTTATTATTATGTATTTTGTTAAACAGTGAAGGAGCTCTGCCGCGTCCTATTCCCATACTCGGCTGTGAACGAGGACGAGTTGACGCTGACGGAAGGGGACATAGTGACGATAGTGAGCAAGGACGCGCCCGACCGCGGCTGGTGGCGGGGCGAGCTGCACGGCAAGGTGGGACTGTTCCCTGATAACTTCGTGCAGTTATTACCCCCTGGTAAGTCTTGTGACTCGCCTATACCGCTGCTTTTCATCATTATCATCATCATCATCTTCATCATCATCATCATCATCATCATCATCATCATCATCATCATCATCATCATCATCATCATCATCATCATCATCATTATTGACAGCTAGTTTTCGCCCACTGCTGGGTATAAGTCTCCTCTATTTTACACCACCCATTCCTGTCCTATAACCATAGATATCTTAATATATTATTCTAATCCTATAACCTATGCTTTTTAGATTATAAATCTTGGAATCTCGTTCTAGTAACCGGTAGAACGGAAACGCAGTAGCATAAATTTCGACCCATAAAAATATTGGAATGGGGTCTTCACTGACACTTTCTCATAGTTTGGCAAATGGAACTGACATGCAAACCTCAACGATATTTTATTCGATGGATTTTTAACACTAACTAAATTATATAATGAAATTTTGATAGCTATTTTAGTTTATTCTATTATTAATTCTAAACCGACTTTGCTATTTTTTCCGGAATCCGTCCCTCTCGCACTGCAGGTCTTTATGCATGGAGTTGTAAAACCGACATATTCTCCTAAATCAGTGATTAAAACCAAGTGATTAAAAAAAAAAGATTAATGAAGACCAGAGTGCACACACGCACTTTTCTCTAGTGTGCTTCGGTAGTGTGTTTCTCTAGTGTGCTACCACAAAATAGATAGGTACAGAAGGCCTGCTCCCTACAAGCAGTGATTTTGGTTGCACGCACACATAGACGTGTACGTACGACGATCTCGGTAGGATTCGGTAGAATGCCAGTACGTCTTAGTGACGAGTGCATGCGTTTTGCGATACATGTGATGAGTAGCTATTTAAAATCAAGGTCAGCCGTAGCTGGCCTTCTGTACCTATCTATTTTGTGGCGCTACACACACTAAACTTACTAATCTGTACACCCCACTACTACAGCCATAGCCAAACGGACTTCGTGAGATAGTACATCTTTACGATAATAATCGATGTTGAAATACTGTCATCTCAACAGTAGCAAACAAAAACATTACAAATCATCGTAAGATTTCGTATTAAGTCAGAACAAGAACAAAACAACACAATTGGTCAGTTAAATACAATACATTATGATTCGTATTTCGTTACATTAACGTCTACAGTTTAACAGACTGAATGAAAAACATGGCCCGTGACCATAAACATAAACTTGAAAGTATAAACAGTTCGCCCACTAGTTGCATGACATAATCACTACATCTTATCAACGAAAATGTATGTTTGTTTGTCTTTTTTACTCAGAATTTCGTAAGCCTACAATGATGTAGGTTCTCCTATTCAAAAATGAAATTTTCCCGCTAAATTTATTATTTACAAGATTATTTATTAAGGGACTGAACATTGGAAAATACTGTGAGACGCGGAAGCAATTGCAATTCTTAACTTTACTAAGTATCGACCAGTCAATTGAAAATAACCTTTATTCACCGTCGATAAGAGCCTTCGTATCAGGGATCTAAGTATTCAATATTCCTCTATTGACATTTCCCATGAAGGTTGCGAGTTGTGAGTAGTACGTGACCAATTTATCTCTTCACTACAAAGAAGCTTAAGCTGTAGTAACAAGGTACATTTTTCATCATGTTGGATGCATTAGGAATTTGGCAATTTGTAGTAGATACTCTTTGCGTAACTTACCTCATCGTTTTGCCCAGTTTAGTCGTTTGCTATTCGTTGCTGATGCAAACCTTTTATTTAGAATTTTGAGTGGAGTTTTCTTTATCTTTAGAGCGAAAAATAAAAGTTTTGAAGGTTATACAGATTGTTGCTTAAAAATCTAATATGGGAATTGAAAGTAAGTGTTGGTGTATAGTTATGTGTTGGTGAAATATGTGTGTTGTGAATGAATACTTTTGGATATTGAAGAATTTTCTTGGTGGTTTCGATGCGATCTGTGTTTTTAAGCAGCTTGACTAGGGGCTCGATCATGAGTTCGACTAACAAATAAACCAAGACTTTAGATATTGACCATTCCCTTTTTGGAGCTAACTTTACTTCCAAACAAAAGAACATGATACAGGGCATGGTCAAAAGTTTGAATGACTACTATCCATTCCCTTTTTTGGAGCTAACCTTACTTCCAAACAAAAGAACATGATACAGAGAATGGTCAAACGTTTGAATGATTACTATTCCAAATTTGTTCAACAAACTAGAAATTGGAATACTTGAAAAACGCGAAGTGGCAAAGCAACGGAGTTTTCAAAGCAGTGTTATCAGTGGCGGATTTTTCCAAGAAAAGACTGTAAATTTTTTACCGCCCTTACCTCTACTAGTTTATTTTTGCCACCTTTGCTCTTATTTTTGCAATTCAGACATTCCGTTGAAATTTCACAATAAATATTTTTTTGGGTACATTTCTGAGCAAATCAAAGCTCAATAATAACTGTACGACATTGACCTCTCATAAACAACAAGACACACAGTCTCTAAGAAAAGTTCGTCAGAAAGTGTCCGAACCTGTAACGTGCATAGTAGCAAAATTCTTCAACCGAATTAAGACGTTATGTCGTTAACATAAGATTTCATTCGAATTTGTCACCCCATAGCGGTGACAAAATGCATCGCGGACACTTTTTGAGCGAGATTGTGAGTCTAGTATAAGAGAGGTCAGTGATGTACGGCTACATAATACAGAGTAGCTTAATATACAGGTATGCTACCTACACAATAATGTTAATTCTTTAAATGTAATTAAATAATCTTTATTTCTTAAAATCAAAGACATGGTCACCAAAGCCGCCCTAGGCTTAAGCATACTCAGCCTGCTGGTGAATTCATCACTGGGTGTTATTTTTAATTCCAGTCGCCCACGAGCTGGAAGAAAAGAAGCCAGAGCGTCCCCCAGCAAAGACAAACTCCATATACCCCGTGCTGAACAAGTATTCTGAGAAGACATCGTCGATGAAAGAACTCAGCACATCTAAGATAAGGTGTGTTTACTATGGTGTTATGTAATGGTCTTCTATCGATAAGACTGCTAAGTTAATTAAAGGTAAAACGTGCTAGATCGCCCTTAGTTTAGTGATAAACAAAGATTCCCTAGTACAATGATACTCGTAATTCCTATTCTATTGAAGAGTCTTAAATGCTGTACTGTACTAAAAATACTTTTTAGGGTTCCGTAGTCCGACAAGAAACCCTTATAGTTTCGCAATGTCCGCGGCTTAGCTCAGAGACTATTAGTACTAGAAAGCTGTAATTTGGCATGGATATGAATATTAATCACGCCGACAAAAATAAAATATAGAAAAAAAATTTTTTTAAGGGTACCTCTCATACATATTGTGGGGTATCGTTGGATAGGTAGTTCAAAAACATAGGTGTGTGAAAACCATTTTTTGATTTAGGGATCCGTTGGTAAAATATTAAGCTTTACTCGTAAAGTGCAAATTTTTGTTAGAGTCAAGTGTCCCTCGCCCCCTGCCGGCTAAATGGTTCATGATTATGAATATGGGGAAAAATTCATTAACTATCACAGCTAAGTAGGCTTAACAGGTATACGAGTACAGGTCGCGCCGTTGGGCTGTTATGGGCCGTTCTTCGGGAGAGCAACTTCCGAGCGGACTAGAAGTCTGGCGCGATCTGTATTAGTAGACCAACTTATAAAATGTACTGGGTAACTACGGAACTCTACACTGCACGTGGCCCGCCACGTACTTGGCCGGTTTTTATAAGTAAGAATTAAAAAAAAGTAATGTTAACAACCACTTTACTATTCGTGGTTGATAGGGTCGCAATACTTTTCCTAACAACCTATGAGATAATCATGAAATGTACGAATTTGTATTCATAACACACACCGACGAAATAAGGGCAACGAAACTGTATTTTTGTCTAGTCGCAAGGAAAACTCATAGATATAAATTAGTATTAATGTGACTTATATTCTTTGTTTTTATTTTATGTAGAAGGTCTTTTTGAAAGCGTTCATTGTATGTGCAAATAATATATTCGTGAATATTTTTTGTCACTATCCGAAGAGATAATAAAAAAAATTAACAACTAATGACAAGAATTTTCTGTAATTCAAGAGTGGGTTTTGAAAACAGCGCATCATTTTTCTCTTTGCATAGCTTGGGTACTTTGACAACGTACTCTCCTGCAATAATGCTTCTTAGGAACATAATGCGCACGTTTTATTTAATTTCGTGTCGGGATATTTAAAAAGATATGGTATTTTTCAAACTTTATTCATAGAATATAGTGCACACACAAGTTGGTACAGATCTGCTAAAGATATAATGCGCATAGAAATTGTTCGTATTCTCACTAGCATTAGGAAACTTACTAGAGAGGAAATTTTAGAACACGTGTAAAATTCGGAACCGGAAGCAATAAGGGTGCCATTCTGGTTGACTATAGCGACCGGACGTGCACTACCTGTCATGGTTTGAGAAGCTGTGTAACCGGAAATACCACCTTTGCCGAAGAGTGGCTAAAATGCCTACGCGCATTGTTTATGAATTTTCAATAATATCGTTTATCAGTGTGTACTCTTACAAAGCGACCCTTGTTTTGAAAGTTCGGCTAAAACTTATTTAAACATTGTGTCAACGTTTAATAACTTGTGCATACAATATTTTTACTGCTATTTTTTCCCATATGGTCTGTATTTGAATGATATCCCTTATTTGGCAATTTTCATAAAAATGTTGTATTATTTTATCGTCTGTTATGTTTAATGTCTAAATTGCACTTACCCAGTTTTTTCTTCAGCATATTATGTTGTCCACATGTTGGCTTATATAGCTGTGATAGCGAATCAACTATAGCTCTTTTAAAGGCCTGAATTTTATTATGGTTTAGAAGTTATTTTGCGAAAAATCCTCGTGATACCATCGGGAAAACGAGACTAAACTGTTCGTTTTTTGAATTTCACACAATATGGTGTGTCCGTTACTCCTAATGATTTTTATAGTAACCTTGTAAACCTAAATTTTAAACTCCTGTTCTTAAAGTTAACAGTTCTGTGGTTCTCAATTCCAGTTTGCACAAAGAGAGCACGACCAACAAGGAGTCGAGCACACAAAGCACAGTCACGCACACAAACAAACACGAGGCGGAGAAAGTGGTTCACACAGAGACGCTGCAGGACGGCGTCGATGGACAGGTCAGTTGGGAACTCGGTGAAACATTAACTATAGTAGTTTTTACTATTGTGTCTGAGGTACTTTTCTTGGAGTTTTGAAATATATGAGATTACCCTTAAGGTACAAGACCGAATAGGTTGAAAGGGCTATTCCGCACTACTCTCTAACATCTTTACTCCCAATAAAACTTGAGTTATCGTAAAAAATATTAGTTTCATGTAATATTCATAGTATTGGTAATTAACTTTTGATGTAAATGTTGTAAACACGATTATGTAAATCATGTCATGGTCGAATATCAACGGTTTTCTTATGTAGTACATGAATTATGCGTGGGTCAATCACGGGTGCAGCCAGTGCTCAGACCAGAAAAGTTCAAAATATTACAACCCTTCCTAGTTTTGACGTTTTCCGAGTCTAGTGCAGCTGCTAGGGATTTATAGAGAATCAAATGAATCTTCTGTTTTTTTTTACCAACATAATGAGTATTAATTTTATTTCATGAACTTTTTGTCGTATTATTTTCTTGAACCCGGCCTATACTGCTTGGTCAGTGGCGTAACTATCGTAGGGCCGGGTGGTGCAGTGCACCAGGGCCCCGGAGCTCAGGGGGCCCTGGTGCACTAATTTTGAAGGCCAATATAAGTTCAAGCTACGTGGAAAGAGAGGGTGAGGGCCCGATTCTTTCTCTATGCACTGGGGCCCTTGTCCACCTGGCTACGCCACCCTGGCTACGCTCGTTGGTCAAATATTGATTTAAATCGTTAGGGTTTTTAGCAATGTTTTGAACTTCTGTCCACCTCAATAGTTTGAGATTAGGCTTGCTAATAAAAAGCATGGGTACAATATTTTTTGTGTTTTAAGTATTTCTTCAAACAATAACACATTAAGCCATAATGGGGAAACATTTGCGGTGACCCACGTTTGCGTCTTTTACTACGATTGTAATAAGAGCAAAAAGTGGGTAAGCAAAACTTTACCCAATTATTATTGTGCTTTGACAAAAAGGGAGAAATTTAACTCAGATGTTGTGTTATCTACGGAATATATGGATTGATGTACCTTGATTTGTATTTTAAATTTTCATGAAGAAATAAATAAATAAATATCAACACAAGGTTCAAATTAAGGCAATTTAAGATTAAAAACGGATTTAATTAATAAGGTATGCAAAGATACAAATTGAGGATATTATGACAACAAATACGTGGGACGCACTATAAGTTTCCGGAATTAATATGAAAAAATACTATTAAAGGTACAAAATTAATTTATTGTTTTTCAAAATAATCTCCCTTGGCGTCTATGCACTTTTTCATTCGATCAAACCAGTTTTGAAAACTTTTGTGCCACTCCCCTGTGGTGACCTCTGAAACGTGTTTTTCATACTCCTCGACAGCCTCTTCTGGTGATGAAAATCGTTGACCGCGTAATTGGTTCTTAATTTTTGGGAACAGAAAAAAGTCACAAGGTGCCAGGTCGGGACTGTATGCAGGATGACTCATGAGTTCTACATTTTTCGTCTTCAAAAAGTCGTTTGTCTGTCTGGCCGTGTGAGAACTAGCATTGTCGTGGTGCAGGATGATACGGCGTTTACGGTTATTTTTACGGAGTTCGTCAATAACTTCCGGCAAACAAATGGTCGTGTACCAGTCACTATTCACGGTACGACGATTCTCTAAAGCAACAGTAGCCACGTGTCCAGTTTTATTAAAAAAAGAAGCAATCATCCGCTTAGATGCACTTTTCACGCGCGCCACTTTGGTTGGTTTCGGCTCATCTTGAAAGACCCATACGCTCGATTGCTGCTTTGTTTTGGGATCGTAGCAATAAATCCATGTTTCGTCACCTGTTACTATGTCCCACACCAAATTTGACGCACCTTCGTTGAATCTGGTAAGCATGGCACTGCACCAAGTGATGCGGTCCGTTTTTTGAGCCTCGGTCAAGTTGTGTGGGATCCACCGCGAGCACAGCTTTCTCACACCCAAATGTTTGTGTAGGATTGATTGTATTTGACTCATGCCTATTTCTAAGGATGCGCGAATTTCATGGTAGGTCACATGCCTGTCTGTTTCAATCATACGGCGCACAGCATCGATGTTTTTGTTGGTCACAGCGGTGGACGGCCGACCATCGCGAGATTCGTCACTGAGATTGATACGACCACGCTTGAATTCTGCAAACCAGCTATAAACAGTCGTCTTGCATGGTGCTTCATTGCCAAAAGCTGTTTCAAGCCGAGCGATGCTCTGTTGAGCTGTCAAATTACACTTAAAATCGTAGAAAATCATACTACGAAAATTTTCCCGAGTTAAATCCATGTTGATGCAGACACACAATTTTTTAAATGGCGCCACAAGGTAAAAACAAAAGACAGTCAGATGAAACAAACTGCATTCTACAGCCAAAGAGTTCTATTTTCAAATGTTGCAATAAATTTTTAAATATTGTTTATGTAAGTGGCCAGTTCCGGAAACTTTTAGTGTTACCTATGTAAGTTCCCTTGATTATTTTTGTAGAGCTTGATTCCCCGTCGAACGACAGAGAGACCAGTATAGGACGAGTCGCGAGAGAAAGTGAGACGCACGCATCAAAGTCACCAGCAGTCTCAAACGTGTGTATGTATGTAATACGTGGGACGCACTATAAGTTTCCGGAATGAATATGAAAAAATACTATTAAAGGTACAAAATTAATTTATTGTTTTTCAAAATAATCTCCCTTGGCGTCTATGCACTTTTTCATTCGATCAAACCAGTTTTGAAAACTTTTGTGCCACTCCCCTGTGGTGACCTCTGAAACGCGTTTTTCATACTCCTCGACAGCCTCTTCTGGTGATGAAAATCGTTGACCGCGTAATTGGTTCTTAATTTTTGGGAACAGAAAAAAGTCACAAGGTGCCAGGTCGGGACTGTATGCAGGATGACTCATGAGTTCTACATTTTTCGTCTTCAAAAAGTCGTTTGTCTGTCTGGCCGTGTGAGAACTAGCATTGTCGTGGTGCAGGATGATACGGCGTTTACGGTTATTTTTACGGAGTTCGTCAATAACTTCCGGCAAACAAATGGTCGTGTACCAGTCACTATTCACGGTACGACGATTCTCTAAAGCAACAGTAGCCACGTGTCCAGTTTTATTAAAAAAAGAAGCAATCATCCGCTTAGATGCACTTTTCACGCGCGCCACTTTGGTTGGTTTCGGCTCATCTTGATAGACCCATACGCTCGATTGCTGCTTTGTTTTGGGATCGTAGCAATAAATCCATGTTTCGTCACCTGTTAGTATGTCCCACACCAAATTTGACGCACCTTCGTTGAATCTGGTAAGCATGGCACTGCACCAAGTGACGCGGTCCGTTTTTTGAGCCTCGGTCAAGTTGTGTGGGATCCACCGCGAGCACAGCTTTCTCACACCCAAATGTTTGTGTAGGATTGATTGTATTTGACTCATGCCTATTTCTAAGGATGCGCGAATTTCATAGTAGGTCACATGCCTGTCTGTTTCAATCATACGGCGCACAGCATCGATGTTTTTGTTGGTCACAGCGGTGGACGGCCGACCATCGCGAGATTCGTCACTGAGATTGATACGACCACGCTTGAATTCTGCAAACCAGCTATAAACAGTCGTCTTGCATGGTGCTTCATTGCCAAAAGCTGTTTCAAGCCGAGCGATGCTCTGTTGAGCTGTCAAATTACACTTAAAATCGTAGAAAATCATACTACGAAAATTTTCCCGAGTTAAATCCATGTTGATGCAGACACACAATTTTTTAAATGGCGCCACAAGGTAAAAACAAAAGACAGTCAGATGAAACAAACTGCATTCTACAGCCAAAGAGTTCTATTTTCAAATGTTGCAATAAATTTTTAAATATTGTTTATGTAAGTGGCCAGTTCCGGAAACTTTTAGTGTTACCTATGTAAGTTCCCTTGATTATTTTTGTAGAGCTTGATTCCCCGTCGAACGACAGAGAGACCAGTATAGGACGAGTCGCGAGAGAAAGTGAGACGCACGCATCAAAGTCACCAGCAGTCTCAAACGTGTGTATGTATGTAATACGTGGGACGCACTATAAGTTTCCGGAATGAATATGAAAAAATACTATTAAAGGTACAAAATTAATTTATTGTTTTTCAAAATAATCTCCCTTGGCGTCTATGCACTTTTTCATTCGATCAAACCAGTTTTGAAAACTTTTGTGCCACTCCCCTGTGGTGACCTCTGAAACGCGTTTTTCATACTCCTCGACAGCCTCTTCTGGTGATGAAAATCGTTGACCGCGTAATTGGTTCTTAATTTTTGGGAACAGAAAAAAGTCACAAGGTGCCAGGTCGGGACTGTATGCAGGATGACTCATGAGTTCTACATTTTTCGTCTTCAAAAAGTCGTTTGTCTGTCTGGCCGTGTGAGAACTAGCATTGTCGTGGTGCAGGATGATACGGCGTTTACGGTTATTTTTACGGAGTTCGTCAATAACTTCCGGCAAACAAATGGTCGTGTACCAGTCACTATTCACGGTACGACGATTCTCTAAAGCAACAGTAGCCACGTGTCCAGTTTTATTAAAAAAAGAAGCAATCATCCGCTTAGATGCACTTTTCACGCGCGCCACTTTGGTTGGTTTCGGCTCATCTTGATAGACCCATACGCTCGATTGCTGCTTTGTTTTGGGATCGTAGCAATAAATCCATGTTTCGTCACCTGTTAGTATGTCCCACACCAAATTTGACGCACCTTCGTTGAATCTGGTAAGCATGGCACTGCACCAAGTGACGCGGTCCGTTTTTTGAGCCTCGGTCAAGTTGTGTGGGATCCACCGCGAGCACAGCTTTCTCACACCCAAATGTTTGTGTAGGATTGATTGTATTTGACTCATGCCTATTTCTAAGGATGCGCGAATTTCATAGTAGGTCACATGCCTGTCTGTTTCAATCATACGGCGCACAGCATCGATGTTTTTGTTGGTCACAGCGGTGGACGGCCGACCATCGCGAGATTCGTCACTGAGATTGATACGACCACGCTTGAATTCTGCAAACCAGCTTTAAACAGTCGTCTTGCATGGTGCTTCATTGCCAAAAGCTGTTTCAAGCCGAGCGATGCTCTGTTGAGCTGTCAAATTACACTTAAAATCGTAGAAAATCATACTACGAAAATTTTCCCGAGTTAAATCCATGTTGATGCAGACACACAATTTTTTAAATGGCGCCACAAGGTAAAAACAAAAGACAGTCAGATGAAACAAACTGCATTCTACAGCCAAAGAGTTCTATTTTCAAATGTTGCAATAAATTTTTAAATATTGTTTATGTAAGTGGCCAGTTCCGGAAACTTTTAGTGTTACCTATGTATTATGAATTAAATGTTTAGGTAAAGAAGCCCCCCGTGCCAACAAAGAAAAGTCCAACCCCCACGTCCGCTGTGGGAGGTTTGTTCAGCGGATTGAAGAGCAAAATGCTGTCTTCTGACAAGTAAGCTATTTATCTTACGTTAAGCTTATATTTATCAACTAGCTTTTGTCTGCGTCATCGCTCGCTTGTAAGTGTCTTTCAGTCAATGTGTCTTTCAAAACTATTATCGACAGTCAATCCAAGTCAATATATATTTCAGAGACAAATCATCGACAGTATCGAGCAGTGCCAGCAATAGCAGCGGCGAGTGGGATAAGATAGATGGCGCTGCGTCGAGTCGAGCCACGCCCACCGCGCCCGCGACCAATAGCGGCACTGGAACCTTCGACCACGTCGAGAGGCATTCTATACTCAACGATCCCAGGGCGGGGAGGTACAAAATATACACTTTTCTAACTTTACATCGGTATCAAACAATAAAAAAAAACCTCAATCGTTCCGGGCTTATCGGCGTAGACTTGCGACTTCACATATCCCCACAGAAAATAGTCAAGTGGCGTTAAATCTCATGATCTTGGAGGCTAATTCACGGGTCCGAAACGTGAAACTATGCGGTTACCAAACGTTTCCTTCAATAAATCAATTGTGGCACGAACTGTGTGACATGTTGCGCCGTCTTGTTGAAACCACAACTCCTGCACATCATGGTTGTTCAAAACGAAAAAGTCAGTAATCATCGCTCTATAGCGGTCACCATTGACTGTAACGTTCTGGCCAGCATCGTTTTCAAAGAAGTACGGACCAATTATTCCACCAGCCCATAAAGCACACCACACAGTCAGTTTTTCTGGATGTAACGGTGTCTCAACATACACTTGAGGATTATCATCACTCCAAATACGGCAGTTTTGTTTATTGACATATCCATTCAACCAAAAATGAGCTTCATCGCTAAACAAAATTCGCTTTTGAAAATCGGGATCGACGGCAATCTTATTTTGGGCCCATCCCATTCCAAATTTGCACAATTTGGAAGCGTTGTTCAGGCGTCAGTCTATTCATGTTGAAATGCCAAACCAAACTAAACATAAATCACTTGACAGCTGACAAAATGGCCGCCAGTTAAAAAAGTGTTGCCAACTTAAAGTTCTATACCTCTAAAAAAAACACCCGTTACAAAATTTGATAAAATCTATTCGTCGTCTGTTTTCAATTCTGCTTTTCTAACTCTCCATCAACATAAATAAATTGAAGAGAAAATAAAAATTATGTTTATCCATAACTTACTTAGACTATGCTAACTGAGCTTTTACAACAACAATGAGTGGGTAGTAAAAATTTATGGTTATCACTGAATTGCATTAAGTTTCATTTTAAGTGTATCTCCAAAAACGGTGATAGGGCAGAAAGAGAAAAAATAAATTGTGTTGATGTTTTAATAAAACGATTTCATTTAAAAGCAATATTAATAAGTTAACGAATAGGGAGAGCGCTGGCACCTTAATCTGAAGGTATTTTCTGTTTCTGTTAATAATAGTAGACTCTTTACCAAGGAGTAAATAACTATTTTAAAGGCGATAGTGTTTCTTTGAATCCAGAGCGGAGCGAAGGATTCTAGAGTAGGATCCTGAGAGCGCAGCGAGGGATTCAAAGTTCGTCATTCGAGCTTAAAATAGTGTTGATCCCGAGGTGGACACTCTACTTTTTATCATCTCTGTGAGAAAATGAGTAAGTGCAACTTATGAATAAAAATAGTACATTTATTTATTTACTTACAATTAGGGACAATAAGACATAACATAACATTCATTTAAAAAAAGTTTCTACATTTTGGCAAGAAAAATGGATTTCGTCGGTTTATGCCCTTCGGATTGTCGCGGATTGTCGTTTCAGATAAGCTATTTTTTTAGTATGTTTCGATTTTAATGTCATTATTGGTACTAACTGTAAATTTTAGCATTAAATATTATATACTCCAACGAGTTGTAGGTTGTTTAGATTTGGCTAAAAATTTTCTTCTTGAAAATAGTCCAAAAACACATTTACGAAGAATAAACTATCTTTTTGAATAGACGTGATAAAAATTATATTTCAAGGTTTTGTTTATTTCAGGTGCAAGACTCGTTCTTGGTGATATCTTTTTAGATTATACCCTTGTATTTTGATGTGTTTTTCAATGCAAGTGCTTGTAAAGTCCTATTTTTTAAGCATCAAAATTTTTGTCAAAGTTAACTTTACCAAACTGGTATTTTATTTTCATTTTTAGGGTTCCGTACCTCAAGAGGAAAAAACGGAGCCCTTATAGAATCACTTTGTTGTCCGTCTGTTCAGTTTGATTGTCGGAATATACCCGCCTACGACTGACACAGCAAGACCAAGTAGGTATGTTATGCTTATGACAAAAAGCAGCCTTCGAACGCATCAAACTGAAAGCAGCTTACTTCCGTCAAGTTGGCAACTTGCGTGCAAAAAAAAAGAATGCCAGCCTAAAGTTCACATAAATAGAGTATTTATTCTTTGTTTATGAGGTGTATTTCTTTAATTTATTCACTCACACTATGCATTGAAAAGCGTAGTACGATAGACGTGCGTAAGGGCAATAACTTATAGCATAAACTACTATTGTTTCTGTCTAATTGTACTTTTTTAATGTTATATTGTTTGCGTGTTCAGAGTGAAGGCGCCGCGCCGACGCCCGCCGAGCCAAGCGCTGCGGGACGACACGCCGGTAATAATCGGACTGAGCAACGGACATGAAGGTATTATACACCTTTCTCCAAACGCTTACCAAAATTTTGAAATTATCTCTTCTTTTCTCCCCATAATATTGCTTGCTGTCATGCTTATAAGGCCCAAAACCTCAATAGAGTGCGGATTGTAAATAGAATTGTCAACAATTGTACATTCTGTTTTTACCGACGATTGTTACGTCCCAACGTGATAGGGGGTGAGCCTGAGGTGCAATTGTGTAAGGCAATGGTATTCAAACTAATTGTCATATGGCTATTCGGCTAAACAAATCAGCCCGTTTGACAATTGAAATAGTAAATTTTTGGCTGTCAAATGAATACAATTGTCTTATTCTGTTGTTGACAACCAAAATAGTACGATTTCAATTGTCAAACGGGCTTAGTCATATAACAATCGAATTTGAAAACGATTGGCAGATCACCGTACTTCAGGTACAAATGCACGTTTTTAAAGCATGGAGGTTACCTCACAGTGTTTTCCTTTGCCGTTCAACATGTGGTATACGAATACTATACATAAATTCCGGAAGTCATATTGGTGCATGCTCGACGTAGCCACGTTCTCAAGATTTGTGGGAAGTCCTATCGGTTGAGTTTACCGCATGCTGCTGAGTTTGTGTTTCCTTATTACCTCTTAAATTCATAAATTTGATAAATCTTAGATAACTGCTACGGACAATTTTAACTTTATATTATGAAATGTGCACTCCAAGAAACTCAACAGAATGTATGATTTCTGTGATCTGATCACCAATAGATTACCTGTCAAGTCAGTGTACCAAGTTTGAACATGCTAGCGACTCGACATCGCTTCGGTAAATAAAAATGTAGCTCTTATTTCATAGCAATAAGAGTTTTCGTTTAGAATTTATCGAGTTTATCCCTCAAATTTATCAAATCTGTGCTTACGTTTGCTAAATAGTCCCAAACAAAATATGCAATCTTTGTTTTGGCTACATTAAAAAGTAATTTATATTCGATTAACCGTTGATGCGACTATTCAAAGGGTAGTTGATGAGTGGCAATAAGTTGTCTATATATTTATGTTTGTGTATCCTCGTATAATGTTAGAGTTGTGTTAATTTATTAGTGCCTAGCTTATACATTTGATAACAAAACTGTTTTGTTATCGATATTATTTATTTATCTAAGCCATTAATGCTTATTACTCTGATTAGATTGAGTCTTGAATACGAATCATTCAGGGTTAATAATAGGTAAATATAAACGTGAATATGTTGTTTTTATATATTTTTACATTTATGTTTTATTTTATTTTGTTTTCCTATAGGTTCTCTAGATACTGAAAGTCCGCCTAAATCAATTCCAGTAGCATCAGAAAAGCCGCCAGTCTCCGAAAAGGCCGAAGAAATCAAGCCCAAAGCCCGCGAGTGGGAGAAACACAAAGCGCCCTGGATGGAGGAACTCAAACTGAACCAAGCCAAGAAAACTAGCTTCGTAACTGAAGTCGGAAAATCGAGATCGGTTTCAGCGTCGTCTGAAACTGGGATGACCAGTAAAACTGGGAGCACTGACAGGTAAGTTGTTTATGGCAATTACCAAATAGTTCCAATAATGTGTATAAATTACCTTTGTGTATAAATTCTTTTAAATAATGGAAAATTAAATACAGGCTAGTGGGAATACATAGACGTTAAATCAGTTGTTAAACTTCGCAACTTTATACATTGCTTGCGACTTGATAAAGATAAAAATAACTTTAGTCAAAGACAACAAACATGAAATAAATCACAGACATACAGATGTGGGTACATTGAAAACTTATTTTATCTAAGTATACGATTATCTGGCGGTCTTCAATAAGACGAGCTTGATTCGCGAGGACATCTATTAGTGTGCACACTTGATAACTATTTTAGAGAGTTCGTCGACAAATTTCATGTTTGATTTTGAGTTTTTGCGGATTATATAATATTTATTACAAAAAGATTTTTAAACAAACAAATATACAACTTAAGAAAGAATAATATAAATAATAACGTAATAATACAATGAACATTATATCTTCAGAACAGAAGAGTAGCGAAAGATTGCTGCTTCGGAGCACATCCCTTGCCTCATTAGATGCCTCGCTTGTTTGATGAGAATGACAGAGAGAGAAGAGAGAATTATGTATTTCTGATTTTTGCGTTTTTTTTACGTTTAAACATAGTAAAAGACATCCCTAAAGCGACTTTTACTGACGCTATGTCATTTATGTTACGTAATATTATTTTATCACGATTAATTAGATCTCGTTAGCGCGAGATAAAAATGTGACAATTTAGACGACTTCATCTAATTAATAATAACGTTTATTCAAAATTTACATTGTAATTTCTCAATACCTGAGAAACTGCAAGAAAATCCTTAGATAACGTAGATAAAAAACGTACATTTGTATTATATTCGCCCAGAAGTGAATAATCCATTGTAACAATGTTTCAGGATATTGGAATGCGGTTTAGAAGAGAAGCGGTCCTCGCACTCAATGGAGATGTCTAAGAGCACTTCCTCTATCAGCGGGAAAATATCCGTCCTCGAAACCATTGAGAGGACCGACGAAGTCAAAGAGGTTTGTGTCATCTATTTGTACACTTATAGCACGGTTTAAAAATACATACAGTTGTCCAACGAACCGTATGGTCCGAAATAGAATAACATCGCTAAAACCGATTACAAATGAATGAGGTGAATGGCAAATAATCGATGAGTGAAGCAAATGTATTCATTCATTCGTATGACTTTTGTGGCTCACGCGTCGGAGGTGAGGCGATGAGAGCGTTGAACGGAATGAAATGTCAAAAATTATTTTCACTCCATAATTTCAGACAAAATTTTGAAAAGTCTTGTGGAACATCTCGAAATGGAAGAATTTATATTTGTGAATGTGTGTGTGGGTTTGTGGAGTCGATAAAAATATATATTACGTATTGTATTCTGTGTTAAATTAAGAGGTTATGAGGCATCTTCTGTAAAGCGGTCCGAATCATAAGCTATCTTTTACATCGTTTGCTAGCTCACAAATTACGGACCAGTCCTCGCTCACACTTGAAATCATTCATGGCTTTGGGCCATGTAATTCTATTTCGGACCGAGGTTCGGACGGAGCGGTTGTGCCTCGGTCATTTAGCTCCCGCCGCCCCCGGCCCCGCAGGCTCCGCACAATTACTCTGCCTGAACGCTTCATTACAACTGTATGGATTTTTAAACTGTGCTTATCGTGGAGTCTCGGTGTTGACTGTCGTAACATAATGACTGGGCCGATTACGATCGTGCCGGGTGACATCGAAAATCAATAATTCTACGGGTTGAGATGTGGGAATTACATTCGGAAGAAAGATAAGTAGTATATTAAAATAAGCATATTAGTGATAGAAGCCGTACAATGTATACGACGCGGCGTGTATTCTACAAACATTGGTCATTTATTCGACTGATGCCGGCTCCAAAGTGGGCGAAAATATATTTAGAAAATTGCCATATTTATCGCTATTATTTTACCTTCAAGTATTAAAATAAATTCTACAGATATGTGAGATTAGATTATGTTTTTGTTGCGAAATCCATCGCTTCGGAATACTCTAAATATTATTATTAGAGTGCATTACAAACTAGAAAAGTTATATGGACAAGTATGGTGGAAAAAATCAACGGTCTAGGTAAGTACCTCGGTGGCGCAATTGGTAGCGCGCTTGTCTTTATAACAAGAGGTCGCAGGTTCGAATCCTGGCCCGAGGAATTTTTTCAAATTTTTGCTTTTGCATTTGTTTCTATTTTATCTTTTCTAGTTTGTAATGCACTCTATAATAAATGTGAGACTAGCTTTACTGAATCTGATCTGGCAATTAATTTCTGCCTTCCGAACTCTGATGTAAACTTGGGCTACTTTGACATAGCTTTGGAAGGTATTTATAAAGTTGTTTATCCCCAAAAAATATTAGAATATGCTGGTGCTCTCTATAAAGAGCTGTTGGCCTTTTGAGAATAAATTACACCGGGAAAACGTTAATAGATTGACTGCCACAATAAATATGAAAAGTTAGTCACTTTTTAAATTCCAATTATACAATAAGTATTTCAATTTCCAGACTAAAGTGCGGCACAGCTTAGACTCTAGAAAAGACTCGGCTCCCGTACCGCCGAAAGACATAGAAATAGCAGCCCCTCGCACCACTAACTCTACCAACTCGCATTCGCCTACTGCTGCAGGTATGTTTTATGTAAACCACATACAGGTAGCGCGCGAGTTGAATGCAGTTGGGGGCTGAGGTGAAGGGCGGGAGCACCTCCCCCCGCCGTCCGCACACCTGCCCCGCACGCCTGCTGTGTGCGTAGAGAGAACGGCTGTGTGTGTATATAAGGTGACTTTTATTATTTATGCAGCCAAACTCATACTGGAGGCTTGGTAAGTAATCAGTAACACGGAACGATAACACTTTTTTCCAATTTCGCAAAATAAAATCTTGACTTCCCATAGTCATTGACTCGGGGTTGGGCTTGCGTTTGTAAGGAACACGAAAAGAATAATTTACGAATTTCACAAAAAGGGTCATCGAATCTTGTTACTGAGCACTCACCGAGTCTTCATTAAGAATTTGGCTACATAAATTAAAGTCACCTTATACAGGATGTTAGGAAAATTCCTTTAAACCACGTGTGCTATAGGTATAACAAAGTATGTTAAGCGTGTTTAATTTTTTTTAAATATAAAAATTACAATATTTTATAAAAGCTTTCATTAAATTATTCAACCCTAGTTCAGAACGCAATAGATGATAAACAATAGCAAAAAATGATTTTTTTTATTGTAAAAAATATACTCACTTAAAATTCTTCAGGTCTGCATTCAACTCGCACGCTATTTGTACATAACATCCATCCATCAGTCTGTTTCGTCCACTGCTGGACATAGGCCTTGCCATTCTTAGCGGTCCTTCTGAAAGAAATGCCTACACAACATATATCGTCACGTAATGTTTGCCGAGGGTAACACTGACTCTAGAAAGTCAATACTTGTCACACTCTTGTTTCACCGGTGATGAAGTGTGAGCCGTATCGTTGGACACAAATACGCGCTTTTTAGGGCATGGAGGTTTATCGCGCAGTGGTTTCCTTCAACCGTCAATGAGTGGTAAGTATAAAATATATATGCACATCCATTCTGAAAAAACCATAGGTTCGTGCTCGACTAAATGAACTTCCGCAAACCCTCAGAAAACATCCTTCTGTGTCCTCTTTTAGATATAACCTGAAAAATTATTACCTTTCTCTCTGAATTACTCGACTGACTATGCTACTTTGTTTGTATGTATGTATTTATTATTTATATATGTATGTATTTGTATGTATTGTATTATATTTAAATAATAGGCTTGAAGAAAATTGTTTTCTTTTTGCACAAAAACCATTAAGTATCTAATGTGTAAAATTTTCATTTTCCTAATACCATCGGTTGACTGGAAGAAATTTCTTTAAGGAATAAGTCCGCCCTTGCCTTCTGTTTTTCTGTATTCTGTGTTTTTATTTTAATTTTCTGTGCAATAAAGTGTTTATTCATTCATTCATTCATTCATTCTTCCCTCGTTATATGACATAATGATCCCCATTCTCGTGTAGCAAATATTAAATTTAGAGCTGTCAAAACCTAAAACTTTTCATTACAAAATAGGCCCTAACGCAGATGGATAAAAGCTAAATGAGCTCGTATTATTTTAGCGTTTGACAACAAATTTTAAGATTTGCTGCACGAGAATAGGGTTAAATATAAAACTATGACTCGCTGGTGAAAATCATCACAAATTGCTATAGCGAACGATTTTGCTGTAGCGCTGGTGCTAGTTAGCACTTTTTAGTGTCGTACTTGATACTCAATTTAAAAATACATTGCATTTAGTTTATGATAGTAATATAAATGAACTAGCCTTTTTCCCGCGGTGCCGTCTGCGGTTATTCAATCGCTACCCCGTTTTCGGCTTGGGCGTTATTTTAAAAGCACCCCTTATAGCATTTACGTTGATCTAGATCATTACGATGATACAGTGGCGTGCACAGCATATTTAACCTGGGTAGGCAGAATTAATTTTGACGTGTGCGTGTTGCTCTCATGTCGTGTACGAGAATTTCAATGTCTGTGTGACCAGGGTGCTTTCATCGGTCATAATAATTTTAAATATGCGTGCGCTTATAAGTGCGTCCATTACGTTTGCTGCGAAACAAAAGATAAGCTTTGTTTTTTTTAATTGTTAGTCATTTTGCATAATGCATAGTTTACTATTTCATTAGTGAACATAATTAGTTCTTATTTATTAGTGTTAGAAACAAGCTAAATCTAGGTTAGAATACCGGCCGGCGTAATTACGTCACGTCCATTACACAACGGTATGTAGTAGAGAACAAAAAAGTGACGTAATGGGATAACCAACTTTGAAAAAGAGGTTTGTTTTTAATAAAAAAAAATATATATAATGAATAATGAACCTAAAACTCATAGCTTCAAAAGTATGTATGTCGTGCCTATGTTTAAACACATGTATCCTATTTTTCATGTTTGTTGTTAAAAATATATTTTAATAGAAGGTATGATTAAATTTTTTTGGTGGTCATATGAAAAAAAAAGAAAAGAAAAGAAAAATAGATTTATTGCAAAAACGGTTGCGTTATAAATAATTAAAACACTTCAGTTATGCAATAAGTTTTTCTATTTTAGTTGCAGTAACCAATTTTTCTAGTCATTTAGACATGCCTTTACATGTTTATTACGTTACATGAAAACTCCTATTACGGAACTGTCCCATTATTTTAGAGACGAAAATATTGAAATAATTTTTATTTCAATTAAACAAATAAAAACATGTTATATCTAAAATATAGCCAAAGAGCTACTTTACTTTAAATCTATAAATTGAGAGAAAAATCCATATTTTTAATAGAATAAAGACAAAATGAAGGTGTCAAAAGACACCAAAAGTGATGTAATGGACTAAGCTAGGCAAATCACAATTAAAGAAACGGGGTTTGGAATATTATTTTGTGCTGTAATGAGAGATGAGTGCTTTTATAAGATGTTGGTAATAATAATATCCATATAATTTAAACATATTATTTTTAAACAGGCAGCTCCTTGAAAATAGTTACGTAACGGACTGTTTTCCACATACTGTTTCACTAAAACTCGATTTTTGACAAAAATGTATATTTGATTCACGAAAAAACTTAATAGTACATTTTACAATGTTTATTTTATCAATTAAACATAAATTATAATTAAAATATGCTTATTATTTTTCGGATGTCCATTACGTAACCCTAGCAAAAAAAACTTACTATTGCCAGATACGACTTTTTTACTACTTTATGAAAATAACGCCTAAGCCGAAAAAGGGGCAGAGACTAAAAACGCGGGCGAAAGGTTAGTAATTAATATTTGAATACTTCTTCCCACAGGTCGAACATTCACAACAATGCTGGACGACATAAAGAAGTCCCCCGCGCCCGCACCCCCCTCCGCTAGCGTCCGCACTAGCACTGACCTCTCAGACAGGAATAGCAACAAAATTGAGAAAGTAGCGACATCTATGAGCGAGAAGATGCACCAAATGGAGTACAAGTCTATAGCCGGCAGTGTAACCGAGAGGATGAATAGTGTTGAGCGGAGTGATAAGAGGTACATTTATTTTATTATTATGTAGCTTTGTACTCATAGACTTGTACGTTGACCGCAAGCGTTATACTTTTACCAAAGTACGTTTTATCAAAGAGTTTTCGTGGCGGTGTGAGACCTCACCGGTATAAAACCTCCTTTGCCCAATGCATAATCTCACATGCATGTGCGATGCACTGCTTAATTTTTTACGCTATAATTTAGATAATTAATTCAATACTTACTGTTTCTGTTGGTTAAAAGTTTTATTCTTAGCAAAAATGTCTCACAAAAATGGTCGAGTGATACTGAGCAACGAAAAATGAAATTGAAAAATAAGTAGATAACTATTGCATGTGTTTAGATAAAGTAGTGTATGAAACTGTATATAACTAGGTATTAAAACACTCATGTGAAACTATTAAACAACTAGTTTATAAACTACTGTTACTGATAGTATTATCTTGTTAAGAGAACTATTACTATTATTTTTTTTCCGTATTAGGGTCGTTCGTAAAAAAATAATGTGTCTTGTTTCTTTATTTTATAAAAATATATGTGTAAAATTAATAATAAAAAAACTGAAGCCTTGAAGAATGCAATATTTATTTATTATAATCATGATTTTACGATATGAGTGTAGATAAAGATAGTGCTATGTTTAGAGCCCCCACACAATGTATGATTTGGCTTTTTTCGAAAATACGAATACTGGCGAAGATGTGAATTGATTTTTGTAAAATTTTATTCAGGTCTGAGGAAAAGTCAGTAGACAAGCTGAGTTCGAGCGTGATCGGTAGTACGATAGAAAGGAGGCCGCACGCCGCAAAGACGCAAGAAAACAATGAAGGCGTTGAAGCGTTGGTGGCGCAACTAAATAGTAGGGTAAGTATCGCTTTATCGACTAGTGCAAAGTAATTATGTATTATTTAGTTTTGCACTAGTCACGACTGGGACTCTATACTAATTGCGGTACAGGTAAATATAACCAAATACTTTCTACACTTATTTAACCGTTTCCCAGTGGCGAAGGGTAAACATTTTAAAAAGGGAAGCCGAACAACAAAAATCGCCTTACTCAGAAAAGCAACCGAAAAAAATCATTTTTTTTTATATTTAGCAACTCCCTGTCAGCCAAGTGTATTTGTCGTATTGAGATTTATGGAAATGTTTGACAAAGCGAAGAGCACGGAATAAAGAAATGTAAATGGATGCCATTTCCTAAACCCATCCCATCGGCTTGGGAATCGTGTTATATTGACCCTTCGCCACTGCCGTTTCCCCATTTCGATACCGAAAACTGAGCGAGAACGCCGCCGTAAAGGCGGGTGAAGGAGGCGAACACGAAACGAGCCATGAAAGGCCAAATTTCGGTACCATAATTGTATACTGGTACCTTAATCCTAAAAAACGTATCGCTAAAAAACGGTATGACGACGTACCGAAATTTTAGGATATCCATATTTAGCGGTTGATCAATCCTGGAGTGAAACGCATTCTTGAGTATTTGATGCTTTCTGAAAATGACTATGTAGTCAAATCAAATCATTTATTTTCAGGCATATATGTGGCCCATAGATAAATATCTTACAAACTAACATATATTACAGTATATTAATAATCCTGTGGCACTTGTCCTGCGGCCAAATGATTTCCTCCATGACGAGGTGCAGAAAACAGTCCGGTACTCGCACCACGAACGCCGAAAAGTTGACGTTGCGGCGCGACTCCAGCAACTGCACCCTCGGCGGGTATCCCATCTTTTGGCGAACGTACTCCGCGATCTCCTCCGCCTTAGTGGTGTAGTGCTGGCGGGAGATGTACACCGGCGTGTTCGGCTTCGCGGCACGCAGTTTCTGGTTGTTGTGTCCAGAGCTTTTTTTTTAAAGCTATTAACGTTTTTGTTCGATAGTAATTCAATGTATTCTAACACATTTCTCCTTTTGCTACAGATATTAAATTTGGAAAGCCTCCTAGAAGTACAAAATGCAAAGTTCAACGCTGCGCTTGAAGACCTCAACAAAAAACTAGCCCTTGAAACTGCGAAAAGGCAAGCGTTACAATCTGAGGTAGAAAAACTAGCGCATTGTGTCACTCAAGTTTAGGCCCTAATCGTATACCGCCGAAAAGTCAATTTGCAATAGACATGTGCCAACGCGGCTCTTTTTAACTCATTTTATGTAAATACCTATTCAGCTGATGTTTTGTAAAGATATCGTATGAGCGAAGCTAAAACTTGTAAGTAGCTTAAATTTATTAATACAAAATATTAGTCAAAATCAGAGATTAAATTTTACGATTTTTTTAGAGAATCATTATAATCTTTAGTGAGGCATGTTTATATTTACATGTGGATATTTGGACGTAAATTGCTGGTCATATGATGGCACTACACTGATATTTTTTGATA
Organism: Ypsolopha scabrella; assembly: GCA_910592155.1. Taxonomy (NCBI): domain Eukaryota; kingdom Metazoa; phylum Arthropoda; class Insecta; order Lepidoptera; family Ypsolophidae; genus Ypsolopha; species Ypsolopha scabrella. The sequence goes on along the minus strand of OU342969.1, from coordinate 21,118,644 downwards.
AAATATATTTTTTCATTTACCCACCCGCTATATTTATCTGCTTTTTGTAATGCCATATTATATACTAAAATCGTTCTTCGTATTGTCATTGCATTAACAGAAGTTTCATTTGTAACGCATTACTCTGTTGCTGCCTAAATTTTAATTAAGAATTATTATAGCTAGGAATTGAATTGCGTGTTTATATTAATACAAAATTTGTGCCATTTTATTTGATCGCCGTATATAAAGCACATAATTATTAAGTAACGGGGTTATGTAGATAAGTTTTCATACTAAGTTTACTGTAAATTCATACTATCTACGTGATTATTTTTTTCACATTCCATTTTCTGTGTTAGAAATACTATATAGTATTAAAAGAATGAGTATTATGTTAAAAAAAATCACAGTAACGTGAAAAATCAAAACAATAATGTATTTTATTAAATATTTTTATATTTGTACAGAAAGAAAATTACCGACTTTAATATATCATGTTTTTTGTAAATATTTCCTAATTTATACTATTATTGTAGGATACATTTATGTCAATCCAACGAATTTACCTGCTAAAAATTTCGTTGATTTAATGAATTTGTGAAATTAAACTACTAGACCTGGAATTTGGCTTACCTGATTTTTTGTGGATAATTCATAATAAACACAATGTGTATTAATTTCCACCAAGTGTCAACAATCACAAGCATCAACTATACATAATTACTGTCATACGGGCGGAAAAAGTGCATGAAAATCTACTGTCATCTTGCTGAGCGGGCAGAAAAATACGATACGCATAGAAGTTAGATTATAAAGGTTCTCTTTGGCACTGATTTGATTGTTAATGCCAAAAGACAAAAAGTTTTTATGTCCGTGTTTGCAAAATGATACTGGCCACTTGCTATATGTACACATTATATAAAAAATGAAATTAAAAAGTGAAAATTGCACGCGAGTCAGTCGGTTTCTTTTTTATCTTGATTAAAAGTAAAATTATACTAGAAATGTCGTTTAGTGATTTAGAAGGATTGATGACGCTGCCTTTTGTCTTTATTTTCCGTGCAGGTGTAGTATAAAGCACTATGTACGAATACCACTCGGGAGAAAGTGCGATAACCGGCCGCTTCCCTCGGTGAACAATTTACCATTGTTTCATTTCTATGTAAATATCGGTTGCTAAAAGCTTCGTTTGAAACTAAAATAACTTTTCGAGGACTGAAAAGTAGATATTTCTACGGGCTCCCTTTCTAAGCGAGAGAAAAACTTGGTTTATTTAAATTCTATTGTATTTATCCACGAAGAATCTCAGTGAACCATTTCCATGTCTTTTAACTTTACAAAACCTGTACATTTAAAGTGTATCAGTGACGTTATACAAAAATTTAACGCGGGCACTGCTGATTATATTAAATTTTTGTTTGTATTTTTATTACTGCAAATACGTCAAATCAATATGCGTAATGGAAAAAATGCGAACGAAGGAGATAATGCGCTTTATGATTAACTTTTTCTATGGATTTTGATATCTTAAAACAAAAATTGCAAAAAATCATTACTATGGAACACATGGTTAGCCTTTTGAAGTACGTCATTTATACACCTTGAATGTTAGATCATGTGGTTTTCATCTTTATACAAAGTGTTCTTTTTTGATATCCCATAACTCTAAGGTTATAATAAAGGACTAGAAATAATATAAAAAGTCCAAGAAACATATGTTCAAAAATGCGTATTTTAGGGGAAATCAAAATTAAAATTAAAAAAATTGGGATTGGTGATAGGTAAACTTTCATTGATAATTGTGTTCAATCATTCATAATTCACACTTTTACTTAACGTAAAGGTGTTTTACATGAAAAATAACATTTTTATCGAATTATTTTGCATGAAAAATAAAAGAAATTTTCGTATGCTATTTATACGTGGTCTTGTTGATACCATGGAGTTATGGGATATCAAAAGGAATACGATGTATATGCTATGTCTCATTGTAATTATGCGTTGTGACCAGCTTGGCTTAAAGGTTGTGTTATACCATCCAGTAACGATAATAAGGTGGTTGTGATGGGTATCTCTCTCAAAAGTACAACTTACACTTTTTGAATAAAACAAATTGAATAAATGTGATATATGGCATTACGTGACAGGGGTTTAATGTCAATTCAGCTTTTCTGGCAAACTTCTGTTACTTTTTGTAAATGATCATGCACAACAACTATAAACACGCTTTATTTGCAGGATCCTTTAGAAAGTAATGCATAAAATAACACGACTTTGCTAGATCATCCCATTTGACATTTGTATGATATTTTTAATTCAAAAATTAAAAAAAACAATAAGTTGTGCGTTGAGTAACGAAAAACATCGCAACCATTAAAAAAAATGGTTTACTTTAACTTGTAAAATATGTATCCATAAGATTTACAGTGTTTACAAATGGAAATTTTATCTTTACAATAAATAAAGTAAGAGCAGACAGAAGAGAAACTATTAGTGACCATTTTTATAAGAGTTACTATGGTAATAAAAGTTATAAACGAAGCGAAAATAATAACCGCTTCAAGATTTCCACCCTGATAGCCGTTCATAAACTCACACTGGGTTGGGTTTCCTACTCGGGTTGCAACACTAACCCGTTCAAAAATTAACACGCGTCGCAACACCGACCGTTTAAAAATGGCAGTGTTACTACGTGTCGACTTTTTCATCATCAACTCTGAGCAGGGCTCGCAAGGTTCGTATAGGCACCTCAAAATGACACAAACAACCATACTAAATTTAACGTAAAAATGTCAAATGACATTTGTAGAGAAACCCGTTCAAAAACTCAGCGTTGCAACCCGAGTGTTCCTACCCCGCGTCGGGTTTATTAATGAACGCACTTCTGTGTAGAAAGTAGTTTTAGGTAACAATGTGATAGCAGTTGCCTAACTTATTGTAAGCTAGTTTAAAGTTTCGCATTTTTTAAGGTTCTATTGGCTTCTAATCTCACTATACGTGCACAAATTATGGTCACACAAAACTTTATACATTTATTTAAATTAGCACAAAAAGTGACATATACCATGTTAATTATGCAAGTTTATATTATATGCATTATATACCTAACATTTATGGAAATTGACAATATTACACATGCAGTCGTCAAACAATAGAGTTGTCATTGTTTTAGTGACAACGCTACGGGTTAAATAGGCCTTAACGTTGTTATTTGACTTGATTTATATAAACCAAATTATTGCCATTATTAACCATGGATTACAAGCTCAAAAGGTATCTGGTATGATATGACCACAGACAGACAGACCAAGGAGTGTGATCTAGCTAGATACTAATGCTATTTCAAATATTTGTATATACTCCTGCACAATCGATCAGTCATATCGCTTAGACCGAAGTCTTTCATCTCAGAAAGAATTTATAGGTTGTACCTGAATTTTACAGTAATTTTGTAATATCTATTTATACATAATAATTAATAGGTTTAGGCGGTGTAAATGCTTTCGTATTAACTAACTTCGACGGACTTTTTTGTTGGCATTTGAGTCTTTTACTAGTTCAAATTCCAATATATTTATTTAAACTTATTTTATTGTCTTCAACGGGATGTAAAATAACAGAAAGATTTTAGGCGCATAAGGCATGCCACCGTTTTAGTACAAAATTGGATAACCCGTTTCTCTGTTGTTTTTCGTCATAAGCTAAAGTGTAAGACCTCTGTAGTTTAATACAGGCATTTACAAAGTCACTATCTGGCTGAAATGTAAAATTTTGGTATAGGCACAATTTAAGACAAAAAAAAACAACTTTGTATGTGGATCTGTCCAGCTTGATATCTTTAAAACAAAATCAATATTTACAATTTTGGCAAAATGGTGCCTTTAAAATATCAGTACCAGATCATAGAGGTCTTAGCTTGGGGCTCGGCCACGAGAACCCCCACAAGAAGCGCCGCGCAAAGCTTGAAGTCGTGGCCGAGGGGTTATACTTAAGTCTATAAAGAAAAACAACAGGGAAACGGATTATCAAATTTTGTACTAAAACGGTGACGTGCCTATGCGCCTTAAGACGAATGCGGCGCAGTCTTCAAATTCGCAACTATCTGCGCCGCCGATGTAGCTAGTGCGACACGGATAAGTGCGCGACGTTGCATACGATTTCATAATATTTATAAAATTCGGTGATTGCAGCGCGTTCTATCCTGCGGCGCGCTTAGCTTCACCTTTACAAAGTAAAGGATATATGAATATAATTTGCAATATTCCGCTAAACAATTCTTGTCATGCTATTCAAAATGCAGACTCGTGCACCGCCCGCCCGCCCGCATAAAAACATGCAACAAGCAAGCAATACAAGCAAAGCAATCTTAAATAACATGTTAAATTTAAATGTTAAATATTTAAGATTGCTTTGCTTGTATTGCTTGCTTGTTGCATAACATGTTATTTAAGATTGCTTTGCTTGTATTGCTTGCTTGTTGCATGTTTTTATGCGGGCGGGCGGGCGGTGCACGAGTCTGCATTTTGAATAGCACGACAAGAATTGTTTAGCGGAATATTGCAAATTATATTCATATATCCTTTACTTAGTGATGGACTTCCGCAAGGTAACGCCTATTTCAATTAATTCACCTTTACACGCACTGACCTCTCCTAAACAACAACACACACAGTCTCTAAGAAAAGTTCGTCAGAAAGTGTCCGAACGTGCGACGTGCATAGTAGCAAGAATCTTCAACCAAATTAAGACGTTATGTCGTTAACATAAGATGCAATGTCAGTTGTACGAAATCGTCATTCGATTTTGTCACCCCATAGCGGTGACAAAATGCATCGCGGACACTTTTTGAGCGAGATTGTCTAGTTGTTTAAGAGAGGTCAATGTTTACACGTTGATAATTTTGTTATCTTCCTTGGAAGAATATTTTCGATTGGTTTATAGAATTGTCCTAAAAGGATTATGGCGTTTATCGTTCAGTAAAATCTTTTTATAAAAGTACTGGCCGCTATCTCCGAAATGAACCTAAATATATTTTTCACAAATACAGCATTTTTACGGGACAAGTATTTTATTACACCAGTAAAATAGTTAGGTGTAGAAGGCAGTAGAAGGTCTTAAAATGATGGTCAAGCCAATAGTTGCATTTAGTCCAATGTACATACTTTTAAATATCATTATATAAACTTCTTACCTGTATAAGTTGTATCTTGAGTATCGTGTACATAATATCTTGGTTAAAAGTACATGAAATATGGGTTTATATGATAAACCGTAAAGAAATCATAATACTGTATGATATACACATTCTTCAGTGTAACTTTTAGTACTTAATTTATTTTTCATGTTGACTGTACCCGCTTAAGCATTCCTAGGGTTTTAACGGTTCAAGATATCCATATTTAGAAATAAAAATACATTTCTGAATAAAGAAAGTTTTTTTTTAACCAACTACCTTTTTGTAAGTATGCCTGCACCATATCTAACCCGAGTTATTAGAGAAAGGAATCTAAAATGTATTGAAATCGAAATTAATAAGAAAAAAAATTTTTGACTAACAGACGGTTTCTTTTTTATACAGATTTAGGTTCAGTTTCGAATCGAGTGAATTTCACTCGGAGTGATGCGAATTTCACCCTAGAGAGTTCAAAAATGCACCCGAGTTAAACGAGGGTAACCGAACTGCTAGCTGACAGTTGCTCGGAAGAGTTCCGAGTAATGCGAAAATCACACTGGGCCACCTGATTGGTGCAACCAGATTTTTCTTTCTCTTTCTCCTATATAGATCTATCTCTTTCTAATAAACGAGTGAAATTTCGCACTATAATCGCACGTTTTGAAACGCTTCCTTAGTGGCTGATGTAACAAATGATTTATTTTTACACAGATTGAAATTAATTGTAATTTCAAATACATTTCACGCTATACATCGCCTTGTTTTTGCCAGGTACGTTGCTGCGGGATTACCTACCGATTTGTGGTTACAAAAGTACAGATCTTACTTACAACTGCATGACTCTATGCTCGCCTAGTACTTATTAGGGAATTGCAGTGAGACTGAGTGACATCACCTCTAATTAAAATTAAACTTTCTAGTTATTTTACAACAAACAGGTTTTATTAAACAAGTATAAAAATATCACAAATTGCATAATGTTCGACAATAATTGATTTCCATCCATTGCATTGCACATACAATTGCCGTTTATTCATATTATTTTGTAACACAATTTTACTTTAAAAAAATTCTATTTTTGTAATTTATCTCATCGGAAGATGTTTTCGAACAAAACACCTACCTACTCCAACTCGTATTAATTTAATTGGTTCCATATATATGATATATGACTTCGATAAATACAGACAAATTAGTACTGGAGTTTCGGTAAGTGATCAGAACTAAGAGTAAATGACCCTTTTTAAAATAAAACAGAAGATTACCGAAAAATATAACGGGCTAGATTTTTTTTTCACAATTTCCCGACAGGCGGTTGTGCTGGCCGTTTCATACTGATTGCATTTTCACACCATTTCCAGCAAAAAGTTCTATAGTCGCCGTCAATAGAAATTGTGGACTATGTAAACAAACCATTTTCTCAAGGTTCTGTCACGTAGTCTCACTGAACATTATTCCAAATCATGAAGCATCAAGTCTTACCTGCCATTCACTGTATTTCATCATGAAATATTCAATAATCACTAGTTAATTACGGAAAATTATAGAATCAATAGTCAAATCTGTACTGCGACGAGATTGCTGTCATATTTTTTTCTCATCGAATCTGTATTGTCTTTGAAAATTAGTGATGTACGAATCTATTTGAATATAAACCTATTTTATTCGTGATGCAATTTTATTCCGTCTTTTTTTTGATAGCGTTACTTCATAATTTTTGGCATAACGTGTGTGTGATTCTATCGAGAGCTGTGTGATCTTTCAGCGTTGCTCTAAAATCTTTTGTGTTTTCGGTATTCTAACGACTTGGCTTCCCTTTATTAACTTTGTATTGGGGTCTTACTCGCGATAACTAATAACATACCTTAATATATATGTGCTTGACGTTTCGACGCCTCTGTAGGCTTCTCTTACTGATCTTTCTTTGTGATTTGGATAGTGTTTTTGAGATGTATGAGAGCGGATATAAAGGAAACGACCGAGTGAAACAGAAGCCGGTTTATTACTGACGTATCTAGGTAGCGTAGGAAGATACAACGTTGGCACTTATAGTTTTTATATTTACAACTTTCGGCTCCGTGATTCTTCATCCCACACACTGCACAGCGAGAGGCTCCATCGTTGTCGTTGCGATGAGACGAGTGTCCCCGCCCACGACCAGCGCTTCCGCGCCGATGAAGGTTTCTTCGGCGCGAAATGTTTGTTGAAAGCCTCCACCAGCTCATCGTACGTAACCGCTTCTAGGTCGCGCGGGTAGACCAAGTTCCGCGCCAAGCGATATGAGTCGTCCGATAGGTATGCGAGTAAAACCGCGCACTGATCCTCGGTTTCCACTTTATTTAGGTATTTTGAAGAATTGCTTCAAACGTCCACTAAAAATAGCCCACTCATCATTATTATGATTAAAAGGGCTGATGTTCAATTGAAACGCCATTATTTTTCTATTTGAGGATAGAATACAATCCTCGTCGTCACTGAGATGTATGAGAGCGGATATAAAGGAAACATATATATGTATATATTTCTTTAACATATATATTATATATGTTAAAGAAAACCTAAACTTTACAGCGGAGATATTTGAAACATCGGCGTCAGAAACTATGTTGGGGAAGCTGAGAACAGAAAAGGATACAATTCAAATAATAGCAACGTATAGGCCGCCGAACACAAACAAATTACGTTTTCTAGAAGAAATTAACATATTGCTTAAACAAGTTCCAACAAGTGACGATATAGTGGTGATCGGTGATACTAATTTGGATATGCTAGGAGATAAAGTGAATGCTACAATTAGTAAATATAAAAATATGATGTGTGAACGTGGCCTAGAGTGTGCAATCCCTACGTCAGAGATAACCCGAGAAGCAGTCGTCAACGGTGTATTGCAGACGTCATGCATCGACCATGTGTGGGTGCGCAGCCGGTATGCGCAGCGCGCCCACGCACACATACTTACATGCAAGCTGTCTGACCACTACATGGTGGGGGTAAGGCTGGCCGCCAGCGACAGTGTTACCGTGCCAGAACAAAATGACCCGAACTGCACTACATCACGGTATACTTTATCTAATAAATTAGTAAGGGAAAAACTGAGTTGTGTAAAATGGTCGGATATGCTTTCTATCGAATGTCCTTTATTATTATACGAAAGACTATCACTGGTTTTTGGCAGTATTTACGAAGAAAGTAAAATTAAATTAACAGTTTCCAATAAAAGACATACTAAGCCTTGGATAAATACGAAATTAGCAGTAATGTTAGAAAAAAGAGATCAATTATTTAGAGCTTGGAAATCTATGCCCAATAGTATGACTCGTAGACTTGAATACACAAAATTTCGAAATAAAGTAAATAAAATCGTAAATTCAGCCAAGAACAAATATAGACAGGAAGAAATAAGAAAGTGTAACGGTGATTTCAGAAAAATTTGGGTAAACATCAATGAATGGATCGGGAGAAATAAAGCAAACTTAGATGAGGTGATAATTAAGTACTTAGGTAAAACAGACAGTATACATAATATTTGTAATACATTCTCTGATACGTTCACGCAGGAAATACAAAAAATAAAGCATAATTGTAAAACTAAATTCTTGGATAGAAGCTCCTATGTAAAAAAACCTGATGTATCTTTTCGTTTTCAAAAAGTGAGCGCTTTCAAAGTATCAAAAATTATTGATAAAATGGATTGTGAAAAGTCACCAGGCCTAGATAAAATTAGGGTCCAAGATCTAAAATATATTAAGCCTGAAATTAGCCAAGTATTAGCAAGTTTTATAAATATGTGTTTGGTAAAAGGTATCTATCCCGACGACCTAAAAAAATCTATAATCAGGCCCATTTACAAACAAGGCAATCATTTAGACTATAGTAATTATCGGCCCATTGCTATACTATCAGCCATAAATAAAATTGTAGAAAAAGTTGTCGTTGAGCAAATTGGTACTTTTTTAGAGCATAATAATGTTATATCTGAGTCCCAATATGGTTTCAGAAAGGGTCGTAGCACCTCGTCGGCTCTGGCAAAATTTAGTGATTATGTAAACAGCCATCTGAACAAAGGAAGACAGGTACTTGCGTTGTTCATAGATTTCAAGAAAGCGTTCGATACGCTCGAACATAATCAGCTGTTACAGGCGATGGATGAGTGTGGGATAAGTGGTCCAACCAACCAGTGGTTGCGCAGTTACCTCAATAATAGAACGCTACGCACAGTCATCAGCGGAACAGCTGGGTCTGAGGCCAAGGTCAGTGATGGCGTCCCGACTGGTTCAGTGTATGGACCAGTCGGGTACATTATGCACGTAAACAGTGTCGCGAACGTTGTACATAACTCCCAACTATACATGTACGCTGATGATATGTGCCTGCTTTTCGCTGGAAACCATGTTGCGACCATGATAAACAATATACAAGATGATTTTGAGAGAATAACTAAGTGGGCACATGACAACGGGATAATATTAAACCTAAGTAAAACAAAATGCATGCATATCCACTCACCGTACAATATAACTGCTAAAAACATTGATCCATCTATAATAAAAATAATTGGTCACACCTACGATTGCCTACACCTAAACAAAGTAAACTGTGAATGTAATAGTCTAGAATTAGTAAATAAATTTAAATATTTGGGGTTATTAATAGATACAAATTTTAATTGGAAATTACATATAACGTTAGTTTGCAATAAGCTAAGATCAATCTTGGGGAAATTTTATCATTTAAATAAAGTGCTAAATAGGCGCACCTTGTACATTGTTTATCACGCACTCGCGGACTCATTATTGAGCTATGGCTTGAATTGTTACGGCCTGACTTTTAAAACATATTTACAGTCCATACATCAGCTACAGATAAGAATTATGAAATATCTAGTAGACAATAAAACCAAAGAAAACTGTAAACAGGATTATTTTAAGCTATTTGGTATTTGTAAAATATTGCCGGCCAGTAGCAAGGTTAGGTATTTGATAGCTTTAGAGACATATTATAGTGAACAATATAAAACAATAATAAATCACCGACATTTAACAAGATCTCTAAAAAGGGGGAAATTATTACAGCCTATCGCTAAAAACTACTATGGGCAAAGAACCAGAGAGTACTTGACACCAAGAATTTGTAACCATAAGCTCTTCCAGCCTCTTCTACTAAATAAAGAAAAAATAAATTTACCTTGTTTAAAGATTAAATTAAAAACAGCCTTTTTGAAATTGTAATTTTTATTATTTACTATTATTAACTTGTGTTTTTATAATTAAGAAACTGTAATCTTCAGTGTAAAGAGCGCATCACGCCAACAAACTGTTGTACAGTTTGGCGTTATTGTATTTTGTTATCTGTGTATTTACCAGAAATAAATAAAAAAAAAAAAAAAAAAAAAAAAAACGACCGAGTGAAACAGAAGCCGGTTTATTACTGACGTATCCAGGTAGCGTAGGAAGATATAGCTATACACATCAGTTTTACCTTGAAACAACGACAATTGGTTCCGTCATAGTAATGGACAATGCCCCATATCATTCGCGTCAAATCGAAAAGGCGCCCAACATGAGTTGGCGGAAGGAGGCTATCCAAAGCTGGTTGCGCGAAAATGAAATCAAATTTCAAGAAACCGAAATCAAAGCGAATCTCATAGCTAAAGTAGACAAGCAAAAATATAAAAAAATGTATGTAGATAAGTTGGCGGCATCGAAAAATGTGACAGTTTTGCGCCTTCCACCATATCATTGCGAGTTTAACCCGATAGAGTTGATATTGGCGCAAGGAAAAGGTTACGTTGGAAGGAACAACAAAACATTCAAAATGGACGATGTGAAGATTTTGTTGCTCCAAGGTTTGGCGCGGATCGGGCCAGAACAGTGGGCGAAATGTGTAGCTCATGTCCTAAAAGTAGAAGAAAAAATTAAAGAACTGGATGGGATAATAGATACGGCCACCGACGCTGTGACGGAACCATTTGTAATTAACATGGGCGATTTGACTAGCGATTCATCAGAATATTTTAGCGACGAATCAAATAAAGAAAATTAATTAAGCACCTAACATATAACCCATCTCTAGATAGTTCACCTATTCATAGACAAAGACAACATGGCGCTTTGTTTACATAGTCCACAATTTCTATTGACGGCGACTGTATGCACGCCACTGTTGTTATCCATAATACAAACTACACCCCGTATTATGATTTGAAAGATCAAATAGGATCCCAAAAAGTTAACACTTATTTTTATAAAATCTTAGTAAATAAGTAAACAGTTTTTAAGCAATAAGTAAACTTATGAAATAACTATTATCCGTCACAAATCACTGTTTACAATGAATCTGTTGCCTTCCGAATGCTTGCCTGTGTATTTGTAATGACATTTCCCGTAGGCCCCTGAAACAATGCAAGAAAAAAAACAAATTGAAAATGCGGGCAACCGTGATATATTACAAATGTTGGGATCATTGCTAGGTATGGTTTGCAAGGATGTATGCCAACCAAATAGGCGACATACTGAAGAAAGGCAAAGTAAAAAGTACCAGGAATAGAAGAGCTTGTATGACTAGATTGAGGTATGATTAAAGAGGTGTGTCAAGATCGTAGCAGATGGAAATCTGGGAACCCGCAACAAATCAGACTAATATTATAAATGCGAAAGTTTGTGTGTGTGAGAAGGTGTATTGTGTGAAAGGGTGTGTGTGTGTGTTACTCTTTCACGCTGAAATGGCTGAACGGAATTGGATGAAATTTAGAATGGATATAGCTTATACCCTAACTTAACACAGGCTACTTTTTATCCCGGAAAAAAGCATGTCGTTAAACCGAATAACACGCGGGCGGATTTAAATAAAAACAGTTGTAAGTCCTCAAGAAACGCCTTTTGAAATAATACGTCCTATAGCTGGGGTGAGATAGTACCTACCTCTGTGTTGGCCCAACGCAGCCAAGTCAACAGGCAGCGGTCGAACACTAGTAGCGATGACGTCACAATGCGCGGGCGCATCTATCGACGCCACAGGACGACGTACGCGCGTAAACTCGCCTCGTTTGAGAGCCTCACTGCGTTCCGTAGACGTGATTCGACGGGAATCTAGGAACCGGAGATTTGGTATCTTGTAGATTACGAAATACCTAGGAATAAAAGGGAAATTTAATCCTCGTTGGGAAATAACAATTAACGTTGTGTTTCGGCTTTTACTTAAGAACGGCATTAGTTTCTTTAGTCAGAATGTAATTTAATACTCTAAAAACAAAAAGTAATAAAAATAGGTTTTCGTACGCAGAGGGTGCTAAACAGGACCCTATTACTAAGCCTCCGCTGCCTGTCTGTCTGTCTGTCACAGGGGTCTACAGCTTCAACTGTAATAGGTAGCCAGCTGAAATTTGTTTTGTTTTGGCTTTTTCTTAAGAACGGCACAAGTTTCTTTAGTCAAAAAACATACTCTAAAAACAAAAATAATAAAGATAGGGTTTCGTTAGAAAGTGATTTTTTTTTATCAGGCGCTACCATTTTATCGTCTCGTGTTTATGTTTTTAGGGTTCCGTCCGTTATTTTGTGGTGGTACGGAAGCCTTTATACGCGGGTCCGACTCGACCAAATCATATACAGGGTTGGGCAGATTAAGTGTCTTAGTTTGAAAGGGCTGTAAAAGTCTTAAATTTACATAAAAATTAAAACTCTATACTTACATGTTTTGGTTAAGTACAATTTAAAGGTCACTATATCAATTCATAGCTCAAATCACTCTCCTTTGGCCTGAATAACTTTACGCATTCTTCCATAAAATTAATTTGGACGCGGCAAGCACCTACTCTGATATGACATCCTTAATCTTCCGTTAATTAATCTTAACCAACCGTTTCTTGAATAAATCCAAATTCAGGCCCTGTGTAATCCCGATATTGCTGAGCATGTATCCCCATGTGGAAAAGCCCAGTAGATTCAAGCCTGTTGAAGATAAAGGCCATTATTTCCATGGTATAAAATCGGGAAAATTAGCTCGACACCAGTCCTGAGTGAGTTGAACTGTGGGAGGGAGCCCTATCTTGCTGGAAACAGAAATATTCGTCCTCATACAAGCTTCTTGCATTCCCAGCAAATGATTCTGTAAAACGGTCTCGGTGTAGTATTTTTTTATCGATTTTTACACCTCTGTCGATAAAAAGTAGCGGCAACATTCCTCTTGGAGATATCGCACTCCATACCATGACTGCCGACGCACTTTGAAATTGTTGTACTGCAAATTTTTCAGCAGAGATATTCCTCAACGAAACACCATACACGCGATCGTTCTGCTGATTATGGCTATCTTGTAATAGAAACATCTTTTCGTCGGAAAATATTATCTCATCGTCAGCGTGGCAAGCAAGGAGCTCTCAGCATTTTTTCACCCTAGTTTTTTTTGAGCATCATTCAATCCTTGAATTTTTTTCTTGTAGGATATTCCAGGTCTTATTCCAAGATCGTTTCGAAGAATACGGCTCATCGATGGCCTTGATATTTTCATAATCTTTGGCGAGCTTGCTAGCACTCTGAGCCGGATTTCGTATAATTAGCTCACGAACACATTAGATGATCTTTTCGACACGAACAGATGGTTTCTGGCCAGGTTTGGGCCTGATTCTCAATGATCCAGTTTCTTTGAATCGTTTTATGGTGCGGATATGAACCTGATATTAAGGGTCAAGTGTTTCAGCTTCCTCAAAATCTCGCACGGTCTGAAATTTCGTTCTACGACGAGATCGCGTTTCGCTTCCGTTGTTGTAAAATACAGAAAACAAATGATATGACGTGTTACGTTTATGAACGTTAGGTACATACTCAATGAAAACATTTAATGACAAGAAAACAGATTTGATATTTAAAGAAAAAAAATCAAGTTAAAAAAGTAGGACACTTAATCTGCCGAACCCTGTATTTAGAGAAATCTAAGTCTAAATCTAAGACTCATCAACGCCCAGCCCAAACCCTTAGACCTAGAAAGCTGATATTTTGCACAGAGGTTCCCTTTATAATGTACCTAGACAAGGAATAAGGCCAAATTTTTCGAAATTCCTATGGGATCGGGAGAAACGGGATACACGCGAGCAACCTCACAGGGCGTCCGCTAGTTATTTACTATACATACATATTTAGTAATTGCTGCCACTAACCTGTATCTTTGATAGTCGGACTCGTCTTTGTCGACGTCGGAAAGCTGGTTTGGACAAGCTTTGTTGCTAAGCAGACTCAAATATGTCAATGCTGGGAACTTCTCACTTATATTTTCCAATAAACCTTCTAGATCTGTCACCTGAAATTCACAGATACATAATTTGTATGCATTTAGAATAGCTTTACATTGTTTTGTTTTTCTTTTATATAGGCTGACTTTCGTTTACATAGCCAAATTCATTCACGAAGAAAACAATTCAAGACCAAGGTTTAATTACCCTTTCTATGAAATACGCAAAATAAAATGTAGACTTCCCATACTAATTGAGTCAAGGTTGTTCTTGAACAAGTATAGAGGCACCAAAAATATTTTTCGTATTTCGCAAACAGAGTCATTTACTGAAGCCAAAATCACCATTTTTAGAATTTTTGTCTGTGTCTCTTTGTTCCGTTTTAACTCGAGAAACACTCAATGAATTTGGATGCGGTTTTCTTTATCATCTTCATAGTGACCCTGGTCCACCTATAAGCTACACCAAGAGGTGTTGATGAAATAACGTCTGAGCCGAAAACGGGGCAGAGATTGAATAAATAAGCGCGGAGCCGCGGGCAAAACGCTAGTACTGAATAAAACATTATATTATCCTTATTTTTATTAGTTTTTAAGCATCCATATACAAAGCTCAATACCACTCACATTTTTTTATATTGACAATCATCAATGTCAATAAAAACATCAGTATATCGCACAGACAAAGAAACTCGATAAATTCTAAACGACAACTACACTAGCTACACTTTTGTTTATCGAAGCAATGTCGAGTCGATAGCATGTTCATACTTGGTACAAGCATCGCAACAGTTTATGAGCGGTGACCTTGACTGCACTAGTCATTGTTTCTCTATCGCACTTAGTAATTTTGTGCGCGAGTGAACACATGCGCTAGTCCCCCACCACTTCCACCGAGCGCTCATAATTCGTTGCGCGACTTGTACCCTGATTTGCGAGCGAGGGGAGAGATGAATTTTGCTTCCTCACGTAGTAAAAGTTTATATTTTTTGACTAAATATTGTTCATTTAATTTACCTGGTTGTTATTTAGTGCAAGAGTCTTCAAATTACGAAGAGTAGGGAATGTGACGTGGTCCCCGATGTTGTTGTTGTCCAATATTAATTCTTCCAACCTTGTGAACTGCTCCAGCCCTTTTAAAGTCTCGATGTTGTTATAACTGCAAATAAAACAACCGAGGAGTTTAGGTATAGGTATTGTTGTCCGTGGTGGAATTCCTGTCAAACCCAAAGACGTCTATGTAAAGACATGGCATACCGCACTGAAATATTGCGCTGTGAGTTGTGGCCTATACGCCAGTGGCGTGCATAGGATTTTTAAGCAGGGTAGGCACAAAAAACTATTTTTATGTTCTTTGCACGTATTACAGCGAGAATATAACGATATAACTCGCACAGGTGTCTTACTCTTTTGTCCAAGCTCATTGGCAAAAAACCTCTTACCCCCCTATCAAAAATTAATCTTCGACTACCTACGCACGAATCCACTATTTAAAAATGTGTGGCGCCATCTAGTAGCAAGCAGTGCAAGTAATCATGATAACGTGGTTGCTTCGCACAGGCGTTGCGTATTTTAATGAGAATGTGTGCGTGCTTGGCGCGAGCCGCTGACATCATGGGAGTATAGTTACAATGCACACATAGAGAATTGCCTTCGAATTTTAGTTATGCGTATGCCACGGTAGCGCGAGAGCTGCGGAGCAGGCAGGTAGGTATTTCAAAGAAAGGGTGAAGCTTATAACCCGGTCCCAGTATCTGTGCACCTCGCTGGAATGTGGCGCCTCTCCCGCTTCCCCTGTCACCTCTCCGCGCACTCCCCGGTGCGACAGTACGGTTAGCATCTTCGTTGCCGCTACACGTCCCGATAATTTTGATATTTTCGCTTTATTGTTGTTTTGTTTTTTAATGTTTATTGTTAAGTTTAGACTGTTTACTGTTAAGTTTGGACTGGTTTGGTTGTTATTAAAATTGTTGTAGCTGTTAAACTGAAGTCATGGGAAAAACAATACACAGCGAATCAAGAAATTTAATCTTGAAAGTGCTCAAGTTTTTTGAATCGGAGAAAGCAAACAAACAGTACACCATACCTGTAGACCAAGTGGTGAAACGAACCTGTGCTGCAACTGGGATATCAAAGAGGACTCTAATGAAAATTAAAAATGAAGCCAAAGTACAACCACCTACTTCGCCGGGCGCTAGTCCGACTCCAAGTACTAGTAATAATTTAGAAACCCACCCAGAACCAAAATTATCGACACCGGGTAAGAAGCGTAAACAGTACAAAAAACGCATCGAAGTAGATGATTTTGAAATTTGCGCAATACGAAATATCATCAACAGTTTTTATGCTGTAAAAAAAGAAATCCCAACTTTGAAGAAAATTCTGGCAGCAGTTAAGAGAGACCTAAATTTTCAAGGTGGGAGAACATATTTAAGAAATATTTTAATTAACAAATTGGGCTACAAGTTCAAAAAGTGTAAAAATATCCGTTGTGTATTGACACAAAAGCCGGACATCGCCGCATGGAGGGCTCGCTAACTACGCCGTATGAAAGAGAATAATGACCTTGGCGCTGATAAAAAACCGGTTACCTACCTGGACGAGACGTGGATCCATTCCCACTATACGGTCAGTGAATGCTGGCAAAATAATACCGACAGCAGTGTGAAGAAAAATTTAAATCCGGGTTAACGTTGGATTCTTGTACACGCAGGAGGAGAAAATGGATTTATTGAAGGTGCAGAATTACTTTATAAATGTAAAAGTAAAATCGGCGATTATCATAACGAGATGGACACAAACAATTTTTTAAAATGGCTCCGTGAAAAGCTTATACCAAATTTACCGCCGAACGGTATAGTTGTCATAGACAATGCACCCTACCATTCGACGCAGTCGGTGAAAGCGCCCACTAGTGCTGCTCTTAAAACAGACATGCAAAATTGGCTACGTGAACACAATATTCCATTTAATGACAAAGAGGATATTGTATCCCATTATACTGAGAACAAAGCCGCCGAAAAAATATGTCGTCGACGATTTGATGCGAGAGCATGGCCAAGAAGTTGTACGTCTGCCACCTTACCACTGTGACCTAAACTCTATCGAATATATATGGAACTTGGTAAACCAAAGGGTGGCAGATAAAAACATTGACCAATCGGAAAAGAACATAGAACAACTTACAAAAGATGCGATTAAGTCAATTACGCCAGCTGACTGGAAAAAAGAAGTGAATCACGTGGAGAGACTACAGCGAGAATACTGGGAAAAGGATCATCTAGCAGATGACAACTTCACACAACTTTTAATATCACTAGGGGAAGATAGTTCGGCGAGTTCAGAAAGTGAGTGTGAGGAAAATACAATGTCAGGCATAGAGTCAATAATTTATAGTGACTGAGTTTAATAATAAATGTTTTTGTAATCAAAATTATTGTTTTTTAATAACAAACCCTTCATCAATAATAAATTGATTTGAAAAGGTTAGTACATTTTTTTTACCTCCACATTTCTCGAAAAAACTTTTTTTCACACCGTACCCAGACCGCCGAAATGACGTCACGAGGTCAGGTGCACAGATATTGTGACCGGGTTGTACCTGATTATAATATTGAAATAGTTGTGTGTACCGTATTTGCCTGTATGAGATGCACGCCACTGCTATACGCCACAAAGACCGCCAGTGACAGCGAGCGAGACAAAAGCTTCGCGGGCGGCGGCGTCAGCATAATAACGTATAGGAGCCCCCCGAAAATTAATTAAATAACAATTTTATTTCAATATTCAGTTTTGGGTCAACATTTTACACAACATATCATTTCAGATCTGTAACTTATTCCGTCTGAAAGCTAGGGATCCGGACATACAGACAGAAGAGCGACATTAATAGGGCACCATCTTGCCATTTGGCCCAGAACAATAGAAATGCGAACACAAAAGAGACATCACAAAAAATTTTTTTTTTAAATTCCGTGTGTTTATGACATTTATAGGAAAGCGGATTATAAAATTTACAGTTAAGCCATATCTATTTGCAACCTCCAAATAGATATATTATCAACAGGTAACAGCTGCACTTACCTTAGATCTAGATAATGTACTTTAGCACCGTACATTTTCCCAAGTGCTGGAGGAATCTTCTTGCAGTCATCTTGACCACAGTAGCTTAGCTGAAATGAAAACCAAGGTTGGTTTATAAATTAGCTTCCCAATGATTCTAGCTTCAAAATGAATTTGAAGTTAGTTGTAGAAAATTATATTATTCCCTTGTAGTACCATAAGCTCACAAGTCAGAAGATCATCATCGTAGATTGGTTCACCCTGAAATCTTGATGGCTCCCATATATATTGTCCAAATAATATAATACAGTTGGGTGAGTGAGACCCAGCCTACCTAGCAAAATATCCAAGCTTTCTATGTATATCTATAATAGTATTCACATTATAGAACTTATTAATATTTCATGTGCAAAATTTGTATTGAATTGTTTTAATATGTAATCATAATAATTTTGTAATTTAATAATGTATAATCTGTATCCATTTTGCATGCTGTGTCCGCCTAGAATTGTCTAGACATAATACCCTACAACTTATAACTCGTTAAACAATGTATGTATTTATGTACTAGATGTTGGTGGTCCAAATAAATAAATAAACTTGAAGGAAATCAAATGCATTTATATCTGAATATTATTTATACATAAAATGAATCAATTAAATAATACAAGGCCAGAAAGTTAAGAGGCGACTTTACCTGTGTTCTCTGATAACCCATATCAGTTATGGACATTATACTTATGTAGGAAACATGTATTTTATGTCTACAACCAGGTTTATTTACATCACATGTTGTTGTCACCAATTTTAGAGAGTGTTTGTAAATCGATTTCAATACTAGGTTTGTGTTTTTTGAAGTCTGATTGTAGCTTTTAAGCAGATTTATAAGTCCACCATATTTTGTTACAATTATCATCAATTTTATTATTACGAAAGGAAAGGCATATGTTTCTACAAAACTGCAAAGTACAATGCCAATGTTTAAAAATTTATAAACACGTTCAGAAAACATTTTAATGATAATTTTTCTGCACATCCGCAAACTAGTATACGTAATTATAATTAGTTTCTTGATTATATTTTAGTAACATTTTAATGATTCCAGCACCATGTCTTTCTTTGTAGACAAATTTAATTGTCCTTAACCAAACTCCAAAGAAGTTACACTACAAATCAGTAGCTAAGGGTTTCTATTATATTATAGCATAATAGGCACTGCAATATTTTAATCCTGTTACATCTTCCACCTTTTACATAAATACCACCAGGAAACGTTCTACTGATCCACTTTTTGCTGTAATTATACAAACTTAGGAACAAGAAGTGAGTTGGCACAACGTACCACAGTAGTGAATCAGGTAATTCAATTAGCTCAAATATATGCCAGACAAAGAGCCCGAGTTATGGAACTTACGCTTTCACTATAAGTGAGAATTTTAGTAAACAATATTTAATTGAAATCGTATCATTGCAGTATAGAAACACAGAAGAAAAGTAAATCTGAGTGAGAGGTGCTATAAACCAGAATCCCAACACAAACAAGTAATTAGGCTATGGCTGAAAAAAATTATCGTCAATAGAGATTTTAACGTAGATATAGTAGAAAAGTCGGTTATAACCACGAAATTAATTCAGTTATATAAATAATTTCATTTGTCTAATGTGTTCTTAGAACCAACTAGAATTACCCAAAATACAGCAACTTGCCTTGACAACATATTCTGTGATTGTGATTACTCAGACAATAAAGTTATTAACCGCCTGCAGTCTGATCACAGTGGCCAAATTGTAACTTTCATTGAAAACGTGAAACAGTTGCCCAAAAAAGCCTTTTTCAGGCCTATTACAACTCACAAACTAGAATATTTTAAAGCAGGCTTAGAAGTTAAATCACCACATTTTAATCTTCTCCAAGACGATCCAAATGCTCTCTTTGCAGACCTGTTTAACATAGTTTCCAAAGAATTTGAAAATACGTTTAAGTTGCGGAAAGTTTCTAACAGTAATAAAATCACTTTTAGTGACTGGGCCACGCCAGGTATTTTCAAAAGCAGAAATCGTTTATACGAATTTTACATAAAATCCTACAATAATAATATTGAATTTATTGAACATTTGAAAATATACACACATACTTTCAAATTAGTGTGTTTAAAAGCAAAAAGTATATTTCTGAATAAAAAACTTAAAATGGCCGATAACAAAGTAAAAGCAGTATGGAATATCATAAATACTGAAACTGGGAAGAGTAACAGACGGAATAATTAACTAAAGTTGAATATTAGCAATTAAGTTTTTACAGGAGATAATGAAGTAGCGAAGGCCTTTGAACAATTCTTTACTGACATTCCTTCCTTGACAACTAAAGGCTTAAATTCAAGTCTAAAGGCCAGTTTCTGAATTAAGAAAGTCTCGCTAAGTGGATACATTATTGACGAATTGGCCAATCACAGCGCTGCATTTGAAAGTTAAGCACTACTTAACTAGAAATTCTCAATTGTGAAATCGGGGGTAAGACTTGCACAGGATCTTTTGAGTGATCACGTGCCTCAGTGCCATTCTGTATTTGCTTTTAAGCATGTTAATTCACAAACTGTCATTAAAGCATTTAAATCTCTTAACTTGAAAAAAAACCGAGGACTTATGTGGCCTATCTGTTAAAGTTGTAAGCTGTGCTATTGATTTAATAGCTCCATATTTAGCTTTAATCTTTAATAAATGTGTAGATGATGGTGTCTTTCCTGATTTAATGAAGTTTAGTAAATTGATCCCTCTTTTTAAATCAGGCGACAATGAAGACCCTTCCAACTATTTACTCGTCTCAGTTTTACCAGTATTTAGTAAGGTTTTCGAAAAAATAGGTTTTAATCAATTATTATCTCATCTTAATTTAAATACCTATAAGTTGCTTCACAGTGAACAATATGGATTCACTTCAATATGGATTGAAGGGAGGTCAAACACTCATGCGGGAGTTGCTTTAGTCAAGCACATATTTGACGCTTGGGAAGCAAAGCAGGATGCCTTCGGTGTATTTTGTGACCTCTCAAAAGCTTTTGATTGCGTTAATCATGAAACCCTTTTATGTGAATTAGACCACTATGGAGTTGAGGGTAAATCTTTGGCGTTATTTAAGTCATACCTTAGTGACCGGATTCAAAAGGTAGACATTATTGAAGTAAAGTCATCTGGAACATTAGTCAAAATGGGTGTCCTGCAGGGTTCCATATTGGGGCCCTTATTGTTTTTAATATACATAAATGACCTTCCTTACTTAGTTAAAGATTTATCTGAGATAGTTCTATTCGCAGATGACACGTCACTTATTTTTAAAGTGAATCAACATAAAGATATTCTTCATGACTTATTCTGTGATGACGCGAATTCAACTCTCTCCCTGACTCTTGATTGGTACACTGCAAATAATTTAGTTCTTAATGCAAAAAAAGACTAAATGTATAAAGTTTACTTTACCAAATGTAATTCAAGTAGATGTCAGTTTATTTTTGCAGGGGTCCAAGCTGGCGTTAGTTAACGAAACTAAGTTTTTAGGTGTTACTATAGATAGACTCTCGTCTTCAGTGGGGTCCCCCCCCCCCACATGGAAGCTCTCTGTGGTAGAGTTAGTTCAGCCGCATTCGCTGTTAGGCGCATAAGGCAGATTACTGATGAAAATACTGCCAGATTAGTATATTTCAGTTATTTATCAGCATTATATCATATGGCATAATGTTCTGGGGTAGAGCCGCGGATATAGAAGCAGTCTTTGTCTTGCAATTCGGTCTATTTATAACATGAAGTAGCGAGATTCATTAAGAGAAAAGTTTAAAGAAATTAATATATTTACGGTCCCATGTGAATTTATTTATCAAGTAATTTGATATGTCAGAAAAAATATTGATAATTTCCCGAGGCTTGCTGTGCACCACTCTGTTGAAACCAGAAACAAACATAAACTAGCTTTTCCAAAATTAAGACTTGCCAAAGTAGGTACCTCTTTTGTAGGACATGGTATAAGATTTTACAATATACTTCCAGGAGCTCCTTAGTTTGCCTGAAAATAAGTTTAAACTATATATTAAGCAGGGACTACTTCAAAAAGCTTATTATAAAATCAATGATTATTTGAACGATAATGAAGCATGGTGTAATAAATAATAATAATCTTTATCAAAATTGTAATTCGTAATTAGCATATTTTAATACTGTATGGTTCCTCTAAAGGCTTAAAATTAATTAATATGTAAACTGACTTTGTTGTTAAAGGTAATAGACAATATGAGAGGGATTGACTAAGATACATTTTTTCTCGTGACATAATTACTGCAGTTATATATTTTTATGCCTTTACTTAAGTAGGTATAATTTTTTTGTATAGAATAAGATCTTGTACCAAATATAAAACAAAAGGAAAATTGAAAAAAAGACATTTTTGCGAAGTTTCTTGCCCTTCTTCGTAGCAATACTAATCGAATGGTGCGGATGGTTAGGCATTATTTTTATTTATGGTTTATTTAGTTATTTTTTCAACACATTTGTTCATTGCATTATGCATATATAACTAGCTTTTGCCCGCGGCTCCGCCCGCGTCGAAGAGATTTTCGTGGAAATAAGGAAAACAAAAAAATACGATTTTTTTAACGACAATATGCAACGGTCACCATGTTTTACCAAAGTGCTAATAAAGACCAATCAAATAAGCCCAAACTTGAAGGTTCTGCTGTTGTCCGTTGAGGAGAACCCATACCCACCTTCCAGTCCCATCAACAGACCTTGGTCACCATGTTTTACCAAAGTACTAATAAATACCAACAAAATAAGCCTAAACTAGAAGGGTCTGCTGTTGTCCGTTGAGGAGATCCCGCAAAATAAAACGACTCCTTAATTTTAGAAACCGCCTTCGGAGATATGATCAACACGAAACAAATGTTGATACTCGCAAATGCTTACGTACGCAAATAAAGTACCTAAATAAAAATATAAATACAAATATTAAACATCATAATGATAAAATATGGAGCGACAAACTTAAAAAAGTTGAAAATCCTAGGTCTGATTTATGGCGTCTCGCTAAGACCATGAAAGCTACTCCTTCCACCTCCGTAGTTCCGCCTCTTTTGCGTGCTAATGGCTCTAAAACATCTACTCCCAGTGACCAGTGCAATGAACTAGCGTCTGCGTTTTATGACAATATGAACCTAACAAACCACTGGCAAAACGATAAAACTGACACCGAAGTTTCCCAGTCAATGCCGCTTCTTGAAAACTTCCAACCTGGAACCCTCCATAATCCTGTTCATCCTAAAGAAATATGGCATCACATTCGTAAACTCAATCTACGTAAAGCCCCAGGTTTAGATAATGTGGTCAACTGTTTATTAAAAAATCTTCCACAAAAAGCTATAGTATTAATTACCAAGATTTTTAACTCCTGCTTAGCCCTAGCTTATTTTCCTTCTGCATGGAAAACAGCAAAGGTAATTGCTATTAAAAAGCCCGGTAAAAACGAGGCCATCCCTTCTAGCTACCGTCCAATCAGTTTACTCCCCTCATTAGGTAAACTTTTTGAGAAAATAATTAATTCTCGTCTACATAAAGCAACAGGCCATAAATTAATCGATGAACAATTTGGGTTTCGAAATGCACATTCCACAGTTCAGCAACTTGAAAGAGTCTCTGAAAATACTGCGCACAAAATGAATTTAAGACAATCAACAGGCATGTTTTTGTTAGATATAGAAAAGGCCTTTGACACCGTCTGGCACAAAGGGCTCATACACAAGCTTGTCTTAAGCCAAGTTCCTATACACTTAGTCAAGATGATCGATTCTTATCTTTCGAGTCGCAGTTTTAACGTGCAAATTGGTGATGTTGCATCCGAATCACGCTCTGTCCCTGCTGGAGTCCCACAGGGATCAATTTTAGGACCATATTTATTCCTCTTGTATTTAAATGATATTCCCAAACAAACAAGAACTAGTTTGGCATGTTTTGCAGATGATACAGCTTGTTTAACATCTTCAATAGATATTGATCACATAATTGACAGATTGCAACTTGCTCTCGATGGTCTATCGGCATATTTTACTAAGTGGAAGCTTAAGTTGAACAGTACTAAAACAGAGGCTATCCTTTTTACTCGTGGGAGGCAAATGCCCATGAGAACTTTGAAAATTGATGGTCACTGCATTCCCTGGAGCAGATCGGTGAAATACCTTGGATTGGTCTTAGATCAAAAATTGAACTGGAACGACCATATCTCAAACCTACGTATCAAAGGAATGAAAGCTTTCAAAGCCTTAACCCCCCTGCTTAATAGGCGTTCTGCTTTGAGCAGTTGTACGAAACTGAATATATACAAAACATTGATCAGGCCGTGTATTACCTATGGATGTCCTGTATGGAGCAATACTTCAATCACTAACCATAATAAATTACAAGTAATTCAAAACAGAGCTCTAAAAATTGCCTATAATACGCCTTTCCGCACGAATTTGTTTAAATTGCATGATAAAACCAAGTTTCCTAGATTATTTGATTTTATTCTAAAACTCGCGAAAAAATTCTTCCTAATCACAAATTACAATCATCCAAATTATTTAATTTCCACTATAGGTAAAACACGACCGCATGAGTCAAATAATCGATATCGATACATTACAAGGCTACCACATCACTACCTGCTAGGCGATGGTGGCCGGTCCGGTGACTGACGTCACGCGCGGATTCATCGCTACCGCTAGGTCCAGGGGCTCGCTCACGCTGCTGTCTTGCTTGTCGTTATCTTGGCACTCGGCGAGCATTGTTAGAAATTAATTTAATGCTACCCCCTACTTTAACAATTAAAGTAATTAGGTAGATTAATTCGTGTTATATGTATTTAGTGGTTATCATTTAATGTTTACTATCTAAAACATTTGTTTTGCTTTTCAGAACTAGCATTTCTTAGCTAGTATTATATATAAATTAATATATATATTTCCTTTTTACATATTTCAATGTTGAGGTCAAAAATGTACACTAACTAAAGTGCACATAATCCTTTGTGTTACGAGTATACACATTTATTAGGTTTTTTTTTTTTATTTTAATTCAATGTTCATGTCTTCCGTTAATTAATATACTCATCATTTTCATAAGTTATAGTAGACTATTATAGTCTGTTAACGTGTTTTTATATTACGTCTGTTTAGCCTAGGATTAATGTACACTGGGTTGTAAACTATCAATAAGCTATATTATATTTGAAATAAAGACCTTTGAAAAACAAAACAAAAAGTCCCATCATCAGACCATGGTCACCACGTTTTACCAAAGTGCTAATGAAGACCAATCGAATAAGCCCAAACTCGAAGGGTCTGCTGTTGTCCGTTGAAGAGATCCAGTACCTACCTTCCAGTCCCATCATCAGACCCTGGTCACCATGTTTTACCAAAGTGCTAATAAAGACCAATAAAATAAGCCCAAACTGGATGGGTCTGCTGTTATCCGTTGAGGAGATCCCGTACCCACCTGCCATAGTCCCGTCATTAGATACTTTTAATTGGAATATTGATATAATTTTTCGATAAAAGCTCTTCTAAACTCTTGGAAATGCAGTGAGAGTGTTATCTAGGTGAAGTGAAGTGTTTTTATGGGCAAAACCTCTAAATTACAGTGTGTGTGAACTAAAACAAAACTACCTTCATAAAAAGTAACTTTTATCAAAATGTAAAACAATAATAATTTTGTTGAAATAATGCTAAAATAAATTCCCCCAAAAAACCTCATCTACCGGAAGTGGCTGTTCAGGCTTCCGGGAAGAATCATGCTACTGACATACAAGTTCAAAACTTTCTCAAGCAAGTCTTGAAGCCAAGACAAAGACATTCATCACTTGGAAATATGCCGCTCCGACTAGAAAAAGTTAACCTAGACCCTAACAACCAACTTTCTGATAAAGAAAATTATTGGCAAACAATTCCAATACTCCGCCAAAACAACAAAAAAGATATAAAAGGATGAGACAAAATACACCATCCCCTGACTCGGAAGTTCCAGTACAAAACAGATATGCACAACTACGGCTAGAAGATATAGAGACCAATACAGCTTCTCACCAAGAAAAAGTTCAAAAGCCTCCACCAATTATGCTCTACGGTATCAAGAATATAACAAAACTTAATGACCTCATTGGGGAAATTTTGGATAAAACACAGTACTCATACAAAATTGTGACCAAAAATCAGCTTCGAGTCACATGTATTAATATAGCTTCTTATAAAAAACTTATTGAGCTAGCCCGAGAGAAGGGTCTGATTGGACACACATTTACCAGAAAAGATGAAAGACCAAATAGAATTGTCATTCGAAATCTTCACCCCTCTACACCAATTGAGGCTATTAAAGAAGCTATAGAAAGCACTGGTAATATTGTAAAAGACGAAATAATAAATGCCCGGCATGGTCCATCTAAAATACCTCTGTTTACTTGGTTTGTGAACTTAGAACAAGGTCCAAACAATAAAGATGTAAAATCCCTGAAATACATCTATCATACTTCTATTATCATTGAGGATCCTATTCGTAAAAAGATGATTCCTCAGTGCAAAAGGTGCCAACAATATGGCCATACAAGGAATAATTGTATGAGGCCTTACAGATGTGTTAAGTGCGCAGAAAACCATAACACAACAGACTGTCCAAGAAAAGACAGAAATATTCCAGCAAAATGCGCTTTATGTCTTGAAGATCACGCTGCAAGCTATAAAGGATGTAAAGTTTACTTGGAAATACAAAAACGGAAATTTAGCTCACAAAAAAAAAACAAAACACATAAACAAAGCGAAAGGAAATCTACTGAAAAGCAAGATCCATTAAGCAAAATTGAAGTTATTTCCTCAACCGAAAATAAGGAGTATGATGATAATAAGAATCCTACTAAAACATATGCACAAGTTACATCAGCTATCCCAATGAATCTAGAAACTATTCTTATAAAAAATGCAGAAAAGCTAGACCGCCTCATTGAACATATGGGAGCTATGATGAGTCTCCTATCAACAATTGTCAATAAATTAGTTCGTTAAAGAGTTGGCTCTACGGATTGCAACGTGGAACGTCAACGGCTTGCCCGCTAGAAAACAAGATGTGAACACCTTGTTCAAGATTCAAAATCTTGATGTTCTGTTAATTTCCGAAGCTCATCTTACGGAACAGTTAGCATTCAGTCTTAAAGGATACAGAACCTATGCCACATACCATCCAGATAACACGGCACATGCAGGAACAGCAGTAATTGTTAGAAATAATATAAAGCGTGAGCTACTTCCAGAGTATCGGACACCTCAGATCCAAGCAACATCAATACTGTTGCATGACAAACAAGGTTCAATTACATTGTCATCAGTATATTGTCCTCCAAAAAAGAAAAAACAAACAGAAACGAATGGTGAACAATTTGATGATTTCTTTCAGACCCTAGGAAATAGGTTTATCGTCGGTGGCGATTGGAATGCCAAAAATACACACTGGGGTTCACGACTCACAGTTACTAGAGGTAGACACCTAAAGAGCAGCATGGACAGAAACCATTTGAGTGCCCTCACAACATGTCAGCCTACTTATTGGCCCACTGACCCAAATAAATCCCCAGATCTCTTAGATTTTTTTATGTACAAAGGCATACAAACATGCTTCTTGAAAATTGAAAGTTGTTATGACACTTCTTCTGACCACACACCAGTAATTGCTACTATAAGTACAACCATAATTGAAAGACCTTCTAAACCTTTTCTGTACAATAAGCAAACAGACTGGCATGCTTTTTAACAATACTTAGACAAAAATGTAGATCTGAATGTACGATTGAAGACTGAAGACGATATTGAGACTGCAACAGTTTACATTACCAAATTAATACAAAAAGCAGCATGGATGAGTACCCCTAGTGAAAGAAACATGAGACAAAAAGCTCACAATAACTTGCCTCAAGAAGTGAAACAGAAAGTGTTAGAGAAGCGAAGACTGAGAAGGGTATGGCAATTAAGTCGACACCAAGCAGACAAAACTGCGTACAACAAGGCAGCAGCAGAGTTAAAACAATTCCTTATTGAGTTGGAAAATGACACTCTTCAATTTCACTTACAAAACATAACCCCGTCAGCACCAGCCAACAGCGAACATTCGTTGTGGAAAAACGTCAAGTCCTCTCAAAAACCACAGCTACCACAACATCCACTAAAAATGATGAACAGTACATGGGCTAAAACAGATGAAGAAAGAGCAGAGGCTTATGCAGGATTTTTAAGTCATGTTTTTACACCAAATGATGACCTGGGGTCTGAGACTATTGACTATGAAGTCAAATCATTTCTCAAAAGCGACCTTCAACTCAGTCCATCTATTCACTGTTGTACACCTGCGGAAGTAAGACGTACTATTTTTGAACTGGAACAAAAGAAAGCACCGGGGTTCGACCTCATAACAGCAGAGGTACTGCGACAACTACCAAGAAAAGTATTGATCTTTATTACATCGCTTTTCAATGCTATTCTCAGAACATCTTCATATCCTAGTATTTGGAAAGTTTCCCGAATAACAATGGTACCTAAGCCTGGAAAACCACAGCACATGACATCATCATACAGGCCAATAAGCTTGCTACCTGTGCTGTCTAAAGTATTTGAGAAAATAGTCTCCAGTAGACTGAAGGAATGCCTCAAATACAATAATATCATTCCAGAACATCAGTTTGGATTAAGGAACAATCACTCTACGATTGAACAAGTCCACCGAGTATGTGAACATATAAGATATGCCTTAGAAAAAAGAGAATACTGTTCTGGAGTGTTCCTAGATGTTCAGCAGGCATTTGATAAAGTCTGGCATAATGGACTTCTATATAAGCTGAAAAAATATCTACCCCATAACATGTTTCTTCTACTGAAATCCTACTTGGAGAACCGATTCTTCTTTGTAAAAATCAATGATGCAATATCAGATTTCTTTGATATAAATGCCGGAGTACCACAGGGATCAGTGCTGGGCCCCATCCTGTATCTACTCTACACAGTTGATGTTCCAGATTCGGAGAATGTGATGACAGCTACCTTCGCAGATGATACTGCTGTACTTACATCAAATAAGAATCCAGAAACTGCTTCAAACATATTACAGACACACATTGATAAGGTACATTCCTGGATGAGCGACTGGCGGATTAAGGCTAGCGCAGCAAAATCTAACCACATCACCTTTACTTTGAGGAAAGAAGACTGTCCTGCTGTAAAATTTGGGAAGGACGTGCTGCCACACAACACTGTAGTGAAATACCTTGGCTTCCATCTTGATCGCAAGCAGACTTGGAAGGCTCACATACAGAAGAAGTGTGATGAATTAAATATCAAGTGTCGGTCCTTACAATGGCTACTTGGAAGACAATCCAAATTATCCCTCAATAACAAAACTCTTGTTTACAAAGCAGTATTGAAACCAGTCTGGACCTATGGAATTGAGCTGTGGGGATCAGCAAAGAACTCAAACATTGAAATTTTGCAACGTTTCCAAAATGGTGTACTGAAAGCTATAGTGAATGCTATAATGAATAATATATAACACAAGAATAGATGAAGTTCATAAATACCTCAAACTTCCTACTGTAAGAGAAGAAGTAAATAGCAGGACTAAATCCTACAGAAATAGGATTATGAGCCATGAAAACAGACTTGCTCATTGTCTAAGTGAACCACTCCAAACGAGACGCCTAAAAAGGAAACACACATGGGACAATTTATAATAATATAATTTATAATTCATGGAGGCAACCCGACACTGGAAGGGCATGCCTAACAAGCCATTAACTTCTCTCACAAAAACTGCTTATGGTCTTCGGACCGATTGCAAGATGGCGAAACGAAAAAAAAAAAAAAAGATCCTGGTCACCATGTTAGTGTAGACAAACTTTTGTAAGGTGGTAGAGCTGATGCCGAGCTCGACTGTGGAGGTACCACCATCTTACTCGCAAATCCTCCCGAAGTTATTCGGGGGAGAGTAAGAGAACAGTTCTCAGACAAAACCAGGCGGCCCACCATTGCCTGGGACCGATGGATGGCGGTATATCCATCCCCAATTGCCAGGCCTTAAAACAGACTAGTGACGAGCAGCGGCGTCACTGGTGCAAGGGTTTCGGCACCGCGCTCACCAACCCGCCTGCCCAGCGTGTGTGAGTATGGGCATTTCTTCCAGGGGGACCGCCAAGAGTGGTGAAATCCTGGAAAGGCATATGTCCAGCAGTGGACGAAACAGGCTGATGGATGGATGGATGAGACAATCTTTAACGTGAGTTGATTTGAAACAGACTGCGTCAAATTCGATATTTTGAAACATGCAGCGCCATCTAGTGTATTAAAATAAAAACAATTTTACGCCAGCTTACAAACAATTTCAACGCCAGCTTACTGAGCCGTCAGGATAGCTTCCCAGAGATGGCGTTTTCTAAGCACTTGAAAATAAAAATATTTTAGTTATTGGTCTTTGCTCAGTCAAGAAATATAATTTCAGCTTGAATATTTTTTGTACAAAAGGAAATATTTTTTCTGAAAATAAAATAAAAGAATAAAAAATAAAAAGTGAAAACAAATGTCGGGGTTTGAACCCGCGACGATCGACAATGCTACGGCGGCGAACCCTCCATATGTCTCACTAAAACTCTCATTGCGCTGCTCCCTTTTGTCATAGCGTGATGATACATAGCCCTAAACCTTCCCGAAGAAATGCTTTCTCTTTCAGTGAAAACTGCATCAAAATCCATTGACTGGTTGACAAGTTATAAGCGAACGAACAGACAGATGGACAGACAGACAGACAAACAGACAGACAGACAGACAGACAGACGTTATATTTTATATGTATAGAGATATTTTTTTCCTAGATTTCTCTATGTATTTCCCATTTTTTATATTATAAAGATATATATACATTGTTAAAATTAACTTTGACTTGTAGAAAGTATACTTTATGTATCTATTTTGCAAAATAAATATTTTGATTTTAATTTTTGAATTTGCTGCAGGTCTCGACACAATGAATTTACTTACTCCCCAATATGTAGTAGGTTTTCGCATTACTTTTCTTCTGTGCCTTTATACCACAAAGACATTTTGTTAATTTGCTTTTGACATTGATTTTAGTTTCCAAAAAAGATAATTTTGATTTCATATCAGAACCATCGCTTCAATCTCTCAAAAAAAAATTGAGCATTGTTTGAAACAGACTTAGAATATGAGGTGACTTTCATTTATACACATCCAAACTCATACTGGAGGCTTGGTAAGTGATCAGTAATATAGATCAATAACACTTTCTGCTAATTTCACAAAATAAAATCTTGACAACCTATCAATGACTCAGAGCTTTACTTGCGTTTGTAGGGAACACGAAAATAATAACTTACAAATTTCGGTCAGAGTGTCGATAAGGGGGCACAATATTTTATAAATCTTTTTTTCTATATTGACCCCTTATCTACACCCCAACCCAACTTTCACAAAAAGGGTCATCACACCTTCTTACTAAGCACTTACCGAGTCTTTAGTAAGAATTTGGCTGTATAAATTACAGTCACTTTATATACTATATTTTCGAAGGTGGAAAAAGGCTCTGGCGTCAGATATTATTTATTTTGGTGGGAAGTAGGTATTGTACCAACGGGTTACTAATTATTAGGCTCAATTTTCTGAAAGCAGGCAGGGGCAAAATTCAGAACAAGTTTCTTTACATGAACTCACATGGTACCTACTTACTTATTTAATAATAAATAGAAAAAAAACTTACTCTGCTATCTTGAACGGAAACTACAAATTGTTTAGAAAACAAAGGTAAAAACTTACTCTGCTATCTTGGAAGGAAAGTGCAAAATTGTTTACATGACTATGCTCCATTTTTTTAGCTGTACCGACCACTTCAAACAAGATATTATTATGCTTATCTTATTTGTACATAAAATTGGGATTTATGTAAACTAAAGTTGCCACAACACAACACAATTTATGAGCAGTATTTGCATTCCATTCCATTTTTTTTTTTTTTTTTTTTAATGTGTTTTACGGCCCTGGATTCGGTGTCCTTTTGAGCCAGTCTGATATTATTTTTTTCCCATTTATACAGATTTTTATTTTCACTTTTATAGGTTTTCTACAGTATTTAAAATGTATTTGTATAGAGGTTGATAAAATCTTTTGTCAGACAATAGTATTTGCAGTTCTTTTGGTGCATCACAATCTATTTCTTGTATTTCAGAAGCTAACACTAATCTGTTAACACCAAATTGTTGACATTTGAATATCAAATAATCAAGGTCTGCTTCTTCTTGTCCACAATAAATACATTTCGAATCTTCAGCCAGGTTAAGTCTTTTCAGGTGAGTACGGGTTTTGCAGTGACCAAATCTCATTCTGTTAATTGTAGTTATATATTTTCTGCAATTAGCCGCTTTATCTCTATTGTACCAAGGTTGGGCGGGCGGGTTTCCTTGGATCTTAAAATACCATTTTCCTTTTTCTTTGCATGTTTCTTTCCAGTACTCACACCATAATAATTTTAGGTTCTGCGACAAGTGTACATGTAGGTCAGTGAATGGTATCTTCAGGTCTGTGGAATGGTCTTCATCATAAGGATTTCTGGTGGCTTGATCAGCAATTTCATTTCCAGTGATACCCTTATGAGAGGGTACCCACATAAATTGCACTGCCGTACCATTCATATTTAAAATATTAACTAAATTTCTAATATTAAATATTAAGTAATTGAGATTGTATCGAAAACAATTATTTTCTAATGCTAATAATACAGATAGTGAATCTGAGAAGATTATTATATTAGTTATATTTAGACTATTTACATGAAGAAGAGCTTTGTAGATAGCATAGCATTCAGCTGTAAAAATACTACATTTAGTATCAATTTTGAAACATTTTGTAATCTTAAGTTGAGGGTCATAGAATGCTGAAGTAACATTATTATTGGTTTTGGAACCATCAGTATAGAGTGAATATAGATGATTTTCATCTAGGAATTTTAGTAGATCATTTTGATTGTAAATATCTTGTCTAAGTATAGCTATTTTATTTACAAGGCTGTTGAAATCTACCTTGTATAATGGCCACATGCTATCTATATCCATATTTGCAGCATGAGATTGTTGTAAGTGAATTATTATTCTAATTAGCTCTGGTACATGTCCAGATAAAAGTTGATTGCTATTTACATAGGATCCTAAATTACTTATTTCAAGATTTTTTTGTGGAAGAACTCTATCTAAAACACATCTATTGTCCGATGATATAATTTTTAAACAAAATCTTTCAGCAATGTATATGCGTCTGAAATGCAGTGGTGGTATGCATGTCTCACATTGCATAACATTTATGGGTGTTGAGCACATCGCTCCAGTTATAATTCGTAGTGCTTTGTTTTGTATAACTTCCAATTTGCGTAGCAATGTGAGACTCGCATTCATGTATGCCAGTGAGCTATAGTCAAAGTGACTACGCACTATACTTTTGTATAACATTGATAAAAATTTTGGGTCTGAGCCCCAATGCACTCCGGCCAGCGATCGCAGCACATTGAGTCCTCTGCTGGCATTTTTAATAATATAGTTTATGTGAGCATTAAAAGATAACTTTTGATCCAGCCAAATACCCAGAAATTTCTTTTCAATCATCCATGGTAAAGAATTATTAGCATATTTTACAGAGTAGTTGCTTTCATCATATTTCTTGCTAAATATCATTACACTACTTTTGTCAGCACTAATATTTAGTTTTAATTTATTTTCATAATAATTATGAAGCTGTATAAGTGCCTTATTGAGACTATTTACTGCTATATTTACATTTTTATTTACAGTGTATATTAACAAGTCATCAGCAAATTGTAAGAATTTAATATTTCTCTCAGTCAGATATTTATTGATTTGACAAGTGTATAAGTTATACAATAATGGAGAAATGGTAGCTCCTTGCATGCATCCTTTATACACTTGTCCAGGTCCATGTAGGATGTTATTAAATTTTACATACATGGTTCTATCATATAAGAATTTAAACACCCATTTACAGACATGTCCCGGTATACCTACTTCTGACATTATCTGGGTCAGGATTGAAGGGTTAACATTATCAAAAGCACCTTGCACATCTAAAAATACACAGACTGTAGCTGAGTGACTATGAAAGGAATTTTTGATGTCAGTAATAAGAGATGTGAAACTTTCTGTTGCACTTCGTCCTTTTCGGAACCCAAACTGTTGATCTGGTAATATTTTGTTACATTCTATATAGTGGTCTAATCTAGTTTTAAGCATAAATTCAAAAAGTTTACCTACACAAGAGGATAATGAAATTGGTCTATAAGAATTAAAATCGGTTGCTAGTTTACCTGGTTTTAATATTGGTATAATACATTGTGTTTTCCAAGATTCTGGTATGCAGTTTGTGTCCCATAGCAAATTGTAAATTTTTAAGAGTACATTTTGGGCATTTATGTGCATACTTCGAATTAGTTTGTATGGAATATCGTCTAATCCAGGTGTAGTGTCTTTTCTAGATTTAATTGCGTTTAAAAATTCTTCTATAGTGAATGGTTTAGAGAGAAAAGCACATTTTTCATTTCCTTGTTTACAAAAAATTTCATTCAAAGCTATTTCGTCTATGTATTTTTCAGATAGAGAGGATGGAGCATACTTGTCGATGAATGAAGGAATCCATTCATCATTCTTAGGGTTTTTAGGTAAAGAAACACGTTTAAACCTTCTAATATAATTCCATATAACGCTAACTGGAGTATATCTATTAAAGGATTCGCATAACTTGGTCCAGCCATTTTTTTTCTTTTCTTTGAGCAGTTTTTTTTTTAGGGCATCTAGTTTTTTATAATTAATATAATTTGCCATTGTTGCATCTTTTCTGTAGAAATTTAATGCATCTTTGCTTTTTTTAACGGCATCTGAACACTCATTATCCCACCAGGGGACTTGTTTTTTTAAAACATATTGTGTGGTTTTTTTTAATTTTGGTATAGTAATATTTTTAATTTGATTTATACCTTCGCAAAATTCATTGTAACTTTTTAAAGGGTTAGCATAATCTATTGTATATTTACTTAATATTTTTTCTGTTGCAGATGTATATAATGACCAATCAGCCTTATTATAAATAAAACGTTCCGTTGGACTCCCTATTTCATATTTTTCTACTGAGGTGTGGATATCAATAATTGTTGGATAGTGATAGCTACCCATTGCATCATCATGCACTCTCCAGTCGCAAAGAGGAGCCACAGAAGGGCTAACACAAGCAATATCAATAGCAGAAGGATTTTTTGTTGGACTGCCTACTGTGGTCGGTGTACCAGTGTTTAGAATACATAAGTCTGATTCATCTAAAATATTATAGACATCGTTGCCTCTAGTCTTTGTTGTAAGGCATCCAAATGCAATATGATGAGCATTGAGGTCACCTGATAGCATTAATGGTTTTGGTAAATTATTTAATAATTGTTTTAATCTTCTACCCTGAAACCGTCGACGATGATTATCATCGGGAGGTGGACTATAAGTGCATAATATTGTTAAATTACCAACATTAGTTGATAATATTATAGCTACAGATTGCATAAAGTCGTAATAAGGAGTTGAAACAACTGTATATTTAAATTGACTTTTAATTAAAATACCTACTCCACATCGTCCATCTGCTCCATTTTGATTTATAAAGTCATAATTAGGAATTTTGAAAATATGTGTTTCTCTCAGCCACGTCTCATTTAACAAACAAATATCTATATCATTATCAATAAGGTAATTAATTAGTAGGGGTTTTTTATTTAATGCGCCTTCAATGTTATATTGTGATATTCTAATATGTTGTTTATCCATGGTTAAACACAAGAGATTTTTTCAGAACTTCTTTTATGCTATTAAATGTTATGGGTTCAGCATCACTTGAATTACCCAGCTGAACTAAAGTTTTTACCAAAATTGTTATAATATCTTCATTTTTCAAAATTATTTCTGCCAAGTCTTTTGTGTTTAATGTTTCACTTTTCTTTATTTCAGTTTTTGTATTTTTGTTTGTCTGAACGGTAGACGGTCTGTCTACAGTCTGAACTTTTACATACTCAGTGGTTTGAATAGAGTTTTTATTAATTACATCATTTTCAAACATTTTTTTTGTCTTATTTATTTCTTTTGTCATTGTCAACTTTGGAAAATTGGTGCTATAATTAGAAGGATGGAGGTTTCCATTATTTTTTAAGGAGGCAGTTACTTGAGCATAGTTCTTTTTGTTATATTTTTCTTCTATTTTAATTTTTTTGATAGGGCAATCTCTAGAAATTGCCAGGTGAGGGCCCTGACAATTGATGCACTTTATAATTGCCTCCTTATCACATGTAGAGAAATGGTGTTCTCCGGCACACACTGAACATTTTTGGGTTGATTTGCAAAATTTAGCTCCATGGTTGAATTTAAAACATTTGTAACATTGCAATAATGGAGCAACATACTCAAAGACCTTGAATCTATATAGATCAAGGTATACAAAGTCCGGTAATTGTTGGGATAGAAATGTAACACTTACAGATCCATATGGCACTATTGTGCCATTCACCTTATGGGTAAAACGTCTGATATTTATGATCTCGTACAGAGATGAGAGTTTTTTAAATAACTCCTCGTTGCTGATATTCGTTGGCACGAACCTCAGAACGCCGATGATTTCCACTGACCTAGCTGGTATGTACGCCTTGTAATTATATTTTTTCAAAAAGTTCTCATTGCACAGAAAATTGTTGGCATGAATATTTTGTGAAAACGTAATGCCCAATTTATTTGCGTTGACTCTTTTAATACCCACCACGCCCTTAATTTCATTTTTGAATAAGGTACAAATCATGTCTGGGTTCTTGTTCCCTAGTCTCTCACCTTCATTGGTACTTTCGACATAAACAATGTATTCAGTACTCACCTGATTCTCAGGGAAAATACGTTTATAACCTGGTTTATTGTATGGTTTGTAGAAAACTTCATTATCTTGAGAGTTCTGAGCACCTTGAAGATAAGCATCATCACCTCTACCACGCTTTGTTCC
The DNA here is from genome assembly GCA_910592155.1 of Ypsolopha scabrella. Taxonomy (NCBI): domain Eukaryota; kingdom Metazoa; phylum Arthropoda; class Insecta; order Lepidoptera; family Ypsolophidae; genus Ypsolopha; species Ypsolopha scabrella. Next base: position 21,081,075 of record OU342969.1, on the reverse strand, counting down.
CGTAGGGGTTGAAGAAGAATCTTGCCCAGGGGGCTCAGCCCCCGTAGGCTCTTTCATTTTTACAAAAACTCTATGCACTGTACAATTTTTATTTACACTTATCAACTTAAAATATTACAGTTTTACAGCAGAAAAATATTTTCTGAAAAAACTTTTAACAATTCCGCCTTTACGTTTCAAAAGCCCGCCAAAAAGTCTTCCATTCCATTCCACTTTAATGTTGCCAACTGCTACCCACATATAGTAGCTAGATTTGTCGCGAAAAGTTGCTAGATCGCCCGATTTTCGTACCCCAGAAAGTAGCTAGAAGTAGCTAAATGTTTCAAAGTCTTTTTTTTTTCATAGTAAAATCTATTTTCAACACAAATAATGGACGTAATGACACAAATTAAGGCAAATCACCAAGAGCACAGTCAGAAATTGAATAATACAACTGAAACAAATGCTGTTTTAGCATAGCCTCCTATATTTGACAAGCCATGAACAGAGATATCTGGCAACGTCGCGCGTGGTCCGTCCGTTATTTGCGTGGTCTAATCTAATGGTCATTTGCATTTGTCAGTCGTCCATCCAGTGTTTTGGTTACGACTTTATGAGTATTTGTTTTTAGTGAATCTGGTGGTAATTACTCACATTATTAGTAATTCCTCTAAAAAGTATTAACCCAGTATTCGTTTGCATATCAAGGTAAGAAAAAATACATAGCTGTGCTGTAATTTAGACCTGTTTGAGTGTATGGCGTATTAATTTAAGGTTATATTTATTTCAGAGATGCCTCGTCGCTGCTGCGTACCTGGATGTACATCCAATTATGACAGCACTGTACAGAAAACAGGGCTCATATCTACTTTTTCAATACCACGTGATGAAGAAATGCGCAAATCCTGGTTACAGGCCATACCCCGAAGCCATTGGACGCCGAGTCGAAGCTCCGTGGTTTGTTCGGAACATTTTTTCCCAGAAGACGTCATCAGATCGGAGAAAATCATAGATAATGAAGGAATAGTCAAAAACCAGGTTTTAAAAAATCCAAAATTAAGAGAAGGTGCCGTTCCTCACATATTTCCCAACTTGCCATCATACCTCACCCAACCAAGGGTGTCTCCACGGCCTGACCCGTCACTCCGACACCTCAAGGAACAAGAACGCCATGAAGATGCTACCCAAAAGTTCTTAAAAAGTGATGTGATTGAAACATATGAAGCTTTCAAATCAAATATCAGTGCATTAAGCAATGTTTGGGACCCAAAGATTTTGTCTGACGAGATATGTTTATTTCAGTTAGACTTTGCAAGTGAGGAAAATGATATTCTTTATGTGAAATGTAGTGTGATTGTGGACAGCAATTTAAAAGTAAAAGTGTTTTTAGGCAAGAATCTGTTGTCACCAAATGAACTTAGTTGCATTCTCCCGGATGGACTTACACTAAGTAGGTGGTCACAAATTGAAAATATCCTGTCTAGATATAAATATAATGAATGTCCTGCAAGCCCTACTTCACCAGATTTCTTCATAAATAAGGCTGTTTTTAATATTGAAGAAGCCTTCAAAGTAAGTGATGACGACAGAATCCAGTCTAAATTAAGTCTAATTAAAGACCAACTTGTCTTGTTAAACGCAAAAAAACGCCAATACACAATGTTAACTATATTGTTTGCATTGAGTATTTTTAACCAGTCAAGCTCTGCATATAACTTGCTACGGGACTATCTATTACTCCCTACCAAACGGTACTTGCAAACCATAACTTGCTCTCTGAATATAACACCTCACTCAACATCAGGTAATGATCACTATTTGTCACATATGGCTAAAACGTTGTGTAGTAAAGACAAATTTGTGAATTTAGTTATCGATGAAATATATATTAAAGGTGGCCTTAATTACAAAAGTTCCAATGTAACAGGTTATGCAATGAACGATCCTAATTGCTTAGCCACAACTGTACAGGTATTCATGATATCATCTGCTTTTGGACATTTTACCGAAATCGTTAAACTTTTGCCTGTTCAGTCCATGCTTGGAAAAGATTTAAAAGATGTTGTCCTTGATGTGATATCTTTTGTGCAAAGTAAAGGATTTAAAATATTGTCTATAATCACAGATAACAACAGGGTCAATCAGAATGTTTTTAATTCTTTGTCTTCAGAAATTTCCATGCCGAACCCTACTTTTCCAGGAGAAGTTATTTACATGCTGTATGATTTTGTTCACATATTTAAAAACATAAGGAACAATTGGTTAAACTTAAAAGATAATCTCAAATCCTTTGTTTATCCTGATTTTGAGACAGGTGACAAAAAAGTTGCCTGTTTTCAAAACTTGAGAGACTTTTATAAAGATGAAAGTAGTAACATCATACGTAAAGCTTTTAAATTAAATATGAAAAGTTTATTTCCGAATTCCCTTGAGAGACAAAATGTTACATTAGCAGATAATATTTTTCATTTTTCAACAATAGCTGCCCTTGAAACACAAGAAAAGTACAGTGGCACAGCATCTTTTTTAAAAATAATTCGGCAATGGTGGGATATCATTAATACAAAAAATATTCTCAAAGGCAAATTAAAACGAAATGAGTGGAGTAAACCAATTTATGGGATTGATGATGATAATTACCATTTTCTTATTAAATTTATTGAATGGCTAGACAACTGGGTTTCAATTCCAGGCTATGTAGGGTTAACGAGGGATACCAGCGGGTCTACCACGTAATTCTGATTGTCATGGGTTTGAACATCATTTTGAACTTCATTACCATTACCAGAGTCTGAATCGGACCTATTTTGTAAAAATTGCAATGACAATGAACATCATGAACGAATGAAAATCTGCGTTTTGTTTATTCAATTTAGTTATGGGTTGATGCGTTTTCGAAGTTATTATAAACCAAGTTATTCGTAGATATGAGCACCTATTTAATTAGTCTGATCCTCTTTTCGTATTGAAAAGAAGTTTTACAATGTTTCTTATTGTTTTATTTTCAAATGTATCACTTAACGTAATAAATGCAAATGAGAAATGAATAACCAAACGCACATGACAAAAATAACCTCCCTCGAAAAGTTTCGTTTTCATTTCTATTTCAAGTTTGTAAATAAAAGTAAGTAAGTATACCTACCTACTGTTGTGTTTTTCTTCTATTTAATTTCAAATTTCTGGGAAAATCAATATCATAACATAAGGAAATGTCAATTTTTCTTTACTTTTTACCAAAATCTGTAGAAGTTTTGGAAAATCAACAGTGTAACATAATACAGTGCCTGCGGAAGAATTGAGGAGGAAATAGACATTAGAATACCAAAGCTTCATGCAATGGGAATTGGATGGAATAGCTCCAAGTGGAGAGCCAACCATCCGCCTGACTGAGCCCAGCAGGCGTCCCAACTCAACATCATCAATACAGTGCCTGTTTCTCTTTTTGTTTTACTTAAAACAATCAAATATTATGTTTCAGAATGCCAGCACACAGACAGAGACAAGACATTTTCATGGAGAACTTAGACTTGGCTGTAGAGAAGGTGGTGAACAACATCGCAGCACTATTAGCGAAGCAACATGTAAAGTCTCAGTGGAAATGTATTGTGATTGTGAATGAAGTTGGACTTGGCTGTCGAAAAGATGGTCAACAATATTGGTACAATGTTAACGGGGCAATGTGATAAGTCACAGTGGAAATGTATTGTGATTTTGAATGCAGTGTTGTTAATGAGGTAATTTAGCAATTACTTAAGTTAATTGTTAAAATAGATGATAAAAATCTAATATGTAAGACTTGAGGTTTCAGTAGGTACTTACTAAAAATAAGTGTGTTAATACATAAATAATAACCAGTGCAAAAGTAGTGTTTTATTTCTGAAATTCCATGTAGGTTCAAAATGATGTAATTCTGAGAAAAGTATCTAAGTTTGACAAGATTATAAAAGAATTAAAATCTAATAGTATGGGAAAAAACATTTAGTTGTTTGGTCTAAATATAAAGGTATATTTATAAAAAATATTAAAGGTATTATATATGTTTAGTTAAAGTTGATAATGAACAAATTTCTAAAGTTATTTTTGTGGATACTGTAATACCTTACAGTGATACTGTCAAAAATTTAGGAGTTATGTTTGATAAAACACTTTCTTGGGCTCCTCATGTGGAACTCCTGAGTAGGAAGATGTACGGTACCCTCCACGCAATGAAGCGCCTGCAGAGTTTTTTGCCAATCAAAATCAAAATTATGATAGCACAATCATTTCTCCTCCCTATTTTAGACTATGCGGACTCTTGTCACCTAGACCTCACCGAGGAACTTCTCAATAAACTTGAACGTCTTCAGAATCTTTGTATTCTATTCTCTTCGCAAGTATGACCATGTATCTCAATTCCGTTCGCAGTTAAACTGGCTCCCCATTCGTCTTCGCAGAAATGCTCACATTCTTTCTCTTCTTCATGGGGTCCTTAACAATCCCTGTGCTCCCTGTTACTTGCGAGAACGATTTAATTTCCTTTCCGATCACGGTAGAGTGATGCGGCAATGCAATAACAAAACATTAGCTCTTCCAGAAGCGAAAACAGGTTTTTATAATGATTCATTTACTTTTCATGCTGCGCGACTCTGGAACCGTTTACCGTTTTCTCTACAAAAGTTGAAAAATGTAAACTCATTTAAGATCAAAGTGAAGCACTTCTTTCATTCTGAATACCCGTCAAAATAGCACTCTATATAAATATCCCACCCCTATTATTATTTGTGTATGTATAAGTATTTATATATTTACGTTTATTTAATTTATTTTAATCTTTGTACGTTTATGTATTTTTTAAGTATGTTTATGTTAAACAATATAAATATTATATCAATATGTTAAAATTATATTTTGGATAAAATAGCACCCTAGTATTTTTTTTTCCTTTTTGATAGCATTTACCCCTTTTAAAGTTTAATTTAGTTAACGTCTTTTCTTTTCACCCAAAGGTTGCCTGGGAGATATTGCTAAAAGCAATAAGTGCCGCCTTTGTACACAATGTCTGTTCTGTTTGTTAAAATGTGTTGTTAAATATGTGTGTAAATGTACAAAAAGTGTAATAAATAAAATAAATAAATAAAGGGTATGAATGAAAGTAGAATGACAAATGAAAAGAATGGTAAGGAAAGTGGAAGATATAACTCTACTTGGTTGTCCTAGAAGGACATTATGTGAGGGGTATGCCAGGGCCGCGTTCATAAATTAACACCACACAGGTTCCAAAGCCATCTGTCGCATGCTTTGAAAACGGTATACTCTATCCTGCTGTCAGTGTCGGAGCCTGACGAAAGTTTTAATCAGTGAACGGAGGTCTGAGTCATATCAGATGGAAATCTGCAGTCTCCACCTATACCTTTGGGAGACAGGCATAGCATGTATCAATCCATCAGCCTGTTTCATCCACTGCTGGACATAAGCCTTATGTACTTATTATGTATTCAATCAATCCATTCAGGAAGATGATGGGACGAAAAAAGAACAAGTCATAGCCAAAACAGAAGCCATTTATTGTTCTGACAGTGATAAAACCTAACATACACTTTATTTACCAAAGGCCTTATATCCTAAGCAGAGTAAAGAGGTGTCCAGAAATTCTGTGGGCATCCTAACTTAATAACATTAAATGTGATCTAAAACTGACAATGTTAATTGATCAATACCTGCTTTATGTACATAATTATCTCTAGTCATTAAATATTAATTTCAGAAAAGGGTACATAATACAATAATACTATTTATTCATACTTCAGATATTAAAATAGACCACATAATATATTTAATTGAGCAGAATTTGCAGAATCAACACTTAAATTAAGTCTAAATACAAAAAAAAACAACCAAAAAAATTACATGTCATGTTTACAATAAACTTATCAATATAAATAATTTAATTACAAAATTTAGTAAATACATGTACCATGCATTAGTCCCATCACCTGTGAAAGACTATAAGCTATAGTATTATTGTATTATATACCCTTTTTTAAAATTAAGGTACAAACAGCGACTGCTGCAAATTATACATTTCTTATAAATTACACTAAAATTTGTTAAAACATAAAAAATATGGTATACAAATAATGAACATATTCTATAACTAATTTAGATGTCAACTCCTCCACAGCCTATCGACCAAAGCAACTCTTCCCTCATCAATTCGTTTATGGTCTCCATGGAATGGAATTTGTGGAGGTGGACGCTGAAGATCCATGCTCAGTGCATCCAAATTAATTCATCTCATGTTTTGGAAAGTATTAAATACCACTATGACATTGAGTGAGTGGTCTCTTCATGTTGAAGGATGATTCTTCATTGTCCTTGGGGCAAATGCACAAGAAATCCAAACTTCTCCATAAATCTTAAAGAAAATGCAAATAATATTAATGTTGTGTGTGAATATTTGAAATATTACAGTATTTGTACTTGATTTTAACAACTACAAATTGAAGGTATTATTATAAATCAACATTACCTCTCTGAAGTTTCATTCCCTTCTGACTGAGATCTTGGAAAATGAATATATTTTTGCAAGATATGTGGTGGATTCAGCTCTTCCATAACTTCCATCAGACAATCAGACATTTTGATTGTGAAAGGTTTAGGGAGTTGTTTTTCCCTACGTGTGTCGCCTTGGTAACACTGGCATACATCTGTAATGCTACCAGAATCTGTAAAAAAGATGTTAGAAACTTCACTGTTATGTTTGATAATTTAATTACTCGTTTACACAGTAAGCTGTAAACTTCAATGTTAGGCTTGGTTATTTGATTACAGAAGTACACTGAAGTAAGTAGATGAGTAACACTACATTTTCTTGTTTGGTTTGGTTGAAACTACAATAAACTACCATGATTTCTGGACGCACTGCAGTGTTTTTTTCGTCGGAAAGTTTCGTGAAATTGGCATGTGACAATAAGTTTGGGTTGGGGTGTAGATAAGGGGGCACTATGGGAAAAAATTTTCGCATAATTTAGTAGGTAACAACAGGCCATACCTTTGAAAGGCGAAAGTTTTCCGTGAACGATATCTCTGGTAGAAGATTAAGTCGCTGGGTAGAAGCATCGGCCTGCAAATATCTTTCTGCATCCTTCGCTGGATTCTTTCCCTGGTTTTTAGGTGTTCCTCCTCCGCCCGCCGCAGACAGCAAGTACGCTCTCGCCATTCGATTATTAGAACAAAAAACACGTAAACAAGGCACGAAAAGTTATATCTACGAAAAACCAAGCATAGTAGATTTAGGTACCCCACAATATTGCTGGAAAATACCAAAATTGTGCAAATTTATTATGAACACCGGAGCTCTGGTGGTCCGGCTTTCATTTGACATTTCAAAATGGTCATGAACTTGGTTTTTTTTTTTTTTTTGTTACGCGATACCAATAATTGTGTTCAAACGTCAAATATGTATGAAAATCATTCACTCAATTGACATGGGCTTGAAGACCATCACAATTATTTTACGCGGTACGACGAAGCTCAATAATGGGCTTCAACTGTCAAAACGAAGCCCATTACCATGATCATCGAATTACGTGGTAGACCCGCAGGTTAGCATTAAAAAGAAGCACAACTGTCATTACACATATAATAAGGGATGCTTTGTCAACAATGGGGATGACATATATATTGATTGGGAAGTTTCAAAGTGACTGTTTGGAATTGAGATTTGGAAGGTACCGTTCCCTTTCTGGGTGTAACTACAATGTGTCTTATCAGCAAATTGTGGAGGCAGAAAAGAAAATAAGAGTAAAGCACATATTGAAATTGAAAGATGATTATAAAACTTTTAAAGACCTATCCCTTGACTTTAATTTTCAAGAAGAAACCAATTTCAAGGATTTCCTTTTTATTCTTGAAACAAATTATTTAGAAATTTTTGAGATTGATGATGAAGCAAAGATATATGCATGCGGATATGTAGCACACAAAGTAAATAAACATCTTTGTTGTGTACACTGCCAAAATAGTGTTGTGGAATCCAAGGGACAGAATTCTAATTCTGTTTACTATAACTCTCTTCAAAGAGGAGGCTTAATTTTACCATCGGACTCAGTTTGTGTGATATTTTATCATTTATGCAGCATTTTCGAGTTCATAATAAATGATAAAGTCCTTGAGTCAAAATTTTTAAATATGACTAACCATAAAGGTATACTTTATAGTATCACCAAAGCTAGCCTCGACTCGGATTTTTTTTCGGTATTTCTTTTAGATAAATGCAACTGTGGTAACACCTATGAAAAAACATTTAAAATGATTTTATCAACTATGTGCAATATAGTGCTGAATAATTTCACTAAAATGAAAAATAATTCTGTCGAGACGATTAAAGGTAAAAAGCGCAAACTGAATACTTTAATGAATCACTGATTATGTAAGGAATACGAATTTATTTGTTATGTAGCTAAGTACTCTAACTGTGTGTTTTAATAAATGTTGTATGATTTGCACATATTGGTTTTTCATTTTAAATTTTGTATTAAGGGTTTTTGATCTTAGCTGAATAGCAACTCCTATTTTAGTACTACCCCTATAGTGCTAGAAATATCTTAATCATCATCACATCAGATTGAGCTTATCAAGTATAGGGCTGGCCCCAGCTGGCCGGACCACCAACTGACAGTTAAGAGACGTTGCCACACTTATGTTCATGGCTTGTAAATACAGAAGGCTATGTGTTTTAGTCAAACAACACCAACCACATGCAAAAATACATGGCGTCTGACCTGACCTGACCAGTGTTGCCACCTCGATTTTATTCTTGTCGCTAGATTTTCATAAGAAAGTCACCAGATTACCTAAAATTTCATTAAAATGTCGCCAAATGTATGGAATACCGGTTTGAAAAAAGTCGCTAAAATGTATGAAATGGCTGTTTTATTAAGTCGCTAAATGGACTACAATTTCGCTAGATCTAGCGACAAAGTCGCTAAGGTGGCAACACTGGACCTGACAGAAGTTGGCTCCGGTCCGGCGAGCGAGATGAATAAGGATAAATATGTGACAAGAGATATGAAAGAGAGAGATAGTCAAAGAAAAGTTTGGCTACAATGGCTACTATAGTCAGTCGTCCGTCCGGGTCTCGGCCGAAACCGAGTCGACCATAGACATTAATTATGTAAATTATCCAAGCTAATTAGATGATTGGCGATGACTTTATTACCTTGTGATAGAGGCGATTATTGGTTGGCCCACGCGTCTTATTGTTTTGGACGTGATATTAATAGATACAGCGCCACGTTTTGCTTCTAAAGTTCTTTTCGCGAAAGATGTTTCACGGATTAAGGCATTTTTATATTTACCCTTTAATAATAAGTACATTGACAGCGGATTTCTTTCCGAAAGGAAATTTAGTGTGAACTCTCACTCATTTTGTCTGTTATGTTGAGCCTAGTTCTTGCACTAGCAGTTTACTAGGATATTTATAAGTAAAACGTCCAGATACAGCTTGATCTTATATTGATCCGTTCCACAAGTACAATAGTAAGAGTAGTCATGTCGCAAGGTCGCAAACGCAAAAGAGAGCGCGTCCACCGCGCCGGTGGTTTTATCCATCCTGTCGCCCCCCCCCCCCCCCCCCGTGCTCCCCGCTCCCCCTCGGTCTTCCAGCAGCCGCCACGATGAATATTGAACAGTTACTTAAAAAGTAGCTAAAAAATCTAGCTACAAGTTTTTGTAATTTGTAGCTGTCCGACACCGAAAAATAGCTAGATCTAGCTATAAAGTAGCTAAGTTGGCAACAGTTTCATGGTTTCATTTCCCCACGCCACGGCTCCATTGAGTCACAGATGAAATAAATTAGTAGTAAACTACATTGAGTTTTCCCCTTTTTAAGCCTTTTTTCCGCTCGAAAATTATTTTTGTCTAATGGTAAAATATAATAGCATTATTTTTATCTGGTGACTAGTGATTACACTAGGCTCACTAGGCTGTCCGAGATATCATGTTATGGGTGACAACACTTCGTAATTTTCCGTTTCACCTAATACTACTCGCACCATACTATATACACCCAGGTACAAAAGAAAATAATAGGTTTTATAAATAATGTAAATAATTATTGCAAGAACACAATAAATAATGCCTCTATAAATCGGAACCAAAATCTCAGTGTATTCGTTAAATTTACCGAAGAAAAGATTCAGTACATAATAATTTCTTTTTGCTACGTGATGCGTGGATCGGAACGCTAACCCATATGTACTGACACTACATAATCGAAAATATATCGATGAATCGGTGCGGCCATCGTATAGGATCGCGTCAGTATAAGTACATCTTGTATGTGGTTCGTGTTTTCGTTGCGGTTGCTTTACGTGCTATTTATTTTGACGTTTGTTACAGTTTTTGTTGATTTTTTGTTTTGTTATTGGTGAAATTCCGAGAAAAACAAAAAAAATCTTTGAACTCTCAAGCTCTGGAGTTATTGGTTCGTTTAATTTAATTAATTTAGTAATTAACAAAAAATGGTTTCGATAATCAAATAAAAATCGATTTGATAGCCATTGTTAACTTTCTCGATACTAAAAAAAATCGATTATATTTCGTTAGGGTACATCACTGTAACTGTCAACTTTGAACTGGCATCCTTACCATGATATCTCGGACAGCCTTTATGTCAGTTTTGTTGACTTTGTTGCGCATTCACTCTTGATTTGTTTATGGATCTGTGGTTGAAAAAACCGGCTTCTAATAATAATATTATTGAATCTTTAAAAAGTTAATTACAATAAAATGAAAATAAGATTAAAATAAATTCGTAAGAAATCGTAAAAAGTTGGTGAGTAAATTTTTCTATTTCTATGTATTTTTTTTAAAGAATTAGAACAAAACATTCTAGGTTATGTACGATAGTATGGTTGTGAAAAGTCATTTATTTCTTTCAATTCTGAATGTTTTAATTTTAATAAAATTTAATTTTGTTGAAACTTAGATTTTTCCAAAGTAATTTAGCTTCTGTTCGTAATACTCAGTCAATCATTGCCTTCTTTTTTAAAATCCTCTTCTGAAACAGGTAAAGGTATTTGGGACTATGGTAGCCTTTTCTCAATCCACTTTATGATTTCCTCTCGACTTCCCTTTTCTAGCTCTTTCCCCCTTTTCTTCCTCTCAAGAGTCTAATTTCCCCTTATAAGGGGAACTTCCCCTCATTGTGGAAACACTGTTTATGAGGCCCGTTTTGACAGCTAGAAACGACCATAGAATGTAACTTTAGGAAAGCGTTTCCAAACGTGCGATCATAGTGCGAAATTTCACTCGTTTATTAGAAAGAGACATTACCACGAGAAAAAAAAACCTGTTTACACCAATCAGATAGCCCAGTGTGATTTTCGCATTACTCCGAAGCGTTTCAAAACATTTCCGTTAAACTGTCAGGTAGCAGTTCGTTTACCCTCGTCGTTTAACTCGTGTCAATTTTTGAACGCTCTGGGGTGGAATTCGCATCACTCCGAGTGATTCTCGCTCGTTTCGAAATGTACCTAAATGAAATAAACTAAGGAAAAAAACGGTTTAACAAATAATTATTACCTTATTGCGTAAAAATAAAACCGCAATTTTTTATTATCGTGCTATACATATAGGTAATATGACAGATAAATATTTCAAGTATTATTTTTGGTCATTTTTCTCAAAAGTGGCACCTTCATGAAAATTAGTTTTTTTTTCATCATCTAATTTTATATATGATTTGATATGTTCGGGGCATTTATAATAGTTTTATATATCAGAAATATGTAATACTTCGATAAAATACCAGCTCAATTTGTTTTTAAAGAGATTTTAATGCGGTCTAGTGAGAAAAATCATTCCTTTACGTTACCATCAACTTTTGATGATAAAAGTTAAACGAAACGTAATTAAATATGTCGGATAACCGAACACCTATCCCAACCGGGGCAGTTTTATGAGGCAAACGATCCGTCGGAGTAATGCTTGTGCAACGGGCGCACTTCCAGAGCGCTCTGCCGCTCGACCATGCGTCCGCCCCCGACGACGTTCCGTGAGCGCGCGCGCGCAGCACCGCCGCCATCACCTGATGGCGCGGCAAACACGTGCTGTGTCTCAAAACTCAAATCAGCTCCTTTTAATCATTTTCGCCGACACGGCCTTCCTGACGTACGCGCGTCCTCGTGCGTTACTCATCTGAAGATAACAAAACCCACTTACCATCAAACACAATCAAGCTTTCTATCAAATACGGAATCTACAGAACTCCACAGCTTTTTGTAATGTGAACTTAATGGTGTATTATCAATGCAGTCAACAAAGCTCTATTCTCTCTACAATCTATATTCTCAGTGATCTTCAACTTTCGAAAACACTCGACACAAGTATCGCGTATAGCACTCACCACAGCTCCGCGCCAAGCACTGAGGACCAACGCGCATGTAGCGCGTGGCAGGCCAGTGATTTGCGGCCAGCAGCGAGATGCTACTTAACGTACCTTGATCATCATTCATCACACATTGCGCCGGCTGGTTCCATAACCACCGCTCTACTATCCACCTCACGGTGCACCTGCACCGCCGTGCTACCCGTGTCTCTGTCATCAATCTCCATTTCAGTGCTATCATCCGCCGATAAAACCAACTTTAAAACCAACATTTCGTTAACATTATCAAAGCACATCCCAGAACACTTAACCGTGACACTACATATACTTTACAAGGCAGTATTTGACACAATGAAAACGACTCACCAGTATTCTTCAGTCAGTTACGTGGATTTTTCATATAAAAGACGCCAACGCGTTGCTCGCTCGTGTTACGCCGGTGTTGCCATTTTCTTATCTGCTACTACTCGGGCACCAGATTGTGACACGGCCATCCTGCATGAACACACGCCCTCGTGTGTTACTCTGAAAATACAAACAGGCACCACAAAATCCGTTCGGTCATACCTGACCCCACATAAATGGTTCTACAATATTCTACATAGAGTAGTTCCAAAAACAATTTTTCAAAAACAAAATTAACTTCAGAACAATGAAGTAACCAATGCACAGATTATCAAATACCACCAGATAACAACAGCTCTGCAAATTCCATAATCTCAAATCTCATGATCACATCAATAGCAGTTTGGATGAAAGTAAGTGTCCCATTCGCGGCCTAGAGCTGCTCCAGCTCACCAACACGCGCATCCCCTCCAAGGATCGCAGAGCTCCACCGTGACTCTCTCTCTGATCTTCACCAAGACATAGCCTCTGCCAACCGAATCAAGCAAACCTTACTCCATCCTTACCGCTTCAACCTGTTTTCTACTTCATTTTTACTTTCTGACATATCAACTGGTATTTGAACTTCTGACATTTTCTGAAACCAAATGAAATTGTAACTAAACGTAATTTTTCAATTACAATAACCAGCAGCTAGTGCACCACAGAACCTAATCCTTATTTTATTTTAAAAATACTTGAGGATCACTAAGTCTACGTACCATTGAGCATCATTATTCGCAGAGAACCAATCTCTATAAAATCAATTAAAATAGTTCGAGCAAGCACTAGGTATCACATTCGCGGTCATAGCTAATAAAATAGCTTTATGATCTTCGCTACTAGGCAAAACCCGACTATACTTCCCAGAACTACCGTCAGCCGTCTACCCACAGACTACGATATTCTGGTACAGCCTCCGACCTCACGAATAGAGAATCCTGTGCATTATTATTAACTAGATGGTACTTTGTCATCTATCCAGTCTTCATCCACGATCTCAATAGGTACCTAGCCCACGGGCATCTTCCTAAACAAAATGTTCAAAGCTTTCAGAACATGTCAATCGCCTGCCAGTAACTTTATTATAATCTGAAAAGGACCTCAAATAATATCATCAATTTTAATAGTCACAGTCAAAATGTACATCTTAATTATTTATGTTTGTTTGCCCAATACCGGCCATAGTAACCACACTGTTAAATCCTTTGCCACCAAACCCACAAACACATACTCTTTTACAAATGAACACTACACTCCCAATCATAATTGAATAAAAACTTTTCACCTGAGTATCACAATTTCCCAGCAGGCGTGCTCAACACCAACAGGTCTAGGTACATGTCGCTCGCTGGATAAACCGGCGCTGTTATCGCTGCTCTTCTTCGAAAAGCTCAACGTGTAGTGAACGAGACCTCGGTGCTGAAAGCCGGGGCCCTCGATGCTGAATTCTTCAGTTTTTCGCTTTTTGATATGTTTGACATTGAGTCCTCGTGTAAACCTACAACCAAAACTCAACGAGAGAAATTGTTCGTCGAAGCCAATCCTAACCAAGAATTGGAATATCATGTCACAGGATAATTTTGTTTTCAATTGTACAATCAGGCAGATCATTTTTACATCTAAACATTGTCTACTTTTATCCTTATCTGGCAACGGTAAAGCAAAGTTAATTTTTTTCAATAAAACAAATATTCTGCAAACTTTGGGTTAAATTATTATACCAAATGGTAAACAGAACTCGAGTAAAAATGTTCAAACTAAAAACACGTGAAGCAAATCAAGCAAAAAAGCATGGTATTCCATGTCTTATAACACCTCCAACAAAGCGCCAATAAAACCCTGCTTTAAAACAACTTTTCGTTGACATTATTTTCAAATAATTCAAATAATTTCGTTATCAAAAGCGTTTTCCAGAAAATTTACCAGTGACAGTATATGGCACATGCCCATGTCCAGCAGTGGACAAACACGGGCTGATGGATGGATGGATGGACTTGCCACAAGAACCGAAACAGAAACAATACAGCTCACCAGTAACAGCCCGCTTGCTACACAGCTTGACCTCCTTCCTAGGGGCTTGGTTGGAGTCGTGGAGGGCGGCGGCAGCTGCGCAGGAGCTGGCAATGTGTCCCTGCTTGCCGTACGCGTAGCACGTCACCGGCCGCTTCTCTTCGTGGCACGGGGGTGCTACCATGGTCGTCGATGACGCGAATCGTGATGTGGATGATCTGCTAATTTGGGAACTTTGAGATCCTTGTGCTTCACAACTCACAGCCCTTGATGTCAGCATCGGGATCATCAGGGTCGAACTTGATAAGTACTGCCGGAGCGAGCGCGGGTGGCTGCAGCCCTCTAGCCAGCCCGCGCAGTAGCTGCAGTAACGTGGCGGACTTGCCTGCGCCCGCACTTTCAGCATGGTCCATATTCACGCTGGCCTCCCGGTTGGGCTCAGTTGCGTCGTGTGCACTCATTGTCACTCACGGCACTGCCTCCAGAGCGCTTCCGGGTCCCGGGTCTCACTGCTGATGTCGGATAACCGAATACCTATCCCAACCGGGGCAGTTTCAACGATCCGTCGGAGTAATGCTTGTGCAACGGGCGCACTTCCAGAGCGCTCTGCCGCTCGACCATGCGTCCGTCCGCCCCCGACGTTCTGTGAGCGCACCGCCCGATGGCGCGGCAAACACGTGCTGTGCCTCAAAACTCAAATCAGCTCCTTTTAATCATTTTCGCCGACAAATATATACAATAAATATTTAAATGCACTTTGTTTAATATAAATATTTAAATGTATAAATAATACTAACAAATCCAAAGTTGTAGGGATATTAATGTTCATTACATTACCAGGTGGCCAAAACAGTGTTCTATTTTCATTACAAGACATATTTTTCAAGACATATAATTATGGTGTATTTTTTTTAAAGATCTTTAAATGTATGTCTATCATTAGCAATGTAAATTACATGCATTACTAATTAAATAATTAAAATATAATTGAAAAACATTTGAAAAAATATATTTTTTGTATCGGACGGCTACGTAAAGAATGGTAATGTAATCGTAAGGCATAGGCTACACTGTTTTATAAAACCACACCATATTTTGGTTTTATAATCATGTACATATAATACCTTGTAAAGATGCAATAAATAATTATTTTATTATACTCGTATTATAGGCATTTTTACTTTTATGCATATTTTGTAACACATAACATAATACATAATTTTATTTCCTTATTTTTATTATGGATACAAACAGTCACAGGTTTATATAATATTAACATATCTTATTTTATATTATAGACCTATAGTGCCAAAAATATGTTGACACTTAAAATTAAGTTTTATCGGTGAGCATGAGCGAGAATACAAGTATAGGTAGGTTTTTACAAACTCCTGCTATAATTGTGTAACACATAGGCCATTGAACGAGCGAGCGAAGCGAGTGAGTTCTCCGAGTCTATTTGAACAATCCGGCGTTGGTATGTATGTACATTATGTAGTTATCTATTCTTTATACTAATAATAAAGTAGTAAAAAAGTCGTGTCTGTACATTGAATATTTTCGCGAAATTTTAAATGAAATGGGTTATTGGTACTGTACTGAGGCCGAAAGAACAATTTTTAGAATTTTTAACTCAAAACCACTTAACGGATTTAGATGCGGTTTTTTCATTATCATTGTAGTGACCCTGGTCAACACATAGGCTATAAGGGGTGTTCATAAAATAACGCCCAAGCCGGAAACGGAGCAAAGATTGAATAAACGCTTTTATAACTCGAGAACCCATCAACGGATTTGAATGCGGTTTTCTTTATTATCATTGTAGTATCCTTTGTTAACGCATCGACTATAAGGTGTGTGTAAGCAAATATTTAATAAATTCTTTTATAACTCGAGAACTACTCCACGGATTTGCATATGGTTTTCTTTATTATCATCGTAGTTACCCTGGTCAACACATAGACTACAAGAGGTGTTTATAAAATAACGCCCAAGCCGAAAACGGGTCAAAGATTGAATAGACGCAAATGGCAAAGGCTATTATATAAATCTATGGGAAGTCTGATTTGAATTTATATTATATCCGAAACCCACGCGAACGAAGTCGCGGGTAAAAGCTAGTTCGGAATAAAACTAGTAGTTCGCCCCGAACTGTGGACTTGCACTCGCCCGATTTGCTCTTGACTGATTTGGCTCATGTTTGAACTTAAAAATTCTTTTTGCCTTATTTACTCGCCTTCCAAATTTCATAACATTCCGATCAACAACACAAACATTCATACATACATTTATACATACATCATACATCGGAAATGCCGGATTCCAATAGAGTTTGTGTTGAATTTTATCTGTCATTTTTCCCTATACCGATACGAACCTTGCGAGCCCCGTTCAGAGCTGATGTTGAAAAATTTGATACCGATGCGGGTAGCGACGATGCGCTGTTGCCAACTTACCTACTTTATAGCTAGATCTAGCTATTTTTCGGTGTCGGACAGCTACAAATTACAAAAACTTGTAGCTAGATTTTTTAGCTACTTTTTCTAACTACTTTGTAACAGACAAAACGTGAGTGAGAGTTCATACTCCTTTCAGTAAAGAAGTCCGATGTCGAAGTACTTAATAATAAAGGGTACCTAATACAAAAATGCCTTAATCCGTGAAACATCTTTCGTGAAAAGACTTTAGAAGCGAAACGTAGTGCTGTCTTTAGATGTCCAAAACAATACGACGCGTGGGCCAACCATGAACCGCTTCTATCACAAGGTAATAAAGTCTTCGCCATTCGTCTAATTAGCTTGGATTTTAATGTCTATGGTCGACCCGGTGGTGTCCACGACCCGGACAGACGACTGACTATAATAGCCATTGTAGCCAAACTTTTCTTTGACTATTTCTTTCTTTCATATCTCTTGTCACCTATTTCTCTTTATCCATCTCTTCAACTTCACTCAGACAGGCGCCATATATTTTGGCATGTGGTTGGTGTTGGTTGACTAAAACAGCATTTGTTTCAGTTGTATTATTCAATTTTTAACTGTGCTCTTAGTGATTTGCCTTAATTTGTGTCATTAGGTCCAGTATTTGTGTTGAAAATGTAAATCTATGAAAAGAAAGACTTAGAAATATTTAGTTACTTCTAGCTACTTTCTGGGGTACGAAAATCGGCCGATCATCAATGCCGTACATTGAATATTTTCACGAAATTTTAAATGAAATGTGTTATTGGTACAGTGTTGAGTGATGACGCCGAAACAACAATTTTTAGAATTTTTGTCTGTCTGTCTGTCTGTTCCGTTTTAACTCGAGAACCACTAAACGGATTTGGATGCGTTTTTTTTATTATCATCGTAGTGACCTTGGTCAACACATAGGCTATAAGGGGTGTTCATAAAATAACGCCCAAACTGGAAACGGTGCGAAGATTGAATAAACGCTCTTATAACTCGAGAACCCATCAACGGATTTGAATGCGGTTTTCTTTATTATCATTGCAGTCACCTTTGTTAACACATCGAATATAAGGTGTGTTCATAAAGTAACGCCCAAGCCGGAAATGGGGCAAAGATTGAATAAGTGCTTTTATAACTCGAGAACCAATCAACAGATTTGAATGCAGTTTTCTTTATTATCATTGTGGTTACCCTGGTCAACACAAATACTATAAGGGATATTCATAAAATAACGCTCAAGCTGAAAACGGGACAAAGATTGAATACACGATTTTATAACTCGAGAACCACTCCACGGATTTGCATACGGTTTTCTTTATTATCATCGTAGTTACTCTGGTCAACACATAGACTGAAGGGGTGTTCATAAAATAACGCCCAAGCTGAAAACGGGGCAAAGATTAAATAGACGCAAACGGCAAAGGCTATTATAATAAATCTATGGGAAGTCTGATTCGAATTTATATCCGAAATCCACGCGAACAAAGTCGTGGGCAAAAGCTAGTAAAGAATAAAGTTTCCATTTCACAAACTAAAAAAGTCTTCGAAAATTATCAAATAGCAGTCTTAGCTGTGATAAAAGCGACATGTCCGGTCAGTACCACTTTTTTGGATCTTTTTGAAATTCAAACTGTATCTAGCAAGGAGCTAATAGATCGTTGAGCACAATACTTTAATTATAAACTACTGGTGAGACGATACGTGACTCAGAGTACTTTCAAACGATACCAAAAACTCATGCTAGCTACCCAGTACAAAAAAAATTCAGAATATCTTCTTACATCGAGGAAATTAAGCGGGGACACGGCAAAACTGACATATTGGTGTTTAAAAATGCCCATTACTTATATTTAAGCACAATATTAGTAAGATTATTATTTAAAAATAACTAATTTAGAGTATTTTAAATGCTTTTTAATTATAAATATAATAAGCCAAATATAAATTTTACATGTTATTCGACTTCAAACACAGGGGACAGCCCAAAAGTGGGGAGTACAATTTTTTTGGAAAACAGTTTTAAAGAGGCTACTTTGAACAGTAAAACAGATCAGGAAAAATCTCAATCACAAAAAAAATGGAAGCCTTCTTTTACTATCCGCGTTTTGGCACGAATATTGCGCGGGCTTTTCAAATTTGTTTGTTTAAAACGTTATTTTGAATATTTTTGGCTTAGATGTTAGTAGATAGATACCTAATAATTTGTTTGAAATGTTCGTAAGCCGTCAAGTTTTAGGGGATTTTCGAGTTGACATGAATGATTTTGGGGGGTCGTGATCCCCGTGACCGAGTGAGTGGTCCCGATTTGAAATTTTATAGACTTAGGGCCTCAAAACAAAATATCGACCTGATGAATTTTTATATGACGGATATTTATATTTCAAGTGACAAATGCTGATTGGTAAATTCCTATAAAAGTGATAGTTTTCGAGATTAAATAAGTCCACAAAATTTCAAATCGGGAATCTTCTCTATCTTATATATATATATATATATATATATAAATCTGTATACATATAAAATACAACGTCTGTCTTTCTGTCTGTCTGTCTGTTCGTTCGCTTATAACTTGAGAGCCACTCAATGGATTTTGATGCAGTTTTCACTGAAAGATAAAGCATTTCTTCGGGAAGGTTTAGAGCTATGTATCATCACGCTATGACAAAAGGGAGCAGCGCAATGAGAATTTTAGTGAGACATATGGAAGGTTCACCGCCGTAGCGTAGTCGATCGTCGCGGGTTCAAACCCCGACTGGTAACATTGGTTTTTACTTTCTTTTTTAAATCTTTAATTTTATTTTCAGAAAAATATTTCCTTTTGTAAAAAAAATATTAAAGCTGAAATTATATTTCTTGACTGAGCAAAGACCAATAACTAAAATATTATTATATTATAACTAAAAAAATAATATTTTATTGGTCTTTATTAGCACTTTGGTAAAACATGGTGGCCAGGATCTAATGACGGGACTGGGAGGTGGGTATGGGATCTCCTCAACAGATAACAGCAGACCTTTCGAGTTGAGGCTTATTTTAGGCACTTTTGTAAAACATGGTGACCAGGGTTTGATGATGGGACTGGTAGGCGAGTACGGGATCTCCTCAACGGACAATAGCAGACCCTTCGAGTTTAGGCTAATTTAGTTGGTATTTATTTAATTAGCACTTTGGTAAAACATGGTGACCAGGGTCTGCTGATGGGACTGGAAGGTGGTTATGGGATCTCCTCAACGGACAATAGCAGACCCTTCGAGTTTAGGCTAATTTAGTTGGTATTTATTAGCACTTTGGTAAAACATGGTGACCAGGGTCTGCTGATGGGACTGGAAGGTGGGTACGGGATCTCCTCAACGGAAAACAACAGACCCCTCGAGTTTGGGCTTATTTGATTGGTCTTTATTACCACTTTGGTAAAACATGGTGACCGTTGCATATTGTCGTTCAAAAAATCATATCCTTTTGTTTTCCTTATTTCTACGAAAATCTCTTTGACGCGGGCGGAGCCGCGGGCAAAAGCTAGTAAATATATATAATATTAAAGCGATAGAGGGTGAGCCTTATTGCCATTAATTAGTAATTAATCTGTAGAAAGAGCGAACGTCCTACTGCTATTGGTCTCCATTTAAATATTGAATGATATATGGCATGGCAGAACATGGCATGTTGTTATAAAATAAAAAGTTATAAATAAATAATACAAACATGTTATGGATATCTAAATCACCTTGGCGAATACAAACATTAGAATAATATTATTATGATCTCGTATGATACAAACACACATACGGTAGGTAATAAATAAATTTCTTCTAACAAGCAAATTTCTTTGATTCAAAGAAATATCGTTTCATATAATATTTATCTACATCTACTACAATATTAGTTAATATAACTTTGGAACTACAGAACCGATTCTAAAAATTCTTTCCTTTTTAAGAAGCTACGCTATTGCTGAGTAACATAGGTAATATTAAATTTTAATAAAAATAAGTTTTCAGTTTGAAAATTCAATATTTGTGAATCAAGTCGGGAGAAAAAGCACTGCTTAGCTGTTTTATCGGCGTGCCTTGACCATATAATAATATGCCAAATGGTTATAGCCCGGAGGCGGTAGCGTTGCATTTTAGGTAGTGATTTTACGCTGATAGATTGCCATCTTTTTCAATAGATCTGGAATGACTAATAAGAGAACCAAGCGTCAGCTGACGCATCCACGTGGGTGTGGATGTGGGTGTGGGAGGTTGCGAAAGTGGTAAAAAAAAGTAATAGTACGCCGGCTGAAACTTTTCTCACAAATAGTTGATATCATACTGAGCTGAAAAAAAATCGTCAGCTACATAGTGGAGCTGTCGGTCTTTCCACCTCTACCGCGCAGCTGATTGTTGTTTTCGTGCTTTTAATTATTTAAAGAATCACCTAGTAAAATTTCATGCGGCGTACTATCACTTTATTTTACGTGTTTTTTACAAGTTCATGCGAGTAGCTGACGTATCATCCCCCTCCACGATGCAGCTGACGATTTGTTTTATCTCAGTACGCCGGCTGAAACTTTTCTTACTATCTGTAAGAAAAGTTTCAGCCGGCGTACTGTATTACCTTTTTTTTTGGCCACTTTCGCAGCCTCACACCCACCGCTACTTGAGCAGCTGACGGTCGATGTCAATATCAGCCGGCTTATTAAAACGTTTGTATTTGCAACGGTACCTCCCGGACTAATCGTTATACGTGACCAAACCGGTTGTTTTTCTATACGGGAAAACTGTATCAGTTTAATTTGACTAAAGATTTCCATCTAAAACGATCATGACACACCTCTTGCTAATATTAAGCTTGAAAAAGTGATTACAGCCAGGTTTAAGTAATGATTTTTTCCTATACGAGAACACTGTATCAGTTTAATCTGACTACAGATTTCCATCTTCAAAGACCCTGACACACCTCTTGCAAATTTTAAACCGCCTTAAAAAAAGAGAAGGTTCTCAATTTTAATGTATTTTCTAATAGGTTTTTTTGGGGTATAATGCTCCATGACTCCTGCTATTCGTAGCCGATTTGTAAGATTCTTTTTTTGTTTGGAAGGTTGTGCTTCCATGTAGGTCCACTTTAATTTTTGTTTCGATCTAATGATGGTCTTCAGAGATAGGCAATGGAACTCCTCAATGGATGATAGCATATCAGTTGATATTGAGGCAAATGCTTTGTACCAGGATGTTGATTATGGGTATTATTTGAAAATTGTCATGAAACCATCTGACCTTCAATCCTGAACTCATCACCATAGAACTCCTCAATAGATAACTCGAGATTTCAGCAATCACCTTATGTTAGTGTGCTTATTGCAGAATATTCCATCCATCCATCAGCCTGTTTCGTCCACTGCTGGACATAGGCTTTGCCAGGATTTTGCCACTCTTGGCGGTCCTCCTGGAAGAAATACCCATACTCACACACGCTGGGCAGGCGGATTGGTGAGCGCGGTGCCGAAACCCTTGCACCAGTTATACGCCGCTGCCCATCACTAGTCTGTTTTTTATAAGGCTCGGCAATTGGGGATGGATATACCGCCGTCCATCGGTCCCAGGCAATGTTGTGCCGCCTGGTTTTGCCGGAGAGCTGTTCTCTTACTCTCTCCCGAATAACTTCGGGAGGGTTTGCGAGTAAGATGGTGGTACCTCCACAGTCGAGCCTGGCATCAGCTCTACCACCTAATATTGCAGAATATTAGGTACGTAAAATTTGTCATTATACCACCTGACCTTCGATCCGATCCTGGCCTCATCACCATAGAACTACCAACGAATGACAGCACAAAACTCGAGATTGCAGCAATAACTTTGTGTTTGTGTGCTCATTGCAGGAAATTACTCCAAAATTGTCATAATGCCACCTGAACTTCAATTCTGGCCTCATCACGGTGGAACTCCTTAACTAACGACAGCACATAACTCGCTATTGCGGTAATCACTTTGTGTTAGTGTGCTCATTACAGAATATTACTTAAAAGTGTTCCTTGTGCTACTTGAATTTCAATATTGGCCTCACCACCTTAGAACTCCTCAATGGATGATACCAGATAATTCAAGTTTGTAGCAATCACTATATGTTAGTGTGCTGATTGCTGAGTATTACTTGAAAATTGGAATTACGTCACCTGACCTTCGAATCTGAAACTCTTCAATGGATGACAGCGCACCATTCATGATGGCGAGAATTGCTTTTTGTCAGAATGCTGATTGTAGTATACTACTTGAACATCGTCATCAATCACTTTGACCTTCGCTTAATATGAACCACGCGTATTTAGTATATTTCATATTTCCCATATATTTCAGTATTCAACCCATTATCATCGATACGACATGAATCCCGGACGGGGTGTTTATTATGTTATGTGTATAAAATAAAAACCCGCCGCTAACCCAAGATGCACTAAATCAACACGTTCTTCGGGCTACATACCAGGGGTGTGGAAGCGTTAAAATATGTTATGCAGAATGCTGGTCAAAATGGAAGACCTCGTACCACAAGGACTCGTTTTATTTTATTCCACAGATATGATACACTTTTAGCGGAGAAAGCTTCTATACCGCGATTCAGAAACGTACAGCGCCATCTATTGTATAAACTTGGAAGTTCTAACTATTATTTTGTAACAAACACAGGATGTAAATGTCATGAATCCCTTTAGAGTATGAAAGTATACACGATTCTGATGTCATTACGAGAAAGAAAAATATGCCTTGAATTTTCACCAAAAATTCCATCATTTTTCTAAGCTATGGCTACGCAGCTCACCGGCCTCTCCGCACACCTAATTGCATCCCGCAACCCTCATCCGAGTGGCCGGCGACCGTGAGGGTGTCCACGCGATTAGTGTATTTTGAGTAAAAAAAATCGTCTTAATATGAGGTACTGGTACTTTATTTGGAGATTCCAGTATTTAAAATAATATCTTTACCGATCATACCAACACACCCTTAAAGGATTCTTGCCTTTGCTTTTACACCCGGTATAGGTACCGTGACAATCTATATCTATACTAGTAATAATGCAGCAAAAAGGCCGTGTCTCTACATTGACTATTTTTGAGAAATTTTAAATGAAATGTGTTAAATTAGTATGTACTTAGGTACTTAGGCCAAAACCACAATTTTTAAAATGTCTGTCTGTATGTTTATAGGTTTCTTTCTAACTCGAGAACAATTGAGCGGATTTTATTGCGGTTTTTTTATTATGATCATAGCGACCTTATAAGGGATGTTCATAAAATAACGCCCAACCCAAAAGAGGGCAAAAATTGAATACACGCGGGCGTAGCCGCGGGCAAAAGCTAGTATTACCTAGTCGGTGCTTAAATTCTGTCACAAACAAAATTGGCTATAAAATGAAAACTAGTCAATATATTCAAAAAAAGTTTTTTTTTAAGAAAAGGTAATTTAATTAGCTTACATTAAACACAAAATTTATTCAAAATGATCGCCACCATTTTTCACACAAGCCTTCAGTCTTCGCGGCCAATCATCAATAGCAGCACGGACCATTTTCATGTCGATATCGGCCACTGCTTTAATCAATGATGACTTTAGGCTGCTCAAATTTTTGTGAGGTTTAGAACAGACCTTCTCCTCCAATTCCTGCCAAATTTTATAATCCAGTGGATTGAAGTCAGGGCTAGATGAGGGCCAATCTTGATGCCTTATTAGCTCGATATTCTGGCGCTCGAACCACTCCTGAGTTGTTTTGGCCTTATGAGCAGGTGCGGAGTCCTGTTGAAACACAAATGGCCGTCCTCCAAAGAGTGTCTTGGGCAGATCTTTTACTATGCGATCTAAAACCGTGTCTTGGTACACTTTTGCACTGGTTTTGACACCTTTTTCACAAAAATGCACTTCAGTAGGGCCATAGTAGGACACTCCCAACCAAATCATGACTGATGATGGATGATGGCCGTGCTGCACTCTAGGAATGGCGTTTCCAGCGGCCGCAAAGCTGGTAGCGTACACCCTGTCATTTTGTTTGTTGTACTTCTCTTCGATATTAAAAATTTTCTCGTCTGTAAACAGGATATCGCGGTGTTTGTTTCTTGCGTACCGCTTTAGCAAAACTTTGCATTTTTTGGCTCTCGTAGCTATCAGACGCGCGTTCAGAAGATGTCCACTCTTTTTTCGGTAAGCTCGTAGTCCCAGGTCTTCATTGAGTACTTTTTTTACGGTACTTCTGGTTAATCCCATCTCCAAAGCCATCAGTTTCTGCTTGCGGACGGGATTTCTTGCAATACGTGCCTTGATTGCTTTGATGACCCCTGGAGTCCTAACGGAACGAGGTCTGCCAGTTCTTTTCTCGTCATCGACACTAGAGGTTTCATTGTACCTCTTGATGGTATGGTACACGAACCTCTTCGTGATTTTTAATTTTTGAAGCAAGTTGAATATCGTCTTCGGTGGATGGCCGCAACGATGCAATGCAATTACTGCTACTCGGTCCTCTTTGCGAGTCCACTCCATCGTAAAAAATGAATGAATGTAATTGTGATTTGGCAGATTATTAATCAAAAAATATTTGAAAATCGAACACCATTCCATTTTTTTTCTAGGTGTTATATTTTTAAAATAAATGGCCAGTGACACTATTTAAGAACCGATTAGGTATATACATATGCACTCAATTGTATTTTCTTCATTGGAAATTATAATGGTTTTGAAAAATATTTATTTAGTAAATACCAAACAAACATTTTTATTTGAAAAGAAACCTAATAGTAGAGCTGGTACCGAGCTAAACTGTGGAGGTACCACCATCTTACTCGCGAACCCCACGAAGTTATTCGGGGGAGGGTATAATGCATTCAGTATTACCTGGCGTGTTTCCACTTGAGAGCGTCATTAGCATGGCGGGTGAATTCGCCTGAATGATACAATAAACACTTGTAAAACACGTGCGGCAGGCGGCGTTTCAAATGTTTTTGATACTTTACTTATGTTATCTTCCCTCTAATAATAACGTGTGTTTTTTTTAGAGGTATAGAGCTTTGAAATGGAATAAAACAAAGATGATTTTATTTATTGATATGAAATTTATTTTATTCGAAAGACAACCTTCTGGCATTATAATTTAAATATGACTTCTGGCATATGTCCGCCACGGCTGGCTCGGACGTAGTCTAATCTGGAGGTCCAATTTTCGATGATTTTTCCAACATTTGTGGCCGTATATCGGCAATAACTCCCCGAATGTTGTCCTCCAAATGGTCAATCGTTTCGGGCTTATCGGCGTAGACTTGCGACTTCACATATCCCCACAGAAAATAGTCAAGTGGCGTTAAATCGCAAAATCTTCCATAAAGGGGATGGACACATATCCAATTCCTGTGCACGGTGGCGGATAGACTGATTCGGGTCTTCCTCTACGCTACGCTCTACAGCAGCAATGACTTCTTCTGTACGCACTTTACGACATCTCTGTGGATGCGTATTATCATTTAGAGTAAACGTGGCGCAAAAACGTTTCATAGTTAATTGAATTAATTGCTCTGATGGACGATTATGTTAACCGTAAATTGGACGTAATGCGCGATACGTCTTTCGAACAGAACCATGATTTTCAAAATAAATTTGCACAATTTGGAAGCATTGTTCAGGCGTCAGTCTATTCATGTTGAAATGCCAAACCAAACTAAACATAAATCACTTTACAGCTGACAAAATGGTCGCCAGTTAAAAATGTGTTGCCAATTTAAAGTTCTATACCTCTAAAAAAAACACCCTTTATAAGCAAATAGAAACACCATTCGGTTGTTTTTATTCAAAAGTATTAACACTGGTTGGTCTGCAACAAAACATATAAGGCCGAAACGGCTCCTTTAAAAATGAATGGGCTCTATGAGAGTTTGGTATACTGCACCTATTGTTTATGTTCAAGTGGAAACGCGTCAGTTACTGAATCCACTATAAGAGGAAAGCTTTCATACAGGTACAAGGCGGCCCTCCATGCCTGGGAACGATTGATGTCTTGGGCGTTATTTTATGAACACCCGTATAGCCTGGTGATAGTAAAAAACCACATCCAAATCCGCTTAGTGGTTCTCGAGTTAAAACGGAACATACATACAGACAGACAAAAATTAAAAAAATGGGGTTTTGGCCGAAGTACAATAACAATAACCCATTTCATTTAGATACCATCCATCCATCAGCCTGTTTCGTCCACTGCTGGACATAGGCCTTTCCAGGATTTCGCCAGTCTTGGCGGTCCTCCTAGAAGAAATGCCCATACTCACACACGCTGGGCAGGCGGGTTGGTGAGCACGGTGCCGAAATCCTTGCACCAGTGACGCCGCTGCCTGTCACCAGTACGTATATAAGGCCCGGCAATTTGGGATGGATATACCGCCATCCATC
Organism: Ypsolopha scabrella; assembly: GCA_910592155.1. Taxonomy (NCBI): domain Eukaryota; kingdom Metazoa; phylum Arthropoda; class Insecta; order Lepidoptera; family Ypsolophidae; genus Ypsolopha; species Ypsolopha scabrella. The sequence continues at coordinate 21,053,479 of OU342969.1, read as the reverse complement.
GGTCCCAGGCAATGGTGTGCCGCCTGGTTTTGCCTGAGAGCTGTTCTCTTACTCTCACCCGAATAACTTCGGGAGGATTTGCGAGTAAGATGGTGGTACCTCCACAGTCGAGCCCGGCATCAGCTCTACCACCTTCATTTAGATACACTTTCGCAAAAATATTCAATGTACAGACACGACTTTCTTACTACCTACCTACTACTGCCTAACTGGTTTATTTTAGTGCAATGACCGTTATATAAAAAAACTGTGCAAATATAAAAAATAAATAATAATACCTAAGAAATGTTTACATAGTAGGTAGGTATATTGTAAAATCAATGTGTACGTATATAAAACTATGCTACAACTAAAGCAAAGTTATTCATTAACATGAATTTATTAGTATCGGTGTTGAGCTTAGGCATACTAGCATATTTATCATTTATAGATGTCATAGCAGTGATAACGGAGAACCGAAATCAAGATCCTCATTCAAGAATCTTACTTGATTACCAAAGAAGACATGAAGTACGTATTTTCCCAACTTCTAATGCTCACGTCAACTAAGCGCTGGGTACTGCTACTGCGGCTGGAAAATCATATATTAGGTGACTTTAATTTATGCAGCCAAACTCATACTGGAGGCTTGGTAAGTGATCAGTAACACGGATAAATAACACTTTTTACTAATTTCGCATAATAAAATGTTGACGTTCTATAGTAATTGACTCGGGATTGGACTTGCGTTTGTAAGGAACACGAAAAGAATAATTTACGAATTTTACGAAAAGAGTCATCGAACCTTGTTACTGAGTACTTACCGAGCTTCAGTAAGAATTTGGCTGCATAAATTAAAGTCACCATAAATTATGGTAGCAGGGCATTCCCTCACGAATTCTTCCTCGATAGTCCTAAAATGCAGAGCTGCTGCTGGTGACCTTGAAAGTCGAAATTAATGGCTGGTTAAAAAAGTAAAAAAAAATAATAATATATAGAAAGAATACCTTGAATGATGATGATGTGCCCTGATTAGAATTTAAAATTTTCTTTTTAAAACGAATATCCGGTTTAATTACTTAAGTATGCAAAGAAACAAATTAAGCAAACATAATTTAAATTGAAGATATTACAAGAAATGATTTCGCTTGATTATTTTTGAAGAATTTCAGCTACTATAATTGTAATTGATTATTCAGGAATATTTTAGCGCGTTCGCAACTTGATTCCCTGTCGAGCGACGGAGAGATCAATATGGGACGAGTCGTGCGAGTGAGTGAGACCATAGACTAAATGGTGAGACGCACGTACCCGGGGTCACCAGCAGTAATATTGTTGCCTTCAAAATCCATACACTTATGAAACGAAAGCGCTTAGACCTTGGAGGGTTCGTCCGAGGCTCAGACAGACTAACTGTGCGGGACGCGTGATTACGAAAGCCTGTTGATTTCGGCCAGGTACTTGGCCAAACCACTCGGGCTTTTAAAGTATACATGCTCACTTTAATCTCCGGAGCGTTTGGGCCAACATTTTGGCCAAAACCAACAGGCTATTAGAGTTGATCAATCAGTTAACTCCAACTACAAAAGCCCGAGTGATTCCGCCAGCGTGTGTTTGTCTCTAACAGGGAATTGTAGTGCAGGTATGTTTACCACTGAGTAAGAGTTGATTGAAAACTCTTGAACAGTTGCGATAAAGATGTTATTAATTCAACAAAACGTTCTGCGGATATGAAATACCATACGCGTGACAGAGATAGCTTTATATACTTTCTTCTGAAATTTTATTAGTAGCACGTGTTTGTATTTATACGTTATATATATTTTTTATTTATTTATATATCTTCCTTTCCCGGCTCTACCCAATAACGATCCACACCTCTAAATTATATAATGGATAGAAAGACAGACGGACATGGCGAAACTAGAAGGGTTCCTTGTCAGATTACGGAACTCTAAAAAATATTGCTCATGGAGTAAAAAGATAAGACTAAATATTCATTTACGACAGCCTAGTGCAAAAAAGTGAAAACTGAAATAATTACATTCGTATTTTTGATAGTACTCGTAGACTGATGACGACCACAAGTTGCTCGAAATATATTCCGATCTTTGTTTTTTATTTGTGTCTATATATATATTATCCATATAACTAGCTATATTTGAAGGCTCAAGAAGTCACAAAAATAGTATTTATTTAATTATTGGTAGTAGATTCGTCATTTTTTTATAAAAGTGCAAAAATATCTTTAAATTCTTAATTTATGTAGACTTCAGTTGATGTCTTACATGAAATTCATAAATCTGCGGAAATATTTGCTTTGTTTTATTTCAATAAAACCGTCTACACCTGCCTCTCAGGGTTTTGTAGTGGCAGTATTATAAAACGCTGACTTCAATTGCCTGTTGGCTTCGGCCCCTTGACTGGCCGAAACGCTCTTGGGTTTAAAGTGAGGGTCATCCATCCATCCATCAGCCTGTTCCGTCCACTGCTGGACATAGGCCTTTGCAGGATTTCGCCACTCTTGGCGGTCCTCCTGGAAGAAATGCCCATACTCAGACACGCTGGGCAGGAGGGTTGGTGAGCGCGGTGCCGAAAACTTTGCTCTAGTGACGCCGCTGCCCGTCACTAGTCTGTTTTATATAAGGCCCGGCAATTGGGGATGGATATACCGCCATCCTTCGGGCCCAGGCAATGGTGGCCGCCTGGTTTTGCCTGAGAGCTGTTCTCTTACTCTCCCCCGAATAACTTCGGGAGGATTTGCGAGTAAGATGGTGGTACCTCCACAGTCGAGCCCGGCATCAGCTCTACCACCTATTGGTATTTTATCTACCCCTGAGCTCCGGGGCCCTGGTGCACTGCACCACCCAGCCCTACGATAGCTACGCCACTGCACCCAGATCAACTTGTTTTTTTTTACAAACCTGTATAAGACTCGAATACTATCAACAGTTACCTACAAGTTTGAGCGAATGCTGTGCGCTGTTCTGCGTTGCGATACCGCCACGGAACCGTGCCACACAGCAGAGCATAGCATTGCAGATTAGGTACAGGTACCATTGTTTTGAATTTTAAGAAAACGTATTTATTATTTGGCTGGTTTTAATGGATGCATATCGATGCCTTCGATCAGCAGTTTTATATTAATGATCGAAGATCGATACTGACTTCTGGCTTTGGATTCCGAAGTCGGAGCCGAAGTTCGAAGTCAGAATAAATACCCTATAAATAACGTTTTCTTTAGAATAGATGTGTTGCGCATTGCAAGACGCTGCACTGCGTGGCGCCGCCGCGCTGCTCAGGTATATATACGAGTATACCTATAGCATTGCAGATTAACATTGCAAGACGCTGCTCTGCGTGGCGCCGCCGCGCTGCTCAGGTATATATACGAGTATGTAGCATTGCAGATTAACACTGCAAGGCGCTGCACTGCGTGGCGCCGCCGCGCTGCTCAGGTATATATATATACGAGTATGTAGCATTGCAGATTAACATTGCAAGGCGCTGCACTGCGAGGCGCCGCCGCGCTGCTCAGGTATATATACGAGTATATAGCATTGCAGATTAACATTGTTTTTACTTGTTTTCAACTGTTCCTATCTTTGTTTCACATTCCGGCTTTCGCCTTCACGCGGTAAGCATCAACGACAAAACGGATGCCAACATATATTTAATTAATATTATATTAAATAGACTTGCCTTACAATAAATACGAATAGCGAAAACGCTAAACACAACGTATCTTGTTAGTAATATCAAACTCAAAATGTGTATTTATAAAATACGTATGTAAGTACATAAAGTATACGTTTTACAGTTCATATCTAATCTTTATAAAAACAATATTGTATGATGAAACAAATATAATATGTACGGAAAATGAATAAAAATATATATATATATTTAAGTTGAGCTAGTAAAGTTATACCTACATAGGTATATTAATAAAATAAATAAATATAGGAATAAGAATATAATAAAACAAAAATTATTGCAGATACCTACATATTGCAATGAATTAAATAAGTTGATAGATAAATAAACTATGTATAAATAGATATAATGCCTAAAACCCGTAAGTTTTAATAGGTATCTAGCATTTTGTTACAATCGTGACTTGTGTGTGTCCCAAATTGCTGGGTCAGCCCCCAACAGGTCAATAAATTTTAGTATTTTTTCATTAGACCATTCATCTGCCGACATCGATGGCAGCATGACTGAAAACATACAAAAATCTCGCACGTGCTTTCCCTAGGAGCGCTCGAAGCGGACGGACAATGATAAAAACGCGAGTATGTGGCTGGCTACTCGTCTTCATATTGCCGCTCCTTTGAATCGCGCACAAAAAACCGACAAAGAAGGTAGTGATGGGCATGACGAGGAGCAGCGCAAGCAGCAGGACGATTAACGCTGCCACACGACGTCCATGCCCGCTTCCCTCACTATTTCACTCGCTCCTCGTCGAGTGTGTGCCTGAAGTGTAAATTTTTTTTATTCAAACGTACTTTACAGTGTTTATGAATATGGTCCCGTGTATGTCCCGCCAAATTTCGGGGGGGGGGGGATAAATCCCACCTATCCCCCCCTGGATACGTGCTTGGTAGTGGCATGTTATTAGTTTCGGCTAATAACTAAGTGGTTTGAAGTGCAGGAGTTCGAGCCCGTTGTCTGCCCGGTGTAGCTTGTGACCGGACGTTCTCTAGTAGCGGCGTTTGGGCGGCCACCAATGCCAATGGGTTATGCGGGGCACGTGAGTGCCCTCAAATTGTCCGATGAACACTGCTGGCGTATGGATGCGTGCATTCGTGTGCGCCATCGTGCGGTTTCAGTGGGAGGACTTCATCTCCGGCACTCCATCTGGTTATTGGAGTAGACAACCCGACGCTAGAGGTGTTGTCTGGGTCACCCGCCCGCGTAGGGGTTATCAAAAGCCGCAAGGTCCAGATAGCGTGTGGAACAAGGGTTTGGCGTAATTATGTTTCGTGCATGTTTATTCCGCGAGGTGAGCGTGCGTGCAGCTCTGAGTACCTCCTTGGATAACGAGGGAGCCAGCTTCTCTGGCAGGTCGAACAACACATAGTTGAGTCAATCATTTCGTTAATTGTTTAACGGTGGATGAGCAGCGCTTGGTACTGCTCGGGGCTATCCTGTCTTGACCGTTGATTAGGGCATCATTGTTGCATACACAGGTAGGCAGAGTGCGGATGAGGTGGGTGCGATGTCGGGTGACCTGCGCCTGTTGCGGTAAAACGTGACGATCGTGGGTGCTGGTGTTAGTTGACAATGGTCGATAATATCAGCCTTGAAAGTAAAAGGTAAAATGATTAAATTTATAATTGATAAAAATAAAGCAAACTCCCCCTAATTTATTAGGAATAGAACGTAAAATAGCATCTGCAAATAGAAAATATCACTCAGGTCAGGTTGAATATGAATAGGGGTTACTAAAGGATTGGAGTATGGCATAGGTTAGGATAATATGTTATTACCCGTCCAACAATAAAAGGCCAATGTCAAATACTTCATTAGCTTTTGATAGAGGTGATTTTTAATTGGCTAATACTGAAATATTTTGTAGGTAAAAAAATATTAGATTTACGTAGAAAACCTTTACATTTCTATTACCTATTTTATGAAAAAAAAAAACAAGTTGATCTCTTAGCCGCGTTCTTGAAACCAACGTTTGAAAAACAAAAAAAGAGGAAAACATTTTTTTTGACAAAAGCATAAATCTTGGTACACTGTTTATACGTGGATCACCTAGATAAAAGATCAATGAATCAAATTTTTTTTTTTCATTATTAAGATAGTCCTAATTTCTTCAAAAGAACCCTCGAAAATCTGGCTTTGTTCATGTTCTAGGCTCAGGTACAGCCTTAAGTGGGAAAGAGATTACTTGAATTCATTCTTTAGTCAAGTTTGAGTTGAAGTTACAGAGGACCTCCTTTCTATAACTTCATGTTGGTATTGGCGGTCCACTGTCCACTATAACCTAAACTAAATAGAAACGTAGCGTATAGCTTTTGTTTTTTCGCTTTGTTCTCCGGTGACTTCGGTAGATACTTATAGCCATAGTGTAAAATATAGCACTAATAATAAAGCTTTCATTTGTCTGAGACATATCTTAATCTTGATTGGATTTACGCCCATTAGCCCATCATCCTTTGGCTCTCTTTATTTAACGGAAAATAATTCGAGAATGGAAATATAAAGCAATACAAGCACTTACAAGCTAGTTAGATCAAATAGTTACAAAAATATTCGGTGGACAAGTATGGTGGAAAAATTCAACGGTCTAGGTAAGTAGTAAGTACCTCGGTGGCACAGTCGGTTAGCGCGCTTGTCTTGATAACAAGAGGTCGCGGGTTCGAATCCTGGCCCAAGGAATTAAAATTAAAGCAATGTCACAAAATCAAAAAAAGAACGTTAAAATTATTGAGACCAAACGAGAATGTTCAACCATAGTACTAGGAATTGATAAATGAATTCTCAATATATTATTATCAATACTAATAAATAAGTAGGTAGTAAAAAAGGTGTCTGTCAAAATGTTGAATCTAGTGGGGTATTTTAGTATTGTACTGAAGCCGAAACTACAATTTTTTGTTTGTCTGTCTGTATCCGTTTTAACTCGAGAAAAACTCAACGGATTTGGATGCAGTTTTGATTATTATCATCGTAGTGATCCTGGTCAACATATAAGCTAGGTACTAGCTTTTGCCCGCGGCTCCGCCCACGTGTTATTCGGTTTAACGACGTGCTTTTTTCCGGGATAAAAAGTAAACTATGTGTTAAGTTGAGGTATAAGCTATAGATATAAAGAGTAACAAACATACACACACACACACACCCTTTCGTATTTATAATATTAGTGTGAAGTGTGATGAAATAACAAAGCCTTGTCTTATTTCACTTCAAACGATTAGACCGCGCTAATTAGACACCCGATTTTTCAATGATATTGATCTATCCTACAGGAAGCATGCATTTTTCCGGAATAAAAAGTAGCCTATGTGTTAAGTTGGGGTAAAAGCTATATCCATTCTAAATTTCATCCAAATCCGTTCAGCCGTTGCAGCGTAAAAGAGTAACAAACATACACACACACACGCACGCATTACATTTAACCCATTATTTGATATAATGGTAACATGACCATTAACTAACAATAATTATGTTGTACCTTTAACTTTATGAGTTAGTCCGTGTTACGTTTTTACCACTTTGGGCCTAATTATGGTAACAAATATACAACACAGCAAATTGTGTATAGACTAAGGTATGTTTTCATTTTATGAAAAGAAAAAAAAATAAAAAAAAATTGATGTATAAATATTTTATTATAATTGCCATAAGTTTTGACAGGCGCATGTAAAAGCCTTATAAAGCAAAACATTATTATGTTTATGTGCCTACCGACTATGTTGTAAGTTTCATACGATTGTATTTTTATTCTGTCAAATAAAGAACCTTGAAAAACAAACAAACACACACGCACAAACTTTCGCATTTATAATATTAGTATTAAGTAGGATAAGATATGTTCATAAAATAACGCCCAAGATGAAAACGGGGCAGAAATTGAATATAAATACAGGCGGAGCCGCGGGCAAAAGGCTAGTAAAGTTATAAAGTTACATCAGAATTTTATATTTGCGTCATACTAATCCTGTAAAGGCAAAAAACTTTTATGTACATTTTTTAAAACTAATAATGAAGTTCCTTGTAGAGGTGTTGATGAAATTTGTAATATGCTTGGCGCATGCTCAACCAGCAGGATTTGAACCCGGGTCTCAGAATTGAGAGTCCCACCGACTGCTGCTGATGTTTTCCCTTAAAGGATTTATTCACACATTATAAATTTGTTACAGAATCCCGAACTTCTAACAACAAGTGCAGGGAATCCAGTGGACATAAATCAAACCAACACTCTAAATACAGAATTATCGTCAAATATTGTTTTTATCGAGACTATAAAAAGTGAAGTTACTAGAAAAACTCCGAACCGTTTTGCTTTTGTTAAGGGAATTGGAGCTTATGGTTACTTCGAAGTTTTAAATGATATTACTAAACACACAAAAGCAAAATTATTTGAAAAAATTGGGAAAAAAACCTCTATATTTATTAGATTTTCTTTACAAGATGCAGATATAGGTTCAAGTGACACTGCATTGGGAGCTGCAAGAGGGTTTTCTATAAAATTTTACACCGAAGAAGGAAACTTTGACCTCTTAGGTACACAATTACCAGTGTATTTCTACAGAGATCCTAGTAAAATTGTACCGCTTGTTCACACTGCTAGACCTAATCCGAAAACACAAATACGAGATGTAGGGTCAATTATAGATTACGTAGGAAGCAATCCTAACTCTTTTCAAGCATATCTTTGGGGTGGATCGGGATTCGGCTTACCAAAAGGCTATAGACATATGAATGGTTTTACTAATCACGCCTATGAACTATATAACAATTGCGGTGAAAGTCGCTATGCCCGAATCTATTTTATGACCGAGCAAGGTTTCGACAGTTTCAGCATTGAAGAAGCTTTAGCTATATCTAGTTTTGATCCAGATTTTTTTCAAAGAGATTTGTACAACTCAATAGCAATAAACAACTTTCCTTGTTGGAAATTGCAAATGGATATTTTGAAAGGAGAGGATCCTTTGAGTCTCGATTTTGACCCTTTTGATGTCACGAGACTTTGGCCAAATGGCACATACGATACTGTGGTAGCTGGGAGATTTTGCTTGAATAGAAATGTTGAAGACCATAACGAAGAAACTGAAAAAGTTGCTATGAATCCAGCCAATCTTGTGCCAGGAATAGGAGCACCACCAGATCAGATGTTTGATGGAAGAGTGCACGCATATTATGAAACTCAGGTGCATCGTTTAGGAATAAATTATAACAAGATTTCAGTTAATTGTCCAATGTACGCCCGAACATACAACCGGGATGGTCTACCACCTGTGCAGGATAACATGGGAGATACTCCCAACTACTTTATGAATTCTTTCAACGGTCCTGAACCATATTGTGATCCGTTAATACGAAGGAAACGTTTGCAGATAAAGGAAGAAAATAATCCAGATCCTGAAGGCGTTGCACGATTTTACAATGAAATTCTCAAAACTGATGAAGAAAAACAAAGACTCGTTGACAGCCTTATAGTACAAATCATTCGTATAGATCCTGTATTTGCATCATTGAAACTAGGGCCTTTGGTCGCCCCAGTTCCTGAACTGGGAGTTCGGTTAGCAGAAACATATGCCCTTGCAAGAAAGAAATTATTTTTACCGAATTATGTAAATGATATCAACAACAAAACACTTCACCCTTTTGATGCTTTTTTGTCACATTCAGCCGTTGTAAGTCCAGTGGTGGATAAAGTGTTAAATACCGCTAAATCACTATTGTGAACGTTTTTAAACATGTTAATAACATTTTTGTACAACGTGTTCTAATCTATATTATTACACGAATAAATTAAATTAATATTATATCACATACTTAGTACTCTTTTTAACCGACTTCAAAAAAGGAGGAGGTTCTCAATTCGACTGTATTTTTTTGGGTATGTTACTCCATAAATCTGGCAAATCTAACCGATTTGAAATTATTTTTTTTGATAGGGTTTGCTTCCAGGTAGGTCCCATTTTAGTTTGGTCGTGATCTGATGATGATTTTAAGAGACAGGCAGTAGAACTCCTCAAAAGATGACAGCATACAACTCGATATCGCGGCAAACGCTTTGTACAAGGATATTGATTGCAAGTGCAATGTGTTCCCTGAAAATTGACATATGTCCACCTGACCTTCGATTGGCCTCGCCTCATCCTTATAGAACTCCTAAACCGATGATAGTAAGTAATTCGAGATTTCGGGAATCACTGTTTATCAGTGTGTTTATTGCAGGATATTACTTGAAAATTATCATTATGCTACATGACCTTCGATCCTGGCCTCATCACCATAGAACTCCTCAACGTATAACAGCACATAACACGAGATTTCGGCAATCACTTTGTGATTCCAGGGTATTACTTGAAAATTTACAATATGCCCACTGACCTTCGATCCTGGACTCATCACCATAGAACTCCTTAACGGATGATAGTACATAACTCTCAATGACGGCAATCGCTTTGTGTTAGTGTGCTCATTGCAGGATACAACTTAAAATTTATCATTATGCCACGGGACAGCAATCAGAGCGCTCACTATAATCTACCCATTTTTTCATAATTTATCCCATCAACACTAAAAAGCGTGAAATAAATAAACTTTTAACAAAAAAATAATAATTGACTTCAAATTTTATAGCAGACAATTACTAAAAAGTTTAAAATAATTACATATTGACCGATGCATGGTACCAAAATAACACTTTTGCCGACTTCTTTCTTCCTGAAACATATGTTATCTAGAAGTCGGCGCATTTCCCATAGTATAGAACACAAATACCAATGTGAGAGCGCCGACTTCTAGAGAACATGTGTTTCAGGAAGAAAGAAGTCGGCGTAAATGTTATTTTGGTACCATTTATTAATTATTTTAAACTTTTTTGTAATGGTCTCCTATAAAATTTGTAGTCGGTTATTATTTTTTTGTTAAAAGTTTATTTATCACACTCACTTTTGCACGCGTGTGGCACGGCGGCTGATATAAATATCGGTCCGCTATCAAAGCGCCGACAGCCTGTGCATATAATTATAGTAGAACGCGGCTATGAAGTCAATCCTGACACATGCCTCTAGGGTTGTTATACGTTCGATCACTGTATCGATAAAATTCGTCAAGTGTGAGTAAAGTCGAATGCAGTTATCAGATGTAAGTATATGAAGAAAGTGAAAAAAAAAACATCTAGGTAGAGATCATAGAAGTAGTTTAATTACTTAATACTTCTATGGTAGAGATAATATTTATATTCTTTACTTTATTATGTATCACTTTCCGAAGCACCATCACCATTATCACTACTGGAATCGTTTGTATTAATAACTAACTCAAAGTCATTATCTAAAATATTATCCACTTTAATGTCTCTGTTGCAATCGTCCCATATTTTGGCTTTAGTTTTATTCACTACCATTTTCCAATTATTTTTGGTTACGTGATTGCACGCTTCTTCTAACAATTTCATCATTTTCGCTGTGGAAAATGGAGGTTCAGTATTATGGCGTGCCGCATGTCCTTTGATCTGTGCCCATATCAATTCGATGGCGTTATACTCGCAATGATACGGCGGTAAACGAAGTACTCGGTGCCCATGTTGCAGTGCTAGTTCATCAATGACGTATCGTTTTACTCTCGATCTGTGAATATTCATCAATCTAATCAAATCTCCTTTCAACATAGACATACTTGCGTCTACACCTTTTTTTTGAAGCCATGCAACCAGATGGGCTTTTTTCTCAGAGTTTGAAGGTGGCTTATCAACTAACATGGAGTGATAAGGTGCATTATCCATAATAATAACTGATGGCTCAGAAAGGCTAGTCAGCATATTAGTGAACCATTGGGTAAACTTCTCACCATCCATTTCTTCATGGTAATCACCTGTGGTTTTAGACGCAAAGGCCAATAAACAGTTGTCTATAAAACCACAGGCGTTGCCAGCATGACAAATAATTAGTCTGGCTCCTTTTCCGGAGGGGACTTTGGATGCCGATGCCGCCGTATCGTCCGTCCACGAGCGACCAACTGTGTGATTCGCATTTAGCCACGTTTCGTCCAAAAAAACTACATTATCCCAATCATCTATAGCTTTCGCCTCGCGTAAAAAATCAGTCCTTTTCATGGCAATATCCGATCTTTCCATTAGCACCTTTCGTTTGTTGCATTGTTTATATCGGAATCCAATGTTTTTCAAAACCTTTGACAATGACTTTTTTGATCCGGAAAATAATCCAGTTTCCTTTAATGTCTGCACTAAATTCGACAACGTTGGGTACTCTTTACGTAAATAATAATTGTAAATATGCCTGCGGATGGCGTCAACGTCAAAATTATCTACATCGGTAAGCTTCGCTCTTTTTCTCTTGTTGGGAGAATATAGAACATTATCTTCGATGCCAGTCTCACCCAATTTTTCTTTCGTGATTTTTATAATAGTTTTTTTGCTGATATCGAGAGCATCTGCAACTCGATCCAACACCGATGTCACGGGCAATATCGGTCCGCCGTTTTGAGCTTCTCGTTCAAAAAAGTCACGAACACGTATGATAAGCTCACGAGACTGACTGTTAAGAACGAATTTCTTCGATCGTTTTGGCATTTTAACAATTCCAAGTAGTAAGCATTTCAAATTCCAAGTTCAAGCCCTTGCTTCAATCTGCCCCTTGGTCAATGGGTGAGATGGGGGATGGCACTAGGTATTAATAGCCAAAAACATGCACAAGTTTAGCACAATCAAAAGTATCAACCTTTGGAAAAGCGATCAAGGCAATACTTAAAATTGTTTTATCATACCTATTGACGTGTCATTGAATTAATTGACAGGAAATATTGTACTTTACATTCAAATTCAAAAAGTTTTCTCTAGGTAAAAAGAGTTCAATTCCCAGAGGTTAGTAATAAAGAAACAAACTCATTTATTCATTAATATTTATAATTAACTGAAGGAGAATATTACTAATATATCTAATTTTACGTTTTATTTACAATAATGCACATCATCATAAAACATAACAATATTTTTAGCTATACGAACTTTTTAACGTGTATCGATATATTGTCTGTGATATTATTGCCACTCACTATTCTGTCACACGCAATAAGTAATTATGTAATTTTTTCCTATGTGGTTGACATTGTCATTATTCAGAAACTTCATAGTTGCGCAATGTGTCAGGATTAACTTCATAGCCGCGTTCTATTATATAATGTAATTATAGGATCAGTGCTTGTCACACTGTGTTTAACTTTTTCTGGCACTTTGTTTGTCAATCAATATTGACATATAGCAACTCCCTTACCTTCTTAATATACATCCCTCAAACCCTTTTTTATCCACTCAGTTGAGTTCGTCTCTTTTACATGTTTGAAAATGTACAAGTATGGTGGACAAATACGGTCTAGGATAAGACTTCGGTGGCGAAGTCCGTAGTGCGCTTATCGTGATAGCAAGAGTTCGCGCAGGTTCGAATCCTGACCAAAAGTTTGTATAATGCACTCTAATAGCATTTATTGTTGGAGTATTCAAAGCGATGGATTTCGCTATTAAACATAATCTTGGTCAATGAGAACTGTGAATTTGTTAACTATCTGAAGCATTGACGTCATCTGAAGCAACACATATTGTAGCGACTACAGCGCCATCTGTTTGCTAAGAATAAGACGTAACTTTCAATGTTCTTTTTGTCGTATCAGACAAATTTAACATAGATAGTTAAAATAGGGGATTTTGAGAGTTGCCCCAGAAGTGTGAATTGCGGTTTTACCGCAAGGATCAACATTAGGATCCCTGCTCTTTCTTGCGAGGTAGGATTGTGCGACCACATAACATTATACGCAGGATGATACGTGTTTGTTTTATTCTGGACAATCAATCGAACATCTAATAAAGCAAAGATCTGAACAGTCAGAGTGGTTAAACTAAAATAATTGAATGAACAATCTCTGAGAGTGCTTAAAATACAAACATGGCTAAAAACTGATGCATGATTTTTTTCTGCAAAGAACAAAGTTATGCCAAACCATAATCTCCTAAATATAGACGGCGATGTCTTGCATAAGTCGCTCGGATCCCGAATTTATGATCACAAGCAACCTAAAGATGTTCCTCCTCGTTTTGCTCGGCGTCCCACCTATTTTTGACTTTTTGACATTTTAACAATATGGCTATGATACATATAATATATGCAAATATTTTCTTATTGATTTCTAAACGTGTAAAATCAAGAAATTATATATTAATATGCAAGCCCATATTTTTTTCACATTGGTAAAATGCAAGGTATCAATATCTAAGTACAAGGCAAGGTAAGTTATCCAGATCAAGTTTAGTAACAAGAGCCCGAGTTCCCAACCTTGCGTCTTAGCTTATTTCCTCCCCATGTACTCAAAAGCTGAGAAGGGGAGTCAGTTATAATTTTTCAAAGCTGTGTAACAATGCAAGTAACAATTGAGACCTCTGTCACTTTATTTTACACCATTTTATGCCCTTTGAAATGATACGACTCTCATTGCTGTAACACTATTAGACACAAAGTTATTAACGAATTGATGTTTACATGTGGACACAATTTTTGAAGAAACAATGGCAGTTACAATGATCCCACTGATGTAGTCATTTAGTCATCCTGCGATATAGATTTCTTATTGTTATCATGTGTGACATATACATTTTTCGCAGGAGTGTGCGTGAATGAGTAAATGTGTGCTGTGCGTGTTTACCTCCCCTCCCGTGGCAAACGGCAGAATAATTTCAGTACTAAGAGTCGCACTTTGCCAGGTCCCGTGTTATATGGTCTAAAGGGTCAACGTATAACAACAAATAATGGTCGTCGTATTTCAAGGAACGCAAACACTCCGAGGGACTTTCGATGAATGAGTTATGTTACTAATTGTTCCGTGGTTTAGTTGTGCAAATAATATGCAAGTCACCGGTGAGGTACTACAGGTAGCTCAACAAGAGTTGAGGCGAAGACACATTTTTTAAAATTAGGCTGATTATTTTTTTATTTACGATCTTGGAATAGGAAAAGTTTCTGATTTCTGTGCTTTAACTATAAGTGTTCGCCTTATCTAAGAATATTCTTAATTTAATTAAAAAGTGACTCATAATCATTAGGTCTGTGATTTTACCCTCAACTCTCGTTGAGCGACCTATACAGCATAGCAAGTATAGTGCGAGTTTAATAGCGGCGCACGGCACGAACACTACGTGCAGCGGCGCACAGCACGAACACTACGTGCAGCGGCGCACAGCACGGACACTACGTGCAGCGGCGCACAGCACGGACACTACGTGCAGCGGCGCACGGCACGGACACTACGCGCAGCCGGGCACGTCGATGTCGGCGGCGTCCTCACGATGCATGTCGTACCATGCATCTCTAACCTCCGCCTCCGAGTCGTAGGTATACTCCGTCCCTGAGATGATACTCACATGTAGCTATGCTACGATATCAAAGCTGACTCAATAAACCTCAAACAAATTGAAAAGTCTCGGGTAAAATGCTGCAATTGTTTTGATAAAAACTGACGGACGAAACTATCCTAGTGGATGTCAGGGGTGTTGCCGAGTGCAAACTGTCACTAGAATAGTCAACACTCGTATGCCCGCATTTCACCGGCGATTTTTATGTCCCAACATGATAAGGGGTGAGCTTTATTACCGTACTTATAGAATGCAGATATACTATATACGTATAGTGTTTTCCTTCACCGTTTACAAAGTGAACAAAATAAAACAAAAATTCTCACATAAATACCAAGAAACTCAATTAATTCGAACCCGGATTTCAAGATAGAATTCGACTTTTCAATAATTATTTATTTACCATGTTCTATTTAACTAGAAAATGTTTTCTTTGATGAAAATTGAATTCCTTAGTCGAGCATTGAATAAACTCTTTATTTACTAAATATACATTACATATATATAGGTATAGAACTTGGCCAATTTCATATTCGATTATTTGCAATATGGTATGATGTTAACTTTAAAAGGTTCAAACTTTAGCTGGGAAAACTTGCCAAGTTCTACATATTTAGGACCCTAACAAACTTCCTTTTTAAAACAAGTGAAGAACGTTACATTATTGCAGTTATGACTGAAGGAACCACCATAATCCTCGGCACCCAATTTGATCCCGATTATTTTTTTGGCGAAGTCGACAATCTACACTGCCTTTGTACTGAACTCGGCCCCTTTTCACATTTATGATGTTGGTGGGATGTTTATTGAATCTTATGTTATGTTCATAATTTGCTTAGTTACGATGACGAGTTCTTGTCACGAAAGAAGTCCCACGGATTAAGGCATTTTCGTATTTATACTTTTACAATAAGTGTTTTGACAGGGGACTACTTTCGTGACAAGAACTCTACGATGATTACCCCCTTTGAGCCCCTTTTAATCCACGTTCTATTGGTTCCGATTATATGAGTACCTATTATGTAATAGTAAAAACAGAGGATGAAAATAAGATGAATAACAAGAAAATAATTGCCGTTTGTACCAAGCAGATATGATATATTGTTTTATTGGAGTTCAGCACATCTGGTGGAAATAATAAACTTTCCTTTGGTTGATACACTGTCTGTTTCTGGTGTTCATGTGCAAGGATTCTACTTTGGTTGTTAGCTCTTTAATTTGGCACATCGTTGTCTGAAAAAAATGAGGAAAATCTGTGTCAAGTCAATTAACCTGTTGAATTTTGACATTTACTAATTTGCGAAAACGTATAATTTTGACAGCTCGGAAATGGAATCAATGATCATTGAATACACAATATACAATAAACGAACCACAGTATGGGCACGGTTGCCTGAAACCCGATCGGAGTTCCGCTAAGCCAATTAACGAGCCACGATCGTGGCTTCGTCGAGCTAAGAGTCAGTTTACCGACGCACTATGGAACCTATCTCCTGATTCTGTATCATTAAATCAGTTGCCAACCGACTTTCGTCGAAAACATACATATACTATCGGATTTCGCTTATCTAAGGATACGTTCGCACTTGAAATGACGTAACAATTCGTAAATACTTCAATACCGAATTTAATTTTGCTTATTTTACAGAAAGGTTCATTGAACCTTTGTCCTGACCACTTACCGAGTCTCCAGTATAAATTTGGCTACAGAAACACCTTAAGTCACCTTATATAGCCCAACTTCAAGCCGACCAAGTAAGATCGCAGGATCTGTACCAGACAACATTATTTTTTATGGTTCCGTACCCAAAGGGTAACCAACGGGACTATTACTAAGACTCTGCTATCCGTCCGTCCGTCCGTCTGTCACCATGTTAAATGTGCAGCGCCCCTAGCGGCTTACTACAGGAACCAGCATTTCTCATACAAAATATTTTACGCAGACGGTAACGTGTATAGTAAGCAAAACTCATGGTAGGCCCACAGACATGATTTTTTTGCCGTTTTTATAGATAATGGTACGGAACCCTTCGTGCGCGAGCCCGACTCGCACTTGGCCGGTTTTTTAATATTTTGGACTAAACGTACTGTAACAAACGAAAGCAGACGTGTGATGCAAAAAAAAAGTTTTTGTGTACTGGTGTATTATGCATATATATTCACTGAGCAAATAAACATAATGCCTAAAAATAAAAGTAGTACACTTTTCTTCCGTTAAGCAGCTGAGATCGTCTTCTATTTTGTTGTAAACAGCCCATGTGATTTTCCAATTGCATTATCATGTCATGGGTTTCCTGTACAAATGAGAAAGAATGTTAGACAAAAATATTACGCTAATTAACCGAACTTTCAAGAATCAGTCAAAAATTGTCATTCTAATTTAAGTCAGTCTCTGTGTACCTAAGAACAACTAGATTTTTTTTCTTTATAAATCTTATAGGTTGTGTATTATAAGAGATTTCCATTTGGTTTATGTTTTTGTCAGTAGTTACAAAAGGAATTGATTTGCTACATCACTACAAAGAAACGAATGAAAATCTGTTTTGCACTTTTATAAATTAATTTGCTACTGTATTAAATAAACAAGTTATGCTTAATGATTTTCTATACACGCGAACTCACAGATTTGGTGCATAATTTATATGCCAAAACAGGCAATATAATCTTCTATTGTGCCTCCATATTCCTTTATCTCTATATGATCACACGCAGCTCCTTACCACTGAAGGTTTCATCGGCCCTGAAAACATAAATAAGTTAATAAATTTGCACTTGTATACATACATTTTCATGACTCAGAAAAATGCTGTCTTGATATCAATTTATATACTGTAAGATATTTACTTACGCTGTGTCTATTAACAAATCGTTACTGTGTTTTCCAAGATTGAATATAAACTCTTGCTTAAAAATATTTTTTGAAGTTTCAGGAACACCCCTTTGGTTCACTTGAAAATATTTTTTCTTAAGCCGTTACTACTTAGTAAAAATTTTACTGGATAATATTTGTCGCTGGATAAAATGGTACTTCCTAAATATTGATTTGAAGGAGTTGGTTTGCAAGGTAGACAAGTTTACTATTGTTTCTGGAATGTTATTTTGTTCAGTAGCCTATACTATTATATATATTTATTATATTTATATTTCAATTTGAGGTGTATTAGCACCTTGTCATATTTGTTCAGCCTGATACTTAACCCGTTTGATGTACAGACCATTCATCATAACTTTTCCCTTGGATTCATGTTGGCATCACTGCTTGTCAAGCTGTTGCTGTCATATTGTTGTCACTCAGATTTTTCAAAATTATTTGATAAATTATGTATTATTATTGCCAAAGCCGTTGAACAATAGTGCAGAAAAGATTGTGTTGAAGGTACACGTTTTGTGAAAGAGAAAATGCAAACAATGCACCGTGATTCCTCCCGATCAGGTTCGATCTCGTGTCAGTGCCATGACGGGTTAGTATAATAGGGATACCAGCTTTAAACATAAAGCCAATTTTATGGGCAAATAATAATCAGCTATTCATTTACCTTTGCAGGCATATCGGAAAAAAGCGTTCACATTAAGTTGCCTGGAAAAACTCGTCAAAAATGTAAAAAACGGGAGCTCGACGATTTGGAACAAACGTCGTCGAGCTAGACCAAGATATAAAAAATACCGTTTTAGTACAGAGATACATGTATAGATATTCATACCATTAGATCATACGTATTGTTTGCGAAATACAAATCAATCATTAATTGATAATTAAGATTTTTTCATTCTGTATATTTTATTTTCATTAAAGAGTAGTCTAATTATTATATAAAAAAACGCAGTTAAGTAAATATTAGGAATGTGTAGTAAGGTGAGTGCTACGTGAGCCATTGGTAACAATATATGCAGTGCTACCATTTCCCAAGCGAGGGGACTTCTTATAGTGAATGGTCTGTACTCAGAGAGGACAGCAGCAGTGGAATGACAAAGACGACACACTCTCATCCACAAGGTTGGGGAAAACTAAAAATTTTGGAAAACGCGTATAAAGGATTGTTTTAATTTAGATGTTATGTTAGTAGAAAAATTTAAAAATATATGACTCAAAAATGAGATGGGTTAATATTAAAAAAAAATATATATAAACATTTTAACTAATTAAATACCAAAATAAGGTACGGTAAGGTAGGTAAATAGAGACAATTTAAGACTTAGATCTGATTTTAATTATTATGTATGTAAGTTTTGATTATTTTAATATTTGTAATAATTTATATTATTTAGTTAAAAAGCGCGTTCGCAGCTTGACTCTTCCTCGAGCGACAGAAAGATCAGTATGGGACTAGTCGGGTGAGAAAATGAGACGCACGCACCAAGAAGTAGTTGTTTTGTGGCAAGCAAAATCGTGATTTAACATCCTTCGCATCGACGGGATTACTACTTGTTGGAAGTAAATAATTTTCGATACATGCATATTTTTTAAATATTTTTTTTTTGTGTATTATAATATGGGATTAATGAAAAGGTACTGTAAAAATACATTTTGAAGATTTTATTATTCTTCATTTACCCCCAGTTTGATATGTGAGAGTTGACTTTTGTAACTTTTGTGTAACAAAAAGCTTGCTCGTGTGACATTGATTTTCGTTGAAAAGGTTTTCGAATATGGCAACGGAGGTTTCTAAAATTGATTTTATTTCATTTAAAAAAAAGCGCATCTATTGCTGTTAATAAATTTGTTTAAATGTTGTTGTTTAAATGTAATTCGCCTTATATCCGGTAAGGCAGTTCCGTACACAAATTGCCGACGCGAGCGATGGCAGCGCCACAGGACAGTTACAAACCATTTTGCTTACCCTACTTATAGGCAAAGACCGCCCTCTAATATACCAAATCACTGACTCGGTACACGGAGGGAACGACAAGGAGCCGTGGTAGGCAGCGTACTCCTTGAACTCCGGTGCGTAGTAGTTCAGGGGCCTTGGGATCAGTTTCTGTTTGCCCGTCGAGTGGTTCACAGACTTCTCTATCATCTCTTCGAGGCCAAGGTGGGTGTGGTTTGAGAACTGTGGATGATTGTTGGATAGGGTCGATTATTTGTAAAATGTCATAAGCAATAGCTATAAATTACTCCCTAAAATAACTCCGAGCGAAAACGGTGTATTTTAATAATTTAGTATGTATGCAAATCAGTTTTTTTTAATAAGAATGGTTCAAAACGAGCGGGCTTCCCATTGCTGTAGTGTAGAGCAAAAATACCCGAATTCATGACTATGGCAAATCCAATTGCCTTAATGCTACTATAAATAATTTACAAAATATATACATGTTCGTTCGCATTTTTAGAACACTATAATTATAAAGAGCAGTTGGCATTAAAAAGATTTTTTTTCAGTTTTGGGTCATCTATGGTACTTTAATCTTACCATACTATAACAAGTTCTGTATTAAATATTAGGGGCGGTAAATAATAGCGCCGTGGCTAATAGCTGACTGGTTTATTTTGTCGCCGCCATCTGGTTAAATCAGCTTTCTGATTGGATGCCTAGGACACTAACTAAATGACGGCATCCAACTAAATGCCTATGCTTTTCGTTATTTAAGTTAAGATACCTCAACGATTAATGAGACACCTAGTCGAAAGTTAGCCCTTTGAACACGGCTGAATCAAAAGCCACCGCCTCATTTAAATTTAG
The DNA here is from genome assembly GCA_910592155.1 of Ypsolopha scabrella. Taxonomy (NCBI): domain Eukaryota; kingdom Metazoa; phylum Arthropoda; class Insecta; order Lepidoptera; family Ypsolophidae; genus Ypsolopha; species Ypsolopha scabrella. The sequence continues at coordinate 21,032,716 of OU342969.1, read as the reverse complement.
TTCATGCTTAGCGCTAGTAGTCCCATAACAAATATGGCGTCAACAGCTGATATCTAAAGTGTTTGGGGATTTTGGTTAGAGCGGCTTGTTTGATTTTTTCTGCATATCGTTAATTCTGTTAAAACTACGGGAGTCGCCTCGCTCCCTTCCGCTTCGCTCGGCTCCTTATTATGTACTTACACGTCAACCCAACCGCTCCTACTCGCTTCGCTCGTCGTCGCGACCTAACCCTAGCCAAAAAGCTAAACGTCGCGTAGTTCAGCCGGGTTGCGTTGAACCATTTGGCTGAGCAACCTTTAGGAATTTAGTTGAATGCCGCCATTAGTATCCTAGGCATCCAATCGGTAAGCTGATTTAACGAGATGGCGCCCACATATACGAGGGTGCATTTTTATATTCGCGGAAAGGGTAGGTAATTAATAAATGAGGGTACTTTCCTTAGTCGTAACTGGTTAAGTAGCTCATTATTAGTATAAATAGAATGTTTTGTTTTAATCGGGCCATTACTATTTGAATGATCGTCGATCAAACAACTCAGTTGGGAAGAACATTGTGAAAAATGGAGAAAATCAAGCACCGCGCTGTCATAAAGTTCCTTAACAAGCAAGGTAAATCGGTTCAAACCATACTAGAAGAGATGTCATCCGTTTACGGTGAGTCTTGCCCCGGTAAAACTATGGTTTATAAGTGGCAAACCCTTTTTAAGAAAGGCAGGGCCTCACTTGAAGATGATCCTCGGCCAGGACGGTCGATCGAGGTGACCACTCCGGAAAATGTTGATAGATTATAAAGATAAAGGTGTCTCCATAACCGAAGAATACTACGCTTCAATCTTAGAGCGATTAAAGGAAGCAATCAAGGCAAAAAGAAGGGGAAAATTAACCAAAGGTGTCCTCCTTCTGCACGACAGCGCGCCTGTGCACAAGAGCCGTGTTGCGTTGGCTTCCCTGCATAAGGTGGGCTTCGATATTTTGGTTCATTCACCCTACAGTCCTGACCTGGCTCCCAGTGATTATTATCTCTTTCCAAAAATGAAAAAAGAACTTCGGGGGAAGAAGTTCTCAAGCGATGAAGAAGTGAAGGAAGCAGTTTCAGCTTATTTTTCAAAGAATTTTTTTTTCGAGGGTATACATAAGCTAAATGAAAGATCTGAAAAATGTATTAGGGTTGCAGGTGAATATATTGAAAAGGAAAAATAAACTTGTATTTTTATTTCCACGTCTTACCCCCGATTCCGCGAACTTAAAAACGCCCCCTCGTACATTACATTCTGTAACTATAGTTTCCCGGGAAAAGATGCATCATTTACCTTTCCAGAAAAAAGTTGTTTTAAAAACTTAAATCCAAATGGGCCGCACCTACATTTCTGTTTGAATAATATAGGTTTGAATAATAAATTGCAGTGGAAATATGAACTACCACGGTATATGTGTGTAAAAAAGTCAATTCTGGCTAACCATGTACAGTTCATTCAATTACATCTTACCATATAAATATAGGACACTGCGAGAAAAGCCAGAGGATCGCTGCTCGCAGCTTTGAGGGCTCCGTCAAAGTTTTTGTAGTTGGATGCAACGAAAAGGGCTTGTCCTTCGACGGGGAAGTAGAGTCCTTCGACCGAGTGCTCCGAGGGCCAATGAATGATAAACGAGTGAAAAGTGTAGCGACGACACCCGGCTGCTCCACCGGAAATAGTTGGTATATCATGGGGTTCCCATTCACCAACTAGCATTACTGAAATAATGACAAATACATGTATTCTCATCTATTTATCTATTTCATGGGGCTGGTTCTATAGGTACATTCAGAATGTTTACACTTACCTCTTTTTCCGTCGTTTTTAACCCACATGCACTTGGGGTTGGAGCAGAAATTTATGAATTTGAGCTTCCTCTGTTGCTTGCTTTTTATCAAGCCTTTGACAGGCAAGTCTATGGGGGACTGGCAGGGCCCAACACAAGATGGGTACTTTTTGAACCAAAACTCCTGATCTGTTCCAAACATATAAGAAAATTGCGTATTATGTTCGTATAGACACTGAAAGTATTGAAAATCTGTATTTTATGCAAGAAAATCCTAGTTATTCATAGTTTTTTTTAAAATATAGTACCTACAATAAATGATCAAGCAACATGGAGAGTAAAATATCGGTATTTATTTGCTCACCTGGATATAACCAGCTTTCACAAGCTGAAAATTAAACAAAGGTATTATTACTATTATTGATTAAAAATACGTTAACAACATATTTTGTGTACTTACTTGCCATTATAATGTGGGTTCAGTATCCGTCAGTAAATATTACACATAAACAAGCATCGGTTTTGTAGAGCGCTGTTTCTATCTCCCGACTGTTAGTGCTTCGTGTGGCAGAGGACACGATGTGTAATATTTACTGCCGGGAGCTTTATAATTTTGACAAATCTTCAAATTGATATAGTCTATCTACTTGACTGCAATTAGCAATTAGCTCTCTGGCATCAAAGCACTCTGTCTACCCACAAAAATAAAATAGATGGATATTCTGCCCGCAGCCAACCGCACTGATATGAAGTCTGCTTTGGCAGCTTTACCCTACTTGTTTCACTAAAACGGCAATTGATTTACAACCGTTATTCACATTGTAATTACTAATCTAATGATACTTAATGCTTACGACAAAAAAACACCTCTAGCTACCAATTATCACAACATCAAGATGCTGTTATTTTTGTTCGACCGCCTTTGCGACCTAATCTGGAGTTCGCAGGTTCAAATCCCGTTGGGCATAATTTGTTCCTGGTCCCTACATATAAAGCACATTTAGCCGTTACTCCCGCCTACTTTGGAATAATAGTAGTCGTTAACAAAGAGCAGATGGTTGTTGCTTGCATCCGCAGGAGATTATAGCCTGCAGTCTTATATCTTCATTGTCATAGCATTCTCATTCTCACATGCATGCGTTCCCAGGGCCGCGTTCATAAATTCGGGGTCTCGACACGGTTTCTAATGCCATTTTTGTCGCACGCTTTGAAAATTGTATACGCTATCCTGCTGTCAGTGTAGGAACCTGACAAAAGTGTTAATTAATGAACGGGGGTGTGGTGATAAAATGCACAGATCCCCACTTCAGATATATATATGGAATACATAATCGTTTTTTGAGCAAACATAGTTTAACTCAAACAGCTAAACTGTTTAAATTGAAGAGTATGTTTCGAAAAAAAAAATACATTTACCTCCAAGGAAGCTCAATACATTAAAACTATTATTTATTTTATCAAGATAGTCGTAGTCTTCGCTCTTCTCATCTCGTTGTTCCTGTTAAAGAATACGATCGTTGTCATGAAAAATACGTAAAATTATGGCCTAACGACCATCCATCCATCCATCAGCCTGTTTCGTCCACTGCTGGCTCTTGGCGGTCCTCCTGGAAGAAATGCCCATACTCACACACGCTGGGCAGGCGGGCTACTGAGCGCGGTGCCGAAACCCTTGCACCAGTGACGCTTGCCCGTCACCAGTCTGTTTTATATAAGGCCCGGCAATTGGGAATGGATATACCGCCATCCATCGGTCCCAGGCGATGGTGGGCCGCCTGGTTTTGCCTGAGAGCTGTTCTATTACTCTCCCCTGAATAACTTCGGGGGGATTTGCGAGTAAGATGGTGGTATCTCCACAGTCGAGCCCGGCATCAGCTTTACCGCCTTATTACCTACTTATTAATTATTCATGACCTAATGAGAAATCCATAAAAAAGGAATTCCTAATAATTTGGTAAAATATTCATAAAGAGAATAAGGCCCTAAGAGCTGCCAAAGATAAAAAAGAACTTGAAATGTTTCACTGAGAAGCCAAAGACTAATCTGTAAGTTTTAAATATTTGCAAAAAAGATAATACTAAACTAAAACATTTGAAATGATAGTAATATTAAGACATGAAAAAATTTTACAGATTTATTTATTTGAAAAACATGGAGGAGTCATGTAATAACTATGGGTGGACAACATTTAATTTTGTTGAAGTACCAAAAAGTGTTATCGATCCGTGATACTCACGACTACTAAGCCTCTAGTATGAATATCGCTGCATAAATTAATGTCACGTTATATTATTTATACCCTGGTTTTTTTCATTAGTGTTAAACTGTGCAGTAACATGCTTACTGTAGGTAGCAATAACCACAGTTTAAAAATCCATACAGTCGTCCAACGTTGTGCGGGGCTTACGGGGCGACGCCACAGTGTGTCCTGTAGAACAAGCTAGCTGGACAAAATTATTCTCATTGTTTTTGTGACATTAATTGTTATGTAAGCAACACATAACTTAAGTAGCATAGTCTAAGACATCGTTTCTCAAACTATGGGTCGCGACCCCAAGGGGGTCGCGTTTGGGTAAAAGGGGGTCGCAATTTGTCAAAAACATAGGTTATGTCTATAAAAATATCTATGTCTAGTAAAAATATCTATGTGAGCCGTTTTTGCCGAGGAATTTTTCGCCAATTTTCAAAAATTTCTCTTCTACGGATAGAAATCGAAGCCTCTGAAACGAATCAAAAACTCTTAAGTCGCACATTTTCGCAGAATCTCGTTTAGTTATTTTAAAAGATAGATGTCATAGCTAACATATACCTGCAAATTCAGAACTCGACAACACCCGACACTATAACTTTATCACCATTTAATTATCGAAGCATTGCATATTTTTTGTCCTAAGAATAACTAATTTTTTTAAGTCACTTAATCTTAACAAAAGTAAAAAGTAAATATGTACCAGGTATCTCGAAATCCACAATAACACCATGCTAAATTATTTTTTGACAAGTGCAAACTCAACTGTCAGGATCAATGTTTGAAACAACACTAAAATTTCTTTTACGAATATGAAACTTGCCGAGACCTGTTTTCTTTTGTCTACTGTGCGCGCATGCTTCACAAATGGCCCGTTTAAAGGTTGAATTTAGATAGCTTGAGATCTTATTATATTAGCTATAAGGTGCATTTTTGTACATTTTTACTTTCGTACTTGGTACTTTTGTCCAGCTGGCTTCTTCTACAGGACACACTGCGACGCTCCGAACTGATTGTTCAAAAATTGTATGTAGCTCGGTGATTATCCCGCGTCTCTCTCCGCAGGCCCAGCGCAATTGCTCTGTCTGAACGCTTTCGTTGGAAAACTGTATGGACTTTTAAACTGTGATTATACTATACCTATACTCGTAATACTACGCCACGTGCCCCTTGCCTCCTCTACACGTAGACAGATGCATCGGCAGATGCCTTCTGCGGATGCGTCCGCTGACGTGTAGACAGGGGTATTCGCTCGTCTGTGGTAGGTATTTAGCGTCTGCAGATACGGCCGCCGTTAATCCGTTTGCTGTCGGTTTTTGGGGCACGGATCAAAGGATTCCAGCGCGGGCGCAAGGCGACCGACTGTCCACACGTGACACGTCTGCGGACGCATCAGTATTGTGCGGATTGTGGACGAGAGTGCACGCATGATTTTGCTCGTTATTTAAATAAATATCATACTAAATATATAATACATGTTTATTAAATATGGCATACATCATGTATGGCATCCCCCACTTTCTTTTTTTACATTTCTTTTACTTATATGGGCTAAATAAATAAATAGTAGCGGCCGCTACTGTCATTTAATCCATCTTTGATGCGTCTTGCGTCTGAGGAGGCAGAATAAGCCACATACTATCTACCTCTAGATCGCGAGTCTAGATCCAAGTTTTCATGAGTTTTGGTCATAGTAACGTTAAAGTGTAACGAGACCAAACTACTGGCGGCACTTACCTCACGTATCTGCAAAGATCGCTTTTGGCTTTCTTTCCCATCGTCATATAGAACAGGCAGCTGTGTTGGTAGATGAAACACCCATACAGATTGCGGCTTAAAAAATACAGTTGTTTTAAATGTGTGCGTATGAACTAGTAACTCATAACAACCTAAAAGCAGAGTTAGATCAGTCGGTAAGACACCGGTCTCTTCAGACCCAGGTTCAAATCTGAATTTATGTAGTATTTGTATACTCACCAGTTGCTGACAGTGAAGGAAACACGGGAGTTAAAGTTACAGGCTCTAAGAACCGGCCAATTGCGAGTCGGACTCGCGCACGAAGGGTTCCGTAACATTATCTATAAAAACGGCAAAAAAACATGTTTGTTGTATGGGAACCCCCTTTAATATTTATTTTATTCTGTTTTTTAGTATTTGTTGTTATAGCGGCAATAGAAATACATCATCTGTGAAAATTTCAACTGTCAAACTATCAGGGTTCATAAGATACAGCCTGGTGACAGACGGACAGCGGAGTCTTAGTATTAGGGTCCCGTTGGTTACCCTTTGGGTACGGAACCCTAAAAATCGTCGGTGAAAAGAGGGGGGATTACTGTTCTTGTGAGAGGCCACACCCAGAAACGCCTCTGGCACCTACTCTGCGATATGTTGTTTATGATTATGAAAACCTGATTTTTTACTCATCCAACTCTTATTTTCTTATGTAGGGGAAGGGGTGTCAGATCAGAAAGTGGTTAAAGTTGTCTTCCGTACTTTGTACGGTGCTGTAGCAGTAACGTAGCTGGCATTTACGAGTAACTTTCACGACGTTACTTTGCTATAACATAGAGGTTAGCTATAGATATCAAGTATAGCAAAGTGTTGAGTAGAATGACTGATTTGGACACAAAGGCGTCAACGTTTCTTGAACGATTTGATATTCTTCTTACATGAGCATACTTGAGTCTATCTCTAGCTTCATTATCCAGCTGGCCTTGGATATCATCTGCGTCATCACTCAGGGTGTTGGGTCGCTGGCTGGTCATTTCTTGTGATATCTCCATGAGGTCTACAACAATTTAAACTTAGTTTGGTTTTTAGCTACGAGTATCTACAAATAACTCTGTCACCTGTAATGACGTATACTTGTGGCTAAGCATAAATTTTACGACTGCATGTTTGATTCCTTTGCTTCGCCTACGAAGTTATGCAAGTAGCAACTCCAGGTTTCTGTCTTTTGATAATTTACTTTGGAAGAACTCTTATATAAGTATATACACATATGTATAGTGGGGGTGGGTGAGGGGGTATATAGCCTACCCCTTTGGGGGGGGGGCTCAGGAAATTAATAGTTTTAAAAAAAAAAACCAACTTAATTAGACACCCATACCAAACAATATTCTTACTACCTAATACCATATTACCATAGTCTAATAAACGTGGTCTAATTGGGCATATCGTATTTTCTGTTAAAACTAGGAGAGTCACCTCGCTCCGCTCCGCTTCGCTCGGCTCCCTAAATTTATGATCACAAGCAACCTAACACGCTCCTTCTCGCTCCGCTCGTCGCCGCACCTATTTTTTACTTTTGCTGAAAGATTTTTCTCCAACGCGAATACAAGGCGTACGTTGATGACCTGTTGATAAACTTGAGTTCCAAAATGTAACAAAAAGAAACAATTCCCCTACATAAAAACACATTTGTATAGATGATTTTGAAACACAATGACGAATACCAAATTTCTTTGAGGTTATTTTATAAACTTAAGATTATTTTTTTGGGAAAAATGTTTATTTCCTGAGTCTGAAATTGAGGGGCGTTGTTGTAAAAAAAATTGAAGGTACCTTTCGATATATACTTTACTTTACAGAGCTAGAGAGGGAGAGGTGGAGAGGGCGTTAAACATATTTTAGAAGCTGTGCTTTGATGTTGCGATATAAAGCTAGAAGATTCTGCAATGAATCTTGAGAAATCACATTTAAAATAAATACATTAAAATTTCACACGACTAGTGGCACATCTGTTAATATCTCCCGGTATAAGCAGTGAATATTAGTTAATTTATAATATTATAAACACAATATTTACCAGTTGTTCCAGCCAGTTCTGAATTTCTGATGCAAAGCAAAAGTAAAAAGTAAATTGAATTTACTGTCATAACATCCCGGTGCATCATATTTCAAAGTAATAATAATAAACTATTCTAAAACATTGCCTTCTTTGATTATAAAACAAGGTAACGACTTCCTTATAAAGTTATAGTAATAACTACTTATAACAAAACAATTATTTTTCTTTAGTTTGTAAAGGCTTTCATAGAATAAGGAGATATGTCAAAGTCATTATCGTTAGCACGTTCAAAGTTTCTCTATGATAGGTATTTGACGTTGTGGGAAAACTTTACGGATACTTTGCAGAGATTCTACTTCAGATGAAAATAAAACCTCTTTTTATTCGTTTTTCAAGTGAGCAAGTATTGAATGAATTAATGAATGACACTTTATTGTACAAAGAAGAGACATAAAAAGAAAACAGAGTTTTGGTAACATATTTTGCACAAATGCAGACTTATCACTTAGAGCGATTTCTTCCAGCCATCCTTTGGGTCGTGAAGAAATTATAATAACTCAAGTAAATGGGGACAGACAACAATAAATAATAAACAAAAATATTCAACAAACAAAGTAAAAATTCAATAATGTCAATATATAAGGTGACTTTAATTAATGCAGCCAAACTCGTACTAATGACTCAGTAAGTGCTCAGTAACAAGGTTCAATGACCCGATTTGTGAAATGCGTAAATTATTCTTTTCGTGTTCCTTGCAAACGCAAGCCTAGCCCGGGAGTCAATTACTATGGGATGTCAAGATTTTATTTAATGCAATCAGCAAAAAGTTTTATCGATCCGTGTCACTGATCACTTACCAAGCCTCCAGTATGAGTTTGGCTGTATAAATTAAAGTCAGCTTATATAAGGTCTTAAAATTATAAGTGAAAATAATTCTATTATTCTAGTATTTATACTTTTAACAAAATCGTAAATAGAGCCTTAAAAAATACTTCTTTAGGTTGGAAAATAGACAACCGAGATACTTATGACGTTGCCAGACAGAAAGTCTGGCATTGTTGGGGGGAGATGATAGTGTGTTGTTGGTGGGCAAATCACTAAGCTCCGTGTTGTGTGGAGTTTTCTTTGCTGTTGTCTCTCACACACTTCCATGGGTACTTATCCTCCAACAATACATTGTCATCTCACCTCAACAACAACTTCTATTCATTCTGGCAAGTCTTTAATGCCGAACTTTACTACATTTTAGAGTTCTGTATAAAAAACATGTAATCTAAATATTATTATTAGAGTGCATTACAAACTAGAAAAGATCAATTAGAACCAATTTAAAGACAAGAATTTGGAAAAAATTTGAATCTGCTATCTCTTTTTATCAAGTCAAGCGCACTACTGACTGCACCAACAAGGTTCTTATCCTAGACCATTGAATTTTTCCACCAAATTTTTTGAGCAAAAAAAGCGGATGGGCTTCTATGAATACAATAAGGTCGCGGGTTTTTAACTTCGTCAACGAAACCCCTTGCATGTATTTAAAATATCTTTCTGTATATGTCCCATGACCACAGATCAGAAGAAATCTGAGAATATGTAAAAATGTTCCGTATGCGAGTATGTTTAGTTTACGTAAAAACTTTTCGATGGAGGATCAAGTGTCTTCGTCCGAGAATGTAAACTTAAACTAGCACACCGTTTCTTAGGTGAGCCGTTATTCCCGTTATGCCTTTCGCTATGCTTTTAAACATAAATAACTTCACCCTGTTACCTATCTTTACCCCCATTTCTAGGGTTAATAGAAAATCTTTTTGTGCATCATTTGGCCTCATGGTGGTAACGGAGGATCTCGGTACAAAATGCACATCATAATATTTGTTTCCCTTACTTTTGAATAAAAAGTTTGCAATAAATGCTTTTTATAGCAATTCGCGCAAACTGCTTGTTAATAGTTAGGTGATCACATGAAAATTATACAATTTTATGCGTTACATTTTAGCTGCATCACATTACAACTGTAAACAAGCTTTTAAGTTTGTTAATGTAATGCAAACAAAATGTACATTTAAGTTCGTAATGTTTTTGTGAAGACTTTATTTTTAATAAACTATTTCCGCAAGTTGCTTTAAAACACATTTATTGCATACTTTTTATTCAAAAGTAAGGAAAACAATATTATGATGTGCATTTTGTACCGAGGTAAAAAGTTACCTCCATAATAATGTTTTAGACAGAATTTGAAGTCAAAAAATTACTCGGGGATTGGGTTTGAAAGTTTTTCCGTTCAAAATATCTGTAGTCATTGTTAGGGTAACAATGATATCATCTGACACAACACTTTTAATGGTAACTCAGGTTTCAATATTATAAATTATAACGGTCCTAGGCAAGGTTTTCCTAAATTATCATAATGTTTATGATAAGACGTCATCCACATCAAAAGCAAAAGGCTCCCTATGACCAGTAATAGTACATTACTGCTAAGACCAGTTTTATATACAAGGCCAGGATTGCTAATTCATGGTCGAAGCAAGTATAGTTTTCTCAAAAATAAAATGAGACATTTTAATGTTTTTCATGATAAGAAGTGTTGTATTACGAGTTATATCAAATACAATAAACTGACTAGGAAATATTAAAAGTTACTTACTTGCTCATATTTGGGCGATTAGTCATGTTTATTGTCATTGATTTCTTCAGCAAAGCATTAGTGGAGTATAATCTATATCAGAGCCCGCTTCTGAACTCATTTTGTAATTTATTTACACAAAATACTTTCAACTAAAATTTAACGCAACATAAATTCCCGCTTTTACGCAACTTTTTTTATCATTTCCAGCTGGGCAAAGGTATTTACCGCCATGCAGCCTTCTTCGTGGACAACGCCATCTAGAGGAACGCTAAGAACTAAGAAAAAAAAAACAACGAGAAAGACCTCCTTAGTCTCTTATAAACATAGACACGGATAGTTTTAAAAAGAAAACATATGAAATATAGTCTGTGAACATATGGTATGTAATGGATTTTCATACGAACTTCCTGGACACTTTTATTAGCTCGCCAGGATGAGGTATTTTCTGGTCGGTCTTTACAGTATGTAATGGTAATATTACAATGTATTTTTGAGAAAAAATTATTTAATATATTAAAATTTTTGTCAGTCTGTCTGTTTGTTTAGATGATCTTGATTCACGTTAAAGCGGAAATCCGTAAAATTACATACGAGTAATTAGGTTTATATTGTTATAGCTTAGTTTATTTTCACGATACGGTTACTAAAAATAAAGTTAAGGCGTGGACTAGTCTTTTTATAGAAACCCCTCCTGCCAGTCTAGCATAGCAAACCATATCGAGCTCGATAGCGCTTGATACAGTGTTCTGTCTCACCCTGTTGATCTACCTAAAGAGGGACAGACAGTTGATATCGAGCAGTCAAAGCTCTATATATGGTCTACTATGATAGGTACTTTGGTCAAGGTTCAAGTTATGATGGACTAAAACGGGGGTTATCCCGGCTTTATTTCTTTTCAAATTCATTTTAGACAATGAGATTGTAATATTTTATGCCTGAAAATAAAACAAAGTTTTTAGATACTTTCCTTCTGCAGATTTATTAACGGTTCGATTTTTGATGCTTACGCTTTGCTTGATAAATAAAAAAATGGAAGCTTGGTCGATTTTTCAAGATTTATTCATTTTATAAGAAAGTAACATAACCAAATTAAATGAAAATTGCAGGTTATTAAAGAAAATATATTTTCTAAGTAAATCAACGGTTAATTTTTTTTCATTTCACCGTATATACATTTTAAGAAAGAAAAAAGTGTTTTTTAGAACGCGCGATGTTCGGTTGTTTGTTTTCAGTCACGGCTCATAGAGAGCGCTATTTTAAACAATAATGAAACGTCATAGTTCAGTTCTAAATGACGCAAAATTTCAGGGATAACGGGCCGTTAAAATCAGTGTTGAGGGCGAATGAAGTCGTGAGCCGAAGTTAGTAATTTACTACTAGTGTAATTGTTTATTTGGTTTTAATATGCACAATAGAGCATTGGAACTCTCGACTCGAAGAGTAAAGAGGTTTAAAAAGTACTAAAGTACTTATTTAAAATGACTGTTCTAAAATTTATAAAAAATAAGTACACCTATTGAAACTCATCGCGTAATTTTTGATATGTATATTGTAAAGTTCTTCTAAATAAAACTTCAAGTAAAAACGATCGATTTTATTTCGTCTCTATCAAAAGAAATTCGACTCATCTCGATCACTTCATATCGTTATATAAACTATATAATAATCATATTTACAATTAACACAATAGACATGCAGTGCGACGGTACAACCGGCCGGACGCCGGCCTTGGTGGCGATAAAAATATAACGAATATCTCGCATCTCCGTAATATTAGAGTAACAAATATAAAAATTTCGTTTGATTCATAAGTGTGTGGTGGTGCGTGTGTGTGGTGACATGACGTCACGAGTGGCTAGCGCGGCGGCAGTGGCGGGCGCGGCTTGGCGGCGGTGTACGCGATCTCGGACAGACGCACGTCGATGGGTGCGCGCTCGTCGTACAGCGTCGGGGCTTGCAGGATGATCCCTGCCGACCCCACCAGCACCGCCAGCGTGAAGATCCACAGGAACAGCCGGTCTAGCACCATCGCTACGTACTTCCAGTCCTCCTTCACCTGGGGTTATTTAAACACATCTTGTATAATCCCTGTTACCATAGTAATTTGTCACCAAAAATACACACTAAAGTTCACTAAAGTCGATACAGTGAGAACACGTGGATACACGAAACTGGTAATTATGGTAAGATGATGTATTTTCGATGTCAAGATGACTCACCCGAGTAGATTCCTCCTCCTTCCTAGTCTGCTCAGCAATGTAGTTGATCCCGTCAATGGCCTTGTGTAGCTCGGGACAGCGGTGGCAGCGACGCAGCATGTCACAGAGGGCGGGGGCTTCGTGCAGACGACAGGGAGGGGGAGGGGGCACCTCCTCGAGGGACACCTCCACAGCTTCCCAACGTGCTGTCTCCGCTGCTGACAGGCCCGCAAACCGAGAGCGGTGCGGGTCGGGGCGGTAGTGCGGGCGGCGCATCACCAGCAACCGCGGTAGCACGTGGATGAACACACGGCGCACCCACGGCGCCATCGTGTGCGTTTGTGGAGACCGAAAGTGCACATTCAGCACCACCACCGTCACGCAGATACTGAGGACAAAAGAAATTGTGTAGTTGGATCTCCATAGCTAGAACCCACAAGGATAGGATCCTGCAATAAATTTTATATAGGTAGACAGTATTAGACAGCCTACATTTTAGTTGCTATTAAAAGTCTTCTTGCAACTGAAGATAAGCAGTTCTGTTACGATATAGCTGTTAGTGAGGGAGATATTTCCTCATATTATTTGGATTCTTCAGCTAGCGTAAGAAATACTCCACCATTAAGAAACCTTTTGAAAAATACTTAAGATAGGTACTCTTGTTCTACAAAGCAGAGGCTTTCATTAGTTAGCTTGCATGTTGGTTTGGGCAAACCGACCCAAAATAATAAAGGCATTGGATAAAATTTGCCCCTCATAACGCTCCTCGATATTCTGAAACACTATAAGGAGGCCTATATCCAGCATTGCTGAAACGCTTATAATGTTAATCTTACTATCAGCAGCGAAAATAATACAATGAAAGCAGAATGAAGATAATAACCTAAAAGATACGTACAGTTTGGACCAGTAAAGAAGGTACGAGTGAAGTTAACGGTTACCTGCACAGTGTTTCCCCACGTAGGGGTCACGTTCCTCGTCAAGACTTCGAGATAGGGTTATTGCGACTTAATTCATACCCGCCTTCTGTACTGGCCTGACTTGTGGAGATATTGAATCTTACCTGAACGTGTCCAGTATCATAGTGAACAGCACGAACTTGCCCAGCAGCGGCACCACCAGCGAGGTCGGAGGAATGATCTCGGCCAGCAGCAGGAAGAACACAGTCAGTGAGAGCAGAATGGAGATAGACAGCGACACCTGCAAGATTTTTATTATCATGGCCATCATTGTTATGTACTTGAGAGTATCTTTTTCTTTGATTGTTTTTTCTTATGCGGTTTGAATGTTTCAAAGGCCCTGCTTGGTTTTTGGGAATCGAAACCATGGTCAAGCAACAGTGCAACACAATAAGCACAATGACAGTACAAAACAGTAGCGAAATCCAACATTTACATCAAGCCAAGGAATTAGAAAAAGGACTGGGGCCTAGCAAAATGAATAACCTTTTCTCCAGAGTCGGACGGCAGGTAGAACACCAGCACGGTGAGGAAGGAGATCCCCATGCAAGGGATGATGAGGTTCACGGTGTAGAAGAGAGTCTTGCGTCGCATCGTGATGTTGAACGTTATGTCGAGGTACGGTTCATCACAGCACGTGTAGAACTTTTCGTTTCTGCAAAAATTACGTTTAGATGAATTGAAAAGAGGAACTCCGAAAGCTGTCATAACCATGGGTCAAGCAAGACAGATAGCCGAATACTAATCATAAGCTCATCCATTTTCAGACAATTTCGATCGATTCTTGTAAGACAATCTTCAATGCTTCCCCGGGTTGTAAACAATCTCAATTACTGAATGATACCTATCTGTATCTGGTTTATACCATGTAATGATGTAATATATTCTTTTGGATACGACTTATATAAGATGAGTTTATCCAAATATGTTTATAATGCCTTTCAGCGAATTGGATCGTCTACTCCAAAATCCAGGTAGAGTGTGTATATGCCATCTTCCCACTGAGCTCACACTTGAACGCATATAGTGCAGAAGGTGAGACTGGAGAATTGCGATTGTGTGCGTGCAGACCATTGACATTGTGGAAAACAACTCTTATAGCAGTCCAGGCAATGTCTGTTTTCAAAAAATTATGGTTTGACTTTTATATTATTCTTCTTTTGTTACGATGTATACTTTGTTTCCACAATTTTTCAAAAATAGACCTTGCCTGTACTGCTATAAGAGTTGTTTTCAACAATGTCAATGGTGTGCACGCATACAATCGCAATTCTCCAGTCTCACCTTCTGCACTGTACAGTGTTTTTCAGACAAACATGAGAGAATCTAATATATCAAAATATTACCGGACTGAACAAACCATCTACGTAAATACTCAGTTTGTTAAGGTGGGCCGCCAATACCGACTCGAGGTGATAAAAGGAAGAACTGTTCCAGGTCTTACCGGACAGCTGGAACCTCGAGAATATCCCACTCCACGCTGGTGTAGAATTCTGACAAGTCGACTCCCAGTTCCACCACGTTGGTGCCTTTTGCCTCGTCGATGTGACGTAGGTCTACCTGGAACGTGATCAACCTATCTTTTAAACATACGCATTTAAGGCTACTTTGTCCGTTCAGTCAAGGGCGAGAGGAACTTAGGTGCTCAGGTTTCTGTACTTTTTTTTTAATCTCGATGTATTACTAATAATATCGTCTCCATGTGAAATTATTTATAATCATTTCATTCAACTAACAATTTCATGAAAATTAAGAAATAGAAAATGAGGGAATCTTTTCTTTATTCGGTCCTGTAAGCTTTGACAAGGATCTTTGTTCAGCCTAATTAACAGTAATTTACTTATCAAAGGTTTTCTGTGGGAGCATTTAGTCAGAGATATCTTTGCCTAGCCTAAAGCAAAAGAAGTATTTGTCGCTGATTGCTTATCTAAGCGATGTTATAATAAATTTGGCCAATCACAGCGCAAAATCGCAGTGTTAAATAATATTATAACATCGGTTTTTATTAAAATAATACTGTTAAGATATCTATGGTGTTAAGCACCAAGCTAACAATGTAGGTACTTATAAACCGTTTTTGATGTTGTAATTACATTATTGTAGATTATGAGTAGATAAACGTAATGTTATTATGATCACAGCTAATTGCTTGCAATACAATCAGGGTATAATAAATACCGTTGTATCCAATATAAGAATGGCTGATCAATACCCCTGTACAACATTATCAGTGAAGGCTTGAAATAATCACACTAGTATTATAAATGCGAAAGTTTGTGTGTGTGTGTATGTTTGTTACTCTTTCACGCTGAAACGGCTAAACGGATTTGGATGAAATTTAGAATGGATATAGCTTATACCCTAACTTAACACATAGGCTACTTTTTATCCCGAAAAAAAGCATGTCGTTAAACCGAATAACACGCGCGCGGAGCCGCGGGCAAAAGCTAGTGGAAATATAAATATCAATCTGTGCAACATTCTAGGACTTCCGACCACTACGAGTACGTTCATCGTTCCAAATTTTAAAGTAATATTCTAACTACAGGAAGGTGAAAAGAAGGTGTACTTACAAGAGTTGACTTAGGACAATCTACACCAAGAAACATTTTGGACTCTCACTCCCACGAGAATATATTTCGGGATGAAATGTTTAGTATTTTGACTAAGTAGCGGTAGGTAGCCTAGTCTCTAAGCACTGGTCTCTCAATCTTGAGGCCTGGGTTCGAACCCTTGCATGCATTAATAGTTTTTCGGAATTTATATGCATAATACTTGCATACTTCTTGAAGTTCCTGACGGTGAAAGAAAACATTGTGAAGTCGATGAGGGTCGCCCCCTGTCACACCCATTAGACGATTAAATGCTTAAGGTAAACCTTCAGTTAAGATAAAAAAACGTAGTTATTATTAATTCAACCCCGTGCGACGCTGGAGCGTATCGCTTGTTTTGTGTACATTTCGTGTAATGCTCTTTCGGATAATGAGAGATAGAGAAGCCTTCTACCTGAAACCCATCATAGGTCCAGGAGCCAAACTTCATGACGCAGGTCTGTTGGTCGAAAGGGAAATACTCGACGTCTATCTCGCAGGAGGACTTGTAGATGGCGGGCGGGCGCCACTCGACGCGTCCGGTGTAGTTGAGCGTGGCCTTCGTAGCCAGAGTCACTTCGAAGTTGCCATCAGCGCTGCAGATTTTAGAAGTACGATAAGTATCACAGTATTCATCGCTTGTACAGCTGAGCTCGTTCTTTAAAAATATTTACGTGACAAAAGAAATTATATTATTAGAAAGTATGAACCATTTAATGTAAACGGTGTATCACAATTAGTATATTAAAACATTTGTTATTCAATTCAATTCAATTTTATGTGAAAACCAGTAGAGTGGATCCGAACCAAGATCGTGCCGATTCTATTGTTGATCAATTGTTTTAGAAAACAAATAATTATTCTGGTTAGTATAATTTACTTTCTTTTCGCGCAAAAAGTCTAACGTCAAAATGTGGGTAACTAGGATCTGCGTGGAATGGGAAATCCATCTGTTTCCTTGCTTTGTCTGCACTTCAGCTTTATTCGTGTCTCACTTGTCACCCAAATGATATCTCGAGCTACTCATATTTAACAACGAGATACGTAAAATTAATTATTTGATAACAGAGCGTACGTCCATTTTGTTAAACGGCTTGTTGCTACGACAAAAGTAACAATAAAATGTGGAAAAATCAAAATAGGAGTCAAGTCAGTCTACGTCTCTTGGAAAAAGATTTGGGTGGCTGTCATAAGTATTTTTTCATCGTTTTCTGATCTTGTCATTTCATAAAATATTAGACAAGACTTACTTGTTATAGAGCACGATGTCTGGTCGCCAGATATGTTCTGATGGCACATGCAACATCTCTACTCCTCCGTACTCCCGAGGTTCCCAAGACAGCTTGTAGTCGTACCAGCTCTGTATCAGTATAAAGATTTTCTTTAATGCATAGGAACATAAATTAAGTATCAAGATAGTTTAGATTGTTATGTTTTACTCACCTGTTCCACCCATAAGTTTGTTGTCATGATTTGGTTTTTTAGGTTCTGGAATAGAAAGAGAGTAAACGATATCAAACAAATGAAAATGAAGTACATTATGGACAATAAGTTGTTGTGAAAGGAATTTGAAAAGTCCTGAAAAAAAACCTGACTTGATTGTTTGCAAATTTCGCAATAGAAGATTTATTGTTTGATCTCTTAAGGTGATTGTTAAAGAAGATTTGTATTTGTATTTATATTGACATTTTGTATTTAGATAAATAAGAAGTTAATAAAGATTAAAGACTTATTTGAGTGTATTGACTTTGTATGTAAATCTGTCCAGCTTAATATCCTTAAAACAAAATCAATATTGAAAAGTTTGGCAAAATGGTGCTTTTTAAAATATCAGTACCATTTGAGATGATAGAGGTCCTATATTTTAGTCCTATACCTTAATATGTAGTTTTATAACTGATATTCCAAAATCCGGACAAATTAAAGAGCCGGACAAAGTCCGGACTAGAGTCTAAAATCCGGACAAGTCTGGACTAATCCGGACGGATGGTAACCCTATGTGAAACTGTTCATTAATACGTAGTGGCAAAATGGTTTGCAATCTACTTAGATCAAATTAAATTATTCCGGGATAGTTATTACGATGTGCCTTTTCAAGCCAGATTGTTCTTACCTTTGTGAAATGTTACAGTATTATAGTGGATGTTCTAGCAGGTAACGATCCACGGCTAAGCAACGCTTGGCATGGTCGGTCCTTGGACGGGTATCTATTAGTAACTCAGACCTCGGAATCCCCGTAAAGCCGTTGGTTCCAGCTGTTAGGCATTGAAATTAGATTGTAGTTAATTTATTGCCCAAGATCTATTTATGAGCCTGAAAGTTTCTAAAACAATGTCTATCACTAATTATTTACATTAGGAAAAATAAGATCGCAGCACATATTAAGCATTGATGTTTAACACCAGCCGCACTAGATTCTTGTAGTCACTGAGCAGATACCTACGACGTCTATGAGCTGACTCAGCTTGAGCTTGATGCACACTGCGAGCGCTTAGCCAACGTTGAGTACCGGCCGCACCAGCTTATTATACACGCTGAGCAGATACCTACGACGTCTATGAGCTGACTCAGCTTGAGCTTGATGCACACTGCGAGCGCTGAGCCAACGTTGAGTACCGGCCGCACCAGCTTATTATACACGCTGAGCGAATACTTACGACGTCTATGAGCTGACTCAGCTTGAGCTTGATGCACACTGCGAGCGCTGAGCCAACGTTGAGTACCGGCCGCACCAGCTTATTATACACGCTGAGCAAATACTTACGACGTCTATGAGCTGACTCAGCTTGAGCTTGATGCACACTGCGAGCGCTGAGCCAACGTTGAGTACCAGCCGCACCAGCTTATTATACACGCTGAGCAAATACCTACGACGTCTATGAGCTGATTCAGCTTGAGCTTGATGCACACTGCGAGCGCTGAGCCAACGTTGAGTACCGGCCGCACCAGCTTATTATACACGCTGAGCAAATACCTACGACGTCTATGAGCTGACTCAGCTTGAGCTTGATGCACACTGCGAGGGCTGAGCCAACGTTGAGTACCGGCCGCACCAGCTTATTATACACGCTGAGCAAATACTTACGACGTCTATGAGCTGACTCAGCTTGAGCTTGATGCACACTGCGAGCGCTGAGCCAACGTTGATTACCGGCCGCACCAGCTTATTATACACGCTGAGCAAATACTTACGACGTCTATGAGCCGACTCAGCTTAAGCGCATCAAGCGCAGTGCGAGTGTTGAGACAACGTTGAGTACCGGCCGCACCAGCTTATTATACACGCTGAGCAAATACTTACGACGTCTATGAGCTGACTCAGCTTGAGCTTGATGCACACTGCGAGCGCTGAGCCAACGTTGAGTACTGGCCGCACCAGCTTATTATACACGCTGAGCAAATACTTACGACGTCTATGAGCTGACTCAGCTTGAGCTTGATGCACACTGCGAGCGCTGGGCCAACGTTGATTACCGGCCGCACCAGCTTATTATACACGCTGAGCAAATACTTACGACGTCTATGAGCCGACTCAGCTTAAGCGCATCAAGCGCAGTGCGAGTGTTGAGACAACGTTGAGTACCGGCCGCACCAGCTTATTATACACGCTGAGCAAATACTTACGACGTCTATGAGCTGACTCAGCTTGAGCTTGATGCACACTGCGAGCGCTGAGCCAACGTTGATTACCGGCCGCACCAGCTTATTATACACGCTGAGCAAATACTTACGACGTCTATGAGCCGACTCAGCTTAAGCGCATCAAGCGCAGTGCGAGTGTTGAGACAACGTTGAGTACCGGCCGCACCAGCTTATTATACACGCTGAGCAAATACTTACGACGTCTATGAGCTGACTCAGCTTGAGCTTGATGCACACTGCGAGCGCTGAGCCAACGTTGAGTACCGGCCGCACCAGCTTATTATACACGCTGAGCAAATACTTACGACTCTATGAGCTGACTCAGCTTGAGCTTGATGCACACTGCGAGCGCTGAGCCAACGTTGAGTACCGGCCGCACCAGCTTATTATACACGCTGAGCAAATACTTACGACGTCTATGAGCTGACTCAGCTTGAGCTTGATGCACACTGCGAGCGCTGAGCCAACGTTGATTACCGGCCGCACCAGCTTATTATACACGCTGAGCAAATACTTACGACGTCTATGAGCCGACTCAGCTTAAGCGCATCAAGCGCAGTGCGAGTGTTGAGACAACGTTGAGTACCGGCCGCACCAGCTTATTATACACGCTGAGCAAATACTTACGACGTCTATGAGCTGACTCAGCTTGAGCTTGATGCGCACTGCGAGCGCTGAGCTGACGTTGAGCACCGGCCGCACCAGCTTGTTGTAGTTGCTGAGAAGGTCGTCGTATAGCCGTTTCGCGTCCGGGTTGCCGCCACATCCTGCAAGTTTATTGCTTATTAACACATATGTATGTACATCTTGATGTGCATTTTCGAACAAGCTATTAAACATTTTTATAAGTATGGGACTCAACGTGTTTTGTTTTTAATTTCCTGAATTGCCAAATAATATTTATAGTGACAGCTTAAATAAAAAAAATTAAGCGATTATAAATTATGTACGCGCTATTGATACACAATTTAAGGTAGTAACGGAGGATCTCGGTGCAAAGTACACATCATAATATTGTTTTTCTTACTTTTGAATAAAAAGCTTGCAATAAATGCACTTTTTAGCAATTCGCGCAAACTGCTTGTTAATAGTTAGGTGATCACATGAAAATCATTCAATTTTATGCGTTACATTTTAGCTGCATTACAACTGTAAACACGCTTTTAAGTTTGTTGATGTAATGCAAACAAATGTAATACATTAAAGTACGTAATTTTTTTGTGAAGACTTAATTATTCATAAACTATTTCCGCAAGTTGCTTTATAACACATTTATTGCATACTTTTTATTAAAAAGTAAGGAAAACAATATTGTGATGTGCATTTTGTACCGAGGTAAAAAGTTACCCCCTTATTATTCCAATGTGAGGATACGATCCGGGCCTAAGCCCGTTTATATTTTTAGTATTCATAGAGGTGAACTAAAGATGTTCTGATAATTTGAGACTCTCCGTACTTTTAAAATAAAGGTAAATAAAAAATTGAAAATAAATGTTTTGTTGCATGTAAATCTGTAAATACTCCAAACAGTTTCTAGGAATAAATAATTAAGTAAAGCTTAATTGCAACGGACAGCGGCCTAATTGCCGTATTTTATGCAGTGCAGGTCCTTTCCTTAATTTTGACGGTTTTGCTGTCACTATAGTACATTACTGCCGCGGTTTATAATGACTACTTTGCTGGTCGCGCTGATGATGGTCGACAGCGCAGCTCCAGGCCGACACAGCGTGGTCAGCGTGCAGCAAGGGCTGTAATGATGGCCAAGCTGGAAGGCCTAGAGCGTAGCTAGGCTAGCTTGAGGCAATCATAGCGTGACCAGCGAAGCAGTCATTGTGGGCCAAGGCTTGTATAGTGCTTTACTCAAAAATGCTAGTACCTTATCTAAATAAAACCAGCAAGTAATTTAAATAAAAAAGATTTTTATTTCATATTTGGCTGTATAGTTCTAACTACAATTGCAAAAAAAAAACATATTTGGCTGTATAGTACCAAGTACCATTGCTTAAAAAAAGTAACAAAAGCGCGGTTCAGCAAAAATATTGTTTTTATTAAGTGACTTTTTTGCTAAAAATGAACTCTCAAAGCGAAAATTCTTCTGATTCAATGTGTTTAACACCGCCAGACATTAAAGATGAAGCTAAATTAGTGGTTGAAAATTTGATACCGCCAAACTCAAAGGAAAAATCACTAGGAAATCTAAATCTTTATCCGAAAATGTTTTTCTTGCGTATTTCAATGATCTTTCCAACAAAATGAAGCCTTCGTCTCTCTGGAATACCTACTCTATTTCTTACGTTTTCTACGTCTATTTGTATTATTCATTACATTTATGGTATTATATTCATTGCAGTGATTTATATATATGTATATGTATTATATTTATATATATGTATGTATGTATATTATGTATTTATTATCTATGTAAATGGCATTTATAACTATATAAATTTATACCTATTTGTTATTTTGACACTATATAAATAAGTGATAGTAAGATGTAGATTTAGTTATGTAGATTCACTTTATTGGTTATTGTTTTCCTTATCAAATATTTATTTGTTTGTCCCACCTGTATATTTTATTAATAATTATTTCTTCACCACCCAAAGGTTGGTTGGAAGAAATTGCTCTTAGTAATAAGCCCGCCTTTGTGCAATACTGTGTATTCTTTACGTTTTATTATTTAATTTTATTTCGTGTGTACAATAAAGTGTCTATTCATTCATTCATTCATTCATACTCAATGTTAAAGTGCATGGTTCTGATAAAGCACAATTTGAACATTAAAAATTACCACAATTTAACGAGTATGCTAAAACGACAGTCAGACGGATATAAATGTAAAGAATCAAAAGTATTGACATCACAAAATGTAGAAAAGTTTATAAATGAAGCCCCCGACTCTGAGTACTCAGCGTGAAAGTAAGTATTTATTTGTACCTATAAATATAAATAAATATAATGCCTAACCAGTAACCATCCGCCCATTCGAATATCGCAATGTAACTCGTAGCACTTACGTAGCACTTGTGTAGTACCCCAAGTGAGCGCGTTGTAGCGTCGTCTATGATAACTCGTTATTACTCTACAAAAATAGTAAACAGTAAACGCGAATGTATCCTGTAAGTGTACTGCCTAGCAACACGCGTCATAAGCGTCAATCTAACATGCATGGCATGGTAACACTACTTTGTGTTTATTTAAATGAAAATCTATGGCAGCTAAAACTGAAAAAAAAATGGTATACTGTAAAGATTGGTCTGACCTGTGAACGCAGCACAGAGCAGCAACGTGACGAGTAGCGCCTTAGCCAGGGGCAGACGCGTGGGGAGGGCGGCGGGCGGGGGGCTCGCGCGGGCCGCGCGGGGAGGGCGGTGCATGTCGCGCGCATGGCGTCAGCGCATGTCGTCGCGCACCGCCACGCTCCTGCAAACTGAACACACAAACTGTGATTATACAGAGGTACGTTGTCTTTCTAAAATGTGACGTCCTCTTTTATTTTCCCTATTTTTCAGTACCGGTTTACTTTTGCATCTACTTAAGAATCGATCAAGTGCGAGTAGATCTCGCGGCCGGGTTCCATAGCATTGTAATAAGTTAGTAGAACATAATATTTTTTCAAATAAAAGTTAGTCACTTATTTTTGCAGTTTTGTCTTACACATTTACCGACAAAATGTACATATATAACAAAACGACAAAGTTATGTTGGTCACTAATTACTACTTCTATAATAAAACTTCATTACATTTTTGCCTTTTTTGTATAAATACATACTGTATTTGTGTGAAGCATAATTTTCACATATTTCAAAATAGTTTAGTTTTAGTAACAAAAGTGGTCTTTAATAAAAAGCTTTGAAGACCGCCCATTTATTTATGTTTGAAGATAAAAAAATATAATTAAAAATATGAGATGAGATATACTCAGACGTTAGACTATTTAGGCATCCTTTTTTTGGTGCGGAATTACCTGCTATAAGAAAATCATTGATTATACGGTTTGGAGGTAACATTCTTCACGAAATACCCAAAAGTCTATAACTCATTCCATTTAGGAGCTAAGGAGTGAAATATGGACAAAAAGACGAACAGCAGTATGATATTAATAGGGCTCCGTTTTACCCTTTGTTCAGAATCCTAAAAATAAAGCTTTGTGGTTACAGCTGTTATTGTATCAATAAATATTATGATGTGAATAATATCTACCCTTTTTATATATTATATAAAGTGGAGTGAAGTATTCTGTCTGTGTTTTTTTTTTCATTATAACTGTGCTTTTGTGTTTTTAATCTGTAATTTAATTTAATTTGAAATTCTGTATAAGTACTATTTATAGTACTAATATTAATTTTTTACACGTATGGATTCCTTTATCTGAAATAAATGTTTATTATTATTATATAAATGTAAAAGTTAGTTAATTTGTAAGTTTGTTAGATTATTACCTAAGATATCAAAAATTACGTAATAAATCGATATGAAAATTTCACTTTTTTATAATGTACATTTTAAATTAACGTATAGGCAACTTTTTCCGAAGACTTAACTATTTCCTGGGTGTAAATTCATATAAACCCTTTGTAACCGTAATCGTAACCGTGAAGGGTTGCGTAATCATAAAACTGAAACACGGGGTCAGTGTGATGCTAGTATTTTGATAATTCTTTCCATGGGGTTTGTGTTGGGTCGATACTACTACTATAATTACAGAAAATCTCAGCAGTTCCCTAGGAACGAGCCAAATACTTATACGAGTACCACGAGGGCACAATGTACATATATATATTAAATATTTGTTTACTGTGACGCGGGTGAAGTTTGTTAATTATATTTTGTTCATTTTCGTCAAGGAGCTCATGTAAAATTATACTACTACCATGTAAGCAACTATATAGGTACTGTCGAAGAAATTTTACAGAATCCATAACTAGGGAATACACTTGACAAATGCAAATACCACGCAGGTGGAGTTTGATATTGATATTTTGGTAATTTTGACACGGAGGTCAAGTAAGTTTTGTACACTATGTAAGAAATTATTGTCCCGGAAATCCCTATGCTTACTTTATTTTCACATTTCAACTAATAGGCATGATGAATAAAAAAATGTTATTAGTACATGTATTTTTTTCTTTTTTCAATTAAACAAACAATGATGAAGATATAGGCCGCTGAAGTTCCGTGTGACGTCACATCTAGGTACAATTTTACTTGGAAGTGACGTCATTTTCCACCACTCCCAAACTTTGACGCGCTTTATCTCTGTCATTTTTTGTTTGATTGACAAAAGAAAAAATACGTGTCCAATATTTTTTGATAATCTAAATGACGGACTAAATTGGATAATATTTTGTTTACCGCGTGTACAAGCCTATTGAAAAGTGAAAGATTGTTTGTTTGGTACCAGAGATTCAAAAAATTCATGATGCACCTATATGAACATTCATCATTTTAAAATTTTTCAGATATTCTCTGCAAGTAAATGGATATAAACACTTTTTAACTAAACATCTTGAATTTCACATGGTCATCAAGCGGGCTCAGTTTGATGTAGTTTTTTTTCTTAATTCTTTCCGCGGGCACGTACAGGCTTCATACTATTACTCTTTTCCCTATTTTAGGTTAAATATGTACTATTTTAGGGAGGTTATTGGTCTCCAAAATATTAACCGAGTCAATAGGACTCTGCAAAAACAAATTCAACGCGGAGAAGCCGCAGGAAAAAGCTAGTTGTTCATAATTTTAAATGGTCAAGTGAGCGGTCAACTTTTACCAAAAATAATTGCTTAAAAATCCATCAAAACAAGAGGGACACTCAAAATACTCGTGCAATTAAAAGGGTACATATTGTAATATTTGGAAATAATATGTTCTTAAATTGATGCGTTTATACCTAGCGGGATCCAAGGAGCCCGAGTGATGAAAGTGATGAAAATTTATAGTCCTTTGAACGTACCTAACGGATTAAACCAGCGACCTATGACCACGGTGTCAGAACAGCGTGATCCTTTGTTGTTTTAAGGCCGAGAGATGAAGTCATACCTGATAAAAGCCCTCTCAATATACCTTTCACATTATGAATTCAATCCTCAATGATTTTGGTGGCACCTAAGGAGTTCAGGCTGAAAGTTTCATCTATCTAGCGGCATCTTTTGTATCCTTAGTTCATTCGTGTCAAAATAGCGTACCAAATAAAAACGTTTTCTGTACCTGTTACAAACCTGTTAGTTATTCAATCATTTTCAAAGCTTGCCTTCCGAAATGCGGAGATCGAACTCAATTGTGTCCTACGGGGTTTGAAACCACGACCTCCGAATTAGTGGTCGACTGATTCAAACCACTAGACCACTCAGGCATTCATGTCATGTCATGACTTTCGTTTATATAGCCAAATTTATACTGGAGACTCGGTAAGTGGTCAGAACCAACGTTCAAAATTTAGACTTTCTATACTACTAGTAGAGGTTGTTCTTGAACAAACATAGAGGCATAATTTTATTTTAGTTGTTCGCAATCTTCCACTTCCACAATGGCTGCCACCATCGCATTCAATTCATCGTTATTTATCTTAGTGGCTGGTCTTCCTTAGGGTTCATTCTTCAAGTCGAAGTTTCCACTACGAAAGCAATTATACCAAAGACGCACAGTGCGTTCATTAGCTGTATCCTCTCCAAACACAGCATTGATATTGCGAGCTGATCCCGCTGCGTTAGTTCCACTCGTATTTAAAAATTCTAATTTCAATGTATCCATCTTTACTATCCGTTTCAAATGTATTAGGACAGTACCTTTTGCCTGTGTGCGTTAGCACACTATGTGCACCTCTTTCACTTACGCACTTCCGTCAACGTTGCTACGCACACAAACATCAGGTATCACAAGGTCATATCCTAATAGCATCTGAAACGGATAGTACTTTAACAGTAGAAGGAAAAAACAATTGAAAGTTAAACAATCTAAAGTTGTACATTTTTCAAATTTTGAATGTTATTGTTATCGTGTGAAAAATGTTTCACTCTGGAATCTTACACCATGCAGGTTAAGTTTTAATTCAAATTGGCTAGTACGTTAAAACATGGTTAAAACGGCAATTTTATATTATAGTCAAAGCGCGCGCGTATTTAAAACAACTTCGTGGTCCTAATTTTTTTGAAAAACTTCCCATCCTTTTGTTAACATTTTCGTATGTATAACTTGATTATCTAATCAGATGAAAGATTGGAAGCCTTTGCAATGGGGTGTTGTCGAAGAATGGAAAGAATTAGTTGTATGGAAAAGAAGAACAATGAAGAGGTCCTGCAGATTGTAAATGAAAAGCGAGATTTGACGAAGACTGTAGATAATAGAATGGAAAAGATGTTGGGACATCTGATACGACACGACAATTATATCAAAAACATCATTGAGGCAAAGGTTGAGGTAAAAAGGAAGAGAGGAAGGCCTGGGAGAACATTCATGGATCAAGTGAAAGAAAAAGTAAATGTCGTGTCGTATCAAGAAGTTAAAGAGAAGGCGGAGTGCAGAAGTGAATGGATAAGACTTCATTGACAAGAGCACAGCTCTTAAGTAAAACAGAAAAAACTTGATTATACTATGAAATATTTTAAAGAAATTGCGTATTACAACCTCTACCTGATTTCTGAGACGCTTCTTCGTGATTAGAGATACCTTATACAAAACGTTTACTAATTCAGGTGTCGGGAATGCGTATACAACCTCTACCTGATTTGTGAGACGCTTCTTCATGATTAGAGATACCTTATACAAAACGTTTACTAATTCAGGTGTCGGGAAGACGTTAGTCTCGTAAAAAAGAAAGCGCAGCTTTTCTTATACACAATGGACAGGACGGTTTCTGTCAATGTAGATGGAGTTTGCTTGGGAAGAAGCGCATTTTATTTTGTTTACTACCTCTAAATATTAAATTATAAAATACTAGCTTTTGCCCGCGTTTATAATATTAGTAGGATGACGTCATCGATAATTTTTTCAACACATACAAGTGTAATGTTGCACGTATCGCTTCATCAAACTAGGGGTACAAGTATGAACTTGTTATCGACTCAAAATCGATTCGATTAACAAAAACTCTCGAAAAAGTAACAAATTATGATCATCTTCTGAAATCAGTCGAAGTTTGATTCAGGCAACGAGGATTTCGTATCTTTTAAAATAAGTAAGTTTTTTTTTATAGTTCGCAAGTTAAACGAAAAAAAAAACATAACCACACCATGAATAAATAAATAAAATCTACATATTCTTACACGTTGGTGTCCTCCGTAATATAAATGCGTGTCCAAGCTACGACGTAGATGGTTTACAAAGCGGGAAAACGGTGGAGTTGTAGCGCTTGCTACGCGCCGCGTGTAGTAGCAAATTTCTAGATCTACTACACTACAATGATCTTCGGGCGCATATAAAGAATTTATTATAAAGAGTAGGGTTTTGCTGTGAGTGCACATTGCTGATTTCCTGTTCTCACTGAACACAACAAGTTGGAAGGAGGTAAATAAAAAAAACAAAAGAAATTTTTCAAGCATTCAATAAAATTTTGAAATATTGAACAATTATTCGTTGAAGTGGATAGATAATAAAAAAATGCAATATATACATTTAAAATAAAACGACTAAGTAAACAATGATAAATCTCAACGATTGATTGATTTGGAACTACTACTTATATGATTTTACAGCATTATTTTTGTTTTGTTTATGTTGATCTAAAAGTATTTTCATTATGTTTTTTAACGTAACAGCCGTCATGTACTCGTATAATGGTGGAGACAAGTCATTCCACACTTTCATTGCCGCATATTTGAAACTACCTCTGAAACCGGATGACTTGTGTTTCGGATAACGTCAGCAGAACAGCAAAATCCACGTTCACTGTTTGCTTTTCTGCACATCGTCGTAACAAGTGCACGGCTCCAGCTTTCCCAATACTAGAACGCCGTAATTTCGATACTTTCTGAATGTGCACGTAGAATGCGACACACTTCCCAACTCACAAATTGTCATTTGGTTGAGTAAATATAAATATAACGATCCTCTCATCGTATTGATCGTCCGAGGTGTGGCGAGTGAGATTTTAGACCCGATCCGTTCTACTTTTGAAAGTGGATTACTTTGCCGATTGCATGACTTTCGATTGTGAAGGCACAAAAATAGGATTCCATGGACATTGCTTAATCTTTGTAAAATATGTGCATAGTGAAACTACCGAAAGTTAATAAATTGCTATCTTTAAATGAAACTTTGAACATTACTGATCATCCTGAACAACTTTCCCAAAGAAACGTACATATAAAATTCCAAAAAAATTGTATTTTCTATAGGCTTCACGTAAACAACCTTCACTTCAAGTTAAGCAACGTTTAGGTACCTGACGTTAAAAATTCTAATATCAGACGTATCGTTATTTCTGTTGTTTCATAAAGAACACGGGTAGTTAAGTTGGGAATGTTTCAAAATAATGTTTCAAATACGAGACGAATTGACTAGGATACTTTTTTTATCGTGATTAATTCCTGCTGTCTTATATTTTTTATGACTTTACTTAAGTAAGTAATTTGTATAATATACTATAAGTTTATGTAGCAAAAATATTGGTCATCGATATCGTTTGATAATATAATCCATTTGGGGAGGTTTGCTGGAAGTTATTCGAGAGAGAGAGTAAGAGGATTGCTCTCAAACGGGCACAACCAGGTGACCAACAACGCCTGGGCCTGACTGATGGCGGTATATCCATCCCCCATTGCTGGGCCTTATTCAAAAACAGACTGGTAATGGATCAACCCGCCTATCCAGCGTTTGTGAGTATGTACATTTCTTCCACGAGGGCCACTAAGATTGGCAAAATCTTGTAAAGGCTTTCAAAATAAATGTCTGGAAGTGGAAGCCATTTTATTTTATTTTAGATGGATGAATAGATGGATGTGTATATTCAGTTGTCAAACATATATATCTACAGGTTGAACCAAACGAATGCGATAGATAGAAAATTTTACTTAAAGGAACCTTTATTTTATTTTTAAAGTTTAGGGAAAACTAGTATCGTTAATTAAAGGAAAATCATGAAACTTTACATTTTAATAACAAAACTTTCAAAGATATTCCAAAATTCAATATAGTTAGAAGTAAAAAATGTATTTTTATTTTTATTTGAATGCAGTTTTCCTTAACTTTAAAAATAAAATAAAGTTAAATAAGTAGAATTTGCTATCTTTAATATTTCAGGTACTTTCCCTCCAGGGGGCATTCGTTTGGTTCAGCCTGTATACTTAGTGGTGCCAAAATTCAAATTTTATAACACATAATTTTTGTTATTATTGACACATATATTACTCAAAAAGACATCGTATGCACTTCTCTCAGATCTCACAATGTAGACAATCTTTGTAAGTCCTTGCACGTGTTAATAAATTTTATTATCCCAAAGGTAGCCCGAACGAAGTTTCATTGAGCGGAATAAAAACTATCCTTTTTATTTCTCTCCGTGTTAGAAAAGTAAACATAGTATATTTTATGTGTATTGTATACTTAAATCTGGTTATTCGTAATGTGACTGAGAGAAAAAATAAGGGAGCATATTACTTTTTTATTAAAATCTTGACGTTGCATTATTAAGCGTTTGCAAGATAATTAAATCGTTAAGTATTTTACATATCTCTTGCTCTGTAAGTACACCCTTACACCCCTGAATGCCGGGGTGTATGACTATCATTACAGCATAGGTTTTGAAATTTGAAAAAAGAACTGTCATACTCATACTGCACGAAGAATATTTTTAAAAAGTTAATATTTTTTTTCTCGGTATCGATTAATTACTCGAATCGGAATCTAGACAATTTATTTTATAAAGATTTTATTTTAAATATGGAACTATTTGTTTCCACATCGTATGTTAGATGGAATCGATTTAAAAATCAAACTGGCCAGCAAGATTTGACGCGCTTGCGTGCGTGAAAAAAAAAGGCAGTCTACTAGTAGGCGCGAAAGCATCGCGAAAGTAATTAATTTTCTTGTTTGAGTTCTTTTTCAAAAGTTTTAAACATGTCTAGTGACGAAGACATAGATCTAACGCCCGATTTTATTAAAGAAAGGGCAAAAACAGTTGTCGAAAATATATTACCGCCGAACTCGAAAGAAAGATATGTAAAGGCATACAACGAATTTATGAAATGGCGGTCAGAAAAAAAAGTGAAATCTCTTTCTGAAAGTGTTTTTATATCATATTTTGATGAATTATCCAAGAGGCTACAACCTTCCAGTTTATGGTGCTTTTATTCCATGCTAAAATCTACAATGATGACAAAACATGACGTGAATTTGAAAGATTTTTCTAAACTTACTGCTTTCTTGAAAAGGCAGTCTGACGGCTTTAAAAGCAAGAAATCGAAGGTATTTACTGCAGAAGAAGTACAGAAATTCTTAAATGAAGCTCCGGATGAAATTTATTTAGCAATAAAGGTACCTACGTATTTACTTGCCCTTTTTAATAAGTTAACAAAATATTTCAAAAAATACTATGCGAATTTGGTGCCTTTAATATAACTTATGTCTTTTTTACAGGTTGTTCTAATTTTTGGGATATCGGGAGCCTGCAGAACCGTGGAATTGACAAACTTGACAATAGAAAATGTAGAAAAACATAACAAATTACTACTCATAAAACTGCCTAACACGAAAACTAAAATTGACCGGTCATTTGTTGTGCATGAAGAATTTGCAAATTATGTTGAAAAATATCAAGCTCTTCGGCCTGAAAACGTGGATACAAATCGTTTTTTTCTTAATTACAGTAAAGGAAAATGCCACAGACAAGTAATAGGAAAAAACAAATTTACAGGCATGCCAAAGCAAATAGCCACATATTTAAAAGTGAGTAACGTAGAGTTATACACCGGGCATTGCTTTCGCAGAACATCAGCGACTCTATTGGCTGATTCGGGAGCCAACCTCACTCTGTTAAAAAGGCACGGCGGCTGGAAGTCCAGCAAAGTGGCCGAAGGTTATATCGAAGATTCGGTGGCAAACAAAAGCAAAATTACTTCTAAAATAACAGAAAATATAAACTTGAAATCACCACGTCAGAGCACATCATCTGAGCCATTTTTTAATGAAGAAAATAGTACCAGTCAACTGCCGCCATTTACTATGCAAGAACCTCATATTCAAACTATAAATATTCCTAAAAAGAACGTGACCATATCTCTTACAAATTGTAATAGTTTTACTATTAATTTTAATTAAATACACATTTTTTTCTTCTTAATAAATGTTCATTGAAACCTGCTGTCTTGTTGTTTACTTACCTCACAATCGATATGTAAAGCAGAGTATTTATCTCGGGCGTAAGCATCAATTGCATACTCGGGTTAATTAGCGCCTTCGCTTCGCTCAGGCGCCAAAAATCTCGTATGCAATTGATGTCATACAGCCCTTGGTTAATAATCTACTATAATTAGTTTTTTTTAGTCCGATAATAGTATTCTACGTAAGACACATAGTCAAGAACTCGACAACAGAACATAAATAATATTCTTAAATACGTTACACCTTTTTTTCGTGATTTTTTTCTTTCTATTATGACGCGTAACAAGAGAAATTTATTAATTATGGTACCTATATTTCATTTTTCTCCAACATTATTAATCTCTTTAGTTACCTATAATATGTCTGAGTGTAAAAGGTCATTTAGGTTCTGAGATGAATCTGACATGACGATATGATAAGGGTTCCAACAGCTACGTCACTCTAAAAATTGTCAAGTTTCTCTTCCATATTAAAGACGGAATTCAGTATATATTATTAAGCACAAGTAAGTACAAACATAAAATTCTAAATGTTAAAAACAGATAAACTCACTTTACAATTTAACTATATATTTAAGGGATGTCAGATGTCTTGACGACATTATGAGTGTGAGGCATCTGACTGCGACAAGGTTTAGGTATCTAACTTCTTACGTATCTAACATTTTGCGTATCTGACATTATATTATAATTCGTTTTTTCTATTGCACTTGTCAAATGGATTTGAACCTCGATCTTGCCCGCTATTTATTTTTAGACTTATTATTTGTTTTAACTATTATTTTTAGAGTCAAATACGGCCAATATGAGTTCTTTTTCACTACAAATTATTAAAAAAACTTACACTATAAAACTTAATTTTAACTATAAAAAAAAACTCGTACTAGCCGTATTTGACACTAAAAATAATACGTAGAAATCATAAAACTAAAAAATAAATTGCACATAAGGTCGTGGCTCAAATCCGTCTGAAAAGAGCAATTTAAAAAACAGATAAACACACCTTAAAAATCTGTGTAAAGCTTAGTCATATTGTCATCAAAAGCTTAATCTGTCTCAAACTCGTAGTGGCAACATTTGAC
Organism: Ypsolopha scabrella; assembly: GCA_910592155.1. Taxonomy (NCBI): domain Eukaryota; kingdom Metazoa; phylum Arthropoda; class Insecta; order Lepidoptera; family Ypsolophidae; genus Ypsolopha; species Ypsolopha scabrella. The sequence goes on along the minus strand of OU342969.1, from coordinate 20,999,460 downwards.
ACTAAAACGGCTTTAAACGACTCCACAATTGGATAAACACGTAGGAACCACGCATTAGAGTAACTTTTCTATTACATTGGGTACCTCACACTAGCTCAAAATTTTACAGTAACTATTAGAAATGATTTGAAATATATATGGCTATACTAAGCCTTTCATTTCTTTTAGTACTTTAAAGTATAAAAACAATAAACAAAGGTAATCTTTGGATTCGAAATATATTTCGATCGACTTTGAGGCCGGCATCAGACGAATAAATGACAGAAGATGGAAATGACATAAAAATATATACAACCTTATGACTAATTAACCTACTAATCTACTAAATGTCATTAAAATCCAATAACCTAGATTAGTAGGTTAATTAGTCATCAGGTTGTATATATTTTTATGTAATTTCTTCGAAATATACTTCGAATCCAAAAATTACCTTTGTTTATTGATTTTATACCTTAAGGCGCTACCTCACTAAAATCGGCACTTTTTGAAGTTATTTACCTGATTTCCAGAAGAAGCTACTAATTTGATAAATTATTATATAAATATGGGTACTTTTTTCTAGTTTTCTTGAATAGGAAAACGCGATTGCAGAGCTTTCGCTCGATAGAAATAATTATTGAAATGAGGTTTGCTTTTACACTTTTTTCATAGTATGCGAAATAGGTATGACATATAGACCTGGACGATGTTTTATTAGATAGATTTTAACAATATCTAAATTTCGTGAATGTGAAATTTTGATAACTATTTTAGTTAATTTTATATTAATTTAAAACCGATTTGCAATTTTTTTCCGGAATCCGTCCCTCTCGAACTGCGGGTCATTCCGCATGGAGTAACAGAGACCGTTGAAAAATTCACATATCACCTTTAAGTACTATTAGAAATGATATGATTCTCATACATATACGAGAAAGTAACCCTGTAACATAATTAGTGTAGGTAGATAGTGATAGTACAAACTACACTAATGACAGCAGATCTATATGAGATTTTAATGACGTGTCGCTAAACACCGTCGTGTCGGAGGAGACAAGAGTCAAGAAGTTTTGATGTTCAGGGTGGTGTTAATGTCTATAAATACCCATAACTTTGTAGAAACTTATGTAGCATTAGCGTGAGTATGACTGAATATGACAAATGAATTTCTAAGTTTAAAAATAATGTAAATATTGCCACAAAATTCGCTCTTTTCAATATACTATAATAAATATATAATAAATCTTTTAAATACATAATAAACAAGGAATTTAATCATATTCAATCAAATTTTAATTAACTTGTATTTTGGTGCTACGAGTCGTAAATTTGGAGTTGTTTATATTTAAAAATATTTTTTAAGCTTAATAATATCACTATGTGCTCTGTGAATATCATCATGAGGGTTTGAAGTAGTTATAATAGGTTAAAATTTAAAAAATTGTTGCATCTAAAAATCGCAGTTTCATTTGGCCTCCTAGTCTGTTTGTCTCGACGTCGGGATTGAACAAGAGCCATCAGGTCTTTTGATTGCGTACGTTTTGCTGTCACTTGATTTGATTTTGATGTCATTTGGATCAGGGACAATTTTTGAATTATAAGTTTTTTGATCAAAAAATAGTTCTGAATAACTTCAGCGGTTTAATTTAAAGCAACACCGGTTTAGTTTCTGATGTCGGATTCATGTGTATTGCCTACCTTTGTCATTATTAGTCATAAGAAGGCACATAGACATTAATATGAGGGCGTATGCTGGGAAATGTTGGTTTTGTAAATGCAGGACTACAGGACTACATAGTTATAAGATAATTGGCAAAATCATACCGCAGGAATCTGCATGTACTATTTATAACTGCTACTCCGGGATCCTTTCGTCCACTGCTGGATATAGGCCTTTCCAAGATTTCGCCACTCATGGCGGTCCTCCTGGAAGAAATGCCCATACTCACACACGCTGGGCAGGTGGGTTGGTGATTGCGGTGCCGAAACCCTCGCACCAGTGACGCCGCTGCCCGTCACCAGTCTGTTTTATATAAGGCTCGGCAATTGGGGATGGATATACCGCCATCCATCGGTCCCAGGCAATGGTGGGCCGCCTGGTTTTGCCTGAGAGCAAAGAAGTACACTTAAAATGTAGAAAATGTTTGTTAGGTTTTAGAACCCTTGACAGTTAATTTAATTTTACATCCTGGTAACTGCCATAACAAGTCATCGAAAACTATATACACCTTGTTTTGTTTAATATTAATAATAAATGATTTATCTCCAGACATAAAGTCCACTAAAATTACATCAAAATTCAATAATATACCTTAAAATGTTTTTTTTTCTTTGATGTACTTTACGTTACTAATATTATTAAATTAAGAAATAGGTTCATAGGTTAGTTGTAAGTAAACTTCTTTTCTCTCTATGTAAATATGTAATTTGTTATATTACGTAGATTGCTACGAAAATATTCAGCTGTATAAAAACCATTAGTTTTTTCTAAAGATAACTTCAATGTTTCTCAAAATATACTACTTAAAAGTCTACATATCACCACATTTTCAAAAACCAGTCTCCTCAAAACATTTAAAAAACGCGCTGTGCGGAAGGTGGAAGAAAAGCCGATTAAACTCTTGTACTGCTCCGACCAAGTTCATAAATGTTTGGCTACGAATTTATTTACATTTGCATCATTTTATTTACAGTAGGGAATAAAAAAAGTAACAGGGGCCGGTCAGGCTCTAGAGAAGATTGTCAAATTCCGTTAATTATTTTCTTTTTTAATCATAGGATATCATAGCACGAAACGATTCTCTTGAGAGCTCCATTGCAAGAGCAAAACAGAACCATAGTATAATGTTACCTATACTGTGACTGGACTGACTTTGTCAGCAAAATACAAAAAAAAATGCGATTTTATTACAAAAAAAGTTAATATCGAAATTGATAAGCACATGTTGATAGTATTTATACAGCTAAAATTTTTGTGGCAACATATGTATGTTAAATTAATTGACCTACTTCTCAACTGACACCGGATCCAGTAGCGCCCGAAATATGTCTCGAGCAAAAATTTTCTTTTCCTTTTTGTTACTTATGTTATACCTAATTCTAAATTCATAACGGAGGCGATGAGTCCTGCACTGACTCTCCATATATATGGTTTTGTGGTTTCCCTTCGAAACATATAAGTCTTTCGCCCTTATTAATATTATAAAATATATTTTAAAATAAAATAGATAAACATGAGCAATTATGTACAGTTAATACATTAAATTGTTCTCGCGAAAGAACGAAAACTGTGATCGTTTTCTTATTTAACGACTTATCACTACATGTTTTTAGTAGGAAGAAGTAATCGATTGGTATATTCGTGAAACTTAATAGGTGCAGTGTATCACTCCATCCCTAGGGATAACACGAAACCCCGGATATCCTCGTTTCCGTACGACAGATATACGGAAAACTAATGACGCCCACCAATGGCTGGCAGCTGCTTAAAAATGTTATGATGTATTTACATTAAAGTGTGCTCTCACCAAAATAGCTTTAGCATGAAAACATTACGGTTACATTTAGTTTGAACGTAACGCGGTTTTGTATGGAATTCTGATAAGTTCCGCTACTGACCGCTAGGGGCGGTTATCAGATTTCATACAAAGCCGCGTTGCGTTCAAACTAAACGTAACTGTAATGTTTTAATGCTGAGGCTACAGGTTAGAGAATAAAAGCCTTAATTAGCTCGATTATTATCTCACGTCAGTTTCCCAGATTGTGCTAGCCATGCTGAGTTAGACATGCATCATCAGATATATATTGTTATGTAGTAGATATATATAGGCTATGTTGGTCACTTTCGATCTCCGACGGATCTTCTCATTTCGGAGTCTATATATCCATCACAGATACCCCAAGCATAGCTCGTTGAGCGACCTTAAATAATAATACCTTGAGGACCGTTAAGTGTGGTGGAATCTGGGAAATGCTTCTGTCCAGTAGTGGACCAACACGGGCTGATGGATGGATGGACATAAATATATAATGTAAGGGCGTAACATATTTTTTGAAGTATTTAGTTTTTAAACGCATACCCTCTCATTTTATTCCATAGGTGCTAAAACACTTGTAAAATAAGTTCGAAAATATTTGGCTTTCTTTAACCTGTGCCTCGTTTTTTTGTCTTCTTACACCATTTAATTAATTAAAAAAAACCGCGTTTTACATAATTTGAAATTTCGTCATACTATGGGAGAATATAAAATTCCTCACATGTGGCGCGGAAGTCAGCACGGGTTAAGGAAAGCCAAATATCTTCAAACTTATTTTACAATTGTTGTAAGCCCTTGAAATAAAATTATAGGGCATACGTTTAAAAAAAATGTACTACCTTATATAACATATAAAGGTCATTTTAAGAGGGAATCCTAGGGCAGAACTTCGGGTTACGATACAGTACGAGTAAATGCTGTTGCCTTGAAAGGAGTTATTGTATGTAGGAAGAGTAGGTGTTATGTTATGTCAACTATTGCCTGAAAGCAGTTGTATAAGTATTTGTCTAGTGATCATACTGTAAATGTTTGTGCTATCAAAAAGTTTGTCTTATGAAGAGAGAGTGAATGTTGTTGCCTTGAAAGGAGTTGTCTTGTTAAGGGATAGTAGACTCTGATGTTAATGATTTCAGTTGCCTTTATAGAGGTTGTTTTACGGAAAGAGTTTCGATGTTGTTGTTATTTTAAATATTTTCTCGAGTGAATAGTACCCTATTAGAAAAGGTACTTTAAGGTTATAAATTAATATTGGGGATGATAGTACCTTTGTAGGTTTGATAGGTTTTGTATAGTTTGGATGTCTGTCTTGTCTACATGACTTATCGAAACTATGATATAAAAATAACGTTCCACATTTTTAAACACTTGGCGATTTAAGGAGATAACAATTTAATTTGTTACATGACTTATATTTGTTACAAAGCAATGTCTACGATGCGTAGCAAAATTTTGCTTATAGGCTGAACTTGCTAATGTGAATATTTTATTATCTTTATTTTGATTCTATCCTACTTCTAGTATGTGATGTACTACTGCATGAGATATATCATGTACCTCGTCCCGTGAATGTGATTCTTAATGATACGGTGCATTGGTTCGGGGTCCAGAAGGTTTTAAACGTATGCTATCTAGGATACGAGTATCTTAACCTTATCAGGGTCAGAAACAAAAAAAAAAATATTCTCAAGAAGTTAAAACAATTCATAAATCGATAAAAATTCAAAAAGAATAAATAGTGGAGTTCAAGTGTGTAACAACACCCTTTTGTGGATGACATTGATTGGAGGGCACAGCTGTTTTTGTGGTTGCGTTTTATGAGGATGGCGGCGTTAGTTCTGATTTAAGCCACGACCAACCCACGCGCCTAAAGAGCTTTGTCGAACTGTATGAAACGGGCATCTGTGGAAATGGGTGACGGTTTTGAATATTGTGTTAGTAATATTATTAACCTTTTACAGGCACTATTGGGGGCCCTAAAATTAAATAAACCACTGTAGTGAACCATTGTCAATTTGTTCCCTAACTTATTTATATACATATTATATACATTCTGCACACTAAGTAAAATGTGGGCTTCAGAAACGTGCAGATTTTAATAATTTCAAAGAGCAATTAAATTAGCAACATATTTGCAGAAACGATAGGGAGTAAATAGTTTTGTATAAACTTAACTAGGTGTTGTGTATTATTTTCGAGGTAAATAGTTTAAAAAAAATCTTAATGTTCATTAGTCGGACTTTATTGCATCATATGAAGTCAAAAGAAGCCTCATAAATTTTGTCGCTTTAAGACAAGAGACTTTTTTGGACATCTAAATATAATAAAATTTAAAATAAAATAAGTAGAATTGCTCAAAAGCTTACAACAATTTTTTTAAAATTGAATTTTCCATATGGATATTACTTGTAATCTGCGTTACTTGTAATTCGCAGCGGTAAAAAAAGATTGCGGTAAAAAAAGAAACACAAATTGTATTATGTCTGTCTGTAACTCCCAATCTGCCATTATTTAACGAAGAAAATACTGATCTCGGAAGAAAAAGCTCTGACACCAGGGCTTGTCGGGCTTGCAGCTCACACGATAAGAAGAAGAAGAAGAAGAAGAAAAAATGTCTCCAATTGGCTTTTGCCAATTTCGTTTTCTCTGAAAAATCTGGATGATGTAGGTACATTCAAAATAAACAAAAAAGTAAAGTTTTCCTTAGAAAATTAATGTTTTTATTAAGTACGTAAGTTTTTATTATGTTGTGACTTATTAATTTTAACAAATAGGCCATCATTAATTTTCCCGATGAAAAGTCATTAAAAGTTAAACAACCCTGTTTTTAGGGTTCCGTATTCCGACAAGGAACCCTTATAGTTTCGCCACGTCCGTCTGTCCGCGGCTTAGCGCAAAAACTATTAAGACTAGAAAGTGGTAATTTGGCACGAATATAAATATTTATCACGGCGACAAAATGGTAAAATAAAATCTCGACATTTTTTTTAAATGGTACTTCTCATACACGTAAACTGGGGATGAATTTTTTTTACTCGTCTATCCCATAGTGTGGGATATCGTTGGATAGACCGTTCAAAAACACTGTGGGTGTGTGAAAACCATTTTTCGATTTAGAGATCCGTTGGCGAAATATTTAGCTTTAAAGTGAAGGAGCGTCCCCCTCCCCCTGCCGGCTAAAGGGTTGCTTAAAGAAATGTGAAAAAATTCACAGAAGTAGTATATATAATGAATTTAAAAGGAAAACTATGGGCCGACACGCACTTGGCCGGTTTTTATATATTACTTACACAAAAACTAAAAAAAACATTAACAAGTGCAAATTTCAATTAAAAAATTTAGCTGGATTATACTGTAGAAGCCCGAAAAAGTATAAATCGAAAGTGAAGTGCGTGGGCTACATCCTAAAACATATTTCACTGGTCCTTGCTTCAGTTGTGGGAAAAATTGAGAGATAAACGAAGAATGGAATACCTTGAAGGAAGGATACTTTATTCAACTTATAGAATGGAGTGGTAGTCAATCGTACCGAGACGAGAGTTAAAGGGTAGAGAGAGGTGAAAGTTGCAACGTCAGGGAACTCACTAGAACCCTTAGTTACTATGCTGATGACGATGTAGAAGTGGTAAAAAATGTCATCATGGTATATTATGACGTGAGATTGACTATACCTACATACAAAATATCGTACAAGTTTTAGTTTTGGGTACCTAGTGCAGTTTTAATCTTTACTTCCGAAATTCCGACATTCTAATTCCTTTAAAAATGCCCTGTTCAGGCGTGGTCGCAGCTGGGGGGGGGGGGGGGGTGTCATCTTAGCTGAATTACAGTAAAACAGGTTAAGCATTTGTAATAAAATGAAAAATCTCAATCATAAACCGAAGGTTTAATTTAATTTTATCTCAATCAATTTTGCGGGCTTTTCAAATTGGGTTTACATTGTTTGAGTTATTTTTATAACGTTATTTTTGACTTAGACTTTAGTAGGCAGATAATAATTTGCTTAAAATGTTAGTAAACCATCAAGCTATAGGGGATTTTCGGAGTTGACGTGATGATTTTGGGGGGTTATGACCCCTGTGAACCCCCCCCCCCTCGGACCACCACTAGCCCTGTACATGATGAATAGCATTGAAATTCTAATGTGTGTTGCTTTGTGTGGCGGATAAAGGATGTCTTTCCTTTCAGAAGATGTTTTGTGTCAATTTTATTGGATAATAAAATAACTGAAAGATTCTACTTTCATAAAGAGCTTTAGGGTTATATAAAAATATATATTTACAATGTCTCAAAGTTATGACAAACTATTTTCTTGGGTCTAAATTTGTTCCAGACGATTCATACGAAATCTTTTTTATAAAAAATGATTTGTGAGCAGAAATATACAAATATTTCTTTTAAATCATTTTTAATCTATTTAATCCATTTTCAAAAAGTTTCAAAAATAAACTATAAATCCCGGGAAATATGTTATAGACTATTTTTTTTTACATTTTTATAATGGAACAATATATGTATTTTAAATAGTATTAATTAAAAACCTCGAATAGTCTGGTATTGCACGCACTCTTAAACCTTAAAATAACATGAACACTTAACCAGTAGAGTTGATTCCAACCCATAATTGCGCCGGAAATTTATTGGAAATCAATTGTTGTCAATCAAACTGGTTAATTTGACAATAAATTGAGTATCTAAATAACAGGTGTGTACTCCTGCGTAGACTTGACAAAGTGTTTGATACTCCATAACCATTAACACAACGAGTGAAGAACCCCTTCAGAGTAATTGCCTTATTACAAACCAGCTCTTAAGCAATTTATGTCATTGCGCAGCTTAACTTTGTCGCTTGATTGTGTCGTTTGATGAGCAGTCCGATTGTTTTAACATCTGTCTAGTCTTAGTCAAAAATATGTAGGCTTAGGAACCCAAACAAAAGGTCTCTGTAAGGATTCCCTGCTTTTCGAGATAACGAGATCAGATAATAGGCCAAATTATGCTCATTATTTTTAGTTGGGTAAGCACTTGCTGTTATTTTTTCATTGCTTACTAACCAGTTTTAATTTGTCGTTACTGTAAAGCACAAATAAGTCATTAACAGCACACACAATAGCCGCGATCAAAACTGCTTCTACTACTCTTGTCTATGGATATGTTTGCAGCCATATTTTAATATTTTTTTAACACCGTTGTAGGCTATTTTCATGCCAAATTGTCTTTTTTAATTCTTAATTCTTGCCAGTTTGACTTGAGTTTTAAATTTCATGTTTAAATAATAAATAACATCTTCAAACCAATTTTTAATGGCTCTCTATCTGGTGCTGAGGCAAAGCAACATCGATTAAATTGTAGGAAAATAAAATCAGCCAAGTGCGAGTCGGACTCGCGCACGAAGGGTTACGTACCAATATCTATAAAAACGGCAAAAAAATCATGTCTGTTGTACGGGAGTGCGCGGGTCCGACTCGGACTTGGCCGGTTTAAGTATTTGTTGTTATATATATAGTACATCATCTGTGAAAATTTCAACTGTCTAACTATCACAATTAATGAGATCCAGTCGCCATGGCGACAGACGGACAGCGGACTCTTAGTAATAGGGTCCCGTCGGTTACCCTTTGAGTACGGAACCCTAAAAATATCTTTTCTGATAATATAGTGGTAAAAAATTCGTGTATAAGGATTGAATATGTTTCAAAATTTTAAATGGTATGGGTAATATAGGTAATATATGGGTAATTAGTATTGAAGCCGAAACTACCATTATTAGAATTTTTGTCTATCTTTATGTATGTACATATGTTCCGTATTAACTCAAGAAACATCAAACGGATTTGGATACGTTTCTTTTTTATTATCATCGTATTGACACTGGTCAACTTATACGCTATAAGAAGTGTTCATAAAATAACACCCAAGCCGAAAATAGGGCAGAGATTGAATAAACGTGAACGAAGCTGCGGGCGTAAAGCCGCGAAATATAAATATTTCGAGCTAGTCAAAAGTACACTTGAAATAAAAAATCATACTTATCTAAACACATCTTTTGGGAGGTCTTGCATTCGAAAATACGAAAATAAAGAGAATGACACACCCTCAGATAATACCGGTTGAAAATGAAACCTCTAGCTATAATAAGGGAAACTGTTCGAAATAAAAAAATTATGTTTTATTACTTTTGTCATGATTCACATTAAAAAAAAAGATATCGACCGCCAAAGAACCACTAATACTCCGGTAACAGACACAAAACCTATGTGTACATAGCCTATGTGCATTATTTACCGCCGGGAATATGTACGGTCTATTGTCATTCACATGTTGCATCGCGTAGGTTTGCCATTTTTTCGAAATTTGGCAAAAAAAAAACTGTAAAAAGAATCTGAAGAAATAATAACTTTTTTAACGGTTTTGTGTTCTACTAGTGATTCTGAATCATAGAGGTCAATAAAGCCAGTGACTTAATTTTCAACCTGTATAAGATAGGCACCCACTAACGTTTAAAAGCTAATCCTTGTCTATGAGGTATACGTAAAAGTCACTTTCTCTCATCAGCGCCGTCAATGGAAGCTTTAATTACGACACTGCATTAACTTTGTCATTCACTTGGTCAAACTAATTTGATCTAGGTCTTTTTCTTCCCCTTTTCCCGCCTATCTATCCTTTTATGCTGTTTTACTTGAGAATGTCCCGTCATATCAGCTTTCCTCTTCTGTTTCATTCAAGCCTCTCTTTTCTTTTATCATTGTCAATACTTCTTCATTGGTTTTCTTGTCTGTCTAGCTTATTCTTTCTGTTCAACTTCAGCAAGCACCATATCTCAAATGTCTCGAAAATTTTCAATACCTTTGCGTTAATGTCTTCAGAGGCATCAATACATATATGATTCGTGTAATGTTCAATGAGATGAAAGAACTGGTGTCAGTGATATTCGGTCAACCGCATTTGAATCTGAGAAATGGTAGTTTTTATTATGCTGGCCTATTGATAAAATTTGTGTAGGTTTCTTGGATCACAGGCAACTGGACTACGTAATTACATACTACAAATGGTGACCTCAATAATACAATATTTTTAGTTATTTATTAATCGCATTTTTGGGATGACCTGCTTGTACGGTTCAGCAATTTGGGACTTAGTACCACGAAGATGTAATGTTAAGACCTATGAAGCTTTATTTTTGAAGTCCATGTCCTGTGACGAATATTATATGTGTCTGGACTACAACGTAACACGTCTACAAAACTATAACGGCGTAGCGTACACTACGACGTAGCAAGTGAAATTAGAACGCATACATATATGAGACAAAACGAATACCTACTTATGTATAAAAACGTGTCATTGCCACACATAACCATTAATTTAATATTTTCTCCTATAAGTAGTTAATTCTTACGTAAATTATACTCATATAAAAAAAATTTAAAATTAATGTTGATATTTATTTGGCATTAAGATTTGATTTCTCATGATAAGTGGGATTTCTTGTTTTTATAACTGAGTGCAATTTTCACACCTTTGATTGTCCTAGCGGAGCAAATGTAGACTTGTTTATCCTCGCAAAGTGTATGAAGGATCCCCTGCTTCAAAGGTACCCCACTCCTTCAGGTCTTCTTGTAAGTGTTTTTAAAATACCTATTAAGTTTTATCACTGGAAAACTTCACTTTTTTAACGGCAGTGTGACACTTATCACTATTGTCTAATGGAACACGAGGTATCAAATTTTAGGAGTAGAATCCAAAATATAGTCCAAAGTTCCTTTTTGTGCTGGGAAGATGACGACCGAGTTTTTTCGAGTGATGATTTATATATATGGATAATTTAGTCGTCTCTTTCGTATCGCGGTGATTCCCTTCGTGTCGCGCGACGCTGACGTGCGACGCGGATGGCGGCGCGCCGGCGACTGGCGCCCTCTCTTGTAGGGCTCCGGGCGCGGCAGTGCGCACGCAGCCCCCCTCCCTCTACACCCACCCCTGGACCCGCGGATTGCGACCCGGAAGCGGCGATTTTTATTAATCGCATCGGTTGCGTAACGCCACAGGAGCCGTTTGAACGTTGGTCAAGTTTCAAGACGTTTTAATCGTTCATCAGCGTTTCAACTGTGAATTGAGGAATTAAAATGTAATATTTCTATATGTTTTTATTTTTATTTTATATCTTTTATACCAAGATTTTCATTAGTAATATAATAGTACCCTCAAATAAATACGAAAGAGTATGTTTCATCCAGCAGATAAATTCGATTAAGTTCTATCTCCGCCTAGTCATCAGACTACAGAGTCGAAAGGCAAATCTTTCCTTATTGCCTTCAGCTGGGATCCTCGATGTCTGCAGGATATCAGCCCCGTTTCCGATGCGGTTCCCATTTAATTAGCTTCTTGTGGCTTACTACTTAACATCGCTCCTGTGTTTGTATTTAGGGGAAAACTTTAATAAATATAATTGTAAAAGAAAAGCTTTATGTTCTTGTTCTTGTTAGCTTGTTGTTTCTTGTGCTTAAACAGGTATTTATGTGCTTAATCTATTATCTAGAAAGTCTACAAAGTGGAATTACTATGGAGTCGTAGCACATGCTACGGCCGGCGTAGCAATAGTGACAGTCAACGGGCGTAGCACCCACAAGAACTTTTGTAGAGCCTCGTTGCACACTGTTATTGTAGCTCGTAGCTCTCATTGTTGTAGCTCGTAGCACTTTTGTAGCACTTTCATAAGAGCTTGTACCACTTTTATAACAGCTTGTAGCACTTTCATAGAAAAAGTGGAGAACTTTCGTAATGAAGATATCAGTAGCTTCAAGTTTCATTTTTGTAAATTGTATCATTTTCGTAGTAAGTTGTAGCACTTTCGTTATAATTTATAGCACTTTCTTAGTAATTTGATGAACGATTTGTATACCTCTTCATTATTCTAGGGACAGGCCGGGTCGGGCACGTGCTGTCTCTCTACTTAAAACTCCAGTGCACAAATCATGTGCTTTCGGCCAGTCCTTTAACGTCGTGGCTATCAGATTGTGGAACTCACTTCCCCAGAACATCCGTGACTGTCCAACAATCAGTATTTTAAAAAAAGACTATAAGAGCATTATCTTTCTATTCCATAAGTAAATTTGTATAGTTTGTAGGTGTGTACGTACATATGTACACGGTTTATGTAGGTATATTATATTATATATTGTTTATGTAAAGATGTCATGTATGTAATAGAATGTAGTTATGCTGTGTATGTATATGTAAGGATATTTATTTTTCATTTAATATTTAATTTTAACTTAATTTAATAGTATGTTACGTAGTTTTGTGTATACGTATGTCTACTAATTATTTTTTATATATATGTTTTATTATTAAACAGTTAATAACTAAATTAAATAGACAAACTAAAATAACTTACTTACAAAATCTAAAATACAAGAAATAATAATGATTTATTATTATTTTTATTTATCACAGGGGTTTTGCTCGAAGAAATCTCTACTTAGAGATAAGCTCGACTGTATATATCCTATTTCTAAGTGAAAATGTAACTATATTTATGTGTACAATAAAGTATAAATTATATTTATGTGTACGATAAAGTATAATTTTTACTTTTGTTTTTGTAGTTTTTGTTTGACACACAAATATTTCTGCATCCAGGCTAAGATGTAGTGGGTCCAGAAAGCAGTGGTAATAGTCCTTGCTACGTCAGGGCAGATAATGGCAATGAGTGAGATAAAGGAACGTAAACGTGTTAATAGAACGTCGTAATTAAATTGTAGCACTTTCGTTGCACGTCAATCGCTTGCTTTCTTTTTTGTTTCACATCATAATATCAATTCTTTGTCATCTGTAGCACTTTCGTAGCATCAAAGGAACGTCGGTAAATTTTAGTTATAACGTGCAACTAATATTTCAAGATTGTAAATAACGTTTAAACTATAATATGTACAAAGACCGATAGAGGTTCTTCTTAAGTTAACTAAGACGTTAACATTTTCTTACTAGATCAAAGTTAGTTTTAGCTGTAATATGTTATTCAATTAAATTGGTGAAAGTTTGTATTTCTGCACGATAGTTGTGAATATCAAGCCTCGACATACTCCCAACACAATTATGAGTGGTTGTGCTTTCGCATATAATTATTTCAGAGTTCGGGGGTTTCTAAGGAACCTATAGATCTTTATTAAAAAGAGCAAAATTAGGTACTTGTAAAGAGTTTGATACATACATATCTATTAATATTCTTGATGCTCCTGAACTTTTTGATGTTTCTGCGAGTCTATGTCCCGATTAACATTTGTCTTATTTGCCATAATAGGAGTTTCACAATTACTGCAAAACATAGTTTTAATTGCTGCGTTGTGAATTATCTCAGGAATATCCCTTATCCATGACTGCATATGTGGGTATGGATATTTCTTCCAGGGGACCACAAAGAGTGGTGAAATATTTGACAGTGGACAAAAGCAGTGGACAAACCATACCGATGGATGGATGGATACGCATTTTGATTGATGTGATACAGTTAACAAGGTGTTCAAGTTTCTTTCTCATTCAGCGCAAGTAGAGCTTTGACTAAAAGGCTATTTGTATTATTTTTTAATTTATGTGAAAAACTGTTCATGCTTGCCAATTGAAAGAACTTCAACCATAAAATACCTGTAGGCATAACGGCTGATGATCAACCAAGTGGAAACTGAATATTTACTTATTGATTGGTCGAGTAAAAAAACTAATCCGGGTCTTTAAGCAATTACATCACATTGTAAACATAAAAAAAATTACGATTGTATCTCTCGCTTCATTTTAAGGTGCTTTATCAAGTCATGGAGCAGATCCTGCAAGACCTATATGATGTAGAACGTGCCCGGAGATCTATCCTGAAAATTATGATGCAAAAGCCTTTCAGATTTCAGGTCACTCTATTCTGCCTGTAAACTACTGAATGTGGGCCAATTGTATATCCTGTTCTTGGTAACAAACCAAATTACAACAATTTCCTTTGATCCAGAATTCTACGCTTCAACTCGTAAATCTTGTACGCGTAACGAGTTTGACACACGTATTAACATTTTTGACGCTCTTGCGGTGGATTATGCAAAAATAGCGCGAAGCTTGTACAATAGACGCAATCAGCGCAAAAATGTGGGATAGAGTAAGATAGAGCCACTCTTGTCTAACATCATCTCGTACGATCTTCACTGCTACATTTGCTGAGTAGAGCGGCTTGCTTTTTCATAAAGCTCAGGAAACGTTGTTTTGTTTTAAATTTCAAGTAAACCGAATAGTTCTGAGAGGAGCTTTGTTGTGTTTGGTGACTTTTTAAATGTATGGGCTCATAAAGTCAGCATTGATGCAACTTTTTTGTATGAAAATTAATGTTTCCATTTGATTTATTCACAAAGGTTTTCCATTTTTTTTAAATGTTATCTAAAAACGCCAGAAAAAAAACATACAGATAATAAAGATATCACAATAATGCAAAACATTGCCCTCATTCAAAACGTTAATCTCTGATTAAGCAAAAATTTCATTATTATTTATATTTCTACATTATTTCTGTACCAAGATTTGGGCAAAATAACTAAATATAAATATAAAATAAAACCCAGATCTAAAATTGGAATTAAATCGGTTTGTCATTATACATTATTTTTATATAATACCTGTATTCTTCACGGAAATATTTTGTTTATCGTCGATCAGTTAGTTATATTGATAAAGAAAAGTAATGTGAAACTATTATAGAGTAAAACTGAATTTTGTAGTAATTTATAAAATTTACTTATCGCCTCTGCGGCCTAGTGTTTTGAATACTCAATCACTTATCCAGAGGTCACGGGTTCAAATTATGTAGTGGCACACTTCAGTCTGCACATTTCGGAAAGCACGGCAACGGCATCCTGTAGATCCATATTTCTGCCCAAAATACGGTGATAGGGCTCACCACTCATCATGCTGGGTCCTGATAACCCACGGCGAAACTTGCATTTTACAGTCCATACTCGAAAACACCTCTGAAACTCCTTGAGGGATTAAGTTCGTGACGAAGTTTAATAATATAAAATAATTTATTCCGCGTGGCTGTGCCGAAGTGGCATATTTCACGTGACATTGACAAGTGACAAGTGCGCTCCGAATAGTCGCGTCAAGTGACAGCTGTCAACAGCCATCTCTTACACATACAATACCGTAATTAGCAACTGGGAATTCGCTGCTGAAACACGAGCAAATTACGTGTCAGTCTGTGAAAAGACCTTTTCAAGCTCTAAATTACGGTTTTATTAGTTACTAGCCCTCCGAACGTGGCTTCGCCCGCGTTTCTTCAATTGGAACCATTTTTGGTTTGGGCGTTATTTTATCAACATCCCTTTTAGTCTCTAGTGGTCAGGTATCACTACGATGATAATAAAGAGAACCGCATCCAAATTCGTTGAGTACTTCTCGAGTTAATATATAACAAAAAATAACAAAAATAATGACAGACCAAAATTCTAAAAATGTTAGTTTTGGCCTCAGTACGATACTAATGACCCATTTAATTTAAGACTGAAAAAATATTCAATGCACAGACAAGACTTTTTCTCTACTTTATTATTAGTATCTCACATGGTAATGTAGGTATGCATGAAAAATCGTAAAATATTTGATCGAGGTTAACCAAAAGAAAAGAAAATAATTTCCTAAAAAACCCTAGGTTATATCTCATCACTTAACAAGTTTCCAGTATAAATGTGGCTGTGTCCACAAAAGTTACGTTATATTTTAGTTCAAACACATATGTATTTTGAAGGGAGTTCATAAATAGTCCGAGTAATCAATCGAAGATAAATTAATTTTAACTAACACTACTAAATGCAATTTGAACAATAAAGGTTATGATTTAATCCTGATTGAAATGCACTTGTACCTTGTCCACTGTATTTATTTTATTTACCTAACCGGTTTCGCTATTATAGGATTTTCAAAGGTTTATTTGGTTGTTTACGTACAATATAAACCCTTGAAAATGCTATAATAGCGAAACCGGTTAGGTAAATAAAATAAATACAATGGACAAGTACAAGTGCATTTCAATCAAAATGTATTGAAAGTTCCACCAAGTTCCAACAATCACAAGCATCAACTTCGTTATGATTTAAAGTAGCATAATGCCAATACACATTAATTATTAAGCAAACATTTAGCAAAGTTTATCGGAAAATAATATATATGTCTAATTGAGATGTGTGGCGCCACCAGTTGACAGCGAATATTTTAGAACGAGCTAAGAATCGGTTTGATCGAATGAGTAACCGAACGAAAACATTATCTATGGTCGGTTCTCTCTTCTTTTGATTTACAATCGTTGCCGACAGATGGCGCTACACATCTCAATTCGACATATATTTCTCAGGCAATGCGCTATCGCTGTATCTCGGCAAGTTAATTTCCTGTGTATGTACCAGGGGTGGCAAAACTTTCGAAATCAAAGATATCCCTGGAGGTCTACCATCTATAAAAGTATTTTATTTCAACGCAAGAACTATATTTTTGCATACAGGGCTTATTTTTTCGCATATATAAATTGTATATGTTTATTTCATCAAAATTTCCAGAAGATTTCTTTATAAATCTATTTTTATCGGACAGGGGTCCATTTTCGTGTTGGTGCCTAGTATACTCCATTTAGGGGCTGGAAACGACGTAACGGTCTGTTTTCAAGGCGTCCTCCTTTCAAAATATATTTTTCTGTAACAGTCCGCGTTTCCGGTTGTCGGTGTAAGCGGGTGGCTTCTCTTAGGACTATCGGACTAATACTGTAGCATTGCAATAATTGCAATACTAGTTTAAACTATTTTATGATTACTTTTTTTCGTTTTGCAGGCGTTCGAAATCACTCAATTCTAATCACTTTCTTGGAGAATTTTCCAGAGGCAACATACCTGCGGATTAAAATTTAAAATACCAAAATTTTTTATTACCTACTCGAATATAAATAACTACTTACTGATCAAATCTTCGTTTCTGCTGAAATACAAAGGCTGACTAATTGCAGGTATGTAAATATAACATTTTAATATAAAGCTCTGTTCAAATTATGTCTGGCTCATTAATACTGAAATGGTCTTCGATTACTAAAGGAGCCAGATGCGTCTTGGACAGTTCGTCATTTGCTGTTCTTGTTCCAGCCTTTTCTTTATAACTTCGAACTTCGAAACCAGAAACGTCGTCGCGGTCGTCCGGTCGACTGCGGTTGAAGTGTTGGCCACCCCTGATATACGACCTACGTATAGCTCGTTGCGATATACATTACAAGTTTCACTGACCCACCGCTTCCGACGACGACGGGCCGATATCGGCACAAGTTTAATTATAGCCGATTAAATATATCATTATCGGATTCACAGAAATTATAATGTTTAATTTTGTAAAATATTGTGCTCATTTGTGTTAAACGTTTAATTAATAATTGTTCACACCGAGTAAACGGAGCTTTGCCCCTCTTTATGGACAGCCAAAGTGTGACTGCTTTTGGCTTCTACACTTATATTACGTATCGTAGTGAATGTTGGGCATGACAAAAAAGCACGAATATATGAGTGAATGCAAGATAAATGCGTACCCTATGTAGTAATTAGAATATGAAAAGTAAGACGTTTGGCCAAATGCAGAGGATGGAGAAAAAACAATGAGGAAATAATTTCTTATATAGTAAGTGGAAAGAATCAAACTTTAAATAAACATAGTCTATCTAACGTTTTTTAGGGTTTCGTACCCGAAAGGTGCTAAACGGGACCCTAATACTAAGCCTGCGCTGTCTGTCTGTCCGTCCGTCTGTCACAGGGGTCTAAGGTAGAAAGTTGAAACATTCAAAAATACGTGTTACTATGGCCTCTTCTACGAAAAATAATAAAATTTTAAAATTAATTAATTTTTGGTCCACACAAGAAACCTCGAAAAAGTTGCATTATTTAAACGTTATTGGTTTTGGCTTTTACTTAAGGCGGTAGGTAACACATACAATTTTCAAATTTAGTCAGAGTGTAGGACATACTCTAAAATAAAATAATAAAAAGTAGGGTTCCGTACGCAGAGACGGAACAATTTTTTTTGTCAGATGCTACCATTTTAGTAGCCTGTTTTTTGCATAGCCTAGATGTTGCTTTGGCATGTGTATTGTTGTTATCACACTAATATTATAAATGCGAAAGTTTGTGTGTGTGTGTATGTTTGTTACTCTTTCACGCTAAAACGGCTGGACGGATTTGGATGAAATTTAAAATGATATAGCTTATACCCTAACTTAACACATAGGCTACTTTTTATCCTGGAAAAAAGCATGTCTTCAAACCGAATAACATGCGGGCGGAGCCGCGGGCAAAAGCTAGTTTACCATAATGTTTTGAGGGTTCCACACTCGTATTGCGGTGTGGTTCGGAACCCTTTGTTCGCGAGTCCGACTCGCATTTGGCCAAATTATTGGATTTTTACAAGTGGTAGTATTTTTATATTGCTGTTATATTATATTCCTGTACGTGACACGGTTATTGTTAGCTATAGTAAAATATCAACAAAGTTTCTTTTAAAGATATCAGAGATACATTATATTCTCCAATTACGATCAATAATTCCGGAAAGTATTCTGTTCTCCCCACGGCTTGGCAGTTTGTCCCTTTGATGAATGATTTCCCAGGAGATGTTTATGGTGATGTGTAGATTACTCATATTTTTTGATCGTGATCCAATTCCGTTATCGGTTCCGCGACGCATTTCCCGAGTGTGCTGTAAAGCTTGTCAACTCTAAAGCCGTAAAGATTGTCAGCTCTCGACCGGATTGTTAATATTGTAATACAGCAATGTAACAGATAAAATATACCACGGAAAAGAATGGTCGAGAAATTTCAACTCTAAAGCCGTAAAGATTGTCAGCTCTCGACTGGATTGTTAATATTGTAATACAGCAATGTAACAGATAAAATATACCACGGAAAAGAATGGTCGAGAAATTTCAACTCTAAAGCCGTAAAGATTGTCAGCTCTCGACCGGATTGTTAATATTGTAATACAGCAATGTAACATGCATAATATTGTAATATAACAATGTCCATGTGCATGGACGCAAAGGAACTCCACGTCCAATACTAATAGAGATGAAGACTGAGGACATGCGAGCACAATGGCTGTCGGCTTCGCGCTCATCCAGGTTTTTAGTAGGCGATGTTGTACCTGATGCAGAGACGGATCTAGCTAAGGAAAAGGTGTTTGTTAGGGAGGCTCTTAGTCTATACAACAAGTCATTGCTATGGAAGGCTAAACAGGAGTTGAAGAACACATTCAAATTCATATGGTGCAAAGATGGAAAAGTTTTGGCCCGTAAATGTGAAAAAGAAAAGGTATTTACTATAAGGAATGAAAAAAATATACTAGAATTGAGTGAGTAAACAGTAAGTTTAAATTATTAAAGTTACCTACTGTGTCTAAATAATAATAAGTTCTCCTTATAATTTGAATGGATTTTTCTTGTGATAGTTTGTTAGAACTTCAAAACTGTAAAGAAATTTCCCACTTTGTTTCAAGATTACCTAAAACAAAACCTCAATTCACATGTATTCATATAAATATAAGGTCAATGATTAAAAATTTTGCTAAATTAGAACAGATTCTAGATGGGAGTCCATGTCCTATCGATATAATTGTGATAACTGAAGCAAACATATCTGAGAAAATAAGCTCCATGTTTCCTTTAGACGGCTATACATTGCATACTAATTTGAGAAATAACCGTAAGGGTGGTGGAATCATTATTTACATAAGAAACAAATACTCATTTACTGTCTCCAAAACAACAACGTTAAATTATGAATGCTTATTGGGTACACTATATTGCACTAATAAGTATAATATTACTTTGTGTGCAGTGTATAGGCCGCCTGAACGAAATAAAAGATTGTTTCTTAAAGAATTTAAACACTTACTTGCTCAGCGTTTGGCAGGCGACTTCATTCTTATAGGTGACATAAACATTGACCTGAAAACTGATAATTTAATACGAAAACACTACCTAAGACTAATGTCAGAGTTCGGCCTTGTATGCGGAATTACGGATTATACCAGAATTGAATTAAAAAAAGATATTGTGACTAGAAGCTGCTTAGATCATATTTTTGTGCGATCTTGTTTACAAGAAATTTATACTGCAGCACTCAGTACTGTACTAGCTGACCACAGAATGATTGTAGTTGTATTTGCAGGAATTCCAAGTATACAGGGTGTTGCAAGTTACATAACTAGATATAAAAGGAATGTGCTTCATTCGGAACTGATGAATATAAGCTGGGACAAGCTAGAAAATTTACATGAACCTGATAAGATATATGCTATTATAAAATCTAAAATCACAGAATGCTACGAAAAATCGAAATACACAAAAAAAGTTACACAATCTAAAAGAAATAAAAAGGAATGGATCAATGATAGAATAGTGAGAGCATGCGCCTATAGGGACGAACTGTATTCACAATGTAAAAAAGATATTAATAACAAAATTATGTGGGTAAAATATAAGAAGGAAAGAAATAAAATTCATAACTTAATCGAAAATACTCGTAATAATTATTACAAAAACAAAATTAATATCAATAAGAATCAGCCAAAAAAACTCTGGGATATACTTAACAGTCTGACGGGAAAGCAAAAGAATTCGTTAGATGACACAGTGTTAAAGGCATTTAAAGATAGTGCTAAGAACATTGCTGACCAATTTGCAAAGCAATTTCAATCCGGTGTAAAAGAAATTATTCCTGAGTGTAAGAAAACTCTATTAAATGTAGCCCAGTATGAGACTAAGAATGACAAATCAATGCTATTTAAAAAAGCAACACATGCTAGGATCCATAAAATAATAAAATCTCTTCAATCTAATAAAGCGCCAGGGGTCGACGGCATAAGAATGTCAGAAATTAAATTAATATGTCATAAAATAACACAGGCTATTGTGAAACTCATTAATGAATGCGTATACCAAGGTTTATATCCTAGTGAACTCAAAAGTGGTATTGTCAGACCAATTTATAAGAAGGGAAAAAAGAATGATACAGGAAACTATAGACAAGTTACACTACTATCTAGCATTGATAAGATTATGGAGAAGTATATAGGTAGCGAAATTCAATCTTTCTATAAGGAATATAAAGTACTGTCGACAAATCAATTCGGATTCCAACAAAACAAAAGTACAACACAGCTACTTTCTAGATTTACAGATGATATTAATACGCAACTAAATAACAAAAAGCACGTTCTTCTTGTTTTCATTGATTATAGCAAGGCTTTCGATACTCTTCGTCATGACACACTTGTTCACAAATTGGACAATAGTGGAATCAGAGGTCCGTTGCTTGAATGTTGTAGGAATTACCTTGAGAATAGATCATATACCGTAAAAGTAGGAAATGCATTTAGCGAAAGGGTTAAAGTCACTGAGGGTACAGCTCAGGGTTCGGTCCTTGGACCACTTCATTATCTGGTTTACGTTAATGATCTAAACGAAGTGATAAATCATTGTATGGTATACCAATATGCCGATGATACTTGCCTTGTGTCTGCTAACGAGGATGTCAATATAGCTATGGAAAAATTACAAGAAGACTTTGACATGGTTTGTAAGTGGTCACACGATGCTGGTCTTGTACTGAACGCCTCCAAAACTAAGCTTATACACGTACATTCCGGTCGACTTACGTTCCATGACAGACCACGTATTATTGCTCATGAACATGTATGTCTCCATACTGAGCAGACTAGTTGCAAATGTAAACCAATCGAACAAGTATCAAGTCACCTTTACCTAGGACTTTTAATTGATGAAAGGCTTAACTGGGAACCGCACATTGAAAAGGTGTGTGCTAAGCTTAGGGCTATATTAGCAAAATTTTACCTTCTTAGATATAAAATTCCTTACTTTGTTCTTATAACTATGTACAAAGCTCTGGCTGAAAGTTTAATCTCATATGGGCTGAGTAGCTACGGAAGAACGTTCAAAACATATATAGATCCAATTAAAAACTTGCAAAAACGTATACTAAAAACTATAGTCCCACCTAAAGAGTATATCAAACTGAAAGATGAGGGTAGGTCAGTATTCAACTATTGTAAGATAGTGCCAATTCATGATAAATTTTGTATGAATCTGTTAATGGAACAATTTTTCCGCAAGGAAATTCTACATCTTGTTGAACACCCCATTGCTACGAGAAATGTCACAAGTAAAAAATTGGTCACAAGTGCTTATAATAATTATTACGGAAAAAGAACATCACAGTACCTAATACCACGCCTTATAAACAATCTACCAATTACCATCAAAAGTAAAATTCAGGACAAAAATATAAAAGAGGTTTTAAAAGAATACTTTATTGAAAAGTTGTAATCTAAAAAACTAAAATCAAATACTGTATAGTAGTTATGAAAAAGTTAAAGTGAGCGATATCATCACGGTTTCTGTGGTAAGTATATTGTAGCATAATTGACTGATTGCGTTTTATTCATTTATTTATTTTTCTCTGTGTGTGCTCGCTATGCGCCACAATGATTATTTTGTTGCCACGGAAGGAAGACCAATATTGGCTACTTTGGTTACACAAAGACAGAAAAACCTTCTGTTACACAGAGAGAGAAAAAGCCTGCGTGATTTCGTCTGTCAAGCGCTGAGTACCTAGCAGCGCTGATTCGTGGTTATACCTATTTTAATGCTCTTGATCTTTATTGCGTAAGGTGGTTTATTTAGGTAAATTAAGTGAGTGTTAAAGTTTTTGTACCTTAGTTAGCGCACTGGATATTGGCTAAATTCTTTGTATAATTTATTGCTTAAGTTGGTTTATTTGAGTGACAAGTGCTTAAGTTTTTAGTACCTTAGTTAGCACACTAGTTATTGGCTAAATTCTTTGTATACTAATTTATTGCATAGGTTGGTTTATTTGAGTAAATTAAATAAATGTAAAGATTTTGTACCTTAGTTTGCACAATTTTGTGGTTATTGTATAATTTTATTGCTTATGTTGGTTTATTTGAGTAAATTAAATAGGTGTTAAAGTTTTTGTACTTTAGTTAGCACACTGGCTATTGGCTAATTTCTCTGTATAACGTATTGTGATGCTGGGATAGATCACATGTGATCTTACAGCATCACTGGTCCATTTAAATATTTAATGTAAAGTTAATAAATAAATAAAAAAAAAAAAAAAAAAAAACAGATAAAATATACCACGGAAAAGAATGGTCGAGAAATTTCAACTCTAAAGCCGTAAAGATTGTCAGCTCTCGACCGGATTGTTAATATTGTAATACAGCAATGTAACAGATAAAATATACCACGGAAAAGAATGGTCGAGAAATTTCAACTCTAAAGCCGCAAAAGATTGTCAACTCTCGACCGGATTGTTAATATTGTAATACAGCAATGTAACAGATAAAATATACCACGGAAAAGAATGGTCGAGAAATTTCAACTCTAAAGCCGTAAAGATTGTCAGCTCTCGACCGGATTGTTAATATTGTAATACAGCAATGTAATAGATAAAATATACCACGGAAAAGAATGCTCGAGAAATTTCCCCAAAAAACATTCCCTGGGGGAAAAAATTTAAAAAATTCATTTCCGCCCTAGAGGTTAAGGATTTTCGGATATTTATATACATTTTGAAACAAAGAGGAAAATACTATACAGCCGTACCGCTCATATTTCAACAAGCTTAGGTATTTAGGCCGAGCCCATTTCGTGTATGATAAGTTAGATATTTATAAGTTTTAAACATCATTATGTTTGATTTTGTATTGCTCGTGTGTGTGTATAAGTTTTAACCTATTCTTTTTTGAATTGAAAAAGTTTGAGCATTTTATAATTTTGTTAAAGGTATTTATTTACTTTTCATAGATTAAACTTTTTAAGGGTTTAAAACGTCACAATTACGGGACTTAAATGCAATATTTCTTTTTCGAAATGTTAAATATATTATTTATATAAATAGCGCAGCAGCGCTAGCTCAAGGGTAGATCTGTGGCCTCTCAATCTTTAGACCCAGGTTCGATTCCGGTCGGGCATGCAGCAATGAGTTTTTATGAATAGTATTTGTTCTTACTTACCACTTGCTGAACGGTGAAGGAAAACATCGTGAGGAGACCTGCATGCCCTAAAAAGCGTGTATTTGTGCCCAAAGTACGGGGATAGGGCTTACCACCCATCACGTTGGGATGCGTAACAATCGTCGGTGAAAAGCGGGTGTGCCGCGTGTGGATTGTGACTTGCATTTTACAGATCATAATCGAAACACCTCTGACACCTCCTCGGGGATTCATCTCGTGACGATATACATACAAGCGATTTAAAAACGTCTCTGAGTGTTAAGTCAATATTACCTGTAATTTTCATTCAAAATATGATTTCATCGAGCAGGTTTCCCGTCTGTTTAACTTAGTCGGTCCGGTCAGCCATTTTTGTTGTGTCACGGTTTGACAAATAGGCATGCATCAAGGTTTCTCTGCAAGGACTTCAATTTTTAACAAAACTCTTAAACAATGTATGTTGTATAAATAGTACATTACGATACGAGAGCGATGAAACGTTTTCTGACGAGTGTGAGTTTGCGGCACGAGCCGAAGGTGAGTATATAAATAATATTATAGCACACCGTGCGTAAAATGACCACTTTACGCACGCTGCGCTTGCGTAAAGTCGGCATTTTCCGCACTTTTGCTATAAAATATTATACGATACTCGTGCGAGAAACTTTTTCTCGACTCGTGTCGTAATGTACTATTATTTGTACTTGTATTTTGCTTCACAATATGATCATAGAATAAAGTAAAGCTTTCCAAGATCATTTTAAATACAAGGTTTATGATTTAAATAAAAGATTGCGCTCTTTTCTGGACAGCCGTTTGGAAGTTTGATCTTATTTCAGGCTTTTATCATCGTGACTGTTCCTCTTAATTGCTCTCGAATTTTAGCACACAACTTTAGGTAGCCAGAAGGCAGATAAAGCGTTTCAACAAACGGCCTAGTGGACCTGGTGTCGAGAAAGGCATCAAATATTCAATAGCATTGTGTCGCTCGTTCTCTCGCTAACTGACAGACCAATTTACCTCACAATTAGTCACAGGTAAATACTTTCAGGGCCACGACCTACAAAGCTTTGAAATTTATAGCTACAGATTATTAGTTTTGGTTTGCGTGACTATGTAAATAGATATATGCCATTTTCCTTTTACCACCACCCTGGGTACGTAGAAACGAAAGCGCGGTCATCTATACGTAATTTGTTTTTTTTTTTGTTTATTTTGTCTTTTTTATTTTGTCTGTAGATAAAATCAATTTTCTTTGTGTGTACGTATGTCCGTGTAAAATATTTAAGTACCCTCGATTTGGAAACACTGTTCCCCAAAGGACAATTATATTAGTTTGGGGTTCAGAGTCTTAACTATCTTTTTTGTAAACTAATTGTTCAATAAAGAAATTTGATTAGATTTGATTTGATTTGATCTATCGATTTGTGGTCGTTAAGGAGGATCAACCATTGCTGTGTATACCGAGGTAACTACCTTCGATCATGAGCAATCATAACTTTGATTATCAGGATATGGGCCATGCCGAGAACAAAAAGTAAAGTGGAATGTTGCAAGTCGGAGTGGAAATAGGGTATTGAATAATAAAGTGAGTATATATATAATTTTTATGTAATAAAGAAATTTTCGTTTTCATTTTCATATGGAGTGAATAAAGTCCACTGTGACCATTTGTTCAGACCTTAGAGGTTCAGACAATCAGACTTTGTTGGCAAGTTGTATGCACTACAAAGTGTTAAAATTGTGTGACGTCATCATATTAGGTTAAATAGTTGGCCTTGTCAGACTTCAGGATGTTCCTTTTCTTTTCTTTTCTTTTTTCTTTATTCAGGAAACAAACAGTCTTACAACAAAAAATATAACTTAAAAGTACAATAGAACTTGGAGCTCCCTATATAAAAATAATAATGAATAAATTGAGCTTATTATTACACTAATGAAGAGTGGATTTAAGTTACAGGTATTTTTTTTTTTTTTTATTTATACAAAAATATACCTTTTGTTAGGTTGTAAAATTAAATATTATTTTATTCCTATACTAAAGAAATACAAATGCAGTGTAGAAAGTAAAAATGCAGTGTTCATGGAAATTTGTGGTGGTGACGTCGCTGAAGGTCAAATGAAAGACATCCTTTTTTATAAAGTATATGCACCCTTTTTTTAAATATGTGTGCTAAAAACAGTCAAGGAAAGCTATTGCTCGAAACGTTTTCGAATCGTAGAAATTGGTCAAAAAAGAAGGGCACAATTGATACAGTATTAATATCTTAAGATTAGATACGCCTAAGTAGACAAGGTTAATAAATATGTGTATCTGGGTTGTTTAAGAGTTTTTATGCGCATTAGAAAATACGTCGTTGATATCTAAAGAAAAGGAATGATGGAAATGACGTCCACGGAGCCCTGCACTCCTTTGCAGCAGCCGAAGTGTGACTGCCAATAAAAGTTGGCTCCTACACTTATGTGTGGTAGTGAATGTTAATACCAATAGAATCAGGTTTAGATGTGTCATACATTTCGTTTGTATGCCTACATGGAACCCACACATGAGTTTTAAGAGGATAGGTTCCGAAAATATATAATTTATTCTTCCTTGTTTGAAAAATCTAACAACACTAGATATTTGAAAAAAATTTGGACTTCTGTCAAGAATATAATGCACACCCATATCCAAACACAATCTTCAGACGTCATTCCAACATTGAGCTATAAAAAATCAAAGATGACTCCAAAAAAAGTTTTCATGTCTAGTTTTAACATTATTTGAGGAAAATTATATTATATTATTTATGAATTAAAATCTGTGTAATTTTTATTAAACTCTTATCTGAACAGTTGAAACTGAAACTTTACTTTTTTTAAATAATAAATTTCGTGATAAAAGTCGTAATTTTGATAATTGTTAATCATTTTTTCCGCATGGAGTAACAGCGATCAATGGAATTGGAACCTATTCTCTTAAAATCTGTTTTCTTATACAGCAAGAAAAGCCGTACGTATTGGCTCATGTGAAATTAAATTATAATATTATCTGTGATACTCCTAATAATATTAAATGTGATTTTCCATCTGTTAGATATTTTTCCTGCAGCGGGACGGATGTAATGGCCGGACACAGTTATTTCATTCAGAATTCCGTTTTAGCGGTGCAGAGGAACGAAATAAACGAAGCAAAACAAAGTACATATACATAGTATTACATAGGTCATAAAGTTGGAGTGTTTTAATGGAAATAGAAAATATGGTTGTACATATTCCATTATCTGAATGTGCGAGGCTGTCACGAGTGCTAGCGGTACTCAACTTTACTCGTAGTTTACTGACGTCATAAATTTAAAGTTATTCTGTCACTTTAAGTTCGCTTGTACACTGCTCCGATCAGAAACCGGACGCCGGACGCTGATAAATGAAAGTGTCCGTCGTCATCTGCCGAATACGATTAGTACATAAGTGTAACTAAGTGGTTATAAGTGGCGAAGGGTGAACACTTTAAAAAGGGAAGCCGGACAAAAAATCGCCTTACTCAGAAAAGTAACCAAGGAAAACATTTTTTTTGTACTTTACATCTCCCTGTCAACCAAGTGTATTCGTCTTATTGAGATTTATGGAAATGTTTGAAAAAGCGAAGAGAACGGAATAAAGAAATGTAGTATGGATGTCATTTCCTAAACAAGCCGATGGGAATCGTGTTATATGGACCCTAACTGCTGTCTATGTAAAGTCTAATCAATTAAACGGAAACTTGGCACAATTATGTGATTAATCTATACTAAATTAGTTGACACTTTTTAAAAGATTGTGTTAGGGTTCCGTTTATCCGTTGCTTATATATCAAACTTACAGCATTGAAGTACTGCACTTCCGTTAAAAACCTTGAGCTCTATATACGGAATAATTTATCTTGGGACTTGCATGTGACGGAAATAAGTAAAAAAATGTTTGCCTCCCGGAGTCCTGGCACTCTCTTAGACGTATGCAAAAGTTTCTACCTTATTCCGCAAAAGTAACACTGGTCAATTCTCTTTTACATCCCGTTTATTTTTTATTATTTTGGGCACTATCCTACATTTTTTCTGCAATGCCCCAGGTTAACTGAAAGAAAATGCTAAATAGCATTAAATTTGCCTCTGTACATTCATATGTTATTGTGCAATAAAGTATTTTTCATTCATTCATCAACAGCGAAAAATTCTTAGTGCACCTCTATACCCTTTATGTTAAAAATTTCATTAGGCTGGGCCTTATCTGTCAGTCAGCCAGTCATGGAGCTGAGCTGTTTAATAAAATACATACATAAATTTGAAAATGATACTCTTGGCAAAACTAACGAAAAAGATAATAATATAAACCGAGCAGGATATTCAATCCTAGTAGCTCACAGACTTTGCTCTGATCAAGTTTCACAGCAAAAAATTAGATTCACACAAAAATCAACTGACACAACTAACACCCATCCCCCTTCTACCACCAGAATAGTCACAGCGAAGTGGCAACCATAGTTATATATGTTGCCTATTCATTTACCAAGTTATTAGATATATCAGAAAAAATATTTATACAAAATTCAAAAAGTTTATTTGTAAAATAGATACTTTTTACAGGGCAAAAATTATTTTTTATATAACAATAAAATATGATAAAAAATTAAAAAGGGAAATATTAAAAATAAAAATTTGGTTGGGCTACTAAAATGTAATAATAATAATAAATAATAAAAAATAATTAATGTAAATGCATAAAATAAAGAAATATAGGAATAAAAAAATTATGTATAATACATACCTAATGCAATTAACAAATAAGTTGATAAATAAACTAATTCTCCTCTGTCTTGTATATTTTATCCCTTTACTTAATTTATGAACAAATATATGTTATACTTTTCTAAACTTTATTTTATTTGCAATACCCGATAATAATTATTAAAGAAATAAATAAATATTAATTTAAGTATTTACCTTTAAAGGCAAAATATACTTGAAAACAAAGAGAAGAAAGAGAATGATCTTGCTAAGTTTCTTGCCTTTCTTCTTAGCAAGATTAATCGAATGGGCGGAGTTAAGCATACTGTTTATTTATTTTATTTTTTATTAATTTTGTTGTATTTATTTATTGTTTGCACCATTTTTTTTATTAAATTGAAGTAAGCCAAGCTATTTTTATCTTGTACATTGTTCTTTTTTGTTTTCTATTCTGACTTGTAATACTACATTTGATGAAAACAAAAAAAAAACTATTAAAAATAGCTCTGAAAACTGCAAATGATCGGAAAAAAATTACCAACATACTCGTTCAAGACTAATGTTGTTTAATTATTTAACACTTGAATATTATAGACCTGGGAAAACTCCAAAGCATTCGTGCGGAAACCATAAAGGGTATGTTACCTATACTAATAAAAAGTCATAAAATAGTAGTTTATGGAACTAGTAAGACATAAAAAGGTTATTAAAAACACGAGTGTCAGTTTAAAAAACGAGCCGAAGGCATCATACCTAGTTATGTATAGTTTCATACACTACTTTATCTAAACTCAAGCCTACTAACCTGTTTTCATAATCTTGGAAAATGTTTCGTTAGCCATTTTTGTTCTAAAAGTGTTCGTAATTTTCTTCGTTATTTCCAGAATGTCAGGTGGAGTCAAATATCATTACCATCCCTGCTGTCAGTAATTTTAGGACAAAATAAATAACACTGTAAGTAATAAATACATCTACTCGAAAACTATGGCGCAAAAGACAGTTTATCTATTGACAGACCGAGTCTAAGGCGCCGTAAGCCATAGACAATACCTGGCCGAAAATAAAGTTGACTGTACTGTTTTGTATGTATTATGTATTGGAGAACATATTATATGATAACCTCATTGGTATTTGATATTAAATCCCAGACATGGCTGTTTGGGCTAAGTTCCCTTTGCCTTCGTATTTAGTATCACATGTAGTGTAATCTCAGAAAAAGTTTTTTAAAGCATTATGTTGTTCGGAGACCCATAATATAATTTATTTTTTTAATTTTTTAGAGACGTTCATGAAAAATATTTTTCATAATGCCAGTAGTTGTGAGTTCGCAATGAGGATTATACGATATGAGGTTAGATAAAGACTATTTTAATATTTTTGCAAAATAAATGAACGGCGTTACTAATATAGTACTGAGGCTATAATAAAACAAAATAGAATATTTGCATGTTCCGTTTTAGTTGGAGAACCACGCAATGGATGCGGTTTTCATTATTATCAATGTCGTGACCCGTATAGTCAACGTATAGGCTATAAGGGTTGTTGATTAAATAACCGCAAGCCGAAAACTGTCGATAATACACTGATTGAAAGAGACTTCCCCACGATTGAAGACGCAGGCAATAGCTAGGTAGTCTCTTAAGTTTGTACTCGAGTCTATCACAAAAACAAGCAAAGATAAATTAATACCACTGAAAAATATTACTTGTACTAGTTCTACAGCATTAATTTGTTGTTCTTACCGTTTAAATTATTACTTCTTCAAGCACAATATTATTCCTAGATTTTGTGAAGATCATTTGGTTTGTTTACGTTTTACATTTCCAGTTGCAACAATGACAATACAGTTTTAGAGTTTGGAGTCATTCGCACCGAGTTTTTTTTTTACAGTTTTACCAGATCGTATTGTTAATAAAATCCTGGTTAACAAGAACAGAATTAAGTCAAGTTTACTTGAATTATCTTAAACAAAACAAAGCTGTTTGTTGTTACTAGATTGTTCAAGTAAACTGAATAATGAATATAGACGTCACATATAGTACAAGTACAATACCTATATCTGTTTAAATTAGCTATGACCAGGTTGATGAAACCAGATTTTTTCTCGGTGCACGAAGTTCATAATATAAACGTGCCTCTAATATATAATGTGTATCGAAAGTAAATGGTAGAGGTATCTTTTAATGAAACACCATAATCTACTGATCATACTCTACAACTTTCCCAAATTGTTCTCAGTCAAGAAATATGTATTAAGTGTATAACTGACTTATTATTTGTCTACGCCGTAGCAAGCAAAACTGTAGCTATTCCAGTTTGTGACTGCTACGCTTCATTACTTCACAGGCAGTAAATAAGCTACGCAATCAACACTTAAGGGTCTCATACTGCTGGCGACCTTGCAAATTCAGAGGTTATAATAGTAAAAACATTATAAAATCTGATAAATTACAGAATGTATACAATAAGATGCTTTAAATAAAAATATTACAACGAAAAATGATTTCTTTGATTTTTAAACAATTTTTGTTATATTTATTGTATTATATTATTAAAACTGTCGAAATTGTCTCGTGAAACAGTTGGCATATATTGAACAATAATAATAATACTGTGTTAAAGCTGGTATTTAATAATCATTTAATATTTATTGTAATTTAATTTATTTAGGTGTATCTGAGCATGTTCGCAGCTTGATTCCCCCACGAACCGAGCCTGTGTAGAGCGAGTTGTGTGAGAAATTGAAATACACGTACCAGAGATCAACAGCAGTAATAGTCGCCTTAAGAGATGGAAACCAAAATTACGAACTTACTCGTAAACTATGCGCAAAAGTGTCTTTAACCCGTGATCCTGATTGCCTCATCGTGGCTCGATTACAAACTCATTCCAAAATGTAAATCCTCCAACCCTAGCTTCGGTCCAGTCAACACCAAATGTGTGTATATAGATGTCGTCGGATAGCAAAAACTGTTATTTTGCGAAAACACGCTCTTTTTTTTAAATTGAATTATAGCGTAAGCACGGCTGTGTTTTGCATCATCGCGCTCAAACGCGATTTCTTTCTGTTAAAACTAGGAGGGTCGCCTCACTCCACTCTGCTTCGCTTGGCTCCATAAATTTATTTATTTACATGTAAATCTAACACGCTCCGCTTCGCTTCGCTCCTCGTCGCACCAATATTTTTAACGGTTTGTAATTGTTTTAATTTCGCTTTCACGCGAATTATTTGCATTTTCGCGAAAAAGCGGAACAATTGTTTATGATCGCGTAATGTGTCGGCCTTTACGCCATTATTCAGTTTTTCACGAAAAAGCGGTTAACGCGATTTTACGGCGACATATCCATGTAGAATTGTGTAAGGATGAGGATGTGTGTGGGTAGTCCTCATGAATTTACATTAGTTCTTGATTTGGACCTCGTCTACTAGCTCATCACTTGACATAAGCTATTTGTGTTATTGCTTGCTTTCATTAATATTTATGTAAGTACATACTGAAACCTGTATGGTTAATACCATCTTGTGAAAGTTATGTAACGGTGCGGATTTACTTTACGTGACGGGTGCCCTTTGTCCAAGGCCCTTAGGTTCCGTTTCGGGTGCCATCAAACATTAACATATCGTCACGACATAAACCCCCGAGGGTTGTCAGAAGTGTTTCTGAGTGTGCCTCT
Organism: Ypsolopha scabrella; assembly: GCA_910592155.1. Lineage (NCBI taxonomy): Eukaryota > Metazoa > Arthropoda > Insecta > Lepidoptera > Ypsolophidae > Ypsolopha > Ypsolopha scabrella. Next base: position 20,966,447 of record OU342969.1, on the reverse strand, counting down.
TTATAGGAGAGCCGGCCGGGAAACAATATTTATGCACAATTTTTTGTTGCGATCCATTCACATGTCGTACACAAAATCATTAACAATAACAATAAGTTCTATTACTATGTATCCCCTCAGCCCCTAGAAAGCATACCATCTTAGAACATAAAGCTAAATTAACCCATTTAGTTCGAAAAAATTATGCATTTTTAAATGTATTATGGTTTAAGTAGAGTTTGTACCTTTTACCATATGTAGTAAACGTGTAACAAACAAAAAAAGAAACGTGAAAATCATTATAATTAAATTTATACCTAATTTAAAAAAAATGTGATATTTGTATCTAACTATGTTTAAACCAACGGGAGTCGCAAAACAAAAAAACTTAAACAGTTATGTCATACGTATAATGTCTCCAGTTTTTTTAAAGATATCCAAAGCCCAGTTAGACCATTTTGTAGAGACAAAAAAATGACCAAAGTGGTAAAAAATCTCATTTTGGGCATAAGTTGCCGTTTTGATGAACATCCTATAGCATGCACATTTACTTCACAGTGTTTTCCTTTAACGTTAGCAATTGGTAAGTAGTCGTACTATTTAACTAATTTAATTCAATAAACAATATACATTGCATTTCAATCTTATGTGTACTTAGAAACTAAATTAATAAGTACGTTTATGAAGTAATAATTGAACGAACGAGCGAAGCGAGCGAGTTCTCCGAGTCTACTGGAACAATCCAGCGTTTGTATGTATGTATGAATGTTTGTTCGACGATAACTCAAATATCGTTGATCAGAATGACATGAAATTTGGCAGGCAAGTAAATAAGGCAAAAAGAATTTTTAAGTTCAAACATGAGCCAAATCGGTCAATCACGAATCAGGCGAGCGCGAGTTCACAGTTCGGGGCGAACTACTAGTATTTACTAGTGGAAACTTGTTAAATAGAGCAATCGACTATACCCTGATGAATGCTTGGAATTCTTTAACTCAGGACGAAATTACTTGTCATATTATTAAGCTGAGAGGCTAGCCTGAATTCCTGTTCTTCTGGTACTGAGCTGCGTTCCGCGATTTGTGTTCCGGCTTGGGTCTTTACACACACAGACCGCAGCGGTCAAGAAGAACGTGCGTTACATACATATAATTGTTTGGAACGCAGAAAGCGCTCTGTGTGGTCGGCCCTTTAAGGGCTTGCCTTTAGTCTTTCAATGGTTTTTGTTTTAATATGCTGAGTCAACTACTTATCTGATCAATGTCCAAGATACGTGTTTTTTCAGACTTTTGACTTTCCGTTGTCAGGTCGGTTACCTAATAGGACACATGTCACTCAATAGATTTTATTGTTGAAAATTATGCCTTTTTAAGTTATTAATTTATTTTATGTCTTAACAGCTGAAGTCCAGAAAAACTTCGAAAATTCACTGATTTTGCGTGCCGGCAGCGGGTGAAGCGAGCGTTCTAATGTAGACTTTCTGACAACATACTGAGGTGCAAAATCACTCAGTAAGATTATCGTGCACCATGGGTAAGGCCTTAATGTAATATTACAGACCATTTCTAAAATAAACATTCCTAACATGTAAGAAAAAAAAACTGGTGCACTAATTAGACGAAACAAACGAGGCGGGAAAGACAATTCGGCCAGTGCCATAGCTCCAACTATAAATCCCGGATCTAGGTACTCATTACAAAAACAGTAGATACGAACAATCGTGCTATGCTCTTGGGAATCGATACTTAACGTACAGAATTCAGAGTCTATACTGCAGTGGATCGCCCAAACGCATCGTTTAAGTGGTGAAGTACATACGAGTACGTAGATAAAAGGCTTGAGGATATTAATTGCAAGTTGGTGTGTTTCCATACCGCGTTGGGCTGCGGATCGCGTGCTGGAGCTAATGACCTGCCAGTCGCGGCTGTGTAATGAGCTCGCACTATCGTTGGATTATTTTCGCACAGATACATATTCTTGTTTTTTACTCTACACGCATTCGAGCTGAAATTCTTTTCAAGAAATAAGTCCCACGGATTAAGTCGTTTTTGTAATTGAACTAGCGAGCAAAGCGAGCGAGTTCTCCAAGTCTACTTGAATTTTCAAGTTCAAACATGAGCCAAATCGGTCAAGCGCGAGTTTATAGTTCAGGGCGAACTACTAGTTATTGAACGAGTGAATGAAGCGAGTAAGTTCTCTGAGTCTACTTGAATAATCTGGCGTTTGTATGTATGTATGAATGTTTGTTCGACGATAACTCGAGTATCGTTGATCAGGATGTCATGAAATTTGGCATTGAATTTTCAAGTTCAAACATGAGACAAATCGGTCAAGCGCGAATCGGGCGAGCGCGAGTTAACAGTTCAGGGCGAACTACTAGTTATTGAACGAGTGAGTGAAGCAAGCGAGTTCTCTGAGTCTACTTGAACAATCTGGCGTTTGTATGTATGTATGAATGTTTGTTCGACGATAACTCGAGTGTCGTTGATCGCAATGTTATGAAATTTGGCAGGCGACTAACTAAGGCAAAACAAAAATCAAGTTCAAACATGGCCAAATCGTTCAAGCGCGAATCGGGCGAGCGCGAGTTCACAGTTCGGGGCGAACTATTAATATTCTAATCGAGTCGAGATTATTATTGAACAAGGATAGAGGCACAAAAAAAATGTATTTCGCAAATAGGGTCCTGACCACTTGCCGAGACTCCAGTATAAATTTGGCTGCATAAACGAAAGTCACTTTATATACTATTTTTACAGCGCGCGAGGTTTCCTCATATTATTTTTCTATATTCCTCCACCGTTCAGCAAGCTGTTAGCTGGTATTTATCTGTGCATATGGCGGCAGCAGGAAATCGAACCAAGCCCAATTTTAGCCTATCTTTCTACGCAAAACCAAAGCCCGACACATCAATATTTTACAAGTATTTTACTTCATGTTAAATGGACAATAGATGTAATTATTAAAAGTGTTAGAATATTTTTCTGTTCATAGGAATAACCTTCTCCATAAACAGTAAGAAAATGGAGATACTTTGGTGGTGATAATTAAATTAAAAAAACAATATTTAAATTAAGGAAACACTGGCCTTTTACAGCTGCTTACGAAAGTTTCCAGAGGCCGCATATTAAAAAACAAAACTGCCATTACTCAATACTCTATGGTATGTATATTAACTATAATAAATGGTATTGTTATGTACCACATATCATAATATTTATTTTTTATAAGCGGGCAAAGGTTATTTTCGTACGGTATAAGGACCGTATCTCTGAAATTTAAATGTTACAGTAAATAAATAAAATGAATGTTGTTTTAAATGGTAATAAACGCCATCAAAAATCCGAGGTTTTTGCCAGTTTATGGGAAAGGTTATTCCTGTTAACAAAAAATATTCGAGCACTTTTAAAAATTTCATTCAAAGGTCCATTTGAGTGTACATAAGCCTGGCAGGGCTTACCAAACTTTCAGTATAAATAAATCTCTCTCTATGAAAATAAGATTAATAAAGTTTTATCATAGATCAAGAAGAGTCGGGTCCCCGGACACGACCCTGTGCACGCGCGGGAATTAAATCGGCGTCCCCTACGTGACGAGCCTACGGTATAACCGCGCAGATTGTAAAACATAATGGGATATGACCGTGGCTGCTTCTGGCATAGTGATATGATTATAATGATATGCTTGTTGTTTTATGAGAAGTTTTATGTGTCTTCTACTTTTATTATGGTTCCGTCAAAGTGTTTGCTTTTATATCGAAGTTCGGTGTTTTTCTGCTTGTGGTTATATGAAAATTCTCTTGAAATAGGCTAAAGTCCTGGTTACGTGTAACTGTGAAATTTAATTATTTGACGGATACCCGGCTAACCGCAATCCCAGATATTAATTTCTATGGTGAGTGAGTATATATTCACTGTGTACAAAATGCCATATAATAGGTAGATTGTCCAAAATATGATATAGAGCGCGCTTGCGGTGAAGTCCTCTTGTGTTTTGTTCTTTATTTTACATTTTAATAAACAACTAGCATCGAAAAACGCCAGACCACAAACATCTTTGGCCACTCAGGAAAAATTGAGAGAACTGGGATGGGAAATGTTAATGCATCCACCATATAACCCTGACCTTGCACCCTCAGATTTTCACCTATTTCGCTCTCTTCAGAATTCTTTAGGTAGTGTAAGGTTCACACCAAGAGAGGACTGTCAAAACTACTTGTCGCATTTTTTTGATCAGAAGTCCCAAAATTTCTATAGCAACCGGATTATGTCACTACCTACAAGATGGCAACAAGTTATTGAACAAAATGGTACATATTTAAAATAATTAAATATAAATAAACTTTGAAAAAATGTGTCTGGAATTTTCATATAAAATACGAAGAAACTTTTTCCCCGACCTATTAAATCACGCCAATAAAACGGTAAAATAAAACGAAAAAAAAATATTTTTTTCCATGCACGTAAATCGGGGATGAATTTGTTCAAAAACATAGTGGGTGCGTGAAAGCCATTTTTCGGTTTAAGGATTCGTTGGCGAAATATTAAGCTTTAAAGTACAAATTTTTGTTAGAATGAAGTGCCCCCCTCCCTGCTGGCTAAACGGTTGTTTATGGATATGTGAAAAGATTCACAGAAGTAGTATATATAATTAATTTAAAAGAAAAACTATCACAGCTAAGTAGGCTTTACAGGTTTATGGGTACAGGTCGCGCCAAACTTTTAGTCCTCTCTAAACACGACAATGTATGGGCCGTTCTTCTAAATGTATGGGACTAGAAGTATGGCCTGATCCGTATTAGTAGACCAACTTATAAAATGTACTGGGCAACTACGCAACCCTACATTGCGCGTGGCCCGATAAGCACTTGGCCGGTTTTTTTGTGATTTGCGAATGACACCTCATGTATGTAATCTCAAACCTAGAGGGGTTTGAAGGAGATAGGGAGGAGCCTGTTACCATTTCAATAAGATAATAAACGATTTGGAAGCTCTAATGGAAGGTCCATTAACTGCCCGTAATGATAATGCTTATCCATTACACGCTAATTATAGAAACATTCTCAAAAGAGATGAAAGGCGCTAATGAAAGCTTTTCTTATTGCGCTCAGGTTTTCATTAGAATATTAATTGTAAAGATTTACATAGGCTTTTGTAATTATGAGTGCCCTATTAAAATAATAAATTTTAAGGGCCTATTCAATTTTAAAATTAGTCAAGTTGTTTTTGATAATCAATCAGTAAGATTTCAGTGTTCGTTTTATCATTCTTCCCCTCATAATCAAAGTAATTTTAATTTATGCATCATTTACAAGGTTAGTTTTCCAAATGGGAGTGTATGCCGAAATCTAAAACTATAGTGAATAGCAAAAAATACTCAAAGGAGTCTCGGCGTCGATTTTGATGAAAACTAAAACTGCATCATTCGATTTTTTTAAACGATTTGCCTAGATGGAAATCGCACCAGCCGATTTTCAACAAAAATTACACTGTAATACACAATACACATACACCATCCGATTGTCTCCCTTATAAGGATAAAATTATTGGAAATAATAACATACGGCAAGCTAAAGGGTTCTATTCTCGGCTAGAGAAACTATCTATTTTTCAACAATCCAATGAGTTTGCTTTTCATCAAAATCGGCCTTGAGACTCCTTGAGAGGCCTGTAGTCGGCGGCTTCTCTTCATTCTACATTCAACTTCAGATTATAGAGCGCTGACTGACTGTTATTGGTTGGCCCGAACGTTCATTTCCCGAGCTCGTACGGAACTAACCGAACACTAAGCCAACGCGAGACAACATTCATGTCTTGAAAAAACTCGAGAATGGTTTTGGATCTTCCTATAATTTCAGGAGAAAAATTCCAAAATCGAAATAAAATAAAAATATTTGTGAAAAGTATTAAAATATACTATGCTGTGAACCTGACTTACAAATGTCTTCGCCTGCCTAAAACTAGACGCTTCATCGCCATTTTAATAATTTTTGACCAACGAGTTTCTGACATTTATTTAGAGCTTACCTATTAATTGAATTTATTTATTTACAAATATTAGCACCTACATTATGTACTCGTATATGTATATCATATTTATTCTGCCATTCGTAATTATTATTTTCAAAATGTGCATGAATACTCGCGCTGTTTTGTTTGTTCGTGCGTTACCTACGCGGGCTCGGACTGAAAATCAGCGCTGTCGGTCTTACTCTGTAAGACTACAGCATATGCTGAGTTCTAGCCTTTTTGTCTGCTTCGACACATGATTTCATTTAGCTTTAGTCACATTGTTTTATTCTTTTATGTTATTTCCTTGTGTTTGACTTTATAATTTGTTTTTATAATTTATTGTGTTGTGGTAGATAAATAAATGGATATTCTATTCTATTCTATTCTTACCCTAAAATTATTTGATTTGTTGTATAGCTTCTAGGATATTACGGCACATAAACATTCATATAAATATGTGCAAAATCCAGGACTTTATACGCTTGTAACTTTTGTATGTATTCTATGGGATATGTTGAAAAAGAAAAAATAATAAGCAAGTACCTATCAATAAGGATATTATCAGCGAACTGCGCTTGTATGGGAGAATAGAGTCATCTTAAGGCATTTTTCGCGTTTTTCGCTTTTCCATATAGTTTAGAATTTAGCAATCCACATCCACATGAAAAACTATGTATACATATGGGTAACATTCTAAACTTTGAATGGAAACAGTAAACTTACAAATCATGTACCTATGCAAAATATTCAGTGGCTGGTGGCAATATAAATTAAACATGTGCCATTGTGAACTCATATCTGGAATGGAAGCTGAGGGCGCGGCGTAATCGTTCGACTAGCGCCCTCGACGGCTCACAAACGCTCAATAATAAAGCATGTCCTATTCTAGCTCAACTCGGCTTAGCTCAGCGCCGGTCGTTGTTCGATCAAAGACGAGCAGCCGGTTATTGGAACCTATACGCGATCGACAAAACAACCTAATAGAATTGTCGAGCGCTCCGTCCAATTTAATAAGCCACGTAAAGCGGGCTGAACGAATTTCGCTGACGATGTAAAAGCAATTTTTCGATAAACCGAGGTAGATGCTCAATATTTCCATCAGCTTAATCGAACGAGATATGATCGTGATGCTAGTGTCTGTCTTGTGGCTGAAATGTGATGTTATAAGCACCTCGAGTAGTTACAGGGTGTTGGCCGGTAGCGAGATAAGCGGTTAATGTAACCCTCTTTCAGACCGGGAGGTGGCAGTAATCCGCAGACGGTTATGTTATGAGCTACGTGTACGTGGGACGCACTATAAGTTTCCGGAATGAATATGAAAAAATACAATTAAAGGTACAAAATTAATTTATTGTTTTTCAAAATAATCTCCCTTGGCGTCTATGCACTTTTTCATTCGATCAAACCAGTTTTGAAAACTTTTGTGCCACTCCCCTGTGGTGACCTCTGAAACGTGTTTTTCATACTCCTCGACAGCCTCTTCTGGTGATGAAAATCGTTGACCGCGTAATTGGTTCTTAATTTTCGGGAACAGAAAAAAGTCACAAGGTGCCAGGTCGGGACTGTATGCAGGATGACTCATGAGTTCTACATTTTTCGTCTTCAAAAAGTCGTTTATCTGTCTGGCCGTGTGAGAACTAGCATTGTCGTGGTGCAGGATGATACGGCGTTTACGGTTATTTTTACGGAGTTCGTCAATAACTTCCGGCAAACAAATGGTCGTGTACCAGTCACTATTCACGGTACGACGATTCTCTAAAGCAACAGTAGCCACGTGTCCAGTTTTATTAAAAAAAGAAGCAATCATCCGCTTAGATGCACTTTTCACGCGCGCCACTTTGGTTGGTTTCGGCTCATCTTGAAAGACCCATACGCTCGATTGCTGCTTTGTTTTGGGATCGTAGCAATAAATCCATGTTTCGTCACCTGTTACTATGTCCCACACCAAATTTGACGCACCTTCGTTGAATCTGGTAAGCATGGCACTGCACCAAGTGACGCGGTCCGTTTTTTGAGCCTCGGTCAAGTTGTGTGGGATCCACCGCGAGCACAGCTTTCTCACACCCAAATGTTTGTGTAGGATTGATTGTATTTGACTCATGCCTATTTCTAAGGATGCGCGAATTTCATGGTATGTCACATGCCTGTCTGTTTCAATCATACGGCGCACAGCATCGATGTTTTTGTTGGTCACAGCGGTGGACGGCCGACCATCGCGAGATTCGTCACTGAGATTGATACGACCACGCTTGAATTCTGCAAACCAGCTATAAACAGTCGTCTTGCATGGTGCTTCATTGCCAAAAGCTGTTTCAAGCCGAGCGATGCTCTGTTGAGCTGTCAAATTACACTTAAAATCATAGAAAATCATACTACGAAAATTTTCCCGAGTTAAATCCATGTTGATGCAGACACACAATTTTTTAAATGGCGCCACAAGGTAAAAACAAAAGACAGTCAGATGAAACAAACTGCATTCTACAGCCAAAGAGTTCTATTTTCAAATGTTACAATAAATTTTTAAATATTGTTTATGTAAGTGGCCAGTTCCGGAAACTTTTAGTGTTACCTATGTATCAGCTCCGTTCGACGTCCACTATAAGACATATCGTGCAATTTTATGGCGGCCTTCCTCCTCAGATACGATTGTGTTTAACGCTTTATTGCTATTTACTGCCGCTATTTACCTCTGTAAATCTTTTACGGCTGTAGACATTACGCCCGTTTTACCGGACTGGCCGAATAGCCGCTATCTGTTTTCTATATAACTTGATCGTTTTTGATATAAAATAAACCGCTTACGTTTTCTTTTATGTTCTGGAAAACGCTACTTCGTTTTAAACCAAATATCTTCACAAGTCAGGACGTAATATGCTTTATACATAGCTATTAGCCAACTAGGAGCTTTAATAAGAACAATAAAGTAGCGGTGTCGGGAACTAGTGCATTACTATTTAACCGCACCAGGTTATGCCAGCTGCGGTGAACTGAAATAGAAATAGCAATATTTGGAATGCTGAATATTAACTCTAAGTGGTGAAGTGTTGGTCCTACAAGTTAATAATGGCACAAAATTACGTTTACATAGTATTTTATGAAATTAGGTATATATAGGTAGAGTATACTCGAGTGTTTAATTTGATAACAATGATACTCATCATTTCCTTCAAATTTATTTTATTTTTACTTAACTCTGTTAATTCTCAGTCCAGATCGTGGCTCGGATCCATCTTAAAGACTAAAATATATTGCAATATAGTCACGAAATATAACTCCGAGTTTTAGAGTGTTACCCGACATTCGTTTACCCTCCTTTCACCGACGATTATTTTGACTCCCAATAATGACAAAGGTAAAAAACCTGTAGCGCGTTTTTATGGCTTGCATAATAGTATTTCTTTTACCGTAACAGCAAGTAGTAGGTATACAAATAATAGTAGATAATAGCCTTTGCCCAAGGCTCCGCCCGCGTTTATGCCATCTGTGCCCCGTTTACGGCTTGGACGTTATTTTATGAACATCACTTTATGCCTTTAAGTTGACCAGGGCCCCTATGATGATAATAAAAAAACCACATCCAAGTGGTTCTCGAGTCAAAACGGAATATAGGTACAGAAAGAGGACAAATTTTTTAAAAATTGTGGTTTTAGCCGGACACGACTTTTTTACTCCTACTTTATTATTAGTATAGATTATAGCATATATTTCAAAAGTGTCTAAACAATTCTAAGACATTGCTTACAAATGGCACCAAACTTAAGTGCTCTATTTCTGTCTATCTCTTTCTTTCATTTATTTCTCTCTATCCCTTTCACCGGAACTAACTTCACTTCGGCGTCTTTAAACTTGGCGCAAACTTATCATCGATTTTCAGAGGTCTGATTTGATAACCTACTTCTTGAAACTCTTCACATGAAATCTTTCTAATCACTTTGCACTTTCTGATGAGGGAACACCTGCCTCAGTAAAAAAATGCAAGCTATAAAAAATATGAATAAAAATAAAGGCGTCGAGATCACAAATTCCCTACACCAAAAGCAGATGGAATGAAAACTTCTTAAATAAACTTACGTTAAGTCTTCAGTAAAGCCGCGACGAACGACGGGCGATCAATCGAACAAATTACGCACACTTCAATGAACTTTACCTGCTTTATTTCAAAAGTTTTCTTCGGTGAAGTCACGATTCTGCAAAGAATAATTTCAATCCAATTTTGGGGAGTCGAATATTTTCGTTAAGCTATAAATAATAAAACTGTAAAATTTCCTATTAAAATCTTCCTACCATAGTATATGCTAATATTATTTCAACTACAAACTATCTTGTATATTTACATGTATATGTCACGGTGAGAATAAATTATTAGTAATTATCGGTGATTATTAAGACATACCAACTCAAACGGTGAAAGAAATAAATTTATCATATTCACCGGTGGTTATTAATAATTTTTACGTGCCTGTGGTAAAAGTTATGAATTTTCAATCAAAGCATCGTAACGGGCCAGTGAGGGGCGCCAATTGCATACGTCGTCGGCAGATCGTAAAGCATGAAACCGAAAATCTTTTACCAAAAGTTAAAAATAGGTGCGACGACGAACGGAGCGAAGCGAAGCGAGGAGGAGCATGTTAGGTTGCTTGGGATCAAAAATTTAGGGAGCCGACCCCTAGTTTTAACAGTAATACGATATGAAAATGAATATTTTTTTTGTTGATTATGCGTGATTTATTACTTTCCCCAAACCCGTAAGAGAATTATTAATAATAATCGCCGGTGTAAATTATTAATCTACCTGAATTTATCAAATTCACCAAATTATGTGGTAATTATTAATACTCACCGATAATTATTAATAATAACCTCATTTATTAATCTCACCGTAACATAGTATACACAGGTACGTTGTACATAGAAATAAAAATGGTGTCCATGCATTATAGCACCATTGAAAATACCTATTTAGTTGGCGTTTAAAAGTTTTTTGCGACGAGATAGTTTGTTTGTTTTGTTACCTTTGATACTTTTTAGGGTTCCGTAGTCCGACAAGGAACCCTTATTGTTTCGCCATGTCCGTCTGTTCGTCCGCGTCCGTCCGCGGCTTGGCTCAGAGACTATTAGTACTATAAAGCCGTAACTTGGCATGAGTATAATATATATTAATCACGCCGACAAAACAGTACAATAAAATACGGAAAATAATACACGTAAATGGGGGATGATTTTTTTTCTCATCTATCCCATAGTATTGGGTATCATTAGATAGGTTATTCAAAACATTGTGGGTGTATAAAAACCATTTTTCGATTTAGGGATCCGTTGGCGAATTTCAAGCTTTAAAGTGCAAATTTTTGTTAGAGTGGAGTGTCCCCCCCTGCCAGTTATACGGTTGTTTATGGATATGTGAAAAAATTGACAGAAGTAGTATATATAATGAATTTAAAGGGCAAATTATCACAGCTAAGTAGGCTTTACAGGTTTACGAGTACAGGTCACACCAAACTTTTAATCCCCTCTTAGCACGACAATGTATGGGCCGTTCTTCTAAACGTATGGGACTAGAAGTTTGGCGCGATCTGTATCAGTAGACCGACTTAGAAAATGCACCAGGCAACTACGGAACCCTACAGTGAGTGTGGCCTGACACGCACTTGGCTGGTTTTTATTATTTAAATCAGACAATTGCTTGGGAACCACGCAAAAAGAATGTGGCTCAAATATCTGGAGTGACGAGTATATGTAACAAAGGAGGTATTACCAAAGCAATTATGTACATCAAGCAAACAAGGCTTCCTCCTACCTCCTTAAGGTGACCACTAACGCCAAAATATATTTCCGTACTAACTTTTGCCCGCGGCATCACCCGCATGTTATTCGGTTTAACGACATGCTTTTTTCCGGGATAAAAAGTAGCCTTTGTGTTAAGTAAGGATATAAACTATATCCATTCTAAATTTCACCCAAATCCGTTCAGCCGTTTCACACAAACGTTCGTATTTATAATATTAGTGTCATGTGATAGTGTCGTGCGCGAGTCCGACTCGTACTTGGCCGGTATTTTTCTTCTGACAAGACCATTACTGCCACCTACGTTCTTGATATTACCGTGATCAGAGACTATTAGTACTAGAAAGCTGTAATTTGGCATGAGTATAGGTATACCTTACATATTAATCACGCCGACAAAACAGTAAAATGAAATAATGAAAAAAAAAATGTTTCCATACACGTAAATTGGGGGTGAATATTTTTTTTCTCACCTATCCCATAGTGTGGGGTATTGTTAGATAGGTCGTTCAAAACATTGTGGGCGTGTTAAAACTATTTTTCGATTTAGGGACCCGTTGGCGAAATATTAAGCTTTAAAGTGCTAATTTTTGTTACAGTCAAGTGTCCCCCCCTGCTGGCTAAACGCTTGTTTATGGATATGTGAAAAAAATCACAGAAGTAGTATATATAATGAAATTAAAAGGAACACTATCACAGCTAAGTAGGCTTTACAGGTTTACGAATACTCTAAACACGACAATGTATGGGCCGTTCTTCTAAATGTATGGGACTAGAAGTTTGACAAACTTATAAAATGTACCGGGCAGCTACGGAACCCTATAATGCGCGTGGCCTGACATGGACTTCGCCGGTTTTTATTCTAATAAGTAAACGCTATTAAAAAAACATTTTTTTATGTTTTTTATTGATTTTTTGGAATGTGCTTGTACTAAATAAATTTATATTTACTTTAACGGATTTGTTATTTTATATTAAAATTATAGATTTAAAAAAATCAAGATATACCTACAGCGGGCCCTTACTCATACTCTACGTGGTTGAAAGGATCGTAGTACTTTTCCTTACAACTTGTATGGACGTCAGACAATCGCTTTAGGACTAGTCAAGATGCCAAAATAATTCATCCAATAATGCAATATGTTCACATAGACTCGCTTTGTAGTTTTCAGTGTTGCCTAGGCGGTCGCTTTTACAGTGCCATTAAGGGTCCGTATAAGGCTAGATGCCCAACTTCAAATTAGCATATCACATTGTGTAACTTGGTTAATCCGTATAGTAAAAATAATATAAAAGGAGACTATATGGCTGATAGGCTGATCTTAGAAAAAACGCGAAATCGCTCGATAGAAAAAAATTACGAAATTACCTCTAAATTTAATGTCTTTCGAGAGTGAAAGGGCCTTCCTTAAATCATACAGCCTTGAAATTTTTATTAAAAATAAGTTAACAAATGACATTGTCAGCTCGTCTTAGAATATTTTAAAAATTTCATCTAGAAGCAGAATTATTAAAAAAACGCAGATTTTTGTGGGCCCCTGTTTCTTGGTGGTCGTAACAGCCACGGCTGAGAGCGCGCTATTTTGTACTAAAAGGGAACGTCGTAGAGTTCAGTTCTGATTGATGCAAAATGTGGTGATCAATCTGACCTTATATGCAGTCTTAATATCTATCTATACCATCTATGTATAGCTAGTATCTCAGTTATAGAAATTAAGCAGCATGTTTTTATTCTACCTATATATGTATGTTTCTGTAATCATTTGAAACCTTTCAACGGATGTTTTCGAATTTTTAAGAGTAGCTACGAGACTCGAGGTACTTTAGTTGCAGCACAAATATACTATGTTATATACCCGTAGTCTACGAGTATATAAAATGGTCTATTTGTTCTGTGACTAAAGTCCCTAAGTCAATACAAAACACTGCTGGTGTGTTTATAGCTGAACCGGGAATAAATATAACGGTTACATTTCTTACACAAATTGAGATGTTTAATAAGTTCCTACTGTGAGCTCTATTTATTTCCACTTGGACAGATATATTTAGTTGGGAAATTGGTTCAGTATGATCAGTGATATGTATGTTTCATTACACGATTTCACTAAAATAACTGCCACATCATAGTAGGAGCTAAAAGTTCCATCCAGAATTACATTAACAAAACAACGTCAAAGCGAAGAAATCTTTTTGTACATTTTCACTGAGACAGCGTCTCTCAGCATGTCTCCTGGTCTAAATATGTATATATGAAACGTCTCCCCCTCCACTTCCTCAGTCCCTTAGTGACATGTCAGTTTGAGTCGACGACGACAAGTTTCGATTGTTGACTCTCTGAAACAAACACGTCGCGAAAGCCTTCAGGCTGTAGCCTGATAATGACAACTACCTACCGACCTACTTCATTTTGTACACTTACACAATATACCTTTAATAAGTGTATCAATGGGCAGAACTTTTGATTGATTGAAAATGGTATTTACACAAACAAACAAAAATGTCACTGTAGCAACCAATCAAGTAAGTGAAGATAAAGATCGGGTGCATTTTATATTTATAGCCTCGGTTACTAGCTCAAATCTTCTTACAGTACCACCATCTTATCTTTTCACTTGCAAATGGTGGCACTAACTTTTTTCAGCTCTGTGATTGGCTAAAATTGACAGCGTACATTGCTATCACTAGAACGTGTTGCTATAACCAACTGAACAGATGAGATGGTATGTGGCTCTTAGATAAATCAATTGATCCGAGATATAGATATACAGACGACTTCTTGTCTAAAATCTATAAGAGCATATTTTTTTTTTATATTAAGAAATCACCGATCGACTTTATTCAATCCCGTGTGTTATATGTACATTAATTAATATATAAGTAGGTACTGGATAATATTTTATGTTTTGGGATTGTAATAAAATATTTATATAAAATCGCCTAAAATAAAGCTTAATTTTTTCATTTTGAAAACTATTGATGCTTAATACTTATTTGGTAGGTATTTTATACAGGTTTTTATAAATTGTTATAAGTAATTTGATTATTGGTGCGATACAGAATGTCCTATTTTGTTTCTCCTTCAGCGTAGAAAGCCATGGGCAAAAAACTACAAAAATAAATTCCGAAGAACTAAGTTTAAGTAGTTAGGTACAGTGTTTGGTCCCACAACATAATAGCGTGTCGCGAGGCCATTTCGCTTCTATTACACAAGCGGATCTTGTCCTTATAAAATCCTGGTGATATACTGCGAATCCGCAGATGTATGTCGTGTGAAGCATTTGTCAGTCTCTACACGAAGGATAAGCCCAGCCGACTACCCCGCCTTCCCCCATCTTCCCCAGACCCTGCGGGTGTAGGGCTTCCATGTTCGCACACACTCATTGCATTGATTTTAGACAGTTTTTGACTAACTTTTGAAGTTTAATGTTTTATGTTTTAATTCTAACAGATAATTATTTAAAAAATACATACTTAGACGTTCGAAACAATTTTTGTAAGGCTAGGGCAAAGTATAAAAGAGGATGAAAAGAGACATGGAAAAAATACAAAAATACAAAATATAAGAAACCTATTTCGAGGGATGGCTCAAAATTTCACCAATATTTATCCATCCATCAGCCTGTTTTGTCCACTGCTGGACATAGGCCTTTCCAGGATTGCGCCACTCTTGGCGGTCCTCCTGGAAGAAATTCCCATACTCACACACGCTGGGCAGGTGGGTTGGTGAGCACGGTGTCGAAACCCTTGTACCAGTGACGCCGCTGCCCGTCACCAGTCTGTTTTATATAAGGTCCGGCAATTGGGGATGGATAAACTGCCATCC
This sequence comes from Ypsolopha scabrella, assembly GCA_910592155.1. Classification (NCBI taxonomy): domain Eukaryota; kingdom Metazoa; phylum Arthropoda; class Insecta; order Lepidoptera; family Ypsolophidae; genus Ypsolopha; species Ypsolopha scabrella. The sequence goes on along the minus strand of OU342969.1, from coordinate 20,950,850 downwards.
ATCGGTCCCAGGCAATGGTGGGCCGCCTGGTTTTGCCTGAGAGCTGTTCTCTTACTCTCCCCCGAATAACTTCGGGAGGATTTGCGAGTAAGATGGTGGTACCTCCACAGTCGAGCCCGGCATCAGCTCTACCACCTAGTAAATTATATTATAATTATAAAGAATAATCTATTTGTTTCATATTTCGAAAGATGAAATGAAACTGACACCCGTTTGATACACATTTTATAAAACTTAATAGTAATGTAGCTTGCTTTTTGTTTTTTATTATATTATAGTATTACACAAAAGAAAAAAATTAAATAAAAATATTTCAAGATATATTTCGGGCCCCACTGGGCCCGGCATCAGTTGATATAATAATGACATATTTACAATGAGTATAAAAAGAGATGAAAAAAAGGAAATCTACCTACCTACCTACTTAAATATAAAAACTTTTTAGAGACTAGGAAGAGGATAGGGGTGAGGATGAGTATGTGAGTGGGCTAGGGAGAGGGGGTGTTTGTGAGTGTGTATGTGTGTGTTTGAGAGGAGATGTAAGGGTGTTTGTATGAATGTAAATATCAGAAAAATTTCTATGAGGTTGGTCTGTATGTATGTTAGTGCTGTTTGTTTAATATTTATATTCAATTTTTTCTTTTGTGTAATACTATAAAATAATAAAAAACAAAAAGCATTTTACAAAACGGTAATTTTCAGTGCAAAAGCCAATTCAGAAATATTTACGAAAGAAAACTAGACCGTATATTTCTGAATGTCTCTAGATACTCTACAGAAAGCGGAGCTGGTGAAGCTTTCTTGTGTAACATGATGCTAAATTGCTTTGAAGTTTCAAGTAAACTCGAAAAATTAATAATAAAATTTAGCTTTTATTAAAAATCATACAGTAGTTTTTTAAATTTCATTGTGGGTATACGCACTGCGCGTTGCTCTGTAAAAGATATTTACCAAGATAAGGCTGTGAGGCACATCAAGAATAGATCTTATTGTGAATAAAAATTTAAAAAATTAAGTCAAGTTTACCTGAATTATCTTGAACAAAACCAAAGTGTTTGTTGTAACTAGATTGTTTAAGTAAACTGAACAATGAATATAGACGTCACATATAGTGCAATATTTCTGTTTAAATTAGCTATAATCGGGTTAATGAAACCAGAATTTTTTCTCCGTGCACTAATTTGTATTGTTGGACACAAAATTACTTTAAAATAAAACAGCCAAGAGCAGTTCGATATCGGGTAGTGGGTGTTTCATTACTCATTCATTGAGAAATAAAGGAAAAATTGAAATTTTTCTAATTTCTGGATTGGTATACATAATAATGAAGTATAACATTTTTTTTAGTACTTTGCTTTCTTAAGGTAAATTAATCGAGTAAAATATCAAGACCACGTTGCAGCTTTCTATAGTATTAAAGTATTTATTTTTTCCTAGTACAACACACTAAAAAGAACTTAGCGGGTTTGTAAGTACCTTGATAAATATTCTCAGTATCTTGCATATTCATAGTAATTTTCCCTCAACTTTTGCTCCTTTTGCCGGTCATTTGCATGATATCTTGGTTCCCGCGGGAAGTCTGCAGACACCGTAGCGGGTCGCAGTTCGATCAATGACAGCAGCGCATTCACGTATTCAATGTAGTACTAAAATATAATTTCTAAGAAATTATTAGTTTTAATTCTCTAAACCTAACAAAACAGTTGAGATAATTTTGATTAATGGTGAAGAACTCGTAAAGCTCTTTAAGGCTTTTGGAGGGTTAATTAAAAAAAAGCTGCAGTTTTGTCCCATCGCACAACGAAAGAGATAAACATATCTGATAAAAGTGCGCGTCTGAATAGTGCGGTGAATGATAAAAAGGTTGGATATTCCTGTTTTTTACCCCATTTTACCCGTTGGATACGAAACCTTAATATGACCAATAAGTGAAACAAATTTTTGCAATAAAGGGTTTTGTCCTGAGTTTGTACATGTATGCAGAAGCGGCTTCGTTCTTCTCATCTGCATGCACTTCGCGAGGCGGCTGTACTTGACGGCTCATTTATATCTTCTTGCTGTTGTAAACATGCACATGTATGCTGTGATATGAACTAACAGATACGTACCTGCATTCTTTGCTATATTTTAAAATGGTGTCACTTCGACGAGTACTTGAACTAAAGATACCTACTTGTAATACGTGTTTATTTTATAATATATAAATGTTACAGGCAATGTCTGTGAATATGTAAATAGTACTTAGTTTTTATATGGGCCTTCAAAATCTGAAATAAATGATTTTTATTTTTTATTTTATTTAATGTCTGAAATATCACTGAAGTATTTTTAGGGTTCCGTACCCCAAATGGTAACCAATGGAACTCTATTACTGTCATCAGGCTGTATCTCATGACATGAACCGTGATAGTTAGACAGTTGAAATTTTTACAGATGTTGTATTTCTGTTGCCGATATAACAACAAATACTAAAAAACAGAATAAAATAAATATTAAAGGGAGCTCCCATACAACAAACGTGATTTTTTTGCCGTTTTTATAGATAATGGTACGAAATCCTTCGTGCAAGAGTCCGACTCGCACTTGGCCGATTTTTTTATTTGGAGTCTATCCGGGTAAATCTGACCAAGAAAATTAAATACATACTCGTACAATGGTTTTATGTGTGGTCTAAGCAAATAAAATAATATGTGCCCCTAAATTAGTGATAGGGATAAAGATTAAAAAGTTTGGTTGTGTTATAAACGTTTAGTTACCATGAATGTAGTACGTAACTAATATAGATATAACGTATATAGGTCGTGGGTTCAAATCCCGTAGGGGCATGTTTGTGTTCAGTTTGCTTGCCTCTGTGGGTCCATACTTGTGCCTGAAAAATTACGGTAGGACTCACCACCAATCATGCTGAGTCGAAATAATTGTCGGTAAAACGTGGGTGTACGAGTTTGGACTGTGGCTTGCTTTTACAGTCCATACCTGAAATCACATCTGACACCTCCATATTGATCCATGTCGTAATGATGCATTTATATTTATTTTCATCCCGCCTATTCGAAAAACGATGATTGGATCTAGATAAGTGCGACAAACTGCAGAAGACTTTTTCAATGTGGGCAGTTTGAATAAGGAACATGAATATTGTCCCTTAGTGCTCCGTGTCCAAGAAGATTGAACGAAAATATTGTATGAAAAAGTTACTGGCTGGTTAGAATGGCGGCGCGACGACGAAGGCTGTATTGAAAAAAAAAACAAATGAAAAACGCCCGGGTTACGTGCTCTAAGGATATCATTGAATCTGTAAATATTTTTTAAGAATGAGTTCGTCTAATAGTGAAAGTATTATATTAACATCCGAAAGTATAATAAAAGACGCGTCAAATGTGATACAAATAAACATATTGTAAAGTGTATCTAAAAATGCCGTTTATGTGTTTTTCCCATAGATTGGATGACACGTAGAGTGCCTCACTCGGCCGCAAAATTATTTGCGACGTACATTGAAGCGGTTATTCTTAGTTTAGCCGGCTAAAGATGAAATAAACTAACAGATTTCGAACAATATCTAATGTTCAAAACTAAACGTAAGATTAACCGTCTGATCTTATGTTCGTCTCAAACCTTACATTAGCCGTACGAACATATAGAACAGTCACGTGACTACTGACCTACCACATACAGCCTAAAACACTGATGACAAAAACATGAAATTAGAAACATTCGTTCCTTAGAGAGTGCAAGGGTGTGTTAAGAAAGATTTTTGTATAAATGTACTTTTGTAAGACAAATCGTTTTGCGTGTCGAGATGTTAAAGTTCTATGGGGAAATTTGATTCGAATTTATAGGTATATCCGAAACCCATGCCAGTGAAGTTGCTGGCTAAAGCTAGTACCTATTAATTAAGAATCACGAGTGAATGATGAGAGAATGTAAGTGTACTGCGCATGCACCGTGTGTAAATAAGCAAGTTTACCCGCAGCAAGCCAAGTCGGTGACTTGGCGAATTGTCTGCCATGCACGTCACCTCAGCGCACAACTTGGCTCCAACTAGGATTATTCCACTTTAATAGTTTATTGGCAGCTCGCTTGTGATAGAACTTTCATTAATACGTCAAACTGTAGCGGAAGGAAATTATAAAGTTTCCTAGCTATGCTATTGTTGCTAAGGCATCTCTGTAATCAATTCTGTACAAATATGCTATTTTGACGTCATTATAATATTGTAAACAATCTTAAAATATACATATGTTAACATAAACATATAAAAAATGTATACATTTAATTGGAGTATATTTAAAGCTCGATGTGTGTAGGTCCAAATTGCTGATTTGAGGCAACTTGCCTTGACAACATATTCTGTGATTGTGACTACTCGGACAATAAAGTTATTAACTGCCTGCAGTCTGATCACAGTGGTCAAATTGTAACTTTCATACAGAGTGTGAAACAGTTGCCCAAAAAAGCCTTTTACAGTCCTGTTACAACTCACAGACTCGAATGTTTTCAAGCAAACTTAGAACTTAAATTACCACATTTTAATCTTCTCAAAGATGGTCCAATTGCTCTCTTTGCAGACCTGTTTAACATAGTTTCCAAAGAATTTGAAAATACGTTTACATTGCGGAAAGTTTCTAACAGTAATAAAATCACTTTTAGTGACTGGGCAACGCCAGGTATTTACAAAAGCAGAAATCATTTATACGAATTGTACGACATAAAATCCTACAATGATAATACTGAATTTATTGAACATTTGAAAATATACTCGCGTACTTTCAAATTAGTGTGTTTAAAAGCAAAAAGTGTATTTCTGAATAAAAAACTTAAAATGGCCGATAACAAAGTAAAAGCAGTATGGAATATCATAAATACTGAAACTGGGAAGAGTAACAAACGGAATTATGCACTAAAATTGAATATTAACAATGAAGTTTTTACAGGAGATAAAGAAGTAGCGAAGGCCTTTGAACAATTCTTTACTGACATTCCTTCCTTGACAACTAAAGGCTAAATTCAAGTCAAGACTCGCACAGGATCTTTTGAGTGATCACGTGCCTTAGTGTGTATTCGCTTTTAAGCATATTAATTCACAAACTGTCATTAAAGCATTTAAATCTCTTAACTTTGAAAAAACCGAAGACTTATCCTATCTGTTAAAGTTGTAAGCTGTATTAATGATTTAATAGCTCCATATTTAGCTTTAATCTTTAATAAATGTGTAGATGATGGTGTCTTTCCTGATTTAATGAAGTTGAGTAAATTGATCCCTCTTTTTAAATCAGGCGACAATGAAGAACCTTCCAACTATATACCGGTCTCAGTTTTACCAGTATTTAGTAAGATTTTCGAAAAAATTGTTTTTAATCAATTACTATCTCATTTTAACTTAAATAAGTTATTTCACAGTGAACAATATGGATTCACTAAAGGGAGGTTAACCACTGATGCAGGAGTTGCTTTAGTCAAGCACATATTTGACGCTTGGAAAGCAAAGCAGGGTGCGTTCGGTGTATTTTTTCAAAATGGGTGTTCCGCAGGGCTCCATATTGGGGCCCCTATTGTTTTTAATATACATAAATGACCTACCTTACTTAGTTAGAAACTTATCTGAGATAGTTCTATTCGCAGATGACACGTCACTTATTTTTAAAGTGAATCGACAAAACGATATTCTTGATGACGCGAATTCAACTCTCTCTCTGATTCTTGATTGGTTCACTGCAAATAATTTAGTTCTAAATGCAAGAAAGACGAAATGTATAAAGTTTACTTTACCAAATGTAATTCAAGTAGATGTCAGTTTATTTTTGCGTGGGTCCAAGCTGGAGTTAGTTAACAAATTTAAGTTTTTGGGTATTACTATAGACTTTCGTCTTCAGTTGGGTCCCTACATAGAAGCTCTCTGTGGTAGACTTAGTTCAGCCGCATACGCTGTTAGACGCATAAGGCAGATTACTGATGAAGATACTGCTAAAATAGTATATTTCAGTTATTTTCACAGCATTATGTCATATGGCATAATGTTGTGGGGTAGAGCCGCGGATATAGAAGCAGTCTTTGTCTTGCAAAAGAGAGCAATATCGGTCTATTTATAACATGAAGTACCGAGATTCATTAAGAGAAAAGTTTAAAGAAATTAATATATTTACGGTCCCATGTGAATTTATTTATCGGAAAAAATATTGATAATCTCCCGAGGCTTGGTGTGGACCACTGTGTTGAAACCAGAAACAAACATAAACTAGGTTTTCCAAAATTCAGACTTATATATTTTTTTTTTGACTTTATATATTTTTTCTCTTGGACATAATTCCTATGGTTTTATATTTGCCTTTACTTAAGTAGGTATAAGAAAATTGTATAGTATAAGTTTATGTTACAAATGAAAAAAACTCATGTTTGCTAAGTTTCTTGCCCTTCTTCTTAGCAATACTAATCGAATGGTGCGGATGGTTAGGCATTATGTATATATAATATTTTTATTCCTATATTTCTTTATTTTATGCAGGTTTATAACTTTATTACATTTTAGAAGCCCAACCTTAATGGTTTTTGGATGTATTTCCCGTATTTATTTATCAACTTGTTTCTTCGTTGCATCATTTATATATAATATTTTTATTCCTAGATTTCTCTATTTTATGTAGGTGAATAATTAAGTTTTTGTAGCCCAACCTAAATATTTTTTGTATGTATTTCCTTTATTAGTATATACATATTATTTTTTTATATTTTTTTATTCTAAAGAAATTTATTGTAAAGATTGACTTTGACTTGTAGAAAGTATACTTTATGTATCTATTTTACAAAATAAATATTTTGATTTGATTTTGTATTATTTTCTTTTGTTGCATTTTTGAAGCTATTTTATAACATTTCCCAAGTAAAAATTATATTAGTATCAGGTATTTCAAAATCAAATACTGCCAATCTCATACAATGTAACTCCTATGACAAGATTTAACTTATATTTAAACTTAATTATAGTGTGTCAAAAAAGTGTTGAAATGAATATTGAACTTTAATGAACTTTATTGAACTTTAAACGTTCCAGTATTGTAATTTAGATAATATATTTATGAAATAACAACGCGGTAAACTCGATTTAACATATTTTGTACTTGTTTGTTTGGTGCAACCAGGTGAAAGAAAAATAGTTCCTTTAATATTAATTTCAACTCTTTTTGACAGACTGTACATATCTTAAAATAAAAATAAAATGTGACATTTTGTTTAAGCCTCGTGCCCTTCATTATGGTCAATATGGAATATCAGACACAAACAAATGACAGTATGTAGGGCATAGACAATGTCTAGGGTCTAGGTTATACCCATTTTACAAATACGTCTGTAATTTATTCAAAATTTTATTCATTATCATGTTATCTTTATGTTATAATCTACATTAAACGTACATCTATGTTTCAAAATATACAACGGTATTCTTATGTTAGGGTTAATTTTTCGTTATTATTATTAATCACACGATTTTCTGTCAGATTGTATGATCTTCAAATACTCCACAAAATTATTTGATTTTTAAACTTATTTCGTAGAAAGCGCTTGTTTATTGTTGAATAAACCAGCTCTGTGATCTTTATTGACTCTTGGCTACGGTGTGCTACGAAAGTGCTACAAAATCGCTACGAAAGCGCTACAAAATACTGGTTCATACGACACGTTATTACGCAAACAAAGTTATAATTTCTGACTTCTACAAAGTGTATCAGCGAGTTGCTACAAAAGTTAAATACATTATGTTCAATACATATATATACTCACGCCTGTCTCCCAGAGGGGTAAGCAGATACTACAGATTTCCATCTACCACGGTCCTGACATACCTCTTTGTTTCTTCTACATCCATCAATCTGTTCATACAAGCTTTTTTTTTCCGGGTACTTTTTACTTTGCCTTTCTTCTGTATATTTTATGTTGAAATGATCATATATAAATAACTTCCTGATTTTGGTATAACATATTTTTCTGTATATGCATAGTAAATAATTGCTTAAGCATGTGATCGTCTCCGCCCTTTTTTAGCCATGGCCATGGTGAATACTTCGACTCCTATAAGGTACGGCACTGGTGTCCCCGAAGATGGCTAACGTAGCTGATCTTCCTTGTAAACCGGGTGCGCCCTGAGTGCAAGTGAGTCTACCGTCTGTATAAATATTGTCTATTTAGACAAATTCACACTGAAGGCTCGATAAGTTTAGCTGATAGAAGATAGCGAAATATGTTTAAAAAAATGTCCCCCTATACTTGCCCAAGAACAACCTCAACCTATTTTGCGTTATTTCACAGAAAGGGTAATTGAACCTTTATCCTGACCATTTACCGAGTCTCCAGGATGGATTTGGGCATATAAACGAAAGTTATCTTATATATAATTGCAGTGAATGGTCGCGGGTGGTCGTCCCGTTTGGCGTCGAGGTAATTTTTGCACTGCTCCTTAAAATCGCCCTCTCCATTCCGGGCAATGTGCTGCCAATCCTTCCCATTTCGAGGGCTTATGTATTACATGTACGCGTTTCCTGACGCATTTACGCGGTCAGACTACGAATTAACGGGTCTACAAAGCGAGAATAGCGGGGTGTTATTACAATGTTCTAATTTCGACCATCACTATAGCCGATTCTGAAGGCTTTAATTTCAGTTTTAGTGCTGTCAAAACTAAATTTTCTTCATTCCAAAATAGTTATTTAGTGTTTACAACAGAAGCTATATTACTTTGGAAAAATTTATGTTTTGACAGCACTAAAACTAAAATTAAAGCCTTCAGAATCGGCTTTATTAGCTATTTTGAGATTTATATTCTATAATAAAAAAAATACTCCAGAAAAGGACAAAGTCCAAATCAGCACACAAGATTCACAGTATTAACCGAGTTTTTCAATTGAAAATTAAATGAAAGCGTATTAAGGCCTTCGTTCATACTCGCAACTAAAGCAATAATCCACTCAAAATAAAAGATATAATTCAATAATGAAATTAAATTCTAACTGTACTAGTCTTTCAACCCAGTTTTTGCTAGTTCAGTGTCGCTTCCGCACCCCATGTCTCCCCTACACGTGTCCCTGACCCATTAAACCAACTTCTGACACAATGGGGTACAAATATATATATAGATATGGAACACCGAAGTCAGCCGTGCGTTTGTTGTCGCTTCTGGGACCTGGTTTTGATTCATCTGTGTTCTTTTATCCCATACCGATACTCGGGGTTGTATTCATGGAGATTGATCGATTACTTGGTTAAGTGGTTAGTTAGTCTTAATTATATTTAAGTTACGCTTACTGGCAACTGGTCCTTCGTTAGACGGGGGCTAGATAACAAAAAACATGTGACGTTGTGCTGAATTGTGATTTATTGATTTGTCACTTTCGCAAAATTACGGTTTTTGTATGGCTTCTCCTAATTTTCTTGGAATATGGAGTGATCTTAATATTATTTTTTGTTATTACTAAATAAAAGGAGTATCAATAAAATTGCAGAATTTGATTGGTTGAAGATTATAGGTTATCCTGACATGAAATTTTGATTTTATTATTACCATTGAAGAATTCCTTGTAGACAAAGTAATTTTGATTGTACTTGTAATTAAGTATGTTTTATTTAATACAAGAATCATAGTAAGCTGGCGACATTAAATGGGGAAAATATAAAAAAGTTAATTTTTAAGATGCTAATTAGGTGCTAGAAGATAACTCGCCTGAAAACGTAAAATAGCTCTTAAGTATAAATTAACTAGATTTTATTATATCAGGAACTTGCCCCTTGTCACTAGTTGTGTTGAAATTTTCACAAAGATCAAGATAGCAAGGCGTTTAGTAACCAATTAGCTAACGCGAAAATTAGTTTAAAAAAAAACATACTTATTTATTTCACTAAACATTTAGGACGTCTAAAAAGCCGACCAAAAAAAAGCTGTCACTCCATCGGTACAACTCCGTGATGGATATGGGATTAATGCAAATCCCAGTGTTTGACATCCTAGTTCAGAGCCATTACATTTGAGGTTCTTAAATAAATGATTTCCAGGATGAGACCAATGCTGGTTAATAGAGCTCTTCAAGGGCATTCGTATAAACTGAATTTCAAAAACATAATAAATTAGATATTTATAAGTTTTAAATATCATTATGTTTGATTTTTGTATTGCTCGTGTGTGTGTGTAGGTACAAGTCTTAACCTAGTCTCTTTCGAGTTAAATACTTTAAAGCATTTGAAAGGCATTTATTTACTGGTTGTAGGTAAAACCTTTTAAGGTTTTAAAACATCACAATTACGGAAAATAAGTCAGTAAATTGCATATATTTTTTTCGAAATTTTGTAATAGTCATACAGACAGTTGCAAGCGATTAAAAAACGTTTCTAAACAGAGTTTACCACAAGTACGAGTATAACCCCATAAGACCAATTTAGGTTTTACAAATATTTCCTCATAGTTTCATCCTGGAATAACCCTCATGCAAAAATTCAAATTCTTTTTTGAGATTTAGTATATGGGAATGCCTTTGAAGATCCCTATCAATCAGTTTAGGTTAATCTTGGAAAATTATTATGTGACTACTTTACGGCTGGGTTCATTTGGGTTACATTTTACTTTTAACTGTCAAGCGCTCTGTAGGAGGATTTTCGCTTTGTTCTTAGGACATCGAAACTATTCGGTACCTAATACTTTCTCCTTTTATCATTATATAATGGCGTACGTATGGGATAAGGCTACAGTGCGACAAAGCTCTTTTGGCGCGTGGATGACAATGACAGGGGAGTGCAGCTGTGAAACCAGGGTTACGTTTGAATAGGATAGCGGCGTTAGTTCCGTTAACGGTAATAAAGTTAATAGTTGCGATTGCCGGCTCTCGGAAAAACATCCTTATGGCTGAATAAAACACTTGTACTGTACTTGGGCTTGTACCGATAAGGCAAAACTAGTCGGGAGTTATATAAAATTTGTGAAAGAGTATAAGTGTTTTATTCAGTGTTAGTTCCAATTTTGGCCACGATCAATACATGCGCCGAAAGAGCATTGTGGCCCTGTTTATGAAGTTTCTTCTGTGTTCATCATTCGACTATACGTTAAGGCACAATATGTCTATCGTAAAACGAAATAGGTAAAAGTGCGAGGCCGAGTAGTGCGGTGAACGAAGAAAAGTTTGGATATTGCTGTTTTTAGTGAGTAATACATTGAATTTAAATCCACACGAAAGCGTTAAGAAAAACGCGTTTTTATCTTTAAGATAATAGGTTTATATTATTTTGACAACAGTAATTATTGTTTTTTTTACTTAATTAGTTTGGACGGACTACTATTTTGAACTGAAAAAACAGCCTTCACTGCAATTTTATCGATACACAGAATTTTTCTGTATCACGTTTTGGGCTCTGTTATCGTCTTGGAAAAGGCAAACATGTTTTTTTTCGGAACCCTATCTATTGTAATATGTTATTTCTACTGTTTTAAAATTTCATTTATTACTATCTTTGTCGTCTTAAAAGAAAACAGTTTTTATAGGGCTAAATAACACAGTTTGGTTTCCCCAAACACTGCTTAGCACGTTTTTTGTAAACAAGATGGAGATGAAAAAATCTGTTATATATAAAATAATACTTTTATATATAAACATACATGAGGTGACTTTGATCCTAGCTCGTAAAAAACGTGCTCCTACTCCGTTTGAAAAGACCAATTTTATATGATAATATATCGTTTATTATTTGAACAATAAAATTGCGATGATTCCCAAGTTTTTTTTACGCACCAAGATCAGCTTTATCAAACCGAAATAAAATACACAATGTTTTACCCGTGCAAACAATTTCCAATCAATTCCAAGGTACGATAAAATCGCACTACAATGAGTTCCCCGGGTGAATATTTGTTCAACTCTAAATTATGTAAACAAACGATAAAAATATCTATGGTTACTTTGATATTTTCTGAATTCAAGGAGATTAAGTACTTTAGGGTTGACGTAGGCATCGGTATTAAAAATAAAATCACATTTTCGGTCGGTCTTCTCAAAGCCTCACAGTAAAATTATCGTGAAATGTCTCATTTTCGCGTAAATCTCAGTCATTACAGTTGCTGAGGGCGCGATTTATTGCCTCCCCCTCCCTCTAACCCCCTCCCCTAAGCCCGTCTACTGCACTTGATGCGTAAACGATCTCTTTGCGACGTATTGTCGGGAACGCCTCGACGCATAAATCTGGGCATAAATTTTACGAGTCGATAAGAAAATTTTCCGCGCGACATGTTGCGGCGTTTGGCGATGAACACGAACATGAGTTATTCCAGAACGTAAAGGAAATCAAGGATCCCCTTTCTAAGGTGTAGTTTAGATGTCAAAGAACATCGGAGATAAGTTAGATGTCATCAAGGACCAATCAATGTTTCGCATTCATCTGTTCAACGTTGAAGTACTCTTCTATTTCAAATGATCATAGCCGCTTTTCAATCCCAAGTTAAATAGTTTATTTATCGGGTTTACGCTGGCAGAAGGTTGAGGTTGAGGAGCGGGATGTAATTCCAACTTTGTGTAGCCGTGTATCGCCGCCAGTTTGTTTAGGAACACTCGGTAACTTTATCGACACCCGGCACAGCTGCTTAGTTAGACACACACCCATATATACACGCATAAAGATATACTATTTAAACTTTGATTTGAGAATTTGTATGAAGAAATACTAGACGGAATGATTTGAAAATCTGAAGAATGTTATGGTAGATATCCAAAAAATGACAAATGAAAATTTTTGTGTAAAACATTCTCTGAATATTTTTTTTTTTCCATTTTTCCACACCCGCTCACTTTAAACTCACTTTTCTGTTTGTTTAACATTATAAGATGTCAATTCACTGTAATTCCAATAATATAAGAATTTACATAATATGCAATTTAATAAAGAAAAAATATACCTTTTTGATTTATTTTTGCATAAATTCTATAAAACAGGGTGTTTAAGACATGCAATTAGCCAAATATTTGTTTTTGTTTTATAAAACTTTCAGATCAAGGATTTGGATTTGCATTGCTGAGTAATCGCTTGGAAGTATTCAATTATCGGTTGCAAAGGATAATGACAGTTGGATGCCCGCATTTTTAGGGTTCCGTAGTCTGACAAGAAACCCTCATAGTTTCACCATGTCCGTCTGTCCGCGGCTTAGCGCAGAGACTGTTAATACTAGAAAGCTGTTATTTGGCATGAATATAAATATTTATCACACCGACAAAATGGTAAAATAAAATTTCAAAAAAATTTTTTTTATTGGTACCTCTCGTACACGTAAACTGGGGATGAATTTTTTTTTCTCGTCTATCCCATTGTGTGGGGTATCGTTGGATAGGCCATTTAAAAACATTGTGGGTGTGTGAAAACCATTTTTCGATTTAGAGATCCGTTGGAGAAATATTAAGCTTTAAAGTGAAAATTTTAGTTAGAGTGGAGCGTCCCCCCACTGCTGACTAAACGGTTGTTTATAGAAATGTGAAAAAAATCACAGAAGTAGTATATATAATGAATTTAAAAGGAAAACTATCACTGCTAAGTAGGCTTCACAGGTTTACGAGTACAGGTCGCGCCAAACTTGTGGCCCCTAGAATGTACGGGACCAGAAGTTTGGCGCGGTCTGTATTAGTAGACCAACTTATATGTACCGGGAAACTACGGAACCCTACATTACGCGTGGCCCAACACGCACTTGGCCGGTTTTTCTTGTTTTAACGGCATGTTCAAGAAATTAAACTAGGACCATTTAAAAAAGCGCAAATGTTGTATCTTGTCAAAAACTGCATGAAGTCCAGGGGAAAAAGTAAGTAAGTAAAGTTTTTCGGCAAAATGAATCTAATAAACAGTTTTGAATACGTAAGAATGACTGCTATCTTATAATCTCAGAATTGTCGATGGCTGAGATTGGCCAATGTACTGTCAAAATTTTTGCATTTCAATTTATGCTATTAACGTTTACGTCTAGTGTACTGTGCATGTAGTCAAGCTGTTAACTTTGGACAAGCTGAGTAACTTTGTACAAATTCATATACAAACCATGTCCCAAATATCACGTTTTTCAGTGTTTTTAGAAATTTTTGGTGTTAAAACAGCCTTTATTTCGGCAGAATCCTTTACATTTAACTTGATTTTATAAATTGAACATCACGAATTCAATGTAAACAACACCAGGTCAAGTTCCAGTACTAGACCTGCCATTAATCTTTGCATGAAGTTATTGGAACAGTTTTGGAAGGGTGTGGTCTAAGCCGAGCAGCCCAATTACCTAATTTCTATGACCTGTATGTCAGGTTGACATGCACGAAACGCAGGAGTCCCGCGCAGGCAAAACTTGGTATAACTTTTTTTTTTTTTGGAATTGTTTATGGCTTGGAAACAGGTCCTTTTAGCCATCTCTTATGTAATTTTTCTTACACCATTTTTTTTTCCCATTAAATGTTACCTTGGTATAACATTTACGTCATAGAAATAGGGTCCAGAATTACAATCTTTACTTGAAATTTTGGTGAGGACAGCACCGTAATATAAACATGTCGTAACATACTCGACTCGTACGATGGCCGGCATTCATGGGCGACATTAGTTCTCCGTAGGTATATCCGCATCCAATGTTACGATGATAAATCTATAATTGGACTGCAAACAAAGGGAGACAGCTTTCATACTCATATAGTTAAAAATGGGCAGTAAAGTTAAGTAAAAGGGATTAACATGTGCACGTGCACGAGAATTTGACATAGAAAAAACAAAGGGATAATTTTATGATACTATTGATATTAGGTTACGTTTTTTTCCAGTTTGTAATACTAAACATTCAAATGAAATAAATTGAATTGTATTGAATTGAATATTGTTAAGTTTTTTGCCCTTCTTCTTAGCAAGACTAATCTAGTGGGCGGAGTTAGGCATGTATTTACATATGTGACGTATTATATAGTACTTAGCTATCATTATCATAAAAATAGTATATATATTATTGTATATCAAAATTAAATATACCTTTAATGTAGTTTATGGACGTGTATTAATTAAGTATAAGCAAACCCAAAAACCTTATTTAATATATTATATTTCCTCTTTTATATTTAATTATTTTACTTATTTAATATATCCTAACGTGCGATAAGTGTATTTATGTACCTACATTGCAAAAATAAAGTATTCATTTCATTCCATATTGAGTTAAGTTGAAATTAGAAAGATAATAAAATACAGACTTTGTAAACTTTAACTTTTTTCAATATTTACAACATCAATAAAAATAAAAATAATTTTGAAAAAGCTGCTCTTAGTACGCAGAAAACTTTTATAAAGATAAAGGACCTCTATCCCATAATAAAAGAAAAATTTAATATTATAAAAAAAAAGTGTTTTTAGGAAATATCTACCGTGTAGAACAACGTTCAATATTCCTAATGACGGCAGTTTTCTTCCTTACTACATAAATAACCAATGCTTTTATTTATGCAGTTAACACTTGGAAACATCTCTGGCACCCCTTCGGGGATTCATGTCGTAACGATATATGTTGTATGATTTAACTAATGTAGAAAGTTCGTATTCTCTACATTTATTTTTACTCTTTCTGCTTACTTTACACCTAAAACGAATAATGCACAAGTTTATTTATTTATTTATTCTGCCGCATTATTAAAACGGTGGAACCAATAAATCAAATAGATAATTGCAATCAGATAGTGTAGCACATCGCCATTATAGTTCCGCTCACAATGAACATCCGAGCACTTGGGACGCCCGGAAACACGCACTGTGCAGACGGACGGAATCCTGTACAATCGTGCCACCATTTGTGTTTCCGCTCAATTTAGGGCCATAGACATTCAGAGTTTTTTTTTTGTAGATACGGCTCGCAGACTGCGAGGTTTTTTGGCAAGTTTATTCAATATTGGGTTTATTATGTACCTCATTGATCTTGAGGGACTCTACGTTTGCTTTTATTTTGGGTCTATGAGTTAAGCCGACCCGGTTGAGTTAAGTTTGCACGTCGTGTGATGACACAATTACGGAGCTCTCCTTCTAATTATTGAAGATATCGTCAAAAATTGGAAACCTATTATATATTAATCTAAAGTAATCTTCGTTCACGGCATGATGAAAAAGTGTAAGGTGGAGAAACACACTGGAATTTCAGTAAAAAATAATTTTTGTTGACGTTATACAGGTTGTTGATTTGGTGGTAAGCAACTTCCGTCACAGGGTAGGTTAGTTATATTAAAATAAAAACAAAAGACTCTTTTTTTATTTTATTCTCGATATTTTGGTGCCCATAAAAAACGTTTCACGTACGACAGACATGATAAAATTGTCTCAACACTAGTGGAGCGGCGGCCCGGTGGGGTGGGGCACCTATGAGAAGGAGAATTTTAGGACAAATAAGAAAGAGCAAATCTCCTTCTTTCTTTTGAATTTTTTATTGTATGCTGTTTTTTAGGAGCACCATGGATGCATTATAATATTTATGTGACGTAAGTTGAGTATTGTTTTCTTATGACTATAGTATTCTTGATAACAAGAGGTCGTAGGGTCGAATCCTGGCTCGAGGAATTTTTTCAAATTCTTGTCTTTACATTTGTTTCCAATTTATCTTTTCTGGTTTGTAATACACTCTAATAATAATATTTAGACTATAGTATTAATTAAGTCAGACTATATTTCATGTAAGTTTGTAGGAAAACCTACAAAACTATTCTTAAAGGTGTATTCTTCTATACCGGATACAAAGTTCCTTGTCATAACTCCAATAGTATCTTATTTTCGGTATGTCTTAGGACATCTGATATTGGTAATCAATTTAGTCCAGCGGAGACACTAATAAAATCAACAAAAAACTATTTAATTTCCGAGTCCAGTTTTTTTTAATGGATTCTATTGTATCCATATTAATTAGTATACACTCTTTTCTAACTGATCATGATCGAGGACAAGATATTTGTAACTGACGTGAATAACTCAAAGAGAAAAAATACGAATCACTTTTGCAGACATTTCTAATAATAATAGAGCATGATTTATGATTTTCTAACAATATCAAAACAAAATTAAAATTATAATCTTACAGTTTAAATGAAATTTTTTTACATTGTTGACATTGTAATAAAATGATAAAGCATGCTTTTTTACTTTCGCTGAAAAAATTCACGTTTTCTAAGGTGACTCGACTATTTTTTTCCCTTTGAGGTATTCACATCGATTAAAAACTTGTTCATCCCCGACCGTCATCTGTTAGAAAACATAAAGGTTATGTTCAACATGGTTAACTCCTATTAAAACTTAAAAAGGCGACTCTTGAATTTGAAGTTCTTGCAAACCAATTTCTATCGCCTTTTCCCATTTGGGTTCTTCTTTTGATTTCGTTTTCGGAGACCCCTTCATCGCTTAACATGGATCCGAGGTGAATGAAATCGTGAACTATTTCAAGATCAGCGTAACAAGATAAACGTCAAAAATTTACAATAATAAATAACATAAATAATTAATGTACATGTCGCAGTATGATTGTGTGAACTGCTTTTTCGTGAAAAAGCCGCTTTTCCGTTAAAAACCGAGTTGTAGCGTAAAGGCCGTCCCATTACACGATCATACGAAATTATTCAGCTCTTGGCGAAAAAGCGGGTATTTCATGAAAAAGCGAGATTCAAACAGTTACAAAAGATCTAACAAAAAGTAAAAAGCGAAGCGATGCGAAGCAAGGAAGAGCGTGTTAGGTTATGAACCCGCTCCGTATTTTTCGTCTATTTGATGCGAAGCATTATATTAATAATTTTTCTTGTCATTGCCACGATGTTTGTGTAAAAATCAGGGACATACACCAGTTCATATTGGCCATCTAAATAAGACCTAAAATTTATTTGATTCAGTTGTTGCTCCTTTGCGCGTTATTTTGATACTAAGGTATTATGAATAACGATTTGGAGCGGGCTCGTAAGTAATAAAATAACTCGCAAAAGAGAAACAATTCAATCAAATAAATTCTAGGCCTTTATTAAGATGGCCAATATAAAGTGGTGTATGTCCCCAGTTTTTCCAAAAACATCGCGGTAAAGGCCAGAAAAATATTTAACTTATTGTTTTTCATCAAAGTTGTCGTCGTCGCGAACCGGGCTCTTTACATACATATAAATTAGGGAAACCAAGCCAAGCAACTTGTCTTGATAATATATTCTGTGATTGTGACTACTCAGACAATAAAGTTATTAACTGCTTGCAGTCTGATCACAGTGGCCCAACTGTAACTTTCATACAAAGTGTGAAACAGTTGCCCAAAAAAGCCTTTTACAGGCCTGTTACAACTCACAGACTAGAATGTTTTCAAGCAAACTTAGAACTTAAATTACCACATTTTAATGTTCTCCAGGATGATCCAAATGCTCTCTTTGCAGACCTATTTAACAAAGTTTCCAAAGAATTTGAAAATACGTTTACATTGCGGAAAACTTCTAACAGTAATAAAATCACTTTTAGTGACTAAGCAACGCCAGGTATTTACAAAAGCAGAAATTATTTATACGAATTGTACGACATAAAATCCTACAATAATAATATTGAATTTATTGAACATTTGAAAATATACTCGCGTACTTTCAAATTAGTGTGTTTAAAAGCAAAAAGTATATTTCTGAATAAAAAACTTAAAATGGCCGATAACAAAGTAAAAGCAGTATGGAATATCATAAATACTGAAACTGGGAAGAGTAACAAACGGAATTATGAACTAAAATTGAATATTAACAATGAAGTTTTTACAGGAGATAAAGAAGTTGCGAAGGCCTTTGAACAATTCTTTACTGACATTCCTTCCTTGACAACTAAAAGCTTAAATTCAAGTCCAAGACTTGCACAGGATCTTTTGAGTGATCACGTGCCTCAGTGCCATTCTGTATTTGCTTTTAAGCATATTAATTCACAAACTGTCATTAAAGCATTTAAATCTCTTAACTTAAAAAACCAAGGACTTATGGGGCCTATCTGTTAAAGTTGTAAGCTGTATTATAGATTTAACTGATGGTGTCTTTCCTGATTTAATGAATTTGAGTAAATTGATCCCTCTTTTTTAATCAGGCGACAATGAAGACCCTTCAAACTATAGACCTGTCTCAGTTTTACCAGTATTAAGTAAGATTTTCGAAAAAATTGTTTTTAATCAATTATTATCTCATTTTAACTTCAATAAGTTGTTTCACAGTGAACAACATGGATTCACTAAAGGGAGGTACACCACTGATGCAGGAGTTGCTTTAGTCAAGCACATATTTGACGCTTGGGAAGCAAAGCAGGATGCGTTCGGTGTATTTTGTGACCTCTCAAAAGCTTTTGATTGCGTTAATCATGAAACACTTTTATGTAAATTAGATCACTATGGAGTTAAGGGTAAATCTTTGGCGTTATTTAAGTCATACCTTAGTGACCGGATTAAAAAGTAGACATTAATGGAGTAAAGTCATCTGGAGCATTAGTTAAAATGGGTGTTCCGCAGGGCTCCATATTGTTTTTAATATACATAAATGACCTTCCTTACTTAGTTAGAGACTTATCTGGGATAGTTCTATTCGCAGATGACACGTCACTTATTTTTAATGTGAACCGACATAACGATATTCTTGATGACGCGATTCAACTCTCTCTCTGATTCTTGATTGGTTCACTGCAAATAATTTAGTTCTAAATGCAAAAAAGACGAAATGTATAAAGTTTACTTTACCAAATGAAATTCAAGTAGATGTCAGTTTATTTTTGCAAGGGTCCAAGCTGGAGTTAGTTAACGAAACTAAGTTTTTGGGTATTACTATAGACTCTCGTCTTCAGTGGGGTCCCCACAAAGAAGCTCTCTGTGGTAGACTTAGTTCAGTCGCATACACTGTTAGACGCATAAGGCAGATTACTGATGAAGATACTGCTAGATTAGTATATTTCAGTTATTTTCACAGCATTATGTCATATGGCATAATGTTGTGGGGTAGAGCCGCGGATATAGAAGCAGTCTTTGTCTTGCAAAAGAGAGCAATTCGGTCTATTTATAACATGAAGTACTGAGATTAATTAAGAGAAAAGTTTAAAGAAATTAATATTTTTACGGTCGCATGTGAATTTATTTATCAAGTTATTAGATATGTCAGAAAAAATATTGATAATTTCCCGAGGCTTGGTTTGCACCACTCTGTTGAAACCAAAAACCAACATAAACTAGCTTTTCCAAAATTAAGACTTGCCAAAGTAGGTACCTCTTTTGTAGGACATGGTATAAGATTTTACAATAAGCTTCCAGAGGAGGTCCTTAGTTTGCCTGAAAATAAGTTTAAACTTTATATTAAGCAGGGACTACTTAAGAAAGCTTATTTTCAAATCAATGATTATTTGGACGATAATGAAGCATGGTGAAATAAATAATAATAATCTTATTCAAAATTGTAATTCATAATTAGCATATTTTAATACTGTATGATTCCTCTAAAGGCTTAAAATTAATTAATATGTAAACTTACTTTGTTAAAGGTAATAGACAATATGAGACGGGTTGACTAAGATATATTTTTTTTCTCGTGACTAATTCCTGCAGTCTTATATTTATTTATGCCTTTACTTGAGTAGGTATGTATATGATTTTGTATCATATGTTTTATTTTGAAAAAAGGAATGTTTGCTACGTGTCTTGCCCTTCTTCTTAGCAATACTAATCGAATGGTGCGGATGGTTAGGCATTATGTATATATAATATTTTTATTCCTATATTTCTCTATTTTATGCAGGTGTATAACTTTATTACATTTTAGTAGCCCAACCTTAATATTTTTTGTATGTATTTCCCGTTTTTATTTATGAACTTATTTCTTCATTGCATTATGTATATATAATATTTTTATTCCTAGATTCCTCTATTATATGCAGGTGTATATTTTATTTCCCGTATTATTATATATTTTTTTTATATATAAAGATATATTATATTGTTATAATTAACTGTGACTTGTAGAAAGTATACTTTAAGTATCTATTTTGCAAAAATTAATATTTTGATTTTTTATTTATTTATTTATTTATTTATTGGGAAACAAACAGTTTTCTTATCACACAATACAATCAGGAATAGCTAAAATATAAAACCAAAAAAGTTTCCACATAAATCTTAGCAACAAAATTAATTAGTGCACGGACATTTACAACAACACAAGTTACCAGTAAAAAAAAAAAAAAACACATACAGCGATTTACTAAAATCAACGGAAAACAAGATACAAAAAATTACTATTAAAAAACAAAATAATACAAGAAAAAGCGTCTACAATTTTAAAATTACTTATTTTTCACGAACGTTTTAAATAATCTACCTCTAAATTGTCCCAGCGAAAGATGCAATATGTCAAGATCAATAAAGTCTTTATTATAAAGATCACAAGCCCTAACCAAAAATCTATTTTTTGCATAGTTTGTACCTGCGGGTGGTATACTGAACAAACACTTATTCCGAGTAGTGAAAGCTCGACATTTAAATCCGATGTTACTTAAAAGGTAGGGAGAATCTAACATATTGTGGATAATTTTATATAAAAATAAAAATAAAATATCACGATTTTGAAGCAGAGCGAGGTTTAAATTAAAATAATTTAGTGTGATGATCACGTAATGGGATTGTATTCACACCATAATTTCTGTTTTTGCCATCACACGACGACAGATATAAATATTGTCAAAATCAGTCACCGTGGAGTTTTTAAATAAATAAAAATTCTCGTAGAGATTGGTATTTTATTCGAAACGAAATCAGTACTACACGACTATTTATTTTAAAAGAATTACCTATCTAAATAGTTATACGTAGTATGCATGTCTCTATATGAATTAGAAAACATATAGGACCAATGCCATATTGCGCAAGGGCAGTCCAGGATTTATTTTTTGGGTGGGGCAGAGCCATAATTAGTCCCCAGTTAAATCTTTCATCAATTATAAGTCCTAGTTAATGTTGACTTGATACTTTCATTTGGTTTACATTTGCAATTTTCTATCTTACAATTATAGGAACTTGAAATTTTGTCAGGAACCGCTGAAGATTCGAGATTAATTGACTCATCAAATGACCAAAACTTATCAAAGCTCGCTTTTACGCCTGACATTGATTGAGGCTGTCTTTCACATTGTCACATTTACGAGTATTGACCTCGCGTTTATGGTCTACGTCTTGGTCTTGAATTTACTTTCGAAACTATAAGATGGGCCAGTTAAGGCGAGGTTATCCAGAGAAATCGGTCGTGCTCCATCGCTTTCTTTTTACACCTTTCTATCCTCCTCAGTGGGAGCCGGCCGCAGTGTTTTTATTTAATATTTCGGAGCTAAGAGGATGTATTTTTAATATGACGGCCGTTTTATATCACATTTCTTATGATATTTATTTTGGTATAAGTTTTATTGTCTAAAACCTAATATAACTCAAATTAAATGGTATGTCTTTGCGATTTCAATGGGTGCAGTAAAATGCAAGTATCTTATATTGAACAGCCGAAATATTAAGTTCAAAGAATAAAATGACATGTATTTTTTTGCAAACAGACAATATCGGGATTTAACTCCTCCCCCCCCCACCGTTGTCACTAAAGCGTTGTCTCTTTCCTTACAAGGCTTTGCTGGAGACTAGAATTTCATTTCTTTAATACTAAAAGTATTTCATAAATGTATCGCTTGTGAAGTCTCATCAGATTAGCATAAGTGTTTGTATCACTAACTTTGCTTATTCTGTTACTTCTTTGACAATCGATCACCCTCCTTTTAGTTTTACCATAGTTGGGTAAGAACTGGACAACTTGAAAAATTATTATAGGTTTGCAACAACTTACATCACTTTACCACAATTATTGAGCGGAGTTGGCCTTAGTGACATGAGCAATACTTTTGGAAGTGTCGTTTTCAAAACTTCCATCCAGACATCCATCCATCAGCCCGTGCTTCTCCACCACTGGACAAAGGCACTTCGCAGATTTCGTTATCTCATAGAGCAGTTAAACCTTTCATCGATTATAAGTCCTAGGTAATGTTGACTTGATACTTGTTTGATTGGTTTACATTTGCATTTAGTCTACTAACCATAATAGTAATAATAATCACACTAATATTATAAATAGTTTGTGTGTGTGTGTGTGTGTGTGTATGTTAGTTACTATTTCACGCTGAAACTGTTAGACGGATTTGGGTGAAATTTAGAATGCATATAGCGTATACCCTAACTTAACACATGGGTTACTTTTTATCCCGAAAAAAAACATGTCGTTAAACCGAATAATACGCAGGCGGAGCCGCGGGCAAAAGCTAGTAATATATATTTATAAGTTCCACAGCAGTAAATACTGAAAATATATACAAACAATCATGAACTTAAAAGTTAAAATTGATTAATTAAGAGAGATGTTCATGTTCATGAGCATGCATGTTCAGAAATAAAGACATCAACGCTCCAAAACACCAAACATTTCATTATATTACGTAGTCAAGCGCAGACAAAGTAGCGGGCAAAAGCTCGTCTTAAATAAATAAGTTTAGTTATGGTCATCGTTTTAAGTACCATTGTACATTTTTCACCAACATAAGAATTTCTATTTCGTTATCACTTACCAAATAATTTTGAAAGAGCAATAAAAACACGACTCCAATTACATAGAAAGTATTTTACTAAGTAAGCGATCTTATTTGTACAATACAGATCTCGTAAGTAGAGTTTGCCAACTTCTTTCCCCCTTCCACTACTTTCCATCCCCCTTCCCTTGATACTTCCTGAAAGTCCTGTGCAAATATGCGATAAAACAAAACTCTTCTTGCCTAGAAATAAAAGCTACTTTAGATTGTTGCAAATCAGCAGATAAGTTTGTCAGTCTTTACGCACAACTCGTTACCTCGACACGCATGAGGGAAAGGGACAGATATAGTCAGATAGGGACAGAAAACGAGGCCGCGAGTGGAAGGTTCGCCCTTGACCTGGGTCTTCTC
The DNA here is from genome assembly GCA_910592155.1 of Ypsolopha scabrella. Lineage (NCBI taxonomy): Eukaryota > Metazoa > Arthropoda > Insecta > Lepidoptera > Ypsolophidae > Ypsolopha > Ypsolopha scabrella. Next base: position 20,926,847 of record OU342969.1, on the reverse strand, counting down.
AACTTGATGCACTGCGACTCTATAGTGACACAGAGTAAGTGCTTTAAAGTAGCTCTACGGAATCGGAAATTGTAAAGAAATGCAAAGAAGTTTCGAATTTCATTGTAAATGTAAGTAATGAAGTACTTTACTCAGGCTGTTTGAAGGAGGAAAAACCGGTCAAGTGTGCGCTAAGATCCCCGTCAAGGGTTCCGTACCATTCTAATAAGTTAGTAGTTACCTACGAAATGTATGAAGTATAGATAAACATACAAAAAAGTAACCGACTTCAAATGTTACAGCAGACATTGCCTACAAAGTTTAAAATAATTATATACTGGCCGCTGGTACCGAAATAACACTTTTGCCGACTTCTTTCCTTGTAAATCGTTCCTACGTTCTCTAGAAGTGGGCGCTCTTGTATTGGTTTTGGTGTTGCTATACTGGAATGCGCCGACTTCTAGATAACATAAACTATGTTACAAAAGGAAAGAACATATTCCACGAGTAGTTATAAATAGTCCACACAAATTTGACACTTACAATCTATGAAGCTCCATGTATTCAAAAGGTATATTTAAATTGGTTTACAAACTTGTTAAATAATTGAATATCTGTAATTTTCAGATATTTTCCTAAATGTGTCCTAAACGATCTTATTGCATACGGAATTTCAAGTTTCTAAATTAACTGGTAAGTAACCCTATAGGTTTTCATGGTGAGCCAAATAGTATGAAACTTAGTATACATAAAGGGCAATAACTTTTTTTCACGTTAAGTTAGAAGCCACATTTATCAGTGCTATGGGACTGTAGACTTCTGTAGGAGGTATTAGTTTCGACCGCCTCTAACGGGCCCGATTAAAAAGGTCTTGACAGGCGGACAACAAAATGATCGTATAAGGGTTCCGTTTTGTCATTTTGAGGTACGGAACCCTAATAACAGTAACCGTATATTGTGAGCAAAATTTGAGTGAGCGTATCTTCTATATTTTGTGGTTACACTTTCATTTTCGGGTGAGTGCGTCGATATTGTGTCACGACTTCCCCGGATGTCTCTGACCAAGATACAGCCAATCAGCCGAGATATAATCGTCCTTATGTCAAGGAATTACGGATCTTAACTATAGTGGTCACCAGCATTGGAAATTATAGCTATATAGCGCGTATCCCAGTCACCAAAAAGGTTATTTTCTACTTATTAAAACTTTTGTCCCACGAGATAAGTTTGTATATTGCTGTTACGATTGTGCGATTTTGTTGTTGAAATAAAACAGCAAAACCCTAACATAATTACGAGTTTGCTCACAAAAACGAGAAACTTTTTCATACACACAGTTCTTTACTGTCATATATAAATACACTATTATTTATATCTCATACTGATTGACACGCTTAATTTGTAAGACGGATCTTAGCAAAGATGTGGACTACAATCTATTGTTATTGAGATAATGATAAAGTGGGTTAAGACAAATGCAATTAAAGCTGCATATAAGGTCAGATTGAACACCTTATTTTGCATCCATCATAACTGAACTCTACGACGTTTTCTTTTAATTTAAAACAGTGCGCTCTCAGCCGTGGCTGTTCCGACCACCAAGAAAAACGCACCTGAAAAATCTGCTTTTTTATTTAATAACCTGCTTTTAGATGAAAATTTTAAAATATTCTTAGATGAGCTGATGATATCATTTGTTAACTTATTTTAAATACAAATTTCAAGGCTGTATGATTTAAGGAAGGCCCTTTAACACTCGAAAAACATGAAATTTAGAGGTAACTTCGTAATTTTTTTCTATCGTGCGAACTTAAAGATTTTCGTTTTTTCTAAGAACAGCCTATCAGCCGTATAGTCTACTTTTTATATTATTTTTACTATACTGGTTAACCAAGTTACACAATGTGATATGCTCATTTGAATTTGTGCATTTAGCCTTATATGGACCCTCAAGTTAAACAAATTACAATTTTTTTCAATATTTATTTAAATGCCTCACTTTTATTGTAAGCAGCAGTTGACTCGCGGAAATGACAATTTGTACATGCCCTGATCTTGACCTGGTTTAAATAAGTAGCTTGAAATCACAGAAGAAATTCTTAGGACATAGGAAATAAAAAAACATACATATATGTATATGACCTGGTACCCAATAAGATAATATAATTTTTTTTTCTGTTAGCGAAATAATGCACATTCATGGAGTGGTTACAAAGAGGAAAAAATAAGCAAATTATGAACGCCAACCATACTCAGACTAGTCTCGGTAAAAGCTCTTCAACTGAAGTAGTCTTGTTGACACATCAGCTCATCAAGAACAGCCCGTATTACTAGAGAATTAGAGTTTAGTCCTGTGTCTAAGGGTCTTGGTACTTTGGTAGTGAGTGAGTGACTCGCATGGGGTGTGATGTGAAGGCGTCGCGTCGCGCCATGAAGCGAACTAAACGGTTCAGAGGTGCAATTGTGTAAGCCAATCGTATTAAGGTTATATAACGAAACAAAAGATGTAACTTAGGGTGTAACATTCTGTAGTGTGTGTGGCTCACCGTAGATACGAAAAAATGCAATGTCTATTGATATTTGATTGTTTATAACACCTGAATCCGATGACAAATCATCTTTTATTTAATCTCCCAACATCCCCTATTACAATTGCGTGTGTAACGGATTGTAAGTACTAACGGAGTGTAATCCGCATGCCCACATTTTCGACGGTACCTACCCTACACACATCATCACGCAGAGATTTTTAAGGGTATTCGCTTGGAATAAATCCTGCTCTAACGATTTTGTTATTTAACTGTCTAGTCAACTGCCTCTTATGCCGTAGGCATGCCTTTTAATTGAGTTAACGAGAGAAAACAAAACGGGTTGTCTGTCCGTCCGTATGTCACGGAATGAGTCTCTTGTCTCTTAGACGGAACGAGGTACAGACCTAAAATTCGCATATTTTAAGTACAATAAACCGAATATTGAATTGAAATTGAAATAAAATTAAAGAGATGCATTTCTTTTTTCTTAACCTGGCATGTGGGGTATCGTTCTCTAGAGCTCATTGATTAGAGGAAAAATAGTTTTCTTTAATTTTCAAAAATAAAAAGATGGGGTCTTGTCAAAGTTATCAGTTTTAAGCCATTTTCGTTACGGGTTCTATCTTTCGGTATACTGTCTGCCATATACTATATTTAAACAAAAAATTAATATTTTACTGTTTTATAATGTGGTTTTAGGGTTACGTACCCGAATACTCGGTCAATTTAATTTTGCAGTTTTGTTGTGTGAATTTTCTAATAATTTAAGGTAATAAATAAGTTTGTAATTTTTGTTCAAAATATTTAAGTCTATTAACTGATCTGAATGTTACGGAACCCTAAGTGCGGGAGTGGCACTTGACCGGTTATTATTTAGAAATACCACTTGTGCAGCAGCAGCTCATGTTTTTTTTATTCTTGTGTTTGATTTTACATAATTTAGTATCTTTTTCCTTTTCTTTTCATTAACTAAAGTGTCAGTAGAAGATTATTCGAAAGATGAAAGAAATTCAATTCTTATCTCACCCTATCCAGCCATTTATATAACAATGTAGACATTTCCAATATTTCATAGCATGATGGATGGCGCAGATTTTTATGCAAAAAAAGAAAACTTCCTTTCCGAAACGATAATATCTATTGAATATCTCAAAGAGAGAAGGGGAGGGAAAATCGCGGTAGTTGAGGGGGGCATTAGCGGTACCGCCCGTGACGTCATCACTGCAGGCTGACAGCTTATTGAAATGTCATTTTCCCGTATTCAATTTAAATCAATGGTTCGAAATTAGAAAACTGTCAGTTGCAAAATTAGAATGTTATTCTTTTGCATTTTTATATAAGCTCCTTTAATTGTGTTTTATAATATGAATGTGAGAATGGTATGAAGGTTATTAGAAACGAGCTGACATGTGTAAGCCCGAACTGGGGATTTGCCATCGTTACAAGTTCTTAACAACCTTAATTCCGTGTAACACATAACGTATATCAATACGTTTGAGAGAAAACAGATGAAAACACAAAAAACGACAAAAATTGCAATAATTTTTTTAAAGAAGCGGTTCAAGTTTGTCGCTACGCAGGCATGCATGCGTGAGATTAATTTTTAATTGTACGTAAGCATAGATATCCTAATAATATTATTCTTGAAAAAACTGCAAGCCATGTTTACTCCCATTGAAAGTACAATTTTCTAATATTACTGCACTAATGTATAATTTATTAATTTTACAGAAATATAATGTGAAATATTACCTTATTGGCCATGTGGAAATAAAGTTATATTAAAATAAATGTCTATAAACTTTTATAGCTTGTTTTTTTATTTTTATCATATTATAGTTTAAACAAATAATAAAAAATATTTTTAGATATATTTCGGGTCCTACCGGGCCCGACATCAGTTGATATAATGATGACATATTTACAATGAAATGATGGCAAATAAAAATGACTATAGTCTATAGTCTCCATAAAGTTTGTATTTTAAGAAAGTAGGTAGATTTCCTTTTTTTCATCTCTTTTGAATCCTCATTGTCACCATGTCATTTTATTTGCCAGCATTTCATTTTAAATACTTCATTATTATATCAACTGAGGCCGGGCCCAGTAGGGCCCGAAATATATCTTAAAATATTTTTTATTTTATGTATATATTGTAATATTATAGAAATAAAGTTATGTAATAAAATTATTGCTTATATCCTGCTTTGAATTATTTTTTTAGGTAACGTATGTAAAGCAGAAACATGGAACATGTCTTTCTGTCTGTTTGTCTGTCCGTCTGCCACAGTCATAGTCATAGTCTACAGCTTCAGCCGGAATATGTAGACAGTTAAAATTTTCACAGAATACGTGTTACTATGGTCTCTATCTTAGCAAGTCATAAAAATCCCATCAAAAATAATGACACCCCACATGCTCCGGGGTATGATAAAAAAATCGGCTCCTTTTTCATAGGACCCCCCTAAAATTATAATTAAAATAAAATAAATAAATGAAATAAAAATATCAAAAATTTGGGACTGTAACTAATTCCGTCTACAAGCTAGAGAGCCGTGATACGAACGGACAGGCAGGCAGGGTGACGTTAATAGTCCTCCGTTTTGCCTTTGGGTACGGAACCTTAAAAATGCATTCAGACAGGCTACAATCAAAGTTCCTAAAAAATTTCAGTCTGAAAATACTTACTTTTTACATAAAGCACAATCGCGTCTTTATAAATAACCTATTATGGACTAATCATAAATCGATCGACTTAAATAATTAATTGATTGTTCCATGAATACACTTTTTTCAAGGTGAGGTGACCTTGTCGCAACGTGTGAAAACGTGCGTAATTTGCCCTATGAATTTTCTCAACTTTACTTATTTACGTCCAATTTTTATCTTAATTATATACGGGTATACTTATGAGAAATAGTGTTTAAGATTTTTTAAATTTAGCACTGCTCGCTTGTACAACGTTGTGCCGATGCTTCTGCCATTTTAATCAAGCTAAATTGTACGGAGTATAATTAAGATCACTTGACCTGATTTGTCAACTCTCTCGTATTTTTGGAGCCCTTGCTCAAGGAAGTAAAAGATCTCTTTCCGCTCGTTATACTTATCTACTAGGCGTATTTTATGATGTTGTTTATGTCCACATTAATTAAATAATTTTAACTGTCTACGTTATGGCGGGTATTATTAAATAAGAGTTTGACAGTCTAACTTCGCATTCTTCCCCCACTTATTTTATTAGATCGTAAATCGTTATTTTACGTTTTATTAAACTTTACGAGTAAAAAAGGCCAGCAGATAAAATATCTGTTAAGTTAATGTCGCCACAATGAACAGGTTCCGTAATTAAAGTCAAAATTGTATACAAGGTTAAATAATAATAGTTAGCGATACTCAGAACATAGGTAGTACTGCTTTATATGAATAACTTTTTCTATCGGGGTTAAGCGAAATTCGCAACTTTTTTTCACTTCCTCTCATACAAATTAACCATATCAGCGGTCTGGTTTACTACGAAAAAGGCGAAAAAAAAATCGAGAATTTTTCATAGTCCCCATAATAAAGGTCTTCATATAGACGAGTAGACCCATGTTTTGAGTTTCGCCAACAATTATTATTTAACCTCATATACATATATATATTTTTTTCTAGCTACGGTCATTTCTTATAGCGCCATTTTGCGACAGATCAATTTAGTTTACTTTCAGGGGAAAATTATACATCGTGTAAATAAAATAACCTTCAAAATTTGTTAAAAAATTATTACATCATCGTTAATTAGCGATTAAAGCAAAAGAAGATTAAAGGTTTATCAAAATAATTAGATCACTTTAGGTATAAACAGGGGACAGGGGACAGGGGACAAGCTCCAGGGTAAATATGAGGTGCTCCGTGTACCAACTAATCCCAGAAAGAATGCCGTTCAAATCCTAACCGCCACGCTTACGACAAACCGAGCGAGACGACTTTAATATATCTCGTGCACCGACCAATACAGATGTTATGTCTGCAAAAAAAGAAAAGACGGTCAAATGCGAGTAGGACTCGCGCTCTGAGTGTTCCGTACCATTCCAATACGTTAATAGTCTAAAATAAAAAGTACAAACTTATCATTAACTAGAAAATGCATAAAAACAGAACTGCAAAATTAAGTTGGTCAAGTATTCGGGTACGTAAATCTGTATTAAAAATCGGCGTTTTCAGTATTTGTTGTTTAAACACAGTATGTGGCACATAATACTCGTATACAGAAAATTCCAAATTCCTTACTAGTTTAATTTTTGAGATAGACCCCGTAACAAAAATTGTCTAAAATTTATAACTTTGCCTGCTATTTCCTTATTTTAGGGAATAAAATGAAAAAATATAAATGATACCCCACATGCCGGCCGGGTTTTTATTTTCGGTCTCCCTTTTAATTGATTCCGTCTGCAAGCTGGATACCTGTGACATAACGGACGTACAGACGGGCAGACGCACAGACAGCAGAGCGACATTAATAGGGCTTCATGTTGCCCTTCGGGTACGGAACCCTAAAAACACCAAGCCACTACTCGGTGTATCTTTTCAAGTGCATCGATTGCACGCGATTAAATATCATGTTTAATTTCACTTATCGAATTAACAGATATGTATTAAGGGCCCATAATACCTCAATTCGCCGTCCTGCTCTAACGCTTCTGCTTTTTAAGGCGAGTCCCGCAGCAAAATGTTTTGCGAAGCCCCTTCTTGCTTCCTTTTGACTCGTTTCTATATAGACATAAAAATAAATAAAAAATACTTCACTTGTCTCCAACGAATTGCCGTGCAGTTTCACTGATCAATTATTTTCCAACTTTTGAATACCTTAAGATATTTGCTTTCGAAATAATGACTGAAGTTAGAAATATTTACTGATTTCATGCATCTACACCTCAAATTGACGTTATTTATTTTCGAGCAAAACACGAATGGTTAGAAAATTTCATAAGTAAAATATTACACAAATTAAATTTTCGAATTAATAATTGCATCCATGTGAAAATTAAAATTTTCGCAAATTTTGTGCTATTTGGAGACGCAGCGATCGTCGTAACAGCCACTTTGCCGTGCGCGCTAATATAAACGTTATTTCAATGTTTTTTCCGCCGATATTAGTACCGACACAAATCGAGTTGCTAATTTAGTCGGGGACCCCTCTTAACTGTCTATCCTACTCTAATCAGATGCCGCGCACGCAAAACATCAGCTATTTTGAAATCGCGGCTACACTGATGGTTTTTTCATTTTTATGTTATTGTCTGCATCTGATTTATACTAATACCAGTTATATTAAGCAAAATTTCAGATCTAATTTCAAGTATTCATTGAATGCTATCTGTTTATTGTACGGTTTGGATGTAACTTGGTATTTTTTTTCTAACAAAAAATTGAATGGAATGAAGTTTTCACCATTGTGTTCACATAGCATTCGTCCTCAACTTCATCATATATCAATTTTAGAGTGATTGTTGCAGTATTTGTTGATATAAAGCAGGATCATGCGAAGCGAAGAAAGTTATTATACACTCATAAATTTAAGCCCATCTCTTAGCAGGGTAGGCAGAGACTACTGATCTCCATCTGCTACTGAATCAACACACGTCTTTCGATTTATAGGGTTCCGTTTATTTTTTTTTTCATTTTCATTTCATTTCATTACTAAGCCTCCGCTGTCTGTCTGTCCGTTCATCTGTCACTGGGCTCTACGGCTTTAACCGTAATAGGAATCCAGTTGAAATGTTCAAAGAATAAGTGTTCCTATATGGGCTCTTTCATGACAAACAATAAAAAAATAAAATTATGAAATCCGAGGGTGGTCTCAATACAATAAACCTAGAAAAATTTGCATTTTTAACGTTGTTTGTTTATATGTTTTAGTTTAGTAGGTTACTTGGATTCGGAAATTTAGAAAGCTTACATACCGACATGACGAAATGATGAAGGTTTTCTTATTTTAGTCAAGCCCGGGATACAAAACTAAAAAATGCGGTGATGATAAATAATACCCAGAGTATTCTTGGCTAAGAGAAGTGTTCTGGACGTTTTACCTTCTTTGCTGAACTGAAACTTCGATGGAATCCCTAAACATTAGTATACGCGTCACAAACTCAGTCCCTCGGCATGTAAAGATATGTTAATATTTACCTACCTGATAGAGATATATTCTGTTCGGATATTACTCCCGCGTTATGATGCAAGAAGCTACCATCGATAGGGAGACACGCCTCGTCTTCAACACGTCACATGGCAACTCTTATGTGCCACACGTAAAGGTTATAATCAAATAATAAGGGTAGCTTTGGGTGTAACCGATAGTACCAGTGAACCCCCACGCGGGCATTCACCAGACTTTACCTGAACGCTTTTACGGCCTTACGCGACAGGCATAAATAATTTTATCACATTTTTCATTTATTTTTAAAAGAATTGTTCTGTGTTTCTTGGTTTTACGAATTATGAATGAAATAATGAGTATGATGACACTTATAATTTTCTCTTAACCCGTCGGAAAACGTTTTTGCAAATTTGCAAAATTTCCCGCCAATTTTGTTTTTGGCTATATCTCCGGAACTAGTTGCCCAATTCTAATTCTAAAATTTCCCACAAAAAAACATTATTTATTTCTTGGGGAAAGTTGTGGGGGGGGGCTTTCTCCTTGAAAAAATCTTAGTTATATATAAAAATATATGTATGTATACTATATACATATGTCTATCCAAATTTATAATATTGTAAAAAATAATAAAAAAAAATATGTATATAACTCTATACATATATTTAAAAAAAAAAAGAAAATTTGGGCCTAGAATTACAATCCACAACTTTTTTTATATTATTATAATATATTTTTTTTGTTGCTCATCTTAATAGCTTATATAATATAATAAATAAAATAAAAATAAAATAAAAATCATTTATTTCAGACTTTGAAGGCCCATACAAAAACTACCTAAGTACTATTTACATATTCACAGCCCAGGAAAGCTGTCCACAAGATTGACTCTATACATTGCTGTGCTATGTGACACCTCCTAAACATACCAACTTTTATAAAAACTTTATAGAACAAAATGTTTATACTTATACTGTGAATTTTATGGGAATCACTAGGCTCAGACATTCACCAGGAATTGTTCTTGGTCAATCTCTGAACCCAGTATCCCACAAAGGGACAATCAAACTTGCCCGCTATCATCTTTAGGATGCTATTGGAGCTGGACCGCATTCTTTGTAGCAATGAAGCTGTTTTCTTGCGTATTATTGCATAGAAGTCGTCTGTATGCGCTGCTGCAAACATTCCGCTTGCACTACAGAAGCGGGGCATACCCAAGAGCACTCTAAAGGTGTTGTTATACTGGATGCGCAGGTCACTATATGCAGTTTTGGTAAAGCTGACCCACAGGTTGGATGTATAGAACGACTGGCAATAAGCTTTAAACAGGGTAATTTTTGCTAGATCTGAGCACCGTGCAAACCTGCGAGCCAGCATATTACCCCTCACAGACAGCGACCTGCGCTCCCGCTCTATGTCTTTGTTATCACTGAGATTTTCTGTAACAATGTGCCCAAGATATTTGAATTGTTTCACTCTTTCAAGCTGAACACCGTTTAGTTTTACTGGGGGTACCTTTTCAGCTTTTCTCTTGCTTGAAACAAACACCATAAATTCACTCTTTTTTGAGTTATAGCACAGACCATGGGTCTTAGCATATTCTTCACAAATACCTAATAATTTTCTCATAGCGCTGATCGAAGGCGAGAGAAGGACCATATCGTCGGCATAGCTGATGTTATTTACACAAATGTCATCTATGTGACAGCCAAGGTGTGTGGCACTCAGGCCTTCAAGCAGCGCATTTATATACAAATTAAACAATTTTGGCGAAGAGAGCCCCCCCTGTCTCACACCGCACTCCATCCTATAAGAAGCAGATAGTGAGTTACCCCAGCGCACATGGTTTATTTGTCTTTTGTACCAGTACTCGAGAACAGCTAAGAATTCTGGGACCATTTTTATTTCTTTCAGCTTTTTAAAAAGGATGTCGTAGGCAACCAAATCGAACTTTGGACAAGTCCAGGAAGCATGCATTAACATTTGTTTTGCGATCGGTGTAGTATCGCACTGTATGCTTCAAGCTTAGTATAGCAGCTTCAGTTGATAGGCCCGGACGGAAGCCGAACTGAGCATCATGTAGTTGTAAATGTTGGTCAAGTTGCACATTAAGCAGAGAGTCTAATATTTTTGCAGTTACTGTAGCAAGAGAAATGGGTCTATAATTATTTTTGTCAGCAATATCTCCCGTTCTGTTCTTGACTATTGGTATCACAATTGTCTTCATCAGGTCAGCTGGTAAGTATGAATGAACCACACATAGAGAGTAAAACATTGACAATACCCTGGGTAGGTGGACACCAGCATGTTGCAGGTGTTCGATGCTGAGACCGTCGTGCCCCGGCGACTTTCCTCTGGTCATTTTCCTTATGGCTGCAGCTACTTGCTTTGCAGAAAATCGCATCATGTTCAGGTCACTTCGAGTCTCAGCATCGAGCAATGGTCCAGCAGGCCCCAAGGGTGATGCCACCTTAAAATGTTAACTTATATTAACTAGCAATAATATTTTTTTTTATCGATCGTCACGACTTTGACTCTACGGGTTAAAATTTCTCAGTGCTCGTGCGAGATATCAAGTTGAAACTGATACCTTTTACAAAAGACTACGGTTCATTACTGCTTTAAGAAACACTTTAAATTCAACTTCAGTTTTGGAGAGATCGCTTATCAGTTTTTGTTAAATTTGAATAGCAATCATAAGATCTTCTTTATCAGTGTTGCTGCCAAGGCAATCTCAGAAGTTAAAAATAAGTTATCTTCTATAAAATAGTAACCAAATAGATAATAAAGTATCAAACTTGGTCAAACCTAACATACCAACTACAACTCATCGTTTCCAAAGATTGCATTTTTTCATTTTCATAACGCTGAATATTTTACCACTTAGTTCTTGACACTATTGGCTTGACAGACTCTATCAGCTCACGTGAGTTTTTATAATATTATAGCCTAATATTATATATTTCCTTGTTGTTCTTGTAGTTTAGGACTTCGAAATACACTGTAAAGGCAGCCAAATAAAATTAGACAAAGCATATGTATAAATAAACATACGTATTTTATTTAAAAGCATATTTATTATAAGGAAATAAGAGCATTAAACACTTTTCACATAAGCATTCAGAAGTCAAAAAAAAACCTTCTTTCTTACCTCAGCATGAGAGGTGTCATTGTCTAGATCTCATTAAGTAGAGTAGATTTTTTTTACATTATCTCCAGAGGTAAAAAAATGGGGTCATCAAAGTCGTCAGTTGTAGACCATTTTTCTTAACACGCTCACTGCGATAAAAATTGGAGATTTTTCATCCAGTGCTATGAGGCCCAAACACCCTACGCCTGGTCATTTTTTCAGTGCGTGATAACGTCTTTAGGCCCTCAAAAACTACGATTTATTTCAATACTAATTTCTTAGCGAAAACCAATAAAATATAAAAATAATACTGTTTACACTATTGTAGAGGAATTTATACATTATATCCTGGTTTCGCCCGGGGTTCAAATTATTTAATTAAGAGAAAAATATAAAAATAATCAAAGGGCACTTCGACCTGCTACCGCAGTAGATTAATAGTACAGACCAAGAAATTTTTAGTGATGGGAAATAAAAAGCCGATAGATAAAATTTCTAAGACATATTAAAGTAAAAATTACTGTGGTTTACTAAAACACGACGGTAGAGATGGTTACTAAATTATGATATATATATGAATTTGTTTATGTTTTTGAGTCTGTATTTTTATTTTGATATAACAATTAAAACCGGTTTTCTGGGAACTTTTATGACGTTGACGTAACAATGCATTATTTATTGTTTTTGCACCTTCAGCACTAATAAAACAAAACTCATAAATTTTTCTGACAGTCGACACTACTGAGACGCGCATGTGCAGCACTGGCCTGAGAATAAACAAAGCAGCCTGCTTAATCGGTGCGGGAAGGGGTGGAACTGCCCGGCACGCTATGACGGGTTTCTAAACACTGTACCGCAAGGAATTTTGTTTTCTCTGTTTCTGTCCTGTAACGTGTCGAAAGGCCTGTGTCAAGTTTTTAAGCCGTCCAGATATACTTTAAGTCACAAACCAAAACTATTATTTCTCTCTCTCATACACGGAGGAAATATACATGATAGGGGCTTTGCACGAGAGAAAAGGCATCATTCCATAGACCCGCATGAAAATCGAACGCTCGAATCGGGTTTTTAGACCCGATATCGCAGTGAGCGTGTTAAGGGATCTACTTCAAAAATTAAACTAGTTAATTTGGATTTTCTGTGCTTATACTGTATTTAGAGAACAAATACTGAAAGCGCCGACTTTTAATACAAGTTTATTCTTATGTACCCGACCGAATACTCGAACAACTTAATTTTGCAGTTTTGTTTTATGTATTTTCTAGGTACTGATAAGTTTGTAATTTTGAATTCAAATCATTTAAGTCAATTAATTTATTTAAATGGTACGGAACCCTCGGATGCAAGTTCGTCTCGTACTTCACTGTTATAAAAATGTAAAGAAAGATTCTCCTTAATACTTGTATCGAACCTTTTCTACCTGACGTCGTTGTCGGCTAAAAAGCTTTTGTTGTGTTGTGTGTCTGACATTTTAATTTCCACTTGTTTCTAGTTTGTTAAAATCTTGTTTGTCTTTTACCTCTTGGTCAAGATTCCATTTCAAATAAACGTTTTCTTTTTCAGAGTTCCGACACAAAAGTGGATAAACCGAGGTTTGTTACTTTTGATTCCTGCACAAGCCAAAAAATAAAACGTTATTTATTAAAATTACGTGACCAAGTTACAAAGTTACCAAGTTTGAAGAAAATTATATTTGATACCAAAGTGGTATAACAGGGCAGGAAATTTCAAAACAATGTTTTGTTTTATGTTTGTGTAATCAAACCAACGGAAATTCTGAAAGCTCGGGCTAATTGTTGGAATGGCCAATGAGCGGTTTTTAAAATTTATTACGTTTATTATTGTTGTATCCTCACAACAATAGGTAGATACCGGATTTGTGGATGGTGTTAATTAATTGATAACACCAGATTAGGGCTTCCATCTATTTATTACTTAAAATACTAAACAGGACATCTGTCTTACTCAGTGTCGACCGATAGAGAGAGAGAGACAGAGTTGCCTTAAACAACAAAATATAAAAACCTGAAGGTGCAATGTTGCCACACTCTCCCCCGTTACAATTTAAGACGATGAAGTTGTTTTTAGTACATTTCCTTTTTTTTTACATGAACTTCTGACCTAACTTATCCTAATACAATATTTCTATTCAGATCTATAAGTTTTGATTAATTGATTTGCATGCCTCTTCCAGACGTGCCCATCCACTTTAACTCTATAAGTAACACCCCCTGTTAAGACTTCAGATATGACCCCCAGAGACCAGTTTTTAGAATTTTTCCTAAAATCCTTAGCCATGACTTCCTCCCCAATATTAAAAGAGCATACCCTAGAACCTTTGTGATGTTTCCTTTGATTCTCTTGTTCTAAAGTGATTTTTGAAGAAATCGGTTGAGGTCTTAACAAAGAGAACTGGGTACACATCTCTCTACCCAAAAGTAGTTTAGCAGGGCTGATACCAGTGGTTTTGTGGGGGCTACTTCTATAGTCAAATAAGAATAAATCCAAGGCCTGTGTTATACTGACACCACCTTGCATTATTTTCTTCACATGAGATTTGAAAATTTCAACGAATCGTTCTGCCGCTCCATTAGTGGCAGGGTAATGAGGGGCTGTGAAGCTCTGACGCACTCCTGTGGATATGCAAAACTCTCTAAATTCAAAACTAGTAAAGGCTGATCCATTGTCTGTGACTAAATGAAGTGGAAAACCGAAACGAACATATAGATTATGGAATATAGAAATTATTTTACTAGAAGTTGTACTATTCATTAAAAATGCCTCTGGCCATTTGGAGTAAGCGTCTATAATAACAATAAACATTTTGCCATAAAAAGGCCCAAGGAAATCTGCATGTAATCTTTCCCAAACATTAGAAGGTTGATTCCATGTGCGGAGGGGTATTTGTGGTGGGTTTTTGCGATTTTGTAGACATATTATGCAATTGTTTATTAAATCTAAAATGTCACTATCGACATTAGGCCACCAGAAATATGACCTGCTAATTTCTTTCATGCGTGTTGCTCCAAAACGACTCGCATGTAATTCCTTGAGAACTGGTTTTCTTAAGGACCCCGGTATCACTACACGATATCCCCATAAAATGCAATCCCTATCAACAGATAATTCATTTTTCTTTTTAAAATATGGGATGTAATCACTACCAAAATCATTATTTGAAGGCCAACCATCAATACAAAATATTATTATAGTATTTAAAGTCTGATCTTTTTTTGTCTCTTTTTGAATTAATTTCCAATCTATTTAAGATCACCTTTAACACCATCCACAAATCCGGTATCTACCTATTGTTGTGAGGATACAACAAAATATAAAAACATGAAGGGGCAATGTTGCCACAATTATACTCATTTAGTTTTACTGATATGTCTGTAATAACATGAACATTCTCTTAATACTGTTTATTATAATTTCTCATTTTAATCAACGGACATAGTTACTTATAATAAATCATAAGTGCGGTTATGTCCATAAAAGCGAAAAAAAATAGTAGAAGCAACTTGATTGGATCCGTAAAAATAAATATTTTTAAATAAAGATTTCAGACATTTTGTTACGATTCACGTAAAATCTGATAAAAAATAATCTCAGCAAACTGACTATTATTGTCACCCCAGAAATAACTAAGGCAATCAATATGTTTTTTAATGTTAATGTTTAATATTATTATTAGCGTGCATTAATGCATAGTAATTAATAATAATTTTAGTTAATGAGAATTGGGAATTTCTTAACTGTCTGAAGCAATACGTTTACATATTGTTACGTAGTACCGGCGCACGAGACGGAAATCTCGCAACGCGTAAGTCTCAGTACAAGGTGACGTGCGCTCGCGCTTGGGTCGGCTTTGTTCAAAGATTACAATACATATATGGCTTTGTTACTAACTGGTCGGATCGAACTGTCTCGGACATTCTGACCTTGCCGCGAAAAGGGGGCATTCAACCGTTAGAAAGAGACGGACATAAAAGACTGGAACATTCGAAGTGGCTCCGATCCAGAAGAATCATAGTCATAGCCCTTTCTAGAAGGGTTCGCGTAGCAACTAGAGGTGCGTCTGCGTGACACAGAAATAAAAGGCGGAGAGCATGGCGGGCAAGTCAGTACTTTGCTTAAGGCGCTACCTCACTAAAATCGTCACTTTTTGAAGTTATTTACCCGCTTTTCAGAAGAAGCCACCAATTTGATAAATAAGTATATAAATATGGGTACCTTTTTCTAGTTTTCCTGAATACAGAAACGCGATTGCAGAACTTTCGCTCGATAGAAATAATTATTGAAATGAGGTCGTCTTCTACACTTTTTTTCATAGTATGCGAAATAGGAATGACATACAGACCTGAACTATATTTTATTAGATATATTTTAACAATATCAAAATTTTGTGAATGTGAAATTTTGATAACTGTTTAAGTTAATTTTATATTAATTTAAAACCGATATTATGCATTTTTTTCCGGAATCCGTCCCTTTCGCACTGCGGGTCGTTCCGCATGGAGTAACAGTGACCGTTGAACAATTCACATATCACCTTAACTTCGAAGTGATCAGAAAGCGATAAAGTAAAGTAAAAAAGTACAATTGCGACCTAGTGATCAACGATCAACGATCCTAGTGAGTGAGTGCGAATTATAGTCCGGTAAAATTAGTCATTCCAGTGATTCCAGTTGATAGTCTAGTTAGTGATTCAGTTTGTGATCTAGTTTCAGTGTAGTATAAAATTGTGTTTTAGTAGTGTGTGTGATTTCAGATAAAGACAGTCAGTTTTGGTGCGAATTGGTATAACTTAATTTATCCCGAACCCCAGCTCGTAATAATATTGTAGCGACGACGTGGCCATTTGTTTCCTACAAGGCGTGAAATCACATAACGCCCTCGTGAATGTTCAGTACGTGCCTTACAAGTTAGACAGATCAAATATTTACAAAGAAAATGGTGGACAAGTATAGTGGCAAAATTTCAACCATAGCACTTATCTTGATAAGAAGAGGTCGCAGGTTCGAATCCTGGCTCAACATGTTTTTTCAATTTTTCGTCTTTAAGTTTGTTTCTAATTGATCTTTTCTAGTTTTTTAATGAACTCGAATAATAATATCAATATGCTCATTACGTAGCTTTGTCTAGAACTAAACTTAAGACTTGGTCAAGATTTTCATAAAAACCTCTGCTTGTCATGGGTCACGTTAATTTTGAAATGAACTTGTAGATCAACCGGCTAGAAGTGCAAACATGCATGTATTACCAAGTAAAAATATCCTACCATTGGCATGAAGGCTTTGCTCTTTTATCATGTTTAGGAGCTCGTCTCGCATCTTATTGCGTTCATTGGATTACTGAAGCAGAAATTCTTGTAGACGCATGCCTTAACTCATAATGCTCATAACAATAAAGATGTTTTTTGTGGAGATTATTTAGCTCTGTGTTTTGATGGGATTATGTGGAGCTGAAGGGAGGTGAGGCGAGGGATAGGGGATTATCCTGCCAACTTGCGTCTTGTAGTTAGAGGTTATATGAAAAATATATATACAATGGCATTTAAGTGTGTTTCATTATTTGATGATATTATCTGTCTTTTATTTAGTTTTATCTACGTGTCTGTTTGTTTGTGGAGTAACTGCTTATGATATAACGTTAAATGAACAATAATCGCTATTGCACACAGAATAATATTAAACTTTTGCATAAAACTATCTTCAACTTTTGCTTCTTTATGAAATTCCATTATGAACGTCGAAAATCATGCATGGTTAATACTTATAGTTCTAATTCCTCATTTAACTTTCACCATGAAGGTACTAAACTTCATGGCTGAACTCATCTTGATTTCAAAGGCTTTCAAAAATTGTTATGCCTGGCCTGCACACTTTCGTACAAATGACATGAACGATCCGTTACCCTCAATCTTCTCCATTTGGCAATCATAATATAGCCCATGTCTAGTTGCAAATAATATTACACGGTCGTTAGAAGATAACAATACGACATCAAAAACAAAACTTGTAAAAAAACCAAATCTCGCAACTTAGTTCTTCTACCGTAAAAAGTTGTGAGATCCATGTAAATCCAAGTCGGTTAATTTATTCAGTCCCTACTTAAGGGACCTTCTGTCTTAAGTTATTACATAATTAGCTAACCTAACAACATCTTATAGTGACCATATCCATATTAAAAATCTTTTATGTTTTAAATAAATAGATTGACTTGGCCATCGCATGAAAACACAATGAGTCTCACAAGTAGGTTAGTCTAATAAATTGTAAATAAACCTCTTTCTTTTTGTAAATATGTAAGTCACATTATATATGTATAATCCTTTTGACATATTTTTCATCTGACGCCGGGCCCAGTAGGGCCCGGAATATATCTTGAATTGATTTTTTCTGTGTTTTATACCTATATATATCTATTTACATCTACAATAAATAAAAAACAAGTAATCGATATTATATTAAATTAGATTATTTTGTGCGATTGCCAAGTCGATCTATTTATTTAAAACATAAAAGATTTTTAATATTGATATGGTCAGTACAAGATGTTGTTAGATTAGCTAATTATGTAATAACTTAAGATAGAAAGGACTGAATAAATTAACCAACTTGGATTTACATGGATCTAACAACTTTTTACGGCAGAATAACTAAGTTGCGAGACTTGTTTTTTTTTACAAGTTTTCTTTTTGATGGCATCTCATTTCTTTTTGTAGAACGTCCAACTTTTTTCCCTTTCCGGTACCTTCTACTTACAAAAGCAAATGTAACGTTGTAATCCTATATATTTACATGGGATTACAAAGTTATTTATGCGGTTAGTGTATCTAGAAAACTAGACCGGAATTGCTAAATATTTTAGTTTTCCTTGATTTATACCCTAAACACGAATTGTATTTAAAATTTAAAGCTTCTATGTATGCTAGAAGTGCCTTAGAGTTTTGATGATCGGTCAGTCTGTCAGTGAGTGAGTGACAAAATTGAGCAACTTTGACTAGATATAATTCTTGAACTACTGGTTCAAGTGGAATGAAATTTGTAATATACCGTGCTTATACAATGCCTGTTTGGTTACTGAAAATTCAAGCTTCTAGTTTTATCCCCAACGAAGTTATAGGGGGTCGAAAATGGCCTGAACTGTTTCGAGAAAATTTAGCTCGACTTGGCGGGGGCACCACCGTGTCCCCAGAAAAATATCCCTTTTTGAGTATGTGTTACGTGTAATAATTATTAATAAAAGAGGTGCAATAAATAAATACAAACATTAAGATGCATAATAAAATATATCGTCACGACACAATTCACCGAGGGGGTGTCAGAGGTGTTCCGTGTTTGAACTGAGAAACGCAAGTGACAATCCCCACTCAGCAAACTCGCGTTTCACCGACGATTATTACGTCCCAACGTGATGAGTGGTGAGCCCTATCGCTGTTCTTCGGGCACAAATACAAGGGCATGCAGGTTTCCTCACGATGTTTTCTTTCGCCGTTCAGCAAGTGGTAAGTATGCACATAAATTCCAAAAACTTATTAGTTCATGCCCGGCCGGGGATCGAACCTGGATCTCAAAGATTGAGAGGCCAGCGTTCTACACCTGAGCTACCGGTAAGTAATTATTTCAAAATATAGAAAAGATTGTAATCCTTAGCAAATCACGTATAAACTTTCGGAAACTTCTATTTGTGGTTTCTTGATTTCTTACATAAATATTATTTTAATCACAAGCAATACCTACTTATAGTCTACCTATATCAATAAAGACTAGCTTTTTCCCGTGGCTTCCACCTCGTTGATCACCTGATACGTGTCTCGGTACAGTACACAGCGCCGACCAAGAATATTTGTCCGCTCAAAATGCTATTAATTAACTCAGAAAAAAATAAACATAGATACTACAAGGACATGAACGCGGGCGGGAAAACTCCCCGTTGGGGGTTAATGGTGGTTTGCTAAGTTTCTTGCCCTTCTTCTTAGCAATACTAATCGAATGATGGTTAGGCATTATGTATATATATATTTTTATTTGTATATTTCTCTATTTTATGTAGGTGTATAACTTTATTACATTTTAGTAGCCCAACGTAAATATTTTTTGTATGTATTTCCCTTATTAGTTTATACATATTATTTTTTATTCTAAAGATATTTATTAAAAGATTAACTTTGACTTGTAGAAAGTATACTTTATGTATCTATTTTACAAAATAAATATTTTGATTTGATTTGATTTGATTTGAACAACCCGTTTTCAGACGCCACGCCGCGCCGTCTCTTCCAACATGATCTTTCGTTATTCTATAAAGAAGAATGTAGTATTTTATGTAGTTGCCACAATAACAATAAATCAACGACAAATCCTTAATGTGTGGTCTCGTCACCGTTCCATCCTTACTGGTGTACCATATGGAGCACTATAGAACCGGTCAAGTGTGAGTAGAACTCACGCATTTAGGGTTCTGTACTTAAGAGTATGGCATAGGCTAAGAAAAGATGTCATTACCCGTCCAACAAAAAAAGGCTAATGTCAAACACTTAATTCGCTTTTGACAGAGGCGATTATTGGTTAGCTAATCGACCTATTTGTCTAGGACGCGTAATACTAATAATTACGCGCGAAACAGCAGATCGGAGGGTTTTTAGCTAAAACTGAAACATTTTGTAGGAAAAAAAATATTGGAGTTAAGTAGAGAACCTTTATACTTCTATTACCTATTTTATGAAAAAAAATAATTTAATAAATCCAATCAGCCATATTGAAGTGTATTTGTAGACTAATTTAAATAAAAAACTCAGAAGCTTCATTCGCCACCGTTTGTCAGTAAAATAGAAATCTCTGTTTGAAAAGACGTTTTCTAAATTTTATTTTCTCTGCTATGGAAATTAATCAATCAACAAAATATTCGGGCAAAATGATGTTAATGAAATGCTTAATTGGTAATTACATATGTTTTTTTTATTGCTGAAAAAAATGGAGATCCATGTCGCCAAAATTACCAATGCGTCGCCTTTAAAATACGAAGAACTGGGAAAATAGCGCATTTTACTGAGACCACCAGTTGGCTAGATTGAAGTTTTTATTTAATCTTTAATCAAGCAAACACACAGTGACCATGGCATCCCAAATTGTACACATACTTAAGGCAAGTATATCCAGAGAAATCTGTCCTGCTCCAACGCTTTCAATAAAAGAGTAACTTTTCTATCCCGCTTAGCGAGAGCGGGCCGCTCAGAATACCTACGATTACGTGTTTTTATTTATTATTTTGGAATTAAGGGGATATATTTTTAATATGACGGCCGTTTTATATCACATTTCTTACGAAGTTTGGTGTTATTTTTATTGACTACAATGAAATGGTATTTATATCATAGTTTAGGCCTATCTTTGCGATTTATTGGATGCAGTAAAATGCAAGTATCTTTTATCGAACAGCCGAAATATTAAGTTCGAAGAGTGATATATAACATATAACTTTCAAATGTAATTATTACAATTTCATGGTTTAAAATGAATTTGCAAAAAGACAATATCGGCGTAACCTTCCCTTAAATAAACAAACACAAAAAATCGTAACCACTTCTTAATTTAAGTGTAAGTTTAAATCCATCTCATTTCGGAGATCCACACAAAGGATAACCCTGTGTAAGTGAGATACTAAAATGGGCTGCAGATTTACAAAGTGCCCCTCACTTTACCTTCGTCGACCAAGTGGGCTGTTCGGGGCACATCGGGGTAATTCGTCAATGAAGTACAAACGTTCGGGAGCTGATGCGTAATGACGTCACATTTGCGTCGCTTCACTGCCCTCAGTTCGGTTAGGTTCGGACGATCGGTTCAATAGGCCCAAGGTTTTCCTAAGGGATTGAATTAGGCTTTACGGGCCTTGTGAAAATATGAGCACTTGAAAAGGACTGGCAAAGCGCAAAAAAGCTGGACTCAGTGGGAGCGTAAATAAGAGTAATCAATGGCTATTCCGAACGTATTTCGTATTCGATGAAAAGATCGTCTGAGCTATAGAAAAATAACCAAGCTTAAATAAAACCACAATTTGTTGAGAGGATTAACCTTGTTTAAGGGGGTTATCCCGATTTTGACTCTTTTCAAATTCATTTTAAACCAATAAATAGCGATGGTTAAATTTTGTAAAAATACATGTTATATTTCACTATTTGATCTTAATACTCGTATTTCGGTCGTTCGAAATACGATTACTTGCATTTTCCTCGATCCGATTAAATCGCAAAGATAGGTCTAAACTATGATCTAAATATATTTTTATTTGAGCTATTTAAGTTTTGAACATTAAAACTTGTACTAAAATAAACGTCGTGAAAAATGTGATATAAAACGGCCCTCATAAAAACCCATCCTTCTAATTCCAAAATAATGAATAAAAACACCTCGAAACCGCGAGTTTTCTGAGCGGCCCGCTTGCGCTGAGCAGGATAAAAATGTGTAAAGTGAAAGCGTTGGAGCAGGACAGATTTCTCTGGACAACCTCGCCTTAAATGTCTGAACTTATCCTATATTCGCTATCCAAGTGAATGAAGAACGCGAATGAATGAATGACTGCCTCTCATTCGATACTCAATTCACCGCGTGACATCTACCTTCGTATTTAACGTTTTACAAATTTTGGAACTTTTCATAAAGAATTTATTGACGTACCTTACTCATAGGTTGCTATTCTTAGGTGGGCACATTTTTTTACCTGCATGTTAATTTATACCGGGTGTACATAAACTGCCATTTATAAATGAAACACATAATCTACTGATCATAATTAAACAACTTTCCCAAACAAATATAAAAGCGCAAATAAGAAACAAATTGCTCCTCTCCATACAAATTTTACTGGTACAGTTTACTTAGCCACAATCGAGCCGGAAGTTTATTGTAAATCGAGAGTCAATAACTCTACTGGCTTAGAACTTACTGATATTTTTTTATGGGCAAGTGAACATTTATTTTCATGCGAGCGCGTATGATTCTTTGTTTCTTTGGGAAAGTTGCTCTATGATCAGTAGAGTATGTGGTTATATTTAAAGATAGCAGTCTATTTACACCCGGTATATACGTAAATATGAACTTTTTATTATATTTAAAGATTATGTATAACTATCAGTACTTTGTATAAGTTTTTCATTTGATCAATGGCTTGTTTTCTGCTACCATTGTCGGCAGTAGTCGAATTAACAATATTAAATAAATTATATTGAAAATTATTACTTTCTGTTTTATTTATATTAAAATCCTTGCTAAATTAAAGCGTGCAACGAGCCAACTGTACCCTTATTTATACCTTTACCAATTAATGTAGCTATAAACTATGTATTAAACGTATAAATTTTACTTGAAACGAGGATTTTGCGATAAAAGTCGTAATTTTTTAAATGCTTTATGGTCTTACGCTTGGCTATTACAGGGCCAGATCGAAAGTGTCGATAGGACCTAGGATGATGTGCGCTCGGCCAGAAACTGAGAGAGTCAGAGCAGCGAGGCTGTGTTCTCCCCGGTGCGGCTACTCGTGACGTCATGCCGGAAGACGACGAGGGTGACAAACGACGACTGCCGAAGCCTATTTGTATAATCTTTGGAACAGTAAAAGTATTTAATTTGAACAAAGATCTTTTATTTATTTCATATATACACAAGCACACTATAAATTGCTTCAATATTTTATCCTCAGAAAGAAAACATCTCTTAATCTTTTGAAAAGCGAACTCGCTACAGACTCATCCATATTGCGCGGGGCTGACACAATAATGTCCTGGCTAGTGTTGTGTAGCTCACATCTGTGGACATGTTATTACGTTATTTGTCAGGGCCTTCGTCCCCCGCACTCCTCAGGTTGTGATCTACCGACCTCCCCTCCCGCTCACTATTTTACTAGTAAACAATATGTTGCTGGGAAGATACTCGCAAAGCGTATAGTTGGACTTGGTGAAGCTATACGCTTTGCAAGTGCAATGACTTTGTTAGGTTACGACAAAACGAGTAGGTGAAAAAATTGGTCAAGTGCAAATTGGACTCGCGTACGGTTCCGTACATCCTACTATCCTATCCTACTGCCTACTAATATTATAAATGCGAAAGTTTGTGGGTGTGTGTGTGTATGTTTGTTACTCTTTCACGCTGAAACGGCTGAACAGATTTGGATGAAATTTAGAATGGATATAGCTTATATCCTAACTTAACATATAGGCTACTTTTTAACCCGGAAAAAAAGCATGTCGTTAAACCGAATAACACGCGGGCGGAGCCGCGGGCAAAAGCTAGTGAAAACATAATGGTAAGTAACAACAATAAAGACGCCATATAGGCGACAAAAAAAGGCCGCTAAAATTATAGCGCCTGATAAACAATTCGGAACCTTTTGAGTACGGAAACCTAATTTTTATTGATTGTAATTTTAAAATATGACCAAATTTGAAACTTGTATGCATTATTACCGTTTTTAAGATAGAGCTCAAACAAATAACGTTGAAAAATAATATTTTTCCAAGGTTTTCTGCATGAGGACATCATTATTTGCCGTGATAGAGGCCATAGCAACACATATTCTTTGAAAATTTCAACTGGCTTTGTATAACGCCTCATGCCGTGACAGACGGACGTACGGACGAACTGAAAGATAGACAGCGGAGGCTTAGTAATAGGGTCTCGTTTGGCACCCTTCGGGCAAGAAACCCAAAAAAATACAAATACCTACTGAGGGAAGATTACGTAAGACCTATTATATTTAATAAAATAAATGTATATAAACTTTAATAGCTTGTTCTTTTATTTTTGTTTTTTAATATATTATAGTATATACACAAAATGATTAAAAAATATTTCAAGAATTATATTTCGGACCCTACAGAGCCCGGCATCAGTTGATATAATACTCGTAATTATTAATTACTAATAATATAATATAATTATTATATCAACCGATGCCGGGCCCAGTAGGGTCCGAAATATATCTTGAAATATTTTTTTAACTACCTATATATTATTTTAATGAAATTCGTGATTAATATAAAAAATATATAAATCTTGACTTAATCCACAAATACAGGTTTTTTTTCCAGTAGGTAATAAAAAGTTCGTGCCAATGACCTTTTCAAACAACACATAATATTATGTTCGCGAAGCTTTGCTACGTTATTATTGGAGTACGTTTGAGTTCGTTTCCCCTTGTTGTCGCGTCGCGTCGCTGAATTCGTGGTACGGAAGTCCAGAAAATGTTGAGCACATCATGTCCACGGCGTTTTATTTTAGCAGTATTGGGATATAAACGTTTTATTATTTAATTAATGACATTTTGAGAACGTTGTTTAAAAAAGATCTATACTTTACTGTATCTTTAGTTTATCATGTTAACGTAGAAAAGGTGTTTTCTAGATTGTTTATGGCATTTAATCCATGGACTGCGTTCATAAATAAACTTAACAATGCTTGACTAAATAAATGAGTGAGTGGTTAAATCATGGTTTGCAATATACAACTTTAAGCTATCGCGTGTTTTTACAAATTATAATATTTAATCAAGTCTATTGCTACACGTATTCTTACTTTTTTATTTTGAGAAAAGAAATTCAAACAACACATATCGCGTTAGGTCTGATTAAATATTAATAGTTTATTAGGGTTCTAAATTGTAACATCGAAAAATGTACTAACATTTTATTTTTACTTTTCTGGTAGTATCAACAGCGTCCTAGATAAAATGTGTAGGACATCGTTCAGGCCCCCTACCATCGACAGAATTCAGCCAAACTCGTGAAACCTGACAAACATCATGTTTTATGTGTGTGACCGAACAAATCACCCTTATCCCTTGGCCGGCTTTATGCGCGTCAGCTGTGAGAGTGTACTGTATGAATGTTGGGAAAGATTTTAAAAGGGTTAAACAAATTGTTTTATATCAAGCTCATTTCTGCCACGTATTCAGGGATTCGTCAGAAATTCACTTATGTTCCATAATTATACAAGAAAGAAAGAAATTTATTTGATAGAAAGTGAAAAACACAAGAGAAACACACAAAAAATAACTAATGCTTATAACTAAAAATACATTAGGACAAATATTAAATAAACTAAAAAAAAAGAACATCAACATAAATCTTATATTATTAATATATTATAGTTTATTATATTATATTATTTATCGACATTATATCTATTCGAAAATCGATAATTGGTTCTAGTTAAATTGTTAGGTCATATATGTAGGTTGAGTAAATCACTTTTAGAGAAATTTATCGCTTTGGACATTCTGATCTCAACAGTTTTCTCTTTTTTTCCCCAGGAGACTTTCAATGAAGGCAGTAATGAGTTTTGTTTTTTTTTGTGCTCTGCGACTAACAGATCGAACGAAAATTTTGTATCCAAAAATTTACCGGCCAGTTAGCTGGGTGGCGCGACGACTACATTAAAATATAATAAATAAAAATAATTGAAACTATCCGAAATAACTGTTACTATAGGCATCTCTAAAGAACGGGTGCATCACACTTTGACTGAAGAATTTTGGGCATGAAAAAATTATCCGCAAGGTGGGTGCCGCGTTTACTCACAGGCAGCGGACCAGAAACGTGCTCGAATGCAAATTTCGAGGGAGTGTTTGGATGGTTTCAGAAGCAATACAGCAGATTTTCTGCGACGATTTGTGACTACGGATAAAACATGTGTCCACCACTATATACCAGAATCACAAATTCAGTAAAAGCAGACAGGAAGCAAGGATTTTCTGCTCCAAAGAAAGCTAAAGCCGTAAAATCAGCCGGAAAAGTCATGGCATCGGTTTTTTGGCATTTTATTAATTGATTATCTTCCAAAAGGTGAAACCATAGCTGGTTAATATTACGCTGATCTACTGAATATGTTAAGAGCGTATTCGAGAAAGAAGAACATGCGTCACCACTATGGCCAAATTTCGCGAATAGAACAACGATTTGCTTCCACACCTGATTCACACCTATTCGCCAAATCTGGCACCGTCTGATTATCACCTATTCCCCAAGCTTAACACTTTTCTAGGCGGGCAAAGATTTTAGACCAATGATGATGTGATGTCTGCGGTAGACAGCTATTTTGCAGGCCTTGAGGAAAACCATTATAGAAATGGCTTTGGAACATCGGGATGAAGTGCATAGAGCTTTAAGGAGACTACGTTGAAAAATAAAACTATATTTATTACATTAATAAGGGAGTAACATTGCTAGGCTAATTATTTATCATCCCGCCCTCGTATTTGTGCTCGGAATTCTACTTTGGAATCCTTTGCTCCGCTCTGGCAGATAACTCCACATCAACGTCTGCGAGTGTTTCTGTGCCTGTCTACAAACCATGTGGACACACAAATAAGTATGAGAGATCGACGTAGAAAGATTGTAAAAATGTATCATATGTAAGAAACAAAGATTTATACATGAAAAAATCTTGTAAAAATAGCATTCGGCCCTTGAGTTTCGATTTTACCTTGATATACTCATAATGAACACACAAATCAGTGGGTAAAATAAATCTAAACTAAATAAAATAAATTATATCGATCGCTCTTCCGCAGTAGGATTCGCAGAATGCTAGAAACTACTTATACGCTGGCTGAGGTAGCTGCCAGCCTTCCAGTCAGCAGATAAGTGGAAAAGAGGAACTGAAAAATCTTCGTGACTCACTCCTTAACCACACAGGCCTAGCTGTACTTCAACTCTAAGCAGCAGCTACTGGTACTTCCTAACGTAGCGTACTTGCGCCACTTGTTATTTGACCGACTCCGCCGTGTGCCTACACTCAACGGGACCCCATGTCCTATGACGATGTTAGTAGTTGGGGGAGTTAGTTCCATCGAATCCAATCAAATTTTTAATTTGTTCCGTCTAAATCGTGTGATTTTGCAGGCAACCTCCAGCCAGCGGGACGCTTCCTTTTATATAAGCCTCAGGAACTGCAAATGGATGTCGAACTTTTGTTCTACTTCCCCGTATTATGTTCTAAGTGAAAACAAGTTTCTAACATGTTTCTAAAATTTCTAAAATATAAGGGTTTATAAGTAACTAGCTTTTGCCCGCGGCTCCACCCGCCTGTTATTCGGTTTAACGACATGCTTTTTTCCGGGATAAAAATAGCCTATGTATTCAGTTAAGGTATAAGCCATATCCATTCAAAATTTCATCCAAATCCGTCCAGCCGTTTCAGCGTGAAAGAGTAACAAACATACACACACACACAAACTTTTGCATTTATAATATTAGTGTAAAGTGTGATAAATAACAAAGTAAAACTAATTTGATTGGATTCGATAGAACTAATCTGGAACAAAATCCCTAAACTACTATCATCGTCATGGGACTGGGGCCCCGCTGAGTGTACAGGACTCCGCCCCCGAACCTGCAGCTGTGCTTGTCTGGTAGACGTGGAAAGGCGCCAGCGTGTCTACTTAGGTTGCGTCTCAAACTAAGAGCTTCCTAATAACATCGAGCCGTTTACCATCGTCACGTGCCATTCTACATAGTTGATTTGACAGTGACAGGACCCTTTGGATATTATTGTTTAGAGCCCTATGGCGGGAGAAGTGACCCATGGCTGAATAGCTATAACAAAATAAAACATATTAAATTTATATCACTGCGGTATAGAAAATCAGAAAAGTAAATCTGAACGTGAGGAGCTGTGAACCGGGATTCAAACCCGGGACCTCTCGCTTACCGGGCGGTTGCTCTACCAACTGAGCTATCCAGTTCTCAACATGACCTGCGAATCCACGCTTATGCTTTCCCATACCGCAACGATATGTATAGATAGGTACTCACTTAGTAGTGAGCCTGTTGGCGCGTAGACGACGCTAGTGTATTCAAGACAAGTCTGAGACTATTATTGCCCTACCGTCACCTGTTACAGCATCGGGTAGTTAAGAATACACATTACTCGTATCGAAACTATGATAGAAATAAACTTCTATATATTTTAAACACTTGGCGATTTACTCGCAAATCCTCCCGAAGTTATTCGGGGGAGAGTAAGAGAACAGCTCTCAGGCAAAACCAGACGTCCCACCATTGCCTGGGACCGATGGATGGCGGTATATCCATCCCCAATTGCCGGGCCTTATTAAAACAGACTAGTGACGGGCAGCGGCGTCACTGGTGCAAAGGTTTCGGCACCGCGCTCACCAACCCGCCTGCCCAGCGTGTGTGAGTATGGGCATTTCTTCCAGGAGGACCGCCAAAAGTGGCGAAATCCTGGAAAGGCCTATGTCCAGCAGTGGACGAAACAGGCTGATGGATGGATGGATGGATGGCGATTTATCCATCGCAAGGAGATAACAAATTAAATTTATATCACTGCGGTATAAAAAATCAGAAAAGTAAATCTGGACGTGAGGAGTAATAAAATAAAACAAATCGACGAAATCACAGGCAAAAGCTAGTCTTTTACATATCCAAAAGCGGTTGTGTTTGGATAAGAAAAAATAAAAGATCAAAATTACTTTATTCAAAAACAACAAGCATAAAATAAATCACGAACATAAAATGGTTACAAAATAGGTGGGTACATTGAGAACTTATTTAATCTATACCATTATCTGGCGGTCCTTAAACTAACACGAGCTTGATTCGTGAGGACCTTTATTAGTGTGCACATTTGTTAACTATTATAATGGGTTGCGCCGACAAATACATATTGATGTTTGTCTTTGTGTGCTTTTTTTCGCATTGCACAAAAGATAACAAAAACATACAATCAAAACGAAATAAACTTCACTTTTAGGAAACTAATTTAGATAAAAATAATTTAGATATAATTTAATTATTGTTCAAGTGGTTTATGGTTAATTTGAGATAAATATTTCATTTTCTTGCAAACAATACAAACGAATAAGATAATTACTATTAACATATATAGGATAAATACATATGATTATAATTTTATATAATTTAATTTTATACATATAATTTTAAATAAATTAATAGCTTCACAGAAATATGAAGCAGTTTTCAGTTTCGTCGTAGTTTAGGGATAAAATATATTTAGTGACTGATTACTTGACGTCATATTGTGTGAGGTTTAGGATATTACAAGAGGTTTTTATTACATTATACAGAAAAGGGAAGATAATAATTTGTTTTGCAAAAGCGAGTTGGCAATTTAGGAATTCGTTTGCATGCTAAAGCTTGATGTGTGAAAAAATTCACGGCAGTAGAATATAATAACTAAATTAAAAGGAAAGCTTTCACACAGTAGCATATATAACGATATTAAAAGGAAAGCTATCACAGCTCAGAAGACAATTAATTTTGCAGTTTTGTTTCAAACATTTTCATAAATATCATAAGTTTGTACTTCTATTTAAATTATTTAAGTATAGGTATATTAACTTACATACTTGAATGATACGGAACCTTCAGACTCGAGTCCTACTCGCACGTGACCGGTTTTTCTATTCCAGTCACATGTTTTTTCAGGTCACAAGGATCCTTATATCCTCATTTTCTCTCTATCTTTAATGTCATACCTACACTTCATAAGGAACGCATTCCACTGCGTCACTCTACTTATTAACTTACTACATAAGATATTTTCAGCTTTCTAAAACTTCGTTGTAGCGGATCTACAAAGCGGAAATACTATGAAGTCGTAGCGGTTGCTGCGTTGTCGTAGTAGATGCTACGTTTTCGTAGCAAAAAGGGACCGCAAATGAGTTAATCTGTAAGATGTATGCAAGTAAGGTTACCATCCGTCCGGACTTGTCCAAATATGTCCAGACTTTCAGACCCCCGGCCAGACTTTGCCTGGCTTTTAATTTGTCCGGATTGTTGATATATTTCACCTAAGAATTAAAAATGAACGTTTTATTTTCGCATTAAACTACTTCAAAATAAAACAACTGTTAAATCAGCCTTCAATTGTTTTTTCCGTGTCCCTCTCTCCGCATGCACGCCCCCGCTCACTATCCCCGTAAAACAAACAAACAACAAATACTCTTGATTGTTCGTACACCTTATTAAAGAAAAAAAAAATACATAAAAATAGAAAACGTAATAAATGTTACACACACAATTGGTGGTCACATCGCTTGTAACGATTTCTTCCAAAAAACCTTTGGGT
The DNA here is from genome assembly GCA_910592155.1 of Ypsolopha scabrella. NCBI lineage: Eukaryota > Metazoa > Arthropoda > Insecta > Lepidoptera > Ypsolophidae > Ypsolopha > Ypsolopha scabrella. Next base: position 20,895,968 of record OU342969.1, on the reverse strand, counting down.
GGAGTTATTGTACGGAAAAAACGCGAAGACGGTGTACCTACACATAAAGGCAAACTATACAAAACAAAACGTGCGCTGCTCGTGGAATATACGAGTATGTATAAGGTGACTTTGGTATATATAGCCAAATTCATAGTGGAGACTCTGTAGGTGGTCAGACCCAGGGTTTAATGATCCTTTCTGTGAAATACGCAAAATAAAATGTAGGCTTCCTATACTAATTCAGTCTAGGTGGCTCTTGAACAAGTACAGGGTCACGTTTTTTTTTTCTTATTTCCCAAACGGGTCATTGAATCTTAGTCCTGACCACTTACCGAGTCTCCAGTATTAATTTGGATACATAAATGACCTTATATTATTTCATGCTGTGATTAAAATGTCCGGCTTTTTTAGGGTTCCATACCTCAAGAGGAAAAAACGGAGCCCTTATAGGGTCACTTTGTTGTCCGTCTGTCTGTCCATCCATCCGTCTGTCTGTCAAGACCCTTTATCTTAGGAAAACGTGGAGGTATCGAGTTGAAATTAAAACCATAATAATATACTCAAGACTACAGTACCTTGATGGATGGATAAAATATGTTATTTTTTCATACTTAATTGCAACAAAATAAATTGCATAATATGTAACCAAAACAATATTGTAAACGTACTTCCAGCAATATCTATGGCATTAACAGTCACTGACCTCCAAAATAGAGATTGTAGGTAATACGAGAAAACACGGTGAAGGTGCATGTGTGTGTTTCTAGACACAGTGTGCGTGTGTGAGTGTATTATGGAAGAACTTTTTGTCGTTTTCCCCGAAGGTCGTCCCTCGTAATGACCGGCAGAAATTCACTATGAAACATCAGCCAGACTTAGAACCTAAGTGGTTTTTTGCTACGCGTACCGTTCTCGTAGGTAATTTTATTCTTGAATTTAAAAACGTGTTAAGAATACTGTATAAAAGAGTCATTTATTTCATGTAAACGTGTATGGCTTTAGAAAAGTAATAAAATAAAACATTTTGTGGAGTTTATCACATCACACTGATATGCAGCCTAGATGTTGCTTTGGCATGTGTATTGTTGTATCACACTAATATTATAAATGCGAAAGTTTGTGTGTGTGTATGTTTGTTACTCTTTCACGCTGAAACGGCTGAACGGATTTAGGGGACGAGACGTCTCCGGAGTCGGGACGGGCACGTCTCTGCTTTCGCCCGCCGGCTTCACGCGTCACTCCTCTCTTGTTATCATGCTGTGTTTACCTTTAATTGGAGTTACATTCTACTCATTGTATACGCTAATTGTAACTGTACGTTGAAAGTGTATCATCTGTTGGTAGACCAAATAAATAAAAATAAAAATAAAATAAAATAAAATAAGATGAAATTTAGAATGGATATAGCTTATACCCTAACTTAACACATAGGCCACTTTTTATCCCGGAGAAAAGCATGTGGTTAAACAGATTAACACGCGGGCGGAGCCGCGGGCAAAAGCTAGTATTTTCATAAAAACCCGATTAACTTACTGACCCGATTAAATTGCCAATAAATAGGTTGGAACTTTGGCACACCAAGCGAATTTAACGTTATTAATTTCTCACTGTCAGTTTAGCAGTCTAATTTTCGTTAATTCATACTGTTACTCATTTTCCTTCATTGTAATACTATTTCAAATATGTGATTATGAATGTAATTAATGTTACTCGGATATTTATTCAGATTTATTGGCATTCTAAAATGAATACTTTATGATGAATGACTTCGTTTATCGCGCTTTTTAACGCGCACATCTGTTATAATAAGCGATTCAACTCCCACCTCAGTCGTCAAAACAAAGGTCAAGCGGCGCTACGAGATGTGTCACTCGTATGCGATTAGAGCATGCTATGGCCGCAGATCTTTTAAGTTTAGAGAGCACCGAGTGATTTCCTCATCGAAAATGAGGTGTACAGTTTTAATTATATACATTTTTAAAGCTTAATTTTAACTACAAAGAAAACGCAATGTTGCTATGAGATAATAAAGTTATCAAGTAAAATTCATGGTCCATTATTAAAAAACGTTCCAGCTTTTAAATATTGTAGGCAAGTTATTTGAGTTTTGTTTTAAGCAATATTGTGTTTCAAAAGTTTGATGTTAAATGTACAAAATATTTAAATTATTTTAGTTTAATTGTATCTTGCTTAAATAAACAGTATAATTAAATAAATACTAGTTGATTTCAAAAATAATATTTCAATGATAAATATATGTAAAAAATTATCATAGAGCATATCTACAATTTCAGGGGGAGGAACACAGTTACTCACAATTACGGAGAGTCCATGCAGCGAGTCAGTTCTGGCACGTGCGCAAAAATTGCGAAGGCAGATTGCGGGTGACTTTAAAAGGGATTTTGTACAAATATGTGTTGATTATTTTGATTAAAAACTTACAGTCAACTTTAACTTCTAAACTTATCTATATCCTATAGCTTCTATTTGATGTGGTGTAGTCACTGTAATTTCCATCGCATTCCAACTTAAAACAAATATCTATGACTGATATTGCGAATAATAATGTCCATCAATCACCCCCGCTTCAAATTTAGAATGAATATCTTCAACTTTACCGAAGTTAAAGTGAAAAATAATTTATAGTTTGTGAAGCAAAACCAAAGTAAGTCCAAAATTTGAATTTAAACTAGTCATTTCTCAAATCAGCCATACATCTTTACTATGGCCATTGGCCACGCAGCATTCAGTACATATACATAAATTGACCACAAAAATTCTGATCCCATTAGTATAGAGCGAGATGTCTAATTGTCGTACGCTCAGCTCCATTGCCACGTTTTATAGAGCAAGGTGTCTAATCGTCGTAGGTTCACGCTGTTGATCCCGATAGTATAGAGCGAGATGTCTAATCGTCGTACGCTCACCTCCAATGACCACGTTTTATAGAGCAAGGTGTCTAATCGTCGCAGGTTCACGCTGTTGACCCCGATAGTTTAGAGCGAGATGTCTAATCGTCGTACGCTCACCTCCATTGACCACGTTTTATAGAGCAAGGTGTCTAATCGTCGCAGGTTCACGCTGTTGACCCCGATAGTATAGAGCGAGATGTCTAATCGTCGTACGCTCACCTCCATTGACCACGTTTTATAGAGCAAGGTGTCTAATCGTCGCAGGTTCACGCTGTTGACCCCGATAGTATAGAGCGAGATGTCTAATCGTCGTACGCTCAGCACCATTGACCACGTTTTATAGAGCAAGGTGTCTAATCGTCGCAGGTTCACGCTGTTGACCCCGATAGTATAGAGCGAGATGTCTAATCGTCGTACGCTCAGCTCCATTGACCACGTTTTATAGAGCAAGGTGTCTAATCGTCGCAGGTTCACGCTGTTGACCCCGATAGTATAGAGCGAGATGTCTAATCGTCGTACGCTCAGCTCCATTGACCACGTTTTATAGAGCAAGGTGTCTAATCGTCGTAGGTTCACGCTGTTGACCCCGATAGTATAGAGCGAGATGTCTAATCGTCGTACGCTCAGCTCCATTGCCCACGTTTTATAGAGCAAGGTGTCTAATCGTTGTATGTTCACGCTGTTGACCCCGATAGTATAGAGCGAGATGTCTAATCGTCGTACGCTCAGCTCCATTGACCACGTTTTATAGAGCAAGGTGTCTAATCGTCGTAGGTTCACGCTGTTGACCCCGATAGTATAGAGCGAGATGTCTAATCGTCGTACGCTCAGCTCCATTGACCACGTTTTATAGAGCAAGGTGTCTAATCGTCGTAGGTTTACGCTGTTGACCCCGATAGTATAGAGCGAGATGTCTAATCGTCGTACGCTCAGCTCCATTGACCACGTTTTATAGAGCAAGGTGTCTAATCGTCGTAGGTTCACGCTGTTGACCCCGATAGTATAGAGCGAGATGTCTAATCGTCGTACGCTCAGCTCCATTGCCCACGTTTTATAGAGCAAGGTGTCTAATCGTTGTAGGTTCACGCTGTTGACCCCGATAGTATAGAGCGAGATGTCTAATCGTCGTACGCTCACCTCCATTGACCACGTTTTATAGAGCAAGGTGTCTAATCGTCGCAGGTTCACGCTGTTGACCCCGATAGTATAGAGCGAGATGTCTAATCGTCGTACGCTCAGCTCCATTGAACACGTTTTATAGAGCAAGGTGTCTAATCGTCGTAGGTTCACGCTGTTGACCCCGATAGTATAGAGCGAGATGTCTAATCGTCGTACGCTCGGCTCCATTGCCCACGTTTTATAGAGCAAGGTGACTAATCGTCGTAGGTTCACGCTGTTGACCCCGATAGTATAGAGCGAGATGTCTAATCGTCGTACGCTTAGCTCCATTGACCACGTTTTATAGAGCAAGGTGTCTAATCGTCGTAGGTTCACGCTGTTGACCCCGATAGTATAGAGCGAGATGTCTAATCGTCGTACGCTCAGCTCCATTGACCACGTTTTATAGAGCAAGGTGTCTAATCGTCGTAGGTTCACGCTGTTGACCCCGATAGTATAGAGCGAGATGTCTAATCGTCGTACGCTCAGCTCCATTGCCCACGTTTTATAGAGCAAGGTGTCCAATCGTTGTAGGTTCACGCTGTTGACCCCGATAGTATAGAGCGAGATGTCTAATCGTCGTACGCTCAGCTCCATTGACCACGTTTTATAGAGCAAGGTGTCTAATCGTTGTAGGTTCACGTTGTTGACCCCGATAGTATAGAGCGAGATGTCTAATCGTCGTACGCTCAGCTCCATTGACCACGTTTTATAGAGCAAGGTGTCTAATCGTCGTAGGTTCACGCTGTTGACCCCGATAGTATAGAGCGAGATGTCTAATCGTCGTACGCTCAGCTCCATTGACCACGTTTTATAGAGCAAGGTGTCTAATCGTCGTAGGTTTACGCTGTTGACCCCGATAGTATAGAGCGAGATGTCTAATCGTCGTACGCTCAGCTCCATTGACCACGTTTTATAGAGCATGGTGTCTAATCGTCGTAGGTTCACGCTGTTGACCCCGATAGTATAGAGCGAGATGTCTAATTGTCGTACGCTCACCTCCATTGACCACGTTTTATAGAGCAAGGTGTCTAATCGTTGTAGGTTCACGTTGTTGACCCCGATAGTATAGAGCGAGATGTCTAATCGTCGTACGCTCAGCTCCTTGACTACGTTTTATAGAGCAAGGTGTCTAATCGTCGTAGGTTCACGCTGTTGACCCCGATAGTATAGAGCGAGATGTCTAATCGTCGTACGCTCAGCTCCATTGACCACGTTTTATAGAGCAAGGTGTCTAATCGTCGTAGGTTCACGCTGTTGACCCCGATAGTATAGAGCGAGATGTCTAATCGTCGTACGCTCAGCTCCATTGACCACGTTTTATAGAGCAAGGTGTCTAATCGTCGTAGGTTCACGCTGTTGACCCCGATAGTATAGAGCGAGATATCTAATCGTCGTACGCTCAGCTCCATTGACCACGTTTTATAGAGCAAGGTGTTTAATCGTCGTAGGTTCACGCTATTGACCTCGATAGTATAGAGCGAAGTGTCTAATCGTCGCGCGGCGTACGCTCAGCTCAGTCTTACGACATTGAAGGTCACTAAGGCACAGAGATTTTTTTTTGTTACATATAATAATAATTTCTTTTGTCTCCAACCGTACACTTATAAATATCTTTTAAAAATAATTTGAAAGTATATAAAATAATGAACTTTATTTTCAGAAGTAACAATACCACGTTAAGGTTTTACTGACGTCAAGAAATAAATAGACTATCTTAGTCCAGACATCCACCTCGCCTCAATCTCACAAAAATGATAAGTTCAAACGTAAAAAAATCAAGCCAAATTAAAGCTTGCAGAAGATGTGAGTGTAATGCACACAATACCTACATTATTACTATGTACCGACTTTGTGTATTCAAACGATATATGGGCTGTTGGGAATATTCCCTGGGTTTGTTTGCCTATTAGGTCCGTGTGCTGCAATAGGTACTTTAGTGCGGGAAAAGTATGAAAATACGATCACAATTGCTACGAGGCGGCGGCGTAGCAGGTGTGCGCCTTGTTTTATACTTTAAATTGTTTAGTGAGGTATTCTATACAACCTAAACGTAATGTATCGCTGTGATAAAGTTTACTACGTATAAAGTTCTATAAATTTTATTAAACATTTTAATATTGTAAGTTACTTGTTGCTATTTCCTAGGAGCTAAAATTAAGTTAACCACTCTGTACGGTTTTTTCATTGAAACAGATTTTTTACTTTTAGGTATGTTCATGTCTAATGTTTAGTTAAATAAATGTCATGTTAATTACACATTTAGGTTATCGAAATGTTTTATCGATACATTAGGTCGGGTCTTATTAAATGTTGGACGTAATTTAATTTAAATCTATAGAAATAATAAAGTCGTGTCTGTACCTTAAATACTCTTGTGAAGTTTTAAATGAAATGGGTTATTAGTATTGTACTCTCTTGTAGATGTCTACTGAGGCCAGAACAAAAAAACGAACAGACGCTCTCTCTAAACTCGCCAGTATGTGGGTGCGTTAGGGTTCATGCGTTTTTGTTTGGAACTCAATTATTTCCTAAACTAAGGCTGTCTTGGAAAAAGTGGTTCAGTAGGGTCGGTAGAATATGTGGTTTCATTTAATGGTAGCAGTCTATTTACACCCGGTATTTCTGTGGTGGCGATATCGTAGAATCGATCATTTCATGAATGGTCTAGCATGGTTGTCACTTTAACACCATTTTAGAACATCATTTGACAAAAAATATATGGGATTTACTGTCAAATGATGATTAAAATGATGTTAACGTGGCACCATGCTAGGCCCCTTGGCTGGCTATTCTGGCACGTGCGCAAAAGTTGCTAAGACAGCTTTCGGGTGACTTTAAAAGAGATGTTTTACGTACGAGATGTGTATTGATTTTTTTGATTGAAAACCTGTAGCGAACATTTCTTATAGGATTATTATATTCCAATGATTTCATTTGATAAGATTTAGTAACTCCGCTATACAGCGCATGGCATTCATTATACTTTGAACAAAAGTCGAACAACTGATATTGCTCGTGAAAAATAATGCCGGAGTAGCCGTTCTGGCACGTGGGCAAAATTTGCTAAGGCAGATTTCGGGTGATTTTAAAAGGGTTTCCTTCGGATATGTTTTGATTTTTTGAACGGAAAACCAATAGGAAACGTTCCTTACATTTTATAGTTTTTATTTTATGAGATATCGCTTCGCTTCTCATCACGCCTATTTTTGTCTTTTTGTTGGAAGTCTATCGTTAATTTCTCATTTCATACTTTACGATATTGCCGATTAGGCTATTCCAGTATTATTTTTCACTCAGTCTTTCGACTTATGTTTAAAGTTTGATAAATGCTATGCGATGTAAAGTGAAGTGACTAAACCACCTCAAGTAAAAACTATAGGATATAAGGAATGCTCAATGTAAGATTTTAAACAAAAATATCAATACACCTCCTTATAAAATCCCTTTTAAAATCATCATCCGCTATGTGGCCTTAAAACTTATAGTGAGCATTCCTTATATTCTATAGTTTTCACTTGATGTGGTTTAGTCACTATATTTTTCATCGCATGGCATTCAAACTTTAAACAAATATCTAATGACTGATATTGCGAGTGAAAAATAATGCCGGAATAGCCACCTACGACGGCTATTCAGGCAGTGCGAAAAAATTTGCTATGCCTGATTTCGGATGATTTTACAAGGGATTTTCTACGGAAATGGTTGATTTTTTTACTTTCGAAATTTTCGCGCACGCGCCAAAATCGCAGTCCTTTCCATGAAATTATCAATTCTACGATATGGCCACGATATATCCATTTATTCGGGCAGTTCTATACGTAATATTATATGTAATGCGTAAAAGCTTTTAAGCCGCACAGTAAAAACATCCAATTGTTAAACGGCTCATGATCCGTGCAAAATAACCGGATTACGCCGCACGTCGACGCGCGTCGCGATGACGTCACGGTACATCTCGCAATAGTAACATTATATTTTAATTGAATGGAAACTGCTTACGAGGTCTGAAAATTTATATTCATAAAGCAGCTTGTTCCATAAAATTAAGTCTCCATTTTAAACGCTTACTTTGTTGAGCCAGGTTTACGAAGCTGTGTAATATTTTTCAATACCAATAAAGGTTGTTCGTAGCTGGATCTATTGACTTTCGGTTTACGCATCGGAAATTCTGCTGACTCCGCCTAACCAAGGTGAAATTTCCGACGAACGGTGGGAGAGAAACTGCAAATGTTACATCTTTACGAGGTGCAAAATTGTGAACGTTCTATTTTTATAGATTCTAGACTCTTTCTGCTACAATTTTAATATAAGCGCAACCCTGACTCAACCAATATAAGGTGACTTTTGTTTATGTAAGGTGACTTTAATTTATGCAGCCAAATTCTTACTGATGACTCGGTAAGTGCTAAGTAACAAGTATCGACGACCCTTCTTGTGAAATTTGTAAATTATTCTTTTCGTGTTCCTTACAAACGCAAGCCCAGCACCGAGTCAATTACTATGGGACGTCAAGATTTTATTTTGCGAAATTAGCAAAAAGTGTTATCGATCCGTGTTACTGATCACTTACCAAGCCTCCAGTATGAGTTTGGCTGTATAAATTAAAGTCAACCTATATAACCAAATTCCTACTGGAAACTCGGTAGTGGTCAGGTTCGAGTTTCAATTACCCTTACTGTGAAATACGCAAAATAAAATGAAGGCTTCCTATACTAATTGAGCCGAGGTTCTTGAACAGTATAGAGGCTCAAAAAATGTTTTTCGTATTTCTCAAACAGGGTCATTGAACTTTGGTCCTGACCACTGAATTGAAGATTCATGTATGATTTGGCTATATAAACGAAAGTCAAATTATATAGGGTCCAATGCATTATTTTTGTTACGTTGTTTTAGCTGCACAAAGCGTCATGTGTTGCAAGATAAATCTAAACAAATCACCCACCCGCAGTGCGTTATTTAATAGCCTGATTTATAACAGCAGCAGTCATGTTTCTAAAAAATGTCTCGGTTCACTAGCAGTAAAAGGCCACGTGACGTCAGAGATATTGGATTCGTTTTGCAACATGATAAAAACGCTTTGACTTGGAGACGACATCGATTGGGTCATCACTTCATCAGAAACAGTAAGCTCTTTCGCGTTACGCCGCAGCGCGACTTGGGAAATCAAGGGAATGGGGAGCAATGTCCTCGGCCTGGAAATTAAAATTAAAATAAAGAAAAACATTGGTAAGTAAATTTACCTTCCCGGCGTTTACATGTGGGCACCAATAAAATAAATGGCGCAGTAAATTTAATACCATCTGAGTGAGTGCTTGCTACGAGCAATTTAGTAAATTGTGCTATCGATATGTGTGTCCTTTTTTGTGAATAAAATTCAGACATATTGCGCATAGAAATCTTCGCCAGTTTCGTATTCTATAAAATAGCCGATTGTAAACAGAGAAAATAGGAATCGTCATTTTAGGACATGAGCAAATGATGAACCGGAAGCAATTAAAGGTGTAATTTTGGTTGTTTAGAGGCCGTGCACTATCAGTTATAGAGTAAAGCGTTCGGAAATACGACTTTTGCCGAAGAGTGGCGAAGATTCCGACGCGAATTATTTATATTGTACCTTAGAACAATAACTAAATTACTAAAGGTAAAAACTTTGTATGTTTTTCTCGCTCCTTCCATTAAAAAATATGTATGTTTTAAAAAGGACATCCATAGACATACTTTTTTCGTTTTGAAACATGTGTACAAACTGTAATGCCAAATTGGTTTACTTTGATCTTGATAATCGATCGAGTTAAATAGGTCTCTTTCATCACATTGTTTATACTAAATTTGCAACAATTTAAACAATTAAGATATTCTGCACTATTTTGTTGTGAAGTCAGGTCCACGTATTAAAACATATTTGTAGTGTTATTTAATGAAAGAAAAGGTGTTTGGAAGGAAGAGAGAAGGAGGAAAAAATCATCAATCAATAAAAGGGCATGGTGTATTGGGATGCAAATGAAGGCAAATACATCAGCTTCCATCGGTAAGTCATTGGAGCACAATATTTCAATATAATATTGTTAAGTATGCAACAGAAAAACATTAACATAAATTATATTCATATATCCTTTACTTAGTGATGGACTTCCGCAAGGTAAGTCCTATTTCAATTAATCATGTTAATGTTACTACGTTTTTATAGAAAATTACATTTGGGTAGCATTTTATCAAAGAATTTTATTTTCTGATACATATAAGTAAGGTTATGTTAGGGTATGCTTAGCTACAACCGGGTACGATATGAGAAAAAAGATAAGAAAATCAAAAAGAGTGTTATTTTATGACTACTTCTATGCTTTAGTTATTATTCTGAGTATTGTACTTATCTACGTAGCATATTTATTTACATCAAGTTCATATTTGTCAATTATGTCATAACCTTAATGTAATTTAAAATGTTAAATTTTAGTTTGATTATTTTGTTTAGTTAAGTTTTTTAGGATATAAGTGTTATTATTTTAGTATAATTTATTGTAATATTTAATTCTTTCTAATAGGAATCTTTTCTAAAGTGTAATTTTTTGTTTGTGTCAATAAACTTGCAATTTTTCTATAGATATTTGTGAATTTATTTTATTTCGAGTAGTGTTGCAAAAATCCTTTAAATGCTGCTAGTGGCTTATTCATGGCGTCTTTACTTTGTTATTCTGTGGTTTGGGTGTTTATGTCGGTGACGGAACGGCTGCACCTTTTTTAGACTAAAATATGAGGAATTTATCCTAAGTAGTCTAAAATTAAACAAAATTCTAAACAAGAAAATGCTGATTAGTAATCATTTAAGGATTTGGGTTGTTATGGTTAGTAAAATGTTATTTCTAGCTTAATATTTATTTTTGTAACATTAAGCTTTTTGTTGTATCAAAGATTTTTCAAAAACACAAACATTATTGTCACGATTTAATCAATTCGGTGTACCAAATCATCACAGTCTAATGCTTGTCAGACTCGCAATCACTATCTAAATAGCGTGCGTGACTGCTCTAAATAGCGTGCGTGACTGCTCTAAATAGCGTGCGTGACTGCTCTAATTGACTCAGAGCCCGGTATTGATCATCGTCTAAAGAGTTTTATAGTCAGTATCGTTGTCAACGTGATACATAATGTAAGTCGTTTTTCAAGCAAAAGGTACCCCTGACACATCAACAATTGTGTCCATGTAGCATTTGCAGCCTAACAGCAAACTTTGAATTAAGAGCAAACCACTGCTAAAAGGCTCTCCAATTCAATTATAGTCGCGGAGTACCAAATACGTTTATTCCAGGCACGTTCAAATTAATAAATTAAACAAATGAACAATCAAAACTCCTCGGTTCATTACATTCATCCCGTGAAATGGAGGAGGTAATTAGTGAAAACAATACAATTAATTGACAATCAGTGGGTAGCGCGTAACGAGGCATTCACGCTGAGATACTTCGATCCAGGGCCGTAGCCAGGAGCTTAGTTCGGGGGAGGGGGGAGGAAAGGTACAACTTGTTGTCAACTGAAGTATTATTTATTATAAACTATATCTATAGACTCGACTGACTACGCTAATTTGTTTGTATTAACGCCACGACTAAGTGATATTAAAGAATTGAGCACCTGTACATTAAATCATGCCTTAATTTAAACAAAATATCAACAAAAATTTAAAACCAAACCCGAAAAATCGGATGAAGTTATTTATCAACTTATGACATTTTGTAGGCTGTTATATAATGCAATATAACCTTAATACTAGTTCTTCGGAAATCCGTCAGCCCAGAAGCAAGTAGGTTAGGTGAACCTTCGTGGTAATTTTTTATGGCAACCCAGGATCAGTTTGGCCTAGGTAAAACTAGTTTTTACTTAAATTGGGTTTGGTATTATACATTAAAAATAATTTCGCTTCTTGCTAGGAATTTCAGGCGGGGGGCGGAGATTGTACCCTAAAGTCCTCGCCACTGACTACGAACATGCTTCAATCATTTCTAAATTGGTGGAAGCTTGTGTTATATGACTAGACTAGTAGCAGTATATTATACAGGCAGCTGAGTGACTGCGGTCCGTCACTGAACGTCACGAGGTGACCTGTTTAGTTTAGGAACTATTTTCTTGGCTATAAAAGAACAGTAAAGCTAAATTTTCTCTACACTTTAGGAGCTAAAACAATTTTTGGAAAAAATAATATGGCAAAATCTGTCTAACGTTGTACTTTTTTTCACTATTAGCTGACGGTCCGGAAGAATAGCTTGAGTTTTCCGGTTGAAGGTAATTAGACCAGGCGAATGCGGGGCGAAGCAGTGGAAGTGGGCAGCGGGAGACGGGGCGAGATCATGGGACTTAAGAATTGCTGACGAGAGCACAAGAGACCAATCAGACCTGATTCTGGACCGTGAAACTAACGCTGGGTGAAATGAATGGATACTTGTACACCGTGAAAAGTGCAAGAAGAATGGCCTCTGTAAAATTATATAGCGTTTATTTAAGTATCTAATTAAACTTTTCTTCGTGTATTTTGTGTTTATCGGACCTATAACATAACTTTATCTAAATTAATAAAGAAAACTAATTAACGTTATTACTAACTTAAGCGTTTAAAGTATAGGGCAAAAATATAGCTAGACCGGGGTCAGGTAACCTAGCGAGGTATGCTGACCGAACTGTTGTCATACTGAAAATAATCTAAACAAAAGTATTTGAAATAAAAGTGTTGTAAGGTACTTGGATGACTCAATTAATGAAGATGAAGAATTAAAAGAGGTATGTCAGGATTGTACATTACAAAATACCTACAATTAGAGAAAATGAGCAAAAATTTGTTTATTGAGCAAGTACATCAAAGGACTGTTCATTTATAGATTATGGCACTGCGTAATTTTAACCTACTTAAGTAACGCTTTTTTGGGGCGCTTTTTACACCGTAAAAAATGAATACTATTATTTGCAATTGTTTGCTGAACACTTGCTATGAATAAAAAAAACCGTCCAAGTGTGTGTCGGGCCACGCCCAGTGTAGGGTTCCGTAGTTGCCCGGTACATTTTATAAGTTGATTTACTAATACAGATCGCGCCAAACTTCTAGTCCCATACATTTAGAAGAATGTACATACTACTTCTGTGAATTTTTCCACATATTCATTAAACCACGTTTACCCGGCAGGGGGAACACTTGACTCTAACAAAAATTAGCACTTTAAAGCTTAATATTTCACCAACGGATACGCAAATAAAAAATTGGCTTTCATATACCTATAATTTTTTTAAACGACCTATCCAACGATATCCCACACTATGGGATCGAACACCGAGAAAACTGGTTATCATAAAATAAAATGAATTCAGCTGAAATTATGATGATTCACGTAAAGTAGAGAGCATACGGACATCACAACAAAATACGATGAAACTACTGTTGCTGCTGCTAGCGTTATTAATTTAGATTGGGGAAAAACTCTTTTCACAAATAGTATGTATTAGTTTATAATAAAATCTCTTTGGCTATACCATTTGTATCTGGCTGGTTTTGGTATTATTAAAAAGTTTAAATTTTAAAAAAGATAATTCCAAATTCAAATTTGGTAAAATGTGTGATTTTCATTTGTTTTTCTTACTGTTAAGATGAGTGAATCTAATGAAGAAATTCGATACATTTTAAAATTTTACTACAAAAAAGGTAAAAATGCAACGCAAGCCGCGAAATAAATTTGTGATATTTATGGACCTAGTGCAGTGTCTGTGAGAGTAGCATAAATTTGGTTTAAGCGTTTTCAATCCGAAAATTTTGATGTCAAAGATGCACCTCGCTCTGGGCGCCCTGTTACGGATAAAAAGGATGCCATTTTTGAAAAAGTGGAGCAAGATCGGCATGTCAGTAGTTAAGATGTAGCTGAAGAACTGGGTATTGACCACAAAATAGTTTTGGTGCATTTGAAAAAAGCTGGGTAGACAAAATAGCTCGAAATTTGGGTGCCTCATGAGCTCACTGAAAGAAACTTAATGAACAGTATACTCATTTGTGATTCTTTATTACGACGTAATGAAATCGAACCATTTTTGAAAAACCTGATAACTGGTGATGAAAAGTGGATCACGTACGACAAGAACGTGCGAAAAAGGTCGTGGTCAAAGGCTGGTCAGGCTTCACAGACTCTGGCAAAACCCGGGTTATCTCGCAACAAGGTACTGCTATGTGTATGGTGGGATTGGAAGGGCATTATTCATTATGAGCTGTTACCGCCAGGCAGGACCATCGATTTTGAACTCTACTGCGAACAACTACTGAGATTAAAGCAAGAAGTTGAGAGAAAGCGGCCGGAATTAGTCAACAGAAGGGGTGTGGTTTTTAATCATGATAACGCTAGACCTCACACATCTTTAGCCACTCAGCAAAAATCAAGATAGTTTGGCTGGGACGTATTAATGCATCCGCCGTATAGTCCTGACCTTGCACCTTCAGATTTCCACTTGTTTCGCTCTCTTCAGAATTCTTTAGGCAGTGTCAGGTTAACATCACGAGAGGACTGCCAAAACCACTTGTCGCGGTTTTTTGATCAGAAGCCCCAGAATTTCTATAGCAATGGGATCATGTCCCTACGTACAAGATGGCAGAAAGTTATCGAACAAAATGGCATCTACATACTTTAGTTAAATGTGAATAAACTTAAAAAAAAAATGTTTTGAATTTTCATATAAAATGCGAAGAAACTTTTTCCCCAACCTATTAATGTGACGCACTGTCACTATGACTTTGTAGGAAGCAGATAGAATTATGCGCTCCGTCAGAGCTTTTATGGTGACAGTAAGCATAACGTAGTGACGGACCTCTTTTATGGGGAAGGCATGATGTAATACAAAAATGATAATCCTATTTTTTTGTGACAAATTTTACGGTGATCTGTCATCATAATATTGCGTTACTTACCTTAAAAACTCAATTTTTTCCTCAAACGTATTAACTACAGCATAATATTTTACAATTATCACCAAATTTAAAAACAATTCACCGTATTTTAAACTTATGTAATGCTATTTTATAATGAAGCCAAAAAAACGTTTTTCTCAGTGAAGAGAAAAAAAAATCATCCCCAATTTACGCGAAAAGGAGGTAAATCCTCAAAAAAAAATCCGGGATTTTATTTAACCATTTTGTAGACCTGAATAACATATACCCATGCCAAATTACAAATTTCGAGTACTAATAGTCTCTGGGCTAAGCCGCGGACAGACGGACATAGCAAAACTATAAGGGTTCCTTGTCGGACAACGGAACCCTAAAAATGAGTATCAAGCAATGCATAGCTAATATAATACAAATATTTAATATAAAGCAATCCTAAATAACAAGCCAAACACCTTATTGTCACGTGTTTTGCCCCTCAACAAGGCATCCAACACGGGATGCGCTGCTCACTCACCCGATCGCTAAACAGCAATATTTTCAAGAAATTCAGTTGTACTTTATTATATTTGATATAACTTTTTGTTTGCATGGGAATTAATAATAAAAATAATATACAATACACCAATTAGAAATAAAGATTAACACATAATAATAAAGAATAACACACAACACACAGAGAGTACACACAACAACCATATAAGTTGTACTTGCATGTGCATGTTTTAGGCGCAAGTCAGACTAAAACGGTATGGGCGCGGGCACGCCATCAGCGCACCTCTTCTATCTGTTTTGCATCAAGTCATTGTATGAAAGACCATTGGAAAGGCGTCGAGAGTCGAGACGGCACGCCACGGTTGCGACGCGGGCGCACCGAAGCTCACATCTTGTCACATCAAAATCAAATACTTGAATACCACGGTGTGTATCCGGCCCGTCGTGAGCGTGCCACGGGCGCATCTGTGGTGGTGATATTTCAGTTGAAAGTGACATATGGAGGCATATTATAACATATTAGGTGCGGGAATAGAACTTTTAATAAATTTCAAGAATAATTCATTTTACAGTACCTGTTCGAAGTGGAAACCAGCATTCTTATATTTGACTAGCTCTTGCTCGCGGCATCGCTCGCGTAGTAGTATTTATCAAACAATGTATCTTAAGATAAGATGAAAAATATAAGCTTTTAGTGGTAGAGCTGATGCCGGGCTTGAGGGTGGAGGTACCACCATCTCACTCGTAAATCCCCCAGTAGTTATTCGGGGGAGAGTAAGAGGATAGCTCTAAAACAGGCACAACCAGGCAGCTCACCATGCCTGGGACAGATCCGTCCTCAATTGCCAGGCCTTATATAAACAGAGAGGTAACGGCGTAACTGGCGCGAGGATTTCGGCACCGCGCTCACCAAGCCGCTTGCCTAGCGAGTGTGAGTATAAGCATCACTTCCAAGAGGACCACCAAGCAGTGGCGTAACTACACCATTGAAGCCCGTGGCAAATCGGATGGGGCCCTCCCTCAATGTTTAAAAAAGCTCAATCAACGCTACAGTTTATTTTTAATAAATCACTACGTAAATGTGCTAATAGATATGCCACCCCCCCATACTATAACCCGGAACGGTTCTGGATGCTTTCTAAAACTGGGCTATATCTTTTCTTACAAATGCGTTCAAATCTTAAAATTTAATTTCTGTACTGTAGTATATAATAAATTAAAATAATAAAAAACTAATATATTTTGTAATCCTCCTGTGTTCTCGCAGCACTCTCGGGTTGGGGGCCCTCACCGGTCGGGGGCCCCTGGCATTTTGCCCGTTCTATTTCTATTTCGCCCTATTATTACGCCACGGCCACCAAGAGTAGCAAAACCTTGGAAATGCGTAGTGTCCAGGGTCACTCCAATAATAATAAAGAACACCATACCCAAATCCTTTAAGTGGTTTTCGAGTTAAAACGGCACAAACAGGTCATACAAACAGACAATGGTGTCGATTCGGTGTCACACGACTTAACTTATTTGATAGGATTTAACTTAATTTAGGCATTCTGTCTTTTTCTTTCCGTATCGAAAAGACAAGGACAGGACGCTTGAAATAAGGTTAGTCCTGTCAAATAAGTTGCACCGAATCGACACCAATACCAAAAAAATATAGATTTGGTCGTAGTAATTATGTACCATTACTAAAAACCCATTTCACTTTAAAATTGGAAAAATATTCACTGCACAGACACTACTTTTTTACTACCCAAAATAGAGCCTGAATTTTAAGACCCGTGCATGATACAACTGATTCTAATCTCTATTTATTTAGGTATTTGTTACGTTCAATGTACATTTACATAAATATATAACACAGGACATTTCAAATTTAACATTGTACAATGGTGGTACTTATTGCTAATAGCAATATACTCCAAACAGCCTTTGGATGAAAAAGAAGATAAGAAAGAAAAATATACAGGGGACCTTATTTGTAAATGTTAAATAAACTACATATTGTAAATTATAATTTTCTATAACATTCGAGTATTTTATTATGATACTGTAAACATAAAAAGTTCACGTAAAATGTATGGCATAAGTTTCATCAATTCAGTTTTAATCTTCATAAAAAACGCTTCCTTAAAAAACTCGCTCATAGATTTTTCAAAATGTGTGATTCAATAATACAATTAATAGTTTCTTCTCTTTTTTATGAGGATGGTCATTTGTCTAGTCCCATTCGTGTTACTTACTTATACCACGCTTTATTCAAATGGGATTCCTTGTCGGAACCTGAAAATGCATTAAAATTGCAGTTGTGACGCTAAGCCTTTAAAATCTCTCTAACTCAACAAAGGATCTCACAACACAAAGGTGAATGTAGGAGCTTCCACAACAGCTGTTTTGTTCATAGCTCGCTGATCGCTCGAGTTCGCTAATCATCGCCGGGTGCGCCGTGAAATGAGAAATTTCAGGCTTTACTAAAAGCGGCGGGAGCGTGCCTGCACAGTAGATATATAAACAGTAGGGAAACTCCACCGTATTTTCAAGATAATTAACCACGCCCGATAGGCACGTTAGGGCTGGCATCGCGCGAAATTCATAAGCAACTTTATGACACTGTGCAACGCTCGCGATTGCCATCCGACGCTAAAACACCCGAAGCACGCGTTTGTGTGTGTATCGTTTCAAGGCGTTTCCTTGAAGTTTACGTACTGTTTCATATATCTACTGTGGTGCCGGTTTTACATCTTTGCATGTTTTCTGGGGCGGGAGATCGGGCGATGAAAAATACGAGTGAACCATGATCGTGACTTTGTATGGGGCAATATAGGCCAAGAATATTTGCTGCGAGGAGTGCTGGCGGTTTTATTATTCAATTTGTGGACACGATATAAGTAAATGTAAAATTCGGTGTAGTAAGTACTTCTTAAAATTAAGCAATGGTAAACCATAGATAGATCCTATATTTATGTCCAAAATATTTACATAGGTATAGTGATAAACTCTTGTATTTCCACATTTTCCCCTATTCCCGGAAAATTTAAACTTTGTTAGAACTCAGGATTAAATTTTGAGTTGTCTAAGGTTTTACTATTATGGTGCAAATAATAAATAACTAAGTAACTTCGTTCGGTTTAACAATATAATAAAGCCGATTCTGAACTAAATTTTCTTCATTCCAAAATAGTTCTATACTGTGAACAGCATGAATTATATTACTTTGAAAAAATTTAAGTTTTGACAGCACTAAAACTAAAAGTAAAGCCTTCAGAATCGACTTTACTGTAATATTAAAGAAAGAATCAAACGAGGCTATCAATTAAAAGGTCCCAACATCAGCCTTTTGTTGAAGACGCGATCCTGCCGTCCACGAGGTTGAGGGTCCTACTGAATGATGCACAGAACCGCTGCTGCAGTATTCAGGGCGGCCCTTTCACTTACCGCCCGCTGGAATATTTATATACCACCGCCTTTAGATATTTATGTGCTACTTGAGCGTTCTTTAAGACAAATTACTTCTGAGCACCGGCCCGGAGAAATGTTTGCTCGCGAAATTCAAGCCGTGAGCCAAATTGTGGGTAGTTCTGCAATCTCGTTTAAAGTTTGACGCTTAAAATGCCATTGATACAGCCAAATTAATACTGGAGATTAAGTAAGTGGTAAGGACTAAGGTTCAAGGACCCTTGCTGTGAAATACGCTTAATACAATTTAGACTTTCTATACTAGATGGGCATAGGGCACACAACCCATTTTCGAATTTCACAAACAGGGTCATTGAACCTTGGTCCTGATTACTTACCGAGTGTCCAGTATGAATTTGGCTATATCAACCAAAGTCACCAATGTACAAAATTCTATTATATCTACTCCTTAGGTACATAGGCGTAATACTCGTAGTTTTTTTTATACAGTTTTGTTTTTTAATCAATTCCGTTAATTGATATCTCCTCCGAGAAAAGTCTCCAGGTTTATGTACGATAAATTTGACCGCCATCTTTTTTATTAAATAACGAAGAACGACAGCTTGTCGTCCTCAGACTCATCATCATCAGGAACGAACTTGTCAGTGTCAGTGACAGGACTATGGACAGGGCAGGGCTGAGATTACCTAGTATTGAATTGAGCTCGATGGGAGACGTTAATTTTTACGGTAAAATTATCTTTTCGTAGTTCCACTCTCATTTTTATTTAGCTATAGATTAAAGTTAACAACTTTAAAATATTAGTTTGATAGATGTTTTAAGGTCACACCCATAGAACTTTTAATGTCACACCAAAAAATATATCTATTTAGTTGTTCAAAAATCTTTTGACTGAAACATGTTCGTTCGCCCAAAATAAAGAGACGACTGGACGGTGATTCTCGCAAAAATTTTCACACGCTTTGCTTTTCATACGCCTCTGTTTATCGCGTCATAAATGCCGTGTGATCATAATTTTATCAACTATAACTCGTTAAAAGACACGTAAAGCATGTTATTAATGCGGACAACAGGTTTATATTTTAAAAGTTTGATACGTTTCTTCATAAAGAGCTGGTAAAAATCACCCGCTTTCGGCCTTCGCAAATTGTCGCATGTGCGAGAATCGCCGTCCAAGCCTTCCATTCCGATTTTAATGAGTCTAATGAGATAGAGAATTTTAGTTTTTCATTACTTACAAACAGCTACTCATTTCTATACGTAATAATTAGTATACTGAATTAGACAGAATTATTTTTCTGATAGAAAAGATAAAGAAGTAATAATTAATTATTCTTTTGTCTCATTTGTTAGGATTTCCCGTTCAACTGATAAGCAGCCTGTATATAAATAAAATAGAAAACATTTTTCTCGAAACATTGTAATCTCAAAAACTAATTCTGTATCAAAATAATATAACTAAAGGTAAACAATTTAAAAAATACTTTCATTTCGTTACTTGACTATTGAGATACGAATTGTACCTAAAGTCCTCACGAACTTTGTTTGATTTAAAATAAGATAAGCTGGAAACTAGAAGTTAGTATTAACGCTTTGTGCTTTAGTAAGTTGAGACAAGCTTTAAAAATATCATAAAAGCTTTGTAAAACACAATTACTGCGCTACACTTATTTACTTTTTAAATGTGGTACCCAGGAATGTAATAAAGCTGCTTGCTTTATAGTCTGCACAGAAAACTCTTTTCGGTCCGTTTGAGATAAAATACATTTTCTCAAAGAGAATTTGCTCTTGACTTAAGACAGTAGTCACATGGGCAAAATTAACCTCATTGGTCAGTTAAAATGACGGTTGGGTATTGTACAGTGAAACCTCGTTAAAAAGTTTCATTTGTCAATATATCTGTCATCTGTTTTGTGTAAGCGTAGATGTAATAAAAGCAACGACGTAAATCTTTACAGAAAAATAAATAAATACATAGTGACACCTATTCTCGCGTAGCAAATATTAGATTTAGAGCTGCCATAACCTAAAACTAATCATTGCAAAATAGGCTTTAACGCAGATGGATAAAATTTAAATGAGCTTGTATTAGTTTAGGTTTTTCAACTCTAAATTTAAGGTTTGCTGCACCAGAATAGGTCACATTATGTACATATAAAAAAACCTCGAAAATGTAGAATATTTTTACGGTTTTTTGCTTTCAGTACTTGTTTCAAATTCTAAAGTAAAACAACAAATAATAAAAAATTGGGTTCCGTACTCAGCGAGCCGAATTGTTTGTCAGGCGCTACTATTTAGCGGCTTGTTTTGTGTCACCTTGATGTTGCTACGGTACCTATCTATATTGTTGTTATATACCATGTTTTCAGGATTCTGTACTTGTATTGTGTGGTGGTACGGAACCCTTTGTAGGCGAGTCAGACTCACACTTGGCCAAATTATTTCTCGATTACAATACTTCCTTTTTCCCTACCATCACTTGAAAGTAAAAGCCTAAATTATTTATAACGAGCAATTTATTATTGGCAGTGTTTATATAAGACAATTCGTTGCCGCTAGCGTTACTGTAGTACGTTTGGATGCGGTGCCGTGAATTGAAAAACAATAAGGATTTTTGTGTATATCATTTCTGTCAAAATTATGAGAGTCGCCTCGCTCCGCTCGTTTTCACACCTATTTTTGACTTTTTGTCAAACTTTTTTAGTAAACATTACTCCGGAAAAATGAAAAAAAAATGAAAAAAAAAACACAAAACTTCTGACAAGGATTTCGAACCCCGAATCTATTGTAGTTACTAGATGTCACTGCACCAACAATTCGATATTTGAAGTGACTAATCTAGCGGACATATTCAAGTTTTTCACTTGATAGTCATGTGACCTCTCATCCGATAATATTAAAGGACCACTAGCGGCATCGCTTGCATCACTTCCTTTATTATTTGAATTCACGGCACACTTTTGCACACGCAAAATAAATAAATTATTCTTTTTTAAAATTAAATAAACATACAACTCAGTCACAGTTATTTTAGATTTACAAAATTGTTCAAAGGAATTTATTATTTTTAAGCTTATTTAGTGCAACATCATAAATATTCGTTACGATATTTCATCCTTTTGTTGTGGCGAGCCAGGCATGCCTACCTTTTCCGGTATATTTAATTCTTGTACATAGAACAGTAATCTATTATTACCGGAATTCGTTAAACTTATTAAAGACGTCTAGAGGAAAATTTTTATTTTTTTGTCTACTGACAATAGCAAATTTTAACATACAAGCTATCTATTAACCAAACGTGTAAGTAGAAAAAATCCGCTGTCACGTTTGGTAAAAAAACTGCTTGTATTATAATATAAGTTGTAAACAATTAAATATACCTATACACTTATAATAGAAGAGAATTTGTTAACCAAACGTGTCAGTAGGTTTCTTAAATACATTATTAAATGCAAAAATGTTAAAGAAAAACGTCCTAATTTTGGTAAAACTATGAATATACCTGGAAAGATTTCAATCTTTTTGCTCAAGTCCATCCCTTTGTCTGCCGCCCTCTTAACCGTCGATAGTCCTCGACTAAAGAGGTCACTTTACTTCCATGACTTCGTGATTCCGAAGAAAAAGATGATAAAATGATGTTAGTAAAATTATGAAGGGAATTCAGAATTTAGCAGAACATATGCCTAAGAGTAAAATTGTATGTACTAGGTACAGATGTCATTTAATAATTTGGCCAAGTGGGAGTCAGACTCGCCCACAAAGGGTTCCGTACCGCCACACAATACGGGTGCAAAACCCTTAAAACATTATGGTAAATAACAACAATATTGTATATGCCAAACAAATAAAAAAACAAACAAACCACTAAAATGGTAGAGCCTGACAAAAAAATGGGCAGCCTCTACGTACGGAACCCTGCTTTTGATTATTTTTTAATTTACTTTAAAGTATGTCCTACAACCTGTCTGACTAAATTTAAAACTTGTATGTATTTAAGTATTTACATATTATGTCTTTAAGTCAGAGCTAAAACAAATAGCGTTAAAACTATTAAATTTTTCGAGCTTCAATTTTTTTCATTTTTAAATATTTATGTCGTAGTAGAAACATCAGTTACACGTATTTTGTGAAAATTACAACTTACTTCCTATTATGGTTGAAGCTGTAGTCCCTGTGACAGACGGACAGACAGACAGAGGCTTAGTAATAGGGTCCCGTTTGGCACCTTACAGAACCCTAAAAATGATCAACGTATTTTCGTATTAAATGTATTTTCATGTTTAAGATTGTGTTTGAAGACTATAATATACAGGGTGACTGGTAATTAGATGCAATTCTTTGAAGGGGTTGTAGAAGAGAGCAATTGCTCTTACATTTTGTATGCATAAGATTTGTTTCTGATATTCCACCTGCTCCTATGGTTTTGGCCATATTTTTATCATTCTTCTGTCAATTTAAGATTTTTGTACCTCATTCAAAAGCTAGTAAAATGCAGATGTTTTCAAGCTAATACGCACAAAAAAGTGTATAAAAACTTTTTGTTTTAAGCTAGCTTTTTTGTGTAAATTTTTTGCATTTTTCAAGATTTTTCAATTCTTTTGGAGCACAGTGTCAAGGTTTACGTCAATAATGTGCATTTTAGGGCTATTGTTTATTGGTTGAAATGTTATCAAAGCGAAAAAAAAAGTAAAATAATGGCTGGTTTTTTTAATAAAATTTCTTAAAGTTTACTTTATAAACAACACTTAAATTCAAAATATCTCAGAAATGGTTCACTTTTGCATGAGGCATTATATGGTCGATCGACTGCAATTGCTCTCTTCTCTAACCCCTTCAAAGGGTTGCATCTAATTACCCTGTATAATATAATGATTATGCGCACATTATTTGTGAAGTTAAATATCGATCTGCCGTACCAGGTATAAAAAGTGTATGGGACCTATGCCAGTTCGAACAGTGCAATAAATCGCAAAAAGCGAAAGCAAAAATATATGAATGTCTGATGAAACTACACTCGGGATTTAAGAAAGCTTTCGTACCGTCATATCGTAACCCTCGCTTAGTCAACAGTCTGCAGCTGCTTTGTACTAATATCAGTTATATTATGCAAAATTTCAGATCTAATTTCAAGTATTCATGGAATGCTATAGGTTTATCGTACGGTTTGGAGGTAACTTTGTAATTTTTTTCTATCAAGAAAATTTAATGAAATCAAGTTTTCACCACAGTGTTGACATAGCATTAGTCTTCAACTTTACCATGTATCAATTTCAGAATGATTATTGCAGTATTTGTTGGTATAAAGTAGGATCATGCGAAGCGAAGTGAGGTATTATACACCCATATGATTCTGTCACGATATTTGATTTAATTTGTCGTGATGATCACACCGTATCCTACTATTAGGTGTCGCAAAAACCTCTTACTTACACTGATGTCATCTGCCCCACGTTGCTGAGTTTCGAGCCCGGAGGTTCAAAACTCCAGGGATTCTGCTTCGTAGGACATCTACGAAGCAGAATCCCTGGAGGAGGGGGTAAGAGTACTAATAACGCAAACTTTAATAACAATGACGAAAACAAGAAGAGGCATCCGGTCTCGCCACTCATCAAGCCGCATATCTCCTGGGGGCGTACAGTGGACTGCCGAGATCTGGGCCGCTTCATTCATCGTTTCAAACTATAGATTACCTTGTCTAGGTTTTCTGTGAAATATTATTTAGTGACTTTAAAAAAAGACACAAGTGGAAAGAAGAGCTCGACAATTTTTTTTAATATACGGAAATTAATCAAGAATCCGTACCCGAAGGGTGCCAAACCCTTTTTTTTACTAAGCCTCCGATGTCTGTCTGGCTATCTGTCACAGGGGTCTACAGCTTAAACCGTAATAAGTAGAAAATTGAATTTTCTCAGAATTATTTATTAGAATTATTATGGCCTCTATCACAACAAATAATAAAAATGAAAATTTAAAAAGTTAAACCCAATAAATTTCGTGTTAATCATAGCACCGAGATAATTTTTTTAACAGCTTTTACCGAAGTTTATTGATCAGATGGTAGATGGCGCTAAGAGTAGCTTGTCAACCTTTTTGCACCGAGGTTCATTCGTATGATGTGATTTTGGGGTTGCGTACCCTAAATATGTGGTGGTACGGAACCCATTGTGCGCGAGTGCGACTTGCACTTGGCCAAATTATTTATTGTAGTTGAAATAATAATCTTTGGCGAAATTGTGTTCGCCATGAACCCGTGCAGACTCAATCTACGTATGTATGCAGTAAAAGAATCTATAAAAAAAAACTAAAAGTGAAAAAAAAGTTAATAAAGCGTTACTACATATTTTTTATAACCGGCTCGCATCCAATGTTATGAGGCTCCAACGTACTTGGTACATACGGACAATTAAGTTTCACTACCATGTTTCCTTTTTCATCTTTTAGGTACGGAACTCTAAAAAGTCTCGACTATGTCAAGATTCTCTCAAAATTTGTCTTGAGACGAACCTTGTTATTTTCTTACGTATTACCATATAAAATATTAAATGAGAAGTTTTGCGAAAGCATAAAATATATGAATATGGAATAAGCAATAAATAGATGTTTATCTAATCAAGACCGCAGTAAATGTTAAACCAATCTCTGCCTACCCCACTGTAACACACGGGTGAGTTCTTGATATACGATATGCTATCTCGTAGTAGAAGCTACGAAACTACTACGAGCGTCGTAGCACGAAGCGTCGTAACCTCGATTTATTATTTTGACTCCCACTGCTACAATCGAGGATTCTGTTAGAGGCAAGTTTTTTCTCTGATTTTGTGGATTAATGATTAAACCCTTAAACCTTAAACCCAGAACTGATAGGATATATGAGGTGACATTTATTCATGCAGCCAAATTCATACTGAAAGCTTGGTAAGTAGTCGGTATCAAGGTTCGATAACCCTTTTTGGCAAATTCTAAAATAATTATTTTCCTATTCTAAACGCAAGCCCAGCCTCGAGTCAATACAATGGAAAATTAAAATTATCTTTTTCAAATTACGCAATTTTTTTTATTGATCCGTGATACTGATCGCTTACCAATCCTCCAGTATGAATTTGCCTGTAAGACTTGTGACGGGCAGCAACGGTTTCGGCACCGCACTCACCAACCCGCCTGCCCAGCGTGTGTGAGTATGGACATTTCTTCCAGGAGGACCGCCAAGAGTGCGAAATCCTGGAAAGGCCTATGTCCAGCAGTGGACGAAACAGGCTGATAGATGGATGGATGGAATATAAGTCACCTTATATATCCCATTTTCTATTGTTTTACTAATGTTCTTTTTTTTCAGTACTGTAAGGGTTCAATAATAGAACGGTTAAAAGTTGGTGTATTATTTATTTATTGCCAAGATTGTACGAATATTAAGCTGTGAATTTGATACTTAAACCCCTAAAGCCGATTTCAACATGTAACGAAGAAGATACGCTTGGTGTATAAAATTTCAGCTTGAACAGCAAAGACTTATTTCTTTTGACTTTTTTCGATACCGTTTGAACGATTCAACACCGTATATGAATTTGGATACAGGTTTATAACCAAATACTTTTAACACTTACTTAAACATTTTCTCATTTCGGTACAGACAACAGGGCGAGAGGGTCGCGGGAGCGGGGCGCGCGGGGTGGAGGAGCTGAAAAGAAACGAGCTACAGCCAATCAGAAAGAGCCAAATTTCGGTACTGTGCTATCGTTTCTTTCCGCGCATTAAATATCTAAACTATAAACTCATCTAGGTTCGCCAATTTATTATCGTATGACAATAAAACTTGTGCCAAAGTTCGAGTTACGAAAAGTACTTTCAACATGAAAAAAAATTGTGAAAAAGTCTATTTTATACCGGTAACATAACCCTAAACGTTCTTGCACTGCAAACGTATCAAAAAAAGTATGACGTCATACCAAAATTATAGGGTACCCTTATTTAGCAGTTTAGCTATACTTTCTGAGGTATTTTCTGAATGAGCGCATCCTGGTTCTCAAAGACGATTTATAAGCCCAAAGCGAAAAAAAATATCATATTTCAATCAAAAATTTACTTAAAACCTTTCTTATATCTAAGAGGATTTTCCACGTTGTATAATTTTCTTAATTTAAAGTCTGCTAATATTACCTACTAAATTATTATTTTATCTCACAAAATCTTCAGTACGGCTTAACTCTGGTCACTGTTGGCTCAGAGCCAGTCCCGAGCGGCGAGTTAGGAGACTTAGGGGCGAGTTGAACCCGAGGCGACGCGCCGACGAAACATTGCCGGCAATATACGATGCGTTCACGTAGAGACAATGTACTAGCTCGTATTGGGCCGGTATTAACACAGAGTATATTTTAAATTATAGGTATATTGAAACTGGAAAACGAATGTGTAGTCCTAACAAAACTGAACAGAGGCGGGCGTATCACTAAAAGCAATATCTTCCAGCCAACCTTTGGGTGGTGAAGAAAATATGATTTACAATACACGTACGTAGAAGTACGTAGAACAAACATAATGAAAAGAAAACCAAAAAAATTTACCTAGTTACATATATATGTATTACTAAATTACTAAATCTAGTTGTGTATAAGAGTATTGACCACGTACCGAGTCGACAACGATTATTTTGGAACGAATTACGAATCATCTGTCATCGAATGAATTTCCGAACGGTAAGGTTTTCACGGTACTGGCAACACTTTAGTCTATGTATGCTGGCTGACTTTTTGGCGGGCTTTTGAAACGTAAAGGCGGAATTGTTAAAAGTTTTTTCAGAAAATATTTTTCTGCTGTAAAACTGTAATATTTTAAGTTGATAAGTGTAAATAAAAATTGTACAGTGCATAGAGTTTTTGTAAAAATGAAAGAGCCTACGGGGGCTGAGCCCCCTGGGCAAGATTCTTCTTCAACCCCTACGGGAACAAAGCGTGGTAGAGGTGATGATGCTTATCTTCAAGGTGCTCAGAACTCTCAAGATAATGAAGTTTTCTACAAACCATACAATAAACCAGGTTATAAACGTATTTTCCCTGAGAATCAGGTGAGTACTGAATACATTGTTTATGTCGAAAGTACCAATGAAGGTGAGAGACTAGGGAACAAGAACCCAGACATGATTTGTACCTTATTCAAAAATGAAATTAAGGTCGTGGTGGGTATTAAAAGAGTCAACGCAAATAAATTGGGCATTACGTTTTCACAAAATATTCATGCCAACAATTTTTTGTGCAATGAGAACTTTTTGAAAAAATATAATTACAAGGCGTACATACCAGCTAGGTCAGTGGAAATCATCGGCGTTCTGAGGTTCGTGCCAACGAATATCAGCAACGAGGAGTTATTTAAAAAACTCTCATCTCTGTACGAGATCATAAATATCAGACGTTTTACCCATAAGGTGAATGGCACAATAGTGCCATATGGATCTGTAAGTGTTACATTTCTATCCCAACAATTACCGGACTTTGTATACCTTGATCTATATAGATTCAAGGTCTTTGAGTATGTTGCTCCACTATTGCAATGTTACAAATGTTTTAAATTCAATCATGGAGCTAAATTTTGCAAATCAACCCAAAAATGTTCAGTGTGTGCCGGAGAACACCATTTCTCTACATGTGATAAGGAGGCAATTATAAAGTGCATCAATTGCCAGGGCCCTCACCTGGCAATTTCTAGAGATTGCCCTATCAAAAAAATTAAAATAGAAGAAAAATATAACAAAAAGAACTATGCTCAAGTAACTGCCTCCTTAAAAAATAATGGAAACCTCCATCCTTCTAATTATAGCACCAATTTTCCAAAGTTGACAATGACAAAAGAAATAAATAAGACAAAAAAAATGTTTGAAAATGATGTAATTAATAAAAACTCTATTCAAACCACTGAGTATGTAAAAGTTCAGACTGTAGACAGACCGTCTACCGTTCAGACAAACAAAAATACAAAAACTGAAATAAAGAAAAATGAAACATTAAACACAAAAGACTTGGCAGAAATAATTTTGAAAAATGAAGATATTATAACAATTTTGGTAAAAACTTTAGTTCAGCTGGGTAATTCAAGTGATGCTGAACCAATAACATTTAATAGCATAAAAGAAGTTCTGAAAAAATCTCTTGTGTTTAACCATGGATAAACAACATATTAGAATATCACAATATAACATTGAAGGCGCATTAAATAAAAAACCCCTACTTATTAATTACCTTATTGATAATGATATAGATATTTGTTTGTTAAATGAGACGTGGCTGAGAGAAACACATATTTTCAAAATTCCTAATTATGACTTTATAAATCAAAATGGAGCAGATGGACGTGGATGTGGAGTAGGTATTTTAATTAAAAGTCAATTTAAATATACAGTTGTTTCAACTCCTTATTACGACTTTATGCAATCTGTAGCTATAATATTATCAACTAATGTTGGTAATTTAACAATATTATGCACTTATAGTCCACCTCCCGATGATAATCATCGTCGACGGTTTCAGGGTAGAAGATTAAAACAAATAATAAATAATTTACCAAAACCATTAATGCTATCAGGTGACCTCAATGCTCATCATATTGCATTTGGATGCCTTACAACAAAGACTAGAGGCAACGATGTCTATAATATTTTAGATGAATCAGACTTATGTATTCTAAACACTGGTACACCGACCACAGTAGGCAGTCCAACAAAAAATCCTTCTGCTATTGATATTGCTTGTGTTAGCCCTTCTGTGGCTCCTCTTTGCGACTGGAGAGTGCATGATGATGCAATGGGTAGCTATCACTATCCAACAATTATTGATATCCACACCTCAGTAGAAAAATATGAAATAGGGAGTCCAACGGAACGTTTTATTTATAATAAGGCTGATTGGTCATTATATACATCTGCAACAGAAAAAATATTAAGTAAATATACAATAGATTATGCTAACCCTTTAAAAAGTTACAATGAATTTTGCGAAGGTATAAATCAAATTAAAAATATTACTATACCAAAATTAAAAAAAACCACACAATATGTTTTAAAAAAACAAGTCCCCTGGTGGGATAATGAGTGTTCAGATGCCGTTAAAAAAAGCAAAGATGCATTAAATTTCTACAGAAAAGATGCAACAATGGCAAATTATATTAATTATAAAAAACTAGACGCCCTAAAAAAAAACTGCTCAAAGAAAAGAAAAAAAATGGCTGGACTAAGTTATGCGAATCCTTTAATAGATATACTCCAGTTAGCGTTATATGGAATTATATTAGAAGGTTTAAACGTGTTTCTTTACCTAAAAACCCTAAGAATGATGAATGGATTCCTTCATTCATCGACAAGTATGCTCCATCCTCTCCATCTGAAAAATACATAGACGAAATAGCTTTGAATGAAATTTTTTGTAAACAAGGAAATGAAAAATGTGCTTTTCTCTCTAAACCATTTACTATAGAAGAATTTTTAAACGCAATTAAATCTAGAAAAGACACAACACCTGGATTAGACGATATTCCATACAAACTAATTCGAAGTATGCACATAAATGCACAAAAAGTACTCTTAAAAATTTACAATTTGCTATGGGACACAAACTGCATACCAGAATCTTGGAAAACACAATGTATTATACCAATATTATAACCAGGTAAACTAGCAACCGATTTTAATTCTTATAGACCAATTTCATTATCCTCTTGTGTAGGTAAACTTTTTGAATTTATGCTTAAAACTAGATTAGACCACTATATAGAATGTAACAAAATATTACCAGATCAACAGTTTGGGTTCCGAAAAGGACGAAGTGCAACAGAAAGTTTCACATCTCTTATTACTGACATCAAAAATTCCTTTCATAGTCACTCAGCTACAGTCTGTGTATTTTTAGATGTGCAAGGTGCTTTTGATAATGTTAACCCTTCAATCCTGACCCAGATAATGTCAGAAGTAGGTATACCGGGACATGTCTGTAAATGGGTGTTTAAATTCTTATATGATAGAACCATGTATGTAAAATTTAATAACATCCTACATGGACCTGGACAAGTGTTTAAAGGATGCATGCAAGGAGCTACCATTTCTCCATTATTGTATAACTTATACACTTGTCAAATCAATAAATATCTGACTGAGAGAAATATTAAATTCTTACAATTTGCTGATGACTTGTTAATATACACTGTAAATAAAAATGTAAATATAGCAGTAAATAGTCTCAATAAGGCACTTATACAGCTTCATAATTATTATGAAAATAAATTAAAACTAAATATTAGTGCTGACAAAAGTAGTGTAATGATATTTAGCAAGAAATATGATGAAAGCAACTACTCTGTAAAATATGCTAATAATTCTTTACCATGGATGATTGAAAAGAAATTTCTGGGTATTTGGCTGGATCAAAAGTTATCTTTTAATGCTCACATAAACTATATTATTAAAAATGCCAGCAGAGGACTCAATGTGCTGCGATCGCTGGCCGGAGTGCATTGGGGCTCAGACCCAAAAATTTTATCAATGTTATACAAAAGTATAGTGCGTAGTCACTTTGACTATAGCTCACTGGCATACATGAATGCGAGTCTCACATTGCTACGCAAATTGGAAGTTATACAAAACAAAGCACTACGAATTATAACTGGAGCGATGTGCTCAACACCCATAAATGTTATGCAATGTGAGACATGCATACCACCACTGCATTTCAGACGCATATACATTGCTGAAAGATTTTGTCTAAAAATGATATCATCAGACAATAGATGTGTTTTAGATAGAGTTCTTCCACAAAAAAATCTTGAAATAAGTAATTTAGGATCCTATGTAAACAGCAATCAACTTTTATCTGGACATATACCAGAGCTAATTAGAATAATAATTCACTTACAACAATCTCATGCTGCAAATATGTATATAGATAGCACGTGGCCATTATACAAGGTAGATTTCAACAGCCTTGTAAATAAAATAGCTATACTTAGACAAGATATTTATAATCAAAATGATCTACTAAAATTCCTAGATGAAAATCATCTATATTCACTCTATACTGATGGTTCCAAAACCAATAATAATGTTACTTCAGCATTCTATGACCCTCAACTTAAGATTACAAAATGTTTCAAAATTGATACTAAATGTAGTATTTTTACAGCTGAATGCTATGCTATCTACAAAGCTCTTCTTCATGTAAATAGTCTAAATATAACTAATATAATAATCTTCTCAGATTCACTATCTGTATTATTAG
This sequence comes from Ypsolopha scabrella, assembly GCA_910592155.1. Taxonomy (NCBI): domain Eukaryota; kingdom Metazoa; phylum Arthropoda; class Insecta; order Lepidoptera; family Ypsolophidae; genus Ypsolopha; species Ypsolopha scabrella. The sequence goes on along the minus strand of OU342969.1, from coordinate 20,863,848 downwards.
CATTAGAAAATAATTGTTTTCGATACAATCTCAATTACTTAATATTTAATATTAGAAATTTAGTTAATACTTTAAATATGAATGGTACGGCAGTGCAATTTATGTGGGTACCCTCTCATAAGGGTATCACTGGAAATGAAATTGCTGATCAAGCCACCAGAAATCCTTATGATGAAGACCATTCCACAGAGCTGAAGATACCATTCACTGACCTACATGTACACTTGTCGAAGAACCTAAAATTATTATGGTGTGAGTACTGGAAAGAAACATGCAAAGAAAAAGGAAAATGGTATTTTAAGATCCAAGGAAACCCGCCCGCCCAACCTTGGTACAATAGAGATAAAGCGGCTAATTGCAGAAAATATATAACTACAATTAACAGAATGAGATTTGGTCACTGCAAAACCCGTACTCACCTGAAAAGACTTAACCTGGCTGAAGATTCGAAATGTATTTATTGTGGACAAGAAGAAGCAGACCTTGAGCATTTGATATTCAAATGTCAACAATTTGGTGTTAACAGATTAGTGTTAGCTTCTGAAATACAAGAAATAGATTGTGATGCACCAAAAGAACTGCAAAAACTATTGTCTGACAAAAGATTTTATCAACCTCTATACAAATACATTTTAAATACTGTAGAAAACCTATAAAAGTGAAAATAAAAATCTGTATAAATTCGAAAAAAATAATAGCAGACTGGCTCAAAAGGACACCGAATCCAGGGCCGTAAAACACATTAAAAAAAAAAATGTATGCTGGCTAGCCTCTTTGTAGGTATATATCAACCGGCACCCAACATTAAAATATTTTGAAGAGCTATAATTTAAGTACGGAACCCTTGTACGTGTACAATCTTATTCGACTTGCCCGGTTTTATCCCCAAGTCGCGTTCCCATCGCGTTTACGAATACGTATCAAACGCTCATCTCCAGTTTTAAAATCCCAAAGCTTATCGCTATCTTCGCTTCCATTATGAACGGATTATGATAAGCTCTTGAAAAACTCCCTCAACTACTAAATATTTACCAGCAGAGCGATGAGAAAGCGCTTTTTCAACATCCTTTCCCTATCAATTTATCATTTTTTTTTCGTCGAAGCCCAGCGTTGTTGCCAAGCAGAAGTGTTGTGAATATAATATGTTAATTTATATCATACTTTATTCCGGCATGTGAGATTAGTTGGCAACGAAACGATATTTTTATTCGGAGGATCCTTTGGTTATTTTGATTCTGTCGCTGAATCTTTTGCTCATCCGTAGTCTGCCTGGGGTAGTATTTATTAATCTATTCGATGTTGTTATATGGATGATGGATAAGTATCAACATTTAGAAAAAACATTCAAGTGTGTCGTTTATTTGATTGAAGTACACATTCATGGTTTCTTTTTAATTTACAGTCACATATATTATGGAAAAAGTATTGACTGAAAGCGACAACTTTTGCTCGTTATCGGGTTGGTACAGAACAACAGTCAACATCAAACGAAAATAAAAAAGAAATGTTGACTTTTAATTAACTTTCTTTGTCGCCATTTTCTAACAGAATGGAGATGTTTCTTGTAACCGTCTTATAAACATTAAAGGCAACATAATGAACGAACCAACAACCGAATAAATTAACATTTGAAATACTTTCCAAGGATAACGTGTGCGATTTGCATTCGACATTATTGTAAACGGAATTTATTCTTCCTTTGTCAAGTTTTCGTCGTCTTAAAGCAAGTTTAAAAACTCTATTATGATTGAAATGACGCGAAATGAAAAGGGTTCAACTTAATTAACATAATTGGAGTTGGCATTACTACGTAGTTTCAACGTCAGGAACTTTTTACTTACTTACTGCCAACGTTTAAAATTCTTTCTGAAAAACAACTTCATAAATCGTGCCGCCTTTAAGTCGAGTTACATTATAATTTCTTAGCACTTTTACCGTAACATATCAGCAAGTTTTTCAGTGATCGAGTAGCTTTCACCTGAGCTCTTTGCGAAAGTTAGCTACGGGCGTTCTGATTTTATCTTATTTCGGAAAGTTCTACTTATTTACACGATTTATTTTAGGTATACTTTTCTTGATGTCGTTTTTACATATATCGGTGCTAATATTTTTATTAAGAAATTATTGTGTACAATGTAGCAGTAAATTTTATGGGTTCTTGTCATTGACCTCTCATAAACAACTAGACACGCAGTCTCTAAGAAAAGTTCGTCAAAAAACGTCCGAACGGCTACGTGCATAGTAGCAAAAATGCATTCAACCAAATTGAGACGTTGTATCGTTAAAATAAGATGCAATGTCAGTTGTACTCAATCGTCATTCGATCTTGTCACGACGTAGCGGTGACAAGATGAATCGCGGACACTTTTTGGACGAGATTGTGAGTCTAGTTTTTTTATGAGAGGTCAATGGTACTCATGCAATGTAATGTAAAGATCGTTGCTATACGTAAGTATACCTATAATATAGCAATGTAGTTTATAATAACAATATTTAGATAAATTTAAGTGAACTACAACATATAAAAAAAAAATAAGTTGCAAATTCTTTGAGAATAATAAATCTCTGCCGGTAGATCCATTATAATATCTGCCATTTGTGGGCTTACAACTTTTCCATAGTGTTCACCGAGATCTAAAAAAAGTCTGCCGAATTAACTTTTTGACACAGCAGCTAATAATTAATAATTCAATATTAGCTCACGATGTTTAAATTCTTTTAAACTCTTTTACTTATTTATACAATTCCTGTGCATGAGGTGGCAAATAACAGAAAGCGAAAAGTTAATGTTGCTTGTTGCTCGAATAGTCATAACAAGTTTGGAGTAATGTGTAAAGTTTTATACTTGGTCTATCGATATAGGCCGCACAGTGCGCACGGGAATATATGGTCTGCATAATATACTTAGTTATAGCACAGAACAAAGAATAGAACAACGTATTAGTAGTTGCAGAAAAAAATATGCCATCAAAAACAAAATTTGTAAAAAAAACAAGTCTCGCAACTTAGTTCTTCTACCGTGAAAAGTTGTGTGATCCATGTAAATCCAAGTCGGTTAATTTATTCAGTCCCTACTAAGGGACTTTCTGATCTGTCTTAAGTTATTACATAATTAGCTAACCTAACAACATCTTATAGTGACCATATCAATATTAAAAATCTTTTATGTTTTAAATAAATATATTGACTCGGCCATCGCATTAAAACACAATGTATCTCACAAGTAATACATTACATTAAATTTGATTATTTAGTGCAATGTATTTATTTAAAACAAAAATGATTTTTAATATTGGTATGGTCACTATAAGATGTTATTAGGTTAGCTAATTATGTAATAACTTAAGACAGATCAGAAAGTCCCTTAGTAGGGACTGAATAAATTAAGCGACTTGGATTTACATGAATCTCACAACTTTTTACGGTAGGAGAACTAAGTTGCGAGAGTTGGTTTTATTACAAGTTTTGTTTTTTATGGCATCTCATTTCTTTTTGTACATAGTCCTACTTTTGCTGGAGTATGCCCGTGGCGTCGACGTCGTTTACTGTCGGAGCCGGTGACGAGCACCAACTACGCAAATAATGCACCCACCTCTGGAGCTGTAAAACTGCTCAATAGCAAGCTCGCTCAGTTACCAGAAGCTGCCATTTTTGCTGACAAACTTTGTACGTTTAGGCTGCATATAGTGAAATTTTAAGTCATTATCTGTAAATATATTTTACTTATTAAGTGCATGATGTGTTAGTGATAAACTGATTTTGTATTATTTTAATTTGACTTGTAACGCTTTAGGTTAAGCCTGTAATGTTACTTGTATATATAAATAAATAAATAAAATTAAATTGGGCCGATAACAGCACAGAATCGCAGTGTTATAATGTAAATATTTTCGGTTTTTACTATTGCACAAACAATAAAGGTACTTTGAGACCGTTTTTGATGTTATAATTACCTTAATTGTAGTATGGGAGTAGATAAATACAAAAGTGTAATCGATCAGTTTGTTAGGTCATGTCAAGGACCAACCCTGCATAAAATATGGTCTTAAGAGTAACTAGCTGAACTAATTTAAATCTTGTGGTGACTGTACTGTATTCTGTTAGGAGTGGATTTAAATAACTAAACTACATAAATTTACTACATTGTGAGTTTCTACCATCGTGTGCTTAGCTAAGTATCAAATGAAAGAAACTCACTTATTACTACAACTAGGTTGCCAACTAGTTGCTAAACAGTAAATACATAGATAAAAACGAACTTTAGAAATGCCTTTAAGTGTACTCGTATATTGAACTGTTCACGACTTGTGACGTCACGTTAAGTACGAACGTATCCTCACATAATTGGAACTCGATAGTAAATATATCCATGTTTTCGATATTTTGCAACCAGTTGGCAACCGACTCAAAAATTATAATAAAGGGGCAGTGCGACAAGGCTCTTTTGCAGCGTGGATTACAGTGACAAGGGGAGCGCAGCTGTGAAATAAAGGTTATGTTTTATTATGACAGCGGCTTTAGTTCCGATTTTGACCACGACCAATCCACGCACGAAAAGAACCTTGTCATAGCATATCCACTGTTCATTGTAGATCCGTTACCAATCTCAAATAAAACGTAAAAACTAAAACCGTAAAATTTTAATATAAAAAAATCCAAGAATAAGAAGCCCATCGGGTTCAATTGAAAATATGAAAATATGAAAATATATTTATTGATTTAAAATTACATGTTAAACTATTAATTGGAACTCTGGCCATTAAGGTAGGCAGGAACCTGCCTGAGATTTAACGACCAGCAATTCCATTCCAATTTCCATTCAATTGGGAAAAGAGGGTGAAAATTTTTCCGTCTTTTTATTCTAAATTTATTTCAAGGTTTTCGTATTTATATCATTACCTGAAGGAACAAGGAACCGTTGCCCCCCTTTCCTCGCTGCCTTCGTAAGCCGCTTACTGCCTCAAAGCAACGATACCAAATAATGTTGTTAATTCATAGTCTTAGCCCGTAGCTTGAAAATTGCTTTTGCAACTTGCTGAAACCTCTTTCCGACACCATATTTTTGTTGCACATGGAAAAATAATCTCTCCTGCACGATGGCGGGGTGCCCTTAAAATTATTGTACATAGTTTGAAATCAATCAATTTAAGTTCAACTAATTTAATAATTTACATAAAATATGTATTAAAAATCTTCAACTAGAATTTTACCTGTGGTTCTTCCCGCACTAAAATAGCACTTCACTCCTTTTTTTCTCCGAACTGTCTCCTAAAATGGTTATTGCTCAGGTCCCTTTACATTTCGTTGTGGCCATAATCTAAAATTTATCATTTTATGACCTGCTCAAATATCATCAAATCTGTAAATACTAAAGTCTATAGTAAATTTCTTATTTCCTACTTTATGATGTCTACGATATGGCCACTACAGATTTGGCGCAATAATATTGGTTGGGGAAAAACTCTTTTCGCAAATAGTATGTATGAACTTGTAATAAAATCTCTTTGGCTATACCATTTGTATCTGGCTGGTTTTGGTATTATTAAATAGTTTAAATTTTAAAAAAGATAATTCCAAATTCAAATTAGGTGTAATGTGTTATTTTCATTTGTTTTTCTTACTGTTAAGATGAGTGAATCTAATGAAGAAATTCGATATATTTTAAAATTTGACTACAAAAAAGGTAAAAAAGCAACGCAAGCCGCGAAAACAATTCGTGATGTTTATGGACCTAGTGCAGTGTCTGTGAGAGTAGCACAAATTTGGTATAAGCGTTTTCAATCCGGAAATTTTGATGTCAAAGATGCACCCCGCTCTGGGCGCCTTGTTACGGATAAAATGGATGCCATTTTTGAAAAAGTGGAGCAAGATCGGCATATCAGTAGTTACGATGTAGCTGAAGAACTGGGGATTGACCACAAAACAGATTTAACGCATTTGAAAAAAGCTGGGTACACAAAAAAGCTCGATAATTGGGTGCCTCATGAGCTCACTGAAAGAAATTTAATGAACCGTGTAGTGTACTCATTTGTGATTCTTTATTACGACGTAGTGAAACCGAACCATTTTTGAAAAACCTGATAACTGGTGATGAAAAGTGGATCACGTACGACAATAACGTGCGAAAAGGGTCGTGGTCAAAGGCTGGTCAGGCTTCACAGACTCTGGCGAAACCGGGTTTATCTCGTAACAAGGGAATGCTGTGTGTATGGTGGGATTGGAAGGGCATTATTCATTATGAGCTGTTACCGCCAGGCAAGACCATCGATTCTGAACTCTACTTACTGCGAACAACTGATGAGATTAAAGCAAGAAGTTGAGAGAAAGCGGCCGGAATTAGTCAACGAAGGGGTGTGGTTTTTCATCATGATAACGCTAGACCTCACACATCTTTAGCCACTCAGTAAAAATCAAGACAGTTTGGCTGGGACGTATTAATGCATCCGCCGTATAGTCCTGACCTTGCACCTTCAGATTTCCACTTGTTTTGGTCTCTTCAGAATTTCTTAGGCAGTGTCAGGTTAACATCACGAGAGGACTGCTAAAACCACTTGTCGTGGTTTTTTGATCAGAAGCCCCAGAATTTCTATAGCAATGGGATCATGTCCCTACCTACAAGATGGCAGAAAGTTATCGAACAAAATGGCACCTACATACTTTAGTTATATGTAAATAAACTTTATTAAAAAAATGTTTTGAATTTTCATATATAATGCGAAGAAACTTTTTCCCCAACCTATTACATACCTTAAATTCTTTTCAACACACTTGCTTATAAAGTGGCCCTTATTGCAGCGTTTTTAGGGTCATAATGCAACATATTAAACGCGTGTTTTTTACTTTGCATTATCGCACTAGTGTTTTCTACATTACAGTATTTTTTTTAATCTTTGCAAAGAGTTTTGATGTCTTGAGAAATAGTAAGGTTTTGCGAATAAATAAACTGATTAATTGAAATAGGCTCTACCTTGCGGAAGTCCATCACTAAGTAAAGGATATATGAATATAATTTGCAATTTTGTTTAGCGGAATATTGCAAATTATATTCATATATCCTTTACTTAATAAATAAATTGTCTCAGTTAAAATATAATAAATAATCATTTCATTTTATCTAATTTTTTTTTACCGAAAATATGACTCTTATCTTTGTTGTCAATACATAAATATTCAGTTGGGTGGATCAGTGCCTCTATTACCATCTGCGCGCGCATGTCATCAGTGGCGCCCATAAACAGAATCTCCGCCACCATTTTTCATAGAAAAATGTCAAGTGGTTTTGATTTAGTGAAAAATAAGACAATGAAATTTTATTATTTTTACTCGCAAGTGTGCTAAAATGTCGTATGAAACGCGTGAGCATTAGACTTCGGCTCGGGCTGCAATCACCCCTCCACTGTAATGTCCAATGCAGCTCACTTGTATCATAATGTAACAATTAAAATTCATATCCTGCATGTGATTTCAAAGTTAAAGTGTTCACCGTTCCGATACTCATCGTGACGATTCCTTAGAATATAGTGAAAGCCGTATCAAAACCAGACGCTCAATTTTATATATTTAGATAGAGAACAAAAGTTATGAACACACGTTTTTGCCCTTTCTAATTCACATGTGTATTCATATTGTGACGTGATACAAGCGGCCGGAGACTGAAACTTGCAAATAAAATTAGCATTTTATGAAGTCCACCAGTTCGTACATAAGTAGCGTGTGCAATATCCACGGTGTGCGTATCAAAGAGAACGTTCCCCGAGTTTGAATAGCTAATGAGGCCGTCGGCGCTGTTTGCACGGTGATTATATACTAGGACAAAGTACACAAAATAGCACAATAAACATACTTCTAAATTGCATTTGAAATGCAATGTTACACTGCAAAACACCGCCATGAATTTTGTTTTGTCTGTACTCGCCTACTTGTTTATCAAACACTGCGTATTTTTGATTTTTCATATAAATATATGCATAAAAAATATTAACAAAACACATAACTAAACTCATAAGAAAAATATTTTTTATTTAACTACATGACTGAATGCAGTGGAAATGCGTTTCTTACGGAGTATGTGTGGTTATATTGACATACGGGATCGTTGCGGCCTGAAAGAAGATGTAGTGACTAGAATAGAAAAAGGAATGCTTCGGTGGTTTGGGCATATAGAGAGGATGAATGAAAGAAGAGTGACGAAAGAAAAGCTGCGCCAGTGGAAGGAAAAGCTCGACCGGGCCGCCCTAGAAGGACGTAAGCCGACCAAATATTCGACACACTGAAGAAGGGTGAAGTAAAAAGTCCGGAATAGAAGAGCTTGTATGACTAGATTTATGGATGTAGAAGAAGCAAAAAAGGCGTGTCAGGATCGTATCAGATGAAAATCTTACCTCTCTGGGAGACAGGCGTGAGATATGTACTTATGTATATATGTACAGTGATACTTTTAAGCTAGTTGTTTTTGCCGACGACACAAACGCTATAACATGAAAAATACCCAAAAAAATTCTCGTATTTCGCAAACAGGGTCATTTAACCTTATTCCTGACCACTGACCAAGCCTACAGTATCAATTTTGCTTTATCGATGGAAGTCACCATAAATAATATGAACAAAGCACACTATTCAAATAAAGGGGATTTACACTATTCAAAAGTGGGCAATTAGAACAATTAGTAGTCAGAAACATGCAAGGAACACTTTTAAAATAAAGGAATACTTACTGCGTCCAGTGTACAGGTTACCGACCAAACCCGATTTGAGGAAAAACTAGTTTTTCTTGGGCCAAACTAAGATCGATATCATGATCTGGCTGGTAAGATCGTATTTTTGTTGAAACTTAAGACGTCGCCTTGCTCCGCTCCGCTTCGCTCGGATCCTGAATTGATATTCACAAGCAACCTAACACGCTCCTCCTTGCTTCGCTTGTCGTCGCACCTACTTTGGCCTAGGACAAACTAGTTTGTCCTAAGAATCGGGTTTGGCTGGTAACATTGCTTTGCTAACTAATATAAATTGTGTAACTAACTAAGATACATACCGAGATAAATTGTTTGTATTAGTTAATGCAGTCTTCGTTGTAACCGCAGCATTCAATGATTCGTCATTGACATTAGAAATAGTTAAACATAATATTAACTGCCCATCACAATTAGACCAATGAGCCGACCAATAATCCCTTTTATCGAAAGCGATCAAAGTCTTTGCCATTATCCTAATTGTGACGGTTACGTAGCACGAGATAGCAATCGATTGCTTGAGTTAAAAACTGCCCACGGAGCTAAAAATAATAACCAGTCACAATCAATTCAAAATTAAATTGAAGCAGTTTTTATTAAAAATGTGTTTTCTCTGTAATCAATAACAAGAATCCTTTTACCAAACTTTATCTCAGACTTTATATTCTTCGCATACTGGTCTATCTCAAGTGAATACTATGCTGTATGTATGTAGGTAGGTGAAAATAGTAGAACACAAAAAAATTGTTAAAACAATGATAAAACAAAAATTTACATGAAATGCATTTTGCTCGGCAAGCAAAAGTGATTTTCCAATTTTTGGTATAAATATTTACAATTTTGTGGCAACAGTTTTCATCGTCAGCGGTAAAACTGCAGGTCTCTGCGCGTATTCAATAAATAAGTTGCCTAAAGCCGCAACCCTGCACATTATTTTACATAATGGTTGGTCATTTTCATAAGTTTACAAGTATTTTCATCATGTTTACTTGGTACGTATTTTGGTTTACTTTAAACAACATCAGTGAAACAATTCTTTTTGCTAGATTTTGTCTTCTTCTACACTATCTATTATAATAATATTATTATATTTGTTCGTTTGTAGTAGGTGGTTATCTTTGGAACTACTGAAATGATTTTGGAAATGAGAGTGCCTCCGCAGCCAGCGCCGGCACCCAACAATAACGCCGTTGGGAACCGGCAGTACATTACCGCCTATTTATTATTACTCCAATAATGGACACCGACGGCGCTGACGGTAGAAATTCGTAACGCGCAAAGGACGTGTGAGATTGTGTACATATGTATTGTGTTTGTTTATTTGGAAATCGTTTGAAATAGGTGACTTGAAAATACTGTCAAAACTAGGGACGTCGTCGCCTTACTCCGCTCCGCTTCACTCGGCTCCTTATTTTATCTTACATATCAACCTAACATGCTCCTCCTCGTTTCGCTCGTCGTCGCACCTATTTTTTTTCTTTTGGTGAAAGTTTTTTTTTACTATGATTATAAATACCCAAAAATTACTTCCTATCCTATCCTATCCTTCCTAGCCCTTTACTTAATATGCTAACCCCATTTCCCGCTTATTAAAGTCAGTGCCGGCAGCCAATTCACAAACCGGCGCCGGCAGTCAATTTGGGACACGGCGCCGGCAGCTGAGGCACTTCCTTCTAGAAATTCATTGTTGTAATGGTTAGACTTTTCACTTGTACCTAGGTTATAGTTTCTTCCGTGGGGACCGGCAGTTCCCTAGGGACATATACATTAATTAATTCACGAGGGTAATCTCTGTAGCTACTTGGACTGATTTTGAAGTCTTTCACAGTTGTAATGATTAGACTCTTCACTTGAATGTCGGCTATAGTTTGATCTATGGGGACGAGCAGTACCCTAGGAATATAGTAATTAATTATATTCAAGTGGGTGAGACCGCTAGCAAATGGCTTGTATTTTATAATTTGTCAAACACTTTGACCCCTTAGCATCTACTACCTACCAGTGATCAATAAATATTTCTTCCACAGTACTTCGACCAGATCTATTTTCAGGGATAAAATTGCGCAGTTTCCCGCTCCTCTGATTGTTTTAGCTGTTCAATTCTCTTTAAATACGTACGAGTATCTAGGTAAAGCTTAGAACTATTTTTTTCATCTAAAAATTTAATTCTGTGACTAAAAGAAATCATATTTTTGAAGCCTATAATAATAATGAATATAAAATGAAATTAGATTGGTATTAAGTTTTATTATAATATTCGTTTTTATAACAAAATACCAAAGGAAATACTTGATCTTTCATCAAATAAATTTAAAAAACATGTTAAGAAAAGACTACAAGAAAGCTTACTATAGTATTAGTGAACATTTGAAAGATTTAATAATTATGTACCAGTTTCATAAACTACTATTATAAAGACCTTGTACATAATGTTCTCTGTAGCTATGACAGGATGAAATCGTCGCAGCATACTTGTATGTACGAGTATGTACATTTGCAAACGGCCGAGAAACCAGGTAAGATTTTTCTATAACAGAAATTATTTGGTTGAATAAGTAGGAGTTAAGTCTGTAGTGTTAACGACGCTTGCTCATACGAGTGGATTAAAGCGCAATAGGTAGGTCCATCACAGAATGGAAGAGATAAACATAATATCTGAAAAAGTGCGTGTCCAATGGTGCGGTGACTGAGGAAGAAATTTGATAATGCTCTTATTTAATGAATAAAATGCAAGAAAAATTCATACAAGAGTGTTTTGGAAAAAAAAACTCTGTTGTGTTTTGGATAATAGGTTTATATATTTAAAACGGTCATTATTGTTATTTTTTCTTTACTAGTTTGGATGGTCTACTGTTTTAAATGAAAAAGAAACAGCTCTCACTATGCATTTTATACGATCCCGCTAACTTTTCTCTTAGATCTACGTTTCGGGGTCTGTCATTGTCTCAGAAGCGGCTCTCTTCATATTTTTTTTTTAGAACCCTACTTAGAATAATTTGGGAATAACACTTTTTTAAAACTTCTTTCTAGGGTTCCAAACCCAAAGGGTAACCAACGGGACCCTATTACTAAGGCTCCGCTGTACGTCTGTCACCAGGCTGTATCTCATGATAGACAGTTGAAATTTTCACAGATGATGTATTTCTGTTGCCGCTATAACAAAAAATACTAAAACCGGCCAAGTGCGAGTCGGACCCACGCACTTCCATACAACAGACATGATTTTTTATGTCGTCTTAAAATCAAACAACAATCTAGTAGCTATAATTGCATTGTTGAGTTCTATTACCAGCGAGCAACATCGCAAAAATATAACAAAACGAAACAAACTGTCTGCGATGAATAATTCAGTTTCATTAGACACGAGACGACACTCGAACCTGGAATACAGTCGACTTATTCTCGAAACTAATCGAAAAGGTTTAGTTACCAATTATATATTTATTTTCCAAGTTTTTATATGTTAAAATAGGAATACAACTAGGAATTAGGCGCGTATGAAATCGTATTTCAATACTCCGTAAAATCGAAACTAACTTGCAGATTCGAACGAAAGTCCGTTATTTATATAAAGGAATTGAACCAGCTTGCCGTTTAAGGGCGGGTTGTCCCGATTTTGACTCTTTTCAAAGTAATTTTAAACCAATAAATAGCGAATATTACATTTTGTAAGAAAATCTTAATATTTCGGCTGTTCGAAATACGATTACTTGCATTTCCCTCGATCCGATTAAATCGCAAAGATAGGTCTACACTATTATCTAAATATAATTTCATTTGAACTATATTATATTTTGGACAATAAAACTTATACTAAAATAGTCGTCGTGAAAAATGTGATATAAAACGGCCGTCATATTAAAAACCCATCCCTCTAATTCCAAAATAATAAATAAAAACACCTCGAAAACGCAAGTTTTTTGAGCGGCTCGCTACCGCTGAGCAGGATGCACAAGTGTAAAATGACAGCATTGGAGCAGGACAGATTTCTCTGGATAACCTCGCCTTAACAATTTTCTCCTTCTTGTCGTGTGGTTAGTGGTCAAACTGAGGAATAGCATGAGTACAATAACATTACTGACTGCGTAAAATATTTTGTATAACAAATTCTGATTCCTTTTGTAAGCCATCAGGGGTGCTGCACAATTTCTCATATAAATATTTTACGCAGTCGGTAACGTTTATCATGGCCAAAACTCACGTTAGTCCTACAGGTATCAGTTGTTCAGGCCGCCGCCGCGCCGTAAAGGCATCTGCAATTATTTTTCGATGTGGGCCGGGACCAACAGCTTTACCTCTTTCCAAGTCACGAAGGGATCCAGATGTAACTAAATGCCACTAATGGTCACCCATTCAAGGACTGACCATGCCAAGCGTTGCTTAGCCCCGGATCGTAGTTACGACACAGGCGTGTAATAATTATTATATATCTGTCAGTTACGATGATTAGTTGATCATACGGCCGCACGCTACTTCAGGTCCCTTAAGAAAAGACCTTCCTTTTTTTAATAGTTTTTGAAGGATCGTACTGAATGTACCACCTACCCAATCAATATGAAACGTATCAGATGAAAATCTTACCTCTCTGGGAGACAGGCGTGAGATATGTACTTATGTATATATGTACAGTGATACTTTTAAGCTAGTTGTTTTTGCCGACGACACAAACGCTATAACATGAAAAATACCCAAAAAAATTCTCGTATTTCGCAAACAGGGTCATTTAACCTTATTCCTGACCACTGACCAAGCCTACAGTATCAATTTTGCTTTATCGATGGAAGTCACCATAAATAATATGAACAAAGCACACTATTCAAATAAAGGGGATTTACACTATTCAAAAGTGGGCAATTAGAACAATTAGTAGTCAGAAACATGCAAGGAACACTTTTAAAATAAAGGAATACTTACTGCGTCCAGTGTACAGGTTACCGACCAAACCCGATTTGAGGAAAAACTAGTTTTTCTTGGGCCAAACTAAGATCGATATCATGATCTGGCTGGTAAGATCGTATTTTTGTTGAAACTTAAGACGTCGCCTTGCTCCGCTCCGCTTCGCTCGGATCCTGAATTGATATTCACAAGCAACCTAACACGCTCCTCCTTGCTTCGCTTGTCGTCGCACCTACTTTGGCCTAGGACAAACTAGTTTGTCCTAAGAATCGGGTTTGGCTGGTAACATTGCTTTGCTAACTAATATAAATTGTGTAACTAACTAAGATACATACCGAGATAAATTGTTTGTATTAGTTAATGCAGTCTTCGTTGTAACCGCAGCATTCAATGATTCGTCATTGACATTAGAAATAGTTAAACATAATATTAACTGCCCATCACAATTAGACCAATGAGCCGACCAATAATCCCTTTTATCGAAAGCGATCAAAGTCTTTGCCATTATCCTAATTGTGACGGTTACGTAGCACGAGATAGCAATCGATTGCTTGAGTTAAAAACTGCCCACGGAGCTAAAAATAATAACCAGTCACAATCAATTCAAAATTAAATTGAAGCAGTTTTTATTAAAAATGTGTTTTCTCTGTAATCAATAACAAGAATCCTTTTACCAAACTTTATCTCAGACTTTATATTCTTCGCATACTGGTCTATCTCAAGTGAATACTATGCTGTATGTATGTAGGTAGGTGAAAATAGTAGAACACAAAAAAATTGTTAAAACAATGATAAAATAAAAATTTACATGAAATGCATTTTGCTCGGCAAGCAAAAGTGATTTTCCAATTTTTGGTATAAATATTTACAATTTTGTGGCAACAGTTTTCATCGTCAGCGGTAAAACTGCAGGTCTCTGCGCGTATTCAATAAATAAGTTGCCTAAAGCCGCAACCCTGCACATTATTTTACATAATGGTTGGTCATTTTCATAAGTTTACAAGTATTTTCATCATGTTTACTTGGTACGTATTTTGGTTTACTTTAAACAACATCAGTGAAACAATTCTTTTTGCTAGATTTTGTCTTCTTCTACACTATCTATTATAATAATATTATTATATTTGTTCGTTTGTAGTAGGTGGTTATCTTTGGAACTACTGAAATGATTTTGGAAATGAGAGTGCCTCCGCAGCCAGCGCCGGCACCCAACAATAACGCCGTTGGGAACCGGCAGTACATTACCGCCTATTTATTATTACTCCAATAATGGACACCGACGGCGCTGACGGTAGAAATTCGTAACGCGCAAAGGACGTGTGAGATTGTGTACATATGTATTGTGTTTGTTTATTTGGAAATCGTTTGAAATAGGTGACTTGAAAATACTGTCAAAACTAGGGACGTCGTCGCCTTACTCCGCTCCGCTTCACTCGGCTCCTTATTTTATCTTACATATCAACCTAACATGCTCCTCCTCGTTTCGCTCGTCGTCGCACCTATTTTTTTTCTTTTGGTGAAAGTTTTTTTTTACTATGATTATAAATACCCAAAAATTACTTCCTATCCTATCCTATCCTTCCTAGCCCTTTACTTAATATGCTAACCCCATTTCCCGCTTATTAAAGTCAGTGCCGGCAGCCAATTCACAAACCGGCGCCGGCAGTCAATTTGGGACACGGCGCCGGCAGCTGAGGCACTTCCTTCTAGAAATTCATTGTTGTAATGGTTAGACTTTTCACTTGTACCTAGGTTATAGTTTCTTCCGTGGGGACCGGCAGTTCCCTAGGGACATATACATTAATTAATTCACGAGGGTAATCTCTGTAGCTACTTGGACTGATTTTGAAGTCTTTCACAGTTGTAATGATTAGACTCTTCACTTGAATGTCGGCTATAGTTTGATCTATGGGGACGAGCAGTACCCTAGGAATATAGTAATTAATTATATTCAAGTGGGTGAGACCGCTAGCAAATGGCTTGTATTTTATAATTTGTCAAACACTTTGACCCCTTAGCATCTACTACCTACCAGTGATCAATAAATATTTCTTCCACAGTACTTCGACCAGATCTATTTTCAGGGATAAAATTGCGCAGTTTCCCGCTCCTCTGATTGTTTTAGCTGTTCAATTCTCTTTAAATACGTACGAGTATCTAGGTAAAGCTTAGAACTATTTTTTTCATCTAAAAATTTAATTCTGTGACTAAAAGAAATCATATTTTTGAAGCCTATAATAATAATGAATATAAAATGAAATTAGATTGGTATTAAGTTTTATTATAATATTCGTTTTTATAACAAAATACCAAAGGAAATACTTGATCTTTCATCAAATAAATTTAAAAAACATGTTAAGAAAAGACTACAAGAAAGCTTACTATAGTATTAGTGAACATTTGAAAGATTTAATAATTATGTACCAGTTTCATAAACTACTATTATAAAGACCTTGTACATAATGTTCTCTGTAGCTATGACAGGATGAAATCGTCGCAGCATACTTGTATGTACGAGTATGTACATTTGCAAACGGCCGAGAAACCAGGTAAGATTTTTCTATAACAGAAATTATTTGGTTGAATAAGTAGGAGTTAAGTCTGTAGTGTTAACGACGCTTGCTCATACGAGTGGATTAAAGCGCAATAGGTAGGTCCATCACAGAATGGAAGAGATAAACATAATATCTGAAAAAGTGCGTGTCCAATGGTGCGGTGACTGAGGAAGAAATTTGATAATGCTCTTATTTAATGAATAAAATGCAAGAAAAATTCATACAAGAGTGTTTTGGAAAAAAAAACTCTGTTGTGTTTTGGATAATAGGTTTATATATTTAAAACGGTCATTATTGTTATTTTTTCTTTACTAGTTTGGATGGTCTACTGTTTTAAATGAAAAAGAAACAGCTCTCACTATGCATTTTATACGATCCCGCTAACTTTTCTCTTAGATCTACGTTTCGGGGTCTGTCATTGTCTCAGAAGCGGCTCTCTTCATATTTTTTTTTTAGAACCCTACTTAGAATAATTTGGGAATAACACTTTTTTAAAACTTCTTTCTAGGGTTCCAAACCCAAAGGGTAACCAACGGGACCCTATTACTAAGGCTCCGCTGTACGTCTGTCACCAGGCTGTATCTCATGATAGACAGTTGAAATTTTCACAGATGATGTATTTCTGTTGCCGCTATAACAAAAAATACTAAAACCGGCCAAGTGCGAGTCGGACCCACGCACTCCCATACAACAGACATGATTTTTTATGTCGTCTTAAAATCAAACAACAATCTAGTAGCTATAATTGCATTGTTGAGTTCTATTACCAGCGAGCAACATCGCAAAAATATAACAAAACGAAACAAACTGTCTGCGATGAATAATTCAGTTTCATTAGACACGAGACGACACTCGAACCTGGAATACAGTCGACTTATTCTCGAAACTAATCGAAAAGGTTTAGTTACCAATTATATATTTATTTTCCAAGTTTTTATATGTTAAAATAGGAATACAACTAGGAATTAGGCGCGTATGAAATCGTATTTCAATACTCCGTAAAATCGAAACTAACTTGCAGATTCGAACGAAAGTCCGTTATTTATATAAAGGAATTGAACCAGCTTGCCGTTTAAGGGCGGGTTGTCCCGATTTTGACTCTTTTCAAAGTAATTTTAAACCAATAAATAGCGAATATTACATTTTGTAAGAAAATCTTAATATTTCGGCTGTTCGAAATACGATTACTTGCATTTCCCTCGATCCGATTAAATCGCAAAGATAGGTCTACACTATTATCTAAATATAATTTCATTTGAACTATATTATATTTTGGACAATAAAACTTATACTAAAATAGTCGTCGTGAAAAATGTGATATAAAACGGCCGTCATATTAAAAACCCATCCCTCTAATTCCAAAATAATAAATAAAAACACCTCGAAAACGCAAGTTTTTTGAGCGGCTCGCTACCGCTGAGCAGGATGCACAAGTGTAAAATGACAGCATTGGAGCAGGACAGATTTCTCTGGATAACCTCGCCTTAACAATTTTCTCCTTCTTGTCGTGTGGTTAGTGGTCAAACTGAGGAATAGCATGAGTACAATAACATTACTGACTGCGTAAAATATTTTGTATAACAAATTCTGATTCCTTTTGTAAGCCATCAGGGGTGCTGCACAATTTCTCATATAAATATTTTACGCAGTCGGTAACGTTTATCATGGCCAAAACTCACGTTAGTCCTACAGGTATCAGTTGTTCAGGCCGCCGCCGCGCCGTAAAGGCATCTGCAATTATTTTTCGATGTGGGCCGGGACCAACAGCTTTACCTCTTTCCAAGTCACGAAGGGATCCAGATGTAACTAAATGCCACTAATGGTCACCCATTCAAGGACTGACCATGCCAAGCGTTGCTTAGCCCCGGATCGTAGTTACGACACAGGCGTATAATAATTATTATATATCTGTCAGTTACGATGATTAGTTGATCATACGGCCGCACGCTACTTCAGGTCCCTTAAGAAAAGACCTTCCTTTTTTTAATAGTTTTTGAAGGATCGTACTGAATGTACCACCTACCCAATCAATATGAAACTTATATATATGTTTTCTCACACCTTTATCTTTCTGTTGTATATTGCGTTACCTAATTGAAAAACTTTTGCTCGTAAGATTTTCTTTTTGAAAATTGTCTCTTTTTGAGTATTTTTTTGGTTTTGTGTTTAATCCATTTGATCTTTGTGTCGCATATTTTACGATCAATGCGTAAATCTTGTTTATTACTAGTTCTAAGCAGATGAATGACTTAAACCCAATATTATTACTGTAATTAATTATATTCGTTTTGAGACCTACGTCATCTCTTGACTCCAATGTTCGCAACTCCAGAAAAGCGCAGGAATGACTTCTTTACTACGAAATCGCGCGAGTGCACCGAGAGACGCGGTGCGAAAATTTGATTATCTAATCTCTCAAATTGGTTATTTTCGCAAGGCTTATTTGAAATTATATATTTTTTATTGAATTTATTGAGACCATAATTCATTAGTCAATTAATAATCTTCTTTTGATTTAGTATAGAAAAATTTGTAGCAGAGTGGCTATTGCATAATTTATTTAGAGCGGAATATTTTCACGATTTCTTTAACAGATATTAATGCACGCGGGGGGCGCTCCTAGAACAAGAACAAGTCTCCAGGTGGTGATGATCAAGATAATATAATAAGATACGAGTAATCCTTATATTAGTAATCCTAATATTATGATACGAGTAATCCTCAATACGAGGTCTGTTCTTCTAACCTCGTTTATCAATTAAATACAATTAATAAAATTGATAATAATAAATAATTGATGTATATATTACATATGTTTCTGTTTTTATATTATATTAACTGATGCCGGGCCCAGTAGGGTTCGAAATATACCTTGAAATTATTATTTTTTCATTCTTTTGTGTACATTTTTTTTAATGTTAATATAATAAAAAACAAAAATAAAAGAGCAAGCTGGTAAAGTTTATATACATTTATTTTATTGTTTTTATGATTGGGTTATTTACTTGAATGTAGGACAATAACACTTGAGTCGAATTGTTTGTCCATCAGTTTATTCCTTTTTAAAATTCTGAAATTGTCATTTTCGATTTGGATTTGGTGTGATTGAGTGTGAACCTAGTTTTGTATTATTCCTTTTTTTATTTTTAAACATTTAAAAACCTTTGTTTTAGTAAAGAGTAGTTTAGGTACTCTTTACTGAAAACAATACTTAGAAAAGGAATACATACTCGATGTACCTAACATAATTGTTATCGTAAATGCAAAATAACAAGATGTTTCTTACAGCACCCGTGGGTCATAAAGGAAAGCCATTTTTTTATAATGAGTGAGCATTAAACAAGAAATTTTGATATCACTCCAAGGAGCTATTACAACAAAAGTTGGCATTGGCAGCGTTGCAGTTTGTGACATCTGGCCTCCTTTTTAGAGTCCCGTACTTAAAAATAAGAAAAGGAACCCTTGCGGTAGGAGTCATACCGTTTCTGTCCATGTGTCTGGCTGTCTCAACTTAGGGGCCCATAATACCTCAATTCGCAGTCCTGCTCTAACGCTTCTGCTTTTTAACTGTCTATCCTACTCTTATCAGATGCCACGCACGCTAAAACATCACTTATTTTTAAATTTTTAATTTTATTGTACGGTTTGGTGGTAACTTTGTATTTTTTTTCTATCGAGAAAGTTTAACGGAATCCAGTTTTCACAACATCATGGACATAGCATTAGTCCTCAACTTTATCATATATTAATTTCAGAGTGATTGTTGCAGTATTTGTTGGTATAAAACAGGATCATGCGAAGCGAAGTGAGGTATATTATACACCCTTAATAAAAAATACAATTTCTAACTATTTATTGAGAAACACTGTTTCTTTAATACCAAAGCTAATACAGTCCAGATCGAGGCGCTAGTGCAGACACCTATCGGGATAAAAATGATTTAATTTTTATGAATGTTAAGTTTGTAGCGACTCCATAGTTTCTAAAATGTTGTAATGAGTGAGTGAATGGTTTCACTTTTACATATTACCAGAAGAAGCCCGGGACTCGTGGATTTGGGATATAATATAAACAGCCTGTTGTAGCTTAGACCTCGGTTCATACCTGCTACTTTACGTCATTGGCAAAAATAAAATAAAACAATTTATCCCGCGATCCGCGACATATGAGTATTTTAATTCGAGAATTCAACTTACAGAAATATAAAATAGCATCATTGTTCATTGAAATTTCCGCCCGTTCCGTGTATTTAAAGTTTCACTCTACATTCCCTTATAAATAAACGTGGTTACAAAATGCGGTGCTCGTAATTACTCATCGGGCTATTCTCTCTGCAAATAGCGCCGTGCGTGACCAAAGCCACCTGAAGCGGATTAACACGAGCGAACCCGGGGCGGAACTTAAACAGGATCTCAGGGAACACGTGTCATTTGATTTTGTCATTTTTATTTGTATTCGCTTGAAATTGAAACAGCCAAAGTATTATTTTTTATCGGAAAAGTGCGAGTGGGATTCGCCCACCGAGGGTTCCGTTAAAGACTATATTTTTTATGTCTGAATCACAAATGACTTGTTTTCAGATTTTTCCCTACACTTGTAGTATAAGACAGTATTATTTGCCAAATTTCATAGTTCTAGGTCAACGGAAAATACCCTATAAATTTTGATTCCTTTGAGAGTGTCGAAATATACGTTTTTTGCGGCGTAAACGGCCGTATCTTTTCTTACGATAACCTAGAAGTTTTATTTTTTCACAGCTTCAAGGAACTGTAGACGTGAGTCTGAACGTTTTAATTTCAACTCCATACCTCCACGCGTTTCCGAAATAAAGGGTCTTGACAGATAGATGGACGGTCTTTTAATCTATTAGAATCACTAATAGAACACAAAACCGTAAAAAAAAGTTTTTTCTTTAATTTTTTGTTATTTCAAATTTTGAATAAATTGCCAACCTACGCGACGTGACATGTGACTGACAATAGATCGTACTTATTCCCGGCGGTAAATAATGCACATAGGCTAGGTATGTACATAACTTATGTTTAATAAGTTTTGTACGTAGAGCGTCGTCTCGTCTCTGCCACCGGATTATTAGTGCTTCTTTGGCGGTCGATATCTTTTTTTTATTTTATTATAAAACATGACAAAAGTAACAAAACATGTATTTTTTATTTTCAACATAGAACAGTTTCCTTTGTTATAGATAGCTTCATTTTAGTTCATTTTCAACCGGTATATGGTAAGTTTTGTTAAAATATTTAAGGATGATTGCTATTTATTGCTAGGTGCTGTTTGTTATATTTCAGTGCAAGGCTTAAGAAAATAAATTATACATAAATTCTTGTACTTTTTATTCCACATATATTTATTTTTATTCTAACTTAGGCTACCGGTTTCGTATTACACATCATCGGGCCAACAAGTTATTAATTTAATTACTATTTAACATCTCAGAAAGAAAACAAAAAGAAAACATTTTTAGCAAGCCAATATAAAATAAACAGAGGTTAATCACCACAGTCATAAGCATCAGAAAATATTGCCAAATCTAGCACCGAAAGTGCTAAGTTGGCAACACTGGACAGTTACGTAAAGGTCGATGTAACCAGGCCATAAAATACAAAAAAAAAAAAAAAACTTTGTATTATTAAGTGTTAGAAGGTACATTTAACTGAGCTACACAGACGTAGTACGAATATTTGTACTTGAATATGAAAGTATAAATAATGACAACCCATTTGCTTGGCAAACCATCGGCTACAAAAACGTACAGAAACATTTTCCTTATCAAAAGGTGTTCATTTCCGTCATGACATACGGCACTTACAGCATCAATATTCTTCACGAAAGACGGTATCAAACCCGCATTTGATATCTGTGTGCCTGAAGCGGTATCAGGTACATATTACTTTGAGTATAGTCTGCGAGAATACTCGTAGACAAGAAACAGTAAAACTGTAGTACTAGAGATTGTTTGCTGTAGCTATAATTTATTATAACAAATAAAACTTGCTGTTTTAAAAATTCTATTGATGGCAAAAATACAAGCACATCATGAATATTTACAATTATATTCTTACAAAACACTCTGATCTTATATTAAATAAAAAATTGGAAACCTTCCTAGAATACTTGCATCGTATCAAGTTACAAATATAAATATATGAAAGCCAACAAATATTAAATACGTATATGAATTTGTTGTGGCGTAAAACTGAAAATGGTGCATTTTTCCTAGTGATCAGGCAAAAGAGAAGTTACTCTAATGCGCCTTGACCTTTCTAAAGGTAAAATTTAAACCACAATAGAATTGTTATGTTATTAATTCGTGTACAGAAGTCTAAGTATATTTTGTCAAGTTCATTTTGAGATTTTATCATCTTACTTATGTATGACGTTAAACGAAGAACGAATAAAGGAGCATTATGTATATCAACTTGCGTCGTCCTTCTTGTCTATATTTTGGTTACATGTTTATACAGCTAATTTCATACTGGAAAATTTATAAGTGATCACTAATCAGTAAAAATGTTCAATGACCCTTCCGCTTTTTAAAATAAAATAAAATTAATAATACATTTTAGTTTTGTCTTTCCTTCCTGGCTCAGGGTTGGATTTAAAAAAACAAGACGCCGAAAAGAAATTACCAAAGGAAATGCTTATATTAAACGCGAAAAAAGAAATCAAAGCTGAAAAAAAAACAATAAGAAAATTTGTAGATTTACAAGAAGAAATAGTCTTGGTCTTTATTGATCTTAGACAGTAATAAGATTTATTTAAGTAAATAAATATGATTAGTGCACACTTGATGCGCAAAGTAGATTCGCCAAACTGCACGGAATGTGGAGTAATAGAAGATGTATATCACTTGTGGAGTGTGTTAGGACGGAGTCTCGAAGAAGACAAATTTATAACAATTGTATATTTAATAATATCGGTGTATGTAACTTGACATTGTCTGACCCTATGTCAGATGATGCAAGGTCACTTTACAAACTGGTGGTTTTTGGTATGCGAGCCAGAACTCAAGACATGGGTGCTGGAGCGCACGGCGGAACTCACTAGTCTTTAGTTGGGAATGAAAATTGAGTTTATTTTTTGCTACATTACTGAGTTCCTTTAGTTAGTGTTTAATGTGCAGCCTTATAAAGGTGACATCATCGCTGTGTGACAAAACCTTTTTCTAATAAAGATTATAAAAAATATATATATGATTAGTCGACTTGTTTGTCTTTATCATACCGTTTATATATAGATAGATATACTGATTAATAAAATAAAATAAAAATTGAAAGTGAAATATATTTTGGGTCCTCTTCTGGGTCTGGCATCAGTCACAATGAAGTAAGTACAAAAAAAATACATTTAAAAGTTGAAAAAAATTGAGTATCATCTAAACTAAATCTAAATAACCTATTTATGTACAAAAAGTATGTATACAATAAGCAATTGCTACCAAAAAAAAAACAGCCACCATTTGAGAAACAGGTCAGCGGATGCTCCTCAAATAGCACGTGTGCCCACCAAATTATTTGTATACCTGCTTGTTTAAGCCTGGTCCATATTGAGAACCAAGTGACCATATGTATGAGCTCTCCCAGGTCCTGAGTTGGATGTCTGATATGGGTGGTGAAAATGATTTATTATTGATTTATTGATTATTATGTCAATACTAAAATAAGCGTGAAACTTTTGAGATTTTATTAAACAATATTAAATATGTAACTACATCATTAAGTACTCAAAATATAGCAAAAAATATTTGACACGAAATTTTCTACCATGTGACAAAGAATTTAAAAATGCAAGGAAAACTGAGTTCAAATTCGGATTCAGAACACAAAATATCGACAAGAAACAAAAAATCTATCTGAGCACCAAAAAGAAGTGTTTTTGTTGGCCTTTTTACCTTAGAAAAACTCTATATTGAAATTTATTGCGGATAGTTAGCTAGATAAAGTTTTCGTGCAAGTCTACCGGATGAGCAGATACGGATTAATTATGAAAGTTGCGACACGAGAGCCGAATTAGCACCCGCCGACTGCAGCCGTGATAAGCCGCTCGCTTGTATTAATTAAAAATATAACTTTGTAATTAATCCACCATCCACAGCATACGCCGGTGGTGGCGGAAGCGGCACCAAAAATGGATGGTTGCGTGAAACGTGCTAGGACGAGTTTAGTAATTTTTAGGTTTGCTACAAAATATGGTGTATTACTTATCATTATCACGCTCTCTAACATCGAAGCTTGTCCCGTGTCCCGCGTTATTCACGCGAAGTGCGCTTCCAATAACTTAATTAATTTATAAATTCGACGGAGAGACTGTAAACCTCATGTGTACGTATATAAGGCGTATTTTTTTGCGTTAATTGTGGTAGCTACAGCTCTTAGGTGGAAGAGCTGATGCCGGGCTCGACTGTGGAGGTACCACCATCTTACACGCAAATCCTCCCGAAGTTATTCGGGGGAGAGTAAGAGAACAGCTCTCAGGCAAAACCAGGCGGCCCACCATTGCCTGGGACCGATGGATGGCGGTTTATCCATCCCCAATTGCCGAGCCTTATATAAAACAGACTTGTGACGGGCAGCGGCGTCGCTGGTGCAAGGGTTTCGGTACCGCGCTCACCAACCCGCCTGCCCAGCGTGTGTGAGTATGGGCATTTCTTCCCGGAGGACCGCCGAGAGTGGAAAAATCTTGGAAAGGCCTATGTCCAGCAGTGGACGAAACCGGCTGATGGATGGATGGACAGTGTATTTATTAAGAGAAAAAATTGCGGAAATTTGCCCTTTCTTGTTATCACTTCTTAAAAACTTTTTCTTTCTCAATTTTATTGAGATTATTTTAAACCCTTTTTTACCAGATTTTGTACAGTTTTTTACTAAGAAGTGAATACCATGTGACTAGTCGCAACATAAAACGTTCGATTTGCTATTTTGCCTGCAGTCACGTGATTTCGTTTTGCTTTATAAGCAAGAAGAATTTTTGCTTCACTTGACTTCTTAAAGGTGAATGGCAGGTCTAGTACTGACTTTGACCCGGTGTTATTTCCATGAATCCGTGATGTTCTATTCTATAATAAAGTTAAATGTTAAGGATTCTGCCTAAATAAAAGCTGTATCAAAACCAAAAATGCCTAAAAGTATGGACAAATGAGATATAAGATTGTTAGATGGCAGTCATTCGTAACGTTCAAAATAGTTTGTTAGATATACCTATATTTTTTTTCTATTACTTTTTCCGCCGGACTTTATTAAAATAATGCTATTTTTACAAGATACAAATTTGAGGGCTTTGTATAATGCACGCACGTACTTTCACTTCTTGAACATGCCGTTAAAACGATAAAATTGCGGGTCGCTAACTGCCGTTATCCTTTATTTTCCTCCTCGCTCCGCTTCGTTATGATCGCCGTGACACCTATTTTTGACTTTTTACAATTTAAGGCGGTTGCGACGAGTCTCGTGCCCAAACGCACCACTTATGGTCTTTATTTTTGTATATTTTTTAACATAAATGTGGTTTATGGCTCTACGCAACAACAGTTCAATGTCAATTAGGATTTTTTAGCAAAGATGTGTTATTTTATTTATTACTATGTAAATGATCCTGCATAATAACTTTAGTAAAGTTAGTTCATAATAAATTATATAAATATAAAGAAAATATCATAGACCAACCCTCTGATTCTGTATCGTAAAATCAGTTGTCAACCGAGTGCCTATCGTCGAAAACATACATATTTCTACTATCGAATTTTGCTTATCTAAAGATACGTTCGCACTTGAAATTACGTCACAATTCGTAAATAGTTCAATAATATCCATTGAAGGTTATTTTGGAAGTTTATTTTTTATCTGTTTTTGGTGAATAGCAACCATAGTTGGTAATATAGTAAATAGTATTAATAGGCCCGCAGATCCATGTAAAGAAACAGCAACAGCTAGTGATGATTTGTATAGGAGGGTGTAGTATAAGTAGGTAGAAGGAATATTTGATGAGCAGCTAGTGAGATTAAATTATTATTGTTAGTTCCCAATAAAGGTATCACAGAGGGACATTGTTTACCAGTATTAATTAACCTCAGAGGGAAACTGAGAAAGTTGATGGGAGCCAATAAAAGATGGGCCATTGTTTAAACTTAAGACCCTCATAATAACTTAGAAAGAAGACACTTACAATGACATCCGGAAAACAATACTATTAATTATATTATTTGTGGAAAAACAGCATTTCACGTCATGCAAAAACGAAATCTTATTTGCAACAACAAGGATAACATCAATCTACTTGTGACACCTGTATAAATGTCTATGTTGGACAGACAGGTAGGAAGTTAGAAGAATCAAACAACACCAAAGAGAAGAAAGAAGGCGAGGGAACCAAAGAACACTTGAACAGCTGGTAGAAAAAAGATGTGAAGACGACATTTAGAGAAAATGTCCGCATAATAATTTCGACCCCGACACTCGCTTTAAACCTCTTCAGATATGCAGTAAGGGCCGGAAACTGAACTCACTTGAAGCCCTGGAGATTAATCGCCAATAACACCCGCAATCACTTTTGAATAGACAGTCACTGTCTTCGTCACCACTATTAAATTATTTCATTGTTGAAACTTGACATCACTATCCATTTTACTTACTCAGCTTTAACTGGAATTGTTATTATGTCTCATTCTCTTGCCATGTAATTTTAGGACATATTTTTATTCATTTATGATTTTTCATAACTCGTTGACGTATTAATTTATTATACTTTTAAGAAAGTAATTTTTTGGAAGCTAAATATGGAATAATATAATATAAACTCACAAAATGCACGTAGTTCCAAAACGCAACTATTTTGTTAAACATTGAAACGTATTATTGTAAATATTCAGTAATATTATATATTCAATTATAAATTGCCTGAAGATTTCCCTAGAAGGATAAAACTTGTTTTTGTGTCCTTTAATTTCGAGTTATTCTAAGCCTTAGGTGCCGTTTTACTGCCTTTTTATCCTCAGGATTTCACGAAGACACCTGATGTTAAAGACATTATTATTTTCTAATTATAAAGACACGTCGAATAACCAATCACCTGTATATGTCATAAATGAATGATTTTCAGAATTATTCCTTCACTCGTGCTAAAATACTTCCCTTAGTAGCAAATTAGGTACATAATAGTCGCACGGGGAAGTTACATATATTTGTATGATCAGTCAAAGACTGTGATTTTGGGGTTTATACATAAAACTGACTAGTAAGCTATCTTAAGCATCAGAGATGTCGCCCGCGCGGTTATATGTGTGCGAGCCACTGCGAGCCTGCACGTACGAACCACAGCACGCACACAACGACAATATCTCAGGTGGTTTCAGGCGGTGTGACTAGGGTCGGCTGTGCTCCGCAGTCGCGCTTACGTACGCCGCGCTACAAAACAGATAGGTATTTTGTGGCCGCGCGCCGTTCGTTTATTATTAATTTGTTAAATGTTGTTTTATTTAACTAATAAGTATGGAGTATTAAAATAAATTAAAAATATTATACAATGCAGTAAGGCTGGGCTATAGATGAGGTAGGTAGGTACAATAGCTAACTAAGTCCGTCGTTACCCACGAGATGTCACTGAACTTAGGGATAAAACTGATGACTCTATTCCCAGTTTATAAGTTACTCTATGCGCCGCGCCGCACGAAGGCCTGTGACGAATCGTTTATCGACCTGATCGTTGTGCTTTTAACAATTTGTGAAGTGATTTGTGTAATCGACTTATCGTATTAAATTAAAAGTTCAAGTTATTCTTCGTTTAATTTCCATTCTAACCACTGACTGAATTGACTACCCACAAATAAATTTTATGGATGATTCCCATGAATTATGCAGCCAAATTATAACTGAGGACTCGGTAAGTGCTCAGTAACAAGGTTCAATGACCCTTTATGTGAAATTCATAAATTATTCTTTTCGTGTTCCTTACAAACGCAAGCCCAGCCCCGAGTCAATTACTATGGGACGTTAAGATTTTACTTACCAAGCCTCCAGTATGAGGTTGGCTGCATAAATAAAAAGTATACATATAAAGTGACTTTTGTTTATATTGCCAATGTGCCTAGTAATTGGTCAGGACTACTCAGGACCAAGGTTCAATGAATTCGGTTTGCGAAATAAGAAAAATATTTTTTGTGTCTCTATAAGTACCTGTTGAAGAAAAACCTTGAATCTATTAGTGTGGGAAGTCTAAATTTTATTTTGCGTATTCATCAGAAAGTATAATTGAACCTTGGTCCTGACCACTTAGTGAGTCTCCAGTATGAATTTGGCTAAATAAACGAAAGTCACCGTATACATGTATGAGCTATCTTCTTGATACGATCAACAGCAACACAGTTAATGGCCCTATAATTTTCAGGCTATAAAATGAAACCTTTTCTTTCAGAAGTTATGACGATGGTAATACAGGCAGCGTGACCACAGCAGGTCGTTACTTCGCAAATAATGGCTCAACTCTTATTAACAATAGAAATAAAATCGCTTTTTCGTAAACTTTAAGGTCTTAAAGCTTTGGCGCCTTGCTAAAGTACAACGGGGCGGCGGAATATAATCGGGCTAATCAGTAATCACAGGACGGAGGCAGTTTGATAACAAAGAGGACGTTTGATTACGTAGAGCAACGATTGTTTTTATTTTATCAGATAAAATGCTTCGACTAATAGCATCGTACAAAGCGAGACGTGTCCTTCAGGCCTTACCCCTGGTGCACGATAATCTTACTGAGCGATTTTGAACTTCAGTATGTTGTCAGAAAGTCTACATTAGAATGCTCGCTTCGCGCGCTGGCGGCTCGCAAAATCAGTGAATTTTAGAGGTTTTTCTGGATTTTACGAAAAAGTATTTGGTGTAAGAGTGCGAACAACTGATGAGATTAAAGCAAAAAGTTAAGAGAAAGCGGCCGGAATTAGTCAACAGAAGGGGTGTCATCATCATCGTATGGCCTTGGTATCCTGCTTTATCTTAGTATTTTCTATTTTATATATACAGCTACAATTCTAAATCCAGGTTTGATAGCCATACTTTTGCCTGAGGTGTTAACTTATGTAGCTGCTCCAGCCCACCAGAAAACCTTCTGTTGGGGCACTCTTCCACGATGTGACGGATAGTTTGTTCCGAGGCTCCACAGTCACAACGAGGTGAGTCAGCTATATCCCACTGATGCATGTTGTAGTTGCACCTTGCCACGCCAGTACGAATTCTATTCAGCGTAGTCCATAGCTTACGGTGTTCTCTAAAACCTGGTTGTGTGGCAGACGGGTCAGATATGATGTCCGCCTCTGAACATTTTTCTTCTCGCCATTTTGCCCGCCATTCAGTCTGGATGTCAGTTTGGTGTTTGATCTTGGCATCAATCCAGATTGGTTTGCGGGAAGGAAGTCGCTGAGGTGGTATCTGGTCTAATGTTTTCCTTATAGGCATTTTGTGTGGGGCCTCGTTGAATGCTCTAGTCCATTCACTAGCGGTTGCTTGCTCTCTCTTGAGCTGTGGTGGGGCTATGTGTGCTAGCACCGGTAGCCACGGTATCGGAGTTGGCTTGAGGGTGCCTGATATAATTCGCATCACTCTGTTTAGTTGGACATCTATTTTATTTGTATGTGCGCTTTGGTACCACACTGGAGCGCAGAACTCAGCGGTGGAGTACACCAAGGCAAGTGCGGAGGTACGAAGGACGTCAGCGCGAGCTCCCCACGTCGTGCCAGCTAGCCGGCCAATTAGGTTGACTCGAGTCTTCAGCTTTTGGGCGACGTTCTCCAGGTGATCACGGAAGGTCAGAGATCTGTCTAGGATAACACCTAGGTATTTAGGGGAAAAATTGCGACGTAATATTTTTCCACAGAATGTCACCCGAAGTTCACATCGAGCCAGGCTGTTTGAGAGATGAAAGGCGCTTACTTCAGTTTTTGTAGGGTTTGGTTGAAGTCGCCACTGCGTATAATATTTGTTCAGCTCACGAAGATCTTCACATAGCACAGCTTCTGCATCTTCAAACTTTTTTCCTTGGAAAGCCAGGGTCAGGTCATCAGCGTATATGAATTTTTCCGATCGGGTGCTGGGCATGTCACTAGTGTACACATTGAACAAAAGCGGGGCCAAAACAGAACCCTGAGGGAGACCGTTCTTCAGCAGCTTGTAAGTACTTTCTTCGGCGCCGAGCATCACTTTGATGTTGCGTGGCCCCAGCATGCGTTTTAGCAGGAAGAAGATTTTCTTACATGGTACTATGCTGCTGAGCTTGTGTAGCAGGCCGTTGATCCAGACAGTATCGTAGGCTGCTTTTAAATCGACGAACGCTACAAACGTCTTTTCCCCTCGCTGAAAACCAGCCTCTATGAATGATGTAAGGGCCAAGACTTGATCAGCGCAGCTACGGTTTGCTCTAAATCCGGCTTGTTCCGTCGGTATCGTTGGGTTCACTGCTGGGGAGATGCGATTGTATATTAGGCGTTCAAGCAACTTATAAGTGACGCTCAGCAGGGTTATTGGCCTGTAACTCGCTGGATCGTCCCCTGGTTTCCCGGGCTTGAGAATGGCTACTACTTTAGCTTCGAGAAATATTTTTGGTAGAGTACTTGTTTCCAGGATGTTATTAAAGAAACCTAGTAACCATCGTCTACCTTTGTTGCCTAGGTAGGTAAGGAATTCCGGGTAGATATGATCAAAACCCGCCGCTTTGCCACATCTTACGTTACTGAGTGCCACTGCCAGCTCACGGCCCGTGAAAGGAGAACTGAACTCATCTCTGGGTTTGAGACCTCTGACGTAATTGACATGTTTTATTCTGATCTGTTTGGCAAATGACTTATCTACCTTCGCACAGTTTGTTAGGTTTTGAAGGTGCCGGGCAACCTCATTCGGGTGTATTGGAGGCTCCTTTGCATCAGGTGCTGTTGCTCCTCCCAATTTACGCAGCAGGGTCCAGCTCTCTTTGCTGGAGTGGGTGAAATCCATGCCTTCCACACTTTTAGTCCATATTTTGCGCCGGGATTCGTCAAGTGCGTTCATGAGTTTATGCGCCGCCTGAGGGTCACTTGTGGACTGAAATTCCTGATAGGCTTCTTCCGCTTCTACTGTCCAGCCAGGTATGTATTCCTTGCGAAAACCTCGCGGGATATGCCGTTTGGCCCCACTTAAAACGATCTTGCAGAAACGCCCATAATTTTCTGCGGAAGGTTTGAGCCAGCGTAGGGTGGAGTCCACCTGGTGACTGTAAGCATCCCAATCAGCCTTAGTAAAGTTCCATCGGGATTTGGGAACCGACATAACAAGGGGAACTTCAAGTCCGATTTTTTTAGAGCCGGGCGGTGTTGGCTACGCGGGAAATTAGTCAGAATTTTTCGCGTGGTTGGAAGAATGTTGCCGCAGTGGTCCTGCGACACGAAACAGAGATCGGGGTTTGTGTCACTTTTCCAGCGAGCCGATCGGAATGAGCCTCTATCTTTAGGATCGAAAATCAGATGGATATTCTCTTTTTCAGCCCAGTCAGATAGGATCTCGCCACACGAATTTTTTGAGGAATATCCCCATGATGTGTGGTGGCTGTTGAAGTCGCCAAGGTAAATTGCAGGGTGGGGGAGCTTAGGCAAAGGTGGCTTAGGAAAGACACTGTTTGGAGGCTTATATACGGCTATCACTGTTATATTGGAAATTTGAACTTTAATTATTTCTAAATTATTTTCGCTTGAAATTTCTAACACTTTTGACTGATTTAAAGAAGACTTCACATATACTGCCGATCCATAAATAGGTGAAAGTGTATAAGCTAAGAGACTGAAACCAGGGATATAGCCTCGTCTATCAAAATTATTAAAATCTGCAATGTGGTGTTCTTGAACAACTATAATGTCCACGTCGTTGTCGTTAGCTAGTCTAGATAAATATTCGCACTTAGATTGCGATGATCCTTCGATATTTATTTGGAGGAGTAGGGCTGAAGGCCCAATCCTTCTTGTCAGAGGGCTCTTAGAAGAACCTTTATCTGTTTGGCACATTGGTAAAGCAGGAGAACGCTGAGAGGCTCTTAAGGAACAGGTTCAGCGGGCCAGGGAAAAGTCAGAATATTTCAGCCGTTTTCACAAAATTTTGTTGAAGCCGTTGCCCGGGGTGGACCACTAGGAGGTAAATTCTGACAAAGTACCACCCTAGAAGGGGTGTGGTTTTTCATCATGATAACGCTAGACCTCACACATCTTTAGCCTAATCAGCAAAATTAAGAGTTTGGCTGGGACGTATTAATGCATCCGCCGTATACTCCTGACCTTGCACCTTCAGATTTCTACTTGTTTCGGTCTCTTCAGAATTCTTTAGGCAGTGTCAGCTTAACATCACGAGAGGACTGCAAAAACCACTTGTCGCGGTTTTTTTATCAGAAGCCCCAGAATTTCTATAGGAATGGGATCATGTCCCTACACCTACAAGATGGCAGAAAGTTATCGAACATAATGGCACCTACATACTTTAGTTAAATGTAAATAAACTTTATTAAAAAATGTTTTGAATTTTCATATAAAATGCGAAAGAAACTTATTCCCCAACCCGAACAAAGTCCCGGGCAAAAGCTAGTAATCTATAAAACCTTTCATAAAAGAAACAGTATTTTTATGTTTGCGAATTCTGAAAATTTATCAACAAAAAGTCTCGTTATGAATGTCAAAAAAGCTTAGTTTTAACTTTATTCCTAAATATTAAAAAAAATCAAGAACTGTAATTTTTGAATGCTCTAGCTAGGGAATGTCATTTTGGCTTTTTGTCTATTATTGTGTTGATTTTATCACCCTAGTGAGTCTAGCTCGCTCAATCCTTTGTTTCCACTGGTTGTTTATCGCGATCACTTACTTCTTTGTTGTAACTTTGCTTTATAACCACAAACAATTAGATGATCGAATCTATCTAAAGTCACCTTTAAAGCCAGTAAGTAAGAGTTTGCTCACGAGTCGAGTGACGTAAATGGCTTGTTTGCTTCGAGTTTTTGTCAAAAGCAGGAGTAGCTCGGTTGTTTGTGAAACGTCCAACCCAGTAAAAGCATTGTTAAAGCTAAGAAAATGCTCAATCAACAAGACTGATAAAACTGACATAGGGAGACGTACAAAGTGGCATCTTTTTAATTTATCCATCTTTATGCAGGATGTAAATAAATAGATAACTTTAAATTAAACTGTATTTTTTACTGATCATACTTAGCAAGATTCTTAAATAAATAAACCTGCGGAATTTAATCAACTAATACAAAATTATCATATCAAAACGATAAGAAATAAGTCCTAGGATACTGAGAATTGGGTGTGTTTCCAGAAATATAGGTCGTATACGTTCATTTTACACACAACCATTTTACACACAACCATTTTACACGCCAAATCAGCTGTAAAAGTTGAGGTAAAAACTAACATTATTTCAAAATCTATCGATTTTCATTACTTAGAATAACTAATAAAATGAATTATGAGCATGCAATCAGTGTTGCCAACCATATTTGAAGCAAAATCCGTTTACAGTTTTATTAAATCCCTATAAAATCCGTATACATATTAACCGTTAATAGCCAGAAGAGTGCCTTAAGCTACTAGCTGTCTATCCTGGTATTTCAGCGGGGATTTAATATACCTATATGCCGCGAGTCTGAAGTTACGCATACCAAAGATTGAATAATACAAACAATTTTGTATGAAATAAAAAAAAACTTTACCAAACTATATCTCCCATCCCTTTCAAACAACAAAGAATTAATCTTAGTTCTTATTCTATGGAATTAATGCATAATCCTCTCTGTCGTATACGTAGTACCAACCTACATTCCGTAAAATATAGATTGAGCCCTGTGACAGCAGGACAGCGCATACAATTTGTATTTCTAACTCTCTTTCTCATGCTCAAATATGTATAGCGCTGACAGCTGTCACAGGGCTCAAGATATATGTTACGAACATATTCTCTATGGTTACGAATAAAATAATTCTACATGGCTCCTGAAAACTTACTTTGTGAAGTTTACTTAAGTAGGTATAAGTAAGAGTACTCGATGTAATTTAATAAACGTATATGTAACAAAAATGTTTGAAAAAAAAAACATGGAAAAATTAAAAAGACATGATCTTGTTAAGTTTCTTGCCCTTCTTCTTTGCAAGACTAATCGAATGGGCGGATGGTTAGGCATTAAATTTATTTATGGTTTATTTAATTTATTTACCCTGAAATCGTGCAAAATAAATCAGCTAGGTTTCATACATTTTTGTCGAGTAGGTGTTTAACTTTTCTATGGAACAGCTGATATTTTTTTCACGATTTCTGGGTTGGCTCCATAGTAAAAGTTGTTCATATGGACGAGTACTATCACCAGTTTTCGTTAACAAAATGACTTAAATTTCACGTAGTATATGTAATATTTTATTCCTATATTTCTTTATTTTATGCAGGTGTACGTATAATGTAATAACATTTTGGTTGCCCAACCCAAATATATTTTTTAATGTATTGCCCATATTATTATTACTTATCTTATTCTATTGTTTTTACAAGGATAAATTTTATGTGTGTATTTTACAAAATAAACTATTTGAATTTTAATTTGCTGCCATGCATGATGACCATATTTCCGGAATCGAGAGGAAACTTTGATGGCAGTAAAACACAATGCGTTCGCTAAAACAGCTTGCTCGTAAGCTATATCATACAATTATTATTTTATGTTAGTTATACTTACTATACCATACTTATGGTACCAACATCTTACTCGAAAATCCTCCCGAAGTTATTCGGGAGAGAGTAAGAGGACAGCTCTCAGGCAAAAAAACCAGGCGGCCCACCATTGCCTGGGACCGATGGATGGCGGTATATCCATCCCCAATTGCCGGGCCTTATATAAATCAGACTGGTGACGGGCAGCGGCGTCACTGGTGCAAGGGGTTCGGCACCGCGCTCACCAACCCGCCTGCCCAGCGTGTGTGTGTATGGGCATTTCTTCCAGGAGGACCACCAAGAGTGGCGAAATCTATGTCCAGCAGTGGACGAAACAGGCTGATAGATGGATGGATGGATACTTATTATATGTTTAAAGTCTGTATACCTATAAAAATAGACATGTAAAAATTTTGCAGTTGAGAAATCCATATAAATACGGATAATTGGCAACACTGCATGCAACCAGCAGCTATAACTGCTGATATATGAATAACTACGTTACCGATTTTCTACTGAAACCGCCTATTGCTAACCAGGGTAAGTGGTCGTAGACGAGCTACCATTGCAATCGACTCGAATCGGAAATGAACGAGTTTCCTCGAAACAGGATTAGCCGATATAATTGAATAGAGGAGAATATTGTAATATATTCCTTATGTTAGATTATGTTTTTAAAGCGAAATTTTTAAAGCTTTTGAACACTCTAACTAAATAATTATGAGAGTGCATGCACTTATACAATCAAGTTTAAAAGATAGAAAGATCAATTAGAAACAAAATGCTTTCCCGATGGAAAATGCCCAAGGAATGTTTTCAAATTCTTTTCTTGAAATTTATTTCTAATTGATATTTTCTGATCTGTAATGTCCTGTAATAATATTTAGAGTATTCCTTATGTTTTTGAAATAAAACCAGAAGGTTGATTTGATTCTTTATAATTCTTTAACAGTTGCTGGCGAAAGCGAGGCATTGATAAACTTTTATTTCAAATCGTCGCTAGTGGAGGACGTCGGGGTCACCAATATGGGAGGATTTATATGAATAATAAATTTGGTGTGGTCTGTACGACACTGTAGTAGCAAATGATATATTTAAATAAATGGTTCGACATTATACCAAAAAGTACATCTCTTATCTACATCTAACACACGTATCGATCGTGCCGCCACAACTCCATACAAATTTGCGCTCACGAACTAGCTTATGCCCTAAGGTCGTATGCGGCAAAACAGTATTTTTCATTTAAAATGAGAACTATAAGTAATTTAATACATCCAATCGGCCATATTGAAGTGTATTTGTAGACTAATTTTAATAAAAAAAACTAAGAGGCTTCACTCGCTCCCGTTTGTCAGTAAAATATAAATCTCAGTTTTAAAAGAGGTTTTCAATATATAGGTATATTTTTTCTCTGCTATGAAAATTAATCAATCAAATAAATCTTCGGGCAAAATGATGTCAATGAAATGCTTAATCTAGTATATAAATTACATTATGTTTTTTTATTGCTGAGAAAAATGGAGATCCATGTCGCCAAAATTTCGTGGCGTCGCCTTAACCCGAAATACGTAAAAGAGGGGAAGGATTGTAATATTTTCAACTTTTCGGGGTGAGGGGGGGGGATTTAAACTCCCAAAACCCAGGATACTGAGAATCGCCGCCTGTCTTTTTCTTCATATGGGATCAAAATCTAATGATTCGGTAATAAATATTAGGTGTCGATTTCTTTAAAAACATTTTTTTGTCAACCCTCCAAAGTTTGACTACCTCGTAAGCATACTTTCAGGTTTCAAAAGTGAAGTTGTATTTTCTGAGATAAAAGCGAACAAGCATCTTTAAAAGTATATCTGAGGAGGCCGCAATCTCCGGCACATCGGAGAGAATATGAGCCTTTGGAAAGTTAACATGGCGCTTAGGAAAACTCTGCAGAGGAGTAATAAAAGTATGCAAATGGCAGCTTAGCGCCTTCAGCTGGTCGTGACAAAAGGTCCGTTCATACTTGACGGTACGGCAACGGTAAAAATAGGCCGAGCCGTTTCGCGTTTTATGTACTAGTGCAACTCACCGGTCGAGAGTATAAGACCGTAAAAACTAAGATCGTTATCACAACTTTTTTTTGTTTGGATTTTCTAACTTTCGTTTTACTTTTTCATCTTTTAACATGATACTTTTAGTTGTTTTCAGTCATTCATTTTATTAGTCTTGGAGGGAAACAGGAATTTTCTTGAAAGAAAGCAGTTGAAAATTTCAACTGGCTAGCTATTACGGTTGGTTGAAGCTATAGACCCCGGTGACAGACGGACGGATAGACGACAGACAGTGGAGGTCCCGTTTGGCACCCTTCGGGTACGGAACGTTGTGGCTTTGGGAACGAAATCTGGACCAACTACTACTACTACTACTACTGAATGTATAGGTAGTTATACTATCACACTAATATTTAAATGCGAAAGTTTGTGTGTGTGTGTATGTTTGTTACTCTTTCACGCTGAAAAAGCTGAACGGATTTGGATGAAATTCAGAATGGATATAGTTTAGACCCTAACTTAACACATAGGCTACTTTTTATCCCGGAAAAAAGCATGTCGTTAAACCGAATCACACGCGGGCGGAGCCGTGGGCAAAAACTAGTTTTGGTATAAAATTTAAACTTTTGAAGTTATTTGGCTGATAAACAAATAGAATAATAATATTTTGTATTTTCGAGCATTTAGTATGGCGGTTATTGTAAAGTTTATACAATTATGAAGACTCACTTGGCGAGAATGTAGCTTCGATTAAAATAAAACGAAGCGTATGATAATACATTTTACTACATTGCAGTGAGTACATTATGAAGTCCAGAATATAAGGTGACTTTTGTTTATATGACCAAATTCGCACTGGAGACTCAGGACAAATCAACCGAAATGGCCATTAGAAATGTGGTATATTTTGTATTGGAGGCATTGGATGGATCACAGAAATGCTCTAGTGTGTTCTGTGATCTCTCTAAGGCATTCGATTGCTTGAGGCACGACATCCTCCTGCATAAGTTAAAGCACTACGGATTTTCAGACGTAGAGCTAAACCTTTTGGAGTCATACCTACGTAATAGGAAGCAAGCAGTCTTCATTAATGGTCAGTTCTCATCTTACGAAATAAATGACATAGGAGTTCCACAAGGATCAGTTCTGGGACCGGTATTATTTCTTATCTATATAAATGACTTGGCTAGCTCTCTACCAGAATGGGCTTTCGTTTCCTTATTTGCTGACGATACTCATGTGGGTATAAAGGATAGTAGTTTATTAGGTATCGAACAAAAAACCAAATTAATCTTGGATAAACTGAAAGAATGGTTTGAAGCTAATGGTATTATTTTAAATAATGACAAAAGTATTATTATGTCCTATAAAACTAGAAAAAATAAAAATGACTTTATTCATGCTAAGGAGACTACTTTCTTAGGTTATATCATAGATTACACTCTGACTCACTCGGCCCACATTAATAAAGTCTGCAAAAAACTAGCAAGCGCAAACTACGCTTTACTAAAATTAAAGTCTCTTGTTAACAGAAAAACCCTCATTGCTGTTTATTATGCCTACATTCAATCTATTATAAATTACGCTATCACAGTATGGGGAAATGGAGCTGATATGAAACGAGTCCTAATTTCTCAAAAAAGGGCAATAAGAATTATAAACGGGCTACACAAACGTACGTCTGTACGAAGTTATTTTAAAAGAGACAAAATTATGACCGTAATTTCATTATTTATTTACAACTCTTTGATCGAAACTTATTTCCAAAAAGACAATTTACCTAAAAAAATGGACATTCACAGATATAATACAAGAAATAAAGAGAAATTCATAACACCAAAAACTAGACTAAAAAAGACGCAAAAACAAGGAAAATATATTAAATTAATTATGTTTAATAAAATACCTACAGCTATTTCAAAGTTGCCGCTCTTGGAGTTTAAAACGAGGGTGAAACGTTTTTTGGAAAATAAACCGTTTTACTCAATTAATGAGTTCTTGAATTTAAAGCTAAAGACATGTTCATTTTCTGATTATACAGTTAAAATATAAATTTATTTTTAATTATGACATTTTTAATTTATTTTTAATTTAAACCATTATTTTATGTAAATTTTTATAAATTACATTGTGTATGTACATTGTACATATTTTGTATTCCGTGTAAATTTCTTATGTATTGACAAACCTTTTATAACGGACATTGTTATATGGTGAATAAATATCTTATCTTATCTTATCTTAGTAAGTGGTCAGGACCAAGGTCCAATTACCCTTTCTGTGATTTTTTTTTCTTTCTTTCGTTGCCCTGATATTAGTGTGTAGTAAACTGATCCAAGCTATAATATAAACTCACCTTTTAAACAGAAGTTCAGCTCGTGATGAGTCTGGTGGCATGCAGCCACTTTGCAATGTTTATTTATTAAACCGTTGTTTTTATTTCAGGCGAAATTTATCAGCCTTCGAGAATTGAAGTGCAAACTCATTATTATGTCCTACCAGCGATGGAGCGGAGGTCTGGTAAAGGGGGGATAGGGCGGGTGAGGGAGGGAGGGAGGAGAAGTCTGTCAATCAAACGACATTAGCGGCGGGAAGGCTATTTGTGAATACTGTTGAGAGGTGCGGGGGATGCTGATTGCACGAACGGACAATGATTGTTCTGTTCCTTCACAGATTCTACATTGGTAGTGGAATTGAAATATATTAAATAAATCCTAACTTCAAAGGCTTTTAGTAGATATAATAATGATTATTATCATAATAAACGTTTAATGCCATTGGCGCAGATATTTATTCATCTCAGTTTGCAATAATTTATGAGGTTTCAAGAGCAGCTGTCGTCTGATTTGGCTCCTAAAATACGCTCGAGGGGATTGTCACTCTGAATTAAATTTCTCACGATTTATTGAGATCCCTGAACAATTGGAAGACGATTATTTTGGAAATATCTAGAACTAATAAAATGGAAAGGACGCACGCATTCATTTATTGGCCTTTGACCCACGGCTCCACACCGAGAAAAAAAGTCTGGTTTCATTAACCTGATTATAGCTAATTTAAGCAGAAATATTACACTACTAGCTTTTGGCCGCGACTCCGCCCGCGTGTTATTCGGTTTAACAACATGATTTTTCCGGGAGAAAAAAGAGCCTATGTGTTAAGTCAGGGTAAAAGCTATATCCATTCTAAATTTCATCCAAATCCGTTCAGCCTTTTCAGCGTGAAAGTGTAACAAACACACAAAAACTTTCGCATTTATAATATTAGCGTGGTACGATCTGGTAATATTGTAAAAAAAAACTCGGTACACCCGCGCTTATTCAATATTTGTCCCGGTTTTTGCTTGGCCGTTATTTTATGAACACCACTTATAGCCACTATGTTAACAAGGGTCTCTAAGATGATAATGTATGATATCTATATATGAACATACATACAAACAGAGAGATAAAAATTTAAAAATTTTAGTTTTGGCTTCAGGAAAATACCGGGTGTAAAAGACCTGAACCACTTTTCCCAAGAATCATACCCGCGGACAACCTTAGTTTAGGAAATAATTGAGTTCCAACAAAAATACGTGAACCCTAACGCACCGACATTTGGGCGAGTTTAGAGAGAGCATCGTCCGTGAAACCTGCAGCTGTCGGTAGAATATGTGGTTTCATTTAATGGTAGCAGTCTATTTACACCCGGTATAAGTAAAAATATCACATCTTTATTTAAATTTAGAACAAATATTCAGTGTACAGACACGACTTTTTTACTACTTTAATTAGTAAATGGATTGATGGTGATCAACTGATAACCGCGATACTGGTCAAAATAGACCGAAGTCATAAATTTCATCCCCGTTCTGTTGTTGAACGAGATTCTACTCAATCGGAATTCATGGCGCGCGTCGATATCTCTCACAACGTAACACCCCGATCGACAATGCGTATTATATCATATGATATATTTTTATTAGATCACGACCTAAAATGCTATAAGCCGGAGGAATTACTCGAAATTTCCATCGGTGAAGATTTGGTAAAAGAATGAGAATAATTTACTGCGGGCGAAGACGAAGCTCGGACGTGTTTGGAGGTATTGTGTCAATCTTTTAAAAAAAGGACCCTTTTTTGTGTTAGCTATAGTTTTACTGAGTTTTCTCCGCCGTTTATGGAACAAAAAATCAATAGCTAGTTGCCAAAAATTTTTATTGTAGGAAAAATTTTTTTTTTCGGCTTTTTTTCTTCCCCCCTGAAAATGTTAATTAAATTTATTTTTTAATTCACTATCCGCTTTTTGTTCAATATTTTACACAACATATCCAAATTTCAAATCTGTAGCTTATTCCATTTCAGACAGCAGAACGAAATTAATAGGGCTCCGTGTTGCCCTTTGGGTACGGAACCCTAAAAACTGTCAAAATTCGAGTAGTGTAAATGCATTTTATATCAAAAAGGTACGTTAAAACTTGAATAATTTGAACGAAAATGCAAACTTATGAACAGTAACTGCAAAATTTAGTTAGTATTATTCCAAAAATAATTGGAAATCTTTTGATTATTTCCTTTACTTGTGCCCAAAGACCTCCCTACATACGAAGTTTCAAGGTTGAAGGTCACCACAAAGTACCCTTGCAGTCAGACTCCACTGTCCGTCTGTCTGTCCGTCTGTCACCACGCTGTATCTCATGAACAGTGATAGACAGGTGAAATTTTCACAGATGATGTATTTCTGTTGCCGCTATAACAACAAATACTAAAAAACAAAATAAAATAAATATTAAAGGGGGCTCCCGTACAACAAACGTGTTTTTTTGCCGTGTTTAGGGTTCCGTAGTCCCACAAGGAACCCTTATAGTTTCGCCATGTCCGTCAGTCCGTCTGTTCGCGGCTTAGCTCAGAGACTATTAGTACTAGAAAGCTTAAATTTGGCATGGATATAAATATTAATCACGTCGACAAAATGGTTAAATAAAACTCAAAAAACAATTTTTTTTGGGTACCTCTCATACACGTAAACTGCGGATGAATTTTTTTTTCTCGTCTATCCCATAATGTGGGGTATCGTTGGATAGGTTGTTCAAAAACATTGTGGGATCCGTTGGCGAAATATTAAGCTTTAAAGTGCTGATTTTTGTTAGAGTAGAGTCCCCCCCAGCCGTGCCGGCTTAACGGTTGTTTATGGATATGTGAAAAAATTCACAGAAGTAGTATATATAATGAAGTTAAAAGGACAACTATCACAGCTAAGTAGGCTTTACAACAGGTTTACGAGTACGAGCACACTTTTAGCCCCCTCTAAACATGACAATGTATGGGCCGTTCTTCTAAACTAGAAGTTTGGCGCGATCTGTATTAGTCGACCAACATAGAAAATGTACCGGTCACCTACGGAACCCTACACTATGCGTGGCCCGACACGCACTTGGCCGGTTTTATTGCATTAAGGTGGTTACTCCGGAGTTTCAGCTGGTTGCTCCGGAGTTTCTTCCCAAATGCACAACTTGTGTTTGTTTTTCTTATTGTATCTTAATTTTATGTCGACTTTTTTGTGAAACGCTAGCCGGGACTACGAAGAACACATTCATCGAATTCACCTCAAAATTGAATCAAAGAAAACCAAATTGCAAACTTAATATTTTAGTTTGCTTTTATTCATAAAGCCTGAAATAAAGTCTATGATTATTTTACTTCATTTATTTTTAAGGGTTTCGTA
This sequence comes from Ypsolopha scabrella, assembly GCA_910592155.1. NCBI lineage: Eukaryota > Metazoa > Arthropoda > Insecta > Lepidoptera > Ypsolophidae > Ypsolopha > Ypsolopha scabrella. The sequence goes on along the minus strand of OU342969.1, from coordinate 20,821,222 downwards.
CCTCAAGAGGAAAAAACGGAGTCCATATAGGTTCACTTTGTTTTCCGTCTGTCTGTCCGTCCGCCCGTCCGTCTGTCTGTCTGCAAAGACCCTTTATCTCGAAAACGCGTGGAGGTATCGAGTTGAGATTAAAACCATAATATACTCAGGTTTACAGTTCCTTGAAGCTGTGAAAAAATCAAACTTCTAAGTAAACGTAAGAAAAGATACGGCCGTTTATGCCGCAAAAAACGCTTATTTCAAGGGAATCAAATTTTATGGTACTTTCCGCTTATCTACCTAGAAGTATGAAATTTGGCAAGCAATACCGTCTTATACTGTACTTGTACTGTACTGTACTTGAAGTATAAGGGAAAAGTCTGAAAATTATACATTTGTAAATAAATCATAAAAGTATAGTCTTTAACGGAACTCTCGATGGGCGAATCCGACTCGCACTTGTCTGGTTTTTTTAGGACCTACGTATCCGTATTTAGTACTAAAAAAAAACAACAAACATGCAAAGGTTAGAAAATATAATAACACAAAAAGCTATGCTTCAGTTTGTACTAGCAAAACACGAGTTAAATTTTCCGTGTACTGCGATTTTAGTACCACGCACGGTCCGTTCTGTTAAAAGCTTGAATATTTTAATAAATAAAATGCAGTCCGTTGCTTTGTGGGAGTGCTGAGAGTATAATGGATAAAATCAAGTAAAGTGACCTATTTTGGTTCCGTGACAATCGATAGTCATGCATGACCGTAGGAAAGACCTAGACAGATATGCTTCATCTATTTTTAGTGGAAACAAATTATGTTTTTTTGTTGAAATGCGCCTGTGCTTGTCCACTGTATTATTTACCCAACCGGTTTCGCTATTGCACGTAATGTAAACAAACCAACATATATACATACATACATATACTCGCGCCTGTCTCCCAGAGGGGTAGGCAGAGACTACAGAACTACAGATTTCCATCTGTTACGAGCCTGACATACCTCTTTGCTTCTTCTAAATCCATCAATCTAGTCATCCGAGCTCTTCTATTCCAGGTACTTTTTACTTTGCCCTTTTTCAATATATTGCCTATTTGGTCGGCATACGTCCTTTTAGAGCAGCCCGGTCGAGCTTTGCCTTCCACTTGTGCAGCATAAATTTCTTTCGTCACTTTACTTTCATTCATCCCTTTTGAAAATGCTTCTATAGTGATACCGGTTGGGTAAATAAAATAATACAGTGGTCAATTACAATTGGTTATTTTCTCTATGACAAGTACATTTCAGAAGACATATTATGCCAAAAGTTTCACCAAGTGCCAACAATCACAAGATTCACAAGCATCATCAAGAAGTTTTACTCTCGGTTTCACATTTAAAGTGCAGTGTTTAACTATAGAATAATATAGAATAAATAAGAATTCGTCACCCAAGTACCTCCTAACGAGATTTCCTTAATTCAAAAACTGAGCCTTAGTCATTTAAAATAGTACATATAACAAAGGTGTATGAAAAGTTCCACCGTTATATCCATATTCATTTATTTATTGCATGTCACATTGGTCTTAGATGGTATGTTTATATAGTAAAACTAGCTTTTGCCCGCGGCTCCGCCCGCGTCGAAGAGATTTTCGTGGAAATAAGGAAAACAAAAGAATATGATTTTTTGAACGACAATATGCAACGGTCACCATGTTTTACCAAAGTGCTAATAAATACCAATCAAATAAGCCCAAACTCAAAGGGTCTGCTGTTGTCCGTTTCTTCTTTATATAATAGTGTAGACAAACTTTAAAGTGAGTTGATTTGAACCAAACTGCGTTAAATTCGATATTTTGAAATAAAACAAACAAAATAAAACAATTACAACGCCAGCTTACTGAGCCGTTATCTAGGAAAGCTATCCAGATATGGCGTTTTCTAAGGACTTGAAAATAAAAATATTTTAGTTATTGGTCTTTGCTCAGTCAAGAAATATTATATAATTTCAGCTTTAATATTTTTTTACAAAAGCAAATATTTTTTCTGAAAATAAAACAAAATATTAAAAAATAAAAAGTGAAAACAAATTTACCAGTCGGGGTTTGAACCCGAGATACAGACAGACAGACGTTGTATTTTATATGTATAGAGATAGAGATGTACAAAAATGTGACGCCCTGCAAGGACGCAGCAACTTACTATCTTATTTTAATCGATATCAGTACTATAATATTTACACATATTAATTTATTATTTACTATAGTTCATAACATTGTACATAGTTTCTTAATTTATATTATTTTACAGACTTATATAATTACGAGTATTATCAAGAATATACATATTAATTTTTAAATTTAAAATCTGGTTGGTAAAATTGTTAATTGTCACTGAAGAATTCGTTTATAGTGTAATAACTTTTGCCTATAATGTAATGTTACAATGTTTTTATGAATGTACTGTTACGACTCTGAATTTTTAATATAATTTGGAATAGCATTGTACCTATATAACTTAATCACCATAGAGTGGGGTCCAGACGTTAACATCTTTAATTTTGAAAAGGGAGCTTTCAGTTTGATTTTCACGGTTGTTTCTTTTTATTATCATCTTGGAAGAGATAAGCTTTCATGAGTCCTGACGATTTTGCATGATTCTAGTATATATAGTTACATACATGTAAGTGTAAGTATTTTATAAAGTGGGGTTTGCAAGAATCCATTTGATTTATGTTAGTTAAAATTCTAATACATTTCTTTTGTTAGAATATCGTCTATATTTGTGGAATTTCCCCATAGAATGATAACGTAGGAGAGTCTGTGGAGTGTGCATTTGCATAATACGCTGAGAGTGATGTTTTGAAGTCGGTTACCATTTTTAAATGATTAAGTGCACAGACAAAAGAAGACAATTTATTTGATAAGTATTACCTTGCTTTTAAATATACGTACTAAACATTTACAGGACAAACGCAAGCATATCGTCACGACACTTACCTCGAAAGGGGGAGGGGGGAGGGGGTGTGCACTAGAATAATCAACACTCGTTTCACTAACGATTTTTACTTTCTAACGTAAATAAGGGGTGAGCTTCATCATCGTACTACGGGCACAAATACACGCTTTTTAGGGCATGCAGTTCACCAGTGTTAAAAATAAAACTTTTTTAATACAGCTGCTCAAAATATGATAGATTGCCTGTGCCTGTTTAGCGTACGTAAAATTACATATTTCGCACTAGTGTTTCATTCTTTTACTACTAACGCCATCTAGGGGAAACCGGCAACATCATTTAGTAAGCAGTATGTAAACCTTGTTTTTCGTGTCGTTTTGTTGGTATTTCTGAAAGTAACCGGATACTTACACTAAAAACTCCTTAGGATGAGTGTTTTCAAATTTTTATAGTACGTATTTTTAAATATATTATATAAGGTGACTTTTATTTATGCAGCCAAACTTATACTGGAGGCTAAGGATCGATAACACTTTTTGCTAATTTTGCAAAATAAAATTTTGACGTCCCATAGTAATTGACTTGGGGCTGAGCTTGCGTTTGTAAGGAATACAAAAAGATAAATTTACGAATTTTCCAAGGAGGGTCAACGAGCCTTGTTACTGAGCACTTACCGAGTCTTCAGTAAGAGTTTGGTTGTAAAAATTAAAGTCACCTTATATGTACCTTTTTAAAGAGATTTCTTCGCGGCTGGTTGACGTTTTAATAATACACGTTTATTAAACACTAGCCTTTCCTCCACGGCTCCACCCTCGATCATTCAATCTCTGCCCCGTTTTCGGCTTGGGTTCTATTAACAACCCTCAAAGCTTAAATGTTGATCAGGGTCAGTACTATGATAATAAAAGCGCACCCAAATTCGTTTAGTGGTTCTTGAGTAAAAACGGAACATACAGACAGACAGAGCTACAAAATTCTAAAAATTTTGGTTTTTGGTTCAATACAATACTAATAACACATTACATTTAAAATTTTGGAAAAATATTCAATGTGCAGGCACGGCCTTTTTACTACTGTATTATTGGTATAGATATATGTTAGGTTTTCTTTTGATACATGATTTAAAATATTATTTTGTAAACGGTAAATGTATATTCGAGAATGGCAACCCTAGATTTTATGAAAAATGGCGCGCCAACGCGTCGCTCAACGATTGGACCACGACATGGAAATATCACTTGATATCGTGGACCAATCGGAGGGCTGGATTGTCCCACCGAAAACTTTCGTTGTCTTGGCCAGGAGCTGGACGAGGAGTTCAGTTGTTGCGGAAATGTTGATTGAGAGTGATACTCAATAACAGTGTGCTTAATAAAGAGTGAGTTGATTGTGGTTGCTAGGTTCATGTATAATGAAGGAAACAAAGCACTTTTACACAAAACAAATATATTCTTATGGAAAACGTACATCACGCTGAATTACATTTTCAGGCAGAGACAAGTACCGAAAAGGTCTATACTGCCGAACTAGCAAAGTGTCTATTCTACCGTAACATTCCTCTTCTTGTCGAAAATAATCAACCTTAATGTGTTCATCTTCTAAACTTATTATATTTAAAAGTATTTATTGAATCAACCAAATAGGCAGGAGGTTTGACTGTTCTGCCAGAGCGAGTTACATAATTATCTAAATTTTTTATAAAATTTTCTTCGGGGTCACAATTATTCTCATTGTTACTTAGATTCTTATTATCAATTAGACTTCTCGAAAATTCAGGAACGTTTGTACAATTATCTGTAGTTTTATCAATATCTCCTGAATCAACATCATCGTTTACATCATCCTTTACATTATGCTGATGAGATTGATTCGGATTTATATGCTTCCTATTTCTCCTGAATATTCTGCCGTCACTTGTTGTGATATTATATGATCTTAGATAATCAGTCTTATTTACTATTTTTCCCGGTGTCCAAAACTTATCATCCACATTCTTTTTAAACATAACATTTTGTTCTGATTCTAATTCACTCAATTCATGAGCGTTTTGATTATAATATTTCTCGGTATTATTTCGCTTTGTGACATCTGTATCATAGTTTCTATTGTATATCTTCGGTTCAAGATAATTTTTGGACACTGGACATTTATTATTTAAATTTCTCTTAAACAATAAGTTGGCAAGGGATGGGTTTCCTTCTTTTGGCGTGTTTCTAAGGTTTAATAAGGCTAAATATGGATCACTTTTTTCATAGTAGCACTTTTTTAGAATATTTTTTATAATTTTGACACTAGCTTCAGCCAGGCCATTTGCTTTTGGATAGTTAGGTGAAGAAGTAATATGTTTGAAACCATAATCTTCAGAGAATTTTTTAAATTCTTCACTGCTATATTGTGGTCCATTATCTGAAACGATCTCTAGTGGAATCCCATGCCTTGCCATAATGGACTTTAAATATCTGATAATACAACTAGATGATAAATCTTCCAATTTTGCTATTTCTATAAATTTACTATAATAATCAACAACAATTATAAAGTGATCTCTATTAAATTCAAATAAATCTGTTGCAAGTTTTATCCACGGCAATTTTGGCACATCATGAAATATTATAGGTTCTTTAGAATTATTAGGGCGAAATGTAACACACACCTGGCAACTATTACACATATCCATTATTTGTGCTTGGATACCGGGCCAAAACATTATCATTTTGGCTTTTCTGTTGCAGGTATTGTAACCAAAATGGCCTTCATGAAGAATTTTTAACATCATACTTTGGAGTTGTTTAGGAATAACTATTAATTGATTTTTAAAAATTATGTTGTCTATGATATGAAGTTCATGTCTTATGTTCCAGTAAGAAGAAACAATAATGTTACTGTGTTGTTTACTACCTGGCCAGCCATTTTGGATATAATCCTTCAACTGTGATAGAACAGGGTCTTCTCTTGATTTTTGTTTAATCAGTTCTTTATATTTTTCAGAGATGGGTAAGTAATCATAAGTAGCTTTAATATGACATATTATTTCCGTATTAAGTTCTTCATCTAACTTTACATCATTATCCGTAATTGACGATGGCAAATAAGATCTACTCAAAAAATCTGATATAAACATTTTCCTACCAGGAACATATTTGACATTAAGATCATAGCCTTGAACCTTGAGCATCATTCTTTGAATGCGAGATGGTACCTTTGTGAGTGGTTTTTTAAAAAGAGTTTCAAGGGCAGAGTGGTCCGATTCCACTATTATTGTTTTTCCTAATATGTATTTGTGAAATTTACTACAGCCAAACACGATTGCATACATCTCACGTTCAACTTGAGCATATTCTTTTTGACAATTTGATAAAGCTTTTGATGCATAAGCTACTGGTTTACCTTCTTGAAGTAAACAGGCACCGACACCTTCACAACTACAATCCACCGACATTACAGTGTCTTTATTTACATCATAAATTTTAAGTACAGGACTATTTATTAGTGCGGCTTTCAATTCGTTAAAGGCTTTTTCATGTAATTGGTCCCACTGGAATATGTAACTTATGTTATGTAAATTATGTAACTCGCTCTGGCAGAACAGTCAAACCTCCTGCCTATTTGGTTGATTCAATAAATACTTTTAAATGTAATAAGTTTAGAAGATGAACACATTAAGGTTGATTATTTTCGACAAGAAGAGGAATGTTACGGTAGAATAGACACTTTGCTAGTTCGGCAGTATAGACCTTTTCGGTACTTGTCTCTGCCTGAAAATGTAATTCAGCGTGATGTACGTATGCACGATTTGAGGAAAGTACGAAAAATTATTTTTTCTCAAACCTGGTTTGCAGGTTAGTTCACAGTCACGCACAACCCCACACCTGGCACCAAGTTGATTGTGGTTGCTAGGTTCATGTATAATGAAGGAAACAAAGCACTTTTACACAAAACAAATATATTCTTATGGAAAACGTACATCACGCTGAATTACATTTTCAGGCAGAGACAAGTACCGAAAAGGTCTATACTGCCGAACTACAGCAAAGTGTCTATTCTACCGTAACAGAGTGTTAAATAAAAGAGTTGTGATTTACTTGGTGTTTTTATATTTCAGAAGTGACAAGTGCAACCAAAACGTAAGTACACGCCCAAATTGTATTTCTACTTTCTTTGAAGTTTTCGTAATTATGGATACTTCAAGGCTCTTTGTGTTTTGTATAACTGTGGAACTATTCAAAAACTTTGAGTATAGGTTTATATTTGGGAAGAATTTTCTGGGGCTCTCGAGGCCATCAATCCAAAGGTTCCAACTTATATTATGGTGGATTACAATTAGGTTTTCATTAGTCGCCGAGCAATACACAGTAATTACATTTACAGTAATTGCTTCATGGACTGTTCAGTATCAAATTAAATTCAAAAAGTATCTACCCTCACCTCCGGGCATACCTACGCGTAAATTGTTACAATACTTGGGAAATGGTACATTTAAGTGATCTAACAGTGATTTTATTTTTCTTGTGACCAGTAATCACACAATAATCACACAATAATTTATAACTTCACTGTACGGTTATAATTTAATATTTCTTTTGCTGTGAGGTTTCAGACTATGTCGCAGCTGCCAGGCCGACGAAGACTCATGACTCCAAGTCCGAGGAGACGAAGTCCGCTGCGAAGCCGAAGCCCCGTCCGCCATCGGTCCGAGCCGGGCGTCAACCAGGGCCATGAGAGGGAAGTACGGCGGGAGCGGGATCGTGTGCGCGCCGCTGAAGACCTGCGTCACGCATCGCGCCACGAGCCGGAGATGGACAGCCGTCGCCGCAGTACCTCCATGGCAGCGTGGCATCAGGACATCGAGCGACACACATCGGGTCACACGGAGCCACGGGTGGACAACTGTCGCCGCAACACGTCGACGGTAGCACAGCATCATGACGTCGAGGCTGGTGCAGCGCATCACGACGTCGAGGCTCGTGCAGGGCATCACGACGTCGAGGCTCGTGCAGGGCATCACGACGTCGAGCCTCGTGCAGAGCAACACGCGTCACGGCGCACCAGCGAACCGTGGGTGGGGAGCCGTCGCCGCAGCACATCCACGGAGCGCGGACCACAGCAGCACAATCACGAAGAACGGATTAAATGGTCACGTAGCCCTTCTTTTTCAAAAAAAGATCTTTTTGTTATTATTAAGAACCTGAGGGATGGTTTTGCATTACCGCCCGTGAACCAAAGCGCACTACAACCACTACAGAAAATTTATCATAAAAATATATTGCCAGACTTTAATCCTTCGACCAAAAACCAGCGCATGGACGTATGGTTAAGGAAAGTAAATGATTGCGCTTCGGTATACGGGTGGGATGAAAGAACCACCACTCATTTTGCTATGCAAAAGTTGCAAGGTCTGTCCAATACGTGGTACGAAAGTCTAAATACTATTCTATTTACGTGGCAAGAATGGCAAGAAAAATTATTGAGCGCTTTTCCGTGAAAACAGAACTATGGCCAGACCTTGGAAGATATGATTAAGAGAAGGAGCAGATATAACAAATCCATAGAGGTGTATTATTATGAAAAATTAAGTTTAGTGAACCAATGTGATATAGTAGGCACCCACGCAGCAGAATGTATAATATCAAATGAACATCCAGCTTAACAGTCAGCGTCCAGTTGTTTATCGCCCATACAGGTTGTCACACCACGAGCGGAAGAAAGTGCGTTCTATGGTTGGGGATATGTTGGATGCTGATGTTATACGAGAATCTGTTTCTGAATACACCAGCCCTATTCTACTCGTGCAAAAAAAAGATGGTATCTCAAGGTTGTGTGTAGACTATCGTATGCTGAATTCGGTGACTATTAAAGAAAGGTATCCAATGCCTATCATTGAAGATGAAATAGCACGTCTCGCTGGCCAATCATGTTTCATTATCCTTGACATCGCGTCTGGCTACTATCAAGTGCCAATTTCAGAGCACAGCAAGCATTTTACATCGTTTGTTACGCCGGACGGCCAGTACGAGTTTAATCGTATGCCATTTGGCCTAGCCAACGCACTTGTCGTATTTCAACGCATGATTAATACAATACTAGGTTCAGCTCCTTTCAGTAAGGCTGCTTGAGGAAGTTTTGCAAATGCTGGAAAAAGCAAATCTTACTTTGAACCTGTCAAAATGTGAGTTCTTGCGTGATAAGGTTGACTATTTAGGTTACGAGATTAGCGAAAGCGGTGTCAGACCCGGTGAAAAGAAGATATGTAGTGTGATCAACTTTTCTTGACCCGAAAATGTACACAACATCAGGCAATTTCTAGGTCTAGCCAGCTACTTTCGCAAGTTTATAGAAAACTTTGCACAAATTTCATTCCCTCTTAGCAAGTTACTCAAAAAAGACGCAGCCTGGGAATGGAATGACGATCAGGAGCAGGCTTTTAAGAGGATGAAAGCGAGTCTAGTTAGTAGACCGGTTCTAGCTATATATGACCCTGCTGCTGAGTTGGAATTGCACACGGATGCAAGTAGGTTAGGAATCGTTGGGATTCTACTACAGCGATCACAAGGCTGTGAGGATCTTCATCCGGTAGCACATTACAGTCGACAGACTTCTCCAGAGGAGAAAAACTTCCGTTAGAAACCCTAGCAGTGGTTTGCTCACTTCGCAAGTTTAGAGTCTATCTTTTAGGGAAAGAATTCAAGGTCATCACCAATTGCAGCGCATTGCGTTCTACGTTTTCAAAGCGAGGCTTAATCCCAAGGATAGCGCGGTGGTGGCTGACACTACAAGAATTCAACTGTACTGTTGAATATAGGGCTGGAGTTAAAATGAGCCATGTTGACGCATTGTCTCGAAATCCTGTCGAACCATCGGAATTTCTTGAGGATCAGTTTCCAGCGATAATGATCATTAATAGCGAAGATTGGCTTTATACGCTTCAATTGGGCGACTCTGAGCTGCGTAGGATTATAGACGTTGTAAATAGTGATCTGGACGAAAAAGGTCTACGATATATCAAACAGAATTATGAAATTAAAAACAAAAGATTATTTCGCTATTTAGACGGAGACAATGAGAGGATCAGATAGGTAGTGCCAAAGAGAGCAAGATGGCAAGTATGTAAACTCAATCATGAGAAGACTTTAGAGAGGATTAAGGGTAATTATTGGTTCCCCAAAATGTCCAAGTTCGTCAAGAAGTATGTGGGCAATTGCATTGAGTGTGCATATGCAAAAAACAATTCAAATGCTTGCGAAGGGTTACTATACCCCATCACCAAGGTAGAGGTTCCATTCCACACTCTACATGTAAACCACCTTGGGCCTTTTGTGAAGTCTAATAGGGGTTTCACTTATCTGTTAGTAGTTGTGGATGGTTTTACCAAATTCTGTTTCCTCGGACCTGTTAGAAACACCAATACCCAAAATGTAATAAGGGTTCTAGAAGATATCTTCAGTACTTTTAGAAACCCTGACCGTCTTATAAGCGATCGTGGCAGTTGCTTTACCTCGCATACATTCAAACGATTTTGCTTGGATAAAGGAATAAAGCACGTTTTAAACGCGGTATCAAGCCCCAGGTCAAATGGGCAATTCGAGCGGTACAACCGCACAATACTCGATTCCCTGAAGGCATTAAGCATTAAACATGGTGAAAAGAACTGGGACAGTAATTTGGGTAATATTCAATGGGGGCTCAATAACACAATTCAAAAAACCATAGGAAGGGCACCTTCAGAGTTAATGTTTGGAACCTGTATGAACGGTGAATTAAACCCCATGCTTAATGATGTTATACTAGGTACGCGTAATGATGATGATTTATCTAACATACGCAGCAAAGTTAAGGCTAGAACAGACAGAGAGCAGATCAAACAAAAGGATAGGTACGACAAAGACAGAAAACCCGCCCGTACCTACAGTGTGGATGAGCTGGTAAAGATAACAAAGACTTGTTTTAATAACAACGGACAGAGCAAGAAACTTATGCCCTCTTTCGTAGGACCATATCGTGTAGGCAAGGTTCTAGGCATGGATCGTTATGTGGTAGCACCGATACCGGGATTAGTCGATACAGAAAAAAGACGCCCAACCACCGTAGCTGCAGACCGCATGAAGCCGTGAATTCATGTGACCGCTTTAGAAATCGATGAAAGTGATGTTGATGAGAGTTACGATAGTGACGACGATAATACCGGCAGTAATTCAAGTTAGATTACGAGTACCTTACTTGTTGTGGCAAATTTAGAAACTATTATGTACACAATGTTTATTGTTACAGGGCAAGCTCGCGAGAATCGATCGGTTCGCGGCTTGTTTCAACGAGTGTCAAAGCAAGTCCTTCGGCTACCAGCACGAGTATAAATCGATTGGCTCGTGCCGGTGTTGCTAGGCATCCTGATATATCGATCGTTCCGGAGGTTAGGGACCCTGATTAATCGATCGTTCAGGGATTTAATTGGTTTCACGATACAGTCGATCGTCCGTGAAGTTACTTTGTTATTTTATGACCCATTTTATCGATCGTTTGGGTTTGCTTTGTTTTTCCGGCAAATCGATTTCTGATGATTGAATCGAATTTATGTTTTATGACCCATTTAATCGATCGTCTGGGTTTACTTTGTTTTTCCGGCAAATCGATTGCTGATGATTGAATCGAATTTATGTTTTATGACCCATTTAATCGATCATTTGTGTTGACTGTTTTTCTGGCAAATCGATTGCTTGTAATTGAAGTTACTTTATGTTTTATTAACCCATTTTATGGATCGAACAAGGTGAACCTGTTTTTCGAATCGATTGCTTATAATTTTCAATGTACAAAGTTTTTTTTTGTATTTTTACATACAAAGTTTAAATATTTTTTACAGTTTTAATTGCTTACTTGATCATAAAATGTATTTTTCTTTATATAAAGCATAGTACATATTTAAAATTCCATGATGTATTGTCTTCATTATTTTGTTTTCATTGATGAAAGTATGTACATAGTTGTTGAAAGTAATATTGTAATAAGTTTAAGCAACTGGCCAAGAATTCGATTGTTAGGTTGCCACCTGGCGCCGTGTGCCGGGACGCACACGATGTCAGGACGGTCGATTGTTAGGTTTTCTTTTGATACATGATTTAAAATATTATTTTGTAAGCGGCAAATGTATATTCGAGAATGGCAACCCTAGATTTTGTGAGAATTATGGCGCGCCAACACGTCGCTCAACGATTGGACCACAACATGAAAATATCACTTGATGTCGTGGACCAATCGGAGGGCTGGATTGTCCCACCGAAAACTTTCGTTGTCTTGGCCAGGAGCTGGCCGAAGAGTTCAGTTGTTGCGGAAATGTTGATTGAGGGTGATGCTCAATAACAGTGTGCTGAAAAAAGAGTGTTAAATAAAAGTGTGTTAAATAAAAGAGTTGTGATTTACTTGGTATTTTATATATACTAGATAGATTTGAAGCTCATATCACTTCATAATATTAGTTACAAGTAACTCGTTACAATATCAGAACAACCGATATTAAAAGCGGGCCAAAATAAGAACAAAACAAGACAACGTTAAAAAACAAGCCTACATTTGAACACAAAACTACAAATACGAACTAAATTCAGAATGATTCCGATTATCGTATATTCTACGGAATACATTTTTATACAGAAATCCAAACTGGAGTACTACCGCCGCCACTTTCCTAATAAAACAATTTTCAAAAGCTTCCTTGGGCAAATCGTTCAGAAATTGAAAGCTTTCTGAGGCACATAATTGTAATTAATCTTACAAACAACGATTTATTTTGATGGAGATTATTTGAAACTGCAATAAGTTAACTTACATACATGTGAAGATAAATAAATAAGTATTGGTAGCACTACAGAAGGTATTTCAAATTAGTCTACTATACCTATTCTACCATATTATATTAGGAACAATAATTCTGAGGAAGAAAGCCAATAACATAAGTTACAGATCCCATTACAAGGGTCAAAGCCTAGGACAAAGTTTGATCAGATTTCTGTGAATTCCCCGATTTGTATTATGATGGAACCTTCTACAGCAAAGTAAAGGTACCACTCAGTTTTATTGGCTTTAGTCAAATCGTTAGATGGTTGGTTCTATCGGTTCGCTTATTGCGATTTTCCCGCCAATTTTCTTTTTAGCTATATCTCCCAAAGCAATAATCAGATTCTAATGCAGTTTTCTTTTTCTAAAACAAGATTAAATTCACTAGACAAAACGAAAAAAAATTATAGATATTTAAGGTAGGTTAAGTATTATAGGTAACGCCTATTTCAATTAATCATTATAGATATTCTCTTGGTGAAACGAAAAAAGAGAAAAGTAGGTACTTACTTTCTCCGGGAGAAAATTTTGGTTATATATATGAATATATACTTCTATACTTCATGTATATGTCTATTCAAATTTTATAATATTGTAGAAAAATATAAAGAAAAATAAAAAATATATATATAAAAATATAACTCTTTACAGGGTGTAAATGCAAAGTCAAGAATCCCTTTAGGGTATGAAGGTATACACGATTAAGTCCTTACGAGAAAAAAATATATACCTTGAATTTTCACCAAAAATTCCATCATTTTTCTAAGCTGGCTACGCAGCTCACCGGCCACCCCACAGAGCCAATTGCACCCCCCAACCCGCACCCCTCATCCGAGAGGCCAGCGACAAGCGATAAGTGTATTTTGAGTAAAGAAAATCGTCTTATTATGAGGTACTGGTACGTTATTTAGAGATCCCAGTATTTAAAAAATATCTTTACTGATCATGCTAACACACCCTTATAGGATTCTTGCCTTTGCTTTTACACCCGGTATACATATAAATTAAAAATAAAAGCAGGGAGGGGGTAAAATATAGGTGTTAAATTACAACCCACAACTCTTTTATTATTGTAATATTTTATTTCTATTTTATTTTTATTTTAGTTCTACTCGCACTTGAACAGTTTTTTAAACTTGTGTTCTCGAAATATGGTAACTATTATTTTTTTTACTTGCAAAAGGCTTACACTTGGCCATTACCAGGTGGCCCACCATTGCCTGGGACCGATTGATGGTGGTATACCGACCCCAAAAAAAACCAGATTAGTGACAGACAGAGTGGCGTCACTGGTGCGAGGAGGACCGCCAAGAGTGACTAAATCTCGGAAAAGCCTATGTCCAGCAATAGATGAAACAGGCTGATCGATGGATGGACTTCCCATTTACCAGTGTGTTTACAGTGTATAAACAATGTATTTGATATTAAAAAGAAAATAATTACATTAAATTGATTGCATGCAAATTAATTCTTACTTAATTGGGGCACCCGTTTCTGGGTGAAGGATTCCTCCATCGTTTGCTGCAGAGACGCCTGTCTGTAGCCAGTCTTGTCCAGGTTGGGCCGGGTAATTTCGTCGTGCCAACGCTGATTATTTTTTATATAATTGTGTTTTTAAAACTATTATTTATAATAAAATATGAAAGTAATTATGAAAATATTAATAAATAACTTTTATCGTAACTTTCACGGTTTTAAGTAATAAAAATCGAAGTTTTCTTTAAGAAAAGCAGTATTTGATTTAACCCTTCTATTACTATTAGCAATTCCTATTAAGAGCTTGGTCCGCGACGACGGCAACTTTGATGAAAAACAATAAGTTAAATATTTTTCTGGCCTTAATCGCGATGTTTTTGGAAAAACTAGGAACACACACCACTTAATATTGACCATCTAAATAAAGACTTAGAATTTATTTGATTAAGCTGTTTCTCTTTTGCGAGTTATTTTATTACTTACGAGCCCGCTCTGAATCGTTATTCATAATATCTAACTATCAAAATAACGCGCAAAGAAGAAACAATTGGATCAAATAAATTTTAAGTCTTCATTTAGATGGCCAATATGGACTGGTTTATGTCCCTGATTTTTACAAAACATCGCGGCAATGACAAGAATAATTATTAATATAATGCGTCTCATCAAACAGATGAAAAATACGGAGCGGGTTCTTAACACAGACCTTCCTACTCAGTTTTAACACCTGCACGTTTCTTATATCAGTGCACATCATCAGTGTTCTCAGATAAAATTAAGTTCAGTGGCAACGTATGGTCTCTTGGCCACGCTAACAATATATCATAAAACCATTTCACCAAAAACCTAATCTTTTATACTATTTACCATGATAGAGGCTATAGGTATTCTGTGAAAATTTTACCTGCCTTCCTATTACTTCTGAATCTGTAAATCCCTGTGACAGACGGATGGACAGTTAATCAGACAGCAGAGGCTTAGTATTAGGGTCCCGTTTGGTACCCGTCGGGTACGGAACCCTAAAAATGATCCTACTTTTTGTGTGCGATTTTATGTCGAAAGGAAAAGTTAACAGATGATGGTATAAAAACTTTTCATAGATTTTATCCCACTTCAGCGAGGCCGTTTATGCATAAAAAATGTAAGTCGTATCGGTCTGACAGGATTTTAGGTTAGTATAAAGTTTTAACATTGATGGCTGCAACCACAGGGCTGACTCCGCCGCCGCGCCGTTGCGGCACAACATCGCTACAACTCCATACATTATTCAGGGTATACTCTCAGAAACTTCAGCACATCCTCGACATTCTTGTTTGGTATCTTTATACTTATCTTGTAAGAAATAAGAGCCAGCTAACTGAGTTTTTAGGGTTCAGTGCACAAAGGGACCATTGTGGTGAAACTCCGATGTCCGTTCATTCGTCCATATTCAGAGCCCTATCATAACTTTTGATTGGAGACATGAAATATAACACCCGATTATATTCTTGTGTCAACATGATCATTGTTTACATCGCTCATGGCCAGTACTTAAAATCTAAATGTTTTAATACGATCGTTAATCCCTTGAATACGGTGATAACCGAAACCGGTTGGGAGAAAAATTATACAAATAAATATTGATATTAGTACAAGTCCATTTAATTCAAGATGTCTCAGTATATCCTAAGTGAATTAACCCTTTTGTCAAATACACAGTTCTATCTCACGGACACAGTCCGTTTGACTTTGGTTGTAGTAGTGCGTGCACATGCACTTTGTTAAATAGCACAATAGTACATTTTGATGCAAGTGCGGAAAGGTTGATATTTAGAGTCACGATTGTCTTGACGCAGTCGAGGCAAAAAACAGTCGGGACGAGAAATATCAACAATTTTGCACGTGTATCAAACGAATTTTTATAATACACCATACAAGATTACAAAAAATAATAAAATAAAAGCAATTTTGTTGCAAATCAAAACAGATAAAGTCGATAGAAGAACACGCAGTCTGTTTGGCGCCAATCTGACCAATGTCTCTTTCAAAAATATTTTTAATAATAATTTCTAAGATAGTTAAAATCTAATATATATTATGACGTCTAAAATCGTTTTGATTTTTTATAACATCTTTTTCAATTTCACATGCATAATATATTTAATCATAAAATATAAAAGTTTGAAAATACTCATCAAGAATAGTTTTTAGAGTATCCGGTAAAACAAAGGTTTACATACTTACTAAATGATGTGGCCGGTTTCTCCTAGAAAACAAAAAGCACGAGTGCGAAATATGTCATTTTACACACGCTAAACAGGTACGTAATCTATCATATTTTGAGCAGGTGTTTTAAAAACTTATTATCTGTGCACGTCACTACTATAACCATAGCCAAATATTCAAATTATAAAAATTATTTTAATACGCCAAACTATTTTGTGAGAATATAAGTATGTTATGTTATGAATATTTGTACTGCAAGTTACAATCGTCGAGTACAGGTGTTTACTTTTACTGTGTTAGTAGTACTGAAATACTTATTAAATGCGTAAGTCCAAAAGCATTAAACGCTTTAAAAATTAATAAATGGTTAAAAAAATGAAAACGTCATTTTATATTTTACTCTCAATTCAGTTTCCATTATCATAGGCCTTTTTCATCAACCGAGACTCGAAAAAGCGGACACGGAATTAAGAGCAGAGTTTAGCCGGAAAATTGTTTAAATTTGGTTTGAGCTGGCGCCTTCCCAAGGGAAATATTACTCGGAAAAAAAATTAAAATGGAAAGTGACAGCATCTCGTGCGACTGGATGTCTCGGTTGTGTTTTTCATCAGAACTAAATGCTATAATAATGACGACAAATAGGTAACTTCACAAGTTGTACAATTTACTCAATAATGTACTCGTAGTGCTAGGGTATGAAAGTCTATGCTATACTATATCGCGCAAAGAAAGAGATAAGCATATATGAAAAAGCGCGCGTCAGAGCAGTGCGGTAAATCAAGAAGAGAGTGGATATTGCTGTTTTTCAATGAATAAAATTTAATATCAATTCCCACAAGTGCGTTTTAAAAAAAATAGCTGTTATATCGTTGAGATAATGGGTTTATATGTTTTAAACAGTAATCATTGTTATTTTTACATTTAATTTTGACAGACTGCTTGTTTGAAATGAAAAAATAGCCTTCACTTTGCAATTTTTTTTCGATGGAGCCAATTTTTCTCTATCGCGTTTTGGGCTGTTACATCGCCTTGGAAAAGGTTTTGTTTATAACATGTATTTATTTCAGAACCATAATGTATTGTAGTTTGGGAGTACTACTTGTTCGAAAACTCCGTTTTTACTACCTACGTCGTCTATTAGCAATCTAAAATTTAATAGGTAGATAAAATAATATTTGTATCGTACTCAATAAAAAAAATACTAAGGCGCTACCTCACTAAAACCGGCACTTTTTGAAGTTATTTACCTGCTTTTCAGAAGAAGCTACTAATTTGATAAATTAGTATATAAATATGGGTACCTTTTTCTAGTTTTCTTGAATACAGAAACGCGATTGCGTAACTTTCGCTCGATAGAAATAATTATTGAAATGAGGTCTTCTTCTACACTTTTTTTCATAGTATGCGAAATAGGAATGACATGTAGACATAGACGATATTTTATTAAGAAATTTTGATAACTATTTTAGTTTATTTTATATTAATTTAAAAGCGACATTTTGCTATTTTTTCCGGAATCCGTCCCTCTCGCACTGCGGGTCGTTCCGCATGGAGTAACAGTGACGGTTGAAAAATTCACATATCACCTTAAGCACGTCAGTAGCTCAGTTGGCAGTGCATTATGTCTGCTCTAGTTCGGACCACGCTGGAGTAAAATTTTGTATCTTTTTTTCTGTGTAATGTCCCCAAAACTTTGTACGTTTTTCCTTTTTTTTTGTTACGTACAAATTTATTTTTAGGATTTAAAATATAAAAAATACTGAACCCTTTACGATCACTTTGTTGTCCGTCTGTCCGTCTATCAAGACCCTTTTACTCGGACCCCGTGAGAGATATCAAGTTAAAACCAATACCTCCTACAGAAATCTGCAGTCTCGAAGTTACTGCGTTCGTCATTCATACAAATTGACTCACCATGAATTTTGACACTTTTCGTCTTAGAAACTTGAAATTCCGATCACAAGTAGGTTTTGTAACACACGTGTGTGGAAATTCGAAAAATTATTGAAATATTCAACCCTTAGATACATAGAGTTTAATGGATCATACGGGTCAAATAAGGTTGGTCGTCAGTAGATGCATGTGGAAAAAGTTTGTGTTTTAAACATTGACATACCAAACCATGGACCTCGTGTCTAGTATAAAATTTATCAAAAAAGTGTCCTTAGGAAGTGTCAAAATATTAAGAAACAAAACATTTTAATCTGAACCGTATGTCACTGTTGCACGGCTTAATTTTGATTGACACCCTTTTTTAATTTTCAATGGTTTTGACTCTCTTTTGGTTCGGACACTTTTGAGCACAGATCCGATGTCCACTTGGTAGTACGTTGATGGTTTTAAAGGGTATGTACGGTACCCTTAGGGCATGGGCCCAACACGCATTTGACCGGTTTTTTTATTTATGATACCTCACATGATCACTTTTGAGAACAAAATATGTCGTCAAAGATTTATGTTTATGGCTGGTTTCGAAAAAATACTGAATTATTTTGTTAATTTTCTTTCCCAAGCAATATTGTATTTCGCTTACCATGATTCCGGGGGTACAGGGAAATAATAAGAAATGTCTAATTTTTAAGGTTCCGTAGTCCGACAAGGAACACTTATAGTTTGTCCGTCTGTCCACGGCTTAGCTCAGAGACTATTCGTACTAGAAAGCTGTTATTTGGCATGGATATACAATTAATCACGCCGAAAAAACGGTAAAAAATCTCTCGTTTTTTTTTTACTGTATGCATGTAAGTTGAGGTGATTTTTTTTTCTCGTCTTTCCTATAGTCGTTGGATAGATAGTTCAAAAACAATATGCATGTGTAAAATCATTTCTCGATTTAGGGATGCGTTGGCGAAATTTTAAGCTTTAAAGTGCAAATTTTTGTTAGAGTCAAGTGTCCCCCCCGTCGGCTAAACGGTCGTTTATGAACATGTGGAAAAATTCACAGAAGCAGTATACATAGCTAAGTAGGCTTTACAGGTTTAGGAGTACAGGTCGCGCCAAACTTTTAGTCCCCTCTAAGCACGACAATGTATGGGCCGTTCTTCGGGAGAGCAACTTCCAAGCGGACTAGAAGTTTGGCGCGATCTGTATTAGTAAACCAACTTATAAAATGTACTGGGCAACTACGGAATCCCACATTGCGCGTGGGCCGACACGCACTTGGCCGGTTTTTTATTTTAATTATGATTTTAAATTTTGCCCTGAATATGGAAACGATGGGAACTATTCATATTCAATTGTAATGGAGGTAGCTGAAAACCAGCGCCAACCAAAGCATGTTTTGGATGGCACATAAAGTCGTTTGCAATAGAATCCAACAATCATGTAAACAAATATGGCGGACTGACATTGACAGCGTATTGTTTATGCCCATAGTGATGTCATAGTGTTCTAATTTAATTTTAATTAAATTTATTTTTTCCTCCCTTTGCGATAACTGTTTTTTAACAGCCAATTTTGGTTTTTTGACCGGCGGCGGCGGAGCAGTCCCCGACGAACCTGGCTGCGGCTCGCTCATTATAACCTTAAAAACAAATATAATTTTACACACATACATTTCAGTAATTGTGATCTATTCAAATAATTAGTTACGAGGGCAATACAATATTAAAGTGTGTCTAATAGATTTCCGTTGTAGGTAATAGATCTAAATCATTCTTACCTCCTGATTACTCCTTGAGAAAAAATATCAATCGTATGCTATATCACAGTCCGTGATGCCGTGCAAAGGTCGTCGTTCCAAGAAAAATATGTCCAGCCAAATCGTAAAGCAAAACAAAAGTCCAAAATGAGAATGCAAAGTCGTAGAAATCGGAAACAGAAAACGGAAACAGAAAACACAATGACAATTACAATAGAATGACAATTCTAACAAAATGGCCACCTGTCAATTTTTAAAAACTAACCATTATTTTTATGGCTTAGGATACAATCCGTTTTGGTTAATTATATTAAGCTCTTGAAAAAAAATTTTTATTGTATTCAAATAATATTAAATTAAAATAATTTATTAAATTAAAAATAAAAGATAACTTCAGATTACGAACAACACTAACTTTTCAATGACTTATAGAGTTCGATGAGTAAAAAACTAAGATGACAGCTTGTCAAATACTTCGAAATTTTTACGTTGCAAATGTTTTAACAAATTTAACTTATAAATACAAGTTAAATCGTGTTGAAGATAATGTGAAAACAATGGTGCGTTCGTTGAAATCAGACTATGTTCATAATTGATCGTCAAATGTATGTGATTACGGAGTAATCGTGACAATTTGGTTTGTTTACATGATTGTTGGATTCTATTGCAAACGACTTTAGCTGAGCTAATTCCTTTTGTCGTGTTGTTATTTTTATCTATAGATTACTCCCTACTTAAGTAAAACTTTTCTACTTTAAGCTTTAAGTTTTTTTTGTAAACGCGCAAATAAATTTATTTTCTTTCTTTCATATTTTTTTTTGTATTTTAGGAACTAATAAATTAATGATATTTCTAAAAATATGTTGGATATAAGTAAAGTAATAATTAATTGAAGTATGTAAAGATAGGTGGTAGAGCTGATGCCGGGCTCGACTTTGGAGGTACCACCATCTTACTCGCAAATCCTCCTGAAGTTATTCAGGAGAGAGTAAAAGAACAGCTCTTAGGCAAAACCAGGCGGCCCACCATTGCCTGGGATCGATGGATTGGATTGGGGGTGCTAACTTCCTGGACAAGAACGGAAATCTTAAAACCATTTCAAGAAATATGTTTTCTGTACAGTTGCTACTTATCAGATTAATTAATAAATCTATACTTTTAAAGATATTTTAACAAAACACAATGAACTTCATTTGACTTATCTATGACGTCATGACATGACATTTGACATGCAGTGCATTCCGTGTCGCGACATAATCGATTATATCGCGTCTATCATCATTCCGAGTCACTGTGAGCCCGATAATTAATCAACCACCAGAATTCATATTGGAGACTCGGTTAGTGATCAGGAACAATGTTTAATGAACCTCAAGGTAAAACTGAAAACAAAAAATTGCTCCCGTACCTACCTACTGCCTATTCAGTCAGTATGGAAACAATTTTTTTTATGATTTCGAAAATAACGATCATTGAATTTTGTTCCTGATCACTAACCGAGTCTCCAGTATGAATAAGGGTGATTGATTAAATTTCACCTTGTTTATCATAGACGAAATCCTTAACGACGCCATGTTGTGATATGCCTATGCTTCAGAGCGTTTGCACTATGAGCTATCTATGAAAAGTGCTAGCTGGCCGGTGGCAATTTCAAAAATAGGTTTTTTGAAGAATAAGAGCATTAGTTAAATCATGATTATAAGATTGTAGTTAGAAGAAATTACTTCTTGGACCTAGTAAAGTAGTATATCCTTTGTATTCACGTAACTTAAATGAATTTCTACAAATTCTGTCATCATTCATGTTGCGTTCAAAAGAACCCTAAATGGATTATAAGTATAAACAGTGATGGACGCCATTTTTCATTCGGAACGACTTGATGGGCGTGAGAAGTTTGATGGAGTGTTAGCACTATTAGCGCCATGCGGAACGCCTCTAGTGACGTCACGTTCACTTTTGGCGGGTAAAATTTAAGTTTTTGTTTTTAAATAGATGCAATGAATAAAACCCAAAAATAATGAAATTAGTTTCATAAAATAGTCTACATTTTCAAACTAAATTATTAAAAAAATATATATCAGAAACATGCATGGCTAATTGCCAAGCCTTATAAAAAACAGACTAGTGACGGGCAGCGGCGTCACTGGCGCAAGGGTTTCAGCACCGCGCTCACCAACCCGCCTGCCCAGCGTGTGTGAGTATGGGCATTTCTTCCAGGAGGACCGCCAAGAGTGGCGAGTGGCGTCCAGCAGTGGACGAAACAGGCTGATGGATGGATGGATGTAATCTTTCAACTGTATTGACTGATAGTCTCATTAAAATTTCGGACGTTTTTTTTCGGCGTTTGCCGAAAGTCGTTGGTCAAACCTAGGATAGCCTAGTCCTTCCGAGGAGATAGTTTTACGCAAATATTCTTGTGTACTCGTATGTACCAAACATTTTGCTCCAAGCTATTTTGAGATACAAAAGTTGTATTCTACATGTATTCTACCTACTTTTTTCCAAGGCTACAATTTGGTAAAGCTTATTGATATGTTGCGGGGTAAATAACAACGCTAAAAAAACAGTACAGAGCCCACTAAAGCGGTAATAAATAACTCGCAATTTGAAACACTTTTAACGCCAAATTAAAAGAAAACACCAGTAAAATGAAATGCGTGCGGAAATTGTTGTAGGTCATGTTATAGATAGGCGGAGAGATGATGGAGAGATGTACAGATGGATGTAAAGATTAAAAACTTTATTCATGCCTCTTAAGCCTTAACACAAAATGCAAGGAATTACATAAAATTGTAAAAATTACGAGATAATGATACATTTAAAAACTTTAAAAACAACAAAGGTATTGGAAAATTCTTTAAATTAAACAATCTTTCACACAAAGGCTGAAAGGGCACTGGAACAGCATACGCTAGGGTATAATCTGTGAAAATGATATTCTGCCAGTGCAATTTATTTAAAGTACTAAAAAAGTCATGTCTGTATATTGAATATTTTTGAGAAATTTTATACGGAATGGGTTATTATTGGTATTCTACTAGGGCAAAAACATTTTATTTTACTTTTTTCCGTATGTCTCTTCCGTTTTAACTCGAAAACCACTCAACGGATTAAGAATGCGGTTTACTTTATTATCATTGTAGTGACCCTGGTCAACATAAGGCTTTAAGGGGAATTGATAAAATAACAGACAAACCAAAATCCTTTGATAATAATTTTTAAGAATTCCATGCGAGCAAAACCACAGACAAAAGCTATTGCATTATTAATATATATATGCAAGTTAATCAAATTAAAGCGTAAACGAGAGTAAACAATACTTTTTAAAGAATTGACTACTAAATAATAAATTTCCGGAATCGGTAGGATAAATATACTGAAGAACATGAATTAAATGAGATAATAACGGAAATACAGTAGACACAGATTAGGTGAAAGAGGGGAAGGGAAAAGTACGATAGCCACTAAGTACCTATGCTTTTGTTAGTATAAGCTGAGATAAATATAATTATATATTTTGCTAGACAAAGCTTTTTATTTCTTTTAAAATTTTAAGTTACTAATAACAATAATATATTTCCGGCCACTTTGGGGCCGGCATCAGTCGAATAAAAGTTATTATAACAATTGAAAAATTACCAGATTCTGAATGTATGCTAACTGTACATTATAACATAACAAAATAAAAAACAGATGAAATTATTAGCGTAAAAAAACAGTTACCAGCTGAAAGTTCTGCCACCAAGCTAGCTTAACACAATTTTAGGGTTATGCAAAAATGTATCCGAAAAAAACGTTTAAAATTGGCAGAAGCTTCTCTTGAAATGTCAAAGGTAGAAAAAGCGGCCAGTTCTTTTATCGGTGAAGCCACAGAACATTTAATTTTATTGTTCTGAGGGTGAAGCCAAACCTCTTTTTCTTTGCGACAAATTTAGGCCCATTTTTACATTCATGTTTTTGGTGGGATTAATTACAATGATGAATAATATATAATAATAATAATATCTTCAAACCTTTTTCTAAAAAGAGCGAGTTGGTCTCTTGCAATAAGTGTTTCGTACTAATACTATAGTCAATTAATCAAATTAAATGCCCATTTTATTTAAAATATGTCCTTTACCAAAAACCTGCAGTTTTCCGAACTAAATATCGACCAAACCTCGCCCGTTTTCGGCTTGGGAGTTTATGAACACCCCTTATAGCCTATGTGTTGACCACGATCACTACGATGATAACAAAAAAAACTACATCTGAACTGCATAATGAAACACCATATTCTACCACTACCCTGCCTCTATATTCAAGAAATCTTTCTTTTTGTAAAAAAAATGCCTATATTTTAAGACAAGAGGTGAGATACCACAATATAGATGTACTCGCCATTTTAATAATTTACACCTACCTAAATCTAAGTTAAAAATTTTCAGCAAAAATGTTATATGTGTGTAAAACTTTCCATAAACTGCCGAAAGATATAAAAAAGTTGCAATTTCCGTTGTTCCAAAGAAAACTCAAAGATTTTATAAGAGATAAATGTTTTTACACCCTCAAGGAATACTTTGGAGATGATTTAAAATAAATATTTTTGATACTGTCATTTACTAGTAGACATTTTTTTAGTTCATTCATATTTTTAGATTTGTTTTGTTTTAATTTTAAGTCATTGACGTATTTTTATGATGACATTTGTTTCAGTTTAATTGACATATTTTGTAGGTAATAATAGTTGTTTTCAGAATTTATTTTTCGTAATGCATGAACTAAAGATATAAAAAATATTTGTACGCCATTTAATTGAATGAATTCGTTGGGACTGTAATAATATGTAAGACTTATTCTAAACCCAAATTCTCGCAAATAAACGATTCACTTACTATCCAAATCCGTTGAGTGGTTCTTGAGTTAAACGGAACATACTCGTATATACAGACAGACAGACGAAAATAAAAAAAAACGTTATGTTGTCAACAATACCAATAACCCACTTAATTTAAAACGCGAAAATATTCAATGTACAGACACGACTTTACTACTTTATTATGTATGAGTATAACACGTTTTTAACCGACTCCAAAAAAGTAGGAGGTTCTCAATTAAACTACACTTTTTTTGGTATATCTAAACCGATTTGAATTTTTTTCTTGTTTGGAAGAGTTTGCTTCCAAGTAGGTCCTATTTTAGTCTGGTCGTGATCTGATAATGGTCTTCAGAGATAGGCAGCAGAACTCCTCAACGGATGACGGCATTCAAACGATATTGAGGCAATATCTCCGGCATTTCTTAACCAATTTGTTTTTTTTTTGTTTCGGAGTGTTTGCTTTCATGTAGGTCCTATTTTAGTTTGGTCGTAATCTGATGATGGTCATCAGAGATAAACAGTGGAACTTCTCAATGGATGACAGCATATCACTCGATATTGCGACAAACGCTTTGTACCAGGATACTGATTAGAGGGTGTTACTTGAAAATTGACATAATTATATCCACCTGACCTTTGATCCTGGCCTCATCATCATAGAACTCCTTAACGGATGACAGGACATAACACAAGATTTCAGCAATCACTTTGTGTGAGTGTGTTGATTACAGAGTATAACTTGAAAATTGATAGTATGCCCACCGAACCTTCGATCCTGGCCTCATTACCATAGAAATCCTCAACGGATGACAGGACATAACTTTAAATTGCGGCAATCGCTTTGTGTTAGTGTACTCATTGCAGGATATTACTTGAAAATTGTCATTATGCTACAGCACCTTTGAATTTAAAACTCCTCAATCAGAATGCTCGCTGTAGTCCACTCATTTTTCACAATTTTACGCGTCAACTCTAAAAAGCATGAAATAAATTAACTTTAACATAAAAATAATAATCGACTTCAAATGTTAGAAAATATAATATAAAATATAGACATTCACCAAAAAGCTTAAAATAATTACATACTAACCGATGGTACCAGAATAACACTTTTTGCCGACTTTCTTCCTGAAACATATGATAACTAGAAGTCGGCGCATTCCCCATGGTAGAGAATACAAAAACCAATATGAGAGCACCGACTTCTAGAGAACATGTGTGTTTCAGGAAGAAAGAAGTCAGCGAAAGTGTTATTTTGCCACCATCGGTTAATATGTAATTATTTTAAGCTTTTTCTTTAATGTCTGCTATTAAATTTGAAGTCGGTTATTACTTTTTTGTTAAAAGTTTATTTTTATTTTTTCTCCAAAAGAGTCCGGCGGCGCACAGTTTTATTCTGCGTACGCATACTTACCCGACTTTTTGCATAAAAAGCTACATAAAGTTGGAATATTTATGTGGCACATATATTTGCTACGTCAGCAACGTCGCTTGGTGTTGCGTATACACAAACGCGTTTTTATAGCGGCCATAACCAGTATGTTTATGGTCGACTTTAGGAGAGCTATTCCAACAAAAACCAAACTAGTTATCAGCGATATTCATTATCCTAAATTACTATTTATTTATCCTTGGTACCGTCAACACCTAAAATTCGTAAAAACTTGAAGTAACTAGGAAAAAATTGTAATATTCGAGCAATGCAGAATTCTTTTTCTAACAAGTTGCATCTAGAATCATAGCCCTTTAATATTTAATCTATTTAACTAACAATCCCGAATACTACCCGTATTTAATTTTACGTCTAGTCGAAATCTAGTAAATAAATAAATCATTAAATTTTT
This sequence comes from Ypsolopha scabrella, assembly GCA_910592155.1. Lineage (NCBI taxonomy): Eukaryota > Metazoa > Arthropoda > Insecta > Lepidoptera > Ypsolophidae > Ypsolopha > Ypsolopha scabrella. The sequence continues at coordinate 20,794,464 of OU342969.1, read as the reverse complement.
TAATGAAAAGAATATATTATATGATCATGTAAAATAAAATAGAACCCGCCAAGGCTCTCGCCTTGAAAGTTCTGTATTACTCAAACAAGTTAAAATAATTAAATAAATTAAATAATTCAAACAAAAATTACATACGCATTATTACAATTCAGCATTCAAACATTTCAAACTAGTAACATTATGACAATTTTTGATTATCACTCTTAAAAGTGGAATAACTTTCTCATCAAATTTCATGTATGTAGGCTCTTTTGTTCCGGATTTCGTAAACTAAATTAGCAGCTCGATGTGTGTCGATACAAATATCTACAGTAACGACGTTGAAATAAGGTTCATAACAGCGCGCATTGCATACGCTTAGGGCTGTTACGACGATCGTTGCGGCGCAGCGCCGGAAAGCGCAAAATAGGAGAAAATAAATAGTTAGAGGGTAATTCTTAAGTTTACCCTCGCACATCACTCTTTAGGGTTCCGTAGTCCGTTATGGAACTCTTATAGTTTCGCCATGCGTCTGTCCGTCCGTCTGTCCTCAGATTAGCTCAGAGACTGTTAGTACTAGAAAGCTGTAATTTGGTATGAGTAATTTTACTACTAAAATATTCGTGGTTTAGTTTCATACTGATATTGAAACGGCTACTCACGATTTTTAATATATTATAAACATTAATCTATCAAATATAAATCATAAAAAATGGTAAAACAAACTGTAAAATATTTTTTTCAATGGTAAATTGTTAATTAATTCTCGTAAATTGGGGATGATTTTTTTGTATCGTCTATCCCATAGTGTGGATTGTCGTTAGCTAGGTCGTTTAAAAACATTATGGGTGTGCGAAAACCATTTTTAGATTTAGGGATCCGTTGGTGAAATATTAAGCTAAACCAGATAAAGGTTCCGAAATTTATATTCTGATTTATCAAATTAGTGGCTTCATCTAATAAAACTAGTTCAACCAGTACGGGAGCCAAAAAATATTTTTCGAATTTGGCCAAAAGGATTACTGAACCTAGTTCCTGGTCAATAACCGAGTCTCCAGTATGATTTTGGACGGTTGATTGAATTTCATCCTATATAACATTTTACGGAGCCCAACTTCCCCACCATATCTTCGCGAAAGTTAAAAAGTTAATTTTCTCTAAAGACAAACAAATTAGATACCACACAGACTCGCTTTTAAAATCATCATGCCATGACACCTTTGCTTTTCGAAATTATTTTATGCTAAACCTGTTTGGAGAGTACCTTCTTACTTTTTTGAAAACGATGAACAATATACGTCATTACTGTCATACCAATATGCGGGCGGAAAAAGTGTATAAAAATCCATTGTTACTTAACGTGCCGAGCGGGCAGAAAATGTAACTTCTTATCATGGCTTAGTACGTAACTCGTACGTAACTAGTAACTTAGTATACTTATATATATATATTACTTAGTATACTTATATACTTAATATAACTAGTACTTAGTACGTAACTAGTAACGCCAAAAAACAAAAAGTTTTTTATTACAGTATAAAAAGTGAAAATCTATTAAAAGAACAATATAAACAAACTCTTAACAAAAAAAAATTAACCGACTTCAAATATTATAGCAGACATTCTCTAAAAAGTTCAAAATAATTACATACTGACCCATGGTACAAAAATAACACTTTTGTCGACTTCTTTCTTTTTTTTCACCTATGTTCTCTAGAAGTTGGCACTCTCATATTAGTTTTTATGTTCTAGATAACATAATGTTTCAGGAAGAAGTCGGCAAAAGTGTATTTTGGTACCATCGTACGTATCGGTCAGTATGTATTTATTATGATTTTTTTAGTGAATGTCTGCTATATAATATTTGAAGTCGGTTATAAGTTTTTTGCTAAAAGTTTATTTATTTAACGCCTTTTAGTGTTGATGGGTTAAATTGTGAAAAATGGTTAGACTACAGTGGGCACTCAGATTGCCTCATTTGAGGAGTTTTAAATTAAAAGATCCTGTGGCATGACAATTTTCAAATAATCTCCTGCAATGAGCACACCTACACAAAGCGATTGCCGCCATTTAAAGTTATGTGCTATCATCCTTTGAGGAGTTCTATGGTGATGAGACCAGGATCGAAGGTCAGGTGGATATATGACAATTTTCAAGTAACACCCCGCAATCAGCATCCTAGTACAAAGCGTTTGCTGCAATATCGAGGGATATGCTGCATCCATTGAGGAGTTCTACTACCTGTCTCTGAAGATCATTATCAGGCCAGGACAAATAACATGAAAAATATTTAAAACAAATTGCGTTTTCTTATATTGATTATGTACATAATCAAATTTTTATTAAAGATTGAGATTTTTCAAAGTTACATTTTAATTTTTTCATATTTTTATTGTCAAACTTGACCTTCTAATTGCATTTCCAGCAAAAAGTTGAATGCACGCCACTGAAAAGGAGGTTAATAAAATGGATTTGTTAGCAGTTTTTATCCTTTCGCGATTTTTATACTTTTGGAACATTGGATACAATGATGTACATAGCAAATAATTAATTATTCTAGGCAAGCCCACATTTAGTCGCAATTTATACACTTTCTGTATGTGTTTCGGATACAGTAGCAGTTCTGTAACTTTTCTGGCTGATTTTACTATGTTTCTCATAAGTACAACTGTAGTACCGTCGTGTGCATAAATATAAGTGGCAAATATTAATGCAGTCAAACTCTCACTAAAGGCTAGGTAAGTAAAACGAGCCATAGGTTCGCAAACTGGGTCATTGAACCTTGGTCTTGACCACTTACCGAGTCTTCAGTATGACTTTGGCTGAATAAACGAAAGAAGTACCTATAATTATTTTATTTCTTCGCTTCATTAAATTGAATAAGACCAAAAATACGGTCGAACCAAATAAATAACGCTAAACGTTCTGAGTCCTGAATGGGCTTTCAGAAACTAATTTCTGAACGTAAACCCAACCGAAGAAAGGCCTCGCTAAAGTGAAGCCACGTTGTTCCTTCTGACAGCTGACGCTAATCTATTTTTCCGGCGAGTGACATCCGCAAAGGAAAATTTAATAAATGCTGACAAAAGTCGTTTATTTTTAAATAAAATAATGAAGGCGTACATAGAAAAGTTACATAATATACAACACTCTTTTATGTTTACAGTCACATGCACGAGTCGTTATGTACTTAGGTACAATAATTTTACTTACGAGTATGTTTAATATATTCTTCAACACACTTGCTTATAAAGTAGCCATTATTGCAGCGTTCTTAGGGTCATAATGCAGCATATTAAACACGCGTGCTTTTTACTTTACATTGTCACACTAGTGTTGTTTACATTACAGTTTTTTTTAATCTTAGCAAAGAGTTTTGATGTCTTGAGATATAGTAAAGTTTTTGCAAATAAATAAACTGTCTCAGTAAAAATAATAATTTAATTTTATTTCAAATTTTGTTGTAAATATAAAAATATTCAGTTTGTTAATATTTAATTTTTGGCTATTTGGCAATATTTGGCTGTTTGGTGGATGCGTCAGTGCCTCCATTTCAATCTGCGCGCGCATAAACAAAATCTCCGCCGCCATTTTTCAAAGAAAATTGTCAATTCATAGCTGTGGTTTCGATTATATGGAAAAATAAGACAGTGAAATTTTATTATTTTTCCTCGCAAGTGTTTTGAACGCGTATGAAACGCGTGAGCATTAGACATTACACTCTGGCTCCATTACGCCCACGCCTTCGGATCGGGTTGCAATCCCGCTTCGACTGTAATGTCCAACGCAGCTCACTTGTATCATAATGTACTATTTCAATGCAAGTGCTCGTATAGTTTTGTTTTATATGCGTCTTATCTGTTAGCAAATTCAACTTTATCGCACGAGTATTTAAGGTATTCATTTTTATTTTTATTTTTTTAGTTCTTTTCCCCTGCATAGTTGGAAGGCAAATTGAACTTAGCTCATACAGCCATGTCTGATGCATGTTTTATTTTTTTAATTTATTGAAAACAGTTACAAGTCTTATCTTGTGTAGGCATAAATATATTCGTGGGTTGCGTTCAATTTGATGAAATGAAATGAAAACTGTTTTTAGACGAAATTTAATGAAAATTCTGATGAAACTTAATAAATTTTGATAAAATATAGGGAATACTGGAATCTGGTTAAAATAAACTTGGTAGGTAACCCCATTTAGTCGTAATATGAATAAAAACTTTTTGACAAAGAGATAAAAAGTTTTAATGTGCGATTTTCCAAAATGATACTTGCCTTTTGCCTTGTTATCGATCGGTCTTCCTTGTTAACAACATTCCTTGTATCTAAAGAATAGAAAATTCGGGCAGTCATTGTTGTTTACATTACTGGAATAAGCTGGTGGAGTTGAGTTCATTTGGAGAATTTATTGTTTGTTTGTTTCTTTAATTACGTTTAATTTATTTACTCACACTATGCATTGAAAAACGTGGTATGTTACACGTGCGTTGGGACAATAACTTACTTTCCTCGAAATCTATTGCCTCCTTTACGCACTTGTAGCATATACTTCTATTATTATTATTTTAAACAACATAAGAAGTTAAATGAAACAAATAATTAGACAATTTTAGGGTTTCGTGGCGTTTATTATACTATATTTTAAACACTTGGCGATTTATTTGTCGCAAGGATATTCAAACTAACACTGTATCATTTCGGTATAGAAACACAGAAGAAAAGTACCGTCCGTCCGTCCTTCAGGCGTCTACAGCTTCAACAGTTAAAGGTGAAAAGTTTAAATGTTCACACAATACGTGTCCCTATGGCCTGTATCACGAAAAATATATAAAAATATACCACAGTAGGGTTTCTATGCAAGAAACCTCGAAAAAGTTGCATTATTTAATAGACGTTTTCTGACGAGTGTGAGTTTGCGGCACGAGCCGAAGGTGAGTGCTGCAATCACACGAGTCGAGAAAAAGTTTCTCGCACGAGTATCGTATAATATTGTATAGCACAAGTGGGGAAAATGCCGACTTTACGCAAGCGCAGTGTGCGTAAAGCGGTCATTTTACGCACGGTATGCTATAAAGTAATTTAAACTTTATTGGTTCTGGCTCTTACATAAAGACGGAATTTATGTTTTTAATAATTTATTTCTATTTTGTACATTTATAATAATTTTGTGTAAGTTCATGTATTCGTTTATTGTAGGGTTAGGAATAATTATTACTTCTTTGTAGTTGACACTATTTCACATTTAAAAGCTCATCTTCTATCATACCAAAAGGTTACATGCTATTTACAATAAGTGCCGGCTTTGTTCAAAATGTTCTTTTTTAATGTCCTGTTTTTATGTATATTTTTTTTGTAAGCGTACACTAAATGTAATAAATACAAATAAAAAAAGTCTGGCTGAAAGTAAAGTTATATTAAATTTTGTTATAAATCTTTACTTATTTTGATTACGCACTAGAAATGCACCAGAGTCAGAGTATATCATTTAAAAGCCCTCGAGAAACCTAAAAGGATTTAAGCAATGATGTACCAGATGAATGCGGAAAAGAATACGCCTCAAAGAGACATGTCTCACGCAATGGTTTTTTCTTCCCTTTATTCATTTGGACCTCTCATACTCCTCATAGAACCCCTTTTAAAATGAGGCTTTGTGTTAGAGCGAAACGATTTTGTAATATCTTGGGTCTCTTTGAATTTGTTTTTTAAGGGAAATAAGACGTGTATTTGTATTTATAAACACATGCAGCAGGCGTAGGGTTCTACAGCAACTCTCTTATCGTAATACTCGTCGTATTGGAACAACCGGTTCCAAAAGAAGTTAAAAAAGTTTTTCTTACGTCCATAGGGAACCACCTATCATCATCTAGACCCGCATTTTTCAAAGTGTGGGTCACGACCCACTAGTGGATCGCAAGCAGATTATTAGTCGGTCGTAAAAAAAGTATGAAAAATAGAAAATAAGCACAATGTTCACATCACATTAACTGTGAAATCGGGGGTATGCCTATTAGTAGGTCTTAAATCTCACCTTTTGTTTTAAGTGATTCGCGATTAAAGTAAGTTTGGGAATCACTGATCTAGACAATTTTCCGGGATAAAAACGAGCCAATATTTAAACTGAGAGTGTTACTAAACGAAGCTTTTCTGATGCTTTGAGAAGGCATTTTCGATTATAAGTTGTTGAATTTCAGAATGTGGACAATGTGAGTTTTTTTGATAAAATAGCCTGTGACGACGCAGTGGCGTGCATAGAACATTTTGCCGGAAAAGCAATGAGAATGTCAAGTTTGATGATAAAAATAACATGAAAAAATTAAAAACTAACTTGAAACTTTTTTTGTATGACATCATATACTCTAGGGTAGGCAGTGCCTACCCTGGCGCCATACAAATAATTATTTTTCAAAGTGACATTTAAATTTTTTCATTTTTTAAATTGTCAAACTTGACCTTCTGATTACATTTCCAGCAAAAAGTTCAATGCACGCCACTGCTGTGACGGGAAGCGGCGTTACTGGTGCGAGAGTTTCGGCTCCACACCAAGCCTGCCCAGCACGTGCAAATGTGGTCATGAATTCTAGGATGACCGCCATGTGTGACAAAATCTTGGAAAGGATTTATCCAGCTGTTCACGAAAAAGGTTGATGGATGTATGAGTTATAAAAACGGTTGGGTTTATCGTCAAAACTTGTTCAGTAGCCCCCAGATAGTTTACCTCGAATAGAAAATAATGGAAAGAAAATATGGTCTGGCAGTGTGCACCAGTTCATGCTTCGAGTAAAAAACGAAAGGTTGCACAAGTTTTCATGATATGAAGTAAACAAGACAAGTGACTCTGTATAGCAAGAGTTAGTAACGCTGGGAGAAAATGAAATGTTCACCATCGCCGCCGTCCCGTGACTTGTAATACCAACGCAAGATAACGACTCTTCGCTGCCAAAACTAAAGCCTTACTGCGATCAATATACCGAAAAAACCCCTAGTGCGTCCGAATAGGGGTTATCATTAGATGACTTGGTGGTCTATTTAAAGGGTAGAGAGCCTTTTCGCTTTCGCTGAATTACTATTAATACGGGTGAAGGCCGAATTAAATGGCCATTGTTTATAACGATTTTGAAATCATCGCACGGGGGTCCGAAAAGACCCCGTAGTCATAGTATAAATAAGTAATAGTATTCTATCTCCATACAAACGGGCCGAAACGAACACCCCCTAAAACTTGGTACAACTCGGTTTACGACAGTCGCGGTCGCACCGCAGTTACGTATGCACGTTGTCTTGCTCCCGCGCATTTTCGTAAATTATGGCACGAAATTACAGAGTATGTTGAGCATTGTATGGTTGCTTAAATACAACTTTTATGATAATAAATATAGCATTATCAAATACGTAACCAGTCAGTTGGCAGCCCTAGCGCGTGTTTAGGCACCGAGCGGCCGTAGGTATTGATTTCAAGGACACCGCCTAGTTAAACTACTGTTGTTACCTATTCTGTGCCGTAGTTCACGCGCTGCTAATTTCACCCAATAACATAATGAACTCGTGCGCTTAGGTCCGCCATGACACCCTGTTTAGTTGGTAAATCAACCAGGCAAGGCGCATCGGCACACATACATGACCGAAATTATATATGAAATAATGAATAGTTTCACGCCATTTAACGCCATAAACCTATGTCATCCCATCTTTTATTTGTGTAAAATTTCATCGTAATTTCGCTTATAATAGGTGAAATTAAATCAACCGACCAAATTCATACTGGAGACTCGGTTAGTCATCAGCAACAAGGTTTAATGACCCTCCAGATGAAATTCGAAAAATATTTTTTTTTGTCTCGTAGTGCCTGCACTAGGAATTGTACTTTAACTAGTCCAACCAGAAAGGGAGCAAAAAAATGTATTTTTCGAAATTGGCCAAAAGGATTACTGAACCTAGTTCTTGATCACTAACCGAGTCCTCAGTATGAATTTGGTCGGTTGATTTAATTTCACCTTATATACATTACTAGCTTTTGCCCGCCGCTCCGCCCGCGTATTATTCTGTTTAACGACTTGCTTTTTTCCGGGATAAAAAGTAGCCTATGTGTTAAGTTAGGGTATAAACTATATCATTCTAAATTTCATCCAAATCCGTTAAGCCGTTTCAGCATGAAAGAGCAACAAACATACACGCACACACACACACACACACACACACACACACACACACACACACACACACACACACACACACACACACACCCTCACACACACACAAACTTTCGCATTTATAATATTAGTGTGATGTGATTAGAACACAATTCGATTTTATGATCCAAAGTAAACAAGCGCAAAAGTAGCAAAAATTTTTACTATAGTAGAAATACATTTGCGTACCTATTGAAAATAAATATACGGTTGGAGATTCATATCCAGATTTAATTTTGCTTTTCTTTTACGTTTGCATAAAATCGAAATACCACACACTCACACAAAGAAATCACTGGAACTAAGCGTACACATAAGGTAGGTAGGTTCTCTAAATACGGAGAGGGCACTTGTAAAGGAAAGATTTGACTGAAACTTATACAGGTGGTTCAAGTTTGTTACTAGCATAATGTAATTGTAAATCATTTTGGTGTAGAAATGCAGTGCAAAATATATCTGGATGTAAAGAGTATTGAACAAGTGGCGTACCTACAACGACAACACTACTTATATTGACGATATCGTAAAATTGGCCATTTCATAAAGTATTAAATAATAAATTTACTTTTCTTTTAACAACACTTTTAAATAGGTGTATATAATAGCGAGGCGAGGCGGGGCGTGTTAGATAAAAATTCGGCAGCGGAGCTAAGTGGAGCGGAGTGAGGGAACCCGTTTACTTTTAGCAGAATTCATGATAGGGACCGATTAGATCATGAAATGGTCAGTTCTATGACACACATAACATTGTAAATATTGCGATATGAGTAGCGAGTTTTGTTGATGCTCAGCTTATTCTGTGGCTCAGAGGTAGAACAATCATCCAATAAGCGAGAACTCCCGGTTGTGAGACCCAGTTCAGAGTTTTTCACATCCAGGTTTACTTTTCTTTTACGTTTGCATAACGCAATGATATGAATATTTGTATATAATGCACAAATTATGTGAGAGATTATTAAGTTTTCATTGCTTTCAACAAATATAAAAAGGTCTCTTCTTCTCTCTATTTCCTGACAACTTTTCTCATCAAAATGTTACGTCACTCCGCTAAAAGTTTTGCTATTTTCTGATATGGTATTTTGTTTGTTTGGAAACAAACCTTTTACAATAAAAATGTATCACACCAAAAACATATATGTGAAAAATCGGGCAAGTTTCTTTCGTGTATCTTGTTTGTTTCAATAACAGGAAACAAAATACGTTTGCTGCAAAAATACGACTAAATAAAAAAGTATACTGAACTAAATTATGAACAAATGTACGTGTAATCCCAAAAATTTTAAAAGCTTGACTTAAATAATTTTGTAATTTATTTGGTTCTTGTATGACAATATTCTACACTAGATGTGAATCCGGCTTCGCTCGGGTGGAAAATAAAATTATTTATGTACTAATCATCTACAAAGATGAATATAAATAGGGCAGATAAATGTTCATAGAGAATGAGAGACATCTACTTTTAATCGGTTCATTTTTGAGAAAAGATAGGTTGTTGTGAACAAAAACAGTGTTTTGCTTCGTATATTATTAAATTAAAATATATTTCTGAGTATAAGCGCTCGACTCGAACGAAACTTTTTTCGACCTCAACATTTCAAGATAAATTTAAAAAGCGGTTTCTCATGGGATTTAATGGTTTTATTAATTGGCATATACAAATGAGACGAAAAAAACTTGGTAGTTAATTCATACACATATTTTGGTGGGATGATATAACTGAATTGCACAAAACAAAACTGTTCGCCCATAATAAATAGTATGGTTTTCAAACTTATCACAAACTTTTCCAAGTAAAAATGAAACTTTCTGCAATTGAAATCCATGCCACCATCCAATAAGTTTTCCTACAACTCCTGTTCAAAAACCTCCTATCTAAGTCCTTCGACCAAATATTCTTATGGTCGAAGCTTTAAGTCCTACCGGTTTGCGAAGGTTGAAGCCATTTATGACGAGTTTTATTCCGTTGTATCTTTAAAGTTTGTGAAATTTATCCAGTCATGTGCGAGTAGGACTCTTGCCTGAGGATTCCGTACCATTCAAATGAAATCTGTAAGCCTTTTATCATTTTAATAAAAAATATGAACCTAATGAAATGTATGAAAATGTATAAATGAAAACTGCAAAATTAAGTTGGTCGACTACTACACGTTAATTTGTAAAGCCTACTTAGCTGTGATAGTATTCCTTTTAACTTCGTTGTATGTACTAGTGCCATGATTTTTTTCATATACCCAAAAGCAACTGTTTAGCTGGAAGGGGGGGGCACTTGACTCTAACAAAAATTAGCACTAAAGCTTAATATTTCGCAAACGGATCCCTGAATCAAAAATGGTTATCACTCACCCGAAATATTTTTGAACGACCTATCTATCGACACCCCATACTATGTGATAGACAAGAATAAAAATCATCCCCCACTCTAAATAAAGTTTTATTTTAAAATTTTGATTTACCTTTTTATCGGTGTAATTGATTATGTATACCTATACCAAATTACAGCTTTCTAGTACTAAGAGTCTCTGACCTAGTCGGACGGACGGACATGGCGAAACTATATGGGATCCTTGTTGACTTGTTCCTTGTTCCTTGTTGAACCCTAAAAATGGCCTAGTTTTGATTTAATTTTAGTTAATTTACTTTTTAGTGATTATAGAAGTAAGTGAGCAGATTAATTATTACTGATATCGATATTTCTCAATCTACAAAGCTAGAGGCAGCATCAACGAGCAACAATGCTTTTTGATATGTCAATACACTATATGTTACGGGTAAAACCTGAAAAAAGCCAAAAATATAGGTGCGACGACAAGCGAAGCGACGAGAGCGTGTTAGGTTGACACCGAACGAAGCGGAGTGGAGCGAAGCGACTCCCAAGGTTTTATACATGGTGTAAATAGAGTGCGACTATTAAATAAAACCACACTCTACTGATCATACTGAACAACTATTCGAGAAAAAAACCCTGCGCAAATCTTCAGAGAAAAAGATATTCAACTGTAACTCAAAGACTTTATCTCGTAGGAGGAAGGTCTATTTCAGAACGCTACACCTTAACAGCTGTTACACGGACGACTCTCACTCGAAACTCGCCCATATTTCGGTGCGTTAGGGTTCACGCATTTTTGTTTGAAACTCAAATATTTCCCAAACTAAGGGTTTCCGCGGATATGTTTCTTGGGAAAAGTGGTTCAGTAGGGTCGGTAGAATATGTGGTTTCATGGTAGCAGTCTATTTACCCCCAGTTTAACAAAGGTTTAAGCTTTGAAGACTAAGAAAAACCTGTTTGCATTTTAAAACAATAATATGAATTCCCCAACCCCTTTTCAAAAATACCTGTGAATTTAACTCTATTTTTATTAAGTGAAAGTTTCGCATGCTAATTGAATATTGCTGACAGCACCGTCAGATACCAGCCTCCGCGGCGCCCCGAGCGAGTCAGTAAACAAATTACTAGCTGACGTCGGATCACAGACTCTCGCCACCAGTTTGCTTACTTTAGAAGACCTTAACGATCTGGATAACATAGGATGTAGGCAGAAAAGTTGAACATTGAATGAAACCACATATTCTGTTTATATTAACAGCAGTCCGCGCAACGGAGGATACTATCGCCAACAGTTGAGAGAGTCATTTTATCTATGAGTATCACGTAAATATTAGTAAATCAATGGATTCCGCTAATACACTAGATATAATTTATTCAGTTTCAAATTATTTTTCAGTTTACAATAATGTCGCTATAAAACAAACATTATAATCTCATTTTATCTGCTTTATTCGTAAATATCCTTATATTTACTTTGGCTTTCGTTTATAAAGCATAATTCATATTGGAGACTCGGTAAATGGTCAGGACCAAGGTTCAATTAACCTTTCTGTGAAATAGTCAAAATTTAGACTTCCTGTACTAATTGAGTTGAGGTTGTTCTTGAACAAGTATAGAGGCATAAAAAATATTTTTCGTATTTTGCAAATTCATTGAACCTTGGTCCTGATCACTTACCGAGTCTTCAGTAGGAATTTGGCTGCATAAACGAGATTCACCTTATATAAACTACTTGTAATATAATAATAATCAGATCATTTTCTTTAGAGCTAGTGGATATTGAGTGAGTCATGCATAACCGGAAAACTGGAGGTTCATAAAGCAGCTTAATAGCCAAGAACCATCAATCGAATCCATCCAATATCAGCTTAATAGCAGTTGCAGAACAAAAATTCGTGTTTACTTACGAATACCTTTTGACCTATTAGTATCAATCCTTATCATTATTAAATTAAAAAAGGAACTAAAGTGCAAATTGTTCCTTACATTGTCATTAAGATGTATACTTTAGGAGCTAGCACAGGTTTATTATGTGCAATAGATATAAACGGCAGACCAGCGGCCGGTACCTACTGTGATACACGGTGAAAAATATGTTTTTTTGGAAACAAAAACTGGTGATTGTATTCGTCTATACAAACAACTTTTACTGGAACAAATTCTTAATTCACGAAAATTAAATCAGCTGTTCCATAGAAAAAGTTAAATACCCTCTCTGTCAAAATGTATTAAACAGCAGATTTATTATTTTCACGATTTCAGGTTTGGCTACGTGATAAAAGTTGGTCTTAGAGTCGAGTACTATACTATCACATGTTTTCGTTTCCGAAACCACTTAAATTTCACGCTGTACAAAGCACGCTGGACCACACGTCACCCCATTATATTATATTATATTATTATATTCAGATTCATTCAGTGACTAGTGACTAAGCCCGATTCGATCTTTGCCAATTTTATTTCATATGGAATTTATAGTTCCATAATTTATATCATCTTCAATAAACCTTTTATTCGTAAAGCAATACAAAAACACCACAATTTCTGTACAAAGATAAGTATAATAAAATTATCATGACACGAAAATTTTCAAGTCATTAAAGCCTAATTTTAGGGCGGTTTTTATAAACGTCAATTTAAACGACAGCTCCCGTAACTGTCAGACACAACCAACTAAAACATAACTCACAACTCATGGAAACTGCCAAATTAAATTCGTCAACTCACCACCGACAGACTTACAAGTGTGGCGCTGTAGGTTAATTAACTTGTGTTACGATACGAGTTTTGTAGTTGGAATAAAATAGTACTTTTACTAGTGATCCACTACTGGGTAAAATCCTACACTATTGGAGCCCACATCTCACTTTTCCGGTCCTGATATGGATGTGTCGGGGTCGTCCCACTATTCAGGTAAGCCAGCTGACCTTTGATATCTGCAGAAAGCTTATAAACAGACTGGAGTGATGATCTCTATTGAAATCCGAACGCTAAATCTTTATTCTCTTTGGTCGTATCTTTATAAATCATTGTAGTTTTATTATATTTAAAACACAGTTACTAAAAAAAATACAAAAATTAACGAAATATTTCGACTCCTCCATCATTCGACTGATGACGACTCCACTGAAGGAGTCGAAATATTTCGTTAATTTTTGTATTTTTTTTAGTAACTGTGTTTTAAATATAATAAAACTACAATAATTTAAGGCCAATTACTGGTAAAGTAAAAAATATATTTATTTACTTTATAAATCATGAAACTTTACTCACAAAAAGTGAAGAATTTAAAACTAATTTATTTTTGCTTGTTCTTGCGAAAGTTTGTCAGCGCCCCAGTCTGGGTATAAGCTTGTCTCTTGGCACCACGGATATAATTTATTCAATACTTACCTATATTTTTGGCACCCACTTGACATCTTCCACGCGGGATATTTTTTTGTTGTTTTAAACTTTACATTACATGCATACGTATGCCCATTTCCATCTTCTACGATCTTATTTTACATTACTAATGCGGTTAACTATAGCCATGTCAGCTTTAACTTATGTATGACCATAATTAAGTCATATTTTAAGAAAATTAAAGCTTTTAGCCTTGAAAATATTTCCCATTTTTTTTTCGAGATCTTTCAAAATCAGAAACGAAAATTCTGTCCATTACACCTATCTTAATCAATTTTGAACATGAAATCATCCGACGTAAATAAGCGTTTTTGTTGCTAGAACAATATTAAGTATATATTCAATTTTCAATCACATAAACTTATTAAAATTCTTGAAAATCATCTGCAGACAAATCAATTCAACAGGTCTCCGCCAATCAGCGCAGTTCTCTGAGGATCACTTGAGAAGCCAAACACTCGTCAGTTGGCACAAAGCGGGTTCCGTCCGTGCTGTAATCGTATGTAACGCCGCGGCCTCAGTCGAGCCTGCTGAGGGCACACACTTCGTCGGCAATTAAAAAAGTTGGAACTATGGTAGCCCTCCTCAAACCCCTCGCTCCCTTGAATTGCAGCCTGATTCTATTGGCTAAGCTTTGAAAAAATCTTGCCGCTTGTGGTTACGATATGGGACCGCTTATACGATTCTGTGCCTCCGTTGAAAAACGATTTAACTCATAACAAAGTTACCGGCCAAACCCGATTACTAGTTAGAAACTAGTTTTTCCTAGGCCAAAGTAGGTGCGAAGACGAGCGCAGCGAGGAGGATCGTGTTAGGTTGCTTGTGAATACAAATTCAGGAGTCGAGCGAAGCGGAGCGGAGCGAGGCGACGCGACGTCTTAAGCTTTAACATAAATACGATCTTACCATATATATGAACTATTATATAAACTAAATTTGCCTAGGAAAAACTAGTTAGTCCTGAAATCGGGTTTGGCCGGTACCTATATTCAGCCCCTCGAAGCATACTATCTTGGAGATATATCGTTCAAAAACTGAATTAAACCATTTGTCACCAAAAAAAAATGCATTATTAAATGCACTGTGATTTAAGTTGAGTTTGTGCATTTAACCATACCTATGTAGTAAACGTGTAAAAAAAATAAAGAATCGTGAAAATCAACATAATTAAATCATAATAACATCTGATTTTACAAGATGTGATGTTAGTATGCGACTAACTCTTTTTAAACCAATGTACTAATGTACGGTGTTACAAAAGATATCGAAACTCCAGTTAGATCATTTAGTAGAGTAAAAAACCGGTCAAGTGCGAGTCAGACTCGATACCTAGGATTCCGTAATTCGACAGTTTTGTAAACAGTCAGGAAAAAAGTATTTAAAATTTTGCCCATAACTGTTTATGACAACTAAAACAAGAATTGATTGTACCACAAAAGAGAGACACAAATATTTTTATACCGTACTCGAAATAAAACTCGAAGATGAAAAATTACATTTTGTCATTTTAGTATCGTGAATTTCTCAACCGCTATTTTTTCCTGTAATCTTTACATAATCCCAAATTACCATGATTTTTTCGTGAAATATTTCGGACATGCATTTTTTGTGGTTTTTCAAAGATTTCTCGAAATTGGTGCCAGTAAATATAGCAAAAGTATATATTTTTATAATCAACTCTTTAATATCTACAATTTAATACCCACATTGTATTTATATAAAATATTTTTTTGTTTTATTTTACATTTATATTTGTATTTCTCATATGTGTTCAACTTTTTTTAATCGCTATGGTTTTCCTGTAATTGGCCAGTTATGGCCTATAATCGTGTTTTTTTTTCGGTCTACCAGTTTTGGAAATAAGGGGGGAGGGACATGCATTTTTTTGTGGTTTTTAAAATTTTTCGAAATCGGTGACAGTAAATATAGTAAAAGTATATATTTTTATAATCAACTCTTTAATATCTACAATTTGTTCTCACTTTTGTGTTGGAAATATATTGAACAATTTCAAATTTTTCAATTTTTTTTTTGCACCATGTTGGTGTAGGCAAGTGAATGCTATTTTGTAGCAAGTTTCAAGTCTTTATCTTTAGGTGCTAAAGTTATGAGGCTGTGACATACGGACGGATGGACGGACAACGGAGTCTTACCATAAAGGTTCCTTTTACCTTTCAGGTACTACGGAACCCTAAAAAGGAGGCACCTGGTATAAAAGCTACTTTTGGACGTAAGTCGAGTTAAACCGCACAGAATCATACTTTTATTTTGCTATTTCTGATCTAACGTTTTTGTTGACAAATCTGTTCTTTAACGTTGTATAATATTCATCAATTTATACCTATATATATGTAGGTGTTATTGGTGAATTTGCAAGGATACGAAATATCTAGTATCACCTGTAACTTAAAATGACAGAATAGTGCTTACGGTTTCACAAACACTTATTTATTTGATTTATTTATTAGCCTTATGTAGATAACAATAAAAAAAATATGTATATTATAATTTTCAAAAAAAAGATAATTTTCTACATTAAATCCCATTGCTCCCTAAAGGCCTCCCCCATCCTGCTCCATTCATGCCTGTCGAACGTTAGTCTGGTCCTGACCAGATTCACAAACACTTAAGTGACTTTATTTGTATCCAGAAGTAATATTTTTTGTTCCACAGCAGATATCCCTGTAGAATTTGGCAGAAGCCCCTTCGTGATGCTTTGCCGACAGACTTCGACCCAGTAAATTTTAGTTACTACTCGTATGGTTAACACAGATTGAGCAACTTGTCGAAACTTGGGCTTCGTCTCAATGTTAGATTCTACTCGAGCCTGCTGGGTAGTACTCGTACTTTAAAATACCAAGAAAATTGATTTTTCAGGAGTATGACTGTATAAAATTAATTGGCAGTTTAAGGTGTTTGAATGAATAAATGAATTGACACTTTATTGTACACATAAAAGACATTAAAAAGAAAGGAGACCAGAGTTTCGGTTACATTAATATGTACAAAGGCGGATTTATCACTTAAAGCGAAGTCTTCCAGCCAACCTTTGGGTGGTGAAGAAATTATAATAATACGAAAATTAAATAGGGATAGACGATAATGAAATGTAATATAATATGTTTGCCTTATAGCTAACAAGAACTTGAACATAATAAAAATCTTCAAATTGAGCGTCTTTCGTACAGATTACATTTTAATTTACACACACACACCCACCCTCTCTTACCTACTCAAACATTCACACTCCTCATCAGGTTTTTTTAATTTGTATTTAGCTATGTAGTTTTTATTATATTTTCTTTTAGTCTTTAGAATTATGTATTTGTTGCACGCTATTATTGTCTTCTCCTTGTCTTATCTGCACTGTATTAATACTAATTTTAATTGAATAAACACGCGGTACAGAGCTATAATCTTGTTACAACAGGAAGGCGCTGGTGACTGTAATACAGTGTCACACTAAAACAGTTGCCAACGCGACATTTTAGAATTATGTATTTGTTGCACGCTATTATTGTCTTCTCCTTGTCTTATCAGCACTGTATTAATACTAACTTTAATTGAATAAACACGCGGTACAGAGCTATAATCTTGTTACAACAGGAAGGCGCTGGTGACTGTAATACAGTGTCACACTAAAACAGTTGCCAACGCGACATTTTAGAATTATGTATTTGTTGCACGCTATTATTGTCTTCTCCTTGTCTTATCAGCACTGTATTAATACTAACTTTAATTGAATAAACACGCGGTACAGAGCTATAATCTTGTTACAACAGGAAGGCGCTGGTGACTGTAATACAGTTTCACACTAAAACAGTCACCAACGCGACATTTTAGAATTATGTATTTGTTGCACGCTATTATTGTCTTCTCCTTGTCTTATCAGCACTGTATTAATACTAATTTTAATTGAATAAACACGCGGTACAGAGCTATAATCTTGTTACAACAGGAAGGCGCTGGTGACTGTAATACAGTGTCACACTAAAACAGTTGCCAACGCGACATTTTTATTAATCAATTAAAAGAAAATTTACAAATAAACCAGTATATAAGGTCCTACAATAATAAGTGAAAATATTTATAGGGTAGATCATGTATCGTTCACTGATCACATTCCAGAAGGAAAAAACATTTTTTGCTAAAATAATTTTTTTACTTTCCAGTACAAAGTGGTTGAATCAGCTGACTAAATTTCTATGGAAAGGCGAAAAAAAACTTCCCGCAAAAAAAATTGTTTTCGGTGGAATGGGGTCTATTTGGGATACTCTGTCATCTTTTAATTTTTTATCACCTTCAATTGTAGGACCTTATATAATTAACAAGCTCATTGTTAATATAGCACCTATAATATAAGAAATGTGTATACTGATTTTTGTAAATGTATGGCCAATAAATACATAGATAAAAATTACAATCCCTTAAAATAAGTTGTTTATTTATTTTTATTTATATTTAGGCACTACTAAGTAAATAACGCTTGGCGATCTGAAATCTTTTTTTTTAATTGTTGATGTTAAGCACATGGTGGAACCTGAAAAACATAATGAACAGAAAATCACTCTTACTATTCCACAAATTTATTATTCACTTCCTTAGAATAGCACAAGTGATTATCTATTCATTATATAGGTATCTGTTTTTTTTTTTCAATATGTCATTCATGACTTATTTATTTAATAACTCATTTTTTGTACCAATATACTACTATGTATATGTTAGTTTGTAAATTTATCTGTGGTCCACAGATACCTGATCATAAAATCATTTGATTTGATTGGATTGATAAAACTCTCTAAGAGACAAAACAGGGATGATAACACCCTTTCAAAGCAATGCCGGGATATAGGTCAAAGTCGCGTTGCCGGTAACTAATCGAGCAGCACTATTACAAACAGCAATAAAACTGCGAGCCTCCCCCATCCCTCTGCTTTCCGCGTACACGACATATGTCACAACTCACTGGGTTGAATATTTTCCTCAACTTTCCTGAATATTAGGCCAAGAGCTGGCTATGCTTTAATCCCCTTAATTCTCACTATCGCTAAAACAAAATATCGCAGATTACAGATTGATGACTTCTGTCGCGCTGTCAAGCAAATCAGTAATCGCTTTGTATTCGGATAAACGCGTTCACAAGAAGAACGTTTCCGTACCGCAACAGAAACATCTCCTATACTATTTTCAATTTTTTAGCCTGTCAAGATGGCCGCCTTGATCGAAAAATCTCAGTTTATCTCTCAAATAAAATCCATGAATAGTTTCTCGAAATCTGGAAATTATTTTCCGAATCTAGCCCCAGGCTCGTCCATGCTTGTTTTCCATGGTTAGAGGGTTTAGAGGCTGGCATTTTGATCTTCACAGCGCATCTAATTCATGTTCATCCTGCGGCCGTAGCATGCTGTTGTCGCGCGCGACTGGCACATCTCGCGACTCCACTTGACGTTTGTTTTGACGACTGATAGGGAGTTATATCGCTTATTTTAGCAGAAGCGAAGTCGCGCGTTATGCTACGGGTGCCGTTTTATGATTGGTGTGACTCCTAATCTACAAAGTTTAGTCCGTATCGGAATGATGCCATTACGGTCGCGCGGCAGATTGCGAAGGTCGTAAAGCAGGGTCGTCTTTACGTGAGGAATACATTTCCAGATATTAGGCCCAGGTCTAAGTTTTCTTTTTCGGTTTTATGGCAGTTTTTGTGGTCGGTTGATTTGGCACCGCGTTAGGTTTACCATATTTTATTGTTAGGAAATACACTGGATGAATCTTTTGTATTCCACCTAGGTGTTTCATCCATTTAGTTTCTTAGGTTGCTTGATCGTGATCAACACTCTAATTGACATATTATTGAAACTCGTCCAATATTCTCGGAAAAACGAATTCTTGAAATTTTCTTTTCCTATAATTTCGCAAATACCATTAAATAAATAGATTTACTGTATCCACTCATTGAAATGTACCATCCGTTTTAAATTTAGAAAATAAATGAATTAAGGTTAAATGTCTTTGTACCTGATTTATAAGTATATCGTGGTATCAATTTAACGTATTTCAATAATACGAGTAGTAGAAAAATATGTCTCCAAAAAGAAGGAGTTAATTTTTCAAGTATTTACTGAAATGTACCAACATGTTCTTATAAACGAAAATCCAGCTGCTTCACTGGATTCCATCAATTATATAAAAACAAAATTAATAAAAGAACATTTCGCACTACAAACAAAAAGAAGTGCCAATATAATATACATAAATCTAGAGACTCGACAAGCCAAACGCAATGGCAGGGAACACTTCAACCAGACATTTACAGTCTCTTTGATACTGTAGCACACCGTCTCAAGTTACAAGTACCAACACAATTGAATGAGAGTTTTATTTTCCATTTGGAAAAGACGCCACAAAAGGACATCCTGTAATATAAACGGTTCAATGGTACAAAGAATAAATTGTATCCGCCCGCGCGCCCCGGATGCCTCGAGTTCCGAAATGCTTTTTTTAGGGTTCAATCTGAAGCCTACAGCCTAGATTTTTTGTGTTATTTAGTCTGAAGATATAACATAACCTTAAAATAACTTATCTTTGACATTTCAATTGCGCTGTGGTCACAAGCATAGTAGTTGTCCTCAATAGACATGCCACCGAATTAGTACTAAATTTGATAACCCGTTTCTCTGTTATTTTTCGTTACAGACCAGCGATATCGCTGTTACAGACTAAAATTTGAGACCTATATATAATTTAATACAAGTATAAAGTCACTAACTGGCTGGAATGTAAAATTTTGGTATTGGTACAATTTAAGGTAAGAAAACAACTTTGCATGTAAATCTGTCCAGCTTGGTATCTTTAAAACAAAATCGATATCCAAAATTTTGGCAAAATGGTGCCATTTTTATTTATTTATTTAATTATGCACAGAAATCAACAGCGATACATAGCATATATAAAATAGATAACAAATTACTTAATTTTAAGGCCAATAACAGATTTAAATTTTGAATAAATTATACATAATAGGTTTGGGAAAAAGTTTCTCCCCATTTTATATGAAAATTCAAAACATTTTTTTAATAAAGTTTATTTACATTTAACTAAAGTATGTAGGTGCCATTTTGTTCGATAACTTTCTGCCATCTTGTAGGTAGGGACATGATCCCATTGCTATAGAAATTTTGGGGCTTCTGATCAAAAAACCGCGACAAATGATTTTGGCAGTCCTCTCGTGATGTTACCCTAACACTGCCTAAAGAATCCTGAAGAGATCGAAACAAGTGGAAATCTGAAGGTGCAAGGTCAGGACTATACGGCGGATGCATTAATACGTACCAGCCAAACTCTTTTAATTTTTGCTGAGTGGCTAAAGATGTGTGAGGTCTAGCGTTATCATATATTGACTAATTCCGACCGCTTTCTCTCAACTTCTTGCTTTAATCTCATCAGTTGTTTGCAGTAGAGTTCAGAATCGATGGTCCTGCCTAGCGGTAACAGCTCATAATGAATAATGCCCTTCCAATCCCACCATACACACAGCATTACCTTGTTGCGAGATAACCCGGGTTTCACCAGAGTTTGTGAAGCCTGACCAGCCTTTGACCACGACTTTTTTCACACGTTCTTGTCGTACTTTTCACGACACTTTTCATTACCAGTTATCAGGTTTTTCAAAAATGGTTCGGTTTCATTACGTCGTAATAAAGAATCACAAATGAGTACACGGTTCATTAAGTTTCTTTCAGTGAGCTCATGAGGCACCCAAATATCGAGCTTTTTTGTGTACGCGCCAAAACTGTTTTTTGGTCAATGCCCAGCTCTTCAGCTACATTGTAACTACTGATATGTCGATCATGCACCACTTTTTTAAAAATGGCATCCATTTTTTCCGTAACAGGGCGCCCAGAGCGAGGTGCATCTTTGACATCAAAATTTCCGGATTGAAAACGCTTAAACCAAATTTGTGCTACTCTCACAGACACTGCACTAGGTCCATAAACATCACGAATTTTTTTCGCGGCTTGCGTTGCATTTTTACCTTTTTTGTAGTAAAATTTTAAAATGTATCGTATTTCTTCATTAGATTCACTCATCTTAACAGTAAGAAAAACAAATGAAAATCACACATTTTACCTATTTGAATTTGGAATTATCTTTTTTAAAATTTAAACTTGAATAATACCAAAACCAGCCAGATACAAATGGTATAGCCAAAGAGATTTCATTATAAGTTCATACATACTATTTGCGAAAAGAGTTTTTCCCCAACCTATTATTTCGAAGGTATTCTACACGAGATGGAATTTGCTGTGTAATTAGTACGTGATAATGGTGTATTAAAATATCACCACATGATAAAGGTCTTTAACGAAAAACAACTAAGAAATGGGTTATCAAATGTTGTATTGAAACGGTGGCGTGCCTATGCAAATTACGTATCATCACGACATGCGGGGGTGTCAATTTTTTGCTTTCTTGCTAGTATTGATATAACTAATCCATCCATCCAACAGCTTGTTTCGTCCACTGCTGGACATAATCCTTTCCAAGATTTCACCACTCTTGGCGGTCCTCCTGGAAGAAATGCCCATACTCACACACGCTGGGCAGGCGGGTTGGTGAGCGCGGTGCCAAAACCCTTGCACCAGTGACGCCGCTGCCCGTCACCAGTCTGTTTTACGGCAATTGGGAATGGATATACCGCCATCCATCGGTCCCAGGCAATGGTGGGCCGCCTGGTTTTTTTGCCTGAGAGCTGTCCTCTTACGCTCCCCCGAATAACTTCGGGAGGATTTCCGAGTAAGATGGTGGTATCTCCACAGTCGAGCCCGGCATTAGCTCTACCACCTAGGGTTGATTTAGCTAATAGCAGGATGTAATATTTTTTTCAACGGTTGTCAAAAAAGTAGCAAACTTTAAATCCATAGATTTAGATTTGGCGTAGGTTTTTCTCACGAATCAGTAGTACCCAATTTTTTTTTTAATTTGGCTGTGTGTTTCCATAGGAAAATACATTTCTAAATTGGTGGAGGTGGAAGAAGTGAAAGAGGTGTGTCAGGTTCGTATCGGATAATATGTAATCTCTGTATACCCTTCCGCAGAGTTACCCCTTACTCTTGGGTGTTACATAAATAATGTTGTGTTAAAATTAAGAAATCAAATATTTTGTCATAAAATATAGAAAGGTGTTTTTTGTAGACTAATGCTTTGAAGTATCAAAAAAATGCTAATAAACAAAGTTGTAGACAATTTTATGCCAAACATTAATGTGTGAATTTTTTTTCGATAAAGATTACCGTTTTCGCAAAAATCGCTTACTTTAACCGAACGGTAGCGGAGTAATGGCGGCCATCTTGAATGACGTCATTCTGGGAAAACGTGGGGGGTAGGGATCATCCACCCAAGTTTTTTTTGCTTCTTATACATCCTAGTAAGGAGTTCAGAAGAGAAAATCTCTGTACGCCGGTATGCACACAAAAGTGTTGTCAGCCGCTGGATCAGTACCGTAATGTCCCAGAAGCGATACAAGAAATCAAATAATTTTGTTTCATTTCGATTTTTGGGATCTCGAGTTTTTTCAAGGCATAAATTTTGTCTCTCGTTAGCTTGCCTCCCGCAGCGTGTTCGGTTAGTTCCGTACGAGCTCGGGATATGAACGTTCGGGTCAACCAATAACAATCAGTCAGTGCTCTATAACCCGAACTTGAATGTAGAATGAAATAGCATAGCGACCACGCGACTGACTTCAAGCATTCGGCTACAGGGCCCTTAATTTGTGTACACTGAACTTGATGTTACGATCTTTGTTAGAGTTATATATTTTTTGTAGTAAACAAAAGCAATGATTGGAAATATATAAAAACCGCGGAAACGAGCCGACTATTTGTCTTTCTGCTTCTGATATTGCTGCTTCTCATAAAATGCTCAGCGGTAAAAAAATGATCAGTTGCCTTCTGGGTTTTAAATGATTTGCGACTTATAAACACGGATTAACAAGACAACAGCGCATCTGCATTTGCTTATACATGTTACCGGAAATCTCTATAATCCGGTATTGTATACATTACCTAGGCAATGTATACAATGCCAAAAAGATTAAGGTAATGTATTAAATATTATTTATTTAATACATTGCCTAGGCATTGTATACATATAGTACCGAATGCGCAGCCGGTAATGTATATAAAAGACGTGAGCGGGAGCGGTAAAATGTTTAGAGGATGTATTTATATGATCTTTTATAAAAAAAGCTTGGCCTTTTGGTTAAATGATATTTCTGGGTGGTTATAAAAAAAAAACCACGAAGATTATGTATGGCGGTCGTACCACTATGTGGCGCGACTCGCCATACCTAACCTTCTAACCTAACCTACCGACTCTCTTCTGCGCTGCAGGACTACCAAAAAACTAATTTTGACTGAGAACTAATTATCATCCCATTGATTAGTAATAACTGTACACTTTTCCGGTGGACCAGCAGGTACTCTATACAATGCCTAGGAATTGTATACATTGCCTAGGTAAAGTATGTAACGGACAATAATATTCATAATATTTCATACATTGCCGGGATGCCTTAGGCATTGAATACATTACCTAGGTACTGTATACAATACCTGAATTATACAGATTGCCGGCTACATACATATGATATGTTTCTGTAATGAATAAATCAAGTGTATCGGTGTTTCTGTTTACCTATTTTTCTTTCCTTAATAATTTACTTTTGCATTCAGAATCATCAAGTTTATTCAGTGTTAATGTTAATTTGTAAATCTTTGCGATGGATCAATTGCCAAGTTTTTAAGGTGTGGAAATTTATTTCTATCATATCATAGTTTAGATACGAGTAATGTGTATTCTTCAACTACTCGATGCTGTAATAAAATAAGTGACGGTCGGGCATTAATAGTCTCAGACTCGTCTTGAATAAACTAGCATCCTCTAGACGCCTAAGTGGCTCACTGTACAAAGTATCTATAGGTATACATACCGATGTATGGGAAAGCACATGGGTAAATTCGCAAGTTATGTTGAGACCTGGATAGCTCAGTTGGTGGAGCAATCGGCGATGATGTAATGCTAATTTCTATACCTGTCCTCAAAATTGCCCTGATATCGATCTCAGTCATGGCTTACATTTTGATTAGTTAGAAGAAAGATACTAGTTTACTACATGCGTTTTCCACTTTACTCTCCCAGGTACTATCTTTATCACTTTTTGTAGTTTTTAGGGTTCCGTACCCGAAAGGTGCCAAACGGGACCCTCTTATTGAGCCTCCGCTGTCTGTCTGTCACTGGGGCATACAGCCGTAATAAGGTACCGTAATGTACATAGAAAGTTGCTTTTTTACAAAATACTTGTTACTATGGCCCTTATCACGACAAATAATAATTAATTTATTAAAAAATCTTAACTTTAATAGGGGTTCCCATAAAAGAAACCTCGAAAAAGTGGCATTATTTAAACGTTATGGTCATAGCTCTTACTTGAAGACGGTAATACATACAAGTTGTAAATTTAGTCATATTGTAGGACACACTTATAATAAAAAAACAAAAATAATAATATGCAGGATTTCATACGTATACGGCGCCAATTTTTGTCAGGCGCTACCATTTTAGTGGCTTGTTTTTGTAGCCTTGTTGCACTCATATTGTGGGGTGGTACGGAACCCTTTGTGCGCAAGTCCGACTCGCACTTGGCCAAATTATTATACCTAGTACTCTACGAGTTACTCTACCTGTGTAATAAGTTGATATTTTTATAAGACTGCCACTAACTATAACATCGTAAAAACCTAGTCTAGACACATACACTCTCACTTTTTTGTTTAGTTTTAGCTCTCTGAATTTTAAACAAAATAGCCGGGACATTATACATATTTATTCAGTTAATTAACTGTCCGAGTCTGGTGGTAAATTGACTCGGTTTGGAAGTTTAGAAGTAGTTCAAAAGTGTGACTCTCAGTTTGTTTTGAGAGTGCCTCCACCCCCCTCCCCCTCGACTCGCTCCGCCCCGTTGTTGTCGGCAGCGCAGTACGAGCGGCAACCACAAAATCCCCTACGACGCTTGATAGTATAATAAGCTTCTTTGGAGACTTGCAGAATAGTGATGCTTTGATTAGTTAGTAGACTTGCAATTGGCTGAAAATATAAAAATAATTTGGCCAAGTGTGGGTCGGAATCGCGCACAAAGGTTTCCGTACCACAATAAAATATGGGCATGGAACCCTTAATACATTATGGCAAATAGCAACAGTATAGATGCTAAATATGGAACACAATGCCTGAGTATGGAACACAAATTTTTCATTACTTTTTGTTTTACTATAAAGTATGTACCATAATGTGACCACATTTGAAACTCGCATGAATTACCGTCATTAAAACAAATAACGTTGAAAAATTCACATTCAACCATACCCATTGTGTATAATAACGCGTATCACCACATCTTCTGACTTAGCGACGCGACGGGAATATACAAGCAAACATTTTCACCAGTACTTGTTTTCAATTGCTCCTATCTCTGTTCTCCGGTGACTTTGGTACTTGTGCACTAATTATAAGCTTTCATTTAAGACATGTTTCAATTCTGTTGGACCTACGCCCATTTCGCCCATCATCTTTTTCAACACTAAGCTTGTGCAATGTAGCTCATAGTATCAAATGCTGTAGGGGATATTAAGATCGCCACTCGCACTAGCGTAGCTCTTTGTTGGCAGCACACGGTAGAAAAAAATAATTGTCTTCTTCTCGAGCCGGTGTCCAATGAATCTTTATATATTATGGATGGAGGCGCTCTTAATTTATTTATTTTTGCATCATCTTTTTTTTTGGGTTCCGTACCAGTAGGGTGCCAAGCCAAACATGATCCCTATTACTAAGCTTTCTGTCTGTCTGTCTGTGACAGAGTCTACAACCTCCACCGTAATAGATAGAAAGTTGAAATTTTCACATTATACGTGTTACTATGACGTCTCCCTCGAAAAATAACAAAATACCAAAAAAAAATTGGGGTTGGTTAAGAAACATTGAAAAAGTTGCCTTATTGAATCGTTATTAATTTTGGCTCTTACTTGCAGACGGTAAAACATACAAAATAAAAAATTGTCAGATTGAAGGATATACTCTATAGTAAAACAAAAAATAATAAAAAGAAGGATTCCGTACGCAGACGGTGCCAAACTTTTTGTCAGGAGCTACCATTTAAGCGCCTTGTTTTTCGTAGCCGTGATGTTGCTTTATTTGTATAAGTTTTGAATATAATTTAATAACCCAATTAAATTATATTCAAAACTTATATAGGTAGAATAAGTGAAACAGTTTAGATACTTAGGAAGCCTAATAACCAATGACTCCAGATGTATACTACATAGTCGCTACAATAGCAATGGTAAAGAAAGCTTTTAACAACAAAAAGCACCTTTTTAAAGCCCACATATCGCAGAATATCCGGAAACATCGTATAAAAGTATACATCTGGAGCATTGGATATGATCCTCTATCAGGATGTGAAACATGGACCATGACAAAACGTGACAGAGAAAGATTGGAAGCATTTGAAATGTGGTGTTGGTGAAAAATGGAAAGAATGAAGAGGTCCGGCAGATTGTAAATGGAAAGCGACATTTGATGAGGACTATATATAATCTATAGTATAGATAATAGAAGAGAAAAGATGCTGGGACATCTGATACGACACGACAATTATATCAAAACCATCATTGAAGGAAAAGTGGAGGGAAAAAGAAAGGACAGGAAGGCCCAGGAGAACATTCATGGATCAAGTAAAAGAAAAAGTAAATGTCGTGTCGTATCAAGAACTCAAAGAGAAGGCGGAGTGCAGAAGTGAATGGAGAAGCCTTCACCGACAAGAGCACAGCTCTTAAATTTATGATGATTATGATGATGTTCCTTTGACATTTATATTGTTGTTATTCTCCATACATTTTTTTAGGGTACCGCTCCCGTGTGGTGGGTTGTTACGAAACCCTTTGTGCGCAGTCCGACTCGCACTTGGCCAAATTATTCATAATTCCATAGAGATTTTTAATATATTCAATCACTATATCGAAATAGTCCGGAAGATTTCTTAACAGTTATGCAATTGGATGTTAAAGAATTTCATTAAATCCCTAAGTAGCCCTTAAAGCTAGCACTTGAATAACTGCGCTACCTAAGTGTTTAAGACAGCAATTTTTTATCTTATTTATGCAGCCAAATTCATACTGGATGATTTGTAAGTGATCTTTATCATGGGTCAAAAACATATTTTGCGTAATTTAAAAAAGAGAATTTTTGTTTTCCATACATTTGCGTTTGTAGGGAACGGGATGAAAATTATTTTCGAATATCCCAAAGAGTCATCGTACCTTTATACCGACTACTTTTTTTTTTTTTTTATTTATTTAACCAAATTACAGTAAGAAATAGTCTTAAATGATTAAGCCGTCTCTCTGAAACCCGTACGGGTTTATGCGAGTGACACGCTACCAGCTCGCTACGAAGTAGGTAATACAATTGATTAGTTATATGCTAACACCCACGGTAGTATTCTTTCACTAGAGATAAGGTTTTTCTTCTGGATAGTCCAGACAATAATTCTGCGCACAACTCGGCCGGCAAGCCGTTTAGAATCTCCGGTAGAAGGTATTCCCACTTCCTCATGCCGTAGACGTTAGTATATCTTGGCAGCCGATATACAGGGAGGTAGGGTAAGCTACGCAGTCGATTTTGTCTGCTATATTTAGTCAGTAAACTAATTTTATCTAGTTTATCTAGTAAGAGAGATAAGTTTACTTTGTTATAAACTGACATTACCTTACAATGATTGAACAAACCAGCTTCATCCTCTTTGTATTTTTGTTTAATACTTTTCGACACCATGTTCTTAAGGATAGTTAATTGTAGTTTGTATATACTATGCAAGTATGTCTTATATGTGCGCCCATAGCTACTCAGCCCGTAGCTTATGATAGAATCAGCTAGTGATAGGTATAAAGTTCGTAGAATAGTAAACGGCAGTTTGTATTTAAGGATAGCTAATTTGGCGTTAATCGATCTCAATTTGTTTTTCGATATGAGGTCTCCAATGTAGGTGTTTGTCAATTATCAATCCTAAGTAGGTATGTTGATCTACTATCTGTAAGCATTCGCACGAACAGGCGGTGGTTGTGGGCTGGCGATGCATGCACTGGTGATCGTGTGCAATAATAGTAGGTTTCTGAGTTGTTTTCATGTACGGTGAGTATATATGAATTATTTTGGTTTTGTTAGCATTAATGACCAAGCCTGCATCGTGCGCCCACTTACATAGGTTGTCGAAATTTACCTGCATTAATTCCTGTGCTTTCGATAAATCGTTACTATGGGTTACTAAACATGTATCATCGGCAAACTGGTATACAGAGCCCTCCGAAAAAATATTACACATGTCGTTTACGTACAAAAGATACTCTGTCGGCCCAATAATTGAACCTGGAGCCGTACCTTTCGAGGTAGGTATCTCATCACTGAAGCAGTCGCTCGAACGGACTGTAATACGTCTGTTGTGGTGGTAATTTTGAAACCATTTTAACAGAGGACCCTGTACACCATTTTGCTCCAGTTTTGAGAATAAGGTATCATACTGAAGCACGTCAAACGCTTTGCTAAAGTCGACGAGGGTAACGAGCACCTGTTCGCGGGCGTCGAGGTACCCGTTGACCTCATCTGTAAAGCTTGATAAAAGCTGGGATGTGTTACGGCCCTTTTGGAATCCATATTGTTTACTGTTAATTATACTATTTTTAGATAAGAACTTATTTATTTCGTTACAAAAAAATCGTTCAATAATTTTATCAATGCTAGGTAATATGGTAATAGGTCTATAGTCGCTAATATCCTTATATGATCCTTTTTTATGTATGGGTCTGATAATGCCAGTTTTTAACTTATCAGGGTATGAGGAAGTGGAGATACACGAATTTATTAGGTGTGTAATTACCGGAGTAATTTTATTATTAATACAAATCAAATCCCTAGTCCTTATACCGTCTATACCGGGGCTTTTGTTCTTATTTAGGTGCTTAATTATAGTAAATATAACATCATTAGTAGCCTTATTCATTCTCATGGACACAGAGGGTACTCTTTGATAGTTTTTTGACTTTGACTTACCGAGTCTTCAGTATGAATTTGGCTGCATAAATAAATATAATTTTTTTTCTACGTTTTAGTGGTTGTTTATATTAAACATCGCAATTTAAAATTAAAACGTGTTTAAATACCAGTGGGTCAATGCATGACATGACGAATTCCTGTCTGACTCTATATGTTGTTATACAGGATGTTCATTTGATAACCTTTTTCCCTCAAACAGGAAGTTCCACCCGTGTATATGGATAATTTTCACTTTATAAAGAAACCACAAATCGCGCAAGAAAAATCTGCTGTTCTATAGAAAATTTAAATACCAACTGAACCAAAATGTAGGCAACCGCTGATTTCTTTTTCACGATTTTAGGGTTGGGCCTCATAGTAACAGTTGTTCATATCAATGGGCAGAATACCCCGTTTTAAGGAAAAATTTATCAAGTTAACATTTTGTATATATTCCTTAGAAAAGAATATGAAATAAATTTGGCCTTACCTCGAATTACTAAACAGAAATAGCGGCCAAACTAGATGGGATCTTAGCTAACATAAATTATGAAAAACTTGGGTAACAATTTTATGTAGCTTGTTTAACTCAAAGACATTCCAAGAACAACATCCTCCCTTTCGAGCAGAGGCTTTAGTAGTTAATATTCCATCACAGCGAGAGTTCTTCGCGCAATCTACCTCTAAATTATATACCTCTACAGAGAGACTTTGTCAAGCGTTCCTCGTACACTATAATATGGGGTCCGTTTTTCCATTTAACTACCAAAACTAACTAACTATTAAGTATTCGTTTGAAAATATATCCTCATAAAATTTCCCGAAAGTTCCTTTTTTACATACTTGGAACACAATGCTGGTACACCCGCTTTTTACCGTTTAAGGACCAAACGCTTAGACCATTTAACACGGGACCTGGCAAAGCGCGACTCTTAGTACTGAAATTATTCTGCAGTTTTCCACGGGAGGGGAGGTAAACACGCACAGCACACATTCACTCATTCACGCACACTCCTGCGAAAAATGTATATGTCATACTAAAACAAAAGTTGCAACACAAACACAAAACGCACACACGAGCAAACTTACATGAACAGATTGTTCATGTACTTCGGCAGAGAGGGATAAGTGCGCGTGCCTAGTCCCGTGTTAAATGGTCTAATGCAAAACGTGATGAAGCTACCGCCATATTTTACGAGTTCTATTTACCAGCGATATTTATTTTCTAGGTGATTATTGATTAACTTAACTATGCGTAAGGTAAAGAGAACCTGTAGAGCTTTAAAAAAGAACATGCATGTGTCCTTTATGTCCGGCGCTGCTACGAATGCAGGTAACTCTATGGCAATATATTTTTTTATATTATTTGTTTTTTTCAAGTTGTTATTTTTTGTGTATTTCTTTTGTTCTGTATATTTCTTTGGTTCTTAAGGCATATATATTTTTTAATAATTATGGGTTTATCTGAAGTAAATATATTGAATTGAATTGAATAATATCGTGTAAAGCAAAAAATGAGTTCCATTTGGTTTTGAAAGAATAAAAACTGACGGAAGCAGATTAAAGAAATAATAATTTCAGAATTATGAAAGTATGTATTTGTGTGCAATCTTGTAGCGAATTTTTCATATAATAATTAAAGAAAATATTCATACAAGCCATTTTGTCCCAATCCTTCTTATGTCGGAAAGAATGTGATCGTAAAATCAGAAATATTCTTTAATATAGATGCAGGAAAACTAATTCGATGTTTCCAATGGCACGATTTAATCTGCGCGGTCGGTCGCATGGGGTATTTTAAAGCCCAGGGTTGGAGAAAATTGCCATATTTGTTTTTACGGTTAACTTACAAATCTGTTTTTTATATAAGTTTCTTAAAACATACTTAGCTACCAGTGGAGAAGGGTGAATATTTTAACAAGGAAAGCCGGAAAAAAATCGCCTTACCCAGAAAGCAACCAAGGAAAACATTAATTTTTTGTGCTTTGCAGCTCCCTGTCAGCCAAGTGTATTTGTCGTATTGAGATTTATGGAAACGTTTGACAAAGGGAAGAGCACGGAATAAAGAAATTAGTATCGACACCATTTCCGAAACAAGCCGATGGGTATCGTGTTATATGGACCCTCCGCCACTGTTAGCTACTAAACAATGCACGCATACGTCACTTCCCAAGTAGCATTTTACTCCATTTAAGAGTACACATTTAGTTCCCAGGTGTACTTGAAGCATTATTACAGTTCACTCGTGATGTGTAAGCTGCATTATTGCGATTAATTACACCTATACCTGTCTAAGGGACTTATAGGAGTGTAAAGTTATACTGTTATACGATTGTTGGTGTTATAATACTCTAACAACTATCCTTTAGTCAGCCGTCTGACTAAGAGCATTATAGGAGGGTAGAGATACGCCAACCGCTGTTTAACGGCCTACTTGTACGATGTTACAGAGCTAGCATTTTAATAGAACACATGTGGTCATTTATAAAGCCAAAGGCTGTTATGTTTATTTGTTTTAGACTGTTATACAGCTGAGAGCTGTAGTAGGACTTGTTTGTGATCATTAAAATAACCTTTTTTTACTGCTGTACAGAAGTGTTTAAATGGTTCACATGTGCACTGTAGGCTGTTAAAAGGACTACATGTGTTGTCTATTAACATCAATAGCAGTTTATTTGTCCACAAGTACTACTCTTATTGGCTGTAAGCTGAACATGAATGTGAATGTGATATTCTATTACACTTATCCCAGAAGCTGCGTGTTATTAGGTCTCGTGCAAAAAATTGTGAAAATGAATAAAAAATCCTGGAAAATAAGAGCGAGAACCGGTGGAATAAGAAGAAAAACTGCAAAAGAATATTTGCAAATTGTAAAAATAAACAGTCGATTGACAACGACGCCCGAAAATGAGCCCGTCGATACGGCTTCAACAAGTGCGACTTCAACCGTTGTTCATGGTGTTTCTGTACATGATGAAGAGGAAAATGTGCCTGAACCTGAAAGTTCCCTTCAAAATATACAGATATCAGAGTGTGGTGATTGCAGTTCTAGTGATAGTGAATAGAATATCCATTTATTTATCTACCACAACACAATAAATTATAAAAACAAATTATAAAGTCAAACACAAGGAAATAACATAAAAGAATAAAACAATGTGACTAAAGCTAAATGAAATCATGTGTCGAAGCAGACAAAAAGGCTAGAACTCAGCATATGCTGTAGTCTTACAGAGTAAGACCGACAGCGCTGATTTTCAGTCCGAGCCCGCGTAGGTAACGCACGAACAAACAAAACAGCGCGAGTATTCTTGCACATTTTGAAAATAATAATTACGAATGGCAGAATAAATATGATATACATATACGAGTACATAATGTAGGTGCTAATATTTGTAAATAAATAAATTCAATTAATAGGTAAGCTCTAAATAAATGTCAGAAACTCGTTGGTCAAAAATTATTAAAATGGCGATGAAGCGTCTAGTTTTAGGCAGGCGAAGACATTTGTAAGTCAAGGAGATACTTTTTTAGTTTAATTTTAAAAGTATACTTACACTTAAGGTCACGTAGCGGTGGTGGAATGTTATTCCAACATTTTGACGCCATGTACCTAAAACTACCCCTAAATGCAGTGGTTTTGTGCTTTGGAAACAATATACGATTCATCCAGGTGCTAACAGTAGATGACCACGTAAATTTGTCATGTAAATATTTGGGAGAACCAGTTTTTACTACACCAAACAGTAAAGCAGCGAGATGCAGCTCACGACGACCCTCTACCCTTAAAATATTCGCGGCATTGATATAAGGTGTGACGTGTGATCGCCAGGGGATACGGAAGCAATAGCGAGCACACGCATTTTGCACGCGCTGAATGAGTCGCATGGTCTTCGCGTAGAGGCAAGGGCCGTAAACAGCTATACAATAATTTAGTTTAGAGAGAACAAGAGACTCACAGAGCTTAATGCGTAGTTCTTCACTAAGAAAGTCACGAATGCGGTATAAGACTTTTAGTCGATAAAAGCAGTTACGTGTTAACTCTGCCACATGACTTTCAAAGCGTAGCTCACCATCAATTAAAATCCCCAGATTCCTAGCCTCACGTACACACTCCATCGGTTGGTTCATAGTACAAACCGGAGGATTAGCAGAAGTTATTCTCGCGATCTGGTGTTTAGATCCTAGAACCATATACTTGGACTTGGATGGATTAAGAACTAAAGAATTCCTTGAACACCATAAAGAGATACGGTTAAGATCGTCAATGTTATTATAGCATCGACAAATTTTTAAATGACAATATTTTGACTGTAATTTAATTTTTTATTACTTTATGATCTTTATTTATATTACTTTGTCACACTGTATGAATAATTATAAATGTAATTAAATTAATATTTGTATGCCGTAAGGCAGATCATGGCGCTCTTATAAAATATTACTAACAACTATTTGTACCTAACATTTATACCCATGTTCACAAATAAATATTTCTGATTCTGATTCATTAAGCTTCATCGCAGCAAGATTAGCGTCTGTGGGATTACAGGAGATGTACAACTGTAGGTCGTCTGCGTATAAGTGGTACTTGAAATTTTGAATGTTTTCTATTATATCTCTACTATACAAAATAAAAAGCAGAGGCCCAAGTATAGAACCTTGTGGTACACCACGATCTACAGTACTCATTTGAGACCTTAAACTGCTACCATCCTCTCTTGACAACACCACTTGCTGTTGACGGTCACCAAGATAACTGTTAAACCATTGAACAGTCTCAATGTCAAAACCATAAAATGTGAGCTTTGAGAGCATAAGATTTACATTGATGCAGTCAAATGCTCTGGAAAAGTCCAGTAATGCAAGGATAGTCCCCTGACCAACATCACGAGCTGCAAGAATGTTATCAATAACGTCCAAAAGTGCCGTGTTTGTGCTACGGCCTTTTCAGAAACCCGATTGTAACTCTGGCAGTATACCATTACGTTCCAAGTAATCTACCATTTGAATGTAAACGGCCTTTTCTAGTATTTTTGATAAATACGGTAGGATACTAATTGCACGCAGGTCCTTTACATTACTTGGATTGTTCGTTTTGGGAATAGGCTTTACAAGTGCAGTCTTCCATAACTTGGGAAAGGTGTTCGTAGCAATAGATTTGTTTATTATACTAGTTATTGCACCAAGAGTTGTGGGCAGGGTCATGAGTATCATGTCCATATTAATACGATCTGTACCTTTGGCATTAGACCTAATGTTAAGTATAATTCTTGCAACTACTGTTTCATTTACTGTGGCTAATTTAAAAGAAGAGGGACCGAATCTGTGAAGTTCAAAATACGTTAAATCAGAAATAGTAACTAAATTTTCTCCTGGAACACTAAGAAAATGTGTGTTAATAACATCAGGGTCATTAAAATTGCCTGGAAGATCATTTTTATCTTTAAAATTAATGGCAACAGTATTTTTAAGATTCTTCCATAGGGTCTTGGGACTATTGATGTTGCTGTTAATATGATGTTCAAAATAAGCTCTCTTCTCACTAAACAAAGATGTATTTACTAAATGCTTCAAATTCTTGTATTGTTCCCTTTTTAGATCCGATTTATCCTTGCGGTAAGCATTATGGGCCTCATTTCGTAACCTCATCATAAAACGTATGTTACTTGTCAACCATGGCACCTGTTCTTGGCTCCCTACGGATTTTCTTTTCTCAGGTGCATGACGATCGAAAAGTTCAAGCAAAAGCTCATTGAAAGTTTCACACATTAAATCTATTAAATCTTCTTTCTTGAATACAATTTTGACTTGGACAATCATTTAACCTTTCGCAAAAAAATAAGAACATGGGCTATTGAAAATCGTATTCCTCATTCCGCTTTGAATAAATTGTCAGGCATAATAAACGAATTTAAACCGGGAACACTACCGTCTGATGCTAGAACAATTTTATGCACTCCCATTAATGTAACTTTAAAAAATGTAGATGGAGGTCTAAGATGCTAAATATCATAGTATTATTGGTCTACTTAAATATCCTTTTACTATTGATATCCTATTATAATTATATATGGACATAAATATATAGCTATAAACTTTATCAAAACCAGTTTTTAATACATTTTTAACTTCAATTAGAGACTAAAGTCGATTCTAAAGGCTTTAATTTTAATTTTTAAATCAATTTATAGGTCTACAATGTCTGGTAAATCTGAAATATCTTCTGTCTGTTTACTCCGTAGTCTTCCAATAGTAATAATCTAAAAAATTTACCAGAAATAGATAGAAGTAGCTAGATTTGTTTTGGTGGCTAAAATGGATTATTTTTTGGCTAAAACTGTTGAAAATCCGCTAGATCTACCCACAAAGTGGCCAAAATGGCAACACTGACAATAACTAATCCTATCCTGGCCATCACGCACGCCACGGGCGCACGCGAGTGATCAGAGGATCTATACCTATCCCGTTCCCGCCTCTATTTCTCGCTTACTTATTAAAAGGAATGCGCATGATTACTTCCAAGTTCAGAAAGAAATAGCATAAACTTTCTCTAAGTAGATATTTAAGGTGATCGTCAAGCACGTATCCAGGGGGGATAGTTGGGATTTATCCCCCCCCCCAAAATTTGGCGTGACATACACGGGACTAGGAATGTTTATTCATAACCACTGTAAAGTACGTTTTAATAAAAAGGTAGGGTACTTTTGATACTTAATAATAATATAGTACAGTGATTACAGAGGCTTCTTTCACAATTCACATTGTTGGTTCAATGAATGTCCCCCCCCCCGAAACAAAAGTCTGGATACGTGCCTGGTGATCGTACACCCGTCAGCTCCGTACGCGCCAAGTCTGCTAGTGTAACCATATTTTACAGAATTTTAACAGATAAATATCAGAAATAACAGTTATTTATCTCATAAATAACAGGAATAACAGTTATTTATCTGATAAATTCTGCAAAATGTGGTTACACCACAGTTATCTATACTATGGTTACACTATTACACTTGCTGACTCGGCGCTTTAAAAGATTGTAAACAGTGTTTGTTACTATGGCTGAGTGACAACTATTATTTTCTGTCCTTTTCTGTCGCAGGGCATAAATTATGTTGTCCCTCTTTATCTAGTTTGTTTACATTATTTTAAATACCTCCTTGAACAGAGTAGTGTTTTTTGTAAGTTGAAATGTCACCGGCAATCTGTATAATTCAGGTATTGTATACAGTACCTAGGTAATGTATACAATGCCTGGGGCGTCCCGGCAATGTATGAAATATTATGAATATTATTGTCCGTTACATACTTTACCTAGGCAATGTATACAATTCCTAGGCATTGTATAGAGTACCTGCTGAACAACCGGCAAAGTGTAAAGTTATTACTAATTAATGGAATAATATTAAACAGTCAGAATTAGTTTTTTGGAAGTCTTTCAGCGCAGAAGAGAGCCGGTAGGTTAGGTTAGAAGATTAGGTATGGCGAGTCGCACCACTTGTGGCGCGACCGCCATACATAATCTTCGTGGTTATTTTTTTTTATGACCACCCTGAAATTACCATTTAACCAAAAGGCTAAGCTTTGTTCATAAAAAATCATTTAAATACATGCCTTAATCAATTTTCCGCTCCTGCTCACGTCTGTTATATACATTACCGGCTGCGCATTCGGTACTGTATACAATGCCTAGGCAATGTACTAAATAAATAATATTTCATACATTACCTTAATCTTTTTGGCATTGTTTACATTGACTAGGCATTGTATACAATACCGGATTATACAGAAAGCCGGTAACATAAATACTCTGAGACCAAACTGTGTGTCTCACACGAAAACAAAAAGTGATTTTTGTTAGTTTGTTACAACATTTTTACTTTAGGTACTCATACTTGACTTAGTACCTGGGCTAGGCGATTTAACGGACAATAATTATTATTGCGGATCTCTAAAATTTCAGTATATTAAAAGAATTAAACGATGACACAAGTGACCTGAACTACATCTTAAAGCTGTACATAAGTTCACATTAGAATAAGTTTATAGACATTGGCTCTGTAGTGGTGCAAATGTGGGACTTTAAATAGAAAACAGCATTCTAACAGAACACATGTGAACCTATATACGCTCCACCGCATTAAATTGGAGTTATAACAGTTCACATAGCCGTATTTCATTTCCACCATTTTGTTCTAACCTAAAATATTTACCAAATAAATCTCCAAAATTATCATGCAGATTTATCACAACATACGTAGATAGAGCGATTGAGTTTTGGTTTCATGTTATAATTAATTACCGTAGTATAATTATAATGCCAATATAATATCAAACACTGAAAATTGTAGATTTCCTCTCAGCCAGTTTTAAATATTTTGAAATGAATATCGCGTTTTTACAGAGGCGCGTGAATATTTTAGCTGTAAATATGTATATATTATTTCACGATAAAGATGCATTCCCATGGCATTAACATTATTAAGTATTTAAAACAGGTACTACCTCGTGTTATCATACATTTTTATCCTTGATCCGCCGGAGTTTGGTTTCTGATGGCACACACAAAATGAACTATGAGGATAATAATTAATAATAAAATAAAGAAATAATTTAGGACACACGTGAACTTTAGGTAGCACTGGAGTAATTTTGTGGGATTTTATAACTGTGAAGGCTGTGTATTTAGCCACTTGTTACTCTTTATTACACTCATGTACTTAGTATGGTTCACACTGCGTCCCATATAGTGCCGTAAGTCAGCCTTAAGTCCGATGTTACTACTTAAACAGCTATTATAATGCTATTATACTGCTAATGTACAGCCATAGTGAACTTAAGGCTGTCTAATTTGTGCCCAAACTGGTTCTATAAGAGCATTATAGCACGCTATACAGCTCTTATACAGCTAACTTACACAGCTTTTGGAGTACATGTGAACGACTAGACAGCTTATATAGAACCCCGAATGCTACTTGGGTTCGCACGCTGCGTTTGAGTAATAAAGACTCCGTACCCGAAGGATACCCAACGGAACCCTATTACTAAGCCTTCGATGTATATCTGTATGTCGGTCCGTCTCTCACAGGGTGTACAGCTTCAACCGTGATAGGTAGAAAATATAAATTGTCACAGAATACTTGTTACTATGGCCTCTATCACGACAAATAATAAAAATTAAATTTAAATTTAAATTAAAAAGTTAGAACCAAAGGGGCGTCCCCATACAATAGCGCCACCTGAGATGACTTGTTTGACAGCTTTTACCAAGGTTCATTGATGATAGATGGCGCTGAGAGTAGCTTGTCAACCTTTTTGCATCTAGGTCGAATTCGTAAGATGGCGCTAAAATCTTAAAGGTAGGTATTTTCGGGTTGCATACCCGTAATATGTGGTGGTACGAAACCCCTAGTACGCGAGTCCGACTCGCACTTGGCCAAGTTGTTGTTTGTCCATGTCTTCTCGTGGATGTTGTAAATTGCGATGCGATGCGATTATAAAAAGGTAAGCTAACAATCTATATCTCTGTAGTATTGAGGGTCAAAAGGCATCCAATCTTAGCCCCGTCTACAGGGACGATGTAGGCACCTATTTACTGGTAGGCTTTAGACGTGGCTTGTCACCACTATCATGACGTCACCATGCCGCCAAGCGACTCGTCGTGTTCCGGCATGACGTCACGAGTAGCCGTACCGGGGAGTGGTAACAGCTTCGATGAAATTGATCTATGTCGAAGGGTAACAGTCATTCTTCTGTTACCGACTTCCGTAGATTTTTACGGTAGTCCCTGGAAAGACTGATTAACGCCTCGACTGCTGTCACTCTCACGATTTCTGGGCTAGTACCCTTCATCTAGGGTATTATCAACGCCTTCAGTATATTCGCTTCTATTTAACCTATACATTGCTTCGGTACTTTCCTTGATAAATTTGTATTGGAGTTTATATGCTCTTCATGTAATAAGATACACATTTTTTATTACAATTGACCTGTCCAGTCCAATACAATTGATGCTATAAGACTATAGGCAATATATAGCGTGAAATTAAATCAACGGACCAGAGTCATATTGGAGACTCGGTTAGTGACCAGGAACTAGGTTCAGTAATCCTTTTGGCCAAAATCGAAAAATATATTTTTTGCTCCCTTACTGGTTAGGACTAGTTAAAGTACAAGGTTTAAGTTTAGGAAGCAAAAAAAAATATTTTTCGAATTTCACCAAAAGTGTAATTGAAGCTTGTTTCTGATCACTAACCGAGTCTCCAGTATGAATTTGGTCGGTTAATATAATTTCACCTTGTATTTTCACATCGTTGATGGTTCAATTTTCGGTTAAGCGATATTACAAAACCATTTGAATGCAATTTTACTTATTAAAAATAATAAAAGAATGTTCCCTTTACTTCAATCTGAAGATAATTTTCTTCTAACGACAGCTTTTCTTATCCATCCTGTACAAAACGCGACAAAAAGAAGCGAGTACTATATGAAAGACATATCATAAAGCATACATCTTAAAAAAGGTTTCTATTATTGTAGGGACCCGAAAGCACACATGTAAGTAGGCACAAACAGACCAAGTCGGTTAGTGCTGAATAATAGAGAAGGTGCTTGAGACAATCATGAGCGGAGCGGAGGCTGCTGCGAATGTGACGTCATATTGACCTACCTACATTGTGAACTACATCGCTCTGTACTTTGTAGAAATAGGATTTTAAACTACAACTATACTTACATATTTAAAGGAATGGCAAAATGGTTAAATTTTTTCGTGTCATTTTGGTGCTTTTCTTACTTACCTGTTAAATGTCTTTCGTTTGATTTCACTATACCCTGTTAGTTATTTCATAAATCAGGCATTACCAAATGAGGGATTAAAATTAACAAGGACACTAACATCACTGTTAATTTTGTATGTCCCATGTCGAAAATGTAACAAGCCATTAGTTGATCAAACATTATGGGAATGACTCAAAAATCATTCACTCACATTCTAAGCCAACCAAAACAAAAGATCATTATTTGTTTTATCATTATTGTGCATATGGGGACTTTTTTCACTAGTCGTATTATAAGTTTCGTGTTTGGTAAGGCGACTGATTTGAAATTCCGTTTGTTCTGTTGAATAGAGATCGGTTTACATTTTGTTTTGCTGGTT
Organism: Ypsolopha scabrella; assembly: GCA_910592155.1. NCBI lineage: Eukaryota > Metazoa > Arthropoda > Insecta > Lepidoptera > Ypsolophidae > Ypsolopha > Ypsolopha scabrella. The sequence goes on along the minus strand of OU342969.1, from coordinate 20,753,267 downwards.
CAAATGTCAAAAATTTTGAGTCTTCAAGATAGGTCAGTTGCCGGTAGCCATGACAACAATGTAAACAATAGCAAACATGGCCGATTCCGACAGCTGCAGCTTTGGGTATGTATGACAGTAAGCTAATCGTCTGTTACCAATCTAACGAACCCCTAGAACAGTCATTAAGTTTAATAACTCATTAAGGAAATTATAGCATGATGGGACACTCACTAACTTTTAAAGTCTGAGTATGGTGAAATCGGGTCTAAGAATAGCAACATTTGACGATGACAAATGTTTCCATAATACCAAGGATTTTAAAACTAAAATATGAAATTTTAGATCGTCCAAAAATTTACGACCGAAAGAAAAATTTATCACAACATCACCTTCAAACGAAAATGTACACGTAAATATTTATCTCAAAAACGATCATTCCCTTGTCATTTAAAGATAACATTGTGCGGAAATGCGATCATTGCATACAGGAAATGTCGCCCTTCTGTGTCTGAAATGGAGTAAGGTAATGACAACATTTATGGGCTTTTCACCTAACAAATACCAAGAACTTGAACATTACGATGTAAGTGGAAACCAGCAAATATATGTAAGCTACTCATCGATGGAGCACAGGACGATAACATCACTTACATAGTGAAATATTGGTCTTAGATAAAAGGAAAAAGGTTTGGAAGTGACCTTATTCTTAATTCAGTAAAATAAATTATTTCTCTGTAGGCTTTCCCAAATAAGAACGAATAGTGGACCCGTTTTGGACTGTTACCCTATTATCTCATCTGCCTGACCGTCCATTTGGAGAAACTTACAACCTCCGTACAGAATGTTTCTAACTTAGCAATGAAAAGCACTTTGCTTTTGATATACACGCTGAAAAAAAAGACCGTGGTTAGAGGGAAAGTACTCTAAATGTATTAGTAATTATAACTATTATGTACTAAAGGAAAACATTCCTTTATTTTCAAAATTAAACTTCTTTAGATGAAATCGATTCTCAAAATTGACCCTTTCGATTGATAGCATAAAAACACAGAATGGTTTTTTTTTTCGCATGTTCAAGTCCCGACTCAAGCAGATGATTTAGCAAAAATATTAGAATACAGTTTTACTTATTAAAGTTCCGTACCCAAAGGGTATCCAACGGGACCCTATTACTAAGACTCCGCTGTCCTTCCGTCCGTCACCAGGCTGTATCTCATGAACCGTGATAGTTAGACAGTTGAAATTTTCACAGATGATGTATTTCTGTTGCCGCTATAACAAAAAATACTAAAACCGGCAATTGGCGAGTTGGGCCCGCGCACTCCCATACAACACGCATGATTTTTTAGCCGTTTTTATAGATAATAAAGGATTGTTTTATTTTTATTAAATTTGCTATAATCAATATTTAGCTTAATTTCCCTCCTACCACGGCTTTTTTTCCACGCTGTATACCTACCAGACCACGGTTTTGGAGACGAGACTTAACCCTTCAATTTCACAGGGGCGATCGCGTTCAAGCCTTTTTTCTTCACTTGTTATTGGTTCGGAGATCATACCTACATATTGGTTCGGACCATCGGACATAAGACAAAGGATGAATGAAAGTAGAGTGACAAAAGGAATTTATGGTACGTAAGTGGAAGATAAAGCTCAACCGGACCGCCCAAGAAGGACGTATGCAGACCAAATTGACGAAATACTGAAGAAAGGCAGTATCAAAAGTACCCGGAACAGAAGTGCTTGTATGACCAGGTTGATCGATGTGGAAGAGATGAAAGTGATGTGTCAGGATCGTTGCAGATGGAAATCTGTAGTCTCTGCCTACCCGTCTGGGAGACAGGTGTGAGTATATGTACGAGTATCCACTAGTATCGAAAATCAATAACTGAACGGGTTAATTTTTGAATGACTCATAATTCATAATTCATAATTCATTTATTGCATTCATGTAGTACATATGTTGGCATGGTTAATAATAACAAAGTACTATATGATTCTATAACATGATACCCTTTCTTGGGCATAGCAATATAGTTGTATTGCATGCGTTTTAAAATTTGACAATACATAAAATTCACATAAGTTTGAAACGTGTTTATTATTGATAATAATTAATTATTGATTGAGAAAAAATATATAAAATCGTTCAAATTGAAATTAAATTGAAATAATAGATAATAGTACGTTACTCTCACTTGAAACTTTGACTTGTGTCGGTCGGTACTGAAAGTTGCTCTACTTACTTTCCCTTATTCAAAATATTGGGTTAAACCAATACATTACTGTGAAGTATCAAAAAAACTGAATTCCACATGTATTCACTGTGTCAAGCATAGTATTGGTTTTTTTCTGTTTTTCTGTATCAACCTGTCCATTATCACATCGAAATGCGTGTTATGTTATGGCACGTAAAGTTTTATCGTGCTTGGTTTATAAATTGTAGCTTTTGTTCAAACTTTTATCATAACCCTTGGTGTATAACTATTATTTACCTTGATCCATACTGTGTCCCAGAATGATACGTTTGTTGGTGGTCAAATTATATGAAATTTGAAAAAAATGTGACTTCTAAATTAAGGAAATGAAACCACTATGAAAATAGATAGTACGGACATCCTTGTATTTAAAGTAGGTAGATAAATATGGCCGTATAGAATTTTTCGATTTTTTATTAGGTTTCGCCATAGACAAAACCAAGGTTTTGCGTACTGAAGTTCAAACATAACAGTCACCGTAATATCAAAAAGAGGACATGTTTGGTGCCTGTTTTAGTTAAGTAAATTTCCAACCTGTTAGGAAAATAATAACAACAATTCTTCATAAGCAGTCGTTTCATTTCATAGCGAATTTTTCTTAACTTTCTAAGCGTATTAGAACTAAAATAATATAATAATTGAAACTTATCAAAAAGTCCTAAAAAGGTGAATACAAACCACAATCGAGACTGGCGATCTATGTTTTAATGATGATGATGATAATAACTCTTAATTAATGAAAGAGTGCATATAGTATTCCTGGCCCTCAATTCTGGCACGTGTGCAATTTTTGCGAAGGTAGATTGCGGATGATTTAAAAAGGGATTTTGTACGGATATATATTGATTTTTTTGACTGAAAACTCATAGCAAGCATTCCTTAGATCCTATAGCTTCTATTTGATGTGGTTTAGTCACTCTAATTTCCATCGCCTGGCATATATCAAACTTTAAACAAATATCTAATGATTGATATTGCGAGTGAGAAATAATGCCGGAATAGCCGCTTTGTACCTCAGAGTAGACAATAGTAAGCGCTAAAATGGAAACTTTACAGGTGGGGTAAAAATAGACGAAAAGTGTCTGATTTAAATTTTGAATGCAAAAATGCATGGGATTTACAGCAGATATTGGAATATACTAAACTGTATTTTATATAATTTAGATAGCTTTATTTACTTTGTACAGTGATTTTTTTATTATGATGTTATAACTGTTACTTTAAAGTAGACTTGCTATTGTCTACCTCTGAGGTACAGATTTGTGCTCTTACTTAATACTTACCACTTGCTGAACGGTGAAGAAAAACATCGTGAGGAAACCTGCATGCCCTAAAAAGAGTGTAATTGTGCCCGAAGTACGGCGATAGGGCTCACCATCCATCACGTTGGGACGTAATAATCGTCGGTGAAACTCGGGTGTACCGGCTGTGGACTCTGACTTGCATTTCACTGGTCACACTTGGAAACACCTCTGACACCCCCTCGGGGATTCATGTCATGACGATATGTTTTTTTTAATTAAAGAATAAAAATTATATCAAAAACAAAAGCAATCAATCAATCAATCAAATCATTTATTTGTAAAACATAGTTTTACATGCGTAGATCGCAAATATTTATTACAGTTCTCTATGCTTTGCCTAAAAGGCGTACAAAAATTTATAGAACAAAAAATAATAGAATATATTTACACAATTTATGTATGCAATACGTTTACAATAAAATCCCATGTTATTTATTTATTTATATATTTATTTATTTATTTATTTATTACACTTAATGTACATTTACAAAAGATACATAAAAACAAGACATAAAAAAGAACATATTGTACACAGGCGGCACTTATTGCTAATAGCAATATCTACCAGGCATACAATAATATTGATATCATTAAAATTTTAAACTCACAAAGTGTCTTACGAATGTCAGAATGAAATAAATTGAATAAAAAAAATTAAATTATGTCGAAAAATTCAGAAATAGTATAATAACATTTTTCAACAAGGTATGTCCATAATTTGTATTTAAAATTTATCAGGTCCAGGTTTGGCAATTTATTAAATATTTTGGGTCCTAGGCGTACTACGCTTTTTTGTATTAAGGTTGTGCATAGACATCTTAGAATATTATTCTCTTTTCTATGTATAGTCTATTTCTATTGCGTAGCTGTCTATCGTGTTTCTGAGAAACCTTCTGAAATAGTTCAGGGTTTGTTTTCACAAATAATGCAGCCTCATAAATATACACACATGGTAGCGAAAGAATCTTTAATTCCTTAAAATTAGGCTTACATGTATCTCTAGATTGTAATCCACAGATTGCCCTAATAAACTTTTTCTGAGCCTTAAACACTAAATTTACATGTGTGAAATTTCCCCAAAAGATTAACCCATATCATAACAGAAGCAACATATCCATGGTATGCCGTTAACAATGCCTGAAGATTAACAACTTTCGACAATTTATACAAGGCATATTCTGATTTATTTAATCTTTTACAGAGATTTTAAATATGGGGTTTCCACGTCAAACCATTATCAATAATTATACCAAGGAACTTAGTGGTATCTACTATCTAACAAGACTGATTCTGATCTTAACCTTCTTAAATCTTAATCTAATTAAAATAAAAGCACAAAAAGCCGAATAAATAAACGAATTACGTACTAATTTAAACATTTTACTTTTTTAAGAAATAAAAGCGCTAAGAACATAATGATGCCGCTAGATTTACACGGTAAGCGGTAAAACGATAACTCAATACAAGCAGGGTTTCCAGGTGTCCGATTTATACCCGGATACTCTAGCATTTTAAAGTTTTGTCCGGATGTAAAATAAAAATTACACCAAACTACATATTCAGTATTTTAGCCATCGTCAGAGGGTATTGTGTCAGACAAATACTTAATTTGACATAATAGACATACAATGGTGTCGATTCGGTGCAACACGACTAAACTTATTTGACAGGACTAACCTTATATTAAGCGTCCTGTCCTTGTCTTTTCGATACAGAAAGAAAAAGACAGAATGCTTAAATTAAATTTAGTCCTGTCCAATACGTTAAGTCGTGTTACACCGAATCGACACCACTGAGAAGGATTCAGGGACGAGTCAGGTCTAGAAAATGTAAAACTTCAGACTGAGCCATAATGCGAGTAATTGCGCTAAGATCCTATCCTCATCGAGATGGTCCTGTCCGGTATTTTTCCTGAGAGATCTAGCCTCTAGATCTATCAGGAAAAATACCGGATCTAGATCTTTGCTCCCTACCAGCAGCATCACGTCGTAATTCAAACTAAAAGCGGTCACGTGCGGGACCATTTCAACCCGGCACCAGGTAGGGAATAATCTGACACAGAACTACTTTCACAAACTATAGACGTGCTTATGTACGAGTACCTTCATTAAAATAGAACGGGTCACGACCGTATGTCATGTGATGACATACGGCGACGTGGATGTGTCCAGTATTGCTCTTGATTGCTGTTAAAGTGCCTAATAGTTTGTGTATTTTAAACTCATGTTCTGGATTGTGCTTATTACCAACTATTGAAATAGGAACAATACATCGTCAAAATATAAGTTACCCAAAGAGTGGCAGAGGTTTTAATGGACTATGGATGAAATTATTAAATGTGCTCGAATATTTTTCCGTTTAATTAAATAGAAAAAGAAAACATTTCAATTTCAATACAGCTGTGTACGAATATAACCTTTGGCCGCATATAAAAAAATATATATTACTCTGTGGTAACAATGACATTGACCATTACATAGATCGAGGGACTATAGTAGCCACAAGAGTTGCGAATCTATAGGTTTTTTATCTAAAAAGTAATGATAGTTTTGTTTTTAATATGTGGGCTCTGGAAATTTTCGTATGATGTTGTAAAAGGCCCGTTATTTAAATGATTTTATTTTTTAATGTAATTAACGCCACCAAAAAATTTGCGTTTTCTCCTGTTTATGGAAAAGGTAAAAGTAAGGTTCTCAACAGAAAAATATTCGAACACTTTTCATAATTTCTTCCATTGTCCATTCTCAACAAAATAGTGAAACAAGTGAAGTGCGACAACTATTTTGCTCGAACCTATCGCCGTATTTCAGCCACGGAAACATTCATTTTTTTCATTTGAAATTTTTCCATTCAGCAAGCGACAAATAGATAAGCAATGACATTAAAAAAAACTTTTTTGCACGCTTCAGGAGCAATAACCAAACAATGCACACTGTGCAACTGTAACGTAATGAATGGCATTGGGACACGAGTGCTTGTTTACGAAACGAAGCGAAGCAAAACAGGTTGTAACGGTCTTTATTGTTACTGAATATGTAGAACTTGTCAAGTTTTCATAGTCGATTATTTGCATGTATAAGCTGTAAAAAGCTGTCAAATTGTACGTTTTCAGTAGCTAGGGACCCTTACTTCTTTTGAAACAAGTGAAGAACGTTATGCATTCCTGGAGTTATGACGTACCGAACCTCCACACAACTTGGCCCCAATTTTAGCTGACAATCCTGCACTGCTTTTGTACCGAACTTTGTACCAAATGTTTTTGGTGGGATACACCATACTTGAACTTTTGCGATTGTATTTTTTTTATAAAAGAGAAATTAAAATCAAAGTCTTACGAGTATTATTTCAAAAGATAAATCACACCTCTTTGTACGTGTTAACAAAAAAAAAAATTGTTCTATAATACTAGAATAGCTGTGTAGTAGTTTTTGAAGCTGCTGGCTGCGTTTAATAGTCGAGTGCTTTCGCTAACAAAATTTTTAGCGAATCAAAAAACCCTAAAAATCACAACACAATCCTTACAGTCTTGTTCTTAAGTTATCTATAATATTTTGTAATTGAAGACTACCCAAACAACGTCCCATGCTTTGGTACATTTTGATATATAAAAAAAATTATTATTATTCACCTAAATAATCATATTCGGGAGTTATTATCAAAACAGATGTAATATAATATAACTTCTATTGTTTTACTATTGTTGTTTTTTTAGTCCTATACGGGTTAAACTTAAAATGTGACATAGCATGTTTATGTTTATAATATACTAGCTTTTGCCCGGGGCTCCGCCCGCGTGTTATTCGGTTTAACGACATGCTTTTTTCCGGGATAAATGATGTGTTAAGTTAGGGTATAAACTATATCCATTCTAAATTTCATCCAAATCCATCCAGCCGTTTCAGCGTGAAAGAGTAACAAACATACACACACACACGTATTACAGTGCTTTAAAATGTGGTGTTTGTCTACCCAATTGTTTGTCTACAACCTACGAGTTTGTATTACGTACCGCATTTTAGTCTGACAAAAGCACACATATCCTGCGACTTTTAGAATGAATTCACGCACCTGAAGTTCGTACCCACGTCCATGATACGTCGCAAAAATCCGCTAGAGGATTTGTCATTGTCCACATTCATATTCAAGCTTCCGTTGCGTTCCGCTCCTTTCACCTTACCTCTGAAATTCTATTCGTTTGTTCAATCCGTCCGGTACCTTCTTTATTTTCGGTGAATAGCTTTGTATTTTGAGCGTGATATATTTATTAGACATACTTGTTGTTATGACTAAAGTCCCCATCACGAGAAGCTATAAATTTTGTAAATGAAGAACTTCTACTAAGTTACGTAGCGATAATTCAATCAACAACAAGTAATCCCAAATTCAATCAACTCAAAGTAACATACGTGTAATACGAAACTAACGAGCAATTGCACTTGATCGGGATATAAAGCGTCGTCTATGTTTTGTGGTACTGGAACGCGTCTCGTAAACATTTGGACCGCCCCATTTTGAAGTAAGTTCACGCTGACGCTGCGCTGTCAATGCTGTCATTCGAGTTTCGAATGCATCTCCAAATCCAAAGGTTGCGAACCCTTGAATGTGTGTTTACAAAATTTATAGCTACTCGTGACGGGGAATTTAGCTGATTTATTAAAGTTATTTCTTCCTATATTAGATAATTACACAAATTTACACGAGTATCGTACACATTTATAATAATGAAACGTTTTGTGGCATACATCTCTTAGCGCATCTCCGGATAAAGTTCTTTTCACGAAGTCCCTGTCAAAGTTCTTATTGGCAATGAATATATACGAAAATGCCTTAATCTGGTAGACATCTTTTGTGAAATTAATTTTACTGTGAGCGTCGTGTGTCGTACGTGAAACAGAAAAAAAGATATCCTCAAACATGTTCGTTTTCTTCTTAAACCTGTTTAAATACTCGTATTATAAATAACACAGTGCAACAAAAACAAACTTTTTTTGTTGACTGAATATTTTATTTTTATTTTCTTGTAATAAGTTGTGTGCTTAATCGAAACCTCAACTCAGATTTTCTCTATCAGCTCGTAATATTTATTAATTACAGATAAAACTTTGAAAAATCGTGTATTTTTGGTGGAATTTCACGCTAAGAACAATTTGTTTTCCGACCTTAGTTTTTAAGAATACTTCTCCTTATTAGTTTTTATTAATAGAAAGATGAAAAGATTCATGAAAGCAAGCGTAGTTTTTAAATAAATAGCACAAAATAATCACACCCTATTTTTTCATAGAAAAACCTTATGAGATTAAGCTCTTCCAAAATTTTTGTTTATTTTTAAAAATAGGGATCAACGACTAGTACTGCTATTTTCACCATGATAAATATGGACTATGGGTTTGTAATGGAAAAAGAAATTGATAAGAAGTGCAAAATCTCTTCAGAAGTATTAAAAAAACGTAAAAATCAAATATTTAAAGTTGATTTCACACCAAAATTGAGAGCTGATAGAAAGAATCTTGAGTTCAGAGTTGGAATTAGCACAAAAGTTTGCATAGGAATAACAAAATAATATTCAAACAACAAAAACGATGTTGTCCCATGTAATACACTTATTTGTTTTGTAATCTCTACACAATGTAAGTAGATATAAACTGAGTACACGATTAGTGCTTTCTTTTGGTTGAAATAAGAGCGAGCTGGATAGTTAAAGACTGTGATAGAATAAGACTGGGTTAGTCCCAAGGACATAAGCGAGTTAAGAAAAAATAAAGCACTTTTTATGACTTGAAAACAGTCCCAATGTCGATCCCCGTTTTTCTGCACCTACTGATGTTACATAAGTACGTGTACATACGAGATTAGATCCACAAAAAGGTCCGTGTGATGTCAGGTAAAGGGACGCGGTCACAGCTTGTGTTTACAAAAACGGCTCCCTAAAAGAGTGTCTAGTTTGTGGGTATGTGGTTATTTCTAAGCGTGCAGCCTTGGAATGAAAACATTCAGTTCTTGGATTTACATATTTAGCTGCACTGGTACCCATATTTACACAATGTGAACGAACTGAAAATTGTTTCGTTTGGGAGCAGCTACCGTTTAAATACCTAAAATAACATTGGTGGCGTAGAGGGGTAGCGGCTTTGAAACAACGATTCTACGGTGACGTAGCAAATTGCATTTGTAGTCGCTACTGCTCCTCAAATTTTGCACACCTTAAGATTTTTACTTTTTTATTTCAATAGGGTTATATCAATAGGCAGAAACCCTCATAATTCAGTTGGTCCAGATCAGGCTACGCCTTTTCTCGCAATAACCAAAACTAGTGTAGTATTACTCGTAAGTTAAGGTAACGTGAATATCTGGAGAGGGGTGCATGTTTGTGAAGACAATATTCAACGTTATTAACCTTACTATTCACCCGTTTCCGAGCAACCGAACTCGTATGTTGATTGTGTTTATATTCTCTCCTTATGTTTTTTCTTTCTTCTGATTTGCATAGGGAACAGGCTTATTTTTTTAGGCTCCTGTAGGTTAATCGAAATCCATAGACCATCATGTTTGTTTGTCTATCTGTAGCAAACGGATCGTCTGACTGAGCTAAAATTTAGCAAATTACTCTGGAGTTCAAAGAAAAATAAAAAACCTTTTGATGACTTAAAGTTACCAAAATATATTAAGGTGCGTCCCTGATTTAAATTAGCAACTCGATGTGGTTTGTTCGACGATAACTCAAGTATCGTTAATCGGAATGTCATGAAGTTTGGCAGGCGAGTAAATAAGGCAAATATAATTTTTAAGTTTGAACATGAGCCAAATCGGTAAAGCTAGAATTAGGCGAGCGCAAGTTCAAAGTTCGGGGCGAACTACTAGTATTTTTGTTTTCAAATTCTCTAACCATTAGTGTTTTGCTTGAAAATAAATAACGTCAATTTGAGGTGTAGATGCATGAAATCAGTAAATTTTTCTAACTTCAGTCTATATTTCGATATTCATAAGTTAGAAAATAATCGATTTTTGGAACTCCACGGCAATATGTTGGAGATAAGTGCAGCATTTCTCATTTTTTATACTAACGAGTTAAAAGGAAGCAAGAAAGGGCTTCGCACAGCATTTGGAAGTAGATCTAGTAACCAGACCTATCTACCATAAAAATAAGAAGTAAGTAGCAATGCGGAAATAATCTCATGATGAGCCCAGCATTTTGCTGGGGGACGTGCCTTAAAAAGTAACATGTAGTCTAGATATCGCTACATCATATGCTAAACATCAATGCATGATGACGCAGAAAATTTTGTATTCAACTAACCCTGTTTGCTTACAAACAGACTAATTCGTCCAAACGTATCAAAAAGTATAATTATATTGCTATATACGTATTTTATGCGTTAGTAAGCAGGTTAACCAGTTTAATTACATAGGACGCTGTCGAACATAACTTGTTTTAGTTTGTAGCAGACTAAGATTATTATTATTATTTCTAAAATATTGCACTGATTTACGACACGAACGTTACGTACGACAAACAAATGTCAAACTTTTAAAAACATTGCAAAAAAGAACTACAAAAGTGTGATCGTTTCTGGTCGGACACAACATTTTGGGCGGTCGGGCCGCACTAACCGCGACCGCGACCTCCGATATATTTATTGCGATCCAGCGAACAATTTACTGAAAACCTCCGCGATATTGCGCTTGAACACGAGACTGGCCATGTTGCACTTGAGACAGCGATACCTCTGATTTCACTTTTGACAATTTCATGTTAAGAGGACAACTACTGCTGGTGTCCTCGAAAAGCCACAATAAGGTACGGTTTAATTCAGATTTTAGGTTGGAAAAAAAGTTTATAATCTTCAGAATATCTGGAATGAGATGTCTATATTAGTGTTTTATAATTTTCATTTAGAAATTTCCAAAATCAATACCAAAACATGGTAGAAATTAACACTGAGATCCGATTTAATTGATTAAGTTTGCCATGATACTAAGCATGATAACTGCAATTATTATTTTAATTTTAGTTTTTATAATTGTAATGAAAAATCACTATTTATTAAGGTATATCTGAGCGCGTCCGCAGCTTGATTCCCCTCGAACCACGAATTCAGTGCGGGAGGAGTTGTGTGACAGAGTGAGATGCAGGCACCTAAGGTCTCCAGCAGTGGTTGTCGCCTTAAGGCCGTTGTAGCCTCCAATAACCTTGAGATATTTAAAAAAAGTCAAAATGAACGATAAAACCTTGCCTTTGATTTTATAATCGACTGCTCCGAAACTTGCCGTTTACGGCAACGTTGACGCCACGCGCTCTCAAAATATCTAGTTTTTATTTATTAACTCTGTTGTAAATCCACATTTTTAAATTTGTTGCAATGAGTTTTATAATCTATGCTTTTTTTGTATTTTAGTGCAAGAACCATTTAAATAACATTAGCGGTTTCCAAGAAATAGCCAATTTTATTCTAAAAACAGCTTGACTTCGGGAAATATTTTTAAGGTGTTTCTTATAGGCGAGAATAATTTCCTGCAATGAGATTGTTTCTTATACTTTACATAATGACATATATTTTTTTCATAATTTTTAAGTAAGCCGTTTAAAATAAATAACTTCACCAATGGGAGTAATTTTCGGATGACGCGGGAACACGCGCCTTAAGCAATGCGAAATAAAGGGCTGTGATTGGCTAATTTGTAACTTAGGAACGTAGGCTAAAACCATATTTTCTCATCAGAAACTGGGATAAGTACATCTACAGTGGCTTAAAAAACTCTTTATTCGACATCTGATGTTGCATCCAGCATATTTAATTGTGCCATATACCTACTTATTAACTATGTTCAAGAACCACTTAAACAATACATCCATCCATCCATCAGCCTGTTTCGTCCACTGCTGGACATAGGCCTTTCCAGGATTTGCCAGTCTTGGCGGTCCTCCTGGAAGAAATGCCCATACTCACACACGCTAGGCAGGTGGGTTGGTGAGCGCGGTGCCGAAACCCTTGCACCAGTGACGCCGCTACCCGTCACCAGATTTATATAAGGCCCGGCAATTGGGGATGGATATACCGCCATCCATCATCGGTCCCAGGCAATGTTGGGGCGCCTGGTTTTGCCTGAGAGCAAAACTTAACCTCTTACTCTCCCCCGAATAACTTCTGAAGGATTTGCAAGTAAGATGGTGGTACCTTCACAGTCGAGCCCGGCATCAGCTCTACCACCTAACAATACATATATCTTGTTTATGGAATATAAATTGAAATGTATACATGGGTGTACGGTACGTACATAAGTAAATTCAATTATTTCCTATTTCGTAAGAACTCCACAGTATACATATTATTTCTGAACAGTTTTATTGCCTTCCCGGGAATGGCTCAGTTGTGGTTATACAGAAAAATGCTTTTATAACTGAGTTCTTGAATACTGTTTTTTTTAGATGTAAAGGAATAAAGAATTAATGCGTTTATTGCCAAAAAATATTAAAACTACACATATCATATCACATTGCAAAGGATGAAATTGTAACCGAAGAAAAATAAAAGTTTTAAACGTGCTCGGCAAAAGACAAAGCTCAGCAAAGCTGCTGGACGTAAAGAGAACGAACAGCGCTAATTTTAGTGTTTTTAATTTTAGGTGTACCTGAATTTTAGGTATACATGAGTACAGAATGTTGTCAGAATGAAAAATTACACGAATATAATTCAGTTGACACCCATCATGAATTTATGACAGAGTCCCGTCCCGTATAAATGTAAGGTACTTCAGTTCAGTCTCTTTGAAATTCAGTCTCTCCGTAGAGAGATAAGTTGATTTCCCTTATTTATTACTAGCCTTTCGCCCAGGGCCCCACCCGTGTTTATTTGATCTCGGCCCCGTTTTCAGCTTGGCTATAATTTTATAACCTTTATGTTGCCCAGGGCTACTACGATGATAATGAAGAAAACAGCATCCGAATTCGTTGGGAGGTTCTCGAGTTAAAACGGAATATACACAAAGACCCTTATAGTTTCGCCATAATCGTCTGTCCGTCCGTCCATCTGTTCGCGGCTTAGCTCAGAGACTATTAGTACTAGAAAGTTGTAATTTGGCATAGTATATATATTAATCACGCCGACAAAACTAATAGAGAGAAACTACTCTAAGTGCTATTTTTTGTTAGAGTCAAGTGTCTCGCCCCCCAGCTGGCTAAACGGTTGTTTATGGATATGTGAAAAATTCATTAAATTCATATATAATGAAGTTAAAAAGAAAACTGTCACAGCGAAGTAGGCTTTACAGGTTTACGATTACAGGTCGCGCCAAGCTTTTAATCCGCTCTAAAAACGGGGCAATTCGTATCGAGACGAACAAAATGTATTGGCCGTCCTTCGGAAGAGCGACTTCCGAGCGGAGTAGAAGTTTGGCGCGATCTGTGTTAGTAGACCAGTCTGCATATTGTGTAGGGTAACTACGGAACCCTACACTGCGCGTAGCCCAACACGCACTTGGCCGGATTTTTACTACTTTGTACGGTACACTAAAGTTTCAAGTTTTCGCTGTCCTTGCTGGAAATTATCACAGAAAAGTTAATTAAGAAATATTTTACATCAAAATAATGTTTTCATCCATTGTTAAGGAACAAATTAATTACTAAAACTTTATTTAAGTCAAGGCTTCTTTGACAATGAAAATTTAATGAAATACCAACTATTTAATAAAAACGCCACCTCTCATCACAAAACGATACACAGACGTACAAACGGAATGTCAAACTGACAATAACAGAACTCGGAGCTTCATATACTGCCGTTTTAATTGAAATTGTGTGAAGGCACAGCATTGTGACCTTAAATCAAAAATATAACAGAACTACGAGAATAAGATTATGTTTTTTAATGCAAAATCCATCGCTTTTTGAATACTCTAAACATTATTATTTTGCAAGCGAAAGGCTAGTTATACCTCAAACTAAAGCCTTTAAAATCAGTTATAATGCCTGGTAGAGTTATTCTTGTAGCTACCGACTGCGCCACCGAGGTACTTACCTAGACCGTTGAATTTTTCCACCATACTTGTCCACCGAATATTTTTGTAACTATTTGATCTAACTAGCTTGTAATGCACATACTGAACGCCCACGAGGGCGTTATGTGATTTCACGCTTTGTTCTTAGGAACAGATGGCGCTGTCGTCGTTATATTTAGAGTATTCAAAAAACAATGGATTTCGCATCAAAAAACATAATCTTAGTTAATGAGAACTATGAATTTCTTAACTGTCTGAAGCAACACATATTGTAGCGACAACAGCGCCATCTGTTCCTAAGAACAAAGCGTGAAATCACATAACGCCCTCGTGAGCGTTCAGTATGTGCATTACAAGCTAGTTAGATCAAATATTTACAAAAATATTCAGTGGACAAGTATGGTGGAAAAATTCAACGGTCTAGGTAAGTACCTCGGTGGCGCAGTCGGTAGCTACAAGAATAACTCTACCAGGCATTATAACTGATTTTAAAGGCTTTAGTTTGAGGTATAACTAGCCTTTCGCTTGCGTTTATTCAATCTCTGTCCCGTTCTAGCTTGGGCGTTATTTTATCAACACCCCTTATAACCCATAAGTTGACCAGGGTCACTCTAATGATTATAAATAAAAAACTGGACAAGTGCGAGTCAGACTCGCCCACCGATGGTTCCGTACAAACTAGTAAAAGTTTAAAAAAATCTACAAAAAGATTTGGTCACCCGTACAATTATGATTGCGCATACCGTTGCTTAACCTCGATGATTTTTTAATGATTTAATTACAAATGTATAGTTTTGAGATTTTTCATTATACTTATACGGTATTACTTGCCGAATTTCACAGTTCTAGGTCAACGGGAAATACGCTATAAATTTTGATTCCCTTAAGAGTGTCGAAATATACGTTTTTTGCGGCATAAATGGCCGTGTTTTTCTTATGTTAACTTAAAAATTTGATTTTTTCACAGCTTCAAAGACATGAGTCTATTGTTTTAATTTCAACTCGATACCTTTACGCGTTCCTGAGGTAAAGTCTTGACAGACAGACGAACGGTCGGTCGGACGGACGGACGGACAGACAGACCGACAACAAAGGGATCCTATAAGAGCTCCGTTTTTTCCTCTTGAGGTACGGAATCCTAAAAACACATCAAATCCACTTAGTTGTTCTCGAGTTAAAACGGAACATACATACATACAAACCTACACACAGACAGACAGACTGTCAAACAAACAGACGAAAATTTAGAAATTTTTAAGTTTCTTCCTCAGTACAATACCAAAAACCCATTTCATTTACAAAAATAGTCAATGTACCTACACAGACACGAACTTTTTACTACTTTATTATTACTATAGATTATTATTTGTATAATTATCGATGCTACCATAATTAAAATTTATTCATTGCAATATTAGTACTCAATTAGATTTAATAAAAGTTAAATAACCTTGCAAAATTTTTATCTTTGACAGCAATAAAACTAAATCCTTTAAAAATTAAAAAAACAGCGTGAATAAATAGGACCTACATTTTAAGAAGAGAAATGCAGAAAATTTATTTGAAAATATTGGTCATAAATAATGTTAGATTTAGGTTTCATACAAAAACCTTATCACTGTAATTCTTAGTGACCAAACTCCGGTCGAACAGTTAAACGATGTAACATATTAGAATTTATCGATATAACGGCAGGGCTGCCAAAATTTAAGATTTATTAATATTTAAGAAGAACTTTTTCTTTACATTGAGTTTGCCTTAAAAGGATCTTTTTAAAGCCACCTGAAAATGTACCACATCTGAGGTGCAACTGTGTAAGACAATCGTCATCAAATTCGATTGTCATATGGCTATTCGGCTAAGCAAATAAGCCCGCTTGACAATTGAAATCGTACGTTTTTGGTTGCAAACAACAAAACAAGAAAATTGTAATCATTTGACAGCCAAAAATTTACGATTTCAATTGTCAAACGAGCTAATTTGATTAGCTGAAGAGCCATATGACAATCATTTTGAATTCCGGCTTACACAATTGCACCTCTGATCACCATGGAAACATTGCTTTTGCCTTCCACCAAAGTTTCCGGACGCTACCCTAAGTTGAACAGTATTCTGTGGTTGAACGTAGGTACGTCCGTGAGCGACGAGCCTCGTACCTACGTGCGACTACTTTAACTGTTTCTGGAAGTTCGGGACAAGTACATACTGAAACTGCATCAGCTCACCGTACACATCCTTGCCTTAGGGCAACCAAAACCACAATTCTAAGTGAAGCTAGGTAGAAGAATGGTTCCGTGAATTGTATTGTTTTTTGTGGGTACATTAACGTCTAAAGTAAGGCCAACGAGACGATTTAAAAAAGGTATACAATCGTACCTTTACTGAGTTATCTCCATTCTTATCGCTCGTACGCAATAATGGCGACAGCTGTCGTTGCGTGGATTGTGGTACAGGTGAGCAGTCAGCTAGTACCGCAGCTACCAACATTAAGTCGCCATTTTGAATTTTGTGAACAAGCTCTTTGCGTTGCGTTCGAAGTGATGCGTATTCTTTCGTTTAAGTATGTATTTGTTTAGTTTTTTGTTATTATTAAACCGTTACTGTTAGTTTTTCTTTTTGTTTTTACTGTTATTGTAAGTGGTTGTTGATTTTAACTATGGAATCACAGCCTGGCAGACAACCTTTGAAAGATATCAATTCACTTGAAATCTTAATATTTCACCAACGGATCCCTAAATCGAAAATTGGTTTCCTATCTAACGATACCCAACACTATGGGATAGTAATGGATAGTATGGAAATCATCCCCCACTTACGTGTGTGGGGGAAACCTATTTTGTTTATGATTTTGTTTTATTGTTTTATCGGCGTGATTAATACGTGTACTTTTGCCAAATTACAGCTTTCTAGTACTAATAGTCTTTGAGTCCGCTAAGCCGCGGACGGACGGACGGACAGACGGACATAGCGAAACTAAAAGGGTTTCTTGTCGGACTACGGAACCCTAAAAATGAAGTAGATTATTTAACGATACAAACTGAACCACGAGATAAAACAAAGTGGCAGGTGTACCGTGTGAAAAATTCACATTATCACCATAAAACATTTCGTTGAAATTGTGTACAAAATATAAAACATGTGTTTCCGCGAAATGAGAACAAAATATCGCGGCATTATTTTGAATTACTCCCCCGTGATCCTGCTAATCAGAATGTGTGAACCTCAGGAAGTGCCTGCCCATTTTTTATGCAAATATAATTTGGTTTCATCGCGAATAGCTGATTTATTCACCCTCGTTTACCCTTACAAATAATTTCAAGGCTAGCTGAGAGTGAATACAAATCGGAAAATCAGACGAAAGGGAACGGATATACAAGATGCTTTATAACAAAAAGAAGAGAACTAGAAAAAACTCGATTATTTCAATAATAATAGTTTATCAAAAGCTCCAACCAAGTAAGTAGTAACTGCAGACATAAGGACAAGTTGAAACAAAGCTCGTGTGCCCTCACGATCACGAATTGTGGCTTGAGCAGGGTTAGCGAACGTAGCCGGGCAAAACATGTATAAAATGGCAGGGTAGAAAAAAGCGAGGCGATGGTTAAGCAGGACTCACATGTTAGCTACTTAGAAATAGAGTAACTAGCGTATTTATCCGTCGACTCTACTCTCTTTGTTTTTGTCTAGTAACCTGTTTACATTTGATACATTTCGTAGGGTGGAATAGAAAAGTAAATATAAAATGGACGCTACTCACCGTCGTTTGTCGCCGTTGAAGATTGGTTGAAGAAGAAGTTTCAAATCAAAATGACAATAAACAGCTTCGGATTTAAGTCCTTTCAGCCAAAATTATTTTAATTTTCTGTTTTGCTTGATGATATTTGGGTTAAATAACGTGAAGGGGGAAGTAAAGTCTACTTTACCACATGCGTTATCCTCTATAGTATTATTTTGTAACTGTTTACATTAAGCTAGAACTTTTATTCCTGGTAGGTACCTTGCGCCTTATTTCACTCGTGTAAACTAGCCTTAACTGCTCGTTCCTCGAATCACAAACTAACTCCGCAAACACTAATGTGTGACCGCATCTAATGAAGCTCAATTCGATTTACGCCATCAAAGGAGAGATGGACAAACTTAACTAGAAGAAACGTCTATGCCTATAACGTGTGTTGCAATACCGTACAATCACATGCACTTTGATCTAACAGCGCGGCTGAAAATTATTTCCTAAACTCTCTTAAATGAATATGGAAATGAAGTAATTCCCAAGGAGGACGTCGCAACAACATTAATAATAAATAAAGGGGACAGCAGCGGTGCGGGACGCGAGGAGCGGGGTAATTATTTCATAATGGCCGCGAAAAAGTCCGCGTAAATAAAGGTCGCTCGAGAAGTTTATAATTCATAAAGTGCTACGTAGGAATTTTTTGGTTTATCGTTATTGTTGAAATAAAACAAAATAAAAATGTCAGGATTTGTTTTACATTCAAAATTATGTGAACACATAAACAGACGAATAGCTTCTCCTTCATGGGTACCACTTTATGGTTGACCTTTCTTTCTTTTTATGTCAGACTTGATTTATTGCTACTTAAATATGCCGGAGGTCAAAAAATTATACTTTCTACATTAGTCATCGTGATTGTGAACAATAATAATGAGTTCAGATACATACTTCGTCATATTCAACAACTTAAAGTTTGGAAGTGCTTAGTTATTAGTATATAGTTAATGTTGCCGTCAAATAAAATACTTTCTTTCTGGGTAGGCTAATACACGCTTTCCGACGCTGTGTCCAAATTAAAAGATCGTTTTACATTTTAATAAAGTTTTCAAAAAAATACACATATTTCCCATTTTCTTTGTATATCTTCCACTTTGTAGGGAGATCAATAAAGCCTTTGTTATTAAACCCTGGGGTACCCAACAAGTTCTATGAAAGCATTTTCTAGCGTTCCACCTGAACAAAATATTTTCCTTGCAGAAAAATCTAGATTGCGGAAAAAATCTATAGTTTTTTCGGGCCAGGTAATGAGTATGGTAGGTGACAAGTACTTTCTAACAGCAGCTCTTGTTGTTTTAAAATGCTTTGTTGGGTAATGAGTGGTATAGCGTTATCATGGAGATGGTGAAGATGGATTAATCGAGTCGAGGATGTCTTTTAGCAAGTTTCGCCATCATCTTACGTACATAATTCTTCGCAATATACATAAGATTTATTTAATGCTGTAGATTAGTCTAGATCTTATAAATCGAGATGCTGTCTAAAATATACACTACGAATATATTTTACAATATGTCCTACAATAATAAGTGAAAATATTTCTAGGGTAGATCATGTATCGTTTACTGATCAAATTACAGAAGATGAAAAAAATTTTTGCTCAAATAATTTTTGCACTTCCCATTACAAAGTGGTTCAATCAGCTGACTAAATTTCTATGTTAAGTTAAAAAAAAGTAAACGCAATTTTTTTTTCTGTGGTTTCTGGTCTATTACGGACACTCTATCACCTGTTGATTTTTTTCACTTTGAATTGTGGGACCTTATATACTACACTACCAAAATAACACTAATAAGGCACCACCAAAAAGTCACTGTCACCTTCAAGATTAATAAGATAATATAATTAATAAGATTAGTATTAGGGCATATTGCTCCAGCTTGTGAACTGGGTTCAAGTGTTGCTTTGTTTGCTTGGGGCTAGCGTAAGTAATACACTTTTAATCACACGTCCCTTTTTGGTACACACACATTTTATCAGCTATATCAACGCAAGGCAAGCTTCCACGCGTGCTCCTTTCTGTAGATCAGTCAACACAAACGACACCCATTTTTCGAGATGCATGGATCGATATTGTGCATAGGCTAACGCTAATGCTGCACTATCCGTCCATCCGTGTTCGTCCACTGCTGGACATAGGCCTTTCATAGATTTCACCACTCATGGCGGTCCTCCGTCTTCCTCATCCAGCCGCCACCCACATTGTCCTCCAGGTCGTCGATCCAGCGGGCACGAGGTCGGCCTCCGCTACGCTTTGCTGTACGTGGTCTTCATTCTAAAGCCTTTCGGCCTCAACGGCCTGCCCACTACCACTTCAACTTACTGATTCCTTAGGCTATGTCGGTTACTTTCGATCTCCGACCGATCTCCTCATTTCGGATTCTATCCATCAGAGATACCCCAAGCATAGCCTGCTCCAAAGCTCGTTGAGCGACCTTAAATATTTGCAAATACTTTAAAAAAATTACTCCAATTTTCCAAATCCGTGCATGTTTAAATAAGACACGGAAAAACTATCAAATATCTTATTGAATTTGATATCATATTGTATACAACGTGAAATTTAAGTCATTTTAGTAACGAAAACTGGTGATAGTACTCGTCCATATGAACAACTTTTACTATGAAGCCAACCCTGAAATCTTGAAAAAAATATCAGCTGTTCCTTAAAAAAGTTAAATACCTACTCGACCCAAATGTATGAAACAGCTGATTTTTTTTCACCATTTCAGGGTTGGCTTTATAGTAAAACTTGTTCATATGGACGAGTACTATCACCAGTTTTCGTTAACAAAATGACCTAAATTTCACGTTGTATATTTTGATTTAATTGATATTGTATTGATTTAATTTTAATCTAGTATGACCTGTACGTTAAAACGGTAATTTCGTACTAAACTCCCATTACTTTGGTTTTCTCTTTTGTAACATAAGCAGACTTTGAGGGACGATCAATTCTCACAAAAAATACCGATTTAATTGATATTGTATTGATTTAATTTTAATCTAGTATGACCTGTACGTTAAAACGGTAATTTCGTACTAAACTCCCATTACTTTGGTTTTCTCTTTTGTAACATAAGCAGACTTTGAGGGACGATCAATTCTCACAAAAAATACCGATTTGAAATCCTACATGTTGGCAACCTTGCCTTCACACTGCGCTGCTCTGTGGGGCGTGAAGAGAGGAGGGGACGACAGTAATTGATGTCTCATCGATAAACGGCGAGATTGAGCGGCAACTAATTGCTCACACCACTCCACTGTTGCTGAAGATCCTTTATGACCGCAATTTACCGCAGCCGTCAATCAATCAGTTGCAAGCCGTCTGAAGATGTTTGTCGGTGTCAAAATGAATATAAAATTAGCAAACACATGGGATTTGACCCACCTGATTTTTGTTGGTTTATTTAACATTAAATGAAAAGAAAATTATTGTTTGTTCCTTATTTACTGACTTTAATTTTAAAATATTAATTCACAAGTTATTATGGTTGAAGAAAACACTTGTACTGTTTCACAAAATTATTATATTTATTATCCGACTAGTTATCCGAAACACTTATTAAAGAACATTGTAGATGCTGGCGCCTTCAAAAGAAAGTTTCAAATTTTGCTAACCATTTATTAGCGGAAAACCATAAATTTGACCAAATCACAAACTTCAAACCACTTCATATTTGTGAAAAAGGCAAGAAAATGAATGCGCTAAAAGCTTTAGAAATAAATAAACTGACTCATTACAACGTTAAAAATCCTATGAACAACTGGACTTAAACCGATCCCCACTGTTAAATTACTTTATTTAATAAATTATTTGACATTTTATTTTATCCATCATTTTGACATTTCACACACAAAATTTAATTAATTTTACACCCTTGACTTTTACATTAGTGCTATTTAATTATTTGACTTTTTTTTTACATGATAAAAAATTTTCCTCAATTTTAGGGAAAATAATTTGACCATGAACACTGATTAGTAGACTACCCAACGAAAAATTTATTGACATTTGGTATTAATTAGTAATCAATTACCCTCATGTTTGGTTTTGGAGATTATTGTCACATACATGAACAGCTTTTGTGATATTGTAAATTTATTAAATCCTATAAAATGCCGTTAAGGCGAAACTAGTCGGATAATAAATATAATAATTTTGTGAAACAGTACAAGTGTTTTCTTCAACCATGATGATGTTTCACCAAGTGCCGACAATCGCAAGTATTAACACAAGTTATTATATTTCTTTTTAATGATAGTTGCATTAAATTGCTGATGAGTTTGGTTATAACGATACTTCATAATAACTATAGTTCTACTGGTGGTATATTTGTTTTAATTTTCTTCTTTCATTTGATCTGCAACTGTTAAAATTATATTTATTAATTAAATTATACTACAAAATCGTCTTTTTTTGTCAAAAACTTAGCATAAATACCCATCCGCACTTATCTTAAAGCTAGATCCAGAGCCCGCCACATAAAAATATGTTTTACATAATAACATGATTTTAGAAAAACATAACCAATAACACAGAAGAATTAGTAGTACTACGTACAAAAGAGCCGCTCATCAAAGATAGGTGCTCTCGCCAGGCGGCAATATAGTGCTAACTAGTTCACACCAGCGCTACGTGCCTATTATTTCACCACGCGTGCTTGCAGAGCTTCGAGAGCGAGAGCTTCTTTACTCTGTCTCAAAGTTAAAAGAAACTGTTCGATCAATATGGTTGTTTATCTGAAGATCTGATATAATTAAGACACCCATCGCACACCTTAGATTTCTGTGGCAAGTCTTTCACACCCACAGCTGTTCAGCTGTGGAATGCTTCTTCGGTTTCTTTACGACGTGCTCCTCCTTTGGTTTTTAGGCTTCCGTAGTACCTAAAAGGTACAAAAGGAACCTTTATGATGAGATTCCGTTGTCCGTCCCTCCGTGTGTCACAGCCTCATTACTTTAGCACCGTTTAAGATAAAGACTTGAAATTTTCCACAAAAATAGCATTTACTTGCCTACATAATACGGTACAAAAAAAAATGGAATTTTTTTAATTTGATCAAAATATTTCCAATACAAAAATGATAAAAATAAAAGATAAATTCTTTAAAATACATATAGGTATCAAATTGTAGATATTAGAGAGCTGATTGTAAAAATATACACTTTTACTGTATTTACTGGCACTGATTTCGGAAAATCCCCCCCTTATTTCCGAAACTAATGAACCGAAATAAATATAGCGGGTGAGAAATTCACGATAGCAAAATGACAAAAATAAATTTTATACTACACCTGCTTGGAAGGTTCCTTCTTACTTTTTCGAAAACGATGGAGAATTTCGTCTTGGAAGCCAAAAGTAATAAGGCTAGCCTATACAATAGGCTCTTTTGTGGATTACGACTTTTGGCTTCCAAGACGACGATATACGTCATTGCTGTCATACCAATATGCGGGCGGAAAAAATGTATGAAAATCCATTGTTAACGTGCTGAGCGAGCAGAAAAAGTATATCAAAAACCATTGTTAACGTGCTGAGCGGGCAGAAAAAGTATATGAAAATCCATTGTTACCGTGCTGTTTTTTTTATTTGTTGACAACATCCGTACGTTAAGCATAAATGTTACATTAAAAAGGGTATAAACTTCTTGGTACATAACCTAGCTTGAACAATAATGCCAAAAGACAAAAAGTTTTTATGTCTTAGTTTGCAAAATAATACTGGCCACTTGCTATTTATGATCATAAAAAAATGAAAAAAGTGAAAGTCAAAAAGATTTTTTAATTAAAGATTTTGTCTTTTATTTTCCTCGCAGGTGTAGTATAAAGCACTATGTATCACTCGGGAGAAAGTGCGATTCCCAATCGGCCTCTTTCTCCACTTGGTGAACAATGTACTATTTTATCCACGAGTTTTATGTCGGGGACGGTATAAAAATATTTGAGTCTCTCTTTTGTGGTACAATCAATTCTTTTTTTAGTTATCATCATAAACAGTTATGGGCAAGATTTTAAATACCTTCTTCCTGACTGTTCCCAAAACTGTCGAATTACGGAACCCTAGGTATGCGAGTCTGAATCGCACTTGACCGTTTTTTTTAATCCCTTTGATAGTTTTAGCTTAATTCTTCTTATACGAGTTCAGGAATGTCATAAGATTTTCTGTGGATTCATAAAACGTAGTTAATTAAATTTTTATTGCGGTTGATTCCTTGATTTTAACAATAGTAAGTATTTACTCTAATAACAAGACAATCAAAAGTTGACTCTTCTATTTAAAAAGCGATAACCTTCCTAATATAAGTCACCACGCCATCGTTTTTTTATCGGATTATTTTGTATGGCATACAAACAAAACCGTCTTGTATGGGCGTAGTAGCTTATTGCTCTTAACTCGTTATATGAGGATTTAAAAAGCCAATTCAAACTGAAATCTTGACAGAAACGACTAAAAAATTTACAAAGCTTATAGAATTGCCGCTGATATCTGTATAATAATTTTTATATGATTACTAGGGTTTTCAATAAATATGTGGAATTCTTCTGGATTGCATTGGATAGCTGATGTAGATTCTAATTCATTGCATATTTCGTTATTAATTCTGAAATGAATAATAATAATATGAATGTCATCAGAAGAAGTCCATACGTAAGGTTCATCATTTTGCGTGGGTATTCGTATTCGTTAGTCCTATAAGCATAACCTTCATGTCGTGTAAATCATGCTGGTGATTTGTGTTGACATACGCGATGTTTACTCGTAATTAACCACCTTTTCAAGAATCGTATTTTGATACGCCTGGGCCAATGTTTCGATACCTTTTTTACAAAAATATGGTTTGGTCATTCCTTGACAGCTAACACCTTACCAAACCATCACTGAAGCCGGAAATTGCCAATGTTGTACCCCACTGACTACTTGAGAAGCTTCTATAGAGTTTTGAGCATAAACTCGGTCATTCTGCTCATTCAAATGTTGCTCTAAAGTGAAAAAAATCTCGTCTGTAAATTTTTCTGTGACCTCCTTGGCACACCGTCTAAGAAGTTATTTTTTTACCATCCTATTCAACTTTAAATTATCAGTTAAATAATTAATCACCAGTACGTCTCTTATAAGCTGCAAGTCCTAAGTTGTCTTTTGAAATACGCAACATGGTTCTGGGTGCTATATTCATTTCTCGAGATAAAATATTTTGTTTCCGGACAAGATTTCCTAGAATTATTTCCTTCACTGCTTTGATCGCCTTTTTCAGTCACAAACAGAGCACGTTTCATTGCACCTATCAATAGCCTGGTACACAAACATTCGACTAATACTAAGCAAATGGAGAGTTTTGAAAATTGCATTTGGCTTTATACCTCCTTTGTGTCATATACCTCCTATCATAGCAATTTGGTTCTCTTTATCACCTCTTAGTCTAGAATATTTGACAATGATTGTCGCGAAAACGACCAAACACAGTGAATATTCATATGAAAATGACAGGTTCCGAACTTGAATGTGTTATTATTGTTTTTCTTTTTTGTAACAGTAGTTTCAAGTTTCAGGTCACGAAGAATTAAACAACATACACTGCTCATTCTTAACAACTTTACAAAAGAAAGAAGGTCTTTTTTGGGGAAGTTATACAGTATGGTCACTAAAGAAGGTGTAGGTACACTAGCTGAGCAATACAAAATTACACGATTAACAACCAACAAACACAATGAAATATGCATTGATGCTAACATTATGTTTTATCTAACCCCTATATCGCGTGTAAGCTAAAAGTAAAGAGTTCATTTACAGATGAACGTGATCGAGTAACAGTAGATAAAATCGAAAACAGATACAATCGCAAAAAATATCCTGTAATGAAATCTGTATTCATACCCTCAATATTGAAAGAATAAAAGCTAATGACGCGCGTTTTATTATTCAACCGCAGCGTCCGCAGTCCGCAGGCACATTGTTCGTGAATACTTGTTCACTGCCCGTCCCCTTACTTCAAAATACAATTATAAAGTATTCTCTTTTAATAAAGAGCACCAAATTGCTATTGTACTTTATTTATACATGTCTATTCGTCTAAGAAATTATACTTCGGTGCCATTAAAAACATAGTTTACCGAACCCTTACCTCGCAAATAAATGATATTATTCTTGAAGTTGAGAGTATAGGTTCCGAAAAGCCATAATTTATTCTTCTTTGTTTGAAGAATCTAGCAATACTAGATATTTGAAAAAAAATTTAATTCTGTCACGAATATAATGCACACTCTTATTGAAACAGAATCTTCAGAAGTCATTCCAACATTGAGCCATAAAAAATCAAAGATGACTCCAAAAAAAGATTTTCAAGTCGAGTTTTAACATTATTTGAGCAAAATCATATTATATTATTTATTAATTAAAATCTGTATAAACTTTATTATACTGTTATCCGAACAGATATTTGATACATACATGAGTTTTTTTTAAATAATAAAATTCGTAATAAAAGTCGTCATTTTAATAATTTTCCAGAATTCGTTCCTCTCGCCCTGCAGGTTTTTCGGCATGGAGTAACAGCGATCAATGCAATCGGAACCTATTCTCTTAAGAGCCTAATCTTGTCCTCAATCTTGGCCTTGCATAATTTGTTTTTCAAACCCGTTTTGTGATCACTCGGACGACAAATAATGGAATGAGAAATTGTTTAAATGTTCCACAGAAACCATCACACCAATACAATGGTGGACACACTTAAGGCTTCTTATTAAGTCACCTGAAAATATAATATCAATCACATCATTCACAATCAATTGCGGCGGCGGCGGCGCAGCGCGTCCACACCTCGCGCTTTTTCTTTCCGAAATCAGCAGAACTTTTTACCCTTTGGGGATGGAACCTGGCCGAACAAGGGATGGAGCTAAAGTCAAGCGCGAGTAAAACTTGCGAAGGAAATTTATTGAGACCATTATTAAGTAAAGGATATATGAATATAATTTGCAATATTATATTCATATATCCTTTACTTAGTGATGGACTTCCGCAAGGTAACGCCTATTTCAATTAATGATACCATTATGTTTTATTACTTAAAGTAGTAATTTTGCATGAATTGCGTGATATCAAAGGCCGTACATGTTTTTTATGAGTTAAAATCCTGACTGTTACAGAATTATGAAGCCGTTACCGTTAGTTCTATCGGGCTCATTTTGGATCAGGAATGCTCCGACGCGACGGTCGATTGGTCTATTATAAGGTAAATTAAAAATGAATTGTACTTCTACACAGACTATAGAAATAAAATAAACTAAATTTTTGATTGCTTTTTCCTCAAATTTCCAAAAAAAGTGGGCCGCGGAAATAATTATAATAGGTTGGGAAAAAACTCTTTTCGCAAATAGTATGTATGAACTTATAATAAAATCTCTTTGGCTATACCATTTGTATCTGGCTGGTTTTGGTATTATTAAAAAGTTTAAATTTTAAAAAAGATAATTCCAAATTCAAATTAGTTAAAATGTGTGATTTTCATTTGTTTTTCTTACTGTTAAGATGAGTGAATCTAATGAAGAAATTCGATACATTTTGAAATTTTACTACAAAAAAGGTAAAATGCAACGCAAGCCACGAAAAAAATTTGTGATGTTTATGGACCTAGTGCAGTGTCTGTGAGAGTAGCACAAATTTGGTTTAAGCGTTTTCAATCCGGAAATCAAAGATGCACCTCGCTCTGATGAGATTAAAGCAAGAAGTTGAGAGAAAGCGGCCGGAATTAGTCAACAGAAGGGGTGTGGTTTTTCATCATGATAACGCTAGACCTCACACATCTTAAGCCACTCAGCAAAAATTACGAGAGTTTGGCTGGGACGTATTAATGCATCCGCCGTATAGTCCTGACTTTGCACCTTCAGATTTCCACTTGTTTCGGTCTCTTCAGAATTCTTTAGGCAGTGTCAGGTTAACATCACGAGAGGACTACAAAAACTACTTGTCGCGGTTTTTTGATCAGAAGCCCCAGAATTTCTATAGCAATGGGATCATGTCCCTACGTACAAGATGGCAGAAAGTTATCGAACAAAATGACACCTACATACTTTAGTTAAATGTAAAATAACTTTATTAAAAATGTTTTGAAATTTCATATAAAATGCGAAGAAACTTTTTCCCCAACCTATACATGGAAATAATATTAAATTAACAACGCTTGCTTAGTAGCAGTACTGTAAAATATTCCTTCTCTCTACAAACCAAGTAGTTATATACTTTTCAACGCTGATGTTCTGAAGGGTCGTACCTAATTCGAAATGCGGGATCTCAATTCGATTTATAGCCCTAGGGATGTAAGGTAATTTGAAAACCGAACGATAGTGGAGTACTCTCGAAGCGCGAATGTGCCCGAACCACTGATCTATATACCTATAGATAGGTGTTCAGGGCTTTGACACCGTACCGACATGATCTTGACGTTTAGAAGGTCGTGTTATGGGCTCAAGCAGTTCCGGAATCTATCTCCAAATATGCGTTTAAAGGGAAACAGCGTACTAGCAATGCTCCAACATTTTTAAACTTTACTGCGTCAGCTATCGGTCTTTCAACCTCTACCCGCGCAGCTGATTGTTGTTTTCGTACTTTTAATTATTTAAAGAATCACTTATTCAAATTTAATGACTTTATTTTACGTGTTTCGTAAACAAGTTCATGAGATCAGCTGACGCATCATCTCCTCTCCACGATGCAGCTGACGATTTTTTTTAGCTTATTATGGCGTCAACTATCTGTGAGAAAAGTTTCAGCCGGCGAACTATTAATTTTTTTTACCACTTTCGCAACCTCCCACACCCACATCCGCTGCTACTTGAGCAGCTGACGGTCGATTCACACATTAGTCATGTCAGATCTACGATCGATGTCAACATCAGCCGGCTTACTACGACTTTTATATTTGCAACGGTACCTCGCGGACCACTACGCCATTTATTATTATTTATTTGTACTCAGTTGTATGTTCTACCATTAAATCAACTAGAAATTAAAGTTGGAGGAACTAACCATTGCTCATTAAATTTCAGGACACTCCACGCACAAAAAAAAATGTACGTAGTTCCTATGCTTACATTTACATTACTCTACCCAGTAGGTAAATATGTTGTCGATTTACCCAAGCTGGTGTAAATAGAAAATGATGGCTGGTTTTCTAAGTTCGCCTTTATTGACTCCAGAAAGCATGGAGTGAGAGTTGGGTGGTCCGAGATTCTTTGATTTCTCTCTTGTGCTCTGATTGCGTTATGAAACGAATGCCAACGAGACAACATTAAACTGATACCAAACTCCGCAGATTCAATTCAACTTTTGAAGACTTCTTCGTTATGGTTTAAATGAATTGTATCGTTGCGGAAATGGCAAAAGGTAGGAAACGGCGTTTTCGTTTGAACGTTTTCTGTGACAGCAACAGAATTTTGTTGCAGATACTATTTAACATTTCACAATTAAACATCTAAGTACCTACTATAACCGGTTGGTGCCGTAAGCTAGACTTACACTTGGGCTAGTGTAGTGTACTAGCCAAATCTCTAACTTATAACTACCAGTTCTGGTGTTCATATCGTAAGTAAGTAATTTAATGGGAAAGTTCATGTCATTGGTTCAACTGTGGCTCAACTTTGATTCGGGTTCGGTTTGGGGATGCCAGAGGGATTTCTGAATATGGATAATCCCGACGCTACGTATCTACTTAGTTTAGGTTATAGTGGACCGCCGATATCAACCTTACGTTATAAAAGGAGGTCCTCTGTAACTTCAACTCAAACTTGACTCAAGAATGAGTTCAAGTAATCACTTTCCCACTTAAGGGCGGCGGATCGCACCGCTGGTGTTATCGACTACTGTCAACTAACAGCAGTACCTGTGATCGTCACGTTTTACCGCAACAGGCACAGGTCACCCGACATCGCACCCACCTCATCCGCGCTCTGCCTACCTGTGTATGCAACAATAACGCCTTAAAAGGGTCAAGGCAGGATAGCCCCGAGCAGTACCAAGCGCTGCTCATCCGCCGTCAAACAATATATGACATGATTGACTCAACTGAATATGGATAGTCAAATGCAAGTCACTTGTCCTCACTCGTACTCGCACGTTTTCACGAACGAACACCTTCAATAAGGGTTATTCCATAAATTACCGCCAATTAGGGCAAACGCTAAGATAATAGCAAAAATAAAACGAAAAAAATTGGCTTACTGTGGGTCAGACTTGGGCACAAAGGGTTCCGTACCACCACACAATATGGATACGGAACCCTAAAAAAATGGTAAATATCAACAATATAAAGAATTTCGTAGCAACATCAAGGCAACACAACGTTTAGTTTTTTTTTCCAGTTTATTAAAATTTATTTATTTAAAAATTTATCCTGCTGAGTACGGAACCCTAACTTTTTATATTTTTTTATTTTACAATTGAGTATGTACATCAATTTGACCAAATTTGAAACTTGTTATTACCACCTTTAAGAGCTGAAACAAATAACGTTAAAAAATCTTTTTATCTTACTGTTTACTAAGGGCCTTATTTTACAAGTTTTGTACGTTGACATATATTACAACAACAGTCTAGCGACATCCACATACGTATATTGTAATATCAAAACTAAGATACATCGTCTAATTAAAGCCGCATCCGTCAGAAGTAAACAACGAACACTTATGAGGTGGGACAGTAATTTAAAGTTAGTATTGTACTTGTTAGTAGCAGTACATGGAGTTGCCGAGCTGTGGTTCCACTATACGTCACAGAGGGTTGCTGCGGTCTCCTCTATGTCAGAATACTCATCAAAGTTGCTAGACTTATAAAAGAACGTGCACAAAATGGAAACTCTTGTAAATTAGTTTACAAAAGTTAATTTTGTAAATCGCTGTCATAATTTTCGAGCTTAAAAGTTTTTGTTTTTTATCACATTTAACATGAATATCTTATTATTAAGAAATATTGTTTAAATAAAAGGCGTTATAAGGGGTAAATACCCCTTCATTTGTTTTCTGATTTGCATTTCAATGCATTTAAATTTCAAGCTCTTTTTTGAATTTGTATCAACGTTTTGTGTAAACTTAATGTGTCTCTCATAGTTTACATTTACCTCCTACTACGTAGCACTATTATTTATTATGTATCCATATCTGATACTAATAATAAAGTGGTCAAAAAGCCGTGTCTTATATTTTCGCTAAATTTTAAATGAAATGATTTATTAGTATTTTATTAAGGCCAAAACATTTTATCTTTTCATTTTTGTCTATCTGTCTGTCTGACTGTATGAATGTTCTGTTTTAACTGGAGAAGCACAAATTTGGATGCGGTTTTTTTAAGTATCATAGTAGTGAGCCTGGTCTACACATAGGTTGTAAGGTGTGTTCATAAAATAACGCCCAAGCCGAAAGCGGGGCAAATATTGAATAAACGTAGGCAGAGCCGCGGGCAAAGGCTAGTCTTAAATAAATAACCTATAAAACGCAACCACTTATCGCCGACAGACCGAATGTGCATGTAAATATTTAAACAGATTTAGTCATTTTCGATATCAATACCAGAATGTCATACTCTCGTGTATTATGATATCGGGCTGAAAGGTCTTATCTAAATATTTTCGAAAATCCGACTATTCCGACTTTTTTGGCGAATCTCCATATATAATAGATTAACTACACTGAAAAAATTACGGTCGCTCCATTTATTTTATAGGTACTATTTTCCCAAGCCTACAATGTACAAAAGGGGCGTATGTATATATTTTTAAATATTAATAAAATAGACTGCTACTATTAAATGAAACCACATATTCTCGACCCTACTGAACCACTTTTCCCAAGAATCATACCCGCGGATGCCCTTAGTTTAGGAAATAATTGAGTTCCAAACAAAAATGCGTGAACCCCTAACTTTAGAGAGAGCGTCGTCCGTGAGACAGCTTTAGATTTCACGGACGACGCTCTCTCTAAACTCGACCGTACGCCGGTGCGTTAGGGTTCACGCATTTTTGTTTGGAACTCAATTATTTCCTAAACTAAGGGCGTCCGCTGGTATGATTCTTGGGAAAAGTGGTTCAGTAGGGCCATTAGAATATGTGGTTTCATTTAATGGTAGCAGTCTATTTACACCCGATATTTTTGTAATTACACCCTTTCAGTTTGATGCCCTCGATATTATGAACTACTAAATTTTGCCCGCGGCTCCGTCCGCGTGTTATTCTGTTTAATGACATGCTTTTTTCCGGAATAAAAAGAAGCCTATGTGTTACGTTAGGGTATAATCTATATCCATTCTAAATTTTATCCAAATCCGTTCAGCCGTTTCAGCGAGAAAGAGTAACAAACATACACACATACACAAACACACACACACACACACACACACACACACACACACACACAAACTTTCGCATTTATAATAATAGTGTGCTGATAAAGAGGTTTGAAGGCTCTCTCTCCATATTGATGTAGGTGCATACTCATGTATATTATTTTGAACAAGCACGTAACGTCTTCGACAAACAGAATGCGAGATTGAGTGTTTGTATTTGTAAATGTAACATGCGCTGTTGCATATCAATAATACCTACAAACTGTTTGATTTGTATACACCAACTATACGACAAGCGCTAGGCATTAAGCTTTAAACTTTTAATCTCAAAGTTATCATGTCCAGATTAAGATTTTTCATCATATGATACACAAAATTTACCTAAATATTTATCTTATCCTTCAAATATTTTTAGAGTTTCGCTGGAAAGTATAAACCCTAAAAGTTTATTTTTGTATTGTCGTCACGTCCACAGAAACTATGGCTCAAAATACCATTAGCTTTTTAAAAAAATTATAGTAACCAGTAACCATAGTGGGAAATTACGAGTATTAAGTATTAGCTTTGGCTGCTTCTTTCCAGTAATGTGAAGATAGACTTTATCAAAATGCATATGTGCTCTCAGATTTAGAGCAAACTGGGCGTAAGAAATTCCAAATTTATAAAAAAAATCTGAATAACAGATGTAAATACAGAACATGAAAAAAAAAACGTTTTCGAAGATACGAAAATTCGTTTGTCTTAAGAACAAGACTTAAAACTTTCACTTAATAGCAAAAATTCTAAGGGGACCTCTAAAATTTTTTTTTGTCACGTTTTATGTCTGTCTTTTTATAATGTGATCGTATCTTTTTATTACAAGATTTTCTCAATATGTTGTAGGTTTTAATTTTTACCCAAAAGTCAAATTATAGCTTACGTTTAATTTCATAATAAAAACACGCGATTTTTTCAAAACTAAACCTATCTTAGACAAATATTACGAGGTAATAGAGAAACTTTGAGTTTAGATTCAGATTTAGCGCACAAATAACTACAAGAATATAAAAAAAATAAACGAAAACAATACTTGCTTACTTGAAATGCTACCTTATTAATTCTGTTTTAAAGACTACAAGTGAGAAGATGTAGCTGCGAGTGTGTGAATATAGGTAATTGTCGGGGCTGTCGCAGTTAATTGGTCTGGCCAAGTGTGCCTTCTCGAACTGGTATACTCACGTGCTAACCCTAATGCGTCTCTGATTCCCAAGACACTCTTCCAGTAGAAGCCAGTGTCTAGAACAAATCATTAGCGCGGATTGCAATGTCCCGTGCTGCATACAAAGTAACGCCAGTGCATCTCAGTTTGTACCATAACGACAATATAGTTCCTAGAGCTACATAGCCACGTAACGACGATGACTTCTTCTAAGACCGTATTACACGATAAGTGAATATTTCTTGGATACGCAGATATAAAATAGGTTTCCGAGTGCATGGGCGTTATAATTTTTCTAACCTAACTTGTTTGTTTTGTTATTGCTTTTGTGTTTAGTTTTTATTCTTTTTGGAGAGGAAACACATGTTACTTCGCGGACTATGGCCTTACCGACTCCAACAGTCATCATACCACCGTACAGATTGTGCAATCTCCCGAATTGCTGACGCTTCATCGACCGACATTTTAAAAAAGCATTACACCATCCGCCTTTACGCTAACATCGCTATAGCGGAAGGACGCCAATCTGATCGTCGAGATCACTTAGATTTAAGTTTTATGTAAGATAATATATTTATCGTAACTTTGTAATCTCACATCAATTACACATTTTTTTTTGCGAGATTTTATAAACTTTATAGTTTAACTAAAATGTGTATGTTCTATTTATTTATAAGACCTCTGTGTTACCTATGTTCAAAAAATAAAACACTTTGACTTTGATAAATTGACGCTAATGTTATTATAAAACTTGATTCAAGAAGAGGTGCTAAGAAAAACTTTAATTGTGTTAAAACTGTGGAAATTTTGTTATAGTAAAATCAAATACTAGGATTTAACCCGCGGCACTGCACCGCCTGCGCTGAAGGAATAACTCATCCCACTGATTTTTTATCTCTGATTCGATTCATAAAAATATAAGGACTACCTCGGAAATACAGCGAGATGTCATTTTACATAGATTATATATTTTGAAGCTAAGCGGATATATGTACTCACTGAGGAGCACAGCGGACCGCAGCAGTGGGCGGCGCGGCGCGGGGTGGCGCAGGGCTCCGGCTGTGGCCCGCTGTGTTACCTGATGCACGTGAACAGCATGTGCAACGTGGTCCGCCATTGCTCAGCGTACATGTTCGCGGACGACCTGTGCACGCTGCGGGCCGGCCGCGACATGGGCGAGGTGTCGCGTCTCGTGCAGGAGGATATCGACAACGTAGTGCGATGGTCGCACGATAACGGAATCGTACTCAATGCCGAAAAAACTAACCTCCTTGTTATCCGGTCTCCGTACTCTTGTACCCCGGACTCTTCATGTCAACTGGTTGCCCACGACTTTAACTGTTTCCATAATAACTTATCTAATTGTAAATGTAAAACAATAAAGCAAGTTCCATGTGTTACATACCTAGGAATGTGCATCGATGAAAATATGGGCTGGACTAAACACATAGAAAGGATATTAAATAAGCTACGCATATTGTTATTTAAATTCAAACATCTTAGTTACAAAGTACCAATTTCTGTGCTAAAAACTATATATATGTCGTTGGTTGACTCAATTATATCTTATGGTGTGGACTGCTATGGATCTATATTTAAAACATACATGGATAAGATTGAAAATATACAAATAAAATTCTTAAAATTCCTAGTCAGTAAAAATGTTAGGAAAAAACACAAAAATAATATCAAAATATTGTACTCATTATGTAAAATACTACCGGCTTCATTAAAATATAAATACATAATTGCAGTAAATGGCCATGGCACCCCAGATCATAAGATACCTAAACAGCATGGGCTCAACACGAGAGCAACTGCTCAGGGTAAATATGAAACAGTAAAAGTGAATAACTACTTTGGCGGCAGATTGCTTAAACGCAAAATTCCAATGTTATATAATGAAATGCCTGTTCGTATAAGATCTGAACAAAATAAAAATAAATTTGCAAAATTATATAAAACTTACCTTCTACAAAATATGTAAACATAGATTAAAATAACAATGTTATTATTTATTGTTAATGTACCTACCTACGAAAAAGAAGTGCGACTCCCTCCCCACAGACAAACCAAATTCCTACTTGGTTTTGTGGGATGTATTTAGATTTAAGTTATTCTTGAAATAAATAAATATATTCATTCATTCATTCATTCACTTAAAAATTTAGATTACGACTCGTCATCTCCAAGACTCGCTGGAAGACAGGCGCACGCATTTTACTCACATAGATTTTAAAGTGAGCTTATCAGTTTACTGAACCCTTACATGTTATCTCTATGTACAATATGCTAGCTCTATGATTAGTACCTGCTGTGACTGAAAAGTAACTCGAGTGTTAGTAAATTACTCGTAGTGGAACTAAGTCTGCACTACTTCTAAATAAAGTAAGTAGCATATCTCCCGATGATCCGTTTGAAGAGTGCCGCGTTTGTATGTTTGTTACATTTCATTCTATACCACGCCGCCGTACTATTTGCCGTCAAAATTCTGACATTTTGCCGAGAATAAAATCTTGTATTTTTGAGAACTACATCGGAATCTTACAAGTTTCTGAGTTATCACCAGGATAGTTGTAAATAGTTGAGCTATCCTAATCTGATTGAGAGATTTTGCGGTATATACTAGGTGAAATTAAATCAACCGACCAAATGCATACTGGAGACTCGGTTAGTCATTAGGAACAAGGTTTAATAAACCTCAATGTAAATTTCGAAAAAAAATATTTTTTCCCCGCAGTTCCTACTCTAGGGATTGTATTTAAACTAAATAGTCCAACCAGTAAGGGTGCAAAAAAATTTTTTTTCGAAATTGGCCAAAAGGATTCAGTAATACATGTGGCGAAATTCGAAAAAAATTTTTTCTCTCCCTTTCTTGTTGGACTAGTTTAAGTACAATTCCTAGTGCAGGCACTAAACTTGAACCTTGCACTTAAACCTTGTTCCTGATGACTAACCGAGTCTTCAGTATGAATTTGGTCAGTTGATTTAATTTCACCTAGTATAATCACAACTTGCACCTTAGGAAATAATATTACTGGTAGATTATTATTTTACAACAGCATTTTTAGCAGGTTTTTTATAATCTGGTTCGTTACATTTTTTCTCGAGAAATGGAATGCGTTTACAACAGTAC
This sequence comes from Ypsolopha scabrella, assembly GCA_910592155.1. Classification (NCBI taxonomy): domain Eukaryota; kingdom Metazoa; phylum Arthropoda; class Insecta; order Lepidoptera; family Ypsolophidae; genus Ypsolopha; species Ypsolopha scabrella. The sequence goes on along the minus strand of OU342969.1, from coordinate 20,716,281 downwards.
AGCGGGCATATTACGTATCTTTGAATCGGTTGCCAACTATGACTGCTATTCACCAAAAACAGATAAAAATGAACTTTCAAAATAACCTTCAATGGGTATTGAACTATTTACGAATTGTGACGTCATTTCAAGTGCGAACGTTTCCCTATATAAGTGGATATGTACGTTTTCGACGATAGGCTCTCGGTTTGGCAACTGATTTTACGATACAGAATCAGGGCTGGTCTGGAAACAACTCCAAAACTTGTAAGTTTTTTTCTTAAATAGACAATGTTCTTACGCTTGGCCAACATTGCGCCTGATGGAAATTGATTACACCAAGAGTGAAGTGCGCTCACGAAGTGGCAGAGTAAAAGCAGGCGAAGTGTTAAGGCCTTACTCCTGGTGCACGATAATCTTACTGAGCGATTTTGAACTTCAGTATGTTGTCAGAAAGTCTACATTAGAACGCTCTCTTTGCGCGCTGGCGGCACGCAAAATCAGTGAATTTTAGAGTTTTTTCTGGATTTTACGAAAAAGTATTTGGTGTAGGAGTTTTCCACCTGACATCGGAAAATAAAACTCAAGCCGTTTAGACATAAAACGAATTAATAACTGAAAAAGGCATCATTTTCAAAAATAAAATCTATCGAGCGAAATGTGTCCAATTAGGTAACGGACTTGACAACTGAAAGACAAAGTGAAAAAACACGTGTCCAAGTCTTACATTGATCAGATAAGTAGTTGACTTAGCATATTAAAACAAAAACCGTTGAAAGACCCAATACAAGCCCTTAAGAGACTATGTAAATTTAATTTGTGTCATTTTTACTCCAAGCGAAAAAATGCACAGTGTGAGAGGGGTGGATTCAGAGCAATACAGAAAAAAGTATGTTTTATAATTTTATAAAAAAACTCAAATAGCTAGCAAAATTTCCAAATTTTAAAATCTACATATTGTTAAAACCTATCTAATAATTATGTTTGAGTTCTGTTCATGATTCCTATTCGTCAAACGAGAAGAAAAAGTTAAAAAAGTTAGAAATCTAGAGGAGGTATTATAACCGATTATCTCTTTATAGAGCAATCGACATATTTAATTTTATGAGATACTTAAAATTTTAAGGAATTACTCAAATATGAATTGAATTGTCAGGTAGCAACTCTACATTTGTAAGACAAATATGAAAATGTCTATTAATATAGGAGTTTAAATTTTGATTTTAACGACTGTTTACAATTTTATAGTCAAAACATTACTCACCAACTCATCTTTTTTTTTGTCAAGGTTTACGATTCGAAAACCGATTCAAGCAATAGCTTTCCTTAAATGTTTTCAGTAGACAAATTTTAAAATGAGCGTGCTTATACTTTATTAAATGAAAAAATGTCTTTCATTTGACCTTCAGTGACGTCATCATACCAAATTTTTTTTCTTGAACGCATCCTAAAGTCTAAGGGAGCCGACCATTCAACCTAATTACGTCACTTCCTGTAAATATTAAAATACTTATAAAATTGGTTTAAAAACACGAAAAAATGTATTATTGAAATAACCTATCCAAAATGATATATTTATTCCAAAAAGCAGAGAGAAATAGTGTATAGAATTTTATAAAACAACCGAATTCTCACACACTTAAAATCTGACATTGCAGCGAGCAAGCGCGCGATCAGAGTGAAAACAGACATCTCGCGATTTGACCAAATCCTTCCACACTTGGGAGCTGCCTCAAACGATAAAAGCCTTACAAACGTTGGAAGCACAAAATGCGGGCTTAGCAGAGGATCTCTCACAGAAAGAGATCTAAGAAAGTGAGCAAATTGCAGATATTATTGTTATAAGCCTCTCACCGACATACCTAACAACAATAAGTACGGGGATTAAACGAACAGTTTTATACGAGAAGTTTTGATGTACAATCGTAGCGAGGGTGTCTGTAAGTTCAAATAAAAAAAAACCGGTCAAATGTGAGTCAAACTCGCATACCTGTTTCCGCAATTTGACACTGTTGGGAACAGTGAGGTAGAAGGTACTCGTATTTAAAATCTTACCCATAATTGTTCATGATAACTAAAAAAAGAATTGATTGTACCAAAAAAGAGAGACTCAAACATTTTTATACCGTACTCGAAAAAAAAACTCGTGGATGAATAATTCAATTTTGTCCTATTGGTATCATGAATTTCTCACCCGCTTTATTTTTCCTGTAATCTTTACATAGTCCCAAATGACCATATTTTTTTCATATTTTTCGGTTCATTCGTTTCGGAAATAAGGGGGGAGACATGCATTTTTTGTGGTTTTTCAAAGATTTCTCGAAATCAGTGTTTTTTGTTTTTTTTATGAGAACATTTGTTATCAGTTTTTTTTTTCATCGCTATAGTTTTCCTGTAATTGGCCAGTCATGGCATATAATCGTAAATCAACTCTTTAATATTTACAATTTGATACCCATATTGTGCTTTTGAGCTATTTTTTAATTTTTTCTGTCTTTTGTATTAGAAATATTTTGAACAAATTCAATTTTTTTATATACTATTTTATGTGGACAAGTGAATGCTTTGTGGCTAATTTCAAGTCCTTATCTTTGACAGTGCTAAAGTTATGAGGCTGTGACATACGGACGGACGGACGAACAACGGAGTCCCACCAGAAAAGGTCTTTTTGGACCTTTTAGGTACTACGGAACCCTAAAAACTGATGGTTTCCACGTTATCCCACTGATTTCAATTTCGAAGAAAGTTAACTATTTTTTTTTTGATTTTTCACTCATCTCATCACTTAACAAATTAAAATACGGCATAAATTTCGTTTTTTCGTTATTGTTTTCTAGATGCAGACTTTACTATAAATTGAAAACTGAAATTAAACGACTGTCGCGTGTAGTACCATAAACCAGATTTATTTAATTTATTCAAAAATAAGAAAACGATCATAAGTTGTACGTTTGGGAACGAGAAACATCGCAACCTCCATAAGAGAGATACCTCTTTTCGTTCACATGAAATATCTCTTGATTGAAATGAACTTGTACGTTTCCACTGTATTTATTTCATTTACCTAACCGATTTCACTATAAAAGCATTTTCAAAGGTTTATTGTATCCTTGGAATTCATTCCAATTGATTCATATATTGTACATAAACAACCAAATTATACAATAAACGTTTGAAAACGCTTTCATAGCGAAACTGGTTAGGTAAATGGAATAAATACTATGAATAAGTACAAGTGCATTTCAATCGAGATGTATCAAAAGTTCTACCAAGTGCCAATAATCACAAGCAGCAACTTCAAATGTCTCTATTCAGAAACCATTCAGCGCAGAAGCGAGCCGGTATGTTGGGGTAGCTACATTCCACGACTCGCCATACATAACCTTCGTGATTATTTTGTATGACAATCCAGGAAACTTGTGGCCCCAAAACACGCTGAACCAAATTTGATGTGCAGGTAGAATAGATTTAATGTGTATATTCTTCTTGTTATGATACTGTACATAATGTCCCAGGTAACGACGTCCAAACGGAAACCAGAAGTAGTAGTTCTTACTACGGTTCGAATAACAGCACGAAGCGTCATACGAATATAAATTGTTACCGATTTCATTAAAATTACTACCGATTTCATTAAAATTGTTACCTTGGCCTTAATTATTGGACCCCATGTTATCAAATACAAGAATTTTAGAATTTCCTTTTCTGTTCAAAGTATTTGAATAAATATCTCGTAAACATTAATTGGAAAAGATGGAGTAGCTAACATTATCAAATAAACTTAAAACACCATTTAAGTAAAATTTTACATCAAAACAGGACGGTGATTCTCGCGCATGCGACAATTTGCGAAGGCCGAAAGCGGGTGATTTTTACAAGCTCTCTATGAAGAAACGTATCAAACTTTTAAAATATAAACCTGTTGTACGTATTCATAACATACTTTACGTGTCTTTTAAGGAGTTATAGTTAATAGAATTATCATCACACAGCATTTATGACGCGATAAACAGAGGGGTATGAAAAGCAAAGCGTGTGAAATTTTTTGCGAGAATCGCCGTCCTGTTGTGTAAAAAAGTACTTTACCCAAACTGAACTTACAACTTTTATTATTTAAATATTTAAAATAATACATTTAAATATTAAAAAAATAGTACAAACTTGGACGAATTTGGTTAATTCGTCCAAGAGTACAAAACATATTGTCACCTTCCATAGCTAAAATCCGGAAATTGAAGAAAGTTTGTTGAAAACTGTTGACAACAAAACTAATATTAATTGGAAAGCCTTGGTATTTTTCCAACGCAATTAATTTGATAAGTTTTAGGAATTCTTGAAAAGACTGTCAAGCTAAATACCTCTTACACAGTGTCCTACCAATCTATATGTAATAGAAATAAATTTATATATTTTTTAAACTTAAGGCTTTTTATCTATCGCAAGGATATACAAAATAATATTATCGAAAAGCAGAAGAAAAATAAATCTGGATGTAAGCTAGGAGCTTTGAACGATTAGAACCCTGGATACTGGATAGCTCAGTTGGTAGAGCAATCACCCGGTTAGCGGGAGATGTCGGGTTCGAATCCCGGTTCAGAGCCCCTCACATCCAAATGTACTTTTTTCTTCTGCTCTTCTATACCGCAATGATATAACGTTAGATGTGATTCATTTGAAACCTAGAGTTTGCATTATTTCACATTTTTGAAAATGTAACGATAATAAATACTTTATACTTTCCTACTCAGGTTTTGCATCTACATACAACATGGGCTTAACTTTTAAATCGTTGCAGTTTCTTTAAACAAACTACAACTCGCTAACGTAATAAAAAGACTCGATCAGGCACAATTCCCATTTGTTTTGTAGAAACGACAGAGTGAAAGCGCTGTAAAATATGTATGTAGATGGATATAACAAAGTGAGCGCTTAGCGAAGCGGAGCAAGGGAGGGGAAGGGGGAAGAGCTGTCAAAGACGCTGCTCCCAAAGGAATGCGACTGAAAAGGCCTTTAATGAATAAGTACCTTTGATAGTAAGTTAACAGTTTAGCGCCTGTTACTTCGAAAGCCATTTATTAGGAAAGCATTCACACAATTGCTCTTTTCAGTATCAGAATTTAATTTATCTAACGATGTTATAATACATACTAAGAAATTGCCTTTCTGTGCTGTGATTGGCCCAATTATATTACTAATCAGCAACCAATATTTCTTTTTTTTAGCAATTCGAACCAATCATAAATTGTAACAGGGCCTTTAGCATTTTTTTTTCTGAAAATATAGGCTAAATTGTGAAGATACGTACTGTTCTTTAACATTCAGGGCGGCTATTCCGGCATTTTTCTCATTCGCAATATCAATCATTAGATATTTGTTTAAAGTTAGATAAATGCCATGCGATGAAAGTTAGAGTGACTAAACTACATCAAATAAAAAGTATACGATGTAAGAAAAACTCATTAAAAGTTTTCAGTAAATAAAATCAACACATATCCGGACAAAATCCGTTTTAAAGTCACCCGCAATCTGCCTATGCAATTTTTGCGCACGTGCCAGAATTGAGGGCCAGCTGGTATTTTTATAACGAAATTATTTTTTGAAAATCAGTTTGGAGAAATATGTGACGTAATAGTCATACCGTTTAGGCTCAATAGGGAAAGAATGAAAAAAAAAATTTGGGGATAGAACCTGAAGATGGGATTACTGAAAATAAAAAAAACAGACGTCATTTTTGAAATCACTTTTTTTTTGTGGGCAATGGCCTATTTCCTGTAATGCCTAAATGACATGACTATTACGTCATCAAAGCTATATATTCGGTTCCTGAATATTTTCATGTATATCTTTGGTATTTCAAGAAGAAAAAAAATTATACTTTTACATGACCTTGAAAAAGTCTATTCCTTTCAAAAAAATCGATAACTAGGTGCTGTTATGGTATTCTGGACCATTCGAATTGGGACACTCGTGCAGCCACATTCGTTTCGTTTATAAAAATCACAACGGTCTCAACTTTATTACAAAACTCCATTTCAAAAACGGAAAACTGTGAAAACAGTTGATCTACGAAACTTCGTCAACTTCCAACATAAATACGAATTTCTGTTCGCGCAGATGTACAAGAGTTGGCGTCTTGCGGCGTCCGTGTGACAGAACGTTCACTGCCGACTGACTAACATAACCATTCATTCAAATACGATATAGTTCAACCTTATTCCATTGCAGTGTAGACTACTTTTCTACGCGTTGGTAGCACACATGTATTTGTGAGTCTGTAATGCGTTTCCCATGTCTCAGCTCTAGACATATACCAACCGATAGCGCTGCGCTCCTTTTCAAAAGCGAAAGTAATGTCTTCAAACACGGCGATAAAAGGATTCTTCGGTAGACACGACCGTTTTTCTTTAATAAGCTTATTGATGCCAAAAATCTATATAAAACATGCGCAGTAGAGTGTATTAGAAAACCGCCACCCTAGCGTCTTTTCTAAGCGAGAATTAATGAATCAGTAAATTGCCTTTTCTGCATGTTTACCACTCCTAATTAGGATTATTTGTAGGATTTGTTCGACTACGGTTGTTTCCAGAAAATTGGCAATTTTTTCGCCTCTACGCCCGCAGCGGATGCCCTGGTTAAATGGCCGCGTAATTTGTGTTTGTGTACCAATTACACGAAAACAGTCCTTAGAGTTCCGTACCCGAAGGGTGCCAAACGGGACCCTATTACTAAGCCTTAGCTGTCTATCTGTCTGTCCGTCTTTCTGTTTAGCCGTAATAGGTAGAAAGTTGGAATTTTCAGAAAATACGTGTTACCATTGCCTCCACCGCGACAAATAATAAAACTGAAAAAAAAAGAACATTTTCTTAACGTTATTTGTTTCAGTATTACATACAAGTTTCAAACTTGCACACATTATATATATAACATACTCTAAACTAAAACAACAAATAATAAAATTTGGGTTCTGTACCCAGAGCGTGCTAAATTGTTTGTCAGGTTTGCATCTATGTTGTTGATAATATGTATGTTCTTAGGGTCCGTAGCCGTATTGAGTGGTGTTACGGAACCCTTTGTGTGTGAGTCCAACTCGCACTTGGCCAAATTATTTTCTCTAAATAAAATTACTTGGTGATTTTCTGCCCCATTTCAACTATAACTTGTTCATGCATGACCGAATATCACGAGTCCTGAATACGTGATCCAGCAAGATGCGGAATACTTGTTCGGATAACTCTCTCTCCAATGTGGGATAGTTGAAATCCCGTCTTGGGTATAACTGTGAGGTATTTTGATTGAATGCCTACTCCAACCTCCCTGTGACGAATGTGGGTCATTCATAGCTTAGTGTCGGGCCTTCGAACACGAATAACAGGATATTTTTATTGCTCTGTCAACTTTGCGGTCAGAGTTGGCGGTATAGTATAAACATGATGAGTATAACGATGATGTAGGTTATTACAATAATGGCACGTAGAAGCTTTTTTTTGAAGGAAGAAACTTTCAAGTTTCATATCTTTATCTGGTTTTCTGTGGTGGATAGACCGCGTGTTAGGAAGAAAATATAAATAAGCTGGGCCGATGTAAAAGAAATGGATTTTTTTTATTCATTGCTCTCGGCAATGTACCTTTAAGTACGCATGCCAGCATGACAGGCTATCTGTAGCAGGTCTTATTGCGTCGCCATAGACGTTAAAATCGTTTACAGATGGAGAGCCTGAACTGCAAATGTCTGTATATACGTATAATTACAAGATATCATGAGGATTCTTGATGGTATAACACATATATTTAAAAATTATGGCGATGTATTAAGTTATACCCTTTATGTTCAGAAATTTGCTCATCTTAAATAATGGGAGCTGAATATACTTGTATTTTGAGGTTCCGTACCCGAAGGGTGGGAAACGGGATCATATTACCAAGTTCCACTCTCTGTCTGCCTGTCTGTCTGTCCGTCCGTCTGTCACAGAGGCCTACAGCTTCAACCATAGAGGTAGAAAATTAATATTTTCACAGAATACTCGTTACAATGGCTTCTGCCACGACAATTAATAAAATATTTAAAAAAAATCGAGAGAGTCCCCAATCCCCTTACAAGAAACTTCGAAAAGTTTGCATTATTTTAACGTTATTTGTTTAGCTCTTACCTAAAGACGGCAATACATCCAAGTTTTAAATATAAAAAATAAGTTTGGTCGTAGTACAAACTTCACAGTAAAACAAACTATAATAAACATTAGAATTCCGCAGGCAGACGCTGCAAATTTTTTGTCAGGCGCTATCATTTTAGCGCCTTGTTTTTTGTAGCCTTGATGTTGCGTTGGCATGTATATTGTTATTATTCACCATAATACTTTTAGAGTTTCGTACCCATATTGTGGGATGGTACGGAACCCTTTGTATGGGAGTCCAACTCGCACTTAGCCAAATAATTTAAAAGAATCCCGCATGAAACTAAATTCAAACCTTTTTTTCTTTCGTATTCAAAGCAATTCAATCATCTACCTACAATAAAAATTATGAGTTCTTACTAAAATATGTACAACAAGATTTTCTTTTATGCTCGAATAAAGTTCTCCACCGACAATTTGTTTTTTCATTCAGAAACTTTGCTGTAAAAAAGAGAACGTATTGTGAAGCCCAAAGTTTGAGGTTATTACACAATTTTGCGTTTGAGGCCTCAAGCTACGCTTTTACATTCGTTTATTTTATCGCCCGAGTGGTTTAAGACTGTTTAGAAAGACTGCACTGCACACATTTGAAAAGGGAGTCTTTTTAATATAAATGTAATCGTGTTGCAAGTTCTGTTATATTTAATGCTTTGATAAGAATTTGTTTGATAACAAGTAAATTTTATTTAAGAACATACAAATACAGGCTTATAATTATAACATTATGTACAAAACCATCAATTTTCAACGTGAATTAAATAAATATCTATTCTTGAATACAAATATTCATACTTTTAGATTCCTTCACTTATAGGTCAAAAATGTATATTTATTATAATTTTTTTATAATGAAAAACAAAGTTTCAAAAGGATTTATGTATAACTTTCCTCATACCATAGATTAAATATTGTTTAGTCTATGCTCATACTTTTTCCTTTAAATAGGAAAACGCATTTTAAAAATTCTGAATTAAGGGGGCAAGAAAAATTTTAAACTATTCCTTTAAGTTGATCTTTTAATGAACGTGGCTGTGACAGACAAAGAGACACACCGACAGACACGCGCGCCAGTCATGCCATTGATTGTGGGTTTTTTCTTTTTCAATTTATCCATGTGCTAGTCTACGAATATTAGGTTACTTACGTGATATGATAATACACATTAGTTTAAAATTATTTTATTTAAGTATTTGTGTGTAAGATTCGTTTCTGTGTACTTAATATTTTTATGGACACCGGCTCCGCGTTTTTCCCGTACAGCGATTCCACCCAAAGGTTTTCTGGGAGAAATCGTTTTAAGCGATAAGACTGCCAATTTTATTTTTACACTAGTAAAGTAATGTATTTTTAATAAGGTACACCATAAGAGTAGAGTAGTTAATGAAACTGGTACATAAAGAGGTTATTAAAACGCCAGTGTGAGTTTAAGAAACCGGTCAAGTGCATGTTGGGCCACGCGCAGTGTAGGGTTCCGTAGTTGCCCGGTACATTGATAAGTTTGTCTACTAATACAGATCGCGCCAAACTTTTAGTCCCATACATTTAGAAGAACGGCCCATACACTGTCATGTTTAGAGAGGATTAAAAGTTTGGCGTGACCTGTACTCGTAAACCTGTAAAGCAGTGGTCCTTGAACTTTTGTAGCCACGGACCACTTTAAAAATTTCAAATATTACACGAACCCCCGTCGAAGAAAATTTTAGGAAAATAAAATAAATCAATATATTAAAAATCACTTATTGATATATTTATTTACGTCAGTGTATTAAGACCTTAAATAACATTACAAAACTTAATTAAAAATAATCTTAAATAAAAAACCTAACAAATAAATAAAAGCTTAAATATTTATAACAAATAAAAATGCTGGCCAGATCGCTACCGTCGTTAGGAAGGAAGGGTGCCCAAAAGGCTGGCAGTGTTACCACGTTGAATGGCCAAACTTATTTTTTGGGTAAAGTAGCTTCCAGCTCTTCGGTCACCTGGAACGTCGACCAAACGCGATGAAATTTCTTTATAAAGTTGTCGCGCTTCTTGACCCCACGGCCCAAGAGTTTCAACAGCAAAAGGCACAAATATGAAGCCCTCGCCAAGGGCTCCATCCATGCGCCTTTTTACACCTTCTGCTTTTTCGGCTGCCGCGCTTGCCTTATTGATTAGTTTCATTCATTAAATTGTTTCAAATCTAAGTTCATGAAAAGGACGCTATTGTTTGGACTCAGTATAATAAATATGTTAATAGAGTGAACTGAGTGGCTGTAGACCCCTGGCACTCATGTCACGGACCCCTAAGGGGTCCATGAACCCCAGTTTCAGAAACCCTGCTGTAAAGCCTACATAGCTGTGATAGTTTTCCTTTGAAATTCATTATATATACTACTTCTGTGAATTTTTTCATATATCCATAAACGACCGTTTAGCTGGCAGGAGGGGGACACTCAACTCTAACAAAAATTGGGTTGGGTTTTACAGGCGGACGCCTGAATTTTATTATGAAATAACTGTAGGGGTCTTTTTGGGGTTCGGGTCGAACCTTTAAGCTAACATTTTATTACCGGAGATGCAATTTTAATTATTTACAATAAAAATCAATTTACGAAATATTCATAAATACAATGCCTTAAAATGGATAGAATGTATTTAAGTTTTTGTTTTCTTCATGACACAATACGATCTACCTCTGTCTTAAAACCGACTTTTGTACTGATAGGTTAAAACTGTTCAAAAACCGACTTAGTGCACCCCGACTCTACACAGTCTTGTGGCTACTACCCCTAGAGTGTATATAAAAAGCCGAAGACGCGGAGGGAGAGCAGCCCCCGCCCGCTGTAATAAAGCGCAGGCAACCGTGCGAGCCGCAAGCCGAAGCTGCGGAGGTGAGCATGGGTGCTTGCGCTTTGTTAAGCAAGGGCGAAGGGGTTGCACTTCCCGCAGCGTCGGAGCCGATGCAGAAGTGAATTTGTGTCAAAAAAGTGACTTCTATTCTTAAGATTTTTGTTGGAGGGACTTCAGGGAACATCCTTCCATCCTCCCCAACCCCCAACCTCCTTTTCCTCCCTCCCTTTAATGATTTTATGCACAAAAAAGTTATAACTAAGAAACTATACGCTTCCGGGGGGAATTCGGGGGAGGAAGGGGTTCCCCCCTCCCCCTCCCTCCCCCCAACCCGCAACCCCCTACGGAGGCTTCCGCCTCTAAAATTTTAACCCAAAAATTTGCACTTTAAAGCTTAATATTTCACCAACGGATCCCTAACTCGAAAAATGGACTTTAGTGGGTGCCACAATGTTTTTAAACGACCTATCTAAAGATACTCAACACTATGGGGTAGATTGTTAACTTACTCGCGATAACTAACAACATACCTTAATAGATATTGTAACGGTGGTATCTCGTTAGGTAGGTAAGCAAGAAACTGCTCTAGCGAATTGACTGTAACTATAATATCGCTCTCACATCGGAACTCTTAAAATTAGTTTGTAAGATAAGTCTTAACACTGAGCTAAACCTAAGTACCTAATGTCAAAAAGGGGGGACACACATACAGTTCTGCGCGATTAGCAAGTGGCTCACGGCTTCATCCAGGTCGTGGGTTCTTCCGGCTTGTCGAGGAGATAGGTATCGATGTTGAAGAACAAATCGAACTTCCTTTTATTTATCAAACTGGAGTCTTTGTGGATTGTATCAACACACACACGTTGAGACCAAACTGAGTTGCAAATTGCACACACTTGTCGGCGTTAAATAAGGACACTACATTTGCAGATGAACACGGTTTCTCATCCATCCATCCATCAGCCTGTTGCGTCCACTGCTGGACATAGGCCTTTCCAGAATTTCGCCACTCTTGGCGGTCCTTCTGGAAGAAATGCCCATACTCACACACGCTGGGCAGGCGGGTTGGTGAGCGCGGTGCCGAAACCCTTGCACCAGTGACGCCGCTGCCCGTCACCAGTCTGGTTTATATAAGGCTCGGCAATTGGGGATGGATAAACCGCCATCCATTGGTCCCAGGCAATGGTGGGCCGCCTGGTTTTGCCTGAGAGCTGTTCTCTTACTCTCCCCCAAATAACTTCGGGAGGATTTGCGAGTAAGATGGTGGTACCTCCACAGTCGAGCCCGGCATCAGCTCTACCACCTAATTTCTCAGGAAGAGATATTTGCAGGTATGAGTTTTTATTAGCTCGCTAGTTAAGCAAGTAAAAAGCAATCAGTCCATTCAAAATCCACAACACGATTTTTGCATTAGTCGGCCGTTCGATCTTAGCTCGCTCGCTCTCCCGCTGCATGGGCTCGACTGCCCCCCGCCGCCGCCGCACGCGCATGATCTTCGCAGGGTTATGAGGGGTGAGAGGGCGAGAGGCTGCGCTCCACACGCAACCCACACATATGAACATAATATTACTGCCTACAATATGTGCCTGACGTTTCGACGCCTCTGTAGGCTGTCGTGGTCACAAGCTAACTGACAAAAAAAAACATCCCCCATTTAAGTGTATGGGAGGTACCCACAAAATTCTTTTTTCATGATTTTAATTGACAGTTTTGTCGGCGTAATTATAACTCATGCTCATGCTAAATTACAGCTTTCTAGTACTAATAGTCTCTGAGCTAAGCCGCGGACGGACGGACGGACGGACGGGCAGACGGACATGCCGAAACTATAAGGGTTCCTTGATGGACTACGGAACCCAAAAATGAGCCTTTGGCGAGTTTTGATCACATGAGTGTTTTAATACCTAGTACCTACTGTAATATCAGAAAAAATAGCATTATGTTGTGGGGACCTATACTATAATTTTTTTTCTAGGTTTGAGACGATTTAAAATTTTTTTTTCACTATTCCGGTAGTTTTGAGTTCATAATGGATTTAAAGATATATGTTTAGATAAAGAGTATTTTTAAATAAAGGTTTTAACACACGTTTTATTAATAATTTGCCTTTATCCACGCCACGGCTTCGTCCGCATTTATTCAATATATGTCCCGTTTTCAGCTATGTGTTGACCAGGGTCACTATGATGATAATAAAAAAAACCACAACCAAATCCGTTAAGTGGTTCTCAAGTTAAAATGGAACATATAGGTACATACAAATACAGACAAATATTCTAAAAATTGTTGTTTCAGCCTCAGTACAAAACCCATTTAATTTAAAATTTCGCGGAAATATTCAATGTACAGACACGACTTTTTTAGGGCTCCGTACCCGAAGGTCCGTAACCAACGTGTTCGCGCTAGCGCGACGTTTGTCCGCTGGGGGGCGCCGCAGTGTCGAACACGGACGGTGCCCGCGCTGTTCGACCGCAGTGACCGAGTGACCTCAGAGAGTTGCGCAGTGCCACACGCTTCTCGAGGTGCGCAGTGCTGCGCCATTTTTGATCCGCTCAGAAACATTGTCCTTGTGGACCACCAAAGACTGTTACCGTGTGTGTGGTGACATCAGATCCAGCAGGAAAAGACCCCCAGCGCTAAATCGTCGGCTCGCCGCAAGTTTGCAGCCATTTTGGAGACAAAGGAAACCACCAACCAGGTCAGTGCCAGTGCTCACATCCCATATTGTTTCTCTCTCTCCATATCTCCCACACATCAGCACGTCACCCAAAACTCAGCCCTGCATCCTGACATCCTCGCGGTGTCACAACGGGACCGTATTACTAAGGCTCCGTTGTCCGTCTTTCCGTCTGTCTGTCTGTCTGTCCGTCTGTCATCAGGCTGTATGTCTTGAACCGTGATAGTTAGACAGTTGAAATTTTCACAGATGATTTCAGTTGCTGCTATAAAAAAAAATACTAAACCCGGCTAAGTGCGAGTCGGGCCTGCGCACTCCTATAAAACAGACATGATTTTTTCGCCGTTTTTATAGATAATGGTACGGAACCCCTAGTGCGCGAGTCCGACTCGCACTTGGCTGGTTTTTTACTACTTTATTATTAGTATAGATTATAAAAAACAATTAGCCTTGACGAAGGCTTTCACACAAAGTGCCGCTAAAGGTATTAATCGGCTGAACGCGATCGATTCCATTCGGTCGGTCGTTTTAGAACCACCCTACATCTGTCAATAGAATGCGATGAGCTCGCTCAGACAGCTTAATGGGCTCTTTTGTTTATTAGATTTACTGATTATGAACAAAAAACTGGGCAAGTGCGAGTTGGACTCGAGCTCTAAGGGTTCCGTGGATATACCGTTAAAAACGAAAACTTATGTCGCGAGCAGTTATGGTAGACAAACATGACACATGATCTATTAAGCTCTATGTATCCCAAGGGACTACTTAGGTTGGTCTTTTCAAATTCTTGAATAATTAAATAAAGTAACTGCCAGATTATTTACCCGTACGTGTGCGTTAGACGTACTTATGAATAAAATTTTCTATAAGTCAACTGGAAATGCCTCATAGGTGAGTACGGAACCCTAAAAAGATAAAATCGCAAACAATACATCTTCCAACCAGACTGTCAGCATCTTAATTTTCTTTACGTTTTAAATAGGCAACAACTAAAAATATGTCTTGCAATTTATTTTGAGTGCTCTTTGTAAAACCTCATTTCCAAGAACACTATCAACAAAAACCGCTGTCACAACGGCCATAGATCAAGCTTCACTGGAGACAGCAGCCAAAGCCACAATTCCTCTCACCACGGCAACAAGACAAGAAGCAAATTCCGAAGCGACCGTGGGCGGCACGAAATATAATTTCACACAGAGAAAATTAATCTCCCTAAGGAACGCAGAAAATTCCGAGGCCACAAAGTATCAAATCAACTACCTGCCTAATCCCGAACTTTCGACTGGAAAGTGCTTTGAATCACGCTACAAAGCGATCAGAGCTTTTTTACTCTTTTGTTTTGGACAGATGGCCTCTATTTTCGCTGTTGAATAAGAACGAAAGAAACAAACGGTTAGTTAACTATCACTCTGGGAGGAGGGAGTAAAAAAGGGGGTTGGGGTGACAGCTGTTCGGGGCAATCCCCACTGACCCCGCGATTATCGAAACCCGAATCTCGAGATATCTCGATAACGCAGCTTTATCCGATACAGAATCTCGAATTCATTAAAACGAATCCTTTCATTTATCCACCCTTGAGTTGAGTGGTGATGAAACGTGATCAAAAATTAAAATACTTGACCTTAAATAAAAGTTAGCAAAGTTGTACTACACAGTATTTCCGGGACGAAAAAAAATTAAAGGTTGTTTATCATAAAATTTGAAAATTGAGTTTACTAGTATATGTATTTTATGTAAAATTAATTTAGGATTTTTAAAGGCGAAAGAAATAAACAAACTTTTAACAAAAAAATAACAACCAACTTCAATTATTATAGCAGCCATTCACTAAAAAGTTTAAAATAGCTATTTACGGACCGATGGTACCAAAATAACACCTGCCGACTTCTTTCTTCCTGAAACACATGTTCTCCAGAAGTCGGCACTCTACTATTGGTTTTTCTGTTTTTGCTATGGGGAATGCGCCGATTTCTAGATAACATATGTCGGCAGGTGTTATTTTTGTACTATCGGTCCGTAAATAATTATTTTAAACTTTTTAATGAATGGCTGCTATAATAATTGAAGTCGGTTGTAATTTTTTTGTAAAAGTTTATTTATTTCACGCTTTTTAGTGTTGAAAAATGGGTATGGAAAAATGACTACAGTGAGCACTCTGATTGCCTCATTTGAGGAGTGTCAAATTTTCAAGTAATATCCTGCAATGAGCACACTAACACAAAGCAATTGGCACCATTTGGAGTTATGTGCTGTCATGCGTTCAGGAGTTCCATAGTGATGAGGTCAAGATCGAAAGTCAGGTGGATTATGTCAATTTTCAAGTAACATCCTGCAATCTGCATCCTGGTACAAAGTGTTTGCCGCAATATCGAGTGATATGCTGTCATCCATTGAGGACTTCCACTGCCTATCTCCGAAGACCATTGAACCTACCTGGAAGGACATTCTTTCAAACAAAAAAAATTTCAAATCGGTTAAGATATGCCGGAGATATTTGCCTCAATATCAACTGAATGCCGTCATCCGTTGAGGAGTTCTGCCGCCTACCTCCGAAGTCATTGATCAGATCACGACCAAACTAAAATGGGACCTACCCGGAAGCAAACTATACCAAACGAAAAAAAAATTTCAAATCGGTTAAGATTTGCCAGAGTTAAGGAGTAATATACCCACAAAAAAAAAATTTGAAAAATACAGTCGAAATATTTTAATAATTTACTCAATTTCATTTTGTAAAAAAATGCCATCAAAAACAAAACTTAAAAGAAATACCAAGTCTCTCAACTTAGTTCTTCTACCGTAAAAAGTTGTGAGATCCATGTAAATCCAAGTTGGTTAAATTATTCAGTCCTTACTTAAGGGACCTTCTGTCTTAAGCTTAAGTTATTACATAATTAGCTAACCTAACATCATAAAGTGACCATATCAATATTAAAAATCTTTTATGTTTTTAATAAATAGGTGGACTTCGCCATCGCATGAAAACACAATGTATCTCACAAGTAATACCTACATATTATATTAAATTGGATTATTTAGTGCGATTTCCAAGTCTATGTATGGTGACTATAAGATGTTGTTAGGTTAGCTTATTATGTAATAACTTAAAACAGAAGGTCCTTTAAGTAGGGAGTGAATAAATTAACCGACTTGGATTTATATGGATCTCACAACTTTTTACGGTAGAAGAACTAAGTTGCGAGACTTGGTTTTTTTACAAGTTTTGTTTTTGGTGGTATTTCATTTCTTTTTGTATATACTTATAGTCCTACTTTTTTCATTTCCGGTACCTTCTACTTACAACTGAAAATATAACTTTGTAATCCTATATAAATTTATAAATATATAGGATTAAAAAGTTATTTATGCAGTTGGTGTATCTAGAGCACTGGACCGAAATTGCAAAATATTTTAGTTTTTCCTTGATTTATACACTAAACACGAATTGTATTCCAAATTTGTAGCTTCTACTCTGCTAGAAGTGCCTTAGAGTTTTGATGATCGGTCAGTCAGTCAGTGAGTGAGTGAGTGAGTGAGTGAGTGAGTGACAAATTGAGAAACTTTGACTCGTTCGAATTGAATTAAATTTGAAAAATACCGTGTTTATACCATGCCTGCTTGGTTACTGAAACTTCAGGCTTCTAGTTTTATCCACAACGAAGTTATAGGGGGTCGAAAATGGCCTGAACTGCTTCGATAAAAGGATGGTGCAGCGTGCCGATTTTAGCTCAACTTGGCGGGGGCACTGCCGTGCCCCCAGATACAGACTAATTTCGCGGCATTGTTAACGTGATTCTTTTTGATGCAATGGTGCGCTTACACTAATCATGCAAAAGTTAAACCAATCAAGAACTATTAGGGCTCGAACAAAACGTGTTCGATACCTTATTTTAATCACAAAAAGTAGAATTTCAAAGAGCAAAATTCAGTGTAAGACACCCCTTATTTTTTCAATTCATCACTAAGTAAGTATCCACACAGAATCAACTTTATCAACTGGCATCTTTCAGGAAAGTTGAGGCGAAGAGTTTGGATACTTTTTCTGTTCACGAAACGAAAACACCGTCATCAAAAACAATTTCACCGTTTCATTTTTGCTACTACTATAACACAGGCAACATAAATTATAAGAAAGACCAGATGAGAAAATAATATGATTGTAACGAGATTTAGTGTCCCATCCACGGCGACTGCGAGTGTTAATTATCTAAGTGGAAGATTCAGAAACGACCAGTTCTAGAGACCGTTTCAAAAAGCAGAGTTTTATGTGCAGAGTCGCTGTATCAACCTTTTCTTCATAAAGTATAATTACATACATTCATAATATATACTTACGCCTGTCTCCCTGAGGGGTAGGCAGAGAATACTGATTTCCATTTGCTACGATCCTAACACACCTTTTTCGCTACTACATCCATAAATCTAGTCATACAAGCTCTTCTATTCCGGATACTTTTTACTTGTCCTTCTTCAGTATGTCGCCTATTTGGTCAGCATATGTTCTTCTAGGGCGGCCCGCGGGGCTATTATGTTACTCAGTTTCGATTGCTAGCTATAGTTGCTATTCACCAAAAACAGATAAAAAATGAACTTCCAAAATAACCTTTAATGGGTATTGAACTATTTTCGAATTGTGAAGTCCTTTCAAGTGCGAACTTATCCTTAGATAAGCGGATATGTATGTTTTAGACGATAGAAACTTGGTTTGGCAACTGAGTTTACTATACAGAATCAGGGGGCTGGTCGAGTTTTGCGTTTTTTCATTCATCCTCTCTATGTGCCCAAACCACCGAAGCATTCCTATTTCTATTCTAGTCACTAGGTTAATGGAATTTAGTGTATAACCTGATTCAATTGCCTAGGCTGCAAGGGTGAATCCAAGATTTAATTTTCGGGTTTGCCATTCTGACGAAGTTCGGGGCTAGGGCCATAATAACACAAAATATTAAAATAATTTAACATAATAATAACAATAAAAATTTCTGTTGATTTTCGAAATAATAGGTTGGGGAAAAACTCTTTTCGCAAATAGTATGTATGAACTTATAATAAAATCTCTTTGGCTATACCATTTGTCCCTGGCTGGTTTTGGTATTATTAAAAAGTTTAAATTTTAGAAAAGATAATTCCAAATTCAAATTAGGTAAAATGTGTGATTTTCATTTGTTTTTCTTACTGTTAAGATGAGTGAATCTAATGAAGATATTCGATACATTTTAAAATTTTACTACAAAAAAGGTAAAAATGCAACGCAAGCCGCGAAAAAATATTGTGATGTTTATGGACCTAGTGCAGTGTCTGTGAGAGTAGCACAAATTTGGTTTAAGCGTTTTCAATCTGGAAATTTTGATGTCAAAGATGCACCTCGCTCTGGGCGCCCTGTTATGGATAAAATGGATGCCACTTTTGAAAAAGTGGAGCAAGATCAGCATATCAGTAGTTACGATGTAGCTGAAGAACTGGGGATTGACCACAAAACAGTTTTGGCGCATTTGTAAAAAGCTGGGTACACAAAAAAGCTCGATATTTGGGAGCCTCATGAGCTCACTGAAAGAAACATAATGAACCGTGTACTCATTTGCGATTCTTTATTACGACGTAATGAAACCGAACCATTTTTGGAAAACCTGATAACTGGTGATGAAAAATGGATCACGTACGACAACAACGTGCGAAAAAGGTCGTTGTCAAAGGCTGGTCAGGCTTCACAGACTCTGACGAAACCCGGTTTATCTCGCAATAAGTTAATGCTGTGTGTATGGTGGGATTGGAAGGGCATTATTCATTATGAGCTGTTACTGCCAGGCAGGACCATCGATTCTGAACTCTACTGCGAACAACTGATGAAATTAAAGCAAGAAGTTGAGAGAAAGCGGCCGGGATTAGTCAACAGAAGAGGTGTGGTTTTTCATCATGATAACGCTAGACCTCACACATCTTTAGCCACTCAGCAAAAATTACGAGAGTTTGGCTGGGACGTATTAATGCATCCGCCGTATAATCCTGACCTTGCACCTTCAGATTTCCACTTGTTTCGGTCTCTTTAGAATTCTTTAGGCAGTGTCAGGTTAACATCACGAGAGGAGTGCCAAAACCACTTGTCGCGGTTTTTTTAACAGAAGCCCTAGAATTTCTATAGCAATGGGATCATGTCCTTACCTAGAAGATGGCAGAAAGTTATCAAACAAAATGGCACCTACATACTTTAGTTAAACGTAAATAAACTTTTTTAAAAAATGTTTTGAATTTTCATATAAAATGCGAAGAAACTTTTTCCCCAACCTAAATTTCGGCCCACTTTGGGGCCGGCATGAGTCGAATAAAAAACAGAATTTTTATTGTTATTATTATGTTAAAATATTAAATGAAATGAAAAGTTGGTCCCCTCCTACAGCCATTCTGTACATTTCAAATCGTCTACGCCACCTCTTGAAGCCTTCTGCCGTCAAATCCGAAAGATTTGAAGGTGGTTTCAAACCATCCACGCCATCTTTTTGTTGGTGTATTTGAGGACCCTGCCCTCCAGAAGCTAAATCTTCTCCAACTTCTTCCATTTTCTACTCTGTTTAATTTGTCCGCAGCGCCATGTTATGTTTTAAATAAAAAGGTATTTTCATAGTACAACTTGTTTTAATAAAATCGGTCCACCATCTTATGTCAAGTGTCACAGGTAAAGTTGATACACATTAGACAAAGTAAAGCTAGAAGCTAACATACATGATAGTGTGTGTGTGTGTGTGTGTATGTTTGTTACTCTTTCACGCTGCAACGGCTGAACAGATTTGGATTAAATTTAGAATGGATATAGCTTATATCCCAACTTAACACATAGGCTACTTTTTATTCCGGAAAAATGCATGCTTCCTTTAGGATAGATCAATATCATTGAAAAATCGGGTGTCTAATTAGCGCGGTAAGAATTGTTTGAAGTGAAATAAGACAAGGCTTTGTTATTTCATCACACTTCACACTAATATTATAATTTCGAAAGGGTGTGTGTGTGTGTGCATGTTTGTTACTCTTTCACGCTGAAACGGCTGGACGGATTTGGATGAAATTTAGAATGGATATAGCTTATACCCCAACTTAACACATAGGTTACTTTTATCCCGGAAAAAAGCACGACATTAAACCGAATAACACGCGGGCGGAGCCGCGGGTAAAAGCTAGTACCTAGCTTAATGTTGACCAGAATCACTACGATAATAATAAACAAAACTGCATCCAAATCCGTTGAGTTTTTCTCGAGTTAAAACGGATACAGACAGACAAACAAAAAATGGTAGTTTCGGCTTCAGTACAATACTAAAATACTCCACTAGATTCAACATTTTGACAGACACCTTTTTTACTACTTACTTATTTATTAGTATTTATAATAATATATTGAGAATTCATTTATCATTTCCTAGTACTATGGTTGTACATATTGTACATATGTATATATATATTTATTTAAAAAAATAAAAAAAGTTTTTTATGTTAATTTATCCCTTAATAGGGTGAAAAGTTTTTATCAGAATTCTATTAGTTTTGTACCATGAAAATTTGTAGAAATGTAGCCCATTGTTTAAAGATCAAGAACAGCGTTATTTATCGATTTTAGAAATTCAACCCTTAAGGTACATATGTTTGAATTTCTAAGGATTTATATTTACATATATCAACATCCCAACTAGATGTGGCCGCGTGGTAGGTAGGGTGATTTTAGATAAATATGTGCAATTGTGCATGCTTATCGCTAATAATTTGATCAAGTGCGAGTCGGACTCGGGCACAAAGGTTCCGTACCACCACACAATACGGATACGGAACTCTAAGAAAATACATATCAACAGTATACTTGCAGATGTTATACATAACATTAAGCGATAAAAAACTAGGCGCTGCAGCGCACTGAAATTGTACCACCTGACAAACAATATAGCACCCTCTGAGTACGGAACCCAAATTTTATTATTGGCTGTTTTAGTTTAGAGTATGTACAATATTGTGTGCAAATTTGATACTATATATTACCATCTTTAAGCTGAAACAAATAACGTTAAACAATGCTTGTTTGTCAAAGTCTTTTGTATAGGGATCCCCATGGTTTTCAGTTTATTTTGGTTTTTTATTTGCCATGGCAGAAGCCGTCGTAACATTTTTGATTCTGTAAAAAAACTGGCTAGCTATTACGTCTGAAGCTGTAGTGAAGACCCCTGTGACAGACGGACGGACAGCAGAGGCTTAGGAATTTATAGCACGTATTAAACATGTAAATATTATTTAAGTTATTTTTATGTTATAAAGCCCTAGATAATGCTTATAAGCGAAACCGGTCGGGTGTATTAAGTTAAATTATAATCCTGTGGACAAGTACAAGTGTCTTATTTAACAAGATGTATCAACATTCTTTACTAAATTGAACCTTGGTCCTGACCACTTCCAAGTCTCCAGTATGAATTTGGTAATATAAACGAAAGTCACCTTATATACCTAACAGTTGGCAGATGTGGGCTGATTGATGTTGATATTTATTTCCTGTAAAATTTCAGAAAAGTGAGATTGATTTATTTTTCCAAAACACCATTGTAACTTGTTTTTGCTAAAGTGAGTCTAGTTTGTATGTATGTATGTAAATTCTTTATTGCACACAAAATATACAATGCACAAAGGCGAACTTAATGCTAATTAGCATTCTCTTTAGTTATGTGGAGAGTTCAAGGGTAGTGACAGATAATTGAATTAATTTGATATTATAAAAATTGGTACTATTAGTATCTTATATATATATTTGTATATTTGCTTGTTTTCTTATATATATATGTACAAATAGTACCAATTTTTATAATATCAAATTAATTCAATTATCTGTCACTACCCTTGAACTCTCCACATAACTAAAGAGAATGCTAATTAGCATTAAGTTCGCCTTTGTGCATTAATATATATTAAACTACACTGAATTACAGATTACATATATAAATAAAATTTAAATATACATGTCTTCTCATAAATACGAAATTATACATATAAAGGTACATAAATACATAATAATAATTAATATTTAAAATTTTTATGAAAATGACTCAGGGAGACTTCAAGTCAGGTGACCGATTCTGTACCTGTAGATAGTGTTGATAGACTCTGGTTTTGAAGGTCGAGATAGAGGGAGATTGTCGAATGTCAAGAGGAAGACTATTCCACAGGCGGATTGCTGACACTGTGAAAGAATTAGTATACATTTTGGTGTGATGTTCAGGAAATCGGAGAAGTATTGCTCTACTTGATCGCTGAGGGCGGCCAAGGGATTCAACAGGGACAAACCAGTCTCGAAGATAGGGAGGAGAGAAAGGACTATTGAGAGAGTTATATAGAAGTGAGACGATGTGTGAATTCCTACGGTAGCGAATATTGAGCCAGTTTAACTGGAGACGAAACTGAGAGACGTGATCGTATTTGCGCAATCCGAAGATATATCTGATACAAAGATTCAGGAGACGATCTAATTTGTTTAGAAGTTCTTCAGTGAGATCAGGATAACACACATCGGCGTAATCTACAATAGGAAGCAAAAGAGAATTGACTAATGTAACTTTGGCGGAGTATGGAAGAAATTTTTGCATGCGCTTTAGTGAATGCATTGAGGCAAATATCTTCTTACTGACTTCTGCAACCTGCAAGTCCCAACACATGTTGTTGGAAATGTGTAGCCCCAAGTTTTTAACAGATTTGCAGTATGTAAGGGGAGTGCTATTCAAGCAGACTGGAGGTAAGGTGGAGACATCAGTTCTGTCAACCAGAGCTCTGCTGCCGACAACCATCACCTGCGTCTTACACGGGTTCACAAGTAGGCCAAATTCCTCGGTCCACTCACTGAGCCGATCAAGGTCAGAAGTAAGTTTGTGTATGGAATCCAGTAAGCCATCTTGTTTACAAGACAAGTATAATTGAAGGTCATCAGCATACAAATTATATGAACAGAAAAAGACTACGGAAACAAGAGTATTGATAAACGCAGAAAATAACAATGGAGAAAGTACACCTCCCTGTGGGACCCCAGCAGTAATGTTACACCACTCGGAGTAAGTGTCATCAACACGTACACGCTGTTTACGACCACAAAGATATGATTGAAACCACTCTGCAGCTGTTTCCGATAAGTTGAGTGAACGGAGGATAGCAAGAAGGATATCATGGTCCACGCAATTAAACGCACTACTAAAATCGAGAAAGGTTAAGATAGTAAGTCGCCTATCGTCCATGGCTTCACGTATGTCGTCAGTGATTTTAATTAGAGCAGTACAGGTACTGTAGGATGGACGAAATCCCGACTGAAGAGGATTTAGTAGCTTGTTTAAGTGAAGGTAATTCGTAAATTGACGATGAGCGACACGTTCAAGCACTTTGGAGAGAAATGGAAGTATTGAAATTGGTCTATAGTGCTTGAACTCGATAGGATCAGATGTTTTGGGGACCGGAACCGTGTAGGCAAGTTTCTATAGAGCAGGAAAAGTGTTGGACGATAGGGAAAAGTTGATGATATGTGTAATAGCAGGTAGAATGGTGTTCAGGATAGGAAGGAGTAAGTCACGGCCAATACTTTCAGGTCCAACAGCATTACTTGGAATGGAGAGGATCATCTTCTCAATATCGGAAACAGAAACTGGTGAAAAAGAAAACTTAGAATTAAAAGTAAGGGGAACAGCTAAGATTTTTCGGATGGTGGCTTCCTTAACAGCGGCATTAATAACGTGGGGAGGGGTTGAAAAATGCCGATTAAGACCATCCTTGTCTAAAGACGAGTTCAGGTCCTGTCGGCACCTTCCAAAGCCTAAGGAACGTAAAAAATGCCAAAGATTGTTGGGGCTACATTTTTCGATGGAGAATAGAATAGAATAGAATAGAATAATCGTTTATTGACTCATAATTTAGCCTAGTTATACAATTATACTTCTTATAATATAGTAAAACTAAAAACAATTTAAAAACAAGGCTATAAAGAGTTCAGGATAGTGATCTCTGCTCTCCGTGCTAGTTGAAACTGTTCTACGGCAGAGCAGCGCCCATTACCCCGCACTGTTTATATGTACCCATAATAAAAAACTAGGTTTTCAGCTCTATGGTAAATAGTAAAGTACATTTTCATTCAAATTACATTTATTTACATAATTAAATGATAAAATTTTGTATTAAAATGAGAAAAAAAAAAATGTATTATATTCTAACATGCAATCATGCGACATTAACAAAATTGATATATATACATATATATATATATATATTTATAAATCTATGTGGTTGAAGGTAGCTTTATTTTATAAATAAATTGTACGTATCATAATACTATTATATATGTATATATATAACTAAAATTAAAAATACGTAAGAATTATGCATACACATATATTGTTTTTAAATTATTTTACTAAATTGATTTGTTTATTAAATTATATTGTAAATGAGCATGTCTATCTGTCAACAAAAACTTCATTATTTCTTTTTCATGATATTATTTTGATTATGTCCTCTGTACTTTTATAGTCTAACTTACTAAGATAATCTTCAATTAACTTCTTACATTTAAAAATTGTCTTATCATTTAACTTAATGTTTTTGCTTATTTTATTATACAAGTAAGGTCCACGGAAGTGTAAAAACTTCTGTAAAAATCTGGTTCTGCACAAAGGAACCTTGTAAATTATATTTTGTCTTCTTTTTGAAACATCACACTGGCCTAAGATTTTATGTTGACTCAATATTATATTTTTGATATAAAGTTGTCGAATTGTGAGGACTGAGAATTTTTTATATAAAGCTGTTGTTGAATGTCGGAATTTCTTAAATAAGGTAACTTTAATAATTGCTCTTTGTGATCTCTCCAGGTTGATAAGTTTAGTCTTATCTGCCCCGCCCCATGCTATAATAGCATAGGTTGATATCGATTGGCAAAGAGAAAAATAAATGGTCTTTATTAGGGCCGAATCACCTAAGTGCCTAAGCTTTTTAAAAATACATATTAATTTTCTCATTTTAGAGGTCAATGACCGTATGTGTTCCTTCCAATTTAAATTGTTATCTATGATTACACCAAGATATTTAATATTTGGAGCAGCTGTTAAAGTAGGACAGTTACAGTCTAGTGAATCAGTGCAAGAATGTGCTCTAATGTTAAAGTTAGAATATGGTTGTCCGTTCCTTCTCATACTAAAAGTGATATATTTTGTTTTTGTTATATTAAGGGTAAGAATATTGTTATTCAGCCATTTTGTTACTTCAGCAAAACCTTTCTCAGCTGTTTGTCTAACCTTACGCCAAGAATTATCACTAAAAAGCAAAACAGTGTCATCTGCAAACGTGATTATTTTAGTGTTTGGGGTTTTCATCAAACAGAGGTCGTTAATATAAATGAGGAACAATGTAGGCCTGTGGAACACCAAGTGACACTGGTTCCCTAGTGCTTTGGAAATCGCCAATCTTTACAGTTTGCTGACGATTACTCAAATAATTGGCAATCAGCTGTAGTGGTGATCCACGTATACCAAGTAGATCTAGTTTCCGAATAAGTATGGGGATAGAGACAGTATCAAAAGCCTTAGCTAAATCCAAAAATATTGCAACACACTTCTGTTTTGCATCTAGATGTTTAACAGTGTGATTGATCAAATCATCAATAGCATTAGTAGTAGACCTATTCACTCTGAAACCGAACTGATTAGAAGCCAGTAAATTGTTTTTTTCTAAGTAACTAACAAGTCTGGAATTAATAATTTTTTCAAGAACTTTCGATAATATTGGCAAAAGAGATATTGGCCGATAGTTGTTTATACTGTCTCTATCCCCACCCTTATGAATTGGCACAACTATAGATTCTTTCAATACATCTGGGAATACAGCACGTGATAAACACAGGTTAAATATGAGCGTTATAGGTTTAACAATATCCTCCATAGCCAATTTTAGGAAAGTGGATGGTATTTCATCCCACCCAGTTGACGAGGTGTTTTTGAGTGACATGATTATTTTTCTTACTTCAAATTCATCAGTCGGCAGGAGGACCAAAGAGTTAAGGCAACTTTTATTATCAGGACAATTAGTGGCCAGTTCAGTTTCGGTTGTATTTAATTTAGTAAGTACATCATCAGCAAGTTTTTGTCCTACACCAACAAAGTATCGATTTACCGCATTAACTGAGCCCTGGGCATTAGAGGTTATATTTAGGAGTTCAGTTGGAGCTTTAGAATCAGAGCCATAATTACAAATCTGCTTGATTGTTTTCCAAGTTTGTTTTAGATCATTTTTGTGTTTGTTTATTTCTGATCTTTCATGTTGATGCTTAAGTGTTTTTAATAATTGGTTACAATAGTTACGGTAGCGCTTATAGGATATGTGCAGGGTGATATTATCAGGATTTTTTTTATGCTGTAAGTGTAGTTTGTCCCTAAACCTCATACATCTGATTAGGCCAGGTGTAATCCATGGTTTCAGGTTTGATTTTCGTCTAGAAATCTTTACTTTGCTTGTATGTTTTTTTAGTATTCCTGAAACTATTTGAATAAATTCATAGGTATCGACGTTAGGATCAGAATAACATAACTTACTATCCCAATCAATATTATGCAGTTCTTTCAAAGCTTCTGTGTAGTTAACTTTTTTTATAAATTGATTATGTTTAGCCTTAGTAATGTTTTTTGCAATTGACATTATCGTACAACTATGATCAGTTAGAGATGATTGACATACCAGCGTAGTCATTACAATTTTTGATTTCGCGAAACAATGATCTAAGCAATTACGTTCACGTGTTGGAAACGTATGTAACGGTAATAAACCATGCATCGCATTTAGATCCAAATAGTGAGATGACCTATTATCGGTGTTGTTATTTTTTATATCTATATTGATATCACCAGTTATTATTATGTTCTCGAATTTCTTTAGATTAGTCAACACATTATTCAAGGAACTTTTAAACTTGTTTATATCTTTAACTGATGGACTCCTATATATACAAATAACTGCAAGATTAGTACCAACCTTTACAACGAGGCAATCAGCATCGTCAAAATTCGGTTCATTCACGGATACTTTTAGGGAATTCCTTGCATAAACAGTAACTCCGCTATTTTGATTTATATGCTTTTGAGTTGAGAAAGATGTATAATTATGTAACGAAGGTATATCAGCAAGATTTGGGAGTCGACATTCAGTTAGGACGATAAGATCATAATCAATTTTAAATCTAGACAATAAGACTTGAAAATTATCAAAATTGCCATCTACACTTCTAATATTCTGAGTTATAATATTAAGATTCTTATTGTAGTTAGGTAAAAAGTCTTTACATTGCTCGGGACTGCCAACAAGAAACGAATCACCGACCTTGATATTACTATCAATATCGGCAGCAACACAGTCTAGATCAACCATTGTCTTTAAAAAAATCGAACGGGCTCCGTTTTACCCAAAAGAAACGGAACCCTAGAAAGAAGTTTTTTTTTATTTCCAAGGTGGCAGCCCTAGAAGATTTTTGCAATAATAACTTATAGACTTCAATAACCAGCATAAGCATACACGCTCCAGTAGATAAATAAAATATTTTGATAATGTAAATCGTAAATATAAAATCAATGAATATATTGATAAATATAAGCAGTTCATAAAATAATTTTATAATACTCATAAATATTTTTTTTGATAGAATAATAATATTAGCTACCCAATGGAATAACTCAGTTTTTATAAGATATTTATTACTAAGAATAGGTATTTGGGAATCACAGAGCATGCATGTACAAACATAATAATAAATTAATATAAAACAGTTTATTTTAAGACCTAGTCAATTCTGCTTCTGCGTGATTAATTTCATCAAGTCCGACTCACTGTCGATTAGGATCTGAGGTGTACCTTCTTCTTTTCGGAGGTATATCCTCCCGTGGGATGTCCAGCAGAAGGCGAAATGATGCACCTTAGCATGGTCTCTTGCGAGGAAGAACAACCTTTTAGCGTTCAAAGTTAGGCTTTCCGATACAAAGACTGGTTTCGAAGGACCTTCCAGCTGCAAATGTTTGGTGTTCAATTTATCTGAGCTTATTTTGGTCTTATTTAGCTTCTTTGTGGCCATGATAAGGTCTTCTTTTAATAATACACTGTTTAATTCAACAATAATAGGCTTGTTTTCTGGATTTTTCGTGTTAATCCTAAAAATGTCACGGATGTCTGCGGTTTCAACATTGATTTTTAATTAATTTCCAGCATCCTTCACTAGCTGCACTAAGTCCATTTTAGATTCATGTTTTTTAATCGGGACATTTCTAATTTCTAAGCTTGTCGCCTTGAACTTTCTTTCAAGGTTTTCTATTTTATTCTCGAGGAGGACGACATATTCGTGATTTTCTCTTCGTTCTTTTTCAAGATTAGTAAGCTGAACTTTTAATTCATCATACTGCTTAGAAAGATTATTGACAGATGTTAGAATTTCCTCGTTTTTTATTTTTATTTCGGCTAGATGTTTTTCAAAATTTGATTCATTTTGTACCGTCGAGTTGATAATTTTGTCCAGTTTAGCTTCTTGCTTTTCCAATTTCACATCTTGTGTCGTTTGCCATTTGCTAAACATTGCTTCCATTTGTAATACTAATGAGTTCATAGATTGTTCACAATCGCATTCTGTATTCCTATTACGTTTAGAGTTTCTCTGAGTCACAAAACTTTCTAAGGCTTGAGCTTGAGGTTGAGGCGCATTTTGATTTAATTCTTGCTCAGTAAATAAATGTGTTTTAGCTGGTGAGATAACTTTTTGTGTTAAAGAGTTAGAGGAATTTGTGGAGGAATGAATATGGTTGCGTTTGGCATTCCTAATCATCTGGTTGCACCGATTATGGGCAGCTTTAAATCTATCCCAGCTGTCATCGTTGGGGTTCTTTTTGTGCTTCCGCTTAAGGTTATCTCTCCTAGCCATAAGCTTTCGAAATTCATTCGTAAGCCCCGGCGTCGGAGCACGTTTCAACCGTACCTTGTGGATTGGGGCATGGACATCGTAAAGCTCAGTGATAGTTTTATTGAAGGCATCAAGCTTGTCATCTACATTGTCGAGATTTTCTAGCATAGACCAATTTATAGCTTGTGCACCAGCTAACAACTTATCTCTGTCCATACTTGCAAAGTTACGTCGAAAAGTGATTTTGGGCTTGGGCTTTGGGATTTTAAGCCTGTAAGAGGCATAAATGAGGTCATGATGAGAGAAGCCAGACGCTGTGAATTGGCCATGTGTACAAAATTACATTACCTATAATCGACACGGATTGAATTTTTTTTAATAGTGAAGTAATTCTTTGCGCTTAAATGTGAAAATCTATATGCTTACCAATATGATAGTGGTGTGTATCTTTCATGAATTCAAAGCATCTGTGCAATTAGACGAGTCTATTCCATCTTTTCGATCTCGATAAAGAGTTATTTCGTTATAATTAAAATCTGGCTATGATAATAATGTTTATGCTCCAAGACATGAGTTTATAATTATATACACTAGTAATTAGTGCCTTGATTAAAGTTTCATCTTTACATTTTCAGCTTGAAAAATCATATAACCACAGAATTATAACGCACGAACAAAGTGTTTCGTTTCAAAGGTTCCAGGCTTAAGATATTTATTTCTCAAAAAGAATACAATTCACTTACATGAGAAACAAAAAATTATCATCAGTTACAATTTACAACAGTGTACGCTTTAATCGCGTAACAAATAAAAATATGTGGGTAATCCTTCAAAAATTAGATTAGCTTCACTAACAATGCAATGTTGTGTAGCAATGTTATATTATAAGTACGAGTAGGTTTCTACCAAATGCTTCTAATTAATAAAATTCTCCATTCTAAAGCCTTTCGGCCCCAACGGCCATCATGTCGGCGACAAATATGGCCTGCCCACTGCCACTTCAACTTACTGATTCTGCAGGCTATGTCGGTTACTTTCGATCTATCCGTTCTATCCATCAGAGATCTTGTTTATATCTCATGTAAATATCAAGTATATGCGAATGAACCTAAGACCAGCAAGATGGCCCCGCAAGATGGCATCAATATTAATTTGTTGACCTATTTGTCTGGTGTATAAAAATAAAAATACTAAAATTTACACGTAAATGGATAGTAAGCCTGGCTGACCACAGCTGGCACCCACTTCACTCTAAAGCACAATTTTATGACTGCCGTCACCAATAATTAGTACTTCCAAGTTGCTAACGCATCGCAACACTCCAGACTCCAGGCTATAAAAGAAAGGAAGGGGAAAAGTGTTTACGGAAACATTTCAAGCAATCTATAGATGGTATTAATTAAATATTCTTGCGATCGTTGTCGTATAGATTTTGAAGTGGAAAGTACTGGCTAGTAAGAAAACTAATATTAATAAAATCAACTTTACCTAAAAGGTTATTTTTGTGTTTTTAATACACCTACTCAAAATATGATAGATTACGTGCCTGTTAGCGTGCGTAAAATGTAATATTTTGCACTCGTGATTTTTGATTTTACTACCTACTGACGCCATCTAGAGGAAACTGGCCACATCATTTAGTAAGCATGTAAACCTTTGTTTTACCAAATACTCTATAAGATGAGTATTTCAAAACTTTTATATTTTATTATTCAAAACGATTGTAGACGTCATAATTTATATTCTATTTTAACTAACTTCCATCCATCCATCCATCAGCCTGTTTCGTCCACTGCTGGACATAGGCCTTTCCAGGATTTTACCACTCTTGGCGGTCCTCCTGGAAGAAGAAATGCCCATGCTCACACACACTGGGCAGGCGGGTTGGTGAGCGCGGTGCCGAAACCCTTGCACCATTGACGCCGCTGCCCGTCACCAGTATGTTTTATATAAGGCCCGGCAATTGGGGATGGATATACCGCCATCCATCGGTCCCGGGCAATGGTGGGCCGCCTGGTTTTGCCTGAGAGCTGTTCTCTTACTCTCCCCCGAATAACTTCGGGAGGATCTGCGAGTAAGATGGTGGTACCTCCACAGTTGAACCCGGCATCAGCTGAACCACCTATGGTTATGATTTAACTATCTTAGAAATTATTATTAAAAAGATTTTAGAAAGAGACATTGATCTTTGTAGTACAGATTGGCGCCAACCAGACCGCGTGTTCTTCAGTCGATGTATCTGTTTTGATTTGGAACAAAATTGTTTTTATTTTATTATTTCATGTAATTTTTCACAGGTATATTAAAAAACGTCGTTTGATACACGTACGAAGGTGTTGATATTTCTCGCCCCAACTGTTTTTTTTGCCAACGTCAATCGTGACTCTAAATATCAACCTTTTCGCACTTGCATCAAGATGATGGTTGAGATTGTCAGCACTAGGTGAAATTTATCAGACATTGTTGTGATGAAAAACAGTTGTTCTTTTCCACAAATATTGTATTGCTAGAAAATTTTCAGCGCAGAAGAGAGCCTGTAGGTTAGGTTTAAAGGTTGGAAGGCGACCGCCATACTCGTACATAGCCTTCGTAATACTTTTTTAATGAGAACCTAGAACCACTTTGACCTAGGCCAAACTAGTTTGTCCTAAAAACGGGTTTGTCCAGTAACATAATTATTTAAGGTGACTTTAACTTATACAGCCAAACTCATATTGCAGGCTTAGTAAGTGATCAATAACACGGATCGATAACACTTTTTGCTGATTTCGCAAAATAAAATCTTGACGTCTCATAGTAATTGACTTGGGGCTGCACTTGCGTTTGTAAGGAACACGAAATTTACGAATTTCACAAAAAGGGTCATCGAAAATTTGTACATTTTTTTTTATTTTTTTTTATTTTTGGATTTGGGATACTGAGCACTTACTGAGTCTTCAGTAAGAATTTGGCTGCATAAATTAAAATCACCCTAAATAATGTTCAGTTTATTTCGTTTAGATCAATACAGAAAATATAACGACACCACTGCTGTCTTGTGAGATTGGCCGCAATTTGGTGTGTAACATTTTATGGGCTAGACCAAAGGCCATAAAAGGCAGTATAACCGCCTTCTCTTTATTGCTTCCTGCAAATAAAATTGAAAGCGAAAAAAGTGATTATCACCTTTTTGAGATGAAAAAATTTAGGACTTTTTTGTTTCTATGTTAATGTTGACATAAATTACATCATACACGTAAACATAGGTAAAGCTGCAAAAATATAAAGTTGGCTATCTCTATCTATACTTACTACACGTTCAATTTAGACAAAACGCACTTTCATCACCAGAACATAAATAAAAAAAACTTATGACTATGATACCTACATAGCAGGTGAACTACATAGTTATGAACATTTATGATAGAAAATAGAACATTATTTATTCTGTCAATGCTTGTTTTCAGTGATATTGCGACCATGGCTAAGAATTCTTTTCAGAAAATTGGAAACAATATATCAACGGAATTTTCAATCGCTGGAAAACTGATACCAGAGAAATTACTTGCCTATACGAACAACTTTTTTTATACAGACAACACTGTAAACTTCAAAATAAATAATAAAATTACAACAAAATTGCGAATAAAAGAAACAATTCTTCCATACATTTTAGTTTAGTACCCTTTCTATGAAACAGCTGATGTTTGATGAATTGAGGATGCACAATGTTTTATCCGAAGAATTTTTAATCTATACCTATAATAAAGTAGTAAAAAGGTCGTGTACATTGAATATTTTTTTAAATGGTATGGGTTATTAGCACGTTATTTGTATTGTACTAAAACCTAAACTACAATTTTTAGGGTTCCGTACCTGAAGGGTGCCAAACGGGACCCTATTACTAAGCCTCCGCTGTCTGCCTATCTGTCTGTCTGTCCGTTCGTCTGCCACGGGGGTCTATCGCTTCAGCCGTAATAGGCAGAAAGTTGCAGAATGCGTGTTAATAAGGCCTCTAACAAGGAAAATAATAACGATGAAAAAAAAACTGAAACCTAACACATAAATCTAGAAAAAATACCACTAAGGTATTATCATAATTAAATTCACTTGCACTTGTTTCACTAGTTTATCAAAAAATGTATACTTCAATCCCAACCGGTTTCTGTTAATACACGATTCTTAAGGGATTCAGGAAATTAAACTATTAACAAGCCATTACAGATGTACACAACTCCCTGTAATCGCTCCCCGCTACGACTACTCGTGACGTCATCCCGGACCTCGACTACTCGGCGGCATAGTTTTGTCAAGAGAGTGGAGGCAAACTACGGCCGAAACGTAGCATAGTAAATTAAATAAGTGCCTACGTCGTCTCTGGAGACAGGGCCAAGATCCATGACCTTACGAGCCTCAATACTACAGAGACATAAAATTTTGGCATACCTTTTAATAAATCCACAGTCACTATTTACGACATCTACGAGAAGATAATCATGGAGCGACAATATTCTTCCTAAAAATACACAAGGTAGGTAAATAAATAACGGATCCCGTACTTTACGCACGACTCAGTACGACGTTTTATCAAGGAAAAAGACAAAAAGCTGCTTTTTGCTTTTATTTCGATTAAAATAAGGGAGAAAAGTGGACCTGTAAAACTTCCGGCGTTACATACTCATCTATAGAAAGTTAATATTTTTTTACTTTTGAAAAACCTTCAAGTGAATGGAAGTATCTCGCTTTCAGTGGTCTAGATTTAATTTACAACGCGGTCCTATCTGCGGACTTTAAATTAAGTTTCAAGGAATGGGCAAACTGCAGAGAAAAACTTATACTCTTACTTGGTCTGTAAACCCTGCCAATTTAGGTAGGTGAAGAATTTTAAACAGTTCTCAGTACAAGAAAATAAATCAATAAAACGGAAACAGCTCTAACAAGTTCGGAACCATTTAAGCTTCTTTTTCGGAACAGTTATAGCTTCTTTCTTGTCTACGTCAAAAATAAGTAATTTTTACATATATATAAATAATTTAGTACACTCCTCAAGCAACGCACTTGGGTCAAAAAACATAATGTTTTTACATATTTACAGTTCCACCTCTCAATAGAAGTGACCCGATAGGTATCCTAATTTTTCCATTGTCGGAACCCTCGCTGCGCGAGCCGACCTCAAACTTCACCGGTTGTGTTTGTTCTCACTTAAGGCGCTTAGCCACACCACTGTTTAAGTTCAAAATTTGATAACCCGTTTCTCAGTTGTTTTTCTTTATAGACCAAAGTTTAAGACCTTTATCATCTGGTATAATATTTTAAAAGGCACAATTTTGCCAAAATTTTGAATATTGATTTTGTTTCAAAGATATCAAGCTGGATAAATTTACACACAAAGTTATTTTCTTGCCTTAAATTGAACCAGGTACTACCTATACCAAAAATTTACATTTCAGCCAAATTGCCTTCTTAATG
This sequence comes from Ypsolopha scabrella, assembly GCA_910592155.1. Classification (NCBI taxonomy): domain Eukaryota; kingdom Metazoa; phylum Arthropoda; class Insecta; order Lepidoptera; family Ypsolophidae; genus Ypsolopha; species Ypsolopha scabrella. Next base: position 20,681,246 of record OU342969.1, on the reverse strand, counting down.
CGTGTATTAAAATAAAGAGGTCTTAAACTTTAGTCTATAATGAAAAAAACAGAGAAACGGATTATCAAATGTTGTACTGAAACGGTGGCGTGCCTACACGCCTTAAACGTAGAAGTAATAAAAACGAAACAAGTAAAGGGTTGGCTTCCGTACTTTTCAATACATCGGTCTAGCTAGATATAACGTGGGTTTCTTTTAAAATGACCTGTGAGACGGGCAGAGTACTTATGTAAAGAGATCAGCAAGTCACTTATAAGCAGTTCTTATTGCAACGTAATAGCCCTTAAAATCGTTTACAAATGAGGAGCTTGAACTGGAGGCGTCTCTACGCATGTTTGAGGATAAATTATGCCGAGAAAGACTTTTGTATTCGAAATGAATAAATTTATTCTACTTATCGGAACGTTCGTTCTGAATAAAGGAGAACCCGAGTCAAGTGGTAGAAAGAAAAAGTTATGTTTGATCATTTTGATTCTTTCGGTATGCGTACGTGACTTGACTTTAAACTTTTTTGTTGGGTTGGTCGTCGATTAAAGGGTGAAAGATAATTAAAACGATTTTAAGGATACCTACTAATTTAAAACTCAACGTCTTCAAACCAAAACCACTAATAGTGTTAACAGTTGGAAAAATATTTTTTTTCGCAGGTATTTGTTAAGAGAGTCACCTATCCACGCAGTATTCTCGTATATATTCTTTGTTACATAAAGTGTAATGTAACGGATTTAAATTGTATTGTTATCGTACAGCACGAGAGCACCGTTCTCGCCCAGAAAGCGCGCTAATTCTGACGACAGCACTCTGCGAATAGTAAGGTTTTTGAAGGAATGCCAGGGAATAAAACAGCCTTCTTCACAACGTATAGAGATGCCTTGACACCTTGTCAATAGCTACTGAGAGATCTTGACTTTCCTTCGACTTTTTTTCTAGCAGTGAATATCTATAGATATGTGTTCAGTTGATACTCTGTGAATGAGCATGCCCGAAGAACTAATCGGGCTTAAATATATAAATAGCACAACCTACTCTCGCACAAAGTTACCCGAGAAGAAATCGGTGTAGAGATATGCACAGCACCAATAAATATTTTATTTGTGTCTCTATTCACAATACATTTTGTGTCCCATTCTTAAGCTATATCTATCCTTTCATAAAACTTTAGATTGAGATAATATGAGGAATTGGAGGATGTCTCCTCAAACAATTTGCACAAAAACGAAGAAACATTTATTAAAGCCAGTTTTTTTTACAAAGTGATGAAATCTTCAACATGGCAGTCAGGGGGTCAACTTTGTTTTTTGGTTTGAAAGTTTACTGATTAGGTACAATCTTATAAGTATTTGTCTAGTCAGACGCTCTTCACCCAGATATTTTCCTTATCGGTAAGGCACATAGGCAAGGCACTGAGATAGAGCCTCAAAAGACATGAGTACCAAAATTGAGCACAAGTTCCTATGGTATTTTTTATCTTCAAGTTTTAGACCGAACTTTGCGTAGCGCGAAGCCTGGGGCATCATCATCATAAGCTAAGCCCTGCATCCTGTTAGGCTCGGACTACGCTGACGTGCTATTCTGACAACATAATATCCTCAGTCAGTGGGAGGTAACAAACGTCGGTGTACAAGTTTATCATTTCTCAATCCATATACGGAAATACGGTCACCCCCTCGGGGATTCATGCCGTGATGATATATTTCATTACTATTTACATTTGCTTGGTAACTTTGTAACTAGGTACTCATCCTCCAACGGAGAGCAGAATACATTGAAGGAATCTTTTGCCCGTCGAGCATGCAGCCCGGCAGGTATTTGTAAGATAAGCTCACAGCCACGTCGGTTATGAATAATATGCAGCCGCTGCCAGCTCCCATCTGCATACCGGATGCTGATATACTAGGTAGAGCGTTGCGGAATGACGAGTGAGATGCTTTTATTGGATTAGACATTCGGTGTACCTCCGATCTCCATGAATATTAATATTCTCGTGTACATCGCAATGACGAGGGTGTCGAAGGTGTTTCGAGAGGCAAGTGGACAAACAAACACTCGCGCATCCTTCTGATCGACGATTATTCCGTACCGATGTGATAAGAAGTGTTTTTCTTTATCGTTAAGTAAGTTAGTACTTGAGCTCACTTGAAATTATGATAAGAAATTTAAATTATTAAAAACCTACAAAAGTAACTGAAATATATGATACAATAGAATCGGGGTTCATTTCACGAATATTAATAAGAATCTAATATTATTACGAGTATCATTAATAATAAATTGTATGTGTGAGTTTTGTTTTGATTTATTTTATTATTAATATTGTCTCAAATTTCTATGTTCATGTATGGACACCTGTAACTTAAGCGTTGGACTATCATTGAATATTTAATTACTTGGTGCCATGATATTCCTAGTGCTCAAGTCTGACAGCAATAATGCTAATATTGCTGAGCTCACAGAACGCCCGCCCATGCCAGCTCGGACCTCTCTAGTCTTGAACTTCCTTGTTTCTAATACTAGTGCTTATTCTGTCAAATGTACGAGTATAGGTATTATGACCATAGACTTAGGATATATAGCGTACGGTCGCGGAAAGTAATTCTTAAGCAGTTTAACACTTTAATGGGCACATTTACAAGATTCAGTTATTGATGACGTTCTCATCTCTCATGCATTTCTGTTATATTGCTTAATTAAACCAGGCACTAAATGTAAAATAAGTACTATTTATAGCTAGTATTTGTTTTGATCCTTATTTTACAGTGTGCTGCAGGGGATGATGAACTAAATTTGCACGCATGAAATCAAAAAGATAATCGAGAAAACTCGAACTCTAAGATTCAAAATATTTTTAAAACAATTTAAAAGTCAATTTTAATTAAACAATTCAACAAATTTATTTTAAAGCGGGAAAATACGACAAAAAATATATATTTTGAGATCTGAACCGACATAGTTTATTTGTATATCCTGGCACTGATCCTGGCAATGGATAAATCGTTTTAAGTGTTTAAAATATACAAATTTATTTCTATAATAGTTTTTATATTTTAGGCTTTATTATATTTATTAAAATAAAAGAAGTAAATATACTAAAATAAAGGTGTATTTCGTGTATACAGGAATTCAGTTGTATGTTATATAATATACATTATAGATACAGTAGGATTTTTTTTTAAATGTCGGATTCCACTTAAGATCTTGTCTTCCAATGAATGGCATTGTTATCTATTGTTAAGTTCGACCGCTAAATGAGCAGTGCATAACGAAACGCATAAACAACAAAATATTTTATGTTAATAGCAATTTTACCACCTAAGCAAAAGGTTCAAATTTGAACGCCAAGTCGCCAACGCATTTCAGATTCCATTTTAGAAATTGGATGCGGCAGCCATTTTGTGTGTCCGTTACAGGATGATTAAGTAATGGCTTTAGGATCTTAATATCATATACTTCTCTGTGTTTTATTCTGGATATTTCATAAATTTAACCCTGGCTTAAGTTTATAGGATTTTGATTGCTTACTATTTGGATTTTTGTGAAAAGTGTTCGATACGACCCCAGCTGTGTATATGGACTTTGATTTAGCGGGAATAAGAGGTACAAAAATGTAATGTATGTAATTTTAAATGTAACTTCAATAATTAGTGTAGATAGCAGCCATACATTTTTTTTGTATTTGTAGGTACTAACTGGTTTTTATTGGAATTATATATTAATATATAACAAATAATATATTTTAAAAATATTTAATATATAAAAAATTGTGTTAAATTAAAGTTTCAAAGAGATAAATGAACTTTTTTAAACTTAAATACTGTTTTTCTTAATAACATGCATACAAAATTATGTAAGAATCTTAAATCGTTTCACCCTGTATCACACTTGTACCTTGCTGCCGCTTTCAATTTCAAAAAGTACTATGTGGAAAGAGTTGCAGTTCAAATTTGAGCCTTTTTGTTCAGGCGTTAAAGTTGCTATTAACATAAAATATTTTGTTGTTTATGCGTTTCGTTATGCACTGCTAATTAGTGGTGGAACTTAACAATAGAACAATGCCATTCATTGGAATTGGAAAACTTTTGCACCATAGACTCATTAATCTAAATTAACAAACTATTTAGTCAGTAGCCACCCGAATAACCTTTTTTGTTTCGTCTCAACCTTTTTTATTTTTTTGGGTTTGAGCCGTCCTTCTTCGCTCCTACTATCACTCAGCCGAGCTTTTTTTTGCACCTTTTTTTGCATTTTTCAAAAAAGTTCGTTTACTCTTTGATTTTTAGGTTCGATGTTTATTTAAGTGGCTGCTTTCTTTTATTTTGTTTTCAAATTGCTCTCATTTTTGGTGATTATATTACCTGTCCTATATTATTCGATTTCTTGGGTTAGGTTAATTTTTAGTTGGATTTAATCATTCCACTTTTGCGTTTAAATTCTTGTTGTCTGTTCTAGTGTTTAGTTTAAATTAATTTTAGGATGCTTTGGTTTTGTGTACCTTATTTATTTCAATATACGCACCGGGTTGTTCGTATCGGATTCTCACCTTTAGTTTTTATTTAATTAAGTTACACTTTTTTGTTTATTTTTTCTTTAACCTTTGTAATCGCCCATCAACTTCTAAGGCGATTTAGATTTGTTAGGGTGTTCGATCACTAGGTTTTGCTTCTAAAATTAATTTTCTTTAACCTAGTTTAATATTTTTTTTGTGTCGTTTGATGATAATGTAGCATTCGCTACAGTCATTCAACCTGTTTCTTCGATTTTAGTTTTTCTTTATCTTTGATTCTTTTACAGAATTTTCAAAATTTTAAATTTCGAGGATCTTGTAATGGTTTTTGTTTGTTTTTTCTCATTTTGAAGAGTATTGTCGTCGAGTCCACAACGGAACTAAATAAATTTCTGAATTTTAATCCCTTGGATTCGTAACACGGGATACATTTGCTTTGAAGTCTATTTTAAAAGTCTCTTCTTCTCCTGGTAAGTTTTGTGTACTTTTAGTAATAGTAATAGACGTTTTTTTTAATAGTAATAGACGTTTAATTCCATAAGAAATTACACGAATTATAAAAATAATTCTGCCAAACTGCATTACAGTTTGTGGGCAGAAAAAACCATCTGTTAAACTTAATTAAACTTATGAAATCTATGTACTATAATTTTACACATTTAATATGATTTTAAACATATACATAATCTTACACTGTAACAGTTCTGCTTAGATTTAGATACGTCTTTCTAATAAAAGTGACTTCAACTTTGTTTTAAAAATTGATCGAGTTAGATTGCATTCTGAGAGGTCAACAGGTAAGGCGTTAAATATTTTAGGTATTAAGTATTTGTCAGTTCTTTGACCATAATAGTTATTGAATTTGCTAGTTTGTAAGGTTTTTCTGGCTAATTTTCTGGTGGGATATTTGTACTTTATAGGGTTTTTGTACTTATTTTGTGAACCATAAGTTTTATTTGCCAATAAAAATGTTACTTTTTCATGTACTGGAAGTATTTTACATATATGAAATAGTTTACTATAATTATGTTTACATTTAATTTTAGTGTTCTTATCTACCAACAACTTAAGAAATCTAATTTGTAAATATTTAATTTCATCTGGGTATGTCTTAAAGGTAGATAAGCCGTACGATATCAGTGATTCCACCAGACTATGGTAAATAGCAAACAATAACGGTCTATTGGCAATCTTATGCAAATAATAAAATTTACCTAAAATACATCTTAATTTTTTACAAACATCTTTTATGTGGGATTTCCAGTTCATGCTCTTATCAATTGTTATACCTAGGTATTTGTACTTATCCACAAACTCCAAACCATCACATTGACAATCACGGTTCATATTGTGTAAACAATCATATGTATGTCCTATAATTTTTACGTGATTGTCTAGTTTTACATTGTACGGTGAATGTATATGCATGCACTTTGTTTTTTTAATGTTAAGGATAATACCATTGTCATGAGCCCATTTAGTAATGTTATCGAAATCATCTTGTAATTTTGTTTGAATCGTTTTTAGATCTGTTCCCGGACAAAGTATACACATATCATCCGCGTACATGTATACATTACAATTTCCAATGACATTTGACACACTGTTTACATGCATAATGTATCCGACCGGGCCGTAGACTGACCCGGTTGGAACACCGTATTTGATGTTGGCTTCTTCGCCATATGTATTTGAGACAACTGTTTGCATTCTCCGTTTAGATAGGTAATTTTTAAACCAGTTATTCACAGGTCCCCTGATGCCACACTCGTCCATGGCCCGCAACAGCAAACCATGATCTAAAGTATCAAATGCTTTTTTATAATCTATGAAGATAAGTAGAACTTGGTTTTTTTTGTCAAGATAATCATTTATTTCATTAGTGAAATCGGACAAAGCCGTTGCGGTTCCATGACCCTTTCGAAAGCCATGTTGACTACTCGATAAAATTTTATGGGTTTCTAAAAACTTTGTTATCTGTGAAACTATTACCTTTTCTGTTATTTTGTTGATTATTGATAGGATGGCAATCGGTCGGTAATTCGAGTAATCCACATGACTTCCTTGTTTGTAAATTGGTCTAATTAGTGATAATTTTAATTGATCTGGATAGATACCCTTTTTAATACTAATATTTATAAATTTGGCCAGTATGGGACTAATTTTTTCTTCAATACATTTTATATCTTGTATCCGTATTTTATCTGATCCAGGGGACTTAAAGTTTGATATCTTGTCAATAATCTTTTCAATCTCATATGACGTTACCGGTTGAAACTTGAACGATACATTCGATTCGTTAATATATGAATTCCTTTCCAAAAAAACTTTATCACATGAGTGCTTTAACTTATCAATTTCTTGGGTGAAAGTTCGGGAAAAATTATTACAAATGTCTTCAGTTTTTTCAGTTTTACCCAAATATTGCAATATCACTTCGTCGACATTTGCTTTTCTTTTTCCCAGCCAATGATTTAAATTTGACCAAATCTTACGATAATCACCATTGCACCCGTTTAGTACTGCCTTTCTATAATTGTTTTTTGCGAAGTTTATTTTTTTGTTTGTTTTATTTCTATAACGGGTATATTCTAATCGAAGTGACATATTTTCCGGCTTACTTTTCCAATTCCTAAATAAATTATCACGAATTCTAAACATTTTCTTTAATTCTAAAGTTATCCAAGGTTTTGCTATCCTCTTTTTTCTGAATTGAACAGTTTTTAATGAATTGTCATAAACGTCGCAAAAAATGGCATACAGTTTATTATACATAAGCAAAGGGCAGTCTATTGTCATCAGTTCCTCCCACTCAATAGAAAAAAGCTTTTCTTGCACTATTTTTTTATCAAGAATAGTCTGTGTTGAAGTTGCGCTCACGCTGCTATCAGCACTGTAAACTGCGCTAGAGCAAGCGGACATCCGGGCTCCCACCAGGTAATGGTCGGAGATCTTACCGGCACCGAGGGTGTGAGAGGAGGGCGGCGGGGCGGGAGGCGATTTTGGTTTCATTCTCTGAAAATCCCTTTTGTCTTTTTTCCAAAACGTTAGTTTTCTTGCTCGGGTTTCATGAGCGTTTCTTCATTCTATTGTTTTGTCTCTTTACAGCGACCCTTCAGGCTTTTTAAGGGTTTTTAAAAAGTAACATACTATTTCAAAATAACACCATCCTCCTTGTATCTTGTGTGGATGCACAACACGAACTCATTTCCACGACATCAGGAAGACAATCCTATCGCATAGCAGAGTCTGGCTGCAGTTCACGGCGTGGTGAGGATTGGCTACCTACGAGCGAGCGTTTTGGGGACCACCCCATACCAGAAGGCCTGCCGAATTGACCTCAGGAAGGAACCAGGTTCTTGGTTGTTTAGTAATTATCTTATTCTGTTTAGGTCATTTTCGTTCCTTATGTACGGCTGAATAACGACATACTCTTCTACAATTTTGTTTTTATACCTTTTTTTATTTTCTTTTCGATGTTAATTTCTAAATTCTATTTATATTTAAATTATACTGTTAACAAGGTTTTTCAGCATTTTTTAGCACCAAATTCTATTCTTCGTAAAGTGTATTACTACAGTAGGTATGAACTTATAATAAAATCTCTTTGGCTATACCATATGCATCTGGCTGGTTTTGGTATTATTAAAAAGTTTAAATTTTAAAAAAGATTATTCCAAATTCAAATTTGGTAAAATGTGTGATTTTCATTCGTTTTTCTTATTGTTAAGATGAGTGAATCTAATGAAGAAATTCGATACATTTTAAAATTTTACTACAAAAAAGGTAAATATGCAAAGCAAGCCGCGAAAAAAAATTGTGATGTTTATGGACCTAGTGCAGTGTCTGTGAGAGTAGCACAAATTTGGTTTAAGCGTTTTCAATCCGGAAATTTTGATGTCAAAGATGCACCTCGCTCTTGGCGCCCTGTTTCGGGTAAAATAGATGCCATTTTCGAAAAAGTGGAGCAAGATCGACATATCAGTAGTTATGATGTAGCTGAAGAACTGGGGATTGATCACAAAACAGTTTTAGCGCATTTGAAAAAAGCTAGGTACACAAAAAAGCTCGATATTTGAGTGCCTCATGAGCTCACTGAAAGAAACTTAACTAACCGTGTACTCATTTGTGATTCTTTATTACGACGTAATGAAACCGAACCATTTTTGAAAAACCCGATAACTGGTGATGAAAAGTGGATCACGTACGACAAGAACAAGAACGTGCGAAAAAGGTCGTGGTCAAAGGCTGGTCAGGCTTCATAGACTCTGGCGAAACCCGTGTTATCTCGCAACAAGGTAATGCTGACTGTATGGTGGGATTGGAAGGGTATTATTCATTAGGAGCTGTTACCGCCAGGCAGGACCATTGATTCTGAACTCTACTGCAAACAACTGTTGAGATTAAAGCAAGAAGTTGAGAGAAAGCGGCCGGAATTAGTCAACAGAAGGGATGTGGTTTTTCATCATGATAACGCTAGACCTCACACATCTTTAGACACTCAGCAAAAATTAAGAGAGTTTGGCTGGGACGTATTAATGCATCCGCCGTATAGTCCTGACCTTGCACCTTCAGATTTCCACTTGTTTCGGTCTCTTCAGAATTCTTTAGTCAGTGTCAGGTTAACATCACGAGAGGACTGCCAAAACCACTTGTCGCGGTTTTTTTAACAGAAGCCCCAGAATTTCTATAGCAATGGGATCATGTTCCTACCTACAAGATGGCAGAAAGCTATCGAAAAAAATGGCACCTACATACTTTAGTTAAATGTAAATAAACTTTATTAAAAGATGTTTTGAATTTTCATATAAAATGCGAAGAAACTTTTTCCCCAACCAATATATTCTTAGGTAAATACACTCTAAAAAGCAATAAAATTTTATTTTCTAGTACTTTAATATATCAAAAAACATTGCAGGTTCATTTGATCCCGATTACTTTAATACAGAAACACAGAAAAAATACGTGAATTTTATAGAAGGACGCCGTCGTAAGTACGCAACATCTAAACAATTATTTTGATCCTCTTGGTAGTACATAGAGCTTTTTTGTACTGAATACAGAACAGAGCTGTCTCGTGTTAAACAACTAATCTGAGGCCCTTAAATCCCACGCTTTTTGTGGTGTTCCGCGTTGTTCATAAAACCCGTACACCGTAAATCATTCGTACATTATCTTGTTTCTGTGTGGTATTTAAAACAACGTAGCTTTTTTGACTTCTTTCCTTTGCATATTTTCGCTGAATAAATATTTAGAAAAAGTTTCAGGTTTACGTAGTACATAATTGTACATATTTACGAAATGTAAGGGGGTTTGAATTGATACAGCAAAATTTATACTGGAGAGTCGGTAAGTGATAAATAATTTGGCGAAGTGCGACTCCGACTCGTGCACAAAGGGTTCCGTATCATCACACAATATTGGTACGGAACCCTAAAAACATACATATCAACAATATAGACATTAAGGAGACAATAAACATGGCGCTAAAATGGTAGCGCCTTTCAAACAATTCTGAATTCTCTGAGCACAGAACCAAAATTTTATTTGTTGTTGTTTTACTTTTATTTAGAGTATGTTAAGCAATATGTCCAAATTTGAAAACTTGTCTATATTAGCGTCATTAAGATAGAGCTGACACAAATAACGTTAAAAAAGTGTTTTTTCGAGGTTTATTGTATGGGGACTCCTTTGCGTTCAATTTGATTTTTATTATTTGCCGTGGAAGAGGGCATAGTTACACGTTTTCTTTGAAAGTGTATTAAAGTGTCTAGCTATTGTGGCTGAAGCTGAAGACCTCTGTGACAGACGGATGAACAGACAGACAGCGGAGGCTTAGTAATAGCGTACAGAACCCTAAAAAGGGTCCAATGTACCTTTAAAAAAGCCGAAAGTTACTGTTTGTGCCCCCATAGTCGTTCCAGATCAGAGTGATCATAGAAGACGTCGAGAAAGGAAAGACAAAATTAAATTTCACGAATTTCGCTAAACGAATAATTGAATCTCGTTACTGTTCCACTCTGTTATCTTCAATCCTATTGTTTTACTCCCCCCTCGGTAGCCCCCCCTGCCAGTTACTCGTCGTGTGCGAGTCGTACGTAGATTATAATACCAACAAGTCTGAATACATGATTTTCAGGGCTGGAAATGAATGTCTCTCATTTGTTCCCTATTCGTCTTGCCAGTGCACCGTTAAACCGGGTTTATCAGTACAAATACTTCGAGCATTTGGGGACAAACGACCTGATAGATGATATAGACATGGAGAGGGAGCGTAGTGCATTGTTAGTCTCCCGATGTACAGATGCAGTGAAAATTACACAATTTAAAGCTTACTGTACATCTGTCGGGGCCCTGCGATTCATTAAACCAAAAAGGCTTGCATTGCATACCCAATGCAATAACGGGTTTAGGGCTGTTCTGTGGCTGTGCGTTTTTGTAGTGCGCCAGCAATGCTCGTTGAGGCACCTATTGACGATTTCAACGCCACCTGCTGCTATATCTATTTTATCTTAATATATCTATTTAATGCGATTGCGGATATTTAAGCCACTTTTTCTTTTAAAAATGTTACCATTAGGATATTCTGGGCAAGTGTAAAAATTGTCCAGTTATGCGTCAATCAGGGAATAGGTCTGTAAATTCGATGAATGGCCAGTGGCCTGAGACAAAGGCTGCGACAAGAAACAAAACCACAAAAAAAGCCTACAATGTATGTAAATAATAACTGAAATATATACATACTACATCAGAAAGTTATAAAAATACTCATTACTATTTAAAAAAAATATAGACTTATGCCAAGATTGAATAATAACCGCATATAAAGGAGAAGGATGTAGAAGTAATGTCACTTGTCATATTTTGATGATATGGCTTTTGCTGGTCGTAACGAAGGATGATGATGAGAAGATCTTGGTTAATTTAGTGAAGTTGGTGGTGATTCCTGAATTTCTTAGCTTGAAATACGTTGTGTTTTTTTTCCTTGAGGCTCTGAATCCTGGCCTGGTAGTTAATTCTAGGTTTAGTATAGGTGTCCAAGGAAACCAAATTATAAAATTTTCATTCTTTCCATTCCTCTGGGCCGAGGCATAGCAATGTATATATTTATCAGGAAAATCATGAAGAAATCTGTTACTTTGGTGTTTGTTGTTTAGACGAGTGGATATTTGTGTTTCAGAAACTGAGAGGACGTGAATTTATTAAGCTTACCATGTGTAGTCAAGGTTCTACGATATGTTTAACGAGAAAAGATAATAATTTGCACTGTTTTTTTATATTTTTGGAATAAACTTCTTTCGTTTGGTAAAAAATGACTTTTCTTCGCAATGTCAATGTCATTATTTTTATTTTAATAATTATTGCAATTTAGCCAATTTTCATTATTTTATCCACAGTTACTGCGTATTAAAGTCTAAAGGTCCTAAAGTTTAAGTGTAGGATATTCTTTAAGCTCTTGAGTTATTTTTATAAATGGATACTTACATAATAGGTATATACATGTATACTCTAAAATTTTGCATGTTTTAATAATGTAAATTGTACTGAACCTACTTATGTAAAACCACCTTTATGTGTACCACTAATTTATGCTAATGCATTTTCTTTCTGTCTCACTCTAAACACCGTTCAAACATTTGACATGATATGAATTATGATATGGGTATGATTGGCCGGGCGAGGTGGTAATGTTATAATGTGAGGGGTAACAGGAACACACCGACTGATGGTAAAATAATTTGTGCACCGTAACGTCCGTGTGATTGATTAATTTCTGCTCTGACAGTTATTAAAAAGCCTTTTCATCGACGATTGCCATTCGAGAATCTCCAGTTCTTAATCAAAACGAAATAAACCTTCAGAAATTCGACCGCTTTTCAGTTATTCTCTGAGAGTTTTAATTCTGCATAAATATCCATTCTCGCAGATACACAAAGGGTCGAAACCCTCCTTTTTAAAGTCGGTTAAAAAGGGTTGAACCCTTTCAGAAATAGTTTCCTCCCGTAAAAGTACTGTCGGATGTCCGCATCTGGAAATCCGGTTTGCGGACGCTTGTGTTCGAGAACGGCTGGAAAAAAAAGATCCTTTCAGTGGAAACATGATATATCCCAGCAATTTCAAGGCAATAAAATGGGTATTTTGATTCCACGTTTGTAAGCTTATTCTAGCGGCAAATGAATGAGGGTATTGGCGGAGCAATAAGGTTTCAAGCTGATTTATTTTATTGATTTATTTTTCTTAAGTCGATGGTTTTTGTGGAAAACAAAAGTAAAATAAAAGGAACTGGCACTCAACACTAAAATTGTTATGGTTTTAATGATTGTGTAAAACTTAAAATTATACTTTTATTTTTAGCGGAAAATGCGTAAAAGGAATTCCCAGTACACTCGACCTTCACTTTGCACAATTTTATGTCGTATTTTTTAAAACGTTTTATGAGGAACTCCATCCATCAGTCTATTTCGTCCACTGCTGGATATAGTCCTTTCCAAGATTTCTTGAAATAAATATATATATTTAGCTATAGGTGGTAGAGCTGATGCCGAGCTCGACTGTGGAGGTACCACCATCTTACTCGCAAATCCTCCCGAAGTTATTTGGGGGAGAGTAAGAGAACAGCTCTCAGGCAAAACCAGGCGGCCCACCATTGCCTGGGGCCGATGGATGGCGGTATATCCATCCCAAACTTCCAGGCCTTAAAACAGACTGGTGACGGGCAGCGGCGTCACTGGTGCAAGGGTTTCGGCACCGCGCTCACCAACCCGCCTGCCCAGCGTGTGTGAGTATGGGCATTTCTTCCAGGGGGACCACCAAGAATGGTGAAATCCTGGAAAGGCCTATGTCCAGCAGTGGACGAAACAGGCTGATGGATGGATGGATTTAGCTATAAAAAGCTTTTAGTTTCTTTTAACATTTTAAGGTACTTGTAATAATAATAAATATGTGTTAATTTTCGAAATATATTTCGGCCCACTTTGGGGCCGGATTAGTCGATTTTACCACTCTTGGAGGTCCTCCTGGAAGAAATTCCCATACTCACGCACACGCTGGGCTGGCGGGTTGGTAAGCGCGTCAAAACCCTTGCATCAGTGACGCTGCTGCCCGTCACCGGTCTATTTTATATAAGGCCCGGCAATTCCAGGCATGGTGAGCCCTGATTGTGCCTGTTCGGGAGCTGTCCTCTTGAGGGGTAAATGTATACTCAAACTGCATTTTACATCTATCTTTGAAGGCCTATTCCTCCTATGCGGGTGGTCCAAACTATAAAAACAAATAACATAACCATAAATAAATTCCTTGTTTAATAGCAAAAACAAATCTAAAGTTATCGAAAGTGTCTTGTGATTTACGCAAGAATTTCCATACTCCAACCGAATGCTTGGAGCGATTTTGATGATTCTCTCACCGTACTAAAGACAATCATTTGATCTACAAAACGATTGTTGGTACAAACTTAATTATATGTATAAAAGTTCTGTGGTCGTCTCCTTGTGAAAAGTATTGTTTTCTCCTATTATGTGCTATCGGGAGACGCAGCGATAATCGTAATAGCCAGTTTGTAATACGTGGTGATAAGAATGATAAGAATTTTAATGTCGTTTCCGTAATTTTTGTACTGACACAAGTTGCTAATTTAGTGTAGGCATGCGCCTTAATGTTTATCGCAAAATCACTAAAAAGCATACACAAAAGTAAAGTATAAGAGCCGAGAGTTGTACCAGCCAAAGAAGAGTAAAACGATATTCCGTACAATAAGACAGTAGGGCGGACTCTCGTCGCAGACAGCGTAGCAGTGCGGGTCGGCGCGGGGCGGGCGGGCGAGGGATGTAGGTAAAAGGTTGACACAGTAAAATGCAATTTTCCACTCAAGCTGTTTCCCGCGGCAAGGGGTGTATGTAGCCATACTGTAGTGTATACAGGAACTTATGCTTCAGTAAATTTAGTGCGCCTTTGAAGGCTATAATTACTTTTAAGGCTTAGGAGAAAAGATGATCGCTTGCCCAAATACACGAGAAATTCCCTCATTGGGAAATTCAGTTATTATGTATGTATACCGTAGAAATTAAGCTTTCCTTTGTTTTTGAATATTTATACACATATTGTAAATTCGGTTTTTGCCCCGCTTTCTAATTGAAGCTGAACCTCCGGTTTATTTCTGCTAGTTTTAGATTATTACACTGATCAATATTAAATTTGGCTAACTATGCATACGTGACTGTGCAATTATTATTTGACTATCTATTATCCATCCATCCATCAGCCTGTCTCGTCCACTGCTGGACATAGGCCTTTCCAAGATTTTGCCACCCTTGGCGATCCTCCTGAAAGAACACTCACATGCTTAGTGAGCGTGGTGCCAAAAGCCTCGCATCAGTGACGCCGTTGCCCGTCAGTCTATTTTATGTAAGGTCTGGCAATTGGGGATGGATATACCACCATCAATTGGTAACAGGCATGGTGGGTCGCCTGGTTGTGACTGTTTGAGAGCTGTCCTCTTACTCTCCCCGAATAACTTCGAGGAGGTTTGCGAATAAGACGAGGCACTCACACCTAATACTTGACAACCTCTTAAATAAAGGTATTTTATTAAATCACTGGGTACTAAAAAACTGGTTGTTTGAAATGATACTGCATAGTGAATGAAAACGTGACAAAACCAATTTTTAAGAAGCGCCTTTTGTACTGACCCGAACACTTGACAGTAGTTTTCATTTAGAAACGAAAGATTTGTAAATAATTTTAGTGTCATGCATAATAATACTGCATGACTGTGGTATTTTTATTATCATTGTAATTTGATGGGGAAACCAGGCCAACATCCTCATCATTCTTACATGACCGCGAGAGAGATAATAATCGCAGTATATATTACCAAACATACTCGAGCACGTACTTTTATTGCATGTGGTCCAGATATCTACGTATATCATAAGAACTTCATTTTATTTGTTTCGTAATTTGATAAGGTACGAAACCTTAATAAACTGTGGCTTGTGCCCGTAATAAAATAAAAAACCGGTCAATTTTGAATAAAACTGATAAACGTATTACTAGAATATGTATCAAACAAATCTGCAATATTAAATTGGTTGTTTATTTGGGTACGTAACCCTAAACCTGTTAGTATTAAAAATCGGCGTTTTCAGTATTTTGTTGTTTAAATACATTCCATACAAGAAACCCCGAAATAAAATGTTTTTTTATATTGTTTTGACTTTACAAACGAGTTTTAAATTTAATCACATTGTAGGTAGTACTTGCTCCGGAATAAAACAAAAAAATAATTAAACTTGGGGTTCGGAACACAGATGGAGCCAAATTTTTTGTCAGGCGCTATCGTTGCTTTGGCATATGGATTGTTGTTATTTACCGTACTGTTTTTAGGGTTCCACACCCGTATTGTTTGGTGGTACGGAACCCTTTGTTCTTTCGTCCGACTCGCACTTGGCCAAATTATTTATTCACAGTGGGCTTACGTTTGACCACCATCGCGCCTATGGTAATAAGCGTCAAAAGCACCTAAGATAAAGAGCGCTCACTCAGAAGGTATCTACTCTACTTTACTGTACTCTCTCTACCTATCTACTCTTCTGAGAGGAATCTGGGGTAAAACTATCCGGATATATACGGACGCTGGCGGGGAGTTGCACATCTCAACTGTACGGATAACAAACGAAGAGCTATTAATCGTTGCATTCCAGCTGTCGAATACTGGCAACATAATATGTTACGTTATGTGCGCCCAAAGTTATAATGCGCATAGAAATCTATAGCCGAGCGACCAGACGTATCACGTGACCTTACTGCTTGTATAGAAAGTGTAGGGAAATACGGACTTTGCCGAGCAGTGGCGAAGATTCGTATGCGCATTATAAGTTTGGGAGTACTGCATGTTATTTTATTATACCCATTATGGGTGAAACTTTTCAATAAAATAAAGTATGATAAAACAGAAATCTTAAAGATCCTTGTAAACCGAAATCATGGTCAGCATACGCAAAGCAAAAGCGGCCATTGTTAGCCGATATAGACCTGAGGCTTCTCAGTGTTCTACCTTTACTAGTCTTACTGCACAGAGGTATGCTTGTTTGTCTTTTAGAAACAGATATGGAGCGGTTGAACTAAATTAATTTGAAAACCTTTAGAAGTTTCGATATTGATATTAGTTTTTCTTTATGGCCCAAAAATCTAAAATAACACAATATTTACACGAATAATAATCGATTGTACAAGAGCAAGCTTATTTTTAAAGACAATTCTTCCAGCCAGCCTTCAATGTGGTGAAAAAGTTGTGAGAATGGTGGGCAAATAAATTTGCACAACTTTAAAAACAGTAAACAAAATAAAAAAACAATTAAATTTATAGATACATACTTATGTGTAGCAATAATACATGCAACTGATACCGAGTCCAAAAGGACTCGAAATATATCTAGCTTTAATCTATTTATTTGTACTACTATTAATATATCTATAAATATTTATATAGAAAAACCGAACTGTAATATATACATTTTATTATAATAATTAATAATACATGCAAAATACACATATAATTGTACCCATTTAATCATATACAATAAATAAACGGTACATATGTACACACTATAAATAAACATACTTAGAATAACCTATGATATTTTTTATACGACAGTTGTATCTTGACCACTATTCTGGAGATTGCTGGTTTAAATTCCGTGGTGACACATTTGTATTCGATGTGCGTGCTTCGAGAGGTATTTTTAAGCTGTATATTTGTGCCTGAAGTACGGCGATCCCCATTTAAAATGCCGGGACGTAATAATCATCGGAGGTACACGAGTGTGGACCGTGACTAACTTCTCCGATTTCCTGAACACCGCACCAAAATGTATATTAATTAAGTGAAGGATATATGAATACAATTTGCAATATTCCGCTTAACAATTCTTGTCGTGCTATTCAAAATGCAGACTCGTGCACCGCCCGCCCGCCCGCATAAAAACATGCAACAAGCAAGCAATACAAGCAAAGCAATCTTAAATAACAAGCAAGAAAGCTTATCGACACGTGTTTCGCCTCTGAACGAGGCATCCTCGGGATATTAATTCTTTCACAGTGTCAGCAATCCGCCTGTGGTATAGTCATCCTCTTGATATCCGATAATCTCCCTCTATCTCCACCTTCAAAACCAGAGTCTATCAACACTATCTACAGCTACAGAATCGGTCACCTCACTTGTAAGTCCCCTTGAGTCATTTTCCTTTTCGTAAATATTAATTATTATTAGGTATGTATTTCTGTACCTTTATATGTATGTATATTTTCGGATTTATGAAAAGATATGTATATATAAATAAATTTATATGTATAGATGTAATCTGTGTAGTATAATTCAATGTAGTTTAATATATAAATATGACCAACTTTTAGTTTAATTAAATATTAAACATAATTATTTTATCGAATCAATAAAATTATCTGGCACTACCCTCTTGAACTCTCCACATAACCAAAGGTTAACGGGCAGAGAATGCTAATTAGCATTAAGTTCGCCTTTGTGCAGTGTTTATTTTTTGTGCAATAAAGAATTTACATACATACTCTTACATACTTGCGTCTCTTTATCTTGTCCTGTACATTCTATCTCTTTACTAAAACACTGTTGTATATAAATATAATGATGATCGAAAAAAAAGACATGATCTTGCTTAGTTTCTTGCTCTTCTTCTTAGCAAGACTAATCGAATGGGTGGAGTAAGGCATTTATTTCTATATGTAACAGATTATATTGGACACGTATTTTTCCTTTTTCAATTAAACAAAAAATTATGAAGATATAGCTCGCTGAAGTTCCGCATGACGTCACAACTAAGTACAATTTTACTTAGAAGTGACGTCATTTTCCCCCACTCCCTAACTTTGACGCGCTTTATCTCTGTCATTTTTGGTTTGATTGACAAATGAAAAAATACGTGTCCAATATTTTTTGATAATCTAAACTACGGACTAAATAGAATAATATTTTGTTTACCCTGTGTACAAGCCTATTGTATGCATTAAATATACCTTTATTTTAGTTCATGTACGTGTATTTACTTATTAAATTTAAATATTGGATGGATTCGATTGATGGTTCTTGGTAGAATATCACCTTGAATAAATTATACACAAATTCTTGTACTTTTATTCCACATATATTTATTTTTATTCTAACTTAGGCTACCGGTTTCGTATTACACATCATCGGGCCAACATTATTAAATTTAAGCAAACCGAAATACTATTTTTACATATTGTATTTCCTCCTCTAAATTTAATTATTTTTATTATTTAATCAATCCTAACGTGCGATAAGTGTATTTATGTACCCATATTGCAGAAATAAAGTATCCATTTCATTCGGAGGTTTATGATGATGTAACGATGTATTAGCTAAGGTTACAAAAGCAATACAGAGTATGAAATCACTGAAATGTTGATTAAAAATATATTCAAGTGCGTGCAGGACTCGTGCTCTAAGGGTTCCGTACATATTGCCTAAAACACAAACATATTCCACGAGCAATTATAATTGGCCAAACTAGATAAGATAAGATAAGATAAGATAATATAAGATAAGATAAGATAAGATAAGATAAGATAAGATAAGATAAGATAAGATAAGATAAGATAAGATAAGATAAGATAAAAATAACTTAATTCAAAAACAATAAATATTAAATAAATCACAAACATAAAATGCTTACAAAATAGGTGGGTACATTGAGAACTTATTTAATCTATACGATTATCTGGCGGTCCTCAAACTAAGACGAGCTTGATTCGTGAGGACCTTTATTAGTGTGCACATTTGTTAGCTATTATAATTGGTTGCGCCGACAATTACATATTGATGTTTGTCTTTGTGTCCTTTTTTTCCGCAATATACAATATTTAAAAAAATATGTTGAAACAAACATACATTCGAAACCAAGTAAACTTCACTCTTAGGAAACTATAAAAATAAAATAATTTAGATGTAGTTTAATCATTTTTCGAGTGGTTTATGATTAATTTGAGATAAATATTTTATTTTCTTGCAAACAATACAACGAAATAAGATAGTTACTATTAACATATAATATTAGATAAATAAATATGGTTATAATTTTATATAATTTCATTTTATACATACAATTTTAAATAAATGATATAACTACACAGAAGTGTGAAGGAGTTTTTCAGTTTTGTCGTAGTTTATGGATAAAAGATATTTAGTGACTGATTGACACTAACGATCTATTGAACTCTATGTATCCAAAGAACCTACTTACTAAATACTATGTAATTTTCAGATGAGCTAATTGTGCACGGAATTTCAAGTTTCTCTGGAAAGACCCTATTAGTTTTTTTTTCTCTCTTGTATAATAACCAGGGATAGGACATTCGGATCGATATATACCTAAAGTTGAAAAAATACCAGAAAACGTTTGCAACTATGGAGTCGGTTTCTTAAAATATTATTCATATAGATAGATAAAGTTCCGGAAGTTACGGAATTGCTTAAAACCTAACGATGATGTACCTCATACTTAATAGATGTTACCTTAAAATGACAAACAGATTTATGTCAAATAGCGTAGAAGGTCGAAGTATAGACTACCAAAATCTGCTTGGCGTTTTAAAAAAATCCTAGGAATTGTATACAATGCCTGAAAAATACACATACATTTACGGTAACATTTATTAAGTATTGAGTACATCATCGTAACGTTTTAAGCAATTCCGTAACTTCCGGAACTTTGACTATCTAAATAAATAATATTTTAAGATGCCGACTCCATAGCTGCAAACGTTTTCTGTCATTTTTTCAACTTTAGGTACCTATATATTGATCCGAAAATACTATCCCTGATAATAACACTAGGTCTTAAGTAAATGTAAGACTAACATTTATAGAAGATAATTATGTTTAACTACGTCTTAGGTTCTCTTGGTGAGCCAATTTGTTTGAAATTAATTACGTAAAGGTTAATTTTTTAACAGCACTATGGAAACTTCTGTGATAAATATTTGTTTTAACTTGATATTTATGAAAGAAAGAAAGAAAGAAAAGAAAGAAAATGGAATTTATTGCCAAATAAAACACGTGAAACAAAATTAAAACAACAAAAAGGATTAGACTAACTTACTAACTTAACTAAATATCACGCAGCCCGAGAAAAAAGGCTTGACAGACGGACATACGGACAACAAAGTGATCGCTTAAGGGTTCCATTTTTTCATTTCGAGGTAAACCTAATAAAAGTGAAATCTCCACATGTTTTGCGTAATGACCACTTATGTACGTAAGTTTGTATTTAGACAGTATAATCTTTTATCCAGTTTTTCTTCCTGGCCTGCTGCCAGGAATGGGTTCCAAGTATTTGCTTAGGGCATTGACCCTAGATTTTTTCTGATCGTCCCCTTCTATACATAGAAGCTTCATCACTACGACGTAGTAAATCAACAAAGCGGTAAAAATTAATTTTCATGTCTGCTACCGTGTCTCTAACCGTAGGTATGTGACCAAAAAAGAAGTTCTCAGCAAAAAATCTAAACCACGCACCCATCAGAACAAAAAGCAAACATACCCATGTAAGCCATGCTCGTATACGATTTATTTTCGTTGATTAGATTACACAAATGTAAAAAAAAAATTGAAATTTCATTCCTTGTTACAATCACTTTGATATCAAACATCATTTTCCTTGCCATAAACATTGTTTTCATTTTGTTGCTTGTGTGGAGAGCTAAAATTAACAAACCTCACGTATTAAAATAATTTTGCATTGATTCTGTTCTAGTTATTTATTTTAACAACCATTTTATAATCATTTAAATCTCTGAATTAATCTCTTACCCACTTACACGAATATTTTTTGACAATTAATTATTATTAAAACTTTATTTGAATAGTAGTTTTTGTAAAATAAATACGAAATATTTTTACATAATTATACAGATCATACAGGTTGTTAAGATGACAACCTTTTTCTTCGGAAAGGGGTATTCTACCCATTAATATGAACAACTTTTGGATGCCACCTATGGAGCCAGCCCTGTAATCACGAAAAAAAATCTGCTGCTCGGAAAAAAGTTAAATACTCGTACCTACTTGAACAAAATGTATGAAACAGATGATTTTTTTCGCGATTTTAGGGTTGACAACACATCGACAGTTTTTTTTTATATTAATGAGTAGAGAACACCGTTTTAAGGAAAAAATATCTTAACACTCTTTATAGTATTATATTATGGGTTATATTATATTATAACCACGGAAATATAAAGAGAAGTATAGAGCTCTAAGACTCTCATCAACTCTTATTTTCAACAGGATTTGTTGGGAGGTGACGGTGGCTTATATAAATTCATACTGGAGATTTAGTAACAGCTAATAAATAAAGTTCATTACATTAGGTATCTGTTTAGGAAAAGCCGGACAAGTGCGAGTCGGACTCGCCCACTGAGGGTTCCGTCTATATTTTAAGATAAGCGTAAGACTATATTTTTGATGATGTATAGTTTTCAGATTTTTCCCTACACTTGTAGTATAAGACGGTATTGTTTGCCAAATTTCATAGTTCTAGGTCAACAGAAAATACCTCTTAAATTTTAATTCCCTTTAGAGTGTCAAAATATACGTTTTTTGCGACATAAACGACCGTATCTTTTTTACGTTAAATAAGAAGGTTGATGTTTTCACAGCTTCAAGGTACTGTAGATTTGAGTAAACGGTTTTAATTTCAACTCGATACCTTTACGCGTTCCCGAGATAAAGAGTATTGACAGACAGATAGACAGACAGACAGACAGACGGACAACAAAGTGATCTTATAAGGGGTCCGTTTTTTCCTCTTGAGGTACGGAACTCTATAAATGCACCAAATTACATTTTTACTTCTTATACTTACCAATTTGGGCACACACTCACCTCAACATTTTGCTACGGCGTAGCAAAGTGCTACGATCCTATAGTTTTCTCGCTTTGTAGACCCTCTACGCCTTTGTTCAAATGCAAATATGCGTAAGAAGAAACTCGTAAAAATAGAAGTAAGTTTATTTGCAATATAAGTATTTAAACTTAATTTTTAATGTTAAAATAAACAATCGAATTCTCTAACGGAAAATACACTAAAACTCGGACATGATCACATGACTAAATAAGCAAATTTGAAAATGTGGCCGTTTTCTAATTCATAGGAAAAATATTATACTCTTACGCTATCGCTTATTGTCACTAAAGTATGAATATCATGAGTTTGTATTTAAGGCCGTTAAAATAGCAGTTAACTACATACCTAGTATCCAAGTTATTAGTTCACCATCAATTGAAAGCCTGTGTATTGTAGAAGATTTTATAGTTCTCTCCATGTATTGCATGTTGTAGTAAAGGTGTTGACAGCCATGTAGAAACTTTGACAAGAACGATATCTTCGTTTTATATTAGTGTTGACAAGCCAAATATTATAAAACTCAGGAGTTTTGTAGAAACCTGGATGTTAAAGAGTTTTTTCACCAAGGTTTTTTTATGTGCTGTAATTAAAATCTAAAATCGACGATAACGCTAATAATACTATACAGATCTAGTATTTTATCGAATAAAAACAACAAAACGCTATTTGCGAGAGAGATTTTGCTCTAATTCTGTGATAGGTATACGTATACATCTGCTTAAATGTCTCAAGAAGTCTTCGTATATTTAATTCTTGTGAATATTTTAGATTAGTACATCTTAACGGCATCTTCACTATTTAAGTAAAACAAGTCACAACAAAGTGGCCGTGGGCAGCCATTCGCCGGATACAAAATAATCTCTACCTTCGTGGTGATTCTGCTGAGTGCAGGCGAAGTTGCAGGCAAAAAGCCAAATAACATAAGGCTTTAATCATGTCTCCACGATTTTCGCCTTAAAGAACTGGTCAGGTTCTAGTATGACTCGTGCCCTGAGGATTCCGTACGTATCGTTAAAACACAAACATATTTCACAGGCAGTTAAAAGCGATCAACTTAACTTGAGACTTAATATCTATTAAACTATATGTATCCAAAGGGTCTAATTAGTTTGGCATAAGTTCCTTCTTGAATCA
The DNA here is from genome assembly GCA_910592155.1 of Ypsolopha scabrella. Classification (NCBI taxonomy): domain Eukaryota; kingdom Metazoa; phylum Arthropoda; class Insecta; order Lepidoptera; family Ypsolophidae; genus Ypsolopha; species Ypsolopha scabrella. Next base: position 20,657,651 of record OU342969.1, on the reverse strand, counting down.
TATAAATATTAGTAATTTTCAGATTTTTTTCCTAGACGTATGTACTCGTATAAGTTCAAGTTTCTAAGTCAACTAGAAATAGGATAGGTTCATGGTAATCATGGTGAGGCAATTTTCATGAAATTGATTACGTAATATAAGAGGCAATAACTTTCTTTCGCGTTGATTTAGAAGCCTGAACGCGAGCGTTCGCTAGTTCATTTTATAATCAAATCTAGAAGCAAATTCGTAGGACGATATTTTCGGACGTCGTTGGACGTTGAATTGTTTCTCTACTAGCTTTTTGCTCGCGGCTCCGCCTGCGTTTTTTTATATCTGCCTCGTTTTCAGCGTTGGCGTTATTTTACTAACACCTCTTACAGCCTTTATACAGATACGATAATAATAATAAAAAACGCATCAAAATCCGTATTGAATTTTCAAAGAAAGAACCTAGTTGGGACAATTTTTAGGATTCCGTGCCAAAAGCGAAAAAGGGAACTATTATGGTGAGACTCCGTCATCCGTCCGTTTGTGTGTTACAGCTACATCAGCCCAAGATCTGTTTATTTCAAAGACTTAAGGGCCCATAATACCTCAATTCGTAGTCCTTCTCTAACGCTTCTGCTATCCTACTCTAATCAGATGCCGCGCACGCAAAAACATCAGTTATTTTGAAATCACGGCTACACTGATGGTTTTTTATTTTTATAAAACAGTCTGCAGCTGCTTCATACTAAAATCACTTATATATTATTATGCAAATTTTCAGATCTAATGTCAAGTATTCATTAAATGCTATCGGTTTATTGTACGGTTTGGAGGTAACTTTGTATTTTTTTTCTATCGAGAAAATTTAATGGAATCAAGTTTTCACAACATCATGGACATAGTATTAGTCATCAACTTTATCATATATTAATTTCAGGGTGATCGTTGCAGTATTGATTGGTATAAAACAGGATCATGCGAAGCGAAGTGAGGTATTACACACCCTTAACATTTGAAACAAAGAGTATGTATTGGCCTATTGCTTATATGATCGCCCATAGCCCGTGAGGCCATAAGAAATAATGGATATAGTTATGCTTTATTTCAGAATTCTAGAAATTTTCCCAAAATCTAAGACACTAAAAATGTATTTAGCCTCTAAAAATATTTTATCTTAAATTACTAACCGCCAATTGCTTAAGAAACAAGACCCAAAAAAAACCTTATATTTATTTTTATTTTTTTACTTCATCTCGTGACATAAACTAGCACTTGTATCTTAATGGCCCTTCTTACATGACCGATACAAGAAATACGTACTTCGTACCCTCTCTCGTTCCATTTTGTTAGATCCTTTTTCGATTCTTCAAAAGACTTTTCTAGGATTATCTGTATTGGAAAAAACAACTTTAATCCTCGGAGAAATTCACTAGATTGCTATAACATCGATAAAATTTTGTTTTCCTTTAGCTAACAAATGTAATTGGGTATTACAGCGAAGTAATCCTACGATTATGAAGGGCTTAATTATAACTTTCTTGAAAGACGTAAAAGGACGTAAAACTCCACTGTAGTACAAACCGAGCCGTCACCGTCCTACAATAAATGACCTCCGGGGACAACAATATTTCTCCAACCCTCCCCCCTGTCTTATCAAGCCCCGCAAACCCCGCATAACGCCCGTGTTTTCGTTAAGGGCCACATTTTTGTTTGATCCCCAATTTGAATACAAATGGAGGGTCCCCGAGTAATTTTCATTTATATAAAGACCCGATCAAACATTTATTGGTTTTTTGACGAGTTTCGATTCAGGCGGTATAGGCTACACAATCAAAAAACTTGTTATTCGTGTCGCAGCCGATACGGTTTTGATTTGGTTTTAAAAGCGAGCTTGTCAACGAGCTGGTCTTTCTGTTTTAGTGCAATACAGGAAAAGTTATACAAAAAGATTGCAGTTCGTTTTTGGGGCTTTTACAATAAGAAGTTTTGGTATTCATGTGTCTCCAACTGAGCTGAAAGTTACATGGATAAATAGGGAAAACGGTAGGTCCGTAGTTATTTTCACAATTCTGTATTTAATTAAAAGGAGTAAAATTTTTAAGAGGGTTTCCTTTATGGTAGGGCCAGAAATTTTAAACGGTACAGAGTTCTGATTTTGGAAACATTTCTTTGATTTTAATGACTCCATACTTCGATTTTGAAACATGTACATAGGTAACACTAAAAGTTTCCGGAACTGGCCACTTACATAAACAATATTTAAAAATTTATTACAACATTTGAAAATAGAACTCTTTGGCTGTAGAATGCAGTTTGTTTCATCTGACTGTCTTTTGCTTTTACCTTGTGGCGCCATTTAAAAAATTGTGTGTCTGCATCAACATGGATTTAACTCGGGAAAATTTTCGTAGTATGATTTTCTACGATTTTAAGTGTAATTTGACAGCTCAACAGAGCATCGCTCGGCTTGAAACAGCTTTTGGCAATGAAGCACCATGCAAGACGACTGTTTATAGCTGGTTTGCAGAATTCAAGCGTGGTCGTATCAATCTCAGTGACGAATCTCGCGATGGTCGGCCATCCACCGCTGTGACCAACAAAAACATCGATGCTGTGCGCCGTATGATTGAAACAGACAGGCATGTGACCTACCATGAAATTCGCGCATCCTTAGAAATAGGCATGAGTCAAATACAATCAATCCTACACAAACATTTGGGTGTGAGAAAGCTGTGCTCGCGGTGGATCCCACACAACTTGACCGAGGCTCAAAAAACGGACCGCGTCACTTGGTGCAGTGCCATGCTTACCAGATTCAACGAAGGTGCGTCAAATTTGGTGTGGGACATAGTAACAGGTGACGAATCATGGATTTATTGCTACGATCCCAAAACAAAGCAGCAATCGAGCGTATGGGTCTTTCAAGATGAGCCGAAACCAACGAAAGTGGCGCGCGTGAAAAGTGCATCTAAGCGGATGATTGCTTCTTTTTTTAATAAAACTGGACACGTGGCTACTGTTGCTTTAGAGAATCATCGTACCGTGAATAGTGACTGGTACACGACCATTTGTTTGCTGGAAGTTATTGACGAACTCCGTAAAAATAACCGTAAACGCCGTATCATCCTGCACCACGACAATGCTAGTTCTCACACGGCCAGACAGACAAACGACTTTTTGAAGACGAAAAATGTAGAACTCATGAGTCATCCTGCATACAGTCCCGACCTGGCACCTTGTGACTTTTTTCTGTTCCCAAAAATTAAGAACCAATTACGCGGTCAACGATTTTCATCACCAGAAGAGGCTGTCGAGGAGTATGAAAAACACGTTTCAGAGGTCACCACAGGGGAGTGGCACAAAAGTTTTCAAAACTGGTTTGATCGAATGAAAAAGTGCATAGACGCCAAGGGAGATTATTTTGAAAAACAATAAATTAATTTTGTACCTTTAATAGTATTTTTTCATATTCATTCCGGAAACTTATAGTGCGTCCCACGTATACTTAGCAAGAAAAGTCAGAAAATTCATTACTATGCCAATGCTCGGTGTTGCATAAAAATTATCTTATTCTCTTGAATTGCCTTGAAAAATTATCTAAATTCTGATCCTATCCATACTCATCCTTTTTCTCGAAAATACGAGTAATTGAGTAACGTGTCAATTTGAAATAAAATTATTTGACGGGAAGCTGACTAACCCAAAATAACAATGTCTTTGAACTTTGGACTAACCACAATCCCGGATATTACTTAGTTTCTATGTCTTGTGTACAAAATATCCTCGAGTTTGATTAGTTACTATCCAAAATGTGATAGAACTGCTTTTGTATGTAGCGCGCGCGTGGGAAGATGAGCCATATATGATTTTTTTAAATTGAATTATGTAATTTAATTATTAACCTTTCTTCTCAGAACAATAACTTTCTTGTTTACAATAGTAACTGCCAGTTAGTTGATTTAGCTGACTAATAAATCTTTAAATTTGAAAATACCAACCAACTTTCGAATTTATGAAATAAGGAATCCTTACCAGGGGGTATAATATGTATACGAATAAGGATTATAAAAGTCATATACGTATAAGATCCATCATTTATTTTCTTAAACGACCAGTAATGTATAAATAAACACAAGCCAAGGGTTTATACTAAAAATTTCGCTTCATGTTAAAAGTGATGATAAAAGGAACGTTTTGTTCGGTGTTTCCCTGAAAGTTGTTCATGTTTTCCGCACGGATGCTCGCAGTCTCCACTCCACTCTACAGCACTACCAGTACTGAGGTAGATATGTCGGAAGTGGGCTGCCTCTGACATGCGCAACCCTGAAAAATACAAAATTAGATGCAGCCTTGCCAACCGAACTGTTTTATTTTTAGCCTTGGAGAATAAAGAATACTGTGTGGGATTTTTGGGTTGTAATGGAATAATGTACATTAAAGTAGTTAATACTTGACGGATATAATCACTTTTAATTTATTCTATAATAAAAGTAAACAGACACAATTTTAAGAGTTTCGAATTTTCTGTATACATGGTGAAATCAATTTAACCGACCAAATTCATACTGGAGACTCGGTTAGTCAACAGAAAGAAGCTTTAATTACCCTTTTGGTGAAAATCGATAAATACATTGTTTTACTTCCTTACTGACTAGACGAAGAATTGTACTTAAACTAGTCCAACCGGTAAGGGATCAAAAAAAAAAAATTCTTCTAATTTGGCCAAAAGGATAACTAAACTTAGTTCCTGATCACTAACCGAGTCTGCAGTATGAATTTGGTCAGTCGATTTAATTTCATCCTATATTACGAATCATTAACTGTATTTAAACAACAAATACTAAAAACGCTTACTTGTAATTCAGTTTTAGGGTTACGTACTCAAATACTCGACCAATTTAATATTACAGTTTTTTTTTCATGAATTTTGTAAGTTCGCTAGTCATACTCGCACTTGACCGGTTTTTTTATTCAATGTTGGCTCGGTAGTTGAACTTGTTCATATTGATGAGTACCATCACCAGTTATCGTCCTCAAAACAACTTTAATTTCCCCGTGTATAATATCATGGGTTCTGTTCTGTACACAGTTGCAATTCGAAATACGAAATTCTGATATCGTGATGAAAGTTTTTTTTTTATTTCCGACAATATTAAGTTGTATAGTCGCCGTCAATAGAAATTGTGGACTATGTAAACAAACCGTTTTCTCAATTTTTCTCAAGGTTCTGTCACGGAGTCTCACTGGACATTATTCCAAATCATGAAGCATCAAGTCTTACCTGCCATTCACTGTATTTCATCATGAAATATTCAATAATCACCAGTTAAATACGGAAAATTATAGAATCAATAGTCAAATCTGTACTGCGACGAGATTGCTGTCATATTTTTTTCTCATCGAATCTGTATTGTCTTTGAAAATTAGTGATGTACGAATCTATTTGAATATAAACCTATTTTATTCGTGATGCAATTTTATTCCGTCTTTTTTTTGATAGCGTTACTTCATAATCTTTGACATAACGTGTGTGTGATTCTATCGAGAGCTGTGTGATCTTCCAGCGTTGCTCTAAAATCTTTTGTGTTTTCGGTATTCTAACGACTTGGCTTCCCTTTATTAACTTTGTATTGGGGTCTTACTCGCGATAACTAATAACATACCTTAATAGATATGTGCTTGACGTTTCGACGCCTCTGTAGGCTTCTCTTACTGATCTTTTTTTGTGATTTGGATAGTGTTTTACCTTGAAACAACGACAATTGGTTCCGTCATAGTAATGGACAATGCCCCATATCATTCGCGTCAAATCGAAAAGGCGCCCAACATGAGTTGGCGGAAGGAGGCTATCCAAAGCTGGTTGCGCAAAAAATAAATCAAATTTCAAGAAACCGAAATCAAAGCGAATCTCATAGCTAAAGTAGACAAGCAAAAATATAAAAAAATGTATGTAGATGAGTTGGCGGCATCGAAAAATGTGACAGTTTTGCGCCTTCCACCATATCATTGCGAGCTTAACCCGATAGAGTTGAGTGTTAGAAGGTTACGTTGGAAGGAACAACAAAACATTCAAAATGGACGATGTGAAGATTTTGTTGCTCCAAGATTTGGCGCGGATCGGGCCAGAACAGTGGGCGAAATGTGTAGCTCATGTCCTAAAAGTAGAAGAAAAAATTAAAGAACTGGATGGGATAATAGATACGGCCACCGACGCTGTGACGGAACCATTTGTAATTAACGTGGGCGATTTGACTAGCGATTCATAAGAATATTTTAGCGATGAATCAAATAAAGAAAATTAATTAAGCACCTAACATATTTAAATCACATACTTACCCATCTCTAGATAGTTCATCTATTCATAGACAAAGACAACATGGCGCTTTGTTTACATAGTCCACAATTTCTATTGACGGCGACTGTAGTGTACATATTCGTTAGATACACGGCTGGGGAGTTAAGATCTCGAAAATTAACTATTTTCCTAATAAATAAAAGTAAGTTTAAAAACTAAAACCCAACCACGATGGCTCAAAAGTATTTCCGCTATTTATTTTTAAACTAGAAGGATCTGCCCCCACAGTCCACTGTTTGACTTGAGCTCGCAGTGCAACATCGATCTTATTCATTTAAGACCAAGTTTCTTGAAAACTTTCACGATTTTTTTCAAGACTTCCATTTTGCTTATGAGTGGCCTCCTCCACGTACCTACTCTTTCACTTCGGATGTTAGCCATATCCATACCAGAACCAATATAATGCCAAGATACCATAAATTTCGCAGTACTTACATATAAAAAACCGGACAATTGCGTGTCGGACTGGCCCACCGAGGGTTCCGTTAAAGACTTTATCTTTTATGATTTAATTACAAATGTATAGTTTTCTGTTTTTTTTGCTATTCTTGTAGTATAAGACGGTACTACTAGCCAAATTTCATAGTTCTAGGTCAACGAAATACCCTATAAATTTTAATTCCCTTGATAGACGGCCGTATCTTTTTTTTACGTTAACTTAGAAGTTTTATTTTTTCACAGCTTCAAGGGACTATAGATTTGAGTATATAGTTTCAATTTAAACTCGATACCTCCACGCTTTCTTGAGATAAGGGGTCTTGACAGACAGACGGACGGACGGACAGACAGATGGACAACAAAGTGATCCTACAAGGGCTCCGTTTTTTCTCTTAAGGTACGAAACCGTAAAAAATATTTAAAAAAAACTTAAATATAAAAAAAATTCTTTCCTTTCCTAAATCCCTCGTTTTTTCCTAGGCCTGCGCAGAAACATCGATGTTACTGAATTAAAACAATGAATTTTACTTTTTTTGTAACTGAGTTTCCCCCCCCCCTCGTCTAAGTTGGGCTCGCACTAAAAATTTGCCTTACTTATTCAAGAAATACTTTCCCAACTTTTATTAACTGTAATGAATTTTAAAATTATATTTCCAAATCACTATATGTCTTCGAGTTGTCGGTTTTTTGGTTTGACGTTTTGAATTTTTTGTCGTTCTCTTTAATTTGATTTCCATCATGATGAGTTTGGGACAACATTTATAGATTGCGGTTAACGATTTGCTACCTATCACTATATTTGGTTGAATAAAGATGATATCCATCCATCCATCCATCAGCCTTTTTCGTCCACTGCTGGACATAGGCCTTCCCAGGATTTCGGCACTCTTGACGGTCCTCCTGGAAGAAATACCCATACTCACACACGCTGGGCAGGCGGGTTGGTGAGCGCGGTGCCGAAACCTTTGCACCAGTGACGCCACTGCCCGTCATCAGTCTGTTTAATATAATGCCCGGCAATTGGGGATGCATAAACCGCCATCCATCGGTCCCAGGCAATGCTGGGCCGCCTGGTTTTGCCTGAGAGCTGTTCTCTTACTCTCCCCCGAATAACTTCGGGAGGATTTGCGATGGTGATACCTCCACAGTCGAGCCCGACATCAGTTCTACCACCTACAGATGATATATAGTAAATTAAATTATAAAAAAGTACAATGTGATGTACAGTACAGGTTTTGGAAATAGTTATATTATATTATAGTAAAAAATATATGACACGTAATTTATCTCTCAAAATCGGTCTATTACCTAATGATATAACCACTTACAAATACAATACATACCTACAGAACCATCAACCTCATAACCTTTTGCGTTGGCTTTGCCATGATTGGATAAAACACATAGTAAAAATGGTTGCCACGTAATTTTCGTCTATTTTTGTCATTTTAGTTTAATTTAATTTTTAGATATGGGTTAAGAGATTACAGTTTCGTTTCATTCAAATCTATGCGTTTACCACGTTTTATACGACAATTAAAAAGTTATAAAATTGTGTTATCGCTTAGTTAGAGTTGCTACGCGATCACTTGCCGCGATAAGTTTGCTACGAACCGCTACGCCGCGCCGCTACGAGCTCTCATAATTTCATTTTATTTCCCCGCGGAATGTTTTGATCTTTTTTCCATTGTCATAATTTCATTCCAGTATTTTTTTACCGTGGATTGATTGAGTATGTAATTACTATTCTCTTCTTATTTATGCTTTTACTCTCCGTAAGGTCTCCAAAATATTTATATTTTAATATGGTACTTTCTATGAAAATATTTAAGATTTGACAACTTGTTTTATTTTTGCATTCCTATTTTCTGCTCCTACTTTGACGATGTGGTTACTTGGCTTAGATATAGCTCGTGCGTTATTCTACGGTCCTTATCGATAAATGGGGAGAGAATAGTATTTATTTGATTCACCGATGATGTAGCTGCAATGACTGAAAATAGAAAGCAGTGAGAATCATTACTTAGCCAGATGAATTAGATTTTAACAGAATTCCAGTTAACTAAGAAAATCAAAATATTACCAACTGAAAAACAGCCAGTTAAAATGAAAACCATTAAAAGAAACGGAACAAAAATAGCACAAATGATCAGCTTTAATTACCTGGGTAGCACCATCACAGGAAACTTGATAATATACAACAGATATAAAGACTAGAATTACAACCGCTAAGCAGGCTTTCCACAACAGTCAAGAACAACATTTTTACTTTAAAAAAATGAAAAAACGGTCAAGTGCGAGTAGGTCTCGAGTAGTTATTGAAGGACCAACTTAATCCATTAAGGCTGTACCTGAGCCTAGAACATGAACAAATCCTGATTTTCGAGGGTTCTTTTGAAGAAATTAGGATTATTTTAATATAAAAAAAAATTGTTTAATTGATCTTTTACCTAGGTGATCTACTTATAAACAATGTACTAAGAATAACTAGACTTCCCCTGGTTGATTTTAAAATGAAATTAAAATATTTTTTCGAATTAAATCCATTTTATTCTGTAAATGAGTACCTAACCAAGCGGTTTAATAAATTTTCATTCTCTCTATAATACAATTTTTATAATTTTGTCTAGAATACGAAGGTATATATCATAAAATGATAATCATACCTGACAATTTGTTTTTCAATGACATAAGTTTTATATGTACCTAATGTTTTATTTGTATTATATAAATTATTTATTCTATGAATAAGATATTATGAATCTTTTATGGTGTAATATTTGACATGCCTCATGTAACATTCTCTGTTATAATGCTCAATAAAGAATTACTGATTACTGAAAGAATTACTAAGATTTATATTGCTTTCTACCCTCTGTTTTTTGGTTTTTAAACGTTTGTTCCAAGAACGCGGCTACACGATCAACTTGATTTTGTTTTCATAAAATAGGTAATAGAAATATAAAGGTTTTCTACTTAAATCCAATATTCTTTTCCCTGTAAATATTTCAGTATTAGCTAAGAACACTCCAATCTGCTGTTTCGCGCGTAATTATTAATATTACACTTCCTAGACAAATAGGTCGATTAGCTAACCAATAATCACCTCTATCGAAAGCTAATAAAGTATTTGACATTGGCCTTTTTGTGTTCGACGGGTAATAACATTTTTTCCTAGCCTATATATGCCATACTCTTAAACTCTGTATCGAGGGCTAGTTAGGTAAATTTTTTCCTATGTACCTGTTACTTGTGAACGGAATTTCAAGTTTCTAAATCAACTGAAAGTGCCCCATAGATTTTCATTGTGAGCCAATCTAGGTATATGAAATTGATTGCGTAAAGGGCATTAACTTTTTTCGCGTTGAGTTACTGTTTGACAGCACCGGGATCCTAGAAAAAGGGTCTTGACAGACACACAGACAGACGAACTACAAAGTGATCGTATAAGAGTTCCGTCATTTCATTTTCAGGTGTATAACCCTAAAAATATCTACAAAACATAAGTTTACTATACCAACAGAGTAAAGGGTTCTATGGGTGTGAAACGTAGGCCGTGACAGGATTGAAGAATTTTAAATGTGTTGTTGGAGGCGGATGGAGATAATTAGTCAGACAGAGAAAATAACTAATGAGAAAGTACTGAAATGACTAAACAGGAAACATCATGAATATCAATGAAAACAAAAAAGAGACAATGTTCGGGCACCTTAGGCTTGATCCTTTAATAACAGTCATAGTCGAGGGGAAAAGAGAAAGAGGCAGACCAGAGATCAAATTCAGTGACCTTCTTAGAGCAAACGTGGAAGTCGCACACTACCAAGAACTGAAAGATTTAGCTCTCAAAAGATGCTACACCGACAAAAGCAAATCTTTTAATAAATTGTTGATTATAAGACAGTCAATTTCCTTTTTATCATAATAGAAATACACTTATATTAGGATATTCTGAACTTATTTATTTTCTTGTATTAAAAAGGAATATTTTTCAAAAAATCTTAGTTCTCTGATAAATTCGTCACTAATACGAGTACATAGATTTTAAGGCGGGCTGGTTCGAACGAAGCCTAATAGATCGATTTTTTATATGGGTTTTAAGGATAGTTACTGTCGTTTTATAACCCAATAAAAAAGACGTTATATTATAACTGAGAACTAGGTCTAATGGATGTCGTCATTAATTACTCAAAATGACAAACTTTGATGACAAACATGATCTTGCTAAGTTTCTTGCCCAAGCAAGACTAATCGAATGGGCGGAGTTAGGCATATATTTATATATGTAACGTATTTTATATGGTTTGCTATCATTATCATATAGTAGGTATATATATTATTGTATACATTAAATACACCTTTAATGTAGTTTATGTATGTGTATTAACTTATTAAGTATATATACCTACCCAAATCCTAATATAATATATTGTATTTTCCTCTTTCAAATTTAACAATTTTACTTTTTAATTGCGATAATTTATTTATTTATTTTATTTATTTATGTATTTATCAAATTACAGCTATCATTACAGGGTATTCCTAATGCAATAGTGTAGTCAATTAACTCATTTAATTCTTAACATTAGACACATCAACACATATCAAACATTTTCACCATAACATAAAATATACATTGTCATCTTTACGAATTCGCTCAGAGAACAGTGGTAGAGGTCAATTTTGTCCGCCACCAGATTCAGTAAATGCATTGCACGCGTCAAAGGTGCTTTCCCGAGCAAATTGGTCCTCCCGTTAGGCACCGCGAATAGACGTGGCCTCCTGCGCCTGTGCACATACTCATCGGGTACGCATAATTTCACCCCCTCCAGTATAGCCGGATTAGCCAGTTTACCTCGAAAAACCTTAAAAATGTATAGCGCAAGTGACATATTTCTTCTAACTTCCAGCTTGTTGTATCCAATCATGCCCAGCACGAATAAGGTTGGATACATCAATGGATAGAAAGGGTAGACGCCGTACATTTTCCAGTACAAATATCTTGTGAATTTGTTTTGTATGCGCTCCATCATTTGACAGTACTTTGTCTCGTGTGGAGCCCACACTGTGGCATTGCACTCCAACTGGCTTCTGACCAATGCTCCGTACACTGCTGTCAAAGCTTTTAAGTTTGTGAACCCATTCGCTCCGCGAAGTATAAATCCCAAACTCCTATACGCTTTTTTACAAACATTAACAGCATGTTCGCGCAACCTCAGTTCGGCATCTAGCCTTACCCCCAGATCTCTTACCGAATCCACTCGTGATATTTGTGCATCGTCCAATTGGTATTTGTAGTGGAGTGGTGCCAGTGCTCTGATAAATGTTATTATAGAACATTTGTTCATATTGAATTGCAGATTGTTTTTCAGGCTCCATTTTACCACTCTATTTATGTCCTTTTGAAGTTGCTCGCAGTCAGTTTGCCCTTTAATTGGTAAGAGCAACTTGAGATCGTCCGCGAACAGTAAGCATTTGGCATTCGTGACTACGTCGGGTAGGACATTGATCATAATATTGAACTCAAGCGGCCCTAAGTTGCTCCCCTGACTCACTCCGGTTCTGGTAAAATAGAGTTCCGATTTGCATCCAGCGTACTCTACATATTGCTGCCTATTTCTCATATAGCTCGCGAAGAACTGTAGAAGCTTGGTAGTGCAGCCGATCGTCGCCATCTTTGCTAGCAATATGTCATTGCATAAGTGTATTTATGTACCTACATTGCAAAAATAAAGTATTAATTTCATTTCATTTTATTTGTTCGATCATAAAAATACCGAAGTAAGGTTTACGAGATTTTATTTCAATTTTTTGATAAAGTTTGATGTATAATATATTAAATAGTTATCGTCATAAAATTGATCTTCGACTTGATGAAATTCCGCAATCTTCTATTAAGTTGTTATATTCTTTTACTGGCTAGATTTTTAGTCACTAGATATAGTAAACTAGAGGTATTACTCGTATATACGAACAACTATGGAGACAATACTGAAATCGCGAACAAACATTAGCTGTTTAATTGAATGAGCATACCTACGTGATCAAAATGTACTGAATTGTTGACATATTTTCCGCGATTTTGGTTGACTCTAAAATAATAGTTCATCCATCCATCCATCAGCTTGTTTCGTCCACTGCTGGACATAGGCCTTTCCAAGATTTCGCCACTCTTGGCGGTCCTCCTGGAAGAAATGTCCATACTCACACACGCTGGGCAGGTGGGCTGAGAAGCGCGGTGCCGAAACCCTTGCACCAGTGACGCCGCTGCCCGTCACCAGTCTGTTTTATATAAGACCCGGCAATCGGGGAAGGATATACCGCCATCCATCGGTCCCAGGCAATGGTGGGCATCCTGGTTTTGCCTGAGAGCTGTTCTCTTACTCTCCCCCGAATAACTTCGGGAGAATTTGCGAGTAAGATGGTGGTACCTCCACAGTGGAACCCGGCATCAGCTCTTCCACCTAAAATAATAGTACTTATTATAAATTTTTAAGTACATTTTGTAGACCGTTGGCATTAATATTAACAAAATTATGTTATTTACAGATTTAAAATAATTCTAGCTTACAAGGATACGCTGAAAAACAGCGCTATTTTGACCATTTACTTACGATCTGAGAGTATTTGCTAAGCGCATGACCTTTTGTCAAATTAGTTTAAAATGGATCTACCAAAACATTTTTGTCTTGTTTTGAAAATAAATGAAATTTCCTCTCTTTCTGTCTTTCAAAGAGTTGTTCGTATAGCCGAGCACTATCAATAAAAAATCAACCAGTACAATGCTTCATCAGTAATCATCACTTGCCAAATCTGCAGAAAATAAATAAAGCTATTGATTACTTTCCCCAAAATATACAAAGAATAGGGAATACCATAGTATTGTTTCTAACAATCAATTTGTATATGATACGTATTGCAAATAAACATGAACTGAAATAAATTAGCAGTAAGACTATTTCGTTATCGTTCGTATGAAACAAATGTTTAGAAAAATGTCCACTGCAACGCCAAAGAGTGGAAGAGTCGTTTAAGCGAAACTCAAAACTAGACTAATTTGTCTTGCTCAGAGTCGTTTGAAAGTTTCTCATATAACAAAATAAAAAGGGTTCAGTCTTTGTGAGTTTACATTTTCTAATATGTTGTATTTTGTTTCAGGCAACTGTCACTGCTTTTCAAATGGGACGCACCCGAGCCGCCCGCCGATCACTTGCTAGCCATATCTATCTTTCGCTCTGCCTACCGATGGCGCAAGAGAAAGCGATAGCAAAATGGCGTCCTGACAGGTCTATTATTATTCAAAACACATACTTACATTAAAATAGTATTACATTTCGGGCCAGTCCAGAGAGCTGGTGTGAAGTATGTCACAAATGGCATTGCAATTGTTTATTTCGTGATCTTTCTTCGAGAAAGGAGGGTACACGGGGAGATACTGCAGGTAACAGTTAACTTTCACCCACCCCCTCCTACTTACCAGCCCAAATAATTTATTTGAAATATGAGTCATAGTATATTTCCGCTTTCTCGGGTTACTAGCCAGTATAATTCTATACACGTAATACCCGCCTTAGATGATTTTAAATTCAGTGCAGCAAATGAGTAATCATCAAGTCTAACGGCTTTCAGACTCGCAATCACCCTGGTTAGCGTTATTACTGTGATTGATTCAGGTCCGGTATTGATCGATGTGTAAAATTCCTTTATCAGTTACCACATGCCACAACCTAATCGAAACTGTTCTTGTTGTAAGCTGCGATCGGACAAACACACGCACAAATAGTCACTGAACCTCCGCTTTAAGGCTTAACTTGCGTTTAATTTTATACCACAATAAGTTTGAAGTTTCTACCCTAATGAAGTGAGTGAGTGTCATCGTCAGTTGTAACAAAAAATAAGTAGAAATAAAAAAAACTGTCTATCTGTGATTTCGAAGGCTTTTTCATAAGCTCATATGGTTATTTGCACGTTATCAAAACCAGAACACGCGTTTTTTTTTTCTGTGTGTCTGTACATTTGTCCGGGTCATATCCGAAACGGCTGAACCGATATTGACGATACTTTTATTAATAGGTATAATACTTTACAGATAGTAGATTACTACTCACCAGAAAGATTTAGAATTCCAGGGTAAAACTTAAAAACTGTACAAATTAGGAGCATAAAGACCAAAGATGCGTTTATCTTAGAAGAATGCTCTTGAGGGATCTGAAAAATGTCAAAAGTGACAGATTTCAAAGCGTCAAAATCGACAGATTGCAAAAGCGATAGATGTCTAAAATTACAGATGTCAAAATGAGATATCTCACATATAATAGATGTAAAATCTGACACTGAAAATGGCCAATTTCCTTTTTCGGCTTTATAAAAACAATAGCATCGCTAGCAAAGCCGCGGGTAACCCCTAGCATTTAGTCTGAATCCAGCTTAAAGTTATTATACCCTAAAATTAAAAAACAAATTAACTTGAAATTTCTCATTAATACGGAACCCTAAAAACACAGTAACTAGGACAAATCTAAAGCTAAACCCTCGAACGACAAGTTATAATTAATACCAATAACTGAATGGTACTCTGCACTAAGCCACACTTTAAACTCCAAGTTGGAGTCCAGTCTCTCAACCGAACAGTGCCGAACAGTGAACACCAAGTAAGATAGATAACTTGTACACTCGAGTGCGTCTGTTCAGCCCCAAATAACTTCTAATTGAATAAAGTTAGCCTTCACGGCAACCCACCAAAAAGCAAGTAAGAAGAGGTCTTTGTGATGGATTCTGTATTGACAACCAGGATCCGCTGTTCTAAGAAAATTAAAATATATAAATTTAATAAGACCCTGTACGTTATTCTCTAAAAAGCTTAAAATTACACGACAAAATCATTTTATAGTAAACAACAAATATTCAGTCGCGCGCGTGGTTAGTACGCCCAAAATGGCTACAAATGGTGTTAAAGACATGCAAATTGGAACGATAGATCTTTAGGCCATTTGAATCAATTTGACCCGTAGCATAAAAAAAGAAAAAAGTTAGGGGTGTTACATGACGTCATCTCTTTTTTGTATGGAAAAAGGGAAATTTATTATTTTCTGAAACCTAACGTGTGTGATATTGAATGAAAGGACTTTCAGAGCCCATTCTAAAAATATATCACATCATTACATTTTATTCACTTGTTTTAAATTAAAATGAAAATCATTTTCAAAACATGCCAAGCCAGATACGAGTTGAATATTTTTTTGTAAAATGATACGTATAAGTCTCGTAAAATTCTGAAGTTAAGCTTTGTAATAATGAAAAATAAAAATAAAATACTGAATGTTAATTTTTCAAAATTGGTTTCTTGACGTTTGATATGAGGATGTTACGTATCATTTGAGGTATATTTTACAAAAACAAATTTAACCGTATCGTATCTGGAGGAGCCCAAACTTGGTTAGTATGTTTTGTGACAAGTGAATAAAATGTAATGATGTGGCATATTTTTAGAATGGGCGCACAGAGCCCTTTCATTTGATACCATACACCATAGGTTTCAGACCAAAAATTTTTTTTCTCCCATACAAAAAAAAGATGACGTCCTAATTACACCCCTATTTTTTATTTTTTTTCGTGCTACATGTCAAATTGATTCATATGGCCTAAAGATCTATCGTTTCGATTTTCATTACTTTAACACCATTTGCAGCTATTTATTGAATTTCGGGTTGTACCGCTAGCACTATAGATCATTAATTAAGGATAGGTCTTGTCTTTGCCTTAACAAATAAAGGTATTATCGTAATACAGCAAAATAAAACTTTGTAACGAAGTTCCTTTCGTCCTCAGAATAAGATTGTTCTGAGCTTTCGCTGCACGTCTATACTGCAGTAGTATACCTATTCACAGATATACACTTGTAAACACACAACACACATACAATGCAAACGTGTCGTGAAAGTCGAAGTCTTACACTTTTTTAACCGACTTCAAAAAAGGAGGAGGTTCTCAATTCGACTTTAGTTTTTTTTCGGCTTATATCTCATTCGCCAAGTATCTGCTAGAGTGAAAGGATCGCGATAAGGATCTGCGTTTCAAAAACAGCAAATTGAGCATGTCATTTATACGAAACTGACAGTATGAATAACATTTTTGAAATATTTTATTAAACGTAAGTTCACCAAAAAATCACGAATAATAAATAACATAATTTGACAGCATTTACACTTCATGTAAGAAATGCCCATGCCAAGCCCCGCATATAAGAGATCCTAGAGTCACACCCCTGGGGGACATCCTGAAAGCTTACGGCTCGCCTTAAAATAAAGTCTAGAACTTTTGTTTTTCAATTAATTCAAGACTGTACAGCCGTATATTTTTTACAAATGCCACAGACAGACCATTTCCACAATTTCTTTATGTTTTTCCGTTTTTGTTTTGGTTAATTGTTTAAATTATAGCATGATCCACATTCTTATTTTATTTAAACATTCATTCTTATATTGTGGAAACAGAATGGTTGTGGTTGGTTTCACCCGCTATGAGCTTACCTGGTTTTTATGGTGGCAACAGATAAATACGTTTTTTTTTAATTGCTGGGTTTGGCACTATCGAAAACTTGGGTTTTGAAAAATTCTGCACTTTTTATTTCATTGTCTCCATCCAATTAGGTTAGTACTATCATTGTCTCCATCTGAAGACCTACCTACTTAATTTGAATAAAATATGTTTTCTTAAACATGCGCGGAAATATTATCATTACTTTTGAATAAAGAACACGTGAAGTATCATATTTACGTAGACTGAAAAACCAAAATCACTTTCCGGCGCATTCTTTGAATTTGGAACGAAGAGCTGTTGTATGAAACGGTGTGCTGTTTGAATTTAGAATTCTTTCATCTATCGTACACATTGCGTTCTCGTGGCTGTATAGCCACAGATGCGTGTACCTTTTGGCACGTACTGTAAAATAAAAATAAAAAAATTGTGGTAAAGTGGAGTACGTTGTTATTTGGTTAATGCAAAATTGTTCTCCGAAACAGTGTTTTTGGCGTATTTCAATGAAATTGCTAAAACTAAAAAGCCATCTACATTATGGGCGATTTATTCTATGCTGAAATGTTCATATTAAAAACAGCATTGACTTGAAGAACTACGGAAATTTAACAACTTTTCTAAAACGACAATCGTCTGGGTTTAAGAGCAAAAATTCGAAGATTTTGACTGCTGAAAACATAAAGCAGTTTCTACTTGAAGCCCCAGATAATATATATTTAGCGACAAAGATAAATTTATTATGTAAAAGGCCCTTTTTTATTTCCTTGCATTTTTTTAAGAAAAGCACTATATATGCCTCGGCCGAAATGGCAATTGCCTGTCTTGTATCATTGAAGTCCTCGCCTGCGGCTCGGCCTTCAAACTCATACTCGACCTGCAATTGCCTATTTCGCTGCCTTTTCAATAATGTACTATTTTTTTTAGAAGCAGCATTAACTCGTTCGGCTGGACTCTTAAGAGGATAAGTCCCTCAATACTGTAATTTATTCTTTGTGGTTTAAAGCAATATAACATGTTAAAAATAAGTACTTCTGCCAAGATAATGCACTTACTCTTATGGTAACAGAATCTTTTGAAGTCATTCCAATATTGAGAAAAACATACAAAAGATGACTTCAAAAAAGTTTTTATGTCGAATGTTAAGGTTATTTTAGGATTAAAACCTGTATAAACTTTATTAAGCTCTGAAGTAAATAGATATTTAAAAAAACGGTTAAGTGCGAGTTGGACTCGCTCACCGAGAATTCCGTAAAAATTTGTAGGTACACATCATAAGAAGTTCAGAAATATAGCCTCGCAGTTTTTTCCAGGCTTTTCCCGAATACGTACTTTAAATAAAGACTATATTTTTTATAATTTAATTACAAATTTCTGATTTTGGCCTATACTTGTAGTATAAGACGGTATTACTTGCTAAATTTCATAGTTTTAGGTCAACAAAAAATACCATATAAATTTTGATCCTCTTGCGAGTGTCGAAATACACCTTTTGGCGGTATAAACGGCTGTATCATATTTTTACGTTAACTTATAATATAACGTGTTGTTACGAGCTGTGGTTCGGGATAAGTTAATTTTATACCAATTAGCACCAAAAACCACTAACTGTCTTTATTTGTAATCACACACACTATTAAAACATAACTGAAACTAAATAACAACTGGAATTACTAACTGGACTCAATAAATTCACTGGACTGCCTAATTCGTCTCCACTATAATTTTAAAAATGTATCACCACTACTAACTAGAATCGTTACCGGGTTGTATTCGCTCTATACAGTCGCACTACTAGATTTGTCCTTTAGTTCACTAGAGTTTCCGCTTTGCCTCGTAGTTAACACTGAACTGACCCTCGACCGCTACCCGTCCCGTTTTTATACCGTACGCCGGCTTCGCGATCTGTCTAGAACCCTCTCGCACATTATGGAACACGCTTCAAGGATCCCAGCCTGTATCCATTCCTTTCCAACCCGAATGCTTTCTCTCTCCCACTTCTTTCTAGTTCAAGTGACGCGATGTCGCTAGAACCCTCTCGCACATTATGGAACGCGCGTCACGCTTCACGTCAGCGTGTCAAGGACTCCAGTCTGTATCCGTCCCTTTCCAACCCGAATGCTTTCTCTCTCCCACTTCTTTGTCCGAAACATTCAGAGTTCAATGGCGGAAACTTCTCGCATTGTCCAGTTGTGAACTTGCCCCGGAAGCGTCCACACCTCATCCGCGCTGAGATTATTTATGAAATTTCTTACGCGTTCCATGATGTGTGAGATTCTTATTTCATGCGCAGGTACTACGTAACAGTATATAGTTATAATTTCAATTCGATACATTTACGCGGTCCCGAGATAAAGGGTCTTCACAGACAGACGGACAAAAAAGTGATCCTATAAGGGTTCCATTTTTTCCTTTTCTAAATTTAATGCATTTTAAGGTTTGCAAAAAAAATTGTATATAATGCTGTTTGTTTTCATTATTTGTATTTTTATTTATAGTTACGTAACAAAATAGACGTATGAAAATCAGGGCCCTGTCACAGAAATTTCGAATTCTTTTCAAATTCCTTACTGATTTAAATAAAAACAGTACGTTTCCCATTATAGATAATTGTTACAAAAGAGATAAAATATAGATAAACTAAGTAAATTTCGTAACTTAACGAGACAATTCTTTGCGACAAAAAGTAAGAGAAATCTTCCGATGCTCAGCACGGCACTTTCTCGACTAATCTCAAAGCTGCCGCTCAGTGGACGTGACATATTCCTGAGTAGTTTTCCAGCCTAAATTATTTCACATTTTTCGGCAAGTTGTTTTAGTAATGACTGTTACAAAAGTAGACATGTTTGAAAGATTGTTGTGAAATCGTGGGACAAGCTTTAAAACTGTTTTTCGAGAATTCTTCATTATTTAAATAAATCATTAATATAAAAATTTACTCAAGATACTCTTTTGTTCAACAACAAAAAAATAATAACTCATGTAGAATTTTTTTTTTGTAAAACGCAGTCAGGAGTTACAAATTTCGCCGATGGGAGATATGAAACCGTCATTTTCAGTATTTTCAATAATCGGTATATCCATTAGATATGTTATGTATTAAAATTCAATTATTCTCAGATACTTCTTATTTGAGTAAAAAATAAAAAACTTCCGTGGCTAATAGCCCGGAAATAGAAAAAAAAATGTATGCATGGGACACCCAAAAAGGCAAGGGGTGTATTATTTTTGAAATGACCCTAACACGTTCAGAGACGCAAACGACCCATTCCATTCCCAACTTTAGATTACAATAAACTACTGTAACTCATCTTATCACTGTATGTTAATAAGCAACAGAGAAAGTTTGAAAAAAGTACTCAAACTTTCGACCTCTCCCTTTTGTTGCATGATTTCAAGTCTTATTTAAATATTGAATTTAATATGAAATACTTTAATTCTCCGCAAAGGAAAACCTCCCTTTTTTATACAAAATTTGTATTTAATAAAATTCTTTACAAATCTACAAACAAAAAATGGAGCAAACGGTGAGCCTACACCAGTGTGAACCCGGCTGATTGATCACGGGCCAAAAGGGTATGAAAGTTAGCCACCGTGATGGATTGAACCCAGCCCAGTCAGCTCATTTGTTATTTAAACCATTGATTTACTTAGACCTAGTTCGGCAGATCCCTTTACCTTCCCTGTTTTGTTTAGAAATACAGGTTAACGAGTCGAGTAACAGCTAATTTGTTCTAGTGATGTTTTGGGTGAATACGTTTTCAGTTTATGTACCGCTATAACTACAAGCCCAAATATTATTATGTTTTATTAGGGTCCCGTACCGAAAGGGCAAAACAAATGTTTTCTGTCTATCCGTCCGTCACAGGTCTCTCTCTCTTAGACGGTATCAGGTTACAAGTTGACAGTTTGTAAAAATGTTGACGTATTTTGAACTATAAATTTAATTGAAATATAAAATAAATATATATATATAGCTTTATAAAGCTTTTAGTTTTTTTAATATTTTAAGGTACTTGTAATAATAATAAAAATGTGTTAATTTTCGAAATATATTTCGGCCCACTTTGGGGCCGGCATCAGTCGAATACTTAAATGACATAATGTAAAAATTACATGATGATATATACAACATTAGGACTAATTAACCTACGAATCTACTAACCTACTTTTAGCACTAATTTTTTTTTTTATATATTAAATATCAAAGATATAAATTGTTTCTGTTGAAGAGCCATCTTGCGGTTTACGGCCAGTTTATTATATTTATTACTCCAACAAAATGGTAAAATAAAATCTTGAAAAAATTTTTTTTAATGTATCTCTCATACACGTAAACTGGGGATGATTTTTTTTTTCTCGTCTATCCCATAATGTGGGGTATCGTTGGATAGGCCGCTTAAAAACATTGTGGATATGTGAAAACCATTTTTCGATTTAGAGATCCGTTGGCGAAATATTAAGCTATAAAGTGAGAATTTTAGTTAGGCTGGAGCGTCCCCCCCCCCCCTCCCCCCCTACTGGCTAAACGGTTTGTTATAGAAATGTGAATAAATTCACAGAAGTAGCATATATTATAAAATTCATTATAAGGAAAACTATCACAGCTAAGTAGGCTTAACAGGTTTACGAGCACAGGTCGCGCCAAACTTTTGGTCTCCTATAATGTATGGGACCAGAAGTTTGGTGCGGTCTGTATTAGTAGACCAACTTATACGTACCGGGCAACTACGGAACCCTACAATGCACGTGGCCCGACACGCACTTGGCCGGTTTTTTAAATAAAGGCTTGATGATAGACACTTTGAGTTTTTCAGGGAAAGACACCGTGTTCAAAGCACAAATTAAAAAACCATTATTAAATACCGCCTTTAACACTCACGTATTATTATTGTTGACTTTATGCCAACTGTTTCACCGAGACAAATTCGGCATTCTCAAGGCGAGTGTCGTATAATAATAATAATACATGAGTGGTTAAAGCCGGTATTTGATAATAATTTAGAATGTCAGCTCACGTAAGTTTAAACAATATTACACAAATTAAGAATATGACAAATAACTGGAGCGATTATTTTTGCAACTATTGCAACGTATTTTAATCCACACTAACTTTAACTCATCAAACATCATTATGAAAAATGCTGTTGAAGTGTGGGTTGTTTTTTGTATGTGTGTAGGAGCTGTTAAAGTGTGGTGTTATTTTTTTAGGGTGTGTGTGAGTGTATAGGTGCGATTGTGTAAGCCCATCGTATTCAAATTGATTGTCATATGGCTATTCGGCTAAGCAAATTAGCCCGTTTGACAATTAAAATCGTAATCGTTAAAATCGGCCGTAAAATGAATATAATTGTCTAGTTCTGTTGTTAACAAACAAAAACGTACGATTTCAATTGTCAAACGGGCTAATTTGATTACCCGAATAGCCATATGACAGTCGAATTTGATGACGATCGTCTTACACAATTGCACCTCTGGTTTTTCATTTTCCTGGTCAGGCTTTATGTCCTAGTATCGCCCACAAATTTTCAGTTCTTAAGGCGCTGTAATAAGGCTTAAAAAAGGTAGAAAAACTAGTTTCTACGATAGTACTGGAAATAAGGCAATTAAACTAAGAAGAAATAAAATAAGGAAAATTTCAATATCTAATTTTATTTTAAAGTTTATGTAAAGTAAAGCCCCTTGACATCACTTTATCTGCCACATTTCCATAATTTAAACACAATCTAACTTAACATCAAGCAGAGTCAAGCCTGTTTTATGACGAGAAATTAAAACAACATGAACACGAAGAAACTCTAGCAAATCTTCCAAAGTCATTGCAAAGTTTTAAAAGTACATCAAATATTGAAAGCATCCTTCAACTTAAGCGAAACACTCAAACTAAGTAAGATAAGTACACGAAATTTTGGTTGGGTCAATATGTGTTTACGATATCCAATATTTATTTTTTATTTGATTGCTTTGAATTTATCTTGAAAAGAATATTATGTGCATAAAGCTTAGTTGGTGTAGTGAATTTATTTTGGAAGGAATATATGTGCATAAAGAATTGTTGGTCTAATGGCTTTATTCACAGCATTGTTTACTAGCTTTTGTCCGCGTCTTTCTTCGGGTGGACTTATTTTTTTTTGTCTTTTTAAATGAAATGGGTTGTGAGTATTGTACTAAAGCTTAAACTTCTATTTTAATAATTTTCGCTGTCATACATACAGAGAGACATACAGACAAATCTGTTTGTCTGTATGTCTCTCTGTATGTATATTCCGTCTTAACTTGAGAACCACTGAACGGATTTGGAAGCGTTATTATCACCGTAGTGACCCTGGTCAACATAATATATAGGCGATAAGGTATGTTGATAAAATAACGTTTAAGCCTAAAACGGGGCAGAGATTGAATAACCGTGTAAGAAGAATATGATTAATACTAAATTGCCGGCACTTGGTGAAACATCATCGACATCTTAAAAATACAAATTGTTTAAATAAAGTGAATATAAGTGAAACAGTACAGTGTATTTTTAAGATGTATGTAAGATGAAATTTTAAGGTAAAGTAAAGTGACATGGTCCGGGCGGCAACTGCAAGTAACCCTACTTAGGTTGGGGAAAAAGTTTCTTCACATTATATAAGAAAATTCAAAACATTTTTTAATAAAGTTTATTTACATTTAACTAAAGTATGTAGGTGCCCTTTTGTTCCATAACTTTCTGCCATCTTGTAGGTAGGGACATGATCCCATTGCTATAGAAATTCTGGGGCTTCTGATCAAAAAACCGCGACAAGTGGTTTTGGTAGTCCTCTCGTGATGTTAACCTGACACTGCCTAAAGAATTCTGAAGAGACCGAAACAAGTGGAAATCTGAAGGCGGATGCATTAATACGTCCCAGCCAAACTCTCTTAATTTTAGCTGAGTGGCTAAAGATGTGTAAGGCCTAGCGTTATCATGATGAAAAACCACACCCCTTCTGTTGACTAATTCCGGCCGCTTTCTCTCAACTTCTTGCTTTAATTTCATAAGTTGTTCGCAGTAGAGTTCAGAATCGATGATCCTGCCTGGCGGTAACAGCTCATAATG
Organism: Ypsolopha scabrella; assembly: GCA_910592155.1. Classification (NCBI taxonomy): domain Eukaryota; kingdom Metazoa; phylum Arthropoda; class Insecta; order Lepidoptera; family Ypsolophidae; genus Ypsolopha; species Ypsolopha scabrella. The sequence goes on along the minus strand of OU342969.1, from coordinate 20,633,277 downwards.
AATAATGCCCTTCCAATCCCACCATACACACAGCATTACCCTTGTTGCGAGATAACCCGGGTTTCACCAAAGTTTGTGAAGCCTGACCAGCCTTTGACCACGACCTTTTTCACACGTTCTTGTCGTACGTGATCCATTTTTCATTACCAGTTATCAGGTTTTTCAAAAATGGTTCGGTTTCATTACGTCGTAATAAAGAATCACAAATGAGTACACGATTCATTAAGTTTCTTTCAGTGAGCTAATGAGGCACCCAAATATCGAGCTTTTTTGTGTACCCAGCTTTCTTCCAATGCGCCAAAACTGTTTTGTGGTCAATCCCTAGTTCTTCAGCTACATCGTAACTACTGATATGCCGATCTTGCTCCACTTTTTCAAAAATGGCATCCATTTTATCCGTAACAGGGTGCCCAGAGCGAGGTGCATCTTTGACATCAAAATTTCCGGATTGAAAACGCTTATACCAAATTTGTTTGCTGTAAAAGGTAATAGACAATGTAAGACGGATTGACTAAAAACTTTTTTTTTTCTCTTGGACTTAATTCCTATGGTTTTATATTTGCCTTTACTTAAGTAGGTATAAGAAAATTGTATAGATTAAGGTTATGTTACAAATGAAAAAATTCATGTATGCTAAGTTTCTTGCCCTTCTTCTTAGCAATACTAATCGAATGGTGCGGATGGTTAGGCATTATGTATATATAATATGTTTATATTTCTTTACTTTATGCAGGTTTATAACTTTATTACATTTTAGTAGCCCAACCTTAATATTTTTTGGATGCATTTCCCGTATTTATTTATCAACTTGTTTGTTCGTTGCATAATTTATATATCATATTTTTATTCCTAGATTTCTCTATTTAATGTATGTGTATAAATTAATTTTTGTAGCCCAACCTAAATATTTTTTGTATGTATTTCCCTTATTAGTATATGCATATTATTTTTTATTCTAAAGATATTTATTGTAAAGATTAACTTCGACTTGTAGAAAGTATACTTTATGTATCTATTTTACAAAACAAATATTTTGATTTGATTTTGATTTGATTTGTTCTACTTTCACAGACTCTGCACTAGGTTCATAAACATCACGAATTTTTTTCGCGGCTTGCGTTGCATTTTTACCTTTTTTGTATTGAAATTTTAAAATGTATCGAATTACTTCATTAGATTCACTTATCTTAACAGTACGATAAACAAATGAAAATCACACATTTTACCTAATTTGAATTTGGAATTAAATTTTTTTAAATTTAAACTTTTGAATAATACCAAAACCAGCCAGATACGAATGGTATAGCCAAAGAGATTTTATTATAAGTTCATACATACTATTTGTGAAAAGAGTTTTTCCCCATCCTATAACGGTCACAAGACAATTACATGATAAGAAGAAATACACAAAAAGACCTACAAGTTTCAAATAATTAAATAATAGAACTGTTTTCTGGTCGTTCTAATACATTAACCTCGGTTACGGTTGACCGTAACGATGGAACAAGATATTAGAACTCCCCGAAAACGTGAAATTAAATTCCCATGCATTTAGTATGGAATAAATTTTGAATAGTTTTATGGTATTTTAAAGCAACTTATGGGCGGCCGTCTCTACAAAGTGGATTAGTTCAATTATATTAGGAAGTAGATTTTCTTGCAGTCACCTACCAGACTAACAGTCCAGAAAAGGGACGGACGGAACTGTACTAGTAAAAGAGGAACGAGTGCTTGTTTACTTGTACAGCGACAAACCTTTTCCGAAATGATATTTCTTGAAAAAAAATTGGATTTAGGCTTTGTCGGTTTCCGAGTCTTTTATTTGATTAAAGTCACGTCACACTATATAACTTTGCTAATAGGGTTCCAATTATTAATCAACCATTAAAATTAGTTACTACATTAGTTAAGAAGCATCTCGTCAAACAATCGTCAACTCAGCCATTCAATAAAGTAAACCATTTATCAAATCTTTTGACAGGATAAACTCCCTTAAGCCTGAAGGCGTAAGCTTCAAAGTCATGTTGCAAAAGTTCTGTATTGTTAAGTTTTTGACTTTCCGCACACTTTTCAATAATATTGTGAATGGGGTTTTCTACAGCTTTTCTCCATAACATGTTTATGTATCATTTGAGGTAAAATTATAAACGGTTCAAGGTACCTTTGTTAAAAGTTAATCAACTGAGCTTAGAAGTTTTGAGTATTTTCCTTTTACTTTGAAAAACAAAAAATATATAAAAATTTAAAGCCATCGTTCAGATCCAGTCCATAAATTTTTGGTCATTTACTGATATTCTCGATTTAGGAAAAATTGTTTTCAATGGATTCGTACGAGTTTTGGTGTTGGTTGAGTGGGATTAGAACAGTTTTTTTTAAATATTTATGTGACTATGTGATGTAGAAAGTAGGACGGTGCCTACATTCTAGAAGGTTATCACACTTTGGTGATTTGTAGTAGCCGTTTGGTTGGGCATGATATTTTTTAACAATAATATTGTGTGTATGCGGTATTATGTTAAACTGTACGCTTCTAGCTCCCTCCGGAATAGAACTCTGTTCCAAGAGTTTGCAAGTGAAAGGCAGACGTGAAGACGGTCGAAACCTTGAGGGCATGATGCACTGCTTATTTTCCCGTAAAGGGCTCAATACCCTATCCACGGGATAGAGCTATCTCCGCTGACCGACTGAGCAAGCAAATATATTGTCTCCGGTTGTGGAATTTACTATGGGACTGGAAACCTAAAAAAAAATGAAAAAAATTGATAAGAAAAAATTGTCATTGTGTCATTAATTGAATCCTTGCGTTGCGCGAACAAAATAACTACAAATTTACGTAAATTTGTTTTAAAGATCTTACACAAGAAGTCCTGTTTTATTTTCGTTTAACGTCATACGGAAGGTGCCTTAACAACTTTTACAACAAATTACATCGATAAAATTTTGTTTTGCCAATAGATGTAAAACATCGATAGAATTTTCCTAAAGATGTAAAGCCCGCTAGAATCAGTAGGCGCGTAAGGAAGGTAGGTTGCCGCTTCTTCCTGATATTCTTATGGTAAGACGTAGTAGGGTGTAGGAGTATCTTCTTTACGTGTGATGGCCATTTTCGGAATTAAATCTAGAATTGTTGAGATGAGACCGTGTTAGCGTAAGTGATTTCGATATATTTATTTATTTTTTGTGAAACAACGAAACCAACCTAACTTGACAATTACCATCCAGTAAACTTTATATATCCAAGGGATCTAATTAAGTTGGAAACATTGTTTTTTTTTTCGATTTTTCCATAGACGTGTGCTATAAGACTTACTTGTTAAAGAAATTTCAGTTCGAGTACCCTATAGGTATTAATGGTGAGCTAATTTGTACAAAATTGATTACGTTAAAGGCAATAACTTTTTTCGCGTTGAACTAGCTTGATTTTTTAACAGCACCATGAAACGGCATACTTCTGTAGGAGGTATTAGTTTCAACTTGATATCTCTCATGGGACCTCAGAAAATGTGATCCTATATAGTATGACTAATACTTGCGATTGTCAGCACTTGGTGAAACATCATCAACAACCGGTTGTTTGAATAAAGTTAATAAATAAGTGAAACAGTACAAGTGTATTTTTAAGATGTTGATCCTATATAAGTTCCGTTTTTTAGGGTTCCGAACCCAAAGGGTAACCAACGGGACCCTATTACTAAGGCTCCGCTGTCCGTCTGTCTGTTTGTCTGTCCGTCTATCACCAGGCTGTGTCTCATGAACCGTGATAGTTAGACAGTTGAAATTTTTACAGATGATGTATTTCTGTTGCCGCTATAACAAGAAATACTAAAACCGGCCAAGTACGATTCAGACCTGCACACTCCCATACAACAGACATGATTTTCTTGCCGTTTTAATAGTCAGACTCGCACTTGGCCGATTATTTATTTATAATTATTATTTTTATAATATATTTTATTTTTTTATGTGAATCTCCTGAATTCTCCCGATTAATCTGATCATAGTTCGTTCTACCGAATTACTATTTTTCAGTTTAGTAACACAGGTCAGCATGGTTTTCATATCTGTGTATCGGTTCTGAAACTGCCTAAACTAGAACTTCGTCAAAGCGGTTATCGTCTTTGTATGCCATAATAAGAACCAACTGTATCCATAAACACGCGTATGTACACACACAGGGCCTAATTTCATAGAATAATTTAATGGTACCTTATTCGTTACGTGTAATAACATCATATAATACTTCCCTACATATTAAAGCCATAGATAACCTAATTCCCAGTTGAAGTTTTCGGAAGATTTATTAATTTAATACTTTAATAACTTCGGTGAGTATCTACTAAACTAATTAGAAATTTATAACGTCGGTTTGGAGAGCCTTACAACGAAAACCCGCTTAACCTAATAATGTTGATGCGGGATGTAAATAAACCTTATACCAAACCTAAGTTAGCTTCGTTAGACCTGTATTCCTGTATTAGTATTATTATCAAGATTGTGATATCTATGGGTAATAAGGTTATTGTCTATGATAGATAGTGACAGATCTTAAAGTGTCTATTCCTTAGACCATCTAACATGGACTTGGTAAGCGCACGCATTCCTCTCTGCCAAAGACATGAACAATCGTTCGTCTCCGTTTATAAAAACTAGTTCACCGCGATCGTTCGCCATTTTGCTATCGTCCCTGTCGCTAAACACATCTCAGTGAAAATGGTTGGTTGTGCAGTTTTTACATGTAAGCGGCGATCAGAAACATCAAATTTAACAGAAAACGGAGTTTCTTATCATCTATATGTCATTTTCCACTCAAATAAACCACATTTTCAACACAAAATCAATTAGACATGAACAAGATTTGCGATGAAAATAACCACAAAATAGCGATAGGTGATATCGTGGTACGAAGGCCAGTCGAGACCGCTCAACTAGTGATGTGACAATAAAGGAACGAATGAATGAATGAATTATTATCTGAGGTACTGAGATGCGGCCTTTTAGGGTTTCGTATTAATAAGGAACTTTTATAGTTTCACTATATATATCCGTCCATCTGTCTGTCTGTCGGTTCCCGGCTTAGTTCAGACTCTTAGTACTAGAAAGCTGTATTTTGGCATGAGTATACATGTTAATCATGGCTTGTCGGCGAAAATACCAAATTAATATTGCAGTTTTGTTTCATACATTTACTAGGTAATGATAATAATTTTTATCATACGGTTAGTTTAGAAGTTATTAAAGTGGTATATAACGTATTTGGTACAATAATTTGATTATATATTCCAGTGAAATTACGCGACACTGTTATAGTTATATTCATACAAAAGTTCAGAACTAAGAAGTACCTGAGTATGGCCTAATCGTCATTAACAGTTGCAACTGGTTCATGCATCAACAGATGTCATAGATTTGTGTAGACAGTGCGAAATTATAATACGAAGAAATTTGGACGAAAGTAAAAGAGTAAAACCAACAGTGACTACAACATACATTGTTTCAAAATCATTGAGCAGTTTTCAGGGTAAGGATATTTTTCCGAATATATCCAGGCACGTCTATGACAATGATTTTGTAAATCACAATATGGAATTGGGACGATTAGTTATGCAAAAGTATACAGATACGCGAATTGGATTTCTTATGAAGAAAACAAGTCCACAGAAGTGTGTTCGTCACATATATTAGGTGGCTTTAATTTATCCAGCTAAATTCTTACTGAAGACTCGGTAAGTGCTTAGTAACAAGGTTCGATGACCCTTTTTGTGATATTCGTAAATTATTTTTTTCGTGTTCCTTACAAACGCAAGCCCAACCCCGAGTGAATTACTATGGCATGCCAAGATTTTATGTTGCAAAATTACCAAAAAGTGTTATCGATCCGTGTTACTGATCACTTACTAAGCCTCCAGTATGAGTTTGGCTGCATAAATTAAAGTCACTTTATATAATAAACTGATCCATTTTAAAAACCAATAAAAATAATATCACATTTTTCAGATCTTTCATTCCATAACTGAGCGAAGTTAATATATTTTGATATATGTTTAAATATTTCATTAACCATTTTGTAATACGCATATACTTTCATTTATCATTGAAACGATTCGTGCCAGCTTTTGTGAATCGACTATTATAGCTACGAGCACTAAAACAAAATTCGAAACGATATACTTATAAAGTCCTAACATATTATGTGAAAATAATACAAAGGAAAATTAACTGATCATAACATTCAATTGATTTCAGTCATTCCTAACTCGTCATTCATTTAATCGGTCTTCACATGCCCCCATCACTAGTTTTTTAGTTTCTGGGCGAGTGCGGATCATCCTACGTCTTATCGATCAGGCGGGGCAATGGCGAAGCGTAAGCCAGTTGTAGATAAAAAACTGCCCTAAAAGGCAGCTAAGGGATTATAAAAAGGTATGCCAACAATCTTTGTGTCTGTATCTATACAACTGTTTACTTTAAGCATTCTAACTTCTATCCTGCTACTTTCAAGGTACAAAATTGAACCAACAGTCAAATTACCTGTATCAGGATCCTCAGGGAGCAATAACAAACAATTTGTCGGATTAAATCATAATGAGGTGCCGCGCCGCGACAATTTCAGGCCTAGTAATTTCAAAATACGGATGAATCATTGTGTACAATTTACAAGCTCAGTTTGGGGTTCCGAACTGAAGCTAATCTTTTGAGATGATGATATAACCTAGCAGATCAAGGATGAGAAACTTCCAATGAAAACGTTGCACTTTCCTTATAGATATCATAACAATAAATAAATAAATAATAAAATATAAATAAATTTAAATTCAAATCGATTCTACTGAAGGAACAAATCTCACTGACTGAATATAGATATCAAAGAAAAAAAAAAAGTGATTGTTGATCCTTTGATGCTGGCAAAGGTGGACCCACAAATTATCAAATAAACATAAAAAGATTCTTAAGTAATTAAAATTATTTCTACAATATTTCATGTACATTATTATTATTCTTTTTTACATATGTATTCATATCAAACAGTGTGAAAAACGTCCTTACTTTACTGTTATGTATAAACCTTGCATATATGTATCAATATATATATTTATACATAAATATAATATAATGAGATTGTTATAGTTTAGTCCTGTTAATTTCATAATTTAATAATAATGTAATTCAATAATTTTACTATAGCGCCCGCTGTAAATTTTCATGTTCTAAATTTATTTTACTATGACAAAGTATTTAGGGGCTCGCTGGAAATCAGCGCTGTAGGGATCCTTAAAAAATCTCCGACAGCAAATGCTGAGCGTGCCACCTTTTGTGGAACGAAATTTGTATTTAAGTTATTCTAATTCCTTTTATTGTTTCAATTTTGTTTCATGTGCTTTGTTTGGCAATAAATTCCATTTTCTTTTTTTTTTCTTTCTCTCTTTCAGTATAGTCGATTCTGAAGGCTTTAATTTTAGTTTTAGTATACTGTCAAAACAAAATTTTTTCCAAAGTAGTATAGCTTCTGTTGTGAACACTACAGAACTATTTTGGAATAAAGAAAATTTAGTTTTGATAGCACTAAAACTAATATTACAGCCTTCAGAATCGGCTTTATTATTTTCTTAATTTCCTAAAAAATTCATGTCGTTGCTGGATCTATTCTTAAACCAAATCACTACTAAATGAATGAAATCCTTACAAGGGTAACCAACGAGACCCTATTACTAAGACTCCGCTGTCCGTCCGTCCGTCCGTCTGTCACCAGGCTGTATCTCATGAACTGTGATAGTTAGACAGTTGAAAATTTCACAGATTTCTGTTGCCGCTATAAAAACAAATACTAAAACCAGCCAAGTGCAAGTCGGACCTGCGCACTCCCATACAATTGACATGATTTTTTTGCCGTTTTTATAGATAATGTTACGAAACCCTTCGATCTTGACTGGTTTTAATTTTAATATATTTGTTATGTAATGTTACATGTTTTTAAATGGGGTAAAAATTTAACCTTTTCATAGAGAATTTAAATGATTTCATTATTATTAGTTAATTTGTTTGATTGATGAAGTCTATACAGGATGTAAATGCAAAGTCAAGAATCCCTTTAGGGTATGAAAGTACACACGATTCTGATGTCATTACGAGGAAAAATATATACCTTGAATTTTCACCAAAAATTCCATCATTTTTCTAAGCTATGGCTACGCAGCTCACCGGCCTCCCCACACACCTAATTGCACCCCGCAACCCGCACCCCTCATCCGAGTGGCCAGCGATCAGTGAGGGTGTCCACGCGATTAGTGTATTTTGAGTAAAGAAAGTCGTCTTATTGTGAGGTACTGGTACTTTATTTAGAGTTCCCAGTATTTAAAATAATATCTTTACCGATCAAACTAACACACCCATAAAGGATTCTTCCCCTTGCTTTTACACCCGGTATAATTGTTTAGCGAGCTTAAAAATATTTAGGTCATTCAGAAAAACTCCTGCATTAATATAGAAAATATCAAATCTATTCTTGCTACAGAGAAGATTGTTGCTGACTATTCAGAGCTACGGTAATAAGTGTGTCAGACTATTTTATTTTTTCTTGAACATCCTTCATTTTGATTATAATCTGGTAAATGTTTCGAAACGTGCTCAATTATTTGCTACAAAGGATGTGTAATACAATTTATCTCTTAAGCACAAATATACCGTTCCCTTATTAAAAAAAAAATAACAGCCTTTATCGTAAAACACCATTACCATAGTTGTTTGCTAGAAAGTGTGTGTTCTCTGAGTTATCGTAGATATTTCTAGTTTTTAAACCTTTCGGGCAATTCTTGGGTAATGGGACGTCCATCTCAAAATGGAGAGAGAGGCCCGGCAAAAGCTCACCAAATATCATTTCAAGGGAGGGGCGGTCCATGAAAGTCTCAAATGCTCTGCTGCCCAAATGCACAACTTAATATTGTTTTCTTATTTTTTTATAAATAATAAAATAAAATAAATGTGATTTTTGGAACTACCCGACAACAGTTGAATGTCTTCTCTAGCAAAGTTGTGTTATTTTATGCATTACTTTGTAAATGATCGTGCACAACAACTTTAAGGCTTGGTTAAAGTTGTTAATAATAATAACAAACAATTTATTGCACAATAAACACAGATAAATACAATTCAAAATATTGAAAAAACATGGCAAAGGCGGATTTATTTCTAAAAGAAATTTCTTCCAGTCAACCAAAAACGCAGATGGAGAAAATATTTACAAATTGGCTCTGAAAATTATTTCAAGTACAACAAATGAAATATGTTTATTTGCATTTAAGATTAATTAACCTACATACACTTATTAACCTAAAACCATGCCTAACCTAACACCCTAAATACATCGTTATGAAGGATCATATAAAATAACACAACTTTGCTAAAAAAGCCCAACTAACATTAAACTATATGTATACCACTATTATCTAATACTTTTAGAAAAAAAAAAATATTTATTTATTTATTCCACCATAAAATTATTTTACAATTTGCCCAATCGATACCAATAAACCATAATATTGTTTTCTCTTGATATCGAGTCATTCTATCTGCTACTACATTTGGTTTCCTTAACTATTATATTAAACTAACAAAACAACCTACAATCTGTTATCTTATAAAACTTAAACAATAAAAAAGAGGGTAGGCAACCTGCACCATTTCATAAAAATGAGAGACAAGATTCTGACGACTCGTGGTGCGGTTCAAAACGTGCGGTTCGATATACAGGCTGTTTAGTTTTGGTGAGCATAATTAATGTTGTGGGTTTATTTTATTTTTGTAAATAATAAATACAACCATAAAATGTGTGTTTGGGAAGAAGACCCGGAGCAATCCCCTTAATAAGCGGTTTTTTTTAGGTTTGTCAATAAATGTATACTTGCGATTGTCGGCACTTGATGAAACATAGACAGCATCTTAATAATTAACAAAAACACTTGTTTCATTTATTTTATTACACTGTTTCAACCGGTTTTGGAAATTAATCCATCTTCAGGGGATACATAAGTCTTAATATTATTTACGAGCCATTCACGAACATCATTTCTATTTCAGTATCAAAAAGTGTCATAAAATAAATGAAACAAGTGTGTACAAGTATTTTTGTGATTTATAAATAAAAGTGAAGTTTAATTTTTTACAAATTATAGGTTAAACCTCACGTGGGGGGGAGGTTCCACCACATGTTACCAAATCTCACCCAGGGGGAGGAGTTGGTCTCAGTTTAAACACCTCGCGTGCTTATTGGATGTCCCCTGAAGTGTATTTTGGTCAAAGGTTTTCTGGTCAAATGCACTTTCAGTCAAACGTTTTTCAGTTGAATGTCGTTAATAGACAGACACCATTTTTTTTTCTTAGCGAAATCTCAGAATGCCTCCATTTGAGCAGTATACAAGGTTAAATAATAATAGTTGGCGAAACTCAAAACATAGCTAGTGCTCGTCTATATGAACAACTTTTTCTATGGGAACTGCAAAATTCTCAAATGTTGTTTTCGCCTTCTCATAGTAAACCAGACGGCTGATATGGTCAATTAGTATGAGAGGAAGTGAAAAAAAGTAGCGAATTTCGCTTAGCCCCGATAGAAAAAGTTGTTTATATAGACCAGTACTACCTATGTTTTGAGTTTTGCTAACTATTATTAAAACAGAACTAGCCGCGACTGAAACGTTAAAAGTTCTGTAGACCGGAAGTTTTTATCGCATCGTTGGTCCAGATTTGATTTAGAAATATGCTATTTGGTACGTTTCATATTATTGTCCATTTGAACACTTTACCTATCTACCAGTTGTTTAAAGTACTGGATATTCCATTTGATATTTTGATACTACTTTGCTCTATTACTATTGCTCTTTGTGTTTATTTGAAGCTTTGGTTTCTTTTGAGGTCGTGGGTTTAATCTCCGTGATGCACAATAATTTGACTTCAGTTTGTGTGCTTTGGAAGGCACGTTGAGTTTTTAATTCATTAGCGCCTGAAGTATATGTTTAATAATCGTCGGTGAAAAGCGAGTGCACCAAGTGTGGACTGTGACTTGCACTTCATGACGCTATGCTATGTTGATGTTAATTCAAACACGAGCAAGTGCGAATCAGACACACGCACTGAGGTTTCCGTACACAAATCGCTATAGTTTTCTTGTTTTATTCACATCCATCCATCCATCAGCCTAGTTCGTCCACTGCTGGACATAAGCCTTTCCAGGACTTTGCCACTCCCGGCGGTCATCCTGGAAGAATTGCCCATACTCACACACGCTGGGCAGTCGGGTTGGTGAGCGCGGTGCCGGAACCCTCGCACCAGTGACGCCGCTGCCCGTCACCGGTCTGTTCTATATAAGGCTCGGCAATTGGGGATGGATATACCGCCATCCATCGGTCCCAGGCAATGGTGGGCCTCCTGGTTTTTGCCTGTGAGCTGTTTTCTTACTCTCCCCCGAATTACTTCGAGGGGGTCTCCAAGTAAGATGGTGGTACCTCCACAGTCGAGCTCGGCATCAGCACTACCACCTGATTTATTCACATGTCTCTCTGTATTATTCAATATATTCAGATTTTTATTTGCCTACTCTCACAAATGAAGGGTAGCATAGCTCTCTGTGAATTATTTCAAATTATAGAAATCCTTCAACAAAAAAAATTGGAAGCTTTGAGTGACCTGGGGCCTTATTGTCTAACTTTAATTGCAATCGCCATACCTATGAATTTGACATCTGAAGGATATTGACGAACTTCACACCGCAATTATTGGACATGAGCTGTCATTTCGAGTCGTTGTGATTGTGATCGCAATTTTGAGTGAAAGATATCACAAATTTGACATAAAATGGTATCGCGTATCCAAATCAAATCTTTGAAAGCTATCGGAAATGTCAAATGAAGGATTTCACAAATAGGCTGCCTCTTTCAACGGTTTTTAGGCAAATTTGTAATAATTACTAATCTATTATGCACTTTTTGTGCTTTTCATGTAAGTAGAGCATGCCCACGACTTCGTCCATGAGGTTTTGGGTTTAAAACAGCCCATTGGACAATGTTCGGAAGGCATGTTCGATACACAAGTTTTCACCCAGTTCCCCTCCAGACAAAATATCAATGCTTCTAGCTAGGCCTAGATGTAATAATGAAATTCAATTGCAAGGATCTTCAATTTTATGTTACTACCTATGTAGTATTTATTTATTCATTTATTGTTACATTAAAATATTTTGGAATTTACAAAAACGACACAACGAAAACCCCGCGAGTTTGTCCGTGGCACTGTTATTAAATATGTATGCAGTACAAATTACAAAATTATGACTATGTTCACTAGAATAGGTCTTGATATTAAGTAAACGAAATTTCCAACAAAAAGGCAATTCACCGCAGCGCCTTTATCCAGGTACTAATGAATTTTCAACGAAGTTTTAGGGCTTTCATGTCAAGTGTGGAACTCTTATCTTACAAAGGTTATTTGCTTAGTTTAGGGATGGCTTTATTCGGTAGTGAAATTGAACGTAGCAATGTTAAAAGCGAAAGTGTTTGAAATAAACAAGTAATAAATCTTTCAAGTGTCCTTGTACACTAATCAATTTGCATCCCTTAAAATGAATAAGCATTTTATTGGTTGTCATACCTAAAGAGCAAAGATAAATATAGGTATGTAAATTAGTTGCCAGCACGTCTACCTAGTCAATGGCAGTTCTTCTTACAGTATCATAAGAGTATAAATGGTATTTCATGACAACGCACGACCTGCTTTTTACTGACCCTTGTAAATAGTCCTGTAGTATATATGCTGTGTATATATATTATATATATACTATATATATTACACTGAACACAATTAAATTGTATTTTATGTTATAGTTGACAATAAATTCATTGTTCTGCTGTTTTTCCGTATATTATGTAATGGTGTTTTCTTTCATTAACTTGCTTATAATTTACTTAATATTATTTTACTATTTACCTATTTATAAAATTTGTATGTACATTATATTTATTGTATTACTTATAATTTATTTTAGGTTTTAGGTATGTAGTTCACGCTTAAGAATTTGTTTTACACAAAATTTTAACTGAACAACCTCCAGTGAGTCTTTTCGCACAAAACTCGACTTTGGCGGAACTAATGTGTGGTATCACATTACATATTCGAAGCTAGATAAAAAGGCAAAAAAAAAACGCTCGACCTGGTACACCATAGAGTTCTCTATGTGGTACACGTACTACATTATCCAATTTATCCTAATAGTTTGTTAGAACATTGGTGTCGATTCGGTGTCGACAGGACTGAACTTAATTTAAGCATTCTGTCTTTTTCTTCCTGTATTGAAGACACAAAATAAGAAATTAAGTTAAAGGAATATTTTATAAATTTTGTGTCACCAACTCAACATATTTTTGGACATATTTACTAGCTTTTGCCCGCGCTTTCAGCCGCGTTGAATTAGTTTTTGTGTAGTACTCCTATAAAATCAGTCAATATTTTTCGGACTGTTACCTACAGTAAACACAGCTGGTGAAATGTGTGCGCCTCTGTTTCCCACTTTGTAATGTCTCTTTTAAAATCTAAATATTGATGTGTAAAATAGATATCTACATAGAGTATACTTTTTACATGTCAAAGTTAATCTATACAAAAATAGAATATGAAACAAAACTTAGTATAATAATACGGGAACTATATGCAAAAAAAATTTGGTTGGGCTACTAAAATGTAATAAAATTATACACCTGTATAAAAAAGAGAAATATAGGAATAAAAGTATTATATACCGGGTGTAAACAGACTGCTACCACCAAATGAAACCAAACATTCCATTTACATTTATAGCTTGTCCATGAGAACAAGGGGAAAAGTAGTGTTTGTCCTATTCTAGATCTAGAACATTATTTATGCAAAATTTTAACCCAATCGGTTCAGTAGTTACGGCATGAAAGAGTAACAAACATCCATCCATCCATACATCCAAACTTTCGCATTTATAATATTAATATTAGTGGGAAGTGGGGGTTTAGGCTATAGTTGTTACTTTAAAATTGACGTCTTATTAGTATTATATAGTACACTGTAGTGTAGGTAGGCAATCTTAGGTAATTTCATTAGATTATAGAACTCTTTGGGCTCGTTATTGGTTGGCAATCAGTAGTCTTTATGATCATTTGTACGTCGTATTGATAGATTTATCGAATTATTTTAAAAATGGAAGGATGTCTAGAGAAAATACAATGGAAACGAGCAGAGTTCTGGTAGACAACTGGTTCTCGGAGTATCTCTCAAGTAATATTAAAAATGATGTAAAAGTCCAGGATACTCAGTTAAAATATTTTATTTTAGGGTTTTGTAACCAGCCCTGATCTCAAAGAATATACTACGTCAAGGACATATGGATAGGTAACAGCTAGCAAAATATAGTCGTGAAAATAAATCTGAGAAAGTTTTTGGCGTAACTACGAGTATAAGTGATTTTACTTCCATAAGATGTGAAAGAGTAAACAAAACCAGTTACTGAAAATATTAATTACCTGAAGAACGAAAAAATATATCTTCTCATACTTTTCATCAAGCAGGTTGCTGTTAAAGGTTTAGCAATACGAGTACATTATTTCAAAAACGTCAAGCCTTATTGTTCAGAATAATAATTATAAGATAAAATTCTTAAATACGATGGCAGTGCACGGGGATTTCAAAATACTTTCATCAAATACTACGATCGAACTTTTTTGGTCAAACATTCAACCAATAATGCATAAATTGCATAGTGCATAGTTATTGCATAGCATTTTATCACCCCAACGCGCAAGACCATGAATGCTACGGCGTAGCCAAATACAAATCGGAAAAACTATCGCGCTTTGCGCTTGTCGAGCTAACTAAAATAGCAGTGAGTATAACTACATATTCTGTATTAGAGTTTGCACTAAACATTCCAAGATTTACAACCCTGCTCCCGTCAAAAATCAAAAATCAAAATCAAAATATTTATTTTTGCAAAATAGATACATAAAGTATACTTCCTACAAGTCAAAGTTAATTTTAACAATATAATATATCTTTACAATATAAAAAATATATAATAATACGGGAAATAAAATATACACCTGCATAAAATAGAGGAATCTAGGAATAAAAATATTATATATAAATAATGCAATGAAGAAATAAGTTCATAAATAAAAACGGGAAATACATACAAAAAATATTAAGGTACTAAAATGTAATAAAGTTATACACCTGCATAAAATAGAGAAATATAGGAATAAAAATATTATATATACATAATGCCTAACCATTCGCACCATTCTATTAGTATTGCTAAGAAGAAGGGCAAGAAACTTAGCAAACATTCCTTTTTTTCAAAATAAAAAATCTGATACAAAATCATATACATACCTACTCAAGTAAAGGCATAAAAATATAAGACTGCAGGAATTATGTCACGAGAAAAAAATGTATCTTAGTCAACCCATCTCATATATTGTCTATTACCTTTAACAAAATAAGTTTACAAATTAATTAATTTTAAGCCCTTAGAGGAATCATACAGTATTACAATATGCTGATTATGAATTACAATAATAATAAAATAGAAGGGATGTCACATCATTTTGACCTTTCTTTCCTTCTGTTTCCAAGTAACTATTCATACATACTTTATTCCTTCCCAAATCATGAATACCGAAAACAAAATTCCACAGTTGTCGGCTGTAGAAAACGTCACCAGTTCGAATGTGTGGCAGAGGGAGATTTTGCATATAATCAAAACTTAAGCACATGATTTCACCTCTCTGTGCTCTTCGTTTCAGATCTTTTTTCATTTGTCTAAATTTTTCTGCCTTAGCAAGATGTAAGTTGTGTTCTGTGTGTAGAATGTTGGCAGTCTCTGGAAGTGCTGCACATTTAATCTTAAGCTTGTATGAATCACAAACTGCACAAGTGTCGGAGCGAGGCAAGCCAAACCTAAGCTTATATTCTTTTGTAAAAACAGTCCAGTAAACCATGTAGCTAACATTAATCCAGTGTGATCTTAAAAACATGTTATGCATCTTATTCACTGTCAAATCTTCTGTCAAATAAAAACAGTGAGGATTATCCCTTCGCGAGTAATGTGATTGCCTTGCCTTGAATGAGGATATGTGATACCTTATCAAAATCAAAATAGCCTCAGGTGTTTTTTTTGCTCTGTTCACCGTGTGTTTTCCTCTCAGATCCTTAGGTACAGCCTCATTTGCCAATAACAATCGTTGCAGGCGACGAATACGGTTTTTGCCAACTCCATGAATACTACAGAATGCGGTAAAACACGTCGGAACTTCTTGCAACCCAATGCGTATCTTGTACTTAAAAGTTGACATACGGAATACCTTAGGATTGTCGTTGGTATGTCGTTGGGCAGGTGACGATGAAATCAAGCCCATCAAATACGCGTCTTGATCATTTTTATTTCCAAAACTGTTGAAAAGGTCTAAAATTATTTGTTTCTCAGCTGCAGATATTTTTGAAAAGCACTGTAGACGGCTGCATCTAAAGAGAAGAAAAAACAATAATCAAGACAATATCACTTAAAATATCCAGATTTACACTAACAAGCACTAACCTGCAATCATCACCGGTTTGGCGTGCTAAAACCAACTGGTTTCTATGGTTGATATGTTCTTCACCCTTCGCTTTTTTTGCTTTTATTATGTCTTCTTTCTTCTGCTTCTTAGCTCTTTTCTTGTTTTTACTAATATCCACCTCGTTCTCCATATTAATGCGAAGCAAATTGCATCAGCTCTGCCAGTAAAATTCAAAAATGAAAAACGTCTCACTTGTCAAATGTTCGTTTAGTTATTGCAAAAACAACGTTAATGCATCAGATACATGATTTTTGTAAAAAAGTATTATGCGTTATGTCAGAACTGTAGTTAACCGTACGTTTGGCTTTTGCAAAAACAACGTAAATTCACCAGATGCGTGATTTTTGTAAAAATAGTTTAAACTTACGTGGTTTTTGTAAAAACCCTGATATTTTTACCACTGTTTTTATGTCGTTAGCGTTGTTTTTGTAAAAAGAGGATTTTACCATTCTTTAGAATATTTGATAAGGATTTCAGTGATACCAGTAACAAAAAATCGATAATATTGTTAGTTGCGTTGTTTTTGTAAAAAGCCCTTCAATTTTGAATATGATTATTATTATTTATTACACCATGCTTTACAAATCTGCTCCATTCCGTTACCCAGACAAGCCTTTGAAGTGGGGCTGCACATATTTTAACAGGATTCCTGTGACTCAAACACATTTGTTGTATAAATTCGGGCAGCCGAAGCCAAACTCTGAGGTACAGGACAGTTTTAAAGGATGACCCGAGAACTTTAGCTATTACCAATCTTTTTCCAGAGGTGGATCCAGGGAGTTGGGAGGCAGAGCCCTCGTCGTCGCAAAACTGAAATCGAATATATAATATATATTGTATAGTTTATTCTTGAGAAAATCCGCAATTTAAACTTAATATTTTTAAGAATGTATATTAAACTGTACGTACAGCAAAGCGTAGTGTAGGCCGACCTCATGCCCGCTGGACCGACGACCTGAAGGACGTTGTGGGTGGCGGCTGGATGAGGAGGACAGAGGATCGACATGAGTGGCGAAATTCGGGAAAGGCCTATGTCCAGCAGTGGACGAACACGGGCTGATGGATGGATGGATGGATATTAAACTTGTAAGCAGTCAATAATAAATTGGAAATGTTATTATTACTCTTTAATGAGTCTGAAAGTAAGACAATAGCGATATTTTTTTTTAATACGTCAGAGAAACCAGTAAAGTCTGAGTG
This sequence comes from Ypsolopha scabrella, assembly GCA_910592155.1. Taxonomy (NCBI): domain Eukaryota; kingdom Metazoa; phylum Arthropoda; class Insecta; order Lepidoptera; family Ypsolophidae; genus Ypsolopha; species Ypsolopha scabrella. The sequence continues at coordinate 20,615,455 of OU342969.1, read as the reverse complement.
GAACTCACTCACCATGGTTGTAAATTAAACTTTTTAAAATCGTAATACCTAACTTAAGTTGATAAAATTCTACCCATAGTATATTTTTCATTTTTAGGGTTCCGTACCTCAAGAGGAAAAAACGGAGCCCTAATAGGATCACTTTGTTGTGCGTCTGTCTGTCTGTCCGTCCGTCTGTCTGTCAAAAGTCTTAATATAGGGAATGCATGAATGTATCGAGTTAAAATTAAAACCATATACTAATCAAGTCTACAGTCCCTTGAAGCTGTGAAAAAATCAAACTTCTAAGTTAAAGTAAAAAAAGAAACGGCCGATTATACCGCAAAAAAACTTATATTTCGACAGTCTCAAGGGAATCAAAATGTATATGGTATTTTCCGTTGACCTATAACTCAGAAAATTTGGCAAGTAAGACCGTCTTATACTACAAGTATGGGGAAAAATCTAAAACTAAATCAGTCATAAAAAACATAGTCTTTAACGGAACCCTCGGTGGGCAAGTCTGACTCGCACTTCTCTGGTATTTTTTAGTAGTTCATATTCAACAAAAAAAAATCTCATTGCATCAAAATGGTTCCTGAGTCTGCGCCGTCACGATGTATAAAGGGACATAAGGGTTGATTACCCTTATATGATTTTGACATCTTTGATGAAGGTTCTCCCTTTTAGGTTTTGGCTGTTGAAATGAGAAATGATTTTGCTGAGTGCAGTTCCAAAAAGATTAGTATTAGGTATTAGTGAAAGAAGGGGTAAGGAAACGATGAATACCTATTCTTGCCGGAACATTTTGCACACAGACAATGAGACAATCGTTATCGGTTTCATAAGCAGTGGCTGAACAGTTTTCTTTGAAATAGATAACAGCACCTCTGTTTTAGTTAGTATGATCACGTGGAAAGAAAGGAGAGAATCTATCGATTTTCCCTATAAAATACAGTGATAATTGACATTTGGTTAAAACAATGAAGTAAACGGATAGATCAAGTCTGGTAAACATGCTAAGAAGTCATTATAATTTTAACGCATCTTCTCAAATTAAAGGTCCTTTTAATTAATTTTAACATTATACTCAGGGGTGATAAAATATTTGCAGCTCTAAAGAATTTAACTTGCGACAGTCAACAAAATTGTATTTTTTAAGTTCAGCGGCTATATCAAGACTCACAAACCTCCAGACCACTATTTTTATGACATACCATATAACGATAATTTCTTACTTACTTTTCTCACGAATGTTGTACTACAATCTTTAATTCCTTTAAATATATATTATATTGGTAATAAAATATAAATAAAATAAAAACAGAAACAAAATGTTCTCACGGCCACGCTGTTAAACATGTATTTTAATCAATACAAACACACACATCAACACACACCACACCACAAACACATACAGAAAACAATCCAACAAATTGCAAAACTGATAACTGCATTTACCTATTAGAATGACGACATTGCCCTGCATTCTAAATAAGTAAAACTAAAAACGCATTACACATCCGCATGAACCAACACAGACACACGTCAGACACTACACAGAACAAGATCCTGCCCATCCCTCACTCACACTCACCTCCACAATCAACTTTTTAATGACTGCTTCACTGTGCGTATCATTAAGTCACGACATAGAACTGAGGACCTGCGAGACATCATACATCTGGTCACTTGGCGCACACTATGAACCCGGACTCAACAGACAACACTGACAGACATAACTCGACCGATTGACTTGATGACACATTAATTATGTGGTCTGTAACATGAATTTAGTCAGACTTTTTTGTATTATACTATTAATTTTAACTGTCATTTATTCGACTGATGACGGCCTCGTAGAAGAGGCCGAAATATATTGAAAAAACTTCATTTTATTACCAATATTTAAAGGAAATAAAAGGCTAAATATAGCAATTATATATTTATTTATACAACAGTACAGTACAGGATGTGGTAATTACTATGATTTCCTGAAAAAGCTTGTTGAAACCTACCCTCAGCTCCCCCAAAATATGTTTCTAGATGAGCCACTGGTCTTAACAATAATATGATAATATGTTCTTATTATTCTTGAAACAACTGCTAAAAATCTTTCAGAGACGATTTTCTCAAGATTCCTGCTATCTTGCGATTAAAACACAAAGCATAGAAATTAACCCATATTTTTCTATCACCACTCAACTCTTGTGTACGAAGTAATACTTTATATTCTCTGGTAGAGGTTTAACCAGAGAACGGTTCCTTATTACATGAAAACAGTTTTCTTTAATAGATTTTCTAAAAACGATAGCAATTCCTAATTAATAATGGATTTCAAGATGGGCCTCTTTTTTTCACCTATTTTGAAGATTCGAAAACCGTTTCGAGGAATGGTTTTTCTTAACCCTCTTTTATAGACAGATGAATAAAAGTGATGTCTTCATTTAGCCTTCAGTGACGTTATCATCACATACTCCCATAGGCATATTTATTTTTTCTAATCCTAAAGTTAGACAAGCATCCGACCGTTCAATCTAATATGATAACGTCACTTCGTGTTAATACTAAAATACATATGATATCGGTTTAAAGTACAGAAAAAATATATATTCTTAAATCTCATTCCTAAACTAATTTTTTATTTCAAAAAGCAGACAAAAATAAAACATTGATGTTAAAAGAAGCAATCGAATTAAATTATAGGCTGTCCGAGATATCATGATATCGGTGGCAGTTCAAAATTGACAGTTACAGTGATGAACCCGAATGAAATATAATAGTTTTTTTTAGTATCGAGTAAGTTAACAAGGTCTATCAAATCGATTTTTTATTTGATTGATCTTTGATTATCCAAACTACTTTTTTTAATTACTAAACTAATTAAATTAAACGAAGCAATAACTCCAGAGCTTGAGAGATCAAAATTTTTTTTTTTGTTTTTCTTGGAATTTTACCAATAACAAAACAAAAAATCAACAAAAACTGTAACAAACGTCAAAAAATAGCACGTGAAGCAACCGCAACGAAAACACAAACCGCATACAAGATGCACTCATACTCATGCGATCCTTTAGGATGGCCGCACCAATTCATCGATATATTTTCGATTATGTTGTGTCAGTACCTATGGGTTAGCGTTCCGATCCACGCATCACGTAGCAAAAATACATTTTTATTTACAGAATCTTTTCTTTGTTAAATTTAACGAATACACTGAGATTTTTATTCCGATTTATAGATGCATTATTTATTGTGTTTTTGCAATAAATATTTACATTATTTCTAAAACCTATTATTTTCTTTTGTGCCTGGGTGTATGTAGTATGGTGTGAGTAGTATAGGTGAAACGGAAAATTATGAACTGTCACCCATATCATGATATCTCGGACAGCCTATAGTATCACATAATAAATATGATCATTGATATATAAGAATATGGTATAAGTTGCGATATCCGTGGAAATATGAGTCATATCGACGAACTATTCTAGTACGTTCTGTCATAATGATTTCGGTACAGGTGACTCATCATCGGTTTTCCGGGGAAAAGAAAATGAAAACAATTAATAAATCAAATCAAATAACTTTATTTCAAACTTAACACGTGGATTAGAAATAGTTACAATAAACAACTTAGTACACGGATGTTAGTAGTAGAACAAACAACTTATTAAAAATTTTAGTATAAACGACATGCGTGCTTATATCAAATCAGTTTACCCTGATCCTTAATGAGACATTGTCCACTTGTATTGCAAATTTGGCGAATACCTTTCAAAATACTTTTGACGCTGCGCTGCCACGAGCCTTGTGCGTCAGTTTATTCAATAATTTTTATTTAATACCTAATTTATTGGGCATCCATGCATCTGCCTATGTTCGTTCACTGCTAGACATTTTTCAGAAAATAAATGTTATGTATGACGTAGTATGGTCGGTGTATGTAGTATGGTGGTATGGTTGTATTACCTAAGAAATTCTCTAATGATGTTGGTCACAACAGAATCGTATGGGGAGAAAGAACTTCTGAGGAAATAGACACTCACCAAATAGAATGTAATAAAAGATTGTTGATGAGACTAACAGATTTTCAGTGACTGACAAATTATGTAATGATTCAGCCATATGAGGCCGACATCAGTCGAATAATGACAGTTAAAATTAATGTATATACAGGTAATACACAAAAGTATGACTAAATCCATGTTACAGACTATTTACAGAAAAAAAAGAAATAATGATAATTAGCCATGCATGTTTCTGATATATATTTTTTTAATAATTTAGTTTGAAAATGTAGACTATTTTATGAAACTGATTTCATTATTTTTGGGTTTTATTCATTGCATCTATTTAAAAACAAAAATTTAAATTTTACCCGCCAAAAGTGAACGTGACGTCACTACAGGCGTTCCGCATGGCGCTAATAGTGCTAACACTACCATCAAACTTCTCACGCCCATCAAGTCGTTCCGAATGAAAAATGGCGTCCATCACTGTTTATACTTATAATCCATTTAGGGTTCTTTTGAACGCAACATGAATGATGACAGAATTTGTAGAAATTCATTTAAGTTACGTGAAAACAAAGGATATACTACTTTACTAGGTCCAAGAAGTAATTTCTTCCAACTGCAATCTTATAATCATGATTTAACTAATGCTCTTATTCTTCGAAAAACCTATTTTTGAAATTGCCACCGGCCAGCTAGCACTTTTCATAGATCGCTCATAGTGCAAACGCTCTGAAGCATAGGAATATCACAACATGGCGTCGTTAAGGATTTTGTCTATGATAAACAAGGTGAAATTTAATCAATCACCCTTATTCATACTGGAGACTCGGTTAGTGATCAGGAACAAAATTCAATGATCGTTATTTTCGAAATCATAAAAAAAATTGTTTCCATACTGACTGAATAGGCAGTAGGTAGGTACGGGAGCAATTTTTTGTTTTCAGTTTTACCTTGAGGTTCATTAAACATTGTTCCTGATCACTAACCGAGTCTCCAATATGAATTCTGGCGGTTGATTAATTATCGGGCTCACAGTGACTCGGAATGATGATAGACGCGATATAATCGATTATGTCGCGACACGGAATGCACTGCATGTCAAATGTCATGTCATGACGTCATAGATAAGTCAAATGAAGTTCATTGTGTTGTGTTAAAATATCTTTAAAAGTATAGATTTATTTATTAATCTGATAAGTAGCAACTGTACAGAAAACATATTTCTCGAAATGGTTTTAAGATTTCCGTTCCTGTCCAGAAAGTTAGCACCCCCAATTACATAATGTGTGATGTCAATCGGTCGAGTTATGTCTGCCAGTGTTGTCTGTTGAGTCCGGGTCCATAGTGTGCGCCAAGTGACCAGATGTATTTTTTCATGTCTTGTTTTATGTATCTTTTGTAAATGTACATTAAATTTAATAAATAAATAAAATATAGATGGTGCCGGGCTCGACTGTGGAGATACCACCATCTTACTCGCATTTCGGCACCGCGCTCACTAATCCACCTGCCCAGCGTGTGTGAGTATGGGTATTTCTTCAAGGAGGATCGCCAAGAGTAGTGGAATCTTGGAAAGACCTATGCCCAGCAGTGGACGAAACAAGCCGATGAAGTGATGTGTATTATTCTTATCAATTTAGGCTATTGCCCATTTCAGGCAAAAAAAGTATAAGACGACTTTAACCACTGTGAAAAGTGCTCGATTTAGCCATAAAGGGGCTAAAGTGGTAACACTCGTTATTCTCGCGATTATTTATAAGACTAAGATTGAAAGCGAACTTCTTTGGCAGATTTTGCACAAGCGTAATCGTTTTACACTGCTTCGACTTTTTACTAGATTCGGTTCAGTACGACTTTTCACTCGATTTTTTTAGTAAGAAGAGGTAATCCATTGGAATGTTCGACATCTTCCGGGATTTCATGGTATCTCTAGAGATATCCTCATTTCCCTGCGAGAGATATAATGGTTGTGGTTTAAAATATATATTTTATTCCCTCCAGAAACAAAGGCAGGAACAGTATGATACTGACGTAATTTATTGCCATCTAGCACAATATATTAAAATTACACTGTAGTATTTGTTATCAAAGTATCACGACTCAGTGGTTTAACAGCAGGATAAAGGGTACTGATATCAAGGTGTAGGCCAGCATTGTGCAGTTTGCCAATATTGCACAACAAATCTTTGGCAGTGGTGAGTAACCCTGTATGCCCTGGCAGGAATTTCTTTAAACTTTCTTCCTGCCATTTTCTTATATCAAGGCTTACTTGTATTGTGATAGCATTACGGGGAATATGTTTTGCAGCCTCATAGAGGAGAATAGGACTCACAAGATTATTAGTAAAATAACCTGCGCCAATTAATTTAGCTGCGGGAGTACCCCAATCAGATTCTGGTACAGATGAAGACAGCCATTTTGGAGACCTTTTTTTTGGATTTGGAATAACTTTTTCCAATCTCTCCTTTATTATTGTTCCAGCCTCAGAAAGATATTTTGTATGAAACGGTACAGGAAAATCCATAGGGACCGCCTGTATTTGTTTACAATTCAAGTCATCTACAAGTTTTTGTATTGAAGTTTTTGGCCCTGTAACTACTGTAAAACGACCGTTGTAAGATGTATTCATGTTAATATCCGATGGGCAATTCTTTTTTATTTCTTCCCAGCTTAATGGAATTCTTGCTGTGTGACAAGGTACCACTACTGTTTCTTTTAATATCTTTCCTAACGAATAGGCTGTAAGAATAGTTTGTTCGCGAGTCAAGCAGTTGTCTGCGTAAGCGCTCGCTATTTCTCCAGCCGAAACCCCTACTATAACATCTGGTTTAATACCCAACAAAGCATACATATCGACGAGCCCTATTTGAGTTGTGACTGTTAAAATTAATGTTTCCAAAACATTACTGAATGTTTCTTTTGTGCTATTAGAGATGAGCTTTAATAAATCAATACCTTTGGGCTCCAGTATTTCAGCGCTGCGTAAAATACTCTTTTTAAAAGGTTCAATATTCAAGAAGTCTTTTCCCATTCCTGGCGAATAACCTCCATATCCAGAAAAAAAAAAACAAATTGGTCTTTTCTCTTGATAATGTTGTACTTGTGTTGTATTTTTGTCTCCGAGGATCGTGTATCCACGGTATTTATGCCCATCAGTGTTTTCTCTTGAACTTTTGTCCAATTGCTCAATGAACTCAACATCATTTATGTTTTCCTGGAATTTGTTTAGTAATATTTGGCAAGCTTTTTTAGTGAAACCGGAAACGGTTAGTAATTTTGGAAGAGTTTTAAATTGAGTCTCCATTTTACTCATATATTCCGTGATTATCTTGATTTTCTAATACTGTAAAAGATAAGTTAAAATACCATTAAATTATTTATTTTATTTAATAGAACTATCATAACATATTAATATTCATACATAACACAAACAACAACATAAAAAACCGGTCAAGTGCGAGTAATACTCGCGCCTCGAGGGTTTCGTAACATTCCAATAAACTTAAATGATTTGATTAAAAATTACAAACTTATCATTGACTAGAAAATGCATGAATTAAAACTGCAAAATTAAGTTGGTCGAGGATTCGGGTACGTAACCCTAATATTAAAAATTTGCGTTTTCAGTATTTGTTGTTTAAATACAGTAAATGGCACATAATATAAAGTAAATTCCAAATTCCTAACTTGTTTAGTTTTTGAGATATACCCCGTAACAAAAAAGGTCTAAAATTGACAACTTTGATGGCCCCCCAATGAGTTCTAAACAAGTACACACACACCAGATGCTTAGGTTTAGAAAAAAAAAATTTCGCTTCCCTTTTCATCTATGGGACCCCGTGATTTTGGGGAATAATTGAGTGCCAAACAAAAATGCGTGAACCCTAATGCACCGACATACAGGTGAGTATCGAGAGAGCGTCGTCCGTGAAACAGCTGTTTCGGTGTAGCGTTCTTAAATAGACCTTCCTCCTACGAGATAAAGTCTTTGATTTACAGTTTAATATATTTTTCTCTAAAGATTTGCGCGGGGTTTTTTTTCCAAATAGTCGTTCAGTATGTTCAGTAGAGTATGTGGTTTTATTTAATGGTCGCACTCTATTATCTATAGGTGGTAGAGCTGATGCCGGGCTCGACTGTGGAGGTACCACCATCTTACTCGCAAATCCTCCCGAAATTATTCGGGGGAGAGTAAGAGAACAGCTCTCAGGCAAAACCAGACGGCCCACCATTGCCTGGGACCGATAGATGGCGGTATATCCATTCCCAATTGCCGACCCTTATATAAAACAGACTGGTGACGGGCAGCGGCGTCACTGATGCAAGGGTTTCGGTACCGCGCTCACAACCCGCCTGCCCAGCGTGTGTGAGTATGGGCATTTCTTCCAGGAGGACCGTCAAGAGTGTCGAAATCCTGGAAAGGCCTATGTCCAGCAGTGGACGAAACAGGCTGATGGATGGATGACTCTATTTACATCCTGTATATTGCCGTCTCTTAAGACGATAAGATCAATAAAGTTAAAAAATTAAATTTTTTCGAGGTTCGGGTTTCAGGTTTTTATTTTCGTTTTTATTATTTTTCTTGGCAGAGGCCATAGTTACACATATTCTGTGAAAGTTTTAACTATCTACCTATTACGGCTGAAGTTCGGGTAATTCAAAACTCCATAACGTACAATCATGTTACACAACTAAAATTTTGGTTAATTCATATTAATTAATAATATTCTCACATGACAAAAAAATTTATTCCCCTACCTAAGAATATTTTTATTTCGTTTCAATATGACGTCTACGATATGTGTTAAATAAGTCATTTAAGTGTAAGTAAATCGTTTATGGCTCGTCGTATCAACTAAGTCCCTTGAAAATGGTGTATTAACCGAAACCGGTCGGGAGTTATTTATAATGTAAAATGAACCTGTGAAACTAGTACCAGTGTAATCATGATGTTTTCGAAGTTTCACCAAGTGCCGACAATCGCAAGTATAAAATATTCTGACTCCTAAACTATTCTACCTATAGAATATCAGGTCATGGGGCCAATGATAAACAGAAACGTGTTTTAGATATGTGCAAGGGGCGACGACATTCGATACAAAAAAAGTCCTCTGTCTTATTCAGGCCTTGAGTCTTTCGTAAAGTCAACTCTTTTTTAGGGTTCCGCGCCCAAAGGGCAAAGCAGAGCCCTGCTGCTGTCTGTCCGTCCGTCCGTATGTCACGGGTCTCTAGCTTGCAGACGTAATGAGTTACTGATCTGAAATTTGGATCTGTTGTGAAAAACGTTGAACCAAAACCGAATATTGAATGAAACATTAAATTAAATTCATTTTCAGGGAATACTATATGTACACGAAAATTGAGCCGAAAAACCATTTTTTTGTATTTCATTATTTCATTTAAAATTTTAAGAAATATTTAATGTTCAGACAGACAGCTCTTTAACTGTCATATTATTAGTGTGGGTAGATATACCTACAACAAACAACAGTTATTTTCTAATATTGGACAGATATAGATTCAAAAAAGTAAATATTTTTCCTACCTATAATTTAATTGTATCCTTTTCGGAAAGTAGACACAAGTGGTATTAAATCTTAAAGTTATAATAGATGTACTTTAATTAAGGCTTGATTTGGGACCTCTGCTATTTTTAGGGTTCCGTGGTCCGACAAGGAACCCTTATAGTTTGCCCATGTCCGTCTGTCCGTCTGTCCGCGGCTTAGCTCAGAGATCATGAGAACTAGAAAGCTGTTATTAGGCATGGGTATACATATTAATCACCCCGACAAAATGGTAAAATAAAACCTCTAAAAAAATTTTTTTAAGGGTACCTCCCATACACGTAAATTGGGGAGGATTTTTTTTCCGTTTATCCCATAGTGTGAAGTATCGTTGGATAGGTCTTTTAAAAACATTGTACAGGTTTACGAGTACAGGTCGCGCCAATCTTTTGGCCCCCTCTAAACACGACAATGTATAGGCCGTTCTCGTAAATGCATGGGACTAGAAGTTTGGCGCGATCTGTATTACATAGTAGACCAACTTATAAAATGTACTGGGCAACTACGGAACCCTACATTGCGCGTGGCCCGACGCGCACTTGGCCGGTTTTATTAATATTTGTGAATGACCTACCACACCTACCCATACCTTTGGTAAGATAAAGAAATATTTTAATATTATTTAACTCAACGTTTGGCCTGAATATCCGACTTCCTTTTGTCCTGTACTTTCTACATCTTCACTAAAACACTGTTATCTTAAAATAATGATGATGGAAAAAAAATACCGTGTTAAGTTACTTGTCCTTCTTCTTAGCAAGACTAATCGAATGGGCTGAGTTAGGCATGTATTTATACAATGTAACGCATTAGTATTTTGTATATAGGTAGCTATCATGTTTAACGTATATATATTTTTGTACCATTAAATATACATTTAATTTAGTTCGTGTACGTGTATTAACTTATTAAATACGAGTATATGCAAACCCAAAACTTAATTTTATATGTTGCCTGTTTTAAATTTAATGACTTTAATTGTTAAATAAATCCTGACGTGCGATAGGTGCATTTACAGCCAGGAACACAGATCCGTCCGGTCTATAATGCCTGAATGCAGTTTCAGGTGTGACTAAGAATCTTGCCATTGCAATCTTAACCCGATGCACTAGGATGCATTTCACTCAAAATGCACTTGAATTTTTTCACTACAAACGGTGGTTGCGAGCCTCCGGGCTTGCTCCTGGATAAGTTCTAGACATAAATCTCTGCAAAAGACTTGCAGGTGTTGCACAAAAGTAAGAAAATCACAGCTGCATAGCCCATGAAGCCCACGGCGCAAAACTTAGACTTCTAGTAACGTAACGTCGATCCTAGGCTAGCTAGGCTTTCTTAATCTAGAAACGTTCGTGACGAATGTAGAGATCATGTCACGTTTTTTTTTGTATGTGTATATGTGTGTGTGTGTGTGTGTGTGTGTGTGTGTGTGTGTGTGTGTGTGTGTCTAGTTAGTGTACGAACATTTTATGAACATTTTATTTATTTACATTATAAAGCTGTGTGTCATCCGTCACCGTCTTGCCCGCCGGACTCTCAGACGGCGAAAGCAGCAGCAAATATGTTAGCGAAAAGCGTTTTCATACTTTAGTTTTGTTTTGTGGCCGTAGCAACGAAATTAACCCAAATACTTTATCTTGGGTTTTTCATAATAACTCCACGGGTGTGTTAGCACCTCATTTATCGATTCACAAAGTGCTTTTCCTCGTTATAAACGACCCGTCGTAAAATGAAACGATCGATAAAAGTCGCCTGAATATATGTGGCAAATACATGCAATGTCGTAACGGGGAATTCCAGTGAATTTCAGCCAAGGTTGCGGCAAGTACCTTGGGCGTGGAATCACATAAACAAAAATTATGTGCGGCGCGCCCGAAGTGTCGCTACGCTAAGTGTCTTAATAGGAAACCCCAGTAAATTTCAGCGGAATGTGGGCGTGTAATGATATAATTAGAAATTATGACTGCGACACTGCGGCGCCCGTAGGCGAGTTTACGGGCGCCTCGCAGGCGAGCACCCGCTGTGTAACGTTCGACTGCACTTTCGTATGTTGCGACGTATTCGCTGATGGGCTCCAAGCCGCTGTCGATAAGCCTGAGTAAAATACATGATTTTTTCTTCAAAGATAGCACAGTCGCCGCACCTGATTCCATTGTGTGACCGGGAGCTCCATGCAGCGTTGGAGAGTCACCTGCACCGCGGTTTTATCGGTAGCTCGATGGTGCGACGACTCCGACACGAAGTCTTTTAAGATTATATGTAACGTAACGTCGTTCGTAAGCTCACCTGCTCGTAGACCTTTGCTACAGACATTCCTTAATCTTGAAACGTTCGTGACGAATGTAGAGATCATACCACGTTTGTATGTGTATATGTGTGTGTATGTATATAGTTATCGTACACGTACACGTATGTTGCATAGGTAAGATAGTATGACGTGAACATGTCTTTACTACGTTTACTACGACCGTCGTCATGTAGCAGTCAGCATGTCAGCAATGATAGTATAACGTTAGGGTGCCGGAGCAGCAAGCGCAAGTACGAACGTCTGATATATGCACTCTGTATCAATGCGCCGCAACGCTCGAGACACATCGATGGTGTAATGTTGCATAAACATTATTTACATTATGAAAGCTGTGTGTTATCCGTCACCGTTCTGCTCGGACCCTCGGACGGCGAGATGTTTCGCTATGTTAGCGAAAAGCGTTGTCAAACTTTACTTTTGTGTAGCAACCAAATAATCCCAAATACCTTATCTTCGGTTTTATAAAAACTAGCACGGGTTCGTTGCTACGTCATTTCGTGATTCCCGAAGTATTTTTCCTTGTTAGCCAAACGATTAAACCCATAGGTATAGGTCAAATAATTATTTGACTTATCGACCCGTTGTAATGAGGATAACGATCACTAAAAGGTATGTCGCTAGGCATGACCATGTGTGGCAAGGCCGAATGATGTCATTGGGAATTCAACTGAATTTCAGCCAAGTTTGCGTCATGTGTGTAGTTAATTAAACATTCTCGCCGCGCCCCGTTGCTATATGCACCTTTGAAAACAAAATCACGGCAGGACTTTTGTATGTTGCGACGTGTTCGCTGATGGGCGCCAAGCCGCTGTCGATAAGCCTGAGTAAAATACATGGTTTTTTCTTCAAAGATAGCACAGTCGCTGCACCTCATTCCATTGTGTGACCGCGAGCTCCATGCAGCGTTGGAGAGTCACGTGCACCGCGGTTTTATCGGTAGCTCGATGGTACGTACGGCCAAGACGGAGTTACACCTGGTCGGCGTGCAAGTTAATCTTGTACGGAGTTTGAAAAAGTTAGCATGTCAAAACGTATGCACTTTGTATTAGCTACATTAGGTACAAACCCAACTTTAGTTTAAAAACAAACGGTATGATAACATTTATTTAGTTATGGCATAAAAATATGGTGAAATTTCCGTTGACGTCAGGGTTTCAGCCAAACCACAGAAATAGTTGCCTATTATTACAATGGTATCGGCATTATTTCTGATGGGTGACGCAAAAGTATAAACCGCTCGCGATTTAACCACAATTATTTATTAATTTTAATTCAGGATTATTTCATAAATGCCTAATCAATTTTCGTTACATTGCTTCATTGGATCGTTCACGTCACAGGCGATGATATCAGCAGGCCCCTATATAATGGGCCCAAATTATCCTTGATATTCATAAGCTCATCGACAGCCAACGTGCCAAGTGACCCGTGACTCTCCGTGCTATATGTAAGTATTGAATATTTAAATTAATTATTTTGTGCATTTTTATACTTCTCTTGTGCATTCTTTCCAGGGATAAAGCGCCTGTTTTATGACTGAATTTAATATTTTATTTCTTTTCATTCGCAGCCACTAAACTATAAAATGAAGGCGGCCATCTGCGTGGCTATGATCATCGCCCTGATGTCGGAGGCGAGGCCTGACGCCAGGCCTGAGGTGCCTCCGCAGGTTGCTGCTGTGAGTATATCATTTCTACAAACTGCTATCAACGACCCATCCAAGTTTCTTATTACCGTTGGAAGTTTTAAGCAAAGAGTTTGTCGTATGCCCCAACCCTCAGAACGTCTTGTAAGCTTCAACGAAATTAATGTTAATTTTTCTATTTACAGATTACTGATCCGACCAGGTCCCGCTGCAGCGGCGAAGCTGCGGGCCCTCACCACGTCAAGAAGTGGGAGGCCATTGGGACCCGGATGGGTTTCCCAAACGGCCCAGACGAGAACCAATACTGGTGGTATGAGGCGTCATAGCACCAGTATTGGTTGAGTCTGGGTCAGGGGGTTTTTTTTTTAATAAAATTTTTTATAAAGTATTTCTTGGTATCATTGATGTAGATAAGCTGACGTAGGTATCCCAACTGTCGTATATACCTGGCTGTGAGCTTAGGTTACCATCGGTCTGCTAGGCTACATGCACATGTAATGTGCATCGGACCGATGTGCAGATATAGACGTCACGCTGCAACTTGTGCAACAGATACTGCACTCTAATAGGTCGAGCATAACGGCTTGGGAGTTAGCACCATTGCATGATAGAACTGTGTCTCCTGAGTTCAAAAATACCACTCCCCGCTCCCCCCGACCCTTAACTTTGGAGTTATAGGCCGTACGGACTTGTGTCATTGGGTGTATGTACCCACATTGCGAAATAAAGTGTTAATTCTCTCTCATTCTTATTCTTTATGGAATAAAGAAATCGATGAATCGAGGAGATAATTTTTTTATGAACGAAGACTCTTATTATTATTCGACTAAATAGGTAGGTAGTCATTACTTTAGAAAGCATGTCAAAAACTCCCATGTTTTTGAAATAGCAGGACATCATCACATAGTCCATAAACCACATAGTTTTAATTTGTCCTCTATTGACCCCCCCCTCTTAACCACATTTTCCCCCCACGTAGCCTACCATAGCTTTTTCCTAGAGCCAACCCTGGCAACGTAGTTTTAAGGGTTCCGTACCGTGTCCGTCTGTCTGTCCGTATGTCTGTCTCATGTGTCGTGTGTATCTCATGAACCGGATAGTTAGACAGTTGAAATTTTCACAGATGATGTATTTCTGTTGCCGCTATAACAACAAATACTAAGAAACAGAATAAAATAAGTGTTAAAGGCCTCCCGTACAACAAACGTGATTTTTTTTGCTCGTTTTTGCTCGATATTGATAACGGCAACAGGTAGACGCTTGAAATATTCACAGAATATTTAGTTATATATTCACTTTAAAAATAAATAATTGAATAAAAATAAAACAAATATTTAAGATGGGCTCCCATACAACAAACGTGATTTTTTTTGCTCGTTTTTGCTCGATATTGATAACGGCAACAGGTAGACGCTTGAAATATTCACAGAATATTTAGTTATATATTCACTTTAAAAATAAATAATTGAATAAAAATAAAACAAATATTTAAGATGGGCTCCCATACAACAAACGTGATTTTTTGCCGTCTTTAATAGATAATGGTACGGAACGAGTCCGACTCGCACTTGGCCGGTTTATACATGTAGGAAACGGACAGACAAAAACCGATGGTTTATTGTAAGTGTGCTCTTTGGCTGGCTTGGTTTATGGCCGCTCCCGGCTCCCATTTTCATGCTGTTTTTTAGTATTATTTATTTTTCGTTATTTTTTTAAGTAATTTGTCTTTGGCTTGCTTGTGTTTTTAATGTGATTTGTGAGTTTTGTTTTGTTCCTTATTTTATTTCAGTTTTTTAAGTTATTTATTTTATTTGTTTTTTCATGTTCTTTTTAATATTATTTATTTTTAGTCTACTTGCAATTTTCGTTTCCCTTGTACGAAAAACGACAAGGTGAAAACCAGCGTTGTGCTGCTGCCGTTAGCTCACAACAAATGCTGAGCTTGTTCCACTTAAGAGTTTTTTTAATTATTGTTTTTTTGTTTAAGTATAAATATTGGTGTTAATGTAATTGTTACGTAATTATGTGTTTATATGGTGAAATAAATTTATTTTCTTTCTTTCTTTCCTAATAGTCAAGTGAAATTAAAATAGAATGGATAGTCCCAAAAAAGCAGGAAAGTAAAAATGTGTCTTTACCTTGCGAGATCAACGATGAATGTTGGTTAAATAGACGTTTAGTTGTGAAGTAGTTTTAATTGTAATGCAGCGGTCGTTATCAGATATGTATAGTAAGGTTCGGTAGTCAACAAGGAACCTTTATAACTTCGCCATGTCCGTATGTCTGACTAAGCGAAGAGACTTTTAATACTACGAAGCTGTAATTTGGCATGGGTATAAAAATTAATCACGCCGACAAAGTGGTAAAATAAAAGATTTCATCTTTTTTAGGGTTCCTTCCCTTCACGTAAAGTGGGGATGAATTTTTTTTCACGTCTGCCGCCTTTTGTGGAATCATTCAAAAATATTGTGGGTAAGTATAAGAAAACAATTTTTCGATTCAGGGATCCGTTTACGAAATATAAAGCTTTAAAGTGCAAAATTTTAGTAGAGTAAAGTGTCCCCCCCCCCCTACCAACGGTTGTTTTGGATATGTGAAAAATTCACGGCAGCAGTATATAATATATGTTACAGACAAAGTGATTGAATAGCCATTATATATAATGGCTAGATATTATATATATTTTGAGAATGAGAATGAGAATGAGAAAATCTTTATTTGTACAGACATAGGTAAAAGGTTGTTATAAACATGAAAATTTGTCCCATATGCTTTGCCATTCGGTATACAAAAATAAGAAAACTAAACCTTAAATAACAGATTAAATTGTTTTTAAAGAACACTCGTTATAAACATTATTAAATATTATCAATTGTTATAAATAATCATTAAGCATCATGTCACACATAAAAAAAATATATTGACTAAATCGAGTAGATGTTGTAATAAATTAATCACTTTATCTAGACATTATTTATAATGGCTAGTAGCAATTGGTTAAAGTAATAAACACGGTCCTAATAGCTTCCCCCTTCTCCTCATTTCGCCACTGCGTAATTTCCCTGCAAGTAGGGAGGAATTGGGGTTTCTGGATACTCCTCGCTGGCGCTCGCTCGTATCCAAAAACCCGCCAATTCCTTGCTACATCACATTATTTATTGAGAGTTCTAACCACAAACAATCGCCGTAATTCCTTGAGTCAGAACTCTCACAAACACAAATCGAATGAATAACACAAAACAAACGTGAATATTGAAGTCTCGGCTTAGATGATCGCGTAAGCTAAAACTTTGGATGATTAAACGTAAACAAATTGCAACTTGCCTTACTCTCGATAGCAGAGACAACCGCTCCGATAGCTTGTTTTGTCTGGAGCAGCCTTTCATTAGCAATGTATTATTGTGTTACGTATGATATGAAGCGAATGCTTTATCTACAGAACTTTTTATTGTATCTCTGTAATATAATGAGTCCCGATTCTACAATTATTACTCGTGTTGCGCTTAGAATGATGATACCTTGGCGTACATTTATGTCTTTGCCTATGATAAAATTACGACTACTATTTTGATCTGGGATACACTTTCATTTTACTATCAATAGTTTGTTTACTGTTTTTAGTTTCTTTAACGATATGTTGTTTTTTTTTTTCAACAGGTCATTAAGTAGGCTTGCTTCAAGTGCTTTTGTTATGAATAAGGATTAAAAAAATGCGGTAATGAAAGCACATTTATGCAATGTAAATTTATATCTTCTTGCGGTGGATAAATCGTTAAGTGTTTAAAGTATTGAAATTTACTTCTAACACAACACCTGATAAAATATGGAATAAAAATGCATGAAAGTATTTTTATTTAAACTAGTATATTTACGATCGAATAAAAAAATATAAAGTTTACATATTTTGACCCAACTTAGTTGTCACTTCCTTAATGATTTTCTTTACATCCTTATAAATATCATCTGTATTTTGGACCACATGCTGAACACAAATTTCAGCATTACACTGACACAATTCGTCGACAGGGAAATCTTCTGCGTTAAAAATTTCTATTTTTATAACTTTATTTCCATGCGCAGATTTTTTGATGCAGGATGTCAGCTTTCGTTTTTTTGTTGAGCTTAATACTTCTCGTGAAAAAAATCTATTTGCTCTTTCAGCCATTTCAGCATTCGGCGACAACCGCAAGGAATCGTTGGAGTCCTGAAACAAATTGTTTATAAAATTCATCAAAAGGACTTCAGAATTAAAAAAAAAAAAGCTAGACATTTGATTTATGTAACGCCATCTGTTTCTATCCTAACAATATTTTATGTAGACTACCTAGTACACCATTGCTCTGATGTTTTGCATAGTAACTGTCTATGATGCTGACTTGATGGCGCTATGGTGCTATCATACTTTTTAATTATTAAAATGTGTACTGTATTTCCCTTGAAGAAAATAAGGGGGCATTATATTTCACTAATAAATAAAAAAATAAGAAAAGAACACTTACCATTAGATTCATTTTCTAGCGCTTTTTTCAACTTTCGTCCTGCTATGGAACAAAAATAAATGAAATTGTCTTAGCGGACTATAATGGAGTTTAAAGAAACAAAATACAATTATTTAATTAATTTTGACGAAAATTAGCGTGTGCTTTAACCGAAAACAGAAAACTGAATGTAACAATTTAAATGATACCTACTGCTCTCTTTATATATTTATATATCTATTGAAAAGAAAGCATATGTCGGGACGCAAATGTGTGATTTGTGATTACTTTTCAATCTTTTTACATAATCATCAAAACTTACTCAAAAGAGTTTTTGATTTTGTCAAAAAAAAACGTTTTTATCATGTTTCATTGATTAACAAACAAATATTTTATTACGCTTTTTACACTAATTATTATGCAATATTGACTCTAAAAAGGGCTTTTGCTTTTATCGAAGCTCAAATTGTTTTTTAACTTGTGTAATATATGCATGTTACATAAGATTTTTCAGTTCGAACTTTATAAAGTGTTTGTTATTTTCCTAAAAACTATTTCTTTTTTTGGCTACTAATCATATTTCGAAAAACTGAAAGCTCAGCTTATATTAGTAAGTCATATAAGAATGCACGATGGGGTCTTAGGGCATCCAAGTTAAAATGATCTCTGTACTAACTCCGAAGATTTAAAGATAAGTACATAGTCACACCGCACACGAGTTTTGTCTCCAGTTGCAGTTAGAGGAAACTCTACAATAAACATCTCCCCTAATTTGGGGGATAGTGTAAGGCCGCGTTTACAATTGAAAACTATCTTTTCATGCTGATTATTATATATGCGTCCTTATTCACATTAGTTTTAAGGCCGATAATTGATTAGAAAATATTTTTACCAATATGCCTGACTAAGCGTTTTATCGTTAAGTTTTGCAATGTGAAGGCGACTTAAGGTTGAGGTTTCGATGTAAGAATAAAGCTCATAATTCATTATTTATCGAGATACCAGAGAAAACGTTCGCTGAAGAAGTATGTAAGTTTATTTTTTAGTTTTATTCGTTTCTCTAGAATAAATTTTCAATGTGTTTTTACTGATTATGTATTTGTATATCATTACGATATGAATCTTATAGGAGAGTGGCAGAGGTGTTAACTATGAAATGCAAGTCACATTCCAGACTCGATAGACCGTTTTTTCACCGACGATTATTACGTTTCCAACGTGATGGGTGGTGATCCCTATCGCCATACCTTGGGCACAGATACATGTTTTTAGGGACATGCAAGTTTTCTTACGATGTTTTTCTTTCACCGTTCAGCAAGTGGAAAGATTAGCAAATACTATGCATTTATATATATGCTAATCAAAAAAATATTAATTTCAGGTCGACATTAAACCCTTTCGATTCTGACCTAGAGGAGTCAACATCAGCTCAGCCGAAACAAAAACAAAAAACAGTGAAGAAGACAGTTAGCCGACAGAAGCCGAAGAAAACAGTTAAAACGGGTCTTTCCGAACAACTATTTAACAACCAAATGACTGAAGAATCAGGCAACGAAGATCAAGCTGCTCCAACGACTAAGAAAAGAAATCAAACAGTATTATTCCTGATTCAGAGGTAAGTGCATTTTGAGTTTGCTTTTAACAAATTTATAAACAACTTTCTCTGAATAAAACGACACCCCCCATATTTTGTTAAAAGCTTTCATTTTTATTTTCTAGCCAATTAAATTTAGATAATAAGAAGTGAATATTTATTTTGTTAAATTATTTATTGTTTTCTTATGAGTGTTTTTGATTTTTGTTTTAAATTTGCTTTTTTTTATCAAGTTGATGGGTGTAGTTCGTAAATCATTGTTTGTATTCTTAATTTGATTTTATTAAGGAGTTTAATTTTTAAAGATTCTATTGTTTTTTCCTAAATATTTCGGTTATAAATACATAGACTAGTCATCTTTAAATGAAACCATGTACTATGTATGTAAAAAGCAAATATTTCACGTATTATTTTGTCAACAGGATGAGGAAACGACAGCAGAGCCAGTTCGAGCCTCCACTTTAAGAAATCTTCTCTGCCGTCGTGTCGCAAACGGATACACTGTGCAGCGAGACCCAGTGAAGAAAGGCAAATATTACGTGGAATTACGTGTGTTTAACACCAACGAGGCTGGAGCAGCTTTACATAAGGACTTATATAAGCACGCACTTGTAACCTTTAGATCCGCCATCGAGGAAAGCACTTCTGCTTGGAAAGCGATTGGTCAATTGGTTACCGCTGCGAAGGAAGAATATAGTAATATTCAACCTCTTCTTTACCAAAATAACGTACTCTAAATTTCTTGCTTTGTTTTTTTATTTCATTTTCATTTTATTTTTTGGGTGGGTAATATTTCTGACCTTACAGTGTCTTTTAGTATAAAAAAAAATAAAACAAAAAGTTACAGAAATACAAAAAACAATACTTATTAAAAAGTAAACTTTTTAAATAACCTTATACTAATTATAACCTTAATTTGAATTTTAAATTTTGAAGTTGTTTTGTTCAATGTGTCTTCTTCTAGTTTTTAGTTTTTTGTCTTGTTTATGTGTATTTTCTCTTTCAGCATATAATATGAAAAAATAAAATATAAAAAATAAAAATTACAAGGCGCTAACTTTAAATATATAAAAAACAAAAAAAGAAATTAATTAAATTAAAATTTTATTCAAACGAGTTAAAATTATCTAAATTAAAAATTTGATTTTGTTTTGTTTTGATCGTATTATGCATATTTCTTTTTTTTTTTCAGCGTACAAGATATAATACGAAAGAGAAAAATGTATCTTCTTTTTTAGCTTGTCTTTGTTTTTCATGTGTGTATTTTCTCTTTCAGTATATAATATAAAAAAATAAAAATAAAAAATTAATATAAAAATTACAAGGCGCTTAGTTTAAACATTTAAAATTATAAAAAATAATGAAATTAAAATTTTATTCAAATGAGTTAAATTAATCTTTTTTTAATTTGTTTGTCTTGTTTCATACATGTATTTTCTTTTTTCAGCACAGAATATGAAAAAATAAAAATAAAATATTAAAATAAATACAAAAAATTACAAGGCGCTTATTTTATAATACACAAAACAAAAAAAAACAATAATGAAATTTTAGTATGTAATGAAATTTAAATTTTATTCAACGAGTCTTAATTTGATTAGAGATTACTTTACCCTTCCACTTAATGTTTTTTTTTATTACTGGAAAGAATAAAAGAAAAAAACGAAATAAAGCAAAAATAATAAAATATTGAATCCATTACAGTTTTAATAGTACTTACTTATTTCAACTCAAACTCGAACAATCATTAATAATGTTTTACTGTCACGAATGTAAGACACGTGTTTCTAATTATACTTCACATAAAAAGACCAATAAACATAAAACGAATTGTCTCTTGCGAACTAAATTTGACAACGTGCAAATAATAGCCAGTGCTTTTAGGAAGAGAATAATAAGTTATAAAATAACTGTTTCTGAACCAACAAGTGACTTAACACCTGATTTTTTTTTGTCTCAAGCAGCAGATACAGTTTGTTATCTTATTCGAAAATCTCTTAAGCAGCATAATACCCTTAAAATTAACTTAGAACTTTTTGCTTCATTTGTATTGCCAAAAAATGATGAAAAATCTTTAAAATCATTTAACACCAAGTTTGAAGTCATTTTTCAAAATTCTGATTTATCAACTTTGCTTAGAAAATGGACAGACCAATTGATGAACAAATGCTCAGAGTTTGAATTATCTGAATCCGGTTGGACGTTTGATTTAGTAAGTCACTTAGAGTTGAATATAAATAAATACAATCCTTTAAGAGGCGGATCGTTTATTTCACTTCCTGAGCGTATACGTAATACAAAATCATGTTTAAACATTAAAAATAATGACTATTATTGTTTCCTATGGAGCATTATAGCTCATATGTACCCAGCATCTCGTAATAAGAATAAAACTTCATCATATCCTAACTTTGAAGAAATATTAAACATTTCAGAAATTACTTTTCCACCAAGCTTGCATGATATAAAATTGTTTGAAAAACATAACTCTGATATAAGCATTAATATCTATGGCTTAGAAAAAAATGAAACTGTTACCGGCCCTTTATACAAAACATCTCAACGAAAACTGAATCATGTTAATTTATTATACATTAGCCAACATGAAAAGGGACATTTCTGTTTGATAAAGAACTTTGGAAAACTTGTTCACAGTCAGTTAACAAAACATAAGTCTAAGATATTTCAATGCGATGAGTGCTTTATTTATTTTAATACGGAAGAAAAGCTTTTACAACATAACTGTGCTCGAACACAAACCATTCTTCCCGAGGAGAACACTAAACTCGGTTTTTCGCATTATGAAAGAACTCAGAGAATTCCCATTGTAATATACGGTGATTTTGAAAGCTTACTTCGAGAATATTCTGATCAAAACAGATCAAAACATGTAGAAAATATTCAAGTCCATGAAGTTACATGCTTTGCTTACTATATCTGCTGTAAATCAAATCCTGAACTTAACGAGTATGTGTCATATCGTAGTCCTGAATGCGCAAAAAAATTCATAGAATCTATATCTAAAGATGTTATAAAACTACATGAGTTGTTGAATGTAAACAACCCTATGTTACCTCTAACGCCCGATGACCAAATTTCCTTTAATAATCCGGTCATGTGTCATATTTGCAAACGTAATTTTATTTCTGAAGACAAAATAGTCGCGGATCATGATCATTTTACAGGTAAATACAGAGGACCAGCTCACAACATTTGCAACTTCAATGCGAAAATTTGTCCATTCATTCCAATCATATTCCATAATTTATCCGGTTATGACTGTCACTTGTTCATTAATGAGCTTTCTATCATATTTGGTCACATTAATTTGATTCCTAAAAACAAAGAGAAATATATAACTATCACAAATTTTTTTCCAATAGACTCAAAAAGTTCTGCTCAGTTGAAATTTATAGATTCATTCAATTTTTTAAGTTCAAGTTTGGATACATTAGTAAAAACATTAAATAAGAAAGATTTTATTAATCTTAAAATGTGTTTTACCGAACGGCGTTTATTTGAATTAGCATGCAAAAAGGGAGTGTACTGTTATGACTATGTAGAATCTTGGGAACGATACAATGAAACTCAACTGCCAAGTCAAGCAGCATTTTATAACAATTTAACATCAGAAAATATTTCTAACGAAGACTACAGACATGCTTTAAAAGTTTGGAAAACCTTTAAAATAACTAATCTTGGAGAATATACAGATCTGTATTTAAAATTCGATGTGTTGTTACTCTGTGATATATTTGAAAAATTCCGAGATATGAGTTTAACTCACTATAATCTGGATCCTTGTCATTTTATCAGTTCGCCGTCTTTAAGTTGGTCAGCAATGTTATTGTTTACTAAAGTTGAATTAGATCTTATTACAGACATTGAAATATACCAAATGTTAGAAAAGGGTATTAGAGGTGGGCTTGCCCAGTGTTCATTAAAGCACGCAAAAGCTAATAACAAATATCTTTCGGATTATGATAAAACTGCTCCTACAAGTTTTCTAGCTTACCTAGATTGTGTCAACTTATACGGTTTTGCTATGATGCAACCGCTTCCTGTAGGAAATTTCAGATTTTTGAATGAAAACGAAATGGAAAAATTTGATGTCATGTCTCTTCCACAAGATAGTGAGAAAGGGTTCATCCTAGAAGTAGATCTATTTTATCCAGTAGACTTACATAATGATCATTCTGATTTACCATTTGCAGCTGAAAAATTCAAACCAATTGGCGGTCAAACTGTAAAATTAATAGCAAATCTTTATGATAAATATAAATACGTTATTCATTATGCTCACTTGAAAGAGTGTTTAAATAATGGTTTGAAACTACTCAAAGTCCATAGAATTTTAACGTTTGATGAGAAACCATTTTTAAAGCCCTACATTTTATTAAATACATCACTGAGGCAAGCAGCAACATCAGATTTTGAGAGAGACTTTTTTAAAAAACAGAATAATTCAATTTTTGGGAAAACTATTGAAAATAAGAGAAAACAAGTTGATGTAAAACTTGTAAATGTATGGAAAGATTGCTTTAATAAAACTAATAAAATTTGTGGAGCTGAAAAATATATTAGCGCTCCTAATTTTAAAAATATGGCAATATTTTCTGAAATTTTAGTAGCTATTCAATTACAGCCAACTAAAATTGTGTTAGACCGCCCCATCTATATAGGGTTCAGCATACTAGAACTTGCTAAAAGTCATTTGTATTATTTTCATCACAATGTTATGAAACCTATGTACGGAAATAATATTAAACTTTGTTACCACGATACTGATAGTCTGCTTTATTCTGTAAGCACTGAAAACTTTTACTTGGACATGAGAAATAATATCAAATATTTTGATACAAGTAATTTTGAAGAGAAAAATGTTTATAATATGCCTAGAGTTAACGCAAAAATACCCGGTTTTTTTAAGGATGAACTAGCTGGTAGCATTATATCAGAATTCGTTGGTTTAAGAGCCAAACTGTACTGCATAAATTCTGAGCACTCATCAATTAAGAAAGCGAAAGGTGTTAAAAAGTCAGTAACCAGAAAACTTCATTTACGCAAGTACAAAGAGGCTTTATTCTTCGATAAAACATTACGAGATAATATGTTTGTTATTAAATCAAAAAACCATAAAATATTCACGCAAAAAATTAATAAATTAGTTCTTTGTAGTAATGACGACAAACGGCAAGTAATGAGTGATAAAATCACAACTGTACCATGGGGACACTATCGAACCGTATTTTGAATCAAAAGTTTTTATGGTAATGTGAAATTGTTGATGTGTAAAAATATAAGCGCCTTTTAGTTTTTTAATTACCTAGTTACTAAAAAGTTGATTTATATACCATAAAATAAAAGTATAAAATGTATGTTTTATTGAAAAATAAAATTGATATTTTACTTATAAATGATTTTTTTAGTGTTTTCTTTTTTTTCTCTTAATAATTACGGGATACTTCTTTTTATGTAAAAATATTCAATTTGGTATGTGAATTTGTTGATGTATCAAAATATAAATGCCTTTTAGTTTCTAATTAGTTATTAAGAAAGTTGATTTATATACCATAAAATAAAAATATAAAATATATGTTTCATTGAAAAATAAAAATTACTTATATTACTTATAAATGTTTTTGAGTGTTTTCTTTTCTTTTCTCTTAATAATTACTCAGTACTTCTTTTTAAATAAAAATATTCAATTTGATATACTATAAATAATCGTCTGTGGCTGATAAACGATTATTATTTCCCTGACAGTCTTTTGATGCTTACTTATTTCTAAAATATGAAATTTGTTAAACAGTCATCTTCATTTCAACTACCAGAAGTTTGTTCAAGTTTACAGAATACATTCCAGAGACATGGAAAATTATTTCCGAACTCTATTCGTTGCATCATTTGTGGACCGTCAAACTGCGGCAAAACTCATCTTATGATTGGGTTGCTGATGCATCAAAATGGTCTTCACTATTTTAATGTTTATTTATATTCAAAAACTGCTTATCAAGCCAAATATATGTTCTTGGAAAATGTTTTCAAAATGATTCCAGCAATAAAGTTTGACAAATTTCAACAAAATGAAGAAGTTTTAAGTCCTGAACAAGCAAAACCTCACTCGATTATAATTTTTGATGATGTGGTGTGTGATAGTCAGAACAACATACGTAGTTATTTTGCAATGGGTAGACATAGATTGGTTGATTGTTTTTATTTAACTCAGACTTACAGCAAAATACCAAAACAATTGAAAAAAAATTCGTTTTAAATTCAATTAGTAAATTTGATTACGTGAAACAGTGATATTTCTGTAACCAACCTAAAAATGCATCTGTGAAAGTGTTATTTGTTAAAAACTGTGAGTAAATACTCTAAAAACCATAAAAAGCTCTTCCAACTTACAAAACTGGCTTACGTATTAAATAAAGTGCTCCAACCCTATCAATTTGCTAAAACATTAAAACAAGTCTATTATTTTGAAGAGACACAACACTAATTCATATTTATGTAGAAATTCGAAGACCATTTAATTTTATAACCTTTAAACATCGTTATTATGGTGAGACGCCAAAGCTTCGATACTGTCCTGACCACCGCCCCGTCGCCTCTTTTTTACCTGACATCTAGTGTCGGGTAGCAGAAACTCTCACTAGGTCGTTGAACGAATCTCGATTCGACTCAATTGCAAGAGAGTGCTGGCTAATTATAGGTTTTGAAAATAGAGGGCACTATTGGTGTGTTTACAATCAAGTTTATTGCAAATAAATTTCTACCTCTATAACAAAAATGAACTGCAGCAAATGTTCAAAACTACTGAAATCTGATGACTCCATCAACTGCATTCAATGTCATGAAATTTGTCATTACCATTGTTTCGGTCTTACGGACATTGAGTTCAAGAAAATTCTCCCAAGGAACAAAACAAAATGGAAATGCACCGAATGTAAACAGCAGAAGAAACCTACAAGTAGCCCTCCAGGGATGTCTCCTACTGCCGACGATACTAAAGGTCTAACCATAAAATCAAATACCGGTAATTATTACTCAGCCTAGATGGCTTACATGGATAAAACATTCGATGACTTGCCAATGGATCTATCGGAATTTAAAGCATCAGTAAATTCTCAACTGACCGCACTCACAAAAAATGTTAACTCATGGGAACCGCGAATTAAGCAGCTTGAAGAAAAAAACTCGCTGCACCCACTTGAACTGAAAAAGCAAGACCTTGAAATAGCATCATTACATCAAACAATCACATTGCTCCAGGACCAACTGAATTCACAAGAACAAAACTCTTTACGTAACGAACTAGAGATAGCAGGTATAATATAAAATGAAAACGAGAGCCTACATCACATAATCTATACAGCTGCCCAGAAAGTTGGCGTGAACATTTGCAACAACGATTTAGACTCAGTTACCCGCGTGGGCTCAAAAAAGTCATCCAATGTAACTACTACACCCCGCTCAGTTGTAGTACGTTTTACTCATAATGCGAAACGAAATGAGATGCTTAATGCGATCAAAACCAGGAAAAATCTCTCCACTGAAGACTTGGAAGTTTCAGGACCAAAAACAAAAATATACTTTAACGAACGACTCACCAAGGCAAACCGTCAGCTTTTTCGTGAAGCCAGAACCAGGACGAAGCAAAACGGCTACCTGTTTTGTTGGGTCCAAAATGGAGTCATCCACACCCGAAAAGAAGAGCATAAATCACCGAAACTTATCCGCAACTACGACGACCTTGAACGCCTTACTGGTACTGTTCCACAAACGACGCCCGGAACCAATTAGTCAAGTATCGATACTGACATTTATCTGTCTAATTAATATAGTAATTTTATTTCAATTTATAACATTATGTTACTACTGTTTACCAAACTTTAATTTTAGTTATTTGTCTCAAATTTTATGTCTTAAAGTTCCTACCACTATATATAATTTTAAGGTTACTTCGGACTCATGCTATATTGTAATACTATTACTCATATATCTATGTAATTATATCTTTAAAAGAAACATATCTACATATATTTTAAAACGAAAATTTAATGAAACTTTCATATTATATACTTGTTTAATAAAAATTATTCACATCAATCTGTATGAACAAATCAGAGAAATAATTATGTTCTACTCATCGCTCAACTCTTCACTAATGCGTGACCAAAGAAAAATAAAAACTCAAATAAAAACAAAACATTACAAATGGCCACCTTAGATATTGCAAATGATATTGATAACACTTTAAAAATACCGTGTCACGCATTAGATTACGTTGAGCTGTGTAAAAATATGATTTACGCAAAATATGACTTCAAAATTGTCACTTTTAACATTAGAAGCCACAACCGAAACTTCGACAGTTTTCTCACGCTACTGAAACGTTTAGATGTAATATGCGATGTTATCATCTTAACGGAATGTCGCCTTGGTCAAAATCCTCTTATTAAAAAAATAGACGGCTACTCACACTTCCATTCCGAAACATTCACAAACCAAAATGGAGGAGTCATAGTATACGTTAATGATAAATGGAAT
Organism: Ypsolopha scabrella; assembly: GCA_910592155.1. Classification (NCBI taxonomy): domain Eukaryota; kingdom Metazoa; phylum Arthropoda; class Insecta; order Lepidoptera; family Ypsolophidae; genus Ypsolopha; species Ypsolopha scabrella. The sequence continues at coordinate 20,587,318 of OU342969.1, read as the reverse complement.
GCCATTGTATCTGAACCCGCCTGCGACGATGCTAACTGTCTTCTTATTACTCTACCAAATAATTTTACTATTATCGCCATGTACCGCTCACCTTCCATTAAAAATATCACAAACTTTCTGACTTCTTTAGACTGCATTCTAAACTCTGTTAAACACTGCCCTAATATAGTTCTAGCGGGAGACATAAACATTAACATCCTTCCAGACTCCGATAACGATCATAAATCTAACTATTTATGCTGCGTTGCTGAACACGGTCTTATACCAGCGATTACATGATTACATAGACCACATTTGCATTAGAACAAAATTTGAAGCTTTAGGCATTGTTTGCAAGACATCTCTTACTGACCACGATCTTCCCATTACAGCTATATGTACAAATTTCCACCATAAAACAACCAGAAGATCATTACCTAAAACAAATTATGCTGCGGTAGCAACTGACCTTCAAACTGAAGACTGGTCTGACATAATATCTTCTTTTGATGTATTAGAAGCAACCACCAAGCTAACCGGAAAACTTAACCTGGTTGTCATGAAACACACACAATTCGTAAAAATCAGTCGCTCACAGTACAATATCAAGCCCTGGATAACTCCTGGCCTGATAAGATGTATGAAACACAGGGACAATCTTCACCTAAAATGTAGAAAAAGACCTAATGATGCTACTGCTCGACTTGTCTATAATAGGTACCGCAACTTTTGCACAAAAGTTCTACACAAAGTTAAATCAGACTTTGAAAATAAAATACTAGTGGACAACAACAAAGACCCGAAAAAACTATGGAAAGCAATCAAAAACATATGTGAATTAATTCCTGCTAAAAGAAATGCTTCTGTTGAGCTACTTGCTAATAAACCAAGCAAATCAGAATCAATCAACGACTGCAATACCTATTTTACTTCAGTAGGTACAAATCTAGCAAAAGAAATACTAACAACAACGAGTCAAACCGAATCGAATCTTGCTTTACTTGCTGCTTCTTCCTCTACCCCTTCAGGATCTTTCTTCTTGCTTCCTACAGACGAAGCTGAAATAATAGACATCGTACGCCAGCTAAAAAATGATAGTGCACCTGGCCTAGATGGGTTTAAAAACCTCCTTGTGAAGTATGCCTTAAATAGTTTAGCTAAACCTTTATCACACATTTGTAACCTAATTCTGAGTAATGGCATATTTTCTGATTCCTGGAAAGTTGCTACTGTAACTCCTATTCATAAATCTGGTGACAAAAGCATGCCATGTAACTACAGGCCCATTTCACTTCTATCAGTATTCTCAAAATTGTTGGAGAAAATTGTAAACCGTCGCCTAGTTAAATATCTAGAATCAAATAAAATTCTATCAACAACCCAGTTTGGCTTCAGACATGGAAAGTCTACTGAAGATGCAGTCACACTTGTCCTAAATTCAATAACTTCACATCTTGACAACGGGCGCTGTTGTGTAGGTGCCTTCTTAGGCCTAGCAAAAGCGTTTGACACGGTTTCCATTCCGATTCTTTTGAAAAAATTAGACAACATATTATTAGAGGTATTATATAGGTATTAGAGGCATTACTCTCGATTGGTTCCGCAGTTATTTGTCGGACAGAGTTCAGATTACTAAAATTAGTGACATTCTCAGTGATCCTTCAAATGTGAAATTCGGTGTACCACAGGGTAGCATTTTAGGCCCAACTCTTTTCATGATCTACATAAATGACATTAACAATGCTTTATCTCCATCTTTAAACGCAGAAATTGTGTGTTACGCCGACGATACTGCGATTATCTTTAACGATACCACCTGGTTTTCTGTTTTTAATCGAACAACTAACGGTCTTTCTGAAATCGCTAACTGGCTTTCTAGAAATCTTCTTACACTAAACACAACCAAAACCAAATACTTATGTTTCACAAAACTGCAGCTTCAGAACCAATTTGTAACATCCCAATCAAAATACATTCCTGTGATCGATCCACCTGCACATGTTCCTGCGATATTATTCAAAGAACCGATGCTATAAAATATCTAGGTATTTTCCTCGATGAGAAAGTCAACTTCAATGAACATATATCTTTCCTTGCCGGTAGGGCAAGAAAACTCATCCACGTCATGAGACTACTACGTAATAGTGCCTCAAAAGAAACCTTAAGACTCGTATATATTACTCTTTATCAATCCGTTCTGAATTACTGTATAAGCTGCTGGGGTGGTTCATCTAAAACACATATTATCACAATTGAAAGAGCGCAAAGGTCAATTCTAAAAGTAATGTTTAAAAAACCTATCGATTATCCCTCAGAAACTCTCTACAGAGAATGCGGTGTCTTAACTATCAGAAAACTTTTTATCCTCAGAGCAACACTAATCCAACACAGAAAAATTATTAACTCTCCCGAATACGATAAATTGCTTCGAAGAAGAGTATTTAGGACAACAATAACAGCGACAAAAACTAAATTCGCACAAAGATTTCCTCCCTACCTACATCCTCATATCTACAATATTGTCGCTAAAGAATGCAATTTAAAACTGGCTTCCGTACATGAAGCAAAACGAAAAATTGAAAAATGGCTTCTTAACTTAAATTATGTCGACACTGAAAATATATTAGGTATATTTGGAGAACAGATATCATACACTTGAATATTCTCTTATTTTCTATATATCAATAGTAAATAATGCTCTTATATATGTATATATATATAAATTACTCATACATACTCATTACTTATTTCAATACTATCTATTCCATTATATATAAACACTCGCTTAATTTATACATATTCTTTCTATATAGGTAACTATTTATTTTCTTTAGTAGCATTGAGTCCTTATTAGATATTTAGATTAAGACCCTAAAAATGGTTAATTGTTCTTTTTTGTTTAAGGCTTAGGTTAAAATAAGTTTTAAGGTTATAGATCTTAATCACCTTATTCACAAATAACACATTTATCACTTGTCCAAATATAAGACAAAACTTTTTATTAACCAACCTACCAGCACCCACGGAACAGACTACCCATCGTCTAGTCTGGGAGCTACTGAATTTTTTGTAAATGTTACCATGTGTGTGAAATAAATATTTTTTGTATTTTTTGTATAATTAATACGAGATAATTCAAATCTGATTATACTATTTAAGCAGGACGATATTAATTTAAAACATATTTACGATGAACATGTAAATTCAGATATTTCTTGGCTAGCATTCAAAGAAATGTGTGCTGCTATCTGGGATTCTCCCCACAGTTACGTTGTTATAAATAAAGACTGTAAGAAAAATGATGGCTGTTACAGGAAAGGATTTGACACATTCGTTGTTTTTGAATAAAAATATAAAGTTCTGACAAACAATTTTTTATCATTCCCTTACTAACGCTGGAAGAGAGCGAACTAATAAAATGTCACAAGTTGAGACATTTCTTAAAAAAGAAATAATAAAATCTGCAGAGGGGGTCAAAAAGAAATAAAAAAAACTTAAAGACCTAAAAGATGAAAGTAATACAGTTTTAGATTATGCTTTTAAACCCATAACAGAACCTTTAAATCAATTAGTAAATAAAAAAATACTATTCAGTTGAATGAAATTTCAGGAAAAAACATAAAAAATGAAAATGTATATAATAAAATATTCAAAAATATCTATGATATGCAGACTAGTGATATAACTGAACGCTGATAACGCTGCAGAAGATGAGTTATCAGAAAATAACACTTCTGATACTACAAATGATAATAATGATCAAAACGATGATAGCTCTGATATTTCAGATGACTTGAACGAAAGTGGCGCATTTGGTTCCCCTGTTAGTAGTTTGAATAAAAGTTCCAGCTTTAAAGATGCAGCGTCTTCTTCAAATTCAATTAAAAATGTACCATTTGGTGTTACAACTAAACGAAAAAAGCTTTATTTGGGTTCAACCCCTATTTCCATTAATGCTAATGAAGTTACGGTTGGTAATAAGTCATTTATCTTAACAACAGGACTAAAAGAGCTCTTATTCAGAAGAGTACCTGATTTAAATATGATTACTGAAACAGATAAATTAAACTATAAACAAATGTTGTTAAAAACTAATGCACATCGTTGTAAAAACAACCCTTTAAGACCAATAAAAAGCAATAAAGGTCAGAAATATCTTCAGATCATAAAACCGCTTTTTAGTACACATGAAAAATTAGGAACAGGTCTATCAATAATGAAAAAGTTAAGTAATAACACTGATTATGTATATTGGGATGATCCTAATGAGTTGGTTGAAAGACTGAAACTCCTAATAGCTTCTAGAGATGCTGGCAATACTGGACTTGATAATGAAATTATTTCAATTATTGAAGAGCTACAAGAAAGCGGGTTAATCGAATGAATATATAATACCATTGTTGTATATTAATATGTTATTTCATTGCATCTACAGCATAAAGCAGGTGTTAAATTTAATTACAGGAAAATAAAATAATAAGGATAGTATTTTCAAATGTCAGACACAGATTTGGAAAAATATGTTAGTAAGCATTATTTAGACGAAGCGTTTAAAAATGTATTAAGCAAACAACAACTTGAAAAAGAATTAAAGAAGCTTAAAAGAGAGTTTCGTATGTTATAGTCACAACTTGAAGACAAATTACAAACAAAAATTTAAAATTATAATAAATAATGAGTAAGTCTCTTATAGTTGATGAAATTCATAAAAACGCTCGAAAAAACTTTGCCCGTCGACGTGTTATAATCAAAGGAATAGACGATCTATGGCAAGCAGATCTGATTGATATCAATAATATTAAATCTGAAAATAAAGGTTATACGTTTATTTTAGTGGCCATCGATTGTTTTTCAAAATTTGTTTGGGCTATTCCTGCAAAAAATAAGGGACAAAAAGAAATATCGGAATGTTTTTTTAAAATTATCAGTCAAGGACGAAAACCAGTAAACCTTCAAACAGATATGGGGAAAGAGTTTTATAACCAAACTTTTAAGCGTTTAATGAACTCTTATAAAATTAATCATTATTCAACATTTTCAGTAAAAAAAGCTTCGATTGTAGAAAGAGTGATTAAAACTTTGAAGACAAAATTATTTAAATATTTTAATAATGCTAGTAATTACAAGTGGCTTGGAAAACCTTTGATTGATGTAGTGGAATCGTACAATAGTACAGTGCATAAAACTACTAAACATAAACCAAAAGAAATAAACTCGTCTAATGAATCGATAGTAAAATATAACATTAACAAAGCTTATAAGTTACCAATTAGACGAAAAAATAAATTTAAATTAGGTGATTTTGTACGGATAAGTAAATATAAAGGCATTTTTGGAAAAGGTTTCACACCGAATTGGTCTACTGAAATATTTAAAATCGTGAAAGTTAACAACTCAAATCCATTCACATATCATATAGAAGACCAAAGTAAGCAAGTGATTTTAGGTAGCTTCTATGAACAAGAGCTTCTTAAAACAAATTACCCTGATATATATTTAATTGAAAAAGTAATCAAAAAGCAAGGAAACAGACTACTTGTCAAATGGTTAGGTATGAGTGATAAGGAAAATTCTTGGATAGATAAAAATACTATCATTTAAATTTTATAAAAGCTCAAAGTTCAAATTAATATTCAGTTAATAATTAGTTATGACTGGAAGAGGACTTGTTAATAGTATAATTAATAATTTACCATTTGAATTACATTTGCCTGGTTATAATTACTGTGGACCTGGTACCAAATTAACAGAGAGGTTAAAAAGGGGTGACAAAGGAATAAATCAATTAGATAATGCTTGTATGGAACACGATATAGCATATTCAAAATCTTCGATTATAGAAAATCGTCATAAAGCTGATAAAGTATTATTAGACATGGCAAAGCAGAGAATGAAGTCTAAAGATGCTAATAAAAGTGAAAAATTAGCTTCGTGGCTGGTAAAGAATGTCATGAAAGCAAAAAAAAACAGGTGCTGGTGTAAAAAAATTTGCTAACGTTACCAGAAAGATAAAATCTCGGCTTAAAAACATGAAACATAAAGATAATAACTCTGCTATTAAGTTTGCTTATGGTGTGGCTAAAAAACTAGTTAAAAAACATAGAAATATTAAAATGCCTAGAGTAATACCACTTCCCAAAACTGGAGGTATCTTACCTCTCATACCAATATTTGCAGGGCTTTCTGCTTTGGGTTCCTTAGCAGGAGGATCTGCTGGTATTTCAACAGCTATTAATAATTATAAATCAAAACAAAAAAGGCTTCAAGAATCTGAACGTCATAATCATATAATGGAAACCATCGCATTAGGCAAAGGTCTTTTTTTAAAACCATATAAAAAAGGGGCTGGTCTTTATCTTAAAAGTTCAAAAAACTACTAAAGCTACCCAGACGTGCTCTGACGAACTATGATATTTTGGAATATTCTAAATTTATTCCCAATTTTAGAGGAGTTTTTATGAGAGATGGGCTACCTAAAAAGCCAAAATTAATTGAATGTGGTATATTAAATTTGGATAAAACAGAAAATGAAGGAACGCACTGGGTAGCTTACATTAAATACAATGACTATTGTGAATATTTCGATAGCTATGGAGATCTTAAACCAACGATTGAACTTTTAAAATATTTTAATAATAGAAGTATATACTATAACTACAGCAAGTTTCAGAAAAGTAATGCAGTAAATTGTGGACACTTATGCATTAAACATCTCCAGAAGTTTTGGGATAAAAGTAATAAAAAAAAAGAAAGAATGTCTTTTACCCTTTCAATAACAGGGTTTGAGACTGTTTTAGCAACAAACTACACACCATCTTTGCAACTTGATGGCGATTATGAATGTGGTCTTTTATATTTTTCAACATTCAATTCAATACCAAATATTGACTGTAGAAACAACAAACTTTATTACGGTGACAATGGTGTGATAGAAATTCCAGAGGGTTCTTACGAATTACATGATATAAATGATTATTTAGTAAATAACATAAAAGATTGTATGTTTGAACTAAACTGTAATAATAATACTCTGATAACATCAATTTTATGCTCTCAGGACGTTCATTTCAATAAAGAAAATTCTATAGGGCCAATATTAGGTTTTGGTAAGGAAACTTTAAAAGCTAATATAACTAATGAATCACACTTTCCAGTGGACATTCTTTCTACGACCGTCATCAGAATCGAATGTGACATTGTTAGTGAATCATACGTAAATGGAAACCCTAGTCATATTATTCATGAGTTCATTCCGAACGTTCCTCCAGGGTATAGAATAATAGAAGTACCAAAAAATATTGTATATTTTCCCGTCAATCAGAATACAATAAATTGTATTAATTTAAAGTTATTAGATCCTAAAAATAATCTCATCAACTTGAGAGGAGAAGAAATACAGATATACCTGCATTTAAAAAAAAATTATTGACTTTAATAATTACAATTCATTTAAACCGAGTGAAAAAGTCATTAATACCATTACCAAAAGTGCTTTGAAAAGGAGTACACGTTCTAAAATTAAATTAACAAAAGATAATAAGAAGTTTTTAAAACTCATTGGTTTGTTAAAATGAGTATTTTAAACATAACATCAACTTTTTCTCATGACAACACCATTGAAAGCTTTGAGTTTCATTCATATAAACCATATGTTACTAGTTTTAACAAAAATGATGAAATAAGAATCCCTATAAATCAACAAGATTTGTATGTGTTGCCACCGGCAAGTACATTGTACTGTACATAGAAGGGACGGCTAAAGCGAAAATAAAAGATAATGATACATATAAAAGCCTAAATACAATAAATTATACAAATAATCCCATATTATTCCTCTTCCAAGATATAAAAAATCAAATGGCATTGAAATAGATAAAATTAAAAACGCTGGAATAACAACGACTATGAAAGGTCTCGTATCTTTAAATGAGAGTGAATCGACGACTTCAAAGTATTGGGGATGGGATCTTGATGGTACTTTAAACAAGGGGAGAGGAAATTTTGCAGTTTCGATTCCATTAAATAGAATACTAGGATTTGCTGAAGATTATAAAAAAATTATTATGAATTGCAAACATGAACTAATTCTTCTCCGAAATAATACAGATTCAAACGCCGTAATGCTTAATACCGGAGAAATTTTAGAAAATATTGAAATAAAAAAATAGTTTGGCGCATGCCACATGTCAAGGTTTCGGATAGAGAGAGAATAAATGTACTAAAATGTTTAGAAAAACATCAACCAATTACCTTGGCTTTTCGTAATTGGGACTTGTATGAGTATCCTTTATTACCTCTTACAACGAAACATACGTGGTCAGTTAAAACATCATCTCAGCTAGAAAAACCGAAGTACGTTATCTTAGGGCTACAAAAAGCTCGTAAAAATAACCCCCTAAAAGACATGAGTAAATTTGATCACTGCAATATTCGCGACGTGAAAATATTTTTGAACTCCACATACTTCCCTTATGAAAATTTGAACGTTAACTTTAAGGAAGATAAATATAGTTTATTATATGAGCAGTACATAAGATTTCAGCAGTCTTTCTATGGTCGCCAACCACAACCTTTGTTATCGTTTGAACATTCTCGTGACAAAGCACCTCTATTTGTAATTGATTGTTGTCGTCAAAACGAAACCTTGAAAGTGGGACCTGTTGATGTGCGTGTAGAAATTGAATGTGAAGTTGAATTACCAGTGCAAACTTCTGCATACTGTTTGATACTAAACGATTGCATTGTAGAATATAGACCATTAAATAATATTGTAAGGAAAATACAGTAAAAATGGAATCTTCAAGATCTTCAAGGTTTTAAGGACTACAAAAATAATTTTATTTTAAAAGAACTAGCAATTGCTGATAATAACAAAACACAATGTTTTTTAATAAGACCTCCTTTCCCATTTGAATATTTAACTGAAGAAGAAAAAAAACATGTATTTTGGATGAAAAAACATCGTGGCTTATCATGGAGAGAAGGAACGTTCGATTATTATACCTTTAAAAATGTTATACAACCCCTAATAGAAAATAAGACTATCATAGTAAAGGGCCTGGAAAAAATTAAATGGTTAAAAGAGCTTTCTTCGAATTGTACTGTCTTTGATATTGCAGATATAGATTGTCCAAAGTTTGAGGAATTGTACAAACTATTTTCTGATGATGACTCTATGTTTAATTGTATCCATCATAAAAAGTATTGTGCTTTGAAAAATGTAATTTGTATAAGAAAATGGATAGATGATAAAATTAAAAAATTGTAATTTACTGAATTACTTATTCAGTTTGATGTTTAGTTTATTTTAAAATATTAGTTAAGAAAAATGATTATTTTAGACAATTATGTTTTTGAAAATAAATACTTTTTTTATTGTACTAACATTGTGTTTTTTTTTTCCTTATTTTCACCTTGGATTTTAAGATTAGTGGCTACAAAATAAAAAACAATATATTTTCAATCGATGCTAAATTTATTTATAGTAATATTATTATTATTATCAATATGATGAAAAAATAAAATAACATTAATTTCAAGCTATCTCATTAGCTAATTTCTTTGAAATCTTAGTGATGAGATTTTCAGTCATATCCATCACATCATCAACTGCTTCAGTAACAACATATTGAACACAAACTTCACTTTTATCATCTTCGTCTTCACTTTCATTGCTTGTTTCCTTTCGAATTGTGGTCAAATCAGTTACAATAATTTTAACAACACGTCGGCCATTGTTGGTTTTTCTAATTACAAAAGATTTATGATTCTTCATTAAATGGTTAACTTTTTCCTTATTTTTTCTCATATTTCTAGAAACAGCACTTTTAACTGATTTACTGGGCAGATCTGCATGTGGTGTTTCCGCAGCTTCAAAAGTATTTTGATCGCCAAAAAAAGGGTCTGAGTATCCCATGAAAGCCTGAAAAAAAGAGTAAATATAATTAAATTTATAATAGACATATTAGAGGAATAAATAAATCACCAATAGACAACTTACCATTTAAAAAAATTAAATGGAGCAGGTGTGTCACTTAAGGATTCTAATAGACTACTGTGCAAATTGGCTAGTCATGTACCTAATAAAAACAAACAGGTTGTGACTTGAACGAATAGGTGTATCACTAAAGGATTCTAATAGACTACTGTGTAAATATACCTGATGAAACAAACAGGTTGGGACTTGAACGATGAATTTACTTATTAAGCTTGACTTTATACTATCATCAGTATGCATGCAACATTCAAGAAAAGCAGATGTGTGTTTATGGTAATATAAAATGAACATAGATAAATTCGGTCGACATATGCCAAAGGTATTAAGATCTTTTATAGTTAACTTTGGAGCTAATCGTTCCCAAGGAGGGCACATTAATATGGGAAATGTACAAATCAAATGTTTACAAGAGCCATCCGAAGGCAATGATGCAGCTACTAAAACTTATGTGGATGAAATACAAAACAACATTTTAAAAAGCATTGAAAACGATCTTCTTATAATAAGAGCTCAAATAGATATACTAAGCCGTCAGACATCCAACGAAATTTCAGATACAAATATCAATGCTAGTGAAAAAAGAACCCTTTTAGATAAGATTGATGCTTGGCCTGACAATTGGTTAGAACTCTCAAGAAATACGGTGAACGAATAAGAAACTTATACATTTTTTTAAAAGGCTATGTAAAATTTTATACTATTTGATGTAAGTGTTTAGAAAATGTGAGACTTCAATATTCACGTTTGTTTGTGAGAGTTCTGACTCAAAGAATTGCAGCGATTGTTCTCAATAAATAATGTGATGTAGCAAGGAATTGGCGGGTTCTTGGATACTTCCGAGCGCGAGCGAGGAGTATCTAGAACCCCCAATTCCTCCCTACTCCTGCATAAATGCAAATATAAAAAGTCAAATCTCTTATTTAAATCAAAATGTCACAAGAGTCTCACTTATAAGAACAAGTAACTATAATTTTATTTTATCATTTTAAATTCATAAAAGTTGTATCATCTGTGGATTGGTGATGTACTGAATAATGTTATTTGTATAGTATATTTTTAACATGATCGCTGTTTTTTTAATATTTTATTATTGTTGGAAGTTTAAATAAAGCTGGTTAAGTGCGACTTGCGCCCTGATAAGTTATTAGAGTAAAATTATTTGAACAAAAATTACAAACTTATCGTTAGTGGTGTGCACTCCATAAAGGCATAGAGACACTGCCTACCCTGACAAAAACGCACCATTCACTAGTTTATTTATAATCTACAATCTGTTATAAATTTTCTGCTACAAATAACATCGACAATGGGTGCGACTATGGATAATATGAATTGGCCGCTCGCATATACAATGATTCGTTTGTACAATTGTCGCAACGGCTTATGAGCGGTGACCTTGATTGCGCTAGTAATTTTTTCTCTATCGCACTTAGTAATTTTGTGCGCGAGTTAACACATGCGCTAGTCCCCCACCACTTTCGCCGAGCGCTCATAAACCGTTGTGACACTTGTATTAAGGTATCGAATAAGAAGTGGTGGAGCGCACACTGATTTTTCGTATGTGTGTCTCATATCGACACGGGTGAAGCGTAGTGTGCGTTACTGTAAATACATGGCACACAATGCAAAAGTGTACGTGAAAAATAGCCATTGACTTATTCCTAATGTTTGTCGGTCTGTAGTTTGTATTCGAATTCCACCGAAGTCTTACGAATCCAAGGGATAATTTTGCGACCTGTTTTAGTTGCCATTATTGTTTTGTTTTTAACGCGAATTCATGGTTAGTAGTGCAAACAGTTCAGGACATAAAATTTAAATTGTGTCTTGAAATTTCATAAAATCGCTATACTTTGTCAGTTTAGGTAGTTAATTTGAACTGTCAAACAATCAATAATATTGTGAACTCTCTACAGTTGAGACTTTTTCAATAAAAATTTTCATGTTACATATACAACAATTAAATTTTTAGCAAACAAGAATATGTAATTTGGGGATTTGTAAATATGTTTTACTTTGAAATATAATATTTTAAGTATTTGACAAAATTACAACGGTAAATTTTATAATGTTCATTTTTCTTCTTCGATGCATACACATAAAAATACTCAAAATTCAAGGAGCGTAAAACATTTTTCACGGAAATTACAACGTATATTATTGTTTTGAAAACGCGAACTGGTAATAGTGCTCGTCTATACGAACAACTTTTACTTTGGAACCGACCCTGAAATCTAAAAATAAATTTAGCTGTTTAATAAAAAATTAACAAGTATTCGCCCAAAATATACTGAACAGCTATTTTTTAGTTGGGTTATTATTAAAAATTGGTTCACAAACGTCTTATTTGCGACGGCAGCTTGCGATATAACATTATATCCAAACAACTCAACGTTTATTAGCTTTATGTACCCGGGAATCACAAATAACCTAATATTTTTTGCGTTTTATTATCTTATCGAAGTCCTAATAGATATTATGTAAAATAGCCAAATTATTTTATTAATTCTGCACCTAAAATCAGTTTGTCCAAATTGAATAGAGGTTATATATAACAGCTAGTTAGTATAAATACATTTTAGATTAATTACTTTGGCTGCAACATATATATAACGAAGTTAAAAGGAAAACTATCACAGCTAAGTAGGCTTTACAAGTTAACGAATAATAATCGACCAACTTAATTTTGCAGTTTTGTTTCATACATTTTATTACTTTGTAATTTTTTTTTATCAAATCATTCAAGCACGTAACCCTCGGGTCTTACTCGCAATTGACGGGTTTTTATCCTACGTGAGCTTAGGGAGAAGTGTTTTTGGGGTTCCGTATCCGTAGTTCGACAAGGATCCCTTATAGTTTCGCCATGTCCGTCTGCGCGCGGCTTAGCTCAGAGACTATTACTACTAGAAAGCTGTAATTTTGTATAGGTATACAATACATATTAATCATGCCGACAAAACGGAAAATTTTTTTTTACGGTTATCTCCCATACCTACACGTAAATTGGGGATGAATTTTTTTTCGTCTATCCCATAGTGTGAGGTATCGTTGGATAGGTCGTTTAAAAACATTATGGATGTGAGAAAATTATTTTTAAGGATCCGTTGGCGAAATTTTAAGTTTTAATTAAAGTGCAAATTTTTGTTGGAGTCAAGTCGGCCGGCTAAACGGTTGTTTATGAATGTGTGGAAAAATTCACAGAATATATAATGAAGTTAAAAGGAAAACTATCACAGCTAAGTAGGCTTTACAGGTTTACAAGTACAGGTCGCGCCATCTTGCATCTTTGACAAATTAATAGTAGAATCTTTCTAGTATCAAGAACCAAGAAGTGATCTTAACTTTTGCCTGCGACTTCCTATCTATCTTTCAAGCATCGACAGTTTTCGGCTTGGCGGTTAATTAATCAACACCTCTTATAATCTCTATGTAGATCTGGGTCACACGATGATTATAGAAAAAACAGCATCCATACGGACGGAGGACATACAAACAGTTTTTTTTTTTTTTTTTCTTTTTTATTGTTTTTTGCTCTTATTGTAGCACTAATAATTCATATCATTTAAAGATATTAATTCGATTGCAAGAGACAGCAAAATTATATTTTAAAATACATAAATGCATGTTTATTTTAAAATAGTTTTAGTATTTTCTATTGTTCACTAACTAAATATTCTTCAGTTGATATTTTTAAATTTTGCTGTTGTTTATCACTGACTAGCTGATTAGGGATCGCAATCCAGCGGTGTTTTCAATACAGCTGGATTTTTGCTGGATAGACATCAATCCTGCTGGATCCAGGGCGGATCCAGAAATTTATCTATTTTTTTTAAAAAAGAATAGTTTTTTTGTAAAAGTCTTCAAAAATAATTATTTTTTAGGTGGTCACTACAAATAAGTAAAACTTCTTACATATTTAGGCGGAAAACTTTACTTTGTTTCCCTTTAATACTTTAAATAAATGTATTTTAATTATAATATACCGTAATCTATACATTATACAACATTAAAGCTAATTATTTTCATTTGAATTAACTTAAAAAGTTAATTATAATAAATTCATTATATGGTAAGGAGGCGATAGCTTTCGAGGACAATTTGAAACACGAGCGATAAGCGAGTGTTTTAAACGTTACGAGTAAGTTATTGCCCTTACCCACGCGTATCGTACTACGTTTTTCAATGCAAAGTGTGAGTAAATAAATGAAAAGTAATTAAAGAAACAAACAATAAATACTCCAAATGAACTTTAGGCGGGCATTATTTTTTTAGGGCCCCGTACCCAAAGGGTAACCAAAGGGACCCTATCCGTCCGTCCGTCTGTCACCAGGCTGTATCTCATGAACCGTGATAGTTAGACAGTTGAAATTTTCACAGATGATGTATTTCTGTTGCCGCTATAACAACAAATATTAAACCGGCCAAGTGCGAGCAATTGAAAACTCTTAAAAATTGCAAAAGATATACACAAAAAAGCTAGGTAAAAACAAAAAGTCTCTATGCAATTTTCTGTGCGTACCATCACCGCTTGAAAACATCTGCATTTTACTAGCTTTCGAATGAATTACAAAAATCTCAAATTTACAAAAGAATTATAAAAATATGGCCAAAACAATAAGATTAGGTAGAATATTAGAAAAAAATCTTATGCATACAAAATGTGAGTTTATAATCCATTGTTTTCTAATTTAACCGTTAATGATTTTTTTCTACGTGCTCTTATTGTTTTATGTACAAAAGTCTCAAATTGACAGAGGAATGATAAAAATATGGCCAAAACAATAGGAGCAGGCAGAAAAAAAACATTAACGGTTAAATTAGAAAATGATGGAACTTACATTTTGTATGCATAAAATTTGTTTCTAATATTCTACCTGTTCCTATGTTTTTGGCCATATTTTTATAATTCTTCTGTAAATTTGAGATTTTTGTACCTCATTCGAAAGCTAGTAAAATGCAAATCTTTTCAAACTAATATGCACAGAAAATTGAATGGAAACTTTTTGTTTTAAACTACTTTTTTTTGTAAATCTTTTGCAATTTTCAAGATTTTTAAATTTTTTGGAGCACAGTGTCAAAGTTTACGTCAATAATGTGCATTTTTGGGCTATTGTTTATTGATTAGGATGTTATCAAAGCGAAACAAATAAAAAAATTGTAAAATAATAGCTGGTTTTTTAAATATAATTTTTTAAAGTTAACTTTATAAAAAACACTTAAATTCAAAATATCTCAGAAATGGTTCACTTTTGCATGAGGCATTATATGGTCAAATCGACTGCAATTGCTCTCTTATCTAACCCCTTCAAAAGATTGCATCTAATTACCAGTCACCCTGTATATTAGGTTATTTTTTACAATCCGTCTGTAAAAAAGTTATTGCAGCCCGTTTAGTCTTGGAGTTTCATTAAAAGAAATAAAATGAAAGCTCTGAACTAAGCCCAAGAAAAGTAAACTACGAGACGAAAAACAAGTTTTAAAAGGTGGCAGCTATCCCAAAACTTCACTGATCAATTTTAAACGAACAAGGTTTTGTCATTTACTAAAAATCTAAAAATGAGCTAGATGCTGTGCATTAGGGATGGACCATTTTAATTTTACTGACCTTTCTTAAGTGGAAATTTGTGTCACTTTGCAATCGTTACCTAGTCTCTATTTTAAACCTTAGGATATTCGATTAGTAACTAATAAAAACTATGTTTTAATTATCAAAACCTTTTTATTTTCGAGTATTTATGTAGAACTTTCTTTTTACCGCGGCTTTATCTGCGTTGATTTAGTTTTTGTGTAATCCTAAAGAATTTATCAATATTATTCAGACCATTCATTTAGGGGTTAAAGTATGAAGTCGCTGTGTTGTAATGAAAAAGTAAAAAAAAATATCTGAAGTAAAATATACTTATTTAATCAAACCCTCATTTTCTACACATTTCTGCCATCTCATCGGAAGGTCATTTATGCCATTGCGGTAGAACTTTGGGGACCAGGCCGTCAATTGCGAAGGCAGATTGCGGGTGACTTTAAAAAGGATTTTTTACAGATATGTTTTGATTTTGTTGATTTTCAAACTTATAGTGCGCATTCCTTATATCCTATAGCTTCTATTTGATGTAGTTGAGTCACTCCAATTTCCATCGCATGGCATTTATCAAACTTTAAACAAATATCGAATGACTGATATTGCGAATGCGCAATAATGTCGGAATAGTCCCTGCCCCTAGATTATGTATCTTTGCGTCGGTTGCCAACTGGCTGGCAAACATCGAAAACATAGATATACTATCGAATTGCGATTATCTTAGGATACGTTCGTACTGAATTGACGTCACAGTTCGTGAACAGTTCAATACACACTTTATTATTTTTTTTAATTTCAGTTTTTGACCATGTTTTGATTGTTTGGCAACTGATATAAAACTAGATATATAGGCCCGCTGGACTCAAAAAATTGTGTGAAAGCGTGGAACTACTGCGAATACCAAAATTGGATACCTATTCGCAGTAGTTCCATTCAAAGATGATTGATCTTTTAAATCCTTTTTTTCTGACGAAGTGACAGATGATTCATTTTCATATAGATTTTGTGACATACAATTAAATTATTTTAGTTGATGCTCGTGATTGTTTGCACTTGGTGGAACTTTTGATACATTTTTGATTGAAAAATGGACAAGTACAAGTGTTTTTCAATCAAAAATAAATTATTTTACATTTTTTGACAGATGTCAAATTGACAGTGGAGTAATCACGGAAAAATAGTAGTCGGTTAAAGCCAGATCCAGCGAGAACGTAGGACGACGAATGATATTTCTAACTGTAGATCACGTGTGCGTAGGGTTAAAACGATTTCTCGAGCAGTATTCAAACAAAGTAAGCTATTTGTTACAGAAAGCCTTTATTAGTCAATATTTAAACGAGATTTTGTATTTGTTTACAGCATTATTAGTGGTGTGTTAAGGTTTTGCTTTTGCAATTCCTTGCCGATGATTTATCTTAATAATGTCAAACAGTAATTTTAAAAATAACACAACGTATTTGTTAATAATCCGATCCGTTTATTGGAACTACGTTACTAGGAAATCAAAATTTGTTTAAACACAACCCAACTAAAAATAGCAAATTAGTTTTGTATGTACTTACTAAATCTACCGATTTTGCTAATTCAAATTAATCTTGATTGTCGCTAGATAAACTTTGACTATTTTTGAATTAGACGAGAAAGTTCGTTTATTTTTATTTTTGAGTGCAAGTTTTAAACAGTCCAAGAAGAAATCCTCCGTATTGAATTTTACTTAAAAGGATTTTGTTTTTTATTGTTGCAAAAAAAATGTAATGGTTCTTGTACCAAAAGTTCAAGTAGTACGAGTATAAGTATACTTTTTTGTTGTAAATACATCATGAAAAATGTATGGGATTAAATTTTTTCATTCATTAAAATCAGTAAACAATAATTGCTTGATTAAAAATATATACATATTAGTATATAAGTATAAGAATATTAAATAAATATATCCAAAAATGAACAGGCGTTGTTTACATTTTTTGAAGGTGTTTGTAGATTCGGCTCTGTAGCCGCTACGAACGGCGAGCGTTACTCATCCAAAAGTGCTGCCATACAAAAACATTTCAAAAGCCACTAAATTACTTAATAATTTTTGTCGTGAGACAATGTTCTCGACTTCCCCCTTCACACCCTGTTAAGGAAGGTAGGGGGAGGTGAAAGTCAACAGTTGCAGAGAAACTTTCCTGTTAAAAGCATACTTAGGTGACTGCGGCGTCTTGTCAGAAGACAACAATTTATCATCGTCCTAGGGCAGAACATTGGATAAGAATGTTGTGATAAAGTAAAAAAGCTTCTGCGATTGACAGTACGAGTACTAAACGAGTAACAACTGTACGTACAATGCAATGAGTTAAGACAAGAAACAACGTTACGACATAAATCCCAGTTTCAGAGTGTTCATGTGTTGTAACAAACATTTATAAACATTTTATTATGAATATATGATAATGAATGTACCGTTCGCAAATTAAAACATTTTCATTTTGTGAACAACGCACAACTGACCATTCAGAAGATATTATTCCAAAAACTGTGGAAAGCTACAACAACATACTCGCCTCTGTTTGAAACTATTGGAACTAACTATCATTGTCTTTTTGTAACCCCATAAAGAACAATATTTTTGAACATTTTGGCATATTAAGGTTAATTTTGCATTTTTTGACAATTGCGTCATTGATTTACCAAAGGTGCGATATGTAAATCTACACTAATAATAGAGTAGTAAAAACTCGTCTTTGCACATTGACTATTTTCGGGAAATTTTAAATGTAATATTTTATCAGTATTGTACTGTGGCCAAAACCAAAATTTTTAAGATTTTTTGTCTGTCTGTCTATATGTACGAGTATGTATGTTCCGTTTCAACTCAACGGATTTGGATTAGGTGTTTTTTATTATCATCGTAGTGGCGTGTTAGGTAGGTTGCTTGTGATGTTAAATTCGGGAGCCAAGCGAAGTGGAGCGGAGCGAGACGACCCTTTAGATTTCACAGATTTCATGATATTTGGGCACATCATGAAATGATCAATTGTACGACATGGCCACGACACATACACTAAAACGAGTAAGCGATATGCTATGCGCCTTGTAGACCAGAGTGGTCAACATATTGGCTATAAGGGGTGATCTGTGTTGCTGTTTTATATTTATGTAGTGGCCGTGGCCATATCGTAAAATTGATCATTTCATGATCAGAGGTGCAATCGTGTAAGATTATCGTATTCATTGGACCACTTCGGCTAAGCAAATTAGCCCGTTTGACAATTGAAACCGTACGTTTTTGGCTGTCAAATGAATACGATTGTCTTACACAATTGCACCTTTGGACGTCGATTCCCGCACATGTGACAATTTGCGAAGGCCGAAAGCGGGTGATTTTTACAAGCTCTTGATGAAGAAACGTATCAAACTTCTAGAATTTGAATCTGTTGTACGTATTCGTGACATGCTTTACGTGTATTTTAAGGAGTTAAAGTTAGTTATAATTATCATCACACAGCATTTATGACGCGATTAATAGAGGCGTATGAAAAGCAAAGCGTGTGAAAATTTTTGCGAGAAATTTTTGCGGGGGCGGCTTGTCCTGGGCGGCTATTCTACGCGACATAATACCTATTAGGGCGCGCCCATTTGCAATTCGTGCTGATATATATTTCCGTCGATACTTGAATCGACACACATCGAGCTGCTAATTTAGATCTTATAGGGTATTCGTGGTTAACCAATCACGTAAAACAGCACAGTATGGGGCTAAGGAACGAAACATAATGAACAACTTTAGCTTTATGTGAAACTATTATTTTCAAAACTAAACCCAGCCTAGTAAGCAGCACACAATACCGCAAACCTTATACCAACCTTACAAATAGACCTTCAAATTGTTTTAATTTTTGAACATTACACAAGAAGTTGTGTTATTGTTGCATTACTTTGTAAATGATCTGCAGTTTATAAACAGATGTTATTATGAATAATACTTGCGATTGTCAGCACTTGGTTAAACTTGGATAACAACTTATGAATAAAAAACAGTCAATTTACTTAATTTTCCAACCAGTCTCGGTTTTATACCGTTATCAAGGGTTTAATAATAATACATTTTAAAGGGTTTGAAGATTAATTCGATGTTTTTACGTGCAATAAATGAAGTAAACTTCTTTGACGCTTTATAGTTGTTGTGCAGTAGCTTTTTAAACACGCTTTATAGTAATGCACAACATAACACAACTTTGCTAGAAGAGCCTAATTACCATTAGACTATGGTCATTAAATAGGAAGAAGCAACATGCAGCGCCAGTGCAACAACACACCGGGCTTAGTTCAGGGAGGGAGCCAGTAAACAAGCTACGAGTTTAAATAAAAGTCATGAATAGTGTTGCCAACTTAGCGCTTTCGATGCTAGATCTAGCGGAATTTTCACTTCTAATTGGAATTTAAAAAAACTTCTTATTTCATTAGCTCTTTTCACCAATGATACATTTGCCCAGAAAAGGAAATTTGTTTATGTCTTTTGCCTGAAAAATATTTTTTTTTATATTCGGCTGTTTCACACAGTGGATTGTGCATGCCTGTCCTTGTAATAATTCCACATTTTCCAATCTAGCATCCTTTTTTACAAAATTTTGCGCTTGTTTCGCATTGTTTAGCGCTTTTTATCGAGAGGGATTTGCAACACTGATCATGAATACCCATTGTTCTATTTGTTGTGGAGTGGCGAGATTTAGTGAAAAGAAAATTACTTGTTCGTATTGTTCACATCCTGCAAATAGGCTGCTTGCTCTTATTTATTTACTGAAAACATATTCCACTTGTTATGCCGGAAAACTTTTGTAAAGAATCACGAAAAACACGCATTTTTACTATTTTTTATTAATTTAATCCTGACAGACAAACCGAAGGACTTTATGTAATATATTTACTTACATATTTAAATTATTTTATCACATCTGCTTATGTTAGTACATAATTATCGTAGAATGAATCATTTCCTGATCTGGTCAAATATAATGAAATCTGTAAAAACAAAAGGGATCGTCTAGCTCCGCTCCGCTTCGCTCAGCTTCCGAATTTATGACGTTTACGTTATAGTTGTGTTGGAATCTGATAACCGCCCCTAGCGGACAGTAGCGGAACTTTTCATATTCCATACAAAATCTAACGTGAACGCAACTGTAACGTTATCATAATTTTCGGGCATAGACAAAGATTAAAAAAAGACAAAAAGAAAATGGAATTTTTTGCCAAACAAAACACATTAAACAAAATTATAAAAATTAAAAGGAATTAGACTAACTTAAATACAAATTTTGCTCGACAAAAGGTGGTACTCTCAGCATTTGCTGTCGGAGATTTTTGAAGGATCCCTACAGCGCTGATTTCCAGCGAGCCCCTCAATACTTTTACATAATAAAATAAATTTAGAACTTGAAAATTTTGCAGCTGTCGCTCTAGTTAAATTATTTAATTATATTATTATTAAACTATGAAATTAACAGGATTAATCTATAACAATCTCATTATATTATATTTATGTATACAGGATGACTGGCAACCAGATGCAATCCCTTGAAGAGGCTGTAGAAGAGGTGTAAACGGTCTAAATTACAACAGTCTAAAATCAGCTGCTTCGTAGCATCGAAAATATTGCGTAAAACATTTTTTTATTCCTGTTAACCTGTTTATTTATCACATAAAATCATTTTTATTTTTTACGTACTCTTACAAGTATTTACAAAAGTGGTTGGAATCTCCTTTTAAGTAAGAAAATACCTGTATTAGAAGACTCCACTCTTCCATAGCGGATGACAAATAAAGATCAAGTTTAACTATTTATATTACAATAACTAACATTGAGATTATGTTTTTATTGCGTAATCCATCGCTTTGGAATACAAGGAAACTTGTCTGGGAAACAAGAGGTCGCAGGTTCGAATCTTGGCCCGAGGAATTTTTTCAAATTCTTGTCTTTACATTAGTAGTGTGCATAACGGCTACATTTTGTTAACGCGCTAAAAGCTAGACGCTAATTTCAAATAGCGCGCTATTTTTGTAGCTATGTTTTAACGTTATATTTTAAAACTAGATTAGCTACATCTATAGTTTTAACGAATGAAAAAGCATGAATGTTAGTTGTGTTGTAGCTTTAGCGACTGTCAGCTATAATAAACGGATAAATTAATTGAGGGAGACACAAATGGGCTGTTTTGAAAAAAAAAAACATAACTTTATTATTTTTTTACTGAAGGCAGTTTTTATTAATATGTTTAGGTCGTACGATATTTTTGTTTATATTAATAAATATAAACAGTTTCAAACATTCAATGAACTTCCCTTCATACTTTGCAGGCTTAGGCCTGTCAATAATTAAACGCTATTTAGGCTTGAGTCGTTATTATTAGGAAATAAAATTAATGATATTCAATTATTTACACTTAAAACGAACTATTTCCAAACTATATTTCTTAAAAAGTTCTAGATGCATAAATTTATCAAAAAACCTTTTTTTATTTACTAAAAATACTCGCTAATATTCGCGCACGAAATCAATTTAGGTAGGCGTACACGCTCAAGCGAAAGCTGTTCGGTACTAAACGTTAAAATAAACAATCAATTCAAAAATGACATAAAAGTGCGTGAAATGCATCCGAATCGCGGGGCACAGGTGCGGGGTGAGTGACCTCTGTACGAAACGAACGAATCGCGTCGCGTGGCTTCCGTCGGGATCCGCTGCTGCTAAGCAAAGCGCGCGATGTCGAACCTCGTTAAAAAATAGCTCTAAGCGCAATCCTTTTTAGCGCGCGCTATTCGTGAAGAATAATTAGCGCGCTAATTTTATACGCTATACGTTTAATTACTCAATACTACTTTACATTTGTTCCTAATTAATCTTTTCTGGTTTGTAATGCACCCTAATAATAATATTTATAACTAACATTTATAAGCGGATGAACTTGTTTACCTGTACGCAGGTTAAGATCCACTTAGAATCACACGAGCATACGAAGTAGCGTGTTACCGTGGCCAAAGTTACATAAATTAAATCGACGTGTTTACGCGATTAAGAAAGCACATTTTATTATTAAAATGACAACACTTTTCTTTAAAACGGGATTCTACCCATTAATATGAACAACTTTTCTTATTGCTCCAACCATGAAATAGCAAAAAAAAATAGCCGAATATAAAAATAAGGTAGGTATTTAACTTTTCTATTAAACAACTGATTCGCGATTTCAGTTTTGGTCCTAAGTAGTTCATTTATGGGTAGAATACTCCGTTTTAAGCTAAAAGGTTTTCATCTTTACATCCTTTATAATAATATGGAGTGTGGGGAAGCTAGACGTAAACCGCTTTCCAAGACAAAGATAAGGACAAACTGTCCCGCTGAAAACCGAAAGAATATTTTAAATAATATGTTGGTTGTGGTCGACAATAATTATGTCTACTGCAGGCATACTTTACCTTTTGGTTATGAACGTCAGGTGAAAGGGGTCACTCAAGAAGCTAGAAGAAGTCTCTAAATCTAGAATCCCGTAATGTCTTGCTCCCGAGTGCATGGTGCTGGAACATGGACGTTTTATTCGTTATTTTGCAGTATTGGATTCTAGTTGAAACAAAATATGTATATTTCTATTGTTGTAGGCATACATGGGCCACCGCCGCGCCGGCCCGTTGGCCGCATCCAGCCCGTTAAGGTTTTTAAAACGGCCCGCGGCGAGGAACGATCTAAAAATATAATAGACTAACATTTTATTTATTATTATTTATTTTATTTTATTTTCATAATATGGAGAACATACAGCTTTTATATTTTATACAATATTGAGAGATGAACACAAATAAGCTTAAATAGTCTCACAGGTAGCACTAAACTAGATTACATTGATCTTAGGAGAACAGATATTTTACCGGAAAGTCGTGATTTGTTTTTTTCATGCAACTTCTTTGTCGATCTGAGTAAAGGAGCAAGCGAGTGAAAGCTGAAAACTAACAAATAAGCATGGATGAAAATCAATAAATCCAAGACAAGAACCCGGGTAACCTAGAAATATTTGCAAAATTATTTGTGTCTAGTTTTGTGTGTTGTAGTATTGATTCAGATGTGAGTAGTCTTGCATCTAAAAATTTGGCACAAGGTTCCCATCTATCGGAAATTATGGAAATACTACATTTTAAATTTTCTAGTTGAACCTACGCCTGCGGTTCACAATGGCGTTTTTTCGTATGCTATATCATGAACCTACGGCCCGCAAATTCATGAGCATATGGGTAGTTCTCAAAATTTTTGTAGGTAATAAAATTGTAACAAAAATAAAACGTTACAAAAATGTAACAAAAAAATGTGTAAGGGTTCGTTCATCATAGCTATATCCTTTAGTCCACGACTTTACTTGCGTTGAATGGTTGTTTAACGGAATAAAATTATTTATAATTGTTTTGTTATATATGATTGTTTGACCCGTGATTTTCCAAGGGTTGCCCATGCCTGATCTAAGGCCTTCAGAACTTTTTCAATTTATTTATATTAATTATTTTAGTGGGATCATCTCTTCTCTTTTATAAAATGTAGAAGTTAACCAATAATTTTATGAGTCTGTCAGCAATTGAGTGCTTTTACGACTTATATTATCAATATAAGTGCACGTAGTTCGAAAATAGTTTCTGTTCTACATGCTCTAATACCTAGAGCATGTAGAACAGAAACTATTGAACAACTGCACTCTTTGTGAGTTTAATTGGGTCATCCCACGAACAGGTGTGTCCCATTTACAGCGGAGGATTGTAGATTACGTTCTAGCTGTGGAACGGGTAAGTATCAGTCGCCAAACCGTACATTATTCGATCCATTATCTTGCATTTAGTTCACTTCTATCGATATGTTTTTATTTCAACATTTAGTCAAAGGCTTACACGAGCTATTTGTAAATATTTTATTATATCATGATGAAATTGCTGGTCTATTTCTTTGGAAATGAAAAAAACATGTTCATTTTATTTACTTAATTTAAAAATCTACTGTGATGTTTTATTGGCAGGTTCATTTTTAAGGTTCCGTATAAAGGGCAAGACGGAGCCTGCTGTCCGTCCTTCCGTATTTCATGGGTCTCTAGCTCGTAGACGGTATGTATGTATAAAATTTACACTGTGCAAATTTTTTTATGACGTCATATTTTTAGAACGATACGCATTTTATGTATTCTCAATACGGTTTTTATGATTCACTAGCAATTTGTTCAATGGTAATACCTCAAAAACTAACCTAGGATATTTTTTATATTGTTATGAATTTGAAATTTATGCATATTTTGTAACATAATATGCTGTATTTAAATAACAAATACAAAAATTTTAATGTAGCAGTATTAATTGCTGACCAACGTAATTTTGCAGGCTTTTCATAAATGTTGTAGGAAAAAGTATGAAATAAAACAACAAAATACAAAATTTCCAAGTATCTATTACCTACTCGCACTTGACCGTTTTTTTTTTATTTGCGCAGCCCGCCTTGCCAGCGTGTGTGAGTATGGGCATTTCTTCTAGGAGGGCCGCCAAGAGGGCGAAATCTTGGAAAGGCCTTGTCCAGCAGTGGACGAAACTGGCTGATGGATGGATGGTGGAATATTCAATAAATATATTATTCATATATTTGATGGATAATTTTTGTATAATTTTTGTATAATTTAATAAAATTTATTGATGATTAATTTTATCAGTTCAGAACACGATGCGATCTCGAACGAACGAAACGACTTTGAAATAAAAGCTGGAGAATTACACAGAGGCGCCGGAAAATTTACAAAATCTTTGAATACGCTACGTTTTGAATTTATAGGTCGGTACTAAATACGACGTATACTTGACATGCTTTCTTTCACACATTTGCGATTATACAAACAACCCACATCGCAAATTAGAAGGTCCGAAATAGATAAAGTTTTGAAAAAGGGTTGCTGTGTATGTGAAAACGGTCCGATTTGATTGATTGATTGATTGGCGTACGAAGGTAGAAACCCTTCTTTGGCATTTTTCGGTGTGACAATCGAGTAAAAGGGTCTACCCTCTGAGGGTGCTAATCTCCTGTTCAGTGATGCTTATCCCTGACCCAACAAAACCGTTACATACTGCTTGGTTAGATGTGGTAAAGTAAACCAGTAGAAATTACTGACTTGTTGTAGTAAAACATAGCTCCTCTTCATTTTTAGGGTTCCGTAGGCCGACAAGTAACCCTTATAGTTTCGCCATGTCCGTCTGTCCGTCTGTCCACGGCTTAGCTCAAAGACTATTAGTACTAGAAAGCTGTAATTTAGCACGAATATAAATATTAATCACGTCGACAAAACGGTAAAATTAAATCTTAAATTAAAAAAAATTAAGGGTACCTCCTCTCATACACGTAAACTGGGGATGATTTTTTTTTTCTCGTCTATCCCATAGTGTGGGGTATCGTTGGATAGGTCGCTTAAAAAAATTGTGGGAGTGTCAAAACCATTTTTTGATTTAGGGATCCGTTAGCGAAATATTAAGCTTTAAAGTGAAAATTTTAGTTAGAGTGCAACGTCCCCCCCCCCCCCTGCTGGCTAAAGAAATGTGAAAAAATTCACAGAAGTAGTGTATATAATGAATTTAAAACTAAAATATCACAGCCAAGTAGGCTTACGAGGTTTACAAGTACAGGTCGTGCCAAACTTTTGGTCCCCTCTAATGTATGGGACTAGAAGTTTGGCGCAGTCTGTATTAGTAGACCAACTTATAAAATGTACCGGGCAACTACGGAACCCTACATTGCGCGTGGCCCAACCCGCACTTGGCCGGTTTTATACCTAGGATCTCAAAAGGAGACTAAGTTGATATAAACTAATCCATACAGACGTTTGAAAACCAAAATGTTTCATAATGACCAAGGACTGTGATCTTTTTGAGGTATTCTGCGGATAATATACACAATATTCTTCATTTTACACAAAAACAAATTAAAACAAAAAAAGCAAAAGCTACCCTGCTTTTTAGAAATTTTGTATGTCTATTTTCCATTTTGATTATGATCATCGTAGACTACAATTCCTAGTGACCCTGGTCAACGTAAAGGTTATAAGGGATGTTGGTAAAATCTTAAAGCCTTTCACCCGTGGCTCTGCCCGTATTTATTCATTCTCTAACCCGTTTTTGGCTTGGTTTTAGTAACACCCCTTACAGCCTATATGTTAGCCGAGGTCACTATGATGATCATAAAAAAACATATCCAAATCCGTTGAGTGGTTCTCGAGTTAAAACGGAACATATATTCAGAAAGACGAAAATTCCAAAAATTTTGGTTTTATTTAAGTTTTAACCCATTTCGTTTAAAATTTCTCAAAAATATTCATTCTACAAACACGACTATTTAACTACTTTATTATTAGTATTTTCCAATACAGTCAGGTTTTTCTGTAGCGTAACTTGCGGAAAAGACGTAATGAATTTCGAAGACAGTTACATATTAGAGTAGATCCTAAACCGTGACACAGGGAGGTACTCAGGGTAATAGCAAACAATCCCGAGGGCGATATAACGGTAATGGCTGTTCCCGTAAAGTCCCGTTAATCCACGTTCTAGTAAATAATGCGTGTCCTGAATTAATGATCAACTGAACTTCTTCAGTGCCTAGCACTCGCTAGAGCCACCCTTGGCTGGTCCCTGGCTGACGGAAACATTATATTGTTAGTCAAATAATTCTGGTGCCATCAAACGGTTTATCATAGAAACAAGGTAAACGTCCGAATTAAGACTTACAGAATGAAAAGGCACGCATCATAACCTCACACCGACACTTACGTCAAAATTACTACTTAATATAAAAACTCTTCTTTTAATATTAAACTCGCTCTTTTAATATAACTGCTAAAAATATCTACGCGACGGTGGTGTAGGCCTACGCACTAGCACTAGGCCCACGAATTTTATGCTACGCCGTAGACCTTCATATATTAAAAGAGCGAGGTCTGTTGATAGCGAGTAGCAGCCTAACTTTAAATTAATAATATCATGAAGGGCAGGATGCCCTCTTCATCAAACAGGGTTAGGTCATCTCCTCCGATTACCCATTAAAGCATTAACCTACGCACAATTGCTTGGCCCGATTAACTTACTTCGAAGATGTATGGTAATAGTAACATGAATATTAATCTGGATTGTGATTTACATATTTCAACAAATCATAGGAGCCTACCAATTAAATTTGAATATTCCGAGTCCTTATCGAGCAAATAAAATTGATATTTTAATTCTAATTTCAGATTTGAGAAAAAGGCTGAAACGTGTATCAGTGATCCATCCATCCATCAGCCCGTGTTCGTCCACTGCTGGACATAGGCGGTATCAGTGATCAAATTGTTAAATTGAGATTTGTCATTTATGTAAAAACCTTGTGCCTCTTTTGTGGTTAATCATGAACGTACAAAAAAGGCGGATGAGTTGAAGCACCCACGATAAGTCTACTCCCGTGTACGCACGAGCCCGGCACGTACACACTCGCATCATGATAAGTCTATTTTCCATAGAAAGTCCACTCACACATTTGTAAACCGCTGCCAATGCTAATTCTTCAGTTGTTGCTTAGCGGCGACTTTGTCCTTCTTATTATATAATCAAATAAATAATACCCTCGCGGAAAATACATATATGGTTTTAATGTCCCGGGTTTGGTTGGTCCTAACTTGGCCCTGTGTCTAACTCACTATAGAACATTTTCAAACTAAACGTTACAAAAACTTTTGATTGTGTAAGACGGATTAAGGATATTTTTATGAAAGAACTTTTTGGGGTCAGAGCTAATTGATTTCTGCGACACTAAGTATTTTGTGCAGCTGGTTGCATTTTTGCCAGAGTGTATAATTGCAGTACGCAAAACACTTGGAAGCTAACCCATCGCTTACTCGTACGTTCTATCTACTTCACTTTTATGAATTAAATTACTGCAGATCTTCTATCTCACAAAGTCCGTCCTATAGTTGTAGCATAGTATAACTAAGTAATAGTATTCTATCTCCATACAAACGGGCTGAAACGAACCCTCGCCCTCAAAACTCGGTACAACTCGGTTTACGACAGTCGCGGTCGCACCGCAGTTACGTACGTACGTTGTCTCTGTGACGCTCTCGCGCATTTTCGTAAATTATGTCACGAAATTACAGAGTATGCTGTGCATTGTATGGTTGCTTGAATACAACTTTTGTAAAAATAATATAGCATTATCAAATACGTAAACAGTCAGTTGACAGCCCTAGGGCGTGTTTAGGCGCCGAGCGGCCGTAGGTATTTATTTCAAGGACACCGCCTAGTTAAACTACTGTTGTTACCTATACTGTGGTTGCAGTAGTGCGTGCACACGCACTTTTTTCTAGTGTGCGTAACCTCGGGAGCGCTACAAAACGCTCCACACACACAAAACGCGCTTATCTGTACACATCACTACTACCACCATAGCCAAACGGACTTTTTAATATAGAATATCTGTACCTTCCTACTCGTATGCACATTATTACTAAGTAGCAGACCAAACATAAGGATTAAATGGCGTGGCGAGTTTCCATACAAAATATAAGCTACATTTAGGCTTCACGGTACGAAGAAACGTATAAAAATGGTTTGTTTTGGCTGTTTTATGTTTGGAACAAATTTGTTAATTCCTAAACTAATCTCTAGATATATTTTGTTCGGAAACAAGCAATATTTATATATAAAAGAGCCCGGAGTTCACTTAGCCAAAATTACCACGTGTCGACTCT
The DNA here is from genome assembly GCA_910592155.1 of Ypsolopha scabrella. NCBI lineage: Eukaryota > Metazoa > Arthropoda > Insecta > Lepidoptera > Ypsolophidae > Ypsolopha > Ypsolopha scabrella. Next base: position 20,558,016 of record OU342969.1, on the reverse strand, counting down.
ATGCGTTTATTATTAATGTTAGGTCTGCTACTATATTATATATTATACGTCTGTTCTCGTATGCCTTAAAAAACGTGTATTCGTAGTCGAAATATTAGTATACTTACAAGAATTGGCTTTTTTCTATTCAAGATGTATTCGACGATCCCCGGGTGCCAACTACAATCAACAGTTATCAGCAGGCAGGCTTTTTCAATTCCAAGATTTAACTGCAACGACGATTAAGATGAACAAGATAACGTCATGTCGCGGTACAACCGGTTTACCGGCAAAGCTATTTACACGCTGCGACACATATCAAGGGGATTACGGATTACCAATGAAAGCTGGTAACTGCGAAATTTACACTGGCATTGTGTATTGTTATACCTTTATGAACACTGATCCCATCAAATTATCAAATTTTACCACCACGGAAGGCACAAATTATGATAATAACAATACATGTTACGACAAAGTACAAAAAAAGTATCGTCACGGAATTCATCCCGGGAAGGGTGTCAGGGTTGTTTCAGAGTATGAACTATCACGGGATAGTCAAGCACGCATTTCACCAAAGAATGTAATATCCCAATATGATAGGGAGTGAAGCATTATAGCCGTACTTCGGGTACAAATACACGGTCATGTACGTTTACCTCACAATGTTTCCTTTACCGTCACTGTAAGTATACACACTATATATGCACATCCATCCATCCATCAGCCTGTTTCGTCCACTGCTGGACATAGGCCTTTCCAGGATTTCGCCACGCTTGGCGGTCCTCCTGGAAGAAATGCCCATACTCACACACGCTGGGCAGGCGTGTTGGTGAGCGCAGTGCCGAAACCCTAGCACCAGTGACGCCGCTGCCCCTCACCAGTCTATTTTATATAAGGCCCGGCAATTGGGGTTGAATATACCGCCATCCATCGGTCCCAGACAATGGTGGGCCCCCTGGTTTTTCCTGAGAGCTGTCCTCTTACTCTCCCCCGAATAACTTCGGGAGGATTTGCGAGTAAGATGGTGGTACCGCCACAGTCAAGCCCGGCATCAGCTTTACCTACCACATAAATCCCACTAAACCTCGAACTGGTGCTCTCAAGATTGAGAATCCGGCTATTAACAACTAAGCTACGGCTGCTTTCAAGTACTGTGCATATCTATCCATACTAATAATAAAATAGTTAAAAGGTTGTGTCTGTACATTGAAAATTAATACTGAAGCCAAAACTACAATTTTCAGAATTTTTGTCTGTCTATCTGTTTGTTCGACTCAACGAATTTGGATGCGGTTTTTTTTATTATCATCGTAGAGACCTTGTCAACAGGTCAACATAATAATATGCTATACAAGGAAAATGATATATGTATATAATACTGCTTTCAGTATAGAATATAATGAGATATCAGATTTCTATAAAATCATTTATGAAAACTTATTCTCTAATCCAACCGCAATCAACGGCTTATTACCGCTCTAACGGTTTTTTGGAAGAGGGCAGAATAGAAAAGCTTGTTCAAGATTAATAGATGTTGAAGAAGTGAAAGAGGTGTGTCAGGATTGTAGCAGACGGAAATATTTAGTCTCTGCCTACTCCTCCGGGAGACAGGCATGAGTATTTATGTATGTAATAAAACACAAAAGTTATTCTTTTTTCTGCAAAGAGGTGAGATTCCGTATTTTTACCCCGTCCATTGGCTACAATAGAATTTTCCGGAAGTTTCGTTCACGTAATACAATTGTAAAGGTCGTTTTTTAGGGTTCTGTACCTTAAGAGGAAAAAACGGAGCCCTTATACGATCACTTTGTTGTCTGTCCGTCCGTCCGCCTGTCTGTCTGTCTGTCAAGACCCACACGGGAATGTGATTAATCACGGGAATGTGTATGTATTGAGTTGAAATTAAAACCGTAAACTCAAATCTACAGTCCCTTGAAGCTGTGAAAAATTTACCTTCTAAGTTAACGTAATAGTATATTATGATACAAGTGAGCTACGTTGGACATTACAGTCGAGGCGGGATTGCAGCCTGAGCCGAACGGCGAGGGCGTAATGGAGCCGTGAGTGTAATGTCTAATGCTCACGCGTTTCATACGACATTTTTCAACACACTTGCGAGGAAAAATAATAAAATTTCACTGCTTATTTTTCCACATAATTGAAACCACAGCTATAAATTGACAATTTTCTTTGAAAAACGGTGGCGGAGAATTTGTCTGTGCGCACGCAGATGAAAATAGAGGCACTGACGCATCCGCCAAATATTAAGTATTAACAAACTGAATATTTTTGTATTTACAACAAACACTTAGTTTATTTGTTGACAAAAATAAATAATTTGATAAAATTAAATGATTATTTATTATATTTTAACTAAGACAGTTTATTTATTTGCAAAAACTTTATACTATTTTTCAAGACATCAAAACCCTTTGCTAAGATTTAAAAAAAAACTATAATGTTAAAAACACTAGTGCGATAATGTAAAGTAAAAAGCACGCATGTTTAATATGCTGCATTATGACCTTAAGAACACTGCAATAATGGCCACTTTATAAGCAAGTGTGTTGAAAAAAAATATACGGCTGTTTATGCCACAAAAAACGTATATCTCAAGGAAATCAAAATTTAAAGCGTATTTTCCGTTGACCTAGAACCATGAAATTTTGCAAGTAATACCGTATTATACTACAAGTATAGAGAAAGATCTGAACCCTCGGTGGGCGAGTCCGACTCGCACTTGTCCGGTTTTATTTTATCAGAACATTGCCTTGGTATGCAAGGTGAGGGAAACTGGAGAAAGGAATCGATGAAGACAATTTGTTTGTATTCCAGTGTCTAGTATTTTCCATTACAGAAGAGTTTACTCGAGTAGAGTATACAGTTGAATAAGATATACTGATTTGATAAACTTTTCCTGGCTCACGTCGTGTTTGTTTATTTTTTGCTTCCTTCAGGTAAATAAACGTAGTGGTTATATTGTGTTTGGGGTAAACCAATCAAATACTGATATTTCGAATTCCACTACCACCGTCTATCATCTGAAAATCTATCTTGGAAATTTCCAACTGCAGTTCACAATATTGCTCCCGATCTATACAATAAATTTTATTACAATAACTAGCTTTTGCCCGCGACTTCGTTCGCGTGGGTTTCGGATATAAATTGGAATCAGACTTCCCATAGATTTATATAATAGCCTTTGCCGTTTGCGTCTATTCAACCTTTGCCCCGTTTTCGGCTTGGGCGTTATTTTATGAACACCCCTTGTAGTCTAGGTGTTGACTAGGGTAACTACGATGATAATAAAGAAAACCACATGCAAATCCGTGGAGTGGTTCTCGAGTTAAAAAGCATTTATTCAATCTTTGCCCCGTTTCCGGGTTGGGCGTTATTTTATGAACATCCCTTACAGCCTATGTGTTGACCAGGATCACTACGATGATAATAAAAAAACCGCATCCAAATCCGTTTAGTGGTTCTCGAGTTAAAACGGAACATACAGACAGACAGACAAAAATTCAAAAAATTGTTGTTTCGGCCTCAGTACAGTACCGATAAATCATTTCAAGTTTACGTTGTATAGGTATATAAGGTGACTTTCGTTTGTATAGCCAATTTCCTACTGGAGTTCCGGTAAGAGTCAGGTAAGTGGATATTTTTATGCCTCTGTACTTGTTCAAGAACAATCTCGACTCGATTAGAATAGGGAGAATAAATTTTATTTTGCGTATTTCAGAGGAAGTGTCATTGAACCTTGGTCCTGACCTCGTACCAAATCTCCAGTATGAATTTGGCTGCGTGAACGAAAGTCTCCTTCTACATCGCCAGTTAACGAGTATTTTTTTTTTTTGGATCAGAATAGCGGCTTAGTTTGGTGAAAAGAAGAGTAAAGTTTAAATCTCTTTTAAGAAATCATAAATAATCCTTTTTTAAGGGGGCAACTTTTTACCTCGGTACAAAATGCACATCATAATATCGTTTTCTTTACTTTTGAATAAAAAATACGCAATAAATGTGTTTTATAGCAACTTGCGGAAATAGTTTATGAATAATAAAGTCTTCACAAAAAAGTACGTATTTTAATGTATTATATTTTGTTTACATTACACTAACAAACTTAAAGGGTGTTTCCACTTGTAATGTAATGCAGCTAAAATGAAACGCATAAAATTGAATAATTTCCATGTGATCACCAAATTATTAACAAGCAGCTTGTGCGAATTGCTATAAAACACATTAATTGCAAACTTTTTATTCAAAAGTAAGGAAAACAATATTATGATGTGCATTTTGCACCGAGATCCTCCGTTACCACCTTCGACGGCGTCTCTCACTACATGATTTTTTATCTCCTTCAATTGGTAAATGAAGTCCTATAACTGTGTATATTGAACTACTATTTGTACCGGGATACACCTCACAAACACACGTGTTAGTTCTGTGTGTATAAATTTGTCGATCATGTATTATCTGTTAACTTAAATTTAATTCATTAGTAAATATGGGTAAGTATGTAAGTATTAATCTATCTTAATTATACTGAAAATAAAGTAGTGAAAAAGTTGTGTCTGTACCATAGATGTTACTTAGATAATCTAAGAATGCACAATAATTAATGCACAATAAATCGTTTAGCGAAATTTTAAATGGAATGGGTTAGTATTGTACTGAGGCAAAAACGTTAGAGTTTTTGTCTGTCTGTATGTATGTTTTTCCGTTTTAACTTGAGAATCACTCAACGGATTTGGATGCGGTTTTTTATTATCATCGTAGTAACCCTGGTCAACATACAGGCTATAAGGGGTGTTGATAAAATAACCGCCAAGCCGAAAACTATAAATAATAGTTTAAAAACGTGAGTGAAGTCGCGGGCAAAAGCTAGTTGGTTAACAAGATGATGGTTTCCAAATTTTGGTCCGTATCAATCCGATTCAAATTATAAAATTAGTGACTAATTTCTCATGGAATTACGTCTTAGAAGCTATATACATTATACAATATAGGTATAGGTATAAAGGACGATGATGATCGTCTTGAGATTTATCGCGCCAGTCAAAGCGATAAAGTTGACTCGAATCAAAACCATTTAAACTTCGCACCACTTGGAATAATATCTGTGGAGATCTTGTGGATAATTCCTATTGTTCGAAGTATTTCTCCTTGAATATAATTTGATCTCAATGCCTCCTGTTCTCAGTTCAGGCTAAATGAACCACGTCGAGGCGAAAATAAAATGAATAATGAATTTCCATGAATTATAAATTCACGGATGTGGATCCAGAATTCTTGGCACGGAGTCAGTGAGAATTGTTTATTACCTGCCTTAAAGCCACTGTGTCAGGGTTAGGTCGAAATCGTGCTGGAGTATTTCAAAATAAACAGTCCGTAGCAAAATACAAGGACATGAGTATTTCTGAAAATACTGCCACCTCGTAAATCAAAAGTAACTAAGAAATGCACGAAAACAAACTAAGATCCATTTGTAACGGTAAGTAAATGTATTATTGTAAATCTATACTAATAATAGAGTACTAAAAAAGTCGTGTCTGTACGTTCAATATTTTCGCGAAATTTTAAATGGAATGGGTTAGTATTGTACTGAGGCAAAAACGTTAGAGATTTTGTCTGTCTGTATGTATGTTTTTCCGTTTTAACTTGAGAATCACTCAACGGATTTAGATGCGGTTTTTTATTATAATCGTAGTGACCCTGGTCAACACATAGGCTATAAGGAATGTTCATAAAATAACGACTAAGCCGGAAACGGGGAAAAGATTGAATAAACGCTTCTATAACTCGAGAACCACTGAACGGATTTGGATGCGGTTTTTTATTATCATCGTAGTATCCGTGTCCAACACATAGGCTAAAAGGGGTGTTCATAAAAAATGCTCAAGCCGAAAACGGGGCGAAGATTCTCTGAACGCGGGCGAAGTTGCGGGCAAAAGCTAGTGATTAATAAAACAGAAATGGCAAATGTTTATTTATATTTTACTTTTAATTTTACTTGACATGCGTATCATTTTTAGGGTTCCGTACCTCAAGAGGAAAAACGGAGCCCTTTGTTGTCCGTCTGTCTGTCCGTGCGTCCGTCCGTTCGTCTGTCTGTCAAGACCCTTTATCTCGAGAACACGTTGACGTATCGCGTTGAAAATAAAACCACATACTCAAGCCAAGTCCCTTGAAGCTGTGAGAAAATCAAACTTCTAAGTTAACGTAAAAATGATACGGCCGTTTATGCCGTAAAAAACTATACATTTGTAATTAAATCATAAAAAATACAGTCTTTAACGGAACCCTCGGTGGGCGAGTCCGACTCGCACTTGTCCGTTTTTTTTTCTTGTTTCCTTAAATGTCAACATCAATACGGGGTATACATTTGACATAAGTTTTAAAGTATGAGTAGAATGTGTTTTTGTTTGAGCTGGCAAATGCATATACTTGCTAACCTTGTGCTTTGTTTTGAAAAACCGGTTTGTAATATTTTTATTTGGGTTAGCAAATGAAACGATTATACCTTAGTTAACTTACCCGATAGGTACCTATTTTGAATAATGAAACCTGAAATGCGTATCTTCTGTTCTGAACGATTACATTTTAACTAAAACATTGGCATTTTCGCGTTTTTAGGGTTCCGTACCCAAAGAGGAAACGGAGACCTATTAATCTCACTCTGCTGTCTGTCCGTCCGTATTTCAGGGTCTCTAGCCCGTAGACGGAATGTGTTACAGATCTAAAATTGGGATATGTTGTGTAGAATACTGACCCAAAATCGAATACTGAATTTAAATTTAGATTAAATTATTTTTCAGTTAGACTCATATATAGGTGGCGCAAAAGTTATGTCATGATTTGAATTTGCTGCCATTTTGTTATAAATTAAAAAAAAGAGCTCTGTTTTCATAAATAGTTTATTTGGAAGTGTAAAATTGATGACATGAATTGGAAAAAATTATATCGTTCAAATTGCCACCTCCCGAGTTGATGCATAATTGCGCTCGTTTTACGGCATTTTGAATTCTTGCTCGCAAAACATCGGGCACGAGAGAAGAGAAGAGAAGAGAAGAATCCCGTGAAATGCATGAAGAGCCATTGCATCCCCTCAAAGTGACTGTTTGGTGCGGCATTTGCAGTGAAAAAGTGATTGGCCCTTATTTTTTGAAGAGCGCGATGGCACCACCGGCACTGTAACCGGTGACCATACACGCAGATGCTAACTCGGGAGGTGACCATTTGAGCGATAATTTCTTCCAATTAATTTCATCAATTTTACACTTCCAAATAAAGTTTTTATGAAAACAGAGCTCTTTTTTTCCATTTATAACAAAACGGCAGCCAACTCAAATCATGTCATTACTTTTACGCCACCCAGTAAATAAAAAGGAGCCGATTTTTTTAAATCTTGCATGTTGGTTATCATCTTGGTCTAGAGCTCATAAGGAGAGCACAAATACATTTTTTATGTTCAAAAATAGTGCCGTGAATACTGTCTGTACCGTTTTAACTCGAGATCTTAATTATACTGAAAATAAAGTAGTGAAAAAGTTGTGTCTGTACAATAGATGTTACTTAGATAATCTATGGTCTGCACAATAAATATTTTAGCGAAATTTTAAATGGAATGGGTTAGTATTGTACTGAGGCAAAAACGTTAGAGATTTTGTCTGTCTGTATGTATGTTTTTCCGTTTTAACTTGAGAATCACTCAACGGATTTAGATGCGGTTTTTTATTATAATCGTAGTGACCCTGGTCAATACATAGGCTATAAGGGATGTTCATAAAATAACGCCTAAGCTGGAAACGGAGAAAATATTGAATAAACGCTTCTATAACTCGAGAACCACTGAACGGATTTGGATGCGGTTTTTTATTATCATCGTAGTATCCGTGTCCAACACATAGGCTAAAAGGGGTGTTCATAAAAAATGCTCAAGCCGAAAACGGGGCGAAGATTCTCTGAACGCGGGCGAAGTTGCGGGCAAAAGCTAGTGATTAATAAAACAGAAATGGAAAATGTTTATTTATATTTTACTTTTAATTTTACTTGACATGCGTATCATTTTTAAGGTTCCGTACCTCAAGAGGAAAAACGGAGCCCTTTGTTGTCCGTCTGTCTGTCCGTCCGTCCGTCTGTCTGTCAAGACCCTTTATCTCGAGAACACGTTGACGTATCGCGTTGAAATTAAAACCACATACTCAAGTCTAAGTCCCTTGAAGCTGTGAGAAAATCAAACTTCTAAGTTAACGTAAAAATGATACGGCCGTTTATGCCGTAAAAAACTATACATTTGTAATTAAATCATAAAAAATACAGTCTTTAACGGAACCCTCGGTGGGCGAGTCCGACTCGCACTTGTCCGTTTTTTTTTCTTGTTTCCTTAAATGTCAACATCAATACGGGGTATACATTTGACATAAGTTTTAAATTATGAGTAGAATGTGTTTTTGTTTGAGCTGGCAAATGCATATACTTGCTAACCTTGTGCTTTGTTTTGAAAAACCGGTTTGTAATATTTTTATTTGGGTTAGCAAATGAAACGATTATACCTTAGTTAACTTACCCGATAGGTACCTATTTTGAATAATGAAACCTGAAATGCGTATCTTCTGTTCTGAACGATTACATTTTAACTAAAACATTACCATTTTCGCGTTTTTAGGGTTCCGTACCCAAAGAGGAAACGGAGACCTATTAATCTCACTCTGCTGTCTGTCCGTCCGTATTTCAGGGTCTCTAGCCCGTAGACGGAATGTGTTACAGATCTAAAATTGGGATATGTTGTGTAGAATACTGACCCAAAATCGAATACTGAATTTAAATTTAGATTAAATTATTTTTCAGTTAGACTCATATATAGGTGGCGCAAAAGTTATGTCATGATTTGAATTTGCTGCCATTTTGTTATAAATTAAAAAAAAAGAGCTCTGTTTTCATAAATAGTTTATTTGGAAGTGTAAAATTGATGACATGAATTGGACAAAATTATATCGTTCAAATTGCCACCTCCCGAGTTGATGCATAATTGCGCTCGTTTTACGGCATTTTGAATTGTTGCTCGCAAAACATCTGGCACGAGAGAAGAGAAGAATCCCGTGAAATGCATGAAGAGCCATTGCATCCCCTCAAAGTGACTGTTTGGTGCGGCATTTGCAGTGAAAAAGTGATTGGCCCTTATTTTTTGAAGACGGCGATGGCACCACCGTAACCGGTGACCATGCACGCAGATGCTAACTCGGGAGGTGACCATTTGAGCGATAATTTTTTCCAATTAATTTCATCAATTTTACACTTCCAAATAAAGTTTTTATGAAAACAGAGCTCTTTTTTTTAATTTAAAACAAAACGGCAGCCAACTCAAATCATGTCATTACTTTTACGCCACCCAGAAAATAAAAAGGAGCCGATTTTTTTAAATCTTGCATGTTGGTATCATCTTGGTCTAGAGCTCATAAGGAGAGCACAAATACATTTTTTATCTTCAAAAATAGTGCCGTGAAGGTTGTCAGTTTTAGACCATATTTGTTACGGAATCTATCGCAAAAATAAAACTTGTCAGGAATTTAGCATTTTCTGTATGTTATGTGCCAGTATACTGTTTTTAAACAACAAATAATGAAAACACCTATGTATAATGTAGTTTTAGGGTTACGTACCCGAATACTCGACCAATTCATGTTCGCAGTTTTGTTTCATGAATTTTGTAATGATAATCTAGTTTACAATTTTTGTTCAAATTATTCAGTCTATTAACTTATTGACCGTTACACTCGCACTTGACTGTTTTTTTTTTCTAGTAAGTTTGAGTTAGGTGACTAGGGCATTTTTTACTAAAAAGTGACATGATAAATTCGCGACAAAAATGTTTTTTCTACGCAATGTGGTTGTTTGAGAAAAAATAAGAGAAAAAGCACATTATTAAATTTACACCCTGGCACAACAACAAAGGACGCCCTGTGCTACTAAAGGTGTTCGTCCATGTTGATACGCTTCGTGTAAGTAGAACCTTCGTGATCTAATAAGGAAATTCAGGTCAAAGAGCAGTACCCAAAGATACATCGTCCCTATAATCAAGTTATCCATCGCACCTTTATTTCCCAGTCACGTCTGCCACCGTGTTATCCTTCAGTATAAACTTACTTTGGATATTGTGGATTCGGGAAGTCGCTTAAGCACTCGTAGTTTTGAAGTGTATTTTGAGATAATATCCCAGCAAAAATATGAATGCGATAAACGTGCCAATTTCTCTGGATAATTATTGAGTTGGGAAAAGTGTGTAAATCTTAACCGACGCCATGTTTAATACAGCAGTTCCTGAACTCCTTACTTTAATTCGGTTTAGCATGTTAAATTATAATACTCAGCGCTGGACTTAGGGGAGGGCAGCTGGAGGCTCTCGATGTTTTTCTAGGGTTCCGTAGTACCTAAAAGGTACAAAAGGAACCTTTATGGTGAGACTCCGTTGTCCGTCCGCCCTCTATGTATGTCACAGCCTCTTAACTTTAGTACCGTTAAAGATAAAGACATGAAATTTTCCAGAAAAATAGCATCCGCATGCCTTCATAATAAGTTATAAAAAAATGTTTAAAAATATGAAATTGTTCAAAATATTTCCAATATAAAAGTGAGAATAATAAAAAATAAATTCTTAAAAATACAATATGGGTAAGTATCAAATTGTAGATATTAAGGATTCAATTATAAAAATATATACTTTTCTTATATTCACTGGCACCGAATTCGAGAAATCTTTGAAAAACCACAAAAAATGCATTATTGCACTATATTGCAATAATATGCATTATTTCCGAAACTGGTGGACCGAAAAATATGAAAAAATGACGATCATAGTTCATAACTGGCCAATTACAGAAAAACAACAAAAAAATGTTGATGACAAATGAGAAATATATAAAAAATGTAAAATAAATAAAAAATATATTTTATAAAAATATTACAATATGGGTATCAAATTGTAGATATTAAAGAGTTGATTATGAAAATATGTACTTTTATTGTATTTGCTGGTACCGATTTCGAGAAATCTTTAAAAAAACACAAAAAAATGCATGTCTCCTCCCCTTATTTCCGAAACTGGTAGACCAAAAAATATGAAAAAAATTAAGATTATAGGTCATAACTGGCCATTTACAGGAAAAATATATTGATTAAGAAAAAGTTTATAACAAGAGAGAAATATAAAAAAAATTTAAATGAAAAAAAATTGCATAAAATACAATAGGGATATCAAATTGTAGATATTAAAGAGCTGATTATAAAAATATTTATTTATTGGCACCGATTTCGAGAAATCTTTGAAAAACCACAAAAAAATGCATGTCCCCCCTCCTTATTTCCGAAACTAATGAACCGAAAAATATTATCATGGTAATTTAGGATTACGTAAAGATTACAGGAAAAATATAGCGGCTGAGAAATTCACGATAGCAAAATGAAAAAATTTAATTTTTCATCCACGAGTTTTATTTCGAGTCCATCCATCCATTCGAGTATAAAAATATAAATATAATATTTAAAACAGCAGTTCCTGAACTCCTTACTTTAATTCGGTTTAGCATGTTAAATTATAATACTCAGCGCTGGATTTAGGGGAGGGCAACCGGGGGCTCTCGATGTTGTTCTAGGGTTCCGTAGTACCCAAAAGGTACAAAAGGATTACGTAAAGATTACAGGAAAAATATAGCGGCTGAGAAATTCACGATAACAAAATGACAAAATTAAATTTTTCATCCACGAGTTTAATTTCGAGTATAAAAATATTTGAGTCTCTCTTTCGTGGAACAAACAATTCTTTTTTTAGTTATCATAAACAGTTATGGGCAAGATTATAAATAGATACCTTCTTCCTGACTGTTCCCAAAAGATAGATATGCGAGTCTGACTCGCACTTGACCGGTTTTTTTTATTTGTATTGGCTTTGTCCATGAGAACTATATTTTTCGTTTTATCTTACTTTTTTAAGAAATGTCACTAGACTAATTCAAATAGTTATGTTAAAAACACAAAATTGTTTTCAAACACTAAGTACAACTAACTTTGTTTTTGCCCATGCGCCTCCACACTATAAAATACGGAACTGATAATACAGTTAAATTTGAACTTGGCAGGTTTTGCGACTACTTTATATTATAGGTAAAACATGCCCAATTCAAATTTAACAGTATTACAATTTAAAATATTAAACGAAATTAAAATATATAATGTGACAATGATTATATAAATAGAATATAAGGCTATTGCCATGAAAAATACAAATTATACCTATATAATAGACGCAATACAACTTGTGACAGGTATAAATTTATTAGGTCAAAATAACCGTTTAGGTACTTAAAGTCTACTTCCCTTAAAGTCTACTTCCCTTAAAGTCTACTTTACCAAAAAGTCTATTTCCCTTAAAGTCTACTTTACTATAAATTTATTAGGTCAAAATAACCGTTTAGGTACATAAAGTCTACTTCCCTTAAAGTCCAATTTACCAAAAAGTCTATTTCCCTTAAAGTCTACTTTACTATAAATTTATTAGGTCAAAATAACCGTTTAGGTACTTAAAGTCTACTTCCCTTAAAGGGTACTTTATCAAAAAAAAATTTTCGCGATACCTCTCAGACGTCCCCAGATACTTAGCCAGTTTTTCACTTTATGTGGGATGTGCGACAAATTGTAACTAAAAATATATACCTTATATATTTTAACAAAAATAAAAATTATATTTTCAATACATGTATCACCAATATACATTTTCGTGCACAATAAAAGTGGTCTTGTGTTGCCTTGTCTTCCCTGGGGCGGTGTTTTACGGGTTTATCTAAAGAAGTTAAAATATAGGATCGAACTACAGACTGTCAAATAACGGTCGAAGGTTCATGGGATCTAAAAACGGCCACTCGAAAGAACATCGTGTCGAAGCACGCTGGATCGAATCCTGTCTAAACAGTCAATTCTCAGACAGCCCTTTCACAAAATATTTCACATTATGATAGGCTTGATGAACACCTGTCCGGTTATCGTGCATTTTTGCAAGTTTGCAAATTTTCCCGCCAATTTTGTTTTTGGCTATATCTCCGGAACTAGTTGTCCAATTCAAATGCAATTTTGTTTTTCTAAAACTAGATTAAATTTCCTACAAGAAAACATTTTTTTTTTCTTGGTGTAAGGTGGGGGGGTGCTTTCTCCTTGAAAAAATCTTAGTTAAAAATATGAATATATGTATGTATACTATATATATATGTCTATTCAAATTTTATAATATTGTAAAAAAATATAAAGAAAAATAAAAAAAAATAAAAAATAAATATAACTCTATATATATATTAAAAAAAAAAGAAGATTTGGTCCTAAAACTTTTTATAAAACTATCCACAACTTTTTTTTATATTATTATAATATATTATTTTTATTTTTTATTTTATTGCTCATCTTAATAGCTTTCGAAAAATACCCACATCACTAGGTTTATAATATATTAACTAACAATAATAATTTTTTATTTACAATTCGGCCTAGGCGTGACGATCGTCACGACTGTAATTCTACGGGTTAAAAAACCCAATCGGATTCAATGTGAAGGTACTTCCATAATTCGGAACAGAAAAATTAATATATTATAGGAAGTCGAAGTACTACAAATTCAGTTCTTTCAACACCTATGGCGTTATCTCGACTCAAATTGTCTAGTCAAGGCCTTGCAGTTGCAGATATTTCTGACTTGTTTGTGCTATGTATACTGCCCCACCACAACCTAAAGATAACAGCCAAGGCATTACCGCCTCTATTTATTACCACGAGGAATTCCTCCGGAGTCTAACTATCATGGTGATCTGACACAATGCTGAGTTCTCAACAAGAAGACACTCAGGGACGAGCTATCCGGAAATCGCGAAATATTGGATTGGATAATCGGCACTGAAATGCAGCGTGGAGAAGTTTTCGATATTTAACATGGAGAACATTTAACTTCAAAGCATGAGAAACTTTAAGATTATGTTTTTATTGCGAAATCCATCGCTTTATAATAGAATATTCTAAAGTTTGTAATGCACTCTAATAATATTTAGACTATTCCAAAGCGATGGATTTTGCAATAAAAACATAACTCTAATTAATGAGAACCGTGAATTTCTTAACTGTCTGAAGCAAAACATATTGTAGCGAGGACAGCGCCATTTGTTCCTGAGAACAAGGCGTGAAATCACATAACGCCCTCGTGAGCGTTCAGTATGTGCATTACAAGCTAGTTAGATCAAATGGTTACAAAAATATTCGGTGGTTCGTGGTGCGCTTTTCTTGATAACAAGAGGTCGCAGGTTCAAATCCTGGCCCGAGGAATTTTTTCAAATTCTTGCCTTCACATTTGTTTCTAATTTATCTTTTCTAGTTTGTAATGCACTCTAATAATATCATGAGAAACTTGACAACGAAACTGTAAAATTTCGCATACATACATACATATATGTATATACTCACACCTGTCTCCCTAGAGACAGAGACTATAGAAATTGAAATCTGCCCTATTTTGTTCACAAATTACTACATTTCCGCTCGTAGTTGGGTTCTGACATTTGAGTAAGTATAAGATTTTTGCATTAAGCAAGGAACATGCTTTATGGATTTTTGAGTTTTGACAAAAATCGAAACACTTATAGCGGAGTTAAGGAAATATGAATATAATTTGCAATATTCCACTAAACAATTCTTGTCGTGCTATTCAAAATGCAGACTCGTGCACTACCCGCCCGCCCGCATAAAAACATGCAACAAGCAAGCAATATAAGCAAAGCAATCTTAAATAACAAGCAAGAAAACTTATCGACACGTGTTTCGCCTCTGAACGAGGCATCCTCGGGATAACACATCCCTCGGCTAGCTCGGCTTCTCCGCAGGCTTCGGAGCGGAATATTGCAAATTATATTCATATATCCTTAACTTAGTGATGAACTTCCGCAAGGTAACGCCTATTTCAATTAATTAACTTATAGCGGAGCTTTCGTGTGTCCGTCTACTTCTACGTTATGATGCTTGCTTTATCGATTTTTGAGTTTTGACAATAACGGAAACACTTATAGCGGAGCTTTTGTGTCCGTCTATCCAAGGCAAGAATGGAAAGTCCTGTGGCGACAGAAAGTTTTGTTGTCAACTGTGCCATAAAATCACGGTTTTGACAGGGACATTTATGTTATTTTAAGCCTTTCAGAAAATTCCGGTAAAGAATTTGCTTTTATTTTTATTTCTGTTTGATAAACGGTTACTAACATCACCTCTTCGCATAACGTGTTGACGACATATCCTAGCTTTCCTGAAAAAGTAATGAATGACTAAACTTGTCCAGGTAACATATAAATAAAGGAATGCATTTTAGTTGGTATCTAAGATTTTTAAAGGATAGTTATACAGCTATAGTCAAAACTACCTCGTTCGAACTTACCCCACTCATTGATCAAGTTTCAACAATCACATTATTTCACACACCATCAACCATAATGCAAAGAAAAAAAAATTTGCAATGCATTTCAGCCTTGCAGGTGCAGCAAATTCTTGATTTATGTATCTGGGTTTGCGGACATAACGAACAAGCGCCGGCGAGGGCCAGCGGTCGTGCCCTTGAATCTGAGCCAAATCTGGGCACAAATACACAACGTATGTGGAAGGGGCATAATGGATGAATCGGCTATTCGACAATGCCTTTCATGGTTATGGTGTGATTTGGCTATTGCTATTTTGCGGGTTTTTCTTTTCTACTTCATTTGTTTGATTTGTAGGCTTAAGGGGGTTGGGGGTAAAAGCACGACCCTTTAGTCTGAATTTATGGAGGAACTTAAGTAAATAAAACCAATTAAATCTTTATTCAAATAACTTAAGATCGACTCTTAAAAACTAACACAGCAGCTAGTCTAGCATAGCAAGCCATATCGATCTCGATCGGCGTGATACAGTGCTCTCTCTCACTCTGTTGATCTATTTATAGAGGGACAGACAGTGTATATCGAGCTGTCAAAGCTCGATACGGTCTACTATGCTAGGTACCCAGGAAACTTTAGAAATAAAATAAAACGTACAAATAAAATTTACAAAACTCTTTTTTTTGTTAATACGAAATAATAATAATAATGACTAAATAAGAGCAATATACCTATTTTATAAAACCAGTCAGCTTTTACCCAATGTTTCAGTATCGGTCAGTTCACCTCATCCGAGATTGCTTGTAGGATTCCATTGTTGCTACCACGCATTCTAATTTTCGAGCTCGGTGCAAAATGCACAGCTTTGAATAAAAAGTAATAAAAAAATGAGATTTGTGGTATTTCGCGACCATATTTAATTTAATGTAAATTAGGCTTTTCTACCAAAATTTTGTAATTTTATGCTTTACGTTGTAAATGAATGTCCACACCAACTTAAAACACGCTTTTAAGTTGGTATGGACATTCACGCAAACTATAATCAATAAAATGACGCAATTCTGCTAAAAACGCCTGATAATTATTAAACAATAGTCGCAAAATAAGATGAAACTATTTTATTGCATACATTTTATTTAAAAATAAGATAAACAATCATAAGTTATGCATTTTGCGCTGAGCTTGAATCGTTCCTCCTTAACCATAATTTAAAACTTGAAACTCTTACGATATTCTGATGTTATCTTTAAATCAGAAGTGTCTCTGATGATGAATAGATTAAATAGGCAACATGCCTTGGTGAAACGATCCCTCTTCCCTCCTCCTTACCCACGTGAGAGCTATATGTCCGTGGTTACAAGGTAAAGAGTCAATTTCCTCGTGAATATTTACGAGTAAGTTTTAATTTTATCATCGAGATGGAATCTGAGAAATGAAGCACTTACCCTAGATATAGTGTTGCCTCTTATAAGTTTCAAAGCAAATTGGATTGTTTGTAGGTAATTCCAGGATAGATGGCGCATTGGGATAGTTGCCCCAAAACCAAAAACTCGCACTTCCAGAAGAGTGGACAAACCCGTGACACAATCAATTATCCTATCCCACCTCAGTGCATCAGTGACGTCCCAGACAGAGTCATGCACGTGGCTCCCGTAAAAACATAGAACGTTTCGTGCCATTTTCTGTTAAATAATTCAGTAGTGTGCAAAGTATCTTCTGTATCTTTTAATATAAATAGGAAGTATTTTGTTTTTATGTTACTATTTGTTCAGTTTTGTATTGTTTGTACATTTTTAATAATGTTGAGTGTTAGTATTTTAGATTTTTTTTACTGAAAATGGCATCTATCCTTTACAAAAAAGTAGATATTTTGTTATGTATCCCACTTATAGTCTGTCAAAAAAGTGTTGAAATGAATCTGAAACTTTAATGAACTTTATTTGACTTTAAGCGTTCAAGAAGTATAATTTAGGTAATATATTTAAGAAATAACAACGCGGTTAACTCGATTTAACAGATTTTGTACTTGTGTGTTTGGTGTAACCAGGCGAAAGAAAAACAGTTTCTTCAATATTCATTTCAACACTTTTTTGACAGACTGTAAGTTAAAAGTTTCTAATATTATTTTTTTACTAGCATCTAAATTATTTGCAAGATCGTGATCTCACATAAATATTAATGAAGATCTGGCGTTCAACAGCGAACAGTTACCTGGACTAAAGAAGATCTAGCTGTAGCTATGGAAGAATGGAAGAAATTATGCGATATCACGGACTTTCGGTACCCCGTCAAGAATGCTCTAAAGATGTTAAATAATAGTTTAATCTTTAAAAAAATCTATTAAGACATAATTAATAATGTTTTCTTAAAAGGAATACCAAATGAACATACATAAAGAACCATAGAAATATCTATATAAATAACTTATCACTATGCTTCTTACTAAAAGAAATATATATGAAAATTTAAATGTTGGGCAATTATTCTGGACTTCTGCAACACGATAATCTCCGTACCCATCATAGAGGTACAGATAAAACTAAAGAGCAAACTTTTTCATCACGACACAAAAAGGTGCCAACATTTCAAACAAACTCCAGAAGCTTTTAGTAGGAGAGCAAATGAAGGTGTTTCCTCGTTATAGCAAAGTTTATGAACACGTTGTATGAGAGGTGCCTGTGGGTATTTCGGGAATGCCGACCTTCCAACCGCTGCCGCGTAAAGAGTTCTTCATACGAACGCCACCTATCTACGCTACCCAGCCCTTGGAAGGACAATTCTGGTCATAAGACTGCGACAGAGTTGAAACTGAACATTTAGTAAAACCATTGCTATATGTTACAGGGTTATAGTTGTAGCACATGCCATAAAGGTACCGCGTTTATCAATGCGTTGTCAACTACGACGAAATTATAACTCGTTCGTTGTCAACCACCGCGTTTGTCAACATGAGAAAGAGCAAGTGCTATGGTATTATAGGAGTAGTGGTGCGTGTCTGTCATGCGTGTCAGTTTGTCCTAGCGGTACACAAATTTTCCGTAACAAGCTGCAAATGGTGTGAAAAGCATGAAAATCGGTACAATTTATCTTGAGGCCTTACTAATCTTTCATAATGACACGTAGCCAATTAAAATTTAGCGTTTACTCTATAACATTTGTCAATAATGTTCTAAATCAATTGTTTTAACGACGATTTCAGGTGAAAAACGAGACACCAAACGTTTTCTTAGCTCTATAGGTAGTTAATTTTTAGGGTTCCATAGTCCGACAAGGAACCCTTATAGTTTCGCCATGTCCGTCTCTCCTAGAAACTACTAGTCTAGTACTAGAAAGCTATAATTTGGCATGGATAGGTCGTTCAAAAACATTGTGGGTGTGTGAAAACCATTTTTCGATTTAGGGATCCGTTGGCGAAATAAATCTCCCCTCTAATATGGGACTAGAAGTTTGGCGCGGTCTGTATTAGTAGACCAACTTATAAAATGTACCGGGTAACTACGGAACCCTACATTGCACGTGGCCCGACACGCACTTGGCCGGTATTTTTTTAATGATTGCTACGAAATCTACAAATCAAATTGGCACAGCGCTAGGACTAACTCTTGCGCTAGCGCCGCGCCGTGTCGGTGCTCTCATTTACGCTTCGGTTAGTTACGGGCATTATGGGGACGAGTTTAATTAGCCCAGAGCACCATCATCCTACTTTTCAATTTATCCCGCATTGTCCGAAATGATACTTGAATAAAATGGCAGTTAGTGCTCAGTGGGAAATAGCCACACGTTTAAATGAGGCTGTTGGTTTTAGGGTTTTATTTGAAGCCTTTCAAAATTATGGGTCCACAAAGAGGATTTTCGGCGCTAAAATTCGAACAAAATTATAATGAATAAGATAATATATAATTTGTTAGATAAAATGAAATGTAAATGATTTGGTTTTTGGGCAGTTATATTAGCTAGATGATTATTGTAAATATTACAGGATTTATTCAAAATACATACTCTTCATCTTGATAAGTTTAGAGGAATTATATAAAGCATATTAGATAGTCGCGAAAAGTTTATTTAAATTGTGTTATTTTGGAGCCCTAGCATAGATATTGAGAGTTCTCAAGTATATTACCAGAAATTTATAGTTTTTAGGGCTCCGTACTTCAATAGAAAATAACGGAGCCCTTATAGGATCACTTTTTGTCGGTCCGTCTGTCTGTCAAGACCCTTCATCTCGAGAACGCGTGAAGGTATCAAGTTGAAATTAAAACCATATAGTCACGTCTACAGTCCCTTGAATCTGTGAAAATGTAAAACTTCTGAGTTAACGTGAAAAAAAGATACGGCCGTTTATGCTGCAAAAAACGTACATTTCAACACTTTCAAGGGAATCAAAATTCATAGGCTGTTTCCTGTTGACCTAGAACTATTAAATTTGGCAAGTAATACCGTCATATACTACAAGTTATAGGGAAAAATCTGAAAACTATACATTTGTTATTAGATCATAAAAAATGTAATCTTTAACGGAGCCCTCGGTGGGCGAGTCCGACTCGCACTTGTCCGGTTTTATTTTTTATAGTGATGCTCATTTCATTCCATTTAATATTAGTCTCGTCATCAAAACAACAATATGACAAAAAGACAAGTTTCATAAATAAAACATGGCAGCAGCTTCTGCAAGTTTTCCATTAAAAATCAAAATACTAAAAAGCTTTAGTATTATAATGATTCTATATACCAGTTGTAAATGGACTGGAATTTTTTAACCGGTCAAGTACGAGTCGGAGCTCCCTCTATTAGGGTTCCGTAACATCGCAATAACCCGTAAAAGAAAAAAGTGTTTATTTGTTTTAGTTACAGCTTACAAGATACATTATGAATCAGCGTTTTCAATTTTTGTTGTTTATTTACAGTATATGGTACATAATATACAGAAAATTCAAGTTACTAACTATAACTAGTCTAGTTTTTGAGATAGACCCCGTAACAAAAATGGTATAAAACTGACAACTTTTACAGCCATCATAGCCAAAATAAAACAAAAATTGTACATTGTCATAAAAAAATTACAGTAGGTACTTATTTCAAGCAAGTTAGCTGGAAAAAGGGAAACAATTTTTTATCCGCGTTATTGTTACTTTGGGAAACTTGTTCAGTATAAGTGTGTGACTTCATTATAAGATACCAGAATATTTATTAGTGGTATTACTTAATTCATTCATTCATTCAATAACAGGTACCACGGCATTTAAGCGAGGATTTGGATAAGGGAGCGTTTTTCCTTAGGGGGATAGAGGGGGCAAAAAGCTACGTGTGGGAAAGGGAGTTTGGAGCCTGAGCTACGCAGTTTTTTATTTTGTATTAAAAAAACATTGTTGCGGTTTTGGAACGCACCCTAGATAAAACTCAAACGCCTTGTTTCGACTTCATTTTAGAGTTCGGCCAAGAACCGGACACTCTCACAGCAAACCGTCGGTTTTTGTCTGTCTATCTCCTGCATATAAAAAACTACGTAGCTACAGAGGGGGGCGGGGGGCTCCAGGAAAACGCGGGGGAGGAGGAGGAGGAAAAACTGAAACTACGTGGTTTATGGACGCACTCTAACAAAGCAATAAAAACATTTGTATTTTGGTTATTTATATTCAAGGTGTAATTAGACAGCTAGCGTAACATTTAATTAAACCAAATACACTGCGACAAGACTCTTTTTGGCTACGACCCCGCCCGACCGTTTAGATACAAGTAAGAGACAGAACTCTATACGAAAAAGAGAAACGAAAATCTGAGAAAAGTATTTTGGATCTGGTTAACAAGATCAAATTCAAGTAGAGGAAACCGAAATTACTTTTTTTAGTCATGAGGAAACGAAAATAAGCATTTGCAGACCACAATTCTATCGGAGACTACTCAACTAAACTTGGAACTATTCAAAATAAGAACACGATTGTCGTGCAGTGGATGAGAGTGATGATAGAAAATTGGAAGAAAAAGGTGCTCTTACGAGCCTGATGTAACTTATGTATAGGTAATCATTTTCACTTTCTTCTCTATACAAATGAGTGAAAAATCTGGGAAAACTCCAAAGTGAAAACTGTCAGGCAAATTTTAACAGTATTCAGGCGGCTTGAGAAATCGCACTAACTTCCTTTGAAGCGATTCAAAATACTTTATAGCAATGTGTGGCGTAAACTTCTTTTCTCTACGCTTCTCTGTGACTTAAGTAGTCCATTTTTACACAAAAAAGGTTTATGTCACTCGTCACTTAAGTAATATAAAATATAACAACTGCTGACAGCTTCTTTCTTTTATTATTTAATATATATAATTATCACTGTACAATAAAAATAATATGTATATATACGTATATGTATATATAGTATTTATACTCAACTGATGCCGGGTCCAAATCGGACCCGAAATATATCTTGTGAATAATTATTTATATACATATTATTTTTATCGTCACTTAAGTAGTGTTATTGCACGGCTATTAACACTATGTGAAAATTAATTTACAAATTTTACAGATGCGTAATTAATTAATTAAAAGAAGATAATTTTAAATGTTCTTTGACAATTCACAGGACGCAAAATTTGTAAATGTCATATCGCCTATAAACTGTAGAAAAAGTGACCACGCAATTTCAGACGAAACGCTAACCTATACTTATCCTAGATTTGGTTTTCAATTGCTTTAAGAATATCATTGCTATTTGTGTATCATTGGTATTTCAATAAAATAAAAAGATGGCGTGTTGTCTCACGAGCTATAAAATAGTAAACGATACTCTATATAATTTTGCACGCTAGGGCGCTAACTTCAAGCCGTGCAAAAATTGACGTATCGTAATGTACAAGCGCCACGAGCTTGTCTGACCCTATAAGCCAGACTAAAATGACCTCTATGTTCAAGAAGCGACAGTCCTCGTCACCGGGTCAGATAAGTTTGCTGCATTACACTATTCGTTACTATTTCGTGCAACTGTCAGGTAACGGTTCGTTTACCCTCGGTTTTACTCGTATCGATTTTTTTGCGCTGCATCACTCAGAGTGTAAATCCTCGTTTTGAAGCGGCACCCAAATATGTAAAGTGCTGTTACCACAGAGAAAATTTTCTCTATGGCTGTCATCTACGACTTGTATAGCTCGTTGGCTGTCACCTATGCAGTATTCCCCCGCACACCCCTTCCTCTAAACTCTGAGAATGCGCAAGTGCCACCTAATGACCAAAAAACAGAACGATCCATCTCGATATTAAAGAATCGGACAGTCTTTGAAGTTGCACAGAATTCGGAATTTAATTGAAACTTGGTTCTCCCCCCAATGTGTGCCGAAAGTAATTAATTCTGCCCTTTTCGGTTCTTTGTTCTAATGATACCTGCCGAGATCGAAGTAATAGAACCGGGAATGAAGTGGTAATGGCTTTTCTCCTGCAAGTCATTATTCCAGAACGTCTTGCGTAATCGACCATATTAACGGCTTCTGAGCAAAATATGAAGATATCGCTCATTGCGTACAAATTATCTTGGTGTAGGTTTTTCTTGAGTGAACATGGAAAATACGCTACCTATACATATACTCAGTGGCAAGTCTGTATAATATTAATTACCCCAAAATAATATTTGTAACCGTCTAGGTTATTACTTTACATACCTACGCTGGGTCATTTTATTTTTTGTCAAATGTAGTGGAGTGTGTCTAACGAAAGCTGATATGCCCGTGGTTGTTGCTCTTGCAGGCATTTTGAGGAAAACTCACTTTTTTATATAATAGTTACTACACTTTACGATTTCTCTAACTGGTTTTGTACACAATCGTGACTTTCGTTTATATACCCAAATTCATAGTGGAAGCTCGCTAAATGGTCAGTACCAAGGTTCAATAACCCTGTTTGTGAAACATGAATAATATTTTTGTGCTTCTATACTTGTTTCATAGATATCTTATTAGTATTATCGAGGAACAAAATTATTTATATGTCAGTGATTTTGTTCAAGAACAACCTCGACTCAATTGGAAGTATAAATTTTATTATGCGTAGATATTTCACAGAGAGGGTCGTTGAACCTTATTCCTGACCACTTACGGAGTCTCCAGTATGAATTTGGCTACATAAACGAATACAGACGTACGTAATTAAAATTTGTGAAACTTTTAGGTAAATAGTGGTTTTGTACAATAAATGTTTGTTTTCTTTTTTAGCATAACTGTAATTAAGATGGTAAATTTTACCTTGGTACAAACTGCACATCATCATATTGTTTTCCTTACTTTTGAATAAAAAGTATGCAATAAATGTGTTTTAAAGCAATTGGCGGAAATACTTTATTATTATTAAAGTCTTCACCAAAAAAGTACGTACTTTAATGTGTTACATTTTGTTTTCATTACATTAACAAACTTAAAAGCGTGTTTACGGTTTTAATGTAATGCAGCTAAAATGTAACGCATAAAATTGAATAATTTTCATGTGATCACCTAACTATTAACAAGCAGTTTGCGCGAATTGCTATAAAACGCATTTATTGCAAACTTTTTATTCAAAGTAAGACGAATTATGATGTGAATTTTGTACCAAGATCCTCCTTTACCACCTTTTCTCATTTCCTTTTCACACAATGTATTTATTTTTCTACTAGGTATCGAAAAAAGCTATGAAACCTCCCGACCACAGGAGTACCTTAAGGTGTTACCAGCTATCACGATGATATTAAACGTGGATACGTAATGCTCCCGGACAAGAGATACTAGAGTAATGGCTGAGCGGCGGTTAACCGAAGGTCTGGTCTCCAAGTTACATTCCTCGCGATCTAGACAAATAACTTGCCGCGCCCGGGCCGCTACCTCCGCTCCATTTGACAGCAACCCCTCACAAGCACGCAATAGATTGCTCCCGCTGAAACGGTAGTGGTTCTCCCGGAATAGTTTCAACGAGCAATGGATTAGGATTTTAGCATTAGGGTAAGTCCCTGTTTTGATTCAGGGGCCGGCTATCACGTCGACCGGGTACGTGAGGGCGGTGTTCTTTCAGTAACACGCTACCGACTACCACTAGCAACACGAATATAGCTTATGGTATCTACTTACGTGCACAGATAATTATATGTTTGTGCATGCTAATGTGTTGTACGGTTTTCTGGCCGATTTTCAAACTTCGCCGGGTTTAACTTGGAATTTGAACTCCCATAAATTGTTGATATTCCTCTATCCTGATTTTTATATGATACAGGAGGAAAGTCTAAACTACAAGAGATAGACTTCGCTCAGTGGAATCTCGTCATCGATTTTACGCATTGTATTTAATATTTTTATTTATGATATCTATGATTGTATTACTCATAGTACTTATAAAAATATCATAATTCGTAATATTGGGAATTTTAAGAACAAATAGTCTAGATATACATATATCACATTGTATGGATTACGATGGAATTTTTATAGACATAGAAAAATTTTACTCTTCGCAATAAGTTCTAGACAATTAACGACACCACACACGCCACGGCAATAAAAAAAATGTGTCTTTGTGTGCGATTCTTATTTACTCCAAAATCGATGACGAGAATCCTTTGAGCAAATCTTTCTTATATGTTGTTTAGATTTTTCCCGTGTTACTACTACCCCATCTCAACTAACTCCCACGCCTACCGCACTGCCCCACTTTCAGGTGAAAAATCTAAACTAACATATCACACTATACAGAGGCGATTATTCCGTAACTATTACATATATGAAAAAAATTTAAACTGATATCGAAAGTACGTTGCCTAATCAGTTAAATGACATCAAAAACTTTTTGAAAATCAAACGAATAGTATTCAAAATTTTGATATTAAACACTCCCATACATTTAGTATGAGATTAGTAGAAAGGTTTTAGTGGTTATTTTAGCTCAGTACTGATATTAAAGGAAACTATTTATTAACCAAACAAAGTAATAAAACTGTCTTGAATAATATTTATTTCTTAGTAAGTGCAAAATTTTGTATTCACAGCAGATGTTCGAAGCGACGTCCTTGTTAATCTCATACTAAATAAAATGTATGGGAGTGTTTCAAGTCAAAATTTTGAATACTTTTAGTTTGATTTTCAAAAAGTTATTGATGTCGTTTTACTGATTAGGTAACATACTTTCGATATCAGTTTAATTTTTTTTTATATAGTTTATAAATAGTTTATTCTATCCCGGAAAAAAGCATGTCGTTAAACCGAAAACACGCGGGCGGAGCCGCGGGCAAAAGCTAGTAAGAAATATTTGGATTCTCGTCATCGATTTTGGAGTAATTAAGAACCGCACGCAAAGATTTCCGATTTTTTTTTATTGCCGTGGCGTGTGTTGTGTTTTTAACTGTCATTTAACGTGGTTCTAAATTTAATTAAATTTTAATAATTATTATTATGAACTTAGTTATTATTCTTGTATAAAATATACCTATACTAGCTTTTGCCCGCGGCTCCACCCGCGTGTTATTCGGTTTAACGGCATGCTTTTTTCCGGGATAAAAAGTAGCCTTTGTGTTAAGTTAGGGTATAAGCTATATCCATTCTAAATTTCATCCAAATCCGCCCAGCCGTTTCAGCGTGAAAGAGTAACAAACACAAACTTTCGCATTTATAATATTAGTGTAATTAACTGATTGGCGTTTGCGAAAAGCTGTTACGTGATATGGTATTATAACTCAAACGTCAAACGCTGAGTACCTAGTAGCACTGATTCGTGGTTACACCTATTTTAATGCTCTTGATCTTTATTGCGTAATGTGGTTTATTTAGGTAAATTAAATAACTGTTAAAGTTTTTGTACCTTAGTTAGCACACTGGATATTGGCTAAATTCCTTGTATAATTTATTGCTTAAGTTGGTTTATTTGAGTGACAAGTGCTTAAGTTTTTAGTACCTTAGTTAGCACAATAGTTATTGGCTAAATTCTTTGTATACTAATTTATTGCATGAGTTGGTTTATTTGAGTAAATTAAATAAATGTAAAGATTTTGTACCTTAGTTAGCACAATGTTATGGTTATTGTATAATTTATTGCTTATGTTGGTTTATTTAAGTAAATTAAATAGGTGTTGAAGTTTTTGTAAGTACCTTAGTTAGCACACTGGTTATTGGCTAATTTCTCTGTATAACGTATTGTGATGCTGGGATAGATCAAATGTGATCTTACAGCAGCACTGGTCCATTTAAATATTTAATGTAAAGTTAATAAATGAAAAAAAAAAGAACTATTTCTAATGCGCGAGTAATTCATATACCCCAAGAAGCTAAACAAAACTACTAAACTATTTTTCGTAGGCTTGGGCGGCCGCCAGGATTTATATTGGAATTATTTGGAATAGGCTGTTCATGGTGATAGAAGTGAAACCAACCTTAGATTTCCAATACGATGATGCGATATACACTGCGTAGTTTTATTGAGTGTTTTAAACAGGTGTACGTTATTCTTATAGCATACTGGTAACCGCCAAGAGTGGCGGAATCTTGAAATGGCCGAACCAGGCTCATGCATGGATGAATAAATTTTTATTAGGGCGGAGAGGGTTCGACATTTTTAATTTTAACTCCTTATTTTGGCAGTATAGAGGGACTTGGACATGCAGAGAGCCATTAGAGCTTCATAAAACAGTTTTATTAACATAATATAAGACTTTAAATTAAAATCTTCTATTCAAACTCAGACCTAATTTATGCTCTAATGATATTAATATGGATATTGCAGGCTAAAGTTTAATCCAAAAAAAACGGGACAAGTGCGAGTCGGACTCGCCCACCGAGGGCTCCGTTAAAGACTATATTTTTATGATTTAATTACAAATGTATAGTTTTAAGATTTTTCCCTATACTTGTAGTATAAGACGGTATTATTTGCCAAAGTTCATAGTTTTAGGTCAACGGAAAATACTAATTTTAATTCTCTTGAAAATATCGAAATATATGTTTTTTGCGGCATAAACGGCCCTATCTTTTTGTCACGTTAACTTAGAAGTTTGATATTTTCACAGCTTCAAGGGACTGCAGTTTTAATTTTAACTCGATACCTTCACGCGCTCTCGAGATAAAGGGTCTTGACAGACAGACGGACGGATAGACGGACAGACGGACAACAAAGTGATCCTATAAGAGCTCCGTTTTTTTCTATTGAGGTACGGAACCGTAAAAAGAGTAGGTAGTATCTATATTTACAAATTTTACTATGCAGACAAACTTAAAATCATAAAAAACATGCGACCAAAATGTAAGGAACAGCAGATTTTTTTTCGTGGTTTCAGGATTGGCTCTTTAGCAGGCGTTTCACTGTGCGAAGGCATGTAGTACATCGGCGACCTGCCCGCACTGAGAAAACGTTTCGGTTAAAATTTACCACTTTTTTGCAACTTTTAAACAACATATACTGCTATTATACAACCTGCAGTAATCGTTGTCAAAAGTAAATAACTACAGTTTGTTAAACATATTTGGTAAAAAATAGCCGACTCGGCTGGTTATAATTAAACAAATTTAAACATGGTTGAACTAACCGAATTACTTGGCTAAAATTAAATTTTGAACATGATTGTGGTTAAATTTTAACCAAGGTGAAATGGTTCAATAGCCAAAATTGCATTAACATAATTAGTCGTTTGTTTTTGAATGAACAGATCTTTCCAACCGAAACAATTAATAATAACCAAGAAATAAATTAGTTTTTAATCATATCACTCGATTAAATTCAACTATTTAGCCAAATGGTACTTTATTACAACAAGTCTTGGTTGTTATTTAACAATTTAGTGTGTTTTTAATAACCTTTTGATTCAGCCCTTTAGAAAGGGCTGTGACAGCAACATGAGTTTGTGAGATTTTTCATGTATGTTGTTTAATAGTAACCATTTTATTTTTAGCCGAGTTAAATTTGAGCTCGGCTAGGCGTTCGTTTTCTCAGTGCGGTTCATATTCCTAAATACCTGACACTTTATCCCTTCGTGTCGTATCAGGTATTAACGAGACTGATTTTTAATTAAATTTAATGTTTATTTGTTCTTTTACGTTTTCTATGCCATGATCTTCAAACAAGGAACAACTGTGCAGTTTTATTAGAAAATTCACAAATATAATATAGAAAATAAGATTAGGCACTAGTGTTTAATCAATTAATTAGGAAGGTAATAAAGTCGATTCTAAAAGGCTTTAATTTTAGTTTTAGCGCCATCAAAACTTAATTTTTTATATATAGCTTCTGTTATTAACAATAAATAACTATTTTGTAAAGAAGTTCTTTACAAAATTTTGTTTTGACAGCATTTAGAACTAAAATTAATGACTTCGGAATCGGCTTTAATGCTTCTTCTGCCTAGCGTTACTACGTAATTAAAATAATAGTTTTGAATATCCCAGCTATATTAATCATTACATTATAAGTACCTATTCGTAATAGCAAATTTTATAATTGAAATACTTAAGACGATTGAACAAAATTGTTTTAGAGCTAAACAGCAAAATAAAAAATAAATTCATAATATAAAAAGTCAATATTTTATTGACTGTGTATATGCTCTTGATTCA
Organism: Ypsolopha scabrella; assembly: GCA_910592155.1. Lineage (NCBI taxonomy): Eukaryota > Metazoa > Arthropoda > Insecta > Lepidoptera > Ypsolophidae > Ypsolopha > Ypsolopha scabrella. The sequence goes on along the minus strand of OU342969.1, from coordinate 20,529,073 downwards.
AATGCACTACCTTTGCACTTGAAAACAATACTAATTGACTGCGTCTCTTGTTAAAAATTGTTAGAGTTAAGTCCTTTTATTTTGTCATGTCATGTGTTTTGTGTTGTGGTGATTAATAAATGATTATCTTATCTTATCTTATCTTATCGTATCTTATCTTATCTTATCTTATCTTATCTTATCTTAATTAGGAGAGAAGAAATATAGAAATATCCCGAATAAATAACGCGTCGGGTATTTACAAATATGCCCCCAGATGGGTTAGGAAGGGATAGAGTTACGTGATAAAAACCGGCCAAGTGCGTGTCGGGCCACTCGCAGTGTAGGGTTCCGTAGTTGCCCGGTACATTTTATAAGTTGGTCTACTAATACAGATCGCGCCAAGCTTCTAGTCCCATACATTGAGAGGAACGGCCCAGACCCCTCAGAATGTATTGCGAAAAAACGTTTTTATATTTGGGAGACTGGCCAGTTATAATGTTTTTCTAAAATATGATTATTTATAAGTAAAAATAGGTATGTTCTAATTTAAAATTTTTCTTCCACATTTTTTGTGAACTAATTCAAAGTATTGTGTCTCGCTGAAATATGGATCTGCGCCGGGAACATTTTAGAGCTATGATTTTTTACTATTTCAAGTGTCGCCTGAAACCGGATGAATCGTACGATAGACTTCAAATGGCATTCATGGATGAAGGCCCTTCCAAGGCAAATGTGTATTGTTGGTATAAGAATTCAAGTTCGGTCGACCAACTTTGGGGGATGAAGAAAGAAGCGGTCCCTGTTTGACGGCTGTTACCGAAGAAAGTGCTGGCAGTGAAAAATTTAATCCAAGACAATAGGCGAATGCCATATCAGGAGATTCAACACATATTGAAGATTGGATCGGGAAGCGTTCACGAGATTCTACACAGCCATCTTCGCGTGAGGAGGATAGTATCACGCTGGGTGCCGCATAACCTCACCGATGCTCAGAAGCAGGCCCGGGTGGAATGGTGCCGTGATATGCTAAACAAATTTGAAGCAGGCTCGTCTCGGCGTGTTTACGACATCGTTACAGGTGAGGAGTCCTGGATTTATCAATACGACCCAGAAACCAAGCGCCAGTCGACTGTTTGGGTGTTTCAAAATGAACCAACGCCTACCAAAGTGAAGCGATCTAGAAGCGGGGGGAAGATTTTAATCGCTAGCTTTTTTAATTTGACTGGCCACTTGGTATCAATTCCCTTACGGGATCAAAGAAGCAATGTTTGCCAGAAGTTTTCTCTGTTGTTAGCATCAAGCGACCAAACACAGGGCTCCGCGGGCTGGGTACATACTGCTCCACCACGACAGTGCACCTGTGCACACCGCACTCAAAACGAGGGACTTCCTGGACAGCACGCCAGTCAAACTCCGGGGTCACCCTCCTTACAGCCGTGATCTAGCACCGTGTGACTTCTTTTTATTTCCAAAAAAAAATCAGCTCAAAGGAATACAATTTTCGTCGCCGGAAGATGCGCTGGCTGCGTTCGAGCAGGCTGTAAACGAGGTGTCTGCGGCGGACTAGAAAAAGTGTTTTTAAAACTGGTATAGACGCATGAAACTTTGTATAGAGGCTGGTGGAGACTACTTTAAAAAGATTTAAAAAAAAATTGTACCAAAGAACAATTTTTTTTTAGTTTCGCTAAACTTTCTGAGTGTCCCACGTACATTGTCGTGTTTAGAGGGGACTAAAAGTTTGGCGCGACTTGTACTCGTAAACCTGTAAAGCCTACTTAGCTGTGATAGTTTTCCTTTTAAATGAATTATATAAACTACTTCTGTGAATTTCTTCACATATCTATAACAACCGTTTAGTCGGCAGGGGGGGAATATTGACTCTAACAAAAATTGGCACTTTAAAGCTTAATATTTCACCAACGAATCCCTAAATCGAAAAATGGTTTCAATGATTTTGAACGACCTATCTAACGATACCCCACACTATGGGATATGTGAGAAAAAAAAAACAATTTACGTGTATGAGAGGTACCGTGGGAGGTACCCTTAAAATTTTTTTTTTCATGATTTTATTTTACCGTTTTGTTGGCGTGATATGTATACTCATGCCAAAGTAATAAGCTGTAAAGCTTTCTAGTACTAATAATAGTCTCTGAGCTAAGCCGCGGACAGATGGACGGATGGACGGACGGATGGACAGACGGATGGACAGACGGACATGGCGAAACTATAAGGGTTCCTTGTCGGACTACGGAACCCCAAAAAAGGCGCTTCGTATGCGCAGCGCTGTAGGGAGAAGCTTTATATTTTGTGGTTCTTATGTAGTACTATTATTTCTACTGTCTAAAAGTTGTTTTTAGAGATGAGTACCATTTCTATATTTCGGTTTTTCAACGACTATAATTCCAGCTAGATATGCGAACGTAATATAATAATGAGGCCACGTCTAGAATAGGAATGTAGTAAATATCTGTACACATAAAATGCAGCAACGTCTATCTGTATTCTGTTCGCTTAATGAAGCTTAACTACAAGTGTCTTGTTTAGCTTCAAGATGATGTCAATGTTTTAAAATATTTGCAAACAATCCCAAGTATTGTGTATTTGATTTAATGGTTGGCCGATGGGAGTTGCTTATGTCATATTGACTTCCAACAATGATAAAATATGGATATGCCGGGTAAAGGAAAAATAAGAACACATTTTTGAAAAAAAGTTACTAAAATTTACTATCATCTATAGTAAATTATTAATAGATATTTTTACTATATTTTCTATTTAAGTCCGTTTCTTTTACTACATATTTACAATCCATTTGTACAAAGAAAACGACCTCTCCACATCAACAGACGTAAGAGGTGCGTATTGAAATGGTAGCAATTTGCTATTATGGTTTAATCTGGTATAACTTGAAAAAAATTGCTGAAAAGCAGGACAATTAATTCGAACCCAAGGAATATTGCACAAAATTAAGAAATTTAGGAAATCTATGTTAAAGGTTTCTTGACACGTTTTCGTGTAATCTTGAGGACGCCTGTGTGTTGCAGATTATACATGGCTATTTAAATTACTTCGTCGTTTTGCAACCAAATGTATCTCGCATTTTATACAAAATATCGAACCGTTTGTCGTATCGTAAATTAAATCCGTATTTTCACCTATCCATTTACGAACAGTGTCTTCATTTGCCATGGCTAAGAACAAATTTATTCTTTAATAAACCAAATACCAATAATTGAAGCTAATAATAGGAGATAATACTCATAAATGTCAAGGAGACAGTGTAGAAAATAAATGTCAAAACCTTACGTAGAGCATAAGAATCAAATAGTTTGTATGTTTACGCCTTCATTATATAGGATAGACTAAATCCATGTCCACGGTATACTTTCGCCACAAAACGACTCCCATCTGCCGTCAAGCAGCGAATATAGAAGCATGGGAATACGATTTTATTTCAAAAAGAACGTCTGAAATCTTAGCCAATGTACCTTAAAACAGTAACAAACGGTAACATGGGTAAACATATCATTTACATTGCTTTATTGTATTACAATTAATTAACGAAAACCTTGTACATTCACGATTATAAAGGTAGTTAACTACCCTTTATTTGCTTACATTTGATTTAACAGGCAATTTCATACAAGTAGGTACTAATAGTTTGTTCCACGATCGACTACGAAATTACCTGTGGAAATTACGACGGAGGGTTGACGAGGAGGAATTACCCTCCAAGCCAAGAACCCCTTTTTGCTACTATAAATTTGACTGCTCATACTCATCGAAAGAATGGGAGCAAAAAACTTTTCTTTTATCTCGAGATTTAATGTATAGTCACTGTCACCTTGAATATATCATACTCATACACTCACACCTTCCTTACCATAATACAAACGTTTACAACAAGAGAACACAAAGCTTCATCTACCGCTCTGGATATTAATTTTAATTGAAAATACCGTCCCAAGTTCTCAGAATAATTTACATTCGTACCGTACGTACCCCACAAGCGTCCGGAGACCCAAAACAATAGATAATAAAATTCGTACAATACCAAGTAGTACCTCTACTCTAAGCGCATTCATTTTCATATAGCCTGAGAGGCCAAAAACTGGTGAAAGTACCCGAAAAAACGGGTCAAGTGCGAGTCAGACTCGCATACCCAGGGTTCCGTAATTCGGCAGTTTTGGGAACAGTCGGGAAGAAGGTATTTAAAATCTTGCCTATAACTGTTTATTATAACTAAAAAAAGAATTGATTGTACCACAAAAGAGTGACAAATATTTTTATACCGTACTCGAAATAAAACTCGATGATGAAAAATTACATTTTGTCATTTTACCATCGTGAATTTCTCAACCGCTATATTTTTCCTGTAATCATTACATAATCCCAAATCAACACGATTTTTTTTTCTTTTCTTTCGGTCCACCAGTTTTGAAAATAAGAGGGGACATGCATTTTTTTGTGTTTTTTTAAATATTTCTCGGAATCGGTCCCAGTAAATATAGTAAAGGTATATATTTTTATAATCAACTCTTTAATATCTACAATCTGATATCCATATTGTATTTTTAGGATATTTATTTTTATTTTTCTCACTTTTATATTGGAAATATTTTAAACAATTTAAATTTATCTATTTTTTTGCACCGTATTGTGTAAGCAAGTGAATGCTATTTTTGTGTCAAATTTCAAATCTTTACCTTTAACGGTGCTAAAGTTATGAGTATGAGGCTGTGGCATACGGACGGACGGGCGGATGGACGGACGGACAGCGGAGTCTCACCATAAAGGTTTCTTTTACCTTTCAAGTACTATGGAACCCTAAAAAACCTAAATATATTTTGTCTTATTATAATAACCTCTCCTTTGATTGGTGGGTCTTCGTCGTTTTTAGGGTTTCGTACCTCAAGAGGAAAAAACGGAGCCCATAACACTTTGTTGTCCGCCTGCCTTTCAAATCGATATTGTGCTGTTGCAGAGATGTCTGGCCTTAAATTACCACTTCTATGTACATATATATGTTATAGTCAGATATTATTTTAAATATTCTGAACCTATAAGTCTTCAGTTAACACATCTCAGTAACGTCATTCGCTCCCTCGGAGGACATAATGTTATTATTGGTATCGATTGCAACGCGTCCTCTCCTCCTTGGCACGGCCCAGCTAGACCAAGTGATGCTGATCGCCGCGAAGCAATGGAAGAATTTATTGCTGAGTTAAATCTAACTGCACACAATCATCCAGATGCACCACCTACATATAGTAGCCCTTCTGGAGAATCTTACATAGATGTCACTCTTACTTGTGGGGACATACCTACCTATCCGTTCTTGGTGGGTATTGGGTTTTTCCTCAGTTCTGACTTTTGGCCGGAAGGGATAGTTTTCCGTCGCTACCCCTGTAGGGAGGCGCCGATGAAAAGGAACACCACTAAAATATAGTCTAGCTAGATTTTAAATACATTGTTACTATTATTTTATGTATGTTAGATTATAAGGTATATATCTATGGGCCATTACTAATTGTAAAATAGTTGCCTGAAAATAAACGATATTATTATTATGTAGGTACACTTTTCAGTCTCGGGCCCATAGGGACCCGGTCATTTGAAAGGCATTCATGAGGCCGAAGCCAACGTTGAAGAGGCCTTAGTACCATTTAATATAAATGTGAGATGGCCGCATCCATGGAGGCCTCTCCCTCAATGTACCATTGGAAGACACTAACGGACAGTCCCCCATAGTTGCCAAACTATTTCCAGGAAAGAAGTGACTTGGAGTGGGCTATGAGGGTGGGATGATAAATGGGCTGGATAACAGGGCTATGGAATGAGATAACGGACATCTGCCTCAAAAATCTCTCACAAATTTAGGTGTGGTAGACGGTGACTCGCCGCCAGCTAGATGGGCCCACCAAGCAGTCACCGAATTATGATTCTTTCCCTGTTTAGGTAAATCAACAGAGTGAAACAGAGCACTGTATCAAGCGCTATCGAGATCGATATGATTAGTTAAACTAGACTAGCAAGTCAAAGAGTAGCTAGCACCTACCCCCAGTGTTACCACCTTAGTGATTTATGTCTGTGTGATTTTGTCATTTGATCTGGTAATTTTATATTAGCGATATTTTTCATCATTTAGCGATAATATTATTTTTTCTAGTGATTTTTAGCGATTTTTATGTGGCATCTAGTGGGTAACCATTTTTTTTGTGGTAAATGTGTTATCTGTGCCTGTGCGTGAGAAGTTCTCTCGTGGAGTCGTGGAAAGTTCCTTACAAACTTAATAGTCTATTATCGAGGAAGTCTGTCTGTATGTTTGAATGCTCCGTTTTAACTTGGGAACCACTCAACGGATTTGGGTGCGGTTTTATTTTATTATCATCGTACTGACGTTATTCAACATTATTATATATTTTATATAGCTTTTAAGTACCTTGTAAATATGTTATACTGTTGCTCTAATCTAGTTATGTAGGTATTATTAATATTTTTGTTAATCCCAACCAACAGTATTGTGAAACGAGTACAAGTGTTTTGTCCACCATGTTAAGTTATTTAATGTTTTTCAAGGTTAGCGATTTCTGGTGAATATTTTTCTGATGACGTTTCACACTAGATTAGCGACAAAAAAATTATAGGTGGGGTAGCACTGCTTACCCCAAAAAAAATTATGTCGGCCTAAAGATCGCTGTAACCAGGCCACCAAATAGAAAAAAAAATGTGTGTTGCTTGCTGAAACTAGGGATGTAGATTCTTTCTAAAAAAGATCGATTCCGAATCGTGTTGAAAAAATCGATCCCAAAAAATCCTTTCTTCAAATGTAAGGGTCTTCTTAAATAATAATAATAATTTTAAAATCAAATACTTACCGGAAACGTAATTAAATGTAGGTACTCTTTTTATTTGTATGTGATTTCTTAGTAAAATTTTTCGTAAACCCGCAAAAAATCGTGTCAACGATTCTCCGGTTGTCGATTCAAAGATCACTTCGAAAAAATATTCAAAAAGAAATATTTATATTTACTCTTTTTAATTGTATGTGATTTGTTAGTAAAATTTTCCGTGAATCCGCAAAAAATCGTGTGCACGATTCTGCGGTTGTATGGATCGATTCAGAGATTGAATCCCTTCGAAAAAATCGATCTAAAATCGATTTTCTTGGCCCCGATTAATCGATCTTCGATTAAATCGATCTAAGTTCGACACCCCTAGTCTAGCTAAAAGCCTGAAACGAAAAAAAACGAAGTGTGAGTGAGTGAGTGAGTACACACTGTGAGTGATTATCGTAGTTTTCTTTATTGTTGAGTGTATTTTTGTTTAGAGCTGGCTGTGAAAGAAAGCTTAGTAATTAGAATGCAACGAAGTGAACGCCATCGAAGTCGAGACCGCCACCGCAGTCGAAGTCGCGATCGTCAAAAAAGTCGGGAGCGCCAGAAAAGTCACGAACGTCACCGCAGTCGTGAGCACCATCGAAGCCCTGACCGTACCAGACAGAAGCGTGACCGCAGTAGGGATACGCACCGTGGACCCAGCTCGTACAGAGAAGCCAATGGAGGTGGATTAGGTGGCCTCGGCAGTGGCAGTGGTAAGTTATTAGTATAATCGGGTTCGACGCAGAACGTGCGTGTACTTCACATTCTGCATCAAACCCCTATAATCTCCGATGTCTGCCTCTGTAACCGAGTGGTAACGCGCTTGCCTGCTAACCCAGAGGTACTGAGTTCAATCTAGTTGCACATTAATATATGTTGGGTCTGAGTGCTTCAGACAGCATAATAAGCTGTTGGTATGTATGACGGTAGTGCTCACAACCCATCACGTTTGGGATATAATAATCATCAGATTCAATTCATATTGTGATGATATGGTTTACATTCCCAGCAATACCAATTTAAGCATAAGTTTCTAAAAGCAGTAATTAATCTTACATTCCATAGTTAGAGTTACCCTCAGTTGAGATTTTTCTTAACTTGCCATCTTTATAATTTGTCTGAATTTTTGACTTGGGTGGAAAACTTTGAATGAATGAACTTCGCCTGGTAAGCGAGAGGTCCCGGGTTCGAGACCTGGTTCAGAGCTCCTCATGTCCAGATTTACTTTTCTGATTTTCTATACCGCAATGATATAAAATTTATTTTTGTTATCTCCTTGGGATGGATAAATTGCCAAGATTTAAAATATATAAATTTATTTCTATCATAGTTTTGAATGAATGTTTTTCACTGTAATTTACTTTAAAACTAAGAGTAAAACATTAGTATTAAATCATTCTTCAATCTTTATTCCCACATCCTGGCACTTTACACGCAGCAAACAAATCCCCTGCACCTGCTACCCTCGTAAAATGTGCCTGCATCTGGGATTTTATTATTTCATTTTGTGACTAAATTGGCCAGATTTTAATAAGGTTGCATGACACTAGAATGAAAACTTATGGTTGAAAGTCTATCTAAATTATTATCACTTGTCATCTCTCTCTTTTAAAGTGTCAACGAGTAAATACTGAAAATTGTGCAAAATAAAACGGAAATATTAACTGTGCTATCAGAGCCTTGTTAAGTGTCAGTGCTAAAGAAAAATTGCATGTCACACAATTTGATGTGTCAACTGCATTTCTGAATGGCAAGCTAAAAGAAGAGATCTATATGAAGCAGCCAGAAGGATTCAGCGATGGCACAACCAAAGTCTATCGTCTGAAACGAAGCCTTTATGGATTAAAACAAGCCCCTCGATGTTGGAACTCTTGTTTTGAAGACATACTGCTAAGCCAAGGTTTCGTTCAGAATGAGGCCGACTGCTGTTTATTTACGAAGAATGTGGGAGATAAGAAGATTCTGATCACATTATACGTAGATAACGGACTCGTGGCTACAACAGATGAAGAACTAGCAAACCAATTCTTCAAAGAATTGGGAGATAAGATTAAAATTACGACTAAGGAAGCATCCTACTATCTAGGTCTGGAAATTGCACGTTCGAAAGATGGTTCTATTTTCATTAACCAAGAGTCGTACACGAGAAAGATTTTAGAACGTTTCGGTATGTCAGAATGCAATCCAGTCTCAACGCCTATCGACCGGAATCCGACTTCAGAATCAGGGAAAGTCGAAGATCGAGTCCCTAAAGAGAAGAAATTCCCATATCGTGAGGCTGTAGGTGCTCTCGCGTACCTCATGACGGGTACACGCCCCGACATAGCTTATGCTGTTGGGGTAGTATCAAGAAAGTTGGAGAATCCAACAGAAGCGGATTGGTTAAAAGTCAAAAGGATATTTCGTTATCTAAAAGGAACAGTATCCTACGGCATTATGTACAACGCAAATATTACCAGTGGAAAAATAGATGGCTATAGTGATGCAGATCACGCCGGTGATGACCAGACTGGACGCTCCACTACAGGAGTTATTTGTTTGTTTGCTCAAGGTGCCGTTTCATGGCTGAGTCAACGACAACCATCTGTTGCAATCTCAACAACGGAAGCAGAGATTGTAGCCGCAAGCGAAGGCGCACGTGAGCTAGTGTGGCTTCAAAGGATATTCAGTTCATTAACGGTCCTGGAAGGAATACCTATATTGAAGGTAGATAATGAAGCTGCTATACGTCTTGCATATAACCCCGAATTCCACAAGCGGACTAAACATATCCGAGTACGACATTTCTTCGTTCGGGAGACAGTGCAAGAAGAACTTATCAACGTTCAAAAAACAAGCTCTGCTGAACAGTTAGCTGATCTTTTAACAAAGGCAGTTCCTAAACCCAGACTGGTAAAAATCAGAGCTGACTTGGGGCTGCAAAGTATTTCCTGCTAGTGAGGGAAAGTAATAAGGTTGCATGACACTAGAATGAAAACTTATGGTTGAAAGTCTATCTAAATTATTATCACTTGTCATCTCTCTCTTTTAAAGTGTCAACGAGTAAATACTGAAAATTGTGCAAAATAAAACGGAAATATTAACTGTGCTGTACCGATGTGTTATCTCAATCAATCCATAATAAAACCTACATCTCACTTCTCATTCCACATCCGTGCATCGTAACCACGCTCTGCTACAAATAAATATAACAGATTTTTCTAAATTTGTCACCATTTCTTCTATGGTACCCTACTCATCAGTGGGGAAGAGAAATGGCATCCATACTACATTTCTTTTTTCCATGCTCTTTGCTTTGTCAAACATTTCCTTAAATCTCAATATACTTAGCTGACAGGGAGTTGCAAAGTATAAAAATTCCATGTTTTCCTTGGTTGCTTTCCTGAGAGGGTTCTGTACCTCAAAAGGAAAAATCGGAATCCTTATAGGATCACTTTGTTGTCCGTCTGTCTGTCAAGACCCTTTATCTCGGGAATGATATCTAAGGTATCGAGTTGAAATTAAAATCAAATACTCAAGTCTACGGTCCCTTGAAGCTGTGAAATAATCAAACTTCTAAGTTAACTTAAAAACCATATATCTAAGTTAACTTAAAGGCCATATTTCTGTTTATGCCACAAAAAACATAAACTTTGACACTCAAGGGAATCAAAATTTATAGGTTATTTCCTGTTGACCTAGAACTATGAAATTTGGCAAGTTAATACTGTCTAATACTACAGGCAGTGGCGGCTGGTGCCTCAGAGAACCGGTGGTGCACTGCATGGTTTTATTAAAAAGATCAAATAAAATGCCGCAATTTAAGGAAACAAATTTTATTTATTTTCCGTCTAAATCACTTCTCCGCCGAAAATAACACAGGGAAAGCAAAAAAAAGCATTTAGTCTCTCACATCCACATAACCATTTCTTTTTAACATACATTTCACTTTTGAACATTCTCCTTAATGATTTATTTTTGTTTTGCATTCCTGTTTTATATTATGAATAGGCGGTTTTCATAAGTCCTGTTGGTTTTAATAAAGTCAATATTGTAATTTACACTCATTATTATCACTCTTTCTAATCTTTAGTTTACTTTTTTAGATAATTATAGTAATTAAATAAACAATTACTCCTCCGCAAGCGCGCGCAAAAAGTGACAAACTGACGACAAGTGCATCGTGTGTAGGTCAAGACCTCAGGGTAACGCGAGTGAACTACACGTTTCGTCTCGTATTCTTTCGGCAATTTCCGGTCGCGTGCGGCGCACGAATCTATCCTAAAACTGCCATACATTTTGTACTACGCATCTTCTGTCTCACGCGCCGGGCTGTTTCATAGAAGTTGTATGAGCTCGCTGCGTGCGCTTTCCCGAGCGCACGGGGCCGATTTTGTTCAAGCAAAAATAAGATTTAATTTCATTGCAGTAGAAATCTATACATTTTTATTTACCTCGTAATAACAAAACGTACATATATGTACTATAATCAGATATTTAATTTCCGTATAGGGCAGTATGGATGGATGGGTAATGATAGGTATAAGACATTATTGTGTGAGTTTAATTTAAATGGTAGTGCGGCGCACGGGCGCACTTAAGGTGCAGCCGCCACTGACTACAAGTATAGGAAGAAATCTTAAAACTATACATTTGTAATTAAATCATACATGCATGGTGACCAAATCTTTTTGTAGATTATTTTTAAACTCTTACTAATTTGTATGGAACCCTCAGTGGGCGAGTTCGCCTCGCACTTGTCCAGTTTTTTTTTGTCTGGCTTCCCTTTTTAAATTGTTCACCCTTCACTACTGCTGCTCATAGTTATTATATTATATTTATATAGTATATAACTTTTCAGGTCTAGGTGGGGGCTTGGGTCCCCGAGGTCCTCAAAGGTATAAACCTCAAGAAGAAGAGTTCCTGGATGCTCGATGTGAGGAGAGAGTTAGGATTGGAGAGGTCGGAGTTTCTTCCATATGGGGCAAGTCTCCTCTCAGACCTGATGAGTAAGTTAAAAACTATTTTCCTCACATATTTTTTTTCTTTCAATCTGTCAGTCAATCATCCACATTCACACCACCACATCCACAAATTAAATAAACCTAGGCGTCCAATTAGAAAGCTAATTGAACCATCCCGCTGCCACACATATGTACATATAAACCTTCTAAATGTTCCAACTAAATAATATAATACAACCACAAGAAGTTATAACAAAGACACATACAAACAAATACAATTTTATTTTATATTAAGAAGAGATCTATTAAATACAATGGAATTTAAATGCCTTATATAGAAAACTAAGAATGTTAATAATTTGAGCAAATAAACATGTTTTCTATCTTATTTATTGCAGCACAGATGAAGAACCTTCACAAGCTGAAAACACAGTAAAAAGCAAAGACAAGAAGAAAAGCAAAAAGTCCAAAGACAAAGAAGACACTAAACGGAAACTGAAAAAGCTTAAAAAAAAGCTCAAAAAAGTAAAAAAAGCTAGAAAGAAAGCCAAAAAGAAAAAATCTAAAGGTTCCAGCAGTGACTCAAGTAGTGGTAGCAGTGAGGAAGAAATATGGGTTGAAAAAGGAAGTGAGTTATTATTGGAAACCTTAAATCTTTGCACATTTATTCATTCATAATAATATCGCTGAATTTTATACCTAGTCAGTGCTTAAATTCTGTCACAAACAAAATTGGCTATAAAATGAAAACTAGTCATGATATTCAAAAAAAGTTTTTTTTTAAAAAAAGGTAATTTAATTAGCTTACACTAAACACAAAATTTATTCAAAATGATTGCCACCATTTTTCACACAAGCCTTCAATCTTCGCGGCCAATCATCAATAGCAGCACGGACCATATTCATGTCGATATCGGCCACTGCTTTAATCAATGATGACTTTAGGCTGCTCAAATTTTGTGAGGTTTAGAACAGACCTTCTCCTCCAATTCCTGCCAAATTTTATAATCCAGTGGATTGAGGTCAGGGCTAGATGAGGGCCAATCTTGATGCCTTATTAGCTCGATATTCTGGCGCTCGAACCGCTCCTGAGTTGTTTTGGCCTTATGAGCAGGTGCGGAGTCCTGTTGAAACACAAATGGCCGTCCTCCAAAGAGTGGGGCAGATCTTTTACTATGCGATCTAAAACCGTGTCTTGGTACACTTTTGCACTGATTTTGACACCTTTTTCACAAAAATGCACTTCAGTAGGGCCATAGTAGGACACTCCCAACCAAATCATGGCTGATGATGGATGATGGCCGTGCTGCACTCTAGGAATGGCATTTCCAGCGGCCGCAGAGCTGGTAGCGTACACCCTGTCATTTGTTTGTTGTACTTCTCTTCGATATTAAAAATTTTCTCGTCTGTAAACAGGATATCGCGGTGTCTGTTTCTTGCGTACCGCTTTAGCAAAACTTTGCATTTTTTGGCTCTCATAGCTATCAGACGCGCGTTCAGAAGATGTCCACTCTTTTTCGGTAAGCTCGTAATCCCAGGTCTTCATTGAGTACTTTTTTACGGTACTTCTGGTTAATCCCATCTCCAAAGCCATCAGTTTCTGCTTGCGGACGGGATTTCTTGCAATACGCGCCTTGATTGCTTTGATGACCCCTGGAGTCCTAACGGAACGAGGTCTGCCAGTTCTTTTCTCGTCATCGACACTAGAGGTTTCATTGTACCTCTTGATGGTACGGTACACGAACCTCTTCGTGATTTTTAATTTTTGAAGCAAGTTGAATATCGTCTTCGGTTGATGGCCGCAACGATGCAATGCAATTACTGCTACTCGGTCCTCTTTGCGAGTCCACTCCATCGTAAAAAATGAATGAATGTAATTGTGATTTGGCAGATTATTAATCAAAAAATATCTGAAAATCGAACACCATTTCATTTTTTTTTCTAGGTGTTCTATTTTTAAAATAAATGCCCAGTGACAGTATTTAAAAACCGACTAGGTACATAATTCAAGTATAATATAATACAATTATTTAAATAGCTAAAATCACACTGGAGACTCGGAGTTGTCAGAAAAAAGGTTCAATGACCCTGCTTGCGAAATATGAAAAATATTTTTTGTGCCTTTGTACTTTTTCCTCGACTCAATTAGTATAGGAAGTCTAAATTCTTCTTTACGTATTTCACACAAAGGGTCATTGAACCTTGTTCCTGACTACTTACCGAGTCTCCAGTATGAATTTGGCTATGGAAACGAAAGTCACCTTGTATAATTTTCTGCAGCATGGTATGGTTCTTTGCTAAAAGATCTTATTAAGTATGTCACATAAAAACAGTCTTAATAAAACTAGAAAAATTAAAGGTTCCTGCTGGCCTATAACGTATCTTGATGAAAACCACTTGTACCCTGTTTACACAAAATTTACTAAACTATAGGTACTTTTAACCCAACCGGTTTCGAAATTCAATTCATTTTCAAGGGCTTAACAACTCATTTTAATATTTTAAGACCTAACCTAGTGCTGTAAATAAAATTTGTTTTTTTTTGTAATGATGAAATTATGTGGGTATGTTAGCAGAACCTTGGTTTGTCAGGGATACCAGTGCCATCCAAAAATTACCAATAAAGTAGATATTTCATGTTGTTGCAAGTCATTCAGTTAATAAAACAAAGTTAATACAATATAAAATAAATGTCAATATAACTCTGGAGACAACAAATTTAAAAAGTGTAATTAAATGTCGGAAAAGAAATACTCCCATGTCGTAGAATTTAATTTCAAATAGTAAATCAGTATGAATTGAAGTAAAATAAAAATATGAAGTAGGTATAAAGTTAAATACAATTAGTCACGTAAATACCTGTTAATAACATTATTTAAAGTATGTTAAGAGAAGTGAATTATTTATATCTAATTGTTGGTTGAGAACACACTTCTCATTACTATTTAGCAGTTTATTTATTTCTAACGCCTCTAATACATTCATTTTTCTACCCTTTCTACAAACGTGCAAGGCCTTGAAATTTTGATTTTTATTAAAAGAATGGTTCTCAGAAAGAAGATGTTCGGCAAAGTTGGAATTAGTTTTGTTCCGGCGCCAACAACTCTCATGTTCTTTAATTCTAGTATTAAATGACCTACCGGTTTGACCTATGTATATTTTATCGCAGTCATTACATGACAATTTGTATATGCCACTCTTCTGTAAAGTTGGAGTGGGATGTTTATTATTGCATATAAACTTTCTAAGCGAATTTGTCGTATAAAAAGCTGGTTTGCAACTTTTGAGTAGCCTTGAGCATTTGTACGATATTTTCCCGAGAAAGGGCAATTCGATAGTATATGTATGTTTTCGACGATTTTGCGATACAGTTTCAAGAGGCTGGAGACAGCAAATGTCAAACAGTGCCATGAATGAATTTCGTTGTGTACCTTTGTAGACATTTAAATGTGCCACTTATCCCTGTCTGACTATATTTCCACTTTTATTATTATTTGGGGAGCAAAACTGGATATAACAAATCCATTACAGTGAATTTTCCTATTCCAGAAGAGCATGAACTCGACGCCACCAGCATAAAGTCATCCAAATCTAAAAAATCAGAAGACGAAGTAACTGACGTCATAGGCCCCACGCCTCGAGTCGGTCCTCAACTGGGGCACAAAGACTTCGGCCGAGCGTTGTTGCCGGGCGAAGGGGCAGCCATGGCGGCATTTGTGGCCGAAGGGAAGAGGATTCCGAGGAGAGGCGAGATCGGGCTGACCTCGGACGAAATAGCCTCCTATGAAAGTGTTGGATATGTAATGAGCGGTAGCAGGTTCGTAATTGTTTGCATACTGTCACTCGTTTTGTTCCCATCTCAAAATAAAACATGGCAAATACCACTGTATTGATTGAGCTCTTTGATTTAAATTATGGGGGTTTCAGGAAATGATATCAATGACTTGATCAGATTTATTTTAAGAAAATTAACAGTGAACAGTTTGTTTTTCAAGTCCACTTTTTGGAAAGCATGTTTTGAATATATAACATTCTGCTTCAGACATCGCCGCATGGAAGCCGTACGTATCCGCAAAGAGAACCAGATCTACTCAGCTGACGAAAAGCGAGCGCTCGCAGCGTTCAGCAAAGAGGAACGATCGAAGAGAGAGAACGCCATACTCGCTCAGTTTAGAGATGTGCTTCGAAACCAGCCGCATACCAGAGATGAAACGTAGCCCTAACTTATATGCTCCTGGTACTTTGAGGTTCAATAAAAAAAGGTCCTTATTAACAATCAGCGAGCGCGTGCTAGCAGTCTGTTCAATCAAGACTAATTTAAACTGAATGTCGAGGCAACATCATTTTTATACCAGATGTAAATAGACATCTACCTTTTACGGAAACTACATATTCTACAGATCACTTTCAACTACTTTTCTAAAGAAATATATCCGCGCATTAGTTTAGGATATATAAATATATATACAGGCTGACTTTTAAACAAACCCTAATAATTTTAGTGGTTATTAAGAAACGTTAGTAGAATACATTTTAAATATAAAAACAGTTAAAATTAGAAGTCAAAATATTATTTAAATATGTTACTTGGTAATAAAATTTATGGTTATCCTAGGCATTCCCATATGGAATAAGTTTAAAATAGTCCAAAATTGTGGAATTAATAATAAATACTTAACGTGATCTAATTATCTTATCTCTTTAAGTGACCATGATTTCTTTGGATTTTACGAAAATCTTCAAAAGGCTCCAACTTGAAAGAAAAAATATGAATATAATTTTGAATGGTTTTCATAAAACCAGTTTATGTTCTTCTACAAAATATTAAATTATCGGGGTCAGGTTAAAAGTCAGCCTGTAGTGTTTTAAGGCGACATAGGTAGTAAAAAATGTGATTTTAAAACAGTAGTACTCCCAAACCACAATAGAAAAGAGTTCTGAAAAAAAAACGTAAAAAGGAAGCCTTTTCTAAGACGATAGCAGGGCCCAAACAAAACGTCATAGAGAAAAAAATGCTAAGAGAAGGCTGTTGTTTCAGTTCAGTAGTCCGTTCAACTGGACAAGGGCTCATTAGAACACATATTCTTTCAGTGTCAAAGACTCCAAATTCCTCTGTATGACGTTTTCCTTCCGCACATCCCCCGACCCGTTAATATCAGCTTTTTACTGACCCTTGTAAATAGTCCTGTAGTATACAAATTATCGTTCATGTTAGTTTTGACAATAAATTCATTATTTTGTTTTTCCGTAAATGTAATGGTGTTTTCATTCATTGACTTGCTTAAAATTTACTTATCATATTATTTTACTATTTACCTATTTATAAAAATTTTATGTACATTATATTTATTGTATTACTTATCATTTATTTTAGGTATGTAGTTCACGCTTATGAATTTGTAATACACAAAATTTTAACTGAACAACCTCCAGTGAGACTTCGCACAAAACTCGACTTTGGCGGAACTAATGTGTGGTATCACATTATTCGAAAACAGATAAAAAGGCAAAAAAAAACTAATAAAGTTAAAATAAAAACACCTATAATAACTGTTGTAAACATCTAAAACTTAGAACTGCGTTTTTTAACGCTCTCGAGTGAATTTATATTACATTTTATTCATTAAAAAACAGCAGTATCCAACCTTTTTCTTGATTCACCGCAAAACAGACGTGCACTTTTTCAGATTATGTTTCTCTTTCGTTGTGCGATGGACCTTTTGAGCCTAAAGCAGCGTCGGTCGTCAGTGAGACAGTTGTTTACGCGCGCGTTCTTTTTACTAAACTTTAACCTTTGTAAACTCTTTAACTTTTTAGTTAAATTTCTTCCCTAAAGATTTCCGCGGGCATATTTCTTGGGACAAGTTGTTGAGTATGATCGGCTGTGTTTATGGTTAATATATATCTTGATACTATTATTATATAGATAAGTGTTATGGTTACATTTAAAGATCGCTGTCCCGTATATATTTATCGAATGGAGGTTATTACAATTTCTGCAAATTTTGATTGTTTTATTTGATGTCTGAAGCAATCATTTCTTGCGCAGTATGTGAGCTTATGACAATGCGTGCTGATTAGAAAACTGTTTAGAGTTAATCATTGACCTCTCATAAAGAACTAGACACACAGTCTCTTAGAAAAGTTCGTCAGAAAACGTCCAAACGTGCGACGTGAATAGTAGCAAAAATGCTTCAACCAAATTAAGATGTTATATCGTTAACATAAGATGCAATGTCAGTTGTACGCAATCGTCATTTGATCTTGTCACGCCACAGCGGTGACAAGATGCATCGCGGATACTTTTTGAGCGAGATTGTGAGTCTAGTTGTTTATGAGTGGTCAATGGAGTTCATAATTTTTTTTGGCATAGTTGATTCTTGGTGCGGCAAATGAACTAAAAATATATATAATTTTAGAATTTACTTCCGACCTTCATTTAACTCTATCTAAGCTATGCTTGAGTATTTTTTGAAGGAAAGAAAATCGACAGCATGCAAATACTATTAAGATATCTATGATGCATCACTAAACATACCCAACAGATATCAAACCTACTATACCGGTTGAAAATGAACCCTCTAGCTATAACAAAGGGAACTGTTGTATGATTGAAATAAAAAATACATGTTTTGTTACTTTTCTCATCCTACTAATATTATAAATGCGAAAGTTTGTGTGTGTGTGTATGTTTGTTACTCTTTCACGCTGAAACAACTGAACGAATTTGGATGAAATTTTTGAATGGATATAGCTTATACCCTAACTTAACACATAGGCTACTTTTTATTCCGAAAAAAAGCATGTCGTTAAACCGAATAACACGCGGGCAAAAGCTAGTGATTCATAATTTTAAAAAAGATATCGGTCGCCAAGGAAGCTCTAATACTCCGGTGACAGAGACGACACTCTACAAAACCTATGTATACATAGCCTATGTGCATTATTTACCGCCGGGAATATGTACTGTCTATTGTCAGTCATATTTCGCGTCGCGTAGGCTGGCAAATTTTCTCAAAATTTGATAAGTAATAAAAATATTTAAAAAACAAAAAACTTGTTACGGTTTTGTGTTCTTATAGTGATTCTGATTCATAGGATTTTAATAAAGCTACAGGTTTCATTTCCAACCTGCATAAATGTTTTTATTAAATTTTATTTTTGACGTTCTGAAAAAAGAGTTGTCCGCTGGCTGGAAGTTTTTCAAACGCAATTATTATCGAAATACATCTTTAGAAAATTGTTTTCACTTAGAGCATAATACAGAGAAGTAGAACTTTGATGGCCCTCATTTCTGTATTTTTGGAGTTGAAAAAAATATAAAATGTATTTGTACTCTACTTACTACATTGACAATGCTCTAGTTCTAGAAAATGCCGGGGTGTAATTTTTTTTCGGTTCCTTTTTGTTTAGTGGACCCCCCCTGAAAATTAATTTGATTTAATTTTTAATTCGATATACGTTTTTGGGTCAACATTTAACATAACGTATCCAAATTTCAGATCTATACCTCATTCCGTCTGCAAGATAGAGACCCCAAAAAAGGACAAGTGCGAGTATAACTCGTGCCCTGAGAGTTTCGTACATACCATGATAAATCCTCTGAAAATGTCATAAAGACGAAACCGGGTACCAAGTATGAACTATCGTCTCGGTTCACCTACACTCAGCGGCACCCCATGTCCTATGACGACGTTAGTAGTTGAGGGAGTTAGTTCCAGACGGGTATCATTCTAATTCAAATTGTTATAAGTTAAAACAATTTTCTAACATGTATTATTTCGATTTATTTTTTTGCATAGCTGTCTTTAATCGTTAAAATAGAAGGGTTTATATGTAATTACTAAGTAGAAATAATCAGGGAGAAGAGATTGATATAACTTATAGCTTCCTCATCCTCGTGAAAGAAAAGTTGTCCGCTGACTGGAGGTTGTTTCAAAATAATTGTATTTTTTTTGAAGATAATAAAAACTATATATTTTTTTAAATAACATCTTTATTTTTTGTAACGATATAAAGAATTACTACAATTTAATAAGGCACTGGAAATCCTGTCCACATCCTCTATATTTACCTAAATCAATCTGACACAAATATGTACACAATTTACATATTCTATGGTAATGTATAAAAGTATAAAACAGAGAGCAATACATACATAAAATAAATATTATTAAAATTAACATTTTACATTATTACATTATTTAGGACTTTGTTGTTGATTTTATCACTTTATGTACTGATTATTATGTTTATAATTTCCTAAGAATACTTAGAATACAAATACTTAATACGTATTTACAAGTTAAACTCCCATTTTGTTAACTTTTTTTTTACTTTTGTGGTGTTGTCTTACTAATCACATTGAAGAAGTGATGTTTGTTTTGAGCTTCGATATTTCGGTATTGTTGAACAATAAACGCGGGAAAACTGAGGATTCTGCAACTGTTACCGAAATATCGGAAAATTAAACAAATATTATGGTAAGGATACACGCTAAGCTAAGGTTCACTTTTGAAAACTAAATACATGTTGGATTGAAAAAATATTACAAAACTAGTGACTTCGCTCGTTGTGTCTTTTAATATTTGAGTAGTATCGACAGTTATTTTATCAACAGCCCTTGTCGCCTATAAGTAATTTGACCAGGGTCACTAGGATGATAATAAAGAAAACCGCATCCAAATCTGTTGAGCGACTGTAGAGTCGAAACGGAGCCTAAAGAAAACGAAAATTTAAAAAATAATAATTTTGACCTACATACAATACTGTATAACCCATTTCGATTAAAATGTCGCAAATATTCAGTGTACGTCTGTAATTCAGTCACGACTTTTACTACTTTATTATTAGTATAGTGACAGTACCTCCTAAGGTCCTTAAATTCAAAGTGAAAAAGTTTTTAAAGGTGATAGAGTATCGCTATTTTTTTTTTCTGCGTATGTTTTTCAATGTACTCGTATATATATTTTTTTTATGTTTATCAGTTGTATCTCAAATGCTGTAAGTATGCCGCTTTATGGTAACTATCACTCTCGAGACGGTCTTTTAGGTCAGTGTAGGTGACGAAGACTGTTTTTTTTCTCAGATGATATATTATTAGCGCATTCTTATATAAGTTAGCATGCTAGTGTATTTTTCTATGGCTCAATAAATTATTTTGTAATAAACCCTTTCTACCGATATTTTTTTTGCCTTCTTTATTACTCTTTCATAGAAATTGAGTCAGCTGATTGAACCACTTTTAACTGGAGAGTTAAAATAATATTTGGGGAAAAAATATGTGCTCAGTTAACGATACACGATCTACCCTAGAATTATTTTCGCGTATTATTGTAGAACCTTGCCTATACGCTATACCTATATGCTTAAATCTTCTAAAACCACATTTCGATGAAACCTTAAATACGGAAACAGTCCTTTATTAGTCTCAGTGCTGCACCGAAGCCAAGCTAGGAATTGGCCGATCGCTGTTCAAAATCACAGATATTCTCAACCTTCACACCGAGTCAATCCACCGGTTCGTACTGACTCAACCGCTGTTTGCAGGCCGCTAGCTGCGTGTTGGCTCGATGTAGCGCGGCGTGCGCGGCCAATAGTTGAGCCCTGAGGTACTCCGGGTCGCCGCTTCGCAGGAACTGTTCTGGCACTCGGACTATGTTCTCGTCTTCTGATTGGAGGTCGGCTGTAGTCGGGTCGGGCTGGTTCATCTGAAATTGCTGTAAAAATTGGCCTTCCTAAATAATTATATACAAACCGAAGAAGTAATTAAGAGTGTCCGATGGCCTTTAAGGCTGTACCTGACCCTATAATATGAAAAAAGCCAGATTTTCGAGGGTTCTTTTGACGAAAGGAGGAGTATCTTAATATTGAAAAAAATATATTTGATTTATTGATCTTTTAACTAGGTGATCTACTTATAAACAATGTACCAAGATTGTTTGATTGGATTGATTGATTGGAAAACATTTTTTTTGGACTTTTGGACTTTTGTCCAAAAAAATGTTTTCCACCCTCTTTTTTTTGGTTTTCAAACGGTTCGTTTCAAGAACGCGTTTAAGAAATCAAGTTGTTTTTTTTTTTCATAAAATAGGGAGTCATACTAATACAATAAATGCGAAAGTTTGTGTGTGTGTGTGTATGTTTGTTACTCTTTCACGCTGAAACGGCTGGACGGATTTGGATGAAATTTAGAATGGATATAGCTTATACCCTAACTTAACACATAGGCTACTTTTTATCCCGGAAAATAGCATGTCGTTAAACCGAATAACCAGCGGGCGTAGCCGCGGGCAAAAGCTAGTAGAAATATAAAGGTTTTCTACTTAAATCCAGAATTTTTTTCCCTACAACATATTTCAGTATTAGCTAAAAACCCTCCGATCGGCTGTTTCGCGTGTAATTATTAGTATTACGCGTCCTAGACAAATAGGTCAATTAACTAACCAATAATCGCCTCTATCAAAAGCTAATAAAGTATTTGATATTGGCCCTTTTGTGTTGGACGGGTAATAACACTTTTTCCTAGGGTATGCCATACTATTAATTTAATTTTGTTTGTCGAATCCTATATCACAAAATAAATACATACAGAAGGCCAGCTCCACACAAATAGATTTTGTTGCGCGCACGCACATATAGGCGTACGTACGACGATCTCGGTCGAATGCCAGTGCACGAGTCTATGGAGATCATCGTACGTACGTGTATATGTGTGCGTGCGGCTGGAATCGCTGGTTGTATGGAGCTGGCCTTCCGTATGTATTTATTTTGTACCTATATGCAGTTCTCGATATAGCGCTATTTTAAAATAATGTACCACTATTGACATTTTTATTTACGAAACGAATCTATAATTTTTATACATTTGTTAGTCTGCGAATGTGAATTATGAGCCCGAAATTGAAAAAAAAACACATCTGTTTTCCTCAAAATTCAATTTAGGCTATAATAAACATACCTGCTCGTCCACCACATCAACAACGTTAGCCTTATTTGCGTTAGCTATCAACTTGTGCAAGTTTCCTTTATTCATGAGGATCTTGACGGCTCCCCCCGCGCCCCCCGTCTTCTGCAGACGACGTAAAGCGCTTATCGGGATGACGGTAGATTGTTGCTTCTTCGTTTTTACCACTTTCAGCATTTTCGATGGGCTGGTGACCTTTCCGTCTTGCGGTAAAGTAACGTACTTTATCTGAAACGGTTTTTTTAAGGCATTATAATTACAGGTGCATGAGATAAGCCACCCTAAATGCCGTTAACTGAGATATAACCACTGATTACTATAAATAGTGCCACTTAAACACCATTTGACGGTAAATTCCAGGTATTTACTGTCAAATGGTGTTAAAAAGGCAACCATGTTAGGCCTGCTGGGGGTCTACTGCGTAAGTTGGAGGCGTTCGTAATGGGCTCCATTTTGACGTTTGAAGCCCAGAGTTGCGTTCAGTTTAATTGTCCTGTGACGCCCGCCTAGCATGCCATCTCTTTGCCCGCGTTATTTTTTTATATGTTGTCCTGCTTGGTTTTATACGATTACCACTGCTGAACCAAGACCCACCCAACTAATTGACAAATCCTATCACGTCCACTGGTGGTAAGCTTGGGCCGTGGTTTGTCACCATCGTCATCATGAAACCATACCGCCAAGCGACTCGAGTCTTGTTCCAGCATGACGGGAGATTGGTTACAGGCAGTTGCGACCCATCAGTCATTTGTCCGTTTCCAACTTCTGTAGATTTTGCGAAGTCCTGAACAGACTGATTAACATACTCATAAAGCTGCACGTACATCTCCCACTCTGAGCAAACAAACACGTTTTATCATTATGCGCTATAGTGGCCAAGCATGAGCCCATAATGAAATACCACAGTTTAAAAATCCATACAGTTGTCCAACGAAGCGGTAGTGCGGGGCGAGACACCGAACTGCTTGTTCAAAAATTATATGTAGCTCGGTGGCTTACCTCCCGTGTCTCGCCCCTCAGGCCCCACAGCACACAGCTCAGCACAGTTGCTCTTTGAGTGCTTTCGTTGGACAACTGTATGGATTGTGCTAGTACAAAATGCTCACCTGTTGGTCATTATTGGCGAGTTTATTAAAGGTCATCTTGCTATTGTTTCCGAGCGTAAATATTTTGACGCCGGCACGCGGCGTTGACTTGACCGGCGTTGCTGTCAAAACCATCGGCGTGCCACCGCCGGTGCTCTTGGGAGGCGAAACGGTTTCGCTTTCTTTTAGCATAAGTTTGCCAGCGTCTGAAAGTAATATGGTCCGGCCGCTCTGTATCGCATTTAACACGGTATTTCCATCGTCTGTCGGCAGTAACGTAATTCCGTGGCTGCGCAGTAGTTTAGCCGCTCCACTTTCTTCTGTTGACTTATCTTGACTAGACTGAAATAAAACAATGCAGGGTCTAAGATAAATTGTGCCCATCCTAACGAGATAATTGTGTCGATTCGGCGTAACACGACTTAACTTATTTGACAGAACTAAACTTAATTTAAGCATTCTTTTTCTTTCAAAATAAAAAACTGGACAAGCGCGGGTAGTAGGACTCGCTCGCCGAAGGTTCCGTTAAAGACTATATTTTTTATAATTACAAATGTAGTTTTCAGATTTTTTCCTACACTTGTAGTATAAGACGGTATTAATTGCCAAATTTCATAGTTCTAGGTCAACGGAAAATACTGTATAAATTTTGATTCCCTTGAGTGTCGAAATATACGTTTTTAGCGGCATAAACAGCCGTATCTTTTTTTTACGTTAACTTAGACGTTTGATTTTTTCACAGCTTCAAGGGACTGTTCCTGAGATAAAGGGTCTTGACAGACCGATGGACAACAGAGTGATCCTATAAGGGCTCCTTTTTCCTCTTTTGGTACGGAACCCTAAAAAACAAGTACAGAACGCTTAAAATAAGGTTAGTTCTTTCAAATAAGTTAAAGTCGTGTTACATCCAATCGACACCATTTTTCAAAAACAAACGGCAGTGTTTGGGATATTTCAAGATACTTACAATATTATGAGATTCTCTTTGAGACTTTTTCTGTTGTTCCTTTATGCTTGTGGTAGTATATTCTATAGGGCCTTCGACTGAGACGTATTCTGTGGGTATTATGTTTTCATCTTGTTTGTCTTCTTCTGAAATTTTCGAAAAATACTTCTTTATCAACCAACATTTCGACTAATCAACCATTATATAAAAACAAAAGTGGTGGATACCGGTAAGAAAATATATGACTGACCAACAACAATGCTTTCAACGGAGTCACCCGCCTCTCTGCTATTTAATGCATCTTCCACCAACTTTAGCATCTCTCCTCCAACCTGACAAATTATAATATTGAGTCAAATAAATGCTTATCAGTCGGCACCCACACTTGCGGATGTATTGTAATCAGTAAAAGTTAGAAGCTGTCTAAAGAAGGGCGAAAGTCACTATGATACGTTTGGAACCTAAAAATAATAATAAAAACATTGTTTAACATTATTTAACTGTTCCAAGTCTCAGCTATTAAAGAATGTATCAGTATGTTTTTCACCCATCAGTGGGCAGCTTCTATCTTTTACTGATTAGTTGATTAATGATTACATAACATACC
The DNA here is from genome assembly GCA_910592155.1 of Ypsolopha scabrella. Lineage (NCBI taxonomy): Eukaryota > Metazoa > Arthropoda > Insecta > Lepidoptera > Ypsolophidae > Ypsolopha > Ypsolopha scabrella. The sequence continues at coordinate 20,503,660 of OU342969.1, read as the reverse complement.
TACAGCTGCAAGTGTGCGTGCTGACTCGTCACTATTTAATCACCAGGAAACGGAGCTTGGTGACATCTTGACAATGGTGTTGATTCGGTGAAACACGACTAAACTTATTTCACGGGACTTAATTTAAGCAGTCTGTCTTTTTCTTTCTGTATCGAAAAGTCAAAGACGGAACGCTTAAAATAGGGCTAGTCTTGTGAAATAAGCTAAGTCGTATTACACCAATGTTTGTTTTTAAAATATGAGACGTTACTACAGTTGGAATGTCTTCTATTTTCCGCGCTATTATAAGGGCTCATACGCACTAGGCGGTAGCCGCAGATGCGGTGCGCCGCGCGGCGGCCGCAACACGCGGTTGGAACTGCGGCCTGCTGCGTTGCGGTCCGCCGCAAATCAAAAACGCAAGTTGCGGTTGGCCTTGCGCGGTTTACTTTTAGTCAGTTTCAAAATTGACGTTGAATAGGCTGCATTTGTGGTTTACCTTTACTTAAGCCTCGGAAGAAGAAAAAGAAGTACTGGATTCATCCTCTACTACAAATCGCGCAGTGAAAATGAACTGTTTGTTACTCTTTTTAGTGAGTTAAAACAGTATGATGATAAACTTTTCGCCTGCCTACACTCGAATGAGTACCAAATCATTTGATGAATTATTAAATGTTCATGTCAAAAATATCCATCGTCACTGCATGCACGAACAAAGGTTAGCCGCCGACTAATCGGCAACCGCAACCGAGTAGTGCGCACGAGTGTACCAGCGGCCTGCCGCAGGCGGCTGCCGCGTCTTTCTTGCATCCGCCAAAACATGCGGCCAGCCGCCAGCCAGTATGCGTTCAACCATCGCGGTTCTCATGCATTGGCACCTTGCGGAAGGCCGTGAGGCACGCCGAAGCGGCAGTAACCGATGTGACGTAGTAGACAATATACATAGCATACACCCTGTAAACTAGTGTAGTGTATTACACTAAGTGCTTGCATCACCATTTGTAGGACTTTATGGCTACATAAAAAATTTTACAAATAAATTCCTGAAGTTACAACCTGTGCCTACCAAACGGCGATGTACAGTTTGTTTGCCTAAATAGTTTGCAGTACAGCTGCACGCTGTTTTGTATACTATGTAAAAATAAATAAGCGCGATATACCAATTACGAATCCATCAGCCCGGTTCGTCCTCTGCTGGACACAGGCCTTTCTAAGATTCCGCCACTCTTGGCGGTTCTCCTGGAAGAAATGCCCATACTCATACACGCTGGAAAGGTGGGTTGGTGAGCGGGGTGCCAAAAACCCTCGCGTCAGTGACGCCGCTGCCCGTCACCAGTCTGTTTTATACAAGGGCCGGCAATTGGAGATTGATATACCCCCGCCAATCGTTCCCAGGCATGGTGGATTACCTGTTCGTGTCTGTCCAAGAGCTGTCCTCTTATACACTCCCGAATAACTTCGGGGGGCTATGCGAGTAAGATGGTGGTACCTCCACAGTCGCGCCCGGCATCAGCTCTACCACCACGTACACCAAACCCTTCTGTCAGCGTGCAAACTATTTGAGAAAACGCACTGCACGTACGTTGTAATGTCTTACCTCCTCGGCAAGTTGTCTTGGAGTGGTCATGAAGCGACTAGTGGCGCAGGGATCGGCACCGCTAAGCAGCAGAACTTGCGCGCACGCATAGTGCCCGCGCTCCACCGCCCAGTGCAGGGGCGTCATGCCGAGCATATCCCTGAAACATGGATTGTGCTGTTGCTTTTAAAAGAGGATATCTTCATAATTACTTAGACGTAACCCCCTAGGGGGTGTCAGAGGTGTTTCAGAGTGTAGACTACACTTAAGTCCACACTAATACACTGACGTTTCACAGAGGAATAGTACGTACATACCAGCTTGATTGGTGGTGAGCCCTATCGCCGTTTACACACAGTTTAACTTGCCTTCTGAAGCAAGCAGACCTAACACAAACGCCTCTACGGATTTCACCCTTGTTATTATTTGAGTACTCGAACCTCTATCTAGACCAGGAGTTGTCTAACTTATTTGAGAGCGTTGACCTCTCATAAACGACTATAACATATAGACACACAGTCTCTAAGAAAAGTTCGTCAGAAAGCGTCCGAACCAAAAAAAAGATGCAATGTCAGTTGCACGCAATCGTCATTCGATCTTGTCACGTCGTAGTGGTGACAAGATGCATCGCGGACACTTTTTTAAGCGAGATTGTGAGTCTAGTTGTTTATGACAGGTCAATGTTTGGGACGCACCCCTTTCTACCAAAATAAAAATTCCGCGCCCCCCTCTACCCTGATAATTTTAGAAAAAGCACTGTTTAATAACAAAATAAGTATTTTTATTGCCTATTAAAGTTACACAAAAATCAAATTTGAGAATACTTATTGGAATGTGATGGATGAGCTTGCATCGATTTTACACTCTTGTTTATCTCTAAATAAGAAGAATAAGGTCCATAACTAAACAAGTGGCCCGCGCCCCCACTTTCTCCTGATCTAGACCACAGATTAAATAATAATGTATTATTTATCCATTCGGATTTTCTTTTATCTACACTTAATATCAGTTTAAAAATCCATACAGTGGTCCAACGAAGGCGTTTGGACGGAGCGGTTCTGCGGGACGAGGTTTCGAATTGATTGTTCGAAAATTGTATGTAGCTCGCTGGCTTACCCCCCGCGTCTCGCCCTACAATTGCTCTGTCTTTTGGACAACTGTATGGATTTTTAAACTGTGATAACTGATATTACAAAGAGGTATTTGTAAGTTTGGATTTTTGAGGTAATCTCGGAAACTACTGATCCGATTCTGAAAATTATTTCACTCATAGAAAGCTACATTATCCCTGAGTGCCATAAACTGAAGTTTGTCCCTAGGTTTGTCACTACTAAACCAATTTTTAACATTCTTTGCTACGGTAAGACAAGACTCTTCACTTAGAGATAGGCTATACCTAGTTTGTTTCCTGGGAACGGGCAGTTCCCTAGGGACATAGGGTCAGACATATAAAATAATTTTCATGAGACCAAAAGCCAAAGTCACTTAAGTACCTACTATAAAATTATTGGTCCGAAAAAGATTCGATAGAACTACCAAAAACGAAATTAACGGAGGGGAAGCTAGTGATAGACATACTTATATTCTAGTAATAAAAGGATGCCGTCCTCAACTTCAAACACGGTCGAAATATCTCTTGTGTTTATTTATTTTAATGTGTTTATTTAATTATTGAGGTGGTAAAGCTAATGCCGGGCTCGACTGTGGAGGTACCACCATCTTACTCGGAAATCCTCCCGAAGTTATTCGGGGGAGAGGAAGAGAGCAGCTCTCAGGCAAAAAAACCAGGCGGCCCACCATGGCCTGGGACCGATGGATGGCGGAATATCCATCCCCAATTGCCGGGCCTTATATGAATCAAACTGGTGATGGGCAGCGGCATCACTGGTGCAAGGGTTTCGGCACCGCGCTCATCAACCCGCCTGCCCAGCGTGTGTGAGTATGGGCATTTCTTCCAGGTGGACCGCCAAGAGTGGCGAAATCCTGGAAAGGCCTATGTCCAGCAGTGGACGAAACAGGCTGATGGATGGATGGATGGATTTAATTATTCTATTACTGACATATAGGTACGTGGGACGCACTATAAGTTTCCGGAATGAATATGAAAAAATACTATCAAAGGTACAAAATTAATTTATTGTTTTTCAAAATAATCTCCCTTGGCGTCTATGCACTTTTTCATTCGATCAAACCAGTTTTGAAAACTTTTGTGCCACTCCCCTGTGGTGACCTCTGAAACGTGTTTTTCATACTCCTCGACAGCCTCTTCTGGTGATGAAAATCGTTGACCGCGTAATTGGTTCTTAATTTTTGGGAACAGAAAAAAGTCACAAGGTGCCAGGTCGGGACTGTATGCAGGATGACTCATGAGTTCTACATTTTTCGTCTTCAAAAAGTCGTTTGTCTGTCTGGCCGTGTGAGAACTAGCATTGTCGTGGTGCAGGATGATACGGCGTTTACGGTTATTTTTACGGAGTTCGTCAATAACTTCCGGCAAACAAATGGTCGTGTACCAGTCACTATTCACGGTACGACGATTCTCTAAAGCAACAGTAGCCACGTGTCCAGTTTTATTAAAAAAAGAAGCAATCATCCGCTTAGATGCACTTTTCACGCGCGCCACTTTGGTTGGTTTCGGCTCATCTTGAAAGACCCATACGCTCGATTGCTGCTTTGTTTTGGGATCGTAGCAATAAATCCATGTTTCGTCACCTGTTACTATGTCCCACACCAAATTTGACGCACCTTCGTTGAATCTGGTAAGCATGGCACTGCACCAAGTGACGCGGTCCGTTTTTTGAGCCTCGGTCAAGTTGTGTGGGATCCACCGCGAGCACAGCTTTCTCACACCCAAATGTTTGTGTAGGATTGATTGTATTTGACTCATGCCTATTTCTAAGGATGCGCGAATTTCATGGTAGGTCACATGCCTGTCTGTTTCAATCATACGGCGCACAGCATCGATGTTTTTGTTGGTCACAGCGGTGGACGGCCGACCATCGCGAGATTCGTCACTGAGATTGATACGACCACGCTTGAATTCTGCAAACCAGCTATAAACAGTCGTCTTGCATGGTGCTTCATTGCCAAAAGCTGTTTCAAGCCGAGCGATGCTCTGTTGAGCTGTCAAATTACACTTAAAATCGTAGAAAATCATACTACGAAAATTTTCCCGAGTTAAATCCATGTTGATGCAGACACACAATTTTTTAAATGGCGCCACAAGGTAAAAACAAAAGACAGTCAGATGAAACAAACTGCATTCTACAGCCAAAGAGTTCTATTTTCAAATGTTGCAATGAATTTTTAAATATTGTTTAAGTAAGTGGCCAGTTCCGGAAACTTTTAGTGTTACCTATGTAACAGTCACATTGTGACTGATGCCGGACCCAGGAGAGGACTCGAAATATATCTCACTCGCAATTTTAATGTTATTGTATTGAGTATATCTATAGATAGATAAACTACAGAATAAAGACAAACAAATAAATATTATTATTAGAGTGCATTCAAACTAGAAGATATAAATTAGAAACAAATGTAAAAACAAGGTAAGTGAGTCGGTAGCGCGCTTGTCTTAATAACAAGAGGTCGCAGGTTCGAATCCTGGCCCGAGAATTTTTTTCAAATTCTTGTCTTTACATTTGTTTCTAATTTTTTTTCTAGTTTGTAATGCACTCTAATAATAGCATTTAGAGTAGTCCGAAGCGATGGATTTCACAATAAAAACATAATCTTAGTCAATGAGAACTGTGAATTTCTTAACTGTCTGAAGCAACACATATTGTAGCGACGACAGCGTCATCTGTTCCTAAGAACAAGGCGTGAAATCACATAACGCCCTCGTGAGCGTTCAGTATGTGCATTACAGGCTGGTTAGATCAAATAGTTACAAAAATATTCGGTGGACAAGTATGGTGGAAAAATTCAACGGTCTAGGTAAGTACCTCGGTGGCGCAGTCGGTAGCGCGCTTGTCTTGATAACAAGAGGTCGCAGGTTCGAATCTTGGTCCGAAGAATTATTTCAAATTCTTGTCTTTACCTTTGTTTCTAATTTATCTTTTCTTGTTTGTAATGCAGTCTAATAATAATATTTAGAGTATTCCAAAGCGATGGATTTCACAATAAAAACATAATCAAAGACAAACAAGTCGATTAATCATATGATTTTATAGGAATTTTAGTTTTTAAACCAAGTATTTTCAAAAGATGTTGAGATTTAGGTATAAATAAAATAACATAAAAAACCTGATTTAGCCGTTCTGTGAACGTTTTTTAAAGCGCTGTTTACGACAGATAGGACAGTATACCTGCAGTTGACATCTGCACCGTTCTCCAAGAGTAGCTGCGCTGTGGGCGCGTGACCCCAATAAGCAGCTAGATGTAGCGGCGTACGTTCCACCTTCGTACGACTGTCTCGAGACACTCCGGCTCTGAGGAGGATGGCACATACTCCGGACTGGTTGTTAGCTGCTGCCAGGTGGAGGGGGGATGTACCAAGCTGGAGATTATGAAAAAACCGATCAAGTGCGAGTAGAGTTCGCGCCCTGAGGGTTCCGTAGCATTCAAATACTTAAATAATTTTATTAAAAATTACAAACTTATCATTACCTAGAAAATGTATGAAACTAAAGTGCAAAATTAAGTTTGACGAGTAGGTATTCGGGTACGTAACCGTAAACTTATATTAAAATAACGTACAAAATGTTTGAAAGAAACTGAAAATTTAAGTTTGTCAAGTCTTAGATATTCCACATAAAATTGGAAATTAGATTTTCGGATTTATTCCTTTACTTGTGCCAAAAGACTATTCTTTATAATAATAATAATATCTTTATTCATCAGACAACATGGTTCCATTATGTTAGCTTAACAATACACTTATTCTATATTGGTAATTAATAACTAAGAGTGATCTTGTCCGATCAATCAGTTCAAACATAAACGGATTGTCGAACCGATCGGACATAACACGTAGGAGGGTGTTGGGGCTGCCCCGGAGTCTGTGCAGCAGCGAGGCAGACTTCTTTCGCCATATGGCATCGAAACCGTCGCCGAACATCGCCGACGCACTACAAAAACGCGGCAGCCGCAGCACAGCCCTAAAAGCGTTATTATACTGGATACGCAGAGCATTGTAAGCCTTTTTAGTATAACTGAACCACAGGGCCCCCGAGTACAATGATGTGCAGTAAGCTTTAAATAATGAAATTTTTACTCCATACCAAATTTCAAGATTTTAGGTCACTGGTAAGTAGGTACTATCTACGCTACGTTATGATGATTTTTCACATAAGAATTATTATTTTAATGCTGTATCTTTTTATTGTGTTAGAATAGAAACTTGATTTTTTTTACAGCCATATCAGCCTGTGTTCGTCCACTGCTAGACATAAGCCTTTTCCAAATTTCGCCACTCTTTGCGGTCCTCCGTCCTCCTCATCCAGCCGTCACACGCAACCTCCTTCAGGTCGTCAGTCCAGAGGGAACGAAATCGGCCTGTGCTACGCTTTGCTGTACGTGGTCTCCATTCTAACGCCTTATATACGTATTCGATATTAATTTCAACATGATACCTCAAGCCATTCCTGAAAAAAGGGCCTTGACGTAAAGACAGACAGACACTCATATATAATTGATGGCCTATAAGGACTCTGTTTTTCCATGATAAGGTACTGAACCCTTAAAAGATTACTTACTCAAAAACGAATCAACTTTTTGTCACCAACAATACTAAGATATTTCACAGTAAATGACATAATTTGGGAATAAGCTAGGTTTTCTTGGTTGTAAATTTCCATATTTTATAAATTTTTAACCAAACTTGTTGTAAATAGTTAATATATGGCTCATTTTACCCAATCCGTAGTAAAGGGAGCACCCTTAGCCATAAGATCCAGTACAGTAGCGGTGTCCCCATCTCTAGCTGCAGCCAGCAGTCTCCGACCAAGCTCTAGAGCTCCTGATGACGTCATCCGTCCTGTGCCATCACCCTGCATCAATGTATCTGCACATTCTGTTGATGTTTCTGCTTCCGTAGCCTTCGGAAAATACATAAATTAATAAAACAAGACAACAACTGCTTAAAAAGTAGTTTTTAGCTATCAAGCTTTCTGTTTTGAAGAAAAGTGGTTGTCTCACACAGGAGTCATAAGGGTTCCTTGTTGAGGGTTCCGTACCCGAAGAGTGCCAAACGGGACCCTATTACTAAGCCTCTGCTGTCTGTCTGGCTGTCCGTCTGTCAGAAAGCCTAACTGTAATAGGCAGAAAGTTGAAATTTTCAAAGAACACTTGTTGCTGGCTTCTATTACGACAAATAATATAACATTCAAAAATATGAAATTTAAGGGGGGTTTGCATACAAGAAACCTCGAAAGAGTTGCATTATTTAAACAATATGGGTTTGGCTCTTACTTATACACGGTAAAACATATAAGTTTTAAATTTAGTTAGATTATAGGACACACTCTAAAGTAAAATAATAAAAAGTAGGATTCTGAATGCCTTTGGTGCTAAATTCTTTGTCAGGCGCCTACCATTTTAGTGGATTGTTTTTGTAGCCTTGATGTTGCTTTGGCATGTATATTGTCGTTATTTATAATTGGTGGTACAGAACCCTTTCAGCGAGTCCGACTCGCACTTGGCCATATTATTTAAATTTTTGAGAATAAGGCCCTGAAAATAGATTGGTTTTTTATGTGACTTCTCAGAATGATGAAACAGATTTAAACATTCACTAGAAATAAAGTAGAAAATATTTTAAATCAAACTTACAGATATTTCTGGCGGAAAATCATTATTGAAACGCACAACTATATCCTCTGTGCAAAGATCGGACATCTTGGCTCTCCTAAAAACAATTTTTAGATTTTATTAGGATATTATGGAAAAGTTATAAATAAGCAGGTTCTTTTCATATGCTTACAAAGCAAAAATCCCCATATTTTCTATAGAGGAATAATATAGGAACATAATACAGGAACATTACTTCTTTAGAGGAATAATAATAATTAATATTGTGATAACAATGAAAAATGGTCATCTTCACAAATTATCTCCATAAGTAGGTACCTATATATAATCTGAAAATAGAGCATTACATGGTTCATATGACCTTGACATACAGATTTTTGTAGACCCTGAACTGGAAAGGGAAAATGAGGATTTACTTTTAGAATGACATGTAGGTATTTCTTTTGAAAAATGTACCTATGTATGATAAAGTTTAATTTCGCGGCTATAAAACTTAAGAGAAACATTCAGGATATGGATGTAGAGGAGTGCTAAGTAGTTATCATTTCACGGTAGCCATACCTGTTTCCTGTTCCTGTTAAAACGGAAGTGTTCTCATGATATTGTTTGATATTCAAAGATCTTACCTGGGTGAAGTAGCACCTAACTTTTAAGCACCTATCCTCTTTTCCACTGATCTGCTGCAGGAATTTTGCATTCGTTTTTCAGTATAATATAGAAACGTCAACACTTTATCTTTACTTTTTCATGAAAGGGGCCAACATTAACCGCGAAGGAAATGTCAACCAAGCGCCCGTTGTTAACTTTTTGGTAAATTACATGGGATATAAAGACAGGGTCGCTAAACATCGATGTATTTTTTCATTTTTCCATGTTGAATTGTTTGTTTTTGGTGTTATTTTTACTTTTATTTGTTTTCTTTTCAAAGTTTTAAGGTTATACTTCTGTTTCTCATGTTGGTGTTACTGTAAATCCATCAAAATTATTTGTTGATTGATGTGGATTTGACATTTTATTTCGAGTGAGCGGAGTGCGGAGCCACAAAGCTACGTTCAGTTTGAGCGCCTGATGACGCTCGTGACGCTCGACACGACGAACTAGCCAGATAATGCGTTCAAAAATCAAACTACACTAGAGATGTGTTTACATCCGGCTTGAAACCTCAGACTAAGGTTGAAACATGACCTCGGACATAAACCATGCTTATATCCAATAAACTACCGTATCGATTTGTATATTTATTAATCCAGCTAAATCGTTTACGACTGAGTATTTACTTTTCATTCAATAAAATAATTCAGTTACGTTTCATTTCGTTTGAAAGTTAATATGGCTAAGTTTCAAAAAAGTGTACCGTCAGATGTTCAATTTTGTTGCTCAGAAGTATCGTTGTACAGATGTCACAAATGTTGTTCAAGTGTGCATAAGTGTGTTGTATAAGGATGCATGCATACTAAAAAAATAAACACGGTTAAGTCTATAATTTTAATAAAAAAACAGACTCCATCTCAAATTAATTTCAAAAAATAAATTGAACAAATTGAAAAATTAAAGGCTTAAATTAAAATTAAAATTAATTAATCAAGCAGATACGAGTACTACGTAAAGAAAAGTTAATTTTTAAGATTAAAAAAAATATTTCAGAGAGCCTCGATATTTTAGTTTATGAAAAAATATATATCATATATACTTATTACACAATAATAACCAAAGAAAAAATAAGGAAATGCGTCGTGTTTCTTATTTTGCTATGAACGGCAGGGAGCGAAAAATCCGGTCCGTAAACAAAAGAAACTAACCCATCGTGATTTCGCACAAGGGCGTATTTGTTATAATTTTTGTGTAAATTAAGGAAGAGGAATTCAACTTTTTTTTTAGTGCCTATCCGTACAAAAAAGAGATTTTGGTGAAAAACTGTAAATGACGGAAAACTATTTTTTCTTCAAGCAGATGTTACGTGAAGAATAGTAACTATTTTGAGATAAAATACCTATAGAAGGCCTAGTTATTGTAGATTATGAACATATAGATATCATATATGTATACTTACTTCACAAAAATAACCAGAAAAAAATAATAAACTGCCTCACGTTTCTCACTTTGCTACGACAGGCAGGGAGCTAGCAGTCCGCTCTGTAAACAAAAAATACTAACGTAACGCGTCGTGATTTGACACAAGGGCGTATTTGTTATCATTTTCGTATAAATTAATGATGTGAAATTCATATTTGAGGTTTACGTAATACCTTTTGCTACAAAAAAAATTGCAACACATGCCAGTGTTTTCCACTACACAGACACAACTCGGTGCAGTTCAGTCCTTGTTTTTACAACTACATCTGTTACTGCATTGATGTTTACCTATCGTAAATATCTTACATAACGTACATAGTCACCACATACTTTTGTATAATAAAATCAGCATGATGGTTTATTTCTCCAGTCGACATCAAATTCACGAAAGACTTTGCGATAGGTACATTAGAGAAAGACCACTGAAACAGCTGCCACCTCATCAGAACCAGCATGCCTATCGACCAGGCAAATCGACAGAAACTGCATTGAACCAGGTAGCATATAGACAAAACCTGTGTATGGCTCAACGCTGTTAGGTGTTAAACAATACACAGATTTTGGCCTTCACTTACGCGTATACCGATTGAACAAAATCTGTGTATGCATCAACGCCTAATGTCGCTCAGTTTTTACGCAACATAGTTTGGCTTGGTCACAATCGAGAAGCAATGGGACAATCATGTTTGCTATTAACGCGCTTCTAAGAGATGGCGTTGGAGCGCAACATGATTGTCCCCTAAAGTTAATTCAAAATGCGTGAATCGACAAGCCAAAATCTGTTGCGGATTGACACACGTGTACACGACTGAAACAATGCGGACGCTTACAGTGCGTCTAGAGCGAGACAAAAGTATGATTGTATGTGTGCCTAAGGTGTTAGTGCAACGTGTGTTAGTAGTAGAGCGACTGAGATACATTTTTTGGTTCATGAAATTAATTGCAATTTACGAGCATCCTTATATATGGCTGGCGGAAGAGGAAAATAAGAAACGCGCGCATCGCCTTTCTGAAAGTGCTTTACTTAATGCCAAAAAGCACTAAATGAAGATTTTTGTAACTCAATAAATAGCATTAAATAACAATGCCTTACTGTTTTCTTGTTTAAAGTCTACTTCAATGATATAAGTCGGTGATTTCTGATGATAAGATTGTGTATAATAATTAACTATACAACACAGAAAAACTAGACACAAATGTATTAAACAACCCTAATTTGTTACGAACCGATACAATAGTTTTAGAACCTACACGAAAGAACTTGTCATTATTTAGAAAATAAATATTAATGTTACAACAGTACCTAATTAGACAAATATTTAGAAATGAATCCTTTAGTACAATCTACATATTTTCTTTCAAAATAATAACTTTGATTACTTGTGAATAGCATGGCAAAAGCAGTACCTGCTAATAATTTACTCAACAGATTAAAAGTCACGTAGAGTTAACGAGTACACAGCTTTTGTCCATGTTTAATTCGAAAAAGAGCTGAAAAGTGAGGACACAAACTGTGCGGGCTCAACACGCTTCCACAAGCTGAGTTGAGCGGTACACAGATTTTGTTCAGTTTGCATTCCCGAAAGAGCAAAAAAGAGAAGACACGAATTGTGCGGGCTCAACACCTTCAGCGTTGAACCATACACAGGTTTCGGCTATACGCCACCAGGTAGTACAGAAAGCAGAGACTGCCATAGAAGCAAAGCAGTCCTGCCTCGCAACCTTAATCGATATCGAGGGTGCTTTTGACAAAACCACATTTCCTAGCATAGTACACAGGCTCGAAAGGCATGGCGTGCATGAGCTAGTCATTAAATGGGTCACTAATATGCTGAACAAACGCGCCGCATACATAGAAACATCAGAGTGAACACGCTGTCAGGTAACAAGAGGATGCCCTCAGGGAGGAGTGTTGTCACCACTGCTCTGGGTAGCGGTCATCAACGACCTTCTTGTAGAGCTGAACAAGGACGGATTTTGCACGATAGTCTATGCAGATGACTTGGTAATCATGATATCAGGTCTTTTCGAAGGAATGCTGTGCAGCAAAATGCAATTGGCGTTACGGAAAGTTGAAACCTGGTGTGGTAAGCATAACCTATCCGTAAATCCACAAAAAACTGAGCTTATCTTATTCACAAAAAAGAAAAAGTAAGCAAATTAAATTTATATCACTGCGGTATAGAAAATCTGAAAAATAAATCTGGACGTGAGGAGCTCTAAACCGGGATTCGAACCCGGGACCTCTCGCTTACCGGGTGGTTGCTCTACCAACTGAGCTATCCAGTTCTCAACAGGACCTGTGAATTTACGCTTGTGCTTTCCCATGAAAGTATCTATAAGTACATATCATTGCGGTATGGGAAATCAGAAGCGTAAATTTGCAGGTCATGTTGATTCGTGTCTTCTCTTTTTTGCTCTTTCGGGAATTTAAACTGAACAAAATCTGTATACCGCTCAACTCAGCTTGTGGAAGCGTGTTGAGCCCGCACAGTTTGTGTCCTCACTTTTCAGCTCTTTTTCGAATTAAACATGGACAAAAGCTGTGTACTCGTTAACTCTACGTGACTTTTAATCTATTGAGTAAATTATTAGCAGGTACTGCTTTTGCCATGCTATTCACAAGTAATCAAAGTTATTATTTTGAAAGAAAATATGTAGATTGTACTAAAGGATTCATTTCTAAATATTTGTCTAATTAGGTACTGTTGTAACATTAATATTTATTTTCTAAATAATGACAAGTTCTTTCGTGTAGGTTCTAAAACTATTGTATCGGTTCGTAACAAATTAGGGTTGTTTAATACATTTGTGTCTAGTTTTTCTGTGTTGTATAGTTAATTATTATACACAATCTTATCATCAGAAATCACCGACTTATATCATTGAAGTAGACTTTAAACAAGAAAACAGTAAGGCATTGTTATTTAATGCTATTTAGTGAGTTACAAAAATCTTCATTTAGTGCTTTTTGGCATTAAGTAAAGCACTTTCAGAAAGACAATGCGCGCGTTTCTTATTTTCCTCTTCCGCCAACCATATATAAGGATGTTCGTAAATTGCAATTAATTTCATGAACCAAAAAATGTATCTCAGTCGCTCTACTACTAACGCACGTTGCACTAACACCTTAGGCACACATACAATCATACTTTTGTCTCGCTCTAGACGCACTGTAAGCGTCCGCATTGTTTCAGTCGTGTACACGTGTGTCAATCCGCAACAGATTTTGGCTCGTCGATTCACGCATTTTGAATTAACTTTAGGGGACCATCATGTTGCGCTCCAACGCCATCTCTCAGAAGTGCGTTAATAGCAAACATGATTGTCTCACTCCCACTTACGATATGGCTACACTGAGGTCTATTTTTACGGAAATCTATCACTTGACCGAAAGAGATAAGTACCGTTATAACGTCAGAGAGGGAGATGGCAACTTTGGGTAAAATTCTTAGACCAGATAACACGGGACTAGGCAAGCGCACTTATCCCCCTCTGCCAAAGTCCATATTGTGTTTGTGTTGCAGATTTTGATTTAGTGTTACATATTAATTTTTCGCAGGAGTGTGCGTGAATGAGTAAATGCGTGCTGTGCGTATTTACCTCCCCTCCCGTGGAAAACGGCAGAATAATTTCAGTACTAAGGGTTGCGCTATGCCAGGTCCCGTGTTAAATGGTCTAAGGTAAAATTACACCCGTGAAGAGACAAAAGTATCGAATAAATGAAAAAGTATCGATACCTAGTAAAGTATCGGAACCAAAGTATCGAGTTCAAAAATACTAGGTATCGCAGAGAAAGTATCGATACATTTTGCCGATCCCTACCAAATCCATCCACAACAGCCACAGAGTAGAGTACCTAAGTACCTTAAATAAATGATCTGTGTTCACCAGGAAAATATTGATTTTTGAATTTAAAATTGGTTTTTGTTTTTATACATTAATATATAAATAAAATGAAGCTATCTACTCCTCGCTACACCCTCTGTCTGTTTTTCCAACTTATGTTCATTTTTGTTGACCTCATTTTAAACTGTGTTAGTTTGTTTCCCAGAAGTCGCGATGGACTTCTCGTCCTGTTCATGTAAATATTAGTATGATCGTAGTAAATTTTAGAGCTCCATTATTCTTTGCAATTTTTAGGAAATAATAATACAAAACACACCTTTCAGATTCCAAGACCTCTTCTTGGTGCTCTCCGTTACAATGATGCTGATGACCTTTTTCTCCACCTACCTTTTTCAAGTAAGTCTATATAAAAATTAATAGATGGTACTGAGGGAAAAAAGGCTAGGAATTCTTTGTTTCAATATTCGCCCTTAGTGATGATGATGACCAATATTTTACGTTAACTTAGAAGTTTGATTTTTTCAACAGCTTCAAGGGACTGTAGACTTGAGTAAGTAATATGGTTTCAATTTCAACTCGATACCTCCGCGCGTTCCCGAGATAAAGGGTCTCGATAGACAGACAGACCGACAACAAAGTGATCCTTTAAGGGCTCAGTTTTTGCCTCTTGAAGTATGGAACCCTAAAAAAAGGTGACCAAAAAACATTAAAGTTACAGAAGGCTCCTGCATTCACACATCCTTGAAATTGGCTCAATCACTTAAAACCAGAGATCGGGGTTAGCTAGTGTGATTTTTGAAATTGGAACAAAATGTTGATATCAATAAGGATATACCCCAAGATTCTTAAACTGATTGATTGATTATTTACATTGTACCTACTTACAACTATTTCACTACAATTTTAAATGTTGTTTTTAAAAAAATATACCCACTTTTGAAAAACATATTGAACTCAAAGATAACCAGACTAGGTATATAATAATTTTATTATGTTGGTAAGTACCTAACTTAGACTGACTGTAATATCAAATATTCGGAAATAAATAGACGTTTTTATAAGTAAACATATTTCAGTATTACAATGCAAATGAATAATGTAAAATAATGAAATAATATATACGTAAATAATGAAAAATTAAGACAGGCAATTAAGTAACTAACTAAAACATACAAATGAACTTTTCGGAAAGTTGGTTTACAATTCAATTTCTGAAACACTTGGAATATTATATTCAATTATACATTTAGAGTTGAAATATATATACATTAGTTTTTCAATATTTTCTGGTTTAATAAATTAAATAACTCTGTTAGTTACATATTTATTTCTCTTATTAGATTGATCTATCATAAAAGTAATAATCTTAAACGACAACCAACAAACATGTCAGAACCATAAATTTCTCTATAACAAAAAGGATGAGAATATTTTGTACCTCAACGTAGAACAACATTGCAATCCCGTGAAAGGGAATGTCCATAATATATTTTTTTATTGCAAGTACCAAAGTCACACACCCTCACCCGGACCACTGCTTATAACATAACAAGCAGAATGTTTTGCCACAGAACATGATCTGTTTTATTTGTTTTTCTAGGCAGGTCTGGTAGAGGTCCTTGTCCGCAAGTTCAGAGCAGCAGGCATAGTGTTTGCAGCATACATTGTGGTCAGTGTGACACTTCATGCTGTTTGGCTACTAGAGAAATGGTCCGAAACTCAGGCAACATCTTCTCCAATGCTTATATTCCTCTTGACACTCCATAGATGCCGTAAGTTTATATATTTTTACACAACTGACCCCAAGGGAGAGTATTGTTTTCAGGCCTGAACTGATTTCGAAGTGTGTGGTATAGTTAGAATCCTTATAGCATCCTGAGTGGAATAGGATATAAATATATACAAAAAACTATTAAATAAAAATATTTAAAAACACAACTGCCAGAATAGAGATTTAATTTGGAGTCAGGGGACTATTACATTGGATTTGATTGTTTTGTATGTCCCCCCCGACTGCACTGAAATCTGAATCAAATCTCTATTCCAGCAGTCGTGTTTTTAAATATTTGTTTTTTAGCTGTACTTTTAGTTAGTGGCATGTTGAATATGTATGATCAAAATTTTCTAGTATAAACAAGGTGTATGATCAAGAATTTTTTATTATATTTTATTGTTGCAGTATCACCATGGTACTACTTCCTGTACAAGAGAGCAGCACTTCGCGTAAGTGATCCTCGTTTTTATGAAGATATAGACTGGATCAACCGGCAGCTACAGTCAAACTAAAGATGGCCTGATGTTATCATTATGACAATGAGCTTGAAGACTTGACCAAAGATAAGTTAGATTTTATGTTCCATATAGAAAGACTGCTATGCATATATAAATAAGTAGTTTTATTATAAAAATAAAATATTTTTTGTCTATCTGAGCTATGCTCTTCTAGTCAAAATGTAAGTTCAATTTTTATTGTTTAACTTTGCGGTTGTTGCATGCTGTGAAAATGTGCCACAGTGGCTAACCTACAGTGAGATTGCAGGCAGTGTAATATTATTAACAATGTAAATAATTCTAAGTACATTTGATTTGCTGCTATAGACTGTCAATGGTGAACACAGTTAAGTGGGTGCTGCCATCTATCAGTACCATACAAACATTCTTTGTCTATTTGAACAATCAAGATCCTCGCTTTAGGAAGATATCATAGACTGCATGAACTGTCAGCTGCAGTAAAAAAAATTGCCTGATTATGACAATGAGTTTGAAGACTTGACCAAAGATTAGTTAGATTTTATGTTCCATAAAGAAAGACTGCTATGCATATTCGGACAAGTAGTTTTATTATTGTTATTCATAAAAATATTTTATTTATCTGAGCTATGCTCTTCTAGTCAAAATGTAAGTTGAGTTTTAGTTGTTTAACTTTGCAGTTGCGTGCTTTGAAAAGGGTTGGGGAAGATTCGTGCTTTTTTTATTTTGGTGGTGACTCATGCCGCTGTTTTTTACCAGTGACGATTCGTGCTCCGTTGAAATTATTTACTAGTAAATTGGCAATGCTTTTTAAAAAATAGAAAAGTACAGCTGATGTAAAGTGAAAATAGTATGAATTAAAAACAATTTAATTATCAGTCTGTTTTTATTTTTATTAAATTAACGCTTTATATTACATGATATATTTATTCTTATAAATAAGTAATAATACAGAAAACATAGTGATAATTAGAAAAATGTAGCTGTTATTCCGACTTTGTTTTAATTTTAGTACTTCTAAATCATTCAACAATGTTGCGATCAACATTGGACTTCGGTCCCAATAACGGCAAATCGATGTTAGGCAAACTTAATCTATTTTACTTCTATTTATTTATTATTTTTGCAATGACTTTTGTGACTGGTAGTACTCCAATGTGAAATAAATGAAGATTTTGAATTGTAATAAAATATATTTTATTAACGAAGCACGAATCGACACCAAAAATAAAGATTTTTGGCACGAGTTTACACGGCACGAATTTCGCGGAGCACGAATCTTCCCCAACCCTTTGAAAATGCACCACTGTTGCTAACCTACAGATTGCAGGCAGTGAAATTTTATTTAAAATATGAATAATTCTAAGTATAAGTCGCGCAATGAGTTATGAGCGCTCAGCGAAGGTGGTGGGGGACTAGCGCATGTCTTCATTCACGTACAAAATCACTAAGTGCGATAGAGAAACAATGACCAGTGCAGTCAAGGTCACCGCTCATAAACCGTTGCGATGCTTCTACATTTTAATTTGCTGTCAAATGGCGTTCAAATAGTCAAGTGAGCACCGCCCCGCCATCCATCAATTACCATACAAACATTCTGAATCTATTTGTACAAATAGATAAATAGAAACCTGCCCTCTTATTATTGTCTCACTTTGTTATCCATCGCTATAGACTTCAAAAGCGTCGTGATTGGCCAAAAGTTATGTGCGATGTCATTTCTAGCCAATCATAGGTGCATTTGAAGGCGTTTGCGATGGATGTCGAAGTGTAACTTTAACATCTAAAGTCCCCGTTACGAGAAGCTATAAATTTTGTAAATAAAGAACTTCTACTAAGTTACGTAGCGACAATTCAATCAACAACAAGTAAACCCAAATTCAATCAACTCAAAGTAACATAAGTGTAAAACGAAACTAACGAGCAATTGCACTTGGTCGGGTTATATTTTAGCGATATAAAGCGCTGTTGTCTAATCTTTTGTGGTACTGGAACGCGTCTCGTAAACATTTGGGCCGCCATTTTGAAATAAGTTAACGCTGACGCTGTCAATGCTGTCATTCGAGTTTCGATGCATCTCCAAATCCAAAGGTTGCGAACCCTTGAATGTGTGTTTACAAAATTTGTAGCTTCTCGTGACGGGGACTTTATCACTATAGCTTTTACATAGTGATTGGCTAAAAATAAAGTGTTAAGTCATTTCTAGTCAATCACAGTGTTTGATAGTGGTGGCGATAGATGTTCAAGTCAAACAACAAGGCTGATAATTTTTTGTCCGGTGAGGTTTACTTACTTGTGTTGTTTGTTTTTCGTATGAAATTGCAGAAATATCATTGTTTAGTGACTAATGCAATGTAGTTAATAGACATATCAATGTCAACAAGTCGTATATTTCTATGAAGTTGTTCTGCGTATGGAATTTAATAAATGTTACCAATGAATAAAATGAACAATGCTTTTATTGTTACCCATTAAAATTTATAATTACAATTCAATAAATCAATTAAATTATATTTACATATTACAAGTGGCTTTTATATTTTAAAAACCAATAATTCAGAAATAAAACTTATTAAGAAACAGCAATAATAATTAAATACATACAATGAAAATAAGTCAGTTAATGTTAAAATCAAATAAAATATCATGTTTATCTATAACATAGATAAGAGGAAGACTTAAAACTGAGAATGCAGAAATACCGGAAGTCCAAATGAAAAAAAAAAAAACATTGCAATAAAAACCGCAATGATTTACGTAATAACCTGCCTTTCATTTTCAACGTAATTTAGGGTGTCACAACATCCTCCGTCCGTCGTAGTGATTCTTTAGAAAGTGGCGCGGCACAGCGGGCAGTTTGACTTGTTGCTGGTCGTAAACCATTTATGCTGCAAAAATAAATTTATATAAGAAACCTACTTTTAGGAGGGAGGGACGACGATTTCATGCCCATGGACTGAAAAAGCTCTATAACTCGAGTTATAATATGAGACAATAAAGCCGATTTTGAAGGATTTAGTTTTAGTTTAACATACATAAAATTAAACTCAGGTATGGTTAAAACGAAGAGCCATTTTCAAGTGACCATTTTATAAACGTCAAACTAAAATTTTTGTTTGACAGCCATAATTTACTCAACTTAGTGATTTTAACTTGTTTTGGTAATGTTAAGGCACATTTTAGAGCTGTCATATGATTGAATAAAAAAAAATAGTTTTATTTAAAAGCGTTTAAAAGACATAGTAATTTTAGTTGGCGTGCCCTTCAGAATAGCAAAATATAGTGCTGTCACTTAAAATTACGTTTTCTAGCTTAAAATTAAAACCTTCAAAATCGGCTTTACTGTCATTTGATAGTTTAAAAAAGGGGCTTTTAGGTCCTCAGCTTTTCATAGTCAGCTGAGTTTTATTTAATATGTGCGATCGACAGATTTTTTTCCGTATTTAACCCTTCAAACAAAACTGCTGACTTAGAAAAGCTTCAGGCAAAGACATGCCAACCCTATTTCTTACATCAAAGGTCTCATCTAAGTCTCGGACGAACAAACCAACTGGACAGGCCACCATCAGGCGAACCCCTCTGCCAAAGGTATGAGCCCGGCGGTCATACCGGTTATATAAAAACGATAGATGTCCCTGTGTATGAATGTGATTGTGTGCGTATAGTTTAAGCTAGTGTTTGAGTATTTTGTAGTGTGCGTGCATCGCGACGCTGCCTCGTCCCCCAACGAAAATGACAGACTTTTTTGGATAGAAACTAGTGCGCGGCTCCACTCCAGTTGGTTTTCTTCTCCAAGGTCTAAGTACATTGCGAGTCAACCAAGAAGATGGACGTCAAGATAGTCACAGACGGCCCGCGGCGCTGCAATTGCGCATTTTCGGAAATTGACGACTTTTGTTTGGCTGACACTTAAATAAGTATTATTTAATTAATTTTTCTGGGGAGGGAACCAGGCTTTCTGGGAGACGCGAGGGGGGGGGGGGGGGCACGTCGGCACAAGCTGCTTGTCATTTGAAGTAGTGAAACGACACTTACTAGGCATTCCATGTGGTATTTATTCTTGCATTGGTAGCAGGTAACTTTAGGCAGTAGTCCAGTAGTAGAGTGCATGCGACAGTAACAAATGTAGCAGTTTGGAGCAGCTTCCACCTTCCGGCTAAGGGCGTCCATCCACATCTTGATGGCTGACACGATTTGACCGTTCTGAAATAATACGTTTTGTTGACTTTACCTGAGGTATACGAGTATATCTATTTAGGGCATCCGAACCACAGATATAGATCTAACTAGATGACGCAAGTGCATCAAACTCTATGAAAACCAAGCGTGTCACATTTTACAATGGAAACAATTGGCAGCGGTTTGAATCCTGGAAGGAATTGTAAGACTTAAGACATCATTAATACATAAGAGTCAAAGTTGTAGTCGTCAATATTTGTGAAGGATCATTGGGCACGCGAAGTACATACACTCGCGTCTATTTAGATCTATATTTAAATAAAGATATAATTGCTATGTTTAGCCTTTTATTTTCTTTAAATATTGGTAGTAAAAAGAACTGATGACGGCCACATAGAAGAGGCCGAAATATATTGAAAACTGTGTTTTTATTTTATTTATCTTTTTACTACCAATAGATCTATATTTGTGATCCGAACCACAGTATAGGTAACAAAAGTAGTTTAACTAGGCGGTGTCCTTGAACCTACGACCGCTCGGCGCCTAAACACGCCCTAGGGCTGCCAACTGACTGGTTACGTATTTGATAATGCTATATTATTGTTATAAAAGTTGTATTTAAGCAACCATACAATGCACAACATACTCTGTAATTTCGTGCCATAATTTACGAAAATGCGCGGGAGCGTCACAGAGACAACATGCGTACATAACTGCGGTGCGACCGCGACTGTCGTTAACCGAGTTGTACCGATTTTGGGGGGGAGGGGGTTCTTTTCGGCCCGTTGGTATGGACTATATCCGAACTCTAATGGTTTCATACAAGGAGGCTAAATTCCTAGCCTGTCGATAAAATGTACAAGTAGGCCCACTTGCAGGCTGTCCTCATTTCGAACCATAGAGATAAGGACATCCATCCATCCATCAGCCTGGTTCGTACACTGCTGGACATTGGCCTTTCCAAAATATTCCTGAAAGAAATGCCCGTACTCACATAAAAGAACACAAGCTAAATAAAGAGATAACTAATACTAAAGAGACTACAGGAGCTCATCAGTCTATCGGCTTAGAAAGAAATATGAATACAAATCAAAGAGGTGTTTATATAAAATGTACATTGGTATCATATCAATAGTAGTAATAGAGTCTAGCTAGAGTAAGTAATTATAACACTTGGTGCAAATGAGCCATACTCGTATGTACCCAAATAGTGGCGCAAGATTAGTGGCCTAACTCAATATCACTCACCTGGTAAGATAAATACATAGTGATCCATTGCGTGTTCTGCGCGGGCCCGCCCGAGGTCTTCACTATCGGGAGCGACAGTGGATGGTCTTTTCCCATCGTTATGTTCAACTCGATGGGTCGGTCGTCCAGTGTGTAGATGCAGATCACTTCGTGCGAGCTCCAGTGGACCGTTATCTGGGTGGGACATACAAGGCTATGACGGGGTATGTCTTGTTATGTACATAATGTAATTAGACTACCTACATACAACATTTCGTTTTGTCGAGATGATTATCTACTTTGTAGTAGCATCATGTCAACACAGCATCATGCTGAGTTCCGACCATTTTGGTAGCAGCAAATATCAATGTATTTATTAGTAGATTAGTTTAAAGTTTTATATTAAGATTAGTATTATTAACCTTATAGTTTTTTTTTGTTGCCAGATAAATTTATTTTCTTTCTTTTTTATTCTAAGGTATCACGAAATTATTTGCAAAAAAAATGTTTATATTTTGTTTTAAATTCATATTGACTGCTTATGTGCATGGACGAACGGATATTTTGTCCTGTCATAGTTTTGTTCGGGTAGGGTTCTCACTATTTAGAAACAGGACATAGAGTAGAAACAAATATATAGTTCACTGGATAGTTTATATTTTGAATAACACGTAAATTTCAAAGCTGTAATACAGAGCACGTCCTTATGCTAAACGGGATGGGAGACGACTGGCGTGACATCGATGTATGTCGATGTTACTCAAAACTGCTAGCTGAAACCGCAGTTTATAAATGTGTGCGTACACGTGTCGCCACAGTTTCTATCCCTCAGATAAAGTGAAATATTTCTTTAAAAGGTGTTGGTGCACGAAAGGAGTTTCCTAATTGGCATTAACTGAGATGCAATCATTGGTTACTCCAAATACGTCCAGCGTACCTTGGATGTTTGGACTTAAGACCCAACTAATCCTTTCACCTCAACTGGTAGTAGGCTTGGGCCATAGCTTTTTCTTGTTACCACCCTCAGACCTCATGAGTCATGACTCGTCGTGTTTCGGCATGACGTCATGAAATGTCGTACCGGGAGAGTGGCTAGAGCAGGAGTGGGCAAATTAATACTATCGGCGGTCTACAGCAAAGAAATTGGAAGGCAAGCGATCGACTAGCACAATTTTATTTTATTTTAATTGGTACACCAACAGGATACATATTGAACATTATTTCTTATATGCAAGAAGATTGTGCATCTGATGTATTCTTTTTATAGGTAAACACATCATCTTTGAACTGAAAACATAACTAAAATAAAAAAATAAACAAAAATAAACTTTTCTTAGTAGATAAATAACATAACAGTATCATTAGTAAGTTTATAACAGTTAAAAAATTAACTAAAAATGTAAATTTATAGGTGCAATGGATTTTAGCAGTTTTTATATATACTGGTAGATAAAGTTTTTTTTTATCACAGAGATTTGATTGTAATACAAATTGTTTTGAATGTATGTCTGCATTTCACGTATACTGCGATCGACTGTAAAAACCGTCGCTATCGACTGTGTGTCTTTTGCTTTCATCTGTCATTCGTCCGTTAGCCATCTCTCTAGACAGACTGATTAATGCCTCGGGTTTCTGGGTGAGTGCCCTTCATCCAGGTTCTTATCGACTTTTCCATCATATGAAGAACCTATCGAGCTCGATAGCGCTTGATACAGTGCTCTGTCTCACTCTGTTGATCTACCTAAAGAGGGACATACAGTGGTATATCGAGCTGTCAAATCTCGATATAGTCTACCATGCTAGAGGTGCAGGCACGTATTGGACAAGAGCAAGCCCATGGTGTGTCAAAAAAGGAAGAATTTACAAACCTCAGCATCCTCGAAGGAGTCAGCCTTGTCCTGCACCCTTTGTAACTGGTCCCTCACAACCGATGACGTCACATACGCCCGCACCACTTGCTGGACGACCCGCGACGTTTTCCCGGGAAGTGAGCCGTACCAGGACCGCGCCGACGCAGAAGTTATCCCAGATAGGCATTGCTGGAAGCAGCGGCATGCTAGCGCGCTGAGGGAAGCTGACGTTGCTGGCTCTGTAAAGGAAAATGTACCTTACTCCCCCCGCCTAGGAATTGTTCTTCAAATTATTTCAGTTTTCAAGTTGGAGTTGTAACTCCAAAATGTAGTTTGAATGGGTATAGAGAAGAAAACAGAAACGATATAATATGATTCGCATCAAAGGAAATATAAAATAACATTACCAACTTGGCAAAACAATAGTGGAGCATGGTATACTGTCAGGGAAAGTGCTACAGACCCACTTTAAGGTCATATTTTTTCTTAATACCCTTTTATGATTAATACTTGCGATTGGTGAAACTTCGATAAATGATGAACAAAAACACTTGTACTTAAGTATTGTGAAATGTGTACAAGTGTTTTTGTTCATCATGTTAATACATTTTTGATTTCGTGCTTTATTTATCGTGTATTCCATTACCTATTCTCGTATAGATTTTAGTGTTATGATTGTTTGTTAATTGTTATTAGATGACAGATGAATAGGTACTATTACAGATTTAAATGTGCTTTGTAATCCACAAGTTTTCATTTCTGTTAAGGTAAAAAAATTAAAAATCTATTGAGATATCTTTTTATTCTTATTCCGAATAGCGTTTTAATACTTTTTTTAATACCTTATTTCTAGAGATATGTTGAAAAAAAATGAACAGCTAGAATACATTTGCCTAGCAATAAATAAAAATACTAGCTGTCAATGTCAAGTGTCAATGACATTTGATATAATAAGCTCTATTGTCATGCCATTTCGTTTTTCAAAGTAGTTGCTGGCATTGGTACGAAATTCATTATGCCTACAAGGCTTTTATTGAAAAGTCAAAGTTTAAAAAAATCATTACGGTATGGAAAATTCAAAATTTTGGAAAACGGATATATACAAATACAAGTCTCTTGGCTTTTTACTTACTTTCTAAATAGCTAATGGAATTAGCGAGTTAGTATTTTGAAATGTTATGGATTGCGTAAAAGTAGTTTTTCTACAAAAGTAGAAAAATTTTGCTGCTTTTGATTGCATAAAAAAAATTAAAACGAAGTTTTGGGCTTTTATATTTTTATGACAGGCTTGTCTAAAAACTCTGTGGACGCCACTGTGCTTTAGCTACCGTTTTTGCAACAAAATTGAGTAAAACACAATCTCACCGTCAACGGTAAAGTCAGCGGTCGTAGTGAACAAGTCCACATAGTCTGGTATCGGCGTCATATAAGTGCTCTCTTGCGCTTTAGCCACGATGTCGCCGGGCAGCAACCGCAGCGTTGATGATACCAGCACATCGGCGTATTTGTAGTCCCTGTTGCAAAAACTTTGTTAAGGCCTTACCCGTGGTGCACGATAATCTTACTGAGCGATTTTGAAGTTCAGTGTATTGTCAGAAAGTCTACATTAGAACGCTTGCTTCGCACGCTGGCAGCACGCTAAATCAGTGAATTTTCGAGGTTTTTCTGGATTTTACGAAAAAGTATTTGATGTAGGAGTTTTTTCACCTGACATCGGAAAATAAACCATGTTTTCTTGTTATAGCAGTAATTTCAGACATAAAACTCAAGCCTTTTAATAAACGAAATAATATATTAACTTATAAAGGCATCATTTTCAAAAATAAAATGTATCGAGCGAAATGTGTCCAATTAGGTAACCGACCTGACAACGGAAAGACAAAGGTCTGAAAAAACACGTGTTTAAGTTTTACATTGATCAGATAAGTAGTTGACTTAGCATATTAAAACAAAAACCGTTGAAAGACCGAATACAAGCCCTTAAGTGTACGTCGTACTCTAATATATAAAGTTACTTTAGTTTATACAGCCAAATTTATACTGGAGATTCAGTAAGTGATCAATACAAAGGTTTGATGAACCTTCCTGTGAAATACGCAAATTAAGATTAAGGCCTTGTCCAAATGCGGCGTTTTTCACGCGTAGTCGAAGTACTAGGCTCCAATACATTGCGCCCACATGCTAACGCGAGTTACAAACGCAGCATGTGGACGCAATGTATTGGAGCCTAGTACTTCGACTACGCACGAAAAACACTGCATCTGGACAAGGCCTTAGACTTCTTGCGTAAAATAAATTTAAGAAGTGATAGAGTATCGATATAAACCGCTTTCCGCCGAAAACATTTTTTTTGCGCAAACTCTTTTTCACTTTTCCATAGAAATTGAATCAGCCGATTGAACCACTTTATAACGGGAACTAAAAAAAATATTTGAACATAATTAGTTTTTTTCTTCTTGAATTCGATATGGGGTGCAATTGTGTAAGAAAATCGTATTCATTTGACAGCCAAAAACGTACGATTTTAACTGCCCAAACGGGCTAATTTGCTTAGCCGAATAGCCATTTGACAATCGAAATAGTACGTTTTAAGAAGCCTTCGCGCACGGGGTCGCTATGCTTGCTATTTCATTCTACATTTAACTTCGGATTATAGAGCACTGCCTGACTGTTATTGGACGTTCATTTGCCGAGCTCGTACGGAACTGACCGAACACAGTGTGAGAGGCTAGCTAACGCGAGACAACATTCATGTTTTGAAAAAAAAAACTCAAGAATGGTTTTGGTAGTTCTTATGATTTCAGGAGAAATATCCCAAAAATTGACGGGCAGCGGCGTCACTGGTGCAAGGGTTTCGGCACCGCGCTCACCAACCCGCCTGCCCAGCGTGTGTGAGTATGGGCATTTCTTTCAGGCGGACCGTCAAGAGTGGCGAAATCCTGGAAAGGCCTATGTCCAGCAGTGGACGAAACAGGCTGATGGATGGATGGATGGATCCCAAAGATCGAAATGAAACAAAAATATTTTTGAATAGTATAAAATACACAATGCTGTGAAACTAAAATTATTTGATTTGTTGTATCGCTTCTAGGACATACGGTACATAAACATTCATCAAAATACGTGTAAAATCCAGGACTTTTATACGCTTGTAACTTTTGTATGTATTTGATTTTGATAAATGTTTTAGTTTCACGTCATGGATATTGTATGGGATATGTTGAAAAATAAAAAATAATAAGCAAGTATTTATAAATAAGGATATGTTCAGTGGACTACGCTAATATTTGGGCGAATAGAGTCGCCTTAAGTCGTCAAATGAATACAATCTGATCAGTTAACGATACACAATTTACTTTAGAATTATTCTCACTTATTATGTTAAGTTATAATATAATGTAAGGGTTTTGTGATCGCATATTTAATTACACATACGAATATTAAAATATAAAAAGATATGCCTATCGTGGACGGACGGACAGTTACAAAGGCTTTGCAGGGGCTCCAATTTTTTACGGGACCCTAAAAATATTGACATAATTATGAATAAAAAAAAATATCAACAATTCAAATTAGTTTTCTTTAATATACATTAATATATGTGTGTAAATAAAGATTAAGTATGTAACAAAAAAATAGCATAAGTCATATACTTGAGCACTAACCGGAAATGTTCGATGTACTGATGCACTAGGTCTCCCCTGGCTAGCGAGCACACCCTATATACAGCCTCGGTGAGCAGCAAGTATCCTAATATTATGCTGTGGCTGTCTGAGAATGGGACCACTTCGCAGGTTTCTTCACCCTCCCTGTATAAGGATTTGTTTAATTAAATCACAAATTGAATTAATATTATGAACGAAGCAGACTTAAGAAATACAATTACCTCACAGATTGACATATAAGTAAATAAAATAATAATAAAAATTTACAATTACTTTCATTCAATAAAATTAATACTTTATTTCATTATCGATAGCATTATCGACACGAGCTTTGCATTTTGTGCTCTGCCATAAGACCAGCCCGTGCAAGCGAGCGCGCAATATATGCCGCGCTGCTCACACGTTTTATGACTTTGAAGTGAGATTTTGCGGTGCGTGCATTGATAAATAATTTCTTGCAACATATAAACATCTCACTTGACTGCAGTAAGCGCGGCGTCGACAAGCGTATCTAGTTGTAGCAGCGTGTCTCTGAAGTAAGTGAGACAGAAATCGGGTTTCTCTTTCTGTTCCTCGGCCTCGATTTGGTTGCTCCATATTGCTATTCTTTCAGCTGAAAATGTGAGATTAATGTTATTACCTGTTATGCATGTTATGCAATGTTATGCATGTAGTATTGTTAGTCATTTGTACGAACGAAGGCGAAATTAGAACATAATTTTAGGACCAATACAACGTCGCTTTCTTTTGGACTGAAAATGTTCACTCATAAATCTAAATTTATGAATGATAATAATAATTAAGAATAATAAATAATGTAATGTTTCGTATTTGGTTTAGATAATGTTATGTTCGCCCTGTTATTAATTGCTAGACCAAATCTAGTCCATATTATTTTTTTGTATATATGTGTTGTTATTGTTGACGTTTCTTTTTTTAATTACATGAATACATACAAATCAAAAATCAAACTAGGAAAGAAACACAGATTATATTATTAATAGCGAATTCCATCGTTTCGGATACTCTAAACATTATTAAGAGTGCATTACAAAGTGGAAAAGATCAATTGAAACAAATTTCAAGTGAACAAAGTTTTTTTTAATACCTCGGCTTAGGATTCGAACCTGCGACTTCTTGCTTTCTGGGCAAGTGCACTAACCACTGCACCACCGAGGTCTTCAAATTGGACCGTTGAATTTTTCCACCATGCCGGTATACCGAATTTTTGTAAATTGGGCGTTTTGTGATTTCACGCATTGTTATTAAGAAACATATGGCGCTGTCGTCGCTACAATATGTGTTGCTTGTGCTGTTTGAGGACCTCGGTGGCGCAGTAGTTAGCGCACTTGCCCAGGAAGCAAGAGGTCGCAGGTTCGAATCCTAAGCCGAGGTATTAAAAAAAACTTTGTTCACTTGAAATTTGTTTCAATTGATCTTTTCTAGCGGCAGTAGAACGCTGGCCTATCAATCTTGAGACCCAGGTTCGATCCCCGATTGGGCATGCATCAATGAGTTTTGCGGAATTTATGTGCATAGTATTTATGTTCTTACCTAATACTTGCCACTTGCTGAACGGTGAAGGAAAACATCGTGAGGAAACCTGCATGCCCCAAAGAGTGCCCGAAGAACGACGATAGGGCTCACCACCCATCACGTTGGGACGAAATAATGACTTGCATTTCACAGTTCGCACTCAGGAACACCTCTGACACCCCCTCGGGGATTCATGCCGTGACGATAATGTTGTTGTTGTTTGATATTTTACAGTCGAAGGCACTCTAAATAAAGTTCAAAAAACACAACTCACCATCATCCAAAACTAGCGGCTTCTCAATCAGCCTGACCACATAATACGCCAAATATTTGAAACCGTGATGCGTCGGCACTTCCAGCACTTTGTTGCAAATCTTCACAATATGCGATAACTCGTATTTGCCGAGCCGGTATGGCTGTGGTAGTATATCGTAGTTGAGATGTAAAGTAGATTTGGTGAGGGAAGATAGGAAGGCTGATTGGGGGGATGTTATAGAGCTTGTCGGGGAGCCTGGAAGGGAAGTAAAATGTTTTAGTGACAGTAAAATGTATTTATAAAGGCAAATTCGTTCTGACGATTCGGTAAGTGCTCAGTATCGAGGTGTGATGCTGATGACCCCTTTTGTGAACTTTTGTGAAATTCGTAAACTGTATTTTTCGTGTTCCTTACAAACGCAAGACCAGCCCCGGGTCAATTACTATGGGGGCCTACATTTTATTTAGGGAAATT
The DNA here is from genome assembly GCA_910592155.1 of Ypsolopha scabrella. NCBI lineage: Eukaryota > Metazoa > Arthropoda > Insecta > Lepidoptera > Ypsolophidae > Ypsolopha > Ypsolopha scabrella. Next base: position 20,473,993 of record OU342969.1, on the reverse strand, counting down.
AGCAAAAAGTGTTATCGATCCGTGATACTGATTACCGAGCCTTCGGTATGAATTTAACTGTATAAATAAATGTCACTTTTAATAAAAATAAATTGTTTTTCGAGTCTAACGTATATAAGGTCCTACAATTCAAAGTGAAAAAAAATTAACAGATAATAGAGTATCCATAATAGACTGCATACCAACGAAGAAAAAAATTTTTGCGCTTACTTTTTTTTACCTTTCCATAGAAATTTAGTAAGCTGATTGAACCACTTTGTACTGGGAAGTAAAAAAATTTTTCGAGCAAAAAATATTTTCTTCTTCTGGAATTTGATCAGTTAACGATACATGATCTACCCTAGAATAATTTTCGTTAACACGGCTTCTTACAAATACCATTCTCAGATTAAAATAATGCCGAGGACTGTTTCTAGTCCCAGAGCACAGTCATTTCAATAACAAATAACACAGGGCAACATGGTTTTTGTTGTTTGAATATTTTTTTGGCATTTCTATACAAAATTGGGTCCTGAATCCGTACTTGAACTGTTTTTTTTCTATCAGCTTTCAATATTGAGTAAATCAACTTTAAATATGGAAATGTTACGTTTTTTTAATACTTCTGAAGAGTTCTTATTACCATTTATTTTACAGACTTATTTTTTATTATTACAAGGCTTTGACCTCTCATAAACAACTAGACACACAGTCTCTAAGAAAAGTTCGTCAGAAAGTGTCCGAACGGCGACGTGCATAGTAGCAAAAATGCTTCAACCAAATTAAGACGTTATATCGTTAACATAAGATGCAATGTCAGTTGAACGCAATCGTCATTCGATCTTGTCACGTCGTAGCGGTGACAAGATGCATCGCGGACACTTTATGAGCGAGATTGTGAGTCTTGTTGTTTAAGAGACGCCAATGTTACAAGCCCTTTATCAATATTTATCATGGCGACAAAAACAGAATTGGTGAGTGATCCATATTTTTCCAAATAAACAATAATTTTGTAAGAGCTTACTCTGTCCATACAATTCATGCTATGTTTTTTGTGTGAAAAATCGGGCTGTGCTATTAAAACTACACTTGGGTTCATGAATCTTTTTATCTCTAGCCTGAAGACTAATTGTTTCAAGCGTGAAACCTACCAAAAATATTACGAGCTGATAGAGAAAATATGAGTTCAGATTCGGATACAACACAAAAATTACTCAAAAAATAAAATTGTAAATAAATAGAATTAATTTACTTCCTTGTCTTGATTATAGAGTAGATATATCTCACACTCAATTTAAATGTTATTTTATTAAGTATATCGTAATATATATCTACTCTATAAAAAAATATGTTATTTTTACGTTGTGTAATCAATCAAATTCCAATAATACGTGGGACGCACTATAAGTTTCCGGAATGAATATGAAAAAATACTATTAAAGGTACAAAATTAATTTTTTGTTTTTCAAAATAATCTCCCTTGGCGTCTATGCACTTTTTCATTCGATCAAACCAGTTTTGAAAACTTTTGTGCCACTCCCCTGTGGTGACCTCTGAAACGTGTTTTTCATACTCCTCGACAGCCTCTTCTGGTGATGAAAATCGTTGACCGCGTAATTGGTTCTTAATTTTTGGGAACAGAAAAAAGTCACAAGGTGCCAGGTCGGGACTGTATGCAGGATGACTCATGAGTTCTACATTTTTCGTCTTCAAAAAGTCGTTTGTCTGTCTGGCCATGTGAGAACTAGCATTGTCGTGGTGCAGGATGATACGGCGTTTACGGTTATTTTTACGGAGTTCGTCAATAACTTCCGGCAAACAAATGGTCGTGTACCAGTCACTATTCACGGTACGACGATTCTCTAAAGCAACAGTAGCCACGTGTCCAGTTTTATTAAAAAAAGAAGCAATCATCCGCTTAGATGCACTTTTCACGCGCGCCACTTTGGTTGGTTTCGGCTCATCTTGAAAGACCCATACGCTCGATTGCTGCTTTGTTTTGGGATCGTAGCAATAAATCCATGTTTCGTCACCTGTTACTATGTCCCACACCAAATTTGACGCACCTTCGTTGAATCTGGTAAGCATGGCACTGCACCAAGTGACGCGGTCCGTTTTTTGAGCCTCGGTCAAGTTGTGTGGGATCCACCGCGAGCACAGCTTTCTCACACCCAAATGTTTGTGTAGGATTGATTGTATTTGACTCATGCCTATTTCTAAGGATGCGCGAATTTCATGGTAGGTCACATGCCTGTCTGTTTCAATCATACGGCGCACAGCATCGATGTTTTTGTTGGTCACAGCGGTGGACGGCCGACCATCGCGAGATTCGTCACTGAGATTGATACGACCACGCTTGAATTCTGCAAACCAGCTATAAACAGTCGTCTTGCATGGTGCTTCATTGCCAAAAGCTGTTTCAAGCCGAGCGATGCTCTGTTGAGCTGTCAAATTACACTTAAAATCGTAGAAAATCATACTACGAAAATTTTCCCGAGTTAAATCCATGTTGATGCAGACACACAATTTTTTAAATGGCGCCACAAGGTAAAAACAAAAGACAGTCAGATGAAACAAACTGCATTCTACAGCCAAAGAGTTCTATTTTCAAATGTTGCAATAAATTTTTAAATATTGTTTATGTAAGTGGCCAGTTCCGGAAACTTTTAGTGTTACCTATGTATATACTTTTAATAATCATCATAATCATCATCATAATCATAATCATATTATTTATTTGTACATTAAAGCCACACCTGGCACACAAATCATTTTATAAAACACACAGTAAAATCGATTCATAAAAATAAAATAAAAAGTAAATAAATCACATATTAATAGGTAAACCGAAATTATTAAATGTCTACATTTTCACAAGTAAATAGAATATATGTAAATAAAAAAAAATTAAAGCAATGAAGATGTCAAGTACAGGTAATAATGAAAATAATTATTATAACAATCATAGTAACAAAACTATTAACAAATAGGAAATTAATATGTCAGAAATAGTTATAGGTAGGTACTTTAAAAAAAATCAAAAAGATCAAAAAATTCAGTTAATCTGTCAGAAAATTTCATTGAAATTAAATAAAAATAGGAAATTATCAATCATTATAATATTCATTTATATTATAGAAAGGTTTTTCCAACAAATACGCTTTTAACTTTTTTTGGAATATTTTTAGGTTTGCACTGTCCTTAATATCATTACTAAGCTTATTGTAAATCCCAATCCCAGTGTAACTCAAACTTTTGTTAAAGGTTGTATATTTAAGGGGCTTTAAGATGATTGCTATTTCTAAGGTTACTCTGATTTTCACCTACAGTTCGGTAATTATGTCGATTTTGAAAAATATAACTACATACGAGGTATATATAAAGAGCGATTACTGTAAGTATCTTGTGTTTAACAAATAAAGGTTTGCAGTGATCACGATATGATGCTTTATCAATTAATCTGACTGCTTTCTTTTGAAGGATTAAAACACTTTTAATACTTGTACAGTTACCCCAAATTTCAAGCCCATATCTTAAAATACTTTCAAAATAAGAATAGTACACGATTTTTAGTGTGTCATAGTTTGCAATATTTCTGAGGTTTTTGAGACAGTAGCAAGCACTTGCAAGCCGTTTTTTAATTGTGTCTACATGGTGATCCCAACTTAAGAGAGGGTCTAGATTTATTCCTAAGAATTTTACATAAGAACATTTGGCTATTGGTAGATCGAGATCAAATTCTGGACTGTTTGCATGTCGCTTGAAGTTAATATAAAAGCTCTTTTCTAGATTCATTTTCAGCTTATTCGCGTTAAACCATTCGCAAATGTTAATCCAACATGCTTTTATCTTAGAGTTAAGCTCATTATAAGTAGGAGCGTTTAATATAATGCTTGCATCATCAGCATAGAGGTAAGCTGTGCCATTTTGTGAACATTGTGGAAGGTCGTTGATGAATAATATAAACAGGAGTGGTCCTAGAACTGAACCCTGGGGAACTCCTCTTTCTACGGGTTTTTCGTCAGATAGCTCTAATCGGTTATTTTCTAAAATTTGAACAAATTGCGTACGATTAGTAAGATAAGATTTAAATAGATTAAGAGCTGATCCTCGCACACCATAGTACTCCAGTTTTTGTAAGAGTATAATATCAATATAATGTAATAATATCAATTACTTACCCAGAACATGCACCAGAATACTAAACATGTTCGCGTTAAGATCCGGCGCAAAGATGTCCGTCCATTCGGACGGTAAGTGCGCGACGTGGTCGGACGGCTGCTGCTTCAGACAGCGCTCTTTGACGGAACCTATGAACCGTTCCACTGAGTTGTACAGATCGAAGATGGAACGGGCTAAGAGGGAAACCTGTAAGATATGAATAAGTGTCATACGTAAGATTTGTTTAGTTCAGTGGTGTGAGGTCTTTGAGAAGGTTGACAAGTGTGTTGGTTGGAAATGTGAACTGGTTTCATAATTTAACTATTTCAGACAATAGTTTTGGTTATTCAAAAGAAGTAAAGGCTACATCAACGTTTGAAAAATATATTTCTATATTTGAGACGAATACAAAATACCCTGGTAATATTTTGGCCAGATAGCATTAAATTTGTCAGATGTGTCGATTCGGTGTAACATGACCTAACTTATTTGACAGGACTAAACCTAATTTAAGAATTCTGTCTTTTTCTTTCTGTGCGTAAAAGACAAGGACAGGACAGGACAGGACTCTTTACAACGGCACTTCGTGAAATTTAATTTCAACACAAATTATTTATTATAGACAGACTCCCAACATAATCTATTGGTTTAAGAGTCGACTTGGAACCCATTTTCAACCAAAGAGCGGTGTAAATCACCTATCTATAGCGCGGCCGGATAAGTAAGTATTTGCTCGCGATGTTACAGCGGACATTAAAGGGAATCGCGCCTGCTCGCTGCTTAATACTAGTAATTTATGAAGTTACTGGTAATCATTAGACGTGATCTCTTACAAAAGGCTTGATCCACCGATTTAAGGTCGCTCAACGAGCTATGGAGCGGGCTATGCTTGGGGTATAAGTTAACGCAGGTAAAAAGAGCTCCGAGCGACGTACCTGCGCAGTGAGCGAATTACCGACCAAATTGGTGGTTTGAGGTGCGGCGGGGGCGGCCGCGACGGGGAAAGTACCTGGCGCGTGGATTTGCTATCTCGTGATTGGTGACTTTCGCACCACGGCGCAGTGTCCACTTTCGGTCGAACTCAAAAGACAGTCACGCGCAAAAATATATTTGTGTTACGATGGGTTTGCAGAGACAAGAAAGGAAAATTATTTACAATGTTTACTGTTGCATGAGGAACGAAGCTGGTAGAAGTATTTTGTTTTTGTATGCATTTTTGTTGGAATAAGAATCATGTAGGTAGATTAACATTCATGTGACGCAAGTTGTGGACCAAATGAACACCCACAGTATATTCCTATTTCTAACTGTTGAAAAATAGCTGTTATACCGATGTTATTCTACAATAAACATTTTACTTACATAATCCAACAATATTATACTCAAGCCTTTTTGTGCGCGACTATACCCCCATGCGCAAACATATTCCTTCGATTGACGTCCCAGAGCTCTTTTTACCTGCGTTGACTTATATCTCTGATGGATAGAATCCGAAACGAGGACATCCGTCGGAGATCGAAAAAGTGACCGGCATAGCCTGTCGAATCAGTAAATTGAAGTGGCAGTGGGCAGGCCATATTTGTCGCCGACATGATGGCCGTTGGGGCCAAAAGGCGTTAGAATGGAGACCGCGTACAGCAAAGCGTAGCGTAGGCCGATCTCATGCCCGCTGGACAGACTATCTGATGATTATTGCGGGTGGCGGCTGGTTGAGGAGGACGGAGGACCACCAAGAGTGGCGAAATTTGGGACAAGCTTATGTCCAGCAGTGGACGAACACAGGCTGATGGATAAATAATGAAGCCATCTGAAACTTACCTTACTAGAGCCCCAGTTATGCTTGGACTTTTCAACAGAGTTGACGATGGAGCATAATGTAATAGTTGTAAAGTCCCAATAGTGCGAGGGGGCGCCCCACCCCTGTGTGTCGACCATAGTGGTGAGATAGTCGATTATAGCTGCGTTACTGATCACTTGACGCCATTCTGATGTTGTTATATCCCTGTAACGATAACAAATCGTACATCATTATGTTATGTAATAACCTTTGTTTGGAGACCCATTGAATTATTCAAAGCAAAAATGAAATAGAATCAAATAAAGGTATAAAGTAATTTAAATTTATGAAAATCTCTCATAGTACCTACACAGTCTTCAAAATGTCACGGTTTTATATGGCAATTCTTATATCGTTCATGTTGCAATCAAACAAAAAGGTGTAACTTTTGGTGTCGTTGAATTGATTTCTATGACTGTTTGAAAGTACACACGTTATTTGATCTAACAATTTACTTTATATTTACTTTATAACATTAAATAAAAAGTTTTTGTTTAAAATGTCCTGTACCATATTTTTAGAAACGGAAAATGTAATCGACATCATTTCATTTCAGGTAACCATTTGTTTTCAATATTTATATTGAATGTCTGCGTAAAAATAAACCTTACGTATTTTTTATTTTGTGATATTGTGTGTCTTTAATGCTTATTTTATTTTTTTCTTATTCACTCATTCTAAAAGAACGTAAGTCGCAACTGAGGATTTCAAACTCGATGTTTAGTGCCAAGGGATTGTAAAAAAAAACTTGGCATGTTTATTTTCGCTGTTAATGTCAACAGTCATAATGACATGACAGTTAGTTTTTTTGAATACGGGATGAACTTGTAAGCAAAGGTAAATTGTTTTTAAAATCCTGTGTTTACCAACTTTTGTTTTTTTTTTTAAATCTCTTTATTTGTTAATTTTTATATAGGTGGAAGAGCTGATGCCGGGCTCGACTGTGGAGGTACCACCATCTTACTCGCAAATCCTCCCGAAGTTATTCGGGGGAGAGTAAGAGAACAGCTCTCAGGCAAAACCAGGCGGCTCACCATTGCCTGGGCCCGACGGATGGCGGTATATCCATCCCCAATTGCCGGGCCTTATATAAAACAGACTAGTGACGGGCAGCGGCGTCAGGGTTTCGGCACCGCGCTCACCAACCCGCCTGCCCAGCGTGTGTGAGTATGGGCATTTCTTCCAGGACGACCGCCGAAAGTGGCGAAATCCTGGAAAGGCCTATGTCCAGCAGTGGAAGGAACAGGCTGATGGATGATGGATGGATTTGTTAATGATTTAATACTGAAAAAAATATATGATGCTTAGAAGGCCAATATCTCGAAATGGTTTTTAGTTTTGCACCAATTATTAATTTGTAATGTTGTCGATTCTAAAATATTACAAAACAAAAACTTACTTTTCATACAACATGGTATGATTATGTCTATAGTACGCGTTGACAATCACATCCAGATTTCCATCAGCTTGACAACTGACGACTTCTTGTGTTAATTGTTGATTGATAATTTCCTTATCTTCTGCATGAGCCAAGTAAAAGCTTCGCAGCATGAGGAGAAATTTGGCTTTCAAAATGTGATCAGAGTTGCTTGAGGATTTGGTATTGGCCTGATGAAACACAAACAGTTGTTTATCCTATTGGTGTTTAGAAACATCTTAAAGCTACAGCCTATGATAGAGATAAATAATTTTATTCGATTTCAACCGAAACAAGGTTTCAACTTTGTTTATATGGCATCATAGTGTTTTGTAGAATCTTTCTCAGTTGTCCATTGACTAGATACACAAAGGCTTGAGTCTTTTACAAAACAAAATAGTTAGCAAATTAATTTTTAAACTAAATAGTCTGCTACTTCTCTTAAACACAATACAATATAGAGTGATTGAATGATGCAATTTGAACGAACCTGTAATGTATGAAAGAAACCGTTTCCTGAAACAACTTGCTCGAATTCAGGTACAGTCGGCTCAGCGTTCTGCTGATCTAATGAACATTTCTCTACGTAGTACCTGTAAAATAAGATTTATCGTAAACACACCATTCAGCCCTAGAGTAAATGTTGTGGACAAGCGTTTCTTACGAAATATAGTTAAATCATCGCCGCCTTAAGGGTGACGTGACTCGAATAGAAAAAAAAACCGACCAAGTGCGAGTCAGACTCGCGCACGAAGGGTTCCGGACCATTATCTATAAAAACGGCAAAAAAATCATGTCTGTTGTATGGGAGTGCGCGGGTCTTACTAGCACTTAGCCGGTTTTAGTATTTGTTGTTAAAGCGGCAACAGAAATACATCATCTGTGAAAATTTCAACTGTCTAACTATCACGGTTCATGAGATACAGCCTGGTGACAGACGGACGGACAGCGGAGTCTTAGTAATAGGGTCCCGTTGGTTACCCTTTGAGCACGGAACCTTAATTAATGCGACCATGGTTTAGGTCAGGGATGGCGAACCTTTATGGATCGACGTGACATTTTTTCTAAAGAGGTGTTTATTGAGGCCATTTATGTGCCTTCGAATAACTTTGACTTAGTGATTATTGGGAAGACAATAAAACTAAATAATAACAACTAAAAGCTCTTCAAAAACTACCAAAAAAAATATAATCGTTTCGATTGGTAGCGTGCCTGAAATATTTTGTCGCGTGCCATCAATGGCACGGGTGCCATTGGTTCGCTATCCCTGGTTTAGGTAATGGAGAGGTTTGTGGGAAAAAAGAGATGCATGTATATACAGCGACCCAATTAACGTGAGTATACGGTTACTCACAAATGAGTTTAATCCTGTCAAATAAGTAATGTTACACGGTTACACCGAATGGACACCTTAGTTGCACAAATAATTTCCTCTCATAAATCCTTTAGTATAAAGGTCGGTTTACCTTGCAGCATAAGACCAGTAGTATCCTTTATCAGCAGCTAAACTTCTGAGGCTCTTCAATATTTGCTCCCTCGTTTCTCGTGACGTAGCATTGATGATGTCATCGAGTTGTATGTGAAGACGGGCTTTCGTGTTGCATATGATTTCGTAGTCTGGCCACTAAAAACAATAAAGGAAATGGGATGGATGTAAAAATGACTCTAAATCTATAGAACTTTGAAATTTTTGAAGATACAACTTTTTTTGAAACTGTTTGGCCTATACTTACAAAAGCATATCCTTCGTGCAAACTATTCACAACGGCGTAGTCATATATCAGACTCATAAACTCCTGCGCAATATTTTCATCTCGTAACAAACTGTTGCACCAAGTATTAGGAATTGCTTTATCTTCAGTTTCATCGTCATCATCCACAACATCTTCAGAGTTTTGCCTCACAAGTAACGCTTTCATGTACAACGAACGAAACAGGACTCTATTTGCATACAATGTAAAGTTGTCTTTCGTTAGTTCTGGTGCATCGACTTTGGATGATTCTTCAACGATTCTTTGGATGATTTCATTGTCGTCGTTAAACGTACATTGTAAATTCGACTTTATGCAGTCGTACCGTAGGGCATAAGTTTCAACAGGTGGTTGGTTTACTTCAGTTTTGATGTCGAGTACTGTTTTGGTGAACGAAACGATTTCGTTTATGTTTTCTGTTGCTTCCAAATCGTCCAATTTGCTGATGAGGTTAGGACATAAGGAGGCGAAATGCTCAATTTTAGCGATGTTAAGTTTCTTATTCCTGAAATAAAAATTTAAATGAAAATCTTAATTACCACAGGTATTCTAACACTATAACTGAAGATAAATAGCTATAATAATATAACTGTTAATAAATAACTGCATGTAGTATGTATATAAATAAAATATTTGCTTAAAGCTTTTGCTTAGTGGAAGGGTCAAATACTAGAGAGCAACTTTAGGTCTTGTTTATTCAACTTCATATGAGCGCAATTTTTTTTAAACTAGCGTATGCCCGGCTCTGCCCGCGTTTATTCAATCTTTGCCTATTTTCGGCTTGGGCGTTATTTTATGAACACCTCTTGTAGCCTATGTGTTGACCAGAGTTACTACGGTGATAATAAAAAAACGCATCCAAATCCGTTGAGTGGTTCTCGAGTTAAAACGGACTATTATATACAGACAGATTCTAAAAATTGTTGTTTCGGCCTCAATAACAATAACAGTAACAAATTACATTTAAAATTTTGCGAAATTATTCCATATAGGTACAGACACGACTTTTTTACTACTAAGGAAGTTTAAAATACAACACATTTTTAACGCATTATTCAACGAGTAGACAACGAACGAAGAGACTGCAGACCCCCGTTCATTAAACACTTTTGTCAGGTTCCGACACTGACAGCAGGATAGCTTATACAATTTTCAAAGCGTGCGACAGAGATGGCATTAAAACATGTCATGTCGAGACCCCGAATTTATGAACGCGGCCTAGAGGATCTGTCAATACAGTGCGATAAGGTTCTTTTGGCGTTTCGTTTCGAGTTTATTTTGCCCACGTTTTGCACACTATAAAACCTATTAAGTTGAAATTTGGCACATAGATTCCTTGTTCTACACAAGCACTCGATAAAAGAGGATTTTGTGAAATTTAAATTATTAAGATATCATACAGAGTGTTGAAGAAATTCATATCCACGTGCCGAAAGAGCCTTGTAGCATTGTGTGTGCACAATTATCGATGTAAAGTTGTGTTTTTACTAACATATCCAGCATCTTGTCGTGTAAAATGTTGACAGCTTCCTGTATGAACGCTTGCTTGTCAGTGTGTGTGAGAGCGGACAGCCCATCTTGCCAGGACGACTGTATTTCTGACCACGTGTCCATTGATAGCTTGCTGTCACCGCGCTGAAAATTTATTGATTCATTAGAAGATATATTCTAGCGGAAATAAGAAATTATATCAGAAAAATATATACAATAAAATTAAACGTATCTAGTTGACTCAAAGTGTCTTTATATTTATAACTAGCCTTTCTCCCGCGGTTCTATTCGCGTTTATTACATCTGCCTCGTTTTCGGCTTGAGCGTTATTTTATCAACACCACTTATAGCCTATGTGTTGACCAGGGTCACTACGATGATAATAAAAGCTACCGTATCCAAATCCGTTTAGTGGTTCTCGAGATAAAACGGAAAATACATACATACACACAGACAAAGTACAACAGTACAAAGTGGCTTCAGCTTCAATCCAACACTAGTAGCACATTTCATTTAATTTTTTTTTTTGAAATATCGTATGTACAGACGCGACAATTTTACAACTTTATTGTAAGTATAGATAATACATAAATTTACCTTCAAAATTAAGTTCAAAGTAAACAGCCGCAACATGAGCGGCCTATATTCGTGTTGTTCGCCGTCCGTAGCCAAAGCGCTTAGTATTTGAGAGGCGACCGACGCTGTGTGGTCCAAGTTAGGTGTCGTCAGGTTTGAAAGGGCCTCGGAGAATAGGGACAGGATCTTGTCCACTGTTTTGTTGCTTATTATCATGTCTGGAAGAAATAAGTTACACGTTTTGAAAATCGAACACCATTTTGTGAGCCACGAATACATCATTGATAAACCAACGCAAAGTTTAATAATGAGGTCTGAATCAACCCTAAAATTTGATTTGGAAAGCATCGATTGGACCTGGGATGAAGCGGGCTCGTCCAGAAAGTGTAAGAGTGAATGTTGACAAGGCGTTAATCAGTCCGTCCAGGGATTTACGCATAATCTAAGTCGCTAACGGACGAATAACCTTCTAATAATTAACTAATAACGAATAACTCTTAACTAACCTAAACCTCTTTATACGAAACAGAGTACCGAGTATGAACATGCTATCGACTTATTACTGTTAGTAATAAGCTGTATTAAATAAATAAATAAACGCTTCGATAAACAAAAATGCAGCTCTTATTTTGTAGCTATAAGAATGATCGTTTAGAATTTATATAGTCCATCCATCCATCCATCAGTCAGCCTGTTTCGTCCACTGCTGGACACAGGCTTTTCCAAGATATCGCCACTTTTGGCGATCCTCCTGGAAGAAATGCCCATACTCACACACGCGGTACCGAAACCCTCGCACCATAAACGCCGCTGCCCGTCACCAGTCTGTTTTCTATAAGGCCCGGCAATTTGGGGTGGTATACCGCCATCAACCGGTCCCATGCAATGGTGGGCCGCCTGGTTGTACCTGTTTGAGAACTGTCCTCTTAATCTCCTCTGAATAACTTCGGGGGGTTCGCGAGTAAGATGGTGGTACCTCCACAGTCGAGCCCGCCACCAGCTCTACCACCTGACTGACTTTATAGAGTATTTCTGTCAAATTTATCGAATCCCTGCTTACGTACTTGCTATGCAGTTTTGATAAGATCAGTAACAGAAAAATATATCTGAACAGGGAGAACCAAATAACCAAAACCGGAAGACAGCTCCAAAAAACGAATCAATCTGTGTTCATGGTGTTTCGACAAACTTACCTCCATTAACATCATGCGAGAGTGACATTAACAGCAGATTCCTTGCTCTGCAATCCCCCTCCTTTATCAACCTATTGCACACGGACACGAGGGTAGTTTCAACTAAGGCGCTAGTCATCCACCGACGAACGGAGGGGGTAGAGGAGTGGGGGTGAGCGAGGCAGAGCGAGATGCAAGTCTCCACTACTGAGGGGGGGAACTGAAAGAGATATTATGTTATAAAACCAATCTAATAAAATATGTTTGAGTTCTATACATGATGCCTATCCGTCAAACGAGGAGAAAAAGTGTGTTTGAAGACCTCATTTCATTAATTATTTCTATCGAGGAAAATTTATCCAAACGTGTTTTCCAAAATCAAAACCCTAGATTATATAGTCAAAATGCATATATCAAAAATTCATTACAATTTTTCGTTTACTTCATGAAATACACAGAAACAAAGCATACGTATATTTTTTACATAGCGCCTTAATACGTATGGCACAGAATTTTGGCTGTTCAATCATCCAAATTCGCGCACGCGGCCCAAACGCATTTGCACGGGGAACCTGTGTCGCCGTTCGTCGCACACATTCCGCGAAACTATTATTTCAATTTGACCGCGCCTTGGTGCTTGTAGTAAAAGGAAAATGCATTAACAATATTAGGAAAATGCTATGCTATGTTAAATGCAAACACATTTTTGTTTGGTCGTAACATATCACATCACCTATGTGAGCACGTCACGATACCGAAAAATACTCAACACTGGAGTGCGAGATTTCGCGTTAGCACCCTAAGTATTTTGTGGAATTGCTTGGGACTAGGTTACTGCTTTTCGAGATATAAATTAGTCGGAAATAGTTGCCTGATTTAATTACATCTCATTTTGCATGATTAGTGTAGAGACATGCGGAACAATAAACTTTCCTGGTAAGAAGTTCTCGTTTATTAGCAAATTATTGTAACTCTAGGTTTTGTTAGTATTTTGCGTTAGGGAAGTATATATATTTATTTTTTATCTGTAACTGCTATTTCAAAAAATATTAATGAATGTGAGTGCAAATTAATATTGGTGTCGATTCGGTGGAACACCACCTTAACTTATTTGACAGGACTAAACTTATTTTAAGCATTCTATCTTTATCTTTCTGTATCGAAAAGACAAGGACAGGATTCTTAAAATAAGGTTAGTCCTGTCAAATAAGTTAATTCGACTTACACCGAATCGACACCATTATTAACTTATGCGATAGATAAAATTGCAATTGTAAACAATATAGTATTTCTTTGTTATCATAGTAATATGAGTGGTCCTATTCAGCGCATAATTATAAATTATAGCTTTCACCCGCGACTCCACCCGCGTGTTATTCGGTTTAACGACATGATTTTTTCCGGGATAAAAAGTAGCCTATGTGTTAAGTTAGGATATAAGCTATATCCATTCTAAATTTCATCCAAATCCGTCCAGCCGTTTCAGCGTGAAAGAGTAACAAACATACACACACATACGCACCCCCACACACACAAAACTTCGCATTTATAATATTATGTGATTTGGCGATTAATAAAAAAAACCTCTCACCTGATTAAAAGTAGCAAACATGCTATCCTGTTCTTCATCAGACATGTGTTTTATCAACAAAAACACCACATCCACCACAGTCCTACACCTCATTGTGTCACCCGACAACCATAACCTTAGCACATTCTCATAGAATCCATATAACGTCAGCTCTTTCCCCACATTCGTACTGAAATGTCTTGCAACCGCTATGTACAACTTCTTACCATCATACTCCTTGATCAAAGTCAGCAATGGCGTCAAAACCGGACTAGAAACCTGCTTCTTAGCCGCAAATTCAAAATAATGCGAACACACTTTTTCTACCAAATCTATGAGATTGTGTGTGTATCGCTCTATACTTGAAGTATCACACACTTCACTATTTTGATTATTGTCATCAGATTTGCTGTTGCTGTCATCGTCAAATTTTATGCTTTGCTTCTTTTTACCATCTTGTAAGAAAGACGTTTTAAATGTTTGTAGTAGAAGTATGTGTCCTTCTATTAAATTAGTGATTTGTTCATGATCAGTTGAAAGCTTATCGATTTGCCCCAAAACGGTCGAACCAACATTCTGCCAAAAGTTTCTGATTAACTGATCATACTTCTCACCGTTGCTTTCTTTGGAGAGTTTGAGCCAATATTTTACCAGGGACACCATGGCTGTTGAAGAATGTTTGATCAGGTTAGCTCGAAGTTGTGAGTCATTGTCCATGACCAATATCCTTTCTATCCATGTTCTATGAACGGATGTGGTAACTTCTATGATAAAATCATCTTCTTGTATGGACAAGTATCGTAAGCATTCTGCTATGCTTGTAATCCACGATTGCCTTTCGCTTTTGGAACTAATTACTGACTTTTTATCTAACCTGTAAAAATTATAGAGGCTTTTATAATGTAAATTTACGCAATGAAAATGTTTCTATATAACTTTTCATTTTATTTGTTTTCTTATTATTACCCATTGTTTTTGTTTTTATAATTGTCTTTTTTTCTTTTTTGTATTGATTTTATACATTCTATTGTACCTTTTTTAAATTGTATAGTGCGTTGGATGTGAAGTCTGTAATGCTATACAAATAATAAATAAATATATAATAAATAAACAATTTAGTCTACATAACGTGCTAAATATCTGTTTGAAAGTGTTCCGTTTATTTGCCTTTATTCTGCACTTTACATTATTCAAGATAAGATAAGATGCGTTTATTCATGAATGTAGGTAGTATTACATTTGATCTTATGATAATTTATATGCTTTTTCACTCTGCCGAGAGGCGTATGAATATAAAATTTCTGTGCATTCAACTTTCAAACAAAATCCCATTTTAGCTGAAATTTTTTATTCAAGTCAGGAATTGCACGAAAATACAGGAATACATACGAAAATCCTCGATGTGGTCACACAACGGTGTCAATGAAAAAAAAAAAACGTAGTTTTTTTAGAAAACATAACTTGACAATACCATTGGATAACTTACCCAGTAAATAGTGCTTTGAAGAAGTCTTCATAGAACTGTCGGGTCAATATTTCTGTTGGTAGAAGTGCCAATAACGGTAGAACCATTGTGGATAGGTGTCTCGCATCGCCCCATCCCCCATTTTCTATTATATCCACTATCCTTTTACTGAGCTCGTTTTTCTTGTCTAGCCATTGATGCCAGTTCTGTCAAATAACAAAATATGTGAAGATAAATTCGTAGCCATTTCATACTTACGGATATTGCATAAAGCGGTGTGATTGTTGTAACCAGTATGAAAACCAAGATGACCAAGTGCGAATAGGACTCACGCCCTGTGGGTTCCGTAGCTTTCTAATAAGTTGTAATCCAGTAATTTTGAAATAAAACTTACTCAATTTTGCGATTTTGTTTTATACGTTAACGTTTAAAAATAAACTGCAAAATTATGTATAGGTAAATGATAATACACTTAGACGACAAATTTCTAGTTATTAGCTAGTATTTGAGTTGGAGACCCTATTTCATTACTTTTGAAGAAAAAAAAATATATTTGCACTCTGCAAAGGTTAGCAAAACAATGACAACACAAAGACACGTGAAATACGGACGGAAAGACGGACAGCAGAGTGACATTAATATGGCTTCGTTTTTCCTTTTGGGTACGAAACCCTAAAAACCGTAAGATTAAAAAACTATTGAACCAGAAATTCTAATGGGTAACTTTAATTTTCTTTTTAGAATAATCTAGGCCAAAATAACATTTTTGAATTTTTAGAACGAAAATAAAAATAAAATCACTGCCATGCTGTTTAGGCTTAAGGTGGTAACGGAGGATCTCGGTGCAAAATGCACATTATAATATTGTTTTCCTTACTTTTGAATAGAAAGTTTGCAATAAATGTGTTTTATAGGAATTCGCGCAAACTGCTTGTTTATAGTTAGGTGATCACATGAAAATTATTCAATTCCATGCGTTACATTTTAGCTGCATTACATTACAACTGTAAACACGCTTTTAAGTTTGTTAATGTAATGCAAACAAAATGTAATACATTAAAGTACGTTATTGTTTCTTGAAGACTTTATTATTAATAAACTATTTCCGCAAGTTGCTTTAAAACACATTTATTGCACACTTTTTATTCAAATGTGAGGAAAACAATATTATGATGTGCATTTTGTACCGAGGTAAAAAGTTACCCCCTTAAAGGGGAAGTAGATAAAACCCGTCAGTTGTGATACTTTGGGCGTTTTAATAACACGGACCTCGTTTGTAATAAGTACATGAATTATTGCTATTAATTACCTCAACATTATGCATCATCAAAAGCAGGCACGTCCAGACTTGCGACGCAACCAATGAGGATCGTTCCTTAGCGGCTCCAAGTAACACTTTCACCGTCTTCTGTCCGAACTTCTCACCGAATTGACCCTTGTAGCGCTCTATGATACGTCCCAAAGCGGCGAACCATGCTGATCTAGAGATACCACAATACAACATGATCTTAAAGTTCACGCAGGGCACATCTCAAGGTGTTTCGAGTGTCAAACAACAGCACATCGCAATTTATTATCTGTATAGATAAGATAGTTAAATTAACGCCTTGAACTAAATTAAAAAAAAAATACAGTAGATAGTTAAGCATACCAGCTATAGTCTTACCGGAATAGAATTTAAAAAGTAGGTACATAGTTTAGGGTATGTGCAAATTATAGTTCTAAAAATTTTTCTTTGTCCTGCCTGTTTCAATATTTAGGTCGACAACTACCACATTTTTCCATAATAAATAGTATCTTAAAATATGGGTTTTTTATTCAAGGTATAGTTTTAAAATAGTAAAAAGAAATGCTACAAAAATAAATTTGCCATGCGATGTTCATCACAATTAGAGTGAGAATTGAAATCGAGAATTAGGGGTTGACACCGCCTTAAATTCATGCAGGAAGTTACGAAAAGTAAAATATAAAGATTCGACCACTTGCATGTGGACGGTCAGACTCTGAGGCAGACAGTTTGATATATAGAAATACTAGCTTTTGCCCGCGGTTCCGCCCGTGTGTTATTCGGTTTATCGAAATGCTTTTTACGGGATAAAAAGTAGCATATGTGTTAAATTATGGTATAAACTATATCCATTCTAAATTTCATCCAAATCCGTTCAGCCGTTTCAGCGTGAAAGGGTAACAAACATACACACAGACACCCTCTCACACAAACTTTCGCATTTATAATATTACTGTAAGTGTGATGAACTGAAGGAAGTTTAGATGAAGACTGTAATGGGAAAGTCCCAGATCAATGCCTTTGAGATCAGGGCCGTCTGTCTGTCTACATGTCATCGTCAAAATCAAAATTCGTCCTTCGTAATTTTTTACTTTTAATTAAGATTAGCCTTGGCCCGCAGCTTTACCCGCGTTTTTTGAATCTTTGCCCTTTTATCGGCTTCAAGTCACTACGACGACAGTAATAAAAAAAAACGCACCCAAATCTGTTGAGAGGCTCTCGAGTTAAAATGGAGCATACAGAAAGACAATAATTAAAAAAAATTGTGTAACCCATTTTATTTAAAATTTCGTAAAAATATTCAATGTACAGACACGACTTTTCTGCTACTTTATTATTATATATGTACCTAGATGTTATTATTATATCTTAGTACCTATCTGAAGACTTTTATAACTACATTCAAGGGGTTGAAATGTATTTCACTTTTCATAACATTAATAACTTAACTAAAAATACAAGAAATCAATTGAATTTTTATGTTTACTATACACAGCTTACCTTACTTGACCACTCTTATGACTGGCCAGCTTCCAGAACTTGGCACTGTCCAAGAGCGGCGTCAGCTCCGTCCAGAACCAATTAGAGTGTTTCTCTATCAGGTGTTGGGTAAAGTATTCGAGCCCTTGAAGACTGGCGATCACTATACGTTCGTATTGCATCTCTATCGCTTCTGGGTTGTCGCCCCTATGGAAATGTTTTTTATTTTTTTATTTATTACTCTTTTTGTACATTCACATATATATTTTACAACACATTTTAAAATAAAGGACATATATTTTGTACAAAGGCGGCACTTATTGCTTCTAGCAATATCTCCCAGGCAACCTTTGGGCAGGAATAAAAAAATATATTAACTAAATTAATAATAAAGAGGGGGAATGTAAATGCTAACAAAAATTGCAGAGTGCTATTTACATGAAACATAAAATTAACATAATATCATAATACATATCTCTTATTGTTTAACATATTGAAGTATATATGCACACAAAAGAATTAAAAAATATTATTTCAAGATATATTTCGGACCCTACTGGGCCCGGCATCAGTTGATATAGTAATGAAATGACATTTACAATGACATGATGGCACATAAAATGACATGGACAATCAGTATTAAAACTTTTTTTTGTGTGTGTGTGTTTGAGAGGGGATGTAAGAATGTTAGTATGAGTGTTTGAATTTCGATGAGGTTTGTCTGTCTGTAAGTTAGTGCTGTTTATTTAGTCCAGGTCCGTAATGCCCGCCTACACAACGAATCATTCGACGACTGCTTCACCGTCCGCATTATAAAATCATTCCACCCACCATTGACTGATATTCAGCTCAGGACATGGGAGTCGTCTTACATCTGGTCGCTTGGTGCCCATTACGGACCTGGACTAAATAAACATCACTAACTTACAGACAGACAAACCTCATCGAAATTCAAACACTCATACTAACATTCTTACATCCCCTCTCAAACACACACACACAAAAAAAAGTTTTAATACTGATTGTCCATGTCATTTTATGTGCCATCATGTCATTGTAAATGTCATTTCATTACTATATCAACTGATGCCGGGCCCAGTAGGGTCCGAAATATATCTTGAAATAATATTTTTTAATTCTTTTGTGTGCATATATACTTCAATATAATAAAAAACAAATAAAAAAACAAGCTGGTAAAGTTTATATACATTTATTTTATTATTGTTTAACACATATACTTAAAAAATATACATAAACGTATTAAAACTAAAATAAAATAAATATAATTATATAAATACATATGGGTACATACTTACTTAG
This sequence comes from Ypsolopha scabrella, assembly GCA_910592155.1. Lineage (NCBI taxonomy): Eukaryota > Metazoa > Arthropoda > Insecta > Lepidoptera > Ypsolophidae > Ypsolopha > Ypsolopha scabrella. The sequence continues at coordinate 20,454,487 of OU342969.1, read as the reverse complement.
ATAATAATATGGGGGATATTTTAGATGAAGTTCTATTTTGACGGGTATTCGGTATGGAAAAAGTGCTTCACTTTGATGGTGAAATGGAAATGGTGTCAAATCAACAAAAATATCTTCGACTATCTAGACTTCGGTTTGTGGAATTAGGGTTTTCGCACATTGTAAGGCCAGGGCACCTCACTAGCACCGTCTCAACTCCAACTTCAGTTTGCCGACGACGAGCCGGCAGGGCAGCGTCGATTATGTGATCGGCCCTGCGTCCACTGCGACCACACGGCGTCAGCGAGTGGACAGCCCGTGGACGGCGTGTCGTCGTCGGCTCAGTGTCAGACCTAAGAATTGTTTTTAGGGTTCCGTACCCAAAGGGACCCTATTACTAAGGCTCCGCTGTCCGTCTGTCCTGTCCGATAGTTGGACAGTCGAAATTTTTACAAATGTTGTATTTCTGTTGCCGCTATAACAAAAAATACTAAAAACCGGCCAAGTGCGAGTCGGACACGCGCACTCCCATACAATAGACATGATTTTTCTGCCGTTTTTATAGATAATGGTACGGAACTCTTCGTGCGCGAGTCCGACTCGCACTTGGCCGGTTTATTTGAATGGCGGGCCGTATGGGGGATACGGGTGAGGCGGCGGCGCGCTTGGACACGTACGATAACGCGTGGCCGGCTGGAGAGTAACGAGTGGCAAGCGGACCGTGAACAAAGAGCAGGGGTTCTGAAGTGCAAGAGGCCAGGGCAACACGCGGTCCACGCGCCGTCTGCTAGTACGAACAAATACGATTTAAAGCACATATCATACTTAGATGCTTTACTTTGAGGTAGTCTGATGTCGATTCGTTATAATGTGCGACGACTTTTGTCGATGTCGAAACCGAGTCGGAGCCTTTTCTCATCACCACGACAACCATGCTACCAGAATACCTTTTTTGCTTTATTATGTTTGGGTAAATATTTTAGATTTAGGTGATACAAATAATAATAAAAATCTTAATTGGACAAAAATACAATTATTGTAGAAAGGCGAGCTTAATAAGTAGATAATAATAAATTACTCAAGTAGTTCCTTTAGTATAAATAAATACAAGATCTTTACCTTTTTGAAAATAAACGAAAAATACTAACTTGTTCTGCAGCGAAGCTTCAGTATTTCCTGTAAGGTTGTCTATGAGATGTCCCATGACTTCCGCTTTACAAAATGATATCACTTCTGGCAATTTACTTTCTGGGAAGGTGCTCTGTAAACAAAATTATTAATATTTACAATTTGATAACTGTTTTGACCATAGCATGTGTTTTTAGACACTTATTTGCCTATATTGCCAGCAGTTCAACATTTTTAGCTAGTTAAGTCCCACCCAAGATAACTTTTGTGATGTATTCTATAAAAACCAATTAACAGATAGCTTTGAGCTCTTATTTCACAATATAACAGGCTGAAGTACTAAAAGTTTAAAAGTACAGTTGTTTATTGTAATCTACGTTTATACCTAAGGCTAAATTGTTGCATTTTTTTAATTTCAAAAACAAACTTTGTAAAAAAGTATCAATGTTTGGGGATTCAAATTTTAAAAACTGTGCTAGGATCCCCTAAATATTGTTTAAAAAATAATTTGTTCGTTTTGAGGTACACAGAACACATTGAAGGGTGGGGAGCTCGGTGGTTAAGGCGCCTAGGCACGCCACCGTTTTAGTACAAAATTTAATAATCCGTTTCTCAGTTGTTTTTCGTAATAGACAAAACTATGTGACCTCTATCATCTGGTGCTGGTATTTTAAAAGGCACCATTTTGCCAAAATTTTGAATATTAATTTTGTTTTAAAGATATTGAGCTGGACAGATTTACATACAAAGTTGTTTTCTTGCCTCAGATTGTACCTATATCAAAATTTAACATTTCAGCCACATACCCAAGGGGCACATAAGCATGATAAAAGTACTAATTTAACACATTACACAGTTACAAGTTATGTAACGTTGGTGTAAAAGCTATGTAAATAGCTAAATTATGTATAACGTTGTGTTTCAGCTTTTTAAATTCTTTATGCTTATTAAAGTTTGTATAAAGTTGGTTTTCTTCCTTAAGGCTTAGTAATAACTATTGTTCCTATTATTACACACACGTTAATAAGCTAAAAGCATTTCAAATAGCTTCAATTTGCATAAAAGTGACTACTTCAGCAACGTTCTGTATAACAGTATAATTAGCTGAATAAATGTAACGTGTAATACTATTATACACACATTACTAAGCTAGTTGCGTTTGAAACCGCATATTTCTGCTACAATGTACCCTTGGCAGCTATATTCTGAATAACGTTGTTTCTCATTTCTATTATTTTGCTTGAGGCTTAATAAGCGCTTAATTTTTGTCTTAAGCCGAATAAGGTTTCATACTTCACAAACTATTCAGCTACTGTTTAAAATATATTTCTGGGTTTTTATAAAGATTATCTCTGGTATAACGATAATTACACAGGTTTTAAAACTAAGTTACACAGACTGAAGGGAATTGATTCTTCCTTATAGTAACATTCCCTGCTTAAGTATCAGCTTATTGCCCTATAACCAGAAAAATGCTTGTTATTGGAGGAATTAGAGACATTGAATATATTTCAAGCATTTTTTACGTTGTGTTGTGTGTATAAAGGCTGTCATGAATTATTAAAAATGGACAGTAAACAATGGAAGATTTCCAAACTTTTAAGGGAATACAACAAAATAAAAAAGACTAACAGTAAGACGAGAAAACAACAAAATATTGCTGCCGAAAATATCGTGGTTACTGCTAGCACCAGCCAAGCACGAACATATTATGTTGATGAGGGTTCCGCACCTATAACAAACTACGAAAATATCAATACCACCGTTCACACCTATAACTCAAATGAAGATTATGTTGAAAATAATTTTGATGACACCTGTTCTGATTCGAGTAGTAGTAGTATTAATGAAAGTGACGAAATTCAATCAGAGTTTACAAAAAACATTGATTTGCGCATTGAAATAAGGCAGTGGGCTTTGAAAAGAAATATTTGTCAAGCGGCTTTAAGAGATTTATTGAAAATCCTCAACGAAAGACTTCCTGACGCTTTGCCCGCAGATCCGAGAACTATTCTACAAACCCCAAGGAACATTGTATTAAAACCAATTGAGGGTGGAGTTTACTGGCATAAAGGCCTCACTGAAAGTCTGAAGAAAGAATTGACTATGTGGCCGAATGTACCAGAAGCCATCAGTTTGAATATAAATTTCGTAGACTACCTATATTTAAAAGTTCTAAAAAAGAGTTTTGGCCCATTCTTTACAATATACACCAAAAACCTGAAATAGAGCCTGGTGTTATTGGAATTTACTTCGGTTCTGGAAAGCCAAAAGACTTAAACGAATACTTAGAAGATTTCGTAACGGAAATGGATGCTTTACTTAAAGAGGGCATTTATATACAAGGCTGTGATAAAACTGTTACTATAAAGATTAGATGCTTCATATGTGATTCTCCCGCAAGGGCTTACATAAAAGGTAAAATCTACGAATAATATACATATTTATGACAAATTATAGTATGTACTAATATTCTACTTTATTTTTTTTTTATTTTTTTTTATTTTTTATTTTATTTAGGTAACAAACAGTCGTAACACAAAAAGTAAATATAAAGAAAAATAGCAAACACAAACAGACCTATAGAACCATAACAAAGAAGTAAACAATAATTACAATACACTTTTACGCATAACATTTATACACAAGAAATACAACAGTTGTACAAAATAAATACTAAACACAACACAACATAGTGTGACAACATCAACATATAGTGTGACACGCTGTTGAAGAAACGAGGATGCTATACATGATTTTTAAACAGTATTTTGGCTGCTTTGGCTTTAAACGAATTTACACTTTCGTTGAACAAATCTATATCACTAAGTTTTTCGTTGTAAAGTTTCACTGTACGTGAGATAAATCGGTGCTTGGCATAATTAGTCCGACAATTTTCAGTTTGAAACTGAAAAGCGATACGACGTGAGGAGGGACGTGGAATCTTAAATTTAATTAGATTCAACAAGTTTGAGCAATCGATTGTGTTATTTAGTAATTTACTTAAAAACATGGCATCAATAAGTGAGCGGCGCTCTGCCAGATTTTGCAAATTGTGACGCTCGGCAAATGTTGCTTTAATATATTCAGTGGTGGTAGGGCCCGTCCTATAAAAGAGAGATTTTAAAAATTTGTTTTGTATCCTCTCAATGCGATCAATATGGACGGCATAATTAGGACTCCACACCACACTACTGAATTCGAGAATACTCCTGACATAAGCGAAATACGTAGAGTACATATTGGTAAAGGTAGCAGTGGTTTTTCTGACTCAGGATTTCATTATCTTTATTACAACCTTGATTTATTGAAAAATTTTATGTTACTCGATAGTCGAATTTCAGGGGTGTTTCTTTGCCTGTTGCCACAGCCTTTTTCAATTACTTCGATGACCCTTGTTGTAAAATTTGTCATCGTTTTATTATGCCATATTACCAAAAAGTAGGGTTCGTAAAAATCCGATATTTATATTAAATATCAAAAAAAAAGTGATTTTCAGTTTTTAATTTAATAAATTCTGTCCAAATAGTAACATGACACTTGAGTTTGATTATTTATATTATTATAAAATTAATTGAGAGTTCCTAAAAGAGCCCCAGATGTATCCAGATGGCCACCTGATCAAGATCCGTATCAGTATCGGTTTTGTTTAGCATATTGGTTAGTTCTTCTTCGGCCTCTTCGTACGTGCGAAAATTTTTCCTCTTTAAGGAAATTATTCCAGTTGAATGTGAGCCAATCCTGACGAGGTTCCACATTATCGTCTCTACTTAAGGTCTCGGCATCGTGCTTCGGCCATCGAAGTCTTCCTTTGGTTTCCCACAGGGACGGTACAGTGCACAACTCTGCCCTGCCCCTACGTCGCGTAGAGACAATTTTATACGGCATTTTCCTGTAAGGAATTTTATTATTTAAACAGTGACAATATGATATTTACATACCTAGATAACAAAATTATCGAAAAGAAAAACCTTAAAGGAGTCTAAGATAAAACTAACTAACATAAGTATCGTGAAGTTTTGCTCTATCGGTTAAAGCCGCGGTTTACTTGCATGACGCGTACGAATGTTGTCTTATCACACGCATGCATGCTGCAACCGACTGAGACGTGACGTTGACGTGTGCGCTGTGAGCAAACTGAACTGATTGCGGCGCGGCGAACGCGGCGCGAGTGGCGGCGCGGGCGCGGGGAGACTAGTAGGGCTGCGCGGAACGCGTCTACAACAGTCTATTACTAAAAGAAAAATTTCGCCGAAGAAAACAAGTTGAAATTTCTACCAAACGTACCTACCTAATCGTAGGATACCGAAACAACTTTTACGGCTAAATCTATTTAGTTTTGTTATGCCCACCCTCGGAAAGGTTTTATATATCCTTTTTGTACCCTAATAAGCCGTTTAATTTAGAAATATGATCAACTACAACAATATTATACAGAAGTTAATGCTGTCAGACCACTCTTTACCAATTAATAGCTTAATAACTAGAGTCGCGTGAACTTTATTCAGCAATAGGACGAAAAACAGCTGCGTGAGCAGCATATATTTGACTTACGAAAGATCGCCATTATAACCTCTGTGATAAAAACTAAAATAATCGATTTTACTATCAAATGCTTCAACTTACTAATTGAGATGCATTTCAAACTAAAATTTATGTGTATTTTGTTACTTTTAAAATCCTAAAATTATCAATTACGTTCAAAATACTTGTGGCAATCCTATTAACCCTGTATAAAAATCTTATTTACTATTCGTAAACTGGATTAACAAAGGGGCGCGTGAAAATAATTGAGAAAATTCATATACTGTTCACGAATAAATTACTTGCGCAGTAATATTTAACGTGCTACATGACTATAACCAGTAATACAAAGTTTTACTTACCGATTATAAATTTCACTTGAATGTTTTGGTTGTTTAGACAAACTGCCGATGGAAATAAAAATCAAAATTTTACAAATTATCACCACTTCATTTCTATTTTATCACTTATCTATTAATATTGTTTGCATAATAATGCAATAATGAACTAATATCTGAAAATTGTCTGAATATCGGTACTCAAAATTGTTAATCTGGATAAGCTTGATATAATCTCTGAATAAAAGCATTGTGAGCTATTTTTCAGAAGTTATTAAGCTACGTACACCATTACACAGCCCCTACTCAGATTTTATATTGCTAATATGCAGAAATAAGCATTTAAAGTGGGGCCCAAATTGCTTGAGTAACAGCTGAATAAACGTTTACTCAGACGTTACTCAGACTACTTTCTCAGCTTATTGTTCCGCACGTCGCTATTACTCAATATTTATAAAGCATTCCTGTGTTGCTTGGGTAGCGACTTTGTAAATGCTTGTATTTAACTATAGAGGTCTATACCTTTAGTCTATAACGAAAAACAACAGAGAAACGGGTTATCAAATTTTGTACTAAAACGGTGGCGTGCCTATGCGCCTTAACCAGAAAAACGCGAAAATTTTAATTGCCTTATTGATTAGGATGAATTCTCCCTATATGGCAGGGTTTTTTAAAGTGGGTCCATGGCAAGAGTATTGAGGGTCCATGCGTCTTGCGTTATCAACCACAACTCGATAATATATTTTAAGTGTTTATTAAAGCCAAACAGCAACATCCTTCTTTTTGTGTCAAATATTGTGAAACACATAAGTTGTCTTATTTTCTACAGTCTTATTTGATAGGGAAAAGCAGGGTTTTTAAAAATTTAGGTGATTCTGGGGTTGTAAAAAGTTCATGGAAACCCTGTTATACGGCAACACAGCGGTCCTCGGTCTTGCAATGGTTTTATTTAGTACACTGTCATGAGCTGATGATGGCAACAAAGAAGATAATGCTTTGTAAGGTTCTATCATATCTATCAGGAGTGTCAGCGGATCATTCCCCGATGGCACCTAGGTACATACAGTAAGAGACTTCTGCGCAGCAGCAGCGGCGGGCGCGAAGCTGTCGTATTGAGCTTGAAGCCACGCTGGCACCAACTGCTTCAATGAAGGGCCGATGGCGCGACCGCACTTAGACACCATCTCACATTGTGCTAGCTAGAGCAAAAACAAAGGCTACTTACACAAGAAAACTTGCAATCTGTATATTTTTGTCAAATTAAATCCATTAGCAGAAAAAAATACGATTTAAGATACCGCGCAATCAACCCTAAGATAACAAAAACATAATGTATAGCAGGTATAATATCAAAATTAGATTATGGGAAGTTACTAAAAGTAAAAAAATAGTAAAAATTATCATCACAACATGTATCCCCAATGTGGTGTCAAGTGTTTCTGAAGGACTGTGAAATGCAAGTCACAATCCACACTCTGTGCCACACTTCTGTGATTATTACATCCCAGCATGACGGGTGGTGAGCCATACTTCGGGCACAAAGGACCTATGGTTTAATGTGCTTTCAAAAACACACAGACTGAACACAAATATGGGATTTGAACCTGTGACCCCCAGATCAGACCTTTAGTCGAGCAATTGAACCACTAGACCAACAGAGGCAGTAAACTTAATAAAATCTACCAGATTTATTTGGGTCTGAAGAACAGCAATATCTTCGCTTTCAAATTGGGACATAGATTGTTTCTTACTTAAGGATCTGTTTTGTTACTGTGATGAGACGCTGCATAGCATACCATAAAAAGCCTGTATTAGTACCCAAGCATGTTACCGAATCTCGGTGCAAAATGCACATCGTAATATTGTTTTCCTTACTTTTGAATAAAAAGTATGTAAAATTGCGTTTTAAAGCAGTTAGCGGAAATTGATCACTATAGTAGGGTTCTTGCATTAAAATTATGTTATTTTATGCCTTACATTTTGATTAAATTCGATTACAACGATAAATAAATACGCTTCTAAGTTTGTTAATCGATATTTGCAATCAAAATGTAAATCATAAAATGATAGAATTTGAATGTGAAACCCTAATTATTACTAATCAATTTCCGCTAATTGCTTTAAAACGCAATTTTTGCATACTTTTTACTCAAAATTAAGTAAAACAATATTTTGATGTGCATTTTGCACCGAGATTCTGCTTTACCACCTCAAGGACAAATAAATTGCCAGTCAAATGAAATGTACAATGAACACCTCTGATACCTAAGTAATATATTATATTATTGATATTAAATTAACATACGTACTTGAGCTGACTCCCTGACTTTATGATCTGGGTCCATAGACAAAGCCCTGTATGCTCGTGTCCAGAAAGGTAACACGCCCACTACATCATCAGTGGTGTTTGTTTTAACCAGTTCTATAAGTTCTTGAAGAGCCTGAAACACGAAAGATTACCGAAGATGGTTTTGTAAGCAAAATTTGTATTATCCTTTTGTCTACAACAGTACAGCTCTGATACAATAATCAAAAATGCCATGAATAAGGTGATTAGTATGCAACATGTTCGGGTCCTACAAACGAGTTTTTTCTGTAAATGTTGCAAAGATCTAATTTTCTTGAGTATGGATATATATTATATTACCTTAGTTTTGGTAATGGGATCCTTCTTATTCATCTTTTTAATGCACAACATGAAGTCAGCATTTAGATACTGTTCAGAGTTAACGGTAGCTAATGTTGGGAACAATGCAGGGAGACCCTTCCCAGGTCCAGGTGATGAGAGCCCAGGAAGTGTACCCACGGTTTTGCTTAGATGTTCAGCACTACGGCCACTGCTGGATGGCTGGAAATTAAATAAGAGTAAAATTGTATATAAATATGATTTAATTGAATTTCACCTATTTTTCTGCGTCCATGTTCTTCCATATAAAAGATTTAATTTTGTTATTTTAATTATTGTTGTGTAGACCTATAAAAGGAGTGCTTATCAGAAGCACTAGCACCTTTGTATTATAGTTATCTATAAAAGTTTTAATATGTATCCTAAAATATACCTAAAAAAACTGTAATTGGCCTATGTTTAAGTAGCATTTTAAAAGGATCTTTTATTCAAAATGAGCTGTGGATTTTCTTTGTAATATTCAATAAATTAAATAAATAAATCCTGTTGCTATACATAAAGTATACTTTCTACAAGTCAAAGTTAATTTTAACAATTATATCTTTAGAATATAAAAAAAATATATAATAATACGGGAAATAAAATATACACCTGCATAAAATAGAGGAATCTAGACATAAAAATATTATATATACATAATGCAATGAACAAATAAGTTGATAAATAAATACGGGAAATACATACAAAAAATATGAAGCTTGGGCTACTAAAATGTAATAAAGTTATACACCTGCATAAAATATAGAATTAAAGGAATAAAAATATTATATATACATAATGCAATGAACAAAGTGTTGAAAAATGAACTAAATAAACCATTAGTAAAAATAATGCCTAACCATACGCACTATTTGATTAGTATTGCTAAGAAGAAGGGCCAGAAACTTAGCAAACATTTCTTTTTTCAAAATAAAACATATGATACAAAATCATTTACACACCTAATCAAGTAAAGGCATAAAAAAATATAAGACTGCGGGAATTATGTCACGAGAAAAAAATGTATCTTGGTCAACCCGTCTCATATTGTCTACTAGCTTTTGCCCGCGGCTCCGCCCGCGTCGAACAGATTTTCGTGGAAATAAGGAAAACAAAAGAATATGATTTTTTGAACGACAATATGCAACGGTCACCATGTTTTACCAAAATGCTTATAAATACCAATCAAATAAGCCCAAACTTAAAGGGTCCGCGCTGTTGTCCGTTGAGGAGATCCCGTACCCACCTTCCAGTCCCATCAACAGACCTTGGTCACCATGTTTTACCAAAGTGCTAATAAATACCAACAAAATAAGCCTAAACTCGAAGGGTCTGCTGTTGTCCGTTGAGGAGATCCCGTACCCACCTTCCAGTCCCATCATCAGACCATGGTCACCATGTTTTACCAAAGTGCAAATGAAGACCAATCGAATAAGCACAAACTCGAAGGGTCTGCTGTTATCCGTTGAGGAGATTCCATAATCACCTTCCAGTCCCATCAGCAGACCCTGGTCACCATGTTTTACCAAAGTGCTAATATATACCAACAAAATAAGCCTAAACTCTAAGGGTCTGCTGTTATCCGTTGTGGAGATCTCATAACCACCTTTCAGTCTCATCAGCAGACCCTGGTGACCATGTTTTACAAAAGTGCTAATAAATACCAACTAAATAAGCCTAAACTCAAAGGGTCTGCTATTATCCGTTGAGGAGATCCCGTACCCACCTTCCAGTCCCATCATCAGACCCTGGTCACCATGTTTTACCAAAGTGCTAATAAATATCAATCGAATAAGTCCAAACTCGAAGTGTATGCTGTTGTCCGTTGAGGAGATCCCGTACCTAACTTCCAGTCCCATCATCACACCCTGGTCACCATGTTTTACCAAAATGCTAATAAAGACCAATAAAATAAGCCCAAACTCGAAGGGTCTGCTGTTATCCGTTGAGGAGATCCCGTACCCACCTCCCAGTCCCGTCATTAGATCCTGGTCACCATGTTCTACAAAAATACTCATCAATATCGATCAAATAAACTTGAACTTGAGAGGTCTCCTAAAAAAAACATTTACCAGTGGATGATTGAAACCCCGACGATGAGACTACATACGTACGACTACGCAAGGCGTACATACCACATGATTAACTAAAATCTTGAGTGCTCAATGAATTTTTATAGTCAGTTCAGTAGTTCTAGATATTAGTCATTATATGCAAACAAACAAACAAACAAACAAATCTTTCTTTTTTATATAATAGTGTAGACAAACTTTAACGTGAGTTGATTTGAACCAGACTGCGTCAAATTCAATATTTTGAAACATGCAGCGCCAATTTTCAAATAAAAACAATTTCAACGCCAGCTTACAAACAATTTCAACGCCAGCTTACTGAGCCGTTATCCAGGATAGCTTCCCAGAGATGGCGTTTTCTAAGCACTTGAAAATAAAAATATTTTAGTTATTGGTCTTTGCTTAGTCAAGAAATATCATTTAAAGCTGAAATATTTTTTTTACAAAAGGAAATATTTTTACTGAAAATAAAATGAAAGAATAAAAAATAAAAACAAATTTTACCAGTCGGGGTTTGAGCCCGCGACGATCGACTGTGCTACGGCGGCGAACTTTCCATATGTCTCACTAAAATTCTCATTGCGCTGCTCTCTTTTGTCATAGCGTGATGAAACATAGCTTTAAACCTTCCCGAAGAAATGCTTTATCTTTCAGTGAAAACTGCACCAAAATCCATTGATTGGTTCTCAAGTTATAAGCGAATGAACAGACAGACAGACAGACGTTGTATTTTATATGTATAGAGAAGATTACCTTTAACAAAGTAAGTTTACATATTTATTAATTTTAAGCCTTTAGAGGAATCATACAGTATTAAAATATGCTAATTATGAATTACAATTTTGAATAAGATTATTATTTTTTATTACACCATGCTTCATTATCGTCCAAATAATAATTGATTTTATAATAAGCTTTCTTAAGTAGTCCCTGCTTAATATATAGTTTAAACTTATTTTTAGGCAATCTAAGGACCTCCTCTGGAAGCTTATTGTAAAAGCTTATATCATGTCCTACAAAAGAGGTACCTAATTTGGCAAGTCTTAATTTCAATCAAATCAAATCAAATCAAATCAAATATCTTTATTTGCTGAAGCACAGGTAAGGTAAGTTATAGAATAAGATCATTGTTCTGCCGTTGGAAAAGCTAGTTTATGTTTGTTTCTGGTTTCAAGCCTCGGGAAATTATCAATATTTTTTCTGACATATCTCATAACTTCATAAATAAATTCACATGGGACCGTAAATATATTAATTTCTTTAAAATTTTCTCTTAATGAATCTCGGTACTTCATGTTATAAATAGACCGAATTGCTCACTTTTGCGCGACAAATACTGCTTCTATATCCGCGGCTCTACCCCACAACATTATGCCATATGACATAATGCTGTGAAAATCACTGATATATACTAATCTAGCAGTATCTTCATCAGTAATCTGCCTTATGCGTCTAACAGCGTATGCTGCTGAACTAAGTCTACCACAAAGAGCTTCTATGTGGGTACCCCACTGAAGACGAGAGTCTATAGTAATACCTAAAAACTTAGTTTTGTTAAATAACTCCAGCTTGGACGCCTGCAAAAATAAACTGACATCTACTTGAATTACATTTGGTAAAGTAAACTTTATACATTTCGTCTTTTTTGCATTTAGAACTAAATTATTTACAGTGAACCAATCAAGAATCAGAGAGAGAGTTGAATTCGCGTCATCAAGAATATCGTAATGTCGATTCACTTTAAAAATAAGTGACGTGTCATCTGCGAATAGAACTATCTCAGATAAGTCTCTAAGTAAGGAAGGTCATTTATGTAATTAAAAACAATAGGGGCTCCAATATGGAGCCCTGCGGAACACCCATTTTGACTAATGCTCCAGATGACTTTACTCTATTAGTGTCTACCTTTTGAATCCGGTCACTAAGGTATGACTTAAATAACGCCAAAGATTTACCCTTAACTCCATAGTGATCTAATTTACATAAAAGCGTTTCATGATTAACGCAATCAAAAGCTTTTGAGACGTCACAAAATACACCAAATACATACTTTGCTTCCCAAGCGTCAAACATGTGCTTGACTAAAGCAACTCCTGCATCAGTGGTTGACCTCCCTTTAGTTAAAATGAGATAATAATTGATTAAAAACAAGTTTTTCGAAAATTTTACTAAATACTAAGTAAAACTGAGACCGGTCTGAGATAGTTGGAAGGGTCTTCATTGTCGCCTGATTTAAAAAAATGGATCAATTTACTCAACTTCATTAAATCAGGAAAGACACCATCATCTACACATTTATTAAAGATTAAAGCTAAATATGGAGCTATTAAATCAATAATACACCTTACAACTTTAACAGATAGGATAAGTCTTCGGTTTTTTTAAAGTTAAGAGATTTAAATGCTTTAATGACAGTTTGTGAATTAATATGCTTAAAAGCAAATACAGAATGGCACTGAGGCATGTGACCACTCAAAAGATCCTGTGCAAGTCTTGGACTTCAATTTAAGCCTTTAGTTGTCAAGGAAGGAATGTCAGTAAAGAATTGTTCAAAGGCCTTCGCAACTTCTTTATCTCCTGTAAAAACTTCATTGTTAATATTCAACTTTAGTTAATTATTCCGTTTGTTACTCTTCCCAGTTTCAGTATTTATTATATCAAATCAAATCAAATCAAAATAGACACATAAAGTATACTTTCTACAAGTCAAAGTTAATTTTAACAATATATGTATATCTTTAGAATACCAAAAAATATATAATAATACGGGACATAAAATTAAAAATATTATACAGTAGAGTCCGGATATAAGGACGGTCAAGGGACCGGCGATATTACGTCGTACTAGGTATATGCCATTCGCACGCTTATCGATACAGAAAATTAAAAGACGGACTAATGGAAAATACGTTCGACAAATTCGTAATTGAAACAGCGAGAATACTGATTCTGACTCCGCTTTGTCAGTTGTCTATGCATCAGATAGTGATTAAATTGCAATTTCAAAAATATTTTTCTTCATTTAACTATAAGCAAGTAAGTCCATCCATCCATTCATCAGCCCATGTTCGTCCACTGCTGGACATAGGCCTTTCCCAAATTTCGCCACTATATCAGTCCTCCGTCCTCCTCATCCAGCCGTCACCCACAACGTCCTTCAGGTCGTCAGTCCAGCCAGCATGAGGTCAGCCTACACTACGCTTTGCTGTAGGTACATGGTTTCCATTCTAAAGCCTTTCGGCCCCAACGGCCATCATGTCGGCGACAAATATGGCCTGCCCACTGCCACTTCAACTTACTGATTCTGCAGGCTATTTTGTTTACTTTCGATCTCCAACGGATCTCCTTATTTCGGATTCTATCCTTCAGAGATATCCCAAGCATAGCCCGCTCCATAGCTCGCTGAGCTACCTTAAATTGGTGGATCAGGCCCTTTGTAAGAGACTATGTCTCAGCGCCATACGCACAGGAAGGACGCACTGATTGTACATTATAGCCTTTAAGCACGGTGGTATTGACGACGTAAATATGCGACACCACTTTCCGAATGCTGCCCAACCCAAGCATATTCTTCTGTCAGCCTCGGTGTTGAAGTTGTTTTTATCCAGCTGTATAACTTGACCCAGATAAACATATTTTTGAACGACTTTGATGCAGACATTGTCAACGGTTAGTGGCCCATGGATGACCTGATGGTTGGACATGATCTTCAATCAATCAATCAATCAATAAGCCCTTTATTCTGAACTAAGAGTTGTGGTTTTTGAGTTTATTTCTGTATTTATAGGATATCCCTTAGTTCAGTGTGCCTCTTGGCAAAGGCCTCCTCTAACATCTTCCATTGTTTCCTGTCTCGAGCAACTCTTCTCCAATTAGGACCGGCTGTCAATTTTAACTCGTCTTCCCATCTTTTTTGTTGCCTTCCTTTGCTCCGTTTGCCATCTCTAGGGTACCAATCTGTGACAATTTTGTTCCATTTATCTTGGGTACATCTTATCATGTGACCTGTCCATCTCCATTTCTGTTGGTCTATTTTGGAGAGCACGTCAACAACTTTAGTTTTTTCTCTTATATGTATACTTCGTACTCTATCCTGTTTTTTGATACCTATCAGACTTCTTTCCATGGCTCTTTGGCAATGTTCGAGCATTTCTCTGTGGTGTTTGGTGAGTGACCACGTTTCGCAACCATATGTGATGCAAGGAAGTATACATGTATTGAACACTTTCCGTTTTACCCCAATACTTAGATGTGTAGACTTCATAACTTCTTTCAATGACCAGTACCTTTTCCATCCATTGGCTATTCGTCTATTTATTTCCTTAGTTGTTTGGTCTTTATGAGAAATGAGCTGGCCTAGGTAAGTGTACTCGTCTACACACTCAAGTGACTTGTTGTTGATCTTAATTTCCATGTTTACAGAGTTTGTCAGTAGTTTTGTTTTGTCTATATTCATTGTCAGTCCTATTTTTTCGCTTTCTTTGTTTAGATCTTGTATCATTTTCCGTAAATTTTCTGGGTTTTCTTCAAATAAGACAATATCATCTGCAAACCTGAGGTGGTTAAGTTTTCTTCCATTTATGTTAAGACCAAATTGATCCCAATCAAGTTTTCGGAAAATGTTTTCAAGCACTGCAGAGAATAATTTGGGAGACAGAGGATCTCCCTGACGGACTCCTCTTTTTATTTCAAAGGCATTACCTAATGTTTCAAGTTGTATTTTTGCTTTGCTGTTACAGTATATGGTTTTGATTGTTTTAATGTATGTTGTGTGTATACCCTGTTTTTCTAGACTTTCCCATATAGCCTCATGGCTGATACTGTCGAAGGCTTTGGTGTAGTCAATGAAAGCCATGTATAGAGTCTTGTTATATTCATTGTATTTCTCAATAACTTGCTTCACGGTGTGTATGTGATCTATTGTAGCATAATTCTTTCTGAAGCCAGCTTGTTCCATTGGTTGGTTTTCATCTAATGTGGTGCTAATTCGTTCTAAGATGATTTTGGAGAATACTTTATAAATATTTGACATCAAGCTTATTGGTCTGTAGTTTCCTATGTCATCTTTTGCGCCTTTCTTATGTATAAGAGTAATGTGGGATGTTTCCCATTGTTCTGGTATGTGTTGAGATATTAAAACTTCATTGAAAATTTTTGTGAGTATAGGGACAAGTTCGCTCAAAGTTCCTCTTAGTATCTCATTTGAGATTTTGTCTGGGCCTGGTGCTTTTTCCATCTTTTGGCTGAGTATGGCTTTCTCTACTTCACTCGGTAAGATTTCAGGTTCTTGGTTGGTTTTAGTTACTTTAGTACTTCTGTTTACATGTTCTGGGTGTTTGTAAATATGGTTTGAATAAAGGTTTTGGTAGAATTTAGTTGCTAGTGTGTTCATGTCTTTTCTGTTTGTGATAGTGTCTTGTTTGTTTTTAAGGTTTGGTATCCAATCTTTGTTGTATTCACGTATCTCTTTCAGAGCCTTTCTTGTTCCTCCTGTTGTCAATATGTGCTTTTCTAGAGTTTTTAGTCTTTTAGTTTTACGATCTTTTCTAATGCTTTCTTTGATGTTTTTGCTTAACTCTGTTATCAGTTTGGTGTTTTCTTTTTTGAGGTGGCTAGTTAATATGCGTTTTCTTTCTTCTATAAGTTGGAGTGTCGAGTCGCTTAATTGATATTTTTGCTTTTCAGTTTTCCTGACTTTGTGGCATGCTAGCTGATTTTCTAATTTAGCGTAGGTAATTTTGACATCAATTTTGCTGTTGTCTGATAGCTCCGTAGTTATTGCCACCAAAGACTGAGCGGTGTCCTTATAATTTTCTTCATTTACATCGTTTGCGTTTGAAGGTTTTATGTGTTTTCTGGGCTTTTTGGGTGGTTCTATTTTAAGTGATGCTCTGACCATACGATGGTTAGTGTTAAAATTTAGTTTTGATTTTGATATCACTGATGTGTTTGTAAATGATCTTGGAAAGTTGCTTATAATGTAATCTATTTCGTTTTTATATTTTCCATCTGGGGAAATCCAAGTCCACTTATTTGTTTTGTTTTTCATGAAGATACTGTTCAGGAGAGTCAGATTGTGCTCTAATAAGAAAACCACTAGTCGTTGTCCATTGACACTTCGTTTACCATAACCAAAGTTTCCCAGTGGAAATATACGCACAGGAAGGACGCACTGATTGTACATTATAGCCTTTAAGCACGGTGGTATTGACGACGTAAATATGCGACACCACTTTCCGAATGCTGCCCAACCCAAGCATATTCTTCTGTCAGCCTCGGTGTTGAAGTTGTTTTTATCCAGCTGTATAACTTGACCCAGATAAACATATTTTTGAACGACTTTGATGCAGACATTGTCAACGGTTAGTGGCCCATGGATGACCTGATGGTTGGACATGATCTTAGTCTTATCCAAATTCATCCGCAGGCCCACTCCTCTTGAATAATCGCTTAGGCCATGCACCATTTCCTCCAATTCCTGCAGCGATTCCACCATTATCACAATGTCATCGGCTAAGCAAAGATGTGAAATGTACTCTCCGTTTACATTTATGCTGTGTCCATACCAGTCTAATTATTTGTTTATATTTGCCATTCTACACCAATGCGACATAAAATTAGGCTACAATTTTTTGCTACCTTTTTGGTATAGTGGTATGTTTTTCTAACAAATTCAAAACAGATTTTTGATTTTATGGTTGGAATCCAAAGCTAAGGAATGATTCTCGCTATTAGAAAATAATTAAAAGCCCTCTTTGAAAATATTGTACCATTGTACCATACCTATTTCAATTCTAAGTGAGCATATTAAATAAGCAAAGGGGTCATATTTCTCAAGTTAATATAAAGAATCTACAACATCAATCAATTGAAACCATAAGTCTGCCCTGTTTTGGTACATTTATTGGGCGTAAATTGACGTTTATTGGGCATTTACTTAATAAGTCCCAAAATGCCATGGCAAAAACCAATCTCTAGTTGGGACTTGGGACTATCGAGGCCCTGCTGTGTAAAGTTGATTTAACCTTTAACTATGGACATGCGGTCTCAGTGACCGCTCGCAATTGGTGATTCGCGTGTTTCTCCCCTCCCTCGCAGGCCACGTGTATGTGGACCTCAGTAGCTTCGGTTTTAGTGGCAAAACGACTGTCGAGAAGAGAAGTTGCGTCGCCGGTCGCATATTTGGTGAGTAATTTCGCTTTATATTTTGAGTGCGGTCTGTATGACCGCACGTCCATGTTTGTGTAACAAATTGAGCTGAGGGTAGTTTTGTTTGTTTAAGGTTTTTTGATCAAAAATGTCTGAAAATAATGGACCGAGTACATCTACATACATCCAAACGACCATGATTTACCGATTTCGCAAAGGGAAAATAAAATATTGCGTTTTGAAGATCCTTCTTTTGAAGACATTATGTAAAGACTGCCAATAAAATATGCGCAAGTTGGGCCTTAGTTGAAATTTTTATGTTTTGTTTTGAGAAGTAAATTTTATGTTTTTTATATTTTTTGTTTTTTATAGTTTATCGTAAGACTAGTAAAATTGTCTGCAAAAGTAGTTTTCCTAAGATATGTTCCTATAAAGTGATCTCAAGTAAAAAAGTCTGAAAAGTGCCTAAGATTGTAAAATGGTTAGATTTTAGTTAAAAATAAATACATATTCATTTAAATAAAGTCTTTTATTTACATTTAGGTACTAACTCTTGAAGGAGATAGAAACAAAAACAGGTACTATAGTTACTTAATCTGCAGAATCTGATCTTTACAGATAGCGGTCCGTGCGACCGCACGTCCATAGTTGTGTCACAAAAATGTAACGTCCATAGTTAAAGGTTAAGGTTTCGGGGAGAGTTATCCCCTTAGAACTATATCCCGGAATAAATAATATCTTCACAGGACAGGTCCAGCTGAGTGTAGGCACACCCGGTGAGTGTTTCAAATATGAGCTTAACCAATATAGTTTTAGAAATAAAATAAGTTGATTTTGCTTTTAGCTGAATTGCGTGGAAATGGTCCCATATTGGGGGCGAAATTCGCTCATCATCGGTAAAAGATTAAATTACCTAGTTACGTGGACAAACCCCTAGAATTTTAAATATTTATACTTACTCTAACATTATTCTTAGTTCTTTGACTCTGCTTGGTTTTTCCGCCCATTGTTGATGTCACAAATATACATGAACTTAAACCATTTGTTTTTTATCCAATTTAAAAGGAGAAAGAAGTGTATTTAGGGAAACCTATTTTCTTTGAGGAAAACGGAATTAAAATTTGGAAAACAACGTGAAGGTTATGTGTCATTTGTCATTTTTTTGTGTTCATCAGCACAGCACAGCACACAGATGAAATAAATTAGGAAGCGTTTCAGAGCGTGCGAAATTTTATTCGTAGACAGAGACAGATCTATATATGAGCAAGAGAAACGAAAATCTGGTTGCACCAATCAGTGGCCCAGTGTGATTTCCGCATTACCTACAATGCGGCCAACTTATCTGTTCTGTAAAATCATTCGCCGTTTCTTTCTAATTATACTCTTTTCTACCGCACTAGAAAGAGATGGGTGGATAATCCAACTGAACAGATAAGTTGATCGCACTGTACTCGAAGCGTTTCCAAACACTTTCGTGCAACTGTCAAGCAACAGTTCGGTTTTGGGACTTGTGGGTTACTCTCGGTTTAACTCGGGTCAATTTTTGAACGCTTTAGGGTGAAATTCACATCACTCCGAGTGAAATTCACTTGTTTCCAAACGGCACCAAGGGCACAGCACACGGTAGGTGCCTTGGCCGCGTTGTTCAATTTGATCGCCCGCTCATCATTGACAGCAGGATACCCTCTTGTAAAAGTACATGTTTGTATGTACAAAACGCGTGCAAAAGAGATACATTTCATGATCGCCGGGCGTAGGCGGGCGATCAATCAAACTGAACTCAGTTAAGTTGTCACAATCAATACAGTACTTGCAATCTACAAGCGCACGGCGCCTTTAGTTGTGTGGGGGACCAATCTGTTTACGCGTCAATATAGGCGTGACAGTGACCGTGCGTACGGTTAGCAAACAAAAATTAATTCATTGAAGTTGTGGATATTTCCAATTTTTTAATTTTAAGGTCTTCTTTGTATTTATGAGGATTGGTCAAAATAAATAAAAGTCAACACCTTTAAAGTTATATATATATACCTATATATATAATTAATTACAGGTAGAAAATTAAATAAACACAAAAGAAATTAAACCTAAACATATCTTTACACAACATAAAAAGATCTGTCAATTAATATGATTAACATACATAACTTATATCAATCCTTCATCTAATGTTTCTACACTGTCACTATCATCATCCTCACTGTCATTGTCACTTTCATCATCTTCTCCAACATTTATAATAAACTGGAAATCATAATCAAAATACTTCATGTATTCTTTTTCAATTTTTTCAACATGATTGCATGTATTTCGCCAGGTGGTTTGGTCTATATCATTTATGCATTCATCTATTAAACTTTGAACAATGGTCATGTTTTGACCTACAACCCGGTCACAATATCTGTGCACCTGACCTCGTGACGTCATATCGGCGGTCTGGGTACGGTGTGAAAAAAAGTTTTTTCGAGAAATGTGGAGGTAAAAAAAATTTACTAACCTTTTCAAATCAATTTATTATTGATGAAGGGTTTGTTATTAAAAAACAATAATTTTGATTACAAAAACATTTATTATTAAACTCAGTCACTTTAAATTATTGACTCTATGCCTGACATTCTATCTTCCTCACTCTCACTTTCTGAACTCGCCGAACTGTCTTCCCCTAGTGATATTAAAAGTTGTGTGATGTTGTCATCTGCTAGATGATCCTTTTCCCAGTATTCTCGCTGTAGTCTCTCCACGTGATTCACTTCTTTTTTCCAGTCAGCTGGCGTAATTGACTGATTCGCTGTGTATTGTTTTTCCCATGACTTCAGTTTAACAGCTACAACAATTTTAATAACAACCAAACCAGTCCAAACTTAACAGTAAACAGTCTAAACTTAACAATAAACATTATAAAACAAAACAACAATAAAGCGAAAATATCAAAATTATCGGGACGTGTAGCGGCAACGAAGATGCTAACCGTACTGTCGCACCGGGGATTGCGCGGAGAGGTGACAGGGGAAGCGGGAGAGGCGCCACATTCCAGCGAGGTGCACAGATACTGGGACTAGGGTTACCATCTGACCGGATAAAGCCGGTCTTGACCGGATTTTTAGGTGTTAGACCGGACTCCGCCCGGATTTTACGTCAGACCGGATTTTTAACATACACGTCCTCCAGCTTGAGCGATGGGAGCGGCACTGGCTGGACTGCTGGACAAAACAGCGCGCGCGCCGCGCACGCGCGATGCAGGGCCAAGAGCGGGCGGGCGGGGGGTGGCCGCGCCCCGCTACCATGCTACCCTCGCACTCGCACGCACCGCAAATAATTATTGTAAACAAACACTAATAACTGCGTCTTTGTCACTCTCGTAACTTAATTTAATTGAATGATTGGTTGCATTATTTCGTTGTGTTTGCGTCGTCGCGTGCTTCACAACAATGGCTTCCGCAAATAAAAAACGGTGCAAATTCACGGATGTGCTAAAATCTAAATATCCTTCTTTTACTGATGGCAGGAATGAGCAAGAAGTGAAGTGCACTATTTGTGATTGTTTTGTATCGATTGGATACAAAGGTGGAGCTGACATAGAAAAACACTTGAAAACGGAAAAGCACCTCAAGAAGAACCGATTGTGTGCCAGTACAAGTAAGATTGATTCTTTTGTAACCCAAAAAGGTAATAAAAGTAGTGCTGTTGATGCCACGCTCGCTTTTCATGTGGTTAAACACCACCAATCATACAAAAGTATGGACTGTACTTCGCAGTTATTAAAAAAACTGTTTCAAGATTCAGATTTGGCAAAAAATCTTGCCTGCGCGAGGACCAAAACAGAGGCTATTATTAATAATGTCATCGCGCCGTATACTATCGAAATCCTTCTTGAAAAACTTGAAGACATAGTATTTTTCGGGTTTTCAACCGATGCCAGTAACCACAATGCTGATAAAATATTTCCGATAATCATTCAATATTTTGACTGGAAGACTGGCATGGAAAGCAAGATGCTAGAGTTAACATCTTTGGAAAATGAGACTTCTTTGACTATTGCAAATTATCTTCTTGCGACTCTTGAAAAATACAATTTGAAGGGCCAATGTGTTTCTTTTACGGGTGATAATGCTAATGTCAACTTTGGAGGTGTTACACGAAATGAGGGAAACAACGTTATCACCCATTTGAACCGGCACCTAGAGCAAGAAATAGTAGGTGTTGGATGTCCTGCTCATATCTTACATAATGCTATACGCCACGCAACCGATTTGTTAGAGATTGACGCAGAATCATTAGTGATGAA
The DNA here is from genome assembly GCA_910592155.1 of Ypsolopha scabrella. Lineage (NCBI taxonomy): Eukaryota > Metazoa > Arthropoda > Insecta > Lepidoptera > Ypsolophidae > Ypsolopha > Ypsolopha scabrella. Next base: position 20,432,347 of record OU342969.1, on the reverse strand, counting down.
AATCTTTAATCATTTTTCGGTATACACTATCCGAACAGAAAAGCTCAAAGAATTGTGCAGCTACATCGACATAAACTATGAAAAACTTCTTTACCACAGCAAGACAAGATGGATAAGTCTATTTCCAGCTATAGAAAGGATTCTTAAACTATACGAGCCATTGAAAGAGTTTTTCACAACGACAGAAAAAGTACCTGTTCTGATTAAAAAGTTTTTCGAAAATGAAACTAGTGAAATATACTTGTTCTATCTGCATTCTTTAATGGCTATATTTCATGCAAGGATTGCTTCTGTCGAAAAAGAGAAAAACTCAATCGCCGAAGTGCTCTGTGCATTGAATAGTACGACAGAGTCACTCAGTCAAAGAATCGAGCAAAATTTTATCCCTTTAAAAGTACGAGAGCTTTTTGAGAAATGCAACATTGCCGAAGCTGACCAAATGAGAATAAATAGCGAAATAAAGCGAATGTACGAAGAATGCATCAACTGCATATCCCTTTGGATAACACCATTACAGTCCTTCAAATGCTTTGAATGGATAAGTTTAAAGAAGGATCTACAATTTGAAAAAATTACAGACGCTCTAGTGTTTTTAAGGGACAAAGGAATTCCTATAGATGACGCGAAACTATTTGAAGAGTTCTGTCTGCTCAAGAATTTTCTGAACACTCAACAGAACGATTTTTATGAAGAGCTTGCTGAGAAGCAATGGTGTATTTTACAACAATAAACGACAATACAATTAACGACAGCTCAAGAGTTTCAGAGTTTTTGAAGATCTGCCAGTATTTCTTTAGTATTTTGCCACACAACGCAAATGTAGAGCGAGTCTTTTCTCTAATGACTGCTCAGTGGACTAAGGAAAGAAATAGACTTTCAGTGGAGTCCGTGAGAGCAATATTGCTTACGCAATACAACTACAAACACGTGACGTGCGAACAATTTCACAGTGAAATAGTAGGCAAATCCAACTTTTTGAAAGCGGTTGCTAGCAACCAAAAATATAAGAATAAATAAAAACGTTATTAAATAATAGTATTTTTATTTTATACATATGGCCGGATTTTTTTTTAAAATCAGGATTTTTGGACTTGCCAGGCAGGATTTTTATTTTTTAGGCCTGGTAACCCTAACTGGGACCGGCGGGTCTACCACGTAATTCTGATTGTCATGGGTTTGAACATCATTTTGAACTTCATTACCATTACCAGAGTCTGAATCGGACCTATTTTGTAAAAATTGCAATGACAATGAACATCATGAACGAATGAAAATCTGCGTTTTGTTTATTCAATTTAGTTATGGGTTGATGCGTTTTCGAAGTTATTATAAACCAAGTTATTCGTAGATATGAGCACCTATTTAATTAGTCTGATCCTCTTTTCGTATTGAAAAGAAGTTTTACAATGTTTCTTATTGTTTTATTTTCAAATGTATCACTTAACGTAATAAATGCAAATGAGAAATGAATAACCAAACGCACATGACAAAAATAACCTCCCTCGAAAAGTTTCGTTTTCATTTCTATTTCAAGTTTGTAAAAAAAAGTAAGTAAGTATACCTACCTACTGTTGTGTTTTTCTTCTATTTAATTTCAAATTTCTGGGAAAATCAATATCATAACATAAGGCAATGTCAATTTTTCTTTACTTTTTACCAAAATCTGTAGAAGTTTTGGAAAATCAACAGTGTAACATAATACAGTGCCTGCGGAAGAATTGAGGAGGAAATAGACATTAGAATACCAAAGCTTCATGCAATGGGAATTGGATGGAATAGCTCCAAGTGGAGAGCCAACCATCCGCCTGACTGAGCCCAGCAGGCGTCCCAACTCAACATCATCAATACAGTGCCTGTTTCTCTTTTTGTTTTACTTAAAACAATCAAATATTATGTTTCAGAATGCCAGCACACAGACAGAGACAAGACATTTTCATGGAGAACTTAGACTTGGCTGTAGAGAAGGTGGTGAACAACATCGCAGCATTATTAGCGAAGCAACATGTAAAGTCTCAGTGGAAATGTATTGTGATTGTGAATGAAGTTGGACTTGGCTGTCGAAAAGATGGTCAACAATATTGGTACAATGTTAACCGGGCAATGTGTTAAGTCACAGTGGAAATGTATTGTGATTTTGAATGCAGTGTTGTTAATGAGGTAATTTAGCAATTACTTAAGTTAATTGTTAAAATAGATGATAAAAATCTAATATGTAAGACTTGAGGTTTCAGTAGGTACTTACTAAAAATAAGTGTGTTAATACATAAATAATAACCAGTGCAAAAGTAGTGTTTTATTTCTGAAATTCCATGTAGGTTCAAAATGATGTTATTCTGAGAAAAGTATCTAAGTTTGACATGATTATAAAAGAATTAAAATCTAATAGTATGGAAAAAAACATTTGGTTGTTTGGTCTAAATATAAAGGGTATGAATGAAAGTAGAATGACAAATGAAAAGAATGGTAAGGAAAGTGGAAGATATAACTCTACTTGGTTGTCCTAGAAGGACATTATGTGAGGGGTATGCCAGGGCCGCGTTCATAAATTAACACCACACAGGTTCCAATGCCATCTGTCGCATGCTTTGAAAAAGGGTATACTCTATCCTGCTGTCAGTGTCGGAGCCTGACGAAAGTATTAATCAGTGAACGGAGGTCTGAGTCATATCAGATGGAAATCTGCAGTCTCCACCTATACCTTTGGGAGACAGGCATAAGTATTATGTATGTATCAATCCATCAGCCTGTTTCATCCACTGCTGGACATAAGCCTTATGTACTTATTATGTATTCAATCAATCCATTCAGGAAGATGATGGGACGAAAAAAGAACAAGTCATAGCCAAAACAGAAGCCATTTATTGTTCTGACAGAGATAAAACCTAACATACACTTTATTTACCAAAGGCCTTATATCCTAAGCAGAGTAAAGAGGTGTCCAGAAATTCTGTGGGCATCCTAACTTAATAACATTAAATGTGATCTAAAACTGACAATGTTAATTGATCAATACCTGCTTTATGTACATAATTATCTCTAGTCATTAAATATTAATTTCAGAAAAGGGTACATAATACAATAATACTATTTATTCATACTTCAGATATTAAAATAGACCACATAATATATTTAATTGAGCAGAATTTGCAGAATCAACACTTAAATTAAGTCTAAATACAAAAAAAAACAACCAAAAAAAATTACATGTCATGTTTACAATAAACTTATCAATATAAATAATTTAATTACAAAATTTAGTAAATACATGTACCATGCATTAGTCCCATCACCTGTGAAAGACTATAAGCTATAGTATTATTGTATTATATACCCTTTTTTAAAATTAAGGTACAAACAGCGACTGCTGCAAATTATACATTTCTTATAAATTACACTAAAATTTGTTAAAACATAAAAAATATGGTATACAAATAATGAACATATTCTATAACTAATTTAGATGTCAACTCCTCCACAGCCTATCGACCAAAGCAACTCTTCCCTCATCAATTCGTTTATGGTCTCCATGGAATGGAATTTGTGGAGGTGGACGCTGAAGATCCATGCTCAGTGCATCCAAATTAATTCATCTCATGTTTTGGAAAGTATTAAATACCACTATGACATTGAGTGAGTGGTCTCTTCATGTTGAAGGATGATTCTTCATTGTCCTTGGGGCAAATGCACAAGAAATCCAAACTTCTCCATAAATCTTAAAGAAAATGCAAATAATATTAATGTTGTGTGTGAATATTTGAAATATTACAGTATTTGTACTTGATTTTAACAACTACAAATTGAAGGTATTATTATAAATCAACATTATCTCTCTGAAGTTTCATTCCCTTCTGACTGAGATCTTGGAAAATGAATATATTTTTGCAAGATATGTGGTGGATTCAGCTCTTCCATAACTTCCATCAGACAATCAGACATTTTGATTGTGAAAGGTTTAGGGAGTTGTTTTTCCCTACGTGTGTCGCCTTGGTAACACTGGCATACATCTGTAATGCTACCAGAATCTGTAAAAAAGATGTCAGAAACTTCACTGCTATGTTTGATAATTTAATTACTCGTTTACACAGTAAGCTGTAAACTTCAATGTTAGGCTTGGTTATTTGATTACAGAAGTACACTGAAGTAAGTAGATGAGTAACACTACATTTTCTTGTTTGGTTTGGTTGAAACTACAATAAACTACCTTGATTTCTGGACGCACTGCAGTGTTTTTTTCGTCGGAAAGTTTCGTGAAATTGGCATGTGACAATAAGTTTGGGTTGGGGTGTAGATAAGGGGGCACTATAGGAAAAAAAATTCGCATAATTTAGTAGGTAACAACAGGCCATACCTTTGAAAGGCGAAAGTTTTCCGTGAACGATATCTCTGGTAGAAGATTAGGTCGCTGGGTAGAAGCATCGGCCTGCAAATATCTTTCTGCATCCTTCGCTGGATTCTTTCCCTGGTTTTTAGGTGTTCCTCCTCCGCCCGCCGCAGACAGCAAGTACGCTCTCGCCATTCGATTATTAGAACAAAAAACACGTAAACAAGGCACGAAAAGTTATATCTACGAAAAACCAAGCATAGTAGATTTAGGTACCCCACAATATTGCTGGAAAATACCAAAATTGTGCAAATTTATTATGAACACCGGAGCTCTGGTGGTCCGGCTTTCATTTGACATTTCAAAATGGTCATGAACTTGGTTTTTTTTTTTTTTTTGTTACGCGATACTTATAATTGTGTTCAAACGTCAAATATGTATGAAAATCATTCACTCAATTGACATGGGCTTGAAGACCATCACAATTATTTTACGCGGTACGACGAAGCTCAATAATGGGCTTCAACTGTCAAAACGAAGCCCATTACCATGATCATCGAATTACGTGGTAGACCCGCTGGTTATATGTTTTTTGAAGCAATGCGGTTTTTTATAATACCCCAAATATTTTCTATCGGGTTTAGCTCTGGGTGATACGGAGGAAGTCTTAAGATTTCAAAACCTTTTCTTCTTATAAATTCATCAATTTTAAATGTTATGAATCGGTCCTATATATTATCCGATATATTAATTTTACCCCAAAGCGGTAAATTGCACTTGCGTTTGCAACACCACGCGGGTAGGAAGTGCGGTAGGCGGGGAGCGGAAAGTTTTGCTTTCGGACACAGTACGCTGCGTACAGATGTGATTGAATGCGGTTTCTGGTTTGTTCTGTAATCTGAGGTTGGTAGTTGCCCTTCCACAATATGAAAATTTTGCACAGTAGTACGAATAATTTCAAGGTTCATGTTGTTTAAATCAAATTTATTATTTCACTTACGTCGTTTTTTCATAGGTGAGGTAAAACCTGCAGAAGAAGATGGCAGCTCTTTTTCTTCTTTTAAAATTGTACTTACAGTGCGTTCACTGACTCCTGTAGCTTCAGCAGTACGTTTCCGTATATTAGCCAAAGCACTTAAATCACAATTATCCACATTGTTTGCTTTCATAAAATTATACTCGTCTTGAAGACAGTGATACACTCGAGCAATAATGGCGCATCCCTGAAAATAATAAATAACTATTTTTAATTGATAGTTTTTAACATTTGTTTTAAAAAAATTTTGACACGATATCTTTTCTCGAGAAAAAATTTTAAATATCAAACGCGATCCACAAACCGGACTTTATCGAACTAGAAAATTACCTTTAATAAGTTTTAAAATGAATAAAAAATCTTACCTCGCTATGAATTACTTTGCGTTTTCCTTCACCCGTGTGATTTGACATGCTGATGGTACTTCATGCACATTAGCAGCGTGAAAACACTATGCACAAGTGACTCGAACGATGGCTCGCTCGCTACTGACCGCTCCGTCGGGTACACACACTAACGCAATTATGTATTTACGTTTACAACTACAAATAATGATCACGTGCGCTCGTAGATTGTAGAAACTGTACCTATAAGAGGCCCGCTTTGGCATCTGTCATCGCAACGTATATGGGTGTGAATCAAACAAATCGGTGCCTAGAATAATCGATTCGTACGAAAAATCGATTTAAAATTGTATCAGTTTGTGACCGTTTGGAATATTTTTTATGTCCATTGCTTATATTAAAAGTTCTAGATAGAACTTGTATTCAATTAATCAAATATGTGGCCCATAGATAAATACCTTACAAACTAACATATATAGGCTGAAATAAAATCAACCGACCAAATTTATACTGGCGACTCGGTTAGTGATCAGGAACTAGGTTGAGTAATACTTTTGGCCAAATTTGAAAAATATATTTTTTCCCCCTTACTGGTTGAACTAGTTTACGTACAATTCCTAGTCTAGGCAGGAAGGAAGCAAAAAATATTTTTATCGAATTTCACCTAAAGGGTAATTGAAGCTTGTTTCTGATCACTAAACGAGTCTCTAGTATGAATTTGGTCGGTTAATTAAATTTCACCTTGTATATTTATGAATACAAAGTTGAGTAAGTTAATAAACCTTATAGTATTGACTAACCTTATTTTTTTCACTGAATTGTAACTATATCCCGTTTGTTCAGTAATATAATAGTGCATTTTTATTGCATTAATAATTGACAATAATTGACTATAATATGATTTTTGATGCACACACACACTTCAAATTTTTTCTTCATGAAAATTATTTAAAATGCATATTCTTATGTGCCAGTGATATTTTGTAATGTTGTAATTCATGACCTCAATAGAGGTTGTACTTGAAAAAAGCGGTGATTGCTGTGAAATACTGGCCAGTAATATAATATGCTTCACGATGAAACTATTTTCTTCTCTAAATCACAATATAAAATTTTCTTAGAAGCTGCCGTATAGTCTGTCAAAAAAGTGTTGACATGAAAATGAAACTTTAATGAACTTTATTGGACTTTAAACGTTCAAGTAGTATAATTTAGGTAATATATGTATGAAATAATAACGCGGTTAACTCGATTTAACAGATTTTATACTTATTTGTTTGGTGTAAGCAAGCGAAAGAAAAATATTTTTTTCAATTTTCATTTCAACAGTTTTTTGACAGACTGTACCTACTGATAGAATGTTTTATGATTTTACCTATACCTTTGAATCGTTTCTTAAATTAAAAAAAAACGGGACAAATGCGAGTCAGACTCGCCCACCCAGGATTCCGTTAAACACTATATTTTTTGTGATTCAATTACAAATTCAGTTTTCAGATTTTTCCCTATACTTGTAGTATAAGACGGTATTACTTGCCAAATTTTATAGTTCTAGGTCAACGGAAAATACCCTATAAATTTGGGTTCACTGAGAGTGTCGAAAAATACATTTTTTGCGGCATAAACGGCCGTAACTTTTTTTACATAAACTTAGAAGTTTGATTATTCCACAACTTTAAGGGACTGTAGATCTAAGTACATACTCGTATACGGTTTTAATTTCAACTCGATATCTCTACGCGTTCCCGAGATAAAGGGTCTTGACAGACAGACAAACGGACGGACATCAAAGTGATCTTGTAAGGGCTCCGTTTTTTCCTCTTGAGGTACGGAACCCTAAAAACAGGAAACAATGCTGTTTTTATCATACGGTTAGTTTAGAAGTTATGAAAGTGGTAGTTAACGTATTTGATACAATAATTTAAATGCATATAAGAGTTCAGAACTAAAAAGTACCTGAGTATGGCCTAACCGTAATAAACAGTTGCAAAAAAAAGGATATAAACGTTTACACCCGGCTTGAAGCTCTGAGTTCTGAGCTCATTTAAGCTAATTACAGATCATCACAAATTATTTTATTAATATAAGGTGACTTTCGTTTACTCGTATGGCCAAATTCATACCGGAGACTCGATAAGTGGTCAGGACCAATAACATTTGCGATGTACGAAAAAAAAATGTTGGGCCTCTATACTTGTTTAAGAACAACCTCGACTCTATTTGAATAGGAAGTCTAAATTTTAGTTTGAGTATTTCACAGAAAGTGACATTGAGCCTTGGTTCTGACCACTAACCAAGTCTCCAGTATAAATTTGGCTTTGTAAACGAAAGTCTCCTTATATTTATCTTATTAATATTTTCATGTGGAATCGAATCAATTCGGTAATATTTAGCGATTAATACACGCATTTTTGTTTGCAACTCAATTATTTCATAAAATAAGGGTGTCCGTGGGTATGATTGGGAAAAGTGGTTCAGTAGAGTCAGTAGAATATGTGGTTTCATATTTTAATGGTAGCAGTCTATTTACACCCGGTATGTCTTAACGTAACAGAACAAACAGTAAAGAGTGTGTGACGAGACAAAACGATTTTTGTCTATGGTACTCGTACAATCCATACAATACTAGGGGAATCCCATAGCACAGGGAATAGTCGCCTGGAATAAGGGATATCATGCTATTGAGGTAGGAAAATTGATGGAGCTATCGAGGTCGATTTTTATTAGAAGAAATATTGTGATTTACATTCTTTTCATGTTTTATAAAAATATGCTAAACAAGAAGAAAATAATAATAAAATTCTTTATTGCTAAAAAAAAACAATCCCTGTACAAAGGCGAGCTTAATACTAATTAGTATTATCTATTATCTACCAGAAAATATGGCAAATTTAGCATAAAATATGCTAAGTTGGCAACACTGTGTAGATTATCTAAACAAACGCTCCAGCTGTTTTTGATAAATAGCTGTTTGACAAACGTCATTTGGTGGACATTTAACTTTGTGGTGGACCACAAAATAATAGACAATATTGAAAAAAAAAAAGTCATACTGTCACAATTGGGTGTCATTTCGAAACGAGCGAAAATCACTCGGAGTGATGCGAATTTCACCCGAGCGTTAAAAAATAGACACGAGTTAAACCGAGGGTAAACGAACTGTTACCTGACAGTCATACGAAAGTGTTTTAAAACTATTTGTTTGTTTGAAACGCTTCGGTGTCATGCAAAAATCACACTGGGCCACCTGATTGGTGCAACCAGATTTTTCTTTCTCTTGCTCCTATATAGATCTGTCTCTTTCTAATAAACTAGTGAAATTTATTTCGCAGTTTCGCACTATGATCGCACGTTCTGAAACGTTTCCTTGCTAAGGAATGAATGAAGAAGGGCGGCGGGAGAGTTCACAAAGCGTTTAAAATAATAAGTTATTCTATATTTACAGTTTAGACTAAACTTTATATGTTTCAGTTAGTACTTTACATATAAAATCTGTCTGTAGAACTATAGATTTGCGAGATTTGTAAACCCGTATTGTAAGTACAATTAATTTCTGTTACCTACACATTTTGTGCTTGCATTATTTTAATCCCGCAAATTATCGAGCTCGGTGTATTGTATACCTATATTTTAAATTATGTCGCAGGATTTTGATGAAATCAGTATTTTGATCACAATCCTAGGATTTTCTTTCTGGAAACTAAATGTTAAGAACTACGGAGGTCACCTTGCTCCGCTCTGCTTCGCTCGGCTCCCGAATTTACCATCACAAGCAACTTAACACGCTTCTCCTCACTTTGCTTGTCGTCTCACCATTGGCGTAGGTAATAGGATTTATGGCTGGGGGGGTGGCTGGCCCCGGGCTTTGACTCATGAAGCCACCAATCAACAAATCAATAGGTACCTATATGTTCTAATTATTGTGATCGTAATAAGTAGAGATAAACCACCATGCAAAGAGATCTTATATGTTAACCAAAAACAAAACAAATAATGCCTTGATATGAATTGGATAAAGCATTTTACATCAATGTTACCCATGTTTCGGGAGGGGGTTTCACTTGTTTTATTATGATTGCTAAGATTTTTGATGTGTTGTTTTAGTCTCTTCATGACGTTCCCTTACAAAGTTAATTTCTTTGGAGGAGTTGGGCAAATGTTTATTTATTTACAGTTTTTGTATTTATCCATAGTTTATTTATTTATAAACTTTGTTGTATTTATTTCATTATTATGTAGGTATACAGTGAAATCAGTTTCATAAGACTTTGCTTAACATGACCAAATGTTTTTTATGTCGTCGATGCAACCTCAAGTTTCATAAAATTTTCTGTGAAGGGACATCATTTCTGGTCCCTTGACCGGCATTATATCCAGATTCTATTGGATTATTTATTTAAGCAAGTGTATTTTTTTTATTAAATTCAAGTTGAGCCTAACTTCTATTTTTTGTTGTTGTATTATATTTGAATTTCATAGAGTTTTATTTTTCCATTTCATCTTGTATCTAATGTCATAACTTTGCATTATTAAAAAAATACTATTTTTCTATTTTTATAAATTGATGATGAGCTCGAGCTTCCCTTCACTGGATCAGTTGTGTCAGATACCCTTCGCTTCTATTTTAAGGAGCTGGGCTGGCTAGGCTGACTGACCTGGGGGAAATGCACAATACTCACAATCACGGAGAGTTCATTCAAGACCATCAATAACCCCCACTTCAAATTTAGAACTGGACATGAGGATATGAGCAAATTATGTACGACATACAAAAATTCCATCAAGCGTTTCCTACCTGGAGGAGCCCAACCAAACTTGGTGTTTGGAAAATATTTTTTGTTTTTTAGAAAACAAGTGGTTGAAAAATCTAGTGATGTATGACAGGTTTCAGAAAAAAAACTCCCATACAATAGGTGATGGTGTCATACAATCATAATATACCCATACATAACATTACGCCCTTGAGGTTTTTTCTTGAAAACTGCAGGCCAAAATGATTGTTAGATCCTCAAGTGCGTGTGTACCAAACAATTGGAAAAAACGGAGCCCTTATAGGATCAGTTTGCTGTCCGTCTGTCTGTCGGTGCGTCCGTCTGTCAAGACCCTTCATCTCGGGAACGCGTGGGGGTATCGAGTTGAAATTAAAACCATATACTCAGGTCTAGTACAGTCCCTTGAAGTTCAGAAAAAAATAAAACTTATAAGTTAACGTAAAAAAAAATACATACGGCCGTTTATGCCGCAAAAAACGTATATTTCAACACTCTCAAGGGAATCTAAATTTATAGGGTATTTTCCGTTGACCTAGAACTATCTATGACAAAAAACCTGGGCGTTCAGTTCGATTGCAGCTTGTCTTGGGCCCCTCACATAAATGGGATCAGTAAAAGAGTATTTGGAGCATTTCATGCTATAAAGCACCTCCAGAACTTCCTTCCCATTAAAACTAAAATCTCCCTCGCTCAATCTCTTCTTTGATCGATTATGCCGATGTCTGTTTTCTTGATGCAAACGAGGAGTTGCTAAATAAGCTTGAGCGCCTCCAAAATCTGGCTACACGTTTCATATATGGCTTACGCGCAAATTCGACCATGCCTCCAGTTTTCGAAAAGAGCTTAAATGGCTCCCTATCCGTCAGCGTCGTCATTTTCATATCCTCTCCCAGCTTTACAGCATTCCCAGCAATCCTCGTCTTCGTGAACGATTTGAACTTTTGCTGTCTTCGGCCAATCCTTCACCGTCGTGGCCATCAGGTTATGGAATTCGCTTCCTCGGAACATCAGACTGTCCTACACTCAATATTTTTAAAAACAAACTGAAAGAGTACTTTCAATTCCGTAAGTATCTTTATATAGCACAATATGTATTTATATATTATAATAATAAATATTTTATCTTTATAAAAGCTTTTTCATTGTTTTTTGTTAATATATACACTTTTAAATATATGCAAAAAAAGAAATAATAATTTCGAAATATATTTCGATCCACTAGGGGTCGTCGTCAGTCGAATATGGAACATTATATTAAATATAACCATAGATAAAAAGTAGACATAAAAAAAAAAATGACGGACTTAAACCTATTTTCTTAACCTATTTAGCTTATTATATATTTAAATATATTTCGAAATTATTATTTCTTTTTTTGCATATATTTAAAAGTGTATATATTTATATATTAGGTATTTATAATTTTTATGTATATTTTTGCTTATTTATTATAAATATTATGCATATATGTATGTAGGTATATTAGATTGTACTTATAAATTGTAGGGTGTAAGTAATTTATATTGTATATATGTCTACTTATTTATTTTAACCTCTCAATAAATCCGGGTTTGCTGGAAGAAATCTCTTCTTAGAGATAAGCTCGCCCATGTACATGATATCTCTAGTGAAATGTATAAATTATGTTTTTTTGTGTGTACAATAAAGAATATGAATATGAACAATGAAATTTGGCAAGTAATACCGTCTCACGAAGTCTTCGTGTACCGTCTTATACTACAAATATAGGGAAAAATCTGAAAACTATACATTTGTAATTAAATCATAAAAAATAGTCTTTAACGCAGTGGTTCTTAACCGGTGGTGGTCCCTGGAAGCACCCAAAGTGGTCCGCGGGTGCGAAGTCATCCGAAAAAATGGAGCAATAAACTGAACCAAGGATTCACAAGTTAGTAAAGAGTATGCAGTCACAAAAATCACATTAAGATAATAGAGCCGATTCTGAAGGCTTTAATTTTAGTTTTAGTGCTGGCAAAACTAAATTTGCTTTATTGCAAAATAGTACTTAAGTAAAAGGAACAGAAGCTAAATTACTTTGGAAAAATCCAAGTTTTGACAGCACTAAAACTAAAATTAAATCCTTCAGAATCGGCTTTAATACCTACTTTAATTAACACTGAAGTAATATAAAATTTTCGTTGAAAAAAATACTGTTGGCCTTGAACGATGGCGTGTTTTATTTAAAACTGATAGCTATATATAATATAAAAATTAAATAAAGCTACATACTCAACAGATCATACTAAACCACTCTTCGAAAAAAAACCCGCGCAAATCTTCAGAGAAAAAGATATTCAACTTTAACTCAAAGACTTTATCTCATAGGAGGAAGGTTTATTTTAGAAAGCTGCACCGGAACAGCTGTCTCATGGACGACGCTCTCTCGAAACTCGCCCGTATATCGGTGCGTTAGGGTTCACGCATTTTTGTTTGGAACTCAATTATTTCCCAAACTAAGGGTGGCCGCGGGTAAAATTCTTGGGAAATCTGGTTCAGTAGGGTCGGTAGAATATGTGGTTTCATTTAATGGTAGCAGTCTATTTACACGCGGTATATCCTTTATTTACTTACTTTCACTGTATATTACTCTCAAAGAGTTGGTGGTCCGTGGTAAGACAGAAATTTTGTCAAATGATCCCTCATCACAAAAAGGTGAAGAACCACTGCTTTAACGGAACCCTCGGTGGGCGAGTCCGACTCGCACTCGTCCGGGTTTTATTTTAGATATACGCGAGCGAAGCCGCGGGCAATAGTTACTGTTATAATATCGGTTCATAAATGCTACGAAACTCAAAACTTGCGTGAGTAAGTCACGCACTTGGCGAATTATTTCAAGAATAGTTTAACAAGTTCTTTTAAATGACATTAAATAAAACTATGCATTTTGAATTCTCAATATATATAATATATTTTTAATATTCATAAATTCAATATACATTATAATATCAAGTGAAATGAATTGCTATAATTTATAATATAGGTAATATTTTAACACATGTTAATCTATAGGTAAGTTTAACAATCTAGAGTAGGTATGTACTTAAATTAACAAGTGACCAGTAACTCCCGGTTGCTGAAATATCATTGGCAATGGCATTCAATCTCACGTACAAAATACTTAGTCTTCAACAAAGTAAATATGGCAATAGGAATTCACGTTGGCTTAAAATAATCTTTAATATTAGTCTATAGTTATAATGAAGGGAAGAAATACTTTTCGCAATATTTATATTGCACAAGTAACTAAACATTGCCATAGATAGTACATTATGCCATTTCTTACAAAACATACAACATCACTTACAATATAAAATGTACAAAGCTTTTAAACTTTTTGGCACAAAAATGAAGTAAAATACCTAACTAAACCTTAAAATATATGATGGGTGATTATATTTTACATTGTCCTCATCATGAATTTTATAACACTAACTAATCTTTGGTTTACCTAGCCCACCAGGTGAATATTTATTTTGAAATAACTAACAAAAAATACATAAAACATAGACATTTGTTCACCTACAAATCCATGGTTATTAATAAATATAAATGTTACAGATATTTTAAACTTTTCCTTAAGAAACATGAAATTATATTTCCATATATTTAGGATAGGAATACTGTAATTATGCTGAGTTGAAGCCGAATTGTAGCAGTGTATTAGCTTACTTTGCAAACGTCGTATAAAATACAGGATTACAGTGTTTAGTCCTTAAAAAATCAGAAATCTTTGTAACAGTCTAGACTGTGCCTGTCTGTTCACAGATAAACTACAGGACGAGTTGAGCATTTAGTACCAATAGAATGAAAAAAATTATATAAAGAATCCATACATAGTGCATACCGTATACTATACAAACTTTGTTTGAAGTACGTGAAACTTTATTAGTTTTATAGTTAGTGATTGTTTTAATCATATTCGTTGCTTAGAAACCTTCACAAATGAATTTATTTCTCTACTTAGAATTAGGAGATATGATAAAATAATATTTGATTAGGTAAATATATCTTAAAATGTATATCAATTATTTCTTAGGAACTCTTGTTCTTACACTGCAACTAAATTCTTATTGGAACAAAGAGGGGTACTATGTTATACCTGGTTGGTTTTAGTGACCGCGGTACCAAAAAAAAACTAAATCATGCCACTTTGCACAGTTGTTGGCAAGGCCCCTATAATAGATATGAACCGTTTTTTTTAAATCGGGGATTTTTTTGGGCGAAAGTAACTACCTGTTTAAATGGTAAAATTTTGTATGGTGGCTTATATGGTCAATCTTGATGTTTTTTAAGACTGCGGGGTCGTTTTTCCTGGAGAAAGAGAAATATTGGAGTTTTCTTTGTCCGGACCAAAAGTTGTACAATTTGAAAACCATTGGATATATGTGTTATTAGTATGGATTATTACTATTTAGAGTATGCTGATTCTATATATCAGTTTAGCAATATTTTGTAAAATTTTGAACAGGTGGTTGTTAACAATGTCTTCTCTACTTGTTTAGGTGCTTAGTGACGCGTACTACAATATTGATCTCCAGCCGTAGAGTTGCCACTGTCTTTTGAAAGAGTGTTATGGTCACTTTGATTTTAAAGGAGCCGGGGGTAATTATTGGACCTTATTTTCAGAATGAGAATAATCGAAATTTTGTTATTCTAACAATATGGTAGAGTTTGGTCTCGTTCTTTAGATAAGTAGCAATACCTTGCTTATTTTACCGTAACATAGGCCGTTGCTGTTGAATCGTGTGAAAGAAAACAAACGTTTTATAGAAAAAAGCTTTGAAAGAAGATAATTTCTGAGACTCGATAATTAGGAATATATTTTTTCCCATGTTCCCATACGACATACGACTATATTGGGGATGTCGGAAGCTTGCTTTCCATATACGGTCGAATTTTTTGTGAGGTATCCCCCGCATTCTCATATGTCGTTACTTAATTAATTATTAATATGAAGTATTATTATTTTACTTATTTTGGTATATGAACCTGAATCAACCACATAATCCTAGCTGAACAGAAAATATACAAGCATTGTTATTAATTTAATAATTTACGATATAGATTGAAGGGTGGATACCTCACTTGGTCAACAGACCGTATATTAATAAAGTACAAAGTGGCATGGTCACCAAATGCAGTTTTTTTCGGGAGATGTCAGTATACCGCGGCCCCTATTATTAATTAGAATTGATTTTGAAAAATTGTAAAGATATATAGAAGCACTTCTTTTACGGACACAATTTTGTAAATAATATAGAAAATATTGTGTTGTGGTTAAGAATAAAATTGATTTTATTATATCAAATATTATGCACTTACCAAAATTTTAGAAAAGATGAAAAAGAATTTTGCAAGGTTTTAGTTCCTAATACTAAAACATACAAACTATTATTATGTTTTCGTCCTTTTAGGCTTTCAATGTCAAGAATGTTTTTATTTTTATTTAAGTACAAAACATATGAAAAAATTCTTTTTTTAAGACAATGAAAAAAAAACATTACATTTAAATATGTGAATTAAATAGGTATACGATGTTTTGTTTTTATATTTAGTATTATACGTATTTAGTAGCTTTAGTGAATTGAACCAATTTTTGCAATTTTTATCGAATGTTCATTATTGTCACCATATTCATTGTGTCGGAATGTAGTGTTTACTACAGTTTTGAGTACAATAATATTTTAATTAAATATATTGAACATATTTACAAATAAATGCTTAAATTACATGACTATTAGATATTTACACCTTACAAAGATACAATAGATTTTGGACTATTCGAAAGAGTTTTAAACACAGCAGAGATCCCATAGAAATATTATGGAATGCTTTAATTAAACTTAAATAAGATTTTATCTATCTAATTACTTAACATTTATACAATTTAATTCATTAACATAAGATAGCATTTCTTTAAATTAATGGAATATGAGGCTATGATTCCATAGTTTAGCTGTATGAAATACTGATTAAAGTTATTAAGTAACAATTACGTTTATAATCTTCTATACACTAAGCTGTAAATTGGTATTTGGAAATATCCATATTAAAGAGAAGTTTATTGAAAAGAGATTTTATGTTTTTATATTTTATGAATCTACACAATATTGTCATCACGATAGATCATTAAGATCACTTACTATTTTTCTAGTCTAGATCTTTAAAAACACTGCTTGTCTGCATTGTTTGTTGCAAAAGCATTTCATTGTTTCTTTACACGAGTAAGTTATTCCTAAGTTAAATTAAAAATATTCAAGAGGGTGGCTAATTTATAAAAATAAAATTGAGTATTATGCTACAGGTACCGGTCTTTGGTATCATTAATATAAAATATTTATAATGTCTCGTATATATAAAATAAAATAATTTAAACATTTGGCATCTTATTTGGCATATTTCAATGTTTTCTTTTTTGGCACATTGTAGGCCTAAGGTCCTCAAACTATTTTCTACGGTATAATGTATGTTGAGCAATGGCCTTAATTTAAAACATTCAAAACAAAAATACCGGGCGATCAATACTTTATTATTCTGAGTATTATTATGCAGTAGAATAGTACCATGTCCATTCGCCAATAACACTCGATGAGGTACACGCGTGTCGGAAATTATTAGCTTCAGCATTTGAATAAAGAGTTTCTGCTAAGCATTAAATTCGTAGAATCATTATTATTGAATAAATGACAAAGCAATCTTTAGGTGTTGATAGCCAAAAGACAGTATAAAGTTATGCTGCAAATACTCCACGCTGTTCAATCCCTGTAAGGCTTACATATTGCGAAGCGATGGTTCATGTGCTGGCTGTAGGAGCCGGAGTGAGAAAACTTCTTGAGGCACTTGCAGCACTGAAACGGCTTCTCGCCAGTATGCAGTCGTTTGTGCTCTGTTAGATGATGCTTGTGCTTGAACGCTTTTGGGCACTCCAAGCATTTGTAAGGACGTTGACCTGCAATAAAAAATAGTTTTATAAAAAAAAATTGAATTCGATTATCGAGGCGGTTAAGCATTCGTTTACTAGGACATTGGATTAATCCGTATTTTTTATCGAGGGGAGTATTGATTTATTGTTTGTTACATCCAGTATCTCACGTTACTTGATTGTTACCTACCTGAGTGTTCATATTTGTGTCTGGCGAGTGAACTCTGCTTCACAAATGTCTTGTCACATTGGTCACAGATGAACTGGCCCTCTCCTTCCTTAAACTCCTGCTTCAACTTGCTTTTCTTAAGTACGGATGCGTCGTCGTAGTCATAATCATTGGGTGCATTCATCTCATCACTCCATGTCGGCCTTTCATAACAAGGATTTGAATTTGGGTGACTCATGTCTGAAGATAGGTGCATATTGAGGATAGGTGATCGAGCATTTATAATGTCGTTGTACTGTAGCAATTTTTCCATCGGCATGAGCGGGTTGATTTTTTGATGTAATGGACGTTTTTGACCACTTAACTCTCCTGGCGATGGTGATTGTCGAAAGTCGTTGAAGGACGATGAAGAGCAATTGGAATGTGGATACGCATTTAAATAGTTGTTTCGGTGAGGCGTGGTGCTTCGTGAAGATTTTTGACTCAAGTTGACGGCTTCTTCAGAGTCGGAATGTGTGACGGAAACGCTGCAAGGCGGTGATGGCGATGGACTTGATGTCACCGATTGATTACATTTCTTTGTCGACAGATCTAATGGTTGATCGGATACGGCTAAACTTTGAGTCATTCGTCGAACCCTTGCTCTGTTATTTTGGAACCAAACTTGTACCACTCTGTTATCTAGACCCAGCTGTTGAGCAATTTTTTTAAATTCTTCTCGATTAGGCCGGGGGTTTATTACGTAGTGTTCTTTAAGTATGGTTTGTTGCTCTTCACTTATGGCAGTCCGAACTCTGATTTTTCTATCAGTGTCGTGAATAGAAGTTTTTTCATCACGATCTTCTCTACTAAAGTCTTCGTCTTCGCTAGCGCTGACTCCACTTTGTATAGTCACACGCATTTCCGCTTCAAGTCGATTAAGAGCAACTGTTTCAGCTACTTGAGCTGCTAAACCTTCGTGCTTTCTGAAGATATTACCACATAACACTTTTTCGTGATTAGATAATTCATTTTTGTTGTTGAACGATGCGTTACATTTTTCACATCTATAAATATCTTCCGGTTCATCTTTGATAGCTAGATGAGGAGCGGTAGGTGATTCTATACTTGGACAGATATTTCCTGACACAGGAGACATTTTTTGCATATTTGCTCTGAGAAAGTGTTTAGTCACTGAAGCGCTAACTGACTCCATTATTGTATTGAATCCTGTATGGTCGCCGCCGGTTTCAGGCCCATTATTATTCAAAGGGACGGAATCGAAGTTACGAATGGGTAGTCTTAGTTCTTTGTCATGTTCTAATTGTTCTTTCTTTATTGAAGAAGCTTCATCATCCTCAATGTCCATAACAAGTTCAGCACTGCCTTCCGATCTCTTGTCGTCGTCCTCTGTGACTTCTTCAATTAAATCTTCAGGGTCTGCTGGGGCAGGGCTAGTTTGGTTTGGGCTTGATGGATTTTCAATCTTTCTAGGATAGAATTGAGATGAAGCTAATTGCTCAAATAACTGACTGAGTGGAGCCGGTAAACTGTACGGAGTAATTCCACTCGCTGGGCTTACGGGCATTCCGGGTGGCATATAAAAGGGATAATTTCCTGGCTGTCCTAATTGCGCACGGTGAAAATTGTTGTCTTGAGAAGACATTGAAGCGAAGAAAGCGGCAGTCTCGTTGTACTTTGGGAGGATCGGAAGAAAAGAACTTCCATTGGGAATATTATTATTAAGCTGCGAAGCGACCATTGGGTTCGATCGTTTTCGTGACGGACTTCTATCCGGATTTAGCGCAGGGTTATTTGGCTTTATTCGGCCCATCTTAAGATTCATTACCAGGCATTTCTTAGAAGTCATATGGCTGGAGTAGGACCCAGAGTGCGAAAACTTCTTTCCGCAATTGGCACATTCAAACGGTTTTTCACCACTGTGTATTCGTAGATGCTCTTTGAGATGATGTTTGAATTTAAACGCTTTATCACAGTCATTGCACTTAAACTTTCTTAGGAGTGCGCTTTCATCGTGGCTTATCATGTGACGTTGAAGTCTATACACGTTGGCGAAACTCTTGTGACAGATTTTGCACGTCTGTGAACAAAGACACGGTGGTTATATATTTGCTGTCTGCAATGTATATGTCAAGAAAAAAGGATTAAAAAATATATATATTTGTGTAAAGGGGAAAGAATCAACTGAACTTGGAATGCTCGCACTAAGAAAAAAGCATAGAGCGTTTATAGAACAGCACTGACATATTTGTCTGTATCCACCTGTGTGTTGGGCGAATGCAGCGTTTCGTGGCGCTCGAGTTGCTCACGAGTAGGGTAGGCACCGCGGCACTGGCTACAGCTGTAAGGACCTCCTGGCCCGAGTGGAGAGCCGCCGCGGTCTTCGTCCTCTTCAGTGGGTTTTCCATCTGCGCCAGCGGCCCCCCCTGCACCTGGGCCTCCCGTCAATGGACGGACTGCAAAAACATTTCATTTTTACTGAAGAAAATCAATTTAATTGTAGTTTTAAAAATAGCAGTATGTCATTTTAATTAAATTTAACTATCGTGTTGACAAATTATACTAAAGTCATAAAAACTGTAATTCCATGTAGGACTGTAGAACGTGTATCTAACAGTTTCATTAAACCCAAATTCGAAATGAAACAATTATCAGAGGACGCATTGTTGGCGATTAAAATTATCGCGGACACCTTTATGGTTCGCGTGCTTTATAAAAACAAACACGCCGGCAACAATTCAATTTAGAGCCGGTTATTTCGGTAATACGGCTCGTTTTCCCGCGTAATATCGTTTTTAAAAGCGCTGCCGGCGGCCGCGTGTCGTAAATCAAATATAATAAAGAGCAAAACAACGACCCAACGTATTAATTAGTGCGACCGAGTCCGCCGTGTACGTAATGCCGTGCTGCCGTGAAGCTTTACTACACTAGGTAGGTTATCCACTATTGGAACACCGGTCGGAAGTATTGGATTACAAAAAATTCCTTGGCCCTTGGAGTCAGCTAGCTTTTGTGTTTTTGGGGTGTTAAACTACAGGAAAGAACAGTGCAATAACACTCATAATTTTAACCGGACCTCATACTTTTACATGCTTGTGTTAAACTCAATTTAAGCAATAAAAATAAAAACAAAGTATTCTACGTAGACGGTAGCAAAAATATAAACAAATGTTTTGGCTTCCTTGAAAACTTTATGGTATTTCGAAAAAGATACTGCTCTTAAATAAATTAAATTACAATATGTGTTTACTGTATTACCTTAAACAAACTGTAAGTAGTTTTAGCAGTTCTATCTATAAAACTCTGCACTATAAAAAGCTCCGGTCTGAGGGCTTTATTTTTATTTTTTTAATAAACAGCTTAACTACCTATAGAATTATCGAACGATATTCGTTTACTTATTATTATTATTATTCGATTCCACATGGTTATCGACGGAAAGTTGAGAGTCATCAATTACCATAATGTATACCTACGTATCGCAATGCAAATTATTGCCGAACAAAAGAGATTATAGTTGTAGATATGTAGCAGAACATTCATCAATTTATTTCCAATGAATAAGGTCTTCATCCTACTTTATGTTTGATTTGCTTGATTACCCGTTTGGTACTAAAATATTTAACTGTAGCTACTCTCCAACAGATGGCGCTACTTGCACCATTAAGCAAGTATCAAAGATAAAAATGGTAAATAAAAAAATATTTTTATAGTAATTATAATTTCAGCTAACATTCATTTTATAATTGTATGTTTTATATCTAAATTCAAAACTATATATACTACTAGAGCAAAAAAATCAATCAGAAACAAAATCGACTTTAAAAACGAAAAGCATATTACATAGGTAATTCGAAAGATTCTAGTAGATCTCGGTGAACAAATTAGATAAGTCACTGACCTGTGATAGGCGATAAGTACGTATATAACAGAGATACGGGTTCAAGCCTCGTCTGAGAATTACATATTTTTCTCTGAGAAATAGTACCAAATTACTTTTTCTATAAAATAATGCACTGTATAATATTTAAATTTTAGTATTAGAAATCGTGAATTAATACTACCTACATATGTTTTGGTGCGAAACTAATTATAGTTTCGCTACTCCATAAGAGATGGCGTTAGTTGTTTCCAAACGAAGACTCAGTAGATCAAGCTTTTATTTATGAAATAAACAATGAACTTTCAAAATTTAATGCAATTGAAGATTTTTCATTACTCGTCCGGCATTCTCGTGCGTAGCAAAAAAATATATTTTGCCAAAACATTAAAAATGAATTTGGAATAAATTGTACGTACAGTGGAGCCCACATCAAGCTAAACGCTTTCAGTATAAGCTGACCTCTCATTGTATAGGCTTCCGTTACAATGAGAGGTCAGCTTATACTCAATGTGTATAGCTTGATGTGGGCTCCACTGTACCTATAATTAACAACGTTTAAATAAATAATTAGTGCTACACGTCCAACACAATTAGATTAGACCAATGGCAAATACTCTATAAGTTTTTAAATGGTTATTGTTCAACTTCTTATTAGACT
This sequence comes from Ypsolopha scabrella, assembly GCA_910592155.1. Taxonomy (NCBI): domain Eukaryota; kingdom Metazoa; phylum Arthropoda; class Insecta; order Lepidoptera; family Ypsolophidae; genus Ypsolopha; species Ypsolopha scabrella. Next base: position 20,410,221 of record OU342969.1, on the reverse strand, counting down.
AAGTTTTACTTATTAAACTGTTTATATTTGATCAGTAAATAAGTAGTATAGCATAATACGAGTATCTACAGCAAACTGTTTTCAATATTCGAATTTATTCCATTAAACATTACATATGAGTTAACTTTATCGCTATATATACCTACTGAGGTAGAGCGGATGGTTACACCTACATGCAAAGTCAGTTATCAGCTGAACACAGAATCAGTGCGCACGGGCAGAGTGCGTCCATTAACCGCTGATAAAAACCTACATGTACGAACGCACACAAGCGCGTTGCTCTTCCTATTGCGCGTTCCAATAACAATTATCACGCACACACCCACGCAGCGACATAGTCCAAGAGATAAAGAATGTTGAAAGTCGATTGTTGATCGCAGAACTCACCGCGCGGGGTGATTGGTTCCACCTGTGTCGGGGCGGTGCAGGGTGGTGAGGGCGAGACTGTTTGCTAAAGAAAAAAAAACTCCGCCTGCCAGACACCATGTTGTATCGTCTCGGTTTCTGAATTGTAATTGTCCGTCGAGAGATGTATTGGATTGTTTTACTTATGTGCTATTTGTTTAGCAGCAACTACGGCCAGCATTATGTTTTTAAACAATGCCGAGGAAATGTTTTATCAATTTGTCGAATAATAAGACGATATATTATAGGTATTTTGTTAAGTTTTGAGTTTGTACAGTTGTGAGAAATTTGTTTCTCATGTCAGTAGGTATATACTTGTCAAAAAAATATAGCAATATCGTTAGAAATCCTTTGCAATAAATGTTAACCTATAAGTTTGTGGTTTAAATACTGTAAATAGTAGCTTTATTTATTATCCACACAGTGAATATAATAGGTACTTATAAATAGGTACTTATTTACTTTTCCCTTTAAAACATTTTGTTTCAACCAAAATCATTATGTGGTTTTTAAATAGAGTTCCAGTCTCGGTACTTATATTTAAAAAAAACTCGTCCTTAGTTTACTACTCAGTCCAATAATCAAAAGTCAAGCAAGTCATAAATAGTTTGATCGTGAAACTTTTATGTACTTGTTGTGGCTAAAGGTTCATGAAAATACAATATACCTTCATTAATTTAAATTTTACACAACTGTGTATTAACTATTTATTAATCTGATATTGAAATAGTGGTTTATGAAACTGGTACATACAAAGGTTATTAAAAACACGAGTGTCAGTTTAAAAAACGAGCCGAAGGCTATAGGGACTATCTAAAACAAATTCGGTAACACAACAGCATCCATAAAAGTTGAGTAAATGTTTCAGGTAGAGTTATCCCACCACAAGAACCACAGCACAAGTAGCCACTGTTATTATTGGCACAATTCTACGCATAAAAGTTGAACATATAAATATGACTGTGATTCACCTTACTGAGTCACTTTTCTCAGGCATCTGTTAAATTTATACCTAAATAGGTGAATATCTAGGAACATAATAATGTGTCAACAATGATCCGCTTTAATTTTGCTTGATTAAAGCAGTATTAAGTTTGCGGCCGTTAATTTTGTCAAAGCAAACAAGTAATTGAAAGTAAATGAACGCTATCAATACTTGGAAATGTTTGTTTCCTTACATTTTGTTTACCTAACCATTCATTAGATAATCATACGATTTGATTACCTTAGGATAATTATTGATGAGTTTTTCTGCAGGCATGCTTTCAAAAAACAGAAATGCTACCTATCTTGAATAACTTAATAAAATCTTTTATAATTAAGTTATTTTCAAATCAAATATTAATGTTTATTAAAATAAAGTTATCCGAATCGTAATATTTATGATTGATTAATTACCTAAGTTAGTATCGGCTAATTTTAACAAAATATACTTCAGTTTATTTTACAAGATACTTATATAATTGTTATTAAATTGCAAATGAGACTGCGTAGGTATTATACATTAAAAACAATTCTCTATCTAAAGAGAAACCTTTGTTTGTATGTATTTGTTATCACTGTTATATATGTCATATATTGTACATATAACATTTTTATTAACGAGTTAAAGTTATTCGTATACGGTAATTTTTATTTCTTTTTAAGGCCCGGTTGTGCGGAATTTGCTTTTTTAATAGGGCCTCTTATTTTCAACAAGGAGTCACACAAAAATATAACATACTTTAAAGATTGTAGGTTATTAATTTCTTTAAATTTTGCCTCGTATAAAGTTTTAGGAGACAGTAAAAGTATAGAAAAACGTTATAAAATCTATAATTAAACTATGATAGAAATATATATTATTATTATTATTATTGATATATTTTCAAATTAAATATTAATGTTTATAAATTTTTCCAAATCGTAATATTTGTGATTATCTACTTTAAGTATAGTACAGTACAGTTGTAAAATTATTATTGAGCTACGTAGTTATTTATTATATAAATTTATAACGATTATCTATTTTAAAGCAAAACCTTTGTTTGTGTGTACTTGATATTAAAAGAGTGATGGTCATAAATTCAAAATTGTACATATAACATTTTTATTAAGAAGTTAAAGTTATGTTGCCAATTATATATCTTTTAAGGGATATTATGTACCTAGATATATCTCTGATTTTTTAAAACAGAGTACCAGTATACAACAAAATAAGTATGTAAAATCTGATTAAATGCTTATTTTGTATAGGTCCCATAATCTCAACTAGCAGGTACACAAACATATTAACGTAAAAAATGGTATTTATTTTTATTTTGGTTGGCATGTCTAAAGTTTCAAGAAACAGTAATGGCACGAAAAAAAAACTGCTTCTCTTACAACACGAGCTTTTTTTATTTTTTTCACACCTGAATGAAGGCAATGTAGTTCTCCTAATCAATAAATAAAGCAATAAATCAAGGTCAAATTATTGGTGCGGGCTTTTAATCCAACAACTGCCCATAAGTACGCTCTACAAAATTTTTGACTATTTATCTGCGACCGAGAAAACAACTTCACTAATTCACACAACAAAGTTCTACCAGACCATTCCTTTTAAATTATTGCCCACTTTTTTGATGGAAATCTATCACATCAAACGTGCCTATATTCAAATCCACTCCAGACAGGCGGCAGTCAAAGAAGAGAAATAAAAGAAAAGTTAGGAAGAAAAAAGCAAATGAATTAAAACAACATAATCATTTACGTTTTAAGACAGTGAAAGTGAGTGGGCTCCCCTCAGCAAACGAAACTTTCTTTCAAGTCTATGTGTACCTGTGCCCGATTCTCAAGTGGATGAATTATATCCCGAGGGAGCCGAGGGGAGATTATGGAACACGGAGGTTATTTCTAATGAAGACGTGATCAAGTTTTATTTTTAATGCGGCTGAAGTGATATCGTTTACACCTGTTTTTGTTTAAATGTATCAAGGCTTCAATGGAATGAATATTTTAAATATTTTATGTTTCACGCAATAAAGCACATAGTATAATTTCATGTAGTCTTGTGTCTTTATAATTGCGATATCGTGAGTTTTCTAAACTATAAAATTCAGTGGGATAATTTATTGTGTAATTTTAAAACTTCTTTGTGTAAGGTCATCATATAGTAGAGTATGTAAAGTTTGTTTTGCATGAAAAAAGGAATCAACATGGATATATGCAAGAGATAAAAAGTATAAATAAATAAAATAGCAAATAAAAACAAAAAGAAAGGAAGCTTACTCGAGGCCGCATGCCGCCTGGCAGAGGTCGTGGATGTGGGGACCTGCTTGCTCCTCATGTCCGGGAGCCAACCGGCCGCCAAGCAATTGTACCAACTCACTCCCATAAGCGAGCTGTGCACTTTCATCGAGCGAGTAGGCCGAGCGGCGGCCACGCACACCTCGCTCCACACCTCACTGACCGATGCGATATCAGTCGGACGGACTTATCGCGGAACGCACTTCGCGGCGACGGCACTGCGTCGAGATCGCATCTACGTTGTACTACACCGAGATTTCGCAGCCTCCGTTGACGTCAGAAAAAGTCCAAGTTTCGTTATCTTGTTCGGACACACGTGCACTATGAACGGTGACGGTGAAGGCGCGCTACTCACATCGGCAGGCGCCCCACACGTTGGCCAGGCTCCACAGGCGGTACGAGTAGCTGTCACCATAGCACCCGAACATGCTCTCATCGGTTCGCGCGACCATGGCCCGCGCGCGGTGCGTGTCGTCGGCGTGGCGGCCCGCGGCGGAGTGAGAGCGAGCGCCGCCTCTTGCTGCCCCGCCCTGCGCCCCCGCTCCCCTCCGTCGGCCCGCGCCCCCACCTATACTTAATTAGTAGCGCTGGAACGGTGTGTCTCACCACCGACCGACCGCCTCTAAATAACGATACACCGTCGAATCGTCGATATTATAACACCTTTCTTAGATTATTATTGAAGGCGTATAATTTTTTCATTCAGTTTCTTTTTCACCTTTGGCTCTACAAAAACTCGGGAAGTAACGATTCGCAACATGACGCAAAAGGTAAACAACTAAGCCGTTATGTTTACAAGACACAAACTCGACAAATAAATTGTAATGATAGCGTAATGTATATATACTCAATATTTTTCATTTATTTTGAAATAAATACTCAAAGTACTTTTTCGGCGCGCTATTTTCTCACGCTGCGTTTTTAATGTGGCTTTCGGTCACAAGATGGCGCTACGCGTCCTCGTCACGCGTCTGACGGTGCTTTTCAACAGCATTCATGCTTTCCGTGTTTTTGGTACATTCATTATATCTAAGTATTAGTATTAAATAGTAGGTATTTGTGATGCAAGCTTTCCTGTTTGTGATTATGGTTGCGTTCGTATGTTTACACCTCGTAAGTAACCAAGTATTTTCTACTGTGAAGACAACTAAAAAAGATATCTTATTATTGTAAATATTATTTAATTCTACGAGTACCTATATAATTTAACTGCAGCCGACCACATCAAGTGGTCGAAATATATCTTGAAAAACTACTTTTGATTTATGTGTTTCCTTATTTATATAATATTAATTCTAAAAGACAAGAAGTCAATTATATTTTTATGTTAATGTAATTACCTATATATCCATTCATAGAAGTAACTTAAAAGCTTAAAGAATATCCCCCACTTAAACTTAGGAACTTTAGACTTTAACACGTATCAATAACCTGCGACCTATCAAAATATTTCCTCTTTTCCGCACATCTCATTCAATATTTTCGGTATATTTTGTTGCGATAGAATGTCTACCTACTTAAAATCATTGTTATTTAGTTGATTCCTGTTTTTTTTGTAAATTGCTTTTGCGAGCTCTTCCTGCCACGTGTTGCGATCATTCCCATTGTAAATCCTCAGACAATAGTTGCATGGAGTGGCGGTAAGACTATACTACCATCATAAAGGCGATCGAACAAAATCTGTTCGATTTTGTACCTTTTTCATATAACGTTAAGGTTTCTTTTAAATTGTGATTTGTTAAATTAATATTTGTGTAAGAAAAATGTAACCTTTGAAGGTCTTAAACAATGTCGTAGGTACCGTCGTCGTCGCCGTGTGCGCTGCACATGTTTCCCAATTTACAAAGCTTCAGCTAAAAGGTTGTCAAGCGTAATTTTTTTTACCTACCTACCTACTTGTACGTTGTGCATTGTTATAATCTCCTTTGTTTTTTAAAGAGAATGCTCTTTGGAATGAATTACAACTTGTTTGTTATTTATTGAGCTTGTAAAAGTTACATCAGTTGGTAAGGTGATTTAGATAAGATACATTTATTTAAGGTACACTTAAATGGTATTGTTGTTAAGGGCAGAAAAAATAAATTAAAGAAATGTTTTGCAAATAGTCACAACTCGTGTTCTATAACTATAATGCAAAACGTTAAATATGGAAGAAAAGATCAGTAAACGATAAAAATCACGGTGAGTCTTAGCTATAATTTATTATGAATTAAGAATCCTAGGCAGGTAAGTATTTAAGGCAAATATTTATACTCATCTATACCAACAACGATTACTAGGTAAGGAGGCAATCCTGAACTCACGAAAAGAAATCATCTACCTATTCCATAGAAAAAATATACATACAAAATGTGCGGAACAGCTGTTTTCTTTTTCGCACTTTCAATGTTACAGTCTGTCAAAAAAGAGTTGAAATGAATATTGAAGGAGCTATATTTATTTCGCCTGGTTACACCAAACAAACAAGTATAAAATCTGTTAAATCGAGTTTATCGCGTTGTTATTTTATAAATATAGGTATTACCTAAATTATACTACATACTTGAACGTTTAAAGTTCAATAAAGTTCAATATTCATTTCAACACTTTTTTGACAGACTATACTTCCACAGTAAAAGTGGTATAGTATAGACAAGTACCTACTATCTTTAGTTTTTAGCTTTTCAGTAGCCTTAGCATGAAAACATTACGGTTACGTTTAGTTTGAACGTAACGCGGTTTTGTATGAAATCTGATAACCGCTCCTAGCGGTCAGTAGCGGAACTTATCAGAATTCCATACAAAACCGCGTTACGTTCAAACTAAACGTACTCGTAATGTTTTCATGCTACTGTAACAAAGAATCCAGCCAGAATTAAGTAGTACTAACTAATAATAACAGTTTATTAACTAATTTAAAATACATAAATATAAAAATATTTATTTGTTCTGATATAACGAGCATGCATATTTCGACCAACTTGTTGTTTTTACTTTAGTTAAATTCGACTGACGGCGACCCCTATTTGGTCGTAGTTTAAATCGGAACAAATTAATACTCTTCATTCATATACATACTTACATTATAATCCATTTACAAAAATAAAAGGCTAAATGCATTACAAATAATATTTGTTTTTATGAATATATTCTAATATTAAAACATTTATTAAAAACCATAAATTACCTACATATATTGCTTTTAATAATACAAACTTCTTTGTAAATAGCCGTGACTATTCCCATGTAGAGTTCGGTCGGTCGGAGCTTCGGAGCGCAACTTATTGTCTTGAGGGTAGGTAAAACTTGCCTACCTCGGAACACACGTGTCTCTACAATCTCTCACAGTGGTAGAGACCACATCTGTGCAGTGTCCGTGTGGTCCCCCATTCAGTTAATAAATTTCAAAATGATATTGATTATCAGTTCTCGTGTTGACTCTTTGTTCGTAGTGTAGGTATGTTGGAAGTCTTGGAAGCTTGGAAAAATAAATACAATAGAAGAGACACGCAGGCGTGGCACGTTACACGATCTTGCGTGTACGCTCATATTTCGAATGCAATTCGCGATAGTAGGTGGAGTACATACGACGCAGTGCATAGCTCGGTATAATTTAAAAACCAGTCAAGTGCGAGTAGAACTCGCGCTCTGAGAGTTCCGTACCATTTAAATAACTAATGGACTTAATTTACAAAATACATATAATAATATGCTGTTAAAGCCCTCAATTAGTTTTGTTTAAAAAATATATATATTCCTGGACCTTACCTACTTACATATATGTACATATTGATTATTTCACTTTATATGTATCTAACAATAGTAATTAATATACTTAAATGATTTGCATCAAAATTACAAAATATATGAAATGAAACTGCAAAATTAATTTGGTCGAGTATTCGAATTTTCGTTATCAGTATTCATTCTATGGTATCTATATTCATATATACTTTATATGGCAAATAATATGCCGAAAATTCCAAATTCCCAACTATTTTTGTTATAGTTTAGTTTTTGAGATAGATCCCGTAACAAATATGGTCTAAAAGTAAAAAAAAGTAGTCTACATAATGACCTCTAGACAATGACAACCTACATTTTTTTACTACTAACGGGTTATTTAAAAAATCTCTCTCCTTTATCACGTATTTCAGGGACTCCCCCGAAAATTTATTTAATAAATTTTTTATTCAGTATTCGGTTTAGGGTAAACATTTTACACAACATATCCAAATTTCAGATCTGTAACTCATTCGGTCTGCAAGCTAGAGATCCGTGACACACGAAAGGACATATAGCAGAACGACATTGACAGGGAACCCTAAAAATTTACAAAAGCAGGTACTTTTATATCGTATCCACGGAAAAATCAACGTTGAATCAAAAAAATATATACCTAGATACATATTTCAATTATTATATATTTCTACAAATAATAAACGTCGTAAATCCAAGACAAAGCGACAAAAATCAATTTCTTTCATCTTTATTCCTGATATATTTCCTAGGCATTTTTGCCGCGAAAGACCAAGCGACTGTACTGCTCTCTCCGCGATGAGGGATTCTTGAGATCCTTGGTCTAATAATGCTGTAAATGTATGATAATTACTGTATAGTAGTGTGAAAAATTTATTATCTTGAATCTACGACGTTATGTTTCTCTGATATAGAGCTGTGCAATTGTCCAACCAAGGAGCACTCTCCATTCAGGCGTAGTTCTGGCAAACTAGGTACTTCATTTCCCGTTTTTTGTTTTTGTCAAATTTTGTAGTTTCATTAAGCACTGTTTAAGACCAATTCTGTTGTCTTTATAAGGTTGGTAGTATAATATTGCCCATGAAAAATTAAAACCAATACTAGTATAGAGATATATTAATATATTATAATTTATTATATTTAATATAATATTAAATAATAGGAAACTAACAGAAAATAAAATAATATACATAATAGAACTATTTATGTATTTTTTCTTATACTAAGTATTTATGTAAAAAAGTGTACAATATTTCGAGATGTTTACAATCCAAAGGAGATACAAATAAATATTCTCAGGTTTTTGTTCACGAAGCCAAGTAATGAAACATCCAGTTGATTAGTTCCCACGCTGTAATGTAAACAACAGGTACGCAACAAAACTAAACATCGCCAGATGTTCGGCTGTCTTGTTATAAAATGGTTTTAAAACTGTTACAGGTAACTTTAATTACCGTATTCTGTGTAAACGAGCAATAAATCTCTTTATTTCGTTTTGTGTAATGCTCAGGCGAGGAGTTCAGTTTTAAAAAAACCGGACAAGTGCGAGTCGGAATCGCCCACCGAGGGTTCCGTTAAAGACTATATTTTTATGATTTAATTACAAATGTACAGTTTTCAGATTTTTCCCCATAGGTACTTGTAGTATAAGACGGGCCAAAATTCATAGTTCTAGGTAAACGAAAAATACCCTATGAATTTTGATTCCCTTGAGAGTGTCGAAATATACGTTTTTTTGCGGCATAAACGGCCGTATCTTTTTTTTACGTTAACTTGATTTTTTTACAGCTTCAAAGGACTGCAGATCTGACCTGAGTATATAGTTTTAATTTCAACTCGATACCTCCACGCGTTCCCTAGACAGACAGACGGATAACAAAGTGATCCTATAAGGGCTCCGTTTTTTCCTCTTGAGGTACGGAACCCTAAAAAAATGGAACATTAACCAAAAAATTATACATACCTATGAATAAGTACTGTAAACATGACTGACGTTATTGAGTAACTGATATTGCTTAGTTAGTTCTAACTTCAATGCAACCGTTACAGACCCATTAATTATGATAACCGAAAATTGCTACCTTTACTCCGCGATGCGATCTCATGGGAGCGAAAGCACAAAACCGCATTGTGCACGCCTTTTGAACCCCGAACCCCGCATCTATACCTCATCGATGGCTTATCGATAATGAACCGATATGAGATCGATTGCTGCAAAATTGCCCGCATATTACATGTTCCACATTCAAAAATGTGACATTCATTGTTGAACGTATTTTTTTAAGGTCAACTGTGAGACTTTGCTTGTTTCGTATTGAAATGATTACAACGGAAACTAAATCACGTTGTGTTTACTGTGGTGAATTGTGATGGAATTGAGCTGATAAGGACATAAATTACGTTTATTTATTTTAGATAGTTATAAAAATAACCAATTAACTATTAACTAAATATTCAATTCTTATGCATGTCGGGTGTAATTAAATATAGCTATCGCATGTGATCGGTACCGCAGGATAAGTCTACACTTTTTTCACCTGGTGATTTTACTGAAAGGCTTGCTCTGAGATACATATAAATAATGTACGTATCTGTCTGCAACCGCAATTGAGGCCGGTAAACGCATGTTATTATCGAATATTTTCACAAAACTAACCTAAAATTATGTCATTCTACCTAGTATTTTTTTGAACATGTACTGAAATTTCAACGACTCACTTATCTCCTTTAGCATAAATCTATCATTCAAGCTTATCATCTCGTACTTCTTTTCAATGGCATTAAAAACTATCAATATCACACACAAACCGTCCCGAACGCCGATAAACAAAGGCAAATAGGATAAAAACAAAGTAATCTGCTTATAGGGACATTTATCCTTGCGTTATCTCTATAATGTTCTGTGACACTTGTATCACTTTATATTTTAACCCTACGTGGGTTATGACGGTATCTAATCTGGGACTAAATTATGACAAAAAATTAAAAATATTGCTGCTAAATGACAAAGATTACTTTGTGGAACAGAATAGACAATAAGTCAATACTGGTAATTGATGTATTTGTATTTTCAATTTCTTTAAAAAACCGAAATGATGCTTTGTAAAAGACATTGTTGCTTAGTGGGAGTTTCAATTCTGCTATGCTTCTGAAATAGCTTCTATAAATGCTTAATTGCTTTCATGGTGTTGTTATTTCCTTCAATAATAATTGCTTTAATACCTATGTGTACTAGTTGATGCCTGCAGCTTTGCTTTATTCATACATACATATATTGTATACATAATATACTCATGCCCGTCTTCCAGAGGTGTAGGCAGAGATCACGTATTTCCATCGGTTACGACCCTGATACACTTCTTTCGCCTGTTCCATATCATCATACTACAAGCTCTTCTATTCCGAGTGCTTTTGGCTTGGCCCATCTGCAGTATGTTGCAAAAATATTATAAAATATAAATATATCGTCACGACATGAATCCCTGAGCGGGTGTCAGAGGTGTCTGGGTGTGAACTGTGAAATGCAAGTCACAGTCCACACTCGGCAAACCCGTGTTTCACCGACGATTATTACGTCCCGACGTGATGGGTGGTGAGCCCTATACCGTTATTTGGGCACAAATACATGCTTCTTAGGGCATGCAGGTTTCCTCACGATGTTTTCTTTCACCGTTCAGCAAGTGGTAAGGCATTAAATACTTTGCACATAAATTCCGAAAAACTCATTGGTGCATGCCCGGCCGGGGATCGAACCTGGATCTCAAAGATTGAGAGGCCAGCGTTCTACCCCTGAGCTTCCGCCGCCAAAAATATTACAGTACACATATTAAATGCGAAAATATTCGATCCCTTAATCCTCTCAATAAAGTGTGTGTGTGTAATTAATCATATCTGTTTGGGGACGCATATAACTTTTTAAACTTCAATCGTTCCGATTAAATTTATGTTTTTCAGCAATAAATAAATTAATACTGAAATATATAGTTAAATAAATAATATTAAATAAACGAACTACCTACATCGTGTGTCTTTTCTGATTCAACTGTGTACTTACTCTTTGGTTCCTTATTGCGACCGTTCCGTCCATATGGTCGCCAGGCGTTGCTCACCGTCGCTTCCCGAGAACTATCACGTCTTCAGACCTTCGGACAAACGTTAATTGTTCTTACTTCAGCCTTCTTTGTTCCCAATATAACGTTCACCAACTATAACGTTCACGTCACTTAATCTTTATCACGACACCATAAGGTTGGTTTTTGTTAACTGAGTAAATTGGATGTGAGGCTGTCTCGGTGCCATATGGTCTGCACAGGAAGGAACTTATTGTTTTCTGTGAGAAGTGCAATGACTATTGTTGGCGTGTGTCAACTGATAAATATCGGATATGGTCGTAAAAGTATTGTCTGTCTAGATAATGGAAAAACAGCAAAATTTTATTCAAAGTAATTTTGGAGATAAAATCTTGCACCGATCAATTTATGGTTCTAAATTAGTTTTTAACGAACATCGCTTAGTTTCTGCGGGACGGGTTAATATTTAAAGCGTGTAGAGCAATGTGCGAGTTTTTAAGATTAATATTGTATACTTGGGTGGGTTGAGTGGCACGTTAATTTTGTGTCGCCACTCATCTCGGGGTAAATAGATGAACTCCGAGCTAAAATACCGCTCTGATGAATGGACTGAGTAAGAATACTGCAGCAGAACACATTATTTTGGGAAAATAGGAAATATTTCTCGACTAACCAGTTCAAGGAAGAAACTCGTTCCAACACCTACTGGATTTTTTTAAAAGATTTATGTGTGTGACGAATATTATATTATATTTATTATTTCGAGAGAAATTAGACATTACCTACATGAATTAATAAATCTTTATGAATGTGTCTGTAGGTGTTGAACCTACCTACATTTATTAGCTGGAAGTAAGCTTGTAAATGTCCATAAATAAAGTTTAACGATTTGGATATTTAGAGCAAAAACAACAATGCATTCTGCCAAAAATCTGAAAAGCTTTTTAAGAAATTTAGTTGACTGTAATACCAGTTAAATAAAATTACACCCAAAAAACGAGAAAAAAAGAAAGCTGAAGTATGCAGTGTGATGGTTGTGTTTCGTCCAACGAACGGCAACAATTCTTTAAGACGTTATTGCCAGCTTCTAGAGTTCCGTTATGAAATTATTTTCTGTGCATCAATGGTACATACCTAACCTACCTACCTAACATATGAGAACCGGCCCATTCCTTTTTATATAAATTAATGCCCGTGAATAGAATTCTTGTATCAATGGTGGTGTATATAAGATTTCTCGACTAAAAACAGACACAACACTTTAATTGAAATGATAGAGTTGACATCTTATAATGTTTTAATAACGGATAGGACTTACAAATTACTGAACCCACAAATTGTATACGTCGTGTAAACTTGCCGGTTTTCTCAGCTTCTGCAAGTCGCTTGGAGGTGCGCAATAATCGCGCGACAGGGCGCGACTTGGCGCGGCATCACTTCCGGTCTACGTTTTGTGTGCCATGTCATTGCAGTACCGTTACATGAATAATCTTGTCTCAAGAGCTAAAATTAAAATTTGACTCACTGAAAACTTCCCTAAGAGCTTAAGCTCTACCTTCAATGTTTGGCCATGATCCATAGAAAATGATGTCAATATTCATTTTGAAAGTTTTAATTGTTGTAGCTATAATACGAGGACCTGCCCCCAGTTATGATACATTTAAAAGAAATATAGTCTCTACGGGAGTAAAAGTTTTTGACAAACTAGATAAAACAATAAAAGCAAGTGGCAACTTGAAAATTTTTCAAAATAAATTAAAAACCTATCTGCGTCGGAAACCTTAGGTACTATGATTTAAATGAATTTTTTAATGATGTCAATCAATAATATTATTTTAATGTATTGACAATTCAAATTTTAATTTATACATTATTGTATTGAATAATAGTATAATTTTAAGCTAGTTACATATTTTCTATACATTTAAATCTTTATCTCATTTTCTTGTTTAAGTTTAGTCTTCCTCTTTTATTGTTATAATGATTTTCCAAATTTATTGTACTTTATGTGATAATATTTGTTGAGACTGTTAATTTAATTTTAGGATTTTTCTGTGATATTTTATTAATTTTATTATATTTTATACTATTGAAAGAATTTGTTTTATAATGATTTGTGTACGACACTGGTTTAATACAAATACATATTCTGATTCTGATAACAAACGCAAAGGTTATCATGATAGTAAAACAATATTTTTTTTTTTTTTTAAAGAATACATTAGTCTGTTTTTGTTTAGTATAGGCAAAGTGTCTGCTCACATAACGCACACGAAGCTCTTCCCCGCGACAACGTTATCGCGGCCCAGCGCGATAAAAAACAATGCACCCAGAAACCTTTATTGCGCCAGGTTTCCGCTCGCGCCGCGCGTAAACTCCAGCCGCGCGTAATTAGGATTTCAGTTGCCAGCTTTCCAACAAAAATATGGATTTGTTATTCATGTTTACAGCCCATAGAGACATTAACTGCACCTACCCTTCGCCTTTCACGTTCGTTGTGTTAGGTACATTATTGCACCCTATTGTATTTTTTAAAGAATGGTGTAGTAGGTTTTGGATATTAACTAAATGCTTGAAATGGAATCGAGTTAACACTGGATGAAACAATTGGATGAAATGTCAAGTGAAATTATGTAAATTTTAATCGTTATTTAACTTCATTAAATTGTTATGCAAGTGGGCGTTTAATATTATTCTGAAGAGGCATACATCTAGCTAGGTTGATGCTAATTTACAATTTTCATTCCGCATCTTCAAAAGCTGGCGCCACAACCGCTCATGCAGCTTTATGTACCATGAATCGTTAATGCTGTTTCAGTCTGTACTGTTGTGGTATTCGTAGTTCTTCGGTTACATGCAGTTCCTACAACGCTCTATCGCCTCTTGCGTTCTTAGAGACTTTTTTCCACTTCCGTTTTTAGTGAAAATGAATGCGAAACGAATTTGGCCAGCATTCTTTTAGTTGTTGTTCTGATAGAGTTTTGTCAGGATTCTTCGCGACATTTTTGGCTTTTTCCATAATGTGTTCTGTTTGTACTGTAATATGTACTGTTTCCAAACTTTCACATACAATGTTATATTACATAGAAATTTAATAAATACTTAGAACATCTGTATTCATCTTTTGGTATCGCGTTTGAATGTTTAAGCTTGCTACCTAATAGACTTTTCATAAATTAGTTGTTTAATTCGTTTTTTAAATGTCAATTTCGAAGCTAAAAATATTTGAAATCACTGACAGACCTAATAAACAAAAAAACTAGATACCGTATTGGTGGTCGAGAGTTGTAGAGCGTTCCCCTGCTAATCCAGAGGTCGTGAATGTTTGCAATAAATTGTTTTTTTTTATTGAACCAAAAGTTATTACTTTTTGTTTACCCTTTTCAAGATGCAAACTATTTTCAAAGCAAAAGTTAAAATAATATTTTATTTAAAGTGCTTTCGAGGTAATTTACCGCTCACTCACTTTAAACTTAACAGGGTTCTATAAAGAGGTCCAAATGGATCAGGGCTGATGCTAGTCTCACGACTCACGAGTACCGTAATATTTCTCCAAGTCATTTCTGAAGGGTGCCGTCATCTCGGCCCATAAACCTCGCACCGCACTCGCTAATTAATTAACAAATAACAACAATACAATAGTTGGGGACCCTTGTTTTTATGCGAAATATACAAAGGAACGTAAAACAACTTCCGTGTTAAAGGAACGTAAGCATGATGTGTTAAGTTTAATGACAAATAATATGGCGTCGCTTTCAGAATTTGGAGGTATATAGGTACTATGTGCGGCAGTTTTTTAGGGTTCCGTATTTAAAATAGTATCGATTGTAATTTACCAAGAATTGTTCTCACCAATTTCGCAAAGGTGTTAAACCATTACTAATTTTGTTAATTAAAACTGTCTCAGTTTTCCTAAGCGTTTTCACAGCCAAATAATCAAGACGTAGTAAAGTATGAGGACGGTGTGTGATCGCTGTAAATCGTCCATGGCGAGGGACCGCGAGTCTTGGCGGCGCGCCAACTGTGGCGAACGTGGCGAAGGTGAAAATTGGACACACTCTGCGCTCGGACTAGATGAAGCCAAGTTACTTAAAACTCTGAAGAGACAAAGTGATGATTTTTTAAACATTTGTTTGTGTTAAACACACAGAAACCTCGACGGAACCTCATCAGGAGTGAATGAGGTATAGGCCGGTTATATTTTGAATCGATGTACAAAAGCGAAATCTAAAATACCACTCATTGATTCATCACGAAATCTCCGAAACTATACGTAGATATCCATCCATCCATCAGCCTGTTTCGTCCAATGCTGGACATAGGGCATTCCAGGATTTCGCCATTCTTGGCGGTCCTCCTGGAAGAAATGCCCATACTCACACACGCTGGGCAGGCGGGTCTGTGAGCGCGGTGCCGAAACCCTTGCACCAGTGACGCCGCTGCCCGTCACCAGTCTGTTTTATATAAGGCTCGGCAATTGGGGATGGATAAACCGCCATCCATCGGTCCCAGGCCATGGTGGGCCGCCTGGTTTTGCCTGAGATCTGTTCTCTTACTCTCTCCCGAATAACTTCGGGAGGATTTGCGAGTAAGATGGTACGATGTAAGATGATTACGTAGATATAGCCTAAGAAAACTTAAATAAACAAAAAATTATAAAAAAATGTCAGGTGTGGCTCCTTACCTCATACCACCCACTAAGACAAGACACCCACTAAGATAGGATTTTGTGATACAGGATATTCAAGTATTATTATTAATAATATTCAGCGCGGGTGGAATCACCCGCAAAAATAATACAAATTAAAGTTTGTCATCTAAATAAATAGATTTTACACACAACTCTCAGTATCCACATAAACAGGAAAAATACGAGTAATATTAGTTTTCCATAGATTGTATTCGACACAAAGAACACAAAATGATCAATTATGTATTCCTTATCACTAGCACCTTCCAAGAAGTGGCCAACATCAGACCTGAATTGCGTACGCGATCCTTCACCTCTAAGGTCTCCGTATCTCACTCGATAACACCGGGCGGTAAATAGGCTACCCATTGACGTCAAACTCACACTTCGATCAAACACCTACGTCTTCAATACCCTGCCGATATCTTCGACTTTGTAATTACACGATGTAAGATTGAATTTACAGTGACACATGTAGAATGTAGTAATTTACCTACCGCCTGACTGACACAGCCTCGCTCCCGCGTCCTCATTCTAATGTTCACCAATAATAAGACGCAATTATTTTGCTAATGATGATATGATTTTGTTAGGTAAAGCAAGTTTGTTGGGTTCTAAGCAGGTTGGCAAAATCTAGAGAAACTTTTATTTACCACTTGTACCGATTTAAGGTCGCTCAATGAGCTATGCGGCGGGCTATGCTTGGGATATCTCTCATGGATAAAATCCAAAACGAAGAGATCCCTACCGAATGAGTAAGTTGAAGTGGCAGTGGGCAGGGCATATCTGTTGCCGACATAATGGCCGTTGGAGCCGAAAGGCACTAGAATGGAGACCACGTACAGCGAAGCGTAGCTACGCCGACCTCGTGCCCGCTGCACCGACGGCCTGAAGAAGGACGTGGTGGCTGAATGAGGAGAACGGAGGACTGGCAAAGACTGGCGAAATTTTGGAAAGGCTTATGTCCAGCAGTTGACGAACACAGGCTGATGTGTTGGATGGATGGATTTGTATCGGTATCGGTACTGCAAGCACTCTAGCTTTCCATCCATGGCTTTGTCAATGATAGTTTACAAAGTACAAAATGCTCATCTTAAAATACCTACAAATAATAATAAAATATTCTTTATGATTTATTTAATTCTACGTTTACCTTTATTAGTAGGTACCAGTATGGAGAAATTTGAACTATGTGAAACACGAACTCCGGAGGTATTAATAAGTCGCGAGGAGTCACTTGGATATTGGATAAATCATGCATAAAACCCGCTAAAAATAGAATATAATAGTGAGGTACTAATCAGTATAATAACTTATATTAGTACTAAATTCTCTTTGAGCGCTTCTGTGGGCTAGTAGTTCGAGAACTTGACTACTAATTCGGCGGTCATGGGTTCAAATTCACAGGGCACAGGGGCATTCCGAGCTTCGGAAGGTACGTGTGTTAAATTTTTACCCGAATAACGGCGATATGGATCACCAGGCACCACCCATCACAGTGGTACAAGGCGAATCCTCTCGGGGATTCAGGCCGTGACAATTTTTATTCCCTAGTAGAAAAAAATCAAAGGAACGTATTTTGATCCCTAACTAATTTTATTCCAAACTAGCAACATTTAATTCAAACCACGCGTAAGATTTCCATAATGATGCTTATGCGCCTATTTATACAAAGTAGGTATATACCAGGAATAATAAATATGTGTAGTGTACACACAATTTCAACGAGGGTTTTACCCGCATAAGATAAAATAAATAAGTATATAGTAAGTTACTGTTACTGCCGTAACTAATGTTTATGAGGTGTGCTTTTTAGGGTTCCGTACCCGAAAAACAACTAGGAGTCTCATTAATGTCACTCTGCTGTATGTCACGGGTTTCTAGCTTGCAGATGGAATGAGTTACAGATATGAAATTTGGATAGGTTTTATAAAATATTGACCCAAAACAGAATATTACTTTTAAATAAAATAAATTTTCAGGTCCATACATAAAAAGAGGAGCCGAATTTTCTTTTTCTTACCACGGCATGTGGGGTGCCGTTGTACAAATTATATATTCAAAACATCAAAATTGTCTATTTTAGACCATTTTTGTTACGGGGTCTATCTCCAAAACTAAAATTGTAGTTAGGAACTTAGAGTTACTGTATATTATTGCCATATACTGTATATTTTCAATACAGGTTTAGGGTTACGTACCCGAATACTTGACCAAATTAATTTTGCAGTTTTGTTTTATACATTTTTTGGGTAATAAGTCACAAGTTTGTAATTTTCATTAAATTCATTTAAGCGGGAACGTTTCGAGCTCGGTGCAAAATGCACAACTTATGATTGTTTTTCTTACTATTGCATAAAAAGAACTAAATAAATGTGATATATGGCATTTCACGACCAATGTTTAGTGTCAATTAGGGTTTTCTACCAAAATTTTGTAATTTTATGTATTACGTTGTAAATGAATGGGCATACAAACTTAAAACACGCTTTTAAGTTTGTATACCTATTCATTAACCCCTGATAATTATTCAAAAATCGTCGCATAATACGATGAAACTATTTTATTTCAAACATTTTCATATGAAAATAAGGTAGACAAACTTATGTTATGCACTTTGCACTGAGCTCGAAACGTTACCCCTTAAGTTTATTAACTTATTTGAATGATAAGGAAGGCACAGGGCGCGAGTCCTACTCGCACTTAACCGGAATTAATTTAATATTCCCAAATTGTTCAAAATTGTAAAAAAAAACAGATCCCGGGGGTAAATACGATTAGGTACCTACTTAAGTACACAACAACATTTCAACACACCTATAATTAGAATTGTTATTGGTTTCCTCTCTCTAAGTCTAACAGGATAAACGTCTCCCCTTTTTTGCCAATCACAACTATACATGACGTCAATGTGCCCGGCGAGGTGTTGTTGTATGCCATCAGTGTGTATCTAGTCACTTTCAGCTAGTCTAGCATAGCAAACCATATCGAGCTCTCTTTCACTCTATTGATCTCCCTCGAGAGGACGAGAGGGATAGACATTCTGTATCGAGCGGCTAAAGCTCGATATGATCTACTGTGCTAGGCCCCCAGAATTTCAAAACAGTAAGATATAATAATGAAAGGGCTAGTAATAAAAACTCCGAAAACTAAACCAAAAATGAGGATGTTCAATTTATGAATGTTACTGCTTTAAATACTAAGTTACCGAAAACTTCTGTGCTAATAAATAAACTACCAACGACCGAATGAAATACTGAAAACTCTGAAAACTTAATACATCAAAAAGCTGACACAATACTATTTCACCAGCTGAAAATATTATACATTTCAGCGAAAACTATTGTCAGCTTTTTTTTAATAGATCTCCGAATAAAAATTTAAAGTTGCCTGACCATATCATGAATTCTGTTAAAACGTAAGGGGTTGCCTCGCTCCGCTCCGCTTTGCTCGGCTCCCAATATGTATTTACATATAAACCTAACACGCTCCTTCTCGCTACGCTCGTCGTCACACCAATTTTTTGACTCAGCAGAACATTTTTTTTCGTTAACTTAGTATTTCTTTCGGAAGTTCAGTAAATTATTCGGAGGTTCATTATTTAAACCAGGTGGTCGTAACGAATTTTAGTTCCCTATTTTGTCGGTAGAAGTTTCACAGTTAAATTAGTATGTTTTCTTAACTAATTTTACCGCTGCCTTTGATAGTATTACAGTGTGCAGCAGTTCGCTGGGGCTTAATTTGTTTTTCGGAGGCTTTATTATTATCCTAATAAAAGGCCTGTGTCCAGCAGTGGACGAACACGGACTGATGGATGGAAGATATAATATGATACTAAGCATGGTTTAAGGTATTCTTTGTGGCTAAAAACTAATTAAGTAGTTTAACGGTTGGAACTAGTATTTAAAGTGAAATTTCACATTAAAATGGTACCTATTAAAACAATCTTGGGAATAACAATGTAAATAACGCTTACGTTAATTTACAATAGGTTAAAACTAAATATATTTATCGTTTACACGTGGTAACCTAACCATGTTTCATCATTTTACGGCCAAAACGGTATAAAATTATTGGATCAGATGATCCTGAATCCGACTAGGTGAGCTGGGTGAGTAGTATAAGTCTAAGAAGGTCCACGTTGTTATATGGGATAAATAATAGGTACCTGATGCCATCAGGCTGATGGTGTTTTTGCCTTGAATTCCTTATTGCTCCTGAGCGGCTTACCCGATTTAATTAATTTATACCTTGGCTAATAGATAAACTTGTAAACCGAACGTAGGATTTTTCAACCGAACTATCGCGTTCATGTGGAAAGTATATTTTTCCCCTATTTTGCGCTATTGCCTTTTTGCATTTCGTGCTGATATGAATGTTTATTTCAATGTCGTTTCCGTTGATATTCGTACTAGCACATTGAGCTGCTAATTTCGCGTTACTAAGCGCCTTAAGCTCAATTCATTGTGTACGTGGTCTTTTGTTACAGTGAAGGACAACAGCTGACACTACAACTGAAAACTCTTTAGTACTCGTTTACGTAATGTGCATACCAACGATGGCACCAATCAGGAATGTCTCAATGCTCAAAAGACGTAAAACTAGTTTAAACACGATCAGTCATGCTTGATTGTATCAACTAAGTATGTAACATTAGAGTAGGTACTTCATCTAGCGAGCAGGTCGTTTCGTGTGGCCTCAATGAGTCTGTGCCTCGGATCCATCTCGGAGTGCCGTAATGTACCCGCGTCCTAATTAACTAGATGCGTTTGTTGAAGTTCATTCTGGTTCAGTTGGTGTCACACCGATTGATATAAGTGATCTCAAATGAGCCAGTTGGTTATTCATAACAATTCTTGAAGTCAGTAAAAAGATACAATAACAATCGCCCTCAAACACAACCTTAGGTTTGTAGTATTGCAGTTGACTACAAATCTTTCAGCAGCCGTGCGTAGTTTAGGGTAAGGTACAATAAATGTAGATGGAACTATAATTTTTGCCTTTGGTCCTGCATAATGATTGAAAATCAAAACTAAGGTTCTCTTTGGGAACAGCATTTCAGAGCGGGATTTTATGAAAACGCATCGAATCCGCTTTCACTTTCACAAAGTTACTAGGGACGCATATTGTCAGGATGAGGAAGTACATAAAGTATACTTAGTATCGAGTACAACAGTTATTACTATTCAAAATCTTGTTGGCATAATTTGAAATGTTTTGTGATAAGTATTGCACATTCAAATTTTGGTCAAATTAACTGATATTACTTATAATAAATTATTGTTCCCATTGCGCTGGGCACATTTCTAAGGGTTGTAGAGAAAAACACAAGTTGTGGATTCAAGGAGTGCAGCCAAGAGAAGGGTAGAGTGTTAGATCGCCTTCTTTGTTTTTACTAATTATTTATTATATAGAACGTGCAATTTAAGTAATTTTAGTAACAAAAAACTGGTGATAGTGCTCGTCAAATCGTGTCAAAAATATCAGCTGTTCCATAGAAAAGTTAAATAGGTACCTACTCGAACCAAATGTATGAAACAGCAGTTTTTTTTTTCACGATTTCAGGGTTGGCTTCATGGTAAAAGTTGTTCATATGGACGAGTACTATCACCAGTTTTCGTAAACAAACTGACTTAATCACTTAATCACTATCTGAGATAGCACTATTCGCTGACGACACGTCACTTATTTTTAAAGTTAATAGACATAAATATATCCTTGATGATGAGAATGTAACTCTATGTATGATTCTTGATTGGTTTACTGCGAATAATTTAGTTTTAAATGGGAAAAAGACAAAATGTATAAAATTCACATTACCAAGTGTAATTAAAGTAGATGCTGATCTACTTTGCAGGGGTCCAAGCTAGAGTTAGTCAAAAAAACGAAGTTTTTAGGCATTACTATAGACTCTCGTCTTCACTGGGGTCCCCACATAGAAGGCCTTTGTGGTAGACTAAGTTCAGCCGCATACGCTGTTAGACGGATGAGGCAAATTACTGATGAGGATACTGCTAGATTGGTGCACTTTAGTTATTTTCACAGCATTATGTCATATGGTATGTTGCTGTGGGGTAGAGCTGCGGATATAAACGCAGTCTATGTTTTGCAAAAGAGAGCAATTCGTGCTATTTATAATATGAAGCATCGGGATTCATTAAGAGAAAAATTCAAAGAAATTAATATTTTAATAGTTCCTTGTGAATTTATTTACCAAGTTATTAAATATATCAGAAAAAATATCGATCATTTCCCTAGGCTGGGTGAGAATCACTCTATAGACACTAGGAAGAAACATAAACTGGCTTTTCCAAAAATTAGACTTGCAAAAGTAGGCACCTCTTTTGTAGGACATGGTATAAGATTTTACAATAAACTTCCAAAGGAGGTCCTTAGTTTTTCAGAAAATAAGTTTAAATTATATGTTAAGCAGGGACTCTTGAGAAAAGCATATTATAAAATTAATGACTATTTGGATGATAGTGACCCTTGGTGTCATGAGAATATTGATTGAGACTACTGTTCGTTTATTTTCTAACTGATTTGTGTTTCAAATCGTCTGTTTTCATGTAGACTAATATTTTTATATTGTTTTTTTATTATTATTTTAAAATTTCTTTTTACATATTGACATGAACATTGTATAACTTAAACTTAGCATTTATTACTTAGTTGATAATCTGACTATCAAAAAAGTGATAAACTATATGAGACAGGTGGATGATGTTTTGCTTAGTATTTTAACTTACTACCTCATTAGACAGGTAGACTAAGACATATTTTTCATTTTTTTCTCATGTAACAATTTCCTTCTGTCTTTTATATTTTTATCCTTTTTTAATACATTGTTTAGTATTATTTTGTATAAGTTAAAAAAAAACTGTAATAGTATTAAGGCATATTCAGAAAAAAATACTGATAAAAAAGACATGATCTTGCTAAGTTTCTTGCCCTTCTTCTTAGCAAGATTAATCGAATGGGCGGATTTAGGCATTATATCTATTTATAGTTAATGAAAATCCTGGATAAATAAAATTCACACGCTCTCTACGAAATAAACTAAACTAAACTAAAACTACCTAGCAAAAATATTTAATTAAAGTAGATAAAAAATTGAGCCAAAATCGCTGTCGTCACGTGGAAGAGTACCCAGGATACTGGCAGCATTACCTCGTTGAATTGCTAGGCCAATTCTTTGGCCGAGGTATGCGCCAGCCCTGGGATCTCCGGAAACGTCGACCAATCTCGACGACAGTTCTTTGTAGAGCTGCCGCGCTCCCGGCCCCCACGGCCCGAGGGTTTCAGTATATATATATTTATAGTTTATTTATCTATTAACTTATTTATTCATTGAATTATGTAGGTATGTATATACAATATTTTAATTTCTTACTTATGTTAGTATATATTTGACTAGGCATTATATTTATTTAGGGTCTATTCAGTTTATTTATCAACTTATATATTAATTGCATTGTGTAGCTATAATAATATTCGTATTCCAATAAGTCTTTATTTTATGCATTTAACTTTTGTAGCCCAACTTAAATATAGTTTTTTTATATTTTTCCCGTATCATATTTGTTAATCATAAAATATTATTTTTATACGGATTAGATTTGACTTGTAAAACGTATACTTTATGTATCTATTTTACAAATAAACAATTTGAATTTTGAATTTGAATTTGAATTTAAATTTCACGTTGTATAGGTACTGTTCGGACTGTGAATGCTGATGCAGGGAACTGCGTCTGTATTTAAATGCGTAAGGACGTACACAATTAACAGTGTTAATTTAACACCTTACCTTATCCCTTTTAACACAAAAAACATTTTATTTACATTAAATTATAATAACTTATCCGTACTTCTAACTAATTCTACATATTCATTTACTTATCGCTATACACAGAGGCTTATATGTGGTAGAGCTAATGCCGGGCTCGACTGTGGAGGTACCACCATCTTACTCGCAAATCCTCCCGAAGTTATTCGGGGGAGAGTAAGACAACAGCTCTCAGGCAAAACCAGGCGGCCCACCATCGCCTGGGACCGATGGATGGCGGTATATCCATCCCCAATTGCCGGGCCTTACATAAAACCGACTGGTGACGGGCAGCGGCGTCACTGGTGCAAGGGTTTCGGCAATTTGGCACCGCACTCACCATCCCGCTTGCCCAGCGTGTGGGCATTTCTTCCAGGAAGACCGCCAAGAGTGGTAAAATCCTGGAAAGGCCTATGTCCAGTAGTGGACGAAACAGGCTGATGGATGGGTACACATAGGTACATATTCATTCATCACGGTACGACGACGACGTTCGGGAGTCGACTAACGGTCGAGAGCGTGGTGCAGAGGCACCATATCATATTATTTTGTACAGATAATTGGGTTTTATTATTTTTATTCGATATATTACAATGTTACATTGTATGTCTAGTGTAAATTGATTGCTATCTTTGAATTAAACTACATATCATACAGAACATTTTTTTCAAAGAATGAAGCAAATTGTTTTTTTCTATAGATATTAATTTTATGAACCAACTGTAGATGTTGTATGACAAATGAAAAACTTTCATTTGCATGGGCATGTTTCATTGAAAAACTTGCTCAGTATGATGAATGGAGTATGTGGTTTTATTTCAAGGTTGTATATTTACACCCGGTATATAAAATAGTTCCGTGATTGATTGACAGACAATTACATTGTACATTAATACTGATCATACTGAACAAATTTTTTCAGTTAAACATACATGCGAAAATGGAAATTAATTTTACTTTTTGTGGGAGTGTGATTGTGTGGATGTCTGGTTGTTGGTGTAGGCGGACGGATTTTTGTCGGACTATAATCGCTTTTGAACTTTTTAACATCACAAAAATGTTTGCGTGTTATTTTTTTCGGACAGTTAGACAATTCAAGTGAGAACTTGAGTAGTTTGGTTGAGAAATCATTTGTCTTATAAGCAAGAGCTGAAAAATTAAAAATATATTTATTGACACCAGCAAAAAAATCACACTTTCTCAGGTAGCAGGTCTGTCACAAAAATGTTAAATTTGTCTTCTTTATTATCTATTTTATATGTTCTTTCACAGATGCAAAAACTGCACTGCCTGGTGTGACGGTCGCGGTCTATCTCAAGAAGGTGATGGCTGCGGGTGCGGCTACAATGAAGTTCGCGACCGTGAAACCGGAAGCAGCTATGGCCGGAAAGAGGACGGTTGGAGCTCTACCGTTACTCATTGCTGCAACTCATCAAAAAACTCATTTTTGGCCAGATTATCAGACTTTATCTTGTCCTGTACTTTCTATCTCTTTACTAAAACAATGTTGTATTATTAATATAATAATGATGATTGAAAAAAAAGACACGATCTTGCTAAGTTTCTTGCCCTTCTTCTTAGCAAGACTAATCGAATGGGCGGAGTTAGGCATATATTTATATATGTAAGGTATTAGTATTTAGTATATGGTTAGCTATCGTTATCATATAGTAGGTATAGATATTATTGTACACATTAAATATACCTTTAATGTAGTTTATGTACGTGTATTAACTTATTAAGTATATATACTCAAATCCTTATTTAATATATGTATTGTATTTTCTTCTTTTAAATTTAACCATTTTACTTACTTAATATATTCTAACGTGCGATAAGTGTATTTATGTACCTAAATTGCAAAATAAACGATGTATTCATTTATATGTATTGTATTGTATAACGAAGTCGGCCGGGGCCAGCAGGAAGTCGGCCACGGACAAGACAATGCTGGTTGCCATCCTGTGGTCCTGGCTGAGGTAGAGGACATGGCGGTGGTCGTGTTGGCCATGGTCTAGGTCGTGGGGGTTATGACCGCGGCCAAATTGATTTATTTTTGTTATAAAGTTAAATTTTATTACATTTGTACTTAAATTTGTTATTTTTAGTTAATATGTTTAAAAAAGGCATTTAGAACACAGTGACAGTAAGAGATTTGTTTTTTGGTATTACATCTTTATTTAAGTAGTAAAAATGTCGTATCATTTAATATATTTGTGAGATTTTAAATGAGATTGTTTGGTTGTGTATGTGTTTCCGCCCTCAGTCACACACGCAAGCTGAACGGATGAGCGAATGAGGGGAATAAACCCTCAGAATGATAATGATGATTAAGTATAAGGTGACTTTTGTTTATATGACCAAATTCATACTGGATACTCAGTAAGTGGTCAGGACCAAGGTTCAATTACCCTTTCTGTCAAATACGCAAAACAAAATTTAAACTTCCCATACTAATTGAGTCATGGCTGTTCTTGAACAAGTACCTATAGGTAATAGAGGAAAAAAATTTTTAGGGTTCCGTTCTCAAAGTGTAACCAACGGGACCCTAGTACTAAGACTTCGCTGCCCGTCCGTCCGTCTGTCACCAGGCTATATCTCATGAACCGTGATAGTTAGACAATTGAAATTTTCACAGATGATGTATTTCTGTTGCCACTGTAATAACAAATACTAAAACCGGCCAAGTGCGAGTCGGACCTGCGCACTCCCAAACAACAGACATGATTTTTTTGCCTTTTTTATAGATAATGGTAAGGAACCCTTCGTGCGCGAGTCCGACTCGCACTTGGCAGGTTTTCTTTTCTTATTTCGGTAACCTTGGTCTTGACCATTGTAATTTTGACAAACTTAGTAACTTAAGCCTGAGATAGACACCTCATGTTCAACTGATAATATTGTACTTATAACCGTCTCAAAGCAACATACCCGAGGAAGCCATGGGCTTTGGGCTTATGATTTTTGCCGATTATAGTCATTTTCGATAGGTATTCATTGTGCAAGACGAATAAAATAAGTTGCGTAATGTTTCGTATCTACTGGGTCAAATAATAAAATTCAGATAAGCATAATACGTATTACCTTTAGTACCTGAATTAGCTAAACTTGCCGCCATGTCTATAAATTTCCCCTTATCGAAGTACGAAACATTACACAACATACAATATGAATAATCTATTTATTATCCATACAAAATTTTCTGTGAACATTAGAATAGCAAAAAAATTATACCTGATCGGGTAAATGTAAATGAACTTTTCTAAATAGCTACCTTTAAATTAAACCACGTATTCTACTCCTTGTCACCTAGGTTAAAAGAAACAAGTTCATATAAAATATTTTGTTGAACCTCTTATCAACCAACACTCATTCACATGTGTACATAATAGGCACATTGTGATACCGGAGTGATACGCTTATACGCCGGTGCGCCATTCATTACTAAGTATTAGGGTAACCATATTAACTTTGTATGCTAGTCACTTGCAGTCCAACCTACATATTTTTATATGATTTTAAGCGGTATCAAAAGAATCACAAAATTGGCATAAGCTTGACGGGTGGTGTACCTACTATTAGCTTCTGTTAATTTAATTTGTATAGGCACCAGTTGCAAAAGGTGAAAATTTAAAAAAGGGAACATAAAAGAATTACTTTGCAACTCCCTGTCAGCCAAGTGTATTTGCAAAGCGAAGACCACGGAACAAAGAAATGTAGTATGGATGCCATTTCCTAAACAAGCCGATGTGAGCCGTGTTATAAGGACCCTTCACCGCTGATAGGCACAGAATACATGATAGAGGTAGAAGCACTTTTTATTACAAAGAATAAAATATACTTATTCGGGTATGTTCAACTATCTGTATAAAATGCGTTGTAAGTATTTCTAACACTTTCGTTAGGCTAGGATGATATCAGTTTTGGTCACAGATCATTGGAGGCCTGAAACCTACTTTGAGGTGCACAATTGGATTTAAGTTATTAATTTATTAATCTAAAATCAGCTGGAAACTATGTCAGATTAGTTATCCAATGTCTCAATTTTGGGTCGCAAACCCTACAATAAGAGCTTTACGATCATCCAAAGCAAAGATGGAGGATCCAAATCCATTAGTATCATGGCGTCCTCGCACCACCATCACTGTGCGCGCCTTGGCCCGTGTGCGTGACCGTATCGCTCCTCCCACTCCTGCGCGCGCGCCGATAACACTGCTTGACCTAACGTTTACTTGTATGCGTATATTTGTGGTTTTACTTGTTTGTGTGAGTATGAGCGGCACTTCCTTTCACGCGCCTCGCTGTTGGTGCGTCATTGTAGGTTAGGTAGGTACGACGAAAACAGATTACAAAAGTACGGTCGCTCGCACTTCTACCTATCTAACGGCAGTTTTCATTACGTTGCTGTAGGAGTTAAAATTGTATAAATATGTAGTTGAAATTGCGTGAGACCGTACTAAAATGATATGTGCTCATGAGCATATACGGTTTTATTCGAAATAAAATTTTCTTACGATAATTTTGGTTTCTGAACTTTTTAAGTTTAGTTATTTTTGCCTTAAGTAGATTTCGGGCCTTGTTTGTATGACGCCCGTACAAATCATTTAACATTGCTGACATTTTTTCTTATTTTAACTATAGGTATATTGAGCTCTTGGTCAACACAAAATTTAAAAACCTAGACTTTGTAGTTACTTATTCTTATGTGATCTTACTAATCAAATTCTGCTTTTTAAATTAAGAAAGTGTTGATTTTTTTACCATTCTATGTAAGTAAGCTGACTAATTCTGACACAAGCCTTTTAGCTACAACACTGCACCGCTTTTGAGATTAAAGCGAAAACCCACAAACTGAGACCTTCTTGAACCCCAAGAAAACCCGTAGTTTCCAGAACTAAGAGTATGTTTACAACTACTCTAAATACGACCCTGAACTCTGAAATAAAAAAATCCTGATCGTGCCTTTTCTATCTACCTAGAATGTTTCATTGACAGAATTATACCTAAGTATAGAGGGTGTTAGGAAAAGAACTGCGATCCCTTCAACCACTTATACTATAAGATTAGTAAAATAAAAATGGACAAAAAAATGTGACTCGGTTTATTTTTGAAGATGGTGAAAAAATTGCATTTTAATAAAAAAATACTTCTCTTGATCTGTATGTACTACGTCATATGACTACTACACAAGTACTGAAACTATCACCTGCATTATTTTGTACAATTATTTTATTTTATTTTTTGTAAAGTGATTAGTCAGGGTTATAATTATATATTTTTATATATTTACAAAAAACACGTTACATGACCAGATATTTTTCGACAACTGTCGGCATCAGTGGAATAAAAATAAATTATAATATTATGCGATAAAATGTTCAAATGATGTATAATCACTTATTTATAATTTATTTTCATTTATATTCCACTGATGCCGACAATTGTCGAGTTATATCTGGTCATATAACGTTTTTTTTTGTAAATATATATACATTTATAATTATAAATTGGAAAGTCAATAAAATATTATTTTATTTGATTAGTCAGGGTCAAATTGATAAATATGGCCTTAAGTTCTTAAGTTTAATTTTCATGCTTTGAAAACCATTGGCAGTATTTTGCTGAAAATCACTTACTACCGCTAGGACTAATTTTAATTTTAATTTTTAACTTTGCGTACCCAATGGTAAATGATCATCAGGAACAAGGTTTTAACGACACTCCCGAAAATGTAATACTTACTTAATTTCCTCGTAATTTCCATTTTATTTCCAAAATAGAAAAGTAGGTAAATATTGGAGGGCCATTATTAGAGGGCCGAATATAAAATATGAGAAATATATTTTACTAAATAAATGCTGTCTGACAGTCTGAATTTAAGTTGGTACTGTATTCAATAGGTAAGTACACGTAGAGAAATAGGTACACCGTAAAAATAATCTAGCCGAAATCAACATCCGATCGCATGTAAATCTTGCTTATCTCGTACTACTTTTACTAACAAAAACAATAATTCATTATCATAATAACCATAATTTAGGAGAATCGAGAACCTTCGAGAGGCCATTTGCATAGAACATCGATACAATACAGTGAGCACTAGACATAAAGAACGTTGCTCAATCCGGCCTACGTGATGGCAACGTTTCATCAAATTATTCCATTCCATTTTAGACGAAATGTATACAGAGCAAACATGAAAAGAGAACAAAATTAAGCATTAAGATGTGGTGTAAGATGGAAGCGAACAACGAATGTTTGCTGCGCAAAAAAAAAAACTTTGTTGTAATTTTACACGACCTATACGTGTGTCTAATACAGTTCTGACGTACAAAATGTAATAAGAGTTCTGTTATAAATGGAAACTGACCGCCCGCGCCAAACCTATAATTATATACAATAGTAATCAGCTGTTTAATTGTATGAAAAGGAAAAAGTCCAAATGACGTCAAATTTACATAGGAAAGAGGTCTTACATCTATCTCTCTTTTCCACCAAGTCGAGCTAAAAAGCGGCACGGCCCCCGGTTCTCGACCCCCCTATGGGTCCCCTATACTTCGTTGTGGATAAAACTAGAAGCTTGAATTTTCAGTAACCAAGCAAGCATTGTATAATCACGGTATATTTCAAATTTCAATCTGTCTTAAGTTATCACATAATTAGCTGTTGATGTTGTTAGGTTAGCTAATTATGTAATAACTTAGGACAGAAGGTCCCTTAGGTAGGGACTGAATAAATTAACCGACTTGGATTTACATGGATATCACAGCTTTTTACGGTAGAAGAACTAAGTTGCGAGACTTGGTTTTTTTACAAGTTTTGTTTTTGATGGCTATTCTTTTTCTCGTGCAGCAAATTTGAAATAAGTGTAGGTCATTATAATCACAGAAAACTTACTCCAGGTAGAACTTTGATACTAAAGATTAGAATAATAATATAGCGTAAAATTATAATTTGTGGTTTCAGATAGGCGTTCCAAAACCAAAGTCATTTCAGAAAGGTCACAGAAGCGCGCGCCAGGCGCTGTGAGTCATCATAATGCTAGTGATCCGTCCCAAGCTCCTTTAGTAGGTTAAATAAGTATTTGCATTCGTATATAAATGAGAATAACATTACAATTTTCGATGCCGTTTTCATTACTAAGGGAGGTATAACCTGTTTCTATAGACCTTGGGACTACACATGTTCTATCTACCTCCCACTCGCACTCTCCCCGTCTATTTTCGCACATAGCAACTCGGATAGCATAAAGAACAATGGCTAGAGTGGGGAGCCATTTTTTATCCCAAATTCTATTGATATGGGTAATATGCAATTACATAACAAGCCAAGAAAACAGCAGCTGATGTTAGAGATTGACCTTATAAGTATTTATTCTTACTCCATAATCGACAACATTACAAATAAATAAGTGGTTCAAGACTAAAAACATATTGTTTTTGGAATTAAATTATTATCAAATAAAGAGATAAAAAAACAAAAGTTTTTAAACACAGGATTTTAAAAACAATTACCTTTGCTTTCAAGTTCATTCCGTATTAATAAAATCAACTGTCATATCATTGTGACTGTTGACATTGACAGCGAACATAAACATGTCAATTTTTATACGTCGAGTTTGAAATCCTCAGTTTCGACTTACGTTATTTTAGAATGAGTGAATAAGAAAAAAATAAAATAAGCATTAAAAAACACAATAAAACAAAATAAAAAATACGTAAGGTTTATTTTTACGCAGACATTCAATATAAATATTGAAAACAAATGGTTACCTGAAATGAAATGATGTCGATTGTAGTATCTCTTGCTTGAGTCTTGACTTTATGTATGCTCTAGTGATATAAGCCTTTGAGTAACGCTGTGCATATTGTGCCTTAATTCCAAACCAGTTTCTTACTGAATAAAATTCCTCTTACACCACACCCAATCACTATACCACGAGGGTAGGAGCGCGGGGGTACAGCGAGGTCTTGCGGGAGGTCGACATCAATAATCCTCCTTGTTATTGTTATGCAAATGCGTTCCACGATAATAAGTGGAACTCGAAGATTGGAAGAATACGCGGGCAATCGAGGAGGGAAACACGCGGGACTTTGCCGTGACAGCCAATTAGAATAATTTTTCTTGTAGCAACTTCATGTATTGTTTTATTCGGTTACTCGTATGATTTTAATTTTATTTGCTATACATGACTTTGGATCATAGATTGGACTTTTTACTTAAATATGTTTTAAATTTATAGAAGCTGTATCTATAATACGAAAGTGAAAACGAATTAAGAAGTTGCTCCTAAACGAACAGTTACAATTAACATAAACCGTGGCGGAGTTAGCTACCTTTCAACGGTATAATTCAATTATCAGCTTTCGTAGCACGTGACTGTGCTGAACGCTACGACGGCAGCGCTACGGCGTAGACGTGACTTCGACTGTTACAAGTCTTTGTTTTAAAATCGTGTAGGCTGGTTGTTGCAAATCGCATAACTCTTGTAGGGAACAGCTGTTATTTTTACGAAAATGATGAATAACATCTTTTCATTTTAATCGTAGATATGATGATTGCGTAATGGAACATTTAGAAACTATGATAGAAATAAGTTTGTATATTTTTAAATACTTGTCCATTTATCCATCGCAAGGAGATAACAAATTAAATTTATATCACTGCGGTATAGAAAATCAGAAAAGTAAAATCTGGACGAACCTGGGACCTCTTGCTTACCGGGTGGTTGCTCTACCAACTGAGCTATCTAGTTCTCAACATGACCTGCGAATTTACGCTTGTGATTTCCCATACCGCAACGATATGTATAGGTACTCACTTAGTAGTGAGCTTCTTGGCATCTAGAGGACGCTACTGTATTCAAGACAAGTCTGAAAGAAATAATATATTATTTAAATATTAATATTAAATATATATAAATATAAAATAACTATACTATTATTATCTTAAGGTGGTAGAGCTGATGCTGGGTTCGACTGTGGAGGTACCATCATCTTACTCGCAAATCCTACCGAAGTTATTCGGGGGAGAGTAAGAGAACAGCTCTCAGGCAAAACCGATGGATGGCGGTATAACCATCCCCAATTGCCGGGCCTTATATAAAACTGACTGATGACGGGCAGCAGCGTCACTGGTGCAAGGGTTTCGGCACCGCGCTCACCAACCCGCCTGCCCAGCGTGTGTGAGTATGGGCATTTCTTCCAGGAGGACTGCCAAGAGTGGCGAAATCCTGGAAAGGCCTATGTCCAGCAGTGGACGAAACAGGCTGATGGATGGATGGAAATATAAAACATGTACCTAGATTATGGTAAAATATATTAACATAATAACTATAAAATTTTACCTTTTTGTACTCGTAAATATTATAATAACTAACTGTAACCGATGCCGACCATCATCAAACGGTCGAAGAGTATGTTACCTGCTCTTATTTACGTATTTCCTCATAATAAATAAGACAAGACCATTTTTATTTTATTTTGTTAAAAATAATAACACGGTCTAAATTAAAATGATGTCAAACAAATAATGCCGACCTCCCTGTCTTCGAAATCCACCGGGCCTTGCTTTATGTATATTATATAGTTTAATAAACATCCTTCTTCCGCCATGGCGCCTTCACGATGTCATAACGTGGTGTGAACTAGTGTGGTACCTTGCCACGGTAGCTTCATCAATAATAGTGCTTAATGCAGGGACTAGACTAGGGTTAATGTAAGATAGATCGAACCTTCGTTCTGCGGCCGTAGCATGCTCTAATCACGCGCTTGTGGCACATCTCGCGGCGCCACTTGACTTGCCGTTTGTTTTGACGACTGAGGTGGGAGTTATAGCACGTATTTTAACAGATGTGCGCGTTAAAAGCGCAATAAACGAAGTTCCACGGTATCATGCTACGAGTGCTGGACTGCGATCTGTGGCGTTAGCGATACAAAAAGTTTGGGTTCCGTAATTTGACAGTTTTGGGAACAGTCAGGAAGAAGGTTATAATCTTGCCCATAACTGTTTATGATAACTAAAAAAAGAATTTATTCTACCCCAAAAAAGAGACTCAAATATTTTTATACCGTACCCCAAATAAAACTCGTGGATGAAAAATTTAATTTTGTCATTTTGTTTTCGTGAATTTCTCACCCGCGATATTTTTCCTGTAATTTTTACGAAATCAAAAGTATATATTTTTTTAATTAACTCTTTAATATCTACAATTTGATACCCATATTGTATTTTTATAAAAAAATATATTTATTTTACATTCTTTTAAATATTTCTCATTTGTTATCATTTTTTTTTAATCGCTTTAATTTTCCTATAATCGTCATTTTTTTTTTTCATTTTTTCGGTCCCTCAGTTTCGGAAATATGGGGGGGGACATGCATTTTTGTGTTTTTTTCAAAGATTTCTCGAAATTGGTTCCAGTAAATATAGTAAAAGTATATATTTTTGTAATCAACTCTTTAATATGTACAATTTAATACCCATACTGTATTTTTAAGAATTATGTTTTTAATTTTTCCTCTTTTGTTTTGGAAGTATTTTGAACCATTTCAAATTTTTCAATTTTTTTAACACCGTTTTATGTAAGCAAGTGAATTCTATTTTTGTAGCAAATTTCAAGTCTTTATCTTTAACGGTGCTAAAGTTATGAGGCTATGACATACGGACGGACGGATAACGGAGTCTCACCATAAAGGTTCCTTTTACCTTTCAGGTACTACGGAACCCTGAAAAAGAAGTAGGTAATGAGTATTTTCGTATTAAAACATAACCTGAAAAGTTCTTCAATAGGTATCTACTCTATAGGAAAGGTTGAATTTATCCTATCTAAACTACTCCCAAAACTTGACCCCACATATACACCTCAAATCGCAACGATTCCCGCAACTGACCGCTGAAACAAATCAACTCATCGGGAATCAACCTTAAATAAACTGAAAGGCGAACGATTCCACCGCAGTTGGGTCGTTCTCACGATTAAAATTCTAAATTCCCTTTTTGCGGGTACTTGGTACTCGGGGTAAAGGTGGACAAAAGGGCCCTGAATCACGGCAGTAGGTGCAGTGAGGCCGGGTTACTTAATTCAATCATGATAACTGCGGGTCCCCAGCAGGCGCA
The DNA here is from genome assembly GCA_910592155.1 of Ypsolopha scabrella. Classification (NCBI taxonomy): domain Eukaryota; kingdom Metazoa; phylum Arthropoda; class Insecta; order Lepidoptera; family Ypsolophidae; genus Ypsolopha; species Ypsolopha scabrella. Next base: position 20,375,109 of record OU342969.1, on the reverse strand, counting down.
AGAAATAAATTGACCAATGGCCGCTGTTGCGAGTGGAAGCTTTCGCTAGGGATGGCAACAAAGCGTTTAAGTTGAATTTCTTGTAACGTAATTCCTTACGTAGTGATGTTGATATTTTATGTATGAACATATTTTTAAATGATTATTAAGCCTTATTTAAATTGTATTATTTACAGCCTACCATTCTAGTATTTGCGTATTTTGTTGCGTTATTTGATTAAATAAGTGTTTTTCAATCAAAAATGTATTAAATAAGCGGTGGAAGTAGCTGATAGTTAGTTCCATTCACTCATATGTAAATACTAAGTGTACTTTTATTGTTTCATAATCTCGTCTTCAGTAAGTTATTATTAACATTATTTAAATCTTACTATGTTAGTATCCAATAAACTATCTTATGTACCAATGTACCTAAAACTATGAACAGTTTCAACCCTAGTCCAAAAGAAAGGGCTATTACCTGCGGGGTGGCAATTCGGTGGCGACCTTGCAGCGGCAGATAACAATTGAGAGTCGCTCTCGGCGTCACAAATTCAATATCCAGAGGTGTCGTCTCTTCCTACCCTCTCCTCCCCCTCCACCATGCTTCACCTCCCGCCGCACCTTGTTTAGTGTCCGGTCACCACTGTCGTCCACTGTTCAAGGGGATATAACCACTTAACGTAAAGGGAAGTCTAGCTCCTGAATTGAATTTCGGTAATGTCTACCCTGTTGCCATTACTGCGTTAGTTATGTAGACGAGAAACAGATACACGTGTTTGTAGAATATGTAGGTTGCCCCACGTCGGGCGCCAAGATCTCGCGATACAAAGCAATCACGCCTTACAAAAGAAAATTAGGGGAAAAATACACTACAATTGGAAGCTTCCGAATCACGTATCGTGCTTTATCTGTTAGCTGTTCGCAATATATTTGTTATAAGATAGTTGCGATAGGCAGGGTCCAGCAGCATATTAAACGGCGATTAACCCACCGGCCGCTCACACGCCACTGATTTATGTGAACTATTAAAATCTACGAAGGCGCAGAATTAATTGCACTACTTCAGTCGTTGGCCGCTTTATTAATTGGGACCGAGTCGTCTGTTGTTTATGGACATTTCCCTTTCCTTGGGCTGGGTCCTTATCGTGACCCGAGGCCGTCCAATTTGTCCACTCACGTTTCTGTTCAGTTTCAATGGCTATTAAGGGTCCACCTTCAATTCCGATTCTATAAAGGGATCACCTAGTCTCCTTTGATTTAATCAAAAGTTTGGACGTTATAAATTTTCTCGATGGGTCTGAGGTACAAAGTACTTAAAATGTAGATGCGGATTCAAATCACAACACGGCCCTCGTGAATTTACAACTCTGTCCGAAATTATCTTAGTAGGTAGCCGTCAAAACTCCGGGAAAGTGGAAGTTGCCGCATTTACATATAAATTCGGGCGCTTTATAATATCACCTTGCACGAGTACCTCGTAGCTAGCATGAGTTGTGGGATATTCGTAGCTTTATTGGCATAATAATATGCTCTTTAGATGACATCTTACCTGATGCTGCATGCATGCGCTGAAAAAACTCAAGGATTAAAAATAAACAAGATACTGCTAAAATAACCTAGTATATAAGCCGTTACAGTTGGTTGAAAATACTTATTTATTTTTAACATAATAAGCTTCATTATTATCACCAGATTTTACCGATACATAAGTAACTGGTTTGTTTTTAATAAGTAAAAGGGTTATTTACATCACAACTGGTTATTTTATTTTAGCCGAGTATTATTGGTGTAAAAATAAATGATTTGTAAATAATTTGTTTTTAACCGAATTCGGTAAGAGGTACCTGCATTTGTCGTACGATTATTTGAAAATAAATAAGTACAACTTGCTTGTTTTATATTAACAAAGCTATATTGTACGTTTTGGATAAGTTTTGGTTGCATGTAGCCGAGTAATGTTTCACTAAGCCAACTTGATACTTTGCTAGTTTTTCGTTTTTTCGGTATGATGAGTTATCGATTTATTTAGTAGATGGTCTAAGAGTAGCTCAGTATTCATACAGGTGTAATGAAGTTTAAAAAACTACTTTTCCAGCGCACAATCAATCTTCTCAGACAGAGAGCATTTCCATATTTTTCTAGAATCTTGTATTTATTCCGTGCTAGCTCCAATGCGTGGTTACTCGGAAGTGTAACAGTGAACAAATTAGCAACAACAATTATCGCGGTCGAAACGGCTGACAAGTGACAAAGTTGTCGCGGTCAGGGAGCACACCGGACAAGCTCCACTGGTCGGTCCCATGCAGAAGGTAAAATATTTACAACAATTTATATGAGAAAGGAAAATAATCTGTAGAGTTGACCGAACGGGAGAGCGAGCACATCAGATAAATTTATTGAAATATATTTACGAGAGTACTAGAAATTTTAAATTAAACGATGTATCCTGACAAATTTGTTGCAAAGCTTAGTCAACTTTAATTTTATGTTTAACATCCTGTAATTGGGCATTTCGGCTGGTGTAGGTAGAGAAGTAACATTTTTATTAGTTATAATGTTTTGAATCATGTTTTTATGGGGATTTTTTTGTTAAAGAATTACAGTAAAATCTTAGAAAGTCTTTGATAATACCACATTCTCAAGTAGACTTTTTGGACTGCGAGTACTACCTTCCTAGACAAATGCAAAGTTAATAATATCAATTTCAAGACAACATATTGCTCCATCATCCCATCCGCCCCAAGAGGGGGTAAGATTAACGCATCCACGCGGCACACGTAGCAAAAACAGAAGGGCTTGCGGTGGCCACAGGTGCCTCGAAACCTCCACGTAACTCATCCTATACCTTCACGCTCAGTGGTCAAGGGGGTGGGTAGCACTAATTGTGCACCCAACCTAACAATCGAGGTAGGTATAGGTTTGAACGAGATTTAATTTCCAGATGTGCTGAATGTGTTTAAAATGGGGTTGGATTGATAAATTTTGCGTATATCGTGGGTTCGTGGACCAAGATGAAGGTAAGGCTCTTCTAGTTTTGCGTAGGTGCTTAGTACCGAAGTATATGCTGATATTTTTCCGTAACCTGCATAGTTCAAGTCGACTGGGAACTTATTGATAATTAGTGAACCTTTTTCTTAAAATAAAATAAAAATATATCTGACTGATATTATCAGTATAATATATGTAGAGTCGGTAAAAGGTGGATTTTCAGTTATTTATGTGTTTATTTAAATTTATTAATTATATAATATATCGTCACGACATGAATCCCCGAGGGGGTGTCAGAGGTGTTCCGGGTGTGAACTGTGAAATCCAAGTCACAGTCTACACCCGGCACACCCGCGTTTCACCGACGATTATTATACGTCCCAACGTGATGAGTGGTGGGCCCTATTGCCGTTCTTCGGGCACAAATACAAGCTTTTTAGGGCATACAGGTTTCCTCACAATGTTTTCCTTCACCGTTCAGCATGTGGTAAGTATTAAATACTCCGCACGTCCATGCCCCGGCTGGGGATCGAACCTGGCTCTCAAAGATTGAGAGGCCAGCGTTCTAGCCCTGAGTTTTTATTACTGTTCTAATATAAAGTATACATTTAAGAATCTCTGCATTTGCTCTCTCTGTAAGTCCTACCTATCAGGGGACGATAACTGAGTATGGATATCATAAAGGGTTTCCGTATGTTATCAGTACCAAAAGGTATAAAATGCATTTTATATCCTTTTTCCTAACGTAACACTTCAAATTGGGCCCTCCCGTAGCTCAACGATCGCGGGGACACTTCTATAAAATTGAGGCTTCTAACAATTTAGATCATCTCAGTTGTCCCAACGTGTCCCTACACTTAAAACTATACAATTTTCTCTTCTATGACATACCAAGCAACTTGGAACTCTATTTTGATGTCCCCAAGGGTGATAAATACGGAAAGAGTAAGTTAGTAATAACATATACGGGTAAGGTAAGAACAAAAACGTTTGAGATAAGTTTTATTCCCGCCTCGGGAGGTGAAGGGAGTGATAGCCCTTATGACAAGTCCGTCCGCTCCGAGCTTTGAAGATATCGCTGGTACTTGCGTATATATGTACCTACCTACACTACATAGTGGGCAACATGTTCTCTACATTAAATACTTTATGTTATTAAGGGTCCATGCCACCTAAACATGCCCCACCGTATTGGTGATTCATGACAGAAAATATTTGTTTAATGAGAAATAAATAATCACACAAGTTGTCGAAGAGTTGTATTACAACCTAATTAATTTGATTTTTGCATAGAATTCATAGCAAGCTAGAAAAAAAATTCTAAAGTCACTAAAAATCACGTAAAACTGCTCTTCGCGTTTTTCCCATTGACGGTTTCCCAGATGATTTTGGAAACTGAAATTCAGTCACCCGTAAGTTAAGAGTATACAGAATGGTGTGATTGGTTTAATTTTGCCAAACAAAAAATGTAACTTGGTGTATTTATCCATCGAACATAATAATTCGGCATCGAAACGTGATTGTTTAGAGCGCGCGATGTTTCGGTTGTCGTAACAGCCACGGCTCAGAGCGCGCTATTTTAAACAATAATGAAACGTCACAGAGTTCAGTTCTACTTGACGCTAAATGAGGTGCTTAATGTTACGGAGAACGGGTCCTTAACTTGATGTTACCTCAATTGACTCGTGATAATATCCTAAGACCTCATGCTATGGTTTTTTCTTTGTTATACACATATTTATACACACCGCTTGACTAGGAGAGACGGCAATATAAAGCGAGCACTGACCTTGGCCTAGTTTTATATTAAATAGCTATAAAGTTAGGTGGTAGAGCTGATGCCGAGCTCGACTGTGGAGGTACCACCATCTTACTCGCAAATCCTCCTGAAGTTATCCGGGGAGAGTAAGAGAACAGCTCTCAGGCAAAACCAGGCGGTCCACCATTGCCTGGGACCGATGGATGGCGGTTTATCCATCCCCAATTGCCAAGCCTTATAAAAACAGACTAGTGACGGGCAGCGGCGTCACTGGTGCAAGGGTTTCGGCACCGCGCTCACCAACCTGCCTGCCCAGCGTGTGTGAGTATGGGCATTTCTTCCAGGAGGACCGCCAAGAGTGGCGAAATCCTGGAAAGGCCCATGTCCAGCAGTGGACGAAACAGGCTGATGGATGGATGGATGGATATTTGGAGAGCGTACAGGGAACATAAAATAATGAGCCTTGTCCTTAACACGTGAATGAGATCTCCTCTCTTGCAACTTCTCATAGGTCTGACATAGTTTAAGCAGCTACATACTGATCTGGCAAAATTACTTCAAGTTTACTAATATAAAAAACTATTAACTAGCACCGAAAATTCGTTTGTTATTTACGTACGTATTTACTGGCCTTGCTTTTCGAATACTTACTTGAACCGCTTTAGGTGAACGCAACAGCTGTAGCTAGCTAGCTATACGTTGACATAAGTAACTGAAACTAGATTAAGTTACGGGAAAAGCACAACATTTTCATAACAAAATGACGTCCTTTTTTGTTCACAACTTTCTTCATTTTGAAAATTTACACTGACTGCTTTTTGAAAAGACTTAACGCTTCCAAAAAGCGCGGCAATTTAATGATTACAAATAGGTCAACTGTACATGCACGGTGAAAAATTAGTGGTTTTATAAATTTCTCATTTCGGTTCCAGATATCTAAATGAGTGATAAGATAAATAAAGGTTCTTAAAAGACCACAAAATTACGCTTTTTGTATGGCGTGGCTTTACAGATCGAAATTTTCTTGGAATTGGGAGTGACGTTAATTATGTTTTTCGGACTAATGAAATGAAATAATTGTCAATAAAATTGCAGAATTCGAGGAGTAAGGGCTCATAAGTTATTCTGACATGAAATTTTGAATGTTTTTTTTTATCCAATGCAAAAACTCGTAGTCTGAAAAATTGTATGTCTGATGTTCTGGCAATTTTTTTAGCAAAGTTATTGAATTTGGTTAAAGATTAAGCTCTTTGAAGTTGGCAATGTGATAATTTTTCCGTAAACGAGAAGTGGGATAGATTACTACAAAAAAAACAGAAGGTCAAGTTTGACGATAAAAATGACATGATAAAAAGGAAAAACCAATTTGAAAATTGCTTTAATTACTCTAGGGTAGGCAGACCCTCGCGTTATTCAAATAATGATTTTTCAAAATGATATTGAATTTTTCATATTTTTTTATTGTCATGCTTGATCTTATCGTGGCATTTCCAGCAAAAGGTTCTAGGTACCTCACTGTATTATAGTAGCTTTAAAATAATAGGATTTTCCCGATTATTTTGATATTTTTTGTATTCGTAATGGAAAATATCATTATTTTGAAGCTACTAAAATGTCCCTAAAAATAAGCTAATGGGTATATCAAACCATTTGTAAACATTACCCGTAGCTAAAAGTTGGATTTTGGGCGTTATCATTATTTCTTATGATTTTGTTACAAAATATTACAAATCCAGAGAATGGACAGTTAAGGCGACTCTATTCGCCTGAACTCCCGCTAGCGCAGTTCGATGATTATATCCTTATTTATAGGTACTTGCTTATTATTTTTTCCTTTTCAGCATATCCTATACAATATCCATGACGTGAAACTAAAATATTTATCAAAATCAAATACACACAAAAGTTACAAGCGTATAAAAGTTTATGTACCGTAATGTCCTAGAAACGATACAACAAATCAAATAATTTTAGTTTCACAGCATATTATATTTTACTATACTATTCAAAAATATTTTTCTTTCATTCGAACCACCAAAACCATTATCGAGTTTTTTCAAAACATGAATTTTGTCTCGCGTTAGCTTGCCTCTCACACCGTGTTCGGTTAGTTCCGTACGAGCTCGGGAAATGAACTTTCGGGCCAACCAATAACAGTCAGTCAGTGCTATTGAATGTAGAATGCAATAGCAAGCATAACGACACCGTGCGCGACTGATTTCAAGCCGCCGACTACGGGCTTCTTAAGACGGTATATTAGGCGCTGGAAATTAGATTACTCGCATGAAAATGTAGGTGAACATGTCATTGATTTTATTCACGCAAATAGATCAGCATCTCACACGATATTTTCTTTATTGTTATAATATAAAATTTAATAAATGCACTGCAAAAAAGTGTTTTGGAAACAAAAACTTCCATATGAACAATTTTCACTAAGCAGCCACGCTGAAAAGAGGCAAAAAACAAATCAGCTGTTTTATATATCACGAAATTGTGTTCTGAATATTCAATGCCACAATTGAGAATTAATGAATGAATGTCGAGATGCTTCGAGTTGGTTCTATAGAAAAAGTTGTTCGTAATATGGACCAGTACAAACACCAGTTTTCTTTTCCAAAACCTTTTCTTTTTACAGTTTATAACAAATCACAACTTTATTACATAGCTTAGCTAATTACTGCTTACAGAACGACTACTATAACACATCTTCCAAATACGAAAATACGCATTTCAGATAAAGAACAACATAAATTATCCAGCTATTTCATTTAGCAATTACCAATCTTGAGCAAGTCCCAACAACAGATCGTTGTATCGTAATTGTAAGGCAATATTCCCTGTATCTTGTAAGTGTATCCCGAAGTGACACGATGTTATTTATTTATGGGCTTGTAATCAGTAATCAGACGCGTGGGGTCGCGGTCGCAAATTCGAATGGGAGGGTAATACTGAGCAAGAAACTACACACGGAACGATTTGAAGCCGCGTCTTTTTGGGGTGTAATTGATTAACTTTTTGCTCTTTACATAATATTCCATCAAGTCAATAGTAATAAACGTATTACGACTTTCTTTTTAGGACAGGGAAGATTTATATATTTCCTTTCATTTACGAATCATTTTAATCCCCCCTTTAAGTATTTTTTTTGTATTAAATTAATTTTAAACATTATTTAAAATTCTCCCCATTAAAAAAAACATTCTATCGTCGGCAGGTACGCTGCAAAAACAGTGCTGTTTGGAACCTCGTTTAAAGCAGTGTTGCCGGTAGTCAAACTAGAAAAAGTCCAAAACCGAATCAGAAATTACCCGAATTACCCGTTTTGTGAATGTAGGTAGTTTTTTTTTTCAAAAGAAGAAATAAAATTAATATTAATTACCTTGTTTTCATTTTGAAATTTCCAATACCTCTTTTAAAATTAACAGGAATGTGTTTGTTTTAAAAGTGTTTTATAACAAGTTTAAGTGATAAATTAATTTTAATTTCAAAAAAAATTACACTTAAAGATATATTTAAGTGAAGTTTAATATTTTAAGTCGTTGTTACCAAATAAAATAATAAATAAAGAATTTTCTACATTCACATTCGATTTTGGTGAAAATGGACAAATAAAAAGAAAAAATTATCAACAGTGAAAGATTTGTTTGTTTGTTTGTATGTTTGAGGTAAACTTTGTAACTACTGAACCGATTCTAAAAATTGCTGAGTAACAAGGACTATATTTTATTTTAATAAAAGTAAGTTTTAAGTTTGAAAATTCAATATTTGTGGACCATGTCGGGAGAAAAAACGCTGCTTAGCTGCTTTATCGGTGTACCTTGATCAAATGGTTAGTTATACGTGATAAAACTGGTTGATTTTCCATATGAGGAAACTGCATCAGTTTAATCTGACTAAAGATTTCCATCGACAACAATCCTGACACACTTCTTGCTAATATTAAGGTTGAAAAAGTGACTACACCCAGGTTTAAACACAGATACATTAAATACTATGGTTTAAGTGATGATTTTTTCCCATACCGGAAAACTGTATCAGTTTAATGTGACTACTCTACTATTCTTGCTAATATTTAGCTTGAAAAAGTGATTAAAGACAGCTTTATGTACTGATTTTTTCCCATACGAGAAAACTGTATCAGTTTAATCTGACTACAGATTTCGATCTACAACGATCCTGACACACTTCTTGGCACTTTGGTAAAACATGGTGATGGTCTGATGATGGGACTGGGAGATGGGTACGGGATCTTCTCAACGGACAACAGCAGACCCTTCGAGATTGGGCTTATTTGATTGGTATTTATTAGCACTTTTGTAAAACATGGTGTCCATTGCATACAGTCTTTCAAAAAATCATATTCTTTTGTTTTCCATATTTCCACGAAAATCTCTTCGACGCGGACGGAGCCGCGGGCAAAAGCTAGTAATTAAATAAGTTGATTTTAAAGGTTCTTTTCTCTCGAAATTTTCACATTTTATAGTATTTATAACTTTCCAGAGCAAGCCACAAATCAAAACGGAACAAACAGCAAAATAATCGTGCTTTGTACTGATGATTTGTGTATGCATCTCTTTTGCTCGTCGTTTTAGGGCGGATTAGTCTCACTCATTTCATGATTCTCACACACACACAAATAGTAGAGAAAGATAGGATGTGTTCAATTATGCGCTGTAGCTGAGTCAAGAGGATTTAATAAAAAAAAAACATGCTTTTTTTTAATTGAAGGTACAGGTTTTTTACCCGGCAGTCATGGTTACCTGCAACAAACCTGCTTAGGGCCTAAATTACCTTAAATAGAGTAAAAATGGCCCCACCGGCAACGCTGCTTTGATGTGATGTTGAAAAAAATCTTCTTGCTTGCCCTGTCTAATGAGAGTCTGTATATGAGCATCTCTTTTGCCTCAACGGACTCAACACACACACACACACACCCTCACAAAAAATAAGGATAAGATTCATTCCGTTTGGCGCATTCACGCATGATGTGCCTCAAATTATTTCTTTTTGGGCATTCGATTTAACAGGAGAAAAAAGATTTTTGTGTTTGTCGCAAATTTACCCGAAATTACCCGCCAATCATGATTACCCGCAAGATACCCGTTTAGTGCCTAAATTACCCGAAATCGGGTAAAAATACCCGTACCGGCAACGCTGATAACTGTTTATGATAACTAAAACAAGAATTGATTGTACCACAAAATAGAGACTCAAATATTTTTATACCGTACTCGAAATAAAACTCGTGTATTAAAAATTTAATTTTGTCATTTTGCTGTCGTTAATTTCCCACCCCACTATAATTTTCCTGTAATCTTTACGTAATCCCAAATTACCGTGATTTTTTTCATATTTTTCGGTTCATTTGTTTTGGAAATAAGGGTGCGGGAATGCATTTTTTGTGTTTTTTCAAATATTTGTCAAACTTAGTGCCAGTAAATTTAGTAAAAGTATATATTTTTATAATCAGCTCTTTAATATCTACAATTTGATACACAAATTGTAATTTTATATAAAAAAAATGTTTATTATACATTTTTTTGTATTTCTCATTTGTTAAAACTTTTTTAATCGCTATAGCTTTCCTGTAATTGTCCAGCTATGACCTATAATCGACATTTTTTTCATAGTTTTCGGTCCACCAGTTTCGGAAATAAGGGCCCCCCCTTGTGGTTTTTCAAAGATTTCTCGAAATCGGTGCCATTAAATATAGTAAATATATATATTCTTACAGTCAGCTCTTTAATATATACAATGTGATACCCATGTTGTATTTTTAAGAATTAATTTTTCTCACTTTTATTTTGAACCATTTCAAATTTTTCAATTTTTTTATTGTACCGTATTACGAGTATGTAAGCGAGTGAATGCGATTTTTGTGGAAAATTTCAAGTCTTTATCTTTAACGGTGCTGAAATTATGAGGCTGTGACATACGGATGGTCAGACGGACGGACGGACAACGGAGTCTCACCATAAAGGTTCTTTTTGTACCTTTTAGGTACTATGGAACCCTAAAATTAGCAATCCGTACAATCGTTTGAATTCCACAAACTGAGTCTTGGAGGAATCATTTCATTCACCTAGGTATCCTCACTGCTCCCAGGCTCTACATATTGGTTATACTCACAAATCTAATCAAAAACCTAAAGAAGTTTGAAACTCTTGAAGAACAACAACAACGACTTTCTTCTCGAAATAAAGATTTGATAACAGCCTAACCTAACCTAACCTAGGCTGCAAAGCGCAAATCATTTAACGAAATTCCAATCAGTTTTCTTATTTAACAAGCTGCCTATAGACCTTAAGATAATTACCAGTTATACGAAGTTTAAAAATAAATTAAAAGATTTCTTGTTACACAAATGTCTATATTCAGTGAGTGAATTGGGATAGAAGTTAGATAATTTTAGCATGTAACTTTGATTACTTTTGATTTTTGTGTTAGTTAAATTTGTAAACGGAATTATGTACTACTATTTTGAGAAATTGTATAATTTAGTTTAAAAGTATGTAGTTATTATATTTTTAAGTAACTAATTGATATTCAAATGCAATATATATTGTTTATGAATTAAATAAATGAATGAATGTATAAGCGTTTTGGGGGTCGTTCTATACTAACCGCCGCGTTTTTCAATCCCTTGAATCCAGCAATCCCAGTAGAGAAATAGCTCACGTATTCGACAAGCACTTGTGTTACAGAAATGTTGCGGTCAACATAAGATAAGACAATATAGTTTCTGACCCTACAACCGATAGCCAGTCTAATGCGATCTTGAAACTTTGTCACTTCGATAGATACAACAAAATTAACGACTCTTATCTTTGTACCAACTGTTGAGTTTGTTTTAGATTTGGCAGATGTATTTAATGTAGGTAAAAATAATGTAGTTTTAAATATTAGCAATATTTATTCTCGATTAAAATTCATTTAATTTACGTAAGTAAGACATTCAGAGAACGGACTACTTATCGAAATCGATTTAAACTCTGTTCAAAATAGTATTTATAATCAAACCAAAAAGTGTAACACAAGTGTCGTCGCAGACGTTCAAAAACGTCAATTTAAAATGGCAGTAAATAAAGTATCTAATTAATCATAACAATAGAGATATATAGTAATTAAGTACTGTTTTGCGAAATTTACAATAATAAGCATGAGTTTGCTATTTGTAACTAGCTAATAGCAATCAATTGTTGAAGCAAATATACAGATATTCTATCTCACGGAGTCTGTTTGGCTATGATTGTAGTAGTGCAAGCACACACACGTTTTCTAGTGTGCGTAATTAACCGTGCGAGCGCTACAAAATGTGCCACACACAAAACGCACATAAATGCACACGTCACTACAATAGCCAAACAGACTCCGTGAGATAGAATGTGTCTTTGCTACAGCCATTGATTGTCATTATAGCAGACTTTCAGCATCGAATTTATTGGTTAAAAGCACATTAATTTATATCGATAAGTTTTTTTGAGTAAAAATCGAATTCATAACTTGATATCTTCTTTATATATACTAGTCCAATTTACGATGAAATAAACTTTCAAAACCTTATTACTTTCTGAAGGCTATTTAAAAGAACGGTGACAGCGAATTTTTAAATCTCAATCTGGCCTCGGGGGGACATATAAAATGTTCCAGTCGAAGTTCGCCGCGAGGTGCGCCATGACATAAAAACTCGATATTTTTCGCTGAGAAACCTCTTCTTTACCTCTACGTTTCGAGAGTAGGAAAGTCTGTTTGACGGTTAAATAAGTTGTTTGGAAATAAAGATAAACTCCAGTCATCACAGACTTATCTGTTGATACCTACGAACTGTTTTTAGGAAGACGCCTCGAAACAGCATTATTTTAAAACGTAATCGAAGATGACGTCACGTGTATAAAAAATACAAAAAGTGATTGTGTGTAATTAAACGTTATTTATACTAACTATCTACTTATGTCTACCTGATTATGTTATTTTATGTGTAACGTAAAATTTTGCAATATTTTGTGTCTGTATTTCGTTTAGGTTCTTCATAACGTTAATAATGGACGAAACGTATCAATCAAAACGCTATAAAACACTTTAGAACGTTATTTTAGCAACGTTATAAAAGTATTGAAAAGCAAGTTATTCAAGATAGCAAGATTTACGTTTCACTTAAAAAAGTAATACCCGAGCAAACCCATGACATGAAACTTGTGTTACAAGCAGCAGTCCTCACGTAGAAACTGATGCTGGATGTCGATAGGTGGTGCCTCCGGCAAATGTGACCATTTAAGAAATCGCTAGCGATAGGTGATGATGATATCCAGCGATAGGTACCCGCCAGGGATCATTCTCGGGCTGACGACCGCTGTAAAATTAAGATACGCACAGGTCTGAACAAAGAAATCGCTTTGGAGAAAATTGGATACTGTCTGTGAAGTATAAGTTTAAAAAAATGTGTCTATTTCGTTCTTTTTGCAGTACTTACGTATAATCTATATCTATACTAATACGAGTAGTATGTTAGTAAAAACGTCGTGTCTATACATTTAATATTTATGCAAAATTTTAAATGAAATGGGTTATTTGTTTTGTACAAGTTTTGGAATTTTTCTCTGTCTGATGCGATTTCTTTATTATCATCGTGGTGATTCTAGTTTGGGTGTTGATAAAATTACCGTCAAGCCGAAAACTTACGATAATTGTTTTTATCATAAATTTCCACGTGAGAAAAACAACAAAATGGATTTCTTAAATGTGTAAAGATTAGGAAGTCCGGAATATGAAACAGGTGGCTCGAACTTGAGACATTACAATAAAATGCAAATGCAAATGAAAGAGTACAGTTCCACCACAATGTTTGTTGTAAAAGTGCTAACTCTGTTCAAATAGATACTTTGGACTCCGAAGCACTGAAAATAGCCTCAATAGGAAGCTCCGCAGTTCAATCGAGATCTCGGCTCTCACTAATCTAATTACGAACAAGTCCACCGTCCCTTTGTGCGATGGATCCTACTCCTTATTTTGTTTATTTCCTTTGACTCGCGAGTTGTTTTTTTATTTAAAAAAATTCGCCGTAGAGTTTGAAAACTCTCAAAGGCGGAGTCGAGTTATGAAATTGTTCAAGCGTTAATTGTAGACGTCCAGTGGCGAATATTAAAGTGGCTCGTGTACGCTGAGCCTTATATAGCTAGTTAGGCGCGTCGTACATGACCGCAGTACTAATCTTCACTTGAAACTGTAATGCTTGCCGAAAAAATAAACATTTAATTTGAGGAACTGAAACTCACAAGCTGGTGGGCGATGAAAGTTGGTTTTCATTTTATTGCTTGTTGATTTTCCGAGCATTTTTTTAAATTTGTTACATGTAGTAATAACTGAGTTTACTTTAGGTGAAACGTAGAGGGTTTTAAAAATTTTAACGTTAAAAAATTGAAACTTTCTCGAGAGTAAAAGTGTTTAAGTTGATATAAAAACGAGCAAGTTTTACAATCCTTATAAATTCTAACATTTTCCAATTTATTTAATTTTAGTACAAACATTTAGTTGGAAATGTGTAATTTTCAAGTTTTTTCGTGTGATATCACTGTAGCCAGCCATGCACGTAGCATACGATGGACAATTATCGAACTGTTGGCTAGATGATTTCCACTTCACTGCTTTCGATTTCGTCCACTTCACCTGTCATAATCTTTAATCGACTTCAACGCTGGTGTTGCGGCTAACGACATTTTTCGCACCATTACCCTCAGTCTATAAAAAACAAAGCGTGGCCTAATGACTTCGGCGATTACCAATCAGTGGAAAAAATCGCCTCCATTCGCTAGTCTGGACGTTGAGAGCAGAACACCTATAAACTTGGAGGTGGTAACTTGAATTTTTTTTTCTTTATGGAATAGTTACAAAAAAATAAAAATAAAAATTCAAAATGGTTTCTGTTATGATAATTTTATTGCACCCTTGTCTCTCTTAAATTTTTTTTAAGTGTTATTCCATTTAAAAGATCTTATATTAAAACTAGTGATTGATTACATTTCTCTGTAACTTTTAGGATGTAAATATTCGTGTTAGTTGAGATCATAATTGTTACAGATGTGAGGGGTTTTTTGTTACGTACATACAACTCTAAGTATTTTTCTGTCCTAGTCTATCAATCTTCTATCATATGTCAATCAAAACTGAGTTTATATTATTTTAAAAGAGCCCCTTAATTGAACAACCAGCTCCATATTATTGGTCTATTTTATCGTTATTATTCCACGTTTACCGTTGAAGGGAGTTGTCAAAACGTATTTTTGCGGCGGATTCTCTACACCATCGCAGTCACGCCTACACCGCCTTCGCTTTTTCTATTCCTTATCTTACTTTTTAATTTTTTAATCCTTGTATATTCTACTTAGGTTTGTTTCAAAATTTGTATTTTAGCTAAGAGAATCTTACAAAAAATACAATTGTATTGAAATTATCATACTTATGGAGTTGATGCTCGTGATTGTTGGCACTTGATGAAACTTTTGATACATTTTTGATTGAAAAACACTTGTACTTGTCCACTTATTTATATTATTTCCCTTACCGGTTTCGCTGGGGAAATAATATAAGTACAAGTGGACAGTGGACAAGTACAAGAATTTTTCAATCAAAAATGTATCATACTTATTTCGTTTTTAGGTGCAACAACGGTAAGGACGTAATCTCAAGCTAAGACACAGCTGACAATTTATCAGCATAGTGGTTAATACTATAGTTATCTACGATAGGGAAGAAGTTCTTACTTGTGCATCTTTCTTTGTAGTAATTGCCTAAGTATAGTTACTATTTAGTTTCGTCACTGGACAATTTCAACAAGTTATGGAAAGGGTTTTCAATATTAAATAATAACTGTTACCGAAGGTTGAGTAATAAAACAGGCCTGCGTATTATATTGCTTGGCCGACAATCGCGCGACTTTGTGAAATCTGTAAATTCGGTAACTTTGTGCCAGCCGGTCATTATTTCATTTCTTAGCCCAATAAAACGAATTAAAACCTAATTAGACGCCGCGATTTTTGAACATTAAATGGGGGTTGGAATTAATTATGGAAGGGAAGCAATGATTTGAGTTCGGTAATTGCCTCTCTGCCGGTATAAATCAGACGGAAAAATTCAGGAATTTTCCAAGCCGAAGACGAAGGGTGAAGCGTCTTTACTTTTTAGACGGATGAGTTATTTCGTCTGTCCGAGTTCCTTAATGTTTGCGCGGTTTCCTAAAAGGTTAATTGTTTGGAATTATTTCTGAACTGGCAGCATAAACGAAAAACTGTTACAAGCTCCTTTTTAATACCGTTATCGGTCCAGAAAACAAACGGCATATTATAATCGTCAACTTGAAATAGATTTTACTACCGTAACGTAAGCATATTAATGTCATACATTGTAGCGACTACCGTTCGTTACAATGTTTTATTATAGCATGTGTAAATGTTATATTATGAAATTATAAATAGTAGAAAGGTCGATATCGTAAACCACTTGAAATATCGCCCGTCTGCAACACAGGCCTTTTGTGCTTTCTTAAATGTTTATGTAAAGGAAAAGACATACTGTTATACTTCAAAGTAAGTTGTTAATAAAACGAGACTGTTTGCTATCCTAAACTCGTCGACGACAATATTGTCGACAAATAAATCTCGATACTTTCACAACGATTAACTCTCCTTTCATTAATTTTCTAAAATCAAGTTTCATTCCATTTTCCATTATCGGGGGGCCCTTTTCATAAACACCTTAATTCTCATTAAACGACGGTCATTTCGCTGAAAACAAATTAGCTGTAGAAGGGCCCCGGTTCCGGCCGTCATTTCCGTGAGTCCGTATTTCCCGTAATTTGGGAAGTTTGACAGGTCGGACGGAATGTCCCGCGATTTTTCCTAATTAAGCTGGAGCAGTTTGAGCAACCCTTCCGATTGTGAAGAGAGATTTGTGACGCGATTGTAAGGTAAATTTCCTTCATAGGGCTGTACCTAAGAGCGCTATCGATGTACTTGTTGATAAATATTAATTTGATGTACTGTTGATACTAGGTACTTAGTTTTTAGTTTACGTATTTTTTTAAATCTAATTGATTACTCTTTTTGTACATTCACATATATATTTTACAACACATTTTAAAATAAAGGACATATATTTTGTACAAAGGCGGCACTTATTGCTTATAGCAATATCTCCCAGGCAACCTTTGGGTGGAAATAAAAAGAAAATATATCAACAAAATTTATAATAAAGATGGGGAATGTAAATGCTAACAAAAATTGCAGAGTGCTATTTACACGAAACATAAAATTAACATATTAATATCATATGTGAGTATGGGCATTTCTTCCAGGAGGACCGCCAAGAGTGGCGAAATCCTGGAAAGGCCTATGTCCAGCAGTGGACGAAACAGGCTGATGGATGGATGGATGGACATACATATCTCTTATTGTTTAACACATATACTTAAAAAATATACATATACGTATTAAAACTTGAAAAAAATAAATATAATTATATAAATACATATACTACATACTTACTCAAATAACAATATGGGGGATTTTTTAGATGAAGTTCTATTTTGACGGGTATTCGGTATGGAAAAAGTGCTTCACTTTGATTTTAAATGAGTTTACATCTTTTTGCTTTTGTACAGAAAGCGGTAAACGGTTCCAGAGCCGTGCAGCGTGAAAAGTAAAGGAGTCATTGTAGAAACCTGTTTTCGCTTCTGGAAGTGCCAATGTTTTGCTTTTGCACGTAATTTAGTTTTTTTAAATATTAAATCAATCCTATTTAGTAGAAAGTCACAAAATAAAACCTTTTAATACTGGCATTAAAATATATTTTATGTACAAACAATAATAAAAAAAACATGTTTTGTCCAACTAAAGAATGAAGCTTTTCAAGGCAGAAACTTCTACTCAACAAAGTTATTTTCAACCGCACGGTAGAATTTATATAAATATTATTTATCCATCCATCCATCAGCCCGTGTTCGTCCACTGCTGGACATAGGCCTTTCCCAAATTTCGCCACTCATGTTTGTCCTCTGTCCTCCTCATCTATCCGCCGCCCACAACGTCCTTCGGGTCGTCGGTCCAGCGGGCATGTTATTTATATTTCTAGTTATTGTAATATTTGTATTTTATTATAAAACGGCCACAACTCGATAGTTTACTGTGCCATCTCTATGTACCAGCCAGCGTTCGGCAGTTATTTTAATTTTTCTCCCCTTCATCTCTTTTCGTCAAGAAATGCTTCACCTAATTCCTGGGCACAATCAAACTCTCTCTGCCTCAAATTGGTTTTGATATTTAAATTATTCTGCCCTCAGCATTCCTTAGGAATCTTTACAGTTTTCCGTTGTCGAATTGTTACAACAAACATTGATCCAAGAACCCTTCAAACTTTAATATGTACGTGCTAATACCTTTTTTAGGGTTCCGTACCTGGAGGGTGCCAAATGGGATACCCTTAATAAACCTCAAAAACTTGCTTTTTAGGGTTCCGTAGGAACCCTTATAGTTTCGCCATGTCCGTCTGTCCGTCCGTCCGTCTGTCCACGGCTTAGCTCAGAGACTATTAGTACTAGAAAGCCGTAATTTGGCATGCGTATACAAAGTATACATATTAATTACGCCAGTAAAGTGGTAAAATTTAATTTCGAAAAAAATATCATCTATTCTCTTATTCTCACCTCCCATACACGTAAACTGGGGATGAATTTTTTTTTCTCATCTATCCCACCCATAGTATTGGGTATCGTTAGATAGGTCGTTCAAAAACACTGTGGGTGTATGAAAATCATTTTTCGATTTAGGGATTCATTGGCGAAATATTAAGGTTTAAAGTGCAAATTTTTGTTAGAGTGAAGTTT
This sequence comes from Ypsolopha scabrella, assembly GCA_910592155.1. NCBI lineage: Eukaryota > Metazoa > Arthropoda > Insecta > Lepidoptera > Ypsolophidae > Ypsolopha > Ypsolopha scabrella. The sequence continues at coordinate 20,356,504 of OU342969.1, read as the reverse complement.
CCCCCCCTGCTGGCTAAACGGTTGCTTATTGATATGTGAAAAAATTCACAGAACGAGTATATATATTATAACGAATTAAAAAATAAATTTATCACATTTACAGGTTTACGAGTACAGGTCTTGCCAAACTTTTTAACCCCTCTAAACACGACAATGTATAGGTCGTTATTCTAAATGTATGGGACTAGAAGTTTGGTGCGAGTATCAGTAGACCAACTTATAAAATGTACCAGGCAACTACGGAACCCTACACTGCGCGTGGCCCAACACGCACTTGGCCGGTTTTTAACGTTCTTAAAGACGGTAATACATACGAGTTTCAAGTTTGGTCACATAGTTGTACAAAATCTAAAGTAAAACAACAAATAATAATTTAGCAAAGTGCGAGTCGGACTGGCGAACAAAGGGTTCCGTGCCACCACATAATACGGGTGCGGAACCCCAAAAACATTATGGTAAATAACAACAATATCATGTCAAAGAAACATCAAGGCTCCAAAAACAAACCGTTAAAATAGTAGCGCCTGACAAAAAATTTGGCACCGTCTGCACGGAACCCTCCTTTTTGTTATTTTTTATTTTACTTTAGAGTATTTCCTACAATGTGAATTAATTTCAAACTTGTATGTGTTATGATCTTTAAGTAAGAGCCAAAACAAATACCGTTAAAATAATGCAATTTTTCGAGGTTTCTTGTACGGGGACCGCCTTTATATAGGTTGGGGAAAAAGTTTTTTCGCATGTTATATGAAACTTCAAAACATTTTTTAATTAAGTTTATTTACATTTAACTAAAGTATGTAGGTGCCATTTTGTTCGATAACTTTCTGCCATCTTGTAGGTAGGGACATGATCCCATTGCTATAGAAATTCTGGGGCTTCTGATCAAAAAACCGCGACAAGTGGTTTTGGCAGTCCTCTCGTGATGTTAACCTGACCTGCCTAAAGAATTCTGAAGAGACCGAAACAAGTGGAAATCTGAAGGTGCAAGGTCAGGACTATACGGCGGATGCATTATACGTCCCAGCCAAACTCTCGTAATTTTTGCTGAGTGGCTAAAGATGTGTGAGGTCTAGCGTTATCATGATGAAAAACCACACCCCTTCTGTTGACTAATTCCGGCCGCTTTCTCTCAACTTCTTGCTTTAATCTCATCAGTTGTTCGCAGTACTACTGCCTAGACTAGGAATTGTAAACTGTTAAACTAGTCCAACCAGTAAGGGAGCTACAACATATATTTTTAGAATTTTGCCAAAAGGATTACTGAACCAAGTTTCTAATCACCAACCGAGTCTCCAGTATGAATTCGGTCGGTTGATTTAATTTCACCCTATAGTGTAATTGCTACTGCTGCTTATTTTACGTCGGCTTTACTTTATTTGACCTTGGTTACTAGGTGAAGATTCCTTGTGACCCAACCCGAATCCACGAACGCTTTTGCAGGAAGACGCTATGACAGCTACTGATGAGTTTAATCATCTGTCACCTGCGGCTTCCTCTTCGTGTCTACATATTTATTTGCGTCAATACTGATGTTCCAATACTAATTGCAATTAGCACTATGATTAGGACATTTAGCATTTGCGATCATCTGTTATAACATCAAAAATTTCAACTTCCGTGGCCTACCGACCGGCAACTGGCCAAGAACCAAGAAGTATTTTGGTGAATAAATGATAACTTGTCACAATCATGACATTGCGTATTTTTACTGTTCGTGCGTACATTTTTCAACATTGTTCTTTATATCTTCATCTAGACCATCTTGTACTTAAGGTGGTAACGGAGGATTTCGGTGCATAATGCACTTAGAGTGTGTCATTTTTCGACTTTTTTCGAATTACAATATGTAATAGTGAAATTATTTTGCAAGAATCTCAAGAATGCTCAAATAAAAAAAATAAAAAATATTGGACTAAATCTTCTGCTCGCTCATTTGATTCAAAGATTTTAAAAATGAACGGAAAAAACAATTTTTTTTTCGATTAAATAATTTTTTTTATATTTTTTTGGGTTCGTCTTTATGTCTGTAATTCATCAAAAATAGCTCAAGAAAACTATGTTGCTTTCTGAAGTCCTACGAAAAAAAAAACTGTTATAAATGCCCCAAATTGGAAATTCTGTGAATTTCCGCAGTTTTTATTTTATCTGAGACATGTTAAGAGACGAATATTTTTATAATATTTTTTATGGTATACTTATATATAGGGCTTTAACAAGAAAAAAAATACAAAAAAATAACAGACGAAAAAAAAATTTTCTTCTTCCATACGTTTTGTATAACTTTGGATCAAATGAGCGAACAGAAGATGTCGTCCAATATTTTATTCAATTTTTATTTAATTTTTGATTGATTCTTGCAAAATAATTTTACTATTACATTATGAAGTTCGAAAAAAGTCGGAAAGTGACACACCCTTATGCACATCATCATATTGTTTTCCTGACTTTTGAATAAAAATATTCTATAAACGCGTTTTAAAGCAATTCGCGCAAACTACTTGTTTATAGTTATATGTAGTTAGGTGATCACATGAAAATTATTCCTTTTTATGCGTGACATATGCTAAATTACATTACAACTGGAAATACGCTTTGAAGAGTGTTAAAGTAAGGCAAACAAAATGTAATGCATTAAATTGTTTTTTTAAAATATTATTTTGTCTCTATTGATAATAAACAATTTCTGCAAATTGCCTCAAAACGCATTTATTGCATACTTTTTATTCAAAAGTAAGGAAAAAATATTATGATGTGCATTTTGCACCGAGATAAAAAGTTACCCCCTTACCGGTTTCCTTGTCGAACAATATAAACAGCCTCATTATCTCTGGTCAGGTTTCAAAGCAAAGATTGATTTCTCTTTTCTGAGCGGAACTACAAGTTCACCTACCCCACCCCGACTTATTCAACCGTCACCCCCTCTTTCGCCTGTTTCCTTTGATCGCGTTATTTCGCAGATAAGTCTTTAATTGGCCTCAGAGCAGGTTGCTCTTTCCATTGTCGAACATTGATCGAGAAACAAAGTTTTTGTGTGTCTTCCGGCAACTTGTTTAATGATTTTCTATTGTTATAGCGCTGAGGAATCTTAGAATTTCATCTCAATAAAAATATGTTTTACAAGGCGATATTATTGAGTTTCTTGCTCTCTTTTCTTTGATCAAGAAGTCAAAGGGTAGCTTTTAAAAAAAAAAACAGACAAATGTATATATACCTAAAAAAAAACAATTCTTATCTTTTAATTAACCTTAGTGTAAGCTTTTTTAATACCTTGAACCTATAAAAATTATATCTATTACAAGTAACTAGAGCGCAACGTACAGAATACTCGTAGTGAGTATTCTTAAAAAAAGAATACTTGGAAAACAAAGGAGAGAAAGTTGCTTTGTGCAAAAGAACTAAGCATTCGTATTGTTTGTAACGAGAAAATAGTTTCAGGCGTACAAATGATTATATTAAGTTCTTAGAACTCCTAGCTTTGTTTTACAATAAAATCTTATATCCGGCTTGAAGGGCAAAATTTTATATTGCGTTGACTGGTTAGTTGGTTAGTAAGGAGCAAGTGCAACATGCATTCGTGTAACTAATATTAGTAGGTTTCATAGCTCAAGCTTCTCTCCATTTCTAAGCGAAGAAATTGACAAAAAGTCATGGTTAGTGCATATTAAAAAAAAAGTACAAAACAAAATTGTTTCGGAAAAAGTATGGCGCAAAACATGTTAAATGCCAATTCGAAAGCACCCCAAATAGAAAAGCTTGTATCATTTGATAAATAGATGTGAAAAAAACAAAATGTGTTAGTAGTACATAGCACAAGAAGAACTGTGGTCTAATTCCTTGGAGCTTGCCCTTTTGGAGACCAGCGGCGTGGGTATATTTATATATATAATATATTTTTTATAAACGTACTGATAAGTAGGTTGATAATTATTACTTACATAAATATCGATTTAATTTATTTCAATTATAAATGCTACGAAACCCTAAACGGTATGTTTATAAATGAATTTGGCCAAGTATCAATTATTGTTAGCTGAAATGTACTCGTAGTTTAGAGTGCAAAACAAACTGGAATAGAACAGTTGGAAGCCAAAAAAGTATTTTGGAAAACTACTTCGGGCCAGGATTCGAACGCTTACCAACACATTTTGCGATTCATTTTTATATTATATAGATAACACCCTTTTTAATTCTTTCTGTCCTTAAACCAGTGAAAATTTACGGTGTAAATGTAAGAACTGGTTTAATCTGGTTATTGTTTAACATTTTATTGAATTTACAATTCGAATTATCCTCTTCCGCCCCTTCTTGGTTTTGAAGTCGTAGTTAAAGTGATTCTTTCGCCATCGTTTGAGTTTTTGTGAAGGTGCAATTGATTTACAGCACCCCTTTTTACGAATTTTTAAATTATTCTAATTTGTAAGTATGAGGGATTTTAAGGTTACTTGGGTCCAAAATTTCACATCTTTTCAGGGATTATGATATAAGCCAAGTTCTGTTAGCCGAAAGATCGTTTCAACAAACCCATAATTTCAAAGATTATTTAATTAAAATCGAAACTAATCCCCATTCCAGTTCTAAACTGGAACCTTTGTATTGAGTGAAAATTGAAAAACTTTTCTCGTTTTCCACTGAATTATATCGAGAGGAAGCCGAAAATCTTTAGCAAATATTTATCGACGAGTTGCCATTGTCGCGCGGCCTTTCCTTCAAATCTTTGGGACTACTCCACTGACGCTACTTAAAATCCATTTATTGTGTTTTTAATGCAACCCTACAAAACTGGAAAATATTTCTATGCTAGCTAAGATCCTTTTTCAAATCTAAAACTAAGTACTCTATAAAAAAATATCGAAATTTGGCGTAGTCTTCGAAATCAAAATGCGTATTGCAATCACCCCATTGCAACTTTCTACGGATTTCTTATGCAAATCTTACTTATTCTTTCTTTAGCTTCACGCTGAGAGAGACAGCTTTCTATCTTGGTTCTAAAGGTTCATCAGGAATAAGTCGTCGCTGCCTCGACGGCGGTTCCCGTTGTTTTTCATTAATTAATTTTATTATTTTTCGAGCGGAACGCCGTCTTGCCTTTATTGGCGGAATTTCTCGAGTAATTAGTCTTTTATTATTATATAATTTTTGCAGAAGGGTTGAGGTGGGTTTTCTCGCCAGATGGTCCGATCTGCCCCGGGATCTCTAATTAAATCTAGCTTTGTGCTGAGGTGCGGAGTTTGGATTGGGTTTAAACCGCGGTAGAAGAAGTTTCCCGTTTATTTTTGAACGGGAATTGAGTGAGGAGGTTTTTTAAGGCGCATAGGCATGCCACCACTTTATTAGAATTTTTGATAATCCTTTTCTCAGTTGTATTTCGTTAAAGACCAAAGTATAAGACCTATATCCTCTGGTCCTGATATTTTAAAAGTTACATTTTGCAAAAAAAATTTAATATAGAGTTTATTTCAATTTATTCTAACACTTTAAGTTATAATATTAACAATAAATATGGAAATTTTCGAAATATATTTCGGCTTCCTTTCAATGACATTATATACACATGTCATTGCCTACTTTAGGGCCGGCATCAGTCAAATAAATGACAAAGTATAAAAATGGCATAGAAATATATACAACTTTATGACTAGGGATAGGATATTCGGATCGATATGTAACTAAAGTTGGAAAAACTGAGAATGTTTGTAGGTGTGGAGTCGGGTTATTATAATATTATTTTGATAGTTAAATTCCCGGAATTATGGAATTGCTTGAAACGTTACGATAATTTAATATGCTTAATGATATGTTACCGGAAATGGAAATAATAAATAAATAAAAATTAGGAATTGAATACCGATAATAGAAAATTTATAAAATGCCAAGCTGATTTAGACCGAATAGAGCAAAAGTCAAAACAGAAAACCGAAAACTAATTATCTCAGCTTAGCATTTTATAAATTTTCCAGGACTTGTATACAATTCCTAAATATTAAACATTTACGGTAATATCTGTTAAGTATTGGGTACATCATCATATCGTATTAAGCAATTTCGTAATTTTTACTATCACAACAAAAAAATATTTTAAGAAGCCGACTCCACACCTACAAATATTTTCAAGGATTTTTCCAACTTTAGGTATATATCGATCCGATTATCCTATACCTGCTTATGACTAATTTACCTACTAATCTACTGACCTACTTTTATCATAAATTATTAAAATAAAAATAAAAATAATTTTGTTTGAAGAGCCATCTTCAATGTGCCTTAATGTGCATGTTATTTCGAGGATAAAGCATTGTCTGGTACCTACCTCATGCAAGAAATTAATATTTTAAATTGCGTTAAATATGATACCTTAATATTCTCATCAAAGAACAGTACATAAAATTCATAATGTGGTTGCACTGGGTCTCGTTCCCAACGCACTACTTATGACATTTTTTTATTTTTGAATAAAAAGTAAAGGCGCATAGGCACGCCAACGTTTAAGTACAAAATTTGATAACCCGTTTCTCTGTTATTTTTCGTTATAGATTAAAGTTGGAGACCTCTATAGTTTAACACAGGCATTTACAAAGTCACCACCTGGCTAAAATTAAAAAAGGTATGGTTACAATTTAAAGCAAGAAAACAACTTTGTATGTAAATTTTTTCAGCTTTATATCTTTAAAACAAAATCAATATTCAAAGTTTTGGTAAGTTGGTGTCTTTCAAAATATCAGTACCAGATGATAGAGGTGTTATACTTTGGTCTATAACGAAAAACAACATAGAAACGGGTTATCAAATTTTGTACTTAAACGGTGGCGTGCCTGTGCGCCTTAAATAAATGTGATTTTGTACGCTACAACAGTTATTCGCACAACATTTGGGAACAAGACTCAGAGCAACCACCTTAGTAGAGAAATACTCGCAGATGTGAAGAATTAAGACTCAAAAATAAATTACACACTTACACGGCGAAACTAAAACGGAAGTTTTATTTCGGGGACAAAGTTTCTTTTTAATAAAACAACAAAGAAATTAATTACCTAAATTCTCATTAGACAAGAGATTGTAAATATTTTTGTTCCTTCTTCGCATTATAACCTTAACTTCTTTGTAGCGCCATTAAGGTGATTACCTCGGGAAGGAAATATTAATCGAATTATTTAGTTAGTCTGTTTGTTTATAAAAGTTCTTTTGTTGATGGTCAGAGCGCCACTCTGCTAATGAGTTTCAGAAACTACACTTACTTGGATACATTCTTTTAATTTCACCTTGGCATTTAGTTTTTAATATTGCTTTTGGAGTTAAAATCTCAGGCTCATAGGCGTAACTATGTAGGGGACAGAGGGGCAAGAAGTACCAAGTGCCCCCCCAGAAACACGGGCGTCATTGATGTAAAAATATGCTTTATCTAACCTCATATCGTAAAATCCTCATTACGAACTCAAAACTACTGGCTTACTGAAAAATATTTTTCATGAACGTCTCTAAAAAATTAAAAAAAAAATTATTATAGTATTCGAACAACATAATGCTATAAGAAAACTTTTTCTGAGATTACAGTACATGTGATACTAACTAGGAAGGCAAAGGGAACTTAGCACAAACAGCCATGTCTGAGGTTTATTATCAAATACCAATTAGGTTATCATATAATATTCTCTAACACGTACTAAATAATATTGCGGCGTGACAAAGGAGGTCACAATTACATTTTATTTTCGGCCTGCATTGTCTATGCTGCCAGCGCGCGCAACGCGTACACATGCGTGGTGGACTGTTGGATTTCGGCGCCATAGCTTACGTGGAAATTACTATTTACTGTGGTTTTATGGGTCAAACCAAAAGTATTATTTTGCCCTAAAATTACTAACAGCAGTGATGGTGATGATAATTTGACTCTGGAAATAACGACGGAAATTAGGAACACTTTTAAAACGAGCTTTTACAAGAAAAATCAAAAATGGCTTTTTGTCAAGATTATTATGAAAACAGGTTGTTAGACATGAGTTTAGATAAAGTAGTGTATGAAACTGTACATAGCTGGGTATTAAAACACTGGTGTTCTATTATAAAACTCGCCTTCGGCTCGTTTTTTAAACTGACACTCATGTTTTTAATAGCCTTTTTATGTACCAGTTTCATAAACTACTATTATTCAATTTTAAGCTTTGTTTTTTGGCTTGTATGAAGTTGCATGTAATCTCGTTATATGGAGGGTTATTATTTTTTATATTATTACGTACGCATAATCGTTGATGGTTTTATGAGTTGAAGCCGGGGGCCGCCCCCTCCCTACAAAGCATAATTACGCCAATGGGTACTCTTCGCAATTTCTCATAGCCCTCTTAATGTATAGATAATAAATTAATAATACTGTCATAACTACTTAAGGAGAGGTCATCCAGAGAAATCTGTTCTGCTCCGACACTTTCATTGTACACTTTTCTATACTCCTCAGAGAGAGCGGGCCGCAATGTTTTTATTATTTTATTTTTCATATATTTATTATTTTAGAATTAAGAGGATATATTTTTAATATGACGGCCGTGTTATACCATATTTCTTAAGACGTTTAGTTTAGTATAAGTATTATTGTTTTTAATTCAAAAAATTAATCAATTAATTTTATTGTATTTATGTCATAGTTAAGACCTATCTTTGCGATATTATTGGATACAGTATAATGCAAGTAATCTTATATAAAATGACCGAAATATTAAGTTCAAAATGTAAAATATAATATAGTTTTTTTATGTAATTTATTACAATTTCACGATTTAGATTTAATTTTAAATGAGACAATATCGGAGTAACCCCCCCTTTTGAATTTGATTGTGAGATGGAAGATCTAGATTCCAAAGTAACCGATTTTTTAGCTGTTCAAGTGAACATATTGAAAATTGTTTGATTATGTAAAAGTTCGAAATGATGAAAGTATTACCCCATGTTTTTATTTGATATTAGCTTTTGCCCGCGGTTCCGCCCGCGTGTTGTTCGGTTTAACGACATGCTTTTTCCGGGATAAGAAGTAGCCTATTCGTTAAGTTAGGGTATAAGCTAAATTCATTCAAAATTCCATCCAAATCCGTTCAGCTGTTTCAGCGTGAAAGAGTAACAAACATACACACGAACTTTCACATTTATAATATTGGTGTGATTTTAGTAAATAACGTCAAGCTTTAGCTTAGTGATTACAATTAATTCAATTTGGAATAGCTTCGATATAGGACAGAATATGAGAGAAATTTTAATTATAAGGTCCTAAAATTAAATATATCTATTTATTATATATAATACCTCTCATAACTTCGGATTATGATGTTGTTATATCAAGCATTACTAAATGACGCGAAAAGTTTATAGAAATTATTTTTTTCTTGAAAAATTTACTAAGTTTCTAGTACAAATGACTTTTTAACGAAACCCACACTTTTTGAGAGCGCGCGATGTTACGGTTTTGATAACCCACGGCTCAGAGCGCTTTATTTCATTTCAAACAATATAAAATGCTATCGAGTCAGTTCTGCTTGGTGCAAATTAAGGTGGTCAATGTTAGGGGCTATATGGCCACTTTCTGAATTAAGATAATCACGATAAAGCCGCGACTACACCATCCGATTTATCGGCACCCTAACTAGGAAAGGATTGGACTTAGGGCAGTGTAATCGCGGTTAGGACGGTCTGTTTCTTCGTGCGTCCTAACTAGGATCATAGTTAGGATCCTGATAAATCGGATGGTGTAATTGCCGCTTAAGAGATATTTAGGCGACGAATGAGCTAATCACAGCGCTGTATTTCATAGTTAAGTACCACTTAAATGGAAATTCTCAACTGTCAGGGAAGACTTTAAAAAATTGAGAGGCGATTAGGTGTCGTCAAAATAAGACATTGAAACGAAGAAAATGCAGTAAAGTAAATAGTTTTCACTTCTCCATAATAGAAATTGGTGAACTGAACTTATTTGTGTTCAGATTGAGAGATGAAAAATTTATTAGAGTATAAACATTTAATGACACATTTATCGATCCTGTATGATGAGTTTACGAGGAAATGGAATAAACCTAATTTTCATTTCCATTTCAAGGCGTAAATTTATCTTGTAAGCCAAATGTTACAAGTTTACATTTTTTCCAGTTTTTTTTTTTCATTGTTTTGATGTCCTTTTATTATCGTGCGTTATATTATCTTTTCCGTCGTACCTGAGCGCGGGGCGTATCCAGGTGCCGTTAGGCAGGTGTCACGCCCCCACCTGCGGGCGGGGCCACAGGTAGACACGCCCACCCTACCTGGCCTGGAGGACAGGTGGCTTGGAGTTTGTTGTTTCAGGATATGTTTGGTTTAGGTAAATATATACACAGGTAGCCGTGGGGCTGGATAAAAAATGCACTATCTACTATTTATGTTCTAGAATCAATGTAGGTAGTTTCAAGTAACAACATTACAATATACATTTTTATTCGTATGTTTTAAAGAATTAAGTAAATGGATGGGTCCATACAAATTTTAATGGTTTCAAAAGAAATACTGAAAAAAATTAAAAGGATCTGTCGAAAAACGTTGACTATTATTATTGTCTCGTGGTGAAACCAATAGATAAATAAATTGAAAAAAAAAAACATGTTTGCTTAGTTTCTTGCCCTTCTTCTTAGCAAGACTAATCGAATGGGCGGATGGTTAGGCATTTTTTTTATTTATGTTTTATTTATCAATTTATTTGTTCTTTGGATTATTTATAAATAATGTTTTTATTCCTATATTTCTTTATTTTCTGCAGGTTTATAATTTTAGTACGAATATTGGGCATTTTAGTAGACCTTTAAGTATACTTTATGTATCTATTTTAGAAAATAAATATTTTCATTTAATTTCATTTTCATTGAGGAAAGTGTGAAACCAAACATACCTACATACAGAAAAGACTTGTACTTTTCCACAAATCTATTTATATGAAAGCGAAATACCTCTATAAAATCTCAAGAACTATAAAGTCTACAAATTTTAAACTGGCAGGTACTCGTATAGCTGTCTCACAACACGCAGGTACACGCTAAGAAAGGATATTTTGAAATTTAATTTATAAGTGATACTCGGCGTTCAAGTTTATTATTCCTCTAACCCAGCGAATCCGTGGGCAAAAAGCTAGTTTTATTTATGCTTTACTCTGCCCAACGGTGTTGCAATAACATTTGAAGCCATCAAAAGAAAAAAGTACCAGAGTTTTCTTTAAAACAACGTTAAAAAACCTCGCCAAATAACAAAGACCACCTACATAGCAACCCTGAATCCTAAATTCAATAACAAACCAAAACTAAAAGAAATTCTCCTCTACAAACATGTTTGGTCGATATTATGCAAAGCGGAGGTCCGTCCACCTCGCCGCAAAAAATGAGATCATTGGAAACCCTTCTATACAACAGACAGGCAGGGAAAAGTGCGTCACACACAAAACATACGCGGCTCAAGGCCGCTACTCACTTCGCACAAAAAATTTCAATTCATTCTCAATTTTATTCTACGACTAACAGAGACAGTTGAAGTTAAACGGAAATGTGTTTAAGGCCAAATTAATACAGTATTTTTAATAATGATAGGTTGAATCAATCAATTAAGGTGGTGTGTATGATGTCTAGTGAGTTTAATAATGGTGGTGCGTACTGGGGTGTCCCAGAATAAAAGAGACAAAATTGTCTTTAAAATATTCAATGGAAATATAATATAATTGCTGACGTATGTTTACTAGACATATGAACGTATGATTAGTCTATTTACAAAATATATATTAAATTTGCTCCAACGTAACTTTGTAGCCCATTTTTGGGGTTCTGTACCTCAGGAGGTAAAAACGGAGCCCTTATAGAATCACTTTGTTGTCCGTCTGTCTGTCCGTCAGTCCGTTCATCTGTCTGTCAAGACCCTTTACCTCAAGAACGCGTGGAGGTATCAAGTTGAAATTAAAACCATGTACTCAAATGTACAGTCCTTTGAAGCTTTGAAATAATCAAACTTCTAAGTTAACGTAAGAAATGTTACGGCCGTTTATGCCGCAAGAAACGTATATTTCAACACTCTCATGGGAATCAAAATTTATAGGGTATTTTCCGTTGACCTAGAACTATGAAATTTGGCAAATAATACCGTCTTATACTACAAGTATAGGGAAAAACCTGAAAACTATGCATTTGTAATTGCATTATAAAAAATACGGAACCCTCGGTGGGCGAGTCCAACTCGCATTTGTCCAGTTTTTTCTTAAATGAATACCTGCACGCCTCATATATAACTGCTTTTGATGCTAATTGGGTCTTATTTTCTAATTAGCTAAACAACTTCTATAAAATAAGCCTTTATTCTGAAATTACAGTTTTTATATTGAAATATATTTTATTTACGAAATGTACCTAATTTCAGTGTGCCTAATGGCATAGGCTCCGAAATTATAATCAGATCCTATATTTGTTGTTTCAGGGTTTTTTTATCAAACAACCTATTCTTTTTTGGCCGGCAAATAACGTTTAACTTTTCGTAGGTTAAATAAAGCATCGTACCTATTGGGAAGAGACCCTGCTAGCCCCGGGTCAGCAGAAAGAGGTTAACCCTTCAGTGCTCGTGTCTTAGACAGTACCTCCTTTTTCGTGTCCACAGCCATGGGTTAAGTACACAAAAAATTTATCGCCCTGCGAAGGTGACAGTACGCGTAGCGTTGTATTGTGACTAGTGGAGGGTAAGCCTATTTGTTGCCTTTTTGTTTTTGGCAATTGAGGGTTAAGGGCTAAGGGTGTGCGTCCCTTTTAGCTCAGCCTCTTTCCTTTATGTCACCGCATTTAATTTTGTTCTGTTTTGCCAGTTTATAAACTTGGACTTTCAATAAAGAACGTTCTTCGCGAGAGTCACGTCAAAGAAGTTCTACAGTCCGTTACAGGAGTGTATTTACTTATCCTTTGACCTCCCCGGCTATTGTACCCTGGGATACAATCACTGATTAGGTACTATAATCAAACCAAGACCTTAGTACGTGGGCTGTCACCACTCGTATGACGAAACTATGTTGTTAAGCGAAATGTCGTGCTTCAGCATAACGTCATCATAATATCTCATCGCCCCTTTCCAAATCTTTAAAAGGCCTTTAAACTTTAATTTTTGTACTTTTAAAATGCAACGCAACCAAGGTAACGAAAAGTTCTAATGTCGGAACTTTGGGGGGTTTACTCACGCTTGTCTACCAGAGGGGTAGGCAGAGACTACAGACACATTTCCATCTGCTACGATCCTGACACACCTCTTTTGCTTCTACATCCATCAATCTAGTCATACAAGCTGTTTTATTTCGGGTACTTTTTATTTTGCCGTTCTTCAGTATGTCGCCTATTTGGTCGGCATACGTCCTTCTAGGGCGGCCCGGTCGAGCTTTACCTTCAACTTGTGCAGCATAAATTTCTTTCGTCACTTTACTTTCATTCACCCTCTTTATATGCCCAAATGTATGCAAAAATATTACTTAGTTAAAAGTACTTAAATAGTATTGTAACCGAGTATTATACAATTTAATAAAATAACTTAGAATGATTTTGGTACAAAATTGTATACGCATTACTCCTTCACACATTTGAGTCCTTGTTAATTTGTTTGCAGGAGCGAGCGCTAGCTTTAAGACTTACTCATGGCGCTATTATGTACTTTTATGACGTAGCGGTTTTAGATTTGCAACTGATGTAAGTTGAATTCATAATAAAATTATAATATAATTAAAATTTTATATTTTAAAATGAAAAGTTGCGACAGATAACAATTGGATACAATTACATTAGCGACATGTTTCAATATCTTTCCGAAATGACCATCAAGCGAGCGTCTGTCATCATCAGTAGACACAAACGTTGCGGGTTTGAAAAGCGGAAAATTATAGCTACGCGCAAAATAAAGTCAAAGACAAGACTTTGTTTTGCGCCACATTAAGGTTAACAAAAAGCTGAGCTAAAATAGTGACTGCCAAGCATTTGTTAGCGCGTAGTAACAATGAGGGGTGCTATTCACCCGTTCGACAATTGAAATCTTACATTTTTGGCTGTAAAATGAATACAATTGTCTTGTTTTGTTGTTGAGAACCAAAAACGTACGATTTAAATTGTCAAACGGGTTAATTTGCTTAGCCGAATAGCCATATGACAATCGAATTTGAAAACGATTCTCTTACACAATTGCACCCCTGAGATATCAAAATTATTATGATTAAGATTATTATTCTTCAAGTCTACGGCCCCATATTACTGTTAGCAAATGAGGCTCCTCACGCCCTTACGTAATCAATTTCATACAAATTGGCTCACCATGAAAACCTATAGGTTCCATCCATCCATCAGCCTGTTTCGTCCACTGCTGGACATAGGCCTTGCCAGGATTTTGCCACTCTTGGCGATCCACCTGGAAAAAATACCCTTACTCACACACGCTGGGCAGGTGGGTTGGTGAGCGCGGTGTCGAAACCCTTGTACCAGTGACGCCGCTGACCGTCACTAGTCTGTTTTATAAGGCCCGGCAATTGGGGATGGATATACCGCCATCCATCGGTCCCAGGCAATGGTGGCCCGCCTGGTTTTGCCTAAGAGCTGTTCTCTTACTCTCCCCCGAATAACTTCGGGAGGATTAGCGGGTAAGATGGTGGTACCTCCACAGTCGAGCTCGGCATCAGCTCTACCACCTATAGGTTACTTCCAGTTAAATTATAAACTTGAAATTCCGTTCATAATTAGGTGTTATAGCACACATGTAGGAAAAGAACTGAAAATGACATATATTTAATTATTTAAGATAAAATAGTTGACCATCTTAATTAGACCGTTTGGATACATAAAGTTTAATAGATCGTTAGTGTAAAATGTAGTTGTTATTCATAACTGGACGAGGAATAAGTTTGTTTTATACGGTATGTACGGAACTCTTAGAGCACGAGTCCTACTCGCTCTTGACCAGTTTTTTTTATTTGGCGCCCCCTTAGCTGCTTTAATAAACTCATACCATTTCTACCTACGGGGCATACCTACCAAGATTTCGTAGACCTAATGCGTCAACTGACAAAGTCTCCTACGTCTCGTAGCTGCAGCTACGATACTCTAGTTTTTCGGTTTTGTGGACCCGCTACATCGTAGTTGGAAAACTATGTAATTATAATATGTATGTAATTACCACAATTGCACCTCTGATACAAGATATCTCTGATAGGGCTCAAAAAGGGTCTTGACAGACGGGCAGACAGACACACGGACAAAAAAGTGATCGTATAAGGGTTCAGTTTTACATTTTGAGATACGGAACCCCAAAAATGAGTTATTTACGTAGTTTAAACCAAGCTATGGAGGTACTATATATTCGTAATTGCATGTAGCAAGCTCCCATCAACCGAAATAACATTCAAACCGTAAGTGATATTTGATTGTTATTTATCCTTTAGATAGTGTTGAGTCAACACCCTGCGGCACCTGTCTCCATTAAAATTTCAATTACTAGACCCACCTCCTTGTACACATAGCGGGACGATAGTGTGTAAACATACATTGTCGCTAGTATTTATTTACATCACGCGTATGTTTACGTTCTATCGCGATGCAGAAGTTTAAGAGCTGGTGAAATTCGGGGAAAGTGATATTAGTGTCAACATACTCGTCGTACCTACGCTACGCATATCTCTTTTATTTATATTGTTATTTGTAGTTGTTTTAAGGCTGAAACAGATCCCAGAACAACAACAACGCCAGATTTTCGAGCATTCCTTTACATAAATTAGATCACTTTAAATTGAAACAAAAATAGGTATGTTTTATTGATATTTGAATAAATGAATGTTGTAATAAAAATGCGTTAAGATGTATACTTCCGCCCTAAAAATATTATCTAACTTAACTTTTAAAAATTTTTTTTTGATGTGGACTTGATTTTTTTTTCAAGTCGTATTTATTTTTGCATATAAAAACCCTCCAATCTGTTGTTTTGCTGCCTGATTTTTAGTATTTACCGTCCAAGACAAATTGGCCCATGAGCCGACCAATTATCGCCCCTATCAAAAGCTAATAAAGTATTGAACATTGGCTCTGCTGTGTTGGATGGGTAGTTTTTTTTTCCTAGCTTATGCCATACTTTTCTAAGGAATGGATAACAAGGCTAATAAAATTGGCCGCAATCGTAAATATTTAACCCTATACCAAATTGTTATTTCATTGTTTTTTTATTTACAATTATTTACGTTAACTTAAAAAAGTGTTTTTTTTTATTATAAAGTTTTTATTAATGAAAATATCGTAATTTTTCTTTACCCGTAGGAATGGCTCTGTGGCATAAAAATCAAGCTCCAAAAAAAATTTGTTAAACACTGTCATTTAAAAATGAAAAATAAACTCATGCTTTCGTTGTTTGAAAATTATAATAAGAGTCACCTTTGAGAATACTTTTCTAATTAATGGGGCTATGATCATATTATAGAGACACAATAATTAATTAACTTTGTATTCAGCAGTAACAATACAACGTTAACATTTTACTGATGTCAGCCAGCGATGTACAAATATTATTTTTTAATGCATGTGCTCGTAAAGACCCATTTTATATGCACCATAACTGTTGGAAAAGTATTTTTTTCCCCACTACTGCTTTATTTTATTTATTAAAAGAATGTTGCTAGTCTTTTCTTGTGTACCATAGATAGAATTGACGGAAATGAGCTGCTTTCAGTTTGATAAGTTTGTAGCCTGCGTTCAGTTTGATGGTCAGACGACACTCACCTACCACTGATAGCAGGAAAGTATCAAGGTACGTGAGGGGACTGAAATCAGCCTACGAACGCATCAAACGGAAAGCAGATTATTTCCGTCAATTGCGTGCAATGAAAAAGAATGCCCGCCTAAAGTTCATTTGGTGTATTTTTTGTTTGTTCCTTTAATTAAGTTTCATTTATTTACTCACACTATGCATTGAAAAACGTAGTCGATACAATCGCTTATCACTCGTGTTTCGAATCGTCCTTGTAAGCTATTGCCTCCTTACCGCACTAAATACCATACAAATAAACTACCTACTATTGTGCAACTTCACCGTTGTCACCATAGGTAATTAGAGCGATTTTTGTAATAGAAAAAAAGAAAGAAACCAGATTTTACTGTCATAAATAAATGAAACAGCAAAATTAAATTATAGTAACTTAAATTCTTTAAATTATGACTACCAATTTTGAAGTTGCATTAAAATATTATATAATATCATGTATTAAAATCACATTCGTTTGGTAAAAGGTAACATGCTCAACATTTGCCGTCGGATGATATCTATATAAACAATAGACAAAATGTATTTTTGCAGTGACAATCGGTAATCAACAAAAATGTCATGCTGCTGTTTTTACAAATTGAGCCACAGGCTGCCTGTGGTGTGATCGCCAGTATAAAACCTTCAACAACATTATCAACCATACAGGTAGCCTTAGCATGAAAACATTACGGTTACGTTCAGTTTGAACTTAACGCGGTTTTGTATGAAATCTGATAACCGCCCCTAGCGGTCAGTAGCGGAACTTATCAGAATTCCATACAAAACCGCGTTACGTTCAAACTAAACGTAACCGTAATGTTTTCATGCTACTAGGCTACTGGATTTGTTATGTTTTAAGACTGTATGAGTATCACAATGGCGAATAATAAGAAACAATACTTTATCTACGCCCATAAAAAATGTCGCCTTGATATTATTTATAATCTTTTCAACTAAATTTCAAGAAAAATTAAAAAGGGAAACGCGTTTTATTCTTTAAATATTTCGTCCTGTAAACGAGAATCTTTATTTGATTGTTCAGCCTAACTGTCAGTAATTTACTTATTGAAGGTGTTCTGTGGGAGCATTCGAGGCTACATGTCAGAGCAAAAGAAGAAATATTTCGAAACATCGAACAGTCGATGTTTGGTTACCAAAACGGTGTTATTTTTACTCTTTCAATTCAATATCCGCATTTCTACATGCGTCTGACAATCCTCAATTACCTCACATAATAAACACCTTCCTTGTAAATCAACATCCACCAAAGAGGTTTCATTGTGGAAGGAAAAATCGCCGGCAGCGAAGAAACCTGGCTTGAAGTGCAAATGGAATAATTTCACGAAGAGATTGGGTGGGGCTGCCTGAAAAAGTAATATTATGATTTCTTATAAATCGTAATTTTAATAAAGATATTACAAACGTGTATTTAATAGTTCCATTTAACTACTTTTCTGAATCCTCCTTTTTACTGTCAAAACAACTTATACTCTTAAGAAGCTCTAAAGCAAAGCTTCTTTAGTCCCCTGTGCACAATTATTCGAAACTTAAAAATGTAATCCTTAGGTGGAGAATAAGGATTAAATTAAAAAATGTCCACATAGAACAAATTTCTGTTTAAAAAGATATATACAATTAATCGTAATAAACGTTACGTGATTATATTTACAGCCCAGCTCGCACCGGCTATCCTATCTTAAAACAACCATTTATGAAATAAAAAGTGCTTTATATACAAAATATCATTAGGAAACAAATTTGAAGAAATATATTTTTTAAATATCCTCTGTCCTATATTTGATCCCGCGATCTCTTGCATACGAGTATTATAAGTGAAATTAAATTTAGTAACTTCGTAATCATCGCTAAAACTATACTAAAACAATACATCACACTCCAGATCGACGTCATCTCAGATGTAGGCAAGTTTACTTCTGAAATCGTATAATTATTGTACTTTTTCTAGTCAGCAAGGCACATCTCTAGATTGATGAAGGGGAAACAAGAAGGCAAGGTGGGGCGGGGAAGAATCTTCTCAAGATGAACAAACACAAATTTGATTAGGACAGGTCTTGCACAATCAACGCGGTGGAAGCGATATTTGTGTTTGCACGTGGCGAACGGTTGATTGAAGTAGACATCATGTTACTGTATATTATGTGTCAAAGCGTTGGTTGCGTTGAACAACTTGGTTTGTAAGTTTGTTGATGATGATGATGATGATGTCCTCCTCATCGCAGTCAGACGACGGCGACCTCATGGTTTGTGGGACTTCTACGGCGGTGGGCGCCAATGTGACTCGCAAAGCCCAAGCTTGGTTTTAAAAGTCCGATTACAGCGACCGCAGTGTAGTTCACCGCGACTGTTGTACGTGTAACTATATATATAAGTGTAAGTATATACATTGTTGATGGTAGCGTGGTTGTGTTAAAAAGTAGGCTTTTCGTTCATTTCAGTGTTGTATACTAAAAAAAAAACAGCTACCGACATAAATACGTATATGCCAAATCTGATACAGATATGCCCTGAAGTTATATATAAAGGTACTGTAAAGGTTATGTAGTATACCTAATATCTACACTACAACGTAGTATACGCAGGTATCCGTTATGATTTTATTAAGGCACCGTCAATATTTGCACCTATTTCCCCCCGAGCTTTCGCGTTGCTGGCACGTTGCTCATGTTGGTTCATTCTTTACTTAGACCTGGATATTGTGACCCTTATAATAATGTATAAAAGTCGATTTGAAGGCTTTACTTTTTGTTTTAGCGCTGTCAAAACTTACATTTTTCCAAAGTTATATAACTTCTGTTGTTAACAGTAAATAACTATTTTGGAATGATGAAAAATAATTTTGGGAGCACTCAAACTAAAATCAAAGCCGTCAGAATCAGCTTTATTACCTACTAGCTTTTGCTCGCGGTTTCACCCGCGTTGAATTAGTTTTTGTGTACTCCTATAAAATCAGTCAATATTATTCGGACTGTTACCTACAGTAAACACAGCTGGTGAAATGTGTGTGTTATGCGCCTCTGTTTCCTATTTTATGTGTCTTTTATAGCTTTTCTATGGGAACAAAGGGAAAAAGTAGTTTTTGTCCTATCCAAATACTAGAACTACATTTATGCAAAATTTCAGCCTAATTGGTTTCGTAAGTATGGCGTGAAAAGGTCAATCACTTTTCTATAGAAATTTGAAAGCTCATTTTCATTCCATGGGAACTGATTTATGGGATAAAAAGTAGCCTGTCCTATTCCAGGTCTAGAACTACATTCATGGAAAATTTCAGCCCAATCGGTTCTGTAGTTACGGCGTGAAAGAGTAACAAATATCCATCCATCCATCCATCCATCCATCCATACATCCATCCATCCATCCATCCATCCATCCACCGATCCATCCATCCATCCATACATCCAAACTTTCGCATTTATAATATTAGTGGGATAGCTATTTACTGACACGTATTGACAATACATGAAGCCATAGTGTTCTACATTGGAATATCCCGCGCAGGAAGATCGCATACCACCAGCCGGACGATATTAAAAAGACGGCAGGGCCAACCTGTAGCCTTAGCATGAAAACATTACGGTTACGTTTAGTTTGAACGTAACGTGGTTTTGTATGAAATCTGATAACTGCCCCTAGCGGTCAGTAGCGGAACTTATTATATGCGGAATTCCATACAACACCGCGTTACGTTCAAACTAAACGTAACCGTAATATTTTCATGCTAAGGCTGCTGGACCAAAATTGCTGCAAACCAATCGAATTGGAGAGCAGTTGAAGTGGCATAAGTCCAAAAGTGGACAACAATATGCTGAAAAGAAGAAGATTACTTAGCTTATGAATGTTAATATTCGTATAGTATTCGGCAGCCCTGAATATGAGCACCTTCTCACTAAACGAGTATTTTTGGTGAAAGGTCTAAAAGTAAATATTAAATTTGCTAAGCGTTTTAAGCAGTACGCATTTCCGTTTATTTATAAAACAATTTTATATAATTGTAAAATACAGAGCTGCTCCATCTTGGAAGCTAAACACAAAATAAGAAACTGGCTACTTACACTAGATTACAATCAAACAGAAAATTTGTTGGTAACCCAAAAATAAAATATTAAATATATATTTAATGAATTTAACTTATTTATTTTATTTATAATATAAAGGTGTTCTAGATAATTTTTTATCTGGGAGCCCGCGTAACAGACTTACTAGTGCGGGGCCCGCTATATAACTGTAAATGTGTTTTTCATTTTCTTTGTAAATAAATATTTTTTATTGTATTGTATTATTTGTCTTTATTATGTTGGTTTTCTTGTTGGATAAACTAAGAATAGATGTGAAAAAGCTGAGCTTGCCTCAAGTTATTCCGTTTAGATTTTTACCGGCCTTCATACTAATTGGTCTATATGTAGAGTATCTGCCTATTTTTTGGATAAATTTTGTGGAAGTATGTAAATCCATATTTTTTTAGATGTATTGTTTTAATTTTTATCTCAAATGTTCGTTATTAAGAGCTCACGTTCACAAGCTAAGGTTTTGTAAATATTTGAAATAAAATATCTTTTTTGTTTTTCATAATTATGGTTTAAAGTGATGTAAAATGGTACACCTAATATGTTTCCTTAGACCTAGGACCACAACAAATTCCAACCAGTTATTCTACAGCTTTAATATTAATAATATGGGGTGCAACTCTGAAGTCTAGTTAGAATCATGACGCCCCGTGCTTTCCTATCAGACTTTATTAACCTGCGATGTTTACAAATTGGATTTATTACTAGCACGAAGCGCACCCTGAGATTGGGCCCATCACGCCAATCTTGCCGAATTGCCAAATAAACTCGACTGAATTGGCGAATATTCGCGTTCTACAACTTTTGTGATCTTTGATAAGCAGTAATTGACTGGAGGAACATCGTGTTTTATTGTTTCACTGTACCGTGGTGGAGTGGAAGGTAGAAAGTTAAAGAATAAGAGCTAAACTTCTTTTTTTCTTTAGACAGTGAACTAAATAGTTACATTTCGTTGTAAATTTTCCTTATTAAACCTTCATTTCCCTCTGCATGGTATAAATTTATGATAAAACTTTTTGCTTTTCTCTCACAAAAAATATGTTTTGCTTTGGTTTCATAATTAGTATTGCTCCTCCTATTCATGTATTTCTGTATTGTTATTTGTACAGCGACAAATATGTCTTACCCTAGGGAACTAAGCACCTACTTAGTGCTTGTATGTTTATCATTCAACATACATTACTTACGAAGTGTTACGAAGTTATGTAAGGAGGTGATATTAGAGACAAGGAAAATTAAGTGGTGGTAACTTGGTATAAAACAAAACTAAGCAAGCACCCGCATAGTGCTTAATAACATAACCTATGTTTGTAATTTTTTATTTATTTATTTAAATTATTAACCCCGAAACAATCTCATACATTTAAGCAGTGCCCTGCAAAACTGTATAAACAGTTTGTCTGCAGGAATGTTAACAAAGAAAATATGTAAGGTGCATAAACTTCTACAAAAAAGATGTCTCTTAGATAAATTAATGAAGTATGGAGTGTCTCCAATAACGTATGATCTACATTAATATACTACTTATACGAAAGTGGTGAAGTACATTCGGAAACAAAAAAGGAAGCATACCGATATGGTTAGTTAGGTATGCACAAAGAGTCGGACGTTGTTATTTTTCACAACACCAGAGCCAGTAATGATTCCCCGGAGGAGACAAATCAACTGAGGAGTTTGTTTTCCATTACAAACGGGGACATAATCTGACTCGAGGTTGTAAAGCGATAATAAAAACACGGCAGCCCTTCATACTTAGACTTGCCAAACAGATCGGATTGTCAAACAAAACTGAATTCTAATATCTTAACAATAAGTATAATTTTAGTAACGACACTTTGCCGCTACTTCGAGGCAGCGTAGACTGCTACACCCCGCAACTCTTACTCAAAACCCGGTAACAAAGTAAAAAAAAAACAAAAAGTTACATACGCGAACTCTTTCAGCAAATAATAGGGAGGTGTTAAGAGTATAAACAAACATATTCAACAATATTATATTTTCAGTAGGTTTGCTTGGAAATCGATTGTAATAGAGCGAAAAGTTACTATACTGGTATCGTAAAAAATTAATAGTCGTTCCATGTTATTTAGGTAGGAGAACTGATGCGGGGCTCAAATGTGGCGGTACCACCATCTTACTCGCAAATCCTCCCGAAGTTATTCGGGGGAGAGTAAGAGAACAGCTCTCAGGTAAAACCAGGCGGCCCACCATTGCCTGGGACCGATGGATGGCGGTATATCCATCCCCAATTGCCGGGCCTTATATAAAATAGACTGGTGACGGGCAGCAGCGTCACTGGTGCAAGGGTTTCGGCACCGCGCTCACCAACTCACCTGCCCAGCGTGTGTGAGTATGGGCATTTCTTCTAGGACGACCCACAAGAGTGGCGAAATCCTGGAAAGGTCTATGTCCAGCAGTGGACGAAACAGGCTGATGGATGGATGGACATGTTATTTAGACAGGGATATGGAATAAAGGCAATAAAGGTATAGACATTAATGATTTCCTAAAAATATACAATACAATACAATACAATACAATATAACTTTATTTGCACACCACAAAGAAGGAAACAAAAATAATATAAATTACAATAGCCAAATAACGTAGGTACAATCAGGCGGCCTTATCGCTTATAGCGATCTCTTCCAGACAACCTTTGGGTAGAATCTGGTTTAAAAGGAGATTGATGAATAGGCGGTGCACTAATTTTAAAATAATATTTAAATATACTATACAAAATCTACATTAATAAATTAAAAAAAAAAAAAATTATGTATTATAGATAAATAACATGAATGAATAAATATATACATACATACATATATTACATAAATAATAAATAAACTTTAAGAGGAATGTAGATAGTTCAGTGGTCAGAGTGAGAGGTAGTGTTCTTTTACCAGTCTCTTAAAGACTGGTAGGGAAGGTGCTCTTCTTATAGATAGAGGAAGATCATTCCACAAACGGACGGCTTGTACTGAAAAGGAATTGTCATAGAAGGTCGATGAATGTATTGGGGTAGCCAGGAGTAGATTTTGAGAGGACCGTAAGATACGGTCATGAGTACCATGAAGAAACTGAAAGCGAGCTTTGAGATATGATGGGGTGGCAGGATTATTTAATACAGAATACAAAAGAGACAGAATATGAGAATTGCGACGACGCTCATTATACTCATTATTCATAAAAATAAATTATTTGAAGATTTCATTTATTTCTTAGTAAAAGGCGTTACATTATAAAATAATTTACCCCTTAAAAATTGTTTATTTATTCGTTTTAAACTAAAATGAAAAAAAAACCTAAAAAGTTTTTCAACAACATCCAGAGCTTTCCGTGTTTGACCCGTGTTTTGAATGCGCAGCGCTTGTGAACCTTCGAAACTTGTTAAATAATAATTTTTTTGAGATTAAATTGTTCTCAAGTTAAAACATACCATACATACACCCAAAAAGGCAAAAATAAACAGTCAGTTTTTGCTTTCAGACTATACTTATAAACAATTTTATATAATTAAAATAAGAAGTTCAATGTAGATTATTATAATAATTATATATTTTGATTCTGAGCCTTGAGGAATGTTTTAGAGCATTATCGTTACACTGTGACTAACAGGAGCTGAGAAGTGAAATTTTTAGCACATAATAAATAATTGATAGTTTTTAGTCCTTAGTGTTTATATAATATTTATTAAAAATATATTTGATTGATTCGATTGATGGTTCTTGGTGGTATCTTCAATAAATTATAAATTTAATACCAAATTTATGAATTAAAATTAGCGTCTATTCTTTAGATTTGTGTGACTAAGATGCAAAATAATTGGATTTGTCATAAATTTCTAATTTCATTAAAATTTTTGGTAAATAAATTGTTCAAAACATGCTTTCACCCGTTGATTGTCCTAAAAATTAGTGAGTCTTGCATTTTATTAGTGTCCCATTATATTAAAATAAATGGTAAGTAAGTTAGCTTTGTAAGTATAGCCGACTGCAATATATATACAATATATATATAGACTGTATATGTCACAGTATTTTTATGAAATCATTATTTTGATCAAAATCCTAGGATTTTCTTCCTAGAAACTTACTTAACATGAACTATAGTGGTTGCCTCGCTCTGCTCCGCTTTGCTCAGCTTGTGATTTTATGATCACAAGCAACGTAACACACTCCCCCTCCCTTTGCTCGTCGCACCTATTTTTGACTTCATCCTAGAATTTTGATCAAAATACTAATTTCACAAAACAACACACACACACATTGTATTTCATTTGTCATATGTATGACTTTGAAAAACCGATCCAACAGCTATTTCTGCACTATGTCAGTTGGTCTTCAATTAACCAACTTGACCGCAGAAGTTTTATATTCCAAAAATAAATTATCACCTTAGCCCGTTAATTTGCATCGCAGGTCAAAAATATTTTGTCCACAATTATTGTAAACAGGAAAACATGACTGAAAAACTATATTATCGTAACAAGTCTGACTGCAGATGAAATCTTTATCAAAACTAATGAGGTTGCCAACAGTAGGCAAAAAAATGTTTTAAGAGTTCTGATCTATCTTACTGTGTAAAGGATAGACAAACTATTAGACGGATTTCGACGAGGTTACCAATTTTTTAAAACTTGGAGTATCAAAAATCTGGGGGCAAGACAGTACCAAGTCGGCCGTACTATCCTTTTCTCGAAACAGTTCAGGCCATTATCGACCCCCTATAACTTCGTTGTGGATAAAACTAGAAACCTGAATTTTCAGTAACCAAGCAGGTATTGTACAAACACGGTATATTTAAGTATTGGTATTTTCATATTTTTTGCTGGCTCTTGATTGCGAAGGAAGCTAGTAAGTCTAGTACCAGAAAATACCTAAAACAGTAATTTCCAGTTCGTAATCTTTTCAGATTGGTGTGAAAGCTGCACGTGGAAGTGGCAGCCTTGAACTCTGTTCGGTCATCATACGTTTACCCGTGAATGATATCAATGACTCGCTGAACCCTTGCACTGAAGATAACAGTTTTATACGTATTTATTTAAAAGTGTCATGCACTCCAGCGTCAAGAAAATACAAGATTGTTCTATTACGTTACACGAGCAACGAGATTGTTTTCGATACGCATCAGGTTGTATGCGCAATTTTTTAATAGGAATCATAACTTAAAAAAAATAACGTAGAACTTGCTTTCATAAAAATACCTAGAAAGGTATGGATTCAAACACCATTATTTAGGAGTTTTTATATTATAATTTAAGTAACAAAGAAGTCCCTTTTTAGAAATAAATAATCAAATGGTACAACTCCTTTCTCTCCCGTGGGAGTAAACTCGTAACCATATAACATATCAGCTACCACAAAAATATAGATCTTAATCAAACCATATTTATCTGTATTCCCAATGAATAAGACTTCCCATTATTCTGGTTACAGAAAGGACAGGAGCAATAAATCCGTGAAAGGATGAGTTAAAAAGTGAAAAGTTGTCCTGCGCTAATGCGACGGGGTGTGAGATTAAAAACGATCGTGTCCGGAGGATGTATGGGACTGGACTCGGGATGGGCTACCCAGCACCAGAGAACCCCATTTCATCTGTATCATTGCAATGAGTATCCTCATCCTGCGGTGCAATTTTTGAGACAACATGATTGGGTTTAGGTTCTCTGGGTTGTAATTATTATTATTCATTTTGTTTTCATTATGTATTTACTCGTAGATACTTTTGGTACGATGTGTGCATCTTTTAAGGGTTCCGTAGTCCGACAAGGAAGCCTTATAGTTTCGCCATGTCCGTTTGTTCGCGGCTTAGCGCAGAGACTATTAGTACTAGAAAACTGTAATTTGGCGTGGATATAAATATTAATCACGCCGACAAAGTGATAAAATAAAATCTTGAAAAATATCTTGTCTAATGGTACCTCTCGTACAAGTAAACTGGGGATGATTTTTTTTTCTCGTCTATCCCATAGTGTGGGGTATCGTTGGATAGGCCGTTCAAAAACATTGTTGGTGTGTCAAAACCATTTTTCGATTTCGGGATCCGTTGGTGAAATATTAAGCTTTAAAGTGAAAATTTTAGTTAGAGTGGAGCGCCCCCCCCCCTGCTGGCTAAATGGTTGTTTATAGAAATGTGAAAAAATTCACAAAAGTAGTATATATAATGAATTTAAAAGGAAAACTATCACAGCTAAGTAAACTAGTTTAG
Source organism: Ypsolopha scabrella (assembly GCA_910592155.1). Classification (NCBI taxonomy): domain Eukaryota; kingdom Metazoa; phylum Arthropoda; class Insecta; order Lepidoptera; family Ypsolophidae; genus Ypsolopha; species Ypsolopha scabrella. Next base: position 20,329,427 of record OU342969.1, on the reverse strand, counting down.
TAGTAAGTTTAAGAGTACAGGTCGCGTCAAACTTTTGGCCCCCTATAATGTATGGGACCAGAAGTTTGGCGCGGTCTGTATTAGTAGACCAATATATATACCAGGAAACTACGGAACCCTACATTACGCGTGGCCCAACACGCACTTGGCCGGTTTTTATGTGTTGATATCGCAATTATTTATACTCCGAAATATTTAATGTATGGAAACCGTGTTTACTCTTATTTTTATTATTTTCTTGCCCGAGCCAGCTGGTAGGTGCAAAAGGACGAAGCGACATTTTGTTTAAATTAAAAAGTTGTGCGCCCTCGCTACCCGTGAGGATTAAAACTCTGCAGTCGGAGTACCCACGCTGATTGCTCGCACAGCAGCGTACAACCTGATGAATGGTATATTATTCTATGAGTGTGTGTACAATCACGGAACTTGACCGATAATAAGCAGATTTTTCCACGATCGTGCTTCTTTAAATGTAGGTATAACTTATTTTTGTTACCACCTATAGTTTATCTGCATTTAGAGGGATAAGAACCACCTAAGGTTGCACACAATCATAAATTGCTATGACTATTTTTTTTTCGTGATTACCTTTTATGTACTAGGGCGCTATAAGAACAGCGATGGTATACCGCGACGTAGCATTAACGTTGGTACTTTACTTTTTCTAATACAGAAACAAGGGTGTATATTTATTTTCATTCTAAAACATGATATTTACCCTGTCCGTTAATACATATGAATGAGCAAAGTTTGATTGCTTTACGAGGTTAGACCATCAGTATTCAATAAATTAGCCCAAACTTTATACCTACCAAATAATTAACAAATCAGCGTACTACGTAAAATTAGTAAGCAATACTCAAAATCTGAGTAGTTATCGTAATTCCACCGAAGCAAAACCTCAAACGGTTGCATTGTTTTTTATTTAACAGAAAAAGAAACGACACCAATAGGAGGTATCCGCTTTTCACGGAGCTCTAAAAAAAACCAGGTTGATAACAAAAGAACCTCAGGCAACAATTTATGAAACAAACACATAACGCCTTCATTAAAGCGCCGTGCTCTTGTTTCTTTTCATACATTGTTCACTCGACTCCATACTGAGCAGTTAATTTATGGCGCTGGATCCTGGGAACATTAGTTATTTACGCTTTTCACCTTCTTTTACACTGATTTGTACCTTTGTTGGGAAAACGTAAACATATCGTCACGACATGTAAGTATCACTGAGGGGGTGTCAGAATTAATTAATTAATTAATGTGACCGGAGGGCGGGGGCATACCTCGGCCAAAGACTTAGTCTCGCCATCCGACGAGGTAATGCCGCCAGCCTTCTTGGCACTCTGCCCGGCGGCATCGATTTGGACAACATTTTTAACCTTTTGTAGAACAGGTTTAGTTTTAGATTAAATAGTTTTTAGTGTTTTATGTTATTGAATTTAATATTTTAAAGTTTTATTTATGTTTTTTAAGTTGATCTTTAATTGTATTTTAAATTGTATTTTTTTTATTAATGAATAAACATTGCACAAAATGAAGAAGATAATTTACAAAGATACAAGAACAAACAGAAGGCAAGGGCAGACTTATTCCTACAAAAAAATTCTTCCAGTCAACATTGGGAAAAATAAACTTGAAAAAAATTACCTCATTGTATAGGTATAAATAACAAAAAGTTATTTTAAACCTATCGAAACATTACTCGTTAACATTATACTACTCGTACATACAAATACACAACATAAATACACAGATAAATACATACAAACTAATAAGTAGCTAGTCAGAAAGTAATTGAGAGTAAGTAGAGTACATTTTTTCAACTCAGAATTAATATTTTCATCCTTATTATTATTAGTAAACTTTAAACTTTCGCGCTTTTCACGCATTATTAACTTTGTATTGGGGGTCTTTTTATTATTAAAATGTTATTATTAATTATTATTATTAATTAATTTATTATTATTTCTAAAATATTTATTTTTAATTCTTCAGTTTGTTTAAGTTTTTATTATTTTGTAGGAATATTTAGTTTAATTAATCATCGGTGCGTGCTCTACCGATAGCGGGATTCGAACCCAGGTAGAGATTGAAAGTCCTGCGTTGTACCGACGTTTTTGAAAAGGGGGTAGGTATTACTTTGCTGACTGTTCTACAGTGCGACACCACGGATCTATGATGGCCCTGGGCCATAGAGATTTTTTTTATGGAGCTGTTACAACACGGTGAACTGTCAAAATGTGACGGTTCTTAGTTCTGCTTTTTGACACTTGTTTGCACTATAGTGATAGTAATGTATACTACAAAGTACAACGGGCTTGTCTGACCCTGTAAGCCAAACTAAAATGACCTCTATATTCAAGAAGCGACAGTCCTCGTCACCGGGTCGGATAAGTTTGTAGCCCTGTAATTACAACCCCCTCGGGGACACATGTCATGATTTTATGACGATATGTTTTTTAATTTGTAGACGAATGTAATGATTTAAACTAAAAAAATAGTAACCTCGTTCTCTATTATATTCGTATAGAAAATATATAAGTAGGTATTTTTCACAATTTTATTTAAGGTGTAGTCAAATATTTCATTAGCCATCCATTCTTTGATCATTATATCGCTGATTTTATTTGTATTTGATTATTTATATAGTTGATTTTATTATTGTTGAGAACTGGATAGCTCAGTTGGGAGAGCAATCACCCGGTAAGCAAGAGGTCCCGCGTTTGAATCCCGGTTCAGAGCTCCTCACGTCCAGATTTACCTTTCTGCTTTTCTATACCACAATGATTATACGCAATATTAATTTGTTATCTCGTCGGCCTGCAAATCCGCGTCCGCTTAGACGACTGCCAGCATGGTTTCAGGGCGGGTAGATCCACAGCTACGAACCACCTGAACTTTACCCACTATGCCCTCGCTGAAATGGACTCGGGTCGGCAGGTTGATGCTGCCTATTTCGATTTCCAAAAAGCTTTCGATCGCGTGGACAATCAAATTTTAATGAAGAAGTTTGCAGAAATAGGGTTTTCACCGAGTCTGTTAAAATTTTTTGCCAGTTACCTTAGTGATCGGTTACAATATGTGCAGCGTGCGGGATTTAAATCTCAACCCTTCTACACCAGATCTGGTGTGAGTCAGGGAAGTACCTTGGGCCCTACCCAGTTCTTAATCATGATTAATGACTTGCCCAAGGTACTTGAGGGAAGTAGATGCCTCATGTTTGCAGATGACTTGAAGCTTTTCTCTGGCGTGAGTGACGTTAGTGACTGTGAGCGTCTCCAGCGAGACATTGACAGGGTGGCAGAGTGGAGCGAGGCAAACCGTCTGCAGTTCAACAGCAGTAAGTGCAAGGCGATCAGCTTCACCCGGTCCCAGACGCCGCTGGAATATCAGTATCGTCTCCCCGACGCTCAGCTAGAGCGTGTTGACGAAATTCGTGACTTAGGACTGACATTAGACACCAGACTTGACTTTCAAGGACACATGACGAATATCCGCAAAAGAGCAAAGAGGACTTTGGGTTTCGTCATGAGACAAACTACCAAATTTAGCGATCCGCGCCCTGCAATCATGCTTTATAATGCTTATGTTCGTAATTGTCTCGAGTACAACGCAGTCGTTTGGGATCCACGAGAGGCCACACATTGTTTATCGTTGGAAAAGATGCATAAAAAATTTTGTCGTTATATTTATAAAAAAATATATGGGTACTATCCCTTTCGTTATCCGTCTCTTTTTGTGACGGGTATGATCGGACTCGACACCCTAGAGCTGAGGCGAAAGCTGCAACTTATAACACACTACTGCCTTCTTCTACGGAACATAATAGATAATCCAACTATCCTGGAGACAGTGAAACTGTTTGTCCCGGAGCGGGCGCTGCGCGGCGGAGGCGACGGGGTGGTCCCGCGCCGCCAGCACCGACTGCTAGTGGAGTCGACCGCGCGCACACTTTATGGCCACAACGAGGCGACAGTACGCGCTCCCGCGCTCCTAAACTCATTGCTCGACTACTCGCCCGATCTTGATTTATTTTCCGATCCCGTCAACAAAATTAAAATAATGAGCCACTACTTTTTAAGTGTAACCTTATTTAGAGTAAGTACTACCACATAATATCTGACGTGTATATTTTTTTTTTTTTTTTTATTATTGTAATTTAAAATGTAACCTAGCAAATAAGTGATTTGGACGTATGTAGTCTGTTAGCTTATTTTGTTAATGAAATAAATGATTCTATGATTCTATGATTCTATCTCCTAGCGATGGATAAATCGCCAAGTGTTTGAAATAGATAAGTTTATTTGTTTCAGAGTATTATTATTTTTATTTATTTATTGATCAGTGACTTATATACATATGCGAGCTTTTTTTTGACATTTCCTCCAGTAATCTCTAACGCGTTAAGCTACGTTGCTACGGCGCGGCGTAGCAGGCGCTGCTACCCTGCTACATTGTTGTAGTTTGGACGCAATGTAAAATTTTGGCATAGGACAATTGAAGGCAAGAAAATATATGTAAATCCGTCCAGCTTGATATCCTTAAAACAAAATCAATCTTCAAAGTTTTGGCAAAATGGTGTCTTTTACCAAATGACATGATGGATGTCTTACACTTGGGTCTATAACGAAAAACGACTATGAAAAGTGTTATCAAATTTTATACATACTTAAACGGTGCTGTACCTACGCACCTTTAGTAAAATTTTTGCAAATTAATAGAGATTCCTACGCTGCTGTGACGTCGTAGTCAGTAAATGCGTAAAAGGTTATAAAATAATTTCTTAATGCAAAAAATAAATTAGATTTTTCGCGCACTTGGTCTGAAATGGTGTTAAAATTACAAAAAGTACTTGGTCTGAAATTGTATTAAAATTACGATGCGACTTTTGTTAACAGCTTTGGAACCATGTTCTTGGCTCAGAAACCAAAAAACAATTAATATTAAACGCTTCGATATTTTATACTCAGGAATTAAGAAGGAGTAAATGACATGTTTAGTCTAAGTATTATTTTTGTTGTTGCGGAAAAAGTATAAAATCATATCTAGAAAAACTAAATTTTGTAAAAAAAATGTTAAAATGTTACGTCCGTAGCGAAAAAGGTTTCTTAAGTTAATACTTAGAAAATATAAATACTCCGCTAGATACTTAGTTGTTCCTTAGAACAATGACCAGGCGATCGGATTTCAGGCAACGCAGTTCGCCCAATTCAAAACATCAAAACTGCAAGGAAACCCATACAAAGTCACTGCTTCAATAGAAAATTGTACGTAATTGAATCGCTTTTTTTAAAATACTTGTCTCGCTTGAATACTAGTTTCAATCGATCTTTTCCAGTTTGTAAGATTTAAATCAAACTATTTTTACAACACCGATAAACACGTATACGTTGCAGGAAATAGCGAGCCTTAATCTTACAAAATACACTCACAATGGCTGAAAGATAACGGTTTTAGATCTTAGTCAAAATATGTAGGATATCAAACGTACAAACGTCGTAAGTATTAAAAAAATCCTCGGTCCAGGATTTTAACCTGCGACCTCTTGCTTGCGCAGCGGTAGCTATGAAAGAAAGAGGTCACAGGTTCGAAACCTGGCCAAATCGTCCAATCTCTGCAAATGTGAAGTTCTAAATTTAAAGTTTTATTAGAATAAGGCACCAGTCAGCGGCCCAGAAGACAGCCTCGCGGAGCGGTGGGCGGACAGCGCCCGCTCTTGTCTCATCCGCTAGATTTATAGCCCCACATTTAATTTATAGCGCACGCTAAACCGAATTAACGGACGCACTCGCCTCACTATTACAGCGCTTTCTGCTTTTTCAACTGCTTTGTATTACATTAATTTGAATTTATTTCCATTTTCAATGCGATTCGTCTTGTTCGGAACTAAAAAGTAGAGATTTCGGGGACATTTTCCCCGGAAACAATTGGAATAATCTGGTGAATTATGTAGGTGGACTGTAAAGTGATATAATTGTGAAGCAGTTCGGAAAAGGCGGGTTTAGTGAAGCATAAACTGCATTTATTTAAATATTAATTACTTTTCTACCAACATTAAGTAATTTTTATGTACTGTACTATAGCAATATTTATTTTTTTACCTTTTTGACTATAGTTTTAACATTTTTGTACACATATAATTATAGCAGGGTTCTTACTCGTACATAATCTGTAAGGTGACTATTTATAAAGCCAAATTCAAACTAGAGACTCGGTAAGTGATCAGGACCAAGGCTTAATGACACTTTGTGTGAAATTCGCAAAATAAAATGTAGTCTTTCTACCTATATTAAAAAATGAGTCGAAGTTGTTCATAAACAAGTATAGAGGAACAAATATTTTTTATTTTATTTCGCAAGCATGGTAATAAGACCTTGGTCCTGACCACCTACTACGTCTCCAGTATGCATTTGGCTATATAAACAAAAGTCACCTTGTACATGAAGTAGCGACTATGTGATTTATAAGCTTATCTCCAGATTGAGATTTCTTGTAACATAAGGTTTATAGTTTAACTGGAGATATTTATGTATATTTGCATGATTATAATATATCCTGTAGCTTTTTTAAAATAAGGTTTGTTGTCCTTCACTCTTCTCGGTGACTGGAATTCTTTCAGCTCAAGGGCGGAACCTGTCACTGACAGGAATTATGCAAATTAATTGGCAAAAATATTAAATAACCTCGCTTCGCTTGATTTGTAGAGGAAAACTTGGAAAAGTTGAGAAAATGCCGTTCTTTATGACTTTAACTTCGCTGAGCTCTTTTTGATATACATATATATACAGGTAATAACAGTTCCTATAAATCTCTACACCTTAAACTACTTAAATACCTGAGTTTAAGTGAGTAAAAGTAGTTGTTTTGGGGAAAGTTGCGCGTTGATAAAAGAGCTTATAATGAGTTATGTGAACTTTCCCCGATAGTACATAAAAAATTGGTTGTGCTTATAGACCTGCTCAATCCCTTAGAGTTTGCCTAAATATGAGCCCATTATACCCCATAGCCATTTGGTATAAATGCCATTTTGGACTACAGATATCTAAACCGTTTTACGGCCATTGTCTTTACGGCTCCTAAGCCTCTTTTAGTATATCACAAATACCGCGACGACTGACGCCTCTGTACCTACGATGTAGAATGGTAAAAATGTAGAGTCTTCTGGGAAACACCTTAGACCGGGTCGAAAATTTACCTTACATTTCTGTTTTTTAAGCGAGTTATTGAAATAATTTGGCCAATTGCGAGTCAGACTCGCGCTCAAAGGGTTCCGTACCGCCACACAATACTGGTAAGGAGCCCTAAAAACATTATGGTAAATAACAACAATATACATGCCAAAGCAACATCAAGGCTACAAAAAACAACAGCGCCTGACAAAAATTTGACACCTGCGTACGGAACCGAAATTTGATTATTTGATGTTTTAAACTTGTATGTATTACCGTCTTTACGTAAGGGTTAAAACAAATGAAGTTTAAAAAACGCTTTTTCGGGGCTTCTTGTATGGGGACCCTCCTTGAATTTAAATTATTTAGTATTGTATTATTTGTCGTATTGAAATCTTCAGCTTCTACCTATTACAGTTGAAGCTGTAGACCCTTGTGAAAGCCGGACGGATAGACAGACAGCGGGAGCTTGGTAATAGGGTCCCGTTATGCAACATTTTAACCTACCTTTGAAATACGGCGTAGCACGTCGTAGAGATTCTACGCCGCCGTGTCGTCGTAGTCGGTAAAGCGTAGCAATATACCCAATGCAAACAAAAAAAAGTAAATTAATTTTGACTCAATTTTAATTGTAGTGTAAGATAGGCGATCTTTTCAACAGAGCCTGATTTTCATTTGTTTCTTTTGCAAGTTCCTTAGCAGTATTTTTCCGTCGCTCTTTTCGCTCTGTTCAGTACAATACCCTGTACCACCGCTATAACATTATAATATTCGCTATATGTATGCGCGGTCACTCGCGCTGATCTTGAAGCATGCCTCCTCTTATTGCCGATACTCATATAGCGGGATTAGGTAAACAAATCTACTATATTACCACAGAGTATCTACTTGCCGCGGTGCTGTTTTGTTGCATAAATATGGATGATTTTGGACTAGACCGCTGCCAAGGTTGATAGAAGAGGAAAAATGTAAAACATACTACGTCTATACGTCCGCCTCTTGACATTTTTTCTCATGACCGTTACTGGTTTTGTCCATTAACCAGTTATTTGTTCCTGGTTTGATTTTTAAAATCATCGTTTAGAAATTATAAAAATTACTATAAACCAATCTAAACTCATTAAAATTGGTTTTCTTCACTTTAAATTTTTATAATGATCTGAAATGAAACAAATCAGCATTTTATTCGTTTTATTTGAAGATGGAATGCAATATAAAATACTGTCAGTTCATATATGACTTTTGAATTTCTTGATGGAATCGTAAGGTATTATTTTCCTTTCTCCCGAATTTTCATTGGTTAGGTCCAAAAGTCCACGGAAGGCTTCTTAACACTTTACCTGTGCTTCATTCATAGCACGAGGCCAAATACTTAAATTGGCTTGCTATCTGCTGCTAAACAGCTACCAAACAATTATAAACCAGCCATTGTCTATAATTAATGTTTTAAACATGTCAAGTCATCGCAAATCCTTGTATTAGTAAAGTATGTTTCCACGTTCCTTAGTACAATAAATATGAGAAAGTGTCCGCCAGTCGTCGGCTATAAGAGCCAGTAGCTCGGACAGGGCTGCTCACTATGCAAATATAATAGGCTTTATCTACGCTTTCTTTTCAACTTCCAACAAACTACAACTGTTTATTGCCTTGCTAGGTACTGGCAGCAGAAGCAGAAAAAAAGATATATAAAAAATACTTTATATTTTTTTTTACAGAAATTATTATAATTGGTTACACGTGTATATTGGAAAAGAAAGATACAATCGATAAATGAAAACTACATGACAATTAACTTTTTGTAAAGAACTAAAGAAATACTGATATTATTTTAGAGTTATTCGAATAATACACATACAAATTTATATATTGTATTTGGAGCTTATTTCCTGTTGATATAAATATTTTTTAATAAACTGACGTACTGATGCTTTTTTAGTTGTATGCCCCCTCAGAACATTATTGTTTTGTGAATGCGCCCATCTTACAATCCATACAAAGGAACTGAAATTAATTGCGTACCATTATGTAAGCGCTAAGCTTTGTTTACTGATGACTACATTCTATGGATTAATGATAATATAAATGTATAACTCAGCAACCGATAATTACATCAAATTGTATTGCAACATGTGCTCAAGTTAAAATACGATTTAAATAAACATTAAATTTTCCTACAATTTTTGTTCACTTTTGCTGACCATGCGTAAGTATCTGTCATCTATCACAACAATATTTTTATTCATTTTCTTGCTTATTGCACGACAGTGGTCTTATGAATACACAGTACCTATTCACGTATCGCACACATAAAGACATACGTCCCCTTAACTAAATTATCCAGAACAATTGTCCTAAAAAGTCGACCACAATATACGAATATGTTAAGAGGGTACATAGTTCTTGAAGGACACTATATGGGTAATGGGTAAAAAGACTATCATAAATATTATCATAATTGTTATGGATGTTATTTTCATTTATTTTTGCGTTCTTAGCCTTTAATCTGTAAGATGGATCCGAGCTGCGATCTGGGGTTAACCCTTTTAATTCTCTTATCACTAAAACAACAGATCGCAGTCGCAGGACCATCTGACAGTTTAAAGTATGATTAAAACAATTATTGTGATATCTTAAAGCTTTAATAGAATACTTTTTACTAACCAGAATAATTATTGAAAGTTTGTTCAATTAACTGGCTTACAAATAGCAACGGACTGTTTTGTAGACCAAGTTTTTTGTAAATTTCATGTATCTGTTGATATATTTCCATACTCAGCTGATGCTGGACCTAGGTAAAGCCCGAAATATATTTTGAGAAGATTTCATTGTGTGCGTGTATATTTATAATTTCACTATACTATATCTTTCTATAAAAACAAACAAATTTAGAGTCTTTACAGCATATACAAGTTACTTTCGATTATATAGCCAAATTCATACTGGAGACTTGGTAAGTGGTTAGGACCAAGGTTCAATGACCCATTCTGTGAAATACGCAAAATAAATCTTAGACTTCCTATACAAAATGAGTCGAGGTTGTTCTTGATCCGAGTCTCCAGTATGCATTTGGGTATATAAACGAAAGTCATCCTACGTGTATGTATATATTTTTAAAAGTTTTTATAATCATCTTTTATTAAAGGTAGATAAAATTTAAACATATGCTAAAAGCGGCTGTTATAATTTTAGCTCGTTAAAGATTTTGTCTTTGAAACCTTTGATATTTAAAAATTGTTCGTTGCTATTTCTATGCATTTAATGCAGCAGAAGTTCAAGGTTAGAATTCTGTTAAGTAAAAAATAATTTTACGTAGGGCTTTAATTTCCAAATTATGAATATATGAAACGCCATAATCGTTGGTTTAAGGTGACTATTACACCATCCATAAAGACATTGACGAGATGTTCATCCAAATCAGAACCAACGCTCAATTACTGTTTGTGAACTTCAAAACAGTATTTTTTTGCCTTTACACCGAAATCCATGGCAATAAGTACTTATAGAAGGCAAAAATCAAAATTTACAAACGCGAAAAAGATAATTGAACCGTGTCTCCAGTAGGAATTTAAATCTATCAATCAAAGTAACCTTACATATAATTTCAAAGTATTATTTTCCACATTTAATTTTCCCTTTCAAAGTTCAAAGCCACCTATAATTTACATCTCATGCACACGCGATTTTCCACAATAGAACTCGAACTGAGAGAAATGCTATCAGGATAATACAACCCTATTTTACTATTCTAAGTAAAAATAAACAGAACGTCTCGATCAAGCGTCTGCAATCAGGTGCTCTTATTCTCATACACATTCATACAAACGTATGGAAAAGTCTCATACATAGGTATGTGGTTGTAAGATATTGACTCCCCCACGTATAAGTGCGCGTTTAAGAGGCCACGAAGAAAGGGGAATGTATGACAAAATAATGCTACCCATTTTAGATGACAGAACGAAAAAAATACTGTCAATATAAATGCATAACCTAAGTACAGTAATACCCTGCTATACGCGAGTAATGCGTTCTAGGGAAAATCGCGTAAAGCGTAATTCAGAATTAATCGCTTTTATTAGAATAGCCACCATTTTACTTAGGAAACTACAATTAAACCATTTGAACAAAGAAACATTAACATTTTACTAAAAAGTGCATCCGCGTCAAAGCGGGGCAATTTAGCGCGAAAATTAAAAAACCGCGTTATAGCGAATCCGCGTTATACGGGGTCGGGTAAAGCGGGGTATTACTGTATTACACTTATAAAGTGAAAAACAAAATTGAAGATGTGATATTATTAATTAATAGTTATTTGTGCAACAAGAGAGCAAAGGTAGTTAGTTTTTGTTGCGAGTGCCGAGTTTAAATACCGACCAAACGAAGGATTCTGATTCTAAGTTAGAATCCTGAGCGTTGTGAGGGATTCAAAGGCATAAGAAACAAAATTACCTTGCTCTCGTGTGACACATACAACTTTTCACACCACTAGCGAGAAAATACAAGATGTAAAAAAAAACACACTTTACTCACGCCTGTCTCTGCGAAGAGGGGTAGCCAGAGACTAGAGATTTCTATCTGTTACGATCCTGACACACCCCTTTCGTTTCTTCCACATCCATCAATCTAACCATACATGTGCCCTTCTAGGGCGGCCCGGTGGAGCCACTCTACTTTTATTCATTACTTCATCACTCTTCTTTAAAATATTATTTATTATTTATTTATTTAACAAATCCACTTACTACTATCATTACTGGTAATTTACCTAATGCTGTCGCATTGAAGTTACAAAAGAGATACTAACTTAATACTATTCAGCTTAATTATATATAATATTTTATTAATTACTTCATCACTCTTCTTTAAAATATTATTTATTTACTTATCAAATCCACTTACTACTATCATTACAGGTAATTTACCTAATGCGACAGCGAAGTTACAAAAGAGATACCAACATAATACTATTCAGCTTAATTATATATAATATTTTATTAATTACTTCATCACTCTTCTTTAAAATATTATTTATTTACTTATCAAATCCACTTACTGCTATCATAACAGGTAATTTACCTAATGCGACAGCGAAGTTACAAAAGAGATACCAATATAATACTATTCAGCTTAATTATATATAATATTTTATTAATTACTTCATCACTCTTCTTTAAAATATTATTTATTTACTTATCAAATCCACTTACTACTATCATTACAGGTAATTTACCTAATGCGACAGCGAAGTTACAAAAGAGATACCAACATAATACTATTCAGCTTAATTATATATAATATTTTATTAATTACTTCGTCACTCTTCTTTAAAATATTATTTATTTATTTATGAAATCCACTTACTACTATCATTACAGGTAATTTACCTAATGCGATAGCGAAGTTACAAAAGAGATACTAACATAATACTATTCAGCTTAATTATATATAATATACATAATAAATATTCATCTCCACTTTACGTATAGGGGAGGTAACGCAAAAAAAAGAATTTTAAAGATTTTATTTTACCACTCTTTAAGCGTGATTAATATGTATATCCATGCCAAGTTAAAGCTTTGTAGTACTAAGAGTCACTGAGCTAAGCCGTCAACAGACAGATGGACGCACATGGTGAAACTATAAGGGTTTCTTGTTGACTGCGGAACCCCAAAAACGCTCTGCTTCACGCTTATTTCGAGGCTCCAATAAGCGTACGTTGCTCGTCACGCGCGCCATTCCGTCAGCAATATTGTCTAAAGCAATTTGTATGTAAATCAATTGTTGTTAATACTATTTATGCCGATGGTTATTGAGCACTTTCATTACGGTACACTTTCTCCCGCGGAAAATACACGCGAAAATAATCCCTAAATTTTCAAGCACAGAAAACATAATGCTTTTACAGAAAAGGAGTAACATAGGTCGCTTACGGAAAAAAGCATCAAGTAAAGACGTGATCTCACGGAATTGTTAATACGCTCAAGGGATTGTCTTACTTTAGGAGTTTTATCTACACGCTCGTTGGTTATAAATTTTATTATTATCAAGCATAAATAAGGGATTTATGAATTGATTTTATGCGCCAGTGATATGCTGGAGTAATGGGTTACAAGTTATTAATTTCCTTATTATGAGTGTATTAAGATGATATGAGACAATCGTAAGATTTTTTATGCTCGATTTTCTGTGTCATTTGAGATAGTTACCCCGATCCTTTGTTAATAAGTAGTAGTATTCTGAACATTTATGCGTTACAAGGCAGGAACGTATTCCGTCCATCGATCAGCCCGTTTCTTCCACTGCTGGAAATAGGCCTTTCCAAGATTTTGTCACTCTTGGCAGTCTTCCTGGAAGAAATGCCCACGAACACGCGCTCGGCACACATGTTGGTGAACACGGTGCCGAAAACCTCGTATTGGGGATGGATATATCACCATCAATGGTCCCAGGCAATAGTAGGCCACCTGGTTGTGCCTTTTTGAGAGCTGTCCTCTTACTGTCCCCCCAACAACATCGGGGGGGTTTGCGAGTAAGAGGTGGTACATCTACAGTCGAGCCCGGCATCAGTTCAACCACCTGGGGGACGTATTAAGCAAGTTTTGTAATGATGCTCATCCCATGATGTGTTTTGTATGGATTACAAATAGAAATATGTCGAGTAATAAGGTCTAGGTTGTCAAGTGGTCTAAGTATCAGATCACTAAATAGACCAACATATCACTGCTTGAGTATGCATTAATCAGCGAATAATATAATTTTCTTTTGCTTTAAGCTAGGCAAAGGTATTTCTACCATTCAGACTCGAATACTCCCACAGAGCACTTCAATAAGTAAACTACTGTCAATCAGGCTAAATAAAGATTTGATAAAAAAAAAGAATTCCGTGGTTTCTTTTTGTAATTTTTTCATAAAATGGTTAGCTGAAAATATTATAAATAATGTTACGCAAAGACGATAATTCTGACGGTCGTAGATAAAGTATTGTGTCCAAATGGACATAATTAACCATTGCGACATTCGTGCAGCCTTGTTTTCCAATGGCTCTCATTATGAGATTATGACACAGGTTGTACAAAACATTATCAACTAGCTTTTGCCCGCGGCTCCGCCCGCGTGTTATTCGGTTTAACGACATGCTTTTTTCCGGACTAAATAGTATCCTATGTGTTAAGTTAGGGTATAAGCTATATCCATTCTAAATTTCATCCAAATCCATCCAGCCGTTTCAGCGTGAACTAGTAACAAACATACACACACAAACACACACACTCACACACACACACACACACACACACACACACACACACACACACACGCACACACATACAAACTTTCTCATTTATAATATTAGTGTGAAGTGTGATTACTTGCCAAAATCCAAAGATAGCATGGCGCTTTTTCTCGTAGCAGCATGTTTTCTGTAACACAATATAATAAGAAAAAAATAAGGTATTAATAAATATAAAAATGGTGACGCAACACATGTGTCCGGTTTCCTTGAATTGTCCCTACATAAATAAAAAAATCACAATATCCTATTTCTTAATTATGTTTTGACCACCTGTCATCAATGTTATTTAATAATACACCCAAAGCTTATCCGAAGCTACTGTAACATCTCCTAAGCCTATAGCGTTATGTTATCACGATATGGGCACGCGGCCGTACTGTCGTATATCTGCTGTTTATTGCGATAAATCAACCGGGGCCTGAGTCGGACTTCAGTACGCGGATAACACACTTACCTAACCCTGCTTTTAGTTTGGGGTTACAGTTATATGTACTGATACCTATAGGCAGGAGTAATGTGCTACTCGATTTTTGTCTTAGATTTCACCTGCTGCTTATTGTAAATGTATTAATTTGAATTCAAGTTTAAATAAAAATTACCTATATCGATTAATGGAATTTTACAAGTTGATAGTTGAGATTTTCGGCACTTTGTGGAACTTAGAATACATTGTTGCGATGAAAACACTTGTACTTTTCCATAAATTATATTTACAAATATTACTCTGCCCAACCGCTTTCGCTATATAAGCATTATCAAGGAATTTTACACAAAATAAAGTGTAAAATATTAAGTTATAACCTTTTTACGTTCAACAGGCATACACTTGGCCGTTACCGCGCCTGAAGACCTAGGATGAAGGGCGCTGTACGAAAAACTGAGAGAATGACAGCAGGTGAGGCTTAATTCATTAGACTTTCGAGGGTTTTCCGCAAAAAATCTACGGAAGTCGGTAACGGAAGAATGGCTGTTACTAAGCAACTGCCTGTAACCACTCCCCCGGTCCGTCAACTGATGACGTCATTCCGGAACACGACGAGTCACTCAGTGGCATGGCTTCATCATGAAGGTGGTGGCAAGTCACGGTCGAGGTCTATCCCCAATAAATAGATAGTTTAAAATGCAATACCTTACCTAAGGTTCAAGCCACACAGAAGCGGCGCGGCGCGCGGGTGTTATTCAAATTTCGTACAAAACGCATGAAAATAAAGTCGCAATTTGAACACACCGATGGTATGTTTCAGGCGGGTCAGGCGTGAAACGGGCGTCCGTATCATACTTCAAATTGCGAGTATAGGACTAAAATTTATGAATTGTACGAGTATAGGACTAAAATTTATGAAGCCAAATTCATAATTTAAGAACGTATTTACGAGGGTTATGCAAATAAAACATTTTATTTGAAAAAGATTTTTCATCAGCCTTGGGAAAATTTGTGCACCATCTACCGATCTCAGCGGTATGTTAGCTAAATAACATGGCTAAATTTTATCACGATCCGTTGATCAGTTGCAGAGTTAAGAGCATAAATTATACCATAAAAGATATTGTAACAAACCAACAAATTATCTTACGGATAAATTAAGGAGAAAATTATTTACTAAATCGTGGCGTTTATTTTTCTAGTGATTTAGCATTTTCATTAAACGGATAAATACAACGAGCTAAGTATCTATAGGTCATTGGATAAATAACATTATAACATTCTTGAAAGAGTAAAAATGCTTTTATTGTTGTATTTATTTCAGTGAGGTTTTGCACAAAAATATCAGACTCGAATTAATATTTATCATTACAACACTAAAATCCTTCTGTCCGTCTGTCTTCAGTCTTGCAATCACAAAATTGGATCGCGACCGCACTGTATTCAAATGGTTCGCCCTTTTTAATACCCTCACTTTATCCCCCCTCTTACACATTTGACCACCACCTTTCACTGACTAAATCTTTACTTGTATTTTCAGTTGAGAATCTGGTTTTGTTTTTGTATTTTAGAAGAGTGTTTTGCTATGCTGTGGTTTATTTCATTGTTGTGTGTAAATGGTTTCCGAGTTTACGATGGTCGAAAAAGTGACGTTTACTCTCGTTTTGATTTATGAAAGCGTAAGATTTTCTTTGTTTGTCTGTACTTGATTATTCGATGAAATTGAATCCACGCAAGTCTCAGCTACGGCTTTGTTTCGTTATTTTTATTTTCCTCTTTCGGTTAATGATATTTTTTGCTCCTTTATCTCCGAAAAGAAATGAATTTAGTTTATGTCTTCTATGAATGTTGATAAGAATAGCTTTAAGTTAAGTCGTAAAAAATAACTTCGTCGAAAGTTTTTATAAATGTATATGGGAATTTGGTTGGAAGTGATGGTTTAGAAAGAGATAGAGAGAGAGGTGATAAGAAGTCAATAAATAAAATAAGACGTACAAGTTGACTTGAGACTTGGTTCATGGAGCATGGCAGTATGCGAGAGAGAAGCAAATATAGCGGGAACAGGATGAGGAAGCTCTATACACGCGAGCATTCAGAGAACCATTTCACAAAATTACGCTTTTTGTATGGTGTGCTATTATGGATCTTTTTTTATTGGAATTTGTAGTGATGTTAATTATGTTTTTCGGTCTCATATGATGGAAGAATTTGAAAGAACTTAGTTATTCTGACATGAATTTTTAGCTTTTTGAATGTGATTAGTTTATGAATGTAACTAGTGGGAATTTGTTCGCTCCAAAAAAAGTGGTATTTGTACATGTCACACATTAAATGTCAATAAAAAAGATTGGTCTATATTTGACATGTATTCAATCGTATAAAATTTCTCTTAAAATGGAACATTAGAAAATGTGAAATGGCCCTTAACTTCTCTTGGATTAAATTGTACGTAAAGTAAATTAATATACTTGGATTTATTGTAAGGTCATTACATTTTTACCAAAAATGGACCCTTAATTAATGTAATACCATATCTGCTTAAATCATATTAATTCACCCCTAGGCCTTATAAAACGAGTATCTTTACAAATGCTGCACCTAAAACTTATTATATAAAACGGCACCAGTTCTAAAGCTAGAGGTATCTTTGAAAACAGTTTGTTCGTACATTTTCAGCTGTGGTCATCCGCACTGTGGCCCCATTCTTTGTGGCCAGCGCAGATACAGACACTTCCAACATTTCTATTGTGCCCTGGTACATGCTTCTGTTTCCAGGAATACTGGAATAAGTCGTATACAGCTTCATGTCGCGTTTTGTCTCGTGGAATGCAATTAAATGTGGCTTTTAGGGATAAATGTGCATTCAGGTCAGTGTTTCAAATTGTAAATGGAATGAAATACTGTCACATTATAAAATAACTCGAAAACTACTATACGGATTGAATTGAGGCTTGCTAGAACCTTATATTTATTCTGATGAAGATTTGGGGACAGTTATGTAGATTTGTAAAGTCTAAGATGCTTTCTTTAGGAAGCTTTCTTTAACAAACAACGTTTTATGGAAAAGGAAAACTGTAACATTGAAACGGGTACTAAACCTCCAGGTCCATTTATAGAGACCACTAACGGCAAAGCTACGGTAGAGTACGTTGATACCGTCAGCTCACTTCGGATCTTCGATAGCGACTATCTAATTTGAACCTTGTTGCACAAACTGTAAAGTTGTAGTTCCTAAACAAAGGGATGATTGCCCAAGTGAAAAGCTGAGATTGTTGTATAGAACAGTTTTCAATCGAGCCTCTCAATCGTTACTGCGCATAAACAAACAGTTTGCGCTTTTTACACTTTACAGCGACCCTCGTAAACGCGACCAGCTAAACCAACTGAATCAGCGGTTCTGGCCAAGTGACGGGACTTTGTCGATAAACTTGATAGAATAATCCATGGTTACTTATATCTGTCCTTGGAATAACACTGTATTTTTTCCTGATCTACAACAGCTTCAAAGAAACTCGGATATTCAGATGTTTTCAGCGTAATCCAATTCTGATTGCACGTTTAGTTATTTGGTCGTTGAAGCTTGTAGTAGACTGCTATTTTGCGTTGTATACGAGTCTGTGTCTCATCGATATACGTGGGACGCACTATAAGTTTCCGGAATGAATATGAAAAAATACTATTAAAGGTACAAAATTAATTTATTGTTTTTCAAAATAATCTCCCTTGGCGTCTATGCACTTTTTCATTCGATCCAACCAGTTTTGAAAACTTTTGTGCCACTCCCCTGTGGTGACCTCTGAAACGTGTTTTTCATACTCCTCGACAGCCTCTTCTGGTGATGAAAATCGTTGACCGCGTAATTGGTTCTTAATTTTTTGGAACAGAAAAAAGTCACAAGGTGCCAGGTCGGGACTGTATGCAGGATGACTCATGAGTTCTACATTTTTCGTCTTCAAAAAGTCGTTTGTCTGTCTGGCCGTGTGAGAACTAGCATTGTCGTGGTGCAGGATGATACGGCGTTTACGGTTATTTTTACGGAGTTCGTCAATAACTTCCGGCAAACAAATGGTCGTGTACCAGTCACTATTCACGGTACGACGATTCTCTAAAGCAACAGTAGCCACGTGTCCAGTTTTATTCAAAAAAGAAGCAATCATCCGCTTAGATGCACTTTTCACGCGCGCCACTTTGGTTGGTTTCGGCTCATCTTGAAAGACCCATACGCTCGATTGCTGCTTTGTTTTGGGATCGTAGCAATAAATCCATGTTTCGTCACCTGTTACTATGTCCCACACCAAATTTGACGCACCTTCGTTGAATCTGGTAAGCATGGCACTGCACCAAGTGACGCGGTCCGTTTTTTGAGCCTCGGTCAAGTTGTGTGGGATCCACCGCGAGCACAGCTTTCTCACACCCAAATGTTTGTGTAGGATTGATTGTATTTGACTCATGCCTATTTCTAAGGATGCGCGAATTTCATGGTAGGTCACATGCCTGTCTGTTTCAATCATACGGCGCACAGCATCGATGTTTTTGTTGGTCACAGCGGTGGACGGCCGACCATCGCGAGATTCGTCACTGAGATTGATACGACCACGCTTGAATTCTGCAAACCAGCTATAAACAGTCGTCTTGCATGGTGCTTCATTGCCAAAAGCTGTTTCAAGCCGAGCGATGCTCTGTTGAGCTGTCAAATTACACTTAAAATCGTAGAAAATCATACTACGAAAATTTTCCCGAGTTAAATCCATGTTGATGCAGACACACAATTTTTTAAATGGCGCCACAAGGTAAAAACAAAAGACAGTCAGATGAAACAAACTGCATTCTACAGCCAAAGAGTTCTATTTTCAAATGTTGCAATAAATTTTTAAATATTGTTTATGTAAGTGGCCAGTTCCGGAAACTTTTAGTGTTACCTATGTATCAGCCAAAACTCAATTAGGGTACCCCATCCCTAATTCCTTTCTCTTCTAAGACAACGTCAACCTATTTGGATATCGCTCCGTTATTTGGTATTTGCATTTTATTCAACGCTCGGGGACATCCTTGTGCATACGGTCCAAGAAGGCTTTATGTCTTTCAGGTAGTATAACCTCCTTTGCCAACTCCTATTTTACATTTTCTTAGGCGATTATATAACCTATCTCGTTACTGTAAAGATGAAGATATGTGCAACCACAAGGTGGCGGGTCAAGCAAGGGGTAGACAGATAAAAATAAACGGATTATTGCTCCTGTATCGTCCAAGATCTGTCCGAAGCAACGAGTATATTCCGTGAAAATCTGTAGAAATTTATGGGTGCAATAAAAGAGATACCTACAAACGTTTGTCTAAATGAGATCTCCGCTCTGTTCTTCTTAGCGCAGTGTTTTGTTATGTGAACCTACGATTTTACCAAAAGGCTAGAAAAATACCAAGAGCTTAACACTAAAATCCATTACCCATCCATACATAATTATGTATTTTGGCTCGTGATAAAGTGTCAACACTTACAGAGTTGTATTGTATTGTATCATATAAACTGATGCCGGGCCCGGTGGAGCCCGAAATATATGTTGAATTTTTTTTTTCTTTTGTGTATATACTTTATTATTAATTGCTATTCAAAATAAATAACACTTATAGAGGTAAGACGTCACTCTTTCAATTTGTAATGAATGTAGTCGAATCACGCTAGCTTCACCAATAATCACCCTTTTTTAGGTTATGCCATTACACTCTCAATTCAACATTTTATCGACACGATAGAGCAAGTTATGTCGTTTAATATGCGAAATGGCCATAAACTCCTCTCACCTCCTCTGGCTCATAATGAGTTATGAAGTGGGGTGTCTAATAGGCGCGGGGTATTTTTATCTGAGCCTTATGCAAATTGAGAACCATTCACCTTCACGCTGAGACGGTGGTGGGGTGGCTAGGGGTGACATTTCTTGAGAAAAAGCCATGTTTGTATGCACGCTTAGTTTGATTCAATAATAATGTATAGTTTAACTTTGCTGCAAAAACGTATTATATAATTGACATCATTTTATTTTAGATTTCCTCTCTTTGTAGAAAAATCTTTAATTACGGTTAATTTTAGTCAGAGTTTTGTACTTCAAGTCCAGAGTGAAAATCAGATAATTTTTGAAAAACTTAAAAACTGTTTGTATCTGTCTATAGTGTTCAACCCTAGCAACTATGGCAGAGAACACACGTAAGTAACAGGGGCTCAAGAAAGCAATTATCATTGTCGGGCAGACGCTGATATCTTCAGAACGAGCTTCAGACGCGCGTTACCGTGTGTACTCACAGACGTTAACGTGCGTACTTCCTGGTCTAATGAGTCTGTAGTTGGCACGCTCACAGGAGCACCTTAAATATTTGCTCTTCTTCCGAATTACTTTTATGAACCTGATGTTCCCATTGTAGAGCAAACAGAGCTAAATAGTATGTAAATACTTATAAACTCAAAAGTCACGTGCAACGTAATCAACACCCAAACCAATAATAGCCGAATAATTAGAGATTAGTCGTAAATTCAAATTCAAACCGGTGATTAAGAGTGGATTTCAGTTGTTTAGATAACAAACTAACGCAAAACTACCCTGTACTACTTACTACGTAGTAGTACGGGTGTTTTTGATTTGAATAAATGTACGGAGTATATTGGTAGAGGTGGACGATTTGGCTGACCAGCGGTGACGCGCGTGAACAAGCGTCAAAGATGGCGGACAATTCACTTCAAATTGCGAGCTGACAAGGTGCGGTCGCGAGCCTCGTACACAAAGTGACTGGGGAAATCTGTGGAGTGGAAAAATAATCATAAATAATGTAGATTATAACACGATTTATATTTTAGGGATTGATGTGGCTCAGTGGTTCGGACGGACGAAGGTCGCGGCATCAAATCAACTGTACATAAGATAATGAGCCAAGAATATTTTAAGAATTTCAGTGGGGTTAGAAATAAATACTTATTCTAGACACAATATTACGTTGACCCGTGGGAGCATTTTTATTTCGTAAGAAAATTGAAAACATGTATTAACCGGGTCTGGATCTTCCGGGTATTTCCGTCAACTCCCAGGTTAAACCGTTTCATTTTTTTCCGAGTTAATTTATGATTCAGGTTAAACTTTTCGGTCACCACTTGGAGCCTCGAAGGCAAATGATAACTTAGGAATATAAATTCTAAAGTTTCAGTACAACTTGTATTCATACGGAATACAAGTTTCTATGATGATTCGTCTCCATAAGTAATTTAGCAATGCCAAAGGTCGACCACATGGGACATTTAGCCCTTTGCACCATCACAATGACCCTGATGTTAGGTCCCGCGGAGTAAGGTATGAATCCACCAAACAAGGGCGAAAGTGCTAATTTTAAATCAGAGATTCTTGTGTATGGTTTTCTATGTGCGCGACCGTTAGAGAATCCAACGCTGTCAATGGTTTTGCGATAGAATAGAGCCTACACTCTACATGCCTGTGCTGAGCGTGATTCGTGTTGTTCCACTTTAGCCACCACCGATCATGTTGATGACCTTATGTTTAATGCTTGCCTGGTAATCGACTAATCGTACTTATAGTTAAGTCTACGCTGAAAATTATTTTGTTAGTGTTTTTACTGAGTTAGATGAAACACCAAATCAATTATGATGCTGATAAAATGGATCCAAATAAACTAATTCAGTTTACCTTTGTATCAATACTTTCGTAATTATTATGTAAATAGTTAAAAGAACTCTCGATTAGATGATGAACAATTGTTACAAATATTAATCGGAAGGACTGAAACAAACAATTTGACATCCACGTCCATAATATAATCCGCACCACATTGCATGCACAGCGTCGCATAACAAATAGCGATCGAGTCTATTCATTTGTTATTTGATTTTATATTTTCATGATCTGCTCAAATATCATAAAATCTGTAAAACTAAAGGGGTCCCCTTGTGACGTGACGCTCCGCTTCGCTAGGCTCCCAAATTTATGATCATAAGCAACCTAACACGCTCCTCCTTGCTTTGCTCGCCATCGCACCCATTTTTCACTTTTTGTTGGAAGTGAATCGTAAAGGTGAATTACAGGTCTAGTACCTGGTGTTATGTCCATGAATCCGTGATGTTCAATTAATGAAATCAAATTAAATGTAAAGGATTTTGCCGATATAAACGCTATGTCAAAACCATGAATATCTAAAAGTATGGAGAAACGAGATATTTGTGTTTTTGTGACATGCTCTATACATGAATTTGTATAAAGTTACTCAGCTTGTACAAAGTTACACAGCTGAACTGCATGTAAAGTACGTAAACATTGTAAGCATGAATCGGAACGATTTCATTTCATTTCATTTCATTTTCTTTATTGGGAAACAAACAGTTATCATTTCTTACATACGTAGTGATAATATTATAGCTTACAATTTAACCAAAAACAGTTTCCACTTAACAATTTTAAAAACAAATAAAATTAATGCACCACAAATACACAACATGCAAAACTAAAAACATCAGCACAAACAGAACAGCCAAAAGGCTTTAAAAATTAATTATATACATAAAAAAAAATCAAAAGTAAAAAAGCAAAGAAAAAAAAAAATACATGCTTAATTTTTTTTGATAAAAGTGTTATATAACTCACTCTTGAATTGACCCAACGAAAGATGCAAAATATCAATATCACTGAAGTCCTTATTGTAAGTATCACAAGCCCTGATTAAAAATCTATTTTTAACATACTTTGTACCGGCAAAAGGAACGCTGAACAAGTTTCTTTTACGAGAATTGTAAGTTTGACACTTGAATCCTATTCTGCTTAACAGATAAGGAGAGTCCAAATAGTTATTTAAAATTTTAAAAAGGAAAGTTTGATCACGACAAGTTCGCCTGTCTTCAAGTAAGCAGATTGACTGAGGATTGAAATTAAAGTTTAAGTTACCTTTTTGTTTGAAATTCAAATACTTGTTAAATTTTTTGTGAATTTTTTCAATTATGTTAATATGTATGTTGTAAATGGGATTCCAGACAACTGATGCGTACTCCAGGCAAGATCTTACATAGGCATTATGCAAGACGTTCAGGGTGCTTGAATTTTTAAACTCCCTACCTTGTCTAAGTACAAACCCAAGCATTCGATAAGCTTTAGCAGTACATTTTTCAATATGATTTCTAAAAGAAAGTTCCTTATCTATAAGTACACCAAGATCTTTTACTTCAGTCACTCTTTTGAGTTGTGTATTTAACAGAGAGTAATTGTAATTGAGCTCGGAAACCTTTCTAGAAAAACTTATTACGCAACATTTATCTAAATTTAAATGAAGTTTATTAGTGTCACAATACCTACCTAAGTTGTCTAAATCCTTTTGCAATAATATGCAGTCTTCGTTACTTTTGATAACGGACGATAACGAAAAAAAGAAATAATGAAAACTCATTCCTCGCGACCACTGAAGTCCGATAGATTAAGGCATTTGGGTTCATATTTCAAAACCAATAAAGACTTCGTCGCAGGACTTCAGTGGTGGCGTGAACTCTAGCCATCGACAGTTCCCGTGCTGGCAGTCATTCATACGTTCAAAACCATTTATTTGGATAATTTTTTCAGAAAAACTTACTTTGCCCCCCGGACTTTAAAAAATCATGCAATTTTTTCCAAGATACAATTTTTAGCGATTGATTTTTGAACATGCCGTTAAAACGAGAAAATTGCGGGCCGCCAACTGCCATAATCCTTTATTTATAAAATGATAAATTCTGCGATATGGCCACCACATATACACTTATTATTTGTTTGTTGTTGTGTAGGTCATTTATAATGGCATACATTTGACAAAACTTCCACTGTTGCCAAGATAAAGTACCTTTGTCACCTCCTGCCCGTGTGAAAGTTTTATTTGTGTCAAACCGTTTATAAAATTCTTTCGGTGTGATTGTACGACTTACTCACACACCTTTGACAGCTCCTACATGTCGTGTCTGTGTCAATGTGGTGTCAATATATACGTATATTTAATAACAAACGACATCCCGTATAGGTATAAGGCACAACGAGGACAATTAGCAGCTATCTGTCGATTAGTGAAGGAACAAATACAATATTATCCGAACAAACTGGCTCTGGGCACGTAGACTATATTCCTCTTGATATTTTCTGTCTATCCTAAAAGTAATTTATTTCCGTTACCATTTCACGAGTATACGCTGCAGAAAAAATCTGTAAGCTGTAGGTAAACCGTTTTCATATTTATTTATTTTTTCAGGTTGGATAATCTGCATCATAATTCATATGTATGTTTCTGGACCATGTACTATTTATTGGTGGTTTTTAACAATAGATATTTTTGATCCATATATTTAAACTATCAATAGCTATATAGCTATCTCAATAGGCGCAGAGGAACAATCTTAAACGAGAACTTCGAAAACTTAAAGCAGATAGAAAAGGAAAACTTTTTAAAAGTATCATACCTAGTAAATCATTAAAAAGTTTATGGTATGGAGGTGTATGACTTGCATTTTACAGTAAAATACCGCCGACCCCCCTGGAGGATTCATGTAACGACATACTTTTTTCATATTTGTGTATAAATAGATAACTTGAACTGCAGCTGTCTGTACATATTTTTTTAACTCTACTACTCTACCAAGTAAACAATTTAATAAACGTTATTGTTTTCTATGTTTCTGTGTACCGGCTGAACGCAATAAAATCTCTATACTATTACTATTTTCCTAATTAAGACTGAAAATAATGATCTTTTAAGATAAATAATAGACTGAAAAACATACAATATGAGGTTTCTCACAACAAATCACCGGTCAAGACAGAACATGCTATAAAGTCCTCGCGGTACCATAAAAACATAATTTTATCCGCAATCGTAACTGGCGTCTCTGTAATCATAAAACCAAATCGTAATCATGATTTCGCATGTCGTAATCCTGATTATTATGGGTGCTGTTAATGTGCTAAAGCTAGAGTGTCATTAGAAGATTGGTGAACGCTCCCCGCGGTGTACTTTTATCAATTTTATGTCCTGCCGTAGAATTGTAATGTCTAAAACTTAAAGTGAAATTTGATATTTTCATTGTGGTTATTCTGGTCTGCGTTTTGTTTGATTTAGATTCAAAATAACACAGTCCGTTTTCACTATTAAGAAAAACCTGGTGTTACTTTTGTCGTAGGATATAGCCAAATTCTTAATGTAGAATCGGTAAGTAGTCAGGGGACCAAGTTTAATAAACCTGTTAGCGAAATACGAAAAATATTTCAAGAACCACCTCAACTCAATTAGTATAGGATGTCTAAATTTCATTTTGCGTATTTCACAGAAAAGGTAATTGGACATTAGTCCTGACCAACCTACGGATTCTCAAACAACAATTTTATATTTATACCTATGCTTCTGTACCGGAAACCAAAATACAGGAAAAGAACTTCTTGAACCATCAATGTAATTGTGGTTTTATTTTCCTCATAATAAGTACAAAGCTATTTTATTTTATTTAGATAACGCTAATGTACGTAAAGGTAACGACCGATAACGCTTACTGGAACCGTTTAGATTTATTTGTTCTTGTGTGAGTTTAAGATAAACAATTAGGTGCTTGTTTAGATGAGATAAAATTGACTTATTAACCTTTCTTATCAAACTGTTTGTCGTAGCTTACCATTTTTAATGTCGATAATAATAATTTGACGACGTGAATCATTATATAACAACGGTTATCAACATGTTGAAATTAGGTGAAGTAAGAACTCTCTAATCTGTTCTCAATTCAAACAGAGTGGCGTAATCCTGGAAACATAGTAACGCACGAACGGACAAAAATGACATTCACCGCAGAAGTAACGCGTGCGCACAATCACACACATGGCACAGCACGGGTATTAGCATAATTGAATATTCCATTGTACGTGTCTAATGCACTTACCTGACTGTTCACAAGCGCTTACATCGCTTTGAATTAGATGGTACAAAATATACTGTGGCCCGGTACAGCGCTTTCAGCTTTTTGCGTAGGGTTCGAGGTATAAAGTTACCTGGAGGGTGGCACAGCACGCCATCTGTCGACGAAGGGACAATGCAGAGATTTATTGTTGCAAAATGCACTTACGGGGGTTAACGGGGATTCAGTTTTTTGTCGGCTATCAAGTTTCCATTAGCTAATTTCGTATTGATTTTCGCATCCAGTGAAAGTTTCACGGCGCTTGTTCAATTTCAATTTGATGAATCGTTCATGTGTGGATGCAGTATACATTTTGAATTGCTGATGCAGTAGAGTTCTGAGTGCGAGGCAAAATGAAATAAAACAGTTATAACTCCGAAAGGCATATCAGTAACATTAAGCAAATGGTCGTGAAGATGCTTTCAAGTGGGTCAGATTTATCTCAATTCAACAAATGTCTCACATGGATCCAAAACATTTATATTAATTGAAAACGTTACACAAAATTGCTTCTGTCATTGCGAGGGATATTTTGAAGGGGCAGCCAAATACTTTACCGCGCGACCCTCTCTACCTAACATCTGCATTAACTATCTTACCTAGGAGCTACCCTCCAGAAATCAGTTACTGCACGGGCATTCACTAAAGTGCATTTGCCATCCGACCGTCAAACCTTAGAATTACCTTTCTAAACCATTATCATTCTAAATTCAACTCTATCCAATTCTTTTACTATCTGAAATGGAACATGATTCGTATCACCTTTTGGAAATGTGCATCTCCAAACAATGATAACTTATCTTCCCTATTCCACTCAAATATCGCTTTTATCTAGTTTATGTTTTATTCTATATTCGCTTGCTGATAGTAAAGTGGCCATGGACCGTTTAAGCTAAGAGGGTATTTCACATGTTGGCGGTACAATTTATCAAATTTTATTCGTTGTCGGGGCAGCGACATGTGCGCGGCGGACAATTGCTGAGGCGCGGAGGGAAAGGAACTCGCGAATTAAATATGGAACGCGAGTATCGCTAGGTGCGTAATAGCACCTAATGGATTAGCAAGGGATCCTGACACCTTATGGCGCGCAATTGTAGTCAACAGATGCGCCTCTCTACGCACACGGGCCTGATTGGATTTGTGTGAGAAGATTGGATGTAATTTATTCATTGTGCTGTGGTATTGCTGCTGGCAGATTTATTTCCTTGTTATGTAGGTTTTGTAAGTAAGTCACACATGAGACCTTCTCCTTTGAAGTTTCTGAGATATGCAGATCACTTGATTTATATCACGATGGTAACAAGTGTTGTCCAGTGCTGCTGCAAATGCTGCTGCTGCAAACTTCTTTGTTATGTGCTCTAACTAATTCTTTACCTCTAGATTTCATTAAAGTACATATTTTGCATTTTCCAGAGGTTTTGAAGAATATTTATCAATTCTAACCTAGCCATAATCCACATATAATAACTGAAAAGATACAGTTTTGACCTTTCCCTTTCAGTCACAGACACAAGTAATACTACGAGTAAAAACTTCTGAACTCCAAACTCCAATATCGCGGACAGGCACGTTACATATGTATAGCTAAGTGCAACATTAATATGTTGCAGGTGGCGCTCTCTGGCGGTGAAATTACGCGCGTATGTCCGCCGTCACTGTCCGCGTAACGTCCCGGAGTCGGATGTGTAACGTTAGCACGAATATTGGGAATCAGTTACACGAGAGAAATATGAAAAATACCATACCACGTTGGAAGAAGAATGAATAATAAAATTGTAGCAGCATTTTCTAGCTACGCGTTGGCTACGGCGTAGCTAAATCTTAATGCTTAAGACAGCCTAGCAAACGTTGCAATAATAGAAATTTTAAGAAATGAATTATAAGACATGCTTGGAGATTACTTGATTGTTGTGATCACTTCACAGACGCAAAACAAGTCAGGATGGTATTTGACGTGCTGAGGGGGATTTAGAAATCGATGAAGTAGGGCCTTGTGCAGGATATAACTACAAATAAAGCGGTTACTAAAATCTAGTGCTTTTCTGCACACTTAACTATGGTTAATATGCTATGATGGTTAAGTGTGCAAAAAAGCACTAGATTTCTGTAACCGCTTTATTTGTAGTTATATTCCTGCATAAGGCCCTACTTCATCGATTTCTAAATCCCCCTCAGCACGTCAAATACCATCCTGACTTGTTTTGCGGACGCTACCCTCTCACCTATTCACGTTGAGTGATGGATTGCGGCGGCGATTAGGGCCGGCCAGCGCTGTTCTTTCATATCCGCTAATGGTTGCTGACCGTACCTGCCCGTCAAATGTACAAGGGTCATTACTTAACCTGTTACCGGATGCGCGTAATTAATATTGGGGAATTCATATTGCGGAGAGTTTTTTGGAAAAGTACGAGTAAAGTGAGTGGGTCGGTTTTCAATGGTTCAGAGGTGGCCAGGGTGGCAGGGCAGATCATGTTATAATTAATTTTTTGATGTCAGTGAAACACTGTATCGTTTTATATATTTCTTTACCGAGCACTTGCTTTCCGAAAAAATTCTGAGCTAACCGGAGTTCGTATAGAAAAGTCAAAAATAGGAAATTTCTCAAAATACCCCCTAAAAAAAAGTTTTTTTTACTCTAAGACCAAATTGCAGGAAAACACATATTCTTTAAATACCCTGCATTCATTCGTTTCTATCTTTGTGTAATTTTGATAAATGTTCTTAAGAACAAGGCGTGAAATCACATAACGCCCTCGTGAGCGTTCCGTATGTGCATTACAAGCTAGTTAAATCAAATAGTCACAAAAATATTAAGTGGACAAGTATGGTGGAAAAATTCAACGGTCTAGGTAAGTACCTCGGTGGCGCAACTGGTAGCGCGCTTGTCTGGGAAACAAGAGGTCGCAGGTTCGAATCCTGGCCCGGGAATTTTTTCAAATTCTTGTCTTTACATTTGTTTCTAATTTATCTTTTCTGGTTTGTAATGCACTCTAATAATAATATTTAGAGTATTCCAAAGCGATGGATTTCGCAATAAAAACATAATCTCAGTTAAATGTACATAATTAATTTATAAAACTATTTAGACAACACCTGCGATGCAACCTCCTAAAACCACATAAGAAAGCTATATTGACACAGTTTTTGAGGCTGTAAACATTTACTTAGATTCCACATTCGGTACCAACTTTTGATTTGCATCATGACTCACAAAAGTTACCATGGTGGACTATGTAATAATCTCTAGTCAACTACGTAACTGAAAGCCCTGAACCACTGCAAACCACAGTTCCATAAATCAGTGACTCTGACTCCTGACTGCACGTAATGTGTAGGGTGCCAATTCTAAGGCAGAAAAGTCTGGATGCCTTGTTTAATTGTCGATGTCGAAACTAAAAGGAAACTATATAGGGAACTTTCAATGCGCTTGATCGACGTCTCGGGTGATTAGAGGGCTTGCGCTTACCTTAGCCAGAGAATTAGTCTGGCCATCCCTCTGTAATGTAGCCAGCATTCTGGGCATCCTACCGAGGGGCAGCGAACTGGACCTAGTTTTTTTATTTATAGGCCTTGGATTTATTTCATTATATCTTAGATTATTATTAATTTATGGGTACGTAAATTTATTTTTAATAGTATTATTATTTATGTCTGTATTATATTACGAAATTTTTTGGTAATTACTTTGTTTAATTGTTTATTATTTATTAAATTAAATTTGCATTTTTAACACTTAAACTTATCATATATATGCGAAAATCATTAGATACGGAAAGAAAGTAAAACGTACATGACAAAATATCTTTTAGTTTTGTTTTCTTGATTGAACAACCGAAAAAAAAAAACTAGTTCATTAATTCAACCGTTAGTAGGCATTGTGAACTGAACTGACAAAGTTTCCTGGTTTAATTCGGAATCAGCGCCCCTTTTTATGAATTGTATGATAATTGGGGCAAGTTCCATTAAGCCCAAATTTGATACTTTAAAGCTCAATTACAGCTTTCGTACCACAAAAGTGACCTTGGAACGTAAACGAGTAAAATGGCATTATGTAGCAAACGCCACCTTGTCAATTTAGTATTTAGTGAGAATAGCCCTCCACGTCCGTCACCTCTAGGCACCTGTACTGTTGTCACGCCGAGGGATCAAACAGTAATTAATCTCGCCCCCTCCCTTTACCCCCCTTGTCGCACCCCGCGCTCACCCCCCAGCCTCCATTCGGGAGGCGACTGAGCGGCGCCGAGCGGTTTCAGGTGACCACTTGATTGGTCGCTGTTTTCTGGGGTGTTTTGTTTATCATTTAAGAGCCTGATTTTTTGAACTTTCTTGTAGATGAAGTAGTTACGAGTAGGTGCTACGAGCAGTTCCTACGCCGTAGCACGTAGATTTCAAAATGTTGTAGTAGTAATCGCTCATAAATTGAATATCTTTTGGTCTATATTCTACATACCCGTATACTATAAATGGACTGGAATTAAATAAATCTCAAAACATACTTAGCTAGGTTTTCAAATTATAACATGAAATTTTTGTCTTAAAATTACTTGTTAATGTTGTTTATTGATTGATAGCTATCCGATCTCCAATAAATGCATTCTTTTAAAACCTTCAGCGTAAGATAGTATTTAGATGTGTCTCGCGCTCTCTAGAATGTACAAATAACTGGCCAGATTTGTGTCTTACCCGCATGAGTAACAAGAACAAGTACAAGTGATATGTAACAGGTCTCTAATTTTATAATCATCTGTGGTAGACTTCAATATTTCATAATTCTTCGGCATTATTTTCGGATCATATTACGGCAACGAAAATATTTAAAAATATTCGATTGAATTTGTTAATTTGTATTTTTGCTTTTTATTTTTCTCAATATGTTTAGGTACAATGAATTTGTATACATTTTCAAATCCCTTCTACTCCCCCAAAAAGGAGGGAATACGCTTTTGTAAAAACTTTGAAACATATCCTTCCCCAGTGCGGTGTAAAGCAAAATGTTTCAATTAACCTCAAAATTATTTTAGATACTTTTTGACCGAGCCCTTATTTGACTAATTTTTGAATACTGGAAGATCATCACCACTTTACCTCGTACTTTATCAGATGCATAGGCGGAACTAGGAAGGGGCCAGGAGGATACGGCCCTCCCCACAGTGCCATCTCCCCCCCAGAACTACTAGTGAATTTGATGTAAATAAAAAGATACTTTATCATTTCAGGCTATACCTGACCCTAGAATACGAAAAAAGCCAGATTTTAAAGGGTTCTTTTGACGAAGGTAGGACTGACTTAATATTGGAAAAAATATATTTGATTTATTGATCTTTTATCGAGGGGATCTACCAATAAACAATGTACTAAGGTTTATACTTTTGTCAAAAATAAATGTTTTGCAGCCCCTTTTTTTTGGTTTTCAAACGTTCGTTTCAAGAACGCGTTTGAGAGATCAACTTGTTTTTTTTAAATAAAATACGTAATTGAAAAATAAAGATTTTCTACTTAAATCCAGTATTTTTTTCAAAAAGTATTCGACATTAGCCTTTTTGTGTTGGACGGGTAATATAATTTTTTCCTAGGGTATATGCCATACTCTTAAGACGTTATTTGTTTAGTTTTTTGGGTTTTTAGGTGATCTCATTGTATGGGGCAATCTCTATTTATCTTATTACTATCACATAATAGAGAATTGTAGGTGGTAGAGCTGATGCCGGGCTCGACTGTGGAGGTACCACCATCTTACTCGGAAATCCTCCCGAAGTTATTCGGGAGAGAGTAAGAGGACAGGTCTTAGGCAAAAAAACCAGGCGGCCCACCATTGCCTGGGACCGATGGATGGCGGTATATCCATCCCCAATTGCCGGGCCTTATGTAAATCAGACTGGTGACGGGCAGCAGCGTCACTGGTGCAAGGGTTTCGGCACCGCGCTCACCAACCCGCCTGCCCAGCGTGTGTGAGTATGGGCATTTCTTCCAGGAGGACCGCCAAGAGTGGCAAAATCCTGGAAAGGCCTATGTCCAGCAGTGGACGAAACAGGCTGATGGATGGATGGAATAGAGAACAGATACTTGATGGTTTCATGAGCCGGGGCCGGGCCCCTCCCAGCTACAAATTCTAGTTACGCCAATGACAGCTGGTCTAAATTTAGGTAAGTAGGTGGGTAATTAATTATATACAGTAATCACCTAATGACATTACCACATGTGTGAGAACATGACATCAGCTCACCTTGCGACGACGCCACATGTTCAGTGTCACTGAACAATGAGATCATTCATACCTCACGTTAGACTAGCAATATGAAATGTACGTATGTACAGCGATATATGTATAGGTATATAGCTGCGTATGTACGAGAAGGCAGAATTTTTGAAATTTCGGTGCTGCTTCATAGTAAAAATTGGGGTGTAAAAGGAAGCTGATTGAAGCTAAACTTTTTTCGATTAGATATGTCTTCATTTACGGGACTATTATAAACGTAACTTCCGCAAACCTAATTGAAGAGCGTGAATGCTCTAACATACTCGTACGTACCTTGATACCTTCTGTAAACGATAAAGACCGTCTTCATTAAGTGTAAGTGAAGTGGTAGGAGCCTGAGCGTACGGCTCGAGACGAGAGACGAGCTGTGTCCTCGCTCGTGCATACGAATGTTACTCAATGTGGACCTGCACTAGTGATGTACACATTTACTTACTTTCTGCTAAATATCAATTTTATTAGACGATAAAATGTAACAATAGGGCAGTTCCTAATCGCTAATCCTTATGAGATATCGTCCACAACCACAAACCGAGGCCATTTTCGTGTAGATTGCGTTAGGCGTTGAGTTGAGAAAGAACAAAGAATCTATATGTAAATATACGTTAACCGCGTCTATTCATTCGAATATAACTCAATATGGACCTTATTAGTTATTAAGCAAAACAAAAACTGTCAAATGAGTATCACATAAATATATTAATGTACCGGCAGGCCCCGCTTATAACTTTACCAATGTACGAGTATATGAGAATATATCAGCTAGGATTTACTACGTAAACAATGCACAGGTTATTTCCATCATGCTGAAGTCATTTGCTAAAAATAAACTTAATTTGACACAACACTTATATTTGAAACAAGATGCGTTTCGCAGTTTAAATTGTATGTAAGTTCATCCGTCACATTTTTTTAGTTTTATTTAGCTATAGACTCATTCAAGTTTTTTTTGTTTTCCATGTAGTAAGGAGTTTTCGATAAACAATGAGGATTAAGGTTTTCACTTATTTCGGAAAGTAAGT
Organism: Ypsolopha scabrella; assembly: GCA_910592155.1. Taxonomy (NCBI): domain Eukaryota; kingdom Metazoa; phylum Arthropoda; class Insecta; order Lepidoptera; family Ypsolophidae; genus Ypsolopha; species Ypsolopha scabrella. The sequence continues at coordinate 20,295,327 of OU342969.1, read as the reverse complement.
GGTTAACAATATATAATACGTTCGTTCCACAATTTTCCGGACCACTAGCCGCATCACTAAGTACTCCTGTCTCATAACCTCAGCTTTATTGCTCGCAATGAGCGACGTGTGCCGCCGACCTATCTGCTGTTGGATGGCACACCGCCCTTATGAAGCCAGCCTTAATGGGAATATTATTTAAAGATGTAAGCGGTTCCGATGCTTTGCTTAATGAATTGGCATACATACCTAGCTGTCTGACCTTTCTGTGCTTTAAGAAATTAATTACCATAAAATGAGTACCTTTGACCTTTGGAAACTCAGTGACTTCTATTTTCTAAAGACGAAGTACGCATTGACGATATCAGTACATTATTGCAGTGAACAGGAAATGTATGGATTCAAAAATAAAATCAGTTTTAGAAGTAACGCTCTTCCTGATATATTTGTCGGGTATTATTTTTTTGTTAGATCCCTAAATACGAATAAATGTCAACATAACGTCATTATTGCTAGTCACAGACATTGCTATATATTATTGTTTAAATATTAACGGACGCTTCGTAACATTGGTCGCTTGGAGCCCGTTTCTCTCGTTCCTGTAGGATTTTCCTAAATTTTCTTATTACATTATGTATTACATACCTTAGCGAATATCTGTGTTAAATGAACTTATAGCCCAAATTTTATGTTTCTGTTCAAGTCCAGCCGTTTATTCTAATCGTTAAAAAATCAGTCGGTCTTTGCTTACTTTTTACTATTTTTGACTCATTCGTTTTTTTCATTTTCGTATTAATCTAACACTATCCAACAAGCCAAATTTTCGGATTTTACCCAAAGAGCTTGGATAAATCTAAGCTTACCCCGTAAATCTGGGTTTACCCATTCTTTTAACACTTCTTTAGACGATGTTTTTTTTTTAAATATAAAAACAAACTGTAAAGCTTGTCAGTTTAATAATAAAATGGGGTGTAACTGTCTCAATAAGCATAAAAACAGCGAAGTAGAATCGGTATGAAGAAATCAATCCGGTTCGGAAAGCTGCCGGTGCTGCGGCCCGCAATCAAACGACAGTAAAATGCACCGTCGACCTGATAACTGTATAAGAGTCGCTAGTACACTGAGAGGCAACCAATATTTTCTTTTTACATCTTGAAATCTGTCCGTCTACCCGCGGAATATCTACAAGACCAACTGAGCTCGGACGGTACAAAACTTTTCGAAGATCCCAAAAATTATATATTTGTTTGATGACCTATTAAAGGCCCATTGGGTACGATAATCTCATTGAGTGATTTTCAACTTGAGTATGTTGTCAGAAAGTCTACATTAGAACGCTCGATTTGCGCGCCGCGCTGGTACGCAAAATTATTAAATTTTCGAAGTTTTTATGGATTCTACGAAAATGTATTCGGAATAGGTATTTCCTAGCTTTACATCTGAAATTAAACTATGTTTTCTTGCAATAGCAGTTATTTAAGACGTAAAACTCAAGCTGCTTGGACAAACAAAATTATGTATCATTTAAAAAGGCATACTTTTCAAAAATATTTTTTATCGAGTGAGTGTGTCCAATTATTACAATAGAAATATAAAGGTCTGAAAAAAAAATATCTGTGCATTTGACATTGATCAGCAAAGTAGTTGGCTCAGCCTATTTAAGCAAAAACCCTTGAGATATAGAAGGCCAAGCCTTAAGACGCATAGGCACGCCATTGTTTTAATACAAAAATTTGATAACCAGTTTCTCTGTTGTTTTTCATTATAGACCAAAGTATAAGACCTCTATCATGCTGATATTTTAAATGGAACCATTTTGTCATAATTTTGAATATTCTTTTTATTTCAAAGATATCAATCTGGACAGATTTACATACAAAGTTTTTTTCTTGCCTTAAATTGTACCTATAAAAAATTCTACATTTCAGCCAGATAGTGACTTTGTAAATGCCCACTAAATGCCTGTATTAGACTACCGAAGTCTCAAACTTTATGCTATAACGAAAAACAACAGAGAAACGGGTTATCAAATTTTGTTCTAAAACAGTGTGGTCTCTATGCGCCTTAAATCGTGCGTATTTTCATGCAGATCCAATTATGTCCATGACGGAATCTTTAATTCTGAACGATTCATAGATATTTGAGATATTGAAGGTAAGCTATTGAAATGCAGTGGTATTATTAGCAGAACCGTTAGTGTACAATTTAGTTTTCATAATTCATAAACTAACCCTTTATGGTTGAATAAGTACTAGCCATAAGCGTTTATTTATTGCGTTCTAAAAATGTTATTTACCTAAGTATTTCCTTGTAGGTAAATATGCATTATCCTTCCATCCGTGTGTAATTGTATTGTACGTACCGTAATTAAATCATTGAAAAAAGTAAGCATTTTCTCTCAACACTAAAAAAAATGTCTTTTTGGCTTCATTATGAAATAGCATTACATAAGTTTAAAATACGGTGAATTGTTTTTAAATTTGGTGTTAATTGGAAAATATTATGCTGTAATTAAAACGTTTGAGGAAATAATCGAGTTTTTAAGGTAAGTAACGCAATATTATGATGACAGATCACCATTAAATTGGTCACAGAAAATAGGATTATCATTTTCGTATTACATCAAGCCTTCCCCATGAAAGAGGTCCGTCACACTACGGTATGCTTACTGTCACCATAAAAGCTGTGACGGGGAGCATACTTCTATCTGCTTCCTACAAAGACATAGTGACAGTGCGTCATATTATAACGCTAAGAGCAGCAACAGTAGTTTCATCGTATTTTGTTGTGATATCCGTATGCTCCCTACCTTACGCGATTCATCATAATTTCAGCTGAATTCACTTTATTCTATGATGAACAGTTTTCTCAGTGAATGAGCCAATTAAGTCTTCGCGTAGAGCTTTAGATATATGTTCACGCAGAGCTTAGATATCCGTGGCTCCTATTGGATATAAATAAACGGAGAAAAATGAGTGGCACGAATAAATAGGTCTTACCGCAATAACCACAAACCACTTTTAGATATTTTGCGGAAAGCAAAATAGCATGTCGGTTTTTATTTTTCCATATTCGTCATACCTTGATTATTTCTATATAAAGTTACAGGCCAATTAGAATATGCAAGTCTTTTGTGTTTACGAATACCACTTTATACCTATGACTACGACTTATTTTTAGTTTGTGATACATGCGTTATAAAGTCCTTTAAGCGCTACACGTAGATGTTTTTATAGGTATGTATTAAAGTGTTATATCTAGAAATTTCAACCTGGTCCGTCTGTAGAATAAGGCATAAATGTTTGGACTGACTGTGCTGAATATAGGCATTTGCAGAATTACACGGAGATTCAGGGGAAAATAGTTTGAATGTGTGGTACGAGCATACATGACGAACTCAACACACAAAAGCGTATAAAGAAAGCGAAGCGTAGGCCAACCTTGTGCCCACTGGATCAACGTTCTGCCCTTAAGATTAAATATCTTTGAATCGGTTGCCAACTTGTTGACAGACATCTAATATATACATAGATATACTATCGAATTCTGATTACCTAAGGATACGTTCGTACTTAAAATGACGTCACAGTTCGTAAGCAGTTCAATATACATTAAAGACAATTTAGAAAGTTTAGTTTTTATCTGTGTTTTTAGTATTTGACAACCAGTTGCCAACCGATACAAAATTACGTTGGACGTTTACAAAGGACGTTGCCCGTGGTGGCTGGATGAGGAGGACTGAGGTCGCCATGAGTGGCGAAATCTTGAAAAGGCCTCTGTCGTCTATGCATTGGACGACGAAGGCTGAAGGATGAATGGGTGCGTACTCATTGTCTTAACTTAAACTGTGCACCGAACATACGAACGCTCATTTGACAGACTGCATTAAAAATAACTACTCTACTATTATTAACTGAAATTGTACAAAGCTCCCACAAAACATTCTCCCGGTGTACCACAACTCCGTTGCACCGTTTTCATATCTTCGCTCGATGCAGAGCGTTCTGTCGTCGAACCGAGTGATTTATCTGCCAGCCACGTCGGACTTATGAGTTCACAGCTCACTCACTAAGCTGCTCCTTTATGGAACATGTGGCGACTTTGTGAGGTGTCTCATGTTGAGATAATTGTACCTAATACTTATTTAAATGAGATTAATATATAGACTCGATAAGTTACATCAAAGAAATTAAAAATGCATCACACAATAGTATTTTGTGTCACTGCGTAACATTGCGTAACATGATGAGAGACATCGGAGCACAAATGCTTGTTTACCAAACAAACGAAGTGAGTAATAGGCTGCACGAGTGTCATAAAGACTATTATAATTATGTCCAGTTGGAAACGAATTGACTCGATGCTTTATGCGAACATCAAAAATATTGTCTTCACGTGACAATTATGAGTATGGCAATACTTTCTACTAATAATTTCATGAAAAATGAGAAGAAGAAAATGCAGGGTTAATTTTTTAAATTTGTTTCTGGTATAGATAGGACCTTGCGTCTAAAAAGAGTGCTCAAAGACATATTCATACATTCCGCTGTAATTCAGCGCTCGTTTTATGTGACACGACGGGGTATATAGGTAAGTTTAGGCGAGGATGTTTATTCAGCCTAAGGTCAAGTAATTTACTTATTTAAGGTGTTCTGAGGGAGAATTCATGACAGGGATACATTTGCCTAGTCCAAACCAAAAGAAGAAACATTAGTCGCTGATTGGTTAACTAAGCGGTGTTACTATAATAAATTGGGCCAATCACAGCGCAGGATCGTGGTGTTATAATATAATATTATAGCATTGGTTTTTACATTGGACAAACAATGTAGGTAGTTATAAAACCGTTTATCAAAAACAAGTTTAGCTTATACTCGTATACCTACTCAAAAAAGATAATTTATGAGTTTTGAACATCTTCCCGAATCAACTTTACCCGCATACGAAACCAACTGTAATTCTACAGCTCGTGACAAAGACCCAAAAACTACACGCCAATAACGTGTCCGGATCTGCAAGCGTCTAAAACAGGCCTTCCTCATCCCCACGATTACCAAAGTAAAATGGACAATTATCTTTGTCCACCCGTGACGGGACACCCAAACACCCGTCCGGTCGTTTCGAGGGCAATACGTTACACGGGAACTGAGTGATGGCCGTCCTTAGGCCGCCCGAGGGCCGGACGAAAAAGGCCTTACCTTCCTAAAACTAGTAAATAGTAGGATTAACTCCGAGCATAAATCAGACAGTCCACAGGAGGCCCGACGATCTATCGGGCGGTGGAGGTTTTGGAAAGATGCGTTACTTTCAAGAAAGAGAGAAATTGTTTTTGAGAGACTTTAAAAGCTGATGTTCTTATTAAGACTTTCATACATACTCGTTCATAACTCACACCCGTTTCCATGAGGAGTAGGCAGAGATCATAAATTTCCATCTGCTAGATCCTGACACACCTCGCCTCCTCCACATCTAGTCTAAAAAGCTCTTCTATTTCGGAGCTTTTGACTTGGCACTTCAATCTCTACAATTTGGTTTAAAAACAGATGCATCCATTATTATTATGGATGATTTATTGTGAAATCCTTAGCTTTGGAAACTAAATATTTGTAGAGTTCAAGATAGTGAACTAATAATAAAAAATAAAAAAAACTTTGAGATAAATAACTCCCAGTCGAGGATTATATGAGGTGACTTTTATTTATGCAGCCAAATTAATACTGAAGACTCTGTAAGTGCTCAGTAACAAGGTTCAATGACCCGTTTTGTGAAATTCGTAAATTATTCTTTACGTGTCTTCCCTACAAACGCAAGCCCAGCCCTGAGTCAATTATTATGGGACGTCAACATTTTATTTTGCGAAATTTGCAAAAAAGTGTTATCAATCCGTGATACTCACCGTGGCGTGCATCTCATATAGGCAAATACGCAATGCCTACCCTGGGCTTGGCTTAGCTAACTAGACTACTATCTATTTAAATATAGGAAGGTGTACAACTATTTCAATATATAAGCTTCACCCGTTCTTTAAAATGCAAGCAGGTCTCCGCAGCGCTCGCTACCGTGGTAACACGCATAACTAAAATTGTATGCCAATTCTCTATGTGTGCATCTGTAACTATACTCCCATGACGTCAGCGGCTCGCGCCAAGCACGCACACATTCTCATTAAAATACGCAACGCCTGTTCGAAGCAACCACGTCGAATCGGACAGTTTGGACTTTTTACCTATCTTATTTTTCGTATGCAAAATGAAACATAATATTAAATTTAAGGGATAAATTACAAATTTACAGTTTTGTGCCTACCCTACTTAAAAATCCTACGCACGCCATTGCTAACCACTTACGTCTCCAGTATGAATTTGACTGAATAAATAGATTTCACCTTATATATTCGTTTCTGTCTACCTCACTGCTACACTATAATCTTTTGGTCAGTTAGAGTAACTTTGCAAACTGATAGGAATCATTGTGAGTAAGAAACTCAACCAGTCTTTAGTCTCTTAAATTATGGGCTCGAATCTTGTTTGTTACATTTTCAGTTCGCTATGCTCATATATCTTACGAAATAATATAATCTTTATGATAAATCTATCTATCCATCTTCACAAATGGGTACGGAAAGAGTTTTTTTTTTTACTTTATGTCAGGTTTAATCTATAGGTCATTGGGTTTAATCATTTAATCTTACATATCTACGCATAAGGTAGCGCAGCGAACAGCTTTAAAATTGCAAGATATTGTTATTCCTTACTGATCCGGGCTTTGATTGCAAGCAACCCTACCTCACAATATAATTGAATCAATCCACTTTGTAGAGACACCACTATTCAACCTCCGTGCTGATAAGGAACAAGTCTCTATGGATTCAACCGAGGCCAAGGCACTTTATTCTATGGCAAGGTATTAGAACTGCAAGGAAACGCACATTAAAACTCCCATACATTTAGTAAGAATCAAAGTCTGAATTGTTATTATGCAAAACGTCCCAAGTTGTGCCGCGCAAACCTGGCCGTCGTCCCTACGAAGTGAATTGGTTCATTTATAACAGATCTTTACCTTTGAAATTGCTGTTTTGTATGGAGAATTTGAAGGAAATTTAGTTTTCAGTACAAACGTTTATGTTTGCACATTTGATCACACACTTTTAGTTAATATTTCCTTAGCACCTAGGTTTTGCTGGCAGAAATCTCTCTCAGAGATAAGCTCGCCTATAGCACGTTTAATTTATGACTGCTTGTACGTATAACTTTTCTGTGCAATAAAGAATATGAATATGAATATGAACGTTTGCCCATTTACTTAAGGAATGACAAATCCAAATTTTATAAAATAAACTGTGTATGAATGAGACAACGTTAAGCTAACAGGAACTACAATTAAATTTTTGAAAAGTGTTACCTGTTAAAAGTTATTACTAATCTTAATCACGAAAACGGATGACACTTTGAAGACTCAATTAAAGACTCCAATGGTCAGTTTATTGAATTTTTAATGTTAGTAATGAAACTGAAAATTAAAACAAAATTTAATACGGAGATATGAAACCTTGAAATCAATATTCGAACAAAAAACAAATATAAAATAGCTTTTGATAGCAACTTCATAGGTAGAGATCTATTATTGTGAGGCAGGGTTGCTTGCCAGAACCATACTATGTGTGAACATCTAGAAAATTGGCTACCTTTAAAGTAGTAATTAAATAATAAAATGAGTTGCCACAAAATACATTATCTTGTATTAATTTCTTCCACTCTTTCCCCCTCGAAGGATCTAAACCCCCCAACGATCACAATTAACGAAGATCACTTTCCATCTAAGAAGATTGGAGCGCCCGGTAATTTTTACCGGTTTTCAGGAATCTACTGGAACAGCAAAACCATTTTACCTCTGTGCTGGAAATATATATATTAACGTTCAAGTTAGAATACTAGAAGTAATTAATGCAAGTTTGTCTTTTTTTTTTGTTTATGAATACTTACGATATTTTCTTATTAAATTTCGTGTTGTTTTATTATGATACTAGCTTTTGCCTGCAGCTTCGTTCTCTTGGAAAACTGTCTGTAATAGTAATGAATACTAAATGAATACTTTTCGGCTTGGCAGTTATTTTATCAACACCCTGATTAATACTATTATTATACACCGTTTTCGGCTTGGCATACTCTATGTGTTAATATAATAAAGAAAACCACTTTCAAATCTGTTGAAGTTCTCGTCAAACAGACACGCAGACAAAAAAAAATATAGTTTTGGTCACAATACAATACTAATTGGAAGTGTTGGAGCTGATGCCGGGCTCGACTGTGAAGGTAACACCATCTTGCTCGCAAATTCTCCCGAAGTTATTCGGGGGAGAGTAAGAGAACAGCTCGCAGACAGGCACAACCTGGTGACCGTTTGCAAAATGCCGGGCCTTATAAAAGAACACACTGGTCACGGGCAGCGGAGTCACTGGTACGAGAGTTTCGGCACCGCGCTCACCAACCGGCCTGCCCAGCGTGACCCCCAAGAGTAGCGAAATCTTGGTAAGGCTTATTCCAGCAGTGGACGAAACAGGCTGATGGATGGATACTATCAACCCATTTTATTAAAATTTCGCATAAGTATTCAATGTACAGGCACAACTTTTTACAATTTTATGTAATAAAATTGATATAGGATTCGGAAACAAATCGATAATACCAAGGTGCGAAGCCAGATACATTTATTAACACTTATTATCTCCGTTATATATGAAATGCAATGATTTCTTGAAAAATTCACCATCAGGCTACCATAAAACAAAAACAAGAAAACAGACGGAACCCCAACGAACGAAAGCTGTACACTTTGCTAAGTTTTTTACCATTCTCAAGAGTCCTCCGACGACACCTCCCTCCTCACAGACAAACTCAGACATTTGTCTGGAGAGGGCCCGTTAATTAGGACTTGGGGTATTTTATTAAGGGCAATTTGTCTCAAATACCTGTTAGATTACACGAGGGCTGCGGAGATTCACTAAAAAGATATATTTTTTTCCACGAGTCTTCCGACGAATTAATTGGCAGTGATATATTTTTTATTTCCTCAAAAGACATACTTCATCTATCATATGAATCTTGAATTTTAACGAAGCATACGGTACGTTACTGCCGATTTGCAAACGGCAACCATATAAAAATGGATTTATCCAGGCTAATTGTATACTTGGTAAATATAAAAACATAATTATGGCGATGGCAGGTCACACAGAGACAGATGACCTGAAATCCAGAGATAGCACTTTGACGGAATATTATTGGAAAGTATCAGTTTTTTCAATTTCTCTCGTTCCTGCCGCCCAGCAAAGCATTTTGTTGTGTGTTCGACCTCCACTGACCCTGCGCCAGCGCCGCTCCCGTCGTGCTTGGTTCCCAGAGGCGCGACAATTGCTCAAATTGACCGGTATGCGTGCGTCGCCGGACCAGTTGACCCCGCACATGAGTTAATTGTCGGCCACCTCAGAACAACGAGTGGCCTGGAAACGACAATGGTGGATAAACATACGCAGTAAATGAACGCGACAGGGAAATATCTTTGTAAAAGTACAAAGGTATGTCAACTGTCAACTGTGCCTTTATACTTGATAAGGCGCTTCATTTGATAACGCACAAATTAAAGTTATAAATGTCATAATTTTTCGCATTTTCCTGGTTCCTAGTGTAATTTTGCACTGACATGCCTCTCAGTTTTACCCAGTTTGCCTACTTATATTTGAGTTTTGTCAAAGGACAAGGGAGAAATGATAGACCACAGGAGCTTTTGCTACAAGAGATTCTGATGTGAAGAAACCTTAAACAAAACCCGTGGTCGGAGATTAATCAGCTGAAGATAAATAAAAACAATGTTTTAAAAAAAGGTATTTAAAATGACAGGTATGAAAAAGTGATAATCGACCAACACTGATTTGATCACCTAGATGAGTAGAGGTTCTGAAAATCAGAGATATAAATAGAGAGGCAATATTTGATAACAAACTGAAGATTTTATTTGTGAGAATAAGTAAATCAGACAGGACGAATACTTTGGTTTTGGTTAAGTTTGAATTACATGGGAGAGTATAAATTTGGATAGTTTCTTGATGTTGAAGACGTCTCTATTACCCCAGCGAGTCTGTCCATCAAGTTGCGTACTAGATATGGTCCCATAACGTAATGGACCTTAACGAATCAGCAGCAGGCAGGAGCCAGCCGTGACTCATTGTGACTCATTCAACATGCTCTTGCGCATCAAACAGCGGAGAACACTGCTGCTTATTAATACAACTCAGAATATGATTGGTAGTAGTAAAAATGCTGTCACAAAATGAATCCCAGAGACGGTGACCAGATTGTCGTTCCACTGATAAATTTGTATATTATAATATAATAATAATAATAAGAGTTTATTCCATATAAATGTGTACATTTATAAACTTACATACTAGGTAGGATCATACACAGATTAAAAGAGTTAGAGTGTACACAAAACAATTTTGAGTGCCCTACTCCCTAAAAAAGGGCATAGCCCTGTAGTTATAGGATAAGTAGTACTGATAAACCCGAAAAATAGGTGTCTTAGCTAGCTGACATAATATTACTGTACATCTTGTATTGCATGTTTATAAAAATACTAGCTTTTGCCCGCGGCTCCGACCGCGTGTTATTCGGTTTTACGACATGCTTTTTTCCGGGATAAAAAGTTGAGGTATAAGCTATATCCATTCTATAGTTCACCCAAATCCGTTCAGCCGTTTCAGTGTGAAAGAGTAACAAACACACACACACACACACACACACACACACACACACACACACGCACAAACTTTCGCATTTATAATATTAGTAGGATAGAATTAGTAGGATGTTGATTTAAGACTGTTTTTACTATTTTACATGTACCGTAACTTGAACAAATCGTCAATTATAGGTATATTACTGATATGAAAGTTGGATTGCAATAAAACTTAGCTGTGGTGACATTTTGTGATCCAAAACAATATTATTGTCATGTATAAGCTTTAAGGCTTAGAAACAATGGACATACGTACGGAAAGAAAACACCAGTAAAATACAGTAGCTAGAAAAAATACATAACAAAAATAAATTACATTTTGTGACCTAATGCGAAACATTCATGAAGGCATCCATACCTACCTAAATGATTGGAACAAAGACCTGATTTAAAGAAGGATGACATCATGTCGTCAGCTACTAGTATTTTTACAGATGGCGCCGGGCTACAAGGTTCAATAACCTCACCTTTAATACCTTTATCTTGAATTGCTTACCTACTTACAAATGGTTATATTATAAAAAAATCTGAAAAATAATGAAAATATTTCGTGGCATTTCCTTTTGTTAAGAAAATAGCTAACTCAGAGATTTTCCCATTATGAGCTTTAATCGTTTGTTTTATAAGTATAATACAGGCTGATTTTTGTAAATTTACGGACTAATACTGATTGAAGGTGTTCTGTGGAAGCAATCTAGGCTATATTCACCGCTCTCTCGAGTGGCTACGCAAATGGGGCCGTTCAAGTATTACGTAAGCAGATTTATTACAATTATTTACCCCCCCATCCCCCTTGTCAGCAAAAGTAAGCAAAGCTCTTACCCCCTCCCCCATGCTTACGTAAACATTTTTCAATTATAAATATATATTTTTTTATATTATAATGTTATAATTATAATTTTAAAAATAAGAAAATAGATTTAGGGTAGAGATTAGATTTTACTGATACAGTATTCAACATAGAGTAAGGGGCAAAAATATACCGATGACGTAATCATCATCTAGACTCCCATACCCCCCATGTCATCGAAAATAAGCAAAACAAAGACCCCCCCCCCTATAGTGCTTACGTAATACTTGAACGGCCCCAATATAGTTTTTAGGAATAGAAAAAGAGAGAAAGCGGAGGGCCTAACTTCTGGCCTGCAAAATAATGTCGTCCAATCTGTGCTGTAGTTGTTCGTAGTTGCCACAATAGACTATACTAACTATAATGTAAAATAGAATACGTTTTTTCAGCCACATGCAGCTCCACAAAATTAACAGATTGTATGTAAAGCGCTAAATTAATTATTCATTATCAATCACTGTCGATAAGATGTTTGGACATTTGACATTTGTTGTATTTCGTCACCTGATCTTAAATGGCAGATATACCCTGCCTAGTAAGAAATATTAGTCGGTGATAGTCCTTTGATATTATTATTTATTTACTTAACACACATGAGATACATTACAGACACAAGTCCAAAGCGCGTAACATGGTAAATAAATTATTTACGCTAAAAAATAACAATATTGGTTAATAATAAACATTAAATTATAAATATACTAGAAAGTAAATGATTACTGCTCCAAGTATTTCACCAAAAGTGTGTGGATGTGGACTAGGGATGCGGAAGAAATATCCAGCTGTAGTTGATAGCCATACCGTTGAGTAAGCGAAGCACGCGGCTGAGAGGGGCCTCAGCAGCATTAGTTAGCACATATAGTTAATATAGAACATAACTAGAAGACGAGTACACTAAGGTACATAAGAAGATTTGAAAAATCGGTTTTTACACGTCGAAAAAGCTTTCCTATTTCACACACTTTCAAGTGGTTTCAACGTATCTCTTCCAACTTTTCATGCACATGTCTCTAACGGAACTCGTTAATCAATTACATACCTACATCAGTAATTAAACTGTCTGTGTGTATGTTTGTACGTAAGTGGCGGTGTGTAGCCAATAAAACCAGGAGTGTGTACTCAGCACATGCAAGCCGTTCTCACGGCGCGACCTGCCTCAGATGAGGCATGAGGAAAATCTTGTAGAAGGGAATGTCCTTTGAAATTGTTGGAAGATTTTATTATTGTTAATTAATGGTGAAACTAAAGATTGCAAAATTTGGATAAATGTGGTAGTAAAGAAATAAAATTTACGATATTTTTGATTTTCTAAAGTTCAATGTACTGGTAGAGTGACATTGTCCATAAGAACACGTATTGAGCTCGCGAAATATAACTTTCCCAGCAGTAAGGCACTGTCGAAACACTGAGGCTACGTAAAAAAATAAAGTCACTTTAATTTATGTAATCAAACACATATTGGAGATTTGGTAAGTTATCAAAAACAAGGTCAATGCACAGGACATGTGTAATAAAACATTAAATTTTTTTGTAATTTGCATTGTATTGGCTTCAGTCTTTTCTGCTTGTAAAATATCATCCATCCATCAGCCTGTTTCGTCCACTGCTGGACATAGGCCTTTCCAGGATTTCGCCACTCTTGGCGGTCCTCCTGGAAGAAATGCCCATACTCACACACGCTGGGCAGGAGGGTTGGTGAGCGCGGTGCCGAAACCCTTGCACCAGTGACACCGCTGCCCGTCACCAGTCTGATTTATATAAGGCCCGGCAATTGGGGATGGATATACCGCCATCCATCGGTCCCAGGCTATGGTGGGCCGCCTGGCTTTTTTGCCTGAGAGCTGTCCTCTTACTCTCACCCGAATAACTTCGGGAGGATTTGCGAGTAAGATGGTGGTACCTCCACAGTCGAGCCCGGCATTAGCTCTACCACCTAACAAATGTAAAATATAAAGAAGTAATAATAATATTAATAAAATACCAATAATAAAGTAGTAAAAAATTGTTAATTGTTATATTGTTATAATTAACTTTGACTTGTAGAAAGTATACTTTATGTATCTATTTTGCAAAAATAAATATTTTGATTTGATTTGATTTGATTGATTGAAAAGGCGTGTCTGTACATTGAATATTATTCCGAAATAAATGAGATGGGTTAATATAACGTAGTATATTGTATGTACTGAGGTTTAAACTAAATGTTTAGAATTTTTGTCTGTCTGTATGTTACGTTTTAACTCGAGCACTCAACGGATTTGGATGCGGTTCTTATTATGGTTCCGTAGTACCTAAAAGGTACAAAAGGAACCTTTATTGGGAGACTCCGTTGTCCGTACGTCGTATTTTTTTATAAAAATACAACATGGATGTCAAATTGTAGATATTAAAGAGCTGATTACAAAAATATTACTTTTACTATATTTACTGGCACCGATTTCGAGAAATCTTTGAATAACCACACAAAAATGCATGTCTCCCCTTATTTCTGAAACTAATGAAAGGGCGAAAGGCTAGTAATTATTAATAGAAGACTTTTTTGTACGTAGTACATAATATCAATATAATGCCGTAATCTTCTTCAAAAGTACCTAAATGCAGGTATGTCACGTTACGATGTCTGATTAATTAATTAATTATAATCATTGATTATATTTACAAATTTATTATTATTATTATTATTATGTATTTTTCTCTAGATGCTAATATAATTCCATGCCTGCATCAATTAAACAACCTTGTTTTCGAATTATTACTTGAAACAGACAGGCTTGGATTCGTCATAATTACAACTGTTTCTATGTTACGGGTGCATAACAGATTTTATGTATCTAAAGTCCATAGATTTCCGGGAGGATAAGACTCCCTTAAATCTCTTTTCTTATCTACGAGCTTGTATGTTTTCACCAAATCTTGAAAAAACAACTTAATAATAATTCAGAGGATATTGTTTATTATAAAACTAACGGACTACATAAGTACAATGCTTCCTAATATGTCATTGCTAATTGCTAATTGCTGTTTTTGAAACTGAACAGAACAGGACCTTGTTTAACACCTACATTCACTTCTTTACACTTGCTTCCTCTGTGACGAGATCCATGGGCACGGTGTATCGAGGTCGCATGTGCGACTGTGAATCACATCAGTCGGTCCAACGTTCATTAACTTCGGACGATAAAAACATTTCTGGTGCATGTACTATCATTACCCACTATCGACTTTATTGTAACTCAATAAGAGTTTTGCCAAGTTTCAAACGTTGTTGTGGTGTCAGAGGTAATCCCGATGTGGCAAGACTCGGGCCATCTGTGAGCGGTGTTTTAGCCAGCTGCTCAATTCAACTCTAGGTAGAGGCAAAGATAAGGATATTTCTTTCTTAAACACAATTAACTTATTTTAAGCAATGTTTTTAAAGTATTCAATTATTAGGATTCAGGAGGACGAAATGATGGCACTTTTTAATTAATCCATCTGTCTGTGATCTCCTGCTGGAATTAGTTAAATGGTTACAAAATGTGTTTTAGATTTTAGAAAGTTCCATGGAATTTATGGGGTTGGTTGTTTAATAAAACTTAAATTTACTTGGCGAAACCTGTAGATGTACGATTACAATGCCAATGGTACAAAGTACATGCGGTGGCCACATCGTAGAAGTGATCATTTCATGATCTAATCGACAATATCGTAAAGTATGAAATAAGAAATTTACGAAAGACTTCCAACTTAGGTTGCTCGTGAACATAAATTAGGGAGCAGAGCGAAGCAGTGCGGAGCGAGCAAATCATAAAATGATCAATTCTACGATATGGCGACGACATATACGAGTAGGTACATTGCAAACATTATTTTTAGGCCACAATTCGAGAAACCAACATAATGTAAATAAAAGCTATCAATTCATCACGCAGTATTTTCCCTATTACAGCTGCACCCACTGGGCTATTTCGTATTTACCAGCAGGTTAAGGTGCCAGACCGTACGTGGGCACAGGAAGCTGCGTTGGCTTACATATGAACAATGATTTATTGCTTGTTTTCATTAGATTTAAGTATTTAATGTAGAAATTGACGGAATATGCTGATATAGGAAAACGACACATTTAAATAATCTTTTTTTAAGTGGAGAGACAAATATTTTTGATAAATTCCAAGGGCCAGGATTTGAACCAGCGACCTCTTGCCTACAAGGCTTTCCCAACTGCTACCAAGGTTTCTCACCTGCTAATACTCATATTAAACGATAAACGCCGGTGCATTATGTAATCGTCAGCCACTATCTCAATATTTACATGTATGTAGCATCGAGTGAAATTATGAATACCTTTCGGAAATTCTAATAAATTTCTTTTATTATTCGCGTTTAGCAATCAGGCAGCGTCAGGTTTAAGTAGAAAAACAAATATTTTGTGAAAATATTCCTAAAGCCAGGATTTGAACCTGCGACCTCTTGCCTACAAGGCTTTCCCAACTGCTACCAAGGTTTCTCACCTGCTAATACTCATATTAAACGATAAACGCCGGTGCATTATGTAATCGTCAGCCACTATCTCAATATTTACATGTATGTAGCATCGAGTGATATTATGAATACCTTTCGGAAATTCTAATAAATTTCTTTTATTATTCGCGTTTAGCAATCAGGCAGCGTCAGGTTTAAGTAGAAAAACAAATATTTTGTGAAAATATTCCTAAAGCCAGGATTTGAACCTGCGACCTCTTGCCTACAAGGCTTTCCCAACTGCTACCAAGGTTTCTCACCTGCTAATACTCATATTAAACGATAAACGCCGGTGCATTATGTAATCGTCAGCCACTATCTCAATATTTACATGTATGTAGCATCGAGTGATATTATGAATACCTTTCGGAAATTCTAATAAATTTCTTTTATTATTCGCGTTTAGCAATCAGGCAGCGTCAGGTTTAAGTAGAAAAACAAATATTTTGTGAAAATATTCCTAAAGCCAGGATTTGAACCTGCGACTTCTTGCTTACAAGGCAAGTGCTCTCCCAGCTGAGCTACCGAGGTTCTTATCTTGTTTTTCTACTTAACATATTGAATCTGTCTGATCTTTGGCTAAACGCGAATAATAAAAGAGGTCATGTTGTTAAGGAATTACACAATATTTCATCACCATTTTGAAGGTTCAAGTTGTTGATTTGGCTTTCTGATAACTGACTGTAAACAAAGGTGTTGCAGGGTATTGACACTTTCAGAAAGTTCTCAACGAGAAACCTCAGATAATCAAGATATCTGCATAAGTTTCATTTTATACATAGATCTAAGTTCACCAGCAAGTTAACTGACCCAAATCACATTTAATCATAAATTATAAGAGGTTAAAATCCATCACAAATATGCATCTTCGGTTTATCTCTTCCTGAACTCAAGAAAATACCTTAAACAGGACCTATTGATTGTAATTGTGTGTACACACTCGAATAGCCTTAGGCCGAGGGAGGATGCGACCAATCTAAGTTTGTACTTACCAATCAATTACTTCAGTCTTACAAGTTACCTACAAGTTCGACCCAAGATTTGGGGTAAATCGGACAGTTGCTGACATTGAAATTACCCAAAACACATTTCAAAGTGGTAATGAAATGACTAACTGATTGACTCTGTCGATATTTCTTTACTAATGCTTGCCATTAGTTCTGAAATTTTATTTCTACTGGAGATACAATTTGCCTGTTTGTGAAATACAAATTAGATTTCGAACACCTTTTTTGGTCGATGTACAGTTGTTTTCAGTTCAAGACTTTTTAAGCGATTTAGCGGTTATGGCAGCAATAGGAACTGCCATTGTGACCATTCGGCGTATACAGCAAACTAGAGCTTAATAAAAAGTGTATGTTTGTACATCTATAAATAAATGGAAACCTTATAAGGTGGTTGCATTGCGACGGTTGTCGTTCCCAAACACACCACTTTAAAGTTGTTGTGAAGGATAATTCGCATAAAATAAAAAAACCTTGCAACAGGCGTGCATAGAACTTTTTGCTGGAAATGCAATGAGAAGGTCAAGTTTGACAATAAATAATAATAAATTAATAAAAATCATTTAATTTAGAATTGGGAAAAAATATGAAAAAAAGTCACTTTGAAAAATCATTATTTGTATGACGCCAGGGTAGGCACTGCCTACATTTCATACATTTTTTTTTGAAATTGGTTTTAAATTTTTTCATGTTATTTTTATCGTGAAACTTGACCTTCTCATCGCTTTTCCAGCAAAAAGTTCTAAGCAAGCCACTGCCTTGCAAGAGAAATCTAAAATACATTTATTTTATATTTTTTATTCAAAAATAAGAAAAACAATCTTAAGTTGTGTGTTGTTTGCCGCCGTCATCACAACAACCTTAAGCAAAATTCGATATCTATCCGAATCTCGGGAAAATAATAAAAATCTTCGGTCAGAGGTATCTAATAAATGTATTTTAAAATAGTTTTATCTACGTAGACAGAACTCGGTTCATTGTGCATGACGTACGTACACTTATAGATATTTTCATATAAGGTGACTTTCGTTTATGCAGCCAAATTCACACTGGATACTCGGTAAGTAGTCAGGACCAAGGTTCAATGATCCTGAGAGTAACACGCGAAATTAAATTTAGACTTCTTATAATTACTGAGTCGAGGTTGTTTTTGAACAAGTATAGAGGCACAAACAAATATTTTTCGTATTTCGCAAACAAGGTCTTTGAACCTTGGCCCTGACCACTTACCGAGTCTCTAGTATGAATGTGGCTACATAAACGAAAGTCACCTTAATTAATACTCCTCAACTATCCCTCAACCTGCACATTTACCCTAAGAGCGTAGTGCAAAGGTAGCTGCTTCTATGACCAGTGGAGCATCACTAACAGGCCAGTATTTAGTAGAATTAATTAAATTCTAAGTCCGATCCGGAGCTAAGACAGAGTGCTGACTTGATACTTGTTCACTTGTAACTAACCTGCTGATTGGCATAATCGCCAATGTGATGTAAAACTGCTTCAAATTAATGGCGCCTTAAAAACCAATTCCAGGCAACAACTTAAACATTTTTTTGGGATTTATTTATGAAGTCATTGTAATTTTACGAGTATATAAGGTGACTTTCGTTTATAAGTCCAAATTCATACTGGAGACTCGATAAGTGTTATGGACCAAGATTCAATGAACCTGGGTGCCAAATACGAACAATATTTTTTGTGCCCTTATAGAACAACCTCGACTCAATTAGTATAGGACAACTTTCTGTTTTAATTTTATTTTGCGTACGTTACAGAAAGGGTAATTGAATCATGGTCTCGACCACTTACTTAGTCTAGAGTATGAATTTGGGTTAAGTCACCTTATATGTTACCGATTTATTTTTTCCGACGGTTTGTTTACACTTTTCTTACGGCGGCGCGGCGTAGCTAGCGCTACGAGTTTTTCCGCGTAGACCCGCGTAGCAAAAAGTGAAAGTAAACGGGTTAATAAACCTGCCACTTTATTATTTTTTTAGAAGAAACGTGCGAGACATCCAGACCAAAATAAAAAAAATTGGGGCATTTTGATTTTTTTGCAATGTATGAAATGAAGTTTTTAACCTTGTCTATTTCAAATCTATTCGTATTTATCATGTTCATATTTGTTGTATCATTTTAAACTTAAAAAAATGTGGATGACTCAAGCAGAACTTCTCGGTGGACAAACTGGATAAGTCGCAATTTGTTTTTAACTAATTATATGATAGATCTTGTAATTACTTTTCTAAAAAACATCAAAATTACTTATGTTGAGTCGTTTATTTAAGATTGAGACAAGTTTAACCTGGATAATTCGAGATAAAAATGTAGGAAGGGAAATCTAATCTAACAATGCGAAAATTCGTCCTTGGTAAGGAAACAGGTTAGGCTTATTCGTTTAAACTGTTACGTATGATAAGCGCTAAAATATTCGTTTAAAATGTAACCCCGTATTACAAATTTGAAGATTTCAAGTTAAGCGACGCAGTTGTGATTGGCTGATTCTTTGCCAAAGTTTAACTCAGAAACTGGCTCTCAAACCAGTACAAGAAAACAAGTATTTCAGTACATCAAGGCATTAAATTTGAAAGTCCGTTCAAAAATTCTTGCGATTTCTGGAAGCGTTTTAGAAACTTTACCCATAAGATCCTGAGTTTCCAATACTACCTACATCAGACTCCCTGGTTAATTTAACTGCAGCCGAATCCCGAGGATTCCCTGAATAGAGCTTACACGGTGGGAATAGCAACGTTCCCTGAAACTTCTTAACCGCTTACTGGAGGTACACTTGACTTTAAAACTAGTACGTTGCGGCATAGTCCGGTGAAAACGCGGCGGTTATTTTGTGATCGTCGGAGGGGAAGTAATTGACAAAACTTTGACTGAATGTTTTGCCTCACACTTTTGTAATAGGTACAACTAGTATAGGTACACAAGTCAGTGGACTTCTGTCCGATTTAAGAGATGTTGTGTTGTTATATTGAACGCTATTAGATTCTGGAGATTTTTTCCAAAGCCAATAAATTATTCCTAAAATATGAAGCCAACCAAATGAAAAGAAAAAAAAATTTTTTTTGGAAGTCTACTAGAAAACTTCGACATATTAGTTATTTTGAACTTCGATATTCAAAATATCCTTATTGATATTCTATCATTGTGTTTATGTAAGAACTGACGCTACAATTACGTTTTTTGAAATATGATGATGTCCTTCTTGATGTATCCCTCAACGGCGAACCCTCTTAGCTCCGGAGGTGAGAGCGCAGATGGTTTGCAAAGCCAAATTTTGTCTTATAGGTCCTGTTGCAGGGCGCACAGTACAATTGACCAGTAGACTTATAAGTTTACTTGTAGAAAGGCATGGCACGGTTCAAGTTTTTTTTTTCAGTTTCCTTTTTTTGTAATATACTTTGAATACAGTTCAGGTACTATCAAGGAAACTTGCACTGACCCACTTTTTTGTCAGTAGTTGACCCGCAGAACTTTTCTCGATGGTACAAACACCTGTGATAGGTTGTGTGTGATTCACATTAGCGTTTTGTCATTTAACCGCGGCGTTTCCGCGCCCTGTGCAATATGTATCGTACGAGCAACACACTCCGCGCAACTCACTGGCCGCAGCCGCTACAAACTGAAACTTGCAAACTACGGCTCTGAAGTAGTCTGAACGCAATCTATTTATGTGTACGGTCCGAATCGGGCCAAGCGAGCTCTCTAATCCTATCAGTGCATGATAAACACGGGTAAAGTGATCCTTTATAGAAATCGTTTGATTCATTTGATCGCACCATCATGGCGAGATCGGATAGTTTCATAGTGGCGCCCTAGAAGGAACAAGCTAAATACTCAACATGACTATCTGACGTAGCTTGCAGCGCAGGTACACGGCACAGAATAAATCGGAGGATTTCATTAATGATTCTGTTAAAATGAATTCCTTTTCAATTTCACTCACCTCCATCCATATCAGTATTCACCATGAAACTTAAGAGTTTTCTTCGCTATTTTCTTGGAAATATCTCTCACTCGGACCCTTAATCTTATTTCACACGTGCGCATTGTTAGGACGGTTTTCTAGACTCACAGTTGTGCTCGGTCCAATTCAAACAGTTTAAGGGTGAGGAATATTATCGGGGGTGGGGAGGGGTTGTCCACGGTTAGTTTACCTAAGACGCCGGCCGCGGCCCCTAACTTTAAACACCTCATACAATTTGCCGGCCGCCACTTGGCGACCCCTGACTTGGGAGTTCGTCTTAAATCCTACTAAAGTATATACAGGAGTTCTAAATTTGTAGTGCTAGAGTATTTAAGATTTCATCTTTTTGTACAGGTCATCATTATTCGTTCAGTCATTTATAAAAAAATGTAGGTAACTGTAACTGTTATTAATATTAAAAATAAATATTAGCTTAATAAATGTAATTTTCTTAAAAAAACAGTTAATGGCTTATATTTGTTAGTTTTAATTTTTATCAATGAACATACATAAATAATATAGCTTATTTTACTTTATATTATTTCTGTGTCTTCATTAATAAAAATAAATTTTAAAATTAAGAAAAATATTAGAAGTTCGAAATAGGCATTAATATTCAGAGTAGCTATAGCTGTGTTAGCATTCCAAAACAATCCATCCATCCATCAGCCTGTTTCGTCCACTGCTGGACATAGGCCTTTCCAGGATTTCGCCACTCTTGGCGGTCCTCCTAGAAGAAATGCCCATACTCATACACGCTGGGCAGGCGGGTTGGTGAGCGCGGTGCCGAAGCCCTTGCACCAGTGACGCCGCTGCCCGTCACCAGTCTGTTTTATATAAGGCCCGGCAATTGAGGATGGATATACCGCCATCCATCGGTCCCAGGCAATGGTGGGCCGCCTGGTTTTGTCTGAGAGCTGTTCTCTTACTCTCCCCCGAATAACTTCGGGAGGATTTGCGAGTAAGATAGTGGTACCTCCACAGTCGAGCCCGGCATCAGCTCTACCACAATTGTGTACCTTTTTAATATAAATAGTAATATTTTAAATTTATAATTAACATCCAATCTGTAAATAAAATATAACTTAAATATAGTTTAAATAAGTTAAAATTGGTTTATATTTTATTAACAGAAAGGATGTGAACAAAGTGTCAACATTTATAAAAGTTATTTTTTACAGATATTCTAAAGGATACTTCATACTGTTTACCATAAATTATTTACCATCATAAAATGCATTACCCTTTATTTGTTTTGTAGAAAGTCAAAAAATATATTTGTTGCTTACAACATGTCCATCTCTAAACTCCAGTTTCTCTGCTTAGATGGCCGAAATTTCATCTTGCTTATTAGGCGAAAAGAGTCGTTATGCCTTCATTCTGCTTTCTTACTGAATTTCTATTATAAATTTACCTTTATTAATCAAAATCAATATCTGGTTTAGGTATTCATTATATTTGTACCTACATCTATTGTAAAAAGTCTTAGATTTGTCAGTAGAAGTATTTTCAAGTTATGTACTTGAATTTACACTATCACTTTAGATGCCTTGAAGTTATTTATTTAAGAAATAAGCTCAGAGTAGCCTTTGTCTTGCTAAAAAAAGTAAACCACATGCTCATGCCACATGATTATATACTAAACAACATCCATGTAAAAAAATTGAAACAAAGCGAATTAATAATTCACTTCCACATATAAACCTAACCCAACCGAATTGCGGACATGTAGTTTTCTAATTATTAATACAAATAAAATGATAATCTTTATTCATCTCGGATAACTGTTGCCGTGACAGACACACAAGACTTACCTTTTCTTTTTCTAAAGTAAGGAACCTTTAAAAGATAATTAAATTCTACGAGTAGAACAACATCCTGTATCTAATTCGTTAATGCCGCTCAAGGGTAGCTGGCACACACAGTCCGGCGCAAACTTTACTCAAATACGAGTCACCCCCTCCCCACTCCTCCCCTCCCATGCTAAGATGACCGAATGGACGATATGGCACATAATCACATAACTTGTGCCATAATAACCGGTTATGGCGCCCTTAGTTTACGTGATACTTACACGTATCACTTAATTTTGATCGTTAAATCAGGGTTCATCTACCTTGTAACATAAAATATAAATATAAACTTCATGAGGGCAACAAATTTGTAACATTAGCGTAACACAAACAACAGGCAATACTTTCGCCGACGATTGTTACGTCCCAACGTGATAGGGGTGAGCGTTATCGCGTTAATTCGAGCACATGTTGCAGTTTACAGTGTTTTCGTTCACCGATCAGCAAGTGCTAATATATAAATATATACCTCTACAATGCACATACATTCCGAAAAGGTCATCGTAGACCAGCAGGGTTCGAATCCGGGTCTCAAGATTGAGAATCCGACCGATTGAGGCGTCGCTGTTCTTAATCGTAACATTTTAAGATTTATGTATTGCCACGAAGCGAAAAATATTGCATACATATGCTGAAGAAGGGCAAAGTAAAAAGTACCCGGGATAGAAGAGCTTGTATTACTAGATTGATGGATATAGAAGCGAAAGGGGTGAGTCAGGATCGTAGCATAGTAATATGTAGTCTCTGCCTACCCCTCTGGGAGACAGGCGTGAGCATATGTATGTATTTACAAGGTCCTCAAGAATAAGTGAAAATAATTCTACGATATATTGTCATTCAAGGAGAAAATTTTTTTTTGCCAAATAACGTTTGCGGTGGCGCACGCCGCTGGCTTCTATGCGATAGTGTGCAAGCGCACCGCATCACTTCTACGTGGAATGCGCGGAAGCTCCGACACCATTCTCAAACTCATTAGCAAGATGCCTGACTGCCCGATCCTGCGACACATGATACAAAATTATCTACAGGTGGCAGGGTCGAGTTGTACGGGCAAATATTTAAATTATTTTTTTAATATGATAAGTTTTGCTAACATAG
Source organism: Ypsolopha scabrella (assembly GCA_910592155.1). NCBI lineage: Eukaryota > Metazoa > Arthropoda > Insecta > Lepidoptera > Ypsolophidae > Ypsolopha > Ypsolopha scabrella. The sequence goes on along the minus strand of OU342969.1, from coordinate 20,271,273 downwards.
TTATAAGGTCTACTAACATCTCTATGGACTGTCATATCGTCTGCTATAAAATCATTTTATTTATTGTTTTATTTTATAATTTTTTTCTCAATACAAAGTGGTTCAATCAGCTGACAAACTTTCATGAAGAAGTTCGGGCATTTTTTTATTTCCGTGGAATGTGGTCTATTAGATTAGCGATACTCTATCACCTCTTAAATTTTTCAACTTTTAATTTCAGGCCCTTATATATAAATAGAAATTCCTTTAAAACTTATACATAATTAATAAGCTGCTTATGTTTATGATGCCTATTTCAATTAATTAAATTAATTATGTTTTTGATTTGTTTAATTTCCTCAAAAACAAAATCACATAAACGATCCATACATTTTCTCCGTTAACTCCTTATGGAAAACGTCATTCCCATAACATTTCGGGGTGATCCTTCTAGGGCAGTTTGTCAAAGCGGCGGAAGTGGGCACGTTGGGTCCGCGTGCGTGACGTCACATCCGGTCCGACGAGCGCCCTCAGCCCTGAACTTCATCTATTGAAGTTTTGCTAAGAAAAAATGGGCTTTATTTACCTGCAATAAACTGAAAATATTTTATTAGCTACAATTAATAATTCATTAACATATTCATGGGTTTGTTTTAAAAATAGTAGCCTTTTCTCCGCTAAGTCCAACATTCCGCCCTCAACCTATTATTAATCTCGTATTTATTAGAAGACGAATACCATTAGGCTGTTACTTTTCAGTGCTCACCATAGGTAGGTATTTATTATTTTTTAATGCAAGTACTCGTATTGACTAATTTTATATGCATAAAAACTGTTGGCAAAGTAATTTTTTCTATACTAGTGCTTTATTTTGATTTTTTTAATTTTTTGGGGAAAGTTGGCAGTAATTTCTTGTGTAACATAGATAGACTAGACCGAAATTAACTGTTTTCAGGTTAATGCGTTCGTAGGCTGCGTTCAGTTTGATCGTCGGAAGACAGCCGCCTACCACTGACAGCAGGACAGTATCAAGGCATTTGAGGTGACTGAAAGCAGCCTACGAACGCATCAAACTGAAAGCCTCCGAAGAAACTGTACGAATACGGTGAAACTAGTTAGGCGAAATCTGACTATATAAAAATCGTGAGTAGCCATTTCAATAGCATTATGAATCTAAACCACGAATCTTCTAGTAGTAAAACTGAAAGCTGTTTATTTCCGTCAAGTTGTCAACATGCGTGCAAAGACAAAGAATGCTAGCGTAAAGTTCATTTGGAGTATTTATAGATTTTTTGTTTCTTTAATTATGTTTGATTTATTTAATCACACTATGCATTGAAAAACGTAGTGATACACGTGGGAAAGGGCAATAACTTACACGTAACGTTTAAAACACTCGGTTATTGCTCTATTGCCTCCTTACCGCACTTGTAGCATAAACTATTATGCTCTTTGATACAGGTACCTACTTTAGGACTCGACCTAATAGTGGCCCAAAAGCCGTTACTAAACGAAATTTATTTACCAGTCGTATCTCCTATATTGGATTTCAGTGGTACTTGCAAGGGCCGAAGTGTACAGAAAACTTTAATCTAACCCTCAAATGCCACGGCCAAATCACATCTTAGGCGACATCCTGCGAATAAGCACACGGGTCACGCAGGCCTCCGGCCAAATTCGCACAAACTACCCCATATAAAGAACAATCGTCCTTATTGTCTGAGCAACAAGAGTCACGTCAGATGAAGGGTCAATGTTGTAGGGTGAGTTTGCAAAGGGTTGTGATTAGCACAAAAGGCAGGACGGATGCTGACCGCACGGCACAGTCTCTGGGACCCGTCGCATTTCCTGCACGTCACGAACATTGTCTTGTAGGTCTGTGAGACCCGTCCTGTTGCTCATGTTTTCATAAAGTTATGTTTGTGGACGAAGACTTTCAGAAAGTTTCTAGTTCGTCACGAAATGACTGTGGGTTACTGTTAGGACGAGTCTCTAATCGTCACTCCTAACCAATATTTTACACCGCCTATAGTTAATTTGCATGTTTCTTTTTACTTTTTGTTATATGAGTTACTTTTGAAGTAGTGTTACCATATTTTAAAATCCTGGATATTTGGTAATCCGAAAGACTAATGGGATTATAAAAACATCTCTGTAGTATTGAGGTCATAAGTTCAGCGAATCTTGGCCCCATCTATAGAGACGCGTAGTATCAGTTACCGACTTGCGTAGATTTTTGCGGAAAACTTTGGGAAGACGTAACGTTTCGCCTGCTAACTTTCTCCCAGTTTCTGGATGAGGGCGCTTTTTCCTAGGTCTTATCGTCGCTTTAGGCGCGGTGATTATGCCAAGCTATACTATACTATAGATATATTAAACTATACAAAATAAATAAAATATAAGGTACCATGTGATGCAGAATATTCTCTCAGAGAGGAACGGTAGGTTAGATTTGGGATATTTGATTAATACATACAAACACGTACTATTTAGTATATTCCTCATCTCACCAATGACTCTCATAGGACCAAACCAAAGTGTTTGCATTAAGCCTGGGATAGCATGTGATGCAGAATCTTCTCTCAGAGAGGAATGCTAGGTCAGATTAGGGATATTCGATTAATACATACAAACACGTACTATTTAGTATATTCCTCATCTCACCAATGACTCTCATAGGACCAAACCAAAGTGTTTGCATTAAGCCTGTTTACTTAATTTTTTAGTTGACTGCACATAAATGTATTTGCGTATTTCTGCCCGAATTACGGCCATAAGCATATCCTGTACTATAATATATTGGGACGTAAAGATTGTCAGATTAATGAAGGTGAGTTTTTTTACGGATATCTGTCTGAATTTGTCTCAGTTCAATCGCACTTGGAGCCTTCAATGTAGTTTCCTGTTTCTTTTGTTTTGTTTGATAAAAGTACGTATTCTATCAACAAGTAAAAACTGATTTCATAACCGTCGTCAGAAGTGGTGCTCAGTTCCCCTCCAGGTGAGGTCCTTAGACTGAGCTTCAGGTCCTAACGTCACGCTCCAGCTCGCAAAGGTTCTGAATAAAACATCAAAGAGTCTCAATTACGTCATTAATTGGCTTGACCGTGCGCTTTGCTTGTATTAATGGGGGCCTACAACGGTTGGAGTGGGCGAATCTTCTAAATGTGTTTTATTTAAAACTAGCTTTTTGATTTTGGGTCTGCCCACTCGGAATAGAAAACCTACTCATAAAATAAGCAGATTTTTTAGTCACAGCCTAAAAACACCTTGAATACTTTTTCAAGCAGCCTTACAATGAAAACCACAGTGATTAAAAAGTTTTTCGTATACAGATAGAGCCTAAAATTGTATCTTCTCAGCTCCCGCTATTCACAACGTAATGATACAGTAACTCAAACCTTCACAAGAACAACTCATCACAAAAATATATTGCCGTACAAAAAAAATGCATTTTATATGTATAGAGATAGAGAGAATCTTTTGGCTTAAATTTAAACGGAGAGAAAAATAAAAAACGATTGTATGCTGTCCAGGAGTCATTTTCTATGTCCACACATTATTTGAAACAAGAGTTTACAAATCGACTAGAATTTTTATACCATAGTTCGCTCTTCAATATTTTCAACACTTATGAGGAGGTAATATTTAATGTAACTACTATCTTAATCTCCTGTTTTTTACCATTCAAGTTGGTCTGGTATTTTAATTAACCTTATTCAATACAAGTACTCTCACAATTTTTTGTCAGGATGCGAAATGTAAATTACAATAATTCGTGCAAATGATTCACTGAATTAACTCGTGTGCCTCACAGGAAGACGTCAAAGTTCTGTGAAGCGATTATGCCCAATGTTTGATTTTTAATGTCCTGGCCGAAGAATTTGTTCCAATAATAAAAGTAACTTTAGTATATGCAGTAAAATTAATAGCGGTACGTTGAAAAATCGACTAATATATTTATTTTTCCGAAATTCAAAAAGTATTGCTTTTTTACCGATATTGAAACGGCTACTCACGATTTTATTAGTCAGATTTCGCCTGACAAGTAGAACCGCGCCGCGTATAAGTCAACGCAGATTAAAAAAGCTCCGAGCGATCTACCTGCGCAGTGAGCGAGCTACCGACCAAATTGGTGGTAAGAGGTGCGTCGCAGGCGGCCGCGACGGGGAAAGTACCTGGCGCGTGGATTTGCTGTCTCGCGATTGGTTCGTTCGCTTCACGGCGCAGTGTCCACGTTTGGTCTATCTCAAAATACAGCCACGCGCAAAAATGTATTTGTGTTACGATGGGGGTTTGCAGAGAAAAGAAAGAAAAAGTATTCAAAATGTTTACTGTTTCATGAGGAACGAAGCTGGTAGAAGTATTTGTTTTTGTATACATTTTTTTTGGAATAAGCATCATATAGATATATTAACATTCATGTGTTGTGAACCAAATCAACACCCACAGTATATTTTTATTTCTAACCTGTTGAAAAATAGCTGTTATACCGATGTTATTTTACAATAAACATTTTACTTACTCAAACAATATTATACTCAAGCCATTTTGTGCGCGACTATACCCCCATGCGCAAACATATCCCTTCCACTGACGCCCCAGAGCCCTTTTTACCTGCGTTGACTTCTAACCATGTTTACCTCCGAAGAAACTGTACGAATACTGTGAAACTATTCAGGCTAACTCTGACTATTAAAATCGTGAGTAGCCGTTCCAATATCAATATGAATCTAAATCACGAATCTTTTAGTAGTAAAATATTGCTTTTTTGTTAATGTCAAGCACATAGGATTTGGCAAAAATGGTTTATTTAATTCGTCTGCAGTGCGAATCTGACACCATCAATCAAATACAAGAATTATTATTTCGTTGACAGGATGGCCAATACTTATTATACCTATACTCACAAAGTTAAATACATCGTCATGTCATTAATGGATAAGCGGGTGTCAGAAGTGTCTCCGAGTCGCAGTCCACACTCACACACACACACCCACCGACGATGATTACGTCCCAGAGTAGGTGGTCTCTACCGCCGTACTTCGGGCACATATGGACCCACGCACGGCTTTAGGTGCCTTCCGAAGCACGCAAACTGGACACAAATGTACCCCTACAGGATTAAAACCCACGACCTTCAAATTAGTGGTGGAGAGGTTCGAATAACTAGACCACAAAGGCGGCCTGTTACATAGTTATTGCTTATTATATTCATATTGTAGCATCTCTGAATTCTTATTCAGATCGTACCTTGATCCATAAAGCTTAGCGTAGATATTGGAAAGAAGGAAGGAAGGAAAGTTTGATTGAACAGAAGAATGGAAAGAATAGGTATCGCATCAATAATACATACGTGTAGACTGGAAGTACTATAGTCTGAGCAATCTGGCGTGGCAGTTACAACCGAATTTATCATCTTGGTGGTCATTCTGTAGCCAGTGAGTTTCTTTTAAATACTGAGTACTTAATAAGTACTGATTTACAATAGTGTCCAATGATTTACTCAGCCCTCTAGAAGACTTGTTTTTATTTCGGTTTCATGAAAAACGGATCCCATTATAGCACAGTTTTGGTGTCTACTTTGCTGACTTTCTGCAGGTATGTCTGTTTGTCTATTCAAAACATAACAAAAAAATAGATGGGCCAATTAAAACAAAACACAAAAAAGGGGTGATTTGTGTCTGAGATACAATACAACCGTAAATTATTTAATTTGCCCTTTACTCAACCAAAGAGGAAAGTATTAATGGGAGTGCAATCGATGTTATTAAATGATGCGCAGATCAAGTCAATAAGCTTATCTTAAAATTGTTTTCAGTAAAAATCTCCGCGGTCAATGTTAGTTTTATTGTCAATTATGCAAAAATGCCGTGATCCGCGGGAATTATTTCGTAAAGTCGTCTCGAAAGTGACGTACAAGTTCTGAACAGACCCTTCTATACGAGATGAATGAATGAAGTATATACTAAAAAAAATGTGCACCTATTTTAGATCTTGAAAATGATATAAAATAAGTGGGGAATTTTAAGCGTAATTTCAATCAAATCTGCATTCATGGAACTTGAATAGTATGTTCCAGGTACGACTTACGGACTCTATTAACAATTCCTATGAGAACTACCACTTCAAGTTGATCCCACTATACAGCTTGCGTTGATTTATCCCCCTGGACATCAGATATATCGAGTGGGCGCAATGTTTGCCCGACATCGGCCTGAAAATATGCCATGTAAATAATATTGACAGCATGACGAATGGCCACGTGGATTGTGTACAGAGTAGCCCTGGTCTAGAGAATCTTACCTAGAAATATCATTTTCTTAATATTCTTAATACATATGAGAGTCTTGCTCTTTTCGGTATAACATCTCCGTCTTGGCGGCGGCGACGCGGCATCGAGTTAGCGCACATGACTTTTTGACTTTTTGGTACAACAGAGCCTCAATTAATGCTTTACCTGGGTAAAACAACAGGGGTTTGTCTTTAATTTATTCTGATAAATAAACCCTTAATTAATATTCCTTAAACAAACATACTGACTTGACTATAACTAAATATTGTTGTGCCATTATCAATATCGAGCAAAAACGAGCAAAAAATCACGTCTGTTTCATGGGAGCCGCCTGCGGACAGACAAACGGACAGCGGAGTCTAAGTAATAGGGTCCCGTTGGTTACCCTTTGGGTACGGAGCCCTAAAAACATATTTTTATGTTATTTGATAAGAAACGTTTTGCCAAGATACATATAACTTTTTTGTAAGATTATTTATTAGATAAGAAAATAAGCATTACAATCAATTAGGCTGGGATAGATAGGACGACAGTTAACTTTTAAATACCTTATTTTATTTTATTTTACTATATTTACTTATGTCAAAATACTTGGCTAATTCTGTCAACATCCGACTGTATGGTAACCACGCATCGAATTGTTGTCGAGACATCACAGTAAGTCAGGTGAGCGTCAGTCGCAGAGGGGCACTCGATTTGTCAACATCACTCCGAAGACGTGGCTCTCCGCCTTTTGCGCGTGGCTCTGGTCACAGAAGATAGCGAGGTAATAAGGGTGCAAAATTTTACTGGGTAGCTGGCTTTTTGTATCGATATCTAGATCAGTCGGTAGGACTCCAAATTTTAATTCTCTAGAGACGCTGGTTCATATGCTGCCGGTCGGTTGAGCATATGCACCGTTTTTTTCTGAATATATGTGCAGAGTATAGGTATATGTATAGATGCCCTTTGCTGACGGGAAAAAGTTTTTCTTTAATCAAACGATCAAAAATATAAAGCGTGTATTTGTCATATTGCCATACTTCGTAATGTTGGGATGTAAAAATCGTTTGTGAAAAAAAAGAGTGTTCCAATGCTAGCTGTGACAGTCCATACTCGGAAATACCTCTGACACCCCTTTGGGGACGTTCGTGACGTTTTTGTTTAAGCAGTGTTAAGCGAAAAGAAATTAAATTTTTCGATACGATTAATGTGTATTCTTAACTACCCGATGCTGTAACAGGTGACGGTAGGGCAATTATAGTCTCAGACTTGTCTTAAATACACTAGCGTCATCTACGCGCCAACAGGCTCACTACTAAGTGAGTACCTATCTATACATATCGTTGCGGTATGGGAAAGCACAAGCGTGAATTCGCAGGTCATGTTGAGAACTGGATAGCTCAGTTGGTAGAGCAACCGAACGGTAAGCGAGAGGTCCCGGATTCGAATCCCGGTTCAGAGCTCCTCACGTCCAGATTTACTTTTCTGATTTTCTATACCACAGCGATGGATAAATTGCCAAGTTTTTAAAAATATAGAAATTTATTTCTATCATAGTTTTAAACGGAAAGGCTTTTGTCCACATCCATCCTGATACGTGGGACGCACTATAAGTTTCCGGAATGAATATGAAAAAATACTATTAAAGGTACAAAATTAATTTATTGTTTTTCAAAATAATCTCCTTTGGCGTCTATGCACTTTTTCATTCGATCAAACCAGTTTTGAAAACTTTTGTGCCACTCCCCTGTGGTGACCTCTGAAACGTGTTTTCCATACTCCTCGACAGCCTCTTCTGGTGATGAAAATCGTTGACCGCGTAATTGGTTCTTAATTTTTGGGAACAGAAAAAAATCACAAGGTGCCAGGTCGGGACTGTATGCAGGATGACTCATGAGTTCTACATTTTTCGTCTTCAAAAAGTCGTTTGTCTGTCTGGCCGTGTGAGAACTAGCATTGTCGTGGTGCAGGATGATACGGCGTTTACGGTTATTTTTACGGAGTTCGTCAATAACTTCCGGCAAACAAATGGTCGTGTACCAGTCACTATTCACGGTACGACGATTCTTTAAAGCAACAGTAGCCACGTGTCCAGTTTTATTAAAAAAGAAGCAATCATCCGCTTAGATGCTTTTTCACGCGCGCCACTTTGGTTGGTTTCGGCTCATCTTGAAAGACCCATACGCTCGATTGCTGCTTTGTTTTGGGATCGTAGCAATAAATCCATGTTTCGTCACCTGTTACTATGTCCCACACCAAATTTGACGCACCTTCGTTGAATCTGGTAAGCATGGCACTGCACCAAGTGACGCGGTCCGTTTTTTGAGCCTCGGTCAAGTTGTGTGGGATCCACCGCGAGCACAGCTTTCTCACACCCAAATGTTTGTGTAGGATTGATTGTATTTGACTCATGCCTATTTCTAAGGATGCGCGAATTTCATGGTAGGTCACATGCCTGTCTGTTTCAATCATACGGCGCACAGCATCGATGTTTTTGTTGGTCACAGCGGTGGACGGCCGACCATCGCGAGATTCGTCACTGAGATTGATACGACCACGCTTGAATTCTGCAAACCAGCTATAAGCAGTCGTCTTGCATGGTGCTTCATTGCCAAAAGCTGTTTCAAGCCGAGCGATGCTCTGTTGAGCTGTCAAATTACACTTAAAATCGTAGAAAATCATACTACGAAAATTTTCCCGAGTTAAATCCATGTTGATGCAGACACACAATTTTTTAAATGGCGCCACAAGGTAAAAACAAAAGACAGTCAGATGAAACAAACTGCATTCTACAGCCAAAGAGTTCTATTTTCAAATGTTGCAATAAATTTTTAAATATTGTTTATGTAAGTGGCCAGTTCCGGAAACTTTTAGTGTTACCTATGTAATAAAGTAGTAAAAAAGTCGTGTATGTACATTAAATATGTTTGATAAATTTTAAATAAAATGGTTTAATATTCTACTGAAGCCAAAACATTTTTAGAATTTTTGTTTGTCTGTATATCTATATGTTCTGTTTTAACTAGAGAACCGGTCAGATTTGGATGCGGTTTTCTTCATTTTCTTCGTAGTAACCATGATAAACATACAGGCTATAAGGAGTGTTGATAAAATAACCACCAAGCCGAAAACTGTCGATAATATTAAGAAATTAATAAAAATTTGCAAAAGTAGGAGTCGGTTCTTTAGTTCTTCCAAGGATCTGTTTGGTCAGTATTAAGTATTCTCAGTATCTAATAATACTAACCTATTTAAGTTTTGTGAAATGAAGACCTAGATAATTAATATGTTCTCAAGATTCTCAATATGTACTTAGTATTTTCTAGATTAGACAACCTATTAAATCGTTTCAATACTTCTAAACCGTTTAAAACATTTTTTAAATCCTGTAATTAATCTTAATTTGTTAACGTGTTAGTTTACCACTATTATTTAAAATAACATGCTATTAACAGTTGGGTTTCCGAATAAAATTATTTAAATTTTTTAATTTATTTAAAGTTACCTATGGGGGTTGTTTGTGATTTTCTTGTTACTCCTTAAAAGATATTTTATTTAAGGCAATTTTGTTTTTTTTAGTACTTAGTGACTTAGTTGCAATACAATAATGCTTTCAGAATGCTATTGGGGCTGCCGTGGCACTGCAGCGCGTCCGGTATGTTTGCTGAGGCGTGGATTTTTACGCAATTATGCGCAAAAAATGTTGCTTCTCTCATGCACAGAGTGTGGGTAGTAGTGGGAGGCAGGTGCGGGTGTCCTATCAACCATCACTGGACGACACTAATTACTAAAAAAGGTCATATTTATTAATCAAAATTGTATCGTTTTTATTTTCTTTTTTTTAAATTTTATTAACATGACTGTGTATTGACTTTTTTGTGATTTGTATTTTTTTATTTTATTTTGTGTAATTTATCGTGTAATCTTCTGGAACCCAGTTTTGAATTAAATGCTTTTCTTTATTTTATTTATTTGACAGACAGACGGACGGACAGACAGACAGACGCACAACAAAGTGATCCTATTAGGGCTCCGTTTTTTCCTCTTGAGGTACGGAACCCTAAAAATGAAAAATATACAATGGGTAGATTACAGTTACAGGTGGTAGAGCTGATGCCGGGCTCGACTGTGGAGGTACCACCATCTTACTCGCAAATCCTCCCGAAGTTATTCGGGGGAGAGTAAGAGAACAGCTCTCAGACAAAACCAGGCGGCGCACCATTGCCTGGGACCGATGGATGGCGGTATATCCATCCCCAATTGCTGGGCCTTATATAAATCAGACTGGTGACGGGCAGCGGCGTCACTGGTGCAAGGTTTTCGGCACCGCGCTCACCAACCCGCCTGCCCAGCGTGTGTGAGTATGGGCATTTCTTCCAGGAGGACCGCCAAGAGTGGCGAAATTCTGGAAAGGCCTATGTCCAGCAGTGGACGAAACAGGCTGATGGATGGATGGATGGATTTATTTATCGGAATTTGTCCACTCGCTCGAAAGGTAAATTGCAAAGATATAAGTTTTTCATGAAAACGCTTGATTTTTACAACTTGCGCCACGTAATTTGCGTTGACGTCTCGCTTTTTGCCCGACACACGGGGGAGTAATGTTTCCCGAACAGCAATATGATTGAGCGATGGATCGGACAAATGACTCGTTTACTTGTCGTTCGTGTGAAAAAATGTCATTTTATCCTTCACTGCGCTTATTCGTACCGTTTGATTCTGATATTTTTTTAACAATGTTAAATTTAAATGTTAAAATAGTTTCCATCTCCATACTTGCTGTTTTAAGAAATAGCTTTTTGTTTACTCTTAAAATAGCTTGAATATTATTAAACATCACGTTATATTTTAAAATCTCTTCCTTATTGAAAGTTTCGAATATTACGGCCCTCCGGACAAAGGCAATATCTAAACGTAACCCGTAATATTCCATAAAAATAATATACGGTCCTCAGTCACGATATCCCGCAAAAATCTAGAGGCAGATGGCCAAGGGGGGAATATAAACACATCAAAACATTTCTATTAACCTGAGGGTCATTTCACTTTGTAAATATTACCTTTTCTCGGCGGTATATGAATTATGCATCGAGACTTGAATCTCAAGTTCTTTCTCGGACCGTGAAAGTCCGGGAGATCTTGGAATCGTGGTAACAATACTCCCGCCATATTTAAATATTTCGCGCTTCAAACGTTTTGAATGTAGTATGCCTTATTCGAAATTATTTTGTATGCTATTTTACAGACGTGAGATTGTTTAATTATCCATATCCCATCTTTTAAATTTAACACAGTTAAAACACAGTAGGCAGTGGCTTTTAAAAGTTAAAACCCTAGTTTATTTTCATGATTTTGTTTGTGTAAGAAGAACTCTCAAAAATGCCGCTCATAAATGAAGGATCCATTGTTTATTTTTGCTTTATGATGATGTTACAAAATGAGGATTTTGCGCTGCCATATGGTAAGTTCAAACAAATCAATCATGTCTTAACTTTTTGTTACAAACTCTTTTAAAAGGATGTTCTAGTATTCATACAAACAAATAGATCCAAGGGTTGGTTTTAAATAGCTTGTAGCGAAAATTGTTGTGTAGGTGCGTAATTTTTAGGGTTCCGTACCAAAGGAGACCTATTAATGTCACTCTGATGTCTGTCCGTCAGAGCTTATGCACACGGCGTGTTTTTTACGCACCGGCGACGCGCGTTTTTAGTCCAAAAAGCAGATTGTTACATTTATATCGATACAAACACGCGTCGCCTGCGCGTATGTATCGATTCAAAAGCGCTAAGCATTGCGTTGCAAAAAAGCGGAGGGGGCGTTTATTTTTACCTTTTCTTTTTAAAAGCAGCAATACAGCCAACATAAGAAATGTTGTCGCGGCCGACGCCATCATCGTACTACTATGTTGCGTCGTACTACTGAAAAAATGGATATATAAATGCGCGTTCACAGCGCGTCTGTATCGACATATCTGCGCTTTTGTATCGATACATACGCTTGACTGTAATTTGGACGTCTGCAAAGGTTTCTGGCTGCGGCTGACGCGCGTTTAGTTTGCGTAAGAATCGCGTTTGTATCGCATCACCTGCGCGTAAAAAGACGCCGTGTGCATAGGCTCGGGTCTCTAGCTCCTACACGGATAAAATAACAGACCTGAAATAAGGGTATTATGTAAAATGTTGACCCAGAAACTGAATATTGAATTAAAAATGCAATTAAATCATTTTTCAGGGGGATCCTATGCATGAGAAAGAAGTCGAATAAATATTTTTTCTTACTTTTGTATGTGGGGTATCATTGTTTGGAACTTATTGAGAAGAGTAAAAAAAAACTATGTCTTTTATCCATAATAAAGATATGGGAGGCCTTCAGAATTGTCCCTTTATGACAATTTTTGTTACGGGGTCTATCTCAAAAACTAAACTAGTTAGGAATTTGGAAATTTTTGTTTATTAGGTGAAAATGCCGTTTTATAATGTAGTTTTAGGGTTACGTACCCGAATACTTAATTTTGCAGTTTTGTTTTATACATTTTATAACTATTATAAGTTTGCATATTTTTGTTAAAATTTATTAAGTTTTAAATGGTATGGAACTCTCGGGGCACGAATCCTATTCAGCAGACTGTTCCGGGTTTGTTTTTTGGTAAATATTAATAGACTACGAATTCCTCTGTGCTATTGTAAAGTAAATAAAATATTTAGTGTTTTGGTTTTGGTATTATGTGACATCGAAAATTTTACAAATCAAGTATAATATGAATAATGAACTTCTGTATATTTTAATAGCATAGCGTTTTATTTTAGTCGCAATGTGATACCAAAAAAACAATATAAATATGTTTATGTTCTTGTTGACTGTTATTGATTACGAGAAGCATTTATGTAGATATAGATATTGTATGCAGTTTCCGTAGAATCGTAGATGGATGTAATGATGACTATTTTTAATAAATTACAATGTTTTGTCTGTTAATACTGTTGTATAAATCAAAACATCAGCTTACCATTCAATCTGCGATTCAAAGTGATAGTTTTCATAGTTTCCAGACAGGTGTGTCCATGCCGCGACCGGTAACTCTTCACGTTATGACCGGAACTTCAATGTTTATTGAAAAACCACTCTTCAGTTCTGTAAAAATAAACTCTATATCATAAAGAATACAGGCGCGTTTAGTTTGACAAGAAGGTGCATGAGGTGTTTATTTTAAAGCGTACTTTACTCACTCAATACCAATTTGATCTTTACCATTCTTGTGATCTCCAATCTTATAGGAATAAGGATAGATTTGGTTTGAAACAAATGTAAGGTTCAGTTTATGGCTTGTTTAAGTATGTTATACACACCTTGCTTGTTGCCGGTGGGCGGATGTCACTCAGCTGTCCGAGGCAGTTAATGTGTTAAAAGGAGATGAAAGAGGTGTTTTCCTTAGAATAATATTTTTATACCTGTTTGTATCTCTCAAACAAGTACTAGGCTGGTATTACGAAAGAAAAGTATTGGTATATCATTTTTTGTAAAATAACGGCTATGGCCTCAAAGTTTACTTTCGGTTTGATCAATAAAAATTACCAACATAGACCCAAAAACATTTCACCTTTGTTGCGATAAAAATGAACAATAATGGATAAAGAAGGTAAGAATGTAACTTTTCTTTGTCGTATATTATAGGTACTAATTTATAAAAATTAATTAAATAAAGTATTTAATTGAACTTTCGAGAGGTTACTTTACGATGTCTTTCTAGGAAAATAAACTAACAATATCGACCTAATAATAATATTTAGAATATCGACTTGTTTATGTAATCCCTAAAATGTCGGCAACAACATTTTTTTTAATACGTCAGTATGCCATCTTATTATGATTGGTGTTGAGCAGACTTGAGCATAACGGAGTTATAAAGTTTAAGATGGATTGTGAATTTATGAGTACAAATCAACAAGGAAACAACAAAACCATGGGCACTATGCGATTTGAAGAAGCCTGAATTGAAAGAAGAATTTGTTATTCTAGATACACATAGCTCTTGCCGCTCAATACCTATCGTTTAAATATGTATAATTGTAGCTTATATTTGTAATAATTTTTGTGACAGAAGTTCGGCGATATGGTTCACCAATCATCACGTTTGGGACGTAATAATCATCGGTGAAGAGCGAGAGTGACTGTGACTTACATTTCATAGTTCACACCTTGAGAACAACTCTGACACCCCCTCGGGGATTCATGTCGTGACGATATGTTTTATTCGTAATCATGGCTCTTAGCGCTAAGTATTTTTTAATATTAATAAACTTTTGCAAAACAGAAGTAATCTGAACAACAGACCATGGCTAACAATAATCTTGTTACGTCTCAAAGCCTCGAAGAGACCAAGGTGTCTCCTGTAAAGCCGGAGCTCCGAAAAGCTTTGAAAAAAGCGATAAATCTCCACGAAGTTTTGGAAGTTAGCAAATTGCGCATTTACAATTCCTCTCGTAGTGTCGCTGGGATATCTCGTAGAGACGGTAATCCTGATGCGCTTGAGCTTGTAGCTTTTGCGTTATTTGAAAAGCCTGTCAAGTGCTGGGCGTATTTTTTTTTCATTTTGTCCACTATGGGCCTATGCTTGGCTACTACCACGCTTGATGGGACCGAGGAGACCAAAGTGGGAAAAGTGAAAGCAGGCCGGGGTATTAATAGTCTGTCCAGGCTCTGTCTGTCGAAGAATCTACGGAAGTCGGTAATACACGAATGACTGATTCTATGCAACAAAGGATTTTAATTTTAAGTTAAACTATAATTTTTGCGTGTATGATATTATATAAAAAGTCCAATATAATACGTAACATATTTATTTTAATGGTAGGAGAGCTTAGGATAATGTAATGATATAGTTCCAAAGTAAACCGACTTTAGTGAACTTCAACTACTTTGTTCTTGTATCCCAGCCCAACAACTTTAGCTTTTCGACTCCTAAATAATAAGGCTGAAAATCGTGTAAATATCCCCATATTTGCTGGTTTCTGGGTTAGCGACTAAACTGAAATTTATGGCGCGAACGCACCTCGTCCATGGGTGTCACAACTTGGACAACAGGAATTTGAAAAAAATGTTTAAATCTTTACTGCATACACCTGGAATCCGAGGAATTGCTTTTTTAGGGTTCCGTAGTACCTAAAAGGTACAAAAGGAACCTTTATGGTGAGACTCCGTTGTCCGTCCGTCCGTCCGTATGGTACAGCCTCATAACTTTAGTACTGTTAAAGATAAAGACTTGAAATTTTCCACAAAAATAGCATTCACTTGTTTACATAACAGGGTACAAAAAAAATTGAAATTGTTCAAAATATTTCCAATACAAAAGTGAGGAAAATAAAAAATAAATTCTTAAAATACAATACGAGTGTTAAATTGTAGATATTAAGGAGCTGATAATAAAAATATGTACTTTTACTATATTTACTGGCACCGATTTCGAGAAATTTTTGAAAAACCACAAAAAATGCATGCCCCCCCTTATTGCCGAAAATAATAAACCGAAAAATATGGAAAAAGTCATGGTAATTTGAGATTACGTAAATATTACAGGAAAAATTTAGTGGGTGAGAAATTCACGATAGCAAAATGACAAAATTAAATTTTTCATCCACGAGTTTTATTTCGATTACAGTATAAAAATATTTGATTCTCTCTTTTGTGGTACAATTAACAATTTTTTTAGTTATCATAAAAGCTAGTAAATGAATAAAACTTAAAAGTGTAAAATATATCTTTGTTCATACATATATATATTTTTTTTATTTAATCTAGTTCGTACACTTTTTCAGTCGCTGTTTTATTTATCTTTATCGTGCAATCAAATAAAATGGAAATGTACATCTGTCAAGTTTCAAAACTAAAATTTTTACACAGAATTACAAATGCTGACATCTTCTTCCTCAGGCGTTGACAGTACATTTCACATGTAATAAAATAAAATACTTTGAAAATAAATATTAAAATCACCATTTATCGTAGTTTCATAAATCTATACGTGTACATAGAGCTAATAAATATATATAAAGACTCACACTAATCATTCTCTACCTCACACACACCCTCCTTTCTTGGTCTCAGATCCTATTTCTTTTGTTTTTAGTTTGCTTTAGTTTATGTATCTAGTTTTGATTGTAATTTATCCGTTTTTATTTTGTTAATTATTATCATTAATTTTTGTCTTTTATAATGATTGAAATCTTCGATTATATTAATATGAATCTATAAGTACTTTTCCTTTTATGACATCCCCGCATTTTTAAGTGTATCATATTTTTTATACTCGTCATTGGCATATTTAGCTATAAAACTGTGTGATTTGTATATTTCCCGTGTTCTCTGCTATGCGTTTAATAAACGTAATTTGAATTTGAAATTCATAAAGTCTTAGAACGAAGACATACAGAACAACAAAAGAATTTGAGCACATGTAATACAAATTTAAACAATTAAAAGAGTCATATCCACTGGAAGGTCAAAGGTGCCCAATTTTCCCGATAGGCATTTAAAAGTTAAAGCGAAAGTCTAATCGCCATCTCCTCCACTTAGCTTCAACCATAAATCTTTTCTCCAAGCAAATGTACCATCGTACCTCGGGTTCCGTACATTACTGAACATCAGTGGGCCCTTCACGACTCATTAGGGTTCCCTGAAAAATGCTCCCGCCACTAAAATAGACATTATGTAAAGTGCCACAATTACCGCGGTGACTTGTGAAAAAGTTGCGTTCGAGTGTGCCTCGAGATGGTAGTGGGCGGTGCTGCTGTAGGGTTGTCGCTGTTTACATACTTTGCTCAAAAATAATCGTTTACAAATATTTGCATAAATATAAGCACGCTAAAAATGCTACGTTTCACCATAACATTGGCAAACGTTGCAGATGTCACACGAACTATATATCTGAAAAAAAAATTGAATTCTTGTAATGGAATGAATGCTGACAACTCCAAAAACCATTACTCATTTTGAAAATTGCAGAACTTAAAAATATTACCTGAAATTAGCCAATCTAAGTGTGGAAGTATTATTTATTTATTTTTCTTATTTTAATTATTTCCATAATAAACTATCTGTTAGCTAGGGAACTAAACTTCTGTATTAAAATGCTTTTTTTAAACCATAGGTTTTTTTTTTTTTTTTTAATTTATTAACTTTACATTAAATATTTAAATGGACCAGTGATGCTGTAAGATCACATGTGATCTATCCCAGCATCACAATACGTTATACAGAGAAATTAGCCAATAACCAGTGTGCTAACTAAAGTACAAAAACTTTAACACCTATTTAATTTACTCAAATAAACCAACATAAGCAATAAAATTATACAATAACCATAAAATTGTGCAAACTAAGGTACAAAATCTTTACATTTATTTAATTTACTCAAATAAACCAACCTATGCAATAAATTAGTATACAAAGAATTTAGCCAATAACTAGTGTGCTAACTAAGGTACTAAAAACTTAAGCACTTGTCACTCAAATAAACCAACTTAAGCAATAAATTATACAAAGAATTTAGCCAATATCCAGTGCGCTAACTAAGGTACAAAAACTTTAACACTTATTTAATTTACCTAAATAAACCACCTTACGCAATAAGTAGGGTAAAGGTATTATCGTTATGTCTAGTGACACAACCTTTTTCAGATATTTCATGAGGAATTCGAAAAAACAAAAACTTGCTGTGTGCTATGTATTCAT
The DNA here is from genome assembly GCA_910592155.1 of Ypsolopha scabrella. NCBI lineage: Eukaryota > Metazoa > Arthropoda > Insecta > Lepidoptera > Ypsolophidae > Ypsolopha > Ypsolopha scabrella. Next base: position 20,253,290 of record OU342969.1, on the reverse strand, counting down.
CTTTTCTTCATTATTCGGAATAGAACCCAGTTTCCTCTATATCAGAACATTCACAGCCATCTGTGTCTCCTATATTGCATACAAAATTTGACATCAACTTCGGTTTCTACAACCCTAGCGGCACCGCGAAGAAAGTATACCTAAAAAGGTGCCTCAAACACGTAAGACGTCATTTAACGTTCGGAATTAACATAAATAATAACGTCATTTTTCACTTACCCCCGCGGCCGCGTCCGTGTTGCTCTCAGCAAAGCGTCATTTGCCTCTGCCGTTTATTGCTACGCACAACACTTAAATGGAAATAAAAAAATATTATAAATTTCTTCGAGGAAAACATAGCTTTAAAAGCAATATAGAGGAAAAGGATAAAGATAGTTTTTTGCACCGAGTCGCTAACGGAAAGAGCTTGTAAATAGAGGTAGATATATTATATTATATATATATACTCACTCTTACCCCCTACAGGGGTAGAGAGACGACAGATCCCCATCTGCAATGATCTTTTGCTTCTTCCATATTTATCAGTTAAGTTTTAGAAGCCCTTATATTTTAAGTACAGAAGAAAATACGTGTTTACCCATGTCAAACGACGAAGTGCTGTGATTTTTCACAGAATAATTAAGTTTATTAATATTTTTTTGAAAAACATTGTTACTACAAACTATGCAGATATTAGAACAAAAGTTCATCTTACTTTGGTATCTAGAGCTCCAAACAAAACGGTTTTTATCAAACTTCTCCAACGTAGTCATACTGAAATTTAAAGTTTTGAAAAATTATATTGTCTCTGTTTTGATAAAATTTTAGAACACATGCACGAGGTGAAAATATAATCTCTCAGAAACAAATCTCAATTGAACCCACTAAACTGCTTCTTACTCTGTAAAAAAACTGTATATTACTCTCGTGCCCTTTTCTCTAACAGAGGTGTGAGCGCGACTTACATTTGCATCACAATACAACCCGGGTTTGTCTGCGGAAAGCTTCGCTTTTTTAAGCTTCCATGTTTTTAATTTGAGCAACAAATAACTTTTAATGGTGCCAAATATAAGAAGCAACGTCTAGTAATTTGCATATTTAGAGCTTCATAAAAGTTAAATTTTCCATTTAGCCGTATAATGCTTTCGAGCCATGATCTTGCCTGTTATACAGGCTGTTAAGATGATGATGCGGAAGCCGGAAACTGGGGATAGTACCCGCCCTTCAGAACTTCGTGAAAAAAATATCAGTTGTTTCATACATTTTGGTCGAGTAGGTACAAAACTTTTCTATGGAACAGCTGATTTATTTTTTGCCATTTGGCGTTTGGAAGTACTACCACCAGTCTCCGGCTTCCACAACATCACATTAACACCCAGTATATCGTTTTACTGATAATGATTACTTAAAAATTTAAAATGTACGTTGGTTTAACTAATTTTTTCTCATTACTTTTATAATCATTACTTTTTCATCTGATAAGTAGACTACCTGATGTCAGAGACTTTCATACAGGCTTCTGTATTCTGAGAACAGCTTTCTGAAGTACGGAGTAATTTGAGTATTTTATCAGAAATACTTTATAGTATTGTTTTATATCAATTTCACGCCATAAAACTAAATAAACAGTAATTACTGCTGATATTGTAAAATGTTATCAATATTAAAGTTTTATATCTTTATTAACGACAACTCACAAGTTTTATGTGTGGGATTACTTTTACTGATTGGCCAGCTATCTGCTTAGTAGATGTTCTGTCAGCCCGTTTTTTTTTGGTTTTAAAAGTATTTTTGGGTACAGCTTTCATCGTTTCCGTGGTGTAGCGGTTATCACATCTGCCTAACACGCAGAAGGCCCCCGGTTCGATCCCGGGCGGAAACATTTTCTTTTGTTTTCACCTGAAATAACCGACTTTTTGTATGTACACTACGGTATGTTTTTATCGAGGTAGAATGTATATGTTGTGGGGTTGTGGACATGTCTTGGAATTTGCATATGATGAAGTATGAAATCAAAAGTCTTTTAAAAAAACGTCATAAAATATACAATTTTTTTAGAAAGTCGAGTACAGTTAAAAACTGAGTCCTATCCGTTTTTAAATATTCATGTCCTCTCTTTTTCCAAATTCCAAAAATATTCCTGCCTTATATTAATATAAATTACTATATTCTTACTTTTTGTTTTAGGTATTTTATGGAAAAAGGAGCATTTTCTTTGATCCCCTGAGTTTTCGTCGCCTAATGAGTTTGAAGCCGGGATGGAGATAAATCTTACAGTTTTGTGAGTTTTCTCACTTTCAACGCGGTAAAAGTCTTAAGATTAGCACGATTAAAGTTAAACCTGTCAGTACTCTAAAAAGACTCTTCAAACCTGGAATTAGTGGTTAAAAGTGATTTTTAAATTTACTATATTTTTTATCGTGAATGTATTTATTGGTTTCTATGTATTTGTAGTTAAGATGATTTTTGAAGATGCTTGTCGCTTGAAAAGTCATATTTTATATATTTTTATTTATTTCATTATTTATTTTGGAAAATCTACAGAAATATACAAGTTTAAACATAAATTACACAAAAAGTATAAAAATACAGCCAAATGTGAATTTCACTATTAAATATAACAATAAATTACTAACGAGCTACAAATTATCAAGTTTTGGTACATGTTACATTACAAGGTCCATTTAAGTAGGTCTCCTTTTGTTTACGAAAAGAATATTATTTTTGTTTAATATTTATTAATTCATTTTCCCTGGAATCCTCGTCCTATTATATAAATTATGCTGCAAATGGCGAACCAGTTTGACTTCGAACGTTGGCTGGAAGGGGTGTTCGTGTTTGACCGAACCCTCAAAACCGCTCCGCTTATGCCGTGTACCATCGTTTCGGTCTCACCCCGTGACGCTACACTTGTTGTAAATCAACGCACGTTGCTCCTTATAAACATATTTTCTTTGTCTCCTCAGTTTTAAATTTGCTTATGTTATATTGTAATATTTTCTGAGTTTTTTAGGAATTTTCGTCTCGGGCGATAACGTACTTTTATGCTTGCTTTGCGAAATAACCGTGACGTGCCTAAATGTTGGATGGTGCACGTTGAAAACTTGACACACAAGTTTTTTTATTTTATTTTTCTGTTTGGAGTATACTCGGAATGGCATATTCTAAGAATCTTTTTTGTTTCCTTGTTTTAGTTAGGTATCTTTACTATGACAATATACGCATACTCAGTTTAATTAAATTAATAATCGTTGGTGAAACGCGGGTCTAACGGGTGTGGACTGTGACTTGCATTTCGCAGTTCACAGTTCACACTCGGAAACACCTCTGACACCCCCTTCGGGGATTCATGTCGTGACGATATGTTATGCGTTTTCACTTAAATTGTATGAGGTTTGTTTTAAATTAAATGTGTTCAAAAAATCATAGATATATTTGCTTGTTTTCAACATTTCATATTATGGTAACAAAACATACAAAAATTTAAGCTAAACACAAATAAAAAATCTTCAGTTTTTCATTTTGTTATTTGTATATCGTATAAATATAAATTTGGTTTACATTAAAGTCACGATTGAATAGTAGATTTACGAAACGACTTTTGGCTTCTAAGGCGCTGGCTACACGACACTAACGGACGGGGCCGTGAATTTGCCAAAGCCTTCGAAAAAAGTAGATAATATTTCCGATATTTATGGTTTTGTTTATTTTGTATTGATTAAAATGTGATTAAATGTACCAGTTACCTATCTGGTGGCTTTACATAGATTTAATGTGGTCACTGGCCACAAGACATGACACAGCTTTTGATATTGACTACTGAGATTGACATTGAATTGACTTTTATTTCCGATATTGATGATTTTGTGAATTTTGTTTTCATTTAAATGTGATAAAATGTTCCAGTTATTTATCTGGCGTCTTCACATAGATTTCGTGTGATAATACGAACTGCTTTGCCACTGGCCAAAATACAGACCACAACTATTGACATTGACTTTTAATTGACTTCAAAATCTAGCCCAGCTACAGGCTTTTAAAAACATCTTTATTTATTTGGACTCGTAAAAAAGATATCAACCATCGAATTACTAGCACGTTAATTTACAACTTTTATATCAAAATGAGCCATTTGTTTTTTGCCTTATCGTCCCGGCCCGGCCCGTGCACGCTCATATGGCAAGGGCTTAAGTCAACTCAAGTCAGTCCCAAATTCAAATTCCACCCTTGCGTCCAAACCAAACATTAAAGACTTGGGCCCACAGCGCCCAAGACGTTTCGGACAATTTACATGTTGTAATTTTAATTACAAGTCCCGTGACCACATTCTGAAGTAACAACAACGACAGATGGAACCAAGGTTCCTTGACAATGGCCGGCCCGAAGGGTTCCGTATTATAGAATAGTTTCACCTAATGTTAATTTAATCTAAGACAGGACAATCCGGCGAGGGAAAGTTGTGACTTGCCTCCTTAGGTTGTTGTTGCCGATCGTGTTCAGACGTAGCGATCTACATGTTCAAACACAATATAAGAAAACTTAATGTGTGCGATACATATATAGGTTGTATATAGTGCTGGTAGGGTATTATTTTACCTATTACAGTAGTGGATAGTAGGTAGGTCTTTAAAAAGAGAGAGATGCCTATACGTTGTCCAAAATGCATAATCTTTTTAAAAATACCCGTCAAATTGATTTGTTGTTATGTGTACGATAAGTTCTGCAATAATTCTGCGGCGAAAGAATTGAAACAAAAAGTAGAATAGAATAGAATATCGATTTATTTATCTGCCACAACACAATATACATTATAAGCAAATTTATAAAATCAGGCATAAGGAAATACAACAAAAGAATAAAATAATGTAACTAAAACTAAAAGAAGTCATGTGTCGCAGCAGACAAAAGGGCCAGACTCAGCATGTGCTGTAGTCTTACAAGGTAAGACCGACAGCTCTGATTTTCAGTCCGAGCCCGCGTAGGTAACGCACGAACAAAAAACAGCGCGAGTATCCTTACACGTTTTCAAAACGTTACATGAATAACTACCATGAATAATTAAATAAATAATAATATAATGTTAATATTTGTGAATAAATAAAATAAGTAAATTTAATTAATATACAAACCTTAAATAAATTTCACAGATGAAATTATCAGGATGGCGATGAAGTTTCTAGTTTTAGGCAGGCGAGGACACTTGTAAGTCAAGAAGATACTTTTTTAGTTTAACTTTGAATGTATACTTAGACTTAAGGTCACGTAGGGGCGGTGGAATGTTGTACCAACATTTTGACGCCCTGTACCTAAAACTACCCCGAAATGCAGTAGTTTTGTGCTGTGTACACAACAAACGATTTATCCTGGTGCTATATCGGCTAACAGAAGAAGACCACGTAAATTTGTCATTTAAATACTTGGGAGAACCATGACATCGTTCCGAAAACGTAATTTTTTTCTCACGTTCTAAACAGAAGACGCTAAAATATTCTGAAGGGTATCACAATAGGCACAGTCTCCTATAGCGACCACGTGTTAAAAGCGGACTCTATAATTAAGGCGGACTGTCCACGGGCCGCACTTAACCGGACCACCTCTGACCCCCTCTTGCCCCCTCGGCAAGGGGGCGGCATCCTTAACCTTTCATCAACACCTTGCGCACCTATTGCGAACTACTCGTATTTCTATTTGTTTTTATATATTAATTGTGCACCGATCTATTTTCATTTCAACTACCTATATAATAGAAAAACATTCTTTATTTTAAACACTTGGCTTACCAATCGCAAGGAGATAACAAAATTATATTATGTCATTGTGGTATAGAAAAGAAGAAAAGTCAATGTGGATGTATTGAGCTCCAAACCGAGATTCGAATCCGGGACCTCTCACTATTTGAATCCGTTTTCAGAGCTCCTCATATCCAGATTAACTTTTCTGTTTTCTTGAATAAAATTCGAAACAAATATTTTTTGCTTTCTTACTGCCTAGACTAGGAATTGTATTTAAGCTAATCGAACCAGTAAGGAAGCAAAAATATATCTAGTATGAATTTGGTCGGTTGATTTAATTTCACCCTATAAAGTACTGATGGGCATAACTTGTTTGCCATTTTTAAGTTACTTTCCATCTGTTATAAATAGTGACTTTACTAACTCGCTTATCGAAATGTAACAAATTATTTTTGAACAATCTATGTATAATCCTAATATTTATAAGGATAATATTTTTTTTAGATCCGACAAATCCTCCCCAAACCTACCTACGATTGTACTATAATGTTTACCTACATCGGTGACGAGTGTCTAAAAGGCGCACAACTTGGCGATAAGTTCCCAATTCACAAGTTTTGGGTCTTTCCCCCCATCTCTCTGAGTCCGGCCGGCCGCCTTGTGGTGTTAGAACTCGACTTCAACACGGTTTCGGTAACATGTTCAATATTTTTCTTGAAAATAAATTTTAATAAATTTTTCGTATCAAGCGATTGTTATGAGTATGGTTTTGATTGCGAGTTCAGCCAATATTAAGGCGAGGTTACCCAGAGAAATCTGTCCTGCTCAGAGGATGGATGATAATAATATGACGGTCGTTTTACAATTCTTACGACGTTTATTTTGATATAAGTTTTATTTTCTCAAAGTTAATATAACTAGAATAAAATTGTATTTATATCATAGTTTAGACCTATCTTTGCAATCTTATTGGATACATTAAAATGCAAATGTATACGATACATATTATGTATACGAACATATCAAACAGCCGAAATATTAAGTTCAGAAAGTGAAACATGATATATATTTTTTTCAAATGTAATTGTTACAATTTCATGGTTAAAAATGTATTTGCAAAGAGACAATATCCGAAACCTCCCACCCCATCTTAAGGTATGATGGATGCAGCAATTAGCAATTATTCATGGCGAGAGCTGAAAGGCAGTGTCCAAAAAAGCGTATGTTAGATCAACAATTGTTAATTCAACACACAGTTAAATGTGATATGTTATTTATAAATGTACACAGAGATTAATAGCAACAACCTTAAGTGTAAGCACTCCAAAACAAACCTTTGTGCCCGGCTCGCTCTAATTTAATAATTTCCAACCATTTAGTTTGGGAAAGCCATATTTGTCTTGGTCTAAAATCCGCCCTAAGATTAATCCGAAATTTTGTTAGTCCCTTCAGTGTTTTGGACTTGTCCGAGTAGGGTGGGCTGGGTGGTCACTACATGTAGGGGGTAGGGTGACCATGCGCCGTGCAAACTGCGGTCGGTTGTTTAGTCACACAGAATACATAACGAGATAAGTTCGATGACCAAGTCGCTAGTGAGTTCCTCAGAAAGAAGAGCTTCCTGTCTACCGAGCTCGATTAAAGCTTAGTAAAAAAAAACGTTATAATAAAATCTCAAGTGACCAAACTTTCAAATGCAACGTTGCGACACAGCCACTTAAAAAAATCTAAAATTAAATGGCGAGGATAGGTTCCGAAAAACCATAATTTATTCTTCCTTGTTTGAAGAATCAAGCAATACCAGATATTTGAAAAAAATTTGGACTTCTGTCAAGAATATAATGTACACTCTTATCGAAACAGAATCTTCAGAAGTCATTCCAACATTGAGCCATAAAAAATCAAAGATGACTCTAAAAAAAGGTTTCATGTCGAGTTTTAACATTATTTGAGCAAAATCATATTATATTAGTTATTAATTAAAATCTGTATAAACTTTATTATACTGTTATCAGAACAGATATTTGATACAAACTTTAGTTTTTTTTTAAATAATAAAATTCGTGATAAAAGTCGTCATTTTGATAATTTTCCAGAATTCGTCCCTCTCGCCCTGCAGGTTTTTCGGCATGGAGTAACAGCGATCAATGCAATCGGAACCTATTCTCTTAAGTGTTAATAACAATCGAGTCAAATAAAATACTGTTTTGATAATTTATATACTATTTATAGTCATGGTATAATCGTCGGTAAAAAGCAGGTGTATAACCAAGTTTACATTTCACAATTCTCACTTGGGAACATCTCTGATACTCCTTCAAGGATTGTAGTAGCGTGTGTTTTTTATATGTATGAAGATATGTATAAAGTACTTTCTCGCTAATGTAACCATCACTAATATTAGTACTTAGATTGTTACATAGCTATTTTATCAGTTGCTTTAACTAATATTGAATTGCTTCGTTTGACGGATCCGTCTGTTTTTAAAGAAATAGAAAATGTTAAGATAGAATTAAGATAAATTCACAATTCTTTGCAGTCAATCATTTTATAAATAAAGGTGGTAAGTTGGTACTCTATACAACCTGTTGTTCTGCCATTACAAAACTACTTTATATCTTCAAGGCACACACGTATATTATACATTCTGATGTAAATAATAAATTATTTATTAACACTAACTCTCGACCAGTCAATAAATCTCCGAAAATACAAAATAAAAGCAAGGCATTTTCGACTACGCAAGTTTTGACTATATTTCTTTGTTGGTGGTAACAGGGCAGAATAAAAACGTCTCTAACAAATAAGTATGACTTAGTAGAGAACAAGAAACATTCGTCCAGAACTCACTTAGCATAAGTACCGACTTCACCTGCAACACAACAAACTGTCGTTACATAAATAATAATACTACTATGAAGGGGCGCGCAGTGTTGCCAACAAAATGGAAATTATCCTGAATCTGCAGCGCTTTCTTATACAAAGTTATTTTTTATCTGAAAAGGATACGCTGAAAACTAGCGCTTTGCGGATTTTGTATATTTTATAAATGCACCTATATCCGACAGCATTTTTTGTGCGCAACGCCTGTACATAAGCTTGCTTTAAACAATGTGTTAGTTTAATAAACAAAGATTTCATTTAAAGTCAATCGTGATGAAACTTTATTTCTCATTTAATTAATTCATAACGCAGCAAAATATTTGCATTTGGAAGGTTGCACCATCCTGTTATTTTCGGTAATTTGTTATTTAGAATCTGTAACTACTTATTAACTATGCTTGTGATTGTTGGCACTTAGTGGAACTTTTGATACATCTTGATTGAAATGAACTTGTACTTGTCCACTGTATTTATTTCATTTACCTAACCGGTTTCGTTAGAAAAGTATTTTCAAAGGTTTATTGTATCATTTTGTTATTTAATTACAAAATATAAATCACTTGGAATACGGGTAGGATAAAAATTCTATAACATAAGCATTGAGTACTTTTATTTCTTAATGAAACGTTGGATAAGATATTCTTAAGTTTACATACATCAACTATCATAAGTATCCAACGTTGTGGCAAGGTTTGGCATTGGTAGAATTAGTTATGGGGTTGTCATACAACAAAAATAAAGTTAACACGGTAGGAAAAATAAATGTATATATTACTAGCTTTTGCCCGCGGCTCCACCCGCGTGTTATTCGGTTTAACGACATGCTTTTTTCCGGGTTAAAAAGTAGCCTATATTTTAAGTTAGGGTATAAGCTATATTCATTCTAAATTTCATCAAAATCCGTTCAGCCGTTTCAGCGTGAAAGAGTAACAAACATACACACACACAAACTTTCGCATTTACTCGTATAATATTAGTGTGAAGTGTGATGTGATAGTGTGATTTGTGGCAATAATATGCGAATATTAAAAAAAAGGAAGTCGAATGATTACGCATCAAAAGTTTCGTCCAGGAAACAGTATTTAATATTTAATAAATTATTACATTATATACATTAACGGAAATATTTTTTTATAAATAGTTTAAAGAATATCTTCATTCGCATATAGTAACCCAGAGGGCGACAAACAACAAAACATGGTGTTTACCTCGCCAACTCTAATATAGCGGTCATAAAATTCATAACCGCCTCTATAATTCATAGGAAAAGTAAGAAGTTCGTATTTAGTAGACCAATATGAATGGGATGAGAAACAGTGACAAAGTTTTGCCACGTATCGAATAAATAGTTAAAAAGGCCACTACTGCTCTGTGGTTTACGGATCGATAGGGTTCTCTGTGGTCTAGTGATACCCGTAAGGGCACAATTTGTGTTCGGTCTGCGTTTGTGCCCGAATCACGGTGATAGGGCTCACCATCACCACCCATCACGCTCGGTGAAACGTGTATCTACGAGTGTGGGTGGTGACTTACATTTCACAGTTTACACTTTGAAACACCATGTTTTGTTTATTTGTTATTTTCAAAACAAGTTCGTCATTTTTATATGGCGGATACTTACACAATGTACTAGCTAGATCGGTTTATGTTATACGTTTCTGTTTCACTTTTTTTTTAATTTCAACTTCTCTGAGATGACATCCCGGTTCAGAGCTCCTCACGTCTAGATTTACTTTTCTGTATATAAACCGCAGTGATATACATTTAATTTGTTATCTCCTTGCGATGGATAAATCACCAAATGGATAAAATATAGAAATTTATTTTTATCATAGTTTTCAGGGATCTAGTTACGAGTAAGTACAATAAATTTTTTGTGGTTGCGGAAAAAGACCTTGCTTCGTCTTAAGGCCCTATTCACAAAAATACGCTTTTTGTATACCGCACTTTTATGGATCATTTTATTATTATTATTTGAAGTGATGTTACTTATGTTTATCAGTCTAATTAAATAAAATTATTTTCAACAAAATACAGAATTTGACTGAATAATGACGAATTCCGACTCCTGACATTTCAAATATAAACATGATTTCCAACTTAAGTATTTGCTTTGATTTAAAACTCGCAATGTAGAAAATGAATGAAGGTACTCTAGTACTTAATCGCTTTATTCAACACAGTATTGATTTATAGGTGAAGCAAGACAAATATTTTTCATAATGAATTCCAAAGAAAATCTTATGAAAATATTTATGGAATCGGCAGCCGTGAGATGAATTGATCCATAGACTTATAAATAACTTATCTCGGGTAGTTTCTAAACATTAAATACATTATACTACTGTTAATATATTTTTCCCCTGATATTTTTTCCGGTTTTATCTGTTTTGTAGTATTTTTTTTTTCTATTTTCCCTCCATTTTCAGTATTTGTTGTATTAATGCCACAGAATTTCAAATTCTTAAGTGGCTTAGTTTTTGACAAAGACCCCATAAAAATGGCCTAAAACTGACAACTCTTACGGTGCCCCATTTCTGTATTTTTGGAAGTAAAAAAAACCGTATTGTACCTAATGAGTTCTAGACAATGACACTAAACATGAACGGGTAAGAAAAAAACAATTTTACTCCTTTTTCTGTATGAAATCCTGCCCTGAAAATTATATAACTTAAATAAATTTAATTTAGTTTATATAATTTATATAATTAATTTAATTTAATTTATATAATTAAATAAATTTAATTTATATAATTTTCATACAGAGGTATAGTAGGTGGTAGAGCTGATGCCAGGCTTGACTGTGGAAGTACCACCATCTTCCTCCCAAATCCTCCCGAAGTTATTCGGGGGAGAGTACACTGAGAAAACGAACGGTTAGCCGAGCTCGATTTTAGCTTATAATATAGTATATGGTAGGTATAGTAGGTGGTAGAGTTGATGCCGGGCTCGACTGTGGAGGTACCACCATCTTACTCCAAAATCCTCCCGAAGTTATTCGGGAGAGAGTAAGAGAACAGCTCTCAGGCAAAACCAGGCGGCACACCATTGCCTGGGACCGATGGATGGCGGTATATCCATCCCCAATCGCCGGGCCTTATAAAAAACAGACTGGTGACGGGCAGCGTCGTCACTGGTGCAAGGGTTTCGGCACCACGCTTACCAACCCGCCTGCCCAGCGTGCGTGAGTATGGGAATTTCTTCCAGGAGGACCGCCAAGAGTGGCAAAATCCTGGTAAGGCCTATGTCCAGCAGTGGACTAGACACGCTGATGGATCGATGGATGGATAATATAATTTAAGGTTTAGGTTCTTCTTATTCTTTTAGGATTTTTAGTTTATGTAATATAATATAAAACGTAAACGTTTCTCTACCTTTCCTAACCCTGCATTGGTGAGTCAATAATCTGCATAAGACGCTGGGTCCGGCTCCGGCGGGGCATTCCGCGGCCGAACTATGTGAAATATTTTTAATCAATACAAATTAGGTTTGAACACGGCCGCGCTTGGGGCGCCACTTGAGTGCACAGTGAGACGTTGCTGGACATGTTTCGGACATCGAAAGGTTTGGACGGAAAACTCTTGTAAAATGTTGTTTTTTTATAATGTGACAAAACCAAGCCATTTTAACAATTGTTTGCTTTAATTTTGTGTACGGGAAATGTGTTTTTAAATCTAGGAAATAATATAAGATTGTCTTAACATTTTTATTTAATTTTTCTGTTTGTAGCTACTTTTCTTTCTTATTTCTGTATCCTTGTAATTTTCTTTGTGTCTGTACGGTGATTTGGATTTAATCTGTTATGCTGTGCATATATATAGTAAATTTATTTAAATAAATAAATATGAGAAAAAATATATCGTCAAATGCCTTAGCACCTAATCGTATAAGTTACAAAGATAAACAGTTAAAATAATCGTTTAGAGTACATTTTGTTTCATTGACTGACCACACTTAAGTAGAATAATAGTTATTTTGCTCAAATTAAATTTTCAGTTTCTGGTATAAAGCAGTTCGTCAGCTAACACGAAATATTAAGAAAAGAGAAAAAAAATAAACTATTGCTTGTGGTCATGGATGCCTGTCATCTACATATCTGAACGATACTCAATCATTTGCTGAATTTGTTTCCCTATTGAATTTTGGGGCCTTACGTTATAATTTTCATTTAAATTGTCTACGTTTTAACAGTCTCATAGCATACATACATTTTTTGTTTCCTTGATATGATATGACACCGTAACACAAATACTTAAAATAAATTTGCTACGCTTTTCAGACTTGGTGCGACGTAGTAAAGATGTCCATTTGCTTGTAGGATAGTGAACGTTCATTGTATTTAAAAAAATATATCCAATATTATATAGGTATTTTGTCCACCGAACTAAGATGCACCTCTCACTGTGCGGTGTATGTGCATACGGTATCTCCGTCTCAGGATAAACTTAGTTAACAAGCTGAAGATATTGATTCATGGAGCCCCGGCCCCTCAGGTATTACTCGATACTAAAGCACCATAATTATTAGAACCCTTACTTAACTCTTACCAACTGGCAATAAAGAATATTATTAATAAGTTTACGGGTCAAATAGGTCCGGGTGGTTTAGTACAGTATATTACTCTCCAATATATGAGGTTTATTGGAAGCTTGTTATCCTGTTACGGAGCTGCGAATATTGTATGAAGAGAGTTTATGAAGCGGTGGTGATTTCCTTTATAAATACTTACCTATTTCAAATTCTCAACTGAATCTTTATTTTTGGACTCGCGTCAAATTAGGGAATTTTCGCACTTAGGTTACTATATAGGTATTCATTTCATTTTTATATTGTCTCTGTATCCCTTACATGATAGAATAGTTATTGATATATAAAACAACATTAAATATATTTGTACTAGAAATATTTCGGCCAACATCTTGTATGCTAGAAAAAACACCAATGTGCTTCTACGGGTCAGTGTAAGCCACACTATAGGTATCAGAAATAAACATAAACTTGCTGCTCCAGAATTGAGACTCCATAAAACAAGTACTTCTTTTGTTGGTTACAGTATTCGTTTTTATAACAAAATAGCAAAGGAAATACTTGAACTTTAAGAAAATAAATTTAAAACACATGTTAGGAAAAGTTACTATAGTAAGAAATCTTACTATAGTATTAGTGAATATTTGAAAGATAAAAATGCATGGTGTTAATTCATCTCAAACCTTTTATTGTATGTCGGTACCTACTTAAATTATTTCAAGGCAAAGGGTTGCTGCAATACAAAAATTCACATATATTGTTTCGAATATAATATTTTATAGATAAATATATAAAATTTATTCTGACTGTAAAAAAGATGATAGGACTGATAGAACAGGAGGATGAAGAGATAATCTAATCATTTCATTTTGTTTTTTATATTATGTTACTAAATTTTTGACCTGACTATCCGACTTTCTCTTGTCCTATACTTTCTATCTCTTTACTAAAACAATGTTGTATTATTAATATACTAATGATGATCGAAAAAAAAGACATGATCTTGCTAAGTATCTTGCCCTTCTTCTTAGCAAGACTAATCGAATGGGCGGAGTTAGGCATATTATTCATATATGTAACGTATTAGTACTTAGTATATGGTTAGCTATCATTATAATATAGTAGGTATATATATTATTGTATACATTAAATATACCTTTAATGTTATTAAGTATACCTACCTATATATAGGTATACCCAAACCCTAATTGAATATATTGTATTTTCCTCTTTTAAATTTAACCATTTTACTTGTTTAATATATTCTAACGTGCGATATGTGTATTTATGTACCTACATTGCAAAAATAAAGTATTCATTTCATTTCAACGGTATAGAGCTCTCAGTCATATATATTAATTACAACTATGTATTTTATTATTTTTAATATTAATAAATATCCTTCATAAATAAATAAACTTTGAACAGAGAAAAATATATATTTATTAATATTATATGATACGACGTATTTTTTGCTTTACTTTTTAGTTCTCTACTTAGTTCTAAACAGTTGTGTCAAATATTAATGTGTTTTACTCTACAAATGCAAGAAGTTCATCGAATAATAGATCTATCTAAGCAGTTAACAGTTATACAGACGAAACCTGTTACATTACGTACGAATTACTATCGAAGAAAAATCCGCAGGCCCACTTTTCACCCGTATTGCATTTGTGATAAGATCAAAAAGTGGGCCAACGGCAATTTCTTGGATGGTACATAGAAGGGACTTTTGACAGTAATAAAAAGCTTCCTGTTTTTCAAAGTTGGAACCTGCAAGTGCGATTGTGGGCAGCAGTTAAATTGCGATCTTGTGTCGTGAAATAAAAAAGTAAAGCGGGAACTTGAAGTGGTTTCAGTTTAACGGTGGAAAGGAATTTGCTTTATAGTTCAAAGTAATTGTACGAAACTAACATACCTACTAAATACTGTTAGCGTAACGAAATTATATCAATCAGATATACGGAATAATCTTAAAAATTATTAGATACGTAATTTTAACACACTTATATGAATTACTATACAACGTGAAATTCAAGTCATTTTGTTAACGAAAACTGGTGATAATACTCGTCCATATGAACAACATTTACTATGGAGCCAAACCTGAAACTGTGAAAAAAAAAATCAGCAGTTTCGTACATTTGGGTCGAGTAGGTATTTAACTTTTCTATGGAACAGCTGATATTTTTTGTTGGCTTCATAGTAAAAGTTGTTCATATGGACGAGTACTATTACCAGTTTTCGTTTACAAAATGACTTAAATTTCACGTTGTATAAAGTGACTTTCGTTATCTATTCATTTTATTATTATTCATATTATTCCACTGATGCCGACACAATCTGTCCAAATATATTTGGATATTTAATTTAGTGTATTTATGTTCAATATAAATATGAATTAAGACAAATAAGTTTAACGAAAAATATATTTTATTCGTTTTTGTAACCAAATTCATACTACAGACTCAGTAAGTGATCAGAACCAAGGTTCAATAAACCTGTTTGCGAAATACGACAAATATTTTTCTGTCTATACTTGATCAAGCCTCGACTCAATTGGTATAGGAAGCCAAAATTTTATTTTGCGTATTTCAAAAATGATAATTGAACCTTATAGTCTGACCACTTACCGAATCTCCAGTATAAATTTGACTATATCAACCAAAATATTCTTATATATCGTGAATATACATTTGCGTTTTCGTGAATTAACTCTAGATTTACCGCAATCTTTCTTTCACCTTAACAGAACGGCGCGGCGGCCATTTGTAAAATATTTTTTCAACTGACAAAATACCTTGTTAAACACAATAGTGCTTGTATCAAAATAAATGAATGAGCACAGAGCACACAGTAACCTGTTCATTATCGGTATCAGCGAGTCGGCCCGGATGTCCGTCCGTCCGTCCGACTGCTTATCGGCCAGCTCACCTACATTCTGTCGGTGTGCCATTACCGATTGTTCAGACTGGGCATTATGCTTATTTACGACTAGCCTTTCACCCGCGGTTCTGCCCGCGATTATTCAACCTCTGCTAAGTTTTCGGTTTGGGCGTCATTTAATGAACACCCTATCATAGCCTACACAGGTATGATGACCAAGGTAACCACGATGATCATTTAAAAAAACTGGTCAAGGCGAGTCAGACTCGCATACCTAGGGTTCCGTAATTCGACAGTTTTGGGAACAGTCAGGAAGAAAGTATTTAAAACCTTGCCCATAACTGTTCATGATACCTAAAAAAAGAATTGATTGTACCACAAAACAGACACTCAAATAGGTATTTTTATACCGTACTCGAAATAAAACTCGTCGATGAAAAATTCAATTATGTCATTTTGTTATCGTGAATTTCTCACCCGCTATATTTTCCTGTAATCTTTACGTAACCCCAAATTACCACGATTTTTTATATATTTTTCGGTTCTTTAGTTTCGGAAATAAGGGGGGCACATGCGTTTTTTGTGGTTTTCCAAAGATTTCTCGAAATCATATATTTTTATAATCAGCTCTTTGATATCTAGAATTTGATATCCACATTCTATTTTTTGGATATTTATTTTATGTTCTCTCTTTTGTGTTGGAAATATTAGAACAATTTCAAATTTAGTTTTTTTTTATATACCGTATCTTTAAGACAAGTGAATGCTATTTTTGTGGTAAATTTCAAGTCTTTATCTTTAACGGTGCTAAAGTTGTGACTAGTTGTGCTAAAGGCTGTGACATACGGACGGACGGACAATGGAGTCTCACCATAAAAGTTCCTTTTGTACCTTTTGTGTACTACAGAACTATAAAAACTCATTCAAATCCGTTGATTGGTTCGAGTTAAAACGAAAGAGACAGATATATTCTAAAAGTGGTAGGTAGTTTGGCTCCAGTACAAAACTAATAACCCATTTCAATTAAAATGTTAAAAAAATATTCATTTTACAGACACGACTTTCTTACTCAGCGGAAGCAGCAGCATCAGCTGAGCCGGTGAGACACCGGGCTCTCAATCTTCAGACCCAGGTTCAAATCACGTCGGATGCACCAATGAGTGTTTCGGAATCTATGTGCATAGTATTTGTATACTCACCACTTGCTGGACGGTGAAGGAAAACACTGTGAGGCAAATCTGCATGTGCAGGTCTAATTCATAGGCGGTCATCTGAGAAGACACCAAAAATTCCAACACCTCATGGAGAGTATTTGTTCATAATTGCAAACTAACATTATTATAAATTTAATTTGCGGCTATTTTGGGAGATATTTCAAAAATTCTGAATGTTCATTCATTTCGTTCAATGGTTGACTGCAAGCAATGGACTTTTTCCACACTAAAAATTGTTTATTCAAACTAGACCGAATGTCTTAAGGCCGTTCAAAAATAAACCCGTCTCAGTACAAATAATTCTAGCATGTTACTCGGTACAAATGCACGTAAATATGTTTAAAGCCTACAAAATTTGAAGGTTTCTGTGCTAAAAATATAAATACTACAAAAAGGCATAACAATACAAGGCCGTTAAAAAAACTCATAGTATTAATCATACTGTGACTTGACTTAACACATTTGACAAATGTCATGTTTTTATTAGTGCAAACTTCTCTATGGGGCAAAGGTCTCAGCCACGTAGAGACAACCATTTTCACTGAAGACTTTTTAGAATATAAAGTTTTTAAAATGGGAATAAGTAAGAAATACTTAACCAATCGAGATTATTTTTTCTTCGTATTTTAACGTTTGAAGTATACTTTTAGATAATACAATTTAATGTCTTAGCAAACAATTTGAACTGTTGGTAATTGTGTTCGAAGTACGGCGATAATGCCCACCTATCAAGTAGTTGGGGCATCGTCAGTGAAAATATTGTGTCTGACTCTTGACTGTTCCATTGAAGTTCAAATTTGGAAACACTTCTGACACCCTCTGAGTAAAATATGTCGTGACAATATTTTTTGTGAAAACTGTGCGTCTTCTTGTTTGTACAACTGAAACCCTAAAAATGCTTTTCAATGGCAAAGCTGCTGAATTACGAGTGGATATTTTTTAAAAATGCACAAGAATGATCCACCGGGTAAGGAAAATGCCGTACAATAATAAGATGAAATTTATTTATGCAGCCAAATTCATACTGGCTTGGTAAGTGATGATCAGTATCACGAATAGATAAAACTTTTTGCTTATTTTGCAAAAATGTAATGTTGACGTCCTATAGTAATTAACTCGGGCTTGCATTAGGGAACACGAAAATTATAATTTACGAATTTCCCAAAAAGGGTCATCGAAAATGAATACTGCGCTCTTCTATCCATCCATCCATCAGCCTGTTTCGTCCACTGCTGGACATAGGCCTTTCCAGGATTTCACCCTTTTTGGCGGTCCGCCTGGAAGAAATGCCCATACTCACACACGCTGGGCAGGCGGGTTGGTGAGCGCGGTGCCGAAACCCTTGCACCAGTGACGCCGCTGCCCGTCACTAGTCTGCCTTATATAAGGCCCGGCAATTGGGGATGGATATACCGCCATCCATCGGTCCCAGGCAATGGTGGAACGCCTGGTTTTTTTGCCTGAGAGCTGTCCTCTTACTCTCCCCCGAATAACTTCGGGAGGATTTCCGAGTAAGATGGTGGTACCTCCACAGTCGAGCCCGGCATTAGCTCTACCACCTAACAATTGCGCTCTTACCGAGACCTTAGTATGAATTTGGCTGCATAAATAAATGTCACCTATAATAATGGACGTAGTGATTCCCAGATTGACTCATTTCTGAAATGAACGAAATACATAGTTCGTTTAGGTATTTATCTATTTCTGTGTGGGATATAAGTAATGTTCTGAAATCTGTTTATGTGATATTAAATTATATTAAATTGTTCATTAGCCAATTAGATATAATACATAATTTTCACAGAGCAGAGACATAAATAAATACATGTACATTCGTCGTGAGTAGCTACGTGTCGTTGGTTCGTGTCCTCGAAGTTGAGTTACAGTGAAGCCTTGACTGCGGTCGAATGCACGATGTAAGTGCCTTAGACTTACAAATATTTTTAGAGGAAGCAAAACAGTATTTTGGTACTCATTTAAAAATAAAATATAAATATCTTCTTTATTATATTCGTTTTGTTTTGAACATTATTTTATTAAACTTTTGACCTGATTATCCCAATTGTCCTCTTCTATCTATCTCTTCACTAAAACATATAAACATGAAAAATAAAAATTATCTTGCTAAGTTTCTTGCCCTTCTTTTTAGCAAGGCTAATTGAATGGGCGGAGTTAGGCATGTATTTATATGCAGCAAATTAGTGTTAAGTGTATAGGTAGCTATAATCTGAATCGTAGGTATTTATTGGAGGTATTTAAAATAAATTGCTTTTCTTTTCTTTTCTTATATAGGGTGACATTAATTTAACTGACCAATTTTTTATAGAAGGTGTAGTAAGCCACAGAGAACCTTATTGTGCAGTCTGAAGCACATAAGCAGATATATTCGATAGGGAGAAATGAATTAAAATAATCACTACATTGCATCAAGCGATCCTAGATTCTCAGATAAAAACGTGCGGGTCACGCACACACAGAGACATTGCTCGGCGAGCGATTATAGCGACAAGGCGTAGCAACAAATACACACCACTAACGCAATTGCTTACGCCAAAGTTAACCACGCCGTTTTGGTGTGCTTTTATTTATTGCACAATCATCGTTTCTTAACCACCTGGAAATTCACAGTTGTGTTCAATTACGAATACTGAACTAATTTAACATTATGTTGCATTCGTTTGACAAATTAGTATGAGAGTGTATATTATGTACTGACGTTCAATCTACCTATTTGAACTATTTGTATTATTTTGATTTGCAAACGATTTTAACGTCTATGACTTCGCAATAAGAACTGCCAATAGGTAGCCTGTCATGCTGGCGTCCGTACGTATACTACAGAAATAAAGTATTGATTCTCATATCTTTGCTACGGTGTTTGCTCAGTTGTATATTCTTGTATACATTCATCCATATATACTCACGTTTGTCTCCTAGAGGGGTAAGCAAAGACCATAGATCTCTATTACGATCCTGACATACCTTTCTCGCTTTTCCATATTCATTTATCGAGTCATACAATTTTCTGTTCCATAAATAGATTCAACAGTCACGGTGGCTTTACACATACACATCCTTGTTTATCTCCTGCATTTACCAAATTAGTTTGTTATCTTATTATACAGAGATAAACAAATTAAGGCTTGTGACTTTAGCACGGAGTTTTACAATAAAAGTGGGTTTGGAATTGGAACAACAGGAAGTAAACAATATTTTAGCAACTTGTTGTCAACCAAGTAGGTAAAAATTAATAGGTACATGCGACGACTTATTTTTATGTTGATGTCTAATGCCGGACTCGACTGTGGAGGTACCACCATCTTACTCGCAAATCCTCCCGAAGTTATTCGGGGGAGAGTAAGAGGACAGCTCTCAGGCAAAAAACCAGGCGGCCCACCATTGCCTGGGACCGATGGATGGCGGTATATCCATCCCCAATTGCCGGGCCTGATATAAATTAGACTGGTGACGGGCAGCGGCGTCACTAGTGCAAGGGTTTCGGCACCGCGCTCACCAACCCGCCTGCCCAGCGTGTGTGAGTATGGGCATTTCTTTCAGGAGGACCGCCAAGAGTGGTGAATTCCTGGAAAGGCCTATGTCCAGCAGTGGACGAAACAGGCTGATGGAGGGTACATGTAAATGGTACCTTAGTACCATTATTACAGAAAAATCTTACATCGTTTCAGTTGATCAAGTTTTATTTGCGAACTGCCGTCAAAGAAATGCAATGCTAACATCGATCTAATAACTAAACGTGTAAAATCATACGGAACAAACTAGTATATTTTTACTGAATTATGGTCCCTCTATCCCGTGCCAAACCCTGCATTTCACCAAATGCCTAAGGCTTGGCCGGTTCTCGTGGACATCGTGAACGCGTCACAATATTCTTACACACATCACTACTTTGTAACACAGACTAAACAAATCCCTTACATTTACATTACTTTCTGAGCGTTTCATACAAGATTCCCTTGAAATTTTGTTAATCTGTGGTTTTGGTAGCGTAATGTGCAAATGGTCAGTGTCCTCTTAAGTAACGCACTTAGTTGCTTGTTAGACCAAAGTTTATTAGAGACGTCTTTATATAGAAGTGTTCCGTTTTACTGAGATCTAACTTTAAGTTCAGTTTAAGTTAGGTTTAAGTAAAGGGTGGAGTGCTGTGTCCGCTTGAGGCGGTTAAAGTTATGTAGGGATTTACGAATTCACTGCGAACATGGTTTTTATTTTAACTCTTCGTTTCAGAGGAAGCAATACTCATGTTTTAGGGGACCATATATTTGGGAATATAAGTTAAAGAAATCACAAAATAGAAAGTATTATCTTTAGCACTCAGAAAAGTTACAACTCTAAAAACATTTTATGTGCAATAAATAAAATTGTCAACAAAAATGTCAGCTTTCACCATAGTTTTATTTATTACGAATCGCAATAATTATAACCTCTTAAATTTTGTCACCGTCTCATCTTAAAATGACAGGCCGTGCTTGCGATTGCGAAAACTTCACGATATTCAGGTTAAATCTACCGAAAGAGTACTTCCCAAAGTTTCCTGAGGTAAATTCTTTATGATTGTAAGTCTTGGATAATAAATTCGTTACAACGGCTCCAAAGGGGGGAAATATTCAAGTCATCGCCGCTGGGGGAGGTTGGGGGATGCTGGGACACAGTAACTCTATTTCATTGGAGCCGATACAAATTCCGAGTATCGTTACAGCACAGTAATTCCAAAAGTTTGAAATAAATAATCAAGCTTGATTGTAAATTTTCTTTAATAGTGAAATCCATAGCTAAATTTAATTACTAAATTTGAAACAAACAAGAAAAAAAAAGTGTTTTTATTATAGTTATTTTTTTCTAGTTTGTAATACAGTCTAATAATATTTAAATAATCAGCATGTCCACACCTTAAAACTTTGATACTTCAATCTTGTTTACTCCCACATAAGCTAAAAATCTTTTGTACCCATGATTTCGCAATTATTTTAACACACATTGTGTTTAAACAAACATAGCCACTACTACACCTGACGGTAAAGCATGGATGATACTTAGAATAAAGCGCACTCTCCAAGAAACTCCAAAAAAGTCGGTAAGGTGTAGAAACCGACGCAAGTTTGGATCGGACAAATGGCTAATGCCACGCAACTGAATACGACAAGTTTATTGGCATATTTTTGTAAATTTGCGACAAGCCACGACCGAAGCGAACACCGGTTAATTGAAATGGTTTGTCAGCTAGGAATTGCTGTTTAAAGTTGTCAGTGGTTGTATTTTGTTTTACGAGTACTTCACTTGAGAAGGCTTCTCATAATTCATATTCATTCATTTCTACCCTAAAATAAAACAATTTGCCCCGCGGTCCGAATTAATTGTAAGCTATCTAACAGTTCATTCAAATTCATGCACTCATTGCACTTACTAAAAAAACAGTGTGCTATCTCTCACTGACTCACAGTTTGACCGATATAATTCTATTTCGGACCGTACGGTTGGATACTTGGTAATATTTCTGTAAATCCTCCGGACTCTCAACGGAGCTAAGAACCAATATGTCCATTCAAACGACCTTGTACTCAGTTATCAGTAAAGGGTATTGGGTAGATGTGGTATACTCTATAAGTTCACGTTACAGAAAATTGCGTTTATCCCCTTGCTCCCAATATCACGCGGTAATGTTTAAAATTGAATTTCTACGACAGTACATATCCTGAGAGGATAATGATGCCGTAGCGGCGGCCGGTACATCCGTTTCCGCCGGATGCTACACAAGTTGCTCCTCTTCTTACACGCACACATGTGTGGGTACATACACAATACACACACCTTCACGGGAAGGAATGAGAATATAAGCGGTTAATATAATACTAACCCTACCTGCATATAACAGGTAATACTACCTGTTTGTTTGTTATACGACCCTTATGTTACAAGACCTTTGTAAATACATTACAGTAGTTTATGCTACAAGTGCGGTAAGGAGGCAATAGCTTACGAGGTACGGGTTAATTATTATTATTTATTATTGAGTACGCGTTTATTGCAAACTTTTTATTCAAAAGTAAGGAAAACAATATTATGATGTGCATTTTGTACCGAGATCCTCTGTTATCTTATCACCTTAAACATTGTGGTAAATAATACGAATACTGAATAGGCTATATAATGTAAATGAATGGCTTATTTTATCAGTCCATTTGAATAATGACATTTTCACGTATGTGTTTGCGCGAAAAGATAAGATATTAAATGAGGTGCAAACAACTTGGGCAACAAATGAATAGTTAATCCAAGTCTATAATCCTCACCTCCTCGAGGTGGCGTCGTCGCCGCGCCGCCGTGGGCACAAACGGCATAACTTGGACAATAACCGTTGAGATTAGACGGGGTCTGTGCGGCCCCGCGCGGTGATTGCCGCAGACATTAGCTAGAGGTGCGGGGGCTTGTAAATAGAACAAGTTGCATCAAGGGAGCATCCAGCGTATCAATCTGGGTGGAGGAGGTTTTGGCCCAGTGTCAAATATTTTAGATGTTAGAGGCGTGGGCAATAAATAAACTTGAACGAAAATTTTATAATACACAATATCCCTGGTTTCAAATTAATCAGTTTGACATTCCACAATACAAATAAAGAAAACGAGAAGAAATAATAGTAATTCAAAAATATATTTTTATTTGACCCATAACGGCTCCAACATCGAGGGTAAAAATATATCGAAACGAAATGTTTGTGTTTTAAATTGATAATACTCTCATAGATAAGTAAATATAGCTTACAAAAAGCTAAACATATCGTAATTTATATAAGATTTTTGTGAGCATTTAAAAAAATAAATACTTCGATTAAGACATGAAAAATTACTCAGAGTATTAAATTTAGAGCAGAGCTATAAATGGCAAAATTACCGAGCCAAAGTATCCGTTCATACATTATACTAATAAAGACTGAGAAATTGACACAACCATTGCGGGACGTGCTTATCCGAATAAATATAAACTTTTTATTTCTATCCATCCATCCATCCATCAGCCTGTTTCGTCCACTGCTGGACATAGGCCTTTCTAGGAGTTCACCACTCTTGGCGGTCCTCCTGGAAGGAATGCCCATACTCACACACGCTGGGCAGGCGGGTTGGTGAGCGCGGCGCCGAAACCCTTGCACAAGTAACGCCGCTGCCCGTCACCAGTCTGATTATATAAGGCCCGG
This sequence comes from Ypsolopha scabrella, assembly GCA_910592155.1. Taxonomy (NCBI): domain Eukaryota; kingdom Metazoa; phylum Arthropoda; class Insecta; order Lepidoptera; family Ypsolophidae; genus Ypsolopha; species Ypsolopha scabrella. Next base: position 20,228,865 of record OU342969.1, on the reverse strand, counting down.
CAATTGGGGATGGATATACAGCCATCCGTCGGTCCCAGGCAATGGTGTGCCGCCTGGTTTTTTGCCTGAAAGCTGTCCTCTTACTCTCCCCCGAATAACTTCGGGAGGATTTCCGAGTAAGATGGTGGTACCTTCACAGTCGAGCCCGGCATTAGCTCTACCACCTATATAAATTTATTTCTATGACTTATGATAATGACTTGTCCAAAGGGCAGTCTGAGATGTTTCGAGAGTCAGTGGTAAAATCAAACCTTCACAATTGCAATGTGATAATGATAAGTCATAACATAACATAACATAACAGTGCTGAAGCAATGTTTTGTGGAAGTGTACATAATTGCATTATCTCTGTTTTATTAAACAAGAGTGAGACAAAGGAATATGAAAGAAGTAGAAGTGACAATTTGTTATTTGTCTTGTAAAGCGATTATACCATAAAAGGGAAACTTTGTCATCACGAGACGGCGAAGGGAGCCGTCTATTTAAAATTTTAGGGTTCCCGACAACACAACAAAATAAAAACCAACAATTATAAAACTAGAACATGTATTATTATTTTTAAAGAAATTGTATTTTGTACTTTAAAGTGTAAAATTTTCATACGAAAATGCGAAATCTCAAGAATATTCAACAGATAAAAAGCAGAGACAGAAGTGAAATCTGTGCCAGTGCCATCTTTGTCGGATGAGTACTTTTTTGATTTATGTTACTTGATATAGTGCTGCGACGGAACTCATAGTGAGAATGGTTCACACTTTAAATTTTTAAGAGATACCTCCTGAAATCGAAAATGAAAACCATATTTTGTGTTAAGTATATATCACCCGCATTTTACCGCCTCTGTAGCCGAGTGAGCTCGCCTGCCATCTAGAGATTGTGGGTTCAAACCCGTTAAATTCGGAAGGTTTATATGTTTATCCGTTCGTTCATTTGTGCCCGAAGTACGGTGATAGTAGAGCTTACCATCCATCACTAAAAAGTAGATAAATTGAATTTTACATAATATAAAGTGTAACGTAAAATTGGGTGACCAAGTATGGACTGTGATTTCACACTTCACACTGCGAACACCTCTGACGCCTCCTCGGGGATTGATGTCGTAACGATATGTATGTTAATGCTGTTTGTTTGTATTTTGCACGCACAAATAAAGGTTCTTCTAAAGGTCCTCGGCATTTTTTAACAGTTCAAGGATAAAAAATAGCGTGTAATATGGGGAATCAATCAGTATTATAAAAGGTGACTTTCGATTATATAGCCAAATTCATACGTGGCCAAGGTTCAATGACCTTTCTGTCAAATACTTTTTTTACTAATTGAGTCGACAATTGTTCTTGAACAAGTTTAGTTAAGAGATACAAAAAAATATTTTTGTTATTTCGCTGACAGGGTCTAATTAAATGTATGGATTGTCAATATACTTGCATAATTTGATTGGTTAAGAATCATATGTCATTGAGACATGAAATTTCAATTGCAATTATGATTTATTAATTGAAAAAATTCGAGGTAAACTGGTGACATTAATCAGATAAATTTACGGGAGCTTTTTTCAACAGTTAATGTGATAAATAATAAAAATTCTAGTACATTAATTATACAGACAAAATATCAAAATAAAAAAATAAAATCGGTACTTTTATTGAACTTGAATGAAAGATTTAGCTCTTTGAAGTTGACAATGTGATTATTTTTCTGTAAACGAAGTGCAGGAGATTAATTACTACAAAAAGTATACATTAGTATTTGCAAATGTGATACATTAATGTTCAATGCAAAAAATTAGTCTGCGTTTGAGTATTCAACAGTATCAAAGTCTTTTCTAAGATTATAAACTGGAAATTTTATTTTGCAAGAAACTGCTGCTGTAGTTCCTGTGATTATCTCTAGCAAGCAAATTCCTCTTTCATGTATATGAGTTTGTGTTTACTGTACTGTACAAGTATATAATGTAGATGAGTTTACTCTACGAGTAGATAAGAGTTTTATTTCAATCACAGATCGATATCCTAATTTTGTCACTGCTGAACCATTATTTCACGGGTTAAACTCGCACTTGCCGGTTTTTTTCTATTGTTTGTTTCTTGTTTGCGAGCCGCAAATTACTCATCGTCTAATCCTTTGCGTATCCAAAAGATTAAGACAACAGGGAGGTGTTTTGGCATTTCGGTGTTTTTTGCCGACGATTTTTCAAGAAGCGATATTATCGGTGACAAAAGCGAAAGACGGGCAATATTTCATCATGAGAAATAAAAGAAAAAGCAATTAGTAATCTTTTGTTTATCATGGTCGCTATAACTGTTGTTGGTTTATTCCCGTTATAGTCCACGGGAAAAGTTTTGTTATTGTTTCTACCTCAAGTAGTTTTTCCTGGTTTTGCGAAAGTAGATACTCGTAGTTGGGACTTTAAGTGAAGATTGTTTTTTTGATATCTTTTATACGTATTATAAAATAAGTTTTGAATTATAAATATTTTATTTGATTTAAGTTATTTTTAATTTGTGTATATACAGACATTTAGTATACATAGTTAGTTTATTTATTTCAGATTATTATTAATTTTATATGTAGATAGATTAGGTTAATTTTATTTTTAATAATAATCATATTTAAGTGTGTGTTAATATTCATAATTATAAAAATATTGAAAACGAATAATGTTTTTGCATCTGCAATATCATTCACGCATTATTTGAGAGCGTAACTATCTAAGAATCCTGGAGTTTCAGGCTTGCAACGTCGTAGCAAGGACCTTCTACGGCGTAGCAAGAGCCTCCTACGGCGTATTTATATGTTTTTTCACCATTACTATTCGAAAAGGGGTTATTGGTTCACCAAAAACAGTGAATAAAACGCTCTTTTCCTCACTGAGTGAGAACAAGTAACTTTTTAAACTTTTTGGATAGGCAAAGGCATGGCAAAGGTATCTGTGACCATACAGCCATCTTAAAACATAATCACCCGAGAAGCTATAAACTATAAATCTTGCAATCACTACATTTTATGTTCCACAAAAATGCCCGAATAAAGCATTTTAAATTTGGAACAAGCGTGAATGCACAATATAAAAAAATATCTTACCAAACGTACTGGCTGGCCGCTTGGAAAAAAGACCAAAAAAAAGTACCGCCATTTTTATGTTTTGTTCTCGTATTAATTTACTATGTACCAATTGGTTGTAAGTATAATAAAATTTGACTCAAATAGTTAATATGGTACTGTTTATTTTCTAATAGTCAATGGTGACTTATAAAAAAAAAATTCCATCTCGGCTCTTGGATCTCTCGCTCCGCTCAGGATTCTACTCTAGAATCCTTCGCTCCTCTCGGGATCCACCTTTGAGCCTCGAAAGAAATTCCCTTTTTTTTCACTTGTTGTGTAATCTACTATTCATTCACACAAAACCCTAAGATATTAAATCATCTTGATGTGCAATTTTGTCAGAATGGATCGTAATGGAACAACCCTTTAGATCTGAATAATTTTTCACTTTTAATCTATCTGCTTGTTAATTATTCACAATTTTGTTGACGATGACGATGATACGCGTAAATTAAACAAGTGTAATTACACTTTCAATAGATGTTCGTAGAAATACATGAAATTTTAAAAATAAAAAATATTAATGTACGGACCGAACAGTAAAAAAACACAAAATTAATACATTTTCATATACATATAAACTTTTATAACAAGCTGCATAAAAAACGGTTCAGTACTAAATAATTCTACAAGTGATAAACGCTTTCTAAAAATACCATGAATATCACTGACATGTCCTTTATGTAGATAATAAAAAAGAAAAATATTCAAAAGTATTATCAAGTTGAACCTTGTGGCGAAAACGAATGGAATGTAAATGCAGAATGCAGACGGTGTCTCCTATAGAGTTGCGTTCATAATATACCACCGCAGTGAAAAGTATCTCAATTTAATCTTCAGTTAATAACGAAGATTACGAGCAGAAAACAATAAGAAGCAAAAATATTCTGCTAAAAACTGGAATAAAATACTATACCAGCCGTTATCTACGTATTTACTAAATTCAGTAATAATTTTAAATGCTACATACTGAAATGAAAAAAAAAAACTCTTCTGCACTAAAATGACTATTCTAGAAAACATGCTTTAGAAATCACAATATAATTGTGTGCATAATACGAATAAAACTCATCGATGAAAATAACTGAGGGTTCCGTACCATTTAAATAAGTTCCATCCATCCATCAGCCTGTTTCGTCCACTGCTGGACATAGGCCTTTCAAGGATTTTGCCACTCTTGGCGGTCCTCCTGGAAGAAATGCCCATACTCACACACGCTGGGCAGGCGGGTTGGTGAGCGCGGTGCCGAAACCCTTGCACCAGTAAGTTAAATAAGTTAATATAATTAAATGATTTGAATTAAAATTACAAACTTATCAGTACTTATAAAATATATGAAACAAAACTGCAAAATTAACTTGGTCGAGTATTCGGCTAAGCAGTGGCGTGCATAGAACTTTTTGCTGGAAATGCAATCAGAAGGTAAAGTTTGACAATAAAAAAATAAGAAAGAATTTAAATGTCACTTTGAAAATCATTATTTGTATAACGCCAGGGTAGGCACGGCCTACCCTAGAGTGCATGATTTCATATTTTTTCAAATTGCTTTTAATTTTTTTTCGTGTTATTTTTATTGTCGAACGCCGGGCCCAGTATTGCCCGAAATATATCTTGAATTGATTTTTATGTGTTTTTTATATATTATATATACATCTACAATAAATAAAAAACAATAAAAAGCTTCAAAGAGTCAAATATTTATTTATTAAAAAAATAATATAAATTATGATATCTAAAATGGTTTCGAATTTTTTAAAACATCTTTAACAATTTAACATAAAATTAATATATTTAATAATAATATAAAAGTTTGAAAATACTAATCGTAAACAGTTTTTAGTATATCCGGTTATTTACAGAAATACCAACAAAACGACAAGTAAAACAAGGTTTACACCCTGCTTACTAAATTATGTCACCAGTTTTCCCTATATGGCGTTAGTAGTAAAAAATTTAAACACTAGTGCGAAATATGTAATTTCAAGCATACTAAACAAGCACGTAATGTATTATATTTGAACAGGTATCTTAAAAATTAATTTAATTTTTAATTCGGTTTTGGGTGAACATTCTCCATTACGTATCCAAATTTCAGGTTTTCTGTACCTCATTCCGTCTACACGCTAGAGACGCGTGATATACGGACGGACAGAGAGACAGCAGAGCGACATTAATGGATCCGTCTTGGCCCTTGGTCGCGGAACCCTATATAATTTAAATGTCTCTGACACCCCCTCCAGATCACATAACATGGTGGGATATGTTACAACAGGTGAAAAAAGACAGATCTTGAAATGAAACAACATTTTCTACTTATCATACTGACCAACTATCCCAACATACCTGTGAAAATAAAATAAAAAAATCAATTTTCCCTTTTTTAAGTACTGTGAATTAGATATAGGCTGGTCCATATTTATTTGCATTTGCTCATCTATTTGTCTTTGGAAAAGTTGTTCAGTATTATCAGTAGATTGTATAATTTCATTAAGATATCAGTTCTTTTACGTCGGTATATACCTAATACGACAAAATTAGTTATTCGTAGAGCATTCTCCAACGCCACTTCCCGCCGCGACGCAAGATCGGGTTCACAAACGGTGACGTATGCAGAGCGTGACAGAGTATGTATAGGTACATAGATCTAGATACAACCGGTGAGACTGAATCTTTGCTACATTTACATGCAAATCCTGGGACAGATATCCCGGGACGCATCCCAGATTGTTCCAGGAATCCTGTCCCAGAACTTGGCAGGTGACAATTGAATCGTTGCAGCGCTTTCATTGTCGTCTGTTTGTGATTTTTATGTTTTCAACATGCAATTTGTGATGTTTTACTTTAGGGGAGAGTTGCGGGCGTGAGGTTTTTTATTCTTTTGGAATTTGTTTCGTAAATTGGTTGTTTGATTTGCACTTTTGTGAAAGAATCCGTTGGTGGATGTTTTGGCTTTTAATTAGAAATTTAAATTATTTTTTTCTAGGTACTGTAGCTTAGTTCAGAAGAGTCTCGTCCGATGCTTGCCAACAAAGTTATGAGTTTTTAGATATTTTTAACATATTAAATTTACTTAATAAGGAAATAATGAGCTATCTTTTCACTTACTGCTTAAATGGTCAAGGACTGCCAGTGCTAGGTTAACATATATTTATAATTGAAAAATGTTTACGTAAGCATGGGGGGAGGGGGTAAGGGCTTTGCTTACTTTTGCTGACAAGGGGGATGGGGGGGTAAATAATTGTAATAAATCTGCTTACGTAATACTTGAACGGCCCCTTGCATCAAATTCCGAAGGGAAAAAGCATGTTCTAATCATATTTCATCAAATTCCGATGGCAAATGTATGAACTTATGTACTTCTTCTGCAAGAACATGTAAAGTTGGTCACCTATGTAAGGTGAGGCCTAAGTGAGGTCTAGTGAAGCCAGCATTTGCCTGGTAACCACATTTTAGGTTTCGACCGTAACAAACCGAGGACGTTGACGCGATTTGATGTGCCGTAGATAATGCAGACGAAATCGGCCAAACAAAACAAATACCTATACAATAGCATAAAACATTTGTTAAAGTATAAACCCATAAATATTTCAAAAATACAATAACAGGTTGCATTGCAAATTGCGATAATATCGCAGCGACGAATTGTGACAGTAAATACTCGCACATGAACGGAGTATACCACTACAGACAAGAAATAACTTTCACGGATGAAAATATCAAATGCAAAATGTAAATTTAACTACCTAATACGGGCTTAAGTGTAGAACTGGCTGTAAAGTGTTGTTTATGTCGAAATTTCGTGAGTTTTTATTATTGTGCATGGGGTAAATAAAAACGTCTGCTGTAATACAGTGAGCTGGAAGGTTGTTATGAATGGCCTATGAGTGCAACTCGGTCCAATGGTGTAAAGATTAAGGAAGCTTTTATCGGTGTAGACTAGACAAAATGGCATTTACGTGTATATATTTGTAGTATAGAGCTCTAAAAATTTCGAAATAAAATATCACAGCTTAAAGAAAATGTTTATTTTTAAACAATATTTTAAATAAAAAATATATGTTTCCGCCCGGGATCGAACCGGGGGCCTTCTGCGTGTTAGGCAGATGTGATAACCGCTACACCACGGAAACGATGACAGCTAACCCTGTAATCAATTACAAAATGCGTATGCACAACTTCTATCTATACGTAAAAATAAGTTTTGTATAATCAAAGTTTATTGAAATATATTTTATTGTTCGGTGTGCGTGATACGTAGCTCGTATTTATCGATACACCACGATAAGAGCGCAATAAAATTTTATTTACAAGACGAGGAATTAAGAAACACTTGCGAATGTTTATTTACTAAATTAAATTGAACAGAATGATAAGCTTATCATCATCTTTATGACCAGTTCAGGAACTTCTGCTATCTCGACTCTATCAAACGTGTAACCCAACGGCGATTGGTTGCCCTATGTGAAGTATCTCTTAGGTGGCATTGCAACGCCGCCGGCAGTTTTCGTGATATACTGAATGTCGCCAGCCAGTTATTGCTGCAACCTACTTATTTATAATTGTTGCTGGTACCCAACCATCCTTCTTTGACACATGGACGAGTTCCCATATTGTCAGTAGAGGGGCCAAGGTAAGCTGGGCGCGTTAGTCAGCCCACGGATAGGCTTTGAAAGTCTACGGGCTATTTAGTTTTCTTTCATGGGCGGTGTAAGTGCGCCCTTTATGGATAAAGGGTTGGCTATGGCCATGACTCATTGTTTTATGTGTAGATAACTAGATAATGTATGCAATGTATGTAAGAGTTTTTGAAATTTATGTCTGAAATTCTGTATGTACGAACACGAATTTGAAGGTTTTAACTGTTTTATAGCTTAGTGCTACGGGATTTACATCACGCCTCTGATGTGCATTCGAAAGCTGAGTAATTGCTAGGACCGAGTTTAACGTACAAGTACCAACAATTACTTGGTCAAGGTAAGGTTGTTCCGTGAATATGTAATAAATGCTGGAATATTTACAAAACAAATACATTATTATACTTTAGGAAAGGAGCGCCTCGCTGGTCAAAGCCTTAATTATAATATTATGTTCCTTTATACTGTTACTCCAGGAGTAACAAATCAAAACAATTGGAAGGACTTTCAAGTTCTGCTGGGTAGGCCTATCACGTATATTGACCACAGAGGTGATCTATGCGGTCATAAATAAAATCACGAGAAACCAAACAAAATACTCTCTTGCTGCACTTTTGCTGTGACGTCACACCATTTCGACCTTTGGATGTTATATAGAGGTGACACAAAACGCAGCGGAAAAACACCCTTGTAGGCTGTATGCAGCGCTTAAATTTATTTTCATTACCTAGTCACAAATTTTAAACAACAGTAAATAAAAATATAATACTTTTAGCACAACTTCTAGAAAAACAGTCGTCGACAGACTACAGCAGTAGTCCACTGCTATACTTTATTCCAGATATCGTTAGTTATGACGATATGTATGATCTATCAAAAGGAGCTATACGGTCAATGCTGTTCGGCTTTGGAATGAACTTCCGCAAAATCTCAAAGATCTTCCTTCTGTGTCCTCTTTTAAATATCACTTGAAAAAATTTTACCTCTCCCCTCTCTGAATGACTTACTGACTAAGCTACTTGGTTATTTGTATGTATGTATTTGTGTATTTAAGTATGTATTTGTATTGAGTATATTTATAATTAGATTATAGATTTAGAACTAACTTAGAATGTACCTATGCACTGATGTGAATTTCTTCAATAAAAATGTTTTATATTTTCCCAAGGTTGACTGGAAGAAATTCCTTTTAGGAATAAGTCCGCCCTTGCCTTCTGTCTGTTCTTTGTATATTTGTAAATATCTTGTTCTGTGTGCAATAAAGTGTTTATTCATTCATTCATTCATTCATTCATTCATTCTATACAGTGTCAATAGTGATAATTATATTAAAGCTGATTCTGGATAAGAATTTAATTTTAGTTTTAGTGACGTCAAAACTAATTCCTTGATTCCAAAATAGTTCTTAAATGTAAACAACAGAAGTTATATTACTTTGAAAAAATTCAAGTTTTGATAGCACTAAAACTGAAGTTAAAGCCTTCAGAATCGACTGTATAATTATAACTAAGACTCGTATAATTATAACGCAAGTCTCATGCGTGTTTGTCAAAAATAATTCATGAGGTAATTTTAATTTAGGACCTTAGTTTTTTTTTATTATTGTTACTATTTTTTTATTGTCATTTAATACGATGTCATTTAGGTTGAAAATGAATTAATTATTATTAAATGAATCAATGCAAAATTTTAATAACATCAACATATTTCGACGTCTGACACACAGCTTGAGCATTCATCTTTGGATACTAGGCGCTAACACTATTAGGTGGAAGCCACATAGAAACGGCGCAGGTGCGGGCGCGCCCTCAGTGCACCTCTTCTATCTGTTTTACACCACGTCCCCCTCGCACATTTTGTATCAAAGAACATTGGACAGGAGGCGTCGAGACGGCACGCCACGGTTGCGCCGCGGGTGCACCGAAAGCGCACCGCCCACACCTTCGTCGTCAGAGGAAGACATCTTGTCAGATCAAAATCAAACACTTGAATACCACTGATTCACACCGGTAGCGCGCAATCGGCGTGCCGCCGGTAGCGCGACGGTAGCGCGCCGCGCCGCTTCTATGTGGCTTGCACCTTAAGTAGGTTTTAAGAATGTATATTTTAATGAAGAAGACATTTTTAAGAAAAAGGTTTTAAAGATTACCCGATTACAGTATGACCTGAAGTAATTCTGTCAAAGGCTCCACAATACAGAAGAGCACAACAAAATACGACCCTTAAAACTAATGTTCATTCTTAACTTAAGACCACCACAAATACCTCTTTGTGACTCTCGGTTGTACCGTTCGCCATTGTAAGGAAACCTGGCTCTTTACTTTACTTGTACATTTTAACGCTGCAGGAGAATAACAACATTAAGCAATTGTAGTAGGGCTTAATTTCCAATAAAACTTGATTTTAAGTAAGGCGCGTCGCGAAGCAAAAGACGGCGCGCACAGATTAAAAAGTTGGGACTTCGGTCGCGCGGTGTCACTCTAAGTGGAAAATGAGTTAAATAAAGCAATACATTTTAATTAGGAGGGGGGATCTTAAGGTCCTTTATTCTTGGCGATAACTCGAAGTCCTCTATTAATTGAATTTCATGTTTAATTAACTCGCGAAAGGTTCTTGCCCAAGATAATCCGGGGCTCGGCGGTTCTGCTCTTGATTTACTTTAACTTTAGAGTTTTTGATTGTTAAGTTTTTCTTGATAAGGCATGCTTGATATTTGAAAGGTAAATGTTTTGCTAGCAAACTTTGAGTCCCATCGTGAAAAAAATATCAGCTGTTCCATATAAAAGGGAAATAATATGAAACAGCTGGACACAGCTGATATTTTTTTCACGATTTCAGGGTTGGCTCCATAGTAAAAGTTGTTCATATGGACGAGTAATATCACCAGTTTTCGTTTACAAAATGACTTAAATTTCACGTTGTAAATATGATATTATTAACAAAATATGATTTAAATTGAGTGTGAACTATATTTCGGGCTCTCTCCTAGATCCAGCATCAGTCACAATCAAAGGTCACAATGAAGTATAAAAAATTATAAATAAAATAAAAAAGTTAAATTACCCACGATAACCTAAATTTTTATCAAATTTTTCTTAATTATAATATATCCTCCTTGCTTTTTTAAAGATTTTTTCTTTGTCTTATACTATAAAACATTATAAAAATTTGTTTGTTTAAAAAAAAAAATTCCCTGATTGTCTTGGAAAATCAATTCTTTTTAATATATTAGGTGACTTTAATTCATGCAGCCAAACTCTCACTGAAGACTCCGTAAGTGCTCAGTAACAAGGTTCGATGACCATTTTTGTGAAAGTCGTAAATTAATCTTGTAGATCTACTTGTGAAAGTAATCTTGAGTTTTTAAGTCAACTGGAAGTGCCCAATAGGTTTTTATGGTGTGTAAATTTGTATAATGTTTATTACATAAAGAGCAACAACATGTTTTCGCGTTGCGTTGATTCTTCATTCATTACATTTTCATTCTTCATTGGCCTGAGAAAAAGTGTCTTGACACAGACTACAAGGTGATCCTTTAAGGGTTCCGTTTTTCATTTCGAGGTACGGAACCCTTAGTAAGTATAGGAATAAACACTTTTTAATCTTAATGCAATTTGGAATTCAAACTCAAAATAAAACAAAGTCAGTAATCTTAATACGTTTAATGTAGTAAGATAATCTCAGCCGGGGAATGTTGCGTTTCGTTCTACGAAGATTTCTTAAAAGATTAAAACTTCGCGATACCTCACTTTCCCGGGATAACACGGTTTAACTTGAAATAATTGGGGTTTAATTTTTGGACGAAATCACACAGATTAGGGAGGGAAAGCAAAGACTAAGATACTTTTATATATGATACGAAATTGTCACACAAACTAATAAGTTACAAGTGAGTTTTAATAGATTAATAAAAACCGGTCAAGTGTGTGTCGGGCCACGTAGGGTTCCGTAGTTGCCCGGTACATTTTATAAGTTAGTCTACTAATACAGGTCGCGCCAAACTTCTAGTCCCAAAAAATTTAGAAAAACGGCCCATCCATTTTCGTGTTTAGAGAGGATTAATAGTTTTGGCGCGACCTGTACTCGTAAACCTGTAAGGGCCTGCCCGCACTGCGAATTTTCACCGCGCGGTTTTTTTCTCGCAATTCTGTAACACATTGAATCTTATACGAGTATTCGCACTAGCGATATAAAAAAAAATATAATAATACGCGGAAATAATTCGCGAGAGTAAATATCGCGCGGTGAAAATTCGCAGTGCGGACAGGCCCTAAAGCCTACTTAGCTGTGATAGTTTTCCTTTTAATTTCATTATGTATACTACTTCTGTGAATTTTGAATTTTTCCACATATCCATAAACAACCCTTTAGCCGGAAGAGGGGGAGGGGGGGGGGGGCGACACTCCACTCAAACAAAAAATTGCACTTCATAGCTTAATATTTCGCCAACGGATCCCTAATTCATCTCCCATTTACGTGTGTGGGAGGTACCCTTAAAACAATTTTTTTCATGATTTTATTTTACAGTTTTGTCGGCGTGATTAATATGTATAGGTATACACATGCCAAATTACAGTTTTCTAGCACAAATTATCTCTGAGCTATGCCGCGGACGGACGGACGGCAGACGGACCGCGAAACTATAAGGGTTCCTTGTCAGACTACGGAACCCTAAAAAAGACAAGCGCATATGAAGTAAATATGCGCATTTTGACCATATCTTTTTCTGTATAACTTCTTAGTACTTATAAGAGATTAGGCTAATAAATACCAACATTTCTCTCTATATTTATGTTTCGTTCATAAAAAAGTGCCTCAAATCATCTCTTAGAAGTGGTTCGGAATTATTTCGTTAACCAATAACAACCCCAACTGGGACACATGTACATTGCTCTTTTTTATTGTGACGTAGTTGGTAAGGGTATTATCTTCTAATTACACGAGTATTATATATAACTGAATGTATAAAAGCGGGCTCATATCTCAAAGCAACACTTTCTTCCAGTAAACATAAACTAATAAACCTTAAGAAGGTTAGTTGCGCTTATCTTTAGGGCTCCTTGGGCACTTCGTGAAGGGCTAAGCGACCTAATTGCTGTTATTATCCGACTGTGACGTCATTACTTTGAACTATGGCTTTTATCTTGATTGAACGGAAGTTCTACGGTTACAGACTACCTCCACGGAGAAGTTTGATCCTGTATAATATATGAAGCTAATTTGTTATCAGTCGGAAAGTTATTCATATTGCCAAAAAAAATACTGATAAAAAAGACATGATCTTGCTAAGTTTCTTGCCCTTTTTCTTAGCAAGATTAATCGAATGGGCGGATTTAGGCATTATATCTATTTATATTATAGTTTATTTATCTATTAACTAATTTATTAATTGCATTATGTAGGTATGTATACACAATATTTTAATTTTTTACTTATGTTAGTATAGATTTGGCTAGGCATTATATTTATTTATGGTCTATTCAGTTTATTTATCAACTTATTTATTAATTGCATTATGTAGGTATAATAATATTATTTTTCCAATAAGTCTTTATATTATGCACGTGTATAATTTTAGTAGCCCAACCTAAATATAGTTTTTTATATATTTCCCGTATCGTATTTGTTTCATCATAAAATATTATTTTTGTACTGATTAGACTTGAGATGTAAAACGTATACTTTATGTATCTATTTTACAAATAAATATTTTGAATCTTTGAATCTTTATTAGGAAATGAAACAGTACCGAGTTTTAATAATTAAATTAAAAAATAAAATGTATATTATAATCGTTTCAGATTGAGCTAAAAGGTAATCAAATAAAAGTTTAGTTCACACACGATCATTTTTGAAAGTTATAGTGATGTGTGTGAGATGAGTGAGTTAAAATCGTTTAAATCCCTTTGCTTGAGTAAAGCAAGTGATTCCAATTGGATTATATTGAGACTTTTATCGCTCACGTGAACAGTATGCGTATAAGTAAACAAAAAAAAAATATAGCAATTTTTCAATTAGTTTCTATGCAAATGTACTAGATACAGGAATGTTGGTATTGTTTTAGAGTTATATTTGTCGATTTCGTCTAAAAGTGGAATCAAAATCCAGGGTCAAAAAGCCACGTGGAAAAAAGCAGACACTTTTTTATTGGATACTTACGAAAAGTAATTTTTTATTCGTCTAAACTTTTAAACAGAGAGAACTCAAACATCACTAAAGTATGTACTAAATCGTTAATGACATAGTGTATAAAGGTGGCACTTATTATAAACAAAAAAATGCAAAAAAATTACTGTATTTTATTTATTTCAATTTTACTTCTATAAGATTATAGCCCATGTCTCCACAGTTTTTATAGTATTCATTAAGTTTTTGTTATACAAAATAGCATTATCATCGTTTATTCAACAACCCTACTCTTTTTAAAAAATAGTGCCAGAAACCCCACCAAAAGCGAAGATTCAGACGGGAGTCAGTACAGCGTAAAATCAATTGAGATCGCTACACCGAGCACTGGGAGGCACCGCACCGTACGCTAATCGCCTTTTCTATTGCAAATGAATACTTTGTTTTACTACCCTGCACTTTTCTTGGGGATGATGTCATTGTTTCAATTAGACAAGCATTGGGAAACTTTTGGAATGGATTGCGCTTTTTATGTTGGAGTTTTTTGTTTCGAAGTTTGGTTGGCACTGAAAATGTTTCATTAGTTTACTAGCAGAGCCAATTCAGAATGAAAGGAATGTAATGTTTTGTCTTTTTCAGAAATCCACCTGAAGTCAAACCGGATTAGTAATAAGTTATTGACAGGTGTTTCTGATCCTGTTACTTTGCCGTCATTTCAAACTTGTCATGTAAAAAAATCGCTGTTATGGGTACGCTCTACCAAACAAAAGAGTATACGGTATTCGTTTTGCCTTGCACTTTGGTATAAAAAATATTTAACACAAGTCTTCTTTTAAAATGACGCAGTTTGAATAGTCTACTCATCATCTACAAAAATATAGGTGATATAAAAAAAACACTCTTAGTCGATTGTTTAATTTATTTAAACACTTAAATAACTCAAATTAAACCCATAAAATGACATGCCAGAATTTTGTTTTAAACAGATCATTGACAAGTCTTTTTCTTCAGGAAGCAATTAAAATACCCGTAAAAATTTAATCTCTTTTCAAATAAATCAACCGGCCATCCAAGCTATAACATGTCAAAAGCAAAGAGTCGCAGGCCGCTCTTAAAAGGAGAAAAAAAAAAACGTAAAACCAACTTCCGACGTTCGAAATTTAAAGTTTCGAACATGCAAGTGACCTGATTATTGTCGTTCGACAATCATGCTTTGACTACATAATAAAACTATCATGTGAGACCGTTTCTTAACGTAATAAAACACTACAATTACTTTTAAACTTTATGCTGTATGTATTAAAGTTGAATTTCAAGAGAAACGTAATGTATTGCATTCCGCGCTTTTATGGCGCAATTAAATTTAACAAGTATATTAACTGCTGTGTACAATGACGTGTGTTATTGTTTAGTCTCAGTATCCTCTTTTTTCAAGTTTTTTTTTAATGCATAACGTACCTTACACTTGCAATGGTTCCGTCCTCGGATTGATGTATTTTACCACACAAATGTATATTGTAGATATTAATATTCTCATGTAAAAAAATTCACTAACAATACATTTCTAACTGCATCCTTAACATTCTTTAAAACTATATTTGTATTTATTTGTCATAATTTGTCCTGTTTGATTTCATAAAAACTCGTTTGAGAGCGAATAGGGGTCTTGCCCTGAGGACTTCGAGGATACCGTTTAAAACACAATCTTATTGCACGTGCGGTGGTGAATTACCAACTTAACTCAACACTTTCGATACATTAAACTCTATATATCCAAAGGGTAAAATTAAGTTAGTCATATATTATTTCTTGACTAATTAAATTAAAGACATTTTATGTTTTTTTTCCTTTGTTACCTTATAATTCTAAAGAATATAATAATAATCTTAAAAACAACTTGAATGAAACGAAATTAATGAAACAATGAATGAAGATGAAAAATAAAGAATATAATCATAATAATTTTAAAAACAAATTAATTGAAGAAAAACACTAATTATATGACAATGAATGAGCCGTATGCAAGAGCTTTTATACACCAAGGCTCTCAAGACAAAAACCGCCTTATATTATACTTAAAGTAGCTTTTTGGTGAGTTCAGCCGCGCTGAACCGCTAAGTAACCATTATAACTTTACCTATGTCCATAAGGCCAAGCTATTGTAAAGGCTCCTCATTAAAAATCTAGTCTAAGACCAAAAGAATTTCAAGATAGATTTAAAGTCTACGGTTACTCCTGGGATAGGGTAGATAACAGTGAAAACTCTATCGAAATAGTTTCAGTATCTTTACGTGAAATACGGGCATACAGACAGACAGACACACAGAAAGACAAGACAAAAATCTGTATTACTTTATTTTAATTTTTTACATCTCTGGAGATATGTGATTTATTTCAAATTGTTTTACCCTTGTAGCGACAAATCCTCTTAACGGATTTATTAGATCTATATAGCTTTTTGCCAGGATATGAGGGTACATAACAGCTAACTAATACCTACGTGCCGTTGAGCATCGATTCGGCAAGACAGGAAACTCCTTGCACTGCATAGTTCCATCTTTATACAATAAACTACCTGATCAGATAAAAAAGTGCAAACGTTCTGAGCATTTGCATTTCTTTTGGGAAAGGCATACTATTCCGTAAAAAAGTACCTATCGGATGATGTTACTTAAGTAAGAATGATGTTCTTGAAATATGTAAATAATGTTTATACTTACTTTTACCTGTACTATATAACTGTGACATTTAAGTTTGACTCCGTTATTGTAATTTGTTTTAAATACCTATTATTAATGATATAATTTGACATGTAATGATAGATTATGAATAAATGAGTATGAGTATTAGTAATAAGTGAATAGAGTTTAAAAATCAAATTAAGACTTGATAAAATATTCAAGCTTTTAAACAGACATATGAATAATTTTAATACATATTTTCAATGGAAATCTAATTTATTTAGTTCGAAGCTGGATAGGAATCATAATTTTATATGCGGATAAATTTCGTTTGTTAGGTTCGAATTTGTCAGAAAAAAAGAATTAATAGGACGAGAATAGCCTTAAATTTGTGAAGTTCCTTTAGATGTTAGCCACAGGTGGGGAAAAGTTTGAAAATATAAGTGCAAACATCTAACAGATTTTATTGGAAACTTTCATAATAAATTTCATTGAGATACTGGTCTAGATTAACTTTATTTTAGAGCAATAGAAATATGCGAAGATTATTGTTTTTTTTTTATTTATCACATGTATCATATGAGGAATACAATATTTAGATGACTATTTAATATGCTGGTGGTGTTAAAAAACATTATTTGTTGACTGTATAATACAAAATTATCTTACGAAGGCAATTTTACAAATATCTCAATAATTTTTCAATTGAGTTTGTTTGAGCAAAATAAAGTAATCGAACACTCAATTTATGACCCCAAATTACTGTCCACTGAATTGCCTCAACTCATTGTTCACTAAGAAACTACTCTCTCGGGGACAATAGTTAAACGCGAGGGTGACCACACTTTATCTGTCACCCGATCCTATCGGTGACCACGCGTCCTGGTCACGCAGTACAGTCCCTCTGAAGTTGAGGGTTAAATTGTGTTATAAATCGCGATCTTACTATTCTTGGACCGATATGACCCCTAGGATTGAGCATGTTTTGATATGTCTGGTGGAAGCGGTGTCCTCAGATATTCATGGTCATGAGACACTGTCGATCAAGCTTACTGAGGATGTGCTAAAGTACAAGCAAGCGTGACTTTGATGCCGAGATCAATACAGGATCAGGATTCGGGAAGCTGTGTTCTAAGAGTTTTTACTCACACATCTTGAAACTGGCCATCAAGATCTCCGTATATATGGTGATTCTGCTGCCAAAACTCTTTTATTCCTCTAAAACATGGTGTGCAGTGTACCGCCACAACATACGTAGGCCGAAACGATTCCACATTAAATGCCTGCGTAAAATCATGAAGATCAAATAGTCTGATCATGTGTGAAGTACCGAAGATCTGCGACGCGATGGGCCAATGTTGGTGGTATTGAGTCTTACATGATACGTCGGCAGCCTCTTAACTCTCTAACTTCCACACAAGTTATTTGACTCGAAAAATACTGTTTGCACACCAAAATACAAAATTTACATCCAAACTGTCGACCCTAAATATTCATAAACATACAAAATAGTAACCATATCTATATCTAATATCTATTCTTACATTAAAATAAATATCTTACCAACAAAGTTCCAATATATAAATGAAAGTTTTTTAGGGGTCATGTTTCGGTATTAGTATTATTATTTTTATACTACATATTTTATTTTTTGTCGTAAATGTTCTCATTGATTTTCTATGACTGTTTTAAGTGGGCCTACTTAAAATCCTGGGGGGACCAAAACCAATCTATCGCTGGTCATCGGATATTGCGTCAAATTAACCGTTAACGACTGGATTTTATTGGTGGCCACCACTTTAAGGTTATCTCTGGTTAAGTTTAAATTGCAACCCATATGTTGTGTTCTTGTTCCTTATTGCTTTGGGTTACGTTTCTGAATTATTGGTCTTGTTACTGTGCTACTGCCTATATAGTGTTGAATTTCTTGAAGATAATATTCAAATTGGCTACACCTACTCTCATTACAACTACCCCCAAGCTGTAAAGGATGATGTAGGAAAATTGTCAGCTAAACAATATTCAAACTGTATTTTTACTCAGTGTGGCTAAACAAGAAAAATATTCTTTATTCTTTATTCTTTATTGCACAAAAAAAACTTAAGTAACAAAATATATACAGGAACAACAGTTTGTACAAGGGCGAGCTTATTTCTAAAGAAATTTCTTCCAGCCAACCTTTAATGTGGTGAAAAAGTAGTGAGAATGGTGAGCAAATAAATGTGCACAACTTTAAATACAGAAAACTAAATAGAAAAAAGAAATTTAAGTTATAGATACATACTTATGTGTAGCAATAATACATACAAATATACATATATTTTTACACATATAGTTATATACAATAAATAAACAGTACGTATAATACTCAAAATGAACATACTTAGAATAAACTATCATATTTTAAACAAAAGACACTAAATAAACATACAAATATTCCAACAAACAAAATGAATAAGTTTAAATGGGTAGTCAGACAAAAGAATTATATATATTAGCTCTTGGGGAGAAAATGCTGTTTAAGCTTTCTCTTAAAAGACGATACAGATGGGCTGTCTCTAATACTATTAGGCAGATTGTTCCACAATCGAGCTGCTTGAACTGTGAAGGATTTGGAGTAGAAATCCGTATTACAGGAAGGTACATGTAGGGTCCTGGTGTCGCAAGTTCTCTGAGGTCTAGTGCGGGAAGGTAAAAGCTTAAAACGATCACGGAGGTATTGAGGGGCACAGGGATTGTTCAGAACGTTAAACAATAAAGCTAGCATGTGATAATTTCTTCGCAAACGAATCGGAAGCCATCCTAATTGACATCTTAAATCTGACACATGGTCATACTTGCGCAAGCTGAAGATAAACCTAATACCTAGGTTTTGGAGGCGTTCAAGCTTATTCACTAGCTCTTCAGTGGCATCCATAAAACAGACATCGGCATAGTCAAGAAGAGGTAACAGCAGAGTCTGCGCAAGCATAACCTTTGTTTTAAATGGTAAGAAGTATTGAAGTCGTTTTAGGGAATGGAACGAAAAGTGAATACGCCTGCTGATTTCGTTGACTTGAGCTTGCCAAGACAAGTTACAGTCCATGATAAAGCCAAGATTCTTGACCTTGTCAGAAAATGGAATAGGGACGTTATTGTAGGAGACATTAGGCAGCAACTCAAAATCAAGGCCATCTCTCAACCGCTTACTACCAATAATAATGGTTTGTGATTTAACAGGGTTAACCAATAAGCCAAACTCTTAAGCCCACAGGTGAATAGCAGTTAAGTCAGTATTCATGGCAGTAATTGCTCGTTCTGCATTTACAAGCTTGACATTCTTATTAAGTGGATCAGTAATAGCATCAAAATCTGTGTAAATCTGAAGATCGTCCGCATAGAGGTGAAAATGTGAGGAAAGATTGTGAGTGATCTCATTAATGAAGACGCAAAAAAGCAGGGGGGAGAGAACTCCCCCTTGAGGCACACCAGCTCGTAAATCTAACCAGTCCGAGGAGGCTACGTCAGTATAGACAGGCTGAAAACGACCACGCAAGTAAGAGTCAAACCATGCGAGCGCAGGGGAAGATATATTATAGGAGCGAAGAATGCCAAGTAAAATGTCAAAGTCAACGGAGTTGAACGCACTACTAAAGTCAAGCAAAGTCATTAGAGTCAGTTGTTTGTGGTCCATAGCAAATCTGATATCATCCGTAACTTTTAGTAGTGCACTGACTGTACTATGGAAAGGACGGAAACCAGACTGATAATTACTTAAAATATTGTTTTCATTGAGAAATGAATATAGCTGTTTATGAACTTCATGTTCAATGATTTTGGACAATATTGGAAGAATGGAGATTGGTCGAAATTCAGAAAGAGAGACGGGGTTGGTTGTTTTAGGCAGAGGGATGACCTGAGCTTTTTTCAAAGCAGAAGGGAAGACATTGGTAGCCAGAGAGACGTTACAAATATGAGTGATTATTGGTACAATGTCATCCACGATTGGAAACAACATGTCTCGGCTCAGACCATCGCTACCCACTGCCTTGGTAGTAAAAGAGAGAATGCTTTTCTTAACATTGCATTCAGTAATTTCGTGGAAAACGAAGGGGTCACCTTTAGGTGTGTCTTTTTGAGAAAGTCTAAACAGAGAAGAAATTTTAGTGAAGTGATCAAGTATAACTGGAGGATTAGAAAAGTGGTTATTTAAGGAGTTGAGATCGAACGTGTTATGAAATGGAGCAGAGGATTTTCCAATACCAAGAGATTTTAAAAATTTCCACACTTGTGGAGGAGAGAGGTCTTGAATTGATGAGTGTATATATAGTCTTTTGGCATCCCTGCACAACCTGTTACAGCGATTCCGAAGAGTTTTATAGCAGAGAAAATTTTCATCTGTACGGGACTTTTTACATTTATGTTTGGCACGATCACGTTTAGACATATGATTTTGAATGTGTGGGGTCAACCAGGGAGCAGGAAAGTGTTTTACTCTAACCTCTCTGATAGGAGCATGAACGTCGTAAATTTGTGTGAGATTAGTAATAACTAGCTCGACTTTTTCATCCACCGTCTCTGCATTATAAACAATCGACCAGTCCAGTCTCCCGAGATCATCCCTGAGGCGTTCAACGTCCATTCCTTTGAAATTACGCTGCAAAATTACCTTGCTGCGTCGTTTAGGGGGACGACATTTATATGTCAAATGAACTAAGTCATGATAAGAGAAGGGGGCCGTCATTTGTCCATGAGAACACACAAATTTTGGATTGGAAACAATTATTAAATCTAACAAAGAAGGCGGACTATTAGGGGGATGATGTGTAGCGGAGAGGGGGAGAATATGAAGGTCTAAGGAAGATATTAAAGATTCTACAGTTTTGGTGCGGGAATTATTTAGTAGGAGACACGTATTTAAGTCACCCATAATAATAATTTGATCGTAAAGAGGTCTAAAATTTGTTAACAGGGATTCAAATGTATTAAAGTAGTTAACACTAGAAGAAGGACTATAAGTTACTCCGAGAAGAATTTTGGAGTGGTGTAAAGTAATTTCTAAGAAAATATACTCGAATGAACTTTTATAAGGTACAGGACATTCACTTTGGCAAATGATCCTGCAAGGTATGTTGCTACGTAGATAAAGACATACACCACCGCCCGAGGTACCAGTTCTGTCATTTCTGTAGACCCGAAATCCATGAAGTGGGTAAAGCGTTGAGGGAAGAGAGGGGCTAAGCCAGGATTCGGATACAAAAATACCATCTATCTCCTGATCGCTGAAAGAGGTAAGAAAATCAGTAAAGTGTGTATGAATGCTTTGGGCATTTATATGCACTAAATTTAAATTTGGAGATTTATTTGGGAAAACTGAATGCAATTTTAGATCGAGCGGAGCAGCATCGGTTGACATTGATTTATTTTCATCTTCACTGGTTGCACTTTCATATTCATCTGAAGAAGAGCAAGAGAAAAAATCAAAGCTAAGCGGAATATTATCTGACATAATAAAATATAACTAAAATATATATAATAAATAAAATAAAATAACAATGAAAATGAAATAAAAAATAACTAGCACTATTTAAACTACCTACTTTTTCAACGCCTTATTTCAGGCTGACTGACACTATTAACTTCATTACAATAAATTCACAAAAACATAATAATCTTACAACTGTTCTGCATAATAACATAAACGAAAATAATAGGCAGTAATAAGAAACAAAAACAGGAAGACCTAAATAGCAAACAAAGTAGTTACAAGACCGTGGCAAAAAGCAGAACTAACACCGTCTTCTTAAAAGAAACGTCATATTTTGGCAGCTTACAGTGACCACGAGTATTGATATTGAAACGCAAGGGAACAAGGAAATACTCTGTGATTTTTGACATTAGTAGCAGGACTTTATTTATTAAATTAACACACATAATGTTAAAATATAGAATATAAATAAAACTTACCTAAATTAAAAAGGGTAAAACTAACCTAAAATCCGTGTGAAACCTACAAAATTAACTAAACTAAATAGAAAATCCTGTCTAAATCGCCACCGTCATGTGGAAGGGTACCTAGAAGGCTGGCAGCGTTTCCTCTTTGAATGACCAGGCTAATTCTCTGGCCAAGATACGCACCAGCCTTCGGGTCCCCACAAACATCGACCAGCCGTGTGGATAGTTCTTTAAAAAGGAGTTTAGCATCGGGACCCCACGGCCCGAGGGTCTCGACCCCGAAAGGCACAAATATGCAGTCCGAGCTAAGGGCTGCATACTTGTGCCTTTTATTTCTCTCGGCCGCTGCCGCAGCCGCACCAGCTCTAACGGCAGTAACACCGGTGTGGGACGGTGCTAGTGTGTCAACACATGTTGCATCCCACACCAATGCTCTGCCGTTCTTCCATGGGATTAATGTCATCCCATCGGGCCTCTTGCCATCGTCACGCGTTATGCCCTTCGGCTCTAAAATAGCCGGCACGTTGACGGTGGCAAGAGCCCGCCGGATGACATCATTTATACTGGCATGGCGCGGCAGGCGGCCAGCACTACGCTGACAAGAAAGGCCGTGGTGTCCGAGCTGATCGACGTTTGTGCCACACCGGCAGTGATGTGGCTCGTTCGTCTTCGCGCCGAGTCTGAGGCTGACGGCTAGGGAGAAAGATACCCTGTCCAGCTGCGTGCCGATGTTAATAGACGGTACAGCGTGCAGCCAGAACCCGGACTCCCTTTCACCGGACGCCAG
The DNA here is from genome assembly GCA_910592155.1 of Ypsolopha scabrella. NCBI lineage: Eukaryota > Metazoa > Arthropoda > Insecta > Lepidoptera > Ypsolophidae > Ypsolopha > Ypsolopha scabrella. Next base: position 20,205,601 of record OU342969.1, on the reverse strand, counting down.
GAGGCGGGCTCGATCTGCAGGATTGGTCGCAGTGTCAAGTAAGGAACTTTGAACTTGTCTGCAGATCGGCTCGTCCCATTGTTTTTGTTTTGTCAAGTCAGTGGGCAGATTCTCACCAGGACAGGCTTGCACCCATGCATCCCTGGCATCCGTCGAGCACGATGCCTCAACGTCACCAAGTGACGGGAAAATTATAGTACCGTAGAGGACATGCGTGCTATGGACGGATGACAGAAAGGCTGGGAGTGCTACACTGGAAATTTTGCGGATTCCCAGGCCACCGAACCGGACTGGAAGGGTGGCTTGCACCCAGCACCGGTCGGTAAGTGAACAATTTATGATGGTTACAATTGATTGCTGAAGAGTATTATCAATAATTTTTAGGAGTGTATCAAATTTCCAAAGTGGGCAGCATCGTAAAACGTAGGTTAATTTGGGTACAAAAAGGCAGAAACGGATAATAAAAAGTGCAATGTGTGGGTTAATTTTTGTTAAAAGGTCTGAAGCATGGAGAAATCTAGAGATCTGGTCGTTCACATACCTGGGAATCGATTCGTTTAAGACAGGGGCACCAAGGAGACGTAAAGACTCATTATCTAAAATTTTGATGTTAGCAGCTACATTATTAAATTTTTCGATTATATTATTTCTATCGAAACTCGAAATCGATTTGGATAAATACAATTCACATTTTGAGTAATTTAGTTCTAAACCAATTTGGCCAAACTTTTGCACAATGTTTTCTAAGTCATTTAATACAGACGTTGAATCGCCTCCAATGGTGCCATCGTCTAAGTACCAAATATTAAATTTTGAATTTAGATCTTTGACGATTGGATTGATGGCCAAACTAAATATTGCTGGTCCTAGGGGGTCACCCTGCTGACAGCCGACTGCGGATTCCAGTAAGTGGTCTCTGTAGATTAATTTTGTTGGTCTGCTATAACATTGAAAAACGTAATTATAGATAGGGGCACAGTTATTTTTGACTTCTGTCAGCAGAGTACCTCTGTCCACCGAGTTGAATGCGTTTTTCACATCCACCTTCAACAGGACCTCACCAGTATCGTGTTCAAGGAAGGTACGGGCTGCATGTACTGCAGCCTCGCAACCCCCTTTACTCCCGAAACCTAATTGTGTAGGTCGAAATTTTGTGGATAAATCAGCTACAATATTTTTACAACAAATTTTGGACACCATCCGGCGGAATGTGTTTCCCACCGCGATGGGTCTGACGCCCCCATCCTTTTTTTTGAGGGCACACAGACTTGCTCCATAGAGCAAGTCCGTAATACCCTCGCAGACCCCACCCGACAGCATAAGATTGGCCAGTCGTGTAATGTCTTCCAGAAGGGTACGGCCAGCGACACCAGTGGTTCCGCTAGTAAGATCTTTTAAATGCTGCGGGCTTATACCATCAAGTCCACCGGCCGAACCGTTTCTAAAGGACATTACGGCAGCCAGAACCTCGTTAACCGTCGCTGTCGGAGTGGAATCGGAAGGACAGGGTGCATCCGGGAGTTGTGAGGTAGCTGCTGGAGGTGGATGCTTTGACGCTAAAGCCGAAAGTGTTTCCGGCGTGTCAGGGGCCAAGGTGTCGGTGGTGAAGAGAAGATGTGCGGCTCCCCTAATATCCCCGTCATTAAATTTATTTTCGATTCTTTTATTTAAATTATATGTAAAGTGAACTGTACTGTTGTCATATTGCGGAATAATGGTTTTATTCGATAAACAGTTGTTTTTAATTTTTTGTGTGAGGGAGCCGTTATCCTCCCTCCCTCTTTTTACGTGCAGTATCCGGAATGCAAATGTTAGTAGCTGTTTCCAACTGTTTTCATCATTATTATTCAGAACCTCTTTAATTGTCTTGGACAGAGAGGTCGCTACAGACGTTCTGGCCCCTCGGGGAATCCTTTTCAAGACCGCCGTTGTAGATTTCAAGGTCCCTAGTTCTTTCCAGAGAGGGGGGCCATTTGGGATTGGGGTTTGAACTGGGTCTGATGACGTCTGGGTCGGCTTGTTTTTATTGTGCTGTTTTCCGATGTGGATTTTCAGACCCCTCTGTCCTTTGAAGGGTTTATTGCATTCTGGGCACTGCACGTCCGACGATAACTGGCTGCCGGTACCCGCGGGTGCGCTGGACGGGCCGGCAGCCTGCGACATACGGCGCCAAGACGATTACAAAAAAAAAATACCTAAAATCACAAAAATATCGATATAAATTAAAAATTAAAATCACAAGACCAAACGAAAATGCGAACTATAACAAAAACCAACTACTACTCAACATACCTTATAAAATATCTACAAATACTGTAAACATTATGAAATCTAACTATATAAGTATAATAATGTCTTTCGCGAACACTGATCTAGAATTTTCTTGAAAAACTGTGCAGTCTTCTGTAACTGTTTCAGGCATGAGATGGGTTTGCAGGAATTTGCAACTGATTTGCAGGAGATAGCATGTTATTTTATATTCTTCAATGTGGACACTGTCTGCCTCGGCGATGCCATTCTTTCACTGTTATTCACGGAACTTGTAGTGGCTTTGGTATTATTTCTTTATTATTATATTTATTTTGTAGAAAAAAATTGACTTTTCTTGTCGATGTCAATGTCAATTAGTAGCTGACATCAGCTGTCAATCTCGGTCGGTAGAAAAGAAAATAATTATTGTGATCAAAAATTCATAAAAAAAGATAAAATTACCTTAGCTACCTTTACTTAAAACCAGTTGAAGAAAAATATTCTGCCGAAACTCAATTGTTCAAGGTTTCAACTACCGAACTTGCAAGAAAACTTTTTTTTGTTTGATAAACACTTGTACTTGTCCACTTATTTATATTATTTCCCTTACCGGTTTCGCTGTTAAAGCATTATCAAAGGTTTGTTTGGTTGTTTACGTACAATATATATATATAAATATAAACAACCAAACAAACCTTTGATAATGCTTTAACAGCGAAACCGGTAAGGGAAATAATATAAATAAGTGGACAAGTACAAGTGTTTATCAAACAAAAAATGTTTCAAAAGTTCCACCAAGTGCCAACAATCACGAGCATCAACTGCAAGAAAACTGCTTAATTAAACATAAAAATTACAACACAAAATTCACTGTTTTCTTGTGCGCGAAGTTTTAGTAGCCTTGCTGGGATTTATATCCTTGTTATCCTTGGAACCAACCTTCTTCTCATTCCTTTGAGCTTCAGCAACCGCAGACAAGGGAAACTTATCCATCAGCATCCGAAGTTCAGCCATAGACACAACCCTATGGCGGCTCTTATCTGGACATAGGACCATCACAACACCATCTGTTGACCAGCAACGACTCATACCGAAATGTTTTCGTCCTGCCACAAATGCCTCATGTCTAGGCATAGTCAAGAACTCAGACATAGATATACTGGTACCTTTAAGAGAGGTTTTAGCATTCCAGACATCGTTTCTCAGCCTGAGTGTACTAAAGCGAACAAGAGTGGGTCTGTCCTTCTCCTTCTTTGTACCCAGACGATGACAGGCCTCAAAGATAGTCGAATCAGTCACCTGCAACTTCAATTGCTGTGCCAGTAAATCAAGAACCCGCTCGGCAATGTTTTCATCACGCTGCTCAGGCAATCCATGTATAAGAAGAACTTTCCTACGTGAGTGCGTCTCTTGCCGGTCCAGCCCATGCTTGAGAACCTCTATCTGTTGTGAAAGAATAGAGAATGTCTTCACGACAAATTCCTTGAATCCCAAGTAGTCTTCTGTCAAGGACTTCAGATTAGTCAGGGCAGCAACACTGGACACTGAAGCAGTCTGTCTTGATAAATCCTGCTCATACTGACCCATGCGAGCCTGAATCATCTCAGAGACTTCCTCCATTCTCTTGCTGAGCTCGGTGTAAGGCTCCATGTGAGCAGTTTATAGGTTAACTTGTGATGACAACAAAGTGGAGAGATTTTGTGAGAAATTAATAGTGCCAGGTGCAGGTTAGTGCTATAACATTTATAATGTCACTTTTTTTCTTAATTTATTCAAGTGTTAATATGTTTATTTAATTAAAATATGAGGAGCACAAAAACAGAGTTGTTCACAATTAGCTTGCCTACCCCCGAAAAAAAAAAAAATATAAATATAATTGGTCTACAATGAATATACTAACTCAATAAGACAATTTAGCATTTAGGTTATTCTTAAATACATTTTATTGGTTAAAGCATGTAGGTTTAAAGACTTTCGGATAAAGCTGGTAGTTTTATATGTGGATGAACTTATTTGCTGGATATTGTAATAGCAGCTTTTTAATTTGTTTGTAGAATTTCTTTCAACTGCATTTTATAAAGCTTTTTTTTAATTTCCCCTTGCGATATAGTTTATTGCCTTATTTGGTATGAGGTTATACAGGCGTATTCAAATAATTTGTAATCATCTTATTCTCAAAAACTCATTTATTTAACAAGGTTTTCTAATGACATAAAGCACCTAACTTATACTATAAAAACTAAATTTCCTTCGTAGCTGTTACAGAATTACTGTATAAGAGTACGTAAAATGAAAGGTATAATTTTAAAATTAAATCATTTGGAAGTGGCGCCTTCAAGACCTTTAACACAAAAATAAATATTTATTTTAGTACCAGCGCTGGAAAAGGTATTTTCCTGATAATTTAATCAAATCATGGACAAGTGGTTGCGTCTCGTCTATTTTTCTGAGTCATTTATTTTTAATTTTGCGCGGCTTTTTCATCCCGGTGAGGGCGGGCGGGCGGGCGGCAGCTCGGTGGCGGGCGGGCGTAGCGAGGTGGCGTGCAGTAAGTTATTTGTATTGAATACTGTGTCAAAATAAATAATAAGTTTCTGTAGATATTGACGTTGCGTGACCAGCTAATCACATTTGATGTTATTTTTGCTTGGCCGTTTAAGAACAGAAATACCTTAACATACTATTTTAAACCATATAGTACCAAAGAAACAAGAGTTGGACTTGTAAAGTAGGTGGACGTGCAGTCATGTTACTTTAGGTAGATACCTTTATTAAAACGAATATTGAAAAAAACTGGGTTTAAATCCATAATTAAAATATGTGGTGGATTAAACTTAAGTACTTACAATTTATCCCTCGACATGGTTCGGTTTCTTTTCGAAATAATTCTCAAGCGAACGTCAGTGTCAGTGTACGCAGACTCTGGATTCGGCGTTAAATGTATATAAGTTGAATCCGTCACATCTTTTAATTATAAATTCAATTTACAGTACTTACAAATCTAAAATAGAAAACCGAGACAATTTCGCTTTTTGTCTGTTTTGATAACGTTACTGTTGTTTATTCAGTATTTATGAATACCGAAGTAAGATTCCAATAGAAATAATGGTGTTTGGAACAGCAAACTGATTCGTCAAAAAACGTAAGAAAAAGCAATCTGCCAATAACAAACTTCCACTTCCTTTACGATGTCCCGGTTATTAATCGCTCCGTTTACGACAGTTTGCTCCCTGTTCGCCCCCCGGAGCGACTGGCGTGAAGATAATCTCCAAGTATAGGTGAGTGGAGGTAGTTAAGGTAATAGCCATTAAGTTTCATTTGTTTGTATGGCCAATGGCGATTTATAGCAATATTATGGCGACGCAAAGTTGCGGAATATATGGAGGGATCACGAAATCGCTGAGAATCAATTTTGGTTTTTGCTCTTCTCTTAAGAATACTTGAAATGATAATGTTGTTTTACAATGAAGGTGGAGTTCAATTTTAATTTACGGGTTATTGTGGTTAGACAAGTAATTTTTCGGGTTTCGTATTAAAAATGTGAAGTAGGAATCCTTATGTTGTGACACGTGTCCGTCTGCCTGTCGCAGCTTTTCTCCAATATGGATGAAATTTTGAATAGTTGTAAATCTTACTTGTTTGCATTTGGTAAAGGTGTTATGACATGAGTAATAATTTCTAAATTACCAAAATTAAAGAAAAAGCCCCTTGCGGTTGTGGCGTCATTTAAAAGGGCGTTGCTTGAAATCCATTCTAAAATTATATATTTTTTATTTATGTTGCTTTTTACATTTACAAAGGGTAATGTAGAAAATATCAGTGTTCATATTAAATTGTATAATATAGAGAAGTGAATAAAGCAGGAAAACTGTAGCGATGTTTCCAAAATTAATAGATATTACAAAATTCGCACTTGCCCGGCTCTTTATATATCTGTCAATGAATTTAAGAGCCCTGGCATTAAGCACCACATGTTGCATCAAGTAGGACTGAACGCTATCCTGTTTAATTTATTGTTTAAAAAAGCAATCGGCTAACATAACGGCGGTGGCTGTTACGACAACCGAAGCATCAAGCGCATATAACATGTCACTAAATTTCTTTGAACAAAAATATTTTTTATTTTTGAAATGTAAAACATTGAAGCCATGCTTTATTATTATGCAAAGTTTCATGGTCTAATTGAAAGTATTTATTGAATACTAAAAGTTTATTTTACGGTTCGGAAGTAATTTTACAATATTTTTCTATCGAGAGAAATTGGACTCATGTTTTCACCACATTTACAGAGCGTATAGTATTAGTCCTCAATCTCAGAGTGATAATTGCAGTATTTAGTTATTGCAGTGAGGTGTTATAGACTCTTTTTGACCCATTACAGTGGTAAAATGAGTGAAAGTGTGTCAGTAACAAAGAAATAGTTTGTCCATGTAGATGTTATCAACTGGCGAACACGGAGAATTTTACATTATTAAAATTTGACGTAATACAAGATTGTTTAAACTTTTTAGTAGTTTTCATAAGAGTATTTTATCTAGTATCTTATCCGTTTTTTTATTATCCTGCAGGCAGACCTTAATAACAAACACTGGTGTTATAGTAGTTTATGGAACTGGTACATAAAAAGGTTATAAAAAAACACGAGTGTCAGTTTAAAAGAGTTTTTTAATATTACACGAGTGTTTTAATACCTAGTTATGTATAGTTTCATACACTACTTTATCTAAACACATGCCTGCTAACATGTTTTCATATTTTTTGTAAATTTGTCGTTAGCCATTTTTGATGATTTTTTTAATAGCTTGTTCTTAAAGAATTCGTAATTTCCGTCGTTATTTCCAGAATGTCAGGTGGAGTCAAATATCATGCTCTCAGTAATGTTAGGGCAAAATAATTCTTTTGCCCCATTAAATCAGTACATGAGTAATAAATAAATTTCCTCGAAAAATAGCTCAACAAACAGTTCATCCATTGACAGACCGAGTCCGACGCGCCGAAAGCCATAGACAATACCTGGCCGAAAATAAAGTGAACTGTAACCTCATTACTGTTTTCTACGTATTGGAGAACATTTTATAAAAACCTCATAGGTATTTGATATTAAACCTCAGACATGGCTGTATGGGCAAAGTTCACTTTGCCTTCCTAGTTAGTACCACATGTACTGTAAGCTCAGAAAAAAATAATTTATAGTTGTTCGGAAACCTATAGATACTATAATTTTTTTTGTGTTTTAGAGACGTTCATGAAAAATATTTATCACTGTGCCAGTAGTTTTGAGTTCGTAATAAAAATTGTACGATATGAGGTTAGATAATAGTACATTATGATACAAGTGAGCTGCGTTGTACATTACAGTCGAGGCGGGAATGCAGGCTGCGCTGAAGGCGAGGCCGTGATAGAGCCGGGAGTGTAATGTAAATTAAAATGAAATTTCCCTGTCTTTTTTCCACATAATCGAAAACACAGCTATGAACCAACAATTTTCTTTCAAAAATAGCGGCGGAGATTTAGTGAGATAATGTAAAGTAAAAATCACGCGTGTATAGTATGCAGCATTATGGCCCTAAGGACGCTGCAATAAGGGTCACTTTATAAGCAAGTGTGTTGAAAAGTGTTTTTTAACGTATAGTGCATTTAATTTATTAATACCACTATCAGGTATTAATACGAAATTCAAACGAGATAAAACTTAATGTTGCGTGATTTTGATATAAAATACCCTTTATTGACATCAGTAAAGTTTTAGTACAAAATACTTAATTTTATTTGAATTGTCTATAATAACGTTTTTCATTATTATTTACTGAATAGTTTATAATCAACACATTCGTACCCCTTGTCGAAATAATTTTATCAAGCAGAATGTTACGTGACGTAGTTTTTTTGTCGCTGAATTCCTGTGAGCATGTTTTAGGGACGTAAGCCGTATTGATAAGGTGATATCCGTCTGTCCATCTATCTGGATGAGACGGTGTTTCCGTCCCTCATCGGGGGGTAAAAAAACATGCTTTTCTGCATATTTTTCACAATGGAGTTTTACTAACGCACATATACCTATATTTGTTTGTCCTTAGTACGTATTCTGTTATCTTACCACAAAACTTTGGTTTTGAAAATTATGTAGTTCTTACATAGATAATGATTGAAAAATTGTTCTGTAGCCTTGGCATGAAAACATTACGGTTACGTTTAGTTTGAACGTAACGCGGTTTTGTATGAAATCTGATAACCGCCCCTAGCGGTCAGTAGCGGAACTTATCAGAATTCCATACAAAACCGCGTTACGTTCAAACTAAACGTAACCGTAATGTTTTCATGCTAAGGCTACTGGAACGCAAGTATTATGAACTTCTTTCCAAATAAACAGTTTCCAGTAAGTTCAAAAATAAAATAAAATTATTCGAAAGAATTTATTTTATTTGTTCAAAAATTCTTGAAATAAACGAATAACTTGATCCTTTTATGGTTTTAATATCAATGCGAATTATGATCGAAGCAGGTGGCCCATATAATATGTGAATATTTGGCCTTGGGAGATCCTGTAGTTCGTGTGAAAACGTTTTTCTATCCGTTGCGCAATGCATCATAATAAAAACCAATCACACAGTTTGGGTACCAAAACACTACAAATAATTTGGTAGTAGCTCCTAATAGTTAATAATGTACTCTTGCATTTTGTGATGTATGATAAGATAAGATAGTTTATCTAGTTTAAATATAGAGACACAACTATTTTACTGTACTCGAAATAAAACTTGTGGGTGAAAAATTTAATTTTATCATTAAGTTATATGCGTTTTCATTAAATTATATATTAAACAATCAGCTCTTTAATACCCATGTTGTATTCTTGCGATATTTTTAATTTATTTTCCTCTCTTATGTATTGGAATTATTTTGAACAATTTCAAATTTTTTAATATATTTTTTCGCCTTGATATGTAGGCAAGTGAATTTTAACACCAAATACAAATGAGGTTTTTTATAATATTGTCTCAAACGTACAAAACAACACTATGACACCTATTCTCATGTAGCAAATAATAGATCAAGTGCTGCCATAACCTAAGACTTTTCATTGCAAAATAGGTTTTAACGCAGATGGATAAAAGTTAAATGAGCTTGTATTATTTTAGATTTTTCAACTCTAAATTTAAGGTTTGCTGCACGAGAATAGATCACACTGTAGCCCGACTAAGTAGTAGGGTGTGTCATTTTCCGACTTTTTTCGAATTTCATTATGAAATAGTGAAGTTATTTTGCAAGAATCTCAAGAATGCTCAAATAAAAAAAAATAAAAAACATTGGACTACATCTTCTGCTTGCTCATTCGATTCAAAGTTTTTAAAAATGTACGAAAGAAAAAAAAATCGATTAAATATATTTTTTATATATTTTTTGGGTTCGTCCTTATGTCTGTATTTCATCAAAAATAGCTCAAGAAAACAAATTGGAAATTCTGTGAATTTACGCAGTTTTTATTTTATCCGAGACATGGTATACTTATAAGAGGCTTTAATAAGAAAAGAATACAAAAAATATAACGGACGAAAAAAAAATTTCTTCTCCCATACATTTAGTATAACTTTGGATCAAATGAGCAAGCAGAAGATGTCGTCCAATATTTTTTTAAAGATTTATTTGAGCTTTTTATAGATTCTTGCAAAATAATTTCACTATTACATTATGAAATTCGAAAAAAGTCGAAAAATGACAGCTAGGACGCAGGACGCGCATGATGCGCGATGTATAGGTACTCAAAGTGCGTACATACTGTTAGATTTTGGCGCTATAATTTACGGAAAAAAAATTAATTTACTCTGTTTTTGTGGGCCAAATGTTATATTTTCCTGTAAAATGGCTGACATCAGTGATACTTATGATAATTGAGTCCACCTGACATTCTGGAAACCACGATGAAAACTACGGGACGGTGTGGTGGTACGGAACCATTTGTGCGCGAGTCCAATTTGCACTTTACCAAATCACTTAAACCCACACTCTAAAACAGGAGTTCTCTCGAACCTCTTTATTACATTATGTATCAGTTTCATAGACTACTTTTATGATTAATAGCTAAATCCTCCAATGCTGAATTAGACTAGCAAACAAAGGGTTCCTTACCACCACACAATATTACGGTAGGTACCTAATAACAGTTTATATATATTGATATAATATATGATATGATATAATAATAATATTATAATCATAGCAATATCAAAGTGACAAAACAAACCGTAAAAAAGATAGCGCCAAATTCAGCCCTATTTGAGTATGGAACCCTACTTTTTTTATTCGTTGTTTTACTTTGAAGTATGTACTACAATTTGACATTTTTAAAACTGCAAAAATAAGCCTTTTCCTTTAGTTTGCCGTTTGACTTGACATCACTTCACATAATTTAATCCCTATAAGCGACGCTATCGGATGGTGCAATAAAACACTGTGTTTTTTTTAAACTTCGTTTTGATTCCAGGGCAGAGAAATTTTATTTTTTCAAAAATCTAATTATTGAGTTTTGGTTTCCATCAAAATCAGCCTCGAGGCTACCTTGAGCATTTGTCGCTATTCCATACAGTTTCGGATGTGGCCATCCACGCCTACTTGACAAACTAAGCCTGTATATTAAATATCATGTGAGGCAAGTTGTGAACGTTCGATACCCTGTACATAAAAGTAACATTGAAGATTTGACATGAAATAGTTTTGTAGTTTGTTTTTATGTTTTGCGCAAACACAGTTGTTACTCATGCAACACGTAAGATTAATAGTGTTAGCGCTGCATATTTATTTAAGATCATGGTTGAAGAAAACACTTGTACTGTTTCACAAAATTATTATAATTCCCTCTAGTTTCGCCTTAACGGCATTTTCCAGGATTTAATAAATGTATATGTCTTTGTTATATGACATTGTTACTGGTCGTATTAACAGCATGAGCATGGTGTCTAACTTCTCCCTTAACGCCACCTCTTATCGCAATTGGCACTCCGCAAGACTCTTTTATCATGTTCCAGCTGTTCGCACAAACTATGCCCAATCATCCCCTCTCATTCGTCTAGCTAACGAATACAATAAGCGTTTCTTTAATATCAATCCATATGGAAACTCTAGAACGTCATTTCTAAATAAAATAATCAATGAATTACTTTGCCCTGATGAATAGCCGTAATTATTATGATTTTGCTGAACAACCTCTCATTTTTTTTTCTCTTATGTAAGGGTATGAGGGTATGTACCCTCCCTCACACACACACTCATACATACTCATCCCTTACATTAACACATACACAACACAAACACCCCGTCGAACAATTGAACAAACTGAACAATTTAAACTAAAATAGAGTACGGTAGGCAGATGAGTTGCCCTGTAAGCATTTAAATTTTATTTTAGATTCTGTTTCTGAGGAATGAATTTAGTTAATTTTTTTTTTTGTTTTTGTTATTTTATTAAACAGTTGGGGAAATTTGTTATTGGCCTTAGTCATAGTCTTGAAATAATGTTTGGTTTTACTTTTAACGCTGTTAATTTCCTAAATAAATAAATAAATATCACAAAAGCTGTTCATGATTGTGACAACAGGATGACAATTATAATAACAGTCGTAATTATAATAATTTTGTGAAATATAACAAGTGTTTTCTTCAACCATGATGATGTTTCACCAAGTGCCGACGATCGCAAGCATTAACTTTATTTTAGATCTTTTACTGAAAAGTAAATATTTGAGTTATATATAGATTAAAATTTCTCAAAGAAAATCGAAAATATGTACATTTTTTACAATGGGCTTACGCTTGGCCATTATCGCGCCGATGGAAATCGTCAAGAAGACCTAGTATGAAGTGCGCTCGCCATGAAACTGGGAGGGTGACAGTAGGCGAGGCGTTAATCAGTATTTCCAGGGACCGCCGCAAAAATCTACGGAAGTCGGTTACAACGCAACTGCCTGTAACGACTCCCTCGGTTTCATCTCATCGCATTAGGCGCATATCAATCAACGTAGCAGAAGCAGTCACCGTGGCTCAAATAGTTCTGGGTTTCATCATTACCTCTTTTCAATATTGACCTACTTAGTCAGAACAGTAGCAAAACTAGTCTCTTTAATGAATTTGTTAAGTACACCACTTTATGTAATCATGTCACTCAGCCCACCCATTTCCTACATAACAGCACTACTCTCATTGATCTGATCTGTACAGACATTAAAGCTAATATTCACAATATCACTGTCGATCATATTCCAGACCTCAATCACCATGCGATGGTCTATTTTGAACTTAAAATCAAAAAAGTTAAACCTCAACCTAGGTGGATTGTTTACAGGCCATTAAAAGACATTAATCGCGAAAGTTTTGATCGTGATTTGGAGGGACTTGACTGGTATAGTTTTGGTTATATGGATTCTGTAGATTTAATGTGTGAATGCTTTAATGAAATGTTACTTCAGCTTTTTGATTGTCATGCTCCCGAGAAAAAGATATTGGTCAAACAACAACCAGTTCCATGGTTAACAAGTAACGTGCGTCTTATGATGCAGCTGCGCGATGAAGCCCATAGAAAATATATTAAAAACAAGTCAGATACTTATATAAAATATTATAAAGACCTTAAACACCTTATAATTACAGCAATTTTTAGTGAAAAGAGAGCTTACTTCGAGCAGCATATAAACAGTTCGCGAAGCTCTAAATCTCTATGGAAAGATCTAAAACAGACAGTTGCAGTTGATTTTAAATGTATTTCTGAGCTGCCGGAACACTTTGATAATCCTGATGACATAAATAAACATTTTCTCAATGTTCCGGGTGAAGATAAGGTGTCACTTTCAGACTTGACTTACTTTGAACTCCACAGATTTAGTAATGATACGTTTGGACTATCGGTAGTTGATGAGACTGTAGTGGCTAAAATTATCCTTAGTATGATTCTAATGCTGAAGGTACTGATCGTTTGGCTATGAACATGATTTTGCTGACTCTCCCTAGGACTCTTAGCATAATTACCGCCATTGTTAACAAATCTATTTTGACGAATACGTTTCCTCAGTGTTGGAAAACGGCTCTAGTTAAACCTGTCCCTAAAAATTGCAGCCCAGCCACAGCAAAAGATCTTCGTGCAATAAGTATTCTACCTTATCTATCAAAAATTGTGGAAAAGGTTGTTTATTTTCAAACTTCTAGGTATTTAGAAAGTAATAATATTCTTCCAGAATTACAGTCCGGTTTCAGAAAGGGACGGAGCACTAACTCTGCTCTGACTGACGTTGTCGACAACATTCTTGCTGCTCGTGACACGGGCCAGGGGACAATATTGGCTCTACTAGATTTTTCTAGAGCTTTCGATAGTATAAATGTTAACCTTATGCTATCTAAGTTGTCATTTTATGGCTTTCACATGGCAGCCGTAAGATGGTTTGAGAGTTACCTGACGGGTCGGCAACAGCAAGTTGTGTTGCGAAGAGACGATGGTGGTAGCCTGTACTCTCAATTATCTCCTGTAAATCGGGGTGTACCACAGGGTTCTATCTTAGGACCTCTGCTTTTTATTTTGTACAGTCGAGATATTGTAGATAATATTAAACACTGTGCCTACCACCTCTATGCTGACGACCTTCAGATTTATTATTCATTTCCTGCGAGTGAAACAAATGACGCTGTAGCCAAAATTAATGAGGACTTAGATCGTATCTCTCAATGGGCCTTCAAGAATGCTTTACTGTTGAATCCAGAAAAATCTAAATTTAATTGATTATAATCTTGGGTACCAAAAAGCAGATATTAGACATAGCGGCCGCAAATCCAAACGTTATTGTCGGTAACAAGACCGTCGATCGCGTTCACCAAGCTAGGAACCTAGGTCTTACCATGGACGAACAGCTGTCCTTTGAAAGTCATGTGGCTGAGCTTACACGCAACTGCTTCTACCGTCTCAAGGTTCTTTATAGGATAAGAGATTACCTTTGTGAAGACATGAGAGTTAAATTGTGTGAAGCTCTGGTGCTCTCTAAGCTTAACTACTGTATTGCTGTATATGGGCCATGTCTCCTTAAAAAGTCCATGCGTCTAATTCAGCGGATCCAAAACGCCTGTGCTCGCTTCTGTTTTCGCATTCCACCGCGTGCTCATGTTACTCCATTTTTAAACAAAGCCAACATTCTCAAAATGGAGTCTTGGCAAAAACTACATTTCGCATGCTTGTTGTTTGGGGTTGTAAAAACTGCTTCTCCTAAATATCTTTATAATAAGTTACATTGGTCTTCTTCATACAACAAATATAGCTGTAGGTTTAACCGAATTCTTTGTCCAAAACACAAGACCGTATCATTTAGAGGTAGCTTCAGATACTTAGCTTCCAAGTGTTGGAATAATCTTCCCCCTCCCATACGTGAACTTAAGCCTAGGATAGGTTTCAAGTCCAAGCTTAAAGCGTATCTTCTCTCGTTACAAAAGTCCCAACATTAGCTAAGCATTTGTGGATTATATTGTATATCTAGATTGAGACTTATTTATAATAATTGCCGTATTTATTATATTACTATACAACAATTATATTCATTATCTAAGTAAACATATATCCGGGAATTTAAATTATTAATTATTTTATAGTCATAAATATTATGTATGTAGAACTCTCGCACCGTTATTTGTGTTCGTGCGTCACCACTATTAGGCACTGGCAGAATAACAGCGCTGCAGTTTGTACTGAGTACATTGCAGCACATGCTGAGTTTAGAGCCCTTTTTTGCCACGACACATGATACATTAATTACATGGCTGTGTGTGTCATTAATTAGGTTTTAATGTACTGCGCCTCATTGTTAAAAATTGTTAGAGTTAAGTCCTTTTATTTTGTCATGTCATGTGTTTTGTGTTGTGGTGATTAATAAATGATTATCTTATCTTATCTTATCTTATCTTATCTTATCTTATCTTATCTTATCTTATCTTATCTTATCTTATCTTATCTTATCTTATCTTATCTTATCTTATCTTATCTTATTTTATCTTAAGTAGAACAAATGTGACTTAAGTCACCAACTGTGTCAACCAGATATTGTTACGTAAATTAAATGGAAATTACTAGTCTGTACAGTAACCATACAAATTGAATGCAAAGGTGTTTTTAGCGTTCCGTACATAAGCTTTGGCTCTATATTAGCGAAGGTTCGGTTGTTGGACAATGACAGTTTTTATGGAATACTTCTGAGACCTTATACCACTTGGAAAATAACTAACTGAATTATTTTCAAGTTGAAGGCTTAATCATCACTGATAAGAGAGGCTGTAACAGGAACACTGAAGTAAACCTATAAAAAACACTAATAAAATTCGCACTCATAAGAATGATTTTCAAACCAATCAGTTTACGTACAATAAAACAACTAGTAAATTAGGGTACGGAACAGTCATCGCGCGAGGTAGAAGCTGATGGCCTCGACGCTATTTTTGGTATAATTTATTTGGCTATGTGTGACTCCTTTGTCTTACAAAACTAAAGGTTGTGAATGTTAATAAAAGCTAACTGTTTAATAATATGATATAATATTTTGGCTAATAATAACTAGATTGATTTGGAAGGTTGTAACAGCATTGTACTGCATTTTCGATCTGCGGTAAATGGAAAGAGTAACTCAGCACGTCTGAAATGCTACAAGTTCGTAAACATAACATAACATCAAAAACACAAAAATATTTTCATTCATTTACATAATACAATGAATATCCGACTCCTATAAAAGTGTAAACTGTAAGCTAGGAGTCAGCACATTCCCATAGTTTCAGTTTTTAAAGATATTTTATAGCCAAAAGGTACAAAAAAATGGTGCAATACCTTGTTTTTGTACTATGGGTTAGTATTATAGCTATACATGATTTGATACCAGTAGTACATAATAAAATTATTATTTGTAATTATAATTGTGAAATTATCGTTTGTTGTTTTTATGAATACTTGTGAAACGAGTACAAGTGTTTTTGTTCATCATGTTGTTATCGAAGTTTCACCAAGTGCCGACAATCGCAAGAATTAACTATATAAAATTTACAACATTCAAAATAGATAAGGTTGGTTTACTTTTAGTTACATATATTAATTGGTAGTAGTGTTAGTAAATGTAAGAATTTAACTTTAATATCATTAGTCTAAACAAAGTTAAAAGAGGTTGAACTTATACTGTATGTGAGAGGTGTGGGTGGGTATTGAGTGTGTTGTGAGTGTTATTATGAGATCAATTGAGTGTATGTGAGAGTGGAAAAGAGTGCGTGTGTAAAAGCTATTTGTGTCCAAATAGTTGGTTTAACAAGCCAATTCAATAATCTACAACAGTTTTTCAGTCTACTCATAGTAAAAAAAATGAAAAACTCATTAAGTGTCTTATTATTGAAAAGGAAAGCTTTTCTAAGTTAGTTTTTAGGGTTCCGTAGTACCTGAAAGGTAAAAAGAACCTTCATGGTGAGACTCCGTTGTCCGTCCGTTGTTTTACGCCATATTATGGCAAAATTTTGGCAGCCGCAACATGTTACTTGCCATATTATGGCTTTTTTTTGTCATTTTATGGTGTGTGCCCTCGTTTTAGAATCGGTCTGTGGTTTGTTTGAAATGGCCCCACAGGTTATAAATGTGCAATGAAAACAGTCGGTTCAATGAAAATAGGCTGGAATTTAGAAAAAAGTCGAATTATCTGTGGAGTGGTACCGCAAGATGGCGGAAGATGGAGTGTTGAGTGTTGTGCAGTGTCGTGTGTGGAAATTAAATATGTGTTATAAGTGTTACAACAAACGAGGAAAACATGCCTAGGTAAGTGTTTTATCGATTTAAAAAGGTGTTTTAAATATTTTTACCCGTACTTTTGAATACGAAACCTTGAAAATACGGGTAACCTTTTTCTTTGTTTACCTGCCTTCTGTCCGATCATACTACAATTACATTCCATGTGTTTTAATGAAAATACTGCTGTATTTTAGACAATTTATCTAGGAATACAAAGATATACAATATGACTGTGTAGTATTTCTAAACAGGAAAAGCCTCAAAAACCAATAAACTTAATCACTTGACGCGCGGCCCGAGAGGATAGGTTCCGAAAAACTATAATTTATTCTTCCTTGTTTGAAGAATCTAGCAATACTAGATATTTGAAAAAAATTTGGACTTCTGTCAAGAATATAATGATTATCTTATCGAAACAGAATCTTCAGAAGTCATTCCAACATTGAGCCATAAAAAATCAAAGATGACTCCAAAAAAAGATTTCATGTCGAGTTTTAACATTATTTGAGCAAAATCATATTATATTATTTATTTATTAAAATTTGTATAAACTTTATTATACTGTTATCCGAACAGATATTTGATACAAACTTAGTTTTTTTTTTTTAAATAAAATTCGTGATAAAAGTCGTCATTTTGATAATTTTCCAGAATTCGTCCCTCTCGCACTGCAGGTTTTTCGGCATGGAGTAACAGCGATCAATGCAATCGGAACCTATTCTCTTAACAGACAAAGCAGTCGTCGTCCTGCAGCGCCCGCCGATAGAGCAGGTCACAGGTAAGGATAAAGACTTGAAATTTGCCACAAAAATAGCATTCACATGGCTACAAAAAGGGATATAAAAAAATATTGAAAAATTTGAAATTGTTTAAAATATTTCCATTTCAAAAGAGAGCAAAATATAAAAAATTGTCTTTAAAATACAGTATGCGTATCAAATTGTAGATATTAAAAAATTGATAGTTAAAAATGTACTCATACTATATATATTTACTGGCACGGATTTCGAGGAATCTTTGAAAAACCATAAAAACATGCCCCCTTTCGAAACGGGTGGAACGAAAAAAAATTAAAAAATGACGATTATAGGACATGACTGGCCAATTACAGGAATACTATAGCGATTTAACAAAAACTATAGCAAATGAGAAATATAAAAAAAAAACAGAAAAAATAAAAAAAAATAAAAATAAAAATGCACTATGGGTATAAATTTGTAGATAATAAAGAGTTGATTATAAAAATATATACTTTTACTATATTTACTCGCACCGATTTCGAGAAACCTTTAAAAAACCACGAAAAAATGCATGTCCCCCCCTTATTTAAAATATGAAAAAAATCATGGTGGTTTGGGGTTACGCAACTACAGGAAAAATATAGCGGGTTTCTCACTATAACGGTTTCTTCACGATAAGAAAATGACAAAATTGCATTTTTCATCCAAGAGTTTTATTTCGAGTACGGTATAAAAATATTTGAGTCTCTCTTTTGTGGTACAATCAATTTCTTTTCAGTTATTATAAACAGTTATGGGTGAGATTTTAAATACCTTCCTCTCGACTGTCCCCAAAACTGTCGATTTACGGAACTCTACGTATGCGAGTCTGACTCGCACTTGACCGGTTGTTATTTTTCAAGCAACTTTGTGTTCAACTAACGCCTTTTGTGTTACTGCTAGCGTACACAAACATGGACAAGAAGTGTTACTACAAAAATATTATTGCAAATATTACTTCTGAATAAAACTGGAGAGAAATAAATGGTGATCTATCTATAGTTAGGAAGAACTGGACTCTTATTAAAACGTCTCGTATTAATAGCTTTGTAAATCTTTAGTTAGCCCTATAAAGTTACGAGATCTCATGTCAAGCGCCAAGTCAAACGTTATGAAACGTACGAGTATAAACTCTGATATTCTCAAGTTAGCCAAAGTTTCTATATCTAATTCTCTACATCGTTTTGTGACTTTGTACTCGTATCCATACAGGTGACGTAAGATACTACATTCGGTAACAAAAGGGGTCTGTTTGTTAGTATTAATTAAAATATCATGATATATAACAACACTTGTACTCGTTTCACAATAATTGTATAATATTAATCCCAACCGTTTTCGGTATTACACCATTATCAAGGGTTTTATTAACTAACACATTTTGCAGGATATATATACATGAAAACTGTTGTCAAAGTTAACTTTAGCTCACAAGGGTTTTATTTTTATTTTTTTATTTATTGAAGATAAGTTGCCAGTCTTATCTTGTGTACCATAAAGTGTAATAAAGCTCACCTAACCAGGACTCAGTTTCCAAATCTAGTACAAAGGTTGAATCAGGCTCTCTCAGGCCTGGAAGTAGACTGTAGGGGTACACTAAAACCATAAACATCCCCATTATGTTAAAGTTGCTTCCAATCAAAATCCAGAACTGAAAAAAAAAACATAGGTATTATAAATATACTAGCTTTTGCCCGCGGCTCCGCCCGCGTGTTATTCGGTTTCACGACATGCTTTTTTTTTGATAAAAAGTAGCCTATTTGTTAAGTTAGGGTATAAGCTACATCCATTCTAAATTTCATCCAAATCTGTCCAACCGTTTCAGGGTGAAAGAGTAACAAACATACAGACACTCACTCACACACCCACCCACACACACACACACACACACACACCCTCACACACACAAACTTTCGCATTAATAATGTTAGTGTGATTGGTACATTGGTTTGACGTGCAAACAATGAAATGCGAAAATTATAGGTAATTAAAATAGTTTAAAAAGCAACGAATAGGGTGGCCGTATTGATATGCTATAAGTTGCCAAGTAACAAATTTCTTGAAAAATTCTTCACGATTAGAAATTGTGTTTTTGTGAATTTCCTCATACTGCTCTACCGCAATACGCCACCCTGTAGGTGTTTCGGTTTACATAACAAGGCTCACACATACATACATACATACATTAACACCTGCTGTCTCGATATTCAGTCTGATCTGAATATTTATGCATTTGCCAATAAGAACAATTTGAACAAAAACGTGATGTGACGACTTATTTTTAAAACTAGCATTTATTCATTAAATTCGGAACAATGTTTCGTTACATAATTATGGAGTAAATAGTTAAATAGTTTTGTTTATAACAAAGAATATATTATTATATTTATAGAATATTATTGTAATTGAAGAAAAAATACGAGTATCTACACTCAAATATGGCGTCTCCTTTTGTAAGGCAGGTTAGTCAATAATGTTTCATTTTATTTGGTCATCTGCTTTTATATATATAAAAAAACGGTCAAATAAAGAGACCATTATTTTATTGTAATATTGCAACGTCTTGGCGCCTTTTTCTTCTTTCCGTGACATAAAACATGAAGAGCGGGCTTAGGTTTAAAATCATAAAAGACTCCGATTAAATATAAATAATTATCGATGTTATCAAACTTTTAGAGTATCCATTAAAAATAATAGGTCGGGGAAAAACTCTTTTCGCAAATATTATGTATGAACTTATAATAAAATCTCTTTGGCTATACCACTTGTATCTGGCTGGTTTTGGTATTACTAAAAAGTTTAAATTTTAGAAAAGAAAATTACAAATTCAAATTAGGTAAAATGTGTGATTTTCATTTGTTTGTCTTACTGTTAAGATGAGTGAATCTAATGAAGAAATTCGATACATTTTAAAATTTTACTACATAAAAGGTAAAAATGCAACACAAGCCGCGAAAAAAATTTGTGATTATTAAGGACCTAGTGCAGTGTCTGTGAGAGAAGCACAAATTTGGTTTAAGCGTTTTCAATCCAGAAATTTTGATGTCAAAGATGCACCTCGCTCTGGGCGCCCTGTTACGGATAAAATGGATGCCATTTTTGAAAAAGTGAAGCAAGATCGGCATATCAGTAGTTATAATGTAGCTAAAGAACTGGGGATTGACCACAAAACAGTTTTGGCGCATTTGAGAAAAGCTGGGTACACAAAAAAGCTCGATATTTGGGTGCCTCATGAGCTCACTGAAAGAAACTTAATGAACTGTGTACTCATTTGTGATTCTTTCTTACGACGTAATGAAACCGAACCATTTTTGAAAAACCTGATAACTGGTGATGAAAAGTGGATCACGACGTACGACAAGAACGTGCGAAAAAGGTCGTGGTCAAAGGCTGGTCAGGCTTCACAGACTCTGGCGAAACCCGGGTTATCTCGCAATAAGGTAATGCTGTGTGTATGGTGGGATTGGAAGGGCATTATTCATTATGAGTTGTTACCGCCAGCCAGGACCATCAATTCTGAACTCTACTGCGAACAACTGATGAGATTAAAGCAAGAAGTTGAGAGAAAGCGGCCGGAATTAGTCAACAGAAGGGGTGTGGTTTTTCATCATCATAACGCTAGACCTCACACATCTTTAGCCACTCAGCAAAAATAAAGAGAGTTTGGCTGTGACGTATTAATGCATCCGCCGTATAGTCCTGACCTTGTAACTTCAGATTTCCACTTGTTTCGGTCTCTTCAGAATTCTTTAGGAAGTGTCAGGTTAACATCACGAGAGGACTGCCAAAACCACTTGTCGCGGTTTTTTGATCAGAAGCCCCAGAATTTCTATAGCAATGGGATCATGTCCCTACTTACAAGATGGAAGTAAGTTATCGAACAAAATGGCACCTACATACTTTAGATAAATGTGAATTAACTTTATTAAAAAATGTTTTGAATTTTCATATAAATGCGAAGAAACTATTTCCCTAATAATACATTAACATTAACGGAAAGCACACATTGTGTAAGACGTATTTACGCTTGACAAGCTTTTTTTGGTTCTCATAGAAGTTAATTGTATAAAATGTAAGGAAAAAGTTGTTGCTTTTTAAAAGCTGGTTTTATTTATTTTTTTGTTCTTAGGTTGAAACCATTATGGATCTTGTATGAAAGATCGCAAGTTTGTATGTAACTTAACGGTTGAACTGAGGGCCTATTATGTAACCCAGTGTCGGTTGCCATCTATTGTTGCTATTCACCAAAAACAGATGAAAAATGTGAGTAATACTTGCGATAACATCATCAACTTGGTGAAACATCATCAACATCTTAAAAAATACACTTGTATTGTTTCAGATAAATTCACTTTATTACACTACCTGTTTCGCCTTACGGCATCATCAGGTTACAATAACATACTAATTAATAACTATAATAACTAACAACTATGTAGACCGTGCGTAGCAGTTTTGTTTGCGGACGCGCATTCTTTTTGCAAACAAAACTGCTACATGCACGGTCTACATACTTGGTTAATTCGTCCAAGTTATTAAATTATTGTGACCTGATGATGCCGTAAGGCGATACAGGTGGTGAAATAAAGTGAATTTAAGTGAAACAGCAAAAGTGTATTTTAAGACGAAAGATAAAAAATGAACTTCCAAAGTAACCTTCAATGGGTGTTGAACTAATTACGAATTGTGACGTCAGTGCGAACGTATCCTTAGATGAGCGGATATGTATGTTTTTGACGATAGGCACTCGGCTTGGCAACAACAGGGAGTTGGTCGACGTAACGTACTTTGAGGAATTCTCTAATTCAATTATATACTGAACATGGATTGTAAAAAATTTATCCCATTTACAGTTTTAAATTACAGTTTAGATTTGACATGATTAAGGGCCGGAGTTTCCAAATCAATCAAATTTTGGTTTGGTTTGGCGTTCTGATTTTAGATGATAGTCAATATTTAAAATGAAAATAAAAAATACTAAGAGTACATGTTACTCCGTAAAATTAAGTATGAGGTCATTTAAAATAATGTCTGTAAAATTTTATAGCCACTTAGAAAATACTCTCGAATAGCATTACCGCATTCTGAGTATTGTGATTTAATTTAAGACATACCCGTACCAACGACAATAATATAATTAATAAACAAAACAGTTTTTCGAAACGATTTATGTTCTTTCTGTACTACGTAAAGATATTGCAAAAAAAGTCAAAATAACAGAGATTTTTCTGCACCAAGGCACAGATAATTCGACTTTTTTCTAAATTCCAAGCCTATTTTCTTTGAACGGACTGTTTTCAATGCACATTTATAACCTGTGGGCTGTGGGACCATTTAAAATACACTACAGACCAAAAAAGTCCGGTTCTAAAAGGAGGGGCACCAGTCGTAATATGACCGACAAAACGTGCCATAATATGGTACGCAACGAATTACGGCCTACATCGCGGTGCCATAATATGCTCTTTATTTATGGTTGTTCCCAAAATAAATTAAAAAATAGGTTTATGAATTATTAACACTAAGAAAACATATGGAATATATTTTTATTGTTTCACCCATACATTAAAAAATCAACCACATGGTATTTTTGGCTCGAATACCCCTCTACTCCTAAGCGATTCAGTCTATTTAATTAATTTTTATTATGATTAATATACTTGATAACTTGAAATAAATATATATAATTTAGCTATATAAAGCCTTTAGTTTCCTTTAACTTGTATTAATAATAAAAAAAATATTAATTTTCGAAATATATTTCGGCCCACTATGGGGCCGGCATCAGTCGAATACTTAAATATGTCATTTGACATGATGATATATACAACCTTAGGACTAATTAACCTACGAATCTACTAACCTACTTTTAACATTAATTATGGAAAAAAATAAAAAATATATATATTAAATACCAAAAATAAAAATTATTTCGGTTGAATGAATGAATGAATGAATATATTTATTTATTTCAAGAATAACTTAAATCTAAATACATCCCACAAAACCAAGTAGGAATTTGGTTTGTCTGTGGGGAGGGAGTCGCACTTCTTTTTCGTAGGTAGGTACATTAACAATAAATAATAACATTGTTATTTTAATCTATGTTTACATATTTTGTAGAAGGTAAGTTTTATATAATTTTGCAAATTTATTTTTATTTTGTTCAGATCTTATACGAACAGGCATTTCATTATATAACATTGGAATTTTGCGTTTAAGCAATCTGCCGCCAAAGTAGTTATTCACTTTTACTGTTTCATATTTACCCTGAGCAGTTGCTCTCGTGTTGAGCCCATGCTGTTTAGGTATCTTATGATCTGGGGTGCCATGGCCATTTACTGCAATTATGTATTTATATTTTAATGAAGCCGGTAGTATTTTACATAATGAGTACAATATTTTGATATTATTTTTGTGTTTTTTCCTAACATTTTTACTGACTAGGAATTTTAAGAATTTTATTTGTATATTTTCAATCTTATCCATGTATGTTTTAAATATAGATCCATAGCAGTCCACACCATAAGATATAATTGAGTCAACCAACGACATATATATAGTTTTTAGCACAGAAATTGGTACTTTGTAACTAAGATGTTTGAATTTAAATAACAATATGCGTAGCTTATTTAATATCCTTTCTATGTGTTTAGTCCAGCCCATATTTTCATCGATGCACATTCCTAGGTATGTAACACATGGAACTTGCTTTATTGTTTTACATTTACAATTAGATAAGTTATTATGGAAACAGTTAAAGTCGTGGGCAACCAGTTGACATGAAGAGTCCGGGGTACAAGAGTACGGAGACCGGATAACAAGGAGGTTAGTTTTTTCGGCATTGAGTACGATTCCGTTATCGTGCGACCATCGCACTACGTTGTCGATATCCTCCTGCACGAGACGCGACACCTCGCCCATGTCGCGGCCGGCCCGCAGCGTGCACAGGTCGTCCGCGAACATGTACGCTGAGCAATGGCGGACCACGTTGCACATGCTGTTCACGTGCATCAGGTAACACAGCGGGCCACAGCCGGAGCCCTGCGCCACCCCGCGCCGCGCCGCCCACTGCTGCGGTCCGCTGTGCTCCTCGCCCACTCTCACCCGGTACGAGCGGTCCGTCAAGTACTGGCGGTACCAGCTATTAAGCGGTCCGCTGATCCCGCACTCCGCCATCGCCCCAAGCAGCGTCTCGTGCCGTAGGGTATCGAAGGCCTTTTTAAAGTCGAAAAATACAGCAACAACAAATTTTTTATCGTTGAGATAACTATTAACTTCGTCCGTAAATTTTACAAGTAATGTTGATGTACTTTTATCCTTCTGAAAACCGTGCTGGCAATCGTTTATAACTGCATGTTCATTAAGGAATCTATTTTGTTGATTAACTATACATTTTTCTATGATTTTTTCTATACTGGATAAGATAGCTATAGGTCTGTAGTTAGCATAATTTTTATGATCACCTTTTTTATAAATAGGTCGCACTATGGCTTCTTTTAGTTTTTGAGGAAACTTCGAATTTTTTATACATAAATTAATTAAGTGAGCTATGACTGGGCTTATTTGTTCACTTATATATCTTAGGTCCCTCATACGTATACCATCTGACCCTGGCGATTTCTTATCACTCATTTTCTTTATGACTTTTTGGACCTCCTTGCTATTCACCGTTCTCCATCTCATCGACATACAAGCCTCATTTCGATAGTCAGCACGGTTTAAGAAAGTTTCGTTACAATCATGAATTATATTATCGATATCATTTTTAAATGTAGTTGCAAAGTTATTACATATTTCTTGCTTTGTATTTCCTGACAAGTGTTTCAATATTACCTCATCTGTTGACTTTTTTCTATTACCAAGTATTCTATTTATATTATCCCATATTTTCTTTACGTTACCATTACATTCGATTATTTTTTGTTTCTCATGTTCATTTCTTATTTTAGAGAATAGCTTTGTACACTTATTTCTGTATTTTGTATAATTTAATCTTTTTAACATGTTTGTTTTATCTTGGAACCATATCATAAACAGTGTATCCCTCTCCAATACCATTTTTTTCATTTTGTTGTTTACCCATCCTTTTGAGTCCCTTCCACTTGTTTTAACTTGTTTAGTCTGGTAACTTGATTCGTAAATATTAGTAAATATTTCATAAAGTTGATTGTACAGTTCTAACGGACAACTAATATTCAATAAGTGTTTAAAGTCGATTGAGGCAAGTTTTTCGTAAACAAGTTTGTTATCAAGCAGGAGGCGCGTCACTGACCCCCCCGGCCGCACGTCTCCGCGCCCGTTCGTGCTTCGGCGTGAGTCAGTAGTCGCGCCTAGGGAATCCAATTTATGATTATTAAAATCAGCGCTGCTTACAGCAACAGCGGTGCAATAATGGTCCGCCATTTTATACTCTAATACGGCCGAATAAAGTTCATCACGCGGGCATCTCACGAATATGTGATCAAGGCACGATTCTACTATTTCGCCTTTTAAGATTTCTCTTCTAGTTACGTTAGTGATGCACTTGGAATAGCCACATTCCGCCAACAAATTCTCGTAGGTTAAGACATTATTATTACTAGTATCTAATAGATTTATATTTATATCTCCGCAGATTATAATCTTTTTATGGCTAGGTAGGTTTTTTAATAACAATTTTAATTCGTCTAAAAATTTAGATAATTTGTTTTGTTGATTGATTTTAGGCGGGCGATAAATGGCTACAATAAGTACATCACTACCATTTTTTCTGACATTTACCAAAACACATTCCGCCGCTGTCATAATAAAGGGAGGTTCACAAACACATGCAGAGAGGTCAGAGTGAGTGTAAACTAACACACCGCCACCTCTCCTGTTTTGTCTTGTATAACTATTGAGATCGTAGCCCGAGATGTTGTACATATCTAACATATCGTATGAAATGTTAGGCTCAGTTATTACTATAACGTCTAATAAGGCGAAGTAATTATGACAAATAACTAAGAGTTCGTTATAGTTCTTTTTAATAGAACGAATATTTACGTGAAATAAATAAAAGTCTTTTTTATCATAGAGTGATTCTATCCATGACTGAAGACAGTTTGTACTCACTTCATAGCTGCAATTAGTGAGCACATCAAGGTCCTGATTTGCTGCGAAAGCGATATTTATATATTTTCACAAACATAACACTTAGATATTATTGACACTTTTGACCTTTTTTTAACTCACTGATGTCATTTGCGCACTTAATTCTTGATGTCTTGGCTCCATCAGTCTTCTTGACAAGTACTTTGCCGTCGCTCATCCAGATGTATTTATACACGTCGCGAAGTTCAACTCTGGTTTTCCAAAACAGGTCGCGGGTCTCCGGGATCAGGTCCTCGTTAATGTATATGGCGAACTTCTGGGTGCCTCCTGTCAACATGTCGCTGGTGATGGCGCGCGCCTCTCGACGTTGTTTTAGCCAGGTGTCGCGCGCGGCCAGACCAGAAGATGAGAACTTCACAAGAATTGGTGAAGGTTTGGTGTTGCTCCTGGGTGGAGCCCTTCTGATACTTTCTACGTCTTTGGTGCTGACCTTCATTAGTTCGCCAAGTTTTTCAATGATTACCTTAGGGTTCTCGTCCGGAAGCGTTTCTATACCTACTATTTCTAGGTTAGATTTCCTCGCGCTTTGTTCTAGATCGAGTATTTTTTGCTCGAGCGCACCGTTGTACTTTTGTAGGTAGACGCATGTATTCGATAGGTTATGTATGATTTTTTCAAGTGAACCTATTTTTTCCATGGTTATTTTCTGAGACTTTTCGAAGTCATCAACTTTATCAGAAAAGAACTGCATAGAACGTTGCATTTCATCTCTTATAGCCGACTGGATTTCGCGTTTAACCTCGTCCCTAATGGTAAGCTGGATTTCGCGCTTGAATTTGGTCAACGACACCTTAGACATTTTGTCTAAGGAAGCGTCTTCACTGTCGGTGATTTCTTCGTCCTCCTCGGCGTCTGGGATAATGCAGGATAGACGCGAAGGCTTAGTTTTACCGGTACAAGCCTTGCACAACCATTCAACCGAGTCCGTCAGGAACAGCGCGTTCAATTGGTCAGGAGATATTGATGCACAGCTGCCATGTAACCATTTCTTGCATTTGGAGCACTGCAATCCAGGTTTTTTCTTATAGTTGAAGAGCCATATTGCGGTTTCCGGCCGTAACATCCCGACATCCCGACATTTACTTGGAATATCTTCGATACGTACCGAAGACCGCAAGAAGACACTGCTGTTTATGGCACCCTGGTCTTAATATATACATACATGTAATATTTTTGTGAGTCAGGTTCAGGTGTCCATAAATAGTCATCGTCTGATGTCAGTGTTGTTTATTAAGTCCTGGTCCGTAGTGCGCACCAAGTGACCATATGTAGGAGTATTCCCATGTCCTTAATTTTATGTCTGTCAGTGGTGGGTTAAATGATTTTATGACTCTGACGGTGAAACAGTTATTAAAAGTTTGGTTATGGGAGCGGACATGGATGGGGATGGGGAGATTGTTATTATGGATCGTCGATGTGTGCCTGTGTTGATTAATGCGGATGTGTAGTTCGTTCCGGGTTTCACCTACATAGAATGCCGAACAGTGTCGGCATTCTAGTAGGTAAATGCAGTTCTGTGTCTTGCAGTTGTTGTTAGGTTGAGTTTTGTATGTATGTGTGGTGTGATGTGTGTTGATCTGTGTGCTTGTATTGATGATTGGACATGTTTTGCACCGTGGTCGTCGACATGGTGATGTACCAGGAGATATTGTGATGTTGACATTTTGT
This sequence comes from Ypsolopha scabrella, assembly GCA_910592155.1. Taxonomy (NCBI): domain Eukaryota; kingdom Metazoa; phylum Arthropoda; class Insecta; order Lepidoptera; family Ypsolophidae; genus Ypsolopha; species Ypsolopha scabrella. Next base: position 20,176,987 of record OU342969.1, on the reverse strand, counting down.
TGTGGTTGCTGTTTTGTTTTTGTGAGTAATGATTTGAGGTTTGGATTTTGTCGATAACAAATTTGTGGATTTTTGGGAATTAAGTTTCTTGTTTCGTCGTTTTGTTGGAGAATGGGTAGATGATCGGTGATGAGTGTTTTAAGTTTCTGGCTTCCATGAAAATATGTCGTGATTAGTCGTGGTTGGTTAGAAGAAGTGTTATTGTTGTTGCAGTTGTTGTTGTTGTAGTTGTTGTTGTTGTTGTTGTTGTTGTTGGTGTTGTGGTTGGTATTGCTGTTGTTAATGTTATTATTATGGTGGAATCTTGGTCTATTGAATATGTGCTTTCGTAGGAAGTGATCAGGGTAGTGTCTCTTGAGAAGTCCATTGTGTATTTTGTTCTGGTAGTTGTCGAGTGCATTTTGTGTGTTGCATATTCGACGACCACGGAGCGATAGTGAATATGGTATCGATTTTTTTGTGTGTGGTGGATGACAGCTGTGGTAGTGAAGATATTGCATTTTGTTTGTTTCTTTGAAGTGGACTGAAGTGTATATGTGGTTATTGTCATTAATGGTGATGTCAACATCTAGGAATGTGATTGTGTCGGTAGAAATGAAATGAGTGAATTTTAATGGGCTGCAGTTGTTAAGTCTTTCCAGGAAGATAGTCAGTGAGTTCCTGCTGTGTGGCCAGATCATGAAGATGTCATCTATAAACCTCCTCCACACCAGTGGTTTATGAGGTTCAGACAATAAGAATGCAGTTTCGACCGAGGCCATGAAGATATTGGCGTAGCTGGGAGCCATCCGAGTCCCCATAGCAGTGCCTTTAATTTGGTGATAGTACTCATTTTCGAAGGTGAAATAATTATTTTTTAAGATTAATTCTGCTAGTTCTGTCAGGAATTCAGTTGATGGTTGATGAGGGATGGGGCGTTTATTTAAATAAGAGCTGAGAGCAAATAGACCGGTGTCATGTGGAATGTTGGTGTATAATGAAACAGCGTCTATTGTAACCAGTAGTAAATGTTCATCTGTTGGAAGTTGAAGTGAATGTATGATATCGAGGAAATGATTTGTGTCTTTTATGTATGATTCTAGATTTTGAACAATGGGTTGTAGGTGATGGTCAACGAAAGCGGAAATGATTTCTGTTGGCGCATTGTATGATGCCACAATGGGCCGGCCCGGGTTATTTTCTTTATGGATTTTAGGCAGCATATAGAAATGAGGGGTTCTCGGATGGCTCGGTATCATCAGTGTTATGTCAGTTTCCGACAATCCTTCGTTTATGCCCTTAGTTTGGAGGAAGTCTTTGACAATGTCCACGATCTGGCTGCAGGGATCACTTGGTGTGCGTGTGTAAAATGTCGAGTCAGTTAATTGTCTAAGTCCCTCGTTGTCATAATCATTTTTATTAAGGATCACTGTTGCCGATCCTTTATCAGATGGTAATATAATAATGTTTTCGTTTCTCTCAAGTTTACGGATTGATTTTCGTTCTTCGAAAGTCAGATTATCCGTATTTGTCTGTAAACTTCTAATATATCTATCGTTAGATAATCTTGACAGTATATTAGTCATGAAAATTTCTATTGGGTGATTTGCGGGGAGTTGTGGTGGTTCATTAGAAGATGGCGGTTTAAATTTTGTTAGTGCTGGATGTGTGTTATCAATACTTTGATGGGGATGTGTGCTCCAAAAGTGTTTCCATCTTAATTTTCGTCCAAAGTCAACAAAGTCATTAATTAATTTTTTCTAACCAACCACGACTAATCACGACATATTTTCATGGAAGCCAGAAACTTAAAACACTCATCACCGATCATCTACCCATTCTCCAACAAAACGACGAAACAAGAAACTTAATTCCCAAAAATCCACAAATATGTTATCGACAAAATCCAAACCTCAAATCATTACTCACAAAAACAAAACAGCAACCACAACAAAATGTCAACATCACAATATCTCCTGGTACATCACCATGTCGACGACCACGGTGCAAAACATGTCCAATCATCAATACAAGCACACAGATCAACACACATCACACCACACATACATACAAAACTCAACCTAACAACAACTGCAAGACACAGAACTGCATTTACCTACTAGAATGCCGACACTGTTCGGCATTCTACGTAGGTGAAACCCGGAACGAACTACACATCCGCATTAATCAACACAGGCACACATCGACGATCCATAATAACAATCTCCCCATCCCCATCCATGTCCGCTCCCATAACCAAACTTTTAATAACTGTTTCACCGTCAGAGTCATAAAATCATTTAACCCACCACTGACAGACATAAAATTAAGGACATGGGAATACTCCTACATATGGTCACTTGGTGCGCACTACGGACCAGGACTTAATAAACAACACTGACATCAGACGATGACTATTTACGGACACCTGAACCTGACTCACAAAAATATTACATGTATGTATATATTAAGACCAGGTTGCCATAAACAGCAGTGTCTTCTTGCGGTCTTCGGTACGTATCGAAGATATTCCAAGTAAATGTCGGGATGTCGGGATGTTACGGCCGGAAACCGCAATATGGCTCTTCAACCGAAATAATTTTTATTTTTGGTATTTAATATATATATTTTTTATTTTTTTCCATAATTAATGTTAAAAGTAGGTTAGTAGATTCGTAGGTTAATTAGTCCTAAGGTTGTATATATCATCATGTCAAATGACATATTTAAGTATTCGACTGATGCCGGCCCCATAGTGGGCCGAAATATATTTCGAAAATTAATATTTTTTTATTATTAATACAAGTTAAAGGATACTTGATAACTTCAAACTGAACATGGGATTTTTCAATTGAACAAATGCGTCTATTTGAAAAGCATTATTTTTTTCTATTTTGCAATGCACGCTGATATGAACAGTACTTCAATGTCGTTTCCCTCGATATTCGCACTGACACAAGTCGAGAAGCTGATTTGGCGTTACTAAGCGCCTTAAAGACGAGAGCAATATCTTTCCGTCTCCAGTTTCTCCAGCGGTGTCATTGTCTAGAGTGTCTACATTCTTATGCTCAGCTATATAAAAAAAGAAAAAGTCTAGTAAGTATTTTACGTTGCGATTAAATACTTCATGCCTAAAGCATCCCAAAAACTTATACTTTCGGTGGATTAGTTTGTTGCACTAAAAAGTTTGTATTTGCGGATCGAGCATGGATATAGGTTCTACACCTTTAATTATCACGTTGTTGAGACGTGCAAATGTTCAGTGAAACGACATCCATGCATGTTGACTGTTGGAGTGATAGTTCACACTCACAAAAACAGCTCTCCTTGGTTTTATCTGTTGTGACAATCACACTATAATATTTGTTTGTGAGGGTGTGTGTGTGTGTGTGTGTGTGTGTGTGTGTGTGTGTGTGTGTATGTTTGTTACTATTTCACGCTGAAACGGCTGAACGGATTTGGATGAAATTTAGAATGGATATAGCTTATACCCTAACTTAACACATTAGGCTACTTTTTATCCCAAAAAAGCATGTCGTTAAACCGAACAACACGCGGGCGTAGCCACGGGCAAAACCTAGTATATTTATAATATATTTTTTTTTCAGTTGTGGATTTTGATTGGAAGCAACTTTAACATGTCTATGGTTTTAGTGTACCCCTACAGTCTACTTCCAGGCCTGAGAGAGCCTGATTCAACCTTTGTACTAGATTTGGAAACCGAGTCCTGGTTAGGTGAGCTTTATTACACTTTATGGTACACAAGATAAGACGGGCTACTTTTCTTGAATAAATAAAAAAATAAAAATAAAACTCTTGTGTGGTAAAGTTGACTTTGACAACAGTTTTCATGCATATCAAATAGGTCTTTCCGAAAACTTGCATTGAAAAAATAATAATTGCCTCTTAGTAAATATCCAAAAACATAAACAAAACTAGTGGAGTATTTGCTTTCTATAACATCTTACAAGGTTCTTTTTTGAATGTTGAACTTTTTTTCTGCCGTGTGCAAATATAAGTTGACTTTCTTTTATACAGCCAAATTATTACAGGAGATTCCGTAAAGGTTCAATGACCCTGTTTGCGAAACACGAAAATATTTGTTGTGCTTGTTCAAGAACAACCTCGACTTAATTTGTATAGAAAGTCTAAATTTTATTTTGCGTATTTTACAGAAGGGGTCATTTAACCTTATTCCTGATCAATTACTGACTCTCTAGTATGAATTTGGCTATTTAAGCGAAAGTCACCTTATATATGTAGCAAAGGACTGTGTATTTAATGGTATAATTTCTTTCACCTTTTATGTTTTAGTTACGAGCGCAACAGCAACATACGTAATTGGTTCCTTGCTGACAGCGTGCCTGATGGAAGTTTGGGGACGTCGTTTGACACACGGCCTATTCATATTACCGGCTGTTCTGAGCTGGCTTCTCACATATTTCTCTAGTAACATCACCACTCTCATGATTGCTAGATGTCTTGGTGGAATGGGAGCTGGTTCACCACTAGTTGTAGGATCTGCGATAATAGGAGAGTATTCTACTCCAGAATATCGAGGCCTCTTTTCAGCTATGAGATCATTGGCGATACCTCTAGCTTGTCTATCCATACATTTACTGGGAACATTCTTTCATTGGAGAACTGTTGCTTTGTTAAGTATAACCCCTTCTGCTATTGCAATTTGTATGAATTTTACTTGGCCGGAAAGCCCTTCGTGGTTAGCCACAAAGGGCAGATACAAAAAAAGTGAAGAAGCATTTTTTTGGTTAAGAGGAAAAGATGAAAAATCTGTTAGGGAATTTGTAGCTATGGTTCAAGCACAGAAAGAAAGATTACTCAAAATTAATCATATAAGTTTCAAAGATAAATTGATACTTTTTGTAAAGAAATTTAAACGTAGATCTTTTGTTAAACCGATATTAATTTCCTGTATCGGTTATGTATTAATAGAATTTAGTGCAAGGAATGTGTTTCCTGCATTTGCTATGGATATAGTAGGAGATATCAATATTGATATGAAATCAAAAATGCTGGTAGTTACTATAATTATAGACGTTTTAGTCATCTTATGTTCGTGTGTCAGTTGTTATTTAGCTAAGATATTAAAAAGGAGGACGCAATTATTCTTAAGTGGTATGCTAAGCTTGACAGCTCTATCAATATTTTGCATTTATCTTTACTTAGAATCTAAAGATATAATATTAAAAGACAAACCTTGGGTCCCTGTGTCCATGTTAATGCTTTTTTTTTCTCTGACGTGTTTAGGTGTTGTATCAATACCTATAACTTTATTTGGCGAAATATTTCCTTTAGCGGATAAAGGATCAGCAATAGCAGTTTCTGCATTCATTCGTAATATACCAATGGTAATTTGTTTTAAAATTACACCAGGGTTACTGGCTTATTTGAAAGTCTATGGTACATTTGCAGTCTATGGCTGTGTGATGGCTGTATCGTTATGGTTTTTATATGTTACACTACCTGAGACTACCAACAGGACGTTGCAAGAAATTGAAGAGTTTTTTAACCATGGTAGATTTCTCGACGATGAAACTAGCAAAAGTTTAAATGATGAGGAGACTTCAGGAATGCTACGAGAGATTAAAACTGAAAGGAAAGAGTAAGAATAAAACCTCAATTAATGAAATATCAATTAAAAAATATAAATATTTCACAAGGATGAAACTACCTACAGTTTAAATGACGATAAGTCTTCAGAGGTACTGCCAAATATTGGGACTGACAGGAAGGAGAATAGAGTCTCGTTTACAATAGATCTTCATACTACTTTTTCATTCGTATATAATTGGTATTATTAAGGAAACCTTACAGTGTGACTCATGTATCGATCTATCTATCTGTGTCTCGGTCTGTACATTATTTTCGGAGACGACTAAATATAAGAAAAAAAAAAAGATTTTATTAAAAATCATTCCATGTGTAGATTGTTTTAAAAATAAAAGCCTACTTCCATCAAAATCATATAAAAAGTTGCCTTTTTTCATTGCGTTTGCATTCCAGTATACTATCGCAAGAATTTGGCCAGAAAATCGACTTTGATCCTTATAATTACAGAATATAATCTTTATAAGCGACATTATTGGATGGTGAAGTAACATAGTAACAGTTTCCTTTTTTGTTAAAAATCGTTTTTTAGATTCCTAGCTAGGCAATTTAGTTTTTTTAATGTCGAGTGATGCAATTTTGGTGTTCATCAATATTGGCCCCGAGACTTCTTTGAGCATTTTTCGCCATTCCTAACAGTTTCTGATTTATTCATCCAGGCCCACTTAAAAACTAATCCATCCATCCATCCATAAAAACTAATGCTCACGCTAAATTAGCAACTCGGTATGTGTCAGTACAAAAATCGACGGAAACGACATTGCAATAACATTCATATCAGCGTGTATTGCAAAGTGGCTGTTACGACGATCGCTGCGTCTCCTGATAGCGCAAAATAGGAGAAAATAATACTTGTACATGGACACGATGACGGATGGATAAAAAATTCGGATAAGAGTTTTAGATCATTGATCTCTCATAAACAACTAGACACCAAGTCTCTAAGAAAAGTTCGTCAGAAAACGTCCGAACGTGCGACGTGCATAATAGCAAAAATGTTTCAACCAAATTAAGACGTTATATCGTTAACATGAGGTGCAATGTTAGTTGTACGCAATCATCATTCGAACTTGTCACGCCATAGCGGTGACAAGATGCATCGCGGACACTTTTTGAGCGAGATTGTGAGTCTAGTTGTTTATGAGAGGTGAATGTTTTAGATCTATAACTTTCCTTTAATATGGTGAATACTTAAAATCGTTTCAAGTACTCGGAAGGAGTAGGAAAATTCTTTCGTAACTCATAGGAAACGTTCGATAACTTTCGATTTGTTTTGGTCAAAAGTATTTTTTTATCAAACATAAAAGATAGGTCTAAATTGCAGTTTGAGTATACAGTCACCTTCACACAGTTGCGCATTCAGATATTATTAATAACTGGTTATGTCTAAATTCTAATTTCGTAGCGGGGGCGATGAGTCCTGCGGGCCTTTTATATAACTTAGTGTCGGTTGCCATTTGGTTGCTAAACACTAAGAACTGAACTTTTAAAGCTTTCAGTTTATATTTAACTGTTCACAAACTGTGACGTCACTTTAAGCAAGACTTTATCCTTAGATAATCGGAGTTCGATAGTACATCTATGTTTTTGACGTTTGGAAACCAGTTGGCAACCTAATCAACGATACATAATCTGAGGGCTGCACTGCTCGGTGAGCATGAGTATTGTGCACTTCCCCGGACAGCTCCTTGAAATAAAGCCAAACAGCTTGCCGATACAAAATCTGATCCTGAGAAAGAGAGATGGAGGTCTTTGCGATCCCTGCTTTATATACCTATCATGTCATCGGTGACGGGTGGCGGGGCAGTAAAGCAGCCATAGACTAATTGTCGATAGAAGCAGCACATCTCCACCGTAAAACTAAATTGAAGTTTTGTATGGATGGATGGAATTTTTACAGTGAAGAACTCATAAAGCTACACAATTCGTATGTATCTTATATCCTTCACTATAGAGACTAGTGTCGTACTGCAAGTTTATATATAACTTGACGTGCTCTTCACTGTATGTATGACTTATTGTCATCTACATTTGTTGTTGCCAGGGTGGATGTTTTCATTGATACTGATTTATTATAGTTTTTATTTCTTGTCCAACGTTGATGTATTTTTAGAATAAGACCTATTTAAGCTTGTCATAAAGATTTAACCATACCCCATAAAATGTTTAATAAAACCAAAATACATATCCTGTTTTTGTTTTGTTTTATAATAAGCTGGCACCATTAATAAAAATGTGAATTCCATTAAAACTACAGTTAGTTGACATCATCAATGTTTTTATCTATTCCCATGCTGCAATAAGCTACAACAACAAAAACAGTTTTATAAGTAGGTACATACGTAATTTGTTAGTATCGCAAAAACCGATATTTCGATTAAAATTGTTAAACCGCTTAGATAAACAATCAGCGACACATATTCCTTTATTTCCTTTCGGTTAGGCAAAGAGTAACTCTTTCTCGTTTGGTACACTTTTGGGTATCGTATAAGGTGACTATATCTGAGGTAGAACACCTTGTCCCACCATCATCTCAAACCCTTCTCTAATTCTATCAATTCTCTGTCCCACGAAGTCTAGGAGGAGGATGACGACGACTGAGCATACTTCACTGCTTTTGAACATGGACTCCGTTATGGAATGAGGTAAAAAAGTCCGGCTTGATGCAAACTGGGCTTTGTCTGAGTCCTGTACTAAGGCGGCTCCGGGAGTGTTGTATTACGCCGTGGTTTCTTCTGCATTGCAAACTAGAAAAGATAATAAATAATAATAATGAATAATTTGTGCCAGTAACGACATTACACAAGTATGAAACAACACTACAAGATCAATCGAATTTCGGACATAAGTTATTCTTTAAAACATAAATAAAAAAAATATACTCGTAGGAAACTTGTGTCTTAGCAGTTAGGCAGTTATATTTCCTGGTTATCTTATTTCGATTCCATAAAATTTCACACCAAACAGTTCGCAAGACGACAAGATCTAGAAGGTATCCTATCTGGCTTTTACCACTATTACGTACTGTCTTTGCTAGGCAAGCTTTTTCTTCTATTGGTCCATTATATGTACAATCAAGTCAACAATATGTACGTAATAAAAAAAATGTTTTAATAATTTTTAATGTAATCAAATTTTTGATTGATTTTCTTTTATATTTGAATTAATTTAGCGTAGCAATCCAATACTGTTTAAAAAAATATGACTTAATTAAATTATGTTTTTTTATAAATTCGTTTTAATGAATGCTGAACTTGTTTTTTTTTTAATTATTGTACGTATGGAAGGACCTAGCCTCCATAACTCAGAGAATTCTAAGGTGGAGGTTATTGTGAAGTTTTTTGTGTACCCAATATTTTATTTTGAGAAAACAATAAAAATAAATTTTTCAAGTAAAAGATATTAAAACTGAAAACAAAAACATAAACTGACATGGAATTACTAATTTATACGAGTTAGTTAACATTAGCATTAATTCCTCTGTTTGTTTTGATTGTTTTATGTGTATGGAAGATGTAAGGATGTGTATGTGCTTGAAAATAAATGAGAATCGAACTACTGATTTGTCATGTGACTACGTGACATAGGACTTCTGAAATAAAACTTTGCCGCGAAAGGAAGAACATGTCTACGTCACAGAGGCGTGGCTCAATGTTCATTAATAAACCTGTGTAAGACGGAGTTAGCGGCATAGATTGTGTGCAAGATGGGATGGTACAAGGGGTGACCTTGGCGTGCGCAAGAGTAAAAATTTAGACTGGAGACTCGGTAAGTGATCAGAACCAAGGTTCAATGAACCTGTTTGCGAAATATATACTTTTATGCCTCTATACTTTGTTCAAAAACAACCTCGATTATATTAGTGTAGGAAGTACGTATTTCACAGAAAGGGTAACCGAGTCTTGGTCCTTACTACTTAACGAGTCTCCAATATAAATTTGGCAACATAAACGAAAAGTTATGGTGTCGCTCAACACCCGAAGCTTGAGGGTTTGATTATAATCAGGTAGATGATAATTGGATTATTTTAATATTCTTTCGCGAACATTAGCGCAGATACACTTTTCACTTTCACTTTTCTACGTAGTTACGAGCACACAGAGTGTAAATAGATGTATAGTTGTTGGCAAAAATAGTATTGTTCGTTGTATTCATGTTTTATTAGTTGTTTCTTAATTAAAATTCGTCTGTTAATCGAAATTGCAACACCTAAATCTAGTTGATCGTGTTAAGATCTACGTATTAATTTAAAATCTATTACACCATGGTCTTATCCAAAAAAGAAAAGAAACGAAAATCTCATCACATTAGTCCCCATTGATATTAATCAACAGAGCAAACGCAGTCACCGTGGCTAAAATAGTTCTGGGTTTCATCATAACATCTTTAAAGTAGAACCAATGTGACCGAAGACGCCAACTGTGTCAAGAAGATATTGTAACGTAAATGAAATGGAAATTACAAGTGTGTGTACTTACCATACAAATTGACTGCGAAAGTGTTTTTAGTGTTCCGTACATAAGCTGTGGCTCTGCTTTAGCGAGGGTTCGATTATTGGATAGTGACTCCCTCTTTCAAATTAAAAATTTGAGTTGTCAAAATGAGTGACCATTTAAGTAACGTTGGAGCATAGTGGAATCACTTGAACTTCTCTCCACCTCGAGTTGTTAAAATACTTCAGAAGCTAGACGGTGAACTCGTAATAGAAGAATTTAATTGACTAGAGGGTTTTCGATGTATTAAGTTATAATAATAAATAAATAATAAATTACTTTACATATTTCGGGTACAAGGCCCATTATAGCCTAACTAATAGATAATTTATTTACTACTGGAATTTGGGAAAGGCAATATTACCAAGGTCCTGGTTATGGTACGCAGAAGGGGACATCACGAAAATTTTGAAATGTAATAATAAAAATATAATAATAAATATTTTTACTTTGTGTAAGATTTCTTATTGTTTTATAGTATACATTTCATGGATTACAAACATAAATGAAGAAAAAAAAATACTTTTGATATATATTTCGACCCATTTGGGGTTGTCGTCAGTCAAAATATGGAACAATATCACAAACACAATAGGAAAATAATTATATAAATATATAAATAATTATGTATATTAGTTAATTAAAAAGCCCCTGATGATGCTAATATAGTGAAACCGGTTGGGTAGTGTAGTATTAAATATTATCTGTGGAAAAGTACAAGTGTTTTTTCATCACAACAATGTTTGATAAATTCCACCAAGTGCCGACAATCTCAACTATCAACAATAGGAAAATATAAATTTATAATAATAAAATAATAAATAAAGTGGTAATAAAATTGCACACTAAAAAGAAAAATACTCAACTAATTACGTTATTCTTTGGAACCTACAAGTAATGCGCCATCAAATCCTCATATGCTTATCTCACTTACGGAGACATCTTTTTTTATCTTTACTCTTTTCTTAATAGAAAAGAAAAACATTTTTTTTAAACCAATTGGTTCTCTTTTAAAAATCTAGAACTTAATTAGGGTACGGAACAGCCAATGTGCGAGGTGGCAACCTTGATGTCGTCTTCGGTTAATTTATCCTTGTGTGTGACTCTCTATGTCTAACAGACGAGACGTGCGCCTATACAGGTTGTGAATTTCAATAAACTGCTGGAATTATACTTAAAATTTGAAGATTTTTAAACAGCATTTTTTTTAATTTTAGATCTGCAGCAAATTAATATGTGTCAACTGTTTATCTAGTTATCTATTTATCTAGTCATAGAGTTAGGATTGGTCTTGTCTTTATCATTGGAAGCTGGTATGCTACAAAACATACATATATACAATAAAACAAAATCATGATACGCTCTACCCAGTAAGGCCTGACTGGACCCGACCAATCGGGATGGCTCTTTTAAATATGTGTGACGAAAAGTCCTTAAGGAAGAAATTCAAAAATGTGTCGTGTTAAAATATAAATATGAAGTTGCATTAAGTTCTTTTACTTTTTAGGGTGCCGTACTACCTTATCCTGGAAAAGACAAACACTTTGTTATCTATCTCTCTTTCCGTGCCTTGAGGCCCTTTTTATTGGACACAACTTTAGGTATCAAGTTGAAATTAATATCGAATATATAGATAGACCTTATAAGAAGTAATAAAAAGAACAATCCTTCGATGTGTAGTTTTGAAAAAAAAAAACCTACTTACTCACTGATCATTAAAATCTATTGGATATGTACTAAAATTTATTGGATATATACTAAAATCTAATGGATTTACGAATCCAATAGATTTTAATGATCAGTGAGTATGTGGGATTTTTTGTTCATATCCTGGTGGTTGGAAGTAGCGCAGGACCGCGATGTGTGGTTTCAGCAAGGGGAGGCCTTTGCCCCCCCATAATTGACGTTTTTTTCAAACTTACAAAAACTAGTGCTCAAATATCAAACTACGTAATATATTTTATATTTAATGGTATAGAACTTATAGGTACTTGAAGAACAAACTAAGTCTGGCTGGATTGCATGTACCCTGGAGGTGTTTAATCTCGCGTTTATTCAGTCTGCCCCATTTTGAAATCGGGCGTTTTATCAACACCCCCTATAGCTTTTATGTGGGCCTGAGTCACTACGATGATAATAAAGAAAACCGCATCCAAATCCGTTAATTGGTTCTCGAGTTAAAACGGTACATACATACCGACAGAAAGACAGACAAAAGTTGTCTAAAAATTTTAGTTTTAGCTTCAGTACAATACTAATAAACCATCACACTTAAAATAAAAAATAAAAAAATTCAATGTGCAGATACGACTTTTTACTACTTTATCTTGATTTGAAGTTTCACACGACTATTGTTTAAAATGTGTGAAAATGTTTTAAATAAATAAAATTAACTTCAGCTGGGACCCATGAAGGACAAATTTATATTTATATATATTTATAGTAGTAGTGTATATAGAAGCCGTTACATTCAAAAGCTACAAAATAACATTAAAAAAGTTCTTTACCTAGATTAGAAATTGTTTCATAAGCAAGAGATTTCCCCATTGCTCCATCGTAATGCACCACCCCGTATATGTTAAGGTGTTCATAGGTAGGCTCACACATACATACATACAGCAACACCAGATGTCTCTGTGTGCTACCTTTAGCCTGATCTGAATATTCATGAAATACATGAATTTCAGACAAAAACATTTTTTTGACAAAACGCGATGGTGTCTGTTTTGTAACAAAAATGCATTCATTTCCTTCGAAGCAATGTTTTGTTTGATTATTGTAACTATTGGTATAAGGTGGTTAAGTTATATTTTTTATCATAAAGTAATCACAGTAAAACTGAAGAAAAGATACGCCTATGCTAAAACATGGTATCTCCTTTTCTAAGGCAGGTAAGTCAATAATGTTTTATTTTTGTTCGGTCAAATATTTTTGGATAACAACATTATTTATGTAAAGATGTCATGTAGGTATTATAATGAAGTTTACTGTATACGTATTATGTATACTTAGATCTATTTTATATTTTTTTATTTGTGTGTTATGTTCAGTGATAGGATAGTCCGATACTTGGTACTTGTGAACGAAAAGCTAACATCATGCGGAAGTGGCTTTTACTATGTTTATTTATCTTATTTGTTAATCAAAATAAACTTACTTACTTTTGGATGGCGAGGTAATTATTTAAGCGTACGTAAAACTGGTAACATCACCATAAATTATCTTTCTGATGAACTGGTCTGTTGATGGGACTGGAATATGGACATAAGATCTCCTCAACGGACAATCTCGAATGATCGAATGATTTCTCAAGTTTGGTAATATTCGATTGGTCTCGATGAGTAATTTGTAAAACATGGTGACCAGAGTCTGTTTCCATGTTTTACAAAAATACTCATCAACACCGATCAAATAGTTCAAACTCGAGAGGTCTACTGTTGATCGTTAAGGCCCTTACCCACGCCAACGACCTTCAGCAGCCACTCGTATGACTGCCGCCTTGCCCCCGTGGGAGCATCTCTCAGCCGTTGACCTTTAGATCTTGCATATTTCGATTTTTTTACGGAAAATGTCACCGGATTTAATTGAGCTATGTTGAGTTTAGAGTACTACAGAGTCTTAATTTTTTGGCGTGTAAATATTTCCAAACGTCGTCGTAGAAGCTTAAGAGGTAGAGTAAATTCAAGCCAAAAAAACATCTTTCGGTTTTAATTTTTTTATATGGAAGTTTTGGTCGCTCGAAACCAAAATATGTTGAAAATGTTTTCTGAGAGTTAGGAATTCATATTTTTTTTCCAAGCCATTTGGTCCAGCTGTAAACGAGGCAGAGGCTTTAGAAAGTACCTATTTGGCAGTAGTTGAAGGGATTAAGCGCCTTATGGAGTTCGAACTTTAACCTTCCAGTCCCATCATCAGACTCTGGTTACTATGTTTTACAAATGTACTCATCAAGACCGCTCAAATAATTTAAATTCGAGAGGTCTGCTGTTGTCCATTGAGGGGTTCCCATTTCAACTTTCCAGTCCCATCATCAGACCCTGGTCACCATGTTTTACAAAAGTACTCATGAAAACCGATCAAATAGTCTAAACCCAAGAGGTCTGCTGTTGTTCGTTGAGGAGTTCTCATTTCAACCTTTCATTCAACCTTCCAGTCCCACTATCAGACCGTATGTTTACCATGATTTATAAGAAATTTGATCCAATTTTAATGTTTTTTATTTTTATCAAGTGTACAAAATAAAATATTTATTTTCCTATACAAAAGTCTATTCCTTACAATTGTACTTTGAGGAAAAAACTAGCTTATGTAGTATGGTGTACACGTTTGCATGTCTACTTATTTAAATATTATGATTTTTATTTATCTAAGGGGTTTTCTGGAAGAAATCTCTACTTGGAGATGAGCTCGCCTATGGACATCCTATTTCTACGTGCAAGTGTAATAATATTTTTATGGATAATAAAGTATATAAATCTGTAGTCACTTTTTCAACCAAGAGGTGTGTCAGGATCGTTGTATATGGAAATCCCTAGTCAAATTAAACTGATACAGTTTTACCACATATGGGAAAACGACCAGTTTTTTTTCACGTACAACCAACCATTTGGTCCACGCACGCCGATAAACCAGCCAAGGTCCAAGCTAAGCTCCAAGCCGCTCTTCTTCTCCTGACTTAATTCACAAATATTAAAATAACGAACTGAAAACTTATTTTTAATAAAATAAAGTGTAGGTTATATTACTCAGCGATAGTGTAGCTTTTTATTAGTGAAAGAATTTTTCGAATCAGTTCAGTAGTTCCAGAGATTATCAATTACATACAAACAAACAGACAATAAAAAAAACCTCTTTATACGAGTATAATAGGTGTAGTGTAAGAAAAGTTTAGTGTGAATGGTTTAAAAAAAATTATATGAAATAATTCTTTACCGAGGGTCCCAAAAAATGGGAAAAAAATGATAAAAAGGTCTCATTTTTTTTGCCCCGGCATTGTCTAGAACTCATTCAGTAGAGTACAAAGTCAAAGTTGTATGTTTTAGACCATGTTTGTTACGGAGTCTAACTAAAAAAAAAACTACTTAGGAATTTGTAGTTTTCTGTATATCATGCATTTGTCATACAGAAAAAGCAAATGTCGTGTCGTATCAAGAAGTTAAAGACAAGGCGGAGTGCAGAAGTGAATAGAGAAGACTTCACCGACAAGAGCACAGCTCTTAAGTAAAAACGAATGTGCCATATACTGTATTTAAAGAACAAATACCAAAAACGCCAATTTTTAATATAGGTTTAGGGTTACGTAACCGAATACTGGACCAACTTAATTTTGCAGTTTCGTTAAATCAATTTTGTAGGAAATGATAAGTTTGTTATTTTTATTCAACTCATTCAAGTCTATTATTAACACTTCCACGCACTTAACGAGTTTTTTGTTTTCTAGTAGGTATTGTTGTTTGTGCAATTTCATTTGCAACTGTTGTTTTATAAAGCTACCCAATATTTAACTAACTATTTATAACTCTTAAACAAGGAAAACAAAATTTAGTTACTTAGCTGGTACGGTTTCACCTTAGACCTACTATCCGTTTTAGATGCTAATAGGATAATACCTGGTCATACCTGATGCGTGTGTGCGTTGGCTTACTATGTCCATCTCACTCACTCACGCACTTCCGTCAGCGTTGCTAACGCACACAGGCATCGGGTGGGACAAGGTCCTATCCTAATAGCATCTGAAACGGATAGAGCAGTACTAAAATAAATTATTGTTTTGGAATACAATGTACTAAAAAAAAATATTTCCAGCTGAAGTATGGAGATAGTATAGGATCTATCTGGGGGCACGCCAAGTCGAGCTAAAAAGCGGCACGGCCGTACCATCCTTTTCTCGAAACATTTCAGGCCAATTTTGACCCCCCTATAACTTCGTTGTGGATTAAACTAGAAGCCTGAATTTTCAATAACCAAACAGGCATTGTATAAACACGGTATATTTCAAATTTCATTCAATTTAAACCAATTGAAACGAGGGGAATGACTGTCGACTGTTAAAGTCGAAAAAACACCTCCGATTCACCCCCTCAGTCTCACGATTTTTTTTTCAGTTCTGGATTATGATTGGAAGCAACTTCAGCTTACTGGGTATGTCTATGGTTATAGTTTACCCATACAGTCTTCTTCCAGGCCTAAGAGAACCTGATTCACCCTTCAAACTGGATTTGGAAACGGAGTCCTGGCTAGGTAAGCTTTATTTCATTTCTGCTATGAAAAATCTTTATTTTTGGTGTTGTCGTGACTTTGGATTAATACTGAAGACTCAATCAGTGATCAGCAGCATCTCTAACATGAAAGACCATATCGAGTTCGATAGCGCTTGATACAGTGCTCTGTCTCACTTTGTTTAACTACCTTACAAAGGGGCAGACATTGGTATATTGAGCTGTCAAATAATTTATATTACCCAAAGACATTGTATAGAGAACAAGACTGTGCACTACGATACGAAAAACGAGCCGAGCGAGATGGGTGTTTGCACTCGTTGGTCTCTTTCTAACACGTTAGAAACTCAAAAACACTATATTAGCTATTTATGCAACTGTTATGTTATGGACGGTCTTTTAATACGAGTGCCATTTTTCGGTACAAGCGTAGCGCGTACCGAAATAGGTGGGCACGAGTTATTAAAAGACCAAAAACGTACAGTTGCATACAAGATTTTATCTACGAAGGAAGGAATAAAACACAGATATAGACAAATAAGTATTTTTAATAGAAACTTAACTGCACACTATGTTTATTTACATGTAGATTTTGTATTGTACAGTTATTAAAATAAACAGGAATTGCAGAATTACAGGCTGAATTTGTAGATGGGCCTGGAGACACGCATTGCGGTACATTAATATTAACTTCGTTTAATAAAGATAAAATAATTTTATTTGCTTCAAATATGGCACATAAAGAGATATTATAATTAAAAATGTCCAACATATTTCACCTTAAGAAGGATAAAAGTTAAATTTAAATCTTTTAATTATTATAAGTTGGAGACGTCACCAAACACACAAACACATTAAGAGAAAGTTATTAAAAGTTACAAATGGAATTAGATATTTCCTCAAAATATACCAACAAGACGTTTTCAGAAAATGATGTGCTTGGAATATTGTTACGTTCCCGCCTTATCACGAAATCTTCATAACATTTCTCAAATACATGTCTTGATTTTTCTGGTAGTCAATTATTTGTAGCCGCAACTGCTCTATTTGTTATATCTGGTGGAGTATTTTTAATATCACTTGATGTTGAAGACATTTTTAATAAAATTTCACTCAGAAATTTTTGCCGTGTCCACTTTTTTTACATTTTTATTTAGTCTTTATTAGGTATAAGGCAAAGATCTTGTAGCCGCAACAGCCAAATAGTATACGTTACTTTTGTTCTAAACTTGTTCCATTTTTAAAAACATCATTTACATTGTCTCGATTTCGAAGTAAGGTACTGGGTGTAAGTAAGGTACCTGGCTGTATGTTCAGAATGTCTTTGCTTGTGTTTTAGAATTTATGACGGTTCGCATAATGCAACCCGATGTCGTTATGGGTATAATAATGAAACCGCTGTCAATTTTGTGATTCGAATATAACGGAACCGAAGTAGATAAAAGTATACTTTATATATTATATACACTGGCAACTTGCTAGACAAGGATACACGAGTAGCGACAGCTATCTCGTTCGGCTCGTTTTTCGCTTGAAAATGGTATCATTTTAATTACAACCTTGTAATTCAAATTGATGTACATTTCTTGTTTTTTAATTTGTCTTGTACATACATTTTCCAAGACTTGATTTTGATTTTGACTTGAACGAAAAATTCTGAAACCTTATTTTTCCGACCAACTGTCACTGTGGTTTAAATGATACGATTTTTACGTCCCAACGAGAGGCTTATGGTCACAGTTTAAAAATCCATACAGTTGTCCCACGAAAGCGTTTAGATGGGCTTGCGGGGCGAGACGCGGGAGCTAAATGACCGCAATTTTCGAACAAGCAGTTCGGAGTTCCACCCCGCAACCCCGCACATTCGCTTTTCCGAACGCCTTCGTTGGACAACTGTACAGATTTTTAAACTGTGTTATCGCCATACTTCTGTTCTGAGACAGTTTAACAATGTTTTTTTATCATGCATTTAAATAAGTTCTATGTACATAATTATGAATTACATAATTATAATTACTATGCAAACAAAGACATGACCCACCTTGGATTCGTCAGTCTTTGTAAATAAAATGTACACGATACGGTGCTAACAACTACTATTGGTACTATTATAGAACTTAACGGATACAGTAATTGATACTATTTATATGTCTTACGCCTCGAGAGAAATAAGTCAAATTACCAGCAATTCTGTATATTTTATTAAATAATACCGCGTGATTTATCATTATACATATTGTTTAATAATTTCAATGTTAACCTTTTTATCTGCTATCTACAAATAAGCCATCTTTGTGTTGTAGTAAAAGACCATGGATATATAATTTCTTTTACCTTTTATATTTTAGCTACCAGTGGAACAACAACATACGTAATTGGTTCCTTGCTGACAGCGTGCCTGATGGAAGTTTTGGGACGTCGTTTGACACACGGCTTATTCATATTACCGGCTGTTCTGAGCTGGCTTCTCACATATTTCTCTGGTAACATCACGACTCTCATGATTGCTAGATGTCTCGGTGGAATGGGAGCTGGTTCACCACTAGTTGTAGGATCTTCAATAATAGGAGAGTGTTCTACTCCGGAATATCGAGGCCTCTTTTCAGCTATGAGATCATTGGCAATACCTCTAGCTTGTTTATCCATGCATTTACTGGGTACCTTTTTTCATTGGAGAACTGTTGCTTTATTGTGTATAACCCCTTCTGCTATTGCAATTTGTATGAATTTTACTTGGCCAGAAAGCCCGTCGTGGTTAGCCACAAAGGGCAGATACAAAAAAAGTGAAGAAGCTTTTTTTTGGTTAAGAGGAAAAAATGAAAAATCTATAAGGGAATTTGAAGCTATGGTTCAAGCACAGAAAAAAAGAATACTCAAAATCGCACATACAAGTTTCAAAGATAAATTGATTCTTTTTGTAAAGAAATTTAAACGTAAATCTTTTTTTAAACCCATATTAATTTCTTGTATGGGTTATGTCCTAGCAGAATTTAGTGTGAGAAATGTGTTTCCTGCCTTTGCTATGGATATAATAGGAGATATCAATATTAATATGAAATCAAAAATGCTGGTAATAACTATTGTTATAGACGTTTTAGTCATATTATGTTCGTGTGTCAGTTGTTATTTAGCTAAGATATTAAAAAGAAGGACCCAATTATTCTTTAGTGGTATACTAAGCTTGATAGTTTTATCAATATTTTGTATTTATCTTTTTTTAGAATCTAGAGATGTAATATCTCGAGACAGATCTTGGGTCCCTATTTCTATGTTAGTGCTTTTTCTTTCTTTGACTTATTTAGGTGTTCAAACTGTACCCATAACTTTATTTGGCGAATTATTTCCTTTAGCGGATAAGGGATCAGCAATAGCAGTTTCTGCATTCATCCGTAATGTACCAATGGTTATTTGTTTTAAAATTACACCAGGGTTACTGGCTTCTTTGAAAGTACACGGCACATTTGCGGTCTATGGCTGTGTGATGGCTGTTTCTTTATGTTATTTATATGTTGCACTACCTGAGACAACGAACAGGACATTACAAGAAATTGAAGAGTTTTTTAACCATGGCCGATTTCTCGATGATGAAACTAGCAAAAGTTTAAATGATGAGGAGACTTCAGGAATACTGCCAGAGATTAAAACTGAAAGAAAAGAGTAAGAATAGAATCTCTTTTACAATAAATATTCCACAAACTTTTTAATCATTGCAGATTTCACGATGATAAATCTGTTTAGCAACAGTGCTGAGGAGACGTCAAAATATTGACAAAGATTGTAACTGGCGAAAATAGATCTCGTTTACAATAGATATTCTTACTATGGGGAATGTGTGGAATAAAAGTACAAGAATTTGTGAATAATTTATTCAAGATGATATTCCACCAAGAACCATCAATCGAATCCATCCAATATATTCTTACTACATTCGTATTTAATTGCTATTAGTTTTAGAGATCAAAACTGAGAACAAAGAGTTATTATTCTGCAACTCGTGTCGATCCATCTGTTTGTCTGTTGATCTGTCCAGCTTCCTCGGAAATGAACAAACATGAAAAAAAAACAGGTTTAAAGACTATTGTGCAAAAACAAACCATGTGTCGATAAAATTAAAGCTAAGTTCTATCAAAAAACACTCTAAAAATACCTTTTAACCAGCTCTATAATGGTATAAATATAAATAGTTGCTTAGTAGTGATACAAATTATGTTCTTAATGATATTCCGCTGATAAGTCGAGGGATGATTAACCAACAATATAAACCTTCCCCCTGCTTGCCAAACATTTAAATTTTCAAAATTCAAAATTTCAAAATTTCTTTATTGGAAAGTAAAATGATTGTCCATTGGTTCAGTATTTCTACTTTAAAATATGCTATTATAATCGTATTCCGTAGTTACATATAGTCTAGGTTATGAGTTTTGACCTCGTTTTGACCCAAACATAAGCTATGTATACAATGAAATAAGAGTAGGTAACAACCATCGACAACCGACCTCTTTGTAATAAGGAACGGGTTGCATCCATTGTATGTTACATACATCACACAAGTTAAAGAGAAAACGGTGTCCTATTTTCTTAGCACACCTGGATGATATCCAAAAGGAAAAAATGTTTGTTATTATTAGACATCGGATTTTATGCATTTGCATGTTTGCATATGCAAATGCATCTCTGTAATTACAGTGTTAATGCATATTTTAGTCTTTTTCCCAATCGTGCATATTTCGTTTAGAAGCTGGAGGTACGTATATAGGGACCTATAAATCAATAGAAATACTGGAAACAATGATCGAACTCGCCAACGCCCTTCCTAATTCAATATCAGAAAAGATTCACACAAAGCTGGACGATTTTTGCGCTAAAACCCGGGTCTTGAAGACCTTAAGGACAGTAATGCCTACATCAACGGGGGGGGGGGGGGGGGCAATTTTGGTGAAACAGTCGAAGCGAGATTTCTAAAACTCGATCATCGATCTCGATCAAATGTAGGTATGGATTACGGACTGATAAAATGGATTTTTAGGAACGAGAGAGACATCGGATCGAGAAGGCTAATTTGACAAATTGAGAACTGGTCGTAGCCTGCCTAAACAAGTATCTAAAGAAATGGCGCCAAATTCAAAATTGTCCAGTGACGTCAGTTGATGTAGAGAGGTCGTTTTCGGCGTACAAATTGTTACTGGATGATGACATGATGGATAAAAATAGTGCGCTCGAAAATTTGGAAAAATACTTAATTGTATATTGCCACAAAAACTATGCACAATTTTAAGAATATTTCGCTGTTTTTGTACCGTCTTTAATTAAAATATGTACAAATAAAAATGGTTTTTTGATTTTGCATTGTGCATAATTTGGGCATATCAACAGTTTTTAGTGCACATTTCGGCCTTTTTAGTGCATATTTGCATGCATATTTTGTCATTTTTTTAGTGCATATAATCTGATGTCTAGTTATTATGTTAGTACAGGTGTATATTGCATATCTAAGAGACATTTGACTCAAAAATTTGCAAAAAATACGCGTTGGCTATTATTAGAAAGGGCCTTACTTAAAAATACAATAACTGATCTTACATAACTATTTTTTTTTAATTATTTGACAAGGCTTAAGACGTCAAGCTATCAAAAATAGAAAACATTATCCTAATTTTAATAGATGATGGATGTTCTATTTCAGTTACCAGAGATACGGTAATAATGGGATTAGAGATCGACTTACTAAAACAACTTGGTGCAAAATTTTAAAAAGGCTGACAAGTGCCACTTTCGTCAGCCTGACCACCATCTTTCCCCAAAACGTAATTTTAGCAAACTTACTCTTCGCTAGCTTCTTGCAGGGTAAAGGGTAGCATCAGAGCAACGGGTAACTCAATTAGGGTAGACAGGGAGGATAAATGTCCGTCGACAGGGGCCTGCGGTTGACATAACTCATGCACGTATTTCGCACCTCGCAACTTGGGACCCACTCCACCGCGCCATGGCGGCTAACTTGGTGAATGTAGATAGAGTGTTGTTGATTATAGTGAACTAAGATATTGATCCATGTGTTTTGAATTATTATGTATAGGAAGAAATAAAATAAATAAAACTTAAATATCGTACAACCAGTGGCATAAATATGTATATTTTGTTTTTATTATGATCAAAGAAAAGTGTTTATTAGAAAACAATTTTAACGGCTATGCTATGCCGTCGCAATAAGATCTGTCAAAAAGAAGCCTGTTATGCTGGGGACTACACATAACCAATTTGTCACTTTATTTCATTTAATTTACATTATGAAGCAATTGTTTGTTAACCATTTATTATTTCAATAAATTTGTGCCAATACCACGTTTTATGAACATAAGTTTTCCTGTTTGATTTCATCATGATAAAGTTTTGATTTGATGTCATTACCTCTACAGATACCGCGCGAGTTTATGTCCATCCTGAGGAATTCGGTAGTGCTGTGACCTAATCAATTATGGTAATGTCGATAATTACTACCGATTTTTTCAACAGCTGTCAATTTGGTTTATTGTAACTAAAGGTAATTTTGCAAATTATGAAATAAAATAAATGTGATAAGCATTAACTTGTTTATTGATAATAGAGATAAAAAAAAATGCAATTTAATCACTATCAGATGCAAAGACAACCGACAGCAGAGTCGGAGTCAATATCTTCACCGTCGCTGACGAATTACGAATTTGTCGATCGTATTTTCCATTAGTCCGTCTTTTCAATAGCGACTAATTTTCGGTATCGGTAAGCGCGTGTCACAACCATCAAGGACAACACTCGACTGCAGACTAATGCGGTGAGCTGGGTGAAGGCGCAGCGGGCTGCCCCCGCGCATCGCCTCTGGCCCCGATGGACATGAACTCGCGCGCTATCTGTACATGGACTGGAAATATTTGCAAGTGGAGAGTCCCATGTATCATAACTGTGTGTACAGCATAATATGTCATATTATGTATTTATATATATATTATATGTGTACTGATCATATAGTCTTACACACCACGATATAAAAGAAAAATGTAAATTATATGCGTCTAATATGTTGTCAAAGTCAACTTTACCGCACGAGTGTTTCATTACATTTTATTTTTTTATTTTTTTGGTTTTGATCCCCTACATAGTAGGAAGGCAAATGGAACTTAGCTCATACAGACATGTTTTAAAAAAAAAAATTATCGAAAAGAGTTGCCAGTCTTATCCTGTGTACCATGGATAAACTTGACAGAAATGAGCTGGATTCAAGTTGATGCGTTCGTAGGCTGCGTTCGATTTGACAAAATGAAATGAAAACTGCAACACTTGGAGTAGGCAGTAACTTTACAAATTGGAAATTCGGATGAAACCTAATCAACCAATTCGCGCCTGATTTTTACTTTTTTATTTCTTTTGATAATATATAGGTAACAAGAACGATACTGGAATTTACTTAAAATAAACTTCTTCGTAGGTAACCTTATTTAATCGTTATATGAATAATTTTTTTTTGATTATAATGCCAAGAGACAAAATGTTTTAATGTGTGAGTTCGCAAAATGATACTGGCCTGGCCACTTGCATTCTCTGTACATTATTTTAAAATACAATGTTATCGATGTGTCTTCCTAGTCAACAACATTCAATGTATCTAAGAATAGAAAATTTCGGGTAGCCATTGTTGTTTACATTATTGGATTAAGCTGGTGGAGTCGAATTTATGTTAAGTATGACTGAAAGCAGCCTTCGAACGCATCGAACTGAAAGCAGCTATTTTCCGTGCAAAAAAAAAGAAAAAGAATGCCCGCCTTCAGTTCATTTGGAGTATTTATTGTTTGTTTGTTTCTTTAATTACGTTTAATTTATTTACTCACACTATGCATTGAAAAACGTAGTATAATACCCGTGCGTAAGGGCAATAATTTACTCATAACGTTTAAAACGCACTCGCTTATCGCTCGTGTTTCAAATCGTTCCTCGTAAGCTATTGCCTCCTTTATGCACTTGTAGCATAAACTACTATTATTATACCACAATGGCGGGATCAAATATTTATATTATGTACAACAAAGAACTTCGCGGATGTGAAAAGAGTCGAGTTGCGTATTTATATATTATAGTATTTAATTTGTTCGATCATAAGAACGCTGTGTTCAAGGGGTAGTTTTTGGGGGGTATCAAGAGTATGAATAGCTCAATGAATTTACTATAATGTTTATTTAGTCTATGTTTTGGGTCCAAATAAGATATATTATCTTGTTTGGAGTTTACCTGAAATGGATTTGGTACAACTATTACAAATTGTCAAAGTAAAGCCGTTTCAAACAATAGCAATTCTAAGCAACGTACCTTTATGCATATAACCAACGTATTCAATTAATGACCAATCTCAAGTAATAAGTAATAACTTTCTTATGTTGAAATAAATGTAAATTTTCCATTCAATTATTGTTTGATTGATAATTTTTGTTTTTTATTTTTATTTTATTGTTATTCATGAGAATGTTTTATGTTATTTTCTTTATGTTACTTAAATAAATATCTGTTTAGTTAAGCAACAATTAAGAATCTATAGCTCGTTGGCAATAATATTTTTGATATATAAAAGAAATTATCGAATAAAAATGTTTCCGCCCGGGATCGAACCGGGGGCCTTCTGCGTGTTAGGCAGATGTGATAACCGCTACACCACGGAAACGATGAATGTGTTAGCCAAAAGTACTTTCAAAAACCAAGACAAATAGCTGAAGTAGTTTTATCAGTTACTCGGCTCAGTGAAAGTAATCCGGTCCGCCAAATGTAGCTTGAATAAATTGTTTTATCAACATTGAGCCTTTTGCCCAAAGCTCCACATGCGTTTATTCATATCTGACCCGTTTTCAGCTTGGTGGTTATTATATCAACACTTATAGCCTATGTGTTGACCAGCATAGACGAAAATACCAGGCCCCTCGAAAGTATTGCGAAAAGTTTTTATACATGGGAGACTGGCCAGTTATAA
This sequence comes from Ypsolopha scabrella, assembly GCA_910592155.1. Taxonomy (NCBI): domain Eukaryota; kingdom Metazoa; phylum Arthropoda; class Insecta; order Lepidoptera; family Ypsolophidae; genus Ypsolopha; species Ypsolopha scabrella. The sequence goes on along the minus strand of OU342969.1, from coordinate 20,151,683 downwards.
TGTTTTTCGAAAATATGATTATTTATGAGTACAAGTAGGTTTTTTCTTATTTAAAAATTTCCCTCCACATTTTTGCGAGCTAATTCAAAGTATTGTGTCTCGCTGAAATATGGATTTGCGCCGGGAACATTTTAGAGCTATGATTTTTTACGATTTCAAGTGTCGGTCGCCTTAAGCCGGATGAATCGTACAATAGATTTTAAATGGCACTAATGGATGAAGGCCCTTCCAAGGCAACCGTGTATCGTTGGTATAACGAATTCAAGCACGGTCGACCAACTTTGGGGGATGAAGAAAGAAGCGGTCGCCCTTTGACGGCTGTTACCGAAGAAAACGTGCTGGCAGTGAAAAATTTAATCCAATACAATAGGCGAATTACATATCAGGAGACTCAACACATATTGAAGATTGGATCGGGAAGCGTTCACAAGATTCTACACAGCCATCTTGGCGTGAGGAGGATAGTATCACGCTGGGTGCCGGACAACCTCACCGATGCTCAGAAGCAGGCCCGGGTGGAATGGTGCCGTGATATGCTAAACAAATTTGAAGCAGGCTCGTCTCGGCGTGTTTACGACATCGTTACAGGTGATGAGTCCTGGATTTATCAATACGACCCAGAAACCAAGCGCCAGTCGACTGTTTGGGTGTTTCAAAATGAACCAACGCCTACCAAAGTGAAGCGATCAGAAGCAGGGGAAGATTTTGATCGCTAGCTTTTTTAATTTGAATGGCCACTTGGTATCAATTCCCTTACGGGATCAAAGAAGCAATGTTTGCCAGAAGTTTTCTCTGTTGTTAGTATCAAGCGACCAAACACAGGGCTCCGCGGGCTGGGTACTGCTCCACCACGACAATGCACCTGCGCAAACCGCACTCAAAACGAGGGACTTTCTGGACAGCATGCCAGTCAAACTCCTGGGTCACCCTCCTTACAGCCCCGATCTAGCACCGTGTGATTTCTTTTTATTTCCAAAAATAAAAAATCAGCTCAAAAGAATACAATTTTCGTCGCCGGAAGATGTGCTGGCTGCGTTCGAGCAGGCTGTAAACGAGGGGTCTGCGGCGGACTGGAAAAAGTGTTTTGAAAACTGGTTTAGACGCATGAAATTCTGTATAGAGGCTGGTGGAGAGTACTTAAAAGATTTAAAAAAAAATACCTATTTGACAATTTTTTTAGTTTCGCAAAACTTTCTGAGTTTCCCACGTAATAGAGAAGTTTTTTCTCTCGAATGTGATTCCATTGGTATAACGCTTCGCCGAGAGACAAAACTTCTCTATTTTCATCTATGCTAGCTATACAGGGCCGTTACGATGATAATTAAAAACAACCGGCCAAGTGCGTGTCGGGCCACGCGCAATGTAGGGTTCCGTAGTTGCCCGGTACATATAAGTTGGTCTACTAATACAGACCGCGCCAAACTTTTGGTCCCATACATTCTAGTAAAAAAATTTTTTCGAGATTTTATTTTGCATTTTGTCGGCGTGATTTGTATTTATCCACCCATCAATCAGCCCGTTTCGTCCACTGCTGGACATAGGCCTTTCCAAGATTTTGCCAGTTGGCGGTCCTCCCAGAAGAAATGCCCATACACGCTGGGCAGGCGGGTTGGTGAGCGCGGTGCCGGAACCCTCGCACCAGTGACGCCGCTGCCCGTCACTGGTCTGTTTTAAGGCCCGTCAATTGGGGATGGTTATACCGCCATCCATCGGTCCCAGGCAATGGTGGGCCGCCTGGTTTTGCCTGAGAGCTGTTCTCTTACTCTCCCCCGAATAACTTCGGGAGGATTTGCGAGTAAGATGGTGGTACCTCCACAGTCGAGCCCGGCATCAGCTCTACCACCTTCAATATTTGTATTTATATCCATGCCAAATGACAACTTTCTAGTATTAATAGTTTCTGCGCTAAGCCGCGAACAGATGGACTATAAGGGTTCCTTGTCGGACTACGGAACCCTAAAAAGACGAATCTGAATCTGTTGAATGGTTCTCGAGTTAAAACGGAGCATACATACAGACAAACAGACAGAGGACAAAAAATAAAAAATAAATAGTTTTGGCTATTTTTATTTATTACGTTTTGGCCTCAGTACAATACTAATAACCTATTTCATTATTTCGCAAAAATATCCAATGTACAAACATTTTTATTACTTTTTTATTAGTATAGATCAAGTATATATTGATTTAGGATTTCGCCACTCTTGGGGGTCTTCCTGGAAGAAATGCCCTTACTCACACACGCTGGGCAGGCGGGTTGGTGAGCGCGGTGCCGAAACCCTTGCACCAGTGATGCCGCTGCCTGTCACCAGTCTATTTTATTTAAGGCCTGGCAATTGGGGATGGATATACCGCCATCCATCGGTCCCAGGCAATGGTGGGCTGCCTGGTTTTGCCTGAGAGCTGTTGTCTTACTCCCCCCGAATAACTTCGGGAGGATTTGCGAGTAAGATGGTGGTACCTCCACAGTTGAGCCCGGCATCAGCTGTACCACCTAATAATCAATACTTATCGATTTTACTTGTTATCCAAGGTTAATGATATCTTAAGCTTGCTATAAAGATTGTACGTTACTTGATAAAATTGTTAATAAAATCAAACTACATTATGTCTGTAAAATCTTGCTACTTCTTTGTTTTAAAATTACTTGGCCCCATTAATAAAATTGTGAATTCCATTAAAATTAGAGTAAGTTGATATAATTAATGTTTTTGTCCATTCCCATACCAAATATATAACAAAATCCCAGAAATAATAAAATGTTTTGATAACAATCAAAAATTTAAAAACATATTAAAAAGATTCTTAGTTAAGAAATGCTATTATTCTCTGCAAGAGTTTTTACAGGATAAGTTTTTGGACGATAAGTTTTAAATGATAAGTTCTAAAGGTAAAATTTAATATTGTATAAATACATAAATATATTACTTTAATTATTTTATATTTAAGTTAATTTAACTTAAATTTGCAATGCCGTAACCGGGTCATGTTTGAAACTCTGTGATTAAGTAAGACCTATACAACAACATGAGCAATAAAGATTTGAGATTTGAGATTTGAAGAGCTCAAAAACGGTTTGAGACGGACCTATATACGTTGTTTTTAAATATCACACAATCGATGTCACAATAACAATATTGTAACACTACGTTTCTGCGCTGTGATTGGCCAAATTTATTGTTAAACCGCTTAGATATCCAATCAGCGACTAATATTTTTTCTTTTTCTTTGGGCAAGGCAAAGAGTATCTCGAATGCTACCGCAGAATACTTTCAATAAAGCTTAGTTCGTACAACGTTATAACAGCTTAGCTTAGATCCTTGCACAAAGAACCAAATTAAAAAAGTAAGTAATTCTCCGTTTTCTTTTTCCCAAGTTTTAAAGAAATTATTAAATTTAAATGATGGTTGACGTGTAAAATGTGTATTTTTATAAAAATACCTATTTTTAAAAATAAATTATATTTGAGTTTGTCGTGGATGGAATGGTTGGATTTTCACCATTAATATAAACAACATAAATTCTTATCTATAATATTCTTCTATTATAGCTGCATTATTGAACAAATATATTTTTCAAGTAGTTAGTGATATAAAGCAAAAACATAAGTTATTAATCTATATATTCCATCTTCTTTCGTGGGGTCGTCATCCGTGGAAAATAAAATGCCATAAAATAATATGAGTAATATCCTTTAACACCTCTCTAATAACACTATCTACCTCAATCTAACTAACTCATTCCCCTGTCTCCAAGTGCTCGTTAAGAACAATTATCAAGTTCTGAAGACGTTCGGGGGGTGAAGCGGACGAAGGCGGGCAGAGGACTGACCTAATGATGGTTTATGACCTGATATATTATCATATTAACGGTAAACTTGGGTTGTGTACTTACTTATTTGTAGAGGTATCGGCGCATTGCAAGTTGGGGTGTTTCCGAGAAGTTTGTCTCTGGATTAGAAATTTTGGAGCTGCCTGTTTTAGTAGGGTCAACAAAAGAGATAGGTAATCAGACCCAGTGGAAACACTTTGATCTTATGACCGACTGACAAGTGATTGATGAGATAAAGAATACACAATCAAAAGTGCATGTGTGTTGTATTGACCAAGTATTCTTGGGTTGGGGTATATTCATCCCCAAGAATTCGTCCCCTTTTAATATTTTTGGTCAAATTCGTCTCTCTTGACTCAAGCAGAGTAAATTCGTCCCTCAACTCATAACATAACACACATAACCGTTAGGTACTTAAAAATGTTATTGCTTCTCAATACAATGAGAGTACAATGTACAATGAGAGTAAAAAGTGAAAGCAGAACAAAATAAAAGTAAATTTGCAATCAACATTCTGTTTATTAGAAATCAACGAAATATATAACTTCGACTAAATAAAGTACAATACTTAAAAATACTCACACATATATTATAAAAATTAAAACAGTACACTAGCCATTCTTCAAATAAAAAAAAGAAAATGTTCCAATTATAAAGTCCAAACAAACTAAAAATAATACATAGAAAAAATTACAAATTATAATCAACGAAATATTTTTAAGCCAAAGAGTAGTAAAATATTTTTTTGTATAGTGTAGCTGCGGGCCACGCACTAAAAGCTCTCCAAAAAACTCGTTTCAAACAAAGGACTCCGAATGATGCCAAAGACGAGTCAATTGAAGCGAACTGTTACCTAAATATATCATGCAACGAGTATAAATTCCTACCATTGAAATCTTCCAATACATAATCGTGTAACTTTAAACCAATGAATATATTCATTTTTACTTTTGTGACTGATAGTTACTCTTATATAAAATAAATAGAAACCTAGGTATAAAATCCATTGTCAAGACGAAGGGGACAAATCGACATGCAAAAATGGACGAATTTTCACAAAATGATCATATTTTTTGAAAAGGAACGAATTTACACCAAAAATAAATACTTTAGGGAGGAATTTACGCGGTACAAATTTCTGGAGAACGAATGTGCCCCATTGAATTACCGCAGGGCCTGGTTACCTATCTCTTTTATTGACCGTATTTGTGAAAAGAATCTAAGTCTTGTATTTCTTTAATTTTTCTTACTCAAAAATGCTTGTCAATGGGCGCTTTTCTTTAAATAAAAGGACCCGAAGAGCTTTTTTTGCCTCAGGGGAAAAATAAATCTATGAAAATCCATTTCCACCCTTTGCGGTAAAAAACGACAAAGTTTAAAAAATAGAGACCAAGGATAAAAATGCAATATAGCCAAGCCAACCGTTCGTTTCTGAACACAGTTTCTTTTTTAAACGGCTTAGCCCATTCCGGTACAGGCAAAAATCTAGGCCCAGCGAAGCGAAGCGAAGAGACCCACGTAGTTTTAATGGAATTCATAATACATACATTTACGCAAAAAATATCGTGTGCCCTATTTCATTAATTGGCTATCTGTAGTGCCGACGCCGCACAGTGGCAGGTAATTTACGTTTCATATACATAGAATACAAAATACGGTTTTTGAACAAAAAAAAAATGCAGGGTTGTTACAACCAACTTGTTGTTCAAAAAACATGGGGAACTTTTTCTCCTCACGCACAGTGATTCGAAATTAAAAATTAAATAGTTTTTTTTTTATATGGAACAAACCACGTTATGTCATTTTTTTACGACTACTTCAAACTGGTAAAGTGGATGGTTCAAAGCAATTTTCATACAAACTTGTGGAAACCAATAACGACGACACAGAAGTATTATAATTACGTTTTGTTACTATTTTATACAAGTTTCATTAAATTTAAACCGCGTATAATCCGTTTTTCTACAAACAAAATGTTTTACAATCTAATTTTGCTATTTCTAAATTTTTTTATCCAATGTATGAGAGTTTTAAATAGCAAAATTAGATTGTAAAACATTTTGTTTGTAGAAAACTGATTATACGCGGTTTAAATTTAATGGAACTTGTATAAAATAGTAACAAAACGTAATTATAATACTTCTGTGTCGTCGTTATTGGTTACCACAAGTTTGTATGAAAACTGCTTTGAACCACCCACTTAACCAGTTTAAACTGGTCGTGAAAAAAATGACATAACGTGATTTGTTCTTTGAAAACAAAAACATTTTTTTTTTCGTAATTTCAAACCACAGTGCTTGGGAAGGACGGTTTCATCATAAAGTTACAACTTAACACTTATTTTATGCAACCCCACCCTAATTTACCTAGAAATATACATATACATTTCCAGTAACATATTGCTGTGCAAATTTCAAAAGTTTAAATATATGTAGCGGCCAAACGTGCAAGTCGATGCGCGCGTGCTGTAGTTCATCTTGCTCACCTTGGATCCTGCTATACATAGACATCAATGGAAGCTTGACAGTTTTGAACGAGTCGTAAGAAAAATGAAATAACGTGATTGTTCTTTAAAAACAAAATCTTTTTTTTTCGTAATTTCGAATCAAAGTGCTTGGGAAGGATGGTTTCATCAAAAAGTTACAAGTTAACACTTACTTGTTGCGACTCCACCTCAATTCACCTAGAAATATATACATTTTCAGTTAAAAATGCAGTGCAAATTTCGAAAGTTTAAATATATGTAGCGGCCAAACGTACAAGTCGATGTGCGCGTGCTGTAGTTCATCTTGCTCACCTTGGATCCTGCTATACCTAGAAATCAATGGAAGTTTGACAGTTTGAACTAGTCGTGAAAAAAATGACATAACGTGATTTGTTCCATACAAAAAAAAAACTATTTAATTTTTAATTTCGAATCACTGTGCGTGTGGAGAAAAAGTTCCCCATGTTTTTTGAACAACAAGTTGGTTGTAACAACCCTGCATTTTTTTTTGTTCAAAAACCGTATTTTGTATTCTATGTATATGAAACGTTAATTACCTGCCACTGTGCGCCGGCACCCAATTTTGGAGCCGGGCGCTGGCACCTGAGACAGTCTTTCTTTTTTTCTTCTTCATAATATCTATGGTCAAAACAGAAAATTTCAAGTTTTGGGAAGGTGTGAAATTGAATTTATATATATAGTAATACCTTAAAGTAATAAGTACAAGATAAAGTATTTTTTATGTTCGTTTTTGGTTTCAATCGAGAAACAGAAACCCTTATAAGCACGCGAGTACGCAATAAAATAAGACAGTAATTATAACTTTGAATTCCGACTTTGCCTGCGAGAGGGAACGGCAACTACGTAGGTCCCGGGTCGCAGAGAAAAAAAAATAAAGCCAGTACCTATAGCTAGCATTGATGACACGAACAAAGAAATTTGTCTCTCGAAGAAACGTTTGACCAATGGACACGCAGGACGATTTCTTTTGTCGAGGAAATGATCACGTGATAAAGCTTACCTGAGTTTCCATTGGTCTAAAGTTTCTTCGAGACACAAACTTATCTATTCGTGTTTCAATGCTAGCTATACTGGCTTTGTATATATTTTTTGGTACACCTGCTCAAAATATGATAGACTTGCCTGTTTAGTATGCCTTGACTGCGTCTCGGCAAAAAACTCAATCGTGACTATAAATATCAACCTTTTCGCACTTGCAGCAAAATGTACTATTTTAAACTTGTCTATTATTTTCGTCCATGTATAGCTAGTAATGGCCAATTTTGTACCTCCTGTCAAATTCAAAAATATATGTTTTATGATAACGATTCTACCTCTGTGGTCTAGTGGTGCAGTTACTAATTCAGAGGTCACGGGTTCAAATCCCGTGGAGGTACATTCATGGTTCGGTCTGCGTGCTTTGAAAAGCTCTTTAAGCTATGGGTCCAATTCATGCCCGAAATAAGCGGGGCTTACTAAATAAATCTGAATAATTTTAATTTTCTGTTGCGCTCTCCACTCATCACCGTGACATGGAATAATCGTCGAAGAAACGCGGGTGTACTATACTCGGAAAAGCCTCTTTCAACCCCACGGGGATCCGTGTCGTGACGATGCGTTTTATTAATAATAATGATAAATGCTTTATTGTTACTTTCGGTCCAAGTCTACCTTCTTCACGCAAGTCAGCAACCGATCCCCATGTTCAACAAAGAGACAATCAAGCTCAAGTGCATCTGAAGATCCGTCCTAAACCAATCAAGCACAGTCAAGCCAAGTGCCTCTACACATGTCCGATCAATCGAACACCAGTTCCTGCCCACTGAGACTGTCGCTAATGACTAATTACGCTTGCACAATCCCTTGTTCACCACCTAGATGTTGTACTACAAGGTAAAGGAGAAAACACAAACGATTTTGAACTTTACTAACTGGAGTTAGGTTTGAGATGATATTAGTTTGAGAGGTATGTGATCGTCTCATTAGTATTTAGTGTTATTTGTGTGGTTTATTCAACGTAAATAGATATCTATTATTGAGGGGTTTGGGTTTATTTTCCTTTGGATTGTATGTGGTAATTGTGATGTTCTTGAACGAAGTTTGAAGAAATGGAGCTACCCGTTTCCTGAGGAAAGATATCGAGTCCATAATGAGTTGAGTGCCATTCAAAAACATCATTATCTTTGTTCTGTTAGTAGAATTTTATGTTTAAATTGACTGCAGTGTCTGTTTGCTTGTGTGGTACGTAGCAACAAATTACCGTATTGAGGTTTTTTGTTGCATTTCATAATATGGGGGTATATCTTCTTTTATGGGATATTCAAAGGAACAAGTAACTTTTGTTATCCGACTATCTGCTTTTCCGCTAATATTTTTAAAAGTCAAGCCATATAATTTTCGGATGCCGTCAATTTAGATGTCGTCTGCTTGAAAGCCTTATTTGATCTCCAACAGGTTAACAACCAAGAGGTAAACATAGAACCATTATGGTAAGATTCCGTTATTCGTCTGTATACAACGAGAAATTCAAGTCATTTTGTTAAACCAGCCAACCCAGAAAATTTAAATAACTACTCGATCCAAATGTATGAAACAGCTGATTTTTTTTCACGATTTCAGGGTTGGCTTCATAGTAAAAGTTGTTCATACGGACGAGTACTATCACCAGTTTTCGTTAACAAAATGACTTAAATTTCACGTTGTATAATATATATCACATATAATATATAATGTGATCATAAAATGTGATCTGTTATAATTAAACTAGTCTCGAAATATGGTACAAAAAATAGTATATATTTGCACACACAAGAATGAAATTCTTAAAAAAAAAAGAATATTTTTTCACCTATAAAATTTGGTTATAAAGTGTACATAGGTATTGAAGAGCTCATTAATTAAATATAGAGTCATGCTATATTATTTACTTACACCAGACAATGGAAAGAGTCGACGAGTTTAAGGATGAAGGGCGAAGAGAGAAGAAGGGAGAGTGAAAAAGACGAGGCATAAATTACACTGGTCAACAAGTTTTCTGCACAGAAACGATATTTTGAAATTCTTGCAGAAAACTGAGTGCTGAATCCAAATCTGAACTCAGATTTTTTCTATCAGGTCTCAGTTTTGTGAAATCAACTTCAAGTATTGAAATTTACCGTTTCTTTAATGCTTCTGAACAATTTTTTTACTTATTACAAATGTATTTTATACATTTATTTTTCATAATTACAAGTCCTTAATCAATACTTATCAAGGTGAAAATAGCAGAATTCGCGATTGAACCTTATTTTTCAAATAAAATAATATTTTGTGAGAGCTTGTTCGGTCCATACATTTCATACCAAGTTTTTAACATGAAACATTGGGTGTGATTGTTTTGAGACATTTAATCGAAAACTAGGCTTGGTTACGTGAATCTTTTTATCATATTATTAAAAAGAACCACTAAGAAGAAGTATTATTGAAAATTAAAGCCGAAAAACTAATTGTGCTAAGCGTAAAGCCCCCCCAGAAGTAGTAAAAACACGCGATTTTTCAAAATTTAGTCTGTCTGAGACAAATATTACGTGATAGAGAAAATCTGAGTTTATATTCGGATTTAGCATACAAATTTCTATAATAATTTCAATAAATCGTTTCTGTGACAGAAAATTTCTACAATTTTGTTGACCAGTGTTATAGTCCGTCGAGAGACTTCCTGATAATTCAAGGTATATACTGTTAAGAAGGGTTAAGAATTTCATTACGACAAGATTTGGATATTTTCCCAATAAGAAACTCTTCGTCCCCAAACTCGTCGATAACTGTGTCCAATCAGGACTTAACTCAGGAAACTTGTGCCAGTCCAGCTAACGTGGTTACTGCTGAGTAGACCTTGGCGAACCACTCAGTCTGAAGAGACAAAGCAGATCACTGGTTCTCAAAGGTTATATTTTACTGTTATTCTACTGAATTCAAATACATAAGAAGTGTGAAGATGCGAAGGTGATCTAATTGGTGATGTACTGAAGAAGGGCAAAGTAAAAAGTATTTGGAATAGAAGAGCTTGTATGATTACATTTCTGGATGTAGAAATAGCAAAAAAGGTGTGTAAGGATTGTAGCAGATGCCAATCTGTAGTCACTTACCCCTCTGGAAGAGAGGCGTGAGTATATCTATGTATATAATAAGGTGACTTTTATTTATACATTAAATTCATACTGAATACTCGGTAAGTGGTCAGGACCTAGGTTCAATAATCCTTACTGTGAAATACGCAAAATAAAATGTAGACTTCCTATACATACTAATTGAGCCAAGGATGTTCTTAAACAAGATAGAGGCACAAAAATATTTATTGTATTTCGCAAACAGGGTCATTAAACCTTCGTCCTTACCTGACCACTCACCGAGTCTCCAATGTGAATTTGGGCATATAATTAGAAGTCGCCTTATAAGTATGTATGTGAAGGTGCTGTCAGTTGCGCGCTGTGCCGTACCCCCATCCCTTCCTCTTTTAAGCTTGTAACATATATTATTATTATTATTAGCATATATAGGTATTATGTAACTTTTATATTTCAGGTTCGAATCCAGCTTCTCGAGTTTGCAAGAACGAATTTTCTATTATGTTTATATTGTATTTGTACTATGGTAGTGGGATATTTAAAAAATAGAGGTTCCTTAACTTTTCACTATTTATTCAGACTTTATAACACTTTTATAGGTCATTTACTACGCTCAAGGAGACACTCAGAATGGGGATTTGCTCGTGTTTTGTCTTTTATAGACTTTCTGTTTATTTTTGGAAGATAAGTCAATCAATGCAACGTATAATGATTTATAAAGATTATCAATTGCTAACTAACAACGAGCCCAAATTAATAGTTCTTTATCCTAACTATTATTGTTCCACGATTGGATTGGGATTCAAAAGTACCGTTTGCATAATAGTACAAAATGTATTGATTATTTAGGTACTTAAACCCATCAAGTAAAATAATAATTAAAATTTTGCGTTTTATGTACTTACTGATGTTTATAAAAGTTTATTGATCAATAATATTGCTTCTCCAAAATATGAAATGATCGCTGATTTAGTTGCCTGAATTGTTTGCTGAATCTATTTTCAACTGTTTTATAAATAAAGTCTTAATATTTTATTTCACAAATCTGTCACTATTTGGCATTGATGATGAAGTTGATGAACCCATGAGTGATTGACCATCAAACAAATAGCGAGCTGACAATTTTTTTTAAGAATATAGTTTTATTTTAATTCTACGAAGTATTATTTTGATTAAATGTTACTTTCTCTCCACATTATAATTTCGCAGTACTGAAAAAGTTTTTACGTATTTTTGCACATCATACCTTTGGTAACTGTCATTTCATACATTCGCGTAAAGTTGATTCCCAATCCAATCGTGGAACTATAATACCTATATTTTTCTCATCATGCAGCAAGTGTACTGTAATATTAGTAGGCAAGATCATGGGTATGACTTATGATAATATGACCTGAGTCTTGCCTACTTATACTACAGTACACTTGTTGCATGAGTAGAAAAAACACCGTGATGGGCACACGCGTACGCTAAAAAGCGTAAATGTGTTTATGCCCGAAGAATAGCACCAGCTAACTTTTTTCACAGACTTCGAAAAAAGGAGATGGAAGCCCTAACAATAAATAAAATTATTAATAACGATCCAGACAGAATTTTAAATGACCAATTAGAATTAAATTCCTCACCACTTCTGACATATTTTAAATGATGTTATTAATTAATCAATCAAAATTTTATGTTTAATTGTAGTTTATATTTTATATTTTTTAACTTATTTGACTTAATTTTTAGAAGTGTATCCTGACATATAATAGAAAAATGATATTGAAACACACCATATTTATTGCCGTTATTTATTGATTTAACCTTGGCGTAGACCCATTTTGAAACGCAAGCTGTGGTGATTCACCTCTGTTTATTTTATATTTGCTTGTTAAAAATGTTTTCTTTTGTTTTCTTTCTGTCATGTTAAATAATTAATAATTTGTTGGCCCGATGATGTGTAATACGAAACCGGTAGCATAAGTTAGAATAAAAATAAATATATATTTGGAATAAAAGTACAAGAATTTGTGTATAATTTATTCAAGGAGATTCTCATTGCAAGCAGTGTTTTCATTTGATACTTCAAATATTACAAATTACTAAAGTCTGATAGAATATTGAGAAACTATGACGTCCTTGCGAAGTATCGATGTAGTTAATTCAGTTAGTCACGGATATACAGAGATCATCCGGGCTAACTTAAGTTTCCTAGAGGTAGAGACAAAGCAACAAGTTCTACTTTGTGTCAAAGCCTTAAGCTCGTAAAGGGCAATTACAATGAGACGATGCAGTGACAACTAAGATTCCAGTGCTGATTTTTAGGTATGGAAATACTGAAATCTTTAAATTCTTGCCGTCGGAAAATGTTGAATTAACCATGTCGTTACCGTCAAAAGGGTTGTTGTATTTGTGCCTGAAATCTGTAAACACATCTGTTCTTATTATTTATAAAAAAGTTCAGAATAAAAAAAATATCTGTTTATATTAGTTGGAGGGTAACAGTTTTAGTTACATTGAGCCGATGCACTGAAAACTTAAGATTCTTGAATTTTTAGGTTTAGAGATACTGAAATATTATTTTCATGGTTGGATAGTGTTAAATTTATAATGTCATAAGCTTCAAAATAGTTAAAATTGTATGATTTACAGCAAAATCCATAGCTTTGAATACTCTAAACATTATTCAGAGTGTTTTTTGTTTGATAAACACTTGTACTTGTCCACTTATTTATATTAATTTCCCTTACCGGTTTCGCTGTTAAAGCATTATTAAAGGTATGTTCCGCTAAAAAAAAAAAAAAATAAAAAAAAAAATAAGTGAACAAGTACAAGTGTTTATCAAACAAAAAATGTTTCAAAAGTTCCACCAAGTGCCAACAATCACGAGCATCAACTCCATTATTTAGAGTGCGTTACAAACTGGAAGAGATATATTGAAAACTATTTGACGTTGACATTGAAAAATGGTCGTTGAATAATATTTAGAGCTGAAAACCTTAAACGACATAAATATATTTATAACAAAAAAAACAAATATTGTATAAAAAAAAACCTGTAATAAGTTAAAATAATATACTTATTATTTAATTATTTCCTTGATGACTAAATTATTGTTTATTATTTCTTTTTATTTGAATAATATTTATAATATAACATATCTTAAGAAAATAAGGTTCTCATAAAATACAAGATGTATTTACCGGGTGTATCTGTGATGTCCTTTTATTTCATGACTTTTTAAACTGCGCGGAGAAAAACAAACTTCTGCAAAACTTAAATTATTAAGTCTCAAATTACTAAGAGAAGATGGTTTTATTTGGTACAATTTAAAAAGTCGTAGACTAAATGAAAAAAGGGTTACAATAAATATAAAACACTTGTTGCCACAGAAAGTTTCTTAGAGTACTGGGAACTAGGCTCCTTCCAAAAAAATTACATAAAGAAATAAAAAGACGTTGTTAATAATAACTTTTTATATAATTAAGTAATAAACAGCAATAATCTTAACTAGCTTTATATACCTATAATATTAGGGTAATGAAACAAACAACAACTTTATTTACCTATATGAATGTTATAGGAGTATGTGTTGTGTGTTTGAGTGAATATTTGAAGATGTGTGATGTGTGTGAATGAGTAAGTAGTGTATTTGTGCGTGCGTGAGTGTAAGTGAGTGAGATTCCTTAATACGTATGAGTACGTATAATAAATAGTGATTATAAGCAGAATAAAAGAAAACAGAAGTTTAGATTAACAGGTATAGGAGAGTCAATAATTAGATTAAATCAAACTTTCAACCTCATTATAATTTAATTTTGTAGCCAATTAAGAATAACACGTTTAATTTGATGATTGTTTACACGATTGATATTAAGATCATTGTTAAAAAAATATTATAGAGTCTAGGTGCAATGTTGTCGAATGAAGTTTGATTAAAATATTGTTCAGTATGATCAGTACAACATGTGGCTTAACTATTAAAGCCAGTCACAGAAATACCTTGTAGTGAATCGGCATAATCCTCACAGCCGCTGCTTGATTAGGCCGCGTTCTCAATAACAGCCAGCAGCAGGGACCAACAGAAAAGCAAGAATTCATAAAATACAATACTTGTTGCAATGACTTGTTAATGAAATGTACATGTATATTGGTGAAAAAAGTGCCACAAATCACTTTCAATCCCATTTTTGTTCGATGTTAAATCTGCATGTACACAGAACTACACACTGGTGTTATCTTTTTGTAAATTAATTGATCTGTCTCAATATCAGCGGTCAGTGCGGTGGCAGCGGAGTAGAACGGCTCGGCAGCGGAGTGGAACGGCTCGGCAGCGGAGTGGAACGGCGTGGCAGTGGAGGCAGCCGCGTACAATGGCTTCCGCTATCCGCCGATGTTGAGACCGTAGCCTTAGAGATCAATTGACAGTAAGTTAACGCTATTATGTAGTTCGTGTACATGCGGAGTGAACACCGAACAATAATGGGATTAATTGCGATTTGCGCCACCTTTGTTCACCGATTTAGTTCCTATTATCAAATTATTGCAACTGTGTAAGCAAAGTGGCTGTTAGTACGATTCTTTTTTCTGTGCGTTTGCTTCTACGACACCAAGTCTAGATTATTTCAAACATTGTTCATAACTAAAACATTTGTTTTTATGAACAGAATTATTATTTGTTCACAGTTAATAAGTCCGACATAGCTCTCCCACTTGCAGATAATCTAATTTATTGCAAACTGAAAATACTTTTTGACTAAGGGCCGAAACTCACAAACAAATATATATGAGGACAGTAAATATAAGTGTAATTTTGCTAATTACTCCCTATCTCGACAAAGTCATATACATAAAGATAAAGTTTCATCAATAAACCGCGAAAACTGTAATGCTATAAATCTACAATGAAGCTGCCTTAATGTGCTCTTAAGGCGACTCCACACGCACACTTCAGGACATCGGGACTGTAAAAAAGTTACTGTCGACCATAAGGATGTCCATTACCATAATGAATTATGTGTAGGCCGTTAATCTGGCCACAGATATCAGCTCATCTGCGTCGCAATTAGAAGTAATTGAATATTAAAGGCCGAACGATTGCTTATAAACCGGGAAATTACTCGACTCGGGGTCTTGGTGTGCGAGTGTAAACGTTGCTTTAGGGAGATGAGGCTGGGGTAAGAGATTGAAGAAATGTTACGACCGCGGCATAAAGTACTTATTCTAAATTCTCAAATTAAATTAAGATCTAGAACTTCTGTACGTGTAAGTCATGTAATAAATAATTTATTTTGATACTGTTGATTGTTGGCACTTGGTGGAACTTGGAATACTTAATTAACAGAAAATCAGTTGTACTATCCCACAAAATTATTTATTTTTGAACTGTTTCGCCCTTATGGCATTTTCAAAGGAATTAGTTGCAATAAGATCTAATTGTGTACATCAACTAAATTAGTGTCATAGATTGCACTAATACATCAAAAATATGTATTTAATAAGATACGATCTAATTATAACTAACTCCTTCAGAAATGCCATAAAGGTGAAACCGGTCAAGAAATAAATAGTTTGTGGAATAGGAAAAGTGATTTTCATTTCATTACAAAATGTAGGTATTTGTTAAATTATACACTAAGTAGTTAAAAATACAGAAAGTGCGTTAAATAAAAATTTCCCGCTTTTTGCAACTTTTTCACCATCACCATAGATGTGCCACGGAACATAACTTCCAAGAAAATTTCTAAAAATTTTTGTCATAAATAAAAAAGCATAATTGCCATCGGATCAAAAGCTAAGAAAGAATTCTCGATAAGTTTCAAATTGAATGATAGTCGAAAGATAAAAGTCGTGTATACTATCAAATAAGTTTATTTCATTCGTAGTCTGCATTGCGACAATATTGCAAATTAATAGCAAACAGCATCAAAAAGTACAGCAATACAGGAAGAAATGTAAAAAAATAACTGTCAATAAACTCACACGTATCTCTCGTTAAATGTCTCAAATTATTCCTCGTAAATAAGGCTGTGCCGTTTTCTGCGCCGGTAATGTATTCGCGCAGTGTACGGTGCGCCCTTAATAGCGCATCAAACCGAATTTACGTATTCATACAAATATTTTAAGGGCAATTTAAACTGAAATGTGATATATATTGAAGCCAATTTAGAATAGAAAATATAAAATAAGCCCGGAGAAAATATTCAAAGAAATAGGTGTAGGTAGGTGTTAGTGTTAAAAATGTACTATAGACAAGTAAGATATTTCATTGTTTTAATGATTTTCCTTTTAAAACCACCAATCAAATCGATTAGCTAATGAAATTTAGTATAAGTAAATTGTAAATTCTTTTGCAGGTTTTGCAGATAAATTATATAAGATTTTTGTGGTACATATTATTGTTTTCGTTAGCACCGCTTAAGCTTTTTACTAAAACAGTTTTCGTATCTGCTTTCCCTGAGCTACAAACCTCAAATTTTATGAGATAAGGAATTGGTGGAAAATTTTACGTTTTTCTCTCCTTATTCGACGTCTCTTACGTCTAAATCTGAGATTTACTAAGTTATTTACTTTCTCCCGACTATTTACATACACAAACCAATCCAATTCCGAAATACGTGAGTTACCGAAGATTAAGGCATGACTCAAACCAATGTCGTAGAAGTAGTAGAAGCTGTTTGAAAAATTGTTAAACCGTTTGTGTTTTTTTTCTTGATGTCTTTTCATTCTGTACTGGAATGAAAATTACCAATTTTAATTACTGACGTTTCTATCTTAGTACTTACAAATGTAATAGTATACTGCTTAAAGGTAACTTAAGAATGTATGTAACCATTGACTGTTCCAACATCAAATGGACTATGAACAAGTAATTAATTTAGATTTTCTGTGGTTGCTATCTGTGTAGTAATTGCTAATAAATATGCGTTTTTTTCATCTTTAATTAAAAGCACTTTTAATAGCTTTTTATACAATTTTTTTTCCAACTGGTTTCGGATGATACGCTATTTTAAAGGTATAAAACATTTAGATTTTAGGTAAAAGCCATAAGCGACGATGAAAGTGCCCATAATCGCCACAGTATTAATTGTTTATGTTTCTTATTTTTACGTATCAAGTATTTTTTTTAAATAAACGATGTGGTGGTTTGTTTTATTTCGTGAATTATGTGGTACCTATATATATATCGGGAATGTTATTGTTTCTATTCTTTTTCTCCTCAGTTTGAGACAACCTCAGTACGTGCAATTTCGCCTAAAAAGTCCCGTTTCCTCCATGACGATATTCTCCATAATCCCTCCGAATCCACTTTATATTCATCCACCTTAAAGGACTGCTATAAAAAGTCTCAAGCAGTGGTTCAATCAGGCTTCCAGTTGTAAATCAAAATTGCAGCAAATAATAACAAAAGTGGGAAGAACCCCCTTAAATGGGGTATCGTAAATAGATGTGATGCTTTGCTTATATGTACCTATAGTTTGGTAAATTATTAAAAAAGGGGTACATTTTACTCAGTCGTTTTCAATGGTTTTTTATTTTATACCTATGTAGAGTTATTTAAAATACAATATTCTTTATTGTAAATAATGTTTTTGGGTAGATTCTATATAATCTAAGCCGTTCGGACATGATGCTTTGTTTAAAAAAAAGAAAAATGTGTGTTTTTGTAAAAGACTGTGTAAAGTAGATTTTTATTATTACAAATAGTGAAAAGTTTTTGTTAAAAATGTAATTTTTAGGCACTAAAACTATTTACTATTGCTTAACCTGTTACTTGCCAAAGAAAGAATTCATAGAGCGTAACATAGATTTTTTTTGTTAGTAAGTGGGTTGTTTAACCAAAACTTTAATCAATATTGTCTATAAATAAAGAGCAGTTTGCGGAACTTTAACCTGGATTTTTCTTTTTTATAATTATACTAGCGACTTGCCCCGGCTTCACACAGGTAGGACTAATTATCTACCTGTGGAAGGTAGTGGTAAGTTTATCCACTGGCCCTGCTGTTTCCATACATTTAGCGAGAAATAACACCACAAAGATTAATCCAAGCCTAACTTAACTTAATTCTTAGTATGTTTGAAATATTTAAATACTTTTGTATGGTGACTAAGAATATTAACAATCATGATTTTGTTGTTTGACTTCCTCAATTTACAACAAATTGCTAAATTCACCTAAGTGTTGCGTACTTTTTTTAGAACTGAAGACAAATATCATGAAACCATTCGCTAATTTCCACAAAACATTTATATTTTTAAACCTAAGCCTTCTTCTTGAATCAATCTACCTATTGATGAAAAACAGAAGCAAATTCCTACAGTAGTTTCTGAGATTATCACGAACATACATGCACACAGCCGCACTATGGAAAATGTTAGAACAACGGCATATCAAAAATGGTTCTTATCAATTTCACTACTGAAACAATTTTGAAATTTTATTTATTAGTATATGAGTCCAACTTTACTAAACTGAAAGAATTTTAACTAAGTTATACAAAATAGAATTTATTCAGTGATATAATGTTTAATACTTTCATGGATGTCCGTATATAGAGTCTGCTTACTTCATCACTTTAAAAGATAATTTCTTATTCAACTAAGAAGCTCATTTTATGTAAATTTTTAATTCAGTATATGTTTATAATTTTATCGTTTAGTTCGAGTGTAAATAATTTATTAATAAAACAAGAATAAAAGGTAATTCTTAAAGTTCATCTAGGCTTTTGACAGTTACCCACGTTGGCCCAACCTTTACATTTAATTTAAATTTGTAGCCTAGATAATCATAAGAAATACATATAAAAAAATAGCTGCAAAAATTTGCGATTTCCGAAGTAATTGGGATAAATGTGATGAAAGCCAGAAAAGGGAAAATCGTTATCTAAAGCGTTTTCTTATGTTTATTTAACAAACAATAGACAGAAGCACCACAGAAATATTTTTCCTTTGTTTTATCATTTCAAATTTTACGAAAAAAATTAAACAAAAAATAATATAAATATATAAATAAAAATCACTTCATTTAAAGCCTTAGATAACACTTATTATGTGTGATAAATTTGAAGAGTCTATCTTAATAAATATAAAAGTTATCGATTTTTGATCCGAAACTGACCTAGCTTTTTCAGAGTGAGCCGTGGAGGTTGTCTTCAATTTATTATATGTATTGATATTATACTATTTTACTTTAATAATGTATAGTGCCTCATTACTTGTACATTACTGTGTAGTCAGCTTACGCGAGATAGGGTCTTACTGAAAACCAGCGCTGTGCTGTAAATCTTGCATTACATGTGTAGGTTATGCTGAGCAAATTCCTTTTTGTCACCAGCAACTTCACTAAATGCATCGTAAAATAAACAAATTTGTGGAGAAATGCTATACATAGTTGTTATATTTATCCTCTTAACCTGTTCTAATAAGTTCTTGGCCACAATATTCTCATTTTTTATTTCATATCTAAATAACAAAACAATTGAAACTAAATATTTCTATGAAACACAAAAAACTTAAACAAACTAAATAATTAAAAATAAATAAGTTACACTCTGTACCAAAATAATAAAAAATGACAATTTCACTGCCGTCGCAAGGTAAAGTACCCATCATGCTGGCAGCGTTACCCCGTTGTATGGCCAGACTGATTCTCTGGCCGAGGTAAGTCCCAGTCCAGGAGTCCCCGGAGGCATCGACCAGGGAGTGTATTTTTGAATCATTCGAATTTCAATTCATGTGGATTCGTATGCGAAAACTTGAAATTAGTATTGTATTCGTGTGCGAATCATGCGGATTCGTATGCGAATTGAAATTCGAATGATTCAAAAATACACTCCCAGGTGTTTAGACAGATTTTATACAAATAATGTGCACTCTGCCCCTGTGTTCCGAGTGTTTTGAAGCCGAAGGGTACAAAAATACAGTCCGTACCAAATTTACCTCATTAATTTATTTTATACTCTCGAGGAGTAATTTAATGAAATATTTCCACTATGAATTTTAAATTGCAGATGAAAGAAGCAAAGAAAAGGAAATATTTTCTAAATAAAAAACCTAAGAGTAAAATATTGTACCTCATCCATGAATATGTTGTTCATAAGCATAATTTAGCAACAATATTTCAGTGACTAGACTATAGGATATCTGATAATATCTTTATTATTTTGCCTAACCCTGACTTTTTTATCTACCGCACTTAAGAAATTTTTCCCAGCAAGAAAAAGCCAACTAAAATTGTTTTCGTCCCAATATACATGTACTCCATGAAAGTGAATGTCCAGTGTTATGTTTTCATGCGTCCCCCAAACTATTAACTTATGAAAATAAGCTACAATAACAGTATGTTTATTTTTCGTTATTACCAGGGAAATCTGCGAGGATAGAAGGATTTTTCCAGGGGCTCCCAACTTTTGGCATTATTTAAGCCAAATCTAAAAGACAGACCGTTCATGACGACGGACACGACGATCCCAATTAGAAAATGATTTGTGCGTATTGATAAGAATAAATTTTAATATTAGTTGCAGTATAGATTTATTTAAAATTTGACTTTGAAAGATATGACTTAAATTTTCTAGTATTTGGCAATATTTATGTTTTACATAACATATAAACATTTAACCATTATAATATATTCCATGCGTTGTTTTGTGGTACATAAATTAATGTACAAATTGGTAGTTTACTACAAGGTGCTATTTAATGCAATGCGCTTGTTCGTAGCAAAGGAGGTACTCGTAGCATTAACTTTGTATTGACTAGGTACGTTAAGGCATGCAAAGAAAATCTTTTTTTTTTGCTACGCTGTAGAATGCTTACGAGTATGGATGATGCTTGTCTTGCTCAAAGTTTAATTTGCTACGCAGAGCTACCGTGTCACGTAGTAGCATGCAGAGAGAAACTTTTCTCTTTTTGCTGTGCCGTAGAATGCTTGACACTATGAATGATGCTTTTAAAGACATGCCAAAAGTTTAATTTGTTACGCAGAGCTACCCTGTCACGCAGTAGCATGCAAAGAGAAACTTTTCTCTTTCTGCTGTGCCGTAGGATATTTTCGAGTATGGATGATGCTTTTAAAGACATAGCCAAAGTTCGAGGACCCCACATTCTTAAGCATATTTCGTAGTCCATACCTACGCTTGTTTTCCTAAATACGGTTGGTGCCATTCGGGACGGACAGACGGGCAGACGGACATGGGAGCCGAGTCTAATGGATGTTGTTACTACAAATATGCGGAC
Source organism: Ypsolopha scabrella (assembly GCA_910592155.1). Taxonomy (NCBI): domain Eukaryota; kingdom Metazoa; phylum Arthropoda; class Insecta; order Lepidoptera; family Ypsolophidae; genus Ypsolopha; species Ypsolopha scabrella. Next base: position 20,130,041 of record OU342969.1, on the reverse strand, counting down.
CTGATATGAGAGAGAAATAATAAATCATAAGCCTTTTTGTGGAGGCCTTGCTTTTGTGTGCTTTGATAGCAGGAGTCCATGAGGAGTGATGTTTTGAAGGGGTTACGAGTGCAAATAGTGGTCCAACTTATTTGGCAAATAAGTAATAATCATAAAAACGTACAAATGATTCCTATCCTACCTAAGTGTACTTACATGTTTTGCACCATAAGACTGAAATAAATAGTTATAAAAATATAGAAACTTGAAAAAAAAAGTCTTGTACACTGTTTCACAACATAGTAGTTATCTATCACAGATAGCTAAAAAGTAGAAATTAAAAATATTCTCTTTATTTACAAGTATTCGGAGCTCCCCAGCGATCATAATCTCAATGATTGGCAAAAAAATCTTCTGAAGGTGCCTGCCTGCAGGCTAATTGACATGGTCACGTGACCAGCAGCGTGGCACGAGATCCTCGACTTCCGCCGGAAGTGACGTGCGAGCGGGACGAGTGACTTATATCTTGTTCCTTCCGCCCCCTATAGCGAGTGCTACTGTGATATATGTTTATATTGTAGCACAGTTTCCTTAATTTTTAGGATAACTTCTGGATTATTCACAATTTTTTGTTCCACTACAAATAAGATCAGCTAGATTTTAATTGAACGGTAAGTACATTTTTTAAAATGCAATTTATACAAGAAATAAATAAGTATACGTGGATATTTTTGGTACTCTATTCTACACAGAATATGCTTAAATAACATGATGACATAAAAAACGCGAAGGAAGGATGCATTGATATATGGGTGGAGAAAGCTGTTTTATTTTTTATTCGCATAATGGGGGTACACTGCAAAATTGTGGTCCACCCGAGAACATTGCCACACTAAATATGTCACAAGTAATAACATGAACGGAAGGTTATTCTGCTTCCTCGACAGTACATTATTCTAACGATCATATCCGTGTACAATGTTAATGCAAGTTGATTTCACCCCATGCACGCATCATGACGTCACGAACGTTGCACATCCGTGGCTCACTGGAAATGTCACGGCGGAAAATGTGACCGTCAAAGTGACAGTCGACGAGGGAAGGTCGCGTGCTGACTTATTCTGTAAATATGAACTGCAAGAAGTGTATCGATAGTATATTTTTAATAATATTATATTTGTTTCATCATATAATATTGTTTATCTAACCTCAAAACCCTCATCACGAACTCAAAACTACTGGCATACACAACTAGGTATTGAAAAACTCTTGTATTATTACCTGACACTCGTGTTTTTATTAACCTTTTTATGTACCAGTTTCATGAACTACTATTTTATAAAGATTTGATATGACCTATAAAACGTATACTTTATTTATCTATTTTACAAATGAGCAATTTGAATTTTAATGAGTTTACGGGGATTTCTGTCATCAGCGGCTAATTTTTGTAATTTTTACACGAATTTTAGTAAAATAGTTAGACATCGTTTCAATAGGCGTGGTAAATTATCATTTAATAATACGTTTAATGATACGTTTACTTTTCATTCATGTGTTTAAGTCCCAAGGTAATTAGAAAAGATAAGATGCGTTTAGATGCCTGCGTGCGTAAACAACGCTGATGGAAGTGCGTGACAGGGTGAGAAGATTTTGAACTCTATCCTAATAGAATTTCGAACGAATGTTCAGTCGACGTCCACAAATGTATATTTGTGCTATTCATACCTTTTTTTACCATCCAAGGATTTTTTTAATAATCAATTTGAAATGGTTGAAATTCAAGCAGTTGTTATTTACAAAATAAGTCGAAATAATAGATAGACGCGTGGATGAGTATCAAAGAAAAGGTCTGATTTCCGAGCTACTGAACGAAATCGTGGTTAATTGATAGTGAGATGATGGCTGTCAGAACGGGTTATTGCTACGCGAAGAAAATAATTTCTGTATTTCGATATATTTGGCGGTTGGTTTATTTCGTTTCGGTGATGCATTTGAACGAAATAGCTTCTGGCTTACTTTGCCGCTAGAGGCCTTGACTTGACTTAAATGTCAAGGTCTATGTGTGGGTGTAATAAATATGGTATGCAGAGACATAAATATGATGTTAAAATTTTTGATATTCGTAGTAGTTCTTCCATTATTAAGTGTCCCAGCGACCAACTGAAAGTTGATTCGAGGGGCAATAAAAAAATCTTAATTTTCCCCACGGACCAACCAGTTGGTCGGTTAGTTGGTCCATGGGTCAGAAACGGTTTTTCGCGAATTCAGTCAAAATATCGTAATCCTTACAACTGCTTGAGCCTGTCCGATCACATTCAGTGAAACTCCAAATTCATGTATCTATTCAACTGTTCGATTTTGTTCGGATAATATTAATACGAAGGTACATCGTATTCTAATAATAAAGTAGTAAAAATCGTGAGTATCGATGGTATCGTGTCAGTACATTGAATATTTTTGTGAAATTTTAAATAACATGGGTTTTGAGAGGCCGAAACTACAATAACTTTATGTTATGTACCACCTAAATATTAATACTATACACACCTGTATTACATTCCATAGACGTTTCAGGATATCTTTCATTGATTCGATGCAGTATCTGAAGTATAGAGATAAATAAACCTTTGCTTCTAGTTTACCAAGACTGCCAGATACACAGCTTTACCTTAACGAATAAGCAATAAGGGCGATAACAGCTTAGCCACTGTGTCGCGAAGCCGTGGTGAGTGAGTTCCTGTTTCTATACAAAGTCTGAGCTCCTGTTTCTATACAAAGTCCGAGGGTCTCAAATGTTCTAATGCGTGTTCAAATGTCAAAGTGCGCACGTCACAACCAGATAGCGTGGTTCGGACCACTGACTCTGCTGCCCGGCCGATGCCTAATCATTGATGTAGACTTTGGGAAGACTAGAAATGACATTACAGAAAACCCTTGAAAGGTGACTAGAAATAGCTTATAGAAAATTACAAATATTTGTTTGAATGTCAGGTTGTTTTGACTTGATTATACAGTAATTTGTTTACGATACGAGAAAGATTAGAAAAGTTGCAAATTCACTTTTGGATCTAACAAGTCTTTTTTTCTGTGAGATATTTTTGTTTAATTTCTTGTTTACCTAATAGTCTTAACCACGGAGTCATCTGTTTCTTCGTGGCTGCCCGTACTTGAAATATTTATTTACTATAATTTTCTAAATGTAGGTTTATTTATAGATTATAACTGTTACGACTCTTGACTAATTATGTTTCGTCATCGTCTACATAAAGACCAATCCACATCCACCTGATAGGAGAAAGATGCACCATGGGGCAACCGCTTTCAAGTATCATCGGGATTTATAGTTGAAAAATAAAAAACGTATTTTTGTGCAAACAAAAACTGCTGATCGGTCTTATGTGCACTTTAGTACTATTTTCATCAGGTGCGGTAGTGGTCAAGCGTAGGGCAATCAATCATTAAAAAAAAAAGTAAACGCTCATTACAATGTCACATTTTTTAATGTAATGAAATGTAAATAAAAATCTTTAAAAGAAAACAAAATTAAAGTGGTTCTTGGCTCCCAAGCTTGAATACTCTGTCCAATGAGTAACCAGACTTCTTTCGGTACATTAGGAAAGTAGTAAACTTTAAACTTTCGCGATTTTCACACATTATTAACTTTGTATTGGGGTCTCAGTCGCGATAACTAACAACATACCTTAATAGATATGTGCTTGACGTTACGACGCTTCTGTAGGCTGTCGTGGTCACAAGCTAGTTATTATTAAGGTGTGTTGTTAGTTATCGCGAGTAAGACCCCAATACAAAGTTACTGTTAATAATTAGGAAAGTTCATTTTGCAACTTATAACTTAGTAAGAATAATACTTAATCATACAGTCAAATTCATGCTGGAGACTCAGTAAGTAGTCGGTATCAAGGTTCGATGACCCCTTTTTGAGAAATTCTATTTTATTTTCTGTTCCCTACAAATGCAAGCGCCGCGCCGCGTCGGCCCGAGTCAGTGCAATGGAAAGTCAAAATTTTCTTTTTCATATTAAATTTATATTATATAATATATTTGTCAATATCATTATTTGTTTGTGATACTGATTATGATCACTTAATCAACCTCCGGTATAAATTTTGATTGCATAAATAAATGTCACCTTGCGTAGCTCAGCGACCGAGGTGATCCTGTCTCGTTGTTCGTAGGTCTACATCATCAGTATATTCGGTCGGACACGGCGGCCGGCGTCAACTGCAGCGCGACTTTCCAACTGTGAATGTTCGGTCCGACTGTTTCATACAGTGTTTAACATACTGGTTTAGTTGATGGCCACTCGTGGATCACTACATTAAGTTTATTTTTAACACCTACCCGTAAGACGAAAATGTTTGATCTTTGTTATTTAATGTTTTCATTTATTTATCCATTTCACGGTTCAGGTATATTTCCTGAATCATGGGAAATCTGAGACATCAACTGGGAGCATGACTCAAGAACGTGAAAGGGGGTAGGCACGATTGTAGCAAAGGGTAATCGGTATTTTTTACTTACGTATTTGGGAGACAAGTACGAGTTTATAAATACATGAGATTGTAACAAAGATTGTCAGATTGTCTCGATCGTGATATTTAATTTTTATTATAATTTTATTATTCCTTCACTCATTATTTAAAAAAAAATCAAGTGCAAGTAGGAACCATACCCAAGGGATCCGGATATACCCTTTAAGACACAAACTTATTCCACGTGCAATTATAAAATACCAGCCTAACTTGACACTTACGACCCATGCTACTCTATGTATCCAAGGTGTCCAATTAGGTATTATCTCATTGAACAGTTAAATAATAGTAGTTTTTTAATTTTTTCCTATGGTTTAATTTATAATTACATGGAATTGTGACAGTTCAAGGAAAGGGATGGAGTTGTCCAAGAAAGCGAGATGAACTGTATCGTTTCTCCTTTACTTGTAGAGCTCCATCCCTTTCATTGAATTGTCACAATTCAAATCAAATAAAATCAAATCAAATCATTTATTTGTCAACATAGGTAAGTTAGATGATATAACATACATTATGAGCCGGATATGTTGGGTCTTGTAGACATACAAATTTTTAATCATAAATAAAGTCATGCATTACATTATTTCATGTAATTAAAAATTTATGTTTAGAACTAATACCAGAAGACCTAATTGACAGACAGTTATGTGATCGTAAAATGGTTCCGGTTTTTTCATTTTGAGGTACGCAACCCTAATAAAAGAAAATAATTCTTCACCTCCTCCACGGGCCTCCACCTCAAACAAAATAATTCTCTCAATCGCACCACTTATTCAAAGAAACGGAAATCCTCTCCAGATCCTTTAAAGCGCACTCCTGAGTATCTTCTCAAGGTGTTTCCCCTAAGGCAGTTGCATACAATTACTTAATTTACCCATTTTACCCACTTAGCTCGTTTTACCCCGCCGTGTGCCGGCTCCGTGAACCTCTTAAGCCAATTTTCTACCCTCATTCCGTCATTTCATACGACCGCTATAAAAAAAACTAAATTTATAACCAACGCATACACCTTACTTGATTGTTTTTTATCTGCTAAGAAGTTAAGTCATCATTTTTAGGGCCCCAAGCCACAAAATGAAAAAAAAAACCCTTGTACGTATGTTTACATGTCCGCATAAAAAGACCCTTTTTGTCGGGCCCCGTTAGAGATATCAAGTTGAAACTACTTAATACCTCCTACAGAAATCCACAGCGCGAATGTGCTGTTAAAAAATCGGGCATCTAACTTAACGCTGAAAAAGTAGATTATGCACTAAGGGAATAAATAAAGCAGTGTCTTACGTCGCGGGCGGCATATTGAATCCTGAGCGTAACGAGGAACTCTAGGGTTAACTCCCGAGCGTAGCGAGGGAGTTGTATATAGTCCTGAGTGAAGCGAGGGGTTCAAGCTGCCCAAGACGACTGTCCAGCTTTATTCCAGAGGAACATACTTTCACACCTTCTGCGAGACTATAAAAAGCCAGGGCTCCATAAATTAAGTATTTTCGCCATATGCTTTTTTGTATATGTGTTTTGATTTTTCCGGTAGTAGATTATTAATAATATCTAAAGCGTCTGTTTTGATAAACCCTGGAGTAGAATCACTATCGCTCGACATTTTCTTATCAACATGAATATTGCAATAAAATTTACTGACAATCACAGCACCAAATAGCAAACACCGTCTTTTGTTTCACATTCTTTGTAAACGCACCTTTTTCCTTCTTTTTTTATTTTGCTTATGGTGGCCAGTTCGATTTTCTAACAAACCTCTTTACAATGCCATATAAGCATTTTTTTACTTAGAGTTTTCCACGAGTTTTCACACGAATTTGACGTTCCAAATTCAAATCACTTTATTCCCTAGGGAGTTTCATACAACTTTATATCCCTTCGTTGAGGTTGCATGATATGTAATTGGACATTGTCGAGCAGGTGCTGTGAAAAAAAAGTTATTGCCCCTTTAATTTTATACAAATTGGCTCACCATGAAAACACATAGGGTACTTCCAGTTGAATTAGAAACAATTAGGTCTTATAGCCAAGCAAAATATCGGAAAATTACCGACAATAATAATAAATCAATTTTATTTCAAAAACCGATGTTTGATAATTCAGAAAGAAATTAATGACCAACTTGATAAAACCCTTTGGATACATAAAATTTAAACTTAGTTTGTTCAGCAATGAATGCTCATGGAATACGATTGTGTTTTAAACAGAATTTACGGAAACCTCAGGGCACCTACGTGTACTAGACCAGTTTTTTTTTCTAAAATTACCTATTTTAACAGTTTTCCTACTTAGAGCATCTATTGAAATTTGTTCAAATGTAATTTTCTCAGTGCTTTATAACTATGAAAAAACCACACAACTCTCTTTTATTGACAATTTTAATCTCATCTTTTGGTATACCAAAGTACTAGGATCCGTTTTAAAGATGACATAACTCTTGATTAGCGAATTGAATATTAAGTTATAACTATAATTTGTCCTAAATATTCTTCTTGAAGTATGGATTTGTAAATATTTACACATATTAGTGCCAAAATGGCAATACCGGGCACAATCGATATTTTGTAAATTTTAGAAAAGGATACGGACGTTAAGAATAATTGGCAGCATAATGTCGTAAATGGATGGCAAAATCTGCTGTTTTAGAACAATACTAACTGTTTTTAAAAACAGTTATGTAAAAAAAGCCAAACAGCGTTCAACTGTTGTACAAAATAACACTCAAAATTGTAAAAACGTTTTGCGTTGTTCATTTCCGGTAAGTCAAAGCTTAGCGGTTTTGCAAAAGAGTAGTGGTTTTGTAAACACCATGAAATGAAACGTTGGATTTTAAACATGGGCAATAGTATTGTCAAACGTAGCGCAATAACAATCCAGGGAACCTCATTTAGCTGTTTTACATAACGGGGCTGCTTCGCAAAACGACTAGTGGTTTTGTGAAACAGCTGATTCTACAATCACATATACAAATTCAGTCATTTTGCCATCGGGCATATGATACTCTTATTTCATATCATTACAACAACTTATCCTGGATTATTGGCATACAACTGTCCTGACGCAATACTTAGACTTGTGTAGACCTTGTCTAAGACAGATAACCTACTCTGCTTCAGTACGGTATTAGAGTCAGAACGTGCTTCGCATTGATAGTGTCGCATTTTTAGCATGAGATTTCCATAGAAAATTGTTTTTTGTTCTTGTTTCCTTTGGATTATCACAACAGCTTGATTTTTCGAGAAGAAGTGTACGTAAAAACTTATGTTATAACTTGGGTCGCCTTAGCACACCATTAATTTTAGGGTCGAAATTATAAAAAAAATATTATAATCCCTAAAACAAACAAGGTGTACAATAATAATTAATATTTAATGAACTTAGTTTAGCTGTGTGTTCCAAATAATCCTAAACGCACTACCACGGCAAATACAATAATTTTAAAGCTGTCGTTGTTTTAAACTGCTTTAACTATAAAGTCATGAAAAAAATACTATTATTATTGTTCTATTTTTACTTGATGTGCTTAGTGTACCTATTTATAATACATCATTATAATACTTTTGTGAAAGTATAAACGCTTCACCCGGATTTGCCCGTGTACCGTACTGAGTACGTACACCAGTAGTACACGCAATTGTCGAGTTGAAATACAAATATTTGAAAAATTTTTGTTTAAGGGCTTGCCTTTGGTCTTTCAACGGTTTTTGTTTTAATATGCTGAGTCAACTACTTATCTTATCAATATAAAACTTAGACACGTGTTTTTTCAGAACTTGGTCTTTCCAATGTCAGGTCGGTTACCTAATTGGATACATTTCACTGGATACATTTTATTTTTGAAAATTATGCGTTTTTAAGTAATTAATTCGTTTTATGTCTAAACGGCTTGAGTTTTATGTCTGAAATTACTGCTACAACTAACTGGTTTATTTTCCGATGTCCGGTGAAAAAACTCCTAAGCCAAATACTTTTTCGTAAAATTCGGAAAACCTCGAAAATTCACTGATTTTGCGAGCCGGCAGCGCGCTAATTAAGCGAGCGTTCTAATGTAGACTTTCTGACAACATTCTGAAGTTCAAAATCGCTCAGTAAGATTATCGTGCACCAGGGGTAAGGCTTTAAATAGAGAGGATCCTTAGCGTTGATATATTTCACAATTTGTACACAAAACAACTGTTTACTGATCATTAACTGCACGAAAAGTGTTTGCCTTGTTCAATATAAAATACTCGTAGTAAAAAATTTAAAATTTCATTAATATGAGAACAAGCAATTTTCATTTTCCTAACCATATTTATTTTTTATTTTCTTCGTGTACAAGTACCACAACAATAAATAAATTTCTAATATGAGTCGATAATAAATCCTCTCCCAGAATTTTAGTTTATTGGAATGTGTATAATCTTTGCGTATGATCGGATTAAAGAGGTGATATTTTAAATTACAAAATGCAGTTTCGATGTTCTCGTGCGTGGTAAGTAATACTGATTAAGGATTTCTTTTTCTTTTGCCAAGCAAAAAAACCAAGATATGACATGAATTTTCATTTAATACATTCGGAGTAGAACAAACCATTTAAGGACGGTCGTTATGAGCGAGCGCTACAACTCAGTTGTGGGTTGGATCAAATGTACTTCATTTAGCTCTTACGTGCACACTCGATAAAGCGGCGCGGCTGTAGCTCAGGGGTAGAACGCGGGCCTCTCAATCTTTGAGATCCAGGTTCGATCGGCGGCCGGGGCATGCACCGATGAGTTTTTCGGAATTTATGTGCAGAGTATTTAATACTTACCACTTGCTGAACGGTGAAAGAAAACATCGTGAGGAAACCTGCTAGCCCTAAAAGCGTGTATTTGTGCCCGAAGAACGGCGATAAAGATTAAAGTATATAACTTATAGGTAACGTGTTTCAATTTTATGATGCTCATTGGATGATTATGATTTAAGGGGGGTTATCCCATTTTGTCCCTTTTCAAATTAATTTTAAGCCAATAAATAGCGATGATAAAATTTAAAAAAAATATACGTCTTATTTCACTCTTTGATCTTGATATTTCAGTCATTCGATACACGATTACTTACATTTTGCTCGATCCAATTAAATCGCAAAGATAGGTCTAAGCTATGATCTAAATATCATTTAATTTGAGCTATATTAAGTTTTGGATGATAAAAGTCATACAAAATAAACGTCGTGAAAAATGTGACATAAAACGGCCGTCATTTTAAAAACACATCCCTCTAATTTCAAAATAATAAACAAAAACACCTCGAAACCGCGAGTTTTCTGAGCGGCGCCCTCCCGCTGAGCAGGATAAACATGTGTAAAATGAAACCGTTGGAGCAGGACAGATTTTGCTAGAAATCTCACCTCGCCTTAAAGCAAAAGGCACTTCAATCAGATATTCGCCCACCGACTTGTAGGAGTACCTTAATAACCCTACATCTCTGTTCGGAAACATCTCAACATTAGAATCAAACATCTATATGCAAATGGTGACAAACAGCCGTGTGCTTTCCGAACGCTACATATATTTTTATGACTGAGGAAAAGCCTCCACCCTATTACCTGCGCCATACAATTTTAAACCTTGCTGTACAAAGTTTGGGTTGAAAGTTGAGAGGTGATCCGTAAGGTGCGCTCAAGATATTGTTTCATGTGTTTTATGAGGTGGGCTGAGATTTCACGGGGTTTTTGTCGAGGGCTCGTTTGAGATGTTCTCCTTTGCTTTGTTTGTTTGTCAAGGGTAGGTTTTAATCTTGTTGTAATATTTGTCTCTGAAAGTGTCAGGACTGCGCTGCGTTTGTAATTTACTGATATATATTTTTATGCAATAAATACTTCTACCTATACCTAGAAAAGAGTATGTTTGGTCGTCGAAATCGAAATGTTAATGTGATAAATTGTTTTGTATCCAAACATTATTGAGATTCTTTGAAATTTAGTAGTGAATGATTCATTGAAGCTGACTTTTATCTTCAGGCGAAAAATTGAATTACATAGTTCTTATATTTTACTGCATTATGGTACAATTTTATTCTATTTTCTACATAACTTGTGTTATTTTTAAGGTTCCGTACCCAAAGGGAAAAACGGAACCCTATAAATGTCACTCTACTGTCTGTCCACCCATATGTCACGGGTCTCTAGCCCTAGCACCTAGACGGAATGAGTTACATATGTACACTGAAATTTGGATATTGTCTGTAAGCCCAAAACCGGATGTTGCATTAAAAATTTTTTTTTTTTTTGTGGAAGGGTCACATACATGAAAAAGGATGTGAAATTTTTAATTCTCGCCCTTGTACGTGGGTGTCAATGTCTAACTAGAGCATTGACTAGGTAAAGAACAAATATATTTCTATTTTCAAATATAAAAAAATGCGGGGACCAACAGTTAGTTAGTTTTAGACTATTTTCGTTACGTTTGAGAAAGACTCAAAAAAATTAACTAGTTAGTAATTTTGAGTTTTTGTACATTATGTTGGATATACTGTATTTAAACAATAACTAAAGATAACGCCGATGCAGATTATAATTTCAAGGTTATTAATTTTTCCTATTTTATTTCATACATTTTGTATGTACGAGTAAGTAATGTTAGAAGTTTGTAATTTATGTTAAAATTTTGGGTCTATTAATTTATTTAACTGGTACGAAACCCTCAAGGCGCGAGTCCCACTTTCTTAAAACTTCAGCAATCAAAAGCCAAGTTAGTAAATCATATTACTTCCTGATGTAGTTCACTAGCTTCATATAATGCATCATTTCATGTTTCATTTTGTACGAAACATCAAAGTGTCATCGCAGTCATTGTACATAAATTTCACTATTCAGTCAATACTCTTTGTTGCTTATTTACATATTATGCTACGTTGTGATCGTTTGCCAAGCATTGCAATAAAAACATTCACAAATTATATCAAAATTAACATCTTAATATCAGTGTACTGTTTCACTGATATTAATTTTATTTATTCAAAATTATCATTCCTGTTTTCAAAGTAGGCTAAATGTATGTAAACTTTTATAGCTTGTTTTTTTTTTGTTTTATAATATAATATATACACAATAAAATGAATTCAAGATATATTTCGGGCCCTTTGTCATCATTTCATTGTAAATATGTAATTATTATATCATTTGATTCCGGGCCCATTGGGAGTATATTGGTTTTTTCAACGGCACGACCCACAGAATATTCTGTCGCTGTCGATATATGGAGTCCATCCATCCATCCATCAGCCAGTTTCGCCCACTGCTGGACATAGGCCTTTCCAGGAGTTCACCACTCTTGGCGGTCCTCCTGGAAGAAATGCCCATACTCACACACGCTGGGCAGGCGGGTTGGTGAGCGCGGTGCCGAAACCCTTGCACTAGTGACGCCGCTGCCCGTCACCAGTCTGATTTATATAAGGCCCGGCAATTGGGGATGGATATACCGCCATCCGTCGGTCCCAGGCAATGGTGGGCCGCCTGGTTTTTTTGCCTGAAAGCTGTTCTCTTACTCTCCCCCGAATTACTTCGGGAGGATTTACGAGTAAGATGGTGGTACCTCCACAGTCGAGCCCGGCATCAGCTCTACCACCTAATTATATATGGAGTAAGATTGATTTATTGAAGATAATAATCGGTGGTTACATCGTGTCTAGCGTGTCATAGTAAAATGGACACAAGTACGGCCCTCTAGTATACAGAAACGGAAGCAAGCTTTAATTTACATTGGAAATGAATATATTGAAGTGCAAACTTGTGAAAGAGAATTGCAATGCCAAGAAAAATGTTTGATTTTAAGCTCTCTTACTGAAGTAATTTATCGGAGATGTTGGTTGCTCACTAAGATTATTACTACAGATTATTACTTATTATTATTATTATGTAGGTACACTTTTCAGTCACGGGCCCATAGGGACCCGGTCATTTGAAAGGCATTCATGGGGCCGAAGCCAACATTGAAGAGGCCTTAGTACCATTTAATCTAAATGTGAGATGGCCGCATCTATGGAGGCCTCTCCCTCAATGTACCATTGGGATACACTAACGGACAGTCCCCCATAGTTGCCAAACTATTGCCAGGGAGGAAGACTTGGAGTGGGCTATGAGGATGGGATGCTAGATGGGCCGGATAACAGGGCTATGGAGTGAGATAACGGACATCTGCCTCAAAAATCTCTCACAAATTTAAGTTTAAGTCTGGCAGATGGTGACTTGCTGCTTGATGACTACCCAGAAGGATAGCCGTTGTGGGCCCCCTATCTAGCCACCATGGGGTGGCCAGGGGGCAACACTATTTAAGCAGCTAAGGTTGTCGAGAGGTGAGTCTGCGGGGCGCAAGATCCTTATACAGTCAAGTGCCCCCGGCGTTATGACATTTTACACTTCCTATGATAGAAATAAATTTCTATATTTTTAAACACTTGGCGATTTATCCATCGCAAGGAGATAACAAATTAAATTTATATCACTGCGGTATAGAAAATCAGAAAAGTAAATCTGGACGTGAGGAGCTCTGAACCGGGATTTGAACCCGGGACCTCTCGCTTACCGGGCGATTGCTCTACCAACTGAGCTATCCAGTTCTCAACATGACCTGCGAATTTACGCTTGTGCTTTCCCATACCGCAGCGATATGTATAGGTACTCACTTAGTAGTGAGCCTCTTGGCGCCTAGAGGGCGCTAGTGTATTCAAGACAAGTCTGAGACTATTATTGCCCTACCGTCACCTGTTACAGCATCGGGTAGTTAAGAATACACATTACTCGTATCGAAACTATGATAGAAATAAATTTCTATATTTTTAAACACTTGGCGATTTATCCATCGCAAGGAGATAACAAATTAAATTAATGATAAGCAATCGCCCGGTAAGCGAGAGGTCCCGGGTTCAAATCCCGGTTCAGAGCTCCTCACGTCCAGATTTACTTTTCTGATTTTCTATACCGCAGTGATATAAATTTAATTTTTTACACTTCCAACCTGGAGCATAGGTTCCGCTCTTGCGACTCCACTCTGGCCGGCTGGTTAAGGCAAGCACAGAGGCGGGGAGGTGTGTCGCTGTGTGTATTATTATTATTATTACAGCATAAGCATACCTAAGTAGTTTTATCACATGTTACAATGTTATCTATGCATTTACTTCGAATGTATTACAAAGTTTTTGGTTTTCTTTAGAGTCATTTAAATTCATCTTTCTATACTTACCATAATATTATTTTACTCATGAGTTTTTGGGTAAGGATAAGTTTTATTGTAAAAGCCTTATTACCTTAAAATGCTTGTGAAAGATATGCAGACAGGCATATGAAGTAAAGTGAATGGTATAAAAAATATAATATAAAGTGACTTCAGATGATATAGCCAAATTTATACTGGAAACCCGGTAAGTTAGTCAAGACTAGGGTTCAATGACACTGTTTGCAAAATACGATAAATATTTTATTCTCCCTTTAATAAACTGTTCAAGAACAACTTATTCTGAATTATAGTTTGATTATTTCACAGAAAAGTCTTAAGATCTTAGTACTGACCACTTACCGAGCCTGCAGTATGAATTTCATTCGTGAAACGAAAGTCACCTTATATAAAAATCCATACGAGGACACTGAAGATGACCTCTATACGATCCCGGTAGGTATCATTATTGCCGCACACTAAACTGCGCTTGCGATGGCTTGACGCTGTAATCGCGTCTGATTGGTTGATCGTTTCTCTGAAAACCGTCTGCACAGCGCGCGCGTCATTAATCACTCCAACTCTTTCCTGGAACAAACGGTACAACTATTTACCCTTAGGTAAGTCTGTTTTGAATTTAGAATGAATTAATGTGATGTAATTTACGGCTAAGGAAATATCAGCTGACCTAAAAAGTGATATTAGTTTAAACTTTTTGGAGAAGGAATATTTCTCTTTCAACGTAATTTATTTGTGTCTTTTTATAAACTAGCCTTTGCCCACGGCTCCGCTCGCATTTATTCAATCTCTGCTCCGTTTTCGGTTTGGGCGTTATTCATAGCTTACATGTATGTTGACCAGGGTCACTACGACGATAATAAAAAAACCGGCCAAGTGCGAATCACTAAGGTTTCCGTACCATTATCTACAAAAACTGCAAAAAATCATCTATGTTGTATGGGAGTGCGCGGGTCTGACTCGCACTTGGCCGGTTTTAGTATTTGGTATTATAGCAGCAACAAAAATACATCATCTGTGTAAATTTTAACTGCCTAACTATCACGGTTCATAAGATACAGCCTGGTGACAGACGGACAGCGGAGCCATAGTAATAGGGTCCCGTTGGTTACCGCATCCAAATTCGTTGAGTGCGTTCTCGAGTTAAGACAGAACATACATAAAGACAGACAGACAGACAAAAATTTAAAAAATAGCTGTTTTGGCCTTAGTAGATACAAAAATCAAAATCAAAATATTTATTTTTGCAAAATAGATAGGTACATAAAGTATACTTTCTACAAGTCAAAGTTAATTTTAACAATATATTATATATCTTTAGAATATTTAAAAAAATATATATAATAGTACGGGAAATAAAATAAACACCTGCATAAAATAGAGGAATCTATGAATAAAAATATTATAGTTATACATAATGCAAAGAACAAATAAGTTCATAAATAAAAACGGGAAATACATACCAAAAATATTAAGGTTGGGCTACTAAAATGTAATAAAGTTATACACTTGCAGAAAATAGAGAAATATAGGAATAAAAATATTATATATACATTATGCCTAACCATCCGCACCATTCGATTAGTATTGCCAATAAGAAGGGCAAGAAACTTAGCAAACATTCTTTTTTTCAAAATAAAACATATGATACAAAATCATACCTACTCAAGTAACAATACCAATAACCCATTTAAAATTTCGCAAAATTATTAAATGTACAGAAACGACTTTTTTGCTACTTTATTATTACTATTATAGATATAAGTAGGTAGCTTATAACATGATAGTAAAAGACTTTATTTAACCATATTCATTCTCATTATTACTAAAACAATATAATATATCAGACCCAAGTCATAGCCCAAATCTAATTGAGAATGAAGTTAACTAGCATACTCGCATTGCTGAATAAACTCAGTGTTGTTTTAAATCTATTTATGCTTGCTTGTTGTTTCCGGGATAAAAAGTAGCCTATGTGTTAAGTTAGGGTATAAGCTATATCCATTCTAAATTTCATCTAAATCCGCTTAGCCGTTCCTGCGTGAAAGAGTAACAAACATACACACACATACACACACACAAACTTTCGCATTTATAAATTAGTATGAAGTATGATTAGGTTTTTTTCATTATATGCCCTGTTTTTGGGTTGGGCGTTATTTTACTAACACCCCTCAACCCCCAGACCAGGGTCACTACGATGATAATACAAAAAAAACTTCATCCAAATCCGATCAGTGGTTCTCGAGTTAAAACGTAGCATACACACATACATACAGCCAAAAGGTTTCGGCCTCAGTACAATATTACCTAATAACCCCTTTCATTTAAAATTTCGCAAAAATGTTGAATGTACAGATACAACTTTTTACTACTTCATTATTGGTATAGATCAGGTATGGGCAACCTTTGGGAAGTCACGGGCCATTAGTTGATGTGTGTAGTATACGAAAATAACGACGCAATCCGTGAACCGCAGGTTCAACTAGAAAAGTTACAATGTAATATTTTCATAATTTCGGATTAAATTTTTTTCACATCCAAGACTACTAACATCTGAATCAATTTCACTAATAAAATTAAACGTGACTTTAATTTATTATTTTTTCTCAATAATACATTGTAATATTACCATTACATACTGTAAAGACCTACCAGAAAATACTTCATCCTGGCGGGCTATTAAAAGTGCCCAGGAAATGTTCACAGAGTATATTTCATTATGTTTTCTTTTTAAAACTATCCGTGTCTATGTTTATAAGAGACTAAGGATGTTGATGGTTGTGATTGTCGGCACTTGGTGGAACTTATGATACATCTTGTTAAATAAGACACTTGTACTTGTCCACAGGATTATATTTTCACTTAATACGCCCGACCGGTTTCGCTTATAAGCATTGTCTAGGGCTTTATTACATAAAAAATAACTTAAATAATATTTACATGTTTAATACGTGCGATAAATGTCAAATAATTTCCGGGGGTAATTTAATAATAAATAAAATGACAGATAGCAAGTGACGATGGATTTATATGCAACGTTGTTTGATATTAGTAAGGAAAGCTACATTATTACTTCAACAATCAAATCTGAGTTTGATAATGGAGTTGGTGAGTTGGTTGCAATGTGACATCACTTTTTTCACCAACTCCATTATCAAACTCAGATTTGATTGTTGAAGTAATAATGTAGCTTTCCTTACTAATATCAAACAACGTTGCATATAAATCCATCGTCACTTGCTATCTGTCATTTTATTTATTATTAAATTACCCCCGGAAATTATTTGACATTTATCGCACGTATTAAACATGTTAATATTATTTAAGTTATTTTTTATGTAATAAAGCCCTAGACAATGCTTATAAGCGAAACCGGTCGGGCGTATTAAGTGAAAATATAATCCTGTGGACAAGTACAAGTGTCTTATTTAACAAGAGAGACTAAGGAGGTTTTTCTCGTTGTTTTTTTTTCTTAGTACTTAGCGTTCCTCTAGATGGCGTTGCCCATGAAGGCTAGAAGGCTGCATGGCGGTAAATACCTTTGCCCAGCTGGCAATAATAAAAAAAAGTTGCGTAAAAGCGGTAATTTATGTTGCTATAAATTTTAGTTGAAAATATTTTGTGCAAATAAATTACAAAATGAGTTCAGAAGCGGGCTCTGATATATATATTACATTGTACTCCACTAATGCTTTGCTAAAGAAATCAATAACAATAAACATGACTAATCGCCCAAATATAAGCAAGTAAGTAACTTTTAATATTCCTTAGTCAGTTTATTATATTTGATATAACTCATTATCATGAAAAAGTCTCAATTTATTTTTGAGAAAAGCACTATACTTGCTTCCGCCATGAATTAGCAATCCTGGCCTCGTATATAAAACTCCTCGCCCTACGGGCTTGGACTTTTAACTTACTCGTCGTTTCTTATTTTCTGGTCTTAGCAGTAATGTACTATTTATTTCTGCTTGTGTTTGTAAGTATACATATTTGTTACTGTTCACCTGTCGCTAACACGCTTCTTCAATTAGATCATCATCAAAGAAGAAAAGAGTGGCCTGGGGCCTTAGAACGAGGCACAAAAAGAATGTCTGTTGAAAGAGTCTTCAGCTGTAAAATTTGATTTTTTGCATATTAAAAATGAAGTTAGACAGCCAAAGATTCTTTCAAATGACACTCTTCTTGTGCGGTAAAAAATGTTAGTCCGATTTTAAATTGTTACTCGCCGCGGGCCATTTTAAAACCGTAATGGGCCGGTGGCGCGGCGGTTGCCCATTTCTAAATTCTAAATTCGTGGCGGGGGCGATGAGTCCTACACTGCCTCTCCGTGATCGTGAGTATTGTGCACTTTCCCCGGTCAGTCAGCCTAGCCAGGACAGCTCCTTGAAGTAGAGCCGAACAGCTTCAGCATGCTGACATAAGAACTGGTCCAGTGAAGGGAAGGTGGAGCTCGTCGCTATCCCTGCCTTTCGTCTTGTATCTTCGGTTGCAGAGCAATAGAGCAGCACATGCTCCACTGTCTCTTCCTCTAAAAGGCAACATAAAGGTACTCTGTGAAGGCAACCTCTGCATAGAGGGCTATCGGTGCCACCTGTATTGAAAAGGTGCTTGTTTAAGTTACAATGTCCAGTTATGATACCTTCTACGAGTATATCCCGCAGGTCGGACCGTTTTAGTTTTAGTAAGTGTCGGGTTACCTTACCATTTGAATTTGGTATCATTAGTCGTGACGTAACAGTCTAAAGTCTTCGTTCTGCCCACTTCCTGTTGTGTACAGTCAGAGTGTGTTTCCGCAAATCTCCCCTGATAGCTTCAGCCGATGGTCGACACGAGTTGATACTCTGAGACCTTCATATGAGATGCTGGTTTAGTAAGAGAATCTGCTTGTTCGTTACCTTCATCTCATTTAATGAAGGTAGCGGTTGCCCATATATGGTATAGATAGATGAGATATATGAAGGGTATACGTATCAGTGTTTTGATGGAACCATAAAAACGATTAATTATCCACGCATATAATAAATAAAGGCGAAGCACCTTCTCAAAACCGCACATAAACCTCCGGCAATCCACACCGGAACCGGAACGCCGCCATACTGTATGCAGCATCACTTGTCCCTTCCGAGCTGTTGCACCTGCGAGCTATTCATTATCATAGCAGTGTCACGGGACAACACGCCCGCTCTGAAATTATACAGTTATTTGTCAAATTGTTTCGAAACAAATACGGCCGGTTCAACATAAGCTGATCGCAATATAATACTATATTTGAATATTTTTATGTCAGAGACTCACGGATCACACAGTCAAACTGTATATGCAGTTTTGTAGGTCATGTTTAGTTTTGTAAGAAAAAAAAACTGATTTGTAAATAAAGCATGTATCTATCTATGATTAAATATATTAAAAAAATATTTTGAAACACTGGAATAAAACAAACGCCAAAAATTGTAAAGATACATTTCTTAGAAAGTTGAAATGTGCATTCAAAATCATCCTGTCACGACATAAAAGGTCCTATTTTTACTACCCAATGTGATAGCTAGAGGATGATTCGGGCACAAATACTGGCATTTTAGGGCATGGAAGTTTACCCTTACAATGTTTACATATTTTACCGGTCAGCAAGAGGTTAATTAAACAAATACTAGAAAACTCATTGATGCATGCGTGACCGGCAAGATTTGAAACTGGGTCATGAGATCGAGAGTCTGATGTCCTACTAACTGAGCTACTGCCACTTGATATACGTAGCATAAATATCAAAATAAAAAAAATGAAAAATGTATCAGACGTTAGATAACTTACATATAAATTTTGTTGCTTGACAGATCGGTTTCATCGTTATTCCTAATTAAAATAAAAAATGAGTGAGTGAGTGATCAAATTAATATACATTACTATTATTTAATAATATCCCTAGAGAAGCGCATCCGCATGGAACAAATATAGCCTATATTTTATGTCTCAGTGAAAAGTCCAACCCTTAGAACATTGAATGAATTTTCAAAATCGGTTCATAATTGCCAGATTACTCCGATAAAAACATTACAGTTTTACCGCTTTATAATATCATAGTGTAGATTATGTTTACCAAAGTTTTAAAGTGCGATGAAAAATAAAATGTCGTTTTATTTATTAAGCACAGCACAATCCCCATTTTCTTAAATTCACAGATTTTGCATAATTTCTCTATACATACACGCTTACCATCAAATTCCAACTTAACCGCTTTAATTATAAAGTCCATTTCAAATAAAGGACTTTGAATAAAATACCCAGTGCACATCCCCGTACAAAATCGTAACATCAAACCGCGGACAGGATTGGTCCGTTGTCTGTCGGCAGTATTGTTCCGGCGCTCGAATAATCCGAATATGAATTAATATAGGGATTTTCAGGTAAACCGGCGGACGTCAGATATTTCGGAGGTTTACCCTATTGTTTAATTGTTTTGATGTTATTGTTGCCGTGTATTGTTTGATTAAGGTAAAGATATTGTGGCTGTTTGAGGGAGTTACGGACTCATTCAGTGGTAAATCGATAGCAGATTATGTAGCCATTTATATCACGACATTTTACTTTATATATTTTAAGACCCCCTTTAAGATGATTGATGTGATATTTCCTTAATGTGTTATAATTTTTATAACGCACCTCTTTACAGTCATTAGAAAATATATTTAATTTTTGTTTGTTAATCCGTTCTTAAAATAAACGTAACCTTCTACATATTTAAAATTTTCTGGCCATAGCTTATAGTGCTTTTATGATGAGATTTATACACATACACTTTATTTCCGACTCATCCTTTTTTGTCGTTCTTAGCTTCATAAAACTTTTGTTTACTTACATAACAATTTTTTATGATCTATTATGCAACAAAATTTCTATAGACTATGATAAAGTGATTTCGATTGATATAGCCAAATCTATACTAGAGACTTTGTAAGTGATCAGTAACAAGGTTCAGTGACCCTTTCTGTGAAAAGGGCAAAATAAAAAATTTAGATTTTCGATGACCCCGAGTCAATTAGTATAGAAAACCTAAATTTTACCTGTTCTCAAAACAAGCAAAGGGGCACAACAAACATTTTTCTCATTTTTCAAAAAGAGTAAATTCACCAGTGTGAATTTGGCTTTACCGATCAAAGTCACCTTTTATAAACTACATAAACATAGTATCCAGAAGTGTGTGCGATCCTCCAACAATAAACACGTCACTCGTGATCGTTCATCAACGACACGACGGACGACACTGGGAGCCATTCTCATCGTCTCTTCTTAAACCCTGGTTAAAGTATTTAATAAAACACTTGTTCATATCCACATATACTCAGTTATATATACTTTATTATGCCCTACCGGTTTCACTCTTCAGCATTCTCAAGGGATTTTCAATTATAATTTATAACCATTTTATAACCATACGTAATATTACGTGCAAAGAATGACAATAACAATTGTTATTACAAGTGTCACAAGTATTTGATTGAACATAATTTGTAGTCAATTCCACCAAGTAACAACAATCACAAGCACCAACTTAGGTCACAGTAACCGCCACCTACAAATACATCGATGTGAATTTGGTTTTTGAAAGAAGCCTCCGTAAGAAACCGTCATGAGAAGCCGTACTAAGAGAGTGGTTACTGTCCTTTATTCGGTATTTTTATTGCTCTTTATCCTACGTTTTAGCGACGCTCTTCATTAGGCGCGTGGTACCAAAATGTCATATCGCAGTGGGTGTGACTGCTCAGTAAGCAAATACGTCACTTGGTACATAACCCTTCTCAATCAAAACGACGGACCAGTTATCTATTGTAATAAAAATGGTGACAGAAATAGGAAACCATGGCATACGATTGCTACAGTACCAATAACTTGGTCAAATCCGCCTACTAACCGCCTGCAAACCAGATATCACCAGTCTCGAATTGAGAACTAAAATTTGACAGTTCTGTAAGTTATTTTATTAAGCATTATAATTGATAGGAATACGAAAATACAACGACCTTGGATCTCAACAAAGCGGGTTTCTGCTTGTCACTGCCCCGCTATAGCAGACTGGTATAATACATTGAATGTACTTTAAGGCCTACTAAAATACCGGTGCTTTAAAACGAAATCAAAATTTTGAAAAGGCACAAAAGAATATTCAAAACTCATATTATGAATTGATTTGTTTGGTACTGTTGTTTTAATAGAAATTTTCCCAACCAACCCGTAACCACGTTTGATCAACTCAAGTTAGGAGCAGTGTCACCGAGCCGTCCAAAACAAAGGCTCACCTTGACTCGTCACCCAAGGTACAAGCTTTGGGGAGACAAACAGGAGGTGGGGTGGGAGTACGGTTTTCGATGTAAAGGGAGGTTGGGGAGGGCTATAAGTAATTAATTACTGAAAGACTGGCAGGTGCACAATGAGGTGACTGAGGAAGCTAAGGTGACGGTGCGATTTTTTTTCACGGCGTTGACTGAAGAGTGACGTGGCTGAAAGATAAGGTTATCAAAGGTTTTTGCGAGTTTCTAAGTGAAAAGATGAGTCAATTCGTGTTCGTATCTTGCTACAGATTGCTGCATGACTTTGAATGAATGGAAAATGATTCCGAACTGTGCGAACGTTCCATTCAATAATGCTGCTTACAAGTCAACAAAAATACTCTTTATTATGCACCAAATATAAGGTGACTGATTTTGACCAAATTTATCCTGAAGTCTCGTTGAGTGGTCAGGCTCAAAGATGGGAAGTCTACATTTATTATGCGTATTTCACAGAAAGTGTTATTGAACTTTAGTCCTGACCACTAACCGAGTCTCCAGGATGAATTTGGCTATATCAACAAAAGTCATCTTATAAACAACAGAAAGCAAATCTTCGTATAGTTTGAATCCTTTTTTTTGCTTGCAAAATACATTATCACCATGGATATTGGAAATTTAATTCAAATATAAAATTAATTCACCTTTGTGTTAATATACCAAAAAAGTTACGTGCCAAAGAAGATACAAAAATATAATAACTGCTAATAGGTTCTTCTTTTATTATTTAATATATACGTATATAATTATAACTGTACAGTAAAAAAATGTATATAAATTATGTAGACAAATACTTAATAATTATTCTCAAGATATATTTCGGGTCCCGAAATTTTATTTTCATTGTACAGTGCCAAAGAAGAGGCCTACACAATAGTGGGCTGGAGCAAGCTGTTTGATGATGCTTAAGTGTGGACAGTTTAACTTTAAAAAATTGTACGAAAGTAATAAAATCAGTAAAGAATATAATGTATCACCAACTCTAACAATATTGATTATAAGTTCAAGCTGTAGATGTATTGTAAAATATTATGTTTCCAATGATTGGGAGAGTATATTTTAAGCATTATACCACGTCAGTAAACCTCGATCATGCGTACTATAAATACCTTGTCCACTAAAAAATTGTCCGGTAAACCTTGGATCATGTACTCAAAAATATGTTCCACATCCTCGCGGTGCCATCGTGTCATAACCACCGCAGCGCAAACTTTGTTGAGAACGAGTCAGGCTCGTGTCGTACGTATCTCATTAAACTAACTTTGCCTACTGAACCCACGGTGCGTTCAGAATTGTACTCTATTTTGGTACCTTTTAAACATGCTTTAAAATAACCACAAACTTCGTTATACCTGTTAATTCTCATTAACAATACAATAGTAAAAGAATAAAGGGTAGTCTAGATCGTAGCTGCGATCATTTTACAGATTAATTTTAAAAAGATCTAGATAATTTATGTATAGGCATGCGTTTAGGTGGTATCAAAATGTAAAAAACCCTTTGTGTATTTTTTGGTTTTGGTCATTCCAAGTACTTTGGAGTTAAATTCAGTATTAATGGGGTAACAAGAAATTATTTATCAATGAGGAATTGTGCTAATACCAGATGGCAACACTGTCGCCTCAACTGGAATTTCTTTGCGGCCTAAGGCCGCTGTAACCAGGCCATAAAATACAAAAAAAAATGATTTTTTTGCAAAGCTCTCAAATGCTATAAAAAATAAGTAATACAAACAACGAGTTATACAACGTGAAATTTAAGTCATTTTTAACGAAAAAGACAACCCTGATATCGCGAAAAAAATCAGCTGTTCCATAGAAAAGTTAAATACCTACTCGACGAAAATATATGAAACAGCTGATTTTTTTTCGTGATTTCAGGTTTGGCTTCATAGTAAAAGTTGTTCATATGGACGAGTACTAGCACCAGTTTTCGTTAACAAAATGACTTAAATTTCATGGTGTATATAGAAATCTATTTTCTTAAAAATCTACTGAAATAAATTTTCCACTTGAAATAAAGGTCAAATATATATCGGTATTTACATACTAAAATAGACTTTTAAATTGACATGACAATCAATATAATTTACAATTTTCATCTGAATAATCTTCCATTCAACCCAGGTTGGGGCAACAGTGTAGCCACCTGTCGGCATAAAAAGTTAGTTTAAGCTCTCCATTAGGAGTCAAGCAGTACAGACATACAAGAGCTAAAACTAAACGCAACGTACCTACCCATAGGTATCGTTCCCTCGCTGACATTTTCAATCTCCGCGCGGTACACGGCAGGAAGCTGCGGTGAGCCTCAGGAACAGTGATGGATGATTCTTCGGGCAACTGTGTACTTTGAAGGTTGTTGAAAGTTTTGTGGCAGATTTGAAATTAATGGGAGGAAGTACACATTCAAACTTCTTCAGCATTCTTGTCCAGTTATGTATTAATTATTTTATATTTTAGTGAAAAAAAAAATATGTTGTTTGTTTTGTACCACAATCCGTGCTTTGTACGAACCAGTTCCGTTAATTGTACAGTATTGGGTACGACTCTGTATAAAGAAGTTAAGTTCAAACTGGGGACTCGGTAAATGATCAGAACTAAAGTTTACTATCTTCTTTATAAAATTTGAAGTCTTTTCTATATTCAATCCAATCCAAACCCTGAGTAAGACATTCTGAAAATCCAATTTTCTTTTACGGATACCTTTGCACCTTACCAAGTGCCATTATGAATTTGCCTACATCAATTAGAGTCACGTTTATGTTGGTATTTAAGTAACATTTACTTACCGTATCGTCTACTTAAAATCTGTTCAGTATGTGTTTCACTCCACAATATTGTTAACCCATTAACTTAATTTTTTTAAGGTCCTTGGCTCTGTCCTGGCAAATCAATCAGTTCTCCAAACTTTAAACAAATAAAATCCATGCTTTTATTTTCTATCGCAAACCTACAAACAGACAAAAGGCACAGCACAACGTTTTAAATTACTAATCAAATTGAATTTGACAGAAATGACAAATTTGACAAATAACAATACGATTGCTAGTTAAAATTAGCAAGTTAAATTTTCTTGTGCAAGTGGTCTTATACATCTTTTCGTTTTATAAGTAAGTATCTTCGCAAATTGCCAGCCATTCCAAAGGTACAACCTTCCGCGCCACATTCGCATACCTCAGCGCAAGTTTAATTCCAAGATAATATCTCTAAAGGTCGTCCTCAATTCGCATAGTTTTGAAGTTACTTTAAGTTTACATCCAACCCTTCATTCGTAACGGTATCTAGGGATGTGACCGGGCACAAACTCACCCTACACAAGTGAAAGTATAATTCCACAGCTTGATGTGCGGACGTTTTAAGCAAATCTGCGTGTTTATGTAACGTAACAAGGGCACTCGGAACGATAATGTTATGTTGGTAAGCCTGTGACTGTGCTACTCAGAGCTAATAGTACTTAATAAAGTTTTTACAAATAGAATTCTCGAAATTTTCATTTCGAAGGAAAACATCTTCTCAACAGAACTGAATTATATAATTTTTTTTTGCGTTGTAGCGAATTAGAGTTAATCGGGAGATTGGCTCCGAACCAATCGGAATACAAAACATGAATAAACATGAAAAAAAAATATTGGACACCAGTAAAGTACGATATTTTACGTAGGTGTCTCTATCTTTCAGACTTCTTTCTGTTCTTTTATATATTGTATTGACTTGGTGGTTATTTTATCAACACCCTTTTTAGTTTTTATGTCGACTAGGGTCACTATGATAAAGAAAATAGCATTCCGATAATGTTGAATAGTTCTCGAGTTAAAACCAATGCAGACAGAGATACGAGGCAGACAGACCGACACATAGCCAAAAATTCTAAAAATTATTGTTTTAGCCTCAGTACAAAACTAATAGCCCTTTTCATTTGAAATTTCGAAAACTATTTAATTTAGAGACACGATTTTTTACTACTTTATTATTAGTATAGTATGGTTTTGTACATTCATGTAGGTTGTCAGTTTAGGTACCAAACCAAATGGTAATTTTATTCAGACTACCCAAGCAATAACAAAAAACCCGTTTACCTATTTAAATAGTCAATAAAAATTATGAAACTATATATTTTCTTATTTGTTTCATAATTTTATGATGAAATTTTTGACTGTAGTTATAGTATGTAAAAATAATACATAAAAACCGGCCAAGTGCGAGTCGGGCTATATGAAAACGGCAAAAAATCATGTCTGTTGTATGGGAGTGCACAGATCTGACTTGAACTCAGCCGGTTTTAGTATTTGTTGTTATAGCGGCAACAGAAATACATCATCTGTGAAAATTTTAACTGTCTAACTATCACGGTTTATAAGCCTGGTGACAGACGGACGGACGGACAGCGGACTCTTAGTAGTAGGGTCCCGTTCGTTACCCTTAGGGTACGGAACCCTTAAAAAACATAAGGCTAACGACATATATTTACAGTAATGGGTATAAATATTGCGTAAAATGGGCTACAACAGTTTGACCTGACAGACTCCCAAAGTAACAAACTGACGTATAGATCGCGACTTACATGAAACTTTCATGAGAGGAATTTCAGCCAAAGGCTTTGATTTTACCTTGTAGGAGGTAGACATTGTAATTTTGTAATGAAGCAAACGTTGCACGGCTTGGCCATAAGTAACTACTAGTCTGGTAGGGAGGGACCTAAATATTTGAAGCGTGTTTAAGATTCGGTACCTTTCGTGTAACGACTGTTTTGTTACAAGTTATCAGAAATTTCAGGACTGTTTCTTTTACAAGTCTCTGGGGATTTGGCAATATGTTTCATGTAATACTATATAATATGATCGATTTTAATACTAACTGTGTTTACAGTAATTTATGTCGCTTATTCTGAAAGTTGTTAGCGTGAAATCCAATATTCAATGTCTGGCTTTACAATGCGGGGTAACACTGCCAACAAGCAGGCGACACGCCCATTGACAATAAAAAAACGTTTGAAATATGTTTAATTTTAGGTCTTTAGTTAAAGTTTTTAGGATTTCATAGAGTAACAGTTTTAATTTTAAATAACTTTTATTATTTTTGAACATTTTATAAAGCAAACAAAATAAATATGTACAATTAAAACAAAATAAGACCCACAAGTTATATTAAAAGGGTAGTATTTACTATTTTATCACACAAAATAAAATAAAAAAATGCTAAGTGTTTAGTCTACTATCAAAAATACCTTATTAAACTTGGTTTTGCGTGTTTTGGAGCACAATTTTAGGATTTTTCGGTGGTCACAAAAATCACTACGAAGGTTCACTACATTTCGTGACTCGCCATTCATAACCTTCTAACCAAACCTACCGGCCCGCATCAACGCTGAAGAATTTGTTTGTTTGGTGTCTTAGATTAACATATACTACTATTATTTATATATATACTATTTTATGTTCAGTTTAAACTTTTTGTATGTTAGGCAATTTTTATTAATAACTGTTTTTTTGTACACGTGTATGATTACTCTTTTGTTATATACGGGTAGCTATATTTTTTTACTCTTTCCTTAATGGTTTGCTGTAAGAAATGTCTTATTAGAGATAAGTTTACCCATATGTACATACCTTTTTACTGTTACTTTTTGTATTAATGTTTTGTGTACAATAAAGAATAAGAATAAGAATACTATTTCTCTTATAAATAACAGTAGGTCCTAAAAAAACTTCAAAGAATTTGAAATATAAGTGTTTTAAACTTGTACTAATAAGTCGTATCATATTTATGAAATAACAAGAAATTACTATCAAGTAAATATTCAGAAAATGTTCATCTACTTTTTATTTAATCATACAATCTACCAAGCAAATTGCGACTATAATTATTTGGTAATGCTCAATCTAAGAAACCAAGTTGATATAAAACAAAACGTTTAAAATTTTATTTACAAGAACTTCCTTTTGGAATCGAAAATGAAAATTTGCTAGTTATCATCGGGTGCTTTGAGTAACGTAAGTCAATGCACAGAATAATGACAATTATTGTGAACACCAAACACTGTAAGAAAACCTTGGAGGTAAACAAAAGTAAAATTACCATTCAGCGCTGTTCCCTGCAATGTTTCATTCAAAACAATATCTTCGTCGATGTAACAAATAAAGGAATTATTCATCTCTCACGCACGCTCCGATGGTAATGTTATAGTTATTGGCGGTGTTCAACCTAAGTGTACTGTTGCGGAATTAGATGCTCATCCAATATTGAACTTTACTGCGTGGTAATAAGAGCGAGAGGTGGATTAGGGTATATTTTCTCGATGCTACATACATTGGTGTGGATTATACTATTCGTGATCTCTTTTTTAGAATTTTGTCCTTTAGTTCTTTAGAGGATATTTAAAAAAGCTATCTTCATGTATCGAAAAAATAAACTGGTTAGCGTACATTTTTCTCAAAATATGTGTTCGTATGTGGATTGTGGATGTTCTATTTGAATAAAAATATTACCTTAACTATACCTATATATACCTTACTTCTTGACATATTTTATGAATATATATGAGGTCATTATATAATTGAAACTACAGTGAGTTGACAACATAATCAGAGGTGCAATAGGCATGATGACAAAAAAAAATTGATTAGTCCGTCAGTTAGATTATCAGAAAATATTGGACACGTATTTTTTCTTTTTTCAGTTAAACTAACAATGATGAAGATATAGCCCGCTGAAGTTCCGCGTGACGTCACATCTAGGTACAATTTTACTTAGAAATGACGTCATTTTCCCCCACTCCCAAACTTTGACGCGCTTGGTCTCTGTAATTTTTTGTTTCATTGACAAAAGAAAAAATACGTGTCCAATATTTTTTGATAATCTAAATGATGGACTAAATAGAATAATATTTTGTTTACCCTGTCTACAAGCCTATTGTGTAAGTCGATCGTATTCAAATTCTATTGTCATATGGCTATTCGGCTAAGCAAATAAGCCCGTTTGACAATTGAAATCTTACGTGTTTGGTTGTCAACAACAAAACAAGACAATTATGATCATTTGACAGCCAAAAATTTACGATTTCAATTGTCAAACGGGATAATTTGCTTAGCTGAATAGCCATATGACAATCAATTTGAATACCATTGGCTTACACAATTGCACCTCAGTTTGGTGGACTTTATGAATACGGTATACTCCAGTTTACCATCCGGTTTCCGTGTTACCAACTTGTCCCTAAATTGAAATATTCTATCCTTTTCTTCCTCTGTCGTAAAGGAAACGTTTGGTTGTAATGTAACACTTACTCGTATTTATAAAGTTTGCAATTTCTACCAACTACATTATCTTAGACCCGTTCGGGAATCAGGTCCCACCGTCCTTTTGTCGTGTTCAGATGATGATGAGTCATAATGACATCGAAAGCTTTACCTGTGCTTTAGGTGAGCCTAACCTTCCGTACCCAAAGGGTGCCAAACGGGACCCTTTCTATATGCCCCCGCGCTATCTGTCCGTCCGTCTATCACAGGAATCTACAGTTTCAGCCGTAATAGGCAGCTAGTAAAATTTTCACAAAATACGTTTTAGTATGACCTCTATCACGGCAAATAATAAAATTTTTAAAACATTGACACCCAAGGGTTATTCAAAAAACCTCGAAAAAGTAGCATTACTATTGTACTCGTAAACCTGTAAAGCCTACTTAGCTGTGATAGTTTTCCTTTTAAATTCATTATATATACTACTTCTGTGAGTTTATTTACATTTCTATAAACAACCGTTTGGCCGGCAGGGGGGGGGGACGCTCAACTCTAACTAAGATTTTCACTTTAAAGCTTAATATTCGCCAACGGATCCCTTAATCGAAAAATGGTTTTCACATACCCACAATGTTTTTAAACAGCCTATCCAACGATACCCCACACTATAGACGAGATGGGATAGACGAGAAAAAAAAAATCATCCCCAGTTTACGTGTATGATAGGTAGCCCTAAAAAAATTTTTTTCGAGATTTTATTTTACCGTTTTGTCGACGTGATTAATATTTTTACAGCTTTATAGCACTAAAAGTCTCTGCGCTAAGCCGCGGACGGACAGACGGACATGGCGAAACTATAAGGGTTCCTTGTCGGACTACGGAAGCCTAAAAATGGCAATATAAAGGTATATGAGTTTAAATTTTTTACAGATTTTTGTAAATACTTTCAAGTAAAACAACAAATGATAAAAACTAGGGTTCCGTACTGAGAAGGTACGAACCCTTCGTGCGTGAGTTCTACTCACACTAAGTCGGTTTTTTAAACCCATAGCGGCTAAACAGAGTACCAGCTGCTAGAAAAGTATTTTTCGAATTTAGCTCAACTTAATAATGACGTCACATAATATAGTCCCTAAAGCGCTACCGCCGTATCTCATTTCGGCTCGTAGGTAATACTTGTCAAAAGTTATTAGTTCACCTGAGGGCTAAGAGCATGTATTCAAACGATGTTTGCGCGTCAAACAATAGATTGAGACTGTTATGAGCCCTCTACTCTACCCTTATGTTTATGCTTTTGCCTCTATGATTGGAAACTCAGTTATATCTAGTTATTTAGTGACTGAGATTTCGATCCAATCATAAATAGTATCAAAGGTTGTGAGAATGTTACAATAGACATGAAAATAACTAGTAATCTTTTAAGTATTATTTTCTTTATCAAGAACTACCTAAGTCTTTTTGGTGCACTGGCCAGAGAGAAAATAATATTTCTATGCGAGTAAGCGAGAAGAACGAACGGTGAAATTTATTTATATGTACAGCCAAATTCATACTGGAGGGTGGGTAAGTGATCAGAATCACGGAGCGATAACACTTTTGTGCTAATTTCGCAAAATAAAATGGTGACGTGACGTCCCATAGTAATTGACTCGGGGCTGGACTTGCGTTTGTAGGGAACACGAAAAGAATAATTTACGAGTTTCACAAAAAAGGTCATCTAACATTGATACTGAGCGCTCACCGAGTCTTAAGTATGAATCTGGCTGCATAACTAAATGTTACTTTATATTAGAATAATATCGTTATGATATCTATGAGTATATTCCACTAACTCGCACAGGTTTGTCTCTTTCACACTGGCCTGCTGAACTAGAAGGTGACATTAATTTATCCAGCCAAATTCATACTGAAGACTCAGTTATTATTAAGTTTAAGGTTCGATAACCCTTTTTTGAAAATTTGCAAGCAAGCCCAGCCCCGGGTCGATACTACGTAGAGTCAAAACTAAATTTTTCATATTTCGCAAAAAATATAACACTGTTTACTTACCGAGCTTACAGTATGAATTTGGCTGCATGAATTAATTTCAACTTTGTAGTTATAAAGTATATTTATACATTGCACTCTGAATTTCGAAAGGTCTTTTAGCGGGTATCTACTTATACCTGCCAAATTTTTAAATTCGTAGGCGGTGAACGAAATTTGTTCAGCGTTCGTAGGTTTTTTCGTTTCCTAGATTTGGTAATGTGACATAAAAAATGTATAAGCAAGCTCATTTCATTTTGTTTTTTTTATATTAAGTTATTCAATCTTGTCATGTACTTTCCATCTCTTTACTAAAACAATGTTGTATTATTAATATAGTAATGATGATCGAAAAAAATACATGATCTTGCTAAGTTTCTTGCCCTTCATCCTAGCAAGTCTAATCGAATGGGCGGATACATATTTATATATGTAACCTATTAGTAGTTAGTATATCATTATCATATAGTAGGTATATATATTATTGTATACATTAAATATACCTTTAATGTAGTTTATGTACGTGTATTTACTTATTTAATATATTCTAACGTGCGATAAGTGTATTTATGTATCTACATTGCAAAAATAAGATATTAATTTAATTTCATATGGTAAATAGTATCTATACATTATTAAATTCGTCCCTCCTTCTTTAAGACTAAAATTAAATTTTATCCATTTGAAAATCCGCTGGAATATCCTGAGCTACAAAAGGTTGCGACCTCTTACCTCTAAAACGAAGTTCGCAAACAATCCAGGATATTGTGTGTGGATATTAAAACATCGTTGTTCGACATCACGTTAATTACTTAAGCGGAACCCTAAAATGTTTATTCAGGGTCAGGAAGACCTGGAATTAATAAACGACCGTGTTTGAGTTTAATCTTTGGAGGTGAATGAGGGATCTGATGGATTACCTCGCAATTTACTGGTTATTATGGATTTTGTTCTTTAGTGATACGTTCAATGAAGATAGAATAATGATATTCTTATATTTATTATATTCTTAATTATTATTATTATATAACGTCCTACAATCCAAGGTGTTTTTTTTACAAATGATAGAGTATCCCCAATATACCAGAATGCACCGATTTTTTTGTGCGAACTTTTTTTTCACCTCCTTATGAATTTAGTCAGCTGATTGAACCACTTTGTACTGGGAAGCGAAAAATTTATTTGATCAAAAGTTTTTTTTTTCTTCTTGATTGTGTTCAGTTAATGATATATGATTATTAATATTATAAGAATGCATTACAAACCAGAAAAGAATAGATAAATTAGAAACAAATGTAAAGACAACAACTTTTTCAAATTCTTGTCTTTCATTTGTTTCTAATTTATCTTTTCTGGTTAGTAATGCACTCTAATAATAATATTTAGAGAATTCCAAAGCGATGGATTTCGCAATAAAAACATAACCACCATATATGGTTAACCCTGGATTATTTTCACTTATTAATGTAGGACCATATAATATGTGATAATAAATAACACATAAGCTGTACATACCTATACTTACAAAGTCTACTTCATTCACAGAATGGACACAAATATCGATCTCCATCACTTAAATTCCCATTACCTTCCCTTCGCGTCATCCAAACAATCAGCACCGGTCTCCAATATCGGCGCACCTGGAGGGCTTCCAACTTATTGTTGTGTATTCTGTACACAATACACACGTGATCTCATATCGGGATCGGGATAGAGTTACCTTTAAATGCGGTAAGGGAGGATTTGAAATTGTTCTGTGATCGTTGGAGTTGGGGGCAAACGTTGAACGGATGACGGTTGGTAATTTGCATGAAAATTTGTTTTACCTGTTTTTTAAGTTACATTTTTATTTTATTACGAAGTTTATCTTTTACACTGAGTTTAAAACTACAAGGTTCCATAGCACATTTCATTTTTATTTTATTTTGAGGGAAATGAATTGACTGTAGATCTCCAATTGGCAGGTTAAATCTCCTTGTGTGTCTCTCATTACGTATAAATAAAGTGCCAACTTGGGCAAAAGCTGAATTTGTAAAAAGGTCATCCAAAAGAAAACATGACACTGAAGTTTCTTCATCGTTACATCAAAACCTTTTCACATTAATTGCCCAGTCGCATCCTTTTGACTCGCCAGACATTCTTTCTTTAAATATTTTTATATGTCATTCCACTTTCAAATTCCACAATTAAAGTACCCCGCCCACCGGTTAACGTTGACGGGCATGTTCTGCGAAGCCCGCATGTGACGGTGTCGCGACACTCAATTGCTTCCAATCAAGCCACCACCGTGCTACAGGGTAGGTAATAATAAAACATACGTTATGAGAATACTCATTACGATGGTGGAGCAGGAGATTTATTAAAACCTCCAATGCTCCATACCATTATACTAATAATAAAATAGTTAAAAAGTCGTGTCCGTCCATTGAATATTTTCGCATTTTTTTAATGAAATGGCGCGTTGGACTTGGACTCGGTCTGTCAATGGATGAACTGTTTGTTGCGCCATAGTTTTCGAGGAAATTCATTTATTACTTACAGTGGTTTTATGGGTCAAAATAATTATTTTGCCCTAAAATTACTGACAGCAGGGATGGTGATGAACGATATTTGACTCCATTTGAAATTCTGGAAATAACAACGGAAATTACAAAAATTACGAAAACAGGTTAGTAGGCATGAGTTAAGATAAAGTATTGTATGAAACTATACATAACTAGATGTACCAGTTTCATAAACTACTATTAGAAACCGTATAAGTAAAACACAAAAAAACTAACTATTCTTTAAACTATGGACAGCAAATGGGACACACGTGCATTGTTCTTCAATTGTTATTTTTTTATTGCGACGTAGGCGGTTAATTCAACTTTCTCAAGATTGGCTTTGTTTTATTTCTTTAGATTCAAATTTCTTGAGAAAGTTGAATTAACTACCTACATCGCAATAAAAAAATAACAATTGAAGAACAATGCACGTGTGTCCCAATTGCTGTCCGTAGTTTAAAGATTAGTTGTTTTTTTGTGTTTTACGTATACATGATGGATGTATCATTACAACTTTTTGTGTATGTACGCCAAATTGAGAAAAATGAAAAATTAATGACGAACAAACAGCAATTCTTTTTAATTGAAACACAAGGGCTACCTTCATAATGTGTTAAATATTCACCCAAAATAAGTGAAAATAAGTCGCAATTACCGAACAAAAGGGCCAAGGGCCGTCTATCGCCGACAATCAGTGGAAGGGCCAGCATGCGGGTCCCTAGGAAATTATTAATTTGGACAATTAAAATTACCTTTGGCCATTCAGGGTCGAACAAAAAAGGTCCAAAGCACCTTTGGATGCGTTTTTAACGATAACTGACTGTTGGAAATTATTTATTTTATTTTTGATGGTATCCGGTGGCTCAATCTGTAGGGGGCCGGACTCTTAATCTCAGACCCCGATTCGAATCCCGTCATCTATCTTATAATGCACTCTGACAATATCAAAAGCTTCCCAAGCGATGGATTTTGCTATATATCATTTATACTACAAAATCTAAGTTTGCCGCTGCTATTATGTGCTGCCGATGTGCTATAAATATGACCCGTTTTCTACCCCAAAGGGAGGAAAACGAGTATTTAAGGTCTTGCAGAGGTTTGATCTTTTCAGAGATTACCTATTACACCATTACTAACTTCAATCATTCTGCATTTAACTCCTTATCAAGAGTTTTTCTTTAATCTTAAAGATCAAAATAGAATTTAGATTTAGGTCGTATGTACTATCTAAACTTCTCGATTTTCTTTCACACACACACAATGCATCACGTGTCTGTACATACAAAAGGGTTCTTTATCCTTTCGATTTAGACAAAGTAGTTGCGTAACTTAAAACTGAGTGTAAAACACCGTAAAATAATTAAGTGTGGTCCTTTGTAAAGGTGTCACCCGCACACGGCCGGCTAATAGTTTAGCCACATAAAGGCACACTCTGCCCGCATGTTGCTTAAAAGGTTAAATGAAACTTTATACGGTTATACTACCCTGGTACCTGATCTAGACAGAAAGCGACAAAACTTTTTTTTGTATGGTCTACGAACTAAGCGCCTCAGTATATTGCTACAAACAAAGGTTGACCTAACAACAATTTAGGCTGATTCTAATCAATTCCTACCCTCCTGTCATTTAAATAAATCAATACAATAAAGTGTTGTTATACCACCAAACACACTTCCATAGAAAACTTATTAGAAGTGCGCCTAACTCACCATCAAGATAAGCAAGGATAACTAACCATAGAACACCACCATCAGACTTCTGTTTCTATTACAAAAGGTGAATGGCCCCATCTGGAGACCAGTACAACCACCCGTAATATCTAAATTACTACAATTGACGCACCTACACGCGCCCGTACCTGCCTCTATCATCTAATAAATGGTATCACAATTGGACGATATGTGGGCTAAAGAACACAAAAAGAAATGCAAACGCTATATAATATTTTTCTTTTAATAAAACTTTTAGATAACAGCCTATGATGGATAAAGTTCGCCTAAGGTTCTTGATGAATTGTTATAATAATAATAATCAATTTAATAAAATAAAAAAAACATTTTTCCTAGATTCGCAAAGTTTTTACCTGTGTTATTTGCTAGATAGTCCGTTAAAAATATTGATTTCCACTTTTAATCCATCCTTTCGTCTCCGAATGCTTTTGCTAAGCTTTTACTCAATACTTTTTACTTGTTACTTTATTCACAAACATTTTACTTGCCCTCCTGAATGCCTACTATGGTGCCACTTTACCACCATTTTAAACACCATTTGACAGTAAATTCCGTATAATTTACTGTTAAATAGTGTTTAAAATGGTGTTAAAAAGGCAACCATGTTAGGCTGGTATTAAAAATGTTTATACCTACTATTCGTATTGTTCTGAAGATTTTACCTGTTTTGAAACAATCCACATATTCTATTAATTATAATGAAAAACTTTTATTCAAATATATTAAAAATTAAGCCAATATTTTATTTAAATAGGTATTCATTTATGGTTTTGATAATTTTAATTGTCAAGGAACAAGGGCTACTCTTCAGTATGTTCGACAGAACATGTGGCTTAAGTTATGAGTTGTATAAACATTTAACTTTAATACTAGATCACAAAAAATATAGTCTCACAGATCACATACCTCCGTCGCATTCGATGTCTAGGTATGCTCCCATTACTTCCCTGCTTTATGTTTGCCTGCATCGGGTGCGGACACCAGTTTCTTCCAGAGATTCCGCAAAATAGTAATTAGTTTCTCAGACGTATAAAAATATATAAGGGAAGTAAATTTTGTTTTTAAATTTATTATTTTGTGACAAGGATATTTAAAAACTTCTCAAGGACATCTGAACTAATGCTAATTAAATTTGTTCATACCAGAAGCTCAAAATAATCGGCTTTCATTTCGCTCCTGTAGCAGCTATTTGTTTTAGTTTGCAATGATTGTAAGGAATAAGTTCAATTATAGTTTTTAGGTAAATTAATAAATTTCTTTTTAGTGTAGTATATTGGCCTCAGTCATAGATGAATATAATAAATAAATTAAATAGTACATTTTTCTAGTGCATTGGATCAATTAGTAATATTATTACTCGAAGATATATTTACATTCATGATTCAAGGCTAACTTGTATTGTAAAATTAATAAAAAAATCTGCTGTTCCACCAAAAAGTTAAGTAACTGCTTAACCAAAATGTATACACATCATAAATTTGTTTCACTATTTTTACGTTCGGATCCAAAATGTTCGGGACGATTACTATTCTAATTTTCGGTTCCAAAAAGATTCAAATTTATATTGACACACTGTATTTAGTTTCCATGGTTATACGAGTACAACTACTCTCCATCCATTTCCATGTGCGATGAGTAAGCCATACATTGGCCAATTTAGACGCAGTTAAGGTGATCGCCCGCCAGGTGGCATGTGACTCAGGCTGTCATTACTGCCAATTTAGCTGATGAAACCTGGGGGGGAGCCTGAGGCGTATCATTTACCTTCATCACTTATGACAAAAATTAATGCCATAGAAACAGGAAAAATTTATCTAAACCCGAGTGGATAACGAAACTAGAGCTCACCTCAATAAATTAGGAAATTATTAAAATACTGGGCAAGCGTCACTAGGGTTTCACACACGTACATACATACTCCTACATATACCCACGCCTGTCTCACAGAGGAGTAGGCAGAGACTACAGATTTACATCTGCTACGATCCTGATACACCTCTTTTGCTTCTACGTCCATCAATCTAGTCATACAAGCTCTTCTATTCCGGGCCCGGGTACTGTTTATTTTGCCCTTCTTCAGTATGTGGCCTATTTATATTTACGTTGATAATCATGTCTCTTTCAATTTTATTCATTCATACTTTCTATTAAAATAGTTACAGGTGTTTATCTACCAAGCTATATTAACCTGCATATCATGTTTATGTTATTTGAAGAAGTGTCACAGAACGTTGGTGGCTGGAGTTGACATGACTTCCAATTCACAGTAGTAATGTCATATTCTTAATTGTCAAAAATAAAAATGTATATTTAACTAAAATATTAAAAATAATGATACACAATTCGCCCTGCCCATACAAAAAGCACAGTGGATTGCCAAATTTTTAAGAAAACCTGAAAATATTGTTTTGTATGATGTGTAGGTTATGTGGTTTAATTTAAACATACCTGTCCATTTATACTTGGTATAAGCCTAGTAAAAACAGGTGAGGTGAAAAAATTATAAACGTTTTGACAGTACCAGCAGTAAAGACAATACGAGTTCACAAATGCTTTAGGTTCACATATTTGCACTAGTGCGACTTTCCAAGGGATGGCCAAAGATCAGCAGGGAGACCAAAGCAGCGCTGGTGCAACGATATCACTGCGATAGCTGGACCAGCATGGACAAGATTGGCCCAAAACCGAAAAGACTGGGCTGCTATGGAGTAGGCTTTTACCCAATCTTGGGTGCCCAAACAGCCAAAAAAATAAAACTTTTGTAAATAAAATTTAGTTGTATAATTTATTTTTAGTTAAATTATTATTAACGTTTATTAAAAAATATTATTAAGTATCATAGTAATTAACTTTAAAATATAACATATCTAATTAGTATGGCTGAAATTAACATTTACATTATAAAAATAACAATCACATAATTCATTACACAAAAATGATGTTTACAGTAATTCAACTGTATCAACTTTATTAAAATTAAATATAAGAAGCTCAATATTGCAAATAAAATAAGATTTGATGTGTATTGAATTGAATTATATAATTTTATAACAAAGTTTATTGTTATTTTTAATTATTATGTACAAAATAGGAAAATAAATATTTGTTATAAGTATCATATTTTTAAGCAATGCAATGTTATTAATTTGAATTTTTGGGAAATAAAAGCTTATTATTATTATTATTATTATTATTATTATTATTATTATTATTATTACGTGCGACTTTCCATTGTCACTTAATAAAATTGAGAAGGTTACGTGATTACCTTAGAGTTTAGATAAGTAGAAGAGAGACAACGCACGACATATTCAAACGCCTAATGAAGAAAAAATAAGCGCAACTAACACTATAATTTCCATGGGATTAAAAATGCCAAGTACATAGGGCGACCACGTTGCAAACGAACAGGGGATAAACAATAGACTCTCACGTGGCGACTGGCGTGTGTCGTCGGAAATGAGGGGTGAGGTGAACGGGACAAGGGACGAGGTAATGCAATATTTGTTCGGGGACACACGGGTGACACGCGCATGATGATATTGTGCACCTAAGATCAGGGGTACGGAACCGTTGATGCTGCGGTTTGTTTACAGATTTTGAACAATTTCTCCATAAAATATGCAACCGAAAAATACCAATAAATTCTCGCAAGCTCAAACATATATATTTTTTCCATTTTAGCTTAATTTTTGTACATAATTGGCATTAAAAAACTCATTTCACAGTAAATACTTGTACATGCGTTGTGTAGCGAATACACTATGACTAAAATCTTTAAATATAATTTTGGCAAAAACGAACAAAATAAACAACACTGGCAACCTAAAACATCTTTTCTAAAATGATTTTAAACGTAGCTTGAACGTAATAATATTGTTAACCCCTGTGACAAAATTTAATCCATCTGCATGGGGTGCGACGATAAAAAGATAATGCGTGCCCGGTCGCGTGCGCATCAAAAACTCGCTTTAATGACGCACCTATAGAAAGCCACGGATTATCGCGCCTGCGCGCCGCGGTGCATAGAGAAAAAATAACAAAATGAGCTTAATTAAGGAACCTCTGAAAAGAGGTACACGACGAATACGTTAGGGAGCGGCAGGATAGAAAATAAACAGCCATCCTGACGTGTTTTTATTGTCGGTACGTGCTGCGCAGTCAATGTTGCGAGAGTAATGACAAGCATTGATTTCAGAACGCCGCTCTTCAGCTTCCTTCTTGAAGTAATGTGTTATCTGAAAGTAAAATGAGTGTGTTTTTTTCGTTTCCTATGACACACCGACAGAGAATAATTGTTAAATGTAGCAAAAAGTAATGTTTTATTCTATTTACGAGATTGCAAATATCTAGGCCATCGTGTTAGGTTATATGACTCGATAGTTTTTGTTGTGACATTGGTATTGAAATGAAAAACCTGTTATGTCATATTGCACTGTTGACTTAGTAACTTTAGTAATAAGTATGAACAAAATAACATTTAATTTTATTATATTCGATATATTTCGGCCCACTGTATGGGGCCGTCATCAGTCGAATAGAACATCATACTGACAAGTAGATAAATAAAAAATAAAAAAGTAAAAAAATAGTGAAAGTGACACTTGTTGAGAGATTTGTAAACATTTTCTAAATAAATAAGTTTCATTTATCGCATGATT
Source organism: Ypsolopha scabrella (assembly GCA_910592155.1). Lineage (NCBI taxonomy): Eukaryota > Metazoa > Arthropoda > Insecta > Lepidoptera > Ypsolophidae > Ypsolopha > Ypsolopha scabrella. The sequence goes on along the minus strand of OU342969.1, from coordinate 20,089,798 downwards.
TCTGTAGCGGTCTTTCTAATGTTTTAATTACTGCTCTTCTTGCATAATATGTATATATTGGTGATAGTAGGCTAGATAGGTGGCTTTGTTTGTGTAATGTTGACTTAGTAAGTGATTCTTAACAAAAATAAAAATTAGTTCATTGGTGTACAATTATTTAAAATCGTGACAACTACACGCCACGCCATCACCATAGAGTACGAGTAAGTATCACCTGTTTGCTGAAAAATCTCACTCATTTCATTAAATACAATTCACCCAAAAATAACTGTTTTTAGTGTAATTCTGTATCTAAGAGATAAAAAATGAATCTCATCTACCTGTTTTGAGTTATGCCGTATACTAATCGAAGAACAGCTGGGCAAACACTAAAGCAAAAGCTAACGTTATCGGGGTTTTTACTTTTCAGGGTTCGCAAAATTATTAACAGAAAATGAAGAAAAAAACAAGTTTGTTACAAAAATTTTACAATCTCTCTTTTTTGCCGTGACTGACTTCTAGACTCATAAATACAGAACATTTAATTACTAGGCCTACACTGGATACAACAAGCTTTTCATACAAACACCCTCGGCATACGGATTTCATAGTCGCAACCGGTTCACATTGTTCTCAACGAGTTATAAATCATATAAATGTGTCGCACGGACTAAAAATCATTGAGAGAGTAATTTATTGTAGGTGCGGGGTATGAGGGGTGAAGGGAGCGGGGTGCAAGGTGAGGGCGAGTTTTTGTGAGCAACTATTGTGTAACGGTCGGATTCCGGTCACAGCGGTGGCATTGTTGTCACCCCACGCGATGCAAACGTCATTGCACGTCAAACGACTGTGACGGTTCATTGGCCGTTGAAAATATTGCTACTTTTTAAATCCTATCTTTATTTATCTTTTAACATAGTTTAACTTTTCAGCACGTAGATTTTTCAAACGGTGTAGAGCGCAATTTCCTTTCGAATGAGACCGCTCTTTTATCTCTTTAATTTACTTTTTTCATCATCTATCACCCGGAGGAGCCAGGTTAGGGCGACAATCTAATAAACTGTCCCACTCCCCGCTGAGACTATCCGATTATATGCGCGGAAATCTTGTTACCCTACACTGATTAATACTTATGGTCATCTTTGTGACACTCCTATATGAAACTTCTGTGTTCCTATATGAGGTGACTTTCGTTTATCTTATAGCTAAATTCATACTGGAAACTCGGTAAGGGGTCAGAAAAAGGTTGAGTGACCCCGTTTGCAAAAAACAAAAAATATAGTTTGGTGTCTAAAAACTTGTTCTAGAAAAACTTTAGTATATGAAGTCTGAATTTTGTTTTGTGTATTTCACAGAAAGGATTATTGAACCTTGTTCCTGAGTACTTACCGAGTCTCCTGTATGAATTTGGCTGTATAAACGAAGGTCACTTTATAAGTAACATAATATCTGTAAGGTGTTTTTCATCATTAATGCTCTTAAGGTTGCTCCCAACCCGAATAACCTTGAGAGTCTGGGCAGAGCCTTTACCTCATCCCCGCGCTACCCGCAGCTGAGGATTCATAAATGAAATGTTAAAAAGACGTTTAAGAGTAATCACAGCAACTAAATTAGTTTTAATTTTAAAACAATCCCACGATTGCACAAAAAAAAAGAAAAGGTCACATGAAAATAAAATGGCGGCAGTAAAATTATCTTGTTGAAAACGTTGTTTAAAACATAATTTCATAATTGATTAACGATATATTTAATTTATTGCACGTCGAAATAATTTTTATTTCTTGCAAATTGTGTTATTAGTTATTTTATTATAGATAGACCTTTGATAATGGTGTAAAACCGAAACGAGTTAGGATAAATATAATTACAATGAAACAAATACAGGTGAAGGTGATCATCATGTTGTAATTTTGTAAGTTTTTTTATTTCCTCACATTAGTAATGAAAAGTAGAGTGTTACACACGGGTGTAAGTGATCAATTGCACCCTCGAACTATATGCACCCTCGCTCGCTATGCTCGCTAGTGTGCCTAAATATCTCAGGTGCAATTGATCGCTTACCTCCCTTGAATAACAATCTGTATTAAAGTTTTATTTTCAAACGGAGATTAAAACAAGAACATGCGAAATAGCTCTAACTTTCGATCAAAAACGAAATTTAAAAAATCACAAGTACAAATCAGTTTACGACCTATAAAAAGATCGTTTATGAGAATTTACACAGCATAGGTGAACGTGTGCAAAGTGAAACCGTCACATTTACATATTTTACATGGCAGGCGTTTTTTACGAGTCTTACATTGTAAGCGCAGACAAATTGTGCGCCGCTAGCGGGCGCCATACACCGAAATTATACGCAGTTCTATTTACCTACACCTAAACTACTCATTTGAATATCTTTAGGGATGTTAACTGCAGCAAATATCGATGTTAGTAAAAGGCGCAATTACGTCCATCGCACAACGAAAGAGATAAACGTATCTGAAAAAGTGCGCGGCCGAGTAGTGCGTTGAATCAAGAAAAGGTTCCAACAATTTGAATCAAGAAAAGTTTTGGTGTTTTTTAGTGAATAATATTTAATATAAATTCACACGGGAATGTTTTTTTTTTCTTGGAAGAGACCTTATATATAGCATGTTTTTTCTCAGGACCCTACCTATTGTAATATGTGAGTTCCACTGTTTTAAAATATATTTTTTTACTACCTATGTCGTCTTAAGTTCCCATAAATTTATCTATTTTATTACGTTGAAAGGTCCGCAAAAGTCAAAATAATTACATTTTTACAATTAAAATTATTATATACATCAAAATATTTAAATAATAAATTAAATATGAAATAAAATTATAACATTATAAATATTTAAATACAGTAGTCTTCCAAGAATTCGTTGACGGTGTAATAAGTTTTTTGGATCAATAAGTCTGATTTCGGTTTAAAATTATGTCAATGCAAGCTCTTTGGGGTAGTCACTTTTATAGTTTCTATAATTTTCACAACAGTGACGAAGTTTATAATTTGCATAGTCGATACGAATAAGTGTCAATAGATTTGTATTTAATTATTGTAACTTATTCTTATACGGTTCTGTCAAAATTCAAGTATTTGTTTAATGTTATTTTTTATTGGAACAGGTGAATTCATACCAATGTTTATTCACAACAGAACAAGTTGCGGTTACCTTTTTTGCTTGTCGTTGCAGAACGATTACTTGGATAGTAGAAGACAGTTCTTTTTGTCGATGCACATACTTCCATTCTTATAGGTACTTAATTATCTGTCGATATTGTGTTTTCCCATCACTATCTCACCGCGGTAAAGGAGTATGTCGGCGGCAGGGCTCGGTAGTGGATTTTGCATAAAATCCCCATTTGTCACGGCACTAATGCGGCACCGCGTCCACGGCAGATCGCTGCTCGCCCCTCAAACGTTATGGCTTGATGTTATGACGGAATAGCTTAAAGTGATGCGTGGGACGGCAAAAGCGCTTGTGTGCTTGCTCATAGATGAGATTTTATTGAAGTTAGAAAGGCAGAATGTACACACATGAATTACAGTATTCGTAGATCATTGTGATCTGACTGACTTAATAAAATATTATACTTGTAGGTTTATTTGGCTGTGAAAAAAGTACTTTTTTTGTTTGGTTTGATTAATAATCTTATTTGAGTAAAATAATAACTGCTAATCTTTATTGTCTACTTTTTGAAATGGAAGCCAATTGGAAAATAAAATTTGTGTAACGACTGGAAATTACTTAATACATAAAAGGTAAATTATTCAGAAGCTATGTTCTACACTTATTTATAATTTAAGTTTCTCTTGTCTTAGACACCCATTAATTCGGTGAATCCATTAAAATAATCAAGTTGATACTTCTGGCGGCTTTAATGTTACCTCCACATAAACACTTCAATAAAGGCGCATTAAACGATATGTCCCAATTTAACTACAATTTATGGACCCCATAACCCTTGGTTAAAGTGCGTAACGTCTTAAGACCAAAGTATGATATGGCATGAGTGGCTCTTCGTTATGTGGCTGTTTATATGTATGTTACCAGCCAAACCCGATTTTAGGACAAATTAAGTTTGGCTAGGCCAAGTGGTAATTGGTTGTCCTAAAAAAAAATACGAATAACCAAACTTAAAACGCCTTAAAATATCTACTGGAAATAGGGTTGCCATTGAGTACCTATAAAATCCTGATTTCTAGTAAAAAGTCCTGACATTATGCTAATGCGCCCGCTCATCACGGAGCCGGTGCAGTGGTGTGACAAAAATAAGTATACTATATAATTATTATTGTTTGTTTTTATAATGAAGCGTAAAATTACAAGTAGAAAAAGAAAGATTTATTTTATGTTTTTGTTATACTCTAAAATCCAAAAGTCCTGACATTTTCCAAGTCCGGCCGGAATCCTGATAGGGACCAAAAAATCCTGACATGTCAGGACAAATCCTGACGTATGGCAACCCTAACTGGAAATGGCAGTCTTTGTGAAAACAAATACCAATTATACTGCATTTCATGTAGTAGAGCTGATGCCGGGCTCGACTGTGGAGGTACCACCATCTTACTCCCAACTACCCGAAGTTATTCGGGAGAGAGTAAGAGGACAGCTCGCAGACAAGCACAACCAGGTGACCCACCATTGCTTGGGACCGATGAATGGCGGTATATCCATCCTAAATTGTCGGGCGTTATAAAAAAAACAGACTGGTGATGGGCAGCGGCGTCACTGGTGCGAGGGTTTCGGCACCGTGCTCACCAAACTGCCTGCCCAGCCTGTGTGAGTATGGGCATTTCTTCCAGGAGGACCACCAAGAGTGGCGAAATCTTGGGTAGGCTTATGTCCAGCAGTGGCCGAAACAGGTTGATGGATGGATAAACGGATACTGCATTAAAATTTACTTTTTATTAAAAAACTTTTACGCTACTTTGATATAGTATGATTTACAAACAAAAAAATGATTTTTTAAATAATGTGTTTGGTATATGGCTTTAAAACTTTTAACTATTTTCCGAAAGTCAGGGGTGTTTCCAGTCCGCACTCGTACACCCACGCTTCACCGACGATTATTACGTCCCAGCGTGATGGGTAGTGAGACCTATTGCAGAACTTCAGGCACACATATGGACCCACAATTTAACTTCTCTTCTGAAATATGCTTAGACGGAACACAAATGCCCCTTTGGGGCTTGAAACCGCGACCTACGAATATGTGGTCAAGTACTCGAACCACTAGACCAGTGGTTCTTAAACATTTTGTAGCCACAGACCACTCTCAGAATTTTAAAGATACCACGAACCCCTGTCGAAGAAAGTTTTAGGAAAAGAAAATAAAGCATAATATTAAAAATCACTTTCATCGGTTAGTTTATATTAAAACTAAGTTAATAAAAAGGTTGCTGTTGTTTGGACTCAGTATAATCAATATCTTAAGATTGAACTCAGTGTCTGTGGACCCCTGGCACTCATGTCACGGACCCCTAACGGGTCCATGGACCCTAATTTAAGAAACCCTGCACTAGACCACAGAGCCGGTCAAGCTACTAGACTATATAGAGGTCGTCTCCCGTACCCATCCCGTCTAAATAAATATTATAGTATTTAGAGGCAGTATTATAGAGGCAGTTTATTTATACGTATACCGGCCTACGTCTTTGATCTTGATAATGCTACATCCAAATAGTTTAAGGTGACATTCGTTTATCTAGCCAAATTCGTACTGAAGACTCGATAAGTGGTCAGGACCAAGGTTCAATGACCCTTTCTGTGAAATAGTCGGTAGGAAGCCAGTTTCTCAACCTTGAGACTCGGGATCCAATCACGCCGGGCGAGCGTGTTCAAATTCAGCAGTACCACTGACACCGACTCGGCAAGAACGAGATGATATATGTTTTTATGATTTTTCTATTTGTATGTTCTATAACTTTCCAAGTATGAGATAAAATAAATCAATTCCACCTATACCAATAATACCGATATAATTTTATACCACCTTACCAATATCCTTACTCAATATCAACGCTAGGTTTAGCTGCTTACCCCTCGAGTGTTACCTCATAAACTTCAGAATGTCCCGTTTATACTTCATAAAATTTATATGCACTTTTATTCCGTCAGTAAAATTCGATTTGACTATTTTGTCAGTCGCCAAGATACTTAGTATTAGGGGATTAGGAAGATTTACTTTTAGAGTTTGTTTGTAGGTAATAATAGTAAAAACATCACGTCGCGTTACAAGTATGTATACATTCTAGCCCCTTATGTACTACAAACCTACACTACATCCCTAGCGTGTGCTGATCAGATCCGACAAGAATCAAACTTGGGACCCTGGAGGAATACAAATACATATTTTTTTGGCATTAAACAATAGGCATGATGACAAAAAAAAATATTAGTCCGTCAGTTAGATTATCAGAAAATATTGGACAGGTATTTTTGCATTTTTCTATTTAAAAAAAAATTATGAAGATATAGCCCGCTGAAGTTCCGCGTGACGTCACATATAGGTACAATTTTATGTAGAAGTGACGTTATTTTCCCCCACTCCCAAACTTTGACGCGCTTTATCTCTGTCATTTTTTGTTTGATTGACAAAAGAGAAAATACGTATCCAATATTTTTTGATAATCTAAATGACGGACTAAGTAGAATAATGTTTTGCCTACCCTGTCTACAAGCCTATTTCCACATACAAAGCATTTATGTATGTACTAGTATACTTATTTATCTGGTTATAAAGCTCACAACGAGTATATCGAATAAAATAATAAGAGTACTAAGGAATAAAAAAAAATCAAAAATATTTATTGTGGTAACCAAACATTTTCTTAATTACAATTACAACTGGAGCCTCTTTTAAGTAATAAATACCTGTAACAGAAGACTCCCCCCCTACAGTCCACAGCTTTGGTTTTAAAATAATGTTTCAAATAATTTACAAAAATTTATTTTAGTACATAATAAAAGTATAATAAAAGAGAAATAACATGCAGCATGCGTCAGTGCTATGGAAGGGTATGTGAAAGGGTGTATGTGAGTGTGTGAGGGTGTGTATGAGGGTGAGAGGGAGAGGGTGTGTGTGTGTGTGTGTGTGTGTGTTTGTTTGTATATTTTATTTTTATATTTATACTACTTAATTTTATTTCTAAGTAATTTGGTAAATTAGGTTTTCAGCCTCTTCGTAGCTCTTTGTTTTTAATAATAATGTTGTTTGCTTTATGCATTCAAAGTTTTTTATATATATCGCAGGAATCACTAAATTTTTCTTTTGGCTTCAGATGTCAAACTTGAGGAGTAATAATGATGAAAATTACCTTCAGCTTGAGCCCACGATAGCAATTTAAATTACACCCTACATCTTAGAAACAACCCCGTAACTCACACAAGGTATTCAATAAAGGCTGTTAATACACCTAAGGGTACGTATTCAGATTCGCCTAATAACATTAAGTAAGACACAAGATGCCCCTCACCGACTCCCGACTTGAAAGGGTCTTCCAAATTTCCAAATTAACGATTTCCAAGAGATAGATTTGTCTTCTCGATTTGATCCGCGAGAGCTCACTGCTCATTCGTGTTTATGTTAATTTAATATTTCGAATAAGGGTGCCGTGAAAATAGATTCTGATGGGGTTGAAGAAACGGTGTGTTTGGAATCAGATTTTGACGTAAATAATGATAAAGACAATTCTTATGAACGTGAGCATCCGAAGCAAGTTCAACCTTTAATACAACATTTAGAACCCTTTCTGTTCAAATAATGAAATATGGACATTGTATGATGTATATCAAATCATAAAAAGTCATTCATTCATTTACCGTTCATTTGATTTACTCTAGTGAAAATTCGTCACAAGGGAACACATTTGAATTGATTAAAAAGTTTCGCACGCTCCGAACTAAAAATGAACGACTGTTGGGAACAACAATAAACCATAAATATTGATTTTGGGGTCACACATACGTTACCGAAACAAGAAAAAGTACTTGTTGTTTTAATAAAAGTTACTTTTATAGTTCAACTTAGAGATAAATAAGAATTGTTGTGATACATTAGTTAAACGTCCACTGATTATAAATTTTAGTATAAATATTATAGTAAAAATCCTCGTTTAATTTTATATGTATGATGGCATTAAAACCATATGGCACCTATGATGGCACCTAATTCAATGTCTTTCAAACCTTTAAAAAAAACACCCATTAAATAATAACACGCCAAAAAATAATATCAGAAAAAGAGCTTTGATTAACATAACAGTGAGTGCACATCGATTCGCCCGCGGTACGATGCGTGCCAAATCACAGCGGCAGTGGGTGACTCCTGTCAGACTGCAGGCACCCCTTGCGAATTGCCGTGTGTTTAGTTGACTACCCCTGGACCGACTTTGAACAGGGAATCATTGGAGTTCCAAGGAATTATATTGTTGAAAGCCATTAATGGAGTCTGTTTCAGTTCGATAATTTTTTGCTACAACAATAATCCACTATATTAATTGTTCGTTTAATTTAAAAAGCAAGTTTTAGTTTATTGTTGAAAAATTATCTAATATTAGTTAGATTTAGTTTATTTAAAATTTTTTTTAAAGAAATATTACTTCGTCTTTTAAAATAATACGGCAACAGTAAAAAGTTTTCTCAAACTTATTTAGTAAATGATACACATATTCCCTGTTCTAAAACTCCATAGGGGAAGAGGAGAGCAAGGCAAGGTGCATATAGCACACCGAGGGAACAGAATGACGCGCGAGCGATCGCACGCGTCAAATCTTTACCCATTGTGTCACCGGCGCGGCGTGCGTACGAACTAGCCCTTATAGCTATGAGTATGACAGTTAAAATATTATTATTAGAAGATTTATCGCGTAGAAAATTGCAGTTATTGTCGTTAGTTATGAATGACGGTGATATTTCACATGAGCATGAATTATTTTATGTTAATTATGTATGTGTCTACTCATAGCGTAGGTGAGGGGATGTATTCCGTTGACACAACGTTTATGTAATGCAATATAATATGTAGGTAAGAGTATGAATTTGTGACCAGGAAAATTACTATAATTGTGATTCTATTTGAAATCTGTTATCTGATATTTCAATGCCTGTTTGATAAAATGATGGGTTAAGAAATTACAAACATAATATTCGCAAGTTGTGTCCAACAGGACTTGAACTTGAACAAACACTAAGCAGTTATACATATAAAGCAAATCTTAAACATCTAATTCCAATTCCACCTCCAAAGTCCAATTTTCGCTTCCCAGGAACATTACTAAACAATCCCATTGAAGTTCAGGCAAGCGTTTAGCACACAACAGCGAGCTTGATTCAACTTAAGCGTACCGCCACCTATCAGAATGTTGTCCACGTGTCGTTTTTAGATCCCTTTGGAAGATAACCTTAATGAAAAGATCTCGTAGGAAGATAACGGGTTGACCGACGAGTTTGCTATGTTACAGGAGGACGTGGGACATTGTGTGAGATAGAGATCAGATGACGGTCTGTTAGATGTATATATACTTGGATGATTTTGCAACAGATGGGATTTGGATTGTATTCCTTTTGTGATGAGTATGATATATTTGTTTTGTTTTGATTCATTTCAACAAATTTATGAATAAAAAAAGTTACAAACTAAGTAAAAAAAAACACTACTGCTTTTAATTAAGATAATTTATAATATTCAAAATTTGGTGTTCTAAATATTAAGCTTCACAACCGCCTATGCGTCGCTTTTATTTTCTACAATCAACAGATTTCCCAATTCAAAACCTAAGCCATGTGAAAAACTAACTTCACAGAATTATTAATAAAAGCGTGCGTTATTCACCAATTGTATTCGGATGAAAAGGCGATTACGCGCGGTGCGCCGGCCGGCATATCCAACCGGCCACCCTCCGGAATCCCTTTTCACCTATTGTTTGTCGCGGGAGCGTCTGCTACACCTACGTACTATTTATCCCTATTTCAATGTATGCGGCTTTGGGATAAGATTAGAATTTGAAAAGGTAGTAACAAGTAATGGGTGTTAATGGACAGATATCCGTAAGAAAAGAAAGACGAGTACAAATTAATAAAAAATGGATCTACCCCCATAAATGTTTTTAAAATTTGTAACGAAATAACAGTACGTATTTTTTTATTTCCGCAAGTTTTTTTTGGGAAAATTGTTCATTATGATCAATAGAGTATGTGGATTAATTTAAGGATACCAGATACATACGGTGTATTGGTAAAGTTTGTGTAATGGTTTTGCGCTCGATCTGGACCCAAACTGTTTATTTTTTATAAAGTGCAAATTTTTGTCTTGTAACGTGTATTTGTATTTCATTATACCAAAGTACTTATTTTCTGCCCATTAGCAGTAACGTGAAAAGTACCGATACCTGGATATAACATTTAACATTTAGGTGCAAAAGTTTATAATACATAAAGTATTTTTTGGGTTAATTACATCCACGTTGAGGTAAGCTGACAGACTTTTCATTCGATAAGTCAAATTGATCTTTCCTTGTCAGATTTTGCCTGACAGTCTAAACATGCGAGCCCGCCATGCTTTGACAAGCACTACCAAGTGGATAATCATCGCATAACTCCAATTTTCTGCGAACTAGATTTTCTAAGGTGCAAGCCACACAGAAGCGGCGCTACCGGTATGTATCGGTGGTATTCAAGTGTTTGATTTGGAGCTGACAAGATGTCTTCCTCTAACGACGAAGTGGGCGGTGCGCTTCGACGCCTGTCCACTGTACTTTCAAACAAAACGTAGGAGAGGGACGTGGTGTAAAACAGATAGAAGAGGTGCACTGAGGGCGCGCCCGCACCCGCGCCGTTTCTATGTGGCTTGCACCAATACAGCGAAACTAGTCAGATAAAATTTGACAACCCATCGTGGATATCCGCATTTATTATATAGTTTATCAGCACTAACAACAAGGTCTTAGTATTAAAATAAAAACTCACTGTCTAGTCTGAAGTTCGAATTAAGTCAAAATTATTTTCACTTACGTCATTGTCCATCATCTGTTTCGTTAAAATCCCAGCCATGTGTCCTCATCTGAGTGTGGCGAACTACTCGTGCGTGTGAATCTGCGCGTCAGATATCTTGTCGAAGGTATTTAGCTAATGCATTGTTCCGAAGTGACGCCTGTAGGGGACGCCACTGGGGTGGCTTAGCCAGCCTCCGGCCTCGCCCGTTGTTGTTTTTAATTTAGGATTTTTAACGAATTAAATCCCTTTTTAATTCGTCCGTTCCGTTTTTTAATTCCTTCGTTATTTGCTAATAGGTAAGCATATTTGTGGACTGCGGACTTTGGTAATGCTGTTTGCATTTGGATTTAATTTATGAATTTGTAAAAGGCTTGTTTTTTTATGAATAGGATAAATTATTTCGCATAAACTGAGTTGTGGAGCCTAATGATTTGTTGAGTTTAGTTGATTTCCCAATATCGCTAAATAATAGATAATAAATTCTTGGGAGTAAGAGTACTTAGGACTGAATTTTTTTTTTTATAACGTACAATGTTCATATACCTATAGTTTGATTTTTAGAAGATTTAATATTCAATATAAACAAAAAGATCCACAGTAAGACTCATTTCGACCACTTAGGGGAGCCATCATAATATAACATATAATAGGACATATAACGTTGTATGACATGTAATGTCAATATGTATATTATGTTATATTATATTTTCTATTCGCCTGATGACGGCTCCAATGAGGGGTCGAAATATGGCTTTACTGTGTATCTTTTCGCTGATATTTATTATTAAAACTTCTTAAAATAAGAAATACATTTTAACTGGTAATAATAAAAAAAATATATATTTACTTTATACTATGACATTTATAGTATCTATTTTTATTGATTATTTCCTATTATTCTTTCATGATGCCGTAAGGTGAAACGGGTTGGAGCGTAAATAAAGCTTATATAAGTAAAACTGTACAAGTGTATTTATTAAGACGTTTGAGAAAGAAATTCATAATAATTACATATTTTAAACTTAACAAGCAAAATATTAAACCAAACGAAAGGAAGATATAAATGGAAACTATAAAAACAAACCAATTCACACAATACTCCTTGATTGTGTCGGTACTCAAACCCACTCACATGGAAGGTAGGGACTAAAGAGACCAAGTATCGACCTCCATCCATGGTAATTAATAAATTCTTTCTCCCGGAAAGGTTTTTAATTTGCAGCACACGTGCGTCTCGAATGGCGACGCGTGCACGCCTCGGTGAGAAATGAGAATTTGTCTATGGTCAACAGAATAGGTCGCTTGATTGTGATATTATTTTCGAACAAAGACTATATTTAAAGTGTGAATAATTTCTTTGAAATTAAAACATGTTTTGCTTTCGCCGGGATTATGAAGAACAGACAACGGAAAGGTTATTTAGATCTCTGGGAAAAGCCAAAGCTTTTTTGCTGAATTTGCGTGTTATTTGCACAACATTCACAGTCAGTCGATTCAACAAACACTTTTTCCATTCAAAAAACGACTCTAACAAACTGGCTAGTTGACTCGTAGCTTTTTTCCGCCAATAGAGACACATCCGGCCGCTGACCGGATGTGGCCCGGTTCACTGTTCGTCCGGCCAACAACAGGAGCGCTTACCTTAGTTTTTTATTTGTGCCTTGTTGATTTATGGTTGTTTTGAATTTGTTCGGCGCGCTGTGTTCGCGCCAAAATGCCTCCGACACTTTCAGGAAATCGGGCGGTACTCATGTCGAGTTCTGTATTGAAACTGGAAATCTGTTACAGCTCTTTTACTCGGCACTTTCTTTGCTATTCTATACACTTAAAGACGGAAGTTTTTTCTTTACTGGCTTTGCTCATATTACCTCTATAAATATATAGAGTAAGTGTTACATACATTTGTTTGTTTTTATACACACAACATTTACTTAATTGATTCTCCGAAAATGTTTGACTACACACAGAAGTGCTTAGGACTATTTTTAAAAATAATTATGCTGATCCCGTAATCTAATCGCAATCAAAATGAAATCCTTGTTAAAATATAAATATTCATTCTTGAACCTCTTACCACAGAACTTTAAAAGATACACAACACCGTTCCAAAACGCTCAACAAAGAAGAAAAAGGAAAAATATTTTTCATTAAAGCAACCAAACAATGACAATTGAATTGCTCCCCGCAATGTACCTTCCTGGGATTAAGGCGGACTTATTGCCGGCCGACAATAACCTCCACTCAACTCAAAAGAATAATATGTCTTTATAACGGATCCCACGGCTTTCCTGCCTTACTTCTTACACATTCTTTCAGTGAAATGCGAAAGGTCTTCCGAACCTCACTTTCAACTTCTTCGCTTAACTTTAGACTCAGTTGTCTGTATGTTAAAGTCACAATTTCAGTGTATTTGAATCTTCAAGAATAGATTGCATTGTCTACTAACGTAAATCATTTTGGTTTGGTTTTACAGCGCAAAGCATTATCTACAATATCTGTAAGTAAGCTCAGATTTTAATGGATTGTGGTCGGTATGATATCTCACGAGGAAAATCATAACCTTAGATGTAAGATAAGTTTTTGAAAAAACATTACATTGTTTAAATTATACCAAGACTTTTGATTTTCCAAAATCAGCTTTCATAATATTTTATCCTTTTTAATAATGTCATAATCAGATAGTGTCAAAAACCAACAACAACATGTGGTTATCGACTGAAATTGCGTAATATTTTTCAGTTTTTATACAACCAAACGTACAGAAAAATAGAAGTACGAAAACGAAAGTAAAACTAAAATAGAACTTACTACATCCAAGGGAATAAAGAGCAAATTTTATTTGGGCCCAGACACCTTAACTCGATGAACATAATCTTTCATTTGCAGAATTGTTTACGGTCACTACCCTTCTTGGGTTTCCCATCCTTTTCTTGTCTGTACGTTCTAGTATATCTTTCTCGTTTTATTATTAAAGGTGCGTTCCAAAGCTTGTATTTTTACGTGGGCTGACCCTTTGGTAATGATGATTGGTCAGTATAGAGTAAATTGGAGGTGGCGGCGACACACGAATTCACTTAGTGGGCTTTTTTTGAATCAACAGTCACTATTATGGGTCGTGTCGGGTCATTAATAAGCTTGGGTGAGATGGTGGTTATTAGGTACTACAGTATGTATGAATAAAAGTAGACCTATTTATACATGTATGTATACCTAAATATAATATAATTTATGTTTAAATCGTATCGTAAAAAGTATTTGTTCACAAATTCTATCAGTAGTTTATATGGTTAATTATTATTTTTAATAAAAAATAACTTATAAAATTTACTTAATAGGGTGACCTTTCGTTCATATAGCCAAATTCATAAAGGAGACTCGGTAATAGTTAGGAAAAAGGTTCAATGACCCTTTGTAGAAAATACTCAAAATAATTTGTAGACTTCCTTTGCTAATTGAGTCGAGTTTATTCTTAAGCAAGTATATAGAAAAAACATTTTTTTGTATTTCGTAAACAAGATTATTGAACCTTGGTCCTGACCACGTACAGAGTCTGCATTATGAATTTGGCTGTATAAATGGAAGTCACCTTATATAAAACTAAAGATAAGCATAAATATGATTTTTTTAATGACACAAACACATAATTTCAAAGTAGGTTTTCAGCAAGTGAATAACTTGTAAAATAATTTTCGCGTCATATTAAGATACTTTGTGCACCAATAAGTGAAAACATGTGCTACGCGCCACACACTACTTCAATGCCTGCCGCGCCATAGTGCTTTGCTACGGCAAGCGTAGCAAACATAGCTTTAATGCTACGTTCGTAGCAAAGTCTACTATCTTTTAAAATCGGGGAACGTTTTGAGCTCGGTGCAAAATGCACAACTTATGATTGTATTTCTTATTATTGCATAAAAAGTACTTATTAAATGTGATTTATGGCATTTCGCGACCATAGTTTAATGTCAATTAGGCTTTTCTACCAAAATTTTGTAATTTTATGCATTATTTTATAAATGAATGTTCACAAAAACTTAACACTCTTAAGTTTGTATGCCCATTCATTTACAACGTAATGCATAAAATGACGCAATTCTGCGAAAAACCCCTGATAATTATTCAACAATAGTCGCAAAATAAGATGAAACTATTTTGTTTTAAAAGAAGATAAACAAACTTATGTTATGCACTTTGCACTGAGCTCGAAACGTTCCCCTTAAAAGGGAAAGTTTTAAGGAAGGAACTATTAGCTGCACCAAACGTACTTTTTCCATAAAAAAAGTGATATAGCAAGTACTTATAAAGTTAATATGACCTACTAACATATTGATCGAACCCTATCCATCTGTTTTATAGGCATTAACACAAAAGGTGCTGAATATTTATTATTATGACTCCCATACTCATTCGTTCATTAATAGCCCTTGTCGATTTACTGACAGACAAACAGACGGATAATTTATACACATAATATAAGGATTCTGTCGGATCATTACCTTTCTATAGATCTGTTGACGTGAGGGTACTTTGAATAGTTCACCAATGAGATGGAGAAAAGAGGTGGAATATATCAGGATTATTAATGGCAACATTATCATTTTATTTTATACTCAAGAATGAGGAGGCTGGCAGAAGTAAGTACTCGTTGCTTTGATATTTTTGCAGTGATTCGCAAAAATATCCATAGTTTTCCTTTTCTTTCTATGGGGTCGCAAATATTATGTATCATATACAGGGTAGCCCGTTTAAGGACATCCAAAATTACTTTAGTTCAGCAATAATGTATAGTTTAGAAGTACTTAATTTGAGACTACCTCATAAAAAAATATTATTTACCTTGACAAGAATGTAAAGTTTCGAATTTATGTATTTTTCTTGTACTCTTATTACCTACACATAAACCACTTTATTGGGAATTGAAATAAAATTTGCATGGACGTTATGGAGTAATGTTAGCTAGATATTTCTATATTTCGACAAAACAAAGACCCCAAAAAAAAAAAAACTATGAAGCTACTTATACACTTTTGCTATACTAAAGTATCTTTATATGGTTAGTCATAATGTGTTCGAATTTGGCTATATAAACGAAAGTCGCCTTATATAGTTGACAGCTGCCAAAGCACATCATTTTGAAATGAGAAACTCACTTATTTTATTATACTAGTACAAATACTTTTTGAACGAAACCCATTAAAATAAATATAATTTTGCATGTTAGAATCTACTGTTAACCTATTGTTTAAGCAATATTTTGGCCTCGATCGATTAAAAACTCTTAATAAAAGGAGATATTTAAAAAAAGCCTATTTGTTATTTATTATAAATTTTGAATTTAAATTCATGACATTTGAATTATGAAAACGTTATTCATATTTACTCCGTATTTTAACAAACAAAATGTAGTCACATAAATATCATTCCTTAAGAATCCATACAGTAACACTATGAATGGAAACAATTCAATTTCGTTCCCAGTCGAGCGATGAGTGTAGCTAATGACGGACAGACAGGCGGACACACGGCATTTTGTCTTGTACTGCTGACTATAAATCAGTCAGAATAATCAAATATCACCTCTACGTGATCAGAAATAAGGTTTACACTACATAATCAGTGCACTTATACATAAAATGCACTTCCGGCGCGCGATACGTTCAGTGAATGGTGAGCCTAATTGTGAATCGGGTGGTCACGTGGCGGAGTGTGCGTTGAGCTTTACTGAGAACGTTAGCTTGCAAATATGAGGGACTAGATCTTATCGAATGAGAGGAGAGTGTGACTTTTGTTTGTAAAGTTGCAATGGTTAGTGAGAGCATTAGATGAACGATCAAAATAAGCTTTGTTTTACACGTTAAGCTTTTTTTGTCTATTTTGATTATGTCTGCGTCTTTTTCTGGAAGATCTCAAGTGATCTGATTTCAATAAGAAATAATAAAATATACTCATTCTCAGGCCTATCTCCCAGAAAGGTGGGTAGAGACATATTTGCATTTGCTACGATCCTGACTCACCTCTTTTGTTTCTAAGTCCATCCGTCTAATCATACAAGCTCTTCTATTCCGGCTTCTTGTTACTTTGCACTTCTTCAGTATGTCACCAATCAGTACCAAGCAATAAACAAGTTAGTGCGTTTATCGTAAGCCCGGCAGAATAAATGCCATTAATTTTCGTAATAGTAGGTATATGTAATTTATTATATAATCGAATAACTTATGTTCCAAAAAAGTAAAGGATGAGGGATACGAGATATTCTGTTGATAAGAGACAGCAATCTTGTCAATAGTCCAATACTTGAACTCAAAATAATGGGTGATATCAATGTTTGTGCAATAAAAAAAGGAATTTCCATCAAAGTTCATCTACTCACAAACATTTGATGTATTGATCAAACCCTGCACTCCAAAAGCGACCTTATGCACTTTCCCTTCTAAATACAATTTAGCTAGAACTTATCTTGCATGATCCAAAATATACCAGCAGTCAATTTTAAATTTTAAGGCTTAAACAATATGGTGCAATTTAGATAAAAAAATATAACCTAGCAAACGGGAATAAACCTTTCGGTCCAGCAAAATGAACTGCAGAAGATGTATGAGCACGCGGATTAAAAATATTTGTACGCGCCATTATACAGGGTGTAATGAAAAGCGGATTCTAAACGTGGGTCTTTATTAACCACACAGGGTGCTCTGTTAATTAAGGCCCATGTGATATTCAATAAGAGATGGCCTCTTTTTACCGCGATGATGGAGGTCCGACGTGTGTTAAATTCTACTTTGATTAAAAGATTTAGTAGGTAAAGGGAGGTTATTTCAGTTCTTTTGTGAGGGTTTATGTTTATGAAAGATCATAATCTTATTTATAGTGCAAAATTATAGTTTAAGACCGTTGTGAGCCCTCAACAATAGAAAAATATACTACCTACAATTTAGATTTACTCATTTAATAAGATAATGATATAATCGGTTATTTTATTTCTATTGTGCTGAAGCAAAAACTACAATTTTAGAATCTTTGTCTGTCTGTATGTGTCTATGTTTCGTTTTAACTCGATAACCACTCAACGGATTTGGATGCGATTTTTACTATCGCTGTAGTAATCCTGGTTAACATAATGTTCATAAAATAACATTTAAGCCGAAAACGGGGCAGCGATTGAATAAAAGGCAGGCGAAGCCTTAGATGAAAGGCTGGTACACCAATTATTAGACACTGTTATGATATTCAGATGTATCTAGCTACCTAGGTAAAGCAAATCATAGTCGAATTAAAAGATACTCGTGTGTGGGCAATTATTACTGCAGTGAAACATGCAGCTGCTAACATTGGCAGGGCGGCAAAGATGAGTCATGAAGACTATAGAAGCGAGAAAAACAACTGTATGATCAACACTTCTAGAGAAATCAGCAAATCTTTCTGCTCTTAGTACTAAGTTTAAGTAGTATCCAATAGAAGTTTCAACATGGAACTGATACAATAGGTTTGAAATAGATAATAAACTTACGAGTATATAACTTGTATGGCTTCGTTATTTATGTTTTATTATTTACGATATATGTGGTATATCTAAAATAACATAATACGTAGCTAACTAAGATAGAATTTTTGGAATTATTTGGAGCTATTTTTATGTTTATTCTAAATTCTAAGTATTTATGTTATGTATTATAAGCATAGATAAATTAAATACAACAAAAGTTAAAAAACCCAAATAACACACATCTTATTTACTTACTAGTTGGCTCTAAAATTTAACAATATTACGTTTTTGTTGTTCAATTTGCAAACACACAAATATGTGTACTTTTGAATTTCTGTGACATATTCGCAGACGAAAATCAATCAAGTATCATTTCTAGTACAGTAGTTAAGTTGAACGTTATCTTTGCCAGTGTAGCGGCACTTATCAAAGCCTTTTATAGCACTCTCGATCTCGGCTGCTAATCACTCAGTCTGAACTAAATGAAGGGATATTATCACGTACACAGCTATCTCAGGACGTGTTGCACTGTGTGGTAGATTAATTAGTCCATCTGAGCTTCTATATGCATGAACTTATCAAGTGTCGTCTTACACTAATCTACACTAATTTACATTAACCCGCACTAATATATCGTCATCACTCAAATTTCATGTACTTTCTACAGGTCAAAGTTTATATTTTAAAAAACAATAGAATATAAAAAAATAATAATACGGGAAATATATCAAAAAATTTTTTAGGTTGGCCTACTAAAATGTAATAAAATTATAAACCTGCATAAATTAAAGAAATATAGGAATAAAAGTATTATATATAAATAAATAATGCCTTACCATCCACCAATCCGATTAGTCTCGCTAAGAAGAAGGGAAAGAAACAATTTTTAATTTTGCATAATTTTTTTTCAGTTATTTTTGGTACAAGAACTTACTCTAGATAATTTTTTTATACCTACTTAAGTAAAGGCATAAAAAATTTAAGACTACAGGAATTATGTCACGAGAAAAAATGTATCCTAATCCGTCTCATATTGTCTATGTCTATTACCAACTTATCACCTGTATTCGCAAGGGGTTAACAGAGGTGTTACTGATTGCTGACCATGGCTTGAATAGACGAGACAAGTTTGTGATTGTCCTAAGGAGAGTCTTTGAGCTTACTTAAAATTACAATCACAAATCGCCTGCATTGATTCATTTTTGGGTAGTCCGATCGACTTATTAAAATATTTTCGGACCAATAATTTTAAAGTACGTATTTGGTTCTGATTTTTGGTTCTCATAAAATTATAGGTTGGGGAAAAAGTTTGTTCGCATTTTATATGAAAATTCAAATCATTTTTTAATAAAGTTTATTTACATTTAACTAAATTATGTAAGTGCCATTTTGTTCGATAACTTTCTGCCATCTTGTAGGTAGGGACATGATCCCATTGCTATAGAAATTCTGGGGCTTCTAATAAAAAAACCGCGACAAGTGGTTTTGGCAGTCCTCTCGTGATGTTAACCTCTGCTTAAAGAATTCTGAAGAGACCGAAACAAGTGGAAATCTGAAGTTACAACGTCAGGACTATACGGCGGATGCATTAATACGTCCCAGCCAAACTCTCTTAATTTTTGCTGAGTGGCTAAAGATGTGTGAGGTCTAGCGTTATCATGATGAAAAACCACAGCCCTTCTGTTGAATAATTCCGGCCGCTTTCTCTCAACTTCTTGCTTTAATCTCATCAGTTGTTCGCAGTAGAATTCAGAATCGATGGTCCTGCCTGGCGGTAACAGCTCATAATGAATAATGCCCTTCCAATCCCACCATACACACATCATTACCTTGTTGCGAGATAACCCGAGTTTCGCCAGAGTCTGTGAAGTCTAACCAGCCTTTGACCACGACCTTTTTCGCACGTTATTGTTGTACGTGGTCTATTTTTCATCACCAGTTATCAGGTTTTTAAAAAAAGTGTTCGGTTTCATTACGTCGTAATAAAGAATCACAAATGAGTACACGGTTCATTAAGTTTCTTTCAGTGAGCTCATGAGGCACCCAAATATCGAGGTTTTTTGTGTACACAGCTTTTTTCAAATGCGCCAAAACTGTTTTGTGGTCAGTCCCCAGTTCTTCAGCTACATCGTAACTACTGATATGCCGATCTTGCTCCACTTTTTCAAAAATGGCATCCATTTTATCCGTAACAGGACGCCCAGAGCGAGGTGCATCTTTGACATCAAAATTTCCGGGTTGAAAACGCTTAAACCAAATTTGTGCTACTCTCACAGACACTGCACTAGGTCCATAAACATCACAAATTTTCGCGGCTTGCGTTGCATTTTCACTTTTTTTGTAGTAAAATTTATCGAATTTCTTCATTAGATTCACTCATCCTAACAGTAAGAAAAACAAATGAAAATCGCACATTTTACCTAACTTGAATTTGTAATTATCTTTTTTAAAATTTAAACTTTTTAATAATACCAAAACCAGCCAGATACAAATGGTATAGCCAAAGAGATTTTATTATAAGTTCATACATACTATTTGCGAAAAGAGCTTTTCCCCAACCTATTAATTTTATATATCAGACCCCATGCCAATGTCCCTAAGGAATTACTTGTCTCCAGGGAACAAACTATAACTTAATATTCAAGTGAAAAGACTAACCATTACAACAGCGAAAGAATTTTATAATCGGTTCCGTAGTATTTATGATTATGTCCCTAGAGAACTGCCCGCCATCAGAAGAAAACTGTAGCCTATATTCAGGCCAAGCGTCTAACCATTACAACAGTGAAATAATGTTCAAAATCGGTTCATTAGTATATGAACAGGTCGTACTCAAGAAACAAACTATAGCCGTCGACGAAGTGAAGATCTTAACCATTACAAAAGTGAAATAATTTTCAGTTCCGTAGTTACTAATGACTATATCCCTAGGGAACAGCCCGGCCATGTCCAGCGAAAAAACTACAGCTTATAACCAAGTGAATAGTCAATACATTTCACCGCGGAAAGAATTTTTAAAATCGTTTTAGTAGTTCCAAAGATTATACGCTTGAATTTAATTTATGGCTATGCCTTATTTCCAGGGAACAAACTATTGCTAACGTCCAAGCAGAAGAATTTTCAAATACAATAGTGGAAGAATTTTCAAAATGGTTCAATAGTTGCAGAGATTACCAGCGCAAATATAATTATTGGCTATGTCCCTAGGGAACTGCCCATCTTCAGGGAACTAACTTTAACCTACAGCCAGGAACACAGATCCGTGCGGTCTATAATGCCTGAATGCAGTTTCAGGTGTGACTAAGAATCTTGCCATTGCAATCTTAACCCGATGCACTAGGATGCATTGCACTCAAAATGCACTTGAATTTTTTCACTACAAACGGTGGTTGCGAGCCTCCGGGCTTGCTCCTGGATAAGTTCTAGACGTAAGCCTCTGCAAAAGACTTGCAGGTGTTGCACAAAAGTAAGAAAATCACAGCTGCATAGCCCATGAAGCCCACGGCGCAAAACTTAGACTTCTAGTAACGTAACGTCGATCCTAGGCTAGCTAGGCTTCCTTAATCTAGAAACGTTCGTGACGAATGTAGAGATCATGTCACGTTTTTTTTTGCATGTGTGTGTGTGTGTGTGTGTGTGTGTGTGTGTGTGTCTAGTTAGTGTACGAACATTTTATTTATTTACATTATAAAGCTGTGTGTCATCCGTCACCGTCTTGCCCGCCGGACTCTCAGACGGCGAAAGCAGCAGCAAATATGTTAGCGAAAAGCGTTTTCACACTTTACTTTTGTTCTGTGGTCGTAGCAACGAAATTAACCCAAATACTTTATCTTGGGTTTTTCATAATAACTCCACGGGTGGATTAGCACGTCATTTCGTGATTCACAAAGTGCTTTTCCTCGTTATAAACGACCCGTCGTAAAATGAAACGATCACTAAAAGTCGCCTGAAAATATGTGGCAAATACATGCAATGTCGTAACGGGGAATTCCAGTGAATTTCAGCCAAGCTTGCGGAAAGTACCGTGGGCGTGAAATTATGACTGCGGCGCGCCCGTAGTGTCGCTACGGGGGCGCCGTACAAACGGTACGCAAATGTGTGCAAAATACATGCAATGTCGTAATGGGGAACTCCAGTGAATCTACGGGCGCGTCGCTAGGCGAGCACCCGCTGTGTAACGTACGACAGTACTTTCGTATGGTTTTTTCTTCAAAGATAGCACAGTCTTCTAGTAACTTCTAGTTACTTCTTACTTAGGGACTTCTAGTAACGTAACGTCGTTCCTAGGCTAGTGTCAGCTTCTACACAACAATCTAACGTACCTGAGCAAAGCTCACCTGCTCGTAGACCTTTGCTACGGACATTCCTTAATCTTGAAACGTTCGTGACGAATGTAGAGATCATACCACATTTGTATGTGTATATGTGTGTGTATGTCTATAGTTATCGTACACGTACACGTATGTGCATAGGTAAGATAGTATGACGTGAACATGTCTTTACTACGTTTACTACGACCGTCGTCATGTAGCAGTCAGCATGTCAGCAATGATAGTATAACGTTAGGGTGCCGGAGCAGCAAGCGCAAGTACGAACGTCTGATATATGCACTCTGTATGCTGCAATGCGCCGCAACGCTCGAGACACATCGATGGTGTAATGTTGCATAAACATTATTTACATTATGAAAGCTGTGTGTTATCCGTCACCGTTCTGCTCGGACCCTCGGACGGCGAGATGTTTCGCTATGTTAGCGAAAAGCGTTGTCAAACTTTACTTTTGTGTAGCAACCAAATAATCCCAAATACCTTATCTTCGGTTTTATAAAAACTAGCACGGGTTCGTTGCTACGTAATTTCGTGATTCCCGAAGTATTTTTCCTTGTTAGCCAAACGATTAAACCCGTAGGTATAGGTCAAATAATTATTTGACTTATCGACCCGTTGTAATGAGGATAACGATCACTAAAAGGTATGTATCGCTAGGCATGACCATGTGTGGCAAAGCCGAATGATGTCATTGGGAATTCAACAGAATTTCAGCCAAGTTTGCGTCATGTGTGTAGTTAATTAAACATTATCGCTGCGTCCCGTTGCTATATGCGCACCTTTGAAAACAAAATCACGGCAGGACTTTTGTATGTTGCGACGTGTTCGCTGATGGGCCCCAAGCCGCTGTCGATAAGCCTGAGTAAAATACATGGTTTTTTCTTCAAAGATAGCGCACTCGTTGCACCTCGTTCCGTTGCGTTACCGAGATCTCCATGCAGCCTTGGATAGTCACGTGCAGAGCGGTCTTATCGGTAGCTCGGTGGTACGTACGGCCAAGACGGAGTTACACCTGGTCGGCGTGCAAGTTAATCTTGTACGGAGTTTGAAAAAGTTAGCATGTCAAAACGTATGCACTTTGTATTAGCTGCATTAGGTACAAACCCAACTTTAGTTTAAAAACAAACGGTATGATAACATTTATTTAGTTATGGCATAAAAATATGGTGAAATTTCCGTTGACGTCAGGGTTTCAGCCAAACCACAGAAATAGTTGCCTATTATTACAATGGTATCGGCATTATTTCTGATGGGTGACGCAAAAGTATAAACCGCTCGCGATTTAACCACAATTATTTATTAATTTTAATTCAGGATTATTTCATAAATGCCTAATCAATTTTCGTTACATTGCTTCATTGGATCGTTCACGTCACAGGCGATGATATCAGCAGGCCCCTATATAATGGGCCCAAATTATCCTTGATATTCATAAGCTCATCGACAGCCAACGTGCCAAGTGACCCGTGACTCTCCGTGCTATATGTAAGTATTGAATATTTAAATTAATTATTTTGTGCATTTTTATACTTCTCTTGTGCATTCTTTCCAGGGATAAAGCGCCTGTTTTATGACTGAATTTAATATTTTATTTCTTTTCATTCGCAGCCACTAAACTATAAAATGAAGGCGGCCGTCATCTGCGTGGCTATGATCATCGTCCTGATGTCGGAGGCGAGGCCTGACGCCAGGCCTGAGGTGCCTCCGCACGTTGCTGCTGTGAGTATATCATTTCTACAAACTGCTATCAACGACCCATCCAAGTTTCTTATTACCGTTGGAAGTTTTAAGCAAAGAGTTTGTCGTATGCCCCAACCCTCAGAACGTCTTGTAAGCTTCAACGAAATTAATGTTAATTTTTCTATTTACAGATTACTGATCCGACCAGGTCCCGCCGCAGCGCCGAAGCTGCGGGCCCTCACCACGTCGTCAAGAAGTGGGAGGCCATCGGGACCCGGATGGGTTTCCCAAACGGCCCAGACGAGAACCAATACTGGTGGTATGAGGCGTCATAGAACCAGTATTGGTTTAGTCTGGGTGGCAAGGTGTCAAGTCGACACCGGGCAACTGCCCCCGGCATTGTGGCGTTATATCTATATATATGCGAAGACAATGCCGGGGGCAACTGCCCGGGGTCGACTTGACACCCTGCCGTCTGGGTCAGGGGGTTTTTTTTTTAAATAAAATTTCTTATAAAGTATTTCTTGGTATCATTGACGTAGATAAGCTGACGTAGGTATCCCAACTGTCGTATATACCTGGCTGCGAGCTTAGGTTACCATCGGTCTGCTAGGCTACATGCACATGTAATGTGCATCGGACCGATGTGCAGATATAGACGTCACGCTGCAACTTGTGCAACAGATACTGCACTCTAATAGGTCGAGCATAACGGCTTGGGAGTTAGCACCATTGCATGATAGAACTGTGTCTCCTGAGTTCAAAAATACCACTCCCCGCTCCCCCCGACCCTTAACTTTGGAGTTATAGGCCGTACGGACTTGTGTCATTGGGTGTATGTTACTCATAAATAGTGTAGGTTTATACTAAATATATCGTCACGACATGAATTCCCGAGGGGGTGTCAGAGGTGTTCCCGAGTGTGAACTGTGAAATGCAAGTCACAGTCCACACCCGGTGCCCGGTACACCCGCGTTTCACCAACGATTATTACGTCCTACGTGAGTCCTATCGCCGCGTACTTCGGGCACAATTACATTCAGCAAGTTGTAAGTATTAGGTAAGAATACAAATACTATGCACATAAATATCGAAAAACTCATTGGTGCATGCCCAATCGGGGATCGAACCTGGGTCTCAAGATTGAGAAGCCAGCGTTATACCGCTTGAGCTACCGCAGTTTTAAAATATAATTATAATAAAGTTTTTTTTAACTGGTATAGTAGTTGTAGTGATTACCTCTTACATACAAATTAACAATCAAACCAATTCTACCTCTCTATGTAAAAGTGTAGATTAAAATATACAATAACTAAGCCCGTGCTTTTTAAATTTAAACATTATGCAATATTTTTTAAAGAAGAGTTAAACTTTCACAATTTGGGTTTGGTTTGGATTGTATAAAGGTTAAATCTTTAAAATACAGGTCAATCGATTTCATAATTTATTTCGCGATTGTATTAGCTAACAATCTAAATACCTACTATTTATTACATAGTTATATTGAAGGTTTTTTTTTATATAAGCTGATCCTGACGGGCATACAAATATATATTTCCTTGCGAATAAATACAAATTCAATGCTTGAGCAATTTAACCACTAGGTAATGCTGTTTATCCTGTTAAGAGAGCAGCGTTTTTGTCTCCTTTTAAACGCAAGTCACTTATTTAGTGCAGTAAATTGCTAAGCAATTTCTTAGAAAACCAAGGGAGTCTTGTAGGCGAAACCAATCATACTCATACATATGATCCATATTTGCAAACTTGAAAACAAGGAAAAATGTTGAAAATAAATGTGAAAAGACAAAACGGAAAATAATGTGACACATTCACTTCATTTTATTACATCTACACAAATTAGTAAACGAAGCGACAGCATAAATAACTAACAAACTGAAAAAAAAAACATTGAAATGAATAAAATATTTGTGGAGAAAAGCCGTCTTCAAAGTAAAGGAAATTATAATTTACTCTTGAAAATATACTAGACAGGGAATAAATGTTGTCCAAATTATCTGAGAGGAAACAGCCGATAGTTGATGTGATTATTAACCTTATTTTTCGTATTTTACTTATAAACGTACTACATTTATTGATTTTACTTACGAACTCTTTATATTTCGATGGTGTAGAATTGTTTAGTATTGGCTCGCTTAAATTATGATATCGCTTTTGCCTTCTTCTTTGTCTAAGCATTATAGGTACCTTTTCTATTATAGAAGTATTTTTCGTTCATTGAATAATTGTGGTATTGTGGTTTACAAATAATTGCGATAGTTCTCGTTCCCAAAGTGGTTGGTTTTCTTATTTTTAAATATAAAACGCGCAATTTTGTGTCATTTTATGCATTGCTTTGTAAATGATCCATGCACAAAAACTACAAACTGGCTTTAATGTTGTTGTGCAGGATCATTTACAATGCATTTTATTTTATTTATTACACTTTTTGTACATTCACACACATATTTATTAACATATTTTAACAAACAGAACAGACATTGTGTACAAAGGCGGCAAGGCACTTATTGCTTACAGCAATATCTCGCAGGCAGCCTTTGGGTGGAAAGAAAATACATTAACAAAGTAATGCATAAAATAACACAAATTGACAAAAAAAATGTCACGTTATGCCATTAACCACATTTATTTAATAATTTTTATTTTAAAATAGTAAAAACAATCACAAGTTGGGCGTTTGGGAATGAAAACTCTCGCAAACACGTTAAGGGGTAACTTTTTACCTCGGTCATCATGTTATTGTTTTCCTTATTTTTGAATAAAATGTATGCAATAAATGTGTTTAAAAAGCAACTTGCGGAAATAGTTTATTAATAATAACAAAAAAATTACGTATTTTAATGTATAACATTTTGTTTACATTACATTAACAAACTTAAAAGCATGTTTACAGTTGTAATATAATGCAAATTTTAAAAAATTCATGTGATCACCTAACTATTATTGAACGTATTTATTGCAAACTTTTTATTCAAAAGTAAGGAAAACATTATTTTGATGTGCATTTTGTACAGTGATCCTCCGTTACCACCTTAAGAGGTAAACTTTGGCTTAATCGCAGTCCAGATCGAAGCATCAATCAAAGATCCATCTTATACGAAGCGAATAAGAAAACAAATTTATAAAGCTTTAATTTTCATCAGGTGACATTAAGTAAAAATAAACAAAACCGAATCCTAAAAAGTATCACGTCTCACCGAAGCAGCCATAAAGGACGTGGCCGACAAAAACTCTGGACCATATTGAGCGACGGAATGTAATAACGCCTAGGTAATATCGGACCCGGTTTTATGCCCGGGGCGGTTTTTTATGTCATCTGCCCACTACTCCACGTACCTTTGAGATAAAGGATGTAGATGCGCCTTTGTAAAATAGACCGTATTGTTAAGGAGCTCTTGGAATTCACCAAATTGGTTCTTCTGGCTCGTTAGTGGACCCTCTTGGAAGACGCCGTTCTGTCAATGTAAGTAACAGGCGGAATTAACACTAATTGTGCTGTATAATAATCCTATCGCTGAGATATTTTTGTAAGTGGTCGCTAATGTGGGAGACTGCAGACATATAGTGTTTATTTAGCGTATATTGTCTTTTATTTATATGTATTCACATACTCCTTAGATATCTAATTATCTGCTCAAGTAAAACATTAAAAAAATACATTTTCATACCTTTTAAATTGGTTTCTAAATAAACAAAATCCTGAAGAAGTAAAAATAAAAGGGAAAAATTGTATAAGTAAATACAAACTAAAAAATATTAAGCAAATAGACTTCAGAGTGTATGTCCAGCAAAAAAAAAAATCGAGTTAAATGAAACCTTTATTTTCACGTATTATTAAGAATATAATAAATAGAATATATCATTTACGAGGGCATTGCTTACAAGATTGAGATTGAGATCTATAGGTACTTGGCAGCTCAACAAAGCTGGATTCTTTAGTAAAATTGATTAAAGTTTTACTTTGCGATAGTCTATCGATAAAGTTATCATCAAAATAACGATTAACTAACCCCCGATTTCACAATTGAGAATTTCTTGTAAGTAATGCTTAACTTTGAAATGCAGCGCTATGATTGGCCAATTCGTCACTTATGTATCCACTTAGCGAGACTTTTTAAATTCAGAAACTAGCCGTAAGTAACTTAAAAGATCTTCCAAAGAAGATGAGCAAACCTTGGCCTCCTGCAGTACTGGAAATGCTTTTGGAATCTTAATTTATTAAATAGTGATATAAAAAGCAGTAGCATTTTTATTTTAGATTTAAGTCTAGCTAAGGACCCTAAACCAGTTTGTAACCGTATGGTATTTGGTCTTCAAGGATATTAACAAGCATTCAATATTTTTTACAAAAATATTGTTGCTCATTTTGCATCATGTTACAATGAAGCTACAAAACTTTATGTACTTAAAACAGTTGCATATATTTGGCAACTTAATAACAAACTGAAACTCACCTAAGTCGTATAAAGCGAACTCTTTCGTACGTTCCACGTAATTTAGTGTCGTCGGTGTCGATCATAAAACCGCGGACTAAGAGCGAGAGTTTGGTGAAGGGAGCAAGCGAGAACAACAAAAACTAGACGGTATACTATAATACTTATTATACTAGTAGAGAATTTGGTTTTTCCTTTATAAAAACAAATGAAGCACCTCATTTTGCATCAATTAGAACTGAACTCTCTAACGATAAATAGCGCGCCCTGATCGGTGGCTGTTACGATAACCGAGAAACACGCGATCACGAAAAACGGAGCTTTTAAGAACTCTTGAAATATGGTGATATTTATTTAATATCACTTCTCAGTCAGGGTTCTCGACTTTATGAACGTGATATCATTTACCCAATTTTCGGCTTAGTAGTTTGCACCATACGTGTACAAAAAAAAAAAACTCTCTCAAAATATGTAGGTAACTTCATGATTTTTATCTATCGAGTTTATTTTATTAATTTGGAACTATAATGTCCAATCAATATTTTTTTATGATTTAAATTGAAACTATTAAATATGATTTTTCTTTATGCACCCTCTTAAGCAATGACATAAGTAAGAAAGCATTGTTATTAAAAAAAAACGAAATTACGATCTTAATTATCGGCTCTATCCTCTCAACCATTAACTGGCTCTATGTAAATGAGAAATAGAACGTATGTCTGTTATTCTGTCTATCCACGACTATAACTCAAAAACTGATAAATCTTTGCAATTTAAATATTTTTATCATTAAAATTTTGCCCAAAATAGGGCAATAATTACTGTCAATATTTTGTTCAAAATTGAACACAACTTTCAATATTCTCAGTGATTTTTTGTAAAACGCCTAATGGCAACACTTTTCATCTGTCACTTTTGGAAATTGTCTATGGAGTTCGATTCCAGGAGACAGAACAAGTTCAGGGATTAGGCGGTAAAAGTTTAGGATTACCCAGTATCTGAAAAGGTCACCGTGGTACGTATCCAGCGGCTTTGGACGTGCAAATCGCCCGTTGGCTTCGGAGACTGGTCTGACGAGTAGGCCGAGTGAAATTAGCAGTGCAAGACTTTGGTATGAGATCCAATACATCAATTTAGCTTTAAGTTTTAGTTTGGTAACCGTATGATTGCAAACGGGAGCCTTTGTAACTGTGTCATAGGCCCACAATTTAAGGGTTTTATTGTTTTTATTGTGGAGAACGTTTTAGTCAGACCCAATCATATAAGATACATGAAAACAATTACCGGAAGTTCGTTACCCTGCCTGAAGTTATCACATAAAAGTTGTCTGGAGAATTTATTATATATTTATATATTTTTTTATGTTATCAAGATATTTTTATTAACAACAACGGTTGTTTGGTAAATAGTAGAATAAACTGTATGAAATTGGTAACTAGGTACGCTGTATGTCTCGCTGTCAAAATGCTGTATACCCCGCTTTCATGCACTTCATGATGACATTGTTATACTTAGCATGTCCCACTGTCAAAATGCTGTATGTCCCGCTTTCATGCACTTAATGACATTTGGTATACGCTGTATGTCCCGCTGTCATTATGCTGTATGTCCCGCTTTCATGCGCTCCATGATATTTGGTATACGCTGTATACTCCGCTGTCACTATGCTGTATGTCCCGCTTTCATGCGCTCCATGATATTTGGTATACGCTGTATACTCCGCTGTCACTATGCTGTATGTACCGGTTTCATGCGCTCCATGATATTTGGTATACGCTGTAAGCTCCGCTGTCACTATGCTGTATGTACCGGTTTCATGCGCTCCATGATATTGGTTTAAGCTGTATGTCCCGCTGTCACAATGCTCGTTCTCAACAAAGTCTCGGCGTCATGTCGCTCGCGGCGCGGACTGCTCTAACTCATTTTACGACTGCTGAATACAGTTCAATTTGCGGCCGACACGCACCCGGCAAGTTTCTCTATGATTTGATTTAGTCAGTGTCACGGTTTGCTATGATGATTTTTAGATTTAACGTACTCGTTTTTGCTGAATGAATAGGATTTTAATTATTAATGAAAACAAAATAACGTCTTTCCGAGTATAGTAAATAAATATATATAAGAGTTAAGTTGCCCACTAATATAGAGATATGCGTAGAGATAATTAAATGCAACTCAAAAAAAATCTCTAAATATTGTTTTCAAAAAATGTGGTTATATATTTTAAGTGCAAATACTACAATAGGAAGGTCACTATAATCTTCTATGTTTGCTTGAGCTCTTGAGACCCCACACCCAAAACCGTTCAGAGTAAATCGATTGAGGGTTGTTGTAGTGGACATCAAACACATCACCTGATATAATGCTAACATGACCATTCTGATGGAACATACGAAAGTTCATAGTCACATCACAATAGCAGGAAAATGAAAGGATCATGGGTATAATTTATTTATATAAAATACTTAATTTAAATTATAGCCTTCAGACAAACACTTCAGCTAAAATTATACAGATGATACATACGTTTGTGTACATACACGTACGTTTGTGTTTCGGAACAAAAACAGCTTTTTTCGCCGAAGATTAGTTAAATTATTCCTTTGTTCCCAGTAGTTCTAATTCATTTGTTTAAGGAATAAACTATGAATTTTGCTAACCCTCTAGTACTTTTCAGCTACCAACATACCAGCAATTTTTTTTGCATAAAATGATTTAAAGAAAACTTGAAATAGCGTAAACTTACCAAAGCAGCATTATTTATATAAATATTGATAATTATATGAAAGTATTATGAATTGAAAAACTAAGATTATGTTTTTATTGCGAAATCGATCGCTATGGAATACTCTAAATATTATTTATTAGAGTGCATTACAAACTAGAAAAGATAAATTAGAAACAAATGTAAAGACAAGGATTTGAAAAAAATCCTCGGTCCAGGATTGGAACCTGTGACCTCTTGTTATCTAGACAAGCGCGCTACCAATATGGCTTGATAACAAGAGGTCGCAGGTTGGAATCCTGGCCCTTTTTCTAATTTATTTGTTTCTAATTTATCTTTTCTAGTTTGTAATGCACTCTAATAAATGATATTTAGAAACGAAAAACGTAAACCTTTAACATAAAAGCCGCACAAAACCCATTCAGCTCAAACTCTCCTCGTTACAGTTTGAAAAACTGTTTGTAGGTCACTGTAGTGGGTGCACTCTCTCGGCAAGGCAAACATTTTAGCTGTGTAAACACTGCGTTATAGGGTCACACAGCAAACATTAAGGTGAAATGTACACACCTATTCTATCATTCTATACGTATAGGTCCGGCTTTTGGGACAACGAATTCAATTTTTTTAAATGCTATGAAGCGATCTTGTTGAAATACAATGCCTCAAATATAGATACAGAAAATGGAACTAATTTTACATTTTTTACTTACCTACTAGCTTTTGCCCACGGCTCCGCCCGCGTGTTATTCGGTTTAACGACATGCTTTTTTCCAGGATAAAAAATAACTATGTATTAAATTAGGGTATAAGCTATATCCATTCTAAATTTCACTCAAATCCGTTCAGCCCTTTCAGCGTGAAAGAGTAACAAACATATACACACACACACACCTCCACACACAAACTTTCGCATTTATAATATTATATATGATATTATATGTGATACGTTAGTTTTGAATTTTCACCTGAAGGTGGGGCAGTGCGGTAGGCGTGGGAGTTAGTTGAGATGGGGTAGTAGTAACACGGGAAAAATCTAAACGACATATAAGAAATATTTGCTCAAAGGATTCTCGTCATCGATTTTGGAGTAAATAAGAATCGCACACAAAGACTTACATTTTTTTATTGCCGCGGCGTGTGTGTTGTGTTTTAATTGTCATTGCTAGAACTCATAACGAAGAGTAAAATTTTTTTATGTCCATAAGAGGAAGTGCGGGGTTCCTGTACTTCAGTTCTCGTAATTAACACGGGCCCCGACGTTAATATTGTTTTATGTATGTAATCTTGATGAATAAACTTACTTATTTTTTTATTTTTTTATTAGTGTGATTCTCCAATTATGCAATCATTCACGAAATTTTGAAGCCTTTTGAAGAAAACCCTTTTAAATACACTAAAATTTAAAATTCTAAAAATCATATTCTTAACATCAAAGCTACAATTTTCCACTCACAATACCTAAAACATCATCTTTATAAAGATAGCAAGCCATTTACTCACCTAACAACATCGCTACTGTAATAACCGCTCAATCTTCTTTCATAATTAGACTGGCTTTTATGCCCCCCTCCCTTTCCAGCTCCTGAAAACCTCACCTCCTACCCACCCCCCCTGTCCTTTGAGCCACCTCGAGCATACCGGCTCATTACCTAGGGCTTTCTAGGTATACGTTCAGTCTGGGTTGTTTGCCTTAGTGCTTTTGTAATTAGCCAACTTAATACGTAATGAGATTTGGGGTGGAAACTAGTTGTTTATGCTAATTTAAGGCCGCTATTTTAAGATCTTAGTGTGAGCCTAGGTTTGTGCATTTTCAGAGATGCATGGAAACATCCTCGGTTTGAATTTAGTTTTCTTCATAATATCATATTCCTTATTATATTTTAATCAAGGTTTTAAAATTGCCCACAGAACATTTTATGCCACAAGGTTCTACTGTTTTATCTACTTACCCACTACGTAGTTAACTTTATTAGGAAATTTCAAGGTGTCAATCAAACTTTGTGACTTAAAATAGTACATTTGTGTTTTATAAAAGCCCACCTATTGTAGCACTCTACGTTTATATCCAAATAAGTAATCAAAACAAAGCATTTCCTTAGAAACTTTGAAAAGAAATCGACCTGTTAGCAACCAACTATCGGCCACACCAAAGCTGTACGGCCTTGGGCTGACCTTTCGAAGGACGAGGCGCGCCCACCTACCATTCTAAATTTAGCACACCTCAAGAAACATCAATCGCACCAACACATGCGCACCAATTTTTATCACATTTAATTTTTTAGCGTACCCAAAAAATACTGCTACGCTAGGTCATCGCACTCCAAATGCCAGTAACGGCTCCAAATTCAAAACGGCTCACCTGTATTGGTCGCGACAGGTGAGTGAAGGTGTCTCGACCAATAAGCGCGCAGCCCACCTGCGCAGCTCGATAAAAAGGGGCGTGGTTTTTGCGAGGGCGGTGTGCGTGCACCTGGGCGCACCTGTACGATGTTTAGGACAGGTGGCGGGAACTGCCGGTTGGTTGTACGACTTCCAATGGCGTCAACCCACCTGCCAGGTAGATTCAAATCTGTAGGTAAGTACGCAGGTATTGGTCGGGCTATATAGGTCGCGGTATGTAGGTCACAGAGAGCGTTGGCTTCAAGTTTTATGTAGTGGTATCACATTATGTGCGAGGTACTTGGTTTATTGTTGGCGCGTGTTTTCAGTATAGAATGTAGCCTTATTGCTATCGCGCTCTATGTGTGGATGCAATGGTGCAGTATTGCTTTTTCTCTTTGTGGAGCAAGCATTCTTCATTTGAATCTTCGTGAGAAAAAAGAATAGACCTTTCGAGTTAACATTTTTGATGAAAGCATAGGCATAAGCTGAAAGTATCTTAACTTCTTACCACTATAAAAAAATATGTATCATTTGGCTATATTATAACCTCATGTCAACGTGCTGGTTATAGGTATTACTCGTACCTGATGCCTTAAGATCCGATCTGTAAGCTTTGCCTGTAATGTCGCTTAACTAATTTCATAATTTTGACAAATATTTAAGGATTTGTTAAACGATGTAATTTAACTAGGTCAATTACTAATCTTCATCAAAATAACACCAAATGGCTATATAGAAAATACATTGAAAAAGTCAGTTCTCTGTTAGGTAGAAGTTTATGTAGAGTAAAACGACTAAGGTATCACCTAAGGTCGTATATAACGGCGCCAGGAGGGGGGTAGCGCCTGATTACAGTAGGAGATGGGTGGCTCCCCCCTTCCCGTGGAGGGGGGCCAGGTCGAGGCGAGTTTTAAGACAAATTGTGTAGAGAGGTAGAGGTAGCTAGAGCGAGTAGAAAGAAAGCAGTGTATCATGGTTTAAAATGAAGTGAAATGCGTTTTTTGACGCTAAAAGCAAACGTTTTTCATTTTGAAATGGTTCTTTAAAGTTAGTGCTTTGTGTTTTCTTTCTTCTTTATATAGGAGTATCCTGCAAAACTAAAGATAACTACGTAGCTATGAGTTTACCGCTAGAAACTAAAGTATTTTATTTATGTTTAACAGTAACACAGTATTTATTAAAATATTGGCTTTATACAAGATAAGTACCTATATAGTCGAAGCGTTGCTAATTAGATATAGAGTTGCTACGCCGTAGAGCGGATGCCCTTCGTAGCTCTTTTTATATTTCCGCTCATTAATTTAAGAATGTATTACTTACCAAAATGAAGAAATACCTCCGATATAGTAGCTGTACCGGGAAATCGGTAAGGGAAATATGGACTTAAAAGATATGTGAATAGTGATTATGTTTATTGCCGACAAACTCTCATTAATTTTACAAAAGAATGAAGAATAGTTATATAAAACTAGGAGTGCAGTATGGTTGTGCATTATATGGAGACAATATATTTGGTATTATGTTCGAAGACGAAATCAGGTTACTAGGCCATTCAATGTACTTTGTCCAGTAACGAAGTTTACAAACCATAAGCAAAACGTGCAAAGCGAGATTTAAAAAAACCGACCGCAGCAGCGTCCAAGGCACTGTTTAAATTATACGATTCAAAGAAAATTCTATATTTATTTTTGTAAAAGCCCAGAAGATGTCATGTATCTCAGTTTATTAACCAAGTTCACATTGAATACTTTAAGATTATTTGAAAAACAATGTTTTTTTGGTTTTTATACTCACTATCATTCTGATCAATCAAAACCTAGCGGAAATAATCTATTACTTATGGGATTCTCCCACGAAAATTCCCATAAGTTCTCGGATTTCATTTTCAAAATGTTAAATCCAGTTTGGTGTTAGGTAATTGACGATTCATCGGAAAATTCAGATTCTAACCTACACAGATAATAAGTTTCCCATCCCCAGGGAACTAACGATAGTGTAGCTTTCTAATATTAGTGAATAGTACATTAAGATACAAGTGAGCTGCGTTGGACATTACAGCCGAGGCGGGATTGCAGGCCGAGCCGAAGGCGAGGCCGTAATTGAGCCGAGAGTGTAATGTCTAATGCTCACGCGTTTCATACGACATTTTTCAACATACTTGCGAGGAAAAATAATGAAATTTCAGTTTTTTTTCCACATAATCGAAAACACAGCTATAAACTAACAATTTTCTTTGAAAAATGGCGGCGGAGATTTTGTTTTTTGCGCAGATGGAAATAGAGGCACTGACGCAAAAAGCTAAATAGCCAAATAATGCCAAACAGCCAAATATTAAATATTAACAAACTAAAAATTTTTGTATAACTATACAACAAAAATTTGAGTTAATTTGTTGAGTTTATTGCCCTTCTTCTTAGCAATAGGTACTAATCGAGTGGTGCGGATGGTAAGGCATTATGTATATATAATATTTTTATTCCTATATTTCTCTATTTTATGCAGGTGTATAACTTTATTACATTTTAGTAGCCCTACCTTAATATTTTTTGTATGTATTTCCCTTTTTTATTTATGAACTTATTTCTTCATTGCATTATGTAAGTATGTATAATATTTTTATTCCTGGATTCCTCTATTTTATGCAGGTGTATATTTTATTTCCCGTATTATTATATATATTTTTATATTCTAAAGATATATTATATTGTTATAATATTAACTTTGACTTGTAGAAAGTATACTCTAAGTATCTATTTTGCAAAAATAAATATTTGGATTTGATTTGATTTGATTGATAAAAATAAATAATTTGAGGAAATTATATGATTATTTATTATATTTCAACTGAGATCGTCTATTTATTCGCAAAAACTTTACCATTTCTCAAGACATCAAAATTCTTGGCTAAGATAAAAAAAAACTGTAATGTAAAAAAACACCAGTGCGATAATGTAAAGTAAAAAGCACACGTGTTTAATATACTGCATTATGAGTTTATGACCCTAAGAACGCTGCAATAAGGGCACTATATAAAATGTTTGAAATCGGTTAAATAGTTCCAAAAATCCCTTACACACAAACAAACAAATTTCATCCTCTCTATATAATAGTGTAGATAAGACAAGCAATTTTTCGAGCTATACTAATCGAGTGTTATCGTATGAACACAGTTATTGAACTGAAATAAAAGCTGAAGCCTTAAGGAGGTATTTTGATATGAATAAAGACTCATTTTTTTAAGACTGCACACAACCTGCCATGTTTCACCAAGGTCGTCCAGCTTTTTAAGAGTAACTTATTCTGGTACTCAATGAGTTAAGGTTACCGATTATGCCCTCATGGTCTATAAGCAATTTGTTTCGGTAACCAAGGTTTCAAGAAATTCTTGTGAACAGAATTTTCTCTGAATAGCTGGCAGGACCTGTCTTATAGTTTTGTGATTCACGTATAAATCATCATACAATGTAAAATGTATATAGCCGGATTCATAGTGAAGACTCGGTAAGTGCTTAGAATCAAGTTTCGACTACACTTTTTGTAAAATTAGTGAATTATTCTA
Organism: Ypsolopha scabrella; assembly: GCA_910592155.1. Lineage (NCBI taxonomy): Eukaryota > Metazoa > Arthropoda > Insecta > Lepidoptera > Ypsolophidae > Ypsolopha > Ypsolopha scabrella. The sequence continues at coordinate 20,052,205 of OU342969.1, read as the reverse complement.
TCGTGCTCTCTACAAACGAATAAGCCCAGCCCCAAGTCAATTACTATGGAAGGTGCCCGTATTTCGGATACCATTTAGTAAATCAATCATTTCTAGTTTCGTTTTAATTGTAAGCATGCCGAATTTTATAGAAAGGTAACTAGTTTTATGACAAATCAACGTTAGAAAAACTGCGTGTGATAGACAACAAGGAAACGAGTATTGTATTTTTATATTTGTTTCTATGATTTCCGAAATTAGGCAACTAGGTATCCTAATTTCGGATACATACATTGCCTAATTTCGGATACGTGTCCAAATTTCGGATGTAGTGTACCTAAAACAATATAAAACAGCTATATAACAAGAAGAAAAAAAACACAACTAATTTTCTTGCTTATTTATTGGTAATTTTCATATCAATAACAAACTTTTAATAATCAACATCAGATTCTAACCTGAAACATAAACACAGTCTTCTTATTCATTTGGTATTTTCGTAAAGATCAATTACAAACTCTTAATCTCTTAATAATCAACATCAGATTCTAACCTGAAACTTAAACACAGTCTTCTTATTTATTTGGTATTTTCGTAAAGATCAATTACAAACTCTTAATCTCTTAGTAATCAACATCAGATTCTAACCTGAAACATAAACACAGTCTTCTTATTCATTTGGTATTTTCGTAAAGATCAATTACAAACTCTTAATCTCTTAATAATCAACATCAGATTCTAACCTGAAACTTAAACACAGTCTTCTTATTTATTTGGTATTTTCGTAAAGATCAATTACAAACTCTTAATCTCTTAGTAATCAACATCAGATTCTAACCTGAAACATAAACACAGTCTTCTTATTTATTTGGTATTTTCATACAGATCAAGGACTTTCTTTAAAAAAAATGACGTTTTGCTGTTAAACATAACAATACCAACATTCAAAAACGTTCTGTTTGACAGCGAAACCAAACATTTCTGTTTTTAAAAAAAAGTCTCTGATTACAAACTTTTTACTAATCCTATCTGTTTTTTCCATCTCTTTTTCGTAAATGTCAAAAAATTCTCGAACATTTTCTTTTGTGAACCCTTTCACTCTCTGATATAGCCTGAGGTTTTCGCAATGATAACTCTGAATGACGTTTCATAAAATTTCTTAACCACTTCTTGCCAGCAATTTCTTTAAATGGGTGCTGAAGATTGTTTCTTAACGCTAATTGATACGCGAATCGCCTAACGTCGGTTGGACGTAAACCGAAAAACCTTTTCTCCGTCTCGATCAAATAATTTAAAAGTGATTGATCTAATTCAAGCGACAAAACTGGCTTTCGCCCAATGTTAATTTTCATTAAAACATCAACACTCTTCCCTTCACGTTTCTTTACGTAATCTTCTAATGTAGATTTTGGTACATTAAAACATCTTGCGGCTTTGAGATATCCCATTTCCTTATCCCATCGCCTCTAAAGCCTTACTCATGTCTTCTGGGTTCCAATTACGTCGTTTACCCTAAAACAATACAGAGAGGTTGAAATTATCTTTGATCTGATATTTATATTAAATAGGATCCTAATTTCGGATATCCGAAAATAGGCAGCATCAAGTATCCGAAATTACGACACAATGCACCAAGTTACTTTTAAAATCATGTGGACATAACCTATAAACATTCACGGATATCGTGCTTTAATTATGAAATAAGACTATTAATACGTATTATTCTAATAAATAAGATCATAGTATCACTTACCGGCTTCTTTCTGACATAACTGTCACTACTCATCTTCAGAAAAGTCCCAAGAACGACACAAACAAAAATTTTTTTGGGGAACGAACTCAATACGCAATGGTGACTGGACGACAAATGGCGGCGTGGGGGGCCTCTTGCCACGGGGTTCTGATACGTACAGCGCCACAGAGCGGTGTCTGACGGAATTACAAGGCTGTCCGAAATTGAGACACTGTCCGAAATATGGGCACCTTCCTAGTTCAACATTATATTTTGCGAAATTAGTAAAATATAGTGGCATCAGTCCGTGATACTGAATTTGGCTGTATAAATTAATGTCACCTTTATCTAGGTGACTAGGGAATGGCAATTAAAATGTTCAATCTTGCCCAGTACGTATATAATTAGTGACTAAGTGACATAGCCAAATTCATACTCGGAACTCGGTAAGTGAATAAGACCGCGTTTCGATTACCCTTTTGTCAAAATATGTTTGTTAACGTTTAATGACTTATCAGCGTGTGTATTCAATTAATCAATATTATTGTAAGTATTGATAAGCAAACCCAAAAGTAACTTAATATACTTTATTTTCCTCTTTTGAATTTAATTATTTTCATTATTTAATACATTCTAACGTGCGATAAGTGTATTTATGTACATACATTGCAAAAATAAAGTATTCATTTCATTTCATGTATTTTTTATCTTCTGTTTATGGGTTTAGTTACTTTGTGATTATGTCATCCTCATTGATTTTCTGTAAATATTTTGTTGAAAATTTAATTGGTTATCCCTGTAGTCAATTTCTTACAGCCACTCCAAACCTAAAAAAATATTATTTGTGCCCATAACTTTTCAAAAACAACCTCGACTCAATAGGAAGTCAAAATTTTGCACTGCGTAATTCACAGAAAGGGCCATCGAACCTTGGCCCTGACCACTTACAGAGTCACCAGTATAAGTTTGGCTATACCTTTCAAACAAAGTCGTTTATTTATTATGCGTAGACCCAAAGTTGTATGGTGGCCAGTGGCGTGCATAGAACTTTTTGCTGGAAATGCAATGAGAAGGTCAAGTTTGACAATAAAAAAAATATGAAAATATTTAAATGTTACTTTGAAAATTCATCATTTGTATGATACCAGGGTAGGGTAGTCAGTGCCTACCCTAAAGTAGGTACACGATTTCTTAAAAAAAAAAAAATGTTTATGCACGCCACTGATAGTGGCATTCAGAGTGGGATACGATTTTTTTTCTGGCACGGAAGGGGTTACTTGTCAGCTTGCTTACCTATTACCTATCTCAGGAAAATTATGTAAAGTTGGACGGAACTTAAGAGCCCGGTCCGCGACGAGGACAATTTTGATGAAAAGCTATATGTTATATATTTATCTGGCCTTTATCGTGATGTTTTCGGAAAAACTAGGGACATACCCACTTCATATTATTTTCTTAATTTATTTCATTGAATTGGTCCTCTTTTGCGAGTTATTTTGATACTTACGAGCCTGCTCATTCATTTAGTATTCGTTTAGATGGCCAATATGGACTGTTGTATGTCCCTGATTTTTACAAAAACATCGCGGCAATAATAATTAAAATAATGCTTCGCATCAAACACAAAAAATATGGAGCGGGTTTTTAACATAATTTCAAAATGCATTATATTATATAAGGGTCTGTCCATAAATTACGTCATCGATTTTTGCCCATTTTCGACCCCCCTCGTCCTCTTACATTAATCTTATCGTCATTATCCAAAATATCCAATGGCTCCACCCTTCACAAAACTGATGTAATTTTGGTTATCCGTGTTAAAAAATCAGTAATTATAAATTTATAATTATTGCCATCTATGTTTGCAAAATTGTGATTTTAAATCCTGTTTCAAACGAGAAAGAAAGAAAATATGGCCCATTTTTCAAACGAATTTTTTTTGCTGGGATATTAACTTGTTTAAAAAATTCTCATAACACTAATAGAGTAGTTTACAAATGTGGGAGGACAATATGGCGATGCGACATTGCCGACGGTACTACATGTAGTCACCGTCGTCGCTGCAAGTAGGCGTCTCACCTACACACTACACGTACTCGTAACACCTCTTCTGTACGGATAGCATCAACATTTTTTTCTCTCTTTGTTGACCCACTACCTAATTTATAACTGTCTGTGATGACCTGTCAGTTTGAGAGACTGCCTCGAAGATTAATCAATTTGCAATCTCTCTTTTTTTCCGGTGACAAATATATTATTATAAATCGATTGATAATAGATTTACGTTTGTATAATATACCTTCATATATGAGTATATGGATAATTATACATCAGGGTGGTCCAAATTAGTGACGCCAACATTTTTTTTTATAGATTCCTCACACCTTTTTGTATTCGAAAATATGCCATGTATGTTCTGTGATTTTCGGTAGTTTAGAAGTTATGATTTTTTTATGTGTATTTGCGAATTTTTTACCGCAGCGGCTTAAAAAAATCCAAACTTCTTTTGTAGTGACAATTTTGAACATATTTTTTTGTAACATAACTGTATTGAGTCGCTCTTCCGTACATAAAATAATCAGCTACAAAAAACTTATGATTTATTTAAGCCGCTGCGGTAGAAAATTCGCAAATACACATAAAAAAATCATAACTTCTAAAATATCAAAAATCGTGGAACATACATGGCATATTTTCGAATAAACCTAGGTGTGAGGAATCTATAAAAAAATCTTTAACGTCACTATTTGGACCATTTTACAGGTAATACTATAATTTATTAATATTATTATCTAAATGGTACGTTAATAAGCTACAAAAACAATAGTAGTTCAAAGTTCCTATTATTGTTATTACTATTCTGTGTTAATTTTAGTCCAATTTTCGTTTAGTGGCTTATGTATCTTTATGGATGAATAGGCAGTGTCAGAATAGCAGCGTCCCCTTTGCTTTTGGCTCCAAGATACAAAAACTGATTCAGCGACCTTTTCAACAGAACCTGTGTAGTTTCAAATGGTATTATGTGTTTTGTGTTGTGTTCTGTTGAATAAAAATTTTTTTTTTTTTAATCTATTTTATTTACATTTTAATCAAATAAGTACGTCGTTACGCCGTGTATCTTAAAAGGGGTGTCAGGTCTTTCCGAGTACGGATTGTGAAATACAAGTCATTGATATTCATCGCGTCCCAGCGTGATGGGTGGTGAGCCCTATCAGCGGGTTTGAACACAAATATGAACTTGTGGTTTGACGTGCCATCCGAAGCATATGGTGTTTCGGTCTCGGTCTCGGCCAAAACACGCCGAAATTCTCCGAGACTAATTAGGTAGGTACTATTTTTAGATATACGCCCTAAAAATACACAATGACTAGACTTTATGGTAAAAAAAAAAACAGAAATTAAGTAGTAGGCTGTAGACGTCACAATCGGTTTGTACGGAGACGCGTCCATAAAGGGCGACCTTATCAGTACATAGTAACTTACAGTAAACCTTACAAATCGTAAGATTTAAAGACTTTTATTTATTTATTTATTTTTTCAACCGCAATATTACACTATTTTTACAGCTGAGCCAATACTAATAAAACACGTAGACTTTCTGTTAACGACTGACAGTTTTATTCTTTAAAGCTTAGTACTACTATCTTAGCATAGGTGGCGCTACTTACACATGATTTTGTTATACGGTATTGCCATACAAAAATTAACACCCCCACTTAACAAAATACCTAAATGTAACACCATGTAAAACTATGGTAGAATCAAACCTGACAATAAAAACTATATATTCTTATCTCTACATACTAATTTGGAAGAACTCCTATCATCTTCATGAATTTATAATGCTTAGTAGAGAATAAGCCTTTGGTTAACAAGTCAGCAGGCATTTCTTGAGTTGAAGTATACTCAATTTCAATCAACTTATTATTAATAGCGTCTCTAACATAATGATATCGAACATCTATATGTTTCGATCGGTTATGTGACTGATGACTTGTTGCCAGTTTCAATGCACTTTGATTGTCACAATACAATTTGATAACACACTGTTTTCCAGTAATCGCAAACAACAAATTCCTTAAATAAACAGCTTCTCTAGATGCCTCGGACAGTGCTACATACTCTGCCTCAGTACTAGATAATGAGACTGTCTTCTGTTTTCTGCTCTGCCATGAGATCACAGATCCACACATGGTAAAGCAGTAACCAGTGTAAGATTTCCTGTCTAGACTATCACTAGCCCAATCGGCGTCAACAAAACCTTTCAATTCAACATTTTCCTTACTGTACTTTAAACAATAACGTTTGGTTTTTTTTAAATACTTCAAAACTCTTTTGGCATAACCATAATGATTTTCATTATAACAATTGTTAAATTGACTAAGGTAACTTATAGCTTAAGCTATATCAGGTCTCGTCAAAACGGCCAAATACATAAGACTTCCAATCAGTCTTTGATATGGAATATCTGTTCCACATTGTTTTGATTTTCCAATGTTTAGTTTACATTCGATAGGTGTATCCAAAGGTCTACATTCAGCCATGTCAAATCTACACAATAACTGCTCAATGTAGTGCTGCTGATCAATCGTTATAGTATCAGAGTCTTTATCTACATTAATTCTCATACCTAAACAACGTTTAACAGGACCTAGGTCTTTCAATTTAAATTCTGAGCGTAATATAGTTTTCAGCTTTTCTGTCTCAACAGAAGAATTCGAAAAAATTAAAAAATCATCAACATAGACAGTTACAATCATTTTAACATTTTCAGTATATTTTGTAAACAAACATGGTTCAAATTTACTGTTTTTAAAACCCAGGTTAACTAAACAATCTTTTACTCTTTCATACCAAACTAAAGAAGACTGCTTTAGCCCATAGATGGCCCTTTTAAGTTTCAAAACTTTCCCATTATATTTATTCATAAATCCTTGTGGAATAGACATGTAAATATTCTCTTTTAAATGTCCATTTAAAAAAGCAGTTGTCACATCCAGGTGTGTAATGTCCATATAGTCAATGCCACGTCGCTGTGTAAAACCTTTCGCTACAAGTCTGGCACGATAACGCACTTTATCATTCACATCAAGCTTTTTATTGAACACCCACTTGCACTGCACTATTGATGCACCACTTGGGACGTCGACAAGCTCCCATGCATTGTTGCATTCAAATGACTGCAGCTCTTCCTGCATGGCTTGTTTCCACATCTCAGCTTCTGGACCATTCAGTGCCTCTGAGAAATCAATCTGCTCAGCTTCTGGAGAGGTACTGGAAACATGTAAACCATAACGTTCCGGAGCTCTCCGCGTCCGCTTGACTCCCAGGGTTTCTGTGTCAAGTTGTGTGGTTGAAATATCATTCTCAATGTCTGAAATGACTAGGGTATCATCACTTTCATCATCTACACTTTCTGCATCTGTATATTCTGATGTAACAGAACTTCTACTAACCAGAGATTCATTTCCAGAAAACTCCCCCACTGAATCTCTGTGCTCTACATTCAGTTCCGGTGTCTCTTCATTTTCTGGGGTTTCTCTACTCTGAACTAAGTTCTCATCTTCTCCTTTCTCATCCGTGATTACCACATCCTCAATCCAGATTGCATTTTCTTGTCCAGGTTTCTTTGCATCTGGTTTGCCCTCCATCACAATAACATCTCTCTTGATTAAGACGGTATTCTTTCTCGGATCATAAACATGGTATCCTTTAACGGTTTCTGAAAACCCAACAAGAATGTACTCCTCAGCTTTCCTGTCCCACTTCAATCTTTTTTCTTTGGGAACGTGAACCATCACAGGACTTCCAAACAAACGAATAAGACTCATGTCTGGTTTCTTTCCATGCCACGCTTCAAAAGGAGTCTTGTTCTTCAGGCTTGAAGTAACGGATCTGTTTTTCAGATATACAGCTGTATTTGTCGCTTCAGCCCAAAACTTCTTTTCTAGCTTAGCGTCAAATAGCAAGCATCTGGCTTTTTCAACGACAGTCCGATTGGCTCTCTCACAAACACCATTCTGTTCCGGCGTGTATGCATTTGTCTTCTGGTGAATTATTCCTTCGCTCATCAAGAAGTTTTCCATTTCACCATTACAAAACTCGCCTCCATTGTCTGTGCGAAGTATCTTTATATTCCTGTTCTGCTGGTTCTCAACTATTGCTTTAAATTCTTTGAATTTCTTGAATACTTCATTCTTATGCTTCAAGAAGTATATAAAAGTCATTCGACTGTAATCATCCACAAATAAAAGAAAATATTGTGCACCTGATAAGGATTTTGTCTCCATAGCACCACATACATCAGCATGTATAATCTGTAGTGTCTCAGTACTCCTATGCCCCACATGTGAAAATGGTAATCTCATTTGTTTACCTTCGCAACAAATTACACATTTTTCCTTCATCATGTCACTGGTAGCAGGATAAGACAGTCCATCCATAATACCATTCTTCATTTTGTTCATATCACAACAGTTAATGTGTGCTAGCCGCCTGTGCCACAGTTCTGCACTTGCTACTGCCGGTGCTGCCAACGTACACTCTGTCACTTTTGTCTTCAGCCTGTACACTCCGTTGGTTGATTCTGCAGTAGCTACCAACACATTCTGCTTGTTACGAATGTAGCAGTGACTATTTTCAAAAACAACACTGTTTCCGTTTTTTATGAGTTCACTCACTGACAACAAGTTGGTCGTTAAACTTGGCACGCATAACACATCTTTAACTGTGATATCGTAGTTACAGTCAGTCGTTATCAGCACGTCTCCGGAACACAAAACTGGCACTTTCATATCATTTGCAACAGTAATCTCTGATAAACACGGCGTAAAGTTTGCACCGTTTATCCAGTCCTTGTTTGCTGTCATATGTGCGCTTGCGCCGGAGTCCACGTACCACTCACTTTTACTATATTTCCCATTCAGAAATACAACACTAAAAGCATTAGATTGCTTATTTTTCTGCAATAATGGACACTGGTTTCTAAAATGACCGCTTTGCTTACATTTGTAGCAGGTTAAGACCTTTTCACTTGTCATTTTCGATGACGACACGCCGCCATTTTTACTAGTGCTGTACTTAAACTTCGAATGCGATTTTTTCGCAGCGAATGCAGCGCCACTGGAATCCGTATCGGTAAAATTTGAAACCTCCATATCGATTAACTTCGATTTTATTGCATCCGTTGTGATCTGAATACCTGAGTGCTCGATCGCCATTATCATAGGAGAAAATCTTTCTGGCAAACCTGCTAATAATAATGATCCAATCCATTCATCCGTGATTGCAAATCCTGTGCCCTTTAATCTTTGAGCCGTCTCGACGACTTGCGTCACATACGAAGTCATAGAATCGCAGCTTTCTTGTCGAATTGAGATTAAATGTCGTAACAAGGTTATTTTTCTGGAAAAGCCTGAGTCATCAAACAGGTTCTTCAGTTTTTTCCACAACGCTTCTGAACTAGTTGTTTCCTTGATATGCACGTACAATCCAGGATCAATCGTCAAAATTAGCTTTGCCTTGGTTTTTGCGTCTTCTGCAGGTTTTCTTTCTGTGTCGGCAACCGTTTTTATGTAATGGCTCGTACGCTCTAACACCAACAAATTCTCTGCCGCAAAACTCCACTCGTCGTAATTTTCTCTGCCTTTCAGCTTCGGAACACTTTGAATATAACTTGTAGCCATGATGGCTCGAAAGTTCAACGATTTTTTCAACTGTAATTACACGATAACACGATAAATTACTGAAAAAATTGGGATATCACCCATAACCTAATAAAACACGTAGACTTTCTGTTAACGACTGACAGCAGTGCTGCCATATGACAAATTACAAAATCTGTAAAGTATGGTTTAAAAATCTGTACAAAATCTGTATCGAAAGTTTATGCCAAATTCTGTATAAAATCTGTAAAAATGCTTAGTTTAAAAAAAAAACATCTGAATCTGATAAATTAAAATCAGCGAAATAGCGAGTTTGGACTGCTTAGGTTATAAAAAAAAGAAGTTTTTGTATCAAATTTATATTTTTAATTTTTATAAATGTCTTTATTAATTTTGTCTACCATATTATTGTTGACTAAAAGTTTGTAGCAAGGGTTATTGTTAAGTAACTGTTTTGTTAACAGTAAACCCTCTATTGTGCTTGTAGATAAAGAATTTCTAGTTTTTGTTTTGATCAAATTAATTGATGAGAAAATTCTTTCTACTGTAGCAGTAGAGTGAGGAAGGCTTAATATAGCAGATACCCATTCTTTAAGTTTTGGATATAGCAAGGTCCCATCTGTGTCTTCCGCACAAAAAACTTGGTACCAAAATTTTTCAGGGTCTTCTTCATCTGTTTCCAAAAGACTGTTGTTGAATTTCAAATGACGCCACTCATTGTCCAGAGTTTGTAAATCTGACTGCCTGATAATGCCTGGTAAACTTCGTGTAATATCATTCAATGATACGATGCTGCGGCGTTTGACCACAATCGGGTTTAAAAAATCCAGGTTTTTTGTAATTTCATTTCCAAAGTTGTAACGCGTTTTTATTTGTCTCGCTCCTTCTATGTAGAATTCTAAACATCGTAGTTTAAATGTTTTGACATCACTGGAACTCAGGTTGGAACCAGATAATGAAGCAGCTACATTAACACCAAGATACAATTCTTCAATTGGCTTGTAGTGTCGAGGATTATCGTGCTGCACATTTTGAATCGCAGTTCGTGACAGGTATGAACTATCCATGTAGCAATCTAAAAAGCTTCTGTAGGTATTGCTAAGATATTCATGCAGCTTGTGTATTTGCGGTTTCTCTGACTGCATAAGTTTGTTTAATTTGGTAAAAAATGCCAAAGCAAAATCTAAAAATTGCAAATACATTTTATTGTAGGGATTATTTAGCATCCGCAAAATTGAATCTGCAGCGTTCAGTCTATCTGAGAGAGCAGCCTCGGTGAAAAATAATTTTAATGCTTCGTATTGTTCTAAAATACGATTTACTGAAGACTGCAGTGAGAGCCATCTTGTTTGGCATGGGTGCAAAATTTTGTGAGGTTTGAGCGCCAGAAATTCTTGAAATTCTTTAAATATTCCTGCTCGTTTCGGACTCGTGCTGATATAATTGTATATATCCCTGACTAGGCCTTCAGGTTCCCGAGGTAACTTTAGACAAGCGTATGAAGCGCACAAATTAAATGAATGGCATATGCATTTCATAACATACAGGTTCGGAATATCTAAGAGTAATCTGCTTGCCAATGAATTATGCTGACCCATCATTGCATTTGCTCCGTCAGCGGCGAACCCAATCATATTATGTTTATAGGGAATATCGTTATCTGTAAACACTTTCACAATATGTTCATATAGTTTTTCGGCAGTGGCTTCTTGAACAGGTATCAATCCAAAAAACACATCTTTTACTACGTTTTTCTTATAATATCTAATGACGAGACATAAATGTTTTACACAGCTCCTGTCAGTACTTTCATCAACTAGTAATGAAAATTTGTTAGTTTTCAAATCGGCGATTATGTTAGCTTTTTCAGTAGATCCGGTTACTGATTTTATAAGAGCTGTGGTTTTTGTCCGGCTACAAGCAAGTTCCTTTGCAATGGTAGAATCGGTACAGATATTTTTTATTAATTCGGGAAGGTGTTCCATAACATTCATCGCCAGGTTATGTTCGGCAACAAAAGCAGCCATCAAAATTTCCCCTTTCTTAACACTATTTGTGACATTTTGTCTTTGAAAAAAATCTTTAATTGGCTTCTGAGCACTCGAGCTAGGAACTGAGTTTAGATGTTTTGCAGTTTTCATATGTCGCACAAGATCATTTTTACCACCACCTCCAATGACAAGATCCGTTAAACAGAACTTACAGTATGCATAATCGTCTCCCCTTTTACTAGGTGTTAGCCAAGCTTGAAAAAAACTTTCTTCCATCCAACAATGATTGAATCGTTGAGTTTTCCGTGGCTTTTTAGCTAACATTGTGGTTTACCAAACAAAAACTTCACGCACGATTTAACTAGCACTGTATGTAATTTAAATATAAGAAAGACTGTTACGCGAACGCATTAGTCGCCCGCCCAAAGCAAAAACAAAACAAAACAATGTATTCATTCATTCAAACATCAATCGTTCGTTCCATTCGCGCCATCTTGTTCTTTAGATAAATGTTTCGGGGAATCCCAGCTACAGTGTTGCCAACTCGTTTTGTCATTTCCCCCATCGATTCTCAAATAATTTTTCCATTTAGCATACATACCATTTAAAAATCTGTATAAAAGTAGGATAAAATCTGGTATCTGTAACGATCGCTCAAAATCTGTATAAATACAGATAAATCTGTATATATGGCAGCACTGACTGACAGTTTTATTCTTTAAAGCTTAGTACTACTATCTTAGCATAGGTGGCGCTACTTACACATGATTTTGTTATACGGTATTGCCATACAAAAATTAACAAATACAATAGTGAACATTCAACATACTTAAAATATTTACAAATCACAAATGTAATCATATTAAAACAAGACATAAAATTTAATAAGAACACAATAACAACAATTTTAACAAAGTTACAATTAATTTACTGGTAACAAATAACATATAGGGCTGTTCATGTTCGTGTGAATTCACTCAGGGAACAATTAAACAAATCAACATGGTCGTGGATCCTGTTAAGTAGCTCCAGCGCTCGGATCAGTGAAACCTTTCGATGGAGGTTTGTCCTACTGTGCCCTATGTCAAACAGTCGATTTTGTCGCGCCCTTAGTAAGTCATTTGGCACCCGTAACTTACATTTCGCTGGCAAAACTAAGTTAGTTTCCTTTCCACGCCATACTCTAAGCAAGTACGACGCCAGGGCAAGTTCCCGCCTTACTTTGAGCTGATTATATCCCGCCATACCCAGCACGAATAATGTGTGATACATCAACGGGTATTTTGGATACACCCCATAAAGTTTCATGTAGAGAAATCTTGTGAATTTATTTTGGATTTTCTCTAACATGAGACTATACTTTGCCTCATGGGGGGCTCAGACTTACTTAATGGTGAATACCTGTAAGATTTTTTAAAATTGTTTTCTTGTTTTCTTTTTGTTTTATGTCGTATAAGTGATTGATAACAATTTTATCATAGATTTTCATCTATAAGTCTCGGTCTCGGTCTCGGCCGAGAATTCATTTATTTTTCGGTCTCGTTCTCGGCCGAGACTGAAAATCCGGGTTCGGTCGGACCTTAATATGAACCGAACAAAAATGTGGCCTTATAGGATTTGAAACCGCAACCTTCAGGTGTGTGGTCGAGATATTCGAACCACTTAATACAGATACATAACTATTTGAACAAATATTATTAGGAATTTTATGACATTAGAACCTTGTTGAAGTAAAAGCAAACTTCATAGAAAACAATTTTAGTTTTGTATATTGACTAGCTTTTGCCCGCGACTTTGCTCGCGTGGAACTCGTGGAAGTGTCTTTCAATCAATGTATATCTTTTTTTGTGCGTAAGATAAATGTAGGACGAATCTTGAGTGGTACTTTTGCCTTTATGATTATTTTATCAACTTATAGCTTTTATAGTTTAAAAAAAGAATACCGCATCCAAAATTTTTGAGTGGTCTCGAATAGAAACGGAACAGAGAGACAATTAAAAAAAATATAAAAGCCGTAGTTTTGGCCTTAGCATGATTCTAAATTCTAAAATCGTAGCGGGGGCGATGAGTCCTGCACTGACTCTCCGTGATCGTGAGTATTGTGCACTTCCCCCCGGTCAGTCAGCCCAGCCAGGACAGCTCCTTGAAGTAGAGCCAAACAGTTTCAGCATGCTGACACAAAAACTGGTCCAGTGAAGGGAAGGTGGAGTTCGTCGCGATCCCTGCTTTTCGTCTTTTGTCTTCTGTTGCAGAGCAGTGGAGTAGCACATGTTGTACTGTCTCGTCCTCTAGAAGGCACCCTCTACATAGAGGGCTATCGGTACCACCTGTAGTGAAAAGGTGCTTATTCAGGTTACAGTGTCCAGTTATGATATGATATGATACTTAGCACGATATAAAGACACCATTTTTTACTACTATATTATTAGTATATAGATAGATAGATGAATGGGATGTCTGTTATTAATTCGGCCATGCAGTTTTTGAATTAAAAGTACTACACACAATATACAACTTTATCTATATCTACAAAAGATACACACAGAAGCTTTGATATAAAGTTTTCTGGTTCTTGACAAAACTCTGAAAAGTTAGAAAACAATTATTTTGCTGACCTTCCACAAGCATTGGCTGTACACGCTGACACTTAGCGAATTGAGTATGCAAATGTATCGGTGTCTATATCGTAAGTATAAGTGCTAACAAGTACCTTTCTTGTTCACCTAGGAACAATGCTCAAAGCGATTTTGTAGAAATTCTAGTAAAATCCTACCATTGCAATTTGTATAAGGTATTGAAAAATACCAACCAACCCGCCTGCCCAGCGTGTGTGAGTATGGGCATTTCTTCCAGGAGGACCGCCAAGAGTGGCGAAATCCTGGAAAGGCCTATGTCCAGCAGTGGACGAAACAGGCTGATGGATGGATGGATTGAAAAATAAACTTTTAACAAAAAAATTATAACCGACTTCAAATTTTATCAGACATTCACTAAAAAGTTTCAAATAATTACATACTCACCGATGGTACGAAAATAACACTTTTGCCGACTTCTTTCTTCCTCAAATACATGAGGAATGCGCCGACTTTTAGATAAAATATATGTTTATTTATATCACGCTTTAAAAAGCTAAAGTGTTAACGGGATAAATTGTGAAAAATGGGTAGACTAATAGTGAGCGCTCTGATTGCTGTCCCGTGGCATAACACAAAGAGATTGCCGCCATTGAAAGTTATGTATTCTGATCCGTTAAGGAGTTCTACGGTGATGAGGCCGAGATCGAAGGTCGGTGGGCATATTATCAATTTTGAAGTAATACCCTGGAATCAGCACACTCACATAAAGTGATTGCCGAAATATCGTGTATTGTGCTGTCATACGTTGAGGAGTTCTATGGTGATGAGGCCAGGATCGAAGGTCATGTGGACATTTGTCAATTTTAAAGAAAACATTGCAATCAGCATCCTGGTACAAAGAGTTTGCCGCAATATCTAGTCATATGCTGTCAATCATTAAGGAGTTCCATTGCCTATCCTATCTCTGACGAACATTATTAGATCACGACCAAACTAAAATGGGATCTACCTGAAACCAAACCCTAGCAAACAAACAAAATTGTTCAAATCGGTTAAGATTTGCCAGAGTTATGGAGTAACATACCCAAAAAAAACAGTCGAACTGAGAACCTCCTCCTTTTTTGAAGTCGGTTAAAAGGGTTTAAATACCTAAATGTTATTTGTTCGCCCAGAACATCTTGATAAGCTAAGTTTAGTTGATATCAAGTCTTACTTATTACTCGTAAATCCAACTCAGTTGTAATAATGACTTTAGTGAAACTTACTTAGTTATCATTCTATTCGCACACTCAAAAAACGTCTCAGTGAAATTCATCAATACTGCCATAGTTCAGTTGAGTATTCTTTGCTAAAAACTAAGTTAAAACAATAAGCAAAATAGTCATCACCTATAATATTCAGTCAAAATTTACTCAGTTATGGTAACGTTAGCAAAATAGCACTTTATTTTATTTCTATTGTGTCTCATAATCGCGAAAACAAAAATTAAACAATAGATAACAGGCAATATCGTGGCTCCGACAGCTACAGGATTTGAGAGCTTGTTTATGTTTGTAGTAAAAAATAAGAACTTTTTAAAATTAAGTTAAATTTGACCTCGGTTAAGAGTTTGTTCCCCGAGAGCAAACTATAAAAATTTAAGGTTACTTATCAATTAACAGTTATTGTGCAAGACAAAGTGAATTTTATTTCACTGGAGGAATTCACTTCTCAAATTATGGTAATTCATTGCCTTGCAACTTCGGCCTTATGCTCTGACCTATTTGGAACAAAGACATGAACCAAGACACGCCAGGCTAAATACAACTCAAACTGAAGCCAGCCTTTGATGGCGGTCTAGAGGTTAACAGGCCATGACGTCACACGCCCTGTGCAGATGACGTCACTCTTGTGGGGTAATAAACGGTGACGTAAGGGTGGCTCTGGGGAATACTAATAATGTATTCAGGTTATAATGGCCATCAAACGTGATGGATCGAGCACCTTTATGAATAAAATATTGGTCAGTTTGTATAATTTTATTTGACCGGCTTAAGGAATAAACTACCACGTAAACGACAAGAGCATAATAGAAAATAAACAACTAAAAACTATATTTTTTCTACGTAATTACCTGTCTAATATGTTTTACCTTAGCTTAAGAATTGACAAAAGCAGAGACATAGAGAAAGCTACAAAGCAGTGATAGCTCAGGGGTAGAACACTGGCTTCTCAATCTTGAAACCCAGGTTCAATCCCCGGTCGGGCATGAAACAATGAGTTTTTCGGAATTTATGTACATAGTATTTGTTCTTACTTACCACTTGCTGAACGGTAAAGGAAAACATCGTGAGGAAACCTGCATGCCGTAAAAAGCGTGTACGAAGTACGGCGATGGAGCTCACCACCTAATCGTCGGTGAAATGCGGGTGTACCGTGTCTGGAGTGTGACTTGGATTTCACAGTTCATACTCGGAACACCTCTGAGACCCCCTCGGGGATTCATTTCGAGACGGTATACTTAAGAATTGACAATATCCACAAAAAAACATTTGTATAAGAACGGTAACAGAAAATTTTCTGTTTCCCGGAAAATCTCCGACCTTATTTCATATTCAGTTCGGTCCGTGAAAAAACCGTATTCGGCCCGGAGTTTGAAAAGTTTGAAATGAATTCGTGCACGCGGTGACCGGCGGAAAAAATCCGGGAAAAACGTACGGTAAAGTTTGTAGCTGTCGCTCTAAAACATCCGTGTTAGATTATACCTTTGTGTAGGTACATACGTAGATGGATTCGAGTCGTTTTTTCTTCCAAGTAGAAATTTACTGTCAATTGATCTTTGTTTTTAAGTTTAGGAGCCATGTTCTTATTTTTAGTTTTTCGAGTTACATAAAATAACATGCACAAGTTGAGGGGTGACCGAACATTCTTACTTCATAATCGTAAGCTAAAGATATTTTTTTTAACCGAGGAGGGAATTTTCATAACAAGTACTTTTTGTTCAATATTTGATTTAATTTTTAACAATAGTGTAAATTTTCGCTGGCTAATAAATATTAATCAATTTATCGTATCTCGTTTTATCGAATACTACGAGTTTAATAGTAAATTATTCTATCAACATAAACAAGACAATTACAAATATAAATAAGTTTAGTTTATTGTATGGGGTTTTGGGTTAAACCTTTTTAATTTAAATTTTTATTATTTGTTGTGATAGAGGCCAAAGTAACATGTATTCTGTGAAAATTTCTATTTTCTACCTAGTGCAGTTGAGGCTGCGTATAGACTCATGTGACAGACTGACAGATAGACAGCTGAGGCTTAGAAATAGGGTTCAATACCAAAGAATCCTAAAAAAGAGTATATTTATGTCTAACTGCAATATTCATAAATCATAATTTATTAGCCAACTGCTCCTCACCGATGATCTAAAACATGTTAACAAAAGGCCACATTTCTTTGTAAAGTGTCACGAACAAGTCAGAAGCACCTTTTATTCTGACGTCAACAGCCATGTTACTGGTAGTAGCAGCTTATTAAACCGTGTGCGGTGTGTGAGTAATGTCTAATTTTCCGGGTCTGCCCGCGGAGATTGCGTTCGCCCGCGCGGTGTCAAGGGACACTGCGCTCCTGAAGATTCCATGCCACATTTTACTCCTACTCACATCAATCTTATTGCTTTGCGATAAGCTTGCTAATACCCTGATTTACGACACAATTTACGCGGAACGGCCTCAAATGTTTTATGTGATAGAGAAACTCGTGTGGGAAGATAATTGTAGTATTTACTGAAGGTCTCTGTTTCAGGCTTGTGGGTAGTTGCTTTTCAGAAATTTAATTGATTTAGTTTTTTTGTAAGAAAATTGAATATTTTACGAACACCTTTCAAATCATTCAAGTGGAGTTTCAGAGCACGGTTCGTCTATTACGTACTGCGCGTTAAATAATACCTAGTAGTTTATGAAACTAGTACATAAAGTGGTAATTAAAAAAGTTTTATCTAAAATCATGCAAAAGTTACCTCCTTATTTTTCAATCCATAAAAACTTGGTAAAACTTTTCTTGATTTTGCTGTTATAAAATTTATCGTTTTGTGGTTGTTCAGTATCACTCGATAATTTTTATCAGACATTAATTATTTTAATTAACAAAAACAGAGTAAGTATTAAATTAATAACCTACCTAAAAAATATGGCGCAAAAATGTAGCAGTCTATTCCATGTCTACTCTACTGCGCACGTATAAGAGGTTCGGTCACAAAGAGGTTTTATAGCGGTGAGATATCATAACACCATGAAACCTCCTTGGTTTATTTTACTTCACCTGAATTGGAGGTAGGTAGTAGAAATTTAATACTGGAGTATTTCATTACCTACTTTTACCTAAGATGATGTAGAAATATTTATCTACTAACTTATGCTTATGAACTGTAGCTTATTTAAGTATTTATGAGGAATGGGGTGTGCTGATAAACCCTCACAGGTTTTTGTCACATCTTTGTCCAAATTATGTTACTTTTTCAATACAATAAATAAATAATAAAAAATAATAATAAATAAGCCAAAATGTATTGTTTTGTAAGTATTAGACTATATTATTTGAAAAAGTTATGGGTATTTGATATGAAAACCTCCGACATGACTGTATGGGCTAAATATTATTTGCCTTCATAATTAGTGTAAAAGTAGTGTAATCAATTTATACCATTATCATGTTAAGAAAACTATGCTGAATGTATTTTTTCCTTAAAAGAGAAGTTTGTAAGTTTTTTTTAAGTGCACTATTTTTAAGTCCATAATCAGGATTTTACGATATGAGTGTAGATAAAAATATAGGAATGCTTATCGCAGCATCAGGGAGTGAGGGATACGATGATTCACAAAAACTATCTTTCATCAAACAGGTAAAAACAGGTCCTTTTCTGACTTGATTCTTCTGCATCTAACTCAGCTGCTGTGTTTTTATATGTCTCCTTTCATATAGTTTACGTATTATTCATATAATTATGTATGTGATATGAATATACATATATTAGTTAATATAACAATTCTATATTCAATTTAAGTATTTGTCTGTAGGGTTTGTTTTGTATAGTTTGCTTTTATGTACACCGCCTTTGCGTTTTTCGCATACAATAATTCCACGCAAAGGTTGTCTGCAAGAAATCGCTTTTAACATTTGTGAACTTTTCTATTACTGTGTATTTTTTTCGGTGCACAATAAAGAGTATTTGTTTGTTTGTAAAACTATGGATGACATAATTGAAATTAATAACGCATTATAGAAACTGAATAGTAGAGCTACTTATAATTAAAACTTTATGGAATTTGATATCTTTCATGAATCTAAACTATCTATTAAAAACCCAAATATTTTGCGTTACTTCAGAGATGATTATTGTCTTTACTTAAGAGCTAGCTCATACATAACCATACACACACACCCCCCCCCCACATACATCTACACTTCCTTTCATTAATTATTAACATTATATATAGCTGCAATACGGTCACTGACTCACTCATTGACATGGTTGTTTTAGTGGAAGGGGGGGTTTTACACTAATATGATGTAGGGGGGGGTTGTAGTCGACCATTATGGGAGTACCAATAAAATCTGACATTTCAATTTTTTTGACATTTGACATGACTTTTATGACGTCAAATTGAGGTCGTTTGTATGGGATTTCACCGAGCTGGCGAAGCCAGCGAGCACAAAATTACTACCGGGGGGGTTGGCGGGCTGGCGCAGCCAGCTCGCCTACCCCCCCGGTAGGAATTTTGCCTATCGCTGGAAGGAATTCATACTGGCTACTCGGACGTTTTTTTACAACCCCCCCCAAATGTTTGGTACCATGTATGAGAGTTAAAGTACATATATGGGAATATTCATACTGAATATTCGGTGGTTTTGGAAAATTCATACTGGATATTCGGTCGTTTTTATCGAACCCCCCCGCATTTTTAGTAGTATCAATATGAGTTGACGTATTTGTATGGGACAAAATTCATACTGTATATTTGGTCGAAATTTTCGTAACCCCCCCCGCATTTTTAGTACTATCCATGAAAGTTGACGTATTCCTATGGGACAAAATTCATACTGTATATTCAGTCGAAATTTACGTAACCCCCCCCGCATTTTTAGTACTATCCATGAAAGTTGACGTATTCCTATGGGACAAAATTCATACTGTATATTCGGTCGAAATTTTCGTAACCCCCCCCCCCCGCATTTTTAGTACTATCCATGAAAGTTGACGTATTCCTATGGGACAAAATTCATACTGTATATTCGGTCGAAATTTTCGTAACCCCCCCCGCATTTTTAGTAGTATCAATATGAGTTGACGTATTTGTATGGGACAAAATTCATACTGGATATTCTGTCATTTTTTTCGAACCCCCCCCCACGTTATTCGTAGTATCAATATGAGTTGACGTATTTGTATGGGACATAATTCATACTGTATATTCGGTCGAAATTTTCGTAACCCCCCCCGCATTTTTAGTACTATCCATGAAAGTTGACGTATTCCTATGGGACAAAATTCATACTGTATACTCAGTCGAAATTTTCGTAAACCCCCCACAAATTTTTAGTACTATCCATGAAAGTTGACGTATTCATATGGGACAAAATTCATACTGTATATTCGGTCGAAATTTTCGTAACCCCCCCTCCCCCGCATTTTTAGTACTATCCATGAAAGTTGACGTATTCCTATGGGACAAAATTCATACTGTATATTCGGTCGAAATTTTCGTAACCCCCCCCCGCATTTTTAGTACTATCCATGAAAGTTGCCGTATTTGTATGGGAAAAAATTCAAGTATGACATTTTCGGACCCCAAAATTTTCAGAACGCACCCCGGGATCCAAAAAAAAAAAAAAAATTTTAAATGTTTAAAATTTTTTTTTTCTTTTAGCCATATCTCCGCGACGGTTCGTCTCGGAACCCCCAATCTTGGACCCCGGGGGTCCGAAAAAAGATTTCTTTCATTTAAAAAAAAATTTATCCGAGGCGCGAAAATTTTTTTGTTTTGGCCATATCTCCATGACGGTTGGGCTTGGAACCCTCAAACTCGGACCCCTGGGGTCCAAAAAAAAATCTCTTTCTTTTCAAGGGGTCCATTCTTTTTCGGCCCATATCTCCCAAACCAATGAAGATAGACCCCTGTTCAGGGGGTCCGTTTGAAAGGGCTCGCCGAGATCTATCCGAATACCGAAAAAAAAAATTTCGGCCACAGTTGGCCGAGTCGGCCACATCCGCGCAATTGGATTATCTCGAGAACGGTTGGAGCTACAGCTACGCGGTTTTCACCATAGTGAATGGCATCAAAACGGCCACAACTTGGCAAAAAAAATTTGACATTTTTGATATTTTATTTTTTTTAAATAAACAAACGCTTCCGGGTTTGCACTCGAATGATTAGTATCACGCGCTCTTCCCGACCGATGACAAATTTTGACATTTGACAACTGTCAAAACAATGTCAATCGCGTTTATTCAACCGATCGCCCTGAAACCCAGTTTCCACACGTTTTCAAGGTTGCTCTTTGTGTTGTTACAATAAGTTGACATACTTACTTTCCAGAACTATGACGAGGGTGCGCACCACAGGTGCGCGGCCGAGTCATCAAGTCAAACAACATGTGCCTACCGTTCACCGAGGGACGAGGTCGCGCACCGTAGGTGCGCGGGCGAGTCCAACTAAATGCCCAATGACTCTTTTTCACACATCTTCCAACCGATGACAGGTTTTGACACTCGACACACATCCCATCCTCTGTCAATCACGGATTTTCTACAGATTGCCAATACTTCACTGTAGTACAAGTCCAATACGTCACTGATTCAAAGAAAAAAAACGCAAATATATTCGGTCGTTTTTTGTAACCCCCCCCGCATTTTTAGTACTATCAATATAAGTTGACGTATTTGTATGGGACAAAATTCATACTGTATATTCGGTCGAAATTTTCGGAACCCGCCCCCCCCAATTCTGGTACTATCCATGAAAGTTGACGTATTTGTATGGGACAAAATTCATTCTGTATATTCGGTCGTTTTTCGTAACCCCCCCGCATTTTTAGTACTTTCAATATGAGTTGACGTATTTGTATGGGACAAAATTCATACTGTATATTCGGTCGAAATTTTCGGAACCCCCCCTCCCCAATTCTGGTACTATCCATGAAAGTTGACGTATTTGTATGGGACAAAATTCGTACTGTATATTCGGTCGTTTTTGTTACACCCCCGCATTTTTGGTAGTTTCAATATGAGTTGACGTATTTGTATGGGAAAAAATTCATACTGAATATTCGGGCGAGTATAACATTTTCGGACCCCAAAATTTTCGGAACCCACCCCGGGGTCCGAAAAAAAAAATTTATATTTTTAAAAAGTTTGAAAAAAAAATTTTGTTTCGTCCATATCTCCGCGATGGTTCGTCTCGGAACCCCCAAACTTGGACCCCGGGGTTCCGAAAAAAGTTTTCTTTCATTTAAAAAAACTTTTATCCGAAGCGCGAAAAAATTTTTCTTTTGGCCATATTTCCGTGCCGGTTGGGCTTGGAACCCCCAAACTCGGACCCCTGGGGTCCAAAAAAAAATCTCTTTCTTTTCAAAGTGTCCATTCTTTTTGGCCCATATCTCCCAAACCAATGAAGATAGATCCCTGTTCAGGGGGTCCGATTAAAAGGGCTCGACGAGTTCTACCTTTTCAAAGTGTCCATTCTTTTTCGGCCCATATCTCCCAAACCAATGAAGATAGACCCCTGTTCAGGGGGTCCGTTTGAAAGGGCTCGCCGAGATCTACCCGAATATCGAAAAAAAAAATCGGCCAAAATCGGCCGAATCCGCGCAATTGCATTATCTCGAGAACGGTTTGAGCTACAGCTACAAGGTTTTCACCATAGTGAATGGCATCAAAACGGCCACTACTTGGCAAAAAAAATTTTTACATTTGACATTTTTGACATTTTTTGTCTTTTTTTTTTAAATTGCTTTAACTTCGGAACTGATGGTGGTAGCGCTTCCGGGTTTGAACTCGAATGATGAGTATCACGGGCTCTTCCCGACCGATGTCATTTTTTGACATTTTTGTCATTTTTTTTTAAATTACTATAACTTCGGTACGGATGGTGGTAGCGCTTCCGGGTTGAACTCGAATGACAAGTATTACGGACTCTTCCCGACCGATGACATTTTTTGACATTTTTGACAATTTTTTTTTAAATTGCTATAACTTCGGAACGGATGGTGGTAGCGCTTCCGGGTTTGAACTCGAATGATGAGTATCACGGGCTCTTCCCGACCGATGACATTTTTTGACATTTTTGTCATTTTTTTTAATTACTATAACTTCGGAACGGATGGTGGTAGCGCTTCCGGGTTTGAACTCGAATAATAAGTATTACGGACTATTCCCGACCGATGACATTTTTTGACATTTTTAACATTTTTTTTTTAATTGATATAACTTCGGAACGGATGGTGGTAGCTCTTCCGGGTTTAGTCAGAACTATGACGAGGTTGCGCACCGCAGGTGCGCGGCCGAGTCATCAAGTCAAGCAGGACGTGCCTACGGTTCACCGAGGGACGAGGTCGCGCACCGCAGGTGCGCGGGCGAGTCCATAAACCTTTACAATTACTCTTTTTCACACATCTTCCAACCGCTGACAGGTTTTGACACTCGACACACATCCCATCCTCTGTAAATCACGGATTTTCTACCGATTGCCTTTAAATTCACTGTAGAACGAGTCCAATATGTCACAGACACAAAGAAAAAAACGCATATAAAAAAAAAACATAGGCACAACATATCTCGCGGGCTGCTTGCAGCCCGCGCACCACGCAAATGCTAGTTTACAATTATATATATACAATCTGAACATCTTGACACATATCAACACACATTCACAATGGTTCCGTTATCCAATATCTATAATTTACGTAATCAATTTTATATAAAACTATTAATTTGTGATTTGTTTTTTTGTTTTGCCGCTGTATTTTTAATTTAATTTTATGTATACTATCAATTTTTATAAAACTATTAATTTGTGATTTTTTGCTATTGTAATTTTAAATTTGTCACCATTTAATCTTTTACGGACGGTGCGGTGCGTATACTTATTCAACCACCAATATATTTAAGCAACAAAAGAGAAATCCGTAATTGGCCTTTGTTTTGGTACATATAGTTACTATTTTTATATTTGTCCTGTAAAGTGCTGTGGATTTTATTTCATAAATAAATAAAGAGCTCCTATACGTACTACAATACTTGCATTTGCTTAACACTTATTTTCGCCTCGGTTGGCAAAGCGTATTGCCCACACAAATCATAGGTTTCATAATCTGTAATTTATAATACGTGGGACGCACTATAAGTTTCCGGAATGAATATGAAAAAATACTATTAAAGGTACAAAATTAATTTATTGTTTTTCAAAATAATCTCCCTTGGCGTCTATGCACTTTTTCATTCGATCAAACCAGTTTTGAAAACTTTTGTGCCACTTCCCTGTGGTGACCTCTGAAACGTGTTTTTCATACTCCTCGACAGCCTCTTCTGGTGATGAAAATCGTTGACCGCGTAATTGGTTCTTAATTTTTGGGAACAGAAAAAAGTCACAAGGTGCCAGGTCGGGACTGTATGCAGGATGACTCATGAGTTCTACATTTTTCGTCTTCAAAAAGTCGTTTGTCTGTCTGGCCGTGTGAGAACTAGCATTGTCGTGGTGCAGGATGATACGGCGTTTACGGTTATTTTTACGGAGTTCGTCAATAACTTCCGGCAAACAAATGGTCGTGTACCAGTCACTATTCACGGTACGACGATTCTCTAAAGCAACAGTAGCCACGTGTCCAGTTTTATTAAAAAAAGAAGCAATCATCCGCTTAGATGCACTTTTCACGCGCGCCACTTTGGTTGGTTTCGGCTCATCTTGAAAGACCCATACGCTCGATTGCTGCTTTGTTTTGGGATCGTAGCAATAAATCCATGTTTCGTCACCTGTTACTATGTCCCACACCAAATTTGACGCACCTTCGTTGAATCTGGTAAGCATGGCACTGCACCAAGTGACGCGGTCCGTTTTTTGAGCCTCGGTCAAGTTGTGTGGGATCCACCGCGAGCACAGCTTTCTCACACCCAAATGTTTGTGTAGGATTGATTGTATTTGACTCATGCCTATTTCTAAGGATGCGCGAATTTCATGGTAGGTCACATGCCTGTCTGTTTCAAACATACGGCGCACAGCATCGATGTTTTTGTTGGTCACAGCGGTGGACGGCCGACCATCGCGAGATTCGTCACTGAGATTGATACGACCACGCTTGAATTCTGCAAACCAGCTATAAACAGTCGCCTTGCATGGTGCTTCATTGCCAAAAGCTGTTTCAAGCCGAGCGATGCTCTGTTGAGCTGTCAAATTACACTTAAAATCGTAGAAAATCATACTACGAAAATTTTCCCGAGTTAAATCCATGTTGATGCAGACACACAATTTTTTAAATGGCGCCACAAGGTAAAAACAAAAGACAGTCAGATGAAACAAACTGCATTCTACAGCCGAAGAGTTCTATTTTCAAATGTTGCAATAAATTTTTAAATATTGTTTATGTAAGTGGCCAGTTCCGGAAACTTTTAGTGTTACCTATGTATCACACATACAAACACAGCAACAAAACAAGAGAATGTGCAGTGATGACGTCACGCGCCAACCTGTCGCCTGCGCCGTGTAATTAAACCCGTCCGAGGGGCTCTAGTGGTGTCACTATATCGATACATTTATTTTGTAAATAATAAAATACTTACTAGCTATTTGCCACCTATATTTATTAGTACATAGGTCTGGGAAATATAAATTTTGATGTATATGAAATTAGAGTTATTGCCATGGTATCCTTCAGAATAATTTCTGAGACTGGCAAGATTTTCCTAAACTGGTACTAGTATATCACTGAGATCAGTACGATTCTAAAATATTTGAATACTCTTGTGTGGCTACGTATTTCTATAAGGAAATTAATGTTATTAAATTGTCTTTTTATATTTATTTTATATTTAAAAATGTAATAAGGTTATGCTAGTGCTTGATACTCGTAGTTTTAAAGAAAGACAACGTCAAAATTTGATTTAGAAACGCCTCAACATCCCAACTTAAGAATCAACACTTTAAAAACGTATCAGTTACAGTTAACAGTAGCTATAACTCAGTCGAAAGGAGGCTGGACTCTTGATCTTGAGACCCAGGTTTGAATTCTGCCTGCACGAATAAGTTTTTGTATGCCATGAATGTATGTATAATTACGCCTTAATTACGATGTACTTTACGTTGGGACGTAAAAGTCGTCGCTGAAAAGAGGGCACGAGTGTTGACTGTTCTATTGACAGTTTGCACACGAAAACGATTTTGAGAACCCTTCGTGGATATGGCGGCATAATAGTGACAAACACACGACACGAGTAGGTAAGAAAACAAGAAGATAAGGTTTCCACGTGGAAGCTACGAAGGTCGGGAAAATACTCGTAATCTTCAATGTATGTACGTCAATACGATACAATAACAAGGTACTAATTACGAATAAGTTATAATTTTACGACATGGGTCAAAGATTGACCTCTTGCGGTTGATATAACATACTGTATCAGCATTTACTAAGGTGGTTATTGACAAAATGATTATAGGTATTGGAATTGCATTTTTTTATTTTATGAGTTTATTAAACTGAACATATATGTAAACAATTTCGTTAACTATCTTAAAAAGCGACAATCTTAATATTAATAAGTACTTGTCAGTTTGTCAGACTTGTGGTTCAATATTTTAATGAATATGATTTCTGCACAGGTTCATTTTTTTAAGTGAATAATGCTTTTTTTATAGCGCGCTCTGAGCAGTTTTCAATAAAACCCGAGATTTTGTTAAATAAGTCTTTAAATATGGTTATGTTTATAAAATCACTCGTTGGGGCTCTCGTGTATGACCGTGACATTACATATCTAAATTATGGTTTAGTAGTTTAGTAGTTTGTTTGAAATTCAGTAAAATAAAAGGGAATTCATGTTTTTTTTTTCTAACAAAGCAAGTTTATTCTTTTACATATTGAACCATTACAATTTCCTAGCCATACACTTAATTTACAGTTTTATTTTGAATTTTTGTAGTTGTCTGGAATTCAAATTTAGAGTTATAATTTTACTTTCATTCGTTTCATTTTATTTTTACGATAACTGTTGCTATATTCATGAAAGTACCTTCGAATCGTTAATCGAAATGCAGAAATATTATTGAAAATTTTTGCTCGAATTTTCAAACCTGTATGCATATTTATTTATAATTATATTTTAGCTATTATTTTCTACACTAATAATAAGCAGTTTCATCGACATCGACGTCACACCTTAGGGCCCACTCCTACGTGCGACCCCCGCGGCACCTCGTTTTATTAAGGCGCGTTTTTTGTGCTACCACACGTGCTCACCATGCCTCGTCTGTCTTGTGAACATATTATTTTGTGCTATAGTAAGTAGGTGTTATAAGTTCCAGCCTGTACTCAAGAGCTTTAAGAAACTCTTGATTGTTGTGCCCGTATCCATTCCAGACCTTGCTTGTAATTTAAAATCTTTATGCTCCATCGTAAGAAGAATAGTGATTGGACTTTTTTTCTATTTAGTATAAGAAAAAGTATTGGTCCTTTTAAAGCTAAAAATTTTGGGGATAATTGTCAATGTATTTTTCCACTATTTATTTAAGTTTAATTTAAGTTCCCATTTACAGTTACAGAATACGAGTAAAGAATCTGCTTAATATCACCTGACAATGTTCACAGCAGAGTTCAATTGAAAACGAATTTATGGGTTCTAAAATTTTATTACAACTTCTGAGTTACAGCGTTCCATAAGAAACTAAGAATTGCAGCCGACAATAAAATAGTTATAGAAATAAGATGAAAGTTGGTCCCAGGCCGCGAGATTGGAAAACTTTGTGCAACTGTGATCAGTTTATGACTTGGCAACTTTGAAACTTTGCACTAGGTGTGGTGATTTGTCCTCGCGTGGCATTGGTGACGCTGTTATATAAACTTACTTGACCTCTTCTATTGCTCAAATTAAAGGGTGAAAATTACATTTCTACCTGCCTAAGGTCCTTAAATTACATCATTTAAAATTAGGGGGCGGGGGGTCTGGTCTGCGTATGACGGTAATATTATCAACATAGATGGCAATAATGGGGGGAGGTTTGCCAAAAGAAAAAAATTGTAATACAGATGACGAAAAAGGACCGGAATAGGAAATTGTCCTGTTGGTCAATGTTTAACATCGTTCATCATAAAGGTAGACAAGACACCTGCTTACTTATTCACCTATCTTGTACACCTTCGTATGTTAGTCATATTTTTCGACCGCCTCTGCAATAATATGTCATTAGTGCGAGCCTCTGCTTAATCCAGAGGCTGTGGGCTCAAATCTTGTAGAAGCACAATTTGTGTGACTCGGAAAGCACCTTTGGCCGATTGTCCCCGCCACTGAAACATAGTATTGATTATTATGGAATGGACGACTGTTACTTCCGCAGGAGGTTGCCCTTGAGCTCCAGGGTGGTGCTGGAGCTCAGAACCCGTCTTGCTAAACCTTGTCTCTTCAGATTTCTCACAGCAAAATAAAAATAGCCAATTTTCGTACATCGAAAGTACTTCCTCATCACTGTGTACATACTCATACATCCATCAGGAAATTAATAATATTTTGATTAAAAGTGTTTTACAATGTAGCGTAGAATCTGTGCCGCCATAAAACAGACCAGTAATAGGTCTGCGCAGTTAAACTAAGGCATTGAAGTACAAAATAAACGGCTCGCGATTGGTTACGATCGGACGATACTGTTCCAATGTAAATAAACTGAATGTAACTTTGTATGGGCTCTTGCGAACCAATCAATTACCTTGTTGTTCTTACTGTGAGAGGCTTCATAAATGTAGGTACTTTTGGGTTCATTTGAATGGTGAGCAACAGACATTTTTCAGTGCGGTCAATTTATTTGTAAAAAGTAAAATGTGTTGTGATAAATAAGACAATGATCTCATCAGTTCTGTTTTCCATACCTTTAACAAAAAAATACACTTATCACTGTTTTGAAAAAACTTTGATACCGCTTTGCTATCTCATATGGGAACTGATTTAATTGTTAAAAGTAGCCTATAAGTACTGCAACATTAAGATGATATAATTGGAAAAAAAGATTTTAAAACAGTAAAACAATAAATAGATTTTCCGAAAAAAAAAAACATGTTCTAAATGAGGCCTTTTCCAAGACAATAACAAAATTCGCTGCATCGAAAAAAAATGTTAAGTGAAGGCTGTTTCTTTCAGTTCAAAACAGTAGTCCGTCCAAACTAATAAAGTAAAATTAACAATAATAACTGGTCTGGAACAACTTTTGTTCAAAGGTTTAAAAAGGTAGCAAGAAGTAGGTAATAAAGATCCATACATCCATCCATCCATCCAGAATTTACTACTATAAGAGGATAAGTGGAAAAGTAGGTAGGTAACAAAACACTTTATTACACCAAAAACAAAAACTAAAAAATCAAGTTCGATGATCACTAGATGCGTTTGTGTTTTCGCCATAATTCTGTTTTTAGGGTTCCCTACCTCAAGAGGAAAAACGGAGCCCTTATAGGATCACTTTCGTTGTCCGTCTGTCTGTTCGTCCGTCTGTCCGTGTGTCTGTCAAGACCCTTTATCTCGGGAACGCGTTAAGGTATCGAGTTGAAATTAAAACCATATTCTTAAGTGTACAGTCCCTTGAAGCTGTGAAAAAAAACAAACTTTTAAATTAACGTAAAAAAAAGAAAAGGCCGTTTTTGCCGCAAAAAACGTATATTTCGACAGTCTCAAGGGAATCAAAATTTAAAGGGTATTTTCCGTTAACCCAGAACTATGGAATTTGGCAAGTAATACCGTCTTATACTACAATTATAAGGAAAAATCTAAAAACTATACTTACATTTGTAATTGAATCATAAAACATGTAGTCTCTAACAGAACTCTCGGTGGGCGATTTTTTTGGGAATGAGCGCGCTTTTTCCCCTGAAATCAGTTTACGCCATCATAATTATAATGACATATCTTTTGTACTAGGTAATCATAAAGTCTTGTCCGTACTATAAAAATTTTGGCGAATTTTTAAATGAAATTGGCTATTCGTATTGAGGACAAAAGAGCTGTTGTTGAAGGAAACTTCTTCGCCAGCGAGGCCGCGGGTAAAAGCTAGTAAATCGCTGTAAGTAATGAGCTTTTCATTTATTTAATAGTAGTTTATAACATTGTTACATAAAGAGGTTATTAAAACACGTGATTTACATTTGTCGTAACCTTTTCTTGATTTTGCTGCTAAAAGATTGTTCGTAATTTTCGTTGCTCTTCGACTGCTGTCAGACATTTTCGCCCAGAATAAAACAAAAACACAGTAAATATTAAATTAAAAAGTACTTAAATTATGGCACCAAAATCCGGCAGTCCACCACGCTTGTGAGACAAGGGTCCATAGGTCCGGTCACAAGTTCCACTGTAATTCAAACCAACCGCAGTCCACCCGCGTATGGGTTTGGTCACAAGTAAGACCATCATTCGAACCATTCACTATTAAAACCTCAGACAGACATAGTAGTATGGGCAAAGCTCCTTTTGTCTTCCTACTTACCTAGTGTACTCGTAATTGTATTTTAGTAGCATAAAACAATATTTATAGCAATATTTTGTTAAGAAAACTGCTATATTTTTTTTACGTATTAGAGTCATTCGTATATAAAACAATCATGACATTATTCTCCATTTTTGAGTTCATAATCAGGATTTTTCGATATGACTGTATATAAATAATTTAGGGGCACAATAAATTAAACATAAACTTCAAGACACATTTTGGCCTACTTTGGGTCCAGCATCAGTCGAAACACCTTTTTACGGAATCCTAAAAGGAGTTCCAGCTCTTCCACTATTTAATAACAACAAGCCATGCATGTTAAGCGGCGCGCGCGTCGTTACATTTCGAAGAACGGGTCGGTAGGTCACCTTTATCAATTATGTATAACAAAATATTAATACCTATATGGTAAAGGAAAACCTGACTCGATAATAGCTTAGCTCCAATTAATGAAACTTTAAAGTGGAAGTCTCCATTTTAATCGATAAAAAGTAGAGAATAAGGACTACAATCAAAAACTTATCCAACAGTTTTCTTCAATTTATATACGTTTTCAGCAAAGCGTAGTGTAGGCCGATCTTGTGCCCGCACGACCTGAAGGACGTTGTGGGTGGCGGCTGGATGAGGAGGACGGAGGACCGCCATGAGTGGCGAAATTTGGGAATGGCCTATGTTCAGCAGTGGATGAACACGAGATGGCAGTTATTGTTGTTGATTGGACTAATAACTAAAATAAATCATTTACTATTTAAGCTTGTTTTCTGTACATTTTCCTTGTTTGAGGTGTTTACCTAACTATACAAACCTTTACCACAGTGTTCCGAGAATATACTTTTTAGTTTACCTCAAAACATTTGTTTTTGTTACAAAGATTACAAAATAAAATATTATTTTTAGGGCACCGTCAAAAATTTAAACCCTTTATCTCAAGACTAACTAAGACTCAAGACTCTTGCGAAGAGTGGTGAAATCTTGGAAAGGCCTATTTCCAGCAGTAGACGAACACAGGCTGATGGATCAAAAATGGGCCACATCCCCTCTACACCATTTTAAGGGAACCCTTATAGTTTCGCCATGTCCGTCTGTCCGTCCGTCTGTTCGGGGCTTAGGCTTAGCTCAGAGACTAATAGTACTAGAAAGCTGTAATTTGGTATGAGTATAGGTATATTAATTACGCCGACAAAACAGAAAAAAAAATTGAAATAGCTGGTTGCATGGAGCTGGTCTTCCGTATGTATTTATTTTGCGGCCAAACCTTTTTACTAGTGTAGGTATCTTGAATTTGACCTCAAATCTTTCATTTACTGGACTATATAGAAATAATATACGATAAATCAGAAATTAGTGTTTCCTCTATAGTTAATAATCAAACAGATATTTACACCTAGGTCGATGAAGCCCGTGTATTGTGTACGACGTAAACTTATAGAGTTTTCATACAAATACCTAATATTTCAATTTACTAAGTATTATTTCTTCTGTGCTTCTATCCAGTAAAATCAAAGATGGCCGCTAACCAAACCTTATCCAAAACATAATGACCGCCAAAGCGAAGGAAATCAACGCCCCGTAAAAAAAAACTTTCTACCTGCTTTAAACCACACACCACACATGTGTATGTCTATTATTTCTGTAACAAAATACACATCAAGAACCCTCTACCTTCGCAGGTAACCATTCGGTCTCTTTGACTTGGCCCTTGCGTCATAAAAACTGGGTAAAAAAGAACAGCTTTGTTCAACCACACATGGTCTTCTGGGAAACGGTTAATTAATGACTAAATACTTTACTGTGTTACGTTTTAGAACATGTGTGTTTTTAGTGTTTTAGGAATTTAAATGTTTGTTACTAAAATTAATGAGTGATACACTGAATTAAGTATTAGGTAGCCACAAAAATTACCTTACACAAATACTTAAACAGCTTTTTTGAGTAGGTACTTAACAGTTTTCCTGTCTGTCTGTCCGCGGCAAAACATAAATAGGTAGCTCAAAAACATCGAAAAACGACATTCAAAATAAAATTGTAAGGCCTCACGCGTGAATCCTCTTCTGCTTAGCGATAATTCTGTATGACAGTGATTTTTAGAAATTGTTGGTATATTTGAAAATAAACGAACGTATATACCTAAACTTGTTTAATAGGAATTACACATTGAAAAAATATTTTCATACAATTTCATTTGTCGTTCTATAAAAGAAAAGTTAGAAAACACAATGAGAACTACTAGTTCCATCTAGCGTCCAGTAGAATAACTAAAATGAATGGCGCGTGTCGCGTAGTGAAAGCTTTGTGCCAAGATTTGTAATTTGTACCCAATGTTTGTTTGTTTACGTTGGTTGTTACCGTATAATATATTTTTAGTTGAAATAAAATATTTGATTATATATGTAAATTACCAAATCTAATAAACCTAGTTAGATATTCTCAATTTAGAAAAGAATTATAATTAAAATGAACACCTAAAATACCATGGTTAAGTTGGTTGGTTGTTTGGTGTGAATTCAGAAATGTAGCGTGTATTTTAGTATTTCTTAGGTGAACAAATAGTTATTTTTCTTTAGAAACTAATGTAGGTATTTTCTTTTGGCAGAGCTTTTAGTTTTAAAGTTACAAAGTCTGGAGTGAGGTGGACTAGGTTAATGTATTTTCTAGAAAATAACGTAACGGACCGTCATCTAGATTTAGGCCACTGTGTCCGACATACCTACGCGCGTCCGATCGATGGATCACCGATAATCCCGACATTTTCCGCGAATTCGAGGTCGATCAGTCGACTTTGCCGCTTGCGCACGGATACAGTGTGTCTGATAATCACAGGTGATTGACATTGACAGAGATGTGTTCTATTTAACAGATGTAAGATTTCACCTGTTTGTTGGAAATTGTGTCAGTTTGATTCGTATTGATCTCACTCGAGAGATAATAATAAACAGGCACCACGAGTACTGGAATCATCAAAAAAATTGTCTGCGACTATGAAGGAATAACGATAATTTCGTATCAACATTATTGCGTTTTAATTATTACAAAAATAACTGACGGTCACAAAACTCCATTTATTGCGCGTACCGTTCCCAACTAAACTCCTTGATGAGTCGCAAACGAAGCCCATCACCGTATTCCACGTCAGGTCAGCACAAAGATCCATTGAGAGCATTCAGACGCGTCCGGTCCGGACGTCTGTATCCTGAATTCTGATATCGACACCAGTGGATAAGGTTACCGGTCGAGAGCGTTGCGGAAAAAATGGCGGTGTTTGCTAAATAATATAAAATCGTGGATTTATATACGAAAAGAAAGGGTTGGAAAAGCGTTTCATCGAACGTTAGTTCAGAGATCGAACACAAGAATGAGCTCTAAAAATGAGAGAAAAGTTTAACTTACGTCATGCAAGGTTAATAATCTGCGTTTCTTTCACTAAGAAGCAAAACAAAGTTAAAGTTTTTTTTTATTTCTATAAAAGGGCTCCGCCCACGTTTATTCAATCTCAGCCCCATTTTCGGCTTGGGCGTTAATTTACCCCTTATAGCCTATATATTGACCGGGGTATGATAATTAAAAAAACGCATTCAAATCCATTGAGTGGTTCTCCAGTTAAAATGGAACATACATACAGACTGACGAAAATTATAGAAATGTTAGTTTTCGTTTCAGTAATGTAATGATAACACAATATACAGACAGGATTTTTTTTAACTTTATTATTAGCATTTGTACATAGATACCTATAGATAAGACCGAATTTGGTCATGCGTTTGATGTCTTTTTGTACGAATGTCTTTAAAATGTCAATTTTTTTCGCAGTTCTTAGGTCAACTGCTTGAAGTTTAAAATAGTAAATCATATCGAGAGATGTTGCATTCATTGTGAATTTTCATGCAACTTTATCTTCGTAGAAACGGCCGTTTGGGCAGGTTCGCAAAAAAAAAAAAACAAAATAAGCTCGAGTTGATGTTACTTGCGCCAATATTTTGCCAAGATTAATTTTATTTGCTATAAATATAACAGCGGTTGTTGCAGCTCAATGGCCACTGGCCATGTACACTAAAGATCAATTTTTAAAATTTTTGTTTAAAGCTCTGATGGTGGCTTAGGGGTCGATTTATGTTGAAAATTTAACTTTTGTAGTCTGCTTGTTTAAAACATGAAATCGGAACAGCCATCTGGACCAAATTTTCTAACCTTAAATATTTATTGCAGCTAAGTTTTTTGTTATTTTAATTTATCACTGTATCTATGTGTTTTTAGTTTCTTAAAAATTATCATGCCTGGACTCAAATTATTCAAAGCAACAAGATAGTCAAATGAGGCCATTGCATTTCCAAACGTCCTTTTTTCAACACTATAACTCAAGGGCATAAATCAATTTGCCTCGACTTCGCCTATATTTCTCTTAAGAGCTCGCTTATTCCCGCCTAGTTCCATGCTTCCCGCTAAAAAGATATATTGCATCATAGAGTTTATTAGCTGAGATGTTTATCAGGCATACTTAAAGATATTGAGATAGCTAGCCCGATTTGTGGATGTGCAAAAATATTACCCCCGAAAAAATACTAAATCACAAGTGTACGAGGTGACGTATGTAGCTCTCTTTACATATATACATGTATAAAAAACTTTATTGTTTTTGTTTCAATCTCTATGTTTCGGCATTTAAATACGTGTTAAAAATTCTTTCCGCAATTTATGTAACCATGTCTAATGAAATAGCAAAAATATACACAACAGACTTTTTTACTATAACTTTTTACACGTTCTCCAAGTCACACTTGTCAAAGCGTAAATACGTCGATAAATATTGCTGTACACTTTAAATTGTCGATAAAGTGTTCAACACAGCACGTGCGTTCCGAACATTAGGTGAGTGAAAAAATGTGCTTTCCTTGCCAGCGGTATGTAGGTACAGGCCATAAAATTGACATAAGTGACCGGCTGTCACAGGTACTTACCACCCACCCAAAACTTCTTGATCCTCAATAATTGCAGCTCGGTGGTGGTATGCGAGATGAATTTTGGTAAATTGCGAGGTCATCAGATATTGGTTGAATGTGCAAGTAATAAATTAGATGGCTAGACTGGCTCTTTACCTTGGAAAACAAAGCAATTTTCGGTGGATTTAGAAAATGCTGCATTCCGTCACGGTCGACGTACTCGCTGGCTTTATTGCACACTTGTCCATTGTGCCCGACATATATTATAATCATCAACGGTCATTTTAGGATTGAAACTTGATATTTGTTGTAAAATTTTAGGGTCGTCATTATTCTAGTACTTTACTTATCTGTGGCCAATGTTGACTTTTTTATTCTTTCACGCAAATTAACGTAAAGAGGAAAACAAATTAATTTTTGTTCAATAAAGAACACATGTTTAAGTAAAAAATAAGATAAGTCCAAACTCTTAAAATTGCACTAGCAGTGGTCCTACTTTTTACTCTAACAGTTTTCGAAGTTCTCCCTCTGTCATGTCGGTATCAGTGGACAACGGGACAGAAAGACAATACAAAACGACAGAGAAAAGAGCACTCCACATGTACTCGAACTGTTGCCAAACTATTTTCGCTAGTTTTTAGTTTTACGACACGGCCGGTGTTGCTTTAATTCGAATTAGCCTCGAACTCTCTTAAAAGGTGACCGCGGAAAATTAGACATGTTAGCCATTTCAAACACATCTTTATGTGAACCAACTAAGAGTGTCGCAGTCTTTGTAAATACGCTGGTTGAATAGCAAAGACATTGATTAATTGTTTTGTCTGAGTGGCGCTGCTTTTTTATAACCTCGGTGTTTCTTTAAAGTCAGACAGGCATGTGTTGCCTATTAATCTGACCTGTGTTTGTCTGAGGAAAAGGACGATTACCTAAGTGATGAAAATAATACTTTGCCATTCCGCCTTGTAACATCACCAACGACGTCTTATAAGGGAGAGCTTCTTTTCTTATTTCTAAAATTGATTTCTTGGCGAGTCGATAGTATATTTTGAGAGGTTACTTCTTACATGTTTACTTGTTGCAAATAACAAAATCATCAATAGGTTTTACAAGGATTTTAGGTTAGTTTTACTCTTTTTAATTTAGGTACTAAGTTTTATTTATAATTTATATTCTATCATTGTGTTTATGAAATAAAAGTAAGAGAGTTAATAATCAATTTCTTATCCAGGCTATTTACGTATCATTAAAATGTTAAAAAAATTAAGAGTCATGCTTTAAAACTGAAACAACAGTGACGTTAGAAGTGACGCAATTGGCAAATGCATTCTTAGTAATCGGTAAACATAAGTCGAATTGAATAAACTCTTTTTGTACGATATTGCTAATGCATTTTATTTTACTGCATTTATTTCAGGGCTATACATTAACATACTGAGAACCGACGACCTCAAAGGTCAGGTAATTTTATCTTAAATGAAACTCAGGATAACACTTATCTGAAGCGCTTTTTTGCCAAAATCGTCGAGCCAGTTGGAATTAAGGAGTTATGGGGGGTTAATATCAGAAATTTATGAATAAACCTAATAAACTTATTGAGTATTGAATATGTACAAATAAATGTGAGTCTAGTACATGTAAATTAAATTCAAGATGTGTTTCCAGTTCTACCACGTGGCGACATTTACAAGTATAAATTTAATTTCATAATTTAATATCTACTACTTTTTGCTACGTCGCACCGCTTTTGAGATAGAAGCGAAAAATCCATAAACAAAAAAAATGGTATTTAAAAATCGGGGGGAATAAAGCATAGATTTATGTTTAAGTTTCGTTTTGACACATGACGCTATTAATAATATAATTTGTCTTTGTTTATTCTTAATTTTTTAACAAGGGATCGGCTTAAATTCAGCGATTTCTTGAAGTGACCTGCTGTGCCGGATTCCTTTTCTGCCGGAAACAATGGTTGTATTTGTTGTTTTTAATTTTTTATTGTAAAGTGTAAAATTTCAAGTGTTAATTTTAAATATCATCTTTTATCTTCATTGTTAGATAACTTAGTGTTTATTCTAGAAAAGTTATTTTGTTTTTGGTGGAATAAAGTGTTTTGTATCCGTATTGGTAAATACGGGACTTGAACCGTAGGTCTGAAAACTTTGAATTATGTTTCTTTACCTCCTTACTGAAGTCAAAAATCTGGAGTGTATCATTGACAAAATTATAGCAAGAGTCTACTGTAGTATATTCCAAGCCAAGCGTATTTCAAATTAGGAGTAATATACGCACAAAGATCCGTAAGCTAAAGGCAAAACTAAAATAGTGGGTCATACTTTCGTTAGAAAGCTCCCATCTTCCGAAACTGTTTACGTAAACACCACGAGTATTTAGGTAAATCACCATTTCCCCCACTTCCCTTATGTTTCTAATACCAATTTAATAAAACTTTGGAACAGAACGGATGGACGGCACGGTTGTTCTTGGCTCTTAGCCAAAATTGCTGTTCATTAATCAAAAATATTGAATCTCGTGAGGTCACTCAAAAATCACTTCTGTGCGTAGACAGACATATTGATGAGTTTGATGTAAGTGTAAACAATGTTAAGAGGAGTTTTTTCATTGATTTTTTGCATGGTTGCTACTATTTTGTAGAGTATTAAAAGTTCAGATGTGCATCGTACCTTTGTAATATTTTGTTACGTTGCAATTTCTCCTTTAATTCAAATGTATGGTAAAATGTTATCATTGACGTTCGATCTAGGTGTGTAGTAAATGCTTTATAACGAATTATTAAGATTTCAAAGAAAATTTAAATAGGCCTATAGTTTTTTCCTTTGAAGCATGCACATGACAAATAACGTGGAAGAAGCAAAAGAAGAGTGTCAGAATTGTTTTCATGGTTTTGATATTGATTTCCACTAATTTACATAGAAGCAACATCGAAAAAATTGCCGCTACTGATTTTTCTTCGCAGGTACATTACAAGTTTGGTGCCTTTTATTTGATTAGGTACTCTATATGTAAGGTAAACACAAGGTTTGTCTACACCACGCAGCAATCAGCGGATCGCATTATACGTGTCATCATCACTCTCCTGTGCTAATGTGAACACAGACTTGCACAGAAATATCATATCATTTCTATTTCTGATAAGAACCCGCCAAAAATCTTGATCATTTTGCACATGCGCGGCGGGATCTTATGGGAAGAATGATTAAAGCCGCCGTACGGTGAACGTTATCACTCCAGATCAAAACGTTCAACGTCACCAATCAGCTGTTAACCGTTATTTCATTATATTCCTAAAACACAAGACAGATTTTGGCGTATACCATGAATTCCGTTAACACTGAGGGGTTCGCCTCTTCTCGCTTGGCTTCCTAATTTATCTTCATGTTAACCAAACACGCTCCGCCTTGCCCTGCTGCAATCGTTATCGCACAGAATGTTTACATTAGGTGATTTTTTTTTAAATTTTAGCTACAACAAAAAAAATAAGAAAATCTTCTGACATGGATTCGACCTCCAAAACTTACTAGTTTCTAGTGTACCACTGCACCGAAAATTCGATATAATTTTTTTATTTAAGAATCCGCTGGGCGGCGGATGTATAATTTTAAAATACGATTCCAATGACAGACGTTTAGCCACTTGGTTTTCTAAGCATAAAGACCTATATCCCAGGATTAAAAAACGTAAAACATATCATAATAATTATTTTATTTTAGGCTTACTCTTTTTTTGAGCCCATATAATTTTGTTACGGCTTCAAATATATCCTCGAGGGGGTGTCACAGGTGTTTCTGAATGTGGACTGTCACTAGAACCGTCAATACTCGGACACCATCTTTTCACCGACGACGCGACGTCCCAACGTGACTGTGAAAGGGACTTATAATGCCTCTTAGCGCAAGCACGTTTGTTCACAGTGTTTTCCCTGTCAGCAAAGTATGCAAATACTATGCACATACCTATATTCCGGAAACATCATTTGTGAAATCTCTACTGGACAGGATTAGAACCCGAGTCTAAAGATAGAATCCTACTTAAAAATACCTAGACAAAAATACAACTAAATCACAAATTATTCCGCAGCGAAAGTTTTATAACAATGATTTTTTTAGGAGTTTCCACGTTATAACAAACAAACAAAACGAGAAAAAAGTAACTATGTGACGTACACACAGAATATCAGAAATTATTTTGTTTATTATTTGTTTTAGACTTTTTGCTCTTGAAACAATTTCATCTTTCACCAGGTTTTTAAAAACAGTTCAAGATTAATTTTTTCTTGCTCTTGTAAAAATTTTCAGCTTTTTGATGATAAAAGAGAAGTCATTAATAAATTTTATACTTTGCGTGGCCAGTAATAATGTGGCACCATTTGTTTAAGATTTAGGCTGATATTGATTTGTTACATGTAATGACTGAGATCTGCGATTTAGCAAGTATACAAAAAAACCGGTCAAGTATCAGTAGGACTCGCACCCTGAGGGTTCCGTATCATTCATATAAGTTAATTTAATATACTTGAATGATTTGAAGAAAAATGACAAATTTACCATTAGCTAGAAAGAGCATTAAACAAAACTGCAAGATTAAGTTGGTCGAGTATTTGGGTACGTTAACCTGTAATTAAAATGTCGATACAGCATTATTACATTAAAATAAAATACATTATCCAGTAAATATCTGACATTATACATGATGGTGGCGAAGTATTTTCTAAATCCGTCTGTTTCACGCAAGCTAAGTTGAACGTATATTTCTTATAAATGGTAATAATTAATTAAATAATGTCGATACAGCATTATTTAATTAAAATAAAATAAATTATCCTGAAAATTCTGGCGTTTTCAGTATTCATTGTTTAATTAAATACATTATTGGCACATAATATACACAAAATTTAAAACTAGCTAGTTTAGTTTTTGAGATAAACCCCCTTACAAAAATGGTCTAAAACTGAAAACTTCGAATTAAATGGGTACAAAAGTTCATTTTTTCTGCTCTTCCATATATCTTTCAATATTCTGTTTTGGGTCAACATTCTACATTATCATATCAAAAGTCAGATCTCTAACTGTTTCCATCTACAAGTTAGAGATCCATGACACACGGATGGACAGACAGACGGACAGACGGACAGACAGCAGAGTGACATTATTAGGGCTCCGTCTTGCCCTTTGGGGGCGAAACACTAAAAACATACCGGGTGTAAAAATACTGCAACACATATATAAATGATACCACATACTCCACTAATAGATATAATATTATATAAATGTATAGGGATTACAAATAAACTATGACAACACCGATCATACAGAACAACTTTCCCAAAGATGAAGCCGCGTAAAAAAAATAAGGTATCCGTACAAAACATTCTATAGGCTTTTGAAGTTAAGATAGAGGAAGAATAATTATTTTCATGTATTAGTACGATCAGCAGTGGACTAAGTGGTTTTATTTAAATATAGTGCTTAATTTACACTCGGTGTATGTATATTAAGTTTAAACTATTCGTTACAATTTAAACGCTTACAATGTTTCATTTTTTAATGTTCCTTTCGGAATTTTGAGATCTATGTACTCTTTATTTTTCGAATTTCTAGAATAAAATTTATCCATACTTACATTATTTAACTGTAAAAAATTTACTGAAACCAAAAATTAAATGAAAATTTACAAGGTATTTAGGATAATTTGATTAATAAAATTAGTCCATTTGTTTGTATTCGTACACTGTAATTTTTAGGAAACAATTTTTTTTAGACAAATATTTCTTTCTCTCATTTTTTAAACTAAGATAGGTATGCATAAGAACTCACACGCAAGAGATGAAAATCAACAACAAAAGAAATTTACCCACATAAAAGCAATCTATTATTACCCATATCCACGCCAGCATGGAAAACGTAAAACCCGAAAGTCAAAAGAAAAAAAAAGCTGGACGTTTTCCGTGTCGACCCGTCGTCGCGCGGTGACGGTAACAAATAGCACTTTTAGCTGCAACACGTAGCTTGTCACTACACCTGTTGGTTCGTGGCTTGGTGACGAAAATCTACAGGATATCGGATATTTTTAGTTTCGACTGAAAACTTTAGGAATTAGCTACGGATGTCTGGAAAAATATTTGTAGTTTAGGTGTAGTTTAATTTTTCAATAATTTCTTCTATCATGTTTACTGAGTCATTTAGGTTGTTGTTTACGTTCAATCTAAATTGAAAAACTAAACAATTCCCTTTCTGTTGTTCGCATACGGACAAGTATATGTACATATAAAGCTACCTAGACCTTTAAAATTCATAATTCTGTAAAGGTATAGAATTAGATGATAATTTCTGGTAAAGTTTCGATGAAGCTATATACCGAAACTTTCCGGTATGAAGTATATACGAAACATATTTGCATATCTAAAACGGTGACATGAAAATAACATTTCTATGTCTTGGAAAAAATTATATTGGAAAGCACAAAACATATTTACTATTAAAGTATTATGTGCTCCGGTGACGTCACTTACACCATACGCACGCACATCAGGCTCTCAGCCTCAAGGAGGCCTCAGCCTCAGAGAAAAGAGCATAAGACGCTATATAGGTAGTCTTCTGGGCACTCCATAATGACCTGAGCCCAGCCTCAGGGCCAGCCCTGGATTTAAAGACGACGTAGGTAGTAAAAACTGAGTTTTTGAACAAGTATTACTCCCAAACTACAATAGATACTCGTATGGTTCTGAAATAAATACATATTATAAACAAAGCTTTTCCAAGGCGATTTATAGCCCGAAACGCGATGGAGAAAAATTGACTCGATTGAAAAAAATCGCAAAGTGAAGACTATTTTTTCATTTCAAACACGCAGTCTGTCGAAACTAATAAAGTAAAAATAACAATGATTACTGTTTTAAACATATAAACTTATTATCTAAACGATAGCACAGCGATTTTTTTAAAACGTACTTGTGTGAATTTATATAAAAAAAATTAATTGAAAAACAGCATTATCCACTCTTTTCTTGATTTAACACACTGCTCAGGCGCGCGCTTTCGCAGAAATATCCTTATCTCTTTTGTTATGCGATCGAACTACTACGCCTTAACTGCTTTAGTTCGGTAAATTTGTAAGAGCCAAATGGACAACAACACAAAATAACTAGAAAAGAAAAATTATGGCAAGGATACAGACTATCGACACTTCTACGGCCACTTCCGGTCCGAGTCAACCTCAACGATATTAACAAAACAATGCGAAATTCATTAGTGTCATCTACACCAACACAGATTCCGTCTGTCTGTACATCCGTTTGTGAAATGATTAATCATGTAGTCGACACGATGACATGGTGCTAATGATTGCAGCGAAGCGAAGTCGTCTGTGAAAACATTACTGATTACGTTTAGACAGGATAATTGAGTAGTTCACGGAGCCGGAAGTTCTTAGAATAAATAGTTGTCTAAATATTTCCCAGCACTAACATTTTCCGTGTGCCCTTTCTCTATTCTATGTCTTTTCTCTATGCTTATTTTCATTCTGAAATTTTGGCATGTCATAACAAGGCCATTAAGGACAAAATAATCTCTGTGATTGAAATAAAATATTGGAAACTATAATCCTTCTAATTTGCTAATGCGTTGGGATTTGGGACTTTGTCTATATAATTAATAATGAAGTTTGTTTAAGAACAATCAGAAAAAAAGTAAAGCTTGACACCAACTTGAGATCATAGACATTAACGAGACAAAACCATAAATATGTAGGTAGGTATTAAAATCAAAAGAACATTACATACTCGATAGCAATGCCGAAAACAAATGACGTCCGAGCTTTGAAATTGTTAATGCATTTGCGAGGATAGTAGGTATTTTTTTAAACTTTTGTCTTTTTGAGCAACACCACGCTAAAGCTAATTTCAAATAGCATCGCTATCGCCATGACATATGACAAATCCCAAAAAAACCATCTTCAATAAAAATCACGTATACATATAGTAGTACAAACAAACAAGGCTCTTTAAGCGTATGGATTAGTCGTGGCGAAAATCAGAACTAACGCTATCCTAATAAAACGTAAACATTATTTTACAGCTGCGCCCCCAATGCCAACCACGCGCTAAAGAATCTTGTCGCAATGTATATTTTTAGGTACGTGGATTTGTTTATTGTGCGTGGATTTTTGATCAAATTATTATGGATATCCCGAAAAACCCTTGTCAAATAATATTGGTACAATATTAAAATCGACAACAACTTATTAGACCTCATTAGTTTTTGGCATTTTCGAATACGCCGTAAATACGTCTTATATCTTCTTTGAATGTTGTTTTGCTTTACAATCAAGAAGCTTACAGTGCGACAAGGCTGTTTTAGTGTCTGGATTTGTCGTGGTCAAAATCAAAACTAACGGCACTATCATAATAAAACGTAACCCTTTTTTTACACCCGCGCCCCCCTGTTAATGTCATCCAGGCGCCAAAAGAGCCTTGCCACACTATATTTCTTGTGTACAATAATGACTGTGACAATTGCTTTTTTATGTTTTAATAGTTGGCTAAGTATAAAAGCCTATCACGTCGAGGCGATAGTGTAGCCCCCTGTAAGGGTAAAAACTTAGTCCTTTTCTTAAAAAAAAAAATCAGTGGTTGTTCAGTCGGTAGGACTCTAAATATTGAGACCGGGGTTCGAATCCTGTCGGTAGAGCATGCAATAATGAGTATTTTGGAATTTATGGCGATGGAAAACACGGTGAGGT
The DNA here is from genome assembly GCA_910592155.1 of Ypsolopha scabrella. NCBI lineage: Eukaryota > Metazoa > Arthropoda > Insecta > Lepidoptera > Ypsolophidae > Ypsolopha > Ypsolopha scabrella. Next base: position 20,007,869 of record OU342969.1, on the reverse strand, counting down.
AATCCACCCAAAGAAGGGCACATGCCTATTTATGCCCGAAGTAAGGCAAAAGGCCCATATCCTATCATGTTAGGACGTTAAAACATTCCTGACCTCCCCCGGGGATATATGTGATGTTATTATGTTTTTTTCCCCCATTCAAATCCCACAGAGGTGACATCAAGCGCCACGTGTGGACCACAATGTAAAAAAAAAGAAAAACAATAAAAATAAATACCTATGTGTATGGAACAAGTGTCTCAGGGAGGTGAATGTACGTACAGACGGTAGTAATGATATAGGGCTACTAGCTGTGGATTGATACGAATGCTGGTTAAATATTATAGGGTGGAGGAGTGTTATGAACATTGATATCAGTCTTGAATAAAAATTCTTATTACCTATTTCTTAAAATATACTCGATGCTAATGTTCACGTAATTTTAAATTAATCGGGCATATAAAAAAAAATCTCTTCTTTGTGAATTTGCATTTATAAGTTCAATTGGTTGTTCATTCTCGTAGGTACGTTTCTTTGGTTAATTTGTTTATCATATGGTTTCGTAATGTTATCTGTTTATTAACACACGTTTTGCACTGTGTAAAGATAAACGTTTCGTTCACTACGATTTTTTTATTTCCTCATTGTAAAATAAGAATATAATTAATAAGTATGTAGAAGAAAGTAGGTAAGTTTTGTACAAATTAATAACGAGCAATTAATCTGTTCTGTGGACCACTAAGTAATGTATTTGTTGAATTTCGTAAACAATACTTTTCATTACTTATTTGCTGGAGAGCGTTTATCCGAAGATTGGTTTTAAATAAAAATTAACTGTTCATCACATTTCCTCCCTACTGTAATCCGAATGAGATACACACGTTGAAACATACATAAATAGATTTAACACCGTGGGAGAGACGCGTATGTCCTTAACCGTGCTTCCTGCACCTTACAGCCTTGAAATAAAGTTCAAAGTTCTTTATCAAGCTGACCTTGATGTCTTGAATTAAGTGCCATATTTCCGTATCGAGGTGCTTTTGTATTTTTTTTCGACAAATGGAAAGATATCGTTGAATGACGTACGTGTGAACTCAGTAGTAACGCTTTCACATACGAAAGACTGAGTTGTTTGATCGTTATGCTATGGGTGGACAAAAATACCCGGCCAATTATGGGATTATAAGCTGCTAATCAGGATTAGTGTGGAAAATATGATGAGAGTAGACGTTTGTTAAGAAGCATGGTGCACTCGCTTCATAAAATTACAAGGTGTTTCACAAAAACATGTAAGTAATGTTTTATTTTCGGTATTATTTATTTCACCAATATTTACGATTCCATAACTGTTTTTAATTGACATATGTTAAAATAAATGTACATGTATTAAACCTATTTAAATATAAAAAAGCGATGTCTTTAATTTGACCTTAAGTGACGTCATCATCACACATTAGACCGACCATTCAATCTAAAATGACGCCACTTCCTATAAATACTAAAATACTTACAAAATCGGTTTAAAAACACGAGAAATGTATTATTGAAATTACATTCCTAAATTGATATATTTAACCCAAGAAGCAGACAAAAATAGCAAATTGAACACAACCGAATTCTGCACCGGTGAAGACCTAGAACTGAAAGCGATGAGATTATGTTATGAGCATAGACTAAGTAAATAGTACAAAATATTTCGTCTATGGTTATAAGTCAACACATCAGACAATCACAACAACCTAACTTAAACATCTATCGCTTTCAAATCGTGATTGGCTAGAAATTATGACATCACATAGGTATTATTTTTAGCCAATGACGGTTTATTTGAAAGTGATGGCGTTATAATGTTGAAGTTAGACATAAAGCTCCTACTCCTTGAAATAAACAGGTTTTAAAATGAGTTTATCCGTGTATTGGGCGGGTAATTTATTGATTTATTTATTACATATTTAGGAAAACTAGCGACTATGTAACAAATGGTAGTAAGCTACTTAAATAGCATTGTAGTCATTTTAAGTTTCGACAGAGAATAAATAGTTCGTATAATATTTTATAGCAAAAGTGCGGAAAATGCCGACTTTACGCAAGCGCAGCGTGCGTAAAGTGGTAATTTTACGCACGGTGTGCTATAAAATATTTTATAGCACAAGTGGGGAAAATGCCGACTTTACGCAAGCGCAGCGTGCGTAAAGTGGTCATTTTACGCACGGTGTGCTATAAATAATATAAAAACAGTCTATGAAACACAATAAGTGAACGATAGTTAAATACCTAAACGCTAAAAATAACATTATTTAGGGAATATGTTACTTAAATTATTTTATTTATTTAAATTTAAATGGAACTAAAGTATTATTTGGCGTGCCATTTTTATATTTATCTTACTAAAAAATATCTTCTTATTAAACAGTATTAAATTATATTAGAAAATTCCTAGACTACCTTATTAAACTACTTCTATCTAAAAGCTTGAGCACATAACCCTCTCAAAGGATATTGTTTAAAAATGTCTCGGAACGAACGACGCTACGCAAACGGATTCCCTACTATGGAAACACGTTTAAACGAACAACAGAGAAGACATTTCAAACTTCTTCGTATAAAAAAACAACGTTACACAACCTTAACCTACAGAAAGAAAGTAAGTTATACCTCCAAATAAGATTAAGATTAAGATTAGGAGCATTTCAAAGAACAATAGTAACTGTCGTAAATTTAAACTTTTTGACTGTAACACACAATAAACTAAAATTCTTATGCTACATTATATCATAAAATAACTTTTGCTGGAAATTAACTGGTAAACTTACTACTCGTAAAATTCTTCTCTCGAAGTGTTACCAACTTTAAGTTGCTATAGCAACCAAACTGTTTACAATATGGCGCCCATTTTTTCACAGTCTTAAGTCTATTGTATTGTTCCTAAACACACAGAAGCTCATTGTTTTTTGTCGCTGCTAAAAAAAGTTATCTAGATAGAATTCAAACGCCACAGTGTCATTACTTTGTATTTGGCTGAAAAATCGCAACCAGCCATTGTTAATGCGCTACGACTTTTACATATGAATAAAATGTTTGTGTATCGGACCATCACCCGTTAAAATGATACGGGTAGCATCAAGAAACGCCATGGAGGTGGACATCCTACAACAGCAACATCATTAGAAATGGTTCGAAAGGTAAAGGCTAGAATTGAACGAAATCCACGACAAAGCGCAGTTAAATTGGCGAAAAGTCATAGGACGCATATCAAAAAATAAACTACAACTAAAGCCTTACAAAATACAAAAAGTGCAAGACTTGACACTTGCACAAAAGGCAGTTCGCCTAGAAAGAGCTAAGGAGTTAAAGCACTTGCACGTTGATAGCAAGCTTGAAAATTTGGTATTTTCCGATGAAAAATTTTTTACGGTTCAGCAATATGTGAACAAACAAAATGATCGTGTATGGTTAAAGTGTTAATCAAACGACAATTTAGACCAACGAATTGCTCTGCGAAAGCAAGCACGAGTATCAGTTTGGGCCGCGGTAACTGCTACGGGACGTTCACCTCTCGTTTTCATTGACAAGGGTGCAAAGATAAACCAGAAAATCCACCGTGACACGATTTTAAACGATGCTTTGTTACCTTGGGCACGTAAGAAATTCGGTAGAAACCATTAGACGTTTCAGCAAGACTCGGCACCATCCCACAAAGCCCGTGAAACCCAAATTTTTTTGCAAGAATAAGTTTCAAGCTTCATTTCTTTGCAACAATGGCCACCATATTCGCCGGACTTAAACCCCATGGATTTTTCCATATGGTCAACTGTAGAGGCCAAAGTGTCAGCAAAAAAATATGAGACAGTCGACGCCTTAAAAATTGCTCTTCGCCGAGAATGGAACAAAATATCAGCAGACCACATTCGTGCAGCGTGTGAAGCCTTCTCGGATAGACTCGATATTGTTATCCACGCTAAAGGTGGCCACATCGAACAATAACTTTTTCTTTTTAATTTTAAATGTTTTTTTTCTATATATTAAAGTTTATAAATAAAAAATAACAAAATTGACAAAATAACAGCATTTTGAATTGGTAAACACTTTGAGTGCCGACCCTTGTACATATTCTAATTAACCTAATTCTTGTATTTTTTATATAAATGAGTATTCCACGAATATTTCTTTTTATTTTTGCATTTACTTAGGCTACTGTTTTCGTATGTCCACATAATTGGGCCAACAAATTATTTATTTTATTTTATGTTATTATGATACATAATTTGTCGGCTCTAAATCAATGTAAAAATTTAAAAGATATTGTGATATAGAAGTACTAGAATTTGTTTATAATTGCAGATTATATTCAACCATTAACAACAATTGAATATGTCGAATATATTTTGGTTGACTCTTGGTTTGTACTCGTGTTATTTGTGTTTTCACCTATATAACTACACCTAGTGGGCCTTCAGATGTTACTTTGAAATTACGAGTATATAGCTGAGATTGTTGTTTCCTTGGGTGCTTCTTAAAAAAGGTTATAGTATAAGATAGGTATATTTAATACTTTGTATTCAGTCACCCCTTCATCCTTCTCTAGTACAATTACCTTTGCTTTTCCGTCAATTCTCGTTTCTTTCATTTTAAAGGCATCATACATTTTTATTGATATCGTCTAAAATGTCAGAAATTCCCCAAAAACTGCAAAAATATTCTTAAACCGGCTTTCTTTATTTCTCGTGAGAACAGTATTACTCGAATGTACCTATAGATTCCAGCGTAGGGGTCTTTCTGCACGAGAATCGTGCTGCTCCCTAAACATATGCAAATTTTATTTTTATTTTTAAAAAATTCAAGTGGCCGGCCACATGTCGCGGATGGCCATCGACGGGGTTCGTTCTGCTCTTTTATTGAGAACATTTTGGCCCACCTTCCCTCCTTTTACCGGACATTTTGGACTTAATGAGAGCTTTTTGGTTGAAATTGCTTTCGGTATTTTAAAATGGTATTTTTTATTGGAATAGCTTTCCAAGTTTGAAAAGAAGCTAGTTCCTTTATTTTGGTTTTAAAACAGAGGATATGCGAATCGTGTATGTACAACAAAAGATGAGACGAGAGACATACTGCCTATTTTAATTTCACTTGTTTATTATTTAATAAAAAAATTAAATAAAAACACAATTTTCAAAATATTTCGGCCTCTTCTATGAGGCCGTCATCATTTTTATTTAATTTTTATTGTAATGAGTAATATTTAAAGAAAATAAAAGGCTAAATATGGCAATTATATCTTTATTTATATTAATAAAAAAATGAAATACACACTTTACCAAGAAGTTTGCCTACAAAAATCAAAACCACAACACGTCCTCTGAAATTATATCTTCAATATTGCCAAGGAAACCTCAGTCTTCCTCAATATTAAAATAGCGAGGTGGTCATCTGCGGGCGTGCGTTTTATGACGGAACCCTAATCCCGAAGACACCTTTAATAAAGACGTGTGACGCAGCGACACTCGTAAAAAGATTTTCCTCGAGATATTGTATATTTCATGGACTTTATTAGAAGTGGACCCGGTGAGTCGAAGTCGGAGCTGGGTTTGTTTGAGAATTCTGCTAAGAATCTTCTGAATAGTCATGCCATATGAAAAATAGGATGAACATATTTTTTTTGTTATTACTAGAGGTGAAATCAGATTTTTTTATATTCTAATGGAGTAATATGTACATACGTATATACGAGGGGTGGCTGATATAAAATCTCCTTTGTTAAAGAAAGTTTAAAAAATGTTACTGGCCACTATATTCTCGTATTCTTTGTTTATTCCTTTTTTAAAAATTATGACACTTATTTGTTTCTACGAGTTCAATTTTTTTTTGGCGCGTCTTCGTTTTTATCAAGTTGCAATAAAATTAAAAATGGATAAAATTGAGTATCGCGCTGTGATTAAATTCCTCGGTAAAGAAGGGAATACGCCGACGCAGATCCGAGAGCGCATGTTTAAGGTGTTCGGAGATTCATGTCCTTCCGAATTTGTAATAAAGTTTTGGTCAAAGCAGTTTAAACAAGGCCGTGTGAGCTTAGAAGACGATCCCCGTAGTGGAAGGCCCATTTCTGCAGTTACCGCAGATAATGTGGAAAAAGTGAAGAAACTGATCCTTGCCGATCGGCGAATTAAGCAGTGGGAAATAGCTAGAGATGTTGGCATTAGCAAGGAACGAGTTCATGAAATAATTCATGAACATTTGGGAATGTCCAAGGTGAGCGCACGTTGGGTGCCTAAAATGTTGACCCCGTTTGATAAGCAAAGGCGTGTGGAATGTTGTCAGTCATTTTTAGACTTGGTAAAGGATAAAGAGGTAGAAACTATCTTGCGAATAGTGACCTGTGATGAAACTTGGATTCGTCAGTGGGATCCCGAAAGCAAACAAGAATCGATGCAATGGAAATTTAAAGGGGAAAAACCACCAAGGAAGTTTAAGGTCCGGCTGTCAGCGGGCAAACTAATGGCAACCATTTTTTGGGATGTTGAGGGGATTCTTATGATAGATTACCTGCCAAAAAACACCACGATGAATGCTGAATACTATGCGAACTTACTTGACCAGCTACGCAAAAAAATAAAAGAAGACAGGAGGGGCAAACTTAGCAAAGGCGTTTTGATTTTGCATGATAATGCACCCGCGCACACGGCCTTTAAGGCGCGGTCATCTCTGACAAAAAACGGCTTTACAGAGATCAACCACTCACCCTATAGTCCAGACCTGGCTCCCTCTGACTACTTCTTATTTAAAAATTTAAAGAAAAATTTGAGAGGGCGCAGATTTTCAACAGACGAAGAGATGAAGGACGCTGTGAATGACTATTTTGACGAACAAAATAATAATTATTATTTTAATGGTATGCTTTCACTTATTGACAAATGTCGTAAGTGCATTTCAGTTGCAGGGGACTATATTGAAAAATAAAAAATAAATTATTAATCCATGTATTTTCTTTCATAGTCAGGTAGATTACTTTTCAGCCACCCCTCGTACATTAAGCATTTCAGGATTGAAAATCAGAGATCAAATTATTAAATTATTAATGTCATGGGATTTGAAACCGGAACGGATACCTCTACCTATATACTTGTGCTCCGTGCAATGAGCTTATAAGAAAAAAAATTACAACTTAAGACGACTTGAATTTGATTGTAAACCTTTTTATTTGCAAAAAAAATTTAACATTTTACTACCCAAAAACACGTCTTTGTAAACTCATGAGTAAGTCAAATCACCTATCATGTCCAGCAATATATCTCCGTGCCCCGGGTCTTGAACAAGTTGGAATAATAAATAAGAGTGATACGCGGCGCGGAACGAAAACATAAAGTTTGACCGCTCGCTCGGCAGACGTCGACTACCTCCGCTCGATCAGGGTTTACATGGAGCGAGCGATTGGAAATAATTCGGGAATTTACTTTTTCATCGCTTTGTTAAACTGTCTTTTTAAGTAAAGATCGTACATGAATTTATTTATGAGTTTCTGGTCCCAATTTATTTGTTTTGATTTGATTCGGGGTATTTTACGGTATTGTGAGACCTTTGAAAAGGCTGATACAGCAAACACACGCTAGTACAAGGACTAAAGGGTGATCTGCTGTAGACGCAATCCAACTAATTTGGAATGAGAGTCAGGAACAACGTATTACCGTACCTTTTCAAGGGCACACACCATACACAAAATGAATAATTGTGAATTCTAATCAAATATAAAAGGCAAAACCTTTGGAAAAATTAAAAGAAAAACCGGTTATTTTGAAATAATGAAAGCAATTCCAATAATTTTGCATTTCACAGTCCATACTTGGTAACACCTCTGACACCCCCTCGAGGATTCACGTCGTGACGATAATTTAAAACGACAATTCCCATCACTGGCGCCCAGCATGGCAATCTACAGAAGTCGATGACGGACGAATTGACTCTCAATCGTCATACAGAAACACGATGAATCGCTTGGCGGCACAGAACAAGAAATACAATTCTACCTATAGTTCTGTTCTTGGTGGCTTGGTTGCATCATACATAACATAAGGGTGGTGAGAAGCCATGGTCGAAGCGTATCTAACTGGTCAAACCATCAGAATCAGATTGTACGTGTAGGTTATCTATGGTAAACCTAATAGCTTCAACCCTCCAATAAATAACTACAACTTCCCCGCTTAATTCAAACTGACTGTAGTTTAAGAATAAAGGTTTTGTTATACAGAGAAAATTTACTCGTTGATGCATGTAAGCCAACTACAAATCATAGCAATATTGTGTCTAGTAGAAGTGTCCACGTAGAGACGTGTTTGTATGAAAAATATTCCAATATCTAGCCTCCCCCCGCTCCTACCGTGCTCCACCCCCTCAGGGGACCCGCCTGATACACTGGACAGAATATAAGGTGATTGTAAGAAAATAGCGACCGTTACTTTCTTCTATTTGTTAGTATTGCTTGGGGTCGTCTTGTTAAAATGGCAAAGATTTTCCGTTTTATTTAGATTTTGAAGACGTTGAGTGTTGTACATACCCGTGCGTATGTCTGGATTGTAGTTGTTTTAACACGTTGAGCTGACATAAATCAAGTAACATAAGTCAAGTGTGAAATGCCCACAGTTGGCACATCAGCTTTTCACCAACGATAGTATAGCTAGATTCTTCAAATAACGAAGTATAAATTAAGGTTTTGCGTAAAATGACGTAAGTAGTAACAATTGAGTTTTTGAACAAGTAGGTAGTACTCCCAAACTACAATAGATATGGTTCTGAAATAAATACTTGTTATAAACAAAACCTTTTCCAAGGCGATATAACAGCCCAAAACGCGATATAAAAAAATTGGAGTGTGTCTTACTTTTTTTTTAGTTCCTCTTATACTTGGTTAACCCTTTAGTACCCACCGGTCCATATAAAAATGTAAAATCATTGTTGGTCGGTCATTGGCGTTGGCAATATAAGTGTGGCAGGAATGGTTTCTTTGAAAATTTAAATAAAACAACAATACCAGAAAGAATATTACAGAAAGAAAATGAGAAAATTACACTAAATTACGAAAACTTCATCTCACACGTGTTGAAAAACGTCGTATGAAAAGACATTACACACTCGGCTCGGCCTGCAATACCGCCCCGACCGTAATGTCCAACACAGCTCACTTGTATCATAATATACTATTTTAATACACCGGCTCAAAATATGATAGATTACGTGCCTGTTTAGCGTGCGTAATATGACATATTTCCCACACGTGCTTTTTGTTTTTACAACTGACGCCATCTAGTGGAAACTGGCAAAATCATTTAGTAAGCATGTAAACCTTTGTTTATTTTTGTATTTTGGAATTAACCGGATACAATAAAAACTATGTTTGCTGAGTTTCTTGCCCTTCTTCTTAGCATTACCAATCGAATGGTGCGGATGGTTAGGCATTGTGTATATATAATATTTTTATTCCTATATTTCCCTATTTTATGCAGGTGTATAACTTTATTACATTTTAGTAGCCCAACCTTAATATTTTTTGTATGTGTTTCCCGTTTTTATTTATGAACTTGTTTCTTCATTGCATTATGTATATATAATTATTTATTCCCAGATTCCTCTATTTATGCAGGTGTATATTTTATTTCCCGTATTATTATATATTTTTTATATTCTAAAGATATATTATATTGTTAAAATTAACTTTGACTTGTAGAAAGTATACTTTATATATCTATTTTGCAAAAATAAATATTTTGATTTGGATTTTGATTGATTTTGACTGTTTAAGATGAGTATTTTACAACTTTTATATTAATATTAAATGTATTATAATATGTTAAATTGAAAAAGATGTTTTAAAAATTCAAAACGATTTTAGATGTCATTATTTATATTATATTTTAACTATTTTAGGACTTATTATTAAAAAGATTTTAGAAAGAGACATTGGTTATTGTAGTACAGATTAGCGCCAACCAGACTGCGTCTCGGCAAAAAAAGTCAGTCGTGACGCACTAGCACCAAAATGTACTATTTGTGAGGTATCAGTAAACATTATTTTTAAGCTGATATTGCCGGAATTCGTACGATGTACGACTCATATATATCGAAATTGTTTGTAACTTACATTCTAGAATCATTGTGTTTGTTTGATCGATCTTGGACCATTACCTTCTAGGTAAAAGATTAGGGAAGCAAGGGCAAAGAAAAGGCAGCAGCTATAATGCTTTCATTTCCGGCTAAACCTAGGGGTCAGATCTTTGATAAAGGTATCGATTGTCAGGGTATAAGCTGTGGATGAGGTATTTTGTGAGATAGACGGATGAAAAAAATCCTTAAGACATTAAAATGTATGTGCTCTTACATAATATTAAATGTGCACCGAGCTTTTTGCGAAATAATTGCGTTCGGTTGATCGCTTGCTGTATCGTTATTATTTAAGCTTTAGTTCTGCAATTGATATGTAAGATATTTGAGGATTCACTCCATAAATCATTTAATTTAAAAACACGATTACTCGTCGTTTACTGGATAGAAAAAAAAACTAAAGTTATCTGTAACAAAAACAATATAAACCCATAGTACGGCGTAAATACTTCACGAAAAGCCGGGATTTTTTGAAAATAAACAAAACTACATGTTTATTATAAAGTATACACCAACAATTTTTAAATGTGTGTTTTTTTAACATTACAAAGGAAATACCTAAATTCGCGTGCGTTTCGGACGGAGCATCGCCAGAATCTCGGTGGCTCTTTGATGACAAAGATGTATCAACATTGTTTGTAAATAGTTAATAAGGAGTACAAAAAGAATACAAAGAGTAAACTCTTTAAAAAACAATAAAATTGTTAAAAGGTGTGGCCATTGGCGAGATATGGCGCGGCCTCAGTTTTTAGCCAGTTGCCAACTTTGTTTTTAACCAAAAAAAGGAGGAGGTTCTCAATTCGACAGTATTTTTTTTTTCCTCTTTTTGGGTATGTTACTCCATAACTCTGGCAAATCTTAAACGATTAAATTTTTTTTTGTTTGGATTTTTTGCTTCCGGGTAGGTCCCATTTTAGTTTGATCATGATCTGATGACGGTCTTCGGAGATAGGCAGCAGTGCTCCTTAACGGATGACGGTATTCACTCGATATTGAAGCAAATTATCTCCGTCATTTCTTAACCAATTTGATTTTTTTTTCTGTGGTTTGTTAGAGTTTGCTTCCGGGTAGGTTCCATTTTAGTTAAGTTGTGATCCGATGATGTTCTTCAGAGATAGGCCATGGAACTCCTCAATCGATAATAACACTTTGTACCAGGAGGCTGATAACAAAGTGTTCCTTGAAAATTGATATATATCCACCTTACCTTAGATCCTAGCCTCATCACCATAGACATAATTGATTAATTTGAGATTTCGGGAATCACTTTGTATCAGTGTGATTATTGCAGGATATTACATGAAAATTGTCATTATGCTACCTGACTTTCGATCCTGTCCTCATCACCATAGAACTCCTATTCATTACATCTGGAATAAAAAAGTGTAGTAAGGGACAACGTACGCTTCTCTGGACATACATAAGAAATCCAAATAAATTCAATAAAATAAAATTACGTACATATACAAAACGCTTACGAAAAATAATTAAACTGACACAAAAGGCCCAAAACAATTATTTCATTAATACATCAGATAACAAATCTAAAGCAACATGGCAGGTCATAAATAGTTCAAAAAACAAATTTCCAAAGGAACCGGTGACAAAACTTAAAAAAGGTGATTCTTTTATAACAAACCCACAGGCAATCGCCAATGAATTCAATGACTTTTTCATTGATGAAATTATAAACCTCACACCTGCAATGAAATCTTCCCATAAAAGGTTAGAAAATTTAGAAAAATCTATTTTTCTGGCACCAACTGTTCCTAATGATATCCTTAAAATTATAAAATCATTAAATAATACAAGAACGGTCGGCTATGATGGAATAGCTACGAATGTACTGAAATTCGTAGCACAAGAAATAGCACCACATCTGAGTCACATAATAAATCTCTGTCTTAGTGAGGGAATATTCCCAGAAAAACTGAAAACTAATATCATTGCGCCACTTTTTAAACACACTGATAAAGAGGATATGAAGTTTTATAGGCCAATTGTTAAGACACCAGTAATTTCTAAAGTATTTGAAAAAGTTATTTATCACACACTTTACTCCTACTTGCAAAAAAATAGTATCCTGGTTAAGGAACAAAAAGGATTTAGAAAAAATCACTCGATCAACATGGCCATTTTTGATCTTCTCCAATCTATATTACCTAATGTTGACAAAAGAAAGCCTGTTTGTACTTTGTTTATGGACCTTACAAAGGCATTCGACTTTGTTAACCATGACCTCTTACTGGATAAACTATTTGCCTATGGAATCAGAGGAAATGCTCTTATGTTAATGCAATCATATTTGGGAAATAGAAAACAATTCACCAAAGTTACCAAGATCGATACTATCACAAAAACAGAAATTACTTATACATCTCATGAGAGATCTGTAGTAAGCGGTGTTCCACAGGGAAGCGTGCTGGGACCCTTGTTATTCTTAATATATATCAATGACATGCCCAGTAGTATATGCCAACCTATGGTCTTATTTGCGGACGACAGCACAGCAATAATAAAATGTGATAATAAAAAGAATTACGAATATGACATTAATAATACATTGAATAATATAATTAATTGGCTAAATAGTAATGATTTGATTGTTAACGTAAGCAAGACAAAAGTTATGCAATTTTATCAGAGAAGTTGCAGAATTGATAATTTGAATGTAAATTATAACGGACAAGCAGTGGCCGAAGTACAAAATACAAAATTTTTAGGGTTGAACATAGATAATAAGTTAACTTGGAAACAGCATGCTGATGACTTATGTAACAAACTTAGCAGATTTGCTTATGCCTTATTTAAATTGTCAAAAATAGTTGAACGAAAGGCTGTATTAGCCGCCTATCATGGGTATGTTGCCTCACTTTTACGTTTCGGTATCATCTTCTGGGGCGACTGCACTGAAAAAGAAACCCTATTTAAAGCACAAAAAAGGTGCATTAGAGCTATCTGTGGTATGAAAACACACGAGACCTGTGTACCTAGCTTTAAATCACTAAAGATTTTAACACTGCCTTGCCTTTATATATTTGAGACGTGTATTTTTGCAAGAAATAATATTGACCTATTCACTAAGGTATCTCAAAGAACAGATAGAAACCTGAGAAACAAGGACAGGTTACGGTATGATAAGCACAACACAGAACTCTTCCACAAAAGCATATTTGTTATGGGCCCTAAACTATATAATAAAATACCCAATGGTTGGAAAGAATTAAGTATGAATGCATTTAAAAACAAATTGTTCCATTTCCTAATTCACAAATGCTATTACAAAATAAACGATTTTTTAAACGAAAATTTAATTTAATCAAATATACCCAAATTTATGTGTTGAACAAAATGACTTAATATTGTGTAATACTGCATAACAATAATTTAAGCTAAGGCATGGTATTTCAGATTTCTAGTTTTGTAGCATTGTAACAACTTGTAATTATTGTAAGTATTCATACGCCTTCTGGCAGACTGTAGCGTACTTAAAATTATTTCTAAGACCTATATATTGTATCACCTACATTCATGAATAAACAAATTCTTATTCTTATTCTTATTCTCCTCAGCGTATGACAGCACATAACTCTCGATGGCGGCAATCGCTTTGTGTGTGTTGCTTTGTTAGTGTACTCATTGCAGGATATAACTTGAAATTTGTCATTAATGCCACGGGACAGCAGCAATCAGAGTGCTCACTGTGTCCACCCAATTTACACAATTTAACCCGTCAACACCAATAAGCGTGAAATAAATAAACTTTTAACCAAAAAGATAATAACTGACTTAAAATTTTATAGCAGACATTCACTTAAAAGTTTAAAATAATTACATACTGAACGGTGGTACCAAAATAACACTTCTGCTGACTTATTTCTTCCTGAAACACATTATGTTATCTAGAAGTCGGCGCATTCCCGATATAGTATGAACACTAAAACCAATGTGAGAGCGCCGACTTCTAGAGAACATGATATGTTTCGGGAATGAAGAATTCGCAAAAGTGTTAGTTTGGCACCATCGGTCAGTACGTAATTATTTTAAACTTTTTAGTGAATGTCTGCAATAAAATTTGAAGTCAGTTATATTTTTTTGGTTTAAAGTTTATTTATTCAGGATGGAGCGTTCGTGTTTCTTTAACCTAAATTTTGTTACAATTTTAAATAAATATATATTTTTTTTAGATAACATAACAAATATCAAAGCTAGCTATCATCCAGCCCTATATTGGCTTGAAGTTTCAGAAAATTATCAATAAATCTAGAACAAACTCGGTAAAGTGGCTAGTACGGCTCATACATCATACATAGCAGCATTAGAGAGCCTATGAAAAACTAACTTTACCTATTAGTGACCGATGCCTTTTTTTGTCCCGTGTCCTTTACGCTACACAATAATTTCGCCGTGGTAGATAATACAGTTGCGTTTCTTTTACATTACGTAGACGCCTATCTAAAAAGCTGAACAAAATGCTAAAGAGCAGCAATGGATGCGTTGTTGAGCGATATTATTGATATATTATTTTGTCGGTAAGAAACTATCACGAGTAAAGTAGGATTTGATCACGTAAATTGTGAAAGTTTCTCAGTAAAGGAGGCTGGGCAGAGGCAACGATGTTTTTATAAGAGGATCAACCTGACAAATGCTAATGAATAAACATGGACATTGTGCGTAATGGAATGAAAATAAAATGTTTTAGCTTGACCTTTTGTGAAATAATTTTGCGGTTTCAGATAATAACGTAGTTTCAGATAGTTATGGGATTTATGCACCACAAAGACATTTTTATTATATTTTTGTATAACCTGTCGCTTAACCCCTTTTATTTCAAGTATCATTGTTTTATGTTTTGAATATAAGAAAATCAACGAATTTATAAATAAAAAGCCGGTCAATTACGAGTTGACTTGCACACTGAGGATCTCATAATATTCAAATAAGTTATTATTACAGTAATTTTTACGAATTTATCAGTACCTAAAGAGAACTATGTAACTCAACTGCAAAATTAAGCTGGTCAAGTATTCGGGTACGTAACACTAAACCCATATAAAAAATCGGCATTTTCAGTATTTTCTACTTAAATATAATTTATTATTATAATTTTTGAGATGATCCCGTAACAAAAATGGTCTAAAACGTCAGCCCCCCATTTCTTTATTTTTGAGTTAAAAATAACAAAAAAATATATTTGTTCTTTACCTAATGAGTTCTAATTAGTCTCTGCGTACCCCTCTGGAAGACAGGCGTGAGTATATGTACCTATGTAAAATTAACCACAAAACGCATATTAAAATACTGAAAATTACCGGCAAAATTTTAATTATAATAAATGTAACACATACTCGGTTACCAGTACAGAATAAATAGATGTGTAAATTAGTAGTACTAAAGTATCATCCATCCATCCATCAGCCTGTTTCGTCCACTGCTGGACATAGGCCTTTCCAGGATTTCACCACTCTTGGCGGTCCTCCTGGAAGAAATGCCTATACTCACACGCTGGGCAGGCGGGTTGGTGAGCGCGGTGCCGAAACCCTTGCACCATTGACGCCGCTGCCCGTCACCAGTCTGTTTTATATAAGGCCCGGCAATTGGGGATGGATATACCACCATCCATCGGTCCCAGGCATTGGTGGGCCGCCTGATTTTGCCTGAGAGCTGTTCTCTTACTCTCTCCCGAATAACTTCGGGAGGATTTACGATTAAGAAGGTGGTACCTCTACAGTCGAGCCCGGCATCAACTCTACCACCTACTAAAACTATATTTCGAACAAAATACTTGTGATAGACGGTGGTTATTCAACGGTTATCCCAGTTTCAAGTCTATTATGACTTATTTCAAATAATGCTGTGTGTTAGGCCTGTTTGTTCCTGACGAGACAATTGCATTGGCCATGTGTGCGGATGGTGACCCGACACCGCAGCTGATTGGATGAAAGCTACAATAAAAGGTGCTGGACCCAGGTTTTTTATTGGTACAGTCTTGTGTAAAAGTACGCGTATAGCTTAATAAAAAATAAATTTCTCGATTTACATCTGCCCATTATTAAATTGTGCCAATTCTCCTGTCAGGTTTTAATGGTAAACGAATATACAGAAGAAACTTGCAATAATAATCAAAATCATATATAATTAATTAGCCGAGCGATTGGTAAACTTCTTCGATGTTTTGTATGTGTAACCGAGATAAATACTTTCACTTTTCTATTAAAAGAAGTTGTTTTGCCTTCTTTATCGTACTCGTATTTCAATTTTTTTGTGCGTGCGTGTAAAAACGTGTAAAATAAGAAAATGGTACTTTGAATTTTACAAATCTTTTTAATTTGACAACATCAGCTGCGCCGTGTGTGTGTAATCGTACAAATATCTATCTATGTATGTATATAGGTCTACGACCCAGCAAAGTTCAAGGCAGAGCAGAGGTAAACGCACCTTTATTGCCCGGCAATTGGCCGCATCCGACGTGGGTCGAAGACCTTACAGGGCGTGATGATTACAGGAGTAGGGTTATCGTTTTGAGAAAAGGAGAGTTGGAAAAGAAATTTAGACAGAGAAAAAATGCTACGCGCAGTGATGCACTCTCTACGCAATACGAATGTCACATATCTTCATAGTTTTTAGAGTGCCGTACCATAATTGAAAAACCGATCTTTGACGTATTCTTTTTTTTTTTTTCTCAGGCAGGTCCTGACTTATTGTATACTAAGAACCTCATACTGCTGTTAGAAAAGGCAAGCCTCTCGTTTAACTCAATAAAAACATACGGCCTTTCAAAGCGTATTTTCTGACTAAAATCACAAGCACTGACTGAGATTATCAAAGCATAAAGTGAACTCACCCGTCGCGGTCGGTTCTCTGCAATCTGAAGATTTAGTACGAAGGCCTTTTGGCATAAGTATAGAATAAATCCGAAAATTATTAATTTCATATTCTTTGTGGAACAATACTTGACAAATTAAATTTTTCTGTTAATTTTATACATTTTTGATATTTTTGTTCAAATTATTTAATAACTTATTTGATATAATGGCACGGAACTCTCAGGCACCATCCTTACTTGCATCTGACTTGCTTTATTTGAAACTTTCGAAACTAATAATAATGCACAGAACTCATGGGGTTTTTGTTGTGAAACAAACAAGAATTTCCTTTGACAAGATTATTAATTGATCACACTAATATTATAAATGCGAAAGTTTGTGTGGTGTGTATGTGTGTTGTGTGTGTGTGTGTTTGTTACTCTTTCACGTTGAAACGGCTGGACGGATTTAGATGAAATTTAGAATGGATATAACTCATACCCTAACTTAACACATACGCTACTTTTTATCCCGGAAACAACCATGTCGTTAAACCGAATAACACGCGGGCGGAGCCGCGGGCAAAAGCTAGTAGATTATATATAATCTTATTTTCTAGTCCTATACTTTCTAAGTTTGCACTACAACGGTAAAAATATACAGTTTATTTACCTACTACTATTCATATGGAAGCATCTGCTATGACTTATATAAAGAAATCGATTTTATTACACATTTTATAAGCAATTCAAACCTTGTTATTTGTTCAAAGTTTCTGGCATCAATTAATATGAACTCACACAAGCCTACAACATAGATACCTATACCTTTACCCCACGTGACACTACCTATGCGCCAGCGCAGTTATTGAAAGCAATTGATGGCAATCAGCGGCAATTTACTCGCGAGTGAGTGACACCCCCCCGCACACCCGCCTTGCTTTCTCTTCTCACCGGTACTGTCAAGCAGAACAGTTACGATATCTTTAAAACTATTTAGAATTTTTCACAAATGATAATGTAATACTCACGCTGTGAAAACACTGTGAGCTTAACTCTCATTTTAAAAAACGTGAGCTTGTGTCTAAAGTACGACAATAGGATTCACTCTATCACGTTGGGACGTAAAAATCGTCTGTGAAAAGAGTTTTTGCCCACTATTGGCGTCCTCTTTTTACGTCACCAATTTCTTTCTTGGGCCGATCTTATTATTTGCATCGAACGAATCACCACAATCACTTTTTGCTCTTATATTGTCCATCCATCCATAAGCCTGACATAGTTCACTGCTTTCCAATATTTCGTCCTTCGTCCTTCTGATCCACCCCCGCCACCCGCAACGTCTTTCAGATCGTCGGTCCAGCCGGCGCGAGGTCGGCCTACGCTACGTTTTATTCTACGTGGTCTCTATTCTAAAGCGTTTCGGCCCCAACGGCCATCATGCTTTTATAGTAAGATGAAAAAAACCGTGAAACTGTGTATTTTATTTCGATATACCATCTCTTATGTACTTGTATGATAAAATCGTAAGAAGGGTGTAAAATATAGAAGGACAAAAATTTTATGAACAATTCCAGATAATGAAACATATATATATTTTTAAGTCTATAATAATTAAATGGTGACAAAACTAATTGGACATCTGGCTTTTAGGGTAGTAGGCGGGAACCTGAAATTTACAGCCATCATATCACAAATTGTACCACAAGACGGCGATACGTACTTAAATTTATCGGATAACGTTTACAATGCGTTAACTACTTCATTTACTATGGCACGTATCAACTGGTCAATACGGATGAAGTCGCGGGCAAAAGCAAGTAACTAATATATCAGCAAAGCAAATCCGGATTTACCTGCACTCTACACACACGTCGGACTGGTCCATTACCCGCCCACGGGCAATTTGTCACCTGTCAACCTGGCCTCTAATTGCTGCTGTGCCACTAAAGGGCAGGACACCTTGATTAAACGATCACCACACTATTTATATGCTGTTTAAACGGAAATATGTCATGTATATCAGTTTATACAGAATGGTGTAAGTTTTCTAAAAGTAACTATGTAACGGGTTTTATTGGACAGGTATTTTTATATGAAACTACGTTTCCGCAGGAATATTTCTTTGAAACGGTTATTCAGTACGATTAGTAGGTTATGTGGTATCATTTAAAGATATCTGTACATTTACGTCCGCTATAGAAAAACATATTTTATTAGCAGATATAATTTTTATTACTTTAATGAGTATACAGGTGTTAGGAAAAGTACTGCGATCCTTTCAACCACTTATGGCATTGCAGTAAAAAAAACATAAAAAAAACAATAATAAGAATAGATTCATGCGGAATGGAAATCTTTTTTTGTAGGAAGGAAAAAGTAGGTTGATAAATTAATCAATTAGAATTATAAAAATTGTGTGCGTAGAACAGGGGGATTTATGAGTCGGTATCGGGAAGTTTTTTTGTTATGTGTTACAATTAAACTATATGTGGTTGAAAGGATCGCATACTTTTCTTAACATACTGTATAGATTAAATTACTGAGGAATTATATCATTGAATTTTTCTCAATGAAATTTCAACGACCGACCCTGGATACGTAGTTAATTTATACAAGTTGAAGATGAAACCCTGAGCTATAACAAAGGAAACCGTTCTACGTTCGAAATAAAAAAAAACATGTTTTGTTACTTTTGTCATGATTCATAATAAAAAAACGACGGTTGACGGCCGGGGTTAGAGAATATTTTTATTTTCAGTTTATTAAAAAATTTAAAACAATTTGGTGGTAAAGGTTTTGAGAAGATTACAAGTCACGGTTGTCCCAAGCCCGTTGGTACATTGGGCGCAAACAGAGTTCGGAATTTCCTTGAAAATTCATCTGAAGAATGTGCAGAAACCTGATGTGAAGCTCACGGTGCGTACCGATTCAGCCTAGATCTGTTCTCCCCTGTGAAATCCAGTGATTCCAGTGAAAATGTTCCTATTATCCGTGTCTTTGAGAACCGCCCAAGTAGCATTTTACTCCATTTAAGAGTACACATTTAGTTCCCAGGTGTACTTGAAGCATTATTACAGTTCACTCGTGATGTATAAGCTGCCTTATTGCGGTTAATTACACCTATACCTGTCTAAGGGACTTATAGGAGTGTAGAGTTATACTGTTATACGATTGTTGGTGTTATAATACTCTAACAACTATCCTTTAGTCAGCCATCTGACTAAGAGCATTATAGGAGGGTAGAGATACGCCAACCGCTGTTTAACGGCCTACTTGTACGATGTTACAGAGCTAGAAAAACAGAAGCCATCTTTGTGGCCCCGACTCACGGTCCAGCCTCAGAAACCAGCCTGGCTTAAGATAAACTTTGACTTATGGAAATCGGAGGACGGTCAAGACAGTGATGAAGATAAGAGAGATGTCATGAAGGACTACCCTCGCATTCACAAAGAATAATTTAGTTATAGGAAAGAAGACTTAAAGAAGGTGTACCTCATTACAACCTCTAACAATTTGTGGGCTTCACTGTATGGTCCTGGCGGTGCGGTATGGGAAGTTAGAGCAGGACACTATTGTGGACACCTACGAGCATTGGGTCAGCTTGGAAGTTCCTCCAGTTAATGATGTATTTGGAAGTGATGCATCCGATATTTGGGTATACTAAGGGTGGAGCGCTGATGCCGTTCCTACATATCAGTGAGCAAGCGTTCGTGCTGTTCGCGATGATCGAGGTGGAGCCACGGATGCAGACGAAACCGGTCATCTTCTATCTGTTCCTCGTCTGGTGCATGGTCGAGATCGTTAGGTATCCATTCTACATTCCCATTTGTACAAGAACGAGATCTACATTCTCACCTGGCTTTGGTACGCTATTTGGATCCTTCTATACCCTCTAGGCATCCTGTGTGAGTCCATCGTCAGCCTACGTAACATACCCTACTTCGAGGAGACAGAAATTCTCAGTTTCCCTACCAAACGAATGGAACGCGTATATCTGCTACTCCTCACATTCACAGGCATGTACTTCGTTAAGGGACATACTCGTATGCATAAACTTAAAACAGTGAAACTGAAGCCAGAGGTTGTCATAAAGAAATCCAAATAAGGTCACGCTGTGAATTTTAAGTGACGGTCCTCTAGATAAAATTGATATTATGTAAATTAGAGTTTTAAGATAAATTATGTGTAATTGTAATTTTATGTGAAGTTTCATTTGTATTGAGAATTTTTAATAGTTTGACAGTAAATTTTATACATTTACCTGTTTTGTTAAAGAACAGCAAATCCCATAGGTTACTTATTTGTTCACTTAAATAGGTTAAAGGTTCATTTGTAAGTATATCTATATAAATTCCTGAAAACTAAATGTATTTGGTTTAATGCATTACAAAACCAGGGATTTTTTAAATCTGTAATGTTGAAAATTGCATGACAATTAAATATTTAGAGAACCATGTTAGCATTTTATTCAGGTTTCCATTGTTTTGTTATACTAAAAAAATATATCGGCCGCCAAAAGGAGCACAATACTCCGTTGACAGAGACGACGCTCTACGAAACCTATGTGTACATAGCATAAGCTCATTCGAAATTTGAAAAAAAAAATTTTTTTTCACTGTTTTTTGTTCTTTTAGTGATTCTGATTCATAGATTTCAATAAAGCGAGGGGGTTCATTTTCAACCTGTATAGGAATACATAAGTATCACCACTTTTCAAAACCTCATCAAGAGTCTTTTTTACATAAAATGGTTTGTTTAAATACAGTCAATTGCACAAGACCGTACGGCCTATAACTTCAAAGATAAGCGTCGGCGGTAGCGGGGGGTGGTATTTTTGAACTCAGGAGACACAGTTCTATCATGCAAAGATGTTAACTCCCAAGCCGTTACGCTGGACCATTGGAGTGCAGCATCCGTTGCACAAGTTGCAGCGTGATGCATCGGACCGATGTGCAGATATAGGCGTCACCGAACCGACCAAGCGTTCACACCTGGTACGAACATTGACAGTGAGCTCTATAGTCTGTTTCGTTATGCAATATGGGTGTGTGTATGTGTGTGTGTGTGTGCGCGTGCGCGCACGTGCGTGTGTGTCTGTATTTTGACTAAACTTGCTTCAATAGATATTGTAAAAGTACTAAAAGTGCTGCTGAGTTCCTAAACAACGTGCGACGTGCTTGCGTCGGCGCCTTTTATGGATATTGCCCCGTTAGCATATAAGTGTTTCTATTATCGAGTAGACAAACCTTATCTGCACTCATATTCCGACGCCGAGCTCGTTGCAGCGTTCAGAAAGCACGTCTAGCCTGATAATTCCCTCACTGGTGCGAGTACGATGAAACGTTGCTGCACGTCCGTGGCACTGTATGATAACATGACTTGGGAGGTATGTTACCACACGGTTTCTAAAGAGCTCCGCTGTCAACGGTGCCCTGGGTCTCGTCTTACACATATTCTTGCCCACGTCAAGCATACGCAGACACATCTGAATACATGAGGGTCCACATTACTCCCTGCTGAGTTCCAAAACGACTAAGCTAACGCCCCGCGGTCTAACGACGCTAACGTCCGACGTGCTTGCGTTGGCGCCTGTTATGGGTATTGCCCCATTAGCATGTAAATGTTATAAGGCAGACGGAAAATCACTAAATATATACTATTTGTACAGTGAGCTCGGTAGTCTATTAGATCAGGGAACGTTTGTATACATGTTTGTCGTTATACATGTTCACTTTCAGCATGTTTCATCGCTGCAAGCTGAAAAATTTGGTACAACTTGACTAAGATCGAGATCATTAACGCCAATATTTCTAGAATACGGATATTATGTTTCCTCGCAGCAACCCATGAATATATATCACCACTCAGCAATACCCGTTAGGTAGAACTTAGGTCGTCAACATCGGCAAGCTCAGAAGGAATAATGTGTTATGCGCACCCCGGTGGTGTAGTTTTCTGCGCACGTTATAGCGCAGTCATCCCTCGGTCAGTATATAAGTCAGGATACTGGCTGAATCAGCACTGTTTTCGGCAGCCACACGGCGTAAACATCACTCTACTATATCAATGTAAGTAGTCTTGCCTTCAATTTGTTTCAAGTGGTACTTTGCTTTTAACAAAAAGTAAGAGAACTGTTTTTACTCGTGAGATTAATTAGTTAGTGGTGTTTTACATGTATACCCTCTTCGGGTTTTCACATGGTCCTATTTTTATTAGGTCCTTCATTATTATTATTTCCACTGTTTGTTTTTTCCACCATATATCCACTGTGGACCTACATTTTTAACGTGGGTTCCGAACCACAGAGAGTAAAGCTTGGGACACTTAGAAAAATCCATTGGTCCCGGCGGGAATCGAACCCGGGCTCGCTCGGTGGGAGCCGGGTCCGCTACCGCTGTGCCACTGCCTCTCTTCAGTGAGATTAATTTTTTACTTGTTTTCATTTGCAGATTACCAGCTTCAAAATGGGTCACATCATGGAGTTCCTCGCACTTGTTGTCACTGCATCGCTCCTAGCCGGGTCGCCGGTGCCTCACCGGCCTAACACAGTATGGGAAGTGGACCCCGAGGCAACTTACGTGCCGGAGGTCTCCTCAGCGTTGGTTCCAGCGGTCACCCTGATCTCCGCGCCACCACGCACCACAACCTCGGGGCCAGCCGACACCACCACCTCGGGGCCAGCTGTCACCACAACCTCGGCGCCAGTAGTCACCAAACCTTTGAAACCAGCATATCCTAAGAAATACACGCCGAAGGCTTGCCGCGGATTGCGTCAACGCCCGGAACAAAAGTCTCGACGGGATCCTAGCCAGAAAATCCCGAAAATCCCGTTCTGTGTTGTAGCTCAACGAATGATGGACAGGGCCACCATGGGACGATAATTCCGATAATTGTATTGTATCGATTTTTCTGACGAAGTTCCTAATGTAAACAGTGTTGTTATTCATAAAATGAATCGACTTTCGTAGAACATCTGCTTTTGTGATATTTAATCAATTTAATCTTTAGCCGTAGTAGTTGATGTACTGATGTATTGTTGTGTATTCGATGTATTTTGTGATTGCTTCATCAAATAAAAATATAAATGGGTTATCTTTATTTATTTATATGCAATTCTGGTACTGTTACACACCTGTACAGGAAGTGAGGGGAAATGTATGCATTTTTCGTCGCTTCATAGATCATTGCAACATTACCTTTCATTATCCGACCACAAGCTTGATGCAGTCTAGCATCAGAAATCATGTTCGGTCTGATGACATACAGTCAATTGCACGAGACCGTACGGCCTATAACTCCAAAGTTAAGCGTCGGGGCAGCGGGGGGTGGTATTTTTGAACTCAGGAGACACAGTTCTATCATCATAAGATGTTAACTCTCAAGCCGTTACGCTGGACCATTGGAGTGCAGCATCCATTGCACAAGTTGCAGCGTGACGCATCAGACCGATGTGCAGATATAGGCGTCACGCTGCAACTTGTGCAACGGATGCTGCACTTCAATGGTCCAGCGTAACGTCTTGGGAGTTAACATCTTTGCATGATAGATCTGTGTCTCCTGAGTTCAAAAATACCACCCCCCGCTGCCCCCGACGCTTAACTTTGGAGTTATAGGCCGTACGGTCTGGTGCAATTGACTGTAGGTACATTAATTACTGACCTATTGAGAAATGGGGTGATCCCATTTAAGTATATTCTTGCAAAAATACTGTAGGAGACACTTTTATTTCACTTCTATTCTATTGATTAATGTGATCTTAGCAACCTAAGGTTTAACCTCAACAACCTACGAGCATAAACAAACCTCTCAAATAAACTTATCGAGTCAATTAACTCGACGCACTAATTGTATAGCACCGTCGTAAATTACTAGTCATAGTCATTCCTAAGGGCTGTTCTAAATTAAAGAATGAATTAAAACGGTTTTTATTAAAGAAGTGCATGTATTCGATTGACTAATTGTAAGTAGTTTTATATTTTGATAGCTTATTGTAGTTTATTTTGTTACCGAATTTATTGTCATAATTTATGGATTTTAGACATAGTCATATTATTTAGGTAGTGTATACCTATATATTGTTCCTTTTTTGTATTTTAGTTTTAGATGTATAGTCTGTCAAAAAAGTGTTGAAATGAAACTTGAAGAAACTATTTTTCTTTCGCCTGTTTACACCAATAAAATAAATACAAAATCTGTTAAATCGAGTTAACTTCGTTGTTATTTCATAAATATATTACCTAAATTATACTCCTTGAACGTTTGAAGTCCAATAAGGTTCATTTACGTTTCATTTTCATTTCAACACTTTTTTGACAGACTATAATATTTAAATATCATAAATATGGTTTGTGAATAAATAAATGAATGAATGAATGAATTAAAAGAATAACAAAATTTAAAAAACCCAGGAAATTTCATTCGAACAAACAATAAAGATACGTTTATTCGAAGCAAAAGGTGAAATGGGCTGAGGGAAATTCATGAACTAGATCAGTCGAGACAAGTTTTAATGATCCAGTTTATCAAAAAATCTGTGAGTAAGATACCTATTGGAAAAACGCTGTTCGTTTTGTGCTCACTACGTCCAGTCTGTTGAAATTTCTTATAAACTTTTGTTGCATTGCATGTTATGTTATTAATTGTGTACGCGCATTTGGACAAAACCTCGTAAGCAGTCGTTAAATCTTTCCTTGTGCCCGTTTCAAACCTAGATAACATACTAACATACGGCCCCACCTGCCAAAATACATGAGAATAGCTGCAACTTTCTACTTCTTTTTACAAAACTTCATAATTTACAGCACTCATAAACCGACTAGCTTTCAAGTTGCCTTATGAAATAGCACCGTTTTGACGTGTTGTAAAGACTCTGCAAATTTAATTTTGCGTTTGATATGAGCGCGTATAACCCTTATTTCTATTTAATAAGTTTCAGAATATTGTTCACCACTGGTACGGGTGTGTTTGCCTATCCCTAGTATCTCGACGAGTGGAGACATCACTCAGAGTAGCAACTTCAAAGGAAGCCACTTGTTCGTGCAAGAACAGTTTATTTGGACGACTTTGTGTGCATATTGGTATTTTAGTTGCGACTTGCGGTGTTGCAAATAGAGGTGAATTTACGGTTTATATTTCTAAAATAAAATTTGTTTTCACGAATTTGGAGGAATCACTTTTACTTAGTTCGGAATAAAAATATCATAAAAATACCAGATCAGATAAAATATCTACAGGTATTATAGGTAATATAAGTGGAAAATGGAATTGAATTTTAGTTGATTTATTTCAGGAAAAGATAATATATAAGGTCTAAATTGAAAACACTACCTTGGTTGAAGGAGACATATTCGAAGTAAAAGTAGTAAAATTTCATAAAACTTCAGGCAATTAAGAAAGTGGATATAAGGAACAACTTAGGTGAAAAATATACTTTCTATGTATCTATGTACCGTACCTACTCTTAGTATAAGCCAAACAACCACACAACTGTCCTAACAAGCACACAGATCCCAATAAATTTATCAATCTCCTAATTCTCAAGGAAATGTAAATCGTAGTTGCTGCACATTTTCATCGCCTTCCATTACTCGTGCTCGCTAAACCGGTTTGGCAGAATACCCTCTAAACAAGACTTTGTACCAGACAGTTGTGACTGAAACTTTGTTGGGTCTTCCTTACACCTGGTGTGAAATGATAGATTTTCTTGGCAGATAAATGAAATGTGATACAATAATGCAGCAGAATTCAGCGTGAAATTCACTAAAGATGTTATGTTGTGTTGTGTCGAACGTAAAATGACTGGTTGGAAATCTAAAGCCTGTACATATCTGCACTGTAACTGTATCTTTAAACATCGAAAATAAATGTAAATTTTGTCTTAAAAATACTTTTCTCTACACTCATATCGTAAAATCCTGATCATGAACTCGAAAATACTTTTTTATTTACAGACGTCTCAAATTTGAAAAAAGTAGTTATGGTTTTCTTAACAAAAAAATGCTTCAAGAAATAACTTTATCTGCTTTATAGGTCTTTACCTATGAAGTTGTTAGATTTATGAGTTCATAATTCCTTTAAACCAATAGCTATTTCGATTATTTGTTTTTTGCTTGAAAGTTGGTTTTAAGGTTTTATATCTCCGTATTCAATTTTGTTTTTATTTTCAGTTTGATTACTAAAATTAAGACTTCAAAGACAGTTCGTGTTAAGTGTCATCCGTTTTCATGATAAGATTCGTAATCTCTATACATATAAAATGCAATGTCTGTCTGTCTGTTCGTTAGCTTATATCTTGAGAACCACTCAATGGATTTTGATGCAGTTTTCACTAAAAGATAAAGCATTTCTTCGGAAAGGTTTAAAGCTATGTATCATTACGCTATGAGAAAAGGGAGCAGTGAAATTAGAATTTTAGCGAGACATATGGAAGATTCGCCGCCGTCGATCGTCGATCGTCGCGGGTTCAAACCCCGACTGGTAAAATTTGTTTTCACTTTTTATTTTTTATTCTTTTATTTTATTTTCAAAAAAAATATTTCCTTTTGTAAAAAATACATTAAAGCTGAATTTATATTTCTTGACTGAGCAAAGATCAATAACTAAAATATTTGTTACAATTTGTTTGCATATAATGGGTAATATCTAGAACTACTGAACTGACTATAAAATTATTTAAGCACACAATAAGATTTTTAGTTAATCATGTGGTATGTACGCCTTGCGTAGTCGTACGTATGTAGTCTCATCGTCGGGGTTTCTATCACCCACTGGTAAATGTTTTTTTTAGGAGACTCTCAAGTTTGAGTTTATTTGATCGGTATTGATGAGTATTTTTGTAGAACATGGTGACCAGGATCTAATGACGGGACTGGGGGGTGGGTACGGGATCTCCTCAACGGATAACAGCAGACCCTTTGAGTTTGGGCTTATTTTATTGGTCTTTATTAGCACTTTGGTAAAACATGGTGTCCAGGGTCTGATGATGGGACTGGAAGGTAGGTACGGGATCTCCTCAACGGACAACAACATACCCTTCGAGTTTGGACTTATTCGATTGGTATTTATTAGCACTTTGGTAAAACATGGTGACCAGGGTCTGATGATGGGACTGGAAGGTAGGTACGGGATCTCCTCAACGGACAACAGTAGACCCTTCGAGTTTGGACTTATTCGATTGGTATTTATTAGCACTTTGGTAAAACATGGTGACCAGGGTCTGATGATGGGACTGGAAGGTAAATACGGGATCTCCTCAACAGACAACAACAGACCCTTCGAGTTTGGACTTATTTGATTGGTATTTATTAGCACTTTGGTAAAACATGGTGACCAGGGTCTGATGATGAGACTGGAAGGTGGGTATGGGATCTCCTCAACGGACAACAGCAGACCCTTCGAGCTTAGGCTTATTTTGTTGGTATTTATTAGCACTTTGGTAAAACATGGTGACCGTTGCATATTGTCGTTCAAAAAATCTTTTTTTTTTTGTTTTCCTTATTTCCATGAAAATCTCTTCAACGCGGGCGGAGCCGCGGGCAAAAGCTAGTAAGGTTTAAAAGGTGACACTTTTCCAAAATTTAATTGTAGTTTCTGTTAGTTTAATATGGTCTCATTCATATACAATTGATTTGTGATTCCTAAAATAAATGGAAAAATGTTTTACTGAAAACTGAGTTTTCTTCAAATTCTCCATACAAAACAGCAATTTCAAACATAAAGACATTTTACGATGATACTAAGTAAGAAGGCAAAGGGAACTTAGCCCATACAGCCATATCTGAGGTTCTAATATCTAATTCGTACAAAAACTTTAACACTTATTTAATTTACTCAAATAAACCAACTTAAGGGGGGCTTATTCCAATTTTGTCTCTTTTCAAATCCATTTTAAGCCATCAAATTGTAACATTTAGAGTCTGAAAAAAATATATGTTTTAGATACATCTTTTCTCCAGTGTTATTTACGGTTCAATTTTCGATACGATAAACTTCGCTCGATCGAAAAAAAATCTGAAACTTGGTCGATTTTTCAAGATTTTTTCATTTTGTGCAAGGTGTACTTAACCAAATTGTATGAAAATTAAAGATAATTAAAGAAAAGGTACTTTAGTAACTATTTTCGCGGTTACTTTTTTGATAAATATAATCGTTTTTTTTTCTTTAATTTAAAAGGAAAAGTTGACTGGCGAATACTCGCGCCAGCAGCCTTCAGTTGGCTGCTAGCCGTTGTCGACGCAAGACCTGTGTCAGTTTTCTGAGCCCCGTTCCCCCTCGCCTCTAAACTTCGAAGCTATTCGTTGTGTGTAAATATATTATGAGTAAGATAGAGTTGTGTGTAGGTAGATAAATTGTATATATATTAAATCGTATGTGTATAACATTATTAATAGTTAGATAAATCCTAAAATAATCGTGTAAATAAAAATTATTTAGCTTTAGCTTGGATGTTCTAAAAATGGGAATTGAAGAAGAATAAAGTGTCAAATCTGAAATCGCGGAAGCTAAGAAAACTAAATGGGTAAGTGTACTTTGGATAAATTTATTAGTTTAGGGCACATATAAGTACCAGTGCATCTAAACCAGTTTTATGGTTATCTTTGTTCGAACTTCAAGATACCAGGTGTATCAGTGACCTGCTTTCAAACTGTAACCAGATGGTTTACTGATCGTACAGAACAACTTTGTTGTATGATATGACATTTGAAATTACGCGGAAAAACTTTAAGTGACCAGTACAAGTATAACACTATAACAGTAAAACATCACAATACTTACTCTTGCAGTCACAAATGCGATTGTATCCAGGTGGTATTATTTTTTTGTAAACATATGTACGTACGAGTAGTATATTACCAGAAGACTAAATTAAATTTGTTAATTTCAGCTCATTAGCTCATCGTTCTGATCGGGGCACCTTCGCATCGAAAAAATGCCTATAGGAACGGTAAGTGACTTTATCCTTTTTAGAGTTCTCTAACTAACCATATACTCTTATATTTTCGCTATGTTCGTCTGTCTGTCCATTCTGTAAGCCGGCACTCATCCTATCTCAGACGGATACTGTAGCTAAAGTTATTTTGAAATCGACCATTTCTTTGCAGACGTGCAAATTTCACAACATAAAATATTGCGTACTGCGTATAGTCGAAGATTATATTGTATAGAGTATTTTTATTTTTATAAATATTAAGCTCGTGATTTGCAATAAATCCTACTTCCTACTAATATTATAAATGCGAAAGTTTGTGCGTGTGTGTGTGTGTGTATGTTTGTTACTCTTTCACGCTGAAACGGCTGAACGGATTTGGATGAAATTTAGAATGGATATAGCTTATATCACAAATATAATATATATAGCTTATAAACACACTTTTTATCCCGGAAAAATGCATGGTTCCCGTAGGATAGATCAATTTCATTTCGGGTTAACTAACTTTTTATGTTTTGTCCTTTTCACATCAAACCATAAAGATAAGGACAAAGCATAAAAAGTTAGTTAACCAGAGTTAAGTTTGCTTGGTGCAAGTCGGCCTAAGTAGCGCGGTCCTATTCGTTTGTGGTAGAATAAGACAAGGCTTTGCTATTTCATACATCAGGTGTCTAATTAGCGCAGTCATTAATCGTTTGTGGTGAAATAAGACAAGGTTATGTTATCTCATCAGCATCACACTAATATTATAAGTGCGAAAGTTTGTGTGTGTGTGTTTGTTACTCTTTCACGCTGAAACGGCTGAACGGATTTGGATGAAATTTAGAATGGATATAGCTTATACCTCAACTTATCACATAGGTTTTTTTTATCCCGGAAAAAAGCATGTCGTTGAACCGAATAACACGCGGGCGGAGGGCAAAAGCTAGTAATAAATATTTTGATATTTTATATTTTTCAGAGAGTCGGAACTGGTGCCACGTAGCATTGAAGCTGATGTCCCTGACAACTCCATTGTTTCCCTGGATCCCGTAGAACCTGTCACAACTATTGGGTTAGTTACTACAGGTCATTTTCAGGTCACTTCCTAAAGTCCCTTATCTATATTTTAATTTTTAGGTGGACCGAACCGGAAGTGGAGATCCCTACACAGAAAAAAATCTCAAATTGATTAACTTTTTCACCCCGTACTGAAGAAATTCTTCTATAGTTTTTACTTTTGGTTTCAGAAAATCCCAAGAAATTACCGAACCTTTAGTGATAAAAATACGAAGACGAAGTATTACCAGGTACAGGGACAGCTTCACGTGACGGAACGGCGATTGTGTCTCTTCGGTATTTGGGTGGGAGAAAATGAACCTGTACATATTGAAAGGATTACGAGAGATGAAAATTTTTGGCTGACGAAGATGGAAAAAAAAGTAAAATTTTAAACAAAATGTTCATTACCGGAGATAGTAAACCCACGGCATATATGTGGGATGCCTATAAGAACTCTGACTTTGCTTGGTAATGAAAATAGGTGTGAGAAAGAAAACGCAGAGCCTTTACCTATCTCACAGCAACAATCAAGCTATGATTATTCGCTACCGGGACCTAGTACACATATAATTGATTTCTAATTTTGTCAATGTTCCAAAAGTTTATGAGATAATTTATTGGCGTGTTCACAAAAAAATATATAAAATTAAAATTAGCTAATCGATTGAGTTTTCAGCAAAAAGGTAAATTCACGATTTTTGTGAATGGTTAAAAGGTCGCCTACCTATTTTCATAATATTGGTATGTCGAAAACATTTTTCGATTTTTCTAGTAAGAGATTGATCGTAATTTTCTTCGCTTTTCTAGAATGTCAGTGGAGTCAAATTATAAAACGTTTGACCCACATTTACGCAGTAAATAAATAATTAAGTTCCCCGTAAACTATGGCGCTAAAATTCAAAAGTCCACCACACACGCGCCCTAGTGCGCGCCGCCAGTCATGTATAATGTAAGAGCGAAAAAAAATTAACTGTAACCTTCTTATTGTCGAAATATTGTTTTGTACGTATTACATAATATTATAAGATTAGAATTGATAAGTTTACAGATACCGATTTGTTTAGTTGTTCTTCGACGGAGTTCACAAAAACTGCTTTAAATATAATTGGTTACCAATCGCATTAGGTGTAAGCCTGTAAAGATTGTATAGCATAAAATGTATATAAGGTGAAATTAAATCAACCGACCAAATTCATACTGGAGACTCGGTTAGTGATCAAGAACTAGGTTCAGTCATCCTTTTGGCCAATTTCGGAAAATAAATATTTTTGCTGCCTTACTGGTTGGACTAGTTTAAATACAAATCCTAGTGCAGGCACTACGGGACAAAAATATTTTTTTTTTCGAATTTCATCGGGAGGGTCATTAAACCTTGTTGCTGATGACTAACCGAGTCTCCAGTATGAATTTGGTCGGTTGATTTAATTTCATCTGTATATATAAATATATAAATATTTATTATAATATCAAATGTTCGTATTACAATATCATACCTCATTGGTATTAGTTATTAAAACCTTGGACATGAATGTATGGTATAAGTCCCTGTTGCCTTCCTACTTGAAAAGAGGAACCAGAAACTTTTTTTTATAGTTTGTGTACATATTAAAATGAAATAAATAGTGTTATAAAAATATTAAGGAATTATTATTTAACGGTATATTACTTCTACGTCTACCCTCTTAAACACACGGTAGAAAGGTAAAGTTGATTAATATACAATATAACGTATTTTATTAATGTAGGAATATGGTGTTCAAGTGTATTATATTTTTTCTTTTTGAATGCATATGTAATGTATATGTAGTGGACTTTAAGTATATACATAAATAAATACATATAAATGCCACGTTTAAGTTATAACAATCTGAAATTTATATATACCTATATTATTTCGGGTCCTATCTTGATCTTGTCATTTATGTATATTTTATTTTATTATTTACTCATAGCTCTACCTTTATTTCAATTTTTTGTCCGATGTAGTGAATTCCCCTAAATTTACAAAGTAGCGCTGTTAGCAAGAATAGTTTATTTGGTTAATTTATGGGAATCAATTATTAGTACGAAGTACATTTACTGCCCAAGCCCATTTTAATGTGTGGCGGTTCACGCGAAGTCGCGTCGCTCGGGCGCATCGCAATAAAATACGTCGCGGTCAACTGGCGGGGGCGGAGGTAGCGATAAATGCCTACAGGGCCCGAATAACCTGCCCTTAAGCAATAAATTAGTATACAAAGAATTTAGCCAATAACTAGTGTCCTAACTAAGGTGCTAAAAACTTTAGCACTTGTCACTCAAATAAACCAACTTAAGCAATAAATTGTACAAAGAATTTAGCCAATATCCAAGATCCATCAAGATTTTATGGATTGGAAGAAAGGTACCTTTCTCATGGGTTAAGATAAATTAATGTATGAAATTGCACATAACTTGGTAATAAAATACTCTAATTATACTAGTAAAAAAACTCTTGTTTTAATAACCTCAGTTATATAATATCATCGCTGAAGCAAAATATTAAAATCATCGGTATGATTTAAGTTTCCTTCACATAACTACAACTGTCAAAACAAAGTAACGTGAGTTATATTCCTCAAGGTAAAATAAACGCAGCTAACTCTAATATGCACCATTACATAAACATGTAAATAAACACCTGTGCGTGTTGAAAACTGAAATGTACGTCATATATCTATAATGAACGGGTTCCGTACTGAACGGTTCATAATTTGGCTAAAATGGTACTAACACGTGTTTTAAAGTATTTTGAAGATCTGATGTACACACATACAAACAAATACTCACGCTTGTCTCCCTGAGGGTTAAGCAAGACTACGTGTTTCCATCTGCTACGATCCTGACACATTTATTTCGCCTTTTCCACGTCCATTATTCTAGTCAAATAAACACTTCTATTCCGGTTGCTTTTGACTTTGCCCCTATTTAGTATGTCACCAATTCGGTCGGCATACGTCCATTTAAGGCGCGGTCGAGCTTTACCTTCAACTTGTGCACTATAATATTTAATATTTCATAATTCAATTCGTCACAATTATTTCATTCATCACTCTTATTTCACCCATTTTCTCTATATGACCAAAGATCTTAGATCTTCGAACATTTTTATTGCCATCTCTGGTTTCCTTTATTTATGCTTTGACAAAGTAGTCAAACTGCAGCTTAGCAGTTTTTGAATAACACTAAAATAAGACGCTGTAAGCATTTACATTTTCTGATGGAACCCAAAATAATCCAATTTATTGGAGAAGTGTTTCTTAATGTTTTTCGAATTTATGGTTCCGTAGGTCACGGGAAATGGACCTGTCAGAATAATTGAAAAATATGACAATTTGCACCTACTACTTCTGACGTTTTCACATCACTGTCAGCGTTGTCAGTGTCGTAACCTTTGAATACATCCGTTACGATACTGTATTTAAAAATATATGAAAAAGTAAGAAATATGTTTATCACAGGTTAGTGAATGTTATGGGATAACGTTTGACTTAAGCACAACAAATTTATAATTGTATAAGATATATATAGTTAAGTATATAATACTTTTTTTAGTAATACATGTGGACTGACAGACTTCGCTATAAGGATTACTCTTTTCCAACATCTTAAGATGTTAACATTTACTAACAAAGGGGAAGTGAGATTAATGTTGCCCGTACACCATATTGAACATTTTAATTTTGCTTAGAATTAATCCTACGGAACTTTTCATTATAACGCAACCGTATTCAGGTTCTCTCATATTCGACATTGAAAAAATAAACACTGTTGCGGACGAACGAACCGCCATGTTTGTTTTAAAGTTTATTTTACATATTTTTATTATTGGTGCTGCACGTGTACTCGTATTAGCGAAATACAATATTTATGTGTTTTTTTGCTCGGTTTTATAAGACTCAGACTGGGAGTTTGACTTTGTTTTTACCGCATCAAGGTTAAATGAAAAAGATGTTTCAAATATTTTGTCATTTTATTCCTTTTTTGAACGTGTCTTCCGTCTCGTTCGTGCATTGGTTTCTATATTTGCATTTGCATCTCAGATTACTCGGCTTAAAAATCATGTATCGTTTTATAAACAGAATATTAGTTATTATTTATACACAAAGAAACTTATCTTATTCAACTTATCTAAATATTCGATTTCATTTTTTCGTTCCATACTTTATTGTACACAAAAAAAAGGTTATTACGAGCATTGCAATTTAAAGTTGAGTACATCTCATGATCAAATAACAAAATAAACATTACATCATAGTTTACAAACATTATTTTTTACGAGATACGTCTATAATAAGTCACACACATCATCAAGAGGACATTGAAGCTATAAAACAGATGTCATAATTGTAGACTCTTTGATCTTATAGTATTTAACTATTAAATCCATTTTATGAGCCATTTTAGCCTTTGTAGCAATAGTATAAGGTATGTTTTTCTTTTTTACAGTAGCATTTGTAGTTTTGTCAACTGAGAAACATAGAAACATACCTTGTCTAAAGCTTTAGTGAAATAAATTATAATGTGAGAATTGCAGTCAAAGATACAAGATGTTTTTTTTCTACTTCAGTGATATTATGCTAGGTGTGACAATTTAACCTGCATCACACAACTCTGTCAACTCTGGATCTATTCTTTCATCACATCAGTGAATTTGAAATATAAATTAAGTTTTCTCAAACGTCACTAGGCGCCTTTCTTTTGAAAAATAAGACGCGAAGAGCTTCTTTTTTGCCTGAGGGCAAAAATAAATGTACGAAAATCCATTTCCGCCCTAGGGAGTACAGAAACTAAAAACATTCCATACTTACAACTAAGCCAACCGCTTGTTTTTTTACACAGTTTTTTTCATTATTTTATTCCATTCTGGGACTGGCAAAGGTATCTAGGCCGAGCTAAGCGGAGTGGAGCGAGGGAACCCACGTAGTTTTATCAGAATTTATGATATACGAATAAATATTGCACTTATTTCATTAATTTGCTATCTATGCTGGTGCTGGCACGCGATTTTGGCACTTAAGGAAAGTCTTTCTTTTTCGTAATGTCTACGGTCAAAAACAGAAAATTTAAAAAGTTTTGAAAAGGTGGCAAACTGTAGATCGTGTAAGAGTATCTTAATATTTTACAAATACTTTAAAAAAAAGAGTAAGGGAAAACAAAGTAGAGTCTTGTCTCTCATTATGTCCGCTGTATGTGTACTTTAGTCGTGCTACGAAATCCTATTTTTTACTGTCCCATTCCGTTTCCAGGGGGAGGCTGCCCTCCATGCTCCCTTCCGATGCCCATGTGCCTTGACTCGTATTAAAGCAGCTCACCTCGTCAGGTGGCTTCTTTCCACCACTTGGATATACTATTCCATATCTCAATCCAATTCTTTCAGTACACGCGTTATTTGTATAGGTTAGGTATTCATATTTAATATTTTTATGTATTTATTTATCCGCACTAGTGTACTTGTTTAATAAAACTGTATAGTATGATCAGTGGAGTATTTTGTCAAGTGTACGTCGTTTACATTAAACTGTTTAATTTGAAAACCCTATGTTATAATCATTACGTAATTGAATCTTCCATCTTTTCTGCATGTACTCGTATTTGCCAAACTACCTGCAGCTCAAGCAACCATTGAGTGTTTTCTCAAGAAAACTTAAAAAAAAATTACATACACATTAGTAAAAAACTTACATAAAAGTACACAATACAAGGTGAAATTCAATCTGCCCGCCTAAATTCATACTGGAGACTCGGTTAGTGATCAGGAACAAGGTTCAAAGATCCTTTAGCGAAATCATAAAAAAAAATTGTTCCCATTATTAGTGGACTAGTTCAAGTACAATTCCTAGTGCAGGCACTATGGAGCAAAACAATTTTTTTTTTCGAATTTTACCTGTGGTTCCTTAAACCTTGTTCCTGATGACTTACCGAGTTGCAGGATGAATTTAGGCGGTTGACTGAATTTCAGCCTTTATATGAAATCCTTTAACAAATACAAGGTAAGTAAACTTAATGAAATATTAAATGTAGTAATGTATCATACAGCAGATATTGATCGCCGGGAAGATCGCGTTAGTCAAACCACAGCTTAGTATTTATTCCAGCAGTTATGGATGATTTATCGTGACCGCCATCCGCTGGAGAACCTGAGATGTGTGTCGTCTGTCGACAGTCTATCTGACAAAATGTTGCGTGTGCAGTCGTACTGTTTGTTTTATGACTATCACTTACCATATCAGAGCCGGGGAAAATATGACAAGTTTTAAATAACTTTCAAAGATTGAACACGATTGAAGACGTAACCAAAACTAGTAGGTAAATGATAAAAGAAATCAGCTTTATGTCTCAACGTGTATTGAAAGCTAGCC
Organism: Ypsolopha scabrella; assembly: GCA_910592155.1. NCBI lineage: Eukaryota > Metazoa > Arthropoda > Insecta > Lepidoptera > Ypsolophidae > Ypsolopha > Ypsolopha scabrella. The sequence continues at coordinate 19,970,587 of OU342969.1, read as the reverse complement.
TTTTGCCCACGACTCCGCCCCTGCTGAAGAAGTGACAAACTTGAACAACTTCTATCACAAAATCCATATAGCGGATGTCTGCGTGGTGCACGGAATTCACCCGCCAAGTCAAGTTTAGTTTTGGAGATTTCTCGATAAGTCCGTGAGTCACTTGTATTTTGCTTTTATCTATAAAATATAACCTATATAAGTTGACTTGCGTATATATAGCCAAATTCATCCTGGAGACTCGGTAAGTTGCAATGGCTAAGGGTCAATGACCGTGTTTGTGAAACACGAAAAATATTGTTTTTGTGCCTCTATAGGTACTTAAATTGTTCAAGAACAACCTCGACTCTAATTATACGAGTATAATGGCGTATTGCATAGAAATGGTAATTGAACCTTGGACGTGAAGTGTAACCGGTAAGTGTACCGAGTTTTCAGTATGAATTTTGCTATATATATGCAAGTCAACTGTAGGTCACCTTATATTTATGGTTTCGCTCGCGTGGACTCTTTTTATCTATGAGTATTATCGACAGTTTTCAACTTGGTGGTTATTTTATCAACACTCCATAATGTATATGTTTTAACTAAGGTCACTACAATGATAATAAACAATACCGCATCCAAATCCGGTGAGTAGTTCTCGAATTAAACGGAACAAAGATATGGACAAACTGAAAAAAATGTGGTTTGGCCTCAGTACAATAGGTCCTATTGTGAAGGCTTTAGTTTTAGTTTTAGTACTGTGAAAACTTGAAATTTTCGAAAGTAAATAGCTTCTGTTGTTAACACTAAAGAACTATTTTGGGACCGAGAAAATTTAGTTTTGACAGCACTAAAACTAAAATTAAAGCCTTCAGAATAGGACCTATAAGCTACTAACAACCCATTTAATTAAAAATTTGGCAAAATATTTAATACCACTTTTTTCTACTTTAGTATATACCTAAAGATAATATCAGTTTGAAATGAAAGAAAAACGCATAAAGCTCAGGTTACCAAATCTGACGAAAATAACCCGATAATGCAACTAGTAGGTAATATTGCTGAAGAAGCGAACAAAAATATATGTAGCGTAGTTTACAAATCCGCATAACGCCAATCACCTCCGATACTAAAGTCAGCGTCTTCACCTATAATTCCTCTGTCAAAGTCCTAAATCCTTTGTAATAAGCATGAAAATTCCCTATTCCATTGAAAATTATTTGTAGCATGATTTATAAAAGTTACGATTCAGGAAGAAAGCTCAGATTATCAAGCACGAGTGATGTCGAAACATTTAATAATGAGCTTTTCAAATCCCTATAAAATTATAGTTGGGGTATTTTTAAAAAGATAATTTAAATAATGAAAGAGTTGGTCTGCTCTATACAGTAAATTTAGTTTTCAATCATTGGTCGATGAAATCGGGTTTTGTTAAAATTAGAGCAAAAAGTTGGATGAACTTGCTATTCACAAAAATATTATGTAACATAATAAATGAAACATACATGAAAATAGTTAAGTATAGATTCTTGTTAAGGTGATTGCGATGGTTCTCGTTCCGAAACGCACCACTTAAAATTGTTTTTCTTGTTTTTGAATAAAAAATATCAGTTAAATGTGGTTTTTGCGTGGCAAAGCGTGCTGTTCAGGATCATTTACAAAATAATGCATAAAATAACACAATTTTGCTAAAAAATCCCAACTGAAATGAAACTATTGTCGCGCAGTACCATAAAACATATTTATTTTAGGAAGTGACCAAATAGCCGTTAGCGGCATCCTTAGTTTTAATTTTATTCGACCACTAGGGATAGGTTGCGACGACGAGCGAAGCGAGGAGGAGCAGTTAGGTTGACATGTAAGTACATATTAAGGAACCGAGTGAAGTGGAGCGAAGCGGAGCGGAGCGAGGAGACCCCCGCAGTTTTAACAAAATTCACGATATGCAGAAAAAAACACTTTCCGAGCATTTACGGTTCAATAATTTATAAAATTAAAAGACCGATTCCCTCTCTGAACTGGACATTGCAAATTGAACTCTTTAATAGCTCGTGCTAAGGAAGATATTCTAACAGCTAAATAATGACTTACGGTTCATTAACTTTATAAATCAAAGGACCGCTAGCGGTTCTTTAGTCACTTCCTTTATTTTATACTTTTTATTCAAAAACAGGAAAACTCACCATGAAAACTTATAGGGCATTTTATTGACTTTGAAACTTTAAATTCCGTACATAAGTAGGTCGTCTCGCACGAGATATTAATTAAATAACTTATGTAGTTTTGCAATATTTAATTAGATCTTGTAGATATATGTCTTAAATAAAATGTAAATTTAAGTTTGTAATACTTTTGATCAAGTCCAGTAACTTATTAGAGTTACTCACACTTGACCGGTTTTTTGTTTGAATATAACCTTAACGAAGGAGTTTTAATAACTATGATTGTGTACCTTGACTGGTGTTTACTACTTAGCATATCGTGAAAAAAAAAACAGTTCTGGGTAGCCAGTACAGTTTATTTCAATACTTCATGTGCTATATTTCAGTTTATAGTATTTTATTTTACTTCATGTACACTATGCATATTTTAAAGTTATTTAATGATTTAAGTGCTTTGAAAGTACTATGTACCAATTCTGATAAAAATAATTGCTTGCTAACAAGTTTTTCTCGAGTTTTTTTTATTAAGAGCACCATGTCTATGAAGACTGCTATTTAAAAATAATTCTTAGCTATAACAATAATTTCTTAACTTTCAATAATTTCAAATAAATAAGTAATGTTTTTTTTCCAAAGTTGCAGTACCTTCGGTAGTACCTTTAAGGCCTTATGCTTAATATGTTCCTATCTTACTTGCAATTTTTGTAAAAGAGGCTTTTCTTTCATCTTTCGTCTCATTTGATCCACCAACTCAACCCTCCCGTTATCCCCAAAACATTCAAACTCAACCGTCTTATCTCACGCAAGGTCCAAATGACCCGGCAAGGTGATCAGTGGCCGGAACCGGAAATACACCGCTGGGGGCAGCCGGTCACTTCCGGGGAATACCTCCTCTTAATTTCCGGTCAGCTCACTTTTCAACGTCTTATCGTTAGGTTGGTACTCCCACTCTGCTGTCTCGGAGAGGTTGCTTTGTGCAGAAAATATGGATGTGACTATTCACGTTTTTAAATTTTACACTGTTTTTATAATCGACCTTTTTGCGGATACTTATGTCAGAGAGTATAAAGTATTGCCTATGTTTAGATTCACATATAAGCATAAACTTCACATTGTATTTTTTTGTTTCTTTTTCTATAAGAGTTTTTGATTTTTGAACCTAACTTTGATAAGAAAGGATGATTGTTGTGATTGTCGCCAATAAACGGAACTTCCTTAACATTCATTGTTAAGGAAAAAAAAAAGCGCAAATTTTATTACTCTGACCAACCGGTTTCTGTGTGACAGCATTTTCAAGGGCTTTATCTTGATATAAATATAAATTACATACTACCTTAGCAAAGCTAGGTGCAAGTGCAATAAAAAAATGTTATGTCTATTAAAATCTGTATTAAAACCGTATTTTATGCCTCCACGCATAATGTTCATTTTTGGTTGTCGCAAAAAAATCTCTCTCCATCATAAATGGGCAATCATAAAGAATGAGGTCGAGTGCGAACCTTAAATTCATAATTTAGAGAGAATGTAAGAATCTGGCTTAATTTTAATTTGATTATAATAGTCGCCATTGGAAAAATATTACACTAAGGATGATGATCGCTGAAAACCTAAAAAACAACAGAAGAATATGAGAGGAATACCTTTTTGGCACCAAAACTCTTATTTGTGTTGGTGAAAATCATCAGGCCGTAGAAATACCGTATTGTTTCTATTTGCTACCTACCTACGTATTCTTTGCCAGTTTCTGTAACCTCGTTATGTCACCTTTAATTCTTGAAAATACATGTCACTTTCAAATAAATTCAGTTTTTAATTATTTTCCCTACGAATTGAAATAACTTCACGTGGAATTATTTTGTCGTAAGCGGCCTTCTTGTGTCTAGTTTCTTTAGCTTCTTATGTGATTGTGTTGTTTCTCTAGCATTCACTAAAATACTCGTTGGTAAAATGTCTATTTAATGCTCAGGAGAGAAGGAAATGTCTATTAGCACGAAAAAAACAAATATTTTCATAAATTGAAAGCACATTTTTTTAAAACTTTAATTATTTTATTTTGTGGGTTTGCTTCGAAAACAAAACAATGTTGTCGTTGGTTTACTTTTGTTTTATATCTGTCTATTAGCAAAGAGTTGCATTCTAGGCGCATGATTGCATCGACATAAAAGGTTGTACAATTTTATGTAGTTATCGTATCCTGTCCTGTATAGATACGGATAAGATAATTTATTCAAAGTCAGCACGATTTTATTTTCTTTTTATTTGCATATCTTCACATCTCAATAGATTTAAGAAGATTTCAAAGTTTTTTTGTTTCGAAATGTTCAAAAAATGAAGGAACATAAATTTATGTGTAAACTTTTCTTTCCATCAAAAGGATTCCAGTAAAATTGTTAAACCTATAAGTTTTTACGCAGTAATACTTCATATTCTCTAGTTTTGGTAACTAGAGATTTCGCTTTCCTTATTCTGCATACGATTGCTCATACTACAGGATATAATTATTTACCTCTCGCTTGCCAAGTCTCGGTTAAGATTACCGGGTAATACACACTTTCATTTTTATCTTGGTTAAATTTAAAAATGCCTTCAAAGTGTTTTTTCTCTATTTATACGACTTGTGTTTAAAATATTTATGTCCCAATAATGTATTTTTTTTAAATCTAATTGACTATTTTGCTTAATCTCTAAAATGGATACGAGTTATGAACTGGACCGAGTTATATTGTTTTATATGGATTATGAAAAGTTGATGGATGGATGGATGGAGGCATAGTATGGGGTTTACATTAAGAGTAGGTATAGCAGGTTTAGCTACTATGGTATTTATATTATTTTACTAAAAATAACACTTCCACTTGCAACATATAAGAAAAACAATATTTTATGAGAACAAAAATAATGTACATACGCTGAAAGATCATATTTTTGCGCATTACATTAAAATTATTGCTGTCGACAGCTGAGTCTGAGCAAATAATTCGGAAACTGCGTTTTTGTTTTATATTATTCAAAGTATTTTTATGCGTTAGTGATCATGATCACGCGTGGTTGTATTTTTTTATATTGTTCTTAAAAAAGAATATTTATAGATACCTGCTACAAATCATTTGTTATTAAATGTTTTAGAGTATTTTAATGCTATTTGAAATAATTGTAGTCATGTATTATTATTTATTTTAAATTAAAAATATGTATTGAAATATCTTTATCTTCTTTTTTGTATAAATTACGAATTTTTTATATATTTATTGATTAATATACTATTCCAGTGGACAGTTAATCTAATTGTGTCTTACTATTCCGCAAAACCTACGTTTCTGCTTTAATTTATGATTTCAAGTTTTTAAGTCAAAATATAAATAATAATTACAGCGCAAATTATAAGTTTCATGAAATGCCCGTCATCTGAGTGTACTGTATGATAATAAGAGTACGTAGAAAATTATTGTCACTGAAGAGGGTACAGTTCTAAAAATAATACTGTTAAGGCGACGCCACGAAATTTCGGCGACATGGATCTCCATATTTCTCAGCAATAAAAAAACATGTGTACCTAATTACCAGTTGATATACTAGATTAAGCATTTCATTTACATCGTTTTGTGCGAAGATTTAGTTGATTGATAAATTTTCATAGCAGAGAAAAAAAACTTAGAAAACCTCATTTAAAACAGAGATTTCTATTTTACTGACAAACGAGAGCGATTGAAGCCTCTAAGTTTTTTATTTAAACTAGTCCACAAATACACTTCAATATGGCCGATTGAATTTATTAAATGACTAATAGTTGTCATTTTAAATGAAAAATACTGTTTTGCCGCATACGATCTTACGGCATAAGCTAGTTCGTGAGCGTATATTTGTATGGAGTAAGTCCCCCTCACTCCACTCCCCTAAGGCGCCGATTTGAAATTAAAAGTTTATCAATGCCTCGCCTTGAAAGTGGCTACCTCCATTGCATGGTTGCGAAAAGAGACTATGGATTGATATTTTTTTGTTTATGCTACTTTTTATACCTAATACGAGTGTGTGTATTCAAAAAATGGTTATGTACTATAGCACTTATCTAAGTATACAATGTTTATTAATACGGTTTTTAATAAGACAGGAATGGTGGTGTACGTGAAAAGCCTTGCAGGTTTCTGATGCACCTTAATATTTCAACATGTATTTTTCTTAAAACTGAATAAACAAATAAAATAAAAATATAAAAAAGGATTTTATATAAGTATTATTGTTATTGCCTACCTGCCAACTGTCTCACCAATTCAAATTCGGCTTTTTTAAAGCGAGTATCGTTCTTAGGACGAGGACGCGGCGTTCACCGTCGTTTTCAAACAGCCACAGATCCGTTTCTTTACCATTTAAACCATTAATAGGTTAAAAATAAGCATTGTACCACAAACACTAACATTAGATTATTGTCACAAAATCCCAAAACGTCTGGAGCCATCCATAAATAGAGTGTTTTGACGGTTAAAAACTATTATTTCGCGGCAGGAGGCAATGAGGCGTAGCTGGGTGTCACTGACCGAAATATATGTGAAAAATGTGAGCAGACAAAAACTATGTTTCTAAAAATAAAATATTTGACATGTTATTAATTTAGCGTTTTTCGTTAGCTGTCCTTGACTGTACTAAAAAAACTGATAGTATATTTTACTTGCTACGCCCGTAGCAAAACTAAGTTTTACATAGAATCAAGGTGATTTTTACTTGCATAAAGTAGCATTAATAGAGGCAGAGCTATACTGATATGTAAATAACTATATTTTAGTTTATATTTATTCCTATTTACACATCAAAATTTATTTGAAAGAGTTTTCAGGTCATTTTTTCAATTAATTATGCCTAGGTATGCAAAAATTTCACGTTTTTCATCTTCAAAGAAAAAATATTCTGCTCAATTACTCTTAATTAGACAGTTTTATTAATTTTACCGCAACCAACGTCTTCTTTTCCTGTGCTATGCGGCTATTTTGAACATATCTGAAATATTATAATATAAAAAGTTTTAAAGAAACTACACCGACTTCAAAGTATTCAAAAAGATATAAATATCTTTTTAATTTATTTTAAACTTAAGTATTACATATTTGTCAAAAACTTGGCTCTTTCCTTGTACATATAATGTACTATACTGAATTATCGAGATCTAAAAATCGACTGAAAAGTTAATCTTCCTGAATAGTCCATCTTGGAATATTTGTTATCAAAATGAAAATTTAAACAATACGAAGGTATTCTAAAAACCGTTTTTTTTCAGATCCCTTCTTAATAAATACAAACTGCTACTCACGATATATTAGTCAGATTTCGCATGACCAGTTTCAATGCAATACGTAGCTTGTTTGGAGATAAACATGGTTTTGCGGTGGTTCCCCGTTTGACACATTACTTTACAGGTTCTTTCTGCATTATCGTTACCACACTAACTCCGAAACATGGATTACAGGCTTTTACAATATGCTAACTCGCAGAATTACTTTTGACCTTCTTATGGTTTGCTGGATTAAATCTCTTATAGCGATATGCTTACCACTGTATTCTCGTGTGTACAATGAAAATAAGAAAATAACTTTTAAATTAAATTTTAGATAAGAAAATTCATACCTATTTAAGGCATAAAACATAAAACCGTTTTAGTACAAAATTTGAAAACCCGTTTTTCTGTTGTTTTTCATTATAACTACACCACAGTATTGGTAACCACAGTAGTTTAACTAGACGGTGTCCTATAAATCAATACCTACGCCTAAACACGCCCTAGGGCTGCCAACTGACTGTTTACGTATTTGAGAATGCTATATTACTATTATAAAAGTTGTATTTAAGCAACCATACAATGCACAACATACTCTGTAATTTCGTGCCATAATTTACAAAAATGCGCGGTAGCGTCACAGAGACAACATGCGTACAAAACTGCGTTGCGTCCGCGACGGTCGTAAACCGAGGTGTACTGAGTTTTGGGAGGGTTCGTTTCGGCCCGTTTGTATGGAGATAGAAAACTATTACTTATTTATACCATGCCCATACTAAAGTTCAAGACATCTACAGCATAGTATAGTCATTTACAAAGTTACTATCTGGCTGAAATGAAAAATTTTAGTATAGGTACTATTTAAGTCAAGAAAACAACTTTGTATGTAAATCTGTCTAGCTTGATATCTTTAAAACAAAATCATTATCTAATTTTTTGGCCAAATGGTCCCTTTTAAAATATCAGTACCAGATGGTAGAGGTCTTATACTTTAGTCTATAACGAAAAACATCAGAGTAACGGCTTATTAAATTTTGTACTAAAACGGTAGCGTGCGTGCCTATACATACGCCTTATGCAAGATTTTGTAATGTTTATTGGGTAGAGACAGTGCTGTCTATACCACAACTTTCCTGCTGGAAATTCTACCACTCAAAATTGTCGTAAATTGCAAAAGAAGGCAAAGAAAAAAATCACCCAAAAAATAAAAATAAAATCCTCCACCAGTGCACTGGGGAGATTTCATAGCCATCCGATTTGCATTTAAATGTACGCCACTTGCGGCAAATAGGTAAATAAAAACCCAATTCGAATGCCATTAAACGTATTCTCCCTTCTCAGCCCCAAAAGTGCTAAGACTTAGCACCCCCCAAGGAAATGCTACGTTGATTGACATATGTTCACCTTGTTTATTAGATTGTGGGATGTAGAGCAATCAATTTCATGAGTACTTCCACAGAGCACCAAGCAGAATGTTTTCCAAATACTTAATATGCTTGGCATAAGGAAGGCAAGGAGACCCGTTTTAGCGCTCTGTTAGTACATAATACTAGGCTCAAGAAAACTAGAGAAAGTTTTTATTTACAAACTTGAATATGTGTATCTAGGTTTTAATTATACAGAGTAACATATGCTCTGATATTTTTATTTATTTTTCGTTACAGTAAAGATTAACTGTTGGCAAATGTTGCTGGAAAGTATTCAAAAAAGAGGCCACGGCTGTTGCTTGTGTCTACAAAAGAACATTGAGTCCTTGCACGTATCGCAAGAGACCAGAGTTTCTGTTACTATCCAGTCTCCAATGCGCATAATATAAATAGTGAAAGATAAATAATATAATTATTTGTATGTAAACACTTAGCACAAACGCACAAACACCATCTTTCATCTCTCACACGTAACGGTATTAGTGAAACAGTTAAATATACCTCATTCATATTTTAATGATTCCACGAATCTGCGTATGCATCTAAATTTCTGAGATTTACAGATCCGCTATAAAAGAGCTTGCTAGACTGAATGACGTACTGACATGTGACCTAATTATTTTATACGACGTATATTTTGTACTGACAGTATGAGCGGAACACGGGGCGGGTTTTATTTCTTCGACGAATGGAAACACTCAAGTCGGGGACGCCAAAGCTGAATTTGTATAGGGTGTATACTGAAATCGTAATTTTAACGGGTACTCTCAACATGTAATCTAGCTGGAAATCGTCGTAGCCTGTTTGCCTGTAAGAAGCTATACCAATTATAGCGAAACTGGTCAAGCGATATCGTGAGTAGCCGTTTACACTTAGTAAATCAATACAATAAGAGTCAGGTGATGTTTCTTCAACTCACAGAATTATTAATCATTCTAACCTTGACTAGCTAACAAAATTTGGAATAATACAAAAGTAACAAAAGAAAATTATCGAAGTAAACTATCCCTAATTGTACTTATTATTTAATACTTTAATTCATAATTTACAACACTAAAAAGACTTATTATAAACTAAAATTACCTAACAATATAAATTACAATTTATACTATGCCTATGCGCCTTAAATAGGTATGAATTATCTTGTCTGAAATTTAATTTAAAAGTTTTTTCTTATTTATTATTTGTACAACATTATAACTATGCTAAAGATACATTTATATATTTTAAACGGTTGGCGATTTATCCATCGCAAATAAATATAAATTAACAATTATATAATTGCGGTGTAGAAATGTAGAAGAAACGCGAGAGGTACCGCAATATTGCAAGTTAAGTATGTATAGGTAAGTAATGCCATCAAAACCATTATCTTGAATTTGAACAAAGTAATTAGATGCTTGGAAAAGATCCAAATCGCGCAACTGATCAAGAATTTATGTCTAATCAGTTCAACATAATGTATTGTAAAAACACTGATCGACGTTTATACGTTTGTTATTTATAATCTATATGTAATATGTAGGTCACTTTATATGTACCATCAAAGCAATTGTCGCTGACCTACTTATCTCACTTTTACTATTACAATACGGGTGATAAGTAGGCCTGCGGATTTTATTTCGATAGTACATAAAGCGTTCCACGTATCGAGGTACTTTACCCAATAGGTACTCTTACTTCAAAACACCTCTAGCTCCTTTCTGATTGGCTTATATTGTGTAAGACACCTGTCTCACCTTACGGTGTGGCACCAATCAGAGAGCAGTACACCTGTGCGATCAATATGCGGGTGGAGCAATATACTGCGAGATACACCTGAGATAGGCTGGATCTTCTTTTGTATGCGTGAAATAACGAGCTTTGTACTTTGTACTTGTTTAACAACTTACTGAGAGAAAAGCCTGTTATAAATTAAATAAGATTTAATAGAGAAATAAAATTTAACAAACAAAATAATCGTAGTTCGATTAAAGACGCATAAAAACAAAAAGAAAAAACATTTTGGTTACATTTATCTATCCATACATATAAGGGGACTTTAATTTATGCAGCCAACCGATACTGGGGGCTTGGTAAGTAATCAGTAGCACGGATCGATAACACTTTTTGCTGATTTTGCAAAATGAAATCTTGACGTCCCATAGTAATTGACTCGGGGCTGGGCTTGCGTTTGTTTGGAACACGAAAATAATAAATTTACGAATTTCACAAAAAGGGTCATCGAACCCGTTAGGTACTGAACAGTTACCGAGTCTTCAGTAAGAATGTGGCTGCATAAATTAAAGTCATCTTATAATAATAATAATAATAATAATAATAATAATAATAAAATCATTTATTTCGGACAGGATCCATAAAGTATTAGTAATACAATATAACTTATAAACTAGTGTTAGTGTATAAGTACTTAATAAATATTTTTATACAAGCTTCATGTAGATCAGAGGTTCCCAAATTATTTTGTCCTGTAGATCACAATCCGATATTTTTAGTATTTTCCGTAGACCCCCGCCCACCCTCTCGGTTATATAACGTGTTTTTGACAGCTGAAGCAGAGCTATTTACTTTTGTAGAGCTTACTTTAGAGTGGAACATATAAAAATAAATTGTAAAAACTGTATTTATAATTTACGAATTAATCAAGTCCACACAAATCGACGCCGCGGCTTTTAAAAGTACTGTGACCAGTAAGCGAATAGATAATACGAGCACTTATTCAATTTCATTAAGTATACAAAAAAAATATAAGTAGATTATTTCCATATTAAGTGAGTACCTACTGTTAGAGTGAAACTTTAACTTTATCATTAATAATTACTTTCATTCAATAATAAACACATTTATCCAAAATAGAATACAAAACAACAATTACTACGCAATCACTGAATGAAGCACACCATCGAATGACAGCTCTAGTGTTGCCATAGACCGAACCATAGATTATACTTGATATGAGTTTCAAAATCGATTCTCGCAAATACTTCTCTAATACTACATAGGTACAATCTGTGCCGTGCTATTTAAACATTTACGGAAGGCCTACATTTTGGTGATGCCCTAGCTAATTGAGATCCACTCTTGTGGGGCCCATTAACATCTCATATACCCTTAATTTTTGTTTTTGCTTTTATGAACCCTTTGTTAGACGAAGTCGATCTGTGGGAGTCGATGTAGACCACTTTGGAAATCAACGATATCGATTTTACAAACTTCTTAGTCACAGTATGAAGAACGGGTCTTAATTTATTTTGCCAGCACTATCGATATTACTTCTTTGGCCAGCAGGTACGAGAAGCTAGAGCTACATCAGAAGCGTTATAAAGACTGTTCACAATAATTCTTAAAAGTTTTATTTTAACTTTTATAAACGTAGGTATTTTGTTTGTAATTATACGGCTGAGTGTCGCCACTGCGGTTGGAAATCCGGTCAAAAAACATTTTACATTTGGCCAAACGAAAACAGTCTTTATTTGTTTGTCTTAAAGGCACTGTAATCATTTCAGATTTTAGATAAGATTTTTGTGTAACGACGTGTAGAGTTGTAAACGTCTCACCTGAGTTGATGACGTGCTGCTCATTAGTGGTTCTAGAGATGGGACACAAATGTTTTTCTGAAACTAATAAAAAATGCGGTTTTACTATTTTTTATGACGGGGACTATGTCGCTAATCGCTAGGCCGCGACCTCATTACTAGTTTACTAGTTAATATGTTTATTTTAAACTCTTGTACTTTCCACATAAATATTGAATGTGATTATTAGACGTGAGCGACTACCTAAGTTTTAATTTTATTCCACCGCTAGGGGTAGGTTGCGACAACGAGCGAAGCTAGGAGGAGCGGTTAGGTTGACATGTAAGTACTTAGTAGTGAGCCGAGCGAAGTGGAGCGGAGCGAGGTGATCCCCGCAGCTTTAACAGAATTTACGATATGCAGAAAAAAACATTTTCCGAGCACTTTCCGATGACTTACGGTTCAATAATTTATAAAATTAAAGGACCGCTTCCCTTTTCGAACTGTTCATTGCAAATTGAACTTTATCAGTTCGTGCTAAGAAAGATATTCCAACAGCTAAATAATGACTTACGGTTCAATAATTTTAAAAATTAAAGGACCGTTAACGGCCCTTTACTCACTTCCATCAATATTTGTATTTTATATTATACCCTACCGGTTTCGCTATTCAGCATTCTCAAGGGCTTTATTATATACATATTTTATTAAAATTTTGAGGTTTTATAAGTAATACTACGTGTAATAAACTAACAATAACAACGTGAATAGGGGAATTCGAAACAAAATATGGCCGATAAACAATGGAAGTTAGTTGTGTCAACGTTGTGAAGTGATGCTTGCAAATTATTACGAAAATTTTGTTGTAATAGCAACGTTGTACAAACCGTTAGAATAGTGAAGGTTTGGTGATGGGGAAATTTAAAATTAATTTCCACCAAGTGCCAACAATCACAAGCATCAACTAGTTTACTAGTTTTTGTATTATGGTATATACGGATTAATTTTTTAAATATTGAAAATTCATCACTACATGCATTTTTTCTCTTGGATTTTCTTGAAAAGTTGAGGTCTTTGATATAAAAAATACGAATATTTGAGTTACGTCTCAATTTTAAAGTAATCATTTGACGGAAAAACTGACTTACTACAACTCTTAATGCTGGTTTCTATATGTATATCCCTATTTACAAAAGTTAGTTAGTACAGTAAGTTAGTCTGTTTTGTATCGTTACTTTGTTTTGTATGTATGTTTGTGTTGTGTTTTTTGAGAACAATGTTATATCTACATATACGAGTATTATTGAATAGTGTGGCATCACTATTTTGTCATCCGGTGGAAGCACGATGTTTGCCAAACAACGAACGCAACACGATTTTATTGAAAGGTGTCATCATCGTCGCGAAACAGACCTATACTTGTACTGCGCGACTGATGACTATTGAGAGCGGTCCAACATTCATCTCGAAAAAGAAAACCATCATTAAAGTCGATGTAAAATGCAGTCTGTTTGACTGACTGTATGTTCGATTAAAACAAAAGAACCACCAATTTATTTGTCCACAGAAGATGGTTTACTTAATCAAATTTTTAAAACATACTAATTTCTTTTAAATTTCGGTTCCAGCAAAAGAGTATTTTTTGTATTATATATATTTTTTAATATTGGTATCGAATTGAAGTTATTAAAGAGAAAATTATAAAAAAATATATAAGATACACTATTTCCAAAAATTCCAAGAATCCTGAAAAAAATATAGCTTTTTAATACACCTGCTCAAAATATGATAGATTACGTGCCTGTTTAGCGTGCGTAAAATGACATATATTGCACTCGTGCTGTTTGTTTTTACAACTGATGCCATCTAGGGAAAACCGGCCACATCATGGAGTATAATAAGATGAGTATTTTCAAACTTTTATATTTTATTATTAAATATATTATGTATGTTACATTGTAAAATATGTTTTAAGAATTCAAAACGATTTTAGACGTCATAATTTATATTCCTTTTTAACAATCTTAGAAATAAATTATTATTAAGACCTATGAAAGAGACATTGGTCTTTGTAGTATAGATTGGCGCCAACCAGACCGCGTGTTCTTTTGTCGACTTGTATCTGTTTTGATTTGCAACAAAATTACTTTTATTTTATTATTTCATCTATTTTTTTGCAGGTGTATTAAAAACGTCGTTTGACACACGTGCGAAAGTGTTGATATTTCTCGTCCCAACTGTTTTTTGTCTCGACTTTCGCACTTGCATTAAGATGTACTATTATGTATATCCTCCCTAAACTTTGAAAAAGACGATCACGTTTATTGACAAGTGTGTAAACTATAGAAGCTGAACTGTGTTCGTTCATCAAACGTTGCTACACCTATAGTAAATAAGGAGCTATTACATAATAAATAAATTGAAAGCGGGACATTTTACTTTATTGTCACACTTCTGTGACTCTTTGTTTGTAGTATAATGTCGTCGGCAGATCGTATAATTGTGCATTCGTGATTTTCGGTTTCATACTTTACGTTCTCTCCAATTCAACGATATGCCGGCCGACGACATACTATACATTACGAATAAGGACTCCTAAATAACAAAAAAACAAATTTAAATTTTTGTGAGAGCTATTTAAATATTTCATCTTTTTGTGAAAGCAAAAAACTTTTCATAAATACAATAATATACAGGTTGAAAGGGAACCCTCTAGCTTTATTGAACTTTATGAATAATAGAACACAAAACGGTAAAAACAAGGGTTTTTTCTTTGGTTTTATAATTTCGGAAAAGGCCAACGTAAGTGGGCCTCATATGACTGACACTCACCGTACATATTCCCGGTGGTAAATAATGCACACAGGTCATATCCACATAGGTTTTGTAGAGCGTCGGTCGTCTCTGTCACCGGAGTATGTGTGCTTCATTGGCGATCGATATCTTTTTTTAAATTATGAAACATGACAAAAATAACAAAACATGTATTTTTTATTTCCAACATAGATTTTCAACCGGTAAACATTACGAATGTGGGCTAAAAAAATATAAAAAATGAAATTTTGTGAAACCTATTTATGTATTACTTTTTTGTGCAAGCAAAAAAACTTTAGAAAATTTATGTATTTTGCAAGTACTCATAATTTTTACATAAATATGATTTCCGTATATGTTTTCCACTGATTTCATCAAGTTTTATTACGGGGAAGTTTGTTTCGGAACATCGCGACTGGCGCCGTCGTCGCCTCAGAAGTATAAAAATCCCTTCAGAGTGGTGTTAAGAGTCCACAAATATTTTGGGTGAATCGTACTATGTACTTTCTCACTTATTCATTCATCTTACCATATTCAAGTATCAAAAGAAATAATATAAAAACAAAAAGAGAACTAACAGTTCATTGATGAAAAAAAAACTAAGTTTGTGCAACAAAAAATGCTGTAGAACTAAATGTGATTTCCCGTCAGTTTAGATAAATGTATAGTTTGATGCATTTTGGGTTCTGTAATGTTGGGTATATAAAAAGTAGGTACCTATTTATTGTAGTATTACTTTAATTATAAAATCAAAGTCGAAATAAAATATTGTGAACGTAAAGCAAAATTTGTTAAACACAACAATAATTTCCTGTTTTATAGGTAGTTAAATATATAAATAAAATGTATTTGTAACTAAAAAAATCCTACTACAAGTTTTTGTTCTGTAGTTGTTGGTGCCAAAATTAACACAAAGATAAATTAAATGAGTGACATGCTAAATACTCAAGACAAATTTACGAGTATGTGCGCACTGAATCAACTTTAATTATTTTTCAAGGTATAACTAAGAGGATAACTCGATTTTACGATTTCGAAGACTGATTTATCAATTATAATAAATTATTATTATCCATTAGGTTTGATTGAATGTTTTGACAAAGAGTACAATTTCCTACACCAAAAAAATCTTTATTACACTAGATAAAACTCATTAGGTAATTGATTAATTTAAGTTACAACTTAAAAATAGATACTTACTTTTATGTCTGTAATAACTAAAATCAAATCAGTTCTTACAAAAATAAAATAGAAATCTTTGATTTTATAAAGGGTTCTTAATTTCACAGAGAACCCTAGTTCACCCTCATCAGCTCACGCTGCAACCTGGCTATCGGATTGCAATTTACCGGCAAAATTGGGGTTCCAGTAAAAAATATCTCGCCCTCAGGGCCAGTGGGCTTAATGCTACTACGATATTAAGGACAAGTCACTTCATCTACGACAACGAAATATGGAAAACAAAAATAGAATTTATAACTTTTGTAAAGCCCTACGTTAAAGACAAATGTAATATATGCTTTAAAAATTACTTGTTTTCTTCTTAAACAATCAAAGTACAGATAATTACTGATAACTTATCATAGCGAATAGCTTTAATAATATAATTTACCAGTGATACAGTTGTACATATACAAACCGATAGGTATACAAGATAACGAAACACAAACAGTTCTGGCAAAGCATCGTCCATATCAGAAATTAAATCAACTAGCTTGCTGTTATAAAGTAAAGTTTAAGTATCGGTCTGTCCGCTAACCTGGGATCCAGAATAAAATCCCGAGTTAAAAGTCAAAATACATTCAGGGGATTTCTAAGTTATAATTATAAGCTAACATAGAAAAAGATACACGTTACATTTACGAGTATATCTATATAGTGGAAGAGGTTATTTTATAAAATCACTAGCTTTCGACCACAGCTTTGGTCGCGTGGAAGCGTCCTTAAATCTTATGAGTAGTTATGAATAAAGAAAACGGAACAGGAAGATAAACAAACAAAAAGAGAGACAGACAAATATTGTTAAAATTGTAGTTCTGGCCTCAATAATGCATAACCAATAACCAATTTAATTAAAACTTCAAAGTAATTTTCAATATACGAGTACATATGCATTTATACTACATTATAAATAGTATAGACTAGCCTTTCGCGCGCGATTCCACCCGCGCTTATTCAGTATCTGCCCCATTTTCACCTTGAACTTTATTTATCAACATTACGTAATGCTTATATGTTAATCGGTGTTATACTACGACGATAATAAAATAACTGCATTCAAGTTCGTTGAATAGTCCTCGAGTTAGAACGGAACATACATAAAAAAAAAATCAAAAATTCTCAAAAGGGTAGTTTTGGCTTCGGTACAATACTAATACCCATTTATTTAAAATTTGGTAAAAATATTCAATGTAGAGATACCACTTTTTTACTCCTTTGGTATTAATAGTATAGATATAATCTTGAAAGTTATTCCCCTTAACAAAGTGGCAAGTTTTTAGCTCATGGCTGTGGTATATTTCATAGGTAGATAAAGTGATATTTTTGCAATTTATAGGCGAAGGTATCGTATGAACATTAGTGGAGGAATATTTGGAATACCTTTGCTTTTTACAAGTGTTCTAGTTTCAAACAAAATTATACCATAAGTTGACTTTGTTTATAAAGCCAAATTCATACTGGGGACTCGGGAAGTTGTCAGTACCAAGGTTTAACACGTTTATCGCCTTGTCGGACATTGACACTTATTCTCATGTAGCAAATATTAAATTTAGAACTGCCATTATCTAAAACTTTTTATTGCAAAATATGCTTTAACACAGATGGAAAAAAGTTTAATGAGCTTGTATTATTTTCGGTTTTTCAACTCTAGATTTAAGGTCTGACAGTGCGTTAAAGGCGACAACGTCGTCCTGGCGCCTGTCGGTCAAGTTTTAGTTTTAGTTTTAGCTACTTATAGTGACCCACGTGGCCCCGTAGAGCACTAAAATCATTGTGTCCACGTAACTTTTGTTGACTCTGTGACTTTGTTACTGCAGTACATAGTTTGGAAAGGTGTAACAAGTTAATAAAAACGAGAAATAATTTTAGACGATTATTATTACATAAAATTAAAAAAAACTGAAAATTTGAAAAACTGGTACTTTTAGTTTCTAAAAAACCCTACAAAAAAGACCCGCGCAGCGTGTGTAATTGGAATAAATATTATTGGGCTTTGTCGGATCACATATACGACATATTGTAACATATTTCTAGTTTATGATGACCAAATAAAAATTTGTTAAATTTTTGCCGTTTTCGTGAAATTAACCATGGCGATTAACGTGTTGACCCCTGTGAAATACGCAAAAGAAAATGTTCGCTTTCTATATGAATCGAGGTTGTTCTTGAACAAGTACAGGGATACAAAACATTTTTTATGGTTCCTTGCTTTCCTGATACTTCTTTGACAAAACATTGTTTTGGTGTTCCTTGCTTATTGATATCTACTTGCTTGAAAAAACATTTTTCTAGAGTTCCTTGCTTGCTTGAGCTTGCTTTCTTGAAAGCGTTATTACCCGTGGACTGCGTTCATAAAAAATGTAGCAATGGAATTAATCGTTTTGATTCTTGAGTTAACAGAAGAGCGGTAAAGATCATATTGAAAGTGGAAATATTAAGAGGAAAAGTTTATCCAAGCCTTCTCATACTAACAAGCAAAAGTAAGAGGGACTTTCTGTCGTAATTAATTATAGGTATATATTGATTTGTATACTTGTATAATATGTAGTTATACAAATACCAAGGTATACTGTTAAATCTGCTTATCACTGAATACCCGGAATTTCACCTTTTTGAATGACAATTTACCACAATTTATAGCACAATATACCTAAGAGTTTTTAAGAATTTATTTATTTTTTATTTTTTTCGTATTATTAAGGGGAATGGTCCAAAGCCACTCTTAATCCGAATTAAATTTCTATTTCGGCAGTCGTGCTCTTTTAATATTTTTTATGATTTCATTTTATTTGATACTTTTTTGTATATATTTATAGCCTATTCGAGTCAGGATTCTATAGGGATTCTAACGATACCAAACACTTCAGGCACTAAGAAGTTTTGGTGGAATTAAGAAAAATACCCACACGAACCCTGAAAACAATACACTCCTATTTGGGGTCAGTCGTGTAAAAAAGGTGTGTCTTAATTCAAACCACGTTTTAATGATCATAATTATATGAAAAAATATTTGGTGAGGATTTGTCATTCGTAATCTGTCTTAGGACACTTAGGTTTTCTAAATTTCCGATAGAGTATTTTCAGAATGTGAAGTTATCATTTAATTTATGGAACTGCAAGGTAATGTATTAATGTATACCCAAAATATGTACACTATTTACAAAAAAAATACATGGTTGGCATAATATAATCAGAAATAAAATCTATATTACATAATTTCTTTTCTGTCCTTACTTTTGACAAATAATTCTAAAAGATCCCCATGATTTACGCAAGAAATTTTTAACTCCTTCCAAATGTTTAAGAGTTTAAGAGTAAAGTGATTTTAATGACTCTTTTTTTCACAATATGATAGATCTAAAAAAAAAGATTAAGGTTTTTTTTCCGTGCATAGCGTCTATGTGAAAAGTATTATTTTCTCCTATTTTGCGCAATCCGGAGACGCAGCGATCGTCGTCGTAACAGCCACTTTGGAATACACGCTGATATGAACGTTATTTCAATGTTGTTTCCGTCGATATTAGTGCCGACACACATCAACTTGTTAGTTAGTTTGGCCCAACTCTGTTAACGATTAATAATGATGGATCAAAAGTCGTATTTTCGATTAGTCTTCACTATAATAATTTACTTTTGCTGAAATCATTAAAAACACGTAGCCATCCAAGAAAATTTTCTTTTTATTTGGTATTATAGGTATCATATTTGTTATAAATCTTAGATTTATATTCACATAGTTATGTTTGTTAACAAAATTACGTAATCAGTTCACATAATCATGTTTTGTCTGCCGTGCTAATAAAAAATAATGTTTTAGTTATTTATAAAGGTGCGACAAAAATAAAGACAGTAAAAATGTAACGTTCAAAATTAATAGACCCATTTATCCAGGTCCTTAATTCCAATATATGATAGTTTTTATGACCGCTCGCGCATTAGCATTTACCTATATTTCACTGTCTACAACATCGTTATGAATTCTCTGCATTTTTACTAAACACAAAAAGCACTTAATGTCACAATAGCATAGTTTTTAAAAAAGCAGCTGTTTTTTCTTATTTCGTGTTATATTTACAGCAGATTACCTGTGAAATGTCGCTTGTTTCGAACTGAACAAAAAATGTGGGGAAACCTAGCCCGGTGCCAATATTTTTTGGCACGGACATCCAAAGGTGTTCACAGCGTGTTCGATAAAATTCAGTGCGTTTTTTGTCGACAATACATTAGAATCGGAGTGTTTTGTTTTTCATGCTTTTTTCTTCCCTTTCTTTCCGGCCAGTGAAGCAGGAACTTTACTGTTTTGTTTTCCCTACATACGTAATTCGATATTGTTTTTATTACGAAAAATAAAGTATACTCGCCGGTTATTCATATTTAGGCCTTTGTACATGTTAGGTAAGCAGAAGTTTTATAGTTTTTCAGCTATTTTTCTTGGAAAGTAGGGATAGTTTATTCAAAAAGTGGGCTGAATGTTCTACTTTTCTGAACTATTCTTTTTACAAATGTAAAAAGTCTAAAATTTCCTTTATATATACGTAAAATATATACCTATAACTATAACAGTCAGAACTGCAGGATCTGCGGCTGAGAGTGCCGCTAGGCAAAAACACATTAAATACAATGATCTGAAACAATATTACATATTTATTCCCGCAGCATTTGAAACGACCGGCGTATGGGGCTCTGAGGCCAGGGCATTTCTAAGGGCACTCGGAAGAAAAATAAAAGACAGGTGCCAAGACCATCGCTCCATGTCGTACTTGGCGCAAAGGATTTCCCTAGCCATCCAACGCGGGAACGCGGCTAGCGTAATGGGGACCTTTGCGCCGGGTACGATGAGGGGCGGACTTTTTGATAGTTAGGGTTTTATTTCTAAGTTAATTTTATTTTTAGAGCGTAGGTTCTTCTTTTTCTTTTACTTTTAGGATATTTTTAAGTTTTATTATAGCAACAACAAAAATACATCATCTGTGAAAATTTCAACTGTCTAACTATCACGGTTCATGCATTATCTATAAAAACGGCAAAAAAATCATGTCTGTTATATGGGAGTGCACATGTCCGACTTGCACTTGGCCGGTTTTAGTATTGTTTGTTATAGCGGCAACAGAATACATCATCTGTGAAAATTTAAACTGTCTAACTATCACGGTTCATGAGATACAGCCTGGTAACAGACGGACAGTCAGTCCGACAGACAGACAGCGGAGTCTTAGTAATAGGGTCCCGTTGGTTGGTAAGAACCAATATGTCAGCGAAAGTTGTAAAATGCGTTAGTTTATCAATTCCCTAGGTTAGGTTAAGTTAGTTTATAAACTACCTAACAAAAACCTACCGTTAAATGATAAACTCACTAGTTAAATTTATCGACTATCGGATTGTGCAATCTTACGGTGAATATAATATAAACGTGAGCAAAGTAGCACAGAAACTCAGTAGAAAAATAATAAGAATATATTAATGAAAATCAAGTGATGCAACTATACGAGTAACTTGTTCTTTATGAAATTCCCAGAAAAGCAAAATAGAGCTCGCGTGGCTTCGTTTATTATTTTATTCGAGTCTCTGATTAATCTTAATTATTACTCCTAGCCAGTAGAGTATATTTAAATTTGTTAGGTATGGTACCGACACGTATACTTTTTTTGAATTCTCGCACAATTTTTACAAAGTCATAGTCATACTTAAACCAACCACCTCATTTCAAATACTCTGCTTTTCCATTTCATATACCTACATATTTGTTAGTTTTTACCTGTGCTAGCAGGAGGGCCGAGGTGTCACGACAATCTGCCATGGCGGCTGACACCTGACAGTTGAAAGTGTGCTTGACAGCTGACAGTGTCACGTGACAGATTGGAAAGGGAAACGCCCGCGGACACCTATTGTTTTCATGCACCTTTTCTCTGTACGTTAGGCTCCCGCATTTGGATGCGACGGTAACTTCAAAGTTTTTCTTCATACTAGGACGTATCGCTTTTCAGTGAAAATACACATAGCAGGCATACGTTTCCTTAAGCATACAGAGTAGAAACTTGAGGAGGAACTTCAGATTTGCGCCCCTCATTTTATGAGGTAAGATTTAAAAACAAAAAAAATATTGCTTACCGTATGTACCCTTTTTCAAAAACTTTAGTATGATTAGGATGAAGGGAATGTTTACTTAGACCAAAACCCTGTAACCGTAGCGTCTCTTAAAATTGCCCATTTGTATATCGGATGGATTGGCTACGAAATAGTATAACTATGAAATCGAGTGAGAGAAAAAAAAATGAAAAGGCAAAAATGGGTTAGCTGAACTTTTCACTATTAAGTATGGTGGATCCATAAAATATAATATAGTTGTAAATTGCTAACACAACAATGACCCAAAACAACAAAAATATATATCAGAGAAAAAATATTGGGTTATTAAAAATTATTCACAGAAATTTCCTAACACACTTCAGGTAGGTATTTGACACAAAATTATTCTAAGTTATTTGTGTCAATCAGGCTATGACAATGATGGGGTGTCCAGACTTAGTAAGCAATTTTGGGATGTCGACGAAGTCTTGTACCCCTTTCTGATTTTAATTATGGGCACCCTTTCTTTGTATCATGTTCAAATTAGGAGTCGATCAAATCTAGAATTTTTTTTCTTCTTCGTCATTCTCCCAATAATGATCTGAGGCTGAGGTAATATTCTTCCACCTGGTCTTATTTTATAAAGAATAAGGTCCCCACAGCCTGTTTCATTCTTTTTCTTAGAATAAATAAACACCAAATGCTTTTGTGTTTTCAATCTTTACAAAAGACATTTGGCTACTTTATGTTTTGCTAGTATCCATTATAATTTTTACTTGAAAACGGTTGTAAACCAAAATAACTGACAACTTATGTTAGTGTTTGAGTTTGAACGAGCAAAAAAGGCTTGTACAGTTAATTAAGGTTTCAAATGAAATATTACGGCTTCCCTACTGAAAATGAGTTTCAAACCAAATCAAGCAGGTATTACAGACAAAGTCAACACTCATTTATATTTAAAAAACAAATAAAAAAACAGCTGTAGTAAATTTACATTATATCACAGTCTTAATAGTTCAAACACATGGCCCTAAATAAAAAAGCGGATAGCAGAATTTTGATTTTGATCGACCCTTTGACTCATTTATTATTTCCGTAGCTCTTTATTCTGATGTATTCGTTGAGGAGTTCCCGTATCTAGCTTTCAGTCCCATCATCAGACCCTGGTCCCCATGTTTTACAAAAGTACTTATCAAGGCCAATGAAATAATCTCAAAGTCGATAGGTCTGCTATTGTCAGTTAAGGATTTCCGGTATCCACCTTTTAGTCTTATCATCAGACCTTGGTCACCATGTTTTATAAAAACACTCCACCAAATAAGCCCAAAGTTGAGAGATCGGATTACATGCGCCTACGCTAAGAAAACTCACGTAGCACTACTCCCTTTGATCATAACGTGATAAAAACATACCCTAAAACCTTTCCGAAGAAATGCTTGACCTTAAAAATAAAACTGTATCAAAATAAATTGAGTGGTTCCTAAGATAAATATGACCGTACATACAGACAAACTTTGCATTTTATATATTATGTATAGAGATATAAGCAATTCGAATGGTCCAGAATAGCATAACAGCACCTAATTGTCGATTTTTTTGAAAGGAATAGACTTTTTTAATGTCACATAAAAGTATAAATTTTTTTCTCCTTGAAATACAAAAGATATACGTGAAAATATTCAAGCACTGAATAAATAGCTTTGATGACGTAATAGTCATGTCATTTAGGAATTATAGAAAATAGGCCTTTGCCCACAAGAAAAAAAAAGTAATTTTAAAACCGACGTCTGTGTTTTTTTTTATTTTCAGCAATCCCATCTTCAGGTTTTATCCTCTAAAATTTTTTCTTTACTTCAAGGAACTCTCCCTATTGAGCCTAAACGGTATGACTATGACGTCACATTCCCATTTCTCCAAACTGATTTTCAAAAAATAATTTCGTTATAGAAAATACTATCTGAAAGTTAAAGAACAGTATGTATCGCCATGATTTAGCCTATATTTTCAGAAAAAACATACAAAAGGGCCTGTTACATTTTATGGTTGGTTCGAATTATACATTTTCTCGTTCGCCCACTGAATGTGTGACAAATATAACAAACTACTCTACAACAAAAAAATGGCGACTTAAAATCGAATTTCGTCATCAATAAATACCTATATAATAAAACAATAGAAACTGCTGTGTCTGTACATTGAAGAAAAGTAATAGAAATAAAAAGGGGGTGACTAAAGAAGAGTAATAGAACAAAAATCAACGATTTTTAGAAGTCTTTTCTGTATGTCTGTCTGTTTGTTCACGCACGTCAATAAAACGATTGAACGGATTTTGATGTAGTTTCCACAGCTGTACAGATCCTAATTTGGAATAGAATAAAGGTTTAATTTCAGTAAAATCGGATCTCCGAAAAAAAAAATATCGTCATTAAAATATTTTTGGAATTTTACTTTTCTACTGGTAGTAAATTAGAAGTTATGTAGCAAATAATAATTCCCGCAAATTGTAAAATTTGGTTAGAATGCAGACCCTTGCAGTTTGGGCTTATTTGATTGGCCTTTATTAGCTCTTTGGTAAAACATAGTGACCAGGTTTTGATGATGGGATTGGCAGATGGATACGGGATCTCCTCAACGGACAACAGCAGACCCAGCAAAAACTCAGAGAGTTTGGGCTTATTTGATTGCTCTTTATTAGTACTTTGGTAAAAGATGGTGATTAGGGTCTGTTGATGGGACTGGAAGGCGGATACGGGATCTAATCAACGGACAACAGCAGACCCTTCGAGTTTGGACTTATTTGATTGGTATTTATTAGCGCTTTGGTAAAACATGGTGACCGTTACATATTGTCGTTCAAAAAATCATACTCTTTTGTTTTCCTTATTTCCACGAAAATCTCTTCGACGCGGGCGTAGCCGCAGGCAAAAGCTAGTGTATAATAAATACGCTTCAAACAAGAGGCCTAAGGCTTGGAATTAAACAAAATTTACCATTGTTCTACACAGTATTCTATTTCAGAAGAAATTTAGATGAGAAAATGTCTGTATTCATTTTAAGCACAATAGTTTCGACACACGTTGATATGTAATATTTAACCCTCGATCGCAAACGGTGACGATCACGAAAGACTTCAAAGAGCTCGACCACCGCGGTGGGCATCGGTACATTAATTAACACTGAGTGTTCGCGGTAACACGAAAATAACCACAAATACGACGGGCCTTTGATAAAGGTGAATATTTCTTAAGAGCCACGATGTTCATATTTTTTACACACTGTTATTTGACCGACAACCTGAAAGACGTTGCTGGATGAGGAGGACGGAAGACCGCCAAGAGAGGCGAAATCTAGGAAAGACTTATGTCCAGCAGTTACACCAACACAGGCTGATGGATGGATGGATGGATGTTCAGCTTTTGGAACAGAAGTTGGGGATTACTGTAAAATTTTCATTCCGTTCATTCCAACGACGATTAAACAAACAAATATGTTTAGGATACATTAAAGGAAAAAATTATGCTTCATAGACACTTCGAAAATTGTCTATGATTACGTCATACAACCCAGAAAAGGTCAAACCATTGTTCATCAAGATATAAAGATTGTCCATAGTTACAACCATTAATTCTAGCAATATAATAGACGTAGAGCCAAATCACAATCATGCACTCACAAATTTCATACTTCATAGAACTTCTATACACTTTAATATATCTTTTGAAAAGCAAACACAATGTATCTCGTAAAATGAGCTGGACCTCTAAGAACGACACTTAATCAGGACCACACGGGCGAAGCTGCGGGCAAATAGCCAGTCCTAAATACTTGTATATCTTAATTCGATAAACAAACAAACATACTTACCAACTCGTTGAATTCAACGCCTGAACATTATTTTGATCTTTTCTCTCCTAGTCTTGATATAGGTAATAACTTGATCGAATTGTCGGTGTGCGGCAGAACATCAAAGGGATATTTGTTTGATCGTAAAATTATTAAAAGTTGCGCTTATAATTACAAATATGTCATGCGTGCGTTCCTGATATCATTTAATGCTTTATAATTTTTGACTGAATGATGCCTTTTCACAATACGTTGTTATTCTTAGCAAATTTTAACACAGTTAGATTTACAATGTTCATCCCAAATACGCTTGTCATCAAAAAATCGAAACGCTTCTCAAGTTTGTATTTTTAATGGATTATTAGAAAACTATTGTATTATATGGAAAAAATTATCATGTACGAGGTTTCGAATTCCCTATTCCAACATATTCATGCTGCCGTGGCGAGCTTTTCTCAAAACTGAGATTTCTTTCAGAAAACCAAGGCTGAAAGTGAATTTCAAATTTATTAGTAAAAGCTATACAGGTTAGCGCATCGAGATAAGGCAGTATGGGCAAAAGCTAAACCGTAAATGGTAGAAAAATTTGCTCAAAGAACTCTCGTCATCGATTTTGGAGAAAATAAGAACTACATTTAAAGCTTAAACATATTTGGCCGGGAATCAAATCTGCTTGTTTTGCCAAAAAACATTATATAAATTAAGTTTAATGATATAGTCTATTGTCTCTGCATTATATCTTATCGATAGTTATCGATATCTAAGGTTGAAATGGGGCGCCACTTTAACCCAATTCACGTTATCATCATAGACTACCGACAAAAAGGCAACATTCGTTGTAGGTGATATACGAGAGCCTCTAACAAAGTGACAATGGTGTATCCTTGTATCCCTATTCTGTCCCCGAACGGAATATTATTGTCCTTTTTTGGTGACTGAGGCTCTCAAAACTTCAAAACCATATCGGTACAATGTCGAAGCCTCGACTGTCTATCCATATTGTATAAAGGTCAGTGGTTGGAACTAATGGTGTTGTTCTCAATTTTCGCTTTTTTATAGCATATTTGGTTTTTCTGAGCTTCTTTATCAATTTTTATCAAATTAACACTCGGCGCATTGCTCATGTTACGAATAAAAAACACGCTGCGATCCTCTCCAAGGTTCCATCGTACATAACTAAACAGCTTGCACAACCCGGATGGAGTTTTTGAAATTTCCTCGAATTAAACAAAAAAAATCCCCAAAAAGATACAACTATATTTCAATAACTTTTCCTCAAATATATTAAAACTATCTGTTCCTTTATTATATTAAAAATGTTCAAATTTTACATTGCTTATAATTATAATTAAAGACCATAAAATATTACTTAACAAGATTCATTACAATTTTTACACACTACACAAATGAATGAGACCGTCAATCCTATCAATGGATCTTAACCACATTTATTAAATTATTTCGAAATTTTGTTCCCCAAAAATTTTCTCTGGAAAGTAGTGTCGGTGGGCATAGTTGAAGTTACTGTTTTTCCCTATTTTCTAAATTCCTCTATTTCTCCAGTAAGGAAACTTTCTACCCAAAAAATTTTCCCGAGCTTTTCGTTTCCCTGTATTTTAAGTTTTTTTTTCTATGTAGCAAAACTCTGAAACCAAAACTATCTAGAGGTACCTATATCAAAATAACGTACTTGTATTTCTTTTTTCTTTTTGTTACAGCAATATGACCAGACATTATGTTATGTAAAATCAAACTTTTCTGCTTACATCCAAATTATCATGCGCGATTCTGAAATGTGAAAATCGGAAATAGGGTCAGAGTCAGCCACTTATCTACCGGAAGTGGTTGAGCCAGGGGCACGAATTTCCATTCCTGACATTTTCACACCTTTCTGAAATAAGTTTTTGGATCTGCATTAGGTAAGGCGGAAATATATACACTTACTTACTTGTACTCATGATTACCATATGTCTCTGATACATTTATTTCTGAGGAAGCCAAAAAAATTTTACCTCTAATATTTTCGTCCATTCCTCTATGAAATAACTCAACATTGTATGGGCTGATTAGGCTTAAATCACAAGTGCAGAAAAACAATTTAATTTTTTTCGTGTTTTGTATATTAGCGACTACCATGCGTAATAAAATGCGTTGATGAGGATAAATTAAAAATAAATAGGATAAAAATACCCAGGATAAAGCAAAACAGTGAAAGTGACGAGTCGCCTAGCACCATGGTTTCGTCATGAAAGTGGTGACAAGCCACGGCTAAACACTATGTAGTTGAAGTAAATGGATGTATTAGTGATCCATCCATCCATCCATCAGCCTGTTTCGTCCACTGCAGGATATAGGCCTTTCCAGGATTTCGCCACGCTTGGCGGCCTCCTGGAAGAAATGCCCATACTCACACACGCTGGGCAGGAGGGTTGGTAAGCGCGGTGCCGAAACCCTTGCACCAGTGACACCACTGCCCGTATATATCACTATTAGTGATAAGTATTTATAATATGGAGTATTTTTAGAAGTCAAGAAAGTTGAAATAATTGTATTAAAAAAGACGTTGTCTAAGTATACCTTAAAAATAAAAATAGGATCGAGTCTACTGCTGGCGACATTACATCTTGGATGGTCAGATAAATTAATAAGTTTCTGTCACTAGGAATTTCCTAAGATCAGACTGATAATTTCCTATAATCCTTTTTTAACTCTTGCGTTCCTCAACCAAACTGAACTTTTTACAACTTCCGTACTTCCCACAAAATAATAGACAGATGAGCTCATACGTGAAACAAGCCATAAACATTGCATGATCATCAAGTATATTCATCAATACCGTGGGTGGGCAGACAACAAACCGTGCTTTATTGCCCGTACTGCACAAATTTTACTACTCTCCCATAGCACAGAATGGACACAACTGAAAATCGATTCATCAGTATTTGTGTGCGTGCTGAGTATTGCCTCCTCTCCGTTATAAAACTAAACTCACGTTTTTGTGATGGTTAGTGTGTTTTGAAAAGCTCACTTTTGTCGAGTCCAGGATGTGTGTTGAAAGTTAAGCACCAAGAATTCTTACGGAACAGGTAAAATATGAAATTTCAGAATTACGAGTATTAATCAGATTATATATATTAAAATCTTAATAAAAATATATATTAATATCTTACTCGCAAATCCTCCCGAAGTTATTCGGGGGAGAGTAAGAGAACAGCTCTTAGGCAAAACCAGGCGGCCCACCATCGCCTGGGACCGATGGATGGCGGTATATCCATCCCCAATTGCCGGGCCTTATATAAAACAGACTGGTGACGGGCAGCGGCGTCACTTGTGCAAGGGTTTCGGCACCGCGCTCACCAACCCGCCTGCCCAGCGTGTGTGAGTATGGGCATTTCTTCCAGGAGGACCGCCAAGAGTGGCGAAATCCTGGAAAGGCCTATGTCCAGCAGTGGACGAAACAGGCTGATGGATGGATGGGGTATATTAAAAATAAGCACTTTCCATTGGTTTGCCATCTGTCATTTCATTACTTCCCAGAATTTGATCCCTATAAGCGACACTATCTGATGCTGCAGTATATACGTATTTTAATTTCTTTTTTGAAAATCGGCTTGTTCTATTCCAAGCTAGGACAAATAATATACGCTATCCTGCTATCAGTGTCGGAACTTGACGAAAGTGTAAATTAATGAACGGGGATCTGAGTAGTGCTGTGTGCGCGGAGAGAACGGATGTGTGTGTTTATAGCACATTCTTTAGCTCTGCATTCAACTCGCGCGTTATCTGCAGGTATAGTTTTGATTATAATGTAGTCTTTCCTCACAGAATTAAACACCAAAAACTCTGATAGGTATTCTGCACCAAAATGCCGTGCGGTCTGCCTTGCACCCGGAAGGTTAGCGTGAATATAGGATTTACGAGCCTGTGTCTGTCTTAGGTATTTATTGGGCCTTGTTTAGTGCTACTAATTTATGTTTTGGTATGCTACTTGCACATTACCGTGAAGTTTAAATAGTTTAGTTTGTTATGGCTTATTATGTGATATTATTAGTCAACACACGTAAAAGATTAATAAAAAAATATTTTTTCTCTTTTTAGAACGTTTTATTATTTTTGAGTTTTATTTCGTTTTATATTTGTTCAAATAAACTATGATAGAAATAAATTTCTATATTTTTTAAACACTTGGCGATTTATCCATCGCAAGCAGATAACAAATTAAATGTATATCATTGAGGTATAGAAAATCAGAAAAGTAAATCTGGACGTGAGGAGCTCTGAATCGGGATACGGTGCGGTAAGCGAGAGGTTCTGGGTTCGAATCCCGGTTCAGAGCTCCTCACGTCCAGATTTTTTTTTTCTCCACCGTAATTATATAAATTTAATTTATTCATAATAAATATAAATATATGGTGACGATACTTTGCGCCAAGCTGCTGTTAAAAGTTGCCGTAATTACCAGGGGCTACCCAAAACGCAAACGAAGCGTTTCAACTACTCCAAACCAAAGGATGCATGTATGATAGTTTATAATTTGATAATTTAATCACAAAAAAATAGATTGGATGAAGCCGTACGATTAAGGATAGTAAAACCATTTATGTGAATGCCCAGCTCTGGTCCATTTCCGTATTTGGTCGAAATTGTTGATTCACAAATACGTCGTCCTCAGAACGACACTTGTCTTGAAAACTCCGAAATTGTCTCAGTGAAACAGTTGGCATGTAGTCAACAATAATAACACGGGAGTGTTTAAGCCGTTATAATAATTTAGTATGTCAGCTCAGCTGCCGTGAGTTTTAATAATATTAAGGTGACATATAGTTTTTTTTTTACTTTCAGTTCTTCGTTTATGGGTACGACGGTATGTAGAAAGGAGGTGAAACACTCGTGAAGTAAATCTACGTGCATTCAAGATTCTGTCAAGAAATAATTTGTCAATTAAATCACGCGTAGTCCGGAAGGGCCGTGTTCCCAAATGGGTTTATTTCCGAAATATTACGGCTGTATCTTAATCAATGTCAGGGGCCGGTTGGAACGCACACGGTGCATCCGGCTGTACCGACAAACAGACAAATCCACAAGTGGTTATTATTAGAATACCTGTGCAAGAGTGTTCTGAACGGTTGACTATTCTTAGAGTTATCTGACTGACTCGCCTAATTTGGAAGCATTTTAGGATTTTTGTCTGTAGGATTTCGTTACTCTCTATTTATTTGACTGTTCTTCGCAAAGGCAGGAATCGCACGTTACTAAGAACTGAAGGATTTTTGTCTACATTTAGAGTAGTGGAAGTTGTTACACCGACAAGGGCTAGGTTATTAAATAATTGATGATGAGAGTTTCGTAGCAGGATCTCTTGTTAACCCTCTCAATTTCTTATTATTGCTAAAACAATAGATCATACTCGTAGTTCAGCCTGTTCAGGTTGGTTTTTACTTAGACTCTTTTACTGTGCATGCTGCTCGAGTATGGAATCGTCTACCAGAATCCCTTCAAATCTGTCGTACTCTTAACACATTTAAAGCTAAACTTAAAGGTCACTACTTCAGTGAGCTACACTACAAATTTTTTCTCTATTTATTGTTGTTAATTCAATACAAAATTATCCATGATTTTTTATAATATATTATGTAAATTTATGTATTTATTTAAGTATATCTATTCTTCATATATTTTTTGTGTATGTTTATGTACTCGTTTATTATAGGACTAGGCATTACGTAATATTAACTCTATTTAGTTTCCTCTAGTTTATTTTACATTTACATTTTCCCCTATTTATTTTTTCTTTCACATCTCTTCCACCCTGGAAGATATTGCTATTAGCAATAAGTGCCGCCTTTGTGCAATATGAAATTGTTTCTTAATATCCTATATTATGTTTTTGTGTAAATGTACATTAAGTGTAATAAATAAATGAAAATAAATAAAAAGTTAGATCGTGACTAGGATCCATCTTACCAATTAACAACATACGAGTACTTACTACTTTTAAGCGTCCGATGGTGCTTTAAAACCTTGGCGTTTCTCAAACATACTCGTTTTCTTAATTAATTGGAATGGATCATGCGTAAATAATGGTATAAAAATGTAAATACTTCTTTAATACAAATTAAATTAAATACATAGAAATAATAAACCAAATAACAGTGAATAATTCGCGTTCGACAGATACTCAACTGACCGGACCGGACTCAAAATTTATCTTGTTTTTTTAAAATGATATAGGTATATTTATTTGGCATAACTAAATAATTTGACAACTGTTTACATTTTGCCCGAAATCGTTCACAAAATCTAGAGTTAACCTTAAAACAGGTAATAATAATAATATTTTACTCTAGTATGTCCTGTGACATAAGTAATATCAGATATCTTTTGTTTTTAATTCAGCGCCGCTTTCCCGTAAGAACAAATTACACGTAAATCCAACAAAGTCGCTGTTGACACGTTCCTTTGCTCGCAAATGTACACCTGTCACTCTGCTTGCCAAACATATTTTCTGTTCGCCCAATAACTAAAGATAAAGCGAAGTTTTGCAATTTTCATTTTGCTTTGCTGCTCTTGTAACGAGACGTAGAGCAGGGCCCTATTCAGTACCTATTCAAAAGTATTTTAGCTGACTTAAAATAAGCAACTTCTTACTCTGCCACGTCCAAATATGTACATAATTCAAGAAAAGAAACATTTTGAATAAGAAAGCTTACTTTTTACATCGTTATGATTTTTTTATGAAGGTAGGTTAACTTTTTATGCATTTCACTTGATCCCAGAATACTATAAGAAGACATCTTGTGGGCAACATATATCATTGGAATGTTCAATGTAGGTAAACTACAATATGCAGGATGTTAAAATAATATTGCGGAAGCCAGAGCTGGCGGTTGTACGCCCTCGTCCATACAAACAACTTTTACTATGCAGCCAACCAAGTAGGTATTTTATACTTTACCTATATCTGATTAAATAAATAAATATTTATATTTTTTTAAGTGTTTATTGTTTTAGATTAATATTTTTTTAATTTAGATCAATTGTTGATGTATGTTGATCAGTGTCCTCGTGTTAAGTTTAATTTATGTTGTTAAAAATAAGTTTAAAAGTTTTATGAAAACCAGCGCTAATCTATTTTTCAGATGAGCATATGCTGAGCATGACTCTTTTTTCCACTCAATGTTGTCTGAGTTATTGTAAACAATTTTGTGTTTCTTTTTTATGTGGAAATAAATCTTTATTCTATTCTATTCTGTTCTATTAGGGATATTCCATAGTAAGAGTTGTATTGAGAATTACTAAGTTTTCGGCTTCCACAACATAATCTTATAACCTTTTTCAAAAAATGTAAATTAATATTTGCAACATCCTAAGAAGCAATGTACAACAAACAAAGTAAAATACTCGTTTACTGACCACATAAACAAATGTATTACCTAGAATATTGCATTTTCACTCATCTAGTCTTGTCTGTCACCTAGTCACCTAACACTGATGCCATGAGGTCGGTTCCGGACGTCTTTAGTTTCAACGTGGGCTATTTGGATCTTGAATTTTAACTTTAACCTCGATAATTTTGCTGGCACACCCGATATTTTGTGCCCAAACTTTTATTTCTTTTTGTAACCACCTTATTTATGAAACTACGAGTATGATAGAAATACATTTCCATATACCATTGAAGGATAGAAAATATTTTCTATATCACAATGATATAATGTTAATTTATTACTATGCATTTATCATAATATCCATCCATCCATCAGCCTGTTCCATCCACTGCTGAACATAGGCCTTTCCAGGATTTCGCCACTCTTGGCGGTCCTCCTGGAAGAAAAACCCCCATACTCACACACGCTGGGCAGGCGGGTTGATGAGCGCGGTGCCAAAACCCTTGCACCAGTGACGCCGCCCGTCACCAGTCTGATTTATATAAGGGCCGGCAATTGGGGATGGATATACCGCCATCCATCGGTCCCAGGCGATGGTGGGCCGCCTGGTTTTTTTGCCTGAGAGCTGTCCTCTTACTCTCCCCCGAGTAACTTCGGGAGGATTTCTGAGTAAGATGGTGGTACCTCCACAGTCGAGCCCGGCATTAGTTCTACCACCTACCAATATGACATAATATGCCTTTCCATTACTCCCCTATTCTGTAAGTTTTATAGTCTAGACAAGTTTAATTCGATGACGAATCACATCTTTTACTTTATTGATTGCTTACATTTTCATGCTTCTTATCACAAAAGAATCGACGTCCATTGTAGAAACTAATACTTTTTCCCATTATTAACTACATCTGTGTCTTTAATAAGCCCTGGATGTGATAACAATTTCTTGTATTAAATTTTTACATGCTCTTTGATGTGCCCTTACTCCTCCCTATCAGAGGACTCGTCGCAACAATATTTGGCACCAGTTATCGGTGCACATCAAAGACCGAGTACCAAGGCGTGTCTGATCGCATCCCGGTCGGTTATCCGCTGTAACCCGGTTATTTTTAGTGCACAGGTAACAAGAATGTGCCTTTGAAATGTAACACTTCCGCTCGTAACCGAGTTTTGGTCAGAGAGTAGGGCTGCTGAGGTGCTGTTCTATTATATGCCTATTTTTTTGTGGTCTCAGTGGTCTTAACCTGTCCTTTCATCTGTTTCGG
Source organism: Ypsolopha scabrella (assembly GCA_910592155.1). NCBI lineage: Eukaryota > Metazoa > Arthropoda > Insecta > Lepidoptera > Ypsolophidae > Ypsolopha > Ypsolopha scabrella. The sequence continues at coordinate 19,935,653 of OU342969.1, read as the reverse complement.
TATGTTTAGTATTATGTATCTCAATCATGGAGCTGAGATGCTGTTTCTATAGGATAGTTTATGTTTTTAAAACGCAGATATTCAATCCGCTTATTTTATTTATTTATAACACTTTTTGCACATTTACAAAAATTATATGGGAGACAGATTTACGAAACAAACAAATATGGTGTAAAAAGGCGGCAATTATTGCTAATAGCAATATCTTCCAGGCAACCTTTGGAAGCATACAGAGAGATAGACAAAGAAATTACATGGAAGGTGTTAATGCTAATCATAAAAAAGGAGAAAATACATAACAAAAAATTACTTATCTAGGGCATGTTTTTTTACGGCTCCGTACCCAAGGGTAACCAACGAGACCCTATTACTAAGACTCCGCTGTCCGTCTGTCAGTCTGTCACCAGGCTGTATCTCATGAATCGTGATAGTTAGACAGTTGAAATTTTCACAGATGATTTATTTATATTGCCGCTAAAACAACAAATACTAAAAAACCAAATAAAATGAATATTAAAGGTGGCTCCCATACAACAAACGTGATTTTTTTGCCGTTTACGGAACCCTTCGTGCACGAGTCCGACTCGCACTTGGCCGGTTTTCTTTAATAACGCCCCGTCAAGGAACATCAAAAAGATCAATCCATAATATTTGTGATGTTTCTTAGACTACATTTGCCCTGAAATTAATAGATAATTTTGAGTTCAGTATTTTTGTCACTATCTATTATGACCGAAAACACAACTGATAGCTGCGCTGAACGATTAGAATTGCCTATCAAACTAGACCACTACCTCTCATAAATTGTCTTAAAAGCTTTGTCTCAACTGTATTCTTTTCTTCTCTCTAATTTACGGTCAGAAATAGCCGCGACACGTTGGTGTTCCACGTCGATATTTTATAAGTTTTATGCTGATGGGCCAGGAGCTTCCTTGGCTGCTACACGTGCCACTAAACATCGGGAGAGCAATAAACGTAAGTGGAGGAAACATTTACGTGCTACATTAAAACTGCGTGTAGTTACAATTTATTTGTTATATTTCGTAGAAATTCGCACTTCTATTTTGATAATGGTAATCCCCATGCTTTAATCGGTCACCTTATACCGTGTTCAACCTACTCCTTCAGTCATGCTTGTCATGTCAGTCACTACATTAGAGATGATCAAAAAAAAACTTTTGCCAGATTCTCCGTGTCCCTACACTACAGTTTCTTAAAACCCCCAACAAGAGGTACAATTATAATTGGTTGACTATGATTAAATTGATCCACGTTAATGGTAATATTATCCGCTCAGCTCCCTTGAAAGAAAGAAAAAAATTCCTTGATTGATTATATTTATCGTTTTGTTCAGTCTTATCCCAATAAAACATTTATTATTCGATATTCATCGATTTTTTTGAATAGGTAGATTTTATGGACTTTTACAAATACGCTTAGAAAGCATTACGTTAAGAAAACCCTTAGACCATTTAACACGAGACCTGGCAAATGGCGACTCTTAGTACTGAAATTATTCTGGTGTTTTCCACGGGAGGGGAGGTAAACACGCACAGCACACATTCACTCATTCACGCACACTCCTGCGAAAAATTGATATGTCACACTAAATCAAAAGCTGCAACACAAACACAAAACGCGCACACAAGCAAACTTACATGAACAAATTGTTCATGTACTTCGGCAGAAGGGGATAAGTGCGCTTGCCTAGTCCCGTGTTATATGGTCTAAGTGAAAATCTGAAGGATTAGTCGTGACATAACGTCACAAACACCGAAGCATTTTGCATACGGCGCCGTATTCACTATTTTAAAACTTCGTACTTGTAGTATATAACTCTACCAACATGCTGGAACGTGTATCGATGATCAAAATGTAATATGGTCGAGTTACGTTATCTTCACCGCAGCGGCTCATTGTTGTGATGTGAGGATTTGCAACAAGTTTGTGCTACACATTTGGGTTATTTATTAAGTTATTTATTGGGCTTCGCAAATTGCTCTTCGTTTCTTGCCAACAAAAACAAGCTTAAGCTATTAATTCCGATCTAAAGTTTAGGATTAGATTTTTTCAAGAGTTTCGCTCTTTTCGTTCTTCAATATTTTCGTCAAGGATTAAGGTTATGCAAACGTTTTTCAACCTATTCAGTTATCGATTTTTGATAATAATTAAAGAACAATGGATAAAAAGATAAGAAATTAAACGATTATTATTATTTCCAGTCGTTGTTGAAAAAACATAATAATATGCTCTCAAATTAGTGAGAGTCTCAACTCTAGTTTCTGATTTGAGAAAATCTTGCTAAGCAATACTTAAGCTGAAAATGGTTTTATATTAACTCACGAGTTTTTGTACCCCATCCATCAACCTGGTCCTTCCACTGCTAGATATAGGCCTTTCCAATATTTCGCCACTCTTGGCGATCCTCCTGCAAGAAATGCCCATATTCCCTTTTATTGAGTACTCTTGTCATTCAATCTTTTTGTAGGTACCTTATTTACAAAAAGCAAGAAGTCTTTCGTCCGTTTAACCCAAGTTTCAATTTAAATAGTTAACTAAAAATTCAAGTAGGTAAATGATATACCAATGAAAAAATAAAGTAAATCAATAGAAAAGGAAAGCACATAAGTAATTAGATTCACGAGTTGTGTTGGCTCATTTCGTAGAGCAATCTTCCGGTAAGCGAAAGACCCAAGTTCAAGTATTGGCTTAGGAACCTCACGACATCCAATTTTTCTTTATTTCTGCGTTTTCATACAACAATGATATAATCATGATGAGTAACAACACTTGTACTCGTTTCACAATAATTGTATAATATTAATCCTAACCGGTTTCGGTTTTGTTATTCATCATGATGTTATCGAAGTTTCACCAAGTGCCGACAATAGCAAGTATTAATCATAACAATGATATAACTTATACTTATTTGTCTCTCTAAATGACAATGTGTTTAAAAATAATATAGTTTTTTTTTCTATATCATAGTGTCATAAGAATTGTCATATCTAGTATCAAAAGATAGTAGATCGATTTAGAGGCGACCATGCAAACAAACAATGTAGCCAGAGAAGCTGTGTAGGTTGGAGCCCAATTCATCAGCATGCTAATCTCTCTGTTGCCGCGCGGCGGGTAAATAAAAACCTAATCTAAATGCCATTAAAACTAGATGGGGAACCCACTTAAGATTTAAGACCTGCCGCCCTATTCAGCAAACTGCTCTGAGCGAGAATGTTGCGGTGGAAAACTTTACATTTAACTTGTCCGAGCCTGAAAGATTTTGCCTTTGTTTTTGTTAAATTATTCGCCGTAGTTTTACTAGCATTTTGCCTGTGCTTTTTTCCGTGCTGCAGCAGAAATTACTTATTTACATAAATCTTATTTCACTAAAATGACGCTCCTCTACGAGTACTTGCTTTTCATATTTTCAATTTGCCAAATTCATACTGGGGACTCGGTAACTGGTCAGAACCAAAGTTCAATGAAAAACTGCTTGTGAAATACGAAATATTTTATTTATTTCTATCTCGTTAAAGAACACAGAAATTGGTTCAAGAACAACCTCGACTGCATTTGCAGGAAGCCTAAATTGGTCCTGACCACTTACCCAGTCTCCTGTATGAATATATAAACCAAAGTCACCTTATATATCGTCACGACATGAATGCCCGCGGCTGTGTCAGAGGTGTGCCCGAGTGTGAACTGTGAACTGTGACAGTGGACTGTGACAGTCCACACTCAGTACACTCGCAGTTTACCGACGATTACACTGTGTAACAGAGTTAAAAGTTTAAAAGTTATACGTATAGTTTCTAATTTGAGTAATCTCTAATCGAATATAATACTCGTATAATCTCTTTTTAGAACTACGTTAATTTGTCATTTCACTGCACATGACCATACATTGAATCAAATATAGGTATGCAACTCACCTTTACTGTAATAATTCGGAAGACACAAACAAAACAGTTGATTTTCTCGTATGGTTGCTGTATTATAGTATATTCGTTGGTAAATTATATTTAGTGCATCAGCGAGCACATGTCTCACCTTGCGGCAGTAATGGCGCACGCGCACAAAACAAGCAAACATACCGACAGACAGAACAATGCATTTGTTACACAGGAGACTAACATAGAGCTGCGAATGATTAGAATTAGATATTTTTAAATTACTTATTAGGTTAATTGAGTGAAAAAAGTCTTATGTAATTCACATTTGACCTGAATTAAAATCGTACATGAAGTGGTTCATTCATTGGTCAACGAGTTCCGTAGATGTTTGCAGAAGTTCCTGGAAAGACACATTACGTTAATGAACTTTAAATGATTTGGTCCAGTGCGAGTCGGATTTGCGCAAAAAGGGTTCCGTACCTACCACCACATGTTACGGGGACGGAACCCTAAAACTATTATGGAACAAAAAGGTTGACAAGCTACTCTTAGCACCATCTATCAGCTCACCAATTAACTTCTGTACAAAAAGGTTGACAATCTTCTATTAGCACTATCCATCGACACCATATAATATATATCGTCTATATTATATCTCAGATATATGGCGCTATGGTTAACATGATGTTTATTGTTTGTAGACCCCCGGAGGTAAATTTTATTTTATAATTTGTCGTGGAGAGGCTATACTATATTTTGTGGAAATTTAAACTTTCTACCTATTACAGCTGAAACCGTAGACCCATGTGAGTGACAGACGGACGGACAGACAGACAGCGGAGGCTTAGTAAAAGGGGCCCGTTTGGCACCCTTCGGGTACGGAACCCTAAAAAAAGAGAACACTTGGATATATCTGTACGCAGCACGATCCAAATACTTTGTATATTACAAACAAGTCTAATATCGTCACAAGTCTATGCCAGAGCACACAGTGGTCGTCTCCTATGATGTACGGCTAAGTCGCGAAGCTAAATTGTTACCGGCTAACTCTTGAGCACTAAACGCCCTGATGAATCACCCGGCTTCATAGACACCGTACTACAAAGGAGTTTTAATATGAAAAATGGGATAAAAATTGAATCATGGGACAAGTACAGTAAGGCGCAGATCTACGGGGAGAGGGGGTTCGCGGATGGGCAATTGCTCCCTCAAATGATCTTGAAAAAGATAAGATTTTGCGACAAAGGCAGACAGTACTATAAAAACAAAAATTACATGTTAAACAAAAAAAAAAAAATTATATTATCCTTGATTTGTACATATTAAAAAAAAACATCCGCGCTCCTTTGAAGCCGCCAGCCTTGATTAGTGCACCCCCTAAGGTGCAAGCCACATAGAAACGGCACTGTGCGGGCGCGCCCTCAGTTCACCTCTTCTATCTGTTTTACACTACGTCTCTCTCCTACATTTTGTATGAAAGAACATTAGACAGGCGTCGAGAAACACCGCCCACACCTTCGTCGTCAGAGGAAGACATCTTGTCACATCAAAATCAAACGCTTGAATACCACCGATACACACCGGTAGCGCGCCGCACCGCTTCTGTGTAGCTTGCACCTAAAATCGAGATCTAAAGTATGATGCTAGTTTAATAATTATTTATTGAAAATAATATGTGGGGGAAGATTTTTTGTGAACCATTAAGACCATGGAGCAATGTACCTATACAAAACTAGGGTCGACTTAGCTAAGAACTACAAACAAACATAACACACCTATACATAGATTGTTAAGATTATCGAAATTTCACGCCAAATTAATATTTCGGGGTTACCAAAACGGAAATAAACTAACAAAGGCATAAACTTTTAATTTCAAATCAGCACCTTAGGGGAGTGGAGTGAGGGGGACTTACTCCATACAAATATGCGCTCACGAACTAGCTCATACCCTAAGGTTGTATGCGGCAAAACAGTATTTTTCATTTAAAATGACAACTATAAGTAATTTTATAAATCCAATCGGCCATATTGAAGTGTATTTGTAGACTAATTTAAATAAAAAACTTAGAGGCTTCGCTCTCGTTCGTCAGTAAATTAGGAATCTCTGTTTTAAAAGAGGTTTTCCAAATATTTTTTTCTCTGCTATGAAAATTAATCAATCAACTAAACCTTTGGGCAAAATTATACCAATGAAATGCTTAATCTAGTGTATAAATTAGTAATTACATATGTTTTTTTATTGCTCAGAAAAACGGAGATCCATGTCGCCAAAATTTCGTGGCGTCGCCTTAAGTGTACCGTAGTATTTTCAGTCGATACCTACTTACATTACCAAAGTAATAATACAACTGACTAGACCCCTTACAGCAGCTATAAAAGCGGTTATTGATCAACTATGTTGTCTATAGGTAGATGTTGGTACTGCAATTCAGGAACACCGACGGATGAGCCGTTCCACTTCACGCGGAATGGTTCGTGGAACTACAGCGGTAGTGGAAGAAGATGATTTCATACTGGAACTGAAATACCTGTCGCTATTAGTTTAGAATTCCCAGGAATAGTCAGATTATATGTGCGGATTCAGTTAATGCAGATGTTTGCAAATACGCTTTATTTGATACCAATTTTTTTTTGCATGCTTTTTTTATCACGGATTTCTCTATTTTCTCCAAGCCCAACTATTATTTACTTGCATACTTAATTTATTTGATGACCCATCATATCATTATTGAGCAACTAATGTCACAAATGGACAAACGGACTAAGACTAAGGTTATAACGGTTTCGATTTCCTAACTAAACCTTAAAAACCTTCCGACAAATTGACAAAAACACAACATGTTCTACTGATCACTCTATACAACTTTACCGAATTATTTCGCATTTCTTTACAAATAATAACAAGGTATATTGTGAATTTGGTATGTGTAGGACAAGTTTGTTCATTTGCTTGGGTATATTTCTAATATAATCAATTGGTCAGCCTAGCTCCTACAAAACAATGAAGATTAGGGTGGGAGCTAGTGCACCACTGTATGACTTTTACTTCTGTGAATAAACTTATTTATTATTCATAGTTAAGAATTTAGTTATATTAAACTAATGCTCCTCTTCCGGTTTATAAAATTAAGAAAACATCTGAAAATTAATATTATAGGTGAACTATTTTATGAGAGATTACATACTAATTTTATTAAACCTTTCTTTGATGGAATAATAAAAATCTTCATTCGAAACCATTCCTGTACAAATAATAACGCAAGAATAAGAACATCCTAACTTTCCTCATCGTGAAATCCGACTCAGTAAGAAATTTCTTTGTCCAGCCCCTTTGCGATTATTTCTGTCTTCCAAGACAGGTATACTGGAGCGACACGGTGGTATTTTACTTATTTATATATACGAGTACCTATAGGTATATAAAGTTATGTCTACAGAAGCAAGAACTTATTACGACAATTAGTTGCTTTATGAGCTTTTAAGCCAAATTGAGTTAAATTATAAAGAGATACATCACTTTAATTAAAGTAAGGAATATGAAGTTTCTAATAATGACAATATGCCGTAATTCAGTTTTTGTATATCTGTGAACTATGGAAGTAAAAACTAAAAACGTAGGTTGGCAGCTATTTAATATTTTTAAGACATTAAAAGCATTTATATCACAGTTTTAGCCTAAATTAGAAATTACTGAAAGGACATTTTTACTATACTTATAGTACATTGATCTAATGTTGTTTATATTTAATAGAATACATTTATTCACAATTTAATTGACTCTGCAAGCAAAGTTTTGATTTTCTTTAGTTGGTATTTATTCAATACAAGTTGTTCACTTGCTATTGTGTCTTCGTATTGTAATTTATGGTTGTTTAAATATTGCTGATAGTTGAAAGCAATTAATTGCTTGTTTGCAAATACATTATGCTACGTCTCTCACGGTGGAGCTGAATCATAGCTTATTTTGGGAATCCCCAGTTAGGACTTAGGTGTAAGTTCTTTGTGACTCGAGATCGTTTCAAAGGTATGCAGTTCTTTGTCTCAATGAATTTGCTGTGATTTTGACAGTACAAAAGACTTAAATTGCAAAAGGACTGTAAATTTATGTTCGTATGTGGCAAAGCTTTTTAATTGAATTGTCATTGCAGCAAATAGTTTTTTATTTTTAGTAATGTTAAATTTGTATGTTCTTTGTTATATTTACACCTATTTTTTTTTTACTGATCTCAGTTACTTGTTTCAATGATTACTCAATTAAAAGGCCATTTGGAACCGAATGTCATAAAACTGAGTACTGAATCTGTAATCAGCTGTCTGTTACATGCGGGTGGTCTGATTTTACAGCGAATTAACGATTTCCAACCTGATGAGAAGTCGAGTGTATAATCTGAGTACTCTCGTTGTACTGATGACCGAGATAGTGTGATGAAGGAAGTCAACACTACTAACTTTATTACCAGTGACCAAGATTTATCTGTAGATCTACCGAGTGGGTGAGTTGGTAAAATATTGAGAGCCGAAGAGTGATCGAGTTAATACCGAGGAACAGTAGCTGCTTTATATAAACGCAGCTGGGACACGTTTTTAGTAATTGCTCGTATTGAAATGTTTCATTTTTAATGTCCTGAGGACGGATGAGTATACGGCGGGAATGACTTAGAAAATATTTCACGTCTTTTGACGTCTACAACAATTTGTAAAAAATACTAAGGAATCAAAGTAATGTAGGTACAAGGTACAAGTGATTATTTTTAATATGCGTCGTGCGGTCTTGTGTGACTTCAAGATACAGTCAGTGACACAAGAGCGTACGGGGTGAAAATAAAAAATGGTGGACCTGGGGAAAGGGGGGATGCTACTAATGTATACAGCGGAGCAACGACTCTGATGCACAGTGCATGGTCTCGGGAAAAATATGATTGTTGAGTTCTATCTAGGTTTTGCTATGTAAAAGTGAGACCTAGTCTCAAGCCTAACCTTAGGTCTCTGTGAATATGAGCGCAAAAACTCTTTACTGTTAACCTGTAAGTGCACCTTGTTGTAGCATTGGTTGTAGGTAGCAACATCCATATCAGTAAATTGTTACAGCATTAGAACGGCCACCCGCGACGGCGATAACGCTCTTATCGCTGAACTTAAATGGTATTTATATTAATTTCCTCTCATTCAATTAAATATGTTATCGGGCTTAATTAACCGATCTCATCCTGTCCGTGGGGTTTATTGAAATATTAATAGTTCGGAAAAATGAAACAATACACCATTGTTCGATAAGGTTTGACGTCATACCTACGGTAAGGCATACCTACGGTAAGGTGTACAGGTACACCTGCCGAGGTAATTAAGTGTTCATCACCTAACGATGGTGTGCATGGACGATTCAACAAAAACCCAAGTCTCTCGGGTTCGCTTGGTAAACTGCTTTGCGGACATGAGTGCACGCTGCAATGTTGAGCCTAGTTCTTGCACTAGCAGTTTACTAGGATAATTATAAGTAAAACGTCCAGATACAGCTTGATCTTATATTGATCTGTTCAACAAGTACAGTAGTCATGTCGCAAGGTCGCAGACGCAAAAAAGAGCGCGTCCACCGCGCCGGTGGTTTTATCCACCCTGTCGCCTCCCTCCGTGCTCCCCGCTCCCTCCTCGGTCGTCCAGCAGCCGCCACGATGAATATTGAACATGCTCCCGGGCCGTCACTGGTTCTCAGGAAATGGTAGGGGACAAATGTTGTTGAAGGCTCGTCGTATCATGCCTCCCCTGGTCTTGATATCCGCTACCCGGATTATCCCATCCCTTCCTGGATATACTTGGGTAATTCTGCCGAGCAACCACATCAGTGGAGGTAATCTGTTGTCCTTGACGAGTACTAGGGTGTTTGGCTTGAGCTGACCTTGATTCGCGAACCATTTTGTTTTCTGTTGAAGTAGAGAAATATATTCTAAATAAAATCGTTTCCAAAAATGTTGCTTCAGGAACTCTATTCTCTGAAATCGTCGTAGTCTGCAGATGTTGGCTTCAGGGTCCACCTGCGGATGAGGCAAATACGTTAATGGCCGTCCGATTAGGAAATGGGCAGGTGTCAAAGGGTAAAGGTCATCTGGACTATCTGACAAAGGTGTAAGAGGACGGGAATTGAGGATTCCTTCTATTTGAATTAGACAAGTATTCATTTCTTCGTAAGTTAAATTAGCAAGGCTAAGGGTTCGTTTCAAATGATGTTTTACGGATTTGACCGCCGATTCACTAAGTGAATTAAAATGTGGGGAATAAACTGGGGAAAATCTAAACTGGATGCCTAGATCCTGAAAATCTGTAGTGTTTTGTGATGACTGTACCCATCGGGCAATTTCATTGCACCCGCCAACAAAGGATGTTCCATTGTCACAATGGATAGTCCTGCTCTTTCCACGACGAGCAGTAAAGCGGTTTAAGGCTGCAATAAAACATTCTTTAGTTAAATCTGTAACGAGTTCTAAATGAATCGCCTTTGTTGCCATACATACAAAGACGCATATATAGGATTTGATTAAAGACGCTCCTCTACCTTTGCGGTTGACTATCATGACAGGTCCTGCGTAGTCGAGAGCTGATTCTAAAAATGGGAATTCCAGGTTTAATCTAGATTCTGGGAGATCTCCCATAATGGGCTGTACCGTTCTCGCCGCAAATCTACAGCATTTTAGACATTCATGAAGTATCCTTTTTGCTAAATTCTTCCCTCCTATATTATCCGGCTCGAAGGACCACTTGTTGAGCCTAGTTCTTGCACTAGCAGTTTACTAGGATAATTATAAGTAAAACGTCCAGATACAGCTTGATCTTATATTGATCTGTTCAACAAGTACAGTAGTCATGTCGCAAGGTCGCAGACGCAAAAAAGAGCGCGTCCACCGCGCCGGTGGTTTTATCCACCTTGTCGCCCCCCTCCGTGCTCCCCGCTCCCTCCTCGGTCGTCCAGCAGCCGCCACGATGAATATTGAACAGCAACGCTGTAGTGAAATAGCTTGTCGGAGCCGAACATCCGAAGAACATACAACATAGTCGAGTAAGACTGCAGGTCACGTAGCAAGACTGCGTGCATACTCAGCATGCCGGGGTGCTTGCAGTTAGAGTTGAAACAATCGTTGGTTGCATTTGTACCGTAACGAGCACGTACTGAAGCTTACCTATACTTTTTTCCATACGGAGCATGATTGTGCTAGCTAACAGAAGTTAACACAGTGTATGATATGACTCCCGTAATAAAATGTAAAACTGTATGCATTATCCTTATCAATTTTTTCCTTTTCAGCTGAAAATAACTGGGTATTGCCGATATATGCATGTATTACCCGTTGACATCATCGATATTGCGCCATTTTACCACAAAATACGTTTCTCTACCTAATTTGCTTATCAATTCTGTCGTTACTGCGGTACACCATGATGTCACGGTATTTGAATTATCCCTCATGAACGAGCTTATTCAAGTGGGAAAAAATTCGCGATAATTATGGAACAACGAGTCCTTATTAGGTAGGTTTCGGGTTAGTATAAATGGAGGAAAGTACATATACAATCAATCATTAGCACATATACACTCGCCATAATCACAAGGTTGTGTACAATCGATCAGTCTTAACAAAATCACCATGTCATCATTCACAAAATCATCATCCACCATGAGCGGAAACTCTGGAGAAGCCGTTCATCGCGACAACGGGGAAAAATCTTGGAAGGAGCAAGAGCGGGCGGAAGAAGAAGCAGAAAAGCGCAGACAAGACTTGGAGCGGGAGGAGAGAAAACGTCAGAAGGCCGAGCAGCGGCGACTGGACAGGCACTTGATGCAGTATGCAGAAGCTTTGCGTCAGCAGGCATCGTGGCGTGGAACTCTCAACCGGCCGAAGTAGTGCTAATCATAGATATGATCATTTGTTTATATAATAAGTATTAGGTATTTGTGTACATCAGTATTGAGTATATTGTGCATGTGAGTGTTTGTTTTTGAAAAAAAAAAAAAAAAAACTTGTTCCCGATACATAGTTATTTCATTTCAAAATGCATGCCGACTTACAAATGTCACGACATACCAGTTTCCTTCATGATACTAGATATTTAGGTAGTTAGTTTAATAATGATAATAATATATTGTACTAGTTCTATCCACTAAGATGTTGTACAATCTACATCCATGCATAGATAACCGTGGTCACTACACTTTGTAACACGATAGAGGGGCACCGCGACATGCTATGCAGCGATAGGTAGGTACGGTGCAGTGTTTAGGTAAGGTATCTGTCATACCATAGTCCTAACATTACAGGAATCATGAAAAGTATACATATTTAGAATGATGTTTTGTACATCATCATTGTCTAACCAAACCTGTAACACCTATACAATGACAAATCTTAAGTATAAGTGAGGTGTATACGTGTATGAAGCACACGTGTATGTCCCGGTAATTTTCTATGGTCACTCATCAGTTTTGATTTCGTTTTGAAATACACGCCGCCAGTCGGATACAGATCATAAAATGAATATAGCACGGGTTTTCCCGAATATTTCAAGACAGTGCCAACTAAACGTGGGTTGCCGTAATACGCTGGAGCTACTTACGTTCGGCCGGCAGCCTGTAATAATATTTCGATGAAGGTCCCGTCGTCTTATCATATTTACCTATCTTTTGAGTAGTGACACATAGTTTGTTCCATATTTAAACGATAGCGTGCCATGTGGTCATACGTATTATCGGTCCATAAGGAGTTACAGATGTAACGCCAATTGCCGCCGGTCTTTGTCATAATACTGTTTGCGGCTTACATGCAGTTATTCATAGATATAAAGTTAAGAAAAACCTTATTTAGACGTCTCATATTCCTGTATGGTCGGCTCCATACCTAAACGTCGCAGATACACGTTCTCAGAGGCGAATGCACACTCAGGCCTTGCTCAAGACATATGATAAGCATATGCCAAGCATAGTTTGTGATAACGGAGCTTTGCATCCCATGTGCACATAACGCTAATCATCACGCCTTGCAACTTATCTGCGTTAGTGATGTGACGTGCTATGCAGCGGCTAGTAGCACGTTACCTAGACGTTACATCTGGTGCAGTCCAAGCTTGACTTGATTGTATCTAACATAGAGTGGTCACGAGAGAAACTAAATTTCAACTTGAAGCAACGTCAGAGGGAATGATCTCAGTACCTTACCTGCACAACTCTCCATCATCCTACACTCATAGGGGTACAAGAAAAAAAAAGTAAACATATTATAAACACAAATATTTATTTAAATAAGCGAACTACACATGCTGCTGCACTATTTAGCACTATTATCACTGATGTTGCGAGCCGAGTGCAGCAACATTTCTGTGTCCGTCCGGTCACCCGTCGAATAGTATTCGAGGATTTGCGGATCACCTTCATGCACTTTCTGGATGACCTCTCTAAAGATTTCTTGGGATTCTTTCAGCAGAATCGCCGGGACCATGTACTTGGTTATCCACGCAGAGACGTGCGCCGTGCAGAAATGATGAAAGTGCTGTGGGATCCTGCACTCACGTCCCGGTGGTACCACTACATTAGGCCTCTTGCCGCAGGAACAGGTGTCCCCGGCGACCGCCTTGCACTTCGAAAAGCGAATCTTCTTTTCAACAAACTCCAGTATAGTGGGCACCCTCACGAGATCCCTCTCACCTGGCGGCGGCCCCCAAAATAAGGGCATGAGCCAGTCCCAGTTCACCATCAGACGATCTTCTTCTGGCCTCGTCGGATCAAAGTTGTAGCGGACGGGGCATGGCTTCCCGTTAAGGAAAGTCAGGTCGTCCAGCTGTCGTTCCGCCTGAAGAAACTGTTTGTATGCTTTATTGAATTGCAGAATTTCGCCGGGGCTGAAAGGGGCCTCCTCGGGTATAGAAGGCCCGCGCCTCGTGAAGGTGTCCACCGGGAAACTGAGTATTCTGTCTTGGGACTGCATCTTGAGTTCTGGATGGATGTCACGGGACTCCTAAGTCTATATGATGTTCTTGCGGTAATGTTGACCGTGTAGTGTCTAGCGACTGACTGCCCGCATAGCAATTTATACCACTCCAGTTGTTTATCGTACCGAAAAAAGAAAACAATATAGGGATAATATCGATTTGGAATTCCCACAACCTCGCGTGCGGGTTATCGTTCGGCGCGGTAATTGGATCATTCCTAAAATAAACGAGTGAATATTAAAATATTCTTGGACCACGTCAGTCAAACTTTCATCCTTATGAAAATAGACGATTTACAATTCATCCTGCGCTCCCATACTGGGGCCCCGGGAGTCACTCACGTGTTCACATAGTCACTATAGATCGTATCACATACCTACGATAAAAATTACGCTACCAATTTGGGACATCGATAACAACGTTTAATTGCTGTACTCGATGCATTGTCTTAGCTCGCAACACCATAATATAAATGCCGGGCATTCACAGGGAAAACCAGTTCAAAAGTTTGTACCTTTAGTATACAGGTAAAACATACCTATTAAGCACATACGGCATTGTGTGCGCGATAAGAGCGTGTCTTAACAACGACAATGATGCAGATCGGATGCAGTTTTAGTAGGGTGAAACAACTAGTATGTGACTCTTGACCGAATACTGATAACACAGAAGATATAAACAAAATAGACGGGGTTTCTCCAAAACGAGAAACTGTTAGGTTATCGGGCGACTTAGTGATAAGGTATTTAACTCGTGTAAAAGCAATGCTGAGACCACGTCAGCCGATATTTAGATACACGTCGCACTTAGGTATCATCCCACTTTAGTACTCCTGTTTGAAAAAGAACTACAATTACAGCACTAGTGGATCTTGTGAGTGCCCGCTATGAATGCTGCGCTGCACTCCAGCGTCATGCTCACATTATGCAAAAGTGGCAAAGCGGTGTATGGCCTATGAGATGCGGGTGACCGCTGCATGGCAACAAAGCAGATAATCCTAGAAGAAGTATGTTTATTCTAGGCGTTCTAGGTATCGTTCCGTGAGAACGTGAGCTGTAGGTTTCTGGCAATTCGGCCCCAGCTTGGATGCTGATGCTGCGGCCCCAGCAATTCATGTTACCTGCTGCTTTGACCCATACTCATATCACTTTAGAGGCGGCACATACGAATAAAGTCAAAATTTTCGGAAATGCATCTGACCCCTATGCACTATAGAATCTTCATCACTGAATACGAAAATAGTACCCTTGCCTTACCTAGATGTTTAATTTTAAAGTTATAGACCGTACGCTACCGTGTCATTGACTGTATCAGGCGAATCTTGTAATTTTCTTATGTTGTTTTATTTAAAGACATTTTCCTTTGGTAGAGAATGACCGTATACCATGCTACCCAATTTGCTTAATGCTTTTAGGGTTGATTATACTTAGATATTGTTTTAGGCCGGGAGCATTTTTTGACGTTTTAGTTATTTATTATGACCTTTAAGTTAAATTTAAGCTACATCAAAGGATTGTGCGTATTCTGTTTTATCATTTGGACTAATATTACTTGTAACTTCAGGGTATCAGGCATTTACTCTTAAACTTTACGCAGACGAGCTAAACCAGGATCAAAACCTACAGTTATATTTTTAATTGGAACACATAATTTTGTTACTATTTATGGGATATACTAAAACTATGTATTTATTTTGTACCATCAATATAAACGCAGACCAGTTTTATGCGCCCCGTGTTCACCATACTCATAAAGGCTTGCGCACACTGTGTCTGCAAACTTTGCGTTTGGTTACTGCGTTTTAGACGTAAATGCGAGGTAATATTCGATGTTGTAGTCCAAACGCTTTTATGAGCATGCGCGTGAGGAAACAAACACGGGTGATATGGTATGTTATGTGCTAACGTATGTTCATGTCCTTATTCTATGGGTTAAGTAAGAAAGAATTAGTGACATATTAAAAACCGGCCAAGTGCGTCTCGGGCTACGCGCAGTGTATGGTTCCGTAGCTACCCTACACAATATGGGGACTGGTCTACTAATACAGATCGCACCAAACTTCTACTCCGCTCGGAAGTCGTTCTTCCGAAGGATGGCCCATACATTTTGTTTCCACCTAAATCGAAAAATGGTTTTCACACACCCACAATGTTTTCCAACGACCTATCTAACAATACCCCACACTATGGGATAGATGAGAAAAAAAAATCATCCCCAATTTACGTGTATAGAAGGTACACCTAAGAAATAATTTTTTCATGATTTTATTTTACCGTTTTGTTGGCGTGATTAATATGTATACTCATGCCAAATTAAAGCTTTCTAGTACTAATAGTCTCTGAGATAAGCCGCGGACAGACGGACATGGCGAAACTATAAGTGTTCCTTGTCGGACTACGGGACATTAAAAAGAACTTTACTAGAAATCCTACATAACAAAAAATGTTTACTGCTCATTTAAATAATTTGACTTATTGACTTGCAATAAAAATTTACTGTGGGTGTAGAAATTAAAAGGATTTATTTGGTATTTGTGTAATCCATGTCGCAACTTGTTTAAAATGAATTATTCAGATTTTTTGAATCTTATTAATTTTTAGGCTTTCATACCCAAAAATGTGCCAAGTGGGACCATATAACTAAGTCTTCACTATCTGTCCGTCCGTCAATCACATACAGCGTCCCTACGGAACCCTAAATAATATGTTGTGATTTTTTTATCTGTTATGTTTTAAAGTTCAACATAAGAGTCTTCATCGAGAAACAAATAACGAACAAGGTGAAATAATTCTTGCAATAATGTTACAAAGAAAATGAGCTTTCTTGAAATGAAACGAAATAATCCTACAAATAAGCAAAACTGAACGGAAATAGGAAGGAGAGTATTTTTCAATAAGCTGCCGTGAGTTGGTGTTACAGTCACTTTTAGATATCAGTTATTTTGGAAAATAGCCGGTAATAAATCTTTGTTACGAATATTTTTTTTATTTAGCGAATTAAACGAAATAACAATCTCTATTGAACAACGCAATAAAGCAGTTTTTCTTAATTTTCAACGACAACTATCTAAATTGTTACATTTCCCAGTAATTAAGGCACAAATTTGAATTCAATTCCATCATTACCTTCATTTAACCACGGACTATCAGTTTAATGTTAACAGGGTTTGTAGTTAGTTCAACGTTTTCTCACATAATATTATTATTATTTTTTTAATTCCACTGATGCCGACAATTGTCGAAATATATCTGGTCATATAACGTGTTTTTTGTAAATATATAAAAATACATATATAATTTGTAAAAATGAAAGGCTTAATAAGTCAATAAAAATTATATGTTTTTTGGTTTAGATAGAAAATACTTAGATTTGGCTAATTTTATTTTTAGCCAAACTATGGAATGTTACAAAATAATGACTTTACCGCAACAAAATCTACTGATACTCTAATATACACACACTTTTCTTCGACTTTATTAAAATATTCTCTCCGGATGACATCGGTTCCTTTCGGTTTCTTAAATTGGGTTTTTTGCATCGATCCTTTATCAGTTTACAGATATGAATATTTTTTAGAAATAACAATAAAAAGGTGAAATTAATTGAATTATGGAGAAGGTCAATATTTATCGTCTGATAAATGTTAATAATATGTAACAAAATATACATTAAAGCTTTATATCACTTTTACGTCGAGGTTTTCTGGTAAAAAACGAAGTAAGTTTAAGCGAAATTAGAGTGAGAGAACAAATAGGTATTCTTATCCCATAGAATACTTGTGACATGGTTTAAATTTAAACTCAATTATCTAATTCCAAATGTTAGATATGTAACATTCAACGTTTAGGTGGGTGTACTTTAATAACACTTACTGCTTTTGTGAAGGTTTCTTAAATTACTTTCGGTGCGAAATTAATTCAATAAGCTATTGAAGAAAAAATACTTCCCACTTAGTTAATTTTTGATATTTCGTTCGATACACTGCGAAATTTATGGTTTTGGAAACAAAACCTGATGATAGTACTCGTCCACAACAATTTTTACTATGCAGCCACATCTGAAATAGTCTTATTTCAGGTTTTTGTCTTTTTTAAGGTTCCGTACCGCAAGAGGAAAAAACAGAGCCCTTATAGGATCACCTTGTTGTCCGTCTGTCTGTCTATCCGTCCGTCCGTCCGTCTGTCTGTCAAGACCCTTTATCTTGGGAACGCGTAGCTCTAGGTATCAAGTTGAAATTAAATTAAAACCATGTACTCAAATTTACAGTTTAAGACTGTGAAAAAAATCGAACTTCTAAGTTAACGTAAAAAAAAGATACGGCCCGTTTATGCCGCGAAAAACGTATATTTTGACACTCTCAAGGGAATCAATATTTATAGGGTATTTTCCGTTGACTTAGAACTATGAAATTTGGCAAGTAATACCGTCTAATACTACAAGTATAGGAAAAAATCTTGAAACTATACATTTGTAATTAAATCATTAAAAAATCATTAAGGTTAAGCAACGGTATGCGCGGTCATGCAAATCTTTTTGTAGATTATTTTTAAACTTTTACTAATTTGTACGGAGCCCTCGGTAGGCGAGTCCGACTCGAACTTGTCCGGTTTTTTATACTAAAACTGTTAGTACGGGCGAGTACAATCACCGAAGTTGTTGAAACGTTCGCTAGGAGAAACCTTGTGACGATCTTAAAAATGCATATCTGGAAGTCATCGCTTTAGGCCAGGGGTTCCCAAAGTGTACGCCGTGGCGCCCTGGTGCACCATAGAAACTTTTCTACTAGAAAGTAAAGAGGGGTGCCGTGAGTCAATCCTCTATCATTATTCGAAACGCTTAAGTCTTTCTTATTGTTTTCTGTTTCAATTCTTTTATAATACAAAAACTCAATTTCATATTGTAGTAGATATTTTAATTTTTGTTCCTATTTACCTAACCTAACTACTTTTATTGTAGGTACCTATTTTTTTCGACGGTATATTTTTCAAATAGCTAGCTAGGGTAGCGCCGTGACAAAATACTAAATTTGTAACTGCACCCCGGGCTAAAAAATATTGGGAACCCCTGCTTTAGGCGATAAGATCGCTGATAGCTTTTGTTGATTATTATAATCTTTGTATTTTCATTCTTATATTGTTTTTTCGTGCAGAGTGTATATGTAACTAATTATTAAGGAATCGATAAAGAACAATATGACTTCTCTCTATCCAACCATCCATCCATCAGCCAGCTTCGTCCACCGCTGGACACAGGCCTTTCCAAGATTTCGCCACTCTTGGCGGTCCTCCTGGAATAAATGCCCATACCCACACACGATTGGTAGACAAATGTTAAGCGCAGTGCCAAAACCCTTGCACCAGAGACGCTACCCTTCACCAGTCTATTTTCTATAAGGGCCAGCGATTGGGGATGAATAATTTCGGGGGGGCTTGTGAGTAAGAGTGTGGTACCTTCACAGTCAAGCCCGGCATCAGCTCTACCATCTACAATCTACTATAAAATCACTTATTTTGGTAATTTGTTATTGAATAACTAGTGAATGTTTTCTTCAATCGCCTTAAGTAGCGTTAAAACAATTAAAATACCAGCAGAACAACGAAGAGAATTATTAATTAACCCATGATTTTTTTTCAATTGCATTGTTTTTATTTATTTAACCTGAAATCCCGATAACGAGTCATCCTCTTCAGGTTTCTAAAGTGTCACGGGTGGCAAATAAATGTTGCCAGTGCTTTTAATAAATAAGTCGTTACTTTCTCAATTTCTCGCATAAAATAAACTAATAATAACGTTAAGTGTATACGTAATAAACGTTAGATCTACGCCAAACGTGAACATTACCTGTGAGTTACGGTATATTTCTCATCATGTTAACCGATTTACGTTTGTGTAGGGAAACTAATAATTATGAAATACTAGAACATTTCACCAAAAATTACGGCTCCATTAGCTTAATAAATAGTATCTTTTAACATATTAAACAAATTATCTTGTGAACTATTAGGTTTTGCGCTTTTATTCGTTTTACGTAATATGTTACGGTTATAAGCTCTAGTGCTAACATTTATCTGGCTAGGTGTGATGTGATTTGTTAAACTTAGTATAGATACATTTTGTGTTTCGAGGTTTTTAAAGTTAAAACCAACTCGCAAGTACTATAGCACTTTTTAACTTTTTAGCTTTTATTTTGTTCCAGGTTTCCGTATCTTATCATAGAAAAACGGAAAGAAGGAACCCTTGTAAGATCTACCTGTCCGTAGGTCAAAGCTCTTCTCTTCAAGAACGGCTTCAAGTATAAAGTTGGAATTAATATCATATACAAAAATGTATAGGCTCATACGCTGTAAGAAAAAATTGTTTATCGTTCTAAAAAGATACGGCTTTTTCACACTGAAATTCCTCTTCACTGCTAAAATAAAACCTATAGGATCTTGAAAATATTAAATTTGTGATAGTCGACTAACTTGATCTTGCATTTTCTATCATACATTTTGTACGCAATGACAAGTTTCTATTTTTTGTTTAAATTATTAAAATCTACCATATTTCACATAACGGACTGCGATACTTTTATGAATGGGATCAATTAACTGATGAATATTCTAAATATAAATTTTTCTAAGTAGTATGAAAGTAAGTGCTTAATGTTAAAGAATTTATTGTAGTTTGATACCAATCTGATAGGACAGTTTTGATTTTACAATTAGGTAGGTACATAAAATGCTATGTATTGCTGCCAATGGTAATTAAAAGTCTCATTTAAGTGTCATAAAAAAGAACCTTATTGCCAAAATATTTATTGGGTTGAGCAGTGGACTTGCTCCTGCCAATTTTCTCCAACTTCGGTCCAGCATGCTCTCCCTACATTCCACGTTGAATATTGGCGTACTGCCAGATACGATATTTGTTTATAATTTGGAATCAATATGCAAGCACACGTGCACAGGACTATTTCTCCCAATATCACCTCTAATTCACTCCCGATGCTGAAAGGTACTATACATGTTAGACGTCAGTAGATATCCATAGAGTTGAAGTCTTCAAACTTTTACTGTATTAACATTTTAAATTTAATAATCCATTTTTTATTTTTCAATTTTTATACACGTAGGTACTTATATGTTTATTATCACGTTCACTGTAACTGTAATTAAATAAATATCCAAAAATATGGTGTCAAATTCTATGTTAAATAACTTCATTAACTAAAAGCTGAAATATACAGTATTTCATAAAGATATTTTTTTTAAAACCACACCAATAGACGTTCGATTTCTTGGATCTGAACGCCAAAGTTGTGCAATAAAATTAGTAACATACAGCATTCTATATTGCACAAAAATTTGTAAAAAATACTTCGTAAACTTATAAAATATTTCCCATAAATGTATTATGATGGAACTGGAATATTATGTTTAATTCTAGAACATTAACAGGTTATTTAATTATGAATAAAAATAACAAGGGTATTAAATTTGATAGAGAAAATTAAACAGAAAATGAGGTAGATTTTAGCACTGGCTGTTGAGAACATAATTTGCAAAATTAAAGAGCATTTTCAAAATAAGTTATCACGATTTCGTACGTGAAAGCTGTTTGTACTAATATTTTGCAAGAATCTAGGTAATCTTAAATGCTTTTCTTGCTTTTAGTTGGCTTAGACACTACATGAACCTGTAGTAATTTTGAAAAAACTATTTTGATAGTTTCACATAATTTACTCAATTCAATAATGTTACCTACAACTCATTATCATGGTTTACGTCTGGTGGTCTAAAATCTAAATGTATTTATTCCCAGACACCTATTCCTCGAAAATGGTATAATATCTAAAAACCGGTTGGGAGAGAAATGTACAAATAAATAGTGAGAGAATCCAATCCAAGAAGTAATATTGTACATTCATTCACAAATCAAACGAGCGTAAAACAAAATACTTGGAGATTGTAGAATAAAATTTTCTCTCCAGCTAACACAATAACGGAGCTATTCTTGTCGCATGCACACCTGTCGGTATCGTGCGCAAGAGTCCGAGAAACGAAGATTAACAATACAGTTGTTTAGAATAAACATGGCTGATTTAAAGAAAATAAAAGTGTTGTGATTCACTAAATAATGATTTGTATTTTCAGGGAAGAGTCAGCAGAACCAGTTGAACCCAGATATTTTACTACTAAAAGATTCGTGGTTTAGATTCATACTGATATTGAAACAGCTACTCACGATTTTATAGTCAGATTTCGCCTGATTAGTTTCACTGTATTCGTACAGTTTCTTCGGAGGCAAACATGGTTACGCGGCGGTGGCAGAGTGTCAAACGGAGAACCGCCGCGAAACCATGTTTGCCTCCAAAGAAACTGTACGAATACTCGTACAGTGAAACTAGTCAGACGAAATCTGGCAATAAAATCGTGAGTAGCCGTTTCAATATCAGTATGAACCCAGATAATTATGTTTAAATGATTACAAAAGATGGTGTGTGGTGAAAAATGTAGGTGGTTTTGGTTTGTATTGTATAGAGTTAATTCGTAACAGACATTAAGTATGTATTTAATCGGTTATAGTTATATATTCTCTATCCTTTCAGCGCTCCAAACTTAATGTAAAGTACTCTTATCTTCAGAATTATAATGACAGTAGCAGTGAAGTATACAAAAATCAAACAAATTTAGAAAGGTTGCGTTTCGACAACACTTGGGGTTTGGCTTTAATTTATATCAATAATACTTTACGTAATGATGATATTGAATTAAATTACCTCTCTTGGCTTCGTGAAGACTTCAAGTTTGATACTGTTTTATTGTTGGTTGTCGTGTATGACATGGATTAATAATTTATGATAAGAACATCGATATTTTTATGTTTTGTAAGATACTTAATCTACTCCCTTAATACAATCAACTAAATATCAAAAACGATTTTACAAGTACCTTCATTGTCTGTCAGTATTGCAAAACCCAATGTAATAATATACGTATATTCTCTACGCTGTTATTGGCTCAATTTATTGGTACAGGGCTTATAGACAGTCAGCGGCTAATATCTTCTATAAGAGTACCTCACAAAATACTTTCAATATGACTTTATCCGTAAATTATCGATAATTTGGGTGAACAGCCAAGATCCTTAAATCAGCCCCTGCTTAGAAGAGTAAATTAAATTAAGCAATCTCGCGTTTAGTTTTTCAAATTTTTCATGAAATTGTTAGTTGAAAAGATGGTTGTAGATAAAGCGCTCGTGTCCCAATGGCCCTCATTATGTCCCAGCTGCACAGAACACTATTTTATATTTCTGATTTTTGTCGCACCATATTATACAACTTGTTCCAAAATGTAATCCCAATGATGAGCATTATACCACAATCGCAGACATAAATAGGAACCGCAATATTTTACAAATGAAAAGAAAATCCCATCATAAAGCTATTGCAAACTTTTAGAGTTCCTTAAGCCTTTGGACATACCCGTTCCGTAAATGAGTTTTTCCTGTAAATTTTATCCAATTTCGCACCGTCGTATTAGTTTTTTGCCTGATCGCCCTAGAAGCTTTCGAGTCATGCCGCGGACAAAGAAACATATTTTTGCAACGCAAAAGTGTATCAAGAAATATTTACAATCAAATCTGAACCCAAGAGCTACAGAAACTAATCGTGCTTGGCCAGCATTTTACGTTCATTTGCACGCCCACGCCTTACCATCAGTGAGTATTATAGTTATGGACGAACCCTAATCTGTTGGCACGCGATCAAATGTTATCACACCTTGTTAAACGTTGTCATAGTATTAAAGTTCTAACAATCTTTAAATAGAAACTAAAAAGAAGGGTTTTCAAGTGATACGCATATCCTAATTAAACAATTATCACGCGCATTGTGAAATTTAGACGGCATAAACATACACCGAGAAAAAAATCTGGTTTCATTAACCTGATTATAGCTAATTTAAACAGAAATACTGCACTATATGTGACGTCTATATTCATTGTTCAGTTTACTTGAACAATGTTATGACAACAAACAGCTTTGTTTTGTTTAAGATGATTCAAGTAAAATTGACTTAATTCTGTTCTTATTAACCAGGATTTTTTTCACAATACGATCTGGTAATATTGTAAGAAAAAAAATTCTCGGTCTAGCGTCTAAATTTCACAATGCGCGATCACGTTTCATATCTATCGTTTTTCAATTGTTATCGAAAATTTATAACTGAACGGGTTAATTATTTGGACTATCCTGTATATGTAAATAATAAATACTTGAAACATAATAATATACTCATATAAAGTAGGACATTTATTAAAAGTACCAAAATAAAAATTAAATGTTAAACTTGTCCGAAATGTAAAGTTTCTTTTAAATTTCGCAAACACTACTCATTAGCACTAAGTGAAATCAGTAATATATAAACACGATGCAATCAAATCTAAGTATTTGTTTAAATTAAAATAATGGTTTTCATAAACATGACAAAAGAGACAATAATTGGAACAAAACCATATCTTATGTATCACAATAAATAGATCAAGAGCTGGTGTTCAGATATTTTAGGTTTTAAAGTTTTGTAGGATTTGTGATAGATTTCAATCTTCATTCGAACTTTTTGAATTCACACGCAAATTAAACGGTATTCATTCCTGTTAAGTATTCCCTTTCGATCTAAGTGTAGGTATATCGACTGTATCTGATATAGGAAATCTCTTTTTACAAATAAAGTCGTCTGTGTACGTACTTTTTAATTCATTATGGGTTTTTATTTTCAATGTAAAATAAAGAATAAAATGTAATCTTTTATTTATTTGCTATGATTTGAGACCTGGCCTTGAGTAACCGCTTTTTTTCTATAAGAATCAGATATAGTTTAGTAAAAAGGTTTTTTTTAATAACAGGCTTGTTTAAAATGAAAACCAGCAGCTCTTAGTCTAAACTGTAATAAAACAAAACAAAATCGTCCTACATCTATTCTATTTAAAATTTCGAAATTCTGCGCACACGTCATGATATTAATTACTTTTCACCCAATTTCGCGGCCTGTCAAACAAAGTAACGACTCAAAACAGTTCGTATACGTGAGCCTAATTCTAATGTCGGTTATGAGGACAAATTGCTGGGCTTTACATTCATCGCTACTGAAATTGGCGATTCAGATTTAGGATTGGATGGAAAACAAGCAATGAATACTTAAGTAGTTGAGACACAAACATACTCGTAGGAAGCATATTAGTTATATGAAAAGTTTGAATCTTTTAAATAATAGCTATTATTGTTTTATTTTTCGGACTGTGTTTTAATAATAATAACCAGAAATAAGTACATTCTCTTATACTACTAATGTACGCATCCAACCTCAATATACCCAGTATGTCAAAATGGCCTCCTAAAGAGAAAAAAATATTTTTTCGGGTTCCGTAGTCCGACAAGGAACCCTTATAGTTTCTGTTTGTGCGACCATCTGTCCGCGGCTTAGCTCGGAGACTATTAGTACTAGAAAGCTGTAATCTGCCATGGGTATAAAAAGTATACATATAAATTACGCCGGTAAAGTGGCAAAATTAAATTGCGAAAAAATTATCTTTTAGGGTCCCATACACGAAAATTGGGGATGAGTTTTTTTTTTATCGTCTATCACTTGAGGGTATCGTTGGATAGGTCGTTCAAAAACATTGGAAATTGGTATGTGAAAACTTTTTTCGATTTAGGGACCCGTTGGCGAAATACTAAGCTGTAAAGAGCAAATTTTTGTTAGGAGTCAAGTGACAACCCCAGCCGGCTAAACGGTTTTTTATGAATATGTGACAAAATTCACAGAAGTAGTATACCTAGGTATATAATGAAGTTAAAAGAAAACTATCACAACTAAAAAGGTCTTACAGGCTTAGGAGTACAGGTCGCGCCAAACTTTTGATCCCCTCAGACCAACTTGTAAAATGTACTGGGCAACTACGGAACCCTACACTGCGCGTGGCTCGACACGCACTTGAGCGGTTTTTTTCTTTTATATTTCATGTATTTTAGGACTGATATCAGAAAATCTTATTTTTTATAAATTCCTATCATGTTTATACATTTACTAAATATTGTTGTTAGAAAACTTTTCAAATATTTTTAAACAATGAAAGTCGAAAGTACCCGGAATAGAAAAGCTTGTATATGACTATATTGATGCATCTGGAAGATGCAAAAGAGGTAAATTAGTGGTCTCTGCCTACCCATCTGAGAGTCAGGCGTGAGTATTATGTATGTTATGTATGAACGATAATAAAACAATTTCTTCTTATCTTTGATATAAATGAGATATCATGAAGTATAGGTACATCAGTTCGTTAATATATAAAACTAACAATTTTTATAATTACAGTAATATTTAGGTCCATACCCGCATACGTTCAAATGCATCTTTGGAATCCGGACTCAAAAGGTATCAACTTCAACAAGAACACAACAATCCCATCTATGTTGATGGTTGTGATTGTCGGCACTTGGTGGAACTTATTATACATCTTGTTAAATAAGACACTTGTACTTGTCCACAGGATTATATTTTCACTTAATACGCCCGACCGGTTTCGCTTATAAGCATTGTCTAGGGCTTTATTACATAAAAAATAACTTAAATAATATTTACATGTTTAATACGTGCGATAAAAAATCGCACAAATTTATCGCACGTATTAAACATGTAAATATTATTTAAGTTATTTTTTATGTAATAAAGCCCTAGACAATGCTTATAAGCGAAACCGGTCGGGCGTATTAAGTGAAAATATAATCCTGTGGACAAGTACAAGTGTCTTATTTAACAAGATGAATCCCATCTATTTTCCGTCTTTTCCACGGCGACATCTAAACGAGATCTCTGTCCGTCTGTCCGTCTCTCACAGACGACATCGCTATTTGCAGGTGGACAGCTTGTAATGGTTTCTGTCGGATTTGGAACGAAAGCTTGCTGATGGGGAATAGATTACGATTAGTGGAAACAAGTTGCGCAAATATTTACCCCGATCCTGTGTTACACGGAAATTCTTAAATATTTCTATATCATAGGTATATTCAATTATTGCTAGTCCGTGAACTTGCTAATTACATTCCACATGTCAAATAGTATACTCTTTTGTTGGAATGTCCTTTTCTTGTCATTTTTTTACAAGGGCAAGACTGTTACGAGTCCTGGTACCAAGTATGAACATCCTATCTTCGATGAATCTAAATGTAACTCTTATTTCATAGCAATAAGAGTTGTCGTTTAAAATTTATCGATTTTATCTGTAAAATTTTTTGAATCGATGCTTACGTACTTGCTATGCCGGTCCATCCCGTGTTTCCAGTTCAGCATAGCAAGTATGTAGCATCGATCGATAAATATGACAGATAAACTCGATAAATTCTAAACTTATTGGTACGAAATAAGAAGCTACACTTTTGCTTATCAAAGCAATGTTGATGAGTCAATAGCATGTTCATAATTGATAAGTACTCTGGTTCGTTCTATTCCGGATGGGAGGAACAACCTAACCCGAGTGGAAAAGATGATATTCTACTTTCAGCCAATCCCACTTACTCGCTTATAGTTCATCCCTTTCATCAATTAAACTAGGATTGTACAGTTTTAGCCAGAGAAATTGATAATATGATGACAATGTAGTATAGAAACGCAAAGGAAACGTAAATCTGGATGTAAATTCTCTGAACTGGGACTTGATCCTGGGGGGCCTAAATATAAACATTTTCTTCTGTTTTAGTAAAGCTGGGAATCTACCAATCTAATTGGGAGAAATCTACACAAGTGGCACAATCAATTATTCAATCTAGTCTATCCCTTTTGTCCTTTTCATCCGTAAAGGAACTGGACTCTTGTAGTTTTAAATAAGGTATGGCCATAAAACACACGGTATTTAAATTAGTAGGTTTTTAAAGTTTTTGGTACGCGTACGCTCATTTACTTCTTGATACTTCCAAAAAAACTATGCAAGTCAGTAAGTTACAGATTTATTGCCTCATTTCATTTGAATAGTCCACAGAAACCATTTGCTTGGTTTTTAATTTGCATTAAAGCTGTTTGATCGCATAGCACTATCGTAAAAGTAGAATATTTGAACATTTAGTAAACAAAATCCACAATACAGGTGGAGTTTATGATCAAAGGCTATCGTTACCATATTAATGGCTTGAAATCCGTAGTAAAATCTAATTTAACACCTAGTTTTATTCTTGTTTACCTCGCTGCACTAGTTTTAACCAGGTTTATGTTTTATCCCAGGTGTGGTGAGATGTGGATAATTTACGGATTGTTTATAATTTGCTGTATCGTTAGTGATTTTATCGATTTTTTTAATGCGATTTAGCTACCCACTGATGTTCAATATGCAAAAAAATCATGTTAATGACCTAGTCAATATTTGAGGCGCTACCGTAGATATATTGGCACTTTTTGGAGTCCTGTAAGTACTTTAAAGAAGAAGCTTCTATTTTGAATTTATAATTTTTATTCATAGGTATTTAACATAACAGGCAAAATTATTAAAATGAGGTCTTCAAATCAAAAACACTTTTTCCTCTCGTTTGACTTATATAATGTCCAGAACGAAGGATTTTATTTTTTTTTACGCATAGAAAAGCGATTTTTTTCCTTTTCGCTGTGATTCGTGCCTCACGCACTGCATGCTTTTCTGTTTGGTGTGATAGTGAACGTTAAAAGTCAACATATGTAAAATTGCAACTTCATAAGTCCAATTGAATTATGGGGGGTCGAAAGAAGCTCGAAATGGTTCGTGTAATATAACTTAATTTTAGAACTCGGCCGGACACGCTGCCACGTGTCTAGATATCGTAACAATGTGTTACTTGATGTCATAACAAAATATTGTTACAACGTATGCTAAGGTGCCGTCGACAGCAACCTACCACAGGGTGTTAAGATGATAACCTTTTTCCTTGAAACAGCGTGTTCTACCCATCAATATGAACAACTTTTATTATGGGGCCAACCCTGAAAACGCGAAAACAAAAATCAGCTGTTCCAAAGAAAAGTTAAATACCTGCTCGAACTAAATGTATGAAACAACTGTTTTTTTTCTCGCGATTTCAGGTTTGGCCCCATAGTAAAAGTTGTTCATATTGATGGGTATAATACCCCGTTTTAAGGAAAAAGGTTATCATCTTAACACCCAGTATTTTGTTCCGTGCCTATACAGTTTTTATTTAGCCTGAATCGCGTTAGTTTAATTATAGAAACGGAATGTGGGTAACCGTCGCCGTGCGTGGCGCGATCACAATTTATGTTCGGTACCTGACTTCTATTCGTGGAGCACAATGGACCGCTAATGTATGGATTTTGAATGAAGGGAATGTTTCATTTAAGATTTTATTAATACAATGGAGCCCTGGAAGGATAATTTGCCTAAAAAACATAGTTTGGAAAGCGGAAAGACATTTTCGAAATTACAAGGGTCAGACAGGGTACTTGAATATTTCTGTTCATGACTACTTTACACATAAATATCGTAGAAAATATTTCACCTTTATTTGATTTATTATTATTTACTACTTTAAATACTTCGGTAAGCAAAAAGGTACGCGTAAAGTGGCAAATGAAAATTTAATTATGTATAACCACATTAAACTCTGTCGTTTGAAAATATGATTTATCACAGCACGGCAGTTAAATGGCTATTATAACTGAACTGGTTTACAAAACAACTTATACAACGTATAGTCTGGTACTGGAGTTCTAATGTAACGGATTCAGAAATTTATGAAAGACAGGAACATCGTTAGAGTAGATCATCCATCCATCAGCCTGTTTCGTCCACTGCTGGACATAGGCCTTTCCAGGATTTCACCACTCTTGGTGGTCCTCCTGGAAGAAATGCCCATACTCACACACGCTGGGCAGGCGGGTTGGTGAGCGCGGTGCCGAAACCCTTGTACCAGTGACGCCACTGCCCGTCACCAGTCTGATTTATGTAAGGCTCGGCAATTGGGGATGGGTATACCGCCATCCATCGGTCCCAGGCAATGGTGGGCCGCCTGGTTTTGCCTGAGAGCTGTTCTCATACTCTCCCCCGAATAACTTCGGGAGGGTTTCCGAGTAAGATGGTGGTACCTCTACAGTCGAGCCCGGCATTAGCTCTACCACCTAAAGTAGATCATACTCTAAATAAATTTAATTTGATTTATAAGCCAATATTCAAAGTAAAATGCTAAAAAATACCAAATTGAGATATAATTAAGAAAGGTATGTCCCTCTATAAGCTTAATAACCCCAAAACTGCGTGGCTGACAGGAGAAAGATACGAGTAAAAATAAAATCGATATCGTTACTTATATTGAAAAAATAGTTGTATCAAATAAAGTAACGTACTTTTAAGCTGATTACATTAACTATTCACTTCCTTTATTTTGTAGTTGAACAATGAAACTCCTAGAAAATATGGGAAAAATTTGTCATCCACACAACGTTCCCAATTTTGTTTTATTTCAATTTGGCGCTTATTAGAAGTAGGACACTGTAGACTCTTATTAAAAATTGGTTTAAAAAATTTCTCTATTAATTATCGAGACCAACTACGTTTATTGAACCCGTTTACATAGGGCACGATATGCTTTTTTTAATAAAAGTAAACAAGATATATCAAATGCAACTCTACGGAGTTTGAAAGCTGTTCCCGGCAGGTGTTTCCAGCGGTGCAGCGCTCAAATGATTTACAGCTAGAACACTTATGTACGGAGGCCATCACTTTACTAGACCTAATAGTTTCTATATCGTCAACGTAAACGTTATTATGACCAAAAAGTTAAACTTTTAGTAGAACCACCTAACAAAAAAAATATGTATCTACTAATGATGATCATTGAGAAAATGATTCCGCATACAACTCAAGGCACGTACAAAGACATACACTCGTAGCACGGTATAAAGGGAGTCTTTTTGGTTTTTAAAACATTTAACTCAATGGTATTATGAAGATACAAAAGAAATAATACTATAATATAATCTTTTACTATTTTAATTTATTAATAAGATCCAATACTCTTATTTATTCTGAAAGGGCTAGCTATATACCTATGGTTTGGTAACTTTAAGTCTCCAAAAGTCTTTATTTGGTAATTTTATCTTGATGTAGTAGTTTAAAGTCTTGATGGGTGAAAAACGAGTGAAAATAAATTAAAAAAGAATAAATTCGGGACGGTAGCGCAGTCCGCGGAATGCCATATTCTGATCTTGGGATCGAAGCTCAACACCTTGCAGTCGGATATGCACCAATATTTTTAGAATTGATTAGTATTTGTATACTTGCCCAGCGGTAAAGAAAAACATCGTGATACAATACAATACAATACAATACAAAAAATACAAAATTTATTTATTTATACACAAGTAATTTATAAGTACTTTGGACCCTCCTTTTAAGCTAACAAAACCTGTATTAGAAGGGACCGTTCTTCCCTAGTTGTTACATTAGTCTTGTGCTGTTTGTAGGTAGTACAACTACAGATTATATAAATTATAGTGTGGCAAGGCAAGTCTGCAATGAAATTAAATGGCTATCGGACTAACAATTTTTGGAGAAACGTAGCCTAGCTATGTGTTTTAGGCTTTTTAGTTTTTAGAAAGTGGAACAAATTTCATCAAAAACTACGAGTATATTTAATACTTTTTTAAACATATTATTATACATATATACCATGGATTCTTAACCACGCAAATGCAAATACGCTTACACACGCACATAGACACACACCCTCACACACACCTACACACCCTTTCACACACCACACACAAACATATTATCTATAACCTCTCACCTTTTGTTCTTCAAAATAAAGGTTTCGATTCCCGAGCTGAGTACAGGTTTTTTTTAAATGTATGAATGCAGTTTTTCTTGTTATTAAAATCGATAACATGGTTTCTAAGAACAGATCTTCGTATGTCTTATAGTTTCAGACTTTCCATACTGACCGTTTTAAATGAGACACTCTGTAATGTTGAATATTCATACTCAAACTGAGAAAAAGATATCCATATATGACTCGTGTGTCCATTCGTCTGTCTGTCTGTATGTCTGTGTGTCTGTGTGCATTTGTACTTTTCCGCAAGACTGACTATCAACTTAAAAGGAAAGCTTATTTGACTTTTAAAAGAAATAAAGTCAAATTTTATTTTTACTTGTTGTTGAATGCCTGATGACGGCGCACCCGCACTGGCTACCATTATTATTTAAAACATATTTTTTATTGTCTTCTATGTAGCTTAGACAGTATAAAAAATAAAAAAGTCAACAAAATAGTAAAAAATCTCAAAATATTATTGCCTATATTTCCGAATGGTTACGTTTTGGTGAAAAGTTTTCTTAGTATCTTTTGTTCGTGTTATAGCCCTCTAACAAGTATTGTTTGTGTGCAGAGATTTTGGAAAATTTACCAAAATAATAATAAATAATTATCTTATTTTATCTTATCTTATCTTATCAAAAAGCGACCATTCCAGGCATTGGCCTTTACAGTGCAAGTGCAACCAAGAAAATCTTGAATCTAAGGGGGCGCAGCTTCGCCGTCCAAAAGGTATAAAGGGATATCTTTGAAAAAGCTTGAAAGTTTTCAAAACTCTAGTATTATGATGCTTCAGTGCGAACCTCGTTGTGACTGTGGAGCCTCGGAACAAACTATCCGTCACATCGTGGAAGAGTGCCCCAACAGAAGGTTTTCTGGTGGGCTGGAGCAGCTACATAAGTTAACACCTCAGGCAAAAGTATGGCTATCAAACCTGGATTTAGAATTGTAGCTGTATATATAAAATAGAAAATACTAAGATAAAGCAGGATACCAAGGCCATACGATGATGATGATGAGTGCGAGCCCACGAATAACGGGGCGGAACCCTTTCATTTGAAATAAATGAAAGTGGAATATTTTTGAAAACTCTTAGTTTTTAAGAAACTTTTTCTTATATCAGCAAGATCGATGATGTGCGAGCATAAGAAAAATGTGGAGTTGAGGAAAAAAGCCTTTTAAAAGGTTCTAAAGTGTTTTCAAGAAACTGCGTCTTGAACGAGTAAGATCAACGTTACAGCACGAGCCCAAGAAACACGGGGGGGAAGCAGGGGTTGTAGTGTTTAAACTGACTTTTATAAAACTTCTGAAGCAACTAAATAACGCCGATCTGAGTTTCGATAAACGAGCACTAAATATCATAAAAGGCTCATATATTTTTTATTATTTAAGATCAACACAAAAAGTTACTGTTATATCGTATTTTTATGATATCCAATACCTTTGATCATGGTCTGAATTTTCACACACAAAAACAATCACCGATTATATTTAAAATATTAAAACAAAAACCACTACACAACATAGTTTACGAAGAAACATAAACTTCATAGCGCTCTTCAAAGGGCTACTTACATTTCAATCAACGCTCATGTGTCATGTGCAAAAGCGGGTAAGTCAGATTTTCACACCGTAGCATCAACCGGCGCCAGACCAGACAAACAACATCTTCAACACCTAAAATAAAGCACTTAAATAGCAATCTATCACACGTTTTAACAATCTTTTTTTTAGACTAGCAGTACGTTTCCAAAAACAACAACATTAAGAAAAAAAAATTATAAACTTTCGGAGTATAGAAGAAGCTTGTTGGATCATAACTCGAAATATGTATGTTGATCTTGTTTCACATGGAGGATTTCAATTGTTTATAGGCTTGTGGTTTTTGCATGCGATATTTCAGAATGAAATGTGGGGATTTAACACTTAAGGCAGACGTTTTTAAGGCGCCATAACGAAGTTCATCTGAAATTTTACATTTGTTTTATTCAGAATTATAAAAAAAATTAATAAATGATTTATTATGTCAGCTTACGCAAGTTTTAACAAATTACTTTGCTATTATATAATGTACTTTTATCTACATTCATATTGTGGAATCCTGATTATGGACTCAAAAATTGTGCATGATGACAAATACAGCCGAACTTCTCTAATAGAAAACAAAAATAGTATGGTGGTTTATTAAACTGGTGAACAGATTATTAAAACATGAGTATGAGTTAAAAAAACGAGTCGTAGTGTTTTAATACCTATTTATGCTAACTTTTGAGGAACTTTTCCAGTTTCCAAACAAACTTATTTAACAGGTTATAGTAATGAACCAAAAGTCATAGCTTTGAGTCAATGAAGTATCTAATATAATAGATATTCAGCACCAGCTACTAACAAAAATAAGTTGATCCTACATAAACCTACCCTACCATACCTTTCTACGCCCACCTTGAGTGCCATATACTTACCTACACATCACATACTAGTGTCAGTCGTACACTCATATCATACCCACCAGCAGTGGTAGCGTGGAGGTAAACATCTGTCACGTCAACGCACAGTTACCGCCCGCGTTTTTAATTCGTCCGGAAATACGTGAGCTCAACGTCATTGCTCACCGGACAGACTGACTGGAAAAATGCATCTCTACATTGAACGCGTTATTTTGCTTTTTATTTATATTATCCCCAAAAATTTGTACATTTAATTATCAGAAATTTAATGTTTAAGAATGAAAAGATAAGTCTATGACTTTAGGAAATACCATTTTGTTCGCAATATGATGTAAAGAAAATGATTTTTTTTATGACGCTTTCTAGTATATTTTAACGCAAAGAGATATGATTCGTCTTCCAGTGCTAGATGCAATAATAGAGCTTAGACCAGTGCCATAAGAAGCCCAAGTGCGTTTCATGCGTAACTCCGGTTTTTTCTCAATTTTAGGAGAATTCACTATGAAACTAATATTAAAACTATACAGTCAGAATCTGCATAAATTTCTGTTTTTGTATCAAAATAATTTATGATTTTAGAAGTCACAATTTTATGTATTTATAGATAAACACTTTCTTAAAGAATACATTTACTAATAATGCAAAATCGACGATCATTCTAATAATTTACACACTCATTATAAGACTCAATTAGATCAAATGGTGAAATAACAGAGTAGTTTACGGATATTTTAATCTAAAATGAAATGATTATTTATTATATCTTGCTAAGATTAAAAAAATACTATAATGTATGAATACTAGTGCGATAATGTAATGTAAAAAGCACGCGTGTTTAATATTTTGAATTAAGACCCTAAAAACACTGCAATAAGGGCCACTTTATAAGCAAGTGTATTGAAAAAAAAGTAAATTTTTCTTGATTTTCGTTTGTCAAAAGAAAAGTCTTTCCAATTCCAATCTTCATGCATACACCACGTGAAATTTTTAGGTCCACTGTAGAACAGACAGAATAATAACGCTCTGCGATGTTTACTCGCTGCGGCGATTTTCGTGTTTTAATTTACCTCCGGATAAATGCACCTTTTATTCGTGTGTTTATAATTCGCCTTTTCATATACACGTCTTTCGTCGGGGCCTATTTGATGTTACGTATTTGATATGGGGCGGCCCGTTACCAGGTTGGCATAGATTTTCTTCTGTGAAGATTTGATGAAAGGAAAAATGAATTTACGTTTCCTTTTCATATGTATGTCACATCCATATTTTATTCTTTTGAGATCCATATAATTCACTTTATTTAAAGGCTCAAGAAGTAATTAAAATAATATTTATTGATATACATATTGAGTAAATCTGCTTAAAGCCAAGTCGCATAAAATATTATGTATATTTTATAGTTTAAATTTAATTAATGATATCCTGAATTCCATAGGTACCAGTTTTCACGATTTTCAAGCAATCTCTGACCTGAACTCAAATCCTAAACCTATTGTATTTCAAATCACCACACTAAAATGCGGTATGCTACAATAACGCCCAAAAATATTTTCATATCGTTCCCTATTCGAATCTGTTTTAAAATTTGAACTCGCACGCAATACCTTTAGCCCATATCGTTAATAAAATACTACTAAGTTAGGGCACCCAGCCAACCTTCGCCGGTTTTACGAGCGACCGAGGCGCCCCCTGCCGTCAGAAATATGAAACCTATCAAAATAGAAAATATTTGGACATTTTATGGAACGGTCGACCGTGTTTATGATTGTACGCTTACGTTGCGGTCAAATAGATTTTGGAATTTTTGAAAATAATGCCCCGGCCTTGAATATTTATGTGCGTGTGGTTGTCGCAAAGCTGAAACTGTATAAAATTGGTTTTGGCTAAGGCACAGCACATGATAAAATGAAAATATGCATTTGTTTTTATTAGAATTTGTATCACGAAACGATAATATAAATCAACCAGTAAATTATTTTTCATGTCGGCATCCTAGAACATTGAATCTTGTCGCTTCACGGGTTAGTTATTAGAATTTGTCCAATTTAATTCAGGTTTTCGGTTTCTGTTGTTTTTCATCCATCGCTTTGGATACACTGAATATTATTAGAGCGCATTACAAACTAGAAACAAAGTTTAAGTACGACAAGTATTTAAAAACAACTCCTCAATGGAAACATTGTCTTACTTCAAATTCGTTTCTAACAAAGTATCATTCAAAAATGACACCAGACACTCAAAAGGCGAAAGGCGTGATTGGATGTGTCATGCATTCGATACCATAGTATAAATAACAGATACCTACATGAATACCTGTATAATAGTACATTGCTGCTAAGACCGGGAAATAAGCAATCCTGGGCGAGTAAGTTAAAAGTCAGAGCCCGTAGGGCGAGGAGTTTTATATACGAGGCCAGGATTGCTAATTCATGGTCGAAGCAAGTATAGTGCTTTTCTCAAAAATAAAATGAGACATTTTCATGTTTTTCATGATGATGAGTCATTTCAAATATAATAAACTGACTAGGAAATCTTAAAAGTTACTTACTTGCTCATATTTGGGCGCTTAGTCAAGTTTTTTTTTTTTTTTTTTCAGCAAAGCCTTCGTGGAGTACAATCTATATCAGAGCCCGCCTCTGAACTCATTTTGTAATTTATTTGCACAAAATACTTTGAACTAAAATTTATAGCAACATTCCCGCTTTTACGCAACTTTTTTTATTATTGCCAGCGGCAATTACCGCCATGCAGCCTTCTTCATGGACAACGCCATCTAGAGGAACGCTAAGAACCAAGAAAAAAAAACAACGAGAAAAACGCTCATCGAGGTTAAATTTTAAGTATTCAATGGTTTTAAATATATCTATAAAATCAATAAAAATTACATATTTTTGTAGTTGTTATTGCAGTAAAATATAGCAAACATTTCTACATTCTGAATATGAAATTGTAATTCATTTTATTTTTCTTTGTAAATTGGGCCACTTAAAAGTGATATATGATCACCAAACTCCTTAGTCTCTTATAAACATAGACACGGATAGTTTTAAAAAGAAAACATATGAAATATACTATTTTCATACGAATTTCGTGGACAGTTATCCAGATTTCCTGGACACTTTTAATAGCTCGCCAGGATGAAGTATTTTCTGGTAGGTCTCTACAGTATGTAATGGTAATATTACAATGTATTTTTGAGAAAATAAAAATTACCTATACTCTGTCGATACTGAGCCAGTCGTGATTGGCTAACTTATAGACAGTGAACACTATTGGAGCCGTCTTCGCCATGTGGCCATAATAAACTTTGTTTATCGTGTGGTACTTTTTAGGGTTCTTTAGTCAACAAGGAACAAAAACAACAAAAACAACAACAACAACAACAACAACAACAACAACAATACAGCTTTATTTGTACACCAAAAAAAAGGAAACAAAAAATTATGTAACACTTAATGTAACTTAATGGGTAAATACAAACAGGCGGCCTTATCGCTTAAAGCGATCTCTTCCAGACAACCTATGGGTGGAAGAAACTGCTCAAGAGGATAACTCATATGGCGGTGTACTAAATTTCTGTATAGGTAATAGATATATAAATATATTGATAGATATATAAATGTATATTAATAGATATATACATACATATTGGTAAATATATATTGTTATGAATGTTAATTTACATGCTAATAATAATATATATACTTTACATACATAAAGAGAAATAATATTTATGTAATCAGAGTGAAAGGTAATGATGTTTGACTAGTCTCTTGAAGACAGGCAGGGAAGGGGCTCCTCTAATAAGTAAAGGAAGATCATTCCACAATCGAACAGCTTGGACTGAGAACGAATTATTAAAGAAAGACGATGAATTCATCGGCGTGGTAAGAAGCAGATTCTGAGAGGACCGTAAAATGCGGTCATGAGTACCATGAAGATATCGAAACCGAGTTTTTAGGTAAGAGGGAGTTGAAGTATTATTCAACACAGAATACAAGAGAGACAGGATATGAGCATTACGGCGACAACGAATGGTAAGCCAATTTAATCGAGAGCGGAATTTAGATATGTGATCGAATTTACAAAGACCAAAAATAAACCTAATACAGAAATTTTGAAGACGTTCGAGTTTATCAAGCTGAACCTCAGAAACGTCAAGGTAGCAGACATCGGCATAATCGAGAACGGGTAGTAATAGAGAATGTGCAAGCGCAATTTCAGTAGCAGTCGAAAGGAAATTCCGAAGCCTTCTCAAAGATCCTGCTGCCGCAAACAATTTCCTGCAAACTTCATTTATTTGTGGATCCCAAGACAAGCAACTATCTAACAGGAGATCTAGGTTTTTCACTTTGCTACTCTATGGAATTAGTGTCCCTTCAAATATAATATCAGGTAGCAGTTGCCAGTCAATCCTGGCTGTGAACCAAGAACTACCCATAATGATAACTTGGGTCTTGTTGGGATTAATTTTTAAGCCATATTCGCTATTCCACACAGATATTCTAGATATATTGGCATTGGTTGTGATTATGGCTTGTGAAAGATCTTCCAATTTGGCTTGCGTGTAGATTTGGAGATCATCTGCGTAAAGGTAAAGGAAGAAGATATAAACTGAGAAATATTATTAATAAATATAGCGAAAAGTAGAGGAGATAGGACGCCACCTTAAGGAACGCCGGCAGTAGTGTCGCACCAGTCAGAAAAATATTATCAATACGGATGCGTTGCCCACGTCCTAGTAGATAACTACGAAACCAGCCAATCACCGTAGGAGATATGTTAAGAGAAATAAGCAGTCCTAGTAGGATGTCAAAGTCAGCTGTGTTGAATGCGTTTGAGAAATCAAGTAGGGTTAGAACTGTTAGTTTCCCACAATCCATCCCTTTTTGTATATCGTCAGTAATTTCCACCAAAGCCGTAACGGTACTATGGCCAGGGCGAAAACGTTAATGAACACGTTGATGAACGTTAAGGAGGTTGTTTTTGTTGAGAAAAATGCTTAACTGATGGTGGACCGCCCGCTCGAGGACCTTGGAGAGGAACGGAAGGATTGATATTGGACGATATTCAGAAAAGGAAGTGGGATTCGCTTTTTTAGGCAAAGGGGTGACTTGGGCATCTTTCCACAAAGTCGGAAAGGATTCTGAGGAAATGGAATAATTGAGGATACAGGTGATAGTGGATAAAAGAACATCAAGGATGGGGGTGATCATTTTGCGACTAATACAGTCACTTCCTACTGCGTCGGATCTAATGGCAATGACGTGTTTCTTAACATCACAATCGGTGAGTTGGCTAAATATAAATGGAGGGTAGTCGGGTGATGAAATTGAAGAAAGATAGTTTAGCGTATTTGTTTTCGTAACACTGTCCAAAGTGGTTGAACGAGAAAAATGTTGGTTGAGTGAGTTTAAATTTAAATCTGTTGGAATTGAGTCTTTACGAGATTTGCCAACACCCAATGACTTAAGAAATTTACATACTTTGGCTGGATCACCATTTTCTACCGATTTATGAATATGGCGTCGTTGAGCGTCCCTACAAACCTTGTTGCAGTGATTCCGAATGCGTAAGTACCCTTCCCTATTAGTGTTAGTGGGTCGATGTTTAAATCTTGACTTGGCAAGAACCTTTTTCTCCATCAGCTGTTTGATATCATCAGTGAGCCAGGGAGCAGGTACATGTTTTATCTTGATGGCTTTGACGGGAGCATGTATGTCAAAGAGCTGTATCAATAAAGAGTTGAAGACACAAACTTGGTCATCAACGGAATCATTACCTAAAAATACATTTCAGTCAATGTCTTCAGCATCCTTCCTAAGATTATCCAGATTCATACCACTAAAATTACGCTGCAGAAGAACTTTTGGTTTAGCTTTTGGGGGACGAACTTTATATGATAGATAAATCAGATCGTGATAGGAAAAAGCATCAGCACTATATTGCCCATGTTTGACGACATGAGCTAAAGATGAAACCATAATAAGGTCGAGAAGAGAAGGCTAACAATTTGGAAAGTGATGAGTAGAGTTAGATGGGAGAATGTGTAAATTATTGGAACTAATAAGTGACCTGAGAGAAGAAAAACGATGATCGTTTTTAAGAAGACACGTGTTGAAATCACCCATAACAACCGTATGACTATAAGATGGAGCTAAGTTCTGTAGAAGACTCTCGAAGGAAGAAAAATAATTAATATTCATGGAAGGAGGGTAGTAAACGCCAAGAAGAATTTTTGTATGATTTAACATAACTTCAATAAATAGGTGTTCACCAGCATCCGTTGGTGGAGGTTGAGCAGACATGCTAACTATAGAACAAGGAATGTGGGATCGCAGGTAAATCGCTACTCCACCACAATCCCTAGGGACGCGATCATTTCGAATAAGATGATAACCTGGAATAGCGACAGATGTAGAAGGCAAACATGGCTTCAGAAAAGATTCTGATTCAAGAATAGCATGGATGTTCCTTATATCATCGAATGTTGCAAGCAAGTCTGTGTAATGACCTCGAATACTCTGTGCATTTATATGTACAACATTAAAATTTTTTAAGCAATCAGAAAATTGCGAGGCAAATGAGTCATGAAGATTAGGGATGCTGTAAAAACTGGAATCACTGCTAGTATCATCAGAAGACGAGGAAGAACAGGATATGAAACCATCACTCTGATAACTATCGTTTTGATCAATAAATAAATGATTTAACATAGATACGTTATAAATAATAAAATATACAATAAATAAATATGTAACTAAATATAGTAAAGCTAAAAATACACTCAAAATGCACCTGCCGGTTGTGTTTGATTGACATGAAAAAAAAAATGATGGGCAGCAGATTAATACTCGTAAAATTATTAAATTAAAGACAGTCAAACAACATAACATTAAACAAAAGATAAAAACATTAGAAAGAGCAGATTGTGAAATGCAGCGTAAAAAGAAAACAAAAAGCACTCACTCAGTGTCATCAAAATTAATTAGGCACTGTGGCTGCAACAACGAAAAAAGCATGAAAAATGGAAATAAAATAACTACCTACCTATTCAAGTAGCAAACTATACCCTACCTACCTGCCGCCCTTATCATTGAAAAAAGGAAAAAAGTACCAAGATTTTTATGAAAATCACCTCGCGGTTACTCCCCTTTTCGGCCTCACTTTCCTCGGGAGTTTCGTGGTTTCCGTCCTGGAAGGAACATCAGATTCTTCACTAGGTGTTGAAATGCTGACTACTTCAGGAAGCGACCGGATTTGGTGCCTTTAACCATCTGGTCCCAGCACAAAGATGGATCCCTCCCTTGTCCAACATTTGGAGATTCCGAAACGTCTTCGGGCCGCCATAAACACGTCATGCCGGCGCTTCGTGAGGAACTCCGACAGAGTGACCCCGCTTCCTTTGAGTTTCGTTTTGTTAAACCAAACCTTGTCCCGAAGATAAGTGTCCATAAATTTCACTAGGATAGGCCTTACTGAGCCAGGGGCAGAGCGCCCCATTCTGTGACACCGCTTAATATCACCAACACTGAAACCGGGGACCTCCAGCTGCTCTGCGGTCACTTTCACCACTGCAGCTGCCGTGTCTTCGCCATTGACTTCATCCACACCATGTATCAAAAGGATCTTGCGGCGACTTCGCATCTCCAGCCGGTCCACCTCCTGCGCCAACATGTCCACCTGGCGCTGAAAATTAGTCATGG
Organism: Ypsolopha scabrella; assembly: GCA_910592155.1. Classification (NCBI taxonomy): domain Eukaryota; kingdom Metazoa; phylum Arthropoda; class Insecta; order Lepidoptera; family Ypsolophidae; genus Ypsolopha; species Ypsolopha scabrella. The sequence continues at coordinate 19,893,812 of OU342969.1, read as the reverse complement.
CCTCGGTAATGAAGTTTCGGAATGAAACAAAATCCGCAGCAAGTTGAGATTAAATGGAAGCCTGCGAAGGGGCTTGCTGATAATCTTGCTAGAATGCAGCCATCCTTTTCTCAAAAAGATCCTTCATTTGTGACACAGTTTGTTGGACTTGTTCCATTGTGCGGGTAGGAAATAGTATGGTTCAATGTAGTGTTTAAAATAAAACTGTGATGAACTGATTATTATGATAGGATAACACTTCCTGGCAGGTAATTAGTACTATGATTTAATAATAAACATTTACTTTTACTGCAAAATCACTTTCTATTATTTTAATCAATTTCTAAAAATTTGGGTAAAATTTTATGTCACCATAGATTTATGCCTACCCACCAAAAAACGTCTATGTCCGTGTCCGTCCGTCTGTCTGTCTGTCTATACGGGGCTTAGCTCAGAGACTCTTAGTACTAGAAAGCTGTAATTTGGCATGGGTATTAATATAAATCACGTTGACAAAGTGGAAAAAAAATTTTTTAAACATATTTTTCATGTAAGGGAATGATTTTTTTTCGCGTCTACCCCAAATTGTGGGTTGTCGTTGAATAATGCTTTCAAAAATTTTTCGATTCAGGGGTCCGTTTGCGAAATATTAAGCCTTAAAGTGAAAACTTTTGTTAGAGTCAAGTGACTCACCCATGCCAGCTAAACGGTTGCTTTTCTATATGTGAAAAAATTCACAGCATTTGTATATAGTTTTAACGAAGTTAAAAGGAAACCTTGCATTTCACAGTTCACACTCGGGACATCTCTGACCCCCTCAGGGAGTCATGTCGTGACGATATGTGAAAAGAAAAAGCTAAGTAGGCTTTACAAGTTAACGAGTAATGGACGACCAACATAAATTTGCAGTTTTATTAGATACATTTCATAAGTTTGTAATTTTTATTTAATATAATAAAATAAATATATCGCCATGAATGGATCGACATGAATCCCCGAGGGGGTGTCAGAGGTGTTCCGGGTGTGAACTGCGAAATGCAAGTCACAGTCCACATTCGGCACACCCGTGTTTCACCGACGATTATTACGCCCCAACGTGATGGGTGGTGAGCCCTATCGCCGTTCTTCAGGCACAAATACACACTTTTAGGGCATGCAGGTTTCCTCACGATATTTTCTTCACCGTTCAGCAAGTGGTAAGTATTAAATACTCTGCACATAAATTCCGAAAAACTCATTGGTGCATGCCCCGGCCGGGGATCGAACCTAGATCTAAAATATTGAGAGGCTAGCTTTCTACCCCTGAGCTACCGCCACTACTTATTGAAACACATATTAGAGTGGTTGAAACAATTTGATTATGAGTATACTGAAAAATCAATAAAACAATAATCCTGATCAATTTTTATATAGTTATTTCCTCTCCAATATAACTTTCATTTTTCACAGTAATTCATCTCACAACTCCCTCACTCCAGTACTCCCATTTAATCACATACACCCACACAAACTACCCCGTCACCTACATTACACCCTATCACTCACAAACACACCCCCACACACACCCGTACACCCTCTCATATCCAAAGGCAAAGCTTACATTTCCTAAATATATTATATAAATATTACTTTAATGCATCTATTATTATATTCTGTAATTACTTTTGTTAAGTATAATTTTTAACTTAATTTGATTTTTTTTACATTGTTCTTTTAGACACATAAGTAACCTGATGTACTCATTCGGGTCGAGTCTAGCTCCTACAAAACAATGAAAATTAGGGTGGGAGCTAGTGCACTACTGTACCTAAGACTTTTACTTTTGTGAATAAACTTTTTTTTTTAATCATCTATTTGAATGGTACGGAACCCTTAAGCGGGAGTACTACTTGCACCGGTTTTTATTTCAGCGCTAATCAGACTTCTATGTTTATTTTGTTCGCTGGATCATTTCCAATTCGTAATGCACTATAATAATATTTAGAACTAGAATACTTGGACATTTGCTAATTTGTGAAATAACCTAAGCGTTCCCGTTGAGGAATAAATGTAGGTCGTTCAGTTAGCAACTATCTTTTCAGGACCAACCGCCGACAGGTCACAGCAAATCGGATTATAATCTTCACCGCGCAAAGTTCCTTAACAAGCTTCAAGATGGCTCGTGGCAATATTGACGCAAATTATTACTGTGAACCAGTGAGAGAGGCTTAAGTCGAAGACAGTTTTAGATTTTTAAGGGTTCCGTCATATTACTAGATTCACGTTGTTGATACTTAATTTAACGTACGATTACGCGTTTCAGGAATAAGGTATAATCGCCTTTTTTATTACTAACACATTTTATTTTCCCGAAGCAAACAAACCAAACATACAAGAAGTGTGTATTTAATTACGTCGGTCTAATTTAATCGTGGTATTAATAATAATAATATAATTTATTTAACCAAGAAAATATACAAAAGTGATTTACAAGACACTAAAATTAACAATATTCTTTGCCACTTTTTAAAACATATCTATTGGTCTCCAAACTAGATTAGGTCTGTACCGCGGGGACCTAAGTAACTAAGTAAAAGGTAAGATGTTTTTAAACATTCCATAGATAGACTAAAATTGTCTATGATGATGAGTTTGATGAGCCTTATCGTCGTTATTCGGGCACAAATTGACGCTAAACGTGCTTTCCGAATCATGCAGACCGGCAAAATTATCCCCCTGCAAGGTTTGACGTCGCGTCGGTCGTCGAGACGTTCGACCCGTTATACCACGCAAGTGGTTAAATTTATAATTCTACTAGCTTTTGCCCGCGGCTTCGCCCGCGTGTCATTCGGTTTAACGACATGCTTTTTTCCGGAATAAAAAGAAGCATAATGTGTTAAGTTAGGGTATAAGCTATATCCCCTCTAAATTTCATCCAAATCCGTTCAGCCATTTCAGCGTGTAAGAGTAGCAAAAATACACACACACACACACACACACACACACACACTCAAACTTTCGCATTTATAATATTAGTGTGGTGATCACCATTGTTCGTCTTATTTTTAACTAATTAACATGAAAGTAGAGTTCGAGCGAGTAAGGACGTATACCAATCAAATTAGCGATATACCAAAAAAGAGCTGTCAGAATCGTAGCACATGGGCCTGTCAGAATCAAATTATTTTGATATCTACTAGCTTTTACCCGTGGTTTCACCCGCGCTGATTTAGTTTTTAGATAGTCCTATCGAGTCTGTTAATATTTTTGGAACCAATAATTTTAAAGTACGTATTTTACTTGGACTTTTGGTTCTCATGTACATTATTGTACATGTTTGACCCTACGTCTATGTCCTTAGGGAAATATTAAAGCCTATGTGCACAAGAGTGAAAGTATTTTCAAAATCAAATCAATAATTCCAGAGATTACCCGCGTAAAGGGTTATATCCCGTCCCTAGGGAATAAATTATAGTCTACTAGCCTTTGCCTGCGGCGTCGCCCGCGTGGAATTAGTTTTTGTGTACTCCTATAAAATCAGTCAATATTTCTCGGACTGTTACCTACCGTAAATATTGCTGGTGATGTGTGTTAAGCGACTCTGTGTTTTCCATTTTGTATGTCTCTTTTATAGCTTTTCCATGGGAACTAATTTATGGGATAAGAAGTAGTTTTTGTCCTATTCTAGAACTAGAACATTATTTATGCAAAGTTTTAGCCCAATCAGTTCAATAGTTACGGCGTAAAAGGGTGACCCATCACTTTTCTATAGAAACTTAAAACGACATTTTCATCCCATGGGAACTGATTTATGGGATAAAACGTAGCCTATGTCCTATTGCGGGTCTAGAACTACATTCATGCAAAATTTCAGCCCAATCCATTCTGTAGTTACGGCGTGAAAGAGTAACAAACATCCATCCATCCATCCATTCATCCACCCATCCATACATCCAAACTTTCGCATTTATAATATTATATGTACATTTAAACTATATAATATTATTAGTGGGATGGTACTAGCTTTTGCCCGCAGCATCGCCCGCGTTGAATTAGTTTTTGTGTACTCCTATAAAATCTGTCAATATTTTTCGGACTGTTACCTACAGCAGTAAACACAGCTGGTGAAATGTGTGTGTTATGCGCCTCTGTTTTTCCCATTTTGTATGTCTTTTTTATAGCTTTTCCATGGGCACTGATTTATGGGATAAAAAGTAGTTTTTGTCCTATTCTATAACTAGAACATTATTTATGCAAAGTCTTAGCCCAATCAGTTCAATAGGTACGGCGTGAAAGGGTGACACATCACTTTTCTATAGAAACTTGAAACCTCATTTCCATCCCATGGGAACTGATTTATGGGACAAGAAGTAGCCTTTGTCCTATTCCAGGTCTAGAACTACATTCATGCAAAATTTTACTCCAATCGGTTCAGTAATTACAGCGTGAAAGAGTAACAAACATCCATCCATCCATACATCCAAACTTTCGCATTTATAATATATTAGTGGGATAGCACTCATAGACAATGAGCTTCCTATTATTGAAATAATTTTTAGAAACGTATCAATAGTTGAGGGGGTTATTTTCTACATCCAAACAAACTCACAAACTCACAAACACCTCCTCTTTATAATATTAGTGTAGATGGTGTAGAAGTTTAAATTATATTTAATTTGTTCACAGCTACTTAATGCTCATTAATGTAAGTATATTAAAGTAGACAATAAGATTAAATAAATCTAAGCAATTTCGTTTTCGTTTCTCAAAAGAGATCCTCTAATAAATGAAGTGCCTAACAAAGGTAGGTACTAAGTAACTGTAAAAGTCAAGGAAAATTGCAAACTTTACCATAAGCTCTCCTAATGAACAGGCTGAGGAAACGGTTTGACTCTAATCTTTATAAATTACTTAAATTTTGTATTTTAGAGCTGGTTAGTTTATCCAGAATTTTATGAAGCTATTTAAACATTATTTTGTTGTATATTAAGACACTTTCGTTCATATAGCCAAATTCATACTGGAGACTCGGTAAGTAGTCAAAACCAATGTTCAATGGACCTGTTTGCGAAATACGAAAAATATTTTTTAATGCATCGATACTTTGTTCGAGACCAACCTCGACTCAATTAGTATAGGAAGTCTATTTTGCGTATTTGACAGAAAGGGCCAAACCTTGGTTATCCTGACCACTTACCGACTCTTCAGTATGAATTAGGCTATATATACATAAGAAAAACGGTACATATAAACATTTTCACAAATAGCAATATTTTGTTTAAAAACGCGGTCACTGAAAACAAGACGGCTTAATTTACAGCACTTAAAGCGAACAATACCTAGAACGTTTCACATTAAAACGATCCATACTCCGACTTGGCCCCCCATGGGGCCCCCTGGAGTTTGAATGACGACCGCCTGGGGCCCTCACTAGCGCCACAGTGGTCACCTATCGGACTTAAATGTGGGGCCCTGACCGCTTCCTGTGGTTCTGATGAAAAGGTGGACTTCATCAATAAATGCATTTTGGACTAACTTGGAGTAATTGGCCTCATGTCCGTTGTGACTGACTTTGTGTTTTGCAATTTTATCTAATTGAACGTCGACTGCATGCCAAGAAAAACAATGCTTAGTTCTGAATCATTTCTGTGAATAAAAGAAACGACAAAAAATATTTTTCATGTGTAATTGTTTTTTTTTTGGCATAATTCAAAGTTTTACTAACGTTTCGTAAATCAGTACCTAGACATAATGTACACTCATTAAAATTTTGTTACGCATAATCCATCATACTATTTAAAAACACTTTTTGTGTAAAATGTGTTTGTACTTATGCCATTCTACATGTTTTTCTTATTATAACTATTAAAGGTATACTAAGTATACTATAATAGTAACGACGACAAATTCAAAACAGTGTTTTCCAGCTAGACACTCTTAGTTGTTCTTACTTCTGAGTGTACGCTGAGTCAATGGCACCCAAACTACCTTCTCTGAAATTCACTGAATAATTCGTTAAGTTTAAAAACCCACAGTCTGGCTTCTAACATCCACCTTGGAGAGGCACTTAGCATTTTAATTGAATGTTTGTACGACAATACTTAGCTTGAGCGGAAAGTTGTGAGGCCGGTTGGACTTAGCTTGGTTAAACTTCTGTTAGAGTTAGCCCAAAATTAATATTTAGAAATATACTCGTGTGTTATAAAACTAAGTAAAAATTTGAACTCCAGCATGACAGGATACCGATCGACAGTTCTTATTGCCAATAAAATTGTTTATGAATAGGAAGCTTGAAATGCAGGCGCATGTGCATACATAGTCAAAACTATTTTTATATATTATTTCAAGTAGAAGATAATTGAAAAATAACTCTGCTTCAGAACTACCAGAGGTGCAATTGCGAAAGACAATCGTATTCAAATTGATTGTCATGTTATGGCTATTCGGCTAAGCAAAGTAGCCCGTTTGACAATTGAAATCGTAAATTTTTGGTTGTTAAATGAATACGATTGTCTTGTTTTGTTTTTGACAACCAAAAACGTACGATTTCAATTCTCAAACGGGCTAATTTGCTTAACCGAATAGCCATATGACAGTCGAATTTGAATACGATTGTGTTACACAATTGCATCTATCTGGCGTTTTGTCTAATGCATAATAATATGGTTATTGAGAAACCATTTTCTTGAATTATTGAATTAAATTAATTTCTGTTTATCTTAGAGATGTTGTAACCGGCCCTTCCTCCTCATGCACGGTTGCGACCTATTAACTCCGCCGCGAAACGAGAAAAGAACAAGATAACGATTCGACTCTAAGTTCAGTTCCGCGGCTCGCTCTGTCCTATAACTCACTTTAATCCCCCGTTAAATTTAGCTTTAACCGTTTGTGTATAACCGGGCAAAAGATTTATTTCAGCTATTTATTTTTAATGATATAGGTGTAAAATATTTACTTCTTATTGACTTATTTAGTTTAAATTAGTGACAGTATTTTATTTTCTTGTAAATGGTTTCAAATACGACTAGTTATAAAATTTATTCATATTTTTACTCCCGCACATGAAAACACTGTTTCTTTTAAATGTTTGTGTGTATCTTACTCTTTTGAATTTAAGATTTAGATTTAGAAGCACGATGTTTTGCTAGAATGTGATTATTAATCAATTCAGTCAGCTTCGTTTTAAAAACGGAACGTGTTTGCTGAAAATTACCTATTTCCAAAGAAAATAGTAAACAACTCAGGTGTTTTGACATACATATTTATTTCTGCTACCTTCTTTAATGTTATTAATTTGAAGCTGTCGCGACTTAGATGTGGGTAGTTTGATATATCCACTTTGACATCAGATTTCAGTCAAATGGTTTTTTTAACAGGTGCTTTTAAAGCTGACTAGGTTTATCAATGGATGCTGTCACCGTTAAAAAAATATTCGAGAAATATTTGACTGCAGCTCTAACAGAATCATATTTCAATGTATGAATGCAGGTATTTACAACTCGTTTAAAAACCGGCCATGTGCGAGTCCTAGTCACACATGAAGAGTTTCGTATCACCACACAAAACAAGTTAAAGATTTCAAAATTTTTCAGAAAACTCAGTTTCCAACTGCCTGTCCAAACTCAATAGCACAATAGTAGAGAGGCTGACTGATTGAGCCGAACTGTGTTCAGTGTATTAATGAATATAAAAAACGTTTGTTGGCATAGAATTACTACACACTTATATCCTTTTGTATCCAAATCAAAATAGAAAACAATAGAATAACAATAGCAAGTGTGGAGTGTGCGACACAAAGCAGATCACATTTCATATATAAATGAAACCGTGTACGAGGTGTGCTTGGAATGAAAGGATTTTCTTATTAATCAGGTATTGACTTCTTTCAAATCAATCAAAGGAAAAACACGGACGATAAATCAGCGTCCCACGAATCCCCCAATAATCTCTTTCAATCCCTACACGAAGTACTTATTAAGTCCCGAATTTCGCTGAAATATTCATTAATTGATTCACGAAGGCACCCTTAAGAAGGTACCCTTATTTTCAGGGTTGATTAGAAACAACCTGAGTTTTAAACATGGTGGAATGTTTTGCATTGGAAGATTGTGATGTTTGGCTGCGTATTTGATTTCTAACTTACTATGCGTTTAGCTTTGATGTAATTTTTTTTTTAGATGTTAAGGATATACCTAAAACTGTGAGTTTCTTTTTTGCTTTCATAAGTATTGTAACCAGCAGTAGGTTGCACAATACTTATAGCTTTATTGTAAATAAATTAACGTATTTATATTATACTTACTTCTTATGAGCCTTAGTAATTAATAAAAAGTAATATGTACCTTTTCTTCTGTTCATTAATTTATTTGTGAAAACCTCCCCATCAGCCGTCAATCTTTTAATTACAGAGACATCACCTCAAGCCGCTAAGTATTCACCAACTCTTCTATCTAACCAAGACTTCCAGACACATGACTTAACCTTTATTTCCTAGCAAAACAGACTATTATTGATAAATCATACTCATTCAATTTATGGCGAAAATGTACATAGATACACCACAGACATAGTTTAATTTTATAACAAGTAGGTAGATCACGTGAAACTGAAGGGTGACAGCGTCGCGGATACCTCCGCTAATGGCTTCACGACATTACGTGGCACAGAGTGGAGGGTAGAGTCGATTATTATTCCCTAACAGATCAAAAATGTCGCAGTTAGGGTTAAAGCAAATATCTTTAATATGTAAAATTGTCGCTCTTTTAGTTAAGTTATTACGCTATAAGTTAATTCATTACGACTTTTTTTCGGTTTTGTTGTGAAGTAGCTTAATTAATAAATATTTATATATATTATCCCCCCTAAAATTTAAAGGGCTTTTCATGTTCTTACCTGTCAAATTTTGACTCAGTCGATCCAGCCAATTTCAGTGCTCTGGATATTTTCCCCACTATATGTTTTTTTTTGGGGAAATAGTTTAGTAGAGTAGGTATTTGATTTTATCTGCCTATTTGCACCAATGCTACAGACTATATCCACTGTCCTGGGAGCCACAGAAATTTTTTTATGTTACTTGGTGTGTGTGAAATAAATATTTTGCAGTTTTTTAACACTTTGCGTGTAAGTGACCTACTCTACAGGTTTCTGTTCGTCTCTTACCTAAGGATATTAATTAGAGGTAAACAAGTTGCCTTTGTGAAGATTTTCACTTCATTCGTCACGCCAGGAAGGATGCCATGCGGAAGGTAACATGAATATATCTTCGTATGCACATAAATATACTCGTAAAAACCTACATACCCATACTTATTTTATTATGTTAGACATAATAACGTTCAGTTCTAAATTGTTTTATTGTGATTGTCAAATATGATTTCTATACAGTACCCAATAATACATACATACATTGTACTCTTGCCAGTCTCATAGAAGGGATAGACAAAGACCACAGATTTCCATTTGCTACGATCCTAGCACACCTCTTACCTTCGCCCACCTCCATCATCATTATTGAGAGTAATTTGTATTTTTTATTTATTCTAGATATAGCCCGATTGTGTTTACTCGTGAATTTTACAAAATAGAATTTAATATTATTTATCAATATAATTATTTTTTATTCAATTTATTCCAAGAAGTAACAAAAGCATAAACCCCTCCTTAGATCTATCTTAATCAGAACGGTGAGTGGCGCCGCTAATTGCGAAGGATAAACAAATTAATTGATTATCAGATGACTTCATTGGGCCGCCGTGTCGCGGCACTCGTACACTGAAAGCTTCAGTTTCGTTATGCTTATTAAATATCAACAATTCGTACAATATACAGGATCTATTATCGACCTGCTTAGAAAATTAAAACATAATGTTCTACTGATTGTACTGAACTACTTCTATTTAGATTTGAAACAAAACGAAAAAATCATACTATCATATGAACTACTTTCACAAAGAAATAGACCTGCGGAAATGAAAAAATACTTTCATCTCAATAGATTTTAAATATATGGCTCATAAAAAACTTTGCATTTCGACGTTCAAGATTGTTTGAGCGAAAACCCGTATTATGTGACATAAGGATTAAGCTTTGTATAAACTTCATAAAATTCTGAAATATACAGATATTTCATACAACCATTAATGTTTTTACATAAAATTAAAGAAGTCGTAATTTATACTTTTTTCCAGATTCCTATCACACTCACATTGTAGGTCTTTCCGCATGAAGTAACGTGCCTTATTAAAAGAACAGGTTACGCTTAGATCGATCACTCTTACTTCAACGCGGGGATTGAACCCACGACCTCAGGGTTAGCAGGTGAGCGCTGTACCACTCGGCCACAGAGGCGGTTATATATCCACATCTCTACGTAATTTACCAATAAGTAAGTTATAATTATAAAATACACGAGCTTTTTGAAGATTATCTCAACTTCTTCATTTATGACAACGAAAATGACAGTGTGTTTTGTAAAGGTATTTTTGCCAAAAACTTAAACAGAACTGCTGTGAAACCTTGTATAAATGACCTCCAGGACAACACACGTTCCAAAACACGCAGAAACCGCCATTCAATAAAGTAAAGAACAACAACATGCTCGAAATGCACAAATTGAAAACATACGCTTGTCGGGAGCCGAGCCAAACGACTCAGTGTGACGATACTCTTCATTGAGAAAACGGGAGGTGTGGGCGGCGACGCTAGCGCTCGCGGCGGCGAGTAGCGAAACTAATCACTTGCGGAGCGTAGGAGAAACTTGTGAAAAACTGACAAATGGAAAGTGGTCACGGTAAATTTAAATTTTTACAGTTCTATTCTAAAATTAATACAGTTTTTTGTTTGGCAAACTTTGATAGCATTTATTGTTTGTTTTACTGATACCTATGATATTAGTCCGAAATAAAAATATTTGCTTTGATTTGATGCTCGTATAGTCACAACATTTAAATAAAATGAAATCTCTTTTTTCATTTGTCACAGAACAATAATTTATTGTTCTTTATTTATTTATTGATTGAAAAATAATTTATTAATCTGTGGGTGTATATGTGACGTGGTCAGTCTTAAACTGAGGTGACGTGTCTTGAAATTTAAACCCGATATTCTTTAGATTATACGGAACGAGCTTAATATATAACTAAAAAAACAACATTTTCCCATCCAAAATTTAAATACGTAGATATACTTACACTACCTACTCGCAAATTACTATGAATGGGTGATTTAAATAATATTTTATAATATAAGTCATCCAATAAAAGTAGTTTAGTATAATCATTAAAATATAGGAATTTCAAGGAATTCCATAGATAAAACTTGAATCTGTGACGATGTATTCAATATCAATCGATAATGAATACCTGATAAATTGGCAAAGGTTTATTTATTTGCAAAAACAAGGTAAAAAATGATTTGTAAATATACAATAAAACATCATAATTGAGATAAGAACAAAACAGAATTAGACAATAAAACGTTTTTTATTGCAGAACCACATTGCTTTTTATATTTCCCATTCACCTTTATTACTTTATAATCCTTGAACCAAATAAAATAAATAAAAAATCTCATATTGGGATGACCGTTTGCTGCCCCAAGCTATATTGTAGACAAGGAGCTAGCAAGAATGAAACAATTATGTTTGAGTCCACCAATTTTATATAAAGTAGACAACATTAAATTACAAACTGAAGACTTGTGGTGAAATGAATACTTAATTATTACAATGACAAACCACATAAACTGAATTGATTATTTAATTATTTTTTACTCACAGAATTATTCTCTTAAAAACTTTGTTTTCTTGTAATTCAACCTAATAAAAAATTATTAATAACATAAAATTCCTTTTGTAGTTTCTTAACTAGCTGTATTTCGGAAGTTTTAAAAAGATTAATCGTTGCTAGCTTGTTGGCCACAGTGATCCCTTCTGCATTAATTCAAAAACATTTATTTACCGTATAGAAAAAAATAAAATAATACCGCGCACGGGTGAGGTGGGTGCCGAAATTAAAACTTGAAGTTTGAACAATGCTTTATAGTTCCTGCTCACCCCACTAGCCGTGGGGCGTAATAATAAGTCCAGATATCTGAAATGAAGGGTGGAAACTTATATGAGTTTGGGTATATTGCGTGAGTGTGAGTGTGGTTGATGTGTGTAGGTCATGGAATATGGGATCTGAAAATACACCACATAAAGGTATGGCATGGTTTTCTATAACCATATCCTTTTTCGTTTTTTCAAAGATATAATGAAGCCACAAGAACTATTATTGATGTGTGTGTTTGTACTGTCAAAAATGTAAAAAATAAATATGTGACAATAACATATTTTAACACGTCAGATTAAAAATGCGTCTGACGGACTGTTTTACGTGCGGATACTTACGTAAATTTAATAAATACACCTTTTGCGTAGATAATTTAAAATTTGTGTAATAAAATAACATTTCGTATTTCTAGAGCATACCTACGTTAATAGAGTTTCTATCTCAAGTAAGTACCGACAGTTAAATATTCAAATTCAACTGAATCCGATCACAAGTTTTTAAGTTTTGCTGATGACGGTAGAAGCGGATAAATAAAACAGTACCTAGTTAAATATTATTATTAGAGTGCATTACAAACTAGTAAAGATCAATTAGAAACAAACTTATCTTTAAATTTAGATCTCTTATCTTTAAAGTTGTTTCTTATTGATCTTTTCTAGTTTGAAATGAACTCTAATAAATGATAAAGAGTATTCCAAAGCGATGGATTCCGCTATAAAAACATAATCTTATTAACTTATAAAGTATTTTATAAAACGAGTAAATAATAAATAAGAAAAAAAAAAAATTAGCTCAAGATATATTTCGGGCCCTACTGGGCCCGGCTTCAGTTGAGAAGGGCCCAGTAGGGCCCGAAATATATCTTTAGGTAATTTTTTTTCCTATTTATTATTTACCTCTTTTTATAAAATTCTGAATAAAAGCTTTTGAAAGAAACATAAATATTATTTATTTATTAAAAAATACCTTATAAAGCGACAACTCGTCACGGAAATTTACAATTATGGAGTACTACGAAGCGCTGCCGTAACAAATTTCTGGATCAAACAAACTATTGTTATTGGTATCGCAATGCCTCTCCAAGATAAACAGTTACGTCTGCCAAAACATAGGTTAATGGTACGAGCATAACGATCCTGGCAGTTGCCGGTAACGCTACACAGCAAAAGCTCTTGACTGTTTAAAGACTTGGCATTATATAAATAAGTATACTCACGCCTTGATCCCACAGGGGTAGGCAGATACCTGAGATCATCTGTTACGATCCTGACACATCTCTTTTTTATCCTCTTTTTCATCCAGCAATCGAGTCATGCCAACCTCTTATCTGGCTGCATTTAACTTGTCCCTCTGTAGAGAAAGTATGTAAACAGTTTGGTGATTAAACCTGGTACATTTTTGACGAAGACAATACTTTAAATTTTTGTTTATGTTATTTGAAACTAAGCAAAGCTGCTCGTTAATTTCTACAAGAAGATATTTTCTTTTTGGCGTACCCAATTTTAAATTTCGGAAAATAATAGTTTTTTGTATACCTTAGGTATTACCATGTACTTTCTTCTACGGCAAATCGGCTGAGCTTTATTTTTCACTTCCACACGACAAGCATATCTGTTTTATCAATTTGCTTTTACCCGTTTCTTCATAATTATGTCCAAACCATTGTAAGAACAGTGGCGTCTCTATCAAGACAACTAAATATGGCAGGTTCTATCAATGTCTGCTTGGAAATACCTTTCTTTTAACACAAATAAAAATTCAGTAGATCTTGTTACAATTTTGTTCTGGTTCCCTTCTCATTTTAATTCTCTTATAGTAACTGATTACATTTTGATGATTAGGAAATTGAGATGGAATGAAAGACGCAACACAGAAAACTATCAGTTAAAAATCAGTTCAGCTTCTTTTCGAAATATGTCAGGAACAGTCAGTTAGAAATATATACACCATGAGTATACTGTAATGTTAAAGGTGAAAACCTGAAGAAACATTGTAGTGTTCAGTTTAGTGCGCAGCATAAATCACAAACTACTGGGCCGATTCAACCAAGAAGATCGGCAGGCCAGGTTTTATTAGGAAACCAAGATCTACAACATTATGTACTCGTAGGTGTGATGTATGGTTTCTTATTTGGACCCATTATTTCACTCATGATACGGTGAGGACGTGATGTGGTAGGAGTAATTTGTTGCCTCACTCGCTGGTGACACGATATGTTAAACAAAATCTCCAAAAAACACGCATTTATCCTTCCTGCAAAGCTAAAAATAGCTCTAAGCTAATAATGATGTATCTCAATAATGTATTTTTATTACAATTACACAGAGTTTTTATAAAAATATATTGTAAATTCAAAACAATTGCACATGCCAAAGGTATGAATTTTGCTGTGGCTTCCTTTCCATCCATCCATCAGCCTGGTTCATCCACTGCTGGACATAGGCCTTTCCAGGATTTCGCCACTATCGGCGGTCCTCCTGGAAGAAATGCCCATACTCACACACGCTGGGCAGGCGGGTTGGTGAGCGCGGTGCCGAAACCCTTGCACCAGTGACGCCGCTGCCCGTCACTAGTCTGTTTTATATAAGGTCCGGCAATTGGGGATGGATATACCGCCATCCATCGGTCCCAGGCAATGGTGTGCCGCCTGGTTTTGCCTGAGAGCTGTTCTCTTACTCTCCCCCGAATAACTTCGGGAGGATTTCCGAGTAAGATGGTGGTACCTCCACAGTCGAGCCCGGCATCAGCTCTACCACCTTATTCTACCACCATTGGTGGCTTCCTTTACGGCACGGTTATGATTTTGTTGTCAAAATGAAGAATCACCCTCACTGATATCACGCGTGAAATTAATATGAAAAAGAAAACGTATGTATTACATCTTCGCAGTAACGCAATTTAAATTTGTTATCGTACCCGGTAATCCAAGCCTAGTTTTTTTTTTTCATTGTGTACTATTTGTCATTTGAAATTTGTATGTGTTTAGAACATCGACTTAAAACGCACATGTGTTTTATCGAAGAGGGTGGACAGTAATTATGCACCCTCCTGTACACGATTAACAAACATTTGACACCCTTCACGGCCGACGATCGATTTTTTGACCCTGACAAATGTGGAATAAAAGTAGTTATATGTATACTCTTCACAGTTCTACTCTCCAAGTATTTGATTTTTTATTAGCAGTGTGGCTAATACAGATTGGCCCGTTTACAGATGTAATTGTTTTTAGATAGTTAACATTATGACTAGCCAAATATTTATTTATTTATTTATTTATTTATTTGCATAAAAATCTTACATTCTAATTAACAAGTAGTGACACTAAACCTAGAAGGTTTATTTGTGTCTGTCTGGCATTTTACATCAGTATAAATAAAAGGTATAGATAAAAGGTAAAAATGGTACTACATGCTAAGTGTGAAAGAGACTGGCGACAACCAGCGCGCGCGCGTTTTATTAGAGAGAGTAAAATATATGTAGGTAGCATTGCACTCTTGCGCGTGTTGTTGTTTCCAGTCTTGACAAAAAGATATCAGTGGGGCAATTCTACTTTGTACATTTAGTATGTTGATGAGTAAAAGGTTTTTAGTTTTTTCTTTATATTTTGTTCTTTAAAGCGTGTTCTTATATCATAAGGCAATTCGTTTAGTATATTTGGGATAAGGTAGCATGCTGTTCTTTTTCCGTTTCTATTATTAAAATTTGGTACATAATATTTATTCTGCGTATTTTTGCGTGTGCTTATTTTGTGATCTACTTTTTTAAGTAATAAGGTATCACGATTTTTATTATATTCTTTAAGGAAATAATAATCGAATTGGGTAGATAGTGGCATAGTTTTACAATAATTAAAAAGTTTAAGTGGGTTACTTTTGCATTCTAACTTAATGTTTAGCGGGGCTATGGTTTTCAGTATGCGTTGTTGAAGCTTATGAATTTCATTAAGTAGGTACGGGGATGCTCTTCCATATGTGCTCAACCCGTAGGTTACAATTGATTCAACCATAGTCTTGTATAGGGTTACTAAAATGTGGGTAGGCAATCTATATTTTAGAATTTTAAATTTGAGAAGCAGTGCTCTTAATTTAGCACATATATAATCTACATGTTTGGACCAAGAAAATCTATCGTCAACCATAAGACCGACATATTTAATGTGCCTGACCAGCTCTAGTGACGCACAGCAACAACTACTATAGCGGATGTGCATGCAGTCGTGGGTGTGTGCGATTATAGTTGGAGTGTGGGGACTTTTGATGTGGCTTGAACGTACATGGAGTAATTTGGTTTTGTCAGTATTGAGTACCAGTCCCGCGTCATGTGACCAGTCGCAAATGTTATTGAAATCATCTTGAAGCATTTTCTGGGCCTCCACCAAATCGTTGTGAGCAGCAATGATTGCTGTGTCATCGGCAAATTGGTACATAGAACATCTTTTAGCAACGTTAGGCATGTCGTTGACGTATATCAAATACTCAATTGGGCCGATAACAGATCCTTGAGCAGTGCCTTCAGTTATTAAAAATTGCGTACTTTCTACGTTGTCAATTTTAACCAACGACTTTCGGTTTTTATGGTAGTTTTGTAATAAGTTTTGGAGTGGGCCTCTTAAGCCGCATAGATCATTTTTGAGATCGATGGAAGCGTGACACAATGTATCGAAAGCTTTGCTATAGTCTATGAAAACTATTAGAACATGTTTCTTTTCATCTAGGTGGTTGTAAATTTCGTCTGCAAAGTGTGCTAGTAGTTGGGAAGTGCTTTTGTCACGCTGAAACCCGTATTGTTTATTTGATATGATATTATTTTTCTGTAGGTAATTTTGTATTTGATCTCCTAAGAATTTTTCAAAGATTTTATCTATACATGAAAGGATGGTAATTGGTCTATAGTTAGAGTAAGATCGATGATCGCTTTTTTTATAAATTGGTCTTATTATTCCTAATTTTAAGAAGTCTGGGTATTGACCTGTACGTATGCTTGAGTTTATTAAATTTTTAATAGCTGGAGCAATAACGTTACACGCGTATTTTATGTCCTTGGCTCTTATTTTATCAGCACCGGGGGATTTATTATCATCTAATTTATGTATAAGTCGTTCAATGTCTTCTTCAGTGGCCATTTTAAGTCTCATGCTTTTGTTTGACGAGGCCAGGTAAGTTTTTGGGTCTAATATTATTTTATTACAATGATTCTTTATTGTGGCTACGGCGTTTTTAAATTCATCAGCAAATTTATCAACTATGGTTTTTATTGGGGTGTCAGCTATGTACTTATATATAGTGTCTTCAATGTTATTAGCTATTTTACCTGTCAGTTTATTTATAATATTCCATAGCTTTTTTATATCTCCCTTACAGTTTTCAATTTCAGATTTGATAAGGTTGTTTTTACTTTTATTTACTTCCTTGTTAGCTTTATTGCGCAGTCTATTATATTCCAGTCGTAACACTGCATTAGTAGGATCTTTTCTCCATGCAGTGAACGCTTCGTCCCTAAGTTGTGTGTATTTTTGAACCGTGCCAAAATACCAGGGCGGTTTTAGGTCTTTTAATAAAAAAATACTTTGGCTCAGAATATTTTTTGTGCTCTATCGAAATTATCTAAATTCAAATTGAAGTAGTTTATTTTGAAAAATAGATACATAAAGTATACGTTTTACGGGTCAAATCTAATCTTTATATAAACAATTGAATATGATGAAACAAATAGAGTCAGTTGTTAAATAAAATAAATAAAAATATACATAACAAAATCTATTACGTCTTACAATGAAATTTGGCACAGAAGTAATGTAGTAATGCAGCTAGCCATTTTTGTTGTTAAATTCTCATTATCTTTTATCATTGGTCGTAAGTTATTATTTTTTATTATAACTCGGTTAGTAGTAGTAATAGTTTATATCAAAATTTGGTCGAGAGGCAAAATAAATTTATAGAAAAGAATTTACAAAATACTTTGTAAACACTTTAAATTTAAATTTATTTTTGTATGTTTTTAAATGCATTCTCTGATATGAATCAGACAAAGATATAGTAGATTATATTTTATGATAATATTTACCAAAATTTATTGTTTGCGTTTTTCAATGCAGTCAAGGAATTACTACTTTATAAAAAAATGCTTAAAATTTATACATACATACATACACTCAGGTCTGTCTCCCAGAGGGGTAGGCAGAGACTACAGATTTCCATCTGCATCCTGACACACCTCTTTTGCTTCTTCTACATCCATCAATCTAGTCATACAAGCTCTTCTATTCCGGGTACTTTTTACTTAAAATTTATATTCAGGGTATAAACATACAGTATACTTTCTTTATGCTCACAATCAATGACAAATATTTGAGTGTGTATTTATGATTAAGGCATATACTATATAAGGTGACTTTTGTTTATAAGACTAAATTTATACTAGAGACTCAGTAAGGGTTAATGACGACGGTTCAATGACCCTTTCTGTGAAATTCGCAAAATAAAATGAAGACTTCCCATACTAATTGAGTCAAGGTTGTTATTGAACAAGTACAAAGAAACAAAAAAATATATTTCGTGTTTCGCAAACATGGTCATTGAACCTTGGTCCTTACCACTTACCGAATCTCCAGTATGAAAAAGTCACCTTCTGTACAAAGTGTACATCATAAAATTGTGAAAAAGTATTTAGAAGCTTTAAAATATCTGTTTCTATTTGTTAATGCTTGCGTTTTATTTCCATTTCACAATCTGCCTAAGCCCGATAGTTCGTCCAGTCGTGACCCCCGCTGATCGCACCCCCTAACAAACGGTCGGTTGTGCCAAATCGGATCTGGAGCCAGCACCAGGTATTCAATATGAGATTACGACCTGCGCTGCTATGCAATCTGGGTAGTTAATCTGTTGGGTAGGGTGATGGGCAATGAAGGTATGCTGCAGTCGATTGAACAATTTAGTTGGGCAGTTATTTTTCTTGTAGGCTTAAAAATGCGCTTGATAAAGTCGTAAATACGTCATTTGATAAATACAAACTTGTTTAAAATCATTCATTCAAACTTCGGTTATTCTAAAAGTTATTTAAGGACCTCGAATTTTGTAAATATTCATATTCATATTCATATTCGTTTATTGCAATTAATTACATGTATGATAATAGGTAATAGTATTATAATTATGTATCAATGTAATTATACCCACAGGGTGTAACAATATCATGCACACAAATAAATTATATAAAATAAATTTGGATGGACAAATTATTTACAATTATAATCAAACAACAATGGACTCCGGATACGAATCATTACACTATTATTCTTAATGCGAAAGTGCCAAACACTGAGCAAGTATGATAGAAGTTAAAGATCGCTGTAATTATAATATTCATTGAGGTCATATGGTGAGATTTTTAACAAGTAGCCTTTTAATGCATCAAGGAATTTAGATCCAGTGAGGCACTTAATTACAATTGGAAGCGCATTATACACCTTCACAGCAACCATTTTAGTGGATCTTGCACAAGCAGCTGTACGACAAGGGGATTGCTCAAATAAATGCTTTTCTACATATTTCGGAACAATTGTAAAGAGTATTGTTGTGAATATTTGCATTAATAAATATATATTTAACTCTTCTTGAGCCTTTATATTTATTTTAGTAATAAGTATGAACAAAATAACATTCATTTTATTATATTCGATATATTTCGGCCCACTGTACGGGGCCGTCATCAGTCGAATAGAACATCATACTGACAAGTAGATAAATAAAAAATAAAAAAGTAAAAAAATAGTGAAAGTGACACTTGTTGAGAGATTTGTAAACATTTTCTAAATAAATAATTTTCATTTATCGGATGATTTCTGTAGCGGTCTTTCTAATGTTTTAATTAGGATAGAATAGAATAGAATAGAATATCCATTTATTTATCTACCACAACACAATAAATTATAAAAACAAATTATAAAGTCAAACACAAGAAAATAACATAAAAGAATAAAACAATGTGACTAAAGCTAAATGAAATCATGTGATTAATTAATTAATTACTGCTCTTCTTGCATAATATATATATGTTGGTGATAGTAGGCTAGATAGGTGGCTTTGTTTGTGTAATTTCGGTGTTATGTGGTCGTTAAATTACTTGAAATTTTGAGTGGTCTGGTTTGTCAGTAGGATATGTAATGTATGTTAGTGCTGTCTATTGAGTCCAGGTCCATAATGGGCACCAAGTGACCAGATGTACGAGGTTTCCCATGTTCTTAGGTCTATATCAGTCAATGGTGGAGAGAATGATTTAATAATTCACACCTAAATTACACAAACAAAGTCACCAATCTAGCCTACTATCACCAACATATATTATGCAAGAAGAGCAGTAATTAAAACATTAGAAAGACCGCTACAGAAATCATCCGATAAATGTAACTTATTTATTTAGAAAATGTTTACGAATATTTGCATTAATCTTTGAAGTAGGATCATGTGATAGCACTACGGGTAACTAGATTCTCAATGGATGCAGTCAAGTTTAGATTTTTTTCTCTAGAGCTAAATATGTATATGGACAAGTCTCTTACGTTTTACCTTAGATAATAGTAGTTTATGCTATAAGTGCGGTAAGAAGGCAATAGCTTACGAGGACGATTTGAAACACGAGCGATAAGCTTCGCACGCAAGTTGCCAACTTGATGGAAATAACCTACTTCCACTTTGATGCGTTTGTGGGTTGCTTTCAGTCTCCTAAAATATCTTGATACTGTCCTGCTCTCAGTCGTAGGCGGATGTCGTTTGACGAGCAAACTGAACGCAGCCTACGAATGCATAAAACTAAAAGCAGCTAATTTACGTCAAATCTATGGTACGCAAGAAAAGACTGGCAACTTTCATTCAACACATTTAAAAAAATTAAGTAAAATTACTTTGCCGACATGCATAGAAAATGGGTTTTAACGAGCACTGAAAAACTTAGATCTCGATTGGACAGACTGTCTTAAAGTAAGTAAGTAAAAATTTATTTGCATAAACATGCGTTGTAAGTACAGGTCTTATTGTATCTTAATATTAGAAACAGCACATTTTACCATATTATATAGTATGCAAATATTTATTCTTAAAAAAAACTAACATGCAACAATATAAGCTAATTTACCTCATATGTATTGTATTTACGTTATTAATTATTATACTATACGTATATACATTATCATATTATTATTTATTATATTAGATATTTATTATGAAATTTGCACAATATGAAAGTAAACATCCTAATATAAGTATATACATTTTAATTATTTAAATATTCTTTGATATCATAAAAACATTTATCTTGGAGCCATGTATGTAATTTCCTTTTTAACCACGTTGTAACAACGGTATTGGTCAAAATAATAAAATGTTCTTTGTAAGTATTTTCCAGTACAAAATCTCGAATTAAATCAAACCTGGTACCAATCATCTATCTCTTATCGCACCTTCCATTAATTCAGAACAAAAGTCAAATGAAATGTGTCGCCCGATGCTATCAACGCACAATGGAATAGAACAGGTATTTATTTATTGTGTTTATTTTGGGACAAAATAAAGGTGCCTAATGAACTCTAGGTGGCCCAAGAATAACAAGACCAATGACGAGAGCACGTTACTTTGTCTCTTTCATCTCTAGTGATGTGCTGTGCCAAGATAAGAAGTATCGATAGGTTGATAGATTTGTTCATATGTATACGATGTATTTATTTGAAAATTAGACTTCTGTACTCGTTTAACTAAAACATAGCTACCATAATAAATGTTGGGAACTCCTAAAAAGACAAGAAAAAGATTCAATAGAAATGTATATTTGCTAGGACGTAGCAAACGCGACAGCTTCGTAGCTAGTTTGTCACTTTGTAGAACTGCTACGCCGTAGTTTTACTCGTAGATGCACGCTGGAAGTTATAACTTACTAGCTTTTGCCCGCGGCTCCGCCCGCACGTTAATCGGTTTAGCGATATGCTTTTTTCCGGGATAAAAAGTAGCCTATGTGTTAAGTTAGGGTATAAGCTATATCCATTCTAAGTTTCATCCAAATCTGTTGAGCCGTTTCAGCGTGAAAGAGTAACAAACATACACACACATCCTCACACAAACTTTCGCATTTATAATATTAGTGTGATGTTTTAAGGCATCATGGGGAATATATTTTTGACGATGAGTTTTGTAATACAACTTGAAAAGGCCTTACTAAAATAATTCAAAAGCGTTGGCACGGTAATTTAGTTTGAAAAATAAGGCACTTGAGTGTTACTTTTTTTAGTAAAATTAAAAGTTTAAATTTAATTTTGTTTTCCTTAAATATTGGTAGTAAAATATAAAGAAAATAAAACGGAATTTTCAATATATTTCAGCCTCTTCTATGAGATGCCGAAATATATTGAAAATTCTGTTTTTATTTTATTTATATTTTACTACCAATATTTAAAGAAAATAAAAGGCTAAATATAGCAATTATATCTTTATTTGTAATTTAATATTGTATGATCTGTTTAAAAAAAAGAAAAAATATACTTTTATATGTCTACATATACAAACATTTCAAAATAAAAATTAAAAAAATATCATAAAAAGTTATTATTCCTTTTTCTGGTTTTTTGTATAAAATACACATTGAAATTGATACATTCAAAAGAAAGTTTTTTTATGTGACATTTAAGATCTTGATATACATATATTTATAGTTTTAATACAATCAAGCTTTCACAATCACATAGGCGAAGCCAAGATTTTTTTTATGTGTTCTAATGGGGGCTGGGTGTTCCATAGTTTCATGAAAAACTCCACAGGGAGTTTTTTTTAAATTATAATCTTATATATGATGTTCATGTCTTTATCGCAGAAGGGTAAGGAGGCGGTTGAACCCCGAAAACCCGCTCTCGAGCCTATTCTCTCCCACCCCACCCAAAAGACTAGTTGCCCATACATACTGGTTATTGTTGGTTATATTACAATAAATCTAGAATAAGTCCTCGCGATTGGCTCTCTAAATAGAAACTGGCATCAGTGCGTTCAATTCTTCTTGTACATCAAATCAACTACTCGTAGAGATATGTCTCGCTATCGATATTTCGAATCTAGAACAAAAGCAAAGGAAGCATTATAATAGGAAGTAACGCACGATCGGTGATGTATACCACTGTCTAGTACGTCGACTGCTACTAACAATGATCGCAACGATAACAAATAACGAGATGTGCTATTTTTAAAACGTTATGCGTTATTAACGTTTGAAGCTATGTATTATAACAATTGGGTATCAAAAGAATTGAATATGAAGTCTTGTTTTACCGCAAAGGAGAAATATTGACTCTTCACTGGAATAGGACCCGAAGCATGGTGTTCGGCTATGTCAATGCTTTTAGTAAAATACTAGAAAAAAACCGGTCAAGTGCGAGTCAGACTCGCATACCTAGGGTTCCATAATTCGACAGTTTTGGGAACAGTCACGAAGAAGGTATTTAAAATCTTGCCCATAACTGTTTATGATTACTAAAAAAAGAATCGATTGTTCCACAAAAGAGAGACTCAAATATTTTTATACCGTACTCGAAATAAAACTCGAGGAGGAAAAATTTCGTCATTTTGTTATCGTGAATTCCTCACCTGCTTTATTTTTCCTGTAATCTTTACGTAATCCCAAATTACTATGATTTTTCACCATCACAATTAAATTCACTTGTACTTGTTTCACTGCTTTTTAATTTTAAGGTTTACACGTTAATCCCGACCGGTTTCGGTTAATACACCATTCTCAAGGGATACAGAAATTCAGGAAATTAAAAAAGGGCAGTGAAACAAGTACAAGTGAATTTAATTGTGATGTTTTCCAAGTTTCATCAAGTGCCGACAATCGCAAGTATAAATTACTATGATTTTTCTCATAATTTTCGGTTCATTAATTGATAAGTTCATAAGGGTTAGACATTAATTTTTTGTTGTTTTTCAAAGATTTCTCGAAATCGGTGCCTGTAAATTTAGTAAAAGTATATATTTTAATAATCAGATCTTTAATATCTACAACTTGATATCCATATTGTATTTTTAGGATATTTTGTTTTATTTTTCTCACTTTTGTATTGGAAATATATTAATCAATTAAACATTTTTTTTTACACCCTAGGCAAGTGAATGCTCTTTTTGTAGCAAGTTTGAAGTCTTTAACTTGAACGGTGCTAAAATTATGAGTTAGGACGCTGTGACATACGGACGGACAACGGAGTCTCACCATAAAGGTTCCTATTACCTTTCAGTAGTACCTTAACCCTAAAAATTCATAAATTAAAAAAATAGGATAACTATTGTAAAAATAATAAAGGTGAAGGAAACAGAAGATGAAAGATGCGTTTACATTTTATCAAATAATATTTTTTTCAAAGTTGCATTATCATAACATAACATACTTGTCACGACATAAATGTGAATTGTGAAATAAAAATCACAGTATATTATCACAGCAACTTGAAACCTTGAACTCTCCACATAACCAAAGGTTAACTGGCAGAGAATGCTAATTAGCATTAAGTTCACCTTTGTGCATTGTATATTATTATATTATTATACATGATAACTACATTAAATATTGAACAAAAAATATCGATGCTATATCCTGTTATTAAATATTTAAGATGTGAGGAAGAATGTTAAAATTTACCTTATTTTTAAGTTTTTATATATTATGTATCTACCAGATATTTGCTGTGCCTAGAAAAAGGCAACTAAGTTGTAAGATCCTATTTTTATTTCCATCTTTTTGTACACTTGGTTTGCAATAAACGTTTGACTTTGACTTTGACTTTATTTTGTGTGCAATAAAAAATTTATTCAATCTTAGCCCCGTTTTTGGCTTGGGTGTTATTTTACGAAAACTCTTATAGCCCATGCGTTGACCAGAGTCACTACGGTGATAATAAAAAACCGCATCTAAATCCGTTGAGTGGTTCATGAGTTAAAACGAACCATGAAGAAAGACAGACAGAGGGACAGAAAGAACGACAAAAACTCATCATAAATGGTAGTTTTGGCTTCAGTACTATATTAAAACATTTTTTTTTTAAATACGCAATATACAGGTGACTTTTTTACTTCTTTATTATTAGTATACTAGATGTCATATTCACAAAGTTCATTTGACTTTGACTTGAGTTTTCAAGCATTCCTTTCCCTATCCACCAGACATATATCTGAGTACCCACAACCCTTGTCCACTTCATAACAAACTACAGTATTTGTCAGCGGTACCTTCTCCGTTGGGTTCTTTCGAAAACAAAATTTTACGCCTGACATATCACAGAGCGGCATGAAAAACACCGGCCGTTTGCGCACTGTTACTAATAAACGCTGCGTTTATTTCATTTTCATATGTAAGGTGAAATTTATGATTTATACAGCCAAACTCATATTGGGGTTTTAGTAATTGATCAGTAGTAATACTTTTTTGCTCATATCGCAAAATAAACTGTTGACGTCCCATAGTAATTGACTCGTAGGCTGGGCTTGCAATTGTAGAGAACACGAAAAGAATAATTTACGGATTTCACAAAAAGGGTCATCTAACCTTGATACTCAGCACTTACTGAGTCTTCGGGATGAATTTGGCTGCGTAAATTTAGCTACAGCACTTGTAGCAGATAGCATAATGAAATTCTGTTTTTATTAGGAGCAGTATTTAGCCCACTTATAAAAAAACAGCAATTCACAGTAATTAAGGTCAGACGTCAGAGTTATTCAGCAACGAAACATAAATTAATTTTAAAGCTAAGAAGGTTACCTATTTTTCAACGACAAACGAAGACGCCGTTTCATATAAATTTCAAGTTATGAAGCGCAACATCAAACCAACTGATAAATGCCGAAGCACCAAAAACCGTGACGTCAAAGCAACACAGTGCGCGTCATCGGCGGTAGGGCGACCACGCGGAGGGTCGCAAGCGGACACGGTCACCGCGCGCGCTCTAAAGAAGTGAATAAATCTGCCGACCGAACGACAAGGTGAATATAAATATAAAGAATCCGCGGACAAACTTCCGGGCTTGGTAGGGTTGGCAGTACGTATTTACTTATTTTATTAGGGATTATTTAATCTTTGCATTCAATGACTCACACGTGCTATCGTTCTTCCATTGTTATCTTACACGGAGGATACAAAAGGTTGAGAATAATTTCATCCTGTGACTCACTAAACTATGTGCACTAGCTAGATCAGGTAATTCTAAAGATTTGAAATTGGATAAAACAAGTACCACAAATAAATTTGTGTAAGGTCCTCATGTTTTTCCTCAACATCACTCAGAAACATTAAGAGTTTGAATGTACTTCTTATTTATTATTTAAATATAAATACCAAGTTATTATACAATGGATTGCCAAGACATTCCTAAGCTCATAGACAACAATAATGTAAAGTAATTTCCACCACTTACGTTTATTAGATCTAATCTACGACGAAATATAGCTCGTTGGATCTAATAATGTTTGTTTATATATTATGTACAAATATGCTATGCGCCCAAGTGCCTGAAATAAAGAAATTTATTAATTTATTAATTTAATTAGATGTAATATGATATTGTTAAATTAAACACACATACATCTATTAATGTTAAGCCTGCCCTTCGTGTGTAAGTATTGGCATTTCTTCTAGAAATACCGCCAAGAGTGGCGAAATCTTGGAAATACCTATGTCCGGCAGTAGACGAAATAAGCTGATGCAAAGATGTGTATTAACTCCCAATAAAATTGGTACGAGTGTTTAGCGCATCTATACCTTTCAAAATTTAATGCATAGTTTGTAGTGTCAACCCTATCTCTGTTCCAACGGAGCGGTCACCGTGAAAGGCTAGGTGATCATAAAGCCTCGCGCATGTTCTTACATAATAATATTCTTGAAATATTCTCCCCTGGGGAATAGGAAAATCATTGCAGTAGGCGGCTTCTTGTTGTTTAAATATGTAAAGATATTTTAATATCATACACATTATACCCATATAAGCTCGTGACGGACTATCTACTCATTTTCAGAACGAATAATTCATACAAATGTAGCAGAATCATGATATACTTGTGTACCACAAATATAACCTATCGGATCACTACAAAGATCACTATTTCACCTTTTAAAACCTGGTCCTCTTTAGATTGGATCAAAAGACTAGATGTTTTTAAACAAAAGTTGTATACATGCCTAAATCGGCTAAAAAAACTTTACTTTCTTCAAATACCTTCCGCATTCTGATATTTTTTCATGTAACGGCTAAAAGGGTAAACTTTTCTGATTTGGCTTAAACTCTGTTTCAGGGGTATAAGAAAATCGTTGAACACAGTTTTGAATTTATTTTATGTTTCAAGTTAGAGCCTGCTATCTGTAGATCTAGTTGATGGGTCTTGGAAAAACCCATAAAGATCTGTACAAACGCATGTTTTATGAGCACGTTTAATCAATCCGTATAGGCCTTTTTCGTCCACTGCTGGACGTAGACCTTTCCAATATTTTGCCACTCTTGGCGCTATAAGACCCGGCAATTGGGAATGGATATACTGCCATCAATCGGTCCCAGCCACTCCCGGGTAATAGTGTGCCACCTGGTTGTGTCTGTTTAAGAGCTGTCCTCTTACTCTTCCCCGCATAACTTCCGAGGATTTGCGAATAAGATGGTGGTACCACAGTCGAACCCGGCACCAGCTCTACCACTCGTGTTCTATAAAACTGTAATATCCAAGATAATATTGCGTCGCTTATTAATTGTAAAAACTTTACTTTGAATTTCAATACCATTTTAATTGATTGAAAGATTTTATTTTTATTTTATTTATTTATTTCTTCCAAACTTACATCTATCGTTACAGGACAAGCCTAATGCAATAGAATGCGATTAAAAAACATCAATTAGAAAATTAAAAAACCATACAACTTATAAACTAAACACATATATAACATACTATGTACATGGCTATCTTTGTGAAATCACTCAGAGCACAAGAGAAACGATCGATTATTTCTGCGATGAGATTAAGAGTGTGAAGCGCGCGCGACAGTTATTATGTATTTTTTTCATTCTATTCATTGTTTGTTCGTTTCAATGTACAAATTTATATGTTCGACAGATCTACAAAGACAAACTATGAGAGTTATGAACTTACTACAGCTTAGCAGAAAAAAGTTGCTACGTGCTTGCTACGCCGTAGAAGATGTAGTTGCAGCTCGGCTTCTCCACGCTATCTTTGTTCCGGAATCCAAGGAGGGTAGCGTCTGACAGGAAATGGTCAGGCTGGAGACAAACTAGCTCCTCTCCGCCCCTGTGCACCGCACGACACGCGCCATAACGCTCGGCTGACGGCCTTTTTATGTTTATACACGGACCGCTTTACACGAGGATCTGTTTTAAACTAGATTTAAACCTTAATTTGCTTTGGAGCAATAATATAAACGATGTGGTGATCAAATCATTTTGTTTATTGTGTGTTTCAGGTTGTATGGATTAAAACTTATAATTCAATGCATGAATCTCGTTTCTTTTGAGACCGCGAGATTTTTTGCCGATTGATCTCAGCAGTTATTTGGGATATTCTTTTATATACTACCATTTTGATGTTTATATTTGAAACAAATATAATATACGAATTTTTCTTCAGTAAACTTTTCATTGAATTAACTACACAACAAAAACAATAAATTAAACATATCTTTGCCATTCTAATATATATCTATTTCTATTTCAAATGACAGCTATTCTAAATTAAGAAACTTATATTGACAAGTGTTTTAGTACCTAAGGAACAACATAAAAGAGCATGCGTTTAAAAATAAAATATAGAAATAGGTTTTCCTATAGAAATAGGAAATATTTGTTTATTTTTAAGTGTCTGATGACTCACAACTACAGTCTGTGGAATAAGTTTATTTTAACAAGACCACCAACGAAGAAACTAATATGATCGCCTCGATTAATCTGTACCAAACGGTATGAAAAGCTCCAAAACAGTAATAAATACTAGTCTATTTAACTAAAACTGATCTGTACCACACAAGATCTTCAAGCATCATCAGCAGTGGCATACCACGTTGGCAAGCATCCGTATTGCTATCGAATACTTCATCGTAGTATACGAATATTTCAAACCAATCTAATCACTATACCCCGAGGCACAGAATTCTAAAACGAATGCAGATTGAAATCAGTGAAGTTTTTATTTTCAAATTATATAAACTGTTGACAAACGCCATCCCAGTAAGCCGTAAAACGCTTTGATGGTCGATTTTGTTTAGTTGACGAAAAGGACCACACGTATTTAATAAATAGCTTTGTGTATTTTCTCATGGATAAATATAAATTTTTTGATTTACGAAATCAACAAATAGCTTGAAATAGGTTTATTTTGTCAGCAGCATTAGGTTCAAAATTTCCTTTCTGATCCTGACTTTTTTTGGTATTAAAAACTAACACTACGTTTTAATATAATACATTCTCAACAGTTCATGTTTCTGAGAAAAGGCATCTCTAATATGAACTTAGTAAGAGATGTAATCGTCATAAATTTCAGAAAGTGTAGAGGTTGGCTGAGATGCACACAGTTGGCGGCTGATTGACATAGTTTTTAGCGCGACGTAGGTAAATTTAAGCTGACAAAAGTGTCAACCGAGGTATCGCGAAACTACTCACTTGACATCTGAGTATACAGGGTTTCATCTGAGTTGGGGTACATGGCCCCGCATGGGAAAAATCTGACTACAAGAGTTAGAGAAGAATGCTCTCTTCATCGATTTTTGAGAAACCAAAAATTAAATGTAAAATTTTTTTAAACTTTAGATACACTGATACACATGTCTAACAATGACGAAAAAATCGCGAAGTTTGAAAATATAGACATTTATTTTGTATCGTAGTATTTTAAGCAGCTAGGTAAAAATAAACAGAACTAAAATTAAGTAATTTGAATTATAATAACCTAGCCTTTGCCCGCGGCTTCGCCCGTGTTCATTAAATATTTGCCCTGTTTTCGGCTTGAACGTTATTTTATGAACATTCATTATAGCCAACGTGTTGATCAGTGTCACTACCATGATAATTATGGGAGGATAAATAATAAATTATGTGTAGTCTGGATGACACTGTATTACCTAATAATATATATAGATAAATGTTTCCATATTTATACCAACATTTACATCTCTTATCTATGTACATCTAACACACGTAGTTATGTGGCGATAGTGGTGCCACATTACACCCCCCTCAAAAAAAATAGATTTACAATTTGGATCTAAATAATAAGTTAACAATATATAAAAAAAAGAACATTTAAATACTATTTAGGATGAATGACTGATGTGCAGGCAGCAGCGTTTGTTCTATTTTGTCATATAACGTTATATCATATCATACATAGCAACTTGAAATATTTTATTTCTTTTTAAACCTTCACAGTCTTCAGATAAATTGTTCTTGTATTTGCCTTAATTGCTCCTTTTGGCGGGTGTTTTGGCTCGTTATATGATAACCTAAGAAATTACCTTCGCTTTTTTGGAGTTTATTTTTCTCCTGAGATTTTTCATCCCATCTATATATAGGCATAAGTACAATATTTTTCTTAATATTTATACATTCTCAATGCTTGGTCTCGTTTTCTGATGCGAAGATGCGATGAGGAATTAGTCAGTGCGCGCTTTTAATTGCATATTGCTAGTTGTGCTCTAGTCTTCGTTAATTCGAGACGAGCGGTGCTGCTGAAGTCTTCTTTGAGTTAAGACAAGCAGTTAATTTTTTGCTCTAGTCCACGGTGAGTCGGGACGAGCGATGAGGCTTGTGAGCTGTAGAACCAAGAAGCAATAAAGGCTGCGTTTGGTCTGGTTAGGCTCTACAAGTGCTGGCTTGCTACTCGACTGCTGAACTTGCTGTTAGTATACTGTGAAGATAATGGCTACTGAAGTTTTGTTTGCCCGTATCCATAAAAAACTTAATACCACTTTTTCAGTCGGTAATGTTTACTGTTAGACGGTTAATTTGCACCAGTGCGCCGTGATCGCGGCTTTTTGCCGTGGAATTTCTGTTATGTGGGCTTGAACTTGATAATGATTCATGACGAATAAAAGTGATGATGCATTCCACTGAGAGCTGCGTTAACGATTCCCATGACCGTGCTGCGATGTATTCTTGTCGAATTGCATTTTTGCCAGTTTTTATGATTTCATAATACCATTTTGCCGTAATTGTTTATTGTAGTCTTCAAAAGGCTTCAAATTACTGAGGTCTATCTCTTGATCTTAAAAAAATTGTTGTTGTTTCTTTAGCACCCAATGAGACGATCACAACGATGATTATAAAACAAAAAACCACATCCAAATCAATTGAGTGGTTCCCGAGTTAAAAATCGTTTATTCAATCTTTGCCCTGTTTTCAGCCTGGGTGTTTTTTATGAACATTCTATATAGCTTTTGTCCCTTTCAGGGTCTCAATCTATCTACATTCCAAATTTCATGAAAATCGGTTCAACCGTTCTGACGTGAAGACGGAACATACAAACAGACCAACAAACAAACAAACACACAAACAAACGAACGGACATACACAATTTCGCATCTATAATATTAGTAGGAAAGTAGGAATAGGAAAAAAAAGTATGTAGTTTAATCAATAAGATACATTTTTACATAACAAACTCTTATTATTTTGATTTATACCGTTTAAACCACAAACTTATTTCACGAGAAGTTATTACCGACTTAACTTGACACTATCGATTTATTTAACTCTATGTATCCAAAGGGTTTTATTAAGTTGGTCCTTATTTATTCTTGAATAACTACTTATATAGTTTCAGGTTTTGTCAGACGTGTGTTATTGGATTTTCTCTTTAACGGAATGTCAATTTTCCAAGTCAACTGTAAGTATAACTATGTAAATCTAAAGGTTTTTACATGGAGAGCCAATCTATATAAAATTGATTACGTAAAAGACACGTCAGGGTACCTGCAAAACCAAAACAGCCTTGTTTTTTCATAATATTACGAGTTACCTACAAGATACAGATTTTTAATGCATTTTTTATCACAAGCGCACTAGTTTGAGCTACACGAAGTTCGACTCTAACATCCTCAAATTTCAAAAGATGTTTTTCTCTGGATTTTTCTTATAGTTACGGTAAAGTTATACTTTAAGCAACCACGCATTTCGTATGAGACCAAATCCATTTTAACGAAAATATTTCTGAATGCAGCACAGTAAAAAAAATGCGTATAGCTAAGAGAAATATAGTAAATTATATAAACGAAAACTTCATTGAAGGAAATCGGTATATGGTAAAAGGTAAAATATTTACGAAAAGCTCCTCTATCGGAGCAAGCTTTTGCCGTAAAACCGAAACCGATTGGGATAAATATAATTACAGTGGAACAAGTACCTATAGATGAACGTCATCATCATGTTATAGTTTTGTAAGTTTTTTTAATTTTCTCACATTAGTAATGAAAAGTAGAATGTTACACAAGGGTGTAGGTGATCAATTGCACCCTCGCTCGCTTCTACTCGCTTCTCCTTTGAATAACAATCTACTATTATGCCTATTTCTGTTTTATATAGTAATTCTGTATTTTATTTATATATTATTATGAAAAATGTGATTTATGTATATAAGTAAATATCCTAAATAAAATGTTAAAAAGACGTTTAATAGTTAACACAGCAACTAAATTAGTTTTATTTTTAAAACAATCACACTGGCCAGTAAGACACGATTGCACAAAAAAAAAGAAAAGTCACATGAAAATAAAATGGCCGCAGTAAAATTATCCTGTTGAAAACGTTGTTGCAAACATAATTTCATAATTGATTGACGACATTTTTCATTGATTGCACGGCGAATTAATTTTTGTATTCTGCAAAATGTGTTATTAGTTATTTTATTATAGACTAGCTTTTGCCCGCGACTTCATTCGCGTGGGTTTCGGATATAAATTCGAATCAGACTTCCCATAGATTTATATAATAGTCTTTGCCGTTTGCGTCTATTCAATCTTTGCGCCGTTTTCGACTTGGGCGTTATTTTATGAACACCCCTTGTAGCCTATGTGTTGACCAGCGGCACTGCTATGATAATAAAAAAAACCGCATCCAAATCCGTTAAGTGGTTCTCGAGTTAAAACGGAACATACATACAGACAGACAGACAGACCTCAGTACAGTACCAATAACCCATTTCATTTAAAATTTTGCGAAAATATTCAATGTACAGACTTGACTTTTTTACTACTTTATTATTAGTATAGATAGACCCTTGATAATGGTGTAAAATCGAAACCGGTTGGGATAAATATAATACAATGAAACAACGTACAGGTGAAGGTAATCATAATCATAATCATAATTTTGTAACTTTTTTTTATTTCCTCATATTAGTAATGAAAAGTAGAGTGTTACACAAGGGTGTAAATGATCAATTGCACCCTCAAACTATATGCACCTTCGCTCGCTTCGCTCGCTCGTCCGCCTAAATATCTCAGGTGTAATTGATCGCTTACCTCCCTTGAATAACAATCTGCTATTGTTTCTGACGTCAACAATATTCATAGCACCTCTAATTTCAACAGTTTTATCGTACGAGTAAAAAAATGCGGTCCATACTCAATGTTTTCAGTTACAACAAACAAACAATAAAATACCCCTTGTTTAAAAAAAAGAAATATGATTTATTTAAAAACAAGTTTTACTGACTCCACATTTATACTTGAGCTTCTCCTAGGTAATGAAAATACTTCTAAAAGCAAGGATCCCTCATCGCTCCAGGAGTTTTAATCAACACCTTCCCGCGTGAATAGCCTCGAGTGGTCTCCCATTGTGGTGAACAGAAAATTAAACAGGATATCTTAGTATCTCTTAGCTCAGAGGGATAGAGGCTAGTTTTCAATACACTGGCTATGGAGGTAAGTTTGTGAGTATATAAAAACAAATCACTGCTCATGATGGCTGGATAATGGAGAGATCATAAAGAACACATTTGAAGAATTAAAGGTGCGAAATTGTTAGGCCAACAGACGCAGCTGATATAATTATATTATTTTCATTTAGTAAAGTTGTTAGTTAAATCGTGTCTGTAAATATATTTTTTTACTAAATTGATTTTAAGTTTTGTCTGCCTTCCTATATTCTCGCGATTTGTTTAAACATATTTGGATGTAGTTAGCTCGTCGGCCTTAGGCCTTGACAAACATAGCGTGGCATAAGAGAAAAACTTCAAAGAAATCAAATTAATTACATTCTTGTTTCTTTAAACCAGACGGCGGCATCTCTTAGAATACAAAGCATTGATTTTATCATTTTATTATTAATCTCTGTCACCGCATCTCAACGAATTCAATGTAGTTGTACCTATCATATTTTTAGGTCAAATCCCCGATGTGTGCCCTCAATTAAGCCGTTCTCATCCTTCGACTGCGGGCGAGCCATACTTGTAGTTGTAATGCGTATAGACACGCGCTTGTGTGCGTAACTACAGGTAGCGTACCGAAACTGAGCGCTACCGTCCCGAGCTTACGCACATTAGGGCAATGTGCATGTACATTTATTTACACACACGAGTATGGCTCGCCCGCAGTCGTGAGATGCAACAACTGCCAAAATCATACTAAAGACTCGACGACGACCTTTTTTTGGTAAAATGGAGAATAACCTTTTTACTACTTTTATCAGTAAAAATATATATGTATACCTAAAAAAGAGTTTTCTTCGTCATTTCTATTTTCGGCATAAATCGCTACCCACAAAATAAATAATGTATTATTTACAAGGAAAGTTTTTCCAGCTCTTACCTTATCTATCCCGGACAAGTTCTAACGAAGTGCATTTAAATGAGGCACCTTCTCGCAGTAAGTTTTCAAGTAATTTACGATTGAATATTAAGTATCAGATACCAGGGGAACACGGCACGGGAGGAGTTTTGTATGTTTTACTAATTGCCAAAAGATGGTAATCAGGTACTGGAGACATATTGACATCTCGCTCTGTCTTATAGGTAGTTCTATCTTCTGTCTTCCTTAGTTGCCGTGTCCCAGCAAAAACCATGACAAGGAATTAATTACAGGAGCTCAAGGTAAATAATGGAGATTGTCGTCGTCTAATGAGTTTTAGGTATGGTAGGAAGTTTGTTAAAATAATTACTCTTCAGGTAATTAAGAAGTTTTTGGTAGGAGCATGCAAATGAGTGCTAGATAAGGATGTGAAGAAATATTTTCAAAAGTGTACGAGTAGGTTTGTATACATTATCAGAAATCCTAATAATATTTTTGTTACCTGCTGACGAATCCTTCACAAAACGATATTCTCTTTCAAAAGTAGACGATATTTTATAGAATGTCCATATTTATAGTATTTTTTGCAACGAAAAAAAATCATCGTTCTTTTGCTATTCCGAGTTTCATTAATTCAAGACACGGTATATCACAGCAGACTCAACCGGAGTGAGACTAAAAACACATTAAAAGTGGAAATGTTTGAATAAGTGTGTGATTGCGGCTCCGGGGTACGGATAAAAAACAAAATAAACAGAGAAAAGGGATACCACAGAAGTTTTTCATTCACTGGGAAGGTACAAAATGTTTCATTATGAAGCAACCTGTTTTGTTGTTTTAATTTTGTGACCGTATGAAATCATTGGTGCGGGAATGTTAATATAATTTTGCTGTTATGATGTCATTTTGGCTGGACCACTTTTTTGGGTGAATATTATAATACGACAGGAATAAACATTATTTTAGACAGAAACAAATTTCATGTGTCAATTGATGTTTTCTAGATATATTCATATCGTAAAATCCTCATTACAAACTCAAAACTACTGGCATAATGAAAAATATTTTTCATGAACATCTGTAAAACACAAAAAAATATATAGTATAGGTTTACGAACAACATAATGCTATAATAATAGTTTATGACACCAGTACAAAAAAAGGCCAGATATTTTCTATGGCTTACGGCGCGTTGGACTCGGTCTGTCAATAGATGAACTGTTTTGGCATAGTTTTCGAGGAAATTTATTTATTACTTACTGTGGTTTTATGGTCAAAAGAATTATTATGCCCTAAAATTACTGACACCAGGGATGGTGATGATATTTGACTCCACCTGACACTCTGGAAATAACGACAGAAATTACGAACACTTTTAGAACAAGCTTTTATAAGAAGAATAATCAATAATGGCTAACGAGAAATTTACAAAAATTATGAAAGCAGGTTAGTGGCATGAGTTTAGATAGAGAAGTGTATGAAAATATACATAACTAGGTATTAAAACACTCGTGTACTATTAAAAAACTCGCCTAAGGCTTTAACTTTTAACTGACACTCATGTTTTTAATAACCTTTTTATGTAAGTGCCAGTTTCATAAACTACTATTAGAGTATTCAAAACGGATTGTGCTATAACGACAGGAATATGTATAATTTTTGCTAGTTTTTCAAATATCTCAGAACAAAATAAATTTAATGCATCGGTATTGTTACCACGGTTTTAACTTCTGACATTTCAGTGAAACTGCATTGGCTGTGTATGCATATATTGAAGTTTTTGCGAGGTCGATCTACCCTTTTCCTTATTCAACTGCGTTCCGTACTATAATTGACTCGATCTCGACAAACAACACACAATGTAAATAATATAAAAATATGTTATTCGCTTCCGATCAATTTTTATGTCAAAACAAAAGGTGCATCATAGAAAGAAAACTAAATTTTCGGTTTTAGTATTTGTTGTTATAGCGGCAACAGAAATACATCATCTGTAGAGTCTTAGTAATAGAGTCCCGTTGGTTACCCTTTGGGTACGAAACCCTAAAAACGACTTCAAGTTTTCTTGTACACGTGCCTGCCTGGTTCATTATAAAAATAATATTTCCGATTTTTATCATAAAGCGACACAATTTATGATCAACAATTAAACCGGCTGAAAAGGTGGCAAATAATCCTTGTGCCAACATTATCAACGCAAATTGCTTGTACGTTGTACGAACAACACATTTTATTACGAACGATCTGTAATGGAGGCTTTATTAGTATTTGCACGGCAAATATTGCTAAAAAAAGGAAATTTAAATAATTACGTCCTAAAACACGACTTTAGGCGACATAGGTAGTATAAAATGAGATTTTAAAACAGTAGAACTCCCATACTACAAAAATAGGGTACTGAATAAAAAAAACATCTTATACATATAAGGCCATTTCCAAAACAATAACAGAGCCCAAATCGTGACAGAAAAAATGAGCTGCATCGAAAAAAAATTGCTGAAGTGAAGGCTGTTTTTTTAATTCAAAACAGTATTCCGTCTAAACCAATAAAGTAAAAATAAAAATAATGACTATCTAAACATATAAACCTATCTATCTAAAACATTAAAACGCGATTTTTTTAAACGCTCTCATATGAGTTTATATAAGTTAATATTTGCTAAAAACAGCACTAAGCAACCTTTTCTTGATTCACCGCACCACACGGACGCGCACTTTTTTAGATACGTTTATCTCTTTCGTTGTGCGATGGACAGTGGACACATTGCGCCTTAATAAAAAGTTAAATGTAGGTCTGTCATCTTCACGGAATTAACAATAAGGCATGGCGTCTACGACCTTTAATAAACTTCCAAACTCAATAAAAGAAATACGAAAAATTACACCTTTTAAAAACAAATTAAGGCTTTCTTGTTAACAAAACGTATTGCACAGTTAAGGAGGTTTTAACAGATATGTAGGTACGAATCTGGAAACATGAGCCAGATAAGTTTTAAACTCAAAATATATATTTTCTTTTAAGTTTTAGTAATTGGTGTGTTAGGGATATTATAATATTAATATTAATAATGATAATATTTTTTTATATGTGACATGATGCTCAATGATTATTTCTAACAATTAATAATATTTAATAATGTTTATAACGCGTGTTCCTTAAAAAATAATTTAATCTGTTATTTAAGGTTTAGTTTTCTTAAAATGCTTAAATAGTTTTCTTTAATGTTTAGTATTAAGTTTATATTTTGTATGCCGAATGGCAAAACATACAGAACATTTTTTTATGTTAAACAACTCTTTACCTATGTGTGCACAAATAAAGATATTCTCATTCTCATTCTCAATAAGTACTATTAAGTAATAAGAGATACATAGAGCATACATTTTGCGTGACAAGCATGTGTGAATAGCTACCCGTCGTTACCAACTTTCTCACTATGACATAATAAAACAGTATATAGGTATATATGGTATTTTACGCACCTTTGGAGGATTATAAAATTTTCCAAGTTTTGATAATAATTACCTCCTCTTGATTTTAAGAGAGAGTGATTTAATATTATTATTTAATAATGATTATAAAACTATTGTTTTATATGCATTACGTACAAAACTCGAGTAAATTCAAAGGGTTTGCGCCAAGCGATGTGACGTCATATTATAATACTAGTGCCACATCCCGACTTTAACTCTATATTCTGCATAACAAGTAAGTACTGATAAATAAGTGGGGTTTTATGTTTCAATTAATAAAAACCGTCCAAGAGCGTGTCGGGCCACGCACTGTGTAGGGTTCCGTAGTTGCCCAGTACATTTTATAAGTTGGTCTACTAATACAGATCGCGCCAAACTTCTAGTCCGCTCAGAAGTTGCTCTCCCGAATAACGGCCCATACATTGTCGTGTCTAGAGGGGACTAAAAGTTTGGCACGACCTGTACTCGTAAACCTGTAAATCCTACTTAGCTGTGATAGTTTTCCTTTTAACTTCATTATATATATTACTTCTGTGACTTTTTCCACATATTCATATAAACAACCGTTAAGCCGACAGGGGGAGCACTTGAGTCTAACAAAAATTAGCACTTTGAAGAAGAGTCTAACAAAAATTAGCACTTTGAAGCTTAATATTTCGCCAATAGATCCCTAAATCGAAAAAATGGTTTTGATACATCTGTAATTTTTTTGGACAACCTATCCAAAGGTACCCCACATCATTGGAAAAACGAGAAAAAAAAATCATCCCCAATTTGCGCAAACGGGTGATACCCTTAAAAAAAATCCATTTTTTTTACCGTTTTGTCGGCGTGATTGATTTGTATACCCATACCAAATTACAGTTTTCTAGTAAATCGCGGACAGACGGAGATGGCAAAACTAAAAGGGTTCCTTGTCGGACAACGGAACTCTAAAAATGGAATCCGTGTATTTTTATGTATAAAGCCGTGAACTCATGCGTGTAATACGCATAGAAATTATTACGTAGATCATCAGCTGTTGAATTAACTTTTACATTATTTTGTACGATACCTTTA
Organism: Ypsolopha scabrella; assembly: GCA_910592155.1. Classification (NCBI taxonomy): domain Eukaryota; kingdom Metazoa; phylum Arthropoda; class Insecta; order Lepidoptera; family Ypsolophidae; genus Ypsolopha; species Ypsolopha scabrella. The sequence continues at coordinate 19,854,477 of OU342969.1, read as the reverse complement.
TGCGTTAGAGATTAATATCTTTCACTATTAGCTTAGTAGTAGATCGTAGAAAGTAAAAAAAGACGCTTAATTACGATTTTGGCACATGACCTCCTGAAAACAAGTATATGAGATAACAATGGCGCGTTGTAGGGTATATTTTGTCGCAGGGTAATTATTGTAAAATCAGCATAATATACTGTAATTCAAATTCCTGTAATTTTTTTATTGTTTAGTATTTCTTAAAAAATATATTTTAAGTAATTTGATATATATTTTGTAAAAATCTATCCAGTGGTTTTTAATCTATAGCACTTCAAAGTCAACTGTAAATTGTGCCATTTTTGAACGTTTTCCAATATTTTGTTTGACCAAGTAGTAAAAATGTTATAGTATCTTATATAGTTGTAATTAACTCACAAATACCTTTCATTTAATACCCCACTTAAATAAGGATAGGTTTGTTACTGTGGGCTATGCAGATGATCTGGTTATTATGATATCGGGTCTATTTGAAGGAACGCTGTGCAGTAAAATGCAGCAAGCTTTACGTAAAGTCGAGGCGTGGTGTGGTAAGCATCGGTTATCTGTGAACCCACAAAAAACAGAGTTAATCTTATTCACAAAGAAAACGAAAATCGCAAAACTAAAACTTCCGAAATTATTTGGAACCCAACTGTCTCTTAGTAAGGAGGTCAAATACCTTGGTGTCTGGCTCGACGACAAACTACTGTGGGGGAGGCAGGTGGAACACGTAACAAAGAAGGCAACTAATACTCTGTGGCAATGCAGACGAGCTGTTGGTAAGGACTGGGGACTCACACCAAAGCTCTGCAGATGGCTCTACACTGTGGTGGTAAGACCGGTGCTAACGTATGGTGCCTTGGTATGGTGGCCAAGGACGGAGCTGGCCACGGTAGAAATTAAACTCCAACAAATCCAAAGACTAGCGTGCACTCTGATCAGTGGATGTATGAGATCAACACCCTCTGCGGCGCTGGACATAATGCTCGGGCTTACATCGCCACACTTGCACATACAACAAGAGGCGATGGTCGCGGCCCTTCGGGTAAAATCTACAGGCCAATGGAAAGGTAATGCTCTAAAAACCAACCACTGCCGCATCCTTGATCGAGCTCTCGAAGTCGTACCGGAGGCGGCCAATGGGACAGATAGAACACCGAAAACGTATTTATTAGATAGGAGGTATGACTTATCTTTAGAAAAAAATACGACCTTTAACCAAAAGTCAGTAACTTTTTATACAGACGGATCAAAAAACAAAGATGGCAGCGGCTGCAGTTACATTTCTCCAGAGTTAGGACTCAGTAAATCAATGCCTCTTAACAACATAACAACGGTTTTTCAAACCGAAATGGTAGGTATACTCCTAGCGGCCAAGGCAGCTAATGCTATTTGCATAAGTAGACCTTGCGACATACTAGAGATTATGATAATAACAGACAGTGCAGCTTCGCTCTCATCGCTAAGCAAACCTGTAAGTAGATCTAAAATCGTAGCAGACTGCCATGCAGAACTGCAGAACCTATCAGCAATGTGCAAGGTAAAGTTAACATGGACCAGAGCACATAGCAATGACGAAGGCAACGAACAAGCAGACTCCCTTGCCAAACTAGCAACTAGCATGAAGGTATCGAAGCAGGGAAATAGTCTGTGTCGACCATAGATACACTATCACCGAGCAGAACAGGAGCTGGACAGCACGGACTGACTGCCGGCTGTCAAGACTAATGGTACCGCAAACAAACAACAAATTAACAAGGTACCTTATGAAACTTAAACGGCCTGATATCCGGGATATGGTAGGTATCATTACCGGACATTGCAACCTAAACAAACACCTTTTCACTACAGGCGTGACTGACAGCCCCCTATGTCGAGGGTGCTTAGACGCAGATGAGACGGTGGAGCATGTGCTGCTTCACTGCCCCGCCACTGATGACATGAGACGTAAAGCAGGGATCGCAATGAGCTCCATCTCCCCTTCTCTGGACCAGATTTTGTGTCGGCAGGCTGAAGCCGTTCGGCTCTATTTTAAGGAGTTGTCCTGGCTGGGCTAGCCGACCGGGGGGAAGTGCACAATACTCACGTTCACGGAGAGTCAGTGCAGGACTCATCGCCCCCGCTACGAATTTAGAATTTAGAATTTTACCCCACTTGATATATTTGAATGTTTTTTTTTGTTTGTACCGCCATCTTAATGACGTCATAGTATCTACCCCACAGTCTGCGCCCTTGTCATCTCATATATGGGTATTCAGAAGGTCATACTGAACGCAATGACACCAGATGACACCATATCAGAGATGACTTGAACGGAAAATTCTGAAACCTTATTTTTCCGACCTACTATAGTTGCAAATTGTAAACTAAGCATAATAAGATTCTGCTGTAAATTACTGTTATCGCTGACTAACAAAACGTTCGAAATCATAAAAATAAGTACATTTAGCAAGTATGAAAAGGTAGATACTTTATTTTTAAATCGTTTTTTCATTAATTTAATTACATCCATTTGAGCGATACCCCCGATCCGTTTTAAATTGTCCAACTTTTCGCCTCAGTTCGCGCGGAAATTTTCAATTGATTACAAAAAGGTTTTTTAATGTTAAAATTCCTACAAATAAATTTCAATATTGTTACTGGGACCGACCAGTGCGGTGTGCAAATGATTTTAATTAAAGAGAATTAGGTTTTTCCAATGTTTGAACTTGGACCGTAATCATTGAATTTGACATGTGATTATCTACATACATAACTCAATGAACAAAATGTTAAACCATATTAATATTTAATAGCCAAGTGAGGCACAAGCTATGATTTATTTTATTTTGCAGCCACTGCATACCTTTTCACTGAAAACTTAATTCTAATATGGGGGAGATTTTATGTATGCAGTCTGTATTGTGTTGCAAGGTTATTCACGTATGTATACAAATAGAAGATATTTTGGATGTGGCAATGTGGTGTGGGTTACTTATTTTTTTCGGTTTCTTCTATATTATGTAGGCATATTTATAAGTCAGAATTGTGTATGCCATGTTTCGAAAATATTTATTCTGTTCAAATAAACATGTGTAACTATGAACCCACTTCGAGAACTCAGCTCGCAGCAACTTTGAAGACGCTTATTTTAATATGTTCCTTGTTTCAACGAGATGAAGTCAAGTTTCGTATTGGATTCCGGCAGTGAATGACCTATTGGTAAAATGTGCAACTAGCATACAATATTCGATGTGCCGCATCCAGTTACCTTCTTCACTCCAGCTCTCATATTTTTACCTTTTTATCTCAACAACGGTACTTGAAGCGCGATTGCCTCAGGCAGAATAGGGTAAAGCATTCAGTGACGGAACACCACACTGTCGGCTGCAGGGTACTTACGCAGGGAACACCGTTTAGCATTGACAGATGTACACTTTGCCTGTAGCTGTTTACACGCGTTTTTGGATACTTGTTTTTAGCATGCTTTGAATAAAATATTTCAATTCTAGTTCAATTTTTACGTTACAGTAGAATCCTATTTCTCGGTTGAGTATTAGTTTTCTTTCTCTACATATTATTCAAAGGTGCTTTCTGCAAGTAGATAATCGAACACGATTGCGCGGTATAAAAGCGACAATAATACCATAAAATATAGCTATTCGGTAAAATATGAAACCATCAGAGTGGGCCCCAAATCGCACCCCTGCGCTACACCAGATGCGTATGTACGATAACTGCACTTATCCGATAAAGGTGCACAATGCAATTTAGATTGGTGCACGCGTCGATTGCACTCGATATAGGAATTTTGTGCTGAACTGCAGACCTATGATTTTGTAGGATATTACTTTTATAGTGTTGTTGTTGTTGTGCCTAAATCTGATAGAAGACAGAGTAATAGATGAAACTGGATAATATGATTTGTGTGTTATGTGATAAGAAATATATAGCTCGAACTAAGATAATTATGGATTATTTTTTGTTTTTACTACTTTGATTCTTCAAATCTATATACTAAATAATAAAGTAGTAAAAAATAAGTCGTGTCTGTACATTGAATATTTACGCGAAATTTTAAATGGAATGGGTTATTGGTACTGTAGCATAGAAAAATTTCGTCCATGTACTGTAGGAACTAAGGCCGAAACAACAATTTTTATAATTTTCGTCTGACTGTATGTATATTACATTCTAACTCGAGAAACAATTAACCTTTGATTTGGATGCAATTTTTTTCATTATTATTGTAGTGACCGTATTTAACACATAGGGTATAAGGGGTCTTAGTAAAATAACTCCCAAGCCGGAAACGCAAAGATTGAATAAACGCTTTTATAACTCGAGAACCACTCAACGAGTTTGGACGCGGTTTTTTTAGTATCGTTGTAGTTATACATATATATTACACATAGACTATAAGGGGTGTTCATAAAATTGCTCTCAAGCCGGAAACGGGGCGAAGATTGAATAAACGATTTTATAACTCGAGAACCACTCAACTCAACGGATTTAGGTGCGGTTTTTTTATTATCATTGTAGTTACCCTAGTCAACATATACACTTTATGGGAGTCCAGGTACCATTTTAGCGTTAAGACCTGTATTTTGGTTTTGCTTATATATTAAAGAGTTAGCGAACATCTTTTAAGGGACTTATGGAGTGTATTAACACCTTTATAGCCTCGATTTTGGCGCAAAATTTTGCAGGTAAAGCCTAATTCATTGTTTTTATTCTCTGCATGTTTAGTTAGACTTTTGTGCATTTCGTACTATGTTTATTCTTAACTTCTAAATTATTATCTTTTTCTTTGATTAGTCCTAGTTTTCTACGTCCAAGGCAACTTTAGTAGAAACTAGTGTTTGTGTAATTTTTCATATATATTTTTTTGTGAAAATAAAGACATTTTTGTTTTTTTTTTTTGTATAAACCCTTTACAGTGGTTCTATATAACCTTTAGTAAAGTGTATAAAGGTGTTATAAGAAAGTCAATTTTACGCTTGAAACTTTATTGCACCTTTTAAAGGAGTTCATTGAAACCTCGAGTTACATAAAATATCTTTAACAGGGTCAGATAGAACTTAGGCCGGTATTTTGATACCTTGTAAATCATTTGTGGTGTTTTCAGTTTCATAAGCAGAAAGCATTAAAGTCATAAAATTATGTTTATTGATTATTATTCATCTAATGAGTGCATCAGTTTATCTGTGGATATTGCAAAATTTTCATAATGAAATGTAATTTATGTTGATTAACAGGGTTCTTGAAGTGAAAAGTTAATTATTAGTGTGCTTGCAACTTTTATGTGATTGTATATCATGTTTTTCATCTCAATTTTGACGCGCCTTCAAAATATAATGAGTTTGAAGAAAAAGAAAACATTAAAATGTAAATAACCTTAAATAGTTTTTAGAAACTTTATTTTAATTGAGTTTCATAGTTCACACCTGGAACACCTCTGACATCCCCCCGGAGATTCATGTCGTGATGATACATATATATTTTTTATTTATGTAAATTTTAAACGGTGGTCAGTTTTATTGATTGTATTCATAAACTATGTAGAATAATTCGGAAAACTTATGTACTTCAATAATTAAGAGTAATTTTGTGTAAATAAATTTTTAGGTTGTGTTGACAGAAAGTGATAAAAAATGGCGTTTTATTTTCTTAAAGGTACAGTCTTCTCTTAAACCTATTATGACACTCGATGAACTAGAATGGTGGTAGTCAAGAGTATTGTACGGTCTTCGGTTGACATAAGAGAGGAACTATACCCTTAGCGAGGACATTACCTTTAATGATGTTATTAAAGAATTACAAAACTTCAATAATTATTTAACCTATCATTGCCTTTTGTATAACAGGCGTGATTTATATATAAGAGTTATGCAACGCATGTAGAGTTTGGTGTACTACACTCCTAATTAACTCCGTTGCAGAAACAATGACTTTACTGAACTCCAATACAGCAGATTTATAGCAATAAGTATTATGGAGAGATTATGAAGATATTTAAACAGCTTTTAACACTGTAGAACGAAACGAGCTTTAACGTCATAAGTATAATAAGCAGCCATTGCTAGTACAGAATATTTTGAATATTTTGCTTCATTATTTACAGTTCTAATACAACCAGAAGAGCTAAACTTATTTCATAAGTGAACTGTATCACCTTTAGCGACAACCAAATCTATTATAAATCAATAGTAGCACTCTAAGCTTTCAAATTACCCTTTGATAAGGTGTTCATAAATAACGCCCAAGTCGAAATCGGGGCAAAGATTGAATAAACGCGTGCGGAGCCGCATGCAAGGGCTAGTTTAATAACAATATCATAAGATTTAGACTATTTCATTAAATCAGAACACGGCAAATCATTTAAAAGAAAAATTCAATAAAAATAGAATGTACCCATAATGCAGGTCCTGTAAGTATAAATATTTTTGTCAATTATTTGCATTTTACTAAAAAGGGAACTTCAGTTACAATTAACTACTAAGAGATGTTCAAATCGATATACTCATAATTAATTCAACCTGGTAATGTCTCAAGGCTGATTTATTCAAAAGAGAAGATAGAATAATATTTACATGTCCAATTTATTAAAAACTAATTGGAAATAACAAAACCCTCCACCTGCTCCCAAACAAATTACTGAGTAAATTGTAAAGGTACAAAACAGACAGCAGACAAACTAGATTATACGCCTTCATCAAAGTCCGAATTGATTGATGAGTTCACTTGGCAAATGAGACCACCACCAGGCCGTACCTTTACCTATACCCTTTGGAAAACAAAATTAGGTAAAATAATCTGTATGTCCACGACATAAGATTTAGGATGGACAGTCCCACCTCTCCCACCTACTCGTAAACTCCTGATAATCTGTCATTATGGACATGGGATCGATTGGTTGCCAACTTTTTATTGACAAGTGCAGTTACTATATAACTTGATGTATTTTTCCGTCAAAAAACAAAAATCCTTGTAGCGATGCTTCGGTGTCAGTTTACACGGGTCTTCAAAGGTCTCTTTGGATTTTTTATAACTATGCAAAAGTTTTAGATGTGTCATATATTGCCGAAAACAAAATGTATTTTTTTTAATATGTATTTACATCTGATTTTCCAAAAGAATTGTAAAAAGTCGGATTTCCCAACGCACACTTCGCCTTAACTGTAGACGTAACGTCTCGCACACGCCTCGTCCTTCTCGTTTACCGCAAAATTCATACTTCGTCCCTCCCCTGGCGCATCGCACGTTTTAGTAGCTTTTGTTCTAGTCACCAAACGATCGAAGAGAGAGTGAATTGCGTCGTCGCTTGCTCGACAGGTGATTAATTAGTATAGGTCTAAATATAAAAGGTGTCTGTGAGACGCCTGGTCCACAATAGAAGCTGTCTTTAGCACCTGCTTTGGGCCCTCATGAGACATCTGTTGTTGAAGCTTAAATTTGAAAAGGAAGTAAAAAGAAAATGCAGATTATTTCCACAATTGCGTAGAAGATCTGCTTGTTGAGTATTTAACTCTCAATGGACCAATTTTTTCTTACTGCAAAGATTACCAATAATTTTGTCTAAGAGGTCCATTGACCAAATTCCAATGTTTGTACTTGGAAGCGTTGGTTTTTTTAATTTTTTATTCAGTACTTATAAATGTGAGAAAACAATGTTGATTTGTGACAAAGATTAACTACAAAATTTCTAGGCCTATCAAATGTCAAATCTAGCTAAAAATGTAGAGATTGTAATTGTAATTGTTTATATTTGTTTAACATTTATATTTAAAGTATATTAATTAACGAACCTCTTAACTAATCCATAATAGTTTTATAATGATTTCTATTAATTAAAATATTATTTCAATATATTCATGTTGTACGAAAATATAGTAAAAAAAAGTATGGAAACCTTACATTGTGGACATATTTTGTGCTTCACAGACTTTTCTGTAAAATTTGACTAGCGACAAATGATGGGAATAATTAATAATAGCTCATTAGTTTATGTTATTGTCAAACAAAATCGAGCTCGTACATCAAATAAGATGTTTGTTCTTCTATTTATTCCAAACAACATTGAGGATTAATGCAAGTCGCTAGATCAGACAATGGCAAGGAATTTGTTCTAAGAAACTTAAGCTCAGAGGGAACTAAATACTTTAGAGGAGACTGATCGGGGAGCAGGTTGAGCGAAGTAAATTATTAGGGATGGTATTATAAAAGGTAGTGTTTTATTTCATTCTCACTAATTAAAGCCCTAGATATTTTAGAGTAGAATTCCTCGGGCTAGCATTTGAACCTGCGAAGCAAGAGCTTTCCCGACCAGCGCGATCCAACTGCACCATCTAGGTTCTCATCGTAGCGAGACCGTATTTTTTATGAATTTTCATGTTTTTTTTTTTGAGATATCACTTTTTTAGTTTATCTTTCCATTGTTTTTACATTTTTTGCCGTAAGTTTGCGGTTATTGTTAAGTTTAGCCGGATAAAAATGAAATAAACTGACTTCGAACTTCAGCTAATGCTTAAAATTAAACTTATGATTATCGGGCTAACCTTAAGTTCATCATCAAATATGAAATTAGCCATAAAATATATTAACGTGACTTTCGTTTATGTAGCCGAATTCATACTGAAGACTCGGCTCAATGACCCTGTCTGTGAAATACGCAAAATAAAATTCAGACTGTCTATAATAACTGAGTTGACGTTGTTCTTGAACAAGAGGCACAAAATAATATTTTTCGTATTTCGCAAACAGGGACTTAGTTCCTACTAAGTTCTAATAAGTTCTTACTAAGTCTCCAGTGTGAATTAGGCTATATACATTAAGTCAACAAAGATTTCGAGAAAAAAATCTACTATGTTGAATTGTTTTTTTATTACAAACGCCTTTATAAAATATTTTCTGATTTTGCCTAGTTGGCAAACCCTATCAAAATCTTATTTCCTTACTCCCACAAACAGTACCAATTAATAACAGTTAAAGATCACACCAATAAGGCAACACATAGATTACTGGGCAACATTCCGAGAACTGCCTAATTATAATCATATGTCCGAGACTGGTAACACTGAGCACTTGCGTGCTGATTAATGGCAACACTAATTACTGGGACAAGTGGAATCCGCGGCCATTCGGCTTGCTTGTCACCCACCGTCGAATGTCGGAGTATGCATGTAATAGACACTTAATGATAATGTTGCCTGATCTAACATAACACGTGCTTTTGGTTTAGGAAGTTTTCAGTGTGAGATCTTTGAATGTTTTAAATAAGCTCTTTTTCTTTCAAGCCAAAAGTAAATAAAATAAATATACCGTAAAGACATCAATTAACGAGGGAGTGTCAGAGGTGTTCCGAGAATAAACTTATGAAAATGCAAGTCACAGTCCATACTCGGTACACCCTCGTTTCACCGACGATTATTACGTCCCAACGTGATGGGTGGTGAGTCCTATTATCGCCGTACTTTGGACACAAATACACGCTTTTTAGGGCATGTAGGTTTCCTCACGATGTTTTCCCTCACCGTTCAGAAAGTGGTAAGTAAGAACAAATAATATGCACATAAATTCCGAAAAACCTCATTGGTGCATGCCCGACCGGGGATCGAATCTGGGTCTCAAGATTGAGAGGCCAGAGTTCTACTCCTGAGCTACCGCCGCACCAAGCCAAAAAAATAATTAGATTCACACATACAGTGCAAGAGCCAATATTTAGATATGCACAAATGTGATTCAACCTTTTAAATTTACTTTTATTGTGCAATGTTGTTATTTCTCACTCATCTCAGTTTGATATTTTTTTCATAGAAGCTATTTTTTTAATAATTCATTTTCTTAATTTTATTTTTCCAAGCTGCTGGAGGAAAAATAAAACTGCAACGAAAAATTATTCATATCAAGTAGGTTATAATTATTTCAATGATTATACTGAGACAGTTAAAAAAAGTTTTTATTATAAGTCAATTTATTATAAACAAACATTAATAACACACATACGAAACAATAGCCTCCTCTTCCTTGATTGGTAAAAAAGAAGTAGCACACACACAAGTTCACATTACACAATAATAGCACCGATTCACCTCAATTTCACAACAAAATGGTACCCACTCGGTTCAAGTCCTCCAGTTTCCGTACGAGTGCGCCTTCGATAACTTCAACAAATCGGTAATAGCTGCCGTTACCTTTATTGTTGACCAATTTTTCCCCCACACAGACAGATATTGGTTTTTGAGGGTTCTACAGCAGAATGCACAGAAGCAATAGATGGTTTCATTTGATCCGTGAATATTTTTTAACGCTGGCGGTTCGACATGAAAGTGGCGTTCGGCCAATGTGAAAAGCTCAGTTTTTCCATTTCTTGCCCTTATTTTATTACATCGCACAATAAAGTGGATGAGCGTCATTTCAATAGTAAATAATAATATTTTGGCCATTTGATGTGATGTTTTAAGCTTCAAAAATCCTCCGATTTATCACCCACATCTGTATTCGTAACATCATACCCTATAATTTCATTCAAATACGAGTTGATACCAAATTGCACACACGGCTCATGCACCACATCAAAGAGATGCCCAAATACCTTTTCAAACGCAATCACCTTGCATTATATTCAAAGGTTTACCACCTCTGAGCTATGAAAGTGGGTAATGTGGGTATGCATTAATAAAAAGCTTATATTATTACGGGAATCGAAAAAGCAAACTTAAGATTTATCAAAGAAATGGTTCGTGAAAAATTAAATGCTATCTAACTTTTGTCAACATACTGATTGTGCTGTAGGTTCTCAATGGAACATTATTCAAGTTATTTTAGTACGTTCTATGGATTTTCTAAGTTGAATGAACGGTAATCTAAATGTTCAAGCAGTGACATTAAAGAAAACTCGAAACTTTGCAGAATAATAAAAGTTAAATAATTTCTTGATTTATTGGATTATAACATATAAGAATATCAAAAACAATTTGGTATTATGTTCTTAAAACTCGTCTATTATCCCGTAGCCTGTGAAAATTACATTTGGGTCAGTGGGGCAAACAAACGGAAACGAACTACGCTGTGACAAAACCAAACGAGAAGTAACAACATTTTTAAAATGGCAAATACACAATAATATAAGAAAAAAATTGTACGATGTATATCTGGAAGCATACAGATGTTGATATGTAATACGGTAGGGATAGGGAGCGAAATAAAATTTAGCCCCCTTTGCCTTTACCTATTAAGTATGTCCAGAGTGGACTTGGCGTTATTTAGCATTAGCTGCTCAGTAAACTATGGTGTAGTTAAATCTTTTAATAACTATTGTTACTACTATATATGAAAAACCCCAATTAATTTTTTTTTTAACTTCTTAGGCTACTATTAATGATTCATTTTTCAAAATTAGTTTGTTGACAAATCATGCATGAAGCAGAGAGCCATCCAAACTTTCAATTTGTTTGGTGCACATTAAATTTTATGTTATAATCCCAACTTATTATTTTTTAAAGTACGCATAGTTATGGTACAAAGCAGTGGCGTGCATAGAACTTTTTGATGGAAAAGCAATGAGAAGGTCAAGCTTGATGATAAAAATAACATGAAAAAATTATATAAGAATTTGAAACATATTTTTTTGTATGAAATCTGTACACCAGGGTAGGCAGTGCCTACCCTCCTGGCGTCATAAACACAATGATTTTTCAAAAAGACATTCAAATTTTATCATATCTTTCTTACTAGCTTTTGCCTGCGGCGCCGTTATTCGGTTTAACGACATGCTTTTTTCCGGGATAAAAAGTAGCCTATGTGTTAAGTTAGGGTATAAGCTATATCCATTCTAAATTTCATCCAAATCCGTCCAGCCGTTTCAGCGTGAAAGAGTAACAAACATACACACACACACCCTCACACACAAACTTTTGCATTTATAATATAGGTGTGGTTAGTGTGATAGTGTGATTGTCAAACTTGACTTTCTCATTGCATTTCCAGCAAAAAGTTTTATGCACGCCACTGGTGCAAAGTTATAATTCAATTCATTTATTTATATCAGGCTCTAGGACAATATAATATTTACAAATTACGAACTAGTTATAATTAAATTAAAATTAAAATATGGTTAGTAAAAATTTGTTAGTCATAAATTTAACAGAAATAATAATAATAATAATACATGTCATTTAGCTTTGATTGATTTCATTTTACAATTTTCACACATTAATATTTCAGTCCAATGTTGATTTATTACATTAAATACATTATTATATAAAACATTCATAATTTAATTATTAAAATTTTTATAATGTACGTCCTACACAATGTATTGTTGATATGATTGTAAATGTTCTATGTAAAAAATAAATATTTGAAGCCCTACTCGTAAGAAACATTTATTAATGTGAATTCATATATGGTGATAATTTATAAAGCAAGCAAGTATGGTAATTTATGCAATAAAATTTATACTTGAGACTAAGTAAGTAGTCGGTGTCAAGGTTCGATGACCCTTTTTGGGAAATTAAGAAATTATTTTTCCCGTGTTCTCTACAAATGTAAGCCCAGCCCTAAGTCAATCAATACCATGGAAAGACAAAATGTAATTTTTCAATGATATATCCGTGATACTGATCATTCAGCCTCCAGTATTAATTTGGCTGCATAAATTAATGTCACCTTGTATAAAACAACTAATACTTTTTTGCCATTTCTTAGGGCAAGCAGGACACATATTGTATTATAACGAAAGTACACCCTCATCATACGGTAAAACTACATAAAGGTCGGTGCACACATACCTTGTGCATAGTTGCTGCCAGCCGACACCTGAGTACACTGCATCCCTACGCATAGGGGATGAAAGATAACATTTTACGGAGCCGACTTTTTAATTATAATTTAAATAGTGTTTACAAATACGAACAGTGTATTTGTATTTGATAGACAGATTCATTTTAACAAGAGCACAAGAACGACTGTCCAATTTATCTGAAGAATGTTTCGATAAATTATCAACAGACCGATTCCGTACACAGTTTATGGCTATTAATAGACAAATTTTATAGTTCTGTCAATATTTATACAACTACTGGCCATACCAAATAGTATTACAATCTTCTGTGCTGAAGAATTTCTAAAAAACCGGATAAGTGCGAGTCGGACTCGCCCAACGAGGGCTCCGTTAAAGACTATATTTTTCATGATTTAATTGCAAATGTATAGTTTTCAGATTTTTCCCTATACCTACTTGTAGTATAAGACGATATTACCTGCCAAATTTCATAATTATAGGTCAACGGAGAATACCCCATAAATTTTGAATTCCTTGAGAGTGTCGAAATATACGTTTTTTGCGGCATAAACGGCCGTATCATTTTTTTTACGTGAACTTAGAAGTTTGATTTTTTCACAGCTTCAAGGGACTATAGACCTGAGTACTTATATGTTTTTAATTTCAACGCGTTCCCGAGATAAAGGATCTTGACATACAGACGGACGGACTGACATTTTTTGTAGTGACATGCAATGCAAGTTAATATAATGGATATTTAAACTCACAAACAGTCCAGCTCCATATACACTTACCATGTTTTGAGTACTTTCGATCGCCGTCCTAAATAATAGAGGGTAGCCGAAAAAAAATTGTCACAGGAACAATTACACGGCATCTGTCGCGCTTGCTGCCCACCTCCTATGTGCTCAGGATTGAATTTATGCTGATCGGATTTTCTCTGTGCGTGAGTGTTGGGTAATATGATGACAGGAGAATGAGTCATAGGTTTTTTTAAAAGATCGCCGGATGTGAATTCTTGCCAAAATAAAAGATTTAAAATAAATTCAACGCGGATGTATTGTTAATTAATAAATTATTTAGTATATGCACATATTTAAGGGGTCTCACCGACGTATTCTGTAAAAAACTTATAGTCCGAGGGCGTACCGCAGGCAATCCTATCTCACAATATGATTAAACCGATTACTTTGTAAAGACGAAAATACTAGGCCCTCAATTCTGGCACGTGCGCAAAAATTGCTAAGTCAGATTGCGGGTGATTTTAAAAGAGATGTTCTACGTAGGTATTTTTTTTGTCGTATTGTCTTTAGCCTGTCACAGCGGTTTAATGATTTTTTTGATTGAAAATCTGTAGTGAACATTCTTAATATCATTTTATTTGTGATATTTAGTAACTCCACTTTACATCGCATGGCATTTGTTATACTTTAAACAAATGTCAAAAGACTGATATTACGAGTGGAAAATAATGCCAGACTAGCCGTTCTGCAGGCCTGACATGGTGCCACTTTACCACCATTTTAAACACCACTTGACAGTAAATTCCATGTATTTAAAGTGGCAACCATGTTAGGCCTGCATGAAATCAATTCTTGGGACCTTATATTTTAAGATTTTATTTCATGTGATCTCCTAACTCCACTTTATACCGCATGGCATTTATCATACTATAGGTATAAACAAAAATCGAACGACTGATATTGCGAATGAGAAATAATGCCAGAACAACCGTCCCGGTCGGCCGCGGCGCAGCTTGGCACGTTTTGAATAATAAATATTCTAACTTTATTTCATACTAAAGGTATGGCAATTTTATATTTCGTTTTCTGAAAGTTCTAAAACCTTGACCTCGATTGACTGCAAAAAAACTCATGTTCTCCCAACCCCTGTACGCTGTGGGCGCGGAGTGCACGATGTTGATGGTCTATAGTATGAGAATCAAACAGGGTGAAAAAAAAGTGAAAAGGTGTTTTCAAAGCTATTAAAGGTCAGCCGTCCCTTCAAAGTAAATTGGTTCAATATTATTTTGAGATAGGGTTGCTTGCAGTGGCCGCCCGGACTACTAAGTCAACTTCACCAAAATCTCTTTCACTAACAGCTTCAAAATGTAGTCTGGTTGGATTTACAGCTCCTTACCTCCGTGACGTAAGATATACTACAAGTTTTTGTTTGAACATATGACCAGTTTTAAATAATTAGCAAAAGTTGCAGCCAGCGAAAGTCGAGTGGTTTTATGTTATGTGCTTTTGAAAATGCTTATTGTAAATCTCAAGAATATTGAACCAAAATCCTGATTCTGGTAAACAACAATTACCGGAAAAAAAAGAGATAGAGAATGATTATGTTTTATTGCGAAATCCATCGCTTTGGAATACTCTAAATATTATTATTAGACTGCATTACAAACCAAAAAAGATAAATTAGAAACAAATGTAAAGAAAAGAATTTGAAAAAATTCCTCGGGCCAGGATTCGAACCTGCGACCTCTTGTTTCCCAGACAGCACCATCTGTTTCTTAAGAACAAGGCGTGAAATCACATAATGCCCTAGTGAGCGTTCAGTATGTGCCTTACAAGCTAGTTAAATCAAATAGTTACAAAAATATTCGGTGGACAAGTATGGTGGAAAAATTCAACGGTCTAGGTAAGTACCTCGGTGGCGCCATTGGTAGCGCGCTTGTCTGGGAAACAAGAGGTCGCAGGTTTGAATCCTGGCCCGAGGAATTTTTTCAAATTCTTGTCTTTACATTTGTTTCTAATTTATCTTTTCTGGTTTGTAATGCACTCTAATAATAATATTTAGAGTATTCCAAAGCGATGGATTTCGCAATAAAACATAATCTTAGTCAATGAGAACTGTGAATTTCTTAACTGTCTGAAGCAACACATATTGTAGCGACGACAGCGCCATCTGTTTCTTAAGAGCGTTCAGTATGTGCATTACAAGCTAGTTAGATCAAATAGTTACAAAAATATATATATATATTCGGTGGACAAGTATGGTGGAAAAATTCAACGGTCTAGGTAAGTACCTCGGTGGCGCAATTGGTAGCGCGCTTGTCTGGGAAACAAGAGGTAGCAAGTTTGAATCCTGACCCGAGGAATTTTTTAAAATTCTTGTCTTTACATTTTTTTCTAATTTATCTTTTCTGGTTTGTAATGCACTCTAATAATAATATTTAGATAGAGAATGTTTTAATAAATTTCATTGTATTCATATTCTTTACCATACCCACACACAAAACATTATTTTTACAATGCACTTAGAGATAATTTGATAAAATAAACACGAAAATATTATATGCTATCAAAACAACAATGTAGATGGCGCTGTAAAATACGAGAACATCGATATTGTTTAAGAGGATAGTCCCTGCAAATTCATGTTTTATTCTTTCTTGTTTGAAGAACCATGCAAAACTACATCAAAGGAAAAAATACAAGAATATAATGCACACTCTTATCGAAACAGAATCTTCCAAAGTCATTCCAATATTGAGAAATTAAAAACCCAAAAAGGCTCTAGAAAAAAATCGTGTAAATTTTCAAGATATGTATAAACTTTAAACTCTGAAAAGAACAGATATTTCATATTACTTTAAGTATTTTTTCAAATAATAAAATTACATAAGTGATAAAATGTCGTCGTTTTGACTCTTTTCCGGAATCTTTCCTTCTCGCAATTTTCTTTCTCCACATGAATTAATAGTGATCAATACAACCGCGAATAAATAAAGGAATCCTGGGCGCATGACTTCCACTCGTAATAGGCAAATTTTTTCTTCATACGCTTTTGTATATCTAAAGGAAAGTTGTTTTAACCTATAATATACCTGTCAGTATTTTATTTACTCCAATATTCTTGCAGCATTGCAAACAATAATTTCTTATTTGGACTCAAGTTTGACCTTTCTAAATATTGCTAGGTTGCAATAAAGAGATACTTCATCATAGCATTGAGACAACATTTAATACGTTTTAAAATCTAAATGCGAAACTAGGTCTTAGAGAGATTAAGCCAATTAGTCAGACGTCTATAAGTTACCTAACTTTATGGCAGCACTAAAATAAGATACCTAAGAAAATCGAAATATCCAGTACGCAGTATGAACATAAAATATAATTGATTTATGTGGAAAATTTATATCTGTCGTTAATATATTTTGTCTAGTTAATTACTTAGGTATAGTCGGTGGTGGGAGACGATTTGTCATTTAGGAGGCCCTTTTGTACCTGTTTCGGTTTTGGTTTTAGTATCGCAATAAACTGCCACTGAAGAGATTAAAGTCGAACCTTGCGGATTGACGAAAACAATCAAAAACAATTTAAGATTTCAAATGAAATTGATGTGAATAATATGAATAATTTCTTCTCCTTCACCTTCATGGTTTTTCTGGTGTTACTAGCTTATGATTCTAATATCTTTTACTGACAAATAAATATACGTTTGTTTTTTATCCTGTTAATTAGACAGACTTTTCCACGCAGACGAAGCCGCGGTCAAAAGATAGTTAGAAATAATAATGTAAAAAGTTGAACATTTTTGTGACTGATTGTATTTGAAAGAATAGTAGAAAGAAAAGAACAGTCAGCATTAACATGAAACTTTTTAGGCCCATATCTGTATTTCAGAAGAGGCGGTTGGTTGCCAAATCGATAGTGAAACAATAGTCGGCCACACGCTCCTCATAAATACCTGCGTTTTATCGCAATGAGGTGCTCAGCTATGCTTCGTTTGAAATTATCTGACGACTTGAAAGGGAAAGTGAACTTTCACAAACCGATGGTTGTACATTAATGCAGCTTAGAGTCACCAGAAGAGAAGCAGCTTCACCATCAATATAAAAAGCTAAAAATATTGCACCTTATCCCAATCTGCCAATAAATGACACTACCCTCGTGATTTTATGGCTAAGATTAGGAAGCAAGTATAGGTACACAAATTAACGAAACAGTGGTCGTTTCCTAACGGGCATGAAATCAAAACCGTGTATCTAGCTAGTTCAGAAGTCTGAAGAAGATCTAAGCAGGTAGGTGTATGACCAATACCATCCGGATTTCGCATTGACTGGGCTAAGTCAAGCGGCATGATGTTTTAAGCGGCTATCAAGGCCGAGTAGGCACAACTTCCGAATTCTTTGGTGACGAAGGTAGTAGAAGACACAGCGAGACAAAATAGACTAGTATCGAACTGTGAACTCGCGCTCGCCCGATTCGCGCTTGACCGATATGGTTCATGTTTGAACATAAAAATTCTTTTTGCCTTATTTACTCGCCAGCCTAATTTCATCACATTCAGATCAACGATACTCGAGTTATCGTCGAACAAACATACATACATACAAACGCCGGATTGTTCTAGTAGACTCAAAGAACTCGCTCGCTTCGCTCGCTCGTTAAAAAAATGGGAAAAGGCCGGAATATAACCACAAAACTGGAGAACTATCGTTGATGCTTCTGGCTCCCTTAGTAATCAGAATCTTAGTGATTCAGACCTGCAGGCGCAATTTTGCCAATCTAATGCAAAGACCTTGACATTGACAATTCATTTCAAAGGCAGGAAAAAACCCCAAAATATTGTTTTAGTCTTTCCGCTGATATATAGATTGAGTTCTAGCAAAGCGGTAAAAGATACCATAAACAGAATCAGAAACGACGGATGGGTCAAATATCAAGAAGTTAATGCACGGTTAGGAATTATCACAATAAAATAAAATAAAGGTCAGAAAAATTGTGTTGAGCACGTACGTCAGTGCTTCTTTTTAGGGTTCCGTAGTCCGGCAGGGAACCCTTATAGTTTCGCCATGTCCGTCTGTCTGTCCATCTGTCCGTCCGTCTGTCCGTCCGTCTGTCCGTCCGTCTGTCCGTCCGTCTGGCCGTATGTCCGTCCGTCCGTCCATCCGTCCGTCTGTCCGTGGTTTAGCTCAGAGACTATTAGTACTAGAAAGCTGTAATTTGGTATGAATACACAATATTAATCACGGCGACAAAATGGTAAAAAAATCACTAAAAAATGATTTTTAAGCGTACCACCCATACACGTAACTTGGGTATGATTTTTTTTTCTCGTCTATCCCATAGTCAGGGGTATCGTTGGATAGGTCGTTCATAAACATTATAGGTGTGT
This sequence comes from Ypsolopha scabrella, assembly GCA_910592155.1. Lineage (NCBI taxonomy): Eukaryota > Metazoa > Arthropoda > Insecta > Lepidoptera > Ypsolophidae > Ypsolopha > Ypsolopha scabrella. Next base: position 19,835,582 of record OU342969.1, on the reverse strand, counting down.
GAAAATCGTTTTTCGATTTAGGGATCCGTTGGCGAAATATTAAGCTTTAAATTGCAAATTTTTGTTAGAGTCAAGTGTCCCCCCCCCCTGCCAGCTAAACGGTTGTTTATGAATAAGTGGAAAAATTCACAGAAGTAGTATATAATGAATTCAAAGGGAAAACTACACGTATCACAGCTAAGTAGACTGTACAGGCTTATGAGTACAGGTCGCGCCAAACCTTAAGGCCCCTGTAAACACACAAATGTATGGGCTGTTCTTCGGGAGAACAACTTCCGAGCGGACTAGAAGTTTTGGCGCGATCTGTATTAGTAGACCAACTTATAAAATGTACTGGGCCACTACGGAACCCTACACCGTGCTGGCCCGACACGAACTTGGCCGGTTTTAACCTATTAACTTGTCAAAGGTAACTGAACCTATTTAAACCGTTGTAGCAAGCTTATATTACGACAACAGTAAAAACGTGTCACTTATATTTAACGAAACTTTAATTTTTATGTGGTACCATAACATTTACAATCTCAACTTGATCAAGTTAAATGCGCTTAGTAAACTAAGCACAAATGATGGCGAGCGTCGTTCCACCTGCCTCGCATTGTTACTGTCCCACCATTGCAGTTGGCCACTTGCCAGTTGATAACTACGTTTGTATTAATACTAAATCCACATTAAACTACACGAGTTCTTATTTTGAAACGATTTGCTGTTTTTAATTGGTAGAAAACACACAGCCATTTTGTTTTTTTTTAACAAAAGAAAAAAGTTAATTAATTTTTCCATTTGATTTTCTGTGGCATTATTGAACAAGAAAGTCATATTTATACATACTAAGAGTGCATTACAATATAGACAAATATCGATTAGAAACGAATTCTCGGAGAAAAATAAATTTCAAGCACGGAAACTCGAACCCGCATCTCTGCTTGAATTTGTTTCTAATTGATATTTTCTTCTATCTAAGAATTCACTCAAAAATGTATTTGATTACTCAAAAGTTTATCACACACATACAGACAGACAAAAATTAAAATTAAAATAGTTTTGACTTTATGACAATACTCATAATGACACACTTACATTTAAAAAATTATTCAATATGAGACACGACATTTTTAGTACTTTATCATTAGTATAAAGGTACTATATATCTATACGTAGATATTTAAATTCATTGTTACACCTGCACTATAAGAATGGGAGTTAAAGGAGCGCAATACAGAAATGCAAAAATATACTGATTAAAGTTAATCGGTTCAGTTAATTGATTTCGGATAACAATTGAAAAACAATAGACGTCTGAAATAAAAACTGATAATTCCGCTTTTCTTATTCTATGTACCTATATTATTAGATTTTCGTATGCACACACAATTATCTCTTTGACAAATCATTAACTTAGGCAGTTTTTTATTTTTGATATGCTGAAACATGTTTAGATTTTCTCATGGGAAGTGCTATCAAAAAGATATGATCAAAAAAAATTCGAGTTAGAAATATCCTTGCCATTTTAATAATATACTACTGAAAACAAAATAAGGGCCACTTGTCATTGTAACATTTCAGTATAATTTAATGAACATAACTAATTGATAACTAGCAAAACGTTGACGTTACGAATCTTTGGTGTCTAACCTCTTTGATGTTGTGCCTTAGACCAATTGCTGGGCATTAGCAAAAAAAAAATTGAATTTGTTTTTTTTTTCTAATTATGTTTCGATTTTTCTTTGAGATTTGTTCCGATTAGCGTCTTGATACTCTGAAAATTATCGTAATTTTGTTTAGTTATCTTGTCTAAACAACATTAAACGATAAAATGCCACAATACAATTACTGCAACCAAATTCTTAGCGGTGTGTGGGTTTGCACCTGGGTTTTTCTCGAAGAGCTATCCAAAATGCTTAGAATCGCTTCCAAAAGACCGGCAGTGTAGCAAGAAGACCTGGATCGGGTAGAGTTCGCATTACAACTGCTCAGGAGGATCGGTACATCCGATTAAGTGCCCGCCAAGAACGCACAGTAACGGCTCGTAAGTTACAAAATCGCCTACAGTTGACAACGTGTACTCGTGTCAGTGATCAAACGATCCGTAATCGATTGCACGAAGACCAGCAAACTTCAAAACGACAAATTGTTTGAATTCCTTTGTCCAGGGCTCAACGTGCAAATCGTTTAAGGTTCTCCCGTCAATGTTTGGACTGGGGCATAAATCAGTGGAGCATGGTGCTTTTCACTGACGAATGCAAAGTAAAAATTTTTCAATGACAATCGGCGCATTAGGGTGTGAAGACGACGCGGCGAGTGATTTTTGGAAGCCTGCATACACGAAGTTGACCGTTTCGGTGGTCACAACGTAATGATTTGGGGAGGGATTAGCTTACAAACAGAAAAAGAAATCAAAAGTAATGATGATTTTTAATTTTTAATGATTTTTCAACTGACGCCGGGCCCAGTAGGGCCCGTATTATCTTGAATTATTTTTTTATGTGTTTTTATATATATCTATATATATACACTACAAATAAAAACAATAAAAAGCTTCAAAGAGCCAAATATTTATTTAATAAAAAATCAAAAGTAAGGAATTTTCAAATTTTCAATGACCTTTTGTTGTTTGTGTTTTTTATTCTAAATTGTATTCTTTATGAAAAGTTAAATAAGCATATTTAATGATAATTACTAGCCTAAATGGTAGAAAATAACATTGTTTTATGTTTACGGTAATTAAAGAATGTATTCATTTTATAATTTTCTTAAAAACGTAGTGGCCCTTATTTTGTTTTGACTAGTATATATGAATGTGTTATATGTAATAATACAAAGAGAAGAATATATTCAACAAGACACCAAAGAATCACGACAAGAGTTCTAAATTAAAGAATCCCTAGAAACATATAGTTCACAGATATTAACGCGACTTGAAGAGAAATCTACGAAAGGAGACGCGCGATAGAGAAACGCGATAATATTTATATTTTCCTTTAAAAAGTAGTCAAAATGGACATACTGCTAATAGCGCTCTATTTAAACCAAAGACTTCACACCACAACTCAGTGCAGTGTTTGATTTTAACGAAAGAATTTCCTTAGCCACGATTATGCCGAAAGTCTTTTGTAAATCAATTATCATCGAGAATCAATAATTCTACTTGTTATATCACTGGATCGGGGTAAACAGTAAAACATAATTTATATCTGCTCATAACTTTATTTTATTTTGCCATTCATGTTTAGTGTTGTTAATGGACTTTGAATATGTTAAGAGGAATATTCTCTGCTCAAATTTACTTTAAGAAAGCTGTTCCGGGTTTGAAGAATCTAGCTCTTATACATCTTTCTATAGTTTTTTTTTAACTTGCATTTCACAGTTCACACACGGAACACCTCTGACAGCCCCTCGGGATTCATATCGTGACGATATTATTAAACATTAAATTCAGTGAAAAATAAAAATACTTGTGCTTACGGCATCATCAAGGAAAAGCTATGAAATATAACAATTAAGAGGCTATGTAAATTTTATTTTTGTCACCCTCACTTCAAGCGAAAAAACGCGCAGTGCGAGAGGGGCGGATTCAGCACAAAAGACAAAAATGTAAGTTTTTTAATTTTATGAAAAAAGCTAAAATACCTAGCAAAATTTCGAAAATTAAATATCTAGATATTGTTAAAACCCATCTAATAAAATATGTATGTTTGAGTTCTGTTTGTACATGATCCCTATTCGTCAAACGAGGAGAAAACGTGTGTTTGAAGACCTCAAGTCATTAATTATTTCTATCAAGGAAAATTTATCCAAAGGTGTTTTCCAAAATCTAAACCCTAGATTATATAGTCAAAATGCGTCTCCCAAAACTTCATTAGAATTTTCCGTTTACTTCATAAAATACACAGAAACAAATCATCCGTATATTTTTTACATAGCGCCTTATAACGATGTCATTGCAGGTGGTAAAAAAATACGAAAAATAATGTCGTACCGTAAATTTATGACATTTTATTTAGGTAAATAACTTATCAATGTTGTTATTATTAAATTTTTAGGAAGACTATTCATTTTCCTGTGGCCAGTGGTGTTGGCTTTGAACAACATATGAGTACGGACTGTGCTTGGGTTCGCTTCTTGCCTTGGTCACTTGAGTCGCACGGACGGATGCAAACTGCTCTCATCGTTTCATTAATAAACCTAGACGAGGTATTTCCAAAATTCAAATTACAAGTGACAGGAAAATTTAAGTAATTTAAAAATTAAATGGAAATTAAGTGTAAAATTTAAACCTATTCATATTTTAAATACTGCAAATAAAGTATATGTTTTTTGAAACTATCGAGGCTACTTTAATGGGTATACTTACCACGGCTTTATTTACTTGTATGCTGAGTTCCCGATAATTTGGTGATTCAGCAAAACTAGATTCGCCATAATATATATTATTCGAATCTATAGTTTCGCCATAAACAGGTGCAGACTGAAACTTCTGTAAGTGGCAAAACTGAGCTATTTTAAAACATGATTAAATATCTTCTTAATATAAACAAATTTAAACTATCGTATAACTAAAATAAACGAACGTGCCTATATACATTAAACCTAAATTCCATTCATAGCTAGAAATGTCAAATTCACACATAAAGCAATCAACGCAACCGCGACCATTAAACACAAAATTTTACAGTCGCTTGTGCTAAATGGCTCGCGTCATGTATGAAATTATTTGTGACGTAATTAGGTCTCGGATATACCTGGCGCAATAATGGCTAATTGCTTGCTTCTTGGGTTTCCATTTTAAACAGCTAGTTAATCGTTGGTAGTAAATACTAATTTCCGGGTTCTATTTTGTCCAATAACACGGATGTAAGAAATTTTGATAAAATCGAGGCTTAGTTTTTCAATGGCCAAATCCGAAACTATAAGGAATAGCGAAAAAAGCTCCAAGGAGTCGTACGGCCGATTTTTATGAAAGCCAAATCTGCGTCATTAGAATTTTGAAAAAATAATTTCCCTTGTCAGGAATCGAACCCACAGATGTTAAAAAAAAATAAGAGTGGTTGGGGCTGTCACATCAGCTGGGAATTTGTTATTTACCGACGGATGCCATGACATGAGTTGACTTTGAAGACTTTTGGAGTCTGTATTTGGGTGTTTTGGTTATTTATGTGCGTTGTGAGGTTGCCCGCTTGTCATAGTTGTAACTTGTAGCATTATATGCTTGTACTTTTCGGCGCTGTCCACCGCCACACCAGCAGTCCTCCTAGTCTGCATTACAAGGGTAGCCGCTAGCCTGGTGGAAAAGCCTACAACCAGAAACCTTACTTCTATTCTGATGAGGCAAAGGAGACGAGTGCAGTCTGTACATGAATCTGGGTCACGGTTGGAAACTTTCCAATTGTAAAAAAAAACATTTACTTAAACCAAATACGGTGCTGATCATACTTAACACTGCTTTCCAAGAATGAAATACTGCTCTGCTTTTTATCACCGAAATTCAACGGCTGAAATTACTCGTACATCATTTAAATGACAGTAAGTTGATGTCATAAATGTTAAAGAAACCGATAAACTCACTTTATAATGTGTGTATTTGTGGCACAGTACGGCTTTTCTGGCATTATTTTTCAATCCCAATATTATCAGTCGTTCGAATTTTATTTAAAACATGATAAATACCATGCTTTGTTAAGTAGAGTGATTAAGCCCCATCAAGTAAAAATTATATAAAGCAGAATGATCCTATAGTAAGGTTTTCAGTCAAATAAATTAATAAACATCCGTAAAGCCGTTTTAAAATCACCTGAAATCTACCTTAGCAATTTTACCGCACGTGCCAGAATATCCGTCCTGGATTACTTTTCGCTCGCAATATCAGTCATTCGACTTTTGTTTACAGTATGATAAACTGCATGCGATGTAAATTTTAGTGACTAAATCTCAACAAATAAAAGCTGTGGAATATATTGAATGCTTCCTAAAACGTGTTAAATAAAAAAAACATTACATATCCGCAAAAATCCCTTTTGGAATCAGTCGTAATCTGCCTCAGTAATTTTTCTGCACGTGCTAGAATAGCCGTCCTGGATTATTTTTCACTCGCAATATCAGTCGTTCGACTTTTATTTTGCAGTATGATAAATTCCATGGGATGTAAAGTATCAAGACTAAATCTCATCAAATAAAAGCTATGGAATATATTGAACGCTTTCTAATAGGTGTTCGATAAAAAAACAAAACATACCCGTAAAAATCCTTTTTAAGATCAGGTTTAATCTGCTTTGTTAGTAATTTTTCTGCACATTCCAGAATAGCTGCTATTCTTTGGATTTCTATTTATAGTACGATAAATGCCATGTGATGTAAAGTGAAGTGACTAAATCTCAACAAATACATTCTTTTCGCACACAAACTTAACAGAATAGCCGTCCGGCGTCTGCCTTAGCAATTTTTTCGCACGTGCCAGAATAGCCGTCCAGTCCAGGTCTTTGTTATTCGTGATATTTGTCGCCGTAAATCCTAAAAATAAAACTCAACTGTACAATCTGGATTAAATGTTTTGTATTCCATGAGCTCTGAAAGAAATCGCGCAAAACTCAGAACCGACGCAAACTCCCGGTAAAAGTACCGGAATAAATACACTACAGTTTAAAGGAATGCAGTGGAATATTGTAAGAGCTGTTTTCACATTTTGTTCAAATTAAAAGAGATAGTTACCCTTGTTTTTTTTGTATGAATTCTTGACACAATTATGCAATCTCATAATTTATTTTTTACATCGTTGTTTTCAATCTGAAGTTTTTGCAATAATCAAGACAATTTAAGACTAGTCCTAAAAAAGTTTCGTTTTTGTTGAAAGGGACAAACGTTTTCAAATAAGTATTATTGACTATAGGAAGAATAAATACTTTTGTAACCGTGCGTTAGAGCGCTCGCCTGCTAATCAAGAGGTCGTGGGTTCAACCCCCATCCATCCATGCATCAGCCTGTTTCGTCCACTGCTGGACATAGGCCTTTCGAGGATTTCACCACTCTTGGCGGTCCTCCTGGAAGAAAGCCCATACTCACACACGCTGGGCAGGCGGGTTGGTGATCGCGGTGCCGAAACCCTTGCACCAGTGACGCTACTGCCCGTCACCAGTCTGTTTTATATAAGGCTCGGCAATTAGGGATGGGTATACCGCCATCCATCGGTCCCAGGCAATGGTGGGCCGCCTGGTTTTGCCTGAGAGCTGTTTTCTTACTCTCCCCCGAATAACTTTGGGAGGATTTGCGAGTAAGATGGTGGTCTTCCACAGTCGAGCCCGCCATCAGCTCTACCACCTAAAATATTAAATATTGGGGATGGACCCAACCCCCGCGGTGCACAATAATTTGTGTTCTGTCTAGGAAGGCACGTTATCCAACCATCTTGTTTGGACGTAATAACCATCGGTGAAAAGCGGGTGTACCATGTGTGGACTGTGAGTTGCATTTTACAGTTGATACTTGGAATTCTGTCGTGAAGAAGTGTTTAAGAATCAAGTCTTTAAAACAAGCCTTTTGCATATACACCCTAATAATTCTGTTCGATAAATTTCGTATTGTGATAAAGAAGAGTAGATACATATTTTCAATGATAAGTTTAATTATATTAAAGGATATTGTCTCAACTGTAGCTCTATTGCACTCTAAGTTTAATTGGCAGAGGCTTATTATTGTAGCATACCTCAACCTCCACTTTCATTGAGATAGATAGGAGGCCCTAAATTCGTGAAGTCCTAGCCTTAGGCTCGAACTAAACGATTCCGATTACCACTTTAATTCTTCTTAGTGTCGACTGGTAACAAAATGAGGCTAATTTTAAAATCGATTTTATTTTAACAACTCTATATCTATATTCTAAGTACAGTCAACAACAAAACTTGCACACGTGCCGCCACCAGGTGCGGCAACCGCACGGCTCTAAATTTAACATCTTTATTTGTATTTGCAGACTCTACTCTCTGTTCTGTTTTTATTATTACGGCTGTTCTGCTAACTCTACCCTAATTGGAAGGTAGCGATTCTGAAATAACACGATTTATTTTTAGCCTTACCTACGTGCTTTTAGAGTATTTTCGTTTGCGCTTGTACCTATGTAAGGGTTTGCTTGTTGACTTTTGCATGGAAGTTAAAACACAAAATGGAAGCTTTGCAAAATATGGTTGTATTTTACTTCAAAGTACAAATATTGCATAAAACGTTATGAAACTCTTCAGAAAATAAATATTTTTGAGTTAAGTCAAAGGCAAAGCAGATTTTATAACTTGTTTCTTAAATTTTGGGCATTAATTACGAGATTAAAGTGCAGAGATAAAATACCCTGTAACTTGCAAACAAGGTAAAATACTTACCCTCAAACACCGATGAAAATTTCGTAAGAAGGTAATTAAACAGGGCAAGCTACGGCATTAATATTTGATAACACAATTAATTCAGTTGAACAACTCTCGTAAAATTTTCAATTTGTAAAGTTTTCTCACCTGATAACGTAGATTTCGGTGGAAGGAAAATTTGTAGGAGATAAGAAGTTTGGTGCGAGACTATACAATATATTTGTGACACAATGTTTAAGGACTGGTTTTAAAGCGACTGATAATTCTCGAATTGCATTTTTTATATATTAATGTCATTATTTGTCTATACAAAGCTACATGGATACCTAACATCTTATTTTATTTCTTAGGCGAACATTAATAATCGCAATATCGATTAATAAAATATATAAATATATAAAAAAATATAATTAATGAAGAAATAAAAAAAACGAATGCAACAGTAAACATTTATCATAAATAACAGATTGAAGACATACTTGTTCTGAAGAAGAGCAATGTTAACAGTACCCGGAATAGAACAGCCTGTATGACAAGATGGATGTGAAAAAGGCGAAAAAGTTGTGCCGGGATCGTAGCAAATGGAAACTGTAGTCTTTGCCTACTCCTCTAGGAAATAGGCGTGAGTATATGTATCCATCCATCAGCTTGTTTCGTCCACTGCTGAACATAGTCCTTTCCAGGGTTTCGCCACTCTTGGTGGTCCTCCTGGAAGAAATTCCCATACTCACACGCTGGGCAAGCGGGTTGGTGAGCGCGGTGCCGAAACCCTTGCACCAGTGACGCCGCTGCCCGTCACCAGTCTGTTTTGTATAAGGCCCGGCAATTGGGGATGGATAAACCGCCATCCATCTGTAATGGTGGGCCGCCTGGTTTTGCCTAAGAGCTGTTCTCTTACTCTCCCCCGAATAAGTTCGGGAGGATTTGCGAGTAAGATTGTGGTACCTCCACGTCGAGCCCGGCATCAGCTCTACCACCTATGCAAGGTGAAATTCAATTAACCGACCAAATTTACAGTGGAGACTCGGTTAGTGATCAAGAACAAGGTTCAATGACCCTTCAGGTGAAATTCAAAAAAAAAAATATTTGGTCCCGTAGTGCCTGCACTAGGAATTGTACTTAAACTAGTCCAACCAGTACGGGAGCAAAAAAATGTATTTTTCAAATTTGGCCAAAAGGATTACTGAACCGTGTTCCTGATCACTAACCGAGTCTCCAGTATGAATTTGGTCGGTTGATTGAATTTCACCCTATATATGTATGTATGTATGTATGTATGTAATAACAGTATATTAAACATCTGGAGGATATTTTTTAATTCGTTCTGTTTGTTATGTATGACTTTATTCCAACGATAAATATTTATTAATTATTATTATTTCTTTATTGTCTAAAACTTATAACTGCATTTTACGTGACATATTCATGAAAAATCAATAGGGTTGTTGATTATTTTTCTAATTATGTACCAATAGTATGATTTCAATTAAGGAAATGAAGGAAAGTATAAATGAAACCTATAGAGTTTACAAACTATATATATCGGATTGTGCAAGAATTGTTTGATTTAATATAGCAAACACAAAAAAAGTTCAGAAAAAAGTAAAGTATGTATTGTATTTAGTTTAATACTCGCGAGGCAATAATTCTTATAATACTCTGAAAAACAAACATAATTCATTTTTAAAACATCAAAATATATTGCCCCTCCCGTTTACGCCCGCAAAATTTAAATTTTATGATGTATTATTTTATTACATGTAATTTCCAGTTTTCCTAGTATAAATCATAAAAAGCTAAACACCTGAATGTTTTTGTATTGCCATTTGTTTAAGTTTCAAGACATGCAATAATAAGTAATAATTTTCTGTTTACATTTCGTACGCGTGGTTTTGAATATGTTTTCATTTAAAGTTTAAATACATTCTTGTTTAGAATACCTTTATTTTCACGTAGCACAAATATATTATTAATAGTGCTCATTATTTTTATGTGCAAATAATAAATAAATTAATACAACAGATACCGGATGACTCTGTCTGATTGCTTAAAATAAAAAAATAACGTAGGATTGTAATGTTTTAGAAAGGGTATGTTTTTTGAGCTTTGTGAATATTTTTGTTTTGATTTTATTATTGTTCCTCAACTCCAGTAAAATATCGTTCCTGTAATTGAACCGTTTGGAAATGGCCACGTGTTTCGAACAGTTCCGCTTTATGTAGCACTGTTATTACTTAGATTCTGATGTGTCGCAGTTTTCGTTCATTACTTTTTTTGCGAACCGTGTTGGTGATTTCGACAGCGATTATTGCTGCTCTAATGCTGAAAAGTTAATTTCTGCAGCGGCCGCCAAGTTAGGCATTGATGGTCGATACATGAGTCCATCATGTCCCAATTGTGACGAAGGCTTGTATAGTACTTTTCTCAAACAATGTGCGGATATTCAATAAATTGAAACATTTTTCTTTTCACGTTTCGCGCGGGAGTGTTTTTTGCATTTCCTTTTGTTTTCAGCCAGTAACCTCTTCAAATTCTAATAAAACCTCTTTGTACATTCAAATTTTTGGTGAGTAAACGTCATGAAACCTTATTCCATATTCAAATTCCACAATCCACAAGTTTTCATTTCTGTTTAGGGTAAAAAAATAAAAAATGTACGGAGATATCTTTTTATTCTTATTCCAAAAAGCGTTTTAATATTTCTTTTTATTCCTTAGTTCTAGACATATGTTGAAAAAAATACAAATATTAAGGATATGGGCCGAACAGCTGGAATACATTTGCCAATCAATAAATAGAAATACTAGCTGTCAATGTCAAGTGTCAATGAGATTTGATATATTAAGCTCTATGGTCATGCCATTTCATTTTTTTTAATACAGTCAAAGTTGTTACTGGCATTGGTAAGAGAGTCGTTATACCTACAAGGCTTTTGTTGAAAAGTCACAGTTTAAAAAAAAAATTATGTGAAATTTAAAATTTTGGAAAAGGGATACATACAAGTCTTTTAGCTTTTTACCTACTTTGAAAATACTTTGAAATTAGCGGGTTCGTATTTTGAAATGTTATGGATTATGATTGTTATAGTGAAATTGGCGGCGTGATAACACGACAGATATGAATTTTTATACTAATATTGGCGGCCGCTGATGACATGTTTTCCATCAAAATCAAAATATTTATTTTGCAAAATAGATACATAAAGTATACTTTCTACAAGTCAAAGTTAATTTTAACAATATATATCTTTAGAATATAAAAAAATATATAATAATACGGGACATAAAATATACACCTGCATACAATAGAGGAATCTAGGAATAAAAATATTATATATACATAATGCAATGAACAAATAAGTTGATAAATAAATACGGGAAATACATACAAAAAATATGAAGGTTGGGCTACTAAAATGTAATAAAGTTATACACCTGCATAAAATATAGAAATATAGGAATAACAATATTATATATACATAATGCAATGAACAATGTGTTGAAAAATGAACTAAATAAACCAAAATAAAGCAAAAAAATGGCTTAAGTGAATCTTAGCCTGCCATAGGAGGTACGCAGTCGCCGGTGTCAGCGCCTCCCTTATGAAGATCCTATTTCCACCTTCTCGTCCCAGGTCAGCTTCAGTAATGGTTAAAGGTAACTTTGACAACAGTTGTGACGTATATAAAATAGTGCTTTACGTGCACTTGCATTGAAAAAAACATTATATTTTCATGTTGATAGGTCCGCTAAATCTCAAAACAATAGATTTGGAACTTAATATGCGATGATATGAACGATTCAAAAGATATGTTCATTTATGTATGTATAAGAAAAGCATTTTGTTAGGTACATTTAAGTTCGTAAATGTTGTAATTTGTAATGCAAATAAACAGTTGTGATCGAGTCATATTCATTATGTCACTCTAATATTCCATCACCTAACGTATGTTAACCTTGGTTCTGACTACTTACCGGGTCTCCAGTATGAATATATTATGTTCAATATGGATGAGGAGGACGGAGGACCGACATGAGTGGCGAAATTTGGAAACAGTTGTGATCGAGTCATATTCATTATGTCACTCTAATATTCCATCACCTAACGTATGTTAACCTTGGTTCTGACTACTTACCGGGTCTCCAGTATGAATATATTATGTTCGATATGGATGAGGAGGACGGAGGACTGACATGAGTGGCGAAATTTGGGAAAGGCCTATGTCCAGCAGTGGACGAACACGGGCTGATGGATGGATGGATGGATGTTCGATTTAGTAATAATTTCTATGCAGCGGCGGCGCCAGGCGTCGGTAATGTCGGCAACTGCCGACGACGGCCTCGCCCCTGAGGGGGCCTCGCATAAAATTTTTACAAGTTATTTAAAGTTCAGTTATTCTTATTTATTTTCGTACTTATTTTGGACAATTTAATTTTATTTATGGTATCAGTTATTTGAAATCTATACCAAAAGAGGAGAGAATGCTTCTCAAGCATTGTAATGATTTAGGTATACTCATCGACAATAGATATTTCGGGAAGGCGAAAACAGCGACATCCAAGCTTTTGAACTATATGAAGAACTCCTGCTTTTAAAAACCAATTCACTAGACTCTATCAACGACGCAAAACAACCCATTCAGTACATTTTAGAAAATAATTTGGAAGAAGTATATCAAATGTTTACAAAACAATCAGAATCATGCTTACAGTTCCAGTTAGTACAGCTTCCGCTGAAAAAAGCTTCTCAAAGTTAAAATTTATTAAGACCTATTTGAGAAGCACGATGAACCAAGACAGACTTATCTGCGTTATCAGATGAAGCTGAAATAGCGGCTAGTCTTAATGAATTATGACATAATCCTAAAAAAATTCAGTGAGGCTAAAAGCCGAAAACTTCGTCTATTTTAATTTCTATTTGTGTAATAATTTTTGTCATCGTTTGATTAGCAATAATAAAACTCGTTTACTCATACATTAGTTTATAATTCGGCTCATGTAATTTAACGTTTTCTTTTTGACTGGGAAATAAAAGAGGCCTCGCAAACCTGATGTCGCCCAACGTCCAGATATGATCTAGCGCCGCCACTGTGTCTATGATTTAGTATCCATAATATGTAAGAATGACTGAAGAGCCCTGTTTTCAGCAGTGATCCAATATTGTCTGATAGATTGGATTCACTGATGTTTTAATATAGGCGACCAAAATTGCTCAGCACAAGCAAATTTAAACTAAACCCACGGTTTGATCGCAGATTTCATGTCAGTTTTCGGCCAAATGAACAAAACAAAGGCCTCTGTTATATAGAAGCAGAGATGAAAAAAGTATTTGTATAGTTCAGGATCTAAAATACCCTCCAGGAATTATCCAAGCACGAGCAGCGCGCGCGCACTTTCGTGCAATGCGCGCGCAGCCGCGACGACAGCGCTAAGTGCGAACGATTTATTGCTACCGAATTGTTTCGCAAAGGTGAGATAGGGATTTAATTAGCACTGTAGTTTGGATCTAGAAATGAACCGTGGTTAATCTCCTGTAGATAGATTTAAATTCTTGAGAAAGCGTATAAACTCTAGGGAAGGTAGAAGGTATTCTGCACAATTTTAATCAACACTTCAAAAATAATAAAGTTATAAGCAACGGCTGCTTGGCAAAAGCATAACAAAACCTCTTTCTTATCGGCAATAGTGGTGAAGTTGTTTACAATGCCGAAAATATGTAGAGAAAAGTTCTTTGAGAAAGAACCGTCTTTGTTGTAAATTCTGAACTCATAATGTCCACTGCTAGACATAGGCCTTTCCAATATTTCGCTACTCTTGGTGGTCCTCCGTCCTCCTCATCCAGCCTCCACCCGCAACGTCCTTCAGATCGTCGGTCCAGCGGGTACGAGGTCAGCCTACCCTAGTATATTATTATAACATAATAATATGTCACAATTAATCTTTAAACATCAAGACATTCCAGTACCAAATTTAAATAAAAAGTCAACTTTCCTAAGAAGCATTAATTTACACATACATAAGAGTATAATGTGGTTGAGGCACACAAGCTAGGTAAAGGGAAAAACAATGGCTTATTTTCTTAGCCCACTTGAAATTTTTTCCTAAATTCGTCGTCGTGTCGTATGGTTGCATGGTGCTTAGAGTTGTTCAGACCGCCATACAGGCCTCTTGGCGAAGCCATTATCTTTCGATGTCCACGAGACTAATAGCTTTACGTACTTATCGAGGCTAAGAGAAACACAGATGTAAATCACCACCATGGTCACCCATCCAAGGACTGACCATGGCAAGCGTTGCTTATTCTTATTCTTATTCTTTATTGTACACAAAAAAAGGAGATTACAAATATTTGATACAATAATTTGAGTACAGCGGCGAGCTTATCTCTCAAAGAGATTTTTTATAGCAAACCGAATGAGTATAGGAGTGCTTTAAAAAATAAATAGGTAACCATATGTGTACGTACTACATACTAAAATACTTACATAGGTGTATAAAATATATATAAATATATAAATATACCTAACATACATACTAATATAACTAACTCTAATATAAACTGACTATATATAAACATGACATAACGATACATGATAATTGATAATACAGCAATAAATAATTAAACATATTTAGGATAGCTTAAGGATTTGCTGAATAGTATTCCTTTAGTTTCTTTTTAAAAGAGGAGATAGTGCGACAATCTCGGATTGTGTACGGAAGAGAATTCCACAGCCTGATGGCTCTAACAGTGAACGAATTTGCGAAAGCTCCGGTATTGTGAGAAGGCGTTTTAAGGAGTGTGACTGTGTGCGACCTGAGTGGTTTATTGATATCTCTGCTAAACAGGAAGTTGAAGCGCTCACGAAGATAATCCGGAGCTGTTGAACTCTTGAGGACATTGAAAAGGCAACACAACGTATGGAGATTTCTGCGCTTCCGAATAGGGAGCCATTTAAGTTCCGCGCGGTAGTATGAAACGTGGTCGTATTTGCGCAAGCCATACACGAATCTGATGCCCAGATTCTGCAACCTTTCCAATTTACCCAAGAGCTCTTCATTCGCGTCTATAAAACAAACGTCAGCGTAATCGATTAGGGGTAGAAGAAGAGACTGTGCGAGAGTGACTTTAGTTACGAAGGGGAGGAATTTCTGGAGGCGTTTGAGCGAATGGAAAGCAGCAAAGACACGTCGGCTAATCTCAGTAACGTGCGATGACCAAGATAAATTGCAGTCAAAGATACTCTTAACCGAGTATCGTAATTGATACGGCCGCATGCTGCACCAGGCCCCCCTATATATAATTGTTGTAGTCCTGTTTTTTGTTTATTTATCTTTTAATTGTAAAAATCCACTTGCATCTTGCAAGAGCCAAACAACTATATTAAATTAATATGAACTTTTTAACATGGCTAAACTAAAATACTGAGACACAGTAAAGTATTAAAAAACGTCGTCTATTGGTTTAGATAAAAACAACTTTAAATTACCTGATGGTTTCATTGAAATGTTAAATGTGTTTAGCAGAAAAACATCCGAAAAGATGGTACGATCTTGATACTAGAACTTCTATTTCTAAGGAGTATTAATTTAGTGTTCTAAGAATTCGTAAATGTTTAATCATCTAAGTTATGCCCGTATTTAATTATCAATTGGTATAATCTGGAAAATTGTCTGGAACTTATTGTAATTTAGTGAAGCAGTCGGGAAAAGATTCCTTAATCTCAAGTTCAAAATGTACTCCTAAGTACCTTTTTGTTTTTGAATTCCCTTATATTTCAAAAGGTGATGACAGTCTCTCAGTAAAGAGATTCAAGCGCTACATAAAACTTGAAATCAGCTTTAGCGTTAAGAGCAAAACAAAGGGTCCTGAAGGGTTATGACTGCAAGCTTGTGCTGTCTGAGAGAGATATCTTGTGCTCTTTTCAGTAAAAGAAGCGATAGTTTTTCGGGATTTGTATGCATAGTATGCCAGGTATAATTAAACTGGCATCTTTAAATGAAATCAAACGTTCTACTGATCATACCGAACAACATTACTAAAGAAATATTGGCGCAAAAATAAAAATAAAAATCTCTCTACTAACTTAACGAGGTACTGAAAATGTTGTATGGGCAAGTATTATTTTTTTTCCATTTGCGCGTTTTTGTCTCTTTGGGAAGTAGGTATGATCAACAGAGTACTATGTGGTTTCATTTTAACATAGCAGTCTATATACGCTCGGTATATATGCTTAGCTTGCTAAACATTAAAGGAAAAAACTATGGGATAAAGCTGCACTCCCTTAAAAACGTGTATTTGTGCCGAAAGTAAAAACTCCTATCACACTGAGACGTTAAAATCGTCGGTGAAAAGAGGGTGTTACGAATATTGCTATTATGTTTTCGTTAGCACTTACGCTTTAATTATGATTTATGACTTACTTTGATTGTATCGATTATTGAGTGTTGACTTTTTATTTATACCATTTTGATTTATCATAAAGAATCTTTGAATTTGTTTAATTATAATAACAATTACAATAAAATTTCAATTAAAGCTTTTTATTTTATTTAATATTTCTAAATGAGTGTTGTCTGTTCTGGTGACAGTCCGTGCTTGGAATAGCTTCTGACAACCCCTCTGGGGTAAAATAATGTCATGACGATATGTACATACATTTTTATTATTTGTCTATCGAGTATCAAGATTGTACATTAGCGTATTGTACGTGAGCGCTACGCTGGGGCCATGTGTTTTGTGTCGATGCGCGTTTGGAACGATTTGGCCACTATTTCTACCTGTGTTTCGTTTTATCTGTTTTTATGCACGGATATATCCACCATCATCCGATACATTTGATTACGTTGAAGTGGTTAGAACTTACGAGTATTGCTGAGGAGCATTTGGCATCATAAACGGTTTCCTTTCAGTTTAGATTTCTGCGGTTTCTTCATTACCTGCGCTTTTGCGTTATATCTATAAGTATTGATACATACCGGATGTAAATCTATATCTATACTAATAATAAGTAGTAAGAAAGTCGTGTATCTTTGTGAAATTTCAATTGAAATATGTTATTGGTATTGTACTGAGGCCAAAACAACAGTTTTTAGAAGTTTTGTCCGTCTGTCTATATGTTTGTATGTTCCGTTTTAACTCGAAAACCACTTTGGCATTGTAGACCAGGATGGCGATTCTCGCACATGCGACAATTTGTGAAGGCCGAAAGCGGGTGATTTTTACAAGCTCTTCATGAAGATGTGCATCAAACTTTTAAAATATAAACCTGTTGTACGTATTCATAACATGCTTTTCGAGTCTTTTAAGGAGTTATAGTTAAAAGAATTATCATCACACAGCATTTATGACGCGATAAACGGAGGCGTATGAAAAGCAAAGCGTGTGAAAAATTTTCCGAGAATCGCCGTCCATGTGTTTATTTTTTTACTAAGGTATACATAATATTTAGAAAATGGAAATAAACAATACAAAGCATTTTACATAATGCTGTATTTAATTACGTCATTTATTTAATAACATTCAAAAGTTTTGAAGCAATAACAAAAACTGTTTTAATAAGATGAAATAGTATACATAAAAAAGTGTTTTATGATTCCTCGATGCAATTCTCCTTTTAAGAGATATATTATCAATTTAGTGCTTTTTTTCAGGCAGTTTTAGGTTTGATTAATTCGTTCTAGGGACATACATATTAATCGTCTGGTATCTCCGCTACTGATTTAGTAATACTAAATGCAAAACAAACAGTCCTGTATCAAAGTTGATCCATAAATTACTGTTTATAGACCGTCGGACGTCTGCCCAAATTACATTGTAACCTGAAATGTCACAGAGCTGAAATATCTAGCTTCTGAGAAGAAACGAAGAACGGCTGAAATTATTGTACCGTACGAATACTTTGTACCTACTTGCATAGAGCTGTGATCACATGGCAGAATATTACTGACAATATTGTTTTATTCAACTTAAATAATTCATTTGAACCTTGCGTAAGTTTATTTGGGTATTTGAAATGCGTACGGAGGAGATGGCAAACTTTATTGTTACGAAAATGAGATTTCACATAAAACTAGTACTAGCGGAAATTGTTAGAAACAATATCTACTGGTCATCTTCATAGAAGCTATGAAAATAATAGCTATGAAAATTGGTGAACCTAGGTTTATCCGGATAAACTCAGAATTACCAAAGCTCCTTGTTTAAAGTCCTAAAATTCGACATTTACCTGGTTGGGTAATGTTAGTTTTTGAAAATGTAATATTCAACTTTAACTTAAGAACTCTATTTTGTAGGTGGAATGTCTATTTTAAAACGCCTGCGCGTGAACAGCTGTCTCACGGAGACGCTCGACTTAAAACGCGCATATTTTCTTAAAATTCAAATATTGCCCAAGCTAATGATTTACGCGAGAATATTCCATTAGAAAAGTCGTTCAGAGTGATCAGTAGAATATGTGGTTTTCGTAAAGGTAGCTGTATATTTAGCTGTAAACCACATAGAAGCGGCGCGGCGCGCTACCGTCGCGCTACCGGTGTGGTTGCGCTCTACCGGTGTGTATCGGTGGTATTCAAGTGTTTGATTTTGATCTGACAAGATGTCTTCCTCTGACGACGAAGGTGTGGGCGGTGCGCTATCGGTGCACCCGCGGCGCAACCGTGGCGTGCCGTCTCGACGCCTGTCCAATGTTCTGTCATACAAAATATAGGAGAGGGACGTGGTGTAAAACAGATAGAAGAGGTGCGCTGAGGGCGTGAGGTACATAAACATATATTCATATTTATAGCAAACAAGAAAATATATTTATAGCACACCGTGCGTAAAATGACCGCTTTACGCACGCTGCGCTTGCGTAAAGTCGGCATTTTCCGCACTTGTGCTATAAACTATTATACGAAACTCACCTTCGGCTCGTGCCGCAAACTCACACTCGTCAGAAAACGTTTCATCGCTCTCGTATCGTAATGCACTATTGTTTTCTTATACACATACATACGTATATAAAATCGAGGAACAATTGATTAAATTATCCTTACTACACCGTCGGTAACGTTCCACCATTTCAAACAATTGTAATACTTGGACAAATTACATAAACCGTCTTCTCGAGAAATTAAATAAATTAATTGTTAGCTTTATTTTGACAAATGCAAGAACTCACAATAGGCCGGTACGCGGTACCTCTCGGGCTTAGGTTGTCTTGTACAGAACAACTATAAAGAATCTGGGTTTGTACGTAGTTAAAGTAAGACACAATGTGTACCTATACTCAGTTCCAGATAGGACACCAAGTAGGTAAGTACATGAGAACCAGCTCAGCCCTGCACACGGCTCAACCCGCTAACCTGTTGAATTAATTCTCGATTTATCTTCATTACCGAAGCTTAGTTGAATGAGAACTAATAGTCTCACCATTACTGTGTCTACACTGACTTAGCTTGTCAGCGATACATTTTGTACATCTTCACATCTATGGGTAGATATAACTTAGTAACAAGAAAATAGTAACAGCGTTTTGAAAGGTCTAGCGCATGAAAAATATTCTGTAAGCACACATATACAAGATGACTTTGATAGATACAGCAAAATTCAAACTAGAGACTGGGTAATTTAAAAACAAGGTCAATAAGCCCAATTTTTCAACAACCCATAAATAAGGTGACTTTCCTTTATAGCCAAATTCATGCTGGAGACTCGGTATGTGGTCAGGACGAGGTTCAATGACCCTGTTTGCGAAATACGAAAAAAAATGTTTGTACCTCTAAACTTATTCAAGAACAACCTCAACTCAATTAGTATAGGAAGTCTAAATTCTATTTTGCGTATTTCATAGAAAAGTTCATTGAACCTTGGTCTTGAACAAATACCCAGTTTTCAGTATGAATTTTGTATATAAACGAAAGTCACCTCATATACCCAAGGGGTCGATAACTAAGTAAATGCAATACCAAATGACACTTATATAAAAAATTGTACGCAAAGATATTTTATATACCCAGTCCCACATACGGGCTGTCTCCACACGTGATCTCGATTAACAAAAAGTTTAAAAACATATCCACAAATAGTTTGTGCCTGAATGGGTTATTTTAATGAAACTTACCACCATTCAGAAAAAAAGCAATGTCTGATCTTGATTTAACTCTCTATATCAGTCAGGGTTCTTTTCTTATCTGAGAATTTTAAAATAGTATTAAAATAACCAACAAAGAATATATATTTTGATCACTTTTAATAACTTTGACTAAACTTTGGGAAGAGCAATAGTTCTGGTCTCAGAAGCAGGTAATTTGTAGAAGTCAAAATTACTTAGGAGTGATGTTCGATGTTTTCTTTGAACTGAGACATGGCTTGAAGATTCTCGTGTTCTATTACTTTCGCTGTTTCTTTGAATCGAGTGTAATTTACTGAACTAAAGTATTTGGAAATATCAAAAATAGATCAAACTTAAGTATCACCGTGTAGGGTGTCAGTCTGTTCGAGCGTTGAATGAACCACTCCTACACCCGTTTTTCGTCAACGATAGCCTATCGACTTAGTTTGAACACAAATATATGCTTTTATAGAACTTACAGATCTACTATAGGTATGTATATATCTGTACAAATATTATTTTAATGTTATCTGGATAGGACTGAAAATCGGCTACTTCTTGTAATTCTTATTATATACTATAATTTCCGAAACAATCTTAACTGCATGCCCGGTGGCAGAAATAGAATCTCTAAACTGAACCCCATGATTGAAAGTATAACGGTACTGTCGCTAAGGTATTTATTTAGTGACAAAAATAGAATTATAAAGAAACATTTAAATAATTTGGCCAAGTACGAGTCGGATTCGCGCACAAAGGGTTCCGTACCACCACACATTACGGGTACGATTCCTAAAAACATTATGGTGCATAACAAATGACCGCCTTTAAGATCTCAGCGCCTTCTATCACTTCATTAATGATCCTCGGTGCAAAAATGTTGATAAACTACTCTTAGCACCTTCTGTTACCTCGGTAAAAGCAGTCAAAAAACACATCTTGAATGGCGCTGTGGTTAACCCAAGGTTACCTTTTTTATTTTTAATAAGTACTTTTCGTGATAGAGGCCGTATTCTGTAAAAATTCAATTTTATACCTATTGCGGTTGAAGCTATAGAGCCCTGTGACAGACAGACAGATATACATACAGACAGACAAACAACGGAGGCTTAGTAAATAGGGTTCGGTTTGGCACCCTTCGGATACGGAACTCTAAAAAAGGGAAAGACCAATGCTTTTGTGAATAACATAAGTAAATATTTCTAGCATCAACTGAAAATAAAAATCTGTGAATACCGAACGAAATTACAAAACACCAACCTAAATAAACAAAAGCACACCTTGCTGGTATTATACGATATTATCGCTGTAATATGAGCGTGTACGGATAATATTCGAGTGGGTACTATTATTATAGACTTTACACTCTTAATACGAAGCCATAAGGTTCAAAAAGGTCGCAAATTTTCTGTGATAATATGTTCAAGCAGATGTGTTTAATGTGCCAACGCGTTGCTGCGGTATAGGTGTCCAGCAGCGTTCACATTGGGCAAGTACAATTCATAAGCAAATAGTAACCCGCCCCTGGATTATGTATCGTTGAGTCGGTTGCCAACTGGTTGCCAAGCGTCTAAAAAACAGATACAGTTCCTGAGCAGTTCAATATACACTGGAGGTAATTTTGAAAGTTCGGTTTTAATCTATGTTTTTAGTGGTTAGCAACCAAATAGCAACCGATACAACGTTACATAATATCAACATTTTTCAAAGTTTTTGACTGATATAAATTTGACATGAAAGGTACATTATTCGTTTGCAAGCAATGCTCCTCATTTAAGGTATGTACTGTAAATATCTATGTTTGTATACCTACTAACAATAAAGTCATAAAAAAGTCGTATCGGTACTGTATATTGATTATTCTCACAAAATTTTAATTAAAATGAGTTATTAGTAATGAGCAGAGGCCAAAACTACAATTTTTAGAATTCTCGTCTGTCTGTATGTATGTATGTTCCATTTTAAGAGAACCACTCAACGGATTTTGATATGGTTTTTTATTATCATCGTAGTGACCCTGGCCAACACTTAGGCTATAAGGGGTGTACATAAAATAACGCCCAAACCTAAAGCAATCCCCGTTTTATCCCCAAATTGTAATCCTACATTCCATCAGCCCAAATCGTATTTAAGGGCCTACAATTTTATTCAAAGTGTAAAAAATCTAACAGATGATAAATTATCCATATGATACCATTTTTGCGTCTACTTTTTTTACCTTTCCATAGAAATTTAGTCAGCTGATGGAACCACTTTGTATTGGGAAGTGAAAAAATTATATGAGCAAAAAAATTTTTCTTCTTCTGGAATTTGATTAGTTCACGATACATAATCTACCCTATAATTATTTTCACTTATTATTGAAGGACATTATACCTATATAAGTTGAAATTAAATTAACCGACCAAATTCATACTGGATGGATGAAACAAACTTGAATTACCCTTTTCGTGAAATTCAATAATTTTTAAACTAGTCCAACCAGTAAGGGAGCAAACAAATATATTTTTCGAATTCGGCCAAAAGTATTACTGAACCTAGTTTCTGATCACTAACCGAATCTGCAGTATGTGTTTTCCCTTTTGGACCGACCCTGAAATATTACGTATATTTTCCAGTACACTAGCTTGTGTCAACACACGTATGAAACGCAGGTATTTACGATACGCGGTGTGCGTGAGCGCGGCGCGACCACTATTGTTTCCCATCGATTTTGTCCGTACACAGCTTGACACAGCCGGTGTTTAGGCTTAGGCTAGGTCTTGTTATTTTACTCATAAATTCTATTCTATTGTGTGAGGTAATTTGTGGGTACTATTATAAACGGGGG
Source organism: Ypsolopha scabrella (assembly GCA_910592155.1). NCBI lineage: Eukaryota > Metazoa > Arthropoda > Insecta > Lepidoptera > Ypsolophidae > Ypsolopha > Ypsolopha scabrella. The sequence continues at coordinate 19,812,316 of OU342969.1, read as the reverse complement.
TGAGCTAGAATGCGAACCAGAATGCCAACCTCACCTGCATGTAGTAGACCCGCCGATAAGAGGCCGCTTACATTTTCATGTGAAATCATTGATGAATCAATGTGTGAAATTATAAGATTTCCAGCGCCTATTTTATCAACTTAGGAACAATTTCAATACTGTTGAATAATAACAATAATCATAAAATTCTTTATTACACATTCTTTGGGTGGTAGAGCTAATGCCGGGCTCGACTGTGGAGGTACCACCATCTTACTCGGAAATCCTCCCGAAGTTATTCGGGGGAGAGTAAGAGGACAGCTCTCAGGCAAACAAACCAGGCGGCCCACCATTGCCTGGGACCGATGGATGGCGGTATATCCATCCCCAATTGCCGGGCCTTATATAAATTAGACTGGTGACGGGCAGCGGCGTCACTGGTGCAAGGATTTCGGCACCGCGCTCACCAACCCGCCTGCCCAGAGTGTGTGAGTATGGGCATTTCTTCCAGGAGGACCGCCAAGAGTGGCGAAATCCTGGAAAGGCCTATGTCCAGCAGTGGACGAAACAGGCTAATGGATGGATGGATGGCACATTCAGATAGATCAGTACAGAGGCGAACTTAATGCTAATTAGCATTATTTTCCAGTTAACCTTGGGTGTTGAGGATAATTTAGGGTAGTGCCAAGAATATAATTATAATTAGGAGAAAGCACTCCAAACATAAAACGATGGGATAGGATATTAGAACCGATATATACCTAAAGTTGAAAAACGACCAGAAAAAGTTTGGAACTATGGAGTCCGCTTCTTAAAATATTATTTATTTAAGGAAATTACGGAATTGCTTAAAACGTTACAGTGATGTACCTAATACTTAATAGATGTTACCATAAATGTTCATATATTTTTCAGGCATTGTATACAATTTTTTTTAAATAACAAGCAGATTTAGGTCGAACAGAGTTGAGAGTAGAGTTCTACTCTGTTCGACATAAATCAGCTTGTCATTTTAAACATTTCCTAGGAATTGTATACAATGCCTGAAAAATATACATACATTTTCGGTAACATCTATTAAGTATTAGGTACATCACCGTAACGTTTTAAGCAATTCCATAATTTCCGTAATAACGGAATTGCTTAAAACGTAATAAATAAATAATATTTTAAGAAGCCGACTCCATAGTTGCAAACTTTTTCTGGTCTTTTTTCAACTTTATGTATATATCCATCCGAATATCCCATCCCTGGTCATAGCACACGAGGCTATGGCGACCGAACTGGTGGCGGTATAACCATCTAAACAGCTAGTCGAAGTACTGACGGTCGGTCGGGCAGCAGCGTCGCCGATGCGAGGTGACTAGAGCTGCCTGCCGGCCGGTCTGCCGGATTTGGATGCGTTCTTTTATTATCATCGTAGTGACCTTGATCAACATTCCGGGTGTAAATAGACTGCTACCATTAAATGAAACCACACATTCTACCGACCCTACTGAACCACTTTTCCCGAGACCCATAGACAGCTTCAGGTTTCACAGACGACGCTTTCTCTAAACTCGCCCGTATTTCGGTGCGTTAGGGATCACGCATTTTTGTTTGGAACTCAATTATTTCCCAAACTAAGGATGTCCGCGGGTATGATTCTTGGGAAAAGTGGTTCAGCTGGGTCGGTAGAATATGTGGTTTCATTTAATGGTAGCAGTCTAATTACACCCGGTATAGGCTATAAGGGGTGTTCATAAAATAACGCCCAGGCCGAAAACGAAGAGAGATTGCAAAAACGTGGGCGGAGCCGCGAGCAAAGGCTAGTAATTTACAAAGAAGCTCCACGAAAACATTTAGCTCGAGCCACAAATGTGATGAATAGTTTGAACAACAAGACAGTGTTCCGTTTCACTTGGCACATTGTGAACACCGCGAATAGACTACTAGGTATTATTTTAACTCTAGGTATTATTTTAACACAAGGTATTATTTTAACACAAAACGCATCTCAAATTCATCGTCTGCCTGCTTGTTTGTGTGTATACAACGTGAAATTTAAGTAATTTTGTTAACAAAAACTGGTGATAGTACTCGTCCATATTAACAACTTTTACTATGGAGCCAACCCTGAAATCGCAAAAAAAAAATTTTTTTCTATGGAACAGCTGATATTTTTTTCGTGATTTCAGGGTTGGCTCCATAGTAAAAGTTGTTAATATGGACCAGTTTTCGTTAACAAAATGACTTAAAGTTTACGTTGTATACGTTCATAACTAGAAAAACGGCCAAGTACGAGTCAGAGTCGCGTACAAAGGGTTCCGTAACGCCACACGAAACAGGTACAGAATTTTAAAACATTATGGTAAATAACAACAATAGACAAACACAGATGAACAAATACCTATTTAGTGACATAACAACAACAAGGCGACAAAAAACCAGGCGTAAATAATGGTAGTGGATGACAAAGAATTCGGCACCCCCGAAGTACGGAACCCTAATTTGTATTATTTGTTGTTTTATTTTAAAGTATGTACTATAATCTGATCAAATTTAAAACTTGTTTTTAACGTTTTTAACACACAGCTGAGACAAATAAAATTAAAAAAACATTTTTTTTAGGTTTATCGTATTTCGAACCCCGATATTTTTTTCGTTTTTTGCAGTTATTGATGACGCCATAGAAATACTTTTCTGTTCATTCTTATTTTCCTGTTTAAAATTATTAATAATTATTATATAAGCAAAAAAATTTTTCTTCTTCTGGAATTTGATCAGTGATACATGATCTACCCTAGAATTATTCTCACTTATTATTTTACGACCTTATTTATTATTATTAATGTATATATGTAATTACCAATCAAATAAAACAGTCACTATCATTATTCAAATATATAGGTATGATATAGACGTAAAACAAAATTGTGTTACAATTTATTGACAGTAAAAATGTGCACAATCTGCTTTTATGGAATCTTTTTTTAAGCATATTTCGTAATTAACAATTATTTATAACATACAAGTGCATAAGTAATTAAAGCACATGAGTTTGTCGACTTCCTGCATGCATGAGGCACCTCAAAGTTTCGACTACCCATCCAATTAATTCTCCACTTTGTAACCATTTTAAAACAGATTCAGTAAATTTTAATAAGTGGGTGTCACAGTTAATGCACGCTGAAAGTGTGACGTGGCTCTCAGAATAGAAAGTCTGAATACATTGTTGCAACCTGAGTACTGGTAGTATACTAGATTATTATATCGAGCGGAAAGGAACTTGTCATTTTCTTGAGCGCTAGCGAGGGCTTCATAAATGCAAAGAATATGACTAATCACGTTACGCGAGGTTGATAATCTATATTTCTTTTTAACTGGACAAATAGTAAATGAAGTTAGTGTCTTTGTTGCTTGTATGAAGTTGTAAGTTATGTCTGGAATTCCATAATTTGCATAATTTAAATGTAAATTCATGTGCTCTATCCATGTTCTATCTAAGATCTAACCAGTCACAATTTTTCATCTTGTTCTGGAAAATGTCAAAAAAGGTGTTTGACAAATGAATGTACATTTTTTTTCTTCTTAATTTACAATGATGACTTTACTACGTTTGCTTCTGAAAGGAAATTAAATTGATCTGTGGCAAAATAGCGCTCGGAGAAGAGAGCGTCGCCAGAAAAAAAAAGTTTTTTCAACTCTTGGTCACTGCTACAAATTGTAAAAATTGAAAAGTAAATCGAAAGGGATAACAATGGCTTTTAATACGAGTTTTTATCCCATAGGATGTAATGTAACGTTTTGACACGTTAGGTTAATAATGTAAAATAAGTTTTATTTCGTAATACATTATTTTAACGGAGAGTTCTCAGGGTAATTCCTGTCTGCAGGCATATGCTCTCTTGTTGTTATCATACTATAGCATTCATTGTATGTGTATATATAGGTATTCTTGAGTGTCTAAAAATTAGACACCACTGCAATACCTACGTTATAGTAAGTTGTTAGGTTTTTTTATTAATATGACTTATTATATCTTTTATTTATTTGTAAAGGTATTATTTTTTGTAGGTACCTAAGTGTTTGATACTTGTAATATTAAATTTTATTTTTACCAATGTTTCTTCTGGATGCTATTTTATTTTTCAGTCACATGGTAATAATAATTAAAAGTGTGTGATCTACAGTTTTTATCAATCCTTTTTACTAAGGTAAAATTAACAACATAATAATGAAAAAATAATGAAACGACTAGAGTTAACTCCATCGCTAATCATAGCAAAATATACAATATTTGTTACGTTTCAATTTTCTATGCTTCAAACATCCTATCCAAATAAATTTAAAACTTAAACACCCATAAATTGCCAAGGCTATAAAATACGAATATTACCAGAATAGTTCATTTATCAAGCATAGATCCTGCATTTCCCTTGCAGCATCATGATGTATGTGGTAAGGTCAGACCTACATCATTTGGAAACTTAATTTATAGCCTCATTTTCTTAACGGCTTTCTATTTTGTATTTTCTTTTGGCTTTGTGGTGGAACACTTATCATAACGAAGTCGGCGTGAAATAGTGGTTTCTGGTTTTTGCCTAAAATATTATCGGAGTGAGGGATTATATTTAATTTACGAAACTACATGATATTCGATAAATATTCTGTATCCCAATCTGAAAACTGAAAGATTCGTGTTGCAATTTTCAAATATATACAATGCAATTTTGTGTTCTATGGATCAAAAGAGATGCCATGCTTTATTATCATACTAGCTTTTACCCGCGGGTGCGCCCGCGTGTAATTCGGTTTAACGACATGCTTTTTCCGGGATAAAAAGTAGCCTATGCGTTAATTAAGTCACTATATAATTTCAAAATTTTATCTAAATCCGTCCAGCCGTTTCGGCGTGAAAGAGTTACAAACATACACACCCACACACACACACACACACAAACTTTCGCATTTATATTATTAGTGTGATTATTAAGGTAATCATTTACAGTATGATTAATAATAATAATAATAAATAATAAATAAATTGCTTTATTTCAGGCAACAAGGCCCATAACAATAAATACATATTTACTACTAATACATATGTTTTTATACTAAAAACTAAGACTTACATAATTAAAATATCATTTTGGCACAACGTCACTGAGCCGGTCCGGTGGTGTAGGTGGATGTCTACCGCGAAAACGACGGTATACCACGCCCTTCGGCCAGAAGTCCTCCTTCATGAAGGTGGGCAGCCTGCTTGTCGGTATTCGTGCCACAAACGCTTTGAAACTTGCTTAATGAGCCTTCGAATATAAATTCTTTACGTAGAGCTTAAAATTAAATTAGTTTAATGTATGAAAGAATATGAATTAAGTATTGTAGTAATGAGACTAAAAAAAATATAATTTTTCAAAAATAAAGGAATTGGTACAAAAATCCCTCGTAACGCCGCTGGTCATTACCACACATGGGAACATATAATGTTCAGTATAAACAGTAACTATTTATATGACTACTAGATCCCATCCATCCATCAGCCTGTTATCGTCCACTGCTGGACATAGGCCTTTCCAATACTACGTCACTCTTGGCGGTTCTCTGTTACTACTAGATAGTTACGAGTAATTAAAGAAGAATCGGTCAGTGTTCAAACTCATACAGTATTTGGAGCAAATCATGTGAGCTATGTACCTTACGTTAATTAATAATGGTTCTTTATTACCCGAATAAAAAACAATTTAGTTTTATTTATTTATAGCTTTTGCCCGCGGCGACATGCTTTTTTCCGGGATAAAAAGTAGCCTTTGTGTTAAGTTAGGGTATAAGCTATATCTATTCTAAATTTCATCCGAATCCGTTCAGCCGTTTCAGCGTGAAAGAGTAACAAACATACACACACACACACACACAAACTTTCTCATTTATAATATTAGTGTGATTTAAACAAAGTGACATTAAATATACAGCCTAAATAATACTGGAGGTTTTGTTACATGTCAATAACGTTTTTTGCGAAAGATTTAACCGTCGGTGAAACGCGGCTGTGCCGAGTGTGGACTGTAACTTGCATTTCACAGTTCGCACTCGAACACCTCTGACACCCCCTCGGGGAATTATGTCGTGACGATACATATATATTTTTATTTTTTTGAATCTCCGTGATATTAACTTGTGGAACGGCTTGCGTTTGTAGGGAATAGGAAAAAAAAGTATTTTCTAATTGCGCAAAAGGGGTCAATGGACCTTGATATCGACTACTTACTGAGTCTAAATTAATGCCACCTAAATAAACTGTGCCGTCTATTGTAAGATATACAACAAAACATAGTAAAACAAATATTTTCGATATTATATTTCGACCTATTTTTGGATCACATCAGTCGAATAAATGTCAATTACGTAAGATGTTTTATTCTATATTAAAATAATTTAAATCAATAAAAAGTGTAGGTATGTATTATAATATAATATTTATTTCAAGACTATTTTAAGAAAAAGAGGTCCTTTTCTGAATTCCCGAATATGAACGGCCACCGTACATTTTGTAGTGTTTCATTTCATTTCATTTTCTTTATTGGGTAACAAACAGCTATTATTTCTTATATACATAGTGAGAATATTATACCTAATGAATTAACCAAAAACAATTTCCACTTATGTTTATTAAAAAACAAATAAAATTAATGCACGACAACATGCAAAACTAAAAATAGCACAATCAATACAGCCAAATGGCTGTAAAATATAATAAAAAAAGAATCAAAAGTAAACAAGGAAAGAAAAAATATAATATGCTACATGCTAATTTTTTAAATAAAGGTGTCTGTATCTCACTCTTGAATTGACCCAACGAAAGATGCAAGATGCATGTGTTTGTTTTCTTCAAAGCACAATATTGAAGTCGTTGCTACAAAATCTTTTTTTTTACTGGTTCTTGGTTACAGTACATACAACATTTGTATTTCGAGATAAACAAGATAAAATAATGAAAATAAAGTAAAGGCCTCAGAAAAGACAATTACGGAGATTTTGAGAAACTTGTAAAATGTTATTCCAATAGTTAGGCCCAATTCCCCTGACACACGACATCATTCGTCATTTGAATTTTCTGGTCGCACACTTTTATATTTTTAATATAAATGCAAGGTCACGCAACCTGTATATCATAATTATAACAAAATGTTGTGATCAACCCATTTCCCGTAGGAAACGAAAGAAATGTCGTTCTCCAGTTATTTTTAAATGATTTAGTAACGAGAAAGTTGTCTTAAATTTTTCCACACGATTTATTATACGGTTTTTTATAATGCAACTGAGCTGTTTTTTATTGGTTGGCATAGAATTTAAATTGCATTTTGTTACAACTAATCAGTAGGTCGTTTATTGTCTCATTGAAAGATAAACGAGCAAACATCACTTCGTTTCAGATGTAGGTGTACGTATTTGAATTACCTACTTACATAAATAAATAAAAATCTACCAACTAATATAAAACATACATACCGATATACACAAACGCAGATCTAGGCTAGCCTGAGATACAGATCTTGATCTGCTACGACGATCCACACGCGCGCTTGGGATAAATAATATAATGTAACTTCCGTTTATGTAACCAAATTCATACTGGAGACTCAGGAAGTGGTCAGAATGACGCTGTTTGCGAAATACAAAAAAATGTTTGCCTCAATACTTGTTCAAGAACAATCTTGACTCAATTAGTATGGGAAGTCTAAACTTTATTTTGCGTATTTCACAGAAATTGTCACTGAATCCTGGTCCTGACCACTTACCGAGTCTCCAGTATGAACTTGGCTTTATAAACGAAAGTCACCTTATATACAGGCTGTAATGGCGATCTGCTTAGAAAATGAAACCACAATGTAGGGAGTACCCCTAGAAGCCATGGAAAGAACTTATATAATTAGAAATATTTCTGTTTACAGAAATTTGTTTACTCAAAAAAAATAAATCATGTTCCAAGTGTGCACTTGCACTAATGACCTTTAATTATATATACAACTTCACTGAACTGGATATTGACGACCTGTGTAACTACATGTAAGTAGCCTGTGAGACCTGCACGACGTTGCGACGTTGAAAATTTTCGAATCGCATCAATCACAGCTTAGTTCACGTCACGTGCTTAGTGCGTTCACACTTGTGAGTGAAACTTAATTCATTATTAATTTGTAGATGTATTAAAAGGAATGTCGAAATGAAATTTAGGCCAAAGAACCCTTTAACATCCTCTATACGTGGTTTCATTTTCTCAGCAGGTCATCATTACATCCTGTATAATGGAGAAAAACTATGCCTTACATGATACGAAATGTTGCTAATGTTGCTGTTGTTGCTTTGGTCAGCGGTAACAATATCAATTCATTCAACTAATATTATAATTGCAAAAGTTTGGATATATATGGATGGATGGATAGAAGGATGGATGTTTTTTACTCTTTCACGCCGTAACTACTGAACCGATTGCTATGAAATTTTACATGAATGTAGTTCTAGACCTGGAATAGGACATAGGCTACTTTTTATCCCATAAATAAGTTCCCATGGGATGAAAATGAGCTTTCAAATTTCTATAGAAAAGTGATGTGTCACCCTTTCCGCCATGGCTGAAATTTTGCATAAATTAAGTTCTAGACTTTGAATAGGACAGAAACTCCTTTTTTTCTTTGTTCCCATGGAAAAACTATAAGAGAGACACACAAAATGGGAAACAGAGGCGCATAACACACACATTTCATCAGCTGTATTTACTGTAGGTAACAGTCCGAATAATATTGACTGATTTTGTAGGAGTACACAAAAACTAATTCAACGCGGGTGGAACCGCGGGCAAAAGCTAGTAATTCATAAAACTGATAGAGCACACAAAACATATAGATTTTCTTCTTTAACGTATTTTCAACTGGCAGTACTCGTAGTTACATTATATCGGCTATGGCAGTAAAAAACTATTAAGTAGGATTAAACGGTTCCCGCAGAGTTAAGGTGGGTGTACACGTGAAACCACTCAGGTTTCCATTAGTTGCATGAGGCGCAGCAAGCGAGGTGGGTAGTGGGTACCCTTATAGAGCAGATTAAGGAAATGTGTGGAAATGGCTTTGGAATTGTCGCTTTTATAGTCATAGTAGTTACCTTGTTGGTTAGTTTTATTCTACAGTTTTGATGCAGGCCTTGTAAAATTAGGTTGGCTGGTTAGTTTGTCTTTGGGAATTGAAAAAGGATAGGCTTCTGAAAAACTGCAGTTGATGTTTGTATTTTCACAAGTAAGAATACCACGTAAAAAACATTGGATGTCAATAAATTAAACAACTAATTTAGTCTGAAAAGGATACCCCTGTGCATACTGACCGTCCTCTGTCACTGAAAATTTATGTTTTGAGAGAGAGATGCTATGAAAATTGGCCATCCACTAGCAACACGCAAAAAGATCCCTGTCAAAAAATTGTTAAAAAAAAGAAAAACTCAGAAAAACATTCAGGGGAAAAAAACTATTGTCAAATTATACATTCGAAATAGATAAGACAGGTTTGGTTACCTTGATTGTCTGCTGTGTGCAATTCAATACATGCCATCTCTTGTTATACGTCTCAAATTATTTCAATGAATTTTAAGCACCTAAATGTATGTATTTATTTATTTGTATTTATTTATGTATTTATTTATTTATTTGTTTAAATGTAGTATTTATTTATTTGCTAACTGGCAAAATATTTTGACGTCTGTTACGTCGAGGACTACGTCCTTACCGACTCCAACAGTCGTCACACCACCGTACAGATTGTGCAACCTCCCGAATTGCTGACGCTTCATCGACCGACATTTTAAAAGGGCATTTCACGATTGAGGACGCCGCCTTTACGCTAACATCGCGGTAGCGGGAGGACACCACTCTGATCATCGAGATCACTTAGAAATAAGTTTAATGTAAGATAGATTATCATAGTTCTGTAATCACACATCGATTATACATTAATTAAAATTTCCTTCTGTTTTCTTTTAAAAAACCCTTGCCGACGGCCAACTTCCGTATTTCGTCTTAAACGTTTAGTTGTAAGCACTGATGTTTTTATTTAATAATATAAGTTTGTAAGGTAGATTCATGTGCACCATACACAAACCTGTAAAGGTTTATGTGGTGTTTATTATATAGGTTCAATTCAACATAATGTATATATTAAATAAATAAATAAAATAAATAAATAAATGTATAACTTTCTTGTAGAGGAATATTTTTTTAATTTATGGAACTTTATTTTGTTTCTTAAAATCAGAGTTTTATCCAAAAGAAATATTTCCTAATATAATGGTATATATATTTTTTGCTGGTTTTAGCGCTATATATCAAAGGTTATTAGTTTGATCAGATCAAACATGACCAGTCCAAGGCGATAATATACGCCATTCTTTTATTATAACACAAAGATCAGATTTGTCATCCAGGTATGCAGAAACACATTGGTTAAACGCTCCTCGTCGTTGACGCATGCAGTACACTTTGTGACCATAATTCGCCTTCTTTATGAACTCACACCTACACAACGTTATTATTTGTGACATTAAAGCAGATATTTAATGTGAGTTAAGGTGAAACACAGCTATTTTAGTACTCATTTAGTGAGCTTCCACTGGCCTTCTTTGTTCTTAAAGGAAATTATTTATATGTGTAAGTTACAGTTAAAACCCGAAATCAGTTAGAACCCGTTGTAACTAGTTATTAGTGCTATACAAAACTCGCTTTGCTCGGCTTCTAAACGTATCATGTCAACCTAAACCCTCCTCGTCGCTTCGCTCGTCGTCGCTACTATTTTTGTATTTTTTTTGTATAGCACTAACCAGTAAAAACTGATTTCGGGTTTTAACTGTAGCATATATGCCGTATTAGTCACAAAGAGATTTTAAGAGCCATTCCACCAAATTACGCTTCTATAGCGTTTTTTTTTGGAGCGTTATTTCCTCGGAATTCGGATTGATGTTAACTATTTTTTACGGTCTAATTTTAATATTCAAAGATAATAGGTTATTGTTACATGAAATTTTGATGGTAATAATGCTTTATTTAATACAAAAAATCATGTGAAACTAGCGACTTTAATAGAAAAATTTTCTGGTCTTTTATTTTATAAAAATTGTGGTAATTATGTTTCTACAAATTTATATGTCGGGTATTTTATTAATTTTTTTTTCAGCAAATGTTATTGAACCTGAATGAAAGATATAATAATAGCTCTTTGAAGTTGACAATGTGATTATTTTCCGGAAACGAGGTGTGGGAGATGGATCACTAAAAAAAATAAAAACATTTTAATACAAAACATTAATCTATGTTTAACATAATCTTCAACGTTTATTAAGATGGTGAATTTGGCAAGTTTTGTTTTGTTTTTTGTTTTGTTTTCCAACTTTAGATTACTCGCATGAAAATAAAAACGGCCCCCTGTGTATCTACTACATTTTTATTGAAATAATGTAATATTTGACTAGACCCAACCGTTGCTATCGTTATTTTTAAAGCCCATTAAGGGTATGGCATAGGCTAGGAAAAAATGTTATTACCCGTCCGGGACGGGTAATCGTTTTAAGCTAATACCTAAATATTTTATACGCAGAAATAAATGGGATTCACTCTTTATTTGTATACCTATTTTATGAAAAAAAAATTCAAGTCTATCCCGTAACTGCGTTCTTGCAAGGAACGTTTTAAAACCAAAAAACATAGGGTTAATGTATATTTTTTTGACAAAAATATATGTTCATAAATTTTTCATTAGTACATTCACGTACTAAAAGATTAATAATTAATAAACATATATATTTAATTAAAGAAAAGTATTAATTTATTCAAACGAATCCTAGAAAGTTCCAGGCCAGTCCCAGCCTTAAATTATGAACTGTGCGAAAAGATAGACATTTATATACATTACCCTTTTAGCTTGGAATTTATTATCGACACGACTGCAAACGCCAAGGGGATGTCAGAGGTGTTTCCGAGTATGGACTGTAAAATAACATCCACATTCGTACATCCACGTTTCACCGACGATTATTACGTCCCAGCGCGATGGGTGGGTAGTCCTATCGTCATACTTTCGCATATACCGGGAGTAAATAGACGGCTACCATTAAATGAAACCACATTTTCTACCGACCCGACTGAACCACTTTTCCCAAGAATCATACCCGCGGCCACCTTTAGTTTGGGAAATATTTGAGTTTCAAACAAAAATGCGTGAACCCTAACACACCGACATACGGGCGAGTTTCGAGTGAGCACCGTCCGTGAAACAGCTGTTACGGTGCAGCGTTCTGAAATAGACCTTCCTCCTACGAAATAAAGTCTTTGAGTTACCTACAGTTTAATATGTTTTTCTCTGAAGATTTGCGTGGTTTTTTTTTTTCGAATAGTTGTTCAGTATGATCAGTAGATTATGTGGTTTTATTTAAAAGTTGCACTCTATTTACACCTGTATAGATCTACACCTTGAAATGCTTTCCGAAGCACGCAGACCGAATACAATGTGCCCCGAGATGGATCCGAATACTCAAACCGTTAGAACACAGAGGTTTGGGTTTGTGGATGGACGTAACTCTCTTGGTCTCCAAATGTCACTGAAGTAAGTGGTAAAGTTTTCGGCTCATAAGTTCCTGCAACTGGATACGAAAATAACGTTAGCTTAATCTTTTCTTCTTCCTCTTCCGGATTATGCCGATGTTGCTTGTCTATATCCCACTGAAGAGCTGCTCGATAAGCTGGAGTGTCTTCAGAACTTGTGCATCCGATTCATAATCGGACTGCGCAAGTATGACCACGTCTCCGAGTTTCGATGCAGGTTAAAGTGACTTGTATGTTTGTAAATATCTTATTTTGTGTGCAACAAAGCGTTTATTCATTCATTCAATCACTCATTCATTCATTTATTCATTCATTCGGAGGTAAAATTATCTGACGGTAAAATAAGTTATAGATGTTAAATAAGTTATAGATAGATAAACCTCCCTAAACACTAGTACCCTAACAAGTAAGTGATGTCAGTCGGTAAATTTACAAACACGGTTGGTATTGACAAACTAGAATGACTCTATTTGTATGAAATGAATCCAGGAATTAACCGAAAATTAACCAAAATTCGGGTCAATCAACACAAGCGGTCCTGTTTGATTGCTATTCGTTAATTGCTTGCCTGATGAAATGGGATGCTATTTGTTGCTATTAAGCTTAAATGGAAACTATCTGATTTTACACAAAGCTGATTGCCTGAACTCCTTTTCGGGACGATCCCTATTGACAAATTTTGCTGTGGATTTTTGGATTTTAATCGAAAAAAATTGAAAAAAATATCTCTCTTGAAATTTGCTCGGAGGATAATAACACATCGGCTGAAATTAACAGTATATCTTTTGACTAATGAGGATATGAGATTGTAGGTTTACACGTTCACTATAAACATTATTTTAAACAAGGGTCTCATCGTGTTGGTGTTTAAGGTTCCGTGCTCAAACGGCAACACGGAGCTCTATTAATGTCGCTCTGCTGTCTGTCCGTCTGTACGTCCGTATGTCACGGATCTCTAGCTTGCAGACGGAAAAGAATGTAAAATGATGACCCAAAACCGAATATTGAATTAAAAATCGAATAAAATAAATTTTCAGGGGAGGCCCTACACATGAAAAAGGAGCCGGATTTTTTTTCTTACCCTGGCATGTAGGGTGTCATTATCTAGAACCGATTGAGTAGAGCACGATTTTTTTTTAATAGTAAAGAAAAGGGGTCCATCACATTTGTCAATTTTAGACCATTTTTGGTACGGGGTCTATCACAAAAACTGAACTAGTTAGGAATTTGGACTTTTCTGTATTCCAGTTTGTAGTACAAGTTTAGGGTTACGTACCCGAATACTCGACCAGCGGTTTTGTTCATAATTTTTTTGGGTAATGATTGTAATTGATGATTTGTAATTTTTATGCAGATCGTTTGATTCTACATATTAACTTATTTGAAGGGTACGGAACCTCAAGGCGCGAGTCCTACTCGAACTTGACCGATTTTTATATTATTCCGAGTTTTCGGAAGAGTAACGTCTATGGACATGAGATGACTGATTGGTGCAGTGATGATGATAGGTTATAAAGTGTAGTGATCTACCATTATTTGTCATTGTTTATAATAATTACGCTGACGAATAGTTCAAAGAAAACTATCAACACAAAATTCTATAACCTCAAGCAAAAATGTAATAGACACAATTGGATATAATTGACAGATGAAATAAGAAATTTTGATTGATGTGGCCAGTTTGTTGTACAGGAGAGGGTCTCTAGATATTTTTATTAATTCTGGGGTGTCATTTTTCCGTCGATGCCGAGTTAGACATCACCACCTTACCTATCTTTAAGATATAAACAATAGCAATTAGCATACATTTTCATGCTTCTCAGAGGGATTGGCAGTGTCCACAGCTTTTCATCTACTACAATCCTGATACTCTTTCACCATCTCTACATAGCAAATATAGCTGTTATACAAAGCTATTCTTTTCCGGGTACTTTTGATTTGGCCTTTATCAGTATAGTATTCTTGCAGGTAGATCGATAGTCAAAATTACGCAAAAAGTGCTAGTTAGGAGTTATAAACTATCACTTGAACCTTAAAACAAATAAATATAAAAGGAAACCAAATCAGAATTGTAAAGCCAAAAATTTCACACCAAATTCTTTTGTAAACAGACAAAGTAGTGCGAATTTGTTCCATTAATCGGCATTCATGTTAAATCGGACTTTGATACTCGTTCATTGGTTTTTTCAACCGACATCATCCCGCGGGCGGATCTGGTAAACCATGCGTGTATTTTGTCAGACATGAGCGTTTGTGTACGGCTGTGGGAGGGATTAATTTTGGGCATTTCAACACCGTTGTTATTTAGGTACCTCCGGGTGCATTATGCATGTGATCATTAACTTTTAAATGCATTACATTTCATTTAAGATGGCTGCTTGCCTTTTGTTTGTTTTTTATAACCGGGTTAATTTGAGGGTTAAATATTAAAATTTGTACAAACTTTTAATTGCGTGTTTAAAAAATCTTCCACTTGTCACCTTAGGTATACATAGAATCGTTCATACAAGTCAGTTTTTGATTGCTTGGTTAACATACGAAACAGAACGTACTCAGAAATATAGGTCGTAAACATATTTATTTTAATCGACTTCACAAAAGGAAGCGGTTCTCAGTGGAACTGTATTTATTTTTCTATATATTTTTTCCATAACTTCTCCGTTTCTCAATTAATTTAAATTATTCTTTTTGTGTTTGGTAGAAAGTACCTTCAGGTAGGTTCCGTTTAAGTTTGATAGAGATCTGATGTAGACCTTCAGAGATGGGTAGTGGAACTTCTTAATTAACAAAGTATGTCACTCGATAATGAGGTAAACGATTTGTAACAGGACATTGATTTCAGGGTGTTACTTAAATATTGTAAATTTAGCCGCCTGACCTTCGATCCTGGCCTCATCACCATAGAACTCTCCTATGCACGACAATACATAACTCAAAATTGTGGTAATCACTTCTTTTAAGGGTGCTAAGTTAGTTTTAATCGGAAATCCTCCTGAAGTTATTTGGGGGAGAGTAAGAGAACAGCCACTGCCTGGGATCGATGGATGGCGGTTTATCCATCCCCAATTGCCGAGCCTTATATAAAACAGAATGCAGTGACGGGCAGTGGCGTCACTGGTGCAAGGGTTTCGGCACCGCACTCACCAACCCGCCTGCCCAGCGTGTGTGAGTATGGGCTTTTCTTCCAGGTGGACCGCCAAGAGTGGCGAAATCCTGGAAAGGCCTATGTCCAGTAGTGGACTAAACAGGCTGATGGCTGGATGGATGGATGGATGGAGTTAGTTTTTCAAGTGGATATGGATGGCCAAATACGAAGCCGATTTTGAGGAAAACCAAAAAGGCATCATTAGATTTTTGTAAAGTAATTTAGCTAGACGATAACAGAACCCGTTGATAAAAAAGAACACTTTGTATTTTTACATTTGAATTCGGTTACTATTTTTTGTTGGAAGTTTATTCATGAATATACCTGTAGCACTATAACAGCCAAACCAGGACAAAATAAATCACTCACGTCGAGATGCTCCAGATACCCGATAGTTTGGCCCTACTCAAGCACTAGTTCTTGGCATCGCTACTGTAGCAACACCGTGGAGCATTTCAGTCTGTTTTTTATTGTGTTTGCATATCCCACGAGTAATGTTCGAGTGACATTCGGCGAAGCAGCCGGCGACGTCATCACTCGAGGTGTGCGGGCATGCGGAACATGCAGGTATACTCGGCCACGACGGGCCCATAATACCTCAATTCGCAGTCTTAATCAAACGCTTCTGCTTTTTAACTGTCTATCCCACTCTAATCAGAGTGTCGCGCACGCAAAACATCTGTTATTTTGAAATCGCAGCTACACTGATGGTTTTTTCATTTTTATGTTATTGTCTGCATCTGCTTTATACTAATATCAGTTATATTATGCAAAGTTTCAGATCTAATTTCAAGTATTCATTGAATGCTATCGGTTTATTGTACGGTTTGGAGGTAACTTTGTATTTTTTTTCTAGCGAGAAAATTTAATGAATTCAAGATTTCAACATTGCGTTGACATCATTAGTCCTCAACTTTACCATACATCAATTTCAGAGTGATTGTTGCAGTATTTGTTGGTATAAAGCACGATCATGCGAAGCGAAGTGAGGTATTGTATTATACACTCTTAAGTAAATAAAATAAAACAAAGTTCTCGCAGTTTTACAGTTTTAGGGTTGTACCACGCAATGAGTTAATGGTTATTTTTTTCTTCTATCTTTCAATCAATAGAGAATAACTATTTCTCACAGAGAGAACTATTTTGTTCGGATCTTTTAAATTTGTCTTCTGGAACGTTTCAGTTGCATAGAAAGAGACGAAGCAAACGATATATGAAAATGAGAATTGATACAATTTTGTACATTGCGCTAATATATTGCTGTGAGTACTTTTTTTGGGTCATCTTTATCGGTCTTTTAAGAAATAAGTAGGATAACCAGTATTTTGTACGGAATTTAAGTCTTTACAGGTATGATCATATTAAATTTTACGCCTTAGTTTCAAATAAACGAGGAATTTAAAATAGTTCAATTGAAAAGGGAATTAACTAAAGAAGTAAACAATATATTTGAGGGAATAGTCCCTGCAAAACCGTACTTTATTCTTTGTTGTTTGATGAATCCAATACTACACATGAAAATAAATACTTACAATATAATGCACACTCTCATCTTAACAGAATCTTCTAAAATTATTCCAATATTACGAAAATCTAAATATGGTCTAAGAACTTTTCTATAACTATTATTTATTGATAAAAACCTGCATAAACATTATTAAACTCTGAAATAAAGAGATATTTCATAGACAATATTTTTTTTATACTAAAATTAATGAAGTACACGTAAATAGACATTTTTCAATTTAAATATTATTATTAGAGTGAATTAAATAACAACCTGGAAAATATCAATTAAAAACAAATGTGATCATATAACAAATGTGATTTAAAAAAATTCCTCGGGCCAGGATTCGAATCTGCGACCTCTTGTTACAACGAGAAGCGCGCTACCCCAATTGCGCCACCGAGGTACTTACTTCTAGTTTGCAATGCACTCTAATAATAATAGTTAAAGTATTTCAAAGCGATGGATTTCGCAATAAAAACATAATCTCATTTTGCTATTTTTTCCGGAATCTGTCCCCTTCTGAATCTTCCCGAATAGAGTAACACTGATCGATGCAACCGTGACCTTTATTAAACTATTTTGTTATGATAAATTTTAGTTTGTGTGAAAAGTAAGATGAGTTAGTAAATAATAATTTCATTCGTAAATTATCCAATCCAATTTTATCTTATTGGAAATGACTCAAGTTTTGAATGATTGCATTTCTATCAAGTTCTTTTACTAAATTTAAGATAAACGAGATAATTTAGAAAAAGTTTACCACACTTGTGTTTGATAATATTGACTTTTCTAATTTAAATATCTAATTTGGAATATTTCCTACAAAGTTTGTCTTACATTTTTTCATTTGTCAAAAATAAATAATCAAAAATGTAAAATTCTAGCAAGCCCTCGGGGATACATATCACAGAAAATATTATGTGACGATGTAATGGGTTGGGGAAAAAGTTTCTTCGCAATTTATATGAAAATTCAAAACATTTTTAATAAAGTTTATTTACATTTAACTAAAGTATGTAGGTGCCACTTTGTTTGATAACTTTCTGCCATCTTGTGGGTAGGGACATGATCCCATTTCTATAGAAATTCTGGAGCTCCTGATCAAAAAACCGCGACAAGTGGCTTTGGCAGTCCTCTCGTGATGTTAACCTGACATTGCCTAAAGAATTCTGAAGAGACCAAAACAGGTGGAAATCTGAAGGTGCAAGGTCAAGACTATACGGCGGATGCATTAATACGTCCCAGCCAAACTCTCTTAATTTTTGCTGCGTGGCTAAAGATGTGTGAGGTCTAGCGTTATCATGATGAAAAACCACACCCCTTCTGTTGACTAATTCTGGCCGCTTCCTCTCAACTTCTTGCTTTAATCTTATCAGTTGTTCGCAGTAGAGTTCAGAATCGGTGGTCCTGCCTGGCGGTAACAGCTCATAATGAATAATGCCCTTCCAATCCCACCATACACACAGCATTACCTTGTTGCGAGATAACCCGGGTTTCGCCAGAGTCTGTGAAGCCTTAACAGCCTTTGACCGCGACCTTTTTCGTACTTTCTTGTCGTACGTGATCCATTTTTCATCACCAGTTATCAGGTTTTTCCTCAGACCAAAAATGGTTCGGTTTCATTGCGTCGTAATAAATAATCACAAATAAGTACACGGTTCATTAAGTTTCTTTCAGTGAGCTCATGGGGCACCCAAATATCGACCTTTTTTGTGTACCCAGCTTTTTTCAAATGCACCAAAACTGTTTTGTGGTCAATCCCTAGTTTTTCAGCTACATCGTAACTACTGATATGCCGATCTTGCACCACTTTTTCAAAAATGGCGTCCATTTTATCCGTAACAGGGCGCCCAGAGCGAAGTGCATCTTTGACATCAAAATTTCCGGATTGAAAACGCTTAAACCAAATTTTTGCTACTCTCACAGACACTGCACTAGGTCCATAAGCATCACAATTTTTTTTCCCGGCTTGCGTTGCATTTTTCCCTTTTTTGTCGTAAAATTTTAAAATGTATCGAATTTCTTTATTAGATTCACTCATCTTAACAGTAAGAAAAACAAATGAATATCACACATTTTACCTAATTTGAATTTGGATTTTTTTTATTTATTTAATCTTTTTAATAATACCAAAAACAGCCAGATACAAATGGTATAGCCAAAGAGTTTTTATTATAAGTTCATACATACTATTTGCGAAAAGAGTTTTTCCCCAACCATTTACTATACAAAAAAATCCATGTTTATTGCATTGTAAGCTACTCTTGAATATTTGGGCAAAATATATGCTATTGTTCTTGACATTCACATCCAAGTGAGACACTAAATAATAATGAAATTGTTAAATAAATGCCATCAAAAACAAAACTTGTAAAAAGCAATTAACCGACTTGGATTTACATGGATGTCACAACTTTTTACGGTATAACAACTAAGTTGCGAGACTTGTTTTTTTTTCAAGTTTTGTTTTTGTTGGCATCTCATTTCTTTTTGTAGATAGTCAAATTTTTTTTTCCTTTTGCGGTACCTTCTACTTGCAACTGTAAATGTAACTTTGTAATCTTATATATTTATACGGGATTACAACATTATTTATTCAGTTGGTGTATCTATGAAACTGGACCGAAATTGCAATTTATTTTAATTTTTCCTTGATTTATATACTAAACACTAATTGTATTCCAAATTCATAGCTTCTATGTCTGCTAGAAGTGCCTTAGAGTTCTGATGATCGGTCAGTCAGTCAGTCAGTGAGTGACAAAATTGAGAAACTTTGACTAGTTATAATTCTTAAACTACTGTACAAATTAAATAAAATTTGAAATATACCGTGTTTATACAATGCCTGCTTGGTTACTGAAAATTCAGGCTTCTACTTTTATCCACAACAAAGTTATATGGGGGTCGAAAATGGCCTGAACTGTCTTGAGAAAAGGATGTTACGGCCGTGCCGCTTTTTAGCTCGACTTGGCGAGGGCACTGCCGTGCCCCCAGATATTGTTTACCTAATAATTTATAAACTGACCCTTAGTTGGATGATCTTATCCTTCTTTACCAGTAACACATTTTACCTCCAGCTATTTTGATTTAAATGTATTAATCCTGAGATATTCTGACCACCGTTTGTGAACATCTGTTTTTACGACATAAACTTACTCTTTGTCCATATCTTCATTCTTTCTCCCGAAATAAAGGCCTCTTGCCAAAACACCTCAGGTGCCAAAACGTTGACACCGAGCTTCGAATTCAGTGCGCTCGCGCATCTTTCGTTACTTCCGTTCCTGAGCTGATAATTGAGATTGCCAATTGATTGGGCAGTTGACATTATGGAAATTTTATCTTGGTGGACGTATGAATGGCTGGCTAATTATACCGATAACTTCGGCGCCATGCAGTAATAAAATAAAATCTGCTTTTAATAATGTTTCTTAGTAAGGTGTTTTGAAATAGCCCATCTTTGCTTGCTCCGTTGGCTTTTTCATTTTAGATCCAAAGTATTGTTACACTAGGTAGAAAACAAATTTCGATTAAATCAATCACTTTTCGGACTAGCTAGTTACAGCTTGGGTGAATCCAAGTTATTTACAGTGGAATGGCCAAAAAAGTTCTATGTAACTCTGTTGTCATTGACATATTAAGGTGTGTTTTGATAACGATTTTAAATTTGCCTTTTTCACGTTTGTAGTTACAATGACTACTTTTTAGGTCAATTTATGTTTATGCTCAGTTATTCATTAAATTAATTCACTCATTCATTCTCTGCTTGTATCTGAATAAATTTTTACATTTACTTTCTTAATTTTAAAATCATGAAACCAGTACTTTTTCTTTTTGAAGTGGACTGCTAGAGCCTCTTACGAAAAAATTACAATGGCCCTAGGCATCTCAAGAAGTACTTCTGATATGTACAATTTTCCATCGTCTTTCACGTAACGTCAAAACGCGTTGGCTATCCGTTTAAAAAGTTAAATCATTTATACTTGCGTACAGATATTACCTATATATTTTAGCAGTAACGTGTTTTTGTTTGACGCGTTTTTTAGCGCTCTCGAGGTTACCCATACTAAAAAAACCGGACAAGTGCGAGTCGGACTCGCCCACTCCTTAGGGCTCCGTTAAAGACTATATTTTTATGATTTCATTACAAGTGTATAGTTTTCATATTTTTCCCTATATTTGTATTATAAGACGGTATTACTTGCCAAATTTCATAGTTCTAGGTTAACGGAAAATACCCTATGAATTTTGATTCCCCTGAGAGTGTCGAAATGTGCGTTTTTTGCGGCATAAACGGCCGTATCTTTTTTATGTTAACTTAAAAGTTTTATATTTTCACTGCTTCAAGGAACTGTAGACTTAAGTATATGATTTTAATTTCAACTCAATACCTCCACGCGTTCCCGAGATAAAGGGTAATGACAGATAGACGGACGGACGGACGGACAGACGGACAACAAAGTGATCCTATAGGGCCTCCGTTTTTTTTCTATTAAGGTACGGAGCCCTAAAAAGGACAATTGCAACCACAGCCAAACGGACTTCGTGAGGTAAAATATCTGTAAACTCAGTAAAATTTGTAAATATGTTCAAAATTCATCTAACGTTTGAAGTACTTCAGATTTATAAATCAGTTTATCCACCAGATTCTGCTTTCATTCTTCAGAGTTTCACGTAAGCACACAAGAATTTCGTAAGTGCGAAATCAGAAAGTGAGCCGGAAGTGCGAAATCTTTCACCAGCGTAAAGTGACCGAACGTAAAAAGGTCTATACCATTTAGTACTCCGAGGCACGGCCCTTTCACCTCAAGTTCTGAATAAGAGCCACAAGTCCTCTCTGGGCACGCTCCAGATATTTTGAGCACCTTTTATCGCCCATTTCCACTTTCGTCAAAAGGATATCAATTTTATTTTCAAAGACTTGCTGTTCTTAGGTTCAGTTTATTGTTTTTAACCTGTTCGATAAGTTGCAATTATATAGTTTATTGGATGAAATTCCCAGAATTGTAGATGGACAAAATAGAATTCAGCTTAACACCTAGTAAAATATTTTTAAACTCAAAAAATGTATTCAACACAATTACGTTTAGTTTCATTAATGCAATTTCTTAATTTACGAGTATACAGCCAAAATCATACTGGATGCTTCGATCGATAACACTTTTTGCTATTTTCGCAAAATAAAATCTTGACGTCCCATACAGTCATCGAACCTTGTTACTGAGCACTTACCGAGTCTTCAGTAAAAATTTGGCTGCATCAATTAAAGTCACCTTATTTATTATATCATATTTTTTAATCATTTAGGTATCATACCATTTTTATTGTACATAATATTGTTCCAAAGCTGATAATTCACTCTATATTATTTAGGGTTCCGTAGTCCGACAAGGAATCCTTATAGTTTCGCCATGTCCGTCTGTCCGCGGCTTAGCTCAGGGATTATTAGTACAAGAAAGCTGTAATTTGGTACGAGGATACATTAATTACGCCGATAAAACGCTTAAAAAAATCTCGATTTTTTTTATTCAGGGTTTCTATCTCCCATGCACGTAAAGTGGAGATGATTTTTTTTCTTGTCTATCCCATAGTGTGGGATATCGTTGGATAGGTCGTTTAAAACATTGTGGGTGTGTGAAAACCATTTTTTGATTTAGGAATTCGTTGGCGAAATATTAAGCTTTAAAGTGATAATTTTTGTTAGAGTCAAGTACCCCCCCTGCCCGCTAAACGGTTGCTTATGAATATGTGAAAAAATTCACAGAGGTAGTAATATAATTAATTTAAAAGGAAAACTATCACATCACAGCTGAGTAGGCTTTACAGGTTTACGAGTACAGGTCGCGCCAAACTTTTAGTCCCCTCTAAACACGACAATGTATGGGCTGTTCTTCGGGAGAGCAACTTCCGAGCGGACTAGAAGTTTGGTACGATCTGTATTAGTAGACCAACTTATAAAATGTACTGGGCAACTACCGAACCCTGAACTGCGCGAGGCCCGACATGCGCTTCGCCCGATTTTACTATATATTACTGAGGCTAAATACGACACGCTCGTTGATTTATTTTCATTTCGTATTATTTTCTATGAGTCTCCGTGTAAGCGACTTAATTGAATGAATCATAGTCGTGATCAGCCTAATAGTACTTTATAGTTTAAAAATAAGAAGCATATATAGTACATTACTGCTGCGGTTTATAATGACTACTTTGCTGGTCGCGCTGATGATGGCCGACAGCGCAGCTCCAGGCCGACACAGCGCGGTCAGCGTGCAGCACTTGATGGACGAGCTGAGATAAAGACCAAGACCGTAGGTCGAGGCCTTTACAGCGAGGACAGCAGGGGCTGCAATGATGGCCAAGCTAGAACACCTAGAGCGTCGCTAGGCTAGTTCGAGGCAATCATAGCGTGACCAGCGAAGCAGTCATTGTGGGCCAAGGCTTGTATAGTGCTTTACTCAAAAATGCTAGTACCTAATCTAAATAAAACCAGCAAGTAATTAAAATAAAAAAGATTTTTATTTCATATTTGGCTGTATAGTTCCAACTACCATTGCTTAAAAAAAAATATTCCATATTTGGCTGAATAGTTTAAACTACCATTGCTTTAAAAAAAAAAGTAACAAAAGCGCGGTTCAGCGAAAATTTTGTTTTATTTAGGCCGACTTGCACCAATATTTAAATCTAGATTTAGGACTTAAGCTGAGTTTAATTTGACAGAAATGTATTGACTGACAGATCGTAAACCTGGTTTAGCGATAAAATCGAGATTTAAGATTTTGGTGCAAGCCGCCCTTAGTGACTTTTTTGCTAAAAATGTACTCTCAAAGCGAAAATTCTTCCTATTCAATGTGTTTAACACCGCCAGACATTAAAGATGAAGCTAAATTAGTGGTTGAAAATTTGATACCGCGAAACTGTAAAATTTGTGCAGTGGAAAATCACTAGGAAATCTAAATCTTTATCCGATAATATATTTTGTGCCTGTCTATATAAATACCTACAAACAGCTGTGTTTTAAATAAAATCTTTTTGCATTTGATTTCTTAAAGCGTTGAAACGTCAAAATAGCGGCCGGCAATGTTTTGCCGGCCTATTAGAGCGGCCAGCAAAACTTTTCCTTGAAACAGAACGGCAAGGTCGACTTTTCTCAAACAAGGTTGTCAAAATAATGACCACATTACATGCATTTTTGAGAAAAAACTATGTGTATACTCATAATCTTATACCTAGACCATTAAGGACTGCAAAAAACGCTATTTAGTTTTAAAAACCTTTGAAACACGCCAAAAACCTACCAGAATAAATGTTAATATCCTAACAAAAGCTCACTTCATTACTTCGACATAAAGACTTCACAAGCGAATGCGGCATCAAGTCACTTACCGCGTTTCATGTCATAAGTGACAGGAAGAGGGGGAGACGCGGGGTAGGGAGGCGTAACTTTTGAGGTGATCCACGAACAAAGATTTAACTTGAAGACAAAGCATGCTTGCTTAACTTGTTACCAATTTAGGGATATAGCGTGTTTATTATTTTTGGTTCATTTAATAATTATATTGCTTCGAAGTACAGATTTTTTGTTCATCCACGTTGTACTAATGTTCACGACTTACACAAAACTAAATAAATTTTTTATGGCTTAAAAGAAAATATTAGAACATAAATTAAAAAGAGAAAACTAAGTACCATCACAAAGAGATACGAAACGAGCTATGTTAGGCATTGCCCTCGTAAACCTTGTGCCCAACGATTGGATTTGTCCCAGAAGCAAAGTCGAAGATGTAGACGATCGAATCACAGGATCAATATAGAGATTTCTGGGACGCTTGCTAAAAACCAGAAGACAGAAGGTGAACTGGGGCAGTAACATATTGGTTGCCAAGAAGCGAACGACAGTCAGTAGGCATATCATTAGCTAAATGGGCCGACGACATTACAGAAATAGCTTTTAAAAGATAGTAAAATACAAAAAAAATATTGTACAAATTTAGGAGTCCTATGCCGAACAAAAGGCAGACGTAATTATAACGAATAATACCAATAAAAATAGGTGGTAGAGCTGATGCCGAGCTCGACTGTGGAGGTACCACCATCTTACTCGCAAATCCTCCCGAAGTTATTCGGGGGAGAGTAAGAGAACAGCTCTCAGGCAAAACCAGGCGGCCCACCATTGCCTGGGACCGACGGATGGTGGTTTATCCATCCCCAATTGCCAAGCCTTATATAAAACAGACTAGTGACGGGCAGTGGCTTCACTGGTGTAAAGGTTTCGGCACCACGCTTACCAACCCGCCTGCCCAGCGTGTGTGAGTATGTGCATTTCTTCCAGGAGGACCACCAAGAGTGGCGAAATCCTGGAAAGGCCTATGTCCAGCAGTGGACGGAACAGGCTGATGGATGGATGGATGGAATACCAATAACCAATTTTAAATTTTTTCTGAATCGTCATCCAATTTTAAATCAATATGTAAGCACCCTGTACCCCAAATTGCCGCTTTCACCTACACTCGGCAAGTTCTCATTGTGATCGAGAGCGCGCTATGACACCGAGCAACTTTATAACGAGTCTACCTCTCAGGGTG
Source organism: Ypsolopha scabrella (assembly GCA_910592155.1). NCBI lineage: Eukaryota > Metazoa > Arthropoda > Insecta > Lepidoptera > Ypsolophidae > Ypsolopha > Ypsolopha scabrella. The sequence continues at coordinate 19,786,481 of OU342969.1, read as the reverse complement.
ACTTGACGAACATAATCACATTGTTAGCTAGATCAAAGTTGAGGTTTCATGTTTATGTACTGAACTTGTTGAAGTCAGCAGCATTTACACAAATTTGTAATCAGAGCAATGAGAAGGTGAAATCTGTTACACGTTGTTTTTTTTGTTTGATCCGTGAATCATACAGAATAATATTTGTATTAGTTAAGAGTTATGTATGAGTGAAATCCCCGTCACGAGAAGCTATAAATTTTGTACACACATTCAAGGGTTCGCAACCTTTGGATTTGGAGAAGCATTCGAAACTTGAATGACACCATTGACAGTGTCAGCGTGAACTTGCTTCAAAATGTTTACGAGACGCGTTACAGACAGCGCTTTATATCGCTAAAATATAACCCGACCAAGTGCAATTGCTCGTTAGTTTTGTATTACACGTATGTTACTTTGAGTTGATTGAATTTGGGATTACTTGTTGTTGATTGAATTGTTGCTAGAGAAATTCTTTATTTACAAAATTTATAGCTTCTCGTGACGGGGACTTTAGTTATAACTTTTCAAATGGCTGAAATAAAATTATTTAGTTACTTGTAAAAATTCCAAATAGACATTTATAACTGCATTAGTTCTTTGTCATGTGATTTCAAACATACGTTCATTTAAGCGTTGTTAAGTTTAACAGGTAGATTTTGGTTACCAAGCGAGAAATTAATCAACCCATGGAAAAAGCACAAAATTACCAATTTCACAAAAGAACCCCAAAAATAAAAGCCAATATTCCCATAAGTAAACACACCCTAAATAACAATAAAAATAATCGCCCTATAAAACCTATCGGCTGCCCATTCTGCCTATTTACCCCACATCGTTTACCGAACACCTATACCTTGAAGATGGTCAGATAAAAAACACTCTGATTTACGAGGCATTTTTTATAAATAGTTGTTCTAAGGGCAAAGGGCCGAGGTAAGCTCATTTTTCCGAAGGTGGATATTGCCTTTTTTGCTGATAAAGAGATGACGAATGAATCGTGTGTATGTGTGAGTGCGGTTAGATTTATGGATAGGTTACGTTGGGGTGAATGAAGATTCAGGTGTTTTTGAAGTGGAGTTTGTTTACTACACTTGTTGTGTAAATCAGCAGAAATTTCGCTTTTATATAGGTACGACGTCCAAGGTTTTGTTGTATCCTAATCGTACCTTCCGCCACACACACTTCCTTTTTTATTACCACACTCATAAATAAACAAGATTTTTCATTTTACTTTTTCTTACTCTCATCCAAATTTTTATTCAATAAAACAACATTGTATATTTATTATATTTCAAAAAAAAAGTTTAACTAGGACCCTGTTAAGCAGAAGTATTCCAACCCACACTTTGAACAAAAATGAGTTAAGTATGCCAAAGTGTCGTATAGGATCAATATTTTATATCAGCGAAGACACAGCAACTTATAACTACAAAAACCATGTAAAATCTGTTAGTGTTCCAACCCACATATGCGGAAGGTGATTTTTTTTTCGCAGTATGCATTCATGCTACTTGGAATATTGAAAAAAAAATGTGTTTCGACGATATTATGCGTTAGATATAATTTCCCAAAAATATCTCAAGTCGCTTGAACTATCATATTAAGTAAATATCAATGTAATATTATATCACAAAAATAATCTATGTGTCTTGGAATGTTTTCGATATATTTATGTATTTATTGCATACATCAGAAAAAAAAACGGTAACATTCCAACTAACTTGGAATATTTTTATGGAATTCACTCGCATACTAAATTAAATAACGAAAATATTCCAACCCACTTGGAACATTAGTGAGAAACAATTATTTAACATGCAACACCAACAATTAAATAACGAAAAAATTCTTAACCACATAGACTATTACTGAGAAACAGTTTTCTAACTTAAGATAACAAAATTGACAACGAGAACATTTCAACGATAGTACAAATTGACCATTTCCAAACCATTAAGTTAAATAACCTGAATTTTCTTTTAGCTTTATTTTATATTATGAAAAAAAGATATATTATTTAAGGACTTTGTTATAAATTTATTTATTTTTACTGTTCATATGAATAACTTATCTTAGTCTTTCTACGCGCTGGCCTAAAGGTCTTTGTGACCAGGCCATAAAAATACCAAAAATATGTATATATCTCTCTCTCTCTATTTCTACGTGATGCAAATAATTAGTCGTTTGTAAAAGAATTGTGTTTAATAGTTTTTATAGCATTATGTTCAATGTGTGAAGATGAAGAGAATATATCAAATTTGCCCTGGACAATGCGAATGATGAGAAAGAAGACATTTCTTATGGTAAGTGCCAAAATTATGTTTAAAATATTTGACGTTATAAATAACCTAAAAACATTTAAAATATATCTTGTATTTTGTGATTATTTTGTAACTGAAGATCACCTGAAGACATAAAAAATACGCAAATAAGCTAAACCAGACTTTATTTAAATATTAACCTTATAATTATAATTTTATTAATTACCCTTTTTACTCGAAATTTAGAAGCAAAGGATGATGCAACTCTTTCCTTGACGTTTGGTCCAAAATTTTCTGACCTTTTGCCCACGAATGAAACCTATGCAAATAGACAGATCTTACCATCAGTAGCAATATTTACTATCACACCAAAATAAATTAACTAAGGGGAAAAAAATGCTGATTAGAAAAAATATATAAGGGTTATTTAAAATCATCTGTATAATAAACCAACGTTTCTGCTTTTTGCAGTTGTACGAGCAGCCTCTTTGGTGCCAGTTAGAAACATTGTAGACAAAAACAAGGATGACGTAGATTCCCTAGCTGCTCCTTTGATACCCCTTACAGTTTTGAACCATGACACTGGTAAGTTTTTGATAAATATAGACCTGGTCAACACTAAATTGTGAAATGTATGAATACTTTTCTGCTACATACTTATGCCTTTTGCAGAAACAGCTGCTTTGCTGCCAATAAGAAGTATTGTTGGCAAGAGAAAATATGTTGTAGATTCCCCAGCTGCTCCAACATACTCTTGTTTGACACCCTTAACAGTTACAAATAAAGACACTGGTAGGTATTTGGTAAATAAATTGCTGCACCCCACAAAATTAACAATAAACATATATGTATCTTTCTGTCAATAAAATTAAATATGCTTTTTATAGTTGTCATGGACATAGAAGCAGCTTATTTATGAACAATAACAAAGATGAAGTGAATTCCCCAGCTGCTCCAGCATACTCACCTTTGACACCCCTAATAGTTAAGAATAAAGACACCGGTAGGTTGTAACGTTAGGTTACCAAATCTTGAATATTTAGGTTTAGATTTATAGTTAAAATATATCATTTTACAATAATTAAATAACACTACATTAACGACGTCCTTAAGAGCCAAAATTTTACAAAAGTTCATATATATCTGAGATATAATATCTCCCAAATAAAATATAAAATGTGTATGTTGACGGTGGACAAGCAGATCTTAATTTCTTAGTAGATAAAATTGTGATTGTGAGCCGTGAACGGGTTCTTTTGTTCTCGGCTTGCGCATTGCGTACGGAGCGTCGCGGGTCGTCGCACCTCTGCCGCCATTCGATACGTGTCTCTGTCTCTGTACTCAACTTATCACCAGTATAGACATATTAATTGTCTATACATATTTAATAAATAAATACTGATCCTAAGTGTACGTATTTAAAGTGACTGGTGCTGTATTCCCATACTGGGTGAGTTTGTGCAATAACTATGCATTATTAGTGTTAGTACCTATGTACCCACCTGATTGTTTATTATGTTAAAAACGCCTTAAATATTAACATTAGTAGTTATTCATATTGTAATAGTGTTTTGCTTTGCATCATATCTGCGCTTATCGCCCTTATCTTGTAATAGATTTATTCTAGTATTCGTAACCGTTTCTGATTTCTATCACCACCTTGCCTGCCACTTCGCTGAGGAGCTAGTTGGTTATTTTAGAATACCTACTCATATGCTAGGCGTGCATGGCATTTGGCAGTCAAGGCTAGGGTTGAAGATGGATTATAATTTAGCTGTGCACTTACAGGAACACCGTTCCGGACAGCTTTACTGAGCTCCGACCTCACTTAAAGCCGACTCTCAAACTTCTGGCACTCTTCTCTTCTGGAACATCTGATCATCCCGCTGATTCCCGCTCCTGCCTGCGCGCCTGACTCCCGCGCGTGCCAGCGTCATACATGCATGCATAGCCAGGAGAGTGCGGTATTCTGGAGCCGGGACGGATCTACATGAACTTTGATTAGGCTTCAGAACCTCTGATCTTAAACTAATATATTTCTAAATACTCAGATTAGTTTGATTTATCTCCTTAAAATGAGATTGTCATAATGGCGCCCATTAACGTGGTATTTAGGAAATCAAAGTTCATTTATATCTGCTCTGGTTTTAACTTTTAGCTTTCTGGGTGGTGTTGGTTTGTGCATTGTGTGGTAATTGTAAAACGATGTTTGTGTTCCCTTAACTAATGTGCTACAACCCTAAAATTCAAAATTTTCTTTTCAAAATATAAATTTTATTGTTTTGTACAACTACCCTCTTGTTTTTGTTTTGTTTTATTATGCGACTGTAATTATGTGTTGTGTTCAAACTTATAAGCAGTGTTTTTTTATATTTGCTTACTTGTACGGCACATTAGTTGAGTTTATTTTTTGCATTCAGTCAAATAAATTACCTATATATTGCACAATTAAATAAAAAGCACCTTCGTTCTGTAACAAAGTTGATTGTTGTAACAGAACGGCTTACAATTTTTGCCTTGAATTATTTTTTTATTGCACAAACTACCTAGGGCTACTGCGAATCAATATTAAATAATTTAAATTATAAATATGGCTTATCCAATAAAATTTTTTCTCTTAAAAAAGTCCGAGCTTGTATGAGGTTTCAATTAGAGGAGAGGTACCGTCTGAGACTGTGTTGGAGTTGCGGCGGCAGGTGAATAAAACAACTCAAAAGTTTCCATCTGAGGAAATCTTAGAATCTTGCTTCGAATTTATGGATGATCTCGCAGGTATTAAAGAATGTTTGACCAATGTCGCACTCAATTTGGAGTTGTTAAAATCTGGCTTGTCTGATAGTCTTATTAATAGAACTAGGGCACTTTTAAATCACCTTTATCATCGGCTACCTAGAGTTGTGAAGCCAATCTCTGAGGAACAAACCACAATGCTAGAGTCAGCTACGAAGTCGTTTAATGAATATTATATCAGTTTCTTAGATTTAATCAAAAGTACTGGCCCTGTTCCGTCCCAAGATACAAGTGATTTGCAACCGCATACTAGTGTCAAACCCGGCTTCGCCCCCGAGAATCTAACTATTTCGGTAAATTGTGACAGGGGCATGTTTTCCGAAATTCACAAGCTGAAATACAATGGTAAGACCTGTGTTCGCTCATTTATCCAACGTGTCAAAGAATTTCGTGAGGCAAAGAATGTGTCCGAGTCTAAAATGCTTTCTATGGCTGTTGACATATTTACTGATGACGCCCTTCATTGGTATAGAAGTATTCGAGAGGAAATCGATGCTTGGGATGATTTGCTTGTTCGTCTCGAGCAAGATTTTGATGTGTTTGACTTTGATTATCGCATGTCCCTCGAAATACGTAATCGCACTCAGGGTGAAGCAGAAAATATAACAATTTATTTGTCCATAATGCAGGGTATGTTTTCTCGTATGAATAAAAAACTAACCGAAGAGGATAAATTGGAGATTTTGCTTCACAACATTCGGCCATGTTATTCGACTATATTGGCCACTTGTCCAAGCATCAAAACAATTACGGAACTAAAGTCAATTTGCAAAAATTATGAAAATGTTAAGGCCCGCTCTGAAAACTTTAAGGAACCACCATCGACTTCTTCAAAGACTCTGGCTCCGGAATTCTGCTATCAACCTGCAAATTCAAAAATGTTCAATAAAAGTAATAACTATAAATATTACTCAAATAATAAAAGTTATACGCATGAGAATAAAACCTGTGCAATTAATACTACGAATCAAACTTACTGCTATCGCTGCAAAGTTAATGATCATACAATGAAAGACTGTCGTGCTGATCGCACCATATTTTGCTTCAAATGCGGAATGAAGGATGTACGTACTCCCGAATGTCCTAAATGCACTCCTGATAATAATTCAAAAAACTGATTACTAAAAATTGTAGTAAGCCAACAGATTTTTTTTTCAATAACTCGGATTGGGAAAATTGGTTGCTATTCATAAAAAACTTTCTTTCATCTTATAAAGTTGCTACAATTTTTAATTTTAAACCGAGTGAAGATCCTCGCCCTTATGTGAAAATTCATATTCAGAATAATGATCATCTGAATATGTTTGGTCTACTGGATTCAGGTTCTGCAGTAACTATTCTCGGAAATAATTCACATAAAAGATTGCTTAAATATGGTCTGTCTTTATCGACTGATGATAAGATTACGGTTACTGCTGCAGGGGGACAGAAAATACATTCTTTAGGTTATATTCTGCTGCCTGTACGTTTTGAAACTAGTTATGCATTAATTAAAGCTCATGTAATTCCAAATATAGATTCTGGACTAATATTAGGAATAGATTTTTGGAATAAATTTAACATATGCCCTAAATATCTTAATAATGTTGACATTCACACTTGCGTGTGAATGATCCCTGCTTGTCAGCAGTCTCGGAGCCTTCTGAAATACTTCTTTATGCATATGAGAACTTAACAGATTTGCAGAGGGTTACTGCTGACAACATTATTGATCAGTTCAAGGAAATTTCTTTTGATCAGAAGGGTTTAGGTAGAACTCAGCTTATGACACACCGCATCGATACTGGTAACGCAGATCCAATCAGACAGCGATACTACCGCATGTCTCCGGAGAAGCAAAGAATTATAACCGAACAGGTTGACGAGATGCTGAGCCTCGGTGTGGTGGAGCCCTGTGAGAGCCCCTGGTCTTCTCCTGTACTGGTTGTAGGTAAGAAGGATGGCCAGCCTCGCTTTTGCCTTGATAGCCGCAAGTTAAACTCTGTGACTAAGAAAGATGCCTATAATCTTCCTTATGTCTCTGAGATCCTTGATAACCTGCGGGATGCCAGATACCTATCAAGTGTAGATTTATCTAAAGCCTTTTGGCAAATACCAATCCATGACTCCCACAGAGAGAAGACAGCATTCTATGTTCCTGGTCGTGGCTCCATGCAGTTTAAGGTAACCGCCTTCGGATTAACTAACGCTCCAGCCACCCTACAGCGGTTGGTTGATTTGCTTTTCGGGCCTGAATTTGAGCTTAAAGTTTTTGCTTATCTCGATGATATCATAATAATAAGCAATTCTTTTGAAGAGCACGTCTCTCTTCTTCTTCGTGTCCTTGAGAAACTTCGAGATGCTAATCTTTCAGTAAACTTGTCTAAATGTCAATTCTTTAGGGACCAGTTGCGTTATCTTGGCTATTTAGTTGACGCACGAGGCCTTCGCACTGATCCTGAAAAGGTAGAAGCAATACTGAACTACCCTACTCCTGCCAACAAGAAAGAAGTAAAACGTTTTCTTGGAACTGCATCTTGGTATAGGCGATTTATTCCCAGTTTCAGTACGATTGCTGGACCTCTCAATAGACTGACTTCTACTAAAAAGTCCTCTCCTCCTTTTCTGTGGACATCTGATGCTGACAAGGCTTTTCTTGAACTGAAGTCACTTCTTGTTCAAGCTCCTGTCTTGACTTGCCCAAATTTCAATCTTCCTTTCGAAGTCCATGCTGACGCAAGTAATTTTGGAGTGGGCGCAATGCTGGCCCAAACGATAGATGGAGTAGAACATCCCGTTGCCTATATGAGTAGGTCCCTGTCTGGTGCAGAACGAAATTACAGCGTAACGGAACGAGAGACGCTTGCTGTCCTTACTGCTCTGGAGCATTGGCGCTGTTACTTAGAAAATGGTCAGACATTTACAGTGTATACTGACCATTCAGCTTTGCAGTGGTTTCTTACACTTACTAACCCGACCGGTCGACTTGCTAGATGGGGTGTTCGCCTTTCCTCTTTCAATTTCTCGATTAAACATCGTCGTGGTAAGGATAATGTAGTGCCTGACGCCTTATCCAGGATTTCTGTTGCTGACATCTCTAGTACACCTCGATCTTTGCCTGTCACCCAAGATGCCTGGTATCTTAATATTTTGAACGGATGCCAGCACTCTCCAACTAGCTTTCCTAATTATCGTGTGGAAAAAAATGTTTTATACAGGTATATGAGAAACAAAAATGTACTTACTACGGAGTTTGACTGGAAAGAAGTAGTCCCCCAAGAGTACCGAGAGGAAGTCTTAAAAAAAAATCACTCTGAGCCCACATCTGGTCATTTTGGCGTGTTTAAGACGTATGAGCGCTTAACACTTCGATTCTTTTGGCCAGGTATGCATTCACACGTTGTAGATTTCATTTCTCGTTGTGATACATGTTTGGCATACAAACTGCCTACTCATGGTACCCTGGGAAAAATGGGCAGACCAAAGGATTGTTCTAGGCCTTTTCAGACTCTCTCAATTGATCTGGTTGGCCCTCTGCCCAATACAAAAAAACAAAACCAATATATTTTTGTAGTGACTTGTTGTTTTGCAAAATATTGCTTGTTGTTTCCGCTTCGAAGAGCTACTGCTGCAGCGGTCGCTAAAAATTTGGAGGACAACGTGTTTCTTGTACATGGTATTCCTCAAACCGTCATCCTTGACAACGGTTGTCAATTTATTAGTCATGAGCTGGATCGATTATTTAAAAAATATAAAATACCTCGCATACATTTCTTACCAAAATATACTCCTCAAATAAATACTGTTGAGAGGTATAATAAAACAATAATGACCGCTGTATCTACTTTTGTGGATAATGATCATCGTTCTTGGGACATTAACCTACCAGCGATTCAGTTTGCAATAAATAATTCGGTAAACGAAAGTACTCGTTATACACCAGCATTTTTAGTCCATGGTAGGGAACTAGTCACGTGTGGGTCTCATTACATAGATAATGATATCCCTAACGAGTTAGTTTTTCTTCCACGTGATGCGTACGCTGAAAACTTGGGTCACCTATCTGGTATTTTTAATAATGTACAGGCCGCCCTCTGGCGAAGTCATTTAAAAAATGCTCAAAATTATAATACTAGACGAAAGGATGCTGAATTTAATATAGGCGATTTAGTTTGGAAACGTTGCTACTTCCAAAGCGATAAAGATGCATTCTTTAGCAAAAAGTTAGCACCAAAATACCAGAAATGTCGAGTGAAAGAAAAGCGTTCCCACTTGGTTTATATTCTAGAGGATATGTCTGGTCGTGACTTGGGTGTTTGGCATATCAAAGACCTTAAATTGGTAAACTATGGCCTGAAATCTTAATATTATTCAGGAAAAAATATGTAAAATTACTATAATAATACCTTAAAATTATAATAAAAACTTAACAAAATAATTGTTCTACATCTTTCTTAAATTCATCATAGGGCAATTTTGGTCAATTTAGTATGAAAGCACATTAAATAAAATTAAATTGAAAAATTACGCTTCGTCAATTTTTGTTTTTTTTTCCGGATTTCACTGAGGTGAAACCCTTCTACGGGAGGGGGGATAATGTAACGTTAGGTTACCAAATCTTGAATATTTAGGTTTAGATTTATAGTTAAAATATATCATTTTACAATAATTAAATAACACTACATTAACGACGTCCTTAAGAGCCAAAATTTTACAAAAGTTCATATATATCTGAGATATAATATCTCCCAAATAAAATATAAAATGTGTATGTTGACGGTGGACAAGCAGACCTTAATTTCTTAGTAGATAAAATTGTGATTGTGAGCCGTGAACGGGTTCTTTTGTTCTCGGCTTGCGCATTGCGTACGGAGCGTCGCGGGTCGTCGCACCTCTGCCGCCATTCGATACGTGTCTCTGTCTCTGTACTCAACTTATCACCAGTATAGACATATTAATTGTCTATACATATTTAATAAATAAATACTGATCCTAAGTGTACGTATTTAAAGTGACTGGTGCTGTATTCCCATACTGGGTGAGTTTGTGCAATAACTATGCATTATTAGTGTTAGTACCTATGTACCCACCTGATTGTTTATTATGTTAAAAACGCCTTAAATATTAACATTAGTAGTTATTCATATTGTAATAGTGTTTTGCTTTGCATCATATCTGCGCTTATCGCCCTTATCTTGTAATAGATTTATTCTAGTATTCGTAACCGTTTCTGATTTCTATCACCACCTTGCCTGCCACTTCGCTGAGGAGCTAGTTGGTTATTTTAGAATACCTACTCATATGCTAGGCGTGCATGGCATTTGGCAGTCAAGGCTAGGGTTGAAGATGGATTATAATTTAGCTGTGCACTTACAGGAACACCGTTCCGGACAGCTTTACTGAGCTCCGACCTCACTTAAAGCCGACTCTCAAACTTCTGGCACTCTTCTCTTCTGGAACATCTGATCATCCCGCTGATTCCCGCTCCTGCCTGCGCGCCTGACTCCCGCGCGTGCCAGCGTCATACATGCATGCATAGCCAGGAGAGTGCGGTATTCTGGAGCCGGGACGGATCTACATGAACTTTGATTAGGCTTCAGAACCTCTGATCTTAAACTAATATATTTCTAAATACTCAGATTAGTTTGATTTATCTCCTTAAAATGAGATTGTCATAAGGTATTTGGTAAATAAAGAGCTGGGCCACACACAAATTTACAATATTTACATAGGTAAATCTGCCAATTATTTATGCATTTTACAGTCGTCATGGACGTAGAAGCAGCTTCTTTCGTGCCTATTAGAAGCATAATGAGCAATAACAAAGATGAAGTGGATTCACCAGCTGCTCCAGCATACTCACCTTTGACACCCCTAATAGTTAAGAATAAAGACACAGGTAGGTATTTGGTAAATAAAGAGCTGGGCCACACAAAAAATTACAATATTTACATACCTTTTACTTATGCATTTTACAGCCGTCATGGACGTAGAAGCAGCTTCTTTGGTACCTATGAGAAGCATTATGAGCAATAACAAAGATGAAGTGGATTCACCAGCTGCTCCAGCATACTCACCATTGACACCCCTAGCAGCTCTTGACAAAAACCGCAAAGGTAAAGAATGCTCAAGCAGAGGACACTCGCCTTTACCCACAATGTCCCCAAGCACCTTAGAGTCATACGAAAACTTAAGCAAAACGTTTGGGGACTTTGAAACTGAGGAAGATATGAATATAGAGAATACTCGTACGTATTTTGAACAATCAGTCAGCACGGAAATAACGAAACGCGGCTTGGATGAAAATGAGCAAAATGACTTTAGTCCTGATACAAGTTCATACTACGTGCCAAATACCGATGAAGATACAGATGATGAAGTAATTTTACACACACCACGCAGAATAGTGACTGCAATGATACACAAAAGAGGCGGCAAACCAACTAACTACAAAAGGATAGACCCAAAACCAAATTCAAACGTAACGACCAAAACAATTACAAGTAATGATGAAAACTGTATAGTTACCGAAGAAGAAGTTGAAAATGAGCAAAACGACTTTAGTCCTGATACAAGTTCAGACTACGTGCCAAATACCGATGAAGATACAGATGATTAAGTAATCTTACACACACCACGCAGAATAGTGACTGCAATGATACACAAAAGAGGCGTCAAAACAACTAACAGCAAAAGGATAGACCCAAAACCAAATTCAAACGTAACGACCAATACAATTACAAGTAATGATGAAAACTGTATAGTTACCGAAGAAGAAGCTGAAATTAACTTAATGAACAATGAAACCGCCATTCAAGACTTAATAACTTGTATAGAAACACGAGATGAACAGCAAACTAGGAACAAAGGTCGTGCAAAAAGAGGACGTAAACGAAAATACGCAGAACACACAATATCTCAAAAGAAGGAAAGAAAATATGCTAACTTATCCTACGCAACCAAAAATAAAATAATTGAACCAAAAGTTTTCGCGGATGAAGATTGTACATGTAAAAAAAAATGCTCGGAACTAATTCCGTTGGAAAAAAGAAAAGAGGAGTTTTCAAAATACATTTCAAAATACGTTAGGTTCATATGAAGCTCAGGTTATGTATATTTTAAAAATGTCAAAGAAGTTACAAAAAAACGAAAATACATTACTACAAACTCAAAAACTGGTAAAGGTAAACCAAAGTAATAACATAGATTATACACAATTTGTGATCAACCCGTTTGCAAAGAAATGTTCCTGAATACTTTTCAAATAACAGGTCAAAAATTACTACATGTCTACAAAAACAACGTGCTGGAACCATAATTAATTATCAAAGAGGAGTATCACGTGGTGGCTGGAAAAACACCATGTCGAATTTATTAAAAATGTAATCAATGCATTACCGAAGTACGAATCACATTACAGCAGGGAAAAAATTCTCATGTTCTTTATCTGCAACCAGGTGTGATACCCGAAAAAATCTATCAAGTTTACAAAGACGAACTGAAAAAGGTTAATGGTGAAAATAAAGAGTGTGTATCATTGGCTACACTGAAACGTATATTCTATAAAAACTTTAATCTACATTGCAAGGTTTTGAAAAAGGACACCTGTAACAGATGCGATGTTTATGATAACAAAATAAAAAATGCAAGATCTGCTGAAGAAAGGGAAAGTTTAGCGCATGAAAGAGATGAACATCAAAAACGAGCTGAAGAATTAAGAGCTTGTATGACAGACGATTTGAAACGGGCAAAAAATTACGAAAGGTTTGAATATCTTACATTTGATTTAGAAAAGACGCTGCCGCTACCTCGATTGTCTACGAATATAATTTTTTACAAACGCCAATTATGGTTTTATAATAGTGGCATTCATTCGGGTTCCAATGACAATGGCCATTGTTATGTATGGGTTGAAGGTGAAGCTGGTCGGGGAGCCCAAGAGGTTGGATATTGCCTGATAAAATTTATGAAGACCAAGTTGGATCCAAAAGTCGAACATCTTGTTTTGTGGAGTGAATTTTGTGGGGGACAAAGCAGAAACATAAAAATTGTATTAATGCTTAAAGCAGTATTACAATTTCACCCAAATTTACAAAAGATAACTCTGAAATATCTTGAGTCAAGCCACACATGGCTACCCAATGACACCGATTTTTCAAAAATAGAAACCCAACTGAAACACTATGAGAGAATATACACGGCCAATGAATATATTAAAGTAATCAAAAGCTGTAGAAAAGTTAAGCCATTACATGTTTATAAAATGGAAAAACATGACTTCTTGGGAATTAACAAAATCGAAAAGAATATTGTTAACAGAAAAACATATGTAACAAAGGAAAAGGTGAACTGGTTAAAAACCAAAGAAATTATAATAAAAAGGGAGGAAAAACAGTCTATTTTCATGCGGAGCAGTTTTACAAAAGAATTCAAAGAATTGAATATTGAAAAAAAGCTAAAAGGTAAATGTTTGGACATATCAGAAAATGATTTTGTCGTATTGTGGCCTGATGGGAAAGAAATCGCCCAAGCGAAGTTGGACGACCTTAAGTCAATGTATGATCTGATACCAAGTGACTGCATTGATTTTTATAAATCTCTTAAGGGTAATATCGACATTAATGACGACGTTGATGGTTTTGGGGGTGAACCCGATTTCGAAATAAGTTCACAAACGCAAGATGAGTAGAGAATGGTGATTCGATATTTGTTTTTTGTACGAAGACTGCGTTAAGTTTCTATTTATTAGTTTTTAAGTGTACCTAGTTTGTAAGTTCAGTACGAAAAGGTGTGTTTATTAAAAAAAACTCGTTCCTAATATAGTTTTTTCTCTAGGCCTGATCAAAGATTTCCTCTGTCCTAATCTAATACTATGTTGAAAGATAATGATGATAAATTGAAAGCCCAGTGCACTCTAGCTAGTACAAAAATATGGTGTACTATTTAAGGAACCTGGGTAATTTACGAAAACAATTACCATAATAACCTTAATGGCTGATTTTAAGATTTTATTAAAATTTTCTAGCAGTTGTCTTATAATTTATTCGGTTGGATTGTTTCTGTTGAAAGAACTTTGTTGTGGCATCAATATAAATTGCAATTTAGCAGTAACATCCCAAATCATCTTTTTCATAAATAACTTCAAAAGTATACCTTGTATCATAAATATTGCTTAACTTACGTAAACATCACAGATTATCTTATTTATGAAAACTATTAACTTCAATACTCACGAAGAAAACCACAGAGCAATACCAATCCAAACTTCAAACTCCATTATCTCGAAAGTAATGACTTGTGGCTTGGAATACTTCTGCTTAACAGGGTCCTATTTAACTTCATATTCGGTCACCTAATTCTAAAGCAAGTCGTACGTACGGTCACCTACTACAGTTCAAGCTACATATTTGATTTTTTTTTTGAAGTTATCATTTTTTCATATACATCTTATAATAAAAACTTAAAACTAAAATATACCTAAATAAAACTAAAAGCTATAGATAAAAAACTGGGGCCAGATCGCTGCCCCTCGGTAGGGTGCCCAGAATGCTGGCTATTGTAAATTACGAGTATATTAACGGCTAAGAAATCGCAGTATGTTTTCCCAACACGTAGTCTGTCATGCTTACGTCCGTACATTATAAAGTAGTTAATTAAAATATGAGCACCTATCGATAACGACAAGTCAAGGTGGCAGTCGGGGTAGGAGGTGAGTCGTGGAGGGGGTGACCCCGCACACCCGCGCAGCACCCGCGCAGCACCCGCGTCGTTTTATTCGTAGTGCTGCACAAGTTTGCATCGACCGCGTTTATCGATTTCGATTTCACTCACGTTATTGTTTTTAGTTTGTATCGAAAATAACTTCCAATGTATCTTCGTCACGTGTTAAAAAAAACAATAATTGATTCTCAAAGCACGAGAAGTATTGGAAAATTGTGACACTGAACGGAAAAAATATTGTTATAACTTATATATATCCTGTCAATTTGACACTGGAGAGTGCTGTGTTTTACACCGGCATATCGAAAATATCTATGTACAGAATAAAATCGTAATCAAAATCAGTAGGGCCAGATGAATAATTCCTTTTCAGAACAGATACCTTAAGTGTGTGTAGCGATGTTGTATAAGTTCATTTGATTTTGATTGTGATGAATAAAATGTTACTTTAAATAAAAAATAATATTAATTTTAAACGTACCAATTTAATTTTGTTGCGTACCAAAAACATGGTCGATGTCGACTACCTAGTATGTGATGACACAGCACTAGAAAATTGCCATATCGACCTACAGAAGATTTTTTTGTACTTTTTATTCCTTTTACATTATATTTTTATTAAACCTTTGGCTACCGCTTTCGTATTACACAACATCGGACAAACAAATTACAAATTTTAATAACGATTTACGTTTAATTATAAATAAATATTTCTTGAATAAAAAGTAAAATAAATTGTTTATGATTTATTGACGATGATATTCCACCAAGAACCATCAATCGCATCCATCGAATAGATTTTCATGTAGGTATAACAATTTCAAAAAATTACAAATCATAAAGCGACATCTAACCATGAAAATAAAAATAAAAAGAACTTCAAAGACAACAAACCATAAAAACTGAAATAGCCTCTAACTCTCAGTTTTAGAGTCAGCACCAAAACTCGTCCTAAAACTATCATAGAACTCATTCAAGACATTTATCAACTTATCTCGTTTTGCCAAGAAGCCGCAACACGTTGTCATAAAGGATTTTCCATCAAGGGTGTGTTGGATGATCGAGGGGGTGAAGGAAGTTCCAGAGGGGTAGGAGGGGGCACAATGTTAAAGATTATTGTTTGGAGTTACCGACTCGGAATGCTGAGGTGTAATTTAATTCTAAGACGTCCTACCTCTCTCTTAACGATGTGAGGATAGTGATGGGATACGATTTCGATAAAGGTTGAGAATTTGCAGCGTGGTAAGTATTTTTAAAAATCTAAACTGCAAACTGGTTGCCAACAGATCTGTTAGGTAAGTACTATGTTTATATTGAAATAGCGAAATTCAAACCACAGTTTTCTCTGAAGCAATTACTTAAGGAAAAATTTATTAATGCAATAAGTAAAGGTATTGCATAATAATATACAAAAACTAATGAAATATATAATACATTTTTACGTAATAATAAAACTGAATTAAGTACCGAGAATACAAAGGTACAAATAAGATACAAAAGTGTTATTATAATACATTAATAAAATTAAAAGTTAAATATTGTTTGTATACAATAAAGTATATACAATACAGATGATTTGAATACATAAGTATTATTATAACTCCAAATATAAATATATTAAATATAACTATGAATATAGGCCCGACTGCGCCACTTAGTCATGCTGAGAAGAAGGGAAGAAACTCTCTTTAGCTTCTAAAGCTATTCCAAAGCAGTGCGGCGGGCGCGGCGGCGCGGCGGCGGCGGTAAGTAAAACATTTTATGAGCCTTTACTCATATCCAATCAGCACACGGGCTGATTAAGTGGCGAATATGAATAATAGTGATGTAGCGTAGCACGTTATAGCTGATACGTTACAAATAAGTGGAAAATCAACATTTCGATTGAAATGCACTGTAATATTTTACTATATTATAGTAGTCCTTTGAAAATGCTATCATACTGAAATCAATTGGGTAAATGAAAATAATACAGTGGACAAATAGAAGTGCATTTCAATCAAAATGTATCGAAAGTTCCACAGAGTGGCAACAATCAAAAGCATCAACTTCGGAAAGATAACACTCATTAAGAAGCCTGTAGTCGGTGGCTTGAAGTCAGTCGCGCACGGGGTCGCTATGCTTGCTATTTCATTCTAAATTCAACTTCGGATTATAGAGCACTGACTGACTGCTATTGGTTTGCCCAAACGTTCATTTCCCGAGCTCGTATGGAACTAACCGAACACGGTGTGATAGGCAAGCTAAGGCGAGACAACATTTATGTTTTGAAAAAGCTCGAGAATGGTTTTGGTGGTTCCTATGATTTCAGGAGAAATATCGCAAAAATCGAAATGAAACAAAAATAGTTTTGAATAGTATAAGATATACTATGCAGTTAAACTAAAATTATTTGATTTGTTGTATCGCTTCTAGGACATTACGGTACACAAAAATCCATCAAAATATGTTTAAAATCCAGGACATTTATGCGCTTGTTTCTTTTGTATGTATTTGATTTTGATAAATGTTGAAATAATTAGCAAGTCCCTATAAATAAGGATATGTTCAGGAAACTGCGCTAGTATGGGAGTTCGGGCAAATAGAGTCGCCTTAAGCTGTAAAAGTAATAATGTAACCAGTTTATTTAGTAAACTGTAGTGACTTTCTTTTTGTTATAATTCCTAAAATAGTACATTACGATACGAGAGCGATGAAACGTTTTCTGACGAGTGTGAGTTTGCGGCACGAGCCGAAGGTGAGTTTCGAACACGAGTTTCGTATAATATTTTATAGCACAAGTGCGGAAAATGCCGACTTTACGCAAGCGCAGCGTGCTATAAAATATTATACGATACTCGTGCGAGAAACGTTTCATCGCTCTCGTATCGTAATGTACTATTTTATCAGTCTTTTATTAATACAGCTTTAATCAAGTCTTTGGGCATCCCTTTTCGGCTGTAAAATTTTTATATACATGTTTTAGGTTTGGATGATAGCTTTCGCTAAGCTGCACTTCTGTAGCTTTTTTGTGCTAGCCGGGTACCTTCATAACCCACTTATTGTTAACAAACAATTATATATCGACGTTAAGCAGTTTCAAGCCGCTACTCCATCCCTATTTAAGGTGGTGTTTATTAATCCTATATGTTAAGATTTTAATTGCGGGCTTTAAGTGGCTCGGTTTTATGAATAACTCCAACCCTTGCCGGGGGTTGTCTTTGTTTTATCTGAGGAAGTTTCCGTAATAACGGTTAGAAGGTGAGGTGATTATGGGCATACATTTGTGTCACTTTTGTTTAGCGTGCGCTGTATTTTATGTTGTTATTCCGATTTGTGTTTTTGTTTTGTTTTTATGTATTGTAATAATAAAATGATAAAAATATATTATCTGTATGAATATTATTGCGAAATTATAAATTAAAACTAAGACAAAAACAAACTAAAGTTTTAAAATTAATGAATACATTTTATTTTTGTCTGTCTATTTCGCTTTAAATCGAGAACCAATCAACGGATTTGGATACAATTTTATTTATATTCATCATAGTAACCCGCGTCAACGAACAAAAAGTTGATTGATCACATTAAACAAGAAACAAAAAAGTATTTTTTTAATTTCCTGGTACAAAGTGGTTCAATCAGCTGATTAAATTCCTATGGAAAGAAAAAAAAATGGATCTATATTACCGATACTCTATTACATATCTCTTAAAAAATACTT
The DNA here is from genome assembly GCA_910592155.1 of Ypsolopha scabrella. Classification (NCBI taxonomy): domain Eukaryota; kingdom Metazoa; phylum Arthropoda; class Insecta; order Lepidoptera; family Ypsolophidae; genus Ypsolopha; species Ypsolopha scabrella. Next base: position 19,768,016 of record OU342969.1, on the reverse strand, counting down.
CAAATTTTAGGACCCTACATAGGCTAAAAAGGGGTGTTGATAAAGTGACCGCTAAGCTGAAAATTGTCGTTAATAGTTTTTATCTTACGCTCAAGTGATATGATGCAAATGAAATTGATTGAAAGACATTTCCGCGTGAGCGAAGACGCGAGCAAAATCTGTTTTGTATTAAAAGTAATATTTAGTTAAAATTAAATCCTCTCGATTCTCATTGTGACTTAAACAATGCTGAAATAAAAAAGATTGCTGTATAGATCTGGTTCGGATTCATCTTGCAGGTTGAGCAAATATGAACTAAATAAATAAACATTCATAAATACTGATTCAATATAAATAACAAAAATAATATTAAAATAAGAGGCGCGAGTATGCAGCCCTTAGCTCGGACTGCATATTTGTGCCTTTCGGGGTCGAGACCACAGGACAGAAAATATTTTAATGTTCTGTGGTCGAGACGATGTTTCGATGTTTGTGGGGACCCGAAGGCTGGTGCGTATCTTGGCCAGAGAATAAGCCTGGCCATTCAAAGAGGAAACGCTGCCAGCCTTCTAGGTACCCTTCCACATGGCGGTGGCGATTTAGATAGGATTTTCTATTTAGTTTAGTCTATTTTTATTATAGGTTCATACAAGGTTATACAAGGATTCTAGGTTAGTTTTACCCTTTTTAATTTAGGTAAGTTTTATTTATAATTTATATTCTATCATTGTGTGTTTGAAATAAAAACACTTATATAATGCAATCAACAAATAAGTTGATAAATATATTAAAGACTTTAAAATTAAAGGCCTATTACGTTTGTCATGGGTGCCACATTTAAAATATTTTACATGAAATGTTTTTATTTCTTCTATCACAACTATTTAACTGAAAGAAACACTAAAATTATTATGAAAATACCTATATTAAGAAGAATTTTATATACGAATTACTTATTATTTGCAATATTCTACTTATCAGTTAAGGCAAACACCACCCGGAGTAGCATAAAGATAATTGCAAATTCATTTAAAATAGCCCGATACGAGTTATAATACAGTAAAAAAATTCTCATGTAATATTTGTATGATATTACTTTCAATAATACATAGGTAGGTTAATTAACTGACTCTCATATAATAATGCCTACATCAGTCAATCAAGTATTACAGGAGAAAATCTTGGAATTACATGTATAAACATATCGTCACGACATGAATCCCCAAAGGGGGTATCAGAGGTGTTCCCGAGTGTGAACTGTGAAGTAAATTCATTTTAAATAATTGTTTATTTATTAAATCCCACTTGTACTACAAACAAAAATATCGCAGATGAATATTAAATAAAGAAATCAAATAACATGTCAAAACAATAATACATTGTTAGGCACTAAATATCTAAATATTATTATTAGTTTACTACAACTCATTCCATTGCTGGGCAAAAGGCCTCCCCCATCTTTTTCAACCTCGATTTGTCCCTAGCCCACGAAGACCACACCACGCCTTCTCCATTGAATTGCTCCAGCAATTGAAATACCTAATGCAGGTGAATAGTTGTAGTTTAGCTATAATGCCGATAGAATTGTTTTTGTAGTTGAGTCTGAATCAAAGAAGCTAGAATATCGTAAGTAAAGGATTGATTCAACGGATTAAGAAAAAAAAGATTCAAAGATTCAAAATGTTGATTTGTAAAATAAATACATAAAGTATACGTTTTACATGTCAAATCTAATCTGTATGAAAATAATATTTTATAATGAAACAAATATGATACTTACGGGAAATATATTTAAAAAAAAACTATATTTAAGTTAGGCCACTAAAGTTATACACATGCATAAAATAAAGACGTATTGGAATAATAATATAATTAAACATAATGCAATTAATAAATAAGTCGATAAATAAACTGAATAGACCATAAATAATAAAATATAATGCCTAACCAAATATATACTAACTTAAGTAAAAAATTAAAGGAGTTGATGCTCGTGATTGTTGGCACTTGGTGGAACTTTTGAAACATTTTTTGTTTGATAAACACTTGTACTTGTCCACTTATTTATATTAATAAAGTAAACAACCAAACAAACTTTTGATAATGCTTTAACAGCGAAACCGGTAAGGGAAATTAATATAAATAAGTGGACAAGTACAAGTGTTTATCAAACAAAAAATGTAAAAAATTAAAATATTGTATATACCTGCATAATGCAATGAATAAATAAGTTAATAGATAAATAAACTATAAATAGATTTAATGCCTAAATCCGCCCATTCGATTAATCTTGCTAAGAAGAAGGGCAAGAAACTTAGCAAGATCATGTCTTTTTTTATGAGTATTTTTTTTTCAATATGGCTTGATTCTTTAACAGTCTTTTTAACTTACATAAAATTATACAAAACAATGTATTAAACTTTAATAACTAAAGGATAAAATTATAAAAGACAGAAGGAAATTGTGTCACGAGGGGAAAAAAAATACATCTTAGTCTACCTGTCTAATGAGTTAGTAAGTTAAAATACTAAGCAAAACATAATTTACCTGACTCATATAGTTCATCTTTTTTTTATAATCAGATTATCAACTAATAAATGCTAAGTTTAAGTTATAAAATGTTCATGTCAATATGTAAAAAGAAATGTCAAAATAATAATAAGAAAACAAAATAAAAATATTAGTCCACATAAAAACAAACGATTTGAAAAAGACAAATCAGTTAAAAAATTAACGAACAGTACTATTATGGTTAGGATCAATATTCTCATGACACCAAGCATCAAAATTGGAACGTAATCACAAAAAATAATGCTCTAAGGTAGCTAGTAAAGTAGCTACAGTCTGTAAAATATAGCTTGTCTCCTATGACATCTGTCAGCGCTATACATATTTGAGCATGAGACAGAAGTTATAAATACAAATTGTATAGCGCTTTCCCGCTGTCACAGGGCTCAAGCTATATTTTACGGACTGTAAAAATAATTTTCACATTTAATATAGAAGTAGCTTTAGACTAACAGAAATTTCTAAAATCGTGAATATAGAAAAAGAAAACGTTAACCAAAGGCGATAAAAATTCGTAACATTTCAAATGTTTCCTTACCGCACTTATAGCATAAACTACTGTAACGATGACATTTGTTTTTACGCGTTATAGGTTATTTCTTCCGTATTCCTAACTAAGCTAAAGGTACCCCATAATAAACCGTTTCAAATTTCTAACCTACCTTTTATTCACTAATGCACACTACTGAACACTTTACCAATTAACAAAGGTCACATTTAATTCAACTTTACCTTAACAGAGGTCCAGACATTTGGAAACAGATTATAACTACCTCAACAATTCAGAGGTAAATTGCTAAATTGAGCAGACTCGGGGTCCAAACGACCCCAATTATTGCAAGGTGCTTGAGGGTTGAATTTACGATGTGTTAATTTGACCCGGTGAGCGTCGCTTACCATTAGTCTACTTTACTTAACCCTTATTAATCTACTAGCTTTTGCCAGAGGCATTGCTCGCGTGAATGTGTCTTAAATAAATGCATCTTTTAAAACTGTTATCGACAATTTTCGACTTGGTGACTATTTTATCAACGACCCTTATAACTTATATACGAGTATTAACCAGGGCCACTACAATCATGATAAAAAGTACATCCAAATTCATTGCGTTGTTCTCGAGTTATAAAGGAAAGTACACACTGAAAAAATTACCTTCCAAAAATAGAAGACCAAACCATCCCTTTTAGACTCAGAAGAAAAAAATCCATTCTATTAAGATGGACTTTGGTAGGTAACATTAATGTAGAAGATTATACCATCATTGTGCAATATTTTATTCGCTAATTTTCTTCTGTTTTAGTTGAAAATCCAAAAAATCCTTCCGAATTCCGACGTAAAATTGCAGTTTTCTGATTTGGTGGGTAATTGTTGGAGGGAATATTAATGTAGAAGATTATCCCATCATTGTGCAATATTTTCTTCGCTAATTTTCTTCTGTTTTAGCTGAAAATCCAAGAAATCCTTCCGAATTCCGACATAAAATTGCAGTTTTCTGATTTGGTGGGTAATTGTTGGAGGGAATATTAATGTAGAAGATTATCCCACCATTGTGCAATATTTTCTTCGCTAATTTTCTTCTGTTTAAGCTGAAAATCCATGAAATCCTTCTGAATTCCGACGTAAAATTGCAGTTTTCTGATTTGGTGGGTAATTGTTGGAATATTCATGTAGCAGATTATTCCATCTTCGTGCAATCCTTGTAATAAATTAACTTCGGTAATTTTGTAAAATTAAAGAAATCTTTCTATAATATGGCAGGAAATCCGCAGTTTTCCGAAAAGGTTGGAGAGAAAACGTTATTTTTGGTAGGAAACACAGGCAAATGGATAAACTCAGAAGAAAAGTCAGGACATTTCTTTGAGTGTATACCTACTCGTAGAAACACACAAACAGATAGAAAATTCTAAAAAAAATGTTTTATGCTCAGTACATTACTAATAACTACAAACACAAATAATCAAATAAACAATCAATCTACAGACACGACTTTTTACTATTTACTATCCAACAACAAATAATAAACCAAATCTTCTAGTGCCCCTTTACGAGTACGAGGTACAACAGTTTCTTCAAACTTACCAGTGAGGCTATTGAGTATCTTAATAGTTGTAAATTTGCCTTTTTTACACAAACAGTAAAATTATTTACAATTAACAAGGTGAATAAAATTAAAAATTTCATACATTAACAAATTTCTATATTATAGGCTCTCGGTTGTGTTTTGCTCCGCTTTGCTGTAACTGACACAGTAAATAGATTCAATAGGTTTTAGGTAAATGAAGCTAGTAGGAGATGATTAATTAACACCAAACAATACACTTTAAACACCTGTTTATTAATTAAATATGCAGTGATATCTGTCTTACAAAAACACACGAAGATGAGAGAGAGAACCTTAGTCCGAGTTACTACAGAGAGCACAGGCCTTTCTTTCACTGGAGTAAAGGTTTTAGTCCGACTCTCCCTCGCTGACTAGGTGAAATGTAGTGTTTAAAACATAACGTCACGACATGAATCCCCGAGGGGGTATCAGAGGTGTTCCCGAGAGTGAACGCAAGTCACAGTCCACACTCGAAACACCCGCGCTTCACCGACAACTATTACGTGCTAACGTGATGGGTGGTGAGTTCTATCGCCGTACTTCGGCGATACACACTTTTTAGGGCATGCAGGTTTCCTCACGATGTTTCCCTTCACCGTTCACCAAGTGGTAAGTATTAGGTAAGAACACAAATACTATGCACATAAACTCCGAAAAAACTGGGTCTCAAGATTGAGAGGCCAGCGTTCTACCGCCTGAGCTACCGCCGCTTTAGTGTTTTAATTTAGTTAAATATACCAGAGCAAAGAATTCCATACGATAAATAAATAAGCATTTAATTTTTTGCGTATATAAAGTAAAATTTCACAAATGGCGATTATATGCGCATGTCAGCATGAAAAGCTACCTATTGGCAGTCAAAGTCCTTAAAATCGTTTACAAATATTGGAAACTTGAGCTGTAGTTGACTCTTAAATACTCGTAGTTAAAACGTTTGAAATAAAATAAAATTTACTGCATGACTTTTCAGTCGTTTAAAATTAGATTACTATTTTGTAAATACGATTAAATGGATAAAATACCACAATGTCATAAAAGTTCGGTGTCAATACTTTCGAATTATTTGCCCATTAAGTACCAAAACAATCGTAATGTGAGAAAATAGATAATTTCCATAAAACTCAAAACGCTGCAACCAAGGAAGAGCCCCGCCATGCTGCCAACCGCCACTATAAAAAGAAAACTACAGTCAAGTGTGATTATTATGAGCTCAATATACAGGTTCCGTCATTGTACAATGTACATATACCGGATCTAAATTGACACTTTACTGATTATACTGAACAATTTTCTCAAATAAAAATTGACTTGCCCGTACATTTACAGGTATTATTAAAACTTACGTGAATTATTACTAAATACCGGTTTTAACACTATTGTTGACTATTTAGTCAACCGGTGTTTACTGACGTTGTCAAACGGCCACTGACAACGTCGGTGAACATCGTGTCGTCGTCCTAAGAAAGGCAGTCGTCTTGAAAATGCCGAAATGGTATCGGTGAAACAGTTCAGTATTATCGAAGTTTACAGTTAGGAGTAAAAAAAGAAAGAAGTTTTTTTTATATCCGCATTTTGCTTTCTTTGGAAAAGTTGTTCAGTATGATCAGTTGAGTGTGTGGTTTCACTTAAACATACCTGTCTATTTACCGGTGTAATCATTTCAAACAAAATGTCCAGAATACTTAAGTAAAAACAAATATGAATCAGATAATGTTTTGTGAACAGGAAATCGGTTTTACTTTCACTTTGAGTGTCACAAATCTTTCAGGAAGCTTTATATCTGTACTGTTTGTCCTAATCAGAGGTATATTTATGTGATATACTCGTATCACCAAAAACTTACCAAGTACATCTGTGAAACCGAAGATAATGTCTCTGCGATACCTCATCCTAGGATACGTCACAATGCCCCACTGTAAATTTGTGCCCAGAAACCATTTCTGCAATACCTGCAGAACACAAATTTAGAAAATATAATGACTGTCCGTAATAGGCAGCCAGTTTATACAGGATGAACCAAAAGTCCGTTTATATTTGAAATGATGATTAAAAAAAACTAATTATAGTAGATCAAAATCGTTTATTGTTTTCGATAGTAAACAAAAGAGAAATTTATTTCTTAAAAATCACATCATCCATATGCAATACTTCATTATTCTGGCATTGCTGCAATCTAGAGCGGAAATTTTCGATAACAGCTTTACATGTTTCTGTTGAGATGTTTTGGATTTCTGTGCGAATACGATCCTTAAATTCGTCAAGAGTTACTGGGTTGGTGTCGTAAACTTTAGCCTTAAGATATCCCCAAAGAAAAAAATCCATTTGGGATAGATCTGGGCTACGAAGCGGCCAGTTAATGTCCCCTCTTTTCGTTATCAATTTTGGGCCAAAAATGTCTCGAGCTGCCCTTAACGAGTCATTACATGTATGACAAGTGGCTCCATCTTGCTAAAACCATGAGCGTTGATTAAAACCAACAAAATCTTGCAGCGTGGGAGCGAAAAAGTTTTGTAACATGGTGATATACCGCTCGGAATTCACTGTAACAGCACGTCCTTTTGAGTTTTCAAAAAAGTATGGACCAATAATGCCTCTTGCTGATAAAGCAGCCCCTATTTTTGGGGTCCCTCGACGTTCTAGGCCAACCAGATCGAGGTAAATCCATTGTTGAACCCGTCTTCTCAAACTTGAGCACCCATTTTTTAAATAACACACCTGATGGAGCTTGATTTTTGTGTCGTATCTTGTAATGATCGCAAAACTTTCGTTGAGCTAAGGTCGCAGAATCGTTGTTTCGATAGTACTCGGGTACACAAAACGCACGTTGACTAACGCTGAAAAACGCCATGGTACTAAATTCCCATTGGCTGCTCTTGCAATGCGTAACCCCTCCACCCCCCTCCGCCGCTGCTGCTAGACGCGGTAACCGATTCAGCGGGTCTACCACGTAATTTGATGATCATCGTAATGGGCTTCGTTTTGACAGTTGAAGCCCATTAATGAGCTTCGTCGTACCGCGTAAAATAATGGTGATAGTCTTCAAGCCCATGTCAATTGAGTGAATGATTTTCTTACATATTTGACGTTTGAAAACCATTATTGCTATCGCGTAAAAAAAAAACGAACTTCATGACCATATTGAAATGTCAAATGAAAGCCGGAGCATGAGAGCTCTGATGTTCATGATAAATTTTCACAATTTTGGTATTTTCCAGCAATATTGTGTGGTACCTAAATGTACTATGCTTAATTTTTCGTAGATATAACTTTTCGTGCCTTGTTTTCGTGTTTTTTGTTCTATTATTCGGATGGCGAGAGCGTACTTTCTGTCTGCGGCCGGCGGAGGAGGATGGCCTAAAAACCAGGGAAAGAATCCAGCGAAGGATGCAGAGAGATATTTGCAGGCCGATGCTTCTACCCAGCGAAATAATATTCCACCAGAGATATTGTTCACGGAAAACTTTCGCCTTTCAAAGGTATGTTTTAAGCCTGTTGTTACCTACTAAAATAAAGCCTGTCGGAACTCAAACTTATTGTTACATGCCAATTTCACGAAACTTTGCGACGAAAGAAACACTCCAGTGCGTCCAGAAATCAAGGTAGTATAATGAAGTTTCAACCAAACTAAACAAGAAAATGTAGTGTTACTCATCTACTTACTTCAGTGTACTTCTGCAATTAAATAACCGAGCCTAACATTGAAGTTTACAGCTTACTGTGTAAACAAGTAATTAAATTATCAAACATAACAGTGAAGTTTCTGACATCTTTTTTACAGATTCTGGTAGGATTACAGATGTATGCCAGTGGGGGTTACCAAGGCGACACATAGTGAAAAACAACTCCCTAAACCTTTCTCAATCAAAAAGTCTGATTGTCTGATGGAAGTTATGGAAGTGCTGAATCCACCACATAACTTGCGAAAATATATTAATTTTCCAAGATCTCAGTCAGAACGGAATGAAACTTCAGAGAGGTAAAGTTGAATTATAATAATACCTTCAATTTGTAGTTGTTAAAATCAAGTACAAATACTGTAATATTTCAAATATTCACACACACATTAATATTTTTTGCATTTTCTTTAAGGTTTATGGACAAGTTTGGATTTCTTGTGCATTTGCCCCAAGGAGAATGAAGAATCATACTTCAACATGAAGAGACCACTCACTCAATGTTATAGTGGTATTTAATACTTTACAAAACATGAGATGAATTAATTTGGATGCACTGAGCATGGATCTTCAGCGTCCACCTCCACAGATTCCATTCCATGGAGACCATGAACAAATTGATGAGGGAAGAGTTGCTTTGGTCGATAGGCTGTGGAGGAGTCGACATCTAAATTAGTTATAGAATATGTTCACTATTTGTATACCATATTTTTTATGTTTTCACCAATTTCAGTGTAATTTATAAGAAATGTATTATTTGCAGCAGTCGCTGTTTGTACATTATAGTCTTTCACAGGTGATGGGACTAATGCATGGTACATGTTTTTACTAAATTTTGTAATTAAATTATTTATATTGATAAGTTTATTGTAAACATGACATGTAATTTTTTTTGCTTGTTTTTTTGGTATTTGGACTTAATTTAAGTGTTGATTATGCAAATTCTGCTCAATTAAAAATATTATGTGGTCTATATTAATATCTGAAGTATGAATAAATAGTACTATGTACCCTTTTTTGAAATTAATATTTAATGACTAGAGATAATTATGTACATAAGCAGGTCCATCCATCCATCAGCCCGTGTTCGTCCACTGCTGGACATAGGCCTTTCCCAAATTTCACCACTCATGTCAGTCATAAGCAGGTATTGATCAAGTAACATTGTCAGTTTTAGATCACTCTTAATTTTATTAAGTTAGAATGCCCACAGGATTTCTGGACACCTCTTTACTCTGCTTAGGATATAAGGCCTGTGGTAAATAAAGTGTATGTTAGGTTTTATCACTGTCCGAACAATAAATGACTTCTGTTTTGGCTATGACTTTTTCTTTCAACTTCCTAAATGGATTGATTGAATACATACATACATAATAAATACATAAGACATAAGCAGTGGATGGAACAGGCTGATGGATGGATACATACATAATACTTATGCCTGTCTCCCGAAGGTGTAGGTGGAGGCTGCAGATTTCCATCTGATATGACTCAGACCTATGTTCATTCATTAACGCTTTCGTCAGGTTCCGACACTGACAGCAGGATAGAGTACACCATTTTCAAAGCATGCAACAGAGATGGCTTTAGAACCCGTGTCGTGTTAATTTATGAACACGGCCCTGGCATACCTCTCACATCATGTCCTCCTAGGACAACCAAGTCGAGTTTTATCTTCCACTTTCCTTACCATTCATTTCATTTGTCATTCTACTTTCATTCACACTCTTTATATTTAGACCAAACGACTAAATATTTTTTATAGCACACTGTGCGTAAAATGACCGCTTTACGCACGCTGAGCTTGCGTAAAGTCGGCATTTTCCGCACTTGTGCTATAAAATATTATACGAAACTCGTGCGAGAAACAAGACAGAGACAAGACATTTTCATGGAGAACTTAGACTTGGCTGTAGAGAAGGTGGTGAACAAGATTGCAGCACTATTAGCGAAGCAACATGTAAAGTCTCAGTGGAAATGTATTGTGATTGTGAATGAAGTTGGACTTGGCTGTCGAGAAGATGGTCAACAATATTGGTACAATGTGTTAAGTCACAGTGGAAATGTATTGTGATTTTGAATGCAGTGTTGTTAACGAGGTAATTTAGCAATTACTTAAGTTAATTGTTAAAATAGATGATAAAAATCTAATATGTAAGACTTGAGGTTTCAGTAGGTACTTACTAAAAATAAGTGTGTTAATACATAAATGATAACCAGTGCAAAAGTAGTGTTTTATTTCTGAAATTCCATGTAGGTTCAAAATGATGTTATTCTGAGAAAAGTATCTAAGTTTGACAAGATTATGAAAGAATTAAAATCTAATAGGTAGTATGGAAAAAACATTTAGTTGTTTGGTCTAAATATAAAGGGTATGAATGAAAGTAGAATGACAAATGAAAAGAATGGTAAGGAAAGTGGAAGATATAACTTGGTTGTCCTAGAAGGACATTATGTGAGGGGTATGCCAGGGCCGCGTTCATAAATTAACACCACACAGGTTCCAATGCCATCTGTCGCATGCTTTGAAAACGGTATACTCTATCCTGCTGTCAGTGTCGGAGCCTGACGAAAGTTTTAATCAGTGAACGGAGGTCTGAGTCATATCAGATGGAAATCTGCAGTCTCCACCTATACCTTTGGGAGACAGGCATAAGTATTAGGTATGTATCAATCCATCAGCCTGTTTCATCCACTGCTGGACATAAGCCTTATGTACTTATTATGTATTCAATCAATCCATTCAGGAAGATGATGGGACGAAAAAAGAACAAGTCATAGCCAAAACAGAAGCCATTTATTGTTCTGACAGTGATAAAACCTAACATACACTTTATTTACCAAAGGCCTTATATCCTAAGCAGAGTAAAGAGGTGTCCAGAAATTCTGTGGGCATCCTAACTTAATAACATTAAATGTGATCTAAAACTGACAATGTTAATTGATCAATACCTGCTTTATGTACATAATTATCTCTAGTCATTAAATATAAATTTCAGAAAAGGGTACATAATACAATAATACTATTTATTCATACTTCAGATATTAAAATAGACCACATAATACATTTAATTGAGCAGAATTTGCAGAATCAACACTTAAATTAAGTCTAAATACAAAAAAAACAACCAAAAAAATTACATGTCATGTTTACAATAAACTTATCAATATAAATAATTTAATTACAAAATTTAGTAAATACATGTACCATGCATTAGTCCCATCACCTGTGAAAGACTATAAGCTATAGTAATACTATAGTAATACTAATAATACTATTATTGTATTATATACCCTTTTTTAAAATTAAGGTACAAACAGCGACTGCTGCAAATCATACATTTCTTATAAACTACACTAAAATTTGTTAAAACATAAAAAATATGGTATACAAATAATGAACATATTCTATAACTAATTTAGATGTCAACTCCTCCACAGCCTATCGACCAAAGCAACTCTTCCCTCATCAATTCGTTTATGGTCTCCATGGAATGGAATTTGTGGAGGTGGACGCTGAAGATCCATGCTCAGTGCATCCAAATTAATTCATCTCATGTTTTGGAAAGTATTAAATACCACTATGACATTGAGTGAGTGGTCTCTTCATGTTGAAGGATGATTCTTCATTGTCCTTGGGGCAAATGCACAAGAAATCCAAACTTCTCCATAAATCTTAAAGAAAATGCAAATAATATTAATGTTGTGTGTGAATATTTGAAATATTACAGTATTTGTACTTGATTTTAACAACTACAAATTGAAGGTATTATTATAAATCAACATTACCTCTCTGAAGTTTCATTCCCTTCTGACTGAGATCTTGGAAAATGAATATATTTTTGCAAGATATGTGGTGGATTCAGCTCTTCCATTACTTCCATCAGACAATCAGGCATTTTGATTGTGAAAGGTTTAGGGAGTTGTTTTTCCCCACGTGTGTCGCCTTGGTAACACTGGCATACATCTGTAATGCTACCAGAATCTGTAAAAAAGATGTCAGAAACTTCACTGTTATGTTTGATAATTTAATTACTCGTTTACACAGTAAGCTGTAAACTTCAATGTTAGGCTTGGTTATTTGATTACAGAAGTACACTGAAGTAAGTAGATGAGTAACACTACATTTTCTTGTTTGGTTTGGTTGAAACTACAATAAACTACCTTGATTTCTGGACGCACTGCAGTGTTTTTTTCGTCGCAAAGTTTCGTGAAATTGGCATGTGACAATAAGTTTGGGTTGGGGTGTAGATAAGGGGGCACTATGGGAAAAAATTTTCGCATAATTTAGTAGGTAACAACAGGCCATACCTTTGAAAGGCGAAAGTTTTCCGTGAACGATATCTCTGGTAGAAGATTAGGTCGCTGGGTAGAAGCATCGGCCTGCAAATATCTTTCTGCATCCTTCGCTGGATTCTTTCCCTGGTTTTTAGGTGTTCCTCCTCCGCCCGCCGCAGACAGCAAGTACGCTCTCGCCATTCGATTATTAGAACAAAAAACACGTAAACAAGGCACGAAAGGTTATATCTACGAAAAACCAAGCATAGTAGATTTAGGTACCCCACAATATTGCTGGAAAATACCAAAATTGTGCAAATTTATTATGAACATCGGAGCTCTGATGGTCCGGCTTTCATTTGACATTTCAAAATGGTCATGAACTTGGTTTTTTTTTTTTTTTTGTTACGCGATACCAATAATTGTGTTCAAACGTCAAATATGTATGAAAATCATTCACTCAATTGACATGGGCTTGAAGACCATCACAATTATTTTACGCGGTACGACGAAGCTCAATAATGGGCTTCAACTGTCAAAACGAAGCCCATTACCATGATCATCGAATTACGTGGTAGACCCGCGGTACTTACTTTTATGTACAAACTTGAAATAGAAATGTATTTGTATTTGTATTTATTTATTTAAGGAAAAAAAAATGACATATGCATTCGTGTTTAAAAAGGAGCACTCGTGTTTGGGCCGACAGGGACGAATGTATCGACTGTGATAGCCCTAATGAGCCAAAGGCCTGTTACAGGACCATCAACTTTGATGCGACACTTTAATGACTATAGGTCATAGAGAGTAAGAGAGGGTTGGACGAGAAAAAAAAAACACTACATGAATGATAAAAAAGAAAAGAAAACAATTGTATGCTATAACAGCCTCATGCAAATTTACAAGTAATATTATTAAGTACTTATTTAAGTATGTAATGTATTTTAGTATCTAGTTATATGATTATATTAATATGTATATGTATATGTATATAAATTATAAATAATTTTAGTAATAATATATCAATTACACATGTATATAAATTAGTTAGGGTAACCGCACCTAAAATTCTTTTGTTTTTTTTTGTTTTTTGTTTTGCCTACACAGCGTTTTCAATTGAGCAGTTTATGCCAGAGATCTCCAATTTCATCTTCACTTAACTCTAATAAATATTCTTTTAACTTTTTATTTAAAACTGATTTACGTTTTAAGAAAGGTTCTGTGTCAGTATCAATATAGTTGGAGACACTATCAGGTAATAGATGGTACAGACGAGGCGCAATAGAGTAAAAATTTTTTCGACCGAAGAGGGTTGATTTAAAAGGTGCTATGTATTTTCGCCTTGTATCTATTCGAGACTTTCTATTCAAAATCAACAAAGAAAAGTCTTGGAGATGTTTAGACATATATACAGCTGTTTGCCAGATAAAAATCTTTCTGGGGCCCAAGACTTTGCATAGTTTAAAGATTTCACTAGAGGGAAATCTGCGGGGTTTGCGTTTAATAATTTTCAAGTTTTGCTTATGTGCTATTATTAACTTATTCATAACACTAGACCCACAGCTTCCCCAGCCAATGATCCCATACAACATAAGTGACTGTGTAAGAGCCAGGTAAATATGCCAGAGTAACTTTTCGGATAAAATATTTCTGAGTTCCTTATAAACGTAGCCTAGTCTTAGAATTTTAGCCGATACTGCAGAAACATGTTTTTCCCATCTAAGATTTTCGTCGAGGTTCACTCCAAGGTAAGTAACGTAGGACATGCGTTGGAGATTTTTGCATTGACAAATAGTATCAGCTGAGCAAGCATGTACCTTCAGAGTAAGGTCCTCGTTTGGCAGGCCCGCTTTTGTCGGAGAGAAACACATGTAGACGGTTTTGTCATCGTTAAGGGTGAGTAGGTTACTATCAAACCATGCCTTGGCCTTTCTGATACCATCCTCTGCTAGTTTGAAAGTATCTGTACATGTTCTTGCTGCAAAAACTAATACGGTGTCATCGGCAAAACAAATTGTCTTACATGTATCCAAGAGCGAGCAGAAGTCGTTTAAATATATATTAAATAAAATTGGACCTAACACACTGCCTTGCGGCACACCGAATTCAACGCTTTTAGCAGCACTCAAGTAGCTGCCTACTCTAACTATCTGACTGCGACCACCGAGATATGAAGAAAACCACTGGAATGCAGCGCCAGTGATACCAAGGGATCTTAGCTTTTGTAACAAAATTTTATGGGAGACCGTATCAAACGCTTTCGCTAGATCGACAAATATTGCTAGTGATTTATTTTTGGCCTCATAATTTTCATTTATTTGCTGTGTAAGAGCAGCTAGAGCATCATTAGTGCCGGTACCGACTCTAAAACCATATTGACTTGTTGATATTGTCTCTTCTGTAAATGGTGTCAGTCTTGCCTTAACAATTTTTTCGAGTAGCTTGGATGTAATTGGAAGAAGGGATATTGGTCTATAGTTAGACATCAATTGTTTGGAGCCTTTTTTATGAAGCGGGATTATTATTGCTGTTTTCAAATCGTCGGGGAAAACACCAGATCTGAAACTTAAATTAAATATAGATGTCAGAGGATGTATTATATATTTTTTTATACACTTAAATATTTTTGATGTTAATCTATCACAACCGCTCGAGTTGGTATTTTTTAGATTAGATATAGCTTTTTCAATTTCTTCGGGATTAGTAGGACGCAAATAGAAAGACTTGTCTGATGAGGAGCCAGGGACTTTTTGGCTAAGTTCTTGCTCAGTTATTTTATTAACTTTTAAATGATTTTGAGCTAATGAGCAGCCAACCGAGCAGAAGTAAGAATTAAGGGAGTTAGTGACAAGATCAGGATTTTCAGTAATCCTCTCTATTTGACCTTCCACAATAAGTTCTTGAATATCTTTTCTATTATTTTTGACGCGGTTAGATGCTTCGTTTATCACTTGCCAAATTTTCTTAGAATCACCGTTGCAATTATGAATTTTTTCTTTGTAGTATCTATTTTTCGTTTTTCTTATCACAGCATGGCAAACTTTCCTGTAATTTAGATAATCATTTTTTAGGATGTGGTCATGGGGATGTTTTTTAGTTAATTTGTGTAGTTTATCTCTTTTATTTATGCAATAGACTAGGCCATCAGTTATCCATGGTTTTAGTTTTATTTTACGATTTGGTATTCGAGCATTGACGGTGGTGTTTTGGTTGACGCAAGTTGTTATAATTTCATGAAAAATTCTTAGAGCGGAGTTGACATCTCGAGAATCATAAATTGTCTGCCAACTACAAGACTGTATGTCTTTATAGAGCTGTAAATAGTCGATATTCCGATTTTCATTATTATAAATATTTTGTGTTTTTGGTAAGCAATCACTCAACGAGCAGAAGATCATTGAGTGATCGGTAAGGCTTGTATCTAGAACTACACATTGATATTCCTTTTGTGATTGAGTTCGCAGCATGCAATGATCAATACAAGATTTGTCATGGGTGGGTTTGTCGATTCCTACCATAAGTTGATGTTGAATAAGGAGAGATAAATAATCGTGAGTCTTCATGGAATTTATGTCTAAAATATTGATATTTGTGTCACCGACTAATATCAAATTTTTACTCTTGCATCTCCGCAGAGGCTCCTCCAGGGTCTCTAAAAACACATCAATGTTATCAGAAGAAGGGGATCTATACAAACCGATTATAGTTGTGTCATCAGATAGAGTTATTTGAAGGCAATTAGCCCCGAGAACCTCTATTTCCTTCCACTGATGGGGGATGCTATTTTTAATGAACGCAACTACTCCATCATTCTGAATAGGATTAATTTCAGTGGCAATTGAGGTATAGCCAGGTAAACAATTTTGCGACTTACGGTGTTTTATTCTACATTCTGTCAAAACCAGGACATCGAAATCAATATTCAGTGAATTTAATGTGACCATAAGTTGATCAAAGTTTTTATGTATGCTGCGTATATTAATGCACGCTATCAGTAAAGAATTATCAATGTTTTTATTTAATACTGTTCTACATAATGTAAAGTCGTTTGTTAGAATCGTTTCATTTTTTTGTTGGAAGTCTTGGAGATCATTATTATATTGAGTAATAAAATCGAACTTTACTGAAATGGCTAATCGTCGGATTATGTCGGTAGTTTATGTTGAAGATTTCATAATTTGTGTGTGTAGGCTTGTTTCGTGTGAAGTACAAATATACATGTATAAGAATATATAAATATTTTTGGGGTTGCAGGGTACATAAGGTAGATCGTGCAGAATAATAAATGTTAGTTAATATTAGTCAGATGCTATTGAGGGCTTCTAGATTTTCAATAATAATAGGGTCTGAATTAATGTTTTTTTTTAGAAATATTTTGTTATTAGTACACCAACATGCAAGGAAGTTATTCTTTTTTGCGGTTTCTTTTGTTTTCCCTAATATTTTTTGAGTCGGGGCGTTAAATGCTCAGATACAAAGAACGGTGCTGAGGGCAGATTCAAATCTAGGTAGTCAGTTTTTAGACGCATGCTCCTTTCTTTACAGCTTTTGTTGTATTCCTTAACATTACGGAGAAGGTCGTTACGCGCATAGAAACTCTTGAAAATTACCACGATATTCCTCGGCCTGTCCGCTGTTTGTTTTCGACCAACTCGATAAGCTGTGTAGATTTCAGACTTGTCATACTTCAGTTTCAGAAAAAGACACAGGCGTTCTAGTACAATCAATATGTCTTCACCGTCCTTTTCTGGAATTCCCCTTATCTCTACGTTGCTGGATCTCGCACGCATTTCACACTCATCGAGTCTTGCTTCTAGCAGTAAATTACGATTTTGTACTGATTTTTGCCCTTCAGCCAGGTGCTGATTTTGTCCAGTAAGTTCAGTAATTTGTTTAGTTAGTTGCTGATTTTTTTCGTTGAGTGTTGAGATAGTTTTTTCCATAGAGGTAAGTTTGCCAATGAGTTCATCATATCTTAAGCTGAAACTGTTCAAGGAGTCTTCGAGTTTCGCATTACTAGCAGACAGGGTGGCTGACTGCTCCTCAATTTTTTGCTTTACTTCTTCGAGAAGTACACTTTTTAGCGAGTTTAAACTCGAGTCTATGTAAGTTTTCAGTTGTTCATAATCAAAACTCTCAGAATATCGAGGTTGTGAGGGTTGGGTTTTGGTTCCTACCGGGGTTTGTGAGTTATCACCTTTCTTTTCCAAAGATTTGCATTTGGGGCATTTCCAAGTTGATTTATAAGCTTTGGATTCTTTTAGAAAATTTTCTATCGCTAAGCCCAAGCAAAGATAGTGATATTGGCTATCACAAACAGAGCATATTTTTTGTTCGGTTACTTTTACCGGCTTTTCACATGCCAGACATTTAGCCATGATTTTTATACTCCGTTCCGGTTAATATAATATATTTATATAATAAAAAATAATAAAAAAATATGTAGGGTAGGTATTGTCATCCAATAAGCCGATGCGTTGCAGAATATTATCAATTTATAAGCTTCGTAGCGCCGCTATTGTGTATCACGACTCCGTCACGTAACCAGTTATCTTGACGTCACAGTGCGGGTATTCAGTGCTATTTTTGTCACTTACGTCATGAACCGCTTGGTGTAGTGGCGGGAGCTCCGTCCATCAATCACGGCAGCGCCACAGGTCCCAGGATCGAATCACAACACGGCGAGATTCTCCGTCGCACTTTTTCCGGTGGGTAGGTGAACTCCACTCATAAGTATTCCTCAAGATGATAAGAGAGGTACCGAGGATCGTCGATCAACCAATCAGAGAATTAAAAATTTAAATTTAGGACAAAATCCAACACACGTCCACTCTCAACGACCAACCCAACGACGATGAAAATGAAAACGAAACTTTTCGAGGGAGGTTATTTTTGTCATGTGCGTTTGGTTATTCATTTCTTATTTGCATTCATTACGTTACGTGATAAATTAGAAAATAAAACGATAAGGAACATTGTAAAACTTCTTTTTGATACGAAAAGAGGATCAGACTAATTAAATAGGTGCTCATATCTACGAATAACTTGGTTTATAATAACTTCGAAAACGCATCCACCCATAACTAAATTAAATAAACAAAACGCAGATTTTCATTCGTTCATGATGTTCATTGTCATTGAAATTTTTACAAAATAGGTCCGAATCAGACTCTGGCAATGGCAATGAAGTTCATAATGATGTTCATACCCATGAAAAGCAGAATTACGTGGTAGACCTGCAGATGTTAACGGACTTTTGGTCCACCCTGTATTTTAACTCTAATGATCTCTATCACGGCAAATAATAACAATTGAAACAAATTGAAACCCAACGAGGGTCCAAATTCAAAAATATCTCGCAAAAGTAGAATGTTTTATTTGTTTCAGGTTTACCTTTCCAATGATAATATCTTTTCCATTCTCTGTATCATCCATCCATCAGCCTGTGTTCGTTCACTGCTGGACATAAGCCTGTCATAGACTTCATCACTCTTGGCGGTCCTCTGTCCTCCTCATCCATGCGCCACCCGCAAGGTCGGCCAGCCCACGCTACGCCTTGCTATACATGTTCTCCGTTCCAATTTTATTTTGCGAACTCCGCGTAAAAGGGTTGTTGAAAATACTGCTGATTAATAGCGTATTTTGAGAATATACTTTCTCGCTCGAACAAGGCTTGATGGCCAGAAGAGAGCTTTCAGAAAACAAATACAGCTCCCCAAACTTGGATTTAGTATAGAACTTTAAATCGGGCTTAACCCCGCTAGTTAACATTGTTAAGTTACCTGGGTCTTAGCAGACTATTTTTATTATGAATTTTTTCAACTTTTATACGTCGCTTCTCGACTATATTAATGTATAAAGTAAAAATAAACTTCAAAGGCCTGACCCAGTGCTGTAGAAACCTGAAATAATGTGAACATATTCTGAAAGGTACCTACCGCCAATCAGAAAGCAGAGTTTCCTTTCGCGGGCTTTCGCCCACTAGTTAACATCATCAATTTGCCGGGGTCTTACAGATATGTTCAGATTATAGGTTTTTTGCCTTTTTAGACCATTTAACGGTAAAATATTAATGTAATTTGTTGATAAGTCACTTGCTGACCATGAAATGAATGAATTTCAGCCATTTTCATGCTTAAAAGGGGGCGCGCAGAGTGTAACCCGCTGAGATATGTTATCTACGTAACAGTATTGCTGTGTAAAGGGCTGTTACTTTAAGATTGCCTGGATTTTAAGTAATGCAACTTGAATACCCATTAAGCAATATAAATATGTGTTGATATTGTCGTAGAAAGTCAACATTTTAAAGCGAAAATTCGCATTTACATAAAAAACTCTAGTTACTAGCTGTAAATTGCAGTAACATTCATATTTTGTTAATTTTAAAAGTAATTCTGTATCGAACTCGTAAATTATTATTAAAACACGTAAATTTAAACTCGTTTTGACCGTAAAATGTCACATTTCTAGAAACAAATTGTTGATGAAACAATATTCAAGATGTATTGCATTAATTCTTACTTGAAATAGTTTATATCAGTAAATAACCACTGTATCTATAGTATTTCAGTTGTTTATGTACATTTGCAAGCTGTATGCCTTAAGCAAACTCGAAACATAAATATATAAATAGAAATGCATTTTTGTGAAGACGTAATGTTATAATTTTGTTTCCATGTATTGAAATATATTGAAAATAGTTTGTTTCACATTTGTTTTATATGCTTAGCATTATATAACCACTTTAAAGTAAATATCCTTAACTTCCATATACAATGTACTGAAAGACATTCAACATTGCTGAACTTTCGTAGAAAAACCTTTGTAACTTATTATCCAATAAGAATATCTGTACAAGTTTTGTTTTCTTATAAGAACTAATATTAGACTATGTTAACTAATAAGAATTAATGTAAAACTGTTTAAAATAAGAAAGTTATTTAAATAAAAGAGTGAATTACGAGGGGCCAAACGGGCGAGCAATCGTCAAAAATACAAGCGCTAGCGTCGCGCGTCTGTGCGGCAACGCCGTCTTACAGGGGGTCATCCCATACAAATAAAAATTATTGATCGATCGACACCTCGGGTACAACTAAAGAAGAAGTTATCACATAATCCCCCACTTGGCCCTTCGGATTTCTTTGCGCAAAGAAGTCTGACTTTTATTTTGGAACCCCTACGCTGCATCATTGTTGGTGCCAGTCCACCGGCAATTCAAACGACTGACGGGAAGCCGCAGCATCGCATCGAAGGGTGCTGCCAATTGCAGAGCTACTGGAAGAGGACGTGTTTGATGGTTTCCTCAACACCAGCGGCGCTGTGGACATTGTTGGTGGTTTCCCCAACAGTTTAATGGTCCTTCGACGACGGATGGCAGCCAAGCAGCCAAATAGCCAAGCAGCCAAGCAGTCAAATAGCCAAGCAGCCATAGAATTCCAGGGCGGGGGGCCCGAGAAGAGCTCTTGTCAGAGTCATCATCTTAGTTTCTACGAGTTTTATACTCGGCATCACCGATCCACACCTAACGGTGCCAAACGTGTATCGGGGTGTTAACGCTACGTACGTTACATATAACGTACAGCGGTGTGGTCTTTCAGGCGGGCCCACACGACTGTCTGATTCGCGCTCTTGTCAGAGCAGGACGGGCAGTCGGAAGTAGTCTGTCGTGGCGGTACGGCACAGCTGGAACGTGGGCTAAGCTACCATTCTCGTAGCACAGCGAAGTGAGGATATTCCCCCCTCACGGTGCGGTCCAGCCCAGTTGTGTCGCTCACTTTACCAAAACGATCTCTAACTATCCACCTGCACGAACATCCATTCCTCCTTCCAACGGTTACCAAGTCCAAGCCTACAACCGTTGACTGAGGCTGATAGGGACCCATAGGGACCCGTAGGGATTGTTAGGACCGAAAGTTGGTCAGTTAGGACCGAAAGTGGTCGAGTCAGGGACGTTAGGGACGTTAGGGAACGTTCAGGTAAGTATACTTGTAATAGTAGTTAGCTGTAGCTTTAACTATTAATTTACCCCACACAGACAAGATGAGACCCGTTACAAGATCGGTGGGAAAAGAGACTAGTGATGGCAGCTCCAACGTAAAGGTCCATGAAAATGAAGATGGACCCAGTGAAACAACCGCTGCAAACAACAAATTAGCAACGGATGGGGCACCCACGGCACCTGTGATAGCCGATAAGACAAGATCTACGACAAACGCAGATTGTACGAACAAGACAATGGGATCAGCCGATAATTCGACTACAACCACGTCGACCGGTACGGGCACCACAGTAGAATCGACCGGTTTCACATCGTCATCTTCAGAGATTACATCAAAACAGAGTTCTCAGGAGAATGTAGTAACAAACAGCAAATCGGGTGATGATCAACGAAATATTGAGCGAACTTCGCAACAGAAGGAGAACTTTGAGCAAGTACACTCAAATCCTATCTTAACGGTAAATGAACCTCGAATTAGAAAATCAAGAGCATCGAAAGCGTCTTCAAGTAAACGACGGCGCGAGTTAGAAGCAAAGATTAAAATGGTGAAAGCAGAGGCGGCGCTTCTACGTACGGAATACGAGTTAGCGCGTTTAGACTCCGACACGTCACTCAGCGATTGCGAGACAGAAGCAGGGCGTATTGAAACGCAAGCACGAATCGAGCGATGGGTGGACAAGTCAGTTGAGGAGCGGCCCGAGCCTATACCGGAGGAACCGTCAGGAGAAAAAAGGGTTCCGATGACGTCACAAGCAGTGAGGGAGCGAGAGGGAGATAGAAGTCGTGTAAATCTGCCCGTCTCGACTTCACAACCAAGCACTGAAATGCAATTATTTACTACAAGTTTCGTACAAGCCATACGCGAGGCGGTAGCGAGTGCTTCACCACCAACTTCGCAAGCACAACAACAACCATATCCGACGGCACAGACCGTAGCACCGAAATATATTTCGGAATTATTACAATTTAACGGAGAGCCGAGCGAATGGATAGCGTTTAGAGCAACATTTCGTGATACAGAACGTTTCTTCAGTGAAACACAAAACGTCGCACGAATAAGGAAAGCAGTTCAAGGCAAAGCGAGAGAAGCGATACGATCGATTTTATATACAAGCACGAATCCAGGAATTATTATGGACGCTTTGGAACGACGCTTCGGACGACCGCGACGCCTTATCAAAAGTGAAATAGCCAACCTCGAACGAATGGCGCCTCTAGCAGATGACGCGCGCAACCTGGCTTCGTTCGCGGGTACAGTCGCGAATACAGTGACAACTATTCAACAAATGAACGAGCTGGCTTACCTTCATTCGACCGACGTATCGGAAAAGGTGATAAACAAATTAAGCCTTATCATCAAATTCAAGTGGTATGAATACAGATCAGCCCACAATGACAGCCCTATATTACTGGCGCTTAATACGTTCTTAAGCGAGCTTTCTGACACGTACGAGACATACGAAACCGACGTTGTACGGGCACCGCCACGGAAGGAGTATAACCGTGGGCGACCGTTAAATAAAACAGTGCAAGTTCACCGCCGGGATGACTCGTCGTCGGCTGAGTCGGAGAGCGAACAGGAGATGTCTTCTGAGGAGGAATCGAGTGACGAGATCGAAGGAGTAACCGATACCGTAGCGATCGCCCAGAGACAAGAAAATATAGAATGCCCGCTATGCAAAGAAAATCACTTATTAAGCAAGTGCAAGAAGTTTTCCGGGATGAAAATGGATGAACGATGGGAAACTGTTAAGAAAATGCGAGCGTGCTTTTTATGTTTGAGCACAAAACATCGAGGATATGGCTGTCGAAAGAAATTGTGTGGTCATGACGGATGCAGAGGAAGGCATCACAAACTTTTACACAGGAAGCACGATAAGGAGAACGATAGCGTCAAGTCGACTTCAAAGGCTCCTGTGCGAGAGGGACAGGCGATGTCAGTCAATACTGTCAGCAATACAAAAGCCTACTTAAAAATAGCACCCGTAGAGGTGTTCGGACCGAAAGGTTCCGTACAGATATTGGCTCTACTTGACGAGGGAGCTTCTATTTCATTGCTAGATAGCAAGATAGCCAAGAAGATAGGGGCCAAAGGCCCTAAGGAAGATCTTCAACTTAATGGCATAGGAGGACAGCGTCTAAAAGAGTCAAAGTCTCAAATACTTCAAATCAAGATACGCGGGTTATACACGCGAGACATGAACATGTGTGACGTACACACACTTTCGGATATGAAACTTCCCGAACAAGCCGTTAAAGAACAAGATGTACGCGATTGTCCACATCTCAACGACATCAAATTGAATCTAACGTATGATCTTCAAAAACCTAAATTATTACTCGGGCAGGACAACATCCAATTGATCTACACTCGAGAAATCAGAACAGGTGAACCATCTAAGCCAGTTGCTTCAAGAACCAAGCTAGGATGGGTATTACACGGCTGTAACACTAAAAGCCTACCCGAAGAAACCACGAGATCGGTAAATCACCTTTACGTTACGAAGTCAAGAGATGATGAACTCGAACAGACAGTGAAAAATCATTTCAGCATAGAGTCGTTAGGCGTATCTCCGAGAAAACCAAAAAGCGATCCAGAACAACGAGCGCTCACAATACTGGAGAAAACTACTAAACGTTTGCCCGACGGCAGTTTCGAGAGTGGTTTATTGTGGCAGACAGACCATGAAACCATGCCAGCAAGTAAAGACACGGCGCTTAGTAGACTTTACAACCTCGAAAGAAAATTGCGAAAAGATGCACATCTCGACAAAGAGTATCGCAAATTAGTTCAAAATTTATTGGACAACGACTATGCCGAAAAGACATCTACAGAACCCACATCGCCGAGAACGTGGTACTTACCTCATTTCGCCGTAACACACCCGCAGAAAGGCAAAACGCGTCAAGTGTTCGACGCCGCAAACCGCGTCTCTACCAAATGCTTAAACGACGCCCTGTTATCTGGACCTGACTTATTACAGTCATTGTTCGGTGTGTTAATAAGGTTTCGAGAGGGACCGATCGCTGTAATGGCCGACATAAAGGACATGTTTTTACGCGTAAAAATACGCGAAGAAGACAGAGACAGCTTGAGATTTTTCTGGCGTGACAAATACGACCAAAAACCGCAAGAGTACCGTATGAAATCGCTTATCTTCGGCGCTACATCATCACCGACTACCGCAATTTATGTGAAGAATAGAAACGCACAAGACTTCAAAGATAAATACCCCGAAGCGGTAAAAGCGATTGAACACAACTTCTATGTGGACGACTACCTTCAGAGCTTTTACTCCGAAGAGAAAGCGAAAGAGATATCTCAACAAGTCTATGAGATAAACAAAGCTGGCAACTTTCACCTACGGGGATGGGCGAGTAACTACCCCTCCGTCGTTCAGAGATTTTCCGATAATGTACAAGAAAATACGCAAGTCACCATTGGAAGTCAGCACCAAGAGGAGAAAACTCTAGGTTTAAGATGGAACCTAAAAAGCGACACGCTGAATTTCACTTTGAGTTTAAGATCCACGCCTAAGGAAGCCATTTCAGGCCATAGAAAGCCTACAAAACGTGAAGCTACGAGTGCGGTAATGACCGTCTTTGACCCTCTAGGATTAGCGTCACCTATACTCGTACTGGGAAAAATAATGCTTCAGAACGTTTGGAGATCAGGCGTAGCATGGGACGAACCATTATGCGATAACGAGAACAAAGAATGGCAACAATGGCTTTGTGAATTGAATAAATTGCAAAATTTAAATATACCAAGGTGCATATCAAGCATAAACATAGAAGGCGAGTTACATACCTTTTGTGACAGTTCTGAGAAAAGCTACGGAACCGCCGTGTACTGGCGCGCACTTAACCAAGACGGCAGTGTCGAAATAAAATTAATAGCTGGGAAGGCTAGAGTCGCTCCGCTGAAACCTGTATCGATACCTCGTTTAGAACTACAGGCCGCTTTATTAGGATGCAGATTAGCGCATTCCATTGAAAAGGAATCGAATCTTCAAATAACCAGCAAAACATTCTGGACGGATTCACGCACCGTACTCGCATGGATAAAAGCAGACGCGCGAACATTTAAACCGTTTGTAGCGCATAGACTCGCTGAAATTGAAGATTATACGAAACCTAAGCAGTGGAGATGGGTTCCGACATCACAAAACGTAGCCGACGACACGACTAGAGGCGCTCCTACCACCTTCAATACGAACCACAGGTGGTTCAACGGACCCGAATTTTTGCATGAAAACCCAGAAAATTGGCCTGAAGACACCAGTAATAGATTACCGCCGACTACGGGCGAAGAAAAACGAAAACTCGACGTCATCGCTGTGACCACGCCTCTGCTCGCGCAAGACAACAACAATATATCACCATCTCGCTCGCTCGCGTCTTCACGAATTCAGCCATTTGAAGATCTGCCGAAGCCTGAACGCTTCTCAAGCTTCGCAAGAATCCTGAATATTTACGCTCGAATCTACCAAGTCATCGAAATATTTAAGTCCAAATTGAAAACAGAAGAAAACTTAAACACCGTTAACGTTACAAAAAAGCTTTCGAACGCAAATAAAGACGCTACATGGCGTTTAAACAAAAAACGCGATAAAAAATTGGAAAAGCTATCAAAAACCCCGCGTAAAAATATTCCCTCTCAACTGGGGAATAAAAATATCATTCCGCTTTCAAACAAATTTAAAAATCAAGCCTTAAACACTCTGTTAAAAATTATACAAAACGACAGCTTCAAGAACGACATCTTAAAATTAAAAACAAATCAACCGCTCGACAAAAATTCTAAACTTCGGCGATTAACACTGCAGTATAACGACGGCCTTATGTACTTGTCAACAAAAATAAGTTCCGCTCAATATGTACCTGAAACCTACAAGAAACCGATCGTATTAGACGGTAAACACCGATTAACCCGACTGCTGATTGAGCAATACCACAAAGACTTCAATCACGCAAATCACCAAACGATAATGAACGAACTTCGTCAAAAATACTACATAACATCTCTGAGAACTACTGTGAAAAGCATTGCAAGAAACTGCTATCAATGCAAATTAAACAAAAGTTTACCGATGACAGCACCTTTTGGCGATTTGCCTCCTGAAAGATTATACCGATATAAAAGACCATTTACATGCTTGGCAGTCGATTACTTTGGCCCAATGATGATTACGATTGGAAGACGTCACGAAAAACGATGGGGCGCATTGTTTACTTGCCTTTCCACCAGAGCAGTACACATTGAATTAGCATGTTCCTTATCTGCCGATTCCATGATCCTGGCGCTACGAAGACTGGCTGCCCGCAGAGGAGCACCTACAGTATGTATGAGCGATAACGCAACGAATTTCTGCCTTGCTAACAAGCAACTTAGAGAAGAGTTCGACAAAATGAACAAGACGCATATGGTCGATAAGGCAGCTGAAAAGGGAATAACCTGGAAGTTTATACCGCCTGGAAACCCAAGTGCTGGCGGGGTTTGGGAACGACTTGTAAGATCCATAAAAGTCGCATTAACATCTACCCTGAACGAGAGATATCCCAAAGAAGAAGCCTTACATACATTGTTGCTAGAAGCCGAACATATCGTAAATTCGAGACCGCTAACTGAAGTAAGCCTAGATCCTGAAGACACAGAATCATTGACGCCAAATCACTTCTTAATTGGTTGTTCAAATGGAGCCCCATCCATCGGAGATTTTGACGACACGAGCTTAGTCAGCCGATCTTCATGGCGAACAGTACAACGTTTAGCTGATCATTTCTGGACCAGATGGACTAAAGAATACCTACCAACTCTACAACCGAGATATTTAAACGGGAGAGCTTACATCAATCCAAGCCCCGGAGACATCGTGTTGATCGTGGATGCTTCACTCCCACGAAGCACATGGCCGCGCGGTGAAATCACCAAAGTTCACCCCGGACCAGACGGCAACGTCAGAGTGGTAGAGATACGAACGAGAAACGGAATAGTACGTCGACCGACATCGCGACTTGTCATCTTATCATCTGTCAATTTGGTTCCTGAAACATCAACAGTTCCGGAAAAGCTCCATCACTAGTCTCTAAAGGCGGCCCGCTACGGTACTACCGGAAAGCTGGAGGCCATAAAGCCATTTCATGAAATCCTTAACAACTACTACGAACTACATCAGTATTTTCACTCAAGACTTCGGTGCTCACTACTTTCGCACGAGGGGGAGACTGTTGAAAATACTGCTGATTAATAGCGTATTTTGAGAATATACTTTCTCGCTCGAACAAGGCTTGATGGCCAGAAGAAAGCTTTCAGAAAACAAATACAGCTCCCCAAACTTGGATTTAGTATAGAACTTTAAATCGGGCTTAACCCCGCTAGTTAACATTGTTAAGTTACCTAGGTCTTAGCAGACTATTTTTATTATGAATTTTTTCAACTTTTATACGTCGCTTCTCGACTATATTAATGTATAAAGTAAAAATAAACTTCAAAGGCCTGACCCAGTGCTGTAGAAACCTGAAATAATGTGAACATATTCTGAAAGGTACCTACCGCCAATCAGAAAGCAGAGTTTCCTTTCGCGGGCTTTCGCCCACTAGTTAACATCATCAATTTGCCGGGGTCTTACAGATATGTTCAGATTATAGGTTTTTTGCCTTTTTAGACCGTTTAACGGTAAAATATTAATGTAATTTGTTGATAAGTCACTTGCTGACCATGAAATGAATGAGTTTCAGCCATTTTCATGCTTAAAAGGGGGCGCGCAGAGCGTAACCCGCTGAGATATGTTATCTACGTAACAGTATTGCTGTGTAAAGGGCTGTTACTTTAAGATTGCCTGGATTTTAAGTAATGCAACTTGAATACCCATTAAGCAATATAAATATGTGTTTATATTGTCGTAGAAAGTCAACATTTTAAAGCGAAAATTCGCATTTACATAAAAAACTCTAGTTACTAGCTGTAAATTGCAGTAACATTCATATTTTGTTAATTTTAAAAGTAATTCTGTATCGAACTCGTAAATTATTATTAAAACACGTAAATTTAAACTCGTTTTGACCGTAAAATGTCACATTTCTAGAAACAAATTGTTGATGAAACAATATTCAAGATGTATTGCATTAATTCTTACTTGAAATAGTTTATATCAGTAAATAACCACTGTATCTATAGTATTTCAGTTGTTTATGTACATTTGCAAGCTGTATGCCTTAAGCAAACTCGAAACATAAATATATAAATAGAAATGCATTTTTGTGAAGACGTAATGTTATAATTTTGTTTCCATGTATTGAAATATATTGAAAATAGTTTGTTTCACATTTGTTTTATATGCTTAGCATTATATAACCACTTTAAAGTAAATATCCTTAACTTCCATATACAATGTACTGAAAGACATTCAACATTGCTGAACTTTCGTAGAAAAACCTTTGTAACTTATTATCCAATAAGAATATCTGTACAAGTTTTGTTTTCTTATAAGAACTAATATTAGACTATGTTAACTAATAAGAATTAATGTAAAACTGTTTAAAATAAGAAAGTTATTTAAATAAAAGAGTGAATTACGAGGGGCCAAACGGGCGAGCAATCGTCAAAAATACAAGCGCTAGCGTCGCGCGTCTGTGCGGCAACGCCGTCTTACAGGGGGTCATCCCATACAAATAAAAATTATTGATCGATCGACACCTCGGGTACAACTAAAGAAGAAGTTATCACATAATCCCCCACTTGGCCCTTCGGATTTCTTTGCGCAAAGAAGTCTGACTTTTATTTTGGAACCCCTACGCTGCATCATTGTTGGTGCCAGTCCACCGGCAATTCAAACGACTGACGGGAAGCCGCAGCATCGCATCGAAGGGTGCTGCCAATTGCAGAGCTACTGGAAGAGGACGTGTTTGATGGTTTCCTCAACACCAGCGGCGCTGTGGACATTGTTGGTGGTTTCCCCAACAAGGGTCATCGATTCTTAATACCGAGCAAAAATTACTAAACTGATCTTCGTATTCCTATCAAACTTGCACTTATTTTTGTCTATTTTACAACTTACGTAAGATTGTATCACATAGGTTACATCGTCGCAATTAGGAACGCAGTCACAATTTACTTTAATCAGATCTGTAGACTTCAGTTGGAAGAGTTCCTCTGAAACAAAAAATACAATGACTTAAGTGTTAAATTTTGCGTACTATGAACTAAATTGTAGGTGGTAGAGCTGATGCCGGGCTCGACTGTGGAGGTACCACCATCTTACTCGCAAACCCCTCCGAATTTATTCGGGGGAGAGTAAGAGCAAAACTCAGGCAAAACCAGGCAGCTCACCATAGCCTGGGACCGATGGATGGCGGTATATCCATCCCCAATTGCCGAGCCTTAATAAAACAGACCAGTGACGGGCAGCGGCGTCACTGGTGCGAGGGTTTTGGCACCGCGCTCACCAACCCACCTGCCCAGCGTGTGTGAGTATAGGCATTTCTTCCAGGAGGACCGCCAAGAGTGGCGAAATCCTGGAAAGGCCTATGTCCAGCAGTGGACGAAAGAGGCTGATGGATGGATGGATGGATGAACTAAATTACCTTATGCTCAAGATGCTACAATCCGTCGACTCTTTTTATTACTTAAATTTATTTTTTTAACCTGTCTCTAAGCAAGCATTCACATAGAAGACTAGACTGTGTAGTGTAGTTGAATTTCATTTCAGGCGACTTTTTCTAATCGAGAACTTACCTCGGTATTTATGCAAACAATGAAGACCCTTCACGTCACATATCTTTTCGTTTCCTGAAATAATATTGAAGGTTGCACTTTAAAAGCTTTACCGAAAAGGACGGCTATTCCGGCAAGTGCAAAAAATTTTGCTACGGCAGATACGAGTTTAATCGGGTGTCTCTACTAGGGATTTTCTACGGAAATAATAATTTTTTCTACTTTCGCAATTTTTGCGCAAGCGACAAAATTGAGGGCCAGTAATCTTGTAAAACTAAATTTTTATGAAGTTTTTAGTGTATGGTTGGAAAAAAAACTACGCTATTGTTACTTCGTTATTCTAAAATTTTAATTAAATTAATCATATTATTAGTATCTTGATTAATCATAAAATAAAATACATTTAATATGTTTGTTGTAATCTCATTGATTATTAATTAAACAGCAATCAATCAATTAGTTGTTTATGTTCAATATAAGACTTTTTATATGTTAGTTAATTTTTTATGTATAACTTGATATGCTATGGGCCTATTGCCTGAAATAAATAATTGTATTATTATAATTAAACCAAAATAAATTAAACGACAAACCTGAGCAAAATAATGTCGCATACAATCACATTTTATAATAGAGAAGAATCAAAACTTTTTAACGACCATACCAAATACCGTCATCCTCGCTTAGTGTGCCAAAGTTCCAGCCTATTTACCATTGAATCGGGTCATACCTACCGATACGTCTATAGAAGTGTGGGATACAGTGGCAGTACTTCAAGCAGATACGAATTCTGCATTCCATCCGGCACATGTTGTATGTGTAAATCGCGTTGTGGGGCAAATTGTTTTCGTAATGGAACCGGCATTTCCTTTGAGCAACGCTTAGCCTAAAAAGAAAACGTGTTTTAAATTAGAATTTATTGTAATTTTATGTCTATTTTATTTCGTTAAACAGTCATGTTTATTTTAAACACTTGTACTTGTCCACATAAATATTTATATTATTTAAAATATTGTAAAATTTTCAGCTCCCTTAGTGAGATTTTTTTGAGTATCGCTGATACAGACATACTGTCGTAGTATTGAAATGTTATCAATCGTCATAGGACTGAAAATTTGAAACCGTGAATTTCATAGCTTATGATTTCTAATTTTAAAACACATCCCTCATTTTCTTGCTCCCTTATTAAAAACACTGATAACTTCTTTTCCACTTACTCAGCTGCTTGAGGGGAAGTGTAGACAGTTAATGCTGTAAAATAGAGTTTCATGTAGAATTCTTCAGCCGAATGTCGGTGTTTTGTCGCTATGTCCGGCACTTCTAAGGGGCCGTGGATGTAAACCTTTTAAAATAGGCAGAGACGAGTTACAATTGAATGACAATTACAAAATATGAAAAACGTGAAAACGATTTTGCATGAGATATTTCTAAATTTGCTATGCAAATGTTAAAATGTTGTGTTTTTGGTCCTTGCTCTTTTATTATTATTGCACTATGATTACCTTTGAAATAAGTTTATGTGCAAAAGATTATGATTTATGGAATTGTTTTTTTTTCAACTGAAATTATTACTACAAATGCCACACACACGTACGATACGTTAACTGAAATGTCTTGTAAGAATATCTGGTAAATCAAACTAGAAATTCTTTCAGGTTTAGGAAATAGAATGGAAATTTCAAATGTATTGTTAATTAATACCAAAAGCCATAATAAAATACACTTAAACTTATTTATAGTTGTTGTGCAGGATCATATGGAAAGTAATGCATAAAATAACAAGTCTGCCAGAAAATGATAATTGACAATAAACTATTGCTGCGCTGTGCCATAAACCACATCTGTTTAACACTTTTTATTAAAAAATAAGAAAAACAATCAAAAGTTTGTGAGTTAGGGAATGAACCATGGAACCTTAACAATCAACTTACGTCATAAGGTGTTGAGAGATTGATGACTTGTGCAAAGACCTCGCCATCGAGAGGGTGAACGAAGAATGTTTCATTGTGTTTAACTTTATCCCATCGGTTTTCACGACGATATCTAAAAAAATAAACATCAATATTTTATAATGCCATTACTGTTTATAGATTCTTTTACATCTTTCGAATTCGGGAAAGAATACAAACATCAAAATGCTAAAACTAAACTTACTGAGGAGAATTATAACCAGAAACCCTTGAATTGATTGAATAGCATTTCCCCATTTCCGTTACCGTTGGTTCTATATCAAGGATGATACCGGAAGCTCCAATTGTCAGAAAGGGGTTAAAAGGCATTGACAAATTTAGCAACAACTCCATGTAGTTGTCGGGAGTGATTCCAGAGTAATCAGGTATCATATCAAAATTCTGAAACGAAGCATTTCCTAAGGCCATGATGAAATTTCGTAGTTTTTCTTTGTCAGTTTCAGGACTTTCCCTGTAAAAAAATATTTTTATATTATACAATGAAGCATCTTAAATTCGTGCCACAGTAGACATTTCATGTTTTAACCCTTTGAATGTACGCAAGTAAAATGTTAATCTTAAATCAATTGTTTCTATCCAGCTCCTCATTTACACATACGAAAATTAACGTTATTGTGGTGATATTAAATGGTGGGCATTTAATAAATTATATTTTATATATGAACAACCTCTACAACCGCCAGTTATGTCAAGCATTTGCTAAATATAGTTGTCACGCTATTTCAATTGTCAGCTCCTTTAATCAATGTAGGCTTCGCAAAATTTTGCTTTTGGGTCCGCGGTAATTTCTCTCAATTATCAATCAATACGATTGCTTAGGTCTTTTCTTGGGGTAAATGGTCATCTTCAAATGAACGCGCTGATATCATCTAATCAGAGCAATGACATGTGATACAGTGACAAGAGGAATATATGACATGTGTCAAAAGTAACTGATGTGACTAATTGAAGATGCCAAAAAAATTACTGAAGCTTTTTTAACAGATTCCTAAAGATAATAAAAGATAGCAATATTTCTAAAGAGTGACACGTTTTATGACAAAGTGCCAAACTATTGTCCAAGCTGACTTTAACCTAAAACACAGCTGTCACACATTAAAAGTGTCACTAAGCAATAAAAGTAAAGATTTTCATCTAGCTTGTTACACCTATAGTAGAAAAATAATCCTTACTTGATGTAAGCCTGCAGCCTTTTGGAATCAACCTTGCGAGAAGGACAAATTGTAACGCAAGGGAAGGTAGTATTCCAAGCGAACATATCTCGATCCATAGAGATAACCGTAGGAGAATATTGGTACCGAAACCAGGTTGTTCTGGATAGATACACTGAGCCGAATACAGACATACACATGACTATTAGCCACAGAGAACTGTTGGAAAACAAAATAATAATAATTTAAAAACAAATATTCAATAAATGATATCGAATTTTATAAATAAATATATATCATTTCGTGAAGTAAATACAAGTTACGCTTCTCTTATCTATAGACACAATCTTACAAAATGCAATAGGCAAATTCAAGCTATGTTTTATGATACTTCAACTAACCGGAGCTGAGCTTTGGCTTAGAATTAACGTAACTGTAGAATTAAATTTCAATAAGGCAAACTTGTACATGCATAAATGAAAAACAGGGATCCAAATAACTAACTTACACTTCAAGGGGATGACGGCGTAAGGACACCAGATGATTCAATCCATGAATTGATGAGGTATCCAAAAAACCCACCAAATAACCGCTTGCTTTGTAACAAATATCTGCCAACAGGGTTATTTTCTTCTTTTTATTTGAAGGCTTAGATGTACCGACCCACTCGTTTTGCTTAGCATGAAATTGGCGGTCAAAAAACATTGTTCCAACGATTTATCGATAAACAAAAGCGAAACTTTTACGTTTAATAAAACTATACTTCTACCAAAGCTTGCCTACGAAATGCCTAAAATTTACATGGGCTTGGTATATTTTGGGCCATTCAAAAATCATTGTTACATGAATTAAATATTATAATTGGTGTTTCGTGCTATAATTTTATTTGTTTTATCTGATTCACCACATTTCGGACTTTGTAATTGAAGTTATTATTGGTGCTATTAGTACCAAGTGCTAACTTTTAGGCTCATTTGTTTTATTCAGGGTTCAAATGAGAGGGGACAGCCGTTTACATACTACGTAGGTACCATCATAGTTCGCTAGTATTACGTCAAATGTTATACGGTAAGCAGGTTTAATAAAAAAGGCTGAATTTTGTCGCTGAAAAACAATTTGCTTTTAACTTGGTTATGGTCTTGGAAATTGGTTTAAATAGGAAAAACTTCGAGGAATAAATTTCAAACTGCTGTTTAGATATATTCTATGTATTTGGATATTTCACTATTTTTATAGTTTTGTCAAAATGTCGACCACGTGCATCATGTTAAATCAAAGAAAAGATGACTACGTGTTCCTATAAATAAAGTGGTATGCGTAGAATATTTTATTGTAATGATAGAGTACTATTTTGTGAAAGACCAAGAAAAATATTATTAGGTGTGTAAAATACTTGAAGATCTATTTTCCAACAGAGTACCAAAATAGCCGTAATGTAATAAAATAAATGATCTCCATAAAACTCAAAACGCAACAGCCTAGAAAGAGACCTGCCATACTACCAACTGCCACTGAAACAAAAAGAACAAATGTTATAAATTATTAAACATAACGGGATAAAAAGAAAAAAGGTACAAGGATTTTATATCCCTGGATACCATATCCATCGAATATTTTGGTTGTACACTTTTTTACTTTGATTGTGTGTCACGTTACATCTAGTTTGGGTACTTAGTAAAACACTGATATTATCCTTTACGTTGCAACAGTACAGCGGTTATTTCACGAAAGCTACAATTAGGTATTTACTTTTAACCTATAAAATTTAAAGATGATTTACGTACGTGTTTCTTTTACTTACCGAGAACATCAGTAAAACCAAAGATGATGTCCCTACGATACCTCATTTTGGGGTATGTAACCAGACCCCATTGTAAGTTCGTTCCTAGAAACCATTTTTGTAAAGCCTGAAACACGGCCGCAAATTATTTGTTGTTTACAATAATTCGCAAGCGGTAATCTGAGAAGAGACCAAAAATTCTAACACCTCATGGAAATTATTGCTTATTTGAAGTTTTATTTGAGGCCTTTTTCGGAGAAATACAATTTGCAAAATACAGAATGTTCGTTCATTTCGCTCAATGGTTGACTGCAAGCTATGGAACCTTTACCGCAATAAAAATAAAAATCGTTCATTCAAACCAGACCGAATGTCTAAAGGCCGTTCAAAAATTAACCCGTCTCGGTCTTAATAATTCTAACATGTTATTCGGTACAAATGCACGTAAATATTTTTAAAGCCTACAAAATTTAAGGGTTTCTGTGTTAAAAATATAAATACCACAAAAAAGGCATAACAATACAAGGCCGTTAAAAGAACATATAGTAATAATCATACTGTGACTTGACTTAACAAATTTGACAGAGTTAAGTATTGAACTCCTTCTTTGACAAATGTCGTGTTTGACAGGTGACTTTTTTATAGTGCAAACAAAGGTCTCAGTCACGTAGACCAAACATTTGTACTTAAGACCTTTTGGAATGAAAAGTTTTTTAAATGTGAATACGTAATGAATCACTTAACCAATCGAGATTATTCCTTCTTCATATTTTAAAGTTTGTAGTTAACAGAATGCCTTAGCAAACAATTTGAACTGTTGTTAATTGTAAGCATACATTTTATTTTTACTTACGTTTGACTGTATCACGTAGTTTACATCATCACAAATTGGTAAACAGTCGCAAATAATTTTTTCCCCTTTCGTGGATTTAAGAAGGGATAATTCATCTGAAAAATAGAAAATCCTTATAAGAAATATTTAATGCTTTATCCTTTAAAATTCATCATGACTTGCCTTTGTGTTTGTATAAACAATGTAGACCCTTGACATCACAAATTTTTTCATCACCTAAAAACAAAAATAAAATATAATTATCCATAACAGTGCGTTAATAGAGAAGTGGATGCGCGCTTGCGACGCCATTCGATGGACTTGCACCGCTTCAATGCTCTGTATACCTAGAGAGCGGAGCGAAGTGGAATTCGATATGCAAAAAACAAATTACCAGTGGTCGGCGTAGATAGTGCCATTTCGTGGGATTCATGAATGCTAGCATAACGTGGACATGCCTTTATTCCGGGATTAGATCTTGATTTCTGGGATTCGCATTTAATTATCAATTCAAAAGGAAATAAATTTGTTACTTGATATTTAAACGTAAAATATTATCATCAGCAACGTATAAGCCCCGGCAAATTTCTTGGCACGATTAGATTATTATTAATATATTATTATTATTTCGCTGAACTAATTAACAATTAAAGCAATTATCGCTACCTATAAAGTAAATAGGTAATCAATAGAATTTTAGAATCTCGGGATCCCGGGATCCCAGGGGTATATCCATATTATTAATAATGTTTGAGGTCGTTCACCCCAAATGGCACTACCTACGTCGAGCACTGCAAATTACTTACATCCATACAAATTAATAATGCATTTAAACTGTTTATGCAAAATTAAATAATTTGCACCATAAATGGGCCACGATCTTATCGGTCCTATGACGATCCAATGGATAACACTTATTAACTATACCAATAATAAAGTAGTAAGAAAGTCGTGTCTGTACATTGGATATTTTCGCGAAATTTGAAATGAAATATCTCATTATATTACTATTGTACTGAGGCCTACAACCACAATTTTTAGAATTTTTGTGTATCTGTATGTATGTTCCGTTTTAACTCGAAAACCACTCAGCAGATTAGGATGCGGTTTTTTTATTATCATTGTAGTGACCCTGGTTAACACATAAGCTATAAGAGGTGTTTATAAAATAACTCCCAGGCCGAAAACGGGGCAAATATTACATAAACGCGGGCGCAGCAGCGGGCAAAGGCTATGTCAAGTATAAATGAGTTACGAAATGCTATGAATTGAATGGCCTTTAAATAAAAAGCGAAAAAGACCGTTTTGATAGTCTCCATGAATCAAATTTCGTATAAGAATGAAAAGGTCATATGTCAATAAGTTCACTTCTTATGTATGGCTTGTTTTTTTTTAGACAGTTGTACAGTGACCCGATGTGTTTAGTTTAAGTTACTTTATTTGGATGTTAAATTAGTAATATCTTACCAATACGTCTATAGAAGTGTGGAATACATTGGCAGTACTTGAGACAGAGTTGTATCCTACACTCCATTCGACACATATTGTACGTGTAAATCGCGTTGTGGGATAAATTGTTTTCTTCTGGAAACCGGCACTTCCTTTGGGCAACGGAAAGCCTGTGAACATAATATGATCTACAGTAATTTGCTCTTCTCATCAACACTATAGGAAACAGTTAAGGCTTTAAGATAATTGAAAACTGCCTCTGATTGACTTAGAACCGGATCTATGATTTTATTTCTTCGCTGATAAACATGTTTCCTCTAACGGACAGCCCTCTGTGCAGAGCCTGCATGGAGGCCGAAGAAACGCCGACTCACGTGACAATAGATTGCATAGGTGTCAGCACTCATCCTCGGTGAACCAGGAACGCTCCGCCAGACCTGTGGTGCCCTAGGTCGCCTCTTAGGGTTCTGGCGTGAGCTGGGCTGGCTAAAATAGCTAGCTCCATACACTTCCACGCACAAAGGTCCAAATAAGAGACTGGATGGGGAAACCACAAGCCCGCCAAAGAAGAAGAAGAAGAACATGTTTCCTCTTTTAATTTTTTCCTACGTTTAATAGGAAATTGCTTTCTCGATTGTAGTCTTCCCTTTATCTTCCCTAGATCCCACAGTAAGGTTTAAAAACACTTTTACACCACTAATGATAAACCACCTCTATGACTGCTAACCCAAAGGTTGTAAGTTAAATCCATTAATTTGTATTCGGTCTGCGTTGGTCCATTTGTACCTGAAGTACGGTAATAGAGCTGATTATCTATCACGTGGGACGTAACATTCGTTGGCGATAAGCAGGTGTACCAAGACAGGTTCTGACGTAACCGCTTTTATAATCGGGATAAGCAAAATATATAATAAATAGGCTATTCAAGTTTTCGAACTCAATGGGTAGCTTCTCTCTCGTCTAGCAGTTTACCCGCGAAGAAAAAGAAAGAAAAAGCAAAAATTAATAGTCTTTTTCTGCCTCGAGTGACTGGAGACTGTGATGCGATATTTGTTGATAA
This sequence comes from Ypsolopha scabrella, assembly GCA_910592155.1. Lineage (NCBI taxonomy): Eukaryota > Metazoa > Arthropoda > Insecta > Lepidoptera > Ypsolophidae > Ypsolopha > Ypsolopha scabrella. The sequence continues at coordinate 19,729,460 of OU342969.1, read as the reverse complement.
AACGTGGTTGAACGAGGGTGAACTGTAGCGCCGTCCTATTACCATCGCTCGCGTGATGATGCGATGAGATAAGAAATCGTGTGTCCTATTTTGGAGCGATGCGATCACTCTCAGAATGGCTGTTAACAAAGATGCACAGTTTCTGATGTCGAGCAATATTTCAATACGACACTCAGTAGATATCACTATCGCATCGCTCTAAAATAGGACACGATTTCTTATCGCATGGCATCATTGCGCGAGCGATGTCAATAATAGGACGACAGGCGCTTGCGACTTGCATTTCACAGTCTATCCTCAGATAGACATCTGACAGGGAGTGTATTTTTGAATCATTCGAATTCCAATTCGCATATAAATCCGCATGATTCGCATACGAAAACCTAAAATTAGTCTTGTATTCGTATGCGAATTTTGTTTTTAAGTAATCCTATGTTTTCACAGGACCTAAGTGGTATATGATATTAGGTATTATATATTACCGTTATATCATTTATATCCCATCTCATCGAGAATTTTTAATTTCGCAGAACCAGTTAGATATTTTAATAATACTGTCATACAACATATTCAATTTTAAATACGTGAAACTGGCTATTATTTTTCGAACAATATTTTGATTTCAAATTAAAGCAAGGTTATCCAGTGAAATCTGTCCTGCTCCAACGCTTTCATTTTACACATGTTTATCCTGCTTATTTTGAGCGGGCCGCTCAAAAAACTTGCACTTTCGAGGTATTTTTTTTATTATTTTGGAATTAAGAGGATGGATTTTTAATATGACTGCCGTTTTATATCATGCATTTACGATGTTTAATTTACTATAAGTTTTTTCCTCTAAAACCTGATATAACGCCAATAAATTGGTATTGATATCATAGTTTAGGTCTATTTTATTTTATTGAATGCAATAAAATGCATGTGATCTTATATCAACGGCCAAAATATTAACTTTAAAGGGTTAAAAAAATAGTTATTTTTTTCAAATGTTATGATTACAATTTCATGGTTTAAAATGAATTTGCAAACAGACAATATCGGATAACCCCCCTAATTTAACTTGCAATAACGGAAAGTGCAGCTTACATGTTACAAATGCCACAGTATAGGTTAAAACAGTAGTTTAACTAGGCGGTGTTCTTGAAATCAATACCTACGGCCGCTCCGTGCCTAAACACGCGCTAGGGCTGCCAATTGACTGTTTACGTATTTGATATTGCTTTATTAAATTGTCGCATTATCTTTTCATGAAATATGACTGCTATTGATTTTTATTATTATAAAAAGTTCTTTAATGTCATTTAAGTACCTAGAATAGTCAAATTGTGTTGAAACAATTGATTTTTAGACGGGTTTCGGAACTGGGTCTACGTAAATACCTCAAAAAGTTTCTGATACACAGAAAAACTTTTACGTGGTATTCGTACTTCTGAAAATAAATTCATTCAATTTAATTTTATTATGTAAAACCCATGTTTGTTTAAAATTGTAAAATAAATAAATAATTTTAATTATTTCTATTTGTGTTTTTTATCTACTTTCAAAACTGATTATCAAATTTATTACATGTAGGTATATAAAATTACAAAAAACATTGATTCACTGACTTACTGACTGGCTCAGATGGTTGTTTAGTTAGAAGGAGACCTCTGAAACGATAGTGATGTATGTATGAAATGTTCAGTGTCTAATACTGAGTGGGGAAGAACTTAGATATTTTATCATTACTTTTGACAGTTTTTCTGAACATAAATAATTTCATAACATATTAACACACTCTGTAATTTAGTGGCATAATTTACGAAAATGCGCGGTAGCGTCACAGTATCAACGTGCGTACATAACTGCAGTGCGACCGCGACTATCGTAAGCCGAGTTAAACCGAGTTTTGAGGGAGGGGGTTCGTTTCGGCCCGTTTGTATGAGATAGAACACTTTTACTTATTTATGCTATGTAAGTAAATGCGGTTTGATACCTGTGCTTTTTTTAATACTTACTTGGCCGTTTCAGGAGAAGGGTAGACGGCTATTGCTGTTACATAAATTTTCATGTAGTATTTAGTGAAAGCTGACTCCTTATACTTCGATGCTATGTCTGGTACTTCCATTGGGCCGTGAATGTATGCCTTAGAATAAAAAACACATCAATGCAACAGTTAGCAATCAACAATATTTAAAGTTTCAAAGTTTTAATGATCATTTAAAGTTTTGTACTAGTACCTCGTATCGTTTTAACCTGTTACGGAAACGTAACTAAAACAGCAATACAGAACAATAAAAGAACAACAATATTTTGCGAGGCCGGTGAAAAGTAGCAAGAAGAGTAACATTAAATACATACGCTATAAGGAGAAATTATATCTATAACTTGTGCAAAGACTTCACCATCGAGTGGATGCACAAAAAATGTACTTTGGTTTTTAATTAAATCCCAACGGTTTTCACGACGGTACCTTAAAACAATAAGTTAAGTTTGGAAGGTATTTCATTCAAAAAGTTCATGATTTTTCTTAACATAGCTAAGAAAATACGTTTTATTATCTAATATAATCACCTAATACTCTCCACAATGTTAATGATACCAATAGAAAACTTACGTAGGAGAGTTATAGATAGCTGCTTTGGAATTAAAAGAATAGCATATTCCCATTTCAGTGACGGTTTGATGATAATTCAGCATAACATCGGCAGCCCCGACGGTAAGATCAAATGTGAAATTTGGCGTCACGTTCAATATCAGATCTACGAATTGGACAGGAGGGATCCCATTGTAATCAGGAACCAAGTTCAAATTGTGATATGAAGCATTTGACAAAGCCACAATAAAGGTTTTTAGTTTCTCCTTGTCTGTTTCTGGATTGTTTCTGGAAATAACACCTCCTTTAAATTACAGTGGATTAAGGTCATGAGATAGTCACTCTGAGGTCATTGTGCATTATAATCTGACTTCTTTTATAAACCAACATCAAATCGCCATATTTGTTTATAAAAAAATTCACGAATAGAGCACTCTGAACAATAACTACACCTGCAGGCCTACCATGAGTTTTGCTTACTATACACGTTACCGTCTGCGTAAAATATTTTGTATGAGAAATGCTGGTTACTGTAGTATGCCGCTAGAAGCGCTGCACAATTTCTAATATAAATATTTTACGCAGACGTTAACGTGTATAGTAAGCAAAACTCATGGTAGGCTGTAGGCTTCGACTGCGTCAAATATATTTATATGAGAAATTGTGCAGCGCCCCTAGCGGCTTACTACAGGAACCAGCATTTCTCATACAAAATATTTTGTATGAGAAATGCTGGTTACTGTAGTATGCCGCTAGAAGCGCTGCACAATTTCTGATATAAATATTTTACGCAGATGTTAACGTGTATAGTAAGCAAAACTCATGGTAGTGATAATTTACGCAGACGTTAACGTGTATAGTAAGCAAAACTCATGGTAGGCTGTAGGCTTCGACTGCGTCAAATATATTTATATGAGAAATTGTGCAGCGCCCCTAGCGGCTTACTACAGGAACCAGCATTTCCCATACAAAATATTTTGTATGAGAAATGCTGGTTACTGTAGTATGCCGCTAGAAGCGCTGCACAATTTCTGATATAAATATTTTACGCAGATGTTAACGTGTATAGTAAGCAAAACTCATGGTAGGCTGTAGGTTTACCATGAGTTTTGTTCACGATACACGTTAACGACTGCGTCAAATATATTTAGATGAGAAATTGTGCAGCGCCCCTAGCGGCTTACTACAGGAACCAGCATTTCTCATACAAAATACTTTACGCAGACGGTAACGTGTATCGTGACCAAAACTCATGGTACGCCTACTGGTAGAAGACACTCTTTTCGTAAAAGTTTCTGGTTCCTTTTGTCAATAGATGTCAGTGATTTTAAGCATTTTATGCAATCACATTGTATAACACGTTATAAATATGCATATATATATGTCATTATTATATTTTATATTTGCTTGATGACACTAGACTTAGTGGGGACTAAAGGGGTGAAAATATATTATCTTTATTAGGTATGTATTTTTTGCTTACTTTTATTAAATCTCCAAATTATAATAAAAGTATTATATAACTCAAGACTAAAACTGTGGTCTTACTTGACGTAAGCCTCTAGCTTCTTGGAGTCCACCTTCAAGTGGGGACATATGGTAACGCAGGGAAAGGTGGTATTCCAGGCGAACATGTCTCTTTCCATGGAGATGACGGTGGGAGAGTACTGGTAGCGGAGCCAAGTCGTTCTTGAGAGATACACTGATCCGAACACTGATAGACCCACAATAATGAGCCAGAGCAAGCTGTTGGACAAGTAGATGAAAGTTGTGCTGAGATCTAAGAAAGAGGGGAAAAATCCTTAAAAATCACAACATTTTCGCTAGTTAAATAATTTGGCTAAGTGCGAGTCGGACTGCGAGTTAGAACCCACATTATGGTAAATAACAACAATATAGCAACCCATAGTAACATGTACTGTAAAAATAAAAATAAATGCTTAAGTTTTAGCTTGGGTGCACACTTCAGTAAAACTTCCTTAGTAAAGTGTCTTTAAAATTTCATTTTGATAAATTAATGTGAATTGAAGTCAACAAAAACATAAAATGAGCTCATAAGTACTGTGGCCGGATATCAGTTAATAACAGATAAAATAAAAAACCGGCCAAGTGCGAGTTGGACTTGCGCCCGAAGGGTTCCGTACCATTATCTATAAAAACGGCAAAAAAATCATTGTCTGTTGTATGGGAGTGCGCAGGTCTGACTCGCACTTGGCCGGTTTTAGTATTCGTTGTTAGATCGGCAACAGAAATACATCATCTGTTACTCTTTAAACTGTCTAACAATCACGGTTCATGAGATACAGCCTGGTGACAGACGGACAGACAGACAGACAGATAGACAGACAGATAGACAGACACACGGACGTACGGAGAGACGGACAGCGCAGCCTTAGTAATAGGGTCCCGTTGGTTACCCTTTGGGTACGGAACCCTAAAAACGCTAGATTTAGTACAGGGATATGACCAAATTTCTTACACGGCTGAAACAAAAGCATGAGGAGGCACGAGCGAGTGTTGTTCTAGGTTCAATTATATTAACGGATTATAATCATTGCCTATATCATCATGAGTTCTACGCTCCCAAAACCTAACAAGTTGAATGAAACAAAAATTCAGCTCATTCGTTTTGCAGGTGACATTGCAGCGCTTGCGGAAAGTCAAAATCAGTAAGAAGAATTAGCAGTAGCTATGGATTTATTATTTAAAAAAATTGGTCTAATATTAATATAAATAAAAGTAAAACTTTGATAACATCAAAAATTACAAACAAACATAACCCATCCATCCATCCATCAGCCTGTTTCGTCCACTGCTGGACATAGGCCTCTCCAGGATTTCGCCACTCTGGCGGTCTTCCTGGAAGAAATGCCCGTACTCACTCACACTGGGCAGGCGGGTTGGTGAGCGCGGTGCCGAAACCCTTGCACTAGTGACGCCGCTGCCCGTCACCAGTCTGTTTTATATAAGGCTTGGCAATTGAGGATGGATAAACCGCCATCCATCGGTCCCAGGCAATGGTGGGCCGCCTGGTTTTGCCTGAGAGCTGTTCTCTTACTCTCCCCCGAATAGCTTCGGGAGGATTTGCGAGTAAGATGGTGGTACCTCCACAGTCGAGCCCGGCATCAGCTCTACCGCCCATACCAGCTCTACCACCATAACAAACAAACAAACATAACCCAATTAAATTTAATTCAAAACTTATAGAACAGTAAAACAGTTAAGATACTTAAGAAGCCTGATAAATAACCAATGACTCCAAATATACACCAGACATAGTCGCTAGAATAGCAATGGCAAAGAAAGCATTTATCAACAAAAAGTACTTTTTCGAAGCCCACATATCGCGGAATATTCGGAAACGTCTTATAAAAGTATACATCTGGAGCATTGCTCTAAATGGATGTGAAACGTGGACCATGAGAAAACGTGAAAGAGAAAGATTGGAAGCCTTTGAAATGTGGTGTTGGCGAAGAATGGAAAGAATTAGTTGGATGGAAAAGAAGAGCAATGAAAAGGTCCTGCAGATTGTAAATGAAGAGGAAGATTTGATGAAAACTATAGGTAATAGAAGGGGAAAGATGTTGGGGCATCTGATACGACACGACAATTATATCAAAAACACAATTAAAAGAAAAGTGAAGAATATAGAGTATATAAAGAGGATGAATGAAAGTAGAGTGATGAAAGAAATGTATACTGCACAAGTGGAAGATAAAGCTCGACTGGGCCGCCCTAGAAGGACGTATGCCGACCAAATAGGCGCTATACTGAAGAAGGGCAAAGTAAAAGTACCCGGAATAGAAGAGCTTGTATGACTAGATAGATAGATGTAGAAGAAGCAAAAGAGGTATGTCAGGATCGTAGCAGATGGAAATCTTTAGTCTCTGCCTACCCCTCTGGGAGACAGGCGTAAGTATATGTACGTACGTATGTATGTAAAAATAAAGAAAGGAAGGCCCAGGTAAACATTCATGGATCACGTGAAAGAAAAAGTAAATGTCGTGTAAGGCGGAGTGTAGAAGTGAATGGAGAAGACTTCACCGACAAGAGCACCGCTCTTAAATAGAATGATAAAACCGTTACACACTGCTCCTCGCTCTGTTTCGCTTCGCTCGTCGTCGCGCCTATCTTTGACTTTTTGTTTAGAGAGTTTCGTAATTATTTTAATCTCGCTTTTTCGCTAAAAAGAGACATAATTTCGTATGATCACATAAAGGGTCAGCCTTACGCGGTTTTTCACGTAAAAGAAGAAGGTTTTTTGTTAAAAATCAGTTTACGCCATCATACAGCAAACATACAAATATAAAAAAGGGTAGATTTGTGATAACACTAGGACGGGACAATGTTGCAGTTCATTTTAAAATATGTACCTTTTGAGGCTATTGCTTTTTTTCTTTCAAAATTTTAAAATTTTCTTAGACTTCTGTTTATCTGCGGTTTAAAAATATAAATGCTTTACCATTAAAATATAGGCGAGAAAGTACTTTTTTTCAAAAATACATTGTAATATTACCATTACATACTTTAAAGACCTACAAGAAAATACTTCATCCTGGCTAGCTATTTAAAAGTGTCCAGGAAATCTGAATAACTGTCCAGGAAATTCGTATGAAAATCCGTTACATATCATATGTTCACAGAGTACATTTCATACGTTTTCTTTTTAAATCTATCCGTGTCTATGTTTTAAGAGACTAAGGAGTTTGGCGATCATAAGGTTTTAAGCGGCCAATTTACAAAGTAAAATAAAATGAATTACAATTTTATGTTTAGAATGTAGAAATGTTTGTTATATTTTATAACTGCAATAATAATAACAAAAATTTATAATTTTTTTGATTATATAGGTATACTTAAAACCATTAAAAACTTGAAATTTAATCTCAAGAGCGTTTTTCTGGTTATTTTTTTTTCTTAGTTCTTAGCGTTCCTCTAGATAGCGTTATCCATGAAGAAGGCTGCATAGCGGTAAATACCTTTGCCCAGCTGGCAATAAAAGTTGCGTAAAAGCGGGAATTTATGTTGCTTTATATTTGAGCTGAAAGTGTTTTGTGCAAAAATATTACAAAATAAGTTCAGAAGCGGGCTCTGATATAGATTGTACTCCACTAATGCTTTGCTGAAGAAATCAATGACAATGAACATGACTAATCGCCCAAATATGAGCAAGTAAGTAACTTTTAATATTTCGGAGTCAGTTTATTTTGTTTGATATAATATAACCCATTATCATGAAAAACATGAAAATTTCTCATTTTAATTTTGAGAAAAGCACTAATATTACTTCGACCATTAATTAGCAATCGCGGTCTTAGCAGTAATGTACTATATTTTCTAGGCGATTGGAATGTCATTTTACAAAGTTACTATGAAAACTTGATTGCTAACGCCTCATTTTGATTTCCCAATTATAGTAAAACCTTAACGAACTTACATTTCAAAGGGATGCCGACGCACTGCAACAAGATGGTTTAACCCATGTACTGATGAAGTCTCCAGACACCACTTCAGGTAAGCCTTCGCTTTATAACGAACCAGGTCAGATCCAGTGATCTTCACCCTATTAGTTCTTCGGGTATAGTGTTGGTTCGGTCCAAACAGTTCATCTTGTACAATTTTGGCTTGCAGTGGTCGGTCAAAATACATTTTGAAAGGTTCTCTTATCTTGAAAAACACTCGTCCAATCCACTGTTAAATGTTTAATAGAGAAAGAGAGAACTAGTTTTATGTGAAATTATAGGTATTTTAATTTCTATAAGTACCCTAATGTCATGTGGTGGCAACGTGTTGTTATTGCATTTTCATGATGCATGTCGTGATTATGTAATTGATACTACTCATTATGATAACTCGTACTTCTGTGCTACTTATCCGTTTAGGTACTATCTATAAACAAGGTTTTGGGTAATGGTAAAAAAAAGGTAAAAATCTGAATGCGGTCCTTATAAATCATGCCTTTAATTAATTTGGGTGCATCAGTACTAGGTACCTACTTATTAGGGTTCCGTAACAAAAGGGCTAAACAGAGCCCTATTAATGACAATCCTGTCGGTCCGTCTGTCTGTTCGTCCATATGTCCCGGGTCTCTTGAGTAGCTTGTTAAAGGAATGAAATACAGACCTGAAATTAGTACATTTTATGTAGAGTGTGGACCCAAAACCGAATATTGGATTAGAAATTTTATTAATTTATCTTTCAAGGGGAGCCCAGGGGAGACCATCCACGTGCATAGAACTTTTTGTTAGAAATGCAATAAGCAGTAAGTACATGATTATTACATACAAGATGTTTTTTTTTTGGTTTTAAATTAATTAGGTTATTTTTACCGTCAAACTTGACCTTATCGTTGCTTTTCCAGCAAAAAGTTATATACCTATACACGCCACTGAGTACGACGTAAAAAAAATTACCCGGGCATGTCATTGTCTATGGGTAGTCTATGGGCCATAGAGTAAACTTCTTCTGAGCTATGGGCTTATTGAATAAAGTACAATCAGGGGCCATCAATGTTGTCAGTTTTAGGCAATTTTTCTTACGAGGTCTATCTTAAAAACTTCACTGTATCTGTATTTTATGTACCAATCTGATATCCTGTATTTGAACACCGAAAAGTCTGAAAATGCTGACTCATAATGTAGTTTTAGGATGCCATACCCGAATACATGACCAACTTTATTTTGCAGTTTTGTTTTCATACGTTTTGTAGGTAGTAAAAATTTGTAATTTTTGTTCAAATTATTACGTCTTTTGACTTAATAGAATAGTACGGGAACCTAAGGGCGCGGGTGTTGGCCGTTTTTTTTTTTAATATTGTTTGCCATTTTGGCAAAATATCCCTTTCCTATGTTCACCTTAAGGCGACAACTATTGCAAGTGACCTTGTAGAGTCTGACTTTTTCACACAACTCGTCCCATACATCTCTATCGTTCGAGCGGAATCAAGCTGCGAATTATTTATTTCAAAATGATTGTTGCAGTATTGTTGAGATAACAGAAGATATTGTGAGGTAATATGGACCGTTAAAAAAATTAAGGTCAATATTTATTATTATTTTTAACATTACATGTCTTTGCAAAATTTTCGCTCCATAGATCAATTAGATTCTGAGACCTATTCAACAGACCGACAGTAACGACGAAATTATAAGGGTTTCTGCCACCTTAAATTAAAAAAAAAAAATCTGTTGGTATTTTCAAAGGCAATAACCATTATCATGAATAGAACATGGGAAATGGTTTCGTGATGTAACATCATTAGTCTTATCATTTTATGCCTGGTTTTGTTAACTGTCGTATTTAGTTTTTATGAAATAATTGACTTCGTATGTTAGAAACCATAAATACAATGAATTTATAACATTTTAACTGTCGTTTGTTTTATTCATTTGAGACTTAAACACTAGTGGTATGTATTTTTATTTTTTTTAATTAATTGAAAAAAAAAGTTGCCAGTCTTTTCTTGTGTAGCGTAGGTAGAATTAACAGAAAATGAGCTACGAATGCATCAAACTGGAAGCTTATTTCCATCGAGTTGGCAACTTGCGTGCAAAAAAAAGAAAAAGAATGCCCGCCTAAAGTTCATTTGGAGTATTTATTGTTCGTTTGTTTCTTTAATTACTCTTCATTTATTTACTCACACTATAAATCGAAACACGTAGTATGGATACACGTGGGTAAGAGCAATAACTTACTTGTAACGTTTAAAACACTCACTTATCGCTCGTATTTCAAATCGTCCTTGTAAGCTATTGCCTCCTTACCGCCTATAGTATACACTACTATTATGCTACAAGTGCGGTAAGAAGGCAATAGCTTACGGAGACGATTTGAAACACGACCGAAGCAAAATTTGACGATTGAACTGAACGCATCAAACTAAACGCAGTTTATTTCCTTCAAGTCTATCTATGGTACAAAAGGAAAGACTAGCAAATTTTTCTCAGTAAATAAATAAAAATAAAGCATTAGTGCGGCAAAAATTACTTGAAATGAAATGATGCATTATAAAATGGATATTTACGAGCACTTGCATCGAAAATAAAATTCATACATGAAACCTCCATCCTTCCATCCAACCATTAGCCCGTGTTTGTCCACTGCTGGACAGCCTTTCCCAAATTTCGCCACTCATGTAGGTCATTCGTCCTCCTCATCCAGCCGCCACCCACAACGTCCTTCAGGTCGTTGGTGCAGCGGACAGGAGGTTGGCCTACACTACGCTTTGCTCTACGTGGTCTCCATTCTAAGGCCTTGAAACATGAAACCTATTTGAAGGTATTAATTGTGTACGAATAAAATCAATCTAGACGCAACAAGTAACAGAAACTTCACTTTAATCTTCTGAATAGAAGTATAAAATTATGGCAGTCAATTAAGTTGTTCCTGGGCTTTCTCGTATTGATTCTTTATCGCCATAGAATCCTACGTTGTCATGTTGACAGGTAGGGAGAATCTATTAATTCTTCCTTCCAAAATTTAAATACGCAGATTGTAAAAGAGATTATATGCTTACTGTCGCCACGTAACGCGAAATCTCTAAAAACTTGGTGAGTAGCAACACTACGTAAACTTGTTTACTCTGTGATCGCGGCTGACGTTTATAGCGGCAGTCTATGGTAGCACGAACATGATTTCCGTTTGGCGCGTCTTTTTTTGTCGACTGTGAAAGAAACCATAATTTCTTAACCTCAAATCAGAGCCCACTGTGTGTGTGTGTCGGTGAAATACATCTGCTTATAATGTTCTGAACTGTGAACCTGACACTGGTGATAGTCGTAACTGTACGTGAATGGATTGATCGAGATTGCTGATGCTGACAGTGGCTGGCAACCTGATGGCGTGACGTCGTGCACTGACGCACCGTAGATGAAAACTAAGTCGATGGCTTGAATACCCTTGAATCCCTATTGCATAACATGTTAATATAATATGCGGTCTATGACTCGAGTTGGTCAATCTAATGCCATATGCGATCTCGGTGTGTGATCCGAGATCGAGCTTGGTATACGAGGCCTGCGGGCGATTCTTGCTCACTTGTCATGAGTCTAGTCTAGAGAAACCGTAAGTGTGAACTGTAGGAAAGGCTCGATGGCAATGATCTTGGTAATAGATCTTAGATCCTAGACGGTTAAGAGTGCGGTGAGTGTAACCTGTGGGAAAGGCACGATGGAATATGCCAGTAAGTTAGCCTAGTCATACAAGGCCCGTAGCTGCGGGAACTAAGCTTTCATTATGTCTGTTATGAATCTGAGCAAATAGGTAGGTAGGTAGGTAGGCAGGTAGGTTGGAGGATATCGCTATTCAGGGTATCCTGTTAGGAGAAAGATATTACCCGAAGGTTTATGGCTGTTGACTGACCTTATCTAAAGAAGTAATCTGAGATACTGTCAATCCTGGTGGGGCCATTCAATGGCCCATCCTAGGGGGTTATCCTGCTTGGAGACGCGAAGGTTTGTGGTTGTTGCCTAACCTTGTTATATGAAGCCTATGAGTACTTTCCTGTTTACTTGTCCTACAGAGAACTCTTGACCGTAGAATGTTTCTATATAGCAAATAACTTCAGTAGTAGGACATGTTGATCAACTTAGGAAGTAGGTAGGTAACGAAATACCCCTTACATTTAGGTTGACATACATACATACATACCTAGGGAGAATATAGGGTTACTATTAATGTTGATGACTTGATTTCTAGACCATGCTGTTTGATAGTCAATCGTGCCAAGTCTAGTTTAGGGGTTCAAGTCTAGTGATTTTACGCGAAGTAGAATCATATACTGTTTCAATTACAGATGGAGAATATGGAGCAGGGGAGTCGGGAACATCATGCTGCGGGGAGACAGTCTTTTAATCTTCTATCAAACAGTTAATTGAATTTGATTTGACAACTAAGTATGCGAAGCAGTGGAGAGAGGATTATATGATACATCTCATCTTAATTTTTATTTTTATTTTTTAGCATCAGCCTCTCTCATACATCACCTTCGTGGCTCGCTAGCATTATTTGGGCGAGCCACGACACTTACAATAAAGTAGTAAAAAGGTCGTGGCTATAAATTTAATATTTTTCTAAACTTAGGTAGGTAGTCCGTATGGTAATGAAGTCAGAACATTATTTTTTAAATTTAGTTTTTCTGCCTGTTTGTATGTTCTGTTGTAACTTGAGAACTACTCACCGAATTTGGACACGGTTTCTCTAGTAGTAACTCTGATCAACATATAGGCTATAAGGGATGTTAATAAAATAACTGCCAAGCCGAAAACTGTCGATAATAGTTTTTATCTTACGCCCAAATAATACTAGTTTATGCTACAAGTGCGTAAACGAGGCAATAGCTTATACAAGGAACGATTTGAAACACGAGCTATAAGCAAATGTTTTAGACGTTACGAGTAAGTTATTGCCCTTACGCACGTGTATCATACTACGTTTTTCAATGCATAGTGTGAGTAAATAAATTAAACGTAATTAAAGAACCAAACAATAAATACTCCAAATGAACTTACGGCGGGCATTCTTTTTCTTTTTCTTTGCACGCAAGTAGCCAACTTGACGGAAATAAGCTGCTTTTAATTTGATGCATTCGAAGGCTGCTTTCAGTCATACATAACATAAATTCGACTCCAGCTTATTCCAATAATGTAAACAACAATGGCTGCCCGATTTCTCTAGATACAAAGAATGTTGTTAACAAGGAAGACCAATCGATAACATTGGTTTTTTTGTATTGTGGCCAGTATCATTTTACGAACTAGCACATTAAAACTTTTTGTCTTTTGGCATTATAATCAAAAAGTTCTTATTTATATTACGATTAAATGAGGTTACTTACGAAGAAGTTTATTTTAACCAGATTCCAGCATCCTTCTTGCTACCTATAATATATTATCAAAAGAAATTAAAAAGTAAAAATCAGGCTCGAACTGATTGATTAAGTTTTATCTGAATTTTCAATTTGTAAAGTTACTACCTGCTCAAAATGTCGTCTAAACAGTTTTCATTTCATTTCATTAAATTAAACGCAGCCTAAGAACGCATCAAACTGAAACCAACTTATTTATGTCAAGTCTATCCATGGTAGGTACAAAAGATAAGAATAGCAACTGTTTTCGATAAATTGAAAAAATAAAACATACCTCAGACATGGCTGTATGAGCTAGCTACTACGTAGGGAAACAAAACTAAAAAAAAAAATTAATACAAAAAGGAAAAAATAAAACACTCGTGCGGTAAAGTTGCTTTGACAACAGATTAGACGCATATAAAACAGAACTTTACGAGCACTTGCATTGCAAAATACATCGATTGAAATAAACTAGATGTACTCGAATAATAAAAGAAGAACAAGTCTGAGGGTTCAGTAATATAATTGACTAGTTATTTAGGCAAACGCGGTAAAAAACTTTGTACACATCACATAAAACTGAATGAACACAAGAAAGTTCATCAAATATATAAAAATCCTGAAATAAATTTAACAAGAAAATATTCAGTGCAGCGGAACAATTCTGGTAGATATTAACATAATTCTGGTAGATAATACGAAAAATTCACCTCCCGAGATACTTTCATATAAACGGATTCCCAAACACAAGTATAAATATTTTTCCTAATGCCTTAAATATTTTCAATCTTTTCGGTAGCATATTTTTTTTATTTCTTTTATTTTTAGCCTGATCATTAAAAAAATATCTCATATATATTATGATGTCACAAGGGCCTTTGAAGAAAACTGTTTAGAATCTGAGTGTTAATTTAACATGCAAACCTACACATTAAACGAATATGTAATCCCTCTTTTTTGTTCAGGTTGCAAAATAAACATAGAATTTAAATAAGTAATGCTTTATGTATATAATGTGTAATTTTTCATGTTTTATCCTCAGTTCGGACAACCCATACGAGTAAACGGCATACTTAGCTTTGCTGTTGTTTGCTGCAATAGTATAAATGTTAAGGTACAATTATATCGAGACAATATCAAACGTCCTTAAATTACAAGAAAACGTGCCTGAAAACCCAAGTTTCGAATCCGCTAAGGGCATGTACACACAAGTTACATAATTAAACAAGCTTAATTTTCTTGTACGAGTTATATTCGAGATGCTCCGTTGTGTTTGTAGAAAGTATTGTGTAAATATTGCTGCGAAGAAACGGAGGTAGAAATCTTTTGGGGGAATTAAGTATGGAATAGACTATTTATCTTCAGGGGAACTAGTTTAACTGTTGTTTTTCAAGATGTTTTCAGATATAATGTGTATTTAACGGTTTAATGTTCTATTTATTTTATTCAATCAAACACCTTAATTTACAACATAAAAAAAACTTACTCTAAACTAAAATTACCTAACAACATAAATTACACTCTTAAACTTAAAAATATCTACTAATAATATACCTGTTCTAAAATTGACCACTGCAGGTGTCCAGAACGCTGGCCACATTTCCTCTTTGAATGGCCAAACTTATACGTTGGCCGAGGAATGCGCCGGCTCTCTGGTCACCCGATGTTTCCACTAAAAGAATTAAGTATTAATTATTTGGTAATAAAAAGGTTCTACACATTTGAGGCGATGAGAGCCAGAGTGGCCTTTTTTTCCAGACACAATAGATAATCAATTGTGTCCGGAAAAGATAGGCTACTCTGGGTCTCATCGCCTCATTTTAGGGAAGTTTCAGAACATATTACGAACACCAATGTCGAGCGGCCAGGCTAGATTCAAATGCATTGATTACTTTGAGTAATGCAATTATCTCGGTTTTGTTATCATCTACACGAATCAAAAGGTTGGGTACGTTCCCAAAGAATTATCATTTCATTTGTTTAAGAAGTCCTGGTCCACAACATCACACCATTGACACCACCGCTACTTAATTTGAATATCCAGCGCCGCGCTGTTTAATAAAGCATCCAGTTTGATTTACATCTGCGCAAATCTCGTACCTTTGCGCTACTTTGTTCCGTGTAAACACACCCTTACTTTACTTTTGCTCCTTTCATTACGGATACAATGTTTTGGGAAGTTTTGAGCGCAATTTGCTTTGTAAGTGTGTACCTAACTTTTCCACAAGCGTTTACACGAAAGGGATAATTGAGTATTTGAAATACAAAACACTAACCTATTTTATTAATTGGGTGATCTTAATATGTAAGTTAGCAAAATATATTTGAGTTTGAAATTGGGTGTATATCTCACCGCTAATGTGTTTAAATCAGTTAAAGTGCAGATTAAGTTGTTAATCTGCAGTTTATCTGGTTGAGTCCGTTAAAGTGGAAAAAATCAAGTTCTTATATTAATTAGATAATATGCAGACTTCCCAGGTAATCTCAAGACTAACGGCTTATCATGCGGTTAAGTTAATAAAACAGGTTCTTTGCTTGAATAAAATATACGAATTCATTGTAATTATTGTTACAAAACCAAAATAGGTTGCGACGACGAGTGAAGCGAGGAGGAGCGGTTAGGAGCGGAGCGGGGCGAGGCGACCCCCGAAGTTTTGTATGGCACTAACTAGTGTTACTAAAAGTGTTTCGCTCACTGTCTTTTTCGCGATTTAACTTAGTAGCATCCGTTAATATGCAGATTAACTAGGTAAAGTGGAGATATCTGCCACTTTAAATCAAATTTCACAGTATATCGGATCGTACCCGATAATTTGCAGATTACCTAGTTAATGCGCATATTACCGTTTTCCGTATTCTAACGGTCACATATACATTTTTTATATGTTCTGTTTTGCCATAATGGAGCGATATGTATTGATTTATATTAACTAAATTTATTATTTTAACCGTTTGAAATCTTATTAAAGCTTTGAAAATTAAACAAAAGCGTAACCACTGAAAATAATACAACTCAAACCCTACCCCAGCAAAAAAACAAGTAACAAACAGCCATAGATAAAGTGCAAAAGTCGAAAAGACAAATGTGCGTTCACAGGCCAGTAATCAAAACGCCTGGCTTTTGATCGAGCAATAAAGGTGATCCAAATGAGCAGGCGCCAAAACAAGAAGGCGCAGACACACAGACAAATCGTTCGATGGGCGATGGATGGACATTGGACGCTGATGCTTCTTAGGGATGGGAAAAGTGTTACCATTAATACCATTTATCGACTAACAAAGCAAAGTAAAAAAAAAACTATCTTGCCATGTTATTATCAATTCTAATACAAAGTAAGCGCAGCATAATTCTGTGAATATCCCAAAAATATAGGATGGTTCTTAGGGTAGGTACGAAAGTAATGGTATTTATTTTAATGATTTCATAAGAAGTGACAGTGTCGCTTGGAAAACAGAAAAATATATAATTATGTTATTCAATTCATTTCACGGGGCGTAGGGAAATCTTCTTCTATACTGATGATAATTATGAGGATATGTTTAAATGTCAGACTTGATGAAATGTCTTAATACTTACTGGCACGTTTAAAAATATAAGTAATTAATTTTTGTAAGTAACATGTCCGCCCAATTATAAATATAGCTACTTCTAAATAAATGTTACATGTACTAATTATGTTTTCATTTTCAAACTTTTCCTCTTGTCCATGGTACATCCCTACCCCAGAGGCGATGAGCGAGCTTATATTCGTCCGTTACGCTCGATCGGTTACGGATCGTGGGCCGCCAGTATTTCACTTGCACCTTTCATTTGTATTGGATCTTTACATATATCTTTATATTATATTTATAAGTATGTACTTTGGTCTTGAAGATAGTCAAGAAGACGTAATATTAGATAATTATATCGAGAAAAAATGGACAAGCGATAGTTTGAAGCAAAATTGCTAGCAAGAGGGAAATTATAAATCACGTTACGTGGGTTAAAAATAAAGTCAATGTTTGAAATGAAATTGAAAAATAAAGTTATTGTTTCTTGTGGCTTGTGGCTTGTGTCAATTTATATGTATAATATGTAAAGTTGCATAATTTCCCTGATGATTTACCGCATAGATATCACAATAATATTATTCACTTATATAGAGGTTAGAGATTTATCCATGGGTTTCATAACAATATTATTCTACAGATAAGTGTTCTAATCAGCCAGTGTAGCTGTTTGTAAAGGCTTTAATTTTAGTTGTAGTACTGTCAAAAGTAAAACTTCTACAAGGTAATTTAGCCTATATTAAGTACATTTAAGCACTTTATTTTCAATTAACAAATTTTTGTTTTGATAGCCTTAAACCTAAATTTTTATCCTCTTATACTTTTTCAAAAAAGTCGATAAACATTTTTGAATTATTTGCAACTTTTTTAGTCAATGGTTACAAATTTAAAAAGACTGAACCGTTGAGAATTATAATGAATTTTCATATAATTTTATCTGTACTACACAGATGAGTTTTCCACGCTCTTACGTTTAATACCTATGATTTTCAGTTAGCATAGAAAAGTTATCATATTATTGATACGGCTTGATATTTCGACGCCTCTGATTTAGGCTGTCGAACGTACAAGGCTAGATACACAACTTAAATTGAGCATATCACATTGTGTAACTTAGTTAATCGGTATAGTCAAAATAATATAGGCAGTAGACTTTAGGGTTGATAGATTCATTTTAGAAAAAATGCAATATATTTAAGTTCGCTTGATAGAAAAAACCGGCCAAGTGCGAGTCGGACTCGCGCACGAAGGGTTCCGTACCATTATCTATAAAAACGGCAAAAAAATCATGTCTGTTGTATGGGAGTGCGCAGGTCCGACTCGCACTTGGCCGGTTTTAGTGCTTGTTGTTACAGCGACAACAGGAATACATCATCTGTTAAAATTTCAACTGTCTATCACGGTTCATGAGATACAGCCTGGTGACAGACGGACGGACGGACAGCGGAGTCTTAGTAATAGGGTCCCGTTGGTTACCCTTTGGGTACGGAACCCTGAAAAATTACGAATTTACCTCTACATTTCATGTTTTTTGAGTGTTAAAGGCCCTTCCTTAAATCATACAGCCTTGAAATTCGTATTAAAAATAAGTTAACAAATGATGTCGTCAGCTCGTATTAGAATATTTTAAAAATTTCATCCAGAAGTAGAGTTATTAAATAAAACGAAGATTTTCGTGGGCGCGTGTTTCTTGGAGGTCGTAACAGCCACGGCTGATAGGAAACCTCGTAGTGTTTAGTTCTGATTGGTGCAAAATGAGGTGCTCTATCTCATCATAAATGCAGCGTTAAGACCCCAGTAAAATGTTCATTATGTATTGCGTGAAAATCTCAAAAGTTTCAAGTTTGCTAAGTCACTGCTTGGACATGGAACCTCAATATCTTAAGAGGCTTGTAGTCGGCGGCTTGAAATCAGTCGCGCACGAGGTCGCTATGCTTATGTTTTTAGTGAATAATATTTCATTTTACATTCAACTTCGGATTATAGAGCACCAACTGACTGTTATTGGTTGGCCCGAAGGTTCATTTCCCGAGCTCGTACGGAACTAACCGAGCACGGTGTGAGAGGCAAGCTAACGCGAGACAACATTCATGTTTTCAAAAAACTCGAGGATGGTTTTGGTGGTTCCTATGATTTCAGGGAAAATATCCCAAAAATCGAAATAAAACAAAAATATTTTTGAATACTATAAAATATACTATACTGTGAAACTAAAATTATTTGATTTGTTTTATCGGTTCTATGACATTACGGTACATAAACATTCATCAAAATATGTGTTAATTCCAGGACTTTTATACGCTTGTAACTTTTGTATATATTTGATTTTGATAAATATTTCAGTTTCACTTCATGGATATTGTATGGGATATGTTGAAAAAGAAAAAATAATACGCAAGTATCTATAAATCAGGATATGATCAGCGAACTGCAACTAGTATGGGAGTTCGGGTGAAGAGAGCCGTCTTAACATAATTTTTTGGAATGCTTTTTATAACATTTATAAGCGTTTTGTAGTTTAGTGCTTCGACGTCTCAACAAGTAATCCTAAGGTTATGGGTTCAAACGGACACGTTCTTCGTGCTTCTGAGAAGACGTTACGTATTTATTGTTTACTCGATGTTTACTCGTAATCCGTGTCATTCCACAAGGCCTGATTCACACTCCATAACGATTGTGATTGAAAACCTATGAGCGGTTTAAAAGTAATTGGTTTTTATCTAAACGTTTCTCTGATTGTCGGTTACTTATTTTATAGGACAGTAAGAAGGAAGATGACCCAAATAAGAATAAAATGACAGACTTCAGATGATTTTGTTTAAATAACCAGGATACACATAGTGATAAAAAAATATACTTATGTTCTGATAACGTTTTGTGAAGTAGTTTTGAACAAACCGCATAATATATACATTTATTTCCATCCATCCATCAGCCTGTTTCGTCCACTGCTGGACATAGGCCTTTCCAGGATTTCACCACTATTGGCGGTCCCCCTGGAAGAAATACTCACACACGCTGGGCAGGCGGGTTGGTGAGCGGGGTGCCGAAACCCTTGCACCAGTGACGCCGCTGCCCGTCACCAGTCTGCTTTAAGGCCTGGCAATTAGGGATGGATATACCGCCATCCATCGGTCCCAGGCAATGGTGGGCCGCCTGGTTTTGCCTGAGAGCTGTTCTCTTACTTTCCCCCGAATAATTTCAGGAGGATTTGCGAGTAAGACATACATTTATTTACTGTAAATAAAATCTTCTAATTTACCCTATTTTAGACTTCCTATTAATTTTATCATAAGTATTGACTTCGGGATTTTGTAAGTTTTTCTTTATAAAATTTGTTTCAATGATATCTAACGATATAAAACCGTGTTGCGATTTTAGCTGGCGTCATAGAGTTCAATTCAACTTCATACAAAATGAAGTGCTCAATCTCAGTCCGCCCATGCCCTTAAAGATGGAAACAGTTTACGCATATCACAAACCATTTAATTGCTTTATAAAAATCCTTATTCTAGAGTGTCACAGTATCTGAGGGGAATGCATCTTCAAGCCCAAAGACTGCTGAGACAGTGGCCCGACACCACTCTTGGTGAAAGCAGCGACTCGGACTTGGTACTGAACGTTGACCTTCGCTGGGCTGAATACTGCTGAAGTTTGTTCGAAACCTTTCACTGTGACAACTTGCGCTTCTGCTATCGGCTTGTATTGGTCTATCTGGAAATTATGGAATGTACGGGTGAGTGTGGTTTACTATGCACCTACTAGCTTTGTCCGCCCGCGTTTATTAAATCTCTGCCCCGTTTTCGGCTTGAACGGTATTTAATTAAATCTTCTTATAGCCTATATGTTAACCAGGTGACAAGAATGATAATAAAAAAAAACACATCAAAATCCGTTAAGCGGTTCCTAAGTTAAAACATAACATACATACAGAGACAGACGGACAGACGAAATTCTAAAAATTGTGGTTTTTTCCTGTGGTTATTAATAACAACACATTTTATTTAAAATATTGCGAAAATATTCAATGTACAGACACGACCTTTTTACTACTTTATTTAGTACTAGCCTTTGCCCCGTTTTCGGCTTGGACGTTATTTTTTATGAACATCCTGTATAGCCTAGTATGCTGACCAGGGTCCCTGCGATGATATAAAAAACCGCATCTTAATCCGTTGAGTGGCTCTTGAGTTAAAACGGAACATACAGACAGACAGACAACAATTCAAAAATCTTTTGGTTTTGGCCTTATTACAATACTAATTAGAATTTTTAATAATTTAATTAAAATTTTAATGTACAGAAACGACTTTTTTATTACTGTAGGTATTATTAAGTATAGATAGATATACTGATATATAAGGTGACTTTAATTTATACAGCCAAACTCTTATTAGAGGCTTGGTAAGTGATCAGTATCATGGATCGATAACAGTTTTTGCTTATTTCGCAAAATAAAATCTTGACGTCTCATCGTAATTGACTCGGGGCTGGGCTTGCGTTTGTAAGGAACACGAAAAGAATAATTAATGAATTTCACAAAAAGGGTCATTGAATCCTGTTACTGAGCACTTACCGAGTCTTCAGTGACAATTTGGCTAAATAAATTAAAGTCACCTTATATAGATATAATAATACCTTTTGTGGTTGTAACTTTTTTTCAGGCACAACTTGGCCCTCTTTCACGTGGTATGTTGTCTTCAGCACGTCTTCAAGCTCCCAAACGAAAAGCTGTAATAAAAAATAATGGGATTTAGTATCGGCGTTTTTTTATGTCGATATGCATGGTTGCACCTCGTTTTAAATATTTTCTAGAGCCTCTTATATTTTTTTTCTGAACGACAGAGTACTTACTATCAAAATAACTTCGTTGTTATTGTTATTTTATTGCACGTAGTATTATTTGTAAAACCTCAAAATCTTTATTATATTCTATTCTATTCTAAAATGTTTATAAAATATGTATTACCTACTAGCTTGTACGAGTAATTATGGGCAATGGCAATATTAAAGTCCCACTCATATTCAGGGAACTGGCATGTTTTTTATTTTTCTTTACATGTGTATAATTAATTACATATAATATATTATATAACTGCAAACATCTAACCTTGTATCCTAAAACAGGCTCATCTCCCAAATATTCCATCTCTTTCCATGTCACTTGGAAACTGGGAGGATCCAGCGCGGTCATTGACAGTAAAATTGGACTTTGTTTCGTTACATCATTTTTAGTATTGTCAACTACAAACGCCTGACTCCATGCCAGTAAGAAAAGGAAATAAAAAAAATTCATTTTGAAATTGGAATGTTTTTTAACGTGCGTTCTGTTCTAGAGCCGGTCACTGTATGCTTTGTTAAATGTTATTGTTTGGTTTTATACCGACCGCTACATTCTAGATAAGGAAGTGTTTAGATTAGTTTGTGTTTTTTTTACGTTTACTCCCGTTTGAAGCGTCATAAAATATACAAGTATTTTTAATACATGTCTTGATACTTTCCTGCTGCCTGTAAGCGGACGTCGTCCGACGATCAAACTGAACGCAACCTACGAATGCAACAAACTGAAATCAGTTTATTTCCGTCAAGTCTATATATGGTACACAAGGAAAGACTTCCAACTTTCTCTCAATAAATAAAAATAATGCACTAGTGCGGAAAAATGATTTTGCCAACAGTTTTAATGCATATAAAATGGGTCTTTCCGAGCACTCGCATTGACAATTATTTTTCGTATTTCGCAAACAGGGTCTTTGAATCTTGGACCTGACCACTTACCGAGTTTCAAATTCACGTATTGCTTTATAACTTAAATACAAGATTATTGCTGTTAAATATTCGGTCAAGAATGAGAATAATTTTTACGACTGGACATTCGCTTCATAACATGGAAACTTACATACCTACATACCTTTTTTATTTAAAATTTATATCTGAAAATAACTGCTAATACCTAAATTATACCCCACGCTTTTAAGAAACTTGTTTCAAATTTGTTTTTAGTTTTGTTTGTTGTATAATTCTTTGTGACTACCACTTTTTATTTCTAAATATAATTTTTTAATAATATTTTAATGAATCTAATTAATGAATCATAAAATGTAATAACCATATGGGCGCAAAAAATATAAAAAAACAAAAATGTACGATTGTACACGCGGCCTAAGCTTCCAGCGATACAGTGGTATAAATAGAATGACCACACATCCATCATCTGATAATACTACCTCACTAACTCTGTACGCTACCTAGTATCTTGCACACGGTATAATTACTCTTATTTTTTCAGAAATACTAGTGTGCGAAATTTTACCTATTTGACGAGGAGATTTTAAGGCGAAAAATGAGTATATCCATCGCAGAACAAACTCAGAATACAGAATCTGGATTCTGAGACAATGAAATGAAAAATGCGAGGCCGAGCAGTGCGGTGAATCAAGAAAAGGTTTTACATTGCTGTTTTTAGTGAATAATATTTAATAAAAAAACGCGTTGTTATGTTTTAGTTTTTATATATTTAGAGCGTAGTGTAGGCTGACCTCGTGCCCGCTGCACCGATGACTTGAAGGAAGTTGTGGGTGGTGGCTGGATGAGGAGGACGGAGGACCGACATGAGTGGCGAAATTTGGGAAAGGCCTATGTCCAGCAGTGGACGAACACGGGCTGATAGATGGATCGATGGATAATTTTATATGTATTGGACGGTGGATTACTGTTTTTAACTGAAAAAACAGCCTCCCTCCACTTTGCAATTTTTTTAATGCAGTGAACTTTTCTCTATCACGTTTTGAACTTTGTTATCCTCTTTAAAAAGGCCTTATTTATAACATTTTTTTTTTCAGAACATATTTAAGTAAGTGAGTTTTATTGTTTTAAAATTTCTTATCTTTTGTAGTTCCTTTATACTACATTTAAACATTTTATTAACAAACTAGCCTTAATTTTCAGGTGGTCTACTTATTTTGTCCTTTTCGAAATCATGTAATTTTTTTTTTGTAATTTTGTAACCAATTGTGTTTTTTTTTGCTTGTAGGAAATAAAATTCCGATTTTATTTTAATTATACAGCTGTGATTTTTAGCTCATTACTTTATTCCATTAATATCTTTCGTTGGTTTGTAATCTACGTTTGTGTCACCATCATAACAACACTACTAGTGAGAATGATGCATATCAGATTATATTACCTGGAATCCCATGTCATGCTCTATGAATCCCAAATAAACAAAAACGCTGCCTTGCTACCACATGTGTGTTAAATTACGTGCATGACGCATCGGACATTCAGCGTCATACAAGGAAAAACACGGTCAAATTGATTGTTCACTTTGAACTAATGTTAACAGTTCATTGAGATAAATTGGCAAACTGTCTTAGAGTTTGTAAATAACACCATAAAGTAGTGTTGAGTGTATTGTCAGGTTTTAGACTCAGTACTTATTTTGTTTGTTATGGACTACGGAGGTACCACTTTTTTAAGGTGACTCTTCACGGTCAAGTTCCTAAATGCAAAACTTATGATTTACTAGCTTTTCCCGCTGTATTAGTTTTTGTGTACTCCTTATATTATATATATAGGAAAAAGTAGATTTTGTCCTATTCAAAGTCCAGAACTACATTTATGCAAAATTTCAGCCTAATCAGTTTCGTAAGCTTATCGTGAAATGGTGACACATCACTCTTCTATAGAAATTTGAAAGCTCATTTTCATCCCATGGGAAATGATCTAAGGGATAAAAAGTAACCTATGTCCTATTCCAGGTCTAGAACTACATTCATGTCAAATTTCAGTTCAATCGGTTCAGTAGTTACGGTGAAAGAGTAACAAACTTCCATCCATACATCCAAACTTTGGCATATTAGTGGGATAGTGGGATTAGTGGGATATTTTTATTTTTGAATAAAAAGTATAAAATAAATGTGATTTAGGGCTTTTTCTAACAAAGTTGTTTTATTTTATGCATAACGTTGTAAATTACTGAGCTCAACTCATTTAAAGAGTGTTTTCAATGCAGGTGCTCGTAAAGACCCATTTTATATACATCAGAACTGTTGGGAAAGTAATTTTTTCCATATTATTATTTTTATTTTATTTATTGTAGAAAATTGGCAGTCTTTTCTTCTGTACCATAGTTAGGCTTGACGCAAATTAACTGCTTTCAGTTTGATGCGTTCGTAGGCTGCGTTCAGTTTGATCGTTGGACGACACGCCTACCACTAACAACAGGACTGAAAGCAGCCTACGAACGCATCAAACTAGAAGCAGTTTATTTCCGTCATATTGGCAAATTGTGTGCAAAGAAAAATAATGACCGCCTAAAGTTCATTTAGAGTATTTATTGTTTGTGTTTCTTTAATTTATTTACTGACACATTTATTTACTTGCTTATCGCTCGTGTTTCAAATCGTCCTCGTTAGATATTGCCTCCTTACCACACTTGTAGCATTAACTACTATTATTGTTGTTGTACACATTCATTCACAACGTAACGCACAGAGTTACATAACTTTGCTAGAGAAGCACAACTTTCATTAAACTTTGCCCAGTAAATGCCATAAATCTCATTTATTTATACTATTTATTTAAAAAAAAGAAAAAATAAATAGTTGTGTGGCTAAAACCGCGATCGTGACAAATTACGTCTGATAGCCTTTTGGATGCCTGCGTGGTATAACAAACGTACTTGTAAAATTTCAAGACAGACTTCATATTTTCGAAGATTTCATTAGTATTATTTAATTACCGACTTCAAAAATTCTACTGTATTTTATGTTATTTGGTTCGTTACTCTGGAATTCAATAACCGATTTTTAAAAAATTGTTTTAATTAAGAAGAATTTCCTTCCAGGTAGGTCTTACTTTAGTTTGGTCGTGATCTGAGGACGGTCTTCAGAAATACGCAGTCTTACTTCTCAACGGATGACGGCATATCACTCAATATTGAAGCAAATGCTTTATACCAGGATGCTGAACATAACCCACCTGACCTTTTCATTTTGACGTTTGTTTTTTTTTTATGTAGTGTTACCATCAGTTGGTTGTAAAAAGCCACCATATCACAGACGTGGAGGGTTTTTACACTCAACTTGACGCAACCTATCTTTGGAAGGTCAGCTTTTGCAGGGTAAGAGTATGAATTATGGTGTGTTTTTGCATTCAGTTTACGTAGTGTATAGGGATACTGAAACGGTATTTAACTCATTTCCGGTAAAAGTGACGTATGGTGGGTTTTTGCAATCACGGGTTCAGTCACCCGCGCAAATGAAGGTGACATTAATTTATCCAGCCAAATTCGTACTAGAGGCTGATAAGTATTCAGTATTACGGATAAATAAAAAAAATGCGATATAGGAAAAATTTGATTTTGAAGTTTACTGTATTGATTCGGGGCTGAGTAAAATTTGTGTTTGTATTAAAGAGAAAAAAGAGAAAATGACAGACGGACAAATATAATGTTTCTTAATCTAACCTCATATCATAACGTAAACTCCTTACGAACTGAAAACTACTGGCATAATGAAAAATATTTTTCACGAACGTCTCTAAAAAATTAAGAAAATAAGTTATAGTGTTGGTCTCCGAACAACATAATGCTATAAAATAACTTTTTCTGAGATTACAGTATAATCACAACGCAAAGAATACTTAGTCCATACAGTCATGTCATGTCTGAGGTTAGGATATCTTATACCAATGAGGTTTTTAAATAATATTACAACAAGAAGGTTTAATGGCGGTGCGTGACCTCACCGCTATGATACCTCCTTGTGGCCATCCTCACATGCGTGCGTAATTGCACCCGACCAAAGAGTTTTGTGGCAGTGCGGGACCTCACCGTCATAAAACCTCCTTTGCCTAATGCATAACATCACATGCATCCGCGGTGGACTGCAAGATTTTTTCGCCATAATTTAGATAATTAATTAAATACTTACTGTTTCTGTTACTAAAAGTTTTATTTTGGGCCAAAATGTCTGAAGTCTGACGACAATAGTCGAGTGCTGGTGAGAACCGAAAATGATAAACAATTTCATGACAGCAAAATCAAGAAAAGCTTACGACAAATTTTACCAAGATTTAATGGAATGGATAATAAGTAGATAACTATTGTATGAGTTTAGATAAAGTAGTGTATGAAACTGTACTTAACTAGGTATTAAAAGACTAGGCTTGGCTCGTTTTTTAAACTTACACTCGTCTTTTAATAACCTCTTTATGTACCAGTTTCATAAACTACTATTATTAAATGAGACACAAAAAAAACAAAAATCGTACTGTTTTTCCAAGATTTTTAAACAACTTCATTGAGGAAATTGTGAACGTACACTGATC
This sequence comes from Ypsolopha scabrella, assembly GCA_910592155.1. Classification (NCBI taxonomy): domain Eukaryota; kingdom Metazoa; phylum Arthropoda; class Insecta; order Lepidoptera; family Ypsolophidae; genus Ypsolopha; species Ypsolopha scabrella. The sequence goes on along the minus strand of OU342969.1, from coordinate 19,702,158 downwards.
TCTATATTATATATCATAAAAGAATGTATATAAACTTTAATAGCTTGTTTTTAGGGTTCCGTATTCCGACAAGGAACCCTTTATTCAAAATTGAAATCTGTTATTGGCTTTAATATTAAGTAATTTGTTATCTATTTTATATCTGCTATGTATCGCTGTTGATTTCTGTACTTAATAAAATAAAATAAATAAAAATATATAGTTTCACCATGTCCGTCTGTATGTCCATCCGTCTGTGCGTTCGTCCGTCTGGACGCAGCTAAGCTTAGAGGCTATTAGTACCTACTAGAAAGCTGTAATTTGGAATGATTATACATATTACTCACGCCGACAAAACTATAAAATAAAATCATGAAAAAAGTTTTTTTTTTATGGGATACATGTAAATTGGGGATGATTTTTTTTCTCATCTATTCCATAGTGAGGGATATTGTAAGATAGTTCGTTCAAAAACATTGTAGGTGTGCGAAAACCATTTTTAGATTTAGGGATCCGTTGGCGAAATATTAAGCTTTAAAGTGCAAATTTTTGTTAGATTTAAGTGTGTGTCCCCCTGCCGGCTAAACGGTGGTTTATGGATATGTGTAAAAATTCACAAAAGTTGTATATATAAAATGAACTTAAAAGGAAAACTATCACCGCTAAGTAGGCTTTACAGGTTTACGAGTACTTGTCGCGCCAACTTTTTGTCCCCTCTAAACACGACAGTACATGGGTCGTTCTTCCGGAGAGCAACTTCCGAAGTTTGGCGCGATCAGTAGACCAACTTATAAAATGTACTGGGCAACTACGGAACCCTACACTGCACGTGGCCCGACACGCACTTGGCTTTTTTTTCATTTTGTTTATTTACAATATTATTATACATTATTATGTTTATGATATTCTTAATAATTTTTATTCTTTATTGCACACTAAAATTTTCTAATTTTAAAACAACACAAATAAACATGTACAAAAGCAAACTTATTTTAAGACGAGATTTCTTCCAGCTTATGCCTGGGGTTAGGAAAAAAAATACCAAAAAGGCAGACATACATATACTTGTACGTAAATTGTGATAATTAAATACATATTCTATAAGAATATAAGGTGAAATTTATTTATGCAGCCAAATTCCTACTGGATGCTTGGTAACTAGTGATCCAGTATCACGGATCGACTTTTTGCTAATTTCACAAAATGAAATGTTGACGTCCCATAGTAATTGATTCGCGACTGAAAAGAATAATTTACGAATTTCATAAAAAAAGACATCGAACCTTGTTACTGAGCACTTACTGAGTCCTTGGTATGAATTTGGCTGCATAAATAAAAGTCACCTTATACAGATATCTACGTGTACGTAGCATACATGTCGAAAAAACTATTTTTATTACGGTGCAAACCGTCTCAATTCCTAAACAAAATAAATTACAACCCAATTGAAATTCTCATTATATTCGACAGCACCCAACAGTTAAACATTTAATTCAAAGGGCATTGGGTTGTTCACACGCAAGCAATACTGGCTCACTGGATCAGAAAATTACAATCTACAAATTCAACTTATTTTGTTTAGAATATTTTCATTTTGTTTCAAGTATGTGCATTAAAATAAAGTTGGGCATCTAGAAATTTAAAAAAATTAGAATTTATAGTCTGTCAAAAAAGTGTTGAAATGAAAATGAAACTTTAATGAACTTTATTGGACTTTAAACTTCAAGTAGTATAATTAAGGTAATATATTTATGAAATAACAACGCGGTTAACTGGATTTAACAGATTTTGTACTTATTTGTTTGGTGTAACCAGGCGAAAGAAAAATAGATTCTTCAATATTAATTTCAACACTTTTTTGACAGACTATATATAAAACTGTTTTTGTATTGAGTTTTGTTATGCCGATTGTAAATGGAGAGGTATCCGTAAATCGACTGACCATACTGAACAATTTTCCCAAAGAAACATACTTTGAAATGACTTCGGTATGTTATTTACGTTTGGTTCCTTTATTTTTTTGCACGGAAGAGGAAACTGACAGTTCGGATAGTGGGAAATGCGCTTTTAATTCCTATGGTGCATGAGCCAGCCATTTTACACTGTCGCAAACTTTTGAATGTTGTAATGCGGTAAATAGTTCATGTATAGGAGTCAAAAGCGCAAATCATTTCCACTGGCCTGAACTATTAGTTTCCTACTTTGCGCAAAAAAAATTCTTTAGTTATCTTATGTTATCATGAATAGGTTTGTGGAGAGAGAGAGAGAGAGAGAATATCTCACAGGTATTTGTCATAATCGGTTCTAATCAAAAGCATAATGGTTTCTTGTTCCGTATTAGCGACTCTACTATAGAATCCACGCCGTACTGTCTTCCCAAGTGAACGTTCCATCAGCCAGATAAATCTCTTCGGGCAAATTAAACATTATTCTTTTCGTATCCAAATTCCTACAGGAAACTCGCCGGGACTTTTATTGGAATTTTTCCTCGATCGTACGTGACAATAAATACTGGGCTAAGCGTTTCAAACGGTTTACACCCCACGGCATTTAGTGCTTTATGTCAATCGGGCATGCACACAGAGGCATTAGTAGTGTATAACGCACACATACACGTGCATGCAAATTGCGAAGAAAGAACACGGTATCCAACGTGTTTTCTATTCAGTGGTGCTTTTGTTGGGGGACTGTTTAGTTTTGATACTTTGAATGGCTTTAAATTCATATAAACAGTTTTTTTCATATTTCATAACTTATCTGTATGATGAATCCGACCCATGATCTGCACTGGATCTATTGTTTTAGTTATATTGAGAATTAAGAGGGTTAAATTAAAAAAATATGTGTTGGGTATAGACTTCACTTTTTAGCGCTCCATACATTAAAATAACTTAAACGGACCACTTATAGGATCAGAACTTTTTCTCGGGTCCTGTGAAAGATATCAAGTTAAAACTAATATCTCAGTAGTCTACAGCCCAATGGGGCTTTAAGAACAAGCTTCTTACTCAACACGCAAAACATTTATTTTCCTTTATGACATAAGACATAAGACATAAGACATTTTTATTCATAATTGTCATTGTAAATCAATTACAAACAAATTGGATCACCATGAAAATCTATATAGGGCGCTTATTAAATTAAATCAGTTTTCATTTGCACTGTACACGTTGTCAAAGTTAAGGCAGTTCTTAGTGCTTACTATGGTTGTACTAAATCCACTCTTCGATTTTAAGTAATCATCTGGGGTAATTCTATTGACAAAAAACGGGCATTTATAGCACAAAAGAAGTTCGAAAAAGAGACTTTTGCTAAAAACACTTCATAGAACTCGGCATACTCACCCTTCCATCACTATATCTACATACTCGTATGTATTAGAAATATATCTTTGTGTAAAATCGAATAGATATTTATTTAACATCTATGAAAAGTAAAAGGTGCCAACACATGGTCGCTTCCTATACCTCCAATACTGCTCTGTTTAGCAAAAATGTGCTGGGCATGGCTCCTAAAATTTATAATAACTGTTGCCTCAAGAGAGATCCATAACTTACACAATTTTAAAATGACTCTAAAAACCTATTTACAAAAAAGCCTACTACACGATTGACGAATTCTCGAATGATGAAAATTTTAAATACAGATCATTCACTATAAGAAGTCCCCTGGCTTAGGAAATGGTAGCACTGTATATAATGTTGCCAATTGCTCACGTAGCATACACCCTACTACACATTCATAATACTTACTTAACTGCGTTTTTTTATATAGTAATTATACTACTTTAATGAAAATAAAATGTTCAGAATGAAAAAACAAAAATTATCAATTATTTATTGATTTGTATTTTGCAGAGAATACGTATAAGCTAATGGTATGAACATGTATCTCTGTACCAAAACGGTATTTTTTATTTCTTGTTCTAGCTTGACGACGTTTGTTCAAAATAGTCGAGCTCACGTTTTTTACGTTTTTGACGATATTATTTCCAGGTGACTTAATGTGAACGCTTTTTTCCAATATGCCTGCAAAAGTAAGTGAATAGCTAATTATTATTTTCCCATAAAATTGGCTTTATGTTTAAAACTGGTATCCCTATTTTACTAACCCGTCATGGCAATGACACGAGATCGAACCTGATCGAGAGGAATCACGAAGCATTGTTTGCATTTTCTCTTTCACAAAAGGCGTACCTTCAACACAATCTTTTTTGCACTATTGTGCAACGGCTTTGGCAATAATAACACATCATTTTATCAAATAATTTTGAAAAATCTGACTGACAACTATAATGACAGCAAAAGCTTGACAAGCGGTGATGCCAACATGACGGCAAGGGACAAGTTATGATAAATGGTCTGTAGATACTACTGTCTTGTCTTGTTATAAATCATCAATAAGGATTTTTTTTCCCATGAATGCCTTATTGTAAATCGTTTCAAGTTTACTGTTTAGGAGAAATTATTGTTATTGTTTCTTTAATTAATTATTTATTATAGTAATTGAATGCATGACTTTATTTAAGATTTAAAATTTGTATGTCTATTAAGACGTAACATATTACGCTCATATTGTGTGTTAAATCATCTAACTTACCTATGTTGACAAATAAATGATTTGATTTGACTTCCAGTTTACTCCCAAACTTGAAATTTCGCTTGCAAGTAGGTTTTACATCACACGTACAGGAAAAAAACAAAAAATTACCTCTTATTCAAGATGTTATTAATACCAACTTGATATGGCCCTTTGGATAGGTACATAGAGCTTCATAAATCGTAAATGACAAATCAGTTCGTTGTACGAGGAATAAGTTTATATTCTAAACCGTTTTGTATGGAGGGCATAAGTCCTATTTGAACTAAACCAGTTATTTTTACTATAACATTTGTTTCAGGATATCCAAAATATTTTACTATAAATTGAACTTTGAAAGGATAAGTTTAAGCATACAAAAAAAAAGTTACGATTATGATCGACAGTATGCTTCAGTGTAGATTTAATATTCGTCTCTTTACAAATATAAATTATTGAATGCAGTCTTTTTGTCTCTCTGTATGTATGTGTGTATAATGACTTATAATATAACGGATTTTGATTTCCATTAGCTAGAGAGTTTCTTTGGAAAGGTCTGTAAAGGTATCATTGCACTTTAAATACACTTGAGCTGATTTATGACCATTTCAGTATAGTAAGTCGGAGGAAAAGGGACCAAAGAGGACAACAGTTTTAATTCAGTGCAGGTGCAGCTCCATTACAAAAAAACTAATTTAAATGAAATTAATTTTGACCATATATTTGGTGACATTACTCATAAATAGACTTTATGAGGGTGTGGGAATACCAACGCCGCCAATATTGTTTCTTTCATATATAATGAAAGCTTCAAAACCTTCCGATCCAACCACAAACAGATACGAATCTAAAATTGTCCCTTTAACACGAGCGAAGCAAATAACGAAATAAAATAAAATACAAAAGAGTAAAAGAGAACGTATTGATTTGAAGGAATTTTTATTAGGAGGTGTTACCTCGTATAAAAGGCGATTTGCCTCCGCTATATTGCCCCACCCTGCTCGGTGTCGTGTCGATGTGAGAAAAAGGTTTTTACTTTTTCCGCTTGCATGCAAAGAAAACATTGTTCACTATTCATTTCATTCATTCATTCATTCATTCATTCATTGTGACGTTGTACCTCTTGAAGTAACTTGGTAATAACTTCGAGAAAACTAAAAAAACGTACTAGAAAATATTTATCGATACAGGATATTATGACATATAAAATATGTCTTTGGCACTTTTTTACACTAGTATAACAACTCAAAAATTATATTTACCTATATCGAAAATTTTAAGATACCAAAAATAAAAAATTAATTAGTTGTTGTTTATTTTATTTTAATGCAATTTGTGATTTAAAATTTAGTTTGATGTTGATGACCAAATATTTTCGTCATAAATAGAAATAGAATTGTACGTACAAAACTTTTTGCTTAAACCAGAACTGGTGGGACCTGGGCAACCCTGGATTACACCGGACCAAGAAGTTTGGTCAACTGACACATGCCACCTCACAATGTGACATGGGGCTAGTTTTGTAAATATAGAGTAGTTTTTGCGTGTTTCGTTTGACACGCCCCTAAATGATATCTAAATACTCTTCATTACCGAGGCTCTACGCCTTACGTGCCATTTCTACTTACCCCTGATTATCTATATGTCGCCGGCAATTGACAGTCAGTCACTTGGTTGTAATTAGTTTTTCGGAAGTCCTGCAGCGCAGAAGAGTGGCGATAGCTTGGGTTAGAAGGTTAGGTATTGACTGCCATACATAATCTTCGTAGTTATTTTTTCTATGACCACCCAGAAATATGATTTAAACCAAAAGAATAGCCATTTAGTTAAGTGACTGGTTTAACCAAATGCCGGCGACGTGGGGCTCACAAAAATGTACCAAACACACGGGAATTTGTACCACAAGTTCCCGTGTATTGTGGTACATTTTTGTTTGTTTCAAGTCTTCAAAGTTCAAGCAGATTATTTATTTTATTGAATAAGTAATTTCCTACTGATTTGCATTGCATTTGAAGACGCTAAACGAGTTTAAGGTTGAGTTTTTACGCGTGTTTGTTCACGTGTGTTGCGTGTCTTATGGATTGTGTGACAAAAAAAATGTTTTCAACATTATTTCTTAACTCTACAAATAAATATTTGCTCACAATTAATAGTATTCTATTTGAAATCCTATATCTTCTTTCATATGCACTAACCTTTACTTTACTTTAAGTGTGTTGCGTATTTCTAGTGTTACAATGTTTTACAAGTTCCCGTGTGTTATGGTACATTTTTGTAAGCCTTGTACAAGGTGAAATTAAATTAACCGACCAAATTCATACTGGAGACTCGGTTAGTGATCAGAAACAAGCGTCATTACCCTTTTGGTGAAATTCAAAAAACATTTTTTTTGCCTACACTAGTAATTGTACTTAAACTAGTCCAACCAGTAAGGGAGGATTACTGAACGGGGCAGAAATTGAATATACGCGGGCGGAGTCGCAGGCAAAGGCTAGTACTTAATAAAATTGGACTGACGGTTATATTAGGTTATAGTCTATACAGGGTGTAATCATGACGTGCTCATTAAATTAAACCACATGGTCTACTGTTCATCCTGAACCACTTCCATAGATAAAACGTGAAATAAAAACTAATTTCTCATACAATTTTTTAATATCTCCTTGTAATTTCCTAGGGGTTTTTTTTCGCGTTTTATCAAAAGTTTTTCCATGGAAGTGGTTCAGGATGATCAGTAGAGCACGTGGTTTAATTTAATGAGCACGTCGTGATTACAAACTGTATATTGATCAGGGTCACTACGATGGTAATAAAAAACTGGCACTTTAGGTTCCGTATACCATACAAGCACCCGCTAAAAATGATTTTGTTACGTTCTGACGTTTGCTATGATTTCAGCGTAGGCGTAGACATGAGCAAATGTGCATAATTAGTTTGATTGACACATCATAATCTTTACTTCAGACTTGGCAGTGTTCACAGTCAACGTTCAGTAAACCTATTTGTGAAATTAGTAAAATATTGCTTATTACTGCTTTGCTGTTCATATGAATTTAAAAAGAAATTAATACCTTGGCTTAAGTCTCTAAGTTACGAGGAAACAGAGAATCTTCTTGTCTCTCGCTTTAAATGTTAACTTTAGTTAATTCTTCTTTTAATCTTTTTTTTTTCACATTCTTACAGATCCAAATACACTACGCACATGTTCTTGTACTTACTATACTGATCCCAAGACCTTGGTCACAGGGCTAGGGAATTTCACGATCTCATTCACACACACACACACACACCCCCTCACACTTCACACAATTCACCTTCTCACACACCTATCTGGAAACTCCATGCTCTGTAATCAAACATTTAATTTTGTTAATTTTTAGTAAATAGAATCATGCATTTTTTTATATATATCTATTGTAATCATAAATATTGTAAAGGAAGAGCTTGATGTACATACACCCTTGTAGGCGTCAAGGCAATCCTAACCTTTTCATGTGTAAATTTACTATGAATAAACCATATTCTATTCTATTTATTGTGAAAAATTACAAGTTCAAAAGAATTAACAAAATTAATTAGTTATATCATTCATCAAATCATCACTTACGAAGTCTTTAGTATCAATATCAATCAATATTTGTTTACTGATTATTCTAAACAAATATTTTATTTTTATTAGCACAGGTATCCTCAAAGTAGGTTCTAGTGACCGGTGAAAAAAATACAATATTTCCAGTGAAAGTTACTCAACGTCTAGAAAATTCTAATGTTATGCACCTCTGGAGGTTTATAAAACCGCACGCAGTAATATTCTTTATTCCTGTATAGTAAAAAGCGATTATCCGATGCAGATAGCAGTAAAAAGTAAGTGAAGCAGCGGCGGCTCACCTCAGCGAAAATGCAATTAGATCCGCCTCTGGAGACTGACGCGAGCTGAATTTGTAGATTAAGAGTTGGCGAAGGTTTTGTGTCTTCATTCTAGGTAACCAAGCATATTGGTACCTAATAGTCATTTAAGTATGTGTAGTCATGGAGATATGAAGTGGGTCAGTGAAATTGTTTAATGTTTAAAACAATATTATGAATTAAACTACTTGCCTGCATTAAATTTAATAAAAATTTAGCTGTTTACTTTTAAAAAACAATTGACTTTGTTTGACTTATTCATACCGGATGTATATGGAAAGGTATCTTTAAATAAAACCACATAAATTGAAATTATATCATTGTGGAATAGAATATTATATGATATAATGTAACTTTGCGATGGATAAATCCATTTGCGTGTTCAAAATATAGAAATTACTTCCTGTCGTAGTTTTTTAAAACCGCATATCTAACTTTTTATCATTCCATTAAAAAAATTGCTTTTCCCAAAGTTGTCCATACAAAACACATAAGGCTGCTTAAATTTGTAAGGAATCAGAAATATACTTTTTGATTTACGCAGTTATGTTTTTTCGGGAAAGTTACTCAGTGTTATCAGTAATATATGTAGTTTTATTTAAAATTTCCTGTCCATTTATACTCGGTTTACATTATAATCACTAAGCCAAATAGTCATAAATTTTACGTTCAAACCTTCACAGCCTCGCAAAATGAATCCAATTCAATATTTCAATATTTTGTTGGATTCGTCCATTTGTGTCAGTCAAACATTGTCCATTTTTAACTTACCTACAATATATAGTTTATGATAAGCAATGCTTCCTATAATACATATATTCTATAATTATGGTGAGAAGGCGGAATTTTTGTTTCCATTGTTAGTTTTATAATTTATACGATTCTATAATAGACAAACAAAGAAAAATGTCATGTATCTATTTCAACGATTTTTTTTGCAAGCACAAAACCGTCACTCAGCTCCTGACCTACAACGACCCCTAGAGCTGATTTACATATAAATTGTAGCTAACTCACGTGACATCTCTTACTTTTAACTGTTCTAACCGCACTCTAGCGGCCATCCGTCCGAGCGACTTATTGCCACCTCTGTTCGTTCAGTACTCTCTGGGAAAATATATTTTGGAAGCAGAAAGTGGTTGCTGAATCTAGAAAAAACAATAAATATGACGAAACACTTCGAGAAGAAGTACGTAGTGCCCCACTTCCTTTGGCTCGTCTTGGCGGGGGGTACTGATATTTATACAAAATGTAATGTTTCACTTTGCTATCGACTTCGAATTCGAATTGCGACTAATTGTGTTCTATACCATGACTCCAACGATAGGAACAAAATTGATAATATCAAGTGTCTTATTGTATGGGTAGAAAAAAAAAAGGCCAAGTGCGAGTCGGACTCGCGCACGAAGGGTTCCGTACCATTATCTATAAAAACGGCAAAAAAATCATGTCTGTTGTATGGGAGTGCGCGGGTCCGACTCACACTTGACCGGTTTTAGTATTTGTTGATATAGCGGCAACAGAAAAACCTCATCAATTTCAACTGTCTAACTATCACGGATCATGATGTACAGCCTGGTGATAGACGGACGGACGGACAGCGTAGTCTTAGTAATAGGGCTCCGTTGGTTACCCTTTGGGTACTGAACCCTAAAAACGGCCTTCCCGGGAAAAAGAAGTGGTACCGAAGGGTTCCTCTTCCTTTCCTCTCCCACCCCCTTTCCCGAATTCGTTAGTCTGTATCATAAGTCTGTATACTAAGACGCAGCCTTTTTTTCCATAATACCTGAATCCGTGTGGGCCTGCCAGATCGACAGTTTTATCAAAAGGGTACCTCAGGTAAATATTATCTTGAGTTTCATTGAAGATAAAACTAGCGTGATCTGTCATTCTCCATTTGAACATTTGCTCCCAGTACATTATGATACCATATTTAGTTTCTTAAATCCTATGTAATGAAAACTCTTGAATATTTTGTGGTGGAAAAACTGACGTATAGTCATAGAAATTATTGGACGAGCCTCGCAAAAACCCATTTTTGAATCCTTTGTACTTGAACGCTATGAGAATACCATAAATTTTCCCATAACTCATGAAATATAACATTTCTTCGAAACGTCCTCTCCGATTTCATTTCTAACAATAACAGGAAGGACACAAAGGATCTCAGAGATATATCCCGAAGTCGGTGGACAATGTAATTCAATTTACTAAATTAGATTTTGCGTCAGTTACCTGCATCGTCGCCCCTGGCACGTCACGTGATATTACGAATATAATGGTTCTCACTTCGCAAATGTTTGGCCAATGATTTGACAGGTTTGTCTTAAGGGGATGGGAGTTAACATTTTGATAAAAACATTTGTACTGGTCCGGGCTTACTAATATCAAATTGATTAACTCAAACCGGTTTCGCCTTACGATGTTACAGATGATAAATACAATGCAGATAATTAAGGCGTTATTTTATCAACACTCCTTACAGCCTATATGTTGACCACGGTTACTACGATGATTATAAAAAAACTAACCCCAGACAAACAGACTAAAATTAAAAAAAAATAGTTTTGGCTTCAGTTGATTACTAACCACACGTTTAAATACATATAAAATTATTATAAGAGTGCAATACAAACTATAAAAAATAAAATAGACACAAATGTAAAGTTTGAAAAAATTCCGAGGAATTCTTGTCTTTGCGTTTGTTTCTAATTTATCTTTTCTAGTTTGTAATAATAACGACAGCACCATCTGTTTCATAGGAACAAGGCGTGAAATCACATAACGCCCTCGTGAGCGTTCAGTATGTGCATTACAAGCTGGTTAGATCAAATAGTTACAAAATGTTCAGTATATGGTAGGTAGGAAAATTCAACGGTCTAGGTAAGTACCTCGGTGGCGCTATTGGTAGCACGCTTGTCTTGATAACAAGAGGTCGCAGGTTCGAATCCTGGCCCTAGGATTTTTTTCAAATTCTTGTCTTTACATTTGTTTCTAATTTATCTTTTCTAGTTTGTAATGCACTCTAATAATAATATTACGAGTATTCCAAAGCGATGGATTTTTTTTGTACCGTTATATATGCAATTAATTCTTATTCACCAGTTTAAATTTGGCTGTCTAATTGTCTATATCAAAAGGTAGAGTTTTAGAAAAAAAACTGCTTACGAGACGATGACGTCTATGACATTTTTTTTAAACAAGTTAGTAATGTTCCTATCAGCCTTTAGCATTTCTAAATCATAAAAGGGCTATACCGTTTCCTTAAACATTTCATTTTTTTTAACTTATATAAATATTACATACCCTAATACAAATCTAATATTTTTTAAGTTTCTAGGAAAAATATGAAATTGGTTATAATAGGTTGGAGTTATATAATTTTGAAGAAAGTTTCATTTAGTATATATATTTTATTGTATATAATGTAAACAAACGCGATTAAATAAGTAATTTTTATTATAAACTCACTAAAATTACACATGCCCCACCGAAATAATAGATAGTTGCAAGTGAAAATGCCAATTTTCACTTCACAACATAACATGAAATGCGATAATTTACGGGACAACTTACCCAACGCGTAAATAAAAAACGTAAATCAACTTATATTTCGATAAATTTTACAAAGATCCTTGACGATCATTTACTACGTAAAGCATAAAATAACACAACTTTGCTAGAAAAGCCTAAATAACATTAAACTATGGTCACGTAGTGCTATAAATCACATTTATACTTACATAATACTTTTTATTCAAAAATTAGAAAAACAATCATTAATTGTGCGTTTGGGAACGAGACCCATCGCATCCATCTTAAACTAATTGTGTCCAACAATTGTGGCCAACATTTGACCCTCATTGGGGTAGTGGGAGTAAAATTAGATTGCCATAAGTGGGGTCAAGCGAGACGACGTGAAATGGACAATGCTGAAAGGAAGAAAATATGAAATTATTTCTGGCTTTCGTAGAAAAATATTATACCGGCTACCTTTCTTTACTGGGACACACTACCTTAAATAATTTTCAATAAGAAAACTGGTAAACGTATAAAAAATAAAGTCAGGGGATTGATACAATCTTAAAAAACAAAAAAAACTTAAGCTTCTCTCACCGACCTCTATAAATTACAAACAACACCTTGTAAGCACTCCATTCTACCCACATTTCTAAATCAAAACACGGCCCGTTACCCTCGAGAGTGACTTGCGGAAAATTGGAAAACGAAACAAGGTGAAAAATATTATTAAGTGGAACACTCACCGTTCCATTCTTGCCTTACCTCCCCTAGGAGTTAAAATGGGGGGAAGGATTTTTACACTGTATTGTTTGACCGTTCCTTAAATCAGCGGTTTAAAGTTGTTTGGGGCAGCTGTATTTGTGATTATGCTTTGAATATTTTTTCGTTGTTTGGAGTTGTTCTGTTATTTGTAATAATGATTTTGTTTTTAAACCTACCTAATAGCAGGGCTCAAGTGTTTATACTTTTGCAGTCTTTACGAATGAAGGAAAGGTTATTTGAAGGTTAAATGAAGGTCATTTGTGATATAAGTCTTTGTTTTTTCAAGTAACGTAAAAATTACCAACGGGGGTCAGAATAATTCACGTGTGATCAGATTAGTTTCATTCAACAAATTATATTTTTCGCGGGATATTTCTACCTTTTAATACGTGTTTATAATGTACCTTTATTACGTACATAAATATATTTCATTTAATGACATTTCAGAAGGTTAAATGTAGAGTATTTATTGCATTATTCTTAACAAAACTTTTGTTTTTTTTATTATAGGCACACTCCATATCCATGGATAAAAAATTACCAAAAAATATATTAAATTTGATGTATTTTACCACCTTTATTTTATTAGTCTTCTGGTGGTGAAGCATTCTCTCCACTGCACACTTAGTTGTTCATATAATTTTGTCTTTCAAGTTATTTTTCCATCCCAATTCGTTGACTGTACAGATCGGTGACGATCGTTTCTCAAGCGGCTTTTAGCTACAAAGATAATATTAAGGCACTTTAGGATTTATGTCAACGTGTTAAAGACTTTGTCATGGGATTTTTGATCTGTTCTTAGCCTTACCGGTAAACGTATCGTAAAGACAGGGCTTAGCGACGGGCCACGTTCGATGTTGTATCGATAAATTACTGTTTAAGGTGCCATAAATTTAACCTTAAAAAGATGCTTTGGTTACTGTTTTTATGTCCGCAGTATAACTTATAAACGGCTAAGCCGATTAAGCTGAAATTTGGTAAGTAGGATTCGGCAAAAACCTTGAAAAATAATAAATAATCGCATAGTCTCTACTTGGCGAACGAAAGGCAAAATTCGTGCGCCAACTTTTCATGAAAGAAAGAAAGAAAGAAAAAAAGTATTTATTTTGAGTAATCGATATTGACAATACAATTTTATTACACATGTTCTTAAAATACACGATTATCCCAAAAATGGAAATAGACTCAGCGATGTGCCATCTGAAACAATTTTCAGATGACGCTGATTTTCAGCTATTCCCATGCTACTAATAATTTTTATATTTGACATCTTTTTTGTATCCTGCATAATACTTAAACAATTGTACAAGCAGATAGCGCTCATCTATAATCAGCAATTTTTAATAAGTTATCAAGTCGTTACACAAAAAAACACAATTTTCAGACCAATTAACGACCCAAAATAAAATAAAAAGAGTAGGTAATTATTATGTGTCTAACTATTTATAATAAGTAATGAATATAATATAAGGTGATTTTAATTACAGGTACCAAGAATATCAGCTTAAAAACATGTACTGTCTAGGACATTTCAAGTTTTGAAATTTCTTTTGTAGCTTAAGTAGTGCTTTCTTATATGTAAGTTTAAACGTTTTGTCTGTTATAAATTTATTTCTTATTGGTGGCGGCAAATTATTCCAAATCTTTGCACTTCTATAAGTGAAACATCTTTTAAAACCGGCAAGCCTATGTTTAGGGATACACAATAAGTTAAGATCCTTAGATCTGGTATGGATGCAATTAGCATCTCTTCTAAATTTAAATTTATCAAATAGGTACTCTGGGCTCTTGTTCCAAACTACTTTATAAGTGAGTGAAGCTAAATGTTCTTCCTTCTAGAAGAACTGTTCTTCCCTTCTAGCTTCCATGTTCAGGAGATCATGTTCATTGAGATATGAAGTGACGTGTGCGCGCTTCGGTATTTTATAACAGAAACGCGCACACGCATTCTGCACTCTCCGAATAGCCTTCGCTGTCTTTTGACATATTCTGGGGCCGTACACTGCACTACAATAGTTGAAGGATGACAGAATTAGAAGTTCGACTAAAGTTTCTCTTACATCTACAGTTAGATACTCTCTGATCCCATACAGAACTTTTAACTTGAAGAATGCGTTCCTAATTTTTTCATGCATGTGAGATTGCAACTTTAGTTCTTCGTCGAAAATTACACCAAGATTCCTGGCTTCCTTTACAAATGGAAGTTTTTGTTTATCTATTATAATATTAGGATCTTGATCCAATATTATATTCATCACTATGCCACACCTTGTTCAAGATGATTGCCGGTATCTACACCACTAAAAAAAAACGGTTCCATTTTGAAAACTCATGTGGATTTCTTATGACCCTCACATTTTGTTGTCTTTAAAACAAAAATTGTGTAATTTAAAGACAGTAAATATATTTTTGACGCAAAGACCCTATTGTTGATATGACTATTACTTGTATCTAAAAAAGCCGAATAGTTCAGTAATTTTTTACTATTATACTTGTTCAAAATTTCATGTTGTTTATTTTATCAGAGGGGCGACGCAAAAAGTCACAGAAATGAACAGAGGAGAGAATGGCAGAGTGGTTGTCTACACGCATGAGTTTTGTTGCATTTAAACAAGAAATCAATATATATATTTTTATTCTTCTAATCAGTACTCACCTTAGAGAAAACAGAATTATGTTTATACTTAATCATACAAACACTCTCCCTTATCTACCCAAGAGGTAGGCAGAGGCCACAGATCTCCATATATCTGATACGATACTGAAACTCCTCTCTTACCTCTTTCTTATTCATCAATCGAGTAATTCAAGCTTTTATATTCCGGGTGACTTGGCCCTCATAATAATAACTATGCAATATTAAATTATTTGCGTAACAGTCGTGATACATATACACAAAAATTGTTTCAATATCAAATTCAACATTACTCATATGCTACGGCGTAGCAAGATTGAGCATGCTACGACATTTTCTAACTGAATTTCTCAGTCTACTTTGCTCTCATACAGGCCTAGGGCTTATCTGAGTCTGTTCCTAAAGTATGGGAGCGGCACAGGAGGGGTGACAGAGGCCAGGCTGACGTCCCACTGAAGTTACGCGTCGTTTGTCGTCCCGTAAACACACCGCTCTCCTCAACAATTATCAGGAACAGACTCAGTTAAGTTATGCTTTAGACCTGTAGTATTACGCCGCAAGCGTACAATATAATAATTCACAATATATCCCGATATTATATTGGATGAATAATTAAGGTATTGTTTTCATATTGTTAGGTGACTACATTTTGCTGACAGATCTATTATTTTGGGTACAAACCCTAAGCAATTCAACTGCGACACTAAAATTATTCTTCCTAGGATATACCGGAACAAACCGGATGTTGTACATGTTTCTTCCATGTCCTTAAAATACATACAATATAGTCGTGCAACATTTTATTTCTCAAGAAAATACCGATGCACAATGTTTCGCGGTAAAATTTCTTTAACATTAACTTGGTGCAGTGAAAAGTAACATTTCTTACTCGCCCGATCGCACCCACCTCGGATCACCTCTTTATGGCCTCGCGCTGATAGCACCAATTACCACTGGACTGAACGAAAGAATAGGGATGATGAGAACTTTTTCGAGATGAACTAAGGAATGTTTTTTCGATTTACAGAGGGCTATAATAGCTGGTGATCATCAAAGCCACAACTAAGGGCCGGTTAATTTAAAATGCGATTTGAAAAAAAAAACATAATAAACTACATAATATCTAGAATTTTACTTAAAATTTTTAATTTTTATTAAGTACTTTTAATAATAAATGAAAAATAAGGTGCAAAATCGGACTTAGATACGACTTAATTAATTAAGTTTACAAAGAAGTAACATTAAACTTAGTTAAATTAAAGATTGCCTATTTTTGAATAATTTTAGTAATGATAATAATTTGTAATTAATTATTAAGGTATATTTTAGCGTGTTCACAACGTGATTCCCCATCGAGCGATGGAGATATTAATACGGGACGAGTCGTGCAAGTTATTTCGACGCACGTACCTCGCAGTAATTATTGCCTTAAATGTTAATTACACACCCGCGTCCAAATTTTGCTATCGCGTAGCAAGTGCTATGGTCACTTAGCTTTCCCGCTTTGTAGACCCGCTACGCCTCAGTCGGAATACAAATAAGCGTCAAGCAGCGGCAACGTACGAAAGTCTTGGAAAAACGGTTTAATTTAGAGCCGTATTATAGATTATAGGTGGATTTAAAAAACCCATCCATCCATCAGCCTGTTTCGTCCACTGCTGGACGTAGGCGTTTCCAAGATTTCGCCACTCTTGGCGGTCCTCCTGGAAGAAATGCCCATACTCACACACACTAGGCAGGTGGTTTGGTTAGCGTCACCAGTCTGTTTTGTATATTATTAGGTATATTGACCCGGCAATTTCGCATATGAATATACCGGTCTCAGGCCATGAGGCAACCTGGTTGTGCCTGTTTAAAAACTATTATCTTACTCTCCCTCAAATAACTTTGCGGGGGTAATTTAAATTATAATAATAAATTAAATTATAATTAATTAAAATTTTATAGGTATTATTATTTGCTTTACAAAATCGAAATACCTATCTATTATTTTTTCTGTTATCACAAAGTTCTTAGTTTCTGGCAATTAGAATTTAAAAATATATTATCTGGTATACCTATAATTTCCACCTAAGTTGCTGTATCGCAAGATAAAAGATATAGACACCGTACACCGTTTATATTGTATTTTTAGGGTTCCGTAGTACCTGAAAGGTGAAAAGAACCTTTATGGTGAGACTCCGTTGTCCGTCCGTCCGTATGTCACAGCCTCACAACTTTAGCACCGTTTAAGATAAGGACTTTAAATTTGCTACAAAAATAGAATTTACTTGCCTACGTAATATGGAGCAAAAAAAAATTGAAAATTTTTAAATTGTTCATAATATTTCCAAAACGAAAGTATCCTAACAAAAAAAAATATCCTAAAAATACAATATGGATATCAAATTTTAGAAATCAAAGAGTTATTTTTAAAAATATATATTTTTATAGTATATACTTTTACTATATTTACTGCTACATATTTCAAGAAATCTTTGAAAAACCACAAAAAATGCATGTCACCCCCCTTATTTCCAAAACGAATGAACCGAAAAATATGAAAAAAATCATGGTCATTTAGGATTACGTAAAGATTGCAGAAAAAATATAGCGGGTGAGAAATTCACGATAGTAAAATGACAAAATTAAATTTTTCATCCACGAGTTTTATTTCGACTACGGTATAAAAATATTTGTGTCCCTCTTTTGTGGTACAATCGATTCTTTTTTCAGTTATCATAAACAGATGGCAAGATTTTAAATACCTTCTTCCTGACTGTTCCCAAAACTGTCGAATTACGGAACCCTAGGTATGCGAGTCTGACTCGCACTTGACCGGTTTTTTTTTTACTTTACGTAATATCTATATTTAGGGTTTCATATAGAAGCACTTAATGAAAACACGAGTATCCATTCTTTTCCATCGATTTTATTTCTTAGTTAACGATAAAGTGGTCGGTCAGTCCCTTAGACTTTGTTATGTCGTCCGCAGAAAATTGCTTTCTACGTATTTCAGTAGTATTTTACCCTCACCTTTGTTCTGAAAAGTTTTACCATGTATGAAAGTAGCTAAGCATAGACAAACACGTTTAAGCTCGTTTAAACGATGTCAAAACTCAGGTCCTTCGTAAATATGTCAGTTTTTCCGTTTTGTACTGTTACTTACTTTATAAGCGGTGAACGAGTTTGTATAACCTTCCAAAAAACCGGTCAAGTGCGAGTAAAACTCACTAGCTAAGGATTCCGTGCTATACTGTAGGTAAAGTTAAATATATTCAAATTTCAAGTCTATATTTTTAACGATTCAAAAGTTATAAGGTAGTGACATACGGAAGGACGGAACGACAATATCTCTTATATACAAATTTATGTATATACGTAGTAATAGTTCATGATTTAGATACTCATTGAGTAAAACAATTGATATCTGCACTATATTATAAGGGTAAGACATTATTTATACAATAAGACAAGCTATAAAGTTATTTGTATCATTTAACTACTAAAGTATATTTTTTTGTACGAAGGAGGAAACTGACAGTTCATGCTATTGGAAAAAGCACGTTTAACTCCTATGATGCATGAGCTATTTCACATTGCAACATTCAAAAGTTCGCGACAATGTGAAATGGCTTATGCACCATAGGAATTAAAAGCACATTTCCTACTATCATGAACTGTCAGTTTCCTGCTTCGTGCAAAAAAAATATACTTTATACCATTCCCACTCTAAAAAACTTATTTTATGCACTTAAAACAGTTAATAAAAAGGCTTTTTAATCAATATTTTGGTGTTTGAATTTAGAATACACCAATATATTCGAACTACATCTCAATGCTTATACAACCTTCTTGCGCAAAAATACTTGATACAAACTCCTTGCGCAAAGAATACTAGACACACAAACTCTTTGTGCAAATAACTCCTCGAGATTTGATTGGTCGATATTTGCGACGAGGAGTTTAACATTAGAATAAAAACTGTTTTGTGTTCTTTGCTGCCATTATGTACAGAAAAAAAAAGTTAATTGGCGCCATTTTCAATAGGTACTGTAAGTTGTACGAACACAAAGTTTAAGTGTTACTTTATAATAAATCGATTGAATATGCATTCAAGTGATGAAGAAGATGCGTTAACACATGAGTTATGAAAGAAAGGGCAGCCGATATAGTAGTAGAAAACTTGCTATCCAACGAATCACGGCTCGTTACATCAAAGCCTACGATGAGTTTTGCAAATGGAAAAATGAAAATCAAGCTTCGGGCACATTTGCAGAGTCTGTTTTCCTAACTTATGTATTTTAATGAATTTTCGCTTAAATTATTTCTTTTTCTCACAGTCATGGTATAAAGTATAGTATGCAACTCTTGAATAAAGTACGGATTTATATTGAGGGCCATGAATCATTCGCGTGATTCAGTCGTTAGAATCCTTTACTTGCTCGTGATTCATCTATGGCCCTCGCTTTAAATCCGTCCTTTATTCACTAATTTCATAGTATACTATTAAGTCAGCGAATATCGCTGCTTTAAGTAAACATCGGAGCCGTGTCCACCATATTAAACTTAAAATGAATGGATAAAAATTCGGTTGTACGATTTGACCATAACATAAAAAGTTGAAGTTAAATAAATATACTTTATTTAATAAAATTGTTAAATTCTTATATGTTACGGGCATAATTTAACAACAAGTTGATTCAATTTATCATTAGAGAGAGTAAGGCATTTTCATATCCAAGGTCCGTAAAAGTCATAAAATGATTGCAGTATTTTTTTTAAACTGCACTCTAACCACTGACTCCCAGCACCTATTACACAAACAAACAGGACCTCGCCCCAACCTCGGAAGTCAAACACCTGAGCGTGTTTGTGTTCGATAAAAGCCGGTATCCGGTTGCATTCGGTATCGCTATCCGGTTACCGGTAACTGTGAATAGATAGAGTAGACAAATATTAGTGGGAGACGAAGACTTTTTCCTGATTTGCAGTTTGGGCAAGAATCAGTTCTGAAGGACTGTGTGAAGCTGTCACCTGCAGTATCCCCCGCGCACCCGCCTTCCTTATAGAAGCTCCAAGAATGCGTATCGCCATTAACGTATCATATAACAATGTCATCTACATTGTGACTAAACTTAACGCCTTCTGTGCTGACCAAAAATGTACTCTAATCTTTTTTAATCCCGTCAAAACATAAACACCCGAAAAGTGAAGCTACAATAGCCAATAAGCTTTCAGCAAGATCGATTTCAAACCCATTACAATTTTGAAAGTTTTCTGAAAATTGATTGAGGGCATCCAATATTGCGTTAAATTACATCTATATACTAATAACAAAGTTGTAAAAGAGTTGGTGATTATTTTTGTGAAATTTTAAAAGACATGGGTTATTATTGGTACTTTACTGAGGCCAAAACGTTTTTTTTTTTTTCATTTTAGTCTGTCTATTTTTTTTGGTTTTAACTTGAGTTTTAACTTACCGTTTATGCATAAGTGCGGTAAGTTATTGCCCTTACCCAAGTGTATGCATATTGTGAGTAAATAAATAAAACGTAATAAAAGAAACAAACAAACAATAAATACTCTAAATAAACTCAAGGCCGGCATTCTTTTTCTTTGCACGCAATGCTGAAACCAGCTCATTTCTGTCAAGTCTATCTATGGAACACAAGATAAGACTGGCAACTTTTTTCAATAAATGAAAAATACTTCAGACATGGCTGTATAAGAAAAAACACTAGTGTGGTAAAGTTGACTTTGACAACAGTTCAGACGCATACAAAATAGGACTTTACGAGCTCTTGCATTGAAAAATATTATAAACAGAAGCTGTGGACATCAATCTCATTTGTCATCTATTGAATCATCTTTAGTTAGGCTACTCTGTGCCCTTCAATACCTTTATACAAATAGACGAATCAATTATTCTCCCGTACTATTGTTTTCTGGTAAAGGGAGCCACTAATGGCCCTACTACGTTCTAAAAAACATAAAACATCACGTAGTAGCAGACCAACAACGAAAGGTTGGATCAGAAGGACCTATCCTATCACCCATAGCTCTTCGGTCCGATTTACCGATGATTCTTCCAGAACACCGTAATTAATAAATACGAGGACATGTCTTTTTCCACTGTTAGTAGGAAAACCTGTATTTAAAACAATTAAACTGCTTGCCTTCAAATCATGTATTTGTGCTGAAATCACAAAACTCCATGGATTCACTATATGTATCCCATTGGAGGTTTGAAATTGTGGCTGTTGAAAATTTATGACAGCCTCTGTGGCCAAGTGTAGCACTTCTACACCTTTCACCTGCTAACTCAGATCCAGAGGTCGTGGGTGCGATTCCTGCGGAGTACATTATTTTTGTGTTTGGTCTGCGTACTTCGGAAGATACGTTAAACTATTGGTCCATTTGTGCTCGAAGTACGGCGCTATGGCTCATCACCCATTACGTCTAGGACGTAATAATCGTCGACAAAAAGCGAGTGTACCAAGGGTGAAGTGTGACTTTCATTTCATAGTTCACACTTGGGAACACCTCTGACATCCTTTGGGTATTCATGATCTGACTTGATTGAACATTTTCACCGGACTACCAATTTGACTGACGAAAAAGAGACATATTGACGCAGAAATACGTTTCAGAAAATGGAGCTGGTTTGATCACATGTTGCGACAACCTGACACATATCCTCCAAAGCAATCTCTGTCTTGATATCCAAGAAGAGTGGGGCGCCCAAGATCAAGTTGGATCGTGGGTCTGAAGTGAGAGAACCTAGAGGCCGCTGCGCAAGTTCACCCCAACCAGAAATCTGTTTTGAAGGCATTTTGTCCCTGCTGAGGGATCACAGGAAATAAGTCAGTAAGTTAGCAATTTGAGTATTCAGCTGGCGTTTAATACACTCTTTTGTCTAAAACTAGTTTTTCTAGTCGTTCTCATCCACATTGGAAACTTGTTCCGCTTACTTCTTGGCTCCATTTCGCCAACGGCATCTTGTATTTTGCCTTGCCAGGGTTTTCTAAAATTTTCATTGAGAAAATATTTTGGCTCTTCGTTTGTTACCGTAATAAAATAATGTATGGCGTGAGTTACTTCTGGGTCAACATGCCTAAATTGAAGAAGAAAAAACATCGTTAAGTGGATAGAAACTTTGATGTTCCGTATCATAATTATAACTTATTATGATACAGACAAATTGTTCTAAAATATTGATGCTTGTAACTGTCGAAAATTTGTAAAATTTTGTAACATCTTTGTTGAAATATAACGCTAGTACTTAAAAAAAAGTAAAAAATAAAAAATTGGTTACACTTATACTAATGAAGCCGCAAGTCGTTAGAATAAATAGATCGTAATAAAATACCTAGACAATTTACCATTTTATCAAAGAGCATTCTACCTCTGATGATGTTGTCTAATTAAAACGATCTATCAGAATGGACATTGATCGAAACGATGACCAGATTCAGTTTTTTCATATCTCTATTAGACTGTCAGTCCAATTAATTACAGGAATTATAAAAAAAAATACATAACGTTTTGATGTAGTCGGTTTGGTACCTATTCCTTACCTTTATAAATAAAAAAAACGGTCAAGTGCGAGTCAGACTCGCATATCTAGGGTTCCGTAATTCAACAGTTTTGGGAATAGTTTAAGGTATTTAAAATCTTGCCCATAACTGTTTATGATAACTAAAAAAGAATCGATTGTACCACAAAAGAGGGACACAAATATTTTTATACCGTACTCGAAATAAAACTTGAATTTTAATTTTGTCATTTTACCATTCTGAATTTCTCAACCGCTATATTTTTCCTGTAATTTTTTTATAATCCCAAATCACCATGATTTTTAAAATTTTTTTCGGTCCACCAATTTCGGAAATAATGCATTTTTTGTGGTTTTTCAAAGATTTCTCGAAATCAGTGCCAGTAAATATAGCAAAAGTATATGCTCGTATTTTTATAATCAGCTCTTTGATATCTACAATTTTAAATCCATACTGTATTTTTATAAAAAAAAATTACATTTATTTTTATATTTCTCATTTGTGTTCAACTTTTTTTAACCGCCATAATTTTTCTGTAATTGTCCAGTTATGGCGTATAATTTTCATTTTCTTTCTTTTTTTCAGTCCACTAGTTTCGGAAATAAACATGCATTTTTTGTGGTTTTTCAAATATTTCTCAAAATTAGTGACAGTAAATGTAGTAAAAGTAAATATATTTATAATCAGCTTTTTGATATCCACAATTTGATACCCATATTGTATTTTTAAGAATTTTTATTTTTATTACTTTTGTGTTGGAAATATTTTGAACAATATAAAATAAATAAAAAAAACTATTTAAACAAGTGAATGCTATTTTTGTAGCAAATTTCAAATCTTTACCTTTAACGGTGCTCAAGTTTTGAGGCTATGACATACGGACGGACGGACGGACAACGGAGTCTCACCATAAAGGTTCCTTTTACCTTTCAGGTACCTACTAAGGAACCCTAATAAAGACAAAATATTATAGGCCGGGGTCATAAAACATAAATACGTATAAATATAATTCAATCCCGGTATTTGAAAACATACAGCAAAATATTGGTGTAAACGTCTAAATAGCATACAATTTTGTACTCCCTCAAATTTGGTATCTCAAATTTTTCTATTCAGGAGAAATCAGCTTTCCTGAATTATTTTCTTTTTAATAAAATTTAAATACACATGAGAATCCACTAAGCGATTTTAAAGTTCTAAACGATTTTTTTTTAATGACAATTTTTTTTTGTATTTTGTTTTATATGTATATGTACCTACTTAGTACCAATGAATGAACGCATTTTGCGGCGGCTTGCCACGGAACAAACAGTAAAATTTTAGCAAAACATGTTGAGGCTGTAGCTCATGTAGCTATGATAATAGAGATAATAATATATTATATGATATGGGCACCGCGTACAGAATTCTAGTGGCCATACACACACGCGTCTACAAAACCTGTGACTTCCTTTTCGTACTGTAGCCACGTGTTACAAGACCGTGTTGTTACATGTTTCTAAATAGAATTATGATTAAATTAACAAAAAAAAAATGAATAAATTACACCACAGATCTACAACAAATAGGCGTAATCGTGTTTGTGTGGACCTTTAATTTAAGTCAATGATGTACAATGAAATGTTTGGCCCAGACACAGGTCTTCAGAGTTGGTTTTTTTTCTCCAATTTGGGGAAACGAAATGCTGTGGAAATTTTTGGGAAAGAAAATTTTTATGCTAGGGGAATTTAGAAAATAGGGAACATAAAGTATTTTCAAGGGGAGAGGTTTGGGGAAGAAAATTTAGAAATTAATAGTGGTTAAAATGCATTGCTAGGATTGACGACCTCATCAGTTTTTTTACTTTTATTATTTTTTTTATTTTTTTATTATCGGTGTGATGTGTGAATATTTTAATAAATTATGGTTCCGTAACATATATTATAATAGTCTTTCATTATAGTTTTAAACAATGTTGAATACAATGCATTTAAATATAATAAAAGAATAGATAGTATTAAGATGTTTGCGGAAAAATGCTCAATCCAATCACTTGCTCAAATTGTATCTATTCGAGGTTTTTTTTTATCTCTTACGTGGAATTTCAAAAAGCTTTGTCTGGAGACCCTGCCCAGACAAACGCGGTCTGAATCAACTGAAACTGGTCATCTATTCCGACCATAACGTTTATTGAAGTGAGCCGTTTGTTTAAATCATGAATGATCCTCAAATTTATCAATTCTGTGAAAGGAATGAAACTCCAACAATGGAAATATTTTAAATGATAAAAGGTATCGTGTAGCCCTAAAGTTATGATTTCCCAATTTCTTTCAATCGTTTCGCCGTTTTCCGACATTTCCCGTTATTTTCGTTAAGTAAAGGTGTGGTGAAAGAAGCACGTGCGATGCTCATATTTACTAGGACCAGAAGTATTAAGAATAAGACCCAAAATCACCTCTATTATCAGGGAATAAAGTAATAATATTATATGGAATTATTATTAAGGAACGGTTTTGCACTCACGTAGGTATTATTATTGTTGACTATAGGTCAGTGGCCGTTTGACACCTACGATTATTGCTGCGTCGTCATCCCAAGAACGAAACTGGTCTTGAAAGTGCTGAAATTGTATCACCGATACAGTTGGCAAACTATAATAAATACGTGAGTGCAGAACCGTTCCATAATAATAATGTAGTACCTGGGTCATTTCAAAAATAATGCACGCCTTGCCTTTTTTGGGTGTCCCATGCATTTTTTTTTTCTATTTTAGGTCTGTGCCTTCGGCTTGACCTTAAAGGAGATTACCTACCGTTCATAACCTAACGCAATAGTGTCACTTACCTGGCCATGTCTACGAGCGAAGACGAGAGGGGGGGGGAAAGTGCGGGGGGCGGACCCATCCCGCGCACCCCGCCGCCGGCAAGGGGCGGCTGCTCGCGGGGCGCGGCGCGAGCGACGCCGCTTCCTCAGTACGCTATCTTCTTGACTAGCGCATGCTGTGTCGCTGTGCTTACCGCAGATAATAATAAACGCTGTTGTAGCGTTCGTGTAAATATTCTATAACGAAACATCTTACCAGTTGGTGAATTTTCAATTGTGAAGTGCTGGATTGGATGTCCGCTTGTGGTAAGTTGAAAGTGTTTCGTTCCTTTAGGGCTATGTCTATGAGCATTTAATTATATTAAAGCTTAATTGCTCTGTGTAGAGCTGAGAAGAGAGGCCTAATCAGTCTGTGTTTTTTACACTGGGCGTTTATATTGGAAGGATATTCTGTTTTTGTTTTATTAGTGTTTCTGTGTTTCAAAGGATTTTATTGCAGTGCTACCTTAAAAAACGCAGCCAACAGCTAGTAAAACCCGACATCGCCGGCTCAACGGTAGCAGCCGACGTGTCGCCTCGAATTACTTAGCCGACGGCTATAATGTGGGAGCCGTCGGCTCAATCTTGACGTCCGACGGCTCGACTTCGTCAGCCGACGGCTCATCTTCATCAGCCGACGTTTCGATTCAATCAGCCGTCGGCTCATGTCAGCCGACGGCTCAAGGCAGCTGACGGCTCAAAACGGTTGACGCCTCAAAGCAACCGACGGCTCAAAGGGGCCGACGGCTCAAAGCAGCCGACGGCTCAAAGCGGCTGACGGCTCAAAGCGGCCGACGGCTCACAACGGTCGACGGCTTAAAACGACCAACGGTTTAAAGCGGCCAACGGCTCTAAGTGACCGGTAGCCCAAGGCGGCTTTGGGCTTAACGTCACCGACGACGGGCTAAAGCAATGAAAGTTTTAGACTCAAGAGAAGGGATAACATCTAGGTGTGTTCTTTGTCACCAGATGGCGCACGGTGGGTCGTTTATTACGATCGGCAAGCTTTTGGAAGAGAAGAGAGCGTCGGAGCAAGACAACGCTATCCTGGAGCGCCTCAAGCTTCTGGCACAAGAGCACCTTCCCGATGGATGGACACAGTGGCAAGTTATTCGAGCGTCAAAGGAAGAGGTTCTTGGAGGTAAACCAGACTCACAACTGTTAAATAAGTTGAGGTTTGCAGTAGTAGGTACAGTAGGTTTGGCAAGAGCTTTTGACCCTGATGCTGAACGATTATCAGAGAAGGGTTTTAGAGATCTGAAGATCAAGCTTCTAGATTGGGAGTTTGCAAGAGCCTTGATAATGAGGCCTCCTTCCATTGCTAATACTATCAGGGGCTCGGCAGCTAAGACGGAAATTTTCAATAGAGCAATTTCGAACTCGTGTATGGAACCTCTTTTGTTGAGCAGATTAGAGGCGGATAAAGCCCTTTCGGGACGTGAAAACTCTCCCTCAGAAAAAGGGAGTCGCAAAAGAAGGGCTTCAACATCTTCAGACCGCCAGACGAAGAAATCAAAGATAGAGGTCTTGGAGCAACGGATGAACGACATGTTTTCGATATTGATGGAAAAGATGGAGTCTTTGGGAGCTGGGAGCTCGCAGGCTGATGGAAGAGAGATAAGCGTTCGGGATGAGCAATCAGATATAGAAGACGTGGAGGAACCGCACTTCTATGCTGAGGATTCAGGCTCCGATGAAGGATCCTGGAGGGCTCCAACATTTGTAAACAACGATGACTTTGCTGCAAGCACAAACGCCGATAATGCTGCAAATCTAAAGTTTGTAGCAAATATTAAGGAGACTGGACCAGCCATTCCTGAGCCTGACCCTCAGATCAGACTGGAGGATATCGAATGTCAGCGGATTGGTAAAGATGGTTGGAACAGGATTAGTTATAAAGAAGTTGAAAAGCGGTTGCAGGCATCACCAGTATTTAGCGCACTCGGCGTAAACACTGAACTTGGTAGCTTCGACCATCCAAGCTCGAAGTTTCTCTGTAAGCAAGATGAAACCCTGGGTACCATAGTTCACGCAGTCCTCCTACAGAGGAGAGCTCTGGTGGATGAACTCAAAAAGATTGCAACTGCCTACCCTGTTGTAGCAGAGAGCTTACATGGCATGTTAGCCGATTCGGCGTTCAAGGATTCTTCAGATGACTTACTGCAATATGTCTGCGGACACCGAGCTGAAATATGGGAGAAGAGACGCAAGGCCTTCAAAGGCAGAAACGAAATCCTGGATTCAGCCCTACATAAGATCCCTGTTTCTGAGTCTCGTCTGTTTGATGAAAAGACATTTTCAAACTATGCAAAGGATAACGGCGGTGTGGGTCAGATACTTCAACGTCCAGGGCCTAGGGCAACTGACAAGCGAAATGGAGGATTTCGAAATCCCGCTAATCCAGTTGCCTCTACTAGAGCACCCAGAGCAAAACAACCAGCGGTGCGCTCCCGCCCACCTTCAACAGCCCAAACGTCGTCAAGATACGCTTCTTTTCGGCCCTCTTCTCACACCACCAGGGCGCGTAAGCAAGGAACCCCGACTACGAAGGGCATTGATAAACGCCACCATCGTGGCAAGAGATTCTGACTTTTGCGGGGGGCAACTGCGAGCCTTCCTTCCAAAGTGCATTCAACTGGGAGTTCCTCGTTCGATACTAAAGATTATTCTAGGTTATTCAATTCCCTTCGTTCAAAAGCCGCCTTCAGTTCCTCTAACGGGATCAATTATGGAAAGATTCGCGACAAAACCATCGGTATTAATGGACAAGGAGCTAAATTCTCTTTTAAATTCTGGCGTCATAGAGAGATCTCAAGCAAGGACTGGGTTCCTGTCACGAATCTTTCTCATCCCCAAGCAGAATGGAAAGCTAAGACAGATCTTCGATCTAAGACAGTTGAATTTATACCTGAAACCACACAAATTCAGGCTAGTAAGTCAAAGTCACGTCCCCAAATTTCTGCAAGAGGGCGATTACATGGGAAAGTTAGACATCTCTCAAGCATACTTTCATGTCCCGATAAGAGAGTCTCACAGACGGTACCTTTGCTTCGTGTACAGGGGAAAACTTTTTCAAATGACCGCTCTTCCGTTTGGCCTTTCCAGCGCACCTTTGGCCTTTTCCCGCATCAGCAATTGGATTGCGCAGACACTACGGGAGAGGGGAATCCGCGTATTAGTATACCTAGACGATTTTCTTTTCGCCCATCGGGAGCCTCATGTGCTCGAGACCCAGATGGCATACTCGGTGGATCTCCTTCAGAGTCTCGGATGGCTGGTAAATTTAAAGAAATCTGTTCTCGCGGCCTCCAGAAAGATAGAGTTCTTAGGCGTTCTTTGGGATACGGAGAGCAACGAGATAAGATTGCCAGAGGAAAAGATTTCTCGACTTGCGATGGAGCTGGCAAGAGTGATAGACAGTCGCAGGTGGTCGTGGGAATCGGGAATGTCCCTTTTAGGCCGCCTGTGATTTGCCTCGTTCGTAACACCAATGGGACGTCTTTTCACGAGACGCATCCAGAGAGCCAGTCGAAAACTTCCAGAGCAGTCCCCCAAGGCGATGATAGACGTGCAAGATTTGGCTCTGGCCGACTATGCATGGTGGAAGCAAAATCTCACATCTGCGGGCAAGCTCTTCACCCCGGAACCGACGGTCTTCATCACGACCGATGCGTTCAATACAGGTTGGGGGATTCAACTAAGCGATACGTACCTGTCAGGTGTGTGGACGAAGGTTCAGGCACGATGGCACATAAATCGCCGGGAACTATTCACTGTCGCTTTGGCTTTAACGAAGTTCCGAGACGCAGTGTTGGGCCGGTCTGTTATGATACAGTCGGACAACAAGACGGTAGTAGCCTACCTCAAGAATCAGGGGGGCACGAGATCCGTGGTTCTTCTGGAGGAGGCAAGGAAGATTTTATTAATAGCTCAGGCTCTGGGTGTCACCCTGCACGTCTTTTACATTCCCGGTCGTTACAATATACTCGCGGATCGGCTGTCAAGGGGTTCCAGCCTACCGGATTGGCATCTTGGGGAGGAGATCACGAAGAAGGTCTTCCAGAAATGGGGAACACCACAGGTGGACTTGTTCGCATCAGCTCTTTCACGGGTAGTACCCCAGTACATATCGATAGATGCGAGGGACACCCAAGCAATGTTTATAAATGCATTCAGTTTAATTTGGCATTTTCATATAGCCTGGTTGTTCCCACCACCACCTTTGATACCCCGAGTGCTCCAGCACCTGAGCAGGGCCTCAGGATGCTATTTCCTGGTAGTTCCACGTTGGGAGAAAGCGTTTTGGCGAGCGGACGTGAAACGCAGGGCTCTGACAGCTCCGTTTCAAATATTCAACGTGAGACGTCACCTGATAGATCTGTCAACCGGTCTCCCGCCGCCAGATGTGGAGAGTCTCTGTTTAGAGGTCTGGAAAATACGGGGTGGGGTCAACTCATTTCCGAATTGAATTCTGAGGATATTAGCCTAGTACAGTCCGCTTGGCGTGATTCCACTTGGAAGACCTATGGGTCAGCTTGGAGACAGTGGGTCTCGTGGTGTAAACAAAATGGGAAAATACCAAACAGACCTCACCCACAGGTTTTGGCTGCATACTTAGGCTACTTAGCCAGGGTTAAGAAATTGGCTTCTTCCACAATTCTAGTTCACAAATCCGTGGTAGCCACTCTAGCTGACCCTTCCCGAGAGGAACAATTAACGTCTCATCCGCTGGTTGTCGCCATGCTTAGGGCAATAAGTATTAGGAGTTCGACCGCGCAAATGTCGAATCCTACGATATGGAATATTGAAGATCTTTTACAGTGGTTGAGATCTCACATCCCTTGTCGTGACAGTTTATTTCAAGTCTCACGACACGTGGCATTTCTTCTTCTGGTGGCATCAGGACGTAGGATTCACGATTTAACGTTGTTGCATATTGACGACCAGCATTGTATCATTTCAGACTCTTCAATAATTTTTTGGCAAGCTTTCGGTTCAAAGACTGATAACAGTCACCATCGTCAATCTGGTTGGGAATTGAATTCCTCAGACGATCTGGCTCTAGATTTAGTATCCTGGGTTCGTTGCTTATTAGACGTATCAGCAAGTAGGAGAAACGCTCGTTCAAGTCTAAACAACTTATTTATCACTACGAGGGGTGAAGTGAAAGCGGCTTCAAGGACCGTGATTGCCGGATGGCTGAAGGGCCCTTTTGAGGAGTTAGGCATCAAGTGTAGTCCTGGTTCAATACGATCAGCAGTAGCAAGTAAAGATTTTCAAAATAACGTTCCACTTGACAATATTCTAAAAAGAGGCAACTGGCGCGGACCAAAAAATTTTTTTAAACACTATTGTAAGACGGTTGAGAAATCCCGTGGTTTAGATATTTTTCATAATTGTTTCAAGGCTGTCTGACTTCTTGATTTTATGTGTAAGACAAGTTCTCAATATTGATGTATAATGAATAATATAAGGCTGATTGACATATTAATTATAGTTATTTACTCACCTTATTATCACAGTACGCTATACTGCGCCGGCAGATAGTAAACACCTCTCCTTTAAGGTCAAGCCGAAGGCACAGACCTAAAATAGGACCGTTTTCCACCCCGAAGGGAAGAAAACGATTATTTCAGGTCTTGCCGAGGCTTGACCTGAGTAAGGCCTTGCCGGCTTACCGGAATAGGTACTGAGGAAGCGGCGTCGCTCGCGCCGCGCCCCGCGAGCAGCCGCCCCTTGCCGGCGGCGGGGTGCGCGGGATGGATCCGCCCCCCGCACTTTCCCTCCCTCTCGTCTTCGCTCGTAGACATGACCAGGTAAGTGACACTATTGCGTTAGGTTAGGAACGGTAGGTAATCTCCTTTAAGGTCAAGCCTCGGCAAGACCTGAAATAATCGTTTTCTTCCCTTCGGGGTGGAAAACGGTCCTATTTTCATGCTATTAGCCACGGAAGTTTCTCATTGTTTACTTAAATAAATAAGAAGTATCTGACCATCAATTATTAATTATTATAGGTGGTAGAGCTAATGCCAGGCTCGACTGTGGAGGTACCACCATCTTACTCGGAAATCCTCCCGAAGTTATTCGGGGGAGAGTAAGAGAACAGCTCTCAGGCAAAACCAGGCGGCCCACCATTGCCTGGGACCGATGGATGGCGGTATATCTGTCGCAGTAAAGTAGTTAAATCAGAGAGTTAATTGAATCTCTAGAGAGTTAATTAAAGATCGACATTCAATCAAGTCGCTAGCATTTTGATTTAAATAAAGCAGCGTCGAAAACGTTTAACTATCTGTCTGACCGAAAGCCAGCGTGTTGATTGATTAATAATGTAAAACAAGATGGCGGTCACGACAACAGCTGATTACATTTAGAATGTTCAAACCTGACCTAACGTACTGTTTTTAAATACATTTTGACCTATCCATTATGCACCTATTTAGTATCCTACTCGGGGACGCCTCGCTCCGCTCCGCTTCGCTCGGCTCTGAGTTGTTTCATAATGTTCAAACCTAACCTAATCTAGTGTTTTTAAATACATTTCGACCTATCCATTATGCGACTATTTAGTATCCTACTCGGGGACGCCTCACAAAGGTCACCCTACCAAAGTTGAAATGCGCCTAGGAACGTTTAGGAAACTCGTTAAACGTTTCGTTCACTCACTTGTCTGACGGAACTTTAGCGACTTGATTGAATGTCGATCTTTAATTAACTGTCTAGAGATTCAACTAACTCTCTGATTTAACTACTTTACTGCGACATATCCATCCCCGATTGCCGGGCCTTATATAAATGAGACTGGTGACGGGCAGCGGCGTCACTGGTGCAAGGGTTTCGGCACCGCGCTCACCAACCCGCCTGCCCAGCGTGTGTGAGTATAGGCATTTCTTCCAGGAGGACCGCCAAGAGTGGCGAAATCCTGGAAAGGCCTATGTCCAGCAGTGGACGAAACAGGCTGATGGATGGATGGACCATCAATTACAATAATTGCATTTTAAATAAATGACATATTTAATGGATTTATCGATTATTGAAAATACTGAAAATGACGGTTTCATACTGGTCCCGTTGGCGAAATTTGTAAGTTCTGACTGCGTTTTAAAACGTTTTTCTTCTACGTAAGTTATAATTTTTTTGTTGTTTAATAAAATAGTATCTTGAGTTTTATGTTATAGTAATGATTTATTTAAATAATGAAGAACTCTCGAAAAAAAACGATTTTTAAGCTTGTCCCACGATTTCACATCTTTGAGACATGTCTACTTTTGTAACGGTCATTACTAAGACAACTCGCCGAAAAATGTGAAATAATTTAGGCTGGAACACTACTCAGGAATATGTCACGTCCACTGAGCGGCAGCTTTGAGATTAGTCGAGAAAGTGCTTTGCTGAGCATCGGAAGATTTCTCTGACTTTTTGTCGCAAAAAATTATCTCGTTTTGTTACGAAGTTTGCACGGTTTATTTTTATATTTCATCTCTTTTGTAATAACTGAAAATGAAAAGTAATTTTTGTATTCAACTTATGTATAATTTATGTAATGGGAAACATGTACTGTTTATAGTGAAATCTTTGAGTAATTTTAAAATAGTTCGAACATTTTATGACAGGTCCCTGATTTTGTTACGTCTTTTTTGTTACGAAACTATAAATAAAAATACAAATAATGAAAACAAATAGCATTATATACAAAATATTTTTTGTGAACCTTAGAATGTATTAAATTTAGAAGGTATTTAAATTTAATCAAGACTTATTTATTTTTCCATCTTTCAATGATAGGGGTGCATTATTTTTGAAATGGCCGACCTGTCAGCTCACGTGAGTTTCAATGACATCATGTTCTAATTATGCACGTCACAAGTTCATTTATTACAAGTCGTTTGACATATAGAACGTCACGAAGTCCGTTTGGCTAAAGTTGTAGTAGTGCGTGTGCACGCACTTTTTTCTAGTGTGCGTAACCTCAAGAGTGCTACAAAGCGCGCTTATCTGTTACACGTCACTATTACAGCAACCTAGCCAGACGGACTTCATGAAATAGAATATCTGTAAGTACTTCACACTCACCTACAAATGAACGTGACTATAATAAAATTGGATATTGCCGTATTACGATCTACGGGCGGAACTAGTTAAATCACGCCAAGACTCCCTTACAACGTTAAATTTGTTTAATTGTGTTGTGAAATTGAAAACAATTAAGCACAATTCAAAACAATTCTCACTTTTCCTACCGACCACCTGCTACCTTACCATTCTACTTCTCCTAATGTTTTAAAGTAATATTAACCTTATGTCCATCACTTTAAAAGTTTTAATCAAACCGAAATTTTAAGCTATGGTTTCCTGGCCATGGATGGAAGTATCTGAAGGTTTGTGACGTTTAATCTTGCGTGCGACTTGGCTTCGCGTATCACTTGCTTACAAGGGTTGGGCTGGATGTCGATAATTTAATATAATTTTATAGAATTCAGCATTATGCCAAGTTTTTTTAACGTATACAGCAGCTGGTGTCTTGATGTTTTTGTAACCCAACAATATATAATATACACATTGTATAAAAAATCAAGTGATAGTACCCAGTACTAGCAGTTTTAACCGTTTGATTCCAGGAACTACATAGGTAATTTATATTTTTAGCGCCAAAACACAACTTTAATATTTTTAAATAGAACCTTTAACTTGTAATTATTAGGTATTGAGTAGATGTGCGCTTTAAAAGAGGCGTATTGTAGACGGATTTTACAAAACAAAAATTTTATTCTAAATTACATAAACCAAAGGAAACTGCGATACACCTCGGCTAGCTTCGCACTATAAAAAATATAAGTCTGTTTCGGATCAAAAAACTTTTTTTATTTCTTAAGATAGACTGCTCAAAGTAAGTAGTATGTAAGGCTCCAAATGAAGTGATTTTTATTTTTAATATATATATGTATTTTTTCGTACAATTTTAAATGATAGAACAAAGGAATAAAAAAACTGAGATGCATCTTTCTATCGTTTATAAATAAACATTAGAAAACGCTTTAGAGACCGATTTTCCCCTTTTCGACTTTCATCACATTTTCCCCAATTACTTCGGAAATCGCAAATTTTCGCAGCTATTTTTTGAAAATGTTTTTGATGATTATCTAGGCTACAAATTTAAATTAAATGTAAAAGTTGGGCAAACGTGGGTAACTGTCAAAAGTCTGGATGAACTTTAAAAATTACCTTTTTTTTCCTTTTATTAATAAATTATTTACACTTGAACTGAACTACAAAATTAAAAACATATACTGGTTTTAAAATCTATATAAGATAAGTCTTTACAAATATTTAATACTTTATATTAATTTCCACAAAGTTGAAAAAGAAACAATCTTTTAAAGTCATGAAGTGAGCAGACTGTATGGACATCCATAAAAGTATTACTTGTGTCACTGAATAAATTCTATTTTGATGTAAAATTCTTCCAGAGTAAAGTTCGACTCTTTAAATAAAATTTAAAAAGTGTTTGAGTAGTGACATTGGTAAAAACCATTTTCGATATGCCGTTGTTCTAACATTTTCCATAGCGTGTCGTCTCTGTCACCGAACTGTTAGTGCTGCGTGACAACGAGAGATGACACCATGATACGATGTGAAATATTTACTGCCGGAACCTATAAATATTTTTTTTTTTTTTAATTTTTGTGTTTAGTTTTGATTAATAACAAAAAGGCAGGTTTTTTACAATTAGCCTGCAATACGGCTCTTAAGGTGGTAGAGCTAATGCCGGGCTCGACTGTGGAGGTACCACCATCTTACTCGGAAATCCTCCCGAAGTTATTTGGGGGAGAGTAAGAGGAGAGCTCTCAGGCAAAAAACCAGGCGGCCCACCATTGCCTGGGACCGATGGATGGCGGTATATATAAATTATATATATGTAAATCAGACTGGTTTCGGCACCGCGCTCACCAACCCGCCTGCCCAGCGTGTGTGAGTATGGGCATTTCTTCCAGGAGAACCGCCAAGAGTGGCAAAATCCTGGAAAGGCCTATGTCTAGCAGTGGACGAAACAGGCTGATGGATGGATGGATGAACGGCTCTTAAGTGGGAATCGAAAGGTGCTAGCACTCCAATGAATTTTAGAATTATTTGACTTATTATTCATTTTTATACATGAAAATATAAGGTTTTATAATCTACCCAACTTCTTTATAACGAAGCCTTTGTCTGTTAAAGAATACAAAAAATATAAAACAAAAAAATTACTTGACCTTGTTCCCTTTCACTCAATTATTAAGATCAGCTGAATAGATTAATATTATAAGATATTTAAAGGTAAAACACCTACAACATACAACATTAAATAAATAAATGAATGCCAAAAAAAGTTATGTGCCCAGTTTATAAAAATTCCACATGTTATCGATATCGACCGACGATGATACCCAGCAGCGCAGCACTATCCATAACGTCTGCAGAAATTCAATTAACATTACCTCCAGTCGCCTGCACCTTTATTTCCGTTCGGAGTCACTTACTGCCTCCCCCCCCCCCTCACCTCCACCCTAAGACGTCAGTAATGAGGTCCGTTCGTTTAGTTTTCTGTTGCTAATGGTTTACGTGGATTAGGTGGGTTTTTTGCGACTTTTTGACGGTAGCTTGGCTTTTACCTACAAGCATGTATTTAATTTAGACACTGCAGGTAAAAAATACGTTTCTCTTTCTATATAACTCGGTAACTTGTCGGCATCAAAATTTAATTACCCTTTTTTGGGAAATTCGAATATATATTTTTTTCTTTCTTCCTACAAACGCAAGCCCAGCTTCAAGTCAATACTAGGGAAAGTTAACATATTTTTTATTTATTTTGCAATACGTGTTCTTGATCTGTAATACTGATCACTTACCAAACCTCCAGTGTGAATTAAGCTGTATAAATTAATGACACCTCTTGTATGTAGTTATAAGATTTCTAAAAAATCAATGTTAAGTAAGTCTTATTTTACAATCAAGCTACTTTTAAATGTATTTGGATTTAAACGTACTAAATTTGCAAAATATTTTGTGGCTCTTTATGTTATATTCGACTCAATCCAAACAGATGGCGATGGACTAACACCGGACCAAAGTAATCAATCACATAAAAGGAAGTCAAACTTTATCATCGAATTTTTCGAGAAAACCTGCGTATCCCCCACGATCAGATAAGGGGGATATTTCCTAACCCACCTTGGACCTCCGAGATGAGCCAAATTATCTGTGCAGATAATCTGGAGTAAAGGACCGCATCCATCTACGTCAGAGGGTAGGATGTTCCACTTGTTTGTTGTTGTTTTTCACACAAAGGAATGTTCTCGATTATCGCTATAACCATATATAATGTATAAATAAAATTATAAATAAGTACGTCAGCTTACAGGGGGACAAATCGTCGATCAGAACCAAAGAAATATTGTTATATTTTTTTCGTTGTAATAGTGTTAATGAAATATTTTTGTGCGGATTACTCGCGACAAAATTCCAACTTTGCGAAACTCTATAATGTGAATAGATCTGCATGAAATAAATTTTACAGTTAGTTTTATTTATGCAACCAGATTAACACTCAAGACTTAGTGGAAATAAACGACACTTTATAGATCAAATTAAAAGAGACAAAGGTTCCAAACTCGAACCCGTTGTACTTATATTCGGTAAGCCGGTTTCATTGTGAATTTTGCGAAGCGAAAATATAATTACCGAGTCTCCACTATTATTTTGGCATAAATCTCAGTTACCAATATATTGGTCTGCTTCATTCTTTTTATTCCATTTTTTATATTATTTTTAGAGCATGTAAATTACGATAGTTAAAGTATTGTAGTTGTAGGACGTCACTACGAGTATATAGTACCTACATTAGCTATATATATACCTCCGTGGTCTAGTGGTGAGAGCCTTGGGTTCTCAACTCGGCGGTCGTGGGTTCAATTCCTGCGGGGAACACACATAGTGGAATGTAACTTTGTAAATATTGTTCTCAGTTTGGTTAGGACATTGCAGGCTTGAATTACCTGATTGTCCGAAAAATAAGATGATTCCGTGCTTCGGAAGGCACGTTAAGCCGTTGGTCCCGGCCACTTTCAAGTAGAGTGGTCGTTACATAAACCACGTCAGAGGCCATAAGGCGGTTTAAAAACTCTGACACCAGGGCTTGTCGGGCCGATAGGTCTTGCAGCCCACATGATAAGAAGAATAAGATTAGCTATAGCTACGGTCACCCGTATTTGTTAAGCTTAGGTTTTAAGCTGTACAAAAATAGGTAACTTTGACTGTCAGGCTAATGTACCTACATAAGTAAAAACTACCATAAAGCTGCGTGAAAGT
Organism: Ypsolopha scabrella; assembly: GCA_910592155.1. NCBI lineage: Eukaryota > Metazoa > Arthropoda > Insecta > Lepidoptera > Ypsolophidae > Ypsolopha > Ypsolopha scabrella. The sequence continues at coordinate 19,664,052 of OU342969.1, read as the reverse complement.
CATAAATGCAGAAAGTCAATTTTGTTAACAGAAAATTGATCGTAAAGTTCTAAATTTAAAATAGTTTTTTAAAACAAGTTTTTTCACACACTGAACTTATGATTTTACCGGCACATAGCAGAAAAACTAATAAATAGAAATCGTAGCTATCATTATGTGGGAAGCAATAACAATAATCTACTGTTACTACGCAAAAAATAATCCAAATTCTTTATTACTGTGCTACGCAGGAAACAATCAAAACTATGCTGGAGTCGTAGCTGTTACTAAACAGAAAATATCAAAACTACGGAAAAATATGCCCAGCCGTTCATACGTGGAAAATAATTAAAACTATGGAGATTTCTAGTTGTTATAAAGCAAAAAAAACGTTAAAACTGTTTTAGTTTGAAATTAATCGAAACCGTATTTTAATAAAACGTTTAACATTACAGAATATTCTAATTAGTGTAAAATTAACAATATAAATGTTTATTGACAAATATGGATAGTAACAGATTTATAATAATAAAAATTTAAACAAATCTATCAGCCTGTTTCGTTCACTGCTAGACATAGGTCTTTCCAAGATTTCGCCAATCTTGGAGGTCCTCCTGGAAGAAACGCCCATAATTATCACACACGCTGGGCAGGCAGGTTGGTGAGAGCGGCGCCGAAACCGTCTGTGTTTTTTATAAGGCCCGGCAATTGGGCATGGATATAACGCCATCAATCGATCCCAGGCAATGTGGGGCACCTGGTTGGGCCTGTCTCGAGCTGTCCTCTTACTCTCCCACGAATAACTTCGGGAGGATTTGCAAGTAAAATGGTGGTACCTCCACAGTCGAGCCTGGTACCACACCGGCTCTACCATCTGCTAAACAAACCAATTACCTAAAAATAAATATAATACAAACATAAGCAATAATACTATAAAAAATAATTTACCTATCTATAAATTAATAATAATTAATCTAAATAAATCTAAAAACTATGAAAACCCATAACACGTTTAGTTTTAAAATTACACGTAAGTCAGCGCTTCAACAGATGTTTCAGTATTACACAGTTGTACTCGTATAAATAAAAAAACATATATTCAATACTTTCCAATGAAATTGTAGTTCGTTCAGGTGAACCAATAATATTCAAAACAGCATATTTCAGAGTCAGTGAAGCGCTAGTGATGTAATGTAAATAGGGCTATAACTCATCGATACACATGAGACGGCAGACTGTATTGTCCATAACTCAACGTGTGCACGTTCTGAGCTTGAAAAGATGGAATAATTTTATCGATAACTATCGAAAGGCCGTGGCATATTTTACTAACAATAAGATATTAAAGTAAGTCATACAATTAAACTAATAATCTTACAAATAATATCAAAACTCGAAAAGAAAGCATAGATTTGAGCAAATCTTGGTAATTACAATTTTAAAGGTAACACAGCACTTACCTACTTAGGCATTAAATCAACATGCTGCTAAACATACTCTTAAAAATATGATACACAAGCTTTTGCGCGCGGTTCCGCCCGCGTTTTATCTGGTTTAATGACATGCTTTTTTCCGGAATAAAAAGTAGCCTTTGGATTAAGTTAGGGTATAAGCTATGCCCATTCTAAATTTCATTCAAAACCGTTTCAGCGTGAAAGAGTAACATACACACACACACACTCACACACACACACACACACACACGCACACACACACATACACACCCTCTCACACACATATATACACCCTCTCACACACACATACACACCCTCTCACACACGAATACACACCCTCTCACACACACAAACACAAACTTTTGCATTTATAATATTAGTGTGAGTGTGATTTTTCTACATAATAAAATATGCCCGAAACTATATATTTCCACAAGGATTTTTTGAATAAAAGCTGAAGTAAATTTCCGCTATGCAACATTTATTTCATAGCCTAATCTATCAAATCTTAAATCAAATCTATCAATCTATCAAATCTTCATCAATATTAACAATCATAAAAAGCATCGAATACTGTAATATCGACAAAGTCCCACCACTAGATAAAAGTACGAAATGTGATGTTATGGAGTTATTCGACCTTGCATCATTCGTTACTATAACTTTAAACACACAATTTCACTTTTATTTTGTAAAGAAATGGTTCAAATGATTTGCATTTGTTGTTACTATCTACTTTCAGGAAGAGGAACACTCATGATATCACCCGAGCCTGCAGGCTCGACAAAAATTGCAAACGCTTTAATAATTTAAACGATTTTTATATTCCAAAACCAATTTTATACACTTCCGATTTCAGTCGATAGTTTTAACGGTAGAGACTGTAAAAAAACTGGTCAAGTGCGAGTAGGACTCATGCCCTGAGGGTTCCGCAAATACCTTTTAAAACACAAACGTTTTCTAGAAGCAGTTAAACACCTTGCATCAAAAGGGTCTAATTAAGTTGGTCTCTCAATGTTCTTGAATAATTAAATATCCGTAAATTTCATATTTTTTTAGACGTACTATAGACCTAATTGGAAATGGAATTTTAAATTTCCAAGTCAATTGGAAGTACCTATAGATATTCATTGTGAGCTAATTGTATGAAATTGATTATGTACTTATAGGGTAATACCTTTTTTCTGCAGTTAGAAGCCTGATTCCTGAACAGCACTATGAGGCCGTAGATTTATGTAGGAGGTCTTAGTTTCAGCTTGATGTTTTTAACGGGGCCCGAGAAAAAGGGTCTTAAGGGGCTATTTCGATAAAAATGTCGCTTTTTGAAGTTGTATACCTGCTTTTTAGATGAAACCACTAATTTGATAAATCAGTACATAAATTTCGGAACCTTTTCCTAGTTTTTTTCAGTACAGAAACGCGATTGCGTAACTTTCGCTCGATAGAAATAATTATTGAAATGAGGTCTTCTTCTACACTTTTTTTCATAGTATGACAAACAGGAATGACATACAGACCTGAACGATATTTTATTAGATAGATTTTAAAAATATCTAAATTTACTCAGTTGGAAATTTTGATAGATATTTTAGTTCTTTTTATATTAATTTAAAAGCGACATTTTTCTATTTTTTCTGGAATCCGTCCCTCTCGCACTGCGGAGCGATCCACATGGAGTAACAGTGACCTTTGCAAGCGTGACATATCCTCTTAACAGACACACAGACAGACAGACGGACAACAAAGAAATATCATAAGGGTTCCATTTTGATCGTTAAAATTAGGTTCTTGTCACGGAGCGACCGAAATCGGTCGTAAAGCGCTCGCTATTTTTGTCGAGAATGTAGGCTCAGGAGGGTTATTCTCAGTCTGTCGAATTAGCTTTGTCCACCGTAAAAACCCGATTTATCTGTCGAGCTCCATACATTTTAGCCAGAGTTTTAGAAACCTCGCATCGAACGTGTCTCAGGAATTGCCATTCTGGTATTCGTCTACCCGATGATCCTGTCGCTTTTGTATGCAGTAAGGATTTCACTTCAATTTCATGCACATTTTCAAGTTGGTGAAAAAAAAGGTTTTGCACTTCTAATAAACTAATGATTTATATGCATTATGTAATAATTCTAATAAGCACTGTCTAATTAATTATTATGTTAGTCGTCATACGATGCTTAAATAAAAAAATGTGAATAATATCTGCTCTCTGACTATAATTTAAGCAAATAAATACAAGCCAAATAATACCGAAAGTCGATTAAATTCAATTATAAGTACAATTGCCAACCTTGCAGATAATATAGTAAGATATTAATTTGGGTACTTGTATCATGCAGCTTATAGAGTTTGGCTTTATACTACCCGATTAAGTTTGCTGTAAACTTAATAACTTAACTTGAGTTAAGAAAGAAATATTTAAGAGTGTTATTAGTTGAAATCTAAGCACTTGGTGAAACTTATTACATACACTCTGTAAAGATAGAAATTAAAAAAATTAAGTGCGTAAAATAAGGTATAATAAACGGATAATATAAAAATATTCCACTGCGCACTTAAAAAGACTTGCTAAAAAAACCTTCAGTTTCAATCCCTTACACACCAGCAACTGTAAAAGTAAAGTTTGGTTCCCAAACTGTGCCCGACGTGAGCCGCCACAAGTCGCTACCGTCTCTTACCGGCCGGATCCGGATCGCACCGGATCAGGTGGACCAGATTATTCCGGTTCGCCGCACCGGAAACCGGATCAAGTGAGTTTAGACTTTAGGCGGCTTAAGCTAGGTATGATGTGAAGAGATTAAGACTTTGAGAGAAGTTTCAGTTGTAATCGTTGGTAGACATGATTTGTTTTGAAAAAAAATATATAATCGCATGTTGTATTCATAAATCGATATTTAAACTTTTAAAATAAATTAATTTTCAACACCCTTGCCTTTTCAACAAGTAGCCCTTATTGCAGCGTTCTTAGGGTCATAATGCAGCATATTAAACACGCGTGCTTTTTAATTTACATTATCGCACTAGTGTTCTTTACATTACAGATTTTTTTAAATCATAGCAAAGAGTTTTGATGTCTTGAGAAATAGTAAAGTTTTTGCGAATCAATAGACTGTCTCAGTTGAAATATAATAAATAATCATTTAGTTTCATCAAATTATTTATTTTTATCAACAAATTAGCTCAAATTTTGTTGTAAATACAAAAATATTCAGTTTGTTAATATTTCATAATTGGGTGTTTAGCAATATTTGGCTGTTTGGCTTTTTGTGTCAGTGCCTCTATTTCAATCTGCGCAAAAAATAAAATCTCTGCCACCATTTTTCAAAGAAAATTGCTAGTTCATAGCTATATTTTCGATTAGGTGGAAAAAAAGACAATGAAGTTTTATTATTTTTCCTCGCAAGTGTGTTGAAAAACGTCGTATGAAACGCGTGAGCATTAGACATTACACTCTCGGCTCCATTACGGCCTCAACGCAGCTCACTTGTATCTTAATGTACTATAATATACTTAGTTAGTTCTGCTCGTACATAAAGGGTGTATTTAGATAGATAGGCATCTTCAAATGAAACCACATCATCTGTGGATCATGCTTTTTCAAAGAAATAAAGCAGCGGGTTGTGTCAGAGATACAATACAACCGTAGTGGATACTTCGTATGTCACTTCTTTACTCAATCACAGAGGTTGTGGAATCAATAGTGGCACAGATATCAACTTTCTGTTGACTTTCAAAATATATTTCGGCCAACTTTGGGGCCGCCATCAGTCGAATAAATGACAATTATTTAAAAATGACATAAAGATATATACAACCTTATGACTACTTACGACTTATGACTAACCTACTAATCTACCTACCTAACCTACTTTTAACATTAATTATTTAAAAAATATAAAAATCAAAAATTAAAAATTATTTCAGTTGAGGAGCCATCTTGCGGTTTCCGGCCGGAACATCCCGACATTTATTTGGAATATCAGTGATACGTACCGAAAACCGCAAGATGGTGCTGCTGTTTATGGCACCCTGGTCTTAATATACACATGTATGTAATAGTTTTGCAGTCAGGTGCCAGTAGTCTTCGTCTCATGTCAATGTTGTTTATTAAGTCCTGGTCCGTAGTGCGCACCAAGTGACCATATGTAGGAGCATTCCCACGTCCTCAATTTTATGTCTGTTAATGGTAGGTTGAATTAAAATTAATTAATAAATTAATTGATATGAATATGAATTTAAATTAATTAATAAATTTAACCCACCATTGACGATGAATCAAATGAGTATGACCACTAATAGATTCCTAGAATTTTGTCGGAAAAATATAAAGTTCTTGTCAGTGTGAGTTAAATATTTGGGGTCGATTCAAAATCGAATATGCGTCTGAAATTATTGTAAACTTATATTTTTCATTTATTTAACTGAAATATACTCAATTTAAACTTCATTTAATTTAATTCAACGATCTACATAAAAACATTTTTAGTTTGACTGGTCTAACTGTATTTGAACTAAACAAAGTAAAGAATCTAGCTCAGATCTAAAGTTGTTCTAAAATGCGTTTTTGTAGACGTGTAAAATAAATCCTTTACCATCTTTCAAGTCTCCTAACACCATAAAAACGTATTTACAATGTCTTCAACAAAATTAATTTTACCAAACCCGTCCCATTGTGACAAAGAAAAATTGTAACGAATGGAGTGGGACGCTCGAGTAACCTGCTCAGGATACTTTCAAATACTTTGTACCTTTCCTTTAAAACATAAACTCTATCGTTTGCTGTTGACATAAGGTTGCATTTTCTTTATTTTGAGTCTGGAAAGGTAAGGCAGGCAAGATGTCAGTCATTAATAAAGCAGGACGGAATGAGTTATGGTGGCCCTTCGTCTCCTTTTCCCGGTAAACGTGGAAATAATTCGGTTGTTAACTTGGCTCAATGGAGTGATTCATTTAGCGTACTCTAGTTTTCTTTTTGTGGAAGGGCTCAGGACATAGACTGTGAGTTTTATAGACGAGTTTTTGTTTGTAAATTGAATCTTGTGTAGTTATGGCTTGCTCCCACAGACGTATAACATAGTAGTATTATATATTACTAGCTTTTGCCCGCGGCTCCGCCCGCGTGTTATTCGGTTAAATGACATGCTTTTTTCGGGGATAAAAAGTAACCTATGTGTTAATTTGGGGTATAAGCTATATCCGTTCTAAATTTAATCCAAATCCGTCCAGCCGTTTCAGCGTGAAAGAGTTACAAACATACACACACATACACAAACTTTCGCATTTATAATATTAGTGTGAAGTGTGATGAGATAACATAGCCTTGTCTATTTCACCACAAACGATTATAGGACCGCGCTTATTAGACACCTGATGTATGAAATCACAAAGCCTTGTCTTATATCACCACAAACGATCAGTTCCGCGCTAATTAGACACCTGATTTTTCAATGATATTGATCTATCCTACAGGAACCATGCATTTTTCCGGAATAAAAAGTAGCCCATGTGTTAAGTTAGGGTATAAGCTATATCCATTCTAAATTTCATCCAAATCCGTTCAGCCGTTTCATATTATTACTAAGTAATAATTATATATCTGTGCTTGCTCCAGATTCTATGAGCCACCATAGCTTTCCGTCCGCGTCGGCTCTCGTCTAACGCACAGATTATGTTCGAGATCTGTTCTAGTATGTAGTATTAATAAATTACTACATACTAGAATTTACATTATATTATTAATTGACATTATACGCAGGTACTTTGTAAAAATCAAAGTGAGTCTTAGTTATAATAATATCTTTTTCGTTTTAATTGTTGTAATAAAATTATTTACTTTTGACATCTGTACTGTACATTTTTGTTTGTGTGTAGGTACATGTAGTTTATTTATTTTTGACATTTGTACTATGTAACGTTTTTGTTTGTACGTAGGTATATGTATTTTGTTTATCTTTATTTAGCCTAAGTTTGATTGATGATCCCTCAGCATTGAGGAAACGAGGAAGGAGAAGAAATTTGATTTTGTTTGTTTTATTAAAATGTATGTATGTACTTAATCATTTTTGATAAAATTGACCAGGACATACCTTTAATGCATAGGTATATTATTTCTTACAACAGAGCAATTTGAGACTATTTGATCTGTATTTGTGTACCTATTGTTAGAAACAAAACTTGGTCGTCTTAATTTTCTTCCGTGCAATTTAAAATTCCTATCGTTCCTCGTCGGTTCGTATAACAAGGCGGTCGGGAAATAAAATTAATTACCTATTCAACGCAGTACCTGTCGCCGACAACCGAATGGGGGAAACCTTGTTATTTATTTATTATTTACCTCCTGGGATGCTGGGAATTTGAGGGCTTTTACTGGCCTTACTGATGACTACTAGATTTTTTAATAGTTCAATTCAATTCAATTTATTTATTTATATCAGGCTCAGGCTAGGCCAATATAATATTTACAAATTACGAACTAGTTATAATTAAATTTAAATTAAAATAGAAATTAAAATATGGTTAGTAAAATTTGTTTGTCATAAATTTTACAGCAATAGTAATATATAACATGTCATTTAACTTTGATTGATTTCATTTTACAATTTTCACACATTAATATTTCAGTCCAATGTTGATCTATTACATTAAATATAAAACATTCATAATTTTATTGTTACTTTTCTCCACTCGTGCGCTAATGGAGAAGATTCTTATTCTTATGATACCATAGAAATCGTCTATACTTGCTTCGGTAAACATTTCTTTTGCACTACAGTATCGAGGAAGTCTCATCAGCATTCTAAACCCGTTATTGTACTGTACTCTAATAGTATTAAGAGCGCTGTTTGTGTAGTTCACCCACAAGGCACATGTTGTAGAACGACTGACAATATGACCGAAAGAGTATTTTTTTCACATCTTCAATCTTCAATGGTAACCAAAGCTCGTGGACAAATTATTATATATGTTTCACTGTGGATTATTAAACTGACAAAATCTAGTATTGATTGGTTGAAATCGTCGCTGAAAAGAGAGTGTAAGAGTGTTAACTGTGTATTGGGAAATTCACGCTAGTTGGTATTTAGAGTAAATAAAATACCACAGCTATGGATTCCACTAAAAACATATTATCTCAAAACGACTAATCAAACATGTAGCGACCCCCTCAGCGTAACACAGGATCACTGTCCCGTATCTTGGGGATATCAGCCTAATCCCGCAGGTATCCGGGACCTCCGGGATTATGAGATTTAAGTTCAGCGAGACCCGGATGCGGTCTTAATGATATATTATTGAATTGATGTTTATTGACAGGTTGAATCTCTTCTCTTATGAAGGTAACTTTGTTGCCTAGAGGGCGATTGAGTTTTCTGTTCAAAGCTATTTTAATATCAACATGTCGTCGGCAAATCGCAGAATTCGGCATTATAGGTATTATGTTTTACCTCGGAAGATCGTGAAGTATGAGACCGAAAATATTTCACCAAAAGTTAAAAATAGGCGGGACGACGCGACGAGCGGAACGAAGCAGAGCGTGTTAGGTTATATTTTATAATATATATTTTACCATAATATTATGTATACCTACCTATATATTAAATCCATTATAACTATTTATTTAAAACACTAATTACTAATAAAATTGCATACCTGCCTACCATGCCTTAATTACGATATTCACAAAATTAATTGTATCTACCTTTTGAACTCATTGCCTAAGTTTTGATTTTTAGTGAAAACCTGTTATTGGCCTTGTTTATGTATCTAACTATTGTAATATCTCATTGTGTAATCGCTGTTGGTTTTCCAAATAAAGGATAAAATTAAAATTAAATTAAAATTACATGTAAGTAAATTTGGGGAGCCGCGAAGCGGAGCGGAGCAAGACATCCGTCTAGGCAGATTATAATATACTGAATTCTACGATATGCCAACGACAGATATATAAGGTGACTTAATTTATACACTTACCGAGTCTTCAGTTAGAATTTGACTGTACAAATTAAAGTCACCTTATATAAGGTGAAACTATGAGAAAAATAAATTTCTATATTTTTAAACACTTGGTGATTTATCCATCGCAAGGAGATAATAAATTTAAATATCATTGCGGCATAGAAATTCAGAAAAGTAGTTTTGGACGTGAGGATCTCTGAACCGGGATTTGAACCCGGGACCTCTCGCTTTCCAGGTGATTGCTTCACCAACTGAGCTATCCAGTTCTCAACACGACATGCGAATTTACGCATCTGCTTTTCCCATACCGAAACGATACGTATAGATAGATATTCTCAGAGGTCCTGGGTTCGAATCCCGGTTCAGAGCTCCTCGCGTCCAGATTTACTTTTCTGATTTTCTATACCGCAGTGATATAAATTTAATTTATTATTTAAGGTGACTTTTGTTTATGTAGCCAAAATCATACTGGAGACTCCTACATGTAAATACAATAAAAAATTGACAAATGAAAGTTGACACTGATGTAATGTTGTCTCAAACTATTTTGACCAGTGGATTTTTCAAAACGCTGCGGGACTTGGCATCTATGAATAGTGCAGTTATTATAAAATGAAAATAAAGAAGTTTCTATAATGCATATCCATAGGCTAACATTGCATTGCACTTTATATTTGATACATTTTGTTAGTGGTTGTATTATATACACTATTCCCACATCAACTATACTTTGTTTAAGCGTATGAATAATATCAGCATAAAGAGCTGGGTCAGAAATAGGAAAATGTCCTTGGTAGTATTTATGCCGCGTATGTGCGAGCGCCAGAGGAAATTATTGTCACCCTTGCCATTGCATTTGCATATTTGCACATTATGCAGTTGTATATTTTATCGGAACAATATTATTTTTTTGCATAAATCTTTTTACACAAAGGAAGAACCTAATTTTAAATTTTATATCGTTTGGCTCACGCCGCTCCGTCGGGATTCTTAGTCAAATTAAAAGTAGTTTTTTTTTTGTATTAAGCTAAGGATTATGAGCAGACAAACAGTTGAAACTTATGCTATGCGATGAAATAACTAAGAAACTATCCAATAGAAGAAAAATTTAAAGCGAATATATTTGCACAAAAAGTGTCTGTAACTACATATTTTCAAGAAGCTCGTAGTTTAAAAATAAGTATAACGTTTTTGTAGATTCTTGTTTAAAAGGATTCGAAGGTCACCGTGCTTTTTTCAAGAGTAACTTATTGTCCTGCTTCCCACAGTGACTGCGTCATACTGGTACTCGATGGGTTAAAGTTACTGACTATGCCCTCATTGTCTATATGTCTATCTCCGGTGTTATATAATATTTTGAAATTCCAGTTAGACCATTTTGTAGAGAAAAAAAATAGTAGAGTGGAGAAAAAATTCAACTTTGGACCTTGCTAAGTTAAATCGTTACTCACCGGACCCACAAAACTATTGAAATAAGGTCTTCAATATGCAATTAGCGAATAAAGGACGGATTTAAAGCGAGGGCCATACATGAATCACGAGCAAGTAAAAGATTCTAACGACTAAATCACGACCGTAGGGAGTTAAGTTTTATTCACTGTTCTCAGTGAATAAAATAAGATTTTAGAGTGGGAATGGCATAAAAGCATTTTATTAAATATTTACTTGAAAAAACAACTAGCAAATTTTTTTTTCATCTATATCTAGGTAATTATTGTTAAAACCCATTTAATAAAATATGGTTGACTTCTTTATAATGAAACGAGAAGAAAAAGTGTATATACTATTTTCTCTTTTACACTGAGTGAAAGTGACTGTTGAGGAATTCACACATCACCTTAACTACTGGCTTATTTATTAACGCAGACAGATAGGCGAAACATGTTTAGGGTTCCGTACCCGAAGGGCAACACGGAGCCCTATTATGTTGCCCTGCTCTCTGTCTGTCCATCTGTCCGTCTGTCAGTACAGGTATGCCCCGGGTGGAATGAAAGACCTGAAATTTGAATATTTTATGTAAAATTTTAACTCAAAACCGAATATTAAATTGAAATTAAATTGAATTATTTTAAGGGGGAAACCTGAAAAAGAATTCGAACAAAAATAGTTTTTCTTACCCTGGTATTATGTGGGGTATCATTGTATAGAACTCATTAAGTAGAGTAGAATTTTGTTTTTATTTTTTTATTAAGAAATAAAGAAATGGCCCGCAATAAAATTTGCCAGTTTTAAACAATTTTTGTTACGGGGTCTATTTCTAAAACTAAACTAGTTCGAATTTTCTGTATACTTATGTATGTCTGTGTTAAGGTATGTGCCATTATGCCATATAGTGTATTTAAATAAGAAAATACTGAAAACGCCGATTTTTAATACAGGTTTAGGGTTATTTACCCGAATACCTACTTGACAACCTTAATTTTGCAATTTCGTTCCATACATTTTCTATGTAATTTTTATTCAAATTATTTAAGTCTAATAATTTATTTGAATGCTACGTAACCCTCAGGGCGCGAATCCTACTCGCACTTAACCGGTTTTTATAGGTATTGAGAAGTTATGGTTTCAACGCCTACAGTTAAGTTAATAGCAAAGCACCAAAAAGCAGCAAGTACTTATTGTAGCAGGCGTTTTGTATCATTTGCAATCTAAAATATCTACCTCTACTTAAATCCGAAGCCCAAACAACAATACTCAGTGAAAGATCCTATTTGTTTTTTCAATGACATGAACATACGACATACACTGAAAACCGCAGATATTTTTGGAAATGTTTTGAAAGCGGAATCAAATGAAGCAATGCCTTAAGCCTTTTAGTCTGCTTTTAGTTGACGGAAACCAAACTTTATTTACGAAGTTTACTAACGACTTTATATATTTTAAAAAATTATGAATTTACTATCTTATCAAGTCTACATAATGCTATGCCTGAGCCTTGTGCATGAGCAACGCCAGATTTTCGAATGTTTGTTTGAAGAAATTAGGAATCCCCTTATATAAAAATATATATATTTAATCTTTTCATGTCATACTAAGCGAAGGTGCTATAAAAAAACATTAAGATACATATGTATGTCTTAGGCATTTGGTTAAATCAAGCGTTTGGTGAAATCAGGCAGAAGAGAGGCGGTAGCTTAGGTTAGAAGGTTAGGTATGGCGAGTCGCGCCACCTAGTACGGGTACGGGTTGTTAGTACATGGCGCGACTCGCCATACCTAACCTTCTAACCTAAGCTACCGCCTCTCTTCTGCCTGATTTTACGTAGGTATTACATAACATTCGTGTTTTTTATGATCCCCATTTAAACCAAAAGCCTAGTCATTTAGTTAAGTCACTGAATTTAACCAGATGCCTGCGACATCTACATACATACGTACATACATATGTCTAAAAATATATATTTGAAACCAATACAATTTTTTTTTCATGGAATATAGGTAATACCAGCTTGAACTAAATCTACTAAAATCCAAAAATTATTTGTCTATAATATATTTCAATATTTGCTAAAAGCCCTCCAATATGCTGTTCCATCCGTAATTTTATTAGTTTTTTTAACCGTCCAAAACAAATAGGTCAAGGAGCCAACAAATAATCGTCTCTTTGACATTTGGACCAGGGTCGATGATTTTTGAAACCAAAACAAAAAAACCGGTGGGATGAAACCCATTAGAAAAGGAGAGGAATATGATAAAAATTAAAGGAAAAATAAATTACGGGCGATCCGAGTTCGGGAAGTGGTAGGGGGTGAGTTTTTAAGGGTAAAAAATGGTTTATCTTGATTTCCGCAAAACTACAAGTCTTATGGAATAAAGTTAAATCGCAAGTTGTAGGTAATAAAAAGGTTTACAACTTTTGTCGTAACAATTTTTTCACATAACCTCAAATTTTATGTGAAAAATTGAAATAACCAAGCTCTTGGTTTTTTATTTTTATCTTTTAAAAATAAAATTTCTACCAAATTTGGTGAAAACTTACCATACACTGTTGTTAAGAACTGGACGTCTTCTAGATGTGGAGACTCGGATGTGAAATATGCAGAGAAACGATGGTTACAGGATTACAGTGTTTAATGTATAAAAAAATAACAAAACAAACATAACACGTAGTGCTTATGCTACGGTTTTGAAGGTAATGGAGTCGCGCTCCGTCAGGTGACGCGGCAGCTAGTCCATCCAGTTCTCGTCGTCTTATGCGTGTGTGTGTGATGCGATTCGTGCGCACGCACACGAAGGCGTTAACATGTTGCCGCCCCAGGAACGAAGTTCTCTTGATCCATTACTGGTAAAGGGCATGGTCTGTTGTAGGCCCGCCGAAGAGATCCTGAAGTTGTAAATACATCAGCCACACGGGCTATACCGTCGGAGCCGGAATAGAGGCGCGTTACTCGTCCCAAGAGCCACTGGTTAGGAGGTACCCGGTCATCTTTCACCAGTACCATCTGTCCAAGTTGAAGTTCTCCTCCATGCTTGTTCCATTTATGTCTTTTTTGTAATTCAGACAAATATTCCTTATGGAACCTTTGCCAGAAATGGGCTTTTAATTGCTCTATTCTCATGTATCGAGAAAGCGTATGAAGAGCAACACCTTCATTCACTGACGAGGAGGGTAATAATGTTACTGTTCGTCCAATAAGAAAATGTGATGGGGTCAGCGCTACTAGATCTGAAGGATCAGACGACATGGGAGTAAGAGGCCTTGAATTCAAGATTGCCTCAATCTGTATGAGAAGTGTGTTTAATTCTTCATATGTTAAATTCGCTAAAGCGACCACTCGCTTCAAATGATATTTCACCGACTTCACCGAACCCTCAGCTAGAGCATTAAAGTGGGGGCTAAATGGGGGTGAAAACCTAAAGTTAATAGATAATTTTGATGCTTCAGATGTAATGGAGTCTGAATTTTGTTTCAGAAATGTTGACAACTCGTTACACGCTCCTACAAAGTTTCTACCGTTGTCTGAGAAAATGTTGACGCATTTTCCCCTACGGCTGATAAAGCGGTTTAAAGCGGCTAAGAAACATTTGCTACTCAAGTCGGTTACAAGTTCTATATGCACTGCTTTTACAGCTAAACAAATGAATATGCAAAGGTAAGACTTAATCAGTCCGCTACCTCTACCTTTTCGGTCCAATATCATGACTGGCCCGGCGTAATCAACTGCGCTGTTGGAAAAAGGAAAATCAGCGTGCAAGCGTTGCTGAGGAAGGTCTCCCATTATGGGCTGTAAAGTTTTTCCAGAAAATCGAACACATTTAGTGCACTGATGTACAGTTTTCCTGGCAAGGTTTCTGCCGCCGATGACCCAGAATTTATATCGTAAATTGGATAGTAGTAATTGCGGACCTGCGTGCAATAATAACATGTGATAATGGTTGAATAGTAATTTAGTTAAATGATGTGAAGAATGGAGCAGAATGGGATGTTTTGCATCATAATCGTAAAGTGAGTTAGATAGTCTACCTCCCACTCGCATTAAGCCATCGTTTTGGTCAAAAAATGGATTTAAATTAAGTAATTTATTTTTTGCTGGCAAATGTTTACCATTTTGCAATAAATTGCATTCCTCTAAGTAAGTTTCTCGCTGTGCAAACCTACACAATGAATTTAATGATGAATTTAATTCTTGAATTGTTAAATGACTTATCCGTTTTTTATGTGGATTTATACAGTTATGGATAAATCTTTGTACATATGCCATGGTTCTTTGTAGTTTGCTTAAATTTGAAAATCGTTTTATGAAGTCTGAATAGAAAGAGATGTGATCTATTTGATCCACGGTAAGATGACACTGTACCTTGAATTCTGGCAAATCTGTATCTTTAGAACGTGTTGGTTGAGCAGGCCAATCAGATTCATTCTGCCCTAGAAAGGAAGGGCCTGACCACCACAAATTACAGCCTTCTAGATGCCTTGCATCGGCACCTCGCGATCCGATGTCAGCTGGATTTAAATTTGTGGGAACGTAGCGCCACATTGAGGGTTCAGATCTATCAAGAATTTCTTGAATTCTATTGAATACGTACGGTTTCAATAAATGATTTTTTGGCGATTTTAGCCAGCCTAATACGATCGTTGAATCGCACCAGAAATTCAAGTTTGTTATCTGTAGTCTTAATGATTGCTTAACCTTTTCTGCTAATTTGGCGGCGAGAAATGCACCACACAGCTCTAGCCGTGGTACAGTCGTCGGTTTTATAGGAGCCACACGAGTTTTTGCCGTCACTAAGTGAACTGTGATATTATTATCAGAAGAGATAGACCTCATGTATACACATGCCGAATAAGCTTGTGTGGATGCATCAGAAAATGCATGAATTTCGAATACAACCGGGTAATCGTTAAGTATATATCTGGGAATACGTATATTATTTATGTATCGTAGTGAATCAATGAAAAGATTCCAAATGCATTGAATTTCATAAGGGACTGATTCGTCCCAACCGATTTTTGATGACCACAACTTTTGTAGAATAATTTTCGCTTTGAGGATGCATGGATTAATTAAACCAAGTGGGTCAAATGTTTGTGACATAATTGATAATATAGTCCGTTTACTAATGTGTGTATTTTCTTTCAGGTTTACAGTAAATAGAAGCTTATCTTCTCTACAGGCCCAAAGTAACCCTAATGTTTTTGAATATTCCTTGTTACTTAGGTTGAGTAAACCATCACTGCTATCTTCGCCAATAATTTTATTAATGACTTCTGGTTTATTAGAGTACCACTTTCGTAAATGAAATTGTTTGCTTTCTAATAGTTTTATTATGCTTTTGCATATCTCCACCAGATCTTTTTCAGATGATGCTCCTGTAATGAGATCGTCGACATAAAAATCATGCTGAATAATTTCCGAGATTAATTCGTCAGAACAGTCTAGACCTACTTGCTTCAGGCACCTGGTGGCAAGATAAGGAGCAGATGCGGTACCGTAAGTAACAGTATTAAGTTTATATTGTTTCAGTTGTTCATGGGGTTCGAAACGCCACAATATTTGCTGTAACTGACGTTGGTCTTCGTTTACCTTGACCATACGATACATTTTCTCGACATCTGCGGTAGCCACAAACTTATGCTGACGCAGTCGAATCACAATGCTTATGAGATCGTCCTGTACAGTGGGTCCGATCTTTTGAATGAAATTGTATGAGAGACCTGACGTTGTTACTGCCGATCCGTCATATACCACACGAACCTTTGTAGTTAAGCTTGTTTAACGTATAACGCCGTGATGTGGTAATATGTAAGGATGTTTGTCAATTTCAGGATGTAAATTTTCTGTCATGTGACCTAAAGTTATATATTCTTCAATAAATTCACAATATTGCTTTTTAAACAATGGATCCTTACTAAATCTACGCTCTAATGACAAAAATCTGGATAAAGCTTGATGGTATGAATCACCAAGTTTAACAGGTGATTCCTTTAGTGGGATTGTAACGACAAAACTACCATCTACATCATATGTTGTATTTTCTATGAAGCTTTGTTCACAATCTTGTTCTTCTTTAGATATTTGTTTACGCGTGGAAATACTTTCGAACTCAAAAAACATGTCTAATTTGTTATCAAGCTCGTAATCATTTGATAGAATGACATGGTTGCAATGGACTGTATCTGAATTATTTTGTGTTGGAACAGGACCGGAAATTAACCAACCAAACGTGGTTTTACTTAACGTCGGCTTGTTTTTACCCAATGAAATATTTTTGGAGCAAAGCACACTCCAAAAAATGTCTGCTCCAAGAAGCATGTCTACTTCAGATGGACTGTGAAATGAAGGGTCTGCTAATGTAATGTTTTGTGGTATATTTAATGATGTATAATCCACTTGCACAGTTGGTAACATCTGTGTGATACGAGGAACAACAAAGCAGTGAACATTTTCTTTGTATGAATTAAGAAATGATGATATAATGACATCACAGTTTTTGGACAAACGTGAAGTTTGGCAATTCAATCCTTCAACTAATGATGACGTTGAAGAGGTTGACAATTTGAGCTTGGCACATAGGCTCTCCGAAATAAAGCTGGAGGTGGACCCATTGTCCAACAAAGCACGTACTGTATGATTTTGACCATCACGGTCCTTGACTTGTATTAAAGCTGTAGATAACAGAACACAGCTTTTATGTGTCGCTGATAACGCGACATTATTATTTGAAGCGTTACTATCCGTTTGAATGGTTTGAGTTTCAGCTTGTGTCTGCGGTGTCAACATCTGCACTGACGACGACGGCGACGGTGATGCAGCACAGAGGACTACATTGTTGGCAGGCTGTGCGGTAAGTATAGGTGAAGGTGAGTTATGATTATGTAACAAACTATTAATGTATTTATTGCATAACCGACACGGCCCTATTCTGCAGTTATTAGCAGTATGTCCTTGGCGCAGACAGTTTAGGCATAATTTAAGTGATTTTACTTTCAATATTTTTGTGTCCAACGTGAGCGCCTTGAATTTTGAACAATGATATATTGCATGGTTATTTTTACATAATGGGCAAACAAATGGTTTATTTGCACCAGAAGATTGAAGATGCGATTGGGAAGCAGAGCTTACGACTAACGACTTGTGACGATTATGTGAGACGTCACTGTTTCTACGTTTCACGTGGGCTTCCTCCATGGTTTCTAACAAATCAGACCGGTTCTTTAAAAACTCGACAAGGTTGTTAAGTGTTGGTAAGTCTTTCAGGGTATTACGATACGTTTCCCATTCGCGACTGGTCACGAAATCTAATTTACTAGAAACTATGTGTATAACAAGTACATCCCAGTGCTCCGTGGGTAATTTAAGCGTCTTCAAAGCTCTAAGATTTCGGTTTAAAGTATCGATAATGTTTCTCAATGCTTTAGAACATTCTTTAGCAATTATTTCAATGTTAAAAATTGCTTGCACATGATTGTTAACGAGTAGCCTTTTATTATTGTAGCGGTCGCAAAGAAGGTCCCAAGCTACGTCATAATTTTCAGCTGAGAAGTCAAGCGAGCGTATGATCAAAGCTGCACTATCTTTCAAGGCAGCACGCAAGTAGTGAAATTTACTTATTTTAGGTATTGAAGAGTCAGCGTGTATAAGTGAAGTAAACGTGTCGTGAAACTCCAACCAGTCATGATAATGGCCCGAGAAAGCCGGTAAATGAATAGTAGGTAGTTTAAGCTTTAGCCCACCTCCATGTGCAGTACTAGAACCTGTAGCCGACCCGGTATCTGCGCCCGCAGACTGCTCGCCGCGCGCCAGTACTTCTTGACTCAGGGCTATCGCGCTGAAATACTGCGTCTCGAAGCTTTCCCGATCACTGAACTGCTCAGCTGGAATTTCAGAAACGTTTTCTATTTCAGACTGAATGGTGTCATAATCTGTATAAAGTTCCTCAATTTTTGTCAAACGAATGTTAAGCTCGTTTGTCTGAAGTTGATTTAACCTTTCACAACTCGAAATAGGTTCTAAATAGCTTTTAAATTGAGTTAATTTTGTTTTAAATGTTGCTCTTTTTTTAATTAAGACTTTGATGTCCATGATGAATTTACTGGTATAAGTAGGTACTTAATATTTTACTTACAACAGGTTGAATATGTACTGTGAACTAATAACACAATAAATTATTACACAAACAGATAACTTTGTAGGTTGTTTAACGAGTTGATCAAAGAACAATAGAATAGAATAAAGTTACTTAAATTTGGCAAATGAAGTGAAGTGAGAGTAGCGGGTAGCGTGAGGGTAACAGCAGCAGCACAGTGAAGCACAGAAGCGATGTGAAGTGTTGACCTAGCCACGAATTGTCCAACCGACAAGGTCACACGTTCATGATTTATGCGCGTGATTTGCGGCAAGCAATCCACTGGAAATTATAACAATTGCTTCGATTAACACTACAAAAACACAGTTCACACACAGACCGATGACACTAAAACCCAATAATCTCTGAAATTATGAACTTAGATATAATTTTGAAGAAACATATTTAGGTAGGTAGCTGTAAGGATTTAGTTTAACGGTAAAACATTGGTAATTAGCTTGTAATGAAATGGAAAATGGATTGTATTGATTGTACCTAACTTGCAATTTCGTCACAAGATAAAGAAAAAAAAATGTTTGGAATTCACTTATAAAGTGCGAGAATCTGTATGTTTTAACGAAAAATATAATGGTCATAATATAAGTAATTAGATTATTACTGTTATTTTATTGAAACAAAGATAAGAATAAAGATGAAATTGGAACGAAGTCACAATAACGATACCCTCCAGGTCCTCTTGTAGAACATCCTTTGAAGTATGTGTGATTCTCCAATATCTCGCTGCAATCCTTATTAGGTAATATAATGAAGTAATGAATTCTTCACTTTAATTCCACCACGGTGTTAATGTTTGAACACGTAGTCGTAGTTATTTTCTTCTCGGCAAAGTTCCACGTAACGGTCCGGTATCAGCACGTCGCGTTTCCTTTGTTCTTGGTTCGCTGGTGAGCCCCGCTCGAAATCCGGCTCTGGAGGCCAATGTTAAGAACTGGACGTCTTCTAGATGTGGAGACTCGGATGTGAAATATGCAGAGAAACGATGGTTACAGGATTACAGTGTTTAATGTATAAAAAAATAACAAAACAAACATAACACGTGGTGCTTATGCTACGGTTTTGAAGGTAATGGAGTCGCGCTCCGTCAGGTGGCGCGGCAGCTAGTCCATCCAGTTCTCGTCGTCTTATGCGTGTGTGTGTGATGCGATTCGTGCGCACGCACACGAAGGCGTTAACAATTTATTTGATTTAAAATATTTATTCTTTCACCTTATTTTTACTTAATATCAAAAAGCACCCTAATTCTCTCGTGTCAAAATATCAGCTTTTTTCAAAAAGTCGGTGGGTATTTTGTTCGTTGAAATCTCTACTTTCTGATGGTGTAAAAAAAATATACATTACCATAGTAAATGTTCTCAGAAAATGCAAAAAAATAAAAAAAACTTGAATTCGAAATTTTTCAAAAAATCATTTGTATGATTTTGAGCTATTTATTAAATTTACACTTTAATTACTCAAAAAACGTAAGATTTCATGTTACATTCATAAACGAAAAAATTGCAAATCGAAATATACTACTATAACTAACAAACAAATAAGTTGATAAAGTTAATATTTAATAAGACATCTACGATGTTTTAAAAAAGATGTAGAATCTTCTTTAAATAATATTTGTAGATGCCTATTTATTGCTGTTTTAAGATAATTTATATACCTGAGTGACCTATGGTAAATTTTAGCCCATTGTAAGGTATGTCATAGAGAAGTGGGGACGAACCTAGGAGGGTCTGGGCCTTACTACATACCTGTTATTTCGTAGCAGCTGTAAAAACCGTTAGCGAGTATTCGAGATACAGAGCAGTGTACAGTGGAGCCCACATCAAGCTAAATACTTTCAGTGTAAGCTGACCTCTCATTGTATAGGCTTCCCGTACAATGAGAGGTCAGCTTATATTCAATGTGTATAGCTTGATGCGGGCTCCACTGTACAACATCGTTTTAAAAAAACACGTGCAGGCTGAGTTACTTTAAGAGAATTGTGATAAATTTACTTTATTCAAAGAATCGTTTGGATTCTACATAGCAAGGTAAATACTATCTGTATTTTACTCTATATCAATCAACTTTAAAACAAAAATACATCGTTATGTAATTTATACTTGCGATTGTCGGCACTTCATAAAACATAGACAGCATCTTAATAATTCACAAAAACACTTGTACACACTTGTTTCATTTATTTTATTAGACTATATCAACCGGTTTCGGCAATTAGTATCTGTCCGTCTGTCTTGTCGGGCCCCGCTAAAGATATCAAGTTAAAACAAACTATACCTTTTACAGAGGTCTACTTACCCATCAAATTGAACGCAGTTTATTTCCGTCAACTTGGCAAATTGCGTGCAGAGAAAAAGAATACCCGCTAAAGTTCATTTGGAGTATTTATTGTTTGTTTGTTTCTTTGATTATGTTTCTTTTATTTACTCACACTGTGCATTGATGAACGAGGTATAAATACACGTCGGTAAGGGCAATAACTTATTCGTAACGTTTAAAACACTGGCAGTCGGCATTGAAAAAATATTCTATGAGAGTCAAAGTGCGATATTATGACTGAATTTTAATAAAAAAGAAAATCTTGGGATTTATTTTTAAAAATCTTGTAGCCAAAAGATGGACAAGAAATATACACAAAATATTCGTATCAAGTTTTGAAATGAAACGATTCACATTACAGGTATAAAACGTGATAAATACAAATCTCAGAGGTATCATCAGGATTTTTTTTTTCATTTTGTGAAAGATTCAAATCACGATTTTAATATAGTCAATAGATTTCTCATATCTTCGAAAACAATATTGTATATATTTTTTCAGTTTTGTATTTACATCTGTTTTTTTTTTAAAACAAGTTTATAGTTGCACTTCCCAACTTGCCATGCATGGCCACAAATACAGCGAAAGTTTCCTAATAGGGATTTTGGGTTTTTAATAGAATCATAAAAACTTTCTTTGTTGTATAGTAGTTCTTTGCCCACGGCCCCGCCCGCGTTTATTCAATCTCTGTCCCGTTTTCGGCTTCAGCGTCATTTTATAAATATCCCTTATAGCCCGGGTACTAACGCTTTGACTATTCGGATCGTGACCGAAGCATGAAATTTGGCACAGATGTTCTCTGGATAAATCTGAGCTGATTAAGCCCGGTTACCATCGGTTCCAAACATTTGGGGGGGGTAGTGGAGGGGATGGAAGTCCGCCCCCGCCGCACCTGAAATAAAAAAATCTTACGGATCTAGTTTAGCTAATAGAACAATATTGGTATCATTTTCGTATGAAAAACACATGACAAATCTATTTAGCATAACAAAATAGCACCACTTCATAGTAAAATACTGAGATTTAAATAGAAAAAATATCCAAGGTCTTCAATGAAAAATCACTTGAAAAATAATTATTGTAGGGAATAAAAAAAATATATGTAAAAATGCTCAATTAATCTCATTTAAAAAAATATATACTTTATGCATACTTACCATAATATTTTGTTAAGAAAAAAAATATAAATCGTCACGCGGTATCAAGATCTATTTTCTCGGCCTAAATATTACAATTATTTATATCACATTGAGGATAAAATTAAGCGTTGCAGTAAACAAAACCAATTTCATACCAAAACTAAATAAATGAAAATAATAGGTCACTTAGCTTTCGTGAAATAACAACTACAAGATTAAGTTTGTTTTTCATACATTATATATGAAAAACAAATTTAATCATACTGTTCATAAAGGGTTCATGGGGCCGAAAGGCGATGGAGTGGATACCACGTACTGCAAAGCGTAGCGTAGGCCGACCTCATGCCCGCTGGACCGACGACCTGAAAGACGTTGTGGGTAGCGCCTGGATGAGGATGGCGCAGAACCGCCAACAGTGGCGAAATGTTGGAGAGGCCTATGTCCAGCAGTGGGTGAACACAGGCTGATGGATGGATGGATGGTTCATAAAGGTAATTAATTGTACCTAATAGGTCAAAAGTAAGATATGGTATTATAAAGAAATTTCGTAACATTTTTCAATTATATTTATGTTTCTATTGGATGGATGGATGGTTCATAAAGGTAATTAATTGTACCTAATAGGTCAAAAGTAAGATATGGTATTATAAAGAAATTTTGTAACATTTTTTAATTATATTTATGTTTCTATACTGTAGATTAGGTATGATAACGATAGTTTGAAAAATATGACAAGAGAAAAGCGAGGTGTGGGGGAACGTACACGAGTGCATGCAAATACGAGAATCCCGAAAGGATGGGAAAATTTCTTGAAAGACGGGGCTAATAAAGAGGAGCTTTTTAAACTAATAGCTAGCCATTGCCATTCCTTGGAAATAAATGATGGCAAAGAACTAAATATAACAAACGGACCACAAGTCCTAAGCTCAAGCCAGCGTTCCAAGGAAACGTTAGAACCCTGTAACCACGAAGAAGCTGACTCAAGGATGTGTGTCCATTTGGCTGATGCTATTAACGAAGGTCACAGAAAAGTATTGATACGATCTGTAGACACAGACGTGTTAGTATTAGCAGTATCATGTATACCCAAATATCCTGACCTTGAATTATGGGCACATTTGGGATCCGGGAAGAACCACCAACTAATTTACTGTAATGAAGTAGCAAACGCATTAGGTATAAACAAAGCATGAGATTTTTGCAATTATAACTGCTTAGTTTTTAATAGATGTAATTGACTGTGTCTCATTTCAATAATATGTCGTTTAATTTAAAGTCCAGCGAGAACGGTCGTTTTGCCTATATTTCACGCGTTCACGGGGTGCGACACCATATCTGGATTCAACGGAAAAGGGAAAAAAACTGCATTTGATGCATGGAACCTTTGTCCAGAGGCTACAAGGGGTTTTCAAATGCTCCTTAACAAGGAAATAAGCGATGCCTTTACGATTATACAAAAGTATGTCGTTACTATGTACGACAGGTAAGTGACACCTAAATTAATTTAAAATTCTACTTTCCTTCTTCTCCCACACCCATAACCAGCTTTCAGTTCCACATATTTTCCAACACCCTAATAACGACCTGTGTATGTTGGTAGGTATATGCTCTAAGTGTGTATGCACAGAGAGCTTTCTTGGATATAACTACTTTGCTTTTTCGAGTTCCATAACTTCTCTTTCTTTTTCTTTGTTTATAAGAGTCACCAACTTCTGTTACTCCGCGACGACGATCGATACAGTCAAGTAACACTTTTTCCTGACTCGTAAATAAAAATAAATGTTTTACGAATCTAATTTGTTTTAGGTCCTCCCAAATCACTACTGTGAACGAGTGTAGGAGAGAACTGTTCACCAAAAAGGATCGGCAGCTCGAAAATATCCCTCCTACTGAAGATGCCCTTTTTCAGCACATGCTGCGAGCCGTTTATCAGGGCGTTCATGTGTGGGGCCAGATAACCGAACTTCACCAGACCTTACCTAGTCCCCAAGAGTGGGGTTGGACTAGGAAGGATGGTACGTGGATTCCACTTTGGACTACGAGGCCTATTGCTGCTCAAGCTTGCCTTGAATTAATAAAATGCAAATGCAAGAAAAAGTGCAGCAATAGGTGCCAATGTAAAAAAAGATACTTAAAGTGTACCAATCTTTGCTTATGCAGTGGTAAATGTTAATCTACAGTATAGAAACATAAATATAATTGAAAAATGTTACGAAATTTCTTTATAATACCATATCTTACTTTTGACCTATTAGGTACAATTAATTACCTTTATGAACCATCCATCCATCCATCAGCCTGTGTTCGCCCACTGCTGGACATAGGCCTCTCCAACATTTCGCCACTGTTGGCGGTTCTGCGCCATCCTCATCCAGGCGCTACCCGCAACGTCTTTCAGGTCGTCGGTCCAGCGGGCACGAGGTCGGCCTACGCTACGCTTTGGAGTACGTGGTATCCACTCCATCGCCTTTCGGCCCCATGAACCCTTTATGAACAGTATGATTAAATTTGTTTTTCATATATAATGTATGAAAAACAAACTTAATCTTGTAGTTGTTATTTCACGAAAGCTAAGTGACCTATTATTTTCATTTATTTAGTTTTGGTATGAAATTGGTTTTGTTTACTGCAACGCTTAATTTTATCCTCAATGTGATATAAATAATTGTAATATTTAGGCCGAGAAAATAGATCTTGATACCGCGTGACGATTTATATTTTTTTCTTAACAAAATATTATGGTAAGTATGCATAGAGTATATATTTTTTTAAATGAGATTAAGTGAGCTTTTTGACATATATTTTTTTTATTCCCTACAATAATTATTTTTCAAGTGATTTTTCATTGAAGACCTTGGATATTTTTTCTATTTAAATCTCAGTATTTTACTATGAAGTGGTGCTATTTTGTTATGCTAAATAGATTTGTCATGTGTTTTTCATGCGAAAATGATACCAATATTGTTCTATTAGCTAAACTAGATCCGTAAGATTTTTTTATTTCAGGTGCGGCGGGGGCGGACTTCCATCCCCTCTACTACCCCTCCCCCTCCCCCCAATGTTTGGAACCGATGGTAACCGGGCTTAATCAGATTTATCCAGAGAACATCTGTGCCAAATTTCATGCTTTGGTCACGAGCCGAATAGTTACAGTAGTGAGTGATTAGTGTAAGTACCCGGGCTATTAGCCTATAAGTCGACGAGATCACTCCGATGATAATAAATAGACAGCATCCAAATCCGTTGGGTGGTTCTTGAGTTAAATCGGTACATACATACACACAGACATGTAACGTACGATGAGTGTATTGATGTACCTGCAATGTAGGTACATCAATACACTCATCGTACGTTAGGATTTATGTAATAATTAAATTTAAAATAAGAAAATACAATATATAAAATAAGTTTGGGCTTAAGATAATAAACATACGTTTAAGAACTAAATTAAAGGTATTTTTAATTTATACAATAATGTCGTATACACGATATGATAATAATAGCTACCCTACACTAAATACTAATACGTTGCATATATAAAAATACATGCGTAACGACACCCATTCGGATAATCTTGCTAAGAAGAAGGGCAAGAAACTTAGCAAGATCATGTCTTTTTTTTTTCATCATTATTATTTCATATTACAGAGAAAGTCGAATAATCAGGCCAAAGGTTGAGTGAAATAATATTAGAAACAAAACGAAATTAAAAGATTTTCTCTTTATCCTCCTGTTTTATCACTCCTGTCATCTTTTACATTCAGAATAAGTTTATATCTATAAAATATCATATTGAAAACAATGTATATATTACGGTGAGAGTAAAATTAAAAATACATATTAGTAAATGAGATAATTATTAATAATAATCGGTGATCATTTATAATTATTCATATTTCATATCGTATTACTGTTTAAAACTAAGGGGGTCACCCCGCTTCGCTCGGCTCCCTAAATTTATGATCACAAGAAACCTAACACGTTCCTCCTCGCTCCGCTCGTCATCGCACCTATTTTTAATCTTTGGTAAAAGATTTTCGGTTTCATACTTTAAGATCTGTCCAATTCAACGATCTGCCGACGACAGATACAATTGGCGCCTCTCGCCAGTCCGTAACGATGCTTTGATTCAAAATTCATTACTTCCACCAAATGCACGTAAAAATTATTAATATCCGTATTTAATGTAATAAATTTAGTACTTTTAACCTAACCCCGATAATTTAGTATTTTGTAGAAGAATACAAACTGGTTACAATTAAAATAATTCAAAATCATATTCATATACATTTTTTTAAATGGAGCCCTTTGAAGATATTCGTAAAATCCAAAGAAATCATGGCCACCCGAAGAGATAAGATACTAAATTAGATCGCGCGAAGTTATTTTTATTATTGATCCCACTATTTTATTTTGGACTATTTTCAACTTTTTCCGTATGGGAATGGCTAGGATAACCATATAGGTAGATTTTATTTCCCAGTAAATTTTTTAATAATATTTTGACTCTAATTTTTTTTTTATTTAATAAGTTGACAAGTTAAACTAAATAAAAAAAATCCTAATACCTACTTAACTATAAAATTGCTTTTACAAATTTAAAATGTGTTCTATTAACGTTTCTTATTAACCTCTAAACTTATCGGGGTATGTTTGAAAGTCAACCTGTATATAATATTATGACCTGTATGTTTTTATATTTAAGTAATTATTAATTAATTTACTATATTTAAGCTAGTTTTAAGCTCTTAATATCTCCACATTTTTATTTTTATATTATGTGTTTCTTTATGTGTGCATATTTGATCTCGCACTTTTAGTTAATACTTCCTTAGCAGTTTTGCTGGCAGAAATCTATTTCAGAAATAAGCTCGCCTACTAGCATATTTAATTTAAGACTGCTTATACGTATAACTTTTCTGTGCAATGATGTATATGAATATGAAATGATTTCTATAGGCACATAATGCTATTAACTGTTATATAAGGTCCTTCAATTCAAAGTGAAAAAAATTAACAGATGATAGAGTATCCCTAATTGACCAAATTCCACTGAAACAAAAAATTTTGCGCGAAGTTTTGATTCAACCACTTTGTACTGGGAAGGGAATTTTTCTTTTTCTACTACCTTTATGAAAAAGTTCCATTTAACACTCGAAATTAGTTTCGAAAATCGAACTTTCCCGTCCCCGTTGCGTAATGAATTTCATTTATTGCAAAATTAGGTTCTTTTTGACGTGTCTTCATTTCATGCTAAATTAGGTTCTTTTTGACGTCCTAAGCTCGTCTTTACAATCGATATTCCCTGCGTTTCGATTCACGACGTAATCGATTATTTTGCGTCTGATGCTCTTTTTTCTCAAAATCATACTGGCCGCAAATAAAAAAAGACCGGCCGAAGCCTGAAAAAAAGGCGACAAAAAACATTAAATTCGAAAGGAATAATTGATAATTTATAAAAAAGTAATTCTGATCATGAAATTATATCGACTTCACCGGAAGTAGTCAATAAAGCGGCAATAGCTACGCAAAATTTGCTGCAAAAAAAGTCGTCTAAGCTCTATGAAAAACATTACAGAGAATTTATGGAGTGGACATAAAAACATTACGTCTTTTTCCGAGAACGTATAGTAGGATTTTTTTTAATGTCGGAATCGTCTTAGGGCGAGGCATTGATAAACTTTTAATTTCAAATTGGCGCCTTAGGGGAGTGGAGTGAGGGGGACTTACTCCATACAAATTTGCGCTCACGAACTAGTAATGTCGTAATGTCGTATGCGGCAAAACAGTGTTTTTCATTTAAAATGACAACTATAAGTAATTTAATAAATCCAATCGGCCATATTGAAGTGTATTTGTAGACTAATTTAAATAAAAAACTTAGAGGCTTCATTCGCTCCCGTTTGTCAGTAAAATAGAAATCTCTGTTTTAAAAGAGGTTTTCTAAATATTTTTTCTGTGCTATGAAAATTAATCAATCAACTAAATCTTCGGGCAAAATGATGCCAATGAAATGCTCAATCTAGTATATAAATTGGTATTTATATATAGTACCTATAGTTATAGTAAAGTTGTGTAAACAGTGTACAAGTGGTTTTCATCAAGATGATATAAATTGGTAATTACATATGTTTCTTTATTGCTGAGAAAAATGGAGATCCATGTCGCCAAAATTTCGTGGCGTCGCCTTAAGGGGTAACGTTTCGAGCTCAGTGCAAAGTGCATAACATAAGTTTGTTCACCTAATTTTAAAATAAAATGTATGAAATAAAATAGTTTCATCTTATTTTGCGACTATTGTTAAATAATTATCAGGGGTTTTTAGCAGAATTGCGTCATTTTATGCATTACGTTGTAAATGAATGGGTATGCAAACATAAAAGCGTGTTTTAAGTTTGTATGCCCATTCATTTACAACGTAATACATAAAATTACAATATTTTGGTAGAAAAGCCTAATTGACACTAAAAAATGGTCGCGAAATGCCATATATCACATTTATTTAGTACTTTTTATGCAATAGTAAGAAAAACAATCATAAGTTGTGCATTTTGCACCGAGCTCGAAACGTTCCCCCTTAAGACCTTATCTTCCAATGAATGGCATTGTTCTATTGTTAAGTTCCACCACTAATTTACAGTGCACAACGAAACGCATAAGCAACAAAATATTTTATGTTAATAGCAACTTTAACGCCTAAACAAAAGGCTCAAATTTGAACGGCA
Organism: Ypsolopha scabrella; assembly: GCA_910592155.1. NCBI lineage: Eukaryota > Metazoa > Arthropoda > Insecta > Lepidoptera > Ypsolophidae > Ypsolopha > Ypsolopha scabrella. Next base: position 19,634,908 of record OU342969.1, on the reverse strand, counting down.
AAGCATTTCAGACAGAACTTTTTGAAATTGAAAGCGGCAGCCAGGTACAAGTGTGATACAGGCTGAAACAATTTAAATTGGAAATTCCAATAAAAACCAGTAAGTACCTATAAATACAAAAAAAATGTATGGCTGCAATCTACGGTAATTATTGAAGTAACATTTAAAATTAAATAAATTTTTGTACCTCTTATTCCCGCTTAATCAAAGTCCATATACACAGCCGGGGTCGTTATCGAGCACACTTTTCACAAAAATCCAAATAGTAAGCAATCAAAATCCTATGAACTTAAGCCAGGGTCAAATTTATAAAATATCCAGAATAAAACAGAGAGAAGCATACGATATTAAGATCCGAATGCCATTACTTAATCATCCTGTAACTGACGCACAAAATGGCTGCCGCTTCCAATTTAAAAAATGGAATCTGAAATGCGTTGGCAAATTGGCGTTCAAATTTGAGCCTTTTTGTCTAGGTGGTAGAGTTGCTATTAACATAAAATATGTTGTTGTTTATGCGTTTCATTATACACTGCTCATTTAGCGGTCGAACTTAACAATAGATAACAATGCCGAAGATAAGATCTTAAGTGTATTGCGACATTTAAAAAAAATCCTTCTATACTATTGGTATACTTTGAAGAATTGTCCAACAAATTGAAATCATCAACATTGTGGAGTCGATATTCAGTTTTAAAATCTACTATCTACATGAATCACGAAGTAAACATTTCAGGTTACGGAAAATTTAAAGCTTTGTTAATACAAAAATCTGAGGGATATCGGAAGAAAAAATCGAAAACATTTACTACAAATTAAATAAAAACATTCATTGATGAAGCTTCTGATGATCATTATCTTTTGATAAAGGTCCAACCATCCATCATCCATTCATCCATCATCCATCCATCCATCAACCATCTATCAATCACCATGTTTCGTCCACTGCTGGACATAGGCCTTTCCAGGATTTTGCCACTTTTGGCAGTCCTCCTGGAAGAAATTAATACTAATTAAAATAATACTAATTTCCAGCGCCTTAGTACATGTGTATATCTATATAGTAGACACTTACCTATAAAAGTAAAATAGGTCTTACATAAGAATCATTTTTACAGGTGGTACTTATTTTTTGAGTTATGCGAACATGTCGGAAACACGAACTACATGAAATACAGTTTCATAATGTGGAGGATCAGGCATCAACATTAATAGTGACTGTCCCTAACACAAAAACTAAACTTGTGCGAACTTTCACAGTAACCGGAAAGTATTATGAAATATGCAAAAAATACATAAACTTGCGTCCGAAAACATGTAAAACTTCATCCTTTTTTATTAATTATATGATGTGACACTGTTTCTCTCAAAATGTCAACAAGAATAAGTTTGGAATGATAGGCAAAAAAATAGCTACTTATCTCAGTATTCCAAATCCAGAAGCCTATACTGGTCACTGTTTTCGAAGAAGGTCGGCGACTGTTCTAGTTGATGCGGGGGGCAATATTACTACATTAAAACGACATGACGACTTGAAATCGACTACAGTTGCCGAAGGATACATCGATGATTTAATCCAGAACAAGAACAACGTCGCTAGTAAAATTTTGAATTCCACTGGAAATGATAACACAACCGTAGAATCACATAGTTCACAATCAACATTAATACAACATGTCGAAAAGGGTCAAAACGCAAAGTTGTCTTTTGGAAATTGCACTTTTAATAATTGTAATTTTTAATATTTCCTGCAAAAAATTTCTTCTTATATATTATGCACTTGTTTGGTTATTTAAATACATAAATCAAGTAGTACAAAAAGTATCGTTCGCAACGAGTAAAAATTGGATTTTCTTACCCTCGGAATGTAAGCTTTCGAGGTTCTCCTGCGGCTCACGTCGAAACTAGCTTCATTCCTCGGGTAAAAAAATCCGCCATTTTATACTCGTCACGAAGTATACTATTTCCTTCTGGAAATACCCTAGAATTATTTTCACTTATTATTGTTAGACCAGATAAAAATTATATGGCCTGTCGATAAAGCGGTTCAAAATAGCAATAGTTGTTTTGAACAGTGACAGTATAGTTACTTATTTATACTATGAAACAGTTGACGCCGCACGCGCAGTTTGACGGGTTGCCTTCTTAACTTTGCTAAGCACGTAATTTTACTTCGTCTTATATTTCCACATTTTGACGAATATGACGTATTCATTAAGGGAGTGCTGACCAAAATAAGCCAAATCAGCAGTCATGGTTCAGTTGATTTAATGACTAATATTTCATTACTAAAAATAAGAAAAACATATTTAGTATCACAGAAAATGTATGTACACTTTATCCGAAGCAAAAATTAAAAATAATTTATATGTCATAAAACAAAACCATTTAAACTAAGCCCAAAATATAACAAAGGTGTATTGGCGTTTAGGTAATTTTAACAACTGTGAAATTTTATCTCAAACTTAATTTCAAACAATCACCAAAGTATAAACTACAATTTGTCCGACTTACATTTTAGAAATATTGCCTGACAATTTAAATACGATTTATTGCTTTACATTTTTAGTATGCCGGGCAGCATTTACCACGATAAACACGACCACGAGAGTACAGAGTGAGGTGTCTAATCGTCGTACGCTCGGCGTAGCCTTAATATAAACTCTATAGTTTCCTTTTTTCCCTAAAAATTAAAAAAAAGTGTTATCCCATCAAAAACATTTCATGAGAAGTTCGCCAAGACACAAAAGCTCATAACGTTTTCACGGTTAAAAAGTTATCAGATCACATGTAGAGCCAAGCCCTTAACTCTACAAGCCCTAACTCTACAAACCTACATTTTCGTCAAAAAGTATCGCTTGGCCGTTTCGCGGCCATCAGACAGACACACCCAAGGACTTATAATATTATGTCATGCAATAGTTCCATGAAACGGCCAAGCCAAACCTTTTGACAAAAATGTGGGTTTGTAGAGTTAGGACTTGTAGAGTTAGGCCTTGTAGAGTTAAGGGCTTGGCTCTACATGTGATCTGATAACTTTTTAGCGTTATGAGCTTCTGTGTCTTGGCGACCTTTACATGAAAATTTTTTGGTAGGATTTCATTTCTTTTTGTAAGATGCTCTACTTTTTTTTCAGGCTGCATTTCTTGCGCCTCAGCTTTGACTTTTTTTAATCTTTGCCTCTTTTTCTTTTTGGCCTATTATTTGCAATAAGCGATAGATCAGGGCTGCGACGGCAGCGACGTGGCATTGTGAGGAGGCTACGATAAGCGCGCGTGACGCGTTTGATATCCTTCCATCCCCTTACCCCTTGGATCACAGATAAAATTAATTAAGGTTCCAGAAGTGTGTCAAACGGGACCCTATTACTAAGCCTCCGTTGTGTGTCCATCTGTCACAGGGGTCTATAGTTTCAGCCGTTATAGATTATTATTTATTTAACACAGATCCTACTTCCTACTATCCTACTTCCTATCCTACTTCCTACTTATTTTATAAATGCGAAAGGGTATGTGTGTGTGTGTGTGTGTGTGTGTATATATGTTTTCTTTCACGCTGAAACAGCTGGACGGATTTTATTAATAAATTAATTTAGAATGGATATAGCTTATACCCTAAATTAGCACATAGGCTACTTTTTATCCCGGAAAAAAGCATGTAGTTAAACCGAATAACATGCAGGCGGAGCCGCGGGCAAAAGCTATTTAACATATATTACACACTGTCCAATGCGTATAACATAGTAGACAAATTTTATAAATTTTAGATAGCCACTGGACTACTATTTTTATAGATTACCTACCTGTTACTATGGCCTAAAAAAAATAATACCCAAGGGTGGTCTCCATAAAAATATCCTCAAAAAGATAAGCTTTTAACGTTATCATGTCCCCTCCCCTTCCTTATCTCCGAAACTAGAAGACCGAAAATATATAAAAAGTCATGGAAATAGGTCTATTGATTATGTGTTATGTAAAGATTACAGGAACAATACCGCGGTCAAGTTAATATAATGGTCCCTTACCCAAGAGGGTGTCGAATTGTTTGTCCGGCGCAAGAATTTAGCGCCTTGTTTTTTGTCACCTTGGTCCCTTTATGGGGTGGGGGTTGGAGGGTAAAATTAACAGATAATTTAATATTTTCGTTAGTTGTGTGCAAATCGTAGCCTTCATACCAAATTTCAGATTTGAAAGTAGGAAATATACATTTTTTTAAATATCGAACCGGACTCCTCTTAAGAGGGTTTGGATGAGGAAAGTTACAGTTTTCTTAATTTATTTGTTGTTTTTGTTCTAATTTTAGCCTGCATCTAATTTTCAGCTTTCTAGGACTTTTGGAAGTTGGGGATATATTTTTATAATAATACAGAACCGAACCCCCCTTAAGAGGGTTTGGAGGGTGAAATTTACAAATTTATTAATTTATCTGTTGTTTATGTGCTAATTGTAGCCTGCATACCAAATTTCAGCTTTCTAGGACTTCAGGAAGTACCCTAGAGGTTTTTATGATCATCAGTGAGTGAGTGAGTGACGAAGTCGACTATTTTAGGCATTAATAAAATTCAAAGTACAAAAGCTAGACAAATTAAACTTACTGTGTTTAATGGCCCTGCTTATTGCATCTTATCTTATGAATTTGGTATCCCTAAAATTATCCAGACCGAAGCTATGAGGGTTCGCAAATACGCCGAAACGATTTGAGAAAAGGTACGTAGTGCCACGCCAGCTTTTGGCTCGTCATGGCGGGGAGCACTGCCGTGCCGTGCCCCCAGATATTTTGGGTCCAAAAAAGGCAAACACCTTAAAGTTGACAGGGTATGTCAACTATTGGGATTCTTAACGATATGTTGATTTGAAAGGTTTTTGTATGAGATGCTTACAACTTCGGCGTATTTCTTATTTATATGATGTTTTAACCATCCCTACCAAAAGTTGACACTTTGTGAATGCATGAAAATACCTCCAATAAAAGGGGAAAATCTATTAATCTTACAGAAAAGGGTGATAGGGGAACGCGGGCTTCGTTCGATTCGAAAGGCAGTGCTGAAATTTTGCAACGCCATTATAACTGTGTCCATGGATGATTTTGTCTATGCTGTGTCATTAGAAACTGTGGGTGGGAGATGCACTCGCCGTTGATAGTCCATTCTAGTACCTTGCGACATCTTCCAACGTATTGGTAAACAACTATGGGGATATAACATCCCAGTATCTCACGCTAGATTACAATTGGATCGGTCCTGTTTGCTGGTCCTGAATTTTATTTTATTACTTTGACGTACCGCCAGTCAATGTAGTCTCGCTACAGAGATTCCAGAACAATTCCAGCCTTTGCCAAACGCAGCCTACTGTGTACCAAACGAATCCTTGGGCGACAAATTTGTAATTACCCTCGAGTAAAATTGTAGACACGGCTCAGAAGTGTTATAGGTCGGTAGTTCTTGGGAAGCATTTTATTTTCTTTCTTGAAGAATAAAACGACCACAATATTTACCCAAATCTTAGGTAAATCATCATTGTGGAGTGCGGTGTTGAAAAGCCTCTATAGCCTCTTCAGGAAAAGTGTCTCTCCAGATTTCACTCGGGGCTTTACCGTTCCTAAACTGTCTGAGAACAATCCTCATCTCGCCCATATCAATGTCCGGTATTGTATCATCATCAATGCTCTAGGCTCCGTACCCAAAATGGCTTGCAACTTTATAATCAATATCGGCGAGTGCCTCTGATTCAGAGGCACTCGCCCTTCTCTTCGCAGTTTCAAGCTTTTTTAGTTGGCTTCTCCCAAGCTGCAGAGGGAATACTTTGGACCACCTGTTTTGTTCAATTGCGTTCTCTATGGGGCGCGTATTGAAATATCGGACGTCACGACGTATCAGCTGCTTGATCAATTTGTTTATAGCTGAGCGTTCCGAAGGTTCTTGTGGTGTTTCTCCTCTTTGCCTAATAAGTGTCAAGTCTCGCTTGAAAAGGTGGACCTCTAACGCTGCGATGCAAAATTCTTGCGTCCCACTCCATGTGGTTTGTGGCCTCGTCAGTATTTGCACTTGATATCTGGAAATACATAAGGCTCACCACTCATCATGTTAGGACTAAATAAGCGTCAGTAAAACACGTCAGAGTACAAGTGTCGGTTATGTTCGTAAACGGCCATAATATGGAAGGTTTGCCGCATAGCGATAAAAGACAGGGAGTTCCTGCACTGCTCTATTTGCAACTTGTACTACGATCTTCAATGCGCCAATGTTTCGTCGAAAAGGTTTCACTTAATGACTCCCCAACATAAAACTTCGTGGAAGTGTCAAAGGAATGACTGCAAGTCACTAACAAGGGATGCGCCAGATCAGTCAGGCTTTGCCCACCGTCTCCCGCGCAGCTCCTACCGCCGCGCTCGTACCTTCCCCGCCCCGCACCTCAGTTGGGCCTCGACAGTAGATAGGGGACAAAATGGGTACACCTTGGAGTTTGTGGTGTTGTCTGTTTATTTAACTGGCCGTTTAGGCTTTATCATCACAAACATGAATAATAATAATATTTAGAAATTAATACCAAGTCCATTCCATAGTTGGTTGTTCACTACTCTATTTATGTCTGTTGTTCTTTTCTTTTCCAAAAATAACTCAGGCACATTAAAAACCATTATTCTTCCCTGCCTTCTCTAATTTTGAAACAATTCTTGATAAGTCATCTTATAAGTAAGTCTATAATATTATTTCTGGCTTAAACAACATCTATCGAAAACGCCGATTGTTTTAAAGGTTTAGGGCTACATACCTAAATATTCAACCAACTTCTTCACTTCATGATTTGAGATATTTTTATAATGCATCCGTAACATTTTGTGTTTTTATAGATCGAGGAAATATGCGTCTGTGAATGAGTGCAGGGAATTTTTGTTCACAAAAAACTGGAAAACCTACTGCCAACACAGGACGTACTATACCAACACGTTTTTCGTGCTATATACCAGGGAGGGTACGTTTGGAAGCAAACGACACCTCTACAAGACTTGCCATTTCCTGCTGACTAGGGTTGGACAGAAGAAAATGGGTCGTGGAAGCCCGTGTGGACCAGTATACCGCCAGCAGCCGCTGCTTGTCTACAGCTTATAAGATGCAGATGCAAAGTGCACAGGACGATACAACTGCATGAAACGTGCACTGATTTATATGCTTGCAACGGAATGTGTAAATGAAGAGTTGATTCTTTTGTGTTTATTTTTGTAAACATCCTATTAACTATAATAAAAGCTGGAAAATCTGATCATGAATCTTTATTTTTCTCAATATTTGAGTGGTAATTTTGTTCCAGAAATGAATTCCTCGTCTCCGAATGATGCGAAAATTACACCAAACTCGATCGAGTTTCTTAATGTATTCAGTTATTTAGCCCGGAGTGAGGCGCGGCGGATGCAGTTCCCCCCCCCCCCCCCCTCCAGGTCACCTGCATAATGCCTCCTCTTGTCTACCAGGCTAAATCAGCTCGAAACACACCTGGCTACACCTGTGCTAAACTGTTTCTTCCGTTGAAAGTTTGTAAGGTCTATCGCGTTAACAAGGCCGCTACTAACGTATATAGTGAGATTAAGGTTTGCAGTAAATCAATAAAAGGTTTAGTGAACTGTGATTTATTCATACGATGGTTTACCTCTTGCAATTATTGCTTTGTAGGAAGTAACTTTGAGGACCATTTGTATTTTTTATTAAATTGACCAAATATTTATAACGAAATGGACATTTATTCTATTTTCTCAAGTAATGACTTTTATTTTACCGATTAAATTTAAAATGAACACTACCACTATTGCAGCTGCCATAGTTGCCACGACTCATTGTTTCCACTGTAAGTTTGTACAAGTGATTCCTTACAACTAAACGTACCTCAAATATATTAAAAGCAAAAATGGTTTAGGATCCTATAGTAAAAGGATAAAAAATATATATTATTCTGTAAAGAATTCCTTGGGTGTCAAATGGTCCAACTGTCGATGGTTACACTATAGATATGCATGTCAAACATCATTACCTTTCACTCTGATTACAAAAATACCCGTATTATTTCCTTTTATATGTAAAATATATATTATATTATTAGCATGTATTTTCTAGTATATATTATGTATTTAACAATAAACATCTATCAATATATATTTATATATCTATTATACACATATTTAGTACACCGCCATAAGAGTTACCAGTTTTACCAGTTTCTTCCACCCAACGGTTGTCTGGAAGAGATAGCTTTAAGCGATAAGGCCGCCTGTTTGTGGTTACCTAATAAGTAAGATCAAGTTTTATATTATTTTTTGTTTCCTTTTTTTGGTGTACAAGTAAAGTTACTGTTGTTGTTATATAAGGTGACTTTTAGTTATATAGCCAAATTCATACTTGAGACTCGGTAAGTGGTTAGGACCAAGGTTTAGTGACCCTGTTTGCAAAATACGAAAAATATTTTTTTGTGCCTCTATTTGTGCTTGTTATAGACCTTCCTTATTTAGTTAAAGACTTATTTGAGATAGTGCTATTTGCAGACGACCCGTCACTTATTTTTAAATTTCATAGACATAAAGAAATCCTTGATAATGCGAATGTAACTCTATCTATGATTGTTAATTGATTTACTGCAAATAAATTAGTTTTAAATGGAAAAAACACAAAATGTATAAAATTCACATTACCAATGGTAATACAAGTAGCTGCTGATCTGCTTTTGCAGGGGTCAAAGCTAGAGTTAGTCAACAAAATTAAGTTTTTAAGCATTAATATAGACTCTCGTTTTCAGTGGGGTCCCCGTATAGAAGGCCTTTGTGGTAGAAGTTCAGCCGCATACGCTGTTAGACGGATGAGGCCAGTTACTCATGATACTTTAGTTAATAGCATTATGTCATATGGTATGTTGCTGTGGGGTAGAGCTGTGGATATAAACGCAGTCTTTGGTTTGCAAAAGAGAGCAATTCGGGCTATAAAATTCAAATAAATCAATATTTTAACAGTTCCTTGTCAATTTATTTACCCAGTTATTAAATATATCATAAAAAATATCGATACTTTCCCGATGTTTGGTGAGCATCACTCTATAGAAACATAAACAATAATTGCCGGGCCTTATATGTATAAAAAAGACTAGTGACGGGCAGCGGAGTCACTGGTGCAAGGGTTTCGGCACCGCGCTCACCAACCCGCCTGCCCAGCGTGTGTGAGTATGGGCATTTCTTCCAGGAGGACCTCCAAGAGTGGCGAAATCCTGGAAAGTCCAGCAGTGGACGAAACAGGCTGATGGATGGATGGATGGTCTATTTCGTTAATTTATCAACTTATTTATTCATTGCATTATGCCAGTGGCGTGCATAGATCTTTTTGCTGGAAAAGAAATGAGAAGGTCAAGTTTGATGATAAAAATAAAATGAAAAAAAATTGAAAAACTATTTAAAAAAATAATTGTATGAGATCATGTGCCTACCCTGGCGTCATACAAACAGCGATAAATCAAAGTAACATTTAAAAAAAAAGTTTTTATTGTCAATCTTGACCTTCTCATTGCATTTCCAGCAAAAATACCTAAGCACGCCACTGCATTATGCTTAATAACATTCTCTTTCCTATATATGTATAAATGTATTAGCCCAACATTAATATACCTAGATTTTATTACGGGAATATTATATTTGTTTAATAATATTCTATTGTTTTTAAAAAGTATAAATTTGATCTGTAGAAAGTATACTTTATGTATCTGTTTTACGAAATAAACTATTTGATTTGAACAACCTCGGCTCAATTAGTTTAAGAAGTTAGTATTTAGTTTTATTTTACGTATTTCATAGAAAGGGTCATTGAGCCTTGGTCCTGGCCACTTACCGAGTCTCCAGTACAAATTTGTCTGTATAAACGAAAGTCACCTTATATAAAGTGACTTTTATTTATACAGCCCAGTGGTCTGTGGCCAAACCCATACTTGAGGCTTGGTAAATGATCAGTGACACGGATCGATAACACTTTTTGCTAATTTTGCTAAATAAAATCTTGACGTCCCATAAGAATTGAGTCGGGGCTGCGCTTGCGTTTATAAGTAACACAAAATGAATAATTTACGAATTTCACAAAAAACGGCAGCACCCCCTGTCTACAGTCTCGGTGACCATTGGGACCGCCAGCAGACGGGCAGTCTATTAGAGCGTTCTTCGTTCCGTGCTACTCGTAGCTTACCGTGTCGTGTACTAAGTGCAGTGAAATTATCCATCCATCCACCCATCAGCCTGTTTCGTCCACTGCTGGACAAAGGCCTTTCCAGGATTTTGCCACTCTTGGTGGTCCTCCTGGAAGAAATGCCCATACTCACACACGCTAGGCAGGCGGGTTGGTGAGCGCGGTGCTGAAACCCTTGCACCAATGACGCCGTTGCCCATCACCAGTCTGTTTTATATAAGGCCCGGCAATTGGGGATGGATATACCGCCATCCATCGGTCCCAGGTAATGGTGGGCCGCCTGGTTTTGCCTGAGAGCTGTTCTCTTACTCTCCCCCGAATAACTTCGGGAAGATTTGGGAGTAAGATGGTGGTACCTCCACAGTCGAGCCCGGCATCAGTTCTACCACCTACAAATAATAGTACCACCTGAAATGATAGTGCAAAATAATAAAATTACTACAGTGGAATAATCTTGGTGTATGCTAATTCAAATTGTGAAGACTGGGATTGTGTTCCTCTTTGCTTAATTTTTTACGCTAGACCCACAATATCCAACGGCAAGGCCTTAATACCGACATCACAAAGTGGGATAAAAAATCGATGGCCCACACGAGAACAAAGCGATGCCGGCGATGCAAAATTAACATATTTTGTTGAAACGACAAATCGAAACTTTTTGGCGCTCATGCCAACTATGAGAGCATTTATCGGTGAATCATCAAATGCACTCGACGTCAAGCAAGTAAAGATAATATCTTCTCTTCAATTAACGAGTGATTTGAGGGTAGAAGCTGACCCATTCACATCGGAAGCCACTTTCGGCGTCTACAACACCGAGTGAAGCAAGCTAGCACCCGAGAGCGAAGCTTCTCATGTGCTTCAAATGTGGACACTCAAGATACGTCGCGATCACGTGCCCAAGCAGTAGTAGAAAAGAAAATGGCGGCCCAGGCGCAACACGAAGCGAGCGGCGCGTGTATTTTTGCATTGTGCAACCACCCTCAAGTACATTAAAATAAAAATGTGAGCTGTCTTGTTTTTGTTTCGGTTCTGGCGCCAAATGCTCCCTTGTAGAAGATGCCGTCACTAGTAAATTGTATGGAAAGCGCTTTGATTAGTGTTATCGAAAATTTTATTATAAAGTTAGTTAGTTGATGATTTATCCGTAAAGGTTATTCCATGTCGTTCCGGTCAATTGCCATCATGATTGGTAGTGAGATTTTAAACCATTAGTTACATCAGATAGTGTTGAAATGATTCGTTTTATGGAATTTAAACCTGTGAAATTAGCAACAACGCATACCTATCTACACTTTCACAATAGTATCCTCATCTTTACTGTATTATTTTATACGGATATGTGATTAACAAAAATTAGTCTGGTGATATAAACCTTTGTAGAATTAAATGCTCCCCGATTTAAATATTCAATAAAGATTAAATAAACGCTTTTAGCTCTGGAACCTCTCAACGGATTTGTATGTGTTTTTTTATTTTATCATCATTGTAGTGACCCTGTTCAACGCATATGCTATAAGGGATGTTCATAAAATAACGCCAAAGCCGAAAACGGGGCCAAATTCCAATGAACGCGGGCGAAGTCTAGTCACTAATAATAATAATATAATATTGCAAGAAATGAGCTTATTCAACAAGATTTTACCTTCGGGAAAATGTTAAAAATTGCTGAATCAATGGGTGAAACAATCAACAGCAACGACAAAAAACTTCAGTTACTTCTAGAAGCAACGCTACCTTCAAAGGAACCCAGCTGCATTCACAGTGGCTGCCTGCTGTGTGGGCCACCTGCAACTCCAGCTGGTCCGGTCAATCAGACTAAACAAACGCCCCAGGATCTACATACATCAATAAGCTCGTCACCATCTCAGAACCACCAGCCAGCCTTGGTTCCACGAACATGACTCGGGTGACCAAACAACACCAAGATTTCCTGCTACCCCTGGACAACAGCTTGTCAACACATCCCCTCGACCTAGGCATACCCCTGTCACTAGACTGTCAGTGTCGCCGGATTCTCCTGAAGTACCTGAGTTCGATCACTTGATACTGCCAGCACCTCCCAGGACGCCAGCTTCTCCATCTGAGCCCAAAAACCAGGCTGCCCGTCGGCGACGACGCCGCCGTTCTGCGCGCCTCCGTTGGGAGTCGAAACAAGACGCAGAGTCCTCATCCACTCCTGTAGCCAAGCCCTCGTCAGACCCTTCAGTTACGTCTGACGCATCACCAATGCCGAACTCTTTCCCTCAGTCATCCGAGCATTTGACTGCCGACGAGCCAGCGCCTGCTTCTTCTACGCACAAAGAACACTCTACTTTTGTATTTACAGATAGAATTGGCAAAAACCTAGGGCCTTTGTTAGGTAATAAACTAATGAAAAATTTCATCAACATTTGCATGCCAGGGTCATCATTTATACAAATCATGGAACATAATCTAAAAATGGAATATAATAGTAATGTAAGTAATACAATTGTTTTGTTGGTGGGAGATAGTATGGATATCACACACAGTGACCTACTAAAATACCTGGAATTGATGTTAAAACCTAGCGTTAAAAAAATTATACTTTGTGAATTCCCTTACTCTGAATTAAGAACAGGGTCACAAAAAAGTAATATAAATAATTTAAATACTTGCATGCATAACTTTTCAATTGGTCACAGTGACAAAATTGAAATGGAATACTTTGACACGAATTCTTACATTCGTGATTTTGTTTTGACGAAAGGTAAATTATTCCTGCCACATTATTTTAAGAAACAATTAGCTACTAAATTAGCTTGCATTTTACCTTGTAATGAATCTGTTACTATAAGTGTAACAGGAAACTTTTCAATACCAGTCATTATTGACGGTATATTATGTAATCATAATAGTTCCTATAATTTGGTCCCTATTGACACAGTTGGTACAAGTACTAACAAAATTGTAACGAATTCTTTTTAGAATTAAAGACAACGAGAAAGCCTCCTGGTTTTAACCTGGCACATCAAAACATACAGGGCGGCTTCCTCGGCAAAATAATTTCAATTGAATTGTTCCTAGAGGAATCAAAAACGGATATTTTGTGCTTAACTGAACACCTCTTACCAGAACATAATATGCAGTTTAATGTTAATAATTTTAATGTTCTTAGCTGTTACAACCGGTTAACCTTACAATATTAAAGCAAAAGAAAGAAAAGACATTGTTAAACTTTCTGTAGAACACCAAGTAGAGTTAGCTTGCATAGAAATGAGTAAATACATAATTCTTTGTGTCTACCGACCCTCGGGACAAGATTATAATATTTTTGAAAAAACAATGGACGAAGTGCTAAAATTATTCATATATATTCATATTCATATTCTTTATTGCACAGAAAAGTTATACGTACAAGCAGTCATAAATTAAACGTGCTATAGGCGAGCTTATCTCTGAGAGAGATTTCTGCCAGCAAAACCTAGGTGCTAAGGAAATATTAACTAAAAGTGTGTGATCAAATGTGCACACATAAAGAAACAAGTGATATAAAAAATAAAAATGTGGAGATAATATGAACTTAAAACTACCATAAATATACCTAACTTTTAAATAAATACTTACATAATAAATAAATTAATAATTACTTAAATATAAAAAGAACAAACATACTTAAATACTGTAATATAAACATGAGCATAAACCTACATAACAAAAGTATTCATAAATATATGTTTAAAACAAGAATTTAGTATATACCAAATATAAACATAAATACATACAGTGTATATACCTGCATACATAATAAATAAATATATATTTTAAAGGGAAAAATATTTATAAATAATGCTCTTTAAGCTTCTTCTTGAATAGGCTGATCGTAGGACAGTCACGAATCGTATGCGGTAGGGAGTTCCAGAGTCTGATGGATGTCACCGTGAAAGAATTTCTAAAAGCACCCGTGTTATGACATGGAGTTTTTAAAAGAGATACTGTGTGTGGTCTGTTCTGTTTGTCATTGGAAAGAAGGTAGTTAAAGCGTTCACGCAAATAGGGAGGGGTAGTAGGGCTCCTAAGGATATTAAAGAGGCAACATAAAATGTGAAAATTTCGTCGTTGACGAATAGGAAGCCATTTCAGCTCCTCTCTATAATGAGACACATGGTCAAACTTACGCAGTCCGAAAATAAACCGAATCCCCAGGTTTTGAAGACGTTGTAGTTTGCTAAGCAACTCTTCATTGGCATCTAGGAAGCATAAATCCGCATAGTCAATGGTTGGCAATAGAAGGGTTTGTGCAAGAGTTACCTTTGTTCTATGGGGCAGAAATCGCTGGAGACGCTTGAGGGAGTAAAAAGTGGCAAAAACTCTTCTACTAACTTCATTCACGTGAGCAGTCCACGATAAGTTACAGTCAAAAATGACACCAAGATTTTTCACAGTTTCAGCGTATGCAATGGGGATACTGTTATAGGAGACCTGTGTCAGGGTAGATTTGTTCAGGAGGTTGGTCATGTATCTACTACCAATGATTATCGTCTGAGATTTTTTAGGGTTCACTAAGAGCCCATAAGATTCAGCCCACTTCTGCACATGACCCATATCCTCATTTATTTGAGAAATTGTAGTTTCAACTTCAGATACTACAAAGTGTCGATATAGCTGTAAATCGTCTGCATAAAGATGGTAGTTGCAAGAAAGTACTTCTGAGATGGAATTAATAAAAATTGAGAATAGGAGAGGTGAGAGGACGCCACCCTGAGGAACACCAGCAGATAGTTGACACCACTCCGAGGTAACCTCGTCCGAGCGTATGCACTGCAGTCGACCTCTAAGATAAGTATCGAACCATTCTGTAACAAGTGGAGATACGTTAAGAGAGCGGAGTATACCTAGCAGAACATTGAAGTCAACACAGTTAAACGCACTGCTAAAATCTAATAGCGTTAAAATTGTCAGTTTCTTGTTGTCGATGGCTAGCCTTATATCATCAGTAACTTTTAAAAGTGCGGTTACCGTACTGTGACCAGGTCGAAATCCAGATTGAAACTGATTCAGAAGATTGTTTTTAATCAGATAGGAGAAAAGTTGGTTGTGCACGATGGTTTCTTGGACTTTGGAAAGGATGGGAAGAATGGAGATAGGACGATAGTCGGAGAATGAGGCAGGATTAGAAGTTTTCGGAAGAGGAATAACAAGCGCCTGTTTCCAGGGCGAAGGGAATGTACAGGTAACCAAGGAGAAATTGAGGATATCAGTGATTACAGGTAACAGTGAATCAAGAATAAGTAATAGCATCTGGGAACAGATATTATCATTACCAACAGCTTTTGAGGTAATAGACAGAACCGCTTTCTTAACGTCACACTCTGTTACACAATTGAAAATGAAGGAATCACAATTGTTTGATTCGAAGACGAAAGTTATCGTAAGTGGAGATTTTAACGTAGATCTCCTAAAAAAGTCGGTTATGAACTCGAAATTAATTTATTCAAATCGTTTAATTTGTTTAATGTTTTCTTAGAACCAACTAGAATGACTCAGGATACAGTAACATGCCTCGACAATATATTCTGTGATTGCGAGTATTCAGACAATAAGGTCATCAACCGTTTGCAGTCCGATCACAGTGGCTAAACTATATCCTTCATGCAAAGTGTGAACCAATTGCCAAAAAAAGCCTTCTGCAGGCCGATTACATCTCACAAAGTAGAATGTTTTAAAGAAAGCTTAGAAGCTAAATTACCACAATTTAATCCAGTCCAAAATGATCCAAATAATCTTTTTTCAGACTTATTTAACATCGTTTCCAAAGAGTTTGAAAATACTTTTAAATTGAAAAAAGTTTCAAACACTAGTAAAATCACTTTCAGCGACTGGGCGACACCAGGTATTTATAAAAGCAGAAAACATTTATATGAATTGTACGACATAAAATCTTATAATAATATTAATGATGAATTTTTGGAATTTTTCAAAAAATACTCGCGTATTTTTGAATTGGTCTGCTTAAAAGCAAAAACCATATTTCTGAATAAAAAACTTAAAATGTACGATTGTAAAATAAAAGCAGTATGGAATATTATTAATACAGAAACTGGTAAGAGTAAAAGACGAAATAATGAACTTAAGTTGAATATTAACAATGAAACTGTTACAGGAGACAATGAAGTTGCAAATGTCTTTGAGCAATTCATTACTGACATCCCCTCCTTGACAACTAAAGATTTGAATTCAAGTCCATTACTTGCACAGGATCTGTTGAGTGAACATGTGCCACAGTGTGATTCTGTATTTGCTTTTAAGTATATTAACTCATTCACTGTTATAAAGGCATTCAAAACTCTTAATTTAAAAAAACCGAGGACTTATGGGGGCCTATCTGTTAAAGTTATAAGTTCCATCATTGATTTAATAGCTCCTTATTTGGCTTGAATTTTTAATAAATGTATAGATGATGGTGTCTTCCCTGATTTAATGAAGTTGAGTAAATTGATCCCCATTTTTTAAATCAGGTGACCATGAAGGCCCGTCTAATTATAGACCAATGTCAGTTTTACCAGTACTGAGTAAAGTTTTCGAAAAAATAATTTTAAATCAATTATTATCTCATTTTAACTTAAATAAGTTGCTTCATTGTGAACAATATGGATTTACTAGAGGGAGGTCAACTACAGATGCAGGAGTTGCTTTAGTCTAGCACATATTTGATGCTTGGGAATAAAAACAGGATGCATTCGGTGTTTTTGTGACCTCTCTGAAACTTTTGATTGCGTTAATCATGAAACCCTTTTATGCAAATTGGCTCACTATGGGGTTAGGGGCCAATCTTTGGCGTTATTCGTACCTTAGTGGTCGAATTCAAAAGGTGGATATTAACAGAGTAAAGTCAACTGGAGCCTTAGTTAAAATGAATGTCCCGCAGGGCTCCATATTGGGGCCTTTATTGTTCTTAATATACATAAATGACCTTCCTTATTTAGTTAAAGACTTATCTGAGATATTGCTATTCGCTGACGACACGTCACTTATTTTAAAGTTAAAAGACATAAAGATATCCTTGATGATGAGAATGTAACTCTATGTATGATTCTTGATTGGTTTACTGCAAATAATAATTTAGTTTTAAATGGAAAAAAGACAAAATGCATGAAATTCACATCACCAAATGTAATTCAAGTAGATGCTGATCTACTTTTGCAGGGGTCCAAGCTAGAGTTAGTCAACAAAACGAAGTTTTTAGGCATTACTATAGACTCTCGTCTTCAGTGGGGTCCCCACATAGAAGGCCTTTGTGGTAGACTAAGTTCAGCGGCATACGCTGTTAGACGGATGAGGCAAATTACTGATGAGGATACTGCTAGATTGGTGTACTTTAGTTATGTTCACAGCATTATGTCATATGGTATGTTGCTGTGGGGTAGAGCTGCGGATATAAACGCAGTCTTTGTTTTGCAGAAGAGAGCAATTCGAGCTATTTACAATATGAAACACCGGGATTCATTAAGAGAAAAATTCAAAGAAATTAATATTTTAACAGTTACTTGTGAATTTATTTACCAAGTTATTAAATATATCAGAAAAAATATCGATGCTTTCCCAAGGCTCGGTGAGCATCACTCTATAGACACTAAGAAAAAACATAAACTGGCTTTTCCCAAAATTAGACTTGCAAAAGTAGGCACCTCTTTTGTAGGGCATGGTATAAGATTTTACAATAAACTTCCAAAGGAGGTCCTTAGTTTTTCAGAAAATAAGTTTAAATTATATATTAAGCAGGGACTCTTGAGAAAAGCATATTATAAAATCAATGACTATTTGGATGATAGTGAGGCTTGGTGTCATGAGAATATTGATTGATACTACTGTTCTATTATTTTCTAACTGATTTGTGTTTTTCAGATCGTTTGTTTTTATGTAGACTAACATTTTTATATTGTTTTTTTATTATCATTTTGACATTTCTTTTTACATATTGACATGAACATTTTATAACTTAAACTGAGCATTTATTAGTTGATAATCTGACTTTAAAAGAAAAGTGATAAAATATATGAGACAGGTGGATGATGTTTTGCTTAGTATTTTAACTTACTACCTCATTAGATAGGTAGACTAAGATATATATTTTTTTTTCTCATGACACAATTTCCTTCTGTATTTTATATTTTTATCCTTTTATAATATATTGCTTAGTATTATTTTATATAAGTTAAAAAACTGTAATAGTAATAAGCCATACTCAGAAAAAAAAAATACTGATAAAAAAGACATGATTTTGCTAAGTATCTTGCTCTTCTTCTTAGCAAGATTGATCGAATGGGCGGATTTAAGCATTATATATATATATATAGTTTATTTATCTATTAACTTATTTATTCATTGCATTATGTAGGTATGTATATACAATATTTATTTTTTTTACTTATATTAGTATATATTTGGCTAGGTATTATATTTATTTATGGTCTATTCAGTTTATTTATCAACTTATTTATTATTTGCATTATGTAGGTATAATATTATATGATTAGATTTGACATGTAAAACGTATACTTTATGTATCTATTTTACAAAGAAACAATTTGAATTTGAATAAGTCATAATATATTCTGCAATGAAAACATAGATATTTTATGTATAGAAAACACGTTTTTGCATCTATATTAATAATATTACTATTCTATGGACGCATTTTCTTTGTGTTTTTCGTTTTGTGCAATACCCCCCATTTGATTTAGAATGTGAGAAGAGGTGATAAAAGATGGCAACTGAAAAATACCTACCACGCCATACACATATCAATTTCCTGAAATTGTGAATATTAGTCATAGATAAATTTAGTGTAATGGTATTGTCGTATTATTCATAGATATATTTAGTGTAATGTAATTGATTTTATCTGTGTAATACATGATAACTAAATTCACTTGTACTTGTTTAACTGGTTTTAATTTTAAGATTTACACGTTAATCCCGACCGGTTTCGGTTAATACACCGCTCTCAAGGGATTCAGGAATTCAGGATATTAAACTAACGATAGGACGAACCGTTAAAAATGTACGCAATGATCATTTTGAAACGAAAATATAAATATTGCTAGGCAAGTCAATAAAAACTTCAGTGATGTCATAGTAAAATAAATTCCCGAAAATGGGGAATTCAAGTCATTTTTAATACAAGTCTATGCTTATTAAATTAGAATAGTACATTGTTCACCGAGTGGAGAAAGAGGCCGATTACCAACGAGGGTGTAGTTTGAGGTCCGAGGCGCAGTCGAGGGCCTCAATACACACGAGTTGGGAATCGCACTTTCTCCCGAGTGATACATAGGTAGTGCTTTATACTACACCTGCGAGGAAAATAAAAGACAAAATCACCCATTCTTCTATATCACTACTAGACGACATTTTGAGTTACTTTTAATAAAGATACAACCAAAGAAACAGATTGACGACTCGCGTTCAATTTGCAGTTTTTAATTTCTTTTTTTAATTATGTACATAAATAACAAATGGCCAGTATTATTTTGCAAATTTAGACATAAAAACTTTTTGACTTTTACTTTTTTCATTTTTTTATGATCATAAATAGCAAGTGGCCAGTATTATTTTGCAAACTAAGACATAAAAACTTTTTGTCTTTTGGCATTATTGTTCAAGCTAGGTTATGTACCAAGAAGTTTATACCCTTTTTAATGTAACATTTATGCTTATCGTACGAATGTTGTCAACAAATAAAAAAACAGCACGTTAACAATGGATTTTCATATACTTTTTCTGCCCGCTCAGCACGTTAACAATGGATTTTCATACATTTTTTCCGCCCGCATATTGGTATGACATATAATTATTTTAATGTAAACCAAATTTAAATATTATTAATATAAATGTCAAATAAAAATTGTGAATGTTAAAAGGTTAATGAAAATAATAAAGCAGAGATGATTTTTTAACATCTAAATAACTGTTGATTTAGGATTTTATCTTGTTCTTTATGCATTACCTTATTTATCTCCAATGCTTCTAAGGCGGTCATTTTTCTGCCCTTTTTACACATATGGAGAGGTTTAAAGATTTTCGTTATGTCAAAAGAATGATTTTGACTTATTTAATGGTCGGCAAAATTGGAGTTGCATGTTTTATTACGACGCCAGCTACTCACATGCTCTTTAACTCGTGTGTCGAATGACCTGCCTGTTTTATTACGACGCCAGCTACTCACATGCTCTTTAACTCGTGTGTCGAATGACCTGCCTGTTTTATTACGACGCCAGCTACTCACATGCCCTTTAACTCGTGTGTCGAATGACCTACCTGTTTTATTACGACGACAGCTACTCACATGCTCTTTAACTCGTGTGTCGAATGACCTGCCTGTTTTATTACGACGACAGCTACTCACATGCTCTTTAACTCGTGTGTCGAATGACCTGCCTGTTTTATTACGACGACAGCTACTCACATGCTCTTTAACTCGTGTGTCGAATGACCTGCCTGTTTTATTACGACGACAGCTACTCACATGCTCTTTAACTCGTGTGTCGAATGACCTGCCTGTTTTATTACGACGACAGCTACTCACATGCTCTTTAACTCGTGTGTCGAATGACCTGCCTGTTTTATTACGACGACAGCTACTCACATGCTCTTTAACTCGTGTGTCGAATGACCTGCCTGTTTTATTACGACGACAGCTACTCACATGCTCTTTAACTCGTGTGTCGAATGACCTGCCTGTTTTATTACGACGACAGCTACTCACATGCTCTTTAACTCGTGTGTCGAATGACCTGCCTGTTTTATTACGACGACAGCTACTCACATGCTCTTTAACTCGTGTGTCGAATGACCTGCCTGTTTTATTACGACGACAGCTACTCACATGCTCTTTAACTCGTGTGTCGAATGACCTGCCTGTTTTATTACGACGACAGCTACTCACATGCTCTTTAACTCGTGTGTCGAATGACCTGCCTGTTTGTCCTATATATTTCTTGGCGCAATCGTGACATGTCAGTTCATAAATGCCACTCTTTTTAACTGTCGCTGTGCGGTCCTTGTTGCTACAAAGGAGATTTTATTTCTTTTTTTTTCTGTGTAATATTTGTATAATAAAAAAAAATTACATAAAATATTGCTAGTTTTAATACTAAACTTAATTTAAAGTAAATTTTAAGAACTCGACTTTATGGAAGTCTCCCATTTAATTGTAATTTTTATTAATTTATTTACCATTCTAATTTAATTTACCAATTTAACAAAACATTATGTCATCTTTTTAAAGGGGTACGCTGCAAAAACAGCGCTGTTTGGAACCTCGTTGTGCAACAGCATACGCTGATCGCGTACCTCCTTTTACCAAGTAAAGCTACATTGCTTAAGTTCAAGTTAATTCAAATAAGTTTGTTTTTATTCTATATTGTCTTTTTAATATGATTTTTGTAAATTTTTAAAGCTTTTTTGGTAATAAATAATTTTTATTCTTATTCTTTGTAGTTTAAATTATTTTTGAAAAGATGGCTGAATAGTAAGTGGTCGCAGCTGACGCCAAGGTATTGTGAAAATCGGACACTATCCCTAGAACGAACTCTTGGAGTAGGTACCTTTCAGCAAAGTGAAGATCGGGGAGCATCGGCTGATCAAGTGCAAAGTCGCTGTGAAAATACTAAGCAAAGAGCAAATTGGAGCTCAAGATGTCGTTGCCAAGATCAAAAAAGAGATCCGGATCCTCAAGCAGTTTCATCATCCTCATCTCATCAAATTGTATCAGGTCATGGAGCATTAACTGACTGAGAGCAAGGTCGCTGTAAAAATCCTTAGCAAAGAGCAGATCGGAGCTCGAGATGTCGTTGCCAAGATCAAAAAAGAGATGCGGATCCTCAAGGAGTTCGACCATTCTCATGTCATCAAATTGTATCAGGTCATGGAGCATCAACTGACTGAGAGCAAGGTCACTGTAAAAATCCTAAGCAAAGAGCAAATCGGAGCTCTAGATGTCGTTGCCAAGATAAAAAAGAAATACTGATCCCCAAGCAGTTCGACCTTCCTCAAGTCATCAAATTGTATCAGGTCATGGAGCAACAACTGACTGAGCAAATCCTAAGCAAAGAGCATACGGAGCTCTAGATGTCGTTTCAAAGATCAAAAAGAGATACGGATCCTCAAGCAGTTCGACCATCCTCATAGCATCAAATTGTATCAGGTCATGGAGCATCAACTGACTGAGAGCAAGGTCGCTGTAAAAATCCTAAGCAAAAAGCAAACGGAGCTCTAGATGTCGTTTCAAAGATCAAAAAGAGATACGGATCCTCAAGCAGTTCGACCATCCTCATAGCATCAAATTGTATCAGGTCATGGAGCATCAACTGACTGAGAGCAAGGTCGCTGTAAAAATCCTAAGCAAAAAGCAAACGGAGCTCTAGATGTCGTTTCAAAGATCAAAAAAGAGATACGGAACCTCAAGTAGTTCGACCATCCTCATAGCATCAAATTGTACCAGGTCATGGAGCATCAACAGACTGAGAGCAAGGTCGCTGTAAAAATCCTAAGCAAAGAGCAAATCGGAGCTCTAGATGTCGTTGCCAAGATCAAAAAAGAGATACGGATCCTCAAGTGGTTCGACCGTCCTCATAGCATCAAATTGTATCAGGTCATGGAGCATCAACTGACTGAGAGCAAGGTTGCTGTAAAAATCCTAAGCAAAAAGCAAATCGGAGCTCGAGATGTCGTTGCCAAGATCAAAAAAGAGATACGGATCCTCAAGTAGTTCGACCATCCTCCTGTCATCAAATTGTATCAGGTCATGGAGCATCAACTGACTGAGAGCAAGGTCGCTGTAAAAATCCTAAGCAAAGAGCAAATCGGAGCTCTAGATGTCGTTGCCAAGATCAAACAAGAGATACGGATCCTCAAGTGGTTCGACCATCCTCATGTCATCAAATTGTATCAGGTCATGATTAGGTCATGGTCAAATTATCTCTGTCATTTTTTGTTTGATTGACAAAAGAAAAAATACGCGTCCAATATTTTTTGATAATCTAAATGACGGACTTAATAGAATAATATTTTGTTTACCCTGTCTACAAGCCTATTGTGATAATCAGGCACTACACTCAAGGAGCAACTTTGTAGGTACTTTCGGCAAAGTGAAGATCGGGGAGCATTTTTTTTTGCTTCTACCTGTCATCCGCAACGGTTACACTTTTAATCGTTCCTTATGTTTAAATTGATTTATATAGTAAATAGATATAATTGGTCGGTTTTCTAACGACAAAATATTTAATTACTCATTCTGTACAAATTACACCATCAGAATCAACTTCAAGTCCACATTCGCATCCTGTCTGCACTCCATTACTTCTTCACCACACTTACCGCAAGTATTGTTTTGTATTTAAACTAATACCTACCTATAATACACGTCTACACTGCAAATTATTCGAGATTATTTTAGTGCGTGTCGATGAGCGAGCCTTGTTGTCGTAAAGCAGGAATCGATACAGAGTGCTCGGCAACTACTTGTGATCCACCAGTGACGACTGTCGATGATGATGCAGCCAGAAAAGCAGACAGCGCCAGGGGTACGGAACCTTCGGTGTCGCAACAAAATTTAAATAATGAATCCAGTGTTGAGAATATCATTCAGCCCCCCCCGTCAACACTGAAACAAATCGAAGATATATTTACCAGATCATTTCAAGAATTTACAACAAATCAGACTGACTTATTTAAATATTATTATTAGAGTGCATTACAAACCAGAAAAAATAAATTAGAAACAAGTGTAAAGACACGAATAAGGTTTGTAATGCACTCTAATAATAATATTTAGAGTATTCCAGAGTATTTCGCAATAAAAACATAATCTGACTTATTTAAAATATTCAAAGCCAAAATAACTCAAAAATTGAATGAAAGGTTTAAAAAGCGGGTTGACAAAGCCATGCAGCTCATATCGGACCTGACTTCTAACGTCAATCTGCTGGCTTTTAAAGTCAATGATCTTCATGCTACCTCTGATTTCACCTCTACTCGTATCGATAAAATTGAACCGAGGTTGCCAAAACTTGAAGACACTCTGAAGAACTTTTAAACCACGAAAAGTGACATCAACGAGCTTCACTCAGACTTTTAAATTTGAAATTCTTCAAATAAGGCAGTAAGAGTGCTCTCTATAGTCTACCCATTTTTCACAATTTATCCAAAATAAATAAACTTTAAGCAAAAAAGTAATAACCAACTTTAAGTTTTATAGCAGACATTCACAAAAAGTTTAAAATAATTACATACTGACCGATGGTACCAAAGTAACACTTTTGCCGACTTCTTTCATCCTGGAACATGATGTTATCCAGAAGTCAGCGCATTCCCCATGGTATAGAATACAAAAACCAATATGGGAGCGCCAACATCCAGGGAACATGACATGTGTTTTAGGAAGAAAGAAGTATGCAAAAGTGTTATTTTGGTACCATCGGTCAGTATGTAAATTTCAAGTCGGTTATTATTTTTATGTCACAAGTTTATTTATCTGTCGCATTACCTGCGCATTACTTTATCATCTTAACCCACTGCAAGGTATACCCTGTAGCCTGTACTTTTAGCTACTTGAAGCCTTGGCAGAGTGAAATAGGCCTGTTTTCCATTAGAATCGTCAGTTTTCAGCTTTATTGTAATTTTCATCATTTTTCATAGATTATACCTTCACCGGAATAGTTTTATCAAAATCAATGGAACCACTTGAAAACTCGAACAGAACACGTTTTGCGGAACACCGGAAAGTACAATAACCTCTGCTGGGTAAATTGTTCTTAGCTACTATTCCCCTAGTTCCATACTGCTTCATTATTTTCATTCCTTTACTATTTTCGTGCCCCTTTTTAACAGATGACGAAAAACCAAAATAAACCCCCATAACCCATGCCATGGTCATTCATTGTGGCCTGAAGTTAGCTCAGGTGAGTGCACAGCATATACAACCTGATTAGGCAGAATAAATCTTTACTACTAAAAATTAAAAATTACTTAACATCTGAGCTAGCTAGTTTTCATTTCTCCTCAAAGGACAGATTCCCGAACGCCTGATTTTCCAACTTCAACAGACACACAAGGCTGTTACATGAATCTCAACTAAATCTTACTTTACAAACATTCAAAAACACCGAACCAATACTACCTACTTATCTATGCACTACACTAAACTCTAAACTTTACCTTTAACATAATATACAGACGGGCAGCGGAAAGATTGGAATCGAATTGAAAAGTTGGGAATCTTTCCGGGTGTCAACCCAAAATGGGTAGCAACTCGGGTTGCAACCCGAAATGGGTATTTATGCGGGTGAAATCATAATTAGTGTAACTGAATGAAGTAACAAATATAAAATGAATTCTTGATACGTAATAGACTCAAAATATTTAGTTTTGTAGTTTTTATTTAATCTCCTACACTCATTATTACTACTCGTAAATGAAGAGATATAATTATTTTAAAATAATTCAAATCCAACTTTGAACACACGCTTATGAACATTAGCGTTTATTTAATGTTTATGTTCTTTGGTGCTTCTAGTTAAGCAACGCTCGTCTCGGTTATTTTAGGGATGGGTGACCGTAAAATTTTACTATCAAAAAGAAACATCTAGGTAGTTTTTGACAAATCACAAAAAAACAGATTGAAACAAACTGATCGTAGTAAATTTTCACCACAAATCATCATTTTACAATTTATTGTTCAGCATGTACTAACTATAATGAACTGTAATACATTAAGATGGTCCTTATACCACTTAAAATTAGTGAAAGACGTTAATACCCGAATAAATACCCGTCGGGTAGTTTCAATGGGAATCTTTCCGAAATCAGGAAAGATTCCGGGTGGAATCCCATCTTTTCGCAACAGAACATACGAGAAACTGCAATAAAAACAAACAAAAACTCGGGAGTTTTCTATTTTGTATTGCTCTGTCTTTGTATCACCTAATAGATAGATTATAAGATAAACACGAATAAATTTAAAAAGGGGAAATTACTTCACTTCTCTTGTGGCTGCGCACCTCCGTGATTACGTAGCTTAAACAAAGCAGTGCCTTTTGATGCAAAAATCTGCAGAATTGACTTTTACGGCTCGAAGTAAAGGGTGATAATAGCTGATTGCAGATGTCTTATTTATTGTGGTTTGAATAACGCATTACGGTTAGGAAAAGAAGAGCCATGGATGTGTGCGTGCTGCACTTGTGTGAACGAGAATTTCGAAATGTGCGTGATCAGGGTGCCTTTAGCGGTCATAATAATTTTAAGTACATATGCGTGCGTGCGCTTTAAATAAGTGCGCGCGCTTGCCTATTTGGAAATTTGAATTGCCGCGCTCTACCACACGTTGTTATATATCTTCACGACATGAATCCCCGAAGGGGTGCCAGAGGTATTCCGGGTGTGAATTTTGAAATGCAAGTCACAGTCCACACTCGGCACACCCGCATTTCACCGATGATTATTTCGTTCCAACGGGTACGGGTGGTAAGCCAGCCAAGAGAATGTGTTTACTGTAAAGCGTTGAACTAAGTCCAGGGCTTATATTATTACTTATAATACACCATTAGCAAGAATGTGCAGATCGTATGACGCGTTAAAAAGACATAGCGATAACTTTGATATTTTTTCAAACAACTATAGTTTATTTAAAAAAACATTGTGCTCGCTTTATGAAAAAGGTTATTAAAATTTTATTTTTCGTTCAATTTAAATTTTGTAATTTTATATTTTGTTTGTGTAATAGTTAAGTACTTAATGAATGTTTAATTTTAGTTTTTAATTGTTCATGTTGTGTGTATACGTTTTTGGAAAGCAGCCTTGTTCAAACAGTTATTACGTTATTATAAGCAATTTTTGGCTGTAATCTGTTGTATATACCTTGAAATAAAATAAAATATATGGACTGCACGCCTATGAGTAAGCTGTGCAAACACGTTTGACTGAAAAATTTTATTTTTGACGTTTGTTGACCAACGTGACCTAATCGGGGGTGTTTTTGATAGAAAATTGTGATTTTTGTGGTTTCATAACATGCGGGTGAAAATAATTTTGACCTAAAAGAAAATGTCAAACATTAATTTAGCGCCAATTTTGTGGTAGGATGTTCCTTTTCACTAAGATTTATTGAAATGTAACTATTTGCCAAATAGTGCATCGATGAACATAGGTCTTATTAAATGGAGGCATTTTCTTTAATGATCCAACTAAATCATACATCACCTCTTGAGTGGATCCGAGCCTTGATCTTGATGGAAGTCTATTGTAAATACATTATTATTGATAATCAATAATTCTACGTAATCATAATATTTTATTTATTTTTATTTATAACACTTTTTGCACATACAATAAAATCAATACAAAATATCAAAACAATCAAACATGGTGTACAAAGGCGGCACTTATTGCTAACAGCAATATCTTCCAGGCAAAATTTGCAAGCAAACAGAAAGATAGTTGACAGAATAAAAAGGAAGGAGTAAATGCTAATCAGTGAGGAAAGATCAAGCTAAAAATATATATCTAAATAGACTTATCTAAGACATAAACTTACATATACAATACATGAACATACTAATACATACCTACATACATATAATATTATTAAACTTTGTCAAATTACTGAACGAGCGAGCGAAGTTCTCCGAGTCTACTGGAAGAATCCGGCGTTTGTATGTATGTATGTATGCATGTTTGTTCGACGATTATTCGAGTATTGTTGGAATGTCATAAAATTTAGCAGGCAAGTAAATAAAGCAAGAAATTTTTTAAAGTTCAAACATGAGCCAAATCGGTCAAGCGTGAATCGGGCGAGCGCGAGTTCACAGTTCGGGGCGAACTACTAGTGTAAAATTGTTTATGATTGAAATGTAACGTTTTGGTGAGGACCTCTACGTTTGTTCTTGGATATTCATACGTTCAATCTTCCTTCAATACTTGAATCTACGTTAAAATGAAAAACACCAATCACTCATACAATTTACAAAATTAATTAAGAAAGGTACGGAACACTGATCACACAAGCTCGGATCGCTCTTCAGAAATATATTATTGTTAAGAATAACTTGTATTGGCATAAGTAAAATAATAACCAGTCTTATTTATTCTGAATATGAATTCATATTCAGCGAAAAAATATTTGTTTTTCAATTATTTACCTTCCGAGTATATATAAGTCAAAACGTCTGGAGAATATAAACGCTAAGAAAATGAATTTTATCAATAATGTGAAGCACATTGTATTTTTACTTACGATTGTAAATGCTGTTCAACATGACGAAGAATGTAAAGACGATTATGTGTCGCAAGCCCTCTTTGTGTACAAAGAAAACCATCCGGTAATTATATTCTTTGGTCTTAAAGAAAATTTGAAGACTAATAAATGTAAATGTGTTCTATTATTATGTAACCTTTTTTTTTCAGACACCGGATCTTTTGACTACAACTGCAGGTAGACCAGTGGACATAAACGAAACTTGTGGTCTTAATGCGCCATTGTCAAATAATTTCTTTTTTCTGGAGTCATTACAAATTATAGGAAAAGAAAAAAGGCCTTCACGAATAGTGTTTCCTAAAGGCGTAGGTGCCCATGGTTTCTTTGTTGTCACAAATGATGTAACGAAATATACTACAGCGAAACTATTTGAATGTGTTGGTAAAAAAACTCCTGTACTTGCCCGACTTTCACAGTCACGAACAGAAAAAGATGGAAGTGATTTGTTACCTGGAGCACCAAGATCACTGTCTGTAAAATTCTACACTGAAGAGGGCAATTTTGATCTCTTAAGCATTTCCATTCCTGTGTACTTTTTTAGAGATCCCATTTTATATCCATCTTTACTTCATGCTTTCGGTCGAAATCCTAAAACAAATATAAAAGATCAAGCAGCAGCTTTAGATTTTATAATAAAAAATCCAATTACTATGGAAGCAATACTTTGGAGTGCTTCAGAATTTAATTTTCCAAGAGGATATAGATATATGAATGCTTTTCCAATTCACACCTATGAACTTTATAACAGTGATGGTAAGAGTTATTTTGTTAAATTCCGATTTATGACTGAGCTTGGTTACGACAGCTTGAGTCTACGAGAGGCATCAGTAATCAGTAGCTACGATCCAGATTTATTTATCAGAGACTTTTATAATGCTATTGAAGCAAAAAAATATCCAACATGGTGCCTTAAAATGGATGTATTGTTATCTGATCCACAAAAAGTCGATTTCGACCCATTTGATGTTACTAGACTGTGGCCTGATAATACATATGAAACTATAGAGATTGGAAAACTAGTTTTAAACAAAACTGTTGAAAATAATGATGAGGAATCAGAAAGAGCTATCTATAATCCAAGTTTTCTTGTTAAAGGGATTTTGAAACCGCTAGACCAGCTTTTTAACGCAAGAGAATTAGCACATTATGCTGCTCAAGCACATCGCGTAGGTATTAATTGCAACAAAATTCTTGTAAACCGTCCTCTTTATGCACAAAATTACAACCGTGATGGGCCACCACCAGTGCGAGATAACGGGGGTGATTCTCCAAATTACTACCCTAACTCTTTCAATGGTCCTGAACCCCAGAAAGATAATATAAAACCAAAACAACGTATTGAAATAAATGAGTGTAATAATGTAGACTTAAAAGGTGCTACACGCTTTTACAAAGAAGTCCTAGAAACTGATAATCAAAAACAGTTCGTAGTAGATTATCTAGTTGGATCGTCTGTTCGAGTAAATTGTTTGTTGATGGACCAATTCGCAGACGTATGTGATCAAGTTGATCCAGATTTTGGCAGAAGAATAAGAACAAGTTTCACTGCTGCACTACAGACAATCAAACTGCCAAATACTGTTCAGGATATTAACAATCAAACTTTAAATCCATATGGTTATTTTATTAAATAATCATTTGTTGATTGGTAAATAAAACTATGTCTTTCTATTTACTTTTTTGGTTATATTATTGTTAAAATAACCTTGAATTTGTTTTTTTATCCTACTGTTTTATACCAATCGTCCGATTTGAAAGCAATTTCTTAAACAGGTTAACTCTCAACATAGCCTCAATATTTTAAAAGTACATTCATAAACCTTTGTAAAATACAATTAAAATTAGTAGTTGAAAAATACCGCTCAATAGCGAATCACACTCGCATACCTAGGATTCCGTAAATCGACAGTTTTGGGAATGTATATTTGGTAGAAGGTACCTGCCTAGTTAATTGTACTGTATTTTCATATTTTATTTATGGCTATAGTTTTCCTGTAATTGGCATTCCATGGCCTATAATCGTAATTTTTTTCTTTTTTGTTTTTGGTCCACCCACTAGTTGGCACATGCCTTTTTATGTGGTTTTTCAAAGATTTCTCGAAATCGGTGACAGTAAAAATATAGTAAAAGTAAGTATTGGTATATATATTTACAATCAGCTTTTTAATATCTACAATTTGATACTCTAATTGTATTCTTAGGATATTTTTTTTTATTTTTCTCTTCTTTGTATTGGAAATATTTTGAACAATATCAAATTTTTCATTTTTTTATACTATATTATGTAAGCAAGTAAATGCTATTTTTGTGGCAAATTTCGAGTCTTTATCTTTAACGGTGCTAAAGTTATGAGGCTGTGACATACGGACGGAGGGACGGACGGACGTACGGACAACGTAGTCTCACCATAAAGGTTCCTTTAGTACCTTTTAAGTACTACGGAACCATAAAAAGCATTAGAAAATGATACCTCACTGGACTATTTAACATGAACCGTTTCGACCAAATTAGATCTTTGATTAACTCAGTACCTATCTGAGAAAAAATACACTGGCATTTAAATACCTATGTAACTAATACGTAATACGCCTATCTTCACGCAAAATAACAAAGGTCATTAAAAATGTTTCGATAGATCCTGAAACATGGACCTCAAAAAATTGCTTATTTAGCCACTTACTCACTTCTCTGAGTTCATATCAAAGGCTTAAGCTCACTTCAACTTAATCTTGAACAATGAAAATTAATTTGGTATGTAGAGATAGGCGGGGCAAGTAAGCTCATATTTTTCAAAAGAGTGGCATTAAGTCACTGCTCGAACTTAAAAGTTTTTAAATGTGATAGATGACTAATAAACTAGTAATCTACTAATCAATAGTTGAAAGTAGAATATTTGCAAATGACCATTTGACTGCAAAGAATAAAAGCCTACTACGACAAAGCAAGACGTTAGTCAAGGAGAAGAACTATGCTACTTGCTGGGTTAAAAACTGTACTATAATGGTCCGGCGTACCTTAGAATCATCGGTTATTCATATCAATAACGAGGAGGATCTAAAAAAGATAAAGTAGTAGGTATTATTTCATGTTGTATGTTTAAAAATGTTTATATGTTTCTGAATTTTTGTTCTGGAATGTTTTTATGTTATACTTGTTTAAATATATTTGACCTACAACGAGAGATTCAATGTTACGTCAATGAACTCATAAATTATGTTGGTCACAAGAAGGAATTGCAAGGTTTGAGAACCACTGATAGCTTCGAGCCGATAACCAACCCAGTTAGTTCAATCTCGAATGTTTTACCGCTCGTAGTTGTTGATCACGTTGCCGCGCACATTTTGTCAGCCTACCTTCTGTTTGATAATAATCTACTAATTAATAATGAATATACTTGTCCCTATATGCCCCATTACATTTCACCAATATCTTTTGCTGTCATAGTGCTTTGTAAGTATTTTATGGGGTTTTCGATTGAATTTAACAGTCATAGTGCATCTTATTTAATGGGCAGAAACTATGCCATTTACGGATACTGCTTTATAAGGTCTAAAGTAACTAAAAAACTCAAATTAAACAACGCTTTTATAACTGAAGGACAACATTTTCGAGAATTAGTCCAATTTATTGGTGGTTTTATTTATGAAAGGCATAATGTTTGTGTTTTTACGATAAATACATTAACAATTATTACAATTAAGCAGTTTGAGTTGTTAATACTATTAGCAATTTATAGAAGACTGTCAAGGCGTACTGAGTTAGCATATTCTTATACGAAACAAAGTAATATGTTCTTATGCAAACCTGTTTTATTATGAATCTTAGGATTTATTACCAGAATTGCCGTGGGTTACGGACTAAAACGCAGCTATTCTTGCATAACTTGTTATTACAGGATATTTATGACATAGTTTGTTTGACTGAAACATATCTGTTGCCAGGCATATTCGATAGAGAGGTATTTGACGATAGATATTTAGTATTTAGATGTGACCGTGATTACGAGGCGCGCAATATGCAGGCGGGTGGGGGGGCGTTGATCGCTGTCCGCCGAGAGTTTGATGCCGTCGCGAGGGACGCGAGCGCCCAGCCACCGTATTTAGTTGATGCAGAAATTGCTCACGTCGTGATAAATACCAACCAATTAACTGGATCTATACTAAGAAGATTAGAATTTTCTGTGGATACTTCCCGCATGGGAACTCGCAAGTACAGTCTGAATCGCATTATTTCGAATTTGTGTCAAACCTATTTTTGTCTAATTTAGACGATGTTTACATTATTTTGGGCGATTTTAACATATCTCATGCGATTTGGACATCTTCAACTAAAAATAATGGATCTTTTGATCTAATAAACCCATCAAGTGGACCCTTAGAACATAACATGTTGTCATTTTTGAATTTCACAGATTTTTATCAATTTAACCACGTACCTAATAGCAATAACCGTTACTTGGATCTGGTAATTTCAAACTGTATTTGTGAAGTGACACGCTGCTCACCTATCTCTTTGCCAGAAGATTCGCATCATCCATCTTTGATGATAACAGCGGAGGTGAACTATACGGAGCGAAGTTTACCACCCGCTCAGAGATCCGTTCGTAAATTTTTTGCGGCGGATTATGAAATTATAAATAAAGAATTTGCCCAGTTAGACTGGAAGACCGAAGTTGTCACAGACGATATTGAAGAAGCAGTAGACAGATTTTATGGTATCTTGAGTAATATTATCGATCGTTATGTTCCAACTAAGATTCCATCTTCTGGTCGTAGATATCCTATCTGGTATTCTAAGGGCTTAATTAAGCTTATAAATCAAAAACTTAGAGTACACCGCCGATGGAAGGTTTACGGCAGACAAAGTGACTATGATCTCTTCTCTGAGCTGCGTCAACAACAAAAAGAAGCTCAATCTGCCTGTTATAACTTTTACATATCAAGAGCTGAAGAAAATATTAAAAAAGATTCAAAAAAATTCTGGGCTTACATTAAATCTAAGAAGTGTAATTCTACAGACTTTCCCAGTTCAGTATACTTGGACGATCGTGTAGCAGATAATGGCAAGGCAGTGGTTGAGTTGTTCAGTGAATTTTTTGTAAATGTATTTGAACCAGATTTTCCCTGTTCCAATACTAATAATGATAATGATCACATTCTAACTGTAGGATCGGTTAAGATTAATGTTCCTATAGTCGAAAAATATTTAAAAGCTCTCAATGTTTCAAAAGGAGCAGGACCCGATGGAATTCACCCAGTATTCTTGCAAAGATGTGCTTCAAATCTTGCAATTCCTTTGTCATTTCTCTTTCGTAAATCCTTAGAAAGTGGCACCTTTCCCAAATGCTGGAAACAGTCTTTTATAGTTCCAATTTTTTAAAATGGTGACAAACGCAATGTAGCAGACTACAGGGGAATTTCAAAATTGTCTATTATTGCTAAAATGTTTGATAAAATAATTTATGATGCCCTTTTTCCTATTATAAGACCAGTCATAACAGAGCGGCAACATGGCTTTATCAGTGGGCGATCGGTTGAAACCAACCTCTGTGAGGTAACTGACAGAGTTTTGACTGCATTAGGTGACGGATACCAGGTCGACGCCGTGTATACCGACTACTCCAAAGCGTTCGATAAAATTTGTCACTCTATTTTAATTATAAAATTGGAGCGGTTTGGTATACACGGTGATCTTCTTAGATGGCTGGAGTCTTATTTGCGGCAAAGAACCCAGGCAGTTACTATAAAGAGATACGTATCATCGTTTGTCGCCATCACCTCAGGTGTTCCCCAGGGTTCACACCTCGGCCCACTTTTGTTCAACGTATTTATCAATGATATAATTCAATATATTGAATTCTCTAATGTTTTATTGTATGCAGATGACAAAAAGATCTATTCCGTTATCAAAAGTAACGAAGACTGCATATTATTGCAAAAGGATTTAGACAACTTAGGTAGGTATTGTGACACTAATAAACTTCATTTAAATTTAGATAAATGTTGCGTAATAAGTTTTTCTAGAAAGGTTTCCGAGCTCAATTACAATTATTCTCTGTTAAATACACAACTCAAAAGGGTGACTGA
The DNA here is from genome assembly GCA_910592155.1 of Ypsolopha scabrella. NCBI lineage: Eukaryota > Metazoa > Arthropoda > Insecta > Lepidoptera > Ypsolophidae > Ypsolopha > Ypsolopha scabrella. Next base: position 19,600,344 of record OU342969.1, on the reverse strand, counting down.
AGTAAAAGATCTTGGTGTACTTATAGATAAGGAACTTTCTTTTAGAAATCATATTGAAAAATGTACTGCTAAAGCTTATCGAATGCTTGGGTTTGTACTTAGACAAGGTAGGGAGTTTAAAAATTCAAGCACCCTGAACATCTTGTATAATGCCTATGTAAGATCTTGCCTGGAGTACGCATCAGTTGTCTGGAATCCCATTTACAACATACATATTAACTTAATTGAAAAAATTCACAAGAAATTTATCAAGTATTTGAATTTCAAACAAAAAGGTACTTAAACTTTAATTTCAATCCTCAGTCAATCTGCTCACTTGAAGACAGGCGAACTTGTCGTGATCAAACTTTCCTTTTTAAAATTTTAAATAACTATTTGGACTCTCCTTATCTGTTAAGCAGAATAGGGTTCAAGTGTCAAACTTACAATTCTCGTAAAAGAAACTTGTTCAGCGTTCCTTTTGCTGGTACAAAGTATGTTAAAAATAGATTTTTAATCAGAGCTTGTGATACTTACAATAAGGACTTCAGTGATATTGATATTTTGTATCTTTCGTTGGGTCAATTCAAGAGTGAGTTATATAACACTTTTATCAAAAAAAAATTAAGCATGTATTATATTTTTTTTTTTCCTTTGCTCCTTTGCTTGTTTACTTTTGATTCTCTTTTTTTTAAATATATATAATTAACTTTTAAAGCCATTTGGCTATACTGTTTGTGTTGATGTTTTTAGTTTTGCATGTTGTGTATTTGTCGTGCATTAATTTTATTTGTTTTTAAAATTGTTAAGTGGAAACTGTTTTTGGTTAAATTGTAAGCTATAATATTATCACTACGTATGTAAGAAATGATAACTGTTTGTTTCCCAATAAAGAAAATGAAATGAAATGAAATGAAACTTCCAATAGAACCATCCCTTAGGCAAGGGATGGAAAGGGGTGAATGCTATTATTGTTTATAACTTCGAGGAAAAATTATCTGTTGTCGGTGCAATTTGATATACGAATTATTGTACCCTGATCTACGTTTGCCAAAATTGCAGTTTTGGATACAAATTACGGAACTACTATTTTTACTTTTTTTTGCAAATGTGCGATTGTGACTCGGGGGAAATGACTGTTGTTTGTGCGAATTGGCAATATGATTAAGAAATAGTCTTAATTCATTGCCCGATTCGCAACTTTGGCCGGGTCATACGGAAAAGGTATTTTTATATTTATCTGACATTCTACTTCGGGGGAAATGTCTGCAGTTTTAGAACTTATCTCAAAGTTAGCGTTTTGGCTAGTACCTCATTCGCCGGTTATAAAATATGGGTATTTTCACACGGAACATACTTAATTTTACAAAATGGTTGTACGAGTAGGTATATACGTAGGTATATCGTACAACCACAGACTAATAAACAGATAGAAGTGGCAAGCGGGCTAAATTACATAGACTTAAATACCAATAGAAGTGGTCAGCGTAATTAAGTATTTTATTAGATAGTAATTCAGACTGGAGATGAAATGCTACATTTTCTTTTTTTATTATTTTAGGGGGGGGGGGGGGTTGGCGTTTTCCCAAACCCTGTTTTGTATAGGATTCTTTTATGGGATTGAGCTGGCGAATTTTGACTTTTTGGTAGTATTCATGGATGTTTTTTTATTCGTATGGGGAAAATTCATACTGGGTATCAGTGGCGGCTGCACCTTAAGTGCGCCCGTGCGCCACACTACCATTTAAATTAAACTTACACAATAATGTCCTATACCTATCATTACCCATCCACCCATACTGCCCTATACGGAAATTAAATATCTGATTATAGTACATATATTATACATGTTTTGTTATTACGAGGTGAATAAAAATGTAAAGATTTCTACTGCAAAGGAATTAAATCTTATTTTTGCTTGAACAAAATCGGCCCCATGCGCTCGGGAAAGCGCACGCAGCGAGCTCATACAACTTCTATGAAACACGGAGTAAACAGCTCGGCGCGTGAGACAGAAGATGCGTAGTACAAAATGTATGGCAGTTTTAGGACAGATTCGTGCGCCGCACGCGACCGGAAATTGCCGAAAGAATACGAAACGAAACGAGTAGTTCACTCGCGTTACCCCGAGGCCTTGACCTACGCACGATGCACTTGTCGTCAGTTTGTCACTTTTTGCGCGCGCTTGCGGAGGAGTAATTGTTTATTTAATTACTATAATTATCTAAAAAAGTAAACTAAAGCTTGGAAATAGTGATAATAATGAGTGTAAATTACAATATTGACTTTATTAAAACCAACAGGACTCATGAAAACATAATATAAAACAGGAATGCAAAACAAAAAATAAATCGTTCACGAGAACGTTCAAAAGTGAAATGTATGTTAAAAAGAAATGGTTATATGTGGATGTGAGAGACTAAATGCTTTTTTTTGCTTTCCCTGTGTTATTTTCGGCGGAGAAGCGATTTGGACGGAATATAAATAAAATTTGTTTCCTTAAATTGCGGCATTTTATTTGATCTTTTTAATAAAACCATGCAGTGCACCACCGGTTCTCTGAGGCACCAGCCGCCACTGCTGGGTATTCGGTCGTTTTTTTGTACCCCCCCCCCCCCCATTACTACTGGCTATGAATTTTTGCCTTTTTGGTAGTATTTATGTTTTTTTTTTATTCGTATGGGGAAAATTCATACCGAGTATTCGGTTTTGTAGTTTTTTTAGTACTATCAATATAAGTTGATGTATTTCTATGGGAATAAATTCATACTGTATATTCGATCGTTTTTAAAAATTCATACTGTATATTCGATCGTTTTCAAAAATTCATACCGTATATTCGGTCGTTTTTCGTAACCCCCCCCCCTAATTTTTAGTACTATCAATATAAGTTGACGTATTTCTATGGGAATAAATTCATACTGTATATTCGGTCGTTTTAAAAAAATCATACCATATATTCGGTTGTGTTTCGTAACCCCCCCCCCGCATTTTTAGTAGTTTAAATTAAAGTTGACATACTTGTATGGGAATAAATTCATACTGTATATTCGGTCGTTTTTCGTAACCCCCCCCGCATTTTAGTAGTTTCAATAAAAGTTGACGTATTTGTATGAAACAAAATTCATACTGTATATTCTGTCGTTTTTCGTAACCCCCCCCCCCGGATTTTTAGTAGTATCAATATAAGTTGACGTATTTCTATGGGAATAAATTCATACTGTATATTCAGTCGTTTTTAAAAATTCATACCGTATATTCGGTCGTTTTTCGTAACCCCCCCGCATTTTTAGTAGTTTCAATAAAAGTTGACATACTTGTATGGGAATAAATTCATACTGTATATTCGGTCGTTTTTCGTAACCCCCCCGCATTTTTAGTAGTTTCAATATAAGTTGACGTATTTGTATGGGAAATAATTCATACTATATATTCGGTCATTTTTCGTAACCCCCCCCCCCCCCCGCTTTTTTAGTAGTTTCAATATAAGTTGATGTATTTGTATGAAACAAAATTCATACTGTATATTCTGTCGTTTCTCGTAACCCCCCCCCCTGATTTTTAGTAATATCAATATAAGTTGACGTATTTCTATGGGAATAAATTCATACTGTATATTCAGCCGTTTTTAAAAATTCATACCGTATATTCGGTCGTTTTTCGTAACCCCCCCCGCAATTTTTGGTAGTAGCAATAGAAGTTGAAGAACTTTTATGAGAATAAATTCATAGTGAATATTCGGTCGTTTTTTCGGAACCCCCCCCATTCTTGGTACTATCCATGAAAGTTGACATATTTGTATGGGACAAGATTCATACTGTGTATTCGGTCGTTTTTCGTAACCCCCCCCCCGTATTTTTAGTACTATCAATATGAGTTGACGTATTTCTATGGGAATAAATTCATACTGTATATTCGGTTGTTTTTAAAAATTCATACTGAATATTCGGTTGTTTATTTCGGAACCCCCCCCCCATTCTTGGTACTATCCATGACAGTTGACATATTTGTATGGGACAAAATTCATACTGTATATTCGGTCGTTTTTCGTAACCCCCCCCCGCATTTGTAGTAGTTTCAATATAAGTTGACGTATTTGTATGGGACAAAATTCATACTGTATATTCGGTCGAGTATGACATTTTCGGACCCCAAAATTTTCGGAACCCACACCAGGGTACGGAAAAAAAAATATTTTTTAATGTTTGAAAAAAAAATTTTGTTTCATCTTTATCTCCACGATGGTTCGTCTTGGAATCCCCAAACTTGGACCCCGGGGTTCCGAAAAAAGCTTTCTTTCATTTAAAAAAAATTTTATCCGAGGCGTGAAAAAAATTTTCTTTTGGCCATATCTCCGTGGCGGTTGGGCTTGGAACCCCCAAACTCGGACCCCTGGGGTCCAAAAAAAAATCTCTTTCTTTCCAACGTGTCCATTCTTTTTCGGCCCATATCTCCCAAACCAATGAAGATAGACCCCTGTTTAGGGGATCTGTTTAAAAGGGCTTGACAAGATCTACCCGAATATGCAAAAAAAAAAATCGGCCTAAATCGGCCGAATCAGCCCAATCCGCGCAATTAGATTATCTCGAGAAAGGTTGGGGCTATAGCTACGAGGTTTTCACCACAGTAAATGGCATCAAAACGGCCACTACTTGGCAAAAAAAAATTTTTACATTTGACATTTTTGACATTTTTTGACATTCTTTTTTTTTAATTGCTATAACTTCGGAGCGGATGGTGGTAGCGCTTCCAGGTTTGAACTCGAATGATGGGTATCACGGGTTCTTTCCGACCGATGACAAATTTTGACATTTGACAACTGTCGAAAATTTGTCAATCGCGTTTATTCAACAGATTGCCTTGAAACTCAGTTTCTAAACGTTTTTAAGGTCACTTTTTATGTTATAATAAGTGAAGCCAAAAGCCGAGCCAGTTTCACTCTAACTCAGCCGCAAAGGAATTTTAAAAGTTGATGGACTCGTCGTGCGTTGCGTCGGCTAAGTCAGGCCTCCGGAAGCGCGCGCTCATCCTGGCAACCTCGCGCATGCTCCCTCCGGACTCGTCCTGCGGCCGAGTTAGAGTGAAACCGGCTCGGCCTTCGGCTTCGCTTATAGGAACACAAAAAGCGACCTTAAAAATGTGTAGAAACTGAGTTTCAAGGCAATCTGTTGAATAAACGTGATTGAAATATTTTTGAAAGCTTTCAAATGTCAAAATTTGCTATCGTTCGGAAAGAGCCCATGATGCCCGTCATTCGAGTCCAAACCTGGAAGCGCTACCACCAGATGTTCAAAAGTTATAGTAATTTAAAAAAAATGACAAAAAAATGTCAAAAAATGACAAAATGTCTAATCTTTTTTGTCATCAAATGGCTACATTTCCGAGCCGTTTACTATTGTGAAAACCCAGTAGCTCTAGCTCTAACCGTTCCCGAGATATAACCATGGTACCCAAAGGGACCCAAAAGGTACCCAATTTTTTTTGCATTTTCGGGTACATCTCGTTGAGACCTTTTAAAAAAACCCCAGGAACAGGGGCCTAGCTTCAACCGCTTAGGAGATATGAGACAGAAAAGATTTGACACTTGTAAAAGAATAACATTGGATAACAAGAACAACCTGGGATTCAAGTTCATTCAGGGGTTCCAAGACCAACCATCGTAGAGATATGGCCAAAACAATTTTTTTTCGCGCCTCGGATATTTTTTTTTTAAATGTAAAACAATTTTTTTTGGAACCCCGGGTTCCAAGTCTGGGGGGTCCGAGACCAACCGTCGCGGAGATATGGCCAAAACAATTTATTTTTTCATAAAAAAAAATATATTTTTGGTTTCCGGGGGTGGTTTCCGAAAATTTTGGGGTCCAAAGAACTTTTACTCAACCAACTATCCAGTAGGAATTTTTTCCCATACAAATATCTCAACGGGAACGGAAATTGGAGGAAATGTCAAAAATGTTTCCCTGGATACTACTAAAGATGTCAAAGTCAAACTTTTTTCCATGGATACACTTCATAGGATTGACCTCTGGTCTCTCTGGTAAGAGAGAAAAAAATGTTTTCATACAAAAATCCCATGCAAACGATGTAAATGTCAAATGTCAAAAAATGTAAAATGTCAGATTTTATTGGGACTCAGATAATAGTCGACTACAACCCCCCTGCATCACTTTACTGTCAAACCCCCCCTTCCAACCAAACAACCATTTCAATCAGTGAGTCAGTCACCGTATTTTAGCTATAATGTATACCGGGTGTAAATAGACTGCCACCATTCAATGAAACGACATATTCTACCGACCCTACTGAACCACTTTTCCCAAGAATCATACTCCCCACCGCAACCCTTAGTTTGGGAAATAATTGAGTTCCAAACAAAAATGCATGAACCCTGACGCACCAACATACGGGCGAGTTTAGAGAGAGAGAAGACCTCAAACAGCTTCAAGTTTCTCTCTAAACTCGCCCGTATGTCGCTGCGTTAGGGTTCACGCATTTTTGTTTGGAACTCAATTATTTCCTAAACTATGGGTGTCCGTGGATTTGATTCTTAGGAAAAGTGGTTCAGTAGGGTTGGTAGAATATGTGGTTTCATTTAATGGTAGCAGTCTATTTACACCCGGTATATTGTCAACAACAATCAACAATAATTACATTAGAATTGTACTAATCACAATTATTTTGAATGTATACAGATTGATTGGTAATTAGATGCAATCCTTTGAAGGGGTTGTAGAAGAAAACAATTACAGTCGATTCGACTACATAATGCCTCATGCAAAAGTGAACCAATTCTGAGATATTTTGAATTTAAGCTTTTTTTCTAAAGTAAACTTTAATAAAATATATTTTAAAAACCAGCCCATATTTTTGTTTTTTTTATTTGTTTCGCTTTAATAACATCCCAGCCAATAAACAATAACCCTAAAATGCATATTATTGACGTAACTATTATATATTGACGTATTATTGACGTGACTGTGCTCCAAAACTGTTGAAAAGTCTTTAAAATCGCAAAAGATTTACACAAAAAAGCTAGGTTAAAACAAAAAGTGTCTGCACAATTGTCTGTGCGCATTAGCTTGAAAACATCAACATTTTACTAGCTTTCGAATGAAATACAAAAATCTTAAATTGACAGAGGAATGATAAAAATATGGCCAAAAGAGTAGGAGCAGGTAGAATATTAGAAACAAATCTTATGCATACAAAATGTAAGTGTATAATTATTTTTTTTTCTAATTTAACCGTTAATGATTTTTTTATATAGAAAAAAATATATAAAAAAAATCATTTACCGTTAAATATTAGAAACAAATCTTATGCATACAAAATGTAATTTAATAATAAATCATTGTTTTCAAATTTAACCGTTAATGATTTTTTTCTACCTGCTCCTATTGTTTTGGCCATATTTTTATCATTCCTCTGTCAATTTAAGATTTTTGTATCTCATTCGAAAGCTAGTAAAATGCGGATGTTTTCAAATTTATAAGCACAGAAAATTGCATAGAGACTTTTTGTTTTAACCTAGCTTTTTTGTGTAAATCTTTTGCGATTTTCAAGAGTTTTCAATTGTTTTGGAGCACAGTGTCAAGGTTTACGTCAATAATGTGCATTTTAGGCTTATTGTTTATTGGCTGGGATGTTATAAAAGCGAAACAAATTAAAAAAAACTAAAATATGGGCTGGTTTTTTTAATATATATTTTTAACGTTTACTTTAGAAAAAAAGCTTAATTTCAAAATATCTCAGAAATGGTTCACTTTTCGAATCAACTGCAATTGTTCTCTTCTACAACCCCTTTAAAGGATTGCATCTAATTACCAATCAGCCTGTATAATGAATAATAAATTATTATCTTAGAATAGTAATAATCACGATTCTTTTATTTCTCATATTTGTGTTGCGTATGACAGTGTAAATACCTAACGTAAGGCGTTGCACTACTGTAAGGAGGAATATTGTATTACCTAGTGTGACAAAGCTCAAGTCAAACCGATTTCTGTAAAAGTTTTTCAACTCACGTTTACAGATACACCCTATGTAATGTAATAAATTAATTTACTCAACTTTGGCCCGAGTTAGCCAAAGGACATACCATACCTATTTGTTTAAAACAAAACACCTGCCTTTGAGAGCCACTAGTAGAACACCATTTTTATTCATGTTCGATACCTACTCTCTTGTTATTCTCTATTCCTTCAACTACCTGATTTATGAATATAATCTACCTATTTGTATACTGACATAATAAGTGTAATAAATTATTTAACTTTTTACGAACTATGTCAACAGTGTCATTGCCACTTAATAAAATTTCTTGGCAAATGATGCAATACACCTCAAAATCCATTGTAGATGCCCACCTAACGCACCGCTCGTAAAATATGCGCTCGGCCGCCCGGTACTCCCCGCGCGCCCTTACCTCGCCCCTGCGTAGCCAAGGGCATTCCGCGCCCGTAGGTAACTGAAGATTTTGAACTTCCATTAACAAAATTGTTTTTTTTATATGTGGCGAATGAAGTAAACTCAGAATCAAAGGTATAATTAAATTTGCACAATTACGGAAGTTTCCCCCGAAGTAGTATTCTCAAATATAATATTTTGACTATAATCCGTATTTTGCCGTACTGTGCGAAATTATCAGAATGTTTATAATGTATATAGTATTCACATGTTACTTCGCACAGATTGTAGAAGTTTCCCTGGAGTGGCAAAACAAAAAAAACGAATATATCTCTACTTCTTACTTTACAGGTCTCAATATTAAAACCCATAACGCATTTAAGACCAGTTTATATCCTACTGAAGCCTGTATCAAATATTTCTTTTACATACCAACATTACGTTATTTTGAAAATTATACGTAATGTTTAAAGTACTTCCGTAATGTACTAGAGATAATCACTCCGTGCGAACTTTTCTAGTCATGTCATCTAACTATTCCAAAAGATATTAGAATTACGGGACTTAACTCCACTCTTAAACGGAACTCACCTCGCCTAAGAGTGCTTTACGAGTAAACGAAATTTAGAAATTTACAAATATTGGTTGGGTTTTCCAATTTGGGACCTAACTTTCGCCACAAACCAGCAGATTGCGCTCGCTACACAAATTAAATTAAAGGATTTTTTCTATGTAATTAAATTAGTCTTTAGCACAGAACAATGAGGGCTATAATTAGAACTCGATAGCTAATACAGCTCTTGAATTATACCGCGTGGTGATGGGACACTACAATTTATAATGATTTTGAATCAAGAGTACAGAGCAAATCTGTTAGAGATATAATACCTTCGATTTGATCCAAGTATAATACGCACAATAATCTTCGCCAGTATTAGTATTCTCGAAAAAATTACGAACCATAAATTGTAAGATCGCAAAAGAGAGAGAAAATAGCATTTAATTATATGAATAATAGACCATTTGAAAAAAATGGAACCGGCAGAATTTAAGGATATCAATTTGCACTTTCTGTCATTCGTTGTAATATAATGTTAAGCATCCGGAAATATGACATTTGCCTAATAGTAGTGAAGGTTCATATTATACACATTATTTAAATATTTTGAAATAATACTTCTTTATTTGTGTTTATTTTACGAGAATTAGAATGAATCATTTATTTTGCAATGAAGATACAAAATAAGCAATTAGTGAATAAAGGACGGATTTAAAGCAAGGGCCATAGATGAATCACGAGCAAGTAAAGGATTCTAACGACTGAATCACAACCGTAGAGAGTGATTCGCTCGTATTTCAAGTGTTAGAATCCTGAACGACGCGAGTGATTCATGGCCCTCAATATAAATCCGTACTTTATTCAAGAGTCGCATACTATACTTTTTAATAGTAATTAGAGATAGTTACTAATTAAAAGTGTAATAAATACATAAACATATATCTTAGATATCTATAAAATTAAAAATAAGAAGTAAATGTTAATTAAGAAAGAAAGTTTGTGGCTACAACTTGAAGTATGTACATATTTAGGAAGAGTGGTATCTCCTGACACAGGCAATTTACAAGCTTAAAAGGAGACATCAGTCACTTGTAATGTAACCTGTTATGTAATGCCCAAGTAAATAATAAAAATATTATTTTTTTCAATTCTATGACTACGAGAAAAATAAAAAATTTAAGCGAAAATAGACATTTAATCGACAGTTCATTAAAATAAGTTAGGAAAACAGACTCTGCAAATAGAATACAATAGAATATTTATTTATTAAAGCAACAAAGGCTCAGTTTGTTAGTAAGACACACAAAAAAATGTTAGTAACAAAATAATATATACAATCAAATATAATAAACTTATAATGTGAGAAGGTGGTGTGATAGTCATTTTCGCACCACCCCACCCGATGTTTCGCAGCAATGACCTATATAAGAGCAGTCCAGTCTGCTTGCGATCATATTTAGGATGCTGTTGGTGCTACCCCGCATCCTGCGCACCAGGGAAGCGCATCTTTTGCGCATTGTTGCATAGAAACAATCAACTCGCGCCTCTGCGAACATCCCTGAAGCGCTGCAGAAGCGAGGCAACCTCAACAGCACCCTAAAGGCATTATTATTATATTAATTACAAATGTGCCCGAAGCTTGATTTTCATTTTTCCATTTGCAAAACTCATCGTAGGCTTTGATGCAAACGAGGTGTAATTTTTTGGGTAGCAAGTTTTTTACCGTATCGGCTGCCCTCTCTTTTATAAACTCTGGTGAAAAACATCTTCTTCATCACTTGAATGCATATTCAATCGATTTATTATAAAGTAACACTAAACTTTGTGTTCGTACAACTTACAGTACCTATTGAAAATGGCGCCAATTTTCTAATATATATTTTTTTCTGTACATAATGGCAGCAAAGAACACAAAACAGTTTTTAATCTAATGCTAAGCTAAACTCCTTGTCGCAAATATCGACCAATCAAATCTCGAGGAGTTATTTGCACACAGAGTTTGTATGTCGAGTATTCTTTGCGCAAGGAGTTTGTATCGAGTATTTTTTGCGCAAGAAGGTTGTATAAGCATTGAGATGGACTTCGAATAAATTGGTGTGTTCTTAATTCAAAAACCAAAATACTGATTAAAAGGCCTTTTTATTCACTTTTTTCAGTGAATAAAAAAAGCTTTTTAAAGTGGGAATGGTATAAATACTATTTTTTAGTTCTAATTAATAAAATAGCCGCTGCATTCTGTGAGACACCCTACCTATGATATACCGGTGTAAAAGCAAAGGCAAGAATCGTTTAAGGGTGTTTTAGTATGATCAGTTAAGATATTATTTTAAATACTGGGATCTCTAAATAAAGTACCAGTACTAAACTTTAAACTTTCGCAATTTTCACACATTATTAACTTTGTATTGGGGTCTTACTCGCGATAACTAACAACATCCCTTAATAGATATGTGCTTGACGTTTCGACGCCTCTGTAAGCTGTCGTGGTCACAAGCTAACTCGAGTTAATAAAGTAAATGTACCTCATAATAAGACGATTTTCTTTACTCAAAATGCACTAATCGCGTGGACACCCTCACTGGTCGCTGGCCACTCGGATGAGGAGTGCGGGTTGCGGGGTGCAATTAGGTGTGTGGGGAGGCCGGTGAGCTGCGTAGCGATAGCTTAGAAAAATGATGGAATTTTTGGTGAACATTCAAGGTATATTTTTTTTCTCGTAATGACATCAGACTCGTGTGTATACTTTCATACCCTAAAGGGATTCTTGAATTTGCATTTACATCCTGTATACAAAGTTAATATTGTACTTTATTACATATATACATTTTCAAATACATGATTTCATGTTTGTTTAACTAGCGTAATAATTTTAATGTATATATTTATTTTTCTGTTCATAATTTTAAGGTTAGTGAAATTTTATTTTGTATTTTTATGGCGCATTTATTTACAAGTATGTAAAAAAAAATCCCTGTTGTGTTTTGTACTGTAATTGCAAAGGGACAGGCTGAAAACCAGCGTTGTGCAGCTGTATATCTGCAGCTCACAGCACAAGCTGAATCTGCCCCTTTTCGTCATTTCTTTTATTTTTTACGTTTTATTCGTTGTATTTTTTGTGTGTGTAAGGTATTATATGATGGATGATAAATAAATTTATTTCCTTTCTTTCTTTCCTTGCGATCGATGGATGAATCGCCAAGTGTTTAAATATATAAAAATTTATTTCTATACACGTAATAGATTTGTCGTAAGCTTTTCTTGATTTTGCTGTTATAAAATTGTTCGTCCTTTTCGTTGCTCAGTTGCACTCGACCATTGTCATCAGAAGTTTTTGCCCAGAAGAAAAATTTCATCAGAAACAGTAAATATTAAATTAATTATCTAAATTATGGCGTAAAAATCTAGCAATCCACCACGCAAGCCAATCTCCTTGGTCGGGCCCATTGATATTTAAATCAATGGTCGGGCCGCAAATGACGGCAATGGTATGGCGATATTTATGGATCGACGTGCCATTTTTTCTAAATATGTGTTTAATTTGGCCATATACGTGTCTTCAAATAACTTTTACTTAGTGATTATTGGGAAGATAATAAAACTAAATAATAACAACTCAAAACTCTTAAAAAACTACAAACAAACCGTTTTGATTGGCAGCGTGCCTGAAATATTTTGTTGCGTGCCATGACGCGGGTTTTGAATGGCATGGGCGTCTTAATATTGTGACCGAAGCACACACTCGAGAAATTTAGTAACAGACCAGTAAAGAGTCCAAGCACTTCGTTCCTTCCTCCAACCCCAGACTGAAGGGCTCGGAAGGTTTTGGAGGGATGCTAAAGCTTACTGAAGAGTAGCCTCTGTTAGAGCAATATTCTCCAAATGTCTGTTTTTTCTTTTAAACAGATATTTTCTACATTAATTCAATGTAAAGAAAACATTGAACTTAATAATAATATAATTATAATAATAAAATTGATAATCTCCCGAGGCTTGGTGTGCACCACTCTGTTGAAACCAAAAACTAGCGTTTCCAAAATTCAGATTTAAGCTAGATATAAGCCTAACCTTAATATTTTTTGGATGTGTTTACCGTATTTATTTATCAACTTGTTTGTTCGTTACATCATTTATAAATATATAATAGTTTTATTCCTATATGTATGGAGGAAAGTTATTGAGTTTAACTTTACAATTTCAATATGCATTAGTAGAATATTCGAATATTCACCATGCTGCAGATACTTGAATAAAAATATAAACGAATATTTTCAACCAATAAAAATATCGATATTTTTTTAATCATTTATCTAATAACCAATAAATATTTTCAACCATTATTCTCATCTATAGAAGAAATGCCCATACTCACACACGCTGGGCAGGCGGGTTGGTGAGCGCGGTGCCGAAACCCTTGCACCAGTGACACCGCTGCCCGTCACCAGTCTGATTTATATAAGGCCCGGCAATTGGGGATGGATATACCGCCATCCATCGGTCCCAGGCAATGGTGGAACGCCTGGTTTTGCCTAAGAGCTGTTCTTTTACTCTCTCCTGAATAACTTCGGGAGGATATGCGAGTAAGATGGTGGTACCCCCACAGTCGAGCCCGGCATCAGCTCTACCACCTAACTTGTTGTTCGTATGGACGAGTGCTATAACCGGTTACCGGCTTCCGCAACATCATCTTAATATCACGTAAGTATATTAAATTATATATAAATAATTTTTTCCTTTATTTTTAGTTTATATTATTTTATTAAATGTATGTGTGACTTTCCATTCCACTTAATTTAATTTTTCGTTAAAGAATTAACAATGTTTATTAAGACATTGAAATTTTGACTTGTAATACGTTATAATTTACCTGGGTATACAAGTTTAAAATGAAGCCCCTAGCTTTATTGAAAACTATGAATCAGAATCACTAAAAGTAAAAAGAAGTTTTTATTTTTTATTTTGGTTCCCAAATTTCAAATGAATAGCCAACTTACGCGATGCGACATGTGACTGACAATTAGTGTTGCCAGGCGTCCCGATTTTCCCGCGTATTATTCGGTTTAACGACATGCTTTTTTCTGGGATAAAAGTAGCCTATGTGTTAAGTTAGGATTTAAGCTATATCCATTGTAAATTTCATCCAAATCCGTCCAGCCGTTTCAGTGTGAAAGAGTAACAAACATACACACACACATACAAAAACTTTCGCATTTATAATATCACAAGCTTTTTCCCGCGGCTCCGCCCGCGCCGAAGAGATTTTCGTGGAAAAAAGAAAAACAAAAGAATACCATGTTTTACCAAAGCGCTAATAAACACCAATCAAATAAGCCCAAACTCGAAGGGTCTGCTGTTGTCCTTTAAGGAGATCCCGTACCCACCTTCCAGTCCCATCATTAAAACCTTGTCTCTATGTTTTACAAAAGTGCTGATGGAGTCCAATCAAATAAGATGAAACTCGAAGGGTCTGCTGTTGTCCGTTGAGGAGATCCCGTACCCATATTCCAGTCCCACCAGCAGACCCTGGTCACCATGTTTTACCAAAGTGCTAAAAAATACCAATCAAATAAGCCCAAACTCAAAGGGTCTGTTTTTGTACGTTAAGGAGATCCCGTACCCACCTTCCAGTCCCATCATCAGAGCCCAGTCACCATGTTTTACCAAACTGCTAATAAAGACCAATCAAATAAGCTGAAACTCGAAGGGTCTGATGTTGTCCGTTGCGGAGATCCCGTACCCATCTTCCAGTTCTATCGTCAGACTCTGGTCTCCATGTTTTACCAAATTGCTAATAAAGACTAATCAAATAATCCCAAACTCGAAGGGTCTGCTGTTGTCCGTTGCGGAAATCCCGTACCCACCTTCCAGTCCCATCAGCAGACTTGGTCACCATGTTTTACCAAAGTGCTAATAAAGACCAATCAAATAAGCCCAAACGCGAAGGGTCTGCCATTGTCCGTTGAGGAGATCCCGTACCCACCTTCCAGTCCCATCACTAGACTTGGTCACAATGTTTTACCAAAGTGCTAATAAAGACCAATCAAATAAGCCCAAACTCGAAGGGTCTGCTGTTGTCCGTTACGGAGATCCCATACCCACCTTCCAGTCCCATCAGCAGACTTGGTCACCATGTTTTACCAAAGTGCTAATAAATACCAATCAAATAAGCTAAAACTCGAAGGGTCTGATGTTGTCCGTTGCGGAGATCCCGTATCTACCCATCTTCCAGTTATATCATCAGACTCTGGTCCCATGTTTTACCAAATTGCTAATAAAGACCAATCAAATAAGCCCAAACTCGAAGGGTCTGCTGTTGTCCGTTACGGAGATCCCGTACCCATTTTCCAGCTCTATCGTCAGACTCTGGTCTCCCAGTTTTACCAAATTGCTAATAAAGACCAATCAAATAAGCCCAAACTCGAAGGGTCTGCTGTTGTCCGTTGCGGAGATCCCGTACCCACCTTCCAGTCCCATCAGCAGACTTGGTCACCATGTTTTACCAAAGTGCTAATAAAGACCAATCAAATAAGCTAAAACTCGAAGGGTCTGCTGTTGTCCGTTGAGGAGATCAAGTACCCACCTTCCAGTCTCATCATTACACCCTAATCACCATGTTTTACCAAAGTGCTAATAAAGACCAATCAAATAAACCCAAACTCGAAGGGTCTGCTGTTGTCCGTTGAGGAGATCAAGTACCCACCTTCCAGTCTCATCATTACACCCTAATCACCATGTTTTACCAAAGTGCTAATAAAGACCAATCAAATAAACCCAAACTCGAAGGGTCTGCTGTTGTCCGTTGAGGAGATCAAGTACCCACCTTCCAGTCTCATCATTACACCCTAATCACCATGTTTTACCAAAGTGCTAATGAACACCAATCAAATAACCCCAAACTCGAACTCTGTATCCGTTGAGGAGATCACGATCATAACTTCTAATTACTACCAGTAGAAAAGTAAATTCCAAAAATCTTTAAATGACGATAACTTTTTTTTCCGAGATCCGATTTTAATGAAATAAGGTTATTATTCTATTCCAAATTAAGCTCTGTACAGTTGTGAAAATTATATGAAAATCTGTTCAGTAGTTTTAGAGATGTGCGTGAACAAACAGACAGACAGCCAGAAAAGAATTCTAAAAATCATTGATTTGTGTTCTATTACTCTTCTTTAGTCACCCCCTTTCTATTTCTATTACTTTTCTTCAATGTACAGACCACAGACATATAGACTAAATAAATAACGTTGGCAAGTTTCCATACAAAAACCAAGTGACATTTAAGCTACATGGTACGAAGAAACGTATAACAATGTTTTTGTTTTGGTTGGCTTATGCTTGAAACATATTTGTTAATACCTGAACTAATCTCTCGTATATATTTTGTTTGGAAACAAGTGACATTTATATCTAAAAGATCCAGTAACTCACTGAGCTAAAATAGCTTCAAGTCGACTCTATGCGTTTATTATTAATGTTTTTTCTGTATGTCTGTGGTACAGACACATGATTTCTACCGTTTTATTATAAGTATTGATTGATGATCTATGATATTGATAAGTGTGATGAGATAGACATCTCGCTCACTAACGCCCTTCCACCTCAGACTAATGAACCCTTTCACCGACACTGCTTACGCACACAAACATCAGGTATTATTGGACAACATCAAAGCAGTAAAAATGTCATGTGTAAAAATTTTAAATGAAATGGGTTATTATTATTTGTATTGCACTGAGGCATCTGTTTGTATGTATGTTTCGTTTTAACTCGAGAACCACTCAATGGATGCGCATTGCTTTTTACTATCACAGTAGTGATCTTAGTCAATATAAAGGCATAAGGGGTGTTCATAAAATAACACCCAAGCCGAAAACGGGGCAGAGATTGAATAAACGCGGGCGGAGCCGCGGGCAAAGGCTAGTTTTATTATAACAAAGAATTTAAAATTAAGTGACTACGGCTTTTAAATTTCTGTTTTGGACATCGCAACAACTATAATAGGTACATAATTATGATGTTTCTAAGAGAAATGAATACTCGTACGATCAATGAGGTTTTATTTTCTTTTTCTTATAATATCTTTGCGTATGATTGATTAGGTACTTGTACAACAGATTTACTGGGAACAAAGGGTTCTTTCGAACTCCAAAGTCTACTTATTCAAAGTATCAAGTCTGTTTGGTAGTTC
Organism: Ypsolopha scabrella; assembly: GCA_910592155.1. NCBI lineage: Eukaryota > Metazoa > Arthropoda > Insecta > Lepidoptera > Ypsolophidae > Ypsolopha > Ypsolopha scabrella. The sequence goes on along the minus strand of OU342969.1, from coordinate 19,583,212 downwards.
AACATAACGCTGCAAATCGCATGACCTCTGTAACAGAAAGCCGTGCGAATGTGTGCGTGCTAATATCGAAGTGCGAGAAAAAAAATGCATCCTTAATTAAGTGGTGTTGGTGTTGCACTATTGCAAAACATACGCTTGGGTGTTAAATATAGGTACTTTGAAGAAAACAGGGTTTTGTACTCGCAAACAAAATAACTCAACTCAGTCAATAATTATCATATGAATTTTATGTAAAAACAGTTGTGTCAATAGATAGTTTATGATATTATTAACTAGCTTTTGTCCACAGCTTCGCTCACGTGAAAATGTCGTTCGTGCGATCAATATAATGTTTTAAAATTATTATCGACAATTTTCGGCTCATCGGTTATTTTATCAACATCCCGATAGCCTATATCAGGGCCACTCAGACTTGACTCAGGGTTCTCAGACTGATAGATGAAATTCTAAAAGTGTTAGACACGTTTCGTTGAAAATTTTGCAATAATATTCAATGTACAGACATGACTTTTTTACTACTTTATCATTTTAGTATACTAAATACGGTCGATTAATTATATCCTATCGTCTTCAAGCTCATTATACTGCAAACAGATATATATATTTAAAGAACACTCTAATTAACAGCTGCAAAAAATTTCAAAAGTATTTTGTTTATATTGCGAAACCTAGACATCATAAATTATTGCAAAGAAAATATCTTTATAAATATTTCTACAAATAAGACAGTATAATGAATATTTATTAATATGTTTCAAAAGCAAATATGCATCATATTTAAATATGATAAACCATACACAATGTAACTTAAGTATAAAAACATTAATAAGAGTGTTTTTCATTTTAGTAAAACTGATAAACATGATGTGGTTTACAAGTCTATTGGGTATAGTTTTCGTACTAAATGAAGTAACAACCTCATCTGTATTGCAACAAATTTACAACCCATATGAAGACTATGTCTCAAGACAACTGTTTGATTATAAACAGAAACATCCGGTAATCATTTTCTTTTGTTTATCATTATACAATAAATAGTTTTGGGTGTTCTTGACTGTTGATGTTCAATCAAGATGCTAACAAAACAAGTGCTAACAATCGCACGCATATATACGAGTTATTTTCTTGACCAATGGTATGCTTACTTGCATTTGTAGCAAAACAAAAATTACCAAGTTTATTTTATTCATTATTATTTCAGCTTTAAAAAAATATATTTTATTTGCCCAAAAAATGATTTGCTTACCCTTTAGCACGTAGTTGTAGATTAAAAGAACCCATAATTATTGCCAAACTCGTTTTACATATTTATAACTCTTTTATTCAACATTGCAGAATCCTGATAACTTAACAACCAGCGCAGGATATTTACTCGATTATAGCGATACGGAAAGTTTAAATGGAAATTTATTAGAGAAGATATTTTTCGTTGATTCTATAGAAGCCGCAGCAAACGAAAGAATTCCAGATCGAATTGCGTTTTCCAAAGGAGTGGGAGCCATAGGTTTTATTGAAATAACTGGTGATGTAGCTAAATATTCAAAGATGAAAATGTTTGAAAAAGTTGGAAAAAAAATTGATGTAACTGCAAGATTTTCCATATCAGAAGTCGAAAAAGGTGGATCTGACCTGTTTTTATCATCAGTAAGAGGATTTTCCTTGAAATTTTATACTGAAGAAGGAAACTTCGACCTTTTGGGTATCAACATTCCAGTATACTTCTACAGAGATCCTATTGTGGCCACCTCACTAAATCGTGCTTTTAAACCACACCCAAAAACCAATATAAGAGATTTCACAACATCAATTGACTTCTTGATAAATAATCCTGTCTGCCTGCATGCTTTTCTTTGGAGTTTGTCAGAATATGGTCTGCCCAAAGGATATAGATACATGAATGCTTATCCAATCCATACTTACGAACTATATAATAATGATGGAAAAAGTTACTTGGTAAGATTCAGAATCTTATCAGGGATGGATTATCAAAGTTTTTCCATATCAGAATCTGCAGCTATAAGTAGTTTTGATCCAGATTTCTTTATCAGAGATTTATATAATTCAATTGAATCAGGTGATTACCCTTCATGGAAATTAGACATGCAAGTTTTAAAAGGTGATGACCCACTAAAATGTGACTTTGATCCTTTCGATGTAACGAATTTGTGGCCTCAAGATAGCTATGATGTTGTGGAAATTGGTAAAATAACGCTAAACAGTAACGTTAATAATAGTTTTGCACAAACTGAAATAGCAGCTTTTAATCCAGGTAATTTAGTACCTGGAATAACAGCACATGATCAACTTATGAAAGGACGATTGTTCGCATACACTGATGGTCATATACACCGCTTAGGATCAAAATTTAATAGAATACCCGTAAATCGCCCAAAATGTGCAGCCACGTATGTTTATAATACGAAGGATGGTCCAAACTATATGCCCAACTCATTCCATGGACCAGTACCATATGTCGACAAGGGCAGACCTTCTACCCGTAATCTCTACGAGGTTAATGATGTAAGTTTGAAAAATTGTAAAATATTTTACAATGAAATACTCAAAACAGATGAATCCAAGCAGAGGCTTATTGACAGCCTTGTAATAGAAAGCATGCGTGTAGAACCTACATACCTAGAAAAGTTTGCAAACTTATTGTGTCAGGCTGATGAAAATTTGGCTGAACGGTACAGAAAAACTTTAGCTTATTTTGAAGCAAATGTTAAGCTGCCATGTTTTGTTGAAGATGTTAATAGAGCTAATCCATATCCATTTAGTGATGTATTCAAGTAGACAAGAAATATAATATAAAAAGTTAGATTAAAAAACATGAAATTGTATAATATTCTTTCATATATTAATATAAACAAGTGAAAATCACATTTACAAGATGTTATTGCTATATATTTCGACCAATAGGATGGTTGACAACCGTCACAATTATAAATTACGAAGTATGTAAATGTTAGATATGAAATAAACAAAAAGAACTGGCAGACGGTGGTAAATATAGGTAGATTGATATTGGATATGGCCCTGATCTAAACAGGCAACATTAAATGTATTGTACAAATATGTATCAAGGGGAGCCGGCATGAAGGACCCTGCAATCAATTAATAATAATAATAATAATAAAAGCTTTTTATTTGTCTCAAAAAACACAATAAATTTTATACACAATAATTTTATACATGAAAAGAGACAAATCGGTCTAAGACTCGGCTTAGGACAGTCTGTTATTTAAACAAAAAGCCGCCGATTTTCAGCCTTAGCCTTTAATTAACAAGAAACACACAAAAAAGAAAGATAATAAATAAACAAATTAAAACACACAGAATTTAGAAAGCAAAAGAAAGCTTTTTATAAATATTAATAAATTATACCTTCTTTAATCATCCATCAATCTATTTATCAACATCTGCCTATCAAATTTAATTTTCACTTCATATCTAGTATATAGGTACACTTCGTAATGAATCTACACTTTCGTATAAGTAGGTAAGGAGTAATCTCTGAAACTACTAAAACGAATCAAAAATTCTTTCACCTAAAAAAAATTCACTATCCCTGAGTAGTAAAGGCTATAATAAGTTTTCTGGGGATGAAACCATTAATTATATTTTCGTGGGTAATCTCTGGAAATATTGAGGCAATTTTGAAAATTCTTTCCCTTTTTTAATAGTTAAACTATACATTTGTACATCACATCAAACTATAACGCTAACATTATGAATGTGAAAGTTCGTGTGTTACTATGTTCGTTATTCCTTCACGCTGCAACAGCTAAATGGATTTAGTTGACATGGAGATAGTTTATACCCTGAATTAACAAATACAGAAAGTTTTGCGAAACTAAAAAAAAATGTTCTTTAGGTACATATTTTTTTAATGTTTTCAAAATACTCTCCACCAGCCTCTATACAAAGTTTCATGCGTCTAAACCAGTTTTCAAAACACTTTTTCCAGTCCGCCGCAGACACCTCGTTTACAGCCTGCTCGAACGCAGCCAGCGCATCTTCCGGCAACAAAAATTGTATTCCTTTGAGCTGATTTTTTATTTTTGGAAATAAAAAGAAGTCACACGGTGCTAGACCAGGGCTGTAAGGAGGGTGACCCAGGAGTTTGACTGGCGTGCTGTCCAGGAAGTCCCTCGTTTTGAGTGCGGTGTGCGCAGGTGCATTGTCGTGGTGGAGCAGTAGCCCGCGAAGCCCTGTGTTTGGTCGCTTGTTGCTAACAACAGAGAAAACTTCTGGCAAACATTTGGTAGTATACCATTCGGCATCGATGCTTCTTTGATCCCGTAAGGGAATTGATACCAAGTGGCCAGTCAAATTAAAAAAGCTAGCGATCAAAATCTTCCCCCCGCTTCTAGATAGCTTCACTTTGGTAGGCGTTGGTTCATTTTGAAACACCCAAACAGTCGACTGGCGCTTGGTTTCTGGGTCGTATTGATAAATCCAGGACTCATCACCTGTAACGATGTCGTAAACACGCCGAGACGAGCCTGCTTCAAATTTGTTTATCATATCACGGCACCATTCCACCCGGGCCTGCTTCTGAGCATCGGTGAGGTTGTGCGGCACCCAGCGTGATACTATCCTCCTCACGCGAAGATGGCTGTGTAGAATCTCGTGAACGCTTCCCGATCCGATCCAATCTTCAATATGTGTTGAATCTCCTGATATGTAATTCGCTTATTGTCTTAGATTAAATTTTTCACTGCCAGCACGTTTTCTTCGGTAATAGCCGTCAAAGGGCGACCGCTTCTTTTTTCATCCCCCAAAGTTGGTCGACCGCGCTTGAATTCGTTATACCAACGATACACGGTTGCCTTGTACTGATGGCGCGTCATGGCAGCGACTAGACGAGGAGGTAGGAACCGGAGCGCCATGTTGGTGATGGAGTCGGCTCCCGTTTCTCTCTCACAGTAGCACAGGAAACATCTCGTTAGCGAGCCAAAAGTCGACATGACACGTAACACTGACTGAACAATTGCATTGTGGCGCGTAATTTAAATATACTCTTGCATATTTTTATAATAACTGTTTGCGGAAATGTCTAACCTAGAGATTTGGTTTGGTTTTGTAAAACTTGTTACAAGAATGTGTTGACATATGTGTGTGTTGTCTAGTGAACGATGACCGAAATTGACCGAATGATTGAATGTTTGAATCGTACGTATCAACTTGTTAATAATTTTCAACTTTACGGCGGCAGTCATCTATTATTTAGATAAAGACGGCTATGACTATTTACATTGTAACACATACCTAAATTAGGTATGAAAAGTTGACAAGTCATATAGGTCTTTGACAAAGTGCGCAAGCTAGTTCATCTTTTAATTTGGAAAGAAAATGCCGAAAAACAAGAACGCCCGCGAAATAATGAGAGGTAAGGCAAATTTCATTTGTTTTCTCTTAGGCGCGAGCTCTTGCGCGAGCAAAACGCGGCATGTGGACAAGGTCTCACGATTACGATCCCAGGACCAAATCTTAAATGCAAAATATTTTGTTACGCCACTGCGTCCGATTTTGGTGGTATGGAACATAGATGAGGTGGGTGTTCATAAAATAACGCCCAAGCCGAAAACGGAGTAAAGATTGAATATACGTGGGCGGAGCCGTGGCCAAAGGCTAGTTACTAATAAATTTACAAACTAATGGACATTAGGTTCGAAGAACACGTCAGCAGACGGTCCGGACTCCAGGAATGCTATTCGAGTTGTCGTCATCTAACACATTGATGAGGCGGGTGTTCATAAAATAACGCCCAAGCTGAAAACGAGGCAAAGATTGAATAAACGTGGGTGCAGCCGCGGTCAAAAGCTAGTAGGTAATAAACTAACAAACTAATGGACATTTAGGTTCAAAGAACACGTCAGCAGACGGTCCGGACTCTAGTAATGCGTTAAGAGCTGTAGTCATCTTACACATGAAGCCGCCTGAGCTTGCGTGCGGCTGGTAGGTGCGGTAAACAACGAACAATATGTTATTAATTTTTAATTACATTATTACATAATTTACTAAACTAAACTACATGCTAAGACTTAAGGCGAACATTATAACTATATATAAACCCCAAATTAGCAACTCGAACAAATATCGACGAAAACTATATCAGCGGGCATTGCGAAGTGGCTTTTAGGGCGGCGCGCGGCGGCGGCGCGACCGCTGCGTCACCGGATACCGCAAAATAGTAGAAAATAATACTTTTCACATGGACGCGATTGACGGAAAAATGTACTTAGATGTAAAAATAAGAAATATAGAAACCGGTCAAGTGCAAGTAGTACTCGCGCCCTGAGGGTTCCGTACTATTTAAATAAAGGTGAATAACGGATTTATTAAAATATCGTTTGGATTAATAGCCTTTGCCCGCAGCTTCGCCCGCATTCAGTGAATCTTTGCCCCGTTTTCGGCTTGGGCATTATTTTATTAACACTCCTTATAGCTTATGTTATTTGCTGACCGGGGTCACTATAATGATATTAAACCAAAAAAAAACCGGTCAAGTGCGAGTCAGACACCTAGGGTTCGACAGTTTTGGGAACAGTCAGGAAGAAGGTATTTAAAATCTTGCCCATAACTGTTTATGATAATGATAACTAAAAAAAGAATTGATTGCACCACAAAAGAGAGACTCCAATATTTTTATGCCGTACCCGAAATAAGACTCGTGGATGAAAAATTTCATTTTGGCATTTTGATATCGTGAATTTCTCACCCGCGATATTTTTCCTGTAATCTTTACGTAATCCCAAGTTACCATGATTTTTTTCATATTTTTCGGTTTATTAGAATCATTTGCATTTGAAATGCATTTTTTGTGGTTTTTCAAAGATTTTTCGAAATTGGTACTAGTGAATATAGTTCAAGTATATATTTTTATAATCAGCTCTTTAATATTTATAATTTGATACCCGTATTGCATTTTTATAAAAAATATATATATTTTATATTTTTTTATATTACTCATTTTTTATCAACTTTTTTTCTAATCGCTATATTTTTTCTGTAATTGGCCATATATGGCCTATAATCGTCATTTTTTTCATGTTTTTCAGTCCAGCAGTTTCGGAAATAAGGGGGGGGAAGACATGCTTTTTTTGTGGTTTTTCAAAGATTTCTCGAAATCGGTGACAATAAATATAGAAAAGTATAATATGTTTTTATAACCAGCTCTTTAATAATCTACAATTTGATACCCATATATTTTATTATTTGGATTTATTTTTTTATTTTTCTCTATTTTGTATTGGAAATATTATAAACAATTTTTTACACCGTATTATGTGTTCAAGTGAATGTGAAGTCTTTATCTTTAACTGTGTTAAAGTTATGTTATGAGGCTGTAACATACGGACGGACGGACGGACAACGGAGTCTCACCATAAAGGTTCCTTTTACCTTTCAGTTACCACGAAACCCTAAAAACCACATCCAAACCCGTTAAGTGGTTCCGGAGCTTTTATTCTTTTATTTTTAAGCTTTTATTCAATATTTGCCCCGTTTTCGGCTTGGGCGTTATTTTATGAACACCCCTTATAGCCTATTGTGTTGAAAATTGTTACTACGATTATAATAATAAAACGCATCCAAATTCGTTGAGTGGTTCTCGAGTTATAAAAGCGTTTATTCAATATTTTCCCCGTATCCGGCTGCTTGAGCGATATTTTATTAACACCCCTTATAGCCTATGAGTTGACCAGGACCACTACTTCTACAGCGACAAAAACAAGGTGAAAATTTGAAGCATCCTCTTAAAGTAATTTTAAAAATATATATATATTATTAAGTAAAACATTTTATCTCCAAGCAAATTGTAAACATGCCCCTCATCTAAAACTCAACATTCACTATACTACATTAAACGTATTTTAGTTTAAAATAATAGTCACTATTCTTTCTTACACATACTTAACTCTACACATCAGACACTTTACACAATTATAACCGTTCTTTTTATTGTGTACTTACCCCTAATACTTTATGCTCTGAACACTACCTTAAGAGCTGGGGATTTCTGAAAACCAGCACTGCACATTGTATGACAGCGTCAGAAAATTGCTGAGTTATTCCCATTTGTCCAAATGTTTTCTTTATGTTTAAAGGTTTATATTTTGTGTATGAACTGTTTGTGTCTTTTGTTCTTCTTTTATTTTAATTTGATTGCACTAATTTTTTTCGTGTGTTTGGCACTAAATATTTCTTATTAATGATAATGAAAAAAACCGCATCTAAATCGGTTGAGCGGTTCTCGAGTTAAAACGGAACATACAGACAGACAAAAATTCCAAAAATTGTTGTTTCGGCCTCAGTAGGTACAGTACCAATAACCCATTTCATTTAAAATTTCGCAAAAATATTCAATGTACAGGCACGACTTTTTTACTACTTTACTATAGACTAGCTTTTGCCCGCGACTTCATTCGCGTGGGTTTCGGATATAAATTCGAATCAGATTTCCCATGGATTTATATAACAATAGCCTATTCCGTTTGCGTTTATTCAATCTTTGCCCCGTTTTCGGCTTGGGCGTTATTTTATGAACACCCTTGTAGTCTATGTGTTGACCAGGGTAACTACGATGATAATAAAAAAAACCGCATCCAAATCTGTTCAGTGGTTCTCAAGTTAAAACAGAACAGACAGATAGACAGACAGACAAAAATTCCAAAATTTTTTGTTTCGACCTTAGTGCGTTATTTCGACAATACAGCCCAAAGACGGATAATGTTCAATATCTTTCATATAACTGATTCTGTGAACTAGCCGAGGTATGAGGAAGCAGGGCACCTGCAATCCTATTGGCACTGCCAAGTTCATTCCGTCTGCGTACAGAGCCACAAACTTATTTGTTCCGGTGACGAAGACTTTCATTTTATAAATATAGAATCCCCTAAGAAATAACACTTGTTTTATAAACGTGGTAATGAAAATCCGGTCCCATCACCGTACACCGTTAATAATATTTCGCGAAACTTTTCACGCACGACTTGGATCACAATTGATACTTATCAATTGGATTATTTTACCACCTTTTCACTGTTTATTTCCTTGAAATATATAATAATCCTTTCAACACTGGTTGATTTTATTTTTTAACACTTGTAGCTCCTTGAGCCCAAAATTATGACAGTAAACCGGAAAAAACAACTTTGACATTCCACTTTTTTACAACTCGTGTTGCCATATCAATAAAATGAAGTGTCTTACACATACTTGTGCGTTTCGAACGCTTTTAAACCGAACAATCCCCCGCTCCGGGCTGTTATCCTTATCAGACCGCTAGCTTAATCAACCGGGAGCCGGGAGAGAGTCGCCAAGGCTCGTCGCAGAATCAAACCTTCGACCAACACCTCAGTGGCGTGAGAAGTCTCATCCCCGCCAACTATCAACTTAATAATGCGACCACGTCGCCAATACAAAGAATTCCAAATTCGCATCTTTCAATAAGATTACATCCCCGATGACGCGGCGGAGGTGGGTCTTGGCCAATCTCACATAATAACCATGACTTAACTAAATACAATTATCTTCTAAAAATGTATACATCTTTTCAAATAATTTGCGGTACCCTTGTAATTCGTGCCGTTGTCTGACCTAAATAAAAAGGCAAACCTCTACGCGATACTAATCGGTCTAATGCAGCGACGAAGGCCTCCGTGGACAACGAGGACTCTAATCCCAAGTGGACGGCCTTGGTGGACAGACACACGAATACTCACAGGTACGCCTTAACAGTCCGAGCGTTGCGAAGGCTAGACGTTCGGACGAGGAACGGTCCCCCCACGTCCGTAGCCACTCCATCAAAGAGTCTCGACTGTGTGATCCCATCAGCTGGCAGATCTCCTATCTGCGGCTGCATCAACAAGGCTCGCAGCCTGTAACAAGGAACACAGGAGAAGAGAACATTGCGAATTACCCGGCGAGTAAACAAAATCCAAAACTCTCGCTGTAAAATCGCCAATAACACGTTTCGTCCCGCGTGTGAGTTACGAACATGTCGGTCGGACAGCAAAAGCCTCATCAAAGGCCCTCCTTGGATAACAACAAAGGATGGCGACTTGCGTGCTCCGACCCGACGCACACCGTGCCGACGCCACCGTCGCGACGCCCCAGCGTCTCAACGCACGGTGACCCAACTCACGGCGGCCTCGACGCCCAGCGTCCCGACGCCGTGTCCCGACGCGCGGCAGCCCGACGCCCAGCGTCCCGACGCACGGCGTCCAATCAGGAACTGGTTTGGTCCCTAGAACTAGAGCATGCACACGCAACCCGGGTAAAATCTGGGGTGTCCTATCCAACTGCTGGACAGACCAAGAAATCTGTTTCTTTAAGCCACTCCGGCCCCCACTATAGATGATGCGACACCAACTCCGGCGCTGTGCAGCCCCTAGATGCGCACTCTGCAGGATTACATTCACCTGGGACGTGCCTCCAATTTATTGTGAATAACTATATTCTGAATTTGTGAAACCCGGTTTCCTACAAAAATCTCTAAAGTACGTGGGGACGCGCGTAGCCATGCTCGCGCAACCTGACTATTCAACACTGGCAGCCAACACGCTATGTACATGGTTCAATAACCTTACTAAAAGATGAACTCTACTCAATTTTAATTGAGGAATTGCAAGACAAGTACGAATGGGAGCCACCTTGCTCTTTGCTAAAAGAAATAAAACATTGGCATGTCCTTGACAATCAATCATTCATATATATACAGCCCTAGGCACCAAAATCTAAAAGAGCCCTTACTCTAACTGAATCTCCCCCCGGGGGGCCCCAACTACTAACTAATATGGTGGGCCGAAGAACTGTCCTCGGCTCCGCACCGGTAGAGGGGCAGACAAATTATTGGGGGCCCGGCCCCTCCAATCCAGGGTGCGTCCATGGCCCCATATATGGTGAGCGTGTACACAATGCCATCCGAGATGGTGCGAAACCCGCTGCCCTACCATATCTAAAATAAGACGGGTGATACTCCAACCGCGGATACTCGTGCATCGGCGGAGAGTATCGCTGTGGCTCCGCCCGGCTATACTGTCCTACAGTGGGCGCAGGCACTGGTTCGGTAAACTGGGGTCCACTCATATAACCTTGAGTGGGGCCCCCGCCCGTGGAGCCCCCCCCCCTCGGGGGGTCCCTACTCGGGCCCGCTGTCGCGGAAGCATGGGGTCCACTCCTAATGTCCTGAGTGCGGCCCTGACCCGTTGAACCCCCCCCCCCCATGAGGGGTCCCCCACCCATCCATTTGGCCTACCGAAACTGATAAGTTTGTGATGCTATAGCGATAGAAACTAAACATTGTAGGATTAGGGGCGGGACAGGTTAGTTAAAACACGATGTATTTTATCGATATGATTTATATGTTATACAAAGTATTTTAATTAAAATTTAAATACCATTAAAATAACTTTTTGTATTTATTTGATGTATATTATGGAGTGATTAATATGTTATTTTACGAATACTGACGCGTAATAACTGTTTAAAAATAGCATACATTGTGTTTTAGAGATAGTAAATTTAACAATATTGGTAGTACAATGTTATCTGCATTCATGTTGTAATATCCTAATTATGAACTCAAAAATTGTGCATAATGAATGACATGTTTTATTTACGAACGTCTCTAATATGGAAAAAATCTATTATATTATATTGTTCTCTTAACAACGTCATACGGACGGACAACGGACTCCCACCATAATGGTTACTTTTTGACCCTTTAGGTATGGAACCCTAATAATTGTTTCACAATAAATTGAATGTTTGTATTGTAAAGTATAGATTTTCCAAATCTCGTATGGAGATTTTTGCTTCATCGATAACAGATGTTGTACACCACTAGTTACAGTTGCCAAATAGATAGAGCGAGAGATAGCATAATAAGAGAAAGAAAGCGTGAGAAAGAGATAATAGTGGAAAGCCCCGTTGGGTACCTACACATTGACCAGCCCCCTGATTCTGTATCGTAAACTCAGTTGCCAAACCAAGTGGCTATCGTCTAAAACATACATATCCGCTTATATAAGGATAAGTTTGCACTTGAAATGACTTCACAATTCGTCATTAGTTCAATACCCAATAAAGGTTATTTTGAAAGTTTATTTTTTATCTGTTTTTGGTGAATAGCAACTATAGCTAGCAACCGAAACTGAGTTACGTAATAGCCCCGCAGTATAGATGAGCTCTTTTGGGTTAAATCGCTAGTAAATCAAATTAGATTTTGTGGTTCTTTAGTTCCCGATGAAATGTTATGCCGTTATTCTTTAAACCTAGTTTGGCTATTTTTGTCACACCATCGTACTGTGCAAGGCGCCATTATAAACTTTGATTTCACAATTTTCAAATGATTTACGAGGGAGTGTTTACGGCTTACGGAAGTGGTCGAAACTGATTCAATAATAAGATGTATTTGCCGAATGTGTTGACAGAAATCGCCTGTTATTAGGTGTCTGTTGGGCTCTTTCTATGGTACAGTACTAATAACCCATTTCATTTAAAATTTCGCGAAAATATTCAATGTGCAGACACGACCTTTTTAATACTTTATTATTAGTATATAGATACTCGTATATTATAAAATTTATAACTAGCCTTTGCCCGCAGCTTCGCCCGCGTTCAGTGAATCTTTGCCCTGTTTTCGTCTTGGGCGTTATTTTATCAAAAACTTTTATAGCCTATCTGTTGACCAGGCTCAATACGATAATAAAAAAACCGCATCCAAATCCGTTTAGTGGTTCTCGAGTTTAAACGGAACATACAGACAGACAGACAACCTCAGTACAGTACCAATAAACCATTTCATTTAAAATTTTGCGAAAATACTCTATGTACAGACACGACTTTTTTACTACTTTATACTATATAGATATTATAAATGGGAAAATGTGTATGTTTGTCTGTCTGTATGTTCCATTTCACGTCAAAAGGGCTAAACCAATTTTGATGAAATTTGGAGTGGAGATAGTTTGAGTCTCTGGGAAGGACATAAACTATAAAGGTTGTTCATAAAATAACGCTCAGTTTGAAAACGGGGCAAAAATTGAATAAACAATTTTAACTCTGGGACCACTCAGGGATTTGGATGTGGGTTTTTGTTTTATGCACGCGAGAATATTAAATGCGATGTGGGCAGATCCGCTCACGCTCCCAAGGTTGCCAGTATTTATTCTCGCGTTAAGACGTTACTAGCAATAAGTAAGAGAAACTTTGTAAACTGACGTGTAATTGAAATTATCCGACAGCAATGTCTTATAAAAAACAAATCAAACGTTCACGTTTACTGACGCACATCCGAGTATAACATTCATATAATTATTAATATTTGTTTAATGCTACTAGAGACAATGAATTGGTTCGCAAGTGTATTTTGCTGTCTCCTCTTTTTCGGATTGGTGAAGGCGGATCCAGATGAAGATCGCCTGGTGGATCCTGCCTCAAGAGCTCTTTCTGACTACAAAGAGCGACATCCGGTAAGCGCTAAATACTTATACATACCTATATTATAATTTATTGATAGCTGTACTCTTCCACAATTTTTTACGTATTTATGGCGGTATAAGTATTTTATTTGAATAGTAAGGAAGCGTCTTGCCGTAGTCGGTAGGCTATTATTGTTGGTTTTGGAAAAATTTACGATTCTAGATTGCCTTAAATATATGCAGGCTTGTTCATTCAAGCCCGAGATAACTACGACATTTTTATTTTAAATAAAGTTGCCAAATCTAAAGATTACACAATAATAAAGCTTGAGATAAAAACCGATAGGCAAGCATAATTTTTAAATGGTATTATTTAACAATAGCTTTTTCCCGCGACTTCGTTCGCGTGGGTTTCGGACATAAATTCGAATCAGACTACCCATAGATTTATATAAGCCTTTGGCGTTTGCGTCTATTCAATGTTTGCCCCGTTTTCGGCTTGGGCGTTATTTTATGAACACACCTTGTAGTATATGTGTTGACCAGCGTAACTACGATGATAATAAAGAAAACCGCATTCAAATCTGTTGATTGGTTCTCGAGATATAAAAGCATTTATTCAATCTTTGCCCCGTTTCCGGCTTGGGCATTATTTCATGAACACATCCTACAGTCGATGTGTTAAGAAAGGCGACTACAATGATAATAAAGAAAACCGCATTCAAATCCGTTGATGGGTTCTCGAGATCTTTGCTCTGTTTCCGGCTTAGGCGTTACTTTATGGACACCCCTTATAGCTTATGTGTTGACCAGCGTCACTGCGATGATAATAAAAAAAAACGCATCCAAATCCCTTAAGTGGTTCTCGAGTTAAAACGGAACATACAGACAGACAGACAGACAAAAAATCTAACAATTGTTATTTCGGCCTCAGTACAGTACCAATAACCCATTTCATTTAAAATTTCGCGAAAATATTTAATGTCCAGACACGACTTTTTTACTACTTTATTATTTGTATTATTATTATTAGTATAGATGTGACCGAAGCCGTTGTGTAGGGACCAGAAAAGGGTCTAATAATGTGGGTCACTATTTCTTCTTGAATAATTAAATATAAATTATTTTTTGTTTGATAAACACTTGTACTTGTCCACTTATAAGTGGACAAGTACAAGTGTTTATCAAACAAAAAATGTTTCAAAAGTTCCACCAAGTGCCAACAATCACGAGCATCAACTCTATAAATTATTTATTTCTTATTGCACATAGACATTTAACAATAACACAATACAGGATACAGGATCTGTTCAAAGAGCTTATTTCTACAAAGAAATCACTTCTAGCCAACCTCGTGGTTAGATGTAATTAAAAAAGGCAGGACATTGTACACAACAACATAAAGTAAGAAATATCTAAACAGATTAATTATTTACAGATTTTTTTCCAAGACGTGTGCTATAAAACCTAGTTGTGAACCGAATTTTAAGTTTGTTAGTCAACTGGAAGTACCCTCATCGTGAGCCAACTTGTTTGAAATTGATTACGTAAAGGGCAATGATTTTTTTCGCATTTAAGTAGAAGCTTGATTTCTTAACACCACTGTGGGGCCATAGACTTCTTTATGAGGTATTAGTTTTAAACTTGATTCTTCTGAGCGTCAGACAGACAGAAATGGACAACAAACTGATCCTTTAAAAACCGATTTTTTAATTTTGAGATAGGTAACCGTAAAAAATCCTTTTTTTATTTCACCTTGAATCAGTCCCTCTGGCACTGGATGATTTTTCCGTGGACACAGACCGTTTGGTTTCGAAAACTCGATGCCTAAGGTGCGTCCCTGACACAAATTAGCATCTCGATTTGTGTCAGTATGTATAACGACGGAAAAGACATTGATTTAACTTTTATATCATATAAAATGGCTGTTACGACGATCGCTGCGTCTCCAAATCGCGCAAAATAGGCGAAAATACTACTTTTCACATGGACGCGATTATTAATTCAAAAATTTCATTTGTGTGATATTTTAGTTACCTATAAAATTCTCTAAGTACTCGTGTTTTGCTCGAAAATAAACTTCAGTCATTATTTCGAAAGCAGATATCTTAAGGTATTCATAAGTTAGAAAATAATTGATTTGTGAAACTGCACGGCAATTTATTGGAGATACTCGTAAGTGCAGTATTTTTTATTTATTTTTATGTCATTATACTAACAAGCTAATAGGAAGCAAGAAAGGGCTTCGCACAGCATTTGCTGTTGGACGTCTTTCTAGTTTTATCTATTTACGCGCAATGGAGAGTGTAATTAAGAGTGAATGCGGGAAACTGGCGGGAAATAAAGTGAACGGAGCCCTGCGCTTCTTTATGGTCAGCCAAAATGTGACTGCATAGGCACAATTTGCAGTTTATAATGAAGTTTTGGGTCTTAAACTTATGTATCGTAGTGAATTTTGGGTCTGGCAAGATAAAATCAAACTAGAGGCAATGTAGTGGAAATGCGATCCATACGGAGTATGTGTGGCTAGAAATTGAATGGCAATGCCTATATTTAATCTTTCAAGAAGAAATCCTAGTCCAACTTAATTAAACCATCTGGGCGTAAAATTTTTAATAGATCGTATATGTCAAGTTAATCTGGTCCACCATACCTTCTCGTGGAAAAAGTTTGTGTTTTAAAACGGCATGTACGAACCCTTAGGCTGAGATTCAGAGTGCATTTCGAGTCCTAACTCAATCTTACAAACGTCACTCTAGTATAAGATCACTTCGCTTTTTGACGTTTGTAAGATTGAGTTCGGACTCAAAATGCACTCTGAATCTCAGCCTACGACCCTGTCCACATGCCACGTTTTGCTCGCGCGCAGGCACTCGCGCGTTGTCGAAGTACTAGGCTCCAATACATTGCGTCCACGCGCGAGTCAACGCGCGAGCAATAAATTCGCGTACGCAAGAATCTCGACTACGCGCGCATACACGCGCGATGTCCAGGCGAGTCGAGGTACTTGGAACCTGTATATGTCGCGTCCAGTAAACGCGCGAGCGTTGGCGTAAACGGACTTGTTAAAGGAAAAAAATGGAGCATGATTTCGATACCGATTTTCTTTATAATGAAGTGGAAAAAGACCGGCCATATGAGTTATGAAATCTATTGGTTATGCCAATGCAAATTTTATTATTTTAAAACAAAAACTATGTTATTCATCAGTTTAATTTAAAGTAGTAGTTTTAGTTTTCGATAACGATTTTTTTTTAGTGGAAAGAAGACCCGCAATTGGGTATGATATCGCATCTATTGGTTATGACAATGCCAATTTTATTATTTCAAAACAATCAATTGTTATTCATGAATTTTAATTAAAAGTTTTAGTTTTCCCTGATCATACTGAACTGTTGTTGGTTTTTTCAATTTTGCAAGCCAAAACTCAACGGCTCGGTCCAAATCCATATTCATACATCGCGCTATGTTGACGCAACACACGCTCTTGTTTGCGCGAGGTCTTGCGCGTATACAACGCCGCATCTAGACAAGCTCTTAGAGTAAGAGTCCTACTTGCACTTGACCAGTTATTATTTATTTACATTTAGAAAAATAGTTGTCGAAATTTCTAATGACCAAAATGTAGATAGTAGTCCCTGGTAAAACTCATTTAATGAAATATGTTTGAGTATAGTACAAGCATCGAATAACGTAGAAATAGAAATATAAACGCGCTTGAAAATTGACACCACTAAATAAGTGCCACGGTGGGCATGTGCTTAGATATAAGTGCCGCACCTCGATCAGTCTCATGACAGCCGCGTGCGAACTGTGTCGTCGAGTACCCTTGCAAAACAGCCATAAGATGCCTAGTTGTGTTGTCAATTGGTGTATAGTCAACTCCACGAAACATTCCAAGCGTGATGGTTTAACTTTCTATGCGTAAATATGAAGATTGACTTAATTTTTAAACATTTTTCTAAAATAAATAACCTGAGAATAATTTAAAATTAACCACATAAGTTCATAGTTGGTTTTAATCCTTATCACGTGACAATAAAGATAACAAAAGAATCTAAATTGTGTGGCCCGCTGTAGAATATCATCTTGACGAATAATCAGGGTAATTCGAGCTCGTTTGGTTAGAGCGTCATTCGACTTTGTTATATTCTTTCGTTCACACACTGCGTGTTAGTAGAGGACGTCAATACTCTTGCTTACTTGTTGATTGTCGTTTGGTTTGAAATCGCAGTGTTGACGGTATACAATCTTGAAAAAAAGTTTGTAATTGTGAAGTATAGTAACATGTAACTTTACTTTTGAAAACTTTTTTGCTAAGCATACAGAGGTGGGGAGGTCAGCATCACGTAATTTTTGCCAACCAATAATAGTGCAATTGGCCTGTTCCTTTTTTCATCAATAACTACAATTTGAAAACCGTTTCGAGAAATAGCTTTCCTTAACTCTTTTTAGTATACAGATTTTAAAATAAGCGAGCGTATCCTTTATTCAATGAAAAGAAGCGATGTCTTTCATTTGACCTTAAATGACGTCATCACAACACATTTCCATACGAAAAAAAACATTTCTCGAACGCGTCCTAAAGTTTGGCAAGGATCTGACATTAAACCTAATATGATGACGTCACTTCCTGTAAAAACTAAAATGCTTATAAAATCGGTTTAAAAGTATGAAAAAAATCAATATTGAAATTACATTCCTAAATTGATCTATTTCTTCCAAAAAGCAGACAAAAATAGCACATCGATGTTTAAAAAACAACCGAATTGTATTTTATTCGGTGAGTACAAGTCTCGCAACAGTTTATGAGCGCTGACCTTGACTGCGCTAGTCATTTTTTCCCTATCGCACTTAGTAATTTTGTGCGCGGGTGAACACATGCGCTAGTCCACCACCACTTTTGCCGAGCGCTCATAACTAGTTGCGAGACTTGGACAAGATTTTTATTTGTCACACTATGAGGAGAAATGGGGCCGGCGCGTACCTCGACCAACGCATAAGCTTAGCGATCCAACGAGGTAACGTAGATATAATCTTGGGCGCCCTCCCATTTGGCAGCGATTATGAAAAAGTTTATTACTAGATAAAAATTTTCTGTTTAGGTACGTAGGTTTAATTGTAGATTTTTTCATTTACAGTTTAGTTTAGATTTAAATTATAATCGTTATTTAAGGGGGAACGTTTCGAGCTCGATGCAAAATGCACAACATATGATTGTTATTCGTACTATTGCATAAAAAGTACTAAATTAATGTGATATATGGCATTTCGCGACCATTGTTTAGTGTCAATTAGGCTTTTATACCAAAATTTTGTAATTTTATGTATTACGTTGTAAATGACGCAATTCTGCTAAAAACCCCTGATTCAACAATAGTCGCAAAATAAGAAGAAACTATTTTATTACATACATTTTATTTTAAAATAAGGTAAACAAACTTATGTTATGCACTTTGCACTGGGCTCGAAACGTTACCCCTTAAGTTTTTTTTTGTTGAATAAAGTTTATCTACTGAGGAAAATTAAGATTGTAAGTCAATTTATTATAAGGTTTTATGCATAAAAAGTTTTATCACAATTGCACAATTTTAGGGTTCTCTACCACAAGAAGACAAAACGGAGCCCTTATAGGATCACTTTGTTCCGTCCGCCCGTCAAGACCCTTTATCTCGGGATTGCGTGAAGGCATTGAGTTGAAATTAAAACTATATACTCAAGTCTACAGTCCCTTGAAGCTGTGCAAAAAGAAAACTTCTAAGTTAACCTTTAAAAAAAGATACGGCCGTTTATGCCACAAAAACGTATATTTCAACACTCTCAAGGGAATCAAAATTTATAAGTTATTTTCCGTTGACCTAGAACTATAAAATTTTGCAAGTAATGCCGTCTTAAACTACAAACATAGGGAAAAATCTGAAAACTATACATTTATAGCGGACATATTATAACGGAACCTTCGGTAGACGAGTCCGATTCGCACTTGTCCAGTTTTTTTAAATATCTTCAATGTAAAGAAACATAACTATGACAGTTTTATACTAGTGAAGGTGTGTAGAAATAGATAAAAATATACATAGACTTCTTTATATATCTCCGTCTCTTCAATTAGGTCGTGATCAATAATTTTCAAAATATTTTTTTTCTGTTACAGAATCCGAAACTGCTCACTACAAGTTCCGGAAAGCCAGTAGATATCCGAGAAACTAATACATTTAATTCAGAGCTTTTAACAAATGCGTTTTTTATAGAAAACATAAAACATGTTGTCAATGAGAGGATACCTGAAAGAGAAGTATTTACAAAGGCTACTGGAGCACATGGCTACTTTGAAGTCACCAATGATGTTACGAAATATACTAAGGCTAAGTTATTTGAAAAAGTTGGAAAGAAAACACGTTTGTTTGCCAGAGTTGGAACTTCACAAATTGATAAAGGTGGCAGTGATACCACAAATGTAGCCGTTCGAGGTATTTCCCTAAAGTTTTATACTGAAGAGGGAAATTTAGATTTCTTAAATATTCAAGTTCCCGTTTATGTTTACAGAGATCCACTTCTGTTCCCACAAGCAGTGCGCTCTTTCAGAAGAAATGCAAAAACCAACTTAAGAGACTTTAATGAAGTTTTTGACTTCGTTACACTACATCCTATAAGCATTCATGCTTTTTTGTGGCTTTTGTCAGAATTTGGTCTACCCAAAGGATTCAGACACATGAATGTTTTCCCTATTCATACATATGAAATCTACAACGAACATGGTGAAAGTTTCTTTGTGCGTTTCAAGTTCTTAACGGAATTGGGATTTGAAACAATATCTTTAAAACAAGCTCAAAATCTTAGTGCAGTAGATCCTGATTTCTTTGTCAGAGATTTGTACAATGCTATTGAAATGAAAGAATATCCAGCATGGCGGCTTGAGATGGATGTGCTCACAGAGGAACAATTAGAGAAAATTAACTTTAACCCGTTTGACGTAACGTTTCTTTGGCCTAATGGTACGTACCATACTGTACCAATAGGGCGCGTTGTCTTAACTGATAACGTTAACAATCACTTCAAAGACGTAGAATTATCTGCATTTAATCCTGCTAATCTTGTACCAGGGATTAGGGGTCCACCTGATATGCTTTTCAAAGGTCGGGTGATTGCGTATGCTGACGCTCATATACATCGCTTAGGCATCAATCATAACAAAATTGAGATAAACTGTCCAATGTATGCTCGAACATTCAATCGAGATGGTCTACCACCTGTATTGGATAACGAGAGAGATGCTCCCAACTACTTCCCTAACTCTTTCAACGGACCAGAGCCTTATGTAGACGAAGGTAGACGTACACGCCGTATCATGCCATTGGAGGACTACAGTGTTGATCTTAGTCAAGCACGACGTTTCTATAGGGAAGTCCTAGCAAAAGAGTCTCAAAAGCAACGACTTATTGATAACATGGTAACAATAAGTCTACGAGTAGTGCATCCTATTCAAGAAAAGTACATACATTTCTTAACTAAGGTTGATGAAGATCTAGCAAGAAGATTCAGTGTTGCGTTAGAAACTGCCAAAAGAACTAGAAGTCTCCCAGCTGTTGTTTCTGATTTAAAACCAGAAAAACAAAATCATTTGGACTTGTAAATTTATGCAATATTAAAATATACTGTGTGTGTATTTCGCTTTTAATAATATCTCACAAAAGTTTAAGTGCATACTTGTATCAAATTACATTAATTAACTAACACTATTGAGAACAAGGAGGCGCACATAAATTAGGTAATTTAAAAAGCCTTGTCCTATTAATGCGTTTAGTAAGGCCTTGTATCCTACCGGGTGTAAATGGACAGATATATTTAAATGAAATCACAATGATCTACTGATTATACTGAACAATATTCCCGTAAAATGAAGTTTTTTGGGACTCGACAACCAAAACATCTATGGAATATGCAATTATTTTGATGCTACTGTAATATCAATACATTTTGTATACAGTGAACTGTTTTTATATGTACATTGGTTGTTTTTTAGACGTTTTTTTTTCAAGTAAGTAATATAAATCCTAGAAATCGACCCTTATGATAAACTAGTTTCATTTGCGTATGCCATTTTACGTTCTATTCTTAATAAATTGGAAGGGGTAATTGCGTTATTTTTTTCAGTTGTAATTTAATTTACTTTCAACAACAAAAAAAAGTTATTAAATTTTATCCTGTAGCTCAAATTTCTTTTTTAGCGTTCCGTACCCAAGGGGTAACCAACGGGACCCTATAGACTCCACTCTCCGTCTGTCACCAGGCTATATCTCATGAACCGTGATAGTTAGACAATTGAAATTATCACACATGATGTATTTCTGTTGCGGCTATAACAAAAAATACAAAAAACAGAATAAAATTAATAATTACACAAATTTACACAAATACGTGTTACTTGCACTATAACCTCTACCCAATAAATAATAAAATATTCAAATAAATTTAAATTCCTCGAAAAAGTTGCATTATTTAAACGTTTTTGGTTTTTGCTCTTTCAGTAAGACGGCAAGACTTGGCAATCGCACTAAATAATCTAATTTAATATAATTGTATTACTTGTGAAGTTGTGAGATACATTGTGTTTTCATGCGATGGCCAAGTCAATCTATTTATTTAAAACATAAAAGATTTTTAATATTGATATGGTCACTATAACTCTAAGATGTTGTTAGGTTAGCTAATTATGTAATAACTTATGTGGTGATAGTCGTAGGGTTCTCATTTTATTACCACGGAACCCTAGGATACGGTACCAGAGACTGAATAAATTAACCGACTTGGATTTACATGGATCTCACAACTTTTTACGGTAGAAGAACTAAGTTGCGAGACTTGTTTATTTTTACATGTTTTGTTTTTTATGGCATAATGTTGTTATTTACCATAATGTTTTCGAAGTTCCGCACCCGTATTGTGGGGTGGTACGGAACCCTTTGTACGCGAGTCCGACTCGCACTTGGCCAAATTATTTTCAATGCAAGTGCTCGTAAAGACCTATTTTATATGCATCAAAACTGTTGGCAAAGTACGTTTTTTTCACAATAATGCTTTATTTTTGTTTTTTTTTTCATATATTGCGAGAGTTGGCAGTCTTTTCTTGTGTACCACAGATAGACTTGACCATAAAATGAACTGCTTTCAGTTTGGTGCGTTCGTAGGCTGTGTTCAATTTGATCGTCGGACGACACCCACCTACCACTGACAGCAGGACAGTATGAAGGCATGTGAGGTGACTGAAAGCAGCCTACGAACGCATCAAACTGAAAGCAGTTTATTTCATCAACTTGCGTGCAAAGAAAAAGAATGCCCGTCTAAAGTTAATTTGGAGTATTTATTGTTTGTTTGTTTTTTTAATTACGTTTCATTTATTTACGCACAATATGCATTGAAAAACGTAGTATGATACACGTGATTAAGAGCAAGAACATACTCGTACGTAACGTTTAAAACATTTGCTTATCGCTCGTGTTTCAATTCGTCTTCGTAATTACCACACTTGTAGCATAAACTACCATGATGACTATGATTTGCTGTGCATATTGAGTAAATGTTACGTGTTCAGCATTAGGTTCGTAATTCATTGTAACTACTGACCGCGCGTCTTTCTGTAGTGATTTTTACAAGTAATTATGTACGAGACTAGTCTTTTCCCGGCTGACAATTCTCAGAACTGAGCATTAGTGAAGGGACACTTTGAATCGAGACTATACTCTGTCGATTTTTAATTAATAAGGAATAACCATTTAACTTAAATAATCTCAAAATACACATCTCTCATCCTAGCTCAAAGTTAAAACTTAAAGTTCTTCAAATTTAAAAGTTAAAGTTCTTTACATAAAAGAACTCCCACATATTAACGCATTTTAATATTTATTTTTTTGTGAAAACAACTACTTTGTTATGTTACAGAAATAAAAAGACAGATGTCAACATGACATTCTTACCATAAACACTTCCGTCAAAGCAAGAAGGCCGTCTATCTCATAGACAGACAGACGGAGAGCGTCTTAGTTGAATACCCCTTGGGTACGGAATCCTAAAAAAGAAATTTGAGTTACAGGATAAAATTTAACAACAACAACAACATTTAATACCTTTTTTGTTGTTAAAGGTAAATTAAAATTACAATTGAAAAAAATACACATAAAAAACTGGCATATCTTACCGTTTTAGTGATGGACGGACAGTCATCAAAAATAAAATAAAATCGCCAGAAATCAAATCATTTTTAGGATTCCATAGTCAACAAGGTAGTTTGGCCATGTCTGTCCGGCTGTCTGTCTGGTCTGTATAAGCGCTTAGCCAGGTTTTATATACATAGGTAAGTGCAATTTGGGCCCAAAATTATACTTACAGACTTTGATTTTATAGTGACAGTTATGCAGTATTAAAACTACTGTAAAACGGAATTGTAACTGCGTAATAAAAGCTGAAAAATCTGCTTTTGACAAAAAATAAGACTTTTGTACAACGTTAACCCAGCCTGAATTATTAAAACGTCAAAATATTAGCATTTGGAAACGTTGATTGTGTATTATTATGCTTTTTTATTAAGTAAAATGAATTAATTTTAGTTTATGTTAAAAAATGGTGTATGCGGTTGTTATTTTGTAAGAAAAATTATAACTGGGTAAGTGTTTTATTGTTTAATTGTCTTTCAGTAAGTGAAATATTTTTGCGGACATCAGTTTATTGTGAAAGTAAATACATACATATTTGGTATTTATTTTTCACGCCCCCACGCTTTATGGGGCTCATTTTTAGGGTTCCGTAGTCCGTCAAGGAACCCTTATAGTTTCGCCATGTCCGTCTGTCCGTCTGTCCGCGGCTTAGTGCAGAGACTATTAATACTAGAAAGCTGTAATTTAGCATGAATATAAATATTTATCACGCTGACAAAATGGTAAAATAAAACCATGAAAAAAATTTTTTTTTTCAAGGTACCTCTCATACACGTAAACTGGGGATGAATTTTTTTTCTCGTCTATCCCATAGTTTGGGGTATCGTTGGATAGGCCGCTTAAAAACATTGAGGGTGTGTGAAGACCATTTTTCGATTCAGAGATCCGTTGGTGAAATATTAAGCTTTAAAGTGAAAATTTTAGATAGAGTGGGGCGTCCCCCCCCCCTGGTGGCTAAACGGTTGTTTATAGAAATGTGAAAAAATTCACAGAAGTAGTATATATAATGAATTTAAAAGGAAAACTATCACAGCTAAGTAGACTTTACAGGTTTACGAGTACAGGCCGCGCCAAACTTTTGGTCCCCTATAATGTATGGGAACAGAAGTTTGGCGCGGTCTGTATTAGTAGACCAACTTATATGTACCGGGCAACTACGGAACCCTATATTGCGCGTGGCCCGACACGCATTTTGCCGGTTTTTTAAACTGACACTCGTGTTCTTAATAACCTTTTTATGTACCAGTTTCATAAGAACCAGATATATTTTCGGTTCGACATGATCATTGTGTACATTTTTAACGGCTCGTCGTAATGTAAGTTTAATTTCCTGAATTTCTGTATCCCTTGAGAATGGTGTATTAACCGAAACCGGTCGGGATTAACGTGTTAACCTTAAAATTAAAAGCAGTGAAACAAGTACAAGTGAATTTAATTGTGATGACTATTTAAATCCTTCAGCTTTCTAACTCCAAAATATATTCCAGTGAAGAAAGGTGGCACATTGATTTATTGTATATTGCCACAGAAATATAATTATTACTATATTATACGTCTGTGTATATTGGCACAGTATTGGCCAAAATTATTTTTTAGCACTATTATTAATCGGTAGGCCGTCCATGTTTATGATCAATATAAAACTATTTTGACCGGCGTTGGAGTTATCTACAAATTCACATCTCCTTTACCTTATGACTAGAAAAAAGGTAATTTTGTTCATTTATTAAATTGCGAGACATGTAACCCTCTTCGTTGCACAATAACTACGGTTGGCTTCACTGACCATTGTCGCAGATCTTTTGATGACTAGAAACTGGGCTATTTTTCATTACTGGTGAGATTTGTATATTCTTTTTGTAGTTTCCGTTTTATACCATCTCTCCTTTTTAGTTTTCTCCAAGATCTACGGTTCAATTTATTGCCACCATGGATTTAACTCCTGAAAATTTTCGTGCTGCGATTTTTTACGATTTTCGGCGAGGGCTAACTCAAAAACAGTCCATCGATCAACTCACATCGACTTTTGGGAACGAAGCACCATCGAAAACTACTGTGTATCACTGGTTTAATGAGTAAAATCGTGGGTGGTCTATTCTCACGGACAAATTTAAAGAAGGTCACCCTAAATCGGTTGTTGTATTTCAAAATAGTGACGCTGTGCGGGAACTAATAATGCAAGATCTACATGTTACATTTTGCGAGATAAAGGCGTCTCTGGGCATAACTATGACGAGTATACTCGTACATAAAATATTACACGAACATTTAGCTGTAAAAAAATTTGTTCACGTTGGATTCCTCACAACTTAAGAATTTACCAAAAATGGGCTTGTGTCGATTGTTGTAAAAAAATGTTACAAAGGTACAATCAGCGTGCGTCAAAAGCTGAATATATCTACACAGGTGATGAATTTTGGATATATGCGTATGATCCTGAAACCAAACAATAATCGACGGTTTGGGTGTTCCAAGATGAGCCGAACCCAACAAAAGTCATTCGTTCAAAAAGCACTTTGAAGCAAACGGTTTCTTGTTTTCTTGGTTTATAGGGACATGTGGCTACAGTACCACTAAAAGATCGTAAAACGGTTATATCTTAATGGTACACGACTATTTGTTTGCCAGAAGTCTTTAAATAAATAAGAAAGAACAATCGACAACGCAGAGTCCTTCTTCATCATGACAATGCTAGCTGCCACACGTCGGCTGAAACAACTCGGTATTTGGAAGGTCAAAAGATTGAATTAACGGGTCAGCCACCGGGCAACCCCGACTTGGCCCCCAAAGACTTCTATTTATTCTCAACCGCGAAGAATAAATTACGTGGTCAACGTTTTTCAAGCCGTGAGGAGGTTGTTGATGCGTTCAAAGTTTGGAAATACGAGGGGTGGCTGAAAAGTAATCTACCTGACTATGAAAGAAAATACATGGATTAATAATTTATTTTTTATTTTTCAATATAGTCCCCTGCAACTGAAATGCACTTACGACATTTGTCAATAAGTGACAGCATACCATTAAAATAATAATTATTATTTTGTTCGTCAAAATAGTCATTCACAGCGTCCTTCATCTCTTCGTCTGTTGAAAATCTGCGCCCTCTCAAATTTTTCTTTAAATTTTTAAATAAGAAGTAGTCAGAGGGAGCCAGGTCTGGACTATAGGGTGGGTGGTTGATCTCTGTAAAGCCGTTTTTTGTCAGAGATGACCGCGCCTTAAAGGCCGTGTGCGCGGGTGCATTATCATGCAAAATCAAAACGCCTTTGCTAAGTTTGCCCCTCCTGTCTTCTTTTATTTTTTTGCGTAGCTGGTCAAGTAAGTTCGCATAGTATTCAGCATTCATCGTGGTGTTTTTTGGCAGGTAATCTATCATAAGAATCCCCTCAACATCCCAAAAAATGGTTGCCATTAGTTTGCCCGCTGACAGCCGGACCTTAAACTTCCTTGGTGGTTTTTCCCCTTTAAATTTCCATTGCATCGATTCTTGTTTGCTTTCGGGATCCCACTGACGAATACAAGTTTCATCACAGGTCACTATTCGCAAGATAGTTTCTTCCTCTTTATCCTTTACCAAGTCTAAAAATGACTGACAACATTCCACACGCCTTTGCTTATCAAACGGGGTCAACATTTTAGGCACCCAACGTGCGCTCACCTTGGACATTCCCAAATGTTCATGAGTTATTTCATGAACTCGTTCCTTGCTAATGCCAACATCTCTAGCTATTTCCCACTGCTTAATTCGCCGATCGGCAAGGATCAGTTTCTTCACTTTTTCCACATTATCTGCGGTAACTGCAGAAATGGGCCTTCCACTACGGGGATCGTCTTCTAAGCTCACACGGCCTTGTTTAAACTGCTTTGACCAAAACTTTATTACAAATTCGGAAGGACATGAATCTCCGAACACCTTAAACATGCGCTCTTGGATCTGCGTCGGCGTATTCCCTTCTTTACCGAGGAATTTAATCACAGCGCGATACTCAATTTTATCCATTTTTAATTTTATTGCAACTTGATAAAAACGAAGACGCGCCAAAAAAAATTGAACTCGTAGAAACAAATAAGTGTCATAATTTTTAAAAAAGGAATAAACAAAGAATACGAGAATATAGTGGCCACTAACATTTTTTAAACTTTCTTTAACAAAGGAGATTTTATATCAGCCACCCCTCGTACCTCAATCCAAATGGAAAAAGTGCCACGAAAATTGATTCCAACGTATGCACAAGTGCATCGATCATCATGGCGAATGCTATACATATGTGTTTGTTTTACTTTATTATTCCGGATACATAAATAGCAGCCCTCGTCTAGGCTTAAGGCGCATATATACCCTAAATTAGCAGCTCGACTTGCGCCCGTAAAAATTAAGATGAAAACGAAAGCAAAATAATATTCACATCAGTGCACATTGCAATGTGGCTTTTACAATGATGACAGCGTCTCTGGATAGCGCAAAATAAGAGGAAATAATAGATTTAACATGGATGTGATGGACGATAACTCGCAAATCCTCCCGAAGTTATTCGGGGGAGAGTAAGACAACAGCTCTCAGGCAAAACCAGGCGGCCCACCATTGCCTGGGACCGATGGATGGCGGTATATCCATCCCCAATTGCCGGGCCTTATATAAAACAGACTGGTGACGGGCAGCGGCGTCACTAGTGCAAAGGTTTCGGCACCGCGCTCACCAACCCGCCTGCCCAGCGTGTGTGAGTATGGGCATTTCTTCCAGGAGGACCGCCAAGAGTGGAGAAATCCTGGAAAGGCCTATGTCCAGCAGTGGACGAAACAGGCTGATGGATGGATGGATGGATGGTGATGGACGAAAAAATATTTCCATCATTTATACCAAGCTATACTTTACTTAAATTTCAAATGAAGAACTATAAAATCAAGCGAGTAGTTCCCAATTTTGTATCTAGAATAAGCAAAATCGTTTGGCTTTATAAACCCCAGAACAAAATGCATCGTCTATTTTAGAGGATACAATTTCGTTTTTTATCAGGACATATCTTTCTTTATTAAATAAATAAATATTATAATCTTTATTTAAATAAATACGAAAAGTGAAATAATGGTAAAACTAACGATGAATATGTTTTTCAAGGAAAAGTTAAAATAAAGCAAAATTATTCCGTTTTTGCAATTATGTGAAAAATCAGTAGTCAAAAAAATCGCCCATGACGTTAAGAATGGTCCTGTCCAT
Organism: Ypsolopha scabrella; assembly: GCA_910592155.1. Lineage (NCBI taxonomy): Eukaryota > Metazoa > Arthropoda > Insecta > Lepidoptera > Ypsolophidae > Ypsolopha > Ypsolopha scabrella. The sequence goes on along the minus strand of OU342969.1, from coordinate 19,554,356 downwards.
TTTTCATGCTTTGAATCAAGTTATCAAAGTCTAATCCTCGGTCCTGCTAAAATGCCAAAACAGTTGCTCTTCAGTCGCAATGTTTGCATAAAAATTCATCAAAGTCCTTATTTGGAGCATGTTCCACGCATGTTTTATGGGGTTTAGGTCTGGTAATTGCGCGGGCCAGTACTCGCGCGTTGTCGTGCATGAGCGTGAACCCTTAGCCCATTTGTAGTCGATGGGAGTAGACTATGGGTACCAGCACCTGGTGATGGTATTTTTCAGCGGTCATGGTGTTCCCGATCCAAACGAGGTCTGTTCTTCCACCAGCACGAATTCCCGCCCAAACCACAATTGTCCTGCCGTGATACTCCTATGGATGGACTTCCTGACGGTGTTGCAGACAGTACTCACGACCAGGAACTCGCCATACGCGTACTCTGCGAATCGGGATGAAAACCGATTTTTCGATTCCGAAGAACATGCCCAAACCTTCAGATTACCAAACTATACGCATTATTACAGCATTCGCGATGACAGAACAGGTGGAGGAGTATCGGCATTTGTACATAATGACTTGAAACATAGTTTGTTAGAGTCTACTTATTCTGGAGGAAACAACTACCTATGGCTAAAGTTAGAGAAATATGCGTTGAATATTGGTCTTATATACAACCCCGGCGACACAAATTTTGATGAATTTATTTCTACTCTTGAGTCACAACTCCATCAAAGGAAACGAGTAATACTCTTCGGAGACTTCAATATCGATTTACTAAGTAAAAGTCAACAGAAGCAAAAATATATTAACTCTTTGAATTCAGCAGGATACAAAACACTGAACAAAATTAATAAAAAACACTACACAAGAGGTAGCTCTACAAGGAAATCTATTTTAGATCACGTCAATACTAGTTTGAAGAATGACAATTATCACCTTGCGCTAATTGAATCCTCGTTATCCGACCATAGACAAATTCATCTAGCACTTAAGAAATATAAACCTCCTCGCAAGCAGCGGATCAGTTACAAAGGCCTAAGTTATGAAAAACTGTGTCGAGTGGTCGAAAATACACAAAGAGATGAATATCAAGATTTTGAAAAGTTCAAACAATCTCTTAAGAACAAATAGACCAAAGTTTAGTTGTTAAAACAAAAATTTTAAACCTACCACAAAAAGATTGGATACAACAGGACATCATCGATAGTATTAATCAGAGAAATGAGCTATGGGCTAAATTACAAGAGGACCCTGAAAATGTCACTTTACAGAACCAGTTTAATATGAAGAAAAATACTACAGCTAATCTTATCAAGGCAACAAAAGATTCGTATTACCACAATCAATTCAAGAAATGCAGCAACAAACCCAAGAAGATGTGGAGTCTAATTAACGACCTCTCTAACAATAAATTAAAAACTAGCTGTGCTCTCCCTAAACTTGTAAGTGATTCAAAAACCATTACCGATCCCACTGTAATTTGCAATACCTTCAATAATTACTTTTCATCTATTGGACCGCTATTGGCTAAAGAAATCCCTTCATACATCCACAAAACTGATACTACCATCCCATCACCAGGTTCCTCAGACAGAACAACACAACTAACAGACCTAGCACCAACTACAGATAGTGAAGTAACTAAAATAATAGATGACTTAGACTCCAACTCAAGTACTGGTTTGGATGGCATCAGCACTAAAGTTATCAAATGCCTGAAAACTTTGATAGTCCCTCAACTAACCAAATGCATAAATGAAGCTCTTTTGAGAGGACACTTCCCCGACACACTCAAAATCGCAAAAGTCTCTCCCATCTACAAATCTGGCTTAAAAACCGACCCAGGCAATTATAGACCGATCTCAGTTCTTCCAGTTCTCTCGAAAATTTTTGAGAAAATTCTTTATAAACGCTTAGAATCCTACTTAATTTCCATCAACTACATTACAGAACGGCAATTCGGCTTTAGGCCAAAAAGCAATACCCTAGCTGCAACCGTAGATGTAATCACTAAGATTAGACAGAATATCGATGGTAAAAAGATTACACTAAGAATTTTTATTGATCTGAAGAAAGCATTTGATACGGTGAGTCATAACCTACTAATACGGAAACTCAGCGCGATTGGAATAAACGGCATTGCACTCAGTATGTTTGAGTCATATCTGATGAATAGGAAGCAGATAGTAAAAATCAGCGAGTATCAAAGTGAACCCCAACTTATATCCTTTGGTGTCCCGCAGGGATCAATTTTAGGCCCTTTATTGTTTTTAATTTATATAAACATTATCACTGATTTAGGATTACATGGGCATATAACCCTATATGCAAACGACACATGCCTATTCTACTTTGGTTCCTCCATACGTGACATTATTGCTTTAGCACAAGAAGACTTGAACGCTCTAAACTGCTGGTTGCAGTCAAACTTGTTAACAATCAACGTCTCTAAAGCATCCTATATTATATTTAAAGCAAAAAACAAACCTATAGATACATATCCCCCATTAACAATCAACAACATGCCAATACAAGAGAAACACGAAGAAAAGTATCTAGGATTGCGAATTGACAACCGATTAACGTGGAAGCCGCATATTGAATATCTAAAGAAAAAACTATCTTCACTAATGGGTTCTCTACGTGGCATTGTACGTTCTCTCCCCCGAAAAGTGCGAATGACAATATATAATTCGTTGATAAAATCACATCTCATATATCTTATCGAAATATGGGGCAGTGCATGTAAGACCAATTTATCTGGTCTGCAGATCATCCAAAATAAATTAATCAAAATGTTATTTCACTATCCCTACTTAACACCAACTACTACATTATACAAACAAACCAACATTATGAATCTAAAACAATTATATATTTACAGCACATGCATCCTTGTTAGAAAAATGTTAAGAAAATCAATTCACACATCAATCTCATTTATCCAGCACAGACAAGTGTCTAAACGCTCCACAAGACGGCCTAGCTACGTCATACTACCAAAGATCCGAACAAATTACGGCAAAAGAATGTTTACATATGAGGGAGCACAGCTTTTTAACAATCTACCCTCAGAAATTAAAAATTCTGAACTCTTTAATGATTTCAAGCGTAAATTGGCTCAACATATTTTAAATAAATAATAACTGGTGTTAGAGAGGTGGTTATAAGATTAAAGAAGTGAACTGCGGAGCTTACTAACACCTTCAATTGTTGTCTGTGCGGATGGACGAAACTATAATTAATTAATTAAGATCTCTTCTTATGTAAGTGACATATTGTCTTTAGTAAGAATAAAGTATCTTTAAACCTTAAACCTTCGTTCTGTTTATTCCGTTCAGTTTTTTTTTATTATTCCGTTCGGGAGATTATTGTCACATACATGAACAGCTTTTGTGATATACTCGTAAATTTATTCAATCCTGGAAAATACCGTTAAGGCGAAACTAGTCGGAAATATAAATATAATAATTTTGTGAAACAGTACAAGTGTTTTCTTCAACCGGGATGAAAACCGATTCGGAACTCATCGGTAAACAGCACTACAGACCACTGGTTTTTTTGCCCAGAGAAAATATTCACGAGCCTACTGTAATCTTAGTCCACGATTTCCTCTGCGTAGTGCTGGAGTACCTACAAAGCGGTCTACGAGCATAAAGGTTAACTTCATGCAGACCTTGCGGGTTGGATCTTGAGATAAATATGAATGTGGGGGGTTTCTTGGGGTCCAGCTCGAATAATTTATGTTTCTAGAAAATGCGAAATTTTTTTACTTTTGAAAATATTAAATTACGGAAAATGATATGAAACGAAACGTGACATCGATATTTTGTTTGGTTTTGGTCATGTAACATTTGTCGGAATAGGTAATAATGGGTGAAACGAAACGATATTTATGAAACTTCTTTGTTTTTATTAAAGTTAAAGAAATGAACGACCCAGAAATCTTATTTTGGGCAAAAGACGACTCTGTACTGGTAGTTTACTAGAAGCTCTAAAACCGAAACAGCGCACCCCGACTCTACACAGTTCAGTGGCTACTACCCCTAGAGTGTATATAAAAAACCGGAGGCGCGGAGGAATGGCAGCCCCCGCCCGCTGTAACAGAGTGCGGGCACCAGTGTGAGCCGTAGTGGTTGAGGCTGACCAGCCAACCGAAACTGCGGAGGTTAGCATGGGTGCCTGCACTTTGTTACGCAAGGGCAAAGGGGCTGCACTTTCCGTAGCGCTGAAGCAGTCGCAGAAATTGTTAGAAAGAAGTGAGGTTAAGAATTTACAAATAAAAACGTAAAAACTATACATTTCCTGGACAAGGTCGTAAGTGGGGGGACTTTATCTCCCCCCCATCTTCCTTCCACTCCTTTACTAAGGTACTAGATGTCAAAGAAAAGAAATAAAGTGAGGTTACAATTGTCGAAAAAAAATCATATCTATAAATCTTCTCATTTTCTGAGGTTGGGAGTGTGTTTATAGGGGGTGCAACGAGTCGGGGTTGTTTTTGAACAAGTATTGTGGCCCAACATTTTTTTTTTCGTATATCGCAAATGGTATTGGTCCTGACCACATATCGAGTGTCCAGTATGAATTTGGCTATACGAGTATAAACGAAAGTCACCTTATATAAGTATATCTATTCCCTTAACATTCTCACAAATTATATAATGAGACAAAAATGAAGCAGATGAAGAAAGTAATAGATAAATGGTTTATGACAATATTGGCTACATAGGTAACACTAAAAGTTTCCGGAACTGGCCACTTACATAAACAATATTTAAAAATTTATTGCAACATTTGAAAATAGAACTCTTTGGCTGTAGAATGCAGTTTGTTTCATCTGACTGTCTTTTGTTTTTACCTTGTGGCGCCATTTAAAAAATTGTGTGTCTGCATCAACATGGATTTAACTCGGGAAAATTTTCGTAGTATGATTTTCTACGATTTTAAGTGTAATTTGACAGCTCAACAGAGCATCGCTCGGCTTGAAACAGCTTTTGGCAATGAAGCACCATGCAAGACGACTGTTTATAGCTGGTTTGCAGAATTCAAACGTGGTCGTATCAATCTCAGTGACGAATCTCGCGATGGTCGGCCGTCCACCGCTGTGACCAACAAAAACATCGATGCTGTGCGCCGTATGATTGAAACAGACAGGCATGTGACCTACCATGAAATTCGCGCATCCTTAGAAATAGGCATGAGTCAAATACAATCAATCCTACACAAACATTTGGGTGTGAGAAAGCTGTGCTCGCGGTGGATCCCACACAACTTGACCGAGGCTCAAAGAACGGACCGCGTCACTTGGTGCAGTGCCATGCTTACCAGATTCAACGAAGGTGCGTCAAATTTGGTGTGGGACATAGTAACAGGTGACGAAACATGGATTTATTGCTACGATCCCAAAACAAAGCAGCAATCGAGCGTATGGGTCTTTCAAGATGAGCCAAAACCAACCAAAGTGGCGCGCGTGAAAAGTGCATCTAAGCGGATGATTGCTTCTTTTTTTAATAAAACTGGACACGTGGCTACTGTTGCTTTAGAGAATCGTCGTACCGTGAATAGTGACTGGTACACGACCATTTATTTGCCGGAAGTTATTGACGAACTCCGTAAAAATAACCGTAAACGCCGTATCATCCTGCACCACGACAATGCTAGTTCTCACACGGCCAGACAGACAAACGACTTTTTGAAGACGAAAAATGTAGAACTCATGAGTCATCATGCATACAGTCCCAACCTGGCACCTTGTGACTTTTTTCTGTTCCCAAAAATTAAGAACCAATTACGCGGTCAACGATTTTCATCACCAGAAGAGGCTGTCGAGGAGTATGAAAAACACGTTTCAGAGGTCACCACAGGGGAGTGGCACAAAAGTTTTCAAAACTGGTTTGATCGAATGAAAAAGTGCATAGACGCCAAGGGAGATTATTTTGAAAAACAATAAATTAATTTTGTACCTTTAATAGTATTTTTTCATATTCATTCCGGAAACTTATAGTGCGTGGTAAACCCAAAGCCAAAAATACTGACTTAGCAAAAAACCCACAGAATGCACATGCAAACTTAATAGTAATAATCTAAAAGTAAATGTGCAAAAGACCAAATTCATTGAATTTTTTAATAGAAAACCCGGGTTTCGAAATCTAAATATTAATTATGCCCAACAACAAATTTTAGAAGTCAAGGAAATAAATTTTCTTGGTATAACGTTAGACAATAAATGCTCATGGATACCTCATATTACCAAAGTATGTAAAAAGATAAATCGTTTTGTTTATGCCTTGAGGAGATTATCTACTTTAACTAATCAGAAAACAGCATTGCTTGCTTATCATGGCTTTGTAGCATCAGTGCTTCGCTATGGACTGATACTTTGGGGTAATTCATATGAAAAGAAAAGAGCCTTAAACAGTCAAAAAAATGCATTAGAGCAATATGTAAGGTTTCACCACTCGCTTCCTGTAAATTGTTGTTTTCAAAACTAAATATTTTAACCTTACCGTCAATGTATATTTTCGAACAGTGTATTTTTGTAAAACAATATCCATATTTATTTAAGAAAAGTATTAATACTCAGTCTAGAGATCAAAATAGACTAATCTTACCTAAGATGAAAAGTGAATTATATCACCGCAGTTGTTATCCAATGGCAATAACATTATTTAATAAACTACCCACAAGTGTAAGAGAACTGCCTCTTAGCCTTTTTAAGGGAAAACTATACAAATTCCTATTAAACAAATCTTTTTATACTGCAAAAAACTACCTAGAAAGTAAAATTGCGTGTCATGATTTTTTTGCTAAGAAATGATTATGTACCCTAATGTTGTAATGTAATTGAATACTATGCGTTTATAAATGGACCTCTTTATGGTTATTCTATTCTATTCTTAAAATAAAAAATCATAAAACTAAAAATTTATGAAGAAAAAGATACATTTTATGTTTACCAAAGAATAAGACATATATTTCTGCTTTACCCTATTTCTTTTGTTTTATTTCCTTTTTTTTTCTTTTCTATGAACGCTTTCTTTACTTTATTGTTACAGTGGTGGTCACGTAATTAAAGACACCTCCTAATTGACCACAAAAAGCCTAGTTATGGTACTACCGTTTGCTTAAATAGGTATTTAATCTAGAAATAAATATATATAATTTAGCTATATAAAGCCTTTAGTTTCCTTTAACTTGTATTAATAATAAAAAAATATTAATTTTCGAAATATATTTCGGCCCACTATGGGGCCGGCATCAGTTGAATACTTAAATGACATAATGTGATCTAGAGTAATTGGTATTAAACCATACGTGACATTGTATTCTTAAAATGTGGGACAAAATATTTACGTGTTCGTTAGTAGTTTAGCCACAGAGCACTCTGGGAAAGTAACACAAACTTTTTTAACTTATTTGTAGCTGGCCAGCTAATTAAAGACAATAAAAGATGTGTTCTGAATTTAAAAAAGAACTAAATTCTCTTTTTCTTTGTTTTGCCGCGTATTTTCATGAAACGTCGATATTACTGAAAAAACGTAACCTTTTTCATTAAAATTAATACGTTTTAATCCAATCAATATGGGAAAAAACAAGAGTTGCGATTCGACCACTAGAAAGATTATTTTGAACTTTCGAACCAAAGGCTGGTCGTACAGAAAAATAGCAAACCACTTGAACTGTTCTAAGGACATGGTTATGAATGCTATAAAACATACCAAGAAGTTTAACACGACCGAAAACGTACCTAGAAAACCGAGACCAAGGAAAACTACTGTGCGGGAAGACTCTAAGATGGTGTTGTTGGCAAAAAAAGATCCGTTCAAGGGATCAGAACTGATACGTTCGGAGTTGTTTGTTGCAGAAGGGTCAAAGGGTGTGTCTGCAAGAACAATTAGACGGAGACTATGTGAGGCAAACTTGTACGGAAGAGTGTCTCGAAAAGTGCCACTTTTGAAAAAGCAAAATGTTAAGGCAAGATTAGCGTTTGCTAAAAAATATCAACACTGGACTGAGCGAGAGTGGAATCAAGTGCTCTTTTCTGATGAAACAAAAATTAATATGATTAATTCTGATGGAAAACAATATGTTAGACGCCCTCCAAACACAGAAATGGATCCAAAGTATACCAAGAAAGTAGTCAAACATGGGGGCGGAAATATCAAAGTGTGGGGCTGCTTTTCAGGACTTGGTGTAGGACCTGTCAGGAAAATAGAAGGCAACATGGATAAATTCCAGTACAAGAATATTTTAGAAAAAGCCATGCTGCCCTACGCCGAGCAAAATTTACCGGTCATTTGGACTTTCCAACAAGATAATGATCCGAAACACACTGCAAAAATAGTAAAAGATTTCTTAAGGAACCAGTCCGTGACAGTTTTGGATTGGCCCCCGTACAGCCCGGATTTAAATCCCATAGAAAATTTGTGGTACCAGGTGAAGAAGACAGTAGCGACAAAGCGGACATCGAACGTCGATCAACTTTACACAGCCTTTACAGAAGCATGGGAGCAAATTCCGGTAGGAGCTTGTACAAAATTGATCGCTTCCATGCCCAAGAGATGTCGTGCTGTAATTTCTGCCAAAGGACATGCGACCAAATATTGATACGTACCGGAATGTTTTATAAATTTGTTGGGAATTTTGTGTAATAAAGATAATTTCAATAACAACATTTTTTTTATTTATTCTAAGCAAATGGAGTGTCTTTAATTAGCTGGCCAGCTACAAATAAGTTAAAAAAGTTTGTGTTACTTTCCCAGAGTGCTCTGTGGCTAAACTACTAACGAACACATCAATTTTTTTGTCCCACATTTTAAGAATACAATGTCACGTATGGTTTAATACCAATTACTCTAGATTAAATACCTATTTAAGCAAACGGTAGTACCATAACTAGGCTTTTTGTGGTCAATTAGGAGGTGTCTTTAATTACGTGACCACCACTGTATATCTGTTACGAGAGCAGTTAAAGAAATATATATTTAAAACATTATCATTGTAATAATTGCACATGCGATGTATCGGAGCTCTTTTTCCATTCTGAGTTCTAGCTCTTCTGAGATGAAAGAGATATTTGGGTTTATTACTACGATGACGGAGACTGGGTAGTTGGAAGTTAATCTGACTTAAGAGGTTTGCACATTTATATCCTCCAACACATATATTTCGAAGAATTACTGAATCAGTCACATGTCGGCGATCTGCAAGAGACATAAGCCCAAACTTGGCAAGAAGACCGCTGTAGGACAGACGGCTGTTATTAAGAAGATAGTTCGGAATAATCAAATTTCTAAGTTAACGTAAAAAAAGATACGGCCGTTTATGCCGCAAAAAACGTATTTTTCGACACTGTGAATCAAAATTTATAGGGTATTTTCTGTTGACCTAGAACTATGAAATTTGGCAAGTCATACCGTCTTATATATACTACACGTATAGGGAAAAATCTGAAAACTACATTTGTAATTAATTCCAAAAAAATATAGTGTTTAACGGAATCCTCAGTGGGCGAGTCCGACTCGCTTTTGTCCGGTTTTTTTATTTAAGAAACGATTCACAGGTAAAGGTAAAATCATAAAACATTATATCAATAGGTAAGGGAGCTTTTAAAAAAATTTTGTATTGCGATCTATAGCAGCAAATGGTTTCATCGTGAAGCATATTTTATTACTGGCTAGTATTTTACAGCAATCACCGCTTTTTTCAAGTACAGCTTATACCTCTATTGAGGTCATGAATAACAACATTACAAAATATCACTGGCACATAAGAATATCCATTTCAAATAATTTTCATGAAGAAAAATATAAAACATCTGAAGTGTGCGTGTGCATCAAAAATATATTTATTTTTGTGAATAATAACGCTCATATTATAGTAAATTATACCAATAATGCAATAAAAGTGCACTATAAATTAATGCACAAACGAGATATAGTTACAATTCAGTGGAAAAAATGAGGTTAGTCAATTACCTAATTAGGTTTATTAACTAACTCAATTTTGTATTCATAAATATACTTACTGTAATATGTGTAAGTTTGTATGTCTATGGGCAACAGATTTGATTGATTGAATACAAGTTCTATCTAGAACTTATAATATAAGTAATGAACATAAAAATATTCCAAACGATCACAAACTGATACAATTTAAAATCGATTTCTAGTGCGAATCGATTATTCTAGTTACCGATTTGTTTGATTCACACCCTTATATACGTTGCGATGACAGATGCCAAAACGGGCCGCTTATATTGTGACAACTTTAGAGCCTTTGAACCATGGCCGTATTATTTGGTTGTCTTCTCGCAGCAGCTCGCAAAAATTGGTCTTTTCGTTGGGTGGTTATGCGCTTCCCGCCTGGGTGTCTTTCAGCCAGTTCACCAGTAGTACGATAACGTGACTATAACCTTGATATCACGTTCTGTTTTGTTCCAATCTCCTCAGCAATACTCTGTTGAGTAGCCCGAGCTTGGAGCATGCCTACTGCCCTTGATATTTCTTTCTCTCGTAACTTTCGTTAAAACCGCTACTGCCATACAGGGGCATAAATTCGAACTTGTTTGAAAACTTTAATGTGACACGAAAAATTACCGAAATCTATGATAGGTAAATTGATACCTTCAAACTTCACTAGTGGTTATGGCGTGCAACGCTTTTTTTTTAAATTCAAAATTAGAATCATCCAAAAAGGCCTCCATAATAAGTTTTCTTCAAAAGATTTAAGGCCGGCCAGTACTTTTAGAGTTGAATATAATAACTCTATACAAAATATCCCTAGACGGTGATGGTTGATCTGTGTATTTATATAACTCAGCTTATTCTTCCACAACATTTTTACGTAAAAAGTATTTTAAGTGAAAATATTTCGAATGTAGATAATATATCGTCAACTGATCAATCACATCCCAGAGGAAAAAAAATGCTTTTGGTCAAATGACTTTTTCACTTCCTAGTACAAAATGGTTGACAGGTAATCAGCTGACTAAATTTCTATGGAAAGGTGAAAAACAAGTGCGGGTCGGACTCGCGCACGAAGGGTTCCGTACCAGTGTCTATAAAAACGCCAAAAAAGTCATATCTGTTGTATGGGAGTGCGCGGGTCCGACTCGTACTTGGCTGGTTTTAGTATTTGTTGTGATAGCGGCGATAGAATTACATCATCTGTGAAAATTTAGACTGTTTAACTATCACGGTTCATGCATTACCTATAAAAACGGCAAAAAATCATGTCTGTTGTATGCGAGTACGCAGGTTCGACACATTTGGCTGGTTTCAGTATTTGTTGTTATAGTGGCAACAGAAAAATATCATCAGTGAAAATTTCAATTGTCTATCTATCACGGTTCATGAGATACAGCCTGGTGACAGACGGATGGACGGACGGACATGCGGAGTCTTAGTAATAGAGTCCCGTTGGTTACCCTTTGGGTACGGAGCCCTAAAAAGTACATGAGTAAATGTACAACTGCCATACCTTAACTTCGTGTTTATTTTTATGAGAACCCAGAACCAGTGTGACCTACGCAAAACTAGTTAGTCCTAAAATCGGGTTTTGCTGGTAACATAATTATGTACAAATACAAATAGTTTAATTGGACTAAATACAAAATAGCATACATATAGTCAAAAACAGCATTCATAAGTAAAATACAACAACAAATGTATTACAAAAAAAAGAAAATTTGACCCTGGCATCTGTGCTGGCTACAAAGCCGTCCAGCAGCATGACAGTAGCAAAAAATAATAATTAGTAGAGATGTATACAAAAATAATAATTATTATTTTAAACGCACGCATATTGTAAATTTGTGAGGGCGTGTGTTACGGGTGTGAGTGTAAGAGGTGTGTGAATGTGTGACTATAGATGGGTGTTTATGGTATTAGTTAAATTTGAGAATACCAAATCTTATCGATTTTTTTACGAGAGTTATCACCAGCAGCTCCTGCGTATCATCATAATCAAGGTTCTCTAACCATAATTTGAACTTATGGGTATATTGTTTTGGTTCCACGACGTCTGAAGCTCTAACAAATTTCTTAAAAATGTAAGGCCTTAAGAAACTCTGAAAACCCTGGGCAAAGCAGGTTTTGCAAAAAGGTGTATCTAAAGTATCTTCGGTTGTTTATTAATGAGCGATTCTTATGCAAGTTTGTTAATTTCCTTATAATAGAGAGTAGGAATAGCTGTCAAACTGATAAAACGTTGCACTCAGTCAAAAGTTTACGTGTTGAATACCTATACGGTTTTTTAAATAGAACTTTAAGTAAGTGCTCTTTCAACTTCTATTAATATAGTTTTAGAAGTGCCACCCCAGGCAGTGATACAGTAGCAAATCAGTGACTCCGCGAGGGCGATGTATAAGTTGCGTATTTTTATATTTTCAATTATAATTTACAAAATCTTTTCTTAGAAATTTTTATTTAGTTATAACTGAGAAGAATATTGAAATAACTAGCATTTTTCCCGCCCTTTCAACCTTGCAAAGTAATTAATAACTATGTCCCTGGGGTACTGCCTGCCCCCAGGAAAGAAGCTGTAGTCTTTGTCAAAGCGAAGAGACTAACCGTTACACCAGTAATATATTTTTTTAATTCGGTGCAGAGTTTGAGAGATTACACACTACATACAAACAAACCTCACTTCAGTCACCGCTTAATCTCTCTAGCGCCATCATCTTTGATTTTCCTACGTTAACTTTCATTCCTTCCCTTTATAGGGCATCATCTATAATTGTTTCTATCTATTTCAGTTGCATCCGTCGATGAAACAAGGAAAACTTGGTCATCAGCGTGTAATACTTTTGACTCTTCTAACCTCAGTCTATATGCAGACCAGTTTTTAAGTAGAAAAGTTAAGTTAATAAAAGTTTCATCACAATCGGTTAGGTAGTTATTGCGTGACGCTCGAACAAACAAACAAACTGAAAAAAGATAAATATCCGAAAATCGGTGATCTGAAATTAGGGACACTTAAACACCATATCATAACCTTTTTTAGGGTTCCGTTGTACCTGAAAGGTAAAAGGAACCTTTATGGTGAGACTCCGTTGTCCGTCCGTCCGTATGTCACAGCCTCATAACTAGCACCGTTAAGGATAAAAACTTGTTAAGAGTTGTTGAGAGGCATTAATTTACTGAGTCCTAACTCTGAAGAAATCTAACTGCAGCCACTACCATCTTTGTTTTTTGATCCGTCGGTATAAAAAAGTTACTGACTTTTGGTTATAGGTTGTATTGTTTTCTAAAGATATTGCATACCTCCTATCTAATAAATAGGTTTTCGGTGTTCTATCTGTCCCATTGACCGCCTCCGGTACGACTTCGAGAGCTCGATCAAGGATCCTTTCCATTGGCCTGTAGATTTTACATGTTCGGAACCCTAAATAAATAAACTTTTAACAAAAAAATTATTACCGACTTCAAATTTTATAGCAGACATTCACTAAAAAGTTTAAAATAATTACATATCTATCTCCTAATACTGACCATGTGAGAACATGTGAGGAAGAAAGAAGTCGGCAAAAGTGTTATTTTGGTACCATCGGTCAGGATGTAATTATTTTAAACTTTTTAGTGAATGTCTGCTATAAAATTGGAAGTCGGTTATAACTTTTTTGTTAAAAGTTTATTTATTTCACGCTTTTTAGTGTTCATTCATTAAATTTTAGTGTTGATGGGAAAAATGGGTAGACTACAGTGAGCACTCTGATTGCTGCTGTCCCGTGGCATAATGACAATTTTCAAGTTAGATCCTGCAATGAGCACACTAACACAAAGCAGCCGCCATTAAGAGTTATGTGCTGTCTTCCGTTAAGAAGTTCTATGATGATTAGGCCAGGATCGATGGTCATGTAGCATAATGACAATTTTCAAGTAATATCCTGCAATAAACACATTGATACAAAGTGATTACCAAAATCTCGAATTATTTACTATCATCCGTTTAGCAGTTCTATAGTGATGAGGCCAGGATCGAAGGTCAGGTGAACATATGTCAATTTTCAAGGAACACCTTGCAATGAGCACCCTAGTACAAAGCGTTGGCCGCAATATCGAGTGATATTCTGTCGTCCATTGAGGAGTTGCACTGCCTATATCTGAAGGCCATCATCAGTTCACGACCAAACTAAAAAGCGACCTACCTGGAAGCAAACCCCACAAAAGAAATGTTTTTTCAATTCGTTTAAGATTTGCCAGAGTTATGGAGAAACATACATAAAAAAAAAAATGTCGTATTGAGAACCTCCTCCTTTTTGAAGTCGGTTAAAAATATCAAATCAAAATATTTATTTTGTAAAATAGGTACATAAAGTATACTTTCTTCAAGTCAAAGTTAATCTTTACAATAAAATATCTTTAGAATGTAAAATTTAGAATATAAAATATTGGGTTACTAAAATGTAATAAGGTTAAAGATTTTTTGATTCCTGAATATTTTTCTTTTTTGACTTGGGAAACAAACATACTCGTAGAAATAAAAATAAGGATTTTTGTAGGGGATTTCGTAAACATTGTTAAACTTTTGTTTTCAATTCTGTATTTTTTATGCTGCGGAAATAATGTAGGTAGGTGTAAAATGTAGGTAGGTGTAAAATGTCTAAATCCAAATGGTAAATTGTTGATTTAAGCAGCAAATTTTTACTTCGTAAATACTTCCAAGATTTTCTATAAAGTACTTCTGCGGCACAATAGGCTTGTAGACAGGGTAAATAAAATATTATTCTATTTAGTCCGTAATTTAGATTATCAAAAAATATTGGACACGTCTTTTTTCTTTTGTCAATCAAACAACAAATGACAGGGATAAAGCGCGTCAAAGTTTGGGAGTGGGGGAAAATGACGTCACTTCTAAGTAAAATTGTACCTAGATGTGACGTCACGCGGAACTTCAGCGGGCTATATCTTCATCATTTTTTGATAAATTGAAAAAAGAAAAAATACGTGTCCAATATTTTCTGACTGTCTGACGCACTAACTTAAAAAAAATTGTCATCATGCCTATTGTAGAACGTAGCTTCAACAATATCTCCTACCCTGCTGCCTTGTTGCTTCTGTACTCGCACGCGAGTCGATATACTGACCGAATATCTCGTTTTTAATGTGGTTTTGCTGACGATTTATTCTTCTTATTCGAACTCTGATTATTCTTTGATGACTTTTGCCCGATTACCGGACTCCGGCAAAACTTGACTTAAAATACTTGCTTATTTGGGACTTTAAATCCTGCCTTCTGAGTTCTGAACGACAATAACAATTTTTATTGCATCGAAACAAGTATTTTTTAGCAAAAATGTTTTGTTCCATCTAAGTAAATCATGTCATACATTGAAAAAAATATTTCTTTAGCAGAGAATAATATTTACTTTACCTAAGTAAATATTGTCTCAGTATTACAATTAAATATGTGTCTTTGATTTAAAAAAAACTGTTTCTTCAATTTTCAGATTCCACATTTTTAAAATTTTCTTAACAAGATAATTAATTTCTCAATATCCATTAATGCTTGGCTAATATAAAATACCTGTCATTTTGTACCAAAACTTATTAAATACTAGCTTTTGCCCGCGGCTCCGCCCACGTGTTATTCGGTTTAAGGACATGCTTTTTTCCGGGATAAAACGTAGCCTATGTGCTAAGTTAGGGTATAAGCTATATCCATTCTAAATTTCATCCAAATCCGTTCAGCCGTTTCAGCGTGAAAGAGTAACAAACATACACACACACACACACACAAACATTCGCATTTATAATATTAGTGTGATCAATCCCAGCCATGAAAAAAACCTGCGCTCTTAGCGGCAAATTATAATAATTTGGTTTGAGAATTATTTTTTATTGGCATAAGCGAATATTATCTAGGCTGAATGAATAATTCCAAATTCATGGAATATTTTTGGAAGAGGATAATTCGTTCAGTTATATAAGGTCCTACAATTCAAGGGTGAAAAAAATTTAACAGATGATAGAGTATCCATAATAGAGTACATTCCACCGAAAAAAAAAATTTTTTGCACTCACTTTTTTTACCTTTCCATAGAAATTTAGTCAGCTGATTGAACCACTTTGTCCTAAATTATTTATTAATTATATTTATTATTCGAGCAAAAATTGTTTTCTTCTTCTGGAATTGGATCAGTTAACAATACAAGAATTATTTTCACTTATTAATGTAGGACCTTATATACATATATATAAACTAGTAGTTCGCCCCGAACTGATTTGGTTCTTTGCAAATTCTTTTTGCCGTATTTACTCGCCTGCCAAATTTCATGACATTCCATCAACGATACTCGAGTTATCGTCGAACAAATATTCATACATACATAATACACATACATACATACAAACGCCGGATTGTTCAAGTAGACTAAGATAATTTCGCTCGCTGTGCGCTCGCTCGTTCAACAACTGACAGATTTTGCTCAAAGGACCCTCGTCATAGTTTTCGTAAAAATACAAACTTCAATCCAAGGTTTTTGAAATCTACGAAAACAGCAGAACTCCTCAACAGATGATGGCATTCGACTTCAAAAAAGGAGGAGGTTCTCAATTGGACAGTATTTTTTTTGGGTATGTTACTCCATAACTCTCGCATATCTTAAAGGATAAGAAAATTTTTTTTTGTTTGGTAGGTTTTGCTTCCAGGTAGATCCCATTTTAGTTTGGTTGTGGCCAGATGATGGTCTTCAGAGATAGGCAGCAGAACTCCTCAATGGATGCAGCATTCACTCGATATTGAGGCAAATATCTCCGGCATTTCTTAACCATCGGCATTTTTTTATCGTTTTGATAAGTTTGCTTCCAGGTAGGTTTTAATTTAGTTTGGTCGAAATCTGATGATGGTCTTCAGAGATAGACAGCAGAACTCCTCAATGGATGCAGCATTCACTCGATATTGAGGCAAATATCTCCGGCATTTCTTAACCATCGGCATTTTTTTATCGTTTTGATAAGTTTGCTTCCAGGTAGGTTTTAATTTAGTTTGGTCGAAATCTGATGATGGTCTTCAGAGATAGACAGCAGAACTCCTCAATGGATGCAGCATTCACTCGATATTGAGGCAAATATCTCCGGCATTTCTAAACCATCGGCATTTTTTTATCGTTTTGATAAGTTTGCTTCCAGGTAGGTTTTAATTTAGTTTGGTCGAAATCTGATGATGGTCTTCAGAGATAGACAGCAGAACTCCTCAATGGATGCAGCATTCACTCGATATTGAGGCAAATATCTCCGGCATTTCTTAACCATCGGCATTTTTTTATCGTTTTGATAAGTTTGCTTCCAGGTAGGTTTTAATTTAGTTTGGTCGAAATCTGATGATGGTCTTCAGAGATAGACAGCAGAACTCCTCAATGGATGCAGCATTCACTCGATATTGAGGCAAATATCTCCGGCATTTCTGAACCATCGGCATTTTTTTATCGTTTTGATAAGTTTGCTTCCAGGTAGGTTTTAATTTAGTTTGGTCGAAATCTGATGATGGTCTTCAGAGATAGGCAGTGGAACTACTCAACGAATGACAGCATATCACTCGATATTGCGGCAAACGCTTTGTACTAGGATGGTGAATGCAAAATGCTCCTTGAAAATTGACATATATCCACTTGACCATCGACCCTGGCCTCATCATCATAGAACTTCTCAATGGATGACATCATATCACTCGATATTGCGGTAAACGCTTTGTACCAGAATGCTAATTGCAAGTCTTCCTTTTTGACATAATGCTACTTGACCTTCGATCCTGGCCTCATCACAATAGAGTTTCTCAACGTATGACCAGCACATAATACGAGATTTCGGCAATCACTTTGTGTGATGTGCTGATTCCAGGGTATTACTTGAAAATTGACAATATGCCCACTGACCTTCGATCCTGGCCTCATCACCAAAGAAGTCCTAAACGAATGACAACACGAAACTCTCAATGGCGGCGTTAGTGTGCTCATTGCAGGATCTAACTTGAAAATTGTCATTATGCCACGGGACAGAAATCAGAGTGCTCACTGTAGTCTACCCATTTTTTACAATTTAACCCGTCAACACTAAAAGCGTGAAATAAAATAGACTTTTAATAAAAAAATAACAACCGACTTCAAATGTTATAGCAGACATTCACTAAAAGTTTTAAATAATTATAAACTGACCGATGGTACCAAAAAAACACTTTTTCCGACTTCTTTCTTCCTAAAACACATGTTATCTAGAAGTCGGCGCATTCCCCATTATGAGAACGCCGACTTCTATTTGAGAACATATGTTTCAGGAAGAAAGAAGTCTGCAAAAGTGTTATTTTGGTACCATCGGCATCGGTTAGTATATTTATTATTTATATACGAGTATTTCCCGTATCATATTTGTTACATCATAAAATATTATTTTTATACAGATTAGATTTGACATATAAAACGTATACTTTATGTATCTATTTTACAAATAAACAATTTGATTCTTGAATCTTTGAAATAATTAAAAGTTTAATTATTTTAAACTTTTTAGTGAATGTCTGCTATAATATTTGAAGTCGGTTGTTATTTTTTTGTTGAAAGTTTTTTTGGTCACTCGTCAGGCCACCTCAAAGTATGTATAACCTCCGTATCAAACCTGTCAAAAGGTAAATTGTGTTGACTGTCTTAAGAAACAAAGGTTGGACCAAGTTGATTCTAAAATGTACAGCAATCTCTTTTGAGACTGCAGACAAGTGTTTGTATTACACTTTCTTACAGGAAGCTACTTTTTTGTTCACCCAACTCTGAATCAATACATTTGGAAGGCCGCTGGATGGTCTGCAGTGACTTTCTGAACTAAGGTAGAGAGCCACTTGGACGGCGAGGCCAATATAAATGTAAATGTACTTGAGGTACGCTGCCCAGAGTCCGTCATAGATGATGTGTGATTGCAGATTTGACAACAGTTGTAGGCAGGATGGACTGCTACAACAAAATGAATGACGACAACACCTTGTACTCGTTTCACCTTATTTCTTATTACCTTAACCAACCGGTTTCAGTTATATATCTACCGAAAAATTAAAATAAAAGTGAGCATTAGGGTGAGTAGAAATTCCACTTTTTTCGAATTTCATATTGTAATAGTACTTTGAAGAGATGTATAAAGAGGCCAAATAAAATAAAATGAAAAATATTGGACTGCATCTTCTGGCTACGCATTTGATTCAAAGTTTTAGAAAATACAACGAGCGCTTTGCAGATTTGGATCCATTTTGTACAAGTAAATCTGTGTTAAAATTGTCTATGGTTCAAACGCAACATTTTTCAGCGGCTGCTGGATCAACTTTAACCAACTTTAATTAATTGCACAAGACAGACATACAAAACATAACATACCTTACCCATTACTCGTATCCACTATTTATAATTTTATACATTGAACACTGTTAATAAGCTGTAAAATAATATTTTGTATAAAACTTGTCATAAAATTTTCCGTGCAAAACCCACCTTTATTTACATCTTTATCTGAGTTTAACTCACCCACACACCCTCACACGTACACATACACCCTTATCAATCTACCCTCATATTCTCGAAAAAAATTCCTAGTTAGTAACTAAACACAGAGTCAGAGAGATCATCAGCCTGTTTCGTCCACTGCTGGACATAGGCCTTGCCAGGATTTTGCCACTCTTGGCGATCCTCCTGGAAGAAATGCCCATACTCACACACGCTGGGCAGGCGGGTTGGTGAACGCGGTGCCGAACCCCTTGCACCAGTGACGCCGCTGCCCGTCACCAGTCTGTTTTATATAAGGCCCGGCAATTGGGGATGGTTATACCGCCATCCATCGGTCCCAGGCTATGGTGGGCCGCCTGGTTTTGCCTCAGAGCTGTTCTCTTACTCTCCCCCGAATAACTTCGAGAGGATTTGCGAGTACGATGGTGGTACCTGCACAGTCGAGCCCGGCATCAGCTCTACCACCTAATCAAGTAATAAGTCTTGCTTATTGTCTCTAAATTTAATTGTTTAAATTTATAAATTAACTATCAATTTCCCAGTCAATAGTATGTATTTATTGTCTAGCATAGTGAAATCCTTTATTGGTCTTGTCAGCTGATGGTATTCTTAGTTTATATTTAATGTATTTGCTGTGGATTTTTGTTCATAAATAAAATAAAAATGTATGTAAGACAAAAAAATATAATTTCATTTATAATTTTTAATTTGTTTGGTTTTATGTCAGCAATATAACAAATATAGCGTCATAAAATTCTATTGGGTTCCAAGTTCATACGAAATTAAAATCTCTTGAAAGTGCCTTATATTGCGAAATTCTGTGAAATAACACAGTTTTTATTAAATATTAGACATATTAATTAATTAATTTATTATTTTTTATGATATACTTACATAAAGCTTAAACCAACCAAAATACAAAAAAGTAAAATATATAAAAATGTTTCTTAGCATTTTGTTGAACTTTGAATTTAATGCGCAGGCAGAAGATGTAGTCCAATATTTTTTATTTTATTTTATTTGGGCTATATATAGATCTCTTCAAATTAATTCCACTATACAATATGAAATTAGAAAAAAAGTGTAATTTCGACCCACCCTGGTGAACATCTCTGTTTTATCTTTTTATTTCATAGTGGTCTTTAGTTTGATCACTACCGCGCCTTATGGAAAGCTTCTTTGAAAACTAGGATTACAAGCGCTGTTCCAGAATAAGGGAGAGTGGAAGCACGGGAAGCAGTAGTCTATTCGGGGACGTTCGCTAAGTCTGCCAAAGTCGGTAATTGATGAATGTCCGATACTACGCCACTGCCTGTTACCACTTTCCCTGTACAACTTCTCATGACTACATGCAGGACCTAGATGCAGGATCACGACGAGTTACCTGGTGACATGTTTTCGTTACGAAGGCCATGACCGAAGCCTGCCACCAGTTGTAGTTGTATGTTCAGGTTTATTTGCAGTAATCAATAGTGTTATCTCAGTTTTCACCAAAACCTATCAAAGAAATTAGAAATTATAATGTACTATGATTAACTATTACACATTAAATATTAACACTCCCCACACCAAATTAAATAAAAATGTATGTATTCCAAAAGAGATACCGAGGTGAATACGGGTATATATGTAAGTATCCAAACTATGTAAAAAACCTACATGTAAAAGGCACCATCTACATAATGAGTGGCGTTCCAAGGGGAGGGGTCACAGGGGTCATGACTCTCCTAAAAACATTCACATCAACTCGAAAAATTCCCTTAAGCTTGACGGTTTACTAACATTTCAAACAAATTATTATCTGCCTGCTAACGTCTAAGTCAAAAATATTCAAAATAACGTTATAAACAGTAATTCAAACGATGCAAACTAAATTTGAAAAGCCCGCGAAATATTCGTGCCAACAACGCGGGCGTTGGTGGCGGAGGGCGCATGCCCCATCAAATTAATAGAAGGCTTCCTTTTGTTTTGTGCATGAGATTTTTAATTTTTATTAAAAATATTCTTTACTAGCTTATGCCCGCGGCTCCGCCCGCGTGTTTTTCGGTTTAACGACATGCTTTTTTCCGGGATAAAAAGTATCCTATGTGTTAATTCAGGGTATAAGCTATATCCATTTTAAATTTCATCCAAATCCGTTCAGCCGTTTCACCGTGAATAGTAACAAACATACACACACACACACACACATACACATACACAAACTTTCGCATTTATTAAATTATAGTGTGATTTGCTTGCTCTGTTTTACTGTTGAAGTTGGTTTCTTGAACTTTACTTGAGCCATAATGACACCCCCCTCCATATCTTGAGCTGCGATCGCGTCTGCACAGTGCACATAATTTTAATTATTTAAAGGTAACGATGGAATCCTCGGCATGTGACTTCTAAAAAGGTGTACTTTTCTGTCTGCTTATCTGTAACATCGTTCTTTTGTCGCTTCTACACCACGGTACGTTATCTTTGTTAGCACATAATATTGGCAGCGTGCGTTCGAATTCAAACTCACAAGAGCGCTCATGCATAAAGAAATCTGGCCGCAATGGCGCATCATCGGCACCTGCCCGTCAAGCGGCTGAATATTTCATTTATTATACGGTTTCCGAACGTGACTTTCGTTGAATAAACTACATATAGGCTGTATTTAACGTGGTTGGATATTTTGAACAAAAGTCTACGAACATAACCCATGGATATAAACCCAGCACAGCAGCCATATTTACTACTTGAAAAGTCGTTTCAATACCCAGCACATTTTCTTTATTTTTACTTCTTAATGAGAATAGTGAGGCTCCCGGACCGTGTTCTCCATCCACGAGCATAGGTCGCGCTTGCATCAATTACTGTTACTCCATGCGGAAAGACACGCATAAATAACTATCCTCTTAATAAAGATAATTATCATCACACCACAAACACTATGCATAATAGAACAGCTCTTACAAAACAACAAACTGTGTTTACTTCACATACTAGAATTATTCAGGTA
The DNA here is from genome assembly GCA_910592155.1 of Ypsolopha scabrella. Lineage (NCBI taxonomy): Eukaryota > Metazoa > Arthropoda > Insecta > Lepidoptera > Ypsolophidae > Ypsolopha > Ypsolopha scabrella. Next base: position 19,531,904 of record OU342969.1, on the reverse strand, counting down.
GGTACTGCCCTGCATTATACATTGGTGAAACACTCTCCACATCCGACTCAATAAATATCGACATACCTGCGACTCCATTACAAACAACACCCTGCCAATCCCCACTCACGCTCGACTTCATAATCATACATTCAATAATTGCTTCACCGCACGAATCATCAAACCATTTTCACCTCCACTGACTGACATCTACATACGGACATGTCAACTGGTCACTTGGTGCCCATTACGGTCCGGGTCTGAACAGGCAACAATGATCTCTACGACAAGTCAGCACAAAAAACCTCACATAAACTTCTTCATAATATTAAAATAATACTTTTTTTACATCCTGTCTACCGGTCCAGCTGTCATCACTATCAAAATCAAAAGTTATTCGTTATCACTTATTATAACCATGTATTTATCATACATTTTTACCTTTTTATATTATATTATTGTAAAAATTTATCTATAAGTAACTCACGCCGACCACATCAAGTGGTCGAAATATATTTTACTAAACTTAGCTTAATACGTATTAAGGCGAGGAATTGGTCAACTTTTAAACTCAAATTGGCGCCTTAAGGGAACGGACCGAGGGGGACTTACTCCATACAAATATACTTTCTCGTACTAGCTTACGCCGTAAGGTCATATGCGCCAAAACAGTATTTCTCGTTTAAATTAAAGACTATGCTAATGTTACAAACACTAATCTTAGTACTTAGACTAATCTGTACAGAGAGTTTTGAGGCTTAAATTGGTCTCGTGTCCCTGTAATATGAAAATCTCTGGTTTTAAAGAGCAGTTTTTGATTTTTTTTTCTCTGCTGTAAAAGTTATCCAATCAAGAAAACCAATTACTCAAATGATGTCAAAATCGAAATATTTATTACAAATATTAAAATTATACCTACTTAACTAAAGACATAGAAAATATAAGACTGCAGGAATTATGTCACAAGAAAAAATGTATCTTAGTCAACCAGTCTCAAATTGTCTATTACCTGCTTACATATTAATTAATTTTAAGCCTTTAGAGGAATCATACAGTATTCAAATATGCTAATTATGAACTACAATTTGGATTAAGATTATTATTATTTATTACACCATGCATCATTATCGTCCAAATAAATAATCATTGATTTTATAATAAGCTTTCTTAATATATAGTTTAGTCTTATTTTCAGGCAAACTAAGGATCTCCTCTGGAAGCTTATTGTAAAATCTTATACCATGTCCTACAAAAGAGGTACCTACTTTGGCAAGTCTTAATTTTGGAAAAGCTAGTTTATGTTTGTTCCTGGTTTCAACAGAGTGGTGCACACCAAGCCTCGGGAAATTATCAATATTTTTCTGACATATCTAATAACTTGATAAATAAATTCACATGGGACCGCCTGCCCAGCGTGTGTGAGTATGGGCATTTCTTCCAGGAGGACCGCCAAGAGGGGTGAAATCCTGGAAAGGCCCATGTCCAGCAGCGGACGAAACAGGCTGATGGATGGATGAATGGGACCGTAAATATATTAATTTCTTTAAACTTTTCTATTGATGAATCTCTGTACTTCATGTTATAAATAGACCGAATTGCTCTCTTTTGCAAGACAAAGACTGCTTCTATATCCGCGGCTCTACCCCACAACATAATGCCATATGACATAATGCTCTGAAAATAACTGAAATATATTCATCAGTAATCTGCCTTATGCGTCTAACAGCGTATGCGGCTGAACTAGAGAGCTTCTACGTGGGGACCCCACTGAAGACGAGAGTCTATAGTAATAACTAAAAACTTAGTTTCCATAACTAACGCCAGCTTGGAACCCTGCAAAAATAAACTGACATCTACTTGAATTACATTTGGTAAAGTAAACTTTATACATTTTGTCTTTTTTGCATTTAGAACTAAATTATTTGCAGCGAACCAATTAAGAATCAGAAAGAGAATTGAATTTACGTCATCGAGAATATCTTCATGTCGATTCACTTTGAAAATAAGTGACATGTCATCTGCGATTAGAACTATCTCAGATAAGTCTTTACCTAAGTAAGGAAGGTCATTTATGTATATTAATAACAACAGGGACACCCATTTTGAATAATGCTCCAGATGACTTTACTCCATTAATGTGTACCTTTTGAATCCGGTCACTAAGGTATGACTTAAATAACGCCAAATATTTACCCTTAATTCCATAGTGATCTAATTTACATAAAAGTGTTTGTTTGTTCTCAAAGACATGATAAATGAAAACATAAATGTAAGTTCCAAATGTTTGGTAATGGCTGAGAAAAATTTAGATCCGTGCGGCAACATTTTCAATGCGTCCTCTTAAAACACTACACAAGTCAATTATATTGTTTTATTAGATGATTATATTAATTTATTGGAATGGTACGGAACCCACTGGGAGCGAGTCCTATCCTTTACCGGTTTTTAAAGCATATAGAAAAATACAGTTTAGATACCTAACATTTCTAAATGGTTTCGGAATCAGCACCGTGTACATTTTTTCCTTACATACCGAACAGTTTAATGAAAGATAATTATACTTCCATCCTGCAAGAATTAGTAAGTACCTATTTACAGTTTGCACAAGATTCCGAAATTAATTAAAACGCGTTTACTCTTTACCTCATTTTTCATTACCACGTATTGTTTCATCGAATATTATCCATCATACTCTCCTTTTTATAAAAGCACTAGCTTTTTCCCGCGGCTTCACCCGCGTGAAGGAGATTTTAGTGGAAATAAGGAAAGGAACATGATTTTTAAACAACAATAGCTGCAATATAAGTTCAGCGCCCCCGTTTACACGATATTCTTAGTTTTTCCATAAGACTGCTATGAGAACTGACTCCGGCATTGAAACATAGTTTTCCTCTGTGCATACAACTGACCATGCAAAAAGCATGGTGAGTTCAAGTTAAACCCAGCAATCCTTAAGGTCTGTCTCTACGCCTTATAAATCGAAGGCGAACAGGAAATTGAAAACACTTAAATTGAAACGGCAAGTCATTCGCAATTAGTAGTATTATAAGAATCATAATTTTTTCCCAGAATCACAACCGATCATTATAACCATCTCCAACAGATCCTCTCTTTTTAAAACCCCTCCACACAACACTTGTGCTTATGGCAACTCCTTCAATGTTGTCTCAATCAGACTGTGGAATGATCTACCGCACTGCATTCGTGACTCGCATACTATCAGTTCCTTCAAAAAAGACTGAAAGAACATTACCTCTCACTGTCCGTATAGGTAAATATGTATATTATTACAATATACGTTAAAATGTAGGTATTCTATTTTTTAATAAATATATATATATCTTTAATATTTTACAGTGTGTATATTATTAATGTATATTTTATTAATATTTTCTTTCTCTGTACAGTTTAACCTTTTTTTTTTTGTTGTACACATGTATGATTTATTTACCTACTCTTTTTCTTTTTTTGTTGATGTTTCCTTTTGCTTTTGCTGGAACAAATATCGTTTTAGTGATAAGCGCGCCAATGTACATACTGTTTCACTGTAAACCTGTTTCCATGTTTCTGTTTTTGTGCAATAAAGAATGAATGAATGGTTGTGCAGCTATAGACTTCTGCCTTTGTACCATTTTTTGGGATTTGAAGATTCCAAAAAGAATAAGGGAACATCGATTTTTAATTCTAGGCTGTTGAGTGGCATTCTAAACGGATTATTGGAATTTAAAAATCATGTCAGGTAGTGCATAAATTTATCTAGATCGACGGTAGTATCACTAGAAGGATATCCGCGTAAAAAGAAATTGATTAGACTAAATATCAACAAAATTACAGTGTCAAGTTGTACAAACACACTCATAAAGACCGACCAAATAAGTCCAAACTCGTATGGTCTGCTATTGTTCGTTGAGAAGTTCCCTTAGCACCTTATAGTCCCATCATGAAATCCTGGTCACCATGTTTTCCAAAAACCCTAATCAAGAACGATCAATTGAAAACAATATTTACCAGTGGGTGATTTGAGCCCCCAACACGACGATCACATTCGATGATACGACTACGCTACGGCGAACCTACCACATGTTTCACTTAAACTCTCATTGCGTTGCTCCCTTTGATCATGTCGTGATGATACATACTTAAAAAATTTCGCGAAAAAATGCTCTAACTTATAAAGAAAAATGCATCAAAATGCATCAAAATGCATTGAGTAGTAAGTGACCCCACAGACAGACAGACGTTGCGTTTTATGTGTATAGAGATGTAAAATAATGGTTAAGGTGATTTGTGATATTTTTAACGTCACTGAAATTCCAAGCACAAAAACGCGGGGAGAGGAACGGATTCGGGACGAAAGAGCATTTTTTTATATATTAAAAAAAACGATTAAGTGCGACTGGGACTTGTGCCTTGAGGGCTACCGTTTAAAACAAACTTATTTCTTGTATAGTCATGGAAGATCAACTTATCTTGATACTTACGATCCACTAAACTCTACGTTTTCAAGGGGTCTGAAAAGATAATCTATAGGTAGAATTCGCTGCCCTGTGGGAGGGTTCCCAAGACACTGGCGACTCGTTGTATTGCCAGACTTAGTCTTTGGCCGAGGTATGCGCCAGCCCTTGGGTTCACTGATTTAATTTTATTAAATATTGGTAATTTTTCGATTAATTCCTATGTCTACATGTACTGATAATTCCTACTTGCGAACGGAATTTCAAGTTTCTAAGGCTGAGATTCAGAGTGCATTTTGAGTCCGAACTCAAGAGGAACTCAATCTTACAAACGTTACTCTAGTATGGGATCACGTCCATTTTTGACGTTTGTAAGATCGAGTTCGGACTCAAAGTGCACTCTGAATCTCAGCTTATGTCAACTTTATTTCATAGGGAGTCAATTATTTCTATCGAGTTAAAGATTTTCAGTTGCGTTTTTGTACAGCAGAAATTTAGAAAAAGGTTCAATAAATTTCATACTAATTTATTAAACCAGTTGTTTCTTCTTAAACGTATTAAAGGACTCCAAAAAGTGCCAATATTTTCACAGTAGCGCCTCAATTGAAAATCTACAGGTCACTTGTTTCAAGAAAATTGTTACAACGCAACGCAGTGTTAACAAGCCGTTGACATACCTAACACTTTCGTATCCTTCATCAATCAAGTCATAGAAACGGTCATTATATTCCGAGTACCTCTAATTTGGCCGTATGTCGCCAATTTGATCAGCATACTTGAAGATCCGATTGATCTTCCGTATGTTGCCAATTTGATCAGCATACTTGAAGATCCGATTGATCTTCCGTATGTTGCCAATTTGATCAGCATACTTGAAGATCCGATTGATCTTCCGTATGTTGCCAATTTGATCAGCATACGTCAAGGTCCGATTGATCTTGACTTAAACTTGCGTTTTGTTTATTTCTTTCATCACTCTCTATCCATTCATCCTCTGTGCGTATGTTTACACTTCGAAAATAATAAGATACCAACAGTTGGGGGATCCAATAATTTTATATTTCTAGTATCACTCAACATTTTAATGAATCCTTGAGATAAAAATCCCGAAACACCCTCCATATGTAGGAGAATCAAATTCTGATAAAGAATATTATTGCATACATATTACGTAAAATCTAGAACGCTTATATTCAATTAACATTTTACATTTACGTGTTGGTACAATTTTGCAGTTTCCGGCCTCAATTTAAAAGCCAAATAAGCGATAATATATCACTGTATCTGATAGACCATGAGGGGGGTCGCAGGTGTTTTGGGTTTAATATTTTTGGTCGTTTTTGTGCAGGCCCAGGAAGATGGGGATCCACTTGTGGACCCAGCGTCAAGAGTACTACCAGAGTACAAAAAAAGACATCCGGTGAGTCTTGAAAAGTGTACTCACTTATTTTATTAGAATGCTATTTATTTATATTTTTTACACCTTGGGTACTTGGACCGTTTTATTTACTCATTGTCAGCAGATGTCAATTTTTTACGTTATCTGTCATACTATTTTTTCTATTCACCTGATGACGACCCCACTGAGGGGTTGAAATATAGCACGTTAAACTATATATTTCTTTGTGTTTTTAATAAAAATAAAATTCACTAACAAATAAAAGCCATTAAATGGTTTTTAGAGAAAATTATTACAAACTCAACCTTTTTTAATAATATTCCTATACACATATATTTACTCATGTTTTTTAAATCGAATTATAAATACAAGAGCGCCATAACAGCAATTTTGCAATTTTTGAATTTTGTAATAAAACTTTTGCCAAGTCGAGCTAAAATGCGGCACGCCGCGCGCCGTATCATCTTTTTCTCTAAGCAGTTCAGGCCATTTTCGATCGCCTATAACTTCGTTGTGGATAAAACTAGAAGCCTGAACTTTCGGTAACCAAGCAGACATTGCATAAACACGGTATATTTCAAATTTCATTGAATTTAAACCAGTAGTTTAAGATTATAACTACTGACTGACTGACCGATCATCAAAATTCTAAGGCAGTTCTAGCAGACATAGAAGCTTCGAATTTGGAATACAATTAGTGTTTAGTGTATAAATCAAGGCAAAACTAAAATATTTTGCAATTTCGGTCCAGTGCTCTAGATACACCAACTGCATAAATAACTTTGTAAGTTGTTGAGTAAGTTCTAAGTAGAAGGTACTGGAAAGGAAAAAAAGTAGGACTATCTACAAAAAGAAATGAGATGCCATCAAAAACAAAACTTGTAAAAAAAACAAGTCTCGCAACTTAGTTCTTCTACCGTAAAAAGTTGTGAGATCCATGTAAATCCAAGTCGGTTAATTTATTCAGTCCCTTCTTAAGGGACCTTCTGTATTGAGTTATTACAAAATTAGCTAACATAACAACATCGTGTAGTGACCTCAATATTGAAAATCTTTTATGTTTTAAATAAATAGATTGACTCGGCCATCGCATGAAAACACAATGTACCTATTATATTAAATTAGTCTATTTAGTGCCATTGACAACTCAATCTATTTATTTAAAACATAAAAGATTTTTAATATTGATATGGTCACTATAAGATGTTGTTAGGTTAGCTAATTATGTAATAACTCAAGACAGTAGGTCCCTTAAGTAAGGACTGAATAAATTAACCGACTTGGATTTAAATGGATCTCACAACTTTTTACGGTAGAAGAACTAAGTTGCGAGACTTTTTTTTTTTCACAAGTTTTGTTTTTGATGGCTTAGATAATGTCTGTAACTTTTGGCGCCTCATACAGAAAGTTTTTTAATAGAAATGATATATATTTTGTCCCAGCCCCTAGCTTATACAATCCCTAGCTGGAAATAGAACACGCCGATTAAAAAAACCGGTCAAGTGCGAGTCGGACTCGCGCACGAAGGGTTCCGTACCATTATCTATAAAAACGGCAAAAAATCATGTCTGTTGTATGGGAGTGCGCAGGTCCAACTCGCACTTGGCCGGTTTTAGTATATGTTGTTATTGCGGTACATACCAAATACATCATCTGTGAAAATTTCAACTGTCTAACTATCACGGTACATAAGATACAGCCTGGTGACAGACGGACAGACGGCCAACGAAGTCTTAGTAAAAGGTTGGTTACCCTCGTACAGAACCCAAAAAACACGCACACTGTATAATTACACCATCCAATAGTGTCTCTTACAAGAATCAATTTTTGGGAAGAAATAATATCGGCAAACTAAATAAAAGTGCTCATTTTGGTTCATATTTTCAAGTTTTCATACGGTACTTCAGTATTCATCGAATTTGGCTATGTATTGAAATAACATACATAATTTCGTACAATTGCTTAGTTATGGATTAATGAATGTAAGAAAAATTAAATCGTATTTTCTTAAAAACAAGCCTTTTTCTTTTAGTTTTCTGTTTGATATTACTTGCCAAAAGATTCTTAAAAGTGACACTATCGGGTGTAGCAATAATAAACAGTGAACTTTATTTTCTGAAATTCAGCGGTTTCGATTCTTAGCTATGCAGTTTTGGTTTTTAACAAAATCGGCTCTGAGACTCCTTTGGGCATTTTTCGCTTTTCCCCATAATTTCGGATTTGGCCGTCTAATGTACACACGAGTACACGAACTTGGGATGAAACAATATATTATTTTTGTTACAATCATAAGTTTTTTTTTTTTTACAGAAACCAGCCCTATTAACGACAATTTCAGGAAAACCGGTCGAGATAAGGGAAACGAACAATTTTAATTCTGAATTGATTACTAATACTTTCTTCATTGGAAGTATTAAACACTTAGTGTATGAGAGAATACCAGAAAGGGAAGTTCTGGCCAAAGCTACAGGAGCTCATGGCTATTTTGAAGTGACTAATGACGTTACCAAGTATACTAAGGCAAAAGTATTTGAGAAAATCGGAAAGAAAACGCCTTTATTTGCAAGATTTGCCACTGGACAAGTAGATAAAGGTGGAAGTGATGCTACTACTTTAGCTATTCGTGGGTTATCTTTCAAAATATACACCGAAGAAGGTAATTTGGATTTCCTAAATATACAAATTCCGGTCTACCTGTATAGAGATCCAATTCTATTTCCATCAGCAGTGCGTTCTTTTAGAAAAAATCCAAAGACATACATTCAAGATGCTACAGCGTCCATCGACTTCGTAACCTTAAATCCAGAAGCTCTCCATGGTGTTTTGTGGATTGCATCGGAATTTGGAATTCCAAGAGGTTACCGACGCATGAACGGTTTTCCTATTCACACTTATGAGATCTATAATGAGCAAGGTGAAAGTTTCTTTGTAAGATTTAAATTTTTAGCAGAACTCGGTTATGACAGCCTTTCTCTTCAAGAAGCTAGTAATATCAGTGCAATAGACCCAGATTTCTTTATGAGAGACTTGTACAACTCAATTGAACGCAAGGATTACCCTTCATGGAGAGTTGAAATGGACGTTCTTACTGAAAAATATATTGAAAAAGCTGATTTCAATCCATTTGATGTAACCAATCTCTGGCCTAATGGTACTTACATCACTGAAACAATCGGTCGTATTGTTTTAAATAGAAATGTGGATAATTTCTTCAAAACTGTTGAACAATCAGCGTTTACCCCGGCTAATCTTGTACCTGGAATACGAGGCCCACCAGACTTGCTATTCAAAGGCCGTGTGGTGGCATACGCCGACGCCCATGTTCATCGTTTAGGTATTAATCATAATAACGTAGAGATCAATTGTCCAATGTATTATAAATCTTACGATCGTGATGGTCTACCACCTTTTTTAGACAATATGAGAGATGCACCTAACTACTTCCCAAACTCTTTTAACGGGCCAGAAGCATACGTAGATGAAAGTTTGGTCACGCGCCGTGTAATGCCATTAGACAGTCACACTGCTGATTTTGGACAGGTGAAACGATTTTACAACTTTGTACTAGCAAAAAACTCTCAAAAAAAGCTGTTGGTAGACAATTTAGTGCAATTCAGTCTTCGTGTAGAGCAACCAGTAATAGAAAAATTTGTGAAATTATTACAAAAAGCAGATGAAGACCTAGCGAATAGATACGTGACATCTTTAGCAATTGCTAAAAGAACTATGACCCTGCCATCTTCTTTTGATGATATACCAAAACCAAAAAATGGATAGATTTGTAGAAATTTTTAAGTCTAGATTTACTTTTCTGCTTTTCTATGCTGCAGTGATAAAATATTTATAAAATAATGTCAGGTTCGTAGGGAACGATGAGAAAAAGGAACCAATAGGTACGATTTATGTGTCGGTCCACTTGTATGTTTGCCAGTTCATCACAGTCAAGATTTGAAATAGAAATAGTTTAAAAAAACGTATCTATTGCGTGAGATATTGCCTCAAATATATTTATTCTCTATTAAAGGGGTGCAATTTTTTATTTTATTTTGGTGTTGTCTAATTATTCTAAAATAAGAACTTGATTTATTCAAGGAAATGTACTTAAAGTCATAAAGTTCTCTTCTTGCATTTCTAAAAATATGCGACCCAAAAATCTGAAAGTTTTCTATTATTTAGAGCGACGTTGCTAGCTATAATTAAAAGTCAGACTTTAAACTCAACATGAAGAAAAGTTATTGATTGCCCTTTATACGTAATTAATCACAATTTCATACAAATTGGTTTGCCATAAAACTTACAGGACACTTCCAGTTGACTTAGAAATTTGAATTTTATTTTAGTATGTTCGATTTATCATGATGTGGGTGACAGATCGTAATTTTCCGTTTCACCTATACTACTCACACCATACTACATACACCTAGGTGCAAAAGAAAATATTAGGTTTTAGAAATAATGTATATCATCATTGCAAAAATACAATAAATTATTTATCTATAAATCGAAACAATAACCACAATGTATTCGTTAAATTTAACAAAAAAGATTCAGAAAAGAATAATGTCTTTTTGCTACATGATGCGTGGATCGGAACGCTAACCCATAGGTACGGACACTACATAATCGAAAATATATCGATGAATCGGTGCGGACATCATAAGGATCGTCTCAGTATGAGTTCATCTTGTATGCGGTTTGTGTTTTCGTTGCGGTTGGTTTACGTGCTATTTGTTTTGACGTTTGTTACAGTTTTTGTTGATTTTTGTTTTGTTATTGTTGTTTGTTTTTGGTAAAAAGCCAAGAAAAACAAAAAAAAATCTTTGATCTCTCAAGCTCGGGAGTTATTGGTTCGTTTAATTTAATTAATTTAGAAATTAAGAAAAATTAGTTTGGATAATCAAAGAGCAATCAAATAAAAAATCGATTTGACAGCCCTTGTTAACATTCTCGATACTTAAAAAAATCGATTCTATTTCGTTACAGCACATAACTATAACTGCCAACTTTGAACTGCCACCCATATCATGATAAATCGAACATACTATAGTAGGAAAAAAATCTGAAAATGACCTGTATTTAATTACTACTTATTCAAGAAGTAATTATGGACCAACTTAACCAGACCTTATGTATACACAATATTTAGTGGATCGTCAGTGCCAAGTTAAGTTAGATATCTGTAACTGCACGTTAAATTAGTTTGTTAGACACGAGTGCTGTAATCGTTGCATAAATGAAAAATTATTTTGGCAATGACAAGCAGGAAGCGTGCGCCTGGCGTCGAATATATTAGCTGACTAAATCAGAGGTGGCTCCCCCAAGCGCCCTGCAACCTCACCCCACTATAACGGTTCTGCGCCAAACGCAAGCTACAGGCTTCTGTTTATTATGAATAATATATTAAATTATTATTTGCGTCGCTTACATTCCCCCCCCCCCGTGCCTTCCTAGCACTCATCAACTCGGATTGGTGCAACGCGAGCAGCAGATCTTCTCAGTACACCTGTCTTGGTTTTAACATCAACAACCCTGACTCTTCGGTATATCCATCCCCAATAGCCGGGCCTTATTTAAAACAGACTGGTGACGGGCAACGGCGTCACTGGTGCAGGAGTTTCGGCACCGCACTCACCAAACCGCCAGCCCAGCGGGTGTGAGTATGAGCATTTCTTCCAGGAGGACCGCCAAGAGTGGCGAAATCCAGGAAAGGCATATGTCCAGCAGTGGACGAAACAGGCTGATGGATAGATGGACCGATCGTATCGAGATAGCACTTGCCGACTTATTTCTTCCTGAAACATTATGTTCTCCAGAAGTCAGCGCTCTCATGTTGGTTTTTATGTTGTTATACAATAAGGAGTGCGCTGACATATATTTCAGAAAAAAGAAGTTGGCAAGTGTTATCTCGTTACCATCGGTCAGTATATAACGCGTTGTTTATATGAACCGAAGGTTAGGTGGGTATTATGAAAGTAGTATACTACAATGGGCACCCTTAGGCCTACCATGAGTTTTGCTTACTATACAGGTTACCATCTGCGTAAAATATTTTGTATGAGAAATGCTGGTTCCTGTAGTAAGCCGCTAAGGGCGCTGCACAATTTCTCATATAAAAATTTCACGCAGACGTACCTACCTGACACATAGCGATTGGGCGAGTTTCAAATTTGAAGGTCAGGTGGATAAACTGTTAATTTTCAAATAATACCCTGCAGCCAGGACACGTACTATAGGTACACAAAGTGATTGTTGAAATCTCGAGTTAGTGCTGTCATCCGATGCGGAATTCTATGGTGATGCGGCCAGGATCAAAAGGTAGGTGGCATAATGTAAATTATATAGTAGATTATATACAAAAAGTTGTACATTTACGGGTCCTACTAAAATTGACTTACTGTAGAACTGCGGGCATTGTACGTTCAATAGCACATCATGCTAAAGGTGCATTAACACTTGAGTTGAGAAATTAAACAAACGAATTATTTTTTCAATGTTGTTGAAAATTTCGAGTTTAAGAATGTACATAAAGGTATTAATTAGCCCGTACTATGTAATAATCAGAACGGTAAGTTATTTTCTGTTAAAACAACGCAGGGCCCCGCTGGTACCAAACAATTTATAGACGATAATATCTAGAAATGAAAGTGATAGGATACAATATTTTTACATAAACTACCTAATTCTACATACGTAATTATACATAAAAGGTATGAAATAATTAAATAACGATGTGGTTACCCAAATGATAATGAAATAAGATCATGAAAATATTGATACTTGCCTTTGCCCGCAGCTATGCCTTCGTTCATTGAATCTTCGCCCCGTTTTCGGCTTGGGCGTTATTTTATAAACATCCCCTAATAGCTTGTGTTGACCAGGGACACTAAAGATAATAAAAAAAAACCACATCCAAACCCATTGTGGTTCCATAATTAAAGCATTTGTTCAATCTTTGCCCCGTTTTCGGCTTGGGCGTTATTTTATGAACACCCCTTATAGTCTTTGTGTTGACCGGGTCACTACGATGATAGTAAAAAACCGCATCCAAATCCGTTCAGTGGTTCTCGAGTTATAAAAGCGTTTATTCAACCTTTGCCCCGTTTCTGGCTTGGGCGTTATTTTATAAACAACCCTTATAACTTATGTGTTGAATATGGTTACTAAGATGATAATAAAAAAAAACCGCATCCAAATTCGTTGAGTGGTTCTCGACTTATAAAAGCGTTTATTCAATCTTTTCCCCATTTCCGGCTTGGGCGTTATTTTATTAACATTCCTTATAGCCTATGTGTTGACCAGGGTCACTACAATGATAATATAAAAAACTGCATCCAAATCCGTTGAGTGGTTCTAAAACGGAATAGACAGACAAAAATTCTAAAAATGGTTGGTACAGTACCAATAACCCATTTCATCTGGGGGCACAGCAGCATAGATGGATTATTTATCTATGGCAGGGTAGACGAAGGACGTTAGAATTTTACGTTGAAAGCTAGGAAAATCAGGTTTACATCAGAGTTTGTTGAAATAGTGGGAACGATATGACTTTAAAAAGTGATAAAATAATGCAGACTTTAGGTCGTTAGGTTGACAAGTTTAACGTGAGAAACGTTTCAGATTAGGTAATTAGGCTTCAAGAGCGTAGGAGGAACTTTTGAATTTTACGTTAGATAATGTTAGAGTCAGAAGTTTTAAGGTTCAGCAAGAGGTATGTTTTAAAAGTTAAAGGAACCCAAAATTTAGTCTTGGAGTAGCTCTTGATAAAGTATCGTACTTAGTAAATTTTTATCGGTAAGACAAAAGTTCTTTTTTGATCAAAGGCATACCAATTCAAACCATTTGTTATTAAAATATTTTACAAAATACTGTAGCAAAACTATATAGGTATAGCAAAACTAAAGTCAATATTAATTTATCAATAAATCCATCCAAAACATAAATCCACAATTATAATGAAGTTCAAATAAACTTGGAAAACCACTAATCGTCGCTTAAAAGTTCTAACACCGCGTTTTGGTAATCCTCTAACTAACAACAAAACAACAAATAAAATTGAAAACGCTTAATATTTTGACTTACGCGTTGTTGTAGATCGAGACCAACTATTAAACCAACGATCTACTAAGGGTCAGTAAAAATGTTCGAGGTTTTCTATTTTATTTAGAATTTTAGAGTTAAGGAGTAGGGAATGATCAAAAGTGAGATACGCGGTGTTAGAACTTAAGCGACGTAATGCAAAAAATATATGAAATTTAATATCTCAGTTTCACCTCAGAAACTGAAGGATTATTTGATCAATCATATTAATACTAGAAAAACTAAGTAAACTGACGATTGGAATGTGCGTTCATTCCTTATAACTTCCATATTCTGTATCTTACAACGTATTGTTTATTCGAATCCATCCATCCATCAGCCTGTTTCGCCCACTGCTGGACATAGGCCTTTCCAGGATTTCGCCACTCTTGGCGGTCCTTCCGGAAGAAATGCCTATACTCACACACGCTGGGCAGGCGGGTTGGTTAGCGCGATACCGAAACCCTTGCACCAGTGACGCCGCTGCCCGTCACCAGTCTGATTTATATAAGGCCCGGCAATTGGGGATGGATATACCACCATCCATCGATGGTGGGCCGCCTGGTTTTGTTGCCTAAAAGCTGTCCTCTTACTCTCCCCCGAATACCTTCGGGAGGATTTCTGAGTAAGATGGTGGTAGGTCTGTACCTCCACAGTCGAGCCCGGCATCAGCTCTGCCACCTATATTTATTTATTTATTCGAATATTATCCATTATTTTCGCCTTTTTATTTATGCAAAATTTAAAGATCACATGTTCCACCCAAATTGTTACTGCTAGTTATTTTATATTTGAGAATAATCTAGAACCTGCGATACTGATATACCGCTTTTGGTTCTTCCAAGAATCAAGTCACATACAAACGCTCATATAGGTACTCCGGTTACGTCTATTTTGGCCGTATGTCGCCAATTTATACAATTAATTAATACATAAGAGAATACAGATGAAAAATATTATACAAGAATAGTTTGCAGTGATTATCTGGAACATCCATATTTAATTAACATTATACACTTACGTGTAGGTTCTATTTAGCAGTTTCCGACTTCAATTTATAAGCCAAATAATCTGCAAATAATTGATAATGTAATACTGTATCTGATAGACCATGAGGGGGGTTGCAGGTGTTTTTGGTTTTATATTTTTGTTAGTTTTTGTGCAGGCTCAGGAAGATGGGGATCGACTTGTTGATCCAGCGTCACGCGTTCTGCCAGAGTACAAAAAAAGACATCCGGTGAGTGTTAAAAAAATTTACGCCCAGTAAATACTTATTTGATTAGAATTATATTAAAGTAGGTACATGTTCTACGTCTTAGGTACTTAAACGTGTTAAATATAGGTAGTCTTAGTAGTTCACCAAAAATGCTGCAAATGGTGTTAAAAGCATGAAAATCGGTACAATTGATCTTAAGCCGTACTTATCAATTTGACCCATAGTAATAATTTTACACAAAATAAAAAATATAATTGAAAAAAAAGAACATCAAATTCAGGTGATCCTTTTATTACATAGGGGATGTTAATTTATTACGTAAGACGATTTGGGGAGGGAGGGGGTCTACATTTTCTTTGCAATTTTGGTAGATACTTATACCTTACGTTGCTAAATTGAAAGGGGGGATTGGGTCCAAGTCTTTTTTTCTTACGTAGGGGGGAGGGGGTCAGAAAGTGGTTAAAATTGTCCTTCGTAATAAATAAACAGCTCCATATCAGTATTTATTGTGTAGTAGTCTTATGACATAGTTATAATATGACTCTATAGTCTCACCGACGTTACATACAGATCACGAGAAATAATATTAGATTTTATTTTGATAAATTCAATACACATTCATCGCCGAAAATTAATCAAATAATTCTTTGAGTTCTAAGTTTAAAAAATGCCACTTATACCTGCCGAGCGAGACAATGGCGAAAATCAGGAAAAAAATATGAATTTAGTTGAAATGGTTAAGTCTCGCGTAGCAGGTAAGTGGCAATTTTTAAACTAATTTGTATACTTTCAAAAATTTTTAGCGATTTTCAGAAAATTTTGTTGATGACTTATAAGTATATATATAAAGAAGAACAAAACGAAAAAAACTGTTGTACTACGTAGTTATGACTAGATTTAATTTATAGTATAACTATGTCATAGGAGTACTGCACAATAAATACTGATCTTGATCAGTAATAAAACGATAACCTGGATTTAAAGTTTTTTCTTTCTACTTTCTTTTGTAAATTGCTTACTGCGTCTTAAATTGATGAGTACGGTCTTAACTTAAGATCAATTTTACCGATTCTCATGCTTTTAACACTATTTTACGCTATTTCATAAGCTTGCTGTGTACCACTAGGACTATAAATAATATCCCTATATTTACTCATATCTTTGACCGGGAAGAATAACTGCCATAACCATATCAACTGTCCTATAACTTTTTTTTATTTAAAAACTTTCATACATAGCGAATATTTAGTTAAGAAACAGGTTAACTTTAAATGTGAATTTTAAAACAATGTACATTTGTACGTTTTCGTAAAAGGAGTGTACATTTTCTGAATTATATTATTGCCCGTAACCTGTCTCTTAGAAAACCGACGCACAAGAAATTATTTGAAGTTTCTTGAAAAGTTTGAAATTTTGTGCTCCATTTAGGCAGTTTCATGTTTCATTTTTTTTCCCGCTTCGTTTTCGTATTTCAGGTAAATGTATTAATTTGTAAAATAATTACTAAGTATATTCGACAGGGCGTTACTAAATTATAATATAAATAGTTATTTATTTTGAATTTTTTGTTGTGTCTTACTTGAGTAATTTGAGAAAAAGTACGCGACCGATAAATCTGATAACTATTCTGAAAAATATTATAGAAAAAAATTGCTACATCATTGCAAATCTGCGTGAAATTTAAAGTTCAGAAAAAATGCATACTGTGTTCCATGAGGTGTTATAAAAACCGGCCAAGTGCGAGTCGGACTCGCGCACGAAGTGTTCCGTACCATTATCTATAAAAACGGCAATAAAATCACGTTTGTTGTATAGGAGCCCCCTTTAGTATTTATTTTATTCTATTTTTTAGTATTTGTTATTATAGCGGCAATATAAATACATCATCTGTGAAAATTTCAACTGTCTAACTATCACGGTTCATGAGATACAGCCTGGTGACAGACGGACAGCGGAGTTTTAGTAATGGGTCCCGCTGGTTACTCTTTGGGTACGGAACCCTAAAAACCACTGAACACAATAAACCAACGTTGCACAACGTTTGCCAAAAGGGTAGACTCTGAAATTCTATTTAACCAACACACCGGCTTTCGGTAAGACAGATTGTTAAACGTTTTTGACGATGCTGTATATAAATCAAAATGCTAATGACTTGGTTAAACGTCGATCTTTAATTAAAGGTCTAGGGTGTTATTTAAGTGTCTGATTTAACCATCTAACTGCGACATATACATACCAAAATTTATACAGAGGTACATATTCATAAAAAACAAAAACATAAGCATCATGTTAGAACTACCTACATATACATAATACGATAATATTCATGGAATTATTATTTTTACGGAACTATTTTGAAAATTAATTTATTTTAATAAATATAATTTATTTACTTATAGTTTTTTTTTCTTCCATTAGTTACGACTTTTATAATTATAATTATGTTTTGTTCTTTACGCGCCCTTCTGCACCATTTTATACAATTATGTTGTTCTGATGTAATCGAAAAAAAAATGCAAAATTAAGGTAATTTTTTCACTTCAACAAAGTAGTCCGTCCAAACTAATTAAGTAAAAATAACAAAAATGACTATTGTAAACATACAAACCTATAACAACAACAACAACCCGTTCTTTTTTAAACGCTATCGTTCAAATTTATATTAAATATTATTCACCAAAAAACATCAATATCTGACCATTTCTTGACTCACCGCACTACTCGGCCGCGCATTTTTAGGGTTACGTACCCAAAGGGTAACCAACGGGACCCTATTTACTAAGACTTCGCTGTCCGTCCGTCTGTCCGTCTGTCACCAGGCTGTACCCTCATGAACCGTGATAGTTAGACAGTTGAAATTTTCACAGATGATGTATTTCTGTTGCCACTATAATAACAAATACTAAAAAATAAAATAAAATAAATATTAAAGGGGCTCCCATACAACAAACGTGATTTTTTTGCTCGTTTCTGCTCGATATTGATAACGTCAAAAGGTAGACGTTTGAAATATTCACAGAATATTTAGTAATAATATATTTATATTCACTTTAAAAATAAATAATTAAATTAAAATACGATTAATATTTAATGGGCGCTCCAATACAACAGACGTGATATTTTTGCTGTTTTTATAGATTATCGTACGGAACCCTACGCGCGAGTCCGCCTCGCACTTGGCCGGTTTTTTCATATGTTTATCCATTTCGTTGTGCGATGGTACATAGGGCGTCATAATTAAATATTTTGATATGGATAAAACCCATTTTTTTCATATCCAATGAAATTATTTGAAAACAAAATATATTCAACATACAATATTAAATCAGTTTCAGCTATCTAAACTTATTTTATTCGTCTTAGTCCATTACTTAAATACTTTCAGTAGTATAAAAAAACTTGTTTAAGAAAAGATTTTTTGTTTATTATTTTATTTTCAAGTAGGTTGGAAATAATAAATCGCCATCTTGAGGCGTCAACCATATTAGATTTAATACACAAGCATGCAGTGTCACTAAAACCAAAACGGAGTAATCGTCTTAAATTTCGTATTTTTAGGGTTCCGTAGTCTGACAAAGAACCCTTATAGTTTCGCCATGTCCGTCTGTGCGCGGCTTAGCTCAGAGACTGTTAGTATTAGAAAGCTGTAATTTGGCATGAGTAAATTGAGTGGTTCCTAAGTTATATAATATAAGTGACCGTACAGACAGACAAACGTTGCATTTTATATACCGGGTGTAAATAGACTGCTACCATTAAATGAAACCACATATTCTACTGACCCTACTAAACCACTTTTCCCAAGAGTCATACCCGCGGACACCCTTAGTTTAGGAAATAATTGAGTTCCAAACAAAAATGCGTGAACCCTAACGCACCGACATACGGGCGAGTTTAGAGAGAGAGCGTCGTCCGTGAAACCTCCAGCTGTTTGAGGTCAACGCTCTCTCTGACCGCGGGTATGACACTTGGGAAAAGTGGTTCAGTAGGTTCGGTAGAATATGTGGTTTCATTTAATGGTCGGACTCTATTTACACCCGGTATATAAAATTAATCACGCCGACAAAACTGCATAAAATCATGAAAAAAGCTATTTTTAGGGTTCTTCCTGTCTACGTAAATGGGGGATGAATTTTTTTCATGTCTCCCATATTGTGGGATATCTTTGGATAGGTCGTTCAAAAACGATGTGGGAGTTTTTTCACCTGACCTGTTTTCTTGTTAAAGCAGTAATTTCAGACATAAAACTCAAGCCGTTTAGACAAAAAACGAATTAATTACTTAAAAAGGCACCATTTAAAAAAATAAAATCTATCGAGTGAAATGTGTCCAATTTGGTAACCGACCTGACAAAGGAAAGACAAAGGTCTGAAAAAACACGTCTCCAAGTTTTACATTGAACAACTAAGTAGTTGACTCATCATATTAAAACAAAAACCGTTGAAAGACCAAAGGCAAGCCCTTAAGAGAAAAGTTCAAGGAAATTAATATTTACGGTCCCATGTGAATTTATCAATCAATTCAATGAAGTTTTTAGATATGTCAGAAAAAATATTGATAATTCCCATGGCTTGATGTGCACCACTCTGTTGAAACCAGTAACAATTTTATACTAGTTTTTCCAGAATTCAGACTTGCCAAAGTAGGTACCTCTTTTGTAGCACACGGTATAAGATTTTACAATAAACTTCCAGAGGAAAGTTTATCATACAATCAATGATTTATTTGGACGATAATGAAGCATGGTGTAATAAATAATAATAATGTTTATCGAAATTGAAATTACCAAATTAGCAAATTTTAATGAAAATTGTATAGAATAAGATATTGTAACAAAAATTATTGAAAAAAATGCAAAATTGCAAAAAGACATGCTTGCTAAGTATTTGCCCTTCTTCTTAGTAAAACTTATCGAATAGGCGGATGGTTGGGCATAATTTTTATTTATGGTTTATTTAGTTTATTCATCAATTTATGTGTTCATTGCATTATGTATATAAGTATACCAGATTTTTATTCTTATATTTCTTTATTTTATGCAGGTGTATAATTTAATTACATTTAAGGGGCCCAACCTAAATATTTTGTGTATGTATTTCCCGTATTATTATTTTTTTTTCACTTTCAATTGTTTTTGTAAAGCTTACATTGACTTGTAGAAAGTATATTTCTTAAGTATCTTTTTTACAAAATAAATATTTTGATTTGATTTAATTTGACGGTGTGCAAAATGTAAGCTCAAATGGTTGGGGAACTGGTTGATTATTCAATTGCAAGATTTGACCCGGACATACTAACTAACAGGTGAAGTTAGAGTAAAATCTCGAAAAAAATGCTCGTATACCAGAGCTAGGCAAGGGCAGAGTCGAATTAAAATATTTTACTGAAATTTTACCCATATTTTACTCATAACATAAGGTTTTTTTTTCAGAAACCAGCCTTATTAACTACAATTTCAGGAAAACCAGTCGAGATAAGAGAAACGAACAATTTTAATTCTGAATTGATTACTAATACTTTCTTCATTGGAAGTATAAAACACTTAGTATTTGAAAGAATACCGGAGAGGGAAGTTCTGACCAAAGCTACAGGAGCTCATGGCTACTTTGAAGTGACTCATGACATTACGAAATATACTAAGGCAAAAGTATTTGAGAAAATTGGAAAGAAAACGCCTTTATTTGCAAGATTTGCCACTGGACAAGTAGATAAAGGTGGAAGTGATGCTACACCTCTAGGTCTTCGTGGGCTATCTTTTAAGATATACACCGAAGAAGGTAATTTGGATTTTCTAAATATAAATATTCCGGTCTATCTCTATAGAGATCCAGTTTTATTTCCATCAGCAGTGCGTGCATTAAGAAAAAGTCCAAAGACATACATTCAAGATGCTTCATCGATGGTCGACTTCTTAATCCTAAATCCGCAAACTATTCACGGCGTTTTGTGGCTAACATCAGAATTCGGACTTCCAAGGGGTTATCGACGCATGAACGCTTTTCCCATTCATACTTATGAGATCTATAATGAGCAAGGTGAAAGTTTCTTTGTAAGATTTAAATTCTTGTCGGAACTGGGTTATGACAGTCTCTCCCTTCAAGAAGCTAGAAATATCAGCGCGATGGATCCAGATTTCTTTATGAGAGACTTGTATAACTCAATTGAAAGAAAGAATTACCCTTCATGGAGAGTTGAAATGGACGTTCTTACTGAAAAAGATATTGAAAAGGCTAATTTCAATCCATTTGATGTAATCAGTCTCTGGCCTAATGGTACTTACATTACCGAAACAATCGGTCGTATTGTTTTAAATAGAAATGTGGATAATTTCTTCAAAACGGTTGAACAATCAGCGTTTACCCCGGCTAATCTTGTACCTGGAATACGAGGTCCACCGGATTTGCTATTCAAAGGCCGAGTAGTGGCATACGCCGACGCCCATGTTCATCGTTTAGGTATTAATCACAACAACATAAAGATCAATTGTCCAATGTATTATAAATCTTACGATCGTGATGGTCTACCACCTGTTTTAGACAATATGAGAGATGCACCTAACTACTTCCCTAACTCTTTTAACGGGCCAGAAGCGTACGTAGATGAAAGCTTGGTCACGCGCCGTATAATGCCATTCGAAAGTCACACAGCTGACTTCAGACAAGCAAAACGATTCTACAACTTTGTTTTAACAAAAAAATCTCAGAAAAAGCAGTTAATTGACAATTTAGTGCAACTTAGTCTCCGCGTAGAGCAACCGCTATTAGAAAAATTAGTGGAATTATTACAAAAAGTAGACGAAGACCTAGCAAAGAGGTTAACGACATCTGTTGCAATTGCTAAGAGAACTTTAATTCTGCCATCTTCTTTTGATGATATACCAAAACCAAAGAAAGGATAAATGTAACCAATACATATTAATTTTAATTTGAATAACCATTTTATTCGTTAATCGTTAATAAGGTTCCACACTCAAAAATGTTTGTCTGTTTGTAACAGTATTTTTTTGTTTCTAATTTTTGTCTATCAACTTGAAATTTTAAATAGATGTAAAGCTTCCTTGGCCGCACCTTGTTACGGGCTATTGGCTCAGAAATATTTTTTCTCTTTGTTTTTTTTTGCGTATAAGTCGAACAATTTTACATAAAACCTATTTTCCCCTTTTATCTCTGAAAGTATTCGACTTGAAAATATTCTTTAATGTTAAACAGGTAACAAATTAAATTTATATCATCACGGTATAGAAAATCAGAAAAGTAAATCTGGACGTGAGGAGCTCTGAACCGGAATAATTTGTTATCTCCTTGCGATAGACAAATTGCCAAGTGTTTAAAAAATATAGAAATTTATTTATATCATAGTTTAAAACAGATTAACTTAGGCCATGTTCCAAACATAGATATAAATTTTCAGAAACATTATATATGAGCAAACATCATGACATGACGCGACCAACTCAGTTGTGAGGGAGGCCAAATGTTTCATTTCGCTATTACGTGCACGCTCCACGAAACTTGCGAAGGCAATATATAGATAATCATGCTGATTTCGTCAAAGTGCAAAGTTAAAAACTTGTTTCAGGAGAAATATGATTTTGGCAAGACTTTGGACGTTTTAAAACATACTTTGGTTAATATAAATCAAGATAACATTTTCGATGCCCACCTAGTAATCATTTTTTGAAGTTATCTACAACAATAAAAACTTATTCGGCTACACTTTTGGTAAAAAAAAGTAAAATTTAACGTAAATTTTGTTAAGTTATTATTCTAATTTCTAGATTTATAGTTCCAGTCGGACATAGATCTAGATAATGTCAATGGACCTAGCCAGATATATTATAAAAATATTCCATAGATACCTCACATTTTTTTTTTGCCTTTGTATGGGAGTTTGTACATGGTGTCTGCTCATAAATACGGAATCTCGGTGCGCGGATCAAATTCGCTCTTTCGCAGTGCTTCGTTTTGTTTTCTTAATATCTTGATTTCCTTACTTTTCCAGAGCTTCTTGATACCGCTAAGAATGTATAATTATATCTTTCCTTTTTTTGGTTTCATGAAAATAAAAATTATTTTGTTTAACTTGTTTTTTTAATTCAGACGATAGTGCAATATGACATAGCTTATAGTGCTACGACGTACGAGGTACCGTTGCAAATACAAAAGTCATAGCAAGCCGGCTGATATTGACATCGATCGTAGATCTCACATGACTAATATGTGAATCAACAGTCAGCTGCTTAAGTAGCGGTGGGTGTGGGGGAGAGAGGTTGCGAAAGTGAAAAAAAAAGCAATAGTACGCCGGCCGAAAATGTTCTAACAGATAGTTGACATCATATTGAGCTGAAAAAAAATCGTCAGCTGCATCGTGGAGGGGGGATGATATGTCAGCTACTCGTCAAAACTTGTAAAAAAACACGCAAAATTAAGTGATGGTACGCCGCATAAAATTTTACGTGTAATTGTGATTCTTTAAATAATTAAAAGTACGAAAACAACAATCAGCTGCGCGGGTAGCGGTGGAAAGGCCGACAGCTGACGCAGTAAAGTTAAAAAATATTGGAGCATTTTCCCTTTAAACGCATATTTGGAGATAGATTCCGGAACTGCCTGAGCCCATAACACGACCTTCTGGCCACCTGGGCCTCTCCCCCTAAAATCCAAAGAAACATCTGCGTGTGCGTGTCTCTGTCGTATTAATATAAAACGTATCTTTACTGCGTCAGCTGACGGTCTTTCCAGCACTACCCATGCAGCTGATTGTTGTTACCTACTATTATATAGGATATTGTGAATTTCCGAAAATATTTTTGAGGAGACATCCGTTAAAATAACTTGGCCTTTTCCGACAGATATTGTGTTTATAATATTAAAGTAAGACTAATTTGACTATTTCCGAAAACATTGTTAGCAGAGAGCATTTAGCATTGAGTTTAGTTTTTGGTTAGCCTTCGTCAAATAAAGAGATACACTGACCGCTTACGTTATGATTGCACCATAGCCCTGAATTCCATAAATGGTTATCGAAGACGATGAAATTACAGTAAAGCACACAATCAATAACTAAAGCCTCATAGTGGGAACAGATAAGTTTCTTCGCACCCAGTTACTTCGACCACGCACCAAACAAAAGTGTACAGAAAAATTATCTTTTCAATCGGAAGTCGTTCATAACTTTGCCAAGAACCATGTATAAAAATGGCAAAATGGCAAAACCAAGCGCTTGCGTTTCCACCAATCAAAACGAATAATTTACAATTACCAACTTAACATAACAATCTTTCTTTCCAATCTGATTGGGTAACTCAATCAGTCTAGCCAACTTTACAGAACAAAAGAAAATATCACCACAGAAAAACTTGACAAATTCCATAGACTAACTATTGGCGTATAGCGCCATCTGTTGGCAACGTTATCAAAGTGTAAGTTAAAGAAAGAATAACATTTTCGTTCGGAAATTCATTCGATGACAGATCCGATTCGTAATTCGTTCCAAAATAATCGTAGTCGGCTGGTGGCTCCACATCTCGATTCGACACTGCCATCTTGATCTTCACACGTCCTCGTGTGTCTGATCTGAGGACAAAACATTCAGAAAGTAATATGCTCGGCTATCCTTTCGTACGACCTTAACATCTATGACTCTACAATGAAATCAGTCTCAATAAAATCTCAAAGCTAACGGGTAATTTTCAAGACAGAACGTTTAGTTTGTTCATAAAATAAAAAAAACGACTCACAAACAAAAAAAGTACTGTATTATCTCAGCTCAGGACCAAACGAACAACAAGCTTGAGTTTTACAATCTCAGTAGCGTTCCAATCCTAGGAACATAAAACATGGGATCACTTTTAAACAAACGTTATCACAATGGTTTGTCAGTCCAGTCCAGTCCAGTCCATCGGATTGTCATGCCTTTCCAGTCCATTGGCAGGTATCCACTATCCAGTCAATCGGATTGCCATGCCTTGCCAGTCCATCGGCAGGTATCCACTATCCAGTCCATCGGATTGTCATACCTTGCCAGTCCATCGGCAGGTATCCACTATCCAGTTCATTGGATTGTCATGCCTTGCCAGCCCATCGGCAGGTATACACTATCCAGTCCATTGTATTGTCATGCCCTGCCAGTCCATCAGCAGGTATCCACTATCCAGTCCATCGGATTATCATGCCTTGCCAGTCCATCGGCAGGTAGCCAGTCCGTCGGCTTGTTATAATTTACCAATCCATCGGCCACCAGTCGATCGGTTCTTCATAGTGTGTCAGTCCTATGGCACTGTGAGCCGTCCGCAGAAGCTAACCATCTCAGCCGCGTAAGTGCTACCCCTCGGAAAGGATATCCTGCACATAAAAAGCAGGCCACGTGCACCTCTTACATGCTCCGGCGCAACTGGAACGCTCACAAGACAAACACCTGTTCATGGAGTGTATGTTAAGTTTGAAGAAAGTGAAACCAATAACTTAAAAGACAACCATAAATAGCATCAACATTATTATCGTTATCATGCACACGTATAATTTAAGGAAAACGTGTTGATCCTATATGACAATGAAATCAGGAAGAAAACACAAACGGCTACTCTTTGATTGTTATCGTTAATTTCAATAGGGATTTGAACTTCTGGCATCAAACAATCATATGCGTACTTGTATGAACGCTAGAGTTTAGGGCTTTCAGAATATATGGATCGCCTGCCAATAACTTGAAATTTTTAAAAGGACCTCAAGTAAGTTCTCATTTACCTCAATACTAATAGTCAAAATGTACATCGTACTATCTACGCTTGTTTGTCAAATACTGGCAATAATTTTTTGCCACCAAAACTCAAAAGTAACAGACTCTGTAACAAATGAACACAATGCTCCTGAATCACAATGGAATAAAACTTTTCACCTAAGTGACGCAACGTCCCAGAAGGTGTGCTCAGCACGCACAAGTCGACACGCTGCTGACTGGATGAACCGGCGCTGTTATCGCCGTTCCACTTCAAAGAGCTTGACGCACACTGGAGTGGCGAAGAACTCAGCAGTGGGGGTCGGTGATCAGTGACCTCTGTGATGGTCTGCTATCTAACGTACATCAGCTAACCCCTCTCTACACAGGTATAAACATACATATATGCATCGGCTCCAATACATACGAGGGGTGGCTGATATAAAATCTCCTTTGTTAAAGAAAGTTAAAAAAATGTTACTGGCCACTATAATCTCGTATTCTTTGTTTATTCCTTTTTTAAAAATTATGACACTTATTTGTTTCTACGAGTTCAATTTTTTTTTGGCGCGTCTTCGTTTTTATCAAGTTGCAATAAAATTAAAAATGGATAAAATTGAGTATCGCGCTGTGATTAAATTCCTCGGTAAAGAAGGGAATACGCCGACGCAGATCCGAGAGCACATGTTTAAGGTGTTCGGAGATTCATGTCCTTCCGAATTTGTAATAAAGTTTTGGTCAAAGCAGTTTAAACAAGGCCGTGTGAGCTTAGAAGACGATCCCCGTAGTGGAAGGCCCATTTCTGCAGTTACCGCAGATAATGTGGAAAAAGTGAAGAAACTGATCCTTGCCGATCGGCGAATTAAGCAGTGGGAAATAGCTAGAGATGTTGGCATTAGCAAGGAACGAGTTCATGAAATAATTCATGAACATTTGGGAATGTCCAAGGTGAGCGCACGTTGGGTGCCTAAAATGTTGACCCCGTTTGATAAGCAAAGGCGTGTGGAATGTTGTCAGTCATTTTTAGACTTGGTAAAGGATAAAGAGGAAGAAACTATCTTGCGAATAGTGACCTGTGATGAAACTTGGATTCGTCAGTGGGATCCCGAAAGCAAACAAGAATCGATGCAATGGAAATTTAAAGGGGAAAAACCACCAAGGAAGTTTAAGGTCCGGCTGTCAGCGGGCAAACTAATGGCAACCATTTTTTGGGATGTTGAGGGGATTCTTATGATAGATTACCTGCCAAAAAACACCACGATGAATGCTGAATACTATGCGAACTTACTTGACCAGCTACGCAAAAAAATAAAAGAAGACAGAAGGGGCAAACTTAGCAAAGGCGTTTTGATTTTGCATGATAATGCACCCGCGCACACGGCCTTTAAGGCGCGGTCATCTCTGACAAAAAACGGCTTTACAGAGATCAACCACCCACCCTATAGTCCAGACCTGGCTCCCTCTGACTACTTCTTATTTAAAAATTTAAAGAAAAATTTGAGAGGGCGCAGATTTTCAACAGACGAAGAGATGAAGGACGCTGTGAATGACTATTTTGACGAACAAAATAATAATTATTATTTTAATGGTATGCTGTCACTTATTGACAAATGTCGTAAGTGCATTTCAGTTGCAGGGGACTATATTGAAAAATAAAAAATAAATTATTAATCAATGTATTTTCTTTCATAGTCAGGTAGATTACTTTTCAGCCACCCCTCGTACATATACATGCATACCCATGATATATCTAACCATGAAAGTCTGGACTAGGACTTGATTACTGAATTATTTTTCCAATTATGATCGTAGCAAATCATATCATCAATGTATCATAATTGCTAAATACGTTTAGTATTTAATAGATGTGGGACAGGATAAAATATAAAAGGGAGGAAAGAGAAAAAGACATACACAGACGGATAGTTTAGTGACTCTAATTTATTACTTTACTTTATCATTTTTTCTCATTGTTTCCAATGGCCCAAATCAATTTTATAAAGGGGAAGAACAATGAATGAACAAGAAACCCCTTTGGCCTTATTATCTATTACTTATCTAGTACATAAAGATTATGACAGATACAATTCTTTTCTATGATTAATTGCACGGTTCAGGTTTGAACTGAACCCTGACCCCTCTTGTAGAAACCTCTTGTTCTTACGGGTCTGACTTGTTTATTTTAACAAAGGCGTAGGTAATCATTGAAATTTCGCTTAACAACACAATATCTCCCACCACTCTCTTATAAAATGTATTATATAGCCGGGATATAATCTGCGTCTTTCTTTATTGATAGTAGTAAACATTGCCAAATTGAACGGCAATTTATAGACACAGCTTCCCAAGTTACTGACAGTGACACATTCAATTTATCAATATGAATTTTAAGCAGTTGGTGATTTAGCCCTCACATGGAGATGTAAATTAACGTTATCTCATTGGAGTATAACTTCACTGAGGACAGCTAGGTATACCTAGGTGTAAAACACTCGTCACCGGGATTCGAACCCGGGACCTCCCTTTCTCTGAGCGTTTGCTTAATCACTCCTTCTCATTTGGAGTATTTATAACATACACTGAAACATTAACATTTGGCAAATCAAATGTTGCCCAGTTTTATCAGCTTAAAGTTCCTCGTAATGGGGCACAGATTTCAAAGAAATTTGTATAATTAAAAGTATACATAGACAACATATGGGCACGGAAAGTGTCTATTGCGAGATCATACTTTATCAACATTTACTTTGTCTGTAACTGTCTCGATTGTGATTATAAACTTTGGCAAAGGAAATCTTATCCAATCAACTTTAATCATGATCTCGCTCAATAAACTCTTTATCCGCAAAGGTTTTAAACACTTAGCTTTATCTGTTGTTCCCACGTACAGCTCACTGACTGATACTGACACTTTGTAATTTATACTGAGATTTCAGTTCAAGGTTTTATCAACATTTAAGTTTTATCTAAGAGACTAGGTCGTCTCTTGGCGCTCCAAGACCAACTGCCTGCCTGTCTTGTCTTCCCGCTTTTCGGAAAAACCCCCAACTTTTTAGGTAGATAATAATTTACAATAAATCTTACTCTAAATTAACATCTATGCTATACATATTTAGCATCCAATTTCCACTGCACTATCTCACTAATAGCACCCGTGCACACACACTAACGCCGTCGGCGCATAAGCACCCCCTGACGTCATTGGCCCTCGGTTAGACAGCCTTTCCGCGCATGCGCTTCACACGCACTCCAAACTCCGCTATCCAGTCAAACTCAAGACTTAGATTTTGTTTTGCTAGACCAATCCTCCACAAAGTAACTCTCAGCTACTCAAATCAGGTCGTTTCCTGAAAGTATAAAGATAGACTCCAGCACAATATCATTTGTAAATAATCATTGTTCGTCGATATTTTTAAGTCGTTAAGGTTTACATTTGTATGGCAAATGTAATTCGATAGCTTAGTTGCCAATTCGAATATAGGTACACGTGCGTTTTTGTCTTTTCCAAGAACATTAGACCTTTCGTTGTTGAAGTGTGTGTGTGTCCATTAATTTTTAATGTTTTTGTAACTCTATAGAATTTCAGATCTTGGAAAGCAATTTATGAACATTATTTATTGCTTACTTTCGAGAAGGACGTTTTGTTTTTGAGACGTTGGCATATTGAATTTCACTTTGCGTTAATTGTTTGTATCCTGCTGCCTTATATTTAACTTGCTTGTTCCTTTTTTCTAAATAGATTTAAATAATTATTTTGTCATGGCAAGTTAGCCTCCAAAACGACGCCATCACACCCCCCCACCATAGTGGAGACGGTTTGAGACTTAGACTAGGCTCTAAACCTTCTTCATTATTAACTCTACGAATATATTAAATCTGTTCAAATTTAAATCCCTTGCATAACTGCATAGGAAGAACGAAAAAAATATTACCTCGAAATGCCATTTGTTTTCCGACCGTTTTGTACTTTTGTATTATAGCACATCATAAACGTCCCTTTTTCACTTGTTAACTAAACTCTTGTGTCGGCTGTTTTAAATGGCTAAATGGCTTCTCTGTATTATGGCCCAATGCAAAGATCTTTCTATTTTCTATATTTCTTTTTTCGTTTTACAACCCTATTTGCGCTTTAGTCTTATTTCAATGGAGTTTACGATACTCTATACTCTGTTCCGTCATTTGTTCTGGTTAATTGCTTTATTTTCTTATTCCTTTCCCACGCTTAAATATCACATGGAATTCTACGTAATATTCAACTTCTAATATTTTAGCAAGTCAAATACTAATTTCAGCGATCTAAGTAGCTACCGTGTCTTTATCTGCCTTCTATACAATACTATGTCTATTAAATCAATCTTACAATTCCTCTGGTTTCATAATCTAATCCATCCTCATAGTCGTGAAGGTCTAATACACGAGTGTCAATTTGAGCAACTATATTGTTTATATAACTTGGTTACTGACCTGCTATCAAGCCAAGTCTAGATTCATGATTAGACAATACATGTATGAATATAAGTAAAAATATCTGTATGAAAACTATGAGTACTAAATTTCTCTGATTTGGTTGTGTTCTAGGTTTCAGGGATTGCCTGATTGTCCTAGGTCTCTTATTTGAGATCTATTGGTTGTTACCACTTTATTCAAGGCTAGACCAAGTAAACTCAGTATCCCGAGCAAGCTCAAGGGAGTGCTATGCGCTAAACAAGGTTCTAGAGTCCTTTTTATTTTTTAAACCTTTGTATCGAAATCAATTTAGCACTGAAATTCGATTAGCTGATCCTTTATTGTCGGTACACAGATTAGCTCATGTGTCCGACTTGATTTTTATTTTTTATTTTTTTGAGCGGCCGCTCTGGGATTCAGCTATTCGTAGAATAGGTTTTTGAAGGTACCCACCGAAGCTTGTAGCAGCTCGCTAGCTTAGAATAAAGGTATGTTATTAAGTATTGGATCCCTTTATTTAAGGTGGTCCAATTGCCTGCAATACTCGACTCTTTCAACTTTTATTATAGGTCTAGAGGATCAAACTATAATATATTTAATCATAGTGACAAAAGTATAATGCATAATCAGGCAGATCTGTACTTGGTACAGATTTTAAAAATTAATCAGAAATGACTGTAAGCTAGAATTTCGTCTGAAGGACTTTGTCTAATTAAGAATCAAAAATAACCTTGTCTCTTTAGTGACCTATCGCTTTTTCTCTTCTAAAATCAATCAAACGCCCATCGTTTGTGGAAATATTATGTGTACCTGGAATTTTCATTACTCCATATGATTTAATCGTGATCACCAAAATCTGACTTCAATATCAATTATAGATTCCTATATAATTGTGTATCTAATCTCGTTTTATTTTGTATATAGGTACATATTTACTACGCCGTTATCGATTAAACCCTTTGTATACTTCGTATATCTATTTCATCAATCGTCATTAATTCAGATGTCCATTTATATATTTTACAATTTTCGCAACTCTTCGCAATCAACTGAGGACTTTTATATCTTCGTTTACTTCTTAAATCATTAATATTAATTAAAGAATTTCATAAATTTATGTATCTATTAATTAGTATTAATACTCCATTTTTATTAGCTGTTTAACTCGTTAGCAACTCGTTAAACTCGTAGCATGTTGTTATGAATTAAAGATCTATGTATGAATTTGTATGCTTATGTACCTGCTTGCTAAGACGTCTCGTTACGAGGCAAAGATCTTTAGGTACTCGCTTACAACGCAAGACCATTTTTTTTTTGTTTCAAACCTTTAGTAGTATGTGTCCTCTCTCTCTTATAATTTTGTCATCGTAACACTCGAGTCTTTATCTCAATTGAACGAGATATAATTAATGTGAAGACGTAGGCCCCCCCGTGCCATGTTTGGGTTTTTTTTTTCTATAATAATTTTCATGCGTCAACGTGCCTCTTCTAAGACCTTTACCCCTAATTAAAACCTGATATACCTACAAACCTAACTTCATTCACCGGTCTGTTTTTACCTTTAACCGTAACATTCTGTTTCATCTTTCTGAGAAATTCAAACGCTGTGAGTACCGTTACTTCCGCAGTCCACATAAACAATAGGTTTTGTATGTCTACTTTAAAATGCCTCAAAACGCAGTTAATTAATTGTTGTTGATGGTTGTGATTGTCGGCACTTGGTGGAACTTATTATACATCTTGTTAAATAAGACACTTGTACTTGTCCACAGGATTAATTAATTGTTGTTCACTAAATGGTATTGTTAGCGACCTTATTTTCTTAACAACCTAAATTATTAGACAACTTAAACCCGAAACCTTCCTTTATTATTACTATCGCATATTTAGAGACTCAATTATTATCATGTACTATAGTGTAATTAACACACACACTTCAACCAACGCCCTGCAAAATGACACAAAGAATACAAACATATCGTAGAAAATATTTTCTGAATAATTTCAGCTCTGTAAATTCACACATAAAATGTTTCTACGTAGCCCTTCTTCTTCTTATATTCATCTTTATAATTTTGAAAAAATTAAGCCTTGATATTCATTCTGAAGAATTTAATAATGAACATTAAAAGTATATTATTTTATATACTCGATATATTTTGGCCTTAATATGGGCTGTCATGTAATTTTAATTTGTTTGTAATTCAAAACACCTCTCCAATTCCTAGTCTTGGTTGGACAAATCACGGTCTATTACTTTGCAAATAGTATCTTGTTTTCATAAGTTATTTTATAGATTCCCAGTCATTTACCAGGCAATCTAGTTCAGTTTTTATCTCTGAGTTATAGTCATCCGTAGTTAAAATCCAGACCACCTAAGTGTCACCGATTCTTTTTTTTTTTTGTTTCTTGCACCGGGAACTTGAAGGTCACATCCAAGTGTCTACTACACTGAAAAAACTAGGATCTTGTAGACATTTCCCCAATTTCCCAACTAAATATCTGGTTTCCTAGTATCTTTTTTTTTCTCGACTCTAGATTAGCTCTGAGACGATAGCTGACTATTTGTTGTCTAGTCACAATTTAGCACTGTGTAGACAAGATTTTCGCCCTATGTGATTTGAATGTATTCGATCAACCGATCTGAGTTCAGCTTTAGCGATCTTTTCTTTTTTTCGCCTTTGTTACATTTGATCTTTAGAAACACAGATTTTTAGCACGCTAAACATTAACTAGGGTGACATATACTTCTCAATTTTATTAATCAATTTCGTTTGAAATGCCCTTCTTTCTTGGAAGGTCATGACTACTCATGACAGTGTCGGCTAGGCCATTCTTTTATTTTAC
This sequence comes from Ypsolopha scabrella, assembly GCA_910592155.1. Lineage (NCBI taxonomy): Eukaryota > Metazoa > Arthropoda > Insecta > Lepidoptera > Ypsolophidae > Ypsolopha > Ypsolopha scabrella. The sequence continues at coordinate 19,498,771 of OU342969.1, read as the reverse complement.
AGTAACAAATTATAGCTTTGAGCTAACTATGTAATTTCCAGTCAGAAAGTTAATTTTACGATCAAGATTTATAGAATAAAATGTTGGCTTTTCTGGCTCTTTACGTTTTATATTACTATAAAATAAGTAAGTAAAGATGTTAAAATTAATCTGAATGAAACGTCCAACACAAGATTAAGGCTTGTATTTTTTTTTCCAAACAAATAAATAGTTCCAAACTAACGAAACGCGTCCCTGTGTATTTCTGTCTTCTCTCCCTTTTTGTCTGTATATTTATTTATTAAGGCTGTCTTTCAGTCATGTTAATAAATGTATTATAATTATTTCCATACTATGAAATAAATATCTCCCACAATCTATTATTGTTAAATAATTCAGTACTGGACCCCCTACGTTGTGTATTTTTTTTATTTAGGTATTTCAAGTTCTTCTTAGTTGCGTTTGCTATTTGCTAAGCGCAATATCTAAGATTCTGGTCCGCGGCAGCACGTGTGATGGTCTGCTATCTAACGTACATCAGCTAACCCCTCTCTACACAGGTATAAACATACATATATGCATCGGCGCCAATACATACACATACATGCATACCCATGATATATCTAACCATGAAAGTCTGGACTAGGACTTGATTACTGAATTATTTTTCCAATTATGATCGTAGCAAATCATATCATCAATGTATCATAATTGCTAAATACGTTTAGTATTTAATAGATGTGGGACAGGATAAAATATAAAAGGGAGGAAAGAGAAAAAGACATACACAGACGGATAGTTTAGTGACTCTAATTTATTACTTTACTTTATCATTTTTTCTCATTGTTTCCAATGGCCCAAATCAATTTTATAAAGGGGAAGAACAATGAATGAACAAGAAACCCCTTTGGCCTTATTATCTATTACTTATCTAGTACATAAAGATTATGACAGATACAATTCTTTTCTATGATTAATTGCACGGTTCAGGTTTGAACTGAACCCTGACCCCTCTTGTAGAAACCTCTTGTTCTTACGGGTCTGACTTGTTTATTTTAACAAAGGCGTAGGTAATCATTGAAATTTCGCTTAACAACACAATATCTCCCACCACTCTCTTATAAAATGTATTATATAGCCGGGATATAATCTGCGTCTTTCTTTATTGATAGTAGTAAACATTGCCAAATTGAACGGCAATTTATAGACACAGCTTCCCAAGTTACTGACAGTGACACATTCAATTTATCAATATGAATTTTAAGCAGTTGGTGATTTAGCCCTCACATGGAGATGTAAATTAACGTTATCTCATTGGAGTATAACTTCACTGAGGACAGCTAGGTATACCTAGGTGTAAAACACTCGTCACCGGGATTCGAACCCGGGACCTCCCTTTCTCTGAGCGTTTGCTTAATCACTCCTTCTCATTTGGAGTATTTATAACATACACTGAAACATTAACATTTGGCAAATCAAATGTTGCCCAGTTTTATCAGCTTAAAGTTCCTCGTAATGGGGCACAGATTTCAAAGAAATTTGTATAATTAAAAGTATACATAGACAACATATGGGCACGGAAAGTGTCTATTGCGAGATCATACTTTATCAACATTTACTTTGTCTGTAACTGTCTCGATTGTGATTATAAACTTTGGCAAAGGAAATCTTATCCAATCAACTTTAATCATGATCTCGCTCAATAAACTCTTTATCCGCAAAGGTTTTAAACACTTAGCTTTATCTGTTGTTCCCACGTACAGCTCACTGACTGATACTGACACTTTGTAATTTATACTGAGATTTCAGTTCAAGGTTTTATCAACATTTAAGTTTTATCTAAGAGACTAGGTCGTCTCTTGGCGCTCCAAGACCAACTGCCTGCCTGTCTTGTCTTCCCGCTTTTCGGAAAAACCCCCAACTTTTTAGGTAGATAATAATTTACAATAAATCTTACTCTAAATTAACATCTATGCTATACATATTTAGCATCCAATTTCCACTGCACTATCTCACTAATAGCACCCGTGCACACACACTAACGCCGTCGGCGCATAAGCACCCCCTGACGTCATTGGCCCTCGGTTAGACAGCCTTTCCGCGCATGCGCTTCACACGCACTCCAAACTCCGCTATCCAGTCAAACTCAAGACTTAGATTTTGTTTTGCTAGACCAATCCTCCACAAAGTAACTCTCAGCTACACAAATCAGGTCGTTTCCTGAAAGTATAAAGATAGACTCCAGCACAATATCATTTGTAAATAATCATTGTTCGTCGATATTTTTAAGTCGTTAAGGTTTACATTTGTATGGCAAATGTAATTCGATAGCTTAGTTGCCAATTCGAATATAGGTACACGTGCGTTTTTGTCTTTTCCAAGAACATTAGACCTTTCGTTGTTGAAGTGTGTGTGTGTCCATTAATTTTTAATGTTTTTGTAACTCTATAGAATTTCAGATCTTGGAAAGCAATTTATGAACATTATTTATTGCTTACTTTCGAGAAGGACGTTTTGTTTTTGAGACGTTAGCATATTGAATTTCACTTTGCGTTAATTGTTTGTATCCTGCTGCCTTATATTTAACTTGCTTGTTCCTTTTTTCTAAATAGATTTAAATAATTATTTTGTCATGGCAAGTTAGCCTCCAAAACGACGCCATCACACCTCGATGCAAGATTCTTGAGTTGTTCGCTCTGTGATGAGTTTCGAAACATCGTGTGTTACTCTGCAACCAAAATTCAACGAGAGAAATTGTTCACCTCAGCCAATCCGTTATGATAACCAACAAACTAATTTTGTTTTCAAATCAAATTAGAAAAGTACAATCACAGAAAATCTTTACACATAAACAAATTTTGGGCACAGGGCAGCTAGATTTCGAAGGCAAATATGAAGTTTAAAGTTCTATCAATCGTGGTCTGCATTAAGCCGGTAGATCTGTATCGATATCAACAAAATGAAACGAAAGTATAATGAAAGGATATCTGACGTAACTAACTTTAAAATCTTGGTAAATCATTAAGCAATTCATTAGGTAATTAACCAGAAAATCAAACTATTCCATGTCTTATAACAACTCAAACAAATTAGCCCGGGCGGTAGCGTTGCATTTTAGGTAGTGATTTTAAGCCGATGGATTTCCATCTTTTTCAATAGATCTGCCCCCTGATTCTGTATCGTAAACTCGGTTGCCAAACCAAGTGGCTATCGTCTAAAACATACATATCCGCTTATCTAAGGATAAGTTTGCACTTCAAATGACTTCACAATTCGTAAATAGTTCAATACCCATTAAAGGTTATTTCGGAAGTTCATTTTTATCTGTTTTTGGTGAATAGCAACTATAGCTAGCAACCGAAACTGAGTTACATAATAGCCCCGCTGGAATGGCTAATAACAGAACCAAGCGTCAGCTGGTGCACCCGCGGTGGATGTGGGTGTGGGAGGCAGAGGAAGTGGTAAAAAAAAAGTAATAGTACGCCAGCTGAAAATTTTCTCACAGATAGCTGAGGCCATAATAAGCCTAAAAAAAAATCGTCAGCTCCTCGCATGAACTTGTTTTCATTTTAGGAATTGATTTTACGCCGATTGATTTCCATCTTTTTCAATCTGGAAGGGCTAATAACAGAACGCACCCGCGGTGGGTGTGGATGTGAGAGGCTGCGACAGTGGTAAAAAAAAAGTAGTAGTACGCCGGTTGAAACTTTTTTCACAGATAGTTGACATCATACTGAGCTGAAAAAAAATCGTCTGCTGCATCATGATTCGTTCGTTTTTTTTACCACTTTCGCAACCTCTTACATCCACACCCACAGCAGGGTGCGTCAGCTGACGATTTTTTTTCAGCTCAGTATGATGTCAACTATCTGTGAGAAAAGTTTCAGCTGGCGTACTAACACATTTTTTTACCACTTTCGCAACCTCTATCTCCCAAACCCACCGCTACTTGAGCAGCTGACGGTCGATTCACATATCAGTCATGTGAGATATACAAAAAGAGAAATACTTTTGTATTTGCAACGGTACCTCCTGGACTAAATAGCCAATAAAAACTTACTATAAAACCAACTTTTTTTCAACATTATCAAAAGCGTTGTTGAGAAAATTTACCAATGACGGTATTCCGAAACAAAAACAATACAGCTCACCTTTATATTCCAATCTACTTGGTGGTTGCGTGCTGCACCTGGCCTGGTCCGCCATTTGCTTTGCTGCCACTGCTGGCACGAGATCGCGACGTGTCTTGCCTGTCCACATTTAAAGTGGCTTCGCTCTCGGGTGCTGGGCTACTTGACTCGATATTGCAGACATCACAGGTGGTATGAAGGCTTTGGTAAAACATGGTGACCGTTACATAATTTAGTCATTAAAAAAATCATATTCTTTTGTTTTCCTTACTTCCACGAAAATCTCTTCGACGCGGGCGGAGCCGCGGGCAAAAGCTAGTTATAAATATTTTATGAAATTTAATTACCTAATTATATTTTTATGATTTAATGACAAATGTATAGTTTTCAGATTTTTCCCTATACTTGTAGTATAATACGGTATTACTTGCCAAATTTCGTAGTTCTAGGTCAACGGGAAATAACTTATTAATTTTGATTCCGTTGAGAGTGTCAAAATATACATTTTTTGTGGCATAAACAGCCATATCTTTTTTTTACGTTAACTTAGAAGTTTGATTTTTTCACAGCTTCAAGGGCCTGTAGTCTTGAGAATATGGTTTTAATTTAATGTCGATAAGGGTCTTGACAGACAGAAGGACGGACTGACGGACAGACGGATAGACGGACAACAAAGTGATCCTATAAGGGTCCCTTTTTTTCATTTCGAGGTACGGAACCCTAAAAAATACCATAATTTTGAGTACAAAACAGCAATTTCATACTTTAACCCCTATTATTTTTACTGAACATTCAAAAGTTTTGCCATCTACCAATGGCATGACATTCATAAACTCTTCAATTTGAGTAAAATTACAGATTGAATCCAGCAAAAAAGATTTTATAAACAGATGTTATATCTCCCCTCTCTCCTCTAAGGTTCTATAAAATTAAATAAGAAACGAGAGCTGGAGACAATGCATAGGTAATGCCTTCAAAACTTCGCAATATAAAAATCATGGAAACTCCGAAACTTTTTCAATGGAATAAAGTATTCATTAAAAAACTGTACTTTAGGGGTGGAGAGGTCAGGTGGTTGGCATCTTTGAAATTAGTCTCTTGGAAAAAAAAAACATCTACGTAGAGCTCTCTAATAATCAAGATTGTTTATTCACTCACAAAATTTTAAAGGGAGTATCGGCTTAGGTGATTTTTCTCTTTGTACTTTCAGCTGGATATATCGCATTATCTTCTATTTAGAAAAGAAACAACAAATTTTCATCTTCTTTTTACTGACATTCCTATTTTCATGCCATTAATATTATTAAATCTTTTATCTGCGGCTCCGCCCGCCCACGCTGATTAGTTCAAACTTCTAACAGTTACTCGTTTCGGTCTCAATGCAAAATACACAACTTGTAATTATTTTTCTTATTTTCTGATAAAAAAACCGGCCAATTGCGAGTCGGACTCGCGCACGAAGGGTTCCGTACCATTATCTATAAAAATGGCAAAAAATCATGTCTGCTGTATGGAAGCCCCCTTAACTAGTAATTTTATTTAAATTTAATTATTTATTTTTAAAGTGAATATTTAACTAAATATTCTGTGAATATTTCAAGCGTCTACCTGTTAACTGTCTACTGGCAACAGTGTTACCGTTATCAATAACGAGCAAAAACATCACGTTTGTTGTATGGGAGCACCCTTTAATATGTATTTTATTCTGTTTTTTAGTATTTGTTGTTATAGCGGCAACAGAAACAGATCGTCTGTGAAAATTTAACTGTCTAACTATCACGCTTCATTAGATACAGCCTGGTGACAGACGGACGGACGGACGGACAGCGGAGTCTTAGTAATAGGGTCCCGTTGGTTACCCTTCGGGTATGGAACCCTAAAAAGTATAAATTAATTGCGTTTTATGCTATTTTGTGACGATATAATAACGGTTCTTAGCAGAATAATGGTATAATTTTATGGACATAGTTCTATTGCATGTCCTAGGTCCTAACAAACACCTACAGGACTAAAAAATAGTAAAACAATAGAAGATGGGACATTATATATAGGTTACTTTAGCTTAATACTCAGGCCAACCTATATAAAGATTGCTTTGCCTTGGTGAAGTACATGTTTTACCTCATTTCTGACTAAAACAATGGATTCATTCATAAAAAATCTTGCAGCCAACATTATTATCGCAAAATTCTTGAAATTAATCTTTTAATATTGCACCGATGAAGAGTTGATAAGCCGAGTTCAAATATTAGTAGCTCACGTAACAAAAGACCGCTTTTATTGTCACGCGTCGTCGGTACCAGCCCAACCTGGTAACATGGAACCTAGAAAAGATGGTATGAAGGCGGCTTCTTTACTATTTGAAGTCTATGCAGGTAGATACTAAAATTTTTCAATGCAAGTGCTCGTGAAACCCATTTTATATGCATCAAAACTGTTGGCAAAGTCTAAAAGTTGGTTTCCAATTTTTAGGAACCCTAAAATGTATAGAAAGAAGTAGATAATATAATTTTATAATACAATATAATTTATTGAAAAAAAACACCACTATGAAACCTTGTCCATATAAACCTCTATCTACGAGTATCTATAACCTAAGAACTGAGCTCTTGTCGGTGGAGTAACCGCCATTCTTCTCTTTTTTCTGCTATGATTTGAACTTTAAGTTAACATAATACAAGCTGGCATCGAGCCAAATTTACACTAGAGGCTTGGTGAGTTATCATATCAGTATCAATATTCTTTTACTAAGAAGAAAATGTTGACTCGGGCTAGGCTTACGTTTCATCCATCCATCCACACCTGCGTAAAATAGAGAAATATACCTAGGAATAAAACTATTCCATCCATCTATCAGCCTGTTTCGTCCACTGCTGGACATAGGCCTTTCCAGGATTTCGCCACTTTTGGCGGTCCTCCTGGAAGAGATGCCCATACTCACACACGCTGGGCAGGCGGGTTGGTGAGCGCGGTGCCGAGACCATTGCACCAGTGACGCCGCTGCCCGTCACCAGTCTGATTTATATAAGGCCCGGCAATCGGGGATGGATATACCGCCATCCATCGGTCCCAGGCAATGGTGGGCCGCCTGGTTTTTTTGCCTGAGAGCTGTCCTTTTACTCTCCCCCGAATAACTTCGGGAGGATTTCCGAGTAAGATGGTGGTACCTCCACAGTCGAGCTCGGCATTAGCTCTACCACCTAATACGTTTACGTTTAGTAATAGAAAAATCATTTTCGAATTTCCCGAAAAGCGCTATCAAACCTTGATACTGACTATTTACCGTGTCTTCAGTATGAATTTAGTTGCATAAACAAGTGTCACCAGAAGTTATAAATTTTCGAGACTCATCACAAGTCACTCTCCATACTTTACACCCTACCAACCTGAGCTGCAAAAAACTGGTTCTATGCAGGAAATGAAACAAAGGTGCAGGGATCGCTGCCTCTTACTTAGGAACCTTCATTACGATCCGTCTAGCTAGGGTGTAGATTAGATATCATTGGTCCGGCCCGTCATTTGTTCTCGTTGAAAAGTGTACTCAATTGCGTCGATTTGGTGAAACACGACTTAACTTATTTGAATAACGCTTTAAAAAATATGCTTAATTTGACACCTCACTTGAATTTTACAAAATTCATATGTGTTAAGGCGAAGTACCACACCCTCACCATGAAATCTCCGGATATATAGGATCTAAAAACTTAAAAAGTGGATTAGTTCCTAAGCTATGTATGCGCCTACTAATAATAGAATTTTGAAAATTAAAATTCTTATTGTGTGTTAATTTCACCACTTAAGCGGGTGGAGCAAAAAACCGAACTCATCCATTTTTTGACTAAATTGACTGATTGGTGCATTCATTTAAGACTGTTGGTAAGCGATAGTAAAGAGGTTCATTGGCAACGGCACCGGCAACGGCGACGGCGACGGCACGGCTAAGGTGGTAAAAGTACATGAATTTACGGCAACGGCACGGCTAAGGTGGTAAAAATGTAAATTCATACGTCACCGTTGCCGATGCCGGTGCTGGTGCCGGTGGATTGCCGGTAAGTGGAAAAGGGGCCGCACGAAATAATGTTCCCAAAACCGAAAAATTTGTAAAATATGAATTTAGCTTTACTAATCAACATCACCTATTTCAAGGCGGTCAATAATGTATAAAAGAAAAAAGTTGATTCTACAAGCCTTCTTACATTCAATCTGCTCCCACTGAAAGAGAAAAGTACGTGTCATAGTATGCTTTTACATATCAAATGATAGGTACAACCGCGACAACTACCGTCATTAGACTCATTAGTAGATTTCACGGGCCCATGTCAGTTTGGGTGTTGGCATTTTGCTGAGGTAGCAGCGGTAAATGAATGCTGTGGTTCATTCAAATAATTTATTTCATAATTGTTTATGAATCATTATTCAATGTAATGAAGGGAAAGATGAACGTATAGGTGCACATTTAGTTTGGTCTGCGTGTTCCGAAACGCTCGGTATGGTTCATATTTGTGCTTGAAGTAGAGTGATAGCTAGGGTTCACCCTGAGAGCTGTCAATTGTCGGCGAAACTTTGTTCTGACAACTCAAACAACTCTTTTTTAATTAATAAAGACGTTTTTTTTTTCATGTCCTCTTTGCTTAAAGTGAAAAGCATTGTATAACTTGAGCACCACTGGATGGACTTAGGCTGAGATTCAGAGTGCAGTTTGTGTCCGAACTCGATCTTACAAACGTCAAAAAGCGACGTGATCCTATACTAGAGTGACGTTTGTAAGATTGAGTTCCTATTGAGTTCGGACTCAAAATGCACTCTGAATCTCAGCCTTAGACGCGGTTTTCGATGTTAGCTAGGATATTTCTTCGGAAAGGTTTTAGGGTAGGTTCTTATTATCTATTATTGCGCCATAAATAAAAAGTTATATATATATTATAATGTATAGATACCGGGTGTAAATTGAGTGATGCCATTAAATGAAACCACATATTCTACGAATTATATTGAACCACTTTTCCCAAGAAACATACCCGTGCTAACTATTAGTTTGGGAAATATTTGAGTTTCAAGCAAAAATACATGAACTCTAACGCACCGACATAAGGGCGTTTTTTGAAACAGCGTTGTCCGTAAAACAGCTGTTACGGTGCAGCGTTCTAAAATAGACCTACGTCCTACGAGATAAAGTCTTTGAGTTACAGTTGAATATCTTTGTCTCTGAAGATTTGCGCTGGTTTTTTTCTTAAGATATTTGTTCAGTATGGTCAGGAGAGTATGTGGTTTTATTTAATGGTCGCACTCATATATACCTATATATATATCCTTTTATATGTTATATTTTTATTGCTATATTTCTTTATTTTATGCAGGTGTATAATTTTATTACATTTTAGTATCGCAACCAATTTTTTTAAATGTTTTTCTCGTTTTTTTTTAAATTATATTCTATTATTTTATAAAGATTAATTTTTGACCTGTAAAAAGTATACTTTATGTATCTATTTTAAAAATAAACATTTTGAATTTTGAATGTTTGAAAGTATTTTAGATTCGGATTATTAGTTCCGGAGATAGCCCTCTACATCCAAACTCACAAACTAACAAACAACTCCTCTCGCTTTATAATATAATTAGTGTTAATGTAGATTAGTGTAGATTATTGTAGATAGTGTAGAAAACGTGACGACAATTTTTCTTTACTTCAAACCATTGTGGCTTAACCCGTAGAAAAAAACAAAATTTAATAAGACCATAAAATTTAGCATCGAGCATCTTTTTAATTAAACTTAATTAATATAACAATTTAGGTGGTAGAGCTGATGCCGGGCTTGACTGTGGAGATACCACCATCTTACTCGCAAATCCTCCCGAATATATTCGGGTGAGAGTAAGAGAACAGCTCTCAGGCAAAACCAGGCGGCCCACCATTGCCTGGGACCGATGGATGGATCTATCCCCAATTGCCGGGCCTTATATAAAACAGACTGGTGACGGGCAGCGTAGTCACTGGTGCAAGGGTTTTGGCACCGTGCTCACAAACCCGCCTGCCCAGCGTGTGTGAGTATGTGCATGTCTTCCAGGAGGACCGCCAAGAGTGGCGAAATCCTAGAAAGGCCTATGTCCAGCAGTGGACGAAACAGGCTGATGGATGGATGGATGGAATATAACAATCTGTGCAAAAATACTAAATGTAAAATAGCCCTTACAAGGTTAAAACGGTATTAAGGTGGGCAAATCAATCAATCTCTCAGAGCATCAGTTCATTGCTCACTCGAGATGGCGGGCATTTCGAAAAATTGCGACATAAAATTCATGTACTTTTGAAAGCTTGATATTCCTAAAGTTTAAAAGTTACAAAAATGATAATTATATCATTGTGAAAATCCATTTAGCGACAACACAAAAATATATGCTCGGCCTTCCCTTCACCTCCCGCGATGACGTCATAGACCGCGGGAGTGAGCACTGAAAAAATAAATGTACTTATAATATTCGTGATTTATTTATCAGTGTCTAGGTGAGTTACAAAAAGCCCTCGAAAATGGTGCAACTACATTTTTAGAAACTTTGAGCATCTTACATAACTAACTACAAAAGTCAAATTATCGTAAAACTTATCTTCTTTAGATTTTAGTTTCTGCACTACAACTTCAACAGCGAGGCAGATTTAACTATGTATTTAAAATTTTCTGGGTGTTTTTTTGTGTGCACTTTTATTTAAGTTTTTTTATGATAATATTGCTGGATACTGAATACTGAATATTTATTTACTGAAAATGGTTAGTAATACAAAAAAAATTATTAGACCTAACCTAGGGTTAGTAAAATACAAAATCAAAAATTTATTTTGTAAAATAGATACATAAAGTATACTTTCTAAATACAAGTCAAAGTTAATCTTTACAATATATATCTTCAGAATATAAAAAATATATACTAATAAGGGAAAGACATACAGAAAATATTTAGGTAGCGCTACTAAATTGTAATTATACACCTGCATGAAATAGAGAAATCTAGGAATAAAAATATTATATATAAATGATGCAATGAACAAATAAGTTGATAAATAAATACGGGAAATACATACAAAAAATATTAAGGTTGGGCTACTAAAATGTAATAAAGTTACACACCTGCGTAAAATAGAGAAATATAGGAATAAAAATATTCCATCCATCCATCAGCCTGTTTCGTCCACTGCTGGACATAGGCCTTTCCAGGATTTCACCACCCCTGGCGGTCCTCCTGGAAGAAATGCCCATACTCACACACGCTGGGCAGGCGGGTTGGTGAGCGCGGTGCCGAAACCCCTGCACCAGTGACGCCGCTACCCGTCACCAGTCTGATTTATATAAGGCCCGGCAATTGGGGATGGATATACCGCCATCCATCGGTCCCAGGCAATGGTGGGCCGCCTGGTTTTTTTGCCTGAGAGCTGTCCTCTTACTCTCCCCCGAATAACTTCGGGAGGATTTCCAAGTAAGATGGTGGTACCTCCACAGTCGAGCCCGGCATTAGCTCTACCACCTAATAAATATATTATAAAAATATTATATATACATAATGCCTAACCATCCGCACCATTCAATTAGTATTGCTAAGAAGAAGGGCAAGAAACTTAGCAAACATGCCTTTTTTCAAAAAATATGTGGTACAAAAACATATTACAAATATACATTTTTTTTATACCTACTTAAGTAAAGGCATAAAAAATATAAACGGTAAAACACAACGGTTCGGACTTATATATAGGCAGGATCCGACTCAATAAAAGCATTCTTTGCTCTTTTATGTACAACCAACATGCACGTTGCACATAGCTCCGATACTAGGTTTTTTTACACTGTGCTAGAATTCTCCGTAACACGTATGAAGTTATTTTCACCAAAAGGCGTGGCCCAGTGCCCAGTCACAGTATATGGCCCAGTGCACAAAGTTCATGCAGTTATTTAATTTATTTTTGTGATGTTTATAGAATATATTATACATATATAGATACGGTTGATATAATGTGTATACTACACATGTATATGGGATTAAGAAGTTGGTAAAAAAGTTACAGTTTTTGTTTACATGAAGAATGAAAATAAGTGAGCTATAATACCTACAATATGTAGGGAAATTAAAATATTATTCAAAGCTAAGATTCGATATACTTCAGTTTTTCAATATAGTCATAAGATTTTGATAAAAGCCAAGTAAGGAGGTTTCTTATTGAATATTTTTTTAGTTTAGTTTTATCTGCTATAAGTATTTTTTGTTGATTTGATTGTAAATGAATTATTAATACAAATAATGCAAAAATAATGGCAAATAAAAACTAATCTAAGTATTATTAATTGTGGTACCTACAATTGTAAACACCTGTCCAAATACGTAAACTATATGCCCATATTTTTTTTGATGAAATATGTCTTACCTATACTGGACCTTCGGCGCATGAGATCTACTTCCACTTGACCGGTTTCATTTTAAGGGTCTAACGTAACGCCAGCAATTTATTTACTTCTGTATTTATTTACTTAACTTTTTAATAATGATAAGAATATGACTTGTACTATCCCACAAATTAATTTTGAAACTAGTTCAAAAAAGTAAAAAACGTGGAGTTGATGCTCGTGATTGTTGGCACTCAATTAAAAATGTAAAAAACGTGATTTACTGTTTTCCAAGTTCCACCAAGTGCCAAAAATATCAAAGTATCAACCATTTTAGAGATTTTTTTAGTCACTTCATCACTTTGGGTATGAAGTTACTGATGTTAGTTTATCAATCTTAAGACCCGATTTCACCACTCTGTTAGTTATTACATAAATCAGACATTACCTAACGAGGGATTAAAATCAATGAGGACACTAACATCTCTGTCAATTTAGTATGTCCCATGTCGAAAATGTAACAAGCCATTAGTAAATCAAACATTAAGCAAATGACTCGAAAATCATTCACTCACATTCTAAGCCAACCAAAACAGAATGTCATTATTTGTTTTGTCATTGTTTTCGCAGACGGGCACTTTTTTTACTGGTCGTATTATAAGTTTCATGTTTGCTTAGGCGACTGATTTGAAATACCGTTTATTCTGTTGAATTCAATAGAAATCGGTTTACATGTCGTTTTGCTGGTTCAAAATGTCAAACATTTTATTTCTTTGAGATAGCATTAACGCCAGTATCAGTTGCCGGTTGCCATGACAACAATGTAAACAATAACAAACATGGCGGATCCCAACAGCTGTGGGTCTGTGTGACAGTAAGCTAATCGTCTGTTACCAATCTAACAAATCCCTAGAGCAGTCATTAAATTTAACAATGATTAAGGAAATTAAACATTCGTTATAGCATGGTGGGACGCTCACTAACTTTAACAGTCCGTTAAATGATATAACAGGGGTGTCAACTAACTAACAGAGTATGGTGAAATCGGGTCTAAGCATTTATTTTCGGATTGTCAGTTCACAAACCGGCGAAAGTATTGAGTTTGCTCCCCTTGTACAAATCCTACTATACATTTTTATTGGCTGTGCTCACCTTCTGCTCTGTAGCAACGTGGTTGGAATACTTAATACGGGCCGGTTGTTGACTGAGAACGGTTTTACTTATAATGTATGTTGGTATACATCGTGACGTGGATCGCCTCAAAACTTACACCTCATGCTCTACTGATCATACGGAACAGATTTATTGCCATTCCTTGAAAATTGACACTTTCTCAAGACTCAAGACACACTTACACAACTGTCAATAACTGGTCTTCCCTTGTCGGTCGCAATCAGGGCTGACAGATGTAAATCAGAGGGAATCGTAGCGTAAAAGGCAAAAAAATCGTATTCCCATAGAAAATCAACATGTTGGAAATCTTGATCGTAAATGTTGTAATTTGGAGGCTAAAACAATCGTACTCCTATACAAATTTTGAAACAATACGGTTGTACATGCTAATCGTAGGAGTAAGATTTAAATTTGGAGTCAACCCTGAACTTACATGCCGCGAAACCGAACACGCCGGTGTACTTCTCCCGCCTTCACTACGCCACTAAGGCGGAGGACATCGCGGAGTACGTGCGCCACGAGACGGGATACCCGCCGAGGGTGCAGTTGCTGGAGTCGCGCCGCAACGTCAACTTTTCGGTGTTCGTGGTGCGAGTACTGGACTGCTTTCTGCAACTTTTGGCCGCAGGGCGTGGTGTTCCGTCGCTTTCGTGGACAAGCGCCACAGGACAGCACAAAGACATAGTGAGAAGTGAAGTTATACTAATAAGTATTAAGGTTTACTAACATAATTTTGTATACATAAATATACTGTAATATATGTATGTTACTTTGTTAGGTATTTTATCTATGGGCCACAGATGCCTGATAATAAATGATTTGATTGATTGATTTCAAATCGTACAATGGCAGCCCTGGTCGCAAGACTTCTGGAAATCGGAAGGGGTCATAGGTTTGTATTGAAGTAGAATATTACAAAAGTATATCAATTTTAACACAAGAGATGTCGATACCGCGATGTACAAATCGTAGCACGCCATCTACAGTATTCTCTTAGACAATTAAACTTACAAGTCTTAACAATAAAAATAATCGTTAATTATTAATGAGTTAATGACAGTGGCGTAGCATAGGTCAGAAGCACTCGGTAATCTTTAATTTGCCGCCCTCTTATTTTTGCAATTGGTTATAAAAAAATGGGATATGGTTAAAAGGGAAATGACATTTGCTGACATTTGTACGACAAATATGTCAAAAAAAACGAATAGAAATCCATCGATAATATTGCATTTTATTCCACCGGTAAACAAACATGACAGAGTTGGCAGAATACCACTTAAAAAACCGGCCAAGTGCGAGTCGGATTCGCACACGAAGTGTTCCGTACCATTATCTATAAAAACGGCAAAAAAATCGTATCTGTTGTATGGGAGCCCCCTTTAATATTTACTTTATTCTGTTTTTTAGTATTTGTTATTATAGCGGCAACAGAAATACATCATCAGTGAAAATTTAAACTATCTAACTATCACGGTTCATGAGATACAGCCTGGTGACAGACGGACAGACAGATGGAGTAGGGTCACGGTGGTTACCGTAAAAAATTCAATTCAATCCAATTTTTTTTGCCGCCACCTGTGAAATGCCGCCTGGCGCAAACCGCACCCTCCGCCATACAGGCATAGGCCTTCCTAAAACCCCTTCTTAGTGAATGTCAACGCCATACAGGGAACCTGCAATCCAAATTTCATGATCCTAGGTCCAGCCGTTTATTCTAGGAGTTGAGAGATCAGTCAGTTACGTAATTCATCACACTAATATTATAAATGCGAAAGTTTGTGTGTGTGTGTGTGTGTGTGTGTATGTTTGTTGCTACTCTTTCACGCTGAAATGGCTAGACAGATTTGGATTAAATTTAGAATTAATATAGCTTATAACTTAACTTAACACATAGGCTACTTTTTATTCCGGAAAAAAAACGTCGTTAAAACGAATAACACGCGGGCGGAACCGCAGTTAGCTAGTATTCAATATAGGTATACCACTGATCTATAGAATAGTACTATTAAGATCTCTATATGATATATCCATATATCTATAGCTCGTTGGGTATACCCTTAATAATATAATCTTTAGAAAGAGACCTAAAATTAATTTGACCGAAATTTGATCAGAACCGAGGTTCTTATTGCGAGTATCGGAAAATGTTTTCTGTTCCTTTATATTTGTTCAAGCGCAAACCTAACTCAATTAATATAGAAAGGCAACATTTTGTTTTTCTTTAAAGTTCTTCGGCAAAGTCTAGATCAAAAAATTTTAGGTTAACACAATTTTTATGCCAGTCCTTCCTCGGCCAAATTTGAATGTCTTTCGCTCAAACGTTCAATGCTAAATTGTAAAATGAGTACAGACAACTACTATAAAGGTTGCTAAAATGATTTTCTGGTACTATCTTCATCATTATGTACAACTTGTACTATATGGGGCCAACACTTGAATCGTAAAAAACTGCTCTTACATACATTTCGGAAAAGAGAAGATATTTACTTTTCTATGGAACAGCGGTTTTTTATTTGCTATTTGTGTTTTGGCTCCATAGTTATCCGGAAGTTATCCATAATTATATATCTATGGGTAGGACGCCGTGCTTGACGGAAAAAGGTTATCAAATTAACAACCTGTATTGAATCCTTCTAGGCCTGCAGTTAAGGATCTCGGTGCAAAATTCACATCATAATATTGTTTTCCATACTTTTGAATAAAAAGTATGCAACAAATGCGTTTTATAGCAATTCGCGCAAACTGCTTGTTAATAGTTAGGTGATCACATGAAAATTATTCATATTTATGCGTTACATTTTAGCTGTATTACATTACAACTGTAAACTCGCTTTTAAGTTTGTTAATGTAATGCAAACAAAATATAATACATTAAAGTACGTTTTTTTGTGAAAACTTTATTATTAATAAACTATTCCCGCCAGGTGCATTAAAACACATTTATTGCATACTTTTTATTCAAAAGTAAAGAAAACAATATTATGATGTGCATTTTGTACCGAGGTAAAAAGTTACCCCCTTAATGCCGTAAAAACGGTGTGCGAGAAGCAGGATTTTGGTGTCCTGTCCTTCATTATAGAATAGCTATGAAATTGTCAAAAAATATCCTTCATGGTTTCGTAGAAAACAATATCACCAAAAAACGATCAGTTTTAAAATATGCTCCTTAAATTGTTGAATAATCATATTCAACTTCTTTTAATTAAACGTGAGCAAAATATATGTCTGTTATAAAAATCAATCTCGCCAATTAACTATAACTAATTTGAAGTAACTAATTTGTTTTACCAAAAAAACACACCAGTGTTGCGCGTGTATTGTTAGCGTTCAACAGTGCGTGATTGCGTGACCGACCATCTCTGATTGAATATGGCGTAATTTGTACACGATTTCTAAAGTAATCTAGAACAACGCGATGAAACATAAACTTAATCTAGAATAGTTATTGAAATACAATAACCTCCGAATAAAAAACGCTTAATCTTACTATCAGCTAACAGAGAAAACATTTTCTCGTTTTCCAAAAATGGGTAAACACTGGGTAAATAAAAATGGGTAAGACTTACGCACTAGACTACCACCAATTTATTGGGTTTTGTATTTCTAAATAATAGGGTTTGTACCCAAAATCTAGTGGCCAAACAATATAAGCAATGCTGAAGGCATTATATAGTCAAGAACCAAATAAAAATGTATTTTTTTATTATAATAGGTTTGCACTCATAAATGTATAATAAAATTCATTAAAAACTGTCAGCTTGACCTAAAAATAAACTTTCTGCTAATAACTAGGGGAGGGTCACCTCGTTCCGCTTCGCTCACCTTCCAAATTTATTTACATGTCAACCTAACACGCCCCTCTTCACTCCGCTTCACTTCGCTCGTCTTCGCACCTAGATTTAACAAAATAATTTATTAGATTTTTACGATTATACGATTTATTTGGTGACAGATACCAAATCTGAGTACCAAACTTTTATTTCGGGATAAATCTAATATTTTGAGGATACCATTTTTATTCAATGTTTTAAACATGACAATATTGATAAATCAATCTTTTATTTTAGACTAGTCTTTGCCCGCATCTTCGCCCGCGTTCAATAAATCTTTGGCGCGTGTTCAAACCGCTAGGGTTTTTTTTTCGTAATGTCGATGAAAATATTCACGACCCATCTCCGCATTTAAAAGCAGTTTTGGTCGATCGCAAACAATATAAGGTTAATTTGGTTAATTTATAAATTCATACTGGAGACTCTTTAAGTGATCAGGAATAAGGTTTAATATGCTTTTTCCACAAAAACTCAAGAGCAACCTCGACTCAATTAGTATAGGAAATCTACATTTTATTCTGCGTATTTGACAAAAAGGTTAATTCAATCTTGATTCTGTCCATTTACCGAGTCGCCATTATGAATTCGGCTATATCAACCAAAGTCATCTTATATTTAACCCTTTAACTTTGCCCTTTTTTATTAGGGTTCCGTACACAAAGGGCAAAATGGAGCCCATTAAGGTAACTCTGCAGTCTGTCTGTCCATCCGTCCGTCCGTATGTCATGGGTCTCTAGCTCGTACGCGGATGAAGTAACAGATTTGAAATTTGGATATATTATGTAGAATATTGACCCAAAACCGAATTAAATTTAAAACTTCAATTAAATTATTTTTCAGGGAGGATCCCATACAAAAAAGGATCTGAAAATAACTTTTTCTTTCACTTACATTACATATCAGTAACTGTCATTTCAAAAATAAAAAACCGGCTAAGTGCGAGTCAGACTCGCGCATGAAGGGTTCCGTACCATTAGGTAACTATAAAAACGGCAAAAAAATCATGTCTGTTGTATGGGAGTGCGCAGGCCCGACTGGCACTTGGTCGGTTTTAGGATTTGTTGTTATAGCGGCAACAGAAATACATCATCTGTGAAAATGTACTTTACCGGTTTTTTCCTTGCCAAATTCCTTTCTTTTGATCATGGCATTTTAAAGTGTTACTTATTATATGCAATTGTTTCTGTCATTCAATTTTATATCATTGCGGTATAGAAAATCCGAAAAGTAAATCTGGACGTGAGGAGCTCTGAACCGGGACTCGCACCCAGGACCTCTCGCTTACCAGGCGGTTGCTCTTCCACTAAGCTATCCAGTTCTCATTTAAAATTTAATTTATTATCTCCTTGCGGTGGATAAATCGCCAAATGTTTAAAATATAGCAATTTATTTTTATCATTGTTTTTGTCATGGCTGGCGGAACGCACATGGCTTTATTTATATAGGTAGACTTTACTATCCGTCTCTCTGTCACTCTGTTTGTTTGTCCAAGTCCGTCAAGGCCCATTTTCTCAGGCATGGCTTGAGGTAAACTTTAATTGAATATTGAATACTAAGAATTAAAGAGCTGATGCCGGGCTGGACTGTGGAGGTACCACCATCTTACTCGCAAATCCTCCCGAAGTTTTAACGCTTTAAAAAATATGCTTAATTTGACACCTCACTTGAATTTTACAAAATTCATATGTGTTAAGGCGAAGTACCACACCCTCACCATGAAATCTCCGGATATATAGGATCTAAAAACTTGAAAAGTGGATTAGTTCCTAAGCTATGTATGCGCCTACTAATAATAGAATTTTGAAAATTAAAATTCTTATTGTGTGTTAATTTCGCCACTTAAGCGGGTGGAGCAAAAAACCGAACTCATCCATTTTTTGACTAAATTGACTGATTGGTGCATTCATTTAAGACTGTTGGTAAGCGATAGTAAAGAGGTTCATTGGCACCGGCACCGGCAACGGCGACGGCGACGGCACGGCTAAGGTGGTAAAAGTACATGAATTTACGGCAACGGCACGGCTAAGGTGGTAAAAATGTAAATTCATACGTCGCCGTTGCCGATGCCGGTGCTGGTGCCGGTGGATTGCCGGTAAGTGGAAAAGGGGCCGCACGAAATAATGTTCCCAAAACCGAAAAAATTGTAAAATATGAATTTAGCTTTACCAATCAACATCACCTATTTCAAGGCGGTCAATAATGTATAAAAGAAAAAAGTTGATTCTACAAGCCTTCTTACATTCAATCTGCTCCCACTGAAAGAGAAAAGTACGTGTCATAGTATGCTTTTACATATCAAATGATAGCTACAACCGTGACAACTACCGTCATTAGACTCATTAGTAGATTTCACGAGCCCATGTCAGTTTGGGTGTTGGCATTTTGCTGAGGTAGCAGCGGTAAATGAATGCTGTGGTTCATTCAAATAATTTATTTCATAATTGTTTATGAATCATTATTCAATGTAATGAAGGGAAAGATGAACGTATAGGTGCACATTTAGTTTGGTCTGCGTGTTCCGAAACGCTCGGTATGGTTCATATTTGTGCTTGAAGTAGAGTGATAGCTAGGGTTCACCCTGAGAGCTGTCAATTGTCGGCGAAACTTTGTTCTGACAACTCAAACAACTCTTTTTTAATTAATAAAGACGTTTTTTTTTTCATCTCCTCTTTGCTTAAAGTGAAAAGCATTGTATAACTTGAGCGCCACTGGATGGACTTAGGCTGAGATTCAGAGTGCAGTTTGTGTCCGAACTCGATCTTACAAACGTCAAAAAGCGACGTGATCCTATACTAGAGTGACGTTTGTAAGATTGAGTTCCTATTGAGTTCGGACTCAAAATGCACTCTGAATCTCAGCCTTAGACGCGGTTTTCGATGTTAGCTAGGATATTTCTTCGGAAAGGTTTTAGGGTAGGTTCTTATTATCTATTATTGCGCCATAAATAAAAAGTTATATATATATTATAATGTATAGATACCGGGTGTAAATAGAGTGATGCCATTAAATGAAACCACATATTCTACGAATTATATTGAACCACTTTTCGCAAGAAACATACCCGCGCTAACTATTAGTTTGGGAAATATTTGAGTTTCAAGCAAAAATACATGAACTCTAACGCACCGACATAAGGGCGTTTTTTGAAACAGCGTCGTCTGTAAAACAGCTGTTACGGTGCAACGTTCTAAAATAGACCTACTTCCTACGAGATAAAGTCTTTGAGTTACAGTTGAATATCTTTGTCTCTGAAGATTTGCGCTGGTTTTTTTCTTAAGAGAGTTGTTCAGTATGGTCAGGAGAGTATGTGGTTTTATTTAATGGTCGCACTCATATATATATATATATATATCCTTTTATATGTTGTATTTTTTGCTATATTTCTTTATTTTATGCAGGTGTATAATTTTATTACATTTTAGTATCGCAACCAATTTTTTTAAATGTTTTTCTCGTTTTTTTTTAAATTATATTCTATTATTTTATAAAGATTAATTTTTGACCTGTAAAAAGTATACTTTATGTATCTATTTTAAAAATAAACATTTTGAATTTTGAATGTTTGAAAGTATTTTAGATTCGGATTATTAGTTCCGGAGATAGCCCTCTACATCCAAACTCACAAACTAACAAACAACTCCTCTCGCTTTATAATATAATTAGTGTTAATGTAGATTAGTGTAGATTATTGTAGATAGTGTAGAAAACGTGACGACAATTTTTCTTTACTTCAAACCATTGTGGCTTAACCCGTAGAAAAAAACAATATTTAATAAGACCATAAAATTTAGCATCGAGCATCTTTTTAATTAAACTTAATTAATATAACAATTTAGGTGGTAGAGCTGATGCCGGGCTTGACTGTGGAGATACCACCATCTTACTCGCAAATCCTCCCGAATATATTCGGGGGAGAGTAAGAGAACAGCTCTCAGGCAAAACCAGGCGGCCCACCATTGCCTGGGACCGATGGATGGCGATATATCTATCCCCAATTGCCGGGCCTTATATAAAACAGACTGGTGACGGGCAGCGTAGTCACTGGTGCAAGGGTTTTGGCACCGTGCTCACCAACCCGCCTGCCCAGCGTGTGTGAGTATGTGCATGTCTTCCAGGAGGACCGCCAAGAGTGGCGAAATCCTAGAAAGGCCTATGTCCAGCAGTGGACGAAACAGGCTGATGGATGGATGGATGGAATATAACAATCTGTGCAAAAATACTAAATGTAAAATAGCCCTTACAAGGTTAAAACGGTATTAAGGTGGGCAAATCAATCAATCTCTCAGAGCATCAGTTCATTGCTCACTCGAGATCCATAATATAACCCGCAGCCTACTTTTAAATGCCATGTGTAAGCAATGGTTTCTTCCGAACTTCTCTCAATTATTATGTAAATAGTATGTTTTTTTCTTCCTCGTCATCCGGGCGGGCATTTCGAAAAATTGTGACATAAAATTCATGTACTTTTGAAAGCTTGATATTCCTAAAGTTTAAAAGTTACAAAAATGATAATTATATCATTGTGAAAATCCATTTAGCGACAACACCAAAATATATGCTCGGCCTTCCCTTCACCTCCCGCGATGACGTCATAGACCGCGGGAGTGAGCACTGAAAAAATAAATGTACTTATAATATTCGTGATTTATTTATCAGTGTCTAGGTGAGTTACAAAAAGCCCTCGAAAATGGTGCAACTACATTTTTAGAAACTTTGAGCATCTTACATAACTAACTACAAAAGTCAAATTATCGTAAAACTTATCTTCTTTAGATTTTAGTATCTGCACTACAACTTCAACAGCGAGGCAGATTTAACTATGTATTTAAAATTTTCTGGGTGTTTTTTTGTGTGCACTTTTATTTAAGTTTTTTTATGATAATATTGCTGGATACTGAATACTGAATATTTATTTACTGAAAATGGTTAGTAATACAAAAAAATTTATTAGACCTAACCTAGGGTTAATAAAATACAAAATCAAAAATTTATTTTGTAAAATAGATACATAAAGTATACTTTCTAAATACAAGTCAAAGTTAATCTCTACAATATATATCTTCAGAATATAAAAAATACATACTAATAAGGGAAAGACATACAGAAAATATTTAGGTAGCGCTACTAAATTGTAATTATACACCTGCATGAAATAGAGAAATCTAGGAATAAAAATATTATATATAAATGATGCAATGAACAAATAAGTTGATAAATAAATACATACAAAAAATATTAAGGTTGGCCTACTAAAATGTAATAAAGTTACACACCTGCGTAAAATAGAGAAATATAGGAATAAAAATATTCCATCCATCCATCAGCCTGTTTCGTCCACTGCTGGACATAGGCCTTTCCAGGATTTCACCACCCCTGGCGGTCCTCCTGGAAGAAATGCCCATACTCACACACGCTGGGCAGGCGGGTTGGTGAGCGCGGTGCCGAAACCCCTGCACCAGTGACGCCGCTACCCGTCACCAGTCTGATTTATATAAGGCCCGGCAATTGGGGATGGATATACCGCCATCCATCGGTCCCAGGCAATGGTGGGCCGCCTGGTTTTTTTGCCTGAGAGCTGTCCTCTTACTCTCCCCCGAATAACTTCGGGAGGATTTCCAAGTAAGATGGTGGTACCTCCACAGTCGAGCCCGGCATTAGCTCTACCACCTAATAAATATATTATAAAAATATTATATATACATAATGCCTAACCATCCGCACCATTCAATTAGTATTGCTAAGAAGAAGGGCAAGAAACTTAGCAAACATGCCTTTTTTCAAAAAATATGTGGTACAAAAACATATTACAAATATACATTTTTTTTATACCTACTTAAGTAAAGGCATAAAAAATATAAACGGTAAAACACAACGGTTCGGACTTATATATAGGCAGGATCCGACTCAATAAAAGCATTCTTTGCTCTTTTATGTACAACCAACATGCACGTTGCACATAGCTCCGATACTAGGTTTTTTTACACTGTGCTAGAATTCTCCGTAACACGTATGAAGTTATTTTCACCAAAAGGCGTGGCCCAGTGCCCAGTCACAGTATATGGCCCAGTGCACAAAGTTCATGCAGTTATTTAATTTATTTTTGTGATGTTTATAGAATATATTATACATATATAGATACGGTTGATATAATGTGTATACTACACATGTATATGGGATTAAGAAGTTGGTAAAAAAGTTACAGTTTTTGTTTACATGAAGAATGAAAATAAGTGAGCTATAATACCTACAATATGTAGGGAAATTAAAATATTATTCAAAGCTAAGATTCGATATACTTCAGTTTTTCAATATAGTCATAAGATTTTGATAAAAGCCAAGTACGGAGGTTTCTTATTGAATATTTTTTTAGTTTAGTTTTATCTGCTATAAGTATTTTTTGTTGATTTGATTGTAAATGAATTATTAATACAAATAATGCAAAAATAATGGCAAATAAAAACTAATCTAAGTATTATTAATTGTGGTACCTACAATTGTAAACACCTGTCCAAATACGTAAACTATATGCCCATATTTTTATTGATGAAATATGTCTTACCTATACTGGACCTTCGGCGCATGAGATCTACTTCCACTTGACCGGTTTCATTTTAAGGGTCTAACGTAACGCCAGCAATTTATTTACTTCTGTATTTATTTACTTAACTTTTTAATAATGATAAGAATATGACTTGTACTATCCCACAAATTAATTTTGAAACTAGTTCAAAAAAGTAAAAAACGTGGAGTTGATGCTCGTGATTGTTGGCACTCAATTAAAAATGTAAAAAACGTGATTTACTGTTTTCCAAGTTCCACCAAGTGCCAAAAATATCAAAGTATCAACCATTTTAGAGATTTTTTTAGTCACTTCATCACTTTGGGTATGAAGTTACTGATGTTAGTTTATCAATCTTAAGACCCGATTTCACCACTCTGTTAGTTATTACATAAATCAGACATTACCTAACGAGGGATTAAAATCAATGAGGACACTAACATCTCTGTCAATTTAGTATGTCCCATGTCGAAAATGTAACAAGCCATTAGTAAATCAAACATTAAGCAAATGACTCGAAAATCATTCACTCACATTCTAAGCCAACCAAAACAGAATGTCATTATTTGTTTTGTCATTGTTTTCGCAGCCGGGCACTTTTTTTACTGGTCGTATTATAAGTTTGATGTTTGCTAAGGCGACTGATTTGAAATACCGTTTATTCTGTTGAATTCAATAGAAATCGGTTTACATGTCGTTTTGCTGGTTCAAAATGTCAAACATTTTATTTCTTTGAGATAGCATTAACGCCAGTATCAGTTGCCGGTTGCCATGACAACAATGTAAACAATAACAAACATGGCGTATCCCAACAGCTGTGGGTCTGTGTGACAGTAAGCTAATCGTCTGTTACCAATCTAACAAACCCCTAGAGCAGTCATTAAATTTAACAACCGATTAAGGAAATTAAACATTCGTTATAGCATGGTGGGACGCTCACTAACTTTAACAGTCCGTTAAATGATATAACAGTCAACTAACTAACAGAGTATGGTGAAATCGGGTCTAAGCATTTATTTTCGGATTGTCAGTTCACAAACCGGCGAAAGTATTGAGTTTGCTCCCCTTGTACAAATCCTACTATACATTTTTATTGGCTGTGCTCACCTTCTGCTCTGTAGCAACGTGGTTGGAATACTTAATACGGGCCGGTTGTTGACTGAGAACGGTTTTACTTATAATGTATGTTGGTATACATCGTGACGTGGATCGCCTCAAAACTTACACCTCATGCTCTACTGATCATACGGAACAGATTTATTGCCATTCCTTGAAAATTGACACTTTCTCAAGACTCAAGACACACTTACACAACTGTCAATAACTGGTCTTCCCTTGTCGGTCGCAATCAGGGCTGACAGATGTAAATCAGAGGGAATCGTAGCGTAAAAGGCAAAAAAATCGTATTCCCATAGAAAATCAACATGTTGGAAATCTTGATCGTAAATGTTGTAATTTGGAGGCTAAAACAATCGTACTCCTATACAAATTTTGAAACAATACGGTTGTACATGCTAATCGTAGGAGTAAGATTTAAATTTGGAGTCAACCCTGAACTTACATGCCGCGAAACCGAACACGCCGGTGTACTTCTCCCGCCTTCACTACGCCACTAAAGCGGAGGACATCGCGGAGTACGTGCGCCACGAGACGGGATACCCGCCGAGGGTGCAGTTGCTGGAGTCGCGCCGCAACGTCAACTTTTCGGTGTTCGTGGTGCGAGTACTGGACTGCTTTCTGCAACTTTTGGCCGCAGGGCGTGGTGTTCCGTCGCTTTCGTGGACAAGCGCCACAGGACAGCACAAAGACATAGTGAGAAGTGAAGTTATACTAATAAGTATTAAGGTTTACTAACATAATTTTGTATACATAAATATACTGTAATATATGTATGTTACTTTGTTAGGTATTTTATCTATGGGCCACAGATGCCTGATAATAAATGATTTGATTGATTGATTTCAAATCGTACAATAGCAGCCCTGGTCGCAAGACTTCTGGAAATCGGAAGGGGTCATAGGTTTGTATTGAAGTAGAATATTATAAAAGTATATCAATTTTAACACAAGAGATGTCGATACCGCGATGTACAAATCGTAGCACGCCATCTACAGTATTCTCTTAGACAATTAAACTTACAAGTCTTAACAATAAAAATAATCGTTAATTATTAATGAGTTAATGACAGTGGCGTAGCATAGGTCAGAAGCACTCGGTAATCTTTAATTTGCCGCCCTCTTATTTTTGCAATTGGTTATAAAAAAATGGGATATGGTTAAAAGGGAAATGACATTTGCTGACATTTGTACGACAAATATGTCAAAAAAACCGAATAGAAATCCATCGATAATATTGCATTTTATTCCACCGGTAAACAAACATGACAGAGTTGGCAGAATACCACTTAAAAAACCGGCTAAGTGCGAGTCGGATTCGCACACGAAGTGTTCCGTACCATTATCTATAAAAACGGCAAAAAAATCGTATCTGTTGTATGGGAGCCCCCTTTAATATTTACTTTATTCTGTTTTTTAGTATTTGTTATTATAGCGGCAACAGAAATACATCATCAGTGAAAATTTAAACTATCTAACTATCACGGTTCATGAGATACAGCCTGGTGACAGACGGACAGACAGATGGAGTAGGGTCACGGTGGTTACCGTAAAAAATTCAATTCAATCCAATTTTTTTTCCGCCACCTGTGAAATGCCGCCCGGCGCAAACCGCACCCTCCGCCATACAGGCATAGGCCTTCCTAAAACCCCTTCTTAGTGAATGTCAACGCCATACAGGGAACCTGCAATCCAAATTTCATGATCCTAGGTCCAGCCGTTTATTCTAGGAGTTGAGAGATCAGTCAGTTACGTAATTCATCACACTAATATTATAAATGCGAAAGTTTGTGTGTGTGTGTGTGTGTATGTTTGTTGCTACTCTTTCACGCTGAAATGGCTAGACAGATTTGGATTAAATTTAGAATTAATATAGCTTATAACTTAACTTAACACATAGGCTACTTTTTATTCCGGAAAAAAAACGTCGTTAAAACGAATAACACGCGGGCGGAACCGCAGTTAGCTAGTATTCAATATAGGTATACCACTGATCTATAGAATAGTACTATTAAGATCTCTATATGATATATCCATATATCTATAGCTCGTTGGGTATACCCTTAATAATATAATCTTTAGAAAGAGACCTAAAATTAATTTGACCGAAATTTGATCAGAACCGAGGTTCTTATTGCGAGTATCGGAAAATGTTTTCTGTTCCTTTATATTTGTTCAAGCGCAAACCTAACTCAATTAATATAGAAAGGCAACATTTTGTTTTTCTTTAAAGTTCTTCGGCAAAGTCTAGATCAAAAAATTTTAGGTTAACACAATTTTTATGCCAGTCCTTCCTCGGCCAAATTTGAATGTCTTTCGCTCAAACGTTCAATGCTAAATTGTAAAATGAGTACAGACAACTACTATAAAGGTTGCTAAAATGATTTTCTGGTACTTCTTCATCATTATGTACAACTTGTACTATATGGGGCCAACACTTGAATCGTAAAAAACTGCTCTTTCATACATTTCGGAAAAGAGAAGATATTTACTTTTCTATGGAACAGTGGTTTTTTATTTGCTATTTGTGTTTTGGCTCCATAGTTATCCCGAAGTTATCCATAATT
Source organism: Ypsolopha scabrella (assembly GCA_910592155.1). Taxonomy (NCBI): domain Eukaryota; kingdom Metazoa; phylum Arthropoda; class Insecta; order Lepidoptera; family Ypsolophidae; genus Ypsolopha; species Ypsolopha scabrella. The sequence goes on along the minus strand of OU342969.1, from coordinate 19,471,049 downwards.
TAGGTATATATCTATGGGTAGGACGCCGTGCTTGACGGAAAAAGGTTATCAAATTAACAACCTGTATTGAATCCTTCTAGGCCTGCAGTTAATGTTCCAATGCAGTTAACTTAAGGTGGTAACGGAGGATCTCAGTGCAAAATGCACATCATAATATTGTTTTCCTTACTTTTGAATAAAAAGTATGCAATAAATGCGTTTTATAGCAATTCTCGCAAACTGCTTGTTAATAGTTAGGTGATCACATGAAAATTATTCATATTTATGCGTTACATTTTAGCTGCATTACATTACAACTGTAAACACGCTTTTAAGTTTGTTAATGCAATGCAAACAAAATATAATACATTAAAGTACGTTTTTTTGTGAAAACTTTATTATTAATAAACTATTTCCGCCAGTTGCTTTAAAACACATTTATTGCATACTTTTTATTCAAAAGTAAAGAAAACAATTTTATGATGTGCATTTTGTACCGAGGTAAAAAGTTACCCCCTTAATGCAGTGAAAACGGTGTGCGAAGCAGGATTTTGGTGTCCCGTCCTTCATTATAGAATAGCTATGAAATTGTCAAAAAATATCCTTCATGGTTTCGTAGAAAACAATATCACCAAAAAACGATCAGTTTTAAAATATGCTCCTTAAATTGTTGAATAATCATATTCAACTTCTTTTAATTAAACGTGAGCAAAATATATGCCTGTTATAAAAATCAATCTCGCCAATTAACTATAACTAATTTGAAGTAACTAATTTGTTTTACCAAAAAACACACCAGTGTTGCGCGTGTATTGTTAGCGTTCAACAGTGCGTGATTGCGTGACCGACCATCTCTGATTGAATATGGCGTAATTTGTACACGATTTCTAAAGTAATCTAGAACAACGCGATGAAACATAAACTTAATCTAGAATAGTTATTGAAATACAATAACCTCCGAATAAAAAACGCTTAATCTTACTATCAGCTAACAGAGAAAACATTTTCTCGTTGTCCAAAAATGGGTAAACACTGGGTAAATAAAAATGGGTATGACTTACGCACTAGACTACCACCAATTTATTGGATTTTGTATTTCTAAATAATAGGGTTTGTACCCAAAATCTAGTGGCCAAACAATATAAGCAATGCTGAAGGCATTATATAGTCAAGAACCAAATAAAAATGTATTTTTTATTATAATAGGTTTGCACTCATAAATGTATAATAAAATTCATTAAAAACTGTCAGCTTGACCTAAAAATAAACTTTCTGCTAATAACTAGGGGAGGGTCACCTCGTTCCGCTTCGCTCACCTTCCAAATTTATTTACATGTCAACTTAACACGCCCCTCTTCACTCCGCTTCACTTCGCTCGTCTTCGCACCTAGATTAAACAAAATAATTTATTAGATTTTTACGATTATACGATTTATTTGGTGACAGATACCAAATCTGAGTACCAAACTTTTATTTCGGGATAAATCTAATATTTTGAGGATACCATTTTTATTCAATGTTTTAAACATGACAATATTGATCAATCAATCTTTTATTTTAGACTAGTCTTTGCCCGCAGCTTCGCCCGCGTTCAATAAATCATTGGCGCGTGTTCAACCCGCTAGGGTTTTTTTTTTCGTAATGTCGATGAAAATATTCACGACCCATCTCCGCATTTAAAAGCAGTTTTGGTCGATCGCAAACAATATAAGGTTAATTTGGTTAATTTATAAATTCATACTGGAGACTCGTTAAGTGATCAGGAATAAGGTTTAATATGCTTTTTCCACAAAAACTCAAGAGCAACCTCGACTCAATTAGTATAGGAAATCTACATTTTATTCTGCGTATTTGACAAAAAGGTTAATTCAATCTTGATTCTGTCCATTTACCGAGTCGCCATTATGAATTCGGCTATATCAACCAAAGTCATCTTATATTTAACCCTTTAACTTTGCCCTTTTTTATTAGGGTTCCGTACACAAAGGGCAAAATGGAGCCCATTAAGGTAACTCTGCAGTCTGTCTGTCCATCCGTCCGTCCGTATGTCACGGGTCTCTAGCTCGTACGCGGATGAAGTAACAGATCTGAAATTTGGATATATTATGTAGAATATTGACCCAAAACCGAATTAAATTTAAAACTTCAATTAAATTATTTTTCAGGGAGGATCCCATACAAAAAAGGATCTGAAAATAACTTTTTCTTTCACTTGCATTACATATCAGTAACTGTCATTTAAAAAATAAAAAACCGGCTAAGTGCGAGTCGGACTCGCGCATAAAGGGTTCCGTACCATTAGGTATCTATAAAAACGGCAAAAAAATCATGTCTGTTGTATGGGAGTGCGCAGGCCCGACTGGCACTTGGTCGGTTTTAGTATTTGTTGTTATAGCGGCAACAGAAATACATCATCTGTGAAAATGTACTTTACCGGTTTTTTCCTCGCCAAATTCCTTTCTTTCGATCATGGCATTTTAAAGTGTTACTTATTATATGCAATTGTTTCTGTCATTCAATTTTATATCATTGCGGTATAGAAAATCCGAAAAGTAAATCTGGACGTGAGGAGCTCTGAACCGGGACTCGCACCCAGGACTTCTCGCTTACCAGGCGGTTGCTCTTCCACTGAGCTATCCAGTTCTCATTTAAAATTTAATTTATTATCTCCTTGCGGTGGATAAATCGCCAAATGTTTAAAATATAGCAATTTATTTTTATCATTGTTTTTGTCATGGCTGGCGGAACGCACATGGCTTTATTTATATAGGTAGACTTTACTATCCGTCTCTCTGTCACTCTGTTTGTTTGTCCAAGTCCGTCAAGGCCCATTTTCTCAGGCATGGCTTGAGGTAAACTTTAATTGAATATTGAATACTAAGAATTAAAGAGCTGATGCCGGGCTGGACTGTGGAGGTACCACCATCTTACTCGCAAATCCTCCCGAAGTTATTCGGGGTAAAGTAAGAGAACAGGCAAAACCAGGCGGCCCACCATTCCCTGGGACCGATGGATGGCGGTATATCCATCCCCAATTGCCGGGTTTTATATAAAACAGACTGGTGACGGGCAGCAGCGGCGTCACTGGTGTATGCCCAGCGTGTGTGAGTATGGGCATTTCTTCCAGGAGGACCGCCAAGAGTGGCGAAATCCTGGAAAGACCTATGTCTAGCAGTGGACGAAACAGGCTGATGGATGGGTGGATGAAAGAATTATGAGCTCATGTATGTATAAAAAGTAAAGTTCTTACAGTCCGGCCCGATAAACTCAGTCCTCGCCTGCGACTGACGTTGCGATGCGATTTGTTTATAAGAATAATGCTTAAAAACCAGTAAATATCTGAGCACTTATAATCTCACGGAACCACTTACCTACTAGACTGTTTTAAACTTAGTGAACAAGTTCTCAAAGGATGAAATTTTAATTAAAAACCGCTCCTGTGGAATTATTACACGTAGCACTCGATTAAAAGTTGCGGGAATGCTGAAACGAAATGTGCACTGAAAAGTTATCCACCTTTAGGGGCCAATTCTGTTCACAAAATGTACTCGTAAATGTAGGTACAGTCAGCAAAAGATAAAGGTATACAAGCCCATCGCAAACACTTAGATCTTAATCTTGATTGATTGATTGATTTATTGATTGATCTTGAATTGATCATGTGTGTATGTATTGACCTAGTATACATTATCTTATCTATCATTTACCTGTGGGTCTTAGGATCAAAGTGTTTGCGATGGGCATGTATACCTTTATCTTTTGCTGACTATACGTTAATACTACAGAAGCAAGATCCTAAAATTGCATCTGAAATAAATTCATTTAAAAGCAAAAGAGGTGTATCAGGATAGTAGCAGATGGAAACCTGTAGTCCCTGCCTACTCCTCTGGGAGACAGCCGTGAGTATAGGTATGTATGTTAATTCAAGGTGTGATTAAGTATCGTTAAAATATTAAATTCCACCAAATTAGATCTTTAGATATTAAATCAGCTGATCGAAGTAGTTAGAAAGGGGTAGTAAATAAAAAAATTACATATTCAGTTTTTTTTCTGTTGGTATGTGGTTAGTTAATAATACATATCCTACATTGGAATTACTTTTATTTAAAACCTATGTTTGTACCACAAATGTACAGTATCTTTTTTACCTATCACATCTATTTGGATAAATATCCCTGTAAATAAATAAAATGAAACAAATTCAACTCCAACTTCCATCCAAAACATATCCTTCAATATCTTCCGATTAGTTCCGATAATCATCTTCCTGTAAAATGCGCTTATTGCGCAAAATGTTATCGGACCGCATACGCTCATCCATATAATGAATCCAGAATCCCTGCTTCTTGAGCAAAGCATAAAATCACAATGTCAATAAATACTACACAAGCTTGTTCTTCACGCTTCATCATCTAAGTTTTTTGTATTTCATCTCTTGGACATAAACATGGGTAAATCACGATCAGATCGATCTAAATTATTTGTATCATCACGGTGCAATGTATCTATCCCTAGATCACGAGTGAAAACATTGCAACAATAGTCTTGATGGAAGATACGCATAAAATTAACCTCACGATTTAGAGCAACGCACGCAATGCCTCTCATTCTAATTCAGGTACTCTCGAGTCTCGATCTCTTTCGCTCGACTCTCGGCTGTCGGAATTACTCGGTCACGGCCGTACGTACATACAGTTTGCTTGGTTATCACCCAGGCACAGATCACTTCACCATACATATAGAAAATGTTTTGACTGGTGACATCCATGAAAAATCCAAACATGTTCTAATTATTATCGAAATCTGAGTAAAAAAATCGCAATTCCATACAAAATTATGATTTTGGGACCTCATTTCTACGGAATGCTAAATTTCTCTTCTTTGCCAATTTCGGAAACTTGTGAAACAAATTTTGTTAATTATGATATAATAAGACCTATATAGTAGGTCCTTATTTCTCTAATATTTATCCCGAGCTACTAAATTTTCCTACCTATCAATCGAAGAGATAATTAGGAGTTGGAGTTGGAGAGAAAGAGCTGTGATGTAGGTGATCTAAAATGATATAAAGATACACAAGATTGATACATATCGGGGATCGAAATGATAGGTGAGAGAGGCAATCCTATCAAAGATACATTTTACGCGTGCCTACTTGGACATGCCCACTTTACTGTAAAAGATAATAGCTTATACGTACATGTGATCTCAGGTTTTACGCTAGGCCGTTGCAAATGATATACGTTAATTGCTTACAGAATAACAAACAAACAAATCAACTCTCAGATTTATTTGACTTCACAAAATAAGAGTTAAAAAATAAAAATCTTTCAATGGAACTAATACGAATATAAAATTTTAATATTCGCAGTAGTTCTATTCCTAACAATCAACTTGCGTAAATGGAACTACTGCGGACGAAGGATATTAACAGCCCCAAGTTGGTCACGTGTCGGTAGTACCCCGCCTAGGAGGGTTCTTGTAAGTTTTGCTGAAAATATAGTCCATGGAGTTGCAATGTATGGTGGCATAGAACGATGATATGGTGGTCTGCCTCCTTGACTTAACTGAAATGTTGGCGATTGAATGATGTTATTACGTTGATTAATTAATTCTTGATATTGTTGTAAAACTGCGGATGTTATGGGATATTTATCCAAAGCAGCCGCTTTTAAAGCATATCATCCACTACGAAACGGGTATGTATCCGACTTGTGCAAAGAAAGGAAGTTTTGTTTTTTACTCTTCGAGCCAATTGTGCTATACCTATATTATATTAACGTTTTTTACTTTTAAGTTAAGATAAATACTATTTATTGCACAAAAAATAAATAAATATCGAAATCACTTATTTGTACGCTGATTCGGTGAAAAGTCAAAAAAGAAAAAATACCTACTATATCGGTATTTTGTTTTAAATCAGCTTTAAAAAATAAGACATTGATGCCAAGCACACGTAGGAACGTAGTATCAAATATAAATCCACTCACCATTATTGCCGACACCAAAATACTTTTACATATTTAAAATACATTTTTCGTGTAAAGGTAGCCATTTCTGCTCACCCAGAATAGGAATGCAAAGCATCTTAAAGATTCATGGAAATTAAGAGTGAAGTTCAAAGTTCAGAAGCAAGTGATTCCGGAAACTTATCTAGCTAATAAAATGAAAAGGTGGCGTAGGTAATCTTTACTTTTCTTTACCATTTCTTAAACGTCCACGTGACTAATACACATTTTGGTGAATGACTGAATTTGGTTAAACAAATTTGGTCTCTGTCATTCATTAATAAATTTATACAGCATAATCACTCATAAAAACACTTTTATGTAAAATCATAACAAACTCTAATGCTGAAGCAGCAAATCTTCAACGATTTCTTTCAAAGATTTTAATGTAGGTGTTTACAGTAATGTGAAAAAACGGGCAACAAAAGTTTAACGATACTTTATTTGTTTTAAGAGTTTCAATCTTTAAAATGCGTATTAGCTCTCTGATAACTGAAAAAGATAATGTTACTAATGTTAAAGAAAATAAATTCTATTCCATGTTTACTTCCAAGTTTTAGATCTCCCCTTTGTACAATAAACACTCACATATTGTCAGGCAAAAATACCGGTTATTTTCCGACAATTTCCGTCCACCCGCACGTGAGGGGAATCCGATTTTTTCCTATTGCCTTCGATTGATTGGGCACCGGAGCAGTGAAATGACAAATATAGAGGATTCTTGAACTAAGTATGCACCCTTATTAGGAGAGTTTTTAATAAAATACAAAGCTAAAGTAAAACTAATTTTTTAATTTTGAATAAAAGGCAAAGCTTGAATAATAACAACGTTTTCAAATATCGATGATCATTACGGCCTGAAAGAAGCTATTAAACTTTAAACTAGAATAGTCTTGTTTATTTCAATGATTTTGGCGTTCAGAAAGATTTAATAAAATAAGAGTAAGTTAACCAGAGAAACATAGTTAATGCTAAAAAGTTATCATTGTATAAAGTGTGCGACGGGCAAAAATGCGGGCGAGGACATACTGAGACTGAAAGTAAATAAATGTATTCGCCTGCACTCCGCGCCGCCCGCCCTAACATGTATTATACAACTGAATATAAAAATACAAAATTGAAAACAAAATATAATTTCTGAATATATTTTTTGGGAACAGGTGTTAAGCTAAGCCGTGCAGAGAAATTTAAAAATTAGTCACTTCCACATAGGACGTATGACCGTACCGTTAAGTCAAAAAAATAAGTAAACTTGAATAATATGAACAAAAAGTTACAGACAAATTGTATAAAATAAACTGCACTTTTTATAAGGTCCCCTCTAAATTGTTCTCATATCTATGCGAGTGTATATTTTTTTCGTTTATCTCCGACAGAGTGGCAACATTGCGGCCCGATGCAGGTGAGGTAAGCGTTCCGTGGAAGTTTTGCTGATGACGAAGGCTCGGGAAAAAATGTAGGTTTTGTTTTTTGGGATAATTCATAAATGTGATAGTTCGATCAAGGTAAGCTAGGTATTACTTTTATAGAAGAAAATATAGATTTTGTTATAATCTGCTTTATTACTTACTTTATGAACCAAAATAGAAGCATTTTAAGTTTCTATGGTTGTATTTTTTCGTTTTTTTTTTTCGTTTTTATTACAGTAATGAATGTATATTTTACTCATTTTGAGCCTTATTGTTTATCCAGGACAGCTAGTAATATTTAAAAATTAAAATATATTTGGACTCGATATATTTCGGCCCACGGTCTGGGGCGTCATCAGTCGAATAGAACAAGGTACTCATATTGACAAATAAATAAGTGAAATTAATAAAAATGTTAAAGTGAAACCTGTTAACAAATTTGTGAATATTTTCTAAATCATTTTTATTTGGTGTTAAAGCTGATGTCGGGCTCGACTGCGTAAGTAAACTTGCAAACCTGCAGAAGTTATTCGGGGGAGAGTAAGAGGACAGCTCCCAAACAGGTACGCCTGCCCAGCAAGTGTGAGTACAGAACTCCCAAACTTATAATGCGCATACGAATCTTCGCCACTGCTCGGCAAAGTTCGTATTTCCCTACAGTTTCTATACAAGCAGTAAGGTCACGTGGTACGTCCGGTCGCTCGGCTATAGATTTCTATGCGCATTATAACTTTGGGAGCACTGTACGGGCATATCTTCTCGGAAGACCACCAAGATTAGCGAAATCTTGAAAAAACGTCCGGCAGTGGACGAACCAGGCTGAGGCATGGTCGAATGATATTTCGTTTTGCATGGTATGTCAGAGTTATTTATTACTAGCTTTTGCCCGCGGCTCCGCCCGCGTGTTATTCGGTTTAACGACATGCTTTTTTCCGGGATAAAAGGTAACCTATGTGTTAAGTTGGGGTATAAGCTATATCCATTCTGAATTTCATCCAAATCCATCCAGCCGTTTCAGCGTGAAAGAGTAACAAACAAACACACGCACAAACTTTCGCATTTATAATATTAGTAGGAAGTAGGATGACAGTCTTCCCCACGTTTTATACCGATATGCTGAGTGTTATGTACACGTACTGTTACTAAATAAACTATTTTCGTCTACATATTTATTCTCTGTTCGCAATGTTAATACAAGGTCTAGTAAGTAAGTGCTTTAAGGAAGTAACTCAGGTGTTCGTGCCTTGCATACACACTAGATGCAAGTTGCAAGTCTGTGCATTTTGTTTACAATTGCAATATCTCTCTGAAACTCATTACCTCGCGGGGGAAATTTGTTAGCTACTAACTTTATTGCTAATTATGGAATGAATTTAAATTAACTTGCAACACACAGGAGCGCAAAAGTAATTTATAGTTGGAACATAATTCGCGACACTGAAACCAATTCACAAAATTAAGGGCAGCAGTTTTTAAAAACATAAATATTAACATGTAGGTAGGTTGTGAAAAGTAAACGGTTTATGGTGGCTTTCATTTAAATAGTCAAATTCATACTGGAGACTCGTTAAGTGGTCAGGATCAAGTTTCAATAACGTTTCATAGATGAAAAAAAAATGTTGTGCCTCTTTATATAGGTACATACGTACTTGTTTAAGAACAACCTCGACTTAACTAGTAGGTATAGGAAGTCTAAATTTTTTTTGCGTATTTCACAGTAAGGTTTATTGATCCTTGGTCCTGAGCACTTACTAGTCTCCAGTATGAATTTGGCATTGGCATGCATTGAACTTTTTGCTGAAAAAGCAATAAGAAGGTCAAGTTTGACGATAAAAATAACATGAAATATATTTAAAAAATAAATAAAAATGTATGGAATCAATGGTCTCTAGGGTAGGCACTGCCCGTTTACAGGTAGTGCCTACCCTGGCTTCAAACAAATAATGACTTTTCCAAGTGAAATTTAAATTTTTTCAAATTATATTTTTTTTTCTTGGCCTTCTAATTGCATTTCCAGCAAAAAGTTCAATGCACGCGACTGGAATTTGGCTATGTAAACGAAAGTCACCTTTAATAATGTTATATTAATTTATGAATGTGGTTGACATTCATACAGGAGGCTTGATAAGTGATCAGTACCTGAGGTGCAATTTTGTAAGACCATCGTATTCAAATTAATTGACATATGGCTATTCGGCTAAGCAAATTAGCCCGTTTGACAATTGAAATCGTACATTTTTGGCTGTCAAATAAATACGATTATCTTGTTTTGTTGTTTGCAACCAAAAACGTACGACTTCAAATGTCAAACTGGCTAATTTGATTATCCGAATAGCCATACGACAAACGAATTTGATGACGATTGTCTTACACAATTGCACCTCAAATTAGTACCACAATATCGATAAAACGTTTTGATATTTTCGCAAAAATTTAATGTTGACTTCCCATAATAATTGACTCAGGTCACATAATAAATAGGTAATCGGGGCCTGGCTTGCGTTTGTAGGGAAAAACTTTTTTTTCCGTATTTCACAAAAAGAGTCATAGAACATTGATACTAAGCACTTACCGAGTCTTCGGTATGAATTTGGCTACATAAATTAATGTCACCTTTATTTGACCATGTAAATGTTGTGGTCTCATATAATGCAATTAATAGAATAAAAAAATATACCAGATAAATTTTCATCTACTGAATAATTTCAGTAACTGAAACAGTGCACGATCAAATAGTAGAAATATATTTTAATTTTCATAACTTTATTTATATTTCTTGTTTAGTGTAGACAAAAGAAATATTATGGTTTAAATGATTATTACTTAAATTTGTAGATGCAAAAGTAATATTTTACAAAACCAATTTCGTACTGGAGTCTCAGCAAGTGTTCAGAAGTAAAATTTAATGACCCTTTTTGCATAACTCTAAAGGTAAACCTTTTTGTTGCTCTTTACTCTTAGCCCGACCTCGAGTCTGTATGAGAAGTAAAAGACGCACAACAAATAAAAAAAAAATATGTTTACTGTGCCAAATTACCTAGTGATTTGTATTTCAGTAATAATTTGGCTGTATAAAACAAATAGTTAATGTTACAACAATACAATATAGATCTTCTTAACGTATGGGCTGCAAGACCTATTGGCCCAACAAGCCCTGGTGTCAGAGATATACCGGGTGTAAATAGAGTGCAACCATTAAATGAAACCACATTATACAGGAAATAATTGAGTTCGAAACAAAAATGCGTGAACCCTAACGCACCGACATACGGGCGAGGTTAGATAGAGCGTTGACCTCAAACAGCTGCAGGTTTCACGGACGACGCTCTCTCTAAACTCGCCCGTATGTCGGTGCGTTAGGGTTCACGCATTTTTGTTTCGAACTCAATTATTTCCTAAACTAAGCCTGTTCGCGGGTCATACCCGGTCTTGGGAAAAATGGTTCAGTAGGGTCGGTAGAATATGTGGTTTCATTTAATGGTCGCACTCTATTTACACCCGGTATAATACAGATGATTGTATAGGTTTTTTTTTAATAATTAATATGAGCAACTTTTACTAGTAGGCCAACCCTGAAATCGCGAAAAAATATATTTTGAGAAGGGGTAGCCATGAAAACTGGCCGGCAACAGGCAACACTTAAAAGGATTCCTGTTAGAAAACCACGCAAAACGAAAATAAAAATTAATAAGACATGCGAAATACATAAGTCAGGTTCGATTTCCGTGTAACTGTACCGGAATTTTGAGATTTCAATGATTCATGCTGTACACGTACCTATATCGCTCAAAGGTATAAATTAGGTGTGAATTTTATTACATTTTGTGTACATATGGGTACTAGGGAGAATGCAAAACCAGCCAAAATAAAAACCCGTTTTTTTTCGGGTTTTATCCAAAAAGACCCGAGTTTCGGTGAAACTGGTTTGCATTCCCTAATGTGTACCAGGGGTACACAGCTTCAACTGTAAGTAACAGGTATAAAATTGAAATGTTGAAATGAAAATGTAACTTTAATTAACTTTATAGCACACCGTGCGTAAAATGACCGCTTTACGCACGCTGTGCTTGCGTAAAGTCGGCATTTTCCGCACTAGTGCTATAAAATATTATACGATACTCGTGCGAGAAACTTTTTTTAACAAAATTAAACCCTATGAGGGTCCCCATACAATAAACCTCGTTATAACCACACCGAGGTTCATTGCTCAGATGATAGATGGCGCTAAGATCTTAAAGGCGGTGATTTTGAGGTGCGTACCCTTAATATTTGGTGGTACAAAACCCTTTTTGCGACTCGCACCTGGTTAAATTATTATTATTATTATTTTAGTTTTTGGCTTCAGATAATGTGTTTAATTTCTAACACATTTAATTCCGCCAATGTTACGTCATAAGCCAGAGCACGGTATTTGTGAAAATTTGTATCCTGTAAATCCTTAGAATGATGACTATGATCTACAACAAAATACAGAAGATGATCAACATTACATACTATGGGTATATACATAATGTTAAATTATTTTACCAATCATAACGACAGTTGAAATAGTTGATTCGCGTAATCTAAGAGACAACAATATTTTTTTTTATAATTTATACTGCAAGGTGTGACTCCTTGATGGAACTTCATTTCAACACAATGACCTTATCTCATTGTTTCAACACTAATCAAAGTCTCCGTGTACGAGTTCCACTATGTTTTTATTAATTAGCGACTAGTTTCGTCTCTTAGACAACTTCTGGCTTTATAAAATATGACCAGAGACAACACCTTCTTATGCAAAAAAGTATTATTCCACATTAACCATCGGGATAAAGGGTTACCCATAAATCGAGCAGGTGTTCCCCGAAGTTTTATCAGATGGACTTATTGAATCGGCAAACCAGTTTTATTGCTTTTCGGTTGTAAAATTGTTGAATAAAACCTCCTTCGGTACTACTCAATCGGAAGGAGGTGGATTGACGAATGCTTTCAGTGGATTGAAAGTGGATAAAAAATCTATTCGGTTCTGATTATGAATACTTGAAAATCTTTATGTTAAATTAAATGCCTAGAAATAGCAATTAAGTATTTTTAAACAGCAATAACACCATATAAGTATTTAAATCTAAAATGTAAATGCGGCCGTTTTTAGCAAGTTTTAGTTTCAATTTTTGCTCGTCGAAGCCGTGTCTATAAAAAAATATGCTAGTTCAACAGTTCCCACTTTCAATAGTTATATTCTGGTTACTAAAAATGTTTTTTCACAACTCTTAACACCTTAAAGCCGTTAACCACAATGGTTTTAAAAAGTAATGCTTATATTAACTAAGTCACATGGTGTTTAACTTTGGATCGTAGCCGATGTAGATCTGCAGTCTCGCAGTGCTGCCACCCTCTGATTTGGTTTTCTTCTAACTCCTTGTGAAAATCCCCTAAATTTGTCAGTTTTCAACCTCATTCACCTCCATCCATCCATCAGCCTGTTTCGTCCACTGCTGGACATAGGCCTTTCCAGGATTTCGCCACTCTTGGCGGTCCTCCTGGAAGAAATGCCCGTACTCACACACGCTGGGCAGGTGGGTTGGTGAGCGCGGTGCCGAAACCCTTGCACCAGTGACGCCGCTGCCCATCACCAGTCTGATTTAGATAAGGCCCGGCAATTGGGGATGGATATACCGCCATCCATCGGTCCCAAGCAATAGTGGGCCGCCTGGTTTTTTTGCCTGAGAGCTGTCCTCTTACTCTCCCCCGAATAACTTTCGGGAGGATTTCCGAGTAAGATGGTGGTACCTCCACAGTCGAGCCCGGCATTAGCTCTACCACCTAATAATTATTTATTAATATTATTATATATTATTATATTATTCACCTAAGCATTTAATTTTAAATTATAATTCAATTTAAGGTTCACAATTTTAAATTAACTGTAAACATTTAATAAACTTTAACCAGTCTTAGAAATCGTTCATTTACACAGATTCAAAGTTAAAAAAAATATCGAATGAAAAATATTATTTGTCGATACCGACAGAGAAAACTGTATACTACGTTCCGATACACGCATTTTTACACGAAACTCTACCCAAATAGATTTCCCCATAAGATACTCTGAATAATTTTATACCCTTAAAAATCCCCTAAACATGACAAAAATACCTTAAATTTAGGGGAAAATACCCCAAGGAGCATTGAATCTGATTCCTAAGCTGAGTAACTAGCGTGGGAATATGTACGAGTGTGTTACAAATTATATCGGAAGAGAACATTGTGTTTTTACAATAATGCAATATTTTTATCCGAAATTGTTCAACAGCTTTGAATTTTTTTATTTTATTTAATTAATGTTAATAAAACGTTATTTAAATAATATGGTCTTTTTGAACCAAATCTAGAGCCTTATCGTTTTACATTTTTTTAAATTAAATTTTGTACATTTTAATCATTTAATCATCCTGTGAAAGCTACCTTATTGTAAATTCTAAAATTATTGTTCTGTATTTCTTGTTCAATCACAAACTTCAGTTAATTCATGTGGGATGGTTTTTGAGGGGGTTAATTAAACCCTGTTTCAGGTAACTTAACTCCGGTGTGAATTAAGTTTCAAATTCGAAAGCATCTTATGTATTATATAATGACTTTATGTCGATATTTTATACAAGTGTAATATTGTTATTATAGGTAAATAAATACCTATAAAAAGCTTGCGGTACCCCTTCATTGCTAGAATCCACCAAAATTTCAAGTAATTGCTGACCACAAAAACGCTTTAACACTTTCCCCGTCAAGTTAGCAGACAGGTTTTTAATTAACAAAACCAAACACTCTTTGAGAAAAAATAAAAAATGTTGCGCCTTAACGAGTTTGCTGTAGGAAGGGCAATACAATACGTATTCGTAAGTTACCGATTTTTCAGGGAACAACATGGAAACGTTAATGATTCAGGTATCATCAAAGTCTGTGTTCTCGTACCAACATACAGGTTAATAAAAAAAAAATATCTTGGTTAATTTTCTTACAAAATAGCTTGGTCATAGCCATAAGTATGATGAATGACCCCAAAATGAAAAGAAGGATGCCTAACATTCTATACTTATCTACATTTTAGCAAACTATTCCTCATTCCTTATCCCAGCATCGTAATAGCAAAACTTCGTGACTTATATTCTGGATGAAACACTGGGAATCACAGCTATCTCCCTCACACATGAGTGACTCTACCTGCGCCTCCGGTGTTCTAAACTTTACCAAACTTTACTGGTAATCTTTGTGAAGGAGTTATTGTTGAAGCTGAGGTAGACGTACGAAAACAATCAACTTATGCCTTAAGCGTACCGAGAGACGAAATAGTATGTCGTACATGACTTCGACACATATCTTTTCTCCCATTTCTCGGGAACAAAAGCACGACCATTTGCCACAAAGAATTATTGCCATATGGTAGAGCTTAAAGCAACTTTAAGTAGACAATAAAGTCGATTCTTAAGGCTTTAATTTTAGCTTAAGTGCTTTAGTAACAATGATTTTACTACACACGCTATCTCAATTTCTGTGATTACATTGAAAATATTTTTAATTTTTTTTTACAAAATATACTTGTAATTTTTCTTTATTTTTATTGTTACGTCTATGTATGATAAATTAAATTTTTGTAGAGGATAGATTTTTATTAGTAATCTTTTTTATAATTTAACCAATAAATAATAATAAATTTATTAGTAATCTGCAGGTACAAAATTATTTCACGTGTGCCGTTATTGATCATTAGCCTATGTCGTTTAAGTGCATTCGATGATGATTGGTAGAAACGTCGGTAGATAAATTAATTATGAACTGTGGAGTATGTGGTAACATTTGGAGTTTATTTTTTTATTTTTTTTTTAGCTTAGTAATAAATCTTAGAGGAGGCTACAGCTTTCTTAGGTGTGGGTAAGCCCTCCTTGAAGCCATTGCGGAAGCGCCTCCTTACGATCTTCAGGTGACGCTTGCGGCCGGTGCCTACTTGATACTGTCTGATTACAT
Organism: Ypsolopha scabrella; assembly: GCA_910592155.1. NCBI lineage: Eukaryota > Metazoa > Arthropoda > Insecta > Lepidoptera > Ypsolophidae > Ypsolopha > Ypsolopha scabrella. Next base: position 19,455,649 of record OU342969.1, on the reverse strand, counting down.
CCAGCACAGAGTATTTATCCAACCCGGTATGTATTTAATACCAAATGCCTTAGCAACGTCTTGCGAACGTTTCTTGTCAAAGTAAACACCTCTTCTGACATTCCCTGATTTATGGATTTGAAACTATTCGAGTTCACAGAATAATGCATCTTAGTTGGGACAATTTTGGAATGTTGTGGATTGTTGTGAGCTGGGTTCAGTTCTGAGGTAGTGAACCTCGAATGCTAGCTGATTCACATTATTGTTGTAACAATATATTCACGACACATCTTCACGAACGGTCGTCACAGGTGCTACCGAGTGCTTACTTTGACTTCCACAGTGAATACTTTAACCGACGACGGCTTGTTCTTCCCAACGTAAGTTTTCCATACGGTTACGTATTAGTTTCATAAGGATAACGATGAAACTAAAAATAGGTGTTTGAAGCCGCGCGCTAAAAACTCGTTGCCACCCCATAATTTCAAATAACATACCACCCTCAGCAAAACGTCGAAAAGCCACGCCAGATGTACGAATGCGTTTTTGTCATCTCGTTTACGTTATAAAGCCTACTGGCGGGTGTAGGTGAAAACAGCTGGAAAATGGCCTGAAAGCCGCTGAAATTTATTGCAGTAGCCCTTTTGTACGAGGCTGTGATTGATTTGAGCCACTGAATGCCGATGAAGTATTAGTTGACGGAATATTGCCTGAAAACTGGGTGATGTACGAGTATTTGTGCGTTGTTTATTTGATTGCGGTTCAGATAGGTATCTGATGTTTTTGGGGTTTCGTGCTCTCACATTTAAATTATTTCATGTGAAACCAAAGTATTAGATAATGTCATTGTGGTGGCGCAGTCGGTAGCGCGCTTGTCTTCATAACAAGCGGTAGCAGGTTCGAATCCTGGCCCGAGGAGTTTTTTCAAATTCTTGTCTTTACATTTGTTTCTAATTTATCTTTTCCAGTTTGTAATGCACTCTAATAATAATATCATTGTGTTAAACGAACGAAAATTTTACCAGAATTATACACCAGAAATAAATGTAAATACCGTGTCGTCTCAAGAAGTTAAAGAGAAGGCGGATTGCAGAAGCGAATGGAGAAGACTTCACCGACAAGAGCATAGCTCTTAAATTGAATGAATGAAAACGCACGAAACCTTATGTTTCGATTTCAGAAAAGAAAAGTTTATTAAACCTATAATATACGCCTGTTCCTCAGAGAGGAGGCAGAAAGCACAGATTTCCATTTTCCACAGTCCTGACATACTTCTTTCACTACTTCCATAACCATTAATCCAGAAATACAAGTTCTTCTAATTCAGGTGCTTTAGACGTTGTGTTTTACTTCGCACTTGCATTTTTTTTTTCCTCACTCTTCTTTCATAAATTTAACATTTAAGAACAAAAATAGTACGACAATTTTCGAAGAATATTAAAATAAATAAACCATATTATGCAGAATGATAAACGATGTATAATTAAGATTTTTTTCATAGCAGAGTATGTTTAATTTCCTTAATAAATCAGAGTCCTAACAGTCTTGAAGTCCTAATTCTGTTCGTGTTGCGCTGACTTTCGTTTTGTTTGCCCTCATTCTGTAGAATTAGAGACCATCTATTCAATAGATGTTGTATTTATTTAATTTTTCTAACAAAATTAGGTAGTTCAAGTATCATGAAAATCGACGTAAAATCATCTTTCCCAAAACAGCTGCTATGTACATATCTAATAATAATCAGTAATCGTCGCACGCATCACATTAAAAATGAATTGTTTTAAGTTTACAAAAACACTTTTACCTCAACAAACTAAAAGCAAGCAATGGACTGGACAAAATTCTCCAGTCACTAAATGAATTCATCAAATAGACACCGGATTTAAGGTGCTATCTAACGCGCATCGCTTCGCGAAACTGGCTAAAGATAGAAGCATTTATCGCGATAAGTCCGGTCGGAGAGCGATTGAAAAACGAAGAGGAAGTGTCTAAAGGTTTTTAAAAAGAAAAATGGAGGGAAATAGCTTTTAAAGGTGCTCGAAGACAAATGATCGTGTCGACAACCCCCGCCTCTCGCCCCCCGCCCTCTGACCGATCGTTCTACAGTCGCAGTGGAAATATGCCTTTGTTTAACTCTTTATGTGGGGTTCTTTTGATGGACAACATAGTTGATACCTTTTAATTTTGTTATTTAATTTGCATTCATGATGCAAGCTACAAGTTCTTTGGACCTTTATTCGGTATCTGTAAATGTCTGTCTTAACCACAAGACCCAATAAGATAGCTGTATTATCTAATTCGTAACAAGAGCCGAGTTGGTGTAGATGTTTGTAATGATGTTTGTAGAGGGGTATCCAATGGACTTCCAAAAAGGTGAAATTTTTGAAATGTAAGGTATCTTTATTGATATACGTTTAGCAATTTATTGCGTTCTTCGTTAAGCCTGCCATTGTCGGTCGATCGTTACTAGAATGAAGCAGAGAGCAAAATGAAAGCACATACCTATTCACTTAACATACAATACTGAAATAGAGCTAAGTTGTTCACTGTACTCATACTCATTGCCATAGCAAGTAAGGTGGATTGTCCGATCCTCGCACACTGGATAAATATGCAGCTAGAGCGTAACAAGAAGTAAGCCTGCTCTGAGGCTCAGCGTGTGATGATGGGGCAAACTAAATTATCAGTATTATTATTATTTTTTGTTTTAGATTTGTTTTTCCTTATTGTGTTTGCTTCATTTGCTTAGTTTTAGAAAATTTATGGATTTTATTATTTGAAATAAATATTATTAAAAAATTAATTAAATTACAAAAAAAATAATTCTTCGAGAAAACTGAAATAACTTAGTCAAGTAAGAGTTGGACTCAGACATAAAAGTTTCTCATCCCACCACATGTTACGGGTACGGGACCCTAAAAACATTATGGTATTATTGTTCCACGTTTGGATTGGGAATGAGGTGCGATCGTCAACTTTACGCGAATGTATGAAATGACAGTTACCAAAGGTAGGATGTGCAAAAATACGTACAAACTTTTTGTACTGCAAAAATATAATGTGCATAAAATGTTACATTTTACCAAAATAATATTTTGTGAAATTAAATTCTTTAAAAAATTGTCAGCTCGCCATTTGTTTTGATGATCAATCATTCATGGGTTCATCAACTTCATCATCAATGCCAAATAGTGACAGATTTGCCAAATAAAATTTAAAGATTTCATTTTTTATAAAACAGTTGAAAATAGTTCAGCTAACAGTTCAGACAACTAAATCAGCGATCATTAAATTTTTTGGAGAAGCAATATTATTGATCAATAGACTTTTATGAACATCAGTAAGTACATAAAACGCAAAAAATTTATAATTATTTTCCTTGATGGTCTTAAGTACCCAAGTAATCAATTCATTTGTACTATTATGCAAACGGTACTTTTGAATCCCAATCCAATCGTGAAAAAATAATACAAAATGGTTGACAAGTTATTCTTAGCGCCGTCTTTCAGCTCACATGAACCTCTCTACAAAAAGCTGTCAAACGAGTCATTTCAAATGGTGCTATGGTTAACAGGATGTTTATTGTTTGGGGACCCCCTTCGGTATATTTTATTTTTATTATTTATCGTGATAAAGGCCTAGTAACACGTATTTTTTTCAACTTTAATTCAACTGGTTTCCTATTACCATTGAGGCTGTAGACCCTGTGACAGACGGACCGGCAGACAGACAGACAGCGGTGGCTTAGAAATAGGGTCCCGTTTGGCACCATTCGGGTACGAAACCCTAAAAAAGGAAGGGACAGATTATCTCTCATGGACTTTTAGAGATGGTCGCTAAGTAGCTACCTGTACCTAAACCCGTAACATTTCACAAAATCGCATCAAAAACATTTCGTCGATGATTTATCTCCACCCAACCCTAGTACCATTTTTCAACCGCAACATTATCGTGTCGGGCTGTTTAAAATCGATTACGGCTATAAAAAGCGTGTAAACATGTCACGTGTCATCCCTGTGACGTCAAACGTGACGTTTCGTGACGTTTACTTTGGGGTTAGGAATCAAATAGGATTTTTGGGTGTATTGATGCGGTAAATTGTCGATACTTTTGTTTGACTGTATTATTTCACTTAATTTTCATGTGAAAGCAGAAATGTATGCATCATATTACCCTTACTAAGTTATATGTTATATAAATTATGTTTCATTGTTAAGAAATCAGGCGTATTACTAGATGAGGTGATGTTATTTAAGGAACGCTTTTTACTAGAGAAAGTAAAAATTTCAGATGCCAGTTCCGCGGGTGATGGTTGTAGCACTACCATAAGTATTGAAATTCGTAATTATTTATAAGACGGGTAGTCCCTACGATGATAATAAAAAAACTAAATCCAAATCCGTTCAGTGGTTTTAGAATTAAAACGGAACATAAAGACAGACGAAAAATTCTAAAAATGGTGGTTCTGTCCTCAATGAAATACTAACAAGTCTAACAACCCATAACATTTAAAATTTCGCAAAAATATTCAATGTATAGATACGACTTTTATACTAGCACTTTGTTATTATTATAGATAGTTTAGGTAGTAAAGCGTATGTATCAGTTATTATAACATATCTTTGGTAATGGAAATAAAGACTTGCAGTTCCTATTGCCGAATCCATTTTTCCTGTGCGCTCATGCTCATCTTTTTTTTTGGTATGTACCACCCATATTACGAAATCATGCTACCTTTTTAGTCTCCCACTTTCTGGGCGAACGCGGCTTATCCTAGGTCTGTCTCATTGACGCTGCCCATTACATAGAACACAAAAACCTTGTGTACAAAGACACTTAATATAAAAACATATGAAGTTTTAATTTTTATGTCGACTTTTTTTTAACATGCTTTTAAAAACACAAATAATAAATAAGTTAAAATGTCGTACCGTACACTGAATATTATTGCGAATTTAAAATAAGAGGAGTTATTTTATTAGGGTTGTATTAAGGACTATTTTTTTTGTATTTGTCTGTTTGTATGTTCCGCTTTAACTCGAGAACCACAAGGGCCTCATAAAAAAACCGAAAACTGACGATAATTAAAAGACACTTCTACGCGAACAAAAGCTAGTATATAACCAGTATGTATGATTAGAACCAAGGTGCAATAGACCATTCTGGCCGACAAATGCAATCGATACCAAACTTATTCCGTTTCAATGAAAAATGTCAGCGCTGAAAAGCACTCGGTCGATTCCTACGTGAGAATTGAACCGCAAATCGGTTTAGTTTCGTTTCACGGGACACTTAATCGCCACTAAATCATTGTAAGCTTTTATACTGACAGCTGAATTTATCGGAAACGTAGGTGAGGAAAATTGGGTATTATATGTAGTTGCCGGCGCCCAAATATGTATAGGTACAGATATTTTGTCTCACAAAGTCCGTTTGACTATGCTTGTAGTACTAGTAGTATTGGGTTTACATGTTAAGGGCCCTTAATACCTCAATTCGAAGTCCTGCTCTAACGCTTCTGCCTTTTAACTGTCTATCCTACTCTAATCAGATGCCGCGCACGCAAAAACATCAGTTATTTTGAAGTCGCGGATACACTGATGGTTTTTAGGGTTCCGTACCTCAAGAGGAAAAAAACGGAGCCCTTACAGGATCACTTTGTTGTCCGTCTGTCCGTCCGTCCGTCTGTCTGTCAAGACCCTTTTCTCGGGAACGCATGAAGGTATCGAGTTGACATTAAAACCATATACTCAAATCTACAGTACCTTGAAGCTGTGAAAAAATCAAACTTCTAAGTTAACGTAAAAAATATACGGCCGTTTATGCCGCAAAAAACGTGTATTTCGACACTCTCAAGGGAATCAAAATTCATAGGGTATTTTCCGTTGATCTAGAACTATGAAATTTGGCAAGTAATACCGTCTAATACTACTAGTAAAGGAAAAAATTGTAACTATACATTTGTAATCAAATCATAAAAAAACCAGTATGCGCGGTCATAATTGTAAGGGTATAGTTGTATATGTTTTTTTACTTTCAATAATTTGTACGGAACCCTCGGTGGGCGAGTCCGACTCGCACTTGTCCGGTTTTTTCATTTTTATGTCACAGTCTGCAGTTGCTTTATACTAATATCAGTTATATTATGCAAAGTTTCAGATCTAATTTCAAGTAGTCATGGAATGCTATCGGCTTATTGTATGGTTTGGAGGTAACTTTGTAATTTTTTTCTATCGAGAAAATTTAATGGAATCAAGTTTTCACCACAGCATTGACATAGCATTAGTCCTCAACTTTATCATATAATAATTTCAGAGTCATTGTTGCAGTATTTGTTGGTTATTTGCAGGATCATACGAAGCGAAGTGAAGTATTATACACCCTTAAGAAAGCCAACCGAAACGGAGCGGAACGAGGTGACCCCTAGTTTAAGCAGAATTCAGACATACCTACACAAAAACCCCTCTTATCATCGCACCAATATTTTGCATTTTGTTGAATTATCCCTAAATTATTTCATCTTTCCATTTGCTTTTACATTTGCCGTAAGTTAGTGGGTTTTCTTAAGTTTAGTTGGCTAGAAATGAAATAAACTAACTGATTTCGAACATTTTAATGCTCAGAACTAAACGTAGGATAAACCGAATAATCTTAAATTCATCTTCAAATCACACTAATATTATAAATGCGAAAGTTTGTGTTTGTGTGTGTGTATGTTTGTTACTCTTTCACGCTGAAACGGTTGGACGGATTTGGATAAAATTTAGAATGGATATAGCTTCTACCCTAACTTAATATATGCTACTTTTTATCCCGGAAAAACCATGTCGTTAAACCGAATATCACGCGGGTGGAACCGTGGGCAAAAGCTAGTAAACTCATAAATGTCTCACTCTTCGAAGATCTGACAGATCGAATTCTGTCGTAAATTGTTTCCTAGCGGAATACATAGACATAATTAGGTTAGGGGCCAGAGTGCCGTGTGGCCCCCCAGAAATTTAGATGATACCTACTTTTTATTATGACCTGTTGTCATTTTATAAAATTGTTTTATTTTTATATATTCCGTATCAAATTATGTCCCAGTTCAGATTTTTTTTCATGGGACTTCCAGATCATATTGTATTTACACAATTTTGAGAGCCATTTCCCAAAATTGCACTTTCTGCATGGTTTTATATAATTTTCTTGGAATTTGGAGTGACGTTAATCATGTTTTTCGGCCTATTTAAATAAAATTCAATTTTTAAAAATCAAGATATTTGGATTTTACAATTATGCTTTAATCAATATAGAACGTAGTGTTAAAAGCCGATTCTTAAGGCTTTAATTTTAGTTATAGTGCTGTCAAAACTAAATTTTCTTCATTCCAAAATAGTTCTTTAGCGTAAACAACAGAAGCTATATTGCTTTGGAAAAATTTAAGTTTTGACAGCACTAAAATTAAAATTAAGGCCTTCAGAATCGGCTTTATTATCAAGGGAAAATTTACGGAAGTCTCTTTTCTTACAGTTTATGTGATGAATAACCAGTCATCTTCGTCGCACGAACCACTTGTAGATTAATAAAACAGAAAAGAAAAACTTCACACAGTCAATTGGACATGTAATAAATATATATGTTTTTAGACCGTGTTAAGCCGGATTAGCTACTATAGCTATAGCTACTGAACTGCTACTACATAATATATTCCGCAAATCAATAGATTTAAAAAATCTAGAATGATTCGAAACTCAGCAAAATTACGGTATGCGTTCATTTTGGTGGATTTCATCCAATTTCCCAAAAAGGTAACAAATATCTGCTTCCCGTGTTGAAATATGATGTTTTCCACACCCAGCAACCTGCGGTCTTGTAGAGTCTAGACACATTTTCATCTGAGAGCCAGTGCTGGTCTCAGAGCGATGGCTCTATTACTCTGATATGTGGGCAAACTTCTTACCTGCAGAGCAATATGTGAAGGGATGATTTATTTCAACTGAATAATAATATTGACTCTGTCTCGTCATGGGAAAGACGGTATCTATGGTGTAGTCGTTAAATTTCAGATTCCTGATACATTTATTTAATTGTCATAACAGTATTATGTGCAGCAGATTTGATGACCTTTAAAAGGATATGCTTATATATATATGTTATATGACATGCATTAAGAGGCCGCTCCGTATTCTTCGTCTGTTTGATGCGAAGCATTATTTTAATTATTTTTCTTGTCATTGCCGCGATATTTTTGTAAAAATCAAGGACATACACCAGTCCATATTGGCCATCTAAATGAAGACCTAAAATTTATTGGATTCAATTGTTTCTCCTTTGCGCGTTATTTTGATACTTAGATATTATGAATAACGATTCGGAGCGGGCTCGTAAGTAATAAAATAACTCACAAAAGAGAAAAAATTCAATCCAATAAATTCTAGGCCTTTATTAAGACGGCCAATATGAAGTGGTGCATGTCCCTAATTTTTCCAAGAACAACGCGATAAAGGCCAGAAAAATATTTAACATATTGTTTTTGATCAAAGTGTCGTCGTCGCGGACCGGTCTCTTAAGGGAGAAGACGACGCAAATAGAAATAAAATTACAGAATGTTGCAATAATCAGGATGTACAGTTATTGAAAATGATAATGATACCTATGTTTTTCTATTAAGTTTGAACAAACTACGTCAATTTATTTATTTATTTACACGTCAATATACATCTACACTATTATATAAAGAGGAAAGATTTGTTTGTTTGTATGTTTGAGGTAAACTTTGGAACTACTGAAATGATTCTAAAAATTCTTTATTTTTTAAAAAGCTACATATTGCTGAGTAGCATAAGCTATATTTTATTTTAATAAAAGTAAATTTTCTGTTTGAAAATGTAATATTTGTGAACCATGTCTGGAGAAAAAACGCTGCTTAGCTGCTTTATCGGTGTGCCTTGACCAAATGGTTAGTTATACGTGACAAAACCGGTTGTTTTTCCATACGAGGAAACTGTATCAGTTTAATCTGACTAAAAATTTCCATCTACAACGATCCTGACACACCTCTTGCTAATATTAAACTTGAAAAAGTAACTACAGCCAGCTGCACAGATACATTAAATACTATGGTTTAAGTAATGATTTTTTCCCATACGGGAAAACTATATCAGTTTAATCTGACTACAGATTTACATCTACAATGATCCGGACACACCTCTTGCTAATATTTAGCTTGAAAAAGTGATTACAGCCAGGTTTATGTATTGATTTTTTCCCATACGAGAAAACTGTATCGTTTAATCTGACTACAGATTTCCATCAACAACGATCCTGACACACTTCTTGGCACTTTGGTAAAACATGATGACCAGGGTCTGATGATGGGACTGGAAGATGGGTACACGATCTCCTCAACGGACAACAGCAGACCCTTCGAGTTGGGGCTTATTTGATTGGTCATTATTAGCACTTTGGTAAAACATGGTGACCAGGGTCTGATGATGGGACTGGAAGATGGGTACGGGATCTCCTCAACGGACAACAGCAGACCCTTTGAGTTTGGGCTTATTTGATTGGTATTTATTAGCACTTTGGTAAAACATGGTGACCAAGGTCTGCTGGTGGCACTTGAAGGTGGGTACGGGATCTCCTCAACGGACAACAGCAGACCCTTCGAGTTTAGGCTTATTTGATTGGTATTAATATTTGATTGTTGTTGTTTGTAATTTACTGTAATTTGTTATTTGTAATTTACTGTTTCTTGTTTGTCTTTTGTTTCTTATTTTTATGTAGCACTCTGAACTCTGAACTTCAAATGTGTTTCCTGTATAATTTAGAAGTTTAATTTTAAGTTTTACTAACAATTTATATAACTAAGATAATATGTAGGCATCCACGAAAATCAGCGTCATGGCACATGTTATGCTTATGACACATGCTGAGTGGAGACCTATTTGGTATCCTTATTAGTTCCTAGTTATAAGATGTATACAAAAATGTAAATATACCAAATAAAGTTGTTCTATTCTATTCTATTCTATTTATTAGCGCTTTGGTTAAAAAATGGTGTCCGTTGCATATAGTCGTTCAAAAAATCATATTCTTTTGTTTTCCTTATTTCCACGAAAATCTCTTCGATGCGGCCGGAGCCGCGGGCAAAAGCTAGTTTATTTATATATTTACTGTAAAAAAATGACTTACTATTTTATTCTATTTGAACCTTCTTATTGATTTTCTTTTGCGTACTTATCAATTTCAAGAATTAGTTGGCTGTTTCCTTAAAAAAATTATTTTCCGATATCTAGCATTTTGGAGAGAGAAAAAAAACACGTTTTTTTCCAACCAGTTTTCACTGAGGGCACGCCATTTTAAACAATAATGAAACGTCATAGAGTTCAATAATACTTGATGTAATATCAGGTGGTTAATCTCCTGTCACCCATGCCCTTAATCTGCACTGACTTTTGAGGATTATTTTATACGTTGGCAACAGTTTGGTCAAAAGAAAGCACGACTTTCTTAACTAAAGACAAACAGTGTATACGTGTAATTGGCTGATGAAACAAATGTCCAAAGTTCAGACCAATCGAGTAACTCTTGGCTTTGGTCCACGCAAGTTTGGACTTAAAAGTTTTAAGGTGAGTCGAAGTTTCCTCCAACTGTATCATGTGAAAGTTTTGGTGTCACATTATATCAACAAATATTTGCTCAGGAATATAATTTTAGAGAAATTGAAATTTGGGATGTGTAATCTGCTCTTTTGAAATCTGCTCTAACTTTGACCTATTTGCAAAATAACTCAAGTCTTATCAGCAGAGATCGGAATAGGTAGAGTACCTATATGTACCTAAACTTCTTAGAACATGGAAGACTTCCTTCGGACTATTTTTTATTTTATTTAATGTTTGGACGTTTATCCAGAATATTATTTTAGCATTTTGGACACAAATGTACCTATATATTAATAAAAACTACGAAATAAGGTTAACCAACTTCCGTGTTTGCGTCAGCCGCCAATATGACAATACGACAATGTCTTTTACATTTTTATCCTTTTAAAATATATTGTTTAGTATAATTTTATATAAGTTAAAAAAATATTAAGCCATATTGAGAAAAAAAACACCGATAAAAAAGACATGATCTTGCTAAGTATCTTGCCCTTCTTCTTAGCAAGATTAATGGAATGGGCGGATTATATACACAATATACGCGGTAGGTATACACAATATTTTAATTTTTTACTTTTGTTACTATATATTTGGTTAGGCATTATATTTATTTATGGTCTATTCAGTTTATTTATCAACTTATTTATTAATTGCATTACGTATAATAATATTCTTATTCCAATAAGTCTTTATTTTATGCATGTGTATAACTTTAGTAGCCCAACTTAAATATTTTTTTTATATATATATTTCCCGTCCCATATTTGGTTCATCATAAAATATTATTTTTATACAGATTAGATTGGACATGTAAAACGTATACTTTATGTATCTATTTAACAAATAAACATTTTGAATCTTGAATCCTATGATTTTAAGTGGGAATAGTTTGTGCCTAATAACTCGATTGTTTTCAACCACTTTAAACTTATCCACAAGTAGGACATGCACCTGAGGATGCCGTGCCATTTAAGTAGACTTAAGTGATTTGAAAAAAAATACAACCTTATGAAATGTATGACATAAAACTGCAAAATTAAGTTGTTCCATTAATTACTCCTGAACTTGTAAGGCCTACATAGCTGTGATAGTTTTTCTTTTAATTTGATTACATATACTACAGCCGTGACTTTTTCCAGATGTTCAAAATCAACCGTTTATCTGGCAGGGCTAATAATTAAAATATTCAAATAATTGACTTATGCACCCTGTTCATCTTTAAAAGGAGTGAAACATTAAATAAAATATAAATAATAATAACAGTATATAATATTAACCATTGTATTTTTAACAAGTTTTGCTAACCCCTAAGTTGCGAAACTTTACAGAAACGAAATAGCTGCATGTTGATAGAACTCTTTTCTTTGCTCGTATTCTTAGTAAACAGACAATTTGTATTTTTGTTCTGTCCAGACATTGTTGTATTTACAGGTTACAGAGTTGTTTGTTCGCTTCTACTTGGAACTTAGTGTATAGTAACTTAGTAATACAAAGAGGTTAAAACAAATACTGAAACTAAATCCTTCGTATCAAGTAACTAGAATTTTACAAGAAGAATGCACTGACACATCCCAATATGCTACATATAGAGCCCGCAATTTCAAAGTTTGTTTACTAAGTCAAATGAAACGACAAAAACGTTTGTTCTTATGAAAAAAAGAGATAAAATCGTAAATTATTTAAGTGAATACTTAAGTCGCCTGTTTACCCAGTCAATCAAAGAGAAAGGATTTAATGGAGCCCATAATAGATACTAATAATATGTCAGTGTAATTAATCAGTCAACAAATGTGCAGATCAAGTCATTAGGCGTATCCTAAAGTTCTTTTCACGAAAGTACTCCCTTATTCTAAGACGACCGTGGAACTAAACTGGTCTAATGACATTTTCTTGCCAAATCCAACTAATTGCATTTTTGTCCCTAAAACGTTAAACTTACATGTCAAACCGGTCTCTGAGCTTAAACAAAAGTTAACTACATAACATTTCACTTTAAAAAAAATTGGATTAAAAGGTTAGTAGATAGCTGCGGTGTGTACACAGCTACCTTGAGCTGCGGGACTTCTTTCGTGAGTGACGAAAGTGACGTAAAAGTTCTGAATGTAATACGAACATGTAAATCCATCCATCCATCCATCAGCCTGTTCCGTCCACTGCTGGACATAGGCCTTTCCAGGATTTCGCCAATCTTGGCGGTCCTCCTGGAAGAAATGCCCATACTCACACACGCTGGGCAGGCAGGTTGGTGAGCGCGGTGCCAAAACCCTTGCACCAGTGACGCCGCTGCCCGTCACCAGTCTGTTTTATATAAGGCTCGGCAATTGGGGATGGATATACCACCATCCATCGGTCCCAGGCAATGGTGGGCCACCTGGTTTTGCCTAAGAGCTGTTCTCTTACTCTCTCCCAAATAACTTCGGGAGGTTTTGCGAGTAAGATGGTGGTACCTCCACAGTCGAGCCCGGCATCAGCTCTATGATATATGTAAATATCCGCTTTAAAATGTTATTTTATCTTATATAACAAAAATTATATGTATCTACCTATAAAACTTTAAGAACAATATTTAACAATATAAAATAAAAAAATTGGACAAGTGCGAGTCGGGCTCGCCCACCGAGGATTCCGTTAAAGACTATATTTCTTATTATTTAATTACAAATGTATAGTTTTCAGATTTTTCCCTATAGTTGTAGTATAAGACGGTATTACTTGGCAAATTTCATAGTTCTAGGTCAACGGAAAATACCCTATAAATTTTGATTCCCTTGAGAGTGCCGAAATATACGTTTTTTGCGGCATAAACGGCCGTATTTTTTTACGTTTACTCAGAAGTTTAATTTTTTTCACAGCTTTAAGGTAATAATGTAGACTTGAGTATATGGTTCTAATATCAACTCGATACCTCCACTACGCGTTCCCAAAATAAATGGTCTTGACAGACAGACGGATGGACAGACGGACGGACGGATGGACGGACGGATGAACGGATGGATAGACGGACGGATGGATGGACGGACAGACAGGCGGACAACAAAGTAATCCTATAAGGGCTCCGTTTTTTCCTCTTGAGGTACAGAACCCTACAAACAATATACTTTAGTGGTCTGGAGATTCGAGTACTCATTTACTTTCATAGTCCTACTCATTCGGAAGGCGCGGGTTCAACTCCCGCAGGGACATGTTTTTGTTCAGCGGTCTGTGTGCTCCGAAAGGCATGTTTTAGAGGGCTATACCTGCTGGTGACCTTGAAACTCACAATTAGTGGCTGGTATTATTCAGACATTATTAAAGTAAAAAAATTAAAAATAATAGATGATACAGGATATCTGGAATGATGTACCTAGAGAAGAATTTTGAATTTTTGTAAAGAGCATTAAGTAAAGAAATACCAAAGTAAGGCCCAAATTAAGATTAAGATTTAATTAATGAAATATGCAAAGAAATAACTTCAAACTTAGTCAAATTAAAGATATTATCACAAGAAATGAGTTTTTGATATTTTTGAAGAATTGTAGTTACAATAATTGTTATTAATTATTTAGGTATATTTAAGGGCGTTCGCAACTTGATTCCCCGTTGAGCGACGGAGAGTACGAGTGGTGGGAGTGAGTGAGACGCACGTACCCGGGGTCACCAGCAGTAATAGGCTTGTACACAGGGTAAACAAAATATTATTCTATTTAGTCCGTCATTTAGATTAACAAAAAATATTGGACACGTATTTTTTCTTTTCTCAATCAAATAAAGAATTACAGAGATAAAGCGCGTCAAAGTTTGGAAGTGGGGGAAAATGACGTCACTTCTAAGTAAAATTGTACCTAGATGTGACGTCACACGGAACTTCAGCGGGCTATATCTTCATCATTTTTTGTTTAATTGAAAAAAGAAAAAATATATATCCAATATTTTCTGATAATCTAACTGACGGACTAATTTAAATTTTTTAGTCATCATGCCTATTGTAGCCTTAAGGCCTTACCCCTGGTGCACGATAATCTTACTGAGCGATTTTGAACTTCAGTATGTCGTCAGAAAGTCTACATTAGAATGCTCTCTTCGCGCGCTGGCGGCACGCAAAATCAGTGAATTTTAGAGGTTTTTCTGGATCTTACGAAAAAGTATTTGATATAGGAGTTTTTCCACCTGGCATCGGAAAATAAACCATGTTTTCTTGTTATAGCAGTAATTTCAGACATAAAACTCAAGCCGTTTGGACATAAAACGAAATAATAAGTTTAAAAGGCATCATTTTCAAAAATAAAATCTATCGAGCAAAATGTGTCCAATTAGGTAAACGACTTGACAACGGAGAGACAAAGGTCTGAAAAAACACGTGTCCAAGTTTTACATTGATGAGATAAGTAGTTGACTCAGCATATTAAAACAAAAACCGTTAAAAGACCCAATACAAGCCCTTAACTGTTTCTCTAATTTGTGTCCGAAGTACCAGTAAGGGACGTAATAAGGGTGAAACGTGAATGTACTATAAGTGTGGATCGCGATATGCATTTCACAATCCACCTTTGGAAACACCTCCGAAACGCCCCCGGGGATTCATACCGTGACGATGTATTTTTTCATCACTAGTGCTCTGAAAGTAAGTCATATGTAACTCGAAATGCGGGAGGTAAATAAATTTGAAAATCAAACGAGTGTCCCTTACAGTCACTAACTATGTAGTCAATTACTCGTCTCGCCAAATTACAATGGAAAATATCTGTTCTGCCTATGTCCTTTTTATTTTGTTACTCTGTATTTTATTTATATATTATTTTGGAAAAATTTGACTTGCGTATATAAGTAAATGTGCCAAATAAAATGTTAAAAATGTTTAAGAGTAAAAACAGCAACTAAATTAGTTTTATTTTTAAATCAATCACACTGGCCAGTAAGACACGCACAAAAAAAAGAAAAAGTCACATGAAAATAAAATGGCGACAGTAAAATTATCTTGTTGAATACGTTGATGCAAACATAATTTCATAATTGATTAATGACATATTTCATTGATTTCACGACGAATTAATTTTATATCCTGCAAAATGTGTTATTAGTTATTTTATTATAGATAGACCCTTGGTATTTGGTGTTAAGCCCGCTGGTACCGCCATATTTTATTGTCTATAAACAAAACACATAGTAAGAGGTTGTTATTTTATGTAAATCTGTACGTGAGTTTTAATCACGTAAAATATAAATACACCTTATCAGATGTGCTTGATGTTTTGATACCTCTTTATGCTTTCGTGGTCATAAGCTAACTTTTGACAAATTTGTCAGAAACTATATAAATACTTATTTTGGGCCAACTCTAATAAATAAGTTACTCCGACTAATAAAGTACATAAATTACAACAATTACGAAATCATAAAATCATCAAAATTGTATGCAAGAATAACAATAGCAATGTTAAAATGTACAATTTAACAAACGTAAGTTTGAAAATACTGTCCATTTGGGATTTTCCCGCAAATTCCCAAGATATTTTCTAAATATTACGTCATCAAAGATTAACCATGCTAAATTTCAGGCTAAACGGCTAAGCAGTTTTAAAATTATATTATGCAGCGGACACAGACGGAGATATCTTTTATTAAGGCGACGCCACGAAATTTTGGCGACATGGATCTCCATTTTTCTCAGCAATAAAAAAACATATGTTACTACCAATTTATATACTATATTAAGCATTTCATTGACATCATTTTGCCCGAAGATTTAGTTGATTGATTAATTTTCATAGCAGAGAAAAAGATATTTAGAAAACCTCTTTTAAAACAGAGATTTCTATTTTACTGACAAACGGGAGCGAATGAAGCCTCTAAGTTTTTTACTTAAATTAGTCTACAAATACACTTCAATATGGCCGATTGGACTTATTAAATTACTTATGGTTGTCATTTTAAATGAAAAATACTGTTTTGGCGCATACGACCGTACGGCATAAGCTAGTTCGTGAGCGCATATTTGTATGGAGCACGTCCCCCTCACTGCACTCCTCTAAGGGGTCGATTTGAAATTAAAAGTTTATCAATGCCTCGCCTTAAGAAAGGGCAGTATTCCAGTAACAACTCGATTTGTAACATCGCTCTCTTTAGAAAACACTTTGACCTTGATTCGCAACCAAAAAGCTAATAAGGAGATTGTAATATTTATCTTGCAGGTGACTTCTATAGCTCGTGACGATCCTGTCTCGGGCGTCTTAGATCTGTTACAAAAGCTGGCAAGTTAGTGGTTTCCTTAGCAACTGCCAATGATTCACTGAATCTCCTTGCCAAGTCTATATCAACTTTACTTAGTAGTTCTCTAAATCTCTCCTGAACTGGATGCGCTACTCGTATGATTTGTCCAACTAAATTGTCAACTAGCCTCTTCTTTTGAGAATCTGTTTTAAGAACATGATTATAAAACCGCCATGAATCTTGGAAGTCCACGGAATTCTCTTCCAAAGGCTTTATTCGGTGTCTGGGCTTTCCTTTGTCTACGTAAGGCTCTGGTCCGTTGAACGAGTTGGGGAAGTAGTTTGGAGCATCCCTCTCGTTGTCAAGCACAGGTGGGAGGCCATCTCGGTTGTATGTTTTAGCGTACATTGGACAGTTTATTTCAATATTGTTATGGTTGATACCTAAACGATATATATGAGCATCCTTGTACGCGATCACTCGATCTTTGAATAGCATATCAGGTGGATCTAAAATTCCTGGTACAAGATTAGCAGGATTAAAAGCCGATTGCTCTACTTCCTTAAAGTGATTTTCAACGTTTCTATTTAAAACAACACGACCGATGGATACAGTATGGTATGTATTGTTAGGCCAGATTTTAGTAACATCAAATGGGTTAAACTTAGCTTCTTTCAACTGGTTTTCGTTTAAAATATCCATCTCCATTCTCCACGAAGGAAAATCTTTAACTTCAATAGCATTGTAAAAATCTCTAATAAAGAAATCAGGATCTATACTGCTTAAGTTTCTAGCTTCTTCAAGAGAAAGACTGTCATAGCCTATTTCTGATAAAAATTTGAATCTGACAAAGAAACTCTCCCCAAGTTCATTATAAATTTCATACGTGTGTATTGGAAACCCGTTCATATGTCTAAATCCTCGAGGAAGACCATACTCTGATGCAGCCCACAATAGCCAATGAACCGCTTGCGGCTGTAAGATTATAAAGTCAAAAAGGGCGGTTGTATCTCTGATGTTATGTTTTGGTTGTTTTCTGATAGCATGAACTGCCATTGGAAATACAATTGGATGTCTGTAATTATAGACAGGAGTTTGGATATTCAGAAAATCTAAATTTCCTTCTTCAGTATAGAATTTTAAGGAGAGCGCTCGTATGGCTATAGTTAATGTATCAGTTCCACCTCTTTCTATTTGTCCGCTTCCTAATCGGGCAAAAACTTTAGTTTTCTTTCCAACTTTTTCGAACAATTTGGCCTTGGTATATCTAGTTACGTCATTGGTTACTTCAAAGAATCCATGTGCTCCAGTTCCTTTAGGGTTTACCTCTCTTTCTGGTCTTCTTTCATTAACTAAGTGCTTTATATTATCGATGAAAAATGGGTTTGTTAATATTTCAGAGTTAAATGTACTAGTTTCTCTGATATCTACAGGTTTTCCAGCACTTGTCGTTAGGAGATCGACAAAATTCTGAAACAAAATAAAATAAAACTCATTTACTTAATTAATTTTACAAGAATATTTTAATGAATTTTTTTATAAAAATAAATACTTAGAAAAGAAAGTCTTTATAACCTAGGCTGAAGCCTGCTTCGGACAATAAATTAGCCTCCCTAACCAGAGTGATGGTGACGATCTAGCTAGCATAGTTAAAGGTTATTACTTATTTCTTTTTATTTTCTTTGTTCGTGTACACATTGTTTTTGAGGGTTCCGTACCCGAAGGGTGCCGAACGGGACGCTATTACTAAGCCTCTGCTGTCTGTCTGTCCGTTTGTCACAGGGTTCTACAGCTTCAACCATAATAGGTACAAAGTTGAAGTTGTCACAAAATACGTGTAACTATGGTCTCTACCACGACAAATATTAAAATATAAAAAAAAAATACTGGAGATCCCAATACAAGAAACCTCGAATAATGTGCATAATTTTAACGTAATTTGTTTAAGCTCTAACTTAAAGACAGTAATACCACAGTAGAAATAATAATATAATAATTTAGTCTTATTTTAGAACATATTCTAAATTATTCTAAAGTAAAATAAAAAAATATAAAAAGGCCAAATTATTACTTTCTATTAGTGTAAATTGAGACGCTCAGCCCTAAAGAGGCCTATATTTTCCAGACACGATGGAAAATCTTAATAAAAATATATTAGAACAAATAATCAATTAAAATAATAATATTATTATAATGACTGTGACATGTCTTAGATCTAACAGTTGTAGATTAAAACCACTCGCCTTACAAAATAAAGGTTCGTGATTAAAACATAGGATTATTAAAACGTTACCTTTCGATAACAGTGATAGAAAATAGTAGGCCGCACCAATTGGCCCTACTGCAAGAAAACAGTTTAGTAAGTCCAGTTACTCTCGAGATAAATTTTGGTGCAAAGCTTTAGATCAAATTATCTTACAAAGGTACCAAAATTTAAAGTGAGTACAAATAATTACTTTCCACTTCATTACACTGATTATTTATTTATTAAACGATATCTGGCGACAGACCTCATGTCTCTGTTTATAGTCCTGCATCGTTCTTGAGGCTGGATCCACAAGGTAGTCTTCATGCCTGTGCGCTTTTATTATTCCAATTACAATTGTAAATGTAACTGAATAAACACTAGCTTTCAACTTCATAGTTGCTTCTGTAATAAATGCTCATACTACTGTTCAAGGAAATTGTTTAATTTTTTCCGGATCAAACGATTACGCATTAATTAGGCATAGTGCGATGTACCCGAGTTCTATGAAAATAAATTATATCTCCTCAAGGTTACTTTATATTGACCATCTCTTTTTCTTTATCGATAATATCTGTATACATCTCTATACATATGAAATACAACGTCTGTCTGTCTGTCTGTCTATTTGTTCGCTTATAACTTGAGAACCACTCAATGGATTTTGATGCAGTTTTCGTTGAAAGAACTGGTGTACCCAGTTTAATTCGTTGAGCTGTTACAAGTTTGTTTTCCATTTTTTTATGGTAAAACTAGCTTCTGCTAGTCTACGCTTCCAGGGCATTTTATCTTCATAGTTGCCAGTTTAATCACAATCCTTTCAGTAGTTTCAGTGTTCATTCAGTGGTTTTGAAGGGTCGGCTATAGACGTTGAACCCAAAATTTTATCATTATGTAAATAGGGGGGGGGGGGGGTGGTTGTTAGGGTGTAGTTGAACCGTCTTAGCGTTTTTTTTTGCCGGAGCAAAACTTCCATTTAATTACGATTAAAATTAAAATTCAGATTTTTACCCAAAATGAAAAGCAATTCCTTCAATCTAAGGGCTGTCAAAGGTAGAATGCCAAAACAATACGTGAAACGGAACGCAACGCGTGCCAGAGCCCGCTCGTTTTTGTAAAATTCGTTTATTAAAAACCGACTTCTGCACTGGTAGGTTAAAACAGTTCAAAAACCGACTCAGAGCACCCCGAATCTATATTGTCTTGTGGTTACTACCCCTACAGTGTATAATGTAAAGCCAGAGGCGCGGAGGGAGGGCAGCCCCCGCCCGCGTAAATAAAGCGCAGGCAACTGTGCGAGCCATAGCGGCTGAGGCTGGTCACCGAAGGCGACCAGCAAGTCGAAGCTGCGAAGGTAAGCATGAGTGCCTGCGCTTTATTACGCAAGAGCGGAGGGGCTGCACTTCCCGCAGCGCCGGAGCTGATGCAGAGGTCAATTAAGGGCGCATGATTAAAAAAAAACAAACCGACATAACCTAAAAAAAAGGGGGGGCTCCGGCTGGGGTGTTCCAAAGGGTACCTCCCCAAACCTTTACGAAGGTGGTTAAAGTATAATTTTTACCAAAAATTAACCAACATAACCTATAAAAAAAGTCAAAGCAAAAGGTTTAAACGTCATAATTTATATTCTTTTGTATCTATCTTAGAACTTAATATTGAATTTTTTTTAGAAAGAGACTTTGTTCTTTGTAGTATAGATTGGCGCCAACCAGACACTGCGTTTTCTTCTGTTGCTTTTATATTGTTTCATGTAATTTGTCGCAGGTGTATTGAAAAAGTCATTTGATACACGTGCGAAAGTGTTGATATTTCTCACTAGAATCAAAATTTACTATTTCGTTTCGGGGTTACAAGGCCATGGAAATACATATATACATTTAAACCTTACTGCATACTTACATAAACACTACAATTATTATTCATACGTTTAATAATTTTATTGATTGTTCTGGAACCAATTCTGAAATGCACGCAGACGAAGTCGCGGGCAAATGCTAGTAAAGTATAATTTGCAACAATTTGTGAAATCTACGTACGCCGCATGATTGCATCGCTACACCTAGTATGACTATTATTATTTCATTATGTAGTTATCCGTGAACGCAGTAATCCCCGCTTGTGACTTTCTAATTCTATTTTGACAAAGGACCTCCTCCTTGTTCAGGTGATATCAAATTCGACTCGAAAAAACTTCCTTACTTCATGTTGTTTCGTTATTATTTAGGCCATGTTAAGGTTTAAATCTCAGAAGATGGTACAAGTCTTGTGCGATAGTATTGATCATAGATTGTATCAAGACCACTCGAATTTTCGTAATAATCCCTTATAGATCGTATGGATTTCGTTCTTTTGTTTCCAGATCAGACACAAGAGACGGTAGATTTGTTGTCTTTTTGGCAAAAGCTAATGATTTATTGAACCGCTTTGCTAAATCATTGTCTACCTTCGACAATAACTCTGTAAACCTTTTCTGAACTCTATGTTCGACTCTAAGAATATTTTGAACTAAGTTGTCAATAAGCCTTTGTTTTTGAGATTCTTTTACAAGTATACTGTTATAAAATCTATTTGCTTGTTGATAATTAGCGTTATTACTCTCTAATGGCATAATGCGACGTGTAGGCATAGCTTCATTCACGTTGGACTCTGGTCCGTTAAAAGAGTTAGGAAAGTAGTTAGGCGCATCTCTTTCATTATCGAATACAGGTGGCTGACCATCTCGGTTGTATGTCCTTGCGTACATTGGACAGTTTATCTTAATCTGATTATGATTGATGCTTAACCTATGTGCATGAGCATCTGCGTACGCAATCACTCGACCTTTAAATAACATGTCAGGAGGTTCTCTTATTCCTGGTACGAGATTAGCAGGCGTAAATGCTACCTGTTCGACCTCCTCAAAATAATTTTCAACGTTTTTATCGAATACTATACGTCCAATCGGTACAGTGTGATAAGTACCATTAGGCCAAAGTTGTGTTACATCAAATGGGTTGAAATTATCTTTTTCTAATTGGTTTTCATTGAGCACGTCCATTTCCAATCTCCATGCAGGGTAATCTTCTCTTTCAATGGAGTTGTATAAATCTCGAATGAAAAAATCAGGGTCAATCATACTTATGTTTGCAGCTTCTTGAAGAGTAAGACCTTTATACCCTTGTTCTGTAATAAATTTGAAACGAACAAAGTGACTTTTGCCATAAGTATTATAGATTTCAAACACGTGGATTGGAAAAACATTCATATGCCTAAATCCTCTTGGGAGGCCAAATTCTGATGTAATCCACAAGAAAGCATGTATCGATTGTGGATAATGTGTTACGAAATCAAACGCTGATGTCCTGTCTGTGATGTAATGTTTTGGGTTTGGTCTAAATGCACGGATTGCAACTGGGAATATGAGTGGATCTCTATAAATATAAACAGGTGTTTGAACATTTAAAAGATCTAAATTTCCTTCTTCAGTATAGAATTTAAAGGCAATGCCTCTTATTGCTACAGGTTCAGTATCAGATCCACCCTTTTCATTTTGACCGGTTCCAAATCGCGCAAAAACTCGTGTCTTTTTTCCGACTGTCTCAAATAACTTTGCTTTAGTATACTTGGTAACATCATTCATTACTTCAAAATAGCCATGTGCTCCTGCGCCTTTAGGATTAGTTTCTCTTTGTGGTATTCTTTCATTGACCACATGTTTAATACTTTCAATGAAAAAGGCATTAGTAAGTAATTCAGAATTAAAGGTATTTGTTTCCCTGATATCTACCGGTTTTCCAGCACTGGTCGTTAAGACTTCAGCAGGGATCTGAGAAATAAATACAAAAGCTTGAATCAGAAAACATCATCAAAATATATTAAATATCATGTTAAAATTCTTCTCACCAGATGTCTTTCTTTAAAATCAAGAAGTTGTCGAGAAGCAGGATCTACAAGTCTATCTTCACTTTCGTTGTTATCTTTAAATGCGTTGGCATATCCTATCACATTTATAACAACCAAAACACAAGCAGTGAACTTCATAGTTTAAGTTACAGTATAATTTCAGATGTTTCCGTTTCAATTTAAATGCATTGGAAATGAGTTGTAAAATCGAATAAACGGAAGATAATTAACGGAAGGTAATAACTGCGTCTAAAGCAATGTAATTTTTTCTAAACCTTCATTTTTAGGGTATCGTAAACGAGTTTTCCTTGCTTATAATTATGAAAAATTATATTATTCAGATCACAGAAATTGCTTGACCTATTTATTTTGTGAATTTAGTAAGGACAGGTAAAAACAAGAGATAGCGGCTTTTTTTAACTACAATGGAACAAATATGACGACAACAGCTGGTAACATGCTTGGTGATTTATTTAGAAAATCGTATATATTACAGTTACGTTTGGTAATGAAAAGGAATAAGCCTAATTTTATCATAAGTTTGATAGTTTTAATTAGAAAAGTTTCATAGTTGTCTTTATGAAAAGAATGTATTTGATATTTAACTCGTCTCTTAATACCGGCCCTTCTACTCAGTTTTAACACCTGCACTTTTTTTGTGTCAGTGTTCTCGTGTAAAATTAAGTTCACCTATCTGCCGTATGGTTTGGCTACACTTACAATTAAGTCGATTTTGAAGGCTTTAATTTTAGTTTTAGTGCTGTCAAAACTATAAATTTTCCAAAGTAATATAGCTTCTATTTTTCACACTAAACAACTATTTTGGAATGAATAAAATTTAGTTTTGACAGCACTAAAACTAAAATTAAAGCCTTCAGAATCAGCTTTCATATATCATAATACCATTTAACCAAAAGGCTAACCGTTAAACGTTGCGTTTAACTATTCAGCTAAGCAACATCCAATCGTTTGATTGCATGCCGCCATTTTATTAAAGCTAGCTGTCCAATTAGGATGCTGGTTTAAACACAGGGCCTCGACTAATACAGCATAATGTTACAGATAATCGTTATGTTTCTTATGAAAGTTATTCAGTTTAAATTTGATTCCAGTCAATATAACTGCACCAGGACAACTAAAACTACAAACACGGGTATTTCATTAACAAATCAGTGATCGATTAACCCGCAAACGCACACCGGGGTCCGAAAGTCAATAGTTCAATATTTATGGCCAGAGGGCGGAGGGCACTATCATGTCTGCCAGGACCCAGCATTAAGTTTTCCCTTCAGATCACTATTAGCAATTTTGCCATTATCAACACCATACGTATTTTTAAACAAAAATAAAAGACATGAAAATTTGTAAGCTGCACTGTAAATGGCGTATGTTATTATGTAGGTACCTATAGTATGGAACTGTTCACGCGTAATTTCCACTTGATACATTTTAAGTAGTGCTTAATTTTACAATAAAGTGCTGTGATTGGCTGATTCATCGCTTAAGTGTCCGCTTAGCGAGATTTTCTTAATTCAAAAACTGGCCTTTAGAGTCCAAAGAACTAAGTCTAACATTTATTACCCTCAAAACTGAAACAACATACTGGACTGGCGTATATTTAATTATGTACAATCCTCAGTCACTCACTTAAACTTAGAACATCTCTAAAATTGCCTCTTTTTATTTTTATGATCAGCTTGGACAAACTAGAACAAAGATTTATGTTGTGAGACAAGTGCCCTCTCCGGTCAGGTGAGCTCATGCTGATTTATCGCCTGGGAGATCTGATGATGCGAGTGACTCTACGAAAGGTTCGGAATCCCTTCCACGGCAGGTCACCGGTTTTATTACGGTCTATTCTTATTCTTATACTTCTAATCAGTTTACAATCTAATTGATTATTCGTATTTTGATTGTTTGTCTCAACGCTACTCACAAATACTACGCTTGTTTTCTTTTTAGGGTAAACTGGAAAACTAATTAACCCCTATGCCCGAATCAAAAGACAGAACAATAAACAACAATTGATCTAACGACTTTGCGGCAACTAGTACACTAAGAGTACAGTATTGCATTCCTTAGCAATAACTTATGTAGCCAATTTTCAATACAGTGTGCGTGTAAGATTCGCATTTAATTTTCTTTTTAAAATGTCCATGCTTCAAAACAAAAACCGTTTGAAAAGGCGGCAAAGTGAGTTCATTATGCTATCTTATTGTTTTATAATATAAAAAAAACTATTTTTGTAATAGTTTTTTTTTTAATATTATGAAATTCTTGTAATAAAAAGCAGGTGTCAGAAAAATTACTTCTATAGCACACTGATGTGTACCGCCAAGAAACCGCAAGACCGCAATGTGATACTAAGATACTTTGATAGTTCAGCTTTGACAAAAACTGCCGGAATAATCTTTGATCTATGTATACCAGTTAAATGAAAAATACATGTTTTGTTACTTTTATCATGTTTCATATTTTAAAAAAAGATATCGACCGCCAAAGAAGCACTAATACTCCGGTGACAGAGACGACGCTCTACAAAACCTATGTGTACATTGCCTATGTGCATTATTTACCGCCGGAAATGTCACATGTCACGTCGCGTAGGATGGCCATTTTTTCGAAATTTCAAAACGAAAAAGAAAATACTTTTTTTTAAAGTTTTGTGTTCTATTAGTGAATCTGATTCATAGAGTTCAATAAAGATAGAGGGTTCATTTTTACCCTTATAAGGTGACCCTTCTGTGCAATACGCAAAATAAAGTTTAGACTTCTTATACTAATTGACTCGAGGTTGTTCTTGAACAAGTATATAGGTAGAGGTACAAAAAATATTTTTCATATTTCGCAAACAGGGTTATTGAAACATGGTCCTGACCACTTACCGAGTCTCGAGTATGAATTAGCCTATATTAACGAAAGTTACCTTATATTCATATTGTATAGAAGTAAGAACAGACAGCGACATGCCACGACGTACCTTAGGTATCACATAGCGCATAACTTCCGAAATCCTAACTCCAAGCTATTCACCTAACTGATAAATCCGTAATTCTCAAATGGCTGCACGGTCCATTGGCCCTACTATAGATATTTTTATGACGCCACCATCATAAGGTACCGAGCAGCAGGGATAAATTTATTACTATCGAGTTCGCGCCTGACTGCCCTGCCATTGCATACCTGCTAGAAGGTATGATTTAAATCCTAGGCATTGCCAACTTGGAATTAAAAGACGAGAAAAGATCTAGATTATAAGATTTTTGTCGGAAATTGAATAAGTTTTTATCTGCTGGGAGAAAAGTATTTTCAATAGGTAGGTAGATTATGATACCAAGCACAAAAGGAATTATTATTTCCTTTGGAATCCAAGAGAAAGACTCTAAAATTGTTAGGTAATTGATATCATATCACGCCATATTTTTAAAATCTACCTTTCTGTTAGAAAAGACGAAACATAAAGACCCACTTTTCACTTAAAACGCGATCTTTAGAAGAAAAGAAAGTGTACGCAATTTTGCGTAAGTTTAATTATAGTTATGTTCGTGTTATTTAATATTCTGTAGACTTTTGAAGGCTTTTTATACATATATCGTTAAATTATTTGTCATTTTGGGGTACATTTTCATAGATTATCGATACCCCTCCTTTATGAAACTTTTTTGCGGCTCTTAGTGGGATTTAATATTAGATTATAATAAAACTGGATGTGCGTAGAAAGACCAAGTGCCGTTTTGGTAAATAATGATAATAAATTATATTTTGTCATTGAAATTATTTATTATTTCTTTATTCTATTGTTTCAATTTATTTTTGTAACAATACGATTCAATTTGACAGCATTTTTACTGTTTCTTATTGTTAGTAGATTTAATGTAATAATATCGAATTGCATAACTCAATAGTTTTAATGTATTTTAAATAAATAAATTATTATTATAACATAGTCGTTGACAATAAATATTTTCAAATATTTTCTTTGATTTCATCTAAATTATAGATCTGCCTTAAACATTTCAGAAGCATCATGAACAAAGTTTTTTGTTTACAGAAAAACAAACAAAACGGGCAGCGAGCTGTACGTGAAAAAGTTTTCTCATATTTTTAGGGGCATTAAAAGGATTACAAATACAGTTTTTGCATAAACAATAAACATGTTTACTGTACACAACAAAAGAGAAAACACATTACATTACATCTCAAAACGGAAAATGTTGCAGTAAATGTCGAGAATAATGACTTTATCTAAATTGCCTAAACAGAATTTTCCCTGTGTCGCTCGGCATACGTTGCATTGCAAATAGGCGCCGTTTTCACAAAAGAATTTAATTTAAATGTTGGCACGTTAAAAATTGGCGCGAAACGTTGTTACCTGTCTGCCACACGTTCGTTGTACGTGATGCATGTCACGTGGTGTGACGAGACAAAACATGGTGGCGTTAGGGAACAATTTGTGAAATTGTTTAGTTTTGACAAAAAGGAACATTAAAATCTATTTGTGTGTCTAAAGTTTATCAAATCATAACAATGAAGGTTAAATTAAAAATAAAACGGGTTAAAGTGACTGAAACACTTCCTATAACACAATTTACTTAGAACAAAACGTGCAACCCCTCCTTACGTCGTAATTTTTATTTTTCACAATTCATCACGTCTTGTTTTCCCCTCCCCGCGCCTCACCGTGTCACTTCGTTGACAGGTGACGGTTAAAAAAATAATTTTTATTCGCTTAGACACCCCTTAACGTTTAAGCGTGAATAATGTTCATGCCTCGTAAGTAAATGTTTGCAGGAAATTAATTTTTAAGAGCCTTTTGTTGTGAATAATGGAAAGGGGCTGAAAGGAGTTTTACTCAAAAATTACTTGCAATGAAAGAAATCCGCAATTTTTTTTACAAAAACATACAGACCCAATTCATACGGGAGACTTTGTAAGTGATCAGTAACAAGGTTCAATAACCCCTTCTGTGAAAATTGTAAAATGATATTTAGGCTTCCTATACTAATTGATACGAGGTGTTCTACAACAATGACACAAATAATATTTTTCGTATTTTGCAGAAAGGGTCATTGAATCTTTGTCCTAAACACTTGCTGAGTCTCCAGTATGAATTTGGGTATATCAACTATAGTCGCCATACATAAAAGAAGTCCAGGCTCACTTTCACATCCTACGCCCAGCGCAAGCACTGAAGCTTCGGATCACAGACAGTAGGTTTTGTTTACGATGTAGAAGAATAGACTTCAACCCGTGAAGGGATGAAAAACTGATGTATGCTAGTATAATAATACTGATGGCCTAAAGAAAGGCACCGAACTGATGATTTATTTATTTCATTCAAAGGCCCCTGGCCAGTGTGAAAGAAACAAACGTATGCGTAGAATAATATGTTATGATTCTATGATTGCACTTGTTCTTCTCACTTACTCGCAACACTCGTATAGCATTAAAATATAATAGAATGACATTTATGTCAACCAACTAAGATCTTAATCATTACACAAATACATCAAAATTTAAATAATTTTTGCAATCACAAATCATGCTGCAATGATTCAAGTACTGACGATCAAACCTTTCCGCGAATGTGTTCAGGATACAGTTGCAGCTTGCTGGTCCACACCCTGCGCAACAGAGATGTGCAGCGCCCGTGCATGGTTGCATAAAGCAATCAGTATGCGCTTCTGCGAACATCCCCGAAGCACTACAGAAACGACGCAGCCCCAAAAATCACCCTAAGCGCATTTTTATATTGAACATGTAGCACGTTGTACTTTCTTTAGACATAACTTACCCACAGACTGCTCGTGTAGAAGGACGTACAAAATAATAACACCTTGGTGATTTTGACGTTTCTTGAGCAACGAGCAATCTGCGGGCTATCAAATAAGCACAAACAGACAACGCCCTGCACTCCCTCTCTATATCGTCTCTCAGGTCCGAGGTTACAACATGCCCAAAGAATTTGATATCGACTCTACTTAGAGGATACCCGATAAGTTTGGCTGGTATATTATCTAGACATCTTCCCATGCATTCGCGTTTCTTTTCGCAGATGCCAAGCAGCTTCGACAAATCGCTCATAGAGGCGCTCAGCAGCACTATGTCATCAGCATAACTAATATTATTAATGCAAATTCCTCCAATGTTGCAGCCAACATGTGTGCTGCTGAACCTCTGAATTAGCGCATTTACAAAGAGGTTGAAGAGCTCAGGCGAGGTTAGTCTCCCTTGCCTCACTCCGCACTCCAACCTGTATGGGATCGAATAAAATCCCTTTCTATCTAGCCA
Organism: Ypsolopha scabrella; assembly: GCA_910592155.1. NCBI lineage: Eukaryota > Metazoa > Arthropoda > Insecta > Lepidoptera > Ypsolophidae > Ypsolopha > Ypsolopha scabrella. The sequence goes on along the minus strand of OU342969.1, from coordinate 19,426,420 downwards.
GCACACCAACACATTGGCCAACCTGTACCCGGGGCCTGACTTTACAAATACAAATAGTTTATTGGACTAAACAGAAATAGCATACATACAATAATCCAAAACAGTATTCTTAAGTAAAATATAACAATAATTGTATTACAAAAAATATATTAGACCCTGGCATCTGCGCTGGCTACATAGCCGTCCTGCAGCATGACAGTAGCAAAAAATAATAATTATTAGGGATGTATACAAAAAAAAAAATTGTTATTATTATTTTAAGCGCACGCATATGCTGTAAATCTGTGAGGGTGTGTGTTACGGGTAACAAGGAATGTATGTGAAGGGGTTTTAGAAAGTGTGAGTGTACGAGGTGTGTGAATGTGTGACTGTAGATGAGTGTTTATGGTATTGGTTAAATTTGAGAATACCAAATCGTATCCATTACTTTATAAAGGAACAGCTACAAACAAAATAATTATTTTTCTACAACTGGTGGTAGTCTTCGGCAGTAGCTTCTCACTACACTCATGTCATGACTCATCACAAAGCCATGCCGTCAAACGACTTGTTGTGCTCCGGCAAGAAGTTATGAGAAGTGGTACATTCATCCGTACCGACTTCTGTAGGTTTTCGCGGAACTCTCCGGACAGATAAGTCGATTTTCCTTAGTTGTGAATTAACGTTAAATTCTTTAATGCTACTATTATTGAATAATCAAATCAATGTTTGTATATTACATTTCTATATATAAAATAAATAAATAAATAACATTTATTGTATTTAGAAAGGAACAATTTTTTTAACACTTGAAAGTTTCTTTAACTTCGATTTTGCATAAATTACAGAAACATACCAAACAAAAACGTCCGTAGCCAAAAGTAGAAGTAGCATGAGCAATGCAAACCAGACTTGAAATAATGCAGGTGTTAGCACCGTCCTCACGTTCGAGACGAAGCGATAATTAGATCTAGCTCATTAGGGCCCTCCTTCGTTGCTGACGGTGGGACTGTAATACAGTTATATAGGGCAGGGGTGGTCGCCAAGGTGTATATTGTGCTATCTTAATTGTATTGTACTCTTTATGCGTATTTAAATAGTTAGAACTAATAAATAAATGCTAATCAATTCTCACAAGGATTATATTACTGCCGAGGATGTTACCAACATGTAGGAAACGTTAATCGAATAAATTCCTAGTGGGCATTTACATAGTGGCTATTTTGGTATCACAAATTAATCGATCTGTCATCGAGAAAATAAACGCTTGGGAAAAGCAGTAAGAAGCATTTTTTCTGAATAAAAAGACGCACTCCAGAAAGTATCCCCACGTAAGTGTGTCGTGGACTCAGAGACCCGTGGCAGCGTGGCAGGTTACTTTGGCTCGGTTCCAGTGCGTGTGATAGGTGCGCACTTACTTGCAGCTCTATTCTAGAAGGTAAAAATAAAAAAGGTTGACAGCAAAAACTATATTGGAAGTCTAAAACCCTATCAGCTGAAAATATCGTCGCCTTACTTCGATGGCTTTATGGAAACCTTAGCGACACTACGGTGTCTCTATCACAGTGGGTCTCTGAATTAAATTTGGCAAATTAATCACAACAAATTCAAAAAATCTATGTGGAGTGTTAGTTACATGAACTAAGTATTTTTGTGATCAGGATACTTTTTTGTATCCGAACACGGATTTAAACAAAATATACGACAGTAAACAAAATATACCTACACACGTGGAAGGGAAAGCTCGACCGGGCCGCCCTAGAAAGACATATGCCGACCAAATAGGCGACATACTGAAGAAGGGCAAAGTAAAAAGTACCCGGAATAGAAGAGCTTGTATGACTAGATGTAGATTGATGGATGTAGAAGCAAAAGAGGTGTGTCATAATCGTAGCAGATGGAAATCTGTAGTTTCTGCCAACCCCTCTAAAAGATATAGGCGTGCGTGAGTATATGTACGTATGTATGTATGTATGATATCGTATGCATGTTTCTCAAGTCATTCCAGCCAAAGCTGGACAGTTTTTTTTAAGAATCAGGCACCAGTTTAACTTTAAAACAGACAACTTAGGTACTGTCTTCTCCGTGGAAAATAAAGAAATTTCACATGAGAATACATTTCACTGGGTACTAGATTTAAATGTCTCTGGTAATAAAACTTGTTGGGAGTTAAAACGGTTTAAGTGTAACTAAGTAGTTTATGTGAAGTGAAATCCGTTACTTTTGCTTTGTGTCCTTATATCTTTGCTTCCTATCTAAACATGTTTAACGTCTATCTTTTGCTTTTGCAATTACTATTATTAATACCGAATGTATTTTTTTATTATTTGTTATATTTACAAGACGTACCTGTGACTCTGAAACTAAAGTCACATGTTCTACAAAACTCCCAAACAACCCTTGTTTAATAACTTTCAAAATAATAGCGAAAAATTATTTACCTTCCCATTTTAAGTTACATTTATTTTCTGTGGGTATGTAAGTCTTTTTCCACGTGATTTTAAGGTCATAGAATAAAGGTTGTTCAATTTTATCAATAGAATAAGTAGTTAGCATGTAACACAAACACCTGCTTACTACGTAAGAACACAAAATTACGAATTACATCAATGTTTTCTATCTTCCTACACTCTTCTACGGTTTCATACCTGTAGCGTCGATCCGATTTTGACAGATTGCATATTGCATATTGCATATTGCTATGAAATAAGAGCTACATATTTGTTTATGGAATCGATATCAAGCATGTACATACTAGTATAGTTCAAAAACCTAAAACGCCTGTAAAAAATGTTACAGCAATTACGATTTAAAGTATTGTCGGCGTTGTACTGGTTTATCAGACGTAAGCCGAAATACCCAGTGAAACCGCGCGTAACCGGGATAAGGAAGACTAAGTAAAATGAAAAATGTTCAATGACATACGCTCTTCCATCTTAAGACATTTGCAGAGTGGGCCACTTAGCTCCTCACTTACGGAGGTGTGAGTTTATCTATGAATTTGGCTCTTTGCCGTGGCGGCGGAGAAAGGATTAGCCTGGTCGGAATATGTGCGAGTACATTTTAAATTGGAAGAGTTTCCAAACTTATATAAATTGAAGTAACTTTTCTTTGTTTAATTTACAAAATAAAATTAATAGTACGCCATTCTTGAAAATGAAATGCGCATTTTAGAACATGCAAAAAGCTCGTATAACCGATTATCAAAATTATACATGAAGATTTGCAAACATTCAATATATTGTCTAAATAATAGAATTTTCATCAACGTCTTCATCAATAATTTGATTAAATATTGTTTCAACAATAATTACCTGGGCGACCGAGCTCCGCTTGATCAAAATATTTTGGGGACAAATATGTACGTAACAAAATTTTATTGCTACATTTCGCCTTTTATTTTCTTTAAATATTGCAAGTAAAATATAAATAAAATAAAAACAGAATTTTCAATATATTTCGGCCTCTTCTATGAGGCCGTCATCAGTTGAATAAATGTCAGTTAAAATTAATTTATATACAGGTAATACAAAAAAGTATGACTAAATCTATGTTATGGTCTCTATAAGGTGACTTTAATTTATACAGCCGACCTCATACTGGAGGCTTGGTAAGTGATTAGTAACACGGATCGATAACACTTTTTGCTGATTTCACAAAATAAAATGTTGACGTCCCATAGTAATTTACTCGTGGCTGGGCCTGCGTTTGTAAGAAGCACAAAAAGAATAATTTATGAATTCTACAAAAAAGGTCATTGAACCTAATTACTGAGCACTTATTGAGTCTTCAGTAAGAGTTTGGCTACATAAATTAAAGTCACCTTATCCACAGAAAAAAAAAGTAATAATAATGATCATTACAGAATTAATCTGTGATGATGATGATGATGATGATGATGATGATGATGATGATGATGATGATGATGATGATGATGATGATGATGATGAAGAGTCAATCGGTCGAGTTATGTCTGTCAGTGTTGTCTGTTGAGTCCGGACTCATCATCATCATCATCATCATCATCATCATCATCATCATCATCATCATCATCATCATCATTATCATCATCGTCACATATTTAATTCTGTAAATATCATTAATATTACTTTCTTTTTTCTTTCTTTTCTGTAAATAGTCCGTAACACAGATTTAGTCATACTTTTTTGTATTACCTCTATATGAATTAATTTTAACTGTCATCAAATAAATTAACAGGCGTGAAAAGTTGGAAGGATTCCTCTCTCAATTTTCATCCTAGAGCAGTAATTATTAAGACGAGGCATAGTAAAATGATATTATTATTTATTACCAAATTGTGTGTCATACTCATTTTGAGGTGTATTTCTAGGTTAATTCCAAGCAAATATAAAACAAAAGCCCTTCTGGAGCATAATAATAGATTCGCAAAATACCAGATTATCAAGATACCAGATTCTCAAGAAACCGGACTAGCAAAATAACAGATTTTGTACACTTACAAACAAAAATTTTATTGTAAAAGAAAAGTTTCCTCTCGATTGAACAAAACTAAAAACAATCGGTCAAGCAAAAAAAAAATAATACTTTGTCTATTCCTCCGTCCATCCGTGATTCGCACGGCTGTGGGTCCCAGTTACTGTCTCGGTAGAAATTATAATTATAAATGCTCAATCTAAGTGGAACCTCAATCTGCTTTCATGGTGGATACATATGTAAATGTGTTAACAAAAAAAACTTAGTAATTCCTAGTTAGTGTATCCAATCGTTGTAGGCATACCTTTACCGCGATCTCGTCGTTTATGCAGGCAGTCACAATTTTTTCGATTTGTTTGTCTTTTCTTACATTTTTCATATTTCCTTTTTGGCCGGGATAAAAATACTCTTTTTTTTAATTTTGACTTCTTGTACAAGTGCCTCTTTCTTCAAAGGTGTGCTGAATTGAAATAGTGTTGGTTTAGGGGGGATTTTCGTATTGTTGCGTCGGTGCCACCCCTCAATCGCATTGGTCGTTCGATTTTTCTCACCGAAGCAGGAAAAAATATTTATAGTTATTTTTTGCATCCACTGACCCACAAAATAATCTTTGAATTTAGAAAGAAATTCCGTTTGTGGTACTATATCGCAAATATGTAAGAAAGCTTCTGGAATCAAGTTTTTAAGAAAGAAAGAAATTTATTTGTTAGAAAGTGAAAAACACAAGAGAAACACACAAAAATTAACTAATGCTTATAACTAAAAATACATTAGCACAAATATTAAATAAACTAAAAAAAAGAACATCAACATAAATCAATATTGTGTCTTCACCGTCACCAAATAGGCTGCAACTCAGCATGTGTTGTGTCGAGATGACACAACGCTGGTATTATGTTACGGCCTGTGCGAGTGACTTGTGGTAGCAAACGCATAGATGTAATTATTGATAAAGAAAAATACTATTAAGGTATCTAAGGTGATAAAAAATAATAATAATAACAGTAATAGTTTCATATGCTATCGAGATACAAATGAAGTTTTTTCAACACAAATTTGAATACTCGTACATGGTAATAAATACATACACAACAATCAGAAATTAAATGTGAAATGTTCATTAAAAACTTAATTAATTATGGAAAGTGAGGGTATTAAAACAAAAACAAATAAAAGTTTTTGAATGCCTACCTGACGCATAAGTCAAGTGAGCAAACATTTTGCTGGAGTAGAATAAGGAAAGGAGCACTGGGATTGGCATGCAAGATAACAGGTAATAGCAGTAAAAGCGCGTTGGTTAAGTAATTCTACTACCGATAGAATAAATTCTGATTCCTTTGCCCATCAAGCAGGAATTTTTTATATCTGAATTTGAAAGTAGAAACTAGTTTCAGATCACGTAACGGTGGTCAAAGTTTTTGGGTAATAAGGCCATAATTGTGCAAAGTCTTATGATTTGCCTTTCTTCACTCGCTTTTCCAAAATCAAGTTTTTTGCCCATACGATAAATAGCTTGCATGTAATGATAATAATAGCCTTTAATTTGTGCTTGTGGAAAAACTTCAGCAATGGCTTGTATCACGGCTATCTCATAGTCACATTTATACATCCTTATCTTAATGTTGAATTGCTCTTTCACAATGGTGAATAGACGTTTATACGTATTTTGACTTTTGTTAGGAAGTAGTACGTAAATAATTGGTACAAATGTAACTACTTCCGAGTTCCGAGACAGGTCAACATGAATTGTGTATACCTGGTAAAATGGTTTTGGCGTTATTCTAAAGGTCCCGTCACCGTAGAACACATCATTTTTCAAAATTATCTCTTTTGCGCTGGAAGTTCCAAATATTATAATTTTGTCATCATGCCCATCGTCGTATAAAAAGAAATCTTCAACAATGTGATCTGCTGTTGTTTTGAAGGTACTGCTTCGAACTTTCAAAAATTCTTTACGGGCTCTATAAAGCTTATCTTTTTTGCGTCCATTTTTTTAAACTTTGGTTGTGCTATTAAAAAGTTCTTTTCATAAATTTTTGGTACCGACTCGAAATTAGAACATACCTCAGCTTTACACTTATCCATGGTTTCGTCGATTAAATTTTTCACATTATTACGATCACAGACATGGCGAGGTTCTTTAATGATCTTATTTTCTGTACTTAACGTTATTGAGTTTTGCAACACAACTTTTGGTGATAGCAACGCCAATTAGTAGTTCCGGATTTATTCTCTACAACAAAATTATATCGATATCCATCGCAGATTACTACAGGTTTTCCTTTACCGCTTTTTATAAACTCCCTTTTAGTATCCATTTTTATTTTATTTATTATTTGCAGAATTTTCTAGACTTCATTTCAAAAACCGTATTTACTAAAATGACAGTTGTCTAAAATGAAAGTTCATTGCATCTCCTATCAAACGCATTTGTGGCCAGTGCAGTTTATATTTAGACTACGACCTTTTTGTCCTGCGATCTGATTCTACCGTAGGATTCTACCTATCAAAGCCATGTTAGAATAATATTGATGCAATCTCTGCATTGGTGGATCCATAATAAAATAAACATGGTACGATGATAGCTAATGCTATGTATGACCCTAGTTTGAACCGCTCCGGAACATAATTATTATACCAGACATAGGATATCTACTTTTATCCCCAAACCCAAACAATTATCCATACGTGACTGTACTTCTGGTGTTTTGCGAATCTGTTGTTTTACTTATCTGGTATTTTGCGAATCTGGTATTATGCTCTTGAAGGACAAACGCACCCAGGAGTTTCATGCATGTCGCTATAAAATCGTGTAAACCGTTTTTGTGAAAAACGTTGTCCACTTTTTCGAGAAAAAGCAGGTTATTCGCTAAAAAATGAGATGAAAACAATTACGAAAGTGTTTCAGCACATAGTTAAAAATAAGTGTGATGACGAGCGGAGCGATGCAAAGCGTAGCGAGGAGAAGCGTGTTAGGTTTACATATAAATTAATTGAAAGGGGAGCGAAGCGAGGTAATCCCCCCAATTTTAACAGAAAATAAATCCGTATATCGCGTAATGGGACTGTGTTTACGCCATAATTCAGTTTATCACGAAAAACCGTGCTTTCAAGAAAAAGCAGTTTTCGCCATCAACGATGACACACAGAATTATCCATGCTACGGCGCGGCGGCGTAGTAAGTCTACAGAAAATAAAAGCTACGAGTACGCTTTGTGCGCCACAACGCGACGATGTTACCGCTTGCCTTCAATGACGCGGCGCGGTGCCTAGGCAAATGCGAGTAGCAAACTTAACGTTGTGTGTCGTTGATAACTTAAGGCGCTTAAACCCTTCAACTACTGCCAAATAGATACTTTCTAAAGCCTCTGCCTTGTTTACAGCTGGACCAAATGGCTTGAAAAAAATATATATGAATGATTAACTTTCATAAAAAAATTAACATATTTTGGATTCGTACGACCAAAACTTCCTTATAAAAAAAAACCGAAAGATATTATTTTGCCTCGAATTCATTCTACCTCTTAAGCTGCTACGACGTTTGGAAATATTTACACGCTAAAAAATTAAGAATCTGTAGTACTCTAAATTCAACATAGCTCAATAAAATCCAGTGACATTTTCCACTAAAAATATCGAAATATGCAATATTTCAAGGTCAGCGGCTTGGCAGCCCACGGGGCCAAGGCGGCAGTCATAGACTGGATGCTGAAGGTCGTTGGCGTGGGTGAGGGCCTTAACAAATTCACAATACATAAGTTTATATAATCACTCGGTAACTCTACTATGATATTTTGGATTCTAGCGAACAGTGTCGTGCATGCCTAACATCTACATATGTTTATAGGCACAACATTACACAACAGCAGAGCAGGGCAGATAGTTATTTCCTTGTACCTGTTGTGGCGCACGGGTACATTGAATGTGATACCGCGGCCAGACCGGCCAGTGGCTGCCAAATGGCCAAATGCGCTGCCAAATTAGATCATAAAGGTTAATATGTGCGACATTCACTTGGGCTTTGATACTTGATAAAGAGGAATGTCTATTTTTGGGAGAGGTTGCATAAATAAATATTTTCATATATCTGTTCAAATGTTACTTAAGGCGACAACTAATGGTTGGTGACCTTTGGTAGGTACGTGCGTCTTACCCTCTCACACCTGTTGTCCTACACTGATGTTTTCGTCGCTCAAGAGGGAATGAAGCCGAGAACGTGCTCAAATATACCTAAATAATTAATTAGTAAATTGTAACAAAAGTTCATGAAAAATAATCACAGCATATCAATTTTCGTTATAATATCTTCAATTTGATTAAGTTTCAATATGTTTAATTGCATTAACTAATAAAATCGTACCTTGACTTTGTTTAGGTATTTATTTAGTTAAAGTTCTTAATAAAAGCATGGACGAACTGGTAAATTTGTCTATGGTAGCACCTACCCAATAAAATGAATAAGAAATATTCTTACCCAAAAATCTAATTTCTTTAGTTGGCATAATCTCAGAAAAATTACAATGACGCGCACAAACAAACCCAACATCAACTCAATTCACATAGGTAGGTACTTCTTCCTCTTCCAAACCCTCTATAAAACAGTTTTTCCCCGTCCGTCAATGTTCGTCTTATCTGCACCTCGCAACATATAGAAAAGGTAAACGATGGAACGGAACGTCCAAGGTGGTTCCTATTAACGTGCGACGGTCATAAACGGAGGCCCAGTGAAACGAAACGCAAAGATATCGGTACCATGGACTGGACATGGGATTACCCGGGTTTCAGGGTGGAGATATACTGAGAGCAACACAAATATATTTAAACTAGACAACTAGTATTCATAATATTATAAATATTATAATATATAATAAAATATATATAGCATATTAAAATACATGTCTTATTGATAATCTAACTAAAGTCTAAAACAGCAGTATGATTATAGCATTATAATCAAAATAATGAACAAGCAAGTACCAAATATTTATTATAATTTTAGAAAATGATTTTTGTCATCACGTCAGTCAACCAAGTTAACTTCTTAGCTATAGATAAAATCTATTAAAAAAAAACTTTAATAATTTAGAGCAATAAATGTAACCTATATTATATTTTATCTAAATATCTGTTCTCCTAAGATCAATGTAATCTACTTTAGTGCTACCTGCGAGACTATTTAAGCTTATTTGTGTTCATCTCTCCATATTGTATAAAATATAAAAGCTGTATGTTCTCCATATTATAAAAATAAATAATAAATAAATAAATAAAATAAAGTTGACTGTGACAACAGATTAGACGCATATAATACAGAACTTTACGAGCACTTGCATTGAAAATGTATGACCACTAATAAATACCTAAACATTCTTGCATCCAATCATCGCATACTTACAAAGAAAGTCTAGCATTACTTTTTATTATAGAAGCATTACTTTGCTATGCGCACACATACTGACATACATATGCCATCTACAGAATAAGTGGCATAGCCATCAACAGCACTATGCAGTAGTAACTGAACAGTCAAACTCTCTAACAATCATACCACTTTCAATATTTTTTTCGGTTTTTAGGGTTCCGTACCTCAAGAGGAAAAAATGGAGCCCTTATAGGATCACTTCGTTGTCCGTCTGTCTTTCCGTCGGTCCGTCCCTCCGTCCGTCCATCCGATCGTCCATCCGTGCGTCCGTCCGTCCGTCTGTCCGTCCGTCTTCAAAGACCCTTTATCTTGGGAACGCGTAGAGGTATCGAGTTGAACTTAAAACCATATACTCAAGTCTGCAGTCCCTTAAAGCTGTGAAAAAATCAAACTTCGTAACTTACGTAAAAAAAGGATACGGCCGTTTATGCTGCAAAAAAAAGTATATATTTCTACACTCAAGGGAATCAAAATGTTTAGGGTATTTTCCGTTGACCTAGAACTATGAAATTTGGCAAATAATTCTGTCTTATACTACAAGTATAGGAAAAAATCTGAAAACTATACATTTGTGATTAAATCATTAAAAAATATAGTCTTTACGGAACCCTCTCAGTGGGCGAGTCTGACTCGCACTTGTCCGGTTTTTTTTTCCTTATTCACTTGTTTTTCGCCCTACTCGTTGTCGTTGACTCTGACCATTTTAAATAATTTGCAATATCTGAAGTTTTTATCCCTATTACTATTGACGTGCTCTCCCGGTGTACCCCATTTTTTTTCCGCCACGTTATTTTATGGGTATTATACGATCAGCCCCTACCTTGTCAATGTTCGTGAAGATACAAGCTTGGACATTGTACCCACTCACCTATAACATTTAATAAAAACCACCTTCTTACTTTACCTTTAAGATCGCTTTTCCCTTGTGCAATTTTCTACTGATGTACAACGGTGAGGAAAATTGGCGTACATATGTAGGTAAGTATGCGTGCCTCTGATAAGAAGTAGCGATGATAAAATTGTTGGTGTTTTTCGAATGTTTTTTTTTCTGTAATACTTTTTGCAACAGTGCCATAATTAGAGCCATTATGACTAAGTGGCTTCGTTTCAGAATTTGTTGCACAAGTGTTTTAATAGCTAATTATGTTTCTTTATCTACGATCATCGTATGCTCTCCGCTTGACATTATTTATAATTGTTAATAACTCACCACTGCTTCAATATTTTAAATAGCTCATTTTGTATTTTGACATTGGCTCTTATTTGACATGAAACACGATTGAATCGTTTGACATTTATCTGACTTGACACTCAATTACACATTTATTTTATTTAAAAAATCAACATTCACTGATATTTTAGCATATTGAATCCTTATTTTTGTTTTTAAGATATTTATATTTTTCTTTCTTCTACCGTGTTAACTTTATTTTTGTTATATGACAACCCCATAACTAATTCTACCATTGCCAAACCTTGCCACAACGTTGGATATTTAGGATAGTGTATCTATGGAAACTTATGAGTATTTTATGCAACGTTATATTAAGAAATTGAAATACTCAAATGTTTCTGTTGAAGAATTTGTTTGTCCTACCCGCATGCCAAGCGATTCATATATTGTACGTAAACAACCAAACAAACCTTTGATAATGCTTTAACAGCGAAACCGGTAAGGGAAATTAATATAAATAAGTGGACAAGTACAAGTGTTTATCAAACAAAAAATGTTTCACAAGTTCCACCAATTGCCAACAATCACGAGCATCAACTCCATTATTTATAATATTTCCACCCAAGAATTTAATGAAAAATGTTCGAGTGCGAGTATTTTATGAGGCAAAGATCTTAGGGTTCAGCCAAATTGTCGTTAATTTGCGAAGTACCCTCATTGAAGGAGTTCTGCGGGACCATTCGAGGCTACTCGTACATGGCAGAGATACATTTGCCTAGTCCAAAGTAAAAGAAGAAATCTTTGCCGCTGATAGTTATCTATTTTCAATAGATTTCGAGTATAACATCGGTTTTTTGCTAAATGACAAACAATACGTAGGTACTTGTAAAACCGTTTTTGATGTTGTAATCACCTTAAGCTTACTGTAAGTAGATAGTAGATAAAAGTACCGTGTTTTTAATGCATTATTACCTATTTTACATTTCATAACAATTTACCTTTTGAAAAGCCTCCGAGATTCTTACACGATAATTTCTACTATTTGTGCCAAAATCGTACTTATTATTTTATTCAAAAACTAGGTAGTTTAAAAACATCATAAGTATAGAAAGTTTAAGTAATTGACCTGAAAAACCTACAAATCCTACTTGAATAGATTTTGATGGGAGGTAAAGATGACTCTTTTCTAACTTTTTAAGTTACGGCAAAGTTAGAGTAAGTCAGGTTTAAGTCAATGATCGCGCCAGACGCTGGCTAAAGACTGCGTATCTCTTCCACCCTAATAGCCTTGTCCGATTAAGGTGAGCCTCACCCTGAGGAGATTCTGAATTACGTTCTCCATTGTACCCGAAATGTTATTTTTGCAAATTTTTGGTTACTTTTTTATTTTTGCTACGTATAAAAAGTATCCTAAATCATCGGGTAATTTAGTTGAATTCAACGGCATAAAGATTGAGTGTAGTATGTTACAATATCCCATAAAGAAATATTTTTGAAACTTACTTTTTGGACCGATGGATGGCGGTATATCCATCCCCAATTGCCGGGCCTTATATAAAACAGCGGCGTCACTGGTGCAAGGGGTTCGGAACCGCGCTCACCAACCCCGCTGTCCGCTGCCAAGAGTGGCGAAATCCTGGAAAGGCCTATGTCCAGCAGTGGACGAAACAGGCTGATGGATGGATGGATGGATTTGTTTTACTACTTTATACAGTTAGTAACAAAACAAAAGTAAGTAATATGTATGGGAGATATAGATAATTTCCATTTGACCGTCCGTTATGTCTAAAGCAATGTCAAGAGTCAAATAAAACAGTGAATAGCTAAAATAGAGAATCTACCAGATCATTAATATCGACTCGACGATATGTGTAAAAGAGGGAATGACGGCACAATGGAAACATGCCAGAGTGTTAAAGGGGCTACTAACGCAACTCTTACCTCGAGTCTAAATCTTGGACGCTTCACTACGGAGTTGGGCCACTAAATTAGAAACTGTTTGTTAGACATTACAGTAAGTCAGAGGATTTTAACCCGAGACGAACGCAGCAAGGGTTAGAGGTCTTCTTCAAAGATTTGTATGTACATATATTTGTGCAGTTTCGTGTTACCTCGAGTCTCTAAAACTATTTTCGTTAGGTTCGTATTTGTCTGTAAAGTATTTTGACTAAGCAGAGCTCGGTCACCCAGAGTATTAGTTTTATGTGGCTTAGAGAGGGAGGCCTCGGAGAAACACAAGTCGTAGGGGTTTCTTTTTCTAATTACTTAGTACAAAACCATGAATAAGACATGAACATGCATAACATACCTATGAACCTTATTGATCTTAGGTCAAGCAAGGATAGAAAGGGGGGCGGGGCACTTGACTCTTGCAAAAATTAACACTTTTAAGCTTAATAGTTCGCCAACGAATCCCTAAATTGAAAAATGGTTTTGACACACCCATAATATTTTTGAACGACCTATCCAACGGCAACGATACGCCACAGTATGGGATAGACGGGAAAAAAATTCATCCCCTATTTACCTGTATGAGAGATACACCTAAAAAAAAATTTTCGACGTTTTTTTTTTACCATTTTGTCGGCGTGATTACTATGTATTGTATACTAATACCAAATTACAGCTTTCTAGTACTAATAGTCTCTGAGCTAAGCCACGGACAGACGGACGGACATGTTCCTTGTCGGACTACGGAACCCTAAAAATGTGGTTAGTGATTTGCGATATAAAAACAGAAATAAAAATCTTACGTTGGCTCTACCTGTACATTGTTCTTAACGCATTTTTTTAATTTGCTACATATATTTTTATCAGGAAATGTTGTTCAATATGGAAAATAAAATTATATTAAAGGTATTTTATTCATTGCTCATTTGAAACGCAAAAAATGTTTTTATCTTGTCACTGATTTGTTCGCCATTTTACTGGCCACAGTCGACCATTAACTCTTGGGCGTCGTCGTCTTAGGAGATGCCCGTTAAGAGGGCACTATCTATTGTATGTAAGATTTGTAGACTTTACCTCCGCAAGTGCTAGAATGGAATTGATTTGAAGGTAGTCCGTGATTTTGTTTATTTTTTCACAATTCTTAGATCGTAGGCTAGTGCAAGAATTTCATACCTATTTATGCTGAAGAGAATTTAATTTATATGGAAAAGGACTTAATTTAAGTACATCTTGTTAAATAAGACACTTTTACTTGTCCACATGATTATAATTTAACTTAATACACCCGACCGGTTTCGCTTATAAGCATTATCTAGGGCTGTATAACATAAAAATAACTTAAATAATATTTACATGTTTAATACGTGCGATAAATGTCAAATAATTTCCGAGGGTAATTTAATAATAAATAAAATGACAGATAGCAAGTAAAGATGGATTTGTATGCAACGTTGTTTCATAGTAGTATGGAAAGCTACATTTTTATTTTTGATGTATAATAAGTTCCACCAAGTGCCGACAATCACAACCATCAACATTTTAATTTAAGTATTTTAAGCAGTGGTACCTTAGATAATAACTAAGACTGATATTCAGAGTGCATTTTGAGTCCGAACTCAATCTTACAAACGTCAAAAAGTGACGTGATCTCATACTAGAGTGACGTTTGTAAGATTGAGTTCCTCTTGAGTTCGGACTCAAAATGCACTCTGAATCTCTGAATCTCAACTCGGTGTGGATTTTATAGTCGACCATGCACCGATAAGGTTTTTTAGATTTATGTACATAAATAAAGTACGCGACACAGTGCGGGCGTATACTTAAGACGACTGGTGGTGACCTTGGTGCGTGCGTCTCGCTTTCTCACACAACACATCCTATACTGATCTATCTGCCGTTGTGAACGCGCTCAAATTTACCTAAATAGATATTACAATTATATTTAAGGTCCGACAATTCAAAGTGAAAAAAATTCAACAGATGATAGAGTATGCCTAATAGATCACATTCCACTGACAAAAATATCTTTGACTGGTAGAAAATGCTTTATGCATTAAGTCCGCCTTTTTGTACTTATTTTTTGTGCAATAAAGTATTTATGATGATGATGATGATGATCTTTTTCGCGTACTTTTTTTTAACCTTTCCATAGAAATTTAGTCAGCTGATTGAACCACTGTGTACTGGGAAATGAAATTTTCAATTTGACTAAGTTTAAATGTGTTTCTAACACATTACAATGTTAATAAAGAAAATTTTAAATTATTATAATATATTAATCCAAGAACAAAAACTTAAAACTAGGCAAAAATAATACTCAGAACTAATGTAGGTACAATAGTGTATACAATTTATTATTGATTTGGAACAGACACTGCAAGATTAGTTTAAACAGTGACCCTGAACTATGTACTGAGCTTATAACGCCACCTAAGTAACAATTACCAGATGTGATTTTCAATAGGACTTAGAAAATCAGATCTTATTTAGTCTTAAATTGTCTTAATTTGGACGTTTTTTTATTATTTATTTAGTGAAAGTTTAAATAAAATTTCAAGATACTAATCATAGCACATCATTGTATTTTTTTTTTATTTTTTACTCAAATAACATCTGCATTAACCGGCCCTTAATGGTTTTCAAGGTCAACAGCAGTTATGTACTCGCCTGCACTACGTCACGTAAATAATTCTAGGGTAGATTCCATCCATCTACCCATCAGTCTTTACCAAATTTCGCCACTCATGTCGGTCCTCCGTCCTCCTCATCCAGCCGCCACCCGCAACGTCCTTCAGGTCGTCGTCGGTCCAGCAGGCACGAGGTCGGCCTACACTACGCTTAGCTGTACGTGGGGTAGATTATATATCGCCATATATTTTTTCACTTCCCAGTACAAAAAATTTTCTATGAAAAGGTGGAAAAAAAGTTCGCGCAAAAATTTTTTTCTGTGCAATGTTTTCTATCACGGATACTCTATCATCTCTTGATTTTTTTTACTTTTAATTGCCATACCTCATATATTTGTATGATCAATTGATCGCTCACCACTTGCTGACTGTAAAAGAAAACACTGTCAGGTAAACCTACATGCCTTAAAGGGTGCATTTACACAACAAAACAAAACAAAATTAAACAATAATCTACTCATTTAGAAGTAAGTACGTATCTAAAAGATACAGAACTTCCATGGAATTGAAAAACCATCAGATAAAAAGAAGCAAACGGAAACGGCTTACCGGCCGAGCAAATTGAATAAGAAAATTTTATTTTTACCTTCGAACAAATAAAGGAAAAAAAATAGAGAAGGCCCTTTTATTATCCCTCTATTAGGAGTGGAATGGACATCGAATTG
Organism: Ypsolopha scabrella; assembly: GCA_910592155.1. Taxonomy (NCBI): domain Eukaryota; kingdom Metazoa; phylum Arthropoda; class Insecta; order Lepidoptera; family Ypsolophidae; genus Ypsolopha; species Ypsolopha scabrella. The sequence goes on along the minus strand of OU342969.1, from coordinate 19,410,088 downwards.
GCTAATAACCAAGCTATCAGGTGAAAGAAATTCACTTTTTTCGCTCCCTACCGTCGGAACCGTTTCGAAAATCGAACGAATGCTGAAATTTTCAAGGGTCCGCAGTGAAAGGCTTTATTTAAGCGAATCACAACACACGAGACATAATCATTCTTCATAAAGTAACGCATGATTATGTCATTAAAAACGTGGATTAAGTATTTTTATAACAATTAGTAACTTAAATAACATAAAAATGTAAATTAATAGTGTAAACTTTTTTACAATTTGACTTTTTAGTAAAATTTCCTTCTAAAAATTTTAAGTACTACAAAGTTCTGAGTGATGTAAAAAAAATTAACTCCTATTTTATTTCTGGTTTTTATATTTAAGTAATTTAAAGATTACGAGTAGTTTTGTTACTCATCCTAACAATCAATCATGAATAATGAAATAACAATATATCGTCACGACATGAATCCCCGAGGGGGTGTCAGAGGTGTTCCGGGTGTGAACTATGAAATGCAAGTCACAGTCACGCGGGTGAAGTGCAAAATCAGGTTTTATTAAGTACGGAACCTACATGTCTTTATTCTAGTTTGTGCTTGCTCGTTGTTTCTATACCTTAGGCACTTTCACGAGTTTTTCTTCGGCAGTTTGACTATTATCACGCTTTTAGATAGCGCCGGGTAATCTCACCGAATTGCTGTTACGAAGTTACGACTAAGTAAATTGTTTATTTTAGTTGGTACTTCCATGGAAATAGCCAGTGTTTTCGTAGATACACTTTATAAAAATATTACAACTACAGTGCCACCAACTTATCTGTTCAGTTGAATTATCCACCCATCTCTTTCTAATGCGGTAGAAAAGAGTATAATTAGAAAGAGACGGCGAATGATTTTACTGAACAGTTAAATTGGTGGCACTATAACAAATTATTTATCAGTGATTTCGAATAAGAACCCGCTCCGTATTTTTCGTCTGTTTGATAATCTTGTAATTGCCGCGATGTTTTTGTAAATATCAGGGACATACACCAGTCCATATTGGCCATCTAAATGAAAACCTAAAATTTATTTGATTCTCCTTTGCGCGTTATTTTGATACTTAGATATTATTAATAAAGATTCAGAGCGGGCTCGTAAGTAATAAAATAACTCACAAAAGACCTTTATTTAGACGGTCAATATAAAGTGGTGTATGTCCCTAGTTTTTCCAAAAACATCGCGATAAAGGCCAGAAGAATATTTAACATATTGTTTTCATCAAAGTTGTCGTCGTTGCGGACCGGGCTCTTAACCAAGCAACAAGATCTTTTCACTGAAGTTCATTATTGAAGAGTAACCCACACATTCTCAACTTTAAACACGACACTAAAACCGTCACAAACACATCGTAAAAACAATAAATTCCGAAACCAAAATGTGCTGCCAGTATTTTACATTAACATCAGGTGCGAGCCAGTGATCCCCAACCTTTGGGAATTCTTTAATACAGTACAATCGTGGGGCCCCTCGCAATCATTTTATTTTCATACGGCCGCCCAAAGGCCCCGAAGGTTCACCTTCTGGTCCTGATTTGCCATTCAAAGTGTGAGACGTGATGCGGCATCAGGTATTGAGATCGGCGGACCCGACTGAAGTAAGGGTTAAGATAATGCTGTTGACAGATAGTTTCTCGGCGAACTCCTTTCTCGTGGAATTGGGAAAATCAATCTGAGGGTTTTATGGTTTGTTTTTGTCGTTTATTTTTCAAGCTGTTTTTCTCATAGTTTCAGAACAGTTTAGTTACATTTTTGAGCGATTGTACTAAGACTACTAAAATATTCATTTGGTAAAATCTATAATTTTATTTTTGACTAGCCTTTGCCCGCTTAGCTTCTCCCGCTTTTATTTTATGAACATCCCTATTATAGGGATATCATATGTTGACCAGGGTCACTAAGATGATAGTGAAAAAACCGCATCCAAATCCGTTAAGTCGATTTCGAGTTAAAACGGAACATACATACGCACAGACAGACATAAATTCTTAAAATTGTAGTTTTGTCTTCAGTACATTGTGTACCAATTTATAATCCATTTCAATTAAAATTTTGAAAAGTATTCAATGTATGTACGAATTTCTTACTACGTTATCATTAGTATAGATGGATTTACTCATATATTATGTAGAGACGCCTGCAGTTCAAGCTCTCCTTTTGTAAACGAATTAAACGTCTATAATATAATAATATGTCTATAAATAAACGTATATAATAATGAACGCGATAAGAACAGCCAATAGGTAGCTTTTCATGCTGGCGTCCGTGCGTAATATGTAAATATATTTTCTCAAAAATACATTGTAATATTACCATTATATACTGTAAAGACCTATCAGAAAATACTTCATCCTGGCGAGCTATTTAAAAGTGTCCAGGAAATCTGAATAACTGTCCAGGAAATTCGTATGAAAATCCAGTAAATACCATATGTTCACAGAGTACATTTCACATGTTTTCTTTTTAAAACTATCCGTGTCTATGTTTATAAGAGACTAAGGAGTTTGGCGATCATAAAGTTTTAAGCAGCCAATTTACAAAGAAAAATAAAATGAATTACAATTTCATGTTTAGAATGTAGAAATGTTTGCTATATTTTATAATTGCAAAATTAAAAACAAAAATATATAATTTATATTGATTTTATATGTAGATATATTTAAAACCATAATTTAACCTCAATGTCTCGTGGTTTTTTTTATTAGTTCTTAGCGTTCCTCTAGATGGCGTTGTCCAACATGACAAATCGCCCAAATATTAGTAAGTAAGTAACTTTTAATATTTCCTTGTCAGTTTATTATATTTGATATAACTTATTATCATGACAAACATGAAAATGTCTCATTTTATTTTTGAGAAAAGCACTATACTTGCTTCGACCATGAATTAGCAATCCTGGCCTCGTATATAAATAGGATTTTTAATTTTTAACTTTAGGACTTTTAACTTACTCGTCCAGGATTGCTTATTTCCTGGTCTTAGCAGTAATGTACTATTATTAACCTTGTTGGGGCAATTATAACCCAAAAAGTGGACAAAATAAGAACTCACATGTTGCACCATAAAGTGTTTTGGACTTTAAATTATATAGCGAAATGTATGATCGTACATTCATTACATACATATACTCACGCCTGCCTCCAAGAGGGGCAGACAGAGACAACAGATTTCTATCTGCTATGATCCTGCTACACCTCTTTCACTTTTTTCCGGGTGCTTTTGACTCTTCCCTTCTTCAGTATGTTGTCAATTTGGTCGGTATAACTTGTATATACATTGTATCATTTTTTGTTCACAACATTGGTCTTAAGCTTGGCCACCACCGCGCCTGATGTCGTCGATGGGACCAAGGATGAAGAGCGCTAACCCAGAAGGTACCTATTTACCCTTGGTTATAACTTGTAACCATCCGGAAAGCAATATTAGAACCGAAAAACCTAGTTTCACCTAAATTCTATACAAAACGATTTCAATATCAAGAAAAAACAGACAAATATCTTTATTTTATATCAAAGAAGGAACTAGCCCATACCTCCGGGCCCTCAAATCTGGCCGGCCCTACGTGACCGGGATAGTGAGTGTGTGGAACCCTTTAATAAATCAAAGTTTATTTTTATAAAGCACAGTGCACACCTTCTGACGGCGGCCATGTTTATGTGCCACGTGTGTTGGGAAGTTGGGAATGAGAGTATATGAAAGGTTGACGATCTATGAAAGTTTACCCTCCGAACAAAGACTTTGAGTATCCAGTTTTTTTTAATAAATATACCTATTTCTCTATTGCCCAGATTGTGATTTGAGAAGATCTGACTAATAGGACATACACAGCGCTGCATATTTGAAATGCTGAAATATGAAATCGGGGAATAACCTTTGAAGATAAGAAATTTATAAAACGAAACATGTCCCTGCAAGCCTGGAATGATTTTTAATACTTTTAAGCAAGACAATTTGTTCATGAATTTATGGATTTATGTCGCGGGTTGTTGTTTAGGAATAATCATCTCCGACATACACCCACATGCAATCATAAGCTTGAGTGTAAATATTTTACGTCGATTTTCCTGATAATATTTATTTTTTTGGCAATTCAACATAAATCCCTTTAAGGGGTTAAATAGTGTAAGAGATTTGGTATATTAATCGTTTTCGAAGCACATATTGTGGAATACAAACCAAATTTGGTTCTGTTATTGGCAAAGATGATGCCGACCCGCTGTTCACATCCCGTAGAATGTTTAAATAGTTCGAAGCCTTCTTTCGTATACACTCATACTTACAGCTGGAATATCTGTAATGTTTCTTAAAATATCTTAGCTTAAACTGTGTAATGGAACTAGACTAAAAATAAAAGCTCTCCTTTGGGCATCCTGGCACAGGTATTGTTCAAATACCTAATAGGATGTCCAAGCAACCAATATGTTTTATACAAAAAAAAAAACATTTTCCGGCGGTAGCTCAGGCAGTAGAACGCTGGCCTCTCAATCTTGAGACCCAGGTTCGATCCCCGGTTGGGCATGCACCAATGAGTTTATCGGAATTTATGTGCAGGGTATTTGTGTTCTCACCTAGTACTTACCACTTACTGAACGGTGAAGGAAAACATTGCGAGGAAAGCTGCATGCCCTAAAAAGCGTGTAATTGTGCCCGAAGGACGTCGATAGGGCTCACCCATCACTTTGGGACGTAATAATCCGGGTGTAGACTGTAGGTATACTGTGATTTGCATTTCACAGTTCACACTGGGGAACACCTCTGACACCCCCTCGGGGATTCATGTCGTGACGATATTCCATTTGTTCATTTTCCACTACAGACGTTGAAAGGAGCACATACAATTTCGCCTTTATAAGTCGTTGCTTGGTATGCTCGGGAACAAATGGCAGTTATTCCAAGGACGCCACTGATCCCATCAGACTATCCGTTTGAGTTTAAAAGAACACAATTTCCTCTCAAGGTGTGCTCTGCTTTGACCATCAACAAATTCCAAAGGCAGTCGTTTAATATGGACAGGATTAAGACTTCTATATAAGGTGACTTTAATTTATGCAGCCAAACTCATACTCGAGGCTTGGTAAGTGATCACAATGATCAGTAACACGGATCGGTGACCCTTTTTGTGAAATTCGTAAATTATTCTTTTCGTGTTCCTTACAAACGCATTCCAGGCCCCAAGTCAATTACTGTGGGACGCCAAGATTTTATTTTACGAAAGTGGCAAAGAGTGTTATCGATCCGTGTTATTGATCACTTATCAAGCCTCCAGTATGAGTTTGGCTGTATAAATCAAAGTCACCTTATGTACTGAATACATATTAAATACAATAAAAAAATACTTTAAGTTAAATGATACATCATTTAGATTTTTGCCATTCCCAAGCATAATTTATTTATCTTATAAAACAGAGATAATACAAAATCTTTTATTTTGTTTAGAAGATATTTTCGAATATTTTGATTTTTATTTTTAACATAGTTGTTTTATGACAACCTTTTATTTTTCTGAACTAAGTTGCATTCTCATGTTGTTGTTTTTTACTATGGAAAATTATATTTTTGTAATATGCAACCTCTTAATACTCAGGTTCGAAATACTGAAAAAATACCAAGTGACTTTTAGATTTTCTTTCTTTTTACGAAATGAGGGCATTGTTTTAGATAAGGAATTAAACTCAGTGATGAGAAAAATGTAAATAATTTTAATTAGATACCGTTTATTATTATGTTGTACATAATTATCACTTGTTTCATTAAATCTTTTAAAAAATTACGTCAAGAAAGTAGACGTAAAATCGACACGCCCAACTGCCACCTAAAGTTATTTTAACTACTCCTATACCTGTTTACTACATCAAATAACCTCAACACCATATCAATCCCACTTATCCTCTTCTACCCAACGGAGCAAAGTTATCCCTTCACTACATAATACAACAAAGTGCTTATGTCATGCACGGTGGTGCGTATATCAGCGCGACTATAAAATGCGTCTAGACTCTTGATTTACGTTCACCTGCCGACCCTGGCCCCAACGTGCGGGAAAAAATATTATACGGGGTTTACTACCCCTGACTTTTTAAGAATGCGTCTTCTAGTTTCACTGGAATAGTGACAAATGTACAGGATGTAAAAAGATACCTGATATTTAATGAAATTTCAACCGAGTATATTTAATAACTTTCTCAAGGAAACACAGCCAGACCACAGCACTGTTTTAGTAGAAGGCTATAAAGCCTTAATAACTATATTTACAATTGTTATGTTGGTACAATTCCCTTAAAAAAATACAAGATAAAGTCTGTCAAAAAGTGTTGAAATGAATATCGAAGAAGCTATTTTTCTTTCGCCTGGTTACACCAAACAAATAAGTACAAAATCTGTTAAATCGAGTTAACCTCGTTGTTATTTCATAAATATATTACCTAAACTATACTACTTGAACGTTTAAAGTCCAATAAAGTTAATTAAAGTTTCATTTTCATTTCAACACTTTTTTGACAGACTATAATATAACCTAAATTTATTTGTGTTAACATCTATTCTGCAATGAATATTTTTAGGTCTCAATTTGGGATGATCTGCACTCTCGTAAAGGCTCCAAAGCTCTGATTTTGCAGATCCGTTACAATTATAATTGGTAAATGAAAATATACGAGTATGTGGTTTTCGAAGAAAGGCCGAGCTCAGCGTAGGGCGAAGCTCGAACCTCGTCCTCATATTGAGCTTGACACTGGTGCTTGAAAGTGCTATTTCTAATCAAACTTCATCAATTACATTAACAATTTCATGGTTTACAAGTTCTTTGTTCAACGCGAAGATTAGTATTTTTTTTATGAATTAAAATGCGAAAAATAATGATACATTGTGCAGTGAATTTTATAATACAGAGTGTAAATGGATAGTCAAGAATCCCTTTAGGGTATGAAAGTATACACGATTCTAATGTCATTACGAAAAAAAAAATTACCTATAATTTTCACCAAAAATTCCATCATTTTTCTAAGCTATGGCTACGCAGCTCACCGGCCTCTCCGCACACCTAATTGCACCCCGCAACCCGCAACCCTCATCCGAGTGGCCAGCGACCAGTGAGGGTGTCCACGCGATTAGTGTATTTTGAGTAAAGAAAATCGTCTTATTATGACTACTTACGATTACTGGTACTTTATTTAGAGATCCTAGTATTTAAAATAATATCTTTACCGATCATAATATACTAACACACCCTTAAAGGATTCTTGCCTTTGCTTTTACACCCGGTATAATAATATTCAAACTCTTAGCTACTTTTAACACACCCTTAAAGGATTCTTGCGTTTGCTTTTACACCCGGTATAATATTCAAACTCTTTGAATATTATACCGGGTGTAAAAGCAAATATTCAAACTCTTTTATAATACAATATGAATTATTTCATCGCTTACTGAGTTTCAAAAAGCACTCGTACACCCTCATTTCAGCGACGATTTCTACGTCCTAATATCCCCTATCATTAGCCTTATTATCGCTCATAGTACTTTGGGCACAAATACGGCTTGTATGTTTACCTCACTGTGTTTTGTTTCACAGTTCAGCGAGTGTTAATATACCGACACAGGACGGCGATTCTTGCAAAAATTTTCACACGCTTTGCTTTTCATACGCCTCTGTTAATCGCGTCATAAATGCTGTGTCATGATAATTCTATTAACTACAGCTCCTTAAAAGACACGTAAAGCATGTTATGTATACGTAAAACAGGTGTATATATTAAAAGTTTGATACGTTTCTTCTAAATAATCTTAATCTTTTGATTTTGATTTGATCTTCATTAAGAACTTGTAAAAAGCACCCGCTTTCGGCCTTCGCAAATTGTTGCGTGTGCGAGAATCGCCGTCCTGTACGCATAATTTCCGAAAAACTCATCAGTACGCTCGGCCAAGTAGGAATCAAACCCAGGTATCAAGATTGGGAATCCAGCGTTCTACCGACTGAACTACTGTTGTTTCAATCACCCATTAAATTAAGTAAACAATATTCCAGAAAACAATAGAATTACCTCAACGACTAGTAGCAATTCCAAAAACATTTTGAAGGGGGCTGAGGGTAGATTTCATCGAGCTTTTTCAGGAAGTCAATAATAGTGCGAACAACTTATCTGTTCAGTAAAATCATTCGCTGTCTCTTTCTAATTATACTCTTTCCTACCGCACTAGAAAGAGATGGGTGGATAATCCAACTGAACAGATCAGTTGGTCGCACTGTAATTAGCGTGTCCTGTACTTTTAAAATACCGGTAGGTAAGCAAATTTAAGACTGTAGTACAAACAATATAAATAGTAAATTGTCATAGTGTTGGATGGATTCGATTAATAATTCTTGGTGGAATATCACCTTCAATAAATTATACACAAATTTTGTACATTTTATTCTATATATATTTATTTTTATTGTTACTTAGGTTACCGGCTTCGTTTTACACATCATCGGGCAACAAATTACTAATTTAATTATATAAGTAACTATTTAAAACTACAGAAAGAAAACAAAAGAAAACATTTTTAGAAAGCAAATTCACCCCTGTTTATTTTATATTGCTTTCTAAAAATGTTTCCTTTCTGTAGTTTTAAATAGTTATTGAAATTATTAATTTGTTGCCCGATGATGTGTAATAAGAAACCGGCGGTTACATAATAAAAATAAATATATGTGGAATAAAAAGTACAAGAATTTGTGTATAATTTATTGAAATTGTCATAGCACAGTAGTATAAAAGAAATTTGTGAATCTTATAACATATTTTGGGGGGACTTCAGCCCACTAGCTCAACCCTGGATTCACCACTGTCAACTTCTTCAAACAAAGGTCACTGCATTTGACATAGTTTATGTAAACCAGCTAAAGAACTAACCGGCTTCACCTGCTTTCAAAAATATTGACATCCTCTTCCAAATTTGACGAAGTAATTTAACGTTATTTAATATTACGTAAGATAATAAAATCCGTATTTACACAACATGATCCTAAAAGAGATCAAAATAAACACAAAAGTGACTAAAAGACTAAAGACTCCTCTAATCGCGAATCACAAAACGCAAGACTATCTAAATTTATTCTGTAACATCTCGTTGGAGATTAAAAATGTTAATTCAGGAATTATTTCAAGTAATTTATTCAGTTTACCCCCGAGAGTCGTACCTTGGAAGGTATGGAATATACAGGGTGGTCTGACCGTTGCAACCAAGATATTGGATTTTTATTATTACAGGATCACCACCTCTGTGGCTTTATGGTCGAGTCTTGACTTACTAATCCGTCAATGATCGTGGGTTCAAGTCCCGTAAGGTCACAATTTAATTTCAATCTGCGTGCTTCGAAAAGCATGTTAAGCTATTGGTCTTAGCTACTTAGCTCTTAGCTTATGGGTATTGTCGGTAATAAATAAGAGACGCCTTTTGTTCGTGTCCGCAGATGATTTACTTTCGAGTCCCTCATTGCCACGCGCGTCCTCAAGGACACATACTGAATGCTCACGAGGGCGTTGTATGATTTCACGCCTTGTTCAAAGAAACAGAGATGGCGCTGTCGTTACAATAAGTTGTTACAAAAATGTTGTGTACAGGTATGGTTAAAAAATTCAACGATTTAGGATGGGTACCTCCGTGGCATAGTCGGTAGCGCACTTGCCATGTGAACAAGAGGTCACAGGTTCAAATCCTTTTTCAAAATATTAGCTTACATTATTTTTTTTCTAATTGATTTTTATATTATATAATGCAATCTAAATAATGATAATTGTTAGTCATGTTATAATAATAATTACAAAACTTAAAACATAAAAAACAAAAAGTTATTCTAAACTAAAATTACCTCACAATATAAATTACACATAAAAATAACTACAAAAAATATACCTCATCTAAAATTGACCCTTGCGACATGGTGCCCAGAACGCTGGCCACATTTCCTCTTTGAATGGACAAACTTATACGTTGGCCGAGGAATGCGCCAGCCCTCTGGTCACCCGATGTTTCCACTAAAAGAACTGAGAGATTTTTTACTAGTTTTTTGGCGCTGGGAGCCCACGGGCCGAAAGTTTCAACCCCAAACGTTCAAACATATAAAAGCTTCCTAAGGACGCATATTTGCGCCGTTTGGAGTTTTCAGCAGTTTGGGCGGCCACGCCAGCGGCCCTGATGGATTGGGAGACGTGGGAGGGCGCCAGCGTATCGACGCAGGTTGCATCCCATACTAGCGGCCTCCCCTGTTTCCAAGGTATTAAAGTCATACCGTCGGGTCTCCTGCCATCATCACGTGCAATGCCTGTTGGTTCCAGAATAGCAGGCACGTTGACGGTAGCAAGAGCCCTTCGGATGATATCATTCAGGGCCGCATGGCGAGAGCGCCGACCCGCACTCAATCGACAAGACAGCCCGTGGTGTCCCAGGTTGTCAACATCGTGGCCGTAGGGGCAACGATGTGGGTGAGTTAAAGCCGAGCCAAGGCGCAGTGCAATGGCCACCCTGAACGAGTTGTCGTCCAACAGGGTTCCGATGTTGGACGACGGCAGAGCCTGTAGCCAGTAGCCCGACTCACGTGTTGTGACGGCAGTGAGACGAGCTCGGTCGATGTCAGAAGCACTAGAAGAAATTAGTTCAATTTGTGTTTTTTTACAAATGGGTTCGTCCCACTGCCTTTGGATGGCGGGTTTTTCCGGAGGATCTTCATTCGGGCAAGCCATCGACCAAGCAAGTTTGGCCTCCATACAGCAAGAGACCTCAATATCCCCTAATGAGGGATGTAAAATTTTCTTATACAAGGCCTCAGTGCTGTGTATGGAAGACAAAAATGCCGGAAGCGCGACACTTGCGACCTTTCTGATCCCTAGGCCACCAAACCTCATAGGGAGCGTGGCCTGGACCCAACATCTGTCGGTTTGGAAATTGATATTCTTCTATCCCCAAAAAATATTACCAAGCTTAGTAAAAAATGTGTCGCATGAATTTCCTTTTAAGCGTTCGTGTCTTGCCTTACTACGTCCCAGATAAATTTTAAAGTTATACTTAGTAAAAGGATAGAGATTGGAGGCGTTTGAGATGTGTAACACTTCATGTGTTGCTAGCGGAGAATGGAAATGAAGAAACCCTAAGAAAGGTAAAGCAGAAGGATAATGGAAACTACAGAGAATAAAATACGAAAGACGGTCGGTCACACGCGTTTTAACACGACTTACTTAAGAGTTGGCAATCAATAAAACTCAGTGAAGTCAGCTGCATCAACAAGAACTTGGCTCTTAAATATACGACAACAGAAAATACAGATTTAAGAATAGAAGATTGTTAAAGAACCAACATTTTCATCGTTTTAGGGATCAACTTAAACTGCATTAACTAGTTTAAAAAAAATGTCGTTTCCTTAAATGTCACCTCATTGTCGTAAGAGATATTGAAAGATGAATGAGACTCGCATTATATGAGTTGGGGCAACGAAAAAAAATGTAAGACGTTAATCCTTTTTGCTTTTCTTTGCACAAAGCCGTCTGTGGCTCTGTAAATATAACATCTTCAAAAATTAAAACAGTAATCGGTGAAATTTTTCAAATATTTCTTAAAATGCATCACCCTGTGGTGTCTGCGCTGCGATATCTTCATTAATCTGGCTGAGAGTTATCTTCTTAATTCATGCTAACTAATGCGCGCCATTCTGCAACCCTTCGCAGACAGGTGAAGTCAGGCTTGTTATTATTGCGATCGACAGACAGACATGCAATCAGACAGAATTTGCTTTGAGCTCAAAAATATTCCAAAAAAAATGTACAAAATTACGGCAAATAGTACTTACTCGTATACTATGTATAATGAGTATGCCTTATCCCATTAAAAAATCTCAATTTTAAAAATTTTATAGCAAAACCCTTTAAAATAACATGTTTTTACGGTTCGGTACCCGAAGAACAACACGGATTAATATCGCCCTGCTGTCTGTCCGTCTGCCGTATATCACCACGAGTCTCTAGCTTGCAGACGGAATGAGTTAAGGATCTGAAATTTAGATATGTTATGTAAAATGTTGATCCAAAACCAAATATTGAAATAGAAATTAAATAAAATTAATTTTTAGCGGGGGTCCAGTCCATACATGAAAAAGGACACGAATAAAAATTTGTTTCTCTTACGTAGGTGTCATTAAAGCCAACTTTGAAGGTTTTAATTTTATTCTAAGAAACTTACTAAAAAACGTAACTTTAAGTGACAGCACCATATTTTGCTATTCTGAAGGGCACACCAACTAAAATTAGCAAGTCTTTTAAATGCCCTAAAATCAAACAATTTTTTTTTAATTCACTCAAATGACAGCTCTAAAATGTGCCTTGAAATTACCAAAACAAGTTAAAATCACTAAGTTGAGTAAATTATGGCTGTCAAACTAAAATTTTAGTTTGACGTTTATGAAACGGTGACTTGAAAATGGCTCTTCGTTTTAACCTTACTTATGTATAATTTGATGTATGTCAAACTAAAACTAAGGCCTTCAAAATCGGCTTTATGGTCTAGAACTCATTGAGTTGAGTATAATTTATTTTTTATCCTAAAGTAAAGAAATGGGGGACCATCAAAGTTGTCAATTTTAGACTATTTTTGTTACGGAGCACAAATACCGAAAACGCCGATTTTTAATACAGGTTTAGGGTTACGTACCCGAATACTACTTAGTAGAACTTAATTTTACAGTTTTATTTCATACAATTTCTGGGATACGTTTGTAATTTTTATTCAAGTCATTTAAGTGTATAAACTTATACCACTTGAAATTTAAGTCATTTTGTTAACGAAATCTGGTGATAGTACTCGTCCATATGAACAACTTTTACTATGACGCCAACACTGAAATCGTGAAAAAAAATCAGCTGTTTCATACATTTGGGTCGAGTAGGTATTTAAATTTTCTATGGAACAGTAGATATTTTTTTCACGGTTTCAGGGTTGGCTCCATAGTAAAAGTTGTTCATTTGGACGAGTACTATCACCAGTTTTCGTTAGCAAAATGACTTAAATTTCACGTTGTACAAAAAATAATGTATAAAGTGTATTTGCTTCTTTGAATGATACAGGGCCCGAGTCTTTTTACTAAAGCCACTTTTGAATTTAACTTTATGCGTAAGGGAGACATGGCATATGCATCTGCCTAGTGACAAATCTAAATTAACCACCATCGACCCCCCTATCCATCAGCACAAAAAACCCTCCACTAGTGCAATAAAGAGGACAATACATTACACTAGTGATGTCAGTCCTCGGCTGTTATTCACCAGGTGAGTGATTCACGCGACACTTAGCCTCGTGAAATATGGTAATGGTACAGAATGGCCCCGCGGCGGATCGCGGTCACACAGCGCGGAATGGACCTCTAGGGCCGTAATATGTAACGTGGTCACTGTGAAATGGACTTAATTATTTTGATACCTATTTGTTTATTCTGTTGTTAAGTTACTTAGATTAAACTGATGATGGGTGTAAATCAATATCAAAATCATTTATTTCAGGCCAAAATGTTTACAATATTTGTCCATATAAAATTATTATAATAAACAATTAAGAGTTATTCAAATAAAGTAAATAAAGAGACCAAAATTAAATTTTTTTTTCAACTATTTCTTACTTTAATTTGTCACAAATTAACTACGGTGTTGGTAGGTACTGATAGTTTTGTTGACAATATCAGGGACGAAAAAATTGGAAAATGACAATACACCTGGCCAATTTTATTTAAATTATACAATAAAAATAAATTAAAACAATAAAATTTTACGGAATCTGAAGGGAATCAATGGCAAACATAAAAAACTGGCCAAGTGCGAGTCGGACTCGCGCACGAACGGTCCCGTACCATTATCTATAAAAACGGCAATAAAATCATGTCGGTTGTATGGGAGTGCACGTGTCCGACTCGCACTTGGCCGGTTTTAGTATTTGTTGTTTTATGATATACATAAATACATCATCTGTGAAATTTTCAACTGTCTAACTATCACGGTTTATGATACAGCCTGGTGACAGACGGACAGCGAAGTCTTAGCAATAGGGTCCCGTTGGTTACCCTTTGGGTGACCTTAAAAACGTATTTTTAAACTTCGGAAATGCTACTCCTTAGTCAATTTCAATAATTTGCAACAAATCAGAGAAAAATCGACTACATAAGGAAATTTTATTTATAATCAAACGAAAAAAATTAATCAAGTATATTTTATTTTTCTATTGTTTTCTCTTCATTGATTTTTATTAAAAACTTATGTAAAACAAATTATTTGTACCACGGAACCCACTGAAGAGCCATTTAAATAAGAGAAATCTCGTATTAGCATAGGAATCTTCTGTGGTTACAAGTTGGCTACCTTTAGACCTTTCGGCTCTGTTACGTAACACACCCCACACGGTAACCGGCCAGTATACTCAGAAACTACGAACGCGCCATCTATCTACTGTAAGCAACATTTCCTATTGAATTGCCAAATGAGTACATGCTCGGGCAGCACACGGCGCGCGTGTAAGTAGCTGTCACCTAAACTTACATTTTTAATTACATGGAATTGCGACAATTCAATGAAGGGAATGGAGCTCTACAAGTATAGGAGAAACGATACAGTTCATCTCGCTTTCTTGGACAACTCCATCCCTTTCCTTCAACTGTCATAATTCCATGTAATTAAAAATCGAAGTTTAGTATCATCCATTTGTGACTTACTTCTTATATTATACTTTTGATACAGTACACAATAAAATAATAAAGCTGATTCTGATGGCTATAATTTTAGATTTAGTGCTGTCAAAACTAAATTTTCTTCAGTCCAAAATAGTTCTTTATTGTTAAAAACAGAAGCTATACTACTTTGGTATTATTTAAGTTTTGGCAGCACTAAACTAAAATAAAAGCCTTCAGAATCGACTTTTATGAAAGCAATTCTCAAGCTAATAATTTAAAGTGAAGTATCTATATATGTATATCTGACATAAAATTGGATAATTTTTGACGTATTCTCCTAAGTAACAGTAGTTACTTACCAAGTATACGGGTGTAAATGGATGGTTTCTTCTAATTAAACCATATAAACTACAGATTCTATTGAACAAATTTCCCATAGAAATATGCCTACGAAAATGAAAAAATATTTTACGTCTGCTGGGCAAGCGCAATTTTCTTTTTTATTTTAAAATTAAAATTTCTTTGTTATAGATAATATTTGTTTAGGTCCACAGTGCCTGAAAATAAACAAGTATTATTATTATGTTTTTCTTTATTTATTTTTTTTCTCTCTTTTTCTGAAAAGAGGTTAGAAGAGCACGGGCCGCAGCCAAGTGCATAAACTATATTATAGAGTGTTCTGTGATAGGTCTGCCTGCAAAAATTTTCTCGTGATGCGGCATGTATTTAAAATTACTGCTTTTTGTATGATATGGATTAAATATGTGGGAATATTTAGAATTTTTAGGCTAGTCAGAATGGTTTTTGGTATGACTCCTGTGGTCGATATAATTATTGGGACTATTTTTACGGTATTTGCTCGCCACTGTGTTTTTATCTCAACGGCTAGGTCTTTGTATTTGTTCATCTTTTCTGTATGTGTAGCTTGTATATTATGAGTATTTGGGATTGCTATATCTATTAAGTATACGGTTCCATCTTGTTTGTCATGTATTGTAATGTCCGGTCTATTGAAATAAACGGTTTTATCGGTAATTATGGTCCTATCCCAATAAATTTTTATTGCGTTACTGTCAAGAATTTTTTCCGGTATGTATTTATAGTAGGGGGACTTTTGCTCTATAAATTTGTTTTTGTGGGCAAAATGTTGATGTATAATGGAGGCTACTTGGTCATGCCTGTGTTTGTAGTCCGTTTGTACTATAGTTTTGCACGCTCCAGTTATATGTTGAATGGTTTCCGAAGCGCTGCTGCAATGTCTGCACATATCTGTAGGTAAGTTACGTTCTTTTAGGATATATTTCTTGTAGTTCCGAGTGTTAATGACCTGGTCTTGAATCGCTATCATGAAAGCTTCTGTTTCTGGGAATAGTTCTCCTCGTTTGAGCCATGCGTTTGACCAATTCTTGTCAATGTGTGATTGGTCAAGGTCTTTGCGGTGTCGTCCGTGTAGGGACTTTTTCTTCCATATTTCTATTTTTTCTGTTGCCTGTGTAAGTGATTCATTTGGCTGTATGTTTTTGTTACTTAGATTTAGTGGTGTTAATTTTATGTCTGAAGCTGTAACGTGCTTATGCAGCTCGGATTGTTCGGATTTTGTGTGAAAGTATTTTCGTAGTATTGTTATCTGTCTATTGTGTATGTTTGTTATGTCAATTATTTTTCTTCCTCCCTCTAAGCGAGGTAAGGTAAGCCTTTGTTTACAGGATTTTGGGTGGTGCTTACGAAATTTAGTCAATTGTACATTAATTATCGTTTGTAATTTCTGTAAATCAGTTTTGGACCAGCTTATAATTCCAAATGAGTATGTTAGTATCGGAATGGCATAGGTATTGATAGCTTTAATTCGTAAATAATAGTTTCGTGAATTTAAATAGGTCTTCAATATGTGCGTCAGTCTTTGTTTAAATTTCTTGATAAGATCACTTTTTGTTTCCTTCTGTTCAATACATTTCGATTGTTTGAATCCTAGATATTTGTACGTACTATGCTCATCCATTGGCTCAATCGTTTCACCTGTAGTAAGAGTACAACTATTTAGTTCAACTTTCCCTTTTTTAATTGAGTTGATTTTACATTTGTCTATACCAAACTGCATTTTAATGTCATTAGAAAACGTCTGCGTAATATTTGCAAGTTTGAACAGTTCTCTTTTGTTGTTAGCGTACAATTTGATATCGTCCATGTACATTAGATGTGTGAGATTGTGTGATAATTGTGAGTTGTTAACAAGTTTAAATCCTGCATTTGTAGTATTAAGAAGATTAGAAAGTGGGTTGAGTGCTAAGCAAAACCATAAAGGACTCAAAGCATCTCCTTGAAATATCCCTCTTTGTATTGTGATTGGTGCTGTAGAAACTTCTCCAACTTCACTATTTATTTTTAAATTAGTCTGCCAATTGATCATAATTTTTTGTAAATAATCCACTATTGTTTGATTGATTTTGTAGTGTGTCAGTACTTGTATTAGCCAGCTATGTGGAACCGAATCAAATGCTTTACGGTAGTCGATAAACATTGTATATATATTGCGTTTTGTTTTTCGGGCTTGTCTCATTCCTACTGAGTCAATTGTCAGTTGCTCTTTGCATCCTTGGCAATTTTTTCTACTACCTTTCTGTTGTTCAGCTAAGATGTTATTATCGGTGAGGTGAGTATAAATTATTTCACTAATGCATGATGTCATTATTTTATAAAAGGTTTGCAAACAAGTTATTGGTCTGTACTTTGCAGGATTTGCCGTGTCGTCATCTTTTGGGATCATATATGTTGTGCCTTGTGTTAGGAAAAGGGGTAATGTGTCTGGAGATTCTATAAACTTGTGAATGTGAGTGTGTAAATATGGTTGTACGCTTTTTAATTTCTTGTACCAGTAGTTGTGTATTTTATCAGATCCTGGAGCTTTCCAGTTGTGAGTTTTATTTATAACTTTGACATAGGTCTCAATCGGTATAGTGTCAAATTTCATTTGTGTTATGTGATTTACCTCATTACTTTGTTTATCTATCCATTCCGCATTACGATTATGCTCCAGTGGGTTCGACCATATCTTAGACCAGAAACTGTGTAATTCTTGTGGTGTAGGGGTGTCATGTGGGATTTGTGTTTGTTGCCTAGTATTTAATGATGATCTGTAAAATTGCTTCTCATTGTTCCTGAATAATGTGTTTTGTGACTTCCTAAGTGTGCATGTTTTGTATCGTCTTAATCTGCTTGATGCTGCATTCAACTTTTGTTTAAGTGTGTCTAGATATTCTTGTGTTGTTGTGTTAACATTTTCATACTGTGCATGAGTTCCATGTCTTCTTTTTATATCTTCAACAAATAGTATTAAATTTCTACTTCTATTTCCTTGTGCATATTGAGTCATTCTACCTAAATCCTGCCTTAATTTCCTTATTTTCTCTTCTAATCTTGTTTGCCATGATGGTTTTCTGTCTGATTTTGGTCGTTTAAATTGCGTATTGCTTACAAAAATTTTAGTTCCATTACAGGTTGCTACCGTAAAAGCTGCACAGTAAATCAGGGTATGCAGAGTAAAAAAATCTTGTTCAGAATTTAGGTATTTGGGCAAAATAGTGTTGTCAATGTATTGGGTCAGTTGGGCTAATTTTTTGGTTGATTTTTTTTTAGGTATGTAAGGTCTTTGTATGGGGTCAGTATCTTTATATTTTTCTAACGTTTCCTCAAATATTTCTGTAAGTTCTCTTTGAGCATTTTCGTCGGTTAATTCTGTTTGTTTAGATGTTTGCTGAACGCTGTGTTGTTGTGTGTTGTTTAAAATGATTATTTGTTAATTTAGATTGTTATTAGTCCGATCAGTTAAATTTTCTGTTATTTGGGATGCTTCTTCCTCTTGAGTTATTGAATTTTGGGTTCTCATGCTATTATCATTTGTTATTTCTATTTCTACCTCATTTTTTATTTCTTCTAACCTGTAATCCGGTATGTATTTGTTTTTTATTATGGCTCTTCTCTGGTCGGCAAGGCGTTGTTCTGAGATGTGAGATAATTCGGGATAGCTTTCGATAAATTTAGAATAAAGTTGTTGGCGTTATGCGGTTTTATTTTTTTCTAGTTCTGTAATCCGGTAGTAAATTTTCATAATACTTTCATTTGTTTCGTTTGACCATCGCATACGTGTTAATGAACGGCCTTGTGTTGGTCTTATTGTGTTTTGGGTGTAAACTGTATTATTAGGTAAATTCTGAGTCTTATTTAAGCTTTCTTCTACTTGTTTTCTTATTTGGTTCAGTGTATTTTTGGGTAATAAATTATTTTGTACAATTGCTCTTCTTTGATCGCTTATTCTCTGTTTTGAAACTTGTATTTCCGGGAATTTATGTATGAATGCGTCATAAAGTTTGTCAAGAAATCTTCTTGTATCAGCTTCAAGCATAGTTATCTCGAGGTACGTACGCCAAATGAAAGTGTTCGTTTCTTCACTCCATCTTCGTCTTGTGCGTTTTTGGGCAACAGTGGGTTCAGGGTTATCGGCATATGCCTCCTGTACAACATCTGCTGCCTCATCGTTTTGTGATGAACTTGATGACATAGATGATTGTGATGCATGAGAAGGTGAACGTGAAAAACTATGGCGGGATGAATCTGATGCAGCGAATAAACTGATGGGTGATGTAGTCGATGATGTGGGATGACATGAGAGCATGTTGGGTGATGGTGAGTTAGTTTTTTGTCCTACAACATTTCTCGGCTGTTCAGAACATAGCGATACGGTGCCCACCCCAGAGTACGTAGGGCTGCCCGGGCGTTTCAGCTCGGGGCGGGATTCTCCATTACTGGTACCCGCCTGGGGTAATATATTTCTACTTCTTAACCGCATCACTACTTCTGGTTTACTAGTACTCCGTTGGTCATTGGTAAGTATTTAGCTAAATGCTGCCAATGTCCACCCCTCACGTGGCATAAGATGGTCAAGCCGGACGTGGAGTTAGATTTGTGAGGGGCTTATTATTATTATTATTATTATTATTATTATTATTATTATTATTATTATTATTATGTAGGTACACTTTTCAGTCTCGGACCCATAGGGGCCCGGTCATTTGAAAGGCATTCATGGGGCCGAAGCCAACATTGAAGAGGCCTTAGTACCATTTAATCTAAATGTGAGATGGCCGCATCCATGGAGGCCTCTCCCTCAATGTACCATTGGGATACACTAACGGACAGTCCCCCATAGTTGCCTAACTATTGCCAGGAAGGAAGTGACTTGGAGTGGGCTATGAGGGTGGGATGATAAATGGGCTGGATAACAGGGCTATGGAGTGAGATAACGGACATCTGCCTCAAAAATCTCTCACAAATTTAGGTGTGACAGACGGTGACTCGCCGCCAGCTAGATGGGCCCACCAAGCAGTCACCGAATGGCGACAAGCAGGCAACATCGGTGCGGACGGCTAAAGGGTGTAGAGAGGTGTGCACCGGTTTCATTATTATAGAAAAGGTTCTTTCTTTTGAGTCGGTATATACACTCTTGAAAGAGTGGTTGTGATCGTTAGGAAGTTTGTTGGTGAGTGACCTGCCTTGTCGTGCGGCGCCACTCGTCTTTCACAACTGCGGGGAAGGATTGAAGGCACCAGAGCACGCGGTAGAGCACCGATGAGATGGGCAGACCAGATTAAAGCTGCCATAGAAAAGGTTACTATTACTATATTTACAAAAACACTAGTTCCCACAGAAAATCTCCATGAGTAGTGGAAATTATTAATATTATTCCATATTCATCCGTGGAGCACCGTGTTTGAAGGAAAAAATATCAAACTAACATATTTACAGGGATACTTTTTAGTACCATTAAGATATCACACCTTATCCAACACAAGATACTTTTTACAACCACTGCTTCTTTGTAAAGTTCTGAACATCGAACAAAATTGTTCACCTTCCAACAACGGCGTCCTTATCACATTTCTTCACTTAAGTGCAACTTTTCGTTTGGGAACGACCGAAAGTTTCAATTTTCCTGTCATTAAAGAGCTCTTAACTTCGAAGGAGTGTGAAAAAAAATGCTAAGCATGAACTCAAATATTTATTCTTACAGAGGGTTCCGGTTCGGATTTTAGTTATCGGATTCGTAGTATGATGTGTGTAAGTATACGTACGATACAATTTTGAAGAACAAAATGTTCTTATACCTATAAATAAATAAAAACAAAAAGTTATTACCTGATATAAATTATATATTTTCGCTTTTACGAATTTGTCGGCTTTCAGCTGCTACATAAAACTTACTCCTGCAAATGAGAGACAACTGGTGGTCATATTTACGAACATGACATACCTCTTTCTTTCACATTCATCAATCGATATAATAATCCAGGCTTTCGACTTGACTTCTCTTCTGCTAAAATCAATAGTTGTTATAAATATTAACAGACCCCAATACCTAGTCAAACATATTTGCAATTTACCCATCCACGAAACCCTAAAAGGCGGGGTTCTTTTTTGCCTTCACCTTAAGAGGGTAGAGGAGGGAAGAGTAATCAAAAATACGTTTGGTTTCATCGAGAGGAAAATTCATCCACGACGATTACGTTTAAGTGAGCATTTGGGACTCAAAGAAATCGTTTTTGGGATTTTGTAAAACAAAGGAAACTCTAAAATTGTGGTCTGTCTATCTTTCTGTTCTTGAATAATTCAAAAAAGCTCGCCAATTAATCTGAAAGCAGGTAGATCCAAAATCAATCTAGAACTTCAGTAAAAAAAAAACAACAAATATCATTACATCCATCAGCCTGTTTCGTCCACTGCTGGACATAGGCCTTTCCAGGATTTCACCACTCTTGGCGGTCCACCTGGAAGAAATGCCCATACTCACACACGCTGGGCAGGCGGGTTGGTGAGCGCGGTGCCGAAACCCTTGCCCCAGTGACGCCGCTGCCCGTCACCAGTCTGTTTTTTATAAGCCCCGGCAATTGGGGATGGATATACCGCCATCCATCGGTCCCAGGCAATGGTGGGCCGCCTGGTTTTGCCTGAGAGCTGTTCTCTTACTCTCCCCCGAATAACTTCGGGGGGATTTGCGAGTAAGATGGTGGTACCTCCACAGTCGAGCCCGGCATCAGCTCTACCACCTATTATATCATTACAATGTGGATAAAAATTGCCTGTCAAAGCGTACCTCAGGTAAGTATTGTATCTACTGAGTTCGATAAATTACCTGACCTTTTTGGTCGTCAGCTCTTAATATAAATCGGAAATTCAAAAAGTTATTTTTGAAATAAATCAATTAAATGAAATGGGGCATCATTGAGAGAATTTAGAGCCTGCGTGGAAACTTTATAATTAGTATTTTACTTATATCATTGATACTATACATCCAAGATCTTAACATTCAAAATAAAACAAATAAATTAGGTACACATAAATTTTGATATTAAGTTGTTTTTCTTTGAGTTTGAGTCAGCTAACCAAACTGGCCCTCTATAAATATTGTCAGTTATATTCTCTCTAAAATAAATCAACTTCTTGAAATTAATTCACAACAAACAGTCCGCTGTTAATAAGTAAAAGGTATAAAACAGATAAATCATTTAAATATACAGCAGGTTTAATATTTGTTACTTATAGTACGGTCGACAATACATCAACATCGTTTTAAACCTTAAACGTTACGGAATAAGAGTCATATATCAATACGTGGATACGCGACCCACCGTATTACATACCGTAAAACACGTCCATACGAACTTGTTTAACAAATCTTACCCTGTTTCCTTTGAGCAACACGTTTGCTATAAATGACGGGTCCAAGATTAAGAACGGAGCGGGCCGGAATAGTAGCTTATTTCACAAGCGAACAAAATAGTATAGATGGTGTATTTCCGAGGGCGGAATTTTGAAACCAGACCGTCGCGAGGGATTCTCATGTAAAAAAAAAATAACTAAATTTGATCCGACTAAACACTCTGCTTTTCAAGGATAATTATTAGAAACTTTTAAAATTACCGTCTGTTTTTATCATTCTGACATAAACATTTTGTTTCCATCACTTGAACTTTTTTTTAAACGGAAACATTTAAGTATAATTTTTGGTATAATTTTAATACGTTCTATAATAATCTATTGTTCTCCATCTTTATCATAGCTTCTTCTTCTTCCCATCTCTAAATGTAAAATACAACGTACGTCGGTCTTTCTGTCTGAGACTTGATGTACAATAAAATGGTGCTGAGTACCTACAGTTTCTCCTATAGAGTTATAGTTTAAGCGGGACCGCGGGCACTAGTTAAAAATTATATTATTTCTAATAAACGCAACTACATATCACTTGCGCCATAGGATCACGTTCCGGCTATAGATCAAGGGCACCTGTAATATTAACGCCGACGATCACTTGCAGATGGCGCCACGTGTGCGACGACCCTAACGCCTGCAAAAAATACCTAACAACTGTCAAAACTCCGCGAATATTCTACTCCCTTGTTTGTTTATAGCAGGTCTGTAAAGAGTATTTCATACCAAATGTATAGGTATAATCATAGACTAATATTTATTCTATGGTGTAATCTACATTACACTTAATTTTTTTAATAAAATAAACGCCTCATTATACAAACTATTAATTACAAAATATTTTCACAATGTGACGTCATCAAATATTTCCTGTATTGTTTTATGACTTCTTCATATACCTACAGGCCTAACATAGATACCACTTTTACACCATTTTAAACACCATTGACAGTAAATACATGGAATTTACTGTCAAATGGTGTTTAAAATGGTGTTAAAGTGGCACCATGTTAGGCCTGCTATAAGCCAAATTTTAATCAAGGGTTCATATGTTTTTTTTTTTCATAATGTCCATTATTTAGTCAATTTTGCATAAAACCTTTCTTTCGATGAGCAAGGTGTGTATACTTATTATATTACATACATTCGTGTAAGAACTTTTTGTCGCGGTTTCGCAATATAACGCATGTAAAGCTATATCTAAGATGCATAGACATGTCAGGTCGGTATTTAGTTTTAAAATTTCTTCTAATATTCGTAGATGACACATGAATATTGATCTCAATTGAATCTTAATCTTTAGTTGTCTGAATTATTAATTTAGTATCACCATTTTGCGCACAGTGTATGGCTCGTAAGTTTTTCGTGGGAGATGGAAAATTATCCACCTGTCTTTTCGTTTCACTGTATTTTGTATTGTACATATGAGTGTTATAATGTGCGTCTTCGTTTCAAAGCTTTGTGGCTCCGCAGATGTAATCTCACCAGAAAAACACCGTACACTTATCTGCTGCAGTCGCATCCAGTGACTAAGTGCTCTCTTTTAATTTTGAATATATTTTATCTGCAACAAAATTAAGTAAGTCTCACGTTTTGAAATGTATACATCGCTTTTATTACTCATGCTTTACTTGGTTTTATTAAACACTAGACTTTTGCCCGCAACTTCGCGCGCGTTTATACAATCTCTACTCCGTTTTCGGCTTGGGCGCTATTTTATCGACCCCCCCCCCCTTATAGCTTATTATATTGACCAGAGCCACTTTGATTATTATAAAAAAACCGCATCCAAATCCGTTGAGTGGTTCTTGAATTAAAACAGGACATACATACATACAAACAGACAAAAACTCTAAAAATGGTAGTTTTGGCTTCAGTACAATACTGATAACCCACTTTATTAAAAAGTTTGAAAAAATATTGAATGTAAGACCATGATTTTTTTGACTGCTTTATTATTAGTATAGACTTTGTTGTGTAACCAGTAGTATTTTCTGATCAATCATTTTATTCGATTTGGCGGTTAAATGGTAATAGTTCAAAGGCCAAGTCCATGATAAATCTGATTTATAGAATTAATGTGATTAGTAATGAATATTTAATGAAAGCTCAGGCTGTATTTCACAAGCAATACGTATGCGAAAATTACAATTTAGTGGAAATAAACTAACACTATATATCCAAAATATTTAAAGCCGTGTTAATGATAGTAAATAATACGCTTTGAAAAATTCAATATTAAAAATACAAGTATAATCTATATACCTTCAATACAAATGTTATATGTTTAACCTATCCATATTCCATGGTTATATCTTTTGGAAGCAAAAAAGAGCAATCGTTTCTGTTCAAATTCTTAAATAGAGCATCCTTTCTGACAATGCATATGCGTATAACTATTTACCACGACGCGACGGCACTACTTGTCGGCCCTTTGAGTCTCCCTTTGATTAACTTTGATCTCGGTGAGTGCTTACACGTTTCTACCTCTAAACCATCCTTCAAAACCTCCTAGGATTCAGCAGGTTTTAGCTTCCTTCGAGCGAAGATTCGTAGAGAGGTAGAGGTGAAATTCAGTTTTAAGCATATGAAAGACCTTTTTATATTACTTTGGCGTACATAAAAATATTAATGTATTCACAGCTCTGATTTACATAGTCTGAGCTATTCAAGAACCGTTTAACAGTCCTGAAAAAATGTGCTATTAATATTACCTTTGTAATACACATTCCGTGAAGTTGCAAATGGTGCAACAGAAATTCTCTTCCGTCCCAACCCAAAGCTTTTCCGCCTTAACAAGAGTTTGACAAAACGCATCTCCTACTTTGTCGCTGTTAATGGATTGTTACCTTCAAAGAGATCTAGACGCCTTTTACCTGAGCCTTTGTGGCTTTCTTTAGGAGCTTTCTTTCTTATTATTAACTCGTTGTATTTGTTTTGTGAAGCAATTATGTAATGGAGTTTGGGCTTGAGCTAGAAACAGTATTGCTAAATGCAATTAAATCAGTTTTCTTCCAACTACTCAGCAATATTATTATTATTAACCAAAAAAAATTGCACTTTATTTCCCTGCTGTAGATAAGGTTATATGAAAATCTTACAAATATCCATGATGTATGAATATTTGAAGCCATTGACCGAAAAATTTCAAGCATTTATGACATTTGCAAAAGAATATAAATAAAAACATCATAAACATCATACCAGCTACAAGAACTTTAAACATACCTATTTGTCTTTAGAGTAATTAATATAAAAGTAAATAGCTGGCAAGATTCGACGGACACGCTCTACAATCGGACACTCAAAATGATATTGTACCTGCACTTTGGTTTATGTCGTGTACAGAATTTGGCATCACTCTACCATTACTTAAAATTAAACAACAAAATAAAATTCATAACAATTTATTAGATACCTATCCTTTCATCATTCCAAAACATAAAACAATCGGTTTACATTGATAATTTGTACGGGTCGGTGTTGAATACTATACTCAGAAAGTACCAGGACTTAAGGAGATTGGGGGAGATGAGCGCCCTGGGGTTGGAAGCCGTTCTCGTTGGCGATGTAGTTGACGGTGTAGACTACGCCATCAGGTCCAGGGTACGAGAACTGGCCACGGACTTCAAGGGCCTCATTCTCTGTGCCGACGTTCTTGAGCTGACCCGACTCCTGGGCGCTCTTGCCATCGCTGGTTTCAACGCTAGAGGTGACAATATATACAATTAACAACTCTACCTCTATAAGCCACAAGCAAACATATGTGTGGTTGAACGACACCTTAAAATCTCTACTGAGTATAGTTTATACATGTGTGCAAAGTTTCGTAGAGCCTTGTCAAGCCGTTGACAAAAAATATGTAGTACCAGAGGAGCATAATTGTTAAAGAAGTAAGACGTATACTCACGCAAAGTCGAACCCTTCGACTCCGATGTTGTTATTTTCGTAGCGCAGGATCTGGGCGGTCTGGGAAGGGTCGACGGGGATGGCAAGAGCTGCAGCCACGCAGAGGGCCAGGACGATGAACTGTGGAAGACCATAGAGATTTAAATATCTCTTTGAATATCATTCAAGGTGATTATACCTATACTGAACCACTTTTGGTCTATGAAATATAACAGGGAAAATGTGTTTTACTCCCCCGTACAAAATTAAAGACCGGTTTCTTTGTAATTATTTTGCTAGTTCAGGAGTATATGCATTGCATATTTTTTTAGCTTAAAATAAGCAAAATATAACTACTATATTCACAGCTCTATAGAAAATAAATGGCTTCATAAGTCTATAGACTTAATTCCATTATTACTTAATTCAACATAAATATCGACACGCATTATCACGACACGGTTATCGATAATCTCCTCGTTTATCTAATAATACTCGTAAAGTAGTAAAAAATCGTGTCGGACCCATGTTCCAGACCCCCAGGGGTACGGTGGGTCCAACACGAAAAATCCGCACCGTACCCCAGTGCTACCTTGGGTGTGACACGGTAAAAAATAATGCATGTGAAATGGGTTATTATTATTGCACTGAAGCCAAAACTACCATTTTTAGAACTTTTGTCTGTCTGTATGTATGTTCCGTTTTAACACCGAACCACTCAATGGATTTGGATGCGTTTTTTTTATTATCATCCTAAAGAACCTGGTCAACATACAGGCTATAAGGAGTGGTCTTAATATAACGCCCATTCAAAAACGGGCCAGAGATTGAATAAACGCGGGCAAAGCCGCGATCAAACGCTCGTCAACAATACGTTTATAATTATGTATAATTGATTAATCAATATTATTCCGCCGAGGGAGACAGATCTCAGGAACAGCCATCATCACTCGCACAAGATCCTTTTACCATATCGCCGTATTTTGGATACAAGTACTCGTTTTTGGGATATGGAGGTTTGCCTCACAGTGTTCTCCCATACGATTCAGCAAGCGTATTACAAATACTACAAATAAATTCCGTGAAACTCATTGGTGTATGCTCAGTTGGTAAAATTCAAGTGCGGGTCGTAAATTAACAAAAGCAGTACAATTTGAGTCATGGTGACGACTACGGGATTAGATTAGCTTTTGTTTGTAAGTAAAGGTTAACAAAGTATATTCTACAAAATAAAGAGTAAAGAAATCTACTCAAATTGCATAGACTTTAAACACTATATCTATAGAAATAATTAAGTAGTAAGAGAGTCGTGTATCCGTACATTGAATATTTTCGCGAAATTTTGAATGAAATCTGTTATTGGTATTGTACTGAAGGCCAAAACTACAATTTTAAGAATTTTGTCTCTTTGTCTGTATGTTCATATATATCTACATAATATATATATATTTTTATTACAATACCATTTATTTCTTTTAGTAAATTTGTGTACAAACTAAGTGAGTTATTATTTATGTTGCGCAAAAATAAATGTTTTTCCGTTTAGAGTAACTATTTAAATTTTGTTCGGGAATTTGAAGCTTTTGTTTTTTGGGAAATTTTAATCGTCATGGAAGAAAATTTGTTTAGAATGGTTATTACAAGTAGTGTCTATAAGTTTTGTAGCACGACACAGATGCACTTGCCATATCGCTAGGATACCAAGTATGAATATGCTATCGACTCGACAACGCTTCGATAAAGAAACATGTAGCTCTTATTTCATAGCAATAACAGTTGTCGTTTAGAATTTATCGAGTTCATCTGTCAGATTTATCGAATCGATACTTGCTATGCCCTAAAGAAGATAAAAATTTCATGTACATAGTAAAGGGACTTCCCGAAAGGTATAAAACATCAAAAACCGAACATTACGAATTAATTCAACAATTTTTATCTGTGCATTATTAGACCTCTTACTTGCGAAACTTATTGGCATTTCACTCGTATGAAGTAACTTAATATTAATGTCTACTTACGGATTTCATTTTGGTATGTGAGTGGGTGATGTCAGGAGGATGAATATGACCCAACTGTGAATAGTTCAGTGTTAATGCCAACTTTTATACTGATTTGCTGATGACCTATTTTACATATTCGAATGTTTCAATAATAATCTAGAAGTGGTTTTTTAGCTAATATAATCCAGATTTTACAGTTTCGACATGTTGATTTTATTGTTTGAAAATCAGATATGGTTAATCATTTGTAGTGGAAAAGTGAAAGTTATTTTCTGTTCATTAAGTATGTCATTAAAGTTCCACCAAGTGCCAACAATCAACAGTATCAACATTCAATATTATATTACAGTGAATTATAGGTGGTAGAGCTGATGCCGGGCTCGACTGTGGAGGTACCACCATCTTACTCGCAAATCCTCCTAAAGTATTCAGGAGAGAGTAAGAGAACAGCTCTTAGGCAAAACCAGGCGGCCCACCATTGCCTGGGACCGATGGATGGCGGTATATCCATCCCCAATTGCCAAGCCTTATAAAAACAGACTAGTGACGGGCAGCGGCGTCACTGGTGCAAGGGTTTCGGCACCGCGCTCACCAACCCGCCTGCCCAGCGTGTGTGAGTATGGGCATTTCTTCCAGGAGAACCGCCGAGAGTGGCGAAATCCTGGAAAGGCCTATGTCCAGCAGTGGACGAAAAAGGCTGATGGATGGATGGATGGAATGATTTTTCGTTCACTGGATCTAAATTATTAAATCCCGATTCCACAGTGAGATTTTCAAGTTTAGCTGTTCCTCACTATGAAATATAGCGCAGTGTTTGTTTGATTCGGTTAACAAGATTTTCTTAATTCTGACACTGGCCCTTATTCTACATCTCTTTACATAGCGTGTAAATAGGGTTGCCAACGTAACTCTACTATACAAGGTGAAATTAAATCAACCGACCAAATTCATACTGGAGACTCGGTTAGTCATCAGGAAAAAGGTTTAATGACCCACCAGGTGAAATTTGAAAAAAAAAAATTTTTTCCCGTATAACCTGCACTAGGAATTGTACTTAAACTAGTCCAACCAGTACGGGAGCAAAAAAAATTATTTTTCCAAATTGGCTAAAAGGATTACTGAACCTAGTTCTTGATCACCAACCGAGTCTCTAGTATGAATTTGGTCGGTTGATTACCCTATATAATATAGTATCCTACTATACAACGTGAAATTTAAGTGATTTTGGAAACAGAAACTGGTGATAATACCAGTCCATATGAACAACTTTTAATAAAAAGCCAACCCTGAAATCGTGAACAAAAAACCTGCCAAGTGCGTGCACGTGTTGGTCTACTAATACAAATCGCGCCAAACTTTTAGTCCCATACATTTAGAAGAACGGCCCATACATTGTCGTGTTTAGAGGGGATTAAAAGTTTGGCGCGAACTGTACTCCTTAACCTGTAAAGCCTTCTTAGCTGTGATAGTGTTCCTTTTAATTTCTGTGAATTTTTTCATATATTCATAAACAACCGTTTAGCTGGCAGAGGGGGGAAACTTGACTCTGACAAAAATTTTAAATTTAAAGCTTAATATTTCGCCAACGGATCCCTAAATCGAAAAATGATTTTGACACACTAATAATGTTTTTGAACGACCTATTCAACGATACCCCACACTATGGGATAGACGAGAAAAAATATCATCCCCAATTTACGTGTATATTACCCTTAAAAAAACGAGTTTTTTTTTACCTTTTTGTTGGCGTGATTGATATGTTTATATATACCAAATTACAGCTTTCTAGTACTAATAGTCTGTGAGCTAAGCCACGGACACGACGAAACTAGGTTCCTTGTCGGACTACTTAACCCTGAAAATCAGCTGTTTCATACATTTTGGTCGAGTAGGTATTTAACTTTTCTACGGAACAGTTGATATTTTTTTCGTGATTTCAAGGTTGGTTTGGTTCTTCTAAAAGTTGTTCATGCGGACGAGTATTATCACCGGTTTTCAAAACCACTTAAATTTCACGTTGTTCGACTATAAGGAGTACTACTACTATAACTCTGGAAAATAGATATAGTAGGCGAAACTGCCTTAATATTATGGGCAAATGGAACTCTAGAATACAAAAAAATTAGGCTTTATTGGAAATATTTGATATTGCTCAAAAACTGAATTTTAAATTTTATAATTTTTACATTGAAGCCAGGTGGTAGAGCTGATGCCGGGCTCGACTGTGGAGGTGCCACCATCTTACTCGCAAATCCTCCCGAAGTTATTCGGGAGAGAGTAAGAGAACAGCTCTCAGGCAAAACCAGGCGGCGCACCATTGCCTGGGACCGATGGATGGCGGTATATCCATCCCCAATTGCCGGGGCTTATAAAAAACAGACTGGTGACGGGCAGCGGCGTCACTGGGGCAAGGGTTTCGGCACCGCGCTCACCAACCCGCCTGCCCAGCGTGTGTGAGTATGGGCATTTCTTCCAGGTGGACCGCCAAGAGTGGTGAAATCCTGGAAAGGCCTATGTCCAGCAGTGGACGAAACAGGCTGATGGATGGATGGATGGACATTGAAGCATTTCTGGTAAACTCCATTTGATCGGTAACTGATAAAAAATTTGTACCAAATCTACTGCTGAAAAAATCGGTCAAGTGCGAGTAGGACTCGCGCCTGTGGGTTCCGTAGCATTTAAATAAGTCAGTAAGTAAAGCCTTTATTACACAAGCAAACAACACAATTATTTACAATTATTAAGGTAAAAAATAATAGTAATTGGAGTTGATGCTCGTGATTGTTGGCACTTGGTGGAACTTTTGAAACATTTTTTTTTTTTTGTTTGATAAACACTTGTACTTGTCCACTTATTTATATTAATTTCCCTTACCGGTTTCGCTGTTAAAGCATTATCAAAGGTTTGTTTGGTTGTTTACGTACAATATATTCATAACAAAAAATCAAACAAAAAATAATAGTAATTATATTTCATACATTTACAAATTTCTAAATGACAACTGAGGTTGTATTTTGCTGTTCTTGAGACCACAGGCCGCTCCTTAAATGATTCGAATAAAATTTCAAACTTATGAAATGTATGAAAATATATGAAACAAAACTGAAAGTTAAGTTGGTTGAATATTACTCGTTAATGTGTAAAGTCTCATGAAAATATGTATGTTATATGTATATAGGGTGAAATTAAATCAACCGACTAAATTAATACTGCAGACTCGGTTAGTGATCAGGAAATAGGTTCAGTAATCCTTTTGGCCAAATTCGAAAAATATTTTTTTTTGCGTCCTTTCTGTTTGATTCCTTTGATCGCTCGCTCATCACTGACAACAGGATAGCAAATACAAATTCAACGCGTGCGAAAGAGATGTCACGATCGCCGGGCGAGAGCGGGCGATCAAACTGAACTCAGCCCAGTAGTAGAAAGCAAAAAAATGTATTTATCGAATTTCACCAAAAGGGTAATTGAAGCTTGTTTCTGATCACCAACTGACTCTCCAGTATGAATTTGATCGGTTGATTTAATTTCACCTTGTATACTACATTACTGCCGTGAATTTGAA
Organism: Ypsolopha scabrella; assembly: GCA_910592155.1. Taxonomy (NCBI): domain Eukaryota; kingdom Metazoa; phylum Arthropoda; class Insecta; order Lepidoptera; family Ypsolophidae; genus Ypsolopha; species Ypsolopha scabrella. Next base: position 19,378,175 of record OU342969.1, on the reverse strand, counting down.
TGATGAAACAACCGTTTAGCTGGAGGGGGGACATTTGACTCAAAAAATTAATAATTTGCACTCAAAGGGATCCCTGAATAAAAAATTGATTTCAAACGAACCATTTAACTTATTTTTATTGGACCCACGAGGTTTCAGCTTGGCATGTTTGTTAAGGAACCACAAGAACCTAAAATCCTAAATTTCACAAATGAAACCTTAACAGTGCTGGAGATATTCTGGTCCTAAAACCACTATTTTTATTACTGACTGACTGATTCACTCATATAAAACCTAAACCACTTTCAGGGGAGGTAAGTCATTGAGATTAAATAAAGGAAAAATGCAGAAAACTACTTATATTCAATTATTTCAGAAGTTATTTTAACCATCTTAGTAAGACCCTTTGGACACTTATTATTATTATTTATTTTAGTAAATGGTCCATCATTACGGCAAAAAAACCTACTCGCTACAAAAATATTTTTTTGTAAGAAATCTTTCATAGAGTTAAATAGATCGTAAGTATCAAGTTAAGTTGGTCGACATAACTAAACGTGTTTTTTTTTTGTTTTAAACGGTATGTATGAGTTCCGTATATACGGGCACGAGTCTTATTCGCATGCGACCGGTTTTTTAGGTTCCATACCCAAAGGGCAACAAGGTATATCCGTCCGAGTCGGTCACGGGTCTCTAGCTTGAAGACGGAATGAGTTACAGACCCTAAATTTCAATATGTTACTTACGTAAATACAGTATAATATATGGCACATAATACCTAGAAAATTCCAAATTCCTAACTAGTTCAGTTTTTGAGATAGAACCCGTAACAAAAATGACAACTTTGATGGTTTCCTATTCTTTTATTTTTGGAGAAATAAATATATATATATTTCTCCTCTACTTAATGAGTTCTAGATAATGACAGCCCATATGCACGGAATAAGAAAAAAAAATTTTGATCGACTTCTTTTTCATACAATATGAACCCTTAAAAAATAATTTAATAATTTAATAATTTAATCTTTCTTTCAATATTCGGTGGTACATAAGATGTCAAAATTTCAGATCTGTTCCTCATTTCGTCTACAAGCTAGAGACCCGTGACATACGGACCGACGACGGACAGATAGACAGCGCAGAGCAATATTAATAGGGTTGCGTTTTACCCTTTGGGTGTGGAACCCTAAAAAGAAGCCGAGTTCAGTGAGGGATCAGTTCGTTCCTCACTTGTTTTAAAAGAAAGTTTGTTAGGATCCTTTCTACTGAATATATAGAACTTGGTATTAAAATCCCATACAAATTTCTTCTGCAGTTTTTTCGCAACTGGTCCATCCATCTTCTTCCAGTGTTGGACATAGGCCTTTCCAAGATATCGCCACTCTAGATGGTCCTCTTGGAAGTGATGCCATAGTAAAAACAGGATAGTACGCTATCTTCACAGGGCTGATTATGTGTGCGGCTTATGTGTGCGAGCCACTGCAAGCCTGTACGCACGAACCACACACAACGAAGATATCTCAGGTGGTTTCTGGCGGTGTGACTAGGGTCGGCAGCGCTCCGCAGTACACCGCGCGCCGTTCATCGCATCGATCGCCGCAAAATAAATTGTTGTCAATGCAACATGTTCTACTATTCTGTTTTTACCATGCCCATACTCACGCACGCTGGGCAGGCGGGTTGGTAAGCGCGGTGCCGAAGCCCTCGCACAGTGACGCCGCTGCCCGTTACCAGTCTGGTCCGGCATATACCGCCAACAATCGGTCCTAGATATGGTGGGCTACTTGGTTGTGCTTATTTGAGACCTATCCTGGTACTCTCCTCCGGACGAAAATATTTTTTTTTCCAGGACCCAAATTATGTTATTCCCTTATAATGTTAACAAAACCCTACTTGCGATTTTATTAAAAGTATAAGTTATTTATAACATGTATTATTATAAATAATATTACATGAATAACAAGATATACGACCTAGAGCTAGCGTTCCAACGTGTTTTTTAATCCAAAAAATAAAAAAACAACTAACTACTTCTGCGATTCATTAATGAAAGTCAATAAAAAAGAGAAACAAGATACTATTTACTATGATAATTATGTTCATGTTTTACGCTGAATCCTCATCGTAGACAGGTTTAGCCAAGTTCACGTGATAAAGATAGCGCTAGAAATTATTTTTTTTCCTTTAAGTATCATCTCATCTCCCATTGTCACTTGATGACGGTCGATCATATAGAGCTACATAGCCATGCACAGAAAGCGATACTACAGATTTATTATCAGAACACATAGATATAAAACATATTTGTAACTAGCTTTTGTCCGCGGCTCCGCCCGCGTGTTATTCGGTTTAACGACATGTTTTTTTCCGGGATAAAAAGTAGCATATGTGTTAAGTTAGAGTATAAGCTATATCTATTCTCAATTTCATCCAAATCCGTTCAGCCGTTTCAGCGTGAACGAGTAACAAACATACACACACACACCCTCGCACACAAACTTTCGCATTTATAATATTAGTGTGATTGAAATTCTTTTTAAGAAAGAGAAGAACATTATTTTATACTATTCTATGCTTGGCCCGCGTAGATATCGTTTCTTTGATATGTCACGGGAACTATAATTTTTTCCGGGATACAAAGTAGCCTTTATCTCATTTCAAGTGTAGAACTATATTTGCGCAAAATTTCAGCCCAAACAAAGTCCAATGTATAGCTAACAGCTTAATGTGTTCTTCACCTTACAAGTTTTAACAAAATGGAACAGACTGTGTATCTCTACTTGATACTGTGCGATCTCTATGGTTCACATAGTCTTGCTGGAAGTTCCGATGGTCCAGTCCAGGCAGTCGATGGCCTTGACATTAACTTTCGATATCGTTAGAGACATGCCGGGAGAATGTTACGTGATCGTGAACATCATCTGAAGCGAAACCGGTTTTGAAGATGCGTTCCAAAATGTAAGGAAATTAAAAGCACTTCGTCTTGAATTATTCAACGTAGATTATTAACAAAAAATTAAATATTTCACTTATCTAATTTATTTCTTATTAAGTTAGCAACAACCAGCACACCCAAACTTAGTTTTCTTATTTTGGATATATTTTGCGTAGTTTTTCAATTACATTCCAAAATTTAAAAATTAATGTGGTTATATTGTTACTATCCGCTCTATAATATATACCTGTTTAATAAATAATAATTTAAATCCACTTGAAGTCTAAAATTTGGTAAACGACTTTTAATTAGTTTTGTTTAAAATAATACCATCCATCCATCCATCAGCCTGTTTCGTCCACTGCTGGACATAGGCCTTTCCAGGATTTCACCACTCTTGGCGGTCCCCCTGGAAGAAATGCCCATACTCACACACGCTGGGCAGGCGGGTTGGTGAGCGCGGTGCCGAAACCCTTGCACCAGTGACGCCGCTGCCCGTCACTAGTCTGTTTTAAGGCCTGGCAATTAGGGATGGATATACCGCCATCCATCGGTCCCATGCAATGGTGGGCCGCCTGGTTTTGCCTGAGAGCTGTTCTCTTACTCTCCCCCGAATAACTTCGGGAGGATTTGCGAGTAAGATGGTGGTACCTCCACAGTCGAGCTCGGCATCAGCTCTACCACCTAACGCAAATAATACGCCTTTTAGAAATATGGTTTTTGAAATTTTCAGTGTGCATTTTAATAATAAAAATTAAATAATATAAAAACGAAACCAGTGATAATAATATAAATTAAAATAATAATGCAATAATTATAGGTGGTAGAGCTGATGCCGGGCTCGACTGTGGAGGTAGCACCATATTACTCGCAAATCCTCCCGGAGTTATTCGGGGGAGAGTAAGAGAACAGTTTTTAGGCAAAACCAGGCGGCCCACCATTGCCTGGGACCGATGGATGGCGATTTATCCATCCCCGATTGCCGGGCCTTATATAAAACAGACTGGTGACTGGCAGCGGCGTCACTGATGCAAGGGTTTCGGCACCGCGCTCACCAACCCGCCTGCCCAGCTTGTGTGGAACAAAGACAACTTTTCTTTTGAAGTGGATGTGTCGTGAACCTGAACTCGTTTAGAATGTGACGTCACTTCCGGAACAACTTTTCAATAAGTCATAATTTGATTTCCGGTACTAGCTTATCACGTTTTTTAATCGTTAATTATTTGTTTTTCGTTATTATTCATGGTAAATTAATGCTCACTTGATCGGGACAAAAATGACCACGTAAGCGAATGCGCCGCCGTAGATTCCTTTCTCTGTAACTGAGTAAAGAGGTGGCTTAAGAAAGAAGTATCCACTTAAATAATTCACACAATCCATCCATCCATCCATCAGCCTGTTTCGTCCATTGCTGGACATAGGCCTTTCCAGGATTTCGCCACTCTTGCCGGTCCTCCTGGAAGAAATGCCCATACTCACACACGCTGGGCACATAAACCGCTGCTTTTTTGTTGTGGGCTTTGATTTATATCCAGTGACGCCCAGTTTCATAGTATTGGCCTTATTTCCACTTTTTACCAGTTTGGCTATCATATTGAATACTTATCTATCAAAGTAAGTAATTTATTTGTCTTAAAGAGCCACATCGCTGCTCTTACGGTGCTGACGTTGGCCATTCGGGACTCCATGGGCTCTCATGCCGACCAAGTGCTGGCCGCCATTCCCGGCATGCGGCTCTTAACGACGTCATCCGCCGGGCCCTTGCGTCTATAAATGTGCCAGCGGTTCTAGAACCATCAGGAGTAGCACGTGATGACGGCAAGCGGCCCGACGGCTTGACGTTAGTACCTTGGAAGCATGGGAGGCCGCTAGTGTGGGGCGCAACATGCGTTGACACACTGGCACCCTCCCATGTTAACCAAAGCAGTAGAGCCGCTGGTTCGGCGGCAGCAGCAGCCGCTGAAGATCTCAAACGGCGCAAGTATACTGTTCTAGGGAACAATTACCTATTTGCGCCGTTTGGGGTCGAAACGATAGGCTCGTGGGGACCCGAAGCGCGAAATCTTTTTAAAGAACTTTCCACACGCCTGGTCAGCGTCACGGGTGACCCACGGGCTGGCACATTCCTGGGCCAACGAATAAGCTCAGCAATTCAACGCGGGAATGTCGCCAGCATACTGGGCACCTTGCCGCGGAGCAGCGATTTGGATGAGCTTTTTTATTTATAGCTATTTTTATGTATTTGTGTAGGTATATATTTTGTTTTCTTTTATATTTAAGTAGGTATTAGGATTATTTAGTTTTTATTTTTTATTTCTTATAGTTAAACTGTATAGCCTATTTAATTAAAGAAATTGCAAATTCGAACATATTTATATTGTTCGTTCTAAATCAAGTGTACATTCATTGATATCTACACATTTCAGCGTACGTTAATAGGATGTGACACAAACGGATGGACAGCGAAATCTTTCCATGTTAGATTTCCTTAGAACCTTCGGGTACAGTACCTAAAAAACCGGACAAGTGTGAGTCGGACTCGCCCACTGAGAGTTCCGTTAAATACTTATTTTTTATGATTTAATTACATACAAATGTATAGTTTTCAGATTTTTCCCTATACTTATAGTGTATGACGGTATTACTTGCAAATTTCTTAGTTCTAGGTCAACGGAAAATACCCTATCAATTTTGATTCTCTTAGAAGACTTAGAAGTTTGATTTTTTCACTGCTTCAACGGACTGTAGACCTGAGTATATGGTTTTAAAATTTCAACTCGATACCTCTACGCGTTCCCGAGATAAAGGGTCTTCACAGACAGACGGATGGACGGACGGGCAGACAGACGGACAACAAAGTGATCCTATAATAAGGGCTCCGTTTTTTCCTCTTGAGGTACTGAACCCTAAAAATCAAATAAATCTTTACACAGAATAATCTAAATCAAATGAAAATTTTGTTTCTTAAAATCTTTTGAACTATGTCTGTGTTTGGAACACATTTTGGCGACTTTGTGAGCGGATATCGCCAACAGTAACAGTCTATAGCTAATCAAGACCTTGAATTTTAGCAATAAGAATAAATTAGTTGATACCTTTTACTGCCCGAAACTTGTATTTATTAATAAAAATTAAATACTCTTAAAAAGATAAGAATCAAGTGTCGATTTTTATAAAAGAGTTTAATTTTTTTTCAAACGTTTTTAAATATCATGCAGATTAGGGAATAAAGAACCGGTGCTATAATCGAGTCCCGAGATTTTCGTGACTAGCTGTTAAAGGAGGATCCCGGGATTTTCGAGACTTTCGGAACATAATATGATTAGGAAATAATACATTGTTTTTTAAATATTATTACACAAAACAGTGTTCCCAGACTTTCTTCAAACTTCACCATTATTTATAAATCTTAAGCTTAAGGTGGTAACGGGGGATCTCGGTGCAAAATGCACATCATAATATTGTTTTCCTTACTTTTGAATAAAAAGTTTGCAATAAATGCGTTTTATAGCAATTCGCGCAAACTGCTTGTTAATAGTTAGGTGATCACATGATAATTATTCAATTTTATGCGTTACATTTTAGCTGCATTACATTACAACTGTAAACACGCTTTTAAGTTTGTTAATGTAATGCAAACAAAATGTAATACATGAAAGTACGTAATTTTTTTGTGAAGACTTTATTACTAATAAAGTATTTCCGCAAGTTGCTTTAAAACGCATTTATTGCATACTTTTTATTCAAAAGTAAGGAAAACAATATTATGATGTGCATTTTGTACCGAGGTAAAAAGTTACCCCCTTAACATTAATCTTTCTTCAACATTAAAATATAATAAATCATTATTAATATACTTAAAGGGTAGTCTTAAATGACAATAAATCACAAGAAAGTTATCAAAGAACTACAATTCAAATAATTTCTTCTCCTTTTACCATAATATAACTTACTAAAATAACAATTATTGTATTTTAATTATATTTCTCATTTTAATATTAGAGATTGGAGAACAAGCCTAATGCAGATTTTAGTTCTATTCTACGTTGCCGTTTTCTAATACTGGCTTCTTTGAAGTTGGATTTTGCATTCAACAGGAAAAAATTTACGTCATATTAAAGCTATGATAATGCTATTAATTGTGAGGGTGTTGCACGCGCCGCCGTAGCAACCCCGGGGCCTGTTGAAGGTCACTTTTAAGTTTCTCGTAAAAATCAAAGTGAGTCATACCTGTAATATTTATTTCGTTACGACAATACTCTTTAAAAAACTTTATTTTATATTTATTTTGATATCGTTGTATCTACGACCCTGGAAAAAACCTGTTCAAGTGGGAGTACAACTCGTGCCGTAAGGGCTCCGTATCGTTATACCAAATAACTATATACAAGTTGTATGAAGGAAACTACAAAATTATTTTTATCAAGTGGATTGGTTATCTGTGATCTAATTCGGGAGAGGAGGGTTCAAATCCTGTAAGAACGGCCACATTTGTGTCCGAAGTACGGCGATAGAGCTCACTGTCCATCAGCTTATAATCGTCGAATCGTGGGTGTGATAATGAGGACTGTGATTTTCATTTCTTAGTCCATACTGGGAAACAACTCTAATCAAGGACCTCTCTGTCAAGCTGATAGATACCAGCGGCGATCGGCGAGCTGGCTCTTATCTGGGCCAGCGTATATGTCTTGCCATACAGAGAGACAAGGCGGCCAGTATTTTGGGCACTCTCCCGCAGGGCAGTGATCTGGAGGCAATCTTTTTTTATGATTATTGTGTATGCTGGTTTGTGTTTCTTTAGGATAATTTAATTTCTGTTATTTGAAGATGTATATTTTATCATTAAATTTAATACCGAAGAAAAAAAAATTGGAAATAAATTATGTCAAACTCTAGGCAGATTCTATTTGACAGATCTTTCAGAAATTCGCATATGCACCTTATCAAACAGCACTGCTACAGAACATAAGTACTAAACATTTCTTCATTACAAATTAATGTACGATTTTACATGTGCAGAATTGAAGCTTGACGTTTGCATACCGATGCTGCAAAATGCGAAAATGAAGCGAATTAGAGACTAAACGCGAAAATAGACAGCGAGATCAAAAATAATAATAGGCGATATGTTTTCTTACTTGAACCAGATCTATCGCAGTTTTGCTGCCGTTTCGCTACCGCGTTTCGCCACGTGCCGTCATCGTCGCGTCGGTCGTCGCGTGTCGGTGCAAAGGGCGTGAATGCTGCCAGCTTATTCGCGGCAACGACATAACATTTTTTTAGGTGTGTTATTTTAATTTCAACATTTTTAGACGACTTATTATATAATTATTTTTGAAATGCAACATTTTTTTTTAATTTGCATTGATACTTGGCGAACTAGATTTTTAAAAATGCGGAATTAACTTATAGATTAGTAACATACTCAGATATGCCACTATTGACTCTTGAACTTTGTTTTTGTTACTTCTGATGAGGTGTAATAAAATTAAGGATTCCAAGGATAATGTTAACATTCATATTATAATCAGAAGATGGTATTTATTAACTAGTCTATAAGATTAAATTGGAGAAGGCCGTCATCATTTTTAAATTTAAATTTGGTCATCATAAATGTATGTTGTTAGGATCTTATATTTTATTATGTATTACAAAACATTTTTTTGAATGCCAAATTATTTTTATATTCGGTATTTTTTATATTAGTTACATACTATTTATGTCATTATGGTTTATCTCCTTTTTCAATCCTGCCGAATTAGTAAATTATGAGACTTTTTTTTTGTTCTATTTCATATCTGTTCAGAAATTCCTATTAATTTTCCTATTTTTATCGTCTTGTTGGTTATAAATAGGTGAAATAATACCACAAAAATTAAATTAATAGTAACACAAAATCTTTATTAACAATATTCATATTGGGGTTTCTATCACAGTAGGCTTGGAGGAGATATTAACAAAGGAAGAGGACGTTGAGTTAAGGTAGGGTATTGAGTATTTTTGGACTAGAGTTTTGGATTCCTTAGACTAATTTAAGGAGCCTGGGGTAAGTGGGCACCCTGGGGCTGGAATCCATTCTCGTCAGCGATGTAGGTGACAGTGTAAACAACTCCATCGGGGCCTTGGTAGGAGAACTGGCCGCGGACAGAGATGGCTTCGTTTTCGGTTCCAGCGTTGGTCAGCTGGCCTTGTTCTTGTTGTGAGATTCCGTTGGAAGTCTCCACACTATTGATTAAAAAAATATATTAATGTTGACCTTGATCATAGTGGTGCTGGTGCTAAAGCATGAAATACAAGGGGAGAGAAAATTGCAGAGTTGAAACTTACGCGTACTGGTAGCCATCAACACCAATATTGTCGCTTTCGTATTTGAGGATCTGGGCATCGGCGTCGGGTCCGGCGGGGGCGGCGCACGCAGCAGCCACGAAGAGGGCGACAACAAAGAACTGGAAGAAACAAAAAAACTTGAGTCGGCATATTGGTGACAGGTTAATGACATTTTTGAAAATAAAGTTGGTAATAGATATAAATTTTTATGTGATTCAAGGCTTGTTTTTGTGATGAGCTTGATTCGAGACACGGTTCAAAAATATCGATGCGATGTGTCTAACACTTTGAAGATGCAAAACGCTTATTTCTAGTTAATCGATCACTGAATCCAAAAAGCACATCCAAAACGTACCGATTTCATTTTGGATTGTTTGTTTGTTGGGATGGGACTGTGTAGAAGGAATGCTGTGAAGCGACTGATGGTGTGGTGTTGTGGAATCTGCCATTTATAGTCGCTCGGATACATTGCGAGGCAAGGACGCGCGGTGACATTTGAACTTAGAGGCTTCTTCTAGTGGACCAATTGCGGTGATCTTTGCATCCAACGGTGGTATGCAAAGGCTCTTTGTAACATATCCGTTTGTTCTGCTACCATACTTCAATTGGCATGACAACCTAGATATCTTATGGGTTCGTATAAAGCATTTAAAATTTATACTATATATTATATATTTATTTATAAAATTTATATGTGTGATAGTGAAGTGATAAAAAACCAAAACTATTCCATTATAAACCTAATATTTTTGATTTGGATTAAATATCCTGTACAAAAAAAACAAAGCATTAGATACCAACTAAGATTATACGAAGTATTATTAATATCAAATAATCATAAAAATTCCTATTTTTTATTCGCATTTTGTTTTTTTTTTTATTATTTGTTGCAATTTCTTCCGTCTGTCACACTAACATTTTTGAGGTAATTAATTACTATAACAATATCGTTATTCTTTATCGTAGTAATTACGTAAGCCGTACGTCAGTTGCAAATATCGTGAAATTAAATGTAAGATATTTGCCCATACATTTGATAGGACTCCAAGGACAAAGCAGCCCTCTAAAACAACAAAAATTAACTCCTCATTGAGAAAAGAATATACAAAAAGGATATACACACCGTAAGTAAACATTGCAATTGGCCAATTTTATATGTCAGTGTAATAAAAATTAACATATGCAATTAAAGGTTTATAAATAAAAACCCATAACGAAACATACCTAGACTGATGACACAAATTCTGAAAAGTTATGTGACAAGAAGTGTTTTATTTTGTAACTTGAAATCCTTTTTTGGTTGTGCCTTTTGTCTTACATTGCTCACCCCTATGGTTTCAACGGTGTTTCATACTTCAGTACTTAGTTAATTTTATGTTGGTTACTATTTTGACGGTTTAACCAAATTTGCAACCATTATTCCAAATATTGAAACAAATTTTGAAAGATCATATGGAGAAAAGAAGAATTAAGAAATCAGTTGTTGCACTCGGATTGTTTCGGCTTTTTATTGTAAAATTGCATACACAGATAATTTACGATTCCTTAATTTGTTTTGTATGCAGAAAGCTTCAAGATCAGACACGATTGCGTGTTATCTCGCCATTATTTTGAATTACTTGCAGTTCCTAATGTAGGTACGTTATTGTCGTCGGTAAAAAGTGGATGTACCAAACTTGACTGTGGCTTTCATTTCTCATTTCACACTTGGGAACACTCCTGAAACCTCCTTGGAGATTTATGTCAAATAGAAACTCGGCCAAAGCTTAACATCTTGATTTTTTTTCAATCGAGGCAATTTTATTTCTTTTGTGTTTTGGACCATTTTGGGCTCATAGAATTATAACGTCCATATCCACACATTTTTATTTTTATTTTGATCTTGATGTAGTTGTCCATATCAAATTTAAAATTGTAGTTTTTCTTTAAGCCATAATCATTTAATTTAATACAATAGCTAAATTGTGGAATTAAAAAATAGAAGTAAGGGTAATTGAGACTTTTGATAGAAGCAAACCGTCTTTATAATATACTAGCCTTTGCCTGTGGCTCCGCCCGCGTTTGTTCAATCTTTGCCCTGTTTTCGGCTTGCCGCCTTATAAGATGTTCTTAAACGTTTTTCTGTGTTATTTCGAATTTATTAGAGAACTTTCTGCCAATAATAATCTTAAGTTGGATTTAGAGTTAATATAATAACATAGATAAGACACAAATTACAAATTACGACAGCTATTAAATTTATCTTTCACATCAAAGTATAGGCCAAGCGTCGCAACGCGTCGTTTAGGAATACACCTTTTAATAATGTCTTTTGAAACCTGTGTGAGAACAAACATACACTTTGGATTCACGAACTCTTAGTTGCTGAAATGAGAAATAACTTTAACCCTCATGAGGACTGTATCGCTAGGGATTTGATTATATCGGTCGTTATATCTAAAGGTATACTCTGTGAGTCTTGTGAGTGAGACGTGCACCTGCGCTCTGTGCGAGACAGTATTAGGCTGAGATTCAGAGTGCATTTTGAGTCCGAACTCAATCTTATAAACGTCAAAAAGCGACGTGATCTCATACAATACAAAATACAAAATTTATTTATTTATATACACAAGTAATTTATAAGTGCTAACAAAACCTGTATTATATGGGACCGTTCTTCCCTAGTTGTTACATTATTCATGTGCTGTTTGTAGGTAGTACAACTACAGATTATATAAATTAATAAAATAACAGAAACCTTTATTTTGAAGAAAAAATAGTGAGGGGTTATACTTAATATGTTTGTGTGTGTGCGTGGGTGTGTGTATAGGTGCGTGTGTGGGTGTGTGTGTCTGTGTGCGTGAGTAAGCGTATTTTCATTTACGTGGTTAAGACTGCATGGTATATGTGTATAAATATGTATAAAAATACGTTTTAAAAGTATTAAATATCGTTTACAACTAATAGTAATTCTCTTAAATATAGGTATAAGGTCCTACGATAATAAGTGAATACTGTGTGTAGACTGTGTTTCGCTAACTGAACTTTCGGTGGAAAGTCGTCTATTAGCGATACTCCATTACCTCTTTTGTTTTCTTGATTGAATTATAATTGAATCAAAATTGAGTGACGTTTATAAGATTGAGTTCGAACTCACTCTGAAAATGCACTCTGAATCTCAGCCTTAGTCCGTTTATATCAGTGTTTTTTCCACTATTATGGATATGATCATTCAAAATTTAGGATATTAGGATATGGAGTGAATTTGTTTTAATTCTTATAAAAATATAATTACCTACTACTCCAATGCGCGTGATCGTACAAAATATATATACCTATATATTTTATTAGTTTTACGCGAATTTTGATATAAAATTATTCGACAGTAAATTGACTAACCACAATCCCAGATATTATAGTTTCTATATCCTGTCTACAAAATTTTCATTGAGGTTGATTTGATTACGTATTGTCCAAAACACACGGATTCTTGCCAAAACATTATCGAACTCCGTTTGCAACAAGCACGCTCGCGATTCTTAAGTGTGGTTTTACGACAGTGTAAAAATAATATTATTTGTTAAACTGTAGTTTTAAGCACACTGTTAGGTAAACCTGCACGCCCTAAGAAGCGTATTGTGCGAAAAGTACGATGTAGATTATTAACTCTTATCACATCGGGGCGTTGATCTTGTAAAAATCTTAAATCTTAAAAATCGACCAAGTTAACGATTTTTTTTTCTACTGAGAAAAGTGTAACGTATCGCAAATGGAACCGTTACAATTCTGCAGAAAAGATGTATCTAAAACATAGGTCTAAAATGAGTTTGCAAAGGGACAGCGCCGGGATAATCCATCTTAAGTTTTGCATCGGATTAAGTTCCGTCTACGTAAATGATTAGAAAAAAAATATGGTTTGCTTTTTAACTCAAGACCATTATTTATTATACTTCATAAACATACATGTTCTTATACTTCTTAGAATTATGAAAAAAAAGTATCATTTTGTTGAAAAAGCGTTTTCTTCCATATTTAAAACGCAACTAACACACGCAGATACTTACTGAAAAAAATGTAATAAATGTTTTAATATATCCGCAATTTCAAAATATCTTAATTTTTGCTTGCGCAGCAGCTGTTTAGAGCAGTATAGACAATTGAAAAACCAAAGCATTAGAGCTGCCCCCTGATTCTGTATCGTAAAATCAGTTGCGAAACCGAGTGCCTATCGTCAAAAATATACATATCCACATATCTAAGGATACTTTCACACTTGAAATGACGTCATAATTCGTAAATAGTTCAATACCCATTGAAAGTTATTTTGGAAGTTCATTTTTTATCTGTTTTTGGTGAATAGCAACCATAGTTGGCAACCGACACTGACTTACATAATAGGCCCGCAGTACTGAAGTATAGTATTGTGGATTATCGTACAAAAAAGTATACCGTAGTGCACATAAGGTTTTTTACATTCTTTTATAAATAAAATAAAATAAATTCTTTATTTGCCAGACCTAAGTCCAAATTACAGTAATTTGAGAGTGAAAAGGAATTTTATTTATTTCTATTAATTCCTAAGGGGTTATTAGATCTTGTGACAATTTAATTATTATATAGACAAAAACATTTACAAAAACGCGAGACAAAAAGATTTATGTTTACAGATTGGACTGCAAAGATTAGGTGGTACTAACGAATATATTAATTATATGAAATTGACTTACATAATATTTTAATTTGTAAAGTAATTATTTAAATGAAGAAATGACACCCTGCTACAAATTAATCTTCTGTGTCCCATGCCTGCTTAAGTGACTAGAGTCAATATGTGGGCCAAAATTACATTTAGCAGAATTCGCAAATTTATTCACACCTGGCTTCTGATCGCTCACCTTCCAAAAATAAAATTCACCATATGTATAAATTTGTGTCTAACGAGGGACATGTGAATAAAAGTGGAAATCTATAGCAATCCTACTTTATTTAATTTATACATCCAAACTCATACTGGGGGCTTGGTGAGTGATTGATCACTGATCACGATCACTAACACGGATCGATAACACTTATTGCTAATTTCTCAATATAAAATCTTGACGTCCCGGGCTTGCGTTTGTAAGGAACACGACAAGACTAATATACGAATTTCACAAAAAGGGTCATCGAACCTTGTTACTGAGCTCTTACCGAGTCTTCAGTGAGAATATGGCTGCATAAATTAAAAACACCTCATAGACAACGTGAAATTTAAGTCATTTTGTTAACGAAAACTGGTGATAGTACTCGTCCATATGAACAACTTTTACTATGAAGCCAACCCTGAAATCACGAAAAAAATACTTGAACAAAATGTACGAAACAGCTGATTGTTTTTTTGTGATTTCAGGGTTGGCTTCAAAGTAAAAATTATTCATATGGACGAGTACTATCACCAGTTTTCGTTGACAAAATGACTTAAATGTCACGTTGTGTTTCTTATTTGGTAAAACCCAAATAAATTAATTTTCGTAAAAACCACATTGCAGTTCCAAGAATCGTACAGAGATTTTCCCAACCATCGTGTGGATAGGCGGAACTCTCATTCACCCATATTGCATTCACCTGTTTTTTTTCATGAATCGATAGACAAAACACGTAGTTTCATGCTCGATACTCGTCTACAGATGGATATCACGGATCACTATTTAGGAAAGACGAACTGTACGGCGGCGTTAGAGCTCACTATCCATCACGTCTGCGACGACGTAACGATCATCGGGGAAAAGTGGGTGTCCCAAGTGTGGACTGTGACTTCCATTTCATAATAAATTCACTTTGAGAACACCTTTGACATCTCTTCGGGGATCCATGTCGTAATGTTTTTTTTTTGTGCGCATGTTTTAATTACAGAACAACTACGGTTTTCGTTTCTGTACTGGACCCTGAAAACAGATCTATATGGGTGACAAAAGCTGCTCCATACAAGACTTAACCTTGACGCGCTTTATAAGATGATGCAACACGCATAATATAAAGAACGCACGTTTTTGGCTTAATTTATTGGTCAGTTTTGGGTTTTAATAAAAGATGTCATGTTTTATTTTTATTTATTTCATGGTTTTCGCCCTTAAACCGACATCTTTCACTCAAATAATCACTACTAGCTTTATTTAAATATAGCGTGACGTAATAAATATATACCTCAAGCTAAATATGAACTGCGATGACCTTCTGTTAACCCTTTTAATTCTCATGATCCCTAAAACAGTAGATCGCGGTCCAGATCGTGACTCGGATCGTGTGTCAGTTTTTGAGGCGCCGCGCCCAAAGGGCAAGAGCCCTGCTGTCTGTCCATCCGAGTATCTCACGGGTCTCTAGCTTGTAGACGGAATGAGTTATGTAAAATGATTACCCAAAACCTAATATTGAATTTAAAAAAAATGATTTTTTTTTCTCCTTAGCTTGTGGGGTCTTATTATATAGAACTCATTGAATAGAGTCCAAATATATATATACATACATATAGCTTTTGCCCACGGCTCCGCCCGCGTGTTATTCGGTTTAACGACATCCTTTTTTCCGGGATAAAAAGTAGCCTATGTGTTAAGTTAGTGTATAAGCTATATCCATTCTAAATTTCATTCTAAATTTCATTCAAATCCGTTCAGCCGTTTCAGCGTCAAAGAGTAAAAAACATACACAGACACACACACACACACACACACACACACAAACTTTCGCATTTATAATGTTAGTGTGATTTCTTTTTATCTTCAAAAATAAAGAAATGGGGGGAAAGCAAAGTTGTGAGGTTTTGACCATTCTTGTTAGGGGGTCTATCTCAAAAACCAAACTAGTTAGGAATTTGGAATTTTCCGTCTAGGTATTACGTGCCATTATATACTGTATTTAAACAACAAATACTGAAAATGCCGATTTTAATATAGGTTAAGTCAGGGTAACGTACCCGAATACTTGACCAGGTTAATTTTGCAGTTTTCTTTTATACATTTTCAAGGTAAACCAATTTACCAATCTACCTTCAGAAATTAAAAATTTCGAACTCTTTAATGATTTCAAGCGTAAATGGCCACAATATATTTTAAATAAATGATAACTCGTATTAGAGAGGTTTAAATAAGTGAACTGTGCAGTTTACTAAAGGAACTAACTACACCACACAGAGATAGAGTAAGAGTCTACAACAGAAGACCGAAAGTCATTTGACCGAAGAACGATTGACCGAAAGGTAGAATAATATTATTACGATATCCATAATGTTACTCTAATTATGATCGGCACCTTTTGATTAGTAGATATAAACATAAATGTAATTAGTTAAATATAAATATTCCTGTTTCATATTTCCGTCTCCGTTGGTCAAGAAGATTTTAATATTTATTCTTTGATTTCATGACTTCCGTTTCCGTTCACTTGATTATTAAATGTATATTCTGTTCTCTCAAATCATTCCCGTTTCCGGTTGTTAAATGAATTTTATTATTTTGTTTGTAAAGTTTCATTTTTCATTTCCGGCGCTAGTGTAAGTGGTTTGAAATCTAAACGGATGTAAACTTGCCGCGCGATTATTGCTGGGACAGAACGGCGCCGAAACTGGAAAGGGGTATTCATTTTGCATTTTTTGGGCAGAAAGGTGCCTTCGCTAATTTTGAACTTGTTGGTCATAAAACTAATATCTAGTACTATTTCTATAACAATAGTCCAGAGGAGTACGGAAAAGTATTATACTATAAAGTGATCGTTTAGAGCTGTACAGAAAATGTGAAGTAAAAGTGAAACTCATAAGAATAAAGATTGTCAGAGTTATCTGATTGTTTCATTTAACAGTCAGAAGAGGGATTCATCAATTTATTTCAAATAAATTGTTACACCACGCCCAGAGAAAATGTAAGTAACCTTCGTTTTACTTCGATATTATATTTTTGTGTCCATTATTATAACCTTAGAAAGATAATTTGTGCAAAAATGATTTATTGTGGTCTCACGTAAAGGCAACAAAGGCGTAACTGAAGACTAGGAAAAAAAAGAGGGGCAGATTTTTTTTTTTTTCCTCGTTTCCTACCCTTAATTATTTTTTATTTTTTTTTCTCTTTGGCAAATAGCAGTCAACATTTTTATAGTCCATCCATCCATCAGACCTTGTTCGTCTACTGCTGGGCATAAGCCTTTATTAAATTACCCACTCTTTGCGGTACTCCGTCCTCATCTGGCCGCCATCCACAACGTCCTTCAGGTCATCGGTCGAGTGGGCACGAGGTCAGCCTACGCTACGCTTTGCTGTGCGTGGTCTCATTATAACGCCTTTTTGCCACAACGGCCAAAACGTCTGCGACAAGTATGGCCTGCCCACTGCAGTTTCAACTTACTGATTCCGCAGGCTATATCGATGACTTTCTATCTCCGGCGCACCCGGGTATGAATGGCGGTATATCCATCCCAAATTGACTAAATGGTGATGGACACCGGCACGCTGATGTGTGAATTCTTGCACTGCGCTCATCAACCCGCCTTCCCACGAATGTATTGTAACTTTGCAACACCGTTCTAGTACTGAGAGTATTTATTTATTTTTGTTTTTGCTTACACGTCCCTCCAATGACTGGAATATTTTCAGGAGTACTTGTTAATATATGTTCTCTTCTCTTTCGTTGTTAGTGTCGCTTAAGTGATGGTATTATAACGATAGATGTCAGTTTCAGAACCACCTGAAATATCTACAAAGCAGTCTGAGATGAGTGGAGACGAAGATATTGATGAGCTTTATCGAGACGATCTGCAAACTAATGACTACAACCATGGGCCAAGGGTGCACCGTTCCAGATCCAGAAGCAGGAGCATCATCCTTTGTCAAGGTAGACGCGTGATGAACGACAATCGTGAACAGCGTTCATCACGTGTGAATAATGATATTTACAACTGTGATGTGAAACGTGATCGTGCAAAACATCTACATTCGAGCAAAACGCATGAGCCCTGCTTGACGAACAGTCATGACAGAGCTAATCCACATTCAGTTCGAACCTATAATTCGCCAGAACGACATCAATCGACTATTGAAAATTTTGAGCAAGAGAAAATTTCAAGGGACACACGAAGATTGAATGCTAGTTGTGTAGGTGGAGAGCATGAGCAACACCTACCGGCTTTTGTTCCATGTTCAATGTCCAATGCTAGTTGCCCAGGCGAAGAGCATGAGCAACGCCAATCAGCTAGCATTGGATCCCAAAACAGATACCCTTCGTGCGTAGAGCAAGAGCAACGCACTGATAATTTTAATGAACTATTTTTAAGTAGAAATCAACCTGAAAATTTTGAGCCAGAGAAAATTTTAAAGGACACACGAAGATTGAATGCTAGTTGTGTAGGTGGAGAGCACGAGCAACACCTACCGGCTTCTGTTCCATGTTCAATGTTCAATGCTAGTTGCCCAGGCGAAGAGCATGAGCAACGCCAATCAGCTAGCATTGGGTCCCAAAACAGATATCCTTCGTGCGTAAAGCGAGAGCAACGCACTGATAATTTTAATGAACTATACTTAAATCGATATCAACGAGATAATGATGATGAGTCCATCAGAGGTTTTAGAAATCGTAATAAAAGGCCAAGAAGCCGTTCTCCAACACCGTTAAGACAAAACTATAATTATAATCGCAGGGACTCACCATCATTCTCGCGTGAAAGAAAACGTAATACTAATTCTAATTCGCACTATCATAATGATAGTGATAGTAACAATATTGTCACCCAATTTATAAATGCTATTAGAGATATCAAAAGACCTGGAAATTACAATTTGTCCTCGATGAATAACATCATTCCCGAGTTCGATCCAATGTCCAAAGGTCAAACGGTGCTAAACTGGTTAACAAAGGTTGAAGAATGCACAAACATTTATGGCTGGAATGAACGTGAGATAATTCATTATGCGTTACCTAAGTTAACCGGAGTAGCCAAAGTATGGTACCAAAATTTACCTTCTATATCATACACTTGGACCGAGTGGAAAAGTAAATTGATATCAACATTTCCTTCCAAGGAAAATTATGCGGATGTTTTGTCTGAAATGCTGACGTTTAAAGTACGATACGGAGAACCCTTGCAACCATATTTGTATGCAAAACTAAATTTACTTAACCGCTGTGAAATTACCGGTAGAAAAGCTGTAGATTGCATTTTACATGGCATAGATGATCGAGCAATAAGATTAGGAGCGGAAGCAGCCCAATACCGGTCACCCGAGGAGTTACTAAAATATCTCAATACCGTTAAAGCTGGGCAACCGAGGGAAACCCCAATTAATTCTCATAAAAATAGAAACCATAGAAAGTTTACGCCAACCGAGACATCGAATCAAAATAATTCTACTTACAAGCCTCTTTTGTGTTTTAACTGCGGGCAAAGTGGGCATATAAGTTTTTCTTGCCCTAAGCCGATCGAAAAGTGCTCCGTATGTTACAAACTAGGTCACAAAACTACATCATGTCGTTTGTTGCCACCAGAACGTCCAACAAACATGACCAACAGACCCACAGTTCCAATAAACTCTACCAACAGATCCACTCTTCCAACAAATACAGCCAACACGCGCACTATGGAAAGAACTGAAAAACAAGTTCTTAAAATTACACAAACTCAAACAATTGATAATTTGGATGCTAGTAAGCAGATGTTAGAATTAATGTCCAAAAATAACAATAAAACGAGTAAAGGTGATCTAAACAACGAGATATTAAAGCCAGTGTGTGATGGAAATCCTACAAATAAATATACAGTCACAGTGAAAGTAAACGGCAAGTCTTATTCGTGTTATGTAGATCTTGGCAGCGAGTGCTCGATTATTCGGAAAACCGACGCATTGTCTTTGGATGTACCATTGCATTCGAATAATTTACCGTTACTTAAAGGCTTGGGTAATAATTTAGTACAACCGCTAGGTCGTGTACAAGCTGTGATTGAGGTGCAGGGTGTATCTTTGATGACGGATTTGTACGTAGTGCAAGATGACGTCATAAAATGCTCGGTATTACTGGGACACAATTTCACTGAGCACCCTACTATTGTAATCATAAAAACACCGACACAATTGATATTTGAAACTATTGCGCATAGTGATAAATTATTCATAACGGTAGCAAATGACATTCAAATACCCTCTTACGAAATGAAGTCGATGACAGTTAATTCTGGTACGTCAAATTCAGGTCGCATATACGTACATGGTTCTGTAAGAGAAAATGTTGGAGTCAGGTACTACTTATTACCCGGGGAGTATGAACTAAAAGATGGTATGGGAAAAGTTTTAATTCAAAATTTGTCTCCGAAAGAAATTTCCTTTTCCAAAGACACTCTTGTAACACGGGCCATACCGATCCAAAGTACAAAAGGTGTTTATAGCCTTGAATTAACTGAAGCTGATTCTGAAGAGTCTATCAACTTCGGGAAAGCACTTACTACTAAACAAAAAGATAAAGTGCGAAAGTTGCTAGAAGAACATAGTGATCGTTTTTCAAAGTCTCTTCAAGATTTGGGGTTTACCACCATAACAGAAATGGAAATAAATTTAGTAAATTCTGAGCCAGTCGTCTACCGTCCCTATAGACTGTCATATGCTGAAAGAGGTTTGGTGCGAGATATGGTGCAGGAGATGATGGATGCTCATATAGTGCGTGAATCATCCTCACCTTACGCTAGTCCTATAGTTCTGGTAAAAAAAAAAACCGGAGAAAAACGTCTGTGTGTGGATTATAGGGCGCTAAATAAGAAAACTTTGAAGGACCATTATCCTTTACCTCGAGTTGAGGATCAATTGGACCTTTTGTCAGGTCATTCTTTATTTATTTCATTAGACCTTGCATCTGGTTATTACCAGCTACCAATTGCAGAGGGATCTATACATAAAACCGCCTTCGTTACACCAGACGGGCAGTACGAGTATCTACGAATGCCTTTCGGTCTGGTAAATGCGCCATCAGTTTTTCAGCGCAGCATCAATAAAATCCTTGCTGATGCTAAGGTCAAATATGCCTTGGTATATATGGATGATGTACTAATCCCAGCGCATAATTTTGATGAAGGGATGTCAAGATTAAGTGAAGTTTTGAATCTCTTAAAACTAGGGGGCTTAACCTTGAAATTATCAAAATGTCATTTCTTTTATGATAGCATTGATTTTTTGGGTTTTGAAGTTGGAAAAGATGGCATACGACCAGGAAACCGAAAAACAGAGGCAATATCAAAATTTCCCCACCCAAAAAATCAGCATGAAGTGCGGCAATTCATAGGTCTTGCAAGTTTCTTTAGAAGATTTGTGAAAGATTTCAGTATTATTGCTACCCCTTTAACAGACTTACTAAAAAAAAATTGCGACTGGGCATGGACTGACAGACAGGAAGAAGCTTTTCAAACTCTTAAATTATCTCTTACAAAACGCCCCGTACTCGCCCTCTTTGACCCACATGCCGAAACTGAACTTCATACTGACGCTTCAAAGCTAGGAATCGCTGGTATACTACTTCAGAAAGACAATGAAGGTAGGCTGCAACCCGTCTCATTTTACAGTCGCAAAACCACACCCGAAGAGCAAAAATACCATTCTATGGAGTTAGAGACTCTTGCAGTGGTAGCATCTCTGCATCGATTTCGAGTTTATCTTATCGGAAAACCTTTTAAAATCTGCAGTGACTGTAACGCAATTAGTACGACCATGACCAAGCGTGATTTGGTTGGTCGTATAGCTCGTTGGTGGATACAGTTGCAGGAATACGATTGTGTCATAGAGTACAGGCCAGGAACGCGAATGGCACATGTAGATGCGTTGAGTAGAAATCCAGTGGGTGATCCATCATCTGAGACTCATGTCCTGGATGTTCTATCCATTGAAACCGACAACTGGCTTAGCACAGTCCAAATGGCTGACAACGAAGTTGAAATAATAAAAGAGATCCTTTCTGATTCGTCTTCTAAAAAAATGATTGAAATTCATAATAATTATTGCGTAAAAAATGGTCGAGTTTACCGCAAAGTCGGCGATAATATTCGTTGGCTCGTGCCCAAAGGTGTAAGATGGCAAATTCTTAAAATGAATCATGATGATGTGGGCCATTTTGCGTTTGAAAAAACGCTACACCGTATTAAGGAATCATTCTGGTTTCCCAAAATGCGACGGTTCGTAAAAAAATATGTCGCTGCATGTTTACAATGTGCTTATCACAAAGCTCAAGGTCGCGCGAAGCCTGGTGAGTTACACCCCATCCCCAAAATCGAGATACCGTTCCACACAATTCACGCAGACCACCTTGGCCCATTTGTGAAGAGTAAACGTGGTAATTCATATTTATTGGTAATTATTTGCGGCTTCACAAAATTTATCAACATTACTCCCGTACGTAATACTAAAGCATCGACTACCATTCGCGTTTTCAGGGAACATATTAGCATTTTCGGTACCCCGACGCGCCTAATCACTGATCGTGGCTCTTGCTTTACTTGTCACGCATTCAAAAATTACATTAAAAGTACGGGTATTAAGCATATTTTGAATGCCGTTGCGACACCTAGGGCCAACGGTCAAGTTGAAAGATTCAACCGTACAATTTTGGACGCTCTTTCTACCAAAACTCACGGAAAAGATGATAAAACTTGGGACGAATATATACCTGACATCCAAATAGGTATTAATACAACAGTAAATAGTACCACTACTAAAACTCCTGCAGAATTGTTGTTTGGATATAAATTAAGCAACACTACCGAGACAATTTTAAATGACGTCACTAACGATACTACGAAAATGTTCTCTCCGGAAGAAATAACGGAACTTAGACAAAAAACGGGTGAGGTTATTAGACAAAAACAAAAAAAAGACAAGGAAAGGTTTGATAAGAAAAGGAAGGCAAAGACAGAATACCTAGTAGGTGATCTAGTACGATTACAAAGAGAAATTAATAGTAATGATGGGAAGTCTAAGAAGTTAGTACCAAAATTTCAAGGCCCGTATCGTATCGTGAAAATATTACCAAATGATAGGTTCATTGTAGAAGATACCCCAATGTCCCGTAAAAATAACCGTCGATATGAAGCCGTAGTAGCAGGAGATAAAATTCAACCTTGGGTTAGTTTTTCCAAAATTTTTGAGAGTAGTTCAGACGAAACAGACGAAACTAGTGATCATAGCGAATTAGAACAAGCTTTGGACTCTGGTGACGAACGAGAAAATATCTAATTATGATAAAATTAGAGGTTTTCAATTTAATTTAATGATTACTGTATTAAGTTTCTAAAATATCTATACAAAAGTTTGTCACAAACTATATTATTCATATTGTCCTACAAAGTTCTGTCAAATCACTTACAATTAAATAAATAAGATAAACGATGTAAGAACTTTATTTAATTATGTACAACGATCTTCGATAAGATCAAGCTATGTCATGTGTAAATTTGCTTACACAGATTTTTTCTTTTAATGAATGCATTTAGGATAATATTACTTAAGTAGTCTATGTTAATTCATATTCTTATTGATTACAGACATTTATATGAGATAAAGTTAGGGACGAGGTCGTCCCTATAGCAGGATGGTCGAGCTGTTACTCTAATTATGATCGGCACCTTTTGATTAGTAGATATAAACATAAATGTAATTAGTTAAATATAAATATTCCTGTTTCATATTTCCGTCTCCGTTGGTCAAGAAGATTTTAATATTTATTCTTTGATTTCATGACTTCCGTTTCCGTTCACTTGATTATTAAATGTATATTCTGTTCTCTCAAATCATTCCCGTTTCCGGTTGTTAAATGAATTTTATTATTTTGTTTGTAAAGTTTCATTTTTCATTTCCGGCGCTAGTGTAAGTGGTTTGAAATCTAAACGGATGTAAACTTGCCGCGCGATTATTGCTGGGACAGAACGGCGCCGAAACTGGAAAGGGGTATTCATTTTGCATTTTTTGGGCAGAAAGGTGCCTTCGCTAATTTTGAACTTGTTGGTCATAAAACTAATATCTAGTACTATTTCTATAACAATAGTCCAGAGGAGTACGGAAAAGTATTATACTATAAAGTGATCGTTTAGAGCTGTACAGAAAATGTGAAGTAAAAGTGAAACTCATAAGAATAAAGATTGTCAGAGTTATCTGATTGTTTCATTTAACAATAAGTCCCTACTTTCAATTATGGTCTGTGCGGAACGACGAAACTTTAATTATTTAATTAAGATTTCTTCTTATGTAAGTGACATAATTGTCTTTAGTAAGAATAAAGTATCTTTAAACCTTGTAATTTTTATTAAAATCATAACTTATTAAAATGTTATGGAACCCTCCGGGCGTGAGTCCTACTCGCACTTGACCGGTTTTTGTAAATGTATTTCTGCAATCAGATACTCGTATATATTTAAAAAAAATGTATATAGAAAAGGGCTCTAAAACTTCGATACAATTTGCAGCACACTCAAAGAAATTTCCTGACTTTTCTTCTGGTCTTACTGTGTTTCCTATCAAAAAATAACTTTTTCCCTCCAGCCTTTTCCCACTAATTCGGAAAACTACAGATTTCCTGGAAAAATATAAAAGGATTTTTTGGATTTTCAACTAAAACAGGCGAAAATTACCAAAAGTAATTTATTAGAAGGATTGCACAAGGATGGAATAATCTTCTACATTGATATTCCCTGCAACAATTACCCATCAAATCAGAAAACTGCAATTTTCCTGTCGGAATTCAGAAGGATTTCTTGGATTTTCGACTAAAACAGACGAAAATTAGCGAAGGAAAAATGTTGCACGATGATGGAAAAATCTTCTACATTCATATTCCCACCAACGATTACCCACTAAAATCCATCTAAATAGAATGGAATTTTTCCTTCTGAGTCAAAAGGGATGGATTGATCTTCCATTTTTGGAAGTTTTTTTTTTCAGTGTAAATGTGTTTTCAAAGGCGCAAAATCAATCTATGTTTATCTCCGGAAAAAGTAGTTTACAGTAAATCACCTATCTTATCTTAACTTCGTACTTCGTATTTTGATCGAAGGGAGCGCGGTTGCCCAGATACTAAATATGTAATTATGTTAATTTCATAAAATTTCCTTCGAGTCTTTGTGCTATTGTTTATATCATATCAATTTATCATGGAATGATGTTTTAGGACAACGATCGCCTTAATAAATATTTATGTAAATAGAGCAGGAAGATGCTAAGGCAACTTCTACAGACCTTTACAGACATTCCATATACACTTTAATTAATGATGATACAATAGAAGAATCCACATCACACCTTCATTTTATTAAATTATCTATATATTTCGAAAGCTAAGTTATTGCAACAAATAAATAATCGATATTCATACATTTTAAATATTTTAATAATACCTGAGTATTAATGAAGACCTCAGGAAGATTATGCTCTCTACCGATTATGCAGAACCAAGTCCACAGGAAAACTTTAGAAACAATACGAAAAAAGCTTACTGCATAAGGAAAATTACAAGTAGGTATTAAAAGTAAGTGAACGAAAGTGATTTTTTTTCACGTTGTTTCAATTTTAAGGGTACCGTACCTCAAGATGAAAAAAAGGAGCCCTTATAGGATCACTTTGTTGTCCGTCTGTCTGTGAAGACCCTTTATCTCGAGAACGCGTGGAAGTATCGAGTTGAAATTCAAACTATATACTCAAGTCTACAGTCCCTTGAAGTTGTGCAAAAAACAAATTTCTAAGATAATGTTAATAAAAGATACGGCCGTTTATTTAGTTTTGACACGCTCAATGGAATGGTATTTTCCGTTGACCTAAAACTATGAAACTTGGCAAGTAACACCGTCTTATATATAAGTGTAGAGAAAAATCTGAAAACTATACATTTTTAATTAAATCATAAAAAATAAGTCTTTAACGGTACCCTCGGCGGGTGAATCCGACTCGCACTTATCCGTTTTTTCATAAATTAAATAGGTTCAGTAAAGCATATTATTGCCGATTGCCGAGTCACAGACTGGTGACGGGCAGCGGCGTCACTGGTGCAAGGGTTTCGGCACCGCGCTCACCAACCCGCCTGCCCAGCGTGTGTGAGTATGGGCAATTCTTCAAGGAGTCTAAAAAGACTGGCGATATCCTGGAAAGGCCTATGTCCAGCAGTGGACGAAGCAGGCTGATGGATGGATGGATGGGAATGTTACTTCACAATATTCTTACAATAAGTGAAAAAGACATGTCAGTTCGGCATTACCCACATTTGCAGGAAAGAGTCATACACGTTTACGGCACTGAAGTACCTTATTATGTAAACACCTACCTTTTCCATTGCTCCATCCATCCATCAGCCTGTTTCGTCTACTGTTGGACATGGCCTTTCCAAGATTTCGCCACTCTTGGCTGTCCTCCTGGAAGAAATGCCCATACTCACACAAGCGGGGAAGGCGGGTTGCTGAGCAGGGTACCGAAACCCTCGGACCAGTCTGTTTTATATACCGGGTGTAAAAGCAAAGGCAAGAATCCTGTAAGAGTGTGTTAGTATGATCAGTAAATATATTATTTTAAATACTGGGATCTCTAAATAAAGTACCAGGACCTTATAATAAGACGATTTTCTTTACTCAAAATAGTCTAATCGCGTGGACACCCTCACTGGTCGCTGGCCACTCGGATGAGGGGTGCGGGTTGCGGGGTGCAATTAGGTGTGTGGGGAGGCCGGTGAGCTGCGTAGCCATAGCTTAGAAAAGTGATGGAATTTTTGGTGAAAATTCAAGGTATATTTTTTTTCGTAATGACATCAGAATCGTGTATACTTTCATACCCTGAAGGGATTCTTGACGTTGCATTTACACCCTGTATAAGGCCCGGCGATTGGGGATAGATATACCGCCACCAATGGCCTGTCTGAGAGCTGTCCTTTTACTCTCCCCAGAATAACTTCGGGAGATTTGCGAGTAAGATTACTTACATATAGATGTAAGTAACAAATATAAGTAATTTTTATTTTAAATAAGATTACTAATAAATAATAAATAAGTAGTTAATACCAAACCTTGGAACTTACACATAAAGCCAACACAAAGTTGATCAAACAAATTACCCAAAAATGTCCTCAGGAACCTCGTTACTAGTTCATTTACATAAATAAATATGCTGATGCGGCTGTGACCTCTCTAGCTGAACTTAATTCTACCTACATACATATATATACATGCAGGTATTCGTTGGTGGTGTCTGTGTAAGTTGCGGCGCTCGCAAACCAACACGGCAATTTGTACGCCCTACGCTTTTGTTTTAAAAACGTACGTGAAATGAAATGCTGTACGTACAGCGCTAAGTCTCAATCTTATCCAACCTCAAATATACTATCCACGTTATAAGTTTCATGCGTTGGATAGTTCCTGAAAGATTTATCTCCTTGAAAAGTAAAGAAAAAAAATTTACCATTTAAAGAACGTATGAAAACAACCTGCGGCTATTAAGTTAAAAGCTATTTAAATCCCAAATAATAATTTTGATGTTTTATTGATACTCGTATTTCTTGATGGAATATTTTCATAGTATTAATTCTAAAAAACTCGTTTTATTTAATATTTTTTTATGAATATAAAATCCTCTTGACAGCTTATTTTTTTCTAAATTTATGATTTTTTAGTAATTCAGTGTGTCCATCCCATCCATCAGCCTGTTTCGTCCACTCTTGGCGGTCCTCCTGGAAGAAATGCCCATACTCACACACGCTGGGCAGGCAGGTTGGTGAGCGCGGTGCCGAAACCCTTGCACCAGTGACGCCGCTGCCCGTCACCGGTCTGTTTTATATAAGGCTCGGCAATTGGGGATGGATATACCGCCATCCATCGGTCCCAGACAATGGTGGGCCGCCTGGTTTTGCCTGAGAGCTGTTCTCTTACTCTCCCCCGAATAACTTCGGGAGGATTGGCGAGTAAGATGGTGGTACCTCCACAGTCGAGCCCAGCATCAGCTTTACCACCTACAATGCAGTGTGTAGACAATAAAATTTAGTTTTGAAAGCATTTATATTGAATATTATAAATCATAATCACAAAACGAAAAGCATGCAGCCAAAAAAGTATAACTATTACTTCAAATTATTACTTGCTAAAACCATCTACAACATATAAACACTAAAACTTTAATACTACTTTTGTATAAATTCAGTTGTAAAATTGCCTGTAGATGTCATTAAAAGGATGAATATTTAAAGAAGTTTAATCCCCGATATCTGCAATGACAGTATTTCTACAAAACGATGATAAAATCGACCTTCGAGTTGCCAATATTTTCACATTCCTTAACAAAACAATCTTTCACTTTTATTCTTTTCTTTGCATCACTGAACCCTAAATGAATGATGTGTCATACATAACATACGACTATCTGACACTGGATCGATCATTGCACCAAGCTTTGTACCGCAACCATTATTATGTAATTGGTACGGTACGGTCAACAACGCCACAATAAATAAATACTTACATGGGAACTATAATAAATCACCCGATTTGACTGACGCAAACGCACATCAAAAAATTCAGGATACTGTGCAAGTAGAGTATGCTTTAGACATGATTGTTGTCTTATGCCTCTGATATACAAGGTTAAATATAAGTCAGCTCAAAATATAATTTTATGTGTATTGAGTAGTTTTGTTAATAAAGAACCATAATAATAAAAAACTAAACAAATTTTAAATGAAAATTTTAATAAATTGTATTAGTTACAAACATGGGATAAAACTCGTCCAGCTTTTTTATGAGGTCTATGTAGAATTCGGAACTATTTTTTCTGCCTTTTCATGATCGGGGTAAAAAGGGAAGTGCTGTTAAAATATCAGGCTTATAACTCAACGTGAAAAATAGTTATTGTCTTTACGTAATAAATTTCATACAAATAAGCTAGTTCACCATGAAAATCTATACAGTACCTCCAGTTGACGCAAAAAGTTGAAATTCCGTTTTCAATTAGGATAATTATTTTTGTCTAGGAAAAAAACTGAAAATTACTTATAATTATGCAACAAAAGATAAACGACCAACTTGATTAGGTCCTGATTCATCAAGTTTAAAGTTGGTCGTCCATGACTGCTCTTGGATTAAGTTTGTGTTTTAAACGCTATTTACGGAATCCCCATGGTATGAGTCCGATTCGCACATAACCAGTTTTTTTTTTAGTTTTGTTAACGAACCTTATTTAGCCCCACATAACATCATGGGCTGGGTTTGTACTTATACAAAGTGACAATAATAGAATTACTAGCTATTATATCTACAAATTTTGAGACACAGATTTGTGGGCTTAAAGTGTTGACGGGTCTACCAACTCTCATGAATTTAGGAAGCAACTGCCAAGATAATATTGAAAAAGAAACTTTTAACCTGAGCGACTACAACTAACTTTATAGAAACGAAATTTAAATCCGCTTTTTCTTCTGTCGTTACCTCTTAACCTCTAGTTCAGGCGATATGACTAGACAGGTTTACCGATTGATTTAATCATAGGTTTGCGGTTAACTTGAAACACAACACTTATGACTCTTTATACAAAATTATTTTATACATATATTTATGAAAATATTTGCAATAACTCTCTAGTGTATAACAATGTTGCAATAAGTCTGACCTCTGCTCCGGCCGACCTAAATATTGCTATTTAGTAACATATTGGTGATCGATGATGCTATGACTGTTTTTGTCTTTAAACGTTTTGTAAAAGAATTACAGTTGTATTTTAAAGGCTTCAGTAAGAAGGCGAGATACTGGAAAACATCTCAAATATAATATCCATCCATCCACCCATCAGCCTGTTTCGTCCACTGCTGGACATAGGCCTTTCCAGGATTTTGCCACTCTTGGTGGTCCTCCTGGAAGAAATGCCCATACTCACACACGCTGGACAGGCGGGTTGGTGAGCGCGGTGCCGAACCCCTTGCACTAGTGACGCCGCTGCCCGTCACCAGTCTGTTTTATATAAGGCCCGGCAATTCGGGATGGATATACCGCCATCCATCGGTCCCAGGTAATGGTGGGCCGCCTGGTTTTGCCAGAGAGCTGTTCTCTTCCTCTTCACCGAATAACTTCGGGAGGATTTGCGAGTAAGGTGGTAGTACCTCCAAAGTCGAGCCCGGCATCAGTTCTACCACCTGCAATAATATAATAAATATAATATATTATAATATATCTCAAATATGATACAAGTCTTTAAAGTGAACACTCACATCGGCTTTTTATACACGTTTTACAATATTTAATTGTTTTCATTGAAATATGACATCATCAAGATGGATGCTTTGAACGTTCAACCGTTTCCGTAGTTCAATGGGAATTTGAGCCTAATTCTGAAAATCACAGATAAAAAAAAAGAAATTTTTATTCTGTAAAATGAGCGCCATTGATAATCACACGGCATCGAGCAACTAATCCCAAAAAAACTAAAAACAACAAAACTCTGATTGTTTACGCCAACACCACGCGGTGATAGTGATCCCCACTAAGTGGGAGTGAGATGCATTACCTATATATATCGTCCTTCCTGCGATGACGTATGGCGCTGAGACGTGGTCTCTTACAAAGGGTCTGATCCACCGATTTAAGGTCGCTCAGCGAGCTATGGAGCGGGCTATGCTTGGGGTATCTCTGATGGATAGAATCCGAAATGAGGAGATCCGTCGGAGATCTAAAGTAACCGACATAGCCTGCAGAATCAGTAAGTTGAAGTGGCAGTGGGCAGGCCATATTTGTCGCCGACATGATGGCCGTTGGGGCCGAAAGGCTTTAGAATGGAGACCACGTACAGCAAAGCGTAGTGTAGGACGACCTCGTGCCCGCTGGACCGACGACCTGAAAGACGTTGCGGGGGGCGGCTGGATGAGGAGGACGGAGGACCAACATGAGTGGCGAAATTTGGGAAAATTTTGTTTTTGTCCAGCAGTGGACGAACACGGGCTGATGGATGGATGGATGGAGGTATATATTTATTGTTTGTAAAATCACTGACTTGTTATTGATACGGAATCGGACGGACCAACATAGTTGCTCGATCACGTACGCTTTATTAGACCTCCCAGGGGATTTCCAAAATATTGTAAAAATTTGAGATATTTATATAAGGTTTTTACAGCCAAACTCATACTGAAGACTTGATAAGTGCTCAGTAATAAGGTTCGATGACCCTTATTGTGAAATTCGTAAATTATTCTTTTCGTGTTCCTTTCAAACGCAGGCCCAGCCCCGAGTCAATTACTAATGACATCCAGATTTTCTTTTGCGAAATTAGCAAAAAGTGTTAATGCTCTATGTAACTGATCACTTACCAAGCCTCCAGTATGGATTTGGCTGCATAAATAAAAGTATATAAAAATTCTAATATTGTCGTATCTTTCTTTCTTTCTTTCGTAGTAGAAACGTTAATCCGTCCCTGTTAACGTTTCCCCTACGAGCCAAAATTCAGTTTAGAAAACGCATTTTTTATTTTAACCTTCCCCTTGAAGTTAAACACTAGTCCGCGTCCGTTTTCGTGTATTAGTTGGGTAAACTTGCTATCGTAAATTAATCGTTAAATGAAATCAATAAAATTTAAAATCCACTGTAAGCACTCACATTTTTTATAGTACCTACCTTAACCTAGTAATCTTCGGACGCCTTCCAAAGCTACAGAGGTCACATATATATTTTTATCAATTAGTTCAGAACTATTTGAGCGATAAATCTGTCTACATCATTGACTAAAAGGTTATTTCCTGACCAACATTCATATCGGTTTCCAAGGACACAGCAAATATTTTCAAAAGTATTTTTAATATGTAATCTACATACGTGTAAAGCATAGACGTGCACATCTTCAAACGAATACCAGATCTACTCATGAATATCAGTGAATTAATTATATTAATTTATTGTTAAAGAATTGCAAAAGTCTATAAAATTATCACCGACATAAAATAAAAACAACTTTATCTTTGGGAACTATAATTATTATGACGATTTTGTTCACAGCCTTCCTCACTCACGTCACCTTACGTGAGAACAACATGTGCGTTGCACACGTGTAGAATCCGGATGTTCGGACTTTTAGTTTTCCTTCCGGACTATTTCCGGACTTCTGAGTTACATGTTTTTTATTGAATGTTTCAATTCCGCATTAAATTACTTAACAATAAAACTTGAAATAAATATATATATTTGGCTATAATAAGCTTTATAGCACACCGTGCGTAAAATGACCACTTTACGCACGCTGCGCTTGCGTAAAGTCGGCATTTTCCGCACTTTTGCTATAAAATATTATACGATACTCGTGCGAGAAACTTTTTCTCGACTGGTGTGATTGCAGCACTCACCTTCGGCTCGTGCCGCAAACTCACACTCGTCAGAAAACGTTTCATCGCTCTCGTATCGTAATGTACTATTTCATTTGTTTTAATATTTTAGCATAATAATAACAATAAAAAATTCTGTTGATTTTCGATTTTTTTTTATTCGACCCAAAGTGGGCCGAAATATATTTCGAAAATCAATAGAATTTTTTATTTATATTATTGTGCTGAAATATTAACAAACTATTAAATCAGTCTTCATTTTTGATTGAGCTACATACAATTATTTCAATTAGTTAATCATTCCAATATTTAAAAAATCTACTTCAACAACGCACCCCTCTCCACGTCTGCAATCTTAGTAACACTTGGGCAGCGCCTAAAGCCTACATTTTCTAGAAACAATTATTATTATACTTCCAATAACTTTCTGTGCTGTCATTTGTCCCATTTTTTTTCTGATACCATGACTCTCCGTCTCCGATATGCCACGGAACAACAGCGCCGACGCAAACTCCCACGGCTCAAGATGTGCAAGAGAGTTGAAGCTTTGCAACATCCATGATTATGATAATGGCTAGCAGCGTTTTTGTAGCACAGATGGAGTGGAGACATTTAATGAATAACTGCATTTTTTACATATGACGCGCTGACGGGAAGGACCTGTCAAAAAGCGTGGTGACAATATAATGATTTACAATCTGTTGATCCAGCTTCCACAAGCTCCGAAGCAAAACTTCATGTTTATTAAACTACAAGTTTGCCTTTTAGACTGGTCATAGAAATTTCCAGTTCGGATATGTACAGTGGAGCCCGCATCAAGCTATACAAATAGAGTATAAGCTGACCTCTCATTGTACGGGAAGCCTATACAATGAGAGGTCAGCATAAACTGAAAGTGTTTAGCTTGATTTGGGCTCCACTGTACATAAAGTATTGCCAACGTAACCTCTAGCCTTATTACCTTTTACAGGATTGCCACATGCGAAGACAGTGATGCCCCGAGTGGTGTTTGTGAAACTAAAAAGGTAAAGAATGATTATTTGGTTGGTCTTTGTATGTATGTAGTTGTTATTAAGTAATCGTACATACATACATATATTCACACCTGTCTCCCAGAGGGGTAGGGAGAGACTACGGATTTCCATCTGTTAATCCATCCATCAGCCTGTTTCGTCCACTGCTGGACATAGGCTTTTCCAGGATTTCGCTACTCTTGGTGGTCCTCCTGGAAGAAATGCCCATACTCACACACGCTGGGCGGGCGGGTTGGTGAGCGCGGTGCCGAAACCTTTGCACCAGTGACGCCGCTGCCCATCACCAGTCTGTTTTTTATAAGCCCCGGCAATTAGGGATGGATATACCGCCATCCATCGGTCCCAGGCAATGGTGGGCCGCCTGGTTTTGCCTGAGAGCTGTCTTCATACTCTCCCCCGAATAACTTCGGGAGGATTTGCGAGTAAGATGGTGGTACCTCCACAGTCGAGCCCGGCATCAGCTCTGTTAATCGCATGTTATTAATAGTTATAAAATAATACTACATAGTTAATTATAATATCACTAAAGATATTGTTGCCATTAAAAAAATTGATACCATCACAAAAAATGCCTATTTATCTCCCTCCCTCTCGGTAATGAAACGGTGAGTAAGTAACATTTTTCCTAGACAGTTCTGACATTTGCACTGTTTTGTCATCAGTCTTTTGTCAACTATTCTCCATTGCGTAGCCACAGGTCAGGCTAACTAGAGGCCATTGTACGAGTATAGTTACTCATTGATGGTAATAAAATAAGTTATTTCATTGGTTCATTAGGTATATTGTTTTTTTAAATAATAATGAGTATGCTGCGCGTGCGCGTTATTGGGTTGCAGTCTAGATTACCTTTGTACGATAAATGCGCTGTAACTTGGCTTCAACTTACAGCCCATGCTGGGATTTCTCCATCTTACGAACAAACACGATGCTTAATTATTTTGTGTAACTAATTATAAGTCTTTATTTTTGTAGCAAATAAATAACCTTTTCTTTCTTCTTTCTTTCAAATAGAATAAATAAGTTTAGAGTTAAGGTTAGAGTTAAGTATATAACATGAAATCTTCGTACATAATGTTATGTATGTTTTTATTACCGTCAGGTTTGTACTATTGACCACGTGGGTTCAATTCCCGCTCAACAAATATCATAATGTTATTAATTGTAATTAATAATCCGTATATTTATTACTAAATAGCCACGCTGTTGTTGGTGGAATAATCGCTATTCTTTGGTTTCTTCGGCAATATTTTTTTTCTAATTCTCCGCTGTTTATCCTTGCGTCTGCCTGTCCGTCTGTCCGTCCGTCTGTCGCGACAGATAATAAAAACTAAAAACAGGATAAGTGCGAGTCGGACTCGCCCACCGAGGGTTCCGTTAAAGACTATACTTTTTATGATTTAATAGTTTTCAGTTTTTCCCCAAATTTGTAGTATAAGACGGCATTACTTGCCAAATTTCATACTTCTAGGTCAACGGAAAATATCCTATAAACTTTGATTCTTTTGAGAGTATCGAAATATACGTTTTTTGCGGCATAAACCGTTAAATTCTTTTTTTTCGTTAACTTAGAAGTTTGATTTTTTCACAGCTTCAAGGAACTGTAGACTTGAGTAAATGGTTTTAATTTCAACTTGATACCTTTACGAGTTCCTGAAATAAAGAGTCTTGACAGACAGTCGGACGGACAGACAGACAGGCAACAAAATGATCCTTTAGGGGCTCCATTTTTCCTCTTGAAGTATTGAACCCTGAAAATGAAACCCAACCTCCATACAAAAAACCCCTAAAACGTTGCATTTTTAAACGTTATTTTGTTTCAGCTCTATCCTTAAAACGATGATATTGTCTGATTGTAGTAAATAGGTATTTTAAAGGATAATAATAATAATAAATTAGAAAAATTTGGGTCCCATACTCAGAGCCTGCCGAATTTTTCGTCAGGTTGTAGCGCCTTTTTTTGTCACCTTGATATGGTATTTATGTATATTGTTATTATTATTAATTACCATAATGTTTTTTGGGTTCCGTACCCATATTGTATGATGGTTCGGAGCCTTTCGTACGCGATTCCGACTCGCACTTGGCTGGTTTATTTATACCACACTGACAGAAGCAAGCTAAGGTCTTGCCCATATACTTCTTTGAACTTTATTTAAAATCTTCAGCTTTAAGAACAATACATATTCACTGAGTTATTTGAGATACTTTTATCCGTGCAATCAACGATTTTAAATAAAAGCCGTTTATTAGCCAACAGTCTAAACGCCAACACTTAGTGAGTTCCGTTATGTTCCGTACCGTCATACAATATGGGTACGGAACCCTACAAATTATTATGTAGAATTGTTTTTTATCCTTGGAAAAATACTGTTAAGGGGAAGACAACTGTTGGCGATGACCATGAATGTTTGCTAAGTTTCTCGCCCTTCTTCTTAGCAATACTGCTCGAATCGTGCGGATGGTTAGGCATTATGTATATATAATATTTTTATTCCTATATTTCTCTATTTCATGCAGGTGTATAACTTTATTACATTTTAGTAGCTCAACCTTAATATTTTTTGTATGTATCTCCCGTATTTATTTATCAACTTATTTGTTCATTGCATCATTTATATATAATATTTTTATTCCTAGATTTCTCTATTTTATGCATGTGTATAATTACATTTTAGTAGCCCAACCTAAATATTTTTTGTGTGTCTTTCCCTTATTAGTATATATTTTTTACATTCTAAAGATATATATTGTAAAGATTAACTTTGACTTATAGAAAGTATACTTTATGTATCTATTTTACAAAATAAATATTTTGATTTGATTTGATTAAGCTGCGATGCGATAAGACAGATGTCAATGTTATCAAAAAAAAATACATATATGTACTAAGCTACAAAATATCTATAGAACGAGATTGCTTAATATCATTTTTAATTTTTATCGAGAATTTTAACTAAATACCAAAACAATTATTAGGGCACAATTCAGACCAAGATCTGATTTAAGTAATGAAATGCGTAAAGAAACAATTTGAAACTTTGTCAAATTGAAGATAATATAACAATAAAATATAAATGTAAATAAATATATCGTCACGACATGAATCCCCGAGGGGGTGTAAGAGGTGTTCCGGGTGTGAACTGTGAAATGCAAGTCACAGTCCACACTCGGCACACCCGCGTTTCACCGACGATTATTACGCCCCAACGTGATGGGTGGTGAGCCCTATCGCCGTTCTTCGGGCACAAATACACGCTTCTCACGATGTTTTCCGTCACCGTTCAGCGAGTGGTTAAATAACAATAAATGAGTTGATAATAACACCGAATAATCTTTCAGTTACCATTATACCTTCAATATGACAGATAACAGTTGTCAAATTGATGGTTTAGGTGTTTACATTTGAGTTCGCGTTTTACTGTGATAAGATCCAAAGTGAACATACTATAGTTCTTGTGCCTATTCTGGCATTCTTGGCTGCGTGAAAGTTTGACATTTGCACTTGACAGACGGCTGAAGCGAGTTGAGCGCGGGTTGGATCGCGGCGTTTCATCAATAAATGTCGCAAAGCACCTGCTGCGGCTGCGCGTTAGGCTGGCCGTATACCTGCGACTGCGACAACGCAAGATGCGAGTTACGCTCAGTAACATTACACATAGTCTTACAATTCTAATCTCAATATAAATCTCAGAATGGATACTTAACATTTACGCTCGCGTGGTTGGAATACACTTCCTGGGTAAAGTTCAGGTGTTCTTCTATAATTAATATCTAGTGTATAAATAATATTAAATGAAGACTGAGTGTTGGCTTCAGTGTTGTAATATTGACTTTTGTTCCTATTACCTACTGTAAGGTGTAACCTATGTGATATACGGGGTGTAAATAGACTGCTACCATTAAATGAAACCACATATCCTACCCACTCTACTGAACCACTTTTCCCGAGAACCATACCCGCCCCGCGCCCACCCTTAGTTTGGGAAATAATTGAGTTGAATTTCAAGTGAATAACTTGATTAAATAATACAATATTACCAATTACGAATTTAAAGAATCTATTAGATACACGGCTAGTGTGGCTACCGTGTCTTTAAAATTAGCCGAAATCACCTTTGGGCACTATTCGTCGGCCCCTTGTGTCGGCACATCAAAGCGTGCAAACAATTTGAGCAAACGAACTGTATCTTTCTCGGCACTCTGCACTGACCACAATGTTTACAGCCAGATTAATAACCTGCCAGAATTTTCTTTTGCAATAATTTCGTAAGTGCTGATATCAAGAGTTGAAGTTAATAAATGACGCCGACGATCAGGCTCCTAATAATGAATTTATAATGACACAGCTGATGCAAATCTAACTGATTTGAACTTACAATCGAAATCTAAAGAGGCTCTACTACGATTTTGCAAATTTAAGCCCGTAGTTTTTTCCTCTACTTGTGAGGAGTAAGAAATTTCTTTAGAAATGTTGTTTTATTCATAAAACAATCGTACTATTTTGATTTTATTCGTGTTATAAGCAATACAAATATCTATTACCATAACTTAGTTAATTTAAAAGTATTACGTGTGTGACTCGAACAAAAGAAACTTGTTTCACAATATACGACACTGAGTACTTGTAATATGTTTAAAAGTTATGTAAGATATCGTTTAGCAAGATAAAGCTTGTCTGATAGTCTTTGTTACAAACTACATTTTAACCTAACCGACCTCAACTCAACACCTAAATAGTTAAACAAGAGTATGAACAAAACATTAGCACTTTAACAGTAAAATACCTTTGTACTAACAAAGCTTTTTCAACATTTACGAATAGAAAGAATATTCGTCCTACACAGTACATATCCATCCATCCATCCATCAGCCTGTTACGTGCACTGCTGGACATAGGCCTTTCCAGGATTTCGCCACTCTTGGCGGTCCTCCTGGAAGAAATGCCCATACTCACACACGCTGGGCAGGCGGGTCGGTGAGCGCGGTGCCAAAACCCTTGGACCAGTGAGGCCGCTGCCCGTCACCAGTCTGATTTATATAAGGCCCGGCAATTGGGGATGGATATACCGCCATCCATCGGTCCCAGGCAATGGTGGACCGCCTGGTTTTTTTGCCGGAGAGCTGTTCTCTGACTCTCCCCCGAATAACTTCGGGAGGATTTCCGAATAAGATGGTGGTACCTCCACAGTCGAGCCCGGCATTAGCTCTACCACCTATACATATACTGGGTGTTAACATGATAACCTTTTTCCTTAAAACGGGATGTTCTGCCCATCAATATGAACAACTTTTACTATCGGGCTACCCTAAAATCGAGAAGAAAAAATCAACTGTTTCATACATTTAGTTCGAGTGGGTATTCAACTTTTCTATGGAACAGCTGTTTTTGTTTTTGCGATTTCAGGGTTGGCCCCATAGTAAAAGTTGTTCATACTGATGGGTAG
This sequence comes from Ypsolopha scabrella, assembly GCA_910592155.1. Classification (NCBI taxonomy): domain Eukaryota; kingdom Metazoa; phylum Arthropoda; class Insecta; order Lepidoptera; family Ypsolophidae; genus Ypsolopha; species Ypsolopha scabrella. The sequence continues at coordinate 19,339,165 of OU342969.1, read as the reverse complement.
AACTCACCGTTTCAAGGAAAAAGGATATCATCTTAACAGCCTGTATAAGGTGACTTTTATTTATACAGCCGAACTCATACTGGAGGCTTGGTAAGTGATCAGTAACACGGATCGATAACACTTTTTGCTAATTTCGAAAATTAAAATCTTGACGTCCCATAGTAATTGACTCGGGGCTATGGGCTTGCGTTTGTAAGGTACAAGAAAACAATAATTTACGAATTTCACAAAAAGGGTCATCGAACCTTGTTACTGAGCACTTACCGAGCCTTCAGTAAGAATTTGGCTGCCTAAATATTAGTCACCTTATATAATTTAAGGCTTCTCATTATACTAACGACCTTGAATTGATTAACTTTATAACCAGTTTAGATGGTAACTATGGGATTCTACGAAGAGTGATGTGGTTTTACCTGAAATTTATTTTAATATATGAAAGTGAAGAAGGAACATTTAAATTCTTTCTTATTTATCGGTTTTTTGTCTACTTGTAACAATATTATAAGTAACTTCACTTCCGGTGCTCAGATTCTAAACTGTCATTGACCTGCTTATTTTTAATACGAATATCGCTAAAAATCATTAAATTTTCAAGTAATTACTTTAATTATGTAAAGATTTAACCTTAAAGTGTATCAACAACAGTGTATTTCCTGGATCCACCGTGTTTTCGGCGACAAAATCCAGCTGAGAGGTACGAAATTTTGTGCTTCTGTATTAACTGACCGTTATAACGGACATCCGGGGAATTCTTTTGGAGATTTTAAACTGAAATACCAAAATTATTGTCATTGTATGACGAATACTTCAAATCAAATCAAAGCCGTTTTATCTGGCTTCCTATAATGTGTCTCCGCACATTAGTTCCGCCAATATCTAGTTTTAAGTGAATAGACTTGCTGGAAGTTTTCAAGTTAAAATTTGGTTAACTTGAGTTCTGAAGCGTTAACCTACAACAAAATATAAACAACATTACTAAGCAAGTACACAATATATACACAGAGGAAAATAAACATTAATAAAACCGTAATATGTTACCTACAATAAATACTGAATATTATTAAAACACTAGTAAGTACCTATACAACACACTATGCTACTTTTATAGTTTTATATTATTTAATTTAATAAACTTACATAACGTGTATACAAAATGACTATATACAAAAGTCAGCAGAAAGCTGAAGTTAGCGGGACGGGGGATTTGCGGAGGGAGAACATCATATAAAGAATACTGTAATCTTTGACACTCAAAGAACATATGATCTACAGTCCCTTCATACAAGCCACATTCACAGAGGGAATGATCCCTAATAATAATACTTCCTTCTTTGACACCGACCGACTTGACATGACAGTTGTCGTTTGAAGGTTTCGAATTGCCAGCCTGAATAAAGTTTCAACTGCGTTCCATTTTACAAGAATCGATTTATAATCGAGTAAAAATCGGATTATTAATGGCTCCAACATGTGCAGGATGCAATATTGAAATTGAAAATGGTTTTCAATTGAAATGCTGTTTGTGTAGGGCATTTTATGACCCAGCTTGTGCTAACATATCACGCAAAGTGTTTGAATGTATGAACCATAAGCAGAAAGAGTCTTGGGAATGCCAAACTTGCCGTAGCCAGCAGCCCAAAATATATGGCAGCAATACCAATACCCCGCTTCGCGATGCACAATCCTTGAGTTTTGTGACCGAGCGTTCCAAACAGAGAGTGACTCATAACTCTGTAGTAAGCTACTTGGCATCAGATGATATCCGTACTATAATTCGTGAGGAGTTGACTGGAGTCCTCAGAGAAACTATTGCTGGACTGGTCACCCAAAAACTCAAAAGTTTGGAGGATAAGATTCGACCTTCAAACGTCAATAAAATTCTACAGTAAGGAATACGAAGATCTTAGAAAAGAAGTTACTGAGAAAACCGAATCTCTCTCAAAATTAGAATCTGATAACGCCAACTTACAAATCACTGTTAACGATCTCTCCGCACGGCTTTCTATGGTTGAACAACATACACGTGAGAGCAATGCAGAGATTAATGGTATACCCGAACACCGTACAGAAAATCTTACCGTCACGCTAGCTCAATTATTTAAAGTCGCTGGTAGCCCAATCGCTGATGAGGATGTGGTGCAAGTACCGTGATTGCTAAGCTGAAAAGTCCCCGCCAGCGTGATACTCTTCTAGCATCAGTGCAAAAGTTCAACAAAACAAGCAAGGATGGCAAGCTGTGTTCAAATCATTTAGGAATTGGTGGTGACAAAGTACCAGTGTTTGTGTCAGAACATTTAACACCAACTAACAAGGGACTGCACGCTGCCGCACGGCAGAAAAAGAGGAAACTTGGGTACAAGTTGGTCTGGGTTCGCAATGGGCGAATTTACATGCGCAAGAATGAATCCAGTCAAGCTGTTCATATTCGTAATCTCGATTCGCTTAAACACGTTGTATGATTTGTTTGAGTTGTTTTTCTTTTACTTATAACAAATTATGGTTGTACGTGAACTTAGTATATATTACCAGAATGTGCGTGGAATAAGAACAAAATTGAATGATGTTAGCTCCAATATTAGCTTAAGTAGTTACGATATTATTGTTTTTACAGAATCATGGCTTAATTCTTCTATAAATGACCGTGAAATATTGGACTCCAGATATGTTGTTTATCGTAGGGATAGAATGAGATCTGCATCAACTAAGCAGGGGGGGGGGTGTTATGATAGCTGTATCTAAGCGTATTCCGTCAGTTCATGTAAGCAGTTGGGAAAGTAGTTGTGAAGATCTGTGGGTTAACATTGAAGTGTCAATTAATAATGTTATAAAGAAAATTGCCCTGTGTGGAGTTTATTTGCCTCCCAAAGTTACATTAGCAACCTTGAAATCTTTTCTTGCCGATGTAGATAGTGTAATGTGTCACGCGGATGACATTGTCATTCTCGGAGATTTTAATCTAAGTTTTATTGAATGGAGTAAAGTCAGCAATTATGACTGTCATACTTTAGGATCTAAGTATAATAACTCATTGGGTTGTACCTTAATCGACTTTTTATCAGTGAATAATCTTAACCAATTAAATTATATAAGCAACGCTGGTGGTAACAAACTGGACTTAATTTTGTCTAATATACCTAATGTTAAACTTGATAAACCCCTTGATCTGCTATCTAAGCTTGATGTTTTTCATCCCAACCTTCACTTTCTATACCCTTATATTCATCTCGAAGACTCCAAACGGGACCACGCTCTGATTTCAATTATTACAAGGTTGAATACGAAAAGATTGTTTTGGAGCTTAAAAGCGTTGAGTGGCAGGTACAATTTTCCAATTGCATGAATGTTGATCAAATGACAACTCAATTTTACAAAATACTGCATGAAGTAATAGAAAAATATGTCCCTAAACGTAAACCAAAAAAGAAGAACTTTCCTGTATGGTTTTCCAAGCATTTAATTAAACTACTGTCAGATAAAGAAAAACTTCGTATTATGTACAAGAAATACAAAAACCCTCGAGATAGCTTTGAATACGAGTTGCTAAGGGAGCGTTGTCACAAACTTTTACAAAAGTGTTACAGTAACTATCTGCGTCAAATTGAAGCAGACATAGCAAAAAATCCCAAAGCATTCTGGCGGTTCATTAAAGACAAACGTTGTGGCAAGTCTACCATTCCTAAGAATATGTACCTCAACAATTCTGCAGCACATGAAGGCCCGGACGTTGTTAGCCTGTTTGCTAGCCATTTTTCTTCAGTATTCACACGTGACTCTGCTAATATTTCTCTGAACGCACCGCAGACTGGATTTTGTCTTGATCACATACGTTTTACGGAAAGTAACGTTGTAGGGAAAATCAAAGAATTGGACATATTTAAAGGTTCTGGTCCCGATGGCATTCCTCCACTTTTTATAAAAAGATGTGGGTCGGTTTTAGCCTTTCCCCTCACCTTAATTATGAATCGTTCCTTGAAAGACGTTACTTTTCCTAGTGAATGGAAAAAGGCTAAAATAGTACCGGTATTTAAAAAAGGCGAGGAGGACAACATACAAAGTTACAGACCCATTTCTGTCTTATCCTGTTTTTCAAAAATATTTGAATCATTAGTGTGCCCATTTTTATCGCGTCATTTAAACAAAATCTTGTCACCTCATCAAGATGGATTTAGAGTTGGGCGTTCGATTGAAACTAACCTTGCTTCATTTATTTCTGATGTAACGAGTGAAGTTGATAAGCGTCGACAAGTGGACGCAATTTACACTGACTTCAGTAGTGCCTTTGAAAAGGTTAATCATATCTTATTGTTACATAAGTTGCAATCTGTCGGCGTGTTTGGCTCATTATTAGAATGGTTCAAATCGTACTTATCTGATCGGTTACAGTCTCTTGTTGTCAATGGTTATGAATCAGATACGTACTGCTCTATATCTGGTGTTCCTCAAGGATCACATCTGGGGCCAATTCTTTTCTTAATTTTTATTAATGACATAACTTGTCATATACATCACTCTAAATTTTCAATATTTGCCGACGATTTAAAAATATACAGGGCTGTTGGCTCGCTAGAAGACACACTGCTTTTGCAGGCTGATCTTGATAGAGTTTCCTTATGGTGTGCTTCTAATGGTATGCTTCTCAAAGCAATTAAACGTTACCACATAAAATTCTCTCGTAAACGACAGCTTGTTGATTCTAATTATCACATAAATAGTGTCAGGCTTCAAGATGTGACCGAAATCCGTGATTTGGGTGTTATTTTAGACAGCAAACTAACTTTTAAATCACACATCGATGTCATTGCAAAAAAGTCTGCCAAGATGTTAGGGTTTGTCAAACGCAATAGCAGAGGGTTTCGTTCTTCTTGGACGAAAATACTTTTGTACAACGCACTGGTCCGAAGTCATCTTGAGTACGCAAGCTCTGTTTGGAGTCCGTTCTATGCTGTTGATTCACAACGTCTCGAAAGCATTCAACGCTCGTTCACTAGGTTCCTTGCTTTCGTAACTCCTGGTTTGTCTCACAGACGTTTGTATGACAAACGGCTGAGTCAATTTAAAATGACTCTTTGCGTAACCGCAGAATTCTGCGTGACTTGTCTTTTCTGCATAGAATTGCCAATGGAATAGCCGAGTGCCCTTGTCTGCTGAATAGGATGTCAGTATCCGTCCCCTTCAATATGCCAAGAAAAGCTATTACAAAACTGTTTTCTTATCCAGCCTATAAATCAAACCTTGGTCTTAACTCGCCCATGACAAGAATTTTGAGAGAATACAATATTAAGAATGAAACTGTGACTGATTTAGATGTATTCCACCAATCTTTCTCTATGTTTAAATCTCATATTCTCATGTCTTTTTGTAAAAAATAATCACTAGTTTTTAATTTAGTATTAATGATTTACTTCCTTAGGTTTTGTTTTTCTAGTGTTTAGTTAGGTAATTTAGTATGAATTTTGTTTGTAACTAATTTCTCTTTCATGTTTCTTTTATTGTAGTGCGATAAATGATAATTAACACCTGTTGTTTATAATTGTTTGGCAAATGTTGTGTATACCTGTTAGTGGCACATGTATCAGAATATCTGTATAAATGTTAGTTTCTTTTAAATGTTTAATATGTGTGCTGTTGGTGTACCTTTTTTAAATAAATAAATAAATAAATAAATATTACTGCTGAATTTTTAATGAAATAGTGTAAAAATGTATAAACATCCAGATAAAAGAATATAAAATTATATAAGTTTATAACTTTTCGAAAATTCATTTCGTGTTATTTTATTTAAAATTAAAAATAAGTTTTCAACCGTAGGTGATTGACGTAAAAGTCATGTTGCAGTGTGAGTTGATAAGAACTTTATTATTATTATATTCCTTTTATTGTTTTGTTTGAAATTTAAACCACCACGAATCGAGTTGCCTATTTTCCGACGGATTCACGTAAATGTGATTTTAATTGATACAGCTTTTATACCACAAATATTTTTCTGAAATTCGAAAAATATTGTTTTGTGCCCTTTTATTTTCTCTCCTAAACCATAAACGACACTCTTCACGACACAATTCCTATTTAGAATGGTTTTCATTTACTTACCTCACGCTCGCATCTTAGATCTAAAAATTCTATTGAATAACTATCATACCGCTAGATGAATTACTGTTTGAGATTTGGCACCAAGATAAACATCTCTTTGCATCGATAATAAGATATCGTGAGCTTTCCAGCCTAGACTTGTGACATTTCGCTTTTGTGTTTGCCAAAAACTTGGCCCTGTAAGGCACTATCATTGCGGAAAGCACGCTTATAAACTTTTTTCGATATACCTCCCCGGCCCTTCGGCACTCTGCCCACCCATACTAAATAGAATCTTATATCGGCCACTGCGCCGCGCCGCGCCGACCTGTTTTACCAAAATAACAAAGGCTTAAAAGTAAATTCCTTGGGGCCTTTAGAGCCGTAATAAAAAATATAATTTGTATAACGTAATCTATTAAACGCGTGGGCAAAGTACTGTAAACTTGTATAGTAAGTTGTACATTAAAAAACCCTAAATAATAATAAACAGGAATCTTATGTAATTGTGATGTAATTTTACTGGACCTTACATCTGGGAATCAATTATTTGTTATTATTATTAATATCCAAAATTACGTACATACGCAGCTCTGATTTCCCTACACCTTCTAATACACAATGTATGTACCATCAAAGAAATTGCCGCCGATCCATTTTTCACCCTTATCGCCATTGCAACGCGGATAAAAAGTGGGTCTGCAAAATTTTCCTCTATAGTAGGCTTTTAGAGGCATGTATTGAATTTTTTTTATCCCTGCTCGCCTGCCCTCTAACACCGCTTCAAGAGATACCAGAGAAGCAGCATCATCAGCAACCTTGACCCAGCACGAATGTCACGGGGCAATAAGCGCATAATTAAATAATAATATATCTATAAATTAATGGCTGGCCCCGCCTCGCTAACTCGCCAAGTCGCCGGCCATTCACTTGTCGCGTGATTGGGTACGTGTGCATAGTTGGGGACGACACGAGAGAGAGAGTAGCCATAAATACAAATTTTTATTTCTTGCCCATATGTAAATATCTTATACTCCATTGACATGCCTCGTGACAAAAACTGCACTTTTGTCTTATTAGTTGACTATATAGTTGCATAAAATACTATCAGGTATTTTACAAAAGGAATGTTTGCTAAGTTTCTTGCCCTTCTTCTTAGCAATAATAATCGAATGATGCGGATGGTTAGGCATTATTTTTATTTATGGTTTATTTAGTTCATTTTTCAACACATTGTTCATTGCATTACGTATATATAATATTTTTATTCCTATATTTCTATATTTTATGCAGGTGTATAACATTATTACATTTTAGTAGCCCAACCTTCATATTTTTTCCCGTATTTATTTATCAACTTATTTGTTCATTGCATTATGTATATACCCATATAATACTTTTATTCCTAGATTCCTCTATTTTATGTAGGTGTATATTTTATTTCCCGTATTATTATATATTTTTTATATTCTAAAGATACATAATGTTAAAATTAACTTTGACTTGTAGAAAGTATACTTTATGTATCTATTTTGCAAAATAAATATTTTGATTTGATTTGATTTGTTGATATTTATATTTTTTTGCAGTAGCTATATTCTTAAAAATTTAATAAAATGGTCTGAAAAGATAATATCGCACCGATATCTAATATAAGTGCAAAAACGTTTAGAAAATATTTAATGGATAATAAATAACCTTAAATTGCAAAACATTTGTACCTCAATTATTTGGAAAAAAATAAACACGGTAATTAAAAAAAATAAAAGAACCACATATTTGTAACAATTTATATAAACTACAAATAATTGTCATTTCACTGAAAAAATAACCGTTAAAATGGAGCCAATTCACGAAAATAATTTCATGTTCCTATTTTACTTATTCATTATTTACTATGTAATTTAATAAATTTTTAATAACTTGAAATATAACTTCTACGTTGGCATATTTTATTTATTAAATACTATTTGCTATAAGTGTCTACCTTTAACTTCTTATTAGCCTAACAATATTAGGTATTTTCAATAATTAATATCACACAGAACACTCGGGCCGTAAGCCCAAACTCGACTGCTATAGACCAGTTAATATAAAAATCGAATCAACAATGGAAACCCACCAATAAATCAGATTGACATTTAACATCAAATTTGGACACATGCATAATGTATCAGGATGATCCGTTGACGCGCTGTTTGTTGAGAACTGCGCACGCGCGCTGGCTTGTGGACGATTACGAAATAATCCTCTTTTATATACAATATGCACCATAAGGTATAGTAACAAAGTATACAGAGTAGCGCGTTAACACAGGACAGTATGTGGAAAAGCTTTACTATAAGAGATAGAGAAATTTGCTCAAGGGAGTCTCGTGATCGATGTCAAAAAAAATATACTTTCCTTGGCCGGAAAATAAAACTGCTCATTGGTCAAGTCCCAGTCAGAGTTGCAACTATTCAAAAAATCAAAAAAATCAAAATATTTATTTTGTAAAATAGATAGATAAAGTATACTTTCTACAAGTCAAAGTTAATCTTTACAATACATATCTTTAGAATATAAAAAAATATGTACTAATTAGGAAAATACATATAAAAAATATTTAGGTTGAGCTACTAAAATGTATTTATACACCTGCATAAAATAGAGAAATCTAGGAATAAAAATATTATATATACTTAACGCAATGAACAAAGAAGTTGATAAATAAATACGGGAAATACACACAAAAACATTAAGGTTGGGGTAATAAAATGTAATAAAGTTATACACCTGCATAAAATAGAGGAATATAGGAATAAAAATATTATATATACATAATGCAATGAACAAATGTATTGAAAAATGAACTAAATAAACCATAAATAAAAATAATGCATAACCGTCCGCACCATTCGATTAGTATTACTAAGAATAAGGGCAAGAAACTTAGCGAATATGCCTTTTTCGAAAAATATTTGGTACAAAATCATATAACATATATACAAATTTTTATACCTACTTAAGTAAAGGTATAAAAAATATAAGACTGCAGGAATTATGTCACGAAAAAAAATTCATCTTAGTCAACCCATCTCATATTGTCTATTACCTTTAACAACAAAGTCAGTTTACATATTAATTAATGTTAAGCCTTTAGAGGAATCATTATTAAGGAATTATTATTATTTATTACACCATGCTTCATTATCGTCCAAATAATCTTTAATTTTATAATAAGCTTTCTTAAGTAGTCCCTGCTTAATATATAGTTTAAGCTTATTTTCAGGCAAACTAAGGACCTTTAATAATTTTATAATTCGTATGTATGCATTAATAGCCGTAGATATCGGACAATGAGGCCTGTTGAGATTTTACACTGTTGTGGGACACCAGCAGCAGGCGCCTGCTGAGATGTGACACTGGCAGGCGCCTGCTAACTTCAGTTCGGTCCTCCTCTGGAAGTTTATTGTAAAATCTTATACCATATCCTACAAAAGAGGTACTTACTTTCGCAAGTCTTAATTTTGGAAAAGCCAGTTTATGTTTGTTTCTGGTTTCAACAGAGTGGTGCACACCAAGCCTCGGGAAATTAGCAATATTTATTCTGACACATCTAATAACTTGATAAATAAATTCACATGGGAAACAATTTCTTTAAACTTTTTTCTTAATGAATCTCGGTACATCATGTTATAAATAGACCGAATTACTCTCTTTTGCAAGGCAAAGACTGCTTCTATATCCGTGGCTCTACCCCACAACATTATGCCATATGACATAATGCTGTGAAAATAACTGAAATATATTCATCAGTAATCTGCCTTATGCGTCTAACAGCGTATGCGGCTGAGCTAAGTGTACCACGCAGAACTTCTATGCGGAGAGTCTACAGTAATACATGAAAACTTAGTTTGGTTAACTAACGCCAGCTTGGACCCCTGCAAAAATAAACTGACACCTACTTGAATTACATTTGGTAAACATTATTCATTTCGTCTTTTTTGCATTTAGAACTAAATTATTTGCAGGGAACCAATCAAGAATCAATTTATTTCCGGTTGTCGGTTTTTGGGAAAGTGAGGAAAAAAAATTACGTTTCTTTTGGTCACAGCTTACACACTACATTATGAATACATATTTATGTACATAGTATACAGAAATTCCAAATTCCTAACTAGTTTCGATTTTGAGATAGACCCCGTAACAAAATGGTCTAGAACTCACAAATTTAACGGCTTGCCTTTTCTTCATTTTTAGGGTTCCGTAATCCGACAAGGAACCCTTATAGTTTCGCCATGGCCGTCTGTCCATCTGTCCGTCTGTCCGCGGCTTAGCGCAGAGACTATTAGTACTAGAAAGCTGTAATTTGGCATGGATATGAATATTAATCACATTAACAAAACGGTAAAATAAAATCTTGAAAAAAAATTTTTTGGGGTATCTCTCATACAAGTAAACTGAGGATGATTTTCTTTTCGTCTATCCCATATTGTGGGGTATCGTTGGATAGGCCGTTCAAAAACATTGTGGGTGCGTGAAAACCATTTTTTGATTTAGGGATCCGTTGGTGAAATATTAAGCTTTAAAGTGAAAATTTTAGTTAGGGTGGAGCGTCCCCCCCTGTCGGCTAAACGGTTGTTTATAGAAATGTGAAAAAATCCAGGGATGTAGTATATATAATGAATTTAAAAGAAAAACTATCACAGCTAAGTAGGCTTTACAGGTTTACGAGTAAAGATCGCGCCAAACTTTTGGCCCCCTGTAATGTATGGGACCAGAAGTTTGTAGACCAACTTATATGTACCGGGCAACTACGGAACCCTACATTGCGCGTGGCCCGACACGCACTTGGCCGTTTTTTTTTAATATAAAGAAAAATTAAAAATAAATTTGCCTCAACTCAATGGGTTCTAGACAATGACACCATACATGCCATTGAAAGAAATTTTTTTTTGTTTAATATAAATTTAATTAGTTTTCCCATGGGTTTATAAAATAAACAGAAAATATGTTTTTTTTTTACCCTGACACGCTGGGTGTCATTGTCTAGAAAGAACTCGCTGAGATAAGTAAACATTTTTCTTTTCAAAAATAAAAAAGGGAGCCGTCGTATTTGTCAATTTGAGAATTATCTCAATCTTAACAAAAATTATTTTGTCACGGGTTTTATTTTGGAATAACTGTATTTTATGTACCATATACTGTATTTAAACAACAAAAATACTGGTTACCCAGATTCATAATGTAACTAGACATATAAGGGCTCTATTTTTGAAGACTTTCTTAGCTACATTTTGTTAACGGCAACTCTTATTGTCTCATATGTCTTAAGAGTCATATCTTAATATAATACACCGCTAAAGTTATTAAAACTTTAAACGGCAGTTATGTTCAATAGAAAAGTGTCATTTTCTCAATAACAAAATTGTGCTTAAAAACATTCCGTCTTATTTTTAGTCCTATCCTACACCCAAAGCTTTCACTATGTTAGTTTAGCTTTACGATGTTTTACACATTTCGTTGTAGCTGAAATTGTTGTTTATAAACACTTTACAATAAAACTTTAATAAACGCTATCAGTTCTTAATCTAAGTTTAGTACATACTGAGTCATTATTATCACTCAATCTGCCCTTTATTGTTTTAAAGACTACTGTAACCCTTCGGCTTTGCACGTATAACGTTCAAATTTTTAGGTTTGCATTACAACAATACTTATTGTCAGTATACGCATTCAATAGAAGTGTGGATTGAAAGGGTCTGCCATAACCTTTTCTCGAGACGATATAACGTTTTTTGATTTGACCACTCGTAACTTCGATAGAACAGATAGGAAGTTTCAGACAAAAAAAAATTGTAGCATAGATATAATCAGGTGGTAGAGCTAATGCCGGGCTCGACTGTGGAGGTACCACCATCTTACTCGCAAATCCTCCGAAGTTATTCGGGGGAGAGTAAGAGGACAGCTCTCAGGCAAAACCAGGCGGCCCACCATTGCCTGGGCCCGACGGATGGCGGTATATCCATCCCCAATTGCCGGCCCTTATATAGAACAGACTAGTGACGGGCAGCGGCGTCACTAGTGCAAAGGTTTCGGCACCGCGCTCACCAACCCGCCTGCCCAGCGTGTGTGAGTATGGGCATTTCTTCCAGGAGGACCGCCAAGAGTGGCGAAATCCTGGAAAGGCCTATGTCCAGCAGTGGACGGAACAGGCTGATGGATGGATGGATATAATCTATACTCTAAACATTATTTAGAGTGAATTACAAACCAGAATATATCAATTAGAAACGGAAAAGAGAAGGGGATATTTGCCAAGTGATAAAAGTATATTCTATGTGAACACTGAACATCACTTAATCTATTCTCTAATCATTATATAGAGTGCATTACAAACTAGAATATATCAATTAGAAACGAAGAAGAGAAGGGGATTTGCCAAATGATAAAAGTATCAGTCTCTATGAACACTGAACATCACTTATCTATTCTGTATACATTATTTTGAGTACATTACTGACAGAATATATAAATTAGAAACGGAGAAGAGAAGGGGATTCGCCAAATGATAAAAGTATCAGTCTTTATGAACACTGTTTATCACTCTACATTAGATACTTACCACTTTTGGTGGCTAAAATGTTACGATGTTGCAGCATTTTGTACAGTGCGACTATCTATTCTATTCATATTTTTGTGCACTGTTTCTACTCTTCAAAATTTAAATAACGTTTTTCAGTACATGTCATACCTCATAATCATAAGTCTACCCATGTGTAAAATAGACAGACCAATTAGCTGTATAACTTGTACGATATGTGTAGATTGTGTAGACAATCGATAGTAAGATGACGGACCAACAAGGGAATCGATCCCACGACCTGGCGTTGATTGAGATCACGATTCCATTATTCAACTGAGACGTACACCTTTAATATCCAGCACGTGGTAGCAAATGTATGGGAATTTGCAATAAAATATCAACTTATATGGAATGGAATGAGGTACCCATGAATGATGCTGATATTGCTGGAAATGGATTTGGCATTTTATTACTGTTTGATATTTCCATTTGATCTGTAAATACCTCGGTGGTTCAGTAGAATCTATATAAGGTGACTTGCGTTTATATACGCAAATTCATACTGGAGACTCGGTAAGTGGTCAGTATCAGGGATCGATAATACTTTTTGCTTATTTCGCAAAATGAAATGTTGACGTAATTTGACCCGGGGCAGGGCTTGCGTTTGTAGGGAACACGCCACGTAAAGAATGAATTACGAATTTCACAAAAAGGATCATCTAACCTTGATACTGAGCGCACTGACCGAGTCTTCAGTATAAATTTGGCTGTATAAATAAATGTCACCTTATAAAAGCTCAAAAAGTTTATCAATTTTCAATTTCAACCGAATACAAGGAAATTATCGGTTCCATTTCTGGCCATTATTGCTGGGTTTTGTTATTATAATATAATTTTATACAATAACTCAAAGAGATAAGTTAAATAATAAATATAGTGTTGGCATGTTGTTTAAAATAAGAACAAACCATTGTTTAAAAGAATAATTATAATTAAGAAACTTAATAATTATTAAAACACTGTCTTTTGTAGGTACAGTAAAGGACACATCAAGCTGTACACATTAGACTTTGTACCTGTCTTATATTCTTTACTATAGAGACTAATGTCGGCCTGCATGTGTGACATACGAAGTTAAAAATGAGATTTTAAAACTGTAGAGCTCCCATACTAAAATAGACAGGGTTATGAAAAAAAACATGTAATAAAGGAGGCCTTTTTTAAGAGGATAGCATAGTCCAAAACATGATATAAAAAAACTTGCTGCATCGAAAAAAAATTGCAAAGTGAAGGCTGTTTTTTCAGTTCAAAACAGTAGTCCGTCGAGCTAATAAAGTAAAAATAACAATAATGACTGTTGTAAACATATAAACTTATTATTTTAAACATGTAATTGATTTTTTTTTTCATCGCCCTACTCAGACGAGCACTTTTTCAGATATGTTTATGTCTTTAGTTGTGCGATGGACCACATATAATAGGTGAACAACCGGAAATTTTTACCACCATGAAATGTGACATTTGACAGTTCGAAAGTCATACTTATACATGATACCTCTATGCTTTTACCCTAACAACACCCTTTCATTCCCCTAGTTGCAAATATGAACCGTCAAAAGAACAGGGCCTTAGAGTTCCGCAGCCCTTTGTGTAAGTCACGATCCGAGGCCGCCAACTACAAAGATCTTCCCTTTGATTTATGCAGTTGGTAGTTGTCAGTGCTGCCAACGTGACGACGCTAATGAACATAATTATTATGTTATTGGTTCAGTTCGTGTCATTGTCGGGATATTACCGTGTGAGCAGACATTCGTAATGTTGTAAAGGAATACCGGTGTATAATGTTTTTGACAATTTCCATATCCATCCACAACTTTTGATTGTTTTGTTTTTGAAAAAAAAAGAAGAAAAGTTTCATCTTGATTTTTTAAATTAACGTAATGTATGGTACACCAAGACCCTAAAAACTGTATAAGAAAGCAAAAGCGTTTTCATAAATAGTAAAAAATCAATGTGAATATTATGTTCTTCCCCAAAATGTCCGGAATTTCTAACTTTTGTTATTAGCAACCATTTTATTTTTCTGCAAAAGGAAAGAAAATGAACAATTTGGCTCAAAATGTTCTCAATTGTAATATTTATTGAGCAACAGAGTTTTAATTATTAAATAATCTTAGTAATTATCACGTACTAAGAGCTCTATACCGCAGTAATCAAATTACTGATTTTGCCTCTTTTATGATACTTTTTTAACGTTACATGAAATTAGCTAAGTGGGCGTTAATCGAGTTTTTGGTCTTACCAAAAAAGGCTTAAAATTTTATACTTAACATTGCAAAGTCTTAGGTTAAAAATGAGGTATTTTTATAACTCGGCATTAATTTATTTTTACTTGTTTTTATTTAAGTACCATTTACCGGTCGTGTCAAAGATCAAATTAGATTTTATCTATTTTTATTGGAACATGTAATCCTCATTATGGACAAGAAATGTGTTTTTTTGGAGAAAATTTGTTGTTTAACAATGTTTCCATTCTTTAAAACACTTTTTTTTTATTTAGGCCGTTGAAAGTCACGTGATACTAAACTCTGTCACCATACCATGTTATTCCGATATGCTCTGCTAGAGCAGTTTTGGAGCTAATCGTACATCCCTGCTTCCCTACTATGTACAAGTTTTAAGCTTTCAAAGGCTAGTATCACATAAATTTAAAAAACTCTTCTTTGCATACTCTAGCGGCAAAAACAAAATACCAAAACAGGCTAAAACTTGATGTCACTTTCCTTTAGCCGGTACCACGACCCAATCCCAGACAATTACCTTCATTTGTGGGGATCTGCAGGAGATTGAGTTAAAAACATATTTAAGTTTGGACGCCGCCATCCGCCCGCCTCACAATATTAATAAAAGCAGGTAAGTAACGCAGAGCTGCGGCCGGTACAAGTTTTTAATTTGATTGTACGGAACCCTCTTCTAAATGAAAGGAGATGATCAAGGAAAGTTGTAAACTCCGGTTGGATACGAAGTCAAATGGATTAATATTTTCCATAAACTATCACTAGGTAAGGTTTCAATTCATTACTTACAACTTAAAGTCCTTAAAAGTATATGTCAAGTGGGTTTTGTCTAAGCATATGTTTCAAGCTTCATAATATACGTATCACATCACACTAATATTATAAATGCGAAAGTTTGTGCGTGTGTGTGTGTGTGTGTGTGTATGTTTGGTACTCTTTCACGCTGAAACGGCTGGACGGATTTCGATGAAATTTAGAATGGATATAGCTTATACCCTAATTTAACACATAGGCTACTTTTTATCCCGGAAACAACCATGTCGCTAAGCCGAATAACACGCGGGCGGAGCCGCGGGCAAAAGCTAGTACTTTATATGTGTCGTCGGCAGATGGTAGAATCGTCGAAAACATACATACATAGGTAACACTAAAAGTTTCCGGAACTGGCCACTTACATAAACAATATTTAAAAATTTATTGCAACATTTGAAAATAGAACTCTTTGGCTGTAGAATGCAGTTTGTTTCATCTGACTGTCTTTTGTTTTTACCTTGTGACGCCATTTAAAAAATTGTGTGTCTGCATCAACATGGATTTAACTCGGGAAAATTTTCGTAGTATGATTTTCTACGATTTTAAGTGTAATTTGACAGCTCAACAGAGCATCGCTCGGCTTGAAACAGCTTTTGGCAATGAAGCACCATGCAAGACGACTGTTTATAGCTGGTTTGCAGAATTCAAGCGTGGTCGTATCAATCTCAGTGACGAATCTCGCGATGGTCGGCTGTCCACCGCTGTGACCAACAAAAACATCGACGCTGTGCGCCGTATGATTGAAACAGACAGGCATGTGACCTACCATGAAATTCGCGCATCCTTAGAAATAGGCATGAGTCAAATACAATCAATCCTACACAAACATTTGGGTGTGAGAAAGCTGTGCTCGCGGTGGATCCCACACAACTTGACCGAGGCTCAAAAAACGGACCGCGTCACTTGGTGCAGTGCCATGCTTACCAGATTCAACGAAGGTGCGTCAAATTTGGTGTGGGACATAGTAACAGGTGACGAAACATGGATTTATTGCTACGATCCCAAAACAAAGCAGCAATCGAGCGTATGGGTCTTTCAAGATGAGCCGAAACCAACCAAAGTGGCGCGCGTGAAAAGTGCATCTAAGCGGATGATTGCTTCTTTTTTTAATAAAACTGGACACGTGGCTACTGTTGCTTTAGAGAATCGTCGTACCGTGAATAGTGACTGGTACACGACCATTTGTTTGCCGGAAGTTATTGACGAACTCCGTAAAAATAACCGTAAACGCCGTATCATCCTGCACCACGACAATGCTAGTTCTCACACGGCCAGACAGACAAACGACTTTTTGAAGACGAAAAATGTAGAACTCATGAGTCATCCTGCATACAGTCCCGACCTGGCACCTTGTGACTTTTTTCTGTTCCCAAAAATTAAGAACCAATTACGCGGTCAACGATTTTCATCACCAGAAGAGGCTGTCGAGGAGTATGAAAAACACGTTTCAGAGGTCACCACAGGGGAGTGGCACAAAAGTTTTCAAAACTGGTTTGATCGAATGAAAAAGTGCATAGACGCCAAGGGAGATTATTTTGAAAAACAATAAATTAATTTTGTACCTTTAATAGTATTTTTTCATATTCATTCCGGAAACTTATAGTGCGTCCCACGTATCCGCTTATCCAAGGATACTTTTGCACTTAAAATGACGTCACAATTCGTAAATAGTTCAATACCTATTGGAGGTTGTTTTGGAAGTTCATTTTTATCTGTTTTTGGTGAATAGCAACCATAGTTGGCAACTACGTAATAGGCCCGCTGGAGGGCTATTCTGGCATTATTTTTTACTCGCAATATCAATCGTTCGACTTTTGTAATTCAATACCATGTAAAGTGGAGTAACTAATATAAGGAATGCTCATTATAGTTTTTTTTTATTAATTACGGGATAACTTTACTATAAGTGAGTATATTCAGTTTTTAAAAGAAATAAGTTTCAATATGTGCATTGAAAGAATGCTCCTCAATCAGATACAAGTTTCCATTTTAAAACACAATCCTAGAATCAACTAAATCCGTAAAAATGTCTTGTTTTTACTACAGAAGATAACAAAGCAATTTTTCTTATGAATTGTTCACACATCACAAAGTATAAGATCCTGTAGGTAAGGGTTATTCCATTCTTGTAAAAAAAAACAAAAATTGTGATTATGTTTTATTGCAAAATCCATCGCTTTGGAATTCTCTAAATATTATTATTAGAGTGCATTACAAACTAGAAAAGATTTTATTAGTAGATTCTCAAAATGTAATTAAATAAGTATTTTAGTAAAGCCCTTGAGAATGCTGAACCTCGAAACCGGTTGGGTATAATATATAATACAACTTTATTGTGGATAAGTACAATTGTTAAAAATAAACGTAATAGAAAAGATCAATTAGAAACAAATTTTGAGATAACAATTTGAAAAAAATCCACGGGTAACGAATTTTAACAAGAGGCCGCAGGTTCAAATCCTGGCCTGAGGAATCTTTTGAACTTCTTGTCTTTAAATTTGTTTTAATTAATCTTTTCTGGTTTGTAATGCACTTTAATAATATTTACATTATTGTGAGTGTATTTTATCAATTTGTAGTGAAGACAGAGTGTATTTATAATATATTATACATTATATAGATTACAAAATAAGAAACAATCCAAATGCAAAATAAAGCCATTTGATTAATTATTTCTCCGCGGGAATCTACACTTACATTTTAATTTCTCATTCGGCAAAGTTTCAATAATCATTGTCCGATCTCTTAGTTGATTCAACTATTTGTGCAAGTAAAACATAATAGGATCCCAATATAAAAGAACTATGTAGTATAACCTACCTGTACTTGCAGCCACCACTTTCAAACCAAATGTTTAATTTCCATCAAAGTGGTTGGATAGAAGGCCCCCATATCTAAGGGTGTTTTTTTCACATAAATTCATAAGTTTTATGAGTGTGATGTCGTCGGACGACCCTCCATCATTTATGAGTTTATGACGTAAAGGTACTTACCGCTTGTTTATGAGAAACGGGAAACAGGTAGGGATTAAAAAACTTTGTGGCGTTCCTGAAAATTGATAAAGGAAAAGCTGTTGTAGAATGCATTACTTCTTTATAATTATAATATACAGTAAAAGAACACAATGTTTTTTTTTGTGTTAACTAAATTCTATTCTTCGTAGAAGGGTAAATGTTAAAAAGGTAAGAAAACTTATGTAAAAAGGTAATTTTAGAAAAAATACTAAGGGAATATTTTCACGTCATATTTTATAATGAAACTAACGATAAGTTATAATAAGATGGGTGCCTTTTATTTAAAATGATGTAATAGTTTTGATTTTATATGAAACTAAAAGGCGAACCGAGGGTATTTGGGTAAAACATAAAATTGTATTTAAATTAATTTCAGAACCAATAAAATATAAATAAGAATGCTCAAAATGTCTTGCATCAGTTGCTGCTGAGCGGCTGGGCGAGCGAGCGACACATCAATTGCTGCGGAGAAGCCGAGCTAGCAACACATCCCGAGGATGCCTCATTCAGAGGCGAAACACGTATCGATAAGTTTTCTTGCTTGTTATTTAAGATTGCTTTGTTTATTTTCATATTGCTTGCTTGTGCATTGATGTGGTGCAATTAGCCCAAAAAACGGCCTAACCTCAACATCCAAAGATAAAGTATCATTCTAGCTCCAAATTGTTCTATATAGTCCACATATTGTTGGGTAAAAAGTTACACTATTTTTGGTTTGGGGAGAAGATGAGTTTTTTCAGTTTTTCTTAAATACTTCGAAAACTATGCGGCTTAGCGCAAAAGTGCCAAGGACAAAAGTAATCTTCTTTATACATATACAATACAACGTCTGTCTGTCTGTCTGTCTGTTCGTTCGCTTATAACTTGAGAACCAATCAATGGATTTTGATGCAGTTTTCACTGAAAGATAAAGCATTTCATCGGAAAGGTTTAAAGCTATGTATCAACACGCTATGACAAAAGGGAGCAGCGCAATGAGAATTTTAGTGAGACATATGGAAGGTTCGCCGCCGTAGCATGGTCGATCGTCGCGGGTTCAAACCCCGACTGGTAAAATTGGTTTTCACTTTTTATTTTTTATTCTTTCATTTTATTTTCAGTAAAAATATTTCCTTTTGTAAAAAAAATATTAAAGCTGAAATTATATTTCTTGACTGAGCAAAGACCAATAACTAAAATATTTTTATTTTCAAGTGCTTAGAAAACGCCATCTCTGGGAAGCTATCCTGGATAACGGCTCAGTAAGCTGGCGTTGAAATTGTTTGTAAGCTGGCGTTGAAATTGTTTTTATTTTAATACACTAGATGGCGCTGCATGTTTCAAAATATCGAATTTGACGCAGTCTGGTTCAAATCAACTCACGTTAAGGTTTGTTTACACTATAATATAAAAAAAAGATTTGTTTGTTTGTTTGTATGTTTGCATATAATAGGTAATATCCAGAACTATTGAACTGACTATAAAAATTCTTTAAGCACTCAAGAAGATTGTTAGTTAATCATGTGGTATGTACGCCTTGCGTAGTCTGTAGTCTCATCTTCGGGGTTTCAATCATCCACTGGTAAATGTTTTTTTAAGGAGACCTCTCAAGTTTAAGTTTATTTGATCGGTATTCTCAACGGATAACAGCAGACCCTTCGAGTTTGGGCTTATTTTATTGGTCTTTATTAGCACTTTGGTAAAACATGGTGACCAGGGTGTGATGATGGGACTGGAAGGTAGGTACGGGATCTCCTCAACGGACAACAGCAGACACTTCGAGTTTGGACTTATTCGATTGGTATTTATTAGTACTTTGGTAAAACATGGTGGCCAGGGTCTGATGATGGGACTGGAAGGTGGGTACGGGATCTCCTCAACGGACAATAGCAGACCCTTTGAATTTAGGCTTATTTAGTTGGTATTTATTGGCACTTTGGTAAAACATGGTGACCAGGGTCTGCTGATGGGACTGGAAGGTGGTTATAGGATCTCCGCAACGGATAACAGCAGACCCTTCGAGTTTGGGCTTATTCGATTGGTCTTTATTAGCACTTTGAGAAAACATGGTGACCATGGTCTGATGATGGGACTGAAAAGTGGGTACGGGATCTTCTCAACGGACAACAGCAGACCCTTCGAGTTTAGACTTATTTTGTTGGTATATATTAGCACTTTGGTAAAACATGGTGACCAGGGTCTGCTGATGGGACTGGAAGGTGATTATGGGATCTCCTCAACGGATAACAGCAGACCCTTCGAGTTTGGGCTTATTCGATTGGTCTTTATTAGCACTTTGAGAAAACATGGTGACCATGGTCTGATGATGGGACTGGAAGGTGGGTACGGGATCTCCTCAACGGACAACAGCAGACCCTTCAAGTTTAGGCTTATTTTGTTGGTATTTATTAGCACTTTGGTAAAACATGGTGACCAAGGTCTGTTGATGAATGAAATGAAAATGAAAATTTGTTTATTTTCTTCACTTACAAGTGTAGCTACATAGTTGATGGGGTATCCTTTTAAGTACATAAAATACCTGTGCCAGGATACCACGCACTTCCATATCTAAGTTTTACAAAAATAAACGTGTCTTAATTTACAATTTTACAATAATAATAATAATCATTATTAATACTATTACAAAATTAAAACTTAAGCTAACCTAGTTATGCATGCAAATGTTAGTCTGATGGTGTGAGAGAATATGTAAAATGTGGTAAATGGAGAGGTATGAATAAATGAGTCCCTAGCCCTACGACCGAAGTCTTGGGGTCAGTATTAGCTACTAGGGAGGGAGTGTATGTAACAATGTATTCTAGTTTAACATTTAGGGGGTGTGAGAAAGGGAGTGTTTGTGTGTATGTGCAAACATTTAAAAATATAGAATAAAATATATTTATATATATAAATTAAAATTAAAAGTGATTTGATTACTTGCAATAATTCCTCCACTTCAATATAATTTAAGTTTCTTAACCACGCAGTGACTGTATTTTTACAGTCATATAATTTAAGTGGGTAGATATTTAGTATTAAGTGGGTAGATATTTAGTAAATGTAGTAGTTGATGGGACTGGAAGGTGGGTATGGGTTCTCCTCAACGTACAACAGCAGACCCTTCAAGTTTAGCCTTATTTGATTGGTCTTTATTATCACTTTGGTAAAACATCGTGACCAGGGTCTGCTGATGGGACTGGAAGGTAGGTACGGGATCTTCTCAACGGACAACAGCGGACCCTTTAAGTTTGGGCTTATTTGATTGGTATTTATTAGCATTTTGGTAAAACATGGTGACCGTTGCATATTGTCGCTCAAAAAATCATATTCTTTTGTTTTCCTTATTTCCACGAAAATTTCTTCGACGCGGGCGGTACCGCGGGCAAAAGCTAGTTTACATTAAATTGGAAACAAAAATGGCATAATCTTGCTAAATCACATCCTAGGTCTGAGCAATTACCGCATATGCTTGAGCAGCTTAGACCACTCTTTCTGCACTCACACATTCATCTTTGCAAGTGCACACT
This sequence comes from Ypsolopha scabrella, assembly GCA_910592155.1. NCBI lineage: Eukaryota > Metazoa > Arthropoda > Insecta > Lepidoptera > Ypsolophidae > Ypsolopha > Ypsolopha scabrella. Next base: position 19,316,898 of record OU342969.1, on the reverse strand, counting down.
ATTAGGGAAAGTAATTCCTGGGGAGCCGCAGGACGTGCTGTTGTGATTGGTCTCAGGTGTTCGCTAATCTTCTCCCAACCCCACTCGAGCAGATTCTTGTCCTGATTCAGCCACTGCTGCACCTGGTGGTAGGTTCTGAATGAATGCTGCCTGGAAGCTGCTGAAGTGGGGGGAAGCTTTGAACAAAGAATGTATAGGTTGCTTTGCAATAGCCCACAAGTAACACTGGTAAGTTGGCTCCAAACATCGCAATAAAGAATTACTTTCCAGCGTCAGCCACTGCATGGGGGTCCATACCACCAGGTGCAGCAGTGGCTAAATGAGGAGAAGAATCCACTCGAGGGGGGATGGAAGAAGATTAGCGAACACCTGAGACCAACAACAGCACGTCCTGCAGCTCCCCGGGAATGACTCTCCCTCATAGTGTGCGCTTGTAAAGACGAATGCGTCCGTAACTGTGAGTGCAGAAAGAGTGGTCTAAACTGCTCAAGCATATGCGGTAATTACTCAGGCCTAGGATGTGATAACAGGGACACGAACATCATAGACGAATATTTAGAAGAAGAGGGTGCTATATTTGAAGAAGACTGAATTCTGATGACGATTGATGATGATTTACGTTAAAATAAGGTCGCATTTAACATTCGACATTTTTATTAGTTTGAGTTAATTTATATTATATTGAAGTCTGGGGTTAATTGCAACCATACTACATGTTTTATGTGGGAGAGCGAGCGGTGCTTTAGCGGAATATTGCAAATTACCTACATACAAGATGACTTTTAACCTAACCCCGATAATTTAGTATTTTGTAGAATAATACAAACTGGTTTTATTAAAACCATTCAAAATCATACTCATAGTTATTTTTTAAGGTTTCGTAAAACCAAAGAAATCATGGTCACCTGAAGAAATAAGATAAGATCACTCGAAGTTATTTTTATTATGAACTATTTTCAACTTTTACCGTATGGGAATGGCTAAGGTAACCAAATTCAAATTCAAATTCAAATTGTTTATTTGTAAAATAGATACATAAAGTATGCGTTTTACATGTCAAATCTAATCTGTATAAAAATAATATTTTATGATTAACAAATATGATACGGGAAATATGTAAAAAAACTATATTTAAGTTGGGCTACAAAAGTTAAATGCATAAATAAAATAAAGACTTCTTGGAATACGAATATTATTATAACTACACAATTCAATTAATATATAAGTTGATAAATAAACTGAATAGACCCTAAATAAATATAATACCTAGCCAAATATATACTATAGTAAGTAAGTATAAGTAAGAAATTAAAATATTGTATATACATACCTACATAATTCAATGAATAAATAAGTTAATAGATAAATATACTATAAATAGATATAATGCCTAAATCCGCCCATTCGTTTAATCTTGCTAAGAAGAAGGGCAAGAAACTTAGCAAGATCATGTCTTTTTTTTATCAGTTTTTTTTTTCTGAATAAGGCCTAATACTATTACCGTTTTTTTTAACATATATAAAATAATACTAAACAATGTATTAAAAAAGGATAAAAATATAAAAGACAGAAGGAAATTGTGTCATGAGGAAAAAATATATATATATCTTAGTCTACCTGTCTAATGAGGTAGTAAGTTAAAATACTAAGCAAAACATCATCCACCTGTCTCATATAGTTTATCATTTTTTTGATATCATATCAGATCATATCAGATTATCAACTAAGTAATAAATGCTAAGTTTAAGTTATACAATGTTCATGTCAATATGTAAAAAGAAATGTCAAAATAATAATAAAAAAACAATATAAAAATATTAGTCTACATAAAAACAGACGATTTGAAACACAAATCAGTTAGAAAATAAACGAACAGTAGTATCAATCAATATTCTCATGACACCAAGCGTCACTATCATCCAAATAGTCATTAATTTTATAATATGCTTTTCTCAAGAGTGCCTGCTTAATATATAATTTAAACTTATTTTCTGAAAAACTAAGGATCTCCTTTGGAAGTTTATTGTAAAATCTTATACCATGTCCTACAAAAGAGGTGCCTACCTTTGCAAGTCTAATTTTTGGAAAAGCCAGTTTATGTTTCTTCCTAGTGTCTATAGAGTGATGCTCACCGAGCCTAGGGAAATAATCGATATTTTTTCTGATATATTTAATAACTTGGTAAATAAATTCACAAGGAACTGTTAAAATATGAATTTCTTTGAATTTTTCTCTTAATTAATCCCGATGCTTCATATTGTAAATAGCACGAATTGCTCTCTTTTGCAAAACAAAGACTGCGTTTATATCCGCAGCTCTACCCCACAGCAACATACCATATGACATAATGCTGTGAAAATAACTAAAGTACACCAATCTAGCAGTATCCTCATCAGTAATTTGCCTCATCCGTCTAACAGCGTAACTTAGTCTACCACAAAGGCCTTCTATGTGGGGACCCCACCGAAGACGAGAGTCTATAGTAATGCCTAAAAACTTCGTTTTGTTGACTAACTCTAGCTTGGACCCCTGCAAAAGTAGATCAGCATCTACTTGAATTACATTTGGTAATGTGAATTTTATACATTTTGTCTTTTTCCCATTTAAAACTAAATTATTCGCAGTAAACCAATCAAGAATCATACATAGACATTACATTCTCATCATCAAGGATATCTTTATGTCTATTAACTTTAAAAATAAGTGACGTGTCGTCAGCGAATAGCACTATCTCAGATATGTCTTTAACCAAATAAAGAAGGTCATTTATGTATATTAATAAATTTTATATCCAAGTAACATTTTTAATAATATTTTGACTTTTAATTTTAATTGTTTTTACATTTAGAATGTGTTGTACTAACTTTTTTTAATAACCTCTAAAATTATCGGGGTTCGTTTGAAAGGCAACCTGTATATTAATATGTATATCCATAAGTTAGTGATGGACTTCCGCAAGGAACGCCTATTTCAATCAATTTACAGCTAATAAACTGTTTCACTTATTGTAATCGAATTGTTTGGCAATGCAAAAATATATCAAGTGTAAGGATTTAGATTTGTTTAGTTTTTTTTTAGGAAACAATATCTTTAAAATAGTTCAAACATACACACTCGTATGTAAAATGAAACCTAATAAAAACACCTTGTGATAGCGAGTTTTCTGAGCGACCCGCTCCCTCTAAGCAGTCAAGTGTTAATTAAAAGCTTTGGATTTAGAGCTGGATAGATTTCTTTAAGCTAAACCGAAACTTAGGCTGAATCAGCCAATAATGGCTTTGCATTTCATATAACTAAGGACCGAAAACTTGAAATTCTCATATGTGAAATTGGAAGCAAGTTTTTATAAAGCAGGGTTAAAATTTTGATTGTTTTGTCTTGCATTCTCGTCCACAGAACATTTTTTCGTTTAATTCTTTTATTTGAAACAAACAACTTAGCTACTTTACTTACTTACTTCCAAACAGAACCGTAAATTAATAGAAATCCAGAAACTTCTTGTTATTCACCTGCCTCCACCACTTTTAGTTCGCAATAGTTAATTAACCTCTCACCTTACCACAAAGGATTCTATAAAACTTTTTCTACGGCACCACTCACAAAAGTAAGCGTATCTAAAACTTTTCTCATCCGAAACACTTTAAGATGTAAAAGAAATAAAACAAAAGTCACAGCTAAATTGTTTGTACGAGTATTTTCCAATAATTTGCATTATTTTGGGTTTCATCTATGGAAAAGCTTTCTTTAGGGTTCCGTACCCGAAGGGTGCCCAACAGGACTCTATTAATAAGCCTGTCGCTATCACAATACGCTGTCTGTCTGTCTGTGTGTCTAGTTCAAATTTTCAAACAATATGTCAAACTAGCTTTTGCCCGCGGCTCCGCCCGCATGTTATTCGGTTTGACGACATGCTTTTTTCCGGGATAAAAAGTAGCCTATGTGTTAAGTTAGGGTATAAGCTATATCCTTTCTAAATTTCATCAAAATCCGTTCCGCCGTTTCAGCGTTTCACACACACACACACACACACACACACACACACACACACACACACACACTAACTTTCGCGTTTATAATATAAACATATAAAAATAGGGTTCCGTACCCAAAGAGTGCCGAATTGTTTGTAAGGCGCTACCATTTTAGTGCCTTTTTTTTTTGTCGCCGTAATGTTGTCTATGGCATCTATGTTCTTGTCATGTACCATAAGGTTCAGTACCCGTATTGTGTGTTCGGTCCTTCAGAAGGCACTTTAAAGTAGTAACGGAGGATCTCGGTGCAAAATGCACATCACAATATTGTTTTCCTTACTTTTGAATAAAAAGTTTGCAATAAATGCGTTTTATAGCCATTCGCGCAAACTGCTTGTTAATAGTTAGGTGATCACATGAAAATTATTGAATTTTATGCGTTACATTACAACTCTAACGCAAACAAAATGTAATGCATTAAATTACGTAATTTTCTTGTGAAGACTTTATAATTAATAAACTATTTCCGCAAGTTGCTTTAAAACACATTTATGGCATACTTTTTATTCAAAAGTAATCATCATCATCAAGTGCCATCTCCATCCCGGAGGTCGGCGACCATTTTCCTGTATGTCTCCCTATTCAAAAGTAAGGAAAACAATATTATGATGTGCATTTTGTTCCGAGGTAAAAGCGTCCCCCCTTGTCCCCTAACTACGGCGATAGGATACGTATTAATCGTCGGTGATGCGTATACGTGAAAACTCGTGTGGACCGTGACTTTTACTTCACAACCCACACCCAGAACACCTCTGACACTTCCTCGGGGATTCATATCATGAATGTATATAAAATACGCCCATGAAGGAATTTGTTTTGTATTTTTGTTCGCAATGTATGTATTATAAGTACGTACCTATGTACATATAATGATTAACTTATGGTCGTCACATCCCGTACACTTTTTAAAGGAGTTGAACATGCGATTTGTTATCGTTCGGAAAGAATACCACTCTATAGAGATGGACGTATGCTCGAACGAAAAGCGATCGAGCGAATCTGTTCGAGAATACAGGGCCTGTGGTTGCTGGAAACCGAAAATAAATCTTTTTATCTAAACTGACGACATAATTAAAAAAAAACTTGTCTGCACAACCCTATATTTTATTTTCCTCGGAACTAATTAATCAACACATGAAAATCAACACAACAACGAGTCGTAAAGGAAGAGTAAAGCGTAACGGCCACTGGGAGTGCTATTTTTTGCCGTTAATTATTTCAAGTTAACAAGGTGTTGTCTCTTGGTTTATTTATTGCACAGTGGGCGGTGGCCTTTAGAGGTTTACAACCAGTGCAAGCTATACAGGATAGCGCGTTGAAGAAAATCTAAACTATAAGCGATAAGGAAATTTGCGCAAAGGACTCTCTCGTCATCGATTTTGGAAAAATAAAAGCTGCATTCATAGTTTATTGAAAAATTACTTAGTCATAATATGGTTACGAACCTGTTCAGTTTGCAAAAAAGAAACTTCGTGTATTACGGCAGTGACAGTGTTGCTAGAAAAAACCAAGTCTTGCAAATTACTAGATGGTGTATCAAATAGTTAAAATAAATCGGAATGTTGGTAAACTTCAACAATTCAATAGGCACTTTCCTTTTAAACAAAGGGTACCGTCGCACCCAATAATCCGGGCCTGAAGATTTATTCAAAATATTTGTCTTATTTTGAAATTCGTTCAAATTTAAACTTTCTATCCTGTAATGATTTAGAATTTATACTTAAATATTTAAAGTTTCTGAAAAGCTATGGATTTCATAACAAATCATACAATCTTAGTTAATGAGAACTGCAAATTTCTAAACGGCTAAAAGGAACACGTATTGTAGCGACGACAGCGCCATTTCTGTTCCTTTGAACAAGGCATAAAAATACGCATAATTCCCTCGTGAGCATTCAATATGTGCATTCCAGATGCTGTATCAAATAGGTCGGTGTACATTATATATGTATGGGTACACGGGAAAAAATCCAAGGGTCTAAGGTAGAATGGGAACCTCTGTGTAGCTCAGTTACACTTTTTAGAGCACTTGCCTTGTAAGCAAAAGGTTGCAGGTTCAAACCGTAATCAGAATTTTTAAAAAATTATGTGGTACACTCTAAAATGTTGATTAAATCTTCATACATCACAGACATATACAGCCAAAGTCCCTATTTTCATTAATGTCAAGTCAATTTGGCTCTTGATGACTTTGCAAAACTTTTTCCGTTTAAATTCCGCGAAAGGCCACCCCTGCTTTTAACTCTTTTTCACATCTTTCAGTGGACACAAGAAAGCCAAGACTGCAATATTTTACAGTGTAGCTCGTTAGTCAGTGCACCTCGCGAAAGAATTAACCGCTGTATTTTGACACTTATTACTTATAAGAACTTTTAATTTTTACTGCACGGATGAGTTCAGAATTCGCCGTAGTTATTGCCCAATAGTAATTTACTATACTATAAAAATGGCTATTGTTTACATCGCTTCTAGTATAGGTTCCTTTTAGTGAAGCTTCGATATCTTTCCGTCTATTTGTCCGTCAGTTGAAAAACTTAAAATATACGGGGCTGGTTGAGCTGAAATTTATTTATAATCACTTAAAGGTAATAAAGTCTTAGCCATTGGCCTAATTGTCGTGGTCATTTATACTTGTTTTCAGGTAAAGAGAGCGCTGGGCGAGAGTGGGAGGTATGTGTGTTTGATTTTATCCCATTCATTATAATTAAAATAGTAGGAAGTGACTAGAGCACCGCTAGCGGTCCTACGATTTTTTAAATTATTGAACCTTAAGTCATTATATAGCTGTTGGAATATCTTTCTTGGAACGAACTAATAAAGTTCAATTTGCCATGTACAGTTCAGAAACGGAAGCGGTCCTTTAATTTTATGAATTATAGTCATCGGAATGTGCTCGGAAAATTGTTTTTTCTGCATATCGTGAATTCTGTTAAAACTATGGGGGTCGCCTCACTCCGCTCCGCTTCGCTCGGCTCCCTAATATGTACTTACATGTCAACCTAACCGCTCCTCCTCACTTCGCTCGCCACCGCGACCTATCCCTAGCGGTCGAATAAAATTAAAACTAAGGAAGCCGCTAACGGTTACGTAGTCACTTTCAAAATGGTTATTCAATAAAAATAACGTCCCATACACAATAAAATATTTTTCGTAATATAAATTAACAGAAACCAGGGTGCTAACTAGATCTTTCAAAATTAGGTCAACGATGCTTCGTGTGCCAAAGTTCCAACCTATATTGGGGTAATCCTATAAATATGTGGATTGTCTCTTAAAGAGGTAAACAGTATCAATTAAAACTGACTATGCAACGAATTTACAAGCTCAGGGCTTCCGTTTTAAATAAAATTGTACATAAATATCAAAGGTCACGGTCATGACATTTACGATCACCATTGTGGCCTGAAGTTAACTGTGCAACCAAGTTTGTCTCTACGATTTTTGACGTTTGTTGAACGTCATGCCGTGCGGGACCTAATCGTGAGTGTATTTTGTGGAAAATTGTAGTTCATTGTGGATTCATAACCGCCCCCATAATAATAATATTATAGGTCAGTGTACCGGTAGCTCAGTCGTTAGAACGCCGAACTCTTAATTTAGAGACCTGCGTTCGAATTTTATTCCATTAAGAATGCACTAATATAAACTGAAACACTGAGGCAAACCTGAATGCAATAAACAGCGTGTATTTGTGCCCGAAGTACGGCAATAAGGCTCACCCACGTGTCGGTGAAAATGTAGACACATTCTGACTATTTTACTGACAGTCCACATCTGACAACCCTCGAGGCTATATGTCGTGTCGATATGAATTTTTCCGGTTCGTAGTGAATGAATAAAAGGCATTAAAGTTATATAAATATTTGCTCCATTCAGTACCACAAGCTGAACATAACGTCGTGTTCAGATTGCAATATTTATGTCGCAGGTAGTTTGGCCGTCCTCCAACTGATAGCTGGCTGGAGCTAAACAGTTATGTTTTATTTTCGGAACGTTATAATTTTTTAAAATGGATGCTTTAACGATCATGCTTTTCTTTACATTACGGGGTTCTTTTTTGCTGTTTTGCTTTTTGCTTCAGGTTAAATTTATGTATTTTGTCCCGCTTAACAATATCTGCTGGTTTGATATTTGATATTCTTTATCTATGTATATCAAAATATACACAGCTTTAAGGGACAAAATGAAATCATAATATTGTTTGTAATATTGCTGTTTGTTTGCATTTCAAAGCGAGCGTCGTATACAATGTTACGTACATCCGTCAAGTAGATGGACTGCTTAAAAATACAGTTCTTTTGACAGTAGAACTTTCCTGATGGTACATTTCCAGAACCTTAACGATACACACTCGTCTAAATATTTTTATATTTTTTTTTAACCAAAAATATTGTTAACCGGCATCACAGTCTTCCCTGTCCCCCCATCTACAAGCAGCTACATAAAAAGCAAGTCGATCGGTGTTTCGCTAATGACTTTGTTTACTAGTTGCTAGTTTTGGTGGTACCTGGTTAACATTACTGTCAGACCGGCTCATTACCTCACTGCTGCTCAATCACATGCAAAAAGGATCCAAGAAAAAAATAATTAAATAGATGTACTTTATTATTCAGTCTAAAATTATTTTCGTGAAAATTCCAGTAACTTGAAAATAGAAAGTTATTTCTTGCCGAAAGGATATCTCATACAAATTGAGACGTTATAGGATCGATTTAATTTAAGATAGTAATTAAATCTATAACTATATAATAAAAGGTTAGGTGGTAGAGCTAATGCCGGGCTCGACTGTGGAGGTACCACCATCTTACTCGGAAATCCTCCCGAAGTTATTCAGGGGAGAGTAAGAGGACAGCTCTCAGGCAAAACCAGGCGGCCCACCTTTGCCTGGGACCGATGAATGGCGGTGTATCCATCCCCAAGCGCAGCGGCGTCACTGGTGCAAGGGTTTTGGCACCGCGCTCACCAACCCGCCTGCCCAGCGTGTGTGAGTATGGGCATTTCTTCCAGGAGGACCGCCAAGAGTGGCGAAATCCTGGAAAGGCCTTTGTCCAGCAGTGGACGAAACAGGCTGATGGATGGATGGATGGATGATATAATAAAAACGGTCACTTGTAGAACTCGTGCCCCGAGGGTTCCGTACATGCATGTTTAAAACACAAACTTACTCCACGGGCAGTTATGATTGACCAACTTAACTTCACACTTACGATCTATAAAGCTCTATTTATCCAATCTAATTAAGTTACTCTTTAATATCATCTTGAATAATTAAATATTGGTAATTTTTTTTCCCTATACGTGTGTTATATGACCTACCTGAGAACGGAATTTCAAGTTTCCAAGTCAACTGGAAGTGCCTAATTGGTTTTCATGGTGAGCGAATTTGTATGAAATTGATAACTTAAAGGGAAATAACTTTTTTGCGTTGAGTTGGAAGCCTGACTTTTTGACAGCACCATGGGGGCGCAGACTTCTGTAGGAGGTATTATTTTCACTTTGATATCTCTCACGGGGACCGAGAAAAAGGGGTCTTAACAGATGGACAGACAGACAGACGGATAACAAAGTGATCGTATAAAGGTTCCATTTTTTAATTTTGAGCTACAGAACCCTTAAAATGAATTAAACCTACTTACTTTATTTTGCGTTTAACAATATGAGTAGAATGTGGCAATACTGTGATTAGGTCAGTGATAAAAACAAAAGTGTTTTTGTTTCTTAATCCATTCAGTTAACGAAAACAAAGAAGAATGGATAGAAAGCGCAATCGCACCATGTAAAATTAGACAGCTTAATTAAAGTAATACACAAAAAGATTTTTCATCAATATTTTTATTACAACCGTAGGGACTAGAAATAGAAAAAATCTTCACTTCAGCATACCAGCATCCCCATCAGACATCAAGTTTACAAGCGTGTATCTTTATACAGAAGGGTGCAATAAGCCAGTCATCGTGTTTTTGTAAACAATCCTGTATACCCACCGCTACGACCGTAGATTGTGCTACGTAGCTACGATGGGCGGCCCGTAGTACCGGCTACGAAGTGAGAAAGGAATAGTTATGTTGTCGGTTGGAATTAATTAAGTTTTAGTGTATTTTGAGTTTAATTGAAAAATAAAAGCACAAGAACTCTAAATACCTGGTAGCAGTATATCAAGTAATACTTCCGTCATAAAACTTTGATAGATTTGGTAGATGGTAGAAAGTGCTAATTTGAAAAAAAATGGATATGTACTGAAAATTGTAAACAATAATAACGTTGAAATTTAAAAGTAAAGTAACTATTTAATTATTTTATTCTATTGTATTAACAAAGATTCATTACACAAATTGTAAATATAACGAAAAATTTGCAAAGAACAACAGACTTGTAGAAACAATGATAAAAATTACTTAATTACATATAAATAATGTAAACACAAGAAATTCTAAAGTAGTCCAAAATAAACACTAAACGCAACACAACATGTGGCATATTTATAATCAGAAATAATATGGCGCAACTTCACCCTCGAGGTTTGAGGAGAAAAGTATACTTAAAACACAAGTTTGTTTTGCTCTTCAACAGCCTAGACCCCAATTCTCAGTCTATCGAAGTACCATCTCGTAGAAGTGAATATTTATCTCAAAATTAAATATTTTTGGTTCGCACGAATTTTTATTCTTTTCATCAAAACTCCTTATTGAGTGGCGGACATACATAGAAAAACATTATGAAATTTTCAGAATTGTAAAATCACAACTTAATATTTTTGTATATGTCGTCCATCGATGGCGAAAACTGCATTTTCGCGAAAAGCGTGCTTTTTATGGCGATAGACTAGATCACATCTTAAACTACATCTAAGAATATTTTCCTACATCTCCGCAGTCTAAAGATATATGGCCGAAGGAGGCAAATACCTTTGTCCAGCACATTGTTTCTTGTGACTCAGGTACCTTAGATTAAACGTCTAGACATAACATTTCTTTATTTCGTTTTATTTTATCTTTCTCAACAAGAACTTTCAATTTGGGGAAATTTATGGGGAACGCACGTTTACGGCATAATTTGAAGGTGAGCTGAGTTGTTGTCTGCTTTTTAAATTAGTTGTACCGCTCATGTTCCGTTTTGCTCATCTACTGAGTCAGTATGAAATCAATATGTAACAGTTTTTATAAAATCCGTCTTACATTTATTTTCTTGATGCAGTACACGATTCTCGTATGTATCAGTCTCAGTAATCAATTTATTGAAGATCAGTTTTAAATGAACATTTTTGTGAAATAACTTTCCAGTTTGAACTTGAGGGGTTTTAGGACTTTTGGCTGAAAGGCAACTTTCTGAAGCGGTCAAGGAAAAACCGGAAGTCACTAGGTGACAGGTGGACGCGGGAAATGGTGGCACTTCCGGCGGAGTCTCGACACACAGCTGTTGAGACTTAGCAAAATAGCCTTTAATTTGAATGCAAGAAACTCTATATTTCTTGTGTTGGGTTATACTGGTGTTCGGAAGCGACCCGTGGCGCTTGAGTGGAAGATTAGAGGGCGGACAAGGTTAATGGATGGTATTGTTGTTTTATACTTGAGTTTGATTCTAAAATTCTTATATTTTAAGCAAAACGAAGATAGTAATTTTATTTCAATTTTTCAAAAGTTTTGGTTGTGAAATGCGATAGCTCATAATCATAAGTATTTGGACATGTTTTGCACTAACGCTTAGATGTTTATTCGGCATTTTACAAAACAGTATTAATAAAATAAAAAAGTTAAACGTGGATGCTGGCAATATTAAGAAACACTAAAATACATATGCAACTTAACACCTTTAAAATATTAGTGGGTACATAATAAAACCAAATAGTCACAAAAAAATTTTTTCCTATTCGGAATTCTACCGCCGTAGTTTTTTGTCCCAAATTTTTCTACATAACTCTACCGGTTAATATTATAAAGACTCTATTCGCTAACTTCCGTACAGTGGTGGAGTTCGATGTACTTATTAAAAATTAAAGATTCTATTGACATCGTAAACTATTTCGCGATGATACGAATTGTATATCTCAGTGTCTCATAAAAACTTGGATTAAGACTAAAGTATTCAGATTTTATCGATTTTCACATTTTTTGGGTCGCTTAAGTTATTTCATGGACGTAATCATTTTCGTAAGCCATTAACATAATAAAAATATTATTTTTTCTTATCTTCAGTAAGTGCAAAACGTTGAGGGCTTGTATTGGGTCTTTCAACTGTTTTTGTTTTAATATGCTGAGTCAACTACTTATCTGATCAATGTAAAACTTGGACACGTGTTTTTCAGACCCTTGTCTTTCCGTTGTCAAATCGGTTACCTAATTGGACACATTTCGCTCGATAGATTTAATTTTTGAAAATTATGCCTTTTTAAGTTATTATTTCGTTTCATGTCTAAACGGCTTGAGTTTTATGTCTGAAATTACTGCTATAACAAGAAAACATGGTTTATTTTCCGATGTCAGGTGGAAAATTTCCTACGTCAATTACTTTTTCGTAAAATACAGAAAAACCTCGATAATTCACTGATTTTGCGTGCTGGCAGTGCGCGAAGCGAGCGTTCTAATGCAGACTTTCTGACAACATACTGAAGTTCAAAATCGCTCAGTAATATTATCGTGCAGCAGGGGTAAGGGCTTAAGGTGGTAATCGCACCACGTCTAGGACGGAAGCGGGCCGCCATTTGGCACCTCTACCCCACTGCAGCTCACCCGGATGACTTCTCCATTGGGGGCGCTCAGGTGTTAACAGTTACTGCGGTTCAGTTTAGTTCTAAACCTAGGCTTGGTTTATCAATCAAACTGTAAGTTTATCCGTTCATCAAATTGTTTAAAAAATTATGAACATTATCACCTAGATATCGCTTAGCTATTATATAGACATTTGTACATCCTGTTTAGGCTTGTACACAGGGTAAACAAAATATTATTCTATTTAGTCCGTCATTTGGGATATCAAAAAATATTGGACACGTATTTTTTCTTTCGTCAATCAAACAATAAATGACAGAGATAAAGCGCGTCAAAGTTTGGGAGTGGGGGAAAATGACGTCACTTCTAAGTAAAATTGTACCTAGATGTGACGTCACGCGGAACTTCAGCGGGCTATATTTTCATAATTGTTTGTTTAATTGAAAAAAGAAAAAATACGTGTCCAATATTTTCTGATAATCTAACTGACGGACTAATAAAGTTTTTTTTGTCATCATGCCTTTTTTTAAAGACGCTTTTTTTATTTATTGCTTTTATAATTATACATTATGTAATATAATAATATAGGTATTAGTAATATTACTATAGGTCTAGTTAATGAGTCTGCCTAAACCTCCGAACTAAATATTTCGTGAGCAAACACAGGCCCGGTCACTACCAGCGGCCCACCTACAATACACAAAACAAAGCTCTTTTGGCGTGCGACAGCTTAACTGATTTACGACTTATACAATATGCTTCGATAACTGCACAGAAATGACACTTTTTACTAGACTAAATAATTTATAAGGTGAAACAAATATTTTGCTAAATACTAACCTTTTTCTCATGGCTTCAACCGCGTTGAAGGAGATACAACTTGAATAACCGGTATAACAAAACTGTGTTACTAAATAAATTCATTTGTACAATTCTGATGTCAAAACACCAGTTGCGAAGGGTTAGAAATTTTACAAAGGGAAGCCGGACAAAAAAATCGCCTTACTCAGAGAAGTAACCAAGGAAAACATTTTTTTTGTACTTTGCAACTACCTGTCAGCCAAGTGTATGATTTATGGAAATGTTTGACAAAGCGAAGAGCACGGAATAAAAAAATGTAGTATGGATGCCATTTCATAAACAATCCGATGGGAATCGTGTTGTATGGGCCCTTCGCCACTGCAAAACACCTGTTTCAAAGACTTGTCCTACCTAAAATTGGTATTACCAATCTCTGCTCACAAATCAACGCACATATTGCGGTGCTGTCACTGAAATTAATTAATCATGTGAGAGCTTTTCATCTGAAAAATACCTGTAACCTTCCTTGCTACATTTTGCAGTAGTGCTTTGTCGGCTCTTAATCAGAAGGACCTGGTTCAGTCCTTGTCGTAATAAATAAGTTTTTTAGAATTTGTGTAGATATTAACATCATAAATTTATTTCTAAAGAGTGAATAAAAACACTGTAAGTTGAGTAAAGGATATATGAATATAATTTGCAATATTCCGCTAAACAATTCTTGTCGTGCTATTCAAAATGCAGACTCGTGCACCGCCCGCCCGCCCGCATAAAAACATGCAACAAGCAAGCAATACAAGCAAAGCAATCTTAAATAACAAGCAAGAAAACTTATCGACACGTGTTTCGCCTCTGAACGAGGCATCCTCGGGATGTGTTGCTAGCCCGGCTTCTCCGCAGCAACTGATGTGTTGCTCGCCCAGCCGCTCCGCAGCAACTGATGTTGTTCGCCCGACAGCTCAGCAGCTAGTTCTAGCTAGTTCTGTCGGGCGAAACACGTGTCGATAAGTTTTCTTGCTTTTTATTTAAGATTGCTTTGCTTGTATTGCTTGCTTGTTGCATGTTTTTATGCGGGCGGGCGGGCGGTGCACGAGTCTGCATTTTGAATAGCACGACAAGAATTGTTTAGCGGAATATTGCAAATTATATTCATATATCCTTTACTTAGTGATGGACTTCCGCAAGGTAACGCCTATTTCAATTAATCACTGTAAGTTGAACCAAGCGTGTATTATTCGTGCCCAACATAATCAAAAGACCACCGAACCAGGACGTCAGGATAATAGATATTTTAATAGTATTATTATATCAGTGGTTGGGATGGATTAATAAAAAAAAAGTATGCGTTGCAGTGTTTGACGCATACTTTTTTCATATTGTCTAAAATTATTGTAATCGAAGCTCATCTGTACACCTGGATCAAAACAACCAGGACGGCAATTCTCGCACATGCGACAATTTACGAAGGCCGAAAGCGGGTGATTTTTACAAGCTCTTTATGAAGAAACGCATCAAACTTATATATATATATATATATCTTTATCTTTATTGAAATAAACCATGTACATACATTTTTAATAGTGTTCTCTAGTCCCTACACTAGGATTCCCTTTAGGTTGTAGGTAACTAGTCTCTATCGCTCTGCTATGATTTATATATTTATGTATAATTTAATAAAATTTTAAATTTAATACAATTTAGAATTTTTAGATAAAACTAATTTAATGTTAACTATTTGAAATTGAATATAAATTAATGTTAATATAACAAACAAACAAACGGGATGCTTATTTACAATTATAACTTATGTGTGTAATAACTTATGCTAGTGTGTATGTATTACGAGTGGTGGAAAGGAAAAGGTGGGAGGGGGTGTGTGAGTGTATGTAGATGATTTTTGTAGGATGTATAAATTGGGAAATGTGGGTAAAAATTTATGAGTGTGGGTGGGTACAAATGTTTAAAGAAAAGATTTGTAATTATGATCGAAGTAGTATTGCAGGAAGTCTTTATTCGTGAATACACAGAATGTCCTCAGTCTTATCGTAGCTTACCTGGAGTAGCCACAGAGTTACTTGTTTTCTACAAGTGAATCTAGTAGCTCGACTAATGTTAAGACATAAGTTAATTTTGTTGTACAAATATGGACCAAGATAGAAGTAGCTTTTTTGTACAAAATTTGTTCGCAGTTGTGGAACAAGCCAGGTGAATCGTCTTTGAGATCTTGTTGTTTCTTTTTGATTATTGTAAGCTGTTTTGTGGAACCTTAGAATATTCGATAAAACAAAGAGCTGTCTGACTCGAAGAACCTTACACTCTTCAAATAAGACATCCGTAGGGTAGCGAAAAATATAAATATTATAAATATTTAAAATATAAACCTGTTGCACGTATTTATAACATGCTTTACGTGTTTTTTAAGGAGTTATAGTTACTAGAATCATCATCAGACAGCATTTATGTCGAGTGAAACAGAGAAGTATGAAAAGCAAAGCGATTGAAAATTTTTGCGAGAATCGCCGTCCAGCTCGTTGAAACAAACGCGTATAGTACGCATGAACAAAGATACCTACTTATATTTTTCTTTATATCACCTTAAAAATCAAATAAAACTGCGACAAGATATGACACAGACACATTTTCTCCATGAAAACGATTCTTCCATGCCTTTCACCACCCACAGAGAAACGGCACAAACTGGCTTCAGAGAAACAGAGTGGCATATTGAATTTTATTTCTTAGCTTACCATAATATATTTAACAAATACAATTTGTGTAAAATTAGTTACGAAGTTGAACTATATCGTGCGACTTTCAGATTTTACACAAGTAATTATCATCGATTTGATTTAAAAAACTTAAAGTTCACCTAAATTAAATCATCGAAAACGTCATTTGGCGTTGCAATAACTATGATCTGACCATAAAATAGTTTTTTTTTTCTAGATTAAAGAAATTGCTAGTCCACGTATATTATTTTAATTTATTTTCAAACATTGAAATATTTTTTCCACGTGATGTTTCTATAAGAAAAGAAACCAACGATAGCAGATATTTTTATATAAAAATTTGCTATGGCTGAATACAGTTTCAAAATAAGTTTCAGTTTTCAATGTTGAAGCAATACGTGTCCAGTAATTAGGTAAAATAAATGACGCGACTAATGTACAACCCTAATTTTAGCAATGGATTAATTTCCGAAACCGGTTGGAAAACTGTATTAAATTAAATAACTGTACAAGTGTTTTTGTGAATAATCAAGAATAAATAAGTAACTGATGTATTATTGAATTTGTCTTATTGAACATACTGCTGAAAGTGTTTGTATGAGTTTCGTATGGTACAAATTAGAATACTGAAATACAGTCTTCAGCCCCTACTACCCTGAGAAGTAACCAAGGTTGCTGATGCGAAGGAGTTTCAATGATCCGTGACAAAACCCGTCATGAAAGACAAAACTTTACCAAGCCTTGTCCGAGAGCCAAATCCCTAAAACACTGGGTTTTGATCCATCCATCCATCAGCCTGTTTCGTCCACTGCTTGACATACGCCTTTCCAGAACACACCCGCTGGGCAGGCGGTTTGGTGAGCGCGGTGCCGAAACCCTTGCACCAGTGACGCCGCTGCCCGTCACCAGTCTGTTTTATATAAGGCCCGGCAATTGCGATGGATAAACCGCCATCCATCGGTCCCAGGCGATAGTGGGCCGCCTGGTGTTGCCTGAGAGCTGTTCTCTTAATCTCCCCCGAATAACTTCGGGAGGATTTGCGAGTAAGATGTGGTACCTCCACAGTCGAGCACTGGGTTTTGATACACATTTTAATTTTTCATCTTTTATTTCTAAGTTAATGTATAATAACTTAGAAAATCTATGTATAAAAATAATTTAATATAAAACGAGATATTTATGATATATTTAATACATTTTTAAGTCAAATTATTTCCCTTTTAGTTTCATTCCATTTTAATTCTGTTCGCATAACTCAAACACGAAATTAATGTTTTCTTAGCCGATGCCATAATTAAAAATACCTAATTATTCATTTACTAATTAAAATAACAACAATGTAAATATAATATATGAACTGAAAGCAGCAAAGATTTCAGCGTATGATGAAAAAGGGAGATTAAGATTTGGAGTCACTAGCATATTATGTGACGTCACTTCTGATTCATAAGAATTAAATATGACTCCCACTTTCATTGTGGCGCTTGGCTCCTGGACCACATCGGCCAACCAAAGGACGGTCATCGGTCGCGACAGGTCGTCTAGACCGAGTTAATTTTCTGAATACCTGCACACAATGGGCCTCCACCGAACAGTGGAAAAGATACCCAATTTTTCCTCCTTTAACAATAGACGGAGATCTCAAGAGAGAACAGGGCATTTAAGTTATTGGTTTATTACACCTTGCGGTTTGAATTACCGACAGTGTTGTGGAGAATTTGAGCATTGGTCCTATTTATTGGGTTTCACTTAAATTCTAATACTTTTTGTACACAAGTAGATTAAATGAAGGAAATACAGTTGTAAATTTATTATTAGAGTGCACTCTTAGAGTTGAATTTTTCCACCATACTTGTCCACCGTATATTTTCGTAACTATTTAGTCTAACTAGCGTGTAAGGCACATACTGAACACTCACGAGGGCGTTATGTGATTTCACCCCTTGCTCTTAGGAAACAGATCGCGCTGTCGTCGCTACAATATGTGGTGCTTCAGACAGTTAACAAATTCACAGTTCTCATTAATTATGATTATGTTTTATTGCGAAATCCATCCTTTTGAAATACTCTAAATATTATTATTAGAGTGCATTACCAACTAGAAAAGATCAATTAGAAACAAATTTAAAGACAAGAACTCAAAAAAAATTGTTTCTAAATGATCTTTTCTACTTTGTAATGTACTCTAATAATAATATATAGAGTATTCCAAACAGTCGTAATTAGTAAAAATATAAAGCTAATAAAAGATTTACACACGAATTTTAAAATTTACAATATCAGCTCAGTATCTTTTAAATCGTCCATACATTTCCATAAAGGTGACACCACAAGACCAATAAAACGAACTATTTAGCATTAATTTGTGAAAACCTTAAAACCAAGCACCGGTCAGACACCTTCCTACTGATCCCTAAAGACGTCTACTTGGTGGTATCAAAGTGGCTTTACGAGCTATTGAAGACAGGTTTAATTGTTTGAGTCGCCTCTTAAAAGCCTCTTATCCTTGGTTACATTTCTATCTAGGTTCCCAGTTTTCCATTGTCTCCGACATAGACAAATTCAGAGTATTGATAAAAATCAAGGATTTCATTTTTGGATTTGGACGTCATCAGTCACTACTTGA
This sequence comes from Ypsolopha scabrella, assembly GCA_910592155.1. Lineage (NCBI taxonomy): Eukaryota > Metazoa > Arthropoda > Insecta > Lepidoptera > Ypsolophidae > Ypsolopha > Ypsolopha scabrella. The sequence continues at coordinate 19,298,006 of OU342969.1, read as the reverse complement.
CTATGAAATTATTATGGACCAAAATATATACTAAGTTTACATTTTTTTTTTTCATATATATTTAAAGTTATATTATATTATATCCACTATATAAAAGCTCAAATAAAACAAATAATATATGTATTTATTAAAGTATTGATGCATTTGCCCCACATTGTAATTTAGAGCAGGACTAATATACATAATACAGTCAAGATTTAATGCTGTCCCAAATCTTTCAGGCAAAAAACGTAATAAAATTTATAAAATGCACAGGGGCGCTTTTAATATTAACATAAATGCAAAACATACCTACTTGAATTTTATTTTAAAAGAATTTTACCATTAAAAAGATGATTCTAAATCGAAACTACCCATAGAAGTATTACCTAGCTTAGGAATTAGAAGTATTTTTCGTTAATTAATTCACTTCCGCTCTACTATTGAAATCAATGGAAAACGGTCCTGTTAAAGCACCCTCGCGCCTGCGAGTGTCTGAATGCTAAACCCTACTTGATCTCAGTCCAACGCACCTTGCACCTTCGAGAGGTTTAAACTAACGCAATTATACTTGAGAAGGATTCAAGAGATCTAAGGAAACGTATAATGTGGACGCTGGGACCATAGGTGGGTGATCACAGAGGTTTGATGCATTGTAAAACTTAAATTACTTTGTGGTAAAGTAGAGCTTATTAAGCTTGACAAGGAACCTTTTTGTTTAAAGTAGGTTTCCGTAAAATGAAAAAATTCCAAGCATCGTTAATCTCTCTGACTATAACGCGGCTTATGGTATCAAAATGTGGGTACAAAACGAAATTTGCGACCACATGAGACAGGAGAGTTATCAGATTTTAAAATTCCTTTCAAAAGTGATAATTTCACAAGTTAATATGATAAAAACTATTATCACATCGCCGTCGATTATTAGTTGAATATCGAATAAAAATCGAATACATCGTAAATTTTCAAGTATAAAAGAAACTTCGTTTGTCAAAAGGACATGAATAGCCTTAACCATCATAATTCTCACCATCGCCAAAACAATAGTAAAACAATAAATTGCAGGCCAGATCGTGGCTCGGATCCATCTTAGAGATTTATATATATATAAGATTAAAAGGAAACGAAAATAAATGAAGAATATTTTTTCATTATCCAATAACTTTTCGTTACACATTCATTGGAGCAACTTCTTTTACCTTCAAAACTAATTTGTCTTCGATACCGATCGAAGAATTCTCAAGGTAGGGAAACGTATAGATGGCGCTGGCAATAATCCTGATGGATGACGTCACTGAGCTGGGGCCCAGGCGCATAATGGCCGGTGCCACATCCATCATGAAGATGCCAAGTGATGGATCGGTGTACGACACGTGGTTTGATACTTCAGCTTCCATTTTTAAATGTTAAATAGCGTAGGTGGTTTACTGAAGGTATTTCAGGTTTTTAGGGTTTGGAAAATAGACGTAAAAATTAAACCGTTATGGTTGTCCGCCCGTTTGTCCGACTGTATGTACAGGCTAACTGTTGATCCAATTAAACTTGAGACTATATATTTGATACAAAAATACTTCCCAAAACCTAATATTTGGAAAAAGATCAAATAAAGAAACATTATTTTTCCTGAATTCCTCAATTTGCGTTTCGAATTTTAGTTATTAAAAAGCTGACTATTTGAAATACAGATAAGCTCTATACGTGCACAAAAAATTTCATTTTTCGAAAAAAAAAAACATCAATCTCAGTCAGAATGTCATGCCTAAATCTCAGTACTAGTTTTTGGTTAGTTTTTCAAGGGGCCCCCGCACATGGCTGTACTGTGCAATGGGCCAACCATGATAGTTTTTTTTTTAATATCTCATTATGCTTTGGTATATTTTATCGTTTAATTGGTAAACCAACAGCGATTACACAATAGCTCGATACATAAACCATTAAGCCCAATAACACAATACATACTTAATAAATATGTGACATTATACTTAATACTTGTGCTATGTGACAGAGCATATGTACAAAAATATTTTTTTATATTGAATGCATGAACATAATAACTGCTTGTTAAGTCAAGTATTTACTGAAAAAAAACAAGCGTGTAATTTTTAAAATAAACATCAATCATTTATTCAATGTTTTAATGCTACGAAACTATAAAGTCATGCGTGTAAGCACGCACTTGGCCAATTATTCAATTGTGGTACATATATGTCTTAGATAAAACAAAAGTTTAGAATATAGGCCCAATGGGCCTGTTTTGCGTAGCTTGTCTCGCTCGCGCCACTGTCGAAGCTCGTCGCTCTATCTCTGTCATTCGGCGGCACTTGTTTAAAAAAGAGGTCCATTTTTCAGTTGACGATAAAGGAACGCACCGTATCTACCCTTTGGCATATGTATTAGTTGTGTGAGTAATTAGGCTATACGCCAAGTTCTTACCACAATAAACGTTTTCTGGGGTGTATTACAAAAAGATCCATTGGAAACAAATTGCATACAAAACAAAACATTTTGAAAAAAAAACTCGGGACGTGATTTGAACTTGTGACCTCTTGCTTACACGGCAAGTATTCTACCGACTGCACCACCGAGGTAACCATTCTAGACCGTTGAATTTTTCCACCGTACCAGAACACCAAATTTCGTCACTTCTTTATACACCAGTCAGCAATGCACATATGGAACGCTAACGAGGGCGTTATGTAAATAAGTGTAAAAAATTATAGTCTTGATATTTGTTTCTAGTTGACATGAACATGACCTCCCGATATGGCGACATTGGTGCACCATTATAATAACAAAAATCATAAATAGTAAAAAAATCATGTAGTTGATATATCAATAGATAGCTAACATACACAAAAAAAATGTTTTTCCTGTTATTATAATGCACTACGTATCATACGACTTAAATCTTACGACCGCGAGCTGATACTTATAAATTGAAATGCATTTTTCTATCTTGCTTTAGTACCATTGTTGAAAAATTCTCATCCACCTCAGTTTTGCTCTTACAACGCACGGCTATCGAGAAAAATGCGCTTAAGCATTTTTGCCACTATTACAATAGTAATAAGAGCCAAAAGAGGGCGAGTGAAGCTTTCCCCGATTGTATATCCCAGTGCTGAAACACAATCTGCTATTGAACACGATAACAATTATCTTCAATAAGTATTATATTTCATATCGCCCCACTAATTATCTTAACAACGTACGAGTAAATCGCTTTGTTAACTGAGTTGGTCGTGGTTAAAGAATTATGTAAAGTGAACGTCGTATACAATTTAGGGGTCCCGTCTATTTAGTTTGTATTTATTTTTATCCTTGCCCCTAAACTAATGCTTATTGCGATATTTTAATTGTTGTGTTGTTGTTTCTATGGTTGTTTATAATTTAAATTATTAAAATACCTTTATACCTTCTGTGAAACATCGACCATCCAACCAACAGCCCGTGTTTGTCTACTGCTGGACATAGGCCTTTCCCAAATTTCGCCACTCATATCGGTCCTCCGTCCTTCTCATCCAGCCGCCACCCACAACGTCCTTCAAGTCGTCGGTCCAGCGGGCACGAGGTCGGCCTACACTACGCTTTGCTGTACGTGGTCTCCATTCTAAAGCCTTGCGGCCTCAACGGCCATCATGTCGGCGACAGATATGGCCTGCCCACTGCCACTTCAACTTACTGATTCTGCAGGCTATGTCGGTTACTTTCGATCTCTGACGGATCCCTCATTTCGGATTCTATCCATCTGTGAAACATGCTGAACTAATATTGTAATTTTATACATTTTATAACCATGTTTAAGATAAATAAAAATGTATATTCCATATTTTATTCTGTTCATGTTTGTGCCTGAAGTACAGCGATAGGGCTCAGCACCAATCACGCTGCAATGTAATAGTCGTTGAAACGTAGTTGTAGGAGTGTGGACTGTAACTTGCACTTTATACTCCGGAACGACTCTCACTCCTTCTCAACGATTCATGTCGTGATGATATTTAATAAAGTACATTTTCTCATATTATTTTAACATATACAACTTCAACTTAGTACAAACACCGAACTAAATAAACGTTCATTCATTCGTTCATTCATCCGTTTATTCATTCACTCGTTTATTTACTTCCGTTTCTGACGGAACCCTAAATACTAAAATTGGTAATTAATTATTTTGATCACGGTATACATACAAGTAGGATCAGTTAGGAAGTTGCTAAATACTTACCGACATTAATTTCAGTGATTTAATCCGCTTCTACAAGTTTGTTTGATTCAGGTTTTCGAATAAAAGTGCATTGTTACTCTTTTGAGGATCACGGATATGAAATTCTGTGCTTTGGTAAGCAACGCATCTATTTATACTTTAATTATTGTTAATGTATTTTGTACTTGTAAACAAATAAAAAAAATATTGTGAAAATGAGATCAAAATAAAAATCAATTAAATCTATATTATGTAAGTACAATAATAATTGCACAAAAGTTAAACGGTTAAGAAATATTTTTCAACGGAACTGCAAAAAAAACCGTCTTGTGAACGGATTATGTCAAGATCTCGTAATACGAATTTTATAAATGTTAAGCAAAGATATTTTTTTTCTGGCATCAGTGCGTAATTTGGCTAAAAGTGTAATACATTGCTAATCTGAATTGTAATACATTGCTAATCTGAATTGCTTCAACCTTTTGCCTTATATAAGGTGCTCTAAAAATATCTGCCACGGCTGAATGGGAGATGTATATGTAGATTACAATTGTGAAGAAATTTTGTACGCCGAAAAAATAAAGTAAACAAATAAATGTTTGCTTTATTCGGCATAACGTGGTTCACAAACTACGCGCGATGTGTCGTTTCATCAATGAAAATAATTTATATCTCTTTCCAACTGTTTTGTGTTATTACGGGACGGTTTCATACAAGTAAATCAATTCTAAATTATACGCACATTTTCTTGTTTGAAAAAATGTATGACGTTAGATTAAAATATCGTTACTATTGTAATTAATTATATACCTATATGTTCCGGCAATCTGTACGATAGGTACCTAGGCAATGTATAGAATACCTGGGGCGTCGAGGCAATGTATGAAATATTATGAATTATTGTCCGTTACATACTTTGTAATGTATACAATTCCCAGGGATTGTATAGAGTACCTGCTGGTCAACCGGCAAAGTGTAAAGTTATTATATTACTAATCGATGGGATAATATTATATTCGCAGTCAACATTTGTTTTTCGAAAGTCCTGCAGCGCAGAAGAGCCGATAGGTTAGTTTAGAAGGTTAGGTATGGCGATATGGTCAAAGCCCGAAGTCGGTTAAAGTTCGAAAATAGGTATTAGGTTGACATGTTAATACACATTGGGAGTCTAGCGAAGCGGAGTGGAGCGGAGTGGAGCGGAGTGGAGCAAGGCGACCCCCGAAGCTTTTTATGTTTAAATACATGCCTTATTCAATTTCCCGCCCCCGCTATCGTCTTTTATACACATAACCGGCTGCGCATTCGGACTGTATAGAATACCGAGGTAAAATATAAAATAAATAATATTTCATACATTACCGACACGTTTTGGGTATACTATACATTACAAGGTATTATATAGAATACCGGATTATACAGATTGCCGGTAACATATACACAATACACTTTCCCATTACAGCCGTGGCAGATATTTTTCGTGCCGGACCACTGGCGGATACCTTAGAGCACTTTATATAGGCGAATATTTATAGTAACCTAAATATAAGTTTACTTTCTCAAATGTATTAATGGTTTAATTATTGCTATATAATTATAATTTTAATCTAATATACACCATAATATCTGACATGTAATGATTAATTATTAATAAATGAGTACGAGTATGAAAAGGCAAATTGACAAAGTATAGCAGTATAATCTCTTCACAAACCATCAGACTTAACTGAATATTTTGAAAGAATAAGTAATAAGCTAATAAGATTGGCTTCTATTCCACAGCTACTTCTCTTCACCCTGACTCTGTGTCAGGGTACAGAAACCCAGTACTCTGGCTACGTTAATGAACGTCATTTACCTAATTTACGCCCTTACGAAGCCCAAGTAAAATATGATGAGGGCAAAATAGAGCAGAAAGTAGGAGGGGACAGAGGCAAGGAGACTGGGGGATATAAAAGACAAGAGGCAAAGAGCAATGAAAAACAGGATGAACAAGACTATAGAAAACAGACGGCTGAAAGCTACAAAAAACTAGAGGGAGAGAGATATATAAATCACGAGGCTGAGGGTTACAGAAGACAAGAAGGAGAGAGATATAGAAATAAAGAGGCTGAGGACTATGGGAGACAAGAGGAAAAGGAATATAGAAACAAGGACGCTGAGAACTATATAAGACAGGCATTAAACGGCTATAGACGACCGGATGAAGAAGACTATAAAAAGCAAGTGGGAGAGGGATATATAAGACTGAAGGAACAGGGCTATAAAGATCATAAGGACCAGTACGAACTTTACTACGGACCAAATTACGGAGGCTTGGAGGGCCGGAGGTTTGATGGATACGGACCTGGAGATTACAAAAACGAAGACGGCTACGAAAGAGGTTATAAGGAGCAACCCCTGATCTTGGGCAGATTCGGCCTCGGCTTCGACAGGAGGACGGCGTCTTCCATTGGACTTCAGGAGCCATTGACCCTACAACAATTGCGGACTGTCGGACAGGGATATTACGGAAGATTGAATAGGAAAGGAGGACCAATCCCTATTGAATATTATGACTATTTATGAGGTCGGATTTATGTATAACCCACTATCCAATTGAAGTATCTTTCATCACTATGTTTTTATAAAGTTTATATATTTTCTTTCTACTACGAAATAAAACAAATTCAAAACTTGTCAAGCATTTAAAAATTACTCTGGTTCCTTTTGGTGTTAATGGACTTTAAATAAAACCATATTTTCTACCTACCCTAATAAACAACTTTTCCAAAGGAAAAACACAACGCAAATGAAAATATTTCCTAGGTTCCTTATTAATTTTGAAAACATACTGAGAATTTTAATATGGGGGCCAATTTTTATTTTTTTCATTTGTGGCATTACGTATGTTTCTTTGGGTTACACCTGAAGACGGAACACCTGGGGTCTATGGAATAATAAAATTACAGTCTCGTTTGTCACAAGTTTCAGAAACAATTTCAACAATCTTCTTTAAATTTTATATGATTAAATTAATAAACGGCCTATTTCTTCAGCATTCACTCTAGGCTTTACAGCATTATGTATTATGTACAATTTGTGATTGAAATTGGTTTGAATTTATTTATACTTTTCTCTGTAGCCTTATACCATGATTTGAAAGGTTGTAGTTGCAATACCCTGAAAGCCGCAATGCGAATCATACATATACAGAAATATTTCCCCATAAATCGAGTCTAAAATACGAAGCTAAAAATCTGAATAAAATCCGCCTCTGTATTGTCCAGAAAAAGTGCCATAACATTTGCAACGATTGCACAAGGACATAATCCTAGGGGCGCGGGGTCGAAGGTTGAAGTAAGAGGGGGTTTGCACAAAATATTTGTATGTAAAGCAGAAAAGCAATCCACTTATACCGTCTCTTACCTGCTTCATAGTCATCCGTTACATGCCGCTATTGTACAGAGACTAACGAAACTTATGGAGCATTGATAATTTGGTTGTATAGTCTAAGTCGAAGTTGCAAAAAATATTTGAATCCAACATGATAAAATAGTAATATATAAGGTGACTTTGTTTATGCAGCCAATTTCTTACTGGAGACTCGATAAGTGGTCAGAACCAAGGTTCAATGACCCTGTTTTCGAAATACGAAAAATATTTTTCTACCCCTATACAAATATTTACTTGTTCAAGGACAACCTCGATAGTATAGGAAGTCCAAATTTTATATAAATGCAGGGAATATGAGATTGCTTACGCCACAGAAAGGGTAATTGGTCCTGGCCACTTATCGAGTCTCGAGTATGAATTTGGTAAAATAAACAAAAGTCACCGTATATGCTTGAAATAACGTAAAAAATTTAAGGCTTTGATGATTTAATAAATATTTAGACGTATAAAAATCTTGAAAAATGTTTATAGTGCATCAAATTAATTGTTATGCAGTCAGGTAAATGTAAGATATACTATACCTATAATACATTTTCGCCGTAAGGAGCACAGGTTTTTTCGAAAACTAAATGCTAATAGTACATAACTTACACATTTAATTGGATTAATACTATGTATATTCTTATGGTTTTGTCAGCTAGAAAATATTTTTTTGGCGACTTGCTTATAAAATGTTGGTATTTCTCTTGTTCTATAGACTAAATGTGATGTGTTATACATATATATTATATATACCTTCCCCGTGCAATTTTCTAAATAATGGTAAAAACTGCAATTAAATCCAATCGTAATTTATAAGCGAGTAAACAAACAAAACGCGGATTGCAACTTTGTTTTATACCTCTGGGGTAAAAACAAGAGAAGATTACGATTTTCCTATAAAATCCCTGCAAACAAAATCGTGTTTAAAACTTTATAAAAACTAAACATTTTATACGGCGACTCCATTCCAGTTTCGTCATACAATTTGCCAAGGACTTACCTCTTCATAAAGGAGGGTGGAATTTTTCTTTATTGTCAGGATTATTTGAGCTTCTCCTGAAAGGTTTACGCGAATTCAAGATGGCGGCCCTTTACGACCTTATCAGAGTCCCCTTGTGCACCTTTATACGGCATATTAAGTGTATTCAGCTTTATTGTATCTTCGGGAGATGATTTATGATAGATTTAGGATTTGCCTCTCTTTTTGAATGATTTATGGGATGTTCATATGTCAGCTTTGTCTATATATACATCTTAACAACACATGCCAAAACCTCACTCTTAAGAACGATATCTTAGAGCAAAAAATTAACTCAATGGAGCAGCAACAAATGTCAAATATGATTGAAATGTGCGGCATTAAAGAAGAGGACAATGAGAATATTTTGGATATCACGAATAAAGTATGCACGAAATTACAGCAAAAACCAAATGACGTCATGAAGGTATACAGAAAGAAGAAAAATCGCTCCAATACAAATATGGACGTGGCTCCCGCAGCCGTTGTTGTTGTCATGCGAGATGGCTGCCGTGACCACTGGCTGGAAGCCGCCAAAAATATACATCTAAATAACAGGGATATTGGACGCGAACAAGACACACGTATCTACCTACGTGAATCTCTCACTCCAAGTTCTGCCTTCATTCTGTGGAAAGCCAAGAAGGAGCTTAAGGAAACCGAAATATGTAAGTTTGTTTGGTGTAAAAACGGCTTGATAATGACACGTAAACGTGAAAATGAGAAATTGCATGTTATCAGATCAACAAAAGATATCGAAAGACTCAAAATCGACCTAACTAAATAATTCCATAATGCCATATATTTATTGCCAAACTATCTCAAATAAAAGAGGGCTCCACTATAACTATAACGCAATCAATTCAAGAATCCAACTATAAAACATGGAACAAATTTATTAATGATTCACCGCAACGAAATTCGCTGATAACACTACACGTTAATATCAGATCTATGATCAAAAATTTCTCACAGCTGGAATATATTGTGACGAGCAGTGCACGCACCATTCATGTTATTGTCATTACGGAAGCAAATATCACGGACACATGCAAAACACTATTTGAGCTACAAGACTACGAAATGCATACCGAGCTGCGAAATAGTAGGAAAGGAGGTGGTATTATAGTATACATTCACAATAGTGTCAATTTTACGAGAATTAAAACAGGTACTTTAAACTATGAGTGCATATTGGGCCGAGTAAAAACAAACTATAATTATACTATAGGTTTATGCGCCGTTTATAGACCACCAAAATTACACAAACAACGTTTCATTACAGAACTGTCTCGTATGATATCTAAATGTCCGTTAAAACAGAGCTATGTACTTTTAGGCGATATGAACTTGGATCTAACGAACCCTGATTCGACAGTAACACAGTACCTAAATTCCTTGTACGGAGTTGGGTTTGAATGTGGAATTAGTCAGTTCACTCGTATAGAGAAAAGGGGTAACCTTATAACCAAGTCGTGTATAGACCATATATTTATCCGTAGTGTCGATCATCAAACCGTTCGAACAGCTGTGATACACAATGCACTGGCCGACCATTTTATAACCGGTTTCGAGATAAGCGATAGCTCGGTAACAAACAAAAGTGATTCCTATAAAACTGTAACTAAAGTAGATAATATTAAGTTGCAGTCGGAACTATCTAGTATTGACTGGACTGAGGCTTTATCTTATAATAATCCAAATAAAATATTGGATTTTATTGTTGACAAATTTAATTGTATATACGAAAAATGTAAGATAACTGTTAAAATAAAGCAAGGCAAACGACAATCATGTAAATGGATAAGTAAAAAAATAGCATCAATGTGTGATAAAAGAGATGAACTGTTTTTGATCTGGAAAAAAGATGAAAGTAACCTCCAAAATAGATTATTGTACAACATACATAGAAACAAGACTAATAAACATATAAATAATGTAAAAAATAACTTTTATAGAAAAGAAGTCTGTAAAAATTTTCACAATCCAAAAAAAATGTGGGGAATTATAAACGAAATAAGTGGTAAAATAATTAAATCCATCGATGAAATAATATTTAAATCCTTTAAAACTGATATTTCTACTTTGACTAATGACTTTGCTTGTGAGTTTAGAAACAACGTCAAAAAAATTTGCTCATATTGTGATGTGCCACTTCTAAGCAAGCAAACTTATATTTCGAGCCCAAACCTGTCAATAAGACTACAACAGGCTAACAATGATGTCATATACACAATAATTAAACATATGAACGATAAAAAAAGTCCAGGAAGTGATAAAATCCGAGCTAAGGACGTAAAATTTATAAATTCATCCATTACCCCCGTTATTACCCATCTAATTAACACTTGCATTAAAACTTCATTGTATCCCGATAAACTTAAAGTAGGTACCATAAGACCTGTTTATAAAAAAGGAAGTCATACCGACATAAACAACTATAGGCCAATTACTATTTTATCTTGTATCGACAAAATAATTGAGAGGTATCTCGGAAATGAAATAAATAAATTTCTTGTAAAAAATAATGTTATTAATAAAAAGCAATTCGGTTTCCAAAAACAGCGAAATACATCTCAACTGCTATCTCAATTTACCAATGAGGTCAGCAAATACATGAATGACCGACAGCATGTGCTAGCTGTATTTATTGATTTTAGTAAAGCTTTTGATACCCTTAATTATGACACACTTTATTCCAAGTTGACACAAAATGGTATACAGGGCCCCTTCCAAAATTTACTGAAAAACTATCACACAAACAGATTTACATCAGTCAATATAGGTGGAGTGCATAGCAACCGGTTTCCAACTGAAGAAGGCACCGCTCAAGGTTCAATTTTTGGCCCTACCGAATACCTGTTGTATGTAAATGACATGTGTAACATATTTTCCGAAGGGTCTGTTTACCAGTTTGCAGATGACACATGTTTGTTAGTGTCTCATCGGAATGTTGAAGAAGCTCAAAAAATAATGCAACGTAACTTTGATCTTCTATGTAAATGGGCTCACGATGTCGGACTTGTCATTAATTCACAAAAAACGAAAATTTTACACATTCACTCCCCATACTTACAAACCTTAATCATTCCAAACATCGTTGCCCATGAACATCAATGTTTGCATAAAAACCACTATGCATGTAACTGTGAGCATTTAGAACTTGTCAAACAGCATAAGTACCTAGGTCTCATTATAGATAACCATTTAAACTGGGGTCCACATATTGAATATCTATGTAACAAGCTCCGAGGCATATTATCAAAATTTTGTATAATTAAATTCAAATTACCTTATAACATATTAAGACTGATGTATCTATCACTTGCTGACTCAATAATGAGCTACAGTATTAGTAGTTACGGTCGCACTTATAAAAGCTATATAGATAGTATCTATAGACTGCAATTAAGAATATTAAAAGTCATTGTGCCAAACCACATTAAAAACAAATATGATGATGACGAAAAAGGCTTATTTGACTATTGTAAAATCATAAATATATACAGTAAAATAAAAATGGCTATTATCTGTGAAGAATACGGTAACGAGGTTAAACTAATTAAGAAAATAAGGCCAAAAAGCTTAAGAAACCTAACTTACCTACCCACTTATGAACTACCTACCTATAATAATTTATATGTAACGCGAACTTGGGAATACATGCTTCCTTTATTTCTAAACGAATTATCTATTAATACTCTAAATAGCATAAAAAATTGTAGCAGCAACAAAAAGCGAAGGAGTGCCATAAAGCTTTATTTTCTCGAACATCAGCAGCCTGTGGCTGCGGGTTGTTATTAAACTTGTATATAAGTCTATGTCTAGTTAGCATAAGTTAGCGATCTCGCCATACCGCGTATAAACCATGTGGTTTTAGTCGGATGGCTTTTATTTTAATCAAAATGTATATATATTTGTCTTTGTAAAATAAACAATAAAAAAAAAAAAAAAAAAAAAATATATATATATAAATGTAAGTGTTTTCCAAAATGCAGCTATTGATTTTATCGCGGTGGAAACAAATACTTTTTTTACATAATGGTAAGCTAATCCTCTTTATTGGCTACTTATTTATTTACAAAATATTTTTTTGAAAATTACGATAGGTTATTGTATTATTTATGAGTCTTAAATGTTTGAGTTTTTCTCGTTTCTGACAGAAACCTGATCCTAAACTTTACTCATAAACCAAAAAACCACGAAGATATGGTGATTACTTCAAATAATTCTAGGGAACCCATTAATCTGAGCTTCATACTTCTTATATTTGAAAGGAAGATGAAATTGAAGTAAGGTAGGATAGACATAAAATTAGGAGCGATTTATAAGCGATATCGACGGCGCCAGATCACCGACTGATATAAGAAGACCACGTCATGTTGACATTTGAGGCAATCAAAACACGCCTCAATTTCTGAATAGTTAAAAAGTATTTATAAAAAAAAACTGAATCTAGCCGATCGAAACCCATGCTCTTGTGGTAATAGGTTTCTTAACGTTTATCTTTTTAGATAAGAATGTCGAAAAACGAAAGGAGTTTTTTAAAGAATAACCAATTGTAGTTGGCAGTTAAAAATTCCATTTTTCTATCGTCGCTGATTGAAATGAGGTAAGCCAAGCCAGGTAATTTTTTTTAGCTTTCCTTGTATATCTTAAATTACAACTCAATCAGCCCAAGAATTTTTAAGCTTCGTCTCATATATTTTAGGCTAAGGTCACAACTACGTAAAACACACATCACCTAGAAACCTACAAGTATATATATTATAGGAACAAGTGTATTAAGAGACAAATCAACGTCTTGCACCGTCGAGTGCGTTTTCAATTTTCCGAGCTCAGTCCCACGTAAGTGCAGCGATGCATGGCGCGCGATGTTTGTCGAATACGATTATAAAATCACCACATTGGATATGCGAAATGAAACTTCGTTCAGTATGATCACTCGAGTATGTGATTTTAGTAAAAAACAATATAACTTATATATTTATGTGTTTTGACATTCTTATGCATATAAATCTATGCCGCTATTTTCCCCGTTAAAAAGCATATTCGTCGGTTCGGTGTGTACATTATGTCACTGCAATTGATAAATCTCAACGACTTAATATAAAACAAACGACCACAATTTCATAAAAGTAAATATGTTTATGTAGAGATAGCTTTAATGTAATTTATAAATACTATTAAATGTATAACATACATAAGTGTACATATAAAGACGCTACTGACCAAAAAACGGTTTCCGAAATGTACAATGCCTCATCCAAATCTTTTACAATCGAATTGCTCCATGTTCTACAAGAGAAGTGCACCTCCGTTTATAGGTCCATACACTAATGATTATTTATTGTCTTCTTTTGTCTGCACGAGCTATGCACTGGCTCAAGAATTTCGTTCGTACTAACACGAAATGTTTTACAGGTCCTCGTAACAGAGAATAATGTCTGAAGCAGTTATCAACATTTGCAGTAGCATCAGACAAGTAGTATTTTTTATTTTAGTAAAAATATTGACTTAATTCGAAGAATAGCCTTTCACCCGCTGCTCAGCCCGCGTTTATTCGATCTCTGTCCGTTATCGGCTTGCTCATTATTTTATTAAAACCTATTATAGCTTATATGTTGACCAGGGTCACTACGATGATAATAAAGAAAACTGCATTCAAATCCGTTTTATGGCTCTCGAGTTAAAACGACATACATACAGACAGACAAAAATTCATAAAATTGTAGTTTTGACTACAGTACAACATTAATAACCCGTTTCATTTAATAATTTGAAAAAATACTCAATATACAGCCACATCTTTTACTACTTTATTATTAGTATATTTTTAGAACGCTACAGCTTTCCTCAAACTTTATCACTCTCCACTTTAATCTAACTACCAAGCTCTGATATTTTCCAACTACCTTAAGCCCATGACTTCAAACTTTGTTCCTTAAGGTGTACGATCTTCCATATTTTCAGGAAGTTTTGAAAGAATCCTGTAAAAGTAATTGACAGTAAGAATTAATGTGGTGGCACAAACTCGACACTCGAGGTTGACTTAAAATCCCTCGCTTTTCCTAATTTTTACATCGTTGTAAGGTGGTACTTCTTTTAATGGCGGGAAAGTTCGATATCGACGACGGCGAAAAAAAGTTATTTCCAGTTCTCTAGTATATAAGGTGACCTTTTATTTATACAGCCAAACTCATACTGGAGACTTGGTAACACGGATCGATAACACTTTTTGCTAATTTCGCAAAATAAAATCTTCACGTCCCAAAGCAATCGACTCGGAGCTGGACTTGCGTTTGTAGGGAACGCGAAAAGAATAATTTACGAATTTCACAAAAATGGTCATCGAATTGTTACTGAGCACTTACCAAGTCCTCAGTAAGAATTTGGCTCAATAAATGAAAGTCATCTTATATTTTTAATTATACATATTTTCAATTCTACGAACGAACTTGAACTTTAATATTTTTCGGGTTTAAGAAACTACGAGTATTTTAACCCGAAGACAAATGAAAATGGAAACCGACCGACACACACAAAAGCACACAAAGTCAGAATTAATAAAACATAATTAATTTTCATCAAGTTAAAAAATTGCAAATAGGATTTACCTAGAACACCAAGATACTGCACATACCGAAAAATATTCCTTTTTAAACGGTACCTAATCGATATAGCTAAACCACAGCACATCCCTACCCACCGTCTACTTGGAAACCTATTAATAAATTTCCCCGGTAAAGTTTTTAAAAGTGTTTTTCCCTTCCCACCTTGTCCGGGAGAGTTACCCGTGTTGACGGGAACTGCTTACGGAGCATCATTAATTACTTGACCCGAATGGATGATGCTGCTGAATTTTTTATAGCTGGAGGTAACAGGAGGGATTTGCGTGAGATTCGTGTGAATTCATTAGAGGGCATTGTTATGGTAATGCGGTTTTTAGAAACTGAGGCGAGAAGCAAGTATTTTTTTTATTCTATCATATTTTTACCGATCGTCCTCGGATTTAATAGTGCCAGATCGGTTCATGGATTGTAAAAAAATCAGAAATCGATCAAATAAAATGTTTTAATGTACCCTTATAGGACAACAAAAAATCCAACCGCCCTTAAAGAGTTTTTTGTGATTTTGAATAAAGATTTTAAAATTTTTCAAAATTAATTTACACCTTCTTGTAGCCCTTACAATTTTAGGTATTTTGATTCCTTCACCATTCTTATAGCTTTAAAACTTCGCAAGAAATCAGCAATTCACACTTCCGCTGAAAACCGCTCCTCTAGCAGCATCGATCGAATTATCATTTTCAATGATAAAAAATGTATCAATAGATTCACTAGACCAGACGAGATTTGAAAAAAAAAGAATTAGCTTTTTTCTGTGTATATCTCCTCCTGTGATGACGTATGGCGCTGAGACGTGGTCTCTTACAAAGGGTCTGATCCACCGGTTTAAGGTCGCTCAGCGAGCTATGGAGCGGGCTATGCTTGGGGTATCTCTGATGGATAGAATCCGAAATGAGGAGATCCGTCGGAGATCTAAAGTAACCGACATAGCCTGCAGAATCAGTAAGTTGAAGTGGCAGTGGGCAGGCCATATTTGTCGCCGACATGATGGCCGTTGGGGCCGAAAGGCTTTAGAATGGAGACCACGTACAGCAAAGCGTAGTGTAGGATGACCTCGTGCCCACTGGACCGACGACCTGAAGGACGTTGCGGGGGGCGGCTGGATGAGGAGGACGGAGGACCGACATGAGTGGCGAAATTTGGGAAAGGCCTATGTCCAGCAGTGGACGAACACGGGCTGATGGATGGATGTGTATATCTCAAAATTCCAGTAATACTTTACTAGAGTGTCACAAGTTTATTAACATCATGATGCCTTTAAAAATAATTAATAAAGTTCTAAAAGGTTTAAAACTAGATGGCGCCATACACTAGTAAGGTCCAAGAGAACGAAGCCGCAAGCAAAACCAAGTAAGAAGTTATTCCATTGTGAAATATTCTTACTCGTATATCTTCTATAAACTTACTAATAATAAAGTAGTAAAAAAAGTTGTGTCTGTACATTAAATACATTTGCGAAATTTTAAATGAAACGGGATACTGGTACAATACTGAGGCCAAAACAAAAATTTTTAGAATTTTTGTCTGTCTATCTGTCTGTATGTTCCGTTTTAACTCGAGAACCACTCAACGGATTTGGATGCGGTTTTTTTTATTATCATCGTAGTGATTCTGGTCAACACGTAAGCTATAAGGGGTGTTCATAAAATAACGCTCAAGCCGAAAACGGAGCAAAGATTCACTGAACGCGGGCAAATGCTAGTCTGAAATAAGTTCTCACAAAATCAACCTTACACATTGTCTACCCTAAGCGTCGCCCCAACATTAAAATTATACATTCACTTTACTCACGAATGTCAGACGCATTTCCACTAATTTCCCGTGGACAAAATTAAATAGCACCTTACAATTTTACACTTGCACTTGGTCAGACCAAAAGGAATCTATTGCATTCAGTTTTAGAGCTCAAAATAGATGTACTTGGTGTTGGCGCAAGGTGGTCGTGATAGTGACAGCAAACGTCTAAGGTGACTTTTAATTTAAGATATGAATAGCAGGAAAGAGAGTTTTAAAGGAAAAGCGAATTTTGTTTTTGCTAATTTACAATGAAATTGTGGTTATTTATATAGGTAGAGTTAAAAATTGAATTTGAAGTTTTTATTGTTTAGATAAAAATCATGGAAAAACAAAAAACGGCGGAAGGAATTCGCTAACCAAAAACTGAAGCACCCATAGATAGTCTACTCGCGTGTACGCCGAGCCCGGTACGGGCACATTCACATCATAGTAAGCCTATTTTTCACAGTAAATCGACTCACACACTTTAAGGCCGGCGCCATTGCTAAGCTTCAATTGTTTATTAAGGGCGACTCCGTCCGCCTTTTTTGTACGTTTATGCTAAAAAACTAAAAATATTCTATGCTGGCAGTTTTTATTTTAACTATTGTTTTATTAACTCTGAGAACCAGCGATATAAAATTATTTACAAAAAGCTAGTCTGTTTTAACGGGAATGGTAGCACGTCAATGGGGAGAGTGAAAAAATATATAATTTAAAAATTTAATAAAATTTAAAAAAGTATATGTTTTTACTATGATTTTACTTTAACTAATACAACTTAAACTATAAATATAAATATGTTATTTATTATGCATTTTCTCCTTTTCAATTTATCCATCGGTAGTCCGGCTCTGTTATGTAGGTAGATAAAAAGAAGAGAATAAGAAATTACTTGAAACTTTTATCGTTGAGACGTAACTTTTTCAGGAAGAATGATGGAAGTTCGCCATTTTTCACGAGACTCGCAACTTGGGTGTTAAAGGTGTTGCCACTCCTGCCCCCGGCTAGGCTCTGTGTTTAGGGTTGGCACTTATATAACTTATAACTTTTCGATACAAATATCTTTTGTTAGTTGCATGAAAACAAAGCTTGGTGAAGTTTAAAAGTAACTTCAACAACATGCCTAGGTAATAAATAAAAATATATTTTTCGTCACATTATCGGGTAAAATGACTTTTTCTTAAATGTATTTCAAACAAATTTTAACAATAAATGAAATTTTTATTTCGCATTAATTTAATCGCTGCCAAAAAAAGCAATAAAAGTTTTGAACATTATAATAGGACCTGAAATTACATTAAAATTCCTTAAAAAAAACTTTCTGTCTTTTTTCACGTCCGTCCGTCAAAACAGGAAGTTGCCTAAAGCTCTTCCGGCCGATAACAACATCCGGTCCAAAGTTCCTGCGAAGTTTCCCGAAGTTTCCAAACTTGCGCGGGGAGGGAAGCGAGCAGGTGCTGTAGGATAAAAATTTCCACCTTTTGTGGAGTTTCAAATCTTTTTATGAGCAAAAGTTTTTCACCGACACAGCTTCATACAAGGAAATGACTGTCATTTCTTTTAAGAACCGATTTGGAGAAGTATAATAAAAGGCTATGAAAAGATATTGGATTATTGAAACTTTTTAAAAGTTTCACCAGTGTAGATGGCCAGAAATTTTAATTTATTTCAGGTTACATTATTAAACCCACGTCACTTTATATACAAAAATATTTAAATAGACGGTTTTATTATATTGCGAAATATACCTATATATTGTTGTGATTGGTTATATACACACTAACGAAAATTCCTAAATTGTATCAGTAAAACCATAGACGAAATTTTAGTCTATGGTAAAACGTTTGGCATATATTATGAAGGAATAATTTGTACAAGAATGTTATTATAAATATTTTATTTCAAGTAAATTAAGCCAAGTAATCAGGACGAATACAGCAGTAAAAACAACGGTACCTACATTCATAGTTTAAATATGAAAGAGGTACCTAGATGGTAAAAAATTATATAATCGTAGTTATTTTATTTTAGATCTTTTTAAACCAATATGCATACCAATGTCATTATTTTTTTTAATAGAACTGATTCAAAACAGTAGCCATTCACAAAAATATAGGTAGACCATCGCTTCCACCAAATATAAAGGAGGTAAATTGGGTTTCATGTACGAGTAATAGTTCCTCTGCCGTAATGTTGGTAGCAGTGCAACAATCCGTACAACCCGGTCACAATATCTGTGCACCTGACCTCGTGACGTCATATCGGCGGTCTGGGTACGGTGTGAAAAAAAGTTTTTTCGAGAAATGTGGAGGTAAAAAAAATTTACTAACCTTTTCAAATCAATTTATTAATTTAACAACAATTTTAATAACAACCAAACCAGTCCAAACTTAACAGTAAACAGTCTAAACTTAACAATAAACATTAAAAAACAAAAGAATAATAAAGCGAAAATATCAAAATTATCGGGACGTGTAGCGGCAACGAAGATGCTAACCGTACTGTCGCACCGGGGAGTGCGCGGAGAGGTGACAGGGGAAGCGGGAGAGGCGCCACATTCCAGCGAGGTGCACAGATACTGGGACCGGGTTATATTCGTAAAATTTTGTTTTATCCAATCATCACGTTTGGAGCCAACATTATACCAGAGGAACTATTTGATGAAAAGCACTTTACACTTGAGTCAAAGATTACAATTTTTTGTACTAATATCACAGATTATTAAAATAGTTACTACGTAATATCAGTAATCAGTAATCAGTAATCACATTTCTTAGCAAAGGAGGCAAAGTAAATGTATACAGACTGTAGGTATCTACTGTATTATTTAGCAATACTGTGCACAAATTTTAATGACGTTCAGCCACCCTTTGAAATGGCTCTTGTCAACACATAATCGGTTTACGTAGCAGGTGGGGCTAAAACGACCGCTCGTCGTCTACGTATTTTAATTTTAATTTCGTTCTAATTTGCTAATTTCCCGCTTAGTAGTTAAAGCCGATTGCCAACTTGATAATTAGCCAGATGGAAGTTGTTGGGGATGCACGGGAGGCTATTTTTGGAAGAAAATACCTGTAGTGTAGGCCGAACTAGAGAGTTTTGGAAGAATAATATCTTGTTACTATTTTGGTCGATAGCCTAGTAATGGAGCAAAGGTAAAATTTTTCCCCGACCACCTTTCACCCCTACAGAAATGGCTAAATACACTTCATGATAGCTGGTAATAATTGCGTCTGTTGAATGATATTGGTAATGAACTCTCGTAAAAAATACGGTCCAATTGACAGACAAATAGTACAAAAACTTCAGATAAATATTTTCCATTTTATAATAGCTTCGCCCGCGTTTATTCAATCATTGCCCCGTTTTCAGCTCGGGCGTGATTTTATGAACAGCCTTTTTTAGCCTATGTGTTGACCAGGTTCACTACGTTAAAAATAATAAAACTGCATCCAAATGCGTTGAGTGGTTCTCGAGTAAAAACGGAACATACGTATAGACAAAACTTCAAAAGCTTTAGTACTAATAACTCATTTAATTTAAAATTTCACAAAAATATTAAATATAGTTACACGACTTTTTACTATTTAATTTTTTAATATGGTT
Source organism: Ypsolopha scabrella (assembly GCA_910592155.1). Taxonomy (NCBI): domain Eukaryota; kingdom Metazoa; phylum Arthropoda; class Insecta; order Lepidoptera; family Ypsolophidae; genus Ypsolopha; species Ypsolopha scabrella. The sequence goes on along the minus strand of OU342969.1, from coordinate 19,277,380 downwards.
AAAAGCCTCCACTCGATACATTTTGTTTAAATGGATTATGCAGAACTATCCCGTATAGTCCAAATCAACAAATAAGTCCCGTCTACGTTTATGTGGGCGGTGTGTTTAACAAGGTATCGATATCGTAAGGTAAAGCTCTGCTCGATAAGACGGCTGTCAGTTGCCGCGTCACGCGCCGACCATCGAAATCGCTCTGATAATGTTCGAGCCTTGGAGCTAGTGACGTACCGTGTACCTTGAGTATATCGATATTGAGTTATGTCAAGTGAAACACATTTTTAACAACAAGTACATATTCTTGAAATGCAGAAGTGATCAGTTTGAATAGACACATGGTTTTTTGTGTGACCGCCTCTGTGGCCTAACGGTTGGATTTTCTGGTCCAGACCAGAAACAGTCCAGACTGTCTCCTCTCCAGTGAGTCGCGTTTCTGACCAAAATTAATTTACCTCCTTAGCGTAATTTTTTGTCTGGTCTGTGTGTTTACGATAAGACCAAAAGCCGAGGCTCTTTTTTGACTGAAATTATTTTGTTGTTAGACACCAATCTAACATCTGGTTTTGAGAGTCTTCGGTGAACAAATAGATACTCGTATATTTAAATTTGGTGGTCACGTGGCCTTTAGTGGTGTTAGTTACTAATAATACAATAATAAATCTTACTTTTTCTCTAAAAATAGTCGAATTTGTAAAAATTCTAAGCATATCCATTTAACCGTTTCATCGTATTTGGGTATCTCAATCATTAAACTATGTTTATACCATACCTGCTTACCTTTCTTTTACCCTTCTTATTCTTCAAAAATTACGCTTGAATGTTATTAAAGAATTAACACTCGTATTCGTAGTAAATAATGTATCGATACAGCCTTTCTTTTACCCATCCCTATACCTGACACCTTGGGAATATATTACCTAGTCCGGTCCGTGCCCCGGAATCTAATCACGACCTGACGGATTAATACATATCTCCAGGAATCTCCCGTGTATACGCGCCCTAGCACTGGAGTCCGTCGTCCTAAAGAGGAAATCACATCCGTCATACTTAGGTTGACATCTCATATTTAGTTCTTATAGGTTCGGGATAAACAAGAAGGCGAGCGTTAAGTGTCACCTGCGCAGTACTCTCCTGCCTGATCCTCTTCAAGGAGGATTATATTATTTTCTGTGACCAATTTTACGGTGATCTCTGATCTGTCATCATAATATCGCGTTACTTACATTAAAAACTCGATTAATTCCTTAAACCTTTTAATTACAGCATAATATTTTCCAATTATCACCAAATTTAGAAACAATTCACCGTATTTTAAACTTATGTAATGCTATTTTATAATGAAGCCAGAAATAATTTTTTCTCAGTGTAGCTAATCAAATCACATAACATTAATAATTTGAGAAAAAAAAACATAAATCCCAGATAGGCATCTAAAAAATGCACATAGGCTATGTACCACATAGGTTTTGTAGAGCGTTTACTATTATATTTTTAGTCCGACTCGCACTTGGCCAAATTATTAGATATATTATTTTTTCATTTTGTTATATCTGTCGATATAGGGACGCTAAGTTTGAAATCTTTAGGAATATTAATGAAACTTTATGCCAATATAGCGTAATAACATGAGCAATAAAGATCTGAGATTTGAGATAAACAGCACATCACGGGTGATCTCTCTTTTTCTAATAAGTAATAACAGACCCAATATATTAGTCAGGACCGGAGTGTAACTTCAAAATACACTACGTTTCGAATATACTCAATTTCACTTTGGGACAACGGCCTGCCTCTGCCCTGCACCTAAGTAATTAATGCTAACTCCTCGATCCTTATCTTTTGAGTTGTAGAGCATATTTTGGTTAAATCGTTTGTGGTAGGCAAATACTAAGTGACTGGTTTAGGAGAGCAGTTTGAGAGATTCATTGTAATAAGTACCTGCAGCTCAGCTTTATTTTGGACTTATGCAGAGGGACAACAAAATGTTTCAATAAAATTTACCAAATAATTACTAAGTATCGGAATAATAAAGAATTTTGTTGCAAGTATCCAATTTACTGCTAATGTTTGTTTTTTTGGTTGGGCAATATTCATCCTCAAGGATTCGTCCTCTTTTCTATTTTTTGAAAAATTCGTTCCTCAACTCATAACCTACATAACCGTTAGGTGCTTAAAAATGGTATTTATTTTCGAGAGTACAATGAGAGTGAAAAGTGAAATCAGAACAAAATAAATGTAAATTTGAAATCAACATTCTGTTTATTAAAAATCAACGATTTATATAACTTCAACTAAAGTATACTCAAAATACTCACACATATTAAATATCATAAAAATAAAAATGCTACAATGTTCATTGTACAAATAAAAAAAAGCAAATGTTCCAATTACAAAGTCTAAACTAACATATCAACAAAATATTTTTAAACCAAAGAGTAGTAAATTTAATTTTTTGTATAGTGAATATAGTCCTTTTAATTTTTGTGACTGATAGTACTCTTATATAAAATAAATAGAAACCTAGGCATAAACTCCATTGTCAAGACGAAGGGGACGAATCGACACGCAAAAAGAGGACGAATTTTCATATAATGAATATATTTTTTGAAAAGGGACAAATTCACACCAAAAATAAATACTTTAGGGACAAATTTACGCGGTACGGATTTCAAGAGGACGAATGTACCCCGACCCGTTTTTTTAAACAAACAGACCTGTTGATACTTATTAAGGCTTAAGCTACAATTTTTTTTAAAACATCCTGAATTTACACGCGTAGTAGTCCTTCTACGCGGCCGTAGCAAAAGTTTGCTTGCTGGAAGCCCAACACTTGCGTAGCCAGGCTTTAGCATCGTAGGGTTCGACAAAACAAAATGCCAAAAAAGTGAATGAAATAAAATCAATATTCACTGTTACAAAAACCCGAAGGTTGATTTGATTCTTGAGTTGATTGATTATTGGAGTTGATTATTTCTCAATTAGAGAACCAATCTTCTACTTGAATTTTTAAGTTGGTCAAATAATGGAATAATATTTTGAACCTTTTAGGAGGCCTACACGTATCTATAAAGCCAATGATGCAATCTTTAATTTTAGTTTTAGTGCTGTCAAAACTAAATTTTCTTCATGCCATAATAGTTCTTTAGTGTTGACAACAGAAGCTACAAAACTTTGGAAAAATTAAAGTTTTGACAGCACTAACACTAAAATTAGAGCCTTCAAAATCGACTTTATTATCTATCTATACCACAGACATACAGACTAAACCTAAGGATTAAATAGCGGTGGCAAGTTTCCATACAAAAACCAAGTGACACTTAAGCTACATGGTACGAAGAAACGTATAAAAATGGGTTGTTTTGGCTGGTTTATGCTTGAAATGCCTAAACTAATCTCTCGTATATATTTTGATTGGAAACAAGCAATATTTATATCTAAAAGAGCCCGTAACTCACTGAGCTAAAATTGCTTCAAGTCGATTCTATGCGTTTATTATTAATGTTTAGTCTGTATGTCTGTGATCTACACTAATAATAAATTAATAAAAAAGACGTCTCTGTACATTGAATATTTTTGCGAAATTTTAAATGAAATGGGACATTATAATTCACACAAAAAATCTTCACATGAACTGATATTGAAAATTACCTTTAATTATATAAAAATAACGATAAGTTACATTTATGCAGAAATACTAATGATTCATAAAGAAAAATTTTCAAAATTAATATTATTTAAAAAAAATTGGTTATGCCTCTCTGAGAGCTATCCTTTACTCTTCCCGAAATATTTTCGGGGGGATTTGCGGATAAAATGGTTGTAGGTACCTCCGGCAAGCCCAGCATCAGCTCTACCACCTACAATAAACAGGTACCTATTAAAAATTTACTATTCAAATACGAGTACGTTGACAAACATCGTTTTTCATATTATTCGTTTTAATTTTAAGAAACTTTATCAATATAGTATAAAACAGATTTGAAAGATGTTGCGTATATCTCAATAATGTATTTCAGTCCCTTGCTTCTCTCACTTTCAAAACTTATTTCCACAAAGCTCTTGCCTAGTCCGCCTTTAGTAACCGTTGCTTTTGCTGTTTTCGCAGGCGCTAAGTCGACGCAGGCTATCCCAGTGATTTCCGTACCGTTAGGATATTCAAATAACACTGTTTCTAGGCGCTTAAAAAATAATAATCCATATTTCTTCACTTCCATGTAAGACATCCGAACTCCGAAATCTGTTCCTTCATATAAATCATGACACGAAATGTTTAAAATTTGTACCAATGTGGTAACTACGCAAAAAATATTAATGCGCGAGCGCATTGTAAATACATAGGCCGGCGATGTTGCTATCGCGTAATTCACTGACTGATATATTAGTAGTGAGTGATGTTCCATTGAAATCGAAAACAAAACAAAACATACAAGGTCGGGTCAAGATAACGTGAGCGGGACAACATTGTGTTTTTATTTAGTACTAGTTTTTGCCCGCGGCTCCGCCCGCATTTGAGATATTGTCGTGGAAATAAGGTGAGTCCAGGAACATGATTTTTCGAGCTGAAATAGATGCAAGAAAGACAGTCTTAGTAACAATATCAGTATATTAGTTCAGTGCCTCCGTGTAGACGAGGAAAGTAATTCGCAATTTGTGATATTCTGAGAATCAAGGTGGCAGAGCTGATGCCGGGCTCGACTGTGATGGTACCACCACCTTACTCCAAACCACCCCGAAGTTATACAGGGAGGGGGGAGAATAAGAGGACAGCTCTCAGGCAAAACCAGGCAGCCAACCTTAGCCTGCTGAGACCGATTGATGGCGGTATATCTAGAGAATATGTATGTCGTTTAAATAAGTAATATATTGGGTTTTTTGTATTCTATTTACTCAGTAGAATTTAATGATGACCATGGGAAACTATTTTATTTTTTAGTTTTATAATTATTTCCATTCAAAACGCGTCACCATTGGCTACTGCCTTTTTTGATAAAGTGAGTACCTACATTTCATCATAAAATATTAAGTTCAAAATTTATAAAATAAACCCTTAAATATTTTGTAATAGGTTTTTATAATTATGAAATATGGATAATTTAGCTGTAAATTCTTATTCATAGCCCTAATTTGATCATAATTATATTAACGAATCGAGCATTGAAAAATTTACATGCATATTCTTTCGTTATATAAACAGACTGGTAACGGGCAGCAGCGTCACTGGTGCGAGGGTTTCGGCACCGCGGTCACCAACCCGCCTGCCCAGCACGTGTGAGTATGGGCGTTTCTTCCACGAGGACCACCAAGACTGGCAAAATACTGGAAAGGCCTATGTACAGCAGTAGACGAAACAGGCTGATGGATGGGTAAGAATCATAATTTTTCCCCAGAACCACAATCGGTCATTATAATCATCTCCAATGGTGGTTGTGCCGCTTCAAAACATTACAAAATAGCTTCAAAAGATATCAAATCAATCAAAACCTGTAAGTATATAGGCTTGTGTCGTTGCAGTTTTGATGGTTTGAACTTTCTGAGAAGAATATGGCGGCACCTTATCCTGTCGGGTATTGCACTACTTCATTTAGGTCTACGACAGTATAAAAAGAGAGATATTCGCTAAAAGGGGGATTTAGTTCATCTCATTAATTACTTCAACCGTTTCATTCCTTGACGCCAAAATAACTCTTTCGCTAACTGTCGATTTGGGAGAGATGTTATGTCCGGGAAAATTGCTGTGATCGCGTGATGATACACACAAAGATGCTCTACGTTACAAAAAAAACTGCACTAAAACCCATTCACTGGTTCCCCAAGTTAAGTGACTCTACAGATAGACAGACGTTGCTTTTTATACGTATACAGATGGTCCATTCTATACTCGGTTACTAAGTCACATGACATGTAGGTATCCTTCCCTCTTCAGGACTTTCCTGCGAGCCCTCTATATACAAACAGATTTCGATCATATTTTGTACAATAACCAATTAGTATTAGTTATATTTATATATCAATATCATTGACAATAATCAAACTCGGTAACATTTTGTAGCGAGAAATAAACTAATATCTGGTATTGTCAGTTTTCCGTCAAATAATTTAATTTCAAAATGACACGTAACTCAAACACTATAGTTTCCATACAGAAGGACTCAACTTAAGCTATTTATTCAAGAAAATCCAAGATAATAAAAGAATTTTCATACAAGCACGAGTATTAAGAACGTATAATAAATTACTATATTAAAAAAAAACACTCCATAGTAAATAGTTGAATAAACACTAAACTAGTAACGAGAGCGCGCGGCCTAGCAAACAGTCCCCTTGGTCGAGTGAGTCGTTAAAATATAGTTCTAAAATTAAGTCCGTAAATAATAAAACGAGAGGAAAGCAACAGCTAAATAAAACCGAACGGTTCAACTCGAGGCTCTTTTAAAAGGGTGTGTGCACAACAATCAAAGGAAGCACCCTCCAGAGTACAGTTCTCGTAAACGGCAGGTGTACAGGCTGCAGGTGCTATAAACAGACAACAATCCGTTTTATGACCTTCGATGCCCTTGAGAATACACTGGAAAGCTGAACCTTGAAATGTAATAAAGCGCTTGAAAATCGCATTTTACTTTTGCTCTCAGGTGTGCGCTTGGGTTTATTATCGGTAAAATAAAAGTTGAATCATATTTTCTTTTTCTCATTGCATGGAATTTTTGCACGAATCTTGTTGTGTTTCTTTAAGCACGCGCGTAATGGAAGCTTATTTCTAGGCCCAACGTTACTCTATGAGGCGGATACATTGACTAGGGCACTTTTGTTTGATAATCCTGAAGTGAAATGTTGGTACTAACTTAGTACTACTAAGATAAAAAATTGTTTGACCTGTCCAGAAAGGGAAACGAAATAACGATCGTACCAAACATTGATATGGTACCAAAACTATAATATACTCGTATAAGAAAACGCACTTACCATTTTCTTTTTACCACAGAAATACCTGAAAATTCCCTCACAGTCGGACATAATCCGAAGTTTACGAGGGCCCATTCGCCAAATACGGATTTTATTCGAGGTGTGCCCCTAATAGGTGCGACTGGGGACAATTGGCCAATAAAATACCAAACGTAACCCATAGTTTCATTGCAAATTGTGGATTGGAAAGGTATAAAAGTTACCTCGGGCATTATTGAAATTGACGTTTCTGGTGTTCGGCAGAGAGTTGGGAAAATTAAAAAGTAGTTTCTCATGATTTTATCAACGATTCGGGCCTGTAATATAAATTCGTTCCCGGTTCATAGCTCAAATATAGGCGGACCGATTCACGTGATAGATTTTAAGTGTACGAGTACGTATCGAAAAATGAAAAATATTTGTCGTACGACTCGTAAAAAAAATTTGTTCCGCGATGAATTTTAATAGATTTTACATTAAAAATTGAAGTTTTTGACGTATTTATCATATATAACATTTGATGGCATAGTTTTCTGTCGTATACTTATTACATAAGATATAAGAGTAAGAAAGAAAATTAAAAGATATTATAGATATACCTATTTCGACCGATCAAAAATTAAGAATTATAATTTACCAAGTAAATGCTACATACATAGCATTACATACTCACGCTTGTCTCCCAGAGGGGTAGGCAGAGAGTACAGATTTCCACCTACTACGACCCTGACACACCTCTTTTGCTTGTTCAGCTTCTTCTATTCAATCTAGTCATTCATGCTCTTCTATTCCGAGTACTTTTTATTTTGCCCTTCTTCAGTATGTCTCCTATTTGTTCGGCATACGTCCTTCTAGGGTGGCCCGGTCGAGCTTTAGGTACTTGTGCAGGTGCAGCATTTTCTTTCGTCGCTGTACTTTCATTCATCCTCTCCATATACCCAAACCACCGAAGCATTCCTTTTTCTATTCTAGAGCTGAGCTTTAGGTACTTGTGCAGCATTTTCTTTCGTCGCTGTACTTTCATTCATCCTCTCCATATGCCCAAACCACCGAAGCATTCCTTTTTCTATTCTAGAGCTGAGCTTTAGGTACTTGTGCAGCATTTTCTTTCGTCGCTGTACTTTCATTCATCCTCTCCATATGCCCAAACCACCGAAGCATTCCTTTTTCTATTCTAGAGCTGAGCTTTAGGTACTTGTGCAGCATTTTCTTTCGTCGCTGTACTTTCATTCATCCTCTCCATATGCCCAAACCACCGAAGCATTCCTTTTTCTATTCTAGGGCTGAGCTTTAGGTACTTGTGCAGCATTTTCTTTCGTCGCTGTACTTTCATTCATCCTCTCCATATGCCCAAACCACCGAAGCATTCCTTTTTCTATTCTAGAGCTGAGCTTTAGGTACTTGTGCAGCATTTTCTTTCGTCGCTGTACTTTCATTCATCCTCTCCATATGCCCAAACCACCGAAGCATTCCTTTTTCTATTCTAGAGCTGAGCTTTAGATACTTATGCAGCATTTTCTTTCGTCGCTGTACTTTCATCCATCCTCTCCATATGCCCAAACCACCGAAGCATTCCTTTTTCTATTCTAGAGCTGAGCTTTAGGTACTTGTGCAGCATGTTCTTTCGTCGCTGTACTTTCATTCATCCTCTCCATATGTCCAAACCACCGAAGCATTCCTTTTTTCTACTTAGCTATCTGGTCACTAGGTACATCTTCTTTCTACATCTTAGCGGCAGATGTTGGTTAATAGATTGATGGATAAATTACATTTTTACATCACTCAATCAAAAAAATAATAATCAAATGTAGTGATGCTTTTTAGGGTTCCGTAGTACCTGAAAGGTAAAAGGAACCTTTTGGTGAGACTCCGTTGTCCATCAGTATGTCGCAGCTTCATATCATAACTTTCGCACCGTTAAAGATAAAGACTTGAAATTTGCTACAAAAATAGCATTCACTTGCCTACACAATAGGGTAAAAAAAAATATCCTAAAAATACAATATGGATATCAAATTGTAGATATTAAAGAGCTGATAATAAAAGTATAGACTTTTACTGTATTTACTCTCACCGATTTCGAGAAATCTTTGAAAAGCCACGAAAAATTCCATTCCCCCATTATTTCTGAAACTGGTGGACCGAAAAAAATGAAAAAGATCACGATTATAGGCCATATTACAGGAAAACTATAGCGATTAAAAAAGGTTTAACACATATGAGAAATATAAAAATAAATGCAAAATAAATGTTTTTTTTTTAAATAAAAATACAATATGGGTATTAAATTGTAGACATTAAAGAGCTAATTAAAAAATATATCCTTTTACTGTATTTACGGTCACCGATTTCGAGAAATCTTTGAAAAACCACAAAAAAATGCATGTCCCCCCTTATTTCCGAAACAAATGAACCAAAAATATGAAAAAAGTCATGGTAATTTGGGATTACGTAAAGATTACATGAAAAATATAGCGGGTGAGAAATTCACCGTAACAAAATTACAAAATTTAATTTTTCATCAAAGAGTTTTATCTCATCCGTCCATCCGTCCGTCCGTCCGTCCTTATGTCACAGCGTCATAACTTTAGCACCGTTAAAGATAAAGACTTGAAATTTTCAACGAAAATAGCATCCGAAAAATAAAAAAATATTTCATAAAAATACAATATGGGTTTGATACCCATATTGTATTTTTAAGAATTTATTTTTTATTTTTCTCACTTTGTATTGGAAATATTTTGAACAATTTCAAATTTTTCCATTTTTTTTTGTACCGTGTTATGTAGGCAAGTGGATGCATATTGTAGATCTGATTGTAAAAATAAATACACTTCTACAATATTTACTGGCACCGATTTCGAGAAATCTTCGAAAATCCCCAAAAAAATGCATGAAAAATTTGAAATTGTTCAAAACATTTCCAATACAAAGTGAGAAAAATAAAAAATAAATATTAAAAATACAATATGGGTATCAAATTGTAGATATTAAAGAGCTGATTGTAAAAATAAATATACTTCTACAATATTTACTGGCACTTATTTTGATAAATCTTTGAAAAACCATTAAAAAATGTATATCGTCCCCCCCCCCCCTTATTTCCGAAACTGGTGAACCGAAAAATATGAAAAAAAATGACGATTATAGGTCATAGCTGGCCAATTACAGGAAAAATATAGCAATTAGTAAAAAGTGTATAATAAATAAAAAAAATATTTTACAAAAATACAATATGCGTATCAAATTGTAGATATTAAGGAGCTGATTATACTTTTATTATATTTACTGGCACCGGTTTCGAGAAATCTCTGAAAAACCCAAAAAAATGCATGTCCCCCCCCTTATTTACGAAACGAATGAATCGAAAGTATGAAAAAAATCATGGTAATTTGAGATTACGTAAAGATTATAAGAAAAATATAGTGGGTGAGAAATTCACGATAACAAAATTAAATTTTTCATCCACGACTTTTTTTTCGAGTACGTTATAAAATATTTGAGCCTCTCTTTTGTGGTACAATCAATTCTATTTTTAGTTATCATAAACAGTTATGGGTAAGATTTTAAATACCTTCTTCCCGACTGTTCCCATAACTGTGGAATTACGGAACCCTAGGTATGCGAGCCTGGCTCGCACTTGACCGGTATTTCTGGTATACTGCTGCCATGAATTCTGTAAATTAGAGGGAGGATTGCCTAATACCAGTGCGTACGTTTTGAAGAATCTGTAACGTTTGCCTCCTGTACGAGCTGATTATTTATTTTAACACTAATAATATTAGTAAGCAGTTTAATATTATGAAACTGATACATAGAGGTTATTAAAACACGAGTATAAGTTAAAAAACGAGTCGTAGTAATAATAATAGCTAGTAATAATACCACTCGAATGTTTAAATACCCTTTAAAAAAATTACCTAATATATTTGTAAAGCAAAAGCACTAAATGAAACTTGACTTATTTTGTCCCATAGACAGTTGCCTACATTTCTTGGATAATCCGACACTTACTTGACCTACTATTCCTATTCACCTCTTTACTTTCAAATCGATCAAATCAAACAAACTCTTCTGCTATAAACTTTTTCTAAAGGAAACCACTTTTGTTTGCATCCCTGAAAATGTAAAACAACACATTAGCTCGTTGGAGACTAGAAGCAAGGGCGAGCACCTGATTGAGCCCTTAACCCGGATCTAAAACGCTGACTGTTACAGGCACTAGGACGTGTAGGGAACAGCCCTAGTGTAGACCTGGGAGTCTTGGGAAGAAGGATGTACCTAAGTCGATAACTTTTTAGCTTTCCATTAAAAGCAAGCCTCATTGTGAGTGTATTTGTGCGCGGAATAGCTAAAGAATTGCCATTCAGGCACCTTAATTACAACGCTTGCCAACAAAATAACTTTTCTGTTTTAAACCTAGAACAGGGAAGAAATATAAGTAATAGAAAAAAAAGGGAAGACACTTAAATAAAAAGCTACTCTCGCTACGCGGCAATAAAGTGCAATTCAGCTTATGGGAACAGCGTTGCGTGCCTAAAATTTTTTCACCTACAAGGCGCCTCTCTTTCTACCGCGTAACTCTTCATAATCCACTGAATGTTTCTTCTACTTTTACACTTCTTGTAGCCTTGGCGGGGTCGAACAGGCGCCTGGCTAGAGCTAGTCCCCTCCGCTCCTCCCCACGCCCGCCACTTCTTTCGTCGTCACACCTGTAACAATGTTTACACCCACAAATATGTGTACCTACACAGCCACAGGATGTGAAGCTTGACGAGTATTATGGGACCAGAGAAAATACGGATTATGTTTGATGATGATGACATCACATTTGGAAGAAGGCGACTTTTATTCATGCAGCCAAATGTACACTGAAGACTCGGGTAAGTATTTGGTATCAAGGTTCGATGGTCCTTTTTCGGAATTTCGAAAATTATTTTACTCCTGCACCCTGCAAACGCGAGGCCAATCTCGAGTCGATACCATGGAGAGATAAAATATATTTTTTTAAATTACGCAAAAATAATTATTGATCCATGGTACTGATAACATACCAAGGCCCCAGTATGAATTTGGCTGCATAAAAAATGTGACGAAACCCGTACACTGTGTATGACGGACCCTTCTTAAGACTTTTCATCGTTGACGACAACAATGAAGTAAGCATTTGTTAAAGCTTCATCATTACAGAAAACAAACACAAGGCAAGAAAATGTACTTACTTATCCAAATAATATCGATAATTTCCCAAAGTTTTCTTATCATATCGACGCTGCCCGTCCCTAGTTGTCAAGTAGCGTGTAGCGCACCTACAAGTAGGCGATTGACCTAAAACGTCGGTATATCGGCCATCGAGCACGCGCGCACTCTTCACTACCTTTTAGAAACTGAGTGTTGCGAAGCTCTAGTGGGTTAGTGGGGCAGAATGGGTTTACGTACTGGAAACTATCGCTTGCTGACAAAATTCTTAACTTATCGATAGAAAGCCAAAAACATTCCTTTGTTATTCAACTAAGAAAGGTAAAGGTTCCGCCGAACCAATTTTTGCTTTGTAATTAATGGTATATCGGAGTGGGTAAGCCCATTTTATAATACCTACATTACTTTTGATAGTTTCTTACAAACATTTTTCGTTATCGGAAATAATTCATAATTAAAATAAAATGAATCAAGTGAATTGAGTTATCTATGGGAGCCTTACACTCATTTGTGGGCAGCTAGAAATTGGCCAGGGAATCGTGCTTCGACTTTACCTTACACGGATATGGAAAAAGTTAACTTTCTCCATACCCGTGTTAGTATAAAAGTATTAGTGGCCAAACTCTTAAGAGTGACTGCAAAGGCTTGTTGGGTAAATATTTTATAATAAAACACCTGTAAGATGTATCTTATGGAAAATTTATTCGTGATCTCGAATTACTAAGATAATAAAACTCTACAAACTAACACACAAACCGTCAGTGAATGTACTACAAAGGAAATCCGTGCTTCTCAAATTTTTAACCTTATACCATTAAGATACGGTTGAAAATTGGTCAAGCTCCAGTTTTCTGTACGTGAATACTACTCAATGTGCCTCGACTACCGATTGGAAGAGATTAAGGCACGTAACCTTAACTAGGTTTTATCAATATGTTACGAGTAAACACAAAAACTTATTACATTTTTAGGTATACTCCAGCCAACGAGTTTGCACATTTTTGAAACTTCAGTGAACAAAATAAAAGTTCATTTATTTTGTAGTTTTTTTGAGATTACGAAAGTTGAAAGTCGTCTCTACTTTGGTACAACATAAAATTTACTTTCACCATCATATTTATTTTTTTATCTGCAAATGTGGCGTTCCAAATCCTTTTTTTTTTTCATCCGGTAAATTTATATTTTTATTGACAACCTAGATTAATCAAAAATGCCGGTTCCGAAACTCCCAAAAGACAATTTAAATTTTAAATTTGGAACAACATCTCTAGAAGACTAGACTAATTTGCGAATTTGTTCATTATTCAATATTATTCAGTCGGACATTTTACTGGTTTCTAAATTAGACTAAATATTGCTCGGTTAACGTTAAGAACCAAATTTCGAAACCATTTTCATTCGAATATAAACGTCGGGTAATCGGGCTGAGGATTTGGAACGCATCCTTAGAGTATGACATAAAATCGCACAAAAACGACCAGTTGATTTTAGACAAAACCAATTACAACACTTCCACAGGTGTACAGGCAATCTACTCGCAATTTCATCTTGTAAAAGTATAATTTTAATTTGATACAAAATAAATCTATATAGCTCTGTATAACCACCAACTTACGACAAAAATACAAACTTACAACGATTCCTGTAAATCATAAACAATTCATAATCCATTCATTAATAATGCATGCAACACAAAAAACCGATGTTATATAAGGTCCTACAATTCAAAGTGAAAAAAAATTAACAGATGATAGAGTATCCCTAACACTAACAGAGAACATTCCACCGCAAAAAAAAATTTTTCTTCTTCTGGAATTTAATCAGTTAATGATACATGATCTACCCTAGAATTATTTTCACTTATTATTGTAGGACCTTACATATGTATAAATGATCACATCATTAAGTAACATAAAAAGAAGCTTTTGGACGGAAAATAAAAATGTTTTGTCTTATAATAATATTTCCTTGTTATAATCTACGATCTATATTAGCAGTCTAAAATAAAGATGTGACGTTTTAATTATAGATTCTAGAAATGCTTACAAACCTAAATACAATAATAAACTTATATTACGAGCTTAGTGGAAATACATATTGGTTTCTTTCTTCAGTATCATTCGTAAATCTATAAAACGCACAAAAAATACGACAAGCTAATATACAAAAATACATAATAGATAAAGCTCTTTTGCTCAGATCCTTATAAAAATACAAAAATGAGATAAAAATCCAAATTAATGTACCAAAAATCAGGCGTTTTATTGTATGGCAATACTCGATATAATACAAAATTATCGCCGAAGTTTTATTTGCGCTTATTATCTAATAGAGAGAAAAATACAAAGGCCAGAATGGCACTTACGGGAGAAATTGGAGCATTTAATTTAGGATCGGTTTGTCAATTATATAAACTCGCGGGTACTCTATTATTTAAATACCAAATTATTTATATTTTTAAACTTTACAACTACACATATTTGATGTATAATAATAGAAACCATGTTTAGGCAGCTAGCAGCAATGAGGTTTATACTTTTTGTTTTTATAATAATGAACTCGAAAAAACTGTAATTTATTGATGATGAAAAATAAACGCTATTTCGAGTACATTTCTACAAAAAGGTCTACAATACAAAGTTAATTTCCAATGGTTTATAGCGTGAGAAAGTGATATGAAAACGGTTATTTTGTACTATCACTTGGCTTATATCAGCCAAGATAATTTTCTGCTACAATGTGCAGTTTATATTATTAGTTGAAGGTAATTTGCTCGTCACTTCAGTCTACATTCGACCATTTAGTTTCCAAGGAGAAAACTATAATTTACTACAGTGCGTTTCATCAAATAGTTCCTTTGCCCTAAAATTGACTCTCTTGACCGTCAACGACGACTAAACATAGTGATTGGATAAAAAAGTTGTATGTCTATGGATTGGATGATCTAAACTGGATTATTTGCTACCAACATTACGGAAGAGCGGAACTTTTTGATGAAACCACAGACGATGAAACGTACTATACTACTCTACAGAGTTTGGGTTATAGGAAATGTTGAACCGCCAATACCGACTCGAAGTCATAAACGGAAAAGTATTGAAACCGCATACAGTTCGGGCCAATCGAGAACGGTGTGAAGTTAGCTGTCACCTGCACAGTATCCGAACGCGCACATTCCCTTTCCATAAGGACTTTCGACACGGCGAGAAAATTGCGCCCGCCATTTTTACTGGCACGAAATGTATAAAATTTCATCAAGAAAGATATTGAAATTAGAAGTACATAATTGCGAGTTGGTAAACTAAACGGTCGGCCATAGCCATTGACCTCCCATAAACAACAAGATACTACACAGTCTCTAATAAAAGTTTGGAAAGTGTCCGAATGTGCGACGTGCATAGTAGCAAAAATGCTTCAACTAAATTAAGACGTTATGTCGTTAACATAAAATGCAATGTCAGTTGTACGAAATCGTCATTCGATTTTGTCACCCCATAGCGGTGACAAAATGCATCGCGGACATTTTTGAGCGAGATTGTGAGTCTAGTTGTTTATGAGAGGTGGCCATAACACACAACATCAGGGCAGCCCATAGAGGTAGCCTATAGGAACTAGAGTTACATAGTCCGCCATTTTCGCATTAGTTGCGAAACGTCTATTGTCACCGGGTGGTTCTAATTATCAATTTAACTATCCGATATTTTGTTAATTTATCATAAAGAAAACGACCAGTACATTGTTGTTACGTGCCTATGACACAATTAACGTTGTGTTTCAGTAATCTTTTTGATAAAAATAAAACCGTTCCGAAATCGCCACTTTTGACAAATACAACATCTTAATGGCTCCTTTTTGGGGTCTGTTCGCTATTCGCCGACTTTATTGTTTCGTCGACTTTTCCTAGGCTTCTTTATATTTCTTGCATTGTGCCATCTTTTGAGCATTTCATATAGTTTTATCGCTTTTTGCAGACTTTTTGCGGTTTCTCATTTGAAATTCTTATTTTGCCAATTATAAAAATGACACGTTCTTTTGATAGTGTTTTGTCGATTTGAGTACATATAAATAGAAAATTTGTAATTCTGACGACGCTTTTTAACCTAAAAGTGCAGAAATTTAAAATTCCAGGCATTTATTTCTGTTTTTATTATAGACTAAGAAATATGATAATGTAAATACATAGATAATTTCTACAAGTAGTTGAAATAAAAAGATTTAGGGTTGTTTTTATAAAAATTTAATTTATCAATGAGAAGAATGAAAATAACTGAACTCAAACAAATACTTGGATATAACTTAAAACAATTAAAAATACTCAACTCAAACAAATACTTTATATCTAACTTAAAACATTTTCACTTAAATTTTCTACTCTTTTCATATAAATATTTAATTTATAAAAATTTCATTTTGCTTAACCTATACAAACATTCCTCAACATTAATATTTCCCTTCAAATGGTCGTCCACGATTTTAGTTATTCTTTCATCGGTTATGATATCCTTGTTTCGCCTTTTTTGTGTATAGGGCAGATACATATTACTTCTTCTGACCATAAAATCAAAATGGACGCTTTCATTCTTTAATATACCTATAAGAAGAAATAAGTTTGGCTTCTTCTTACCAACTTTTTGGTTCAGACGAAAATGCCATCCTTCTGTTGCGTTTATAGTGCGATGTCTTGTGTTGTTATAGCAGCTAACGGCATTTAGCATGTCTGGTTTCATCCACTGATTTATGAAGTAGTTAAAAAAATTATCCCAGGCGCTTACATTACTTTCGATTGCAAACTGAATCGATAAAAATCCTTCACTTATATAAGTAACAGGCAAATATGCCAGAGCTGTTAACTTCGCAAGAATAATTTTACCTTCATTGGTTTCCAATAGCCCCAATTTCTTGGCTTTTTTGTTAATAGCTTGCGAGTAGTGGAACAAGCAGCCACGGATTATTACATCGCGGTAAACTTTTTTAAATCCATTCATTGCTGCTAATTCGTAATCAGTTTGAAAGTAGACGGGGCACATATCAGGCAACTTTTCCTGTATGCGAGTAAACATCCTTACATATGTTGCTTCTTCTTTGTTTGGAAGTAACGCAAATATTAAAGGCACAATATTTGTTTCTGTGCTTGTACTTCCGATGTCTCCGTGCAGCGTGTAAATCTGTACAAATGGAGGGGGTGCACTTTTAAATGTCCCGTCACCAAAATAATGTGTAACTGTCCTGATATTTTTTCGGGCTTCTTGACTGCAGAATACCAGAATCTTATCTTTGTTCCCATCTTCAATAATCAAAAAATCCTCCTTAATTTTTTCTGGTAAAACAACGTTTTCTAGCAGTTTAAAGGTCGTCACATTTATTTTGAAATAATATTTTCTTGCCCGGTAGAGAATGTCTTTCACTTGATAAAAAGTGGGCACTATATCGTCATACTCTGGATCTGCCTTATATTTTCCTATAACAGTGTCGTAAATTTGTGGTATGGGACGATAGTCCTTACATACCGCTCCCTTTAATTCGTCAATAATTTTTTCTTTTTTGAATAATGTTATGTCAGGGTTGCAGTGATGGGGACTTAATCTGGTTATAGTTTCATCTTCTTCATTCCACGTTAAGGAACCAGGGCAGTTACGGTTGTGACACCTCCAAATACTGGTAAAACTGTGGCGATTTTTTTTTTCTAAAGTGTGGCGGTAGCCTCCTCTCCACAATATTTTTGCACCTCTGCGTCCACTAAAAAAATCAACTGTTTGCAGAGCACTCATTTTATTTACAAGTTGCGATAATTCAATTTCCATTCGTTAACATCCAAAGAGTATATTACTAGCTTTTGCCCGCAGCTTCGCCCGCGTTCAGAGAATCTTCGCCCGCGTTCAAAGAATCTTCGCCCCGTTTTCGGCTCGGGCGCTATTTAATGAACACCCTTATAGCCTATGTGTTGACCAGGATCACTACGATTATAATAAAACAAAACCGCATTCAAATCCGTTCAGTGGTTCTGGAGTTAAAACGGAACAGACAGACAGAAAAAAAATCCAACAATTGTTATTTTGGCCTCAGTACAGTACCAATAACCAATATAATAATAAATAATAATAAAATTTCGCGAAAATGTTCAATGTCAAACACGACTTTTTTACAATTTTATTATTAGTATAGATTTGTTGACATCTTAGGACTGATAGACGTCAAGCAATAAATACCATAAATATCAGACAGTTTTCATTACAAATGTACTAAGGAGTCGGCATAACGAGAATAGTTGTTTGAACAAATAAAAATATCTACAAAGAAAATATAAAATCAAAAACCGGAAACAATTTCGGCAAGACGCGAAATCTGTACAAAGTCGGCAAAAAGCGATACAAGTACATAGATTTCCCAAAAAGTCGGCAAGACGCGAATAACTTAAGGGGGCCTAGGAAAAGTCGACGAAACAATAAAGTCGGCGAATAGCGAACAGACCCTTTTTGGCACCGGGAATTTCCATTTGTCAGATATTAATTCTATCGATGAGGTATCTGACTATATTAAAGAATGTACCGCAATCCAGTATAGAGGATAAAATATAAATACTTGCCCCGGTTATTTAATTTGGTATAATCGTTTTTGTATACCTATGTAGCTCTAGTGCTATAGTGCGTCCATTCTTTATTAGCAATACTCACCATAGACATTGTTTTTTTGTTACCGCATTAAACGAAAATCGATTGCTTAGTCAAAACGTTGTCTATGGCAAGTTTAAAAGGAAAGTGGTCTTAATCAATTCTTGAGTTTTGGAACGAAATCGTTAAGTCTTAACGCCCAAATCTCGGCTGAAAACAAAGTACCTATACAAAAATTGATGAAAAATAATTGGGTTTTCTAGTCGTGAATTTTAGGTTGTTTTGGAATTTATGACTAAATTCACGACAATGGAGGACGTTATTATTTTTAAGCGAATATAAAGTCACGTTTTTGCATGCATTAATTTTAGACATGTTTAAGCAATTCTTTTGGCGCTATAACTACGAGTATCTCTCCCAAAATCGTTCCAAATCTGAAGGATCGATCGTTAATATCTCTGTATGGAGCAGCCAATGTATGTATCTATATAATTTATTTATATAAAGAACTCCCTGCGTTTAGTAACGCGTGGTCCGGTGGCCGCGGCGAGAGCGGCCGTGTCGGGGTCAGGCGCGCCGTCCGCGCCGCGCTCCTCCTATAAATACAAGTGTACACATGGAATTGATGTTGTTTAGTTTTTACGGGTACAAGTCTTGTAAAACGGGATGTCAATTTGGGCAAATATTTCAATGCAAGTAAAGACCAAAGTATTTTATATGCATCAAAGCTGTTGGTAATCTTTTCCACACAATTGCTTTTTTTTATTTATTGAGAGAAAGTTGGCAGTATTTTCTTGTGTACCACAGATAAAGTTACGGAAATGAACTGCTTTCAGTTAGATGCGTTCATAGGCTGCGTTCGTGTTTAAAGGCATCCTAGTCAAAGAAGATTTTCTTTTTTCAAATAATAAAAATGCCGCGGCATGACAACACAAACTACACATATTAAATTATGTATTACTATTACATTGATTACTATTAAATATTATTATTTTTCCATCCATCCATCAGCCTGTTTCGTCCACTGCTGGACAAAGGCCTTTCCAGGATGTCACCACTCTTGGCGGTCCTCCTGGAAGAAATGCCCATACTCACACACGCTGGGCAGGCGGGTTGGTGAGCGCGGTGCCGAAAACCTTGCACCAGTGACGCCGCTGCCCGTCACTAGTCTGATTTATATAAGGCCCGGCAATTGGGGATGGATATGCAATGGCAATGGTGGGCCGCCTGGTTTTGTCTGAGAGCTGTTCTCTTACTTTCCCCCGATTATCTTCGGGAGGATTTGCGAGTAAGAGGTTAGTACCGCCTCTTCTCTTCTACCACCTAAATAATTATAATGAAAATATTATTTTTTAAGGTAGATTATAGAATAATTTGATGACTAGCAATAACATATGACTGAATAAACGCAACATTAATAATAAAATGAAAATATTATTTTTTAAGGTAGATTATAGAATAATTTGATGACTAGCAATAACATATGACTGAATAAACGCAACATTAATAATAAAATTTGAATAAAACCTAATATAAATAAATTAATAATAATAATACTATTTATAAGTTATTTGATGAAAAGAATGTTTGTATTAATACACTCTAGAATTGCCATGGCTTGGTGGTAATGACAGTGGAAATAGCTACACGCATTTGTAGATTTGCTAACAAGCTCCTTTGCGTGTAGGCCAACAACAAGCTTCAATATCTCCCACCTGACCGATCACATCTACTATCACTATCCACGTACTAAGGTACTGGGTAACAAGGTAAATGAAAGAGAACTTTACCTGAGTAAGGTATTCTCCCTTATGCCTTGAGAGAGCTCGAACTAAGACGATGGCGACAACGATGAGTAGCAGGAATATGAACGCCAGAACAGCTGTAAATAAAAATTGTAATTAAATAAGTAGAAAGCCTTCGACGTTTAGTATATCATAAATTCTTTAATAAGCGTACAAGACCTGTTAAGTAGTCTCCTGCATATTTAACCCTTACTGAACTGATGGGATATAATTATGTCTCATTTTGTGTTGTATTTCTATTGTTATTTTTTCTCAATCCCGTAAGAGACACATGTCCCCTTTTTGGTCTTCAACCCATACAACTTCTAAAGAGTAAACATCAAGTAACTATAGGCAACTACCGAGTTATAGTAACACCGCTAATATTGTCTTAAAGTCATAAAAAATTGACAAGTTAAGACCGAGCCAAGGGTAAAATTTGCTAGTACCTATTCAAAACATCTAAGACACAAATGAACAAGATACATTTTAGATCAGCGAACTATATAAAGACCTTCATCAGCCAATTCAGCAGTCGCACTAATAAAATAAGCGTATGTTAGACCGGACATAACATAACACAGTACGGAGCGACGCAGATTTTATAAATAAATGTACAACCACAGGGCGCCTCAGAGCAAAACAGTTTGAGGATCTTCGATAACCGAGACAAACCAACGCGTGTGAGCAGGATGACTGTACTATCGCGATTGTGCGTAAATAACATACGCAGGCGTGTGCAACTCAGGGTCGCGTTCATAAATTCGGGGTCTCGACACGGGTTCTAATGACATCTCTGTCGTACGCTTTGAAAATTGTATAAGCTATCCTGCTGTCAGTTTCGGAACCTGACGAAAGTGTTAATTAATGGACGGGGTCTGATATGTGTTTATTCTGATCTGCAGCTAGTTATGCTGTCCAGGAGCCTTATTATCTGACTTTACTATCGATTTCAAAGGTATCGTGATTGGCTAGAAATGGCGACACACATGATTTCTAGCCAATTACGATACCGCTGAAAACGATAGCGATAGATGTTGAGCTGTCTTTAGCTCGTATGTCGCCGGCTTCCTCCATACCGTTTAAAAAACAAACTTATTGCGCGTGCAGTTATGAAAAACTTGACACTAAGGACCATTAAACTATATGTATCCAAGGATTCTAATTAAGTTAGTATTCTATATGTATCTCCTTAAATAATAAAATATTACCAATTTATCGACTTTTCTATACGTTTGCTCTTGTAAACTGAATTTCAAGTTTCTAAGGCTTCCTTCTACCCGGAAATATCATAGTATATAGGCAAGTTTTATGTATGTGTATTTATGTATTATATCATGTACGTATATGTTTTGCTAAGGTATGCTTATTTAATAGATTTTCGTTTTAATTTATTTAAATTATATCTTTTGTGGTACACGTATGCATGATTCAATTACTAAACTTATTTTAATAAAATTCATCTTTCCCGCCAATATTTGCTGGAAAATAATCTCTTTGCAGAGATAAGCTCGCCTGTGTACATACCGTCTCATTTATTGTGTTTAAACATTGACGTCTCATAAACAACAAGACTCACAATCTCGTTCAAAAAGTGTCCGCGATGCATTTTGTCACCGCTATGTCGTGACAAATTGGAATAACGATTGTGTACAACCGACATTGCATCTTATGTTAACGACATAACTTTTTATTTTGGTCGAAGATTTTTGTTACTATGCACGTTATAGGTTCGGACACTTTCTGACTTACTTTTCTTAGAGACTGTGTGTTTAGTTGTTTATGAGAGGTCCATGTGTTTAAACTATTTTTCTGTGTACAATAGAGAATAAAGAAATTCCACACTGTGTTACGCTGCTTTACCCATGTCTGTCACTCTTCCAGTTTCTGGGCAAGCGCGCCCAGCCCAATGTCTCCGATAGGCGCGATAGTGAACTTACTGCCAAGTATAGCCTCATCAGTCTTGTGCATATCTCCGCCCTGGTCGGAGCCCTCGGGCGGCGGTCTGGTCTCCACCGGCTCGGGCGGGTGCGTCACTGGTTCCACGCCGCAGAAGTCCTCGTGCAGAACGCCTGGATAAAAACGCTTGTTATAAATAGGTAGCGTACAGCTACACTAATAATAAACTAGTCGAAGTGTCTGTGCATTAAATATTTTTGCGACATTGTAAATGGATTATTATTAAGGTCAATACTATTAATTTTTTTGTTTTTGTTTGTCTGTCTGTATGTTCCGTTTTCACTCGAGAAGCAACGGATTTAGATGCGGTCTTCCTTATTATCATCATAGTGAACCTGGGGCCTTATTGTCTAACTTTGACAGCCATCGCGAACGCACCGTGATTGGCTAGACATGACATCACACACACATAATTTTTGGCCAATCACGACGGTGTTGGAGGCCATAACGATGAATATTGAAGTTAGACAATAAGAGGGCTGGTCAACATAAAGTTTATAATGGGTGTTAATAAAATAACCGCTTAGCCGAAAACTGACCAAAATAGTTTTTGTCTTACGTATGTACAAATAGAAGACACATTAACTGAAAGGTAATGCGGGCGAAACCGCAGGCAAAAGATTCGATTCATAAGAGTCGAAGATAAAAGTTTCATTGGGTCTACTGTACGAAGAATATCGCGGTTGCATGAGTTTTTATTTCCAACTACTGACAAAGCACTTATACGTGAAGCATCCCGTCAAAGGGACGTCCGAAACATCGAGATTTTGAAATCAAAGCGAGCTTTAGTTATCAATTTTTCACAATAAATAATCCTCGTTACCACTTCTTACTCATAGACTGGTACCCACACTTAAAATCACCAAAAAAAAATTATCAACCGATTGTAAACTTTAATGCACGCAAAATAAAGACCACTTCACTTACCCCCAAGACTCCTAACATTAGGTGGCCCATCCTGCTGGAAGAGCAACTTCAAGGGATAGATGTCATCGAACTCAACCCGACTGACGCACCCCACGAACCCTTCGTTCATGGACTCGTTGCGTCCTATGTACATGTACTGTATGTTGTTGAATTGGGCGTCCGCTGATTCCTTGATGTTGAAATTGTACTCCTGGGTTTCGTAACTGTCCACCTGGATGAGAATTATTATGTTACGGCTGATGATAGGTCTGATGATAAATCGGACTAAAGCCCGCTAACATAATGTTTAGATCTGGGCACTAACATCGGATTTTTAATTAAACGAAAGTTCTTGATAGTAGAAAATACGCTTGACATTTTACAATGCAACTGTCGCTGCATTCAAAAGTTCACGACAATCTAAAATGGCTCTTGCACCTTATGAGTTAAAAGGGCATTTCCCACTATCATGAACTGTGAGTTTATACTTTACTCCAGCTAATAAGAAATCCAACTTTAGCTAATATTTGTTTATTTCAACTTTAGCCGGCTGAACTTTAGAATAACCACTAATAGCTAAAAATGTAAAAGCAATAAAGAATAATAAAAAATACAGTAATAATTGAGCGAATCAAAGCGGAGCGAGGAACGTGTTAGGTTTACATGTAAATAAATTTGGAAGCAGAGCAAAGCGACCTCCCCCCCCCTGGTTTTAACAGAATTTAACTTATACTTGCGATTGTCGGCACTTGGTGAAACATGAAAAGCATCTTGATGAAAACCACTTGTACACTGTTTACACAAATTTACTATAACTATAGGTACTTTTATTTGGTAAAAAGTTAGGGTTAAAAGTACCTATAGTTATAGTAAATTTGTGTAAACAGTGTACAAGTGGTTTTCATCAAGATGTTTAACAGAATTCATGATATACACAAAAATTCTTCCTGTCGTCTTACCATTTTTGTTGAATAATTACTATACTATTTCATCCTTCCATTTGCTACAGGTTGTCCAAATTTGATACAGTTGATTTTTATACGTTGTTCAAGTTTGTTAACTAAACAGGAAAACTTACAGAGGATCTTAACATTGATATAGCTTGAATAGACACGATAGGAAACCCTCGCAATTGCCCGTTTTTTTTTTTTGTTGAAAATATTTTACCTGTAAAACCATAGTAGCACCGCTGTTCTTCCTGGACAATCTGACATCGTGGTACTGTCCTAAGCCGAAGTGCTTGCCTTGGAATATGATCTCTTGTCGCTCGAATCCAAAGTCAAATACCACACGTAAATGCCCTGTTTGAAAAAAGTAAAATATTACATTTATTAGATACTAGCTTTTGCCCGCGGCTCCACCCGCGTATTATTCGGTTTAACGACATGCTTTTTTTCGGGATAAAAAGTAGCCTATGTGTTAAGTTAGGGTATAAGCTATATCCATTCTAAATTTCATTCAAATCCGTCCAGCCGTTTCACACACACACACACACACACACACACACAAACTTTCGCATTTATAATATTAGTGTGATTTCAACAAAGTGCATTAAGAGAACATACGTAATAAAGAATGAGATTTTCAAACAGGAGAACTATTTTTATTTTTAACTTTTTATTTATAACTATTTTCATTCTCCTTAATCGAGAAGACTTCGATGTGCCTATTTGAGACGAGTGAAACTTACCCGAGTTGGACACCATCAGAGTGAGATACTCTCCAGATATATTAGAGTAGAAACCAAGCAGGAAACCCTTAGGGTTGGTAGTTGTGAAGCCGACACGGATCTTCTCGGCTATAGTAGACCGCCATGACCCGAGGAAGTCGTATTTCACCATCGAGTTGGGACGAAGGTTGACCCCGATTTCTAAAAACATACGAATAGTAAACACTCTATATTTGTACATATTGCAGTGGTGTTCAACAAGGTAAGAGACCATACTATGCTTGTTCATAAAGAATCACAAAAAATTAAGGGCTTCCATAATTTTTCTTTTTTTTATAGGCTTACTCTTGGGCACTACCACGCCTGGTAAAAAGCATTGATAAGACACGATGAAGTCTTAGTATGAAGCACGCTCGCCCAGAAAGTGAAAGAGTGAAAGCAGTCTGTCCCAAAATCCACGGAAGTCGGTAACGAGCGAATTACTGATACAACGCTTCTGCCTGTAACCACTTTCCCGATGCGGTAAAATTACACGATTCTCAGATTCTCACTGTATTACTTAGTCACTTCATGCTATGGATATTCCTACATTCGTCAAAATTACGTATTTTTAGGGCTCCGTACCTCAAGAGAAAAAAACGGAGTCCTTATAGGATCACTTTGTTGTCCGTCTGTCCGTCCGTCTGTCAAGACCCTTTATCTCGGGAACGCGTGGAGGTATCGAGTTGGAATTAGAACCATATACTCAGATCTACAGTCCTCTGAAGCTGTGAAAAAATCAAACTTCTAAGTTAACGTGAAAAAAAGATATTGCTGTTCATGCCGCAAAAATCGTATATTTAGAAATTCTCAACGGAATCAAAATTTATAGGGTAGTTTCCGTTGACCTAGAACTATAAAATTTGGCAAGTAATACCGTCTTATACTACAAGCATAGGAAAAATCTGAAAATTCGCACTTGTCCGGTTTAAATTTTTTATCTATCTGAAGAAATGACTATTTTAAAACGGAGAGGATTCACTTGTTTAACTGTGCAAGGAGGCACAGGTCAGTACTCGACTGACCGCCGTGCGCGAAAGTACTCCCGAAGAGTCCTGATGATGATGGGTTATAATCTAATCGAAAGCTCGACATGTGCCTCCTTGCACAGAAAAAAGTGAGTCCTATCCGTTTTTAGGGCTCCGTACCTCAAAAGGAAAAAAAAGGAACCCTTAAAGGATCACTTAGGTGTCCGTCTGTCTGTCAAGACCCTTTAACTCGGGAACACGTGGAGGTATCGATTTGAAATTAAAACCATATACTCAAGTCTACAGTCCCTTCAAGATGTAAAAAAATCAACCTTCTAAGTTAACGTAAAAAAAAAGATACGGCCGTTTATACCGCAAAAAACGTATATTTCGACACTCTCAAGGGAATCAAAATTTATAGGGTATTTCCCGTTGACCTATAACTGTGAAATTAGGCAAGTAATACCGTCAAATACTACAAGTATAGGAAAAAATCGTAAAACTGTACATTTTTAATTAATTCATAAAAAATCATCGAGGTTAAGCAACGGTATGCGCAGTCATAAACGGGTGACCAACTCTTTTTGTAGATTTTTTTTCAAACTTTTACTAATTTGTACGGAACCCTCGGTGGGCGAGTCCGAATCGCACTTGTCCGGTTTTTTTAAATATTCATGATGCCAACTCACTCTAATTTTAATACCTGAAGAAACTACAAATGCATACCATCAGCACAAATAGGACCCTTGAATGCGGTCCAACGACAGTCGCAGGAATACGAATCGTATCCTTCCAAACAGGTGCCGTTGTTGAGGCAGGGCGACGACGAACATTTGCCGTGACATCCTTCTGAGATGCCGTAGTAGCCTGAAATGAAAGATGGTGTTAGCTTTTCTACGTGTGTTTGTTCGATCTGCATATTAGCCTTCTCACAGACTTGGAGGTTTTTTTTTACTTCTAGATACTAATAATAAAGTCGTGTCTGTACAGTGCGCACAAAGTTATAATGCGCATAGAAATCTATAGCCGAGCGACCAGACGTACCACGTGACCTTACTGCTTGTATAGAAAGTGTAGGGAAATACGAACTTTGCCGAGCAGTGGCGAAGATTCGTATGCGCATTATAAGTTTGGGAGTACTGTACGTACGCACGAATATTTTTGCGAAATTTTAAATGAAATGGGTTATTGTTGGTACCGAGGCCAAAACCATTCTTTTTTTGAATTTTTGTTTTTTCAACGTACATGTATGCCCCGTTTTAACTCAACCCCCTCAACGGGTCTGGATGCGGTTTTTTTTAAATCACCGTAGTGACCCTGCGCGCGTAGTATGATGACGCGCGACTTCGTTTCTCACCCATTTTATCGCGCACATCGAACCAAAATAAGCGATTGTGCGTGATAAAACGCGTAACAAACGAAATGGTGCGTCATCATGCTACGGGCGCTGGTCAACCAACACATAGGCTATAAGGGGTGTTCGCCCAGCCTGAAAACGGGGAACAGATTGATTAAACGCGGTCGGAGCCGCGGGCAAAGGCTAGTTAAGAAGTAAACTCTTAACTTTTTGTTTTATTTATAATATTAATTTTAACCCTAGCCCTGAACATGCGATGGATATAGCTAGAAAGCTGCTAGTCTAGTATAGCAAACCATATCGAGCTCGATAGCGATTGATACAGTGCTCTGTCTCACTCTGTTGATCTACCTAAAGAGGGACAGACAGTGTATATCGAGTATGTCAAATCTCAATATGGTCTACTATGCTAGGTACCCTGAGGGCATTTGTATTCTAGCACACTATAATATAAAATAGAACTTGCCTCTTCTAGCGTAAGATCTCAAATCGATTGGTCGGCCGTTCAGCAACAGCGCCCGCATACACCCAACGAATCCATCTTTTCTGTCCGCCGCCGCTCCTAATATCAGGTTCGATGATAGAAGTAGAGCTCGGACCGGATCCTTGGCGGTTCGGATTTCGTTCTTTAGGGCTCCGTCCACAACGACCCTAGCTTCTTTCCTGTAGGTAAAATGATGTATCAAGTTACTGGTAAGATAAATTTTTGTTGTGATTTATAATGATTTTATTATGTTTTACTGTCAACAAATTATTCTTTTGCTTCAAACCTTTGTACAAATTTTTTACTATACACTAATCTTCAAAAAGGTCTGTAGATGTGTACAGATTAGTGTCGTGTGTATGGCATGTTTTATAGCTCTTCCGAGGTTACGCATACTAGAAAAAACTGTCCAAGTGCGATTCGGACCATTATCTATAAAAACGGAAAAAAAATCATGACTGTTGTATGGGAGTGCGCTGGTCCGACTCGCACTGGGCCGGTTTTAGCATTTTTTGTTATAGCGGCAATATAAATACATCATCTGTGAAAACTTCAACTGTCTAACTATCACGGATCATGATATCTCAGCCTGGTGCGAGACGGACAGACGGACAGACAGACGGACAGCGGAGCCTTAGTATAGGGTCTCGTTGGTTACCCTTTGGGTACGGAAATCTAAAAAGTGCGTGTGCACGCACTACAACCATAGACAAACGGATTTCATGTGAAAGAATATCTGTACCGTGGTATTGCATTCCAAGTTAGTACTTCTGCTCTCTGCATTCTAACGAAGAAAATATGTCTTGACAAGAAAAAAAAAATGCTTTTCGGTGTACGAGTAAGACACGCTTCTTAAACCGGATTAGTACCAAAGCTTCTCTTCGGCAATGGCTATTTAAATGTTATGTTGTGTAGAATTACCCAAAAATGGGTGCTGGTGAGAATAATTTAAAAAGGTTGGTTTTTCTTATTATACGAGTAGTTTGATCGAGCTTTTCAGAGGATTATCTTATCTAGTGTAGCTAGCACGCGCCAGGGATACAGCCTCCATCTATCCTACTTGCGCTCTCACGCATACCACGTGTCAATGTGCAAGAAAGCAACTATGATGGAAAGACACTGTACCGACGGCGCGTGCTAGATCCCCAGGAAGCACGTAAAACTGCTAAAATGTTTTAGACCGTAGCTTCATTACTAGTAAATAATTTAATTTACCTATTCCGTTCAATGGAGACGGAATGCCACTGATTGTCAGCCAGCCTCGTGCTGGTCTCCACAGAAACCCCGAGCGGCGTGTCTCCCACTTGGAACTGGAACTGTAGCTGATCTCCTCCCATAATGGACAGTTTTATGTAGTCTTGGGGACCCTAGAAAATGGAACAGTAGTTTTACTTTGCGTTCCGAGTTCGCCAATTTAGTTTTAGTGCTGTCAATACTAAATTTTCTTCATTCCAAAATGGTTCATTAGTGTTAACAATTGAAACTAAATTACTTTGGAAAAATTTAAGTTTTGACAGCACTAAAACTAAAATTAAGGCCTTCAGAATTGGCTTTATTAAAGCTGATTTTGAAGGCTTTAATTTAGTTTTGGTGCTGTCAAAGCTTTGATTTTTGCCAAAGTAATTTAGCTTCAGTTCCTAACGTAAAAAGACTATTTATTAAAACTAAAATTAAAGCCTTCAGGCTCTATTAGCGCACTAAAAAGTCATATTTTTAATGACTTTTCTTAAACTGGTGGCAGTCAGTAGCGCATTACTAAAACATATTTTTTTTTGCACAATACCTCAACCCCGACTAGCAATTTCGGTACGAAAAGTTAAGTTTATTAATCATATCGTCACGACATGAATCATCGAGGCGGTGCTAGGTGTTCTCAAGGGCAAGTGTGAACTACGAAATGCAAGTCGTAGTCTACACTTGATACATCCGCTTTTCACAAACGATTATTACGTGGCAAACGGGGTAGTGAGCCCTATCGCCGCCGTACTTCGGGCACAGCTTATCAGGCCTCCCGAAGCACGCAGACCGAACACAAATTAAAGTACAACGCGGGATTGAACCCATGACCTCTGGGTCAGCAGGCGACCGCTTTAACAATCTGTTACACAGACGGTCATTTAGCGTTTTATTATATAATTATTTTAAATTAATAGACGCAAATTATACGTGAGTTGACTTTCCGATATTACTTACAGATAGACTTTGTAGACTGTCGTCGTGAAGCAATAAGACAGAAGCGAAAATGTGCTCACCTTGGCGTGTAGTAACACGGCATTTTCTCTCGTAGTCTTGAACTCGAAGTAGATGTCTCCACTGTGCCCCAAGTCAAATGGTGGTAGAGATATTATAGCATCAGTTATTCTAAAGGTCACTGCATTGCTGAAAAGATCTGAAAAAAAAATTACATTAAATGCAACAACAAATAACAATAGATTTTTGATTCGTCTAGTTCGACGGCAGGGTAACTTTTTACCTCGGTACAAAATGCACACCATAATATTATTTTCCTTACTTTTGAATAAAAAGTTTGCAATAAATGCGTTTTATAGCAACTTGCGGAAATGGCTTATTAATAATAAAGTCTTCATAAAAAAATACGTACTTTAATGTATTACATTTGTTTGCATTACATTAACAAACTTAAAGGCGTGTTTACAGTTGTAATGTAATGCAGGTAAAATGTAACGCATAAAATTTAATAATTTTCATGTGATCACCTAACTATTAACAAGCACTTTGCGCGAATTGCTATAAAACGCATTTATTGCATACTTTTTATTCAAGGGTGAGAAAACAATATTATGATGTGCATTTTGCACCGAGATCCTCCGTTACCACCTTAATGCATAAATGGAATGTACACATCGCTTCTTCAGTAAGGTCCTAAATTTAAAACCCTTGAAGACAAGCTTTGTTGAAAATAATGGATAAGAAAAAGTTACTAGCATTTTGTTCAACGCCAGCTTTACTGAATGTCTATGCTCTCGCAAAAATTAGAGCTAACCTAAAGTTGTTTCTTGGAAAACGAAGCATCTTACCATCTCCTTCGCACAACAAAGGTCCGAGCGTATAGCGTCCCTCTTTCTCATCAAGATGGCTGCCAGTGTCGCCAAAACGAAGCTGTTTCACTGGTAGGAACTCTTTCTCTGTGATTTCACCGCCATCCACTTGGAAATCTAAAGACAAATTGATCACAGTTATTGTTTTTATGGACAAAGGGTTGAAGCTTGTATAGTATCGTCAGAGAATATAAAGTATTACCACGTAAAGAAGCGACACTCACCTCCCCGCGCGAGTTTATCGTACCCCACGTTCCCCCGCAAGTTAGTGGCTAATCTGATGGCAAGCAAAGCTCGAGTACCGCTCGTTCGCTGCTCGCGTAATTTGCTTTGTTTTATTACGATACTGCTTTTTAATCATAATGTTTCTTTATTGTGGTGTTTATGGATGTTATTTATTGTATAGTTACAAAAATATTCGGTGAACAAGTAGGGTGGAAAAATTCAACGGTCTAGGTAAATACCTCGGTGGCGCAATTGGTAGCGCGCTTGTCTTGATAACAAGAGGTCGCAGGTTCGAAACCTGGCGCGAGGAATTTTTTCAAATTCTTGTCTTTACATTTGTTTCTAATTTATCTTTTCTACATAGTTTGTAATGCACTCTAATAATAATATTAAGAGTATTCCAAAGCGATGTATTTCGCAATAAAAAACATAAACCTATAATATACCTTCCTATATAATTTTAACTATAAAATGTCTGAATGCCCTTGTAGTACAGATATATGAGTATGGGTGAGTGAGATATAGATTTGACTGACCATTAGGTTTGAGTGGATTATGTTCAGCGTCACAGTTGCACCACTTCGCTGGATCAGTACACTGGCCCAGGACCCCGCACTGGCACATTCTGGACCCCGGCGTTGCGCCGGCCCAGTAGTCCATACGTTGTCCGGTACGAGACACCCACCACGCGAACGGGTGGAAGCTGCCTTCGTCACCTGAGAAAGGAGTTCATAGTTGTTTTAGAGGTTAGTGGCAGTGTATTTATTTTAATTACTTACACCATATCGTCACGACATGAATCCCTGAGGGGGTTTCAGAGGTGTTCCCAAGTGTGAACTGTGAAATATCACAGTCCATACTTGGTACAATCGCTTTTCACGGACGGATCGATGATTATTACGTCGCAAACGTATTGGATTGTGCACCGCGAGGATTGAACCCACGACCTCTGGGTAAGCAGGCAAGCGCTCTACCGCTCGGCCAGAGAGGCGGTCAGGTTATTTGAATAACATTTAAATTTTGATAATCTGTGATGCAAAAATTGACGGGCTTTATAAAAAAAAGACTGATGATGGGCAGCGGCGTCACTGGTGCGAGGGTTTCGGCACCGCACTCACCAACCCGCCTGCCCAGCTTATGCGAGTATGGGCATTTCTTCCAGGAGGACCGCCAAGAGTGGCGAAATCTTGGAAAGGCCTCCTATGTCTCGATGTGATGCATATCTTAAATTCTAGTAAAAACAGTGCGACGCTTTCGTCAATTCCGTATTTTCCTAGCTTTTATAGTTTTATCATAGATATAAGAGATTCAGACAGCCTCTACGGTCTAGTAGTTGCGAATTCAAGGTCACTGCCAGTCAAACGTACGGCGAAAAGATAGGCAAGAGTTATGAATCATTTTGGATAGTTATGAAGATCACCTAGGTAAAATTCGGTATAACACGACTTAACTTACTTGACAGGACTACATTTAAGCATTCTGTCTTTTTATTTCTGTATCGAAAAGACAAGAACAGGACGCTTAAGATAAGGTAAGTCTAGTCAAATAAATCGTGTCACTGTATTGCCTGTCTCAATCACAATCTTACTTGGAGAATTCAAAAGTCGAGAATGCCGGCACATGTACTCTAGTCTCTGCCAGCAGTTATGTGATCTGTTCAGTAGCGCTTCCAGTTGACCCCGTGACGCGTCATACGTGATATCCTGTCTGAAGCTACCAGGCTCTTGATACCCGTCCACTACGGTGTTGTAGCCGGCCGAGTGTTGGATCGCTGTGATGATTCGACCATCAGCTGTGGAAAGAATTGATAATTAGAAAGACAACAATGGTAAATACCGCGTCTTCTTAAGGGAGGGCTATACCGATTTTGTCTCGTTTCAAATTCATTTTCTACCAATAAATAGCGATGATTAAATTTTGTAAAAAATATATGTCTTATTTCACTCTTTGATCTTAATATTTCGGCCGTTCGAAACACGATTACTTGCATTTCCTTTGATCCGATTAAATCGTAAGGATAGGTCTAAACTATGATCCAAATATTATTTCATTTGAGCTATATTAAGTTTTGGACAATAAAACTTATACTAAAATAATTGTCGTGAAAAATGTGATACAAAATCACAGACATACAATTATTACTAAGTAGCAGACCAAACATAAGGATTAAATAGTGTGACAAGTTTCCATACAAAAAATAAGCTACATTTAGGCTTCATGCTAGGTACGAAGAAACGTATAAAAATGGGTTGTATTGGCTGGCTTATGCTTGGAACATATTTGTTAATTCCTAAACTGATCTCATAGTATATATTTTGTTTAGAAACAAGCAATATTTAAATTTTATATTTAAAAGAGCCCGGAGTTCACTGAGGTAAAAGTGCCACGCGTCGACTCTATGCGTTTATTATTAATGTTAGGTCTGCTACATATTAGACGTCTGTGAATAAAACGACCGTCATATTCCCATCCTTCTAATTACAAAATAATAAATAAAAACAACTCGAAACCTCGAGTTTTCTGAGCGCCTCGCTTCCGCTGAGCAGGATGAACATGTGTAAAATGAAAGCGTTAGAGCAGGGCAGATTTCTCTGGATAGCCTCGCCTTAATTACGACATTTGACATGAAAAGGGTAACGTGATTGTAGAAGCCGTTGACCTAAATCAGTCCCCTTATTATCTAACTTTAGCAAATCGCTTTCAAATGTATCGTGATTAGATAGAAATGACTTCACATCACAAATCATGTTTAGCCAATCACGGTACATTCGAAAGCGATAGGTGTTGAAGTTAGACAATAAGGCCCCTGTACCTCACAGGGAAAGTGACTCAACGCACTGAGGTAGAGAAATATTTTAACATTGTGCTCACGTAATTTACAAGAAGTGTTAAGCTATTAAGGGCCCATAATACCTCAATTCGCAGTCCTGCTCTTATGCTTCTGCTTTTTAACTGTCTTTCCTACTCTAATCAGATGCCGCGCACGCAAAACCATCAGTTATTTTGAAATCGCGGCTACACGGTTTTTTCATTTTTATCGAACAGTCTGCAGCTGATTTATACAAATATCAGTTATATTATGCAAAGTTTCAGATCTAATTTCAAGTATTCATTTAATGCTATCGGTTTATTGTACGGTTTGAATATAACTTTGTAATTTTTTTCTATCGAGAAAATTTTATGGAATCATGTTTTCACAACAGCATGGACATAGCATTAGTCCTCAACTTTATCATATATTAATTTCAGAGTGATTGTTGCAGTATTTGTTGGTATAAAACAGGATCATGCGAAGCGAAGTGAGGGATTATACCCCCTTAAGACTTTCGAAACATGGCTTAGCATTCATATGAAAAATCAGCGCACTAACCACGAAAACGTTAAAATTAATTATTAAATTAATAATAAAAAGCGATGCAACTGTAAATGTAAATAAACAAAATCCTAACAAAATCTAGGAATTACATCCACATCCTAAGACCTAGTGCCTGAAGATGTGTAAACGAAACCGGTGGTAGCTAAGGAGAACAAATAAATACTGTTATATTGGAAGTAAGTTTTTTCACTGCTAAAGAGCGATAAGTATTAATATAAAATGTTTAATAAAAGTGTGCACATTGTATACCCACAATAGAACTCGCAAGTGACGGGGAAGGACGGTAGAGGGCCGGAGCCGTCGACGTCAATATTGATCTCGGCCGAGCGGGACACTGCTTGCACGTTCTTGTACGCTTGACACGACAGCGGGTGTACGGCTGCAATGCAACGAATCGTTACGACCTTTTATTGCTCTGCACCTCTAGCAGGGTAGACGATCATATCGAGATTTGACAGCTCGATAAACCAATGTCTGTCACTCTTTAGGTAGATAAACAGAGTGAGACATAGCACTGTATCAAGCACTATCGAACTCGATATGGTTTACCATGCTAGAGGTGCTGGTATACAAGATGTAAGTAAATCTGTAAAGCATATGTCGTACACAAACACTGGCTTTATACACAAATACGTTAAATGTAAGTTGTCTGCTAGAAAAGTTGCTTTATTTTATGATACATATAATAAAATCGAAATGCATAAAACGTTTGCGTCCACTGACGAATATTCTTTCGGAAAAAATATTGGAACGTATCGCGGGATAAATTTTTGTAGTGTTACCTGTCACTTATCATTATAATTCTCATAAGAATTTTCAAAATCTGACATCTTATCATAATAGTTCTCATGAGAATTTTCAAAATCTGACATTTTTTATATTTATACGAGTGCCTCGAGTTTAGTCTACATTTGCGTTTCAAACAGCTCAATTGACCCGGTCATGCTTCGGAAAGAAAGTAGGACACTGAAGTTTTATTATAAGATTTTCTTTTATTAGGCTAATAAATAAACCTATCCCTCAGATAGCAGTATTGCTTGAGTTGTGTATACTTACAGGAATGACACACAGCCCCTGCATAGCCGGTCCCTTGACAGTTGCAGGTGAACTCTTCAGCCGTTTGTGTACACTCACCGCCGTGCTCGCAGGGGTTGGGGTTACATCTGGAATAGTAGTCTATCAAGTGTGCGTCCTACCTACACGATATAAGGTACATCATAATAGTTATACTCTACTAAAGGGCCGCGTTCAGTTTGATCGCCCGCTCATCACTGACAGCAGGATAGCATATACAAATTCAACGCGTGCAAAAGAGATGTCACGATCGTGAGCCGGGCGTGAGCGGGCGATCAAACTGAACTCAGCCCAGAATGCGTTGTTTCATCACACTGCTGGCAAAGGCCTCCTCTTACCGTATTTACTATTCTTGAATTTACAATAAAAATAATCAAGAACAAAATTCATATTTTTTTTTCAAAAACGATGATTCTATTTGCAATTTTGCATTTTCTTGTTAGTAGGGATTATTTTTCAGAAAATTTGCAAGGAACGGTATATTAGGAAAGAAAATGTGCGCAAAATCTGTAACGTGTGGCATAAATCACAATAAACCAGCTCAACGGTAAAAATCTATGAAAAAAAAAACCAACCACACTTGGCATCGGCCAGCCACTTTTATTGCTGCTTCTGTTTCGAATACTGTATTCGAAACGGTATTTTATTGAAAATCAGAACATTACCTGTCAATCATGTGACAAGCATCGAACACCACTTCGTTTGGACAGCAGTAGTCCTCTTTCTTCCAGTCGGTGGGCAGTCTGTAGTTACCATCTACTGCTATCTTTCGCATACAGCCGATGAAACCTCGTGGTGGAGGAGCTTTGCCACCTAGGAAATAAGAGTCACAATAAAAAAATAGCCTACATCTACCGTACATCAAACACAAGGGTCGGGTTCAATAAATATACCTTTAATAACAATGAGCTTTTTAATAAATGATTTGACACCCGGGCAGTTAAAAACTTTAGCTTCTCAGTCGTCTTTACCAGTCTGTAGTCTGCTGAAATAATCAATCTGTCAGTTGGCATGGCCCACATTGGGGCTTGTAAGCTATCATTATTGCATCCTTCCTCTCTATAACGCTTAAAGAAACCCCCTTACCGACAATATAATAAACACTTTCGGTCAAAAAACTTGGCTTTTTGGTTATCCTCAACGGCCTGCAGTTCACAGATATGACCAAACTGCCAATCTCCATGGACAACCATTAAGGCATACTAGCTGTCAACATTGCATTATTAATCTCTGTCACGCTAAGTAAAAGAAAACCCCCACCAGCAATATAATAAACGCTATCGATCAAGAACCTCAACTTCTTGGTCATCTTCACCAGCCTGCAGTCCACAAAAATTGCCAAACTGACAATCTCCATGGACAACCATTAAGGCATGCTAGCTGTCAACATTGCATTATTAATCTCTGTCACGCTAAGTAAAAGAAAACCCTCACCAGCAATATAATAAACGCTATCGGTCAAGAACCTCAACTTCTTGGTCATCTTCACCAGCCTGCAGTCCACAGAAATTGCCAAACTGACAATCTCCATGGACAACAATTAAGGCATGCTAGCCAGCAATATAATAAACGCTATCGGTCAAGAACCTCAACTTCTTGGTCATCTTCACCAGCTTGCAGTCCACAGAAATTGCCAAACTGACAATCTCCATGGGCAACCATTAAGGCATGCTAGCGGCCAACATTGCTATCCTCCTCTCTATCATTCTAAGTAAATAAAAACTCCTTACCGGCAATATAATAAACGCTGTCAGTCAGGAACCTCAACTTTTTGGTCGTCTTCACTGGTCTGTAGTCCACAGAAATAACCAAACTGTCAGTTGCCATTGTCAACATTAGGGCGTGCCAGCGGCCGTCGTTGAATTCTTCCTCATAGTTGTCCAGTTTATTACGGGGTAGGCCTTCGGTGTAGAGGTCTACTTTTACTTTTCCTTCTTCTAAGTATACCTAGGGAAGGAAAATGCGACTATAATTTACATTATGTGGTTTAGGTACAGAAGATGTAGTGAAGAAATTTTCCAACCTGGCCGATAAAAGGACGTATGCTGAGCGAATTGGTGACATACGGGAGAAAGACCAAACTAAAAGGACCCCAGTGTTGAAGAGCTCATGACTTGATTAAGAAACGTGAAAGAGCTGCCTCTCTATCCTACCTCTCCAGGAAGTAAGAATACAATAAAGAACAATACAATAAATATAGTGGAACTAGTATAAGACTTTTAATAGTGTGACATGCAGATATAAGACTTTACATGCAGCTGGAATTGTTTTTTATACCATTTCAAACAAGATTGTATACTAAGCTCATATCTGAATGCCTTTCTTACCTTTACATAACCTTCAGTCTTGAACTTGTGGTATATCAGTAGACCGTGTTTCTCGTAAGTTCTGAACTCTAGTGAAATGTTCAGGGTATTGCCGCCGGAGTAACCGCGGAGTTTAGCGTAGGAACCTTCTTTTAGGAATGTTATAGGCACTATTGGTGGTTCCTGAAACAAAATAATAAAATATTTCATTTTTCATGTGTGTACAATAAAGTGTAAATTCATTCTTTCAAGTCCCTGCTGTGGGTGATTTCAGTTGATTGAACAAAAACCAAATCAACGCTGTTTTATTTTCACTTTTTTATATCCAACATCTGCTACATCCTTCACAATACAGCCTGCTCATTTTAACACTTTTATCTATTTAACCAAAGGAAAAGGCGCTGAATACCCAGTCTCTTCAAATGCTGACCTCACCTGTTCGGGGTGCAACCTGCAGACTAGCGAACGAGGCTTTGGCGACCAATGGTCGGCAGTATATGTACCTACCAAACAGACCAAATACCATACCACACTGCGTAGACGGGTCTTCTGTCCAAGCGTGGAAAATAGGGCGGCTTGAAAAGGCCTACTTTTTCTATAATATTTGGGCTGACGATGGTACCTCTTCCGCTATGAACTTTGTACTTACGGGGCAAGCATACAGGGTATTGACTTTCTGATACTTCAAAGGCTCCCCACTGTCGTAACCTTGGCGCAGCTCTTGAATGACGTTTGTTGCGTTTAGGTAAAGATTCTCGACACACCCTGTGAAGTTCTGGTTTACTACTAGACCTTCCTGGAAGTTGGGGACGCCGCCGATGTATAACTGCAAAGAAGAATAAAATTATAGAACAAATATACGCATAACCTTAAAATTCCAAAAACGTTTTGAAATATCTATATTTAAATGTTGATTGGAAAATCCTTAAACAGACAGTTAAGGCTTTTTTATTTTAGCATTAAAATAGTTTGTATGCCGCATTAAATTTTTTCAGTGGTTCAGACAAAGATTATAATCTAAAATTCAACTGTCGCGTTTAACAACCTCGCATCGCTGCAGCGATGAACTGTGCAGCCGCTGCAAAGAGTTATAAACGACCATTTCACATGACTTTGACAAGCATCGATGCAAGCATCGAGCAACGCAAATAATTTCCGCTGATCTCTGCAGCGTATAGGCGATCTGTCATTTTGACGTATGGCCGTTTAACACAAATCCATCGCTGCAACCGTTGCACAACTCATCGCTGCAGCGATGCAAACAAATCTGTGTAGCTCTAGGTAAGATAGTAGAACGAAGACTCACAGCTCTGTTGAGGTTCAGCCTGGAGAACTCTCCCTTGATCTTCCCTTGCACGACGACTCGGTCGACTGAGAAGACGACGTCACGCCTCTTTCGGGAAATGACGACATCATGCCAGATGTTGTCATCGAGGAGACTGCCGACAGACAGGGATGTGGACGTGCCGGACCCTGAGGAATTGAACGTTTTGCTACAGCCTGACGAGGGGAAGGAGATACCGGGAGCAATAAAAGGATATAGTTCTGTCACCTGCACAGTATTCCCCCCACCTTCGTTATTGTAGCTTCGAGAATACAAAAAAATACAAAATACAAAATACAAAATTTATTTATTGATACAAAAAAAAAAACTTAACCTAGAATAACAATATTGTTTTAAGGCTAAGTATATAAACAGTACAAGTGATCAACTGACTCTTAATAAGGCGAGGCCTGTCATTTAAAAGTCAGTTTCTTCTACTCAAGGTGATACAGGTTGAATTTAGCCAAAAAGAGAAGAGCATGCAAATTCCTAACGAAAGGTACAAATCTTATATTACTGTATGATTGATTAATTAGTGTGTGTTTTTTGAGAGTGATGAAAGAGGATGTGTGTTTGTGTGTGTGAGTGTGTGTTATGAGTGAGGAATTGAGTAAGTACATCAGTCAGTCAGTGTGAGTAAGTCAGTAAGTGAAAAAAGCTCGAAAAAGGTGATTTTGAAGTGCGTAAGTAACTAGGTTAATGAATTAATAACAAAATATAAAATTTATTCAGAAATTTTTAAAAGATCTTCTGTGGAATCGTATCTAAAAGTTATAAGCAGAGTAAAGAGAGTTTTTTTACAATCTATAAATGTAAGTTCAAAAAGAGAACAATTCTTGCTTAGTTTATTGTACAAATAAGGACCAAGAATGCAAAAAAATCGAGAATAAAATTTCGTTTTCTTCGCTTCGTCGTTTTGACTCTAGAAACTGAGGGTCATAAGTTAATAATCTGTGTTGTCTGAGAATCACGGTTTGGATAAATAGTTGTCGTACAGTCAAGACCTGACATTCCGCAAATAATTGGTCTGTGGGAAAAATGAACTTTTTAAAAAACATCACCTTCAAAACTGCTCTCTGAGCTCTCTCGACCTGCAGCATTGAAGACTTGTCTGAGCCACCCCAGACTGATATGCAATACTTTATAAGCGATTGACATAGTGCATAGTAGATTGTGACAAGCAAGTTATGATCTGCAACATGTCTGAGCTTTTTAAAGATTAGAATAAGTTTTCTTATCCTTCCAGAGAGGGTACGAAGATGATGATGAAAATTTAATTGTTCATCGATGTGAACGCCAAGATATTTAATAACCGGAACACGTTCGAGTGCAAGACAATTGCAGTTACCAGGGCTGTCACAACGATGGGCCCTAATGGTAAGATTTAAAAATGTGTCATTCCTAATTGAAAAAGCAAGAAATTTTGATTTCTGGATGTTAAGAGTCAGAACGTTTGCCTCCAAACATTTCATTACAATACTCAGGCCATTTTCAGCATTTTGTACAGCAGAGTTCCAGTCGTTACCATCAAATATTATAGCTGTGTCATCAGCATATGTGATTATTTGACCGTTCGATAAAGACAAATCACATAAATCGTTAACATATATCAAAAATAGGTAAGATACTACCCTGAGGCACACCGTAATCCAATAAAGCGTCCTGGCTAACATATTCCCCTATTTTTACTCTTTGTGACCTGAGTGACAAGTAGTCAGCAAATAATTTTAAGGGTAAACCTCGGATACCGAAACGCTCCATTTTATTCAGAAGTATAGGTACAGAGACCGTATCAAAGGCCTTACTAAGATCTAGAAATATGCCAATACACTTTTTCTTACTATCTAGCTTTTTTGCAATTTCTCCGGTGAGTTTTAAAACTGCATCCTCGGTGGATTTGCCCGAAATGAAGCCAAACTGGTTTTGTGATAATAAATTATGTTTAGTCAAATACGAATTTAATCTGTTTTTCATGAGACGTTCCAAAATTTTTGATAAAGCTGGCAGAATCGAGATAGGCCTATAGTTATTCACATCGTCTCTGCTCCCACACTTGTAAACAGGATGGATAAGAGCTATCTTGAAACAAGTTGGGAAAACACCCTTGGTAAAACTAAGATTGCAAATGTAACATATAACTGGAATCAAAACATGTGCAGTTAATTTTAATATTTTGGTAGATATATCATCCCACCCCGTTGCACAGTTTGATTTCATATTGCGAATAGTAGTCGCTATTTCACTTTGATCAGTGTCATACAATGTGAAAGAATTAACAGGCGAGTTTGATGATATTGATGGTTTGAGTGGAACTGATGGCACATTTTGATTACTGTTTTGAACTAGTAACTCAGCTAGACTCTTTCCAACATTTGCAAAATAATTATTAGCGTCGAGAATGAGAATGCGTAGTAACGATTAAAAATAACATCTCAGTCAATGAGAACTGTGAATTTTTTAACTGTCTGAAGCAACCCATATTTTAGCGACAACAGCGCGATCTGTTTCTTAATAACAAGACGTGAAATCACATAACGCCCTCGTTAGCGTTCAGTACGTGCCTTACAAGCTGGTTAAATCAAATAGTTGCAAAATATTCGGTGGACAAGTATGGTAGAAAAATTAAACAGTCTAAAAACCTCGGTGGCGCAATTGGTAGCGCGCTTGTCTTGATAACAGGAGGTCGCAGGTTCGAGTCCTGGCCCGAGGAATTCTTGTCTTTACATTTGTTTCTAATTGATCTTTGTAATTCTAATTACTCTAATATTGAGAGTATGCCAAAGCAATTCGCAATAAAAATTCTCGCGTAATAACGACGCCACTTGTGATTGATTAATCTCACGTTCGCCTCTTTACTGGCCTGAACTGGTACATTCTTAAGCGTGTTGCGCATGAACATCTCAAGCCATCTTGAAGTAAATGCGGTTTAATTAAGTCCATTATTTTTTATTTTATTTCTATCCCTGCGTAATATACTAAAACTAGTGCAAGTGCGTTTAATTCAAGATGACATTTTGTTTCATCAAGTGCCGGCAATCACAAGTATACATTTTCCCAAGCTAATAGTAACTGCCACTGTGTTGTCACGTGATCAACATATTACGACAAAATAGATATTTGTCAGGTGTCTTTCTGCAGCATAACTCTACTTGACCGGTAGTGTTGAAAATGGGCGAAAATACAGAATTACACGATGATCCCGATAGAATTAAGATGGATGAAAATATAAGGTGACTTTAGGCTTGGTAAGTGATCTGATCAGTAACACGGATCTATAACACTTTTTGCTAATTTCACAAAATAAAATCTTGACATCCCATAGTAATTGACTCGGGGCTGGGCTTGCGTTTGTAAGGAACACAAAAAATATAATTTACGAAGTTCACAAAAAGGGTCATCGAACCTTGTTACCGAGCACTTACCGAGGCTTCAGTAAGAATTTGGCGGGATAAATTAAATATATTGAAAAGTGAACAGAATGATTTTATGATTAAGGGTCCATGCCACCTAAACGTGCCCCACCATATTGCTGATTCTTGACAGAAAATATTTGTTTAATAAGAAATAAATAATCACACAGTTGTCGAAGAGTTGTATTACAACCTAATTAATTTGATTTTTGCATAGAATTCATAGCAAGCTAGAAAAAAAAATCTAAAGTCACTAAAAATCACGTAAAACTGCTCTTCGCGTATTTCCCATTGACGGTTTCCCAGATGATTTTGGAAACTGAAATTCAGTCACCCGTAAGTTAAGAGTATACAGAATGGTGTGATTGGTTTAATTTTGCCAAACAAAAATTGTAACTTGGTGTATTTATCCATCGAACATAATAATTCGGCATCGAAACGTGATTCTTTAGAGCGCGCGATGTTTCGGTTGTCGTAACAGCCACGGCTCAGAGCGCGCTATTTTAAACAATAATGAAACGTCACAGAGTTCAGTTCTACTTGACGCTAAATGAGGTGCTTAATGTTAGGGTTCTCCTAGTTCTCGGGTCCTTAAGTGATGAGACGGGTTATTATGATAAATCATCACTTACCAAGATCAAGATTCAACAGCAACCTATTATCCCTCAACTGCAATGCCATATAATCCCCCTGCGTTCCCCTGGAGTAGATCAGAGCGCCGGAAGCCGTACTGGTCTTGAACCGGAACCGTATGGTCTCTCTTGAAGCAGAGATCGGGTCGCGGAGCAAGTCGACCTTCACGAGGGAAGAGCCGTTGAAGAACATTGTGTCAGCCACTGGAATTCAACAAATCCAATTTGAATCATTAAGATTAATTACAGTACCTGGCACGTAGCCAGAATTCTGTTTCGAAGGGGGCTTGTTGCTGTAATTCGATTAAATAAAACTGTTATGCTAATTAGAAATGTTATATTCACAGGAATTCTTTTACAAAAGCAGTCCTCTGGCTTTTTTTCTCTGTCATAACGTTCATGACTTTATTGAGCGATTATAGATTTGTATTTTCGGGGGAGCGGGGCTTTAGCCCCTCCTCTGGCTACGTGCCTGTATTGTAAAATTTATCGAGCATTCACACTATAGGTTAAAAGAGCGGTGGTAGCCCATTCGAGTCGGTAGGGCGCTAGTCTCTCAATCTTGGGACCCGGATTCAAATCATTTCCGGCCGAGAATGCAGTTTTTCGGAATATATCTGACATGCGCGTGTTGGTTGTTACCACTTGCTGA
The DNA here is from genome assembly GCA_910592155.1 of Ypsolopha scabrella. Classification (NCBI taxonomy): domain Eukaryota; kingdom Metazoa; phylum Arthropoda; class Insecta; order Lepidoptera; family Ypsolophidae; genus Ypsolopha; species Ypsolopha scabrella. The sequence continues at coordinate 19,233,413 of OU342969.1, read as the reverse complement.
ACGGTAAAGTAAAACACTCGAGACAACCTGCATGCCCTAAAAAGCGTGTATTTGTGCTCCAATAACAGCGATAAGGCACGTAATCACGTAAAAATCGTCAGTTAAAAGAGGGTGTACGAGTATCAACTGTTCTCTTGACAGTCAACACTCAAAAACATCTGGGACATCCAGGCCCGTTTTTACGCAAGGGGCCAAGGGGGCCCAGGCCCCGGGCCCCCTGAATGAGCCCCGCCCTTATGCTCAAATAATAAGAAAAGTGGTAAGAGTAAAGAGTGCAATTGTGAGCGCTCATTTAGCAGGCTGACAAGAATCAAACACAAGCTGAGGAGCACATCCATCAAGATAGATTAAATAGTGTATCTTTAATGAGCATCGAATGTGATGTCGAATAGAAATTGACTTCGAAGATGTTTTAACTGATTTTGCCAATCTGAAAACAAGAAGAATGCAAATTTTCTTAATTTAGAATGTTAACATATATTTAATTATTTTTCTAATAATTCAATACAATACAGTCTTATTTTCGATTTTTTAAATCTTTGATCCTTTTTTAACAGTTATTTGCCTATTATTTACAAATCATAACATCAACAAGAAATACAAGCGAATTACTTGTATGCTATCTTTTGATGTCTCTCCGCTGTCTCTCTTTGTAGGTTTGTCTCTAAGGTGTAGTTTTTTAACATAACCACCGACGCTCATAAGGCAGAGGGCCTCAAAATGGAAAGTGCCCAGGGCCTTCACATGGTTAAAAACGGCCCTGGGGACATCTCCTCGGGGATATAAGCCGCGATAATTAATATACATTGTTTAGTTAGGTGATAATAATGAAACCGACAAAGACCTCCGCCAATTAAGTACATACGAGTATTTTGCCAAACAAACTAGGTACAAAATTGTATCATAAAATTCACTTTTTACCATAATCGCATCCGTAGAGCTCGACTCTCATAGAGATCTTGTCCCGCCATCTCATTGGATTGATGCGGATGTACTGAGCTATGATCGGCACTTCGAACTCGTTCTTCTTCACTGTGTTGCCATCATGGTTGCCTTCGAACATCTGCAGGGGAATGAAATAGTGTTCATAGACAAAGTATTTGAAATGTGAATTATCTTGCTTAAAAAGGATAAAGTATCTTTCAGGATTTCGCCACTCTTGGCGGTCCTCCTGGAAGATATGCCCACGCTGGGCAGACGGGTTGGTGAGCGCGGTGCCGAAACCCTAGCACCAGTGACGAAGCTGCCCGTCACTAGTCTGTTTTATATAAGGCCCGGCAATTGGGGATGGATATACCGCAATCCATATCGGTCCCAGGCAATGGTGGGCCGCCTGGTTTTGCCTGAGAGCTGTTCTCTTACTCTCCCCCGAATAACTTCGGGAGGATTTGCGAGTAAGATGTTGGCACCTCCACATTCGAGCCCGGCATCAGCTCTATCACCTACCAGGTAGGTATTAACGTGAATGAAAAAATGGTTTTACTAATTTTTAACAATAAAAATGAGTAAAGCTAAGAATCCATTAAGTAATTCATTCTAGTTGGGTATAGTGAAGATTTATGACTATAAACCATACGAATATTATCGTAATTGGAAATTTTCTATATTTTTCGCGATGTTACGATCATTATATTTTTATAATGATATTTATTCAATAAAATTGCTATCTAGTCACTACTACTTGTTATTTAAATTCCTTTGACACGACACATGTATTTTGAACCATGCGATCATAAAATATTCAAAATATATTTTTTTATATAAAAAGTATATAAATTTTTCTTAGGTTCCTAAGAGTAATAATTCTTACATTACATGGCTTCCAACCCAGTAGATAAGTTTTTAAGCTATTAAGAAAATAAGTATAATAACGTCCATTTTACGACGAACCTCTCAAAATAAAACGATCATACCTTATTATATCCATGTCCATCAGCCAGCGGCCTCCAACTCTCCCCATCATCAGAATACTGTACGAGATACTCCGACACATATTCATCGGTGGCGTACCGACCCCTTGTGGCTATACCACGGAGTTCCTTTCGATTCTGAAGGTTGATCGTCAGGTGCTGGTAGTAGGAGCTCTCCAGGGCCGTCCATGCTGAGTTGCCTTTACCATCACCAGGCGGGTTAGTAAGGACAGAAGATTTTATAAGCAGCAATGTTTCAACCTACATCTTTTGGTATTTGGGACACCGTATAAGGGGCTACCCAAGCTAAACTCCGTTTAGAGACGTTTTTGAGTCGCTTTAAACTTTCTATATGAACATTACAAAATTTCGAAAAAATTATAACACCGACTTATGTCCTGTAATTGTGGTGTTTTAAAATCTTAAACAAGTAGTAAATAAATACCTTTCAAATTCTTTAAAGTAGTTAAAAGAGCTGATAAAATGCTTTAACTTTTTTAATTCAAAAGAGACTAGATGAAAACTTATACACACACATATACGAGGAATACAAAAATCTAACATAATGATATTTAAAACTTATAATTTTATGTAATTTATCATGTAAGAAAAGTATTATTTTCTCTATTTTGCGCTATCCGGCGACGCAGCGATCGCTGTAACAGCCACCTTGCATTGCACGCTGATATGAACTTTATTTCATTGTCGTTTCTGTTGATATTTGTACCGACACACATCGAGCTGCTAATCTAACTTACTGAAGCCTCTTGAGGCTAGCAGATCTAAATAAATGAAGTTTAAAAACAATTCTAAGAATTTAAGTATATGGATGAAACATTGCTGCTCATTTAAAGAAAACCCTACAATTAAAAGAAGAGGAAGATGATTTATAGGACGTTGTTAACGCTTTAGTTAGTATCCAGTGTTAAGTCATACAACGGAGTAAACAATTTTTAGGGAACATTAATGCATTCAAGAAACTTTAAATATTTTCATCCTGTGCCTTAGCATATTTTACTAGGGTTGTGTTCAAATACTCCTCTCTCGAGACAGTAACTTTTAATAATCCTTTCTGAAACAAACATTGGACGAGTACCTACATCTTTGAGGACGCACTCGCAACGAAGTATGAAGTATTGGAGCACGACCTAAGTACTTAAAACATGTAAGTGCAAGAAAAAAGCTAACCAAGTGCATCTAACTACAACCAAATTCATGCAAATCTAAAACTTTTTTTTATTATAAATTAGTCCTCTTATTAGTTCCCATCAAACATTTTGTTACTTTTGTAATTTACCTTGACTTCTCCGCCAGCTGCCTTGTATCTCGCATAGTCAAGGCCATTGGATCCATAGCTGATGTGGTACTCTTGAACAAACTCTTGGGAATGAGCTCGGCCTTGGGTGGAGATGCGTGTGACATTCTTGACGGTTCCAAGGTCAATGATTAGGTGTTGATCGAAGTCACTTTCAGAGGCCGTCCACGCGTTCAGACCTTCGTCGCAAATGAGTTGAATGTTTTTATTCGGCTTTTGCGTTATTTTGATATGGTATAGGTAGAGATGAGGTCGAAATGTTTAGTCCTTTTGGATGGTTAGTATTTGCAATAAAAATTGATCCCAAAAATTTATTTGATTTTATTATTTCACAATTATATGCAGCATAATTTCTAAATAAGTATAGAACAATCCTAATAATAATCCTTTTTCCGCTTAAAAATGCACTCCCCTTAAATAAAACTATAAAATGCAAATGCACTTATTTTAAAATCTTCATGTATTGAAACACACAAAAAAATACAAATAGTCTAACTAAAGTATTTTGATTTCTTTTTTCATAAAACTATTTTTAAAATGTTTATCTGGTTTTACCAAAGGTCTAGCCTCAGTTACCAAATCATCAAATGTTAAAAATGTGTAACATGGAACAGGATTCCAATCAGATTTATTTTCCACCTGCAAAGCAACTGCTACAGCATGTTTTTCATCTAACAATGTCTCCTCAAAAACCCAATCATGTTTCAGTACATTTTTATAAAACAGAGTTGTATCTTTAACCATTTCTCCAACTTGTAACTTTGGAGTTTTCACAGAGAAACTCAACTCTGCAAGATTGACTGTTATACCGAATCCTGTATTCTTCACGTAGCTCTCTTTCAAGCACCAATGGCGGTAGAAACTGGCAATTTGCTCCCCCTCTGTAGGATAGCTCCGAATGGTCTCCCATTCTCTTGGAGAAAACTGTCTGCTCATAATCCTGAAGAATTCAGGCATATTCTTATTCCCAGGAGGCTCAATCTTCATGATATCTATACCAATATTATTCTGCGCTCTTCCTGCTAGCACAACATAATCTCCTTGATGGGATACATTAAAGTTTGCCTTAACATTTGCAGCTCCAACTAAACCTGGTTTGCCATGGCTATCTCTCCCCAAACAAATATCTTCATAGGGGATGGAAGTGGACAAGTGAACATACTTTCGTATCATCAGTCGACCAATCAGAGACGACTTAGCATCATCTTGAAAAACAAACTGTGAGATTCTTTCTTTTTCTTCTGTTTGGATGTAACTTGAAGCAGCTAGTATTTGATCATCAGTTGGAGTCCAATTCTTAGTATTGAATGCCCATCTTGCATTATGTTGAGCCATTGTAATATTTTTTAGTCCCAGTGAAAATATTAAGGTCCAAAGCTTGGTTCTACTTTTCAAATGACTGCGGACCTGCAGACCAATTAATCTTCTGTTACTTGAGGTTTCCTCTTCCATGTAATATGTTTGCCATGACATTTCCCTTGTGTTTTGTTTAGATAGCACTCTAAATGAAACCCAAAAACAATAGCAATAATGCATGCACAAAAATAAACAATGGCTCACCAAAAATTAATGAATTACAGTCAAAATAAAAAATAAACAATCCAAAGTATGAAGCTTTTAACAACTTTGCATGAAATAAAGTCAGTTTGATAATTTCTTTATTAATTTTATACTTTAATATGCAAGCTGAACATGAAGCCCATCACATTTTCAGTTCTTTTTTTTTGTCTACGGCTATGTAAATATGATATATTGACTAGTTTGTCTTTATAACACAATTTTGTCAAAAAATGCATAAGGAAACACATTAAGGCGCATAGGCATGCCACCATTTTAGTACAAAATTTGATAACCAGCTTCTCTGTTGTTGTTCATTATACAGAATGACTTTCAAACAAACCCCGATTTTAAAAATAATTAAAATTAAAAGTCAAAATATTGTTAAAAAATGTTACTTGGAAATAAAATTGGGATCAATAAATTCTTGCGATCTAATCAAGTATCTTATCTCTTTCGGCGACCATGATTTCTTTGGATTTTACGAAAATCTTCAAAGGGCTCCAACTTTAAAAATTATTATGAATATGATTTTGAATAGTTTTAACAAAACCAGTTTGTATTCTTCTACAAAATACTAAATTATCAGGGTTAAATTAAAAGTCACCCTGTAGACTAAAGTTAAAGACCTCTATAGATTAATGCAGGCGTTTACAAAGTCACTATCTAGCTTAAATGTAACATTTTAGTACAGATACAATTTAAGGCAAGAAAACAACTTTATATGTAAATCTGTCCAGCTTGATAACTTTAAAATAAAATCAATATTGTAAATTTTGGCAAAATAGTGCTTTTTAAAATATCAGTACCAGATGATAGAGGTCTAACATTTTAGTCTATAACGAAAAACAACTGAGTTACAGGTTATCAAATTTTGTATTAAAAATAATAGTAAAATAATTAAATTAATGGGATATATTCAGGCATATTGTATATTCCATTATTTTCACATTTTCTTCAGAATCAACAAAACATATATTCACATTCTCCAGGTCATAAAGTCCCAATCAAATGTTTATAAACTGTGTAGTATACTAAACTTTGCAATGATTTTAAGTTCAAACAGGAGGCACCTTAAGAGCCTGGTCCGCAAATACAAACAATATGTTAAATATTTTTCTGGCCTTTATCGCAATGTTTTTGGAAAAACTAGGGACATACACCACTATATATTGGCCGTCTAAATAAAGGCCTAGAATTTATTTGATTAAATTGTTACCCTTTCGTGAGTTATTTTATTACTTACGAGTCCGCCCCGAATCGTTATTCATAATATCTAAGTATCAAAATAACGCATAAAGGAGACACAATTGAATCAAATAAATTTTAGGTCTTCATTTAGATGCCCAATATGGATTGGTGTATGTCCCTGATTTTTACAAAAACATTGCAGCAATGTCAAGAAAAATTATTAATATAATGCTTTGCATCAAACAGATGAAAAATACAGAGCGGGTTCTTAAGTAAAACATGGGAGGCCTGTGACAGATAACCATAATAAATGGATACATCTGGTTCTGGGTGTGTAATGAATTTTTTATTTCGCTTTAATTAGAAGACTGCCCAAACCACTTGTGTTTGACTATGGTTAAAGAGAACTTAATATCAAACTGACTTTAACAGGATATAACAGTACAATACAATAGGTGTGACTTAAGTAGTCCATTATTGCATGGTGTGAGTTAGAGCCCCAGCATAGCATGGAGTGCTAAGTGCAGTGCAATAATGAACTTACTTAATTCACAAGTATAATATACTAGTTTATAACATGTGTGACCTGAACTGTGCAAAATACCGATTTTTTTTTCTGGGCTGTTAGAGTTGCGGTCTTTTAATCATTTAAAAATCAACATGTCATCTTTATTATAAATTTTTGCATGGTGTTAAAATTTACTACTTATGTCATGGTAAGGCATTAGTTATGTGCATGTTTAGGTCACTCAGTGCTATAAAGGTAGCTTTTCTTAATATAGCTCATGAGTTTTATAACTTACCATACAACTTAGCATTATCAGCTCCTCGCTCTCTTAAGCTAGATGTAGCGCTTAGTTTAGCAGTAGCGACTAGTGGCTCATTGCATTCATAGTCGTAATAATATCTAACTGAATCTGAAAAGTATTAAAAATGAAATCAATTTACGGAATTTGCAAATTAATTAAAGCTTTTCTATCTTAAAAATTATAATACATAGGTACTAATTATAACAACAGTATAAACATTATTATTATTGTTATCAGCCAATAATAGTATTTATAGCACACCATGCGTAAAATGACCGCTTTACGCACGCTGCGCTTGCGTAAAGTCGGCATTTTCCCCACTTGTGCTATAAAATATTATACGATACTCGTGCGAGAAACTTTTTCTCGACTCGTGTGATTGCAGCACTCACCTTCGGCTCGTGCCGCAAACTCACACTCGTCAGAAAACGTTTCATCGCTCTCGTATCGTAATGAATGTACTATTTTTTACGATTTGCTGGATCCGCTGTATGTGTAAGATGCGAGAATACTTACGAACTTACGACCAAAATTTTGATGGGTTCATTTTAAATATAACCACATTCAAGTGAGGTATTACACAGTCGCATAATAAATAATGTGGAACAATACAATAACTCATATATTCTTGAGGATACAGGAAAAATCGTAAAAACAGTAAGAATACTCACCGCTACCTTCGGAGATGCTACTGCAAAGCAATACAAAGAAATAACCCAAGAAATCCCTCATCATAATTTCATGTTTAGTTTGTTGATGAGAATAGAAAATAAAACTCAAATATTAACGAAAAATATCAGTTATAATTTATGAAAAGCAAGTAGTATAATCATTACGTTTACGTTGTCATGTCAAGCAAAGCAAGGGATCGTGAAACGGCCGGAGACAACACCCAAATAAGTATGTTTTTCACTTTTGTTCCACATATTGTATTTTTTTTTCATTGGTGCTTTTTTATTACGTATGACAACACAAACCATTACAGCCAATAAACGACAAGGATTGTAATTGAAAATATACGTGCCAAGACAATAGAAAACAGTACATAGTGGCAGTGACAGTAACGTTCAAAAATTCAAAATATCGTAGTTCTAACACCTACAATCGAAGGGCATGGTTCAACTTTTCAATCATCATATTCACCACGCTGAGATATCGTTGGAAAACGTAAACAGGGGCGGCCGGACAGTGAGTTTGTGAGACCCTGGGCTGAGTTCAGTTTGATCGCCCGCTCACGCCCGGCGATCATGACATCTCTTTTGCACGCGTTGATTTTGTATCTGCTATCCTGCTATGAGTGATGAGCGGGTGATCAAACTGAACGCGGCCCTTGGCTAATCACCTCAAAATAAGGACAAATTCAGAAAGGGGGCAAGCTTGGGGCAAGTACCGAACAAGTCACTACTTGGAAGCTTGCCTAGTTAAGGTTATGGGCATAGACATAAAATATACAGGGTGGAAAGATCGAATGCCACATGGATGGCAACTACTTTAAATATTGTAAATAGCACATTTTGTGTAAAGGAGACTTTCCTTTGTTTTTAAAAACAATAAATTCTACATTTATGGATTAATGAAAAATCGCTTGCCTCAGTTGGGAGTCTGGTGTCAAGTATTGGTAACCAAATAAACGTAATATCTTTCACAGCTAATCGACAACATTACAAATTAATAATTGGTGCAAAACTAAAAACCATTTCGAGATATGGGCCTTCTGAGCATCTTTTTTTTCAGTATTAAATAGTGATTAAATGGAGGATATTTTCAAAAAACTAAAAATATGATAAACAAAGGATTTTAAGTCTTATGCTTTTAAGTTCATTTTGTTTAAAAAAAATGAACTGTCATATCATGTGACAGTGGACATAAACATGCCAAGCTTTTTTTTAATAATCGATGGCAATGAACATCGACTTTCAAAATCGTCAGATGTGACTTACATTCTTTTAGAATGAGTGAATAAGAAAACATTAAATTATGCAGGAAAAACGTAAAATAAAACAAAATAAAAAATACATAAGCTTCTTTTGTACGCAGCCCTCGAATATACACCTTAAAAACAAATGGTTAACAAAAATGAAATGTTGTCGATTCTATTCCAATCCTATTCATCATAGGGTGCGGTTATGACATTAAACAGAATAATCTGCCTCAGCTATCGTTGCTCAGATTAGGGCGTTTCCCCACGAGCAACCACACGACACGATTTAAGAAACACACGACGCACGACATACGACCTGTCGTTTGGACGTTTTCCCACGAGCGACAATTTTAGCAGCGACACAGCAATCGCGATAGTAGATCATCTCATAGCACGCACTCCGACATGTGGCTCGCTTTCAATCATTGACAACTTCTTGCAATCCTACTGTAAATAAAAAGAAGGAGACGCAGGGAACATTTTTCACCTTTGTATTGTTCACTGCTCTTGTCCCATATTACAGGGTTTATTTTCAAAAGCCTCTATTTACCAGTGGCGTGCATAGGACTTTTTGCTGGAAATGCAAAGAGAAGGTCAAAGACAAAAAAAATATATGAAAAAATTTTAATGTCACTTTGAGTTAATTTGAAAAATCATTATTTGTATGACGCCATGATAGGCACTGCCCACCCTAGAGTATGTACATGATTGCATACAAATTTTTTTTTCAATTTTTTTTTTAATTTTTATCATATTGTTTTTATTGTCAAGCTTGACCTTCTCATTGCTTTTCCAGCAAAAATTTATATGCACGCCACTGCTATTTACGTGATATAATTAACGTAATTAATATCATAATTCAAAAGTTTCCATTTGTTTTTCGCACACCACTTTTCAGTCAAAATAAACAATCAAACTGTACTGTCGTGTCGTGCGGTCCGTCGCGCCGCCGCGCCGTGAACAACTTCCTATAGGTTCTGGACAGTGGCTATATCGTCACTGCAAAAAAAAACGTAACAACATAGCAGCATCTAACCACATAGCGAATTGTCGTTTGAAAAACGTGTGTCGTGCTGTGCGGTGTCGTTGCGTGTGTAAACGGTTCATAGAAATGTATGGCGCCCGGAGTCGTCACCGTATTTTGTCGTGTCGTGTCATGGCTCGTGGGGAAACGCCCTAAGGAACTCAATATCGGTCACGAAAATAAACGAAATAAACCGAACAAATCCGTATGGACTTCGTGACCGACCATAAAACACAACACATTCAACCAGCCCCCATAGTAGGTACTTAGTTCGTTGTAACCTGAAGTTAGCCGCAAAATACGTTTGGCAGCCCATTTTTCCCAACGATTTTTGACATTTGATGAGGCTCGTGTGTGTGACCGTATCGTTGGTATTTATTGTAGTTTTTGTGGTCTCATAACCGCACTCATAAAGTATCCACAACTTTAACACTTTTCGTTTTCGTGGCCAGTTTAAGTTTCCGAACGGTCCCAAACCATTATTGCCAGATTAATAAATTTGCAAAACAAATCAAAAATATTCGAAAAAGTTAACACCACAAAAAAAAGGGAAAGAAATATCGAAAAGAAAGTGACTAAATAACCGTTAGTGGCGTCCTTATTTTTAATTTTATTCGACCGCGTTGCGACGACGCGTGAAGTGAGGAGCAGCGGTTAGGTTGACATGTAAGGAGCCGAGCGAAGCGGAGTGGAGCGAGGCGACCCCTGCAGCTTAAACAGAATTCCCGATATGCAGAAAAAATCAATTTCCAAGCTTTTTCCGATGACTTAGGGTTCAATAATTTATAAAATTAAAGGACCGCTGCCCTTTTCGAACTGTACATTGCAAATTGTACTTTATTAATTCGGGTTAAGGAAGATATTCCAACAGCTAAATAATGACTTACGGTTCAATAATTTAAAAAATCAAAGGGCCGCTAGTGGTCCCTTAGTCACTTCCAATTAAATTCGCATGTAAAGAAAACATTTTTCACGAATTTCTTCTCAAACAAAATATTAAAAATCTGTAAACAAAATAGATTCTCTGTGCACAATTTATTAAGTTCTAGTTGATTTGTGTTTTTTATTTGTTCTGATACCAAACACACTCCGCAAATTGGGATTCGACCCGTTATTCCATTCTCCTGAATTTGCCACGTTCGATCGGTGATTTTGATAATAATTCACTGGAAAATGGTAAACATTTCATAGTCTGCAAGTTCGACTCTAGGTAAGAAAGAAAACATCTCTTTTATTGCCTTATTCTTTAGACCGCTAAATGAATCATGGTTCCACGGTGACATCAGTATAGGAGGTAGGTACTTAACTAAACGTAACAATTCCACTTTGCCCTTTTAGTAGGAATTTAGATAGATATGGTAGATAAATCCTGGATTGTTTCCTCTTATCTACAATGGCCCATCTTTTTCGGTTTTATTCTATGGAATCATATGATATTTATGTTACTATGTAGTCCGCGCTGCACTCCGAAATTTATGTGACCCTTAAAGCAAGACTTACCAAAACGTGATAACTCCCCTACAAAACCTTGTCCTGTAGAATTCTGATTTTGACCAATATTAACCATTTCAGAGATTGTGAAATTTTTATATTCAAGGAATTTTTGTGTCAAAATAAGCAAAATATTTTGCCCTTTAATGTGTTTTGAAAAATAATCTACGCAATTAATGTAGACACACCATAAAAAGGGCAAATAGATTAATACTTAGAGAGAAAAAAAAAAGCGTTAATGTTATTAGATAAACACATAAATTATGTAAATCTAAAACTTTTATCGAAAACAAGTAAATCTTTTAAGGCACTCGGTTTTATAATGAGAATATGTAAGGATTTAAAAGTATAAAGACATTAAAGATCCTCTTCTGTACTTACGTAAGAAGCAAACTTGAGTATGGGCGGAGTTAGGCATATGTTTATATATGTAACTCATTAGTATTTAGTATATGGGTAATTATAATTATCATATTGTATATACATCATTGTATAAATTAAATATACCTTTATTTTAGTTCATGTACATGTTTTATCTTATTAAATACTGGAATTCTCGTAGAGAGATTTCAGAGCCCGTACCAGGTCAGGTAGCTACTCATGTCCACAAGTAATCTCTCGCCACTCTATTGTAAGGCGTTTCTAAATCCACAAATGCACAAAACACGTGATGCTGAAAAAGTAATGATGCTGAATGTCTTTATGCCTCAGCCACGATATCCGTTCAAGTACAGGATGTAAAAACAAGACCGATACACCTTCAGCCAGACAAAAGTTATTTATCCAGTTGTTCGCCGCGCTGGAAGACTTCTGTTAAACACTATAGATTGGAATAGACAAGGCATAAACGTGGATGGAGAGTACATTTCACATCTTTCTTTTGCTGATGACATAGTCATAACGGTGGAAATGGTGCAAGAACTGGAGAAAATTGGCTAAGACTAATAGATCGCATTAGTTCCACTGCTGCATCATCCAAGGGCCAGTAATCAATATCAGCATCAAAGTTTTTCAGAAATATGTTATACCTGCTTACTGTGCAGAAGGTGAGACTAGAATTGCATTGACATTTTGGGAAACGACTCTTATAGCAGACGAGGCCAGGTCTGTTTAAAAAAAATTATGGTTTGACTTTTATATTATTCTTCTTTTGTTATGATGTATACTTTATGTTTCCATGATTTTTCAAAAATAGACCTTGCCTGCTTTGCTATAAGAGTTGTTTTCCACAATGTCAATAGTGTGCACGCACACAATCGCAATTCTACAGTCTCATCTTCTGCACTGTATGGTATGCAGCATTCGGGAAGTAGAGTCATATATTTACATTGTCAATACCGCGGCTAACGTTTCTAACCAGTGCGTTCTTCCTGTGATAACGTATGGTGCTGAGACTTGCCCTCTTACAAAGGGCTTAATTCACCGATTTAAGGTCGCTAACAAGCTATGGAGCAGCTATGTTTGGAATATTTCTGATAGAAAAAATCCAAAACAAGGAGATCCGTCGGAAGTCGAAAGTGATCGACATATCCTGCCGAATCAGTAAGTTAAAGTGGCAGTGGGCAGACTATATTTGTCGCCGATATAATGGCCTCTGAGGCTGAAAGCTTGTTCGTAGCTGGATTCTCCCACGAACAGAGAGATCACACTAAAAAAAATTATCTTCCAAAAATAGAAGACCAATCCGTCCCTTTTGACTCAGAAAGAAAAATTCCATTCTGTTAAGATGGATTTTGGTGGGTAATTGTAGGAGGAATATTAATGTAGAAGATCAGCTCATCATCGTGCAACATTTCCTTCGCAAATTTTTGTCCGTTTTAGTAGAAAATCTCTGTCAAATTCCGACAGGAAAATTGCAGTTTTCTGGATTGGTGGGTAATTGTTAAAGGGAACATTCATGTAGAAGATTATTCCATGTACGTGCAATCCGTCTAATAAATTACCTTTGGTAATTTTCGTCTGCTTTAGTTGAAAATCCAAAAATCCTCCTATATTATGGCAGAAAATCCGCAGTTTTCCGAATTAGTGGGTAAAGGTTGGAGGAAAAAGTTATTTTTTGGCAGGAAACACAGTCAGAAGGATAAAGATATTTGAGTACAGTATGGGACGAGTCGTGTGAGAAAGTGAGACGCATGCACCAAGGTCCAGCAATAGTACCTATATCAGATACATAGGAGATCATTACCGATTGTGCGGCCGCACTCTGGTTCAGGTGATAATGAATAATGTTTTTGTTTAGAAACAATCATGTCGAGCATGTCGGACCGCAAGGCGGAGTTGGAGCGGAAAAAGGCAAAGCTTCAGGCACTGAGAGATGAGAAAGATCGTCGGAGACGCGAGAAGGAGCAAAAAGATGCTGAGGAGGCATTGGTATGTAATTCTTCTTCTACTCTTTATGTATGTTTAATCATATCATATCATGTGCTAGTTGGTAGAGCTGATGCTGGGCTCGACTGTGGAGGTACCACCATCTTACTCGCAAACGCCCCCAAAGATATTCGGGAAGAGTAAGATGACAGCTATCAGGCAAAACCAGGTGGCCCACCATTGCCTGGGACTGATGGATGGCGGTATATCCATCCCCAGTTGCCAGGCTTCATATAAAACAGACTGGTGACGGGCAGCGCCGTCACTGGTGCGAGGGTTTCTGCACCGCGCTCACCAACCCGCCTGCCCAGCGTGTGTGAGTATGGACATTTCTTCCAGGAGGACCGCGAAGAGTGGCGAAATCTTGGAAAGATCTATATCCAACAGTGGATGAAACAGGCTGATGGATGGACTAATAAATCAAGAATCCCTTACATACTTTAATTCGGCTTACAAGTCAAGACAAGAATCATTACGGCTTTTACTTCAGTTTTCGCCCGAGAAGCAGTCACGTCGCGAGCATGGACTCTATTCATCGCGGGCGAACCCGCGAGCAAAATGCTCATTAGTAAAGCCGATTCTAAAGGCTCTAATTTTAGTTTAAGTGCTGTCAAAATTTAATTTGCTTCATTGCAAAATAGTCCTTAAATGTTAGGAACAGAAGCTAAATTACTTTGAAAAAATCCAAGTTTTAACAACAACAAAACTAAAATTAAAGCCTTCAGAATCGGCTTTAATATGAGCTTAGTGAGCTACACTTTGGATAGTATCAACAGCAGAAGTTAAAGCTCTTTTATCTTAATTCTTTACCTTTGTGGAACCATAATAAGGATTTGGGTACCTTCCAGCAACGCGCAACCACCGCTTCCAGCATCGACAGCCGCCGTGACCTTGACGAGATGCTATCGTCGCTGGGAGTGGCTCCAGTGAAGGATGTGCTATCTTCTTTGTCTTCGATGACGTCACTGACGCCGCCGCAAACAGCCTCGCCGGACGCCAGTCTACCGCACAGCGATAAGGCTAGCTTACCTGCTCAAGGGTAAGATTTGAGGAAGGATGCGGAATTATATAAGGATGCAGTCTTGACATAATATCGGGCACTCATGCAAAGGATTATTTTATTACACAAATTTGTGTAGAAGTATTATCCATCTGACATCTCATCGAAAAACTCTGATTATTCGCGAACCTCATCCGATTCTCGCTGAGGTAAACCGCAGTCCAGAAGAGAAGCAGCTGTTTGTGAAATAATTCAATGTTTTTCATTGAACTGCTTAACATATCTACTATAGCCGGAACAGACCTGGACTAAAAGGTCAAAGAAATGGGCTAATCTACTTTTTTACCCACACTGCTAGTTCTAAGCAACTTTAACGCATAGCTTTTTCGTTAAAAACAAGAATGTTAGATAAAGAGATCATTGAGTGTCTTTCGAATCAAGTAATGTTTTATAATTATTATAATTTTAATTCTAGGGTCACTCAGTAGATAACACCTTTTTTAGATATTAACTCCGGAACAAACTCGTCTAGGGAGCTACCAAACATTTTTCAAAAAATATAAAGATTTCCTAATATACTGTTATTTTGAAATGTAACTAAATAATGATCTAGTAAAGTAGTAAGTGAAAAAAACCATTTAAAGAAAAAAAAGAGCGAAATTGTTAATTTTATGGTTGATTCCTGGCAATTATCCAAAAAGTAGTCTGGGTAAAAGTTAATAATATGTATCCCACCTAGGGTTTACAGCTTTCCATCCATCCAGTTTTTACCTCAATGCCGAAGATCAGTACCACTACGTTTTATGGCAATATGCGCCTCCACCGACACGTGTTCCCTCGCCATGAGTGTAGCTTGGTGCAGCTTAAATTTGAAATATATTGTCATGAGACCTTCGTTTAACTTTTTGTATGAAAAACTTGCGGTTAAGATATCATGCCAGACTCAGTGAGAAGACACTGATTTACGAATGACAATCCTTGATAATAGGGATTCTTAGTAGACGCCTTCAGCACCACATCTCGAAAGCTTAAATTCTCTCAAACAATAGCAGATATCAGGGGCTCCCAGACGGCTAACCTAGCAAAGGGATTTAGATTCCATTTCAAATCATATTGGTTTAAATCATTTCAGTCACAAATTTCAAAATATCAAACAAATCTACGAAAATGTACCTCGAACCTCTCTTTTTTCCAAATAACCTGGTTCAAATTCTGGCCTTTTATACCCATGCCCTCCCAAAAAAAATCCCATCTCCGCCCCATTTACGCCTAAATAGTTCTTGTCTCCAACTCTTACTTTCCAGAAGTAACCAATATCTATCCCCTTCAGCCAAAAGAAAGCCCCATCACTACAAGTTGTCTCGGTGCAGTCCACTGACATCCCTCCCAAAGAGAATGTATCCTACACGAAGCAGACTCAAACCACCGCCACTGGAGGCACGGAACTGCGCGATGGTAAGTGTTGGATACGAGGTGTGCCCGATGATGGTAGGATGCTAGTTTGTGATAGGTGAAGGGATTGCAATAGATCATATTGGTGATTGTATGAATCAATAAAACGGGGTAAATCAGGGGTGTTTGGATGAGTTTGTCTACTACACTTCAGTCAGAAAACGTCTCCGTATTAATTTGTCACTTTTGTGCTCAATTGAAACGAGACACTGCTATGGTTCAGGCTGCAGTATTAATTGCTTAAATTAACAAATAATTTTATTCAAATTGATAGAATAGGTATAGCCATCAGTGGCGAAGGGTGAACATTTCAAAAAGGGAAGCCCGACAAAAAAAAATCGCCTTACTCAGAAAAGCACCCATGGAAAACACATTTTTTTTGTGCTTTACGGTTGGCCGTAACTCGCGTCCGTCAGTTTACCCTCGAGACCTGACACGTGACCTCCGGGTGGTGCTAAACGAGTTACAAACTTTCTTTATTTATCCGACCCAGATTTATAAAGAAGTCTCTGACTTTCGGGTTGGTGACACCCCAGCTGGAACTACGGGTCCGGCTGGGTTTTATTGGGTACTACGGGAGTCAGACTTGAGCCGATCTGATGCTTGCTTACGCTCGCGGAAGGTGTCTGACATGGGTTTGGACTCGTAGTGGCATGTTATTAGTTTCGGCTAATAACTTAGTGGTTTGAACTGCAGGGGTTCGAGCACGTTGTCTGTCCGGTATAGCTTGTCACCGGACGCTCGTCTCCGTGAGCAGTTAGCATTCCCTAGTAACGGCGCTTGGGGCGGCCACCAATGTGAACGGGTTATGCGGGGCACGTGAGTTGTCCTCAAGTTGTCCGATGAACACTGCTGGCGTATGGACGCGTGCATTCGTGTGCGCGACCGTGCGGTTTCAGTGGGAGGACTTCATCTCCGGCACTCTATCTGGATATTAGAGGAGACAACCCGACGCTAGAGGTGTTGTCCGGGTCACCCGTCCGCGTAGGAGTTATCGAAGCCGCAAGGTCAAGATAGCGTTTGGAACAAGGGTTTGGCGTAATTATGTTTCGTGCATTTTTATTCCGCGAGGTGAGCGTGCGTGCAGCTCCGAGTACCTCCTTGGATAATGAGGGAGCCAGCTTCTCTGGCGGGTCCAACAACACTTAGTTGAGTCAATCATGTCTAATATTGTTTGACGGCGGATGAGCAGCGCTTGGTACTGCTCGGGGCTATCCTGTCTTGACCCTTTTAAGGCGTTATTGTTGCTCACACAGGTAGGCAGAGCGCGGATCAGGAGGGCGTGATGTCGGGTGACCTGTGCCTGTTACGGTAAAACGTGACGATCACAGGTACTGCTGTTAGTTGACAGTAGTCGATAACACCAGCGGTGCGATCCGCTGCCCTTAAGTGGGAAAGTGATTACTTGAACTCATTCTTGAGTCAAGTTTGAGTTGAAGTTACAGAGGACCTCCTTTTATAACGTAAGGTTGATATCGGCGGTCCACTATAACCTAAACTAAGTAGATACGTAGCGTCGGGGATTGTACTTTGCTACTCCCTGTCGGCCAAGTGTATTTGTGGCATTGAGATTTATTGTAAATGTTTGATAAAGCGAAGGCCACGGAATAAGGAAATGTAGTATGGATGTCATTTCCTAAACAAGCCGATGGGAATCGTGTTATATGGACACATCGCCACTGATAGCTATTAGCTGTTTCTTTCATCAGTTCTTTATAACTATGTCTCAGTAATCATTAACACTGGGGTAACGAGGGGAACGGGATTTGGAGAGCTTGTTCATGTTTGTGGTTTAAATATAACTAGCTACTTACTTTTTTTACTGAGCCTAAATCCAGCTGTTTGTCGTCCGTTCTCTTTGAGTGTTTCATCCTTACGCTCTTTCAATATTTACTAGAGCTGAATAAAAAGATGAAATACAATTCATGAGTAACTTTACTTTTTTGTAAGTAGCTGATACTCAAGGGGTGTGTATGTGTGCGATTTCTGAAAGAGAGCCTGCAGTGGTTGCAATTTCTTCCTTGAGATTTTAATGCTAATAATTCGTCATGTGTTTGCCAGAAAGAAATTTGTGAGTGTGCAAGTTTTGTGGTGTAAAATTATAAAAATTGTTTTAAAGTGACTTTGGATGGTTGTCATATACTTGCATGATGGTTTCTTACCTCTTGTTAACAATAACCTAAATGTACAAACTGACCATAACAAGTAATTAATTACTATAATACACCCTTTCAAAATGTATAAAATAACAAGTTGACTTTTTTAACTTTGTTAATTTCAGCCTTTGACCTCTGGTGTCGGTTTTAATTTTATTATTTGCAAATAGAATTTATTCCAAACAACTTAGTTTCTTACCTTTCCAACCGAGATAATTACAGCTTACCAATTGATATTTGCCAATTTTATTTGCAATAGAAAATTTTGTATTAACTACTGACCACTTTGATAAACTAAAACAGTATTTACTTTTTATGTTTTAAATCTGTGGCGCCAATCTGTTTATTCTTTTTCGTTTGCTCGTTAATTTATGACTTTTTATAGTTAATAGCATAAAGTGGAGTTTAAAGTTGTCAAGTAGATTACCTTGCAACATCAAAATAAATACTTGGCATGGTAAATATCTCATTTTATGAACCTTCATCCAACATTTTGTTTTGTACCGCTTGTAATGTTTTTCATTTGGTTTAAGCTTTCATTTGTGTGGTAAATATTGTATACATACGTGTTAAAAGTAAATACTGTTTGAGTCTTTGGTGCAATGTTTGTGTTTGTGCTACCATAAAAAGGCTGCTCTTCCAATCCATCACCGCTTTCAGGATACATGGAGGACTGGTGGCGGCCACGGAAAGGTAATTTGAACTTTATTAACATTTGCCATAAATATTTTATTCCGCAAACAAGTATTGTCTATGTCTTAAATAAAGTTTTAATGAAAAACACAATCTACTTGAAGTTTTTGAAACAAAGATATTTAAATAAATGTTTCATTTTGATCTTCCGAATCATATTCAGATTTTAAAAATTATTTGGAAGAATAGCAAAAAATGTATTAAGTTTGTCTACTGGCTAACAAAATTGCATGTTTTTTTCTAATATTTTTGGGGGATACGCATGTTTTACCTCAGGCACATTGAGCAAAGTATTATTTTGCATGTATTTTTTAACAAAAATATAAAATATATTTTCATTGTGAATATCATATATTTTGTATTATTGTTTGTTTTGGGGTACATTGCTATAATGGTTATATGTATTAACAACGTATTCATAGTTTCTACTATAATGGGGTTTAATTTGTAAAGTAATTATAATTATTTCTGTATATTATTTGTACTTTATGTTACGCGGTATTTAACTGACGGGTTGTTTCTATTTTTGTCCTTTTCTAGCACACGCGACAGACTACTACGGTGAGTCATTATTCCTCTTGTACCTCCCCTAACACTTCAGTGTCCTAACGGTGTCGGTTGTTACTTTAATTAGGTTTTTTTTCATAGAGATCTGTACATAGTCATACTTTTTTCACGCTTCTAGTACCTTCTTTACTAACAGTTCTGGGTTAAATGCGGTTTAATCGGATTGCTTGAATAAGTAATTATTTAGAATTAAATAGTGTCTTTAAATCTGCCACAAAACAATCATTTTGATTATTAATTATACATCAAGCAATCTGAAACACTATAAATACAACTATCGGGTACTATCACGGTTGAATGAAAAATTTCGTGTCTTAAAAAAGGTGCGATTTTATTATCTCATTGTTTAAGCATTGTGGCCTTCCAGAGTTCTCCACATGGTCTTAGACCATATTGGGCCGCAAATATATACAAGTTAGACGCGGATATATGTGTATCTCGATTATGGTGGAGGTTATTGGGGTTGCCATATCATCTCACGCTGTTTTACCCTATTTTAAAATTCGACTAACACTGCACAGGTCTCTCTAACTCATTGATAAGTCATGCTGTAATATAACGAAGCACTTTCCATACTAGCATATGTATAGCATTTGTTTTTTATTAAATTGATCGAGAAATACTGACATATTTTGTTTTTCCTCCCTTTTTTCAAGATGAGTACAATCTAAACCCGGGTTTAGAGTGGGAGGACGAGTTTACAGGTAGGTTTCAATTCCAAATCATATTATGAAAATCATTTGAAACCGAAATTTTACCCTTCCTAGAGCCTGTGCCACTGTCACTATTATTGCATGTCTGTGTTTGTTACTTTTATTTACCTTCATTTATATATGAAATAACGCTATTTATGTTTGTAGAAATGGCTAACAACAACATTTATAATATTTTAGCACCTGATCATATAGACTTAAAAGTGGTTGACAAACTTTTGATGACATAATCATGATTTTATACAAACTGACGACGTTAGACTCGAAAAAAGGTACAATCCATGGACAAAATCTAAAAATATATGAAATATATAAAAATGAAGGCCTTACATTTTTAAAGCGTAATATTTTTTAATATTTAATATCAGAATGCTTTTTCCTAAGGTTAACTGTCACATATAAATAATAATAATATATTATGACTAACATATTATTATGATGAAATATTTTGCGACTTCATCTTGTTTAGATAAGTTTCTTATTTATGGACGATATTTTTGTGATCATTTGATGCGAATGTGAAAAATAAGTTTGTCAACCATAGTTTTAACTGTCTAGAACAATTTTGCATGTGACAGAAATTTATTGTATTACCATGTTTGTATGCATGACAAAATGTCATCACATTTTTTAATAAAAATAACAAATTATATTTTAAATTTATATATTTGTTTTATTTTTGTTTGAGACTCAGTTTCTCTCTAGTGGAGAGCTCAGGAAGATTTATTTGCTACTTTATTTGAAAGCTTTTCTGTCACTTTTTAATTTCGCTTTTTAATATTTTGAGAGTATACATATTTCGTGTGATATTTGGTTTTACATAATCCAGTTTTGTTTATATTTTCAAACTGTTCTATGTTGAACGTTAAAAAAATAGTTTTGAGCGGTTTAGGTATCTACATTTTCTGTTGAGTAACAGTAGTATCAAATGTTTTGTAATATTGCTCTTTTGCTTCGAACAGTAGATACCATTTTAAAATATGATAAACTACTGCAATATTTAAGACCATGCAAGCTTAATAATATACTTACCATCATTTAGATTTAGGTTGTATTATAATATGGTCTGGTTCTTAGAGAATTCTGGTATGAAGCTGTAATAAATATTGTGGTAGTTTGATGGAATTTGTAACACACTTTAGACAGCCTTGATCGCACTCACCGCTTCAATTGTGATAACTTTACATACATCTACATACTGACACTGAACTTTATTATTTAACCACATGTTTTCATTAATATAATATTTGTGAAAGTGTTTATTTTCGAAGTTTTCAACGTTTTATGTAAGAACACTTACACCACACAACGAACAGGGATAAAAATAACGATCGAATCTGTCGCAAACCTGGACACCTCTATGGTCTATTAGTATGCCTCTACCACTAATTCGTGGGTCGTGGATTCAAATCTCGTAAGGACACAAAAGGCACGTTAAGGCGCATGCCTACCCTAAATTAGCGACTCGATGTGTGTCACTACAAAAATCGTGGCTGTTACGACGATCGCTGCGTCTCCGGATAGCGCAAAATAGGAAAAAATAATGCTTTTTACTTGGACGCGATGGATGGAAAAAAGTTTGGTCAGTAGTTTTGTAGATTTATAAATTGTATTTAGTGTGGTGAAAGAATCATTAAAATCTGTTCATGCATTCTGAAGGACTAAGAAAATTTTTGCGGTAATCACAGGAAACTTTCGATAACTTTTGATTTGTTTTGTCCTATGTAAAGACAGTTTCTTATGGAATTATTTTTGATCACATTTTGCCTATTATATATTTTTTTACGTGTTTGGACCACCCGTATAGGGGGAATAGGCCTTCAAAGACAGGTCCTATGTGCAGTTTGAGTACATATTCACCTTAAGTTGTTGGTCCACAAATCACACTATAGGACGTTATCTTATAATCCTCTGAAAGAAGGTCGTCTACGGATATTGGCTTGCACTTCCTAGTCCATACTCTGAACACCTTATGACACCTACTCGGGGATTCATTTCGTAACGATATATTATATTGAATGAAGTGAAACTATTTAAACCAAATATAAAATCTAAGAAATCATATCCTTGTCTGTAGCGCTACAAAAAAGGAATAAATCGTGTTTAAAAACTTACTCTTCAATTGCTTTAATACTATAATTGCAAAATTGCGCATCCATTTAGACTTCCCCCATCTATTTACACCAATCTCATAGCTCCACTCTCACTTACACACGTAGTGCATGTCATACACACACACAAACACAGCGGACCGGGTAGTTGGGGGCCATTCTTATTCACCGTCCAGTGCTTACATTCGATGACGGCGGCGCGCGGCAAGGCGACGAAGAGGATGCGGCGTTCCACGGCAAGCTTCCACCTGGGATCCTGCCTCATGGCTTGCCGACTGTCAAAGAGGTGCAGCCGGCTGTCACACTGCCGCCGCAGGAAAAGAAGCCCGAGGAAGAAAAGGAGAAAAAGGGTGAGTTGTCTCTTCTCTGTCACGCTGTGCTATAAGACCCTTTATCCTAAATATTCATCAATTCACCTTCTTCTATTTAATGGCGTGTCAGGTGCCCTCAAGAAGCACCGGTTTTGCCGGTATCAAGTAAATAATGTGATTGTTCAGTATCAATCACACAAATCGTGTGACCGAGTGTAGGGGATGATTGCTAAGATTTTAAAGGATAGATCCGTAGTAGAATCACGGAGACGCCATATGCAAGCTGGCAAAGGGTGGTACCACCCAACCAGGGACCTTATTGTCTAACTTCGACATCCACCAATCGCCTTCAACCGCGATTGGCTAGAAATTACATCACGCTTAATTTGTAGCCACTCACGACACCTTTGATGGCTAAGTTAGACAATAATAGGCCAGTAAAGCCGGCTTTCAAACGGAGATTCTTAAAATTTATTCTCTGTGACTCTGTATACTTTTTTAAACTCAAACGAAACTTCAGTTTCACTGAATTTTCACGCATATCGGCGACTCTATCTTTATTGATCCTATTTGATCCTTGTTTTTTCAACCTTTTCTAATCTCGTCAAACTTGAAGCCTAACAACGTCACCAAATTACATTGACCTCTCATAAACAACTACCTTAGACACACAGTCTGTAAGAAAAGTTCGTCAGAAAGTGTCCGAACGGCGACGTGCATAGTAGCACAAATTAAGACGTTATATCGTTAACATAAGATGCAATGTCAGTTGTATGTCACGTCGTAGCGGTGACAAGATTCATCGCGGACACTTTGAGCCAGATTGTGAGTCTAGTTGTTTAGGAGAGGTCAATGCCAAATTATAACTTTTATTTGTGAAGTACCACGGTACATCATCATCACTAACCATGTTATGGTACTCCCCAGCTCGGGAGCTCAGCGCCGAAGAGAAGCAAACGATTCTTCTGTCAGCGGAGTTCCAGCGGTTCATCAGTCGCGCCGGACGCGTCATCGAGCGAGCGCTGGCCGAGTCAGTGGACATTTACACCGACTACACCGGTGGAGCTGACAGTGAGAACGCACAGTAAGCCTAACATAGGAATCATTGTTTTGTTGAAAACTAGCAACAAAGGATTTTTTTAATTAGTTGCTGGTAACTCCAAGCGTGGAAAACCGTAAATTTTTATTTCATTTCATTTCGTTTATTCATGAACAATAGTTATTGCATTTGAATGTTAAACAATTTAAAGCTAAAAAAGATAATTATTTATATATATAAAGTCACAATATTAATATCAAAATACCCAATATTAATTAATCAATGCTAAAATGTCACAATCAAGATAATAAAGAATAATCAATTTATAAAATAAAATAAAATGAAAAATACCAAAAACCCAAAATAACATAATTTAAAAAGAAATTATAAAACAATATAAAAATCAGTCAAGTAGAATAATAGCTAAAATCAACAATCTTACTTAATAGCAAGAAAAAATACAAAAATCATACACAAAATTAAAATCATAAATCATTAACAGAATACAAGCACTTTTTTAACAAGAACTGCTTTAATGCTTTCTTAAATTTAGTATAGCTTGTTATAATTTTCAACTGTATGGGCAATTTGTTAAACAAAACATCGTGTGCAATGTTTAGCTATTTCCAGTTTCGGAGAGAAATCTGTAGACAGATCTTTGCGATGGGAATTCAATCGCTTAACGCTTAATCTGTTCCCCTTTTTCTGCAACCTTATGCACATGCCTAACAAGATCAGATAAAAGAACAAGTACATAAAGACTAGGAGCAGGATTCCGATTGTGGTACACGTACTATAGTTCGAATTGCCCTTTTTTGGATGACGAAAGCTTTTTATATATTATATCTGTAGCTATTTGTTTAATTATATTACATTCAGTCTTCTAGGACTCCCTTGAGTATCTTCATAATATGCATAGCTGTTTTTCTGTCTTGGAATTAGGTAGAGACTCGGGATTCTTGACTAATTATACATTTTACGACATTAATAGCCTTTTGATACATTTCAGCAAATAATTCCTATCAAAATATTTTGTACCAGTATATTATGTTTATATATGAGCATTTCTTCCAGGAGGACCGCTAAGAGTGGCGAAGTTTTGTAAAGGCCTATGTCGAGCAGTGGACAAAATAGGCTGATGGAATTGGAATATTATGTATTAACATTGTTTTGTTTTCAAAACCATTATAGATCCTATGTTGCACTGTCGAGATGTTTTAACATGTTATTTTGTCATGAAGTTTTTTCTTCAGACATGGGCACACGCTGTCACCACTCTTTCTGAGTATTGAGACTATACACATCTCCACACATAGACACAATCATTCACTCACTCACACACTAATTCACCTGGTCTCACCTCAACCACAAAATCGCATGCCTTACTTTAATTTAGTAGTAAATGTTATTTTGCGAATGTTTTGTAATGTTAGTTATTTTCGTTTTATATCCTGTTTGCTTTTTAATTCTTTTTTCTTTAAGCACTGTGCTCATAAGCATACATTTATATAAAGTGATACGGAAGAGCGGGGTCTCCTATCACTTAAAAGGAGACTCCAACCACTGTAAGAACAGTATGTTTAAGTTGGCGAAATAAATGATTTTGAATTTTTGATTTTGTATAAAAAATATAGTATAGTCACCATACTCGTATTAGTTTTCCGCTATCAAAGAAATAACTTTCTTCTACAGGGACGACAAATCGGATGCAAAACTGTCACTTGTCCGCACATTCTATGACGAGCGTTGGTCACGTGGTCGTTGCGTGACTTGCCTCGATTGGTCTACTGCCCATCCGGAGTTGATGCTGGCGTCGTACCATAACAGTGACGATGCCCCGCACGATCCGGACGGAGTGTGCTTAGTATGGAACACGAAATTTAAGAAGACTACCCCGGAGGATATCTTCCATTGTCAGTCGCCGGTCATGAGCGCTACTTTTGCGAGGTAAGATTTACATACTCATCTTTAATGTTCCGTACCTCAAAAGGAAAAAATACGGAACCCTTATAGGTTCACTTTGTTGTCCGTCTGTCTGTCAAGACCTTTTATCTTTATACTCAAGTCTACAGTACCTTGAAGCTGTGAAAAAATCGAACTTCTAAGTTAAAGTAAAAAAAAGCTACGGCCGTTTATACCGCAAAAAAACTCTCGACACTCTCAAGGAAATCAAAATTTATAGGGTATTTCCCGTTGACTAACATAGAACTATAAAATTTGGCAAGTAATACCGTCTAATACTATGAGTATAGGAAATAGTACATTATAATATTTTATAGCAAAAGTGCGGAAAATGCCGACTTTACGCAAGCGCAGCGTGCGTAAAGTGGTCATTTTACGCACGGTGTGCTATAAAAATCTTAAAACTATTATTGTTTTCATAGTAAGTCTATATGAAACCAACCTTGAGCTTGCGTTTTCGTCGCTAAAAACGGACGTTAGAAACGAAGTCGTTATATTCGGATTCTACTGTATTTGTAATTAAATCATTAAAAAAATCATCGAGTTTAAGCAACGGTATGCGCGGTCAATAATTGTACGGGTGACCAAATCATTTTGTTGTTTTTTTTTTAACTAATTTGTACGGAACCCTCGGTGGGCGAGTCCGACTCGCACTTGTCCGTGTTTTTTCTGTTCTTTTTCCGCTACTTCTTTGAGCAGATTGTTCTGCAAATCCAATTTGTACTAGTATGCAAACCGAGACGCAGTGGATGACAACATAGAGACTCGCAGGTGGCAGGCTTGTAATAGATAGTGTATCTCTATCTCTCTCACACACTCTCAATGCAACATAAGTCCGTCCCCGCGCCTCTGTAGCGTCGCGGGCGAAGACTTATCCGATCAGTCTAAAAGTATATTGAACAAAATCTTGTCCTTGCTATGTTGATGTTAATTCAAATAGGTATTTTGAATATGTTACGTGGTTTATTGTCACCAAACTGTTATAATGTTGTCCCGTGAAAGGTGGAATTACGACTCCCGTTATAATGTTGTTGTCGCGTGAAAGTTGTTTGCTTGACTATGATCATCTTTAAGTCGATTGAAGGATGTTGTATTAAAATTCACTTATGAATTTACTTGCAATTCGTTTCAGGTTTCATCCCAATCTTATTCTCGGCGGTACATATTCGGGACAGATAGTGCTTTGGGACAACCGCGTGCAAAAGCGAACACCGATACAACGCACACCATTATCGTCTCTGGCTCATACAGTAAGCATATGCATACTAATAAAAATTAAATTTTTTCACTGAGCAATTAGATATAGTCACAAAATATATCCCAGAGGGGGTGTCAGAGGTGTTTCCTAGTGTGGACTGTCAATAGAACAGTCAAGACTTGAACATCTTTTACCTATTTTATTTTTATGTCAGTTTATATATCTATATCTTCTTTAAAAAAACTTTTTTGTTATTCTCGAGACTCATTCATGCAGACAAACTGTTTATATAGTTTTGCAGGGCACTGTTTAAATCACACTAATATTATAAATGCGAAAGTTTGTGTGTGTGTGTGTGTATGTTTTTTACTCTTTCACGGCTGGTCGGGTTTGGATGAAATTTAGAATGGATATAGCTTACACTTTAACTTAACACATAGGCTACTTTTAACCCGGAAAAAAGCATGTCCTTAAACCGAATTACACGCGGCAAAAGCTAGTATAAATATTGCTTTGTGTTTAACAATTTAAAAAGTAATAATATTAATAAATCCTTTTTTCACCGACAATTTTTACGTCCTAACGTGAGTGAGCCTTATTGCCGTACTTAGAACACAGATACTCGCTTTTAGAAGTAAACTAGTTCGATTCACAGTGTTTTCTTTCACCATTCAGCAAGTATGATGCGAGTGGTCAAATGAAAAGGGGCCTAAAAAATTATCTCTGCATCACCCTTGAAAGTTTAAAAAACAGCACATAACACGAATAAACTCCCATTTTGCCAAAATTTAGCTCTATTTTGACAAAAAAACAGGGTGAAGTACAGAAGGTTTAAAAATGCAATAATGCTTAATTATCTACGTTTCTAAGGCTTACTTTCTGTATTTTATTATTTTCTGTATCTGTTAAAAATAAACGCTCGATGTATGGAGATTTAAATTTTCAAAACTGTGGCAGCGACCCCTAAATTTCTTTAAAAAAATACTTTATTTGTTTTTAGCTACATACAACACATTGAGGGGGTGGCCCGTAATACATAGGTAACACTAAAAGTTTCCGGAACTGGCCACTTACATAAACAATATTTAAAAATTTATTGCAACATTTGAAAATAGAACTCTTTGGCTGTAGAATGCAGTTTGTTTCATCTGACTGTCTTTTGTTTTTACCTTGTGGCGCCATTTAAAAAATTGTGTGTCTGCATCAACATGGATTTAACTCGGGAAAATTTTCGTAGTATGATTTTAAGTGTAATTTGACAGCTCAACAGAGCATCGCTCGGCTTGAAACAGCTTTTGGCAATGAAGCACCATGCAAGACGACTGTTTATAGCTGGTTTGCAGAATTCAAGCGTGGTCGTATCAATCTCAGTGACGAATCTCGCGATGGTCGGCCGTCCACCGCTGTGACCAACAAAAACATCGATGCTGTGCGCCGTATGATTGAAACAGACAGGCATGTGACCTACCATGAAATTCGCGCATCCTTAGAAATAGGCATGAGTCAAATACAATCAATCCTACACAAACATTTGGGTGTGAGAAAGCTGTGCTCGCGGTGGATCCCACACAACTTGACCGAGGCTCAAAAAACGGACCGCGTCACTTGGTGCAGTGCCATGCTTACCAGATTCAACGAAGGTGCGTCAAATTTGGTGTGGGACATAGTAACAGGTGACGAAACATGGATTTATTGCTACGATCCCAAAACAAAGCAGCAATCGAGCGTATGGGTCTTTCAAGATGAGCCGAAACCAACCAAAGTGGCGCGCGTGAAAAGTGCATCTAAGCGGATGATTGCTTCTTTTTTTAATAAAACTGGACACGTGGCTACTGTTGCTTTAGAGAATCGTCGTACCGTGAATAGTGACTGGTACACGACCATTTGTTTGCCGGAAGTTATTGACGAACTCCGTAAAAAAAACCGTAAACGCCGTATCATCCTGCACCACGACAATGCTAGTTCTCACACGGCCAGACAGACAAACGACTTTTTGAAGACGAAAAATGTAGAACTCATGAGTCATCCTGCATACAGTCCCGACCTGGCACCTTGTGACTTTTTTCTGTTCCCAAAAATTAAGAACCAATTACGCGGTCAACGATTTTCATCACCAGAAGAGGCTGTCGAGGAGTATGAAAAACACGTTTCAGAGGTCACCACAGGGGAGTGGCACAAAAGTTTTCAAAACTGGTTTGATCGAATGAAAAAGTGCATAGACGCCAAGGGAGATTATTTTGAAAAACAATAAATTAATTTTGTACCTTTAATAGTATTTTTTCATATTCATTCCGGAAACTTATAGTGCGTCCCACGTAGAAGGGAAAAAAGTGAAAATTTCAATCACCCTACTGAGTATGCATGCTCGCAGTGGCGTGCATCTATAGGCAAATACGCAATGCCTACCCTGGGCTTGACTCAGCTAACTAGACTACTATTTATTTAAATATAGGAAGGTACACATAACTATTTCAATATTATAATTAGGGAAGCTTCACCCGATCTTTGAAATACCCACCTGCCTGCTTCGCATCGCTCGCTACCGTGGCAACACGCATAACTAAAATTCTATGCCAATTCTCTATGTGTGCATCTGTAACTATACTCCCATGACGTCAACGGCTCGCGCCAAGCACGCACACATTCTCATTAAAATACGCAACGCCTGTTCGAAGCAACCACGTCGAACCGGACAGTTGGGACTTTTTACCTATCTTATTTTTCGTATGCAAAATTAAACATAATATTAAGTATATGGAATAAATTACAAATTTACAGTTTTGTGCCTACCCTACTTAAAAATCCTATGCACGCCACTGCATGCTCGGCAGAGCAATATTCAAACCCGGATCTCAAGATTGAGAGTCGAACGACGACAACGCGTCGCAAAATTAACTTGTTTCAATCTTTGATATTTAAGACGGCCTACACAACCCTAACCTTAATACTTTGCCCTGACAGCATCCCGTCTACTGCCTCTCCGTCGTAGGCAGCCAGAACGCACACAACCTGATCTCCGTATCCACCGATGGTCGCATGTGCTCCTGGTCTCTCGATATGCTGTCTCAACCACAAGAGACCTTGGAGTTGCAACACAGACAGAGCAAGGCGGTAGCGGTGACGTCAATGGGATTCCCGCACTCCGATGTCAATAACTTTGTGCTGGGTAGTGAGGATGGGAATATTTATACTGGTAAGGCCGTAGTTTTGAACACCTATAAAGAGGTCGCAGTTGAAGCCATAGATCTAAAGGTCTAGGAGGCACTGAACAATAAATAAACATTTAACAAAAAAAAATGACCGACTTCAAATATTATAGCATACATTCAATGTTAAAAGTTTATTTATTTCACGCTTTTTAGTGGGTAGACTACAGTGAGCAGTCAGATTGCTTCATTTGAGGAGTTCCAAATTCAAAGGTCCCGTGGCATGACAATTTTCAAGTAATATCCTGCAATTAGCCTGCTAACACAAAGCAATCGCCGCCATTTAGAGTTATGTGCTGTCATCCTTTGAAGAGTTCTATGGTGATGAGGTCAGGACCGAAGGTCGGTGGGCATATTGCTTCACAACATTTTCATAACAAAATGACGTTCTTTCTTTGTTCAGTGTCTCCTAGACCATAAGAGAAAAACAACCAGATCAGTGTGATACATCGATGAATTTGTCATTAAAAAAGTATTCTCTGTTACTGGGTGGAAAAATTCTTAAAATTAATATTATTAATGGGTTAATGGGTATTATTAATGACCTTAGTCATCGACTTCTAAATCAGGGGTTCAACTTATTTGGGTCGCTCCCCCTTTCTGCCAAGACACTTTCGCGCTCCCCCTCCTCCCAGATAATTTTAGGTTAATATCAGGTTATTAAAAACATTGCTCAATAAAAAAATAAGTATTTTTATTGCTTATTAAGGTTTCGTTTCGAAACGAGAGAATTTTACTCGGAGTGAAGCGAATTTCACCCTAAGCCTTCAAAAATTGACACGAGTTAAACCGAGGGTACAAGACGCGCAAGGAGCTATGAGCGCCCATCAAAAGTGGTGAGGGCCTAGCGTGTGTGTTCACTCGCGCAAAAATTTCTAAGTGCGATAGAGAAAAAATGACTAGCGCAGTCAAGGTCACCGCTCATAAACCGTTGCGACACTTATAACCGAACTGTTACCTCACAGTTGCACGAAAGTGTTTTGAAACTTTGGCTAGTGCGATTTCTATCGCTGTCTGGATACTTTTTAAGTTCGCCTGACAGGTGTCACTTCGAAGTTTTGCCGGGTTTTGGATAAAATTCAATTCGTCGTTTCTAAACGGAAAACAGTGAAAATTATTATTATGAAAGTTAAAAGGTGCTCGTAAGAGCAAATTTTTCTATATTTTCATTTTATTGTGACTACAAAAGGCAATTTCAGTTTTCCGCCCTTGAATTAGGTTTGAGACAGACGTTTGTTACCCAGACCCGTTCTAATACACACGACAATCACTCGCAAGCGTTTCAAAACCTGATTTTCTTTCTCTTTCTTGTTTATAGCACTATCTCTTTCTATTAAACGAGTGAAATTTCGAAACTACCATCGCAAGTTTCGAAACGGTTCCTAAAGTTACACAAAAATCATAGAAAACAAATTTTATAATACCATGTAATACTTATTGAAATGTGATAGATGACCTTGCATCGATTTTACACTATACCTACCTACGAACGTTGTTGCTTATATCTAAACTAGCCTTTGCCCGCGTTCATTCAATCTTTGCCCTGTTTTCGGCTTGAGCGTTATTTCATGAACACCCTTACAGCTTATGTGTTGACCAGGGTCACTAAGTAATAAAACAAAAAAAAAACACATCCAAATCTATTTATTTGATCAAATCTATTTATTCTATCTATGCCCCGTTTTTTGGCTTGGGCGTTATTTCATGAACATTGTCCTTTCCAGGGTCTCAAACTATCTCCATTCCAAATTTCATCAAAATCGATTCCGCCGCTTTGACGTGAAAACGAAACATATAGCCAAACAAACATACACATTTTCGCATATTTATAATATTAGTAGGGATAAGGTCCTTAACTACACAGATGGCTCGCCCCCTACTTTGAAAACCCCTGTTCTAAGCTCTTTGCTGTTCCACAGGTTGTCGTCACGGACAACGCGCGGGCGTGTCGGAGTGCGTTGAAGGTCACGCGGGCCCCATCACCTCGGTCTCGTGCCACGCTGTGCCCGGCGCTGTGGACTTCTCACATCTCTTCCTCACCTCGTCTATGGATTGGAGTGTCAAGTTGTGGAGCTTGAAGGTGTGTCATCAATAGACTTGTAGCCCACTGCTGGATATAGGCCTCTAAGTTTGGAGGGTTTGCTATAGAAAAGACCACGTTGGGTGGGGTTGGTTGCTATCCATCGACGGTGTGTGGCATTATTTTAGTTGTATTATTGGTAGCTATGCAATTCGCCAATAGCTTTGTTTGCCTTGAATGCATGTGGATTTTTATATACTTGTGCTAACACCTCTTCCTCTTTATCCACATTCATATTCATAACTCCGGGGGTTTTATAAAGAACACATCATTTTTATCAACAACAGAACAACTAAGACGCACAAATGTTTTTTTTTTCTCAGGAGAATAAACCCCTGTACTCATTCGAAGATTCAGGCGACTATGTGGCTGAAGCTAAATGGTCTCCCACACATCCGGCCCTGTTCGCGGCCGCCGACGCCGCCGGGAGACTAGCGCTGTGGAACCTGAACCGTGATACCGAGGCATGTCCCTTCTAATTTTAATAGTTTAGTCTAAGCCTACATAGCTTATAGTCTGTTCGGGTTAGCGTGATATGGGTGATAGTTCGTAATTTGCTGTTTCACCTATACACTATATCACTACCTACACCGGTTGCTACGTGCTAATTGTTTTGACGTTTGTTACAGTTTTGTTTTTTTTTTGTTTTTGGTGAAATGCCAAGAAAAACAAAAAAAAATTTTTGTTTTCTCAAGCTCGGGAGATAGTGGTTAATTTAGTAATTAACAAACAGTAGTTTGGATAATCAAAGAACAATTAAATAAAAAATCGATTAGATAGCCCTTGTTAACATTATCGATACTTGAAAAAAACGATTATTTTCGTTGGGGCACATCACTATAACTGTCGCCACCCTTAACATGATATCCCGAATAGACTATAGCATAGACGAAACTAATAGATATGTATTGTCTCTTGACAAAGCTTTTGACCAATAGAAACGCAGGAAGGATTGTTTGTCGAGGCGATGGTCACGTGATGTAGCTTTCCTGCGTTTCCATTGGTCAAACGCTTCTTCGAACTCCTCAATTATATTCATCTATGCTGATGTCTACTTGGCTGAAATCATCATTAGAAGTATATGACTCACCGTGTTTACTTTTTTATATTTCTACCTAATGATAGTCATCCTATGGCCATGGCAGGTGGAAGTGAAAAATTGGGGAAAATGTAAAAAGTTAACTTTTTTACCACTTTATTATTAGTATAGATCTGTGTGCTTCGGAAGACAAGCTTTTTTTTTTCATTTATTAACTTTTAATTAAATATTTAAATGGACCAGTGCTGCTGTAAGATCACATGTGATCTATCCCAGCATCACAATACGTTATACAGAGAAACTAGCCAATAACCAGTGTGCTAACTAAGGTACAAAATCTTTACATTTATTTAATTTACTCAAATAAACCAACTTATGCAATAAATTAGTATACAAAGAATTTAGCCAATAACTAGTGTGCTAAGATAATAAAAACTTTAGCTCTTGTCACTCAAATAAACCAACATAAGCAATAAATTATACAAAGAATTTAGCCAATATCCAGTGT
Source organism: Ypsolopha scabrella (assembly GCA_910592155.1). Classification (NCBI taxonomy): domain Eukaryota; kingdom Metazoa; phylum Arthropoda; class Insecta; order Lepidoptera; family Ypsolophidae; genus Ypsolopha; species Ypsolopha scabrella. Next base: position 19,199,793 of record OU342969.1, on the reverse strand, counting down.
GCTAACTAAGGTACAAAAACTTTAACACTTATTTAATTTACCAAAATAAACCAACTTACGCAATAAAGATCAAGAGCATTAAAATAGGTATAACCACGAATCAGTGCTACTAGGTACTCAGCATTCGACAGACGAAATCACGCAGGCTTTTCTCTCTCTGTGTAACAGAAGGCTTTTCTCTCTTTGTGTAAAAAACATAACCAATATTGGTCTTCCTTTGGGGCTACAAAATAATCATTGTGGCGCATAGCGAGCACACACAGAGAAAAATAAATAAAAGAATAAAACGTAATCAGTCAATTATGCTATAATATACTAACCACAAACACTGTGATGGTATCGCTCACTTTAACTTTTTCATAACTACTGTACAGTATTTGATTTTAGTTTTTTAGATTACAACTTTTCATGACTGTCTGAACAAGCATTGACTGCTGTCCGGTCATCACAACAGCTGACCGTTCGTTCAGCACAACAGTTTGAATGTTTATTCATCATAACAATTTACAATCTGTACTTTCGACAACAGTTTTTTTTTTTTGTTGTTTGGTTTGTTTATCACAACCATTGATTTTCGGTATTTTGGATCAGCGTAAGCACATTCAGCTTAACTATTTAATATATATTTCCAGGTGCCAGTGGCAACAATCCAAGCTGAAGGCGGGGCGGCGTTCAGTCGCGTCTCGTGGTCGCCCAGCGGCACGCACGTGTGCGCTGGAGATGACGCCGGGAAGATATGGGTTTACGAACTCAATGAGGTATCTCCATATATATTACTATTTACGTACAGTAAATTACAGTCACAGAAAGTAAATATGTGCAGTTTTCTCCCCGACTATAGGGATCTTTAAAATAATAGCGACTATAGAGATCGTTAAACTAATAAGAGTTTATGCTATAAGTGCGGTAAGGAGGCAATAGCTAAACGTTACGAGTAAGTTATTGCCCTTATCCACGTGTATCGTACTACGTTTTTCAAAGCATAGTGTGAGTAAATAATATAATAAGAAACAAACAATAAATACTCAAATTGAATTTTAGGCGGGCATCCTTTTTCATTGCACGCAAGTTGCCAACTTGACGGAAATAAGTTGCTTTCAGTTTGATGCGTTCGCATGCTGCTTTCAGTCATACATAACTTATTATACCTGTCCTGCTATCAGTGGTAGGCGGTTGACGTCCGACGATCAAACTGAACGCAGCCTACGAACGCAGCAAACTGAAACCAGCTTATTTCTGTCAAGCTATGTCTATGCTGTCAAGTCTATCTATGGTACACAAGATAAGACTGGCAACTTTTTAAATTAAATATAAAAAAACCTCAGACATGTCTGTATGGGCTAGTTGCCTTTGCCTTCCCACTATGTGGGAGAATAAAACAAAAAAAAAACAATAAAAAGAAATGAAACACCAGTGTAGTTGACTTTGACAACAGTTTAGATTAGACGCATATAAAATAGGACTTTACGAGCACTTGCATTGAAAAGAATTATTCTTCCTTTCTAGGCACATGGAAGTTTGTTTTGTTACGCATTATTGAGATTCTTCAAAAGCATTTGTAACAAACATTGGTGCAGAAAAAAAATTGTATAGTGTTATAATTTTCAAGCAAGTGTTGTATACTCTCTGTTTATTTCATCTTAACAGCACGTGTCCCAGCCGCGCCACGACGAATGGACAAAATTCGTATACACGCTGCAAGAGCTTCGCAACAACCAAGCTGATGAGGAAACAGATAGACTCAGCCTGGCCACCAGCGGACCACCTTCTCTCACTAGCCTCACCTCGCTGGCTAGTAACCCGTTAAGATAAACTGGCGGATTTACGAAATAGGTAGCCAAGCTTTGTGTCTAGCTAGATAAGCTGTTAAAATCTTTACTGGTTTTAGTATTATTGTCTAAACTTCATCCTACAATTCCATTTCAACACTTAGCTAGCGATAACTATTACGAACTCAGCAGGCTATTTAATGATGTACCACTAAGCAAGATAGACTGTGTTTATCGATTAAACACAGACTCTGTGCAAACAACTTGGTCTCTTTCTGACTCTACATCTGGGGTCTCCAAACCTTTTGGGTGAAGGGCCACACTGATTTCTCCACTAGTCTCAAAGGCCAAGATCTAGGTAGCTCATCGTACCAACATTCTGTAGATTTGACGCGCAAATCGTATCTGTACTAACCGGTGAGCGAGATATCTTTGGTAGACTCCGCTCCGTTCGCAGTTTCGGTTCGTACTTACGAGGAAGTGTCAAGGACATTTCACTGAAGCAGCCAAAGTGAGTGCAGCTCAAACTTTGAAATATCGTTACAAAAATCTTTTTTTTTATCGTTACTTTTAGACAAATGATAACGTTTAAATAGGTAGTACCTCGTTTCGATACATCATACATAACGCATCATAATATTATTATAAATTACATTGTAAATTATGGCTGGCCAGAAATCGGGCATGTTCTACCTGGACAGAGCCATATTGGTGGTGCTCGCGGGAAGTTTGGAGACCCCTGCGTGATGGCTTATAAGTTATAACTAAAGAAAAAAAGTAAATAAAAAGAATCGCAGATAAAAAGTAAAACAAATATCCATAAAAGTCGTGTCTACGCGCCGCGCCAATGCAGCATAGAAAATTTGTAAAATGCAAAAATATGATAGGCAAAAGAACAATTACTTGTTATTGCTTTTGGCACTAATATCATTTTTTAATTCAATGTTATTATGATGAATGAAGAATATTTTCAGGTAAAACTATTTCACGCCATCTCATGTCTATTGAAAGACTAATAAAATAAAAATGGATGCAATAGAGATTTATCAATGTAATTAAACCTACATTAATTATAATTTTGTTGCATACTGTTGGTGTAAAATAAGTTCTATTTATTCCAGCATTTAATTTTGTTAAAGTATAGGTAGGGACTGAGATGAAATTATTATTAGGTATTCGATTTAAGTTCTCGACTTTTTTATTGTTTGGATTCAGTGGCGTGCATTGAACTTTTTACTGGAAAAGTAATGAGAAGGTCAAGTTTGACGATAAAAATAACATGAAATAATTTAAAAACCCTGGCGTCACACAAATAATGATTTTTTTAAAGTGACATTTAAGTTTTTATATTGTCAAACTTGACCTTATCATTGCATTCCCAGCAAAAAGTTCTATGCAGGCCACTGTTTGGATTAGTAAATTTTCCAATAAAAGCAGTCTTTTCAGTAACAAATTTATTTTTAAACATCAAATTTATACCTAAGCCTCATTAAAAGCAACACGATATTTAATAAATATTCAAAGTAATCAGTTAATATAACAAATGTACTTATTTATATACTTTTAAGCTACTGTAACAGTTAAATAAATGGCTTCTCATAAATATAACAAACTGTTTCAAATTCACTATCACAGCAGCTCATTTTTGCAAAACATGGATATTTTTGAGCACATATTTGAAAAATCAGTCAGAAAACAAGTTTTCCGGATTTATATGGTTATATTGAATTCCAACCCACACCTCCAAGTATCACAGATTATAGCAATATTTTTACATTTGAGGTATTTTGTGGAAACTCTGACCACTGCTTGATTTGCTAACCCATAATACAATGGGTTTGAAAGGGAAGGATTTTGCTCAAAACATTATATTTTCAAAATCTGGACTCATTACTCTGGGCTAAATGGCACAGCAACTTTTCCTTTAGACAAGTTGACCTCTTCCCAACATGTGCAATGTAGTGATTTTCTATCCATTATATCCACATATAGTTTACCATCCAGGTGATCCAGCTCATGTTGAGCTATTCTTGCTGCCCAATCTTTGAAGATTTCTTTTGTGGGGTTGCCCTTGAAGTCGTATCCTGAGGAAAGGCAAATTACTTTTATTGTCTGAGGTTGACCCGGCCTTTTAGAAGGATGTTTGCCAACCACTGAAAACTGGTTAATTAATCTGTATATCGCTCAGATAAAGAATCTATAGTGTATGGTTTCTAACTTTTCTGGAAGACGAGCATGAAATCATAAATCATTTTAAAAAACTTGCCCTTGATACACTTATGCATAATATAATCTCACTGTAATCTAAATGTATTAATTGACAATGTCTAACTAATTGAAAATTAATTGAAATATGCTGGTCTAGTGAACCAGCTACCATCCTCGCTATTAACATGATAAATAAGATTGTTTTATTGCGAAATCCTTCACTTTGGAATACTCTAAATATTATTACTGAGCGTTCAGCGTGTGCCTTACAAGCTGGTTAGATCAAATAGTTACAAAAATATTAGGTGGAAAAGTATGGTGGTGGTAAAATTTTATGATCTATGATAAGTACCTTGGTGGCGCAATTTGTAGCACACTTTGATAACACACTGTTATCGCTTGCAGGTTCGAATCCTGTCTTGAGGAATTTTTCCAAATTCTTGTCTTTAAATTTGTCTCTAATTGATTTTTTCTACTTTGTGATGCACTCTAACAATAATATTTATGATTTAAATACCTGAAATCTCGACTTCTTTAAACCTTGGCACATCTGCAGCATATCCTTTAATACTTTCACATCCTTCTGTATTAACTACTTTCTGGTAATCAATCACCTTCATCTTAGGATTTATGAATACCTGAAATAAAATACTTTAGAATTAAAACTGACTGGTTGTGATGTGATGCTCAGAAATAGCTCTACTTACTCACACAGTGAGATACAATGGTAAGACCTTTAAGTTTGGCCTTTTCTTTTGGTACACTAGCCAGCTGTGACGCTGTTAACCTGAAAATAATACAGATTCTATTAAATATATCAGAATCAAACCAGTCATAAGATACATACAGATTAGATCAAATAGTTACAAAAATATTCGGTGGACAAGTATGGTGGAAAAATTCAACGGTCTAGGTAAGTACCTCGGTGGCGCAATCGGTAGCGCGCTTGTCTTGATAACAATTTTTTTTTTTACATTTTTTACTAATTTATTTTTTCTAGTTTGTAATGCACTCTGATGATAAAATATTTGAGATACATACACATTCACAAATGGTGTAAGTGTAACTTACAGCAATAACATTTTGTATATTCGAAATCAATTCTGGCAATTTTTGTGTTTAGACATAATGTACTCTGATGATGAATGAAGTCCTAAACTTGGATTTTATACATTGACCCAACAACGAACCCAGCAATAAATCATAACTAGATCTGGCGCAACGTAACCCCTTATGCCAGCGACCAGTTTACTGGATCATGATGGAATCAGATGGACTCGAATTTCATCTCTTATGGTTAATTGCTTGATGGGGTTATAAAACAATTTAACTAAATATTATATGGGAACAACAGATTAGCTTAAGCTTAATAAATTATATATATATTATATATATATCATTAAATAATAAAAGTAATGTTTATTACAAACTGTACGGGCAATCAACCATACATTTTGCTATGTTGTGGCTAGAGATGGGTGGTGGACAAACCCGAAATGGGTATTTATGGGGGTGAAATCATAATTATTGTAACTAAATGAATTAACAAATAAAAAATGAGTTCTTGATACGTTATAGATTCTAAATTTGTAGCTTTTAGGGTTCCGGAGTCCGACAAGGAACCCTTATACACTCGGCGTCAAAAAAATCGCACCTTTTGAAAAATTTACTTCAAACCATTTTAATTCCTATTTGAAACCAAATATGAGAGAACTATTTGGTATCAATTGAAAGGGCATTAAACGACCTTGAAATAAACAATCGTTTCATTTTATAAACGATAAAAATCTCTCGAATATCGTGGTATTAAGAAAAGTATTGCTCAAATACGCGTTCAAACGGTCGCTAGTTGCGCTACATAAAAGGGGTATAAAAAGGTAATTACACGTCAAATGTAGGTCTTGGGAGCGCCACGTCGAGTCCGTGGGTGACCACGTCCCCTCCGTGCATCGCCTATGCCGGCAGCTGTCTACGGCCCCTACCCCCGTTAGACCTCTGCTGGGCAGCGACGGCCTCCCAAGATTCAAAGCCCAGGACCGAGCTGAAATATTTGCTGAGAGCCTAGAAGCCCAGTTTAAGCCAAACCCGACCGACGATGTGGATCACGTCAGAGCAGTCGAGTCCCACCTCCTCGAATACTTCGAAAGGCAGATCCCCGCTGATGAGGACCCTGTGGTCTTCTCGCCTGGCCAGGTGCAGCGTCTCATCCGCCGCACCAAACCCCACAAGGCCCCCGGTCCAGATGCCATCACAAACATGGCGCTCCGTCACCTTCCTCCTCGGATGGTGGCCGCCGTGACGCGCCTGTTTAATGGCATCATGCGCACGGGGCACTTTCCGACCCAGTGGAAAGTGGGCCACGTGATCATGCTGCCCAAGCCAGGCAAGGACCCAAGAAGACCAGAGCACAATCGTCCCATCACCCTCCTGAGCAACCTTTCGAAGCTATTCGAGAAACTCCTGCTCTACAAACTGACACCCCACATCACTCCCCGCCCGGAACAGTTTGGTTTTCGAGCGGCCCACTCGACAACCCTCCAGCTCACAAGAGTACTGCACCACATGGCGGTAGGCCTGAACAAGAAGGAGTTCACCGTCGCAGTACTCTTAGACATGGAAAAGGCCTTCGACAGAGTATGGCATGAGGGGTTGCTATACAAACTGTCGACATCCCCAGCCCCAAGGCGACTCATCAGAGTTGTGGCCTCCTTCCTCCTGGACCGCCGCTTCAAGGTGGTGGTGGAAGACGCCATCTCCGAAGAGCGCCCCATAAGAGCTGGAGTCCCACAAGGAAGCTGCCTTTCACCAGCCTGCTATTCTCGATACACCGACGACATCCCTCTCGGAGCGGGAACTGAGCTCGCTCTCTTCGCTGACGACGCCGCCTACTACGTCTCATCGTACAAGGCGACCCATGCGGCAGTGAAGATGCAGCGCACGCTCAACCTGCTCCCAGAATGGCTGTCTAAGTGGCGCCTGTCGGTGAACGTCGGGAAGACGCAGGCCCTACTCACCAAACGTGGAAAGCACCAGCCACCACCGCTGAAGCTACAGGGGGTTGAAGTCCCCTGGCTCCAAACGGTGAAGTACCTCGGAGTCACCATCGACCGCGGGTTAACGATGAAGAGTCACGTGGACAACGTAGTCGCCCAGGTGAAAGTAGCTAGAGCAAAACTCCGCCCGCTACTTTCATCCAGCCTCCCTCTGCGAACAAAGCTCGGGATCTACAAAACCTACCTCAGATCCCGCCTCACATACGCAGCGCCGGCGTGGTACGCCCTAATCTCGGAGTCCAACAAGAAGAGGCTCCGAGCCCAAGAGAACCTGGCTCTGCGCTACATAGTCGGCGCGCCTCGCTATGTGAGGAACGCTACTATCGCGAGGGACCTCAACTTTGAAAGCCTGGACGACTTCGTCCGACGACTGGCGGCTGGGATGTTCGACCGTGCGGAACACAACCTGTTCCAGCACATTCGAGACCTGGCACCGCACCATGCGCGCCCACCCGACCGCCATCGCCTGCCACGTGACCTCGTCGCAGACCCTGCGGCGTAACTCCCCACCACAGGACCACACGAACCCACCACCACTACCACAGAGTGCCCCTCCAGGCACCAACACCGAAGACCTGCCCATAGTGATGGGCAGCGGTACAGACCTCAGGCAGGGGGTAACAGCCCCGAAACTGAGTCCCCACGCCCCTACCAGGGGAGTGTGAGAAGACCTTCGTGATGAAATGTCGGTCATTCACTATCCAAACTTTGAAGGTGACACACGTTAAGCGCACAAGTAAAAAATACTACCCTCAACATGGATACTACTCCTGAAGAAGCTGCACAAGTTCTTGCACTGCTGCGCCGAAGGGTGCGGCAGTGTGATATTGCCCGGCAACTCAACCTAAGCCGTTTTGCTGTTCGAAGAGAAGTCCAGCGATTCCGGGAGACTGGTGGCTTTGTCCGAAGACATGGATCTGGGAGACGACGCTGCACATCTGAAAGGGATGACCGCTTCATAGTGTCGACGAGCTTGAGAAATCGGTTCTCCAATGCTGTTGAGATAAGACAGGAACTCCAAGCAGTTCGCGGGACAACTGCAAGTGACTCTACGATTAGAAGAAGATTAACAGAGAAGAAAATAGCCGCCCATAGAGCTGCTACAGGCCCAAGATTGACTGTAGAGCATCGTAGATCCCGCTTGCAGTTTGCCCGCGATCACGTCGATTGGACGCTAGACCAATGGCGAACAGTTCTCTTCTCAGATGAGACGACGGTGTGCCTTTTCTGTAATGACAGGCGAAAAAGAGTGTACAGGAGGCAGGGGGAGCGATTCGCACAAGCCTGTATTCAAGAAACTGTGGAATACGGGGGTGGCTCCTGCATGTTTTGGGGCGGCATATCTTGCGACGGCAAAACTGACCTTGTATGCGTTTCCCGGACTGGAGGTGCTCGCGGGCAAGGGTCGCTGACTGCTCACCGGTACATCACAGAAGTCCTGGAAGAGAATGTGGTCCCATATGCTGGTTTCGTCGGCCATGGGTTTACTTTGATGCACGACAACGCTCGCTCCCACACCGCATTTATTGTACGTGACTACCTTCAAGAGGTTGGGATCCCTATCATGCAGTGGCCGGCGAGAAGTCCAGGCCTGAACCCGATAGAGCACCTTTGGGATGAACTGAAACGGCAAGTTGGGTCACGAGATCCTGCTCATGCCACCCTCCAGGACCTGCAAGAGGCCGTAATTTCGGAATGGGACAGCATGCCACAAGATCAAGTCCTGAAATTGGTTAGGTCTATGAGAGATCGAATGGAAGCTGTTATCAGGGCAAGAGGAGGTAACACTAGGTTTTAGATTACTTTTAAGAATGATTTTGTGATTTTTTCTGAATAATTAATTCTTTTGTTGTAGAGCGTAAATAAAGATGATTTTTCTTTCCCAATCAACCTGTATTTTTTTTATGCCCTTGTAATGAAAAACACTTTTTTTTTTTCAATATTTAAATAGTCTGTTTTATTACCTTTCAATTGATACCTAAAAAATCCCGCGAAATTGGTTTCAAATAAGAATAAAATTTGTTTGAAGCACATTTTTTAAAAGGTGCGATTTTTTTGACGCTGAGTGTAGTTTCGCCATGTCCGTCTGTCCGCGGCTTAGCGCAGAGACTATTAGTACTAGAAAGCTGTAATTTGGCATGTATATAAATATTACTCAGGCCGACAAAATGGTAAAATAAAATGTTGAAAAAAAATTTTTTTAATGATACGTCTCATACACGTAAACTGGGGATGAATTGTTTTTTTCTCGTTTATCCCATAGTGTGGGATGTCGTTGGATAGGCCGTTCAAAAACATTGTGGGTGTGTGAGAACCATTTTTGCACCTTCTGTATGGGTCTGAGGAACTGTGTGGTTGGTGCACTACTGCCCCAGAACCAGTTACACCTGTATTCTAACTGTAGATGTAGTAAATAGCAATAAGCTCTGTGTTGGTTTCATCATAATAAAGGGATTGAAGAGAGTTGGTTGGATTGCTAACCTCATTACGAATATCCTCCAATTTACACCAATTTGAGGGGCGGCCACACCAACACTGCCGTATTTATTCATCACATAATTCAGCTTTTTTATAACAGTTTGAATCTGCTCAGTGTTGATCTTTTCTATGGGAACTTGCTGTGAAACTTTACGTAATGTTGGATCCCCAATTTGAACGACATGATCGTATGGTGGATTTACTTTACCACGAGCTGGAGACAGCCGGGCATACCAGTTAAGGGTTTTCCTTAGAAGTCCCATTGCGAGGAAGATGCTATTCAATTTTAGGAATTTATTTAGGAGGTTATGTTATTAACTTAAATATATCGTATGTTTTTCGCTTTTTCAATGTAATTACTAAGATTTTTTAAACCAAGAAATCTACTAAACTAGACGAGCGCAGTAAGTAGGTGTTTGTTTCTCTAAAAATAAAATAAAATACGGATCGTTTTTAATTCGGCGAAAACAAAGATATTTAATGGTACCATTATATATCTTTGGGCGAACACCTAGTTACTATACTCTTTGGCGAACACAATGATTTTGACACTATATAATAGAGGCCAGGGAGTGTATTTTTGAATCATTCGAATTTCAATTCGTAAACGAATCCGCGTGATTACAATACCTACTAAGTTTAAGTTTTCGTATGCGGATTCATTTCAAATGATTCAAAAATACACTCCTAGGGCCACAGATGAAATAAATTAGTAGTAAACCGTAAACGCCAGGGCAGAGTTCAGTTTGATCGCCCGCTCAAGCTAGACGATCATGACGTCTCTTTTTCACGCGTTGAATTCGTATATGCTATCCTGCTGTCAGTGATGAGCCGGCGATGAAACTGAACGCGGCCCAGCTGTTTGACAAACAGAACCATAGACAACGCACAAAACATTAAAAGGACCAAAACTCTGAAAACCTGAAGCTGTTTCACGGACGACGCTCTCTATAGACTAGCCTATATGTCGATGCGTTAGGGTTCACACATTTTTGTTTGCAACTCAATTATTTCATAAACTAAGAGTGTCCGTGGGTATGATTCTTGGGAAAAGTGGTTCAGTAGGGTCAGTAGAATATGTGGTTTCATTTAATGGTAGCGGTCTATTTACACCCGATTTAAATGTCATAACGTAACAGAACAAACAGTAGAGTGTGTGACGAGACAAAATGATTTTTGTCTATGGTACAATCCGTACAATACGAGGGGAATCCCATAGCACAGGGAATACTCGCCTGAAATAAGGGTTATCATGCCATTGAGGTAGAAAAATTGATGGAGCTATCGATGTTGATTTTTATTGGAAGAAATGTTGTAATTTACATTCTTTCCCCGTTTTATAAAAATGTTAAACAAGAAGAAAATATGGCAAATTTAGCATAAAATATGCTAAATTGGAAACACTGTGTAGATCAGGGGTGGCCAACTTGATTCGACCCAAGATCTCTTGTTTACTAACGAGACCCTGTGCGATCTACCAATTACATACTTCTAGAAATCTTAAATGAAACAGCATAGTTCAGCACACAATCATGTAGCATTTTTTATTTTATTAAGAGAATAAACATAAATGTGAAAATTATACATACTAACTACCTGATTACGTTGGGCAGTCTGGTCTACGTATTTATATTTTTTGCCTTGCCACGATCGACTTGATTAACAGTCGCGATCGACCGGTCGATCGCGATCGACCTGTTGGCGGGGGGACGTTTTGCCCGTCCAAGTTTTGTACGGCCCGTTATGCACAGCCCGTTTTGTACGACCCGTTTTTCGTGTACATGTACACGAAAAACGGGCCGTACAAAACGGGCTGTGCATAACAGGCCGGGCATTCCTTGTACGAGCCGTTTTTGAAAGCCATGATGGATTCCAATAACAGGGTCGTGCATAACAGGTCGTACAAAACGTGGACGGGCAAAACTGGATGCGAATAACAGCCCGAACCGTTTTTCATGCCATGTACACCAATAACGGCCCCGTACAAAACTGGACGCGAAAAACGGCCTGTACAGGAAGTGACGTACCTCTAACATTCTGCCGAAAATGTCCGAAAGATTACGAAGTTGAACGAACGTTTGTTTATTTTCGTTCGGAAATAGATTTCGCCTTCTAATGTAAACAAATCATTTTGATGATCATTTTATTTCGTGTGTGTTGGTTGTTGTGGGTACTGCGAGTTGCAATTATTATTATGTAATTGAATGGTACCTATGATCTGTGGTAGCAGACAGACGGTGGCTGTAGCCAAGCAGAAAAGACCACCATAAGTCGTAACCTGTTTAGTGTGCAGCTTTTATTTACAGTACCTACAGACAGAGCATGATATTGGTGCGTCGAGTGTTTGGTATAATGAAGTGATTAAGTACTTACCTGCACTATGAACATCTCGGGATCATCGCATTCCACTGGCAGAGAGGTCACCAAACCAATCGCTGGGGAAACTTGAGAAGATGGGTCTCATGTTTGTGACATGAGTCATTAGCACTAAATTCTACCCAAAGTCAACCTGTCGATTTTGTCATATAATATACGACCGTCCCTGCCGCTTTGAAAATGAATGTAAGTAAGTGCATATTTCTCTCCATTCTTTCAACCCCCAATGTAGCCTAAAAATCTTTCCTTCTGCCGAACTAGTTATGGGTACCTACCTAACTTCAATGATTCCTTTTATCAATGAATAGCCCAATTGGATAGAGCTTTAAAAAAATTTGGGATCAAAAGGTACCTTATTTCAGGACCTCTAAGATTATTAAGGTACCTAGGTACTTAACCACAAAATTTCTTGAAAATCTGTTCTGCCATTATGAAACTGGTTGAACGGTTAGGAGTAAATAAGGCAGCACTATTGCAAAAAACACTTCACTTGGGCGCTGCCTAAGTCCTGGGTCATGCCCCCTTATCAACACTCTAACCACATACACAAACATTCTAACACTCATAGTTATTAGTAGAATACTATTTTAACTTCTAATCACCTTTTCCAATTAAACTTGGATTTGTTTTTGTCATTATATTGTGTGTGAAGTCAATATTTGAAGTAGTACCTAGCCATTAATAAACTAACCAGTTATTTTTCTTGCAGCTTTATGACCATTGATTCTAAAGACTTCAAGTCCTAGAACCAGTAGGTAACCAAACCAGGTGAAAACAATTACTTGCATTTGTCATTCAATAAGTATAAAAGTAAGTAGGAAACAATATGATGCTGATTTTTGTTTCACAGAGTTTCCCTCATTGCAAGTACAGAGAAGAGAAATAGAAGTGGTTGCTGGTTGATGTGATGAACCTTTTAAATTAATTCAGCAAGTGATTAACTTTACTGGCTTTCACAGTGGTGACAACATCGAAGACTTAAAAAAGACACACCCATCAAATGAATGAGTCGACTAATGCAAACAACAACAACCAAGTTATCGCTGAATAATGAACAGAAAAAAAGGCCAGGCCCAATAGATGTACTTACTTACTTGTTACTGCAAACATGCCAATATATACCTACCTATATAAACAATTGGCTTGTTGACAATAGTTGTTACTTGTAAGTGAAGAAGAGTTGACAAGTATTTTTACCAACAAGATTACTTACTTAGGTACTTCAATTTTAATTCCTTTTTTGGTTATCTGACAATAATAAAGAAGTACTTAGGTATTTACTTTGGTTACCTAACAAATATTGTTTTATTTATGTTTTTATTTATGATTAACATACATAGACTCACGGCTGTCTCTCAGAGGTGTAGGCAGATTTACTTACATCTGCTATGACCCTGACACCACTTTAGCTTCTACATCAATCAATATAGCCATACAAGCTCTTCTATTCTGGGTACTTTTTACTTTGACCTTATTAATTATGTCACCAATCTGGTTGGCATACCTACATCCTTCTAGGGGGGGCCGTTTAGGTTTCCATTTTAAAATGAAGGAATGCCTGCCTGAAGTAAAATGCAGTAAGTAATAGAAAAAAACTTAAAATCCTAAGTGGGTAGGTATTTAAATAAACACATAGGTACATATTAATGTCAAACCACACATACTCTGTATGAAATGCATTTCTATTGCATTCATTTTCATTCTACTTTGATGCTTATCTTGCCACACCCAACATTTATTACCTTAAGTAAGTGTAGGAGCCAACACACTTTTATGAACTGCTAATTATGCGTTTGCAGTCACACTTTGTCTGCCCAAAAAGGAAAACAGGGCTCCATTCACTTAACATGTTTCTTGCATTCACTTTTCTTTCAATGTGACTATCACACTGTCTATTGTGCATAAAAAGATAACCCAGATTCAGATAGACAAATTCTTTAACCTGAGTTTAGATGTACTTACCTAGGGGTTAGTGTCGGGTACTACTGATTTGATTTTGAGATTTTTTCACTAATAGGAAGCAACATTATCCCTGAGTGCTATGGGTATAGTTTGTTCCTTCGGGACAGGCCCCTTAGGGATATAGTCTTAGTAACTACTGAAAACTGATTTAAAAAATTACTTACTTTTGTAATCGTTAAGACTCTCCACTTGGGCTTTGTTAGGCTATAGTTTCTATGGTTCTTGGAGATGACATTTCCTTAGGGACAGCATATTCGTTACATTTGTATGGTAATCTTTGTAACTACTGAATCGATTTTGAAAATTATTTCTTAATTGTAATGTTTAGACTAGGTACTCAATTAGACATAGGTAAGCGGTAAGCTATTGTTTGTTCCTTGTGGACGGGCAGTTCCCTAGGTACATAGTCATGAATAACCGTTTACCTAATTGATTTTGAAAATTCGTTTCTTGTTGTTATGGTTAGACATACCTAGTCACTCATTCATAATCATGACATTCGCTTTTTTGAAACTGCAGGTATATTAAATAAATGTGACCTGAAACCTGGGTTGGTATTGATGAGGCTCGCTGATGTCACTTGGCCAAGCCAGGACATAAAATCAGAGACCAAGAAAATAAAGAGGTCGCTTTGCCCTGCCGAAAACAATGTAAATATAAAATAATGGTCAGACATAATAATTATTATGAGAACCAATAGTCATCTGAAACAAAATTATTATTGGTCCAAAAAAGTATTCAATAATATAGGACTACACACAAAACTAAACCACTGCAGGTGAAGCCACAGGCTAAAGCTAATTAAATGTAAAAGCTTTCTCCTCCAATTACTTTCGACAGTCCCAGACACAAGTTTTATGTAAAAAAAAGTTAATAAATCCATATTTTTGCATCTATAGACTTCCTTTTTGTTAAGAAATAAATATTATTGTGATACATAAATAAAAGGATATTTTTTAGCTCGAAATATATTTCGACCCCCCTGGTGGGTCATCATCACTTCATCAAGTAGGGGTTTTAACAAGCTGATAATACAAGATCGCTTTGGTCTTATAGTTTTTAGAGCTAATAGACATTAAATTTGATTCTGAAGGCTTTAATTTTAGTTTGAGTGCTGTTTAAACTTTAAATTTTCCAAAGGCATATGTACGTTACGTACAGCTTCTGTTGTTAACACTATTTAAGCGCTGTTAAAACTTGAAATTGTCCAGAGGCATACAGCTTCTATTGTTAACACTTAAGAACTATTTTGGAATGAAGAAAATTTAATTTTGACAGTACCTACTAAAACCAAAATTAAAGCCTTCAGAATTGACTTTATTGACTATATGGTGCAGTTAAAATACTAGCACTTATTAATACATCTTTTGTACAGTGGAGCCCACATCAAGCTAAACACTTTCAGTATAAGCTGACCTCTCGTTGTATAGGCTTCCCGTACAATGAGTACCTCTATTACTTATGATCATGATGTAGTATAAATAAATTATGTTTGAAGCTAAAAGGTGCATTCACATAATTAAAAACATGAGATGCAATGCAAACAAGGCGATACATGGGACAAAGGTAAGAAAATTATGGATTGTATTAGTAATTCTAAAAAATTCATAACAGACTAGGTACATTCTTTTTTGAACATAACTTTTTATAAATTTTTCACAAAAACAATTTGTTTGCTTCCACATAAAAGGCTAGACCAGTGTCTAGGTTGGCATATTCCAAATCACTGGGTAACTTGCACAGTGGAGGTTCCACTTGATTCCGTTTGGTCAGTGTTGATAAGGGGGCACGATCCAGGGCTTGAATGATGTTGAATAACCAATTTCTGAAAATCGTCTGTGAAATCAGGGTCTTGACTGAAGGATGGTGGTCAACGATGAATCCAGGTTTAGTATCACAGGTTATTTGACTGTAAACAAGTTACAATATTATTACATATGACTTATCCGAAATGTTTTACAAACAACAACACAGTACAAGTATTTAATTAATAATAAATTATATCTGGCTGGCAGTTCCAACTCTGGAGGAGGTAAGCGAGCAGTAGGACCGCAATATTTATATAATAATAATTTATAAATAAAAATAAAATATTGTGTAATACTCACAGTATGTCTACCTACGTTTAATATATTGTGGCTTGTTGAACTAAATATTTTAGTGAGAAGAGAACAAGTCGTCTTATTTTACAGATTCACGTTTACATTTATGGAAAACTTGTCAATCGTCATCAATGTTAGCTACCGATTCAGCCGCAATTCAGCGCTGCAGTTTTAACAGCTCTGTGGTTGATAATAATTTAATGCTGCTGTTTGATTGGTCGATGAGTTGCCCAACCTGCAGCGCCTTTTGCATCGATAAAGTGGCGTTTGGCTTTCATTTCGGGCAGTGTTCCTAGATCTGATTTCCAAAAATCCAGTGGTTGTGCTTTAAAAATCCATACATTCTCTCTACAAAAATATTTTTCTCGAACTGATTTATTTTTATGAGCAAGATTATTATTTTTTTTACACGAATTTGCCTTTTTACTTTACTTGTGTTCTGAAAAAATAATAAAGAACTTACCTACACTTACAGAGATATTAGGAGGCCGGTGGAGCATGCATATTTCATACAAACGAAATACCAAAATAATTTTTAAATTAAACAAATTGTTGAGTGCGACAGAGTGTGTTCAACCCACGTTTATCTGTGGTTTATCCCGATAGGATTACGAAATATCTAGGTTCCCAATATATATGTACAGGTAGATATTCAATAAGAAGACCGATTTAGTTTAAACAAGAAATATGAATAAAATAAGTTTTCTATGGAAATTTTAAATACCATATGTCTCGTCTTATAAATCAGTGTGCTTTCAAATATATATTTGGGAACATAGATATTCTGTAATCCGATCGAGCAAATGCCTGCAGACCACTAGTACCATTGAACAGTACCATCAATGGTACACAACACGCACGACCTACCCTAAGAATATCAATGATTTATTTACAAATGGTTTTGGTATTTTGTTTGTATGAACCACGGATGCTCCACCCGGCGCGGCGGCCTCTTATCAATCAAAGATTGAAGTAATTCAAAATTAATGTACAAGTGTCGCAACGGCTTATGAGCGCTGAACTTGACTGCGCTAGTCATTTTTTCTCTATCGCACTTAGTAATTTGGTGCGCGAGTGAACACATGCACTAGTGCCCCACCACTTTTGCCGAGCGCTCATAACTCGTTGCGAAACTTGTACTGCTCACTTGACGGACTCGACATCACACCGCTATAGTTACCGCAATCGCCAGTCACCACCGCGATTTCACGCTTTGCTTATCGTTTTTTGAATGTATAGTTTTCAACTATGCTGCTGGGGCCACATCTGCATTACAGTGTCGATTTCTCTAAGTTGGAGACATTGACGCTGCCAAACCAAACATGAACAAAATACTTAATTAACTACATTCAATAAAATAAATGTAGGTTTAAAAAGTTTTAGAGCTTCGTTTTTGTTTTGTTTTTTATATAATTTCGGGCCCTACTGGGGCCGATATCAGTTGAAACAATAATGACATACCTATTTACAATGAAATGATGACAAATACAATGATAAGGTGACAATGAGTATTAAAAAGAGACTATAGAAGAGGAAAATCAAATTCATAGAATATAAACTTCTTAGAAACTAGGAATAGGATAGGGGTGAGTAAGTATGAGCATGTGCATGGAATAGGGAGAGAGGGTGTGTTGATGAGTGAGCAGGTTTTGCACCGTGGCCGTCGGCATGAAGCTGTGAGCACAGATGTGGTGGTATGAATGTTTGTGTTTTAGCACAGCAGCGATTTCCTTAATGACTTGAACGACTAAATAAATAATCATTGTACGCTTCAGTTCACTAACAACATCTCATCAGAAAAAAATCACGTTTTTAGACATTGACATCACATTATCGTACTATTGGTATAACTAATTTCTACTTTTACGAATGACTGGAGCCGTCGGATATTCAAATTTAAAATTATTTAAAGAAGAGAGGCAGAGAGCGAGGCTTTTTTACATTTCATGTAAACAATAAATTTTATAACCAAGCTTTAGGAGAATGATTTTAGAAGTGTGTAAAACTTAAATCAGGATACTTAATATACCAGACCATTTAGGCGATCAATGGTAACTTATAAGAATCTGCCTGTTGCTCCTCCAATTTTGGGGACGATAAAGTCACATTTTGAATTAAATACATTTTATAAGGGGGAAATATTCTTTTAGTGAGGATATAGTTTTAAAACTACTCAAGGAGATTGAAACTAAGGCAAAAGGCCATGATAAAATTTGATGACTAAAAGAGCAGTTGGTGAACTGCCAGTTTTTTATGTTAAGTCCTAGAAGAAGTAGTATTTCAACTAACGTAAAAGTATTAAATACTCTGCAAATTTTGCAGAAAATAGACGGAACACGTAAGGCGTAATCTGTAGGCCTATTCTCATTTTGTCGAATTAGCCTTCTCAACCGTAAAAACCCATTTTATCAGTCCAACTCCATACATTTTCTGTTTTACCTGTAATTTTCTTTCTCCGTGACATAGAGTATTGTTAATTATAGTTAAAATAAGAAGAATTAAACATTTTAAAGCTCCGTGTCCATGTAAAAAAACCGAAAAACTAAGTTTTCAATATATTTAGTTTTTATAAGTACAGCATAATATATAACGTTGTAAAAGTACCTCAGTTATGATATAACGCTTGCATTCCAGTAAAAAAAATCATAATTAAACTAATTAATCAGTCGGGATAATCATTAATAAAGAAGGTTCAGTAAGTTACAGATTTTTTGGCTTATCTTACCGGTAATTATAGATAACTGTAATTCATTAATTTATTCTGAATAGTATATTATGAGCGTTAGTAAATTATTAAAAATTAAACACATTCTCTTTGCAGATTTCTAAATTCTCAAATATTTGTAATTTTTGGAAAACCAAAATACATAACTACTTCAAAAGTGTTTAATTTATGCCTTCAAAATATCATGAGTACTATAAGAAACAAATTAAAAAAGAAATGTCCACGATTGTTCAATTTATTGATATTTTTTCTAAGTTACGTTTCAATACAAACATTATTTCTTGCGGAATAAGGTCGTATTTTCTTTGTATACCAGCTCCCGACCGTGCTGTCGCGAGTTGCAAGTAATGAACAAGTTTCATGATGTTGATAATACCATACTTAATTTCATGGGATTAAAATATAGACCAAAGCCAATAAAGTGGCGAAAAAAAAATTTTAATCCGTCATTAAATGACTGCGAAACAGATTATTTAAGTTAACATAGTCTAGCGCAGAAAGACTGCGGGAGATTAACCCCGCTGTAAACGTCACGCTACCGCTCCACTCCGCGTCTTGGTTGTTATTTTACGTATAGCTGTTCAATAAATCCGATATCAGTGTAAAAGATATACGTATTGTACAACTAAAATTTTTGTTTAGTTTTTATTAATATATTTATGTTATCTTACGCCATGGAAGTAGACTTTAAAGGAAAAAGTGATAATTTTCCCAGAATAGATTATATTTACGGTGATGGACTTTTTTCCTCCGTCAATACGTCGTATGTTAGTGCTGAAATAAAAGGAGTGAAACTTTTGAACTAAATCTAAAATAAATGAAATTATCTAATTTATTATAAAGGTCGTCAAGCTTGATCTTGAGCAGGTCTGACTTCTGACTGGCCATCTTGAGACCCAGGTTCGATCCCCGGTCGGGCAAGCACCAATGAGCTTTTCCCAATTTATGTGCATAGTAGTTTTAAAGTTCCTCCAACTAGTTTGTATTTTACTAGATTTTCTGTGTCGTTTTAAATTTGTAATATTTAAAATAACAGAAATAATCATTAAAATGGTACACATAGACAACGATTAAGTGTAAATGTGACATTTAAATAATGATAGTTTGTCTAGCCGCTAGGCTAGCGAATCGTGACAGTGGCTTTACCTGACACGGGTATGTTTTTTTTTAGCTTTTCGTAATTTTTCCATACCCGGTTTGAAGTAGATATAAAAAGTTGTTGTTAAAAGAAACATCGATATTAAATGTAGTTAATCAACGCATCACTACTAAATAATAACTTCGGAAGTGTGACTTGTGAGTTATTCATAAATTCAATTTAATAGGCAAATAAATAACTTAGATACATTCATTTCCCATAAAATGGTTATTTTAAGAAGTAATTTTTTTGTATTTTATTTAATACTTTCCACTTTCTGAACGGTGAAGGAAAACATCGCGAGGAAACAACCTGCGTGCCCTAAAAAGCGTGTATTTATTCCTGAAAAACGGTGATAGGACGTAATTAATTGTCGGTGAAACGCGGGTGTACCGGATGTGGACTGTGACTTTCATTTCACAGTTCACACTCGGAACACCTCTGACACCACCTCGGGTTTTCATGTCGTGACAATATACTGTACTTTAAGAAGTAAGATTAGGCACTGTGTTTCTCAACTCGTAAGCAAAAAAAAACCTGTCAAATGTAAAATTTTCATTTCAGTAATTTAACAAAGCACACAATCTTCTCGTTTCCTTTGTCACGAAAACAAAAAAAAGTTCAAATTCAGGTATTCAAAATGTATAAAACATTGGTAAAACAATGATTTTAATATCTTGAATAATTACGAAGCAATTCACATCAAATCTGTACCCCGTACAAATTAAAAAGACCGCGCGGAGCATTTGCGCTGTGACGTCACAACTTCCCACTGCCGCGGTGTGGATGAGACGAGATGCTCTAAAATAAAACCAGCTATTTCAGCCGATATCGCGCTCGCAGTATATCGGACGTGGTGTATTTACGTAAAATTATAATTGAGAATACTTCTGTTTAATAAAATAAACCTGTGGATACAAAATTCAAACGATGGAGAGTGGATTTATACGCGAACAGTCCGATAATTTACCAAAAGTCGACATGGCTATGGTTTTATACTTTTTGACAAACAATCAGTTGTACACAAATGCAAAAGTCAAAGGCGACAAACTTTCAGCATAAGTATTAGTTATAGATAACTTTTTATTTCTTCACGGTGAATAGTCTTTTCATAACTGAAACTTTGGTACAAGCTACATTGTTTACGATAATAATTGACGAAGTTAGAGGAGTTTTAATTTCATATCTTTAATACGCGGGAATAAACGATAGCATCAGAGTGCGCTCATTAAAGATCCTTAGGGTAGGTAGGAACACCGGAGTTGCAACACAGAGTTTTTGAACGGGTTTGGCCGATTTTTTTTTTGTTTGTCGTGTTTAGAGGGGACTATAAGTTTGGTGCGACCTGTACTCGTACACCTGTAAAGTGTAAAGCCTTCTTAGCTGTGATAGTTTTCTTTTTAAATTCATTATTATCTACTACTTCTGTGAATTTTTTCACATATCCATAAAAAACCGTTTAGCTGGCGGGGGGCGGGACACTTGACTCTAACAATAATTTGCTATTTAAAGTTTAATATTTAGCTAACGGATCCCTAAATTGAAAAATGGCTTTCACACACCCATAGGTCTAATCTTGAGTTTGATTAACCTAATTTTATGATAATTGGGAGCGTAAGGTTTTATTTATTATGTTCACGATCTAGATGCTACCTTGTTGTACAGTTATTATTTTGCTTGAAGAGTGTTTAAAGTTATTAAGTTAATATTTTGTTACTTGTGATATTGATTTTGTAGGAAGTCATGGGTGATGTCACTGTGGACAGGTATAAATACAGCTCCACCGCACAGTGAAGTCAGTCTTGTGTTGCTACGAACTTCAGTGTCGAAACTCGACCCAAAATATAATGTGAATTCGGAAATCTCAGTTTTATTTGATCTTACCTCCCGAGTGCTATTAGTAGCAAGTAACTAGTGGAAAAGGTTAAACCCATTGTTTTGTCAACCAGCCTTTTGGTATTAGATGGAAAAAAAATACAGCATGATAATGAAGCGAAAAATTTAGGAGTCATCTCATCTAGCTTTGAAACGCACATTAACAAAAGGCAGCATTTATCGTTCGTAAACTACTAAAGAAGTCAGGCAGTGTCAAAGGGATCGGCTTAAGCTCGGCTACCTATCGCTCTAATTTTTTTCGTGTTTTTGGTGAATAAAATTTTTTGTATGAATTAGGTATATTTTGGAAATCATAATCTCTTAGCAGAACCAGAACTGGTCATTATAACCATCTCCAACAGGTGGTTGTCCAGCTTTTAGACCTGTAGGCTTATGCCGTTGCACAATTTTAGTGGCTTGAGGTTTCTAAGAAGAATATGGTCTAGCACGCACTGTTGGTCGATATAAGTAGTGTTTTCCATTAAAGTTGCTCTCACCACTCACGCACACTGACAAACACATCTATGCTTACAGCAGTATCAGTACAGATATTAGCGTGAAGAATTAAACGTCGTTGTTGGTCACCTTCTTTCTTCACAGATATTAATTATAAACAAGTATTAAAGCCGATTCTGAAGGCTTTAATTTTAGTTTTAGTGCTGTCAAAACTAAATTTTCTTCATTCCAAAATAGTTCTTTAGTGTTTACAACAAGAGCTATATCACTTTGGAAAAATTTAAGTTTTGACTGCATTAAAACTAAAATTAAAGCCTTGAGAATCGGCTTTAGTTAAAAAAATATGTAATAATATAACATTTTATTCCGTCGTTTTTACTAAAATAAACTCTATGATGGCAACACCGGATTCGATTCCCTCGTTCTACCGAATCCAGGGCCGTAAAACACATTAAAAAAAAAAAAAAATTCCCTCGTTCTATCATTATGGGTACGTTTCAAAACGAGAATTTTCACTCTCAGATTCCAACCCACTGCGTTCAAAAATTGACACGAGAAAAAAATTATAAAAAACACGAGAAAAGAGTCACGTCATGCATGACCTTAGAGCTCGAACTTAAGGCTTTACCCCTGGTGCACGATAATCTTATTGAGCGATTTTGAACTTCAGTATGTTGTCAGAAAGTCTACATTAGAACGCTCGCTTCGCACGCTGCCGGAACGCAAAATCAGCGAATTTTCGAGACTTTTCTGGATTTTACGAAAAAGTATTAGATATAGATACGAGGGGTGGCTGAAAAGTAATCTACCTGACTATGAAAGAAAATACATGGATTAATAATTTATTTTTTATTTTTCAATATAGTCCCCTGCAACTGAAATGCATTTACGACATTTGTCAATAAGTGACAGCATACCATTAAAATAATTATTATTATTTTGATCGTCAAAATAGTCATTCACAGCGTCCTTCATCTCTTCGTCTGTTGAAAATCTGCGCCCTCTCAAATTTTTCTTTAAATTTTTAAATAAGAAGTAGTCAGAGGGAGCCAGGTCTGGACTATAGGGTGGGTGGTTTATCTCTGTAAAGCCGTTTTTTGTCAGAGATGACCGCGCCTTAAAGGCCGTGTGCGCGGGTGCATTATCATGCAAAATCAAAACGCCTTTGCTAAGTTTGCCCCTCCTGTCTTCTTTTATTTTTTTGCGTAGCTGGTCAAGTAAGTTCGCATAGTATTCAGCATTCATCGTGGTGTTTTTTGGCAGGTAATCTATCATAAGAATCCCCTCAACATCCCAAAAAATGGTTGCCATTAGTTTGCCCGCTGACAGCCGGACCTTAAACTTCCTTGGTGGTTTTTCCCCTTTAAATTTCCATTACATCGATTCTTGTTTTCATCACAGGTAAAGTTCGCAAGATAGTTTCTTCCTCTTTATCCTTTACAAAGTCTAAAAATGACTGACGACATTCCACACGCCTTTGCTTATCAAACGGGGTCAACATTTTAGGCACCCAACGCGCGCTCACCTTGGACATTCCCAAATGTTCATAAATTATTTCATGAACTCGTTCCTTCGCAAGGAGCTAATGCCAACATCTCTAGCTATTTCCCACTGCTTAATTCGCCGATCGGCAAGGATCAGTTTCTTCACTTTTTCCACATTATCTGCGGTAACTGCAGAAATGGGCCTTCCACTACGGGGATCGTCTTCTAAGCTCACACGGCCTTGTTTAAACTGCTTTGACCAAAACTTTATTACAAATTCGGAAGGACATGAATTTCCGAACACCTTAAACATGCGCTCTCGGATCTGCGTCGGCGTATTCCCTTCTTTACCGAGGAATTTAATCACAGCGCGATACTCAATTTTATCCATTTTTAATTTTATTGCAACTTGATGAAAACGAAGACGCGACAAAAAAATTTGAACTCGTAGAAACAAATATGTGTCATAATTTTTAAAAAAGGAATAAACAAAGAATACGAGAATATAGTGGCCAGTAACATTTTTCAAATGATTTTTTTTTATAATTTTTTTTTTCTAAATAAAGAAAAATCATTAACGGTTAAATTAGAAAAAAATGAATTATACACTTACATTTTGTATGCATAAGATTTGTTTCTAATATTCTACCTGCTCCTACTCTTTTGGCCATATTTTTATCATTCCTCTGTCAATTTAAGATTTTTGTATCTCATTCGAAAGCTAGTAAAATGCGGATGTTTTCAAGCTAATGCGCACAGAAAATTGTGCAGACACTTTTTGTTTTAACCTAGCTTTTTTGTGTAAATCTTTGCGATTTTCAAGACTTTTCAACAGTTTTGGAGCACAGTGTCTAGGTTTACGTCAATAATGTGCATTTTAGGGTTATTATTTATTGGCTGGGATGTTACCAAAGCGAAACAAATTTAAAAAAACAAAAATATTGGCTGGTTTTTAAAATATATTTTATTAAAGTTTACTCTAGAAAAAAAGCTTAATTTCAAAATATCTCAGAATTGGTTCACTTTTGCATAAGGCAATATATAGTCCTTCAAAGATTGCATCTAATTACCAATCAACCTGTATACATTCAAAATAATTGTGATTAGTACAATTCTAATGTAATTATTGTTGATTGTTGTTGACAATATACCGGGTGTAAATAGACTGCTACCATTAAATGAAACCACATATTCTACCAACCCTACTGAACCACTTTACCTAAGAATCAAATCCGCGGACACCCATAGTTTAGGAAATAATTGAGTGCCAAACAAAAATGCGTGAACCCTAACGCGGCGACATACGGGCGAGTTTAGAGAGAGCGTCGTCCGTGAAACTTGAAGCTGTTTGAGGTCTTCTCTCTCTCTCTAAACTCGCCCGTATGTTGGTGCGTCAGGGTTCATGCATTTTTGTTTGGAACTCAATTATTTCTTAAACTAAGGGTTGCGGTGGGGGGTATGATTCTTGGGAAAAGTGGTTCAGTAGGGTCGGTAGAATATTTCGTTTCATTGAATGGTGGCAGTCTATTTACACCCTGTATACATTATAGCTACAATACGGTGACTGACTCACTGAATGACATGGTTGTTTGGGTGGAAGGGGGGGTTTGACAGTAAAGTGATGCAGGGGGTTGTAGTCGACTATTATCCGAGTCCAAATAAAATCTGACATTTTACATTTTTTGACATTTGACATTTACATCGTTTGCATGGGATTTTTGTATGAAAACATTTTTTTCTCTTTTACCAGAGAGACCAGAGGTCAATCCTATGAAGTGTATTCATGGAAAAAAGTTTGACTTTGACATCTTTAGTAGTATCCAGGGAAACATTTTTGACATTTCCTCCAATTTCCGTTCCCGTTGAGATATTTGTATGGGAAAAAATTCCTACTGGATAGTTGGTCGACAAAGTTCTTTGGACCCCAAAATTTTCGGAAACCACCCCCGGAAACCAAAAATATATTTTTTTTTATGAAAAAAAAATGTTTTGGCCATATCTCCGCGACGGTTGGTCTCGGACCCCCCAGACTTGGACCCCGGGGTTCCGAAAAAAATTGTTTTACATTTAAAAAAAATTATCCGAGGCGCGAAAAAAATTTGTTTTGCCCATATCTCTACGACGGTTGGTCTTGGAACCCCCAACTTGAATACCAGGGGTCCAAAAAAAAAGTTCTTCTTTTACAAGTGTCAAATCTTTTTTGACTCATATCTCCTAAGCGCCTGAAGCTAGGCCCCTGTTCCTTGGGCTTTTTTAAAAGGTCTCGACGAGATCTACCCGAAAATGCAAAAAAAAAATTGGGTACCTTTTGGGTCCCTTTGGGTACCATGGTTATATCTCGGGAACGGTTAGAGCTAGAGCTACCGGGTTTTCACAATAGTAAACGGCTCGGAAATGGCTACTTGATGACAAAAAAGATTAGACATTTTGACATTTTTTAATAATAACTTTGGAACGGCTGGTGGTAGCGCTTCCAGGTTTGGACTCGAATGACGGGCATCATGGGCTCTTTCCAAACGATAGCAAATTTTGACATTTGAAAGCTGTGAAAAATATGTTAATCACGTTTATTCAACAGATTGCCTTGAAACTCAGTTTCTACACATTTTTAAGGTCGCTTTTTGTGTTCCTATAAGCGAGGCCGAAGGCCGAGCCGGTTTCACTCTAACTCGGCCACAGGACGAGTCCGGAGGGAGCATGCGCGAGGTTGCCAGGATGAGCGCGAGCTTCCAGAGGCCTGACTTAGCCGACGCAACGCACGACGAGTCCATCAACTTTTACAATTCCTTTGCGGCTGAGTTAGAGTGAAACTGGCTCGGCTTTTGGCCTCACTTATTAAAACACAAAAAGTGACCTTAAAAACGTGTAGAAACTGAGTTTCAAGGCAATCTGTTGAATAAACGTGATTGACAAATTTTCGACAGTTGTCAAATATCAAAAGAACCCGTTCACGGGTCGGAAAGAACCCGTGATACCCATCATTCAAGTTCAAACCCGGAAGCGCTACCACCATCCATTCCGAAGTTATAGCAATTTAAAAAAAGAATGTCAAAAAATGTCAAATGTCAAATTTTTTTTTGCCAAGTTGTGGCCATTTTGATGCCATTTACTATGTTGAAAACTTCGTAGCTGTAGCTCCAACCGTTCTCGAGATAATCTAATTGCGCGGATTGGGCCGATTCGGCCGATTTTGGGCGAATTTTTTTTTTGCATATTTGTGTAGATCTCGTCGAGCCCTTTTAAACGGATCCCCTGAACAGGGGTCTATCTTCATTGGTTTGGGAGATATGGGCCGAAAAAGAATGGACACTTTGGAAAGAAAGAGATTTCTTTTTGGACCCCAGGGGTCCGAGTTTGGGGGTTCAAAGCCCAACCGCCACGGAGATATGGCCAAAAGAAAATTTTTTTCGCGCCTCGGATAAAATTTTTTTTAAATGAAAGAAAACTTTTTTCGGAACCCTGGGGTCCAAGTTTGGGGATTCCAAGACGAACCATCGCGGAGATATAGACGAAACAAAATTTTTTTTTCAAACATTTAAAAAAAATTTTTTTTTTCGCACCCTGGTGTGGTTTCCGAAAATTTTGGGGTCCGAAAATGTTATACTCGACCGAATATACAGTATGAATTTTGTCCCATACAAATACGTCAACTTATATTGAAACTACTAAAAATGCGGGGGGGGGGGGTTACGAAAAACGACCGACCATACAGTATGAATTTATTCCCATACAAGTATGTCAACTTTTATTGAAACTACTAAAAATGCGGGGGGGGGTTACGAAAAACGACCGCATATACGGTATGAATTTTTAAAAACGACCAATTATACAGTATGAATTTATGCCCATAGAAATACGTCAACTTATATTGATAGTACTAAAAATGCGGGGGGGGTTACGAAAAACGACCGAATATACGGTATGAATTTTTAAAAACGATCGATTATACAGTATGAATTTTTAAAAACGATCGAATATACAATATGAATTTATTACCATAGAAATACGTCAACTTATATTGATAGTACTAAAAAAACTACAAAACCGAATGACACCGCTAGGGTGTCAGGATGCAGAGCAGAGTTTGGGTAACGTGCTGATGTGTGGGAGATATGGAGAGAGAGAAACAATATGGGATGTGAGCACTGGCACTGACCTGGCTGGTGGTTTCCTTTGTCTCCAAAATGGCCGCACGGAAGACGCAGCGTACCGACAAAACTGCTGCTGGGCTGATGGGAGATGCACTTTAGATGCACTTGCACACAAAATAGTTTAATAGTATGATCACACGAGCCGATAAATGTTTGGGCGGATAAAAATGGCACGGCACTGCGTGCATCGAGACGCGTGTGGTTCTGCGCAACTCTCGGAGGTCACCCCGGACACTCGACTGTCGGTCAACCCGCGCGCGCGCCGGCCGTGTTCGACACACTGGAGCGCCCTCTAGCGGATAAACGTCGCGTTGCGCGAACACCGAATACTCGGTATGAATTTTCCCATACGAATAAAAAAAAAAAAACATAAATACTACCAAAAAGGCAAAAATTCATACCCAGTAGTAATGGGGAGGGGGTTATAAAAAAACGACCGAATACCCAGTATGAATTTTCCACATACGAATAAAAAAAAATCCATGAATACTACCAAAAAGCCAAAATTCGCCAGCTCAATCCTATACAAGAATCCTATACAAAACAGGGTTTGGGAAAACGCCAATCCCCCCCCTAAAATTAAAAAAAATTAAAATGTAGCATTTTATCTCCAGTCTGAATTACTATCTAATAAAATACTTTATTACGCTGACCACTTCTATTGGTATTTAAGTCTATGTAATTTAGCCCGCTTGCCACTTCTATCTGTTTATTAGTCTGTGGTTGTACGATATACCTACGTATATACCTACTCGTACAACCATTTTGTAAAATTAAGTATGTTCCTTGTGAAAATGCCCATATTTTATAACCGGCGAATGAGGTACTAGCCAAAAGGCTAACTTTGAGATAAGTTCTAAAACTGCAGACATTTCCCCCGAAGTAGAATGCCAGATAAATATAAAAATACCTTTTCCGTATGACCCGGCCGAAGTTGCGAATCGGGCAATGAATGAAGACTATTTCTTAATCATATTGCCAATTCGCGCAAACTACAATCATTTCCCCCGAGTCACAATCGCACATTTGCAAAAAAAGTAAAAATAGTAGTTCCGTAATTTGTATCCCAAACTGCACTTTTGGCAAACGTAGATCAGGGTACTCTAATTCGTATATCAAATTGCACCGACAACAGATAATTTTCCCTCGAAGTTATAAACAAGAATAGCATTCACCCCTTTCCATCCCTTGCCTAAGGGATGGTTCTATTGGAAGTTACCATAGAGGTAATTTATTAGTCATCTATCACATTTAAAAACTTTTAAGTTCGAGCAGTGACTTAATGCCACTCTTTTGTAAAATATGAGCTTACTTGCCCCGCCTATCAGCAACTAATTCTTTGAATATTAATTTTAAAGTAATGAAAATATCAGAAAACAAATTATTATCTAGCTAGTGTACTTGATGAAATTTTCTAAATTACTACCTACCTAAGCCATTCATATCACAATACATAAAAAAAATGAAATCAACCATTATTTTTTCTTGGCAGTGCAAGTTCTGATGAATAGGTCCAACCCACAAATTATATAGAGATATCAACCCAACCACAACAACCAAATGAACCAAATCCAAATACCGACCCAAAGACAATTTAGAGTGCGGTTATGAGTCTACAAAAACTACAATAAACACCAACGATTCGGTCACGAGCCTCATCAAATGTCAAAAATCGTTGGGAAAAAGGGCTGTCAAACGTGTTGTGCGGTTAACTATTACAGATATAATAGATATAATCAGGCCACAACGAACAACAATGCCAAGTACTATGGGGGTCGTTTGAATATGTTGTGGTATAAGGTTGATTACGAAGTCCATACGGATTTGTTCGGTTTATTTTCGTGACCGACATTACAACGATAGTTAAAGTAGATTATTCTGTTTAAAGTCATAACCACACCCTATACCGGGTGTAATCGTGAAGTGTGACCAGCCGATTATTCCGTAACTATTACAGATATCAAAAAAATTTAAACTGATTTTAATGATCAGGTAACGTACTTTCGATTACAGTTTAAATTTTTTGGATATCTGTAATAGTTACGGAATAATCGCCTGGTCACACTTAACGATTACACTCTGTATAGATCAGTGGTTGTAGTTTATGGTCGGTCACAAAGATATATACAATCTCAATGGTACCTGTAGATGGAGCACAAACAGCAGCTATATTTTATTCTTTCTACCACCTCCAAATTGTCATAAGATGAAAAGAGACATACATACATAATCTGTTCGGTCAAAATTGAGTGAATGTCTCCATTTTTTTATACAATGCTAGCTAAAGTTATAGCGTACAATAGTGCTGTACATTTTTGTCGATAACTAGTTATCGATAACATAGATTTAAAAAATAATATGAATATGATGGTACACAAAAATATATGGCTACATGCGTTTCCGTGTACTGCTTGGTTTTTCAATGAAAATAAAAGGTAAATGCGTACTGGTACTCGCCGCATTGCTAATCAGTTTTGTAAAATTTTATGCAACCTCGCGCACTTACGTCCACGTGACCGACATTACAACGATAGGTGAAGTAGATTATTATGTCTGTGTCTGTGGTATAAACTTTTAAAGTCATAACATAAGGGGAAGGGTGGCCAGATTGGGCGACATATCGCAAATTGGGCGACTTGACGACCAAAATTGCGACCTTTTTTCAATGATCTCAATTTGGGCAACTCCAAAAATATTTTCTGATATATTTGGGCAACTTATGCTGTACAATATGCTTTTTTTATTATTACAATTTTAGAGTTTACTCTATACTATACCAACCAATGTTTGTCGACGGCACGATCAATCATACTGAACGCAGCCCGCAATTTTAGTCATTTTCATTTTCGAACCGACCAAGCAAATGTACGGTTTATTTACATCCAAAATGTATGCTCAGGAGGTTCAAGAAGAATATGCAGCTTCCTCCTCGAATTCGATTGATTCTGAGGAGCTAATTGAAACAATGACACTGTACGCAGATATTGAAGATTAACTTTTAGTTTTAATAAACTTGAGTAAGTTCAGTCTCACAAGAATATCTGTGTATTTAACTATACTCGAGAGTATTGCAAAATTTCTATTTTACATATAAAATATAAATAAAAAATAAAAAAATTATGGTCTGTTTTCCGAGTAAGTCTATTCACTTCAAAAAACCTTTACCGTCATGCCCCAATACTTTGCCTGGATTTTGACACATTTTGTAACACTGATCTAAAACTATGATGTTTTTTTTAAATAAGACGGCGTAAAAAACAAATTTACTTGACTGTGGCTATGCATACGGAATATTGATACTTAGTATTTCCCTACATATTTGACTAAAACATGGTCCTAAATGTACTAGGCGAAGTTCGGGTATTTTCTACAAACTTCGCCTACCTGTATTTCCAGCGAAAATATAAACGGTTATAGAATAATTTTTAGTTATAGCAATATGGCAAATGAAAGTAAACTAATCTATGCCAGGCGAGGTTTGGTAACAGTTTAAAAGTGTTTTCCATACATAAGCTGTAATTTTGATAGGGCTGCCAAAAAATGGTTTGTAAATAATGTTGATGACTTGATAACTTTATTAATAAAATTAGATGCAATGTTTTTACGAACAAAAAAACCCTTTGAAATGAATCGAAATTTACGTATTTCAAAATTGTGGTTTTATTTTTACATTAGTATTAAAAACAAGTATTTGACCCACAATCGCGGGGGTGCTTAAAAAAAGATTTTTGACAGTTAATGTATATTAATCTTAAACCAGTCTAAACAGAATGCTGTTATAAGCATAGATAAGAGTATAAACCGGGAATATACGTCTCAATTGGTTTAAATACACACAACAATATAAAGTACGCAGTAAAATTTAACATTTATATCAAGTATGGTACAATTTTTTTTTTGCTTTTGTTTTGTGTTGAACAAGTAACACGGATTTTCCAAAGGAAATTCGCAATTGTGCAAAAGCGCAATTGTGATTACAAAAATATCAAAACGACTACAATTGTTTTTAGTAAAATTTAAAACGAATTGACAACCCTAGGGCCAGGCGAGGTTTGGCATCAAAGTGGTCGCCGGCATGACCTCAACAAGTTTTTGGCAATTAATAGCTTCTGCATGAAATGTAGCTTTCAAATTAATATTCTAAATGAAAAAGAATTAAATTTGCGTTATAAGTAATAGAAAAGTTTAGCTTTACCTATACTGTAGCACGTCCTGGAAGCAAGGTTTGTAACGTGACAAAAAAAAAACACTCCTTCCTCACTCCACAAAAAGTACAATGTTGGCCAAGATAGTGAACTTAACCACGATTCAGTAGCAAGATGTTGTCATTAATGAAATTTGCCAAGTATTTAGTCCTTTTTTAAAACTCCTACCCAACAGATTGTGTAAATTTACAATTATTTCAAATCAGGCGAAGATATGGTTCGCATGTGAAGACCGGCGGCACGACGGTACCGAATTGAAATAGCAAAAACATTTTTAATAAATTGCCATTAGAATTACTTAGGAGCTTTAATTGACATTTTGGCAGGATACTACAGATTTTAGTGGTTTACTGTACACATATTTCACGTTTGTGATATTGTATTAATGTTGCGAACTTGTAGTGTGTTGTGCATATTGATGAAAATTTGCCAGAGAGCACGACGTCAAAAATGTACTGTTTCTTTCATTATTTCAATTAATGGTTCTAAGTGTTTTTACCTCTAGAGGTTTTAACACTCTCGAAAATTTCGCAAGTGCTAAAAAATACGTTAATTGAAAATCCTGGTACTTGTACATAGGTAACACTAAAAGTTTCCGGAACTGGCCACTTACATAAACAATATTTAAAAATTTATTGCAACATTTGAAAAAAGAACTCTTTGGCTGTAGAATGCAGTTTGTTTCATCTGACTGTCTTTTATATTTACCTTGTGGCGCCATTTAAAAAATTGTGTGTCTGCATCAACATGGATTTAACTCGGGAAAATTTTCGTAGTATGATTTTCTACGATTTTAAGTGTAATTTGACAGCTCAACAGAGCATCGCTCGGCTTGAAACAGCTTTTGGCAATGAAGCACCATGCAAGACGACTGTTTATAGCTGGTTTGCAGAATTCAAGCGTGGTCGTATTAATCTCAGTGACGAATCTCGCGATGGTCGGCCGTCTACCGCTGTGACCAACAAAAACATCGATGCTGTGCGCCGTATGATTGAAACAGACAGGCATGTGACCTACCATGAAATTCGCGCATCCTTAGAAATAGGCATGAGTTAAATACAATCAATCCTACACAAACATTTGGGTGTGAGAAAGCTGTGCTCGCGGTGGATCCCACACAACTTGACCGAGGCTCAAAAAACGGACCGCGTCACTTGGTGCAGTGCCATGCTTACCAGATTCAACGAAGGTGCGTCAAATTTGGTGTGGGACATAGTAACAGGTGACGAAACATGGATTTATTGCTACGATCCCAAAACAAAGCAGCAATCGAGCGTATGGGTCTTTCAAGATGAGCCGAAACCAACCAAAGTGGCGCGCGTGAAAAGTGCATCTAAGCGGATGATTGCTTCTTTTTTTAATAAAACTGGACACGTAGCTACTGTTGCTTTAGAGAATCGTCGTACCGTGAATAGTGACTGGTACACGACCATTTGTTTGCCGGAAGTTATTGACGAACTCCGTAAAAATAACCGTAAACGCCGTATCATCCTGCACCACGACAATGCTAGTTCTCACACGGCCAGACAGACAAACGACTTTTTGAAGACGAAAAATGTAGAACTCATGAGTCATCCTGCATACAGTCCCGACCTGGCACCTTGTGACTTTTTTCTGTTCCCAAAAATTAAGAACCAATTACGTGGTCAACGATTTTCATCACCAGAAGAGGCTGTCGAGGAGTATGAAAAACACGTTTCAGAGGTCACCACAGGGGAGTGGCACAAAAGTTTTCAAAACTGGTTTGATCGAATGAAAAAGTGCATAGACGCCAAGGGAGATTATTTTGAAAAACAATAAATTAATCTTGTACCTTTAATAGTATTTTTTCATATTCATTCCGGAAACTTATAGTGCGTCCCACGTATAAACAAAAACCCCAATTTGAGTACGTATTCACTTCAATGTTGCTTTCCAGTAAAATATGTTTTCTATTTTTACTGATTGATAAATATTTCTCTAAGACTTAAATTCCATGGAACAATTGAGAAAAATTGTCTCACTTGTTCCATTGCTAACTGTAGTTCTATTCCAATGGAAGTAGTGAGAAAAAAAAGTCTCACTAGTTCCATCATGGAACTGTCCAATGGAACAAGTGAGAATGATCCACACTATCAAACAATCAAATCGGTTTTTTGAGCTGCAGCGTGTCTTCGTAATAAGTACTATTTCGTAGTCAGACTTTTGTTTTTTTTTACATTTTTATTAGAGTAAGTACAAAGTCAAAAAGCTACGCGTGTAAGCAAAATGCAAGACTGTATCGTATTTGCATGTTTTTTTTTAATACACATCGTTTACGGCTCAGATAGTCGTTCAAAAACTCACACCGGCATAACACGGGTCGCAACCCCGACCGTTCAAAAATAGCAGTGTTGATACACCTGTGTCGAATTTTTCAACACCAACTCAGGATTCACAAGGTTCGTATAGAGACGTCAAAATGACAGTTATAAATCAATACGAAATCTGTTGTAAATATGTGAAATGACGTTTGGAGGGTAGCAACTCGGCCAAACCCGTTCAAAAACTCAATGTTCCATGCGACCGCGGTGTTCCTACCTACCGTAGAGTTCTATAATTAACGCAATTCTGCAGCTTCTGCTTGTTCATAATGCCAATAATTTTGTATAGTCTGTCAAAAAAGTGTTGAAATGAATATTGAAGAAACCATTTTTCTTTCGCCTGGTCACACCAAACAAATAAGTATAAAATCTGTTAAATCGAGTTAACCGCGTTGTTATTTCATAAATATATACTTGAACGTTTATAGTCCAATAAAGTTCATTAGCCGCTTGTGCGCGTTGGGGGCCTAGGGTCCCCAAGCTTTCTCACAATCGATTGCGTTCTCCACCGCAAGATAGCGCTTTCGATTCAGATAGGTCAAATGTCGAGGTTCAAGTGCTCTCGAGTTTCACAAAACAGCCGATTTGAAGAGTTCTTTATAAGAAAAACCACTCAAGTGATTTATTTGTCAACAAGAGCTTAAAACGGGCATATTTATTGTAGGTGTGATGATTATTGTACGATTAGTGTAAGTTAATGAAAACATCGAATAAAATCTTTAACCTACATTTTTAAGCTGTTTTATAATTGATTTATATTTGATATTAACATGAATAAAACACGTATTTAATACAGAAACTAAAACTGTGCATCAATACTTATATTTCTCAATAGATCGATAGTACTCACCAAATTGGTTTCACTGGAAAAAAGACTCATACAAGTCACCATCCGCCATTGCGCTAAAATTGCGCCTACGCATTTTCATTTCAACACTTTTAAGACAGACTATATCTTTGTCATGTCAACATAGCCAGCTACTTATTTTAAATTATTTGGCAATGGAATGGAAGCAAACAAAATTGATTCAAAATTAAGACGCCAGGCTAGATTATAAAATTATGAACTAAACTGAATTAATAATGCGCTTTTGGTCAGTTTCTATACTAAGTAATTTCATTATCAATCATCCGGCTGGTCTATTTCACCTATCTGGCAACCCAAAAAGGAAACAAAAACAAATTACTCTTACTCTTTCAGAACGTGCGATCATAGTGCGAAATTTCCATAGAATAGATATAAGATTTTACAATAAGCGTCCAGAGGAGGTCCTTAGTTTGCCTGAAAATAAGTTTAAACTATATATTAAGCAGGGACTACTTAAGAAAGCTTATTATAAAATCAATGATCATTTGGACGATAATGAAGCATGGTGTAATAAGTAATAATAATCTTATTCAAAATTGTAATTCATAATTAGCATATTTTAATACTGTATGATTCCTCTAAAGGCTTAAATTTAATTAATATGTAAACTTACTTTGTTAAAGGTAATAGACAATATGATATATTTTTTTCTCGTGACTATTTCCTGCAGTCTTATATTTTTTTATTATGCCTTTACTTGAGTAGGTATGTATATGATTTTGTATCATATGTTTTATTTTAAAAAAAGGAATGTTTGCTAAGTTTCTTGCCCTTCTTCTTAGCAATACTAATCGAATGGTGCAGATGGTTAGGTATTATGTATATATAATATTTTTATTCCTATATTTCTCTATTTTATGCAGGTGTATAACTTTATTACATTTTAGTAGCCCAACCTTAATATTTTTTGTATGTATTTCCCTTTTTTATTTATGAACTTATTTCTTCATTGCATCATGTATATATAATATTTTTATTCCTAGATTCCTCCATTTTATGCAGATGTATATTTTATTTCCCGTATTATTATATATTTTTTTATATTCTTAAGATATTTTATATTGTTATAAATAACTTTGACTTGTAGAAAGTATACTTTAAGTATCTATTTTGCAAAAATAAATATTTTGATTTTGATATTTGATTTTTGAAATGTGATGACGATCGATTCCGTCAAACACATTGTGCTGAAATTATTAGTTTGGGTTTCTTTGGTTAGGTATTTTGGGTCTAGGGTCTACACCTGCAAACTGCTGGCTGGGCTAGTCGTTTGCCAGAAGCCTCCGTGCTGAGAGCGACGGACGTGTGGCATCCAATCTGCTGATGGCCGTGATCTGGTTGATGCGGCAACAGCTTCTGCAAGGCTTCTACTAGAAACTGTGAGTGAAACGTTGAATATTCTCCGGCTTATGTAACCACTTGGAAACATTTGGTTCTTATTTGAGTTCTTAATTTTAAGTTTTGTAAACCTTGTTACCGCCGGTTACTTTTAGTTTCACTACTTCATGGGCCCAGTATTATGTGTGTGTAGCCTTGGTGGGTAATAAGGTATATCAATCACCCTGTATACCTAAGGCAATAAGGCATTTAATGTAACACGATTTTAGGAAGCCTATCCTCAGTTTTCCGATTAGTTTTTAACTTAGTCATACAGCGCGAGCGTTCTTTTGCTAAAAGCCGTTTTATTAGCAGGATTTAGGATAATGGTTAAGATGCCCTTTATTTGAGATCTGAAAAAAGTTGAATAATATAAAAAACAGCATATATTTCTTTGTTAATTCCGCCAAATCAAGTTTGGGGTTTTTTTCTGACAAACGTATAATTGTGGGGGAAAAATATTTTGAATCTGGGGAAATTTAAGAAATCACATCTGGTAACCCTGACTCCAAGTGAAATTCACTCGTTCGTTTCCAAGCGGAACCAGTGTGACCAGATTGAGCGATTGTTTCAGAATTCGATCCCCAATTTAAGGCTTAGCAGATTCTATCGCTGATCTGAAAAGATAGCAGATTTTAGCAGAATCTTAGAAATCCTCCACAGAAAATTAGCAGGATTAGGCATTGACAAATTACCTGTGCTTAATTTGGGTAGTGGTGCTAGAAATACATAAAGAATTCTACCATTCCCAAATAATGTCCGATTTTCTTACTCCACTGAAAACCCTCAAGTACATTTTAGGGGAATTTCCCTAAAATGTATTTTTTTTCGAGTTGTGTGTGTACATAGAGTTAGTAAAGTGCAGTTTGTTTATGTGTAGTCGTCGTCAATCAATTGTGTCGTGCGCGTGAATTGTGGATTAAAAATGAAAAAAAAAAATGACCAGAATTATCGTTCTGAGTTGGAGAAGGATCAACTGTTCTCATCTTGGTTATCAAGAGTCAAAGGTGTCAGTAATGCCACTTTTTGTAAAAAATATGATAAAGATGGCTCAAAGCTTGACAATTCTCTATAAAAACATGGACACTACAAAAAATTAGAATGTAAAATAATTTAGAAGTTGTTATTAAATATTTCTAGTGATTATTTTTGCGTTTTTATTTATCTAATTGTGAAAATCATGACTTCAATCATTAGCAGAATTTTAGCATGTCTTACAAAAAAAATAGTAGACTTTAGCAGAATTTAGGCAAGCAGCTGGCATAGTGTTCAATTTAAATCTGGTCACCCTGAACGGAACCCTATTAGAGATACCTACTACGTACCTATCATATGAATCTATTATGTTCCTCCAGCGGGGCTATTATGTAACTCAGTGTCGGTTGCTAGCTATAGTTGCTATTAGCGAAAAACAGATAAAAATCAATTTCCAAAATAACCTTTGATGGGTATTGAACTATTTATGAATTGCGAAGTCATTTCAAGTGCAAACTTATCCTTATATAAGCGGATATGTATGTTTTAGACGATAGCCACTTCGTTTGGCAACTGAGTTTACGATACAGAATCAGGGGGCTGTACCTAC
This sequence comes from Ypsolopha scabrella, assembly GCA_910592155.1. Lineage (NCBI taxonomy): Eukaryota > Metazoa > Arthropoda > Insecta > Lepidoptera > Ypsolophidae > Ypsolopha > Ypsolopha scabrella. The sequence goes on along the minus strand of OU342969.1, from coordinate 19,161,639 downwards.
CTTTAGATAAAAATATTGTAATCACTATTGCCAGCTTAGCTACTTTATAGCTAGATCTAGCTATTTTTCGGTTTCGGACAGCTACAAATTACAAAAACTTGTAGCTAGATTTTTTAGCTACATTTTAAGTAACAGACAAAACTTGAGTGAGAGTTCACACTAAATTTCCTTTCAGGAAAGAAGTCCGCTGTCAAAGTATAGGTACTTAACATTAAAGAATAAATACAAAAATGCCTTAATCCGTGAAACATCTTTCGTGAAAAGAACTTTAAAAGCGAAACGTGGTGCTGTTTCGGTCTGTAATGTCCAAAACAATAAGACGCGTGGGCCAACCAATAACCGCCTCTATCACAAAGTAATAAAGTCTTCGCCATTCGTCTAATTAGCTTGGATAATTATTATCTATGGTCGACTCGGTGGCGGCCGTGACCCGGACGGACGACTGACTATAGTAGCATTGTAGCCATACTTTTCTTTGACTATCTCTCTCTTTCATATCTCTTTATTGTCACCTATTTCTCTTTATCCATCTCGCTCGCCGGACCGGAGCTAACTTCACTCAGGCGCCATATATTTTGGCATGGGGTTGGTGTTGGTGTTGGTTGGCTAAAACAGCATTTGTTTCAGTTGTATTATTCAATTCCTAACTTTGCTCTTAATGATTTGCCTCAATTTGTGTCATTGTGTCCATTATTTGTGTTGAAAATGGATTTTTCTATGAAAAAAAAAGACTTAGAAGCATTTAGCTACTTTTAGCTACTTTCTGGGGTGCGAAAATCGGGCGATGTAGCAACTTTTCGCGACAAATCTAGCTACTAGATATGGGTAGCAGCTGGCAACACTGATTGTAATCAATCTTTAAATATGTTGGAGTTTATGGAGAAGTAAGTAGACGTTTACTATTTTTTGTTCTACACAGGAAAAAAATTGCCTTTCCTTCTACTCTTTCTCCGTGTTTGAGATTGGCTCCTATCCTATCCCATTTCTTTCAGTGTTGAAAAGATGTTTTATCATTTTTATTTCAGACATTACAACCTGTCCAATGTGCTAAATAGTCTCCATCTCCATAGACGTCTCACAAGGTCATGGCTCCTGCATTGGCATTCTCTATCGTGTGTCTAGTGGTGCTAGGAAACTGAAGGAAGGTTTCTAAGTTTCTGTTTGGTTTTGTTGTATAGTATTTTCTTCCTATTCAAATGTTTGAAGCAGCTGTAGCTCGCTGGCCTCTCAATCTGGCGACCCACGTCGGGCATGAACCAATGACTTTTTCGAAATTTATGTGCACAGTATTTGTGTTCTTAGCAAATACTTACCACTTGAGTAAAACATTGTGAAGAAACCTGCATACCCTGAAAAGCGTGTAATTGTCCCCGAAGTACAGTGATATAGCGTGTATGGGCGCAAGCCCTACATTCTTTATGTCATCATTATCAGACACTTGAAATTAGCGCCACCACCGCATGCGATACTAGCGCTTATGCTCGGAACCAGTGATGCCAGATCTACTGATTTTTCGGGGGATCTACTGATTTTCCCAGAATTCTACTGATCTACTGATTTCAACTGAAATTTTACTGTTTTTTTTTAATAATAGCTTAACTCACTTTAAAACATAAGAATATTAATAACCTGAGTGAAAAGAAACACAAAATTATGATGGTTAGGTTGGTACTGCAAAATTGACATCGTAAAATGGACTTAAAGTCGTGGGACACATAGTTCAATAATGAAATTCAAATCTTGCTCTACAGACAGCGAAATAAATAGGGTTTGACACAACCCCGCTAAGGTGATTACGTAACGAAATTAAATATCACTTACTAGGAGTCACGGAGAAAGCGATACATCTCTACAACAACAACTTACAACTTAAACGTGTTATGCGAGTTGGCGGGAAATCGGGAATTTGTTATGTTTTCTTGTTCAAAAGAGTTGACTGTGGTTGGGTTCAGTGTTGTTTTTGTTTATTGTATTGTAAAATGTCCATGGAAGTAATTTCTGGAATGCTGCACAAGAAAAATAAAAAAAATCTAATTGCTTTGATTCTAATATAAGCAAAATGTTGAAAAAGCATAACAGTAAAATGTATCACTAATATTATAAATGTTATTTTAATGCCCAACATTGTTTTATTCAACAAAATTGCATCTACTGTTTTTTTTTTAATTTTCCTAATACATCTCCTGCCCCCTAATTCTGTATCGTAAACTCAGTTGCAAAACCAAGTGGCTATTGTCTAAAACATACATATCCGCTTATCTAAGGATAAGTTTGCACTTGAAATGACTTCACAATTCGTAAATAGTTGAATACCCATTAAAGGATATTTAGGAAGTTCATTTTATATCTGTATTTGGTGAATAGCAACTATAGCTAGCAACCGAAACTGAGTTACATAATAGCCCCGCTGATTTTTTCTTGTCGCATACTCTGATTTTTTTTAAATGGACCTGGCAACACTGCTCGGAACTAACAGGTCACTGCTCAGTTAGTTCCTACTTTATTTCATACTTATTAGTAACTATGATTAAATTTCTAATCATCAAAGATAGCTAGTAAATTTAAGTAAATACTTATTTTATTTTGTTAATATCTAAAGATATACTACAAACCAGTCAAGATATTATTCCATTAAAAAGAACTGTGTTGTGCTTATGATGAATAACTGATGTTTTTATTGGTCGGCACTAGATTGTTGTTTTTCTTATTAAAATATCTAAGGCTAATTTAAATATTATAAAGTTTAAGTGTTATTAACTTGAAACGGCAGTTTACGATATATTTGTGTCTGTTTTGTATTCACCGAGTCAGAAGCGTCCGGTCGGGGCAGCGCCCCCAAGAGCGGTAGGTGGCGGCTGAGGGAACCTTGAGATGGGTTGTTTGTTTGTAAAAGAATGGCGGATTTGTTTTTGTGAGGTTATTGTGCTTTTGTTATGTTATAAATCTTCAAGATAAGCCCCTACCGGATCTAAGTGAATTATTAAGTTCTAATTAGCCTGACTTTGGCACGTGCTGTAACTTGTGACGTGGTATTTGTGTCGAAGTGACATAAACGGTGCCCGAAAACATCATCTTTTATTTTTGTGAAGATGGTTGATCCCCCAGGAGATAGCGACAATAACAATCCTCCGTCTGGCGCTAATTCAACGCCGAAACGTACCATGTTCATAGTTTGAAATTTATTTGCACTAACCCCCGATTTCACAATTGACGGGTTTTTTACAAAAATAACGTAATTTTATGGAGCTATGTTTTACAGGAGAGACAAAAAATGATCTGAGATTAATACATTTAATTTAGAGGGACTGAATGTATTTTGCTAACATTTTAAAGTTTGTGTGTGATATTTGTACATATTGTATTAATTTGTATTATTCATAGTTTTTGAAATAAATAGAAATGTATCAGTAGTACATATGTTGTTTTTGTAAAAACAAAGCATATAACTTGTTTTTGTAAAAAAAAATGTTGGAAAAGAAAAATAAAAGAAAAATGTTATGTTATTATTTATGTTTATTCTCAATTTACTTATAGAAAACAAACTTTCTTTTAATTTTAATTACTCTCCTCCGCTACTATTGTCTTCTGAATCAATATCTACATCTAACAAACTAGAATCTACGTTGCCATTCAAAATCTTCTCATAAAATTCACACTTTGTTGGTGAAGACAAAAAGCTTTTTAGCTTATACAAGTCTTGCGCTTTGTGTTCGTTCAGCGGAATCGTAGAAGTATACAGAGAGTTGAAGGTAACTTCAGTAGGCAAACGTTTCTTATTCCTGATGTTTATTGCTGTCCATTCTCCTGTAAAGTTGTACTTTACGTATACATACGCTGAATCCTTCTTTATTTTCACCATACGTACATTTTTTATACGCATTGGTGGCTTACTCTGTTTTAAAAAGAATGGTTCCAAAGCTTTTTTTATGTCATAAAACGTGTCATGTTTCACACGCTTCACCTCAAAGGGTGAAGGATTTTTTCGTGCTGATTCAATGATGTCATTCCATTCTTCATCAGTTTCCACAGTACTTGTCTTTTTTAAATTACCAATTAGTGAAAAATCTTGATCATTTGGGAGGTAAGTATGGCCTCTTATTGGAAATATGTATTTTATGGTGTGAAACAAACCAAAAATATGGATTAATGCATATAGAAAATTAATCATGACATAATTTTTATTTTGACCGGAACACCCATCACTAATGAGTACAAGGTTTTCACAATGTATCTCATGCTCATTGAAATACTTTAGTAGAAGGGATGTCACATCATTTTGACCTTTCTTTCCTTCTGTTTCCAAGTAACTATTCATACATACTTTATTCCTTCCCAAATCATGAATACCGAAAACAAAATTCCACAGTTGTCGGCTGTAGAAAACGTCACCAGTTCGAATGTGTGGCAGAGGGAGATTTTGCATATAATCAAAACTTAAGCACATGATTTCACCTCTCTGTGCTCTTCGTTTCAGATCTTTTTTCATTTGTCTAAATTTTTCTGCCTTAGCAAGATGTAAGTTGTGTTCTGTGTGTAGAATGTTGGCAGTCTCTGGAAGTGCTGCACATTTAATCTTAAGCTTGTATGAATCACAAACTGCACAAGTGTCGGAGCGAGGCAAGCCAAACCTAAGCTTATATTCTTTTGTAAAAACAGTCCAGTAAACCATGTAGCTAACATTAATCCAGTGTGATCTTAAAAACATGTTATGCATCTTATTCACTGTCAAATCTTCTGTCAAATAAAAACAGTGAGGATTATCCCTTCGCGAGTAATGTGATTGCCTTGCCTTGAATGAGGATATGTGATACCTTATCAAAATCAAAATAGCCTCAGGTGTTTTTTTTGCTCTGTTCACCGTGTGTTTTCCTCTCAGATCCTTAGGTACAGCCTCATTTGCCAATAACAATCGTTGCAGGCGACGAATACGGTTTTTGCCAACTCCATGAATACTACAGAATGCGGTAAAACACGTCGGAACTTCTTGCAACCCAATGCGTATCTTGTACTTAAAAGTTGACATACGGAATACCTTAGGATTGTCGTTGGTATGTCGTTGGGCAGGTGACGATGAAATCAAGCCCATCAAATACGCGTCTTGATCATTTTTATTTCCAAAACTGTTGAAAAGGTCTAAAATTATTTGTTTCTCAGCTGCAGATATTTTTGAAAAGCACTGTAGACGGCTGCATCTAAAGAGAAGAAAAAACAATAATCAAGACAATATCACTTAAAATATCCAGATTTACACTAACAAGCACTAACCTGCAATCATCACCGGTTTGGCGTGCTAAAACCAACTGGTTTCTATGGTTGATATGTTCTTCACCCTTCGCTTTTTTTGCTTTTATTATGTCTTCTTTCTTCTGCTTCTTAGCTCTTTTCTTGTTTTTACTAATATCCACCTCGTTCTCCATATTAATGCGAAGCAAATTGCATCAGCTCTGCCAGTAAAATTCAAAAATGAAAAACGTCTCACTTGTCAAATGTTCGTTTAGTTATTGCAAAAACAACGTTAATGCATCAGATACATGATTTTTGTAAAAAAGTATTATGCGTTATGTCAGAACTGTAGTTAACCGTACGTTTGGCTTTTGCAAAAACAACGTAAATTCACCAGATGCGTGATTTTTGTAAAAATAGTTTAAACTTACGTGGTTTTTGTAAAAACCCTGATATTTTTACCACTGTTTTTATGTCGTTAGCGTTGTTTTTGTAAAAAGAGGATTTTACCATTCTTTAGAATATTTGATAAGGATTTCAGTGATACCAGTAACAAAAAATCGATAATATTGTTAGTTGCGTTGTTTTTGTAAAAAGCCCTTCAATTGAGAATTTCTAGTTAAGTAGTGCTTAACTTTGAAATGCAGCGCTGTGATTGGCCAATTCGTGACTTAAGTATCCACTTAGCGAGACTTTCTTAATTCAGAAACTGGCCCTAAGTGATGTTGTTAGGCGACGCAGTGGTGTCCAAGGGTTGTAACTTTACAGACTCTGAGAGCTTTACTTAAGTCCTAGCTAAGAAAACAGCATATTTATATTTTGCAATTTTTATATTCGTTCTAGACTTTTTTGACACATACCGAAGACAGTTTTTTCTTCCTAATAGACAAGCAGTAGGTACAATACGAAGTATTGAATATCTATAAAAACCTTTTTAATACCATATTGTTTGCTACTACTGACCAAACTAATATGAATGTGTCCCAACTAAAAACTCACTCTAATAAGGTAGCATTTCATAGATTCCAAAATTGAATTGGAAATTAGAAGCATCTTCTCAAATCAAACCCTGGTTGTCTAAACCTTATTATGCAAAGCAATTGACCTCTCATAAACAACAAGACACCGTCTCTAATAAAAGTTCATCAGAAAGTGTCCGAACATGCAAAAATCTCTAACCAAATTAAGACATTATGTCGTTAACATAAGATACATTGTCAGTTGTACGAAATCGTCATTCGTCATTTCGATACATCACAGACACTATTTGAGCGAGTTTGTTTATGAGAGGTCAATGTGCGAAGCACATTATTATTGCCTTCATAAGATCTTACATAGGTATTTTTGTATTTTCAGAAAAGGATTTGCTGTCGACACAAGGTGCCAGAAACGCCTTTTGACAGAGCCACTGTGCTACAGGTGGAGAGTAGCCTGACCCTCACCAAACCAACATTGGTTGGAACTTGAGACAGGAAGGAAGGGGAGGCACATCCGGTGCCTATTCAAGTTTCAGTAGAAATCTAACAAATAAAATATAAAAATTATCGTTTTATCAGTAACAGGTGTATGTAGAAAGAATTTTCAAAGAATAAAAATTATCAAGTATATTGTTTAACACTTTTTTCCATCCTCACAAAATTTATTTTGTCTTTCATGGCTAATTTTCTACCTAGGTAGCATAAAAATTACTGTGTGCAATGCAAAAGTATGAAATTGTTTATAATAATAAATCCTGACTGCCTCCGTAGCAAATGGTTGTTCTGCACTTGCCTGCTAACCCAGAGGTTCTGTGTTCAACCTCCGCACCCTGCACATTACTGTTCAGTCTGCATGTTTCGGAAAGCACATCAAGCTGTTGGTCTTTTAATTAATATAAATGATAGTGTAGTGTGTAAATAAAGTGCATAGAAATCCATCCATCAGCCTGTTTCGTCCACTGCTGGACATAGGCCTTTCCAGGATTTTGCCACTCTTGGAGGACCTCCTGGAAGAAAACCCATACTCACACACGCTGGGCAGGCGGGTTGGTGAGCGCGGTGCCGAAACCCTTGCACCAGTGACGCCGCTGCCCGTCACCAGTCTATTTTTTATAAGGCCCGGCAATTGGGGATGGATATACCGCCATCCATCGGGCCCAGGCAATAGTGTGTCGCCTGGTTTTACCTGAGAGCTGTTCTCTTACTCTCCCCCGAATAACTTCTGGAGGATTTGCGAGTAAGGTGGTGGTACCTCCACAGTCGAGCCCAGCATCAGCTCTACCACTCTTAGCATAGAAATATTGGAAATAAAGTAAAATAGAGATGGTACAGTGGAGCCCACATCAAGCTATACACATTGAGTATAAGCTGATCCCTCACTGTACGGGAAGGCTATACAATGAGAGGTCAGCTTATACTGAAAGTGTTTAGCTTGATGTGGGCTCCACTGTACATGTCATACAATGATACTTGCGTTATGATGTTCAAGAATATATAGGTGCCTCCACTTTTTCTTATATCTTTGGGTGCCTACATAACAATTACATGGGTTAAAGGTGTTTTGCTTGTAATCAAATCAAATAATTTTACTATCTGTGGCCCATAAAAACTAACATGTATGGTACAATAATAATATAGCCTTTATTCTGTCCAACAGTGATTTTGCAGTAAATTTTTACAAAACATTTTATTGGTTACTTCATAATATTAGGTCACATAGCACAGTGCCTCATGGCAAAGGCCTCGTCCAACTCCTTCCAGTATTCTCTGTCCCGTGCCACTCCTCTTCAGTCTGGACCGGCTGTCAGTTTTAAGTTAGTCTGTGTGGCCAACCTCTAGTTCTTTTTTTTCTATTTACTCCATTTCTCTGGGTTACATCATCATGTGACCTGTCCATCTCCATTTCTGCCGGTCAATCCTTGAAAGGATATTGGTGAGTCTGATTTTATTCCTCAGGTCTTCGTTTCTAGTTCTATTGTTTACTCTGACTCCCAACATGCTTCTCTCAATGGCTCTCTGGCATCTTTCGATTTTGTCTTGGTGTTCTTTGTGAGGTCCACGTCTCACACCCATATGTTAGACAGGAAAGGATACAGATGATGACTGTTTTCGTTGATAGCCTGAATTCTTTACTTTTTATAATCTCTTTTAGGGACTAGTAAGTATTTCTTCCACCCGTTGGCTATTTGCTTGTTGATTTCTTTGTGTATCTGGTCATTTGGAGAGATTATTTGACCAAGGTACACATATTCTAAGTTACATATTATATTGATACAAAATTGGATTAGTAAATAGGTAGAGCATAAACCTACTAAGTTAATATCACTTCACTTTGCCATTGTGCTGTGCTATGGCACTTGTCCACGGAAGCAACGGAACACCATGCCCTGCAGCCAAAAGTTTCACTCCATGACGAGATGCAGAAAACAGTCCGGTACCTACTCGCACCACAAACGCCGAAAAGTTGTTAAAGTTGACGTTGTTCCGAGACTCCAGCAACTGCACCATAGGCGGATCATCTTTTGGAGCACGTACTTCGCCTTAGTGTTTTAGTGCAGGCGTGTTCGGCTTCGCAGCACGCAGCTTCTGTTTAGGCTCCATAAGAGCTTTACCGCCTTTGCACAGTCACGAAACCATTATTAATAGCCCGGTTCGGCGACTTCTTTCTTACCGGGAGCGGCAGGGGCCAGGGGCGCTCACATCATGGTAACGCTAGCGAAATCTCGATGACGATTCAACAACTTAGTGGTCTAATTTAGAATTTTTAAGTAGCAAAATAATTTTGCTTGTAGAAAGTTTTCTCATGAAATTTATTACAATCTAAATCTAAGAAATCACTTGAAGACACTTTCAAAAGACAACTCTTTTTGTGCCTCGTTCTCTCGTTCTAGACCCCCAGCTCAGCAGATAGATCTTACTCAAATCATGTCTATAGCACTGAGTTCTCCTTTAAATAAATAAAGTACTCTTTGGCACTGAGCAAGTGTTTAAAGTTGAATGACATTGAACACTATCCTGTTTTACCTTTTTACGCATAACCTCTTTTATTATGTGTTTCTAAACGATATCTGAAAAGCCGGAAGTAAGCAGTCAGGCCAATGACACGCCTTGAAAACAGACCAATCACAGAGCGAAAGAGGGAGATAACTCATGGCTTATCGACCAATCAGAACGATGTACATGAAAAACGGGCTGTACAAAACGGCCCGTACAAAATGTGCTCGGGCTGTTATGTACGACCCTTTTTGTACGGCCCGTTTTTGGAATCCATCTATTGGATTCGAATAACAGGGCTGTACAAAACGGGCTGTGCATTCCAGGCCGTACAAAATGGCCTGAGCATAATTTGTACGGGCCGTTTTTCGCGACCAGTTTTGTACGAGCCTTTTTGTACGACCCTGTTATTCATGTACATGGCACGAAAAACGGGCTGTACAAAACGGGTCGTGCATAACTGCCCGTACATAATTGGCCGTACAAAACAGGGACCCCCTGTTGGCCACCCCTGGTGTAGATTATCTAAACGTCGGCCTTTTTGGCGGGCTTTTGAAACGTAAAGGCGGAATTGTTAAAAGTTTTTTCAGAAAATATTTTTCTGCTGTAAAACAGTAATATTTTAAGTTGATAAGTGTAAATAAAAATTGTATAGTGCCAGCATAGAGTTTTTGTAAAAATGAAAGAGCCTACGGGGGCTGAGCCCCCTGGGCAAGATTCTTCTTCAACCCCTACGGGAACAAAGCGTGGTAGAGGTGATGATCCTTATCTTCAAGGTGCTCAGAACTCTCAAGATAATGAAGTTTTCTACAAACCATACAATAAACCAGGTTATAAACGTATTTTCCCTGAGAATCAGGTGAGTACAGAATACATTGTTTATGTCGAAAGTACCAATGAAGGTGAGAGACTAGGGAACAAGAACCCAGACATGATTTGTACCTTATTCAAAAATGAAATTAAGGGCGTGGTGGGTATTAAAAGAGTCAACGCAAATAAATTGGGCATTACGTTTTCACAAAATATTCATGCCAACAATTTTCTGTGCAATGAGAACTTTTTGAAAAAATATAATTACAAGGCGTACATACCAGCTAGGTCAGTGGAAATCATCGGCGTTCTGAGGTTCGTGCCAACGAATATCAGCAACGAGGAGTTATTTAAAAAACTCTCATCTCTGTACGAGATCATAAATATCAGACGTTTTACCCATAAGGTGAATGGCACAATAGTGCCATATGGATCTGTAAGTGTTACATTTCTATCCCAACAATTACCGGACTTTGTATACCTTGATCTATATAGATTCAAGGTCTTTGAGTATGTTGCTCCATTATTGCAATGTTACAAATGTTTTAAATTCAATCATGGAGCTAAATTTTGCAAATCAACCCAAAAATGTTCAGTGTGTGCCGGAGGACACAATTTTTCTACATGTGATAAGGGGGCAATTATAAAGTGCATCAATTGTCAGGGCCCTCACCTGGCAATTTCCAAAGATTGCCCTATCAAAAAAATTAAAATAGAAGAAAAATATAACAAAAAGAACTATGCTCAAGAAACTGCCTCCTTAAAAAATAATGGAAACCTCCATCCTTCTAATTATAGCATCAATTTTCCAAAGTTGACAATTGACAAAAGAAATAAATAAGACAAAAAAAATGTTTGAAAATGATGTAATTAATAAAAACTCTATTCAAACCACTGAGTATGTAAAAGTTCAGACTGTAGACAGACCGTCTACCGTTCAGACAAACAAAAATACAAAAACTGAAATAAAGAAAAATGAAACATTAAACACAAAAGACTTGGCAGAAATAATTTTGAAAAATGAAGATATTATAACAATTTTGGTAAAAACTTTAGTTCAGCTGGGTAATTCAAGTGATGCTGAACCAATAACATTTAATAGCATAAAAGAAGTTCTGAAAAAATCTCTTGTGTTTAACCATGGATAAACAACATATTAGAATATCGCAATATAACATTGAAGGCGCATTAAATAAAAAACCCCTACTAATTAATTACCTTGTTGATAATGATATAGATATTTGTTTGTTAAATGAGACGTGGCTGAGAGAAACACATATTTTCAAAATTCCTAATTATGACTTTATAAATCAAAATGGAGCAGATGGACGATGTGGAGTAGGTATTTTAATCAAAAGTCAATTTAAATATACAGTTGTTTCAACTCCTTATTACGACTTTATGCAATCTGTAGCTATAATATTATCAACTAATGTTGGTAATTTAACAATATTATGCACTTATAGTCCACCTCCCGATGATAATCATCGTCGACGGTTTCAGGGTAGAAGATTAAAACAAATAATAAATAATTTACCAAAACCATTAATGCTATCAGGTGACCTCAATGCTCATCATATTGCATTTGGATGCCTTACAACAAAGACTAGAGGCAACGATGTCCATAATATTTTAGATACTTAAATCAGACTTATGTATTCTAAACACTGGTACACCGACCACAGTAGGCAGTCCAACAAAAAATCCTTCTGCTATTGATATTGCTTGTGTTAGCCCTTCTCTGGCTCCTTTTTGCGACTGGAGAGTGCATGATGATGCAATGGGTAGCCATCACTATCCAACAATTATTGATATCCACACCTCAGTAGAAAAATATGAAATAGGGAGTCCAACGGAACGTTTTATTTATAATAAGGCTGATTGGTCATTATATACATCTGCAACAGAAAAAATATTAAGTAAATATACAATAGATTATGCTAACCCTTTAAAAAGTTACAATGAATTTTGCGAAGGTATAAATCAAATTAAAAATATTACTATACCAAAATTAAAAAAAACCACACAATATGTTTTAAAAAAACAAGTCCCCTGGTGGGATAATGAGTGTTCAGATGCCGTTAAAAAAAGCAAAGATGCATTAAATTTCTACAGAAAAGATGCAACAATGGCAAATTATATTAATTATAAAAAACTAATTGCCCTCAAAAAAAAACTGCTCAAAAAAAGAAAAAAAATGGCTGGACTAAGTTATGCGAATCCTATAATAGATATACTCCAGTTAGCGTTATATGGAATTATATTAGAAGGTTTAAATGTGTTTCTTGACCTAAAAACCATAAGAATGATGAATGGATTCCTTCATTCATCGACAAGCATGCTCCATCCTCTCCAACTGAAAAATACATAGACGAAATAGCTTTGAATGAAATTTTTTGTAAACAAGGAAATGAAAAATGTGCTTTTCTCTCTAAACCATTTTTATAGAAGAATTTTTAAACGCAATTAAATCTAGAAAAGGCACAACACCTGGATTAGACGATATTCCATACAAACTAATTCGAAGTATGCACACAAATGCACAAAAAGTACCCTTAAAAATTTACAACACAATGTATTATACCAATATTAAAACCAGGTAAACTAGCAACCGATTTTAATTCTTATAGACCAATTTCATTATCCTCTTGTGCAGGTAAACTTTTTGAATTTATGCTGAAAACTAGATAAGACCACTCTATAGAATGTAACAAAATATTACCAGATCAACAGTTTGGGTTCCGAAAAGGACGAAGTGCAACAGAAAGTTTCACATCTCTTATTACTGACATCAAAAATTCCTTTCATAGTCACTCAGCTACAGTCTGTGTATTTTTAGATGTGCAAGGTGCTTTTGATAATGTTAACCCTTCAATCCTGACCCAGATAATGTCAGAAGTAGGTATACCGGGACATGTCTGTAAATGGGTGTTTAAATTCTTATATGATAGAACCATGTATGTAAAATTTAATAACATCCTACATGGACCTGGACAAGTGTATAAAGGATGCATGCAAGGAGCTACCATTTCTCCATTATTGTATAACTTATACACTTGTCAAATCAATAAATATCTGACAGAGAGAAATATTAAATTCTTACAATTTGCTGATGACTTGTTAATATACTCTGTAAATAAAAATGTAAATATAGCAGTAAATAGTCTCAATAAGGCACTTATACAGCTTCATAATTATTATGAAAATAAATTAAAACTAAATATTAGTGCTGACAAAAGTAGTGTAATGATATTTAGCAAGAAATATGATGAAAGCAACTACTCTGTAAAATATGCTAATAATTCTTTACCATGGATGATTGAAAAGAAATTTCTGGGTATTTGGCTGGATTAAAAGTTATCTTTTAATGCTCACATAAACTATATTATTAAAAATGCCAGCAGAGGACTCAATGTGCTGCGATCGCTGGCCGGAGTGCATTGGGGCTCAGACCCAAAAATTTTATCAATGTTATACAAAAGTAAAGTGCGTAGTCACTTTGACTATAGCTCACTGGCATACATGAATGCGAGTCTCACATTGCTACGCAAATTGGAAGTTATACAAAACAAAGCACTACGAATTATAACTGGAGCGATGTGCTCAACACCCATAAATGTTATGCAGTGTGAGACATGCATACCACCACTGCATTTCAGACGCATATACATTGCTGAAAGATTTTGTTTAAAAATGATATCATCAGACAATAGATGTGTTTTAGATAGAGTTCTTCCACAAAAAAATCTTGAAATAAGTAATTTAGGATCCTATGTAAATAGCAATCAACTTTTATCTGGACATGTACCAGAGCTAATTAGAATAATAATTCACTTACTTACAACAATCTCATGCTGCAAATATGTATATAGATAGCATGTGGCCATTAAACAAGGTAGATTTCAACAGCCTTGTAAATAAAATAGCTATACTTAGACAAGATATTTATAATCAAAATGATCTACTAAAATTCCTAGATGGAAATCATCTATATTCACTCTATACTGATGGTTCCAAAACCAATGATAATGTTACTTCAGCATTCTATGACCCTCAACTTAAAATTACAAAATGTTTCAAAATTGATACTAAATGTAGTATTTTTACAGCTGAATGCTATGCTATCTACAAAGCTCTTCTTCATGTAAATAGTCTAAATATAACTAATATAATAATCTTCTCAGATTCACTATCTGTATTATTAGCATTAGAAAATAATTGGTTTCGATACAATCTCAATTACTTAATATTTAATATTAAAAATTTAGTTAATATTTTAAATATGAATGGTACGGCAGTGCAATTTATGTGGGTACCCTCTCATAAGGGTATCACTGGAAATGAAATTGCTGATCAAGCCACCAGAAATCCTTATGATGAAGACCATTCCACAGACCTGAAGATACCATTCACTGACCTACATGTACACTTGTCGCAAAACCTAAAATTATTATGGTGTGAGTACTGGAAAGAAACATGCAAAGAAAAAGGAAAATGGTACATATTTTAAGATCCAAGGAAACCCGCCCGCCCAACCCTGGTACAATAGAGATAAAGCGGCTAATTGCAGAAAATATATAACTACAATTAACAGAATGAGATTTGGTCACTGCAAAACCCGTACTCACCTGAAAAGACTTAACCTGCCCCCTGATTCTGTATCGTAAACTCAGTTGCCAAACCAAGTGGCTATCGTCTAAAACATACATATCCGCTTATTTATGGATAAGTTTGGACTTGAAATGACTTCACAATTCGTCATTAGTTCAATACCCATTAAAGGTTATTTTGGAAGTTAATTTTTTATCTGTTTTTGGCATTGACCTATACGCCTAGACGGAGTGTGTCGTACAACCCGACTCCACAAAATGCGACCATTTCTCCTGTTGGTGTGCGTAACCGCTATTATGTTTACGTGAGCTTACACACACACATCCGTGTAAAAAATGTTGTCTATTAATTATGTTTTTCCCTAAAAGTGGGGAAAATTATTTGTATCCGTGAACAGCGCCATTATAGAGATTGTGTGATGGATGATGTAAAAGTCCGATAAGATTTTTTACCCGACTTCCAAAAAGAAGGAGATTATGAATTTGACATGTATCATTTGATGTGAAGGAATAATATGGTTTCAAATAATACTGCATTGTTTGTAACAAATATTATATTAAATAAATACAGACAAGATTGAGATAACATATATTATGCGAGGGCGGCTAATAAAGATTTTAACCAAACGGTTAATAACGTTATTAAGCCGGGATCAACTCATTTGTGGCTATATAGGGTAAAATTAAATCAACCGACCAAATTCATACTGGAGACTTGGTTAGTGGTCAAGAACTAGGTTCAATAATCCTTTTGGCCAATTTTGAAAAAAAATTTTTTCGCTTACTTTGTTTAAGTACAATTCCCGGTGCAGGCACTACGAGGCAAAAAAATATTCGTTTTCGAATTTCACCTGGAGGGTCATTAAACCTTGTTCCTGATGACTAACCGAGTCTTCAGTATGAATTTGGTCAGTTGATTAAATTTCACCTTATATAGTGAAGGTTTTGAAACATACATATCAATACATCGATTAAGGTGACAAGTTAAAACTCTTGGTGCTAATTGTTCTATACGTTCTTGAACGAAAAATAGGATAGAGGGCGCAATTATGGCTCTTGTATGCTCTGTTTGTACTACTCTGACATCAGACAAAGATAACTTAAACTGCGCGGCTTGTCATAAAAACTATCACTATGAATGTGTATCAATATCTGAAAGTGACTACAGAAAATTTTTTCCCATGAACAAACTGAAATGGAAATGTTCATCATGTAAGGAAAAAAAAATGCAAATAAAGCTACAACAATATTCAGCTCTGAGAGCCCAGTCACATGCAAAAACCTTTTAGCGCCATCACTCTCTGAAAATCATTCTCCATCTATTGTCAATATAGATACGGAAAAATTGATGACTTATATTAACAACAAATTCACAACTATGCGTCAAGATATTCAACAAGACATCAACAAGTCCATGCTTTCAGTCCAAGAAGACATGAAAAAAATTCTACAGCAAAGTGAGGCTTGGGAAACCCGTCTGAAAACCTTGGAAACCAAAGTAACCGAGCTGGAAACAGCCGGCACCGAATCCGTTCAGGCAGAAAACGCAGAATTACGCAGTAGTCTCGATTCGATCACAAAGAAATTCGATGACATGGATCAAGCTTGCCGGAGCTGCAACCTAGAGATTCAGAATATACCTGAAAAAAGGGGCGAGAATTTGGTGAGACTTGTTGTCGACATAGGATCTCTCGTAGGCGTCTCAATCCCAGCCGAGAGCATACGCGCAGTCCACCGTGTCGCGCATGGCGCCCCTAGTCCTCGACCTAAGAACATCATTCTCCAGCTGACCACGCGCCGCCTCCGTGATGACGTGCTCAGTGCTGTGCGCGCTCGCCGCAAGCTAACCACTGAACAACTGACACTGCCTGGATCCGGACCACCCAACCCATTCTATGTGAACGAACATTTATCGCTGAAAAATAAGCTTATCTATTCCAAAGCCCGTGTTTTGCGCAAGGAAAAAAACTATAAGTATGTGTGGGTAAAAAACGCTACGACCTGTATGCGAAAAACAGATAATAGCAACATTATACAAATAAGACAAGAAAGTGATTTCTCCAAAATTGTATGACTTTTATCTGTTTTGATCTTAATGAAGGGTTTACTAATTTTTAATGGGATTAAACCTTTTATCACATATTATATTAAAACTTTTTATATTCTTTGCTTTTACCACTTAACAAATTTGTTTGATAATGAACGCTCTCTGTACATCCTTTTAATTAACTATAATTCTTTTTGTTATTTATCAACTTTTTCCAACTCATTTCAACAATATTTTACAACATTACTATGTTCTTCGCCTGCGACAGATATTATACATTACTGTTTTATACACTATGTATACCAGCTCATAGTATTATTGAACATCATTCACGATGTTTTATTGTTAAGTTCCCGACATAATTTTGTCTCTACAAGATATTTCTACAATATAAATGAAAAGTAGCCATGATCTTAACATTTACTACCAAAACTGTCGTGGTCTTCGAAGTAAGCTCAAAACATTACGCTGTAACATAATGAATAGTAATTATGATGTTCTGGTTCTCACTGAGACGTGGTTAATGGAAGGAATTTTTGACGCTGAGGTTGTTGGGGATGGATACACAGTATTTCGCAAAGACAGAAATCCACGCACCTCATCAAAAACTGATGGAGGTGGTGTGTTGGTCGCCGTCAAGAATAAGTTTAACGTCATACGCCGTCATGACTGGGAATCACCGTTAGTGGAAGAGATAGCGCTGTTATTTCCTTTCGGTACTGAAGGACTATTTTTGAATGCTTGTTATATACCGCCTGACTCTAAGAAGGATTTATATGACAGTCACCTTAATAAAATGTTTGATATTGGTGTTGAAATACCTGACTACAATATTGTCCTTATAGGTGATTATAATTTACCGGATATTAAGTGGAAGTTTTCATCCGATTATAATAATAATTCACATGGATCTCTAGACGATCCAGTTACAGGTTTTGAACGACTATTCGAAACCTTAATGTCATTCTTAAACCTATCACAATATAATAATCTAATCAATCAATTTGGACGATTACTTGACCTTGTTCTCTCCAATACAACATGTATTGTTTCACTTTGCGATGCACCTCTCTCAAAAGTTGATATTTATCACCCTCCTTTGACATTAACTTTACCTATTCCTATCACTACGAATTCTCTTCCAAATGTAGAAATTCCAAAATACAACTTTTTTAAAGCTAATTATGTCTCCATTAATTCCAAAATTTCCAAGATAGACTGGGTGAACGAACTTAGTGCCCTGACTATCGAAAATGCAGTCAATCGTTTTTATTGTATTATATACGAGATACTAAACGTTGATGTCCCTCTTGTTAAAACGAAGCCAGCCAAGTATCCTATTTGGTTCTCACGTGACTTAATTAGAGAGTTGAGAGCAAAAGAAAAGGCATGGATTCGCTGGAAAACTTATGGCTCTCTGTCTGATTACCAACGGTTTTCAACATATCGTTGTCGCGTAAAGGAATTGCTTAAAAGCTGTCATGTAACATATATAAAAAACGTTGAAGAGTTAACAAAGACTAACATCAAATCATTCTGGAAATACACATCTTCTCTGAAGAAAACAAATACTGGGTATCCATCTACAATGACATTTGAGGATCAATCTTCTCACAGTCCTTCCGATATACGTGAAATGTTTTCAAAGTACTTTTCTTCCGTTTTTGAACCAGTGGATCACGATGCTTATAACACAGATTTTATTGCTTTAAATGACGGCCCATCTTTGGCTACTCCTTTGTCTGAGATAAATCTTTTAGAGTCCGAAGTTGAAAAAGCCCTTCTTGATCTCGATAGCAATAAGGGCCTAGGGCCGGATAAAATAAGCTCATTCTTTCTAAAACATACAGCTTCTACAATCTGTGTTCCATTGACTTTGCTCTTTAACGTAAGTCTTCACGTTGGGATCATCCCTGCAAAATGGAAGATAGCTCATGTGACTCCTATTCATAAGGGAGGTGCTAAAAATCTTATTGAACATTACCGCCCCATTTCTCTCCTATCAATAATCCCCAAAGTATTTGAAATGTTAATTCACAACAAAGTATATCCTTACGTTGAACCACTTCTAGATACTCGTCAGCACGGATTTGTGAAATCAAAATCTACCGTTTCAAATCTTTTACCCTACACAAATTTTCTTTTTAAAGCTCTTGATGATGGTGTAGCTGTTGATTCAGTGTACACAGACTTCAGAAAAGCCTTTGATAAGGTGGATCATAAGCTTCTGCTGCAAAAGCTTTATTTTAATGGAATAAAGGGTAATTTGCTGCGATGGTTTTCATCTTACTTGTGCATGAGACAACAGGCTGTTGGTTTGAATGGGCATATCTCGTCCTACATTACTGTAACATCTGGAGTTCCCCAAGGCTCAATTATAGGGCCACTGCTTTTTATAATATTTATTAATGATATTACACTATGTTTTAAGTACTCTGAGTTTTTGATGTATGCAGATGATCTAAAAATATACAAACGTATAGATAACAATAATGATTGTCTGCAATTACAGGACGATCTAAACCGACTGTTTACTTACTGCATTGATAATAAAATCGTACTTGCTGAGAACAAATGCAAAGTAATGGCTTTCTCTAAGAAGAGGCATAAACACTGTTTTCCCTACAAGCTTGGGAATGACTCCTTGGAAGTTGTCAATCAAATACGTGACCTTGGCGTTTTATTTGACTCTAAATTGACATTTGACCTCCACATTGAAGATATCATAAAAAAAGCATATCGCATGCTAGGATTTATTCTTAGAGTAGCCAAATGCTTTAAAAACCCCCTCACATATATAATTTTGTATCAGAGTCTGGTGAGGTCAAAATTAGAATATGCCTCAGCAATATGGAATCCGGTGTTTGATATTTATGTTCGGAAGGTTGAAATGATCCAAAAAAGATTTGTACGTGCCTTGAACTATCGTCTTAATCACAGCCGTCTGTCCTACAGCGATCTTCTTGCCAAGTTTGGGCTTATGTCTCTTGCAGATCGCCGACATGTGACTGATTCAGTTATTCTTCGAAATATATGTGTTGGAGAATATAAATGTGCAGACCTCTTAAGTCAGATTAACTTCCAACTACCCAGTCTCCGTCATCGTAGTAATAGACCCAAATATCTCTTTCATCTCAGAAGAACTAGAACTCAGAATGGAAAAAGAGCTCCGATACATCGTATGTGCAATTACTACAATGATAATGTTTTAAATATAGATTTCTTTAACTGCTCTCGTAACAGATATAAAAATAAAGTAAAGAAAGCGTTCATAGAAAAGAAAAAAAAAAGGAAATAAAACAAAAGAAATAGGGTAAAGCAGAAATATATGTCTTATTCTTAGGTAAATATAAAATGTATCTTTTTCTTTATTAATTTTTAGTTTTAATGATTTTTTATTTTAAGTTTGCATGTGCATGCTGTGGGTTTTTTGCTTAGTCTGTATTTTTGGTTTTGGGTTTATAGCCAATGTTGTCATAAACCATTTATCTTCTTCATCTGCTTCATTTTTATCTCTTATGTAATTTGTGAGAATGTTAAGGGAATAGATATACTTAAACTAATGTTATCACCATTGTTATTGTCAAACATGTATCTATTTCTGTTTTTTCTCCTATCAAATAAATAAATAAATAAATAAATGTTTTTGGTTAATCCGATATTACACTAGGGTAAATTTTTCGATTTGATCTAGTCTCAGCCTAAAATATTACAATAACATTCTAGGGACATCAATTGAACAAATATAAAAGTACATACAAACAATAACACAACATTATATCATCACAATACAAGGTGAAATTAAATTAAACGACCAAATTCATACTGGAGACTCGATTAGTAATCAGAAAAAAGCATTAATTATCCCTTTGGTGAAAATGAATAAATTTTTTTTGCTGTCAAATATCCTAAAATTTCAATGTTAGAAAATACATTAGTGTCCAAGCACGATAAGTCTAGGGCCTTCCGTTTAGGAAATGTCAAATAACTTGCCACCAGAAAATTAAATAATAACTTACATTTACAGACATACAAATGTCAAAAACTGTCATCGGTTAGAAAGCACCCGCAATACCCGTCATTTGAGTTTAAACCCGGAAGCGCTAACCCCAGCCGTTTCAAAGATGTAGTAATTTCAAAAAAACTGTCAAATCCTCTCAAATTTCATTTTTTTGTCATCAAGTAACCCTTGTCGAGCTATTTACAGTAGTGAAAATCCAGTAGCTCTTGTTCTGACCGTTCCCGAGATATAGTAGTGCCCAAATTTAGAAAAAACTTGTCAAAAAGCTGTCAAAACTTGTCAAATGCCAATTTTTTTTAATCATTCATGTGGAACTTGTTAAACCATTTCGGTACTATAGTGAAAACCCGGTAGTTCTAGCTCCAACCGTTCCCGAGATATGGCTAAGTGCCTGAAGTGCCCAAAATGGGCACATTTTTTTTTTGAATATTTGGGTAGATCTCCTTGATCTCTTTTCTTAGAATACCATCAACAGAGGTCTAGCTTCAACCGTTTAGGAGATATGGGCCAAAAAAGATTTGACACTTGAAAAAAAAGACAACTATTTTGCACCCCTGGGATCCATGTTTGTGGGTTCCAAGATCAACCGTGCCGGAGATATGGCCAAAACCACTTTTTCGCGCCTCAGTTTTTTTTTTTCGAAAGGTTAAAAACTTTTTTTGGGTCCCTGGGGTCCAAGTTTGGGGTTCCAAAACCAACCGTTCCGGAGATATGGTTCAAATATCTCAACGGGAACAGGATTTAGCGAAATTGTCATAAAAAATGTCAAGTCACAAATCGGTCTCGCCAGTTTGGTTAGAGAAAAGAAATTTTTCGATACAAAAATCCCATACAACACAGGGTTTACGGAAACAGTGGAATTGCAAAAAACGGAAAAATTTAAATGTCTGATTTTATACCCAGTCAAAAAGACAGGCCCTACAACCCAACCCCCCCCCCCCCCCCTTACATCATTTAATGTCAAACAACCCCTTCCCATACTAGAGATTCGGTTAATGAACAAAAACAAACAAGCTTCAATTACCCCTTTGATAAAATTCGATAAATACATTTTTAATTTAATTAATTTCATTTAACTAATTATACTTAAACTATTCCAGCCAGTAGGGAGAAAAAAATAAATTTTTCGAATTTGGCTACAAGGATTACTGAACCTGATCACTAACCGAGATTCCAGTATGAATTTGGTCGATTGATTTAATTTCACCCTATACAAATATTAAATAAATCAATAAACGTTTTGTAACTTTAATCAATACAAAATTAATTAAATTAAACAAGCACAAAAACACAAGAAAAGCACAAAGTACATAAAACACAAACAAACAGGATTTACCACTTAAATGAATTACAAACAAAACGTACCGATGACCGATCACCGACGGTCGACCATTATTGCTAAGCTATATATCGGGTATTATTTTTTCACTACTCTGGTAACCCTGTAGTAGAATTGCGAACAGCAAAATTGACAAATGAATTATTTGGTTTGAATTAACTTTATACAAAGAAATATTAATGGATATGAAGTACTTACAGATGGAATGAAACACATTTATCCTTTGACGGCTTCTGAGAATAGTTCTTACATGTTTTGACTGCTCAACTTGGCATTTTAATCGTAATTCCACGAGATGTGTACTCGACAAAATGTCCTTGAATACTGTCTAGCTGAGACACAAACTCGGCTATTTTAGTTGAGTATGAACGGTCTCGCCTTTCGCGCGCTTACACTACGTCTAGGCGTATAGGTCAATGGTTTTTGGTGAATAGCAACTATAGCTAGCAACCGAAACTGAGTTACGTAATAGCCCTGCTGGCTGAAGATTCGAAATGTATTTATTGTGGACAAGAAGAAGCAGACCTTGAGCATTTGATATTCAAATGTCAACAATTTGGTGTTAACAGATTAGTGTTAGCTCCTGAAATACAAGAAATAGATTGTGATGCACCAAAAGAACTGCAAAAACTATTGTCTGACAAAAGATTTTATCAACCTCTATACAAATACATTTTAAATACTGTAGAAAACCTATAAAAGTGAAAATAAAAATCTGTATAAATGGGAAAAAAATAATATCAGACTGGCTCAAAAGGACACCGAATCTAGGGCCGTAAAACACATTAAAAAAAAAATCTAAACGTCGTCGTGTTGTACATAGCAATAACAAACGCTCCAGCTGTTTTTGACAATTAGCTGTTTGACAAACGTTATTTGGTGGACCACAAAACCATAGACAATAAAGAAAAAAATACTGTAGCCAGTACGTGTACAGCGCCACGAGCTTGTCTGACCCTATAAGCCAAACTAAAATGACCTCTATATTCAAGAGGCGACAGTCCTCGTCACCGGGTCAGATAAGTTTGCTGCACTATATCTTAAGCCAGTTGGTGCGAAGTCTAAGGTTTCGTTTCGAATCGAGTTAATTTCACTCGGACTCGGTTTCGAATAGAGTTAATTTCACTCGGACTCGGAGTGATGCGAATTTCACCCTAGAGTGTTCAAAAATTAGTTAATCCGAGGGTAACCAAACTGTTACGGACAGTTGCTCGGAAGTAATGCGAAAATCATACTGGGCCACCTGATTGGTGCGACCAGATTTTTCTTTCTCTTTCTCCTATATAGATATATCTCTTTCTAATAAACGAGTGAAATTTCGCACTATGATCGGACGTTTTGAAATGCTTCCTAAGTACACATTTAGTCTGAGTAAGTACACAGTATATTTAACTTGGTTTATTATACTTATAAAACTCAATGAAGGTTTGGAGCAATCCGTATGAAAGCACCGATGAAAAATACTGTGCTCGCTATTGACACAAATGATACTTTGAGAAACTGAAATATGAAGCTCACTGACATCCATAATTTATAATTGTAACACTGGCTGGACAGACTGCTGACTAAAGCTAGCAAAAAAAATTCTGTGCTGATTGATTGCCAACATTTTCCGAATGCAGTGATGTTAAACTTGAAACTCTTGATTAGAATCTGCTACGAGCAAGGGCTATATGAGTCTCCAAGACAACTCTTTGAGGTGGTATCTTTTCATACAAACTTTCTGAGTAATATGTGTAAGGACGCAACAAATTCATGACTTAAACTGAGGCAAAACACAATGTACATATAACATATATTGCGCAAAGTTGTTAAAATTCAAAGTGAAGTCGTTTTTATGGGATTTTTTTTTCTCAAATCTTTTACTGTGTAACGGAGCTGGCGAAGCAAGCGAGTTCTACCCATGGATTTTTTTTTTTAATCTTGAACTTTTTGAGTAGTATCCATGGATTTTTTTTTGACATTTTCTCCAATTTCCGTTCCCGTTGAGATATCTGTATGGGAAAAAAATCCTACTGAATAGTCGGTCGAGTCAAAGTTCTTTGGACCCCAAAATTTTTAGAAACCTAAAGCCCAGGAGCCCCAGAAAAAAAAATTATATGTTTGAAAAAAAAATGTTTTGCCCATATCTCCACGACGGTTGGTCTTGGACCCCCCAGACTTGGACCCCGGGGTTCCGAAAACAGATTTTTATCTTTCAAAAATTTTTTATCCGAGGCTTGAAAATAAAATTGTTTTGGCCATATCTCCGCGACGGATGGTCTTTGAACCCCCAAACTTGGACCCCAGGGGTCCAAAAAAAAATGTTCTTCTTTTTCAAATGTCAAATATTTTTCAGCCCATATCTCCTAAACAATTTTAGCTAGACCACTGTTCCTGGGTTTTTTTAAAGGGGCTCGACGAGATCTACCCGAATCAGGGCTGCCACTATGTACGATTTAAATCGTACTCCTACGATTATTTGCAAGCATGTACGATCGGATTTATTTCCAAAATTTGTATTAGTATACGATTGTTTTAGCCTCCAACTTACAACATTTACGATCAAAATAACAAAAATGTATAGGTAGGTATACGATCTTTTTGCCTTTTGCTATACGCGATTCCCTCTGATTTACATCTGGCAACCCTGACCTGAATATGCAAAAAAAATTGTATTATAATGGTAGCTTCGCCAGCTCGGTTAGACACTACTATGATTTTTTTCCTATACAAATATGTCAACGGGAACAGACATTGGAGAAAATGTCAAAAAAAATTCCATGGATACTACCCAAAAAGGTCAAAGTCAAAATTTTTAGACCTCGCTGGGTTCGCTAGCTCGGTTAGACACCAGTATGTTTTTTTTTCCGTAAAAATATGTCAACGGGAACGGAAATTGGAGAAAATGTCAAAAAATTTCGTGGATACCAATCACGACACTTGTACTTGTCCACATGATTATAATTTAACTTAATACACCCGACCGGTTTCGCTTATAAGCATTATCTAGGGCTTTACAACATAAAAATAATAAATAGTACATTACGATACGAGAGCGATGAAACGTTTTCTCACGAGTGTGAGTTTGCGGCACGAGCCGAAGGTGAGTGCTGCAATCACACGAGTCGAGAAAAAGTTTCTCGCACGAGTATCGTATAATATTTTATAGAAAAAGTGCGGAAAATGCCGACTTTACGCAAGTGCGCTTGCGTAAAGTGGTCATTTTACGCACGGTGTGCTATAATAATATTTACATGTATAATACGAAATGTCAAATAATGATTGATCCTACTAATACTATAAATGCGAAAGTTTGTGCGTTTGTGTGTATGTTTGTTACTCTTTCACGCTGAAACGGCTAAACGGATTTGGATTAAATTTAGAATGGATGTAGCTTATACCCTAATTTAACACATATAAACTTATTTTCCCAATCTTTATTTCAAAAGTTTGAAAATGAAAAATCTAAATATTTAATTTAATATACCTATAAATTACAAATACCTAGATATTTCGCATTTCAATTGAACAGAAAAGTTACAGTGTTGAATTTGCTCCAGTGAAACTTGGACTTAGTTGGTCTTTAATGGCAAGATAAGATAATGATTGTATTTTAATTTTTCAGACACCGTTGACAGGAACCAATGGAAACTTGGGTATCGTTCTAAATCACTTTTCAAGGTAGCGTTCCAAATCACTTTTTCAAGATTAAAATATTGCTTGCTGTCTAAAAAATCTAAAAATAGATATTTTGGAACCAGCATCGAGCTACTTTTGTCTGACAGCGAGCAATATTTTAATCTTGAAAAGTGATTCGGAACGCTACCTTGATGTTGAAGAAACCTTTGAATTTAATCAGGAACATCAAGCAAAATTCAACGGCAGAGTAATGCACTTGATACATATAAAATTTCGAGCCTGAAAATAGGATAGCACTTGACAATACTGACATTATGTAAATTATAAATAGAGTCGTAAAAGAAATATAATTATAGTATTACCATTAATTTTCGTTTTATTTCCACTTTTTATCAAAAAGTGAGAATTCAAAACCCCTGTATCGATACTCGATGGATTTTCACATCCCTATGGCATCGATATCGACTTTCTACATTTATGATGTGGCCCCATCACTATGACTAAAACGACACTAGCGCTGGGTGCTTACCCATGTAACTACTCGGTGTTAACAGAGCTGTCATATCTGTAATAGTTTATAATGATCCGTGCGCTATGGCTTCTCTCTTACTCGAAAAAACATTGTCATATCGGTTCTTTGTTGTGCATCTCTTTCTCTCGTGCATGGCGTTCATAAAGGTAGGACGTCTCTTTTACACGCTACGTGCGTCTTTTCAGCGCAAAGCGAATCCTATGTCTGTGGCTATAACAAATGCTCTCCAGCTGTTTTTGACAATCAGCGGTTTGACAAACGTCATGTAGTGGACCAAAAACCCATAGGCAACGCACAAAACATGAAAAAAGTCATACTGTGTATTTAGCCAGTGCGACGTATTTAACGTAAGACCCACGACCGTGTCCCCGGCACAGCCATACACACAACACACACAACACACACAACACACACACCACACCCCATTTACAAAAGAGTCCCTTTTTGAAATGACATGGTTTATATCTCTTGTCTTCTCTGTCTCTATACATATAAAATACAACGTCTGTCTGTCTGTCTGTCTGTTCGTTCGCTTATAACTTGAGAACCACTCAATGGATTTTGATGCAATTTTCACTGAAAGATAAAGCATTTCTCAGGGAAGGTTTAAAGCTATGTATCATCACGCTATGACAAAAGGGAGCAGCGCAATGAGAATTTTAGTGAGACATATGAAAGTTTCGCCGCCGTAGCGTAGTAGGTCGTCGCGGGTTCAAACTCCGACTGATAAAATTTGTTTTCACTTTTTTTTTCAGAAAACATATTTCCTTTTGTAAAAAAAAAGATTAAAGCTGAAATTATATTTCTTGACTGAGCAAAGACCAATAACTAAAATATTTAATTTTTAAGTCCTTCGAAAACGCCATCTCTGGGAAGCTATCCTGTATTACGGCTCAGTAAGCTGGCGTTGAAATCGTTTTTATTTTAATATACTAATGGCACTGCATGTTTCAAAATATCGAATTTGACGCAGACTGGTTCAAATCAACTCACGTTAAAGTTTTTCTACCTATACTATTATATATAAAGAAGAAAGATTTGTTTGTTTGTATATAATGGGTAATATCTAGAACTACTGAACTGACTATAAAATTATTTAAGCACACAAAAAGATTTTTAGTTAATCATGTGGTATGTACGCCTTGCGTAGTCGTATGTAGTCTCATCGTCGGGGTTTCAATCATCCACTGGTAAATGTTTTTTTAGGAGACCTCTCAAGTTTAAGTTTCCTTGATCGGTATTGATGAGTATTTTTGTAGAACATGATCACCAGGATCTAATGACGGAACTGGGAGGTGGGTACGGGATCTCCTCAGCGGATAATAGTAGACCCTTCGAGTTTGGGCTTATTTTATTGTTTTTTATGACTTCACTTTGGTAAAACATGGTAACCAGGGTCTGATGATGGGACTGGAAGGTAGGTACAGGATCTCCTCAACGGACAACAGCAGACCCTTCGAGTTTGGACTTATTAGATTGGTATTTATTAGCACTTTGGTAAAACATAGTGACCAGGGTCTGATGATTTGACTGGAAGGTGGGTAAGGGATCTCCTCAACGGACAATAGCAGACCCTTCGAGCTTAGGCTTATTTGGTTGGTATTTATTAGCACTTTGGTAAAACATAGTGACCAGGGTCTGATGATTTGACTGGAAGGTGGGTACGGGATCTCCTCAATGGACAACAGCAGACCCTTCGAGTTTGGACTTATTCTATTTATCTTTATTAGCACTTTGGTAAAACATGGTGACTATGGTCTGATTATGGGACTGGAAGGTGGGTACGGTATCTCCTCAACGGACAACAGCAGACCCTTCGAGCTTTGGCTTATTTTGTTGGTATTTATTGGCATTTTGGTAAAACATGGTGACCAGGGTCTGCTGATGGGACTGGAAGGTGGTTGTGGGATCTCCTCAACGGATAACAGCAGACCCTCCGAGTTTGGGCTTATTCGATTTTCTTTATTAGCGCTTTGGTAAAACATGGTGACCATGGTCTGATGATGGGACTGGAAGGTGGGTACGGGATCTCCTCAACGGACAATAGCAGACCCTTCGAGCTTAGGCTTATTTTTTTGGTAAAACATGGTGACCAGGGTCTGCTGATGGGACTGGAAGGTGGTTATGGGATCTCCTCAACGGGTAACAGCAGACCCTCAGTGTTTGGACTTATTAGATTGTCTTTATTAGCACTTTGGTAAAACATGGTGACCATGGTCTGATGATGGGACTGGAAGGTGGGTACGGGATCTCCTCAACGGACAACAGCAGACCCTTCGAGTTTAGGCGTATTTTGTTGGTATTAATTAGCACTTTGGTAAAACATGGTGACCAAGGTCTGTTGATGCGACTGGAAAGTGGGCATGGGTTCTCCTCAACGGAAAATAGCAAATCCTTCAAGTTTGGGCTTATTTGATTGGTCTTTATTAGCACTTTGGTAAAACATGGTGACCAAGGTCTGCTGATGGGACTGGAAGGTGGGTACGGGATTTCTTCAACGGAAAACAACAGACCCTTCGAGTTTGGGCTTATTTGATTGATATTAGCACTTTTGTAAAACATGGTGACCAGGGTCTGCTGATGGGACTGGAAGGTCGGTACGGGATCTTCTCAGCGGACAACAGTAGACCCTTTGAGTTTGGGCTTATTTGATTGGTATTTATTAGCACTTTGGTAAAACATCGTGACCGTTGTACCTATATTGTTGTTTAAAAAATCATATTCTTTTGTTTTCTTTATTTCCACGTTAAGCTCTTCAACGCGGGTGGAGCTACGGGCAAAAGCTAGTTATAATATAAGAGGCTATATAAATTTTATTTTTTTCACTCTCACTCCAAGCGAAAAAACGCGTAGTGCGAGAGGGGCGGACTTAGCGCAAAATAGAAAAAAGTAAGTTTTTTAATTTTATAAAAAAACTAATATACCTAGCAAAATTTCCAAAATCAAATATGTAGATATTGTTAAAACCCATCTAATAAAATATGTTTGAGTTCTATACATGATCCCTACCCGTCAAGCGAGGAGAAAAAGTGTGTTTGTTGAAGACCTCATTTCTTTAATTATTTCGAGGAAAATTTATCCAAACGTGTTTTCCAAAATCAAAACCCTAGATTATATATTATAGTCAAAATGCATATACCAAAAATTCATTACAATTTTTCGTTTACTTCATGAAATACATAGGAACAAAGCATCCGTATATTTTTTACATAGCGTCTTAATACCTAATTTAAATCTTTTATTATATACATAACCTTTTTTTATTTATTTCATTATTCTAATTAGTTCAGTTTCTTAGAAAGTATAGATATTATTATTTTAGTACAATTTATTGTTATTTAATAAGTATATAAAAATCTAATTATAAGTAAGTAATATTCACCTTGATTTATGTTTTAAATAATAAATGAAATAAATTGGGAATGAAAGTCTAAAAAGTGTCAAATTTAGGGGATTTTCACAAGAAGTTAGGGGAAAACCGAAATCAGAAGGTGGTATCACCGCATCACGCCGGGGCAACAACAAAACAAACAAAAAAAAGAGCCTTTTGGTTGGTTTGGTTATCTACATTCTGATAATTTCGGTTTATTTTTTTATCCCTTCATCGCCATGCGTGTTTTCTAGTTCTAAATACCTACTTTTTATTCCATTCAATGATATTTTAAAAGTGTAAATTTCCTTCGGAAGTACATAGCCATCGGAAAAACAATTCTAGACTGCCTTGAACTAAATAGTGAGAAATCAGCTGGATAAAAAGGAGATAAGGTCAGTATAATCTGCCAAACCCAAACACGTTCAGAATAATAAACTCTTGAAACTGAACTGCCACATAAAACGAAATTAAAAACTAATTTATGTACCTATGTTCTTACTTTTTTTTTAATAATGATATTCTGCTTCCTGCTTCATTTACATAGGTACCTAACTTGCATAAATTTGTTAATTTCCACAGTGAGTTAGGTTGCAAAATTACAATTTATGTTAGTTGGGTTGAAGTTTTAATTGTAATGGTATTGACACATACATACATAAGTAATCTTATTGCAACTTTAATTTCAGATGTTAAAACTGGGGAATAAGGTGTCAAAAAATACACCAATTATATTCAAACGAATGATGTCATCACAAGAATCAGACGTCTTATTTGAAACATTAAACAATGCGGGAATCATTACCCTTAATCGACCCAAAGCCTTAAATTCCCTTAACACATCCATGGTATCGAAACTTCTGCCACAGTTACAAGAATGGGAAAGATCAAAGACAATGGTCATAGTCAAAGGAGCAGGAGAAAAGGCTTTCTGTGCAGGTGGGGATGTTAAAGTTGCCATAGACAGAGTAGAAGGCCCAAAGTTCTTCTTCACTGAATACAATGTCAACAATCTCATAGGAAAGTATAAGATCCCCTACATAGCCTTCATACATGGCATCACAATGGGTGGAGGTATCGGTCTTTCAGTCCATGGAAGGTACAGAGTAGCTACAGAGAAGACTGTCATTGCTATGCCAGAGACAAAGATTGGACTGTTTCCAGATGTTGGGGGCTCTTTCTTTTTGCCAAGGTTACAAGTTAATTTAGGCCCGTATTTGGGTTTAACTGGTAAGTAAATCTAAACAGATAACAACAAATTAATTATCAATCAATTTTGTCAATCAATTATCAATACTTACAATATGTTTGTATTAATAAAACAGTAACAAGCCTGTGTCCTTACATGGGATATTTTTTGAAAATTGTAACAATAGTGGAGAATATTTTGAAATTTTTGTCTGTCAGTCTGCATCATGCAAAATCCATTCTTTCTTATTTTTCAAAAGTAGGCAGTTACATGTATGTGTAATGTATGTATCTCAGAGTAGGCTTATATAACCTTTTTTGTGATGTAATATTAACATAACAATAAAAAGTTGAATCCTTATCAACTTATTTACACAAGTCTTGTTTCTTTTGAAAAGTTCTTGAATGTTCATTATGATAAGGCATAAATAAATCTATATCAGTTGGAATTATAAATAAACATAATCATGGTGATGTTTTTTTTTTAGTGAAATCCATCACTTTGGAAATCAAATTTCATTACAGACTAGAAAAGATCAATTAGAAACAAAATCTCTAATAATAAACCTAATTATAACTTTTATTTTATTGTATGTTATTTATTCTTGTTATCATGTTCAAACTTGACAATATATTGCATTTGTTAGTATTGTATTATCTGAGGGGTATATAAGCAAAAGCGCTACTGTCCCCCAACTTTTTTGTTCAAAAAGCCAAAAAACCTCCAATATTTACCTGTTACAATTTTTTTGCATCAATTTAAAACATTGAGAATATGTAATACTATTGAAAAGATCAGGTAAATAATAAAAAACAAGGATGGACAGTGGCACTCTTGCTTTTGAACACCAAAAAATGTCGCTTTTGTTTTTGAACAACAGGACAGTGGCACTTTTGCTTCTAACAGCACTAACTTTCCTTACAAACAGAAATCGCCATCTTGGATGCTACCAGTGAGGCGACCTGTGATTGGTCAAAACGGACTGTAGCGTTTTTGCAACTAAACTGATTGGGACTGTTGCTTTGCAGCTGAGCAAACGTTTTAAATTTTATTTTGTTCTAGATAGTGCTTACATTGTATTTGAATGGATTTTCTTAGAAGATGCGTTTCAAAAACCTCTACCAGATGGCATTGTTAGTTCAATTTGAGTAGAAATGGACATTGGCGCTTTTGCTTTTATACCCCTGATCTGCGGTAACATCGCTTAGAGGCTAGACTACATCTGCATTGTTTTTTATAGGTGACAGGTTAAAAGGCAAAGATGTCGTCAAGGCTGGCATAGCCACACACTTTGTTCCAAGCTCCCGTCTCTATGAACTAGAAAAACTCCTGTCTCGGTGTACAAATGAAATAGAAATCAATGGACTTCTGAATAAATTCAATGAGCCAGCAGAAGATTTCACTTTAGCCCCTCATATCAAACACATCAACTATTGCTTTGCTGCTGGCACTATTGAGGAAATAATTGAACGATTAGAGAAAGTCAACAATGAATGGTCTGTTAAGACTCTTGAAGTAAGTAAAGAAGTATTCCAGAATAAAAATATTAAAGTTTTCTCACAAGTTTTAGTCTTTCAAAGTTTTATTCACTTTACCAAACATAATTAGAATGCTGTCAACTAAAAAAATACATCTACTAAATGCCTTAATTTGGTTCTATCTTTTTTATAGACGCTTAGTAAAATGTGCCCAGGCAGTTTGAAGATCACCCTGCGGGCATTACAGAGAGGTGCACAACTTGAGCTTGGTCAATGTCTACGCATGGAGTACAGATTAGCCTGTCATGCCACTGAGAACCACGATTTTCCTGAAGGTAGGTCTAAACCAAAGAAACTTTACTAGAGGATCAAGTGAGTTATTTTATTAAAATAAAAGTATTCTATAAAAGAAAAATATGAGAATGAAACACGTGTTGTGCTTACAATTAAAAGCGTCGTTACAATATACACTAAAGGTATGAAAATTTTATAAAATATAAACAAGACTGCCATACAAAAAGTGAACAAAACAGTTTAAAAGAATTTGTACCTATCAGTAAGACGTAAAAGATATTGGAGAAATACATCACTTGATAAACAGTCAACAACAAGTCAACCGTTGCAGAGTTGCATGATGCAACTATACTGCGAATTTTTATAAATTTTTTTTGGCAGTATGCGTCAATTTTTACTGCAGTCAAGTAGTGAACGAATAAAACATTCACTGCAGTCTAAACAAAACTGTTTCGGGACTGCAGTAAAAATTCCATAGGGGCCATTCAAGTATTACGTAAGCACTATGGGGGGGGGGGTCTTTGTTTTGCTTATTTTCGATGACATGGGGGTAGGGGAGTCTAGATGATGATTACGTCATCGGTCATCGGTATATTTTTGCCCCTTACTCTATGTTGAATACTGTATCAGTAAAATCTAATCTCTATCCTAAATCTATTTTCTTATTTTTAAAATTATAATTATAACAATATAATATAAAAAATATATATTTATAATTGAAAAATGTTTACGTAAGCATGGGGGGAGGGGGTAATAGCTTTGCTTACTTTTGCTGACAAGGGGGATGGGGGAGTAAATAATTGTAATAAATCTGCTTACGTAATACTTGAACGGCCCCATACCAATAAAAAATATGTACAGACATCATGTCAGCATAACAGGCTATCATTTAGCATTTTTTATTGTACCGTCATTAAAAGCCTTTACAAATGGGAGTTTAAACTGCAGGCGTCTCCCAATCTTACGAGTGTCTATATAACCATCTTTTTAGGGTTCCGTACCTCAAAAAGAAAAAAACGGAACCCTTATAGGATCACTTTATTGTCCGTCTGTCTGTCAAGCAAGACGCTTTATCTCGACAACGCGTGGAGGTATAGAGTTGAAACTAAAACCATATACTCAAGTCTACTGTCCCTTGAAGCTGTGAAAAAATCAAACTTCTAAGTTAACTTAAAAAAAGATACTTACGGCCGTTTATGTCGCAAAAAACGTGTATTTTGACACTCTCGAGGGAATCAAAATTCAAAGGGTGCTTCCCGTTGACCTAAAACTATGAAATTTGGCAAGTAATACCGTCCAATAGTGGTCCAATACTACAAGTATAGGAAAAAACTTAAAACTATACATTTGTAATTAAATTATAAAAATTACCGAGGTTGAGCAACGGTATGCGCGGTCCTAATTGTACGGGTGAGCAAATATTATTGTAGATTTTTTTTATTTTATTAATTTGTACGGAACCCTCGCTGGGCGAGTCCGAATCGCACTTGTCCGGTTTTTTTTTACTCTCACAGTAAACTTTTAAACAGCTTCAGTGTGAAATTGGGCGCACTTTATAAGAGCTTTTCCCTTTGTAAGTTGTTTTCATATACTGGCATTCTGTAAGGTCAATAAACCTTTGAGGTGACCTCACTAATGCCATTCTTATATTCCTTCCTGTGATGTCATTGTAAGATTTTAACTGTAACCTGTCGAAAATATAATTTATATAATAAGAAAATACCTAGGAATATTACTCTCTTTTATGATAATTTTTGTTTCTTTGACAGCATATCTTGCTGTTGTAACGAACAATATTTTCACATGCCCCTTTTAGAATGTGTGTAGAATATTAATAATTTGTTAAAATATTTGTGCAATATAAATGATATGACACTGTGAGAACCAAGAGAAGCCCAATTGCTCTTTTTTAAGATTAACATAAGGCTGATATTTCTTATTTAACACTTGTTAAGTCAATTTTAAGCCTTTCGCTCTAGTTCAACCTGGGGCAATCTACCTGTAGCCATGTTAATAATTTTAGGGTCCCATATCAAAAAACTGACAAACAAATCATATGTTTTGATTCGTTGGAATGAATGAATCCAAACATAATACCGGCAGTTTTATATTAAAAAGGTCTGTTTGTCCCTTTTTCAGGCGTACGAGCTCTCCTTATAGACAAGGACAACAAACCACAATGGAACCCAAAATCTTTGGCCGAAGTCACAGATGACTATGTAGAAAGCTACTTCAAAAAACTGCCTGAAGAGAAGGAATTGAAATGGATTGAAGCCAAGTTGTAGATTGTAGAGGGAAAAAGTGCAATTTATGTGAAGCAGGGTATTAGCTATGAAATGTACAGATTTGTAAAAAAATGTTGCTAAAACGTTTGTGGACAATTAACATAACGATTAAGCAAGGTACCTAGGCGAGTAAGTGTTTACAAATGAGTAGCTGTAAGAATGAAAATGGATCTTTGCTATTGTTCAAACATTGCTGAGCATGCATGAATTACTTATATAAGGTGACTCTTGTTTATATAGCTAAATTCATACTGAATACTCGGTAAGTGGTCAGGACCAAGGTTCAATGAACCTATCTGTGGAAACGCAAATTAAAATTAAGATTTCCTATACTGATTGAGTCGAGGTTGTTACTAAACAAAGTAAAAGGCACAAAAAATATTTTTCGTATTTCGCAAACAGGGACCACTTACCGAGTCTTCAGTATTAACTTTGCTATATGAACGATAGTCACCTTATATATTTATAGGTATTATACTAAGCAGACGCAATTGTTTTATTTTTTATATCTTTAACACGTTTTGTAGTATCCCTCTATACCTATTGTTATTAAATGTTTTATAAAGGAAATTGTGTTGATTATTATAGTATACCTACAGGACAATTATTATTATATTTTGGCTAGAAGACCTGTTTGGTAAAGTCAAGACCTTTCCTAAACCTGTAAAATAATAGCACGAAGCATGCTATTATCCAGCTATCACCAAGCATATGCTACCTAGTAGTATAGATATCAAGAAGACATTGCTAAAAAAGAGCATGTTGAAAATCCACCGGCGGCGTTCGATTTTTCAGCATCTTTTCGAGCATACCCTGAAAAGAAATCCGAGGATAATAAAAAGTCAATAAAATCCAAGTAACTAAACTATTAATCAAAGTCGTGTCTGCACATTGAATAAAAAAATAATTAAATGGGTTATTAGTATTGTACAGAGAGCTAAGTGAGAGTTGCCTATCGAATGACTTTACTACTGCGTAAATCGAGTTAAGCCGGGTTTTCAGCGCGTGTTTTGTCCTACACAGGGCTACACACTAAACAAAAACGTGTACACAAAACATTGTTTTGCTACACATTTTTGCTGATAAGCATATAGGAGACACGGCTTATCAACAAAAATATGTAGCGAAACAATATTCTGTGTTGACGTTTTTTTTTGCTGTGTGTAGGACAAAACACGCGCTGGAAACCCGGTTTAACTCGATTTACGCGGTAGTCAAGTTATTCGATAGACAACTCGCACTTAGCTCTCTGAAGTCGAAACTACAATTTTTTGAATTTTTGTCTGTACGTATGTACCGTTTTAACCCGAGAACCACTCGACGGATTTGGATACGATTTTTTTTAAATTACGACTACATCGTAGTGGTCAACATAGAGGCTAAAGCTTTAATAGTACAAGGGGTGCTCCTAAAATAACGCTCAAGCCGGAACGGGGCAGAGATTGAATATACACGGGCGGGCAAAGGCTAGTCTATATTAGGGTCGGTCTCTACTCTGTACATTGAATTTTATTTCATTTTTTTAGGAATGGGTTATTATTATTACTATAGAATAGAATTTTTGTCTGTCTGTATCTATGTAAATTCCGTTTTAACTCGAGGACAAATCAACTGATTTGGATGCTGTTTTAACCCTGCCCTCTGATAGTAGTTCAAAAATTCACACCGGCTTGGGTTCGTAGTTCGTACCCCGGGTTACAACACTAAACCGTTCAAAAATCAACACGGGTCGCGACACCGACCGTTCAAAATAGCAGTGTCGCTACCTACACCGGTGTCGAATTGTTCAACACCAACTCTGAGCAGGGTTCGCGAGGTTCGTATAGAGACGTCAAAATGACAGTTTTATATCGATACGAAATCTATTGGAAATATGTGAAATGACGTTTGGAGTGTAGCAACTCTGCCAAACCCGTTCAAAAACTCAGTGTTGCAACCCCGGTGTTCCTACGTACCCTAGGGTTCTTCAATGAACGCGCTTCTGATTGCCTAACTTCAATATCCATCGCTCTATGGCCTTCAAAAGCGTTGTGATTGGCCACAAATTACGCGTGATGTAATTTCTAGCCAATCACGGCGCGTTCGAAGGCGATTGCGATGCATGTCGAATTTAGACAATGGTTCGTGATAAGTTCCCTGGTCAACAATTAAGGTGACATTAATATATGCGGCCAAATTCATACTGAGAGCTTGTTAAGTGATTGATCTGTCAGTATTACGGATCGTTAACACTTAGCTAAATTCGAAAAATGAAATTTTGACCTCCCATAGTGTGACTCGGGACTGGGCTTGCGTTTGAAGGAAAATTAAAAAAAAATAATTGCGAATTTCACAAAAAAACGCCATCGAACCTTGATCCTTCGGCCCTGCGGCATGAAAGTCGGCCACGACTACAAGCTTTGCGAGGCGCTTCCTTTGGCCTCTAGCGCTCTCCCTCGCGCTGATGCGAGAAGCTCCACAAGAAGCGACGTGCAAAGCTTGTCGTGGCCGAGGGGTTAATGCGCAGAAGTCAAAAATAAGGTGTCGTGGCGGAGGGAGCGGAGTGTGGGCGGCGGGCTTACGTACCTACTGATGCGTAAGCGCTGATTGACTCGCCAATTGTACCCTTGCGCAGCTATCCCCTCCGCGTTTCGTTCACCGCTAGAATGAATTCTTCAGCATGAATTTGGCTACATAAATGAATGACAACTTGTATAGGCTATAAGGATATAGGTGGTCTGTGATTATCAGTAGCCTTAACATGAAAACATTACGGTTACATTTAGTTTGAACGTAACGCTGTTTAGTATGGAATTCTGATAAGTTCTGCTATAGGGGCGGTTATCAGATTTCATACAAAACCGCGTTACGTTCAAACTAAACGTAACCGTAATGCTTTAAAGCTACAGGTAGATAGGAACTGGATCTCAATAACGGCTATTAGCTGGAACTTTGTATTTAGACGTAATCTTTCAGTTCATATCAGCCCACAGACTTCGCTCCTTTAAACCGTCCGAATTTTGTAACTTCTTGTTACACTAGCCTGTAATGCACATACTGAACGCTCAAAAAGCCGTTAGGTGATTTCACGCCTTGTTCTTAGGAAAAAATGGCGCTGTCGTTCGAATCCTAGCCCGAGGTATTATTCGACAACTGCCGATCTTATTACCCCACACATGCTAATGTTTCCTAAGAGAGCGGTGTCGTAAAATAGCGACCATTTTGTATACTTATCTCTCTCTCTCTCTTATTGCAAAAGATTGAGAGATCATATACGTGGGACGCACTATAAGTTTCCGGAATGAATATGAAAAAATACTATTAAAAGTACAAAATTAATTTATTGTTTTTTAAAACAATCTCCCTTGGCGTCTATGCACTTTTTCATTCGATCAAACCAGTTTTGAAAACTTTTGTGCCACTCCCCTGTGGTGACCTCTGAAACGTGTTTTTCATACTCCTCGACAGCCTCTTCTGGTGATGAAAATCGTTGACCGCGTAATTGGTTCTTAATTTTTGGGAACAGAAAAAAGTCACAAGGTGCCAGGTCGGGACTGTATGCAGGATGACTCATGAGTCCTACATTTTTCGTCTTCAAAAAGTCGTTTGTCTGTCTGGCCGTGTGAGAACTAGCATTGTCGTGGTGCAGGATGATACGGCGTTTACGGTTATTTTTACGGAGTTCGTCAATAACTTCCGGCGAACAAATGGTCGTGTACCAGTCACTATTCACGGTACGACGATTCTCTAAAGCAACAGTAGCCACGTGTCCAGTTTTATTAAAAAAAGAAGCAATCATCCGCTTAGATGCACTTTTCACGCGCGCCACTTTGGTTGGTTTCGGCTCATCTTGAAAGACCCATACGCTCGATTGCTGCTTTGTTTTGGGATCGTAGCAATAAATCCATGTTTCGTCACCTGTTACTATGTCCCACACCAAATTTGACGCACCTTCGTTGAATCTGGTAAGCATGGCACTGCACCAAGTGACGCGGTCCGTTTTTTGAGCCTCGGTCAAGTTGTGTGGGATCCACCGCGAGCACAGCTTTCTCACACCCAAATGTTTGTGTAGGTTTGATTGTATTTGACTCATGCCTATTTCTAAGGATGCGCGAATTTCATGGTAGGTCACATGCCTGTCTGTTTCAATCATACGGCGCACAGCATCGATGTTTTTGTTGGTCACAGCGGTGGACGGCCGACCATCGCGAGATTCGTCACTGAGATTGATACGACCACGCTTGAATTCTGCAAACCAGCTATAAACAGTCGTCTTGCATGGTGCTTCATTGCCAAAAGCTGTTTCAAGCCGAGCGATGCTCTGTTGAGCTGTCAAATTACACTTAAAATCGTAGAAAATCATACTACGAAAATTTTCCCGAGTTAAATCCATGTTGATGCAGACACACAATTTTTTAAATGGCGCCACAAGGTAAAAACAAAAGACAGTCAGATGAAACAAACTGCATTCTACAGCCAAAGAGTTCTATTTTCAAATGTTGCAATAAATTTTTAAATATTGTTTATGTAAGTGGCCAGTTCCGGAAACTTTTAGTGTTACCTATGTATTACGACCGCTACAATACGGCACCGCTCTCTTAGGAAACCATAGCTTTAGACCCTGACATCTAGTGCGTCGCTGTAAAGCCATTCGACATCCAAGCGATTTATACTAGTAATTTACAACCCTAAATATTTTATCTAACCTCATATCGTACAATCCTCATTACGAACTCAAAACTACTGGCATAATGAGAAATATTTTTCATCAACGTCTCTAAAAAATTTAAATTATAGTTTAGGTCTCCGAACAACATAATACTATAAAAAAACTTTTTCTGAGATTACAGTACATGTGATACTAACGAGGAAGGCAAAGAGAACTTAGCCCATACAGCCATGTCTGAGGTTTAATATCAAATACCAATGAGGTTTTTATATAATTTTCTTGTAGTTTTATTATATTTAAAACACAGTTACTAAAAAATTACAAAAATTAACGAAATATTTCGACTCCTTCAGTGGAGTCGTCATCAGTTTAATTTTGTAATTATATAATCTTCTCCAATACATACAAAATAGTAACGAGGTTACAGTTCAAATTTATTTTCGGCCAGGTATTGTCTATGGCTTACGGCGCGTTGGACTCGGTCTGTCTATGGATGAACTGTTTGTTGCGCCATAGTTTTCGAGGAAATGTATTTATTACTTACAGTGGTTTTATGGGTCAAAATAATGATTTTGCTCTAAAATTACTGACAACAGTGATGGTGATGAATGATATTTGACTCCACCTGACATTCTGGAAATAACGACGGAAATTACGAGCACTTTCAGAACGAGCTTTTACAAGAACAATCAAAAATGGCTGACGACAAATCTACAAAAATTATGAAAACAGGTTAGTAGGCATGAGTTTAGGTAAAGTAGTGTATGAAACTATACATAACTAGGTATTAAAACACTCGTGTTCTCTTTTAAACTGACACTCGTATTTTTAATAGCCTTTTTATGTACCAGTTTCATAATAGTAGTTTATGAAACTGGTACATAAAAAGGTTATTAAAAACACGAGTGTTTTAATACCTAGTTATGTATAGTTTCATACACTAATTTATATAAACTCATGCCTTCTAACCCGTTTTCATAATCTTGGAAAATTTTTCGTTGGCCATTTTTGATTGTTCTTGTAAAAGTTTTGTTCTAAAAGTGTTCGTAATATCCGTCGTTATTTCCAGAATGTCAGGTGGAGTCAAATATCATCACCATTCCTGCTGCCAGTAATTTTAGGGCAATATAATTCTTTTGACCTATAAACACAGTAAATAATAAATACATTTCCTCGAAAAGTATGGCGCAACAAACAGCTCATCCATTGACAGACCGAGACTAAGGCGCCGCGCCGTAAGCCATAGACAATACCTGTCCGAAAATAAAGTTGACTATAACCTCGTTACTGTTTTGTATCTATTATGTATTGGAGAACATATTATATAATAACCTCATTGGTATTTGATATTAAATCTCAGACATGGCTGTTTGTGCTGAGTTCCCTTTGCCTTCCTATTTAGTATCACAATGTACCGTAATCTCAGAAAAAGATTTTTATAGCATTATGTTGTTCGGAGACCTATACTATAATTTAATTTCTTAATTTTTTAGAGACGTTCATGAAAAATATTTTTCATTATGCTAGTAGTTTTGAGTTCGTAATGAGGATTTTACGATATAAGGTTAGATAAACTATCTACTATTAGGTCATCATTAACAACCCACGTATCATTATTTCACCACTTTATACTTTATACTTTATTGTACACATAAATATAATTACAATTGAGGTTAGAAATAGGATGTACACAGGCGAGCTTATCTCTAAGTAGAGATTTCTTCCAGCAAACCCCTGTGATAAATAAAAAAAATCATAATAAATTAATAAGTAGACATACGTGTACACAAAACTACGCATCACACTATTAAATTAAAATTTTAATACATATATATATATATATATATATCCCTACATATACATACACAGCATAACTACATTCTATTACATACATGAATCTTTGCATAAACAATAGATATAGGTAATAATATACATACATATAGCGTGTACATTATGTACGTACACACTTACATACTATACAAATTCACTTATGGAAGAGAAAGATAGTGCTCTTTTAGTCTTTTTTTAAAAATACCAATTGTTGGACAGTCACGGATGTTTTGGGGAAGTGAGTTCCACAATCTGATAGCCACGACATTAAAGGACTGGCCGAAAGCACATGATTTGTGCACTGGAGTTTTAAGTAGAGAGACAGTACGTGTCCGAACCGGCCTGTCTCTAGAAAAATGCAGTGGTACGAATCGTTCACGAAGATAAGAAGGGGAGCGAGGATTAGTGAGAATACTGAAAAGCTGAGTGAGAATATGGAAATCACGACGTTGACGGATAGGTAGCCATTTAAGTTCTTTGCGGAAAAGGGAGACATGGTCGAATTTACGTAAGCCATATATAAAACGAATAGCCAGATTTTGCAGGCGCTCGAGCTTATTTAGTAACTCTTCGTTGGCATCAAGGAAACTGACATCGGCATAGTCGATCAATGGAAGAAGTAGAGATTGCGCAAGAGAAATTTTAGTTTTAAAAGGCAGGAAGTTCTGGAGGCGCTTTAAAGAGTGAAATGCTCTATGCACTCTTTTGCTGATCTCATTGACTTGAGGAGTCCACGACAAGTGGCAATCAAAAACAACTCCTAGATTCTTGGCGGTTTTAGAAAAGACAATAGGTACCCCATTATAAACTACAGCTGGTAAAGTATTGTCACTCAATTTCTGTAACATGTACCGGCTACCAAGTAGCATGGCTTGCGATTTGTTTGGGTTAACAACAAGTCCAAATGATTGAGCCCAATTTTGTATTTTGGTGAGATCTTCATTCATCTTTATAACGGCAGATTTTGCTTGATCCACTGGAGAATGGCAAT
Source organism: Ypsolopha scabrella (assembly GCA_910592155.1). Taxonomy (NCBI): domain Eukaryota; kingdom Metazoa; phylum Arthropoda; class Insecta; order Lepidoptera; family Ypsolophidae; genus Ypsolopha; species Ypsolopha scabrella. The sequence continues at coordinate 19,119,380 of OU342969.1, read as the reverse complement.
AGAGCTGCAAATCATCTGCGTAAAGATGGTAGAGAGAAGATAAATTGTCGGTGATTGAGTTAATAAAAACTGAAAACAGGAGAGGAGAAAGAACGCCACCTTGAGGAACGCCAGCTGTGAGCTCACACCACCCCGATGTAACATCATCAGAGCTTATAGTGTTGCTCGTGTCACGAATGAGTCAGAAAACACGACTTTTTAAAAAGAATTTTGCACGTAGCTAATGCCAATAATAGATTAGAATGGTGGTTAGATACAACCAAAAGGCATTGTTATGTGCATTATTTTCTTAATTACTGATATATTAGGTGAAATTAAATCAACCGACCAAATTCATAATGGAGACTCGGTTAGTCATCAGGAACAAGGTTAAATGACCCCCTCAGAAATATGTAAAAAAAATTTTTTTGCCGAATAGTGCCTGCAATAGGAATTGTAGTTAAACTAGTCCAACTAGTAAGGGAGTAAAAAAATAGTATTTAATAGTATTTCGAAATTGGCCAAAAGAATTACTGAACCTAGTTATTTATTTATTTATATTTAGTTATTGATCACTAACCGAGTCTCCAGTATGAATTTGGTCGGTTGATTTAATTTCACCTTATATAGGGAAAGCGGCCAAACATCCTACGTTCCTCAACGAGTAAAATCGAACAAAAAATTTGTAACAAAATATTTCATTTAATGCACTCTAAAACGTATCACAACCTCATCACAATAACTTCCTGGGATAAAGAGTATCACCAGTTTACCACGGTTAGTCAGATTCGTTAGCTCCCTTCTTCTTTCTGACGAGTTACTCCTGAGACTTCGTCCAGTAAAGGTCAAGTATTGAGCTCCACTTCAGATATTTCTAGTTCTAGTCTGGTTTCCGAAGCGGTACCGCCACATATTTCAACGTGTCTTCGTAAGGCGCTTGCGTCTTGAATGACGCGGCCGCATTCTCCACAAAGATAGGCTCTGCCATTATGGGTCCTCATATGACGGCTAAGCCCTGTAATTAAATTAAATGATATTGTCAGCAAAAGTAGTATAAAATACGCTAAACGAGTTTCAAGATCATAGGCGTAACTAGGTAGGGGCCAGGGGGGCACGGCCTTCCCCAGAGTACCGTCTGCCCCCCCTCCCCCCCTGAAATACGGGTGTCATTGATGTAAAATGATGCTTTATCCCATTGAAGGCCTTATTTGTTTTGTTTTTTGGTTTGTATGTTATCTCATTGTATAGATGGTTATCTCGTATTGCGATCACACAATTGAGAAAAGATACATGTTAATGGCATGATAAGTTGGAGCCAGGAGCCGGCCCCCCTAGCAACAAATCCTCGTTACGCCAATATTCAAGATTAAATTGGAGTTGAGCAGGTTATTTGGGAATTCAGAACAGGAAGACGGAGGACAAAAAAGCAGAATATAACTTTATTTTCAAAGTATTTTCCATTGCAATTTATGCAAGTTTGCATTTGTTCAAACCACAGAACAATAACTAAAGCATCCTAATTAGGACGCGCGAAGAAACAGACCGCCCTAAGCGCGATTACACTCTCCTAAGTACAATCCTTTTCTAGTTAGGATTCCGATAAATCGGATGGTGTAAGTAATCGCGGCTTAAAGCATAGAAACCATAATCCAGTCGACAGGTTGGATAAAGTGGGGTTAGGTGGAAAAAGGTCAAAAGTTAATAAAACTTCGGGATGTTGTTTAAGGATGATTAATTAACATTTTCTCAAGTTTTGGACCTCAAGGGCCCTGTGGGAAAAGAGGAGGGGGGGAATGCAAAAGTTTCGACCTTCCACCGGTTTTTTCTCAACAACTTTTTTAAGTTTGACTCAACAGAAGAGGATGATTCAGCCCCACATCCTATCACGACCCCTGACCTCCAGAGATGAATGAGTGCCGTAGAAAAGTGCCTAACGAGGTCTGCACCATCGCTACGGAGGTTAAACTTAACTCTGATTAAATGGCCTCTGCAGAGATGTGGGAAGCGGGATAGTTCAAAATGGCCGTCCAATATAAAAACAAAAGGCAATCTCGGCCCATAATACCATGAAAAACAGGACTTGGCCAAGCGATTACGTGAACTGAAACTTTAGTTTAGGGAAAACATTTTTATTAGCCGTAAGATCCTATTCTGAATATATCAATCCTAAGTTCTTTAACGCAAATAAATATATCATATTATCCATGGACTTCTTCTGAGGCGCGAGGTCTACTACTTAGTACTGTATGATTGATATTTACCTGAAGGATATAGGAACATCTTGGGGCACAAAGCACAGGTGTGTATAGTTAAGGGCCTGGACTCTGCCGGCATGTGGGAGCGCTCATGGGCGAGGAGACCGTTTCTTTGAGTGAAGCTCTTTGGACAACTGCTGCAGGCGTAGGGGCGTTTTGCTGTGGATTGAGAATATACATTTTATGATTAATTTATAACACCTACTTGCGCCAAGCATAACAATAATAATGACCTACATAAGTTTAAACAAAAAATTTTAATGCTGTCCTTATGTTTATGGTTTCTGATGTGATAAGGAATCAGTTAACATGTGTTAGCTTACATAGTGCAAGAGGATCTAACTAATCTAATAGATGAAAAAAGAAATAAACTATTACTAAATTTTTCTTTTTTTTATTATTTATTACACTTTTTGTACATTTACACACATTTTTGACAACACATTTTAATAAACAGAACAGACATTGAGTACAAAGGCGGCCCTTATTGGTTTTATCAATATCTCCCAGGCAACCTTTGGGTGGAAAGAAAAGACGTTAACTAAATTATACTTTAAAAGTGTTTTACTAGCTTTGCAGTCCTGCAGGCAATCGGTCGTAAGAAAGTATTTGGGTTGCGAAGATATTTCTGCAGTAAACCTATATGACACAACAAAGAAAAAGAAAAGTATTTCAAGCGTAGGTCGTACAGAAGAGACGGTTACTATATCACGTTATCGAAGACTTTCCGTAGTTTTACCGGGATCCTAGTTCAAAGCTAAACCATTCAACCTAACGTGCGATAAGTGTATTTATGTACTTACAATGACCTTCATCGGAAAATATTAATTCTCATTCTGATTCTGGGTAACCGTTCCTGAGTTATGCCGCTATCTACTTGGAAATCTCATAGCCGAGACCGGCCGGTAGCGAGCGACCTATTGTACGTACAGTATGTACGCTGGACCGACGATCTGAAGGACGTTGCGGCTGGCGGCTGGATGAGGAGGACGGAGGACCACCAAGAGTGGCGAAATATTAGAAAGCAGTAGACGATGACAGGCTGATGGATGAATACAACTTTAAGGTTACGATTATTGTGGTTTTAAAAAATGTTCAAGCAAGTAACCAACCAAATTAGAAACTGCATCGAAACTTGCTGATTTCGGATGATTAAATTTAATGCATGCAAAGTGGTTTTTGTTAAGTAAAAAAAAAAGGTTAGGCGGTAAACAACGCAGTGTCAAATTTTATTGGTGATGTCGCTGCAAGCGAGCAGACTTCGATACTGGTCAACAAAATTGTAGAAATTTTCTGTCCCAGAAACGAATTATTGAAATAATTTTAGAAATTTGTTTGCTGAATCCGAATATGAACTCAGATTTTTTCTATCACGTCGTAATATTTTTCTAAGACAGACTGAATTTTGAAAAATCTTATGTTTTTACTACTTCTGGTGGGGCTTTACGCTTAGCACAGTTAGTTTTTCGGCTTTAATTTTCAATAATACTTCTTCTCAGTAGTTCTTTTTAATAGTATGATAAAAAGATTCACGCAACAACGCCTAGTTTTTGATTTAATGTCTCAAAACAATCACACCCAATTTTTCATAGTAAAAACTTGGTGTGAAATGTATGGGACAGAACAAGCTCTCACAAAATATTATATATTTTGAAACATAAGGTTCAATCGCGAATTCTGTTATTTTCACCTTGATAAGTATTGATTAAGGACTTGTAATGATGAAAAATAAATATATAAAATACATTTGTAATAAGTAAAAAAATTGTTTAGAAGCATTAACGAAACGTAAACGTTCTATACTTAAAGTTGATTTCACAAAAACTGAGACCTGATAGAAAAAATCTGAGTTCAGATTTGGATTTAGCCACAGTTTTCTGCAAGAATTTCAAAATATCGTTTCTGGTAAAAAAAATTGTTGACCAGTGAATTGGTTTCAACATTTTCAAAACCCTTAATAATCGTAAGCGAAAAGTTGCATACATTAAAAAACGTTTCACCAAAGCATTCGCTACCGTCCGGCCTATAGCAGTAATAGCGTTTGTCCACAGTCCGGTTTCGCATCCTTCATTTGACGGACCGGAGAAGCGGCCCGTGTATTTAGATAAAGGTTGCCGTATTTGGTTTGCCGTAGATAACTTACCAGCATGCACCAACTCATGTCTCTTCATGACTTCTTTCTGGGTAAAGCTGCGTCCACACGTGCGGCACTTGTACGGACGCACGTCTAAATGCACGCGCATATGTCTGCGGAGTACGCTGCGTTTAGAAAACAACTTTTTGCATATTGTGCATACGTTCCTGAAACAAGAATATATTGATATATAGATAACAGATGGGTAATGAAGAAATAAGTTTTGTTTCGAGCGTTTTGTAAACATTGCCGGTTTATTTGAATATTCTTGCGCGGTGTCTAAAGATATTCTTTTTCACATTACCTGCATTATTTATTTATTATACAGGCAGAATACAAAGTTAGATTATTTTAAGACCTACACTTGATAACCAGAATTAAAAAACTAATAGGAGGAGGTTACAAGTCGAACCTCATATCACTAAAGTAAAGATTTTAAAGATCCCAATACTCTTGTTTTATTATACAATGCGACCCCATGTTGAGTACGCGTCAACCGTATGGAATCCTTTATGTGGAGCTGATAAAACACATTGAAAATATATTTATAGCACACCGTGCGTAAAATGACCACTTTACGCACGCTGCGCTTGCGTAAAGTCGGCATTTTCCGCACTTTTGCTATAAAATATTATACGAAACTCGTGCGAGAAACTTTCATCGCTCTCGTATCGTAATGTACTATTTAAATATACCTGCTCAAAATATGATAGAGTACGTGCCTGTTTAGCGTGCGTAAAATGACATATTTCGCACTCGTGCTGTTTGTTTTTACTACTGACGCCATCTAGGGGAAACTGGTCACATTTAGTAAGCATTTACGCCTTTGTTTTATCGGATACTCTAAACACTGTTTAAGATGAGTATTTTAAATTTTTTGTATTTTATTATTAAATATTTATGTATTTTAAATTGTAAAAGATGTTTTAAACATTCAAAACGATTTTAGACGTCATAATTTATATTCTATTTTAACTATCTTAGAAATTATTATTAAAAAGATTTTAGGAAGAGACATTAGTCTTTGTAGTACAGATTGGCGCCAACCAGACTGCGTTTCTTCTGTCGACTTGTATCTGTTTTGATTTGCAACAAAATTGCTTTTATTTTATTGTTTTATGTAATTTTTCGCAGGTATACTCAAAAACGTTGTTTGATACACGTTCGAAATTGTTGATATTTCTCGTCCCGCGTGTTTTTTGCCTTGACTGCGTCTCGGCAAAAAAAAGTTCGTCGTAACTCGAAATATCAACCATTTCACACGCATCAAAATGTACTATTTTTAAACACTCATAAACATATCACCGAGATCAAATATTCTGGTACAAAGTTTTAAATGGCCTGGTTGAATCACAATATTTACTTCACAAAATTACTCTTCGAATTCAAACATTCAGAACTCGTGCAAAATTATTCTATTCCGTAAAATTTTCCAAGACAAACTATGCAAAAAATCGATTCATAATATAAGATCTTGCTGTAAATACGATGAATGTTACAGGTAATAAGAATAATCTAATAACGCTGCGCAATGCGCTGAGCCTTTTAATGAAAAGACGTCCAGATACAAAAAATTACCTATATCTGTTCTGTTCTCAAATAATAAATAAATATTTGGCTCTTTGAAGCTTTTTATTGTTTTTTATTTATTGTAGATGTATATACTTAGATATATATATAAAAACACAGAAAAAATCAATTCAAGATAAATTTCGGGCCCTACTGGGCCCGGCGTCAGCCTACCATGAGTTTTGCTTACTATACAGCTATTATAGTATTATATCACTATAAATTGTGCAGCATCCCTAGCGGCTTACTATAGGAACCAGCATTTCTCATACAAAATATTTTACGCAAATGATAACGTGTATAGTAAGCAAAACTCATAGTTGAAAAATATGTCAAAAGGATTATACATACAGTGTTACTTACATTAGATATTTACAAAAAGAAAGAGGTTTATTTACAATTTATTAGACTAACCAATGAATGTTACTTACATATTTACAGAAAGAAAGAGGTTTATTTACAATTGACTGAACTAATCTATTTATTAATTTTGTGAGACAGTGGCACCATCTAGCAGCCGTTTTGTGTTACTGCGTTAGTATTTGTTTATAAACATTATAGAAAAGAAGGTCTGCGTCTGACTGCTAGATGGTGTCACCTCTTCTCCACCTTGATCTGGGCTATGTGTATTTGAATCTTGGAGAGTCGGGTCAGTGTTGACGATCTAGTCAAATAATACTAACATACTTGCTCCTATTCGTTAACTTATAAATGCAACTAGTGTATCTCTTTTTATTGTGTAGTATGAACTATTTTTTATACTTTTAACTTTACTGCCATGTGTATTAGGTGTATTATTTATTACAAATAAATAAATAAACTCACTTGTCACCTGAATCCACACTTTTGTTCAGCAGTACTGAAGAATCCTGGTTCCTTTGATTTTTTATTGTATGTTTACCTTTGTTTCTCAGCTCTTGGATTAGAATGTCTTTATTCACCAACGACACATCTTTCTGGAAATAAACAATAGAAATATCCACAAGTGTTAATTAGGCGCTCGGGCGTGGGGTTACAATGTTGGTGACATTACGCAAAGAGTGTTTATAATGAAAAGAAATTAAAATTAATATTTTTATTCTCTTTGCAAAATGTCAACACGAATTTATGAAACTTTTTTTAACTCTTTGGTAAACTAGTGGTACAAATTTAAATGAAAACTGGTCAAGTGCGAGTAGGACTCTTGCCCTGAGGGTTCCGTACATACCGTTTAAAACACAAACGTATTCCACGAGTAGTTGTAAATTTCCAAACTAACTTGACATTTACGATATTTCTTGACCTACTGTATTCTTGCTTGGGGCAGTGCTAATAAGACACATCTGATGAATCTAGAAAAAGCGCAAAGGTTATGTTTTTCAAGCAATTTAGACACCCCACTAATAAACATTATCGCGAATATAAGTTACTTACAATCAGACTCAGACAGCATCATAGCAAAGATTATAGTACGTACAAACTGCATTCAAAATGACGTGATGATAAAATATTTAATGTTCCACTCTGTAAAACCAAGTCTGCTCAATAATCTTTGCATTTTCTTGGCCCTTATATCTACAATCTTCTAAATAAAACATTAGAATTACATAGAATGACTTCTCACAAACCGAAAAAGCAATGTTTTAGTTTTCTAAATCATCAAAATTGTGAGAACACTGAACTTTTACTAAGGATTGCTTCTTAAGTCCTAATAAAATTAAATCTTCTATCTCTGGTTAGCAAAAATTGTAATTAAAAACAATCTCGTAGTATCAGTAACAAAACTGGTTGGAAAACTATTAAATAAAATGAAACTAGTGTACAAGTGTTTTTGTTAACAATCAAGATGCTGTCTATGTTTCATCAAGTGCCGACAATCGCAAGTATAAATTAGAAGCCTGTATTTTTAACAGCACTATTGCTATTGGAATGATTGACTTCTGTAGAAGGTTTTAGTTTCAACTTGATATCTCTAATGGGGCCCAAGAAAAAAGTCTTGACCACCGACAGACAGACATCATACAGATAACAAAGTGATTGTATAAGGCTTTAATTTTCAAGGTATGGAAACCTAAAAAGTAATTCTTGGCAGGAAACAATGGTTTAAATACAACTTTAATTTCTGTGGGAAAAAAATAAAATTTTCAATGACATACCATATTTTCATCTTCTTCATCTAATTGCAAAGTAACCAATGATCCATCTTCCGTAAATAGTTCAAGAACCATATCCACTTCCTTGGGAACAACAAACTTTCTTTCATCCACCAGAAGCATTCCTGTAGTAATTAGTTCTTTAGTAATTAAAGATGATACTTCTATTGCTAATTCATTGGATGTTTCAATGTTTGTGACATTTGCACAATCTATTTCTTTTTCAATCTGAAAAATGCAAGTAATTATTTATTAGAATCACTCAGGGTAAATCACTGAACAGAAATTAATTCAGATTTTTTACTTTTACTGTTATTTTTCTAGTTTAGTCCACAGCAAATAAAAACTTTTTTTCTGGCAGTTTCGAATATGTAAGTAAATTTTACCTGTAAATTATCATCCTTTTTGCTGACTGCAAGAACTTCGGGAGAATTAATTGTTATATTACTTGTTTGCTCAGGCTGCTTATGAAAATTCTTATTTGGTTCATTATGTGTTTGTTTAATAAAATTGATATTGTTAATATCAACAGTTTGTTTGGAATACTTAATATCATTAGCATGTTCAACAGTTTGCTTGCAATGTTTCTTTTTAGTATTATTAACAGTTTCCTCATGAAGTTTATCATTACTAAGATCTATCATTGGCTGTGAAATATCATTTACCTGAAAAAAATAAATATATATAGGTACCTATACTATGATTTATTGACAACAAAGATGTTTTTACTTTCCAAAGTATGTTTTTAGAAAAAGTTATTAATATCAAACTTACCACTACTATTTCTTGATTGATATTGCTTGTCTCCACAGGTACATTATATTGATTGTAACCAGCTACTTCTGTATCACTTTCGTTAAAAACTAAAACTATACTAGACATCTGTATTGTCTCAGGACCTATACATTGACTGTTAATACTTAATTCTGCATCTATAGTATCTACATTTACTTCATTTTCTATATCATTGCTTATGTTTTCTGCAAAGTCATCGGTTTTTTTACATTTCACAGGTGCTGCATTCCAAATTTTATTATTTTCTTTTATTCTTACTGCTTGTACATGTTGCTTAAGTTTTTGATATACTATTGCACACATTTTTCTAAATGTGTAAAAGTTTTCCACATGCTTATGGCATTTCATACAAATCATGTTTGGTAAGTTATCATCTCTGGTTATCTGAAAAATTATTAGGACATTTTATTGATCAATATTAAAAACATGTGATATTATCACATCTATCTGTCTGAAGTTTGCCTGTAACTTGATAATGAGTGTTTAAGACCAATTAAGAGTAAATTTATGACAAGTTTAAGCTTAATCAGTAGAATTCAAGTTATTGCAAAAACAGCCTGAAGGGTAAACAGAATCACACTAATATTATAAATGTGAAAGTTAGTGTGTGTGTGTGTATTTTTGTTACTCTTTCACGCTGAAACCGCTGAACAGATTTGGATGAAATTTATAATGGATATAGCTTATACCCTAACCACAGAAACCCCAACTTAACACATAGGCTACTTTATATCCCAGAAAAAAGCATGTTGTTGAACCGAACAGCACGCCGGCAGAGCTGCGGGCAAAAGCTAGTACTATATAAAAGCTTTTTGTGCTCTGGGGGAGCAATTAAACAGTCAAAAACACATTTTACTTGTGACCACTTAAAACCAGTAATATACCCGGATGGACAGACAGCAGAGCAACATTAATCGGGCTCCATATTACCCTTTGGGTATGGAACCTAAAAAGGAATGCTTAGATGGTTTGGGCATACAGAGAGCATGGACAAACAAAATATATGGTGCACAAGTGATTGCACAAGAGGCAGGTCTTCCAGGCCACCCTGCTGACCAAATTAAGAATATACAATGTGAAATTTAAGCCATTTTGCTAACGAAAACTGGTGATAGTACTCGTCCATATGAACAACTTTTACTATGAAGCCAACCCTGAAATTGTGAAAAATAAATATGTTTCATACATTTGGGTCGAGTAGGTTATTTAACTTTTCTATGGAACAGCTGATATTTTTTTCATGATTTCAGGGTTGGCTCCTTAGTAAAAGTGGTTTATATGGACGAGTACTATAACCAGTTTTCGTTAACAAAATTACTTAATTTCACATTGTACATACATATACTAAAGAACAGTCAAGCCAAAAGAAACTGAAATAGAATAGCTTGTTTGACTCTACTGATGAATTTAGAAATAGCAAAATAGCTGTGTCAGGATCACAGCAGAGTGAGTTTATGTTCATACTTCTATACCACAGCAGAGCATAATTCGTGTAGCGAGAGGAGAGTACTCTGAGACTTCAGGGAATATTGCAATCCCAATATCAGGCTTGTTTAAACACAGACGGCACAGCACCTCCACTCCTTCAATCACTTGGTAGTTGGGTCTCTTACGTTTGTATGTTCGCATGGTACCCCACTGGAAAATGTAGTTAAAGTTATAATTTGTGAAGCGAGTGTTTGGTAAGTGTCAATAAGGGGGCACAATCTAGGTCATAATTGTATTTCTAGGTATCCTTGAACTGAGTTAAACCCACCTACGTAAAATTATAAGCTATAATTGAAGCTTATAATATAAAGTAAATCTCAACTAGAAAGGGTTGACATTAACCCAACGAACTTGGGTAAACCTTTCAGATTTGCAGGTCTATATGTTCTATTAAAATAATATTATTTTACGTGATAAACGTGTGATAAACTATACATAATACTACCTTTTTTCTAAATTGTGGATCACTCGACCAGTCAAGGTTTGCCACTGCAGTGTCAGCTGACTCTCCAGCTTGTTTGAGGAGCCACATTTCATATTGTCTTGACATTATTCTATCAGCTTGTTATATTTTATAAAAATGCAGTACAAAAAAAACCTATGAAACCTACGAAAAGCATATTTTGTTATTCCTGCCCAGTCCTCAATAAATTGAATTATTTATTACAAACATAACAAAGCAGGCAAAGGAATCTAGGCATAGAATAGGAAGTTTTTTTTTTTTTTAATGTGTTTTACGGCCCTGGATTAGAATAGGAAGTGGGATTCAGTGTTGCCAACTGCTACCCATATCTAGTAGCTAGATTTGTCGCGAAAAGTTGCAAGATTGCCCGATTTTCGTACCCCAGAAATCAATGGCAAATCACTAAAAGCACAGTTAGAAATTGAATAAATACAACTGAAACAAATGCTGTTTTATTTTAGTCAACCAACACCAACCACATGCCAAAATATATTATGGCGTCAGTGTAGTTAGCTCCGGTCGGTTCGGCGAGCGAGATGGATAAAGAGAGAAATAGGTAGTTAACAAGAGGATATGAAAAAGAGAGATAGTCAAAGAAAAGTTTGGCTACCATAGTCAGTCGTCCGTCCGGGTCGCGGCCGCCACCGAAACGACCATAGACATTAATTATCCAAGCTAATTAGCCGAATGGTGAAGACTTTATTCCCTTGTGATTGGTGCTATTATTGGTTGGCCCACGCGTCTTACTGTTGTGCCCCTAAAAGACAGAGACAGCGCCACGTTTCGCTTTTAAAGTTCTTTTCGAGAAAGATGTTTCACAGATTAAGGCATTTTTGTATTTACCCTTTAATAATAAGTACTTTGACAGCGGACTTCTTTCCTAAAAGATAATTTAGAGTGAACTCTCACTCACGTTTTGTCTGTCACTTAAAAAGTAGCTAGAAAAAGTAGCTAAAAAATCTAGCTACAAGTTTTTGTAATTTGTAGCTGTCCGACACCGAAAAATAGCTAGATCTAGCTAAAAAGTGGCTAAGTTGGCAACAGTGGTGGGATTTAAGAATTTAGAGATGGGCATGGGGAGCAGGGGGCGATTTTGTTATGAATGACAGAAATCGATTAACTCGATTATGGCAGGCATTCGAAAGGTTCGATTATTTTCGGAAAATCATTCAATTATACATACATACATATTATACATATTAGGTGGCATATTATCTTACTCGCAAATCCTCCCGAAGTTATTCGGGGGAGAGTAAGAGAACAGCTCTCAGGCAAAACCAGGCGGCCCACCATTGCCTGGGACCGATGGATGGCGGTATATCCATCCCTAATTGCCGGGCCTTATATAAAACAGACTGGTGACGGGCAGCGGCGTCACTGGTGAAAGGGTTTCGGCACCGCGCTCACCAACCCACCTGCCCAGCGTGTGTGAGTATGGGCATTTCTTCCAGGAGGACCGCCAAGAGTGGCGAAATCCTGGAAAGGCCTATGTCCAGCAGTGGACGAAACAGGCTGATGGATGGATGGATACATAAATGACAGAAATCGATTAACTCGATTATGGCAGTCATTCGAAAGCACATACAATTATTTTCGAAAAATCATTCGATTATACAGAAATTTTAGCCTTTATTACAGCTTGTCTATTAAATCTAGAAATTAAATAAAGCGGAACTATTATTTTCTCTTCATATGGCAACTCTAAAACTCTCACTGACAGTTTCAAATCACAGAGAAAATTTCTTTCTTTATAGGTTCTTCGTGATTTTCGTATTGATATCGATGGAAAAATTGAAAAATCTACGTTTTGGTGCTTGATAATGGGAAAAACTATAAAGAGTGGTGCAAGAGAGGTCATATACCTACCATGTATTTGAGCAGCGTTCTGATTTGGATGACTTGTACAAACGAGTTGCTGTTATTACAGGTATTTAATTACAGTGAATGTATCAATTATGAACTAATTAAGTGTAATAAATCCTATCCAAGCCAATGCAATAGATACACATAAAAGACGTGCTTTATACATTTTATTCTAATTTTGGAGGTTATGTTTACAAATAATTACAAAGGCTTTGTTGATGTTTTTTATGTGGAGATTGTATAGTTTTGATCCTTTTGGCATCTCGAAAACTAATTTTGTGTTAATTTTCAGGAAAATCTGAAAGCACGGTGCGACGAATCGTGAAAGCGGTGACATAGTTTTCGACACCCGGGAAAAATAAGAGAGGCCGTCCTTTACTGGATATGGACGACTTTATTTTATGTGTAATTAGACAAAAGGTGCGGTTGATTAATGAACAATCAGAATGAACTCCTACACAATCCTACAAATAAATGGCATTAAGTTGTACATAAAAGTACTTAAATTTCAAGAATTCACACAGGCACAAGGCTAAGCACGTATCCAGGGGGGATAGGTGGGATTTATCCCCCTCCCGAAATTTGGCGTGACACACACGGGCCCGGGAATGTTTATATTCATAACCACTGTAAAGCACGTTAAAGTACGTTTCAATAAAAAAGGTACGGTACAAGTGTCGCAACGGCTTATGAGTGGTGACCTTGACTGTGATAGTCATTTTTACTTTATCGCACTTAGTAATTTTGTACGCGAGTGAACTGATGCGCTATTCCACCACCACTTTCACCGAGAGCTTATAAACCGTTGCGATACATGTACTTTAGATACTTAATAACATTATAGTACAGTGATTACATAGGTTTCTTTCACAATTCACGTTGTTAGTTCAACGAATATCAGAAATTCGTTCAACGAAACAAAAGTCTGGATACGTGCCTGAGTGTGGCAACGGTTTTTGAGTACTCAGTGAAAGTGTTGGGGGACTAGTGCATGTGTTCACTCGCACACAAAATTACTAAGTGCGAGAAAAAAAATGACTAGCTCATAAACCGCTGCGACACTTGTATCTAACTATATCCTTAGCTAACAAAGCTCACAGAGACCGTCATGGCAAAATAAATCTTTCCTACTTAAATGTGAACGCTACAAAGTGACTGAGCAAGTATCAAGTTTTTGCGGTCGTAGTATAGTATTGCCACCTAAGCGATTGAAGCGCCACCATTTTTTTTCTAAACTTAATTGACAATCTGTACTCATACACTAAGAATAAACTTTAATGGTCAAATAAAACGAACGAATAGCTCGTATGATCGAATGACGTGCTGGTGAGTGTAAACGAGAAAAAAGTATACCTATACCTACAGTACTTCTCGTCATCGTCACTGACGTATAATTAGGAAATCTATGGCCGTCTTTGATAGTTCACAAAATTTTGAATTTTTTATAAAATCTTACATCAGCTACGAATGATCAAATACAAAATAACACAACGTAAATAAAAATAATGAAATTACAACAAATTCATAATTAGCATATTTAAAATCTCGTTTTCGTTTCTTGGTTAGACGATCCACGGTCGATCGAGTTGCCACCTTGATTTTTTTTGTCGCTAAATCTGTTGTGAAATACATGGACATATTACCCCATTTTTTGGTTTTGGTATAAATCCATGGGAGTTGTAAACTCGAATTTTGATTTTGGTTTATATCCATGGGACCAGTGTTACCACCTTGGCGATTTTGTCACTAGATCTGGTAATTTTTCAAGGCTTTTGGGGATATTTTTTCATCATTTAGCGATAATATTTTTTCAAGTCATTTTTAGAGATTTTTCAATGTGGAATCTAGTAACCATTTTTCTTGTGGTTAACGTGTTATCTGTGGATGAAAAGTCCTTTCGTGGGAAGTTCTTCACTCACTTAGTCTATTATCGGGAAAAGTCTGTCTGTATGTTTTTATGCTCCGTTCTATCTTGGGAACTACACAACGGATTTGGATGCAGTTTTATTTAATATCATCGTAGTGACCCTTTATTATATCCTTTATTGTACACACACAGAAACTCAAACTAAGATAACAAAAAAAGTAAAAAATTATGCAAAAAGGTGAGCTTACCTCTTCAAGAGGTTTCTTCCAGCCAACCAGTACTGTGGTAAAAGAATACACGAAATAGATTGGCAGCAAGTATACAAAAGGATTTTAGCAACTTATTCTATACAAATAAAATAATAAAAATATAAATTATAGATACAAATATAATGGATATAAATGAATAAATACAAATATTATATTAATATATTCTTAAATAATTTAAAAAACATACTTAAATATTACTCATACGAGAGGAAGTGCTCTTTTAATTTACGTTTAAATGAAGATATTGACGGACTATCTCTCAGAATCTTAGGCAGTGTGTTCCACATTCGAGCTGCCCGTACTGTAAATGATTTAGAGTAAAATTTTGTATTACATTGAGGCACTTGTGAGGTCCTGAGGTCACACGATCTTTGAATCCTGTCACGAGGGGGAAGAACACCGAAACGTTCGCGAAGATACAGAGGGGCATAGGGGTTATGTAAAATATTAAACAAGACGCTAAGCATGTGCATATTTCTGCGAGAGCGAATTGATAGCCACTTTAGTTTAGACCCTGGTCAACATATAGGCTATAAGGGTTGGGTATTCTTTAGAAAAACCGCTATGATGAAAACTGACGATAATTAATAGTAATTTATCTGTAACCCCAATTGTTACGAACTCGTATAGTAGGAATTTTTTGAAATGTCGGAATCGGCTTAAGTGCTTATCTTCCAATGAATGCCATTGTTCTATTGTTAAGTTGCATCACTAATTAGCAGTGCAGTGCAGTGCAGTCGCATAAACAACAAAATATTCTATGTTAATAGCAACTTTAATGCCTGAACAAAAAGGCTCAAATTTGAACAGCAACGCCCCAAGGGGCACATAAGCATGATAAAAGTACTAATTTAACACATTACACAGTTACAAGTTATGTAACGTTGGTGTAAAAGCTATGTAAATAGCTAAATTATGTATAACGTTGTGTTTCAGCTTTTTAAATTCTTTATGCTTATTAAAGTTTGTATAAAGTTGGTTTTCTTCCTTAAGGCTTAGTAATAACTATTGTTCCTATTATTACACACACGTTAATAAGCTAAAAGCATTTCAAATAGCTTCAATTTGCATAAAAGTGACTACTTCAGCAACGTTCTGTATAACAGTATAATTAGCTGAATAAATGTAACGTGTAATACTATTATACACACATTACTAAGCTAGTTGCGTTTGAAACCGCATATTTCTGCTACAATGTACCCTTGGCAGCTATATTCTGAATAACGTTGTTTCTCATTTCTATTATTTTGCTTGAGGCTTAATAAGCGCTTAATTTTTGTCTCAAGCTGAATAAGGTTTCATACTTCACAAACTATTCAGCTACTGTTTAAAATATATTTCTGGGTTTTTATAAAGATTATCTCTGGTATAACAATAATTACACAGGTTTTAAAACTAAGTTACACAGACTGAAGGGAATTGATTCTTCCTTATAGTAACATTCCCTGCTTAAGTATCAGCTTATTGCCCTATAACCAGAAAATGCTTGTTATTGGAGGAATTAGAGACATTGAATATATTTCAAGCATTTTTTACGTTGTGTTGTGTGTATAAAGGCTGTCACGAATTATTAAAAATGGACAGTAAACAATGGAAGATTTCCAAACTTTTAAGGGAATACAACAAAATAAAAAAGACTAACAGTAAGACGAGAAAACAACAAAATATTGCTGCCGAAAATATCGTGGTTACTGCTAGCACCAGCCAAGCACGAACATATTATGTCGATGAGGGTTCCGCACCTATAACAAACTACGAAAATATCAATACCACCGTTCACACCTATAACTCAAATGAAGATTATGTTGAAAATAATTTTGATGACACCTGTTCTGATTCGAGTAGTAGTAGTATTAATGAAAGTGACGAAATTCAATCAAAGTTTACGAAAAACATTGATTTGCGCATTGAAATAAGGCAGTGGGCTTTGAAAAGAAATATTTGTCAAGCGGCTTTAAGAGATTTATTGAAAATCCTCAACGAAAGACTTCCTGACGCTTTGCCCGCAGATCCAAGAACTATTCTACAAACCCCAAGGAACATTGTATTAAAACCAATTAAGGGTGGAGATTACTGGCATAAAGGCCTCACTGAAAGTCTGAAGAAAGAATTGACTACGTGGCCGAATGTACCATTTATGACAAATTATAGTATGTACTAATATTCTACTTTAGCTATGTAGAGTACATTTTGGTAAAGGTAGCACTGGTTTTTCTGACTCAGGATTTCATTATCTTTATTACAACCTTGATTTTTTGAAAAATTCGATGTTACTCGATAGTCGAATTTCAGGGGTGTTTCTTTGCCTGTTGCCACAGCCTTTTTCGATTACTTCGATGACCCTTGTTGTAAAATTTGTCATCGTTTTATTAAGCCATATTACCAAAAAGTAGGGTTCGTAAAAATCCGATATTTATATTAAATATCAAAAAAAAAGTGATTTTCAGTTTTTAATTTAATAAATTCTGTCCAAATAGTAACATGACACTTGAGTTTGATTATTTATATTATTATAAAATTAATTGAGAGTTCCTAAAAGAGTCCCAGATGTATCCAGATGGCCACTTGATCAAGATCCGTATCAGTATCGGTTTTGTTTAGCATATTGGTTAGTTCTTCTTCGGCCTCTTCGTACGTGCGAAAATTTTTCCTCTTTAAGGAGCAGTTGAATGTGAGCCAATCCTGACGAGGTTCCACATTATCGTCTCTACTTAAGTCTCGGCATCGTGCTTCGGCCATCGAAGTCTTCCTTTGGTTTCCCACAGGGACGGTACAGTGCACAACTCTGCCCTGCCCCTACGTCGCGTAGAGACAATTTTATACGGCATTTTCCTGTAAGGAATTTTGTTAATTAAACAGTGACAATATGATATTTACATACCTAGATAACAAAATTATCGAAAAGAAAAACCTTAAAGGAGTCTAAGATAAAACTAACTAACATCAGTATCGTGAAGTTTTGCTCTATCGGTTAAAGCCGCGGTTTACTTGCATGACGCGTACGAATGTTGTCTTATCACACGCATGCATGCAACCGACTGAGACGTGACGTTGACGTGTGCGCTGTGAGCAAACTGAACTGACTGCGGCGCGGCGAACGTGGCGCGAGTGGCGGCGCGGGCGCGGGGAGACTAGTAGGGCTGCGCGGAACGCGTCTACAACAGTCTATTACTAAAAGAAAAATTTCGCCGAAGAAAACAAGGTGAAATTTCTACCAAACGTACCTACCTAATTGTAGGATACCGAAACAACTTTTACGGCTAAATCTATTTAGTTTTGTTATGCCCACCCTCGGAAAGGTTTTATATATCCTTTTTGTACCCTAATAAGCCGTCTAATTTAGAAATATGATCAACTACAACAATATTATACAGAAGTTAATGCTGTCAGACCACTCTTTACCAAATAATAGCTTAATAACTAGAGTCGCGTGAACTTTATTCAGCAATAGGACGAAAAACAGCTGCGTGAGCAGCATATATTTGACTTACGAAAGATCGCCATTATAACCTCTCTGATAAAAACTAAAATAATCGATTTTACTATCAAATGCTTCAACTTACTAATTGAGATGCATTTCAAACTAAAACTTATGTGTATTTTGTTACTTTTAAAATCCTAAAATTATCAATTACGTTCAAAATACTTGTGGCAATCCTATTAACCCTGTATAAAAATCTTATTTACTATTCGTAAACTGGATTAACAAAGGGGCGCGTGAAAATAATTGAGAAAATTCATATACTGTTCACGAATAAATTACTTGCGCAGTAATATTTAACGTGCTACATGACTATAACCAGTAATACAAAGTTTTACTTACCGATTATAAATTTCACTTGAATGTTTTGGTTGTTTAGACAAACTGCCGATGGAAATAAAAATCAAAATTTTACAAATTATCACCACTTCATTTCTATTTTATCACTTATCTATTAATATTGTTTGCATAATAATGCAATAATGAACTAATATCTGAAAATTGTCTGAATATCGGTACTCAAAATTGTTAATCTGGATAAGCTTGATATAATCTCTGAATAAAAGCATTGTGAGCTATTTTTCAGAAGTTATTAAGCTACGTACACCATTACACAGCCCCTACTTAGATTTTATATTGCTAATATGCAGAAATAAGCATTTAAAGTGGGGCCCAAATTGCTTGAGTAACAGCTGAATAAACGTTTACTCAGACGTTACTCAGACTACTTTCTCAGCTTATTGTTCCGCACGTCGCTATTACTCAATATTTATAAAGCATTCCTGTGTTGCTTGGGGCATTCCAGATAGTACTTTTTGAAATTGATAGCGGCAGCAAGGCACAGGCGTGATACAGGGCGAAACGATTTAAGATTATTACATAATTTTATATGCATGTTATTAAGAAAAACAGTATTTAAGTTTAAAAAGTTCATTTGTCTCTTTCAAACTTTATTTTAACACACATTTGTTGTTTATTAAATAACTATGTTTACTTATACTTATATAATTCCAATAAAAACCAGTAAGTACGTACAAATACAAAAAATGTATAGCTGTAATCTACGGTAATTTTTGAAGTTACATTTAAAGTTACATACATTACACTTTTGAACCTCTTATTCCCGCTAAATCAAAGTTCATATAGGTATACAGCCGGGGTCATTATCGAACACACTTTTCACAAAAATCCAAATAGTAAGCAATCAAAATCCTATAAACTTAAGGCAGAGTCAAATTTATGAAATATCCAGAATAAAACAGACAGAAATATACAATATTAAGATCCGAAAGCCATTACTTAATCACCTGTAACTGACGCACAAAATAGCTGCCACTTCCAATTTCAAAAATGGAATCTGAAATGCGTTGACGACTTGGCGTTCAAATTTGAGCCTTTTTGTTTAGGTGGTAAAGTTGATATTAACATAAAATATTTTGTTGTTTATTTGTTTCGTTATGCACTGCTCATTTAGCGGTCAAACTTAAAAATAGACAACAATGCCATTCATTGGAAGATAATATCATAAGTGGATTCCAACATTTAAAAAAGTTCCTAATTTATGTCTTGCTTCTAAGGCTGAATATTAAAAAAATAATATAAAAATGAGTAAGAGTTAATTTTATCCGTTAATTTTCGGGATTAGGTTCCGAAATGTTGTGAAATTTCACACTAGATTAACTTATTAGAGGTTTTTCAATTTTAGCGATTTCTCATAAATATATTTCACTAGATTTAGGCCAAGTCTAAATGCACAGTATATTAAAAAAAAGCCACTTTTTAAAATTTGAAATGGGAAAGCAGTGCTGCCCACCTTTTTTTCCCGAGAATGTATGGGATTAATTAAGTCATTGCTTAAAATAGTGACAGCTAATATAAAATTATACCAAACTTGTCTCAAGATATTAAGATACATTTTTCGACTATTACTTGGTTTCATAAAAAATCTTGTAGGTATTTTACCATCGTATATATATTTTTTTTAATATTTTTCGCATATTAAAGGTAAGGACCAAAACTGCTCCATGTTATGTCCCGCTGCAAACAGCTAATATAAAATTATACCAAACTTGTCTCAAGATATTAAGATACATTTTTCGACTATTACTTGGTTTCATAAAAAATCTTGTAGGTATTTTACCATCGTATATATATTTTTTTAATATTTTTCGCATATTTAGATTTAGATTTAGATTTATTTATTGATAACAAATAATGTTACATGTCAAAAATAATTAATTAATACTTACAGTATAATTGTTATAAAAAATAACTATTAAATTACATGATAAAAATAAAAACAAATTATAATTATCAAGTTATGTCAAAAAGGATTTTTATGCTATGTAGGTACGAGTACGTACCATCATCTGTCCATAAACTCCTTGACTGTGTAAGGCGCAAACTCGACTAGCAGTCTTTTAAGTTTGCTTTTAAAACTAGTAAGTGATGGAGCGTTCGTGATCTCAGTAGGCAGCGAGTTATACACAGCTACACCGAAAACGCGAGTACATTTGTGTGTTTTCCCAAGTCGGTGGATGTGCGAAACAAGCCTGTTGGCGCCCCTTGTCGCATACCTGTGGTTATCTTTATTACATCGAAAGTCCGCTAGATTTTTGCGGACGTAAATGCAAGAGTGGTAAACGACCATTGCAGGCAGAGTCATAACTTTCTGGTCAATAAATATGGGTTTCGCCGTGACAGACTGGTCGTAGACCCGTACAATGGTACGCACCGCTCGCTTCTGCATGACAAAAGCTCGTTCCCAACCAGCCGCTCGACCCCATAGTTCAGCTCCATAGCTAAGCAGCGAGTGCACCGTTGCAAAATAACACTGTCTCACTGCCTCCGGCGGCAGCACGCGCGCTACACGCCCCAGCGCAAAGCAGGCCCGACCCAGCCTGTCACAGAGTGCATCGATGTGGGTGCACCAGGTGAGCGCTCTGTCAATTTTAAATCCCACCATATTGACCGCGCCAACCTGGGACAGCTTATCGCCATTCATTGTGACGGTTATTGGTACATCCATGTGTCCCGACAAATCGAATCTTACAAAATGGTTTTTTTTCGCATTAATAGCGAGTCCGTTTGAACGGAACCATGATGCTAGTCCATTCGCGGTTTCTTGCAACTTGATTTCAAGTAAGTCGTTACGACGAGCAGTCACGATAGCAGCCACATCGTCCGCGTACATCAGAACTTCCACACCGTTCAGTGAGTCGGGCAGGTCGTTCATAAGTAGACTGAAAGTCACGTTTGAGATGCAGGATCCCTGTGCAACACCCATATCTAGCCTTCTTGGTTCCGATCTAAGTGCACCCGCGGAAGCTACGACAGTCTGCTGTCTGTCCCGCATGAAGTCAGACATGAGCGCCAAGGCTGGCCCGCGCATCCCGTAGTACTCCAGCTTCATCTCAAGGAGACGATGATCACAGACATCAAAAGCCCGCGACAGATCACAGCTTAACAGAGCGACCTGCAAGCCAGCTTCACGCGCACTTAGTACCTGCCACACTAGCTCTCGAGCGAGATCTGTTGGCGAGCGTCCTGGCCTGTACGCGTATTGTCTTGGCGAGAGAGCATCGGTGTCCATTAGAAAATTGACTAACCGATTGCATATACCCACCTCGAATACTTTAGCAGGGGCAGGGATGATTGCTATAGGTCTGTAATCCTTACTATCCTCTGGTTTACCTTTCCCTTTAAATACAGGAGCTACTTTAACATTTTTTAACGCTTTGGGAAAAGAGCCACTTTTAAGCAGCGTGTTGAATAAGTCAGTTAAGGGGGTCGCCAACACAGTCGCACTTCGGCACAATAATTCACATGATGTGTCGTTAAGGTCCTTTGTGCTCTTTGGAGCGATCTGGGTCAACATAATTTTATAAATCTCCTGGATATTGAAAGCTCTGAGGCGGAGCGAGGAGGTAGCGGGCGGACGCACGGCGGCGAGGAGCCCAAGCGCAGATAACAGATCCGCGCGCGGTGCACACACCAACCTGGCAGCATCCACGAACTGCTGGTTAAAGAAATTGACGAGATCCAGCTTAGAGTTGAAGGGCTCACCATTTGGTTGCTTCACAATGTCGGTAAAGTCTTTCTTTGATTTGTCGTGAGGTTTTGTTTGTTCCCTAACAACCTGCCACATTTTTTTTACTTTATTGTCGCTTGATAGAATTATATTCGAATAAAACGACGCGCGTTCTGAATCGAGGAAAGCCTCATATTTCTTTGCATAGTTTGTGGCAATATTGGCTACATGGTCGCTGTTTGGAAACAGAACGGCGAGGTCTTGTAATTGATGAAGGGTATCCTTCATGGCTAGAACATCATTGTTGATCCAATATTTTCCTCGTTTATTTATGGGAACCGATCTAAAGGGAAAACTAATATCAGCGGTGTTTGAAATAATATTCAAGACAGCCGCTGCATATTTTTCAGGACTATGTAGATATTTACGTTTTGTGTGGGTCCAATCGCAGGATTCCAAGGCCCTGACAAAATTAGCCTTATTCTGCATCGAATATTGCCTACGTCTACAGTGGCTCGCCGACGGCAACAATGCTTTATTGGTACAACTGATAACAAGCCGCTGCCCATTGTGATCACTAACGTGCGCTAACACTGGACTGACAGTGATGCGGTACATGTCCGCATTAGTAATAAAGTTGTCTAGCAAACTGCTCGATCGTTTTACCACTCTCGTAGGAAAATCTACAAGGGCCGAAAAATTGCGCGTTGAAATTGTATCTTTAAATTTACGCCGATCATTCGAGTCCATTAACATGTTTATATTAAAATCACCCGCGAAGATAACATCTATTGTCTCATTTTGGGCTTTGTCAAGAAGGCGTTCAAAACAGTCAATAAAGTCAGGGAGTTTCGATTCAGTAGATCTATAAATGCATACAATTAACAAGTTCAAGTCTGGTAATTCTACTGCTGATACTTCACAGTTTAATAAATTAGACATTTTACAATAGTCAACCCTATTTACAAATTTCAAGTTACTCTTTACATAAATGCAGGAGCCTCCATGTTCGTCAATTCTCTTCCTACAATATTTGGAAGCTAAGATAAAGTTATCAAAACCGATCATATTTAACCTAGTATCAGTTAACCAATGCTCCGTTACAGCAAATATGTCACATTTTAATTCCATATTAAAGGTAAGGACCAAAACTGCTCCATGTTATGTCCCGCTGCAAACTTTAGATATTTTCACACACTCAATTCCGATCTCTGTTAATCAGTGAAACAACACGATGTCGATGCTACAGTAATCACAAATATCACTGGTTAGAAATGTATTGTATTAGAATAATGACAAAATTGCCTCTTTACCGCGAAATATCATCCAAACTTTGTGCATACTTTATCTTAAAATTATTTTAAATTACCAGTTAGTCGCTAAATTAGAGGCGTATTAATTCCCGAATAAAAGTATCGAGTAAAGTAAAAAGTATCGATGCTTAGTAAAATAGCAGAACAAAAATATCGAGTACGAAAATACGTGGTATCGGATCAAAAGTATCGAGTATACTCAAGTATCGATACTCTTTTCGTAACCCACACACAGTTGCAGCTTTGCCAGATCGTCCTATGAAAGACGATTTTCGTCCTTTTTGGCGATGAACCGTCCTTTTTTTCCCTTATCATCCGTCGTCCCTTTTTGGACTATCCAGAATTTTCATGTATTAAACATGAAAACATACTAATTTCGTTGATTTGTTGTGTATAAATTGCAAATTAGTGTTCAAATCAAAGATGAACTACTAAAAAAAGGAATGATTAAATTTTTAAATTTAGCTAATCCTTTAATTTTAACTTTAATTCATGCAACACTGAAAAAGCGTCCCTTTTCTTCCAAAATCGTCCTTTTTCAGATGGCCCCGTCTGTCATCCTAAATTCGATGTGCATACTGGTAACACTGCACAGTTGCCTCCAACAGGCAGTTTAGTGATGGGCAAATCGTTTAAAATTATAAATCGATTAAATTGGTTTGAAAAAATAAGCAAATCGGATTGAAACCGATTCAAATCGATTTGCATCCAAATCTAATAACGACATACAAAACGTACTGAAATCTGAATCTATTCATATTAAAAATAAATAAAAACAATTTTTCATCAAATAATAAACCAATAAAATGGGCAATTGGACGAGTCCCCCCAACAAAAAGAGCGCGCGCAAATCAATAAACATAAACAACTCTCCCCACTCCGCTTGCGTCGCGCGCATTTCTGGCAAGCTTGACCTAGACAGACAGACTACGTGGCAACGAGCGGATCAAACCGATTTAATCCTATTTTGAATCGAATAGAATCGTTAGAGCGTCAAACCGATTTGAACCGATTTGGTAAATTTGGTACATCACTAAGGCAGCTATTCAATCAATTTAATTAATTTACACTGAAAACATTTATTCACTTAAAAATAATTTTAGCTAGTTCAAGTTCAAAATTATGGCTATGATAACATCTTGGAGTCCTGAAAAGAAACACAGCGAAGTTGAACGGTAACCGAAACAATGTAATTTTCACATTCCTTGTGGCCACATATTTTAGTATTTAGATAAAATGAGAAAGTGTAATTTTTCCAGGTGGATTTGCATTTATCCTGCATACATTAACAGTAAAAAGACGCTGGCTGAAGGCCGAAAGCTTCCGAAGTCGTCGTGTGTTGAAAATCCTACTCATCAAGAGATCAGAGATGTGTTG
This sequence comes from Ypsolopha scabrella, assembly GCA_910592155.1. NCBI lineage: Eukaryota > Metazoa > Arthropoda > Insecta > Lepidoptera > Ypsolophidae > Ypsolopha > Ypsolopha scabrella. Next base: position 19,094,365 of record OU342969.1, on the reverse strand, counting down.
GTTACCTCGGGCCTTCGGGTCGGTGTTGAGAACAAGTTGTACCCAAGAGAAAGGAGCAAGGTATGGATTTTTCTAAGTTGTGCAAATGCTGTTTATTTGTTGTTTCATATGAAATTTGTCACTTTCACTGCCTTGCATTGGAGCCGCAATGAAATGTGCAGCGGGTTGCAAATAATTTCAGCTGCTCTCTGCAACATATTGTATTGGTTATCTGTCATTTTAATGTTTCCCATCGGCTTGTTTTACTTGTTTAACTACATTAAAAACTGAATTTAGCCAAAAATGTCAAAATGCTGTCAATATCATAAGAAAAAATGATCTTCTTTCATGATTGCTTTGTCTAATTTTGTCATTTGGTAATGGTAGGTAGTAATAATTTTGACCTTTTGTGTGCCATCCATAACTGAAATGTATGTACAGATGGCGTATCACACTGCTCATAAACTCATAAGTTCAAATGTATTGTACCTACATAATTATATTAGATAATCATCACCTGCATCAACTGTACATTACACATAAGAAGGGGTTTCAGATTAGATTCAGATTTCAGACAAGTCAGCATTAGGTTTTGGTAAATATATTAACTCTTTTTTTTCTTAGTAAAGGTAAAATTTTAAACTATTCCTCACCAATTAATACTTTTAAACACTTAAAGTTCCAACGAGGGACAATTTCTGCCATTGTCTTTTGGTCACAATGTCCTTTTTTAAGAAAATTAACACACTAAACGGAATTTTCTTTGGCTCAAACCAATTATGAAATTCAAATTCAAGTAATTTATTCTGTAAAATAGATACAATAAAGTCTATGATGAAGAAGAAATCACTTGTACTATTCCACAATTTATTAAATATTAATTAAAATAAATAAATTTTCTTTACGTCATTTTCAAAGGAATTATATAAATCTAAATTAAAATGTTTGCATGAGTAGAATCAATTAATAGTACAAGTGATTTTTTGTTCATCATGTTTTCCAAGTTCCACCAAGTACCAACAATCAATAGTACCAACAATAAAGTATAATTTCTACAAGTCAATGTCAATATTAAAAAAAAACAATAAAATATGGAAAAAATTAATAATAAATGAATAAGTATATCATCATCGTCACAGCCAAAGCCATACCATGAAATGAAAGTGATGGTATTGAATAATTTTGTTTCAACTTGTTTCCCATTTTATAAAATGAATGTGCTTTAAGTTAGTATTAAGATACCGCATCGCAGTTAATGCTTAAAAATCCATACTTAGTTCATTTTGGAATAAGGCATTTTCATTTTTATTTCTTGATAATAAGTACTCTGATATGGCACTTCTTTTGTGGAAAAACTTTAATAGCTGAAACTGATCCCTTTAAACTAAACTACGCATAGCCATTATTATGCTTGATGGAAAGCGTTGGTAAGACCTGGGATGGATCATTCTCCCTGTTTCTGGGTAAGCGCCCACAGGCGAGTGTCAGCAGGCGAGGCGTTAATCAGTCTTTCCAGGGACTCTCGCAATAATCTATGGAAGTATGTTACGGTCGACTGACTGATACTATGCAACTGCCTGTTCACTCCCTAAATCCAATAACTGAGGACATGCTCTATGGGCTTAATCTGTAAGATTATTCACGTCACGGTCTAGACTGCGATTTATTGTTTCTGTTTTTTGAAGAACTATGCTTACAAAAAAATTTTTACTTTGCAGGAAATGCTTTACAGAGGTCGCATCCGTGTCCAGTTAAAAAATGATGATGGAACTCCAATCAAGCCTGAGTTTGTGACCAGAAATTCTGTCATGAAGTATATTGGTGAAGCCATCCCTAAGCTTAAAACACGACAAAACAGGTAAAGTGACGATATAGGTCAGATGATATATCATCAAGCTTTTTTCTTCAAGGGATAGGCAGACTCTGCCCTACAGATATGCTTTTTTAAGAACAAGATATATTTATTGTAAAACATAACAAAAAGACCAGCACATTATAGGCTCCATTCTCAGGGTATGGAAAAGTGACAGAGATGATTATGGATTCAGACTATAGTTGTGAAACAGCATTTGTTTTGGGATATTTATCTAAAGCAGCCATTAATACAGTTGTTTATAGTAGTTGTTGCTCAGTAACGGTTTCCAGGTATGGGGCAGGCAGGAGTCATCCACCATCTCTGTTGAAATTTGGATGCCGTTGGATCTCAATTCATTCCCGAATCTTACGTGGCACATAAACTTTTCCCAGTCCATTATCAAATCAGTATACCCATTGATCTCAGTATTAAATCTAAGTAAATTGCCAGAAAATCAATAAAAAGGCGAGGTTATCCATAGAAATCGGTCCAGCTCCAACGCTTTCATTTACACACATTTATCCTGCTCAGCGGAAGCGAGCCGGTCAGAAAACTCGCGGCTTCGAGGTGTTTTTATTTATTATTTTGGAATTAAAGGGATGGGTTTTTAATATGACGGCCGTTTTATATCACATTTTTCCCGACGTTATTTTAGTATAACTTTTATTGTCCAAAACTTAATTTAGCTCAAATGAAATGATATTTATTATCTTAGTTTAGACCTATCTTTGCGAGTTAATTGGATCGAGCAAAATGTATGTAATAGTTTATCGAACAGCCGAAATATTAAGATCAAAGAGTGAAATATGACATATATTTTTTACAAAATTTAATCATCCCTATTAAAATGAATTCGAAAAGAGACAAAATGGGATAACCCCTCAAGGTATTTATCAGTAGCTACGACATTTTAACGCTGGCCTCTTCAGTCTTGAGACCCAGGTTCGATCCAAGGTCGGGTATGCAAATGATGTAATATTTAGTTATATTATTTATACAATACACGCCTTATTTTGTAGCGCCACGCCCCGCTGTAGGTAGAAGTGGCTGATAGCACAAAATGTAAAACTAAAAACCCATTTTTCTTTTTGTTGTGTAAGTTTTATTCACTCATACCTTGTTGATCCATATTTTGTCCTAAAACAATACGTTTGTTGGTGGTTAAATAATATGAAATATTCATAAATTGAGACATCTTATGTAAGGAAATGATACCATTATTTATTTATTTATTAAGGAGCGTCAACTGTAAACTCCGATGTCAAACATATTCTTAATTCTATAAATTTGTCCTGCAGAGTGATACAAATTATAGGAGCACACAGCCCTCACATATAAATCCGGTACAATTTTCAAAAATAATAAACCTTAATTAAACACAATTAAAAACATGCCAAATTATATGAGTACTACAAAAGCAGCCACAAACAAAGCTTGCATAAACAAATTAAAACTAATAAATTAAAAATTAAAAAGAAAAACATAGCACTGACATGTTTGAACTTAATATATGTAGTCAAATATGACCGATAATCGAGAGACATGTTTCGTGCCTCTTTTAGTTATGTAAATTTCCAAATATGTCATGAAAATAATAACCGTTATTCATATCCTCTGAGACCAAATTTCCATTAATTTTATAGGCGCATATAAACTTCAAAAAACCGGACAAGTGCGAGTCGGACTCGCCCACCGAGTGTTCCGTTAAATACTATATTTTTTATGATTTAATTACAAATGTATAGTTTTCAGATTTTTCCTATACTTGTACAAGACGGTATTACTTGCCAAATTATAGTTCTAGGTCAACGGAAATTACCCTATAAATTTTAAAATTTTGATTCCCTTGAGTGTGTCGAAATATATATTATGTTTTTTGCGGCATAAACGGCCGTATCTTTTTTACGTTAACTTAGAAGTATGACTTTTTCACAGCTTCATGGGACTGTAGATTTGAGTATATGGTTTTAATTTCAACTCGATTCCTCCACGTGTTCCCGATATAAAGGGTCTTGACAGACAGACGGACGGACAGACAACAACAACGACAACAACGACGGACAACAAAGTGATCCTATAAGGGCTCCGTTTTTCCCTCTTAAGGTACGGAACCCTAAAAAATACTGAATCTTACCAAAAAATCGATTTTCTCTAGATTGCACTCCTAACTTTGTATATATATATATATAGTTTACGCGCCCTAATGCAAAAGAGTTCGTCTAGTCATATATTGCAAAGGTTGTCTGTTTTCATCTTCACTATATTTTCATAAAAAAGGCCTATGAAAAAAAAAATTGTATGGGGTGAAATTCTCCATCCTATTGTTGTTAATCAGGCAATTTTAAATAAAAACATCTTTTACCTAAATTCTGTACCTATATTTATGGCACTTTGATTTGCTTCGTCTAACTCAAAATAGTTCGTCTAGTTCTTAATCGATGCAAAATAGTTCGTCTGTGTCTCAACACAGTCTTTTAATTGAAAAATAAGTTAAATTTGAATTGAAAATAGAAACCATCCGTCCCATGATGCGTCACTGTAATTTTAAAACATAAAAACCGTATTTCATAGAATTTTATCATCATTTTCAAACAAAATGGCTCGCGGCAAACCTATCGCTGACGAAGTACGAAAAATAATTATTCGTAGCAACAATAATGGCAAATCTGCTTAACAAATAGCCAAGGACTTATCCGTACCAAGATCGACAGTTCAGACCATTATCAAACATTACAGGAAAAATGACACGGTTAAATGTTTGAAAAAACCTGGTCGGTCGCGAATCACAAGTGAAGCTGAAAATCGAGTTTTAATGAAAATTATTAAAAATAATCGTCGTGCCCGTGCAGGAGGACTGACCTTGAAGTGGAGAGAGATGATTCACGAAGATGTATCTGTCGATACCTGCAAGAGGGTCGTAAAACGATTGGGTTATGGATATTATTATACTGCTAAAGAAAAACCTTTACTCACGCGTCTCCAGAAAAAGAAAAGGCTGAAATTCGCTAAAGATCATGTCAATTGGACGGAGACCAGTGGCGTGAAATAATATGGAGTGATGAATCCAAATTTGAGGTGACGATCGGTGATGTACGGAAAAAAGTTATCAGAAATAAAGATGAAGCATTCCATACCGATTGTAACAAAAAAAAAGTGAAGTTTCCTGGATCGGTGATGATATGGGGCTGCATGTCAGCACAAGGTCTGGGTCATCTACATTTTGTAGAAGGAACTGTTAATGCAGTAGAGTATCAAAACATTCTGGAAACAAGTATCATGCCCTCGATTCCACCGTTGAAACATCGTAATGTAAAATAAAATACACCTTTTCAGTAAATACACCTTTCAACATGATGGTGCATCCTGTCACACTGCGAGGACAACGAAAGCTTGGTTTAACCGGAATCAGATCCCTACAATGGAGTGGCCGTCCAGTAGTCCAGATTTGTCACCGATTGAGACCCTGTGGTGGAAAATGAAGAAAATGCTGCGCAAGTATCCAGCAAAGTCTAAAAGTGAATTGAAAGAGAAAATTAAATCTGTCTGGCACTCAATAACTTCACAAGAATTTGAAGAATTGGTAGCAACGATGCCACGAAGAATTAAGGCCGTGATCGATGCTAAAGGTGACACCACTAAGTGGTAGACGAACTATTTTGCGCCGTTGAATGTGATGGACGAAGTTTAATGCGTAGATGGTTCCCGAAGAATTCCCCAAGAATTAATTAAATTTTATTTAAATAGAAAAATATTTTGTCACATTAAATAAACTTCATTAAGTGTTCAAAACCAGTGTATATTTATTTAACTAATAAAGTTAAATTTAATCATCTAAATTTTATTTTTACTATTAGGCACTTGTAATATTTGGTACTAGACGAACTCTTTTGCATTGGGGCTCGTATACGTTACAAATGAAAAAGACTTTGGCCTGTGGCAACTAACGAAAATGGTTTAGTATTAGTATGTAAGGTTTATAAAACAACCGATTGAAAAATGCACAATTATTGTGCATAATTGTGTCACAGTTGGTTCAAACAAACTCAAAATGCGTCATCGAGCGGCGTAGACTTCTGCAGGAACCAGTGGCGTAGCTAGATGGAAAAGGGCCCCGGTGCATAGAAAAATACTGGGCCCCGCCCCCCTCTTTCCACGTGGCTTAAACTTATAACAATAAGCCCTTTAAATTCTAAATGGGGATAACAATACTCGTGCACCTATTTATCCCTAGAAAAATAAGTCTACCTTATATACAGTGAGATGTAAAATCACTATGTGTCTACCAGAAGGAAATAACAATTAATACCTAAACAACTATGCATATGCCAATATAAAATTGATTATATTATAATAAATTATAGTCAATTACTTGAAAATCGTTACAAATGAAAGGAAACACATTTTTTCCTTACACTTGGCACTTCAGGTTTTGCAACAAAAAACTGAAAAACCGAAAATTTTTACGTGTTGTAAACGTATATTTTTATTTACGTTGTGTTGTCAGATTATGTCTGGCAGTCAGTCTAGCACAACTGAAAAATATTGAACGTCTCTCAGGTTCCTTCTAGAATAAATATCCCCGGGGCTCCCCAAGGCTTTGGGGCCCTGGTGCACCGGACCACCTTGCCCTATGATAGCTTCGCCACTGGCAGGAACCTTTCTTTGATGTGCTTTTAACACAACTCGGATGTTTCTTATAAATTTAAGTTGTGTCTGTCACTAAAATCAGCATTTAGCAGTAAAATGAATACAAGGTGAAATTAAATTAACCGACCAAATTCATACTGGAGACTCGGTTAGTGATCAGAAATAAGCTTCAATTACCCTTTTGGTGAAATTCGAAAAATATTTTAAAAGTATCCCTTACTTCCTAGCTAGACTAGGAATTGTACTTAAACTAGTCCAAGCAGTAGGGGAGCAAAAATATATATTTTTCGAATTTGGCCAAAATGATTACTGAGCCTAGTTCCTGATCACTAACAGAGTCTCCAGTGTGAATTTTGTCGGTGGATTTAATTTCAGCCTATATGAATATATTTTTTTTGTTTCAGGCCGGCAGAGCAACAGCCCCAGGCAGCTCAGCAAAGCAATAAGGGAAAAGGAAAGAAAGGTCGTAGATAAATGAACTGTAAATTTGTATGTTTTTTTTATTTACAAAATATATTGAAAAGCAGTTTAACTCTTTATTTTATTTATAAATTTAATTTATAGTAAACATGAATTTTTGCCGAAATTGAATTATGATATTTGAATAGATTTTTCCGTCAACTTATTTTCTCCAATCTTGCCTCTTGTTACACTATATCCGTCTATGATCATCACGACTTTCGTAGTTTTCGGATCATGCTCTAGAGCGTCAGAGATATCTCTTGAGATCACTGCCTCATCTGTTGAACAAACTTCTTTATTTTCTGGGGTAGATGCGCCACTTCTTTTAGCGAATCGCTTATCACTGGTGAGATGCTTTGTGACACTGATGACGCTTTGTGCATAATTTTCTTGGGACTGTACCGACTTTGTGTTATCGCTGACTTTATACTCGGGTACAACACTTCTCGTTCGTCCTCGAACAAACTCTGGATGTTTTGTCTCGTCTCTTGTAAATGAGAGCTGATCTTTGACTTTAAATCCAATGACGTCTGCTCCAATTTCTCCAGTGGTGTTTGTGGTTTCTGTGGTTTCATCGGTGATATCGATTCCGAGCCGATCATCTGCACTTCTGGTACCATTTCTGTCTCCCCCAAATCTTCTATCGAATTTATTGCTGCTTGGACTGTCTCGTGCAGCACTATTGGTATTTTTTCCATGAATCGCTGTATGGGCTGGATCTTGTTCGCTTCCGGTATTATGTTGACTATCTCCATTAAACCTGGAGATATTTCCTTTAATGCTTCCGTGAAATGTGGAGCTGCTTCCCTGACTGACTCCATTATCGTCTCGCTCACTGCTAGTGGTATCTCTTGTAAGTAGTAAGGGTATGTTCTGATTCTGTCTGAGACGGCTGACGTCACGAGAGGTAGTATTATGGGTTGTCGTGGTGGAAGCCTCGGCCTGATCCTCCCAGTTAATGCCGACCTCAGCACAGGGAGCCGAGGAATCAGCAATTGCCTCTTTCCTCGATTGAGACTTTGATTTATCAGCGCAGGCGCATAAGACATCATCTTTGTCACCGGAGACGTCATCATAAAGTCTGTTATTGATCTCTTTACTTTCGTGGGCCGCGCTATCGTCATTCCGAAGAAGATTACCAAACAGTAAACCAAGGTTTCGAAGCAGCGGAATGTATTTCTCGGTGAGTTTGTCATTCTTAGTGGTTTCTCGCTCTAACGATTGGTTTTTCTGTTTTGTAAGACGTGGCTTTTGCAGACGCAAAGGTTTTGGTTTCAAAGGAAGATTAATTTGAAAGAGTTTTCTGTAATTCAGAGGTGATATTGTTTTCTTTGGTTTCAACAGCTCTGTAACAAAATAGATGTTTTACTGATATAAGCCTGACCAGGAATATATGAGAGCTGTCACGAGGGACCCACTTTCCAAATGAACATGGCAACATTTACTATAGTACGCACAGATTGAATTGGCCGTTTGTTGAAAATATTCTTTAAAAGAAAGTTCATTTTAATTCAATAAAAAAATATATTTACGTTGATGTCAGTGTCAAAAAAACTAGCCAACATTTGTGATGATTTAATGGGGTATGTAAATATGACTCGTCCAAGTATACAATGGGCTTATTTTGACTCTAACGCTTTCTATTTCTCTCAAATACGTTTTACGCCATGCAATAATATCGCTGGAGACCAAGTCAATTTTTTTTTTGGTTTATTCTTTTTTGGTTACTGAAATGGTAAGCCAGTACGCCCCTCATTTGCTATACGGAAAATTGATGCTTGGGATACACCTAGAATCAAAACTAATTGTACATTACGGCGGCCAATTCATAACACTTGCACTACAATGACGTACTGTTTTTACCTACCAGTTAGTTCAGAAGGGGTGCAGGAAAGATATACCTCACTTACAAATTATGTAAAATATTAATAAATGTATACCTGTTGCCTTCTTGAATTTTTTATTTTTGTTATGTAAAAATTTGAAGGGTTGCGGTGTAAATCCCCTGTGCAAATTTAAGATGTGGTCCGTGAATGTTTCTGAAACAAATTGATTTTATTTATAAAAGAAAAAACAGGTTCAGTGCGAGTAGGACCTGAGGGTTCCGTACCGTTATATCAAATGAGTTCGTAGACTTTAACTTATAATACCTACCAACTTACTCGTATAACGTACGAAATGTGTGAAAGACTAGTGCGAAGCCATTTACGAACATACTGCTTCCTCCCCTAGCAGGGCGGTGCTCCAGAACCGAAGATAATACTTGAATTTCTTCAAACAATTGTGTGAAGAACCCCGAAAATTATTATACTATAAATCAATAAATAAGAAAAAACAATGTTGATTTGACAGCACTAAAACTAAAATTAAAGCCTTCAGAATCGGCTTTAATAGCTGTAACATTTTCGATGCGAAATGGGTATTAAATTTTTGATTGTATCTAGAACAATAGTCACACATTTCAGCTACACTTTTTGTCTGAATGTTTTATGTTTTTCAGGGATTTTTTATTAAGATATGATTAATATAGCATGATTTTTAGTCCCCATTTGGCATATATCCAGATAATCTCATTGGACTCGGTCTAAAATATTATAAATCAAGATGCTTTTGTATGAAGGTTGCGCTTGATGACTTATTTAATCCGATTTTAATTTTATTACGGTGCCCTAAAAGCCCATAATGAGAGCAAACATTTTTTTTTAATGTATGGCGGGCGGGTGAGTACTGTACCTGATTTTTTCAGTTTATTAATGTCTAAATCTTCGTTCTGTATATCAAATTCAGCTGTGTCTGAAATAAAGAGAAAAACAAGTAAGTATAGTACGTATCACAATGACAACGTGCTATCGGGGAAATTGCGAAGTCACATTTTTGTCCTAATTATAATTACGATTGTAATGAGTGAAAAGTAGGCATGCAGAACTGTCTACGGCTTTCGGCAGTTATCGATCTAATCTGCATGAAAAAGCTTTATAAGGCATCCCACATGGACAGTCAAATAAATTTAAGATTGTTTTCCCTGTTTCCTCGGAAATAGTACATTACGATACGAGAGCGATGAAACGTTTTCTGACGAGTGTGAGTTTGCGGCACGAGCCGAAGGTGAGTGGAAAAAGTTTCTCGCACGAGTTTCGTATAATATTTTATAGCAAAAGTGCGGAAAATGCCGACTTTACGCACGCGCAGCGTGCGTAAAGTGGTCATTTTACGCACGGTGTGCTATAAAATATATTATTCTGCACCTATGGTTTGGATGTATCTACGAGTAAAAAGAAGGACGTATACACACACAGAAGCTTCCTAAAAATCTGCCAGTTGTAATTTCAGTACTGTGAGGAAATACAACCAGAAAGGTGTATACGACAATTCAGAAAAGAAGGCACTTTTCTTACTAGTCCCTGCCAAGTTCTTTCTTTCTATAGTATGTAGTAAACTTCGAGCCTATCTTTGCTTCAAATAAATATTAGTCGTGTTTAGTAGACGCACGATACCTACGTGATTTATTTGTGGATGCCAGCGCTGCCTCAGCAGCTATAGCCTCGTTTAGTGAGAATGGCTTCGCTAACAGACCTGAAAAATGAATATTTCATATTGTGAGAATAAAATGAATGTGTGAGTAAATGTGAGGTCGGGGATGGTAAATGGAACAGTATTTTACGTATCCGAATTATGGTTCCAGCGAGAATCACTTATAGGGGTCCGTCGTGAAAAAACCCTTTGTCCATCCGTGGTTTAACCAGGGACTAGGCATTTATAAATGACTGCGCACCAGGTTGAGGTGATATTTCGCTTGTTGATGCAAAAGTACATAATGTCCACCGCGGAAAAATAAATATTACTTTACTTACAGAAATAAACGTAAAAATTAAATCCAGCGCCAATTTAAAAGCATTACTTATATCGTCAAATAAAACAAAACAAAATAATTTGTCAAGTGCGAATCGGACTCTCGCACTAGAGGTTTCGTACCATTACCATTGATTACCATCTATATCTACTACTAATAATAAAGAAGTAAAAAAGTCGTGTCTGTACATTGCATATTTTCCCAAAATTTTAAATAAAATTGGTACTGTACTGAGGTCGAACTAACAATTTTTAGAATTTTTGTCTGTCTGTCTGTCTGTATGTTCCATTTTAACTCGAGAACCACTTAACGGATTTGGTTGCGGTTTTTTTATTATCATTGTAGTGACCATGGTCAACACATAGACTACAAGGGGTGTTCATAAAATAACGCCCAAGCAACAATGTGACCTATTCTCGTGATGCAAACCTTAAATTTAGAGTTGAAAAACCTAAAATAATACAAGCTCATTTAACTTTTATCCATCTGCGTATTTTGCAATGAAAAGTTTTAGGTTATGGCAGACCTAAATCAAATATTTGCTACACAAGAATAGGTGTCAATGTGTGTTTGCAAAACTAACTAGTGAAGACTTTGTTTGTGCTTTGTGTCGAGTTTCAATTACGTTTTTTGTGAAATTTGTAATTATTTTTTTCGTGTCCTCTACAAAGAAACTGGGGGAACTTTAGGCTTTTATACTCGTACTGCATGCATTGCACTCACTGTCCCTACGTCCGGTAAATAAAAAAAACAATCTTGCTTTTTTGTCTTCTCGCGAATCTATTGATGACTTCACGTTTTTATAAATATTAAGGAGTGCCAGTCCTGTAAGGTGATCTTCTGTCACAGTTTATAAATCCATTTGTCCAACGAAGACGTTTGCGAGGCGAGACTCTGAACTGCTTGTTCGAAAATTGTATGTAGCTTGGTGGCTTACCTCCCGCGTCTCGCCCCGCAGGCCGCGCACAATTGCTCTGTCTGAGCGCTTTCGTTGGACAACTGCATGGATTTTTAATTGGTGTTTTTATTCGACACGAAGGAGGGTGGAGGATCTCTGCCGTAGCTGCACTTACTGGAAGTGTACTAGTGTAACAAGAATATTTTTTTTTTTACATTAGAATACATTTCAATACCTACCTCATTTTTGCAGGAATTTAATGCGGAAAGTTCGGAGGCCTAAGTACATACAAATAAAAATCAGTTCTTTTTTAGTATAGATGAATAAAAAAGTGTATGGAGTCATCGCTAAGCAAGAACTGAAGACTGAAGCAATTAATGGTGGCGGCTTCCAAGTTCGTGACGAGAGTGGATTTACTATGATGTGAATGTGTGCGTGCCGGCCATGGCGTACACACGAGTGGGCTTACTATGGGTGCTTCAGTTTTTGGTTGGCGAAACTCCTTCCGACTTTTTTGTAGGTACTTCTATGCCTTTTAGTGTATATTGTGTTTTCCTAGGCCTAGGAGATGGTCATGATCATGACACCCGTGACCCCCCTGGATTTGCCCATGGCGACTACCAAAAATTGAGGTCGAATAATAGTACATTGTTCAGCGAGTGGAGAAAGAGGCCGATTACCAACGAGGGTGTAGTCAATACACACGAGTTGGGAATCGCACTTTCTCCCGAGTGATACATAGTGCTTTAAACTACACCTGCGAGGAAAATAAAAGACAAAATCTTTAATTAAAAAACTTTTTGACTTTCACTTTTTTCATTTTCTTATGATCATAAATAGCAAGTGGCCAGTATTATTTTGCAAACTAAGACATACAAACTTTTTGTCTTTTGGCATTATTGTTCAAGCTAGGTTATGTATCAAGAAGTTTATACCCTTTTTAATGTAACATTTATGCTTATCGTACGGATGTTGTCGACAAATAAAAAAACAGCACGTTAACAATGGATTTTCATATACTTTTTCTGCCCGCTCAGCACGTTAACAATGGATTTTCATACATTTTTTCCGCCCGCATATTGGTATGACAGCAATGACGTATATTCTCCATCGTTTTCGAAAAAGTAAGAAGGAACTTTCCAAGCACGTGTAGTATAAAATATGTTTTTTGTTAAACTCATTTGTCTTAATCATTATTTATATTTATAAATGTATGTATATAAGGTGACTTTAATTTATGCAGCCAAACTTGTACTGGAGGCTTGGTAAGTGATCAGTAACACGGATCGATAACACTTTTTGCTAATTTCGCAAAATAAAATGTTGACTCCACTTAGTAATTGACTCGGGTCTGGGCAACACGAAAAGAATAATTTACGAATTTCACAAAAAGTGTCATCGAAACTTGTTACTGAGCACTTACCGAGTCTTCAGTAAGAGTTTGGCTGCATAAATTAAAGTCACCTTATATGAAAACACGAAATTAAATATCCAAATATGTTTCGACAGAATTTGTCGGCATCAGTGGAATAATATGAATACTAAGTAATATAATAATTAGGTAACGTGACATAAAGTGATGGAATGATTGAGATCATTGTAAATATCTTTTCACCATTACTATTCGAAAAGGGGTTATTGGTTCACCAAAAACAGTGAATAAAACGCTCTTTTCCTCACTGAGTGAGAACAAGTAACTTTTTAAACTTTTTGGATAGGCAAAGGCATGGCAAAGGTATCTGTGACCATACAGCCATCTTAAAACATAATCACCCGAGAAGCTATAAACTATAAACTTCTTGCAATCACTACATTTTATGTTCCGTAAAAATGCCCGAATAAAGCATTTTAAATTTGGAACAAGCGTCAATGCACAATATAAAAAAATATCGTACCAAACGTACTGGCTGGCCGCTTGGAAAAAAGAGAAGAAATAAAAAAAGAACCACCATTGTTATGTTTTGTTCTCTTATTAATTTACTATGTACCGATTGGTTGAAAGTATAATAAAATTTTATTCAAATAGTTAATATGGTACTGTTTATTTTCTCATAGTCAATGGTGCAAAGTAGAGTACATAACTCGTGAAAAAAAAATTCCATCTCGGCTCTTGGATCCCTCGCTCCGCTCAGGATTCTACTCTAGAATCCCTCGCTTCGCTCGGGATTCAACTTAAAAATCCTTCGCTCCTCTAGGGATCCACCTTTGAGCCTCGAAAGAAATTCCCTTTTTTTTTCACTTGTTGTGTAATCTACTATTTTAATTCAAGTTACAAAAATTCATGACAGTAATACAATTATTATTACCTTTGCTGGTTTATATTCACATTCATTTTTCAAATTCAGTGTGGGATAAACGGAGACCTCATCGAAAAATCTTTTCGTATTTATACTGGACTGTGATTTCCATCTTAATCGAAGCTTTGCTAAAAATAAGGTTATCCGTTTTTTGATGGAATCCCAAAAGTAATATTGGGACTATGATTTTAAAAGGCTCAAATAACAATAAGGTTTTAAAAAAAAGTTCTAAACAAACAGGGATCTAAAATGCGGACTCATATTTACATATCACCTGTTTATTTTGTTGGGCACAGGTTCTGAAAACATGGTTTAACCATTCGTTTTTTAGGGTTCCGTACCCGAAGGGTGCCAAACGGGACCACTACTAAGCCTCCGCTGTTTGTCTGTCTGTCTGACTGTCCGTAAGTCACAGGGGTCTACAGCTTCAACTGTTATGGAAAGTTGAAATTTTCACAGAATACGTATTACTATCGCATCTATCACGACAAATAATAATATACAAAAAAAATATCAAGGGGGTTCCCCATACAAGAAACCTCTAAAAAGTTGCATTATTTAAAGGTTTTTGCTCTTATAGAAGTTGAAACATACAAATTTTAAATTTAGTCAGATTGTAGGACATAAGTAATCTGAAGTAAAACAAAACATAATAAAAAGTATGGTTACAGCGCCACGAGCTTGTCTGACCCTATAAGCCAAACTAAAATGACCTCTATATTCAAGAAGCGACAGTCCTCGTCACCGGGTCAGATAAGTTTGCTGCACTATACGTACGTAGGCGGTGCCAACATTTTTGTCAGGCGCTACCATTTTACCGCTTGCTTTTTGTAGCCGTGATGTTGCTTTGGTATATTGATGTTATTTGACAGAATGTTTTTAGGGTTCCGCACCCGTATTTTCGGGTGGTACGGAACTTCTAGTTCTGACGGGTCAGCAGGTTTTGGCTGCTACGCATCAAAATAATAACTGATTTAATTTATTCACGGATCACTGAAAATTATCTGATGGAGACAACCACTGATGGGTGGAGACAACTTAATAAAGAATGGTACTCACAGGGAAATATTGCACAAGAAATAATTACAATGCACGTCTGGAATCTACGGATTTCCATTTTGTTTCATTTTAACAGAGATCGGGGTTTCGCGGACCGCTCACTTTTGTTAGTGCAAAGTGGTCGCCTTTGTTTATACTTGTATTTAATACTTTTTTGGGTTCCGTTAAAAAATGAAAACTCTCATTACGGACCTTCGATTTATTTCCAACAACCGCTGGGTATCGTATGAGTACTTAGGTAAATGCAAAGTTACATTGTTCATTATTTTTAGAGTAGGTTCCACGAGTGTTCCGATAATTATGTTCAGTTGGACACAACTCTTTATCATCATATTCTCTTTACTTATCATTATTTTCATTCTTTTCGACTGGGCAACAATTTGAATTCCATGAAGAATGAGAAAAAGAAAACGCGGGATTATTTTTTTCATCATTTTTTTTTCAGCTAAAGCAAGGATCTTAGCGTTCACTAATTGTCCGTAATTTACGTACCAACCCTTGTTGAAGGTGTTTTGTGAAAGCATATCTTTGTAAAAATACTGATTTTAACTTTGTGTTGAAAATTGATCGAGTTTTGCATTCTGAAAGTTATTTAACAGCAAGGCGTTAAATATCTTAGATATTAAGTATTTGTCAGTAGATGACCATAATAGTTAATTTGAAAGTGTGTTAGGTTTTTCTGGTGTAATATTTGTGCTATACAGGGTGTAAATGCAAAGTCAAGTATCCCTTTAGGGTATGAAAGTATACACAATACTGACGTCATTACGAGAAAAAAAAATATACCTTGAATTTTCACCAAAAATTCCATCATTTTTCTAAGCTATGGCTACGCAGCTCACCGGCCTGCCCACGCACCTAATTGCACCCCGCAACCCGCACCCCTCATCCGAGTGGCCAGCGATCAGTGAGGTCAGTGAGGGTGTCCACGCGATTAGTGTATTTTAAGTAAAGAAAATCGTCTTATTATGAGGTACTGGTACTTTATTTAGAGATCACAGTATTTAAAATAATATCTTTACCGATCATACTAACACACACTTAGAGGATTCTTGCCTTTGCTTTTCCACCCGGTAGAGGGTTTTTATATTTATTTTCCAGACCAACATTTTTATTAGCTAATAAAAAAAAATACTTTTATCTAGTGTTATCTTAATTTCTAGCCACAGCCAGATAAGCGTACGATATTAATTATTCAACCAGACTATGGTAAATAGCAAAAATAAAGATCGATTAGGAATAATAAAATTTACCAAGTATAGGTATTCATCTTTTTACAAACATCTTTCACATGTTTTTTCGATTTCATTTTCTTTTCAATAGTTATAGCTAGATAAATTCCAAAAATAATAAATAAATAAAAATATTTTATAAAAATATATATAAAATAATAAATAAATCTACTAATTAAATCTAATAATAAATCTACTCTAATAATTATACTGTGACAACATTATACATCAACAATCACGTATCGTATTTTGCAAACAATCTTACGGATGTCTTATAATTTTTACGTTAATTTAATTGTACTCGAATTTGATTTGTACGGTGAATGAGCGCACTTTGTTTTAGTTTTAATAACAAAGATAAATTGTTATGGGCCCATTTAGTGATATCATCTTGTAATTTTGTTTGAATCGTTTTTATAATTGTTATTACCGGACAAAGTATAGTATCATCCGCGTATAAATACATTACAGTTTAGAATAATATTTAACACACTGTTTAGTGTATTCAACCGGCCTGTAACGTAAACCGATCCGGTCTGAACACTTATTTGATGTTACCTTCTTCGCCGTAGGTATGTGTTTGGAACTACAATTTGCATTCTACGATTAGATAAATAATTTTAAACCAATTATTCTGGGCTGCATGGCAGAGATACTCTTTGCCTAGCCCAAACAGAGAAAAATAATGAAAATATCATATTTTAATATACTTCACATTATTAGGGAGTCTTGTCTAGTAGATTTGATTTGCAGATCCACGTTTCTCCAGTTTGGTATTGAGAGCGAAAAGAAGATTAGCGGCAGTTTCTTCGATGGTAGATACATCGACGGAACCCGCCTATTGTGTACGTTTGGCATACGCTTGACAGACCTTCGTCGAGTTAGCTTGCTGACTTGGCGAATGTGAAACGTGCACTATTGCATGTATCCATGATGCATCAAAATGATTTACTTACTCATATTGCCGAAACAAAAACATAAAAGTAGAAAACACAAATTACTGTCAAATCGAACATGTCACTTATTTTCAACAACAAATCTACTTAGTTACCAGAAACTCGTATTTTTAAAGCTGGAACTTAATTTAGCAAACGGAAATACGCACTGAGCAATTCCGCTGGACAAACAAAAACATCTGCCTTAATTCTATTTAGAGTTCTTATAAAGAAAACTATTTTTACTTTCAAGCGATATGGTAGGAGCTAAGGAAGTACATAGGTATTGTTATTTAAAAAAATGTGCTAACTGAGTAAAAAGAAAAAAAAACCCGGTCAAGTGCGAGTAGGTCTCGTTGTAGTTGTTCCATCCATCCATCCATCACCCTGTTTCGTCCACTGCTGGACATAGGCCTTTCCAGGATTTCGCCACTGCGGTCCTCCTGGAAGAAATGCCCATACTCACACACGCTGGGCAGGAGTGTTGGTGAGCGCGGTGCCGAAACCCTTGCATCAGTGACGATGTAGTAGGTGTTGATGGTTGTGAATGTCGGCACATGATAGAACTTATTTTAATATTATATTATTATTATCATCTCTGTTGAATTTAAACACTCATGGGCGTCGGAAGGGTGGGGCAGGGGGGGCAGCAGCAGAATGGGGCAGTAAACAATAGTACTAAAGTAAACATACAGCGGACATATGAGAGACAATTAAGACCGATCGGCAGTTTTTGTTTGCCCAAAAATACGTTTTTTTATTTTTCAACTATAAAATATAAATTGATATTTGAAAGAGGTCGCCCCACCCCACCCTAGACTTTCGTCTTTCATACAAAACCTACAAAATGTGTAAAACAAAACTTTAAAATTAAGTTGGTCATTACTTCTTAAACAAAATTCAACACTGACATTTTGTTGTTTAAGGCCTTGCCCCTGGTGCACGATAATCTTACTGAGCGATTATGAACTTCAGTATGTTGTCAGAAAGTCTATATAAGAACGCTCGCTTCGCGCGCTGGCGGCACGCAAAATCATTGAATTTTCGAGTTTTTCTAGATTTTACAAAAAAGTATTTGACGTAGGAGTTTTTCCACCTGACATCGGAAAATAAACTATATTTTATTGTTATACGAGTAGTAGTAATTTCAGACATAAAACTCAAGCCATTTAGACATAAAAAGGAATAATAACTTAACAAGGCATCATTTTCAAAAATAAAATCTATCGAGCGAAATGTGTCCAATTAGGTAACCGACCTGACAACGGAAAAACAAAGGTCTGAAAAAATACGTGTTCAAGTTTTACATTGATCAGATAAGTAGTTGACTCAGCACATTAAAACAAAAACCGTTGAAAGACCCAATACAAGCCCTTAAACACATTATGTATATTCCTTGATTTTGGTTGTCAGAAAAAATCTATTAAGCGTTGCTGCCATACAAAAACTAATTATTGTACCACATAGACAAGATAGCTCTCTGTGTCGCTTACCGTCAGTGTCAAAGGTGTTACCAAGTGTAAATTCATTGGAAGAGTTGTTCCGTAATAAAATTAGTGAATGACCCTTAAGTACCTGTTACCTTTACGTACATTAGCGTACATAACAAGCCCATAAATTTGTTTTTCGAGAAAAGTCAGGTTGAGGTATAGGCACAAAATAGATAGGTATAGGGCCTCTACAATTTTTTTTAGGGTTCCGTACCGGAAAGGCAAAACGCAGTCCTCTTAGTGTCACTCTGTTCATCTGTTGTCCTTCTGTCCGTCAGTCTGTCCGCCCCTTTATATGTTATGTCATGAGCCCCTAGCTCGTATTGACGGAATGAGTTACATACCTGCTTTGATATTTGGTAAACTAAACATAGAATTAGAAATTCAATAAAATAATTTTCAGTATTTCCCACACATAAAAAAGGCAAAAAGATTTTGGGATGTCAGTTAGAGCTGACTGAGAAGAGTAAAAATGTATTTTAGTTAGGAATTTTGTATTTCTGTATATTATGTACCATATACAATACACTGTATTTAAAGAACACACTTTATTTAAAAACGTCATTATAACTACGAGTAAGTTATATTTACCAAAATCGTGCATTTAAAAATGTTTATGCTTTCTTTTGATTTAGAAATAATATGAGGGTTGCTTCCTGAAATAATTTGCCTTCTTATTGGCTGAGGGAGTATGTATGTTTCCGACACATGATTGACGAAGGTTCCAAAAAATTGTTCCTTCTTCAAAGTAAACTATTGGCATGATCATGGACACCCTTAGTGTACGTAAAATTGAGTTTAATACAACAGATTTTTTACGTTTTTTAATAAACTTAAAGTAAAAAAATGTATCAAATAAAACACTTGGTCAATCTATAAAAACATATTATATTGGTTTACGTAATAAAAAAATCAAATTTGCTGTTATAAAAATAAAAAGCTAATCTCATCCCGCCGTCATCTCCTTTTGCTCGCGGCTCCGCCCGCGTTTATTTATCTTTGCCCCGATTTCGGCTTGGGCCTTATTTTATGAACAATCCTTGAAGCCTATACATTGACCAGAGTCCTTACGATGATAATAAAAAACCTCATCCAAGTCTGTTGAGTGGTTCTCGAGTTAAAACGGAACATACATACAGACAGACAGATAGACAAAAATTTAAAAAATGTGGTTTTTGCCTCAGTACAATACTAATACTTACCAATTATTTCATTTAAAATTTCGCAAAATATTCAATGTACAGACAGACACGACTTTTTTACTACTTTATTGTTAGTATAGATAAATATTTGATTGGCAAAGCATCTGTATATTACTCGTACATGCACTACGATTTGCTGGTTCTGTAAATTTTTTTACAATCCACACGTTGCTTAAATAGTTCTGCAACTTAATGTGGTGATTAATATACCAAACAACTTTTACTATGAAGCTGAATTCGGAGAAAAAACCGGACAAGTGCGAGTTGGACTCGCCCTCCGAGGGCTCAGTTAAATACTATATATTTAATGATTTAATTACAAATGTATAGTTTTCAGATTTTTCCCTATACTTGTAGTATAAGACGGTGTATTGCCAAACTTCATAGTTCTAGGTCAACACAGCATGCTCGGTTTGCGCCCACTCACAGTGCGTGCACTCTTATAAATAAGTTGGTCGATCAGTATATTTAATGTGTCTCTGTCCAAATTTGTATCATATATTCGTAGTTTTATTAAGCAGTCTTTTATATTTTTGCATTTATTGTACATATACTTTAATGTATTACAATTTGTTTGCATTACATTAAAAAAATTTAAAAGCGTGTTTACATTTGTAATGTAATGTAGCTAAAATGTAACGCATAAAATTTAATAATTTTCATGTGATCACCTAACTATTAACAAGCAGTTTACGCGAATTGCTATAAAACGCATTTATTGCAAACTTTTTATTCAAAAGTAAGGAAAACAATATTATGATGTGCATTTTGCACCGAGATCCTCCGTTACCACCTTAAGAACTGTTAGTAGGTTAAGAAACTGAAAACAAATAAATAAATAAACGGAAAATACCCTATTATTTTATAAGTATTATTTTCTAAGTATTTTTGACATCGGCCTTTTTGTATTGGACGGGTTGTAATTTTTTTTTCGAGATGAATCCCCAAGGGGCTGTCAAAGGTGTTTCCGAGTATGTCGAACACCACGTTTCATCGACGATTATAACGTCCCAACGTGATAGTAGTACTGCCGTACTTAGGGCACGAATATGGGACTACGTCTTTTCGAAGTAGGCGGACCGAACACAAACGTGTCCCTATAGGATTCGAACGAAATTGTTTGTTGACCTTGGTATCCTGACTGTTCCATTATTGAAGTTGCGAAGTATGTCCGCCTTAACCTCTCTGAGGTTCCTGATGGGGAGTCTGTAAGCCATGGATATAATATCAGGAATCGGCAAGACCTGCGCTTTCCTAAACACCGACTTGACAAGTATGCCAGATCAGTACATGTTACGGGAGATAGAGATCTACATATAATAAAGTCCCTGAAGATATCAAGAAACGTAAGACCGACTTGACATTTGTAAAAAAACTCAAAGCATTAAAAAAAAACAGCCAAGTGCGTGTCAGGCCACGCGCAATGTAGGGTTCCGTAGTTGGGCGCGACCTGTACTCGTAAACCTGTAAAGCCTACTTATAAGTTTTCCTTTTAAGTTCATTATATACTACTTCTGTGAATCTTTTCACATTTCTATAAACAACCGTTTAGCCAGCTGGGGGGGGGGGCGCTCCACTCAAACTAAAATTTTCACTTTAAAGCTTAATATTTCGCCAACGGATCCCTAAATCTAAAAACGGTTTTCACACACCCACAAATTTTTTAAACGACTATGGGATAGACGAGAAAAAAATTCATCCTCAGTTTACGTGTATGAGAGGTACCATAAAAACTTTTTTTTCAAAATTTTATTTTACCATTTTGTTGGCTTGATTAATATTTATATTCATGCCAAATTACAGCTTTATAGTACAAATAGTCTCTGAGATAAGCCGCGGACAGACGGACAGACGGACATGGCGAAACTGTAAGGGTTCCTTGTCGGACTACGGAACCCTAAAAACAAAGCGTTTTACTCTGTTAATGATTTACTTAGTTTGTGATCTATATAATGATAACCAAAATTTAATAATCTTAAGTGTAATTTGTAATTCATTATAGCCGATTCTAAGGGCGGCTTGCACCAATATTTAAATCTAGATTTAGGACTTAAGCTGAGTTTAATTTGACAGAAATGTATTGACTGACAGATCGTAAACCTGGTTTAACGATAAAATCGAGATTTAAGATTTTGGTGCAAGCCGCCCTTAAGGCTTTAACTTTAGTTTTAATGCTGTCAAAACTAAATTTTCTTCATTCGAAAACAGTTCTTTAGTGTTAACAGCAGAAGCCATATTACTTTGGAAAATTGCAAGTTTTGACAGCACGAAAACTAAAATTAAAGCCTTCAGAATCGACTTTAATGTGTAATTTGTTATTGAATCTAAAATGTAACTTATGATTTAATGTAAATTGACATGTTTCAATTTATTATTTGCCGCTGTGTATTGTGTATTGCTCATATTTTGTTGTATTTTTTATTTTATTTTATTTGAATTATTTTTGTGATGACATTATGTATAATATAATAATAAATTAATCTGAATCTGAACCCGTGACAGTCTGGTTTAGTAATCGAGACGGCCGAACCTCTAGACTACAGAGGGCTTTAAATCATCACATTAAATTTGAAACTCGTGTAGCGGCCATCGAATTGGATGGATAGCACCTTTATACCAAATGTTTTGATTAATAATAAATCAACGAAGGGTCTGCACTGCTCTGCTGGGAATTTCCAACTGCGGGTTCCGTACCTGTACAATACTGAAAAGATTTATCATTTTACAATTTCATCTATATCTATCGTTTCTGAATGATTTGTGTCGTGTTAAAATGTATTTAAACAAATCGGTGTCTCTGCATTTAAAAAAGAACTTCTCTAATACTTACTGGAATTTATTTTCGAAACTTGTCTTGTAAATTTCAACATTAGCTTCCAAAAAATATAACTAATATTTGCACCAAGGACTTTATTGGAATTTGCAATGGAAATATTTTCAATTGAATACTTTTTGATTCTGAAGAATTAGTTTTAGTGCTGTTTAAGTATTTGGAAGGTAATGAAGATTTTACTATCTCCATTTTTAGACTATTTAAAATGTATGTTTTGAAAGCAATAAAAAGTTCCTTCAGATATTGTAAAATTGACAGTTTTGTTATACTATATATAAGGTGACTTTTATTTATGCAGCTAAATTCTTACTGAAGATTCGGTAAGTGCTCAGTAACAAGGTTCGATGAACCTTTTTGTGAAATTTGTAAATTATTCTTTTCGTGTTCTTTACAAACGCAAGCCCAGCCCCGAGTCAATTACCTACGTACTATGGGTCATCAAGATTTTATTTTGCGAAATTAGCAAAAAGTGTTTACGATCCGTGTTACTGGTCGGTGATCACTTGCCAAACCTCCACTATGAGTTTAGCTGTATAAATAAAAGTCACCTTAGGTATATATGTTTATATAATATAAGGTCCTATAATTCAAAGTGAAAAAAAATCAAGAGCTGATAGAGTAACGTTAAGAATTTTTTTTTGCGTATCTTTTTTTTCCCTTTTTTTATAGACATTTGTCAGCTAATTCGCCTATTTTTTAAATATCAATGTACTATTTTTGTCTGCTTTTTGGAATAAATAGACCACTTTAGGAATTTAATTTCAATAAAATATATTTTTGTGCATTAAAACCGATTTTATAAGTATTTTAGTATTCACAGGAAATGACGTCATCACATTAGGTTGGATCACTATTCGCATCACTCCGATAGAAACCCACTCGTTTTGAAACGGAACCCAATCAGTCAAAGTGACAGACACATCAGTATCAGTGTTTCCAACAGCAACAATCATTTTAAAACTTCGACCTCGGTATTTCTTTTTTCAAAACTTCGATTCTGTCTGATAGAACTAGAGAATATAGATACCTACCCAGCTAGGGTGAGTTCGAACAAAAATCATAAATCTACATTTAACACCCAAATCACGTTCACGATCAGCCATTCTGTTCATTCATTCCATTTCTGTTAAAATAAACTAGCTTTAAATACCTATTCGTGCAATGACCTCTGTTTAATATAAATAATTATTAGTAATTAATAATAATTTAATGAGTAATTCTTATACAAATAGGTTTCAAGGTTGACCCTAAACTCTTATTATTTGTTGATAGTGATTATTAATATTATTTGTTGTTAGTTCTCGAATTGTGATAATTATTGGTAAAATACCTATTAAAACAGGGTTTTTTGATAAAGTTGGTAACATTTATAATTTGCAGTCTTTCGAAAGCGTTCAAGAAAAAAATACGTCTTAGGATGCGTTCAATGAAAATGGAAATGTGTGATGATGACGTCACTGAAGATCAAGTCGCTTTTTTTCATTTAATAAATGTTATGAACGCTTATTTTAAAATCTGTCTACTAAAAACAGTTCAGGAAAGCAATTCCTCGAATTGGTTTTCGAATCATAAATATTGGTGAAAACCAGAATAGGCCAATTGGACCACTTTGTACAGTGAAACAAAAAAATAATTTGGGCAAAAAAAATTTTCTTGGTTCTTATCTGTTAACGATACACAATCTTCTGAAGAAATATTTTCACTTATTATTGTAGGACCTTGTAGTAAGGCTTAAAATATGATTATTGAGGTTATGATTGTGAAACTTCGTCAGATTATTCTCCATGTGCCGACAATCACAAGTATGTAGCATGGCAACTTCGTACCACAGACAAATTTTGTTTATGGTTCGTACGTAACACTCGCATAGTCCGCCGCGGGCGAACGGCGCATAAGGAAAAGTTATGAAAAACAAATAAGTAAAAGAAAATTCTCCAAATAAATAAAGCGAAATTGGGCCATTCATTCGATATAACTGAAGTCCTAGAAAGCTGAAATTTGGTATGCAGGCTAGGAGTAGCACACAAACAACAAATAAATTAAGAAATCTGTTACTTTAACCCTCCAAATCCTCTTATGGGTCCGATTCTGTATTTTAAAAAAAATTGTTCTCAAATTCCAAAAGTCCTAGAAATCTGAAATTTGGGATGAAGGCTACGATTTGCACATACCCAACGAAAATATTAAAATATCTGTTAATTTTACCCTCCAACCCTCACCCCTTCTAGGGGTCAAGGCGACAAAAAACAAGGCGCTGAAATTCGTGCGCCTAATAAACAATTCGACACCCTCTTGAACCCTAATAATACCTAATAAGACCGCGGTATCCTGTAATCTTTACATAATACATAATACCATGACTTCTTATATATTTTCGGTCTTCTAGTTTCGGAGATAAAGGAGGGGAGGGGACATGATAACGTTAAAAACTTACTTTTTTGAAGATTTTTTTATTGAGACCACCCTTGGGTATCAATTGTATTTTTATTCTATTATTAGGCCAGAGTAACGGGAAGGTATTCTGTAAAATTAATAATCCATTAACTATCAGGGTTTTTTTTAGGTGGTAAAGCTGATGCCGGGCTTGACTGTGGAGGTACCACCATCTTACTTACTTGGAGAGTAAGAGAACAGCTCTCAGGCAAAACCAGGCGGTCCACCATTGCCTGGGACCGATGGATGGCGGTATATCCATCCCCAATTGCCGGACCTTATATAAAACAGACTGGTGCCGGGCAGCGGCGTCACTGGTGCACTGGACGAAACAGGCTGATGGATGGATGGATGAAACTATCAGTGGCTATCTATAACGGCTGAAACTGTAGACCCCTGTGACAGACGGACACACAACGGAGGCTTAGTAATAGGGTCCCGTTTGACACACTTCTGGAAACTTAATTAATTATCTGTGATCCAAGAGGTGAGGGGATGGAAGTATGAAGTATGGTAAAAAAGTATGGCTTGGCCGTTTCATGGAACTATTGCAAATACTATTATAAGTCCATGGGAGTGTCTGTTTGACGGCCGCGACGGCGCCAAGCCATACATTTTGTCCAAGATGTAGGGTTTTGTAGAGTTAGGGCTTGTATGGTTAGTGTGGAGTTAAGGGCTTGGCTCTACATGAGATCTGATAACTTTTTAACCGTGAAAGCGTTATGAGCTTCTGAGTCTTTGGTGACCTAGTTATTTTACATGAAATGTTTTTGATGGGATGTATTTTGCATCAAGTAGAATTGATCTATGACGTTTTACAGGTTTTTAATAAAGCTGAGTTTTCAATACTTTACTAGACTTCTAGTAGGAATAACATGACGTTTTCTTCAAAATCGCTAGATATCATCCAAACAAATTTTATGAAGAAAAAACTAACTAAATCCTAAAATCGAAACTCGAGTGAAAATCAATAAGAAGTCTAAAACAGATTAAAATGGAGGGTAACAATATATTTTATTTACAGTAAAGAAATAATCAATTGATGCTGTTTATTTTTCTGTTAAATATATGGTTATTCTGATTATTTAAAAAAATCATGCAGTCTGTTATTTTATTTCTATTTGTGTCATCTTCTCCTTAAGCAGCTGTCTTTAATTTTTAACATCCTGGCTATGTATTTGTGCTGCAACAAGAAAATACTAGAACGTTGACTACGGATCTCTAGAAAATGACAGTAAAATAAAAACAAAGGAAGGAGTCGCGCAGGGGATCGTTCCGTCGTTAAAATATTACGAGCGGCCAATATCAGGGATGAAATCTTTAATCACGGATCTCTAAGTTTTACGTAGAATTTTGTGGTCCCAGAAAATAGTCAGATAAGCCCTCTGGACAAGTAAATCATATCCCCCAAAACTGATCGAACTCTTATATCGAATGAATGGCCCAATTTCGCTTTATTTATTTGGGGAATTCTCTTTTATTTGTTTTTCATAACTTTTCCTTATGGATTGAGTGAAGGTAGTGTAAGGATTTAATGATGCAAAATAAGCTTTATAAATGTGTGTATATAAGGTGATTTTTATTTGTACAGCTAAACTGATACTGGTGGCTTGGCAAGTGATCAGTAACACGGATCGATAACACTTTTTGCTAATTTCGCAAAATAAAATCTTGACGTCCCATAGTAATTGACTCGGGGCTGGGCTTGCGTTTGTAAGGAACACGAAAAGAATAATTTACGAATTACACAAAAAGGGTCTTCGAACCTTGCTACTGAGCACTTACCGAGTCTTCAGTAAGAATTTGGCTGCATTAATTAAAGTCACCTTATAAATATAAAATGTATTACTTATATAACTAACGATGATAGTAGTTGGACTTCGACAAACCTTCCAACTAAAAAGTGATTTTGATGACACATGGCAAACGAAATTGGCTTAGTGCGTGCGAGTCGGACTTGCGCACTAAGGGTTTCGGACCACCACACAAAACGAGTACGGAACTCTAAAACATTATGGTGACAACATCAAGGCGACAAAAAACAAGGCGCTAAAAGCATAAACTTTTTATTCCTGGTTATTTCCGCTTCAGCTTTATTTACACGATTTGGAACAAGTATAAATCATATACTTCAATACCCATTCATTTTAATCTTCAAAGTAATTATACAAAATAATGGGGAGAAAGTTTATGGCACCCTTTGAATCCGGAACCCAAATTTTATTATTTTTGGTATGTACAACAATCTGAACAAATTTTAAACTTGTTTACCCTCTTTAAGAAAGAGCTGAAACAAATAACGTAGAAAAATGCTTGGGTTTAATATTTTTTTGATTTTATTTTTTAACACTTATTCTTGAAAATTTTAACTGGCTACCTATAACGGTGTAGACCCCTGTGGCAGACGGACAGACAGATAGACAAACAGACAGTAAAAGCTTGGTAATAGTGTCCCGTTTGCCACAATTCAGGTACGGAATCTTAAAAACCTAAAAAATAACAAAGGAAGATTGGTCTCGATGAAGGCTTTGTTGAGCCAACAGGTTTCAAAATAAGAGTTCTTACACAATGTTGTGTATAAAACTGAACGATTTTCTGAAATTTCGGATATTCATTCACTCGCCATAAAAATGTTTTCGGGGAGTGCGGCGACATTGTAAAGAGAAGTTTTAAACCGGATACCGTCTTCGTCGTCCGGGTTTTGTGCCGGAAAACATCATTTTTCGATTTACTAGATGAGAAAGGGGTTTCTGTAGGACTAATGTCAATACAAATCTCATTAGTCCGGGCATTCCAGTAATCCCTTCAGAAAAGGGGACTTCTGGAAATACTGTCATTTTTCCTATTTTTTTATTACGTTCAGCGCTTTCAATGGAACTGTCTAACATTTTATTTTCCGGTTGATAAAGTGGCCATTTTATTTGTACGCAAATCCGAAGGCCGGGGCGGTCGGCTCTTCGATCGCTGGTCGGTTGCTTCCTCAATTTACGGTTGCCCATAGTTGGGAATAAGTACCGTTGTCGTCATGCCTCGTATACCCTGCCCCGGATTTATATTTTCGCCGAAATGCGACTGGCGTACCCGAGTACCTATATTCACTGATAGTTCCTATAACCGTAAAGTGACGAGAATCACTACCGCTCGCGGTTTCGCCTCAAAAATCACTCGGTTTTCTTCTCTCGTTAACACCAAATTTTAAATTCTTTTTTTACTCGTTCCCGAGTCGCGCTCCTCGTAGTCAAATGTTCTTTAGCAAAACATTTCAAGAAACCAGAGAAGGAAATAAAACAAGAGGATTTCTTTTGAATTTTCTGGCGGCGAGTTATTTTGTTTTGATGTTGTCGGAATGGGCGGGCGGGATTGTTCGCCCAAATTCGCCTTGGAGAGAGTATATCGAGTGCAATGTATCTAAACTGGGCGGAGGGTCTCTTGTGCCGATAAACGGATTTGGGGAGATGGCGTTATTCCGAGTAATAGAGTGAAGACCGTTCTGGGGAGTCGGGACACTATTTGGTTTTGTCATAAAAAGTAACTGACGATATCATATTAGGCGTCTCAGAAAATGTAGGAAATAAAGAAATTACAGATTGTCGATTCCTTGGAACTTGATATAAAAAGGTTTTTAAGCAATCGACAACATTTCATTTAAGTTAACCATTTGTTTTTAATATCAATATTGAGCGTAAAAAAGAAGCTTCTGTATTTTTTATTTTGTTTTATTTTACGTTTTTCCTGCATAATTTAATGTTTTCTTATTCACTCATTCTAAAAGGACGTAAGTCACATCTGAGGATTTCAAAAGACGATGTTCATTGCCAATCGATTATTAAAAAAAAAGCTTGGCATGTTTATGCCCACTGTCACATGATATGACAGTTGATTTTTATTTTAAACAAAATGTACTTCAAAGCAAAGGAAATTGTTTTTAAAATCCTGTGTTTACCGTACTTTTAGTTTTTTTAAATATCTCTTCATATAATCACGATTTAATTCTGAAAAAAAATATGATGCACAGAACGCCCATATTCGAAATAGTTTTTGGTTTTGCACCAATTATTAATTTGTAATGTTGTCGATTCCTTGGAAAGAAAAGGTGAAAAGTAAAAACAAAAGTAAAAAGGAAATTAATTTGATGAGAAATATTCAAAACGCTTTGTAAAATTAAACAGCGCAACTAATTGGAATCGTGGCTTCCACCGCCGATTCAGCAAAACCTTGACATCAGAATGATGTATATATATAATAAAATAAATGTGTCCTAGTACCCGTTTGTTTTGCTTATTTTTAGCTTAGATTGCAATATTGAATTGCTACACTGGATGTTAAGCCTTGCAACAACAATTACATTTATCGTGATTGTAATAAGAGCGAAAATTGTGTGAGCGGAACTTTTCACGTGTTCTTTTTGTAGCAACGTCAACAAAAGGACACTGGTAAAAAGCAACAAGCAACAAAACAATATACCTAATACAATACACATATTTTCGATACTCAATAATTTTATTTGCGTTCCACAAAATGTTTCTTAATGCAACACATTCACATCATACAAGTTGTGGACCCTGTTGGGCACAGCAAATTAGGAGAGAGGAAGACAAAATTATCGATAAAATATCTATATTTATATACCTATATAGATGTACACATGCACACACTCAACCAATGACATTATTATGTAATAATTTATTGTTATAGATTCTATTTTAAATTATCATTTAAGTATTCCCTAACACTATAATAACATTTATTTATTAATATTTTTTTCAGTAAATGAATAAAAGTTTTATTATTCGACTCTTCTTTTAAGGTCTTTGGTAGTTTATTGTATATTTTTATTGACATTACATAAGGACTAGATGAATGCAAAGAAAGATTAGATTTTGGCAACATAAGTAAATTTTTATGACGCCAAGAGTAGGTTGAAGTTGAAGGTTTTTCTTTTCGGGTCACAAATAATTCGGAATTGTATCTGACAAATTAACAAATTTCTAATATATAAATGCACGGAAGGGTAAGGATTTGATGTTTCTGGAAGTATGGTTTGCAGCTGTCTATTTGTTTTATATTTACTAATATTCGGATAAGTTTTTTTTGTAGTATAAGTAGTGATGGTGATTCTGTACTATTTCCCCACAAAATTATAATTATAATTAATTATAATTTATTATAATTTTCACGACATAATTTCATCAAGGGCGTGGCAAAAGTGTTTCTGAGTGTAGACTGTTATTGGAATAGTCAGCAATAGTAAGTCCTCTTTTACCGACGATTTTTAAGTCCCAACGTTATAGGACGTAGAATAGCTTTTTCGCCATACTTCGGGGACAAATACACAATGTCTAGGGCATGCAGGCTTACCCAAAGATATGGCTTACCTCACAGTGTTTTCTTTCACTGTCAGCAAATGGTATCTATGTTTCATCAATTTCGAGTTACAGAGGACCTCCTTTCAATAATCTCGAGTTGGTATTGGCGATCCTAAACTAAGTCGTAACGTAGCGTGTGGTTCTGTTTGTCTGTCCGTTTGTCACAGGGGTCTACAGCTTCAACCGTAATAGGTAGACAGTTAGAATTTTCACAGAATACGTGTTACTATGGCCTCTATCACGACAAATAAAAAAAATTAAACCCTAGGGGTCTCCATCTCCATACAATAAACAGCGCGATTTGAGATGACTTGTTTGACAGCTTGTACCGAAAGTTCATTGATAAGATGATAGATTGCGCTAAGAGAAGCTTGTCAACCTTTTCGTACCGAGGTTGATTGTTAGGTTGATAGATGGCACTAAGATCTTGGACTTTTTATGGTTCCCTACCCGTGATAGATGTGAGAGTTGGAAGTAGTAGAATCCTCATATTGATGATTTGGGTCGGGTGGCCCCCCAAGGAAGAAAAGAACAAGTAAGTGCATACGTTGTTTCCTTGCCCCCCTTTTATCCTTGTCGTAATAAATAAAATGAGAACAATAAAATTACATTTTACGTGGTGCAGAAAATCTATAAATCGTATCGACAAACTGTTTTCTTTATCATGTTCTGAAATAAGTTTTGTCATTGTTATGTTATGTCCCTAATTAAATCACAATACTGAGAACGCGGCAATGCCATTCGAGAGTTTTTCTTGAATAGTCACTACAGCATTTTTTTTAACGAACTTGTTCTTCCCTTTTTGGAGAGTGGTATTTATTTTGTTCCGAAATTTTAATATTGACTATCATATAAAGTGAGAATGCCAAACTCTGTTTTCGTCCAATTTAGGTACTTGGCGTGGATTCATATTTGTGCCTCACCTATCACGCTGGGTCGTAATAATGGTCGGTAAAACGTGGGTGGACTGTGGAAAGACCTCTGTCACCCCCTTGGAGATTTATGTCGTGATGATATATTTCGTAAAAGTGACTTGTTTATTGATTGACGTTACAAATTGCCCCCTAAAATTAAGTAAGCAAGTTAACATTCTTGTGTTTGTGGATTTAATTATCTCAATAAAAGAAAACGAAGCCCATTCAAGGCTTTAGCTAGCTTTCCAATGTTTTATTTATTTACAAATTATATTATCTAACTAAACCACAATCTTCAATAGATATGCTTTTGCTCCGATTTCTTGAAGGAACCTTAACAATGATTTCCTTAACCGTAACAAATTAGCTTATTTTGCGTCTACCAAAAATTTACCTCTGTTGGTATAATCAGGGAAACTTTCGCTGACCCACTTTTCATACTATGCCCGCGGCTTCACCCGCGTTGAATTAGTTGTGTACTATAAAATGTGTCAATATTTTTCCGACTCTTACCTACAGTAAACATGGTAAAATGTGTAAAATGTGTAAATGCGCCTCTGTGTTTCCCATTTTCTATGTCTCTTTTATATCTTTTTCATGAGAACTGGTTTATGGGATAAAAAGTGGATTTTGGCCTATTCCAGATCTAGAACTTTATTTGTGCTAAGTTTCAGCCCAATCGGCTCAATAGGTACGGCGTGAAAGGGTGATACATTACTTTTCTATAGAAAATTGAAAACTCATTTTCATCCCATGGGAACTGATGAATGGGATAAAAAGTAACCTATGTCCTAGTCCAGGTCTAGAACTACATTCATGCAAAATTTCAGTCCAATCGGTTCGGTAGCTACGGCGTGAAAGAGTAACAAACATCCATCCATCCATCCATACATCCAAACTTTCGCATTTATAATATTAGTGGGATTAGTGGGAAGTGGGATAGTGGGATATTAACCGTCGACAATGTTAGCATCGAAGTTGTTCAAAAATATGTTTATCTAGGTCAAGTCATACAGCTGGATAAACAACTTCGACGCCGAGGCTGACAGAAGAATATGCTTGGGTTGGGCAGCATTCGGAAAGTTGCGTCACATATTTACGTCGTCAATACCGCAGTGCTTAAAGGCTAAGATTTTACAACCAGTGCGTCCTTCCTGTGATGACGTATGGCGCTGAGACGCGTTTTCTTACAAAGGGTCTGATCCACCGGTTTAAGGTCGCTCAGCGAGCCATAGAGCGGGCTATGCTTGGGGTATCTCTGATGGATAGAATCCGAAATAAGGAGATACGTCGGAGATCGAAAGTAACCGACATAGCCTGCAGAATCAGTAAGTTGAAGTGGCAGTGGGCAGGCCATATTTGTCGCCGACATGATGGCCGTTGGAGCCGAAAGGCTTTAGAATGGAGACTACGTACAGCAAAGCGTAGTTTAGGCCGACCTCACGCCCGCTGGACCGACGACCTGAAGGACGTTGCAGGGGGCGGCTGGATGAGGAGGACGGAGGACCGACATGAGTGGCGAAATTTGGGAAAGGCATATGTCCAGCAGTGGACGAACACGGGCTGATGGATGGATGGATGGGATAGTGGGATGGGATAAAGGTTTCATCCTAACAACAAAAAGTCAGATTTTTAAAAAACGTTAGCACGACCGTTGGAACGAACGTGCATTGACTATTTTTCAAAGCGAAATTTTTGCTATATTGATTACTGAAGCTTTGATTTTCGATTTTTTTTGGTCCTAGTGCTAAATATCGCATTTTCGGCACACTTTTTGAATAGAGTAAAACCTGATTTATAAAAAGGGAAAAATAGGGCATTAAATAAATGAAAATCAATCAGAAAACAATTATTGGTTTTTTGAGAAAATATATTTATCAACTTATTATAAACATGTAAGAAAGTATAATTAGCGACGAACTCTCAAATCTCGAGACCTGAGTTCGAATCCAGCCGGTCGATGCACTAATGAGTTTATCGGAATTTATGTGCGTAGAATTTGTTTACTTACACTTTTTCCTGAAATTGAAGGAAACACTTGAGGTAAACCTGCACGCCTTAAAAAGCGTGTATTTGTTGTGCAAAAAGTATGGCGTTAAGACTTACCGTTACCTTAAACTGTCACGTTGGTATGTAAAAATCATCGCTGAAAAGTGGGTGTACGAGCGTTGACTACTTCAGTGATAGTCCACTCTCGGTAACAGCTCTGACACGCCTTCGGGGATATATAATATCTGGACGATATGTTTTTGTAACTTTATCTGTGACTAGCTTTTACCCGCGGCTCCGCCAGCGTTTTATTCGGCTTAACGACATGCTTTTTTCCGGGATAATAAGTAACCTATGTGTTACGTTAGGGTATAAGCTATATTTATTCTAAATTTCATCCAAATCCGTTCAGCCGTTTCAGCGTGAAAGAGTAACAAACATACACACACACACGTACAAACCTTCGCATTTTTATAAATGCTATTAGTGTGATTATAGAGGTGATGCCCGATCTCCCCAAGTTCAAAGTTCCCCAAAGCTTTTATTATTAACTAAAAGCGGCACGACTTTGTCTTGACCGAAATCTTCATAATCAATGCTTATTTAAGGTCCAACAATTAAAAGTGGAAAAAATTAGAGATGAGATAGAGTATCCTTAGACCATTTTTCACCGGAAAAATATTTTTGCGCGACCTTTTTTTACCTTTTCATAGAACTTTAATCAGCAACTTTGTACTAGGAAAAAAAAATATCCAAAAAAATATTTTTCTCTTGGATTGTGATCAGTTAGCGATACATAATCTACTCTAGAATTATTTTCACTTATTATCTTCCAAAATAAGGTTCATTTTAACTAAGTAGATACCTACTGATTTTATTTTATTCTAACACCATGATGTGATTGTACCAAACGCCGCCACTGTCGTGATTTTTTTTTTATGTTCCCGGAATCCTCATATCATTATATTTCTCTTCAAGCCAAGATTCCTTTCAACTTTAGTTCAAGGACCCTCTACCTTAGACTTTCTTGCAAGGGTTATGTTATGATAGATAAATCATAAGTAAAATGTGATGTCGGAGGAAACTTCAACATAGTATAGAGATATAGAGTATAAGTGATCGTAGAACTGTACTCTATAAGATGAATTAATCCAATCATCGTTAACAACCCTACTTCCCCATCCTTAAGGGGCCGGCGAATCATGCATATTTCATACAAACGAAATACCAAAATAATTTTTAAATTAAACAAATTCTTGAGGTACGGTGTGTTTATTCCGATTGGATAACGGAATATCTATGTTCCCAAATACATGTTAAATAAGAACACTTATGGAAACAGGAAATATGAGTAAAATATTTTTTTTATGGAAAATTTAAATTCCTTATATCTCGTCTTTAAATCAGTATCCTTTCAAAATATATATTTGGAAACCTGGATATTCTGTAATCCGATCGGAATAAATACACACTACCCTAAGAATATCAATGACTTACAAATGGTTTTGGTATTTCGTTTGTATGAACTACAAATGGTTCGCCGGCCTCTTAACGTGGGAGAACACAGGTAGAGATTTGTATCGACAATGTAGTCTCTTCTAATATTACTTGTAGTGAGTCAGTTTAGAGCAGGTCTGTCCAACCAGTTCGACATACGGTTCGGTAGATATAAACAATATCGTCACGACATGAATCCCTGACGGGCTGTCAGAGGTGTTCCCGAGTGTGAACTGTGAAATGCAAGTCACAGTCTACATCCGGTGCACCCGCATTTCGCCGACGATTATTACGTCCCAGCGTGATGGGTGGTGAGCCCTATCGCCGTACTTCGGGCACAATTACACGCATTATAGGGCATGCAGGTTTCCTCACGATGTTTTCCTTCACCGTTCAGCAAGTGGTAAGTATTAGGTAAGAACACAAAATCCTATGCACATAAATTCCGAAGAACTCATTGGTGCATGCCCGACGGTCTCAAGATTGAGAGGCCAGAGTTCTACTGCTTGAGATACCACCGCTTGTAAAGGGATCTAATAATTTATATATGTATATTATATGATAAATATATAGATATTAATTATACATATCTATATATATATAATATAGATAAAGGAATCTGGGTTACAGGAACGAAAACCTATTCGGATAGCGGTTCCGGTTGTTATGAATTTAGGTCATATTTTTGGTTTTGGTGACCTCAACAAGAGGTAATTGAAAAAAATACCTTTAAAATATACATGTTACTCTCAATTGGTAACCATTTGAATAAATTTGTTATATAAGTTGACTTTCGTTTATGCAACCAATTTCATACTGAATACTCTGTAAGTGGTCAGGATCAAGGTCCAATGACCCTGTTTTCAAGATATGAGAAATTTATTTTTTTAATTTGATTTCGAATTTGTTTATATGGCGTCGAACGAGCCCTACGTGTCTCGCAGTAAGAATCGCGAACAAATAAGTTGTAACATGCACGCGTTGCCACTCTGTGCATTGCAATTTTGTATCAAAAAAGGTAACAGCAATCGGTTACCGCTTTTTAAAAACCGGTGTCGCAGAAAATTAATATTTAGAGGTTACCACAATGTAGTACTGGTTGTAATAAAGATTGTGGTACATGAAAAATACCGATATTTACAATACCGGTTTCGGTCCCTTTACAATTTATAACTATCCAGATATACGGACGCTGAGAGGGGGTTCCCCATCTTAGCTGTACGGACAGTACGGATGATGAACGAACATTTGAAACGTTGCGTTCGAACCGTCGGAATATCGGTTGGAGGAATAGGTCATGGACTACACTCTACAAAATATAACCTATAAAAAACCGAGAGGCAAGTAATTTTCTGACGGTGTTTGAGCCTTTAGTATTCAGCACCCATTATTATCATAATTATAAGTAATGTATAATATTTTAACCAACCGAGCCTGACCTAGGACCTCTGGACCTAGGTTGTTAAACAGACGTAGATGTGTAAAAGTTTTACTTTTTAATTTAATGTCACTTCTACATTGAAATGTGATAAT
Source organism: Ypsolopha scabrella (assembly GCA_910592155.1). Classification (NCBI taxonomy): domain Eukaryota; kingdom Metazoa; phylum Arthropoda; class Insecta; order Lepidoptera; family Ypsolophidae; genus Ypsolopha; species Ypsolopha scabrella. The sequence continues at coordinate 19,057,894 of OU342969.1, read as the reverse complement.
AGGCTTGTACACAGGGTAAGCAACATATTATTCTATTTAGTCCGTCATTTAGATTATCAAAAAATATTGGAAACGTATTTTTTCTTTTGTCAATCAAACAAAAAATGACAGAGATAAAGCGCGTCAAAGTTTGGGAGTGGGGGAAAATGACGTCACTTCTACGTAAAATTGTACCTAGATGTGACGTCACGCGGAACTTCAGCGGGTTATATATTCATAATTTTTTGTTAAATTGAAAAAAGAAAAAATACGTGTCCAATATTTTCTGATAATCTAACTGTTAAAGGTTTTATAGCAATAACACCACTGGCAGCCTGCGGCCTAATTTATGATACTCTGACAGAGTGACTTTTTGTAAGATGTCTGCTTACTGATTTTCTCCAAAGTCCATTGTTTACGTTATCTTCATAAATGTACTTGATTATACTATATGGTGGTTATTGATTCTAAGTGCGCACTCTGCATTGGAGCTAGACTCCTTCATAGGTTATGGGAACCCTAAAAATTGAATTGCTCAACGAGCAAAATTTTGACACTTGGAAGATTCAAGTAAAAGCTTTATTAGTAAAAAATCAAGTAGGGAAATACGTAGATGGATCCATATCAAAACCCACCGCCAGTGAAGAAACAGCGAGCGCATGGTCCGATAAGGATGAGATGGCTATGTCTGACCTTATTATGGCGATGAGTCCAAGTGAGTTGAAACATACTCGAGGGTATATGGAAGAAATTGGAAGCCGTATATGCATCTAAAGGCCCCGCAAGGAAAGCAAGTTTGCTGAAGAAATTGACATTGAGCCGTATGAAAGAAGGCGATGATGTACGAAAGCATTTAAGTGCTTTCTTTGAGGCAGCGAATATGTTAAATGATATGGGTGTTACTACACACGATGACATGCTGTCGATCTTGCTATTGAATAGCCTACCGGCGAGTTACGAAGGCTTTAAATGCGCAATGGAGTGCAGAGATGAGTTACCGAATATAGAGGTTCTAAAAATAAAAATATTAGAAAAAGCGAATAGCTTGAGTTCGAACAAAACTGTGAACATTGAGGGAGCTATGTACGCAAAGCACTGAGGACCAAAAAAGAACTCGAAACCTGATGAACAGAAAGTTGGACCTAGTAAATTTGTGTTCAAATGTGACATTTAACAAAATGGGACATAAAGCTTCGGAATGCAAGATGAAGCGAAATAATAATGAGTCGAGATGTGCACAAGAGCTAAAAAAGGAAGAGGACAGTACTTTTGATATTATTTTTAATTGTACAAACTCTGTTAATTCTTTAAAATCTCTAGAGGATGATTGGATCCTTGATAGTGGATGTACATCACACTTGTGTAATGATAGGGACAAATTTACTAACAATTTCAATGTTTTACAGGATAAACTGAAACTAGCATCAAATCTGTCGACTGATATCAGGGGCAAAGGTGACGTAAAATTGTCAGCATCAGATAAAAGGCATATAACATTTCAAAATACATTGTACGTACCAGATCTTCGTAGCAATTTGATATCTGTGGCCAAAATTACGGATAACGGGTATGAAATTAACTTTACTAAAGATAGAGCCTGTATAAATGATGTGGCGGGTAGAACCGTGATGACAGCAGAACGTAAGGGGGATCTTTACCATGTTAGAGAATTGAACGAACAAGCTTATCTTGTCCTTAACTCAACTGATATCCTTGCTTGGCATGAACGTATGGGACACTTAAATGGTAGAGATCTTTCAAAATTACTGAACCGTTGCGGCTATAGTGTAAAAGAGGCAGATTTACGCGAGATTTACAACTGCTTTATATGTGCTAAGGGGAAAATGAGTTCGTTACCATTTCCAAGGTCGAGTGGACCGTGTAATGAAAAATTACGAATCATACACTCAGACGTAGTAGGTCCGATGAAAACGCAATCAATAGGTGGTGCGAAATATTTTGTAACATTTATCGATGACAGTTCTCGATGGTGTGCAGTTTATTTACTTGGGAACAAAAGTGCAGTGTTGAGTGCATTCAAATTATATAAAAATTACGCTGAAAAGTTGACAGGGAAGAAAATAAAATTTCTTCAGAGTGACAACGGCGGGGAATATTGCAATCACGAATTTGATGAATTTCTCAAGAGTGAAGGTATTCAAAGAAGGCTGACAGTGCCACATACACCTCAAATGAATGGCGTTAGTGAACGCATAAATAGAACCTTGCTGGAAATGGCCAGGTGCATGTTATTATCCTCTGGTCTATCTGTAGGCTTTTGGGCGGACGCAGTTGTGACTGCATCGTACGTACGAAACCGCTGTCCGACCAGTAGCTTGAAAGGTGACATTCCATTCGAGAAATGGACCGGTACTGCTGTGAACCTTGAAAATATTCAAAGCTTTGGAACTAAAGCATATGTATTGGATAAGACGCCAGGGAAGGATAAATTTGATGCACGTGCCAGAGAGGGAATCCTTGTCGGATACCCTAGATCGAGCAAAGGATATCGCATCTGGATACCCACTGAACATAAGGTGATAGAAGCTCGAGATGTTAAATTTCAAACGGAATTGAGAAAATTAAAGAGCGAGAAAAGCGTTCAACCTTCAGTTGAAGAAACTCAACCAAAAGATGGCCCACAAATTCAAGAGTTGGAGTTTGACACACCCAATGAAATTATACAGAGGCCGTTCACAGGTGCCGGAGACAACACTGATGAGCGCGAACACTCGGGAGGAGGAGAGCACTCAGGCGAAGGTGAACATTCCGGTGATGGAGAGAGTTCTAACTGTAAAATAGGTCTGAACGAGGTTGAACCAACTGTTGAGAGACAAGTTAAACAGGCTAGTTTAAGACGAGCTCCTGGAAGACCGAAGTTTATTAAGGGGGAGCGCGGTCGTCCTAAGAAGGTTTATCAAATGGTAGAAACACATGAAGAAGAGATAGCTCCTGGAAGACCGAAGTTTATTAAGGGGGAGCGCGGTCGTCCTAAGAAGGTTTATCAAATGGTAGAAACACATGAAGAAGAGATGGAACGACAAATCGAAGATGATGGAGAGTTTTTTCTCTGCAGTGGCTGAAATATCATTAAAACAAGCTTTGTCAAGCGATGATCATGAAGGATGGCAAGAGGCAATTCTGTCTGAGATTCGAAGTTTAATCAAAAATGAGACATGGGATATTGTAATGAAGCCTAAAGACCGAGACATTGTTGGTTGTCGCTACGTGTTGACGACAAAATTGAATGTTGACATGACTACAAAGAAGAAGGCACGGTTGGTAGCAAAAGGTTTTAGTCAACGTTATGGTGTTGACTACCACCAGACGTATACCCCAGTTGCAAGACTTGAGACAATCAGACTGCTAATGGCACTTGCTGTAGAGCTGAACCTTGAGATTCATCAGCTTGATATAAACACAGCATACTTAAATGGTCAGCTTGATGAAGACGTATACATGCGAATACCGGAGGTACTTACAGAGAGCCTTATTGAGCTAACCCAGAGAGAAGATAAGACTTCGGCAGTTGGGAAGCGTGCTAGACAAATGTTACTTGACCTCAAGGCTGGGGGAGATTCTTGCTTATTGAAAAGATCTTTATATGGTTTGAAGCAAGCAGGGCGACAGTGGTATTTGAAATTGGATGAAAAACTTCGAAAGATGAACCTAACCTAATTTTAATAGTTGTCATTTATGTGGATGACATCTTGGTGGCTTCACAGGATATCAAGTGGATAGAGCAATTTAAAAAGGATCTAACTAAAGAATTTGATCTTAAAGATTTTGGACCAGCGAAATACTGTCTTGGTATTGAAATTGAGAAGAAAGGTGGTGAAATAAGCTTGTCACAGAAGAAGTACATAATGGATACACTAAAGAAGTTTGGCATGGAAGAAAGCAAAACAGTATCCACTCCATTTGAAGTTGGCCTAAACTTTGCAGCATCAAAAGAAGAGAGCCAGGACAATGTTGGCAAAGAACAGGAACTATGGCCATATCGTGAACTGATAGGGACTTTGATGTACCTAAGCGTGGGTACTAGACCTGATATTAGCAATACAGTTTCAAAATTGGCGCAATTTATGACATGCCCTAAACATGTACATTGGATTTCGGCCAAAAGAGTTCTTAGATATCTAAAGAAAACTATAGACTATCGTCTTACTTTTAAAAGAACAGGGCAAACGTTAATAGGATACTCAGATGCAGATTGGGGGAATTGCTTAGTAGATAGGCGTTCGTATTCCGGCTATACTTTTGTTTTGGGAGGAGCAGCTATTGCTTGGCGATCTCAAAAGCAGAGAACTGTAGCCACATCCTCTACAGAAGCTGAATATATCAGTACCAGCGAGGCAATAAAGGAAGCTCTTTACCTGAGTAGTTTATTAAAGGAGATAGGTCTATTGGAACTATCAAAAACTACTATCTATGTTGACAATCAGGGGGCGATTTACCTTGCTGAGGATCATGTCTATCATGCTCGTACTAAGCATATAGATATAAAGCACCATTTTATAAGGGACGTACTCAGGGACAAAATTTTAAAATTGAAATACGTGTCGACAGATTTTATGCTAGCTGACGTTTTAACGAAAGCGTTGCCTGTGTGCAAGCACTACAAGTGCATAAGTGGCCTAGGGCTGCAGTTGTGAATTGAGAGGGCGTGTTAAAGGTTTTATAGCAATAACACCACTGGCAGCCTGCGGCCTAATTTATGATACTCTGACAGAGTGACTTTTTGTAAGATGTCTGCTTACTGATTTTCTCCAAAGTCCATTGTTTACGTTATCTTCATAAATATACTTGATTGTACTATATGGTGGTTATTGATTCTAAGTGCGCACTCTGCATTGGAGCTAGACTCCTTCATACTAACTGACGGACTAATCATTTTTTTTAGTCATCATGCCTCTTGTAGCATACTTTTACTTAGGTACCCACACGCTGTACCATATGTGTGCTACGAATTAAAGTTTTTTTTATGAACCCTATCCTGAAATCTTGCACACCTATCCGTTACGTCAAGTACAGTGAAAATGTATTCCAAAATGAGGGACAGATTATAAAGACGATTTAAACAAAGTGGCTGACTTGAGCGATGAAGCCAACTATAGTGCCTTCACATTTCTTCTATTTTGATTTGTCTCACAAGCACTTTTTTATTTACAAAGTTATACCTTCAATGCATGAATAAGAACGTAGTCATGATGCTGCATCATTCTGTCCACGGGCCGTTATTTGAAAACCCCTGTTTTAGAACAAAGCTGGAATAGGGAGCTGGCATATTGCCTCAGTTCCCAGTTTTACTGGTACTATCTCGGAGTTTATGCCTTATAAAATGTCCCGCCGACCACGGGGCGCGTTCCGCGTTTCGCTTTTGCTTTTGATATATAATATGGGGACGGGGTTACGGCACTTTTGTGTATCGTAAACCGGGAATCTGCATCTGAAAGGGGGCGGTTTTAATATTTTAATGCTTTCTTTGTTTTCATTTTTCGAAATGACGATGGAATGAGACTTTGGTATAAGGTGAATTCATGTTGGAAAGGCAGATTGATAAGTGATGGACTCATCTTGGATTTAAGGTTGGATTCATTATATATGATCCTACAATAATAAGTGAAAATAATTCTAGGGTAGATCGTGTATTGTTATCTGATCAAATTCCAGAGGAAGGAAAAATTTTTTGCTCGACCAATTCTTTGCTTTTACCTTTCCGTTAATAATTTTTTAACTTTCCTGTACAAAGTGGTTCAATCAGCTGACTAAATTTCTATGGAAAGGTAAAAAAAGTACGCGCAAAAAAAATATTTTCCCTGGTATGTGGTCTATTAGGGATACTCTATCATCAGTTAAATTTTTTTCACTTTGAATTGTGGGACCTTATATATACAACGCAAAATATGTCAGCTAATCTATATGTTTGCTTAAAATTTGAGGACCATATAACAGATTTTGTTGTGGTAATTATTGTTTTTGGGGAAGTATAGTTAGATTATACTATAAAAAGGAGTATCACTACGATGACAATAAAACAAAGTCGCATCGAAATCCGTTCAGTGGTTCTCGAGCTAAACGGAACATACATACAGAAAGACAGCTAGAGAGAAAAAAAACAAAAAATGCTACTTTTGGCTTCAGTAAAATACTAATAACCAATTACATTGAAAATTTGAAAAAATATTTAATGTACAGAAACGACTTTTTTAGGGTTTCGTAGTCCGACAAGGAACTCTTATAGTTTTGCCATGTCCGTCCGTCTGTTAGCGGCTTAGCTCAGAGACTATTAGTACTAGAAAGCTGCAATTAATTGGCATTAATATATATAAGTACATATTAATCACGTCGCCAAACGGTAAAATAAAATAAGAAAAAAAAATGGCTACCTTGCCATACACGTAAATTGGCCATGATTTTTTTTCTCATCTATACCAGTGTGGTGTATCGTTAGATAGGTCATTCAAAAACATTGTCAGTGTGTCAAAACCATTTTTCGATTTAGGGATCCGTTGGCGAAATACTAAGTTTTAAAGTGTACATTTTTGTTAGAGTCAAGTGTCCCCTCCCCGTGCCGGCTAAACGGTGGTTTATGACAGCTATCACAGCTAAGTAGGCTTTACAGGTTTACGAGTATCTACAGGTCGCGCCAAACTTTTAATCCCCTCCAAACACCACAATGTATGGGCCGTTCTTCGGGAGAGCAACTTCCGAGCGGACTAGAAATTTGGCGCAATCTGTATTAGACAAACTTATAAAATGTACTGGGCAACTACGGAACCCTACACTGCGCGTAGTCCGCACTTGGCCGGTTTTTCTACTTCAAAATTATATTTCCTATCTTACATCTCCATTTATTAAAACAATACCGGGTGTAAATAGACTGCTACCATTAAATGAAACCACATATTTTACCGTCCCTGCTGAACCACTTTTCCCAAGAATAATACCTGCGACCACCCTTAGTTTGGGAAATAATTAAGTTTCAAACAAAAATGCGTGAACCCTAACGCACCGATATACGGGCGAGTTCCGAAAGAGCGTAGTCCGTGAAACAGCTGTTCCGGTGCAGCGTTCTAAAATAGACCTTCCTCCTACGAGATAAAGTCTTTGAGTTACTTTTGAATATCTTTTTCTCTGAAGATTTGCGTGTTTTTTTTTCCGAATAGTTGTTCAGTATGATCAGTAGAGTATGTGGTTTTATTTATTGGGCGCACTCTATTTACATCCTGTATGTCATGTTCGATGATGAAGTATTGGAATAAAGTCCTACCCCTCCAAAATTATAATTATTGATTGGTTGATAAACGTTGAGAGTCGATTTGTACTTTTGCATCCGATATACCTTCTTACAAAGTTAGAAAAAACCAAACAATATCGCGATGTATTTCATCTAGTTTCTGGATTGCGAACTAAGAAGTCGATAAGTCGATTGGGCATGCGGATAGCAAGTTATTGTTATTGTTTTAGTTATCATTTTAAAAACTCTTGGAAAAGGCAGGCCACTTCTTAACGCATAGAAAGCGCTACGATTTCATGGTTTTCCTACTTTGTATATTCGCTACGCCAACGTTGCCACACCTCACACAGTGAGAGCCAAAATAAATATCATCCTTCGCCAAAAAATCCCAAAAAAATCATTACTCAGTTTGACGACATTGCGCGGCCTCCCAGATCGTTGGATCTCACCCCCACACTGAAAAAATAGAAGACCAATCCGTCCCTTTTGACTCAGAAGAAAAAAATCCATTCTATTAAGATGGACTTTGGTAGCTAATTGCTGGAGGGAATATTATTGTAGAAGATTATCCCACCATCGTACAACATTTCCTTCGCTAATTTCCGTCGGTTTTAGTTGAAAATCCAAGAAATTCTTCTGAATTCCGAGTTTTCTGAATTGGTGGGTAATTGTTGGAGGGAATATTCATGTAGAAGACTATTCCATCTTCATGAAATCCTTCTAATAAATTACCTTCGGTGATTTTCGTCTGTTTTAGTTGAAATCCAAGAAATCCTCCTATTTTATGGTAGGAAATCTGCAGTTTTCTGAATTGGTGGGTAAAGGTTGGAGGGAAAAGTTATTTAATGGTAGGAAACACAGCCAGGAGGGTAAAGTCAGAAGAAAAGTCAGGAAATTTTTTTGAGTGCATGAACTGTTTCCTGTGGCGTATTTAGTAGCCCAACCTTAATATTTTTTGGATGTATTTCCCGTATTTATTTATCAACTTGTTTGTTCGTTTCATCATTCATATATAATATTTTTATTCCTAGATTTCTCTATTTTATGTCGGTGTATGATTAAATTTTTGTAGCCCAACCTAAATGTTTTTTGTATGTATTTCCCTTATTAGTATATACGTATTATTATTATATATTTTTTATATTCTAAAGATATATATTGTAAAGATTAACTTTGACTTGTAGAAAGTATACTTTATGTATCTATTTTACAAAATAAATATTTTGATTTGATTTGATTTGATTTGAGGCCAAAGTCTACGATAGCAACACAACGGGCAGATCGGAATTAAAAGAAAATATCGTGCGAGAAGTGAACGCTATTCCCCAAACACTACTGCAACGTGTCGCTCGGAATACTATCGATAAGCTCCAGAAATGTGTACGCGGCGAAGGAAAACATTATGACGATATAATATTTCAAAAATTATGGTTTGATAGATAAACATTATTTTACATTTATAACTTCCATATAAGGTGAATTTAGTTTATATAGCTTAATTCATACTGGAGACTTGGTAAGTGGCCAGGACCAAGGTTCAATGATACTGCTTGTGAAAAATTAGCAAAAAAATTGCGTCCCTGTACTTGTTCTTGTTTGTAGGTGGTAGAGCTGATGCCGGGCTCGACTGTGGAGGTACCACCATTCTTATTCGCAAATCCTCCCGAAGTTATTCGGGAGAGAGTAAGAGAACAGCTCTCAGGCAAATCAAGGCGGCCCACCATTGCCTGGGACCGATGGATGGCGGTATATCCATCCCCAGTTGCCGGGCCTTATTAAACAGACTGCTGACGGGCAGCGGCGTCACTGGTGCAAGGGTTTCGGCAGCGCGCTCACCAACCCGCCTACCTTGCGTGTGTGAGTATGGGCATTTCTTCCAGGAGGACCGCCAAGCGTGGCGAAATCCTGGAAAGGCCTATGTCCAACAGTGGACGAAACAGGCTGATGTATGGACTTGTTCTAGAAAAAATCTAGACTCAAAGGAAGTCCACATTTTTATTTTGCGTATTTCACAGAAAGGGTAATTGAACTTAGGTCCTGATCACTTACCGAGTCTCCAGAATGAATTTGGCGGCATAAATGAAAGTCACCTTATACCGGGTGTAAAAGCAAAGGCAAGAATCCTTTTAGGGTGTGTTAGTATGATCGGTAAAGATATTATTTTAAATACTGGGATCTCTAAACAAAGTACCAGTACCTCATAATAAGACAAGTTTCTTTACTCAAAATAAACTAATCGCGTGGACACCCTCTCTAGTCGCTGGCCACTCGAATGAGGGGTGCGGGTTGCGGGGTGCAATTAGGTGTGTGGGGAGGCCGGTGAGCTGCGGCAGCCATAGCTTAGAAAAATGATGGAATTTTTGGTGAAAATTGAAGTTATATTTTTTTTCTCGTAATGACATCAGAATCGTGTATACTTTCATACCCTAAAGGGATTCTTGATTTTGCATTTACACCCTGTATAAGAGTTTTTCAATTGTTTTAACACTTTATAGTAATAAAAACAATAAAATGGTATGCAAATTTTCTAAATATATTTCGGCCCACTTTGGACATCACTCGAATAAATGACAAAATGTAAAAATTACATAATAATATAACCTTAGGACTACCTTACTAACCTACTTTTAACATAAATCATTATATACGAGTGTTTAATTTACAAATCCTAAATTTGCCACGGGACAGCTTGGACGGGTATTATTTCAAAATCACAATGTTTTAAGGTAATTTTATTCGAATTACCCTAGACCCAGGTATGAAGGTAGAAATAACATTTTGTAGTTGTGTTGAGTTTTATGTGCGTAAATAATTGTTTGCCCCTGCCATTCAAACGCGCAGTGGCGGCGGCGTCCAAAATCAGAGAACGATCTTCCGCCTCCCCTGAAAGAGAAAATGACGCCCACTAGGTTGACATGAAAAGAAAACATGAAAGAGAAGATTTTTGGGGTTCCGTAGTCCGACAAGGAACCTTTATAGTTTCGCCATGTCAGTCTGTCCGTCCGTCCGTCTGTCCGCGGCTTAGCTTGGATACTATTAGTACTAGAAAGCTGTAATTTGGGTGTCCCTTATACATATAAAGATCAACAATTTTTTTTTTCAAATTCTGTTACCTATTCCCCCTTGTTTTATTTGTACTAGTATAGACTATCCGTGTGCAAAATTAAGTTTCTCTAAGATCGATGTCATTCACCCGTGCCGACTAGAGCTCAAAGTTTTTCATAATAATCGATTTCAGCTGTAGTGCTTAATCGATGCAATGTCCATTAAAGTATCAATTATTTAAGTTGGGTATATCAATAAAGTAATAAAACTCGTTGAGCAAGCATACAGCTATTTATTAGAACCATCTACTATACACTATACTATCAAAACTATTCCGGATACTTTTTCTTTAATGTGTCTTTTTTGCAGTCGGGGTAAAGTTTACGGAGTTCTTGAACACATCGTGAAAAAATTGCTTCTTTTCTTCGATGTAATGAGCTTATGAAAGTCCTGCATGAGCTAAACTTGTCGTTCAGCTACTTCATTAACTGCTTTCAAGGACCAAACTTTTCTTTTAGGCAGTGGAAATAAGTTATTTTGTCTCCATGTAGAAACGTTTTCCCCTATAAACTTGCGTCGATTTTAGGCCGTGTGAATATTTTCATGATCAAAAGCGCATTTCAGCACCAGCTCATAGATGTGATGCTGATAAGTAAATAGTAAAATCTCTCTTTCGAGCTTACATTCCAAAAGCGCATAAGCGACCAGTATTAGATGCTGTGGTGTCACAACAGAGTATTTAGATACTTTTTATCGAGGTTCCAATCTTTAAGCGTGTCAAATACACCCTTAGCTTGATACATCCAATTTCGGTACAGCGAGAAGTTGTTCTCGTTGTCGAAATATTATAAGTACTGGAAAGCGTTCTTCATTTCGTACTTCGTACGTCTATGCCAGGTAGTTTTCCATCCCAATGAACTGTTACTGCTTCAGACAAATTCTTCTGAAAGTTAATTTTTATTGCCTCTGCTCTTTCTTTTCGAGTTTGTATACTAATACGATGACTAGACGATATTTAATCGAAAATGTATCAGTACTGAGTCAGTGTTTTATGGCCACTTAAAGAATATAAACAGAATCTCTGATACTTAACTGACATGATTCTAGAGGTGCTACAAGTTTTGGAATAACATAATCATTTCTCCCTCTTCTAAATAATGGTATTTTCAGTCAGTGTAGTTATGATTGGAATCTCTTGTAGATCCTTCTCACAGCTAATTGATGAGAAGCTAAATGTTGAGAGAAGATACCGAATCACCTGGAGTGAAGTTGATGCGAATGCCGGAGTTAAATGCTTTAGCCTTCTGTTTTCTTCTTGTGAGTTTTTCTCCTTAATTTTTCTTTTTCAGCTTACTTTTCCACACTTATTAAGCAGCCCGGCCGACCAGGTTTTCTTTGTTTTTTGCAAGAATAGTTATCTTTTATTTGTATTTTTACTAAAGCATTGGCGTGTGAGACATCAAACAATTATCTAAGTTTTTTTGAAAGTCCTCTTCACGTTGCTTGTTAACATCTTGAATTTTTTGTAACTCTCGCCAGTTTCTTTACACAGTTAGGCAGTGCCCTTATTGGTATCCTGGCCTATTCGCAGAAGATATTACAGGTTTTTATTTTCATTTAATTTAGTTCAATTTCGCACCTATAATTTGGTGATTTACATCACCAACTAAGAAAATGTTTTGTTTAGAACTTCTTAATTGCACAGCCATCTTTAATAATTTGTGATTATCACACGAAAATATCAACACGAACACAAACTGAGAAATAACGCACTACCAGTACAGTTTTATATAAAATGTTTGGGCGCAAGTCGGCACGGGTTAGAGTGTGGTTAGAGTGCTCAGATTGAGCTAAAAGTTACGTAAAAAAAATAGCGGGTGTGCGTTAAAAAATATTGACTTTGAAATATAAAGGAAACCCTAAAATACATATTAATCACGCCGACAAAACGGTAAAAAAAATCTCGAAAAATATTTTTTAAGTATTTCTCCCATACACGTAATTTGGGGATGAATTTTTTTTTCTCGTCTCTCCCATAGTCGTGTCGTTGAATAGGTATAAATTTTTGTTAGAGTCAAGTGGGGGACAAGTGCCGGCTAAAAGGTTGTATCATGGAACTCGGCAATGGAACTAGTGCGAATGAAGGTGTATAAGGAGATGTGAAAAAATTCACAGAAGTATTATATATAATGAATGTAAAAAGAAAACCATCACAGCTAAGTAGACTTTACAGGCTTACGAGTACAGGTCGTGCCAAACTTTTAGTCCCGTCTAAACACGACAGTGTATGGGCCGTTCTTCTAAATGTATGGGACTAGAAGTTTGGCGCGATCTGTATAGACCAACTTATAAAATGTACTGGGCAACTACGAAACTCTACACTGCGCGTGGCCGGACACGCATTTGGCCGGTTTTTATTTCAAATTACAGCGTGGAACTTATCATACGCCGATTTTTTATTTTAAGCCTTTTTTTGTTTATATATTTTTTTCGTTTGGGTCTTGTTTTTGTATAGTTTTCTTTTGCATAGTTTGGTCTACTATTTGTTCTGTTGGTTCCTTTATTTGGATTTTGTTTTCGTATAGTTCTCAGCATAGTTTAGTTTGTTTTGTTGGTTCGTTAATTTATTTAGGTTTTGTTTGGTTTTTTCTTTATGTATGGTTTAGTCTACTCGCAATTTTTATGTTTTGTTAGTATGAAAAGGGATAGGCTGAAAACCAGCGCTGTTAGCTTGTTCCTTTTTGCCATACAATCATTATCAAAAACAATGATTATGTGGCAATATAAATGACGTACCTATATATTTGCTTTCTTTCTTTCTGAAATAGCATTTCGAGCCGTCTCACTCGTCAGAAAATATTGATAAATGGTATAAATAATAAAACAGTTTTTTCAGTGTATTTCGGCCTCTTTGACTGATAACGGCCTCATAGAAAAGGCCGAAAATATCGAAAAATTGTTTTATTATTATTTATACCATAATCAATATAACGAAATAAAAAGCTAAGAGATAGCAGTTATTATTATAATACTGTCCGACAATACAAATAATACGCGAGCTCGGGTATATGTGTGTGTGTGTATGCATATGAGCAGTGGTTGATCTGATCAGGCGTTAGGACACGGATGACAGCTTTTTAATTAGTGAGTCCGGGTTCGATTAATCGAATTTTCCTGGACATGCGACAATGAGTTTTTCGGAATTCATTCAGGAATCTTTAAAATATTATATAACTTATGTAGGTAATGAAAAATATCTGTCTGTGATTCATATTGCAGGTTTGGTAAAAAATCAGTAACAAGGTTTAGGGACCCATTACATTAAACCGCTGGCTGTACATTGAAGAAAAGTAATAGAGATAGAAAGGGGGTGACTAAAGAAGCGTATTGGAACACAAATCAACGATTTTTAGAATTCTTTTCTGTCTGTCGGTCTGTTTGTTCACGCACATCTCTAAAACTACTGAACGGATTTTCATGTAGTTTTCACAACTGTACAGAACTTAATTTGGATTAGAGTATAGGCTTGAAATCGGATATCGGAAAAAAAAGTTATCGTCATTTAAAGATTTTTAGAATTTACTTTTTTACTGGTAGTAATTACAAGTTATGTAGCAAATAATAATTCCCGAACGTTTGTAAAATTTGTTTAAAATGCCGTTTGGGCTTATTTGATTGGTATTTATTAGCACTTTGGTAAAACATGGTAACCAGGGTCTGATGATGGGACTGGAAGGTAGGTACGGGATCTCCTCAACGGACAACAGCAGACCCTTCGAGTTTGGGCTTATTTGATTGGTCTTTATTAGCACTTTGGTAAAACATGGTAACCAGGGTCTGATGATGGGACTGGAAGATAGGTACGGGATCTCCTCAACGGACAACAGCAGACCCTTCAAGTTTGGGCTTATTTTATTGGTATTTATTAGCACTTTGGTAAAACATGGTAACCATTGTCTGATGATGAGACTGGAAGATGGGTACGGGATCTCCTCAACGGACAACAGCAGACCATTCGAGTTTGGGCTTATTTGATTGGTCTTTATTAGCACTTTGTTAAAACATGGTAACCAGGGTCTGATGATGGGACTGGAAGATAGGTACGGGATCTCCTCAACGGACAACAGCAGACCCTTCGAGTTTGGGCTTATTTTATTGGTATTTATTAGCACTTTGGTAAAACATGGTAACCATTGTCTGATGATGGGACTGGAAGATGGGTACGGGATCTCCTCAACGGACAACAGCAGACCCTTCGAGTTTGGGCTTATTTGATTGGTCTTTATTAGCACTTTGTTAAAACATGGTAACCAGGGTCTGATGATGGGACTGCAAGATAGGTACTGGATCTCCTCAACGGAAAACAGCAGACCCTTCGAGTTTGGGCTTATTTGATTGGTCTTTATTAGCACTTTGGTAAAACATGGTGACCAGGGTCTGATAATGGGACTGGAAGATGGATACGGGATCTCCTCAACGGAAAACAGCAGACCCTTGGAGTTTGGGCTTATTTGATTGGTATTTATTAGCACTTTGTTAAAACATGGTGACCAGGGTCTGTTGATGGGACTGGAAGGTGGGTACGGGATCTCATCAACGGACAACAGCAGACCCTTCGAGTTTGGGCTTCTTTGATTGGTATTTATTAGCGCTTCGGTAAAACATGGTGACTGTTGCATAAAGTCGTTAAAAATCATATTCTTTTATTTTCCTTATTTCTGCAGGCGGAGCCGCGGGCAAAAGCTAGTTATAAATATATCCATAAACTTTTGTGTTCTGAGAGATAATAAGGTATACGATACGGATACAAAATATGTCGGTGTAAACTCGGTCTACGAGTATTTTACTCTTCATTTGACACTTAATCCCCTCGGGTATTAAATTATTGCGTGAGATAATATATTAATAAAATAAAGGAAAAAATAATAACCACATAATAATAATAATAAACACTTAATTGCACAAAAAACACATAAATAAAATTTACAATATCGAAACAACATGGCAAACGCGGACTTATTTCTGAAAGAAATTTTTCCCAGTCAACCAAAGACACAGATGGAGAAAATAATGTATAAATTGGCTCTGAAAATTCCAGTACAATAAATGAAATATGTTTTTAAATAACATAACCCACGTACACTTATTAGCCGAAAAGTATGCCTAACTTAAGACCCTTAATACTAACATACCATACTAAATTAATAGATATATATTTATAAATGTATATACTATATTTGAATATGATAAACTACATAAATACTTATTTAGTAGCTAAACTGCTGAGATGGCAAAAAGTGCTCCTTCAAGTTGAATTTGAAAGAAGCAATTGAGAGAAGACTTTTAAGAGAGAGTGGAAGATCAACTGTTAAATACCTAGAGTAACGTTCAGTGTAATGAGTTGGGAAAGATAACATAAGATCATGACATGACCGAAGATTCCTTTTGCTCATATCGGTGCGAAAATTGAACCTATCTTTTAGGTATTTGGGGGAAGAAGGGTTGTTTAAGACATTATATAGTAGAGATAGGATATGACTATACCTCCGATAACGTATTGGAAGCCACTTCAGTTTACGTCGAAACTCGGACACATGGTCAAACTTTCGCGAATAAAAAATAAATCTGATAGCCAAATTCTGAAGACGTTCCAGCTTGTCGAGCAACTCTTCGGTGGCATCCAATGGCACAGCATCAGCATAGTCAAGAAGAGGCAGAAGAAGAGATTGGGCTAGAGTAATTCTAGTTTGCAAAGGCAAGAAGTACTGAAGGCGCTTCAGTGAGTGAAATGAACACGGCTTACTTCCTTAACACGACTCTCCCACGACATAGTCTGATCCATGATTATGCCCAAGTTTTTGACAGTTTCGCTATACTGCAGAATTTCACCATCAAAAATAACACTTGCAATATTATTAGTCTTCAGTCTCGAAACATAATATTGGCTACCAATAATGATGACTTGTGACTTTCTCGGATTGACATTGAGCCCATAGCGTTTTGTCCAATTCCTAATGGCCGCAAGATCTGCATTAGTTGCAGCTATGGCATTGTCAATGTCATCCATCGGAGCAACGGAGTACAACTGAAGATCGTCAGCATATAGATGAAAGGAGGAGGAAAGGGCAGAAGTGATAGAGTTAATGAAAACCGAGAACAGAATAGGAGAGAGGCAACCACCCCGAGGAACACCAAATGTAAGATCACACCAGTTGGAATGTTAACTGTCAACTTTGACTAGTTGTTTTCTGCCATGAAGTAGGATTCAAACCATGAGATAGCCAATGGAGAGACATTAAGAGACCTCAGTACTCCCGCAAGTATATCAAAATCGACAGTATTGAAGGCATTACTGAAATCTAGCAGTGTTAGGAGAGTAAGACTCTTCTGCTCTATATTGAGACGCAAATCATCTGTCACATTGACGAGGGCTGTGACCGTGCTATGGCCTAGTCGAAAGCCGGACTGGTGAGAGCTAAGGAAATGGTTTTTTTGATAAGAAATCGGCAAAGGTCTTGCACGACATGTTCTAAAACTTTTAAAAGGATAGGAAGCAAGGAAACAGGGCGGAAGTCTGAAAAGGAGGTAGGATTAGATTTTTCAGGAAGCGGGTTGACGTGTGCTTTTTTCCAAGCACTGGGAAAGGAACCTGTTTTCAAAGAGCAGTTGATAATCTCCGCTATTATGGGAGATATAAAATCAGAAATAGGAGCTTGCATATCCCTGCATAGTATACTAAGGCAGTCGGTGACGACGGTCTTAGCGGGGATATGCTAGCTCCTATAGTTATACCTAGTCGGTGCTTAAATTCTGTCACAAACAAAATTGGCTATAAAATGAAAACTAGTCACGATATTCAAAAAAAGTTTTTTTTTAAAAAAAGGTAATTTAATTAGCTTACATTAAACACAAAATTTATTCAAAATAATTGCCACCATTTTTCACACAAGTCTTCAATCTTCGCGGCCAATCATCAATAGCAGCACGGACCATATTCATGTCGATATCGGCCACTGCTTTAATCAATGATGACTTTAGGCTGCTTAAATTTTTGTGAGGTTTAGAACAGACCTTCTCCTCCAATTCCTGCCAAATTTTGTAATCCAGTGGATAGAGGTCAGGGCTAGATGAGGGCCAATCTTGATGCCTTATTAGCTGGATATTCTGGCGCTCGAACCACTCCTGAGTTGTTTTGGCCTTATGAGCAGGTGCGGAGTCCTGTTGAAACACAAATGGCCGTCCTCCAAAGAGTGTCTGGGGCAGATCTTTTACTATGCGATCTAAAACCGTGTCTTGGTACACTTTTGCACTGGTTTTGACACCTTTTTCACAAAAATGCACTCCAGTAGGGCCATAGTAGGACACTCCCAACCAAATCATGACTGATGATGGATGATGGCCGTGCTGCACTCTAGGAATGGCATTTCCAGCGGCCGCAGAGCTGGTAGCGTACACCCTGTCATTTTGTTTGTTGTACTTCTCTTCGATATTAAAAATTTTATTGCGGTGTCTGTTTCTTGCGTACCGCTTTAGCAAAACTTTGCATTTTTTGGCTCTCATAGCTATCAGACGCGCGTTCAGAAGATGTCCACTCTTTTTTCGGTAAGCTCGTAGTCCCAGGTCTTCATTGAGTACTTTTTTTACGGTACTTCTGGTTAATCCCATCTCCAAAGCCATCAGTTTCTGCTTGCGGACGGGATTTCTTGCAATACGCGCCTTGATTGCTTTGATGACCCCTGGAGTCCTAACGGAACGAGGTCTGCCAGTTCTTTTCTCGTCATCGACACTAGAGGTTTCATTGTACCTCTTGATGGTACGGTACACGAACCTCTTCGTGATTTTTAATTTTTGAAGAAAGTTGAATATCGTCTTCGGTGGATGGCCGCAACGATGCAATGCAATCACTGCTACTCGGTCCTCTTTGCGAGTCCACTCCATCGTAAAAAATGAATGAATGTAATTGTGATTTGGCAGATTATTAATCAAAAAATATTTAAAAATCGAACACCATTTCATTTTTTTTTCAAGGTGTTCTATTTTTAAAATAAATGGCCAGTGACAAAATTTAAGAACCGACTAGGTAGATAGAAGAATCTTCTGAACATCTCATGGAAATCAAAGGGAGGTTAGTTAGATGGGATACAGTTTTGAAGAGAAGCAAGGGCGTCAACCTTATCATGTCACCGTGCGATTGTAAAATTCGATAGTATATAATTTCACCAGTGAGATTATAACCTCACTGTGGGTTTTTGTTACGTTGTTTATACATTAACCTAACCTACTAAATTAAAAATTATCGGATCTATCTATGCTGCTGACATAATATACCTACTTATCATCAATTATTATTGTTATTGGTATTTAATTTTACTGAGACGCCCAATCAACAATTTTCATAATATATAGTCGGTATATTCCGTTTTAACTCGAGAACCACTGAACGGATTTGGATACGTTTAACTTTTATCATCGTACGGACCCTGGTCAACATATAGGCTATAAAGGATGTTCATAAAACAATGACCAAGCCGAAAACGGGGCAAAGATTTCAAAAACGCGGGTGGAGCCGTGGGCAAGGGCTAGTTATTCAATAAGGCAATGGTTGACTAATTAAGCTAGCTCTCAGACTTTGACGATTAGCCTTATCTTTGATACTAATGAAATTTCGTGCACTAGAATGGGTTTCATTACCTCAATTGCTTCAAACGGGTATTATTGGTGTTATCCAGGCTGAGATTGAAACTAACTACTTAAGTCAAAATGGGATTTTCGTCCGCAAATGACCAAAGCTCTAACGGAAAATTTACTTTCAAAGATGATTTAAGGTCGTCCTAAATACACATAGTAAATGCTCTATTAAAATAAATAGTATGGAGCTTCGTTTAATAAGGACATAATAAGCCGCTTTTCTAAAATAACACGCCGTTAAGAAGCCAAATGACCGAACCAATAAAAATATTACATTTTTCGGAGAATGTTTCATTTTTCGTTATTCTTTCTGTGTGTAATCTTATTCCCCAGGGAATAAGGCTCGGGTTTGCTGACTCTAAGTTAAAGGTTGTAGGTCACATACAACTATAATCATTTATCGCACAAAATTAGGTAACATTTGCCGTTTTTATGTTTGGCAGAACGGGTTTTGTCTCACCTTCATGTCACAAAATGGCAGTAACATCTCTAGTTTATTGATATTATCTCTGTGCCGTCACCCGCTTAAGAAAAATCACGACGGAATAAACTTCCGTACACGGACGTGGAAATAAGAGATAGGTTTTTATTTTGACGTTTTTTTTAAATACACATTGCGCTTGGTCTTGGCCAAGCACATATCCAGGTAGGTAGGATTTATTCCCCCCCGAAATTTAGCGTGACATACACGGGATCGGGAATATTTATTCAGAACCACTGTAAAGTACGTTTTAAGTGACTCAAAACAACAAAGAGGCACGGTACTTTTGATACTTAATAATATTATACATAGGTAACACTAAAAGTTTCCGGAACTGGCCACTTACATAAACAATATTTAAAAATTTATTGCAACATTTGAAAATAGAACTCTTTGGCTGTAGAATGCAGTTTGTTTCATCTGACTGTCTTTTGTTTTTACCTTGTGGCGCTATTTAAAAAATTGTGTGTCTGCATCAACATGGATTTAACTCGGGAAAATTTTCGTAGTATGATTTTCTACGATTTTAAGTTTAATTTGACAGCTCAACAGAGCATCGCTCGGCTTGAAACAGCTTTTGGCAATGAAGCACCATGCAAGACGACTGTTTATAGCTGGTTTGCAGAATTCAAGCGTGGTCGTATCAATCTCAGTGACGAATCTCGCGATGGTCGGCCGTCCACCGCTGTGACCAACAAAAACATCGATGCTGTGCGCCGTATGATTGAAACAGACAGGCATGTGACCTACCATGAAATTCGCGCATCCTTAGAAATAGGCATGAGTCAAATACAATCAATCCTACACAAACATTTGGGTGTGAGAAAGCTGTGCTCGCGGTGGATCCCACACAACTTGACCGAGGCTCAAAAAACGGACCGCGTCACTTGGTGCAGTGCCATGCTTACCAGATTCAACGAAGGTGCGTCAAATTTGGTGTGGGACATAGTAACAGGTGACGAAACATGGATTTATTGCTACGATCCCAAAACAAAGCAGCAATCGAGCGTATGGGTCTTTCAAGATGAGCCGAAACCAACCAAAGTGGCGCGCATGAAAAGTGCATCTAAGCGGATGATTGCTTCTTTTTTTAATAAAACTGGACACGTGGCTACTGTTGCTTTAGAGAATCGTCGTACCGTGAATAGTGACTGGTACACGACCATTTGTTTGCCGGAAGTTATTGACGAACTCTGTAAAAATAACCGTAAACGCCGTATCATCCTGCACCACGACAATGCTAGTTCTCACACGGCCAGACAGACAAACGACTTTTTGAAGACGAAAAATGTAGAACTCATGAGTCATCCTGCATACAGTCCCGACCTGGCACCTTGTGACTTTTTTCTGTTCCCAAAAATTAAGAACCAATTACGCGGTCAACGATTTTCATCACCAGAAGAGGCTGTCGAGGAGTATGAAAAACACGTTTCAGAGGTCACCACAGGGGAGTGGCACAAAAGTTTTCAAAACTGGTTTGAACGAATGAAAAAGTGCATAGACGCCAAGGCAGATTATTTTGAAAAACAATAAATTAATTTTGTACCTTTAATAGTATTTTTTCATATTCATTCCGGAAACTTATAGTGCGTCCCACGTAGTACAGTGATTACAGAGGTTTCGTTCACAATTCACATTGTTTATTTATCTATTTATCGAAAAATTTAATGGCTAAGTACATGCAGAATGCATATCAATAGGTATAGCATTGCTTTACTTATATAGAAATTGTGGCAGTAGCAGCCCAAATTGTTGATTCAATGAATGTCTCCCCCGAAACAAAAGTTTGGACACGTGCCTGGTCTTGGCCACTACGCGCCTTATAGAAAGCATCGATGAGACCTAAGATGAATTGCGCTCGCCTAGAAGTGAGAGAGTGAAAGTGGGCGCGGTGTTAAGAGGCTATGTAAACTTTATTTTTGTCAAAACGCGCAGGGCGGAGGAGAAAAAAGTTTGTTTTTTTCTTACTAAAAAGAAACTAACTAGCTGAATTTCTAAAATTCAAAACCTAGATATTGTTAAACCCCATCTAATAAAATATGTTTAAGTTCTGCACATGACTCTGACTGAATGAGGAGAAGAATCCGTTCGAAGGGGGATGGAAGAAGATTGGCGAACACCTGAGACCAATTACAACGGCACGTCCTGCAGCTCCTCAGGAATTACTTTCCCTCATAGTGTGCCCTTGCAAAGACGAATGCATCCGTAACTGCGAGTGCAGAAAGAGTGGTCTAAACTGCTCAAGCATATGCGGTAATTGTTCAGGCCTAGGATGTGATAACAGGGACACGAACATCATTTTTTGTCAATTCACACACTAAGCTCTCAGCTCACGCTCTGCGCCAACGGCGCCTTCATCTTAGAATCCTCGACACGCGATACAGGTAGATATGTACCTGGTCGTTTCTCTCCTATTGAACACACACCATCAACGTCTTGAGCCGAGGTCCCCCAGCTGGGGGCCCTCAGGTACTTATGTTGGTTAAAATTTTCTTAGGAGGTGAACGTTTTTCGGCGTTCCCCCACCCTGTCCGGTAAAGTTGTACAGGTCAAAAGGGCAACAGCAAAATAAAAAATAAAAATTTCGGTTAAGCAAATAAGTCCGTTTGACAATTGAAGTCGTACGTTTTTGGTTGTCAACAACAATTTTACACCCAAAAATGTACGATTTGAATTGTCAAACGGGCTAATTTGCTTAGTCAAATAGCCATATGACAATCAATTTGAATACGATTGCCTTACACAATAGCACCTCAAATCACATCCAAAAAAAAAAGCATTTTTTTGGTTAAATATTTTTTTACTTTCCTGTACGAAACTTTTATGGAATATTTACCAAATTTTTATGGATAAGAGCAAAAAAAAAAAATCGGTCGATAGTGATAGGTGATAACTATAAGCTATAAGCATCTCTCATAAACAACTAGACACACAGTCTCTAAGAAAAGTTAAGGTAATTGTCCGAACCTGTAACGTGCATAGTAGCAAAAAGCTTCAACCAAATTAAGACGTTATGTCGTTAATATAAGATGCAATGTCAGTTGTATGCAATTGTTATTCCAATTTGTCACCCCATAGCGGTGACAAAATGCATCGCGGACATTTTTGAGCGAGATTGTGAGTCTAGTTGTTTATGAGAGGTCAATGGCTATAAGTCATACTCTAACAGCTCTTGAAATTTTTTCACTTTGAATTTTAGTAATTTATAAAAGGTAATGGTTGAAGAATAAGTAAATCTAGGTTTACCCAAATAAACTTAGAATAGTTCAAGCCCTTTGGGTAAAGTCCGAAAATTCGGTGATTATGGTGACTTTCATTTATATAGGCTAATTCATACTGGAGACTCAGTAAGTAGTCAGGACCAAGGTTCAATGACCCTGTTTGCGAAATACGTAATATATTTTCTGTGCCTCTATACTTGTTCAAAAACAGCCTCGACTCAATTAGTACAGGAAGTCAAATTTCTATTTTGCGTATTTCATAGAGAATCTTTGTTCTGATCTGATCACTTTCCGAGTCTTCAGTATAAATTTGGCTGCATAAATGAAAGTCAACTTGTATAATTAAGACTTACTATGATTTTTAACTTACCTATTTCTACCTAGTAGGCGATCCATGGTTGGTACATGTACAGTACACGTTTACGTGGAAGCAAAATATTACATTTTTTTTCAAGGTTGATACTTAGAGTCACGACTGACTTTTTTTGCCGAGACGCAGTCGCAGTCGCAGTTTTTTTAGAGTTCCGTACCCAAAGGATAACCAACGGGACCCTATTACTAAGACTCCGCTGTCCGTCTGTATGTCTGTCTGTCGGTCTTTCTGTCACCAGGCTGTATCTCATGAACCGCGATACTTACACGGTTGAAATTTTCACTGATGATGTATTTCTGTCGCCGCTATAACAACAAATATTAAAAAGTCTAAAGTATTAAAGAGTCGGACCTGCGCACTCCCATACAACAGACATGATTTTTTTGCCGTTTTTATAGATAATGCATGAACCGTGATAGTTAGACACGCTAGTCTTTGGATTTGTTGGAGTTTAATTTCTACCCTGGCCAGCTCCAGAGGGTGTTGATCTCATACAGCCACTCTGATCAGTGGATGTATGAGATCAACACCTCTGCGGCGCTGGACATAATGCTCGGGCTTACATCGCCACACTTGCACATACAACAAGAGGCGATGGTCGCGGCCCTTCGGGTAAAATCTACAGGCCAATGGAAAGGTAATGCTCTAAAAACCAACCACTGCCGCATCCTTGATCGAGCTCTCGAAGTCGTACCGGAGGCGGCCAATGGGACAGATAGAACACCGAAAACCTATTTATTAGATAGGAGGTATGACTTATCTTTAGAAAAAAATACGACCTTTAACCAAAAGTCAGTAACTTTTTATACAGACGGATCAAAAAACAAAGATGGCAGCGGCTGCAGTTACATTTCTCCAGAGTTAGGACTCAGTAAATCAATGCCTCTTAACAACATAACAACGGTTTTTCAAACCGAAATGGTAGGTATACTCCTAGCGGCCAAGGCAGCTAATGCTATTTGCATAAGTAGACCTTGCGACATACTAGAGATTATGATAATAACAGACAGTGCAGCTTCGCTCTCATCGCTAAGCAAACCTGTAAGTAGATCTAAAATCGTAGCAGACTGCCATGCAGAACTGCAGAACCTATCAGCAATGTGCAAGGTAAAGTTAACATGGACCAGAGCACATAGCAATGACGAAGGCAACGAACAAGCAGACTCCCTTGCCAAACTAGCAACTAGCATGAAGGTATCGAAGCAGGGAAATAGTCTGTGTCGACCATCAGCAGAAGCTATCAGGAGAGAGCTTAGGAGATACACTATCACCGAGCAGAACAGGAGCTGGACAGCACGGACTGACTGCCGGCTGTCAAGACTAATGGTACCGCAAACAAACAGCAAATTAACAAGGTACCTTATGAAACTTAAACGGCCTGATATCCGGGATATGGTAGGTATCATTACCGGACATTGCAACCTGAACAAACACCTTTTCACTACAGGCGTGACTGACAGCCCCCTATGTCGAGGGTGCTTAGACGCAGATGAGACGGTGGAGCATGTGCTGCTTCACTGCCCCGCCACTGATGACATGAGACGTAAAGCAGGGATCGCAATGAGCTCCATCTCCCCTTCTCTGGACCAGATTTTGTGTTGGCAGGCTGAAGCCGTTCGGCTCTATTTTAAGGAGTTGTCCTGGCTGGGCTAGCCGACCGGGGGGAAGTGCACAATACTCACGTTCACGGAGAGTCAGTGCAGGACTCATCGCCCCCGCTACGAATTTAGAATTTAGAATTTAGATAGTTAGACAGTTGAAATTTTCACAGATGATGGGTTTCGGTTGCCGCTATAACTATAAATAAGCTATAAGAACTTTATTTTAATAGGGTTTTGTATGAAATTTCAACCACCACGAATCGAGTTGCTAATTTTTCCGACGGAATCACCTTAAACGATACAATGGGCCAATCACAGCGATGCATGTTCAAATTCTCTAAATATGTAATCCGGAGTAAATGTACCTAGATATGGGCAGTCGCTATCAGCTTATCTTTTGTTTCTAAAAAAGTCCATTGATTTTCAACAAACACAACTAAAGTGCGCCCAACCGCTTTAGAAAACAACTAATAGCGTATCCGTGTGTTATCAAATTGTATACTTAGCAAATAAACATTTCAAATTGCAATAGTTTATACTACAATATTTTCCACTAGGAGTCCAGCGTTTCCTTCCTTTTTAATACTAAAAAACGCCACGGTAATCCTCAAAAAATATCTGCTTTGCTTTACATAGTTGACAGAGTTCTTAGCTTATCCCTTCATCCGGTTCCCAAATCCGGCTATACAAGCGTAACGCTCCCCCAAGATAAGTTGGGTCCACATTTACCCCCTTCCCCCCTCCCCACAGCCCTCAGTTTAGTATGTCTCAGGGGACATCCACTCGGGTTTCGGATAAATACGGTTGACAATTTTATTCGTACGCAAATTCGAACGGTCGTGGCGAAGATTTTGGAGACATCTGGAGACCTGACGAAAATATAACAATAAAAACTTTTGTTTTGTTTTAAACGGCGATTTTATCGTTTTTGACCCTTCCTACTTTGAGGCTTAAGGTTACCGGATACATAATTTTATCAAAAATTTACCGGGTACTTCTTTCTAAAACACGAATAATTTAATCTCTCACTGTACTAATAATTATAGAAGTCATTACACATTACATTGAATATTTTTGCGAAATTTTTAATGAAATACGTGTGGTACTGCGGTCAAAATTATTTTTTTGAGAACTACAGAACAGAACGGATCTTGGGGTCTTGTTTATCATCATAGTGCCCTGGTCAATGTACAGGATATAAGGGGTCTTGTTAAAATAACCACCAAACCAAAAACTGTCGATAATAGTTTTTATCTTAAACGCAAATAAAAGATTAAATAGATAAATTAAAAGTCACTTTCAGGCGATCGAAGCCACGGGCAAAAGCTAGTAGATTATAAAAGAATTAGAACTGAGTGTAAAATTATAAAAAAATGAATGAACTGATTCAAAGTTACAATCACAATCCCTAAAATCCTTAGACACCATTGTCTTGGCGTGGTAGCTCATACGGTAGAACGCTGATCTCTCAATCTTAAGACTCAGGTTTGAGTTGAGTTTTCGGAATTAATGTGCATATGCA
Source organism: Ypsolopha scabrella (assembly GCA_910592155.1). Lineage (NCBI taxonomy): Eukaryota > Metazoa > Arthropoda > Insecta > Lepidoptera > Ypsolophidae > Ypsolopha > Ypsolopha scabrella. The sequence continues at coordinate 19,031,744 of OU342969.1, read as the reverse complement.
TAGTATTTGTGTTCTTACCTATCACTTGCTGACGGTCCTAAAAACAGTGTATTTGTGCCCGAAAAACGGCGATAGGGCTCACCACCCATCACGTTGGGACGTAATAATATCGTAATAATTCGTTGGTGTAATAAAATACCTCTAACACGGGGGTTAGGGATTCATGTCGTGACAATATATTATTATTATTACCATTGTCTCCCAATGGTTGGGCAGTGTTGTAGACATGCAGGGATGTGCCGGGATGTGCCACGATGGCACTTGTAGTCTAGCTGACTTCTCAAGATGTGGTAGTTGGTATACTCAATTCGTCTAATGAAATGTATTTTCTGTTTTGGGCAGTTTTTAAATATTCTGGTTTAATTAATTTCAACTTGGTCTCATTGATATACAAGTATTGGTCCATATTGGAGTGGTTAGGATAACGATGTTTGGGTTGGTTTTTTTTGTTTTTTAGATAATTTATAAACTACAGGGTGGCTATTCCAGCATTATTGCGCATTCGCAATATCAGTCATTAGATATTTGCTTAAAGTTTGATAAATGCAATGTGATGAAAATTAGAGTGACTAAACCACATCAAATAGAAGCTATAGGATATAAGAAATGCATATTATAAGTTTCCATTAAAAATAAACAACACTTATCTGTACAAAATCCCTTTTAAAGTCACCCGCAATCTGCCTTCGCAATTTTTACGCACGTGCCAGGATACCCGCCCAGGACGGCGATTCTCGCAACATTTTTCACCCGCTTTGCTTTTCATACGCTTCTGTTTGTCGCGTCATAAATGCTGCGTGATGACACTTCTACTAACTATAACTCCCTAAAAGACACGTAAAGCATGTTATTAATACGGACAACAGGTTAATATTTTAAAAGTTTAATGCTTTTCTTCGTAAAAAGCTTGTATAAATCACCCGCTTTCGGCCTTCGCAAATTGTCGCATGTGCGAGAATCACCGCCCTGGCCCTCAATTCTGGCACATGCCCAAAAATTGCGAAGGCAGATTGCGGGTGACTTTAAAAGGGATTTTGTACAGATCTAAGTAGATTTTTTTGATTGAAAACTTATAGAGGTCATTCCTTATATCGTATATCTTCTATTTGATGTGTCTTAGTCACTCTAATTTCCATCGCATAGCGTTCATCAACCTATAAACAAATATCTAATGACTGATATTGCGAATGCGGAATAATGCCAGAATAGCCGCCCTGGCCCTCAACACGTGCGCATAAATTGCGAAGACAGATAGCGGCTGATTTTAAAAGGGATATTGTACGAATATGTATTGTTTTTTTTATTGAAAACTTATAATGAGCATTCCTTATATCCTATAGTTTGTATTAGATGTGGTTTCACTCTAATTTCCATCGCAATGTTTCTGCTAAAAGTCAACCTGTATCTATTTTTAATATTTGTAACACGGGCGAAGCCAGGTATTAGTATAGGGACGGGGGGGTTAAGGAAAATAAAATGATAAAAAAATGCATGAAATAAATTTAATAAACTCCATTTACGGCCTTTTTTGTAGCAAATCGTAGTGAGATTATGTAAGTTTACACATAGGGAATAGGATTAGAATTGTAGGGGTAATCATACATACATACATATACTCACGCCTGTTTCCCAGAGGGGTAGGCAGAGATTACAGATTTCCATCTGCTACGATCCTGACACACCTCTTTTGCTTCTTCTACATCCATCAATCTAGTCATACAATTTCTATTCCGGGCACTTGCCCTTCTTCAGTATGTCACCTTTTTGGTTGGCGTATACGTCCTTCTAGGGCGGCCCGGTCGAGCTTTACCTTCCACTTGTGCAGCATAAATTTCTTTCGTCACTCTACTTTCATTCATCCTCTCTATATGCGCAAACCACCAGGGGTAATCAGTCGTTCCAAAATTTAAAGGGCTTAACATGGACGACGTTATTTTTTCACGTGAAATAAATAATTTGTCAGTTAATTGGATCTTGGTCTTACTTTTCAGTGTGGTTGTTTTTCAGTTCAAGCCACCAATGCACCAAAAGATTATTTCTGACGAAAAGAAATTGCTCGCAAATCAAGTATTCTTAAAAGAATCTCCAAGCATTGCTGCGTCCATAGATATTTTGTTGGCATTGGTCGTAACATGTAACGAGTTAGAGCCATCCATGGTCGGTAACGAACTGGACGGGTATCGCATGGACATATGAGTTTCATTTCCTCTCTACCCGATGCGTATATCAACTGTTCCTGTTATCGGAATGCTCTGTCCATGTTCCCTACAAATCTGAGCATTTTGAAACAATGAGCATGGCCATATCGAATAAACGCACAAGTTCTGAATGCAGCTGTGGTAAATGCAAATGCAATCTTGTTTTTGAACGTTTTCCTCTAACATTGTAGCCGGATATGGAATCCGTAGGTTATACTATTAGTAGATATAGATATTTGTATCTACAAAGTCTTTGAAATGACACAACGCGATGGTTTTATCGAACCGTGTTCTGGGATAACGGCGTATTTATTACAACTTTATAAAGTACGGATTTTAATGCATAATAATAAAGCCAAGCTCTCAAAGAGTACTTATGCTGTTATTACCTAGGCTAATCTAACGAGCATACATAGACTTTATCATCGTCGTGTGTAGGTGGGTATCTCCCCTAAAGCAGGTTCGGAGTCAGTTGTTTCAGGGGCGAGCGATGGCTGATCCCCTAATGGTCCGCTCCTCGCAAACGAAACTGAATTAATGCGCACACATGAGCCATTGTTCTGAGTGCACTAAAGGGTTGTAAATAAAAATGTTGCGGGTCCAAACGACATAAAAATGCAATATACAGCTAGTGGTGCTTGTCAATAGAGATATGGTTATCTCTTAGAAGAATTGGGTTATCCTTTGGTCGGGATTTTCGATTATTTTGGGATGTAGCCAAAAGTTACACAAGTTTATTAAGATAAAATCTTAAAATTTTATATTACGTGTTATGCGTAGCTCATAAATAAAACAATTTATTATGTAAATTAATACATTTACTGCTTTTCAAAGTATTCTCCATTACATTTTATCATGGATGAAAAGTCTATTATTTTATACACTTATTCATTCGTTCAAACCATTTTTGAGAATATAAGGACCATTGGTCCGACACAGCGACCTTAAAGAGGGCATGCTTTTTACATGCTGATTGAAAGCTATCACGGCCTCTTCTGGTCCCGTAAATGTCAATTCTCTCATCAAATCTTTGTTCTTTGGTAAAATAAAGAAATCGCATGGTAAGAGGTCTGAATTGTGCAGGGTCACGAGGTCCACTTTGTGTTCATGCGGGGAATCCAGCGGTAACAAAGTTTTGTAACTTTTAAATGTTCATGTAAAATTGTTTGAATTTGGCTCATACCAATCCCCAAATGTCTTTTAATCTCCTCATATGTGATATGCCGGTTTTCTTCAATTAGTCGCCTGACAGTAGCCACATTTTCCTCATGAAACACGCCCATGATCGAATTCTGCGTACCAACGCCTTACGGTGCTCAAATGAGGTGCTTTCTTCCCAAAAGCATTTTGGAGACGAGCAGTGCAATCTTGCGCAGAGAGTGAACTTTTAAAATTATAAAAAATCATCGCTCTAATATCTTACGGATGACGAATTTCAACTTGTGATAAAAAACAATTGACACACGACGTCCCGCCAAAAATGATAGTACATTACTGCTAAGACCAGGAAATAACTCCTGGACGAGGACTTTTATATACGAGGCTAGGAAGCAAGTAAAGTGAAAAAACATTTTCATGTTTTTCATGATAATGAGTTATATCAAATAAAATAAACTTACCAGGTAATATTAAAAGTTATATGCTCATATTTGGGCAATTAGTCATGTTCATTGTTATTGATTTCTTAAGCAAAGCATTAGTGGAGTACAATCTATATCAGAGCCCGCTTCTGAACTCATTTTGTAATTTATCAACTAAAATATAAAACATAAACATTAATTCCCGCTTTAACGCAACTTTTTTTTATTATTGCCAGCCGGGCAAAAGTATTTACCGCCATGCAGCCTTCTTCATGGACAACGCCATCTAGAGGAAGACTAAGAACTAAGAAAAAAACAACGAGAAAAACACTCATCGAGGTTAAATTTTAAGCATTCAATGGTTTTAAATATATCTATAAAATCAAAATAAATTATATATTTTTGTTATTATTACTTATATTTAACTTCGTTTATCTTACTCGCAAATCCTCCCGAAGTTATTCGGGGGAGAGTAAGAGGACAGCTCTCAGGCAAAACCAGGCGGCCCACCATTGCCTGGGACCGATGGATGGCGGTATAACCATCCCCAATTGCCGGGCCTTATATAAAACAGACTGGTGACGGGCAGCGGCATCACTGGTGCAAGGGTTTCGGCACCGCGCTCACCAACTCACCTGCCCAGCGTGTGTGAGTGTGGGCATTTCTTCCAGGAGGACTGCCGAGAGTGGCGAAATCCTGGAAAGGCCTATGTCCAGCAGTGGACGAAACAGGCTGACGGATGGATGGATGGATGGATGGTTATTATTATTGCAATATTATAAAATATAGCAAACATTTCTATATTCTAAACATGAAATTGTAATTTATTTTATTTTTCTTTGTAAATTGACCGCTTAAAACCTTATGATCGCCAAACTCCATAGGGCGGCTTGCACCAAAATCTTAAATCTCGATTTTATCGCTAAATCAGGTTTACGATCTGTCAGTCAATACATTTCTGTCAAATTAAACTCAGCTTAAGTCCTAAATATATATTTAAATATTGGTGCAAGTTAGTCTCTTAAAAACATAGACACGGATAGTTAAAAAGTAAACAATGAAATGTACTCTGTGAACATAAGGTATGTAATGGATTTTCATACGTATTTCCTGAACAGTTATTCAGATGTCCTGGACAACAAAGAATTTCAAAGATTCAAAATGTTCATTTGTAAAATAGATACATAAAGTATACGCTTTACATGTCAAATCTAATCTGTATAAAAATAATATTTTATAATGAAACAAATATGATACTTACGCGTAATATATAAAAAAAACTATATTTAAGTTGGGCTACTAAAGTTATACACATGCATAAAATAAAGACTTATTGGAATAATAATATTATTATACATAATGCAATTAATAAATAAGTTGATAAATAAACTGTATAGACCATAAATAAATATAATGCCTAACCATTGCTCAATGGGTGAATGAAAAAAAAAACACGTATAAGCCGGTTTTTTCTATTGTTATTTCAAGATGTCTTTGTTGTTTGTGAAATATTTTTTTTCATTAATATAATAAATTTGAATTTTGTTATTTACCTACATGGTGTTGCTCGCATTATTATTATTAAAAGGATAGGTCTCGCTTGCGTCAATCGCCTACAAGACAAGGCTTAGGGGCCCAGCCATCTGAAGGGGCCCCGGCCAGGGCGTTAAAGGCAGCGGTATGCCGATACCTTCAGATTTTGTAAAAAAATATATATTTTTATACATATTTTTTTTGGGTCTTAGGCGCCTCGACAGTCAAGTGGCGGCCCTCTCTAAGTCCGGCCCTGAGAGTATTTCGGGAACCTTCATACTTTCCTAGTTACGTCCCGTTGAAAATGAAGATCCACAACCAATAATACGGGTTTCGTCTAGATACACGGGGTTAACTTTGTCTTACTCTACCATCGGAATTGTAATAGTCACATTTACTAGTGTAATAACCTCCAAGTAGCGATGGGGTCTGCAGATATATGTAGAGAACAAAGATGGGCTGAAAACAATAGGGGTCTACCGATGAATGCGACTGAGCGGGACACAGAAAATTACCACACGAATATTTCTCTAGTATCACTAAGGGAGTGTCTCTATTGACTCGAATGTGTTGTCATAATGGCTGAAAGTAGGTAATTACTTTTAAAATGAGAAGAGATACACAGTTATTCCAGGTTTGTTATATGGAATAAAATGTCTATTTACTTTAATTTGCATTTAAAATAGCCCCTCTTTATGTATTGTACATGAAAGCCTTTGTAACTGTGCAATATTTAAATTTTGGCATACTGCGAGCTGAATAATTAAAGGATCAATTATAGGTTTCATCATCTGAAATGATGTTTCATCAAGAAGTAACAACATGGGATATCACTATTATGTTAAATAACCTAACCTAGCGAAAATATATTATTAACTATCGGATTTTACAATGCCACGCTTACATATATTGAGGGTAATGCTAGAAGAATAAGTAAAACTGGGTTTAGCCGGGTAAATTTAATAAAGTTCGAGCTCTTTGGGTAAAGTCCGAAAACTTCAAATTTAGCCTTAATAGGTTCACTAGGTATTATTAGGTATACCCAACGCTTGTTGGCTAATGCTAGGTTAATATGGAAATTAATATAACTAATTGATTTATTTAGAGTGCACAACCAGCTAGAAAATATTATTTTGAAACAAATTTCAAATAAGAAATTTGGAAAAATTCTTTGGTTCAGGATAATTTGGTGTTCAATTATGGTGGAAAAAATTAACGGTCTAGGATGGGTACCCCGGTGACGCAGTTAGTAGCGTACTTGCTGTGTTAGTAAGAGATTGTAAGTTTAATTCGGGCCCAAGGAATTTTTTGATCATACTTGAAATTTGTTACTGTTTGATCTTTCCTATTTTGTAATGCACTCTAAATGATGTTTAGAGCATCGAAAGCTTTCGATTTAAATTAAATAAAACTAAACGAGTCAAAAATAGGTGCCACGACGAGCGCAGCGAAGCTGGGGAAGGAGGAGTATGTTTAGGTTTCTACGATAAATAACTTCGGGAGCTGAGCGAAGCGGAGCAATGCGAGGTGACCGACCCCTCTTCATATTTAACATCACCCAACTAACGTTGGGTAGACTTAGGTCTATCCGGGTAAGCGCCAAATTTTCGGACTTTACCCAGGGAGCTTAGGTAATTCTAGGTTTACCCAGGTTAACCTAGTTTTACCCATTTTTCTATCATACCCCGTAACATTATATACAGGGTGAAATTAAATCAACCGACCAAATATATACTGGAGACTCGGTTAGTGGTCAAGAACTTGGTTCAGTAATCATTTTGACCAATTTCGAAAAAAAAATTTTTTCTCCCTTACTGGTTAGACCAGTTTAAGTACAATTCCTAGTGCAGGCACTAAGGGGCAAAAAAAGTTTTTTTTTCTAATTTCACCTGGAGGATCATTAAACCTTGTTACTGATGACTAACCGAGTCTCCAGTATGAATTTGGTCGGTTGATTTAATTTCACATAGTATGTCAGCATGACATCATAAAATCCGATAGTTCATAATTTGAATAAACCAACGTGAAAAGGCCCACCATAATACGTGGGACGCACTATAAGTTTCCGGAATGAATATGAAAAAATACTATTAAAGGTACAAAATTAATTTATTGTTTTTCAAAATAATCTCCCTTGGCGTCTATGCACTTTTTCATTCGATCAAACCAGTTTTGAAAACTTTTGTGCCACTCCCCTGTGGTGACCTCTGAAACGTGTTTTTCATACTCCTCGACAGCCTCTTCTGGTGATGAAAATCGTTGACCGCGTAATTGGTTCTTAATTTTTGGGAACAGAAAAAAGTCACAAGGTGCCAGGTCGGGACTGTATGCAGGATGACTCATGAGTTCTACATTTTTCGTCTTCAAAAAGTCGTTTGTCTGTCTGGCCGTGTGAGAACTAGCATTGTCGTGGTGCAGGATGATACGGCGTTTACGGTTATTTTTACGGAGTTCGTCAATAACTTCCGGCAAACAAATGGTCGTGTACCAGTCACTATTCACGGTACGACGATTCTCTAAAGCAACAGTAGCCACGTGTCCAGTTTTATTAAAAAAAGAAGCAATCATCCGCTTAGATGCACTTTTCACGCGCGCCACTTTGGTTGGTTTCGGCTCACCTTGAAAGACCCATACGCTCGATTGCTGCTTTGTTTTGGGATCGTAGCAATAAATCCATGTTTCGTCACCTGTTACTATGTCCCACACCAAATTTGACGCACCTTCGTTGAATCTGGTAAGCATGGCACTGCACCAAGTGACGCGGTCCGTTTTTTGAACCTCGGTCAAGTTGTGTGGGATCCACCGCGAGCACAGCTTTCTCACACCCAAATGTTTGTGTAGGATTGATTGTATTTGACTCATGCCTATTTCTAATGATGCGCGAATTTCATGGTAGGTCACATGCCTGTCTGTTTCAATCATACGGCGCACAGCATCGATGTTTTTGTTGGTCACAGCGGTGGACGGCCGACCATCGCGAGATTCGTCACTGAGATTGATACGACCACGCTTGAATTCTGCAAACCAGCTATAAACAGTCGTCTTGCATGGTGCTTCATTGCCAAAAGCTGTTTCAAGCCGAGCAATGCTCTGTTGAGCTGTCAAATTACACTTAAAATCGTAGAAAATCATACTACGAAAATTTTCCCGAGTTAAATCCATGTTGATGCAGACACACAATTTTTTAAATGGCGCCACAAGGTAAAAACAAAAGACAGTCAGATGAAACAAACTGCATTCTACAGCCAAAGAGTTCTATTTTCAAATGTTGCAATAAATTTTTAAATATTGTTTATGTAAGTGGCCAGTTCCGGAAACTTTTAGTGTTACCGATGTATTATAATCTTACGGTGACATACATAAAAGCGAAATGCGATTTACTCACCCATCACTATAATATCCAAAGCTAGTGGTTGTATGTCCTTACACCACGCAGACATCCGAAGAAAGGTTTTTGAGCGCGGGTGGAGCCGTGGGCAAAAGGATAGTAATAAATATTTAAAAGATTTCTACGAGCCACGAAGTTGGCCGCGCTCGTCTAAAACGGCTTGAAATTATTTTTCAAAAAACGAAGCGTTGTAGAATGTTCGGCATCGTTGTTATAACTTTTTGACCGTTTCATTGCACATCGGAAAAGCGTTAAACGATAGCGGGAGCGGAGATGGCGACCGTCGAAGTTTCCAGATTCCTGATTTCAGACAGTCTTGTTCTTTTAGTTCAATCGACTCTACTTCCTTGAAAAGGAGATACGGAACCAAAGACTCGTTATTGTAGTATCGAGCGATTCCTAATCGGGGTTCAGCAGTACAATCGGTAGCGGGAGCCCTATCTCTCGTTTTATGGCTTTGTAGCATCCGTTTTCGGGGCAAGAATCGACCGTTACAAGCTAGTTAGAGCGGAGTTTCAGCACGTACTTAAATAGTAGCGGAAAGCTTCGAGGTTGCCAGTGGTGATTTATCTCTTTAACATTACACGAGTTCCTTTATGATGTGCTTATAAGTCGTAGTTAGTCGGTGACCTCTTGTGGATGCCTAGACGGTCGCCAAGACGATGCTCGAAAACAAACGCCTTTGAGAATGCATGAGCAATTTCAAACAGAATTCAGAAATTAATATATCAGAAGTGGGATAGTCTGTGCGTGGCACGGCTAGGGTTGCATTACGTCCGGAATTTTCCGGACATGTCCAAAAATTAGGTTCTTCGTCCGAATTGCGAGGAAATTCCAAGATGTCCGGAGTTTTCAAGGAATTTTCACATAAATGAAGGTAGAGATATTATAAATGAAATAAAATACCTAATAAACGTTTTTATTTAAATCAACAACAACAGTACCTACGAGAACTATAACTATTCAATACAATTATAATTTTTATATTAAGTAACATAGGTATGTACCTATTTAAGTAAATGTACAATATTATATTTTTTTTGTAATGAATAATTGTTCTATGGTTGTGATTGTCGGCACTTGGTGGAACTTATTATACATCTTGTTAAATAAGACACTTGTACTTGTCCACAGGATTATAATTTAACTTAAAACATTTACATAAACATTTATCGCACGTATTAAACGTGTAAATATTATTTAAGTTATTTTTATGTTGAAAAGCCCTAGATAATGCATATAAGCGAAACCGGTCGGGTGTATTAAGTTAAATTATAATCCTGTGGACAAGTACAAGTGTCTTATTTAACAAGATGAATAATTGTTATATTTAAGACAGCATTTCTGTTTCTTTAATAATAATTGTATAAACATTTCACACGTCACATCTTTACGCATTAAATCGGCATGCCGCAAAATTAAGAAATTTTCCAGACAATGTCCGGAATTTTCTGCAATTGTCCGGAATTTTGGCCGGATTTTCTTTTTTTTTGATATGGTAAGCCTAGGCAAGGCACACGAGAGCGCGGTCTACAGGATGCCGCCGGCAGCCTGGGAAGGCACTTAATATTTCACGTGCGTCTTGGTCCGGAATGCGAGCGGAACAATTTGCCAATAATCCGATCCCGCGGCAATAACTGAGGTGCTGCCGAACTGAAATGGGCGTTATTGCCCATGAATGATTTCTGCGCAACTCATATCGCCGCGCCGAATTCTTTTTGTATTGAAAATGGTTCATTTATTCTGTTTTGCGATCTTCTTCGATATCGGTAGGTACCTGGTTTGCTTCGTGTAACGGGACGTGGTGTATAAATCAATTTATTGAGTGCGGAGTACAGAATTTCCACGATGTGGGCTAGGGCTGTGGATCTACCTAGCTGGGGAACAATGCGTTTACACTGTGCGGCTCCGAACTCAATTTATATTCAGATCTGGTCTAGATTGAAATAGAATTGAAACAAGACTTTACCTTGATGAAAATGCTTTACTTCGCTCAGTAGATTTTTCATAAAATATTTTTCATTTGCATCTTTGTTTGTTGAGTTAGTTTTCTTTAAATAACGGTAAATATTTCAAAACGTACTAGAGTCTTCAACGTTATTATCTAAAAAGTCTTTCCAATAATTAAATTATGTTAAATGCTAATTAAATACAACCTACTTAAAACCTATACTCTTAATGTTATTGGAGTAAATTACAAACTAGAAAATATCAATTTGAAACACATTTAAACATATACTTTGAAAAATATTAAGAAAATGCACTCACTCTAAATATTATTACAATAGGTCTTTACCTATGAAATTGCCGTTTCATATGGAGAATTTGAAGAAAACTCAATTTTCAGTACAAACGTTTTTCCATTTATTTTAGGAATGATACTTCCAAATTTTACCAAACAAATTGTAGGTATATGAATGAGACAACGTTAAGCTAATAGACACTACAATTTAACTTTAAAAAAGTGTCACCTTTATATTATCAGTTATTACGAATCTTATCATGAAAACGGATGACACTTAAGACGAACTCTGTCTGTAAATACTTAATTTTAGTAATCAAATTGAAAATAAAAACAAAATTAAATACGGAGATATAAGACCTTGAAATTCAACGTTTCAAAGAAAAAACAAATAACGGAAATAGATATTGATTTACAGGGATTATGAACTCATGAATTTGTTAGAAAATTTCGGCAATTTCATAGGTAAAGACCTATTATTAGGAGTATCCGAAGCGATGTATTTCGCAATATACACAAATGATCTTATCTTATCTGTTCATAGCCTTTGGGTACAGAACAAAATAATGGTGCTATTTGTCATTGCTCTATTCATCTATATAAAAAAACTGGTCAAGTGTGAGCACGACTCGTGCCCTGAGGGTTCCGCACATAGCGCTCAACACACAAACATGTAGCATATAAAAGTATCTACGAAATACCTGCAAAATTATGTAATATTTATAGATTTTTTATCACAAACGTCTTAGATTGTACCACATGAAATTCAACTGTAATAAGTGTTTGTTAAAAAACGGCCAAGTGCGAGTCGGACTCGCGCACGAAGGGTTCCGTACCATTCTCTAAAAAACGGCAAAAAATCATGTCTGTTGTACGGCAGCCCCCCTTAAATACAAATTTTATTTCAATTATTTATTTTTGAAGTGAATTTTTAACTACATATTTTGTGAATATTCTAAGCGTCTACCTGTTGCCGTTGTCAATATCGAGCAAAAAAATCACGTTTGTTGTATGGGAGCCCCCTTTAATATTTATTTTATTCTGTTTTTTAGTATTTGTTGTCTACTAAGACTCCGCTGTCCGTCTGTCACCAGGCTGTATCTCATGAACCGTGATAGTTAGACAGTTGAAATTTTCACAGAACGTATTTGGAAGTACAGTACATGTTATTGAAATACATTCTGTGAAAATTCTACAGACAGACGGACAGTGGAGTGTTAGTAATAGAGTTCAATGGTCAAAAATACATGCAGCAATATTTAACAAAGCAGCGGTATCTCAACAGATAGTACTCCCGCATCGACGCCAAGTCCGAATCCTGTCCGTTCAACCAATGAGTTACTCGGAATTTATGTGAAGTGTTTGTATTCTTACCACTCGCTGAACGGGAAAAGAAAACACTGTGCGGTAAAACCTCAAATGCATTCCTTAAGGGGGAACGTTTCGAGCTCGGTGCAAAATGCACAACTTATGATTGTTTTTCTTACTATTGCATAAAAAATACTAAATAAATGTGATATATGGCATTTCGCAACCATTGTTTAGTGTCAATTAGGCTTTTCTACCAACATTTTTTAATTTTATGTATTACGTTGTAAATGAATGGGCATACAAACTTATAACACGCTTTCAAGTTTGTATACCCATTCATTTACAACGTAATGCATAAAATGACGCAATTTCGCTAAAAACCCCTGATAATTATTCAACAATAGTCGCAAAATAAGATGAAACTATTTTATTTCATACATTTTATTTTAAAATAAGGTAAACAAACTTATGTTATGCACTTTGCACTGAGCTCGAAACGTTACCCCTTAAGACGCGTGTATTATTACTCCAAGTATTTATTTTATTTATTACACTTAATGTACATTTACAAAACATACATAAAACAGGGCATTAAAAAAGAACATATTGTACAAAGGCGGCACTTATTGCTAATAGCAAAATCTGCCAGGCAACCTTTGGGTGAGACAAGATGAGAAGGAAAATGTATAGAGGGGAGCATGTAAATGTAACGATTCCTAAAGCTACAATAAGAGAATACATGAACTTACACAAACAATTATTTGTACTCCTAGGATACTAGTATAGCGATAAGGCTCACGGTGAAACGAGGGTGTACGAGTGTTGAGTGTTTCAGTCACAGTTCACAGTCGGAAACATCTCGGATACCCCCTTGGGGATACACAATTACATCGTCACGTCACTAACATACATATGTAGATTTGAAGTGACTTTCGTTTATACTGGTATAATCTCTTTATTCACTTGAATATTATAGTATGTCTTCGGTTCCCGCTGGACAAGTGCGCTTAGTGTGGGAACCTTTTTTTGTTTATTGGATAATAATCGTATTGTGTAAAGTCTATTTGTGTTATTAAGTATTTGTATTTTGGTTAATAAACGATTTCTTATAATTGTCCATAGAGATAGCTTTAACTGTATCTTATTTCCTTTAAATATGGATAATGTTATAAATATTAATAAAATAAAAAGATTTTGATGGTTTTATGAGGCTGTCATCATTTATCCATATTTAAAGAAAATTTAATAGGATCCCCCCTAAAGCCGGTGCTTTACCTGTAGTATATTTTGTGTACATTATGTTTTCTTACTATATTTACGTCGTGTAAGTAAACAAAAACAATCCACATGAAGTGCCATTAGGCAAGTTTATTATATAAAAGAAGATTGGACAAGGAAATCGACAACACTACGTTATTACATTACTTACTCGTATTTCCCAGAAAAATATCAACGAATTACATGAGTTATTAAACTAATTATCCTTCTTATTTTGTGTTTGTTTACTTATGCTGTATCTATACATACATACCGACGATGGAAAGACACGTATTATGCTCCACTTTATTTTCAGGAGAGCGGGTTAAATTTTCGAAAATACATCATTAATAAAGTTTTAGTTTTGACGAAATCCTGTGGTTTGATTGCCATTTGAAAGTTATAAATGGCGTATAATAGTAGCTTATGCGTTAAATCAGGTAAACTGTATTTTGCCTTTATTCATTAGAAAGTATGCAAGGAATTTGGCTGTCGCGTCAATTGACAGTTGGAACAGAATGTAAGGCAGTCGTTTATTTTTAATTTTGAGTACCCAGTTTTGGCCACTGTCCCGGTTTTAACCACTCAGACATTTTCGTGGTTTAGAAAGACATTGATAAAGATATGTGTTTGTAACAGCTAGTCTTTTGTTTTAAATATATTTTTTATTCTTTTTTCTACGGGCACACACTGTAAAATCCATAAAAGAAATTAATATTAGATGAAAATCTTTTATGTTTTCAATAAATAGATTGACTCGGCTATCGCATGAAAACACAATGTATCTCACAAGTAATACATATTATATTATATTAAATTTGATTATTTAGTGCGATTGCCAAGTCAATCTATTTTTTTAAAACATAAAAGATTTTTAATATTGATACGGTCACTATAAGGTGTTGTTAGGTTAGCTAATTATGTAATAACTTAAGACAGAAGGTTTTTTAAGTAGGGACTGAATAAATTAACCGACTTGGATTTACATGGATCCTACAACTTTTTACGGCAGAAGAACTAAGTTAGTTTAGGGACTACAAAGTTATTTATGCAGTTCTCGTATATAGAGCACTGGACCGAAATTGCAAAATATTTTAGTTTTTCCTTGATTTATACACTAAACACGAATTGTATTCCAAATTTGTAGCTTCTACTCTGCTAGAAGTGCCTTAGAGTTTTGATGATCGGTTAGTCAGTGAGTGAGTGACAAAATTGAGAAACTTTGACTAGTTATAATTCTTAAACCACTGGTTTAAGTTGAATGAAATTAGAAAGATACCGTGTTTATACAATGCCTGCTTGGTTACCGAAATTTCAAGCTTCTACTTTTATCCACAACGAAGTTATAGGGGGTCGAAATGGCCTGAACTGCTTCGAGACAAGGATGGTACGGCGATCCGCTTTTTAGCTCGACTTGGCGGGGGCACTGCCGTGCCCCCAGATTATAAGCTTGATTTTTAAATTACTAAGACTATCAAGCTTATTAGAACTTGATGAGAGCTTTTTTCGTATATCAGTCTTTGCAGACTTTCCCATTGAAGATGCGTGATTTAATACAAGGTTAAAAGGTAATTTACCTAGAAAGCAGCCAAGGTAAAATGTTGCATACCCCAAAAAAAAGTTTAGATTTTTATGAAATTCGATTCATAACAAAGATATTTTTTTGCTGATAACAAAAATATAAATAACTTATTTCAATAAAAAGTGTTAAGTTTATAATACATAAAATGCATTTCCCACCGTCCAACTATGTACCTATGTTACTTAGTTTATTATATTTTGGTATGATTTCATCAAAGTAATAAAATAGCAAAGACAAATTGTCGCGCCAATGTGTGAAGCCAAATACTCCACAAAGTCAAGCACTCTCATACATTGTCACCCACGTCTCACAAATGGACTCCCTCGATCTGTACTAATGTTATTTGTCAGTCAATAAATTAGGAGTAGAAAGGACTCCAGCCTTCGCACAAAGAGACGAGAATGTACTTCGGGTCATAAGTGGCCACTAAACTTTATTGCACTGTTTATTACCTCCCGGAACTACCTTAGGCTGCGTTCCGAAAATTACAAGTGTCACGGAATAGTTTTAGACTGATGTTTATGCGATAAATATACCTAAAGGTAAATGCACATTATTTCACATACAAGTTTTAAAATTAGTTACTTGTATGATATGAACGAAAAAATAAAATGATTTTTTCAACTGTTTTGTTTTCTATTAGTGATTCTGATTCATATATTTCAATAAAGCTAGGGGTATATTTTCAACCTGTATATTATCGCAATCTACATTTTATCTATGGAGCCAACCCAGAAATCGTGCAAAAAATATCAGCTGTTCCATAGAAAAGTTAAAATACCTATTCGACAAAAATGTATGAAACAGTTGATTTTTTTTCACGATTTCAGGGTTTGCTTCATAGTAAAAGTTGTTCATATGGAGTACTATCACCAGTTTGCGTTAGCAAAATGACTTAAATTTCACGTTGCATAATTTAAAATTGTAAAAAATTTATTTTCTTCTACTTTATTATTAGTATATCGGTAGATAGTAAAAAGTATTAGTAGATCCATAAAAGATTACATATAACTCACATACACTGCGCAAAAGTGAATGTAATTAATTATACACAATGACATAAACTAGTGATTGATTCGGAACGTGACCTTAGGTGGTTCGAGAGTATAAGAGTAGGTCGGTCAGAGTAACGGATGTTGCATTTTAAAACAAGAGCTTTTGTTCTTTGACGAGAGACTGTTTTACTTGTACAGGAAATGAACTTAAAATAAATGGACTTTTCAACGGACTTTGAAACATGGATTTTCAGAGTTTATTTTTATGAGAGACATCCACTGTAGTAGGGAGTGACTGGTGCATTATTTATTCTACATCTATAGTTTAGCAAATTCGTTTCATATATCATTATGATTTAAAAATAATAGAGTCATTTATTTCAGGCAAAAAATACATAAAATACATTGACATTTAGGAAAAGAGCCTTCTATACATCTTAACAGGTTGAAAATGAACCATCTAGCTTTATTGAACTCTATGAATCAGAATCACTCATAAAACACAAAACCGTCAAAAAAAGTACTTTTTTCATTTTTTTTTTGGCTTTAAAAATACATAAAATACATTGACATTTAGGAAAAGAGCCTTCTTTACATCTTAACAGGTTGAAAATGAACCATCTAGCTTTATTGAACTCTATGAATCAGAATCACTCATAAAACACAAAACCGTTAAAAAAAGTACTTCTTTCATTTTTTTTTGGCTTTCAAGTTTTGAAGAAATGGCCTACCTACGAGACGAAATGTGACTGACAATAGACCGTACATATTCCCAGCGGTAAATAATGCACATAGGCTATGTACACATAGGTTTTGCAGAGCGTCGTCTCTGTTACCGGAGTATTAGTGCTTCTTTGGCGGTCGATATCTTTTTTATTATCATGAATCATGCATGACTCACGACATGATAAAAGTAACAAAACATGTATTTTTCATTTCGAACATAGAACAGTTTCTATTGTTATAGCTAGAGGGTTCATTTTTAACCGGTATAATAAAAAAAACAATGCTATTAATAAAATTGTATAAGATTTATAAGGATTTACTCATTATTTGTAATGCGTGTTAAAGAAAGGATTACACTGATAAAATAGAAAATAATAAAATTAATATAAATGTGATTTGATCACGGAAAGGACTCACTCGTTCAACTGTGCAAGGAGGCACAGGTCGAGCTTGCGACGAGAATATGACTCATCGTCATTTGGACTCTTTGGAAGTACAGGCGCGCCGGCGGCACGGCGTTCGGTCGTGTACTTGCTTCCCAGTTCAAAGTTCGACCTTTGCCCCCTTGAACAGTTGAACAGTTCTACCGTAATCACAACATTTTATGATGTCAACCCATCTGAAAATCTGAATCTCTATTCCTCAAACAAACAATCCAGTTTAAAACTATTTTAGATACGTATAAATAGTTTAAAGTGTCTCAGTATATACTCGTACGTACACTAAGCATTGTTTTATCTATAAAACACGGAACTACCCGCACGAAACTTCCTTGGAGTCCCGAGAAGCACCGTAAATAACGCAAGTAGGTACCTACCTTTAGTTCGAATTACTTAGTTAATTGATTAAATCCGTGTTGTTTGTTTGCTCACCTGCACGCTGATTGAAACACAATACTTAGAGTTTCTTCAATCAGTGAACGTGTTGTTCGTCCCTATATAGGGTGAAATTTAATCAACCGACCAAATTCATACTAGAGACTTGGTTAGTGATCAAGAACTAGGTTCAGTAATCCTTTTGGCCAATTTCGAAAAATATTTTTTTTCTCCTGTACTGGTTGGACTAGTTTAAGTACAATTCCTAGAGCAGGTTCTACGGGTAAAAAAAAATTTTTTTTCGAATTTCACCTGGAGGGTCATTAAACCTTGTTCCTGATGACTAACCGAGTCTCCAGTATGAATTTGGTCGGTTGATTTAATTTCACCTAGTATATCTATTTATCCTATATACGTCCCTAATACTAGACATAATTGTGTAGAGAAGGTGACTTTCGTTTATATAGCCTAATTTATACTGGAGACTCGGTATAAGTGGTCAGGACCAATTTTTAATTAACCTTTGAGTGTATATGGGCAAAATCAAATTTGGACTTTCTATATGTAATTGAGTCGAGTTTGTTCTTAAACATGTATAGAGGCAAAAAAAACGTATTTTGTAAACACCCTGTTTGAACCGCGATCGTGATTACTTATGAATTTGGATATATTTAAACGGAAGTCATTTTATAAATCGCAGGATAATAAAAAAATAACATCATTTGGCTAAGATCCGGCAGATAGCAAAATTAGTTTTGAACAACTGACGCTTTTTCTCAAATTATTCGATATCCGACAAATTATTAAAACATTTAACTGAAAATTTGTGTATAAAACAGTGTAATTTAAAAACACAATGAGTTTTCCTCTGAACGTTTTTAGGGTTCCGTACCCAAAGGGTAACGGACCCTATTGCCAAGACTCCGCTATCCGTCCGTCCGTCCGTCTGTCCCTCAGTCACCAATCTGTATCTCATGAACCGTGATAGTTAGACAGTTGAAATTTGCACAGATGGTGTATTTCTGTAGCCGCTATAACAACAAATACTAAAACCGTCCAAGTGCGAGTCGGACCCGCGCACTCGCATACAACAGACATGATTTTTTACCGTTTTTATAGATTATGGTACGGAACCCTTCGTGCGCGAGTCCGACTCGCACTTGGCCAGTTTTACATTTTTAGGCACCGTTTGGGAACACAAATTAAGTCATTTTAAATATCCTAGACATAGAGTGAATTACAAGATATATAAATGTTGACTTTCCAAAGTATCGAATTAGGGCTTGCATTTGTAGGGAGCAGGATTTTTTTTAAGGTGATATGTGAATTTTTTAACGGTCACTGTTACTCCATGCGGAAGGACCTGCAGTGCGAGAGGGACAGATTCCGGAAAAAAATGCAAAATGTCGGTTTTAAATTAATATAAAATTAACTAAAATAGTTATCAAAATTTCAAATTCACAAAATTTAGATATTGTTAAAATGTACCAAATCAAATATCGTCCAGGTCTATATGTCATTCCTATTTCGCATACTATGAAAAAAAGTGTAGCAGAAGACCTCATTTCAATAATTATTTCCATCGAGCGAAAGTTCTGCAATCGTGTTTCTGTATTCAAGAACACTAGAAAAAGGTATCCATATTTATATACTAATTTATCAAATTTATCAAGTGAGTGACTTCTTCTGAAAATCAGGTAAATAACTTCAAAAAGTGCCAATTTTAGTGAGGTAGCGCCTTAATTTCCGATACCTAAAGGGCTACGGAATCTTAATACCGACTGCTTACCAAGTCTTCAGTATGATTTTGGCTGCATAAATAAATGCCACCTTATATAAAGATTTATAAATCAACTTTTTGGGCTTGCGTAGATTTGAGACCGCTGCTACCTGCGCATGAATCACAGTACTAGGAGCGGCCATTTGTAGATGGTATCGGAGCCTCCATACGTACGGGAATCGGGGTCGACCCTAACTTGCGCTTATTCTTTTTTGACGTCCTTCAGTCCTTTGTCGCTCAAAAGCCTCAAAGGATCAACCATATATTCTAAAGAGAAAAATGTAACTGGTGAAGAGATAAAGATAGAGGGACTAGATTTCGCTGACGCGGTCGGGGCGTGCCGCGAAACCTTCGTTTTGTGTATTATCTCGCGCTACAAATCACAACGGATGTCCCAAGGAGGGGAAATGAAAATTGAGATACCGGAGAGGCATTGTTCCGTGAAAATATATCTTCGTGATATTCTAAGGGACCAGAGAGTGGGACAGCCGACGACGCAAGGATATTGCAATAATGTTACGTCATCTCGGGAGATAAAAGAGCTTTTGATATAGCTCCTTAAATTTTCACTTTCATTTCATATAACTGCGCGGTTCAAGCTTCCGCGTGGGGGATGTGCTGATTGGTTGGAAATTGATCCCTGGAGACTTTTATTCTCTATTCTATTGGTGATCTTGATTAACAAATTTGAAAAAAGAAGTAATGATGAGCATTTTAAAATAAGCGGTTATTAATTTTATGAACAATACTGCCTTGTTATAAGAACAATGAATGTGACCAAATAGGTGTGAAATGGTAAACAAATTGTTACAGGTTTAGGAATAACGTTACAATATAAACATTTTTTTCGAGTTTGGATTGTCACTGAGTCAAAACACGTACAGTGGAGACCACATCAAGTTAGACACTTCGGACTTTGCACCTATCTTATATTCATCTCTGTAGGGGCTATTGTCGTACTGCAAGTGTATAGCTTGATGTGGTCTCCACTGTACATATTCTTTTAACCGATGATTTGTCGTACGTCGTTTGTAAGGAATGAGCCCTTATTCTGCTTAATGGTATAATTAATTGTTTTTGTATATGATGAATAAAATACATTTGGGAGTAACTCTATTTGTTTCATAACATGGGCATGAGTAACTCGAGACTGAGCACCATATTTTATATCAAGTATACTTGCTATTATTAGAAGTGATAAATACGTGATGAAGTAACAAACATACACACACACACACACACACACACACACGCACAAACTTTCGCATTTATAATATTAGTAGGATAATAGTTAAGCACTCTTTTTCCATATTGTTCAAGGTCCATTTTACAGCAGACCTCTTCCACCATTTATGTGTTATCGTATTAATTTCAGGTCCACCATTTGTCACGCGCCACTAAATTCACGTACTAAAGCAGGTAAAACGGCTCCTGTTGTAATAATTTATAATTACAAAAGCGCGTTGATAAGAAGCCTTATTCTCACTACAGAGAGCGGGACAAAGGGATTCCATAGTAGAGCAAAGCCCTAGTAGACCGGGAGATAGTGACACAATTTACTTGGTCATTTGTAACAGTATGGCGGTTCTTCAGGGGTCTTAGTACGTAATGACAAAAAGAAAAATGATGGTCATAGCGCTGGTACCTGCTGCCTAATCTCGTGGGCGTTAGTCGAAATCGTCGGATAAATTACGAGTGTCAAACGATTTGCACCACAAAAATTTTAGTATTTTCCGATAGTCCATAAAAAACATGTAGGCGGTAGTGTCATACTTCTCCGGTGTGACTTACAGCCCGCGATACCGACGCGAATGCGTTAATTAAAAATAAAAAAATTCAACCATTTCTACCAGGCTAATTTTTGCACAGTTAATTATTGTCGTGGAGCCATTTACGAAAATCACCATGCCATACTTTTCGGACGGTTCCAAATGGTCGCCATACCGCCGAAAATCAGCAAATTTTTTTTTCGCCAAACGATTTGTAACTGTATTGCATTTGGATTTTTGGGAAGTATTTGATAAAATGTGACCGTTATTATATTTGCCATACTTCTAGTAGGGGGAAAAAGTGCTGCCATACTTGAAAAACTTATTTATTCGACACGTTTCAAAAATACGACTGTACAATACGTAAAATAATTTTTTACAGCATGGGATCATTATATTCTGTTTGTTTGGATACAATTCTACCTACAAAAAATATTTCGGATTGTAACCATGGGGCGGACGACTGTGAGACTTGAGCCAAGAGGTAAAAAAAAAATTTTTTTTGACGATTTGTACCAGTATGGCATTTGGATTTTTGGAAATTATATGATGCAATGGGACCATTATTATATTTGCCATACTTCTAATAGAGGGAAAAAGGGGCAACATACTTGAAAAACTTGATTTTTCAACGGGTTTTCAAGGTGCAAGACATAAAATCATTTGTTACAGTATACACATTCGCCACCTTCCACAGGTATGGCATTATCACACTTCTATGTATCATCATTCAGGAGCTGTTGAAAAAAATTTTTAGGGAGGAACAAATCGTTTGTAAAAAAAATAAATTGCTGATTTTCGGTGGTATGGCGGCCATTTAGAACCGTCCGAAAAGTATGGCATAGTGATTTTCGTAAATGGCTGCACGACGATGATTAACTGTGCAAAAATTAGCTTGGTACAAATGGTTGAATTGTGTTTTTTAATTAACGTATTGGCGTCGGTATGGCGGGCTGTAAGTCACACCGGAGAAGTATGGCATGACACTACCGCCTACATGTTTTTTATGGACTATCGGAAAATACTAAAATTTTTGTGGTACAAATCGTTTGACACTCGTAATTTATCCGACGAGTTCGACTAACGCCCACGCGATTGGGCCGCCGGTACCAGCGCTATGACCATCATTTTTCTTTTTGTCATTGCGTACTAAGACCCCTGAAGAACCGCCATACTGTTACAAATGACCAAGTAAATTGTGTCACTATCTCCCGGTCTATAGGGATCGTGCTCATACTACGGCACGTGACGATTGTTTTACCGTACGAGAACTTTCTGGAATGGAGCTAAGTCAGTTGCTGCCCGTAGGCCTACCATGAGTTTTACTTACTACGTTAAGGGGTTAACTTTTTACCTCGGTACAAAATGCACATCATAATATTGTTTTCCTTACTTTTGGGTAAAAAGTATGCAAGAAAGTGTTTTAAAGCAACTTGCGGAAATAGTTTATTAATAATAGAGTCTTCACAAAAAAATTACGCACGTTAATGTATTATATTTTGTTTGCATTACATTAACAAACTTAAAAGCGTGTTTACAGTTGTAATGTAATGCAGCCAAAATGTAACGCATAAAATTGAATAATTTTCATGTGATCACCTAACTATTAACAAGTAGTTGGCGCGAATTGCTATAAAACGCATTTATTGCGTACTTTTTATTCAAAAGTAAGGTAAACAATATTATGGTGTGCATTTTGCACCGAGATCTTCCGTTACCACCTTAATGTCGGCGTAAAATATTTATACGAGAAATTGTGCAGCGCCCCTAGCGGCTTACTACAGCAACCAGCATTTCTCATACAAAATATTTTACGCAGACGGTAACGTGTATACGTGGGACGCACTATAAGTTTCCGGAATGAATATGAAAAAATACTATTAAAGGTACAAAATTAATTTATTGTTTTTCAAAATAATCTCCCTTGGCGTCTATGCACTTTTTCATTCGATCAAACCAGTTTTGAAAACTTTTGTGCCACTCCCCTGTGGTGACCTCTGAAACGTGTTTTTCATACTCCTCGACAGCCTCTTCTGGTGATGAAAATCGTTGACCGCGTAATTGGTTCTTAATTTTTGGGAACAGAAAAAAGTCACAAGGTGCCAGGTCGGGACTGTATGCAGGATGACTCATGAGTTCTACATTTTTCGTCTTCAAAAAGTCGTTTGTCTGTCTGGCCGTGTGAGAACTAGCATTGTCGTGGTGCAGGATGATACGGCGTTTACGGTTATTTTTACGGAGTTCGTCAATAACTTCCGGCAAACAAATGGCCGTGTACCAGTCACTATTCACGGTACGACGATTCTCTAAAGCAACAGTAGCCACGTGTCCAGTTTTATTAAAAAAAGAAGCAATCATCCGCTTAGATGCACTTTTCACGCGCGCCACTTTGGTTGGTTTCGGCTCATCTTGAAAGACCCATACGCTCGATTGCTGCTTTGTTTTGGGATCGTAGCAATAAATCCATGTTTCGTCACCTGTTACTATGTCCCACACCAAATTTGACGCACCTTCGTTGAATCTGGTAAGCATGGCACTGCACCAAGTGACGCGGTCCGTTTTTTGAGCCTCGGTCAAGTTGTGTGGGATCTACCGCGAGCACAGCTTTCTCACACCCAAATGTTTGTGTAGGATTGATTGTATTTGACTCATACCTATTTCTAAGGATGCGCGAATTTCATGGTAGGTCACATGCCCGTCTGTTTCAATCATACGGCGCACAGCATCGATGTTTTTGTTGGTCACAGCGGTGGACGGCCGACCATCGCGAGATTCGTCACTGAGATTGATACGACCACGCTTGAATTCTGCAAACCAGCTATAAACAGTCGTCTTGCATGGTGCTTCATTGCCAAAAGCTGTTTCAAGCCGAGCGATGCTCTGTTGAGCTGTCAAATTACACTTAAAATCGTAGAAAATCATACTACGAAAATTTTCCCGAGTTAAATTCATGTTGATGCAGACACACAATTTTTTAAATGGCGCCACAAGGTAAAAACAAAAGACAGTCAGATGAAACAAACTGCATTCTACAGCCAAAGAGTTCTATTTTCAAATGTTGCAATAAATTTTTAAATATTGTTTATGTAAGTGGCCAGTTCCGGAAACTTTTAGTGTTACCCATGTAGTAAGCAAAACTCATGGTAGCCCTACCGACATTATGTGGAGGTTGAAATTACAGTGACCCCATAATATTATCGTTATGAACAGATAAACTCACTTCAAATTCCATGTAAACAGGTCAAGTTTTCGATGAGATGAGAGTCTATCAGGTCAGTTTACGTCCGAGCTGGTCATCAGGAGAGTCTTCGAAAAAAGAAAACAAATTTAATAGTTTATTTGTGAAATAGACACATAAAGCATACGTTCTAATCTTTATAAAACAATAGAATATGATGAAACAAATATAATACGCGGGCAATGTATAAAAAATGCGTATATTGCGTATTTCACAGAAAGAGTAATTGGGACCTTTGTTCTGACCACTTACCGAGTCTTCATTTAATAAACGAAAGTCACCTTAAAATTTAAGATAGGTATATATTTGTACATAGTATTGTTGATTAAAAATTAACTGTTTTCGTAAAAGACTCGTGTATTGTATGGGAACGGGCCCTTTCAAGGTTTTGTTAAATATTTACGTTACACTTGCTCTCGCTGGCAAAGCTTGCGGCGATGATAAGACTTATCTAAGCGCTGACCGTCGGAATATTAGCTTTCATTGTGTTTCTAACAGATTTCGGACTCTGAAAAAGCTTAATCGAGATTTGGTCTCATAAGGAGATTTTGAGGGTTCCGTTTTCAAAAATAAGAAAATGTGTTCGTTTTTTAGACACCTAAGTGGGATATCATTTTGAAATGGCTACCTACGAATATTTATATTAAAAATGTTTGTTGCTTAATTTTCAATTATTTGAGAAAATGTACGAGAAAACCATGAACCAACTTTTATTTATGAAAGTGTGCTAGCGAAATTCTTCTTACGTTATTTTTCAAAACTTTTACCCTTATTTTTAGGGTTCCGTACCCAAAGGACGGAACTAACCAACCAACGGGACTGGCGCTATTACTAAGGCTCCGCTGTCCGTCTGTCCGTTTGTCACCAGGCTGTATCTTACGTCCGTGATAATTAGACAGTTGAAATTTACACAGATGATGCATTTCTGTTGCCGCTATAACAACAAACACTAAAACCGGCCAAGTGCGAGTCGGACACGCGCACTCCCATACAACAGACATGATTTTTTTGCCGTATTTATTGATAATGGTACGGAACCCGTCGTACGCGAGTCCGACTCGCACTTGGCCGGTTTTTATTTGACCTCGTTCTACTACATTGCAATCAAAACGTTGTTCTGCGTGCCGTGTTCGTTTTAATTCAGGACAAAGCACCCTTATTCTTGTTACATTGTGAATGTAAACCAAGTTTGTTTATGACATAATGATGCAATAAAAGACTTCACGCTTTGTTGAACCAAAGCCTTTGGTTGCGGAAACGTAAAAACTAGTTTTATTCCGGTACTTATTGTAAAAGATTCTCGCGAATGTTTTAATTTTCTGCACCATGCAATTCTCAACTTTACGAGAACCAAATAGAGTTGTTTTCTTAAAAACTTATACTTGTATTGTCTATTACGAATACAACTTCTAGGAAAGTACATAATTGCATAATTGTGTATTTTGTAAATTGAATTATGCTTGATTAAATTGGGATTTACTTAATACTTATATCATTTTTGATACAATTTAACGAAAACTTTTTATTTTTAAATGAAAATAGTCACAATTTTCGTTTTGCCGATGACATCGTGATTAATGGCGAAATCACTGCAGGAACTGGAGAAATGGTGCGCGGCCTTAGCGATTCTTCGAGACGAGTGGGCCTGCGGATGAATTTGTATAAGACCAAGGTCATGTCCAACTGTCACATCATCTAATAACCGTCGACAATGTCAACATCGAGGTTGTTCAGAAATATGTTTTTCTGGCCATCGTCGTAGGGGTGAAGTTATACATCTAGGTATAAACAACTTCGACGCCGAGGCTGACCGCGGCTTAGCGCAGAGCCTATTAATACTAGAAAGCTATAATTTGGCATGAATATAAATATTTATCACGCCGACAAAATTTTGAAAAAAAAATTTTGTAAGGGTACCTCTCATACACGTAAACTGGGTATGAATTTTTTTTTCTCGTTTCTCCCATAGTGTGGGGCCGTTCAAGTATTACGTAAGCACTATGGGGGGGGGGGGGTCATTGTTTTGCTTATTTTCGATGACATGGGGGGTAGGGGAGTCTTAATGATGATTACGTCATCGGTATATTTTTGCCCCTTACTCTATGTTGAATACTGTATCAGTAAAATCTAATCTCTATCCTAAATCTATTTTCTTATTTTTAAAATTATAATTATAACATTATAATATAAAAAAATATATATTTATAATTGAAAAAAGTTTACGTAAGCATGGGGGGAGGGGGTAAGAGCTTTGCTTACTTTTGCTGACAAGGGGGATGGGGGGGTAAATAATTGTAATAAATCTGCTTACGTAATACTTGAACGGCCCCTGTGGGGTATCGTTGGATAGGCCGTTTAAAAAAATTGTGGGTGTGTCAAAATCATTTTTCGATTTAGAGATCGATTGGCGAATTATTAAGCTTTAAAGTGAAAATTTTAGTTAGAGTGGAGCGTCTCCCCTCCCCCTGCTGGCTAAACGGTTGTTTATAGAAATGTGAAAAAATTCACAGAAGTATAATGATGTTAAAAGGAAAACTATGACAGCTAAGTAGGCTTTACAGGTTTACGAGTACAGGTCGCGACAAACTTTTGGTCCCCTATAATGTATGGGACCAGAAGTTTGGCGCGGTCTGTATTAGTAGACCAGCTTATATGTACCGGGCAACTACGGAACCCTACATTGCGCGTGGCCCGGCACGCACTTGGCCGGTTTTTGGATGATGATTTTGAGGGTGACATATATATGTATAACGATGAGTTTATTTTTATATTTTGGGGTCGTTCAAAGAAAAGGAATTAAGAGTTGATAGAGTATCAAGATATATATATACAAGAACACTTTCCAACGAATTTTTTTTTTTTGCGCGAACTCTTTTTTCACCTTTCCATAGAAATTTTGTCAGCTGATTGAACCAGTTTATACTGGGAAGTGAAAAAAACATTTGAACAAAAAAATAAATTTCTTCTGGATTGTGATCAGTTAACGATATTAACGATGTAATTACTTTAACTTATTATTGTAGGACCTTAATATACCGGGTGTAAATAGACTGCTACCATTAAATGAAACCACATATTCTATCGACCCTACTGAACCACTTTTCCCAAGAATCATACCCGCGGACACACTTAGTTTGGGAAATAATTGAGTTCCAAACAAAAATACGTGAACCCTAACGCACCGATATACGGGCGAGTTTAGAGAGAGCATCGTCCATGAAACAGCTTTTCCGGTGCAGCTTTCAAAAATAGACCTTCCTCCTACGATATAAACTCTTTGAGTTATAGTTGAATATCTTTTTCTCTGAAGATTTGTGCGGTTTTTTTTTTCGGATAGTTGTTCGGTATGATCAGCAGAGTATGTGGTTTTATTTAATGGTCGCACTCTATTTAAACCCTGTATATTCAATTCAATTGAATTTATTACTTGCAATGAATTACATGTTATTGTATAGATGGTAATGAATACAAGGTAAGTCTCAATGTAATTCTACCCACAGGGTGTAGCAACAATTATACCATTTCATGCTATTTCTAAAAGATCTAAATAATAAGAATTAATAAAACAATACATTACAATTTTAGCCATATTTACAAAAATTATAAGAAATGTCAACTCCAATTTCAACACTACTTTAATGCTAAGTATATTATAATAATTTAATAGTCATACAGTATTTATAGCTTATAGTCATAAAATTCCTTGAGGCCATATGGGGAGATCCTTAACAAATACCTTTTCAATTCGCAGTAAAAATTATTATCATTAAGAATTTTTATTTTATCAGGCAGTGAGTTATATATTTTTATTGCAGCCATTTTTGTTGCTTTACCATACGTTGCTGTTCTAGTATTATGTGACTTGAGATTATTTTCATAACGCTCATTTAAACGGTCACTGTAGCCTGGTGGTCGAATAGGAAATTTATTTGGATATCTCCGGATTAGCTTGTATATGAATGGAGACCAGGTAGACGTTGACGACCTGAAGGACGTTGCGGGGGGTGCCTGGATGAGGAGGACGGAGGACCGACATGAGTGGCGAAATTTGGGAAAGGCAGTGGACGAACACGAGCTGATGGATCAATGGATGGATTATACATATGTATTTTCTTAGGTGTAAGTATATATTTTTTACTTCCCTCAAATTGGCTCATTAATTGAATGTCATCTGTATAATGAAAGTAATAATGAGGCTACAATCAGTCGGAAACCACAGATAATAATACGCATGCATAATGCACTCAATCGTTTCAGTTAACACAATCTATTTAAAGCGCGGTTGGGGAGTTCATCAAATAACCTTCCTCCTTGTTCATTCTTGTCGACGCATTATTGGTAGTTTATTCAACAAACATCTATCAACAAAAACGCCACAATTGATTGTCAGCTGGACTCGGTAATTCTACAAGGTAATTAATAGTAGTTTATGCTACGAGAGCGTAAAGGAGGCAATAGCTTGTACGAGGACGATTTGAAACACGAGCGATAAGCGAGGGTTTTAAACGTCACGAGTAAGTTATTGCCCCTACGCACGTGTATCATACTACGTTTTTCAATGCACAGTGTGAGTAATTAAATTAAATGTAATTAAATAAACAAAGAAACAATAGATACATACTCCAAATGAACTTTAGGCGGGCATTCTTTTTCTTTTTCTTTGCACGCAAGTTGCCGACTTGACGGAATTAAGCTGCTTTCAGTAGCCTTAGCATGAAAACATTACGCTTACGTTTAGTTTGTACGTAACGCGGTTTTGTATGAAATCTGATAACCGCCCCTAGCGGTCAGTAGCGGAACTTATCAGAATTCCATACAAAACCGCGTTACGTTCAAACTAAACGTAACCGAAATTTTTTCATGCTAAGGCTACAGTTTGATGCGTTCGAAGGCTGCTTTCAGTCATACATAACATGAATTCGACTCTACCAGCTTATTCTACATAGCAATGTTAACAACAATGGCTGCCCGATATTATCTATTCTTTTGATACAAAGAATGTTGTTAACAAGGAAGACCGATCGATAACATTGTATTTTTCTTAAATATTGTACAGAGAATGCAAGTGGCCAGTATCATTTTGCGAACTTCAAACTTTTTGTCTTTTGGCATTATAATCAAAAAGTTCTTATTCATATTACGATTAAATGAGCTTACCTACCAACAAGTTTATTTTAA
This sequence comes from Ypsolopha scabrella, assembly GCA_910592155.1. Lineage (NCBI taxonomy): Eukaryota > Metazoa > Arthropoda > Insecta > Lepidoptera > Ypsolophidae > Ypsolopha > Ypsolopha scabrella. The sequence goes on along the minus strand of OU342969.1, from coordinate 19,002,152 downwards.
ACAGATCCTCCTTGTTACCTATATATTTAATTTATTTAGCCAAATTGTTACTTAAGACTCGGTAAGTGCTCAGTAACAAGATTTAATGACCCTTTTTGTGAAATTCGTTAATTATTCTTTTCTGGTTCCTTACAAACGCAAGCCCAGCCCCGAGTCAATTATGATGAGACTTCAAGATTTTATTTTGCGATCCATGATACTGATCACTTACCAGGCCTCTAATAAGAGTTTGGCTGTATAAATTAAAGTCACCTAATATATTTATTAACAAAAGAAATTAAAAAGTAAAAATCAGGCACTGATTATGTTTCATCTGAATTTTCAATTTGTAAAGCAAAATGTCGTCTTAACAGTTTTCATTTCATTAGCCTACGAACGCAACAAACTGAAACACTAGTCCAGCATAGCAAACCATATCGAGCTCGATGGCGCTTGATACAGTGCTCTGTCTCACTCTTTTGATCTACCTAAAGAGGGACGGACAGTGTATATCGAGCTGTCAAAGCTCAATATGGTCTACTATGATAGGTACCCAGCTCATTTCTGTCAAGTATATCTATGGTACACAAGATAAGACTGGCAATTGTTTTCGATAAATAAAAAAAATAAAACATACCTCAGACATGGCTGTATGAGCTAAGTTCCATTTGCCTTCCCACTATGCAGGGGAACAAAATAAAAAAATAAATAAAAATAAATGAAAACATTAAACACTCGTGCGGTAAAGTTGTCTTTGACAACGGATTAGACGCATATAAAACAGAACTTTACGAGGACTTGCATTGAAAAAATAGTTATTTGTTACGCAAGGCTGAAAAGTTAATTTTTGGCGCGAGTACCATGTATTGAATCCTGAGCGTAGTGAGGGTTTCAAAGGTACGAGACGCTAAATAACTTTGCTGCCGAGCGCAACACAAAACTTTTCACCTCACTAAAGCGAGCAAAATGTTAGGTGCAAGAGAAAAGGTTTTAATAAATATTAAATTATTCTTTATTTATTTCACAAATTAAAAGTAAAATTACTATAATTGGTAATATTCAAAGTTTTTTTTTTCTGGAACTGATATGCTTGTGTTTGTAACTTATGTACTGTTACTAGGTAAATTATTTGTCAAATTTGCGGAACACTGCTCAATTTCATTGGATTCCATTGTGAATGTTGGGGACACAGACGGATTGGCGGGCGATTTAGAACGATTTTTTATCGCGCTGTCTTTGAAAGTTGAAGGACAAGTCCAAGGATCTGGGCAAGACTGTTTTAAAGTTATACTTCCAACGAACCCTTTGCATATTTTTGACTTGTTTTCCATAGAATCCTCTATGTATCCTTTTGCCATGGTACTGGACTTCCAGCCGTCAGATCGGCGCCCGAGTCAGCCAAAAGTGTGGCCGACGTCCTCCTTAAACAATGCCCCGTGTATTGCTCGGGTTCCTGTAGTTCAAGGAAAGAGGCAATTTCTCGTGGCAAACCACCAATTTTAATACTATTTTTAGTTGCGATATTGCAAAAAAAATGTATCGATTGGTGTATTAGCAGGGCGCAAGGCTTGACATTTATCTACAATTTTGACATATTCGTCACGAATCACGAAGTTTCTATCAATATTGGTCTTTGTGTTTGATAACTTAAACAACAGCAACTTTTTTGAACGATTCGTTGTAAGATACGTGAGTTCAATAGTCCGGCACGCCCCACTAATGCCAATAATGAGGACAAACTATAACGCAAAGGAAGAAAATAAGTTACATTAGATACATTAAAAAAAGCGAAATACGTACTTTTGTAGTAAGAAATTCGGAGTCGGGCGCTTCGTCGAGAAACTCCTCAATGTTAGAAGTGGTGAAAACCTTGTTTTTTTTGTGGCTGCTTGCCTTTTGCTTTGAAAACGCCAGCAGTTTGGAATATTTTTCTATGTTTACATCATTTTTTTGTTTTTATTGTGGCTTTAAGCATCGAGTAAATACTCTAAAGTGTGCTTGATTTTCTTGTTCCAGATAGTTCAATGAAGTATGATAGCATTGTTGTCTCCGAAAACATTTTCGCGCGTTTGGAATGTCTCCATGCATTGAACAAATACGCTGTCATGTATTTTTCGCGAGATTTTTCCGGAAGAAAACTCAACTTGGCATTATGTACCGCTTGCACTAATTCTGCAGGTGTTAAATTTATATCTTCTTCACTGCTAGCCTCGCTCATATTTTATGATTTCTTTCGATTTTATCAAAAAACAAACCAAAAAAATTGAAGGAAAGTGAATTGAAATTAAATGAAAATGAAATGAATATTTATATATTTCAGACCATAAAATACAAGTATAAGTATAATACATAGGGTCATTTAAATCAATAAAAATAAAATACATAATTGGTGTTTGACATTATATGATATTATATTATACGTATTGTTATTGGACTGTCCCGTCCACCCTTTCTGCAATCACCTTCAGGAGTGTACATCCGTACGATAAGCATAAATGTTACATTAAAAAGGGTATAAACTTCTTGATACATAACCTAGCTTGAACAATAATGCCAAAAGACAAAAAGTTTTTATTTCTTAGTTTGCAAAATAATACTGGCCACTTGCTATTTATGATCATAAAAAAATGAAAAAAGTGAAAGTCAAAAAGTTTTTATGTCTAAATTTGCAAAATAATAGTGGCCATTTGTTATTTATGTACAAACATAATTAAAAAAATAAATTAACAACTGCAAATCGAACGTGAGTCATCAATCTGTTTCTTTGGTTGTATTTTTCTTAAAAGTAACTCAAAATGTCGTCTAGTAGTGATATAGAAGAATGGGTGATTTTGTCTTTTATTTTCCTCGAAGGTGTAGTATAAAGCACTATGTACTATTGCATTTCAGTGGACTGGCTGCAGAGAATATAAACTATTACGAAACCAATAAGGTTCTATATATATGTAATATTATTGTACGAAACCTTTATTGAATAAAAATATTCGATAATTAAAACTATCCATGCTAGCGGATAAAGTGCGCTTTTCCACCCAAATTTCGAATGATAAACAGAGCCTTTCCGAGCTTGTGAGGTGAAAATTGTATTCTTTAATAATTTTTATATTAACAATTTGAATATCCATCTCAAGTAAACAAATAAAAAGTTTGTCAGTGAATATGAAAAGGCTCCCTGTAGTGCACTTCATTTGACACCACACCATACTAAATATAACAAAAAAAACGGCCAAGTGCGAGTAAGGCTCGGGCACTTAAATAAGTAAATAGACTTAAATGATTTGAATAAAAATTACGAACTTAGAAAGTGTATGAAACAAAATTGCAACATTAAGTTGGTCGAGTATTCGGGTCCGTAATCCTAAACCTGTATTAAAAATCGGCGTTTTTAGGGTTCCGTACCCAAAGGGTAACCCACGGGACCCTATTGCTTAGGCTCCGCTGTCCGTCTATCAGAATACAGAATACAGAACTTTATTCATAACGGTCAGTTACATGTCATGTTGTTATCAAATAACAAAAAAATGGAGTATAACAATAATTATTAAATTAAAATTAAATTAAGTTAAATAACTAGTCACAAAGTAATTTATCTAAGCAAATTTGTCATGCACAGTGTTTGAAATGTAAAATCATAATGTCAAATAATAAAAAAAAAAATACAAAAAAAAAAAAAATAATTTTAATATTCTTAATGTCATCACATCGTCTAATTCTGATAATTATAATAATAGCCACTTTATTTTAAAAAATCATCAACTGAATAAAATGCCTGCTGAATGAGCCATTTCTTCAACTTACATTTAAAGAGGGAAAACGATTCGATTTTTGCAATGTCATCTGGAAGTCGGTTGTAAATAGTTGGACCACATACGTACACCGATCGAGCGCTCTTCGCAAGCCTACGAGAAACAGGATACCTACTCCGAAAATGATTACGATATTTCGATAAACGACCGACACACGACCGAATCTATTTTGCCTTGTCTACCACGAAACACTATCGTTTTCGATATTCAACTAACGTATCGTACAAAGTTCGATCGTGACCGAATGATTTAACGAAATCATTGTCGATGGCTTTTTTTTTCTTTTTTTGCTCTAACAATAACCGGATGTATAAAAAAAATCGTTCCGACAACTTGACATTTCGTCATTGATATCATGCCATCCTTTTCACACTTGATTGATTGTGGTATGCTATCTCCGCTGTCATATTTTTTATTATCATATGAGTGTTTGGGAATGTTGCCAAATGTCAACTGAAGTCGGTACCTATAACAAGTACCAAAACAACGCAGCGTGATAAAAGTTTTTCCTGCCAATTCAACGAAAATAATAAGTAAGTGCTTTTATAATCTTTCCAATGAAATGAACTTCCTTTAATGGGTCACATGATAAACAATTTACTGGAACGAAGACCATCCACAGCACACTGCACCAAGTAATACTTTATAATCTCTGACACTGCTTCCTCTTGCGATCCAATTAGATATCTACTGTATCAACAGAATTTCATAGCCCCCAACACTAACCCAAGCATTAACATTGATGTCAGTAAGTTTCCACTGCTTATATCTGTCATAATCTATAATTGGTTTTAGAACGACTGCTGCACAGTTGGACCTGATGTTCAGCTTCCTTGAGCAGCAACCTCAGTTGGCCAAGGAGTGCCTGCGGGACTTGGATGGTCGGGTCAAGGCTAGCCGCCTATGGCAAGAGTTAGCGAATAGCTAAAAAGAAGATATTATAATAATGCTATAGAAAAGCAACAAATTGAAGACTTGGCCATGTGGCCTTCAAGAAATAAAAAACAATTCTTCAGATTGTATCATTTATGAAGACAAGTACACAGAAAAGAACACAAAAGACAAGGCGGTATGGCTTAGCACTATAGCCTTTCCCTGAAGGGGTAAATTAAAACCGAAAAAAAACACCACCAAAAAGGTGGTGTCTGAAGGCCGCCGACATGCTGGTGGGAGGGGTGGTGGTTGGACCACCAATGAGAAGCGGGTACTAGATATAATGGGACCAGCCTTTGGCAAGGCGGTCTCAAATGCCAGAGTGCCTGCTTTCCCTGAGGTAAGGATTGTTTTAAAAAATATAGTAATGTTCAAGACTTTCATACCTATAATGATATTGAAACTAAATGGTGCTTGCAATTTAATCGCATTGTTTAATTTATTATTTCAGTCTGGAACTAACATCCATTCGTGAAATAAGAAACTTAGGTCCACTTGCACCAAGCAAACTTAACTCGGGTTAACAAACTTTTTGTTTTGTCCTTTTCACATCAAATTATACTGATAAGGACAAAGCATAAAAAGTTAGTTAGCCCGAGTTAAGTTTGCTTGGTGCAAGTGGATCTTAGACTTGTTATGCAAGACCTACTGACTCATTTAGAATTGGTTTTTAAGAAACCTAGAGCATTGATGAATGTAGCTTAACAAGTTTTAAAATAAAGCTCCAAGTGATATTGCTGTTTTATGTTCAACAGATGCACGGGGCAGAGGCCGTCAGTGGCATCCACCACACACGCTCCTTGCTCGCATGTCAGCGCTCGCAACTGCTTCCTCGAGCATCATCAGTAGTTGGCTGTTCAGGCTGGAGAAGTGTGTGCGAGCTGAGACCGAGCGGGCTAAGGAGATGCGCGAGGCTGTAGTCACTCTTAATGAGATGAGGGATTTTCTGCACGCTTTCGTGGAGTCAACGGCCAGCAGAGCCAATGAATAATCCATCTATCCATCAGCCCGTGTTCGTCCACTGCTGGACATAGGCCTTTTCCAAATTTCGCCACTCATGTCGGTCCTCCTCATCCAGCCGAACCCACGTCCTTCAGGTCGTCGGTCCAGCAGGCACGAGGTCAGCCTACACTACGCTTAGCTGTACGTGGACTCCATTCTAAAGCCTTTCGGCCCCAACGGCCATCATGTCAGCAACAAATATGTAATGATTAATGAATAATAAATAAATTAAAAACACTTTCGAGATAATATTTTTTTTTTATTTGTTAGCAAAATAAATTAAGAGACTTATGTGAAATTATATGGATGTTTTTTTCTGTGTATTTCATGAAGCACATGGAAAATTGTAATAAATTTTCGGTATACTTAAGCATATTTCTCGATAGAAATAATTATTAGAATGAAGTCTTCAAACGCACTTTTTCTCGTTTGACAAAGGGATCATTTACAGAACTCAAACATATATATATGTATATCTAGATATATTTTTTTTATAAAATTAAAAAACATCCTTTTTTCTCTTTTGCGCTGAATCCACCCCTCTCACATTGCGCTTGGAGTGAGTGACAAAAATAAAATTTACATAGCCTCTTAATAAGATTATAGATATTTTCACAATTTCTAAACAGAAGAATGTCACGTATGTAATGTTGTATGTCTCTTCCTTCTCTTTGACACAAAAATTACACACATCCTTAATTTACTTTTATATAAACATTGAAATAAATGTCAAATAAATTATTTATTTTTCATACCAATTCAAAGGGTATCTTGGTGATTATAAACATGTGACTTCACTTGTTTCGTAACTTTAAAAATATATAAAAAATTATTGACTGCATAACATTAAAATTGGTTTAAATTATACTTTACGAAAAAAAAAACAAGTTTAATTTTCCTGCTGAATGGCGAATTCCCACATTTTACCTATCAAGGTGGATCTATTGTGCTAATCTGAAACAAAAATAATATATAATAAGTAATATCATAGGCTGTGACCTGTAAATAGAAGGGTAGGATTTAGTGATAGCACAAGGTTAACTGGACATACAATTATTTCTATCTGTACCAATAATAAAGTAGCATAAAATTCTTTGCTGTACATTGATTATTTTTGCAAAATTTCTTATGAAATGGGTTCCCATTGTCGTACTGAGGCCAAAAGTACAGTTTTTTCTGTCTGTATTTCTAGTTTGAACTCGAGAACCACTCAACGGATTTACAGTTTTTTCTGTCTGTATTTCTAGTTTGAACTCGAGAACCACTCAACGGATTTTCATGCCGTTTACTTTAGTATCATTGACATTACACCGGTTGACATATAGGCTATATGAAAGACACTTCCAGGCAAGCCAAGCCACAAGCAAAAACAAGTGTAATATAAAACTAGTTGGTATACGATAAGCATCACCACATAAGTTTGATCAGTAAAGTCCCTGTGCAGTTACAGTTAAGGCTAAAGCAGTTCAATTACAAATGGTATACACACCTTGCTCTGTTTGCATCGAGGGCTTGTACCAAAGCAGCTCTAGCCCTCCGTCGTCGCTCAAGTCCCTGCACAGCTGCATGGTGGTTGGGATCACAGGGATGTGGAACAATGGGAGGCTGCAAGAGCTGCTCCTGTTGCATTTCCTCCACTTCCAGCTCCACAGGGTTCAGTCCGGCACACATGCACTTATTGTGCAGCACACTGCAGGCAATTGTAATTTTGTCAGCGAACTCAGGAGTGTAATGCAACTCTCAAGCTGCCAGTAGGGACCTCCAGCATCCTTTGAATATGCCAAAAGTGCACTCCATGGTCTCCATCCAACTGCTCTAGATGGTCCTTTATCTCACAATCGCGCCAGATGAAAGCATTGTGGTCGGCACCATTGTGGGAGGCATCAATTGCAATAATTATGCAATCACCATCACATAACTGAAATACATTTGAAGTAGTATTTATTTATGTTTGTTTCTAAGGAAACAAATATAGAAGTGAAAGGTAAAACTTAAACCAACAAAGTTTCCATACATAATAGGATGGAGAAATAGTCATAGATAGGTTAAGAGACAACATAAATATCTTTTTGAATCAAGAATGCAAAAAGGTAACTTATGTAGTATATGATTTACAAGGACTACAAATTAGTTTTCACTCTTTGCTAGTATTTATTTTTGTATGAGTAACTGAAGCTATGAGTATATACATTTATCAAAAATATTTGAAAATTATTAAAAGATTTTGTATAATACTTACCACTTGAGTGGTTAGTGAATGATAATGCTTCTGATTAAAGCATTTTTCTTCATCTTCTGAGGGACGAATGATGGCTATGTGGGTGCAGTCGATACACTCAATGACCCCTGGCACTGCATACTTATCAAAGAACCTACAATAGTAATATCCTTTATAGTAAAATATGGTGAGGAAACACATTGAGGTGAGTGAGGATAAAGCATTATACCTTCTCTTCAGAACTCCCCTTTGCTCCCTGTTCTGTGGGAAGTATATGTGCCTTTGCACTATCTGGAGAGCATTGAGTGCACTCGTCACTTCACTGTCTGCTGTGCCATGGGAGCATCTATGGTCAATCCCGCGCACGTTTCCGCGGGGATGGAACTGCGGAACAATCTCCTGGCACAACTCTTCGAATAAAGGCCTCGTCAGTCTATAGTGCCTTTCAAATTCTATATCTGGCATTCTATTGACAGTAAGGCTCTCTCGGTGGCTTCTTCGCCACCTTGTACGGTCAGCCTGCTGCTCATCAAAAATGCGCACCAAAAATGTAGTAAAGTCTTGCCATTACAGCTAAAACATGGAAAAACGTATTATTTATAAATTATGCCACCAATAAATATTATTAAAACAGCCAAAAACATAATAATAATGAGTAAATTTCAAGCTTACGATATTACAACGACACCTCTTGAGCTCACGTAAGAAATCACGATAGAACTTCTGTCAAAATCGATTTATCGGCCGATGTTCGGAAACTTCAGAGTAAGCATTTCGATCTAACTGCTGTCAAAATGAATTTTCGTTCGAAAATCGATTATCAGAGTACCACTTGCGTCGACTGAACGACATTCGACCGAATATTGCACGATCGATTACGATGGGAGTAAGACCCCTGATCGGAGCTTGTCACGGCCCCTAGTACGTTCGCATCTCCTGTCAAATTTGTGGAGGTTTTGCCTCATAAATAACGCGACTTGGAGTATATACAAGCAGGGCAACGTCAGTATACCTAGCTCAACAAAATGTGGCCGTGCTGTGTCGTCATACTTGATGCGGGCTATCGTCCGCACCGCTCGTTTCTGCATGACGAAAACTCTGTGCCAGTCCGCTGTTCTTCCCCACAACTCAAGTCCGTAGCACAGAAGGGACTGAATAGTAGCAAAGTATGCCGTACGTACAACGTCCCGAGGCAGAGTGGCTGCTAAGCGAGAGAGGGCGAAGCATGCACTTCCCAGTCTTTTGCATAGCCACTCAATGTGAACGTCCCACAATAGTGCGAAATCAAGTCTGAATCCCAAGAAACAGGTGGTAGATATTTGAGACAGGATGTCTTCGTTAATTTTTACGTTCAGTGAACGATAGGGACGTCCAGCCAAGTTGAAGTGCATCAAATTTGTTTTCTTGGAATTCAGAACAAGGCCATTAATATGGAACCATTCAGCCAGTTGCTTAGCAACATCACACAGGTGCAACTCCAGCTCATCGACTGTTTTACCAGTGACTATTGCTGCAACGTCATCGGCGAACATAGTGATTTCAGCACCATTTATGGAACCAGGTAGATCATTTAACAACAACGAGAACATAATGTTTGATAGAGAGGATCCCTGGGCAACGCCAATATATGTTTGCATTTCATTTGACTTAATTGTACCGCTCTCGCCAACCACTGCTTGAGTTCTGTTGGTCATAAAGTCGATTGGTAAAGCCAGTGGTGGTCCTCTGATTCCATAGTGTTGTAATTTAGTTGCTATGATATCATGATCTGCAACATCGAATGCTTTCGATAAGTCGCATGATAGCAACGCTACCTGCTTCCCTTGCTCTCGCGCTTTATATATGCTCCAAACAACCTCACGGGCGAGAGAATTCGTAGACCGTCCTTCCCTGTACGCATACTGTTGGTCACTGAGGGCTGCCGTAGAGTTCAGAAATCCTGTAATTCGTGAGCTTAAGCCATTTTCAAAAACTTTGGCGGGAGCAGGAATGACGGCAACAGGTCTGTAAGCATCAATGTCTTCTTTCTTCCCTTTACCCTTGTGTATTGGAGAAACTTTTACCTTTTTAAGGGTTTTTGGATAGATTCCCCTTTTCAGGCACTCGTTATAGAGAAGGGATAGAGGCGTAGCAAGACAGTCAGCTAAAGTGTTTAATAGATCACACGATATGCCATATATGTCTTTGCTCTGCTTGTGTATTCTGTATTCTGTATTCTGTACCCGGACGGACAGATAAAAATATGGGTAAGGAACCCTAAAAACAGATCGTTATGATATAAATCCCCGCAGTCAAAGTTATTTCCGTGTGTGAACTGTCACTGAAACAGTCATAGAAAAATAAATAAATAAAATTAATAGTAGTTTATGAAACTCATGGTATATAAAGAGGTTATTAAAATACGAGTGCGAGTTAAAAAAACGAGGCGTGTAGGCGCGTAGCTCACAGACTCATAAAGCTTTTAATAAACATTAAAATATTGTGGCGTAGTGAAACAAACCACATTTATTTGATACTTTTTATATATAAAAAACAATAACATCACCGTTTTCGTCTCAAAGGTCACTTCATCATCAGTAGTGACGTGTTTACAGCAATGTAAATTGTAAACCGCCCTCACTTACAGCGCCGCTATTTTCATGCAAACAGTATCTGAAGCGGAAAATGATCCGTGTTCAGATCGCTCGCTCGTTTCATTCGACAAAGGGAATTGGTGAATTGTAAAGGTTTCGGAAAACCTTTGGTCGTATTGTACGATATTACTGATCGAATTTTGACTGTTGTGTAGGGTTTCAACGGAGAACTTTGTTATTTTACATGCCTGTCTACAAAGCAGTGGCGTGCATTGAACTTTTTGCTGGAAAAGCAATGGGAAGGTCAATATTGAAGATAAAAATAACATGAAAAAAATTAAAAACCAATTTGAAAAAAAAAATGTATGAATTCATGTAGGTACTCTACAGACCATTCAATATAAGAAGTTCCCTGGCTTAGGAAATGGTAGCACTGCATATAATGTTGCCAATGGCTCACGTAGCATTCACCCTACTACACATTCTTATTATTTACTTAACTGCGGTTTTTTACATATTAATTAGACTACTCTTCAATTAAAATAAAATGTCCAAATTGAAAAAATAAAAATTATCAATTATTTATTTATTTGTATTTTGCAAACAATACGTATGATCTAATAGTATGAATATCTATGTATCTCTGTACTAAAACGGTATTTTTTATTTCTTGTCTAGCTTGACGACGACGTTTGTTCTAAATAGTCGAGCTCCAGTTTCTTAAGTTTTTGACGATTATTCCCAGGCGACTTGATGTGAACGCTTTTTTCCGATATGCCTACAAAAGTAAGTGAATAGAAAATTGGATTTATGTTTAAAGCTGGTATCCCTATTTTACTAACCCGTCATGGCACTGACACGAGATGGAACCTGATCGAGAGGAATCACGGTGCATTGTTTGCATTTTCTCTTTCACAAAATACGTACCTTCAACACAATCTCTTTTGCACTATTGTTCAACGGCTTTGGATAGCCAATAATAGACATACTTTATCAAATAATTTTGAAAAATCTGAATGACAAACAAAATGACAGCAAATCTTGACAAGCAATGATGCCAACATGACGTCAGGGGACAAGTTATGATGAATGGTCTGTACCCTGGCGTCATACAAATAATGATTTTTCAAAGAAAATTTTTTTCATTTTTTTATTGTCAAACTTGATCTTCTCATTGCATTTCTAGCAAAAAGTCCAATGCACGCCACTGCGACAAAGCATGTCAAAACAGATAAAAAAATACCATCAGTCTATTATCGTGTGTAGATATTTTTTTTTTGTGGTATAAAATTCACTACAGCTTAAAAGTTTTAACCGATTTTAATTATTGTCCCATCGTAATCTAAGACAGACATACAGACGGTCAGTCCCTGAACTTCGTTTTAAGGTTAGAACAACTCTCTCCAATACATCATCAACGTTCTGAGCCCACATTGAGCCCACGTGCATGTTAAGGGGACGCCACGAAATTTTGACGACATGGATCTCCATTTTTCTCAGCAATAAAAAAACAAATGTAATTACCAATTTATATACTAGATTAAGCATTTCATTGACATCATTTTGCCCGAAGATTTAGTTGATTGATTAATTTTCATAGCAGAGAAAAAAATATTTAGAAAACCTCTTTTAAAACAGACATTTCTATTTTACTGACAAACGGGAGCGAATGAAGCCTCTAAGTTTTTTATTTAAATTAGTCTACAAATACACTTCAATATGGCCGATTGCATTTATTTAATTACTTATAGTTGTCATTTTAAATGAATAATACTGTTTTGCCGCATACGACCTAACGGCGTAAGCTAGTTCGTGAGCGCATATTTGCATGGAGTAAGTCCCCCTCACTCCACTTCCCCAAGGCGCCAATTTGAAATTAAAAGTTTATCAATGCCTCGCCTCTACTTTGGTCCGGATAAGTGGTGTATAGGCAAACAAACAAAAAATTGAATACACGTGCCCGTTTCCATTACAGATAAAGTGGATAAACCTACGCAAGTAAGTGGAGACTGCGTTATTGCTTCAGTCAATACCACTTACTCCCCTCGGTTTGTCACTTTTACCCGGAACGAAACTAATATAGTCTTAGCCTAAGAGTTTCCGTGTTTTAACAAAACTTCTAAAATGACGAAGAAGTGTCAAAGTCGAAAGCAAACACTGATATTTGTAAATATTATTATTAGAGTGCATTACAAACTAGAAAAGATAAATTAGAAATAAATGTAAATACAAGAATTTGAAAAAATTCCTAGATTCGAACCTGTGACCTCTTGTTATCAAGACAAGCCCGCTACCAATTGCGCCACCGAGGTACTTACCTAGACCGTTGAATTTTTCCACCATACTTGTCCACCGAATATTTTGTAACTATTTGATCAAACCAGCTTGTAATGCACATACTGAGCGCTCGCGAGGGCGTTATGTGATTTCACACCTTGTTCTTAGGAACAGATGACGCTGTCGTCGCTACAATATGTGTTGCTTCAGACAGTTAAGAAATTCACAGTTCTCATTAACTAAGATTATGTATTTATTGCGAAATCACTGATATATTATATTTGTATTAACGACCTAGTTGCCTATATATATTCGTTATCATAACCGTGAGTCGATAATTTTAGGTCATTGAAATAATAAGTCCGCAAAAAATCTATTCAAAAATATTTAATAGATTACGTAAAGAAATTACTTTATTACTCCAATATTATTCAACATTGCTATTATGACATTTTTATTTAACAAGTACAACCCGGTCACAATATCTGTGCACCTGACCTCGTGACGTCATATCGGCGGTCTGGGTACGGTGTGAAAAAAAGTTTTTTCGAGAAATGTGGAGGTAAAAAAAAATTACTAACCTGTTCAAATCAATTTATTATTGATGAAGGGTTTGTTATTAAAAAACAATAATTTTGATTACAAAAACATTTATTAATAAACTCAGTCACTATAAATTATTGACTCTATGCCTGACATTGTATCTTCCTCACTCTCACTTTCTGAACTCGCCGAACTGTCTTCCCCTAGTGATATTAAAAGTTGTGTGATGTTGTCATCTGCTAGATGATCCTTTTCCCAGTATTCTCGCTGTAGTCTCTCCACGTGATTCACTTCTTTTTTCCAGTCAGCTGGCGTAATTGACTTAATCGTATCTTTTGTAAGTTGTTCTATGTTCTTTTCCGATTGGTCAATGTTTTTATCTGCCACCCTTTGCTTTACCAAGTTCCATATATATTCGATAGGGTTTAGGTCACAATGGTAAGGTGGCAGACGTACAACTTCTTGGCCATGCTCTCGCATCAAATCGTCGACGACATATTTTTTCGGCGGCTTTGTTCTCAGTATAATGGGATACAATTCCCTCTTTGTCATTTTGTCATTAAATGGAATATTGTGTTCACGTAGCAGACATGCAAAATTATGTCTGCTTTAAGAGCAGCACTAGTGGGCGCTTTCACCGACTGCGTCGAATGGTAGGGTGCATATTGTCTATGACAACTATACCGTTCGGCGGTAAATTTGGTATAAGCTTTTCACGGAGCCATTTTAAAAAATTGTTTGTGTCCATCTCGTTATGATAATCGCCGATTTTACTTTTACATTTATAAAGTAATTCTGCACCTTCAATAAATCCATTTTCTCCTCCAGCGTGTACAAGAATCCAACGTTGACCCGGATTTAAATTTTTCTTCACACTGCTGTCGGTATTATTTTGCCAGCATTTACTGACCGTATAGTGGGAATGGATCCACGTCTCGTCCAGGTAGGTAACCGGTTTTTTATCAGCGCCAAGGTCATTATTCTCTTTCATACGGCGTAGGTAGCGAGCCCTCCATGCGGCGATGTCCGGCTTTTGTGTCAATACACAACGGATATTTTTACACTTTTTGAACTTGTAGCCCAATTTGTTAATTAAAATATTTCTTAAATATGTTCTCCCACCTTGAAAATTTAGGTCTCTCTTAACTGCTGCCAGAATTTTCCTTAAAGTTGGGATTTCTTTTTTTACAGCATAAAAACTGTTGATGATATTTCGTATTGCGCAAATTTCAAAATCATCTACTTCGATGCGTTTTTTGTACTGTTTACGCTTCTTACCCGGTGTCGATAATTTTGGTTCTGGGTGGGTTTCTAAATTATTACTAGTACTTGGAGTCGGACTAGCGCCCGGCGAAGTAGGTGGTTGTACTTTGGCTTCATTTTTAATTTTCATTAGAGTCCTCTTTGATATCCCAGTTGCAGCACAGGTTCGTTTCACCACTTGGTCTACAGGTATGGTGTAATGTTTGTTTGCTTTCTCCGATTCAAAAAACTTGAGCACTTTCAAGATTAAATTTCTTGATTCACTGTGTATTGTTTTTCCCATGACTTCAGTTTAACAGCTACAACAATTTTAATAACAACCAAACCAGTCCAAACTTAACAGTAAACAGTCTAAACTTAACAATAAACATTAAAAAACAAAACAACAATAAAGCGAAAATATCAAAATTATCGGGACGTGTAGCGGCAACAAAGATGCTAACCGTACTGTCGCACCGGGGAGTGCGCGGAGAGGTGACAGGGGAAGCGGGAGAGGCGCCACATTCCAGCGAGGTGCACATCAGATACTGGGACCGGGTTATAGATCACGGTTTGCACCATTTGGTTTCTTTCGAGCACCCGGTGACGTAATAAGAGAGTGGCTGACTCACAATCTATCTACAGTGCGACAAATTTCTTTTAGCGCGTAGACCATAAACTTCATCACTCTGTATCATACCAATAAAATTTCAATTTCAGAAAGCTCTTTCTTACTAGATGCCTGTGTGGCATACGAAACCTATCTGCCAAATTTCGAGCTCAACATCAACAAAATGTCAATATCAAGCTGCTGCTTGAAACCCAAAGTGGTGATTTCTGGAAAAATAATTATTTATATGTCGAATTAAGCAGATTAATAAAAATAATGTTCCAATAATAACATGAAGACCGTGTAATCCAGTAGCTAAAAAAAAAGTTGATCCATAAATTCTATCAGAGATGGTGAAAGGGGCTTCAATGTATTCATATGCTTGGAGGATGGTGAAATGAATTCCAAGTATAATAGTAATAAATAATCCTTGTAAAGTTTGGGAAAAATTTCTTTCTATAATAGCATGATGAGCTCATGTAACTGTAACTCCCGAAGAAATTAAAATAATTGTATTTAATAAAGGAATTTGGAAAGGGTTAAAGGGGATATATGTTGTATAGTGGGCAAACAACTTGAATCCACACTCCAAAAGAGTCTTGTCGCACTGTAGTCGGAAGCCTCAAATTCGCAAGTGAAATGGACCGCGTCGCGTCACTGCTACACAAAGCGGCTAAAGTGAACCCGTGCGTTGCAGGCCCCCAATTATATTTGCATACGACCACCTCTCTTTTTCCGGATTTAGTCACAAAGATTCAGTTTTCCGGATCCTTTGGTCCGGAAAACTGAATCTTTGTGACTAAATCCGTTTGGGATCACTGCATTTGATGATTAGCTGAAAGCTCTGACATCCTTGACGTAAAATGGATTTTAGGGTTTCAGCGAAGCTACAAACAAGTTACTCGTAGGTGTGCTGCAGCCTACTTCCATATACAATGTCAAATGATAAGTGTGCTAACAGTATGACGTAGCAGGGGTTTAAGGCCTTACCCCTGGTGCACGATAATCTTACTGAGCGATTTTGAACTTCAGTATGTTGTCAGAAAGTCTACATCACTACATCACTTACATCTACTATCAGTGAACTTTAGAGGGTTTCCTGGATTTTACGAAAAAGTATTTGATGTAGGAGTTTTTTCACCTGACATCGGAAAATAAACCATGTTTTCTTGTTAAAACAGTAATTTCAGACATAAAACTCAAGCCGCTTAGACATAAAACGAAATAACAACTTAAAAAGGCATAATTTTCAAAAATAAAATATATCGAGGAAAATGTGTCTAATTAACCGACTTGACAACGGAAAGACAAAGGTCTGAAAAAAACACGTGTCCAAGTTTTACATTGATCAGATAAGTAGTTGAATCAGTATATTGAAACAAAAACCGTTGAAAGACCCAATACAAGCCCTTAAGCTACGATTTATTGGGTGCGTTACGCCATTGTAGGAAATACTTTATTCAAATTCAAATTATGGATTTTAACGGACACGTATTTGAGTTGGATTAAGTATCGTACAAGCTAGGGCGGGCTTTTGTGATAAGAAATCTGTAAAGATGGCGTTATTTTGCAGGTAATTCGTATTTTTATGAAAAGATAGAAAGTGCTCTATTTTGCATTTAATACAATAGCATAGCTACGTACATTGTCGCCCAAAAATTCTAAGATCTCCGCAACGAAATAAACAAGGGGTAGTTTGCAATTTATTTTTATTGAGACTAAATATCTTTTACTCACAGCTTTTACTATTACTGTTCGAATAATCATTTAATTTGTGTTCTCAGTAATGCTTTGTATTCTTTTAAACGATTTGAGTCTGTTCAGCAACCTAAAACTTGAGGTCCAAAATTTCGTGTTTTAGACTAATTATGTCATCACCTTCACTTTAAAGTAAAATTTAAGGCTCCAAATATTGCTAATTAATGGTCGAAGGTTTTTTAAAAATAAAATGAGACATTTTCATGTTTTTCATGATAATGAGTTATATCAAATAAAATAAACTTGCTAGGTAATATTAAAAGTTACTTGCTCATATTTGGGCAATTAGTCATGTCTATTGGTATTGATGTCTTCAGCAAAGCATTTAGTGGAGTACAGTCTATATCAGAGCCCTTTTCTGAACTTATTTTGTAATTATTTGCACAAAACTCTTTTAACTAAAATATACATAAAGCAACAGGAATTCCCGCTTTTACGCAACTATTTTTTATTATTGCCAGCTGGGCAAAGGTACAGTCTGTCAAAAAATGATTGAAATGAATATTGAAGAAACTATTTTTCTTTCGCCTGGTTACACCAAACAAACAAGTACAAAATCTGTTAAATCGAGTTTACCGCGTTGTTATTTCAGGACTATATTACCTAAATTATCCTACTTGAACGTTTACAGTTTAATAAAGTTCATTTAAGTTCTATATTCATTTCAACACTTTTTTGACAGACTATACGAGTACGTGGGACGCACTATAAGTTTCCGGAACGAATATGAAAAAATACTATTAAAGGTACAAAATTAATTTATTGTTTTTCAAAATAATCTGCCTTGGCGTCTATGCACTTTTTCATTCAATCAAACCAGTTTTGAAAACTTTTGTGCCACTCCCCTGTGGTGACCTCTGAAACTTGTTTTTCATACTCCTCGACAGCCTCTTCTGGTGATGAAAATCGTTGACCGCGTAATTGGTTCTTAATTTTTGGGAACAGAAAAAAGTCACAAGGTGCCAGGTCGGGACTGTATGCAGGATGACTCATGAGTTCTACATTTTTCGTCTTCAAAAAGTCGTTTGTCTGTCTGGCCGTGTGAGAACTAGCATTGTCGTGGTGCAGGATGATACGGCGTTTACGGTTATATTTACGGAGTTCGTCAATAACTTCCGGCAAACAAATGGTCGTGTACCAGTCACTATTCACGGTACGACGATTCTCTAAAGCAACAGTAGCCACGTGTCCAGTTTTATTAAAAAAAGAAGCAATCATCCGCTTAGATGCACTTTTCACGCGCGCCACTTTGGTTGGTTTCGGCTCATCTTGAAAGACCCATACGCTCGATTGCTGCTTTGTTTTGGGATCGTAGCAATAAATCCATGTTTCGTCACCTGTTACTATGTCCCACACCAAATTTGACGCACCTTCGTTGAATCTGGTAAGCATGGCACTGCACCAAGTGTGCACCAAGTTGCGCCACAAGGTAAAAACAAAAGACAGTCAGATGAAACAAACTGCATTCTACAGCCAAAGAGTTCTATTTTCAAATGTTGCAATAAATTTTTAAATATTGTTTATGTAAGTGGCCAGTTCCGGAAACTTTTAGTGTTACCTATGTATTTACCTCCATGCAGCCTTCTTCATGGCCTGGACAAGAACTAAGAAAAAAAAAAACAACGAGAAAAACGCTCATTGAGGTTAAATTATGGTTTTAAATATACCTATAAAATCAAAATAAATTATATATTTTTGTTATTATTATTGCAAGAATAATATATAGCAAAGATTTCTACATTCTAAACAAGAAATTGTAATTAATTTTATTTTTCTTTATAAATTGGCTGCTTAAAACTTTATGATCGCCAAACTCCTTGGTCTCTTAAAAACATGGACACGGATAGTTTTAAAAAGAAAACATGTGAAATGTACTCTGTGAACATATGGTATGCAATGGATTTTCATACGAATTTCCTGGACAATTATTCAGATTTCGTGGACACTTTTAATATAGCTCGCCAGGATGAAGTATTTTCTGATAGGTCTTTACAGTAATAGTAATATTACTATGTATTTTTGACAAAAATAACGTTTTTATGTTTTAGATAATAGTTTTATATGTTTCCAATAATAAGGGTTTACAACAATCATTATTGTTATTTTTACTTTATTAGTTTGGACGAACTACTGTTTTGAACTGAAAGAAACAGCCTTCACTTTGCAATTTTTTTCGGTGCAGCGAATTTTCCCTGTCAAGTTTTGGGCTTTGTTGTCGTCTTGGAAAAGGCCTCATTTATAACATGTTTTTTTTTCAGGAACACTATCTACTGTAGTATGTGAATTCTACTGTTTTAAAGTCTCATTTTCACAAGCTATATCGTCTTAACCGAAATAAAGGAGGAGGAAACCTCCTGGTGAGAAGTAAGTGGTATTTATCCTCAGCTGCAAGTTGCCGAGGAGTGGATAATGCGACATAAACTCAGCCGTCCGCTGCACTGCTTCGTTATTATATTTGCATAATACACTTTTGCTCCCACATTGGCTATTTGTTGGAGAGAAGTCTATATGTATGAACGTAGGTTTATGTGAATCTTTTTTACAAAACAAAATTTTAATAAGTCTTTTTGATATGAAAATACGCGCGTTGAGATCGGGGCAGTATATTAGGAAATATAAACTACCTATATAAGATATAGAGAGATTTGCTCAAAGGTCTCTCGTTATCAATTTCGGAGAAAATATAAACTACATTCAAAGCTTCATGAAAAATGACTTGCCTTGTCCTGGAATTATAGCTGCTCTTTGAAAACAAACAGCATGTATTATAGCATTAATTGAAAGTAATGCTAGTAGAAATTTCATTTAAAGTTTCACGAAAATATTTAATGCATCGACACAACTTTTTCAAAATTTTATTACTTGTATGATTATTTATCTATGATAGATAACTCAAAAGTGACAAAGTGTGCGTGATTATTTTGTAAAGCTCCGTTTTTTTATTCTTAGGGATGGATGGAACCCAATTTTATTTTATTTTGAAGCCATATAAAATTAAGCGCTTCCTTAGTTAGGTGCCGCCTTTCACAGCTTATACTACATATCAGTTTCTACCTTGCCTCATGCAAATCAGTCTGCCGATGAGTCCTTTTTTAGCGTAAAAGCACGGAAAAATTTAAGGGCCCATAATACCTCAATTCGCAGTCCTTATCTAACGCTTCTGCTTTTTAACTGACTTAAAGTTCAATTTTCGTTTATCATTCGAGTCATAAATCGAGTAGTTTTTAATTCCGAGTACTTCCGAAAGCGTTCGAAAACAATGATCATCTTGACACTAATAAACAATAGAAACGAAAACGACATTTTAGTCATCTTAACTAAGAATATGTTATATTTTGATGATATTATTTTTATTTACGTTGTGTTATTTTGTATTTTATAATTCGCAGCTAATGTAATTTTCTTTTGTCTCACCAGCACGTCATTCGATCATACGAGCTACTCGTTCGTTTTAGTTGATTCATAGTGTACGAGTAATAAAGGCTAAAATTTCTGTATAATCAAGTGATTTTTCGATAATAATCGAACCTTTCGAATGGCTGCCATAATCGAGTTAATCGATTTCTGTAATTCATAATCGCCCATGGATCTGCTTCACTATTGTATTCACCCCAAACATATTTCGCTTCTTACACATTAATGCAATAAAAGTATATAGGAATTTGATTACCACAGGCTGATATTTCTTTACTTCTATAGAATAAATGTGAATGTGTTATACATAGAAGTATACAATAGGTTTAATCTACTCGTACAGTGGATCCCACATCAAGCTTAACACTTTCAGTATAAGCTGACTTCTCATTGTATGTATTTCCCGTACAATGAGAGGTCAGCTTATACTCAATGTGTATAGCTTGATGCGGGCTCCACTGTACATCGAACGCCTTAAATAAGTTCTCAGGTTCACAATGTAATTTTGCAGCTACATGCCACTAAATTTGCGGAGTCGGTGTTGAACTATGCTAGATAATTGTACGAATACTGTTCAGCTATCAGGCATTTATCTACATGATACAAATAAGTAGGCAAATACGATAGCTGAATATAAATCGTTACGCAACAACAAATCCAACGAAGCATCGGAAGTATAACAAGACGTTTGTTTCTCATGAGTGACGATCCGCTCCGTTCACTAACTGAATAACAACAATGGGAGGAAGTTTCTCTGACGGAATTTCTCCGATGCAATCTAATAAGCAATGTTCACTACTAACTGATCTGAGCGCCTGTCTCCTCCATCGGACAATGGACACAAAATGGATATTATTTCTAGCCGAGATAATTAAAAGATGCAACTCATGTCAGGAATTGGGGTATTCACCGTTGTGTCATGAGTATGAAACAACAAGATATATCGTTATCTTATTTGCATGTAAAACGTATACTTTATGTATCTATTATACAAATAAACAATTTGAATCTTTGAATCTTTGTTACGACATGAATCTCCGACACGGAGTCACAGGTGTTTCCGAGTAAGCGCTGTGAAATGCAAGTCCCATCCAAACTCGTAAGCCCACGTTACACCGAAGAGTAATTCGTCCCACAACAGCGTGATGAGTGGATGCGATTTTGTTGCAATAATCCCAGAATCAGTAAGTTGAAGTGGCTGTGGGCAGGCCATATTTGTCGCCAACATGGTGGCCGTTGGGGCCGAAAGGCGTTAGAATGGAGACCACCATAGACAAGGCTAATATTGAATATCATGCGTACAAATAATTCTGTCAACTAGCCGAGGTATGAGGAAGCGCGGTACCTGCAATCCCATTGGCCCTACCAAGATCATTCGGTCTTATGAACAGCCCCACTAACTTTTCTGTTCCGGTGACGAAGACGGTCACATAATGAATATAGAAGCCATTTTGGTTTGGCCTACCGGAACAGATTATAAGATTAGAGGCCAGATACAGATACAAATTAGAGACGAGACAGGTTTAATTAAAACACGATATATTTTATCGACATAATATTCGTGTTTGAAATATTTTTTACTTTCTTATTTCTTAATATTATTGTATCACAATAGCGCTTTAATTGATATATATCAAATTATATACAGATACAAAACCGAAACTCAGAAGTGTGAGGTTGATCGTGAGTGTATGTATTATTATCTTTTATACATGATAAGTTTCTCATGAGAATCCAATAAAATACACAAGAAAAATAAAGAATGTATAAATTTTTAATTGATACGAACTGTGAAATGAAAACACAAAAAGTTTAAATTTGTTTCTTAAACTTGTGAAATGCTTTTAAATACGAGTATACCGGGTGTAAATAGACTGCTACTATTAAATGAAACCACATATTTTACCGACCCTACTGAACTACTTTTCCCAAGAATTATACCCGCGGAACCTGAATCTATTTTACGAACGACGCTCTCTCTAACTCGCCCGTATGTCAGTGCGTTAGGGTTCACGCATTTTTGGTTGGAACTCAATTATTTCCTAAACTAAGGGTTTCTGCGGGTATGATTCTTGGGAGAAGTGGTTCAGTAGGGTCGGTAGAATATGTGGTTTCATTTAATGGTAGCAGTCTATTTACACCCGGTATACCTTAAATAATCTACATACATTAAAAAGTACCGATAAGTGGTCAATAAATTCGCACCTATAACGACCACGCACGAGCACACAAAAGAAACGAGACAGAAATACTACAGAATACAAGAGGGTACGAGAAAGATTGAAAGACATCAACGGGGTCAACCAGTTTAAGTTGAACCGTGATGATTTTGAAGATGTTTGTATTATTTAGGTGACTCCCCATGAAATATGAACGTTTTAGTTTTAATATTGCGTTGGCTATACTGATTTTTCCACACTATTTAACAGCACAAGTAAACATTTTCACCTACCTTTTTTACGATTTTCGCTCATAGAAACTGAGATCCGTATCAGATATCTGGTCGCAACTAATAGTAGGTTTTGAATTGAATCAGCAAACTTATATACGAGTAAGATGTATTTGCCGAATGTGTTGACAGAAATCGGTCGCCTGTTATGTTATGAGCAGTCTATTGGCTATCTTGTTTATGGAGACCACGTACATCAACACGTCGCGGAGACCAACCTCGTGCCAGCTGAACCGACGATCATTGTGGGTGGCGGCTGCATGAGGTGAGGAGTAGGAGGAGTTCGGCAGTGGACGAATGGCAGTGCAATGGATGGGTGAATCCCATAGTGGTTAATTCGTCCAAGCTTTTTCGAGATTTAGTTGGTTTTTTCTGTATAAAATTTGTTTAGCCATATTAAACCGTTAATAAATTTGTATAATAATAGCTTTTGCCCGCGGCTCCGCCCGCGTTTATTCGGTTTAACGACATGATTCTTTCCGGGATAAAAAGTAGCCTATGTGTTAAGTTAGGGTATAAGCTATATCCGTTCTAAATTTCATCCCAATCCATTCAGCCGTTTCAGCGTGAAAGAGTAACAAACATACACACACACACACACACTCACTCACTCACACAAACTTTCGCATTTTTAATATTATAGCGTGATGATTTCTGTAAATACATATTTTTGTAACGTTTATTTTTAGACTTCTGATCTTTTCTCAAGAGTTACTTATTCGAGATTCAGTTGGTTTTTTCTGTTTATAATTGTCTAGCCTATTATGAAATATGCTTCACTTCGTTTCACAAACAAGCACTCGTGTCCCAATGGTTGCAAAAAGTAATATTGATATACCAACTGAGCGAAGCCGGGTTCACATCTAGTAAAATAGTGGGCCAAAATATATTTCGAAAATACAATTTATTGTAATTATTATCTCAGTGTTCAAACAAATAAATATGGCAATCAAATACGACTCATTTACTCGTACAAAGCCTTAGCAACCACCGCAGCCGACAGACACCGAAGCTTCGCTTTGTCTTTTGACAGAACCCAAAAACGAAAGACTCAGAACGCTGATCAGTGAGGAACCACAAATAAATAAAACAAGGAAAATGTTTTATGGACAAAAAATAAACACTGCTCAATAAACGTACGATGTCAGTCAGTACTATAAAAGACGGCCAGCGAAGTGTAATAGGCACTCTCAAATGCGTTTCTGCGATAAGTCACATAATGCTTGTCAATCTTGTCATATACATTTATTCACAGTTTTTGGGGTTCTGTTGAGAAACGGTTACTCTTATAGCGAAGTAATATCGATGGTACCTATTTTATAGAAAGCCTTGGCAACCACCGCGGATATCCATCCATCCATCAGCCTGTTTCGTCCACTGCTGGACATAGGTCTTTCCAGGATTTCGCCGCTCTTGGCGGTCCTCCTGGAAGAAATGCCGATACTCACACACGCTGGACAAGCGGGTTGGTGAGCGCGGTGCCGAAACCCTTGCACCAGTGACGCCGCTGCCCGTCACCAGTCTGTATTATATAAGGCTCGGCAATTGGGGATGGATATACCGCCATCCATCGGTCCCAGGCAATGGTGGGCCGCCTGGTTTTGCCTGAGAGCAAGGTGGCAACACTGCCTGAGAGCTGTTCTCTTACTCTCCCCCGAATAACTTCAGGAGGATTTGCGAGTAAGATTACCGCAGACATAATAAAAAAAATAAAAAAATAATAATAATAAGACGATTGATTCGACAGCATTGTATTTTAGAAAACTTACATTTTTTTTAGGTTCTGTTCCGTATCATGGAAAAAGAAACCCTTATAGGATCACTCTGTTCGCCTGTCTATGACTTTTACTCGCTGACTTTTATTTAATATCATCAAAACCTATAGGGTACTTTCACCTTCTGTTGATCTTTCATATTGAAATTTGGTACGAAGGGATGAAAATGAATCCGAAAATCATCGATTTCCAATTTTATCTGGAATAATACATAACATACTTACTTTTACAGTTCCTGTCATATTTTTTATGGCTATGTCCATAGGGAACTGCTTGTCCATAGGGAACAAACTATAGCCTATATCCAAGTGAAGGATCTAACCATTATACTCTTATCAGAAAGAATTTCCAAAATCAGATCAGTAGTTCCACATAACATTATTACCCTCGTGAATTTAATTAATGGCCATCCCCAGTAAACTGCCTATCCCTATTCTATTCCATTCTATTGTTGTCTAGAAGTCGGCGCATTCCCTTTGGTACGCAACACAAAAACTAATATGAGGGCGCCAACTTCTAGATAACATATTGTATTATGTTTCAGGAAATAAGAAGTCGGCCAAAGTGTAATTTCGGTCAGTAATTATTATTTTAAACTTTTTAGTGAAAGTCTGTAAATGAAACATTTGAAGTTGATGCTTGTGATTGTTGGCACTTGGTGGAACTTTTTATACATTTTTGATTGAGAAACACTTGTACTTCTCCACTTATTTAAATTATTTCCCTTATCGATTTCGCTGTTATAGCATTTTCAAAGGTTTTTTGGTTGTTTACGTACAAAAACCGGTAAGGGAAATAATTTAAATAAGTGGACAAGTACAAGTGTTTTTCAATCGAAAATGAAACATTTGAAGTCAGTTACAATTTCTTTTGTTAAAAGTTTTTTCTTCATCGATTTAGGCTGTGCGTTAGCTGCCAGTCAGTTATATAGTCACAGAACTATTTACATAATAAATATTTGGGTTTATAGGTGATTTAACAGAAGTTTCAAAGTAAGTAAAACAAATTCCGATTCCCATAGTTTATAGGGTTCATAGAGTAATTGCTATTGACATTTTGATGAAGCACACCCGACTCGCTGCCAAACATAAAGTACCATCGCAGAGACGATCCTCCACTTTTCGCCCTTATAACCACTGGATAAAGCTCAAACATATACAGCGATAGTACCTACATTATTTCCCATCGATCATTGAACGCAACAGATGTGGTGACGTCATCAAAGACTTTGTGCATTTGACAACCAGCTTTGAGCGATACCAAACGGTGGATTTGCATTTCCTAGTATAACTTCGGAACGGAAATTGCGAAATGAATTTCACGTGTTCAATAAAGTAAACAATATGATAATTATACCTAAAATGCAAAATTGCAGTTTGTATCCAGGTTAATTTAAATGCGTCTCGTTTAGTGTAACAATATCAAAATTTGAAAAATCCTGACAAAAAGCCGGACATTTCGAAAAAAGTTCAGATATTTTGGTTACATAGTGAAATAAAAAATCTCACGCAGAGCGCACGTTTTACAGAGATAACGGGCGCGGAGAGGGATGCGTGTGATTCAGGACTACCTACTTATGTTTTATTTTAAAGTAATTTAATGCAAAAATTAAATATTCATTCAAATTTATCCATCCCTTTAGGTTAAAAATCCAGAGAAATTAAAAAGCCGGTTAAAGTCCGGACGGAAGGCTGCAAGTCCGGACGGATGGTAACGAGGCGAGGTTATCCAGAAAAATCTGTCCTGCTCCAATGCTTTCATTTTTCACATGTTTATCCTGCTCAGCGCAATCGGGCCGCTCAGAAAACTCACGGTTTTGAGGTGATTTATTTATTATTTTGAAATTAGATGGATGGGTTTTTAATATGATGGCCGTTTTATATCACATTTTTCACGGCGTTTATTTTAGTCTAAGGTTTATTCTCCAATACTTCATATAGCTCAAATGAAATGATATTTAGATCATAGTTTAGACCTATCTTTGCGATTTAATCGGATCGAGGAAAGTGTAAGTAATCGTGTATCGAATGCCCGAAATATCAAGATCAAAGAGTGAAATATGACATACATTTTTTTCAAAATTTAATCGCCACTTTTTATTGGTTTAAAATTAATTTGAAAAGAGAGAAAGTCGAGATAGCCCCCTCGTAATAAACACCCCCCAGAAGTACGCAAACGGTCCCCAGTGAGTGACCGTTGTTTGGTGCGCGATTCGAGCTTATGAAAGGGTAATGTAACGTAAAATCCTTTAAGTAAATACTTATCAGATTAAGAAAATAATTTTGTTTTAGATTACACGTAATGGAATCGAATAGCTCCAGCTTAAAAGAGCTCTTGAGAATTAAACGGATTCGCTCTTCTACCAGATTTAACTGAGAGCGAGCAGAGCAAATACTAGATTTAATTTGACTCCATGCCATCCCGAGAGTTTGTAAATATTTAATGTACATTTAGTAAAAGAAACCAAGTATATTTTTGTTCCTTGTAGCATTTAATGAGAATTTATGCTTAGCCACTTTAAGAAGCTTTTCTGTATAGTGGAAAATACTATCAGAGGTTATTTACTTGCAACAAAATATCTTGTTGTTATGGGCAATTTTAATGTTTTTTTTTTAGTAGGATTAAAGTAAGGACAGTGAGAAAGATATGTATAGTTGAGCTCAAAGACGCACACCGATACACAACATAACGTGACATTTATTAACGCAGCCTAATTCATACTGCAGACTCGGTAAGTGCTAAGTATCAAGGTTACATGACCCTTTTTGTGAAATTCCTAAATTATCCTTTTCGTGTTCTCAACTAACGCAAGTATTTTATTTTGCGAAATTAGCAAAAAGTGTTATCGATACGTGTTACTAATCACATAACAAACCTACAGTATGAATTTGGCTGCATAAACAAATTTTACCATATTTATGGATAAGATGACTTCTAATTATATGGCCGAATTCATACTGGAGACTCGGTGAGTGCTCAGGACCAAGGTTCAATGATCCTTTTTGTGAAAAATGCAAATTAAAATTTGTGCCCCTATACTAATTTATTTACTTTACTTACTTTTTGTACTTATTTACTTACTCACAAACCGCCCCTGAAGTTATTCGGGGGAGAGTAAGAGGACAACTCACAGACAGCCACAATTCCAGGTAGCCCACCAAGCTTGGGACCGTGTGATGGCGGTATATCCATCCCGAATTGCCGGACCTTAAATAAACAGACTAGTGACGGGCAGCGGCGTTGCTAGTGCGAGGGGTACCGGCACCGCGCTCACCAACCCACCTGGTCAGCACCGTGGACCACATTCACACGCTAAGGTAGGTTATACAGAAAACTCAAGAGTATAATCAGCCCTTATGTATAGCGTTTGTGGACAACGAGAAAGCCTTCGACTCCATCGAAACTTGGTCTGTTCTGCAGTCCTTGCAGCAATGCCACGTTGACTGGCGTTACGTGGAGAGTCTTGATGTCGATGACTACGATGTCCGTCCAAGTACAGGGTGTACAAACAAGACCGATACATCTTCAGCGCGGCGTGAGACAAGGAGAAGTTATTTCCCCAAAACTGTTTACCGCCGCGCTGGAGGACGTCTTTAAAACACTAGACTGGAATGGACGAGGCATAAACGTAAACGGAAAGTACATTTCACATCTTCGCTTTGCCAATGACATCGTGATAATGGCGGAATCACTGCAAGAACTGGAGGAAATGGTGCGCAGCCTCAGCGATTCTTCGAGACGAGTGGGCCTGCGGATAAATTTGGAATAGTCTAAGGTCTTTATAGGACATATAATCCCCGGAAGGATTTCAGCAGCTGATTGGACTTAAGTACATGTGTACCAAATGACTTTCTGGTATACCTATTTGCGGTTTATTCGTACACCATACACTACTTTGCGTATTTACTGATACTAGTTTAGTTCTCATTGACATCATGCGTTTGTACTAGACTCACTATTTACTTTCACAATTTCTTTCACAACCGGTTCCGGTATTATACCATTTTCAAGGGATGATCGATGTTACCAATAAATGAATGTACTGGCCATGAACCATGTAAAATTCGTTTTTCGGAAAGAAGTTGTGTTAATTAATAGTGAGACTAGTACAGTGATTTTAGCACTCAGGATTGTTGGGATATGTGTCCCATTTTCTATTGTTTTACCATTGTTCTTTTTTTACTGTCGAGCGGGCCTATTATTTTACTTTGTATCGGTTACCAACTGCTTGCCAAACACTAAAAGCATACATAAAAACTGAACTTCCAAAATTGCCTTCAGTGTATTGGTCACAAACTGTGAGTACGAACGAATCCTGAGATAATAGGAATTCGATGGTATACTTATAATAATAAATATTTTATCTTTATAAAAGCTTTTTCATTGTTTTTATTAATATATACACTTTTATATATATGCAAAAAAAGAAATAATAATTTCGAAATATATTTCGATCCACTCGGGGTCGTCGTCAGTCGAAATTATTATTTCTTTTTTTGCATATATATAAAAGTGTATATATTAATAAAAACAATGAAAAAGCTTTTATAAAGATAAAATATTTATTATTATAAGTATACCATCGAATTCCTATTATCTCAGGATTCGTTCGTACTCACAGTTTGTGACCAATACACTGAAGGCAATTTTGGAAGTTCAGTTTTTATGTATGCTTTTAGTGTTTAGTCAATTCGACTGACGACGACCCCGAGTGGATCGAAATATATTTCGAAATTATTATTTCTTTTTTTGCATATATATAAAAGTGTATATGGTATACTTATCTATGTTTTCGATGTTTGGCGATCAGTTGGATTAAGATATAGGTACATAATCTAGGGGCTATCAGTGTTAATTCACCATGGTGTTTCCAGTTTCACCAAGTGTTGACAGCCGCAAGTATTTTTGTTCATTAATTGACATTCGATAGTTCTTTTTGGGCTTTTGTAAAGTGGAATATTTAAATGCTTTTTTAAATGTTATTTTTATTTTCAAAAATCTTAACCTAGGTACATAATGTGACCTATTCTCGTACGGCAAACCTTAAATTTAGAGTTGAAAAACCCAAAATAATACAACCTCATTTAACTTTTATGCTTAAGCGTTAAAGGCTATTTTGCAATGAAAAATTTAAGGTTATGGCAGCTCTAAATCTAATATTTGCTACACGAGAATAGGTGTCAATATGCACAATCAACAAAAACCCGTAGGGTTTATCAGTGATTGTGGAGTTCGGTACTTATATTTAATTATTATAGTAGCAATAGGCAAGCATCTCACAACCATAGCTGGGTGGTGATCGCGGTCGGTCCGCACACACAACACGCTTCCGCCTGCCCGGCGGCATATGTTATGGTTCATAGTTTCCATCCAAAAAACTTTGTTTCATAGATTACTCCATGTTTACCGTGTAAGTACACTGATCCGTTTCTCTCTACACGCACGAACGGACAGGCATCAAACTGCGGTCAGTGCTGAGGCGCACATTCCTGACGTGTGGGATGGTTAACGCTGTTTTGTATGAGATTTCATACCAAACTGGACGGATTTACTGGAAAGTAGAACCTTGAACAAAATCTTAAGCATCTAACTTTAAGGACATCGAAAGTTCGGTAAAAAATGGCTACAAATATAATAGCCCGGGCGGTAGCGTTGCATTTGAGGTAGTGATTTTAAGCCGATTGATTTCCATCTTTTTCAATAGATCTGGAATGGCTAAACAGAACCAAGCGTCAGCTGGCGCACCCGCGGTGGGTGTGGGTGTGGGAGGCAGAGGAAGTGGTAAAAAAAAGAAAAAAGTAATAGTACGCCGACTGAAACTTTTCTCCAGATAGCTGAGGCCATAATAAGCTAAAAAAAAATCGTCAGCTGCATAGCGGAGGGGGGAAGATGCGACAGCTGCTCGCATGAACTTGTTTGCATTTTAAGAAGTGATTTTACGCCGATTGATTTCGATCTTTTTCAATAGATCTGGAATGGCTAATAACAGAACCAAGCGTCAGCTGACGCACCCACGGTGGGTCTGGATATGAGAGGCTGCGAAAGTGGTAAAAAAATAAAAATATAGTAATAGTACGCCGGCTGAAACTTTTTTCACAGATAGTTAACATCATACTGAGCTGAAAAAAAATCGTCAGCTGACGCACCCACGGTGGGTTTGGGAGTTAAAGGTTGCGAAAGTAGTAAAAAAAAAGTGATAGTACGCCGGCTGAAACTTTTCTCACAGATAGTTGACATCATACTGAGCTGAAAAAGAATCGTCAGCTGACAAACCCGCGGTGGGTGTGGAAGTGAGAGGTTGAAAAAGTGGTGAAAAAAAGTAATATTACGCTGGCTGAAACTTTTCTTACAGATAGTTGACATCAACTGAGCTGAAAAAAAATCGTCAGCTGACGCACCCGCGGTGGGTCTGGATGTGAGAGGTTGCGAAAGTGGTAAAAAAAGTAATAGTACGCCGGCTTAAACATTTATCACTGATAGTTGACATCATACTGAGGTGAAAAAAAATCGTCTGCTGCATCGTGGATTCGTTTGTTTTACTTGAGCAGCTGGCGGTCGATTCACATATCAGTCATGTGAGATCTACGGTCGATGTCAATATCAGCCGGCTTACTATGACTTTTGTATTTGCAACGGTACCTCCCGGACTATAAAGAAAATGTACACGTTTTTCTTCATGTTTTATAACAAACCGAAAGAGCGAACAGCTGCACTTGTTATACTAGGTAGATGCTTAAGGTTAAGAGGCTTAAGGGCGTATAATATAAATTAAATAGCCTTTGCCCGCGGCTCTGCCCGCGTTTATTCAATCATTGCCCCGTTTTCGACTTGAGCGTTATTTTATGAACCTCCCTGAAATGAAGCCAATGTGTTGACCATTGTCACTACGATAATAATTAAAACAACCGCGTCAATTTCCGTTGAGTGGTTCTTGAGTTAAAAGCGTTTATTCAATCTTTCCCCCGTTTTCAGCGTTATTTTATGAACACCCCTTATAGCTTATGTGTTGACCAGGGTCACTACGGTGATAAAAAAAAAAATACATAAAAATCCGTTGATTCTCGAGTTAAAATGGAACATAATACATAATAATCTTTGGCGAAACGCGGGTGTACCGAGTATGGACTGTAACTTTCATTTCACAGTTCATACTCGGAACACACTAAACCCCTTCAGGGATTTATGTTGTGACGGTATATTTATTTTATTTATAATACAGACAGACAGACTGACAAAAAGACAGATGGACAAAAATTCAAAAAAATGTGGTTTTTGTTCTCAGTACAATATTAATTACCGATTTCATTTAAAATTTCGCAAAAATATTCAGTCTACAGAAATTACTTTTTTACATTGACGTCCCTTTCTTACCACTTTATTATTAGAATAGATATAGATGGATAGATAGATAAATATGATAAAGAGTTAAAAAGTATCCAGGTTCAATACAAATTCCGTGAGATACGACTTTCCAGTTTGATATCCTTGTCGTGTACGTCTAACGTATGATACAATACACGACCATTAAAAATTAAAGTCCGTTTCACTTTGCGTCGTAAACAGTTTAAGAGCCCTGAGTTTTATTCTATCATCTCGCTTGATTTGCTTAATTGTTGCTAGCAAGGATTGCCGTCAACCAGGCACAGCGGCAGTAAACCAGTTATGGGATTCCGATTGAAACACGCAACGGTTCAAACCGGGCTTCAAACGAGTTGATTTTGTTAAAGCTCCAGGCCCTAAATCGATGAAAAATTGAAAAAAAGTACTTTATTTTGTAAATCAGGTTAATTTTAAAAACTTTTACTTAATATTATAAATGCGAAAATGTGTATGTTTGTTTGTTGTCTGTATGTTCCATTTTCACGTCAAAACGGCTGAACCGATTTTGATGAAATTTGGAATGAAGATAGTTTAAGACCTTGAGAAGGACATAGACTATTTTTTACTCCCATGGGAAAATAATTTTTAGCGCGGGCAAAGCTGTGAAACGGAATTGGTATTGGTATGAAACGAAGTTGATAATGTGAGACCCTGGGAAGGATAATATTTGGCATGGAGACAGTTTGAGACCCTGGAAAGAACATAACCTACTTTTAACCGCAGGAAAAAATCTCATTCACGCAGACGAAGTCGCGGGTGGTACCAGCTAGTTTGTAATAAACAGAAACACATTAAAAGAAAATATGTTTTTATTATTGTTTTTTGTAACAAATTTTAACTTTATCATAATAATCATAAGGGAACTTTGAATGATTCAGCAAAATTCGTACTGAAAACTTGCATTTGATAACAAATAATGAATTACTCTTTTTAACCAACTCCAAATAAGGAGTAGGGTCTCAAACGAAAATTTTCAAAGTGCTAATAAAGACCAATCAAATAAGCCCAAACTTGAAGGGTCTGTTGTTTTCCGTTGAGGAGATCCGTACCCACCTTCCAGTCACATCAACAGACCCTGGTCACCATGTTTTACCAAAGTGCTAATAAAGACTAATCGAATAAGCCCAAACTTGAAGGGTCTGCTGTTGTCCGTTGAGAAGAACCCATACCCACCTTCCAGTTCCATCAACAGACCTTGGTCACCATGTTTTACCAAAGTGCTAATAAATACCAACAAATCAAGCCTAAACTCGAAGGGTCTGCTGTTGTTCGTTGAGGAGATCCCGTACCCACCTTCCAGTCCCATCATCAGACCATGGTCACCATGTTTTACGAAAATGCTATTAAAGGCCAATCGAATAAGCCCAAACTCGAAGGGTCTGCTGTTATCCGTTGAGGAGATCCCATTACCACCTTCCAGTCCCGTCAGCAGACCCTGGTCACCATGTTTTATTAAAGTCCTAATAAATACCAACTAAATAAGCCTAAACCCGAGGGGTCTGCTATTGTCCATTGAGGAGATCCCGGTACCCACCTTCCAGTCCCATCATCAGACCCTGGTCACTATGTTTTACCAAACTGCTAATAAAGACCAATCAAATAAGCCCAAACTCGAAGGGTCTGCTGTTGTCTGTTGAGGAGATCCCATAACCACCTTCCAGTCCCGTCAGCAGACCCTGGTCACCATGTTTTATCAAAGTCCTAATAAATACCAACTAAATAAACCTAAACTCGAAGGGTCTGCTATTGTCCATTGAGGAGATCCCGGTACCCACCTTCCAGTCCCATCATCAGACCCTGGTCACTATGTTTTACCAAAGTGCTAATAAACACCAATCAAATAAGCCCAAACTCGAAGGGTCTGCTGTTGTCCGTTGAGGAGATCCCGTACCTACCTTCCAGTCCCATCATCAGACCCTGGTCACCATGTTTTACCAAAGTGCTAATAAAGACCAATCAAATAAGCCCAAACTTGAAGGGTCTGCTGTTGTCCGTTGA
This sequence comes from Ypsolopha scabrella, assembly GCA_910592155.1. Classification (NCBI taxonomy): domain Eukaryota; kingdom Metazoa; phylum Arthropoda; class Insecta; order Lepidoptera; family Ypsolophidae; genus Ypsolopha; species Ypsolopha scabrella. Next base: position 18,968,195 of record OU342969.1, on the reverse strand, counting down.
GGAGAACCCATACCCACCATCGAGTCCCATCAACAGACCTTGATCACCATGTTTTACTAAAGGGCTAATAAATACAAACAAAATAAGCCTAAACTCGAAGGGTCTGCTGTTGTCCGTTGAGGAGATCCCGTACCTACCTTCCAGTCCCATCATCAGACCCTGGTCACCATGGTTTACCAAAGTGCTAATAAAGCCCAATAAAATAAGCCCAAACTCGAAGGGTCTGCTGTTATCCGTTGAGGAGATCCCGTACCCACCTCCCAGTCCCGACATTAGATCCTGGTCACCATGTTCTACAAAAATACTCATCAATACTGATCAAATAAACTTAAACTTGAGAGGTCTCCTAAAAAAAACATTTACCAGTGGATGATTGAAACCCCGACGATGAGACTACATACGACTACGCAAGGCGCACGCACATACCTCATGATTAACTAAAAATCTTATTGAGTGCTTATAGAATTTTTGTAGACAGTTCAGTTTTTCTAGATATTACCCGTTATATACAAACAAACAAACAAACAGACAAATCTTTCTTCTTTATATAATAGTGTAGACAAACTTTCACGTGAGTTGATTTGAACCAGACTGCGTCAAATCCGATATTTTGAAACATGCAGCGCCATCTAGTGTATTAAAATAAAAACCATTTCAACGCCGGCTTACTGAGCTGTTATCCAGGATAGCTTCCGAGAGATGGCGTTTTTTAAGGACTTGAAAATGAAAATATTTTAGTTATTGCTTTTTGCTCAGTTAAGAAATATAATTTCAACCTTTATAATTTTTTTACAATATGAAATATTTTTTCTGACAATAAAATAAAACAATAAAAATAAAAAGTGAAAACAAATTTTATCAGTCGGGCTTTGAACCCGCGACGATCGACTGCGCTACGGCGGCGAACCTCCCATTGTCTCACTAAAATTCTCATTGCGCTGCTCTCTTTTGTCATAGCGTGATGATACAAAGCCGTTAAAGAAGAAATGAAGAAGAAATGAAGAAGAAATGCTTTATCTTTCAGTGAAAACTGCATCAAAATCCATTAAGTGGTTCTCAAGTTATAAGCGAACGAACAGACAGACAGACAGACAGACGTTGTGTTTTATATGTATAGAGAAGAGATGACTGTTCTCGGAGGAATTATAAAAGCATTCACATATACTTTGAGATGCCGTAATAATAACGTAATGATGACTCTTAGGCCAGCAGGCAATTCGTCGGTATACGCGGCCAAGCCACAATAGAGTTTACTCGATTAACCCCGCCACCACACTTTCGGCACCTGCAGGAAAAATGTTGCCCCGCACAATGGGGTCATGTAAAGAATTGCGGATACGAATAGAATGGGGTCCCGGACTATTCGACTTTTGTACCGCTTTTATTTATAACATTCTTAACCGCACCTTTGTCCGAAATGAAAGAATAAAATATTTCTTTCAACTACCACATTATTGTAATCATTGTTATCCTTTAATAACGTGTACAAAAGTAATTTTTGTTTCCTTGGCAGTAAAGTTGTTCATACATTCATGATATCTCGACCGACTTTACTTTTTAAAATTTGAAGCAGTTGACCAAGGAGTTATAAAAAGTTTCATAAGTAAATGTAACACAGGTCAACTTACACATTACACGCAACTCGATACAATCACAAAGACACTTTAACTTAATTTATTCTTAGTGTAGTTGAAAGAAAACTGGATTAATAGTTTTGGACCACTAAAATGGATCTCTCAAATTCGTACACATAAATAATTTTTTCGGTAATGTTGAATAACGATAAGTACACAGCAGTCCAACGATTTTGATGGTAGATAACTCCTGCATTGTTAAGTTGACTGTTTGATTGTGCCTCGGCAGCTTTAGAAATCCAATACAGGCACTAGCTTGCACAGAGTCGAAACGTGTAGAGAAAACTCGGATAGACCTGTTCTCTACGATGCAGCGACACGTAGAGCATGCGTGGAATTTGTTGCAAATTCTACTCAATTTGGAGAACATGTTGTATGGACAGAGGGAATATTTACTGCCGTGAGGGGTGTCAGAGGCCATCTCAAATGTGCACTGTGAAATGCAAGTCAATTATTACGAAAATTTTTACGACACAAACGTGAAGGGTGGCAAGCCCTATTGCCGTACTCTTGGAACAAATTAACCAACAGCTAAACGTGTCTTCCGAAGCACACAGACCGAACACAAAGTAACGTGTTTCACGGCGATTGAACTGAGGACCTCTGGGCTAGCAGGTTGGAAATAGTAAGTAGATTACTGTACAAGGGAGGTAAGTTATATCACTTACACCCATGTGTAACACCCTACTTTTCACCACTAATGCGAGGAAAAAAAAAAAAACTTATATTATTATAACATGAACACCGCACCTGCACTCGTTTCACAGAGTTTCGTTATTTATCAAAACCGGTTTCGGTTTTACACCATTATCATGGGTCTATTTATAATAAAATAACTAATAACACATTTTGCAGGAAATAGAAACTAATACGACGTGCAACCAATGAAATATGTCGTTAATAAATTATGAAATTATGTTTGCAACAACGTTTTCAACAAGATAATTTTACTGCCGCCATTTTATTTTTATGGGACTTTTCTTTTTTTTTTGTGCAATTTTGTCTTACTGGCCAGTGTGTTTGTTTTAAAAATAAAACTAATTTAGTTGCAGTGTTAAATCTTAAACGTCTTTTTAACATTTTATTTAGCATATTTACCTATATAAGGTGCTCTAAAAATATCTGCCACGGCTGCAATGGGAGATAGTATTGTGTATGTAGATTACAATTGTAAAGAAATTTTGTACACGGGAATACTTGAAAAAGTTCAAGAAAATAAAGTAAATAAATAAATAATATACTTTATTCCGCATAAAGTAATTCACAAACTGCGAGCGATGTGTCGTTTCATCAATGAAAATAATTTCTATCTCTTTCCAACTGTTTTGTGTTATTACAGGACGGTTTCATGCAATTAAATCAATTCTAACTTATAGGCACATTATTTTGTATGAAAAAAATTATGACGTTATATTAATAAAATATTGTTACTATTGTAATCTATATACACAATACACTATCCCATTACAGCTGTGGCAGATATTTTTAGAGCAACTTATATATGCAAGTCACATTTTTCCATGATAATATATAAAATACAGAATAACAAAATAAAAAATAAATAAGCGGAAAACATATTTTCCATTGTCATTTAGACAGACTAGTGATTTACTAAATAGCTAGTGACTCTAAGGGAGACTCGTTTGACTCGTCAAATTTACTTACCTCCTTAAATCGAATTTACCTCCCGCATTTCGAGTTATATATGATTTACTTTCAGAGCATTAGTGATGAAAAAAGAAGTAATAGCTCTCAAATTCCTGTTGCTAAAAGGCCACTTTACCCAAGAAGTTTTCAGTGTGTACTGCCATGCCGCCATAGCCTAGAATCCACTTAAAAATTCATCTACTACCGGTTGTTGGTTCTTTGCCCTACGCAACCCTAAGAAACGTAAAAAACAAAAATACCTATGTAAATAGAAAGGTTAAATTAAAAAAAGGCTTTTTATTCAGAAGCATTTGTATGCAAATACGGATTCTTGTTACAATGAAAACACCATATCGAAATACCGGGACCGACCTTTCCCGAATAAGGTAACGTATTTTCCAACCTTACTAGAACCACGGAATACAGCAGACTTCATAAGTATATACAGAAAAATTGCTATTTTCCATTTTTTTTGTTTCTTGGTTTCGTTTTTTCAGTTATAACAAAAACTAGTTTTGAAAAAACGGAATTCGGGAAAACATTCACTGTGGAATTCACTTGACCAAATAAATTTTGGTTTTTCTCATGTATTTTCTACGTACTCATACATACATACACTCACGCCTGTCTCCCAGAGGGGTAGGCAGAGAGTACAGATTTCCATCTGCTACAATCCTGACACACCTCTTTTGGTTCTTCTACGTCCATCAATTTAGTCATACAAGCTCTTCTATTCCGGGTACCTTTTACTTTGCCCTTCTGTATGTCACCTTTTTGGTTGGCGTACGTCCTTCAGGGCGGCCCGGTCGAGCTTTACCTTCCACTTGTGCAGCATACATTTCTTTCGTCACTCTACTTTCATTCATCCTCTCTATATTAGTTTGTATTTTTTGTTCAAACTATTCAAGTACGTCAAAGCAATAATCATATTTACACTAAAAAAGCTTGTTAAGTTCAATTTATTGTTGTTACCTTTCATCTTATAATAAATTAAAACAATTTAATAGTAAAATACATTATAATGATCTTAATGATCCCAAGTAATGAAAACCAGTTGGAAAAAGTATTACATTGTGAAAATAAATCCTATTGAATGTTGTACAAACAAGTGTTTTTACTCAAGATGCTGTTCAAGTTCTATCAAGTGCCGAGAAAATCGCAAGTTGTAAGAATTAACAGGTTCTTACTTTAAATAAGCTGGCTTAAATTCAAAATCTATTTACAATGTTTGTAGATTTTAATGTCAGAATAAACAAAACTTCTTTTATAATATAAATATTATGTTTCGGATTAAGTAGAGAGCGGGGTAACTTTCTAGCTATTCCTTGGGATATGCTCAAAATATTAACAGCTCTAGTTTCCAAACATAGTATAGTTAAACTTCAAATAAATGTAAGGTTTTCATTACTTGGAATGGTGTGGTGCTAAATTAATAGTAAAGCTTCTCCGCTATCAAAACAATGCTTTGAACAGTTGTATGATAATATTGACAATATATTGAATGTTATCGTTTAGAGTGCATTATAAAATAAAAAGATAATTAAAAAAAAAATCAAGAGTAATGATTATTTTGAAAAAAAAACAAACTCAGTCCAGGTTAAGAACCTGCGATCTTTTGCGTGCACGGCAAGTGACTTCCACTATGCCACCAAGATTCTCATACTAGACCGTTGAATTTTTCCACTATACGTGTACACCGACTATTGTTTTTTTGTAACTACCTGTTACACCAGCCTGTTTGTTTCAATTGATCATTTCGAGTTTGTAATGCACTCTAAGCAATGTTTATCTAACCTCATATCGTAAAATCCTCATTACGAACTCAAAACTATTGGCATTATGAAAAATATTTTTCATGGACGCCTCTAAAACACAAAAAAAAATTAGTATAGGTCTCCGAACAACATAATGCTATAAAAAACTTTTTCTGAGATTACAGTACATGTGATACTAACTAGGAAGGCAAAGGGAACTTAGCCTATACTGCCATGTCTGAGGTTTAATATCAAATACCAACGGGGTTATTATATAATATTCTCTAACACGTATTAAATAATATTGCGGCGTGACAAAGGAGGTGACAATTTCATTTTATTTTCAGCCTGCATTGTCTATGGCTGCCGGCGCACGCAGCGCTTACACATGCGTGGTGGACTGTTGGATTTTGGTGCCATAGCTTACGTGGAAATTACTATTTATCTACTGTGGTTTTATAAATCAAAAGTATTATTTTGCCCTAAAATTACTATCAGCAGTGATGGTGATGTGATGATAATTGTCTCCACCCGACATTCTGGAAATAACGACGGAAATTACGAATTCTTTTAATACGAGCTTGTACAAGAAAAATCAAAAATGGCTAACGACAAATTTTATTTACATTATGAAAACAAGTTGTTAGGCATGAGTTTAGATAAAGTTGTGTATGAAACTATGCATAACTACGAGTAGGTACTAAAACACTCGTATGCTACTAAAAAACTCGCCCTCAGCTCGTTTTTAAACTGACACTCGTGTTTTTAATAACCTTTTTATGTACCAGTTTCATAAACTACTATTATTTAATTTTTGCTTGAAAGATTATACCGGGTGTAAATAGACTGCTACCATTAAATGAAACCAAATATTCTACTTAACCACTTTTCCCGAGAATCATACCCGCGGCCACCTTTAGTTTGGGAAATAATTGAGTTCTAAACAAAAGTGCATTAACCCTAATGCGTTAGCTACGGGCAAGTATCGAGAGAGCGTCGTCCATGAGTCAGCTGTTCCGGTGTAGCATTCTAAAATACACCTTCCTCCTACGAGATAGTCTTTGAGTTACAGTTGAATATCTTTTTCTCTGAAGATTTGCGCGTTTTTTTTTTCAAATAGTTGTTCAGTATGATCAGTAGAGTATGCGGTTTTATTTAATGATCGCACTCTATTTACATTCTGTATATACTATTCAAGGTATTAAAAAAGTCGTGTCTGTACGTTAAATATTTTCGCAAAATTTTAAATGAAATGGGCTATTAAATTATTAAGTACGTCGTATAATAGGCATGGCCAATACAAAAAAAAACCGTATCGTCTGTTTTATGTTAATTTAAATTACATTTTATTTTCTGTTAAGGTAGGTATGTACCTACTTACTGCATGGAATGTGAAGCGTTACGTGTATAATCATGTTAAAACTTAACCAATAGCAGTTTGGCAGTTTTGTGTAAATATGTATAACTGTATTGTGTTCATTTCAAAATAAATAAATCACTAATTATTATTATTGTTTTGAGACAAAAGCCACAATTTTTAGAATTTTTGTGTCCGACTGTATGTATGTATGTATGTTCTATTTTAACCCGAGAACCACTCAACGGATTTTGATGCGGTTTTTTTATTATCATCGTAGTGACGCTGGTCAACATAGGGTACAAGGTTACAAGGGGTGTTTATAAAATAACGCTCAAGCCGAAAACGGGGCAAAGATTGAATAAACGCGGGCGGAGCTGCGAAAAATATTATAATATTTACCCCAAAATTTGCAAAAATCAATGCCACCCAAGCGAAGCCGCGCTAAGCAGAGGTATAATAAGTTAACTCTTTGTTCCAGAATTCAAGTGTTTCTGTTGTAGAGAAAATTTAAATTGTCTGTTATTCAGTGAGAAGCGAGTACCCAAACCTCAGTACAGTGTAGACTGACCACGCGATACCAATTTGCGGAAACAAGACTCCCAACTATGTGCATGTGTGTGGAGAAGGAACGGCCGGCAGTGATTCCCGAAACTAACTTGGATGAGTTTTGCATTGGATATATTACTGGTTTAACCAGGAAAGTTGGTTCCTTCATTCATTGTAAGAATCCAACTAAAACTGCTTTTAGAGAGTCAATAATGACTAAAAAAAACATTTTTATTGAAATGCACTTGTACTTCTCCACTGTTTTTAGTTGCAATAAAAAAGTAAGTGCATTTCAATCTACGTGTATCGAAAAAAAGGAAAATTATTGAGATTATCGGCAATTTCAAATTGATAGATAGCTATATACTATACAAAACTAAAATTGTTGGGGAAACCACCAACAATGTCCACAGCGCCGCTGGTGTTGAGGAAACCATCAAACACGTCCTCTTCCAGTAGCTCTGCAATTGGCAGCACCCTTCGATGCGATGCTGCGGCTTCCCGTCAGTCGTTTGAATTGCCGGTGGACTGGTACCAACAATGATGCAGCGTAGGGGTTCCAAAATAAAACTTTCAAAGTTCTTTGCGCAAAGAACTCCGAAGGGCCAAGTGGGGGATTACGTGATAACTTCTTCTTTAAGTTGTACCCGAGGTGTCGATCGATCAATAATTTTTATTTGTATGGGATGACCCCCTGTAAGACGGCGTTGCCGCACAGACGCGCGACGCTAGCGCTTGTATTTTTGACGATTGCTCGCCCGTTTGGCCCCTCGTAATTCACTCTTTTATTTAAATAACTTTCTTATTTTAAACAGTTTTACATTAATTCTTATTAGTTAACATAGTCTAATATTAGTTCTTATAAGAAAACAAAACTTGTACAGATATTCTTATTGGATAATAAGTTACAAAGGTTTTTCTACGAAAGTTTAGCAATGTTGAATGTCTTTCAGTACATTGTATATGGAAGTTAAGGATATTTACTTTAAAGTGGTTATATAATGCTAAGCATATATAACAAATGTGAAACAAACTATTTTCAATATATTTCAATACATGGAAACAAAATTATAACATTACGTCTTCACAAAAATGCATTTCTATTTATATATTTATGTTTCGAGTTTGCTTAAGGCATACAACTTGCAAATGTACATAAACAACTGAAAGACTATAGATACAGTGGTTATTTACTGATATAAACTATTTCAAGTAAGAATTAATGCAATACATCTTGAATATTGTTTCATCAACAATTTGTTTCTAGAAATGTGACATTTTACGGTCAAAACGAGTTTAAATTTACGTGTTTTAATAATAATTTACGAGTTCGATACAGAATTACTTTTAAAATTAACAAGATATGAATGTTACTGCAATTTACAGCTAGTAACTAGAGTTTTTTATGTAAATGCGAATTTTCGCTTTAAAATGTTGACTTTCTACGACAATATCAACACATATTTATATTGCTTAATGGGTATTCAAGTTGCATTACTTAAAATCCAGGCAATCTTAAAGTAACAGCCCTTTACACAGCAATACTGTTACGTAGATAACATATCTCAGCGGGTTACGCTCTGCGCGCCCCTTTTAAGCATGAAAATGGCTGAAATTCATTCATTTCATGGTCAGCAAGTGACTTATCAACAAATTACATTAATATTTTACCGTTAAACGGTCTAAAAAGGCAAAAAACTTATAATTTGAACATATCTGTAAGACCCCGGCAAATTGATGATGTTAACCATAGCCTTCTGTATTTACAAGCCATGAACATAAGTGTGGCAACGTCTCTTAACTGTCAGTTGGTGGTCCGGCCAGCTGGGGCCAGCCCTATACTTGATAAGCTCAATCTGATGTGATGATGATTATGATATTTCTAGCACTATAGGGGTAGTACTAAAATAGGAGTTGCTATTCATGCGTGATGAATGAAAGGAACGTCCCTATTTATAATTAATTGTATATCTTACTTTATCTTTTTAATTGTTAATTGTACATATTGAATTTATATTTTATTTTAATCAATAATTAATTTTAATATATAATTGTATAACGCATTGGTGTAAGCTGTAATGTTATACTTTTTAAATAAATAAATAATAAATAATAATTCAGCTAAGATCAAAAACCCTTAATACAATTTAAAATGAAAAACCAATATGTGCAAATCATACAACATTTATTAAAACACACAGTTAGAGTACTTAGCTACATAACAAATAAATTCGTATTCCTTACATAATCAGTGATTCATTAAAGTATTCAGTTTGCGCTTTTTACCTTTAATCGTCTCGACAGAATTATTTTTCATTTTAGTGAAATTATTCAGCACTATATTGCACATAGTTGATAAAATCATTTTAAATGTTTTTTCATAGGTGTTACCACAGTTGCATTTATCTAAAAGAAATACCGAAAAAAAATCCGAGTCGAGGCTAGCTTTGGTGATACTATAAAGTATACCTTTATGGTTAGTCATATTTAAAAATTTTGACTCAAGGACTTTATCATTTATTATGAACTCGAAAATGCTGCATAAATGATAAAATATCACACAAACTGAGTCCGATGGTAAAATTAAGCCTCCTCTTTGAAGAGAGTTATAGTAAACAGAATTAGAATTCTGTCCCTTGGATTCCACAACACTATTTTGGCAGTGTACACAACAAAGATGTTTATTTACTTTGTGTGCTACATATCCGCATGCATATATCTTTGCTTCATCATCAATCTCAAAAATTTCTAAATAATTTGTTTCAAGAATAAAAAGGAAATCCTTGAAATTGGTTTCTTCTTGAAAATTAAAGTCAAGGGATAGGTCTTTAAAAGTTTTATAATCATCTTTCAATTTCAATATGTGCTTTACTCTTATTTTCTTTTCTGCCTCCACAATTTGCTGATAAGACACATTGTAGTTACACCCAGAAAGGGAACGGTACCTTCCAAATCTCAATTCCAAACAGTCACTTTGAAACTTCCCAATCAATATATATGTCATCCCCATTGTTGACAAAGCATCCCTTATTATATGTGTAATGACAGTTGTGCTTCTTTTTAATGCTAACCTGGTATCCCTCGTTAACCCTACATAGCCTGGAATTGAAACCCAGTTGTCTAGCCATTCAATAAATTTAATAAGAAAATGGTAATTATCATCATCAATCCCATAAATTGGTTTACTCCACTCATTTCGTTTTAATTTGCCTTTGAGAATATTTTTTGTATTAATGATATCCCACCATTGCCGAATTATTTTTAAAAAAGATGCTGTGCCGCTGTACTTTTCTTGTGTTTCAAGGGCAGCTATTGTTGAAAAATGAAAAATATTATCTGCTAATGTAACATTTTGTCTCTCAAGGGAATTCGGAAATAAACTTTTCATATTTAATTTAAAAGCTTTACGTATGATGTTACTACTTTCATCTTTATAAAAGTCTCTCAAGTTTTGAAAACAGGCAACTTTTTTGTCACCTGTCTCAAAATCAGGATAAACAAAGGATTTGAGATTATCTTTTAAGTTTAACCAATTGTTCCTTATGTTTTTAAATATGTGAACAAAATCATACAGCATGTAAATAACTTCTCCTGGAAAAGTAGGGTTCGGCATGGAAATTTCTGAAGACAAAGAATTAAAAACATTCTGATTGACCCTGTTGTTATCTGTGATTATAGACAATATTTTAAATCCTTTACTTTGCACAAAAGATATCACATCAAGGACAACATCTTTTAAATCTTTTCCAAGCATGGACTGAACAGGCAAAAGTTTAACGATTTCGGTAAAATGTCCAAAAGCAGATGATATCATGAATACCTGTACAGTTGTGGCTAAGCAATTAGGATCGTTCATTGCATAACCTGTTACATTGGAACTTTTGTAATTAAGGCCACCTTTAATATATATTTCATCGATAACTAAATTCACAAATTTGTCTTTACTACACAACGTTTTAGCCATATGTGACAAATAGTGATCATTACCTGATGTTGAGTGAGGTGTTATATTCAGAGAGCAAGTTATGGTTTGCAAGTACCGTTTGGTAGGGAGTAATAGATAGTCCCGTAGCAAGTTATATGCAGAGATTGACTGGTTAAAAATACTCAATGCAAACAATATAGTTAACATTGTGTATTGGCGTTTTTTTGCGTTTAACAAGACAAGTTGGTCTTTAATTAGACTTAATTTAGACTGGATTCTGTCGTCATCACTTACTTTGAAGGCTTCTTCAATATTAAAAACAGCCTTATTTATGAAGAAATCTGGTGAAGTAGGGCTTGCAGGACATTCATTATATTTATATCTAGACAGGATATTTTCAATTTGTGACCACCTACTTAGTGTAAGTCCATCCGGGAGAATCCAACTAAGTTCATTTGGTGACAACAGATTCTTGCCTAAAAACACTTTTACTTTTAAATTGCTGTCCACAATCACACTACATTTCACATAAAGAATATCATTTTCCTCACTTGCAAAGTCTATCTGAAATAAACATATCTCGTCAGACAAAATCTTTGAGTCCCAAACATTGCTTAATGCACTGATATTTGATTTGAAAGCTTCATATGTTTCAATCACATCACTTTTTAAGAACTTTTGGGTAGCATCTTCATGGCGTTCTTGTTCCTTGAGGTGTCGGAGTGACGGGTCAGGCCGTGGAGACACCCTTGGTTGGGTGAGGTATGATGGCAAGTTGGGAAATATGTGAGGAACGGCACCTTCTCTTAATTTTGGATTTTTTAAAACCTGGTTTTTGACTATTCCTTCATTATCTATGATTTTCTCCGATCTGATGACGTCTTCTGGGAAAAAATGTTCCGAACAAACCACGGAGCTTCGACTCGGCGTCCAATGGCTTCGGGGTATGGCCTGTAACCAGGATTTGCGCATTTCTTCATCACGTGGTATTGAAAAAGTAGATATGAGCCCTGTTTTCTGTACAGTGCTGTCATAATTGGATGTACATCCAGGTACGCAGCAGCGACGAGGCATCTCTGAAATAAATATAACCTTAAATTAATACGCCATACACTCAAACAGGTCTAAATTACAGCACAGCTATGTATTTTTTCTTACCTTGATATGCAAACGAATACTGGGTTAATACTTTTTAGAGGAATTACTAATAATGTGAGTAATTACCACCAGATTCACTAAAAACAAATACTCATAAAGTCGTAACCAAAACACTGGATGGACGACTGACAAATGCAAATGACCATTAGATTAGACCACGCAAATAACGGACGGACCACGCGCGACGTTGCCAGATATCTCTGTTCATGGCTTGTCAAATATAGGAGGCTATGTGTTAACTAGTGGGCGAAAGCCCGCGAAAGGAAACTCTGCTTTCTGATTGGCGGTAGGTACCTTTCAGAATATGTTCACATAATTTCAGGTTTCTACAGCACTGGGTCAGGCCTTTGAAGTTTATTTTTACTTTATACATTAATATAGTCGAGAAGCGACGTATAAAAGTTGAAAAAATTCATAATAAAAATAGTCTGCTAAGACCCAGGTAACTTAACAATGTTAACTAGCGGGGTTAAGCCCGATTTAAAGTTCTATACTAAATCCAAGTTTGGGGAGCTGTATTTGTTTTCTGAAAGCTCTCTTCTGGCCATCAAGCCTTGTTCGAGCGAGAAAGTATATTCTCAAAATACGCTATTAATCAGCAGTATTTTCAACAGTCTCCCCCTCGTGCGAAAGTAGTGAGCACCGAAGTCTTGAGTGAAAATACTGATGTAGTTCGTAGTAGTTGTTAGGGATTTCATGAAATGGCTTTATGGCCTCCAGCTTTCCGGTAGTACCGTAGCGGGCCGCCTTTAAAAACTAGTGATAGAGCTTTTCCGGAACTGTTGATGTTTCAGGAACCAAATTGACAGATGATAAGATGACAAGTCGCGATGTCGGTCGACGTACTATTCCGTTTCTCGTTCGTATCTCTACCACTCTGACGTTGCCGTCTGGTCCGGGGTGAACTTTGGTGATTTCACCGCGCGGCCATGTGCCTCGTGGGAGTGAAGCATCCACGATCAACACGATGTATCCGGGGCTTGGATTGATGTAAGCTCTCCCGTTTAAATATCTCGGTTGTAGAGTTGGTAGGTATTCTTTAGTCCATCTGGTCCAGAAATGATCAGCTAAACGTTGTACTGTTCGCCATGAAGATCGGCTGACTAAGCTCGTGTCGTCAAAATCTCCGATGGATGGGGCTCCATTTGAATAACCAATTAAGAAGTGATTTGGCGTCAATGATTCTGTGTCTTCAGGATCTAGGCTTACTTCAGTTAGCGGTCTCGAATTTACGATATGTTCGGCTTCTAGCAACAATGTATGTAAGGCTTCTTCTTTGGGATATCTCTCGTTCAGGGTAGATGTTAATGCGACTTTTATGGATCTTACAAGTCGTTCCCAAACCCCGCCAGCACTTGGGTTTCCAGGCGGTATAAACTTCCAGGTTATTCCCTTTTCAGCTGTCTTATCGACCATATGCGTCTTGTTCATTTTGTCGAACTCTTCTCTAAGTTGCTTATTAGCAAGGCAGAAATTCGTTGCGTTATCGCTCATGCATACTGTAGGTGCTCCTCTGCGGGCAGCCAGTCTTTGTAGCGCCAGGATCATGGAATCGGCAGATAAGGAACATGCTAATTCAATGTGTACTGCTCTGGTGGAAAGGCAAGTAAACAATGCGCCCCATCGTTTTTCGTGACGTCTTCCAATCGTAATCATCATTGGGCCAAAGTAATCGACTGCCAAGCATGTAAATGGTCTTTTATAACGGTATAATCTTTCAGGAGGCAAATCGCCAAAAGGTGCTGTCATCGGTAAACTTTTGTTTAGTTTGCATTGATAGCAGTTTCTTACAATGCTTTTCACAGTAGTTCTCAGAGATGTTATGTAGTATTTTTGACGAAGTTCGTTCATTATCGTTTGGTGATTTGCGTGATTGAAGTCTTTGTGGTATTGCTCAATCAGCAGTCGGGTTAATCGGTGTTTACCGTCTAATACGATCGGTTTCCTGTAGGTTTCAGGTACATATTGAGCGGAACTTATTCTTGTTGACAAGTACATAAGGCCGTCGTTATACTGCAGTGTTAATCGCCGAAGTTTAGAATTTTTGTCGAGCGGTTGATTTGTTTTTAATCTTAAGATGTCGTTCTTGAAGCTGTCGTTTTGTATAATTTTTAACAGAGTGTTTAAGGCTTGATTTTTAAATTTGTTTGAAAGCGGAATGATATTTTTATTCCCCAGTTGAGAGGGAATATTTTTACGCGGGATTTTTGATAGCTTTTCCAATTTTTTATCGCGTTTTTTGTTTAAACGCCATGTAGCGTCTTTATTTGCGTTCGAAAGCTTATTTGTAACGTTAACGGTGTTTAAGTTTTCTTCTGTTTTCGATTTGGACTTAAATATTTCGATGACTTGGTAGATTCGAGCGTAAATATTCAGGATTCTTGCGGAGCTTGAGAAGCGTTCGGGTTTCGGCAGATCTTCAAATGGCTGAATTCGTGAAGACGCGAGCGAGCGAGATGGTGATATATTGTTGTTGTCTTGCGCGAGCAGAGGCGTGGTCACAGCGATGACGTCGAGTTTTCGTTTTTCTTCGCCCGTAGTCGGCGGTAATCTATTACTGGTGTCTGCAGGCCAATTTTCTGGGTTTTCATGCAAAAATTCGGGTCCGTTGAACCACTTGTGGTTCGTATTGAAGGTGGTAGGAGCGCCTCTAGTCGTGTCGTCGGCTACGTTTTGTGATGTCGGAATCCATCTCCACTGCTTAGGTTTCGTATAATCTTCAATTTCAGCGAGTCTATGCGCTACAAACGGTTTAAATGTTCGCGCGTCTGCTTTTATCCATGCGAGTACGGTGCGTGAATCCGTCCAGAATGTTTTGCTGGTTATTTGAAGATTCGATTCCTTTTCAATGGAATGCGCTAATCTGCATCCTAATAAAGCGGCCTGTAGTTCTAAACGAGGTATCGATACAGGTTTCAGCGGAGCGACTCTAGCCTTCCCAGCTATTAATTTTATTTCGACACTGCCGTCTTGGTTAAGTGCGCGCCAGTACACGGCGGTTCCGTAGCTTTTCTCAGAACTGTCACAAAAGGTATGTAACTCGCCTTCTATGTTTATGCTTGATATGCACCTTGGTATATTTAAATTTTGCAATTTATTCAATTCACAAAGCCATTGTTGCCATTCTTTGTTCTCGTTATCGCATAATGGTTCGTCCCATGCTACGCCTGATCTCCAAACGTTCTGAAGCATTATTTTTCCCAGTACGAGTATAGGTGATGCTAATCCTAGCGGGTCAAAGACGGTCATTACCGCACTCGTAGCTTCACGTTTTGTAGGCTTTCTATGGCCTGAAATGGCTTCCTTAGGCGTGGATCTTAAACTCAAAGTGAAATTCAGCGTGTCGCTTTTTAGGTTCCATCTTAAACCTAGATTTTTCTCCTCTTGGTGCTGACTTCCAATGGTGACTTGCGTATTTTATTGTACATTATCGGAAAATCTCTGAACGACGGAGGGGTAGTTACTCGCCCATCCCCGTAGGTGAAAGTTGCCAGCTTTGTTTATCTCATAGACTTGTTGAGATATCTCTTTCGCTTTCTCTTCGGAGTAAAAGCTCTGAAGGTAGTCGTCCACATAGAAGTTGTGTTCAATCGCTTTTACCGCTTCGGGGTATTTATCTTTGAAGTCTTGTGCGTTTCTATTCTTCACATAAATTGCGGTAGTCGGTGATGATGTAGCGCCGAAGATAAGCGATTTCATACGGTACTCTTGCGGTTTTTGGTCGTATTTGTCACGCCAGAAAAATCTCAAGCTGTCTCTGTCTTCTTCGCGTATTTTTACGCGTAAAAACATGTCCTTTATGTCGGCCATTACAGCGATCGGTCCCTCTCGAAACCTTATTAACACACCGAACAATGACTGTAATAAGTCAGGTCCAGATAACAGGGCGTCGTTTAAGCATTTGGTAGAGACGCGGTTTGCGGCGTCGAACACTTGACGCGTTTTACCTTTCTGCGGGTGTGTTACGGCGAAATGAGGTAAGTACCACGTTCTCGGCGATGTGGGTTCTGTAGATGTCTTTTCGGCATAGTCGTTGTCCAATAAATTTTGAACTAATTTGCGATACTCTTTGTCGAGATGTGCGTCTTTTCGCAATTTTCTTTCGAGGTTGTAAAGTCTACTAAGTGCCGTGTCTTTACTCGCTGGCATGGTTTCATGGTCTGTCTGCCACAATAAACCACTCTCAAAACTGCCGTCGGGCAAACGTTTAGTAGTTTTCTCCAGTATTGTGAGCGCTCGTTGTTCTGGATCGCTTTTTGGTTTTCTCGGAGATACGCCTAACGACTCTATGCTGAAATGATTTTTCACTGTCTGTTCCAGTTCATCATCTCTTGACTTCGTAACGTAAAGGTGATTTACCGATCTCGTGGTTTCTTCGGGTAGGCTTTTAGTGTTACAGCCGTGTAATACCCATCCTAGCTTGGTTCTCGAAGCGACTGGTTTAGATGGTTCACCTGTTCTGATTTCTCGAGTGTAGATCAATTGGATGTTGTCCTGCCCGAGTAATAATCTAGGTTTTTGAAGATCATACGTTAGATTCATTTTGATGTCGTTGAGATGTGGACAATCGCGTACATCTTGTTCTTTAACGGCTTGTTCGGGAAGTTTCATATCCGAAAGTGTGTGTACGTCACACATGTTCATGTCTCGCGTGTATAACCCGCGTATCTTGATTTGAAGTATTTGCGACTTCGACTCTTTTAGACGCTGTCCTCCTATGCCATTAAGTTGAAGATCTTCCTTAGGACCTTTGGCCCCTATCTTCTTGGCTACCTTGCTATCTAGCAATGAAATAGAAGCTCCCTCGTCAAGTAGAGCCAATATCTGTACGGAACCTTTCGGTCCGAACACCTCTACGGGTGCTATTTTTAAGTAGGCTTTTGTATTGCTGACAGTATTGACTGACATCGCCTGTCCCTCTCGCACAGGAGCTTTTGAAGTCGACTTGACGCTATCGTTCTCCTTATCGCGCTTCCTGTGTAAAAGTTTGTGATGCCTTCCTCTGCATCCGTCATGACCACACAATTTCTTTCGACAGCCATATCCTCGATGTTTTGTGCTCAAACATAAAAAGCACGCTCGCATTTTCTTAACAGTTTCCCATCGTTCATCCATTTTCATCCCGGAAAACTTCTTGCACTTGCTTAATAAGTGATTTTCTTTGCATAGCGGGCATTCTATATTTTCTTGTCTCTGGGCGATCGCTACGGTATCGGTTACTCCTTCGATCTCGTCACTCGATTCCTCCTCAGAAGACATCTCCTGTTCGCTCTCCGACTCAGCCGACGACGAGTCATCCCGGCGGTGAACTTGCACTGTTTTATTTAACGGTCGCCCACGGTTATACTCCTTCCGTGGCGGTGCCCGTGCAACGTCGGTTTCGTATGTCTCGTACGTGTCAGAAAGCTCGCTTAAGAACGTATTAAGCGCCAGTAATATAGGGCTGTCATTGTGGGCTGATCTGTATTCATACCACTTGAATTTGATGATAAGGCTTAATTTGTTTATCACCTTTTCCGATACGTCGGTCGAATGAAGGTAAGCCAGCTCGTTCATTTGTTGAATAGTTGTCACTGTATTCGCGACTATACCCGCGAACGAAGCCAGGTTGCGCGCGTCATCTGCTAGAGGCGCCATTCGTTCGAGGTTGGCTATTTCACTTTTGATAAGGCGTCGCGGTCGTCCGAAGCGTCGTTCCAAAGCGTCCATAATAATTCCTGGATTCGTGCTTGTATATAAAATCGATCGTATCGCTTCTCTCGCTTTGCCTTGAACTGCTTTCCTTATTCGTGCGACGTTTTGTGTTTCACTGAAGAAACGTTCTGTATCACGAAATGTTGCTCTAAACGCTATCCATTCGCTCGGCTCTCCGTTAAATTGTAATAATTCCGAAATATATTTCGGTGCTACGGTCTGTGACGTCGGATATGGTTGTTGTTGTGCTTGCGAAGTTGGTGGTGAAGCACTTGCTACCGCCTCGCGTATGGCTTGTACGAAACTTGTAGTAAATAATTGCATTTCAGTGCTTGGTTGTGAAGTCGAGACGGGCAGATTTACACGACTTCTATCTCCCTCTCGCTCCCTCACTGCTTGTGACGTCATCGAAACCCTTTTTTTCCTAACGGTTCCTCTGGTATAGGCTCGGGCCGCTCCTCAACTGACTTGTCCACCCATCGCTCGATTCGTGCTTGCGTTTCAATACGCCCTGCTTCTGTCTCGCAATCGCTGAGTGACGTGTCGGAGTCTAAACGCGCTAACTCGTATTCCGTACGTGCAAGCGCCGCCTCTGCTTTCACCATTTTAATCTTTGCTTCTAACTCGCGCCGTCGTTTACTTGAAGACGCTTTTGATGCTCTTGATTTTCTAATTCGAGGTTCATCTACCGTTAAGATAGGATTTGAGTGTACTCGCTCAAAGTTCTCCTTCTGTTGCGAAGTTCGCTCAATATTTCGTTGATCATCACCCGATTTGCTGTTTGTTACTACATTCTCCTGAGAACTCTGTTTTGATGTAATCTCTGAAGATGACGATGTGAAACCGGTCGGTTCTACTGTGGTGCCCGTACCGGTCGATGTGGTTGTAGTCGAATTATCGGCTGATCCCATTGTCTTGTTCGTACAATCTGCGTTTGTCGTAGATCTTGTCTTATCGGCTATCACAGGTGCCGTGGGTGCCCCATCCGTTGCTAATTTGTTGTTTGCAGCGGTTGTTTCACTGGGTCCATCTTCTTTTTCATGGACCTTTACGTTGGAGCTGCCATCACTAGTCTCTTTTCCCACCGATCTTGTGACGGGTCTCATCTTCTTGTCTGTGTGGGGTAAATTAATAGTTAAAGCTACAGCTAACTACTATTACAAGTATACTTACCTGAACGTTCCCTAACGTCCCTAACGTCCCTGACTCGACCACTTTCGGTCCTAACTGACCAACTTTCGGTCCTAACAATCCCTACGGGTCCCTATGGGTCCCTATCAGCCTCAGTCAACGGTTGTAGGCTTGGACTTGGTAACCGTTGGAAGGAGGAATGGATGTTCGTGCAGGTGGATAGTTAGAGATCGTTTTGGTAAAGTGAGCGACTCAACTGGGCTGGACCGCACCGTGAGGGGGGAATATCCTCACTTCGCTGTGCTACGAGAATGGTAGCTTAGCCCACGTTCCAGCTGTGCCGTACCGCCACGACAGACTACTTCCGACTGCCCGTCCTGCTCTGACAAGAGCGCGAATCAGACAGTCGTGTGGGCCCGCCTGAAAGACCACACCGCTGTACGTTATATGTAACGTACGTAGCGTTAACACCCCGATACACGTTTGGCACCGTTAGGTGTGGATCGGTGATGCCGAGTATAAAACTCGTAGAAACTAAGATGATGACTCTGACAAGAGCTCTTCTCGGGCCCCCCGCCCTGGAATTCTATGGCTGCTTGGCTATTTGACTGCTTGGCTGCTTGGCTATTTGGCTGCTTGGCTGCTTGGCTATTTGGCTGCTTGGCTGCTTGGCTACCATCCGGCTCGAAGGACCATTAAACTGTTGGGGAAACCACCAACAATGTCCACAGCGCCGCTGGTGTTGAGGAAACCATCAAACACGTCCTCTTCCAGTAGCTCTGCAATTGGCAGCACCCTTCGATGCGATGCTGCGGCTTCCCGTCAGTCGTTTGAATTGCCGGTGGACTGGTACCAACAATGATGCAGCGTAGGGGTTCCAAAATAAAACTTTCAAAGTTCTTTGCGCAAAGAACTCCGAAGGGCCAAGTGGGGGATTACGTGATAACTTCTTCTTTAAGTTGTACCCGAGGTGTCGATCGATCAATAATTTTTATTTGTATGGGATGACCCCCTGTAAGACGGCGTTGCCGCACAGACGCGCGACGCTAGCGCTTGTATTTTTGACGATTGCTCGCCCGTTTGGCCCCTCGTAATTCACTCTTTTATTTAAATAACTTTCTTATTTTAAACAGTTTTACATTAATTCTTATTAGTTAACATAGTCTAATATTAGTTCTTATAAGAAAACAAAACTTGTACAGATATTCTTATTGGATAATAAGTTACAAAGGTTTTTCTACGAAAGTTTAGCAATGTTGAATGTCTTTCAGTACATTGTATATGGAAGTTAAGGATATTTACTTTAAAGTGGTTATATAATGCTAAGCATATATAACAAATGTGAAACAAACTATTTTCAATATATTTCAATACATGGAAACAAAATTATAACATTACGTCTTCACAAAAATGCATTTCTATTTATATATTTATGTTTCGAGTTTGCTTAAGGCATACAACTTGCAAATGTACATAAACAACTGAAAGACTATAGATACAGTGGTTATTTACTGATATAAACTATTTCAAGTAAGAATTAATGCAATACATCTTGAATATTGTTTCATCAACAATTTGTTTCTAGAAATGTGACATTTTACGGTCAAAACGAGTTTAAATTTACGTGTTTTAATAATAATTTACGAGTTCGATACAGAATTACTTTTAAAATTAACAAGATATGAATGTTACTGCAATTTACAGCTAGTAACTAGAGTTTTTTATGTAAATGCGAATTTTCGCTTTAAAATGTTGACTTTCTACGACAATATCAACACATATTTATATTGCTTAATGGGTATTCAAGTTGCATTACTTAAAATCCAGGCAATCTTAAAGTAACAGCCCTTTACACAGCAATACTGTTACGTAGATAACATATCTCAGCGGGTTACGCTCTGCGCGCCTCTTTTAAGCATGAAAATGGCTGAAATTCATTCATTTCATGGTCAGCAAGTGACTTATCAACAAATTACATTAATATTTTACCGTTAAACGGTCTAAAAAGGCAAAAAACTTATAATTTGAACATATCTGTAAGACCCCGGCAAATTGATGATGTTAACTAGTGGGCGAAAGCCCGCGAAAGGAAACTCTGCTTTCTGATTGGCGGTAGGTACCTTTCAGAATATGTTCACATTATTTCAGGTTTCTACAGCACTGGGTCAGGCCTTTGAAGTTTATTTTTACTTTATACATTAATATAGTCGAGAAGCGACGTATAAAAGTTGAAAAAATTCATAATAAAAATAGTCTGCTAAGACCCAGGTAACTTAACAATGTTAACTAGCGGGGTTAAGCCCGATTTAAAGTTCTATACTAAATCCAAGTTTGGGGAGCTGTATTTGTTTTCTTAAAGCTCTCTTCTGGCCATCAAGCCTTGTTCGAGCGAGAAAGTATATTCTCAAAATACGCTATTAATCAGCAGTATTTTCAACAAAAATTAAAAAAAAAAACCGGCCAAGTGCGTGTCGGGCCACGCGCAGTGTAGGGTTCCGTAGTTGCCTACTACATTTTATAAGTTGGTCTACTAAAACAGATCGCGCCAAACTTCTAGGCCCATACATTGCCGTGTTTAGAGGGGACTAAAATTGTCGTGTTTAGAGGGGACTATTTGGCGCGACCTGTACTCGTAAACCTGTAAAGCCTTCTTAGCTGCTATAGTTTTCCATTTAAATTAATTATAATATAAGTACTTCTGTGAATTTTATCACATAACCATAAACAACTGTTTAGCCGGCAGGGGGGGGGGGGGTCACTCCACTCTTACAAAAATTTTCACTTTAAAGCATAATACTTCGCCAACGGATTCCTAAATCTAAAAATGGTTTTCACACACCCACAATGTTTTTGTACGACCTATCTAACGATACCCCACACTATGGGATACACGAGAAAAAAAATTGGGAAGTACCTACATAAAAAAAAACAATTTTATTTTACCGTTTTGTCGGCGTGATTAGTATGTGTACTCATGCCAATTTAAAGCTTTCTATTACTAATAGTCTCTGAGCTAAACCGCGGACAGACGAACGGACGGACGGACAGACGGACATGGCGAAACTATAAGGGTTCCTTGTCGGACTACGGAACCCTGAAAAGGCAAATTTGGACAAGTGATTTGACGGTTTCGCCGATAAAATAATTGAAATCTGTAGGCGTCGATCAACTTGCCAAGTTCCATTAAAAACGAATCTATTTTGTCCGGTAGGGAAACGCAAAAAATAATTAATTAGATCGAAAGAAATGTATTTGCTTACGAACACTGCAACGGACTTACAGTAAAACTAGACTAATACGTTCTGGATAAAAAGGCCAAATAAATGATTAAATAAGCCATGTTTCTCTAATTAGTAAAGCTTCCGAGTCTAGTTAACACAAACAAAATGCATTTTCTATTTCCTCCTTTCATTAAAAGAAAACAGAGCAAAAAACACATTTACATTTTCAGAGATGTAAAAGGTAGGGACCTATTTACAAACACTCAGTTTAAAAGGATAGTCCGATATATATACTATATAGATATATATACGATATACTATATAGATAGATAGATATTATATATTTTTTTTTATATTCTAAAGATATATTATATTGTGTAAATTAACTTTGACTTGTAGAAAGTATACTTAATGTATCTATTTTGCAAACATAAATATTTTGATTTTGATTTTGATTTTGAGTCCCTGCAAAACCGTTATTAATTCTTCCTGGTTGGAAGAATCTAGCAATAGGAGATATCAAAAAAATACTCATGCCAAGATTATATTATAATCCACAGTCTTGTTGCAACAGAATCTTCTGAAGTCAGTCAAATAGTAAGGAAATAAAATACCAAAAATTGTTTTGAGAAAAGTTTCTCATATCGAGGTTTAAGGTTGATTGATCAAAAATCCATACATACTTAGACGGGTCCAACGCGATGTATTTTTATTACCTTTTGTTTGAGAAAAGACACCCGACGTTCCCCGTAGACCACGAGGCATGCAACTGCCTCGAAATGTCGGGTGCCTTTTCTCAAACAAAAGGTAATAAAAATACATCGCGGCAGACCCGTCTAAATTAACATTAAAATGTGTACGAAACGCGAGAGTTTAACACTTTATTAAAGTCTGAAACGAAGAGACACTATATACAACCTCTAGTTTTAAAAAAATAATAAGGTAATCAATTTAAATTGTCATTTTGTGATTTATCCGGAATCCGCCCCTCTCGCACTGCGGTTCTTTCCGCATAGAGTAACAGGGATCGATGCAAGCATGACCTATCCTCTTAAAATTTTTGATGAAAGACAGCAGTTAAGCAAATAAAATCTTGACCCGTTTGCGTCTAGCGTGTAAGCTGAAATTAAAATAGTCAAGAGTTGTAGTTGTGCATGCAACAAAGCGCGAATTTAAACGAGGCAGTAAAATGCAATTTTTATGTCGTTTGTAGGCTTCCTTAAAAATTTGAAGCCAGACAGACTGACTGCGAAAATACCTTAGCTGATTGAAAAATATTATGTAAAATAATATAACCGGCCAAGTGCGAGTCTGACTCGCACACGAAGGGTTCCGACCATCACACTAATATTATAAATGCGAAAGTTTGTGTGTGCGTGTGAGGGTGTGTATGTGTGTGTGAGGGTGTGTGTGTTAAATTAGAATATCATTTAGTTTAAGATTTAATAGTTCACTTATTTTTTCCTTGATAATAAAGTTACCATTGCAACCTATTGTTATTGCTAGATGCCAACTTTTTATTGTAAATTGCTATATCATGTAAATAAAAAAATTAGTGTAAAGTCTTATTAGGCAAGCACTCAATTATTGTCTCTTATTTGTATGTATGTGTGTGGATCGCGGGCGGCCCTCACACACGGGCAGGCGGAAGCGTGTTGTGTGTGCGGACCGACCGCGATCACCACCCAGCTATGGTTGTGAGATGCTTGCCTATTGCTATAATAATAATTAAATATAAGTACCGGCCTCCACAATCACTGATAAACCCTACGGGTTTTTGTTGATTGTGCATATTATGTACCTAGATAAAGATTTTGAAAATAAAAAAAATACAAAAAAAAAATGGTGTGTGTGCGTGTGTGTGTGTGATTGTGTGTGTGTGTGTGTGTGTGTGTGTGATTGTGTGTGTGTTTGTTACTCTTTCACCCTGAAACGGCTGGACAGATTTGGATGAAATTTAGAATGGATATAGTTTATACCCTAACTTAACACATATGCTACTTTTTATCCCGGAAAAAAGCATGTGGTTAAACCGAATAAAACGCGGGCGGAGCCACGGGCAAAAGCTAGTTATCTATAAAAACGGCAAAAAAATAATGTCTGTTGCATGAAGCCCCCTTTAATATTTATTTTATTCTGATTTTTAGTATTGGTTGTTATAGCGCCAACAGAAATACATTATCGCTTTCATCATTCGTTGCCCGTGGCCCACCTAACCATAAGACCTAGTTGTGAGCGAAATTTCAAGTTTCTGAGTAAACTAAAAGTGCCTTATAGGTTTCTATGGCGAGCCAATTTGTATAAAATTGATGACGTTGGGGGCAATAACTTTTATACGCGTTGAATTAGAAGCCTACTTTTTTGACAGCACTATGGAGCGTCAGACTTTTGTAGGAGGAGTTTCGACTTAACATCTTTCAAGGGGCCCAAGAAAAAGGGTCTTGACCAAGAAAAATCTAAAAATGCAGTTTTGGTTTTCATCAAAATCGACTCCAGACACATTTGACAATTTTTCGATATTCCTTATTTCAGATTATACTTGGAAAACTAAATCTTGTATATACTTTTTATTTTTTATTTTGTAAAAAAAGAGATGTGTATAATACAAGTCTACTTGTAAAAGGAAATGTAACAATAAAAACTCGAGTTGGACTCGCCCACCGAGGGTTCCGTTAAAGACTATACTTTTTATGATTTAACCACAAATGTATAATTTTCAGATTTTTCCCTATACTTGTAGTATAAGACGGTATTACTTGCCAAATTTCATAGTTCTAGGTCAACCGGAAATACTCTATAAATTTTGATTCCCTTGAGAGTGTCGAAATGTACGTTTTTGCGTCATAAACGGCCGTATCTTTCTTCACGTTAACTTAGAAGTTTGATATTTTCACAGCTTCAAGAGACTGTAGACTTGAGTATATGGTTTTAATTTCAACTCGATACCTCTACGCGTTCTTGACAGACAGACGGACGGACAGACGGACGGACAGACGGACAACAAAGTGATCCTATAAGGGCTGCGTTTTTTCTATTGAGGTACGGAGCCCTGAAAATCGTAAAGGACTAAACGGCTGTAGTTTTAACAAAACGGTTCATTTTATGTACTGTAAAGGGCCTTACATTTTTGCTGTGTTAATTTTAACAGTGATAAAATTGTGAGTAAGACTATCTGAAACTAAAAGGGAAATTTAGACGTACCATTTTACCTTATACTCATTAAATTTAGTGCACGAAAAAGGAATATTATGAAGGAAAAAATATGCGGAGTATTTTCCACTTTTTAAAGGTTTTTCTTGTGGATTCCGTCACTGCAATGGGCTACCAAATTGGACTCCTTTCGTTTAACACGACGTAGATTGTTTGCAGACGGGCCACTTTGTCTCCTAGAATTCTATCAACATACTATCTCCGGAGATCAAGTGCTCTAAGAATTTTTCAGAACCAGCTTTTAATGCCTTTTAGTTTACTTTAAAAAGTTTAAATATTAAATAGAATAAGGGTCCCGTTCACCGATGTCGGTCGAAATGGTTTGACATAAATAAAAGACGGTCTATTGATGTAACGTGGATGTAACTTTACATTGATTGTCAACCTTTTTTGATATAAAATTAATCCAATCCAATACTATTAAACGAGCTATATTTTGTATACATATTTGTCATCGGGTTCTAGAAAACTGCTTTAAAGATTTAGATGAAATTTACATAATAGGGATTTTCGAAGACGATCGATCTAAACTCTATTTCATGGAACATTAGAAAGAAGGAAAAATAGGTTCTTCATGGTGCACACTTCGACGAAATGGTGACAAAAAACGTTAAACATTAATGTTTTGTGTCATTTTATGTGTTAAAGTCTGTATGGCATAACCATCTAAACGATTATTAAATATTTGATGATGACAAATATGATTCGTGTTTAATTTTAATGAAAAGGACCTTCCAAGCTACGAAATATTATTTCAAACAACAAAATTACAAAATGTTTCTGTCGAAAGACCTAAAGAAGCAGGGTTCTCTAATCATTCAATAATAAATTCGTAGCATTAGACGTGACCCTTGGCAAAAGTATAACGTTTTAATTGTATCAGATTATCGTGTGGCAGTCTTATATGAAATGCGTTGCTAAGCAACACGGTTTGTAGTTAACTTATGTTGACTTTTTAGTGAGTTACCCAAAATGCTCTCTTTGTGCTAAGTACGTCTTATAATTTGTCTTGTCTCTATATTTGTGCACATAAATAGTAAAATAATTAACATTCTGCATAATAATAATAATAATAATAAAATTCTTTATTGCACACTATAAAATTTTTGTACACAGGCGAGCTTAATACTATTTAGTATTTTCTACCAGCTAACCTTTGGCAATGGGGAAGTTGTTGGGGGTAGTGCCATGATGTCAGAATAGTATAGATACAATTTTAAATAGATATATTATTTGTCACTAAAATACTCAATAAATTATAATATTACACTACATCCTAATAAACATATACAATATTAAGAACTAACAACATAATGTGATAAAATACATATACTAAGTAGTACCTATGTGAAGGCAAAGTACAGATTTTCCGTAGTGTTTTCTAGTGTGCATGGTATGAAACAGTTTCGAATCCCTGCTTCCGTTATCTTGTTTTTTCTAATGTTATATGAAATAGAGTAAAGCTATGTCTCATCTCAGTGAAAAGTCGTTTCTGCGAGTTTTTACTAACAAATCACCTTATTTTGCCTTCTTACAAGATTGAAAATTTTGAATGTGTTTTTGTATTTATATTTTTATGCATTTATTGATTAAAAATAATATAATTTAATAATTTATAAACTGACACAGCTGACGGAAACCAAAAGAGGTTTATGTGTCGCTGCAAGTGCTCAACAAGTCACGAACTAAACTATTCACATTTAATTATATCTACGTTATATTCTAAATTCGTAAATGACGTAACATTAAGGTAATAATACTTTAGAAAAGTTTTTATTTTATGCTGATTACGACTCGATTGACTTATTATATGATATTACATTTAGTCTATGATATTATTTAACTAGGTTTGCTGGTCAGTTAGTAGGTCTGCCTAGTGCATAGGTCCCTGGTTCAAACAACGTTGGCGTGCATTGCTTTTAGGTCTTAGGTTTTTAGGGCACTAGGTTTTCCGTCTGTTTGTGATCCTATAAGTGATCTATGATCCTGTGATATATCTGTCGAGACCCGGCGTTTCTCGGGTCCGTTAGAGATATCAAGTTTAAACTAAAAGTTCCTACACTGTATAGTGTACAGAATTTGCCTTTTCATAATTAATTTAGTACAAATTGGTTAGCAATGAAAATCTATAGGTATTTCCAGTTGACTTGAAAAAATAAAATCCCGTATAAAATTTGATATTGTAGTACACGTATAGGGAAAATATTAAAATTACCTTAATATTTAATTATTTAAGAAGAAATTTGAACCAATTTAATCAGACTATTTGTATACGTAGAGTTTAATAGATGGTGAGTGTCAAGTTAGTTTGGTACTTTATAACTGCTCGTAGAATACGTTTGTGTTTTAAACGGTATGTACGGAACCCTCAGGGCACGATTCCTTCTCGCACTTGACCAGTTTTTGCCCCCTAAGATTTGTAATTTTTGTTATGTGTTATGTACGTATACGTTCGGGCGCCCAGGTACTATTATATTATATTACAAAATGAGGGAAAG
This sequence comes from Ypsolopha scabrella, assembly GCA_910592155.1. Taxonomy (NCBI): domain Eukaryota; kingdom Metazoa; phylum Arthropoda; class Insecta; order Lepidoptera; family Ypsolophidae; genus Ypsolopha; species Ypsolopha scabrella. The sequence goes on along the minus strand of OU342969.1, from coordinate 18,940,417 downwards.
GCATTTCTTATCCACGTAATTTCAAAAGTCATTAGACTCGTTAGTTATAAACACTAGAAAATATAGTTGAAGTTTTTGGAGCACATGCGTTATTTGATTTTTTTTAATGTTTCACCTGTAGAAATGGCAGAATTATGGCGATTTTTACTTTCCCGCCAATTTTGTTTTTGGCTATATATCTGAAAGTAATGGTCAGATTCTATTGCGGTTTTCTTTTTCTCAAATTAAATTAAATTTCCTACAAAAAACAAACTTTTTTTTTCTTGGGAAAAGTTTTCGTTACAATAATGAATATATATTTATATACTACATATATATGTCTATTCAAATTTATTAATATTGTAGAAAAATATAAAGAAAAATATAAATATATATACCTAACTCTATACCGGGCCACTTTTTTATCACCTGCAAAAAAAATTCCACGCTACGGGTATCGTTTACCGATTCCATTTCTGGAAAAAAATAGGGAGGTAAAATTTTCAATTAAAAAAATTTTATCCGGCCAAAAAAATCGAAATTGTGGTTACTTTGTTTGTTTACAAAATACACTGCATCGGCACGGGGGCACGGGGTGAGGCGGGGCGGGCGGCAAATTGCAAACAGCCCGGCCTGCGCCTGCGTCACTTGTGACTCAGTCGCATGCGCCATCCCGTGACGTCCGCGCGTTTCCGTGTTTGCGCGTGGCCGCCGCGTCTCACGGCGCGCTAATTCGAGTTTATTTCGCGAACGACTTTTCGCTTCGAAAATGTTTTCCCATCGGGAGTATTATGAAATGGTGAGGTGCTACATTTTAAGCGGGCAAAGCCTACTAGCTGCCCAGAGGATGTACGAAGAAGAAAGCATTCCTCGCCTTCGTCAACTGGGAATAAACTGCCGCACTCCATCTCGGGAAACTATCCTGGCTGCAAACCAAAGATTACTAGACCATGGTCAGTTCACCACACCGTTCCACGCACAAGGACGCGGCCGGCCGAGACTAGCCGTGGAGGTAGAAGAAGAGATCTTCGATTTCTTCGAACGGAATCCCAGAGCCAGCACGCGAGATGCAGCACGGCGTTTTCAAGTGAGCCAATACGCCGTGTGGAAGTTGTTGAATACTGCCAGGTTGCACCCGTATCATTTTCAGAAAGTGCAGTGCTTAAACGATGCAGACGCCGGGCCCCGGCGCGTGTTTTGTGAATGGCTCATCGCACACCCTGATGCGATGATTTTATGGACTGACGAGGCCCTCTTTACACGAGTACGGCTTTACAACCAACACAACGAGCACTGGTGGTCATATCAAAACCCACACATGATAAGGGAGCATCACCACCAGGTCCGTTTCAGTGCTAATGTGTGGGCAGGAGTAGTCGGTGAACATTTATTGGGGCCTTATTTTATTGAAGGGTGACTGACCGGTGGCACGTATTTGGATATGCTCCAGAATGTGATTTCGGACCTCATGGACGACGTGCCGCTCGCTGTCATTAACAATGAACAGTTTTATTACCAACAGGACGGCGCACCGCCCCATTATGCCTCCATCGTTCGGGAACACCTAAATACGGAGTATGGCAATCGCTGGATCGGTCGCGGAGGTCCCGTACAATGGCCACCGAGGTCCCCGGACCTTACACCTTGTGACTTTTTTTTGTGGGGTGAAATAAAAAGACGTGTTTATGTGGAAGAAGCCCAAAGTTTTGAGGACTTAAAAACAAAAATTGAAAACGCTTTCAGTGAAGTGAAAAATGACACTGTAGTTTTAAGAAAATTAAAAGACAATGTTCAAAAACGTGCGCGACTTTGCTTGCAGTGCAATGGTATGCATTTTGAACAATTATTAAAATACTATTAGGTTAAGGTAAAACATAAACGATTCATTGATTATTAATTATTGTACATAAGTTGATCAAATTTTTTAAATACGCCAAATTACGCTAAAGGTATTTTTTTACGTGTTTTGCTACCTAATACGATCAATTACGTACTCGGGTTTACCGTCTAGTGAACAGCATAGGTACCTTTTGCGTTTTGACGGTCCTAAGCCCGTAAAAGTATGAAGGGAAAATTTGCAACTTGTGTATTTGAATCAGTGAACGCGAGCATGAGAGCGATTTTTGAATATCACATCCAAATTCAAACTTGTAAGTGACATAAATCCGAGTTTGGCATCACTTTCGGTCATTGACTTTGAACTAAGTGCGAGATTCAAAAATCGCACTCCAAGTGTCCGATTTTTAAAAGTCACATCACTCAAAAGTGATGTCTTACTCTATGGGATTTTAAATCACTTTCGAGTGATGTGACATTCAAAAATCGCACTCCAGGCGCAGCGCGGGAAATTGGCGGGAATGAGTACAAGAGGGGCGCCGCGGTATGCGGCCGCGCGTAAACAAACGTAGTGCTTGGTGCGTCGTGTGACTCGTGTGTCCAGCGATGTGCACTTTTTTGGGAAAACTTTGTCATGCCATATCTCGAAATTTTTGTTCTAAATGATACTGAAATAAAAAACACGTATTTCATGTTTTTCGCTAAAGATTCAGATACGCAATTTTTGCAGGTGATAAAAAAGTCTTACTGTATACATTTAAATAAAAAAGCAGGGGTAGTAAAATATGTATGGCAAATTACAACCCACAACTTTTTTTTTATATTGTTTTTATTATTTTTTTGTTTCTTATCTTTCTAGCTTTCCAACGATACCCATATTACTATATTATGTAATATAAGAACTACTCATAAATATTGTTCTTTTATGAGCTGGCAGGGGTGTGTCGATCGACACCTCCACAAGCCGGCGGGTTCAACGGTGCATGCAACAGATTTATTTATTTATTTATCAGATCCGCTTACTACTATCATTACAGGTAATTTACCTAATGCGGCAGCGAAGTTACAAAGGAGATACTAACTTAATACTATTCAGCTTAATTATATTAACATAATACATAAAGCGTGGCCTCCGTGAACCCACTCAGTGAGCAGCAAAACAAATCTACTCTCTCCGCCACCACGTTTAACGTACGTAGCGCGCGCGTGAGTGGCGCCTCCTGCAGCAAATTAGTACGTACTACGCCACCGCCCCACGAACTCATCTGGCACACACAACTGGACTTCCTGTAGAATGCTGGGATTAAATAGGTATGTGGCAAGGCATAGTTCCCTCCTTACTTCTAATTTGTTATAGCCCACCATTCCGAGGACGAATGAAGTAGGATACAATAATGGATATCCTGGGTAGACCCCATATAACCTATGATACAAAACTCTCAAGAATTTGTCTTGTATTCGCTCCAGATGACGTTGCGGAAGCCGGAAACTGGCGATAGTACTCGTCCATACAAACAATTTTCACTATGCATAAAACACATCAAATCCCCCCCCCCAAAAACAGCTTTTCCGTAGAACAGTTATTCTATTACATACCTACTCGATCATAAAAATCATAATGTATGAAACAACTGATATATACAACGACCTTAATTGTTCACTAGACAAGGCGTTCCGCACTGAAACATTGCGCTTTAAAGTTTGGATAACTGACTGAACCTCGTTTATTCGCTTGCAAGCGAGCTAGAGAAGTGGACGCTATTTAGATAACGCCGCCAAAGCTGAAGGTACGAATATACGAATTATTTTGTGAAATAATACCGGTTAAAATTAACACAAGAACTAAAATAGTCATTTTATATTTATTTTGGGTAAGTTAACGCTGCCAAAGCTGAAGGTACGAATATACGAATTATTTTGTGAAATAATACCGGTTAAAATTAACACAAGAACTAAAATAGTCATTTTATATTTATTTTGGGTAAGTTACTAATTTGTTTCGTATTAATTTTCCAATAAAACAGTAGGTATTTTATCGTGAAAACGCTAGCAGCCATTTCGTATATCCATCTCGCTTACTCATTACCAGAATCATATTAGAGCGAGTAGAATTGCCAGTTTCTCACAAATTAAAAGAAATATGTATTACAGATGTGACAAACTTACGGTGGGAATAAATATTGAAAATGCAGATAGAACTGCCTCTTTTTATGGTTTTGTACCGACGGAGTGCCAAACTGGATCCTGTTACTGAGCCTCCGCTGTCTGTCTGTCTGTCTATCTGTCTATCTGTCACAAGGGTTTACCTAGAGTTTTTGCGCCGCGATTAGAAGCCAGTTGAAAATTTCAAATAATCGTACTACTGTGGCTTCTATCACGGCGAATAATAAAATTTAGACAGGAGACAGTACTGGAACTAGGAATAGTAAGGCAGTCGTATTTGGGCTCTATTTGCTAAAATTGTTAAACAATTATTTCTACATAACGTTGGCATACGCCATTATTTTATTATTATTATTTCAGATGTCAGATAGAAATCACCTCTTTAAAAAATGCCAAATTGCATTCTTCGATACTGCAAAAACTATTCTAGGAACACAAGAAAATCTGATGGCGTAACGTTTCATAAGTGGTAATTGACAGAGGAATGATATAAATATTGCCAATACAATAGGAGCAGCTAGAAAAAATCATTAACGGTTAAATTAGGAAACAATGGATTTGTAAACTTACATTTTGTATGCATAAGATTTGTTTCTAATATTTAACCCTAGATTATGTTTTTTCTAAATAAAAAAAATCATTAATGGTTAATTTAGGAAACAATGGATTATAAAGTTATATTTTTAGGCATAAGATTTGTTTCTACTGTTCTACCTGCTCCTATTGTTTTGGCCATATTTTTATCATTCCTCTGCCAATTTGAGATTTTTGTACCTTATTCGAAAGCTAGTAAAATGCAGATATTTTCTAGCTATTACGCGCGCAACCTAGCTTTTTTATGTAAATCTTTTGTAATTTTTAAGAATTTTCAATTGTTTAGGAGCACGGTGTCAAGGTTTACGTCAAAAATGTGCATTTTAGGGCTATTTTTTATTGGTTGGGATGTTGTCAAAGCGCAACAAATGTAAAATAATGGCTGGTTTTTTTAATATAATTTTTTAAAGTTTACTTTAGAAAAAAAAATATCTCAGAAATGTTTACTTTTGCATAAGGCATTATATAGGTATGGTCGAATCGACTGCAATAGCTCTCTTCTACAACCCCTTCAACGGATTGCATCTAATTACCAGTCATCCTGTATACGCGTATGGGCATATTTTTTCAACTTTATTTTAATAAATGGTTCATGACAGAGTATTAATGTTTAATTTATTTTACCTAAATAATTTACATCTTTTTAAAGTTTTGTTTTACTTCAAATAAACAGACCTTGGAACGAGACGAAACGGAATTAGGTAAAGCTTGTTTCGTAGCGCATCTGCGCGGGCGTCCGCATATTCACCTATTCATCCATTTTACACGTAATTTCCCCGGCCGCGTTCAGTTTCATCGTCAGAGGACGCCCGCTTTACATTGAGAGTAGGATAGCAAATACAAATTCTACGCGTGCAAAAGAGATGTCAAGATAAGCGGGCGTGATCAGACGATTAAGCGGAACAAGCCCCTAACTGTGACATAAGTTTAACAGGGAACTGCGAGTCCATACAGGTCGTTGGATATATAAGGTGATTTTCGTTTATTTGGCCAAATTTATACTGGAGACACGGTAAGTGGTCAAGACCAAGGCTCAATGACCCTGTTTGCGAAAAACGGTAATATTTTTGTGCCTCTATAGGTATACTAAGTATTGAACAAGTCTTGTTCAAGAACAACCTAGACTATTAGTATAGGAAGACAAAATTTTGTTTTGCGTATTACACAGAAAAGGTAATTGAACCTTGGTCTTGACCGCTTACTGAATCTCCAGCATGAATTTGGCTATATATGCAAAGGTCACATTATATTGTCACGATTCCTCAATTTTTTTTACGAAAAGTTTTTCGTGTTTTCGAGTGTTAACAGTACCGCCGTTATCGCTTCCGCAACATCTTCGCGGAATGCACGATTTCAGGGTTGGCCCCATAGTAAAAATTGTTTATATTAATGGCTCGAGTGAGGAAAAAGGACGCTTTGGAAATTTTGGCGACATGGATCTCCATTTTTCTTAGCAATAAAACCAATTTATATACTAGATTAAGCATTTTATTGACATCATTTTGCCCGAAGATTTAGTTGATTGATTAATTTTCATAGCAGAGAAAAAAATATTTAGAAAACCTCTTTTAAAACAGAGATTTCAATTTTACAGACAAACGGGAGCGAATGAAGCCTCTAAGTTTTTTATTTAAATTAGTCTACAAATACATTTCAATATGGCCGATTTAATTTATTAAATTACTTGCAAAGGATAAATCCATTGAAAGAGCGGGTCTCTCATAGTACAGGTCAAAAAGATTTAATAGGGGAGTCCCAACCCCCATAATGTTATCTTTGTAATTTAAATAAAGAATTTGTTGTTGTTGTACTACAGTTGTCATTTTAAATGAAAAATACTGTTTTGTCGCATATGACCTTACGGCATAAGCTAGTTCGTGAGCGTATATTTGTATGGAGTAAGTCCCCCTCACTCCACTCCCCTAAGGCGCCGATTTGAAATTATAAGTTTATCAATGCCTCGCCTTGACATGTGCCTCGTAAAGGTTTAGATTTTAAAGTAGACGTGGATGGCAGAATCTAAAAAATTGCAAAAATGCTTAAAGTACACACCATTTACCATAAGAAGTCCCCTGGGCCGCGTTCAGTTTGATCGCCCGCTAATCGCTGACAGCAGGATAGCATATACAAAACCAACGCGTGCAAAAGAGATGGCATGATCGCCGGGCGTCGGCGGGCGATCACACTGAACGCGCCTAGGGGACTTCTTATAGTGAGTGGTCTGTAGCACCGGGGCCGAGTTTGATGGAAGCCAAATAGCAGGAATCCATTTTTGAAAAAATCAATTTCCTAACCAAGAATCGGACTAGCTGATCAAAAAAAGGAAAAACATACTTACTGTATATGAGTGCACCATCTGAAAGTGTCACTTATAGGGATCAAATTCTGGGAAGTGATTTCAAACAGAAAACTAAAGAAAAGGCAAATTTTTAACAAGAACTATTATTTGATTTACTCCCATTAGTTAAACATAAACAATATAGGATGAAATTTAATCAACCGACCAAATTCATACTAGAGACTCGGTTGGTGATCAAGAACTAGGTTCAGTAATTCTTTTGGCCAATTTCGAAAAATATTTTTTTTTGCTCGCGTACTGGTTGGACTAGTTTAAGTACAATTCCTAGTGCAGGTTCTACGGGTAAAAAAAATTTTTTTTTCGAATTTCACCTGGAGGGTCATTAAACCTTGTTCCTGATGACTAACCGAGTCTCCATAATCAATAATCAATTGTTCGTAATTATCATAGCCGGATTCGACGTCTCGAGAATTGTACTACTAATTGATTCGAATACAATCATCGAGTTCAGAGGTGCAATTGTGTAAGCCAATGATATTTAAATTCGATTGTCATGTGGCTATTCGGCTAAGCAAATAAGCCCGTTTGACAAATGAAATCGTACGTTTTTGGTTGTCAGCTACAAAATAAGACAATTGTATTCATTTAACAGCCAAAAATGTACGGTTTCATTTGTCAAACGGGCTTATTTTCTTAGCCGAATAGCCGTGTGACAATCGAATTTGAATGTCATATGGCAATCAATTTGAATATCACTGGCTTACACAGTTGCACCTCAGATGTGTGTTGAAAAGTAAACACTAAGAATAATAGTTTCTGAAAATATTTATTAAAATGTGCACTTTTTTATTTTGCTGTTTCAGAATATAATCCTTCTAAGTGACCTATCGGTTGTTGCAATGATATATAGGTAGTTCTTTTCTTAAAACCTGTGGTTTAATTCACAGTTGGGTAAATTATTTAAAAAAAAAATTATGAAGCAGCTTTGGTTTTCGTAAAAATCGACCCCAGGGCAGGTATTCTGACACGTGCGCAAAACTTGCGAAGGCATATTGCGGGTGACTTTAAAATGGATTTTGTACGGCTATGTATTGATATTTTTGATTAAAACTTTTAATGTGTATTCCTTACATTCTATAGTTTTTATTTGATGTAGTTTAGTCACTCTAATTTTCATCGCATGGCATTTATGTAACTTTAAATAAACATCTAATGATTGATATTGCGAATGCGCATTTTAATTAAATTAGAGGTTTGTTTTTGTAGCCTTGATGTTGTGGCATGTACAGTTTGTCAAAAAACTCATGAAAAGAATGTTTGAGGAACTAAAAATTTTCTGTATGGCTAGCAACACTAAACACAGAGTCATTTCAAGTCGGAGCTGTCATCACGCCTGTGTTGTTTAGCGTTGCTTGTTATATTTTTTGATATTTTCGTTAAAATTGGCATTTTCTTCTATCCGGGTACAAACAAAAATATCAACTATGAGAAAAGTAAACCGAAGTGGAACTCGCGAAGTGATTTTTAAAGTATTTCAGCGATGTTTCTTAGAATACCAACCTGGGCACATTTTGTCAAATTTAGAGGCTGTTTATGTTCGAACAGCAGAAATAACGGGTATGTATCCTTGTTACTGTTTTTAATAAGCAATTTCAAGTTAATAAATGTACAGAACGTACAAGTTTGAGTGTAAAAATGCTATGTTTACATTGAACATTCATAGGTTAGATTATGTGTTTGTGTAGTTCACATTATAGCTTGACCAATACGAATTGATACAGTCTGTCAAAAAAGAGTTGAAATGAATATCGAAGAAACTATTTTTCTTTCGCCTGGTTACAACGGTCTGGGGTCGGTTCATGCGTCGTCATTTTTCGTAAACAAGCTTGTTGGGTGCGTTTAGTGCGTTTTCACTAATGTAGAAAAAAAAGCCTTCACCGTTGAGTGCAGTTCGGGCGGCCTGTTATTATTACTGATTTCAATAGGCCCGTCTCGTGCGTCGTAGTTATTTCTGTAGATTTAAGAAAACACAAGAATTCCGTAAATCACTAGTTTTATTATGAATTTAACGAAAGAAAGTTTCATTAATATTAATTTTCGATTGCAATTGTGATCGAATCTTGTAGTTTTTTATCATTATTTTAAGTGCTCATATTAACTGTTTTTATTCCCCAATAGATTATTCAATAGTATCTAACTCTATGGTCCCTACGGAATTGTTTATACTAAAGCGCACGAGACGGGCCCATTGAAATCAGTAATAATTACTGAACGCCCGAACCGCACTCAAATTCATTAAAGTTCAATATTAATTTCAACACTTTTTTGACAGACTATACAGTACCTTTTAAGCTGTTTAAAAATAGCATTTTAAATATTATAGTCATTAATTTATTTTAATTATTTTCAGGAAAATCGGAAAGTACATCCAGGCGAATTGTGGACGAAGGTTTTAAAAATGACACCACAGATTTGGAAAAACTGTTGTAAAAATGTAATTAAAATTGAAAATTATTATTGTGAGCGAGGAAGGACACTCTATGAAGATATCGATAGTTTCATTATTCGCCTAGGTGATGACAGGAGCAGTGATGTGACAGTCATGTTGATGAATCTTATGATGATAATGATTTTGTGGATGTAGAATTGGAAACAGATGATGGTAGTAATTGATATTAAACACTTTTAAAAATGTATTTTTTGTGCATGAATAAATATAGTACCTATGTAGCTATTTTGTTTTTTTTTCTCTTTTTATTTATCCATTATTAAATACATGTTCCAGAGTAGTTTTTCTTTAAAACTCAATATTATCCGATGTTTATAAAAACTGTTATACCTTATTTATAAAAGCAAAAAAAACAACGACAAGTATCAAAATCGTTTTGGTCTCACTATACAGAGTTGCTATGTACACGACAGAGGCACCCTCATTTTATTTCATGACTTTTTTGACAAACTGTACCTTACCTATATATTGTTGTTATTTATCATAATGTTTATAGGACTTCACATCCGTATTGTGGGGTGGTACCAAACCCTTTGTGCGCGAGTCCGACTCACACTTGGCCAAATTATTATTATAGGCTTTATTTTGAAAAATAGTTGCAGTACTATAATCACGCGATCGCAACCTCTGTGAAGTCAGTATTATTCATTTAATTTTTTTTGTTATAGATCGGATTTATTATGTCTACCCCTAATTTGGTGTTTTCAATGCCCGCAAGGTGTACTAGCAAAGTCTGGATAAGGACCCCGGGGAAATTAGTTGACGCCAGAAGTCCAGGCTAACCTGGACTTCCCAGAAAACGAATTTAACGTATAAACTCCGATTCAAAGTAACTAATATTTACCCATGGTCTAAGAGTTACCCACAAATATGAAAATTTGGTTGTTTGTCATTAATTTGGGTATTTGTCAACATATACTTTCAGACATCCAATATGAATTTTTAAAGTATATTAAATATCTATCTAGTACCATTTTTCGTACTCTTTTTCCGAAACTTAGCGTGGGAAGAAAGTGACCCTGAAAATGCTTAAAAACTGATTTAAATTATCTTACATTGTAAAGATAAGTCTTTTATTGTACACAAAATAGAATAAAAATACGGAAACATAAAAAAAAGACCGATCTTGCTAAGTTTCTTGCCCTTCTGCGTAGCAAGACTAATTGAATGGGCGGAATTAGGCATATATTTATTTATAGTGAATTTATCTATCAACTTATTTATTAACTGCCTTAATTATGTATTTACTATACTCGTATAGTATATTTATTCTTATATTTTTTTTAATTTATGCAGATGTATAATTAAATGTTTTTTTTAAATGTATTTTCAGAAATATATAGGTGACTTTTGTTTGTGTGGCCGGGTCGTGTTGGGAACTCGGTGGGTGGTCGGGGACGGGGTTCGGTGTACCCTGTTTGTGAAATGCGGGAAATATTTTTTGTGCTTTTATACTTGTTTGTAAACAACCAACACTTAATTAGTATAGAAGGTCTGAATTTAATTTTGGATGGGGTCACTGAGCTTCCTTGGTCCTGCCTGGCCGCTTGCCCGTACTCCGGTACGGGTTTGGCTGTTTACACTGAAAAAAATAATCGTCCAAAAATAGAAGACCAATCTGTCTTGACTCAGAAGGAAATTGCATTCCATTAATATGGATTTGGTGGGTAATTGTTGGAGAGAATATTAATGTAGAAGATTATCCCATCTTCGTGCAACATTTCCTTCGCTAATTTTTGTCTCTTTTAGTTGAAAATCCAAGAAATCCTTCTGAATTCCGAAAGGAAAATTGCAGTATTCTGAATTGGTGGGTAATTGTTAGAGAGAATATTCATTTAGAAGATTATTCCATATTCGAGCAATCCTTCTAATAAATTATCTTTGGTAATTTTCGACTTTTTATTTGAAAATCCAAGAATTCCTCCTAATTTATGGCAGTAAATCCGCAGTTTTCCGATACCGGTGGGTAAAAGTTGGAGGGAAAAAGTTATTTTATGGTAGGAAACACACTCAAAAGGATAAACTCAGAAGAAAAGTCAGGAAATTTCTTTGAGTGTAGACGATGGTCACCTTATGTACACGTATATATTTTTTTACATAATTTATTGTTTTCTTTTAAAGCTTAAATTAGACGCGTAGAACGTGTACTTTATGTACGTATTCCACAAAAAAAATATATTGAATTTGAAAAAGAACGAATTTATTGATGGTTACGTTACAGCAATATACGTCCGTGCTCCCAAAATGCGCGATGTACTGCATAGAGAAGAATAATAAACAATTTATATTTTCAGAAGGTCTACAAAATAAAACCATAAATTGAAACTTCTGAATATACCTATTTCACGAGACAAACTATTTTTTTACAGAATACGTGTTAGATCTATACTGTGACCTATTCTCGTGCAGCAAACCTTAAATTTAGAGTTGATAAAAACCTAAAATAATTCAAGCTCATTTAACTTTTATCCATTTGCGTTAAAGCCTATTTTGCAATGAAAAGTTTTAGGTTATGGCAGCTCTAAATTTAATATTTGCTACACGAGAATAGGTGTCACGATACCCATAAATAATAATGTGTTTTTTTAATACACATATATCAGTGCCTATACCACAGCAAATAAATTTAATTTGGGAACCCATACGAAAACCTCGAAAAGCTATCATTTTTAACGTTATCTTACTGTTAAATAGATATAAGTTAAAATTTTGCTCAAACTGTTTAACATACTATGAAGTAAAACAAAAAATTACAAAAATTTGGTTTGCCGGGCTCTATCAGCCCCTCCTTTTTTGTTGCTATGGCATATATCTTGTTGTTAAATAGCATAGTATTTTTAGGGTGGTACGGAACCCTTCGTGCACGAGTCCGACTCGCACTTGTCCGAATTATTTCATTTAACGTCATGTTTGTGGTAACAGACGCCATTTCTATGTATGGCCATTTTAGAATATTTGTTTTCGATAACGAGTTCCGTTTTTATTATTTTACGTTAACTTGACCTCTTAACAAATTTATCTTGTCCAAAAAATACATATTCTTATATTGATTATGAGAATGACCCTACAACTTTCTTTTTACTCCAGAAAGCTTTTACATTATCATGAAGGGACACTTCTACGGAAGTGACGGAAGAGTTCTAGCACTCGTCTATAAGTTTCTTGGCTCTAGACCTCAGTAAAGAAAATGTGTCACTCTAGGGTTTATTTTGTTTTATACAGTCTATAATATTTTCGTTTTCTATAAGACACTTTATCAAGGATCGATTGAACCATACTGGGTATCTGTTCAACATTTATCTTTCCATCCATCCATCAGCTTTTTTTGTCTACTGCAAGACATAGGCGTTTTCAAGATTTTGTCACTGTTGGTGGTCCTCTTGGAAGACATACGGAGGTGAGCGTTTGGCATCCTCTGGGTACGGAATCCTGAAAAAAATTTTGTCCGTTTGTCTGTCTGTCGTTATGTATGAAAACCACTCATTAGATTGGGATGCGGTTATTTTATTATCATCGCAGTGGCCCCGGCCAACACAAAGGCTATAAATTAAATTAGTAAAATAACTGCCAAGCCGAAAATAGTTGATATTAGTTTTAAAAGATACATAAATAATAATAAAAATACACATACACGCGAGCAAAGCCGCGGGAAAAGGCTAGCAGAAGATATACAAAAAAAAATCAACTTATTGGTCAGTTTCCCATTATTTTACGAAGCTCTACAAGTTCTATTTATTTTACCTTGATTTATTATTTACCATATTTTTTTCCTAAAACTAAAAATTTAAATGTTCTGTTATTAAAAATACATTCTTCTTTTCAATCAAAATGTTATCTGTTTAACTCAGAGTAATATTCCTCATAAGTCCTAATAGCAGGAAACCTCATCCTCTCGAACGATCGACTTATTCAAATTTTTAATGTCCCTTTAATTTACGAGGGAAGGCCCTTGTGAATTTCATCACTGAAGAATGTCTTCATAATTAAAATTGCTGGGAACCGGGATCTTGGAATAAAAAACCAGATTTGGGTGTCCATAAGCCATGTTAAGAGAGAGCCTGCTCAGGGACAAGAATCCATTCCGACGTCAATCTCTGAAAAAAATATTCTCGTAACATTTTCCTGGACAATATTTTGTCTTCATTTTTGTTTTAATCTTTACATCTGGTGGCTGGATAATTAATTGTGGCGATATTTCCAGCCTTATTTCCTCAAAGCTTTTGGTATTGTTTTGCTTTACGGTGATTTAAGGACGTTCGTTTTGTTTTGGTTGCACAATTAATATTTCGTTTCCAATTATTGTTAGTGATCTCCAAATAACTGCCTCTGTGGTGTGTTGGTTTGAATACTCGAATACTGCTCTGGAGGTTTCGGGTTTTAATCCCGTAGGGGCACATTTGTGTGCGTCGGAAGGCACGAAGGAAGGCCCGAAGTATGGCGATGGGACTCACCCACTTAGACGTCAAAAAAGTCTGTGAAACGTGGCTGTATGATTATATCAAAAACATCGAGGGGGTGTCAGAGATGTTCCCGAGTTCAAACTGTGAAATGCATGTCACAGTCTACACCCGGTACACCAACGTTTCACCGACAATTATTACGTCCCAACGTGATGGGTGGTGAGTTTAGGGCATGCAGGTTTCATCACGATGTTTGCCTTCACCGTTCAGCAAGTGGTATATTAGGTAAGAACACAAATACTATGCAAATAAGTTCAGAAAAACTCATTGGTGCATGCCCGACCGGGGTTCGAACCTGGGCCTCAAGATTTTACCAATTTTATCTGTCTGTCTGTCAGTCAGTCACTCAGTTTATCTGTCTGTAGGTTCCGTTTTAACTAGAGTACCACTCAACAGATTAGAATGTAGTTTTCTTTATTATCATCTTACTGTCCCTCTCAACATATAGGCTTTAAGTGGTGTTGATAAAATAATGTCTAAGCCGAAAACGGGGCAGTGATTAAATAAACGCCGATGAAGCCACGGGCAAAGGCTAGTATATTATAACATTGGTTTTGACATCGGACAATTGGACAATTTAGATTACCTTTGTAGTAAATTTTTAACTTTCGACTTTCACACATTATGAATCTTAATATTTAAAATCGGAGGGGACTCACTTTTTAGGGTTTCATAGTACCTATGTTGAGATTTATTGGGAACCGGTGGAAAGAAACACAATCTGAGATACAACGTAATTATATTGTGCACACGATATATGACACACACCACACCATGGCGTACAGGAAGAGAGAGAGCACAAGTCGCGCAACACTAGCGCCAACGTCCTTTTATAGGAACTACTTATTTCCTTATTCTTAACACTCCCACCAAATAAGTATCTCCCACCAAAACTGTATTCTACTCATCTTAACTTAAATAAACTCTTTAAAAAGCAACAATACCTATCTTTTCTTTTAACATATCAAATTGAACTCTAGGTAAAGCTTTGGTAAAGATATCAGCAGCTTGCTCTTTTGAATTAATATACTTTATCTCTAGAAAACCCTGAGCATATTTTTCTTTTATATAATGATACTGTATATCAATATGCTTTGACCGTTTGTGAAAGTCTTGATTTAGTACTAACTTTATTGCACTTTGGTTGTCCAGAAATAAAGTTATCTTTGACATTACAATTCCTACACTTTGCATAACTTGTCTTAACCACATCAACTCTTTAGTAGCTGAGCAAGCTGCTACATACTCAGCCTCCATAGTAGACAGAGTAACACACTTCTGTCTTTGTGAGCTCCAGGTAATAGCACCACCATTCATCAAGAATACATAACCAGAGACAGACTTTCTGGTGTCAATACAATTGCCATAATCAGCATCTGAAAAACCTGTGATGATATTATTACCCTGGCCATATAAAATTCCCAAATGTTTTGTGGCATTACAATATTTTAAAATCTGTTTGACAGCTGCCCAGTGAATGTTATCAAAACAATTTAAAAATCTACTAACCATACATACAGCAAAATAAATGTCTGGTCTAGTTCCTATGGCAGCAAACATGAGTGATCCAACCGCCTCACGATATGGCATTTTACACTCACCATTATTATTATTATTATTCAACTTAATATTTGGATCAGCTGGAATACTACATTTCTTAGTATTTTCTATATTGAACCTTTTAATAATTTTAGCTACATATTTCTCTTGTGTAATAAAAATACAACCATTATCTAGTATTTTTATCTCAATACCTACAAAGTCTTTTGGTTTCATTGTAGTAATCTGAAATTCTTTCTTCAATATTTCAACAAATCCATCTAATTTGTCCTGACTTCTACACAAAATAAGACCATCGTCTACATACAACAGTAAGTATATTGGTTCGACATCATCATTGCAAATATACAAACATTTATCACCTTCCGAGTTTACAAAACCATGGGCCTTTAAAAATGTATTAAAACGACTATACCAGCATCGAGAAGACTGTTTAAGTCCATATAAAGATTTAATTAATTTGCATACAAGACCATGAGTTTGCATACCCTGAGGTGGATCCATATAAACTTCCTCAGATAAGTCACCGTAGAGAAAAGCAGTCTTTACATCAAACTGTACCATCTTCAGTTTGTTACATGCTGCAAGTGACAACAAAACTCTAATTGTATCATAACGAACAGTGGGAGCAAATGTTTCTTGGTAATCTATGCCTTTTTGCTGTGAATACCCCTTTGCACACAAACGCGCTTTATACTTCGGTGATCCGTTTGGATTTTCTTTAACTTTAAAGACCCATTTGCTACCAACTGTTGTTTTATTACTAGGTAGTTCAACTAGCTCCCAAGTATTACATTCTCTGTGTGATTCTAGCTCTTCTTTTATCGCTTGAACCCATTTCTCTTTTCCTTTACATTTCATAGCCTCTTCATAGGTCTCAGGTTCAAAGAGCTCTATAAGGTTTGCTTCTTCAACCTTTTCTCTAGATCTCAAGTTGTATCTTGGTTTGTCACTTTCCTTATTTGAATGATCAGCTATTTCTTCTTGCAAGCTGACAGTTGAATCTCTATTTTCTGTCTCAGTTGCTTCTTTGCTTTCTGTGGTAATTTTCTTTATCATCTCCTGATAAAATCCTTCAAAAGCTTCATAGTCGTATGATGATTCTTCATAATCATATGACGATTCTTTATCATCAATGTCTAAAACATACTCTGTTGCTTCGTCTGTAGTCTCACCGACAGTCATCTGTTTTTCAATAAAAATTACATCCCGCGACACAGTCACCTTTTTAGTCAATGGATCAAACAATCTGTAATTATCTGAATTTCTGTCATATCCAACTAGAATGAGTTTCCTGCTTTTCTTGTCTAGCTTGTTTCTCTTTTCCTTTGGAACATGCACATAAGCAGTACATCCAAATGTTCTCACATGTGACAGATCAGGTTTTATGTTTGTCCACAACTCAAATGGAGTTTTCTCATTGTTTGATCTCCTATTTATCAAATAAACCGAAGTCTGAACAGCCTCTGCCCATAAGTATAATGGTAGCTCTCTGGCATACAACATTGAGCGAGCTCCCTCCATAATGGTTCTATTTGCTCGTTCACTTCTGCCATTCTGTTCCGGGTTAAACGGGGCTGTGTATTCAAGTTCTATCCCCTTTTCTGCTGCAAACTTCTTGAACTGCTCATTCTGGTATTCTTTACCATTGTCACTATGTAAAATTGTTACTCTTCTATTAAATTTGTTCTGTACTAGTTGCACATACCTCTTAAATGCTTCCAGTGCTTCACTTTTTAGTTTTAAAAGCTCAATATGTATAAAACCAGTGGCACCATCAATAAATGTTATGAAATATCTTGCTCCACCAACTGATTCTATAGGCATTGGCCCACAAAGGTCACTATACACTTTGTCCTTCCTAGCAGAAGCTTTTCTGAATGGCACTCTATGTTGTTTGCCAAGTACACATGCTTCGCAGAAAAAGTCACTGAGATCATCGACCTTAGGCAAATGTCCATTCCGAATCATTTCATGTAAGGTCTTGACACACACATGGCCAAGCCTTTCATGCCACTGTTTTAGGGTAACTGTAGCACTGTTCACTTCACAGTCACTTCTATTTGTTGTCAACATGGTTTTGAACAACAATTTATACAGGTTGTTTGACTGCTTTATTCCCGAGCCAACAACACTTCCGTTACTGTCTTTCAAAACAGCAAAGTCCTTGTTTTTCATTACACTGAACCCTTTTGATGTCACAACACCTTCTGAAAACAAGTTACGCTTCAAACTAGGCACATACAGCACCTCATTGATTGTTGAACTGTACCACTGTCCATTTAAAAACTTTTTGATGTTCACTGTACCCGAACCCATAACTGTTAGTTCACTTTTGTCTCCCAAACGCACACAGTTCACTGAAGGCTTGAAATCGCTTAAATAATCACGGCGAAATGTCATATGTGCCGATGCACCACTGTCAAGAATCCAACAAGAGTCATCACTGTCCACTGTATTCGCCTCGGGCATGTCCACAGTAAATGCTGACTGTTTATTCGAACTGCTCCCAGCTGCAGGGCTTCGACAATCTCGGGCAAAATGACCACGTCTGTGACACTTGAAACACTTGAATGTTTGCCGCTTCTTTGAGTTAACTGTACTACTGCTGCCTGCGCCCCCATTTCTTTTGGACTCGACGCTCTTTGTAGCAGCCAAAGCCACCTCAGCGTCTTCAGTTTTAAATGTGCTTTCTTCATCCAGGAGTCGAGCTGTCAAGTTAGATAACGTTTGCTTAGAAGAATCTAACGAGAGCCATGCTTGACGTAACATTCTGTATCTATCGGGCAATGACCCTAATATTTTGGTTACTACGCTCATTTCGCTGAGTTTTTCGTCTGCATCGCTTAATTCCTTAGCAATATTCTCAACTCTAGCTATAAACTCGGCCATTCTTTCACCTTCCGCCATTTTGACATTGTGAAATTTTCCATGCAAAATCATCTTGGAATTTTCGCTTTTTAATTCATAGATAGAATCTAACTTGTCGATCATTTCTTTAGCAGTCGAACAAGTTTCTATGAGCGTTATTTGTGAAATTTCCATGCTGGAACTTATGATGTACATGGCCTTAGCGTCTTCTTTTTCCCAGCTTTGCCTCTCTTTGACTTTTGTCAAATCATCGCTAGCCGTCGGGCCTTTTGAGGTTATATGGTCACACAGGCCTTTTGCTCCCAATGCGCACCGAATCTGGAACTTCCATTGTCGATAACCTTCACCACCAAATCGTTTGGCGAGGTTCAAGGAGCCGAACTCCATCTTGCTTGCTGCCGATGTACCGCGCTAACAAAATGCACGTGTACCGACGCCGCACCGTCGACACAGAAAAACTGTCCAAATTCTTCGAAATTACTATTCTCTTTTATGCACTCGCGTATACTGGTCCATAACCTGTTGAGATTTATTGGGAACCGGTGGAAAGAAACACAATCTGAGATACAACGTAATTATATTGTGCACACGATATATGACACACACCACACCATGGCGTACAGGAAGAGAGAGAGCACAAGTCGCGCAACACTAGCGCCAACGTCCTTTTATAGGAACTACTTATTTCCTTATTCTTAACAACCTAAAAGGTACAAAAGGAACCTTCATGGTGAGACTCCGTTGTCCGTCCGTCCGTTCGTATGTCACAGCCTCATAACTTTAGCACCGTTAAAGATAAAGACTTGAAATTTTCTGCAAAAATATCATTTACTTGCCTACATAACACGGTACAAAAAGAAAATTTAAAAATTTCAAATTGTTCAAAATATTTCCAATACAAAAGTGAGAAATATAAAAAATAAATTCTTAAAAATACAATATGGGTATCAAATTGTAGATATTAAAGAGATGATTATAAAAATATATACTTTTACTATATTTACTGGCACCGATTTTGAGAAATCTTTGAAAAACCCTAAAAAATGCATGTCCTCCCCCTTATTTACGAAACTGGTGGATTGAAAAATATGAAAAAAATCATGGTAATTTGGGATTACGTAAAGATTACAGGAAAAATATAATGGGTGAGAAATTCACTATAGCAAAATGACAAAATTGAATTTTTCATCTACAACTTTTATTTCGAGTACGGTATTAAAATATTCGAGTCCTATTGTGGTTCAATCAATTCAATTTTTAGTTATCATAAACAGTTATGGGCAAGATTTTAAATACCTTCTTCCTGACTGTTCCCAAAACTGTCAAATTACGGAACCCTAGGTATGCGAGTCTAACTCGCACTTGACCGGTTTTTTAAATGTGCAAGGAGAAACAGGTCGAGCTTTCGATGAGATTATGACTCATCCACGGATCTGAAAAATTTCATGTCCGTGGACTCATCATAATCAGGACTCTTTGGGAGTACTTTCGCGCTAGGCGGTCAGTCGAGTACTAGCTTCTCTCCCCTCTCTCGCCGCCGCTCGCCTTTACGTTCTTCGACTGCGTTCAGATTGTATGTATATTATGAATAAATATAATTCGCGTAAAATGGTCTTACTTACTCGTAATGTACTGACTTGACCGTTTATGATGGGGCGCGCAGATGCGGTTCCGTATTTTGACAGAACCTTAAAAACACTGACAAAATGATTTGACTAACTTACGTCTTAAATCTTTTAGCATTATTATTATCTTATAAAACAAAATAAAAAGTAATTTCGGTAAGTCCAAAATAATTATGCTGTAGTGCCTTTTAAGAGAGTAAACCAAATTACATCTTTGAGTTCCAAACTTTCTATGTGGGCTGAAACATATTTTAATTATTTTTAAACCTTTTGGAAACTTTTCGTTCTTAAATGAAACTGAATTATTCAAGAATATTTTTATAGAGACTGTAACTTAAAGTATAGTCTTATATTATAGCTTAAGTGGTATTTAAAGGTGGTAGAGCTGATGCCGGGCTCGACTGTTGAGGTACCACCATCTTACTCGCAAATCATCCAGAAGTTATTCAGGAGAGAGTAAGAGAACAGCTCTCAGGCGAAACCAGGCGGCCCACCATTGCCTGGGACCGCTGGATGGCGGTATAGCCGAGGCTTATAAAAACAGCCCGCTGACGGGCAGCGGCGTCACCGGTGCAAGTGTTTCAGCACCGCGCTCATCAACCCGCCTGCCCAGCGTGTGTGAGTATGGGCATTTCTTCCAGGAGTTCCAGAGTGGCAAATCCTGGAAAGGCCTATGTCCAGCAGTGGACGAAACAGGCTGATGGATGGATAGCTTAAGTGGTACTATTGGACAAAGCCACTGGTTGTAAATTGGTTGGTACCAAATGTTTAAGTACAGCTATTTTTGAATGACGTCACTTCCCTCGAACTTTCGTGACTGTCCATCTCAGAATGTTTTAAGACGACTGAAAGAGCAGTACTTATTACTTTCAGGAGTATCATGTGTAAATTGGTTTCTAATTGATCTTTTCTAGTATGTAATGCACACTTTATGATAATATTCAGAGTACCTAGCTTGCGTCTTTGTTTATATTAGACAATTCACTTGTCTTGATGTGTATATTTAATACAAGGTGACATTTATTTATGAAGCCAAATTCATACTGGAGGCTTGGTTAAGTGATCAGTATGACGGATCGATAACACTTTTTGCTAATTTCGCAAAATAAAATGTTGACGTCCCATAGTGATTGACTCGGGTCTGGGCTTGCGTTTGTATAGGGAGGACAGAGAGAATAATTTACGAATTTCACAAAAAGGGTCATCTAACCTTGACCCTGAGCTCTTACCGAGTCTTTAGTATGAAATCGGCTGCATAAATAAATGTCACCCTATAAAGTGGTATAAAACCTAAAATTAGAGTTGAAAAACCTAAAATAATACAAGCTCATTTAACTTTTATCCATCTGCGTTAAAGCATATTTTTCAATGAAAAGTTTTAGGTTATTGCAGCTCTAAATCTAATATTTGCTACACGAGAATAGGTGTCAGGGTTAGTTTTTCAAGAGGGCGTGTATGACCAAATCCTAAACTATAGGGGATAACGAAAAATGTTTAAAGGAGTCTCTGGGCCGATTTTGATAAAGACTAAAACTGCAACTGAAAAAAAAAATCCTGTCCGGTATTCGAATCGGCTGATTAAAAAAACAAACACTGTATATTATTGCACCATCCAGTAGTGTCACTTTAAAAGATAAAATTCCGGGAAGTAATGTTATATGGCAAACTAAGTAGGCGGAGCCGCAGGAGAAAAGCTAGTTTTGAACAAAAAGCACTGAATAAATGCGGTTCACGGGCACCACGAGACACGCTGTCCAATGTCAGTTAGGCCTTTCTAGCAAAGTTATGTTATTACATGCATTATGTTTACTTTACATGTACACAAATGATCCCGCACAACAATTTTAAACCGTGTTTTATATTATACTAGCTTTTGCCCGCGGCTCCACCCGCGTGTTATTCGGTTTAACGACATGCTTTTTTCCGGGCTAAAAAGTAGCCTATGTGTTAAGTTAGGGTATAAGCTATATCCATTCTGAATTTCATCCAAATTAATCCAGCCGTTTCAGCGTGAAGACTAACAAACATACACACACACACACATACAAACTTTCGCATTTATGATATTGATGTGATTCCCAACTACTTGAGTTTTTTTAAAATAGACCCCATAACAAAAATGGCTCAAAACTGATAACTTTGACCGCGTTTCATTTCTTTGTTTTTGAAGATAAAAAAACAATGAAAATATATGTGTACTTTACGCAACAAGCACCCCACATGCTCGGGATGAGAAAAAAAACATTTCTTTTCGCCTCCTGAGCCCCCCCCCCCGAAATAATTAACAATTTAATCGAAGTTCTACTTTAGACTTTACAGGACTGAAATAAAAGAACAATTGAACAATAGAAAACAATGAAACAATAGAAAATGAGATATACAAGTATCAATAACACAAAATATATCAATATTTTAGATCTCTAACTTATTCTCTATACGAGCTATAGATAATTAGAGACCCATGACATACGGACACACAGATGGACAGCATGACATTATAGGGCTCTGTTTTGCCTTTTTTTGCCTAAAAACGGCGACCAGAAATTATGGCAACCCCGTCGTTTTCCCGCACCTCCCTAAAATTGATAGCAACATCGGCAAGAAGTGGACCGGCACACTTTTCTTTGATGGTACTTAAAATGACTGTCTCAGGTGTACTTATGCACTGCAATATTTTAATGGTCTTTGAAAACGAAATATCGTTGAAATTATTTCTACAGTCTTAATGGAAATTAAATTTCACTGAGGAGCCATCTTAATTACATTTACAAGGCGAATTTATGTAGCAGAATAATAAACGTAAATTGTGAACAAACCGAAAGTTGTAAGAAGCAGCTTATTTCGTTTCATTGCGCTCAGTTTCACATAAGCCGAACTTCAACTTCAGCCGTTCAATTTTTTATTCAGAGCGCTAAGTGAACGAATTAAAAAGCCATTAATGGCAGCTAGAAATAAATCATTCCCTTCCGTTGCAACATTCGCTCAAGCCCTCTGCCACTACCCGCTATGGTCGTCTTAAATAAGCGATTCATCGTGATCCGTTGTGACGTCATTAGAAGCCGTACCGGGGAGTGGTTACAGGCAGTTGCGTATTATCTGTCATTCATCTGTTACCGATTTCCGTAGATTTTTGCGTGTTCTTGTAAAGAATAATTAACGCCTCGCCTACTGTCACTCTCACAGTTTATGGGTGAGCGCGCTTCATCCTAGGTCTTATAGACGCTTTTACATCAGGGTACACCTACCATAGTAGACCTCCAAGAGAGTGAGACAGAGCACTGTATCAAGCGCTATAGGTCGATATGGTCCTTCCTTCATGATGTTAGAGGTGCAGTAATAATGGCTAAGTGTAAGCCCGTTCTACGTAAAATAACGTAAAAATCCGACTAAAATAAGTCTATCCCGCTCACCAGCCGAGCTAGTCCTGTAACAAGAGGTGAGAGGTGAAAGCTTCAGAGAAACGGTTTAATTTACATTGAGGGTGAGTAGAGTCGCTCTTAATTCCCGATTCGCGACGTTGCCTTTAACGAGTTGTTGACTCGACTGTACCGACGCGAGGCTTCGCTCGACAAATTGCATTTCTAGCTAATAGGTTTTATTTTTAACGAATTCTATGAAGGTCTGCACCGGAACTTGGACAGCATCTTCAATAAAAGTCTTCTGCAATAAAACTATCAGTTTATAAGGTTTTTTATTGAAAACTAGCTTTTGTCCGCCGCTTCCCTCGCGTGGAAGGCTATCGATAGTTTTCGACTTTGCGGTTAATATATCAACATCCCCTTTGTCTATTATGTTGATCAGTTACTACGGTGATGATAATAAAAAACCGCATTTTAATCTCGAGTTAAAACGGATCAGATAGAGACAGGCAAAAATTCTAAAAATTCTTATTTGCCCTCCTAATAAACCCATTTCATTTAAGATTTCGCGATAATATTTAATGTAAAAGACAACTTTTTAACTAAATTCTGAATCACACTAATATTATAAATGTGAAAGTTTGTGTGTGTGTGTGAGAGGGTGTGTGTGAGGGTGTGTGTGTAGGGTGTGTGTGTGAGGGTGTGTGTGTGAGGGTGTGTGAGGGAGTGTGAGGGTGTGTGTGTGAGAGGGTCTGTGTGTGAGGGTGTGTGTGTGTGTGAGGGTGTGTGTGTGTGTGAGGGTGTGTGTGTGTGTGTATGTTTGTTACTCTTTCACGCTGAAACGGCTGAACGGATTTGGATGAAATTTAGAATGAATAAAGCTTATATTTTTTATCCCGGGAAAATGCAGGTCGCAAAACCGAATAACACACGGGCGGAGCCGCGGGCAAAAGCTAGTACCTATATAGAAGGTAAACCTGACTGACTCATCTATCAACGCACAGCCGAAACTACTGAGCGGATTTCGCTGAAATTTGGCATACAGATAGTTGTAATGACGTAGGCATCCGCTAAGAAGAGATTTTTGAAAATTCGCCCCCTAAGGGGGTGAACCGAACTCCACGCGGACAAAGTCGCGGGCAAAAGCCAGTTAGTATATAAATGGTAGAACATATAGAAGTATAGATATAGATGCGTGTTTGTTTACTCACTTGACACTTGGGGTACTTCAACAGCCTCTCGCGGATCCAAGCCACGAAGATAATGTACGGGGTGCCTTTTAATACTAATAAGTCTGTTCGGCGAGAGTTGATAAATTTTATGAATATTGGGCCGCAATTGGTAATGAGTTTAGAAACCCTGCTTTTAATTTATTTAATCAAATCTCGTCGAACATACTTTAGAGATATGTAGACTCGTCTACACGCACATTTTTTATGGATCCAATACTTTATCGCGAAGAAACATACCAGCCATTCTTGACCAAAATGTGTTTAGCAATCGACATTTTTTTCGTTATTTCAGAGTTGGCTCAGATAATTTTTTTTGATAACTGTAAAACTACTCCCTAATAATAACATACCACAACATACCAAGTTCAAAATTCAAGAAAAACGTCATCTCCGGAAGATATGGCAAACATATAGGCACCCTGCTGACAAGACAGCACTAAACAAAGCCATCCGTAATCTTACATGAGGCTAAAAATGCTACCGTGAAGCATCACATTGAGTCACTTTCACCTACGGCACGAGGAGAACACTCTTTATGGAAAGCAACAAAAGGACTAAATCAACCTCAACCTGCTATACCTCCCATAAAAACAGAAGATAATACATGGGCTCGCACTGATACTGAGAAAGCTGAAGTATTCGCCAAACATCTTGCTACAGTTTTTCAACCTAATCCTGGAGAATACGATGAACAGATTAATGAGGTGTTGAAACAGGACTTCCAATTGTGTCCTCCTCTGAATCCAACGTCACCAAGAGAAATTTATAAGAAAATAAAAATGCTACATTCTCATAAAGCACCAGGTTTTGACCTAATTACTCCGAAAGTCTTGAAAAAACTACCAAGAAAGTGCATTGTCTTTCTTTCTATCCTCTTTAATGCAATCTTCAGAACAGGTCACGTTCCAATTTTGTGGAAGGTCTCCCAGATCATAATGGTTCACAAAAGCGGCAAACCAACTGAACATGTTACATCGTACCACCCCATCAGTCTCACTCCTGTTTTATCTAAGTTATGGGAAAGCATATTCTTGGCTCGATTGTCCTCTGCAATGAGGAATGAAAATATAATTCCGGAACACCAGTTTGGATTTAGAGAATTCCACTCAACAATTGAACAAGTTCACAGAGTGCACCACACAATTCGTCAATGTTTTGAGAGAAAAGAATTTTGTTCAGCTGCCTTCCTGGACGTTCAACAAGCTTTTGACCGAGTCTGGCATAAAGGCCTTCTTTACAAAGTCAAGACCTTGTTACCGCACACGTATTATCCTATTTTGGAATCCTATTTAGCGAATAGGATTTTCCAAGTGAAACTGAAGGATGCAAGATCAAGTTTCTACGAATGCAAAGCTGGTGTCCCACAAGGTTCAGTCCTTGGGCCAGTCCTCTACAACATCTTTACTTCAGACCTGCCCCAACCAACAGAGGTAGTTGCAACGACCTATGCTGATGATTCCGCATTTCTATCGTGTGATCGTAATCCCGAAAAAGCAACTGCAAAACTTCAAACTCAACTAAATGAAACCCAACAATGGCTGACCAAATGGCGTATTAAAGCCAGTGCTCAAAAATCCAATCATATGACCTTTACACTTAATAGAGGTGATTGCCCGACCGTCAAACTGGGGAACAATACTCTTCCTCACTCAGACTCAGTAAAGTACCTTGGGTTTCACCTGGATCGACGCTTAACCTGGAGTAAACATATCAAGAAGAAAAGAGATGAACTCAATCATAAATTTAGAAATTTATACTGGCTCTTAGGTAGACAATCCGTTCTATCAATTGACAACAAACTTCTTATCTACAACAGCATCTTAAAACCAGTGTGGACATATGGTATTTAACTATGGGGGACGGCTGCTAAATCAAACATCATGTGTCTCCAAAGATTTCAAAACAATGTTCTCAGGGCAATCTCAAATGCTCCGTGGTTTATCAAAACAACTGAAGTACATGAATACTTGGGAGTACCAACCATACACGAAGAAATATCTACCCACAAAAACAAATATAAGATGCGGTTAGCCAATCACCCTAATGCACTAGCGTCAAACCTGCTGGACGTGTCCAGTTCCACAAAGCGATTGAAACGAGCAGATGTGCTCGACTCATAAGAGAGTATTCTGGCAGCGGTCAGTTCTCTCAAACGCCATTATATCATCATTCTCAACACATCTGATTATAGTCTGGCGACTGATTGCAGATAAAACAAAAGGAAAAAAAAAAAAAAAAAAAACTGTAAAAGCACGAATAGTGGTAAATCCTAGAATTTTCAGTTAAAATCTAATATTGATGAAGTGATGATGGTAAAAGTCCGAATTGTTCCTTAATAAATCGTTAATTTCGGACTGTTACCGGCAGTCGATAGTTAATCTTAGGTTTTACGTCAGAGTCATAGTGGATGCTGAAAAATTATCGTTGTAGTTAAGATATTTATTTACTCATAACAAAATAATTCACTTTAAATAAGTACAGACACGTTTATATATTTTTTGCAGTACACCTGCACGCTATTTTGGAAACAATGTGAAAATAAACTATTATTAATTCACTAGCTTTTGCCCGCGGCTCCGCCGGCGTGTTATTCGGTTTAACGACATGCTTTTTTCCGGAATAAAAAATTGGCCTATGTCTTAAGTTAGGGTATAAGCTATATCCATTCTAAATTTTATATAAATACATCCAGCTGTTTCAGCGTGAAAGAGTAATAAACATACATACACACACACACACACCCACACATGCACACACACACAAACTTTCGCATTTATAATATTAGTAGGAAGTAGGATGTATCGCTTTTATTATCCTTCATATTGTTCCCATCAAAGGAATAAAACAAAGGTGTTCTTATTTCAATGCCACAACCTTTAAAATCGTTTACAAATAGGGACCATGAGCTGCAAGTGATTGAATAGGGTACTCGCTGCTGTATAGCTGACAGATTTCATTAGGTATGATCATAGGTGGTAGAGCTGATGCCGGGCTCGACTGTGGAGGTACCACCATCTTACTCGCAAATCCTCCCGAAGTTAGGTGGAGAGTAAGAGAACAGCTCTCAGGCAAAACCAGGCGGCCCACCATCGCCTGGGACCGGTGGATGGCGGTATATCCATCCTCAATTGCCGGGCCTTATATAAAACAGACTGGTGACGGGCAGCGGCGTCACAGGTGCAAGAGGTTTGGCACCGCGCTCACCAACCCGTGTGCCCAGCGTGTGTGAGTATGGGCATTTCTTACAGGAGGACTTCCAAGAGTGGCGAAATCCTGGAAAGGCCTATGTCCAGCAGTGGACGAAACAGGCTGATGGATGGATGGATGAAATGAGTAGATTACCCCGCCTTAAGAAAAAAACGTAGTCATCTGTGTAAATGTGTAAAAATTGGAAGGTTACACTCGAATATTGACATAGTCCATTCATTTTATTGTTAGGTATTTATTAATCCCCGGCGACATGGCGGTATTTAAAACAAACATTCAAGCGACACACTCAGATAAATCAGCATGGACGTTAGGGTTAGCGCGAATTGACAACCCAACTGTCGCCTCGACGAGGGTACGATGTACCGTCGATGAACTTGCCGCAGACCCACTTTCCCTCTTATTACCATTGTAGTACGGGTCACTAGTGCAGATTCTCTGGGTAGTACGCGACTCGCGAGATTGCTCATGCAGGTGTAAATAAAATAACCTTCGACCTGAAAACTAATCTTGGTATTAATCGATAGATAGCATTCCTGATCGTGGTAGCTTGGCCCGTCTTACAGATTATGTACCTTTACAAAACTCTACATTTAAATCAGTCGTTATTATAATATAATGACATTTTTATAAATACATACATACACTCACGACTTTTTGCCAGAGGGCTAGGAAGAGACTACAGATTTCCATCTGCTACGATCCTGACACACCTCTCTTGCGTGTTCTACATCCATGAATATGTATCTAGTTATGCAAGCTCTTCTACTCCGGGTACTTTTTACTTTGCCCTTCTTCAGTACGTCGCCTATTTGGTCGGCTTACGTTCTTCTAGGGCGGCCTGGTCGAGCTTTATCTTCCACTTGCGCAGCATAAAATTCTTTCGTCAAATCAAAAAAAAAACAAAAAAATCAAAATATTTATTTTTGCAAAATAGATACATTAAGTATACTTTTTACAAGTCAAAGTTAATTTACACAATATAATATGTCTTTAGAATATAAAAAAAATATATAATAATACGGGAAATAAAATATACACCTGCATTAATAAATGATAGTCGTAAGTTTTTAAATAAATAAATAAATAAAATAGGGGAATCTAGGAATAAAAATATTATATATACATAATACAATGAAGAAATAATAAAAACGGGAAATACATACAAAAAATATTAAGGGTGGGCTACTAAAATGTAATAAAGTTATACACTTGCATAAAATATAGAAATATAGGAATAAAAATATTGTATATACATAATGCCTAACCATCCGCACCATTCGATTAGTATTGCTAAGAAGAAGGGCAAGAAACTTAGCAAACATTCCTTTTTTCAAAATAAAACATATGATACAAAATCATATACATACCTACTCAAGTAAAGGCATAAAAAAATATAAGACTGCGGGAATTAGTCACGAGAAAAAAAAAAATATCTTAGTCAACCCGTCTCATATTGTCTATTACCTTTAACAAAGTAAGTTTACATATTAATTAATTTTAAACCTTTAGAGGAATCGTACAGTATTAAAATATGCTAATTATTAATTACAATTAGAATAAGATTATTATTATTTATTACACCATGCTTCATTCTACTTTCATTCATTTGAGTTTTAAAATCACATTAGAAAATCAGTGCCCAATATAGGGACAGAATCCGAGGAGACCTTGCTACAATCTGAACCCTTTCGCTACACCAGCACCCGTAGTATGATGATGACGCGACACTTCGTTTGTCGCGCGTTTTATCGCGCACATCGACTAAAATAAGCGCTATGATTGGTCGATCGGTCGACAAGCGCGATAAAACGCGCGACAAACGAAGTCGCCCGTCTTCAAACTACGGGTGCAGTATTATAGTACATAAACAAACACAAATTATTGTCAAACAAGTTACCGTTAATCCCGTAAAGTGTTGACTCTGATAAAGTCTTGGGATATCGTTTGTGTTGCTGTATCAAGTTTGCATATTCCCCGAAGTTCTATTTTAAATAGGCTAGAGATTTGAGACCCGGTTTTAATTCTTGCTAGTCGAGCACCAATGAGTGCTCAGAAACTATACCACTGTCTTGTTAAACCAGTGTAGCTAGCACACGCCAGAGATACAGCGTCAATCTATCCTACTTGCGCTCTCACGAATACCATGTTTGTCAATGTGCAAGAGAGTAAGCATGATGGAAAGACACTGTATCGACGGCGCACGCTAGACCACCATGCCTAAAAAATTTACGATCGTTGAATACAAGGTCCTACAAACCAAAATGAAAAAAAAAAATAGATGATAGAGTATCACTAATAGACCACAATCCACCAAAAAAATTTTTGCGCGAACTTTTTTTTATCCTTTCCATAGAAATTTAGTCAGCTGATTCAACCACTTTGTATTAAGAAGTGAAAAAATTATTTGAGCAAAAAGTTTTTTTTCTTTCTGTAATGTGATCATGATCAGTTAACGAGACATGATCTAACCTAGAATTATTTTCACTTATTATTGTAAGACCTTATATATAACATAATACACACTCGAAAAACAACCTGTGAACCTAAGGATATATGTTTTCATTTAAAAAATAATTACAATGTCTTAGATTTCAATTCTGTAGGGTATAAAAATGTTGAACGGGACTCGAAAAACTCGTAATACGAAAATGTAAGAAAGAAAATAAATTTGTTGGCGTGTACACAATCTGTGTGTCCTGCAATAAGTTTTAACATAAAATAAATTTTGAATTTGCTGCGGTGCTGCAGTAGTACATTATGATACAAGTGAGCTGCGTCGTCGGCTCGGCCTGCAATCCCGCCTCGACTGTAATGTCTAATGCTCACGCGTTTCATACGACGTTTTTCAACACACTTGCGAGGAATAATAATAAAATTTCACTGTCTTTTTTTCCACATAATCGAAACCACAGCTATGAACTGACAATTTTCTTTGAAAAATGGCGGGCATGGCGGCGGAGATTTTGTTTTTTGCACAGATGGAAAAAAAGGCATTGACGCATCCGCCAAACAGCCAAATATTGCCAAACAGCCAAATATTAAAAAATAACAAACTGAATATTTTTGTATTTACAACAAAAATTCGAGTTAATTTATTGATAAAAATAAATAATTCGATAAACTTAAATGATTATTTATTATATTTTAACTGAGACAGTTTATTTATTCGCAAAAACTTTGCTATTTCTCAAGACATCAAAAATCTTTGCTAAGATTTAAAAAAAACTGTAATGTAAAAAGCACTAGTGCCATAATGTAAAGTAAAAAGCACGCGTGTTTAATTTGCTGCATTAGGACCATGAGAACGCTGCAATAAGGGCCACTAAGCAAGTGTGTTGAAAAATAATTTATAAATGGATGTTGAACTTCGGAACTGTTGCTGCAGCTACGACTCGCTAAGTCAAGTGCAAGTTCAAGAATACAAATTCATATAAACTAATTCAGTCGTGCCGCACCGCCTTGTGCGGTTTGACCTTTGTCTTTCGAATCTTTCGACAGGCAGACTTTACCTTCTATACTGAATGTCGAATTTCGCACTTTTAGTATAACGTTGTAATAATGGCAACACTCTTTGAAGAGGTCTTAACGCGTTGGACCCTGGATTAGCCGGGACACTCTCGACACTATCGGCCGCAATATTCCGAGGATTATTTACAGATTAGCTGCCATCGTCATGATGTATTGCGTGATTTTCTCTTATTAATTAATTTAATGCCAGCTCGTTATCCCTTTAAAAGTTTAAGGTTGCCACTCTGACCAAAGCAAAGTGAAGTTATTAATTTGTTGCTTAATATTGTGGTTCAAACGTTTCGACTACTAATCCAGAAGGGTCCAGCGGGCTTATTACGTATCTTTGAATCGGTTGCCAGCTATGGTTGCTAGTCACCAAAATACCGGACAAGTGCGAGTCGGACTCGCCCACCGAGGGCTCCGCAGACTATTATTTTTATGATTTAATAACAAATGTATAGCTTACAGATTTTTCCCTATACTTGTAGTACAAGGTATTAGACTTGCAAAATTTTATAGTTCTAGGTCAACGGAAAATACCCTATAAATTTTGATTCCCTTGAGAGTGTCAAAATTTACGTTTTTTGCGGCATAACTAGCCGCAAAATTAAATAGAGTATTCCAAAGAGATGGATTTCGCCGTAAAATCATAATCATTAATAGCCGTATCTTTAGAAGTTTTACTTTTTCACAGCTTCAAGGGACTGTAAATCTGAGTATATGGTTTTAATTTCAACTCGATACCTCCACGTGTTCTCAAGAGAAATAGTCTTGACAGACAGACGGACGGATGGACGGACAGACGGACAGATAGACGGACAACAAAGTGATCCTATAATGGCTCCGTTTTCTTCTCTTGAGGTACGGGGCCCAAAAAACACATAAAAATGATCTTCCAAAATAACCTTCAATGGGTATTGAACTATTTACGAATTGTGAGGTCATTTCAAGTGCGAACGTATCTTTAGATAAGCGGAATTGGATGGTATACGAGTACCTATGTAGATATGTTTTTGATGTTAGGTACTCGGGTGGCAACTAATTTTACGATACAATTTTCAGTGGAGCGCCGTCGCAAAGGAATATGCCACTGCATTATTATTTGCGAGTTATTTTAAGTTATCTACATATAGATAAGTAGTCATAGGCTATAGAAATAATCTGAAGACTGAAAATTGTTCACTTCGTTTATATCATAATTACCAAATGATTATATACTGATTAATGATTGTTGTCAAAAACAAACTATAGAAGCAGTGGCGTAGCTAGGTGGATAAGGGCTCCGGTGAATAAAGAGAGAATCGGGCCCTCGCCCCCTCTAGGCTGACCCTCTCTTTTCAAAGCTTAGATTAGAGGGCCCCGCTGAGCTCCGGGGCCCTGGTGCACTGCACCACCCGGCCCTAAGATAGCTACGCCACTGTATAGAAGGCGCTTTTCTATGAAATTGTCATTCGAAAATGGCACTAGTCACTCTAAAGGGCAAAAGTTTAATGATTGGTTCGTATTGTGTGTCATTCAGCACTGCTAGCCAGCCGTGATTGGCCGACTTACAGTGACAGTGAATGCCATAAGAGCCAACGCCACAATAAACATGTGCACAGTTATCAAAGAATAATTTTTCAGCGCTAATCAACCCGCCTCCTAAATTTTTTCGTTTGCTGGTTATATTACAACTGGTAAATTTTATAACAATACTGTGTATCATTCAATAGTAATAAACAATTAAAATACTTAACCGTTTTATTTTAATAAAATAGTCATGTCCACGTATAAAAACGCATGTCGTCCGTTTTAAAAAAATGTATTTTCGGCTATCAAAAGATATTTCCAGCTTTTAGGGCAAATATGTTCGAGTATTAAAAAGATATGCCCAGTTTTTAGGGCTAAATGTCAGGCTTTAAAAAAATATTCGGCTTAATATAAGTCGTCGGGTCGAGATTTGGTATTTTAGATGTTTAGGGCATGCCAACCCTACTTTGACACCCACCCGAGGATTCAAGTCGTGAAGAAGTATTATAAAATTTATGGGTAGAAATGTTTTTACACAAATTGGCAATTTAGTTAGAGTGATACTTTTTGCTGTTGGAATGCGATCTTTACCAGACACTTTTCTAAAAGCCTGGCGCCTTAACACATTACAACTAAATGGCTAAGCTGAAGTTCTTTGTGTCGTTACGGCAACGAAAGTTTGGTTAAAATTACAGATGTGCGCGCGAAAATAATTTTCGACGTGAATTCTTCGTGACACTCTTCCTCGTCGTCCCAGCATCGTGGCCTCAGATGAATAAACATTGTATCACTCCTTCAACCCCCCGGTATGTCAGACCGCGGGAGTGAGCACTGAAATAAATCCTGAAATAAATAAATATATATTTGGCTATACTAAGCCTTTAATTCCTTTAAGGTATAAAAAACATTAAACAATGCAAATTTCTGGATTCGAAATACATTTCGGCCCACTTTGGGGCCGGGCGGCATCAGTCGAATAAATGACAGAAAATAGAAAAGACATAAAATAAATACAACCTTATGACTAATTAACCTGCTTATCTACCAACCTACTTTTAACACAAATTATTAAAAACAAAAATAAAAATAATATAGGTTGAAGAGCCATCTAGCGGTTCCCGGCCGTAACACCCCGACATTTATTTGGACTATCAAGGATACGTACCGAAAACCGCAAGATGGCCCTGCTTTTTTATGGCACCCTGGTCTTAATATATACATAATATGTAATAGTTTTGTCAGTGTAGTGTTAATAAATATGCTTTTTATGGCACCCTGGTCTTAATATATACATATATGTAATAGTTTTGTCAGTGTAGTGTTAATAAATAGTCATAGATTGATGTCAGTGTTGTTTATTAAGTCCAGGTCTGTAGTGCGCACGCGCACCAAGTGACCATATGTAGGAGCATTCACATGTCCTTAATTTTATGTCTGTCAGTGGTGGGTTAACTACTGCAAATCGTGACAGTTTATGACGTACAATTTTCAGTTATAGTTAAAATAAAATTTTGACATGGCATTCAAAGAGATCCCCTATAAAAATCATCGAATTCACGAAAAAAAACTAGCGTTAGTAGCAACACATATACCCACCTCATTTTTTTTGTACACGTTATGTTCTTGTGAAAGCATATAAAAAGTGAGAGTACTTGTAGTGTGAAGACAAATACATTTTAAGATGGTAACGGAGATCTCGGTGCAAAAGGCACATCATAATATTGTTTTCCTTACTTTTGAATAAAAAGTTTGCAATAAATGCGTTTTATAGCGATTCGCGTAAACTGCTTGTTAATAGTGAGGTGATCACATGGAAATTATTCAATTTTATGCGTTACATTTTAGCTGCATTACATTACAACTGTAAACACGCTTTTAAGTTTGTTAATGTAATGTAAACAAAATGAAATACATTAAAGTACATAATTTTTTTGTGAAGATTTTATTATTAATAAACTATTTCCGCAAGTTGCTTTAAAACGCATTTATTGCATACTTTTTATTCAAAAGTAAGGAAAACAATATTATGATGTGCATTTTGTACCGAGGTAAAAAGTTACCCCCTTAAAGTTTTACTTCAATTTCATAGAAACTTATCCAGCAAAGTCAAGACAATTCGACTCGGGCCTGTGGCGTCATTCGCGGCCAAGACTTTCTCACTGAAAAAACTAATCCTTTGAATATTTCCCGCTATCCAGCTACGAGGACAATGAAGTTGTTCTTCTTTATTTTATAATACAAACTCACGAATCTTGTTGAAGCAAGTACATTTCAAAAGTTCACGGATTCTAAATATTATAAAAGTTAGAGTCGAGTTTGTTCTTGAACAAGTATAGAGCCATGAAAAATATTTTTCGTATTTCATAAACGGGGTCATTGAATCTTGGTCCTGACCACTTACCAAATCTCCAGTATGAATTTGGCTACATAAACTAAACTCACCTATTATTACCGTTTCGAAGATCAGCAACAATATAATAACGGTGAAAAATTTTATTTTTCGAGGCTCTTTGTATGGGGACCCCTCTTAGGTTAAGTTTAAAATATTTGTCAGGGAAATTTTCTACTGGCTAATTTCTACGTCTGAAGCTGTAGACCCCTGTGAAAGCTGGACGGAAGAAAAGCAGAGGGGGCTTAGCAACGGGTCCCGTTTGGTACCCTTCGTGTACGGAATCCTAAAAACGAAGTATGAGAATTAACATTCGGAAGGCACATGAGGCCGCTGATCGTTAAAAACACGGATTTCCGTCGGAGATTATTCACGGGTCAGAATCCCTGCTCCCTAGAAGTGGACTGAGAACCCGGCTTGCTGTAGTTATCTCTTAGCAAAGCTTCCGGTACGTAACCCTAAAAACTGAGTATGAGAAGTGACATTCGGAAGGCACATGAGGCCGCTGATCGTTAAAAACACGGATTTCCGTCGGAGATTATCCACGGGTCAGAATCCCTGCTCCCTAGAAGTGGACTAAGAACCCGGCTTGCTGTAGTTATCTCTTAGCAAAGCTTCCGGTACGTAACCCTAAAAACTGAGTATGAGAAGTGACATTCGGAAGGCACATAAGGCCACTGATTGTTAAAAAACACGGATTTCCGTCGGAGATTATCCACGGGTCAGAATCCCTGCTCCCTAGAAGTGGACTAAGAACCCGGCTTGCTGTAGTTATCTCTTAGCAAAGCTTCCGGTACGTAACCCTAAAAACTGAGTATGAGAAGTGACATTCGGAAGGCACATGAGGCCGCTGATCGTTAAAAACACGGATTTCCGTCGGAGATTATCCACGGGTCAGAATCCCTGCTCCCTAGAAGTGGACTAAGAACCCGGCTTGCTGTAGTTATCTCTTAGCAAAGCTTCCGGTAAGTAACCCTAAAAACTGAGTATGAGAAGTGACATTCGGAAGGAACATAAGGCTAGACGGATTTCCGCCGGAGATTATCCATACGAGTCAAAATCCGCGCTCTCTAGAGGTGGACAGCAAGAACCCGGCTTGTGTAGTTGTCTCTTAGAAAACTTTAAATTAAAAAATTCTATTTTATTAATAGATATTTTTATTAAATACGTGTGCGCATAACTACAGACTACGAATAACGATGTGAACGGCGAATAGAGCCATGGAATTCAGGGATCAAAGTTGAGAAAATCCAATAAAGTTAAACGTGGAAATCGCTTATAATATAGGTATAGAAGTTCCTGTTCCAAGGTAAAAACGGTTTTAACATACAATACATACGTTGGCGTAAACTTCAAATAGAGTTCCGTACTAAACTCGGAAGTCTTTTGGTGAGGTAAGTGCCCTGTGATCTTCGTTTTGGTAGCATCGAATAAAATGATTATTATTATTACATACAAATATAAAATATAGGTATAATGTGGACTATAGTGGACCGCGGGGTTTGAACTCGACCTTTGGCTTAGCAGGCGAGCGCTTAACCACGAATGTTTGGGAACAAACCCGGAGCAACCATGTTAACACTATTTGTAGGACACAGTTGATAAAAGGACCAAATGAATATCAACCATGGACGTTATGTCCCCGAGAGCAAACCTATAGCAAGTACGTAAGGATTGATTCGATAAATTTGACAGATAAACTCGATAAATTTTATACGACAACTCTTATCGCTTTGAAATTAGAGCTACATTTTTATTTATCGAAGCGATGATGTCAAGTCGATAACATGTTCATACTTGGTACCCTGTAGTGCGAGTACGTAAGGATTAATTCGATGAATTTGACAGATAAACTCGATAAATTCTGAACGACAACTCTGATTGCTATTAAATAAGAACTGCATTTTTGTTTATCGTTTCGATGTCGAGTCGATAGCATGTTCATACTTGGTACCTTGTTAATTTTTTTGTGGTATTTCCCCTTGGAGCTGTTCATTTAGTCTTAGAATATTTTTGCTAGGCAGGAATTTGGAATTTTCTGTATATTATGTGCCATATTGACACCTATTCTCATGTAGCAAATATTAGATTTAGAGCTGCCATAACCTAAAACTTTTCATTGCAAAATAGGCTTTAACGCAGATGGATAAGAGTTTGAAATGAGCTTGTATTATTTTAGGTTTACAACTCTAAATTTAAGGTTTGCTACACGAGAATAGGTGTCACTGTATAACTTATTTCCACGGAAATCTCTAATACGCGGGCGGAGCCGCGGGCAAAAGTTAGTTATACAAAATGACTAAATTTAAAACTTGTATGTAAATAAGGTTGAAATAAATGCCACTTTTTCGAGGTTTCTGGTATAGGGGGACGCTCCTTAATTTATTTTTAAATACACTGGTGGACAAAAAAATCGACTCAAGCATTGTTGTCCTACATTCAAGGGAATAACCCAAACATACAAACATAAACGTATGAAATATATACATCATTTTAAAGGTATAGGCCTCCACCTTTGAATATATGCATTTTGGTTTAAAAGTATTCGCTATACAGGACGTGAAATTCATTTACCGTATTTGAACAGTTTTTACCTCGTACAGAAACGTACGCGTTAAGCTCCCTTTATCCCGTTTAAAGGACGTGCAATATTTTTTTTTCCACACTTGCTTACACAATTTCAACCCGTTAACACCTACCCTAATTACCCAGTGATCACGTCACCCGGAAATGGACACCACGCCATTAGAGGCCGCTCAAGTGCTTGCCCTATTGCGATTGGGGCGGAACCAACAAAGCGTGGCTGCAGAATTACACCTAAGCCAATCAGCTGTCTCCAGAGTCTTCAGACGCTTCGTGGAGACCGGCGGCGTCATTCGGAGGCCAGGGTCTGGCAGAACAAGATGCATTTCTGAGCAAGATGACCGCTTCATCGTTTTAAGTTTTTAAGAAATCGTCACATGACAGCAGTTGAGATCCAACAAGAACTCAGACAAGTACGAGATCGGGCTGTAAGACGGCGAACGATCGCTAGAAGACTAAAGAAAGCTAACCTGACACTAAAAAGACCAGCAACCGGGCCCCAACTGACCACAGCTCATCGGCAAGCGCGACTTCAATTTGCCCGAGAACACGTAAACTGGACCTTGGACCAATGGCGCTCCATTTTGTTCTCTGACGAGTCCTGAATGTGCTTGCATGGCAACTACGGAAGAGCACGGAAGAGCCTATACCTTTAAAATGATTTACGGATTATGTAAGTTTATGCTTGTATGATTGGGTTATTTCCTTAAATGTAGAACAACAATGCTTGAGTCGATTTTTTTGTCCACCAGTGTATTTTAGTGTTTGTCTTCGTAGAAGTATAGTAACCACAGAACATTATTCTGTTCTGTGATAGTAACACATACTTTGTTTAAATTCAAATCTTCTACCTATTATGGTTGAAGCTGCAGACTCCTATGACAGACGTACAGACAAACAGACCCTTAGTAATAGGTTCCCATTTGGCACCTTCGGGTAAGGAACTCTAAAAATGCAAATTTTTCGGGGTTAATTTTGTTTAGGGACAATTTTTTTAAAAGTAGAGACCATATTATTTCGTATTCTGTGAAAATTTCAACCGTGTCCTTATGACGGTTGAATTGAAACTGTACTGTGTTTGGCATCCTTCTTGTACGGAACCCTAAAAACGTAAGCATAATTTATATCCGTAAAATTTTACACTAGTGTTTTATTCGAAAGTACAAGAGCTAAAGGCAACGATAACTTCGAGCTCGGATGATAAACGTAGCAACTTTATTGTTCACAACTGAATCCTACTGAGACGAAGTCTGCCTTTTTCTTTGTGCACCAGGGAATAGCATAGTTGGTGACTCCTTGTAGATTATAGTTATGAGGATCTTTTTATTAGCCGCTTATTAAGGCGCTTCCCCCAGCTATGCTGTGCGAAGCCCTTTCTTGCTTCCTTTTAACTCGTTAGTACATAGACATACAAATAAATAAAAAATACCAGCTGCACTTATCTCAAATATATTGTCCTGCAGTTTCACAAATCCATTATTTCCTCGAGATATCTGCTTTCGAAATAATTACTGGAATTAGAAATATTTACTGATTTCACGCATTGGCGTTATTCATTTTCGAGCAAAACACGAATGGTTAGAGAATTTGATGACTAATATATTACAAAAATAAATGCGTTCATGTGAAAAATAGTACATTACGATACGAGAGCGAGAAAAAGTTTGTCGCACGAGTATCGTATAATATTTTATAGCACAAGTGCGGAAAATGCCGACTTTACGCAAGCGCAGCGTGCGTAAAGCGGTCATTTTACGCACGGTGTGCTATAAAAATATTTTCGCCTATTTTGCGCTATTTGGAGACGCAGCGATCGTCGTAACAGCCACTTTGCCGTGCGCGCTAATATAAACGTTATTTCAATGTATTTTTCGTCGATAGCTGTAACGACACAAATCGAGTTGCCAATTTGGGTCAGGGACGCATCTCAATAGCAGGTAACTTAGTCGGTAAGACTTTCAATCTTTGAGACCTGGATTTGGATACTGGCGGCCGAGCTAACCAATTCTAGGTGACTTTAAAATCAAGTTGAAGGAACACTTTGCAATTTATTGTTATCTTGCAAGTTATTAGACACTGGTTGTCGTGGATTCAAAAAGCTTTTAAAAAGACGAATTGAAAGAATCAAAATATGATATTCGTATTGTTATCGATTGAAAGTTCTGTTTCCACTTCATCATCAGACCCTGGAGAGTATTCTCAATCGCTTTGCAGATAACTTGAAAAGGCCCAAACAGTACTATTTTATAGCTATTATCCATTGATCTCTCATAAACAACTAGACGCACAGTCTCTAAGAAAAGTTCGTCAGAAAGTGTCCGAACCTGTAACGTGCATAGTAGCAAAAAGCTTCAACCAAATTAAGACGTTATGTCGTTAACATAAGATGCAATGTCAGTTGTATGCAACCGTTATTCCAATTTGTCACCCCATAGCGGTGACAAGTCGCGGGCACTTTTTGAGCGAGATTGTCAGTCTTGTTGCTTATGAGACGTCAATGCTATTAATTTTAAGGATTTTTGTTGAAAAACTAATACTGAGAATCCTGAAACACGTGTAGGTATGTTTGTTTTATTTCGTGAGCCTACATTCAAAATTTTGGTGTCAGCAAAACTGAGGTTTTAAGGGTTCCGTACCTCTAAATGAAAAACCCAACCTTTAACCCTTATCAAAGATCAAATCTTCGAGCCCCGTCAAAGATATAAAGTTGAATTAATACCTCTTATAGAAATCTACGGCCCCATAGTGCTGTTAAATAATTTGGGCAAGTGCGAGTCGGACTCACGCACAAAGGGTTTCGTACCACCACACAATACGGTTAGGGAACCCTAAAAACATACATATAAACAATATAGATGCTATAGCAACATTAAAGCGACAAAAAAAAAGCCGCTAAAATGGTGAACCCTACTTTTTATTTTTATTTTGTGGTCTAAAATTACAATCTGACTAAATTTAAAACTTCTAACTAATAACGTTTAAATAACGCAACTTTTTCGAGGCTTTGTGTTTGGGGACACAACATAAATATATCTTTTTATTTTTTATTTTTATTTTTGTGATACAGGCCATAGTATAGGCAGACGGACGGACGGACGGAAGTACAGACAGACATAGGACTTGGATTAGTAGAGTTGCCAACTTTTTTTCTGGATTGTCAGGGATTTATCATCAAAGAAGCTAAAAAGAACAGGATTATACATTTTTGCCTGGGACAAATATACTGAACTAAATAATTTTATATGCTTATTTATCTATTTATTATTTAAACTATATTTCGCAACGGACTCTGCAGATCCAAACATATTTTTTTGTGTCTGTACGAATTTAATAATACATCCATCGTAATTAGAAATTCTAGAAACTCCGCACTGAACATCTGCCCATTTAAATGTCATTTATTAAAAGACTCTTTCCATATGTAACAGTTTGATTATTATTCGTAAAATATATAAATTTGTTTTCTTTTAGTATTGGCTATAGTAGTTTTATGTTAGTCAAGAGATTTTCTTGATTCCGAGCCCATAATATTTTAACTTAAATTAACAGTGAGGAAATTTTTATTTTCATAAAAATGTCTTTGCTTATCTCGAGTTAGCACTGTAGTTGGAACTACTTCTTTTAAAATTACTTTGCATTTGACTGTACGCTGTGCAGTTTGAAAGTTTTTTAATATCACAAAACGGGAAATAGTTCCGGAATTCTTTTGGCAATAAAATACTGATTCTTCATGAAATTCCTTTAAAAGATTAGGGTTCTATCATAAATAGAGCCACTTAGTCACTTATCTTCTTTTTCTTATATATTATATGGGTAAAGTTGTGTTTTAGTTTAAGAGCAACCCTGATTATATAGGTATATTGTTTCTTTATACAATATTGTATTTCAAAATATAAATGTTTGAACATGGCCACATACCGTATCTTAACAAAGATATCTCTTTCACATAAAACATACTAAACCTCCTTCCCCAAAACACAAACACGAACAAATAAAAAAGCAATTAGCTTGTTGCAAATAAGCAATCTGTGGGGTACACTTTTTTTTGGTCGCGCGTATGTGTCTCGGGAATTTGTTCAGTATAATCAGTAAGGAATGTGGTTTCATTGAAAGATACCAGTTTATTTACATCTGCACCCGTAGCATGATAACGTGCGACTTCGTTTCTCGCGCTTCTTAAGGGCTTGCTTTTGGTCTTTCAACGGTTTTTGTTTTAATATGCTGAGTCGACTACCTGATCAATGTAAAACTGGGATACATGGTTTTTCAGACCTTTGTCTTTCCATTGTCAGTTCGGTGACCTAATTGGACACATTTCATTTGATAGATTTTATTTTAAAAAATAATGCCTTTTTAAGTTACAACTCGTTTTATGTCTAAACGGCTTGAGTTTAATGTCTGAAATTACTGCTGTAATAATAAACCTGGTTTATTTTCCGACGTCAGGTAAAAAACTCCTACATCAAATACTTTTTCGTAAAATTCAGAAAAACTTCGAAAATTCACTGATTATGCGTGCCGGCAGCAAGCGAAGCGAGCGTTCTAATTTATACTTTTTAACAACATACTGAAGCTCAAAATCGCTCAGTAAGATTATCGTGCACCAGGTGTAAGGCCTTAACGCACACATCTGTAAAATAAGCGATACAACTCCCACATCGTCAAAACAAACGTCAAGTGGCGTCACGAGATGCGCCAGTCGCGTGCGATAAAAGCATGCTACGGCCGCTGCACAAAGTAACTTTCATTGACAAAGCCGATTCTATACCGAAAACTTGAGAAGTGATCAATAAGTAACAAGATTCAGTGTCCCTTTTTGCGAGATTCAAAATCCGTTCTTGATTCTCTGTACTATTTCAAGTCCAACACCGAGTCAATTAATATGGCAGGCCAAATTAATTTTGTGGATTTAACCAAAGGGTCATTGAACCTTGTTATTGATTGATTACTTAATGAGTTTCAGGGTTTTGCTGCATTAATCAAATTGGCCTAATATTTAATTTTAACGATAACATTTTTGGAAATTGAACAAGTCTTATTAAGTAAATTTATTTGATAGAGTTTTATGAAAATAATTTCATTGTAAAATTGACATTAATTTTGACTTTATGAAGTTGTACACATTGGCCACCTTACTATACATTTTACTTTTTGTACCTAACAGTCCTAAAGGTTGGTTGTAGTATTTGTAGTTATAATAGTTACAAAGTTAATTACTTCGGTTTTGGAAACATTTTACACAAAATATCAACATTTTAGGTCTGTAACTCATTTTTTCTAGGGACCCGGCACATACTCAACAAGCACAATTGCCTTAAACACTATGAAAAAGGGGCCAAGTTCAGTACAAAGGCAGTGCAAGAATGTTGGCTTCGCCAAAAAAAGAATTGAGATCAAATTGGGTGCCGACTTTTAGTGATAACTGCAATAATGTACAACGTTCTTCACCTTGTTTTAAAAGAATGTTGGTTAGGGTCCTTGCTGCTGATTATGTAGAACTTGGCAAGTTTTCACAGCTAAATACGTCATACATGCAAATAATTGACTAATTGATTGATTGATTATATAAAAAGAAATCGTGTTTAGTTTTAAGTTAAAAGCGGTTCTTATTTTTGATTACCATTAGTTTATTTATTTAACATTGTTGTGATAAAAAAAAAAACACTTGTACTTTTCCACAGATAATATTTAATTCTACACTACCCAACCGGTTTCACTATATAAGCATCATCAGGGGCTTTTTAATTACATAATTTTATATATAATTATTTATTTAAACAATCTTTCTGTTGCTAGATGTCCGTGCAATCGTCACAACAATGTTTGATAAATTCCACCAAGTGCCGACAATCTCAACTATCAACTTCCTTATTTATTTAAGCATAAACACACCACAGTTTGTATTCACAATAACCACAAATGTAAGGATTTAGTAAATAAATGTCGACCTGAAAAACCGAAATTATGCATTGCGAATGAAAATACAAAACAAATGCGTTGACAGGTTTTATTTATGTACGTATTTTATGTTTGTCGCAAGGGATATTCGGGAATTCGCAAAATCCCTAGAGTGAATATTGCAGTCGATTACCTCTTCTTACTAAAAAGTTCTAGTGTTATTTATTCACAAGACCTTACACTTTTCCGGTTTTTATATTTCACCTAAAAGTATGAACTAAACAAAACGATAAAAATTTTGATTTTAAGTCTTGTAAATTAAAATTAAAGAATAAGGGATTATTG
The DNA here is from genome assembly GCA_910592155.1 of Ypsolopha scabrella. NCBI lineage: Eukaryota > Metazoa > Arthropoda > Insecta > Lepidoptera > Ypsolophidae > Ypsolopha > Ypsolopha scabrella. The sequence continues at coordinate 18,896,486 of OU342969.1, read as the reverse complement.
GTTTAACTGCTAGAAAACTTAAACTGTAATTAAAAATCATGAAAACATTTAGTTTAGAATGACATTTCAGTTTTTAGACGTTTTCTATATAATATATCGTCACGACATGAATCTCCGAGAGGGTTTTAGAGGTGTTCCGGGTGTGAACTGTGAAATGCAAGTTGCAGTCCACACTCGGCACACCCACGATTCACCGACGATTATTACGTACCAACGTGATGGGTGGTAAGCCCTACCGCCGTTCTTCGGGCACAATTTTAGGGCATGCAGGTTTCCTCACGATGTTTTCCTTCAGCGAGTGGTAAGTATTAAATATATTTTTGATATATTGAAAAATATATTTTAAACAATATTTTTGGTAAGAAAATATTCGATATAATACCCTGATGTCCTCATTTCCCTGCGACATCTACACACGAATCCCCGAGGAGTTTTAGAGATAACTCCAAATATAAACCGTAAAGAACAAGTTACAGTCTACTGCACCACATACTTTATACATTTTATATGGGGCAAGTATGTTTGCTTAGTATTTTAACCTTTTAAACCTTAAACCCTTACTAAGCAAACATCATCTACCTGACCCAGGTAGACTAAGATATATTTTTCTTTATGATACAAATAGTTAAATTACTTTGTTAATTTCATTGAAAGATACCACCTACTCGGTATAGCGCAAAAAATGTACTAAGATCTCAAAATATCTGTGAAGAAATTCCCTAGAAAAGGACTTCTTAAAAATAATCTTTCTCTAAAATAAAGAGTGCCAGTGTAAAACAAATGAGGTGCTGCCGCGACAGCCTTTTCTTATCCTCCACGAGGACAGGCTTTGAGTAACGACAAACAAAATAGGTGAACATTCCGCGGAGTCAGCGGGAAATGGAGTAACCCATTTTAAACTAGAATGAATTGCCAGTCGCTTGGAGCGCATCTGATCGAACTACTACTGTGACTACCTATTCTGAATAAGAGTGAGTTTATTTAATTGTGGATGTATTGTTATTGTAGGTGGTAGAGCTGATGCCGGGCTCGACTGTGGGGACCACCATCTTACTCGCAAATCCTCCCGAAGTTATTCGGGTGAGAGTAAGAGGACAGCTCTCAGGCAAAAAAGCCAGGCGGCCCACCATTGCCTGGGACCGATGGATGGCGGTATATCCATCCCACATTGCCGGGCCTTATATAAATCAGACTGGTGACGGGCAGCGGCGTCACTGGTGCAAGGGTTTCGGCACCGCGCTCACCAACCCGCCTGCTCAGCGTGTAAGCATTTCTTCCAGGAGGACCGCCAAGAGTGGCGAAGTCCTCGAAAGGCCTATGTCCAGCAGTGGACGAAACAGGCTGATGGATGGATGGTATTGTTAGAAATACAAAATGTAAAATCTAAAGACTATTGAACGCAAACCTTAGCGACACAACTACATGGTGTATACAAAAACAGGAGGTGGTTATAACATAATTTTTAGGCTGATCTTTGCATTTTTTACGTATTTGTTAATTGGTTAAGTACAAATAGGTTTGTACAACCATACTTATTCGAAAAAAAACACGGTCGTGTGTGTAATACAAAATTATAATAAGAAATATTTATCAACTTTCCGATTTGTTGACTGTGCTGTAGAGGAAAGTAACCAAATATGAAATAGTGCCCCAGTATGGAATAGCTACATATCCAAGAAACCGTCACATCAACACCTATCTACGCAACATAGGCTGTCTCTATCACTCACTTTAGCGACACACCGGCACCGGGGTTTGTGTTTTATTTGGCCGCTGATCGAAAACTTCTGAAGGTGCGTAAATATTACGTAATATTTCATTTGTGATGAGGTATTCCTATGGCTATTGATGTTTAATTGGTAACTGACATGTCTGCCTGTAATATTTTCAAGTTTTTGTGGCACCATGTATTGTGTGTGTTTTGCTTTGTGAGATATTTTAATTTTTTACTTTGTGTAATTCCAAATATGAACAGTCAAGGGATTCTAAAAATGGAATATTCCATATTTGGGTTCACTTGTTTGATTTTCGTTCTGTCCCAGAGAGGTAGGCAGATACTCCATCTGCTACGATCCAGACACACCACCTTCGCTTACACTTTTTATAATAATTAAATAAGAATTATTTCTAGGATGTTTAGTTCCAAAGGGAGACGAAAGCAATGGGACAAAGACAGAGGAAAGCTGCTGTATTAACAATAAAAACGTCCTCTCCATACAAACATGATTAGGAAGCAGCAATGAAAAAGAAATCCAAAATAAAAAAGAGACAGGAGAAAATAAGAAAACATAAAAAAACAGCATTATTCTGATGATTCTAACGGTGAAGGTGAAATAGAATTTGGCACGGATAGTGAACCTATTGTTCTGATAGGTCAAACACCAGAATCTAAATTCTGCCAAGGATTATTTCCATTTGACTCTCGGGGAGAAACGTGCATACAATGTCTCATCTGTAGACTTTGGGCACACAGTGAATGTAAAGTTGCAGAATTTGTGTGATTGTTGTAAATAGACATTTTCATAGACCTTGTCGTGCTCTTTCTATGAAATTATAATCTATTCCAATGATTTTGAAGTTCCACAATTACTAAGAAGTATGGTAATACAGTACGTTAACCAAGTGTTCCATATTTGGTCTCGATTATGTTTTTTTTATTTTGTTTAATGAGTCCATTTATAATTATGTTATTAAAACAAGACTGCTCTTAAGTGGACCGTAAATAAATGATTGTTTACCATAAAAATCTTTGATTGCTGACATTCAGTTTATAAGAGTTACATAATGAAAACAAACTGGTATTCCATATTTGGTTACTTTCCTCTATTATTGTAAAATTCAGGTTCATAAGGACAACTGTATAATATCTTAAGATGTATGGAAAGTTTTGTCAAGATCAAACATAACGAGACGTTACATACACCTAAGGATTTTTCTATGGAATAGCGGCTGTTCACTCAGACACAGTGACAGGCCAAGAGCGAGAAAGAGATGGGAGCTTTTGCCTTGCCTCGGGGTGTTTCTCGCTTGTTTTCCGTCCCGAGTCAGTTTTTTGCGTCCCAGTCAAATGTTCTCGCGCAAAATTGCGAGTACCTTACATTATTATTATTCTTTATTGTACGTCAAACTTGAAAAAAAAAACAACAGAATTTTATAAATACAGTAAAACGAAATTGTACAATGGCGAGCTTATTTCTGCAAAGAAATCTCTTCCAGCCAACCTGTGGGTATGACGTGATATAAAAAATGTGAAAGTAGGTGACAGTGTACAACAAACACCGAAAATATAACATCTAAACAACTAAACTTAAATTCATAAAAGTATACTAAGTACATAAACTAATAAATATACAGATGATACAAATATATATATACAACGTGAAATTTAAGTCATTTTTTACCTTACCATTTGACCTTATTTACATTCTAGTCCCTTAAATAGATAAAATTGTTGCATTTATAGCTACTTGGTACACATAAGTTGTAACAATCAGTTACAGGTCTTAATGTAGCACTCCATTGGGGTACTGCAAATTTTGTCATTATGTCATTAGTTGCACAAATGTCATGATAAAAAAAAGTGCTGTGAATAACGATATATTCAAGCCGATTCTGAAGGCTTTAATTTTAGTTTTAGTGCTGTCAAAGCTAAATTATCCTCATTCCAAAATAGTTCTTTATTGTTTGCCACAGAAGCTATATTACTTTGGAAAAATTTAGTTTTGACAGCGCTAAAACTAAAATTAAAGCCTTCAGAATCGACTTTATTGTCACAAATTTTTTCATTATTTTATCAGTAACGAAACGAATCAATCAGAACTGCGTTGTACCGGTATACCGGTATTATAAAACCTGAAAGTAAGTATGGATAAAACTAAAATTTAAAAGGTCTGTTCTAGAATCCTCCTTTTCCGATATCCGCTGGAATGTTGCCCACTAAGCGTTTTCGGACAAGCCCGGTACCCCCTTCGCCTCTCTTAGGGTTACCAGATTGGCTACCATGAATTCCGGGGCTGATCGCTTGATAAAAAAACACAAGTAAAACAATCAATTTTTAAAATTATGTTTGTTATTCCTGGCCGCTGAAAATAATGGGCCCATCTTAAATATTAAGAAACTCAGAACAAGTTATATATTTGTCAAGCATTTTTTTTATGATCTGAAATTAAGGGGTTGGAATAGAAAAAAAAATTACCACCCACATAAGATTAGACAAAAAAAAATATTTTGTTGTTATCTTTATTATGTTTTGAAAGACTGGAGCATACCTACCTAAATGCGATTTTGATAATTCCGGGACATTTTTGAAAATACCGGGGCCCATAGTGTTCCGGGACAATCCTGGTGGGTCCCGGTCATCTGGCAACCCTATCTCGCAATATTTTATGTTGACTCTTGTTCTTTAAAACTCATTCAGTTCGCAGCCGTGTGCGTACGGACAACTCTGGATGACTTCTTCTCTTCGTGGTACCGTTTTAGTATGGAGAAAAATTCAACGGCTCAGTTGGAGGACCTGGGTGGCGCAGCGCCGCACTTGCCGTGAAAGCAAGTGGTCGCAGATTTGAATCCTGGGAATTATGTTATTTTCATAAAATACATTTCTCACTTGAAATTTGTTTCAATTGAACTTTTCCAGTTCGTAATGACTCTAACTAAATAATGTTTTTAATAATAATTATTATTATGTAGGAGGAGAGGATTTCCAGCGGAGATCGAAAGTAAACGACATAGCCTGCATAATCAGTAAGTTCAAGTGGCATTGGGCAGGCTATATTTGTCGCCGACATGTTGGCCGTTGGGGCTGAAAGGCTTTAGAATGGAGACCACGTACAGCAAAGCGTAGTGTAGTCCGACCTCGTGCCCGCTGGACCGACGACCTGAAGTACGTTGTGGGAGGCGGCTGGATGAGGAGGACCGACATGAGTGACGAAATTTGGGAAAGGCCTATGTCCAGCAGTGGACGAACACGGGCTGATGGATGGATAATGATTATGTAGCCTGTTTAAGTCTCCTCCACGCTCGCTCACGCCACCTCAACAATGTGTAAGATGACGAAAGCTCTCAACGCTTTCATTGAGGCCGAACCGTCTGCTGACGTGTTCTTTGATAGCAAATGTCAACTAGTTTGTAAGTTTATTAGTTTTTGCATGGCCATAAGTTAAGTTTAATTATGTAAACTAAACTTTATTTAATAATAAGTATTAAATAATTGCTGTAATTGGGTTGGCCCGTAGTAATTATAATAAATAAATAAATAAATAATGCTGGTACGAAAATATAAGTCAACAGAAGTATCGATGAATGAAATTGAAAACCTCTTACAAAGTTATAGCACTGACTGAAACCCGATTCAAAAAGCACTAAGCTGTTTTCCCATAATATGCGATACGATATTAGTTCCGATATAAATTCCTTTGCTAGAAAAACTTCCAAGGATCGGGTAACTTATGATTCCTTTGGAAAATAAGTATGGCTTGGTTTCCTTTAGATATTAAACGATGCTTTGATGTAATAACTCTGTATATTGATATTTCCGGTATTTTATGGAGTGAATTACAAGAAATCGGTCAAGTATGATTAGGACTCGCGTCCGGGATCCGTATTATTTAAATAAGTTAAAAGGCTTAAATTATTTGAACAAAAGTTACAAAATTTATCAAACAAAATTAAATTAGTCAAGTATTCGGGTACGTAACCCTAAAAATAAATTATAAATTGGCGTTGTTATAATTGTATTTGTTTTAAATTCCCAACCGTTTTTGAGATATACGTCGCGCCGTAAGAAAAGTGGCCTAAAACTGACAACTTTGACAGCCTTTCCTCTATTTTTGAAGATAAAAGAATACATTTGTGTTCTACTCAGTGTGTTCTAAGACAATGACACTCCACATGTCAGGGTAAGAAAACAGTTTTTATTTCGGCTCCATTTTCATGGACCCCAACGGAAAAAAAATTCATTTAATTTTCAATTCAATATTCGGTTTTGGTTCAACATTCAAACTCAAACTCAAACTCAAAATATTTATTGCAACTAAGTGTACACAGATGTTACAATTTTATAAGAACTTAATAACTTAGCTACCCTTATCAGGTACAACAACACTACTAATACTATATATTATTATATTATACTATATATTATAATACTATATATATTATTCAATTTGGTTTCCAGGCGGGCAAAAGCACAGAGGATGCTATATTGGATGCTACCACTCAAATAAGCAAATGTCTTGATGGCGGGGGAAAAGTCATAGGAATATTCCTAGACTTAAAAAAGGCATTTGATACCGTGGCTTTTCCGATACTTCTCAAAGAACTAGAATCAATAGGCGTCCGTGGACTACCTCTCCAATGGTATAGAACCTATCTCTTAGATAGAAAGCAACAAGTCTTTATAAAAGAGTTATCAGATGAGTGTAGTGTAAGCTACGGTGTCCCGCAGGGTAGAGTCTTGGGGCCTGTGCTTTTCCTTATCTATCTAAACAAGCTATGTGACCTAAAATTAGATGGGGGTAAAGTCATATAATTTGCTGATGACACGCTTATTCTCTTTACCGGTAAGAAATGGAATGTTACATTCGAATTGGCTCAAAAAGGATTCACCGAGGTAATCAACTGGCTGGACTCTAAATTATTAACTTTAAACAAAAATAAAACTAAATATATGTGTTATTCTATTTATAATAATTCTCAACCAACTGATGATCTCACTATATCTACTTGTCAACATGCTAACACTTATACTGGCTGTTCATGTTCAAATCTAAACAAAGTGTCAGAAATACGATATTTAGGTGTTATAATTGATCAAAATCTGAACTGGAAGCCACACATAATTGCTATTACTAAGAAACTACGATCACTTATCCACTTTTTCTGGCAACTCCGAAACATTTGTGATGTCAACCTTCTCTGGTGTGTTTATCATGCCCTAGCACATTCCGTCATTGATTATGCTATCCTTGCTTACGGAGGTTCTTGTAAAACTACATTGAATCATGCACAACCAGCACAAAATGCAATACTTCGCGTCATTGCCAGAAAACCACCTCGATATCACAATGAAGACCTTTTTAAGGACACGTGCATCTTGAATATTCGGCAGCAATATAAATATGTACAGATTAGTTAGCTACTATCGGACACATACAGATTTGCATAAGATCAAAACACATAATATTACACGAACAGCTCAACGAGGTTACTTGACGGTAGATACTACAAATACTTCCTTTGGTCAGAGGTTTCACTATTGGCTGGGTCCTAGACTATTTAATAAGATCCCTGACAATATCAAGGATAACTTACAAAAGAATAAAAACACACTCAAAAAGTGGATTAACAGTCTTGGGCTGGAAGAGTCCGAAAACTTGCTTAAGCTCATTATTACATAATAAAACTGATTTTAATGTGAATAAACATAATTTATATTTAATTTAATTTGACATTTAACACAAACATAATTTATATTTTTAGACTTAGTCATGCACAAATTTACGTAACTTATAAATATATCCTATTTAGATATTTGTTTATACACACACACACACACACACACACACACACACACATATATATATATATATATATATATATATATATATTTACATCCTGGAGCACTTTTGGCGTCATGCACGTTGCGCATCATTACGGCGTCCCCCAGTTCCGCTGACATTTTTTTACATTTTTCTGTGAATGTTGCTTAGTTTTTTAATTTCGTACGGCGTGGTGTACATTATTTTTCGATAATGCTGTTTTCCACGATATTCTTCTTGCAGTCGGGCACAAACATTTTTGAACTCCGATTGGTTCTGGTGTACTCTTGGCTTCCTCAACATACAGACCATGGTACCAACTTTCTTACGTCCGATGACCTTGTGCATAAATGCGACGTTGCCAGTTTTAAGCTTGGCGGACAAATATTTTGTAATGTTAGGGTTTGAATGAAATCTGTTACTTAGCGGGCGCGGCGCGATCGCTGGCTTCGGTGACGGACGACTATCGGGCCGATTTCCGCCTTTACCGCCTCCGTAGGTTTCGACCTTTTCTTTTCCCTTTCTAAATACTGATTGTACAGTCGACAGCACGTGAGACTGTACATTTTCGTTGCAAAGTCGCCCGTAACGTAACAGGGTAGAGTGCAAGCGTGTAAGGGTTTTCGTGCTGTCGACTGTACATCCCATATTTGTAGAATATTTGGGGCAGGGATCTTTACGTACAACTTTTAACTTTAAATAACACTGGTAAATCAATGTACAGTCGACAGCACGACAACTTGTACATGACGATACCAGAAAATTTTTACCACCTTAAAGATCACAATTGCCTGACACATTTGAGTCATTACATTGTGTTATTAGTATAGGTATTTGTACCAGTATCGGTATTGGTATACACAAACAAATAAATGCAGCTTTCGCAGTACCTATACATACATACAAACCAGAACTCGTCAATAAACACTCCTAATTCAAATTCAAATTCAAATAGTTTATTTGTAAAATAGATACATACTGTATACTTTTTACATGTCAAATCTAATGTATACAAAAGCAATACAATATGATAAAACAAATATAATTCGGGAAATAAATAAAATCTATATTCAAGTTGGGCTAATAAAATTGTACACCTGCATAAAATAAAGAAATATTCGAGTAAGAGTAATAAATATAGGTACATAATGCATAATGAATAAATAAGTTGATAAATAAACTAAATAGACTATAAATTAAAATAAATATAGGTAATGCCTAACCAAATATATACTAACATAAGTAAAATATTAAAATATAGTATATGCCTACATAATGCAATGAGTAAATAATTTCATAGATAAATAAACTATAAATAGATATAATGCCTAAATCCGCCCATTTGATTAGTCTTGCTAAGAAGAAGGGCAAGAAACTTAGCAAGCTCATCTCTTTTTTATCATGTTTTATGGCTTATGCCATTACAATATTTTTAACCTATGTAAATTTATTGTACTAAACAAGGTATTAAACATCAGGTTAAGGGAAAAAAATACAAGACAACAGGAAATTATGTCATGAGGAAAAAATATATATATTTGTCTACCTGTCAATGAGGTAGAAGGTTAAAATACTAAATTAAATATCATCTGCCTGTCCCGTATAATTAATCACTCTTCACAGTTAACTTATCTACTAATAAACGCTAAGTTGTATAATGTTCCTGTCAAAATGCAAACAGAAATGTCAAAAAAATATATACATATATATATATAAATATTAGTCTATAAAAGAACAAACAATATGAACAACCAAATTATAAATCAGTTAGAAAATAAACCAGCAGTATTATTATGGCTAAGGTTCTCATGACACCACGCATCACTATCGTTCAAATAGTCATTGATTTTATAATATGCTTTTCTCAAGAGTCCCTGCTTAATATATAATTTAAACTTATTTTCTGAAAAACTAAGGACCTCATTTGGAAGTTTATTGTAAAATTTTATACCATGTCCTACAAAAGAGGTGCCTACCTTTGAAAGTCTAATTTTTGGATAAGCCAGTTTATGTTTTTTCCTTGTTTCTATAGAGTGATGCTCACCGAGCCTCGGGAAAGTATCGATACTTTTTCTGATATATCTAATTACTTGATAAATAAATTCACAAGGAACCGTTAAAATATTAATTTCTTTAAATTTGTTTCTTAATGAATCCTGGTGCTTCATATTATAAATAGCCCAAATAGCTCTCTTTTGCAAAACAAAGACTGCGTTTATATCCGCGGATCTACCCCACAGCAACATACCATATGACATAATGCTGTGAAAATAACTGAAGTACACCAACCTAGCAGTATCCTCATCAGTGATTTGCCTCATTCGTCTAACAGCGTATGCGGCTGAACTAAGTCTACCACAAAGGCCTTCTATGTGGGGACCCCACTGAAGACGAGAGTCTATAGTAATGCCTAAAAACTTCGTTTTGTTGACTAACTCTAGCTTGGACCCTTGCAAAAGTAGATCAGCATCTACTTGAACAACATTTGGTAATGTGAATTTTATACATTTTGTCTTTTTTCCATTTAAAACTAAATTATTAGCAGTAAACCAATTAAGAATCATAGACAAAGTTGCATTCGCGTCATCAAGTATATATTTATGTCTATTAACTTTAAAAATAAGTGACGTGTCGTCTGCGAATAGCACTATTTCAGATAAGTCTTTAACTAAATAAGGAAGGTCATTTATGTATATTAAGAACAATAAGGGCCCCAATATGGAGCCCTGCGGAGCACCCATTGTAACCAATGCTCCAGTTGATCTTACTCTGTTAATGTCTACCTTTTGAATTCGGTCACTAAGGTATGACTTTAGCAACGCCAAAGATTTAACCCTAACTCCATAGTGATCCAATTTGCATAAAAGGGTTTCATGATTAACAAATAGACTGTCTCTGTCTAACGTGCTTAGAAAACGGAAGCGCGTTCACACAACCATTCCTACACACCCATACAAAGAACCCATACAAAATTAAAACCGGGCGGTGACGAGCCGGGTCCATGCGTAGCAACGGTTTCGTCCGAACGCTCCCTCATATCTAGTCACAAATTTGGTGTTTATAATATTACCTAGTAGAATAACCGACCCCGTAAACCGTGATGTCAGGGCTATAGAACCGGCCAAGGACTCTGACATGGCACCTTTAAAGAGGTATGAAAGTAAAAAAAACAACAAATAAAGATTAAGGAACTTATTTATTACAAAATTTAATTTATCTACCAAGCTGGCAACGTTGCATTGGTGGACGCCAAATACGCTATCCACTGTCTGCGATGTGCACGCGATATACTCCTGAGAATATATGCGCGACAGGAGCGCCATACGGTTGCTGCGGGATCGGTCGGAACGAATGAATATATTTTTTCAGTCGTTGTGCCGCTTTTTTGAATTCCACCTATTTTTGGCCTACAAGCTCCTAGGACCACAAGGGCCTAAGCGAACGGTTCAAACAAACTGGCGTCCGGTATGTGGACGCCAAATGCCGGGGGACGCCACTTTGAATGCACTTTTTTCTTCAGGGGACGTTTGATTGCTTATAGGATGTAAATATATATATATATATATATATATATATGTAGGTATACTTTAATATTTCCTGTTTATGTATGGTATATTTTTTCTACTTATACGTATGTATATTAAATTATTTATATTATACTTTTATAACTCCCCTTATTCCAAATTCCAAAACTTTGACGATTTTGCAGTTTTTGTTGCTAAGTTATTAAATAACTAATTATTAAAAAATAACGGTACGGAACCTGCTCATTTCTGCGCGGGCCTGCCTTAAGAAATGTGCAGACACATAAATTATGTGGTAGAATTGAACAACGTCAATACAAAGTGACTCAACTTACTGTGATCTACCTACCTGTGTAGTTTAAGTTACATAATAATAATAAAAAAATAATAATTATTACTTATTAGAAGAGGCCGAAATATTTTGAAAATTGTGTTTTTATTTAATTTTTATTGTAATAAGTAATATTTAAAGAAAATAAAAGGCTAAATATAGCAATTATATCTTTATTTATATATATTATTACGCAATTCTTATTCACTGCTCTAATATTTCACAGTGTCTTAATATCTAATAATCTTTTACAAAATGTTTGCATAAACAGTAAACTTAACTAACTTAAACAGTACTTAAAAGGTAACAGATCAGAAAGCCATATCACATTATTTTTCATCAGACAGAAAACTTTCTACTGTGTAGAAGCACTCTTCTACTAAATATTGCTTCAATGTTTTTATAAACGCGGATTCATTTTGTGTGGTCTCTATAGTAGTTGGTAATTTATTAAATATTTTAACTGCCATATAATAGGGACTACAATTTAACATTTTTATTCGCGACGGGGGCAAATATAATTTATCTTTGTGCCGGGTATTAATTGAATGCGTATCTTTAATTTGTGGAAATAGGTTCTTGTTTTTAAAAACAAATATACTTCTATCAAAAATATATATACAAGGTAATGTTAATAATTGAAATTTTTTGAAAAATGTTTTGCAGCTCTCGGTTTCTTTTATGTGAGCGAGTATACGCACACAACGTTTTTGTTTTATAAACAATTCTTTCGCATCTACACTATTACCCCACAGCATAATGCCATGACGGAGCCACGAATAGGCATAGGCATAGTATGCTGATAGTGCAGTTTGCGTGTTTGTACTATGTTCTATTTCACTCAGTGCAAAAGTAAACTTCGATAGTTTTGATTTTATTTTCTCAATATGACTCTTAAAGTTTAAGTGGGTATCCAGATTTATTCCTAATAGGTTGAAGGTGTTTACAGTCTCTATTTTATTGTTATCAAATTCTAGATTAATTTGTAGCGGGGGCTTTTGATAAGGCCTGAAATGCATCATTTTGGTTTTTTTCAAGTTAATATTTAAATTATGTTCATTTAGCCATGTCTTTACTGTTGTTAAAGTGTCTTTTAGAATGTTGGTAGCAGATTTACTATTTTCACATTTTATTAGTAATGAGATATCATCAGCAAAAAGTACACTTGTAATTTCCGTATTCAAAATTTTTGGTAGGTCGTTTATATAAATTAAGAATAGGACACAACCCAGTACGCTTCCCTGTGGTATCGAGCAGGTTTGTGGTTTTAATTCAGAATTGATTGATTTTAATTCGTGCGTTTTTGCATTATAGTTTTCAATTTGGACTAACTGCGTTCTTTTTTCAAGATATGACTTAAACCAGTAGTAAGGTGGTCCACGAATTCCTGAGCCATATAATTTGCTCAATAATATTTTGTATGAAACTTTATCGTAGGCTTTTGTTAAATCAATAAGTATTCCCAGAGCGTATTTTTTATCATTTATATACTTAAGTGCAGCTTGGATATATTTATAGACAGCTATTGTAGTGGATCTTGCTTTCCTAAAACCGTTTTGGCTTTCATCAAAAACTTTATATTTTTCGAAGAATTTATAAATTTGGTTTGACATCGCTTTCTCAAAAACCTTTGAAAATGAAGGTAATATGGCTATTGGTCGGTAGTGCTCGGGAGTAGAGGGTAGGTCGCCTTTCTTGTGAACTGGTTTTACAATGGCTATTTTCAGTCGGTCGGGAAATATTCCTTCTTCAAAACTTTTATTAATTAGGATGGTAAGTAGGACAGCAAATTCATCTAAGCACTTTTTTAATAATATTGGAGGTATTTCATCTATTCCTGAACTGTGTTTATTTTTGAGATTTTTTATAATTTTACATACTTCGCTTTCATCTACACGTCTAAGATACATCGAAGTCGCGGTTGGTTGCATAACAGGCCGTCCGCTTTGTTCAGTTGGTTCTGTACATTTGCCTACGTTCAGAAAGTAGTCATTAAATATATTTCTTTTAACTTGTATTAATAATAAAAAAATATTAATTTTCGAAATATATTTCGGCCCACTATGGGGCCGGCATCAGTCGAATCCGGCTGATGCCGGCCCCATAGTGGGCCGAAATATATTTCGAAAATTAATATTTTTTTATTATTAATACAAGTTAAAAGAAACTAAAGGCTTTATATAGCTAAATTATATATATTTATTTCAAGTTAATTCATTAAATATATTTGCAACATTTTCTGGGTTTTCGATGACTTGGTCTCCAAAATTTAATTTTGTACTTTTTAATATTCTCTGTTTTATTTTTTTAGTTTTTTCGTTAATAATTTTCCACATTGTTTTTGTTTTATTGTCTGTATTAGCCATACGTCTTATGTAGTCCAACCTTTTGGATTTTCTTACGGCTTTTTTAAATATTTTACTGTATATGTTATAGAAGTTTTTTATGACAGGGTTATTATCTAAACAAATATGCAAATTTCAGATCTGTGACTCATTCCGTCTACGAGCTAGATACCCGTGACAAATAGACGGAGAGACGGATAGACTAAGACAGCAGAGTGACATTAATAGGGCTCCGTTCTGCCCTTTTGGCGCGAAACCCTAAAAATCGGCTCTTGAGGCTAGGAGTCGCGTGTCGGCTTACTAATCCAGAAGTCCCAGGTTCATTAGTAGAGTATTTGTGTTCAGTCTGCGATTCTCGGAAAGCACGCTAAGCCGTTTGGTCCAGCTGCTATTGAAACACAGTTGTGTAGGTAGGTACAGATAGGATGGTAATTAGAAGATTGTCCTTGAGTCCTTGCACGTGTCCCCAGGAAAATAGTTAGAAGCGCAGAAGCTGGCTTGATATATCTATCACTTTGGAGTCCTTATAGTAATAGAAAATAGCCATACGATATACCTAGTACATTTTGATTCTAGTGCGAAATATCAACACTTTCGCACGTGTATCAAACGAGGTGTTTTTATACACATGCGAAAAGTTACATGAATAAAATAAAAGCAATTTCGTTTGTTTTCAAAACAAATGCAAGTTGACAGAAGAAAACGCAGCTTACAATTACTCTACAGTGTCTGGCTGACGCCAATCTATACTACAAAGACCAATGTGTCTTTCTAAAATCTTTTTAATAATAAGTTCTAAGATAGATAAAATATAATATAAATAATGACGTCAAAAATCGTTTTGAATATTTAAAACATCTTTTACAATTTATCATATATAACAATAATATAAAAGTTTAAAAATACTCATCCTAAACAGTTTTTAGTGTATTCGGTTACTTACAGAAATACCAACAAAATGACGAGTAAAACAGGGTTTACACTGCTTACTAAATGATGTCGCCGGTTTCCCATAGATGGCGTTAGTAGTAACAACAAAAACACTGGTGCAAAATATGTAATTTTACGGACGCTAAACAGTCACGTAATCTACCATATTTTGAGCAGGTGTATTATAAAATTAAATTATTGCAAAGATTGTGGAATATACGATTACGATTACTGAAACATTAGAATATACATACGAGTAGGTACTATTAATTTATTCTGTGCTTTAGAAATCATTTATCGCTAAAAACATAACAAGAACTTGATATAATATTATTAAAAGCACTACATAGTTTATTTGTATCGCCTTGTTATTGTTTGTTGCAACGTAACAATTGCTGGAGAGATATTTCATTTTCTTAAGTTATCCTATTACTGTATCTCCTTGATCCGAAAGTAAGCCTCTGTGGAATGGTAACAATAACAATACAAATACATACATATACACATGATATTACGGGCTGTAAGCCTTGTAATAAAATAGAACTACCTATCCAACCTTCATAGAAAGCCTTCTGAAAATTGAAAGGCCTCTGTATCCGTCAAGATTGGTCCCAAATTCCTTTGTTTTTTATTATCTTTAGCTTTCGCATGTATCTATCATAAATTCATAAGGCTATATTGATTATATTTAAGAGGATAGATAGGGAATACTACATGTAGAAAATACTACTGCCAAGAATATATATGGCGCTGCTCTGGGTTCAATCAGCTTCTTTATTGGACGACTAGGTAGGTTGGGCATCCAATCAAACGGCTAGAGGTTACTTAGCCGAATTATTGAACGCAACATTTAACCAGAGGGTTGAAAGGCGCTTAGCATTTTGGTTAAATGAGATTATGATATATTTTTGACGTGGCCAAGAGACCATAAGGTCAGTGGAACTTAATTTTACAGGTATTAAAACTGAGTAGAGAGGCCGGTGTAACGAGATAAGTTTTAAATCAAATATATCAATATTACTATTATTAAAGAAAACTTTAAACATTTTAGTGACAAAACGATGATAGATATGATGAAAATTATTTATTCTCACTATTTGTCATTACAAAATAGTAACTGAACTTAAATATACACGATTCTCTTACAAAAATCAGCAAACGTTTTATTAGCTGTTGAACCTATGTTTGTTATAAGGACTGCTAGCGCTGCAGGCTTAGGCGTTTCCAAAGAGCTAGCTCTCTGGCAGCCATAAAGTTAAACTTTGAGGTACTTTATGTTATAAAACTAGTAGCCTAGCCATCCAATTGGATGCCACCATTTAATAAGCAACCCAGGCGTCCAATTGGGAGGCTGATTTAACAATTCGGCGGCGAGATATACACAATCCTTTTGTAACAAAATCTTTTAAAATAATTCCAATATTGGGAAAAAAACATCATGGCTCTAAAAAACATTTTCATTTCGAATCGTTAGATAATTTACAAGCGGTCATCTGAGAAAACACCAAAAATTCTAACACCTCATGGAGATTATTGGTCCCTAATTGCAAACTAACATTATTTGAAATTTCATTTGGGGCTACTTTCGGAAATATTTGCAAGATACTGAATGTTCGTTCATTTTGTTCAATGGTTCATTGGCAAGCAATGGAACCTTTGCCACAATAAAAATAAAAATCGTTCATTCAAACCAGATGAAATGCCTAAAGGCCGTTCAAAAATTAACCCGTCTCGGTCTAAATAATAAAAAAATAAATACAAAAATAGCATGTTACTCGGTAAAAATGCACGTAAATATTTTTAAAGCCTAATACTACAAAAAGGCATAACAATACAAGGCCGTTAAAAAAACTCAAAGTAATAATCATACTGTGACTTGACTTGACACATTTGATAGAGTTAAGTATTGAACAAATGTCATGTTTGACAGGTAACTTTTTTTATTAGTGCAAACTTCTCTATATATACTCTATAATAGGTCTCAGTCACGTAGAGCCAACCATTTGCACTTAAAACCTTCTGAAATGAAAAGCTTTTTAAATGGGAATAAGTAATGAAATACTTAAACAATCAATATTATTCTTTCTTCATATTCTTACGTTTGAAGTATACTTTTAGATAATAGCCTTAGCAAATAATTTGAAATGTTGTCAATTTTAGGGAAAACCCGTATACCTAATAATAATTTTGGTTTAAAACCTATATAAACTTCATTAAACTCTGAAATTTAATACAACTTTGGTATTTTAAAATAATAAAATGAGTAAAAAAATCCTAATTTTGCTAGATTTTCTGGAATCCGACCCTATCGCATCACTGTGTATCTTTTCGCATGGAGTAAGAGTGATTATTGCAAGCGTGACCTATCCTCTTAAGATCGGTTGATTATATTTGAGTACTTGCATAAATACTCGGCCACACGCTGAGGTATACCTACTTGTACAATTATCACTTTACCCAGGCGTCGTAAGATAAGAACTGCAATGGCTTTGGTGCCATACCAACGCTTGTTAGAAAATGTACAACAGAGGCTCAAGTTCAAGGTCTAATGGGTGCCAGGAAACCAGTCACCAGTAACAGTTGGTCTAAGTGGCCCGGGTTCGATTGATCACATCGAATCTCGAACTACCCGCCTCCAGCCAATAAAGACCTTTCACCAATTGGATACGATCTGGGCTCGGCCGGACTGAATAAATGGCCAAAAGTGGATATCCACCGAAAATATCTCAACTTCGATCTCGTATGGAGTGGATTTGATATTATGAACGTAATTAACCTGGGACAGTTAATTTGGCTGGGAGCTTTTATCCTCGTATAAAATACCGACTCCTATTTGCTTTCGGGTTCGGATGTTTGCACATGTTCTTAAATGACTTTGTGCCCTATTTTCTCTCCAACAAGTTTTAAAATGCTAGTGCAATGTTTAGGGCTCTTAAAACTTTGGCGGTTTTCGAGAATCCGAAGACTGGCGAAGATTTCTATGCGCATTCTATCTGTGGTAGATCTGTAAAACGCAACGTTTGTGGAGAAACTGTCCGTTTTCAGTCTGACAGACAGAAAGTTTGTAACAAGAAACTACAAAGCGGATTTAGATGCGGTTTTCATTTGTATGCCCACTGATGGTTTCTTGACATGTACCTATCATTGTGCAGTGCAGAGTAACGGGAGCCAGCTAATCTTTTATAGTTCATGTCAATATTGGAATTATATTAGGTATGTTTGTTCAATAATAAATATAAAGTATAAGGTATTTCCAAATCCTTTTCAGAAATATTAGACAGGAAGCGTTTCGAAATAAAAAAAAACCTTCTTAACTCATTTGTTTTTCCATTCAGGGCGCCAATTCTGACACATGCGATAATTTGCCAAGGTCTTTGGGCAGAAACGTGTCAAGTTTTTATGATAAAAATCTTTTTATCGGATTTATGACATGTTTTAGAAGTCTTTAAAGGAGTTTTACTTCGTAGAATTTTTATTACACGTCATTTATTACGCGATGAACAAAGTCGTATGAAAAATAAGGCATGTGAAAAATGTTGTGAGAATAGCCAGGTGGTCGCTGCGGGTTTCGTTCCCAAACACACAAATTAATTCTCTAAGCGCAGAACATAATGATTATTTATCTTTATATTTATCGTAGATTAGGCTTTTCTGGCATTTTTTTTTTATTTTATGCATTTCTTTGTAAATAATCCTGCGCAACAACTTTTAACGCGTGTTTATAACGATGATCGTTTTCAAAAAATCTTTGAATAACCAAAAAATTATAACTTTCGAAACTAGTGAACCGAAAAATATGGCAAAAATAAACTGGTCTAGTGCTAGTAAGACTCATGCTCTGACGGTTCTGTAAACAGCGTTCAAAACAAGCTTATTTTGTTTTAAACTTAAACTACCAAGACAGTTATAGTTGACCAACTTAACTTGACATTTACGATCTACTGAACTTTCTGTTTGCCAAGGGTCTAATTAAGTTGGTCTTCAATTTCTTCTAAAGTTATTAAATATATATTCAACATGAAATTTAAGTCATTTTGTTAACAAAAACTGGTAATAGAGTACTCGTCCATATGAACAACTTTTCATGGTAAAAAAAATATCAGCTGTACCATAGAAAAGTTAAATACCTACTCGACCC
This sequence comes from Ypsolopha scabrella, assembly GCA_910592155.1. Lineage (NCBI taxonomy): Eukaryota > Metazoa > Arthropoda > Insecta > Lepidoptera > Ypsolophidae > Ypsolopha > Ypsolopha scabrella. The sequence continues at coordinate 18,877,680 of OU342969.1, read as the reverse complement.
AAATGTATGAAACAGCTGATATTTTCACGATTTTAGGGTTGACCTCATAGTAAAAGTTGTTTATATGGACGAGTACTATCACCAGTTTTCGTTAACAAAATGACTTAAATTTCACGTTGTATAGGTAATTTCCATTTTTTTTTTCTTGATGTGTGTTGTAAAACCTAATTTTAATTTTGTGGAACAGAACCCAAAAAATCACGGCAATATGTTATTGTGTAAAGATTACTGTAAAAATATAGCGGTATAGAAACTGACAAAGATAAATCGCTAAATGTAACCACGATATATGTTTGACAATATACGAAACGATAGTTTTACAGACAGATATAATACAATCATTATATTTAATTGCATTACAATATGTACTTACCACTTGCTGAACATCGTGTAGAAACCTGCATGCCCTAAAAAGCGTGTAATTGTGCCCGAAGTACGGCGATAGGGCTCACCCATCACGTCGGGACGTATTAATCGTCGGTGAAACGTGGGTGTACCGGGTGTGGACTGTGACTTGCATTTCACAGTTCACACTCGGGAAAATCTCTGACACCCCCTCGGGGATTCATGTCGTGACGATATGTTATGTATTACATTAGCCTAAGCAAAAAAAGGAAATTTATTGATATAATCATTATAATGTTATCCGAGTCGGTGAAACGCTATAACTAGTAATAAATTATTATTTTACATTAACAAGTTTGCCATTAAACAACTTTTCGACACAACAATACATTTTCATCTCCTTGTTACATTTTAACAAATTTATTCCGGCTTATACATTTTCATCCCGGACGAAATCAATCAACTTTGCAAATTAAATTTATAAGGGAACGTTATAAAATACTTGGAACATCCGAGGATACGCTACCGGCTCCCCTCCTATTGTAAAAACCAAAATATGCGGTCTACACCCGATAAAGCACAACTGAAGTCTTTCTAAATGGAAATTCCAATAAGTTAGCTTCGTTAACAGCCCAACTTTATTCATTAGCGTGTATTGTCTGGCGAATTTATTCGTCAGGTCGAAGAAGGCGAAACTTAAGAAACATTTTGAGCTTCTTCAGAGTTTCCTTGAATATTTTCAGTGTACCTGCTTATCTTCGGTGTACAGAAAGCGAACTTCTCTAATAATTTACAAGTTTTGCGCGATGTACCGAGACATTAATATGGAAGTAATGGAGTAACTAGATTTCTGCTTAGTCATGCGATTTTAATATAACGTTCAAACGCCCTTGAGTTTACACTTTGCCTAATTATGGTACTTGTCAAAACTAAGGTGATACATACTTGTTCCTTTATTTCCGAGTACGAGTACAAAGAAATTCACAAACAAAAAATATTTTTATTTTCTCTAAATATAATACTGATGCTAATGTTCAATCGGTAAGCGTAAGCTGAAACGGACGTATTTTATTTCTTTATAATTGTATACATAATTGTTTATTTATATCTGGAGCATTCGCTCATAGCTACGAAGTCTGCGTTCCTGCAGCAGAAGCTGTACGTAATGGACGAGATGTGTGCGATCCAGATATGTTCGTCTAGCTTCAGTAAAGATGACATATCTGAAGCAAAAAACCTGCTCTACATGTCGCCCAACAAGAGTGCCCCATCGATCGATACAACGGGATCAAAAATCTTTGCAGGATATCTCCTGAAGGGACTGATCCTGATGACGTGTCGACATTTGTAGCCAAGGAGCTGAAGAAGCTTTCTTTGGTCACTTTTGACCACGTCGATGTTACTAGCCTTCTAAAGAACATCGAACTCGAGGCCTCGGAAACTACCGTCTCTGAGCTGTGTAAGGAAGTCATCAATTTGAGTAACTCATAGAGGTCATCCAATGACGAGCATGTGAACACGCGGCGTGGAGTTTGATTCAAAATATAGGGATCTAGTTTCGAATCAGCAGTGTTGACACCACCGCTGTCACCATCTGTTGTGTCTGCAAAACATGAAGCGTGCCCAGTAAATCGTCCCCGCTTGTCTTGTAGCCACCCCCTGTTCTCCACATATGCCAGCAGTGCTGCACGTGCCAGCGGGACCAGCCAAACAGGCGAATTCTTTATCCTCAGCTTTTACCTTCAAGAGCAGGCCGGATTCTCCGACTTTGCAGACCATGTTTGGAAGACCACCGGCCGACGCAACTTTAAGCGCCTTCATTGTTTACCGTGATGAAGACGGCTTCGTCAAGGTCGAGAAAAAGAGGTGCCATTAGTGGGTAAGTTAGAAACGTTACGGCACCGGATTAATAGGGCCTAGCTTCCTGTTGCGAGCTGCGGCGGCGCTGGCCACGGCGATGTTCCGCCGTAATATCTCGCCTACACTGCACCACCAAGGTGCCAGACGTACCAACTTCTTGTTGAGAGTGGAGCAACTATAGTCGTGTCACAACGAAAGTTTTAAGGCGTCCGTGGCATGTTCGTGACATACCGACTAGCAGGCTGCCCACTTTCATGAAGGCCTTTTGGCTGAGGTTGTTTTTCGTGGTTCGTGGTTTTTGCGGTAAACTGGACTGGCCAAGTGATATGCGTGAAAGTGATGTTTTAGTATTATTATATTAGTATATTTAAAGTATTATTATGTTGCCTGAAATAAAGCGATTTATTATTATTTATTACATAATGCATAGCGAACAAGAAACTACTCAGTCAATTGTACGTACATACATAGGTAACACTAAAAGTTTCCGGAACTGGCCACTTACATAAACAATATTTAAAAATTTATTGCAACATTTGAAAATAGAACTCTTTGGCTGTAGAATGCAGTTTGTTTCATCTGATTGTCTTTTGTTTTTACCTTGTGGCGCCATTTAAAAAATTGTGTCTGCATCAACATGGATTTAACTCGGGAAAATTTTCGTAGTATGATTTTCTACGATTTTAAGTGTAATTTGACAGCTCAACAGAGCATCGCTCGGCTTGAAACAGATTTTGGCAATGAAGCACCATGCAAGATGACTGTTTATAGCTGGTTTGCAGAATTCAAGCGTGGTCGTATCAATCTCAGTGACGAATCTCGCGATGGTCGGCCGTCCACCGCTGTGACCAACAAAAACATCGATGCTGTGCGCCGTATGATTAAAACAGACAGGCATGTGACCTACCATGAAATTCGCGCATCCTTAGAAATAGGCATGAGTCAAATACAATCAATCCTACACAAACATTTGGGTGTGAGAAAGCTGTGCTCGCGGTGGATCCCACACAACTTGACCGAGGCTCAAAAAAAGGACCGCGTCACTTGGTGCAGTGCCATGTTTACCAGATTCAACGAAGGTGCGTCAAATTTGGTGTGGGACATAGTAACAGGTGACGAAACATGGATTTATTGCTACGATCCCAAAACAAAGCAGCAATCGAGCGTATGGGTCTTTCAAGATGAGCCGAAACCAACCAAAGTGGCGCGCGTGAAAAGTGCATCTAAGCGGATGATTGCTTCTTTTTTTAATAAAACTGGACACGTGGCTACTGTTGCTTTAGAGAATCGTCGTACCGTGAATAGTGACTGGTACACGACCATTTGTTTGCCGGAAGTTATTGACGAACTCCGTAAAAATAACCGTAAACGCCGTATCATCCTGCACCACGACAATGCTAGTTCTCACACGGCCAGACAGACAAACGACTTTTTGAAGACGAAAAATGTAGAACTCATGAGTCATCCTGCATACAGTCCCGACCTGGCACCTTGTGACTTTTTTCTGTTCCCAAAAATTAAGAACCAATTACGCGGTCAACGATTTTCATCACCAGAAGAGGCTGTCGAGGAGTATGAAAAACACGTTTCAGAGGTCACCACAGGGGAGTGGCACAAAAGTTTTCAAAACTGGTTTGATCGAATGAAAAAGTGCATAGACGCCAAGGAAGATTATTTTGAAAAACAATAAATTAATTTTGTACCTTTAATAGTATTTTTTCATATTCATTCCGGAAACTTATAGTGCGTCCCACGTATAATGCAATCAATCAAATATAATATATTTCATATCAAAGTTTACAAAATTACAATTTGACTCCACTTGGGTAAGTTCATACAATTTTCAATTCTATTTAAATTTCTCAGACTAGTCTCTTTATTTCTATGCACAGTGTGTACCAAAAAGTAATAAATTATTTTCCCTTTAATATAATTGCGAAACATTTTCTGCATGTTCTAGAACAATTTCACAATTAGAATGGTCGACAAAATAGCCCATAAAACGGTACAGAAATAAAAAAAATCTGGCTGGAAGAGTTTTTATTACCTAAAGATAAATCTAAAGACGCGTTCGGAAACGTATCAAGAGAGTAATATTTCACCTGTGAGGTGAGAGAAAATCGATGATTATTGCCGAAGATTTAACGCTAGCAAAACTTGCGAGATGAACAAATTTAACACTGAAATATATTTCATTTAAGACTAGTTTTCGCCCGCGACTTTGTTCCCGCTGAAGATTAAAGAAAATAAACTACATTTTGCGATGAAAATATGATTCTATGAAAATATAGTCCAAAATTCCTTACTGGGTCAAGATACTTTAACGTGATAATTTAAATCCAAGTTAGTTTTAGGACACTAAGCTTTACAACAGTGTAAAAACCCTCCCAAATCCGTTCAGTAGTTTTAATGTGCATCTCGTGAGCATACCTATGGACAAAAATGAGAATGAATATTTCTTTATGTTTTTATTAACATTAGGGTTCAGGAATTTACATAAAAAATTTTATTTTAGCCCTATCAAAACATTTATTTATTGTATAAGTACTGTAATTGCTGGTAAAATAAGGATTAGGATTAAAATGATCTTGGTTTAAAAAATAGTAACGAGCCGCGCGGCGTCACTGGTTTCAGCACTGCGCTGACCAACAGCGTGTGTGGTATGGGCATTTCTTTCAGGAGGATCGCCAAGAGTGGCGAAAGCTTGGAAAGGCCTGTTTCCAGCAGTGGACGAAGAAAGCTGATGGTTGGATGGTTTAAAAAAGTTGTTAGACAGAAAAGTTTATTTGGAAGTACGAGCCAAAATTCATCGGCTCTGGATATATGACTTTCAGAATCATCAACTGGTACTTTTTGATTAAAAATATGTAAACACCTCTCCCATCTTTGATGAATGCTTGGCCAAATAAAAGACAACAGTAAATATTTGCCGACTACGTTACTCACTATTTAAGGTTTAACATGAAGGGATAATTACAGTTATTATTTTGTATACTAGCTTTTGTATTTCTCGAGATATTTAAACAATTTATTGTCACTTTTACCCTTTGAAAAGTCTCATTGGCTTACAATCCAGTTGTTTTTTCCACTAAGTACGCTACAATTGATAATACTAAAATTATAAAGTTAATTCATGCAATCGTCGGCACTTGGTAATACATTGTTAATCTTGAATTTCATTAGGGAAATGATCATATTTTTGTGGGACAGTGCAAGTGTTATTATTAAGATTTTATATAATAAAAATTTAGATATTAATGTTATATATTATGTATATCCCTTTACACGGATTGCGAAGTAGACGTTGGGAATTGAAACTTCTCACAGGTAAACCAGATGTAAATATAGAATTGAAAAAATACATATTTGTTTTCGACGATACATTTTTTTTTTGGTATCTTAAAAACATGCTTTGAAACTTTCACATAATGGAAAAAAATTGGAAAGAACTCCCATCTTTTTGTCTGTAAAACTTGATGTGAATATTTTTTGAACAGTTGCCCATCATTTGACTTCAGGGTTTTTAATAATAATAAAGGGCCCATACCATAATTATTTAAAATATTGGCAGATTTCTTCTTTAACTTTTACTAAGACTATCGCTTACTTTGAATTTGATATGGCTTTTATGTCTTTGTCTTATAATATGTCTTGCTCACTCGTGTTTTGCTATATAAATAAGATCGTCCTGCACTCTCACAGCACGTTTTCCTAATGTCCACTTCACCTTAAGTAGTAGCTTTCTCTTAGTCACTTAAGTCCTACAGTCCACGATGGAATATTTTTAGTTTTTGAACGCACCCTAAGGCTTGAAGAAGTAATAAATGACTTGAGGTTGCTGCATTCCTCTCCCTAACCACATTTCACGCAACCTTTTTACTTTAGGATAAAAAACCCAAGCTATTTGTATTCTTAAACCCAAACCAAATTGGCAACATACTGAAGAAGAGTAAAAAAATAAAAGGCCCCTTAAATAGAAGGTATTATGTTAGGATCGCAACACATTCAGATTTTTGATCGTTCTACTTATCTATCAAGACACAGGCGTGAGTATTAGCTACATGTATATGAATACCTACCTATGTATGTACTTATAAAAAATATTAGGTTAAAAAAGTCGAAACGAAAGTGCAAAGTGAAGTTATTTTATGGAGCGAAATTCATACTGATGGCTTTTTAGTAGGCGATAAATAAAAAACGGCAACCTTAAAAAATTGCTTCTATCATGTCTGTTGTCAGTATGGGAAGCCAAATTCATTGGCCTTTGATTCTGGCCAATCATTGAGTCTACAAAGGTACAAAAGGTCAAAAAAATAGTAACTAACGCTCTTTTCTTTAGAGCCGAACTTTCAGACCCTAGGCCAACTGGAAGTGCCCTGTAGGCTACGACGATTGCCTGAAGGTTTTTGTGAGCACGTCATCTCAGATAAAAATAACATGATAAAAATAACATGCTAGCTAGCTAGAATCATCAATCTGTCACATTACAATTGAATTGAATTGAAAATATAATAAAAAAATCACTAAGACTAAAGTGAAAGGCACCAATATTCCGTAGTACGTGTATAACATACGAAATTTAATAGAATTTTTGCATCGACTCAGAAGCTTGATTTCGACAGGAATATTGGAGCCCTTCACTTTACTCTTAGTTATTTTTTTATTAATTTCAATTAAATTAAATTAAATTTCAATGTGATAGATGATTCTAGCTGGCATTGAAAAAAAGAGTCTTTACAGACAAATGAGTTGACAACTTAAATGGGACTCACTTATTTAACTAATTTAACTATGCAAGGAGGCACAGTTAAGAGTAAAGAAGTGACTTCTACCCATAACCAGAACAATTAAGGTGATCCTAATTTTTCGTTTTTTTTTGTTCTGAAGCACGGAACCCTGAAAACAAAGTTCGTAGCAAAAAATAACTTTTAAGAGAAAAATCAAATAACACATCCCAGGTGGTAACATTTGGGAATATTTCTCAGCGACCAACGTTCGAGTCAAATAAATTTATCATAACTTTTGAGCAAATATCATCATCACGCCGAACTTTTAACAAGTTTTGTGTAAATAAAGCAAACAGATGTGAAAAAAGAGTTTCAATCTCGAAAGTCTGCATATAAAAATCACGTTTATATTTTCATTAAGACTATGTTTTTGAATACAATCTTAGAGTTATTCATAATTAGTAATTATAAAATATATTTATGAACTGGCTTTTGCCCGCGGCTCCGGCCACGTCGAAGAGATTTTCGTGAAAATAAGGAAAACAAAAGAATATGATTTTTTGAACCACTATATGCAACGGACACAATGTTTAACCAAGGCGTTAATAAAGACCAATCAAATAAGTCCGAACTCAAAGGGTCTGCTTTTGTCCGTTGAGGAGATACCGTACCCATCTCCCAGTCTAATCATCAGACCCTGGTTACTATTTTTTAGCAAAGTGCCAAGAAGTGTGTCAGGATCGTTGTAGATGGAAATCTGTAGTCAGATTAAACTGATACAGTTTCCTCGTATGAAAAAACAACCGCTTTTATCACGTATAACTAACCATTTGGTCAGGGCACGCCAATAAAGCAGCTAAGCAGCGTTTTTTCTCCCGACATGGTTCACAAATACTGAATTTTCAAACTGAAAACTTACTTTTATTTCAATAAAATATGGCCTATGTTACTCAACAATTGTGTAGCTTTTTACAAAATAAAGAATTTTTAGAATCGGTTTAGTAGTTCCAAAGTTTACCTCAAACATACAAACAAACAAACAAATCTTTCCTCTTTATAATAGTGTAGATGTAGATAGATTTCAATAGTGTAGATTAGTAATTACCACATTTTTTCGGTGTACATTTAGTACATCTTCGTTTAAGTCTGTCCGTGTCTTTAAGGTGACTTTAATTTAAGCAGCCAAACTCACACTGGAGGCTTGGTAAGTGATCAGTAACACGGATCGATAACACTTTTTGATAATTTCGCAAAATAAAATCTTGAAGTTCCATAGTAATTGACTCGGGGCTGGGCTTGGGTTTGTAAGGAATACGAAAAGAATAATTTACAAATTTCACAAAAAGGGTCATCGAAACTTGTTACTGAGAACTTACCGAGTCTTCAGTAACCGTACGGTCCGAAATAGAATAATATCGCTAAAATCGATTACAAATGAATGAGGTGAATGGCAAATAATCGATGAGTGAAGAAAATATCTTCATTCATTCGTATGACTTTTGTGGCTCACGCGTCCGAGGTGAGGCGATGAGAGTGTTGAACAAATCAAATCAAATCAAATCAAAATATTTATTTTTGCAAAATAGATACATTAAGTATACTTTCTACAAGTCAAAGTTAATTTACACAATATAATATATCTTTAGAATATAAAAAAAAATATATAATAATACGGGAAATAAAATATACACCTGCATTAATAAATGATAGTCGTAAGTTTTTAAATAAATAAATAAATAAAAAATAAATAAAATAGGGGAATCTAGGAAAAAAAATATTATATATACATAATACAATGAAGAAATAATAAAAACGGGAAATACATACAAAAAATATTAAGGGTGGGCTACTAAAATGTAATAAAGTTATACACTTGCATAAAATATAGAAATATAGGAATAAAAATATTGTATATACATAATGCCTAACCATCCGCACCATTCGATTAGTATTGCTAAGAAGAAGGGCAAGAAACTTAGCAACGGAATGAAATGTCAAAAATTATTTTCACGCCATAATTTCAGACAAAAATTTTGAAATGTCATGTGGAACATCTCGAAATGGAAGAATTTATATGTGTCAATGTGTTTGTGGGTTTGTAGATGTGATAAAAAATATATAACTTATTGTATTTTGTGTTAAATTGAGAGGTTATAAGATATCTTTTATAAAGCGTTCCGAATCATGAGCTAATCAGTCCTCGCTCACACTTAAAATCATTCATGGCTTTGAGCGATGTAATTCTATTTCGGACCGTACGGTAAAAGTTTGGCTATATAAATTAAAGTCACCTTATATTCCGTCAATATAATATAAAGAAGTCAGTTTCGTTTAAAAATTATCATGGCAGGTTTGTTTATTTCCCAAAGTCTTCGGGGAAATTTTTTGATCTGTGTACAAGGCATACCTTAACTGAATCAGAGCAGCCGTTTCCGATTTGTACCGTGGACACACCGAGGTTTTCCGTTATTTGACGGCACTTTTATTACGACTAGGCTCAGCAATCGTTTGCTTTACTGTTCCTCCTCGAGGTATCTAGGATATTTTACGTTATTTACGAAGATGATACAATATTGCTTTACATCAACGAATCGTTGATTTATATAATCATTAGACTAACGTACATATTATGCGGAAGTGTGGCCGGTGCTTGAGTAACTTGGGTAAAGCTACAGCGAAATATTTTTCACAGTCTATGTTACTATTCTATATTTCAGGGCACAGGAAATAATTATAATAAAACTAAAGCCTTTATTTAAAACATTCTCTCCGTCCTAGTTATCCAGCCGCCACCCGCAACGTACTTGAAGTTTTGTCGGTCCAGCGGACACGAGGTTGCAGTACAATCATTTACACCCGTGTTGAACACTCTACTTTTCATCACTAATGCGAGGAAATAAAAAAACTGGCCAAGTGCGTGTCGGACTCGCGCACACCCATACAACAGACATGATTTGTTTGCCTTTTTTATAGATAATGGTACGGAACCCTTCGTGCGCGATCCCACTCACGGCCGGTTTTTTTTTTCTTTTTTTCTGCAATCTTGTCCTACTAGCCAGTGTGATTGTTTTAAAAATCCAACCAATTCATTTATTGTGTAACTTTTAAACGTCTCTTTAACATATCATTTCGCATATTTACCTATTACCTACACGAAAGTCACATTTTTTCATAATAATATAAATAAAACACAGAATAACAAAATAAAAAGAGATTACGCAAAAAAGATATTCTCCATTGTCATTTAGATAGATGAGTGATTTACGTACTAGTGAGTGACTTTAAGGCGGAACGTTTCGAGCTCGAGGCAAAATTCACAACTTGTGATTGTTTTTCTTATTATTGAATGTACTAAATACATGTGATTTCGTGCATTTCGCGACCATAGTTTAATGTCAATTAGGCTTTTCTACCAAAATTTTGTAATTTTATGCATTACGTTGTAAATGAATGTCCATACCAACTTAAAACACGCTTTTAAGTTGGTATGGACATTCACGCTAACCATAATCCATAAAATCCAAAATCCATTGTCAACATTATTTATTACGTCTGTCGCTTATTTCCCATTCCGTAAATAGAGATATATTTAGTTATTTTCTAATGATGGGTCGCGCAAAGACCTGCTATCAGGACTTAAGGTCCTACTGGTAGGATCAAGGTCCTCGAAGTCGCTACGCCGTGGCAATGAAGTCCAATTTCAATTAAAGAAATGCTCGATTATGGATGCCCAATTGATAAATTCTCTAAAGGACGAGTCAGGTGAGTGTTTCGTTAATTGATCTTATGTGTTAATCCAATTTCGCATCTCTTACATGTATAAATAATTCGAAAAAGTAAAAGTGTGTTTGTTGATTCAAATATCATAAGAGTTTTTTTACACACTAAAATGTTTTATACCCTTGACAAACCAGAGTTCAATCTCAAGGTACTTCCCTAAGGACCACAGACAATTTCTATACAAATTGCGTCCTTGCAGCAGAACTTTTGGTCGGCTTACGGCTTTTTATGTCAAAATTAATCTATCCAGAAGCGCTTCTGGCAGGACAACCGACTGGGTAATTTATCATTAAACAATTCTTGTTTACCTCGCTTCATTTTCCGGAAATAGAAGAACAATTTGCAAAATTCACTGATTTGAAAGATTTGTTACGTACGGTTACCATGATAACCATTATTTCTTCTTTTGAAAACATTAGCTTTGTTGAAAATAGTCTCGTTACTTCCTTCTGGAACTTTCTTCGGTGATTATTAGAAAAAATTGAGAAGGAATTGAATTTATTTCAAACTGTTTTTTCTTGTTGTTTGATATCGTTTATTATATATATTTACTAGCTTTAAGACCGACAAAATTAGTTGAAGTTAAGTTACAAGCTTAGTTCTAAGATATCCATTAGTCTTATAAATTTCGAAGTTAATCTCGCTGCCTTAACTTTATCACAACATAGTGAGAATAACTTTAAAATAATGTGAGGTACGAGTACCTCCTAACTAAACAAAATTATGGTCATGAGCAACTACCTAGTATAACGTGGGGATTAAATTATAAACTTTATGTCCAGCATACACGCTCGACTTTGCTCGAGCCACGCTGTTGGTTGGATAAAATAAACAACAAACGAACTTCGCAAGCTTCAACTCCCTTTAAATATTTTACTAGTAAAAGATTCGTGGTTTAGATTTATAATGCTATTGAAACGGCTACTCACGATTTTTATATAGTCAGATTTCACCTGACTAGTTTCTTCGGAGGCAAACATGGTTACACGGCGGCGGTTCCCCGTTTAACAGTCGTTCCCCGTCGTTCAGTGTTAAACGGGGAACCGCCGCGTAACCATGTTTGCCTCCGAAGAAACTGTACGAATACAGTGAAACTAGTCAGGCGAAATCTGACTATATAAAAATCGTGAGTAGCCGTTTCAATGGCATTATCCCTTTAAGTAGTAAAAAATATTTTTCGGGACAGATTTCTATCAAGTTGCAGTGAAAGAAGTAGGCTTTGCAACTGTTCCAAATTTAAAGTTGAAAGCTTTCTCCGTTTCAGACAAGTGGCTGTGACAGATACACAGATATACGTATGGACTTACGAGTTACACTATAAGATTTTTTTTCCTTCATAAAGAGTATCACGCATGTGCATTCACAGCAGGATTCGAACTCAGGTATCAAGACTCAACTTTCTGACAATCGAATTAAAAATCATTGCTGAGAAAATATTCTATCCTAGAATCCTATAGGATTCCACCGTGCATGCGCAAAATAGCAGGCTTATCTGCGGATTCCTAATAATTTAAATTGAAAAATCCGTTGAACGGCGGAATAATAACGTCCACAATGCGATTCCGCCGGCGATATAATAACGGAGTGTTATAGGAGATACACCTACTCTACACCTACTGATCTGCAAGAACAAATACGACAAGAAATGTCTTCTAAAAACCAGTTCTATTACGCAGGTTTCACCGTGTGTGGTTCCCTTTCTGCCCTGCATAAGGTACTCGTAGATGAAGTAAATGCAACTTTGAAGTGATAAATTAAACAGGCTCATTAAAAATACCCACAAGAAGTGTATGCTGAAGTTCAAACTAATCTGCATGTTGGAAATAGCGGGTAAAGTGTTGCCAGCACTTGGTGGTTTCATTACACGAAATAAATTTTCTTAAATAATAAAGTTAATAAAGGAGCTACGTCAATAGACGAGTAGAAAAAGTGAATACTCTGCTGTATTCGTATTACTTGATATCTCATCACTTTGTTAATTGAAATACCCTCCTTGGTATTATTGTGGTTTACTTTTGTGTTTTCGAGAACCATGCTTGCATCAAAACAAACAAAATATGTCATCTATTTTAATGACATGACGTTGTCTGACTGAACTAATGTAACTGTTCGATAAAAACAAATTTGTGAAATATTGTAACAAAATATTGCTTTTTTATAATTTGCTTAAAAGGAGAAGTGTATTCACAAAATGTGAGTATAACAAAAATTCAAGTATATTTTTCAACTGCTAAGGAAACTATCATGAAAAATAACTAGAAAATTTGTTTTCTATAATGGCAACACAATTTCAAGGTAAAGTTGGCAAACATGTATCAGGGTAATCAAAGTTTGAAATTAGGTGGTATATACAAGAAGGTTCCACTCTACGTTATCCACATATGTTTGTTCTTTGGTATGTTATGTTAATAGCTCTCACGACGAAGTTGATATGGGTACCTGTACAGAGTACTAGTGAAACGAATTTACCTAAATGGTTCTACCTAGTTTTTATACTAGAAATGTTTGGTCCCTACAATCAGCAACGTTTATATTATAGGGTTAGTACAGCCGTATCCAATTAGGTGTTAGATAAAGATAGAGTTACCAATGAGAAATAATAAAATCTTAATTTTAATAATTTATGAAAAGAGTTTGTTCTCTCTGCAGCATACGCCCGTATAGGGTTTTCATTTTGTGACGGAATCCTAAAATATAACAAAAGGGGAAAATTACTTGAAAATTTTCAACCGAAATTGGCTCAATTTTCTTTTGTTATCATACGGCTAAATAGATCGCAATTAAACCCTACCTTCTTTGACGTCAGGATCTTTAAATATTAAACTTGTATCTGTTTTATACATTACTAGCCTTTGCTCGCGGCTCCGATCGCGTTTATTCAATGTTTGCCCCGTTTTGGCTCGGGCGTTATATTATGAACAACATCCCTTATAGCCTATGTTTTAACCAGGGTCACTACGATGATAATAAAAAACCGGCCAAGTGCGAGTCGGACTCGCGCATGAAGGGTTCTGTACCATCACACTATCATCACATCACACTAATATTATAAATGCGAAAGTTTGTGTGTGTGTGTGTATGTTTGATACTCTTTCACGCTGAAACGGCTAAACGGATTTAGAATGGAGATAGTTTATACCCTAACTTAACACATAGGCTACTTTTTATCCCGGAAAAAAGCATGTCGTTAAACCAAATAGCGAACGGGCGGAGCCGCGGGCAAAAGCTAGTTGTCTATAAAAACGGCAAAAAAATCACATTTGTTTTATGGGAGCCCCCTTTAACATTATTTTATTCTGTTTTTTAGTATTTGTTGTTATAGCGGCAACAGAAATACATCATCTGTGAAAATTTCAACTGTTCTTGAGATACAGCCCGGTGACAGACGGACAGACGGACAGCGGAGTCTTAGTAAAAGGGTCCCGTTGGTTACCCCTTGAGTACGGAACCATAAAAACTGCATCGAAATCCGTTGAGAGGTTCTCGAGTTAAAACGGAACATACAGACAGACAGACAAAAATAAAAAAATGTGGTTTTGGCCTCAGTAATATACTAAAAAGATAATAACCCATTTCAGTTAAAACATTCGCGAAAATATTCAATGTACCGACGACATGACTTTTTCACTACTTTATAGTTAGTTTACATAGATGAATTTTACGTCGTAACGGATTCTTTAACGTAAATTTAGTCGTAGTTATAAAATGTAATAATCCTGAAACAGTTACTAAAAATAAGTACCTATGTTTCTCTATGAAGCATCCACTGTCGACCCAAAATTAGTTTTTTAGGGTTCCGTACCCAAAGGGTAACCAACGGGACCCTATTACTAAGACTCCACTGTCCCTCTGTCACTCACCAGGCTGTATCTTATGAACCATGATAATTAGACAGTTAATTTTTTTACAGATGAAGTATTTCTGGTGCCGCTATAACAACAAATACTAAAACTGGCCAAATTATCTATAAACAAGTGATTTTTTTGAGTAGTATCCATGGAAAAAACTTTTGACGTTAACGACCATTTATCGTAGCAGCAATATTTTATTCATACACATTATTTGTAATCTTTTTTCGAGTTGATTTTCATAACGAACCTTCAGTTTTGGAACAACACTCGTCAAAGGTTACAGAAACGGTTTAGAAATATATTAAAAACAAGCAGCTACAAGCGACTAGTCGTCCCAATGGTCGTCACACAAGGTTTTAGCTCATTCACGTCGCGATGTGAACGTGACGAGAAAAGAAATAATTCTACCAGAGATGTGTTACAAAAACATAGTTTTTTTTCTGCCCTACAGATGACAGGTGATTGTAGTAGATAATCGTTTTGTGAACAAAAACCTGATTTAAAATAGTACATTGTCCACCGAGTGGAGAAAGAGGCCGATTGGGAATCGCACTTTCTCCCGAGTGATACATAGTGCTTTATACTACACCTGCGAGGAAAATAAAAGACAAAATCACCCATTCTTCTATATCACTACTAGACGACATTTTGAGTTACTTTTAATAAAGATACAACCAAAGAAACAGATTGATGACTCGCGTTCGATTTGCAGTTTTTAATTTCTTTTTTAAATTATGTACATAAATAACAAATGGCCAGTATTATTTTGCAATTTAAGACATAAAAACTTTTTGACTTTCACTTTTTTCATTTTTTTATGATCATAAATAGTAAGTGGCCAGTATTATTTTGCAAACTAAGACATAAAATCTTTTTGTCTTTTGGCATTATTATTCAAGCTAGGTTATGTTTATGTATCACGAAGTTTATACCCTTTTTAATGTAACATTTATGCTTATCGTACGGATGTTGTCAACAATTAAAAAAAACAGCACGTTAACAATGGATTTTCATATACTTTTTTTGCCCGCTCAGCACGTTAACAATGGATTTTCATATACTTTTTCTGCCCGCTCAGCACGTTAACAATGGATTTTCATACATTTTTTCCGCACGCATATTGGTATGACAATTGCAATGACGTATATTCTCCATCGTTTTCGAAAAAGTAAGAAGGAACTTTCCAAGCAGGTGTAGTATAAAATTTCTTTTATTATTTATATTTATACTTACATAAATAAAGATGATATGCACTCAATACCATGAAAGTACAAGTATTTTAAAATAAATATTGACTTACAAGGGAATGTTAGCATAATTTATATAAAAATATAATTGACTTCTTGTCTTTTATTTGAACATACATTTATATCAGAAACCTCATAATCCAAAGGTAAGTTTGGTATACTGTTATATAATTGTAATTTAATGAAATAGAAATATCAAAATAATAGAAACTAATACCTCCTATTGAATTCTACGGCACCATAGTTCTGTAAAAAAATCAGACTTCTAAATTAACGTAGAAAAAAGTTGGTGCCCTTAACGTAATCAATCTCATATGAATTGGTATACCATGAAAACCTATAGAGTACTTCCAGTTGACTAAGAAAGTTGACATTCTGATCCCAACTACGTCTTAATAGCCCAAGTTATGCTAAGTTTCTTGCCCTTCTTCTTAGCAATACCAATCGAATGGTGCGGATGGTTAGGCATTATTTGCATTTATGGTTTATTTAGTTCATTTTTCACCACATTTGTTCATTGCATTATATATATATAATATTTTATTCCTATATTTCTCTATTTTATGCAGGTGTATAACTTTATTACATTTAAGGGCTACTTAATATTTTAAGTAATTTTTACCTTAACATTTTTTGTATGTATTTCCCGTATTTATTTATCAACTTATTTGTTCATTGCATCATTTACATATAATATTTTTATTCCTACATTTTTCTATTTTATGCAGGTGTATAATTACATTTTATTAGTCCAACCTAAATATTTTTGCATGTTTTTCCGTATTATTATATATTTTTTATATTCTAAAGATATATATTGTAAAGATTAACTTTGACTTGTGGAAAGTATACTTTATGTATCCATTTTACAAAATAAATATTTTGATATTGATGTTGAAGTCTAGGAAAAAAACTGAAAATTACCGATATTCAAAGAAGAAACAAGGGCTAAATTAATTAGACCCTTTAGATTCGTGGACTTTAATAGATTGTATGTGTAAAGTTAGTTTGGATGTTATAACTGTGCGTGGAAAACGTTTGTGTTTTAAACGGTTTGTACGGAACCCCCAGGGCACGAGCCCTACTCTCACTTGAGCAGTTTTTTTCTACACCATTCTACTGCGGTTTATACTGGGTGTTAAGATGATAACCTTTTTCCTTAAAACGGGATGCTCTACCCATCAATATGAACAACTTTTACTATGGGGACTGGGGACAACCCTGAATTAGCGAAAAAAAATCAGCTATTTCATACATTTACTTCGAGTACGTATTTAACTTTTCTATGGAACAGCTGATTTTGTTTGCGCGATTTCAGGGTTGTCCTCAGTCCCCATAGTAAAATTTGTCCATATTGTTGGGTAGAACACCCCTTTTCAAGGAAAAATGTTTTCATCTTAATACCCGCTACAGAGCAGAAGGTGAGACTGTAGAATTGCGATTGTGTGCGTGCACACCATTGACATTGTGGAAAACAATTCTTATAGCAGTGCAGGCAAGGTCTATTTTTGAAAAATCATGGAAACATAACGTATACATCGTAACAAAAGAAGAATAAGATAAAAGTCAAACCATAACTTTTTGAAAACAGACCTTGCTTGGACTGCTTTAAGAGTAGTTTTTCACCATGTAAATGGTATGCACGCACACAATCACAATTCTACAGTCTCACCTTCTGCACTGTAAATAATACTGTTTTAAAAACTTTAATTGACTACATTACAAATTAATAATTGGTGCAAAACTGAAAACCATTTCGAGATATGGGCTTTTTACTTTTTTTTCAGAATTAAATCGTGATTAAAAAAGAGATATTTTCAAAAAACTAAAAATACGGTAAACACAAGATTTTAAAAACAATTTCCTTTGCTTTTAAGTTCAGTTTGTTTAAAAAAATTCAACTGTCATGCCATGTGACAGCAGACATAAACATGTCAAGCTTTTTTTTTTAATAATCCATTGGCAATGAACATCGACTTTTAAAATCATCAGATGTGACTTACGTCTTTTTAGAATGAGTGAATAAGAAAACATTAAATTATGCAGGAAAAAAATAAAATAAAACAAGATAAAAAATACATAAGCTTCTGTTTTACGCAGACTTTCAATATATGTAAATATTAAAAACAAATGGTTAACTAAAATGAATTGTTGTCGATTCTGAACCTATTGCGCAACCATAAAACTCAGAGACGTATCCAAACAGAACATCTCACATACACAAAAACCGAGAACACATCGATAAAATAACGAGATGAATAATGTTCCCCAATGTTCGAACGTCGTGCGTCAAGATGCCCTTGGGGGTATTGCCTAACTGGTGTTTCAGTTTACGTAAATGTCGTTTAGGACATTTAGGACGTTACGTAGGCCTTCAACGTGAGCACCTTCAAAGTGGTTTATAAAGGTTGACTTTGTCGATTCAGTTAGACCTAACCAGTTAAGGCTATAAGGGTTGTTGAAGTGCTGCTTATTTAGACAAAAAATAATTTCTTGCTTAACAGAATAGTTATTGAAAGTTTTCTCAATTGAATGCCAAGAAATAGCATTGAACTGTTTTTAAATAGTAGGGATTTCATAAATAACGTCTATTTGTAGTTAAAATTTCAACTTATGTTAAAAGCGGCAGTTTAAAACTGAAAATTTTGCGTGTCGAAGACGATGTTTATGAAAACTATACTATTTAAAAATAGTTCAATGCTATTTCTAGACATTCATGTGGGCATACTTTCACTAATTATTCTTAAAGGTAGGTAAGAAATGTATTTTTTTCTTAAGTGGTGGCGGCACTTTCGCAGCTCTTAGGGCCTTAAGACTTTTGCTTTGAAGTCTACCTACGATTTTAATCTTAATTACATGCTTTATTTATACTATTAAAACTCTAAGAAGCAATGTGAATTAATCTGCTCAGACGAAAACAAATAGCTTAACTAAAAAAAAATTAAAACTTGAAATTTTGTACCAGATCAAAGTTAAAAATTATTGGTAGTTTAGGTAAGGAGGCAATAGCTTACGAGAACGATTTGTTATAAACGTAACGAGTAAGTTATTTTCCTTAACCACGTGTATCATACTAAATTTTTCAATGCATAGTGTGAGAAAATAAATGAAATGTAATTAAAGAAACAAACAAACAACAAATACAACAAATAAAATCCAGGCGGACATTCTTTTTCTTTGCACGCAAGTTGCCAATCTGACGGAAATAAGCTGTTTTCAGTTGCGTTCGAAGCTCAATTCTGTCAAGTCTATCAACGGTACATAAGAAAAGACTGGCAACTTTTTGCCAATAAATACAAAACAAAGAATAAGCACTAGTGTGATAAAGTTGACTTTGACAATAGCTTTGAGGCATATAAAATAGGTATATACGAGCACTCGCATTGAAAAATATTTTAAGAAATTTCAGAAACACTGTCGTCATGCTCTTGACGATAATTTGCATAGTACGCATTGTTTGCATTTTGTTGCCACTTTTCAGATGCAGATACCTCTTCATCATTGTCTGACAATTCACTTGAATGTTTAGGAGATTCTTCTACTTCGCTAGCACTATCGTGATTGCTTTCGATTATTTCATTTGCCTCAGTCACCGATTCTGAGCCAACTTGTTTTTCTTCGTCAGAAGCTTCTGCCAACCATTAAAGAATATGCTCTTTTCTTCCATCGATGGCGAATTCTATAAAAAATACAAATCATATGGTAACATGTAACTTTTGATGAATTTCTTTTATAAAACTATAAGAACTGTGATTAAATTTTTAATTTACAAAATGGAGTAACAATGATATAAATTGACGTAATAATTTTATCAAAATAAAATAAGGTACTAACCACTTTCAAAAAGGTTACGTAAAAACTCGCATGGGGCTCAAAAAACAGCGACATTCCCGGTGTGATGTGATTGCCACTGAAATACAAACTTTGACGCGAGTAAACCTCGGCCACAGAAGCGGTTACATATTAAATCCTCTCCGCAAAAAGTCCGTAATTATTAGTGTGTGAACTTATGACAATACAAGAACTTTATCCTTAAATCCTTGATCTTTCTAGATCTACTCTTAACAATTAATAACGTGCTACAAGTTCGAAACACCATCGTATTAGGTTACTTGCATAAGAAAATTAACTTTCCTCTTTATAAATAAAAGTCATGTCAGAACATTTAGTTTGCATCTCCTTTATATTACATACTAGCTTTTGCCCGCGGCTCCGTGGAAATAAGGAAAACAAACGAATATGATTTTTTGAACGACTACTATGCAACGGTCACCATGTTCTAACAAAACGCTTATTAATACCAATCAAATAAGCCCAAACCCGAAGGGTCTGCTGTTGTCCGTTGATGAGATCCCGTACCCACTTTCCAGTCCCATCATCAGACCCTGGTCACCATGTTTTACCAAAGTGCTAATAAAGACCAATCAAATAAGCCCAAAC
The DNA here is from genome assembly GCA_910592155.1 of Ypsolopha scabrella. NCBI lineage: Eukaryota > Metazoa > Arthropoda > Insecta > Lepidoptera > Ypsolophidae > Ypsolopha > Ypsolopha scabrella. The sequence continues at coordinate 18,857,430 of OU342969.1, read as the reverse complement.
TCAAAGGGTCTGCTGTTGTCCGTTTGGGAGATCCTGTACCCACCTTCCAGTCCCAACAGCAGACCTTAGTCACCATGTTTTACCAAAGTGCTAACAAATACCAATCAAATAAGCCCAAACTCGAAGGGTCTGCTGTTGTCCGTTGAAGAGATTCCGTACCCATCTTACAGTCCCATCATCAGATTCTGGTCACCATGTTTTACCAAAATGCTAATAAAGATCAATCAAATAAGCCCAAACTCGAAGTGCTCTTCTCTCTACACGTACTACCAGTAGAAAAATAAATTCCAAAAATCTTCTAATGACGATAACTTTATATCCGAGATCCGATTTTAATGAAAAAAAGCCTATATCATATTCTAAATTTAGTTTTGTACAGCTGTGGAAACTACATGAAAATCCGTTCAGTAGTTTAAGTGAACGAACAAACAGACAGACAGAAAATAATTCTAATAATCGTTGATTTGTGTTCTATTACTCTTATTTAGTCAACCCCTTTCTATTTCTATTACTTTTCTTCAATGTACAGACACAGCGGTTTCTACTGTTTTGTTATATGTATTGATGATAAAATATCGTATAGCTCAACTGTATCCTTGAGATAATTACTTATTGTTGTTCCTAGACATAATGCTGAGTATTTCTATCCTGTCACAAAGACCCTTGTCCTACTCGTATACTATAAGGGTTAGTTTTTTTATATGAATCTCTAAGATATGACGGTTCGATTGCGTGATCTTGCGTGAGCCAAATTTGATTATCTTTTTTTATGAATTTGAAAGAAACTAAGAAAAATATCCAAATGATGCACTTGAAATATTTATCATTTTATTTTAAGAAAGGAAGTTTCCCAATATTTGTTTTTGTCGGTGAAAAAATTAGCATTTGTTACAATAATTTAGTGGCGTTTGCAAACATACCGCAATATCAATTGTAATCCAAATTGAAAAAAGTTGAAATAAAGGTTAGAACTGAACATTAAAGCAAAATGAAAAAATATATTTAACAGAATTGCTTAAAATGTTCATGCTCTGTTTGATAAATAAAATTGAAACGTTTAAAAGAATAATAGCGATTTTTAGATTTCAAAAATTAATTTAGATTAATTTTTCGATATTTAAAATTATGATGTAAATAAACTGCTCACCATACTAACTATGATAATCGGGAAAGCCAACGAGTTCACATCGTACGAGTACATCACGAATTCTCAAGCTTAATTTTATTGTATAATATAAAACATTAAAATAAAGTATTAAGTTCTGTAAACCTTTAATATTCTTTACTACAGAGCCCAACTAGAAGGCTAGTAGCTTGGAATAATACAGCTTACCTAAAATGGCGCCAACCATTTACAAAAAACCGGCTTAAAATTTGTTTAACTTTTTAATATTTATAAAAACGATGTGCACAAACACACAAACAAACAACCTCTTAAACATGCAGATGTCTATTCCGTTCCATGGTGGGTTAAATGACATATTTAAAAAAATACTAAAATATGACTGATGCCGGTCCCGAATGACCCGAAATATTATAATAAATCTCATAATAATTTGTTATTATTATATATGTTTTTTCGTACATATATTTGTACAAAATTATAATTGAAGTAAAAAAAACACAAGTTTCAGGGATAAAGTTCTTAGAAAATTGTCGTAGACAAAAATGTATCAAACGATTTATCTTGTCTGGAGAATGACATTAACCATTGCTATATGGTAATTCGAGGGAAATCCAATCAAAGTTTGTTCAGGCTTATCTTTGAAGGCACCTGAAGAGCTACGACTTGATTCTATTTGATAAAAATAAATTGTGCGCCATATTCAACGAGACTGATATAAAATAACTAATAGATTTGGTGATGGTTCTTGATGCAAGTCCATTATAGCAATGAAAAAATCAAATCAAAATTAATCAAAATCAAAATATTTATTTTGTAAAATAGATACATAAAGTATACTTTCGACAAGTCAAAGTTAATATTTACAATATATATCTTGAGAATATTGAATACTAATAAGGGGAGTACATTCAAAAAATATTTTGGTTGGGCTACTAAAATGTAATTATACACCTGCATAAAATAGAGAAATCTAGGAATTAAAATATTATATATACAAAATACAATTAACAAATAAGTTTTTAAATAAATACGGGAAATATACACAAAAAATATTTAGGTTGGGCTAGGTACTAAAAGGTAATAAAGTTATACACCTGCATAAAATAGAGAAATATAGAAATACAAATATTATATATACATAATGCAATGGACAAATGTGTTGAAAAATGAACTAAATAAACCTTAAATAAAAATAACATTCGATTAGTATTGCTAAGAAGAAGGGCAAGAAACTTAGGAAACATGTCTTTTTTCGATTTTCAATTGAAAATCTTACTTGCACCATCTGCAGTATATGTATAATATAATAATAACCGAACGCTAAGAGGAAGAAATAAATACTAGAGAAGTTCAGTACAATTTAGATTTATCATTGCTAAACTGATATATTTACTATGTATTTTTTTTTGGTAAATTAGTAATTTTATTTTTCTCGCGAAGTATATTTCCGGCGCCTAGATTACTCCTCAAAATCTTGAAATTTTGACAATCTACGTCAGCTCAAAACAACCTAAAAATACATTATTTTTCAGCATAATGATAAGAGTAACAGAAGGTAAAATATGTATTGCATAAAATTATATTTATAGGCAAGAAATCGCCGGTTTGAATCATGGATCGAAGAATTTTTTTTAAATATTTGTTTTACGTTGATTCACTCTAAATAATCCTTAGACATATGTACTCGTTATTATAAAGGCCATAGTTCGTATGCGTTCCTTGACGCATATAATTATGTATACCTGAATCCATACTACGACATAGCGCGTTTACAAAGCTGAAAATCTAACTATAGAGTCATAGCTAATGCTACGTCGTAGCAAATGCTACACCGTAGCAAAAAATAATAATTCGGAAGTGCTTAACCAAAACAAGTGCCACAGGACAAATGTAGTGCTACTAACAATAATAATAAGCTCTATTTACTAACACAATTTTGTAATTATATACCGGAAATAATGTTAGTTTGTAAGTTATTTAACTATAGGTCTTAGATATATGAAAAAAAAATATCTGATTTGAAAACATACAAAAAAAAATAGATGCCGGTTGACCTTAAAATTGACTAAATATTTAATACTTTGGAAAACCAAGACTACACCTTGGGAATTTTTTAAATAAGATCTTTTCATTACAAGGTGACATTTATTTACACAGCCAAATTCATATTGGAGGCTTTGTAAGTGATCGTATCACGGATCAATAACATTTTACGCGTAATTTGAAAAAAAAAAATTGTCTTTCTATTAGAGTTGCCTCGGGGCTGAGTTTGGTTTTGTACGGAAAAAGAAAAAATCAATTTTCTAATTTTCAAAAATTTTCAAATCCCGCGCAAGTCTTCAGAAAAGTTATTCAACTGTAACTAAAGTCTTTATTTCGTTGAAAGAAGGTCTATTTTAGAATGCTGCACGATAACAGCTGTTTTAAAGAAGACGCTGTTTCCAAAACGCTCATAAGTCGGTGCGTTAGAGTTCACGTATTTTTGCTTGAAACTCAAATATTTCCTAAGAAATCAGCGCGGGTATGTACCTAAAATTGAACCACTCTGTACTGAGAAGTGGAAAAATTATTTGAACAAAAAAAAATTTTTGTGATCTGTTAATGATACATAATCTACCCTAGAATTATTTTCACTTATTGTTGTAGGACGTTATATATCTAGTTATATGTTATTATAATGCAAAAAAATAAATATTCTGATTCTGATTCTGTTAAAATAACTTTATTTAAAGCCTACTGTCAAACTTTTTACATTTGCAGTCTGTGGATCAGTCATTCTAAAAAGACCGCGAGAGTCCTGCGCATTCAGTACAATAACGCGTTCAGGATGTTGTTGGGTCTGGCGCTGTGGTGCAGCGCATCTGGCATGTTCATATTTCTGGCATCTGTAATGGTGCGCGGCCTTAGCGATTCTTCAAGACGAGTGGGCCTGCGGATGAATTTGGATAAGACTAAGATCATGTCCAACTGTCATCCAAAGGTCACTAACCGTCGACAATGTCAGCATCGAAGTTGTTCAAAAATATGTTTATCTGGGTCGAGTCACACAACTGGATAAAAACAACTTCGACGCCGAGGCTGACAGAAGAATATGCTTGGGTTGGGCAGCATTCGGAAAGTTGCGTCACATATTTACGTCGTCAATACCACAGTGCTTAAAGGCTAAGATGTACAACCAGTGCGTCCTTCCTGTGATGACGTATGGCGCTGAGACGTGGTCTCTTCCAAAGGACCTGATCCACCGATTTAAGGTCGCCCAACGAGCTGTGATGGATATCTTTGATATGATGGACATCTTTGATGGATAGAATCCGAAATGAGGAGATCCGTCGGAGATCTAAAGTAACCGACATAGCCTGCAGAATTAGTAAGTTGAAGTGGCAGTGGGCAGGCCATATTTGTCGCCGACATGATAGCCGTTGGGGCCTAAAGGCTTTAGAATGGAGACCACGTACAGCAAAGCGTAGTGTAGGCCAACCTCGTGCCCGCTGGACCAACGACCTGAAGGACGTTGCAGGGGGCGGCTGGATGAGGAGAACGGAGGACCGACATGAGTGATGAAATTTGGGAAAGGCCTATGTCCAGCAATGGACGAACACGGGCTGATGGATGGATGGATGGATATTTTAATCGTATTTTACTCATACTGAAGCAAGAATTAGGTACAATCAAACATTCAGCCAACCCTAAAATAATCCAAACGTGATAAAAATAACGTCCAATAATATATTATATCCGGATAGTATCTATTGGGATCGACACGATTTGTAAAGGCTTAGCGTAGTTTTTTATTTCCAAGCCTTTTTTGTGAGAGCAAATAGAATTGGAAAACCTGATTTTACTAATATGAAAACATTTAGTAATGTAGAGCCTACCTGTGATTTGTACTATTTATATAATATCATTGGCTTTTACTTGTATTGGTTTTGCTGTCATTTTGCGTAGGTACTTACTCGTATAACTTGAAGTTTTCTTTTTCACGCTTTGAGAAGGTTAATTTCGCTAAAAAAAATATCATCACGACATATCACTCTAAGGGGTAGTCAGAAGTGATACCAAGTGTGGGCTGTCACTAGAATAGTCAGCATTCTTTTAATACCGAAAATTTTGACGTCCAAACGTGATAGTGGCTCTCTTCTCTTATCACCATACTTTGGGCACATGCACGTCTTTTACGGCATGCAGGTCTATCTCACAGTGTTTTCTTTCATCGTAAGTATATAAGGTCTTACAATAATAAGTGAAAATAATTCTATATAGGGTAGATCATGTATCGTTAACTGATCAAATTCTTCTCGAATTAAGACGAGGAATCAAGTTGCGAACCCGCTAAAATATACCTAAAATTAATTACAATTATCATAATCAATTCTTAAAAAATAATCAACGGAACTCAGTTGTTGTGATAATATCTGTAAATGGACTAAGTTTGAAGTTATTTCTTTGCATACGTAATTAATCAAATCGGATCTTAGTCTTAATTTGGACCTTATTTTGGTACCTATTTATTTAAATTCAAAATTCTAGATATTCTGTAGTTTATAATGTACTTTTTAAATTTTTTTTTCAAATAACATCTAAATTAAGTCGGCCCCTGAGAACCCGCTCCGTATTTTTCGTTTGTTTGATGCGAAGCATTATAATTATAATTTTTCTTGTCATTGCCGCGATGTTTTTGTAAAAATCAGGGACATAAACCAGTCCATATTGGACATCTAAATGAAGACCTAAAATTTATTTGATTCAATTGTTTCTCCATTGCGCGTTATTTTGATACTTAGATATTATGGATAACGATTTGGAGCGGGCTCGTAAGTAATAAAATAACTCGCAAAAGAGAAAAAATTCAATCAAATAAATTCTAGATCTTTATTAAGACGGCCAATATGAAGTGGTGTATGTCCCTAGTTTTTCCAAAAACATTGTGATAAAGGCCAGAACCGGGCTCTTAATTGTGGCTTTTAAGGGGGTAACTTTTTACCTCGGTACAAAATGCACATCATAATATTGTTTTCCTTACTTTTGAATAAAAAGTATGCAATAAATGTGTTTTAAAGTAGCTTGCGGAAATACATAGTTTATTAATAATAAAGTGTTCACAAAAAAATTACGTACTTTAATGTATTACATTTTATTTGCATAACATTAACAAACTTAAAAGCGTGTTTACAGTTGTAATGTAATGCAGCTAAAATGTAACGCATAAAATTGAATAATTTTCATGTGATCACCTAACTATTAACAAGCAGTTTGCGCGAATTGCTATAAAACGCATTTATTGCAAACTTTTTATTCAAAAGTAAGGAAAACAATATTATGATGTGCATTTTGCACCGAGATCCTCCGTTACCACCTTAAGGTCACTAGCCCTCTAAAGACGTTCCAATAAAGGTTTAGAACGCGTCTTCGTGAATTGGACGATCTATAACAGTCACATACCTACTTGTACCTGCCACTTCGGTTCGCCCAGTGCCTAGGAGTTGTGTTTCGTCAAGTAAAAAAACTACGAGTGCGTATATCTTTGTTTATTCACCGTGAAAAGGGTCGGGATATTTTCTCGAAAACATTTTTGGTATTTCTCTAGAAAATATCGTTTTACCTGTATTCATGGACCGAATAGATATCAGGATAAGTTAGGTTCATTTAATAAGTTTATTCCAGCTTTCTTAGTAATTTATTCTTATACTTTCAAAAATAAGTGGACGTACGAAGTTAACTAAGTTTGTACTTACTTTATGTTGCTATTATAGGAGATATTGCTGTTCATTTAATCTGTCAATTAAATCACTATCGGTAAATAAATAGTTTGACAATAGGTCAGGCAAGATTGTAGCTCAATAGTAGTTGTTATACAAGGGAGGTAAGCGATCAATTGCACCTGAGATATTTAGGCGTACGACGAGCGAAGCGAGCGAGGGTGCATATAGTTCGAGGGTGCAATTGATCACTTACACTCCTTTACTAATGCTCTGAAAGTAAGTCGTACTTAACTCAAAATGGGGGAGGTAAATTCGATTTAAAAACCTAGGGAGGTAAGTAAATTTCAAAATCGAACGAGTATCCCCTAGTCAGTAACTAGTAAGTCACTCGTTTCGCTAAATGACAATGGAAAATATCTTTCTGCCTATTTACGTTTTATTTTGTTATTCTGTATTTTATTTATATTATTATGCGAGAATGTGACTACACTGACCCGTTTACATCCCTTGTGTACCAATCCACTATTAAACACTTGGCGATCTATCCATCGCGGGGATATACAAAACAATATATCACTGTTGCGGTATAGAAATACAGAAGCGCACATCCAGATTTACTTTTTATTTTTCTTTACCGCAATGACATAATGCTAATTAAATGGTAAATAATAACAATATAGATGCTGCAGCAACATCAAAGCGACACAAAAAAGTAAGAAGTAGTAGGGCCTGTTCAAAAATTCAGCTTTCGCTGAGTGCGGAACCCAAATTTTTATTATTTGTTGTTTAACTTTAGACCATGTACAACAATCTGATTGAAGTTGATACTTGTATGTATTTACTGCCTTTAAGATAAATGTATAATGTATTTACTGAATTAAGAATAATGTATTTACTGCTGTCTGTCTATCAGCCCGTGTGTCTGTTACAGGGGTATACAGTTTTCACAGTAATAGGCAGCCAGTTGACATTTTTCAATATACATGTTAATGTGGTTTCTCTCACGGAAAATAGTAAAAATAAAAAAAAAAGTTAAACCTATTCAAAAAACCTCGAAAGATTAGCATTTTTCTATTTTTAAAGGCGGTAAAATATACAAGTTTCAAATGTGTTCAAATTGATGTAAACACATACTCTATAGTAAACCAAGTAGTTCCGTTCTCAAAGGGTGCTGAATTGTTTGTCAGATGCTACTTTTTTTTTTAATGACTTTAGTGCTGTTGGCTTTTTGGCCATTATGGCTTTGCCTTAAGGGTGAGGGGGAACAGAGAGTACCCAGCCTCAAAGGGTTATTGTCTGTTTTTAAAAGTTTATTAGAAACTAGCTTTTGCCCGCGGCTCCGCCCGCGTGTTATTCAGTTTAACGACATGCTTTTTTTCGGGATAAGAAGGAGCTTATGTGTTAACGCAGGGTATAAGCTATATCCATTCTAAATTTCATCCAAATCCGTCTAGCCGTTTCAGCGTGAAAGAGTTACAAACACACACACACACACACAAACTTTCACATTTATAATATTAGTGTGTTTGCGATATTATTTATTCGTGAGTGCCCCGGGGCGGACTTTGATCGCGTTTAAGGTGGGTGTAAGGTGCTACTATTTTAGCACATTGCTTTTTGTCGCGTTATTGTTTCTGTAAGGCATCTAAGATACATTGTTGTTATGTATGTTTTTTAAGTTCCGTACCCATTTTGTGTGATGGTACGGCACCCTCTGTGCGCGAATCCGGCTCACACTTGGCCAAATTATTTTTAATTTTTATTATTTGCCCTGATAGAGGCCATAGTAATACGTATTCTGTGAAAATTTCACCTTTCTGACGGCTGAAGACAGAAGGACAGAAAGGCAGACAGCAGAAGCCTTTTAATAGCGCCCATTTGGCACCCATCGGGTAGGGAACCCTAAAAAAGGATATCTCATACTAAGTAACACTTGAAAAATTTTCTTGCTTTGTGCTTAAAGATAAAAAAAGAAAACATGTAAAATGTATTCAAGTAGAAGAACCAAATATGTAATTCGATTGCTTGTAAACCCATTTTATAAGATTATGCTTAGATGTTACCGATTCATCTAACGAAATTGCAATGGAGATGTCACAAATAAATTCTGGTGTTCCAAAGCGCGCGATGTGATCTATTTGGCTTCAATCCAGTTTCAAAGTTTTGCAAAGCATACAGCTTACATTTTTGCAAACTTCGAAACTGCTGATACTTCTGCCCTAATCTTTTATTTTTGGCTTACGAGAAATCCGAAACTCGAAATTTCTGCAATATAACTAGGTATTTTTCGATGTAATCTTTTCTGTAAGGCTTGATATTCCTTTACTAACAGCTAAACAGAATTAATAAAACATCAGAGGTGCAAAAAATTGTGTAAGACAACCGTATTAAATTGTCATATGGCTATTCAGCTAAGCAAATTAGCCCGTTTGACAATTAAAACGTACAGTTTTGGCTATCAAATGAATACGATTGTCTTGTTTTGATGTTGACGACCACAAATATACGATTTCAATTGTTAAACGCGCTAATTTGCTTAGCCAAATAGCCATATGACAGTCTTATTTGAATACGATTGGCTTACACAATTGCATGTCAGATTTATAGTTCCAGAGTTAAGCTAAAAAATCAAATCTTAGAAGGAAAATTCCATCATCACTGTCTGCTTCAATTATATTTTCATACCGTCTAGTCTTTTATTGCAGGCATGCAAGTTTTAATACTTTTGGACTAAAGATTTCTTCGTTTTGTGGTGACTTTCGCAGATTTTCGATTATCGATACAACTATTCCCGAAATGTGAATCGCCTAGACAGAGGAATCATGTAAATTGTTATATTTAATTGGAGTTAGCGCTATGCCAACCAATATGACCACTTTCTGAATGACCAATGTATATGTTACCGGCAATCTGTATAATCCGGTAGTGTATACAATACCTAGGTAATGTATACAATGCCAAAAAGGTTAACGTAATGTATGAAATATTATTTATTTAATACTTTGCCTAGGTATTGTATACAGTACCGAATGCGCAGCCGGTAGTGTATATAAATACGTGAGCGGAAGCGGGACATTGATAAGGGGATGTATTCAAATGATCCTTCATGAACAAAGCTTAGCCTGTGTTGCGCGACTTGCCATACCTAACCTTCTTACCTAACCTACCGGCTCTCTTCTGCGCTGCAGGACTTCCAAAAAACTAATTTTGACTGCGAACTTAATATTATCCCATTGATTAGTAATAACTTTACACTTTGCCGGTGGACCAGCAGGTACTCTAATGCAATGCCTAGGAGTTGTATACATTGCCTAGGTAAAGTATGTAACGGACAATAATATTCATAATATTTCATACATTGCCCGGACGCTCCATGCATTGTTACATTACCTAGGTATTGTGTACAATACCTGAATCATACAGATTGCTGGTGACATATACAATAAAATACAATTACTATAGTCACATAAGACATAAGACATAAGACATTTATTTCATAAATATTATTACACGTCATTTTTTTTAAATATTACCTAATAGCGTAAATCAAAATAATAGTCAGACAAATCATGTCATGCAGATCAAAAATTATATACAAAATTGGAATCATTATTAAAATTAAAATCAAGATATAAATTTAAATCAAAATTACAATTCAAATTTAAAATTATTATCAATTAAAAAAATAATCTTCAAAATAGAAAGTTTGCTCGATGAGATAGCGTTTCAACTTGAATTTAAAGCTGTTTAGGCTAGATGATTGTAAAACGTGTTCGGGTAGATTATTGTACACGTTTGTCCCCATTATGTGCATCAGTTTGGAAGATTTAGCAAGTCCACATCCTATAACTGCCAGTTTGTTTGCGTGGCGAGTATTGTACGTGTGGATGTCCGCATGAGTACGATACAAGCCACGGTTTTCCCTGACGTAGACTGCAACCCGATAAATGATTATGCCTGGCAACGTCATGATGCCTAACGATTTAAAATAGGGCTTCGCGGAGGTGTCACGCGATACTCGAGCTATCGCCCTTACGGCCCGTTTCTGCATTTTGAAGACGCGCTCCCAGTCGGCAGCGCGTCCCCATAACTCGGTGCCGTATTGTAGTACAGAGTGTACTGTGGCGAAGTAACATGATCGTACGACTTCCCGAGGAACAGTCTGTGCGAGTCGATAGAGGGCGTAGCAAGCACTGCCGAGTTTCCCGCACAGCTTATCAATGTGAGCGTTCCAGGTAAGCCCTTTGTCAATTATAAAGCCGAGGAAGGTGGTCATCTGTACCTGGTCAACTATGGTCCCGTTGACGTGCACTGATAGTGGTCTCGGAGGTTGCCCTCGAAGGTAGAAATAGATGAACTGAGTTTTTGATAAGTTCAACACGAGTCCATTCCGCGCGAACCAGTTTGCCACAGCTGTCACAGTCTCGTTCAACCGCTGCTCCAGCTGATCGATACTAGGAGCACACACAATCGCGGCGACGTCATCTGCGTACATCAGTATCTCACCTGAGGATATAGCTTTGGGTAGATCATTTAGTAGGAGTGAAAACATGATGTTTGACAACGATGAACCCTGGGCTACTCCCATAGTGGTTGTTAAAGGGTCAGACTTAACGTCACCGCCGTCGCCCACTACCATCTGCGACCTATCGCGCATGCAGTCCGTCAGTAGGTCATGTTCTGTACCTACGATCCCATAATGGCTAAGTTTGACTGCAAGGGTTTGATGGTCAGCAACGTCAAACGCTTTCGATAGATCACAGAATAACACTGCGACCTGTAACTTATTGTCACGAGCGTATAACACCTGAGACACGACCTCTCGTACGACCGAAGTTGTTGAGCGACCCGCGCGGTATGCATACTGGCGGTCTGATAGTGCGTTTGTTGAGTCTAAATATTCTACTAGGCGAGAACTGATACCGTTTTCGAATATTTTCGCGACACTTGGTATTACAGCCACCGGTCGATACCCATCGAGGTCTTCTCGTGTACCCTTACCTTTAAAAATAGTAGAAATTTTACTTAGTTTTAAAGCTGAAGGAAAGGTACCCTGTCTGATATAGCGATTGAAGACATCAGCAAGCAGTGGGGATAGTACCCGGGCAGCCATATGCATGAGGTCCATCGATATATCGTATATATCTCTCATAGGTTTATGAGGTATCCGCGTCACGATGATACGATAGACCTCGTCGGCCGTGAATGGTCTTAGTGAGAGCGAGCGGTCGGCACCCGGCCGTGCAGCCCGCAGCGCTGCGGCGACGGCGGGTACGTCGGCTCGCGGGGCGCCGCACGCGACTGCTGCCCCCACAAACCGAGCGTTCATCGAGTTTACTAGCTCAAGCTTTGTGCGAAATTTGCCACCTGACGGATCTCTGACGATGTCAGTAAAGTTAGAGTTTTGACGAGTTGATTTTCCTCTTTCTGTATTAATTATAGCCCACATGGTTTTGCAAGTGTTTTTGCTAGTCTGTAATATGTTTGAGTAGTGAGTACATTTCTGATGTTGCAATAATTTATCTAGTTGTATTTTTAAGGTTTCTATGAAAGATGTCAAGATTTCATCTCCTGGGAATTTAGATTCTAAGCGACATGCATCTAGGTGTAGGTTCTTTAGATTTCTCGCATCTTCAGTTATCCATGATTTTTTAGTGGGATTTAATTTAGGTTTTAATGGGAAACATTAAAACTCATAAGGCGATGCTCTTATTAGGATTACACTGACTGTTTGATAAAGTACCTAAAACTGCCAACGAACTTTGAAAAGCCGCAATAAGGTCCAGTTACATCATAAGGTACAAAATATATGGATTGAGATGGCATGATTAAAATTTTTAATTTTATCAAGAACATTCAATAAATAAATACCAAAACAAGTTCCAAATTAACACTGAATTCCGAATCAAACAATTAAGTATGCAATTTAAGATATTATAAATAAAAAATTAGTTCCTTTGATTATTTTTGAGGAACTCAAGTTAATATAATTGTAATTATTTACCTATATAGGTAAGTACAAATTATTTTAGCGCGTTTGCAGCTTGATTCCCCCTCGAACCATGAAGAGATCAGTGCGGGACGAGTCGTGGGAGAGAGTGAGAAGCACGCATTCTGGGTCATTGGCAGTTTAGGTTAGGCCAAAGATATATAGGTACCATTATATATCTTTGGGTGAGGCCATCGGAAAACTTAGCAACTTAGGATAAAATAAAAATAATAAAACATGTCAAAATAAAGTTCTTATCTACTCACACTATCATTAACTATTATAAACGGCCATTAAAGTCGATTTTAAAGGCTTTGATTTTATTTTTAGTGCTGAAGTATTAAAGCTTCTGTTGTTTAAACTAAAGGACAATTTTGGAATTAAGAAAATTTAGTTATGACTGCACTAAAACTGAAATTAAAGCCTACAGAATCGGCTTTTCTGTGTCCGTTGCTGCGGTCGACAAGTGGGAATATTGAGTTGTTTTTATATTTATAGAATAAAATTATATAGGTACCAAAAAGTGAGAAAAATAGTAAAAAAATCGTGTCTGTCACAAAGTAACGCCCAACTTTAACTCAAAGACTTTATCTCGTAGGAGGAAGGTCTAGTTTAGAACGCTGCACTGGAACAGCTGTTTCACTGACGACGCTCTGTCAAAACTCACCCGTATGTCGGCGCATTAAGGTTCACGCATTTTTGTTTGGAACTCAAATACTTCCCAAACTAAGGGTGACCAAGGGGGTATGTTTCTTGGGAAAATTGGTTCATTGTGATCGGTTTAATATGTGGTTTCATTTAATGGTAGCAGTCTATTTACACTCCGTATAAATATTATACTTAACTGATGCCGGGCCCAGCTAGGGCATATTTTATTGTTTATAATATATCTTCCATTTTTATTAGCTGGTAGAGCTAATGCCGGGCTCGACTGTGGAGGTACACCATCTTACTTGGAAATCGTCCCGAAGTTATTCGGGGGAGAGTAAGAGGACAGCTCTCAGGTAAAAAAACCAGGTGGCCCACCATTGCCTGGGACCGATGGATGGCGGTATATCCATCCCCAATAGCCGGGCCTTATATAAATTAGACTGGTGACGGGCAGCGGCGTCACTGGTGCAAGGGTTTCGGCACCGCGCTCACCAACCCGCCTGCCCAGAGTGGCGAAATCCTGGAAAGGCCTATGTCCAGCAGTGGACGAAACAGGCTGATGGATGGATGTATGGAATATATTTTATTCCACCGTTATATATCTTATATAACAAAATACTTATAAAAGGAGACTTACTGGAGACTCGGTAAATGGTCAGGAACGAGGTACAATGACCCTGTTTGTAAAATAGTAAAAATATTTTTTGATGCCTCTATACTTGTTCAAGAACAACCTCGACGCAATTAGTATAGGAAGTCTAAATTTAATTTCATGTATTTCATAGAATGGGCTTTTAAACCTTGGTCTTTACCACTTACCGAGTCTTCAGTATGAATTTGGCTATATATATGAAAGGCACCTTATATAAAAAACCTATGGTTACCGTATAAAATGGTCACAAAGTTATTCGGTTCGAGGTCGTTGACGTAAGAAGCCTTACCCGAGGCCCACAGGCAACGACGCTCCAAGCGAATTCGCTCTGCGCTGCAAGCGTCGGCGTCAAGCTCATGTACTTTTATTCCACATATATTTATTTTTATTCTAACTTAGGCTACCGGTGGAATAAAAGTACAAGAATTTGTGTATAATTTATTCAAGATGATATTCCACCAAGAACCATCAATCGAATCCATCCAATATTTCAAGCTCATGTAATTTTGGTGCAATTTTATATGAGCTTGACGCCGACGACGCTTGCAGCGCAGAGCGAATTCGCAAAAAAAAAAATATTTTAATAAATAAAATTAAGGTATAATGATAAAATTAGTATATTAATTGGTTTAATAATTAATTGGTTTGGAGCGTCATTGCCTGTGGCCCTCGCATTAGGGCGCCTCGCATTCTGAAGATCGGGCTACTAAGCTAAAACTAATCAACAGTTACAACGTAATATAAATCCTTTACGTGCACGAACTATTATTTCAAACAAGCCTGCAGTTTTTCTTTGCTTTACAAATAATATAAAGGTTCCTTTAAGTATAATTTGCTATCTTCAATATTGAGGGCAATTTCTCTCCAGGGGGCATTCGTTTGGTTCAACCTGTATACTCATTAAAGTCCATTTTCTATGTACTGTAGCGCACTTGTGACCGGGGTGGAATGAATCAAAGCTTTTCTTATATTCTTCAATATTTGTTTAAATATCCTAGATATTTTCATATCACTGAACACATTCTTTGTCTTTTTACTAGACATCATTTCATTCTTAGAATATTTTGATAAATCTATCAATACGACGTACAAATGTTCATAAAGACTACTGATTGCCAACCGATAACGAGCTCAAAAAGTTATATAATCTAATCATATGACCACCTACACTACCGTACATAGTAACATATTTATTTTCATTAGAAATTATCGTATAACGTTGCCAATAATAATATCAATAAACATAGATATCGGTATCTGTAGGAAGTTACAGAGTTACCTGAAGGTAAATAAATCCAGAATAAAATCTCGAAGAACAGCCGCCGGCGTCAGCCTGCTTGGCTTTAATCCAACTTTTTGTTTCCGCCTTTTTGAACAGCATGGAATTTTTCGTCTATTCTAGCATCGAGTTTTGGCTTATGAAAATTATACGAGTAAGTATGAGCAATAAAATTCCGAATTTATTGTCGCTGAGATGTGTATTTGACATTGTTATGATTTATGAAACTCACTGATGGACAATTGGGGTTCTGATGGATAGAATCCGAAACGAGGAGATCTGCAGAATCAGTAAGTTGAAGTGGCAGTGGGCAGGCCATATTTGTCGCCAACATGATGGCTCTAGAATGGAGACCACGAACAGCAAAGCGTAGTGTAGGCCGACCTCGTGCCTGCTGGACCGACGTCCTGAAAGACGTTGCGGGGGGCGGCTGGATGAGGAGGACGGAGGACCGACATGAGCGGCGAAATTTGGGAAAGGCCTATGTCCAGTAGTGGACGAACACGGGCTGATGGATGGATGGATGGATTGCCTGACGGACAAATGCTCTAAATCTGTCTTTTATCTTGAATAAGATCTGAATAGTTGTATTTCATTGAAACCGGTCTTTAATATTTATGGAATTGTGTTTTTGTAACTTACAATTAAAGTTTATTAATATCCTTATTATTTAGCTGGTAACAAGATTCATAAATGTTTTAGAATATTTTAAGTTAATTTTTATGATAGATCTGAGCCGCGATCCGGATTGCGATCTATTTCTATTGTCGTAGGGATAATGGGAAATAAAATGGTTAAAATCTCGTTTATAATCGCAGTAAATATTATGTTGGTAAGCAATTCGCACTGAGATGTTGAAAATTTTCTTTATTCCAGTATTTTGGCTTTCGTTTATCGAGGGTGGGGCCAAACCGCTAATCAAAAGAAAACGAAGTGACATCGGCGCGGCGCGGCGCTCTCTCCGCCGGATAAGACAATAATTCGTAACTTCACCCTTGTGTCGTCGAGTCAGTTACGCCTCTTGGCTCATTCCTGTAAGCCCAGCGAAACTAAAAATAGTGCGTTATATAACCGATGAGAAAATTATATTTTATTTATTTAACTTTCTTACAGCTTTATCTTTGTGTTGCAGCCAACAAAGTAGTAAAGAGGTCCTGTAGCTGTCCGAGTATAGGGTAACCTCCAGCTTTCAGGAGTTCAGTTGTGATGCCATCCTCGCCCGGCGCCTTGTTGTTTTTCAGCTGTTCAAGAGCTATCCTAATCTCACCCATTTCGACATCCGGGAGTTCATCGGTGTAGTGGCGGACCAGAGGTGCACGTTTGTCGTCTTCATCGCGAGCAGTTGGCTTGGGAGCGTGTGAAGAATATAGAAGCCACTAATTCCATACAATAGCGAAGTGACAAACCTAGGTCTCCTGTTAGATAGTTGCTTGTCTTGGGATCCACAAATAAATGAAGTTTGCAGGAAATTGTTTGCGGCAGCAGGATCTTTGAGAAGGCTTTGGAATTTCCTTCCGACTGCTACTAAAATTGCGCTTGCACATTCTCTATTACTACCCGTTCTCGATTATGCCAATGTCTGCTACCATGACGTTACTGAGGTTCAGCTTGATAAACTCAAACGTCTTCAAAATTTCTGTATTAGGTTTATTTTTGGTCTTCGTAAATTCGATCACATATCTAAATTCCGCTCTCGATTAAATTGTCTTCCCATTCGTCGTCGCCGTAATGCTCATATCCTGTCTCTCTTGTATTCTGTGTTGAATAATCCTTCAACTCCCTCTTACCTAAAAACTCGGTTTCGATATCTTCATGGTACTCATGACCGCATTTTACGGTCCTCTCAGAATCTGCTTCTTACCACGCCGATGCATTCATCGTCTTTCTTTAATAATTCGTTCTCAGTCCAAGCTGTTCGATTGTGGAATGATCTTCCTTTACTTATTAGAAGAGCCCCTTCCCTGCCTGTATTCAAGAAACTAGTCAAACATCATTACCTTTCACTCTGATTACATAAATATTATTTCTCTTTAGGTATGTAAAGTATATATATTATTATTAGCATGTAAATTACCATTCATAACAATATATATTTACCAATATGTAAATATTAATATTATTTAATTTACATTTATATATCTATCAATATATTTATGTATCTATTACCTATACACAAATTTAGTACACCGCCATATGAGTTATCCCCTTGACCAGTTTCTTCCACCCAAAGGTTGTCTGGAAGAGATTGCTTTAAGCGATAAGGCCGCCTGTTTGTATTTACCCAATAAGTTACATTAAGTGTTACATTATTTTTTGTTTCCTTTTTTTGGTGTACAAATAAAGCTGTATTGCTGTTGTTGTTGTTGTTACGTTATCGTGTTTAGAGGGGACTAAAAGTTTGGCGCAGCCTGTACTCGTAAAACTGTAAAGCCTACTTAGCTGTGATAACTTTCCTCTCAACTTCATTAAATATACTACTTCTGTGAATTTTTCCACATATTCATAAACAACCATTTAGGCAGGAGGGGGCGGACACCTAGTCCTGACTCTAACACTTAGCTTTGAAAACTTTAAATTAGCACTATAAAGCTTAATATTTCGCCAACGGATCCCTAAATCGAAAAATGGTTGTCACGTACTCATAATGTTTTTGAACGACCTATCTAACGATATCCCACACTATGGAATAGACGAGAAAAAAAATTCATACCCTATTTATGTGTCGTGGGAGAAACCCTTAAAATTTATTTTTTATTTTTTTACCGTTTTGTCGGCGTCATTAATATGTATACCCTTACCAAATACAGCTTTCTATTACTAATGGTCTCTGAGCTAAGCCGCGGACAGACGGACGGACGGACGGATGAACGGACAGATGGACATGGCGAAACTATAAGGGCTCCTCGACGGACTATGGAACCCTAAAAAGAAAGGAGATAAGTAAAATTTTCTAAAATTTTAGGATGCTACTTATATCTTATATATTTTATAATATGTATCTGTCTGTGTCGAGCAAAACTATAGTTAAACGATAGTCCTATAAAGGTTAAAGTTATACAGCATGTAACTCAAAAAGTCGTGAGAATGCAGTTCTATGCTCATAAAACACAGCTTTCGTGTCGACAAGTTGGTAAAGCGCCTTCCTTTGCAGTCCATTTCTATAAGCCCTAAAACTTACTACGAGGAACTTACTTAGAAACTATTTGTGACTAAATTGTTGTTGTTTATATACGATATCGGATACTATCACATCATCAGAAATATCATCAACTGAACTATTTATGCTGAAATATGTAACTACTTGATGGAATGTGTTTATAAGTATAATTCATCATCATCAAGCTTCATGTCACTTGTAAGGCTTTTTATTAGAGTTTCTTTCCTTTTGTTAAGAGTATATTTTCAAAGTATTTTATTTACTTACAAACGAGTTTTTTGGAATTTAGGATTTGTGTTATTCTGCCACTCGCCGCTAAACGGTGGAGGAAAACAGATCTAAATCACCAAGAAAATTTCAACAAATAGAAATGTACAGATTTAAAAAAAAAATTAGTTAGTCTTGCTAAGAAGAAGGGCAAATAAGATCAGGTATATATTTTTTCATCATCATTATTATAATTATGATGATAACATTGCTTTAGTAAAAAAATAGAAAGCACAGTAGAATTCAAGTTAAGATAAATCAGGCTAAAAGTTTAATAAAATGCCATTTGAAAGAAAACGAAATTGACAGATTAATTCTTTATCTTCCTATTCTATCTCACCTATCATTTTTTACAATCATAATTATATTATATTTATACAAAAACAATATTATATTTTTTTGTATTGCAACAACCTTCATTGCCTTTACCACCACCACCACCACCTACCACCTATTGCCTTTAAACTTATGCAGAAAGAGTGAGTAAGTACTAAGTTTTGATATGAATTAACACAATGCATTTTCATCTTCAAAATATTCGCTAATTCTATTAAGCTTTCATAAAACCATTTCTTAACATCCTCAAAAAATTTATTGCCTGGAAGACCGAGTGTTTTCTTTGATGTTTAATTATAAAAAAGACTGTGTGACCAACAAAGGAAGTACTTGTCTTGTGGAGTCTCAATTCTGGAGCAGCAAGTTTATGTTTATTTTTAGTACCTATAATTTGGCTTGCACCGACCCGTAAAAGCATATTGGTGTTTTTTCTACTATGCAAGATGTTTTCATATATAAATTGGCTTTATAGTTAGGATTCCTATTTGCTTGAATTTTTTTTGTGACTCACTACATTTTGAAGGGCTCCATAATGCATAACCTTAGTTTTCCATCAGATTCAGTTTCGTCTATATAAACGACAAACATTTGAAAAAAAAATGTGGTATATTATTTGATTCACGACCATTATTAATTACTTTCCATAAATGTACATACGTTAAATCTTCCAACAATTAAATTACTTGAAAAAAAAAGTATTCATTTCACGCGAAAAGTGATTCATCTCCTACATTTCAAAACTGTTAAAAACTAAACTCCCACACCCAGATACTAACTAAAAAAGATATCTTTATTATATTGATAAGAAACGGCTACTGACGATTTAATAGTCAGATTTCATCTGGCTTTATTACATTAGCCGCAATTAAAAAATAAATGAATTTTTGTGTGCTCAGCTGTTGATTAGAGTATGACAGGCAATTAAAATGCTAAGTGTTAGAGCTGTGGGCCTATTATGTACCTCAGTGTCGGTTGCCATCTACGGTTACTATTCACCGTAAACAGAAATAAAATTCTTCCAAAATAACCTTCAATGGGTATT
Organism: Ypsolopha scabrella; assembly: GCA_910592155.1. Lineage (NCBI taxonomy): Eukaryota > Metazoa > Arthropoda > Insecta > Lepidoptera > Ypsolophidae > Ypsolopha > Ypsolopha scabrella. The sequence continues at coordinate 18,837,232 of OU342969.1, read as the reverse complement.
GAACTATTTACGAATTATGACGTCATTTCAAGTGCGAAAGTATCTTTAGATAAGCGATAGATTTGGCAAAATATTTTACGATACAGAATCAGGGGGCAGAACTGTAGTTTAACATAGATTCGAGCGAAGCCAATACTAAGATTCATTTTGTGTCTGTACGTACAGGTAGTGGAGCAAGTGCATTATGTCCCCGTTATGAATCTAAAACTTGCTAAGTTAATTCGCATAGGAAGAACCCGTTTCAATCTAAATTATCGCTTAGTTCCGTAGCTAACTAATTAACTCCAGTGCCGCAACTCCGCAACCCTTCGCTCGGTGTAACGACTCTTGTAATTTAATTTTTGCCTTCAATAGCTATCGCTGATTCTCGATATCGATAAAAAATTATAAGAGACGTGTACGTGCCTATTTGTGAGGATGAAGTTTTCGAAAAGATCAGCAAAGAGCGATTATATCACTTAAATTAGGGGGGTCCCTCATAACGAAATAGTACGGTTTTGATCCCATTTTGATATTTTTTCGTGAAATCAAAGTGATTCTAAGGTGTAATAACTACATATTTAGAAAATAGCGGCCCCTTTTCATTTCTAGCCAATCATGCATGACAGCATGACACATTTGAAACATAGCTTTCAAATGTGTCATGCACAGATTGGCTAGAAATGACATAACATATGATTTTTAGCCAATCACGATTCATTTGAGAACGATACTGATAGATTTTGAAGTTACACAGTAAGACCTTCGACTTTCAAAAAGTAAATGAAAGATAATAACAGGAATTTAAAAATACTAAAAACCATTTTAGATTTCGGAGGAGTTACGTTGGAATAAAGGATCTCAAAAAAGGATTTTAAATTGCTATACCTACAATAAAATGAAAACATATTCCGACAACTGGTACAGCAAACATCGCTTATATAACTTTGGATCTAATCTAATCAATAATCTAAATGAGGTAAACGAGCAGAATTTCTATAATTCTAACGTCCGTTGGCCTCTAACTTAACTACAAACTCTGCAGAAAGGTCCGAAACCTGGCGCTATATTTTATGAATACCTTTGCAATTAAAACGAGTGGTAAGAATTTTAGTCAATGGGAATAAAAGCGCTTTTAGGTTGTCACAAGTGCCCACTTATTTTGGAAGCTTTGTAAACGTATGGTGCGGGTAACTACGTTACACTCCGTCCGTGTATCAAAAGTTTTGGTTTGTCCCTTGCCTTATGAATATTCACCTAACATTAAATAGCGCCACATTGCTCGCCCATGACCGTTAGGTAGAACTTTTTCTTCCAACTACTTTTATAATAATATAAGTTCTAACGTAAAAAGCGCAAGCAAAACGGCAGATGATTTTCCGAGGAAGATTTGCTTGAAGAATAAATGAAAGATGCGTCCTTACTTGATAAGTAACTTTTACTACCAACTGAAGGTTACAAACTGACACCTATTCTCGTGTAGCAAATATTAGATTTAGAGCTGCCATAACCTAAAACTTTTCATTGCAAAATAGGCTTTAACGCAGTTGGATAAAAGTTAAATGAGCTTGTATTATTTTAGGTTTTTCAATTCTAAATTTAAGGTTTGCTGCACGAGAATAGGACACATTACCTACTTAAAAATGATTATCGTGAACGAAACAGGCTGATGGATGGTTGGATATCTAAACAACGCTTTTAACCGTAGTTCCTTAGTCTGACTGATCATTACTTTATTTACAGTGTAATTAATACTCAGTTGTATTTTAAACAGTGACAACTCCCTGAGCTCTATCCCCCCGGGTCTGTGATGCCTGTTTGCTATAGAATCACCTTATTTTATCTCCCTACAGACACTGAGCCTTTTGTCTTACCAATGTAACTCATTACGCTCTATTAGGGTGTGTTCACACACAATTTGTGATTCACTGTAAGCCCAATACTATTTAGAATAATTCAATAGAAAATACCCATAATAATATAGTAGAAACTACCTGCAGTTCGCAGCTAACCTCTCGTAGACTCGTTCAGTCAGCGGCTGATTTGCAGCGTCACGCGCCCAAATTCATCCAGTCGGCGTAGGTAAGTAAGTTTGTCAGATTTCGGGTGATTTTAGGGATTTTTTACGGATATGTGTTGCTTTTTAGGGTTCCGTACCTCAAAAGGAAAAACGGAGTCCATAAAGGAATACTTTGTTGTCCGTCTGTCTGTCAAGACCCATTATCTCGGGAACACGTGGAGGTATGGAGTTAAAGTTAAAACCATATTCTTAAATCTACAGCCCCTTGAAGCTGTGGAAAAATAAAACTTCTAAAGTAACGTTAAAAAAAGATACGGCCGTTTATGCCGCTAAAAACGTTTATTTCGACACTCTCAAGGGTATCAAAATTTATAGGGTATTTCCCGTTGACCTAGAACTATGAAAATTGTCACGTAATACCGTCTAATAATAGAATAAATATTAAAACTATACATTCGTAATTAAATCATTAAAAAAAATCATCGAGGTAAGCAACGGTATGCGCGGTCATAATTGTACGGGTGACCAAATCTCTTTGTAGATTTTCTTGAACTTTTATTAATTTGTACGGAACCCTTGGTGGGCGAGTCCGACTCGCACTTGTCCGGGTTTCTTTGATAAAAAACCTGTGGGAAGCGTTCCTTGTTTTCCCGTAGAATTTATTTGATGAGATTTTGTCAATGTCTTGCGATGTAAAGTGATCAGGGAGAGATAATATCTTAAAAAATAAAAGCTATGGTATATAAGGAACGCTTCCAATAAAAGGTGTTCAATAAAATAAAATAAATACATATCCCCAGAAAATATTTTTTAAATCACCCGAAATTTGCCTTACATGCGAAAAAATTGCTAAGGTAGATTTCAGGTGACTTTAAAAGCGATTTCCTACGAATATGTATTGATTATTTCTGAACGACTGAAATATCGAGTCAAAAATAATGCCAGAATAACCGTCCAGTTTGCTGACTGTGAGATTGTGAGCTGTGTGATTTGCGGCTAAGAGTCGGCCAGTAGACAGTACGCCGCTGACTCTGAGCTAAATGTAAACACCCCCTAAGTTTTGAAAAACTCAAAAGCACATCAAATGGAAGTGATCATATATTGTACGTATACAACCAAATAAACCTTTGAAAATGCTATAATAGTGAAACCGGTTAGGTAAATAAAATAAATATAGTGGACAAAATATATACAGTTCAATCAAAATGTATAGAAAGTTCTACCAAGTGCCTACATTCACAAGCATCAACTTAATTAACAAATCATTTCCCTTCAACTAGTAGCCGTAGCTTCTCACCACCTTCGTTACAAAAGCATGCCGCCAAGCGACACATCGTCTTCCGGCATGACAGTAAGAGCAGCCATACCTGGAGAGTGGTTAAAGGCAGTTGCGTATATATCAGTAATTTTTTAGTTACCGGCTTCCGTAGATTTTGCGGTATTCCCTGAACAGACTGATTAACACCTCGCCTGCTATCACCCTTCCACTTACTGGGCTAGTGTGTTTTATCCTATATATCATCGATGCTTTCTATCAGGCGCGGTAGTGGCCATCGTAAGCATATCAAATAATTTGGTCAAGTGCGAGTCAGACTCGCGCACAAAGTGTTCGGTACCACTCCGCAATACTGGTGCGGGACCCTAAAACATAATGCAAAATAGCAACAGGCAACATCAAAGCTACAAGAAAGAAGTCGCTAATTTTTTTTTTTTGTTTTTTTTTTTAGAGTATATCCTACAATCTGACTAAATTTAAATCTTTTATATCTTATTGTCTTTAAGTAAGGGCCAAAATCAATAAAGTTTAAGGCTGTCGAACCACATCTCGGTGCAAAATGCACATCATAACATTGTTTTCCTTACTTTTGAATAAAAAATATGCAAAAATTTCGTTTAAAAGCAATTGGCGGGAATTCATTAGAAATAATTAAGCTTTCACATTTAAATTGTATCATTTTATGATTTACATTTTGATTGCATTCGGTTAACAAACAAAAAAAAAAACAAAATTTCGGTTAACAAACTTAAAGGCGTAGTAGTAGTAGTCGAATGTAAGGCATAAAATAACATAATTTTAATGCGAAAACCCTATTATTAGTAATCAATTTCCGCCAATTGCTTTGAAAATCAATTTTTGCATTCTTTTTATTCAAAAGTAAGGAAAACAATGTTATGATGTGCATTTTCGACATTTGGTTCGACCACCTTAAGTAATACAAGTTTTTCGAGGTTTCTTCTATGGGGTATACCCTTAAATGTAAGTTTTTTAATATTTTTTTACTTGTCGTGATAGGAGCTATAGTTTATAAAAAAAACAACTTTCTACCATTTACGGTTGTGACAGACGGACAGACAGACAGCTGAGGCCTAGTAATAGGGTCCCGTTTGGCACCGTTCGGGTACGGAACTCTAAACTAACCGGTTGGGAACTATAATGCTTTCATCGTTTAAATTTTTTCAGGCAAAGTCGAACGTTTCATTACTCTGATACGGTACTCGAATTTCATGTTTACGGTAAAAGTTTGATGCTTTTGAAATAACCCACAATATCGAAAGTTCCAAAATGGTCGTCTAATGCTAAATAATGCAAAACTAAATCAAATACGTAAGTAAAAGTTACGTTTTGTGAATGTGTACCATTTATAGCGCCTCATTTTTTGCCGTTTTGATGTTGCTAAGGCATCAATATTTTTGTTATTAACCATAATCATGGAAAAATATTAAAACTTCTTGTACGTTGTTCCGCTAATATTATTATTGCCAAGAACGATCACGCTACTGATGATTATAATTTATCACACTAATATTATAAATGCGAAAGTTTGTGTGTGTGTGCGTGTGTGTGTGTGTATGTTTGTTACTCTTTCACGCTGAAACGGCTGGACGGATTTGGATGAAATTTGGAATGGATATAGCTTGTACCATAACTTAACACATAGGCTACTTTTTATCCCGGAAAAAATCATGTCGTTAAACCATTTAATGAGCGGGCGGAGCCGCGGGCAAAAGCTAGTACAGAATAAAATGTTGGTGAAATGAATAACGTTCCATAGTGATTGACACGTGGCTGCTGAGCTTGCGTTTGTAAGGAACACGAAAAGAATAATTTACGGATTTCACAAAAAGGTTCATCGAACCTTGATACTGAGCACTTACCGAGTCCCCAATATAAACTTGACTCTATAAATAAATGGCACCTTATTTAATGGAACAACGTATAAGTGATAATATTTTTCTATTATTGTTAAGGCTGGTTGTCACTTAAATTGCGTTTGAAGACGTTTTTGAATAGTTTTAAACTTTTATTATGGTTATCACAATTTTACAAAATAAATATATGACATTTATCGACTGATGCTTCCCGTAACTATAATAACGAAAAACTTTAAAGCTTTATTCTAGGTACATTAAGTAAATAAATGCGTATATAAAGCGAAAATTGTGTTTCAAATTTAAAAAGGGACTACGTTAAAAGCTATACACACATACAAGCTATTAAAAAATCTAAAATAATACGTTTTTTAAATTGATTAGTGTCAGTTTTTCTTTCATGAAAACCACGGTTTTCCATTGCACTGGCAGCAGGTACCTGCGCGGGGCGCGCGGCTCAGTCGCCTGCTGGTTTTCGTACGGGGAATCTGTGTCACCGTTCGTCGCATGCGCACGTATTTTATACACACTCACACACCTATGTGAGTGCGTCACGAGACTGCCTTTGTGCTAGAAAATACCTAACACTGGAAAGCGAGATTTTGCGTTAGAACCCTTGAAAATGTTTCATCAAGAAGTGACAACATGCACCATTAATTAATCATAATGTTTTTAAGTTTCCGTAGCCAACTAACGAATTACTGAATCACAACCAACATAAATTCGCAGTTTTGTTTGATAACTTGACCGGTTTTATTTAACCTACCATCTAAACTACACTAAAGCTATATAGTCTCCGAACACAACAATTCTCCGGGCTAATTAGGTAACTCTTTGTGTAAATAAATGCGTTTACACTGGGAGACGGGAGAGCAGTCTCTCTTTATTGAACTCCTTCGGGGGTGCAAATGAATGGATTTGTTTAGGTAATACGAGTAACGTAGGTAGTCGTTATAGCGTTCTTTCTGTTGAAATTGAGTTTATTTTTTCATGCTTCAAAAAGCGTGTATTTGTGCTCTTTAAGAGGATAGGTTCCGAAAAACCATAATTTATTCTTCCTTGTTTGAAGAATCTAGCAATACTAGATATTTGAAAAAAATTTGGACTTCTGTCAAGAATATAATGTACACTCTTATCGAAACAGAATCTTCAGAAGTCATTCCAACATTGAGCCATAAAAAATCAAAGATGACTCCAAAAAAAGGTTTCATGTCGAATTTTACCATTATTTAAGCAAAATCATATCATATTATTTATTAATTAAAATCTGTATAAACTTTATTATACTGTTATCCGAACAGATATTTGATACAAACTTTAGTTTTTTTTTAATAATAAAATTCGTGATAAAAGTCGTCATTTTGATAATTTTCCAGAATTCGTCCCTCTCGCACTGCAGGTTTTTCGGCATGGAGTAACAGCGATCAATGCAATCGGAACCTATTCTCTTAAGGTGAAGTTATCCAGAGAAATCTGTCCTGCTCCAACGCTTTCATTTTATACTTTTCTATCCTGTTAAGTGGGAGCGGTCCGCTTAGAAAATTCGCGATTTCGAAGTAGTTTTATTTATTATTTTGGAATTAAGAGGAAGGATTTTAAATATAACGGCCGTTTCACGAGAATATCACATCTCTTATGTAGTTTATTTTAGTATACCTAACTCTAATGAAATGGTATTTACATCATCCTATCTTTGCGATTTTATTGGATGCAGTAAAATGATTGTAATCATCATATTATAATATCGAACGACCGAAATATTAAGTGTAAAGTGCGAAATACGATATATAATATATGTTGTTTTATGTGTTATTACAACTTCACTGCTAATGAATTTGCAAAGAGACAAAATCGGAATAGCCCCTCTTATGCCTCCTCTACACGTAGTCAGATGGATCAGCAGATGTATTCGCGGATAGATTCGCGAGTAAGTAAGTAAGTAAATAGTATAAGTAAATCATTTATTTGTCACAGAATTTGGGTACATAAAAGATAACATAAAAGATATATCCCATCAAATTCAACCAGAAATTGGCGTACAAATATTAAAATAAAAATCATTTTTTTTACAAACACAAGTTCAAAAAGGAAAATATATCTATTAAAATGTCTTAAGCTTAATATTAGGCGAGCCGTCCACACGGTCTGTATTCATTCTCGAAAGAAGCAAGACGCATAAAAAGTTAATGTCAAGACAGTAGCGGCCGCTCCTATTTATTTATTTAGCCCCATAAGCAAAAGAAATGTAAAAAAAAAAACCGGCCAAGTGCATGTCGGGCCACGCGCAATGTAGAGTTCCGTAAATTTTCAAAAGCATATTAGTATTCTGACATCTCGAGTAAGAAAGGTTATTTATATTATGAAACGTATAAGGCTAGACGGTAAATCTTTCGCGCGCGAGATTTGGATTTTCCCAATTGTTATAGCTGTTTCGGTCACTCGCGGCCGGCACGAGCGCGCCCTCCCCGCGCGCCCCGCACTTGTTCACCTTGTACAGTGGAGACCACATCAAGCTATACACATTGAGTATAAGCTGACCTCTCATTGTACGGGAAGCCTATACAATGAGAGGTCAGCTTATACTGAAAGTGTTTAGCTTGATGTGGGCTCCACTGTACCCACAGCTTGGACTCAGATCAGTACATCCTTTCATACCTTCGTTTTTAGTACTTTTGATTGATTAATTAAAAATGAATGACCTCCTATTCGTCTTTGTCTAAAGAGTACAATATAATAGTATCAAACGGACGAATGTAGGATACTATAATATTTAAAATATTTCGGAGGGTTACTGTGTGGTCAAACGAGTAACAAAATGGATATTTACGTGGTAGTACTATTCTAAGTCCTATAGGCTTTAATGACTAAATAATTAATAAATAATTAATATCTCCTCTAACGAACAATTTTTACTACAGAGCCAATACTCGAATCGCAAAAAAATAATCATATACTCAGTACATTTTAGGCGGCTAGGTAATTTATCTTTTGTAGGAAACACCTGATTTTTTATGATTTCATTGTTGTTCCCATAGTAAAAGTTGTTCCTGTAGACAAATGGTATCACCAGTTTGCGCTTCCAAAACCATGTATTTTGTGCTCTTCTTCTCTATAGAACTACCTATACAGGCCGTAAACTTAATAATGTACTTTCCATATATGTTTTGACCGCTGACATAAGGAAAAGTGAAGTAAAGTGAAAAAGATTTATATAAAGTAATTTATGTAAGATTTATATAAAAGATGTTATGTAAAGTATGTACATATAATTTACTTTTTTATACGGTAAGGCGTAGTATAGTAGTAAACGTTATGTAGTATACCTATTTTTAATCAACAAGAAATTAATCAACAAGATGTTTATTTTATTTATTTATTTATTATATCATAGATCATAGAGTTATGAAAATTTTATTTTTATCAATAGGTGTAATAGGTAAATATGAGTCTTAAAAAGGTAACAATGAGCTGATTGATGTTGCGTTTTTTAAGTTTATTACTTAATTTGGTCTAGGTTTCGCTGGAGTAGTTTTCAAAATACTCTAAAAAGCTATATTCGCTCAAAGACAAACAAAACCAAATATATTTTTATCTAGATATTATTGCACATATTAACGTCGGAATGTTGAAAAACATTTTTTTTATGTTTTAGGTAATCCCTTGACAATTTCTTATGTGGAGCCGGTCGGATATTTAGTTAAGAAAACGTAGTTATGGAATATACAGTAATTTTTAGTAACCATTTTGTGTAAATTCCAACAAGTGCAGACATACGAGTACCTAATTAAAATGATAACATAACGAAAAATGTGTGGTTATGATGATTTTTTTTCTTAAATTTCTACTTTACCTAATAGTAATAAGTTCTCTTGCAGTCATCATAATTATATTCTAGGTACTCTAGGTTCAATCAGTTCTGGAAGAACACACTGCATGTAAAAGTTTTTCAGAGGTGTTTGCATTTTTTCTTGATTTTTAGGTAAAGCAACCCATTTGAACTCCAAACAATGAAATAGCAATAAGTAAATATGAAGTTGACCTTGGACCTGATAATAGGTTCTATGCCTTGAGTTGGCACCTTACAAAATGTGATCAATCCCTTTTGAATTGCGTCTGCAGGACTCATCTCCAAGGCTACAAATTTTGGTGTACAGGAATCATGAAGCTGTCAATGAAATACTTGATATTGCCAATTACTCTTCCTTCTAATGTCATATTTTTTTCTTCATTTTCCTTTTCAATCCTTTTTAAAGTTTGATGACGATGTATCACTTGAAAATATTTTCTTCATAATTTATGCATCCAACTTCAAGCACTTTTTCTTCGTGGTTAATTGAACTAGAATGGTTTTCCATTTGATATTGATGTATAAAAACAAAATTTCAGGAGAAATATCCCAAAAATAGAAATGAAACAAAAATGTTTTTAATAGTATAAAATATACTATGAAAAATATACTACTTAAAATCATTTGATTTGTTCTATCGCTTCTAGGACATTACTGTACATAAACAATGTTCAAAATATGTGTAACATTCAGGACTTTTATACGCTTGTAACTTTTGTATGTATTTGATTTTGATAAATTTTTTAGATTCAAGTCGTGGATATTGTATGGAATATGTTGAAAAAGAAAAAATAATAATCAAGAACCTTTATTTAAGGATATTATCAGCGAACTGCGCTAGTATGGGAGTTGGGGCGAATAGAGTGCCCTTAACTTCTGTATAGGATCAAGTTATAATGTGTCCTTATGTACATTTAATATTGAATTTTTTCGTTTATTCTTATTAATATATTCAATATTTCGATAAGATTATAATTTTATTTTCCTTTGCAGTTAAACGAAAATCTACTTTTGAATTTCACCGATCATCCGTAATAAATACCTAAATTAAGACCAACAATACGAAATAATTAATGTAAACACACTTTCAGAGTTTCAAAACATTTTTATTTGATTAAATTTTATATAAATTTTGAACTTCCTATTCTTATCCTTGTCGTGTATATTAAACGAAGATGATTTGTGGAAAGAGTCCGAATTAGCCGTATTTATGAAAAAAATAATTATTTGTATTATCATATCAGTCATGTTGTCAATCAATCAAAAATCAACAAGAAAATCAACAAGAAAAATTAACAGTAATGGATTAATAATAACAAAAAACTAAACAAACACGTAAACGAAATAATATCACTTCGAACGCAATCCAAATAGGAATGAACTTGTTCACAAAACGGCGGACCAAATATTGGTAACTGCGGTCGACCAACTGACGTCATTATTGCGTATGAGCGGTACGAGAGATAAGGATAGAGACAACTCAGTAACGGTCCGATTGTTTACGTATTTCATCTCGTCTCGTTGGCCATACTTTAGTTATAAAATTTAGCCCCAGTATTAATTTTAACTGAATGTTACATTTATTTCTGCAGTTCCCTTTTAGTATGTGATCTATTAGTTCCATGGAATAATCTCTCAGAATAAGAAGGGACCACATAATTATTTTTACCCCTGTATAAAGTAAAATTATTTCGCACACCTAAAACAGAGTTTTTAGGGGTCCTAATGAAAAAAAAACGGTACCCTTATAGGATCACTTTGTTGCCCATCTGCCACTTTTTTATTAAAAAAAAAAACAAATAGTAAGTACTCAACCATTTTTGCACGAAAACTCTGTCCACCACACTCAATAGTTTTTCCACTAACCTATATGTAAAAACTCTTTGATAAATCAACTGCACATGTATCAAGCGAGTAAGGTGAGTGAAACGAGTATAATCGCTCGTCCCGTGATCCCCCCGCATGTCTTCCCCACCCCTGATGCGACAGAGTACGATGCCGGATTTATGTAATTTGCGCCCACGATTTCGAACGGTAGAGCATAGCTAATTACTGAAATTCTATACGTTTCACATACAAAATGATTGCATTTTACAAATATATATGAAACAACTCGAGTCCGAAATTTAAAAAAATACGATTTTTCTTGAGAAATGCTTAAGAAAACCGAATATGAAAATGGAACATTTTGGAGCTTAAAACACAGATATTTAAGTGCTTGTATTTCTTATGTGTGTTTATTATCCGAAATTTAAAGTTAAATAAGACATGTAGGTCGTGCAAAAGATGAAGTTACTTAAAGTTTTATGTGATTTAATGCGTTAGCGTACAAATGAAAAGCTATCTCGTTTTGTACGGCCGCGGAGTCTAGCGCTCTTCCCTTAAGAAACTGTGCTGATCAGAATACTCTGCTTTCGGTCTACTACTGCCTATGTCAATCATTACTGACATACTGTATCCTTATCTGGGGTAATTCAGCTAAATCTACGCTGCTGAATCTCGAACGGGCTCAACGTGCTGTCCTTAAGGTTATGTTACGTAAACCGTACAGATATGAGACGGACAAACTTTACAAAGAGGTGGGTGTTCTCCGTGTTAGGCAATTATACGTTCTGAAATCCGTATTAAGAACACACAAAGCCGTTCTGTCATCTAATTCAGAACATCAAACTAGACGTGTACAGAGATCAAAAATTGAATCAGTATGTAAGACTCGCTTCGCGAGGCGTTTTCTAATAGTTCCATCCTCAGCATACAACAAAATTATTCAACAATGTAAAATCAGCGACTGTCCCACAGGTCAAGCAAAAATTAAAATAATCAAGTGGTTACTAGAACTTTCTTATGATAAAACTGAAGAGTTATTGACTGTGATAAAGTAAAGTATGTCAGTTATTAATATTTTATAATTGTTTCGTTTTTAGTTAATGTATCGTAATACTAAATAATGACAAATGCAATGGGTAATCATTTTATCCCCAATTAAACTGTGTTTATATAGAAAAACATATACATATATGTATTAATATATATATATATATTATTATGTGATTTATATTTATTTATTTATTATTTTTTAAGACATACTAAATTTTAACTTTTATTATATAAGATTTTTGGAGCACCTTGTATATATTATTATTTTTAATATTCATGTATCTTTACAAATTGTATTTTATACTATCATAATCTAAATTATGTAAAGATATTTATTTAAAATGTGTTTCCCAAAATCACTATTACGGAAATTTTATTTTAATTTTAACGTAACAATTATGCCTAACGTCCTGTCTACTCCTCTCCGAACTTAATTGGTCTATACACAATCACTGAGCATCGCTCCTACCCTACGCGACATAATTACCTATTTTGTTAAACAACATCACAGAATCTCCGCCGGACAGGCCCGGCCTAGCGCGGAGATTACAGTTAATTTAATAAATACATTCATTTAATACCTAATACATACTAACTATTGTGTAAATTGTAATTAAGTACTTCAATAACTGAAATTGTGTTTGTGTAATGTGTTAAAATCGGTTGTACCCTCTTTTTCTAACTGCCTGGTATGTAAGATTTTTTCGTTTTGGAAATAAATATATTTGTATTTGTATTTGTTGGAGCTGCCCAGTACATTTTATAAGTTGGTCTACTAATACAGTCTTTATGAACAAATTGATAAATAAAAAACCAGCCAAGTGCGTGTCGGGCCACGCGCAATGTAGGGTTCCGAAGCTGCCCACAGTACATTTTATAAGTTGGTCCGCTAATACAGTCTTTATGAACAAATTGATAAATAAAAAACCGGCCAAGTGCGTGTCGGGCCACGCGCAATGTAGGTTTACGTAGTTGCCTAATACATTTTATAAGTTGGTCTACTAATACAAATCCAAACTTCTAGTCCCATAAATTAAGAAGAACGGCCCATACATTGTCGTGTTAAGAGGGGACTAAAAGTTTGGCACGCCCTGTACTCGTAAACCTGTAAAGCCGTAAGAGTTGTGATAGTTTTCCTTTTAAATTCATTATATATACTACTTCTGTGAATTTTTTCACATATCCATGAACAACCGTTTAGCCAGCAGGGGGAACACTCCACTTTAACAAAAAATTGCACTTTAAAGGTTAATTATTTTGCCAACGGATCCCTAAATCGAAAAAAGGTTTTCACACACCCATAATGTTTTTGAAAGACCTATATAACGATACCCCACACCATGAGACAGGAAAAAAAATCATCCCCAATTTACGTGTAGGTAGGCAGGTACCCTTAAAAAAATTTGTCATTATTTAATTTTTCTCAAAAATACATTGTAATATAATATTACTGTCATGATTCTTAATAGATTTCTAAATTATTGTCAATATATTGTTCAATATTGTCAATGTATTGTTCAGTATTTCGGTGTTTATTTAAAGTGGCAACTCTGATACTATTAAGTGATTAACTTTTAAAAGCCCACCAATCAGAGTTGAACACGATTAACCAATGAGAGAACGCCACCCGTCATCGTTTTTGGCGGAAAACCTTGGGAAGGAGGCACCAAACAGTCGCTCGAATATTTATTCTTGTTCGAGATTTTGGAGGAGAAACTAGTTAGAATTCAGTGTACTTAAAAGTGTACCCATTTGTGTTTAATAATATAATAAAGTTATAAAAGCTATCTGCAGTTTATATTTTATCAAATTACCATTACATACTGTAAAGATCTACCAGAAAATACTTCTGGCGAGCTATTAAAAGTGTCCAGGAATTCTGAATAACTGTCCAGGAAATTCATATGAAAATCCATTACATACCATATGTTCACAAAGTACATTTAATATGTTTTCTTTTTAAAACTATCTGTGTCTGTGTTTTTAAGAGACTAAGGAGTTTGGCGATCATAAAGTTTTAAGCGGCCAATTTACAAAAGAAAAATAAAATGAATTACAATTTCATGTTTAGAATGTAGAAATATTTGCTATTAACTGCAATAACAGTAACATAATTCTTTTTTAATTGATTTTACAGGTATATTTAAAACCTCGAATACTTAAAATTTTACCTCAATGAGCGTTTTTTTCGTTGGTTTTTTTCCAGGATTGCTTATTTCCTGGTTTTAGCAGTAGTGTACTATTACCGATTTGTCGGCGTGATTAATATGTATACTCATGCCAAATTGCAGCTTTCTAGTACTAACAGTCTCTGAGCTAATCCGCGGTCAGATGGACGGACATGGCAAAACTATAAGGGTTCCTTGTCGGACTACGGAAACCTAAAAATGAAAGTGGGGGATGCCATACATAAAATATTTCATATTTAAAACTTTATATTTATTTAAATAACGAGCAAAAACATGGAGGTAATCTATGGCTCTCGTTCACAATCTGCACCATAGATCGGACCCCGCCACCCCCGAATCATTAGACCAAGTTCGGCCGCTACACCAGCCAGTGTTAGATTTCGTACGATAATTATCGTATTTGTACGATAATTTGTCAATAAGTACGATATACTATCCTTATTCAAGGATCGTACGATCATTTCTATGTTGGCAAGCTATTTCCATTATTATTACCTATACAAATACTTTTACATGCAGCAACACGCAGATTGTGAAAGAATATTTAGTAAGATCAGTCTTAGCAGGTCATAATCTCGGAACAGACTTATTGTAATTCGAACCGTAGATGCAATTTTATTGTAAATTTTGAACCAAATGAAGAAATGAGAAGAGCTAATAACAAAAATAAAGATGCGATGCAGTTTATTGACCAAGTTGCTGATATCGATATTAATGTTCCACATATATGTTTTCAAGTTAATCTTTATGCACAATTATTGAGTCTTTTAGATATTTTTAGTACCTTTAAATATTAATTAAATTTCTTAGGAACCGTTCCTCATGTAAACAACCTAGTGTCAACATTTGTGAGTTTATCGTATAAATTGTTTGTTCTACTCTGTAATGGTTTGTGTTTTGCTCTTTTTTGCCAATAATATTGTTTTGATATCTATACTTATATTACCAAGCCATACGATTTAAAACAAAATACTATCTTTTTGACTGAAATGTTCAATAATTTTTTATTCGTCAGAATCCAACTCTGCCAGCCACTAGAGCCAGTCTCTGAGCGGAAATAAAAGTTAAACTAAGAGCATAAAATTTGTAGTAATATCACAAAACTATAATAGCTTATATTCGAGCAAAATCTTCTTCGCGAGAGGCAATGAAACTTTTAAGAGGTTTAGTGGTATAACTGGCGATATATTTGGCAATAATACGGATTTCAATTTAAGATAACGCCGCAGGAAATACTTGTAATTGACCATAAAATGTCAGATCCTTTTATGGATGCGAATCGTTTCCTGGCACCAACGGCACGATGCACTTGCCTACGAGTCTAATAAGATTATTCTCTGACTAGCTTTTGCCCGCAGCTTCACCCACGTAGATACGTTTTATGCACATATATCAGCTGATATGGCAAGCGAACGATTGCGAGCGTACCTGGCCTAAAATAGGCTTGATACGAGACCCAATGTCAATAGAGATGTGATTGTTGTGTTGTCCGTAACTGCAGTTTGGTGCGCCGCCCTCTCTTTACTATTATGTGTGCAAAAGTGTGCGTGAGATTTTTATAGTTTTTGTAATTTCGATGGGAAAATAAGTCGGCGGAAACGAGACATCCTACGACGAAAGAGACATCTGAACCCGAACAATTTGGAGTACTTACTAGGTAAGGCAAATCTCATGATACCTAATGTGGGTGGATCTGTTAAGATGTATAAAAACAGGAATAAAGTTCATCAAAAAATAAATAAATCTCCAGAAAATTAAGTATTATTACGTCACACGAGTGCTTAAAAAATTTGTGGAAGGAATTTACCTTAGATTGTATGACCCATTCTGTCCCTTAGACCCATCTGTCCCGTATGACAATAGGTTTGCCCCTTTTTACCTGTAAATAAATGAAATATGAAAAAATTGTGAAATGCACCTCTGCCTGCCCTATTTTTTGTCTTTTTTAGGTAGGCAAGGCAGTAAAGTTTCATTATGTTGTCAATATTCCGTTCATCCGAACTCAACGTTTTAAGGCTAGACAGAATTTTAAATCCTACCTCATAAAGTTTTATTGCTATCCTAAATATCCTACATACCAAAGTACTACAATTTTTACGTATTTATGAACTACCACGAGGTTAATGTGTTTTCAAATTTATAAAAAACTGGTTGCTCTCATTTATCGCTCGTGTTTCAAATCGTCCTCGTAAGCTATTGCCTCCTTACCGCACTTATATCATAAACTTCTATTTCTGCCTTATTTCTATTTATTTTGTTCATATGTATTTTATTTATACTATTATGGAAAAATGTGACTTGCTTATAATAGGTAAATATGTTTCATGAAATATTAAAAAGGCGTTCAAGAATTTCACACCAACTAAATTATTTTTGTTTTTAAAACAATCACACTGGCCAGTAAGACACGATTGCACAAAGAAAAACCGGTCAAGTGCGAGTCTGACTCGCATACCTAGGGTTCCGTAATTCGACAGTTTTGGGAACAGTCAGCAAGAAGGTATTTAAAGTCTTGCCGATAACTGTTTATGATAACTAAAAAAAAGAATCGATTGTACCACAAAAGAGACACTCAGATATTTTTATACCATACTCGAAATAAAACTCGTAGATGAAAAATTCAATTTTATCATTTTTCTACACGTAATCTCAAATCACCGTGATTTTTTTGATATTTTTTGGTTAATTAGTTTCGGAAATAAGGGGTCGACATGCATTTTTTTGTAATTTTTCAAAGAATTCTCGAAATTGGTGCCGCTCGTTCATATCTCCAATATGATACTCATATCGTATTTTTATAGAATATGTTTTGTATTTATTTTACAGTTTTCCTTACATTTCTCATTTTTTTTTTTAATCTCTATATAGTTTTCCTGTAATTGGCCAGCCTACAATCGTATTTGTTTTCTTTTTTTCGGTCCAACAGTTTCGGAAATAAGAGGGACACACCATTTTTTCGTGTTTTTTTAAAGATTTCTCAAACTCGGTGCCAGTAAATATAGTAAAAGTATATATTTTTATAATCAACTCGTTAATAATATATATACAATTTGATACCCATATTGTATTTTTAGGATATTTATTTTTATTTTTTACCTTTTTCTGTTTATTGGAAATATTTTAAACAATTAAAATTTTTTGTTTACATTATATTTTGTAGGCAAGTGAAAGCTATTTTTGTAGCGAATTTCAAGTCTTTATCTTTAACGTGCTAAAGTTATGAGGCTGTGACAAACGGACGGACGGACAGACAGGCAACCAAGTCTCACCATAAAGGTTTCTTTTACCTTTCAGGTACTACGGAACCCTAAAAAGTGTCATGAAAAGAAAATGGTGGCAGTAATTTCGGGTGCAATTGATAACTTACCTCCCCTGCATAACAATCTACTATTGATATTATAATAATATACTCGGAAGTACCTTGACACGATGCAGGATATACGTTATTACTGCACGTACATTATACATATGTTACGTCATAATGCGGGCGCATGTATGAAAATCAGTTGTTAAAGTGCTGAACGAGCAGAAAAAGTATATGAAAATCGACTGTTAACATGGTGTTTTTTTATAAATATCGTGTTGCTAAAGGCCTAAAACTTTTAATGTCCATCTTCGCATAATGATACTGGCCAAATACTTTTTCTGTCGGTAGATTGTTGAAAAATAAGTGAAAATCGCGCGCTAGTCGCTTTCTTTTGTTTTATCAGAATTTTCAAATTGTAAATTACTACTCAAAATGTCGTCTAGAGATATCAT
Organism: Ypsolopha scabrella; assembly: GCA_910592155.1. NCBI lineage: Eukaryota > Metazoa > Arthropoda > Insecta > Lepidoptera > Ypsolophidae > Ypsolopha > Ypsolopha scabrella. The sequence continues at coordinate 18,819,411 of OU342969.1, read as the reverse complement.
GATATGGGTGGCAGTTCAAAGTTGACATTTACAGTGATGTACCCTAATGAAATATAATCTGTTTTCTTTTAGTATTGAGAAAGTTAGCAAGGGCTTTTCGATTTTTTATTTGATTGATCTTTGATTATCCAAAGTACTTTTTGTTAATTACTGGATTAATTAAATTAAACGAACCAATAACTCTAGAGCTTGAGAGATCAAAGTTTATTTTTAGTTTTTCTCGGAATTTCGCCAATAACAAAACAAAAAATCAACAAAAACTGTAACAAACGTCAAAACAAATAGCACGTGAAGCAACCGCAACAAAAACACAAACCACATACAAGATGAACTCATACTGACGCGATCCTATAAGATGTCCGCACCGATTCATCGATATATTTTCGATTATGTAGTGTCAGTACCTATGGGTTAGCGTTCCGATCCACGCATCACGTAGCAAAAAGTTATTATTATTTACTGAATCTTTTCTGCGTTAAATTTAACGAATACACAGAGATTTTTGTTTCGATTTATAGAGGCATTATTTATTGTATTTTTGCAATAATTATTCATATTAATTCTAAGACCTATTATTTTCTTTTGTGTCCGGGTGTATGTAGTATGGTGTGAGTAGTATAGGTGAAACGGAAAATTACGAACTCACCCATTATCATGATATCTCGGACAGCCCAATAGTGATAATGAAGATTTGATGACGCGGCCACATTTTATTTTATTTTCCGCGTACGTATGTGTATTATAAATATAAATTATAAAGCATTATGTATCGGAAATAAGTGAGATTCAAAGACAGCCATCACGTGCAAACCTCCATACATAGGTTCTCACACTAAGTTGTGAGGTGTCTATGGAATCTCTTGCTCTTTTCTATACCGCAATGATACTCGTATAATGTTAATTTCTTTAATTATCTCCTTTCAATAGATAAATCGCCAAGTTTTTAAAAATTTAAATTTATTTCTCTCATAGTTTCTAAAAATTAATACCTATTTCACATTGAAAATGTAATCTCAATTTTAAACCAATAATATGTTTAAAAACCTTCACAGTAGGTGCTGCCAAACTTTTGTTTCCCTTGACACATGTTTTAAATTTTATACCCGCGACGAAATCAGTGCGATTATATTGAATTCTCAAGTTTCATCGAATAAGCAACTAACAGCGAAGTGGAAAATAGCATTACATTTGATCCCGCCCACAACTGAGTTGCTGCGCTCATGATGACTGTCTTTAAGGCACTCGGTCTTACACCCTCGTTGGTAATCGGCTCCTTTCTTCCCTCGGTGAAGAAGGTACTACTGTTTACCCGTAAACTCATACAAAGCCAAATAAAATACCCAGAGACAACCAATTATTTTATCACAAAAAGTAAACGAGTAAACAAACTTTTCGTTCCTTCGAATAACACACGAATTCACCTTTCCCTTTGAATTTGTTGTCTGTATTATGTTTCGGTACATAAAGAAAGATATATTTGTTATCTCGAAAATGCAAACTTTGTCCACGTGCAGTAAACCTCGACAAATTGGAAACAGCCACTGAAATAGTTATGGGCCCGTAAGTCCATGCGTGTATTTTCAAAATGATTGAATAATCTTTAAAGCGTACTTCGTATACTAGGTACGAAATACGTTTCACTTGATGTTTGAAATATTATCGTACAAACCAAAGTAATATACTTACATCTGAATTTATTTACTGTTGTATGTTTAGTACCGTGCGAAATAAAACTGAGTCTTCATACGGTCACTTGCGCCATGCAACATATTACAAGTAAAGTCGATTCTGGAGGCTTTAGTTTTAGTGCTGTCGAAACTTAATTTTTTCCAAATCCGTTGTTGACACTAAATAACTATTTTGGGATGAAGAAAATTTAGTTTTGACAGCACTTAAACTAAAATTAAAGCATTTTGAATCGGCTTTAATATAAACATTAATTCAATATATATATTATTTGTTTTTATAAATATAATAACGCGTCTCAATTTCTATCAGTTAGGCTGGCTGTCTACCAGAGCTGTTCGAGAAAGCGGAGACCCCGCTTCCGCCATGAAAAAATCCACCAATAGAATCGCCCTAGGCTGCGCAGGATGGTTGGGGAAGATTCGTGCTCCGCGAAATTCGTGCCGTGTAAACTCGTTCCAAAAATCTTTACTTTTGGTGTAGATTCGTGCTCCGTTAATAAAATATATTCACTAGGTGTAAACTCGTCCCCTTTTTTTGGTGTAAGTTCGTGCCGTACAACTTGACAATTAAAAATGTTCATTTATTTCACACTGGAGTACTACCAGTCACAAAAGTTATTGCAAAAATAATAAATAAATATAAGTAAAATAGATTAAGTTTGGAAGTTTTGGAATGATTTAAAAGTACTAAACTTAAAACAAAAGTCTGAAAAACACCTACATATTTCTAATTATTACAATTTTTTCTGTGTTATTGTTAGTTATAAGAATAAAAATATCATGCAATATAAAGCGTTAATCTTATAAAAATAAAAACACACTGATAATTAAATTGTTCTATTAATTTATACTATTTTCACTTTTCAAAAAAAAGAGCATTAATTCCGCGGTACGAATCTTCGTCAACCCGCGGGATAGCAAAATGAAACGTTTTTATTGGGAAATATTTCCTCGCACAGTTCTAGTGGTCAGTCAGCCTAAATCTCAAATACAGTTGCAGAAAACATTGTCACCTACCCTATTAATAAAACACAGTTGCTAGTACAAACTAAGCGGTCATATGGGTTCAAGTTTAAAAATAATAAGCTACGGCTACATTATAATGTAGTCTGTACTGTTCTACAAATACATTTTAAACCGCTAATTTTGATACGCCGGATTTACCCAGTTGAACGAGCGAGCGAAGTTCTCCGAGTCTACTTGAACAATCCGGCGTTTGTATGTACGAGGGGTGGCTGAAAAGTAATCTACCTGACTATGAAAGAAAATACATGGATTAATAATTTATTTTTTATTTTTCAATATAGTCCCCTGCAACTGAAATGCACTTACGACATTTGTCAATAAGTGACAGCATACCATTAAAATAATAATTATTATTTTGTTCGTCAAAATAGTCATTCACAGCGTCCTTCATCTCTTCGTCTGTTGAAAATCTGCGCCCTCTCAAATTTTTCTTTAAATTTTTAAATAAGAAGTAGTCATCAGAGGGAGCCAGGTCTGGACTATAGGGTGGGTGGTTGATCTCTGTAAAGCCGTTTTTTGTCAGAGATGACCGCGCCTTAAAGGCCGTGTGCGCGGGTGCATTATCATGCAAAATCAAAACGCCTTTGCTAAGTTTGCCCCTCCTGTCTTCTTTTATTTTTTTGCGTAGCTGGTCAAGTAAGTTCGCATAGTATTCAGCATTCATCGTGGTGTTTTTTGGCAGGTAATCTATCGTAAGAATCCCCTCAACATCCCAAAAAATGGTTGCCATTAGTTTGCCCGCTGACAGCCGGACCTTAAACTTCCTTGGTGGTTTTTCCCCTTTAAATTTCCATTGCATCGATTCTTGTTTGCTTTCAGGATCCCACTGACGAATCCAAGTTTCATCACAGGTCACTATTCGCAAGATAGTTTCTTCCTCTTTATCCTTTACCAAGTCTAAAAATGACTGACAACATTCCACACGCCTTTGCTTATCAAACGGGGTCAACATTTTAGGCACCCAACGTGCGCTCACCTTGGACATTCCCAAATGTTCATGAATTATTTCATGAACTCGTTCCTTGCTAATGCCAGCATCTCTAGCTATTTCCCGCTGCTTAATTCGCCGATCGGCAAGGATCAGTTTCTTCACTTTTTCCACATTATCTGCGGTAACTGCAGAAATGGGCCTTCCACTACGGGGATCGTCTTCTAAGCTCACACGGCCTTGTTTAAACTGCTTTGACCAAAACTTTATTACAAATTCGGAAGAACATGAATCTCCGAACACCTTCAACATGCGCTCTCGGATCTGCGTCGGCGTATTCCCTTCTTTACCGAGGAATTTAATCACAGCGCGATACTCAATTTTATCCATTTTTAATTTTATTGCAACTTGATAAAAACGAAGACGCGCCAAAAAAAAATTGAACTCGTAGAAACAAATAAGTGTCATAATTTTTAAAAAAGGAATAAACATAGAATACGAGAATATAGTGGCCAGTAACATTTTTTAAACTTTCTTTAACAAAGGAGATTTTATATCAGCCACCCCTCGTATGTATGTATGAATTTGTGTTCAACGATAACTCGAGTATCGTTGATTGGAATGTCATGAAATTTTGTAGACGAGTAAATAAGGTTGTATAGGTGGTAGAGCTGATGCCGGGCTCAACTGTGGAGGTACCACCATTTTACTCGCAAATCCTCCCGAAATTATTCGGGGGAGAGTAAGAGAACAGCTCTTAGGCAAAACCAGGCGGCCCACCATTGCCTGGGACCGATGGATGGCGGTTTATCCATCCCCAATTGCCGAGCCTTATTTAAAACAGACTGGTGATGGGCAGCGGCGTCACTGGTGCAAGGGTTTCGGCACCGCGCTCACCAACCCGCCTGCCCAGCGTGTGTGTGTATGGGCATTTCTTCCAGGAGGATCGCCAAGAGTCTTGGAAAGGCCTATGTCCAGCAGTGGACGAAAAAGGCTAATGGATGGAAGGAAATAAGGCAAAAGGAATTTTTAAGTTAAAACATGATCTAAATTGGTCAAACGCGAATCGGGCGAGCGCGAGTTCACAGTTCGGGGCGAACTATTAGTAATAATTTAATTTCATATACATGTTTTGATTTCTCTAGTTAGAGCCTTACTCTAGACACTGAAGTGATTATTATCTTTCAAACTGTCACCTGCATTTAACTAATTGATTATCGGGTTCTTATTTTATCACGATTATTTATTTATTTGAAGCCCCACTATTGTGGAATACAAATTTAAACAATATATTATATAAGGATAAAAATATAAAAGACAGAAGGAAATTGTGCCATGAGAAAAAAATATATATATTTTAGTCTACCTATCTAATGAGGTAGTAAGTTAAAATACTAAGCAAAACATCATCCACCTGTCTCATATAGTTTATCACTTTTTTTTATAGTCAGATTATCAACTAATAAATGCTAAGATTAAGTTATAAAATGTTCATGTCACTATGTAAAAAGATATGTCAAAATGATAATAAAAAAACAATATAAAAATATTAGTCTACATAATAACATTTTAACTTTTGGGCTGACCGAATATAAAGTGGTTCTATACAACGTGAAATTTAAGTGATTTCGTTAACGAAAATTGGTGATAGTACTCGTTTGTATGAAGAACTTTTACCATAGAACCAACCCGAAATCGTAAAAAACATTAGCAGGTCTGTAGAAAAGTACTCGACCAAAATATATGAAACAGCAGATTTTTTTTCTCTATTTCAGGGTTGGCTTCATAGTAAAATGATTTAAATTTCACGTGTATAATGTAGACTTATTCAGAATGGCAGAAACAAGGTACTTACCGCAACGCTTGGTGTCATGAGAATATTGATTGAAACTACTGTTCTATTATTTTCTAACTGATTTGTGTTTTTATGTAGACTAATATTTTTATATTGTTTTTTTATTATCATTTTGACATTTCTTTTTACATATTGACATGAACATTTTATAACTTAATCTTAGCATTTATTAGTTGATAATCTGACTATAAAAAAAAGTGATAAACTATATGAGACAGGTGGATGATGTTTTGCTTAGTATTTTAACTTACTACCTCATTAGATAGGTAGACTAAGATATATGTATTTTTTTCTCATGGCACAATTTCCTTCTGTCTTTTATATTTTTATCCTTATATAATATATTGTTTAGTATTACAATATAAGTTAAAAAAAAAACTGTAATAGTATTAAGACATATTCAGAAAAAAAATACTGATAAAAAAAAGACACGATCTTGCTAAGTTTCTTGCCCTTCTTCTTAGCAAGATTAATCGAATGGGCGGATTTAGGCATTATATCTATTTATAGTTTATTTATCTATTACCTTATTTATTCATTGCATTATGCATATACAATATTTTTTTTTTTACATGTTGGTATATATTTGGCTTGGCATTATATTTATTTATGGTCTATTCAGTTTATTTATCAACTTATTTATTAATTGCATTATGTAGGTATAATAATACTCTTATTCCAATAAGTCTTTTTATTTTATGCATGTTTACATATAAGTTTAGTAGCCCAACTTAAATACAGTTTTTTTATATATTTCCCGTATCATATTTATTTCATCATAAAATATTATCTTTATACAGATTAGATTTGACATATATAAAGTATGTATCTATTTTACAAATAAACAATTTGAATTTGAATTTGACGACACCAATCTGGTTACAACTCGTAATTTAATCCGAAGAATTTTGGCAATATGTAAAATCGATTGCTGACTCATCCCATCCCATCCCACTTCCCACTTCCCACTTCCCACTATCCCATTATCCCATCCCATCTCACTAATATTATAAATGCGAAAGTTTGGATGTATGGATGGATGGATGGATGTGTGTTACTCTTTCACGCCGTAACTACTGAACCGATTGGGCTGAAATTTTACATGAATGTAGTTCTAGACCTGGAATAAGACATATGCTACTTTTTATCCCATAAATCAGTTCCCATGGGATGAAAATGAGCTTTCAAATTTCTATACAAAAGTGATGTGTCACCCTTTCACGCCATGCTTAGGAAACCGATTAGGCTGCAATTTTGCGTAAATGTAGTTCTAGACTTTGAATAGGACAAAAACTACTTTTTCCCTTTGTTCCCATGGAAAAATTATAAATGGGAAACAGAGGCGCATAACACACACATTTCACCAGCTGTATTTACTGTAGGTAACACTCCGAATAATATTGACTGATTTTATAGGAGTACACAAAAACCAATTCAACGCGGGTAAAACCGCGGGCAAAAGTTACTAACTAAGTCATAAGTGAACAACGGATGGACGGTCAGCTGGCTAGGTAGCAGTGGTTGGAATGTAAAAGGGTTAAATGGTTTTTACATAAAACTATTTTATGAAATTTAAAATTGAATGTTTACGTGGATTGAAAAGTCGTCAGTTGACGCTGGAAGAAATTATCTGCTGACAGCTTTTTTAGTTTTAAAGCGTGTTTATACAGTCAGTGACACAAGAGCGTACGGGGTGAAAATAAAAAATGGTGGACCAGGGGAAAGGGGGGATGCTACTAATGTATACAGCGGAGCAACGACTCTGATGCACAGTGCATGGTCTCGGGGAAAATATGATTGTTGAGTTCTATCTAGGTTTTGCTATGTAAAAGTGAGACCTAGTCTCAAGCCTAACCTTAGGTCTCTGTGAATATGAGCGCAACAACTCTTTACTGTTAACCTGTAAGTGCACCTTGTTGTAGCATTGGTTGTAGGTAGCAACATCGATATCAGTAAATCGTTACAGCATAAGAACGGCCACCCGCGACGGCGATAACGCTCTTATCGCTGAACTTAAATGGTATTTATATTAATTTCCTCTCATTCAATTAAATATGTTATCGGGTTCAATTAATCGATCTCATCCTGTCCGTGGGGTTTATTGAAATATTAATAGTTCGGAAAAATGAAACAATACACCATTGTTCGATAAGGTTTGACGTCATACCTACGGTAAGGCATACCTACGGTGAGGCATACCTACGGTAAGGTGTACAGGTACACCTGCGGAGGTAATTAAGTGTTCATCACCTAACGATGGTGTGCATGGACGATTCAACAAAAACCCAAGTCTCTCGGGTTCGCTTGGTAAACTGCTTTGCGGACATAGGTGCACGCTGCAACGCTGTAGTGGAATAGCTTGTCGGAGCCGAACATCCGAAGAACATACAACATAGTCAAGTAAGACTGCAGGTCACGTAGCAAGACTGCGTGCATACTCAGCATGCCGGGGTGGTTGCAGTTAGAGTTGAAACAATCGTTGGTTGCATTTGTACCGTAACGAGCACGTACTGAAGCTTACCTATACTTTTTTCCATACGGAGCATGATTGTGCTAGCTAACAGAAGTTAACACAGTGTATGATATGACTCCCGTAATAAAATGTAAAACTGTATGCATTATCCTTATCAATTTTTTCCTTTTCAGCTGAAAATAACTGGGTATTGCCGATATATGCATGTATTACCCGTTGACATCATCGATATTGCGCCATTTTACCACAAAATACGTTTCTCTACCTAATTTTCTTATCAATTCTGTCGTTACTGCGGTACACCATGATGTCACGGTATTTGAATTATCCCTCATGAACGAGCTTATTCAAGTGGGAAAACATTCGCGATAATTATGGAACAACGAGTCCTTATTAGGTAGGTTTCGGGTTAGTATAAATGGAGGAAAGTACATATACAATCAATCATTAGCACATATACGCTCGCCATAATCACAAGGTTGTGTACAATCGATCAGTCTTGACAAAATCACCATGTCATCATTCACAAAATCATCATCCACCATGAGCGGAAACTCTGGAGAAGCCGTTCATCGAGACAACGGGGAAAAATCTCGGAAGGAGCAAGAGCGCGCGGAAGAAGAAGAAGAAGAAAAGCGCAGACAAGACTTGGAGCGTGAGGAGAGAAAACGTCAGAAGGCAGAGCAGCGGCGACTGGACAGGCACTTGATGCAGTATGCAGAAGCTTTGCGTCAGCAGGCATCGTGGCGTGGAACTCTCAACCGGCCGAAGTAGTGCTAATCATAGATATGATCATTTGTTTATATAATAAGTATTAGGTATTTGTGTACATCAGTATTAAGTATATTGTGTATGTGAATGTTTGTTTTTGAAAATTAAAAAAAAAAACTTGTTCCCGATACATAGTTATTTCATTTCAAAATGCATGCCGACTTACAAATGTCACGACATACCAGTTTCCTTCATGATACTAGATATTTAGGTAGTTAGTTTAATAATGATAATAATATATTGTACTAGTTCTATCCACTAAGATGTTGTACAATCTACATCCATGCATAGATAACCGTGGTCACTACACTTTGTAACACGATAGAGGGGCACCGCGACATGCTATGCAGCGATAGGTAGGTACGGTGCAGTGTTTAGGTAAGGTATCTGTCATACCATAGTCCTAACATTACAGGAATCATGAAAAGTATACATATTGAGAATGATGTTTTGTACATCATTATAGTCTAACCAAACCTGTAACACCTATACAATGACAAATCTTAAGTATAAGTGAGGTGTATACGTGTATGAAGCACACGTGTATGTCCCGGTAATTTTCTATGGTCACTCATCAGTTTTGATTTCGTTTTGAAATACACGCCGCCAGTTGGATACAGATCATAAAATGAATATAGCACGGGTTTTCCCGAATATTTCAAGACAGTGCCAACTAAACGTGGGTTGCCGTAATACGCTGGAGCTACTTACGTTCGGCCGGCAGCCTGTAATAATATTTCGATGAAGGTCCCGTCGTCTTATCATATTTACCTATCTTTTGAGTAGTGACACATAGTTTGTTCCATATTTAAACGATAGCGTGCCATGTGGTCATACGTATTATCGGTCCATAAGGAGTTACAGATGTAACGCCAATTGCCGCCGGTCTTTGTCATAATACTGTTTGCGGCTTACATGCAGTTATTCATAGATATAAAGTTAAGAAAAACCTTATTTAGACGTCTCATATTCCTGTGTGGTCGGCTCCATACCTAAACGTCGCAGATACACGTAGTCAGAGGCGAATGCACACTCAGGCCTTGCTCAAGACATATGATAAGCATATGCCAAGCATAGTTTGTGATAACGGAGCTTTGCATCCCATGTGCACATAACGCTAATCATCACGCCTTGCAACTTATCTGCGTTGGTGATGTGACGTGCTATGCAGCGGCTAGTAGCACGTTACCTAGCCGTTACATCTGGTGCAGTCAAAGCTTGACTTGATTGTATCTAACATAGAGTGGTCACGAGAGAAACTAAATTTCAACTTGAAGCAACGTCAGAGGGAATGATCTCAGTACCTTACCTGCATAACTCTCCATTATCCTACACTCATAGGGGTACAAGAAAAAAAAAGTAAACATATTATAAACACAAATATTTATTTTAATAAGCGAACTACACATGCTGCTGCACTATTTAGCACTATTATCACTGATGTTGCGAGCCGAGTGCAGCAACATTTCTGTGTCCGTCCGGTCACCCGTCGAATAGTATTGGAGGATTTGCGGATCACCTTCATGCACTTTCTGGATGACCTCTCTGAAGATTTCTTGGGATTCTTTCAGCAGAATCGCCGGGACCATGTACTTGGTTATCCACGCAGAGACGTGCGCCGTGCAGAAATGATGAAAGTGCTGTGGGATCCTGCACTCACGTCCCGGTGGTACCACTACATTAGGCCTCTTGCCGCAGGAGCAGGTGTCCCCGGCGACCGCCTTGCACTTCGAAAAGCGAATCTTCGTTTCAACAAACTCCAGTATAGTGGGCAGCCTGACGAGATCCCTCTCACCTGGCGGCGGCCCCCAAAATAAGGGCATGAGCCAGTCCCAGTTCACCAGCAGCCGATCTTCTTCTGGCCTCGTCGGATCAAAGTTGTAGCGGACGGGGCATGGCTTCCCGTTAAGGAAAGTCAGGTCGTCTAGCTGTCGTTCTGCCTGAAGAAACTGTTTGTATGCTTTGTTGAATTGCAGAATTTCGCCGGGGCTGAAAGGGGCCTCCTCGGGTATAGAAGGCCCGCGCCTCGTGAAGGTGTCCACCGGGAAACTGAGTATTCTGTCTTGGGACTGCATCTTGAGTTCTGAATGGATGTCACGGGACTCCTAAGTCTATATGATGTTCTTGCGGTAATGTTGACCGTGTAGTGTCTAGCGACTGACTGCCCGCATAGCAATTTATACCACTCCAGTTGTTTATCGTACCGAATAAAGAAAACAATATAGGGATAATATCAATTTGGAATTCCCACAACTTCGCGTGCGGGTTATCGTTGGGCGCGGTAATTGGATTGGATCATTCCTAACATAAACGAGTGAATATATTAAAATATTCTTGGACCACGTCAGTCAAACTTTCATCCTTATAAAAATAGACGATTTACAATTCATCCTGCGCTCCCATACTGGGGCCCCGGGAGTCACTTACGTGTTCACATAGTCACTATAGATCGTATCTCATACCTACGATAAAAATTACGCTACCAATTTGGGACATCGATTACAACGTTTAATTGCTGTACTCGATGCATTGTTTTAGCTCGCAACACCATAATATAAATGCCGGGCATTCACAGGGAAAACCAGTTCGAAAGTTTGTACCTTTAGTATACAGGTAAAACATACCTATTAAGCACATACGGCATTGTGTGCGCGATAAGAGCGTGTCTTAACAACGACAATGATGCAGATCGGATGCAGTTTTAGTAGGGTGAAACAACTAGTATGTGCTTCTTGACCGAATACTGATAACACAGAAGATATAAACAAAATAGACGGGGTTTCTCCAAAACGAGAAACTGTTAGGTTATCGGGCGACTTAGTGATAAGGTATTTAACTCGTGTAAAAGCAATGCTGAGACCACGTCAGCCGATATTTAGATACACGTCGCACTTAGGTATCATCCCACTTTAGTACTCCTGTTTGAAAAAGAACTACAATTATAGCACTAGTGGATCTTGTGAGTGCCCGCTATGAATGCTGCGCTGCAGTCCAGCGTCATGCTCACATTATGCAAAAGTGGCAAAGCGGTGTATGGCCTATGAGATGCGGGTGACCGCTGCATGGCAACAAAGCAGATAATTCTACAAGAAGTATGTTTATTCTAGGCGTTCTAGGTACCGTTCCGTGAGAACGTGAGCTGTAGGTTTCTGGCCATTCGGCCCCAGCTTGGATGCTGATGCTGCGGCCCCAGCAATTCATGTTACCTGCTGCTTTGACCCATACTCATATCACTTTAGAGGCGGCACATACGAAAAAAGTCAAAATTTTCGGAAATGCATCTGACCCCTATGCACTATAGAATCTTCATCACTGAATACGAAAATAGTACCCTTGCCTTACCTAGATGTTTAATTTTGAAGTTATAGACCGTACGCTACCGTGTCATTGACTGTAGCTGCTGTGCAGGATTATTTAGAAAGTAATGCGTACAATAACTAAACCTTGCCAGAAAAAATAAATGAAGTTTAATTATTGTCGCGTAATAAATCATTTTATCTAACCTCACATCGTAAAATCCTCATTACGAACTCAAAACTACTGGCATAATGAAAAATATTTTTCATGAAAATCTCCAAAAAAAAATTAAAAAATTAAATTATAGTATAGGTCTCCGAACAACATAATGCTATAAAAAACTTTTTCTGAGATTGTGATACTAACTAGGAAGGCAAAGGGAACTTAGCCCATACAGCCATGTCTGAGGTTTAATATCAAATACCAAGGAGGTTTTTATATAATGTTCTCCAATACATACAAAATAGTAACGACGTTACAGTTCAAATTTATTTTCAGCCAGGTATTGTCTATGGCTTACGGCGCGTTGGACTCGGTCTGTTAATGGATGAACTGTTTGTTGCGCCATAGTTTTCGAGGAAATGTATTTATTACTTACAGTCGTTTTATGGGTCAAAATAATTATTTTGCCCTAAAATTACTGACAGCAGGGATGGTGATGAATGATATTTGACTTCACCTGACATTCTGGAAATTACGAACACTTTTACAAGAATAATCAAAAATGGCTGACGGCAAATTTACAAAAATTATGAAAACAGGTTAGTAGGCATGAGTTTAGATAAAGTAGTGTATGAAACTAAGACTCGTGTTTTTAATAACCTTTTTATGTACCAGTTTCATAGACTGCTATTATTTGATACCTTTTTTTAAATAAGAAAAACAATCATTGTTTTGTGCGTTTGGGAACGAAACCTGGAGTAACTTCCTTAATTATCTAATTAATTAAATGATATGAAGTTATAATCAATTTGAAATTTTATTTAAGTAACCATAAACAAAAAAAACGTAAAATACCTTCAAGATTGTGTTTTTCGTCCACCAAGAACTCAATTTAGATCGACAACTAGCACCTTATTTTCCAATTATAATAGTAATAAAAGTAATAAAGTAACCAGATCACCATTTTATTTGAAGATCAGATTAATGTTGTATATGAATAAAGATATTTGAAATAAGAAAATAATAAGTATAAAAAAAAAATGAAATATTATTTTACTAGATATATTTCGGCCTACGGTGTGAGAAATAAAAGTTTGAAATTATTTTTTTATGTTGCCCCCTCTACTTGTTAGATTCAGGGATCCGTTAGTGCTAATTTTTGTTACAGCCCCCCCCCCCACCAGACAAACGGTTGTTTTTGGATATGTGAAAAAATTTCCGCCAGTAATATATGTAACGAAGTTAAAAGGAAAACTATCACAGCTTAGTAGGCTTTACAAGTTAACGAATAATAGTCGACCAACTTAATTTTGCAGTTTTGTTGTATACATTTTGTAGGTAATACAAAATGAGTTTGTAATTTTTATTCAAATCATTATAGTCTAGTAACATACTTGCACTTGACCGGTTCTCTTATAATTAAACATCATGAGAATTTACAAACGGTGCCATTTTTAAGCGACTCCAGAAAATTAAAAGTTGCAGGATATGAGGACAAGTTCAGCGGTAAAATATTTTCATATTTTTTGTTACGATTAATTATTTATTTATTATTTGTATAGTTATACCGACTGCAAATCCAATGAACTATACAATTAGAAACAAAAAAGAAACAATATAATATATGAGTGTAAAGTTTCGTTGAACAAAACACTTTGAAGTAGGATTAATTTTCTTTTTACTACTATATTACTATATTTTTTATTTGGCCTTGGCCTTGCAGACATACGAGGGGTGGCTGAAAAGTAATCTACCTGACTATGAAAGAAAATACATGCATTAATAATTTATTTTTTATTTTTCAATATAGTCCCCTGCAACTGAAATGCACTTACGACATTTGTCAATAAGTGACAGCATACCATTAAAATAATAATTATTATTTTGATTGTCAAAATAGTCATTCACAGCGTCCTTCATCTCTTCGTCTGTTGAAAATCTGCGCCCTCTCAAATTTTTCTTTAAATTTTTAAATAAGAAGTAGTCAGAGGGAGCCAGGTCTGGACTATAGGGTGGGTGGTTGATCTCTGTAAAGCCGTTTTTTGTCAGAGATGACCGCGCCTTAAAGGCCGTGTGCGCGGGTGCATTATCATGCAAAATCAAAACGCCTTTGCTAAGTTGGCCCCTCCTGTCTTCTTTTATTTTTTTGCGTAGCTGGTCAAGTAAGTTCGCATAGTATTCAGCATTCATCGTGGTGTTTTTTGGCAGGTAATCTATCATAAGAATCCCCTCAACATCCCAAAAAATGGTTGCCATTAGTTTGCCCGCTGACAGCCGGACCTTAAACTTCCTTGGTGGTTTTTCCCCTTTAAATTTCCATTGCATCGATTCTTGTTTGCTTTCGGGATCCCACTGACGAATCCAAGTTTCATCACAGGTCACTATTCGCAAGATAGTTTCTTCCTCTTTATCCTTTACCAAGTCTAAAAATGACTGACAACATTCCACACGCCTTTGCTTATCAAACGAGGTCAACATTTTAGGCACCCAACGTGCGCTCACCTTGGACATTCCCAAATGTTCATGAATTATTTCATGAACTCGTTCCTTGCTAATGCCAACATCTCTAGCTATTTCCCACTGCTTAATTCGCCGATCGGCAAGGATCAGTTTCTTCACTTTTTCCACATTATCTGCGGTAACTGCAGAAATGGGCCTTCCACTACGGGGATCGTCTTCTAAGCTCACACGGCCTTGTTTAAACTGCTTTGACCAAAACTTTATTACAAATTCGGAAGGACATGAATCTCCGAACACCTTAAACATGCGCTCTCGGATCTGCGTCGGCGTATTCCCTTCTTTACCGAGGAATTTAATCACAGCGCGATACTCAATTTTATCCATTTTTAATTTTATTGCAACTTGATAAAAACGAAGACGCGCCAAAAAAAAATTGAACTCGTAGAAACAAATAAGTGTCATAATTTTTAAAAAAGGAATAAACAAAGAATACGAGAATATAGTGGCCAGTAACATTTTTTAAACTTTCTTTAACAAAGGAGATTTTATATCAGCCACCCCTCGTATGTTAAATAGTTTTGGGTAATATAAGCAAAGAGCAGTGATGATTTTATAGTCAAACAAAAGGGTAAAATCTTCGATGCTGGTGTTTTTTAAGTAATTTCCGTAACTAAGGTTGGTGAAAATTGCTATTCTGCAAGGGTATAACAAGGCACCTTTGTAAGTGCATGCCGTTTATCATGTCTGGAACCTGGGCTTGAACTTTGTCCCAAAGTGTTATTCTCTTGCTCTTTACAAGCGAATAAACAATGTACCTACCTATTCCGCAACTGCAACTGCAACTAGCAGTTATTCTTGTTTAGCTGTTCTTTGTTCAAAATTGTACTAACGAACTTACCATTTCATATTATCAGATTAGTTTGAGGTTAAGTTATTCAATCTTCATGGAATCAATTGAACTTTATTTGAACAAGTTTCAACTTTTAATTATTGCTAAGACAATACGTCGCTTTAGTTCTTGAATGGCCAATCGGCCAATTTTGGCAAATAATTTTTTATGTACTTAAGTAATACGTATATTTATTTTCATGTGTGCTTACATAAAATATTTAAAAAATTGCCGTCGTTGGTTGGTTGGCCATTTAAGCACTAAGGGGACTAATAGTTAACCTAGAAAAAGATGACAAATAATCTCTTGGCTTGAATCCATTTTACGGGTTAACTATTTTTAATCACGCTCTGCTAGACAAACTTTTTTTTACAAAGACCGTAGTAGTCATATATAAGGTAAAAAAAAAATCCATGAAAATAAAACCCAAGGATTGTCAGATGATAGTGTTAAAAACTACATGGGTAATTCCGTTTTTTTCTAGTATTTTGATAGCATGGTTGTTGACTTATGTTGTTTACTTTTCTTTTTAGGGTTCTGTAGTCAATATACATTTTTTTCCCGTGGTGTAGGGTGTCGTTGGATAGGTCGTTCAAATATATTGCCGGAGTGTGAAACCATTTTTCGATTTAGGGATCCGTTTGCAAAATCCGTTTTCTGTTCGAGTCAAGTGTCCCCCCCCCTCTGCCAGCTGAATAGTTGTTTTTGGATACTGAAAAAATTCACGGCATAGGAAAACTATCACAGCTAAGTAGGCTTTACAAGTAAACGAGTAATAGTCGACTCACTTTAATTTTTTAGTTATGTTTCGTAAATTGTGAACGATAAGTTTGTAATTTTTATTCGAATCATTTAAGGGCCCGTTCATAATACCTCAATTCGTAGTCCTGCTCTAACGCTTCTGTTTTTTAACTGTCTATCCTACTCTAATCAGATGCCACGCACGCAAAAACATCAGTTATTTTGAAATCGCGGCTACGCTGATGGTTTTTTCATTTTTATGGAACAGTCCGCAGCTGCTTAATACTAATATCAGTTATATTATGCAAAGTTTCATATCTTATTTCAAGTATTCATTGAATGCTATCGGTTTATTGTACGGTTAGGAGGTAACTTTGTAATTTTTTTCTATCGAGAAAATTTAATGGAATCAAGTTTTCACAACAGCATCGACATAGCATTAGTCCTGAACAGAGTGATTGTTGCAGTATTTGTTGTTATAAAACAGGATCACGTGAAGAGGTACTATACACCCTTAAGTCTAATAACTTATTTGAATGCTACGCGAACCCTTAAGCCCGAGACCTATTTGCACCGGTCTCGGACGAACAAACCAACTGGGCAGGCCACCAACAGGCGAACCCCTCTGCCAAAGGTATAAGCCCGGCGGGCATGCCGGTTGTATAAAAATGATAGATGTCCCTGTGTGTGAATGTGATTGTGTGCGTATAGTTTAAGCTAGTGTTTGAGTATTTTGTAGTGTGCGTGCATCGCGACGCTTCCTCGTCCCCCACCGAAAATGACAGACATTTTTGCATAAAAAGTGCGCGGCTCCACTCCAGTTGAATTCATTTGAACTCCGTTTTGAATCTGCAATACGCAGAATATCTGTCTCTGTCGAGTTGATGTGTAGTGATTCTCTGAATAACATGGAACTGTGTGGTACACAGCATGTTTTCGCTCGCATTGTTGTACACGTTCAGCCATAAAACATCTGATTCGCCAATTCAGTGAATTCACTGAATATAACGCTGTCACGTTTCTACATTCTTGATTTGAAAGAGACGCAAAATATAATGTCTACAAAATGTATAGAATAGATCGTAACGTGAGCTAAAATACGCGAATGTAACACGGAGTTGGAGGCTGATAAAGTGGGAAATGTCACCCATTCTTTCCGTGTTTGACGAATCTGCCGTTTGGTTTGAGTTTCAAATTCAAGGATAAAAATATTGTAAGGTAACTGCGACGGGTCTCGTTCACTAACGCACAGCTCATGATTTTTTAAATAATTCATAGATTGAAAGAATTATTAATAGTATTATTTTTTAGCAAAAAGTGTCACAATTGTGATGAATGGCTTTTCTCTCCATAGAAATTTAGTCAGCTGATTGAAGCAAACTGTACTGGGAAGTGAAAAAAAAAATAATTAAAAAATATTTTTTCTTCTTCACTGTGATCAGTTAACGATACATGATTTACCCTTGAATTATTTTCACTTATTATTGTAGAACCCTATGTGTATATTAGAAAAAAAAACTACGTGGCATAAAAACACAACAAAATATCAACTTTTTTATAAAGGTTATATGCCTTTTCCAATAAAAAAATATTCTAAAATACATAAACACTCAAAATTATCAAAAACGTCCTACAATACGAGTACAAGACTGAAGATAAGATAAGATAAATTTGAACAAATAATAACACAAAAACAAAACACTTACTAGGTATTTATATTAAATGATACATAATAGATACTTAGTGCACTACTGAATTATTTGAGTGAAACAGAAATTGGCAAGAAACGTTTTATTTTTTTACGGGAGCCACGTGCGTGACTCTGGGATGTCGCCGATGCACTGAGGTGGGAAAGGAGTGCGCTTTCAAATTATTATGTCACGGGTTTGTCCACTCTGCGGCATCTATCCTGGAATTACACTCGTAACGTTGCTAGAAAAGCCTAAGCTTGTACATTGTTTTACAGTTTTTTCTTAAAGTTACTGCGCATTATTTGGACTCTAATTCTTCATTTGATACAACAACTACGTGTTTCGTTTATTCAACACAAACAAATTATAACGAGATTGTTTTAAATTTTCAACAAAGCAAGGATACTCAACAATATTCAGGCTTTGCAGCAACTCTATTGCCGGTAATTTATGAATATTTATGTCCATACGTTTTCAGCGTTGCTTTAACGCATTGTATACATAAATACTCCCTAATCCGCTAATTAATTGTCAGTTCCAGCACCAATAATGTGAGCACCAAACCCCTGTGTGAATTTTGAAAACGAGCACTCGGCTTATTGCTTTAATCAGGAGTGTCCAACCTTTTTGGTAATAAACTAAAATTAAATTTAATGTACATGTACACTATCCACACGGTTAAACCCCCTAGATAACAAATACAAAATGAAGTTTTCTAATTGCCTAGTTTGTATTTTAGGTATTAAAAGTAAACCATCAGTGCTCTAGCAATTAATGACGAGTTAATGCCATTTAATAGTAGTGTTAAGTTTCTAGGACTAACAGTAGAGGAAAAGCTAAGATGTACATATCAAAAACCTGTTAAAAAGACTTAGTTCTGCTGCTTTTGCTATCAGAAATATTAGGAGACTTACTGCAGAACAGACTGCTAAAATTGTTTATTTTAGTTATTTTCATAACGTTATGTGCTATGGTGTTCTGCTTTGGGGTAACGCTACTGATGTATATAGCATTTTATTCTACAGAAAAGAGCTGTCAGAGGTATACTTCAGTTACCAAGGCGTGATAGTTTACGAAAATTTTTTAAAGATATAAAAATATTAACTTTACCTTCTATTTATATTTATGTTTCCCTTACCTATGCCAGCAAAAATCTAGAAAATGTACATAAACACAGTAACGTACACACGTATGAGACAAAGAACAAAAATAAAATTGTTCTGCCATGTACCAGGTAAGCCAAGGTTTCCAATAGCTTTGCTACTATTTGTTATAAACTTTACAACAAAATTCCGGAAGCATGGCAATGTTTAAATGACAAGTCATTTTAAAGACACTTAAAGTCTTTTTGTTAGATAAGGCCTACTATCGTGTAGAAGATTTTCTTTTGGATGACATTGCATTTAAAACTGACATCACTAATTTTAACACATAGACATGAAATTGTCTATTATTAATTATTGTATTTTGATTTTATAACATTGATGTCTATTGTTAAAGGATACATATTTTTATTTTATTAATTCATTTGTTTGACTTGATTTATTCATAATATTATTGAATTTATTAAAATGTTGTCTTTTAACTTCTTTTTGATCTGTATGTGATTAACCGAATGTATTATTTGTTATGTTGTTACATTAATTTTATTTAATCTAAATATATATTTAATATTTTATTTTTGTAACAATTTGTGACATGCATTAAGTATGTTGTGTTTGTAAACATCTATATACTGAATAAAATCTGAAGCTGTAAATCTGTAGCCTTTACTCGTATTGCATTTACTATTTTATCTTATTATTTTGTTTTTCAAGATTTTATCCAGGTATAAAAACTGTATTCTTTAATATTATTAAAACTCACGTGAGCTGACATTCTAAATTATTATTAAATACCAGCTTTAACACTCACGTATTATTATTGTTGACTATATGTCAACTGTTTCACCGAGATAATTCCGGCATTCTCAAGGCGAATGTCGTTCTTGGGACGACGACGCGGCATTCACCGACACTCGCCTTGAGAATGTCAAAATTGTCTCAGTGAAACAGTTGGCATATAGTCAACAATAGTAATACGTGAGTGTTAAAGCCGTTATTTAATAAGTAATGAAGTGAATTCTACTTACAAAATAAGTTATTTCGATTTGAATTTGATACTTTGTTTTTGTTGGATATTTTAATTTGTACGCAGTACGAGTATACACAACATTAACAGTACCGGACCGAGGCACACGTGAGGGAATAAATCGCGAGGCTTAACTTTTTGTATGACCGGACTCCATACTGGAGACAATTTAAAACCGATTTAAAATATTTGTCTGTTTTTAAATTTATAAACTTCTCGCTCAAGCCTTGGCTAGTAGAAGTAAATATTCAAAGGATAGTAGTGGTAATGAGTGGTCACATCATTGACGATCTAAACGCCAAGCAAGACGACGCGGGCGTTTTACTACATTTCCTACAAATGGTAACTTGTCAACCATACAACATAATTTTAACATTTGAACAGATAAATATCTACATATGCATCAAAAAGATTTCGACACTCTTGGCAGTCCTCATAATTTTCCTTTTCATTCAAAGGCCACTATACAAAATCGTGAGCTTTCAGTATATGCCATACTAGATAGTGTATCAAATATGTAGTAACAAATATTTAGTGTAAAAGTATGGTTAAAAAAAAATTAACGGTCTAGGATAAGTACGTGATGGCGCAGTCTGTAGCACGCCTGTCGTGATAGCAAGAGATTGCAGGTTTAAATCCTGGCCCGAGGAATATTTTCAAATTGATAAGTTACCTTATCTAACTCACACTTGATTTGAAATATTCCCTATCACTAAACGCAGCTGTTATGAGTGCCACCTCTCAGTAATTCCAGTGTAGCTTGGTTGTCTTGCAGTAACATAAAAAAAGTTAAACTTTTTGTTCCCAAAGCAGCAGCAGCAGACGCAAACTCATTCAAATGCAGGATCTTGAATAAAGTTTAACTTTAATATTTTATGATATGAACTACGAACCTCAGACAAGTTCTGAAAAGGATCTGACTAAGATTGTTGGATTAAAGTAAGGATTAATTTCAGTACGAAAAGTTTCGTTACCAGCGACACGGAGAAGTTAGTGACTCCGGAAGTCCACAGATAATAGTTGAGTAGCAAGTTTAATTACTTCCCGTTTTGGGGACATTCGGGAGCCATCCCGTAGCCGACCTAGAGGCAGACGGCTAGACCAAATCACTGTGTGGACATACTACTATTTATACCCAAAATACCAAAATGTAAATACTATTTTACGTGTAAAGAGAACAAAGATTGCTACCTTACTTCGTTCAACCCATCGCTAAAACAATATATGATCGCAGTCCAGATTGTGGCTTGTCCATCTTACAGATTAAACTGTTACGTGCCTAAAGTTTAAATGATTTTTCGATCGTTGCTGGTTGGGGAATTTCTTGTGAAAGTCTGAACCAGGGACCCGAAAACCGGGTTTGAAAATTAATCCTTTCATAGAGTTAGCCTAGGCATAAGCTTAAGCCTATCTTAGGGTAACATTGGGTTTGGAAGTTAAGCCTATCATAGGTCATAACATGAGGCTTGAATCCCTTTATACGGTAGGGTTAAACAGGGTTTTGAATTATTCGAACACTTGGGGTCCTATTAGGAATACTTTTTAATATTATTGACGGTTACATTAAGTCTATGGATAGGGTTTAACAGGGTTACACAGTTACCCTTAGCGATTAAGGCTTACATTACACTAAGAATAGGGTTTCATGCAAAACCACTTTGTAAAACTCAAGCCGTAACCCTGTGACAGGGTAACAAAAATGATCCCTGGACTGAAGTAGCGATTTCTTAAAATATTTTAGAGCTACATATTGCATATTCTAGGTCATCTAGGTGGTAGAGCTGACCACCATCTTACTAGGAAATCCTCCCGAAGTTATTCGGTAAAACAGACTGGTAACGGGCAGCGGCGTCACTGGTGCAAGGGTTTCGGCACCGCGCTCACCAACCCGCCTGCCCAGCGTGTGTGAGTATGGGCATTTCTTCCAGGAGGACCGTCAAGAGTGGCTAAATCCTGAAAAGGCCTATGTCCAGCAGAGGACGAAACAGGCTCATAGAATCATAGAATCATTTATTTCATGAACAAAATCAGCTGATGTATGATGGATGGATGGAGCTACATAATGTTAATTAATATGAGTGTCAGAATACGTAAAATTGCAAGGGCTAAGAGAAGAAATAACATAAAAAAACCGGACAAGTGCGAGTCAGACTCGCCCACCGTTGGTTCCGTACAAATTAGTAAGAGTTTAAGAAAATCTACAAAAAGATTTGGTCACCCATAAAATTATGACCGCGCATACCGTTGCTTAACCTCGATGATTTTTTAAAGATTTAATTACAAATGTATAGTTTTAAGATTTATTCCTTTACTTGTAGTATTAGACGATATTACTTGATCAATTTTGATACCCTTGAGAGTGTCGAAATAAACGTTTCTTGCGACATAAACGACGTTAATTTAGAAGTTTTATTTTTTCACAGCTTCAAGGGACTGTAAACTTGAGTTTAAGGTTTTAATTTCAACTCGATACCTCCACGCGTTCCGGAGATAAAAGGTCTTGACAGACAGACAGACAGACGGAGAGAAGGACAACAAAGTGATCCTATAAGGGTTCCGTTTTTTCCTTTTGAGGTTCAGAACCCTAAAAATGAGCAAATGCATCAATTGGATCAGCCTGAGATAGGAAAAAAATCGTTCTTTTGGTTGAATTTGCTCCTTACTTTGTTACGACGTATTTACATAAAAAGTCATGCTAATGGCGGAGTAGTTTATTTATTTATTTTTAAACATAGTTTCTCCGCCCTGTTTGACTTTAAATAGTGCTAACGTCATGTGCTCTGTGGACGAACGAAGTACAGCGGAGCAGGGCGAGCAAAACAAATGTGGCACATTCTTGAGTTAGAAACTCCGGCCCTCGACGGATCTAGGTACTCGTCGAAGTAGGTGGCTCGGGGGGTCTGGAATCTTTTTAGTTCGCACTAATTTGCTCTTGGGTCTTAGGATGTAAAAGTTTTAGTTTTTATACTTACGTGACTAACACGGCATTCCGACTGTATAGGGTCAGTGAAACTGATTTGTGATCAATTAAAAAACAGTATTATATTAAATGTAAGAAAATTTTAAATAACATCTGCAAACGTAACGACAAATACTGAAGTTGCATGTTAGAAGGTTTTACTGTGAAAAGGTTACAGAGTGGGTTACTGCGAGTATAATTTAGTTCCATCGGCCGTACCAGGTATGAGGAAATAAATTATGTCATGCATGTATGACCTACTTCCCAATGTCAAAACATCACAACCAATGTCACCTGTAAAAAAACGTTAATGAAAATAGGTCAGAATTCAGTTTATGCAATTCCTCGTTATTTTTACTGTAATTAATTTATTGTAACTATTAAAATTTTAAGTGATATCTAAAACACGGATAAACAGGGTGACAACCAGATGACAGCTAATTGATTATGCGTTTTAAATGTACTTGTCAGATTAGGTTGACGGTGTACACCGTCGTCGTATCAGCACGGAACAAATGAACATTTTACTCTATAAAAAAAATTGCCTGGTAGAGATCGCTTCAAGCGATGAGACCACTTGTTTGGGCATATCTAATAAGTTAGATCTTCAAGTATTTATATAAAATTGTATTGTTGTCGTTGTAGCAAGCTCCAACTTGACTATTTTTTCTGTTTTTACAATATTTGCCCGCCCCAGAGCAGAATTTGTTCAAATAAAAATCTTGTAAATTGTTCAGATAACTAAAGTCTCTAGAAGCAGTCAGAGATTTGAGGGAGTGTGCGTAGATCCGACTTTTTGTATAGGTAGAGTCCAAAATAATATGAGATCCAGCGGCACCCTTTCAACAGAGATGGTGGTGACTCCTGCCCCATACTTACCTGGAAACCGTCACTGAGCAGCACTTCAACTGAAAATGTGAATAATGGCAAAAAATATGATATAGTGAGTTGTGTGTGTGTGTGATTTAAACAGACAGGAATACATTCATCTTCTGCTCTTGTACCAAACACTTATGAACAGCTACTCCGCTCGCCGACCCCACCAATTTCACTCTGCGAAGCGCAGTGCCAAACGGGGAACCGTCGCGTAAACTGTTTGCCTCCAAAGAAACTGTATGATTATAATAAAACTAGTCAGACGAAATCTTACTAATAGTGCGTTTAACAAGAACGTAACCAGCACATAATTTTTCTTTCACAATATATTTAGCGAAAAAAAACTGCGTCAGGTAGGGTGACTCTTTGCTTCAAATGCATTGAGACAACCATTAAGTTCACACATTAGCTTCGCAGAGAGAGCACGTTTCTCAACGTGCGTGGTGCGTACGTGTCGCGGTTTGAAGCAGTGATTCTTCCCTTGCATCCGAAACGATCCAAAATGTCAAGTATTTTAAATAACGTAATATTTTCTGACATAGAAACATTTTGGATATTAAATGTAACGATCCTTGCTTCTTCAACTGCGGGCAAGAAATTGGTGGTACAGACTGTAAAACATCCCATTACCATGTTTGGGGATGCTACTCAAAAAAAGGTTTTGTCACTTTTGTTCACCGAGACCCTTAATGCTGAAAAGATGATCAGAATTCATGAGAAAGTTTTGTTAACTTCTGCTAAAAGTTTGTACCCGAGGGAAAACGAACAATGGATTCTTCAAGAAGACAACTACCACAGAAATCGTCTGTGCACCTCCTGGAAGACAAAAAATACATTGAGGTTTTGGACTGGCCCTCGCAGTTACCTGACCCGAACCCAATTAAAAATTCGTGGGAGTTGATGAAGTTAGAGCATAATTAAAAAAAAAAACGCAAACCGCTGCGGAACTTACTCGCAAAATAAAATTGATGTGGCGGTTATTACCCCGTGACTATACGCCAAAAAACTTGTAGAAAGCATGCTTCAAAGTTGCCACGCAATTACATAGGATGAAATTCAGTCAACCGCCTAAATTCATACTGGAGACTCAGTTGGTCACCAGGAACAAGGTATAATCACCCTCCAGGTGAAATTCAAAAAAATATGTTTTTTTGCCCCATAGCATAGACGAAAATCCATGCCCATAGTGCGTGCACTAGGAATTGTACTTGAACTAGTCCAGTAGTAATGGGAACAAAAAAATGATTTTT
Organism: Ypsolopha scabrella; assembly: GCA_910592155.1. Lineage (NCBI taxonomy): Eukaryota > Metazoa > Arthropoda > Insecta > Lepidoptera > Ypsolophidae > Ypsolopha > Ypsolopha scabrella. The sequence continues at coordinate 18,794,215 of OU342969.1, read as the reverse complement.
TATGATTTCGCCAAAAGGATCTTTGAACCTTGTTCCTGATCACTAACCGAGTCTGCAGTATGAATTTAGGCAGTTGACTGAATTTCACCTTGTATTAGACAACGGGAGATTGGAATCCGCACTGATATGATAATAATAATAAAATAATAATCTTAAACCACTTTTATTTTTATTTTCAATTGCTGATCCATGGACTCATAGTACCTCAATTCGCAATCCTGCTCTAACGCTTCTGCTTTTAACTGTCTATCCTACTCTAATCAGATGCCACGCAATCAAAAACATCAGTTATTTTGAAATCGCGGCTACACTGATGGTTTTTTCATTTTTATGGAACAGTCTGCAGCTGCTTTATACTAATACCAGTTATATTATGCAAAGTTTCAGATCTAATTTCAAGTATTCATTGAATACTACCGGTTTATTGTACGGTTTGGAGGTAACTTTGTTATTTTTTTTTCTATAGAGAAAACTTTATGGAATCAAGTTTTCACAACAGTGTTGACATATTATTAGTTTAGTCTTCAACTTTATCATATATTAATTTCAGAGTGATTGTTGCAGTATTTGCCGGTGACGATTTTGTCTTATACATTGTGTAGTCATTTCGTGAGTATGTGTTAGTAACCGCTTATATCAATAATGATTTAAGCCTACTTAGTTAAATTTATCTTGGTTCCTATCAAAAATTGAGGACTATAATGTCAAAATATTGTATTGTATAAATTCAGAAATTCACTGTTTTAGTCAATCCTACACTACTCATTAAAAATTCACATTTTATATTAAAAAACTTACTAAAACATTTTATTTGACAGATTTTCAACATTCGCTCTTATCCTCCAACAAAGACCCAAATTATTTTCCAAATATTCAACATGAAATTTTAGTAATTTTGAGAGAAAACTGGTGATAGTACAACTTTTACTATGAAGCCAACCCTGAAATCATCAAAAAATATCAGCTGTTCCATAGAAAAGTTAAATACCTACTCGACCCAAATGTATGAAACAGCAGTTTTTTTTTCACGATTTCAAGGTTGGCTTCATAGCAAAAGTTGTTCATATGGACGAGTACTATCAACAGTTTTCGTTAACGAAATTACTTAAATTTCACGTTGTAAAATAACTTGATTACCACAAAAACGAGTTCATGTTTACAAAACGAAACTATAAATTGAAACGAATTGCACTTCATTTTTATGAGAAAAATAAACTGCACTTATTTGCAAGCATGGCGAGCAAAGACAAAACGGACGCTACACCACAACGGGCGCCGCCGGCCGCCGTCACAACTGCAATTTCATTTATGGAATGAAAATTAAACATTAACTAATTGTAAAAAAGCTAAATTTGCAGGTTTTCATGATATTCTAGAATTTATTTCCTAACTATAAGTTCACACTTTTATTCCTTTGATATTTAATTTTATTTTTGGATGTTGATGCATTCGATTGCTAACGATAAAAAATATATTTTTACACAATTTTCAACGTTGTATTAACTTTATTTGTTTTCTGTCCTTATAATTATAAAACTTTATTGCAGGAAATTATTTGTCATTTAATTGCTCGCTTCAAACAATGTATTATTTTCATGTAAATAAGCATTTTTTTGTTAAGATTCCGTACATAAAGGGATAAAAGGGAAACTTTATGGGAAATCTGTCCGTCCGTCCGTTCATAAATATGGACTCAAAATGTCACAGCCTCATAAAGTTTAAACAATTGTCTTTTTTAAAATTCATTCAAAACCATGAAAATTGCAATAAAATTATTTCGAACATGTTTTATTTCACTCTCAAAGATATCAAATCGCAAAGATAGGCCTAAACTATTATATAAATATCAGTTCATTCGAGTTATATTAGGTTTTGGACAAAAAATGTATAAAAATCAAACGTCGTAAGAAATGTGACATAAAACGGCCATTATGTTAACATTTTATTCCTCTAAATTCGGTAGTTCTAGAGATTACCGAAAACATACAAACAAACTTTTCCTCTTTAAATAATATTCAATAATGTAGACAATAAACAGGGTGCCATATTTCTACAATCTCCTTATAATCCTTATATTTATTTTAGAATCGAGCATGTTCCTTTTTATTGCACCGAAGTGTGGTTATGAGTCATAACTATAACCACACTTCAGTGCAATATCGCAACTTAAAAGTATATAACACAAATATCTTGCGTTTAGTTTTGCGGAAAAAACTACAAGTAGTTCCGACTTTCCTAGAAAGGTCCGAGTTCTACCTGGGCAGTTTTAGTTTCAGTTTCAGTTCATCTATTTATAAAGGTACATTTTTAAAACATTAAGTCAAGACATTATTGATTGATAAGATTAGATCACTGATTATATTATTGATTATTTACTAATTATAATGAGTTTGAAACATTATGTTAGTTAGTAGTAAAATTACGTTAGTCCATTATTTATGTTATAAAGTCCAACATTACAAGCAGGGAAGATTAATGGTCACTCAAAGAATTCATCAAATGTATAGTATGCCTTTTCCACAAGTTGCTTCTTTATTGTTGAGATGAATGCCGCATCAGTGGGAGAGTCTATAATTTGTTGGTGCAAATGATTATACACACGCGGCCCTAGTACTTTTACATGCCTCACGGCCTCACGCTTGATCGAAAAAAGATTATTAACCCCCAGGCCTGTAACATATATCCTAATAAATACAGGTCGTACGAGTATATACCAGCACAAAACATATTATTTATTGGGCGGTTCGAAGCACAAATTAGACAGGTCTGCACCGATGCTAGCAGAATAACAATCAGGCCAATTATTGAAGTAGATAGATTGTTTTAGAGGTTGTACTGCAGACATAGACTAAGCTGGCTGTATTGTGGATGACTGCAGAAGTTCGTGGTGGCCTGATTCCGCTTCGAGGCATTGAATTATGATGTACGCATTATGTAACTCAATGCATCGAGGCCAATTAGCAAAGAGTCGGGGCGAAAGACTTCAGGGGGCCTAGCATGTTACCACTTTAACACCATTTTAAACACCATTTGACAGTAAATCCCATATATTTTCTGTCAAAAAGATATAAGGACCACGAAATTGTTTTTGTTTATAAATAAGTTGAAACGTAAGTTATTTAAAATTTACTTATTAAATAAAATTATGCTAAAATTTTAATATATTCTAAATAAAATACTAAACAATATAAAGATAAAAGACAAAATAAATAAAAGACTTTATTTAAGTCGTCGCTGTCACTGGGCAGGGTACCCAAGACACTTTGTTTACATAATTATTTGTTTGAGGCATCGATGTAAATAACTTCAGAGATGATACAGGAAGTGATTTTTGACTCAATTTACTATTATGAAAAGTTTATAAATTTACGAGATTTTATGCGCAGTTTTTCTCTATGTGCGTACAATGTTTATAATTTTTAAATAAAAAGTGTGTACATTCGTAACCGTTTTATCTTTTGTTTTTGTTTTGAAAACATTAATCTAGTTTTTTAGTAAAAGTCTAAAAAAATAATATATATATTTTAAGGCATAAATAGTATTTGAATTATAGTTTTACTAGCGGACGCCCCGCGGTGTTGCTTGCGTGGATCCCATTTTTCCCGAACCCGTGAGAATTTCAAAAAAATACAGCCTTATTCCTTATAAACATCATACAAAGAACCTCTGTGCAAAATTTCAGCTTTCTAGGTCTAACGGTTTGAGCTGGGCGTTGATGAGTCGGTCAGTGAGTGAGTTAATTAACATCTTAAAAATACACTTATAGTTAGGGTTCACGCATTTTTGTTTGGAACTCAATTATTTCCTAAACTAAGGCTGTCCGTGGGTATGAATCTTAGGAAAAGTGGTTCAGTAGGGCCGGTAGAATATGTGGTTTTATTTAATGGTAGCAGTCTATTTACAACCGGTATATTTCAGAAACTACTAAACTTCGCATGACAGGATTAAAAAAAAAACAAATTCACATCTTTATCATCCCTAAAAATATTCACATCAATGTCTCAAATACTCTTTATAATCAGTTTTTACTTACATAATGTTTTTATTAAACTAACACATAACATTTTTTTCACTTGATTTGACTTTCGCCTTGTTGTATATGTATTTACTAGGACTGGCCTTTTTGTTTTTTTTTAATATGCAAGGGGCTTACTCTCGGCTACGCGTGTTGGAAAGTGTTGATCAGATGGAGTGACTTCTCGCAGAAAGTAGGTGAAGTAATAATGAATGTCCAGATATTTCCACAAAATCTACGGACTTCGGTAACGGATTACACAACTGCCTGCAACTACTATTCCAGTACAGCTTCTCATGACGTCATGAACACGAAGAGTCTCTTGGAGGCATGGTTTCGTCATGAAGGTGGTGGCACCAGTAAAGAGGTATTATGTATCGTCTCTGCAGACGGGGCCAAGTTCCGATGGCCTTATGACCCTCAATAATTCAGAGACTAAGTATGTTGGCATACCTTTTTATCATTCCTTATAGTAGAATCTTACGATGTCCACGAGAAGAGAAGGAGTGACAATATTCTTTTTGGAAGTTTCCACACGGCACCAGAGTTTATCTACTCGTAGAATCAGCAGGGAAACCAAATTATTCAAGTAGATTACTCTACTACCAAACCCGGACTCTCAATTTTAGAATCCAGGTTTTATCCATGCTAGCCAAGCATGCATAAAAATAATGTGTGGCGTGTTTTAAACGCAGCTTAAAAAGGAAAATACCTCCAACACCTACACAGGGGTACAAGTTGTGAAGACATATTCATTTCTGAAAATGTTATGGTGCTTTCGGTTGCTTGGAACCTTTAGTTAAAAGTCTACCAAAGATCTTTAGAGAATTGAAGAACATGAATACATTAGAAGAAGTAGCGCATTCACCGCCCTGCTATCCAAACTATGAAGTAGTAAACACCTATATTTTTGAATCCGTCCGTCCGCTGCATTCACTGATTAAAATAATATTGTAATGTTATCTATTCCTGTTTTACAGAAAACATGATATTTTGTATTTTTTCCATTTAATATCTACCTGCTTTCAAACTGACGACCACAAACAGGTGTTTTTGTGTGTAGATATTTACATACGTCGAGATAACTCCACTCTTTACCTCTAAAAACCTACCTCTGTATGTTAATACGTGAATGCCTGAATAATAAATGGAACACGGTCGCAAGAAGCACACGTAAGGAAGTACTCGTACACACACCTACTTTACATATTCATTGAAAGATTTTCAGATGAGGCCACTACGGGATTTTTCACTTAGATACGCCGCAACGTACTTATACGTACAAAAATACTTCCTCATGGGGTTTTGCGGAATGACTTTTTCGAAACAGGGCGTTCTGAAGTCTTTCCTTTTAATTTTTCAGCTATTATTTATTACTGCGAAAATTTCAATTAGTGTAAAGCACAAATTGACCATAATGAGTTACCTTATTAAGTTACACCGAACCTGGTTAAGTTATTAGCAAGGACCTAAACTCATTTTGCCCAATTTGTGCTTTACACCGATTGGAATTTGTAGTATTGCACCAGTCACTACATCTTCTTTTAGGTCACAATGATCTCGTATGTCGGTATTTTTTAGTCTATCATTCAATGTCGAACCACACATTTTCTGTTTGGAACACATTTTGAATGCTTATCTCTACTTTGGTGTTTATCTTGACATGCTCTACATTCACTACCACACATAAGCGTAGAAGAATACGCTCCATTATGAGTTGCTAATCCTGCTTTCGTAGTCACATTTTGGCTGCCCATAAAGCGGTGCTGGTCCCTTAAAAAGGCCACTTTGGATGAATCATATTATGATTCTGTTCTATTGCCGTCTCTTTTGCATGGGTGAATAAGTTCTAACTCTATCCTACTTTCATATCATTTTATGATTCACCCAAGTTGGCCTTTTTAGAGGCCCAGGGCTCCGTTCATTTTATTTCCTCCCTTCACTCTACTTTCAATATAACCGTCACACTTTCCATCGTGCGTAAAAAGATAACCCAGATAACTAGTTAACCTGCTCTACTTACTCGTCTCCAATCTTTACCTTGCATTTAGTCACCATTCCATCCCTCTCTACCACCATAATCTTTATTTTTTCTACGTTAATTTTAATTTCTTTCCTTTTAAAGATATCATCCATAACTGTTACAATCTCTTGCAGTTGATCCGTCAATAAAACACGGAGAATTTGGTAATCGCGGTCCAAGAGGCATATTTTAACTCCCCTAACTTTAATCTACATTCAAGCTCTTTTAAGTAATTCAAACAAATATTTATAAACAACTTGAACAGCCACGGTGACGCTACACATTTTTGTCTTACTCCTTTAAAGATGTTAAACAAATCGCTGTATGTGTCATCGTATGACGGGGAAAACTGCTTATTCGCAAAAAAGCGAACTTATTAATTATGGTTAAACCTAATTTTGGTTAAAACACAGTCCCATAACGCAATCATACGGAATTATTTTCTGTTACTAAATAACTACATTTATTTACATGTAAACCTAAGACGCACCTTCTCACTCTGCTTTGCAGACTTTGCAGTCTTTCGTTATTGTTTTAATCTCGCTTTTTCTTGAAATATCTGGTATTTCGAAAAAGCGGAATAATTTCGTATGATCGCGTAATGTGTAATGTGTGCCTTCTAGGCCACAATTCGAGATTTCGCGAAGGCAGTTTTTTCGCAAAAAAGCATTACGCCATGATACGGCGATATATGCCTCGTTAATCCTGATTCAAGCACTGGAGTAATCGTAGAGGGATTTTGGAGCCCGCATCAGGTAGCTAGCCACTCCATACAAGGACAGTGTTGTCCACAAGACGTTACTCACCACTCTATCGTAAGGTTTTTCTGAATCCACAAACCATCGACATAAATAGCTTGTTAGCACAAACACCTTCTAGTGTTTTTCCAGATATTTATCAGATATGTTTTGTAAAGAAACTATCCGATCTACGCAAGCCATAATTCTTATTTTAAAAAAAACCGTGATTAACGTCCGGTCACATTTTCTTTTGGACTACTTCACCTAGACACGCATTTTATTTAGCAAAATTATCTTAGGGTCTTTATATTTGATTACGTCTGTAGTGAAACAATAACGTTCTTACTGAAAAATTGTTGCCCCTTGAAAGCTTAGTGTCCGTCAGTAAAATTCCCAAATGAATAGCAGTGCGCATTTCGACTAGGTTTGTGTCAGAGGCAGCCCCCGTCCGGGGGATATCCACACAGGGGATTGTCACTTTACTGTAGAAAATCTGTACTAGAGATGTGCGAGATGTGTACATAAGCATCGACATAGTATCTGTAACTTGCTGGACATGAGTCAATGATTAAGAATTTATCAATTTAAAACATCGACTTAAGGCGGTGTCGGCGTTGGGAAATCTAACTTTATACAAATTTTTTTCAAGTAAATGTAAGTAGAGAACTGAAAAAAATACATATTATTAAATGTTTTCGAAATTATGAGATTTTTTTTTGACAGTTTTAAAACACGATTTCAACATTCACATGTTTTTTTTTATTCAATTTTATTTATTTCTTTTCACTTTATTGCTACAATATCATTACAGATTTTTAACTTAATGCGATGCATAACAATTAAACATAGCTTTACCGGTTTGGGTAAAAGCCGTCAGTTCTAAAACTTTCTCGTATATTTTGCTACAGCACCGATTCTTGTTGATTAAGGATTAAGTTTAATTTTTGTTGGCTTTATATCAACCTACTTTGGAACCAATCGTTTCCAGCCTGGATGCGAAAATTTAATGTTTTCGATATTGCTTAAATCGTTGGATAATTTATTTTATGAGGTTCTGGTCTAGTGTTCTCTCGTATCTGATCAATCCCAATCGGTTGTGCTCCTGCTATGTGCCGTCTTTCTTTTATATCCCTCTGCGGCCAAGAGAGAACGAGAGAGAGATCAACGTTTCGATAGTTGTAACAAAGATTTATTCTCAAGACTTACTTATGTCAAATATTTTGCAATTTATCTACCACAAACCAGCGCACGAATAAAACTGAAGTCTTAAAGCGCTGAAAAACGACCCCATTAAAACCGGGTACTTACATGTTTAATATGGCGTTGGCTCCTTTACTGCCACTATACCTATAAGTCTGCCAATCACGGCTGGTCCGGTGTTGTACGAGACAGTAAGAACCAATCATGAGTCTTTTTCCCTTTTTCGTGGCAATTGCTTATAGAAACGCGTCTTCTTAGATTTTTTCGTTCGCTGAATAAAAGTACAAAACTATCAAGTACAGTCACGGTTTGATCACTATGCAACAATGTGACCAATATTCATGTGCACCTTGGCTTGGGAACTGGTGGGTGTTTGCTGTACTTTGGCGAATCAAGGCCTAGAATTATTCTACAGCAAAGCGGAGCCAGGAGGAGGTTTACATGTAAATAGATTTGGGGAGCCAAGCCAATCGAGGTGCCCTCCTAGTTTTAAAATAATTATTAATTGCCTAGGCGGATTATGATATTGTGAACTCTACTATGTGCCGACGACAAAGGTTTAGTTTTTGAAGTGGGCGTGAATTGCAAAATTTAAAACTATAGGGAATAGCGAAAAATGCTCAAAGTATAGTCTTGGGGCCATCTTGGGGCCGATTTGGATGAAAACCAAAAATGCATAATTAGAATTAAAAAAAAATCTTACCGAGATTTTAAATAGTTTTTTTTAAAACACACCTTGTTGGAAACTAAGCCTGTATATACATAATTATGCAGTTTCTATGTAAGCCTGCAAATAACATTAGAAATCCGCGTATATGATGTGATTTTGACTACGAGCTATGAAGGAAAGAAGGTCTTCTTGCTAGGAAATTTATTGAGGAAGGATTTATTTTTGAAGGGACTTATGAGGGCAAAACAGTAACCACTTTAAAAAAACGAGTTTGTCATGTCAGTGAATAAGCCAAAAAAAGCGCTCAGGAGATAATTTTCTATTCAGCATCATGGATGATGTCTTTTGTATTCTTATGTCGCATGTGGCATAGCTAATTTAGGTGGTAGAGCTAATGCCGGGCTCGACTATGACTCGGAGGTACCACCATCTTACTCGGAAATCCTCCCGAAGTTATTCGGGGGAGAGTAAGAGGACAGCTCTCAGGCAAAAAAACCAGGCGGCCCACCATTGCCTGGGACCGATGGATGGCGGTATATCCATCCCCAATTCCGGGCCTTATACGTGGACGCACTATAAGTTTCCGGAATGAATATGAAAAAATACTATTAAAGGTACAAAATTAATTTATTGTTTTTCAAAATAATCTCCCTTGGCGTCTATGCACTTTTTCATTCGATCAAACCAGTTTTGAAAACTTTTGTGCCACTCCCCTGTGGTGACCTCTGAAACGTGTTTTTCATACTCCTCGACAGCCTCTTCTGGTGATGAAAATCGTTGACCGTGTAATTGGTTCTTAATTTTTGGGAACAGAAAAAAGTCACAAGGTGCCAGGTCGGGACTGTATGCAGGATGACTCATGAGTTCTACATTTTTCGTCTTCAAAAAGTCGTTTGTCTGTCTGGCCGTGTGAGAACTAGCATTGTCGTGGTGCAGGATGATACGGCGTTTACGGTTATTTTTACGGAGTTCGTCAATAACTTCCGGCAAACAAATGGTCGTGTACCAGTCACTATTCACGGTACGACGATTCTCTAAAGCAACAGTAACCACGTGTCCAGTTTTATTAAAAAAAGAAGCAATCATCCGCTTAGATGCACTTTTCACGCGCGCCACTTTGGTTGGTTTCGGCTCATCTTGAAAGACCCATACGCTCGATTGCTGCTTTGTTTTGGGATCATAGCAATAAATCCATGTTTCGTCACCTGTTACTATGTCCCACACCAAATTTGACGCACCTTCGTTGAATCTGGTAAGCATGGCACTGCACCAAGTGACGCGGTCCGTTTTTTGAGCCTCGGTCAAGTTGTGTGGGATCCACCGCGAGCACAGCTTTCTCACACCCAAATGTTTGTGTAGGATTGATTGTATTTGACTCATGCCTATTTCTAAGGATGCGCGAATTTCATGGTAGGTCACATGCCTGTCTGTTCCAATCATACGGCGCACAGCATCGATGTTTTTGTTGGTCACAGCGGTGGACGGCCGACCATCGCGAGATTCGTCACTGAGATTGATACGACCACGCTTGAATTCTGCAAACCAGCTATAAACAGTCGTCTTGCATGGTGCTTCATTGCCAAAAGCTGTTTCAAGCCGAGCGATGCTCTGTTGAGCTGTCAAATTACACTTAAAATCGTAGAAAATCATACTACGAAAATTTTCCCGAGTTAAATCCATGTTGATGCAGACACACAATTTTTTAAATGGCGCCACAAGGTAAAAACAAAAGACAGTCAGATGAAACAAACTGCATTCTACAGCCAAAGAGTTCTATTTTCAAATGTTGCAATAAATTTTTAAATATTGTTTATGTAAGTGGCCAGTTCCGGAAACTTTTAGTGTTACCTATGTATAAATCAGACTGGTGACGAGCAGCGGCGTTACTGGTGCAAGGGTTTCGGCACCGCGCTCATCAGCCCGCCTGCCCAGCGTGTGTGAGTATGGGCATTTCTTCCAGGAGAACCGCCAAGAGTGGCGAAATCCTGGAAAGGCCTATGTCCAGCAGTGGACGAAACAGGCTGATGGATGGATGGATGGATGTGGCATAACATGTCTAATAAATCGATATTTTGTTTACTCAAATCACACTTGATATTTTATTTCACCGTAATTTGAAACGCCCCATCACTTTCCACAGCTGTCATAGGTGCCATCTCGCGATGGCCCTAGGTTAGTTAATCGTAAACGTAATCAGAACTTCGAGAGCACATCCCTAATAGTACATATGAGAAGGGAGACGGTGAATCCCAGATAACTTTATCTCACAGTCCCCTTGTTGCTTTACTGATTTTTAAATTCAAGTAAGTATACGAGTGTATGTAAATTTATTCATGAATTACGAGAATGGTGTCTTCGTTGTCGGTTTATTATATTAGCTTGCGTGCTTTGTCATAAAGAAAAAGTTTATAATTGTTTGGGATTATTTTGTATACAAATATTCCCGCTTCTCTCTTTTCTTGTCGCATTATTTACATTTAGATACAAAACAAATAACGGAGGAAGAACCCACGCAATGAAAATAAAACCTTTACCAGTCTAATTAGTGTGATGTGTTTTTGAATGGTGCCTAAAATAGAAACTCTATTAACTATGTCAAGTTTTTCTCTTTTTTTCTGTTTTATAAAAATGGCTTTATACAATGTTTGTGTAAAAATAAGTGTTGGCAGTTGGCACCAACTTTAAAAAGTCTGCAAATTGTAAACAATCTACAGTTCTATCATTTGACGTAACGTAAATTTCAGAAATGTTACATAGTTGAAGAATTTGTGTATTTTTTTTTAGTTAAAGGTTTTTTTACCAATTTTCCACCTACATGCCAAAATTCATCGCAATCAAAGGTCGTCCGTGATCAGCAGATACGAAAGATTCACCCTGAGCGTTTCCTTTTTTAACGGAAATCTATAAAGTAGTTAATAAATTTGACATGCGGTTCGACATGCGGTTCGACATGCGGCTGTATGTATAAATAAATGTCACGTTATAATATTCTTACAAATGAAAGAAGCTTCAAAAAGTAATTATACTTTTGTACCATTTTAAATCATACAACGTTACGCAGCTTGATTTGTTAGCTTGAAGAACAAGAAACTGGGCATGTATCGACTTAAGTATCCGGTACATATTCGGGCTACGTAAGAATGGTCAAATCTCTGAGTTCCGTGTCGAACTCAATTGGCTTAAAATCAGGCAATGGAGAGGTTTCCACGTTTTTAATGTTATATATCCTTAATCCTGATTCCTCACACGAAGCTTTGAACCCCTCTCGTCCCCTCTTGTCACCAGTATGAATCTTAAAAAAACATGTCAAATTCAAATGTATCGACATTTTCTCAAGTTGCAGAATATTACCCAGATTTTTCTAGTGATTTTTTTGTTATGTTATGAATGAGTTTTAATTTTATTACAAGTAAATTATTGAATTCTTGTCAATAAATATATTTATGCAAACACCTCAAGGAGTTTATATACTCGGTCCCAATATCTGTGCACCTCGCTGGAATGTGGCGCCTCTCCCGCTTCCCCTGTCACCTCTCCGCGCACTCCCCGGTGCGACAGTACGGTTAGCATCTTCGTTGCTGCTACACGTCCCGATAATTTTGATATTTTCGCTTTATTGTTGTTTTGTTTTTTAATGTTTATTGTTAAGTTTAGACTGTTTACTGTTAAGTTTGGACTGGTTTGGTTGTTATTAAAATTGTTGTAGCTGTTAAACTAAAGTCATGGGAAAAACAATACACAGCGAATCAAGAAATTTAATCTTGAAAATGCTCAAGTTTTTTGAATCGGAGAAAGCAAACAAACAAACTGGGAAAAGGATCATCTAGCAGATGACAACATCACACAACTTTTAATATCACTAAGGGAAGACAGTTCGGCGAGTTCAGAAAGTGAGAGTGAGGAAGATACAATGTCAGGCATAGAGTCAATAATTTATAGTGACTGAGTTTAATAATAAATGTTTTTGTAATCAAAATTATTGTTTTTTAATAACAAACCTTTCATCAATAATAAATTGATTTGAAAAGGTTAGTAAATTTTTTTTACCTCCACATTTCTCGAAAAAACTTTTTTTCACACCGTACCCAGACCGCCGATATGACGTCACGAGGTCAGGTGCACAGATATTGTTACCGGGTTGTACGTATATTTTATTACAAACTATAGTTTTAATTTGAATGTTTATTAGGATGATTAAGTTTAATTATTTCAACTACTTTAGTACTATTTTATTTCCCCATTGCAAAGGTTAGCTGGTAGAAAATACTAATTAGTCTTGCCTAACTTTTTGCACAATAATTTAATTTTTGATGTACCTATATAATTTTATCGTTATTTTGTACATTTTTTACCACATTGATAACATCTTACTAATACTATATAGTAAAGAAGTTGTGTCTATATACTAAATACTTTTTAAAAATTTCAACACTGAGAAAACTGTTCATCATAAAATAAAGTGAATTCAGCTAAAATTATAATGATTCACGTAAAGCAGGGAGCATACGGACATCACAATAAAACACGATGAAAATACAGTTGCTGCTGCAAGCGTTATAAGTAATATGACGCACTGCTTCCTGGCTTTGTAGGAAGCAGATAGAATTATGCGCTCCGTCACAGCTTTTATGGTGACAGTAAGCATACCGTAGTGTAATGGACCTCTTTTATGGGAAAGACATAATGTAATACGAAAATGATAATCTTATTTTCTGTGGCCAATTTTTCGGTAATCTGTCATCTTAATATTGCGTTACTTACCCTAAAACTCGATTATTTCCTGAAACGTTTTAATTACAGCATAATATTTTCCAGGTATCACCAAATTTAAAAACAATTCACCGTATTTTAAACTTATGATATATTATTTTATAATGAAGCCAAAAAGACATTTTTCTCAGTGAAGTGAAATGGGTTATTCTTATTATATTATTAGTATTGTAGTGAGTTTTTGATTTTTTGTCTTTCTGTCTGAGAACCACTAAAATAGATTTAGATGCGGTTTTATTTGCTATCATCACAGTATTCCTGGTCAACATATAAGCTATAAAGGATGTTGATGAAATAACCGCGTAGCCGAAACTGTCGATACTACTCAAAGATTGAAAGACACTTCCACAGGAGCGAAGCCGCGGGCAAAAGCTAGTTATCTTCAGATTTTTTTTAAAGATGAAAATAATATACTTATTTTCATTTTATATTAAGGAGCAGAACAAACGAAGTAATTTTTGCCCCTAGGTTATTTATTTCTTTAATAATAGCGTTGAACATAAATAATTGCAACGCTCACACAACAAACACATTAATTAATATGAAAACTAAATTAAGAATTGTGTCGGTGCAAACACTTAAGCTAATTAAGGAGAACAGTTTAATCAAAGAAAAACTGGTATTGTGTGAGATGTAGTCAAAAAGTTCTCTGAAAAAGGCAAGTTTATTCACAACGCTTAAAATTCTTAAACATCCTTAAAATGTATTTAGTTATCATTATCAGATACTTTGAAAACTATAATTTCAATTAAATTGGTTTGATAAATGCCAAAATAATGGATAAGATAAATGCGTGGCGTTTGGTCATGAACTGCCGTCGTCGCGTGCGCCTATACTCCTAAAGAGTTCTGATGATGATGAGTATAATCTCACCAACAGTTCGACCTGTCCCTCCTTGCATAGTTGTAAAAGTGTTTCCTATCCGTTATTTAAACATTCATTATGAAAACGGATAGAGGTACGAGTACATTGAAGTAATTGCTGTTGATTAGGCTTACATATGCCAGCTTTAGTTAAGCAGCCCAATTACAGTATTTCTGACGTGTATATCAGGTTGATGTGCAGGAATCGTGGAGTCCTACGCAGGCGAAACTTGGTACAATATTTTCTTTATTAAATCATACAAAGCACACCCTAAAACTCATAGTGCTAATAATAATGATAAGAATTTACTAAAAGTTAATAATGAGTTAATAATTTCTGGTACTGTGATATCCTATACTATGGCTGCGGCTTCACCCGCGTTGTGGAACTCTATCTTTTTGATTCTTTTATTATGAAAATTCTATTTCTTTGATTAATAAGATAATTCTATTTATTTGAATCTGTCAATATTTTTTGGATCACCTTTCCAATGCCGTTATATGGGTTTGGTAGCAAATGCTAAGAAACAATAAAATTCTGAACTATTTATAGGTACACAATATCCTTAGCAACAAAGCTATTTCATGAAACTCTAATCTTACTGTGTGAAAGACGAACAGCCTTAATCCAAACATACAAGGATCTTAGACTTGTATGAGCAGCCTCAACGTTAACCGCGTGTTCGTAACGTGTAACCTTTGAGAGCATTATTTTCCTTTCTTTAGCCTTCCTGTGTGGGTAATAGTACATTACTGCTAAGACCAGGAATTAAGCAATCCTGGACGAGTAAGTTTAAAGTCCGAGCCCATAATAGGGCGAGGAGTTTTATATACGAAGCCAGGATTTGTAATTAATGGTCGAAGCAAATATAGTGCTCAACAATAAAATGAGAAATTTTCATATTTTTATTATAATGAGTTATATCACATAAAATAAACTTACTAGTTAATATTAAAAGTTACTTGCTCATAATTGGGCAATTAGTCATGTTTATTGTTATTGATTTCTTCAGCAAAGCATTAGTGGAGTACAATCTATATCAGAGCCCTCTCCTGAACTCATTTTGTAATTTATTTGCACAAAACACTTTCAACTAAAATACATATAAAGCAACATAAATTCCCGCTTTTTCTTAACTTTTTTTATTATTGCCAGCTGGGCAAGGGTATTTACCGCCATGCAGCCTTCTTCATGGACAACTCCATCTAAAGGAACGCTAAGAGCTAAGAAAAAAAAACAACGAGAAAAACTCTCATTGAGGTTAAATTTTTATTATTCCATGGTTTTATATATACCTATAATATATTTATATATTTTTCTTGTTATTATTGCAATTATAAAATATAGCAAACATTTTATACATTCTAAATTTGTAAATTGGCTGCTTAAAACCTTATGATCGACAAACTCCTTAGGCTTTTAAGAACATAGCCACGGAGAGTTTTAAAAAGAACACATATGAAATGTACTCTGAGCTGTGAACATATGGTATGTGATGGATTTTCATATGAATTTCCTGGACAGTTATTCAGATTTCCTGGACACTTTTAAATAGCTCGCCAGGATGAAATATTTTCTATTATTACAATGTATTTTTGAGAAAAATACAATTCCAGGTTGCTTTTACTTCCTAGAGCTTTTTAAATAATTTTAAAATATAATTTATTTCTTTTCATAAGCTTATCTTGTGGCATATGATCAAAGCTTGTGGCCCTGTTCCACAAATTGAGTTCCGTTGAGAAATAATTCCTTAAAATCATTGATGTTATAAAATATCTTCTTTAGTATCTAAAGTTCATTTTAAACTGTAATCTGCACCTCTAACATGGACGAAAATAATAGAGAAGTTTTGTTTTGTCCCATGAAAAAACGTTTGACCAATGGAGACGCAAATAAGCTTTATCACGTGATCGCTTCGATAAAACGACTCGTCCTATGCGGTTCCATTGGTCAAACGTTTCTTCGAGAGACGAAATTTATCCATTTGTGTCATCTATGCTACGTATGATGCACTGTTATCTATTATTTTAGCAACAATAAAAATGAAGAGGGGTAAAAATGAAAAAAAAAAAATTACTTTAAATCTTATGTTTGTTGTAATTAAATACGTCAGAAAATTTAAGTGGTTTTGAAAACGAAAACGATGGATATTACTCACCTTTAGGTTTTTTTTTCATTATTAAGACAATAAGTAACTTTATGATTAATAACAACACTTGTACTCGTTTCACAATAATTATATATGTATATATATATATATTAATCTCAACCGGTTTCGGTATTACACTATATATAATAATATATAATTATTGTGAAACGAGTACAAGTATTGTTATTCATCATGATGTTATAGAAGTTTTACCAAGTGCCGACAATCGCAAGTATTAATCATACTATAATCAAATAAGTAACTATATTAAGGAACGGCTGTATTTCATGAAATTTTTGTTGCGAAGACGATATTTTTGATGGTCGTAGATAAAGTATTTTGTCCAACTGGACATAATTAGCCATTGTGACACTCGTGAAGCCTATTATGAAAATAATTTTGTTCGTTTAGTTCGGGTCGGTTGCACAGACTGCCAGAAGAGTTCAAGAACATACTTTTAAAAATGATGAAAAGGAAACTTAGAATCTGGCTACTTGACAAATAATTTTATGGCATTAAAGAGTATTTAGATCTTAACTTGATGACATGATACAATAACATGACATATTTATTGACATAATATAATAAATAACAATATAATATATATAATATATGGTAAACAATTAAATCTTGATATAATAATGTAAATAATTAATTAAATTAACTTAATTGCATGTATATTTTAATATTTGTACCTATATACAGTAAAATATGAAGAAGCCAACTGCAGATATGTTTTAAGATTTGTACCTGTACTCATATTTAGACAAATGAACTTTTTATTTTCATTTTTCATTTTAATTTTCACAAAATACTATTATATGGAAACGGACATAAAGTGTTTTATCTCAGGTAAGTGCTAAGTCTGCAAACATTACTCTGCTGACATTTACCGGGATAATTAAGTCGGAGTTAACAACTCCTCGTGGAATTTTTCCAAGACAGAAAACTAAACCCTGAAAACTAATCAAGCTCTTACACCTTCCAACCTTCGGATATGCTTGGTATCAGGGTTCAGATCGACTTTATATAGAAACCATTACTTACTTAAATAAATTCTCGTTCATTCTCATTCTTTATTGTACACAAAAATACACAATTACACAAGTTAAAAATTAAAATTAGTGTACAGCGGCGAGCTTATCTCTATGAGAGATTTCTTCCAGCAAACCGTAAAAAGATAAGGAATACATAAAAAACGGAAAATAGTAATCATATGTGTACATACTTAATTAGAATACTTTTACATTACATTTTACATTAAATAAAAAAGACCGACTTAACTTTCTACAATACATGTATATAAATGATAGATAATTACATATTACAACTATCAAATATATATTAATACATATAAATTAATAAATAATAATAATATAAATATAAATATATATATATATATTATATTTAGATAAAATAACTCAATGATTTGATAAATGCTCTTTTAATTTCTTTTTGAATGAGAACATAGTTACGCACTCGCGTACAGCATGTGGAAGAGAGTTCCACAACCTAACAGCTTGCACAGTGTAGGAGTTCCCAAAAGCTCCTGTACATTATAAATGTAAGTATAAATACTATAAGTTACTTACATAAACTTAAAACCATAAGTTACTTAAATTAATTTAAGAAACCAGAAGTTAGTTAAATAAATTGTTAGCAACAAGAAATATTGCGTGTTTAACGTATACAAGGTGACTTGGAATGATGCCAAAATCAAACCTACTCCCAGTAATAATAGTAGGCTACTGGAGACTTTGTAAGTAACCAGTAATATTATACGTATGGCCTTATACTCGTACTAATTGATTTGAAGTTGTTCTTAAACAATTATAAAAGGTGACTTTGATTGATAAATCCAAATTCATACTTGAGATTTAGTAAGTGGTAAGTAAGGACCAAGGTTTAATGGTTCGTTTTGCAAAATACGAAATAATAGGTCGGGGAAAAACTCTTTTCGCAAATAGTATGTATGAACTTAATAAAATCTCTTTGGCTATATCATTTGTATCTGGATGGTTTTGGTATTATTAAAAAGTTTAAATTTTAAAAAAGATAATTCCAAGTTCAAGTTAGGTAAAATGTATGATTTTCATTTGTTTTTCTTACTGTTAAGATGAGTGAATCTAATGAAGAAATTCTATATGTTTTTAAATTTTACTACAAAAAAGGTAAAAATGCAACACGAACCGCAAAAAAAATTGTGATGTTTATGGACCTAGTGCAGTGTCTGTGAGAGTAGCACAAATTTGGTTTAAGCGTTTTCAATCCGGAAATTTTGATGTTAAAGTTGCACCTCGCTCTGGGCGCCCAGTTACGGATAAAATGGATGCCATTTTTAAAAAAGTGGAGCAAGATCGGCATATCTGTAGTTTCAATGTAGCTGAAGAACTGGGAATTGACCACAAAACAGTTTTGGCGCATTTGAAAAAAGCCGGGTACACAAAAAAGCTCGATATTTGGATGCCTCATGAGCTTACTGAAAGAAATTTAATGAACCGTGTACTCATTTGTGATACTTTATTACTACGTAATGAAACCGAGCCATTTTTGAAAAACCTGGTAACTGGTGATGAAAAGTGGATCACGTACGACAAGAACGTACGAAAAAGGTAGTGGTCAAAGGCTAGTCAGGCTTCACAGACTCTGGCGAAACCCGGGTTATCTCGCAACAAGGTAATACTGTGTGTATGGTGGGATTGGAAGGGCATTATTATTTATGAGCTGTTACCGCCAGGCAGGATCATCGATTTTGAACTCTACTGCGAACAACTGATGAGATTAAAGCAAGAAGTTGAGAGAAAGCGGCCGGAATTAGTCAACAGAAGGGGTGTGGTGTTTCATCATGATAACGCAAGACCTCACACATCTTTAGCCACTCAGCAAAAATTAAGAGAGCTTGGCTGGGACGTATTAATGCATCCGCCGTAGAGTCCTGACCTTGCACCCTCAGATTTCCACTTGTTTCGGTCTCTTCAGAATTCTTTAGGCAGTGTCAGGTTAACATCACGAGAGGACTGCCAAAACCACTTGTCGCGGTTTTATGATCAGAAGCCCCAGAATTTCTATAGCAAAGGGATCATGTCCCTACCTACAAGATGGCAGAAAGTTATCGAACAAAATGGCACCTACATACTTTAGTTAAATGTAAATAAACTTTATTAAAAATGTTTTGAATTTTCATATAAAATCCGAAGAAACTTTTTCCCAAACCATTATATTTATTTGTGCCCCTATACAAGAATAACCTCGACTCTTTAGTATAGGAGACCTAAATTTCATTTTTCGTGTTTCATAGAAAGGGTCATTGAACCTCGTTCCTGACCACCTACTGAGTCTCCAGTATGAATTTGGATATTATCAATATAATTCATCTCACGCATCTCATAGTTGCAAACGAAAGGTAAATAGGGTTCTCGTTGTAGACAGAACCTTATTTTCTTCTCATCCCTTTTCACTGCCGACTATATGAATAAGGCAGTGTGGAAATGACATGAAAAAGGCGCATCTGCGTAAAATGCACAACCTCATCTTGGGACGCGACAGCCAAGTAAGAAAAGACTTTTTATATTTTTACAGAAGGCTCGGAAGGCTTAGTACTTTTATCTCTAGTTTTGTTTTGTGTGCCCCAATGCACCGTTTTTTTAAGTCTGTAAAGTGTTTGTCAAACTCATTATAATATATTGTTGTTAAATAAATTGAACAGCATAACAGAAAACCAAATTTGCTACACAATTCAAATATTACACTTAAAAAATCGAAATAAAACTAATAATTTTATTTTGATTTGACGGAACGGATTTAATGGCGTTCTGTCAACATCACTAATAAAAATATTTATGAAATAAAATATATTTATTTATATTATGTGGCTCCATTATAATTATATATACTAATTACAAGTAATTTTAATCAAATAAATAAATGTAACAAGATGACAAATAAAAAAAAATATATATCAATTAAATTAAATTATATAGTCGCAAAAAATAAAGGAATAAATAATAAATACAATGCAGTAAATAAAATAAAGTTGATACACTAATAAATACCAATACTTTAATTAAATAAATAAATATTGTGCCTAGTTCTCCGTTCGATTAGTCTTGCTTAAAAGAAGGGCAAGAAATTCAGCAAGATAATGTCTATTCTTTTTTAAATTCAATCAAGCGACAATCTGTTAGTCTACTAAGCAAGCTTCCTTCCTTTGGGATTCCTGTTGATAAAAGATCATCTGACGCAGGTATGGTCTTGTCTTCCAACTGTTCTGTTCTTCCAACCTTTCTATTCGATTAAGTGACCAGCTAGATGGTGAAATAATCGGTAATGAGTGTATGGAATATCGAAATTTCTCAATAAAAAAGTAAATAAGGTGAGGTGGGAAAGGCCAGCTACGGGACAAGGCCAGCTACCCCCTCTATACCATGTTCTAAGAACTGTAGTTTGATTCCTTCATCAATAAAACGGTCTTTAGATAACTGTTCCACCGATATACAACAAATGGCGCTGCTAGAAGTTTAAGATGATAAAGTAGATAAAATCTTGTCACTTCAAATTTCTGAAAATCAAGTTGCACGTGTCTATGAAATTGACGGTTATCTTCGTTTAAACAAGAGATTACAGCTTGAGTTTTAGTGATTACACTCTGTGATAGTTATATTTTTCTATTATCGTTTGGATTATGCGCGATACTTCTGTTATCACAACTCTTTAAGCCTCACAAAAAAGTTAACCTAAAACGTTCAACTGGGGCAAGTCACGACCTTGCCCCAAAGCACAAAATGCCAACCTTTTTCATTTGAATTGTGTTATTATTCTGTGTTAGGCTAGGTGATCTCAAATATATAATGTAAACCAAATTAATGGCTTCTTCTCGAATATTGGTAAAACCCTAGCCGAAAAACATCTTACTGCCTTCAATAAACCGAATATGACCTCGTGAGAAGTAGTCCACTGACATGCAGCAAAAACTGTAACAGTTTTATATTCTACCCTACAGATGAACATGAAATCAAACAAACTATAGATTCGCTTAAAAATGGTGCTGCATGTGGAATTGATGGCATACATACCCAATTTTTGAAAAGTATAAGTTTTGTCTTACTGCATCCTTTCTCCTACATAATCAATATGTCCTTTGCAAACGGTATCTTTCCAAACTCGTTCAAGAAAGCGATAATTATACCAATACACAAAGCTGGTGATGTGCAGACGGTTTCAAATTATAGGCCAATTTCTTTGTTACCTTCTCTATCTAAAATTGTAGAAAAGCTGGTTACAAAACGTCTAACTAAATATTTGGAAGGCAAAAGCTTACTTTCCGAAAATCAGTTCGGTTTTAGATAAGGTAAATCAACATCTGATGCTGTTATTCGGTTGGTAGAACATGTTGTACACAATCTAGATAATGGTAATCACTGTGTTGGCGTATTTTTGGATCTGGCCAAGGCTTTTGATACCGTCTCCGTACCCCTGATTCTTCGCAAGCTAGAGGGAATAGGTGTTAGTGGAATAGCAAATTCTTGGTTCCAAAGCTATCTTTGTAACAGAGAACAACAAGTAAAAGTGTCAACTGCGGGTACTAGTGAAAGAACGAACGTTACCTTATGGTGTTCCACAAGGTAGCGTACTTGTCCCATTGCTATTTTTAATTTATATTGATGGCCTTTGTAATTTAAGTATTAACAATAACTTAACAATTTCATATGCAGATGATACCGTTTTAATATTCTCAGGCAAAACCTGGGAAGAAACATACGAAGCTGCTAATAGAGGACTTGACGTTGCCAAAGGCTGGTTAGAAAGAAATTTACTGACTCTTAATGTAAGCAAAACAAAATATATGTGCTTTAGGATTACTGAACACACTAAATGCCCTGAATTAAGTCTTTAACTCCACAGGTGTGCTAACACCACATTTTGTAACTGTCCTGAATTAGACAAGGTTGATGTCATTAGATATTTAGGTGTTCTTATGGACGATAAATTGAAATGGACTAACCACTGTCACCATGTTGCGGGTCGGCTTCGAAGGCTAATATGCATTTTTAGGAGACTCAAATGTATAAACGATAAGTTCATTAAACGTAATATTTATTACGCGCTAGCTGAATCTCTAGTATCCTATTGTATCTTATCGTAGGGCGGAGCAGCTAAGACTCATATTTTGGAAGTTGAGCGTGCTCAAAGGGCTGTTCTAAAAGTTCTGTTTGGGAAGGATTACCAATTTCCAACAACGCAATTATATAATGAGATCGGCATTTTATCTGTACGAAACTTGTACATACTTACTATTTTAGCAAATTTTGTGCCTAAAGAACGCGTAGTAGAATCTCCCAAAACACGTTTTGGAAACTTGGTAAAAACCCCTAAGCTGAAAACAGCCTTTGCACAAAGATTCCGTTCTTTTCTTGCACCATACTTGCAAACAAAACTGGTGAAAGAATCATCTTCCCCCTCGAACGATGTGAAACGGAAGGAAACTGTAAAAAGATGGCTTCAGGACAAGGACTACGAGCAGGTTGAAAATCTTTTAAAAATAACATCTTAAAATCACCTCACTTTCACTACTGCTTTTGCTATTTATATAAAGATACACATTTTACACCCCTCACACACAATACAAACACCCTCACACATCCTATCTCACATACACAAAAGACATCACCACACACACACACATCATCAAACAGAATTGTATAATATGATTATTATTATTTTACTAGTATACGAGTAGGTTATTAATGCATGCTTTATACATTTATAATTATTACTTTTTCATCTATCCTAATTGTATTTATCCTAAATGCCATGTGGATCGCATAAAATGTCCTATCACTCTGCAGGACGGTCTTGCAGGCCAGCGCAGGTGATAGTGATCACGATAATTTGTTAGTGCTAATAGGATATTTTATTATGATATTTTTTTTGTTATTGCTACTATTTTAAATTTACCTATTAAGTGCAAATGTATTTTAAACCGAATAAATATTTTGTATTTGTATTTTGTAAATTTTAGTACCTATTAAAGCCAATTCTGACGACTTTGATTTTAGCTTTAGTGTTGTCAAAACTTCAATAGCTTCTGTTGTTAACACTAAATAAAATGAATAAAATTTAGTTTTGACAGCACGAAAATTAAAGCGTTCAAAATCGGCTTGAATATCAATAACATTATTTTATATTAAGAATACTCAGAGCAAACAGTTTCGCATGTGTGTGTGATACATGTTGTAAAATAAACTAAACGGATTAGGTCTAAGACTGAATGTTTTTTATAATTTTATTGTATGGCCACTCTATTTTAATACCACAATTATCTCTGGAGAGGGTAAAAGTACTCACAGAGGTTACATTATATGGTTGGTATTTTTTCTAATAAATTTCATATGAATGTACTATTTTTTTGCTTACTTTCTTACTCTACTCGGCTTTGCCTTAAGTCCCATTGGTTCTTAGTCTGTACTTTATTACTTAGGTACCTACTTGTTTTACACCCCTAATCTGGTGTGATAGGCAGGTCTTACCCCAAAACTGTTTAATTGCATATTTCATCGACTCAAACATTATTTATTGCCACATAAAAACGCAAATGCACGGATATTGTAGATATTTAGTATCTGAAAGTCTTAAATTTCACTAAACAATCACAGAGTTAGATAGCACAGCTAGACTTGCCCCAGAGCCGGGGCAAGGCCAGCTACTGGATGAAATTTTAAATTTTACTTAATTTATTAGATTTCTGGGCTGTCAAAAATGTAACTGTCAATCTGTACAAAGATGATTAGTTTCTCGACATTTCTGTATATGTAAGATGTTTAAAGTCTTCGTAATTTCGGCACAATCATTATTTAATTTCAACTTTATCAAAAGTATGCCTTCCCCCACCTCACCTTACATATTTTCTGGCCGAGCATATTTTAATGTGTCATTTGTACCTACAATATAATCGACTCCATCCATTTGGTAGGGATGACTGACCCGGAAAAAAAATACATGCATTTTGTTTTTTACTGATAAGTAAGATCTATGTGATCTCTATCTGTGTAATGGAAAATTTTATCCATATTCATGCCTGAAATACGGTGACAGGGCTCATGACTACGCTTGGACATTCTTCGGTGAAAGGTGGGTAGACGAGTATGGATTGTGACTTGAACTTCACAGGTATAAGCGAAAAACGAAAAATAATAATTCAAACAAAAAGTTAATAAATTAAACTTACTCCAATATAATAATTACATAAGTAATTCGACGGACCGACAGCCTTACTACCAAGCTGTAAATTTAATGGCATACCGCACGCCGCGCGCCGCAAGGACAATCAGTGTCTGATATTAATTACGTTGAGAATAATTAATATTAATTTTATTGGTCGGTTGGTACTGTGGAGCACGGAATAAAATTTTCATAGGCATACAAAGAAGCTATGTAGCAAAAGTTTGAATATAAAAAAGAAAACAAAAATGTTCTTTCAATTGATCTAAAAATATATTATTTAGTTAATTAATTAAAAAAGAAACTTTGTTAATTTATAATATTTGATTATCTTTGAAAATCGTTTATAATCATTTATTTATTTATTTTAATAAATGAAGGTACGGTCTCCCATTATAAGCGAAGCTGATTACCTCTCTACGTACATAATATAACTTTAGTTTTTATTGCCAAATTCATACTGAATACTCGATTAGTGGTCAGGACCAAAGTTAAATGACCCTTTCTGTGAAATACGCAAAATAGACTTACTATATTAATTGCCTAATATCCGGCAGTGGACAAAATGGACGAACATGGGCTGATCGGAATAAACGTTCAGGATAACGTTCTGCATCACTAGTCCGAACGTCAATAACATTTTTCGGGAAAATAACTTTTAACTTTAAACGCAAAAAGTTGTTTTTTCCGAAAATTTTAAATTTGCGTTTAGCCTTGTAATGCAGAACAAAAACAACTTTTAAATTTAAACGCAAAGAGTTGTTTTTCCCGAAAATTTTAAATTGGCGTTTGCACTAGTTATTCAATTATCCCAAGATGCCAATTTCTACTCCCACTTACTTACTTTAGTTTTATTATCACTGATTGACTCTTTTTTGAGCTACCATAATGATATACGTGTATCTAAGAACGATCTCAGATAATTACATACTAACATGTCATAAAAAATACTCACATAGAATATACGATCTTACGTGTCAAACGTATAACCTCTCCTTCTTGGAGTCGGGTTGAGAAATATTTTAGTTTTCTTTTCTAATCTCCGTAGATAAGTCGAAAACAAGTCAAATAATGAAAATTACCCGGACTATCACACTAATATTATAAATGCGAAAGTTTGGATGTGTGTGTGTGTGTATGTTTGTTACTCTTTCATGCTGAAACGGCTCGACGGATTTGAATGAAGTTTAGAATAGTAATAGCTTATTTTTAAGGTAGATTGTATCAATATCTTGGAATAAAAATTTGATTTAATTAATTTAAATTACATTTTATCAAAGATAAAATGGAATGTAATATATATTTTCTAGTGACTTTTTTTCGTTCATGTCATTAAAATTTTAATTATTTTTTCGTGTTCTTATTGCTTAGGCGAATAAGACGAATAGCTAGGAACAAAAACTACAAAATAAAATAAAGTTTTTGGTCTGATTGTTGGGTGAAAATTCTTACTATGTATCTATAGGTATACATACTAATAATAATGTAATAAAAAAGTCGTGTCTGTGCATTAAACATTTTCTTCAAAATTATAAATGGTATCATGTTATTATATTAGTGAGTAAATGCACCCAAAACTACAATTTTTTTATTTTTATCTGACATACGGTTCCTCTTCAACTCTAGAACCACTCAACCGAATTGGATGTGTTTTATTTTATTATCAACATAACCCTGGTCAACGTATAGGCTATAAGGGCTTTTCATAAAGTAATGCTCAAGCCGAAAACAAAGAGATTAAATAAACGCAGGCGTAGCCGCGGGCAAAAGTTTAGTCTACTATAAAACCTTCATGATGGGGATAGAACCTTATCACAGTAAGAAAGATGACTTTCATACTTCGGATATTTTGATTTATGACAAGAATGACAAAATGCACTGACCTCTAATAAAGGCAGTCTAAAATTGAGGTCAGCTACAAAATAGCGAAAATGAGTTCAAAATTCAATTTTATTCCGTTATTTTTTCCGGCGACTGGACTTGTTACTTCTCGACAGTATTTTTTTCAATGCTTCTCGATATTTTTGAAATAAATACCAACACGCCTCCAACAATATTCTCAATTTTTTTATAAGAAGGTTAAGCTGTTTCACACGAATCGGGGGCTCTTCGATTTTATAGAATTTTATTTTTATTATGAAAATCGTTTTATTAATTGATAGATTAATATTTTATTTTTTCGTTATTGAAATGAAACATCAAATTTTTGTTCTTATCCCTCGAATGTCATGGGTTTTAGAGTTCCGTACCTGATCATGGAAAAATTTGCTGACCGTCTGTCGGTAAAGAAATTGTTTGTTAATCAGTGTTTCTTGTAGATGTTGAAGACCCAAATAGATTTATTATTACTGAAATGAATGTTCTGTACCACAATTTGACGGTGTGCCCGCGGACTTTACATTTTTTCAGAATTCGTGGTTGTGCCAAAAAAAAAAAAAAAAAATTGCGTTTATTTTTTTCAGGACAAAACTCCTATAAATTTACTCAAAATAAAATAGCTCTGCAGCACCATAAGTAACATTCTCTCAGCATTCAATTAAGTATTTTAAGAGACGTGGTAATATCTTCAGGGGTTTCTTACTAATAAGAAACTGTAGGTAGGTACAGCTGTTCGTGTCAACCGCAGGTTTAATAAGACTGCCGCTTCTGGCAGGTTACTTTCTATATTAATAACTAGCACTTTATTAAACTGCTGTTTGACCAGACGAGGGTAATAACCTAAGTCTTGTGTTTACATTTTGTAGGTAAAGGTAGGGACTCCCTAAGGTAATTTTATTTAGAATATTAGAATTAAGGCGCGGTTCCAGCTGGCTATTTAGGAGTAAGGGGATATTCATATAAATAAAAATTAAGAACTTTCCTATTTGTGATTTTTTTGGCTAAATCCATTCCCATTTTCACAAACATATGGTATGGACAACACCCGCCAAACAGTCGAATATTAAATATGAACAAACTGAAGTTTAAAAAATGGAGTTAATTTGTTGAACAAAATAAATAATTTGATAAAATGAAACTATTATTTATTATGTTTAACTGAGACAGTTTATTTATTCGCAGAAACTTTACTATTTCTCAAGAGATCAAAACTCTTTGCCAAGATTAAAAAAATACCGTAATGAAAAAACACTACTGCGATAATGTAAAGTAAAGACCGGCCAAGTGCGTATCGGGCCACGCACAGTGTAGGGTGCTGTAGTTGTCTAGTACATTTTATAAGTTGGTCAGCTAATACAGATCGCGCCTAACTTCTAGTCCGCCCGGAAGTTGCTCTCCCGAAAAACGACCCATACATTTTGTCGTGTTTAGAGCGGACTAAAAGTTTGGCGCGACCTGTACCCGTAAACCTGTAAAGTCTACTTAGCTGTGATAGTTTTACTTTTAACCTCATTATATATACTAATTCTGTGAATTTTTTCACATAATTATTCATAAACAACCGTTTATCTGGCAGGGTGTGGACACTTGACTCTAACAAAAACTTGCACTTTATAGCTTAATATTTCGCCAACAGATCGCTGAATCGAAAAATAGTTTTACACACTCACAATTTTTTTTCAACAACCTATCCAACGATACTCCACAGTATGGGATAGGCGAGAAAAAAATTCATCCTCAATTTACGGGTTTTTATTGTACCATTTTGTCAGCGTTAATCATATGTGAATATCCATGCCAAATCTCATCATTTTAGTACTAATAGTCTCTGAGCTAAGCCACGGACAGATGGACAGGCGGATGTGGCAAAACTATAAGGGTTCTTTGTCGGACTACGCAACCCGAAAAAGCACGCATGTTTAATATGCCGCTTATGACCTCAAAAACGCTGCATTAAGGGCGACTTTATAAGCAAGTGTGTTGAAAAGAAATTTTTCACACTCGTTTTATTAATTTATTTTGAAGCTGTTTCTGGGAGCGAGAGCCTTATTTATTCTGTACAGGCGTTGAGTTGAAACAAAATTTATTGATTTTAAAGCTTCCGTTTTATGTGACTTTGCTACGTACGAGTTTATAAGCCATAATGTCGGAAAAGTTAATTTTATTTTCTATTAAATTGAGAGCGTTTCCTAATAAAATTACTGACCTATCTTGCAAGTGCAAGACTCGGAATACTTATCCAGAATTCATCGTTGGATTGCACACCAATATTCGTATACCTAATACTACGCAGGACTCGTCTGCACCGAGTCATTTTTAGTGTTCCGTACCCAACAACGGGACCCTATTACTAAGAATCCGCTGTCCGTCCGTCCGTCTGTCTGTCACCAGGCTGTATCTCATGAACCGTGATAGTTAGACAGTTGATATTTTCACAAATTATGTATTTTTGTTGCCGCTATAACAATAAATACTAAAGCCGGCCAAGTGCAAGTCGGACTCCCATAGAATAGACATGATTTTTTTGCCGTTTTTATAGATAATGGTACGGAGCCCTTCGTGCGCGAGTCCGACTCGCAATTGGCCGGTTTTTTTTTACAATATTACCAGATCGTTGTGAATAAAATCCTGGTTAACAAGAACAGAATTAAGTCAAGTTTACCTGAATTATTTAATTTTAAACAAAAAAAATGCTGCTTGTTGTAACTAGATTGTTTAAGTAAACTGAACAATGAATATAGACGTCACAAATAGTACAATATTTCTGTTTAAATTTGCTATATTCAGGTTAATGAAACCAGAATTTTTTCTCGGTGTGGCTTCGCGTAGTATTTAGGTGACTTTCGTTTATACAACATATGAACGATTTTTACTATGGAGCCAATCCTGAAATAATAAAAAAATATCAGCTGTTCCATAGAAAAGTTAAATACCTACTCGACACAAATGTATGAAACAGCTGATTTTTTTTTCACGATTTCAGGGTTGGCTTCATAGTAAAAGTTCTTCATATGGACGAGTACTATCACCAGTTTTCGTTAACAAAATTACCTAAATTTCACTTTGCATAACCAATGTTTATCTGTGAGGAGAGGCCTGCATGAGATTTGTTTTAATTCTTTTATTTTCTGTTTTATTTAGATTTTACGTTTAAAAAAATATATAATTTAGTATTTTCGTATCTCTATATCTGGTTTTCACATTTTAATTTGCTTACCGCAATGGATAGCTGTAATGCTGTACAAATTTCATATAAATAATAAATTAATAACAAAATTCATACTGAAGACTCAGTAAATGGTCAAGACAAAGTTTCCTTTAATCTTTCTGTAAAATACGCAAAATTAAATTGTGTCGAGGTTGTTGAACAAGTAAGAGGTACAAAAAATATTTTTTGTATTTCGCAAACAGGGTCATTAAACCTTGGTACTGGCAACTTGCCGAGTCTCCAGTATGAATTTTGCTAAAAAAACGTAAATCACCTTACATGCAGCGTGAAGCTAGACGAGCTTTATGCGCTTGTGTGAGTAATTGCCCTACTAGAGCCCCAGTTTTTTTTTACACTGCCTGAGCTCTAATGGAGAAGAAGTGAAGTGTAAGTACACAGACAACGTGTGTAAGTAGTTAGGTAGGGTGAAACCAACCACACGGCAAACTGTATAACGTGACACACCTTTACACAAATACAAAGCATCTCGCTGTGTACCCATAAATTGTTCGCCTTCTCATAGTAAACCAGGCCCTCAATTCTGGCACGTGCGCAAAAATTGCAAAGGCAGATTGCAGGTGATCTTAAAAGGGATTTTGTTCTGGTATGTATTGATTTTTTTGATTGAAAACTTATAGAGAGCATTCCTTGTATCTTATAGTTATTATTTAATGTGGTTTAGTCACTCTAATTTCCATCGCATGGCATACGCATAATACCCCCTCCACGGTGAAGCTGACTATTTTTTTTCAGCTCAGTATGATATCAACTATCTGTGAGAAAAGTTTCAGCCGGCGTACTATTACTTTTTTTTACCACTTTCTCAACCTCCTACATCTACACCCACTGCGGGTGTGTCAGCTGACGCTTGGTTCTGTTATTAGTCATTCCAGATCTATTGAAAAAGATGACAATCTATCGGCGTAAAATCACTACCTAAAATGCAACGCTACTACCCGGGCTACAAGCCTCGCAACTAGTTCTTCTATCATAAAAAATTGTGAGATCCATGTTGTACCAAGTCGGTTAATTTATCCAGTCCCTACTTAAGGGACCTTCTGTCTCAAGTTATTACGTAATTAGCTAACCTAACAACATCTTATAGTGACCATATCAATATCAAAAATCTTTTATGTTTTAAATAAATAAATTGACTTGGCAATCAAAATAAATAATCTAACTTAATATAATATGTATTACTTGTGAGATACATTGTGTTTTCATGCGATGGCCAAGTCAATCTATGTATTTAAAACATAAAATATTTTTAATATTGATATGGTCACTATAAGATGTTGTTAGGTTAGCTAATTATGTAATAACTTAAGACAAAAAGTCCCTTAAGTAGGGGCTGAATAAATAAACCGACTTGGTATTACGGACCTCACAACTTTTTACGGTAGAAGAACTAAGTTGAGAGACTTGTTTTTTTTTACAAGTTTTGTTTTTGATGGCATAATCAATTTACAGACACGACTATTTTAACTACTTTAAAACTAGTATATATTGGAATATCAATAGTATAATGTGAAACAATGACATAATAAGGGTCATTGGGACACAAGTAGAAGCTGGGTTTCACAATAGGCTGAACGCGTGCCCCAATGGTTAATTATGTTCAGTCGTGCATAATATTTTATCTACGACATGAGTTAAATTATTAGTATTGCACTGAGGCCAAAACCACTTTTTTTTCTGTTCGTTGTGACTCTGGTCAACATGATAAAATAACGCCCGGTCTGGAAACAGGCAGAGATAGAATAATAGTGGGCGGAGCCGCAGGCAAAAAGCTAGAACTAACTTTGTTAACTTTACATATATAAACACTTTTGTACAAGTGTTTTCATCTCAACAAATATAATAATAAGTGCCGACAATCACAACAATCAACTTCCTGACTGAAGGTGTTCTGTGGGAGCATTCACAAGGTTGCATGGCATAGATATTTTGTCTAGCCCAAAGAAGATTAGTATTAGCCGCTGATTAGCTGAACGGCGCGGTGTAACAATGAATTGGACCAATACCTGTGCAGAAAAAGGGTGTTACAATATTATTGTTTAATAGTTTTTGTGATACTGACGTACAAAGTATCTTTTTTGATGTTGTTGTTAGCTTATAGGAGAGATAAAAGGTAAGGGAGTAGATAAAAACCGGCCAAGTGCGAGTCGGACTCGCGCACTAAGGGTTCTGTACCATTATCTATAAAAACGGCAATAAAATCATGTATGGGAGTCACACTTAAATATTAATTTTATTTTGATTTAATTATTTGTTTTTAAAGTTAATATATAACTAAATATTCTGTGAATATTTCAAGCGTCTACCTGTTGCCGTTGTCAATATCGAGCAAGAACGAGAAAAAAAACACGATTTTTGTTGTATGGGAGCGCCCTTTAATATTTATTTTATTTCGTGTTGTAGTATTTATTGTTATAGCGGCAACAGAAATACATCATCTGTGAAAATTTCAACCGTCTAACTATCACGGTTCATGAGTTACAGCCTGGTGACAGACGGACACACAGACGGACAGACGGACAGACAGACGTACAGGCAGACGGACAGTGAAGTCTTAGTAAGTCCGTTAGTTACCTTTTGGGTACGGAACCCTAAAAATATGTTATGTAAAAAATAAAAATAAAGTAAGTATAAGTGATGAATATAAGTGATGAATGAAACGTCATGCGTAAATGTACGGGGTCCATCAACGTAAATGAAAACTTATTGACAAATAAGGCTTCCTTATTATTACATTTGCTTAAAAAGGTCTCTTAAAGATTTTTTATTTGCAGCTTTTTATCTAACTTATAATTGTTTTTTATCCAAATAATAGCTGTACTTAAGGCGCATGCCTACGCTAAATTAACAACTCGATATGTGTCAGTACCAAAATCGACGGAAACGACATTTAAATAACATTCGTGGCTGTTACGGCGATCGTTGCGTCTCCGGATAGCGCACAATAGGAGAAAATAATACTTTTCACATAACATGGATGTGATGGACGGAAAAATAATTTTGTTGATCTCTAGATCGTTTTTTATATAAATAGTATGGTGAAAGAATCATTAAAATCGGCTCAAGCGTTTCGAAGGAGTAAGAAAAATCTTGCGTAAATCATAGGAAACTTTCGAAAACTTTCGATTTGTTTTTTTTTTTTTAAGTAAAGACACATTTTTTTTATTACACATGGAATTTATTTTTGGTTATGTTATGCATATTATATATATTTTGAAGTGTTTGGGTCACCCGTGTAGGAGGAGTAAGCCTTTCAAGATAGCAAATTGCAGTTTGAGTATATTTGTTTTAAGAAAGCTAAACATTTTTCCACTTTTTTTAAGCCCTGAAAATTAGCAGATGATATAAGTTTTTTTTGACCAGGGGCACTAGTATCAGTTTTTACCCATATATTCTCCTTATAGAATATACCCCTGTTTTATAATGACGTCGTTACTACCCTGTCTTTCAATACCTTCTTTAAAGTTCACTCAGGAAATTCTTCGTCCATTTCTGCGGGACATTATTTCTATAGCCCTGCCGGTGAGTTTTATCATACGAGTGTATTGTGTTTGTAGTATATGTCGTCGGAATATCATAGAATTCAGCATATCGTAATCTGCCTAGGCAAATGGTCATATCGCTCCGATCCGCTTCGCTCGGCTCCCCAAATTTATTTACATGTACACCTAACTCGCCTCGCCCCGTGCGTCGTCGCACTTATATTTCACATTTGGTGAAAGATTTTCGATTTCATATTTTACGATATCCCGAGGCAAATCAAGATATACCAAGTTCTACGATTTGCTGACGACATAATAAAAAATTGAGTATCGACAAACTTCACTGCCTGTTAGTCTGTATGTCCGTTTATTAAATAATAAACAAATTAGTGTGAGCAATTTGGATGAGGATTTTGTTATGAAAGGGCAACGGCTAATTTTACTACAGGCCTAATCATAATAAATCTAAATATTTCGTTGTTTTCACCAAATCTGAGGGATTTACTGCGGGGCCTAAATATGACTCGTACGTGGTAAAATACAATAAGAAAAAAGAAATTGTTATACAAAGTAAGACAGATCGCAGTCTAGACTGAGATCTACTGTTGTACAATTATTTTAGCGATGGTGAAAATTAAGAGGGTTAAGCAGAAGTTTCTAGTTTAATATTTAATTTGTAAAAAGTAAACATCATAGTACAAC